>JALGAY010000004.1:0-10000000 GCA_029207805.1 Tribolium confusum
TTCAACAGTTTCATCTCTTTTCTTTTCTTTTCTTTATCTAATATGTCTTTCCCTGTGTCGTTCTTCGCTCTCTTTTTTCGTCAATATATTGGTAGTCATTTTTACTATGGCGTCCCAACCTTCAATGTTTTTTAGCATCAGTTCCACCATATCTTCTACCCCGTCGGGCCATGTCCCGGTCCTTTTCATGACCTCGAGACGGTATGGGTCCCATCTCTCGCATCGGAAAAGGTGTGAGCCACATCATCATTATCTTCATCGCAAAACCAGCATTTTGCGGTATCTTCCTTTCCGATACGAAAGAGATATTTTGAGAAACATCCATGAGCAGAAAGTGCTTGGGACATGTGAAAAGTAATTTCGCCATGTTTTCTGTCGGTCCAGCTTCTGATTTGCGGAATTGCTGCTCTAGTCCATTCGCCTTTTATCGCTTTATTCCACCTGTCTTGCCATATTTCCATCGTTTTTTGACGTGCCGCCGCCCGTGTTAAGTTTCCCGACTTGTGAAAAGTTCACGTCTTTCTATTGCAAGTAGGTCTATTGGTGGATTTCCAGCTAATACTTGTAGTGCCCTCGGTGGACCACTGTCCTGTACGCTCTCGCTATTCTAAGATTGACATTCCTTTGTATTTGGTCAATATATTCTGATTCTTAGTCTTAGCCAGGATCGAGCCCATATCTCAGCCCCATATAAAATGCGACTTTGTACCGTTGACGCCAGTAGTCTTCTTGTGGCAGTTTTTGGGCCTCCAAGACTAGGCATTAGCCTGCCAAGGGCAGCGGCTGCATTCTGAGCTTTTGCCTCCACTTTTTTCAGATGTGGGGTAAATGTCAATCTTCTGTCGATCCGAATGCCGAGATATCTTATTGAGTCTTTTGGCGTTACTATGCTACCCTCAAGTTGAAAGACAATCTTTTCCGGTTTTCGATCCCTGATTAAAAGGACTGCCTCAGTTTTGTCTTTAGCCAGATTTAAGTCATTTTCTCTTATCCAGGTGGACACTCTTTTTAAAGCATTGTTTGTTATATGCATTAGATCTTTTTCCCTCCTTGCAATCGTTATTACCGCCAGGTCATCAGCGAAGGCAATTAGTTTTACGCCGACTGGCATTTCTAGGCGTAGAACTGTATCGTACATGACGTTCCACAGGGTAGGCCCTAAAACCGAACCCTGTGGAACACCACACGTCATATCTATTGTCTGGTCTCCCCCATTGACTACAATTTTTCTGTCTGTTAAATAATCCATAATTATATTTTGTATGTATGGTTTCACTTCAAGGTCTTTTAAGCGTGCTACTATCTTTCCCAAGAGGCTGAGTTGAACGCATTTTCTATGTCCAGAGCTGTCAAAGCACATAAATCTTTCCGTCCCCATGACCCGCTGTTTGCAAAATCGGCCATCTTTATCACCTCTTCTACGGCATTCATTGTGGAGCGTCCGGATCTAAAACCATATTGTCCATCTGAGAGGCCACCCTTATCTTCTAGCTCCAATAGAAGTCGTGCTCGTATTAAATGTTCGTATAACTTGCCCATACTGTCTAACAGGCAGATCGGGCGAAACTTCCTGTTTCCTACCTCTCCCTGGCCTTTGGGAATTAGAACCAAGCGTGCAACTTTCCACATTTGTGGAAACTTCCCTGTTCTTAACTGTTCATTTAGCACGTTTAAAACCGCTTCCGGTGCTGCCTTAACTACTGTCCTAATGACTTCTGGTGGCACGTTATCTGGACCAGGCGCCTTCTTTTTTTTAGTTTTTTGGCCGCCGCTTCTAGTTCTTCGTAGGTAAAAGGTTCCGGCTTTTCGCAGTGGGTTCGGGTCCAGGACCTCCTCTCTCTTTTTGGAAATAGTTTTTTTACAGCTTCATTTTTCTCCTCGTCAGTTGGTGGTAAATCCTTTTTTAGTTTCTTAGACACAATTTTGTAGCCCAGGCCCCAAGGATCATTCTCAACTTCTTCACAGAGATTTTTCCATGCATTCTCTTTTGATTTGAGAATTTCTTGTCGGAGCTCCCTTCTCCTCTCCCTCAATGCTACCCTTAGGCTCTCTAGGTCATCTGTAGGGTTGGTCTTTCCCCTCGTGTATTTCCTTCTTGCTTTTATGCATTGCTTTCGCATTTCTGCTATCTGTGATGTCCACCAGTACACCGGTTTACGGTTCGGTGCAGCAGTTCCCCTGCATTTCAGGTTTTTGTCGCAAGATTCTTTAATTATTGCTACAAGCAAGTCAAGTGTCATATTTTCGGGTTTTATAGCCTCTATTCTGCTCTTGATGTATTTGCTTATTATTGGCGCTTTATCCTCCGTCCAACACCATCCTTTCCTGATCGGGAGTAATCTTTCTTCTCTTTTTTCTAAAAACTGATTTGATAAAATATCAAAAACAATTGGTCTGTGGTCACTCCCGATTGTGCCATCCCATACTCGCCAATTTCTGACTCTGTTTGCGACATCACTTGAAGTGAAAGTGATGTCTACCACAGAGCTTCCCCGATGTCCTACGAAAGTGCTTTCTGTCCCTATATTTTGTATTACTAAATCCAGACGTGACATTAGTTCTTCTAGTTCAGTGCCTCTATTATCCGTTGTTTTCGCCCCCCACATCTGCGACTTGGCATTGAAGTCTCCGCCAATAATGGTACCTTTCCCTCTACTACTTATGCACATATCTAGATCCTGAAGGAATTTTCTGTATTCGTTCATTGTTCTGTTTGGGGAGAAATAGCAAGCTATCAATGAGAGCTTTCCTATTTCTACCCAAACTATTCCTTCTAATTTGCCACATTTTGTCACTTGGAGATTCTTGTCCACGATTTTAATAGCCACGTCTGTCTTCCGGTCACAGTACCATGTTCCACTTTCGACGAATTTTTTGTTTGGTTCACTGACGACCAAAATTTGTCCACCCAACTCGTTTAAGGCCTTTTCTAACAGGTCGTGACATGTTCTGCTTCTGTTTGTGTTGGCTTGAATTGTCCTCAAAGACACAGCCTCTTTCTCCGGTAATTTGTTTGAAGGGCTTGGATGTCGAGAGCTCCGAGGACTCTCGACTTCATTTTCTGAAGGGTCTTCTGCCATATTTACTTTGATCGAGCGGCCGCCATCCTGCGCCTCTTTTCCTCCACTGCGTCGCGGTAGGCTGGGCAGTTAGAGGAATCTGAACGGTGTCCCTTAATATTGCACGTCAGGCAAAAAGGATCGTTTTTACAGCTACTTGCCCGGTGCCCTTCTTGGCCGCACCGGAAACATGTCGCCGCTGACAGCTTTGTCACTCTGGCACACCTATTGGAGGTGTGCCCATAACCTTGGCAGTTAAAACAGCGTGTAGGAACCACGTTTTCATCTACTCTGCACGTGTTCCAGCCGACTCTAATGCGCCTTTTGTCGATCAATTTTACTTTTTCCTCTGCTGGGAGGATCGCCACCGCCGTCAGCGCTCTGCCCGGCATAGGCTTCCTTATTGTATTTACTTCTATTACATCTGCTAAGCGATTGTCATTGTAGAGTGCCGTGCTTACTGCCATTTTGATTTCGTCCGGCGTGACGGTATGATCTAAATCCCTAATTAAAATCTCCTTTTTGTCCTTTACCACTTCTGCATTCACCACGTCGTCCATTTCTTTGAGGATTGCCTCTTTGAGTTTATTCGCATCGTCCTGTCCGGCAGGTGCTAGTTTGATGGCTACTCTGCCGTTTCTTGTCATAGTCAGAGATCTAATATCAACGTCCATTTTTTTAATATCTATCTTCTTTTTCAAATCTCTGATTATAGCCTCTGGTTGTTCTTTGCCATCCTTTCCCTTGACTATAATCGTGTCATATTTTTTCCTAATTCTTGGAAATTGCCACTTTCCTTCCGTTAGTGGCGTAGCCGTGTTTGCCGTGTTCGTTTTTCCCACGCCTTGGGCTGCCTTGGCCGCATACAGGGTGGGACTATATAGCTCCACCCTGATACCAGACTTGCCGGTAAGGCATTCCAACATCTTTTGTTGGGTATCCGGAGATACCCCTTCTGCTATTGGAATAGCAATTTTTTGTCGCCCAAGCCGGTCCATTTCGTCTATAAGGAGTTTAAGTTTTCCCCACACCTTTTCTTCGTTGGTTGTCGTTATTGAGGCTTCGTGTGCAATCTTAAAAATATATTTTTCTCTGATTTCATTTCCCGTATTTTTTGGAATTGCTGTCGTGAGTACTAGGTGTGGCGTTCTATTCGAAGACCACTCTTCCGTCGCCAGTTCAGCCACTCCGGATATCTGTCTCTAAATATCTTTTGAATACCTGCCTCCATACCATTATCATTTTCATATACGTGCACCCCCAGATCACAGCTTGGTTCCGCCCCTAGGGGGTTTCCTATTACCCGCCTGACTCTAACATAATTTTGTTTATTCCATTTCTTTTTAGCTATAGTCTGGAACCCATTATAATTCCTTGTTTTGGCTATTTCATTGACGCTAACTTCCTCCTCGATTTGTATTTTACACTTCTGACAGTAATGTATCCCTTCTTTCGGAGTCTGTTCCTTACGCGAGCTTGCAATGGTGTTATTATCAATAAGGTCTATAATATCATACGTAAGAAGTAGCGACATTATTGATTTGATATCTTGTACTTTGTCCATAAGACCTAAGAACTCTTCTTTTTGTACCAGCTGCTCTAAGTGTACTATTTCTTCTCCCAGCTCGTGTATATTATCGATTAATTTGTTTCTGAGGAGGCAGTCTCTCACACTTTTCTGTAGATTTTCGCTCTCGTCTCCATTATTTTCTGTCCTGCGCCTTTTTTTGTCGGTATGGATTTACGTCGGTTCTCATCCCAACTAAGGTCAATGATGCTAATATTATCAGCCGGAGTGGTTGGTGCCGAAGACACGCACTCAAGCTCCTTACCGAGTGCAATTTTTAATCCTTTTCTCTGCCCTTCAACTCTAAATTTCGGTGTTGTGTTAATCAGCTCTCTTATGAAGGAAGCTGCCTCCCCAAATTCGTAAGCCTCCCTTCCAGTAACTCTAGAGCCCTGGTCGCCCAACTCGTCTCTTCCAGTCGCTTGCCCGCCCTGGTTGCCCAACGTTGAATCAATCGATAGCGGCTCCCCCCCGAATCCGATCGGGAGCCTGACGAGGGTAAATTTTTTTTACTATGCGACATCATCAATAATTAAGAAACGTAGAGTTTACCACCATCTACAGGGTGTCCTTGTTCGCGCATTGTCTTTGTCGGTGTTTTTTATTCCTGGAGGTTGTCTCCTCCGTTGCTCTATTTGGTCCACGGTGACTATTTTATTTCGCCACTACCCGCCGACTTACCGGTGAGGGCACTCCCCTATCCGCCACGCGGGGGACGCGCCCAGTAGCAGTTTGGCTTCTGCCCTGGGACCTGACCTGACCTGACCTGACCTGACCTGACCTGACCTGACCTGACCTGACCTGACCTGACCTGACCTGACCTGACCTGACTGACCTGACCTGACCTGACCTGACCTGACCTGACCTGACCTGACCTGACCTGACCTGACCTGACCTGACCTGACCTGACCTGACCTGACCTGACCTGACCTGACCTGACCTGACCTGACCTGACCTGACCTGACCTGATCTGACCTGACCTGACCTGACCTGACCTGACCTGACCTGACCCCTGACCTGACCTGACCTGACCCTGACCTGACCTGACCTGACCTGACCTGACCTGACCTGACCTGACCTGACCTGACCTGACCTGACCTGACCTGACCTGACCTGACCTGACCTGACCTGACCTGACCTGACCTGACCTGACCTGACCTGACCTGACCTGACCTGACCTGACCTGACCTGACCTGACCTGCCTGACCTGACCTGACCTGACCTGACCTGACCTGACCTGACCTGACCTGACCTGACCTGACCTGACCTGACCTGACCTGACCTGACCTGACCTGACCTGACCGTGACTGACCTGACCTGACCTGACCTGACCTGACTGACCTGACCTGACCTGACCTGACCTGACCTGACCTGACCTGACCTGACCTGACCCTGACCTGACCTGACCTGACCTGACCTGACCTGACCTGACCTGACCTGACCTGACCTGACCTGACCTGACCTGACCTGACCTGACCCTGACCTGACCTGACCTGACCTGACCTGACCTGACCTGGACCTGACCTGACCTGACCTGACCTGACCTGACCTGACCTGACCTGACCTGACCTGACCTGACCTGACCTGACCTGACCTGACCTGACCTGACTGACCTGACCTGACCTGACCTGACCTGACCTGACCTGACCTGACCTGACCTGACCTGACCTGACCTGACCTGACCTGACCTGACCTGACCTGACCTGACCTGACCTGACCTGACTGACCTGACCTGACCTGACCTGACCTGACCTGACCTGACCTGACCTGACCTGACTGACCTGACCTGACCTGACCTGACCTGACCTGACCTGACCTGACCTGACCTGACCTGACCTGACCTGACCTGACCTGACCTGACCTGACCTGACCTGACCTGACCTGACCTGACCTGACCTGACCTGACCTGACCTGACCTGACTGACCTGACCTGACCTGACCTGACCTGACCTGACCTGACCTGACCTGACCTGACCTGACCTGACTCCTGACCTGACCTGACCTGACCTGACCTGACCTGACCTGACCTGACCTGACCTGACCTGACCTGACCTGACCTGACCTGACCTGACTGACCTGACCTGACCTGACCTGACCTGACCTGACCTGACCTGACCTGACCTGACCTGACCTGACCTGACCCTGACCTGACCTGACCTGACCTGACCTGACCCTGACCTGACCTGACCTGACCTGACCTGGACCTGACCTGACCTGACCTGACCTGACTGACCTGACCTGACCCTGACCTGACCTGACCTGACCTGACCTGACCTGACCTGACCTGACCTGACCTGACCTGACCTGACCTGACCTGACCTGACCTGACCTGACCTGACCTGACCTGACCTGACCTGACTGACCTGACCTGACCTGACCTGACCTGACCTGACCTGACCTGACCTGACCTGGACCTGACCTGACCTGACCTGACCTGACCTGACCTGACCTGACCTGACCTGAACCTGACCTGACCTGACCTGACCTGACCCTGACCCTGACCTGACCTGACCTGACACCTGACCTTTTTTTTTTTTTTTTTTTTTCTGTATTTTTATAGCGGTGGGGAAAAAACTCCTGCGGGAGCTCCCGGCTTAGGTGTCATGAGCCGGGGAGTGTGGGGTTGGGTCATGCTCCTGCATCCCGACCCACTAAAAAAAACCACCACCGCTTCTCCACGCACCACTCTGGAACTACCGTAAGGCATTGCTTCAGGGTGGGGTGGGAAATTTCGCCTTTGCAGGGGTACTTTCTTCTGACATTTACTTTTAGCATTTATGTTTAATTCCTTGCATTTCTTATTCCTTTCTCCCTTTCTCGTTCGTCTTTTTCTTTAGTTGTTAAAATGTCTATTGCCATTTGTTTAATAGCCTTCCATCCCTCCTCGCTTTCCAGCAAGAGGTTGGTAATATCTTCTTCCTCTGCGGGCCATACTCCGGTTTTTTTCAGGACTTCCAGCCTTTGTTGGTCCCATCTAGGGCACTTTAACAGCGTGTGTTTTGCGTCGTCTGTTGGCTCGCTACAATACCAGCAACTACTACTTTCCTCTTTCCCAATATTGCACAGATATTTTGCAAAACACCCGTGTCCTGTTAGCATTTGGGTGAGATGATATCCCACCTCTCCGTGGACTCTGCTAGTCCATAGTTGGAGGTTTGGTATCAACCTCCTCGTCCACTCGGCTTTGTTTGTTGTGCTCCATATTTCTTGCCATTTCTTTACTGTTATTTTTTTTCACTTCTACCTTGCTTACTTCCTGTTGTGTCCGGAGTTTGACCCTTTCTTTAGCTATTAACTGGAAGGGAGGTGTACCCGCTATTGCCAATGCCGCTTCTTTAGACACGGTGCAGTACCCGCTGATAATCCGTAGCGCTATTCTTCTTTGTACGGCCAGCAATTTTTCAACGTTTTTTCTGATTGTTAAGGCTTGCTCCCACCCCTCGACTCCATACACCATAATATTTGTTACAACGGCGGCAAGAATTTTTCGTTTGCTGCTCTGGGGTCCTTTAATGTTGGGCATAAGTCTGGCTAAGGCAGCAATTGTGTTTTCTGCTTTCCTACATATTTCGTTAACGTGAGTTGTGCAGGTCATGTCTGTGTCGATGTACACTCCGAGATACTTTAGATTGGGTTTTGGTCTTATTTCCCAGTGACCGATCTTAAAATGAATTTCCTGTCGAGGTCTTCTTTTTCCGATTAAGAGCACCGCCTCTGTTTTTTCGTGCGCCAGCTGTAATTCTGCCCCTTGCATCCATATTCTTACTTTCTCAAGCGCGGTATTTGTGACGTCTATAAGTTGTGGCTCCGTTCTTGCTAGGCTCAGGACAGCTAGATCATCCGCAAACGCTATTGTTTTGCACCCTAGTGGCAACTCTATCTCTAGTACATCATTGTACATAATGTTCCACAAGGTGGGTCCCAGCACCGAACCCTGTGGGACTCCACATGTTGCTTGTATGCTTTTTCCATTATTGTCTACAATCCATCGGTCGTATAGGTACGCTTGGACCATTTCTATGAGGTACGGTTCGAATTTTTTCCTCTCCATTGCCTTAACTATCTTATCCCATCTTGCGGTGTTAAAAGCGTTCTGCACATCAAGGGTCACCAGAGCACAATAGTCTTTTCGACCGTATGAGCCGTCGTTCGCAAATTTGGCGAACTTCCAAACCTCCTTAATTGCGTCGGCAGTGGATTTTCCAGTACAGAATCCGTACTGAGAGTCACACAGCAGGTCATTTTTTTCGGTTTGTTCTCGGATTCTGTTTCTTAATAGAGTTTCTAACAGTTTTCCCATACAGCTTATTAAACATATTGGCCGGAATTTGTCATTGCTTTTTGGAATTAACACTAATTTTGAAGTTTTCCAAGCTCTGGGGAAGCTTCTTTCGTTTAGAAGTTTGTTCATCATGTTAAGCATTTTATACGGCGCCGCTTCCACCGCCGCAATGACTATTTCTGGCAGAAATCCATCGATTCCCGGTGCCTTACCGTAAAACTTTGCTCCCGTTTTATGGTACATTTCGACCATCTTATTTCCGGTACTATTGGAAACAGTTCTTTTACGGCTTTGGTAGTTTCTTCCGTTGTTGGAGCTACATTTTTTTTAATTTTCCTTGCTACTATTTTATATCCCAGGCCCCAGGGATCGTTCTCAACCTCGTCTACTAGTTTGTCCCATGCCCGACCCTTTGCTCTTTTAATTTCTTTCTTTAATTTTCTCCTCTCCTCCTTGTAGTGTGCTATAGCTTCATCTCTGCTGTTACTGTTGTTCGTATTTCGATGCATTCTCCTTCTGGCGGCTATGCAGTTCTTTCTGAGCTCCGAAATTTCATTGCTCCACCAGTACACTGGCCTGTGTTTAATGTTACTTCTAATTTTTTTAAGTTCCAGGTTGCAAATTTCCTCAATTATTGATGTGATGACTCTCCAGTCATCGGTCTTGATTACAGAAAGTCTTTGATTCATTATTCTTTGTATAGCCTCTTTTTTTTCAGGCTGCCATAACCATTTTCTGGTTGTGTCCATTCTAATTGCCGGTTTAGCATCTTTCATTGACAATTCGAAGATAATGTTTTTATGGTCACTTAGGTTCTCTTCGTCCGTGACGTGCCAATTAATTGTTTTCGCAGCAAGGTCTATACTACTTAGTGTTATGTCAATGATTGACTTAGAATCACCACGGGAAAAAGTCGGTTTATTTCCGGTGTTAACTACTACTAGATTCTCAGACGAAATCCAATCTGCCAGTATTTTTCCTCTATTATTTTGAGTAATTTCTCCCCATAACGGGTGTTTTGCATTAAAATCCCCTCCTACTATTACTTTACTCCTATTTATCGACCGTAGCATTTGTGTTATGTTTCTTAGAATATCTTTAAACTGGTGATCATCGATATTGGGACTTGCATATACCCCAATAATCGTAAATTTTTTAGTGTCACAACAAATTACCCCTTTGTGTCTTCGTATGCTTTCTACTTTTATTTGATTTTTATAGAGTATTACAGCCACATCGCTGTTATTATCGATTATGTATTTGCCGTTTTGTACCATTTTTTTATTGGGTTCGCAGACGATCGCAATGTCGATCTGCCTCTCTTCCATCGTCTTTTCTAGAAGGCTTGTTGCCGCCCTACTCCTGTTTAGGTTTGTTTGAAGAAAGGTAATTTGGTCTTTACTTTTTGTTGACGTAGGGGAGATGTTAGTCGTTTTTTCTTTGTTTAAAAGGTTACGTTGTCGAGAGCTCCGAGAACTCTCGACTCGGTTGCAGCCATGTGCAGTCTTGCTGCGGTTTAGATTTAATTGGATAACTTTATGTTGTTTGTTACTGTTGGGACGGGTAGACCCCGACAGATTTGCGGAAGCGGCCGTGTCTGTGCTGCCGTCGCTTTCCGGAGGTAGTCATGCCGACGTTATTGCCGGCGTTATTGCCGGCTGGGTTGCAGGCTGGGCTGCAATCTGGGCTCTCGGAGCTCCCTTTTGGTTCTTATTATTTTTTTGTGCTTTTACCTCCTCTACGGCTTTCCTGTATTCAGGGCACCTTGTTGAATCTGAGCGGTGCCCTCTAACATTACATGCGCAGCAGTAAGGCTCGTTTGGGCACGTCTTTGCTTGATGCCCTTCCTGGCCACAGCGGAAACAGGATTTGGGCGCAGTCTTTGATGGGCGCGTGCAATTTTTTGCCATGTGTCCAAATCCCTGGCAGTTGAAACATCTCTTAGGTGTTATATGTTCGTCAATCCGACAATTATTCCAGCCAATTTTAACTTTTTTTGAAGTTAAAAGTTTTTCTGCTTCCTCCTCCGGTACTTCCGCCACAGCATTTAATGGTCTGCCTGGCATCGGCACACGCAGCCCACTTATTTGGATCTGGCTGGCCAGACTATCATTTCCGTACAAAGCTTGACTTATTGCCGTTTGGATTTCAAGCGGCGTTACTGCGTGGTCCAGGTCTCTTATGTAAATCGAGCTTTTATTGCTCACTACATCGGCGTCTACCTTATCGCTCATTTCTTGTAAGATGGCGTCTCTTAATCTCTCTGCCTGGTTTTCTTTCGAAGGGGCAAGTCTAATAGCTATATTCCCACTTTGGGTGGTAGTCATCGACCTAACTTCAGCCCCCAATTTGCTGATGTCAATTTTGCTTTTCATTTGTCTTATCACCTCCTGAGGTGTTGCCTCTTTGTTTTTACTTTTAATAACTACCTTTGGAATATTCTTTTTCGATTTCGGAAAAATCCATCCATTATTATTACTGGATTGGGCAGTGCCTGGTGTGCTTAACGGCAGTGTAGCTGCCCCCGCTTTGGCAGCGTAAGAGGCTGGGCTATACAGATCAATTCTTGCGCCCGTTCTGCCTGTAATGCATTCAAGCATTTTATGCTGCATACCCGCGTCGACCCCTTCAGCTATCGGTATTGCAACCTTCTGCCGCCCCTTCCTTTCCATTTCGTTTATGAGAATTTGAAAAGCTTCCCACAACTTTTCTTCTATGTTTCCTGTACTCGGCTTGTCGTGCTTAATCTTGAATACATATTTTTCTCTAATATCGTTCCCTCCCACCTGCCTTGGAATGGCGGTGGAAAGGACGATATGCGGGGCCCTGCCAGCAGCCCAGTCCTCGGGATTTACCTCTGCCAGTTCTGGGAATCTTTCCTTGTATAGTCTTTGTATGCCCCGTGTCATATCGGGGTCTTCGTTGTTCGTAAAAACCCCCAGGTCGCAGCCGGATTCTGCGCCTAGCGGGTTTCCGGCAATTTGTCTCACCCTAGTAAAACATTTTCCGTTCCATTTCTTCTTTTGTAACTGTAGGAAATCTTTGTAATATCTTGTTTTGGCTATCTCTCTTGTGGTAGCTTCTTCCTCTATTTGCTTTTTGCATTTTTGGCACAGTTTCTCCTCGTCATTGATTGGTGATTCCATTCGAACGCGTTTTTTGTTTCCGATAAGGTCCATAATGTCGCAGGTGAGTAGCTGCGACATTATGGATTTAATGATCCCAACTTTCTCTCTAAGGGCAGAAGATTCTACCGGTTGCACTAATTCATCTAGGCTTAGAACTTCTTCACCTAACTCATGAATATTGTCAATGAGTTTATTTCTTAGTAAGCTGTCTCTTACGACTTTTTGAGCTGTATCGTTTTCGTTATTTTCACTCCTTCTCCTTTTTTTTGTTTGTATAGACGTCCTTCTACTTTCATCCCAACTTAGGTCGATTATGCTTACGTTGTCAGCCGGTGTGGCTGGTGCCGAAGCCACACTCTCCAACTCTGTCGCCAAGTCGAGCCTCAATCCCTTTTTCTGCCTCACCGCTCTGTATTTTGGTGTTGGGTTGACCATTTCTTTAATAAAGGCAGCTGCGCTGCCAAACTCTACTTCCTCATTTTCTGTCCTAAGACTATCTTTTTGGTTTACATTTTCATTATGATCCATGCTTTCCCACGAGTAGGGTCGAAAAAAGTCTCCACAGGGTAGTGCGCCCGTGCCCCGTGGAGGGCTCTTATACTGTGGGGTGTGCCTGGTGCCCCACAGGTTTTTACGACTTCGCTGTCGGTTTTTTTATAGAGATATTCTCCTCGCGAGCCGGCCGGTTAAGGCAAGCCCCCCGTTTGCGGGTCCCCGAAGACGTTCCCACGCCGCGCTCAACGTGAGTCTCTGAATTCGGGCCACAGTTACGGTTTTAAGTAGGCTAGCTACGCTCCACCGCCTCTAGCTCGGATCTACCCCGGGTGTGCCAGTTCCCGTACCACCTAATCTCTTAGGTGGGTCCTGAGGTTTGAGCCGTCCTTAGCTTTCCCTGCTCCTCCTCGGCCTTACTGGCATGGGTGACCCTACCAGGAGTCTCTTCATCGACTCCCGCCAGCATCGCCCTCAGATTCTCTGCAAGTACTTAAGCCCCCTCACCAACAACAAGGTCTCACGGCTCCTTGAGGGGGGACCTGACCTGACCTGACCTGACCTGACCTGACCTGACCTGACCTGACCTGACCTGACCTGACCTGACCTGACCTGACCTGACCTGACCTGACCTGACCTGACCTGACCTGACCTGACCTGACCTGACCTGACCTGACCTGACCTGACCTGACCTGACCTGACCTGACCTGACCTGACCTGACCTGACCTGACCTGACCTGACCTGACCTGACCTGACCTGACCTGACCTGACCTGACCTGACCTGACCTGACCTGACCTGACCTGACCTGACCTGACCTGACCTGACCTGACCTGACCTGACCTGACCTGACCTGACCTGACCTGACCTGACCTGACCTGACCTGACCTGACCTGACCTGACCTGACCTGACCTGACCTGACCTGACCTGACCTGACCTGACCTGACCTGACCTGACCTGACCTGACCTGACCTGACCTGACCTGACCTGACCTGACCTGACCTGACCTGACCTGACCTGACCTGACCTGACCTGACCTGACCTGACCTGACCTGACCTGACCTGACCTGACCTGACCTGACCTGACCTGACCTGACCTGACCTGACCTGACCTGACCTGACCTGACCTGACCTGACCTGACCTGACCTGACCTGACCTGACCTGACCTGACCTGACCTGACCTGACCTGACCTGACCTGACCTGACCTGACCTGACCTGACCTGACCTGACCTGACCTGACCTGACCTGACCTAACCTGACCTAACCTGACCTGACCTGACCTGACCTGACCTGACCTGACCTGACCTGACCTGACCTGACCTGACCTGACCTGACCTGACCAATTCAATTCGATCTCTTTTGCACTTGTGAGTTTTAGTAAAAGAAATAAAGGACAACAAAAAAAAAACATTCATTCTTTTCTTTTTTTTCTTTTTATCACACATTTTTATCTCACACTTGTCTTTGTGTGAGGTTAGGTTTCATATCTTTTTTAATAATTGTCCGATTCTCATAAACCCAACATATAATCACAACTACCAACTAAGGACCTTGTGGCACTCGAAAAATTGCAATTCCTGTTATCGGGGGATCTATATTTTTGATATCGTTGTCCTAAACTATAACCGTGCCCGCCCTCCTCCCCCCACCCGCCGCCCCGGGATATTATACGCCGCTACGATGGTCAGGGAGATTTTTTTTTTTTAAGTCCAACTTTTTCGATTTGCGCAAGTCCAAATTTTTTAATTTCATTTTATTCAAATTGTGGACATTTACATTACAAATAAACTTTAATACATATAATAAACAATTCTTCACACACCGTAATTGCTGAAACAAGGGGGCTATCACTATTTATTTGTCTACAGTGAGAAACAATAATTTAATGTCCAATTTTTTCAATGTGCGCATGCGCGGTTTTCATTTCATTGTACAAGACTTTCCCCTAGGTTTTACAACATACAAAATAATTTATTTTTGTAGCTTTTTTTTACATTATTATTATTATAAAAAAGGTTGTTGTTCATTTTGTATCCACAAACTTTGATTTATCAATTCCAAAACTACTTGATACTGCTGCTGCTTCATTCGAAACAATTATGTTTCGTGCGTGGTCTTTTCACTCAGTATTTTTTATACATACATACATACATCAATCAATCATTTATTTTACCCATTTTGGAATAGCTAAAGCAATTATTATTACAACAAATTTGTCTTTATTTACCATTTCTAAGTTGAGAACTGTTATATGTCATTAAATTGAGGTTCAGAAATAAACCACAGAAATGGCGGAGAGAGAATATTGTTTCTTGTTATTTATTACTGATTATGCAACACATTATACACATCTAATATTTACTTTAATTATTATTATTTTAGTATATGATTAATTTAAAAAAAAAACAAATTGTGTCTTTCAATATTTTTCCTTTTTCTTTATTCTTGCGCAGGGGCGTCATGCTTATTTTCTTTAATTATTACTACTATGTTAGTATAAGATAATTAACCTTTTTCCTTATTAAAGTCATTTTCGTTACCGCATGCGCCGCGGCAATAAGTTCACTGAATTATAAAAAGTATAGAGAGCCCATCCAACTTAAGAAATAAAATAATATTAATTATAATATAAATTAAAACAACCCAAGAGTTACCTCAGCCACTATTCTTTAACATTAATAGTAAAGAAATCAAAACGCCCATCTGACAATCTCTCTCGAGCTTTTCTGCCATCAAGCCATCTATAAATATTGTAAGGTCAATGGAGAAAAATGTCATATGTTCTGTCAAAGAAATGGCTCGTTTGCGCATGCGGTAGGGAATTAAGAATAAGGAAAAAAGTCAATTTTTAAACAGATTATGTTTTTCTTTATTCTTTTTCCTACCTTATTCTTGCGCAGGGGTCATGCTGCTAACTTTCTTCTCTTATAATTATTACTATTATAGTATGTGGTAATTTTATAAAAACAGATAATGTCTTTGAATCTTATTTTTCCTTCTTCATTCTTGCGCAGGGGTCGTCATGCTAATTTTCTGTAGTTATGTTATGTCTTTCAATTTTTTTTTATTTTTTTTACCATTAACCCCGTAATCTTTCAAAAAAAATTCAAACACATACAGGGTGGACCAAATGTATAGAACAGGCCGTTTTTTGGCTAAACTATAAAGAATTTTAAAGAAACAAAATATAGGCATTAAATGGCTAGGAAAATGCTACCTGAAACAATGTTTAAGAAATTTTTATTTTTTTGAATTTTTAAGATAACTATAGCAACATTTTTGTTTTTTTTTGTGAAATTTATTCTTGATTTTTTTTAAGAACATGCTTTTTAAAAAAAATGTTGTGTTAATTGTTTTAATATTAACTTTATAAATTTTTAATAAAAAAATTAAATATTACCGAATATTATTGTTATTTTTTGTCAAAACTACAAAATGTTTGGTTAATTTAAATTATACACGTTAAAATGATAATAACAGCTCTTTAAAAAAGTTAAAAAAAAATTATTTAAATAATTAAAAATTTAACAATAAAAATTAATGTTTTTTCTTAATTTTTTATTATTTTGTAGTGCACATTACGAGTATGTTGTAGTACTAGATATAAATAAATAAAATGTAAATAATAAATATCTAGAACACCTGAATTTTAATTTAAATAATTTGTTAAAAGAAAAATGTTGTCAAAACTGCCTTCCACCTTTCAGACGCTGGTATTTGATACTAGTTGAGACAACAATAGCAATAGAATAGCTCGTAGGTGGTTACAAACGCCTACTTGATTTTCTTATCGGTCCAAATTTATGAAACGAGCCGTTTTTGGCTAAACTATAAAGAATTTTGAAAAAACAAAATATAAACCTAAGACAATGTTTAGAAAAAATTTATTTGTTTAAATTTTTAAGATACCTATAGCAACATTTTTGTTTTTTTGTGAAATTTATTTTTGATTTGTATGTACTTGTACCTACTTATATGTACCTACCTCCTTATACGTACTTTCTCAATCTCCATTCATTATTCGCACTTTATTATAAACCTTTTAATGTTTTCAAGCCTTCTAATTTTTCCACTCTCTTTTAATGTTTCAACCCCCTAATGTTTTAAATTATTTAAACTCTCTAATGTTTAATATTTTCAACACATTAATGTTTAAAAAAATTTCAACCCTTTATGTTCTTATAAAAAAAGATAAATAATCTGTCGATTATCAACGTTTAAATTACATTATTTCAAAACTAGAATCAATAACTAATTTAAAAAATACAAAAAAACTGTATTTGATACAGGGTAAATATATAATTTTCATATTTGAATAGTTGAAATAGAACGTACATGAAGACAGCTACATACGTATACTGAGACCATCCAGGTCTGGCTGGCCTTTTAATATATGCAACCAACAATACGGCGACATTATTTTAATGTTTTATTACAGGAAAGGGTTGGTAATAGCACATATAAATGAGATAGGGTTGTACTACATTTTTTGCACTTTTATTTGGTAATTGTTTTAGTCAAATTTAATGTGTATAACTGCTATTTATTTAGCCTCTTAATTTTTCAGCATTTTAGTGAACAATAATTATAATGTGTGTTCGTTTAAAAAAAAACTCGTAGCAAGCCATGACATTGTTACGTATGTCGTACATGATCCCATACAACAACCTCCATGACAACAAAATTTTTATTATTTACATTATTCGTGTATTGTTGGTTACCTACTATACAATTTTATCCGTCACAAATTATCCTAACCTAAAAATGTCTCCTCTTCCCGCCAAAGCGGGCTTGGTCTTGGTGTGTTTTTGTGTGGTTGCCTTCGTGGTGTTTTAGTTTTTCAAACATTCGTTATTTTATTTATCAGTATTTTTCAATACTAAATTTTGTGTTTTCCTTGATTTGTAATCATGGTGTATACCAGTGAACAAAAGACTTTTTTGTTGGAAAGTTATTTCCGAAATGGAGAGAATGTTAACGGTGTTTGGAAATATTCAATTCAGCCGTGCCTGGAGGAGTTTCGAGAAGCTTTTCCTGACGTTGTTGTTGTGTATGAAGGGTTTAAAAACACTCTCCACCGAAGTGTGAATCTGTTCCGTGAAATTGGGGCCATTACACGTAAAGAGGGCAGTGGATGACCAACTAAACGAACAGATAAAGTTATTCATGCTGCACAAGAGATTCTACAGCAAGATCCAAAAACGTCGATTAGACATCTGTCTCAGCAAGTTGAACTTTCTGTTAGTACATGTCATAAACTCCTACGAGAAGATTTACATATGGGCCCTTATCGTCTCCAAGCCGTTCAAGAGTTACGACCCGTAGATTTTCCTAGAAGATTGCAGTATTGTCAGTGGTTTTTAAATAACATTGCAAATAATAATGAACTCCTTCAAAAAACTTCCTTTCCGGATGAAGCGTGGTTTTACCTGTCCGGCTACATGAATTCACAAAACATGAGAATTTGGACAACAGAACAACCTTATGAAATTGTAGAAGAACCTCTCCATTCACAAAAAGTAGGTGTTTGGGCAGCTATCAACAGTTTTTGTAGGTAATAAATGAATATATTTATAAAAATGTATTTTTGTTCTAATTGTCGAAAAGTAAGGTTATGAGATCTGTCAGTTTGACAAGTGTGTAAACGATTAATCACAGACATACAAAACAATTGTTTTTTAGTTTCAAAGCACTCTAGAGTTTTTTTTTAAAAAAACACACGATACTAATTATCGTTTTAACAGGTGAACATTGAGTGGACGATGATCAGTATTATTGTCTATTTATTAATAATCGTAAATTGTTTATTTATCTCGGGCCCGAGTATTATAATTTGTTGTTTTCACTTTCACAGCTCCTTTTTCAGCCATTCAACCCCGTAGCGAGTTATCTATCAAGATAAACTTCATAAAAACAGAATAATTAACATTGTTATTCATCCACATATTACAGGAACCAATTAATTGTTTATATTTTAGTTAAATTAAGAATATTGGAGTCGAAAATCGAAGATTTTAGAAGGCAGAACGAATCGCCGTTCGACGGAAAAAGGGTCACCGGGTCAGCCATTAAAGGGTTAGTTACGCATAGGGGAGATTTCTCGGCACACTCTTTTGGGTCGAAAATCATCAAACTTAGAATGAAAAGAAAGCCATAAAAGCTAACCCTTCTTTGGTTCGAAATCGCTAAAAATTAATTAAAATTCCCAGACTGAGGGAACACACAAGCAACCCCCTGAGGAATGTCACGTAGCCACCTCCGACGTCACTAAAAATTTGGATATAAAAGGAACCTCGAGAGAAGCCATCTTCAGAGAGTGCTTTGCCATTCTCCAAGCTAGTCGGCTTATTTTTTTGGAAACCGCAGATTCCTAGTCTTCGACGGGTGGATTGCTTTCCAAAAGACTGTCTACTAGCAAAACTTTGAACTCATTACACGAACTTGTCCGGAGAGTGCTCTGCCATTCTCCAAGCTAGTCGGCTTATTTTTTTGGAAATCGCAGATTCCTAGTCTTCGACGGGTGGATCGCTTTCCAAAAGACTGTCTACTAGCAAAAACTTTGAACTCATTACAAGGTCGTGTCCAGAGTGCCGATTTGCAGTCTCCGACGGGTTTGATCGCACCGAGGGCTCGAACTGTAAATTCACCTGAAGTGCAGATTTCCCAGTCTTCGACGGGTCGATCGCACCTAAAGCGAATTTTTGAACTAGCAATTCTACACCTATTTGCAGATTCCCAGTCTCCGACGGGTTTGATCGCAAATTGGCGTAAATTGTCTCACGAGTTAACTCTCGTTTAATTAATCTTTCTCTCAAAACAGCTGTCCACGATGTCAGGGGAGCCAGAGGACCACCTTTCCGCTGTCCGTGAGAGTCCATCATCTCCTGAAGGTGACCAGATTCCCACAGGTCGGTATCAAAGGGGTAAAGACTAATTTAATCACTTTATATGTGTATTTAACAACTTATAATCACAGGGGAGTCTCTGACGGTTATGACCAACTCATTTAATTGTTATTTTGTTAACTCTTTCATTTACTTATTATTTTATTATTTACCGATTAAGTTAGCTCCGCGTATAACTTTGTACGTGTCTAACTACTAACGGCCTTTTGCTGTAATTAACTAATAGTTGATTACACTCATCTGACTCATTACTTGCACTTTAATTGCAAACTCTTTACTATTCTCCTGGCCAAGCCAGGGACCACTACCACACCACGGGAAAAGACTAAGCCAGCCCGGGTGTAGTACTATGGCACACTTAAAACCTGGCAATAAAAAGACTGCCTAGCTAATTATTAACAAACAAAAGACTCCCGAAAATGGGACATATTAGGGAAAGAGAGTACGCGGTAGTTGGTTCTTTGGGGAGGCTTCTACGCACTCTTATCTATTAATTTTCTGAGTCAGAGGTGTTTAATCAGCTCTGCAATTAACTCAGGGTTTAACCCTTTTCTGGCCTGCAGTGGTTTTGACACCGGAATAGGTGTTGTAACCCTTCAAGGGATGCAACGTATTCTGGGTTGTATAACTACGAATAAGGTTTGAATTGTATAACGGGTTGCCTAATCATAGGCTAACCAAATACACACTTGTAATAATTTTGAATAAATATCTTTATTCAATTTCAGCTGTTTTACTCTTAAATAAATACAAAACACAACGTAGAGTCCTAATAACAAACATACAAGACGATCATTCAAAAATCTAATTTTTTGAACAGGCCAGGCCTTAGAAGTGTCACAATACCTATATCATTATAAAAAAAAACTAACGACTAACAGCGTTTAAATTACCTTATTATCTTAAAACTAGAATCAATTCTCTCTATATAAAATAAATAAGAAGAGATATATATCTCTGTCCTTTTCACAGCTCGAAAGAGCCAATCAAATGCTTGCTTAGACTGTAAAGGACATATATCTCTCTATTTTTCTAAATGTTTGCGACAAACGCAGACCGCAAACTTATTTGGGTTTAAAACCCTTTATGGCCCGCGGTGCTTTTGATACCGGAATAGTGTGTTGCAAACCTAAAGAGATTCAACGTATTCTGTGTTGTATAACTAAAACTAAAAATTTAACTTGTATAATGGATTGCCTAGTCGGGGGCTAACAAAATATTCTTGCAAAACACAAGGTAGGGTCCAAATAACAAAATTCCTAGCCGATCATTTAAAAATCTAATTCTTGAACAGACCATGCCTTAAAAGTGTTACTTTTAGTTAAAAAAATTTACTTTTTTTTATAGGAAATGACGAATGTACTTACTCTACCTGTAGGGGAAGAAATAGTAGCTGTTGTTAATAATTATACATAAACTTGCTTTATCTTTAATATTACTAAAAGCAAACTATTTGTACTATTCTTCTATTAAAACAATGATTGTAATTTTTTTACAGAAGACGACTACTACTAACATCACTCATTAAGAAAGCATAATTTTTTGTTACTCTACATCATTTGTAATTAATTAGCTAAAAAAAATAATTAATAATAATATTTAATTAATATTTCAATGTGTCGTTATATTATCTTTAAAATTAGGATGTTAAAATTGTAAAAAACAAAATTAACTTGATTTTAAGTACAAGAAAACGTTCTATGGCAAGCTGCCCTTGACACTGAAATAATGACAGCAAGTATATACTGTTCCAAACCAATATTGGCGTACCTGATTTAAAATCAATTCATCTGTTTATTACTAATGCAATAAAAATTGTATTGTTACTAAACGCAAGTAATTTATGGTCGTTAGACTCTTAGATGGAATCTGAGAAAACTCCCCGAGGCATGCAGACTTGTCACCACTTTTACCTGGATTTGATCTGCTTCGGCCGGTTTTCTCAGATTCCATCTAAGAGTCTAATGACCATAAATTACTTGCGTTTATATTCATTTTCATAGATTTTTATAGTTTTTGGTAAAATCTTTATTTCGCTTTGCAGCAAATCAATATCTATACTGTAATGTATAGCAAACGGTTGCAGCTTTTCTAATTAAAAAAAAGTTGATTTGGGGTTAATAAAATTATTTTTTATTAAAATATTTTAAATATCAATAAAACGGCAGTTTATTTCGTTTATAATTCTCTCAAACGTTAAAGTAAATATACAGTATGGAAACTACTTATGAAATAAATTCAGTAATTTCAAAACAAATAACATTTGTCGAAAACGCTGTTAACAAGTCAATTTTTATTTCTCATAATGCTTATTTTAAGTTGTTCATGTCGTCATCTATTTGTGAGCTATGACATCACACTCAGTTTTTTTAATGCAATGCAATAATTTTTTTAGTTTTGAATTCTACTCTTAACAGTCTTTGAAATAAATTTTACATGACATATTTATCTGCAATAGTTTTTAAAACAATCAAACTACAGTACGTAAGTAACCCCACTTGAAGAGAATGGATCTTGTTCAAAAAAAAAAAAAAAAATAAGCAACTCAAAGTTTATGCGGCACACTGCCGTCACAACTAATAAAAATAATGCCTATAATTTCAGAGATTTCATGCTAAAGATTTTATTCTAACAAAGTTATTATATATATATAGATATTTTCTAACTTTGTGTTAAATTTGGGTGGGTACAGAAATTTCAAGGTAGGCGCGTCACACGTAAAGAAAAAAAAGAGAATTTTGGAATAAATTTTTTATTTCGATTTAAGAATTAGGTGTAGTGTTGATTGCGTTTTGCTTACATTCTCTTAATATCATGTCAACATTTATTAATTTGATTGATTTCACCTTTTCAATTTAATCAGTTTTGTGGATAAAACACGCACAAAAATTCTGTCAATCATCACTTGCACGATTTTTTTCTTTTTTGACGTCAATCTGAACACAAAGTTTAAGTTATATGTACACAATAGAAAAATATGTCATTATTTAAAATAAGCAAGAAGAATTTTACAACATTAAAAACAGCCTTATTTACCAAAAATTCTTTTGCGGTAACCCATAATTACATATAAATAAGTAATAAATTTAAAATCTTAGGGGGTGATTTCAAGTATAAAATAATACCGGCAGTATCTTCGTTTCCATGGAAAAATAAACAAATTCGAGGTTGTGATTTGCTGTTGTCATGGAAAAGTATTAAAATTTTTCGATGCTACCGGTATTATCTCAACTTGAAATCGCCCATTAGCTTTCACTTATTGATTAATAATTTTCGTACTGAAAGATCAATTCTTAGCTTATTTTCGTTGTCTTTTTCTTAGATTTATTTGTAAATTTTATTTATTTATGTGATAGAATAATCGAAAATGTATTTAGTTTGGTGTTGCCAGACAACTAAACATTTGTTGAGGTAGGAGTAAAAGTTTCTCTTATTTCTTGTCATTTCCTAGAAATAAAAAAAAGATAAAAAAATATCTTATGCAAATATTGAGAAATGATAAGATATACTATTTAAATTTTTAATTCTACAAAGCAAATTCTTAGCACAAGTTTTTTCTTATCATCATTCAAGTAAATAAAATTTTTACCTGAATTTCAAAAAAAGAACACCACATGCCACCAATGCACAAACCCTTTGAATTATCCAGGTAAAGAAATCCAAATGTTATTTGCACATTGCCCTCTAGAAGTTTACATTTTATATTGGTGACCTTGAATTGACCATTTGCCATTTAACAAAAGAAATACCAAAAAGTATTTGACCTATAATTTTTTTCTACTAACATTGGAAAACAACGCAGTACACATCTGCATAATTATGTGAAATCTTTGTTTGTACATACATATTTTGTGTTATGTAAATTAAAATTTTTATGCATAAAAAAGTTTTTAGACCGGGCCCATAGACACACGTAGACTGAATATATTTAGATTTATAAACAAATTGTTCTCCTGCAATACCTTTACTTAGTGGTCACTTTAATTCGTTATAATAGTGCATCTGTCGAAGAGCCACCACCCCCGCATGACTCACTGAAGATTGCGGGGGAGGATTTCGTCTAGTGCTGGCTGGGGATGCTGGGGGTGAGAGATGAACAACCCTCGCCAGCCATTTTAGATTTTATTACCGTTCGATACTAAAACATATATCGACGACTGTCATTCGTATTGGAGGAGTCGGTGATACTGCCGATGCCGCCGCCGCCACCCTTCATTCATCTCAGTTGCTTTTTCGATGTGCAGACCGGATAATAGGCATATAAATTGTACTTTTTTTCAAACTAATCAATGTTAACTTTTGAGACTATCCTAATAAAAAAACGAGAGAGAGAGAGAGGAATCTGTTGTACAAAATAAAAAAAAATAAAAAAAAAATAAAAAGCAAAAATTTTGTTAATATAAAACCACTAAAAAAATAACTGCTTTCTATATTTTTTTATAAATTAAAATGTGTAAATTTTTATTCTAAAAATCTATTATTTTTTATATTTTACCACTGATAGGTCATCAATTATTTTTATTTTATTGTTTGTCATTTATTTATTATTTTTGTAATCTGTAATTTATTTATTACATCAAGTATCCAAGAAAATATGTACAGTTGCCAGACATCAAGAAAAAGCATTAGGTCAAAATTCCTTATAGCACTGAAAATCACTTAACAGTACGAAAAAAATTTATTAGCTACAAAAACACCCAAATGAGTGTTGTGATAAATTTTTTAAAGACGCAAATTATATAAAAAATAATTGTTTTAACATAACGTACAAATATTTAAGTTAATAAGTTATCAAAATCAAGTAAATAGAACAATATCTTAATAGTATTTACAATAATTCATTAAACTATACATAGGTAAACCGATTTAAAATATTTAACTCAACAACAGAATTTTTTTAAGCAGCAGCACTATTGACTCATTATGCAAAAAGAAAGTCAAATTAGAAAGTTTTCTCAGATCTAGATTTTATTTTCTTTTTTACTGACCTATTTTTGCGCAAAAACCTCCGCAATAAAAGCTCTTATTGCTTCTAATCGTTTTGTAAAGAATTCTTTTCAATTGAAAAAGTGAAACCGTCCATAGCCCGAAAAAATGGTCATTGTACCTTATACTGACCATTCCGTCAATATATTACGTACAGTGACGTTTCGCAATTGTGGGACTTTCAGACCAGCATTAAAAGCACAAGATTTTTTAAGGCTTTAATTACTTTTCAAAGTGTGAAAGCGATTCAGTCAGCAGTGGTGTAAACGAAATTAGGGGTTAGTTCAGGGATTGCCTTGCACATGTTATGAAAAAGGAAGAGGATGTGTTGCGGACACAACTTTTTATAGAGTATAGTGAAATGTGATCTTTTTGGAGGTGCTGGTCACGAACCGCATTTTACTTGGAAATTATCTCTAATTGTGCCTGTTTAACCACTTCCTGTTCTTGATTTAGCAAAACAAATAAAAAAAATGGAAAATTTTAAATACATTCGAAATTATTTATGGCCCTAAGTCACGCTTTTCTGGTTACTATTCGTAGCAAGAATGTTTTAGCGCGAAATTCATTTTGATTTATGAACAAAGATCAGATGTCACATTTCCTGGTCGAAAACGTCCAATTAAAATATCTGTATACATATAAGTTTTTCTATTGCATTATCTAGCAGTGACCCATATCTTTTTATTTGTTTTAAATTTACTATTTATAAAATGAAACTATTAACCTAGTTTTTTGACTCTATCCAACTATTACAAAATGACAAACTATAACATCATTTTTCTCTTTTACGCAATTGTATTGGTTTGACTTGTACTTTCTTGAAATTTGTTACCAGATGGGATTCAGTAGCTAGGGTTTTTGTTCGACTAGATTTATGACTCCAATGGATGGTTGAAAATTCAAAGAAACTTTGACTTTATGCCCATCTTAAAATGTTTGTTCTCCATAAAAATAAAACCTCTTGAAACAATAATAAATATTAGCCACTTTGCGAAAGCTTTACATGCATGGCCGGATTACCCAATAAGCTATCTAGGCTCTAGCCTAGGGGCACCAGCAAAAAGAGGACGTCAGAAAAATGGGAGGGATTTAAGAAAAGAAATATATGATAAAGAAACAAACTCACTCATGCTAATCAGTAGTCAGTCTGTCTCACAGTCTCATTCCTTTTTGTAATAAAACGTTTCATGGCAAGTAAAAATTCACATTCTTATTGCTATCTCTTTTTACATCATGACCTAAAATGCAACGAACATAAAAATTTTCCCGAAAATTTACTAATGTGATAAAGTTCTTGAAAATTTTGTATTAACTGAAAAACAAATTGCTTAAATTGAATAATATAAAGTTTGAGTGAGTCTTTTAATATTTTCAAAAAAATGTTAGGTGAAACTTTTTTTGAATGATGTAGATGATATCTATATTTTTTTAAGAACGTGTAGGTACAGCTCAACTCAAACATTTTTTTGAAGAATATTAGTTCAACTAGTCTAAGTGTGGACAAAATGCTTAAATTAATTCGAAACAACAAAGTTATATCAATATGTTCTAATGTTGATGTGGCGCCGCGATTTTTTTTATACAAATTGTTCGGGAGAAAAATCATTTTCGACACATAAAATAGTAGATTAAAGAACGCGTTTTAAAAAGTCATATTTGTGGCACGAATTCAAGTTTATAAAACGAGCGCGAGCGCGAGTTTTTATAAAGAATGAGTGCCACAATGAGTTTAAAAAACAAGTTCTTTATGCTATTTTTTCTACTTTAAGTGTTTTACGTAATTTTTAATTAAAAAAGTTAGTTACTTAATCTTTAGGGACTTTTGCGTTAATACGAGACAGTTGGTAGTAAAAATGTCACTAAAGTGTCAATAAAGTCATTGAACTTTGAAATGTTTTCAAATTTGTCTAAAATTCTGTGTAAGTAACTCACAAATGGTTCTTTTTTACCTACCGTATCGGTTACTGATTGAATAATCCAATTGGCATTAACACAGTAAGGAAAATCTCCATTTATCTCTAAATTCCCACTCCATTTGCGGTTCTCAGCGACTCCTTTCATTTCATCGTTATTTCATTCAAGCAAATTTATACACTCATCTAGCAAATAACTTGTAAACTATCGAATGCTATGGGGGTTGTAAATGGTGAAAATAAAGGCCAAAAGCTACATTTTAGTTTCAAGTTTCACTTTAACGCTGTTCTAACCTCAAAAGAAAAGTTTGTGACGTCTACCACCGTTGTCCAGTGTCCACCCTATTTTCAAATATTTTATAGATTAATTGCGACACACACACACAAAAACACTTTGTTGAGGAATACTGCTGGTCATCAAGTGCAACAAAATTTATTCGAATATAATTACTGTAATCTCATCGCCGACAGAAACGTGACCGTGACGTTTCACGGTGATACCAATCCGAAAACAGTAAATTGTACTAGCTGTTACCGCACGCAATTTGGGTGCGGAATTGGCTATTACCGCACCCAAATCGGACTCTGTTACCGACGTAAAGTAGAAAAAAAAAATTAAGAGTCTATTAAGGCAGGAGAAACTGATATATCTTTCACTTTTGGCTATTGAGTCAGATTTGGTTAAAAATTATAATTTTGATGCATTCATATAAGACTTTGTTTCTATGAAGTGTTGGAAAGTTAAATCTTAGTGTTTATATTTGTAATTTTCTAATTTTTTTATTTAATAAATACTTGTGTTTACTATTTTACTTAAAAACAATTAAGTGTAAATTATATAAAATAAAAAGCTGCACTTTTTCTTATAACATAGTTTTAAAGAAAAAAAAGGGGAGCAGAGTAAGATTAGTCTAGGGGCGCTAACAACTATAATCCGGCCCTGTTTACATAGTGCACATTTTTAAATTTAATTTCTAATGGTATTTTTAAAAAGTATTTTAAAGTCCATTAAAATCTGAAAATTGTCCATTATTATATTGGTTATCGTCATAGTCAATAAGCTTTAAATATACCCCATAGATCAGTAGAAAATTGGACAATTAAACCGAACACACTTGTCATTACTTTAGAATAACAATGTTCTAAAGCGTGTTTATTTGAAAAAGTCATCAAGTTAACTATAATTTGTCAAAACTCTCATAAGAATACATAAGAGGTTTGACAAATCAAAGTTAACTGGATGACTTTTTAAATTGCACACTTAATATCTGCATTTTTTTGTAAATTCAAGAACTTAACAAAGTGGATCATATATACTTTATATAAACCACTTAGGACCAGTTTACAGAAGACGACATTAACTTTAATCACAATGAAATATTTAATTCACCTTCTGTAAACCAACTAAGTGTCAAATTTAACCAATCAAACATCAGAAAACCGACTTAATTACGAATTAAAAGTTAGACGCAATAAAATATTTAATTCACTTAATTTAATTTTAATTCACTACAAGCTGCACGAAAAGACACAAGTATTTTAAAATTTCAACCAATAGTCAGTCTTTTAGGAATACCTCCTTTTTACGAAAAGTATCACTACTTTTGTGCGACATGATACGTTAATAAAATTCAGAATTGGGATTAATAAATAAGCACTTCTTTCTAGAAAATTCCGGGTTCTGTCTAGACACCTGTGATGATAAATACGCAAACAAATATTATCGTATTTTTGCACATTTAAAAAAACATTTTGTTAAAACAGTTGTTAAGAATCCCCCAAAAAAATAAGTAGATAATTTAAACGGGAACCACCTCCAGATAAATTGTTCGCCATTTTTGATGGCTACTGAGATCATTAAAACCCAGCTAGATGCCGCGAATTCCATACATCGTCTCGTCAAGAATGCGTAGTTTCCGACACCTTTAGCTGTGGCGAATGCGCTAACAAGCTGTTGGTTCCTGAAGCTTCTGGTCGTTTTTAACAAGACACAGCCTCTCTCGGGACACAACTTCCTGTCCTCGACTTCTGGTCATTCCATTGAAAAACTAACATTTTAAATGGATACGATAATCGACAACTTGAAAAACAACCAAAACATCATAAATAATATGCTTATGGGTTTGGGAAACT
The DNA here is from genome assembly GCA_029207805.1 of Tribolium confusum. NCBI lineage: Eukaryota > Metazoa > Arthropoda > Insecta > Coleoptera > Tenebrionidae > Tribolium > Tribolium confusum. The sequence goes on from JALGAY010000004.1 coordinate 28,471, forward strand.
TCCTTCTAAATTTTGTAAAACAAAACCAAATGTTACATTTTAAGCAAAATCAAAGTTTATTCAAACATCACTTGACATCAGTAACACTTAAAGCACGTGCGAGTGAAAGCTCGCAGCTTTCGACAACACGCGACAACCAACCTGTGCTTGAGGCTTTCATTTTCTTGAGATAAGCGGAACTAAACGTGCCTCTCATTAGTGGCCCTGATACTGACCTGCGATGTCTAGCGACTTGTGCGTCATACTCAGACTTTTTTTCCATAATCTGATTACTACCTATTATTGTTATTATAAAACTAAAAATATTGTTTTATTGATGTCAAAAAAAAACATATCCATTAAATGTAAAATTATTTTCTGAGCTATTATTTGTGATATCAAATTTTTGATTAGACTACATACTTTCGCCCACCAACGATGACAATCTAGAAATGCATATTTTTATGGAAAAAAAACACGAATATTAAAAAGTCATTTGCTACACTAATACTTTATTTTTTCTTACATAATTCATTATTTATTATACGGCGCCATGTACTGATTTGTTATTACCCGTAGTCTGCTATGAATTTAAAAACGGTAGACATCATCCAGTAAACGTATGATAGTTGACATAACAAGTAGTATAAAAAAGAAAAAAAAAGAAAGTATAACCATTGGTTTATTAAAAAAGAACATATTATTTACTTAAAATTAGTTATGTAATCGTAAAACAGATATTAGAACATACATATATAACAAATAGTAATTTAAAAAAAAATTAAAACATTTACCAAAAACTGCCAATTTTTCAGCTGTTGTCTGCAATTTTCATAAGTAATTTAGGTATCTGTTGTTCGTTGTCTTAAAAATCTTTTGCAATTGCACAATGGCCGTGTAATAAATTGTATAAAAGAAAATAGTGCATGTCTGTCACATTCAATAATCGGAAATGGGTAAGTCGAGAGCATATCCTGTAGTCGTTATAGATTCAGTTTCATGTGAACTGACCAATGTCCAGCAGACTCTTACAATAATAACTCCCGACTATTGTTGGAAAATCTAGGCGGGGGAGGTACCCCCTAAAATCATTATTTAAGATTAGTACTTGAAAGAGACCGAGCGTCCAATTTATTTGCGGCCATTTCAACAACTGTTACATATCATATGGGAGCGTTTCAAATTTTCCTCCCAATTCTGGCAAAAACACTTTATTGTAGCTAAAAATAAACACAACCCTAACCGATGGGAACGAAAATAAATAAAACAATGAGTGGATAGGGGTGGCCGCCATTGCCCCAAGGCCCATACGTCAAAACAATATTAGATCAACTTGATAAAAATATAATGATACTGCTTTATTTATTTTTCTAGTGATACCCATATCACCCTTATAATTAGACTTTTGTTCTCAGATTTGGTTGAAATTTCGTGAGAACTCAAAAATTCGTTAAACTTGTTAAAATTCACTCACTAAATTTACAATAGGACAATTCGAGATGGGATTAGATTCATTAGAGAATAGGCAAGAACAGATGTAGGGCAAAAGTCAACCACATAAGTCAGTTTTAACAAAAGTCGATGCTTGATTTATACGATCTATTTTATATTGAAAAACTGACCCATGGCTATCGACACAAAAGCATTAACTTATCATGTAAAATTTTATGGTGGCCTTTACTTTCCTAGACAATAGAAAACTTTTGTCAGGACTGCCCTAGGGGTTAAATTTTTTGACCCTCTGTAATTGTACCGTAGATAAACACTCCGAACAATTTTTCATCCTTTAGGTATGAAACATTTAATTTATGACCTTCGATGGATAATAACACGAAGGCGATAGGGTGTCTAAGTCGGATTATACCTCAACTGAAATTTTAATTGTTTAGAGATTTTGGAGTTCCCAACGATTTACTCAGAAACTTTCTCAAAAAGTTACTCTTAAAAGTCAATAATTTTATCGAAGCAACTTGGAAAAAAATCATGCAAAACATTTTTTCTTTTCAAAAACATAATTTTGTTAAATACCTGCTTAAAAATTACAATAACTTTTAATAATTTATAAAATATTTAACACAGCTGCGCCTTTGGTTTAAACTTAATACTTAATTGAACATTATACGAGAATATGCTTTATCGCCTAATTAAACAAATAGCAACAAATTTTACGGATAAAAAATTATTTTTAATTGTCGCTTGCACTTACAAGTCTTTACAATATAATTGCCAATTAATTAATAATAAAGTTAATAGGAGTAACTTCAGCCTTATCAACACATTATATCATATAAACACCTTATAGTTTTTCTATTAAAAAAGGTCTTAAAATTATTTAAAAATTTCAGTAGGCGGTGTTTAATAGAAACGTTGGGTTTCCTAAGAAGGCACATGTTCCTAAAATAATACATCTGCCAGATTTCAATCATTGTGACAGCTCTTAAGAAACGCAAGTTCGTAAAATCCAAAAATAACAAAAAATAGATACAGGGAGCGACCTTCATCTGCATTTCCGATTTGAAAAATGTGTCTACACACGTTCCTGTTTTCCAAGTAATTAAAATAATGATGTTTTTGTGTTGATAGATTTCCTCGAACATGTTCAAATTTATCAAGTTTATCTAAATTCGAGAACAGATTGTTGCCACTTTTTCCTCACTAAATTGGGTCAAATTTCACTTCTTTTTCAATAATAATAAGTGTTGTTTCAAACAAAATAGTTTAAAAGTGATTAAACGTTCCAAAAATGATTTGGAAACTAATCCTTCCTCTTCAATTAGCTTGATGATGTATTTGAAAAATATTCAATAATTGTTTTAAAATTGCTTTCAAAACTATTTAAATATTAAATACATTTTCGGCACAAAATATAACTCACCAATACAACAGCTAAATCCATTTCTTTTCAACACAAAGATTTTACAGCTAACGGAAAAAAGACAATCTTTACAGAAGAGATCCCCATTCAGAACCTGCTTTTTATGGGGATTTTTTGCGGTGTGTAAAACGTTTAGTAGACTACTTATTAGGGTGATCTTTGAAAGTCATTTTTTATAGCTGCTTCCCTACCTAAAATTCAGCAAGTATACCACCACCACAATTAGATTTCACTACTGAAATACACCCATAAAAAACCCAAAGGTGTTTTTTGTATAATACCTGTCGTGCGATTTAGATAAATAAGGGTATAAGCTGTCAGGTGAATTATTTTGTAGAATAAATAATGCATTTTTTAAAAAAAATTTGTTCTTTTATAAGGCTGTTTTTTACGAAAAAGAATCTTTTCCACTTACATGTATTATACTTATTTTAATACAAGAACATATATATATATACGAGTTTTACAATAACAAAAAACGTGTACATATTTTGTAAAGTTGTAAATAAAGACTATCTATCTATGTAGAGTAAGCATTAGAAATTTAAAATCCTCATTTGTAATTAGTTAATTTTTAAAATAAAACAAATGGGTATTTCAAATTTCCAACGCTTACTGCTGTTTTTCTAGTAAGAAACAGATCACAAATATCTCATGCTTTTTTGGTCTATTTTTGCAAATTTTCTAGATCCGCCCTCGCCTCAAATATTTTCTCTTTTGCATAGTGACAGATGTTCAGTCTAGGGTTACTTTTACCTTGAATAGTATTTAAAAAGGGTCACTCACCCTTTTCTGAAAAGAAAAGGGAAATGTATTTTTTCTAAGGTCCGGTTACATTGGCTAGAAATATTATTGTCTTTTTTGCACATTGCCTCGGAACATTTGGCTGTCACTTTACATTATGAATACACAAAAAATATGAAAGTTTTATCTTTGTCGGGACAAACATATTTAAAACGGTCAATAAAATCTAACAGAAAAAAATAAAGGTTTACGAAAAAAAGTCGAATAAAATTCCAGGAAAATTATTTGTATCTACTTAAAAATATTTTTCAGAGATGATAATTAGTAGTAGATTATTTGTTTGTTTACTTGTAGATTAAAAAGAGAAAGTCAAACGAGAAATTTTTGCACTTCTTGTGATTTTATTTTGAAAACTACACAAATTGTTTTATCTGATTTTATTTTGAAAATACATAATTAAAAATAAAATAATAAATTGCAGTTGTCTGAGATAATATAAAAGTATTAATTTAGATAGCTTCTTAATTTTTTACAAATTTTTATTGCAGTGCCTCATAATTATTTTATAAAGTAAAAAGTAGTGATATTATTATTAAACCTAGTTTTTCTAAAACTCTTTTAAACAAATCCTTGAATATAAGAAATGTTATCAATAATTTTTATATAAACTATATTGATCAATAATTGCTATATTTACAAAGTTTTAATAACAATTTTTTAGAACAAAAAATATTTTACAAGAAAACGTTTAATATTCAAATGATAAAGATACAAACATATTAGTTTATCGGCACGTGTATGTAGATGTTGATTCTAATTCCAATAATATAAATTATTATGTATCTGAACCAGATAAAAAAACAACGTTTTTTAACCCATTATCAAATTTAAAAAATATATAACTAATTTCTTTTTATTATTGTTAACTTAAATTTTCAAATATTTGTAAATTTGTACCTGTAATACATCCAAAGTAAATAAAGTAAAAAAAAAATAGCAATGAATAAAGTTTTATTTTATTTTAAAACTATAATCTTCTTTATACGCCAGCAAATCATGGCACATAATCTTTATCTTTATGGCACAAAACATTACTAAGCTACAATTTCAAATATATACGACTCTTTCAATTTTCATTTCGAAAATCCCTAAACGAGCAATTAGAATATTATAGGATGAATAGCAACATCATAATAACCGACTATTTTCGTATCTATTTTTTTCAGAGTTTTCGTTAAATTGTCCAGAATTTTTATTGTTCGTTTGATTTAAAGAAACAAAACAATGCAAAGTAAAATAACGCGTTTCATGCTAATGATGACCCTTAGTAAATTAAAAGCCTTCCATAATTACACATCGGACTTTAAAGATTTTCTCGTGCCATAATCCCTTAATTATGCCCTTGATATTTACAAAAATAAATATTAAAAAAATTAAAAATCTTATCTAACAAATTAGAGTTTTAATATAATTAATTTTGTTTAAACATTTTTTTAAGCAAAGATCACGCACATGCATCATTGATTCGTTTATTTTTCTTTTTTTGTATTAAGGTCAAATTTATTTTAAATCGTGTCGCTATATTAAAATAATGCATTATCAGAATTTTGCTTTTTTAAAATTTATTCAAATTAAGATAATTTAAAATCAGTTTATGTATCTAAGTTTAATTACTGGGTAAAAATACTTAATTCAAATAATTATTAATTATTGTTAATTTGTTTAAATATTTAAAAAAACGCGTAGGTTCAAGTAGGTAGTACTTTTTAAAAGTAGTAAAAACCCCGAAAAAAACAAAAGTAATAAGACTTTTTTGCATTTGTTCAATTCTTTCATTTTAATGTATCCATCATTTGTAAGTAATTAATTAATAAATTAATAGCACCATGAAATTGCAACAATTCATCATTTTGATTGTGGTTGACATTTTATTGGAATTCATTAAACTTTAATTAAATAATAAATTAGCTGTGTTGATAAAAAGGGAGAAATACTCAGTCGGTTTTGTGTATTAGAAAAAGCATTGATAATTTTTATTTAAACTGTTTTATCGACATCCTCATCCCTAAGATTACGCTATCTTTTGCTATTTACCCGAGAAAACCAAAGTGCATCTATAGAAAAAATAAAACTGTTATTTTTAGATATAACGTATTTATTCAGTGCATTTATTGTTTGTATATTTAGTAAATTTTCTGTGGCCCCAGTGCCAGCATTGTTTACCCATTAATCGATAAATTTTCTAAAGTTAAATAATGTCCCTTTTGGTCTTTTCTGCTAGCCGATGACTGTGCTGTTTTTTTCATGAAAAACAACAAAATAGCAAAGGGTGGCGGGCTTTAGTAGCGTGCAAGGGTGGCCAATAGCAAATCGGCGAGGGTGAAATTGTAAGGGGGTGAACGAGAAAAAAATAACAAAGAGCGAGACGGACTCGAATATGGTTGCTCTTGCTGAAATATGAATTTCCGTAAAATAAAGAGCATATTGGATATCGGGAAATTGGAAAAATCGCGGACCAAAATATAATTAAACTTTGAGAGAGTAAGAAACCACGCGAGAAAAGCGGAATTATGTAATGACAAATCTGCTCTTGTAAAACTTCCTCAACAACACAATTCTTCGATTAGAAATGTTTTTTTCTATAAAACGATAACAAGTAAATAACCTTGACCTTTTTACTTTGGTCTAATAATTACTGTTTTAAAAGAGTTTTTTATTGCGTTTCCGTTTAAATAAATATTTTTCTTAATTTGATTTATTTAGGAAACAAGTCAAAGTGTTATTATTATTTTTATAAAATGCGTGTAAAACTTGATTGATGGTACTTTTTAAGATATCGGTTTGACGGTTGTGCAATTATTTCAACAAATTTTCTTTATATACATACCTATACTTAATCCCGAATCAAATATATCTTTTAACTGTTTTATACTACCTATTTATTATTTTAGAATATTTTATGTCTTTTACAAAATCTGTTTACATACAGCTATTTTCAGGCGATTTATTGTACGTCATAGTTTCTTTCCATTCCCCATTTTATCATTTTTCACTTTATTTCAAAAATACTTCATACAATTAGAAAGCTTTCTCGAAAACAACAATAATAATCAAAAAATACTTAAAATGCTAATGACCACACAGAACGTAAAAGATTTCTCTCAAATGTTTTGTGTTGGTTGGGGCTCTGGTAGTGGGGGTAAGGGGTGGCTTATATGCTCGTTCCATATATTTATACAAACCACTGATAATATCACATTCTGTCTATGACATCCATGAAAGTTACTTCAAATTTTCAAAAACAGTTTTTGTGTATTTTTGAAATATTTTCAAAGTGTGCTTTTAACTAAAATCTCAAACATTTTGGTAAGTGACAAATCTGCATGTCTAAATTTTATTGCATTTTTGCAAAGTGAGTAAAAGAGTTCCATAAATATTTAAATGTCGAGTCAAGTCCTTGGAAAAAGTATTGTTAGGGAAATTTTGTGTATCATACTGTAAAGTTGCCGCAGGTAAAAGCTATCTCTGAAAAGAAAGGGTTCCAAGAAAAGTTAAGAAAGCTAATAAACAACCCTTGACCATCTAAACATTTTATTTTACAGACTAATCTGCCATAAATAGATTGAGCCGGTAATTCCTACGGCGACGAGAAGTCCCAATACCTGTCTTAATAATTACTTGGAAGAGCAAATTCTTTCAGTTTTCTCAAAAAAATTGTTATTGATTTGTTATAATCGAAAATGGATAAAATTCTCGGCGTCTGTAATGTTAATATCGCAATATTTTTTTAAGTATATATTTTTAATATAATTTTTATTGGCTTTCTTTATATTCTTTCACAAAAATAACGATTACTTTTTTAATCTGATATAAAGCTTTATTATGACGATGTTCGTAAATCGTAGAGCTTTAGAAAGCGTCTAGTAGAGGGGATAACGTTATTGGAGGGGGTGAAGTCAAGCCGTTTAGGGTGGGAGGAAACTGGACATGGCTATCTGTGATTTGGCATAGTCCGAAACTTATTTTTCATTCGTCTTCGAACGGAAACATTGTGATGTAGCAACTACAAATTTTAATTCGTGTCACTGTATTGTATTTTTTGTGTTTAAAGTGTTTTCTACATTTTTTATAAACAAATAATTAGGTACTTCAAATCTTTGTTTTTTAAATAGTTTTTATTTTTTTAAATTTTATCTTACAGATAAAATAGTGTATGAAAGTGAAATGATAGATAGAGACATGAATTCAGCTTGTATTAGGGGTGGATCTATTCAACAATTAAATAATTTTCAATCAACTACAATGATGGAACCACATACTGGGTGGCAATTTGGACCGGCACAAATTGTGGTAAGTTCAATAAAAAAATATATATACAAAAAATTTAGTGCGTGTTCTAACAGTTGTATATCTCCGTTGTGTCATTGATATGAATTTAGGTTGTAAACAAAACATGTTTTTATTACTCCAGTTAGCTATTTTTAATTTAGAGCTGGCTCTGCTACGCTTAAAAAACACAATTTTCGACTCACAATAATTATCTATTTTTTTCAGAAACGCGAGCCAATGGACGAAGATAAAAACGATTCCGGTATTACTTCCGGAAGCGATTTCCACTCATCCTCCCCGAGTAGTGATACAAGTCAAGATTTGCATTCCCACCAATCACCTCAACCTCAAATACATCCTGTTAGATTTTACTCAACTCCTATCGTCCCCTCGTTTGGTCTCAACCCTTACAACCACAACCCTTTGACGCCTCCAAACTCTGAACCGCTAGTATCTCCGAAAAGCGAAAAGGAAGAAAAGGATATGGAAACGACTCTCACTCCTTGTGCTTCTCCAAATCAGAAACCAGAAGAAAACCAGGATCATCTTCGAAGACTTGAAATGTCGTTAGAAAAAAGTGGATTATTTTCGTCGAAAACAAGCGAACATTCTGTAGATGAACTCTCGGGTAAAAGCGATAACGATGCTGAAGACTACGATGAACAAAGTTTAAGAGTACCCAAAGTAAATTCACATGGAAAAATCAAAACTTTTAAATGCAAACAATGCGATTTTGTTGCTATTACAAAACTCGAGCAATGGAATCACAGCAAAATTCATATTCGAGAAGACAAACGCTTAACTTGTCCCAAATGTCCATTTATTACAGAATACAAGCATCACCTGGAGTACCATCTCCGAAACCATGCCGGATCTAAGCCGTTCCAATGCAACAAATGTGATTATTCTTGTGTAAACAAATCAATGCTAAACTCCCACATGAAATCACATTCTAATGTATACCGCTATAGCTGTCGTGATTGCAGTTATGCAACCAAATACTGCCATTCTTTAAAAATACATCTCCGAAGGTACAACCACAGTCCCAATGTTGTTCTCGATGAAGAGGGTAATCCTTGTCCGGACATCATTATTGATGTTCATGGAACTCGCCGAGGTCCCAAAATTAAAACCATAACTAAAACCGAAGAACCTCGACCTTTCTTAAGTCAACAATTGGCGTTTCCTGCGTATCCTTTCTTCGGAGCTTTTCCCAACGCTCACCTTTTGCATCAATTAATCCGAGAGAGGCAAGCTTTAACGGAATCTTCCAGTCCTCCAGCCGAAGAACCAGAAAAAGTTTTAGATTTGAGTAAACCTGGGTGTAGCTATGGAGGAGAGCAAAAGAGTCGCCGCAAAGGTCTGGCATTTAAAGTGGACCCTTCTAATATGGAATCAGAAGATGAAGATGAAGAAATGTCAACGACAATGTTTAGTAACGTAGAGGCTGTGGTTCAGACCCAAGAAGAAATTAAAAAGAATTGTCCTGGTGGAAGCACTGCGGAAGTTGCTGATAGTAATAATAATAAAGGAGAGGGTAATAATTGTCAATATTGTAATATCGCGTTTGGAGATCCGGTCCTGTATAGTATCCATATGGGATATCATGGATTTCAGAACCCATTTACTTGTAATATGTGCGGGGTAGAATGCTCTGATAAAATTTCGTTCTTTTTACATATTGCACGCGTTTCTCATTCGTAATTTAAGACTGATTAGATATATAATTAAAATTAGAAAATAATTTGTGTTTTTTTAACTAGTCATATAGGGTCGCGTCTCGGCCCTGGTTTTCCCAACTCTAGTTATATTTTACGCTTTTAAGTGCAATTTTTTTTATCACAAATTGGAGATGTACGGGTAGGAACTCCACAGCTGATGTACCAAATATTCTTTTTTGATTACCTATAGGACAATTTTAATTTATTATGTCAAATTTTGTCGTAATTTTTTTAGTGTAAGATCAAAATTAAAGTTTTATTGTCATATTTTTGTACTTGTGGGGCCATGACATAAGACTGATGAACGTATTGTATATAAGTTTAAATGTTTTCTATAGCATTACATAGCTCGAGCAACAATCAAAGATTATTGTAACATAATTGTGTGTAATATACTATTGTTTACGCCAAATAATAAACAGTAGCAGAGCAATCCTATTTTTATTTTCCCAGTACTCATTTCTAAGTCATAAACACCTAATAATAGACTTCTTCTTATTTAAATCAATTCAAAAAATAATTATATAAAATGTAATTAGTAATGTTTAATTTACTTTTTTTTAAATTTATTTCGTGCAAAAGTAGGTTTATCCTCAGCACTTCAACGAATATTTTTAATAAATAAAAATAATACTTAAGCATATCGTATAAGTTCCATATGACTAAAAAAATAAGCACAATAAAACACATCTCCTATATTTTTTTTATTTTATATTTTTTTTTCGCAAGTGAGATAAAGCCATTTCGAAATAGCGCTGGCAGGTAAAATGTATATTTTTTTTGTTTCAAACAAAAAATTCAAATGCGACACACATTTTCCTACTTAGCACGCCAGTTTAACCTTTGCCCACAAAATTTTTTGTACAAAGTATAAAATGCATTCCACATGTGCCTGTATAATCCTCATCCTCATGTGTTTTTACCCCGTGTTCTCCATTTCCCCTATTTCCTCAAAATATGAATTCATCAAAGCTCACCATGACTAGAAACACATCATGCTAAAATGCAAGTGAGTAGGAATTAGGGGACGTTGGTTTGACAGTGCAACCTCTTAGATACTTCCGCCCCGTGTAACAAAACTGACGACATTTGACCCCACGAGCACGTGGATATGCCGATGCAGTTGTTGAAGTCTTCGTGAAGCGTGAGGAAACGCCCCTCTGCTTTTGAAGAGGTCTAGGGTGATTCTTTACAATGACTTTTTTGAAATTAAACAAATTATAGTAGAGATCAAATCAATTATTTTCTATACACTTGTGATATTATAACTGATTATTGTAAACATGTATATTTAATTTTACTTTTGAATAGTTACGATGTATTGATGATATCTCTCGACGCCATAATATAACGGTTTTGGTATTTTGCCTCTAACGTAGTTAATTTGTCATAATAATAATTTTTTGGCCTTTGTTATAAACATCAAAAAACAGTTTTTTTCAAAGTTGTAAGTATATTTGTTATACAGAGTGATATAAAATTCATATTTTCTAAGTTAAAGTTTAAAAAAAAACGCCAAGACAGATCGATTTTATTTTTTTATTGCGCACGTTTTTCACTTCTTTTTAAATTATTTTGTCCATCAGTTGTTTTTTTGTTGTGACGTAATCAACATTTTTTTTAAATAGCAACCCCTATTTTTAGTGTTGAATATTGAAACTACTTTTTTTCTGTGTATAAACAGTATAACATTTATAGAGTCCAAAATAAAAACTTTAAGTAATTTAATCAAAAAATAGACGCAATTTTTAACAGAATTACTGTACTAAATGTTCAAATTGACGTCCTTACGCTTTTTGGCAATAATACAACTGATTTTCCAATTCCGTTAGCAAATTATTTCCTGTTTTTTTTTTATTAATTAAGCAGTACTAATTTGCAATTCTTTCTCTTAAATCCTTGATTTTGTTACAGGTATTTTTGATTTTAAGTAGTTTCAATATTCAACACCAGAAATAAGAGTTGTTATTTAAAAAAAATATCGATTACGTCACAGCAAAAAACCAGTTGGCCAAAGAAATTTAGAAACAAGTGAAAAACGTGCACAATAAAAAAATAAAATAGTCTTGGCATTTTTCTAAATAAACATTAACATAGAAAATATTAATTTTATTCCATACTTTTATGTCACTCTATATATAATCGTAATAACAAATATCACTCAAGAAAACAAAGAGTGCATTTCAGAAAAATATTTTTGTTTATACAAGTGTACCAAAAAATTAACGTTATAATGATACATTTCCTTTAATAGCATGATATTATTTTTGTGTCATTACGATGATTTTTTTATTACTTAGATATTCCCAAAATTGCATTCAATTTGGTTCAAAAAATGTTAAAAAAAACAAAAACCAAAAAAAACTTGTTTAATTAATTTAATTAAAAATGTCGAAAATACTTTGGATTAATTCTAAAGTCAATAACTCTTTTTAAATTTTAATTAAGAATTTTATTAAATGTTTAATTAGCACAATGCTACTTTTTTTCTAATTCTGATTAAAAAAAACATGTACATTTTTCTGAAATTATGCAAAATTAAGTTTTACAATTAGTAATTTATAAATCTCTTAATCCTTTAATCAAATGTCCTAAAATAGACCTGCCAAATTGTTAATACGTTGTAACGGGAATCCTAAGTACAAGAGAAAAATATTTATTCCGTCTCGTCTCTTTTATAAGTTTACAAAATACAAGGTTTAAAACGTATATTTCTGTTACTTTTTTTAACATCTTAAGTAATTTTGAAATCTGAAAGGCCTTAAATAAAATTCAAAATTTATTATCTTTTTAATGTTTGTAACTGTTGCAGTAGTTTCTGACAACATTATTTTTTTTTAATATTTGTACTGTCAAAATAGAGATATATTTTTAAAATCATTTTTCTCATTTTTTTGCACATTCTGTAGTTATAAAAAATATAAAACAAGAAATAATTTAGCACTCTTGACGTACCATAGTTTAAACTATAGTATCTAGTAATTTTATAATATTAGTAATTTCAAAGTAAAGTGAGCCAGACTTAAAACCAGTCAAAAACGTATTTTATTCAATTTTCAAACTCTTTTTAGTATAATGTGAGCTTTATAGAAATCTAAATTGATATAAATAAGTAAATACATAATTAATGATATAACTTTCGATGTATTTTAGTCTAAAACAACCCCGTTTCCAATTCATTTCATGCTTGATTTGTTTTTCTGCACTGTATTCCTTCTCACAAAAATTTTATGTCTCTTTTAGTAGCAATATTAAACATTTTTGTATAAAACTATTTCCCCACCCGCAATAAGAAATCTCCTATAGCCGGGGTTAAATCGGAAGGATCGAAAACACAATGAAACGAAAGAGAATTCGGACAATGGTGTGGGGTGGACACACCATTATTTCCGATGTTACATTTATCACCAACAATTGAAAATAGCGCATTGACCGTTTCGGACATTCGAAGAAACGCGTAATCCCAGGCTTACGAGCCAATTTAATGGCTTTAATTGTCAAATCCCCAAAACTGGACATATGTATTATTTTTGAATTGAAGGGTGGCATATGCGTGGGACGACAGTTGAAACGAAACGTGAGAAAATCCACAATTCGATCTTCACTAATAAAAAAAATTCCAATGCGTGTAATTGACGCGTGCCTAAGGGTAGGTTTTTTTACACACTTGACACCGGAAATAAAAAATTTGGCACGCGACTTCCCCTATTTAAAAAGACCTTGCGGGTCGTGAGATTTTTTATGAGGATTTGATACCTGTTTTGTTAGGGGAACTAATATAGGGTTAACTCGAGGGGAGCATTTTTTGTGCTTTTTATAACCACGCCTTGTTTGCGTTTCAAAATGGAGGCGGCTTTAAATATGATAAGAGAATTCAGTTGAATCAAGACGAATTATAGTCAGTGTGATTAGTTGTACACCCTCTGTTTCACACCCCTTGACGATTTATTGAGTTTATTTACCGTATTTACAACAAAGTGGTCGGCCATATTTCTTATTTCGTACAACAATATATCATTAAATGGTTTTATCACAGACGTAAGGACCACTTTTCCATGGAAGTTATTGCAAGGGGTGAGTCATACTGACCAATGGTCAGTTCAGTAGGGGATAAATGAATAATTGCAAACTGTTCATGAAACATTGTTCAGTGAGAAACCAATGTAAAGAGATAAAATTGGACAAAAATGCAATTATAGAAATTAATTGGTTAGACCAGATGGTTCTTTATAATAATTTATTTTTATTTATTAATTTTTGTCTACTTATAATCTAGTATGTATGAGAGCATCTTTCAATAATAATATAAAACTTCCTTAATTTTTGTTTTAATAATTTTCTTTTATTATTAATTCGAAGTTCGTTTTGAGAATTATTTTAGCTTACCTTTAATAAATTGATACAAAATTTAATGTTATTTAGAAGAAATGTGTCTTTCTGTACCTAACTGATCTTTTGTGGTTTGATTAATTATTTTAAAAATTTCTTCATTAGAAGCTTATTTTCTCAGAATTACCTTCCCATAAATTGATTTAAAACAATGCCAGATGTTTGGAAATGGTGAAACGGAAAATCTATAATTACATAGTAGGAACCAACCTTTTGTAGAGGAACAAATGGCACGTGCTATATTTATTTCCAATCCATTATGTCATTAGACGGTAAAACTACATTAATATTATTAATGGTACTAAACCACTTAAGAAATCAATTTTTCTTTTAATATCAGAATTGTTAAACAAGTTTTAATCAAAAACCTCTACTAAAATCATAGAAGAAGCAAAATACATAGTAAGTAGCACGTCTCATCGAAGAAATCAATACATTCGATACATCTCGTTTACACTTTTTCGAGGGGTGTGCTGAATCCAAAAACTTCGAGACATTTTAACGGTCTTGAAGTCGTCGCAGCTGCCGACGAAAAAAAATTCGACGTCTGCGGTCAATAAAACTAAATCTCTGACAGCCCTCTATACATCACCAGAGGGTGATTCTTCTTGCACTATTTTTGTACGACGCCCGGAAAATAATTAACGAACAATCTACTAATTGTCAAAGTTCTTCCCACATAAAACTAAACTTTAAAAAAAAAATGCAGAAAAAACACAGAAATGTAATTGACACTATAAAATTTCGGCCTTCGTTATATTATTTTATTGCACAAAAAATATTTCAGAAGTGATGGTACAATTCTTCAACCCTTTCAAATGTGCCGACACTGCAGAGAGGACAAAAAAATACCTGCTTTTTGTAATAAGAAATATAACGGAATTTTTCCTATTTTAACCCTTTGAAGTTAAACCTGAGTGACCGTTAAAGCTTGTAAATAACTGTTTCTTTAAAATTCCGTTATTTCAAACCTTTTTTTAAGAGTTCTTTTACTAAATTAAGAATTAAAAATAAATATTAATTATATTAAAAATAAACTCTTACGTATCCTAAAAGACGTATTAATGCTATACCATACATATGATCAAGAAAATATATCTTCTAGTACGCTGCAAAATGCTTTTTGTCAATGTAAGTTGTATGAAAATTATACTTCTATAAGAAACAATCCTTCTATAGAGAATAATTTTATTTGATTAAATTAAATTAAAGATTTGATGATATTGTACCTTGACATTATTTCAAAAATTATTTATCTTAAGTTCTTTTAATATAATATTTGTTTGCTTTGATATTATGTAACAAAACATGATTTTATAAAAGAAATAAATGAACTATGGTCCTAAAACTCGATAATCACTTTAAATAAAGGCCCTTGTATCTGCCCTTTAATCTGAAGTAAGTAACTACCGTGAAATGTCTATATTATTTACTTCCAGCTAAAATACCTACCGAACCGCATATTGTATGCTACCCAAAAAAATAAAAAGTAAAGGAAGTGGTCTTCTCACAATATAAAATCAGTTACCATATGCCACATGCTGACCAAAAAGCGAAGCGATTTTACCGCCGCACCAACCAATTTTAACGACATCTCAAGAGAGAGAAAAGTACAAAATAATGCCGAAAAATCCATCTATTTACATTGAACTTAGACTGTGAATGACAATGGTGATTTAAAAGCTGTTTTTTACCATTCTGTATAAAACTCAGGCGGACAGTTCTTTGATGGATTGGGTAGTTTTTGCAATACAGAAAAAGATTTCAGTAGAGGTTTTATGACAAAAATACTGTGCTTGGTAAATGGTCTGATAATATTTCATGATGGTATGGGTGTGTTAGCTAAACGGAAGGACAAAATTGTGAATAATGATGAAAAGAATTGAAAAAAGGAAAAAATAAGTCAATGATACAATACTTTCAAGATGAAAAGTGACAGCTGATATGGTTGTGGATGGCTGTTTTGATGGATTTGTGACATGAACTATGGGCGATAGAGCTTGTCTTAAAAAATAATAAAGTATTTTAATTTCTTTTTTTAAATATGTACTTTAAAAGCTTTATGTTTAAAATTAAGTATTTTACCAGTGTAGAACATATAAAAAAATTAAAAATTTATAAAAAAATACATGATGTAAAAAGGTGTATTTCAAAATTATCAAAATCACTAACTGTAAAAAATGCAAATAGCTCTAGACATTCAGAAAATTAAAATCACTTTAATTCTGTTGACAACTGACAAGAAAGGTTTTGCTGAATGATAATGGTAGCATCAATTAGACCTAACAGACCGTATGTTATGTATCCAAAGAAAAAAAAGTTATCACACCTGATCAAAGTTGATGACTTTGTGATGTAGCTAATTGTTTTTTTAAATACGATATTTTACACACACTTGACACGATATTTACTTTTCTAAGGTAACATATCTGAGTAATGTCCGTTACTTAAAATAGTATAATAGGGTTCTATTAGAAATGTGAAAATCTGGTCAAAGTCAATCATAAAGAAAGCTTTTAGGAAATTTTAGCAAGCAAGTTACTTCTTTTGTTAAAAATTAATTTTTTGTCGCTTTTAAACTGTTTTTCGTTTTTAATGCTAATTTTTAACAAATTTCGATTTTTATCGATATAAAACCTACTGCAAAAACGTTCGCTCGTGTTCTATGGGCCAATAAATAAAATATCAGTGACAATCGTCGAGCTGTCACGATTTAGGCTTTTGTATGGCACATGTGCGGCCCTATAGCAATGGCCAGGTGCTGGACCCGCTTGGTCTTGTGATATGTGGACACTGGTCCCGTGCGTAAATATGGCCGTAAAAATCCATTTCCTTTTAAAAATAACACAAAAAAGTTAGCAAAATTTAACAAAATTAATACAGTCAAGTATGTATAAATTTTTTACATTTTTCTAGAAAATAACTATAGTTATTTAAATTAAAAAAAAAAACAAACAAAAATTTGTTGTAGTGTTTAATCTCTAATATAAAAAATTTGATCAATTAAAATTATTTTTTTCACAAAAGAAATCTTAGTTTAGAAAGGGAAACACCATACTCTTGTTATTCTTTTGGTATGCAGCAATAAGTACTTGTCTGGAGTTCTAAACCTTCAATGAAAAGATTTGACCACTCACTGAAGTAGTCGATGCACATTTTTGTAACCCAGAAAAAAGCGAATTTTCAATAGAACCCAATCTATTCAAAGTAGTAGGTTTTAGCTACGTTTCAAGTTCTTTGTTAAAAATCGGAGGAGGAACTCGTTTAAAAAAATTAGAAGCTTATAGGTTTATAAACGTTTATTTTCAGTTTTTTTTTCAATGATGTTTTATTACATACATATATTTAAATTCTAAAATACATAAAAAAAACTAACAATTAAAATATAAAAAATTGTCACTTTCACTTTCAGTTTATGTTTTTTGCAGATTACAGTACTTACTAGTCACTTATAGAATAGACTCGTTATTTACTTTTACAGCTTTTTTACTGTACTTTCTTTTTATTTTAGCTATAGTGGCCTGTAATTACAATGATATTTGGTACGAGTATTTACCAGATTCAGAAAAAATAATCACAAGTTCTTGTAAAAAAGAATTACAAATTAAAGAATTGTTTCTTTAGGTTAAATTCAAAAACAGTTAATTGTAGGTATATAATAATAGTTTTTAAGCATAAATTTTAAAAATTATTACTGATTTTAAAAACTTATTCAGAGAGTGTTTTTAACCACTAAAGAAACTTACCTATTTCATTCACGATCTTATCTATAAATTTTTTTGTCCAGTCGATTGCATTCGTGTCTCAGAATAAACAGTTTTTATAAATTGCTGAAAAGATCCAGACTTATCTGATTTTTTCAATAAATTGTCTATTCTAAAAACATCCTAAACAGCTGAACCAAAGCATCAATATAAATGTAAAAAAAAACATATATTACTTATAATCTGTACACATAATTAAACATCTCAATATACCAAAAATTAGTTTAGAGAAAATATTGGAATTGTTACAAATACTACCTGAAACGGTCTCAGACACACTTCTTCATTTTTTATCACAAAGAGTGGTCAGTAAAAAGGCAGGTGGTGGCCAGCAAACTGCTACTTAGGGTTATACGGTCCATTATTGTTGCCAAAAGACTGAATGTGACTTATTCTATTGTAAAAAAAATCTAATGTGAGACGTAATAATAATCTGATTACAATTATTTTACCATAATTTTTAAAATAAATTCAATTAGCAAATTATTAAATAATGAATCATCAACCTGCGACCACCTGAAACGCGCATAAAAATTGAAGTACCTGTTAAACCTTAAAAAAATAGTCTAAAAAACCATTCACCTTATGTCAAGATTACACACGTGCCCTTGCAAAAAATTCCCCACAGCTTTTCTTTTAAAAATAGCCCTAAGAGCAAAAAAAATCCCCTTCGTTTCTATCCCATTGTATGTGAAACACCCCTATGTAAATCTAGAAGTATATAACACACGTAAAATGCACCCTGCGTTTTTTATTATTAGAATCTAGCATCCCCAGTGAGAACGTGCTAAGCACGCGCAAACCGTCCTTTTTTTTCGTTTAAATAGGGGATGGTTTGATTAGAAAATAGCCATATTGTTAAACACGCGACAAAAACTGAAAAAAGGAAGTTTGAAATATTAGTTTAAGTTAAGAAATACACCTGGAAAGTCATCAATCATTAAAGAAAAATGTCGGGTCACGCATTATTTTGTACTTCTTAAAAACTTCTTATGCGTTTTTAAAAGGTAGGTATTAAACACGTGCATGTGTGGTATTCAAAAGTCCTCGAATGATGACTTGCATGAAATTTTTTTTATATTCAAAGAAAATAAATGTAAAATTTATAAAAAACATTTTATTTAGATACTTTCCAAGTTTTCTAAATTTGTCGAAAGTCCTTGACTTGAAACAGAGATTGCCATTGATGGAGATTCAGATTCCCAGTCTGATTCATTTATACGAGGGTTCAATACTCTTCGTATACCCTAAATCATAAATTAAAAAAAATGTTTTTGTAAAAAATATAGTGTACCATTGCTCGTATTAAAGTAACACATTTGAAAATAGCAATTGATATTATTGGGACGATTATAAGCACAATTGTTAGGCTCAAAAATGCTTTATCAAATCCATTTACCACTTCTTGAAATTTTAAATAGAGTGATGCAATTGAAAATATCTGAAATAATTTTATTACAATATAATAAATTATTTTAACTTACAAAAAAAACTGCAGGTAATATCAGCCATGTTATTTGATAGAAATAATTCGGAACAAAACCCAACATAAATTCAATATCATCACAAAAATTACGAAATCCATAAAAATAAGAAACAGATAATAACTCAAATGATACAATTATGAGTAAAGCAGGTGCAATAAAATTTTTATTAATTGACATAATAAAACTCAAACCCCACTAAAAATTATTACATTTAACTAAAATATTTTCGAAAAATACCCATACTGACCCTGTGACCACCAATAATTGCGGAAAACAAATACAAAGAAACACAAGTAACAATAATAACTATTTTACGTTTTTCTTTGCTAATCATAATAGAACTACTAATATAAAGAAGTAGAATTTGAACATATTCCAGCTAAAAAAAAAATATATAATTAAAACATCTTTCTACATTTTAACGTACCAGAGAATACAAACAGCTGAAAAATAAAACAAGATAATAAATAATTACAGTGAAGTTGTCAACACCTCTATCTAATTGATTAAATAATGGTGTATATAAAACATGTACATGTACTTCTACAAAATAACTTAAATACAAATATTTAAAAAATGTAATTATGCCTTCGTGTTTATTTCCGATAAATTCTTCAATCGTTTTATTTTTTGCATAACTTACAACTCCAACAGCATTATATAAAATCATCCCCGACATTAAACTACATAGAAATGTGATTAAATTTATGATAAGAGTATCAATAGGTGACCAATGTTTAAGTTTTGAAAGGGACCAAAATGTAATTAGCGGACCTGCACCTATTCCAAGGCTTACAACACTTTGTTCTAATGGATAAATCCAAGTCTGTAAACATGTTTAAAATAATTTGAAAAAAAAAAATGTATTTGTTATATACTCTGATTTCATTAAGTTCGTTTGTTGTTGGAACAAACATTAAATAAAGACCGTTATAATATCCTTCTAGTGATAAACTAATTGCAGCAACGTATATAAGAACAAAAAATATTGAAACGCTCAAAATAATTACAATCTAAAAAAAAGTATTAGGTAAAAAATAAAAGTAACTAAATATACCAAATGGTATTTTAAAATACTAAACCAGGTTATAATAATGATTATAGACCAGATAAGAATTAGTAAAAGTGCGGTTTTCCAGTTAAAATAATATCCTTTGTCGTCTAATAATCTCTCTATGTAATTACTACAAAAAAATTATTGAAATTAAATTTCATATTACTTACAAGAAATAAACAAATTCTGGAGAATTTTTGAAAGCTGTATAATTTGTAACACAGCCAAATTCTTTCATATATTCCGAGCAATATGAGTGAGGCATTGTACAGTAAAATCCGGAAAAAAAATATATAAATGAGTATACACACACAATGCTGTATAACAAAATAGCCATTATGCAATAAAATGCCATTGCAAGTGTTATACCTAAAAATAAAATTAATTCTTAGGTATTCTACTTCGTACCTAATACCCTCCATAATAGGACAAAGAGTAAAAAGCTTAGCAAAACCTTGTACAAAATACTGACTGAGACTAACTTCAAAAACTAGCAAAGGAACTCCAACTATTCCACTGTATAAAATATACAAATACAAGTATGTAGCTAAAATAATAATTTAAATAAAAATTTATATAAAAATAAAGCTACTACCATTTCCATAAATAAAAGATTGTTGAGGAAATCTCCATATATTAGCTGGACCCATACAAAAACTTAAAATTCTAAAAAAAAATTTTGCTCTACGTTTCCACGTTACTTCAAAATCATTTGCGGCCTACAATTTTGTAACTGTTATAATTATTATACTTTTGTCTATCTCATCGTACTAAAAATGATGTTATAGTAGACATAAGCTCTGAAGGTGTAGACTGAAAAACATAATTAGGTGAATTACATATTTCTTTATAAAATTAAGAATATTACTTCGCGTGGTCGTAATATTGTGAGGTGAGAACCCACCTCGGACGGAACTGAAGGAGGATATCGCATACTTGCATAATCAGTCTTCATTTTAAAAAAAAAAATCAAATTTGATAACACTTTCAAAATGACAGTTTTTAAGTAAATTGTCAAGCAATTTTTTTAAATATTTCCAAAGAAATATAAAGATTCAGAATATTTCATTATTAGTTTAAATTAATAATTAAAATCTTGCATTTTAGTGCCAAGTTTTTCTGTTTCTTAGTAAGAGCTTTAGTACAAAATGTCATTTTTAACATTTACATAACTTATAAACTGAATTTGGTATTTTGCAATTTTATTTTTTCTGCCAAATAAAAATGCAAATATCTGTTTTTAAAAGAGTGTTTTTATACAAATGGCTAGAGTTGACACAACAGTACAACTGCTGTTAAAAATAACATTTTTCAAAATCCGAATAGCGGCCTAAACACCTTCATATTGATAAAGATTATTTAATGTAATTTATTATTATTATTTTCACTACTTTTCTTGTAAATAATCTTTACGATAGTACATTTGAGTGATGTAAAAACAATTTACAAAAGCTGGTACCGTTTCCAAAACGATGTATGTATATGTTTACATCCCTTGAGATATTTACTTTCCGCATTTACAATATAAAAAAAACATTATATTACAAGGTAAATAAGTGGTTTTTATTCCGTTTGTTACATCCTTTACTATCGCTTGAAGATGTATCCACGCTCTGTAAAAACCACTTACATCTCTTGTAAAGTAAATAACTATTTACATACAGAGTGATTTTTTATTTGCTCCCACCCGAAACTCATTATACTTTGCTAGTTTTTTAATATTTAATTTTCAAAATTAAGGCATAGAGGGTTGTAAATTAATGTCAACATTGTTGACAATACCTTTGCTTTCAGAGTCAGTTCATTTGAATCATTTGTAGTTTTTCCAAAGTTGCTTATTGTTTGTATAATGCGTTGCCTATTTTAAAATCTCGAACTGGAGCAAATAAAAAAATCATCTTCTGTATGTATAACACATACACCTATAATAAGGATGTTGCACTATATTATTACGAGAATTAGGCGTTTTCACATGACGTCATACGGCAGTCTCAAAAAAACGTTTCTGGTGCTTTTTATTGCGAATAAATTTTGAGAATTTTTTTTACTTGTTTTTAGCGAACGATTTTTAAATTATTTTCAAGATGGCATAAAGTGTACTTCGAAGTCTGTTTAAGAATGTAGTCAAAACTAAATTATTTCGATTGTTTATGAAAATTCATAAAATAAAAACGCGGGAAAATTTAAAAATTGTGTTTCAGTGATTGACTTGTTTTGAAATATTTTTTTTCAAGATTTTGAAGAGTTTGAAATATAAATTTCAGAGGTGGCTTTGTAACAATTAGGGTAAAATCATGTATAAATATAATTGGTACATTCTGTATTTAAACTGGGACTTGGCAATAGAAATAAAATTGAGACACCCTATACAGACTGTTATGGAAGTGTATGCAAAAAATTTAACCATAGATAGAACTCACAAAAATAAACAAAATATTTATTTAGCATTTTTGTCAAAAACGCACCCTTACCGAGTTAAAATTAAAAGTAAGTAGACCACGAAAAACCATACCCGCCTATGTGTTAACGCAGCGATCAAAACACAACAGAAAAAATTCAAGACAAAAACTTACCAAAGAAAAGTGTAAACACAGCTGATTTTAGGTAGGTTAGTAGGTCAAAATGAGACTTGCCTGATAAATTAATCACAAATTTACAATAAATATGTTCAAAATGTCGTTCTTTGTTGTCACTACACGCTTGCACCCGGCGTATCATAGATACCCTGTGGTTTCTACAAACATTCCTGCATTTGTGCAAACTTTTTCTGCCATTTGCATTAAACGATTAGTGAATTCTAGAAGATGCCCAAACTAATTGTTTCAAATGACCCCACATAAAAAATCACATGGGTTTAATTGATTGATAACACGAATGATTGTTTTTGTTGTAACACGGCACTATGTCCGTGTACTTCACATTAGTACGTATACAATTCACCCCGTTATGAATTTATTGTCACACTACCACAATTTATTAGCGAAATACTGTTGATCACAACGAAACAATGCGAAATGAGGTTACGCCGGTAGCCAGTATCAGTGTTTTTTTTCAAAAAAAAAACGCTCAGGTTTTTATAAGATTAAAATTTTTATCGCTTCGCTTGAACTTGAAAGTGGCATCATAAGCGGAGTGTTAAATTAGGGGTTACAAAAATGCAAAATTAAATTTTTGATATCATAAACAAAATTTGTGAAATTTACATCTTCACAACAAATTAAAACACCTGTTAAAATTTTTGCAATACCTTCCATAACACCCTGTATATAACATTTATAACATTTACATTTATAACATTTACATTTATAACATTTATTAGTGTTTAAAGAACAATTACGTTATAACACAAGTCAAGTCAACATTAAACATAAAATACAAAATACATGGATAATAATAACAAATATGATGAAAACAACAAATGTCACAGTTTATAGCATGATTTTTAAATCAGCTGCATTTAAATAGACATCAAAGAAATAAAAAGCCTTTCGAACAAGATATTTTTTCACAACGCATTTAAAGTTTTCCAGTGATAAAGACTGTACATGTGTATAAACTGAGACTGAGACTTTAAAAAATGTAAACACTTTTTTGTGATTGCGTAAAATGTTGACAAAAAATTTTTGACCTCACCTTTCAATTAGTAATAACGTAGCTATTTAAACAATTATTTATAACAATTATTATAAGCCTTAAAAAAGAATCAATAAACGATTCGAAACGTTGGCCTTATAAAATAGTTTTTTTTTTCTGCCTTGTCCACTTCCCCGTAACAACAAATTTCGTATTTAAACAATGTTTAGTCTCATTTCTTTAAATAAAATTAATTATTGCTTTTTCGGTGCTATTTTCGTGATTATATATAAATTGAAAACAAAACTCGAAACATCTTGTTTATGTACCTGAATATTTCAATACATTTTTAATTTATTTTTACATTTTTTGTTGTTTTTTGTAAATTTATTATTATTTGTCTTTGTTTTGAGTCAGTCGTGTGCCAGCTCTCGAACCGAACACATCACAGCCGCTCAAAGCTGCGTACTTTTAATTATTAAACGAAATATAGGACAAAACAAGAGACATCGCTGGAAATCTAGATTAAAAGTAAGTCCGAAAGAAGCAGAGGGGATTTGCCACATAAGGCAGAAGAAGAAGCATCAATTTCAGGATTAAAGGTAGGTTCGAAAAAAGCAGAAGGAGGGGATTCGCCACCCAACAGTTGTGGCAGAAGAAGATGCTTTAAAAGTAAGACTTTATGTACTTAAAGTTTATGACTTTGGTTAAATTGAGTTAATTTCACATCATTTTTTTTTAATTAATTTGTTACGTAGGTATAGTATAGTGTATTTTCTAAGATAAAATTAACAGAAAACTACGGGCATGCCACCATTTCCGACTGTTCGACAACTGTTTTAAAATTTATCTGTCAAAAATGTGTGTCTATTTATATGTTAATAATAGTAATAATAAGTACCTTAAATAATAACTTAAATATCGTTCGCTAAATTAGTGAAACAAATTTTCAATATTTATTTGCCATAAGAATTTGCATGAAAGTTTGAAAACGCCTCATTCTAAAATTAGGTCTAAAAACATTAAAATAATACTATGCTTCTGCACATTTCTTTCTAAAAGTAAATAAATTAATTATAATCAACCACAAATGAGTAATCTCTCCTGTAGTCCCTAGATGACGCCATCGGCGACGGCGATAGTTTTATACTCTACTGCTGTGCTGAAGATGTCAGCACTTGATGCGTTTTTGTGTTTTGTGCGTTTTTGACAAGCGCTACTAACATAACCTCACATTAAAATCATTAAATTCTTCTTATTATTTTAGTGATTGTGTAATTATTGATTTATATTTAAAAATGTCGAAAGATTCACATATTGATCGAGACTTAGATTTATCGAATGCAAATCGTGGAGTGTGGCTAGTTAAAGTTCCAAAATATGTAGCAAACAGATGGGAGAAAGCTCCGAGTGAAATGGAAGTTGGCAAATTAAAAATCTCAAAGTAGATTTAAAAATTCTACTTTTGTACAATTATTAATTCATTTTTTAAAGATCTGGAACTCAAGCTCAAGTGTCATTAACACTTTCTTCAGCAATTTTAAATTTGAGTGAACCAGGTGAAGAAAGCATTCCTAAAGATCATAGATTAGATGTTTCTAAAGTAACTCAGCAAACTCTAGGAGTATTCTCGCATGTAATACGTAAGAATGAAGTTTCTTGCAAGAAAAATCATAATTTAATTCTGAATTTTAGCTACACAAACAGATGCTGTCGTGCCTGAAACTGAAAAATTATATATGGAAGGTAAAATAGTCCAAAAACTTGAGTGTAGACCGTATGCTGATAATTGCTACATGAAACTTAAATTAGAATCAATCAGGAAGGCATCACTGCCTACAAGGAAAGTAAAACAGCTGGATAGAGTTGTAACATCATATAAACCAGTTTCAGACCATAAAAATAACGTAATTATTATCACTGTGTTAATAATTTTGTTGTAATATTTTTTGTAGATTGAATACATGGAAAGAAAGAAAGCTGAAGGCAAAAAGGCTCGTGACGATAAAGATGCAGTCTTGGAAATGTTATTTGCTGCATTTGAAAAACATCAATATTATAATATTAGAGATTTAGTAAAAATTACAAAACAACCAATTACTTATTTGAAAGAGATTTTAAAGGAAGTTTGTAATTATAATCTAAAGAATCCACACAAAAATATGTGGGAACTAAAACCTGAATATAGACATTATAAACAGCCAGAAACGACCGACGATAAAAAAGACGCACAATCAGATGACGACTAATGAACTTTATTTGATAAGAATTTGTGAAGAAATGAACTTTACTTATTATGAATAAAATTAATACAAATTTAAGTTTTTTCCTTGAGATTGCAACACTGACTAGGGGGCACAGACCAATTATAGAAATAATGACGTCTTTTAATACTAGTAACACTACATAAATTGTTAGTTGACTGTATATTACGATACATTTTTTGCATTTCTTCTTTGGTGATGTTATGTGTGATTAAATAAAAGTTTTGGCAACCTCTTGTTGTCCACTCTGTATCAAATCTGATGTCATGGAGCCTCAATACATTTGTGACTGGGGCCAACCAAGTTCCTACACTAACATCTTCAGAGTTATATTGCCTAAAATAACGTATTTATAATTTTGTAGTAAAATTTTAGATTTACCTTAAATTATCTTTGTTCTTGGCAATGTATGATATTAATTTTTTTGATAAGATATACCCACCTCCAAGGGTATAAGGTACATATCTGTCACAGGTAATCCAATTAGATTCTTTCCACTTCCCACCAGTTTTAATTCTTGCACTACCATGAAAATAGCCCCAATACAATTGCAATTCATTTTGCCTAACATCTTTATTTACTTGAATGTTTGAACGAATAAAAGGCGATGCATCATCTTCAGTTAAAGACTGAACATATTTTAAATCAGATTTGAGGTAAATTAATTCTACATTAGCTATTTCTGTTGATAATTTATCAAGACGTACAAAACTATCATCATCACATTTTAGTACATATCTAAACCCTAATCCATAATCAAATTGTTCATCCAGCCATTCAAAACTTTTTAATACTTTCAGAGACAAATTCTGATAACTATCATGTATAGGAAGAATTAAAATATCACTAAACTGAGATTGTTCGGTACTTAAATGTAAAATGTTATCAATAGTTAAGCCTAAGCTTCCAATAACAAAGTAATGTTTCATCTTGAACTTAACATTCTCATTTTCTGGATTTGTATCAACTAACTGAAGCCAAGTCTGGCGAATCACATTTCTTCGATCTAAATTTTTAGGTGATGAAAGAATTAAAATTATGAGGTCTGGATTTTTTAATTTTGAGTTTCTCATTATATTATATTCTCTGTCTGTATCTTCAATTTTACAAGTTTTGTCAATGGGGGTTAGGTTAATTGTCAACATACAACCAAACAAAAATGAAAATATCATCAAAATTGGAGTCCTGTAATATTTAAGCTTGCTCACTTTTCTTGTCATGGCTTCAAACATGTTCTTAATTTTTATTTTTAACATTTGTTTTCATTTTTGTGGATATTTATAAAAACTAAAATCAATTCATATTCTTCTTATGACAGATACTGTGGCAGATGAAAAAAAATAAAATCCCTACTAGTCATACAGTGTCGCCAACATGTAATGATCATCTCACTCGATAATATAAAAAATAATATCATTGACGAAACGCACGTTATGTATTTGAAAAAAAGTGTTTAGTGTTATTAGGTGAATTTTTTAAAATAGTTTAACAAAAAATAACAGAATCATGTTGATTGTATGTCTTTTTTTTACAAAATACTGGGAATTACTATTTCTGAAAAAAAGTTTAATACCTTATTATGCAAATAACTATTTTTCTCTCATTATAAATAAAAGTAAAGAAGGTTTTTATTATGTAAAAGTTTATTAAATTAGCAAAAATGTACAAAAACTCCTTTAATTAAAGAACTCAGTGAGAAGATAATTTTACAATTAAAGAAAACAGAATATTTAAATAATCATAGTTTTGTCTGCATCCCAACGTGAAATTTTATGTTTAGTTTCATTCGTTATCAGTGGAGGAGTATTTTCACACTGACTTCCAATTTTTTTGTTACCTTTAAGTACAGGAATTCTACTTTCAGACTTCCTTGGTTTATCACTGACTTTTAGTCTATTAGCTGCCTTTTTATTATCTTCATTAGAATTTCTAATGCCTAATGGAGTACGATTACCTTCTTTAGCTTTAGCCACTCTTAATACAAGTTTGTCATCCTCACTATCGTCTTGATAAATCAAATTTGTAAGTTTCTTATCAAAATCTTTCACCTGTGCTGTAACATTAATTTCTTTTTCTTCTGAAATTTTTGTATTGAATTTTTGTAATGGTATGTCTTGTTCAGACTTATCACAAGTATCTTTTTCTGAATTGATTTGTAAAACTTCCATTTGACTTTTTAATTTATTATAAGGCAAGTCTTCAGGCACTTCAATAGGTAAGCTTCCATTTAATTTGGCTTTAGCTTGGTAAACATTGTCTAAATCAGTTTCTGTAAAGTCAACATTAGTTTCAAGAAGTCCAACAAATGATTTTCTTTTATAATTTGTAACAACTGATACTGGACTAGTACTAAGTAGCTTAGGAGGTACAAGTTTTGATTTTTTTTCAGCAGCTAAAGGTGTTGTTTGAATCTCAGTTTTGCGAACATTGTCCAAATTTTTATTTTGCAATTTTGGGAGGTTTTCTTTAGCCACAACCCCAACAATTATGGGAGTCCTGTTGAATTCGACAGTTGGGGAACGTGGATCTATTCCTAAAACTACATTCACCATTTCTTTAGCATCATTATTTCCACCTTCCACCTCAACAGGTCCATCTTCAATTGTTTTTCCACCCAAAATTAGCTAAAAAAAATGTAACAATAGCAAAAACCCATAATACAGAAATGTCTTACTTCTAAAGGTGTTCTAGCAATATTGGCACTAGGCGATCTTGGGTCTAAAGGTGTTAAAATTGGTGTGGAAGGTGTACTATCATTTTGTGTAATTTCAGGCTGTTTTTCTTCTTGTTCTGAAGTTTGTTCAGCAGCTTTGCTTTCTTGACTGCCCATTCTTGTTACAAGAAAATCTATTTAATTCTTGTAATTTATAAAATATTTTATTAAAGTTACCTTTTTAATGATAAGATAATAATCACAGTGACTGTTTTTTCCAAACAGCAACACCAAAGAACCAAACTTCAAATTTTCCAAGTTGAATGTTGAATCAAAACAAAACAAAACCGTTAAAAAAGTAGGGATAATTGCCAACATGAGAAAATAAAATGTAACTAACATAAAAATGGAATTATTTCATTTTTAAATAATAATAAACAAATTAGTGTCAAACAATACAAGTAAATAAATTCTTTGTAAATAAATTCTTAAGAAGAATGAATAATTAAAAATTGGAGTCACTTTTAAAATACTTATAAAAATGAAGAAAACGCACGCGTCACGTAACTTCAAACGTCATTTATTTAAAATAACGCGCGAATTATTGAAACGAAACAAATATCATTGTACATATAATAATTTATTGTAACATGCTTATTACAACTTATTTATTATTAAGTAAATAATGTTCCAAAAGTTATCTTGCATTTCATAGCCGTAATTAAAAATATCTGTTAAAATACTAAAATTTTCGAAATTTGCAACGTCATATTCAATAAAAATTTTTCTGTACATTTGTAATTGTACTGTAATAAACATTACAGCATTATTCATTACATTAGAAAAAAATATTCCAAATAAAAGTAATTTGCTTGATTCAACAAGTTCATCAGCCTCAAAAACTTTTTTGTATGGTGACTAAAACAAAAAATATTAATTTCTTAACTTTTCAATATTACATACCTGTATTAAAATAAAAGCAATTGAGTAAAAAAATAAACGAAACCATGTTTTCAGCTTCATTAATAAAGTAAAAAATTTTTTCATTGAATCACCATGAAAAATCAATAAAGATACCCACATTTGTTAATTAAGAAAAAGCCATTTAAATCTTCCTCCACTTTATTATCACAAAAAATACAAATAACGGATGACTATTTAAAGTTTCATTGAACTGCTTTTAAAGATTACACTAAAAATTTAAATATAGTCACATGTACAATATTTTTTTAAGTGCGCAGTGTTTTCAATATATTATTCAAAATGTCAATACTCTCCAAATGCAAAGGGTTATTTTTATCCAATTGTTGCGATAAATTCATAACACTCGAACTAAACATTTTTAATTCGGGTGTATTACCCTGCAACCAAATTCTCGGCAAAATCAAACTAATTAAACTAACTTTCGCAACTGCATCTATTAACAAACAAAATTTAACAGCACTGAGTAAATACCTGTTCAACAACGAATTTAATGCCAACTCTTTAAGCGTGTTATCATTAAGTACACCTTGCCAACTAGTGATATTTTTTAACAGTTTTAAACCACTCGCAAATTGTCTCTGAAAAAACGGTGATTTGCTTTCTATTAATTTAGGGGTCAAGGGAATAAAAACGTCGTGTTCAAGTGAACATTTCATTTTGTGTAAAATCGCGTTAAATAAATTATTCAAGGCTTTACTTGCAGGCCCTAATGTTGGAAATTTTCGTACATATCTTGTAATTATTCCTATTAATTTCAATGTTTGGGAACTCGATAAAGGGTCCCAACATCTGTCTACAAGTTGGGTTAATTTCGGAATAATTATTTTTTCGACTATTGTAGGTAAAAGGTTAATATCGGGGTCTTGTGCTAAAGTAATCTCACTCTCGTCATCGTGGAGACCATACAAAGCTAAAGTACGATACCATTCAACTTTTTCTATATCAACTGAGTCATTTAGTGGGTCCCAAAAAATCAAATCAATTCTTACTAAAGGACTCACAACTTTAGGTAAGCAAAGAGTAGCGTATGCTTCATTATAAGCAGCCAAATCAGTTTCGCGCCATTCTTCAAATTTTATTAAAATGTTAGCAACTGAGGAATAATCCTCGACTACATCCTCGAAAACTTCTTGTACTTCAGTTTCAAGCTGTTCGCGTTCTTTATCAAAATTTAACATGTCTTGTTGCGAAATTTCATCATCACTTGACATCCCTTCAACGTGTTTTGGCTGTCCCCCAATTTCTCTCGCTCGACGTCTTCGAGTCCGTCTTCCTTCTCTTTCAGCAGCTCTCCTAATTTTTTCTTCATCTTCATTTGGTTTTTTTAAACCAGCTTTATTTGTTGCTTCTTCGGCTTGGTCTCGTACGTCTTGTCTTCGTCTCTCAATCAACCATTCCGAACGTTTGGCTAACTGGTCCATGGCACGTTGTTCTAAACTCGCAATAACTCCAACTTTCTCGTCTAGACACTCCACTAAATCAGTAATATAACCTCGAAGCTCTTGATAGAATTTAAAACGTTCTGCTGCAAGTGGAGCTTTTGTTTTTAATTGCTCTAATTCTTTACTAATTTGCTCTATATC
This sequence comes from Tribolium confusum, assembly GCA_029207805.1. NCBI lineage: Eukaryota > Metazoa > Arthropoda > Insecta > Coleoptera > Tenebrionidae > Tribolium > Tribolium confusum. The sequence goes on from JALGAY010000004.1 coordinate 59,870, forward strand.
TTGCTGGTTTTGTTGCAACTTCTTTATATTGTTTTCTCGTGACTCACAAACACTCTGGTAGTGCTCCCGTAATTTATCTGCAATCATTTGAGGAGTTCTTGGAATTCCTGGATCTATAGCTTGAGAAGGAGTTGTCACAACTGGTGTTTGTGTTTCGGTCTGATAATCACTATATATAAGTTCAGAAGAAAGTGTAGCTGAGGCACCTGTAACGCCTTTTCTGATTTGCTGGTGTTCCCATTCGTCAACTTCTTGATCTGATTCTTGTGCTGCTAGAAATTGTTCTCGTCTTCGTTCTTGGTCTCGGAGTGCTAGATTCACGTCCATATCAATCCGTTCATCGTCACTGCCATCATTATCATCCTCGCGCATTAATCTTCCTTTATCTTCAGGCTCATCTTCTTCCACAGGAATATAATCTCCCATTTCTCGAGCTCTTTGACGTCGTTTTCTCGCAGCGTGAATCATAGCAGCATCAGGAATAGCACCTGATTCTAAAACCTTTTTAAAATTGTCAGGTTTTGAGAATCTGTGAGTGGCTGGAGCTTCATCTTCATCATCAGACAGGTCATCTTTGCCGGCACATAACGCATCACGGCCACTTAATATTAAAGGTGGGGTTGGCTTATGATTTACAACTAGGACTAAATCATCTGTTACAATTTCTGTTTTGGCTTTCGATTTAGAGACTTCTTTTTCCACTTTGATTTCTTTTTTCTTTTGGCGTTCTTTTTCAAACATTTTCATAACTTTTTTGCTGTGTGAGGATTTTTTTACTTGGAAAACCTCACCTTCTTCTTCGGTTTCAAAACTGAGAAGGGGTTGTTTCGGTTTATGTTTAGATTTACCTTCTTTTTTCTTGTAGTCCCGTTCTTGAGGGGGTTGCTCTTCAATTTCCATTGATTCATCTTCGTCGTCGTTTTCAGTAAAAACACGACGTTGGATGTTCTTTTTAGGTTTTCGGAATAAAGACATTGTGGAAGTTTTATTTTGAGACAATAATAATAAAACCACCTTTTTTAAACAAGCAGAAAAAGTTGGGTTAGGTTACCGAAATGTCAAAAATGACTTTTGTTGACGTTTAACATAACCTCATATATAAATTTGATTTCTCACGTTATTATTATTTATATTTAATAAATAAATCATAAGAATAGTGAGTAGACGCTTTTTAATAACGCAATAAAAATGCATATCTGTCAGTTTCAGTTCATTATCTCCTTTAAAAGTAGTTTAAAGTTGGTTGCCTATACTTTTGGTTATTAAAAGTATAAAAGTGGATGGCCTTTATCTTTGAAACAGGGGAAAAAAAGTGGGGACACTCGGTCATACTTGTGTATTTCAAAAAATTTCAATTATACCAGTTTTGGGGGTCATTCTGATACGTTGTTAGTTTTTATGTGCATCACATTACTAACTTTGGGAGCCACGTTTTGTCTACAATTGTTTTAAAAATGGCTAATGCTAAAGCTCCAAATAAGCCAAAAAAAGAGGCTTCGGGTCTTGTTAAGACTTATTTGACTGGTTACAATTTTATAGAAACTATTGGGTAAGTAGGTACTTAAAAAATATACATATTAAGTAAATTACCCTATTAATATTTTAAGTATGCCTCATTAACTTCCTAATTTTCCATCACAAACTGAAAATTCTTGTAAAAATTGTCGAGAAAAATTATTCAATATTTAATTCAATTATATTCACAAAAACATCCAAACAATTGTAATTCATTTAACAAAACAAGGCATTTTTCTGCCCACAATTCAATTGAAATGTAATTTAACATAACGTATTTATTGAATCTTCTTAAATTATTAAAAAGTACAAAGTAAATAACAAAATATAAAAACTTTTTTTGTTTCAGAAAATCATTTCATTATTTATGCATTTCAAAAAGTTGCTATTGTTTCCTAATATTGTCGATTCATAAATTTATTTAGATGTAAATTCGTGATGTAAATACACCTTTATGAACTTTAACCCCTCAGCAGATATTGATATTCAACTACACGTTGTAATCAAAACTTTATTTGTAAAAAAGTTACAAACAAAAAATTTCATAATGTTTTAAACTATTGACCTAATTTAAAAATTCTTTGCTCGTTTTTTATATTCTTTTTTTTTTCAGGTGGTCTTACCTTTTATATCTGTTAATTTCTTATCACTTGTCTTCAAAAACAGAATCACTGTATAATATGGTAAAATGGTCTTTAATTATTTTCCAAAATGCGGCTATTTTAGAAGTGGTACATGCTGTAATACGTATTGTACCATCAAATCCACTAATAACTGCAATGCAAGTTGCATCAAGAGTGATTGTAGTTTGTGGTGTAATTTTAGCAACAAAAGCAGCTCGTGAAACTATTGGTTTACATTTAGCTCTTACAGCATGGGCTGTAACAGAAATTATCAGATATGGGAATTACACTCTTAATTTAATGGGTGGTGTTCCATATGTTATAACATGGCTTAGGTAAGATTTTTTTTTATTTAAAATATAACAATTACAGTAATTGTTTGAACAAGTAACCTTGGTTTTACATCAAGTTTTATATTATGTTATAACAGTTAATCAGTTATTTACAGTAGATTGATGTAAATAGGTATTTTGCAACCTGAAAGGCATTTGAAGCACGACAGGAGTGCTTTATTGGTTTAAATGTTGCAAAATATGCAATTTAAATTCAAAATGAATGGACTACTAAAATTGGGACTTACTTACTTACTTCTTCCAAGTTGAAGGATTATGGATCTTATTCAAAATGACTGCAACATAATAATGATTGGTAGTTTAATAAAAAACATTTTTAGATACACAACATTTATAATTCTTTATCCGATTGGAGTAACTGGAGAGCTTTTATGTATATATGCTGCACAAAAAGAAGTTGGAGAAACAAAAATATTCACAATTGAGATGCCAAATGCAGTAAACTTCATTTTTGATTATCAAAAATTTCTTTGGATCCTAATGTTTCTTTATGTACCATGTAAGTTTTGTAATGTAAAATTTATTTGGGATTATATATTTAATTTTTAGTGTTTCCAAAATTGTACATGCACATGTGGACATTAAGGAGAAAAGTCTTGGGTGGTGGACAGCAAAAGAAGGACAAATGAGTATTTTTACCTATTCTATTTATATTTTCTTAATAAGACTTTTTTATAAATGCATTTTTAAATATTTGTTTGGATAAAGGTTGTTCATTATTGAGTGTTTTATTTACCTTTGCATATTAATTATCTAATGCTCTTTGTATTTTCCTTGAATGCCTGCTCCTTGACTCGATCAGAGCTTTTTCTAATTCGTGTGTAATATGTTGCAAATTAGTAATATCAGTTTGTAGCAAATGATGCTCCTTTTCATATCCGCTTCCATCTTCTTTTAACGTTTTTAAACCTAGATCTAGGGTCATCAACGGTACGACTTGTTGATGTAAACTTCTACTAGACACCTGAATTGTTATTTTATAAAAATTTGAACAACATTAACTAAAACAAACCTGAATTTCAAACCTCCATTCCAGATTATCATAATGAGGTTCATTGACTGTAGTTTTATTCAAAATTTGCGTAATATCCTTCTTTTTTGATTCATAAAATTTATAAAGAATACTTGCTTGTTCAGCGGAAAAACCCAGGGTTAAAATTGAGTCTCGAAAATCAGCTTCACTTAACTATAATAAAAAAAAAGTTTCTGTAGATGCCACTTTCAATAAATGTACCTATTTACCTTATGTTTACAACTCAGTAATAATAAATTAACCAAACCATATACACAGTTTTGAACTACATCTAATTCTACAGATAATTTTTCAGCTGCCGCACCGTAAAGTTTCAAATTTGGGCCAGCTTGAAGGAAGTCTATCGCTAATTTGCAAAAATCAATCAGTACTGAAAATACAAAAATTAATAAGAGTAACATAAGTTTGTTAAATGTACAACTTTGAACCGACTGATTTGATAAGAGACTCAAGTGTTCTTTATGGTCGTTTCTTAGAGAAATTAACATTTCTTTTTCTATTTAACCCCACTTTTTTATAATAAAAATAATTTTGACAGGTGTCTACCACCAATCATATATGCAACCAGTTATACCATACAGCCAGTTACAAGGTAAGAACATGCTATTTGGGGGATCTAGGAGGAAATATGGGGAACGCGTAAAATATTTGGTTTGCAGTATGTCGTTTATGGGTTTAAATGTTCATACAACCACCGTGGTGGATAACTAGATTAAAATCATTGTTTTAATAAGTTATAGTAAGGTGTTACTTCCTATTCAAATTTTTATTTTTATACATTTAACTCAGGTGATTGAATATAAAATCAAGTCGAGAATAATAGAGAAACGATTTTATTTTCCTACTTGGAAGTTTTCGTGGTCTCAAATTCATTCACAAAATATTTATCTATCATTCCACAATTTATCCAAAATATTAATGGCATTATAAGCAAACTAACAAAAATTGACAAACCACTTTTTATTCACGATACTTTTCAATTCTTGACACATCTTCAGGTGTGCTATTTCCAAATGTCCAGCATAAAAACTTGATTTTATAATAAAAAATTCAATATAACTTACAAAAATGTAGTGGCCAAGGAGGAATTATTTAAAATTCGCCCAAAACTATCTTCATACAGTTGCATAAAATGTCTCTCTAATGTCTCAAGATCTTTTATTCTTCTCTTTGTCCCAGAAGATTTAGAATGGAACATAGAAAACGAACCTTTGGTATGGTCACAGTGAATTTTCAAGACACGGTGAAAGCACAAAAAGGGAATTCATTGAAAATAAAAGGAAAACAAATAAAATACACATAGAAATTATACTTTTATTTTAATATATATAAGATATATTTCAAAACTCCAGTAATGTACAAAAAATATCTGTGTAATTAAATAATGTTTTGTCTGTCAATTTGTTCATTTCTTTTAATTTAGTGGCGGGGTGTAATTGACAATAATCAAGTATGAATGCTATTACTAATAAGGTCTAGGAACGTTCCTAGCAACAGTAACATGGCTTGGATGCCTATCACAATGTCCAACAAAACGAGCTCTCCAAATAACGTATTTTAAATTATGTATAAAATATTAACAGTTACTATTTGTTATTATTTTAAAAATTCATTTTTTTATGTTTTTTGGTAATGCGTAGCTTGAACACTCACTGAAAGGAAGACAACACTAAACACATCCAAAATAATAATTAATAACAGGGTAGGTGCTGCAGCAAACACAGCCGCCGCTTCATTTACGTCATAATCAAAAATTTAAAACAAGTCCAATAATAAAATATAATTATGTATAATTGTTATTTATATATATAATGTATATATAAATATAAACAAAGTCCTCCTATATTTTTTTTTTTCATTATTTACAATTGCACTCAAGCCCTCTGCGCCTTCCCTCGCTCCGCACTACCCTAACGAAACGAACAAGCAACGTAGTAATGCACTTGATACAGCTAACCTGTCTAAATTACAGCCTGCGGTACTGAACCGATGAGGTACCTAGTAGTATATATCTCTATTATGTACACGCGCTGGTCACTCGGATAACAGCTTCTGTAGCAGTGACGACTTGTTACTGTGATCACCTGGCCGTGCCTCCTCCATAGTACTCTGTAACAACATCCAATCAGAATCTACTTCAACTCAAACTTTAAAGAAAAAAAAATAAGTAGGGGTCACATGTAGAAATCAACTTTTTTATCTTTCTATATACGCCCCCCACAGGACGCTATATTCAACATGCAAGCGGTTAGTAACAGAGCAAGCGGGACAAGCGTGTCAAAGGAAAGGTTGTTGCTTGCTTGGCTTACCCTGGAGGTCGCTGGCTGCGGAGACATTGAGCCCATATCTGAACCAATCGTACCCCAAAGTTTCGGGCTATCACTCGCACCTGCACGCAACAATGATGTCATTGTACGCACTCCCTGCAGGAGTACCTTTACCGCTTTGGATTTTACTTTTTTTTTATTTACTACATCCAAAGCGACGCGAGTACTCACTGCCCCTTATATATGTTTAGTAAGTACAAAAACACACAGGGGGAGTATAATACAGGGAAATGGTATACCACACGTATCGAAATTTATGAAAGGACACCACCTCCCTGTATATTTCACACAAGGATGGGTTAACGTCCTTAACATAGCTGTACAATGTCAAACAAAAATAGGGATCCATTAAATTATCTCTATTTTCATAAAGAACAAACTACACATCATTTTTTATCAAATATTTTTTGTACTGGAAATTAAGGCCTTGCGAAAATCACTTTGCAGGTGGAGTTGTTTTTGTTAATTAGAGATTTAGATGTTAAATAAAGTTAGTAAAGGATAACAAAAGCGAAAAAATAATTTATTTAAAATAATAAACTACCTATCAATGTTTATTTTTATACTCTTTTAGTTTAAGTGCAATTTTTATGGCCTCGGCACTTGCATCTGTGATTTTTGCAGAAAGTCTAGTCCTAAAAACAGTAATAATCAGACATGAATTACTGATAAAACCAAATCAGCTTATTTTACGGAACTTCGTAAATGATTTTACAAAGTTCTCATTTAAATAAATTAGTTGATTTGATTCAATAAATTTCTAATTAAATTTTAATCCAAAGATGTTAATGTTAGTTATCAAAAACTAAAATTCATGCAATAAAAGAAATAGAGGAGATTTTCAACAAAGAAAATTTACGATAACTACATACAGGGTTATTATAAATGATTATAATAGTGAGAACGAGAATAAGCAAAATTAGAATTAGTTGTGCGCGCTTTGCTTGATTCTGTTAAATCAACGACTTATTACGATTGAAGTTTCCCTTCTATAAAAGAGAAAATCCATTTAATATGAGCAAAACTATAAAGAAATTATAGACCCTGATTGTGTTCATTTTAGTTCCGTTCATATGTTGGGTATCTACATCTTTGCAAACTTCCATCATAAAAAATTTGTCGCTTTAATCACAGAATTGTCACCTTGATCTGTGAAACCGATCTTAAATTGTCTAGTTTTTCTCGGTTTTCAAACATTTACATCAAAATTTTTAATGCAGTCACGTTTGTTCCTTGTTTTGGGTAAACTGTCTAATAGCCATTAAGTACTGTACACCATCAATAAAAGGAGGTAATTTCAAAGCCCACTACGATCTTATAATCATTTATGATAACCCTGTAATTAGCAAAAGCAAAAATATTCGCAATTAAAGTTACTACTTTAACTCAAGTGATTCATTTAACTATGTATTATGTCATTATTTTTGGTGTGGATCGATAACGTACTCTTAGTAATTTTTATTTATTCAATAAGAACCAAAATTTAATTGAACTGAAAACTTAATTACCTTATTAGTTCTGCAAAAAAATATTAAAATTAAAATGTTAGCATTATTTCACTCACTTCATTAGTAATTATGTAAAAAACTTCAATTTTTTAACCAATAATTGTATGTTGCTTACAAATTAAAATCTGATAAAAATTTATCAAATTTTCTCTGTAGATATTTTTTAATTTTAAAAAGAAAAAGAACTACTAAACTATGCAAGAAAAGTATGCGTTATTTTAAAATGAAAAAATATAATAAATAAAGCAATGCCTTTTCTAAAACCTCAACTACAAATAAACTATTTTTAAAAGTTAGTTCTCACTCTTACACAAATGACATCAAATTTCAATAATGTTTTCTGCTCCTTTTGTAACTCAAGTTTTGTAATTTTAGAAAGCGAATTATTTTTATATATTTTTTTGAGTGATAGGGTCTGGGCGAAAGTTTTTTTGTTTAAAATTAGTTTGTCAACAGAGTCCACAAACGTGATACAAAACTGTCTAGCACTTGTCTAGCAAATTTGTTTGTATCTGTTTGTTGTATACTATAATACTGTTCTGCACAAATAGGCGCTGACGCTAAAGTAATAAATCTGCAACGTATAGATCCAGCTGTGGTCATGTTTATTACCTACTTGAGTTGAAAAATAAGTGCCTCTAAAATTCAGATGTGTCTTATTTAATTTTAATTAAACATGATAGTAATTCACATCATAGCTGAAAATTTATTGTTTGAAGATTTATTACTTTAGTCGCAGTGGCTATTTTAGCAGAGCAGTAATAAATAAGATGTCTCCGAAGAGCGTTCCCGTAGAGCAATCACAGGCTCTTATAATACTTGAATAAGAAAAAAAAGAAGAAAATTTAACTATAAATATTATACCAAAATAATCTAGTTAAAAATTGTGGTTTGTTTTATTTCACCAGTGTGACTGTGCTTTTTTTATATGTACAATGTTAGTATATTGTACAACATAGAATAAAAAAATTGTTCAGCAAGAATTAAATTTTTAAAGCGCTAGTAACATGAAACATTTACTTTATTTACAGGGTTAATATGTTGGGAGTTAGTAAATAAGCTACAAAACGAAGGAAATGTACAAAAAATATCTGATATTTATCTGATAAGTTTAAGTAAATTATTTGACATGCAAATTATATGTGTAAACCTACCAGACGTGGGCATTTCAAAAGAAAGTCCTAAGGAATCGAGATCGTGGTTATGTAATTGAGGCTGAGTCCTATTTGGGGCTGTTTGGGCTTGTCCAGTTCTAGCATCGACCACCGCCCGTAATTCTCTCCTCACAAATTCCGATGTGGGGCCACTTGCGGACACACCTGATACAAATTTACTTGCAATTTTGATTTTTTTAAATTTTAAAGTGTTTCACAACCATGCAATGTTTTTTTATTTTAAAATTGGAAAATCATTGCGTGATTGTAGTTAATGATAATAACGTGCTAACGTGCATGACATAAAAGAACATCTAGAATTTCATTCAACGTTAACTCGTAACTTATCATTGTAGAATTTTTGGTAGTTAAAAAATTAAACTTACAAATAAAAAGCAAAATCTACCAAAAATATCATAAACCTGGCAAATTTTATTTAGATACACATCTACAAACTAGTAATGATGACAAATATAAAGCGGTTTTTCATCTGCGGCACTATTAAAAAACTGGCAAAAAAAAAACAAAATAAAAAACATAAAAAGCACATATAACACACATTAAAAGCAACATAAAAACAGCACAGCATGGAAAACAACAACACATATCAATGAAGACATGGCGATACATGTAAGGTAAATAAGGATAACGGTAAAAAGGACGATATTACCCCAGTGGATTTTTAGCACAGCCATGAGGCGAGCACATGTAATGTAATGAGTGTTAGACACAGGGCGATGTGCCGATGAGTGCTTGTGAAATGACGGATAAATCTCCAGAATCTCGCCCATCTTAATTTCGAAATAAAACGACGAAAACAAAAAAAAAGTTGGAGGTCCGGTTCTAGAGATTTGCTGTGGAGGGTGTTGAGAGTGCCCCTATTATGCCGCCGCCAACTTACCGGCTTGGAGATGTGGGGGCGCTCGACCTCTGTCTGCGCCATTGTAGGCTAACTGTAAACCCGTCTGATCATAACAGTACTGGGAGGAGTCTTGTTGGTACATCATGGGGTGTTGGTGAGGGTTGGGAGGAATTGGGGGATAAGGATGAGGATGGTGTTCCCTGCCGTATGGCCGGGGGGATCCCAGGCCACCTGCAACACACACGCCATCCTCTCAGATCTGGCAATTCCTCCATATTTCTTATACAATTCCTAATTTATAGACCACCGGACGCTCGCTCAGCCCTCATTTAATACTCACCAGAATCAAAATCCTTCAATGAAAGACTTGAAATTTTCTCTCATTGAAAGACTAAACTAGAAGTCTACCATGCAATATAACCACTGCATGATCTAAAAACTCTCTACAAATGCATGGGTAGCAGATTCAAACCATGCTCAAATACGGTTCCAAAATTCAAATAAAATCGGCAGTGAATTTGCAATAAAAAATTACTTAATTCTAAATCTAATACAAGTCATCAAAAACCAAACTGTGAAGAAATCACACACTCATCAAGTTAAAAATGTGGTTTCAGTGTAATTAAATTTTGATCATTTTTTAAAATATTTTACATACCTGGCAACTGGGTTGTGGCAGTGGGCACGCTGTTGGCGCGCTGTAGCCTCAGGTACTGATTCTGGTTAAAAGCGGCTGAATTAGGGGACGTCGGAGGAGGAAACGAATCTTGCTGGTAGGGTGAATGCCGCGAATTCACCGTTCCAGGACTGTTCAGGGCCCTTTGCTGTTGTTGCTGCTGCTGCTGTTGGGATTGCTGCGGTTGATTCGGTGCTCTCTGAAAATTTCGACCGTTAGGTCCATAGTTGCCCTGCGGTATAAACGGGTGTTAGACTGTCGACCAAATTCAATACCATACTTCGCCTACTTCTCTGTTTTTCTATTTAGTATTTTTTTTATTAATTTTTATTTCTTATATTACAAAAAAAGAAATCTGTTGGGTTCTTTGAAAAATAAATCACTTTATTTTTTAACAAGTTGCGTAACAAAACAGACACAAAGTACAGAGAAAAAGAAACATCAAAATGATATCCATAGGTCTTAATTGGTTCTTATTGTCTATTTTTGTTTTTCAGTCTTTCAAAATAAAGTTGTTATTAATGATGTAAAATCTAATTGATAGTTTAGATTTTTGTTTATGTAATAAAATTTGCGTGTTTGTTATAATACTTACAGTGAGCTGTGCATTAAGCATAGGATTCTGCAGACTAAGTCTGGCTTGATTCTGTTGCCAGTTCTGTCCTTGTGCATTTCCCTGTGGATATGCTTGTCTTAGCGACATCTGCTGATTAAATTGCGGCGATAATCTTGCTGCTTGTTGATAATTAGCCGCCGAAGTCTGCGGAAATCCGGGCTGTTGTCCAATTGGTGATACCAATTGCGAATGAGGCGAATATGGCTGTTGACTATTAAGCCTTTGATTTTGTTGATTCAACTGTCCGCCATAATTCGGTGAAAGTTGACTTTCAGGTAAACTGGCCGATCGCTGTAAGGATACATTGGGTGCTACTGTATTGTTGAGGAGGCTGTCAATATTTTGTAACCCCGAGTTAATTTCAGCTGCGGTAGCATTGGACGGAATTAAAAGTTCCTGCTGTTGTTGCTGTTGAAGAAGACGACGTTTTTCTTCCTGCTGACGACGTTGGATTAATAACTGTTGGTTACTAGTGATGGCACCACTTGTAGCAGCGTATTGAGGTGCTCCAGGTCGGACAGGAATACGTTGTTTTGAGATGAAACTTGCCTGAGGGTAATTCGGAGGTGGTTGAAATGGCCGCATTTGGTTATTTTGAGTTGTCATCTGGCGGAAAAACATCGATACAATCTAGAAGCGCAAAAGTTGAATATTCCGAAAAATCAAGGTCAAAAAGCGTAGATCTACACTTTGACTTTAATTTTTTTTATACTTACTGCAGCTGGAGTATACGCTGGCGGGGTCCCAGGCAGTGTAATTGTAGGTGATGAAGGACTCTTGACCGCCGATTCGCATTGCATAAGCGACTTTTGTATAATATTAATTGCCATTTTCTCGGTGAGTTCCATTTGGAAATTATTCGGTTGTTGTCCCTCGCCTGCTGAGAAAGATCTTCCTACTTCGTCCGGCACGATATCCATAACCTGATCCAAGATATCCGACAAAAGTGGATCGTTGCACGAATGTACATTATTGTTATCAACCCATACGGACGTATCGATATTTCCATCAGTGCTAGAGGTGGCCGGTGACGTGAAAGATCCTGAATCCACTTGCCCAATCTGTCGATTATCGGCGGTTCGTTGATGGTGCATGCTGTTGGGATGCGTTAGCATCGTAGTGAGGTAGTTGGTGGTCGGTGGTCGGCCGGCCATTCGCGACATGTTGTCCGGCAGTGTATTTTTGACAACAGTCCGTTGTTGCGTAACAGAGGTAGTAGATCGTGTCGGCATGGGTTTGGATGTCTTAGGGGGTTCGGGTAGTGAGATCCGGGGAAGAATATCTTGAGGTGTTGCCGACATTAGGCTTACTGGAATATGAGGAATCGGTTGCTGATTGTTGGGTGTTTTCGCCAACAGTGATGCCAACATTTTGTTTTTCTCGCACAGTTTGCTTCCGGTTCCTGCTCCCGTCGACGAAACCTAAACCAAATTAAAAAATGAGATAAATTGCCAACGGAAAAAAGTAAACGAGAACATCGAGGAAAATAATGAAACAACATAATACGCGGATAGAGTCATGAATCCAGAATAAAAACAAGTTATAATTCACTCCTAAATAAATATGGTTTTCTCGAGGACTACTCCATTGTAAATTATAAAACAAAACTACAAACAACCAAATTCGACAATAAATGTTAATTTACGTAATTAAATTCCACGTAAAACATTGCATAAATAAAACATATTGTAATGTACTTTGAAATATACATAAAACTGGACAAGAACACAAACATTATGTAACTACAAAAATTTTATCGTTTTTATGTATTATTATAATATAGACTATTCATAAAACAAACCGCATGCTTTAAGAAGGCAAAAAGAATGTCACTGAAGATTCATTTTTGATTACTTATTGTGAATTTTTTATTGTAATGTTCATAAAATTTAATTATTAAATCTTGTAAGCACTACCTGTGAATAGCCGTGGATAAGCTAAAAATTATATATAAAAATAACAATAAATGATTTTTTTGCATTTCTTGCGATGCATTACCTAAATTTGAGAAATGGTACTAATTTAGCAAACTTGAAACTTCCAGGAATCCGAGATAAGAATAAATTGATAAAGTTGTATCAAAACAAAAATTGTTTAAATTACCTGAGATCCATCTGATGTTCTTTTACTAGAGACGGTTTCGTCTCTATCGTCACTGGGCCTTTTTCTACTCCTTCCCGGTTCTCCACTAGGAGGTGAAGGTGAACTCGTAAAGCCCAAACTACGTAATAACGTATCATCATGCGATTGAACATCGTTTTTCTTTTCGTCTTCGTTTTCTCGACTTTCAGTTTTGAGCAGCTGATGAAGTAACTCGCTTTTCTTTCTTACACCAGCTCTTGCTTCGAGATTATCATCGTCATCGCTTCTCTCGTTCAACAACTAAACAAAACGAATAAATTAAAAATAGTAACTATCAATGCCTTATCTTTTTCAACAAAGCAAATAATAAAAATACCACACTGTACAACTTTAATTTTAAAATAAAAAACCAACGATAAATTGAAGGAAAATTCAAAGATAAATCTAGCAAAACACGTTCGGTTTAATTTACAAATGAATAAAAAATGCTTACACTACGCACGGTTAACATTATCACGTGGTCACAATCACACAAACACAAAAAAATTGAGAATTAGAAAACTAAAACCAGTCTCGCGTCACCGAACATCTTACTGCTTGTCTGCCAGTTAGGTAAATGCTTTATCACATTGAGGAACTGCCAAGTGAGAAAAGTATATCTGATAATATTTTGTACTTGAGTACACAAAATGAAACGGCTGCTATGAGAGCAACAAAGATAGAATAACGACAACGACAAAACACCAGATATTCACTGTTGTGCATGTTATAACTGTATTTGTGGATTGCTGGGGATTTTACAATAGCAGGCATAAAAGGGCAGGTAGAGAAATCCCTACAGGGACCCATACTTTAAACAGATTTTTGCCAACAAGCGCTCAAACTTGAAAATATGATTCATACAACAAATATTATTTTATTCAAATGCTGTCTTCGATTACAATCTGTTCATTAAGCAAATTACATTTGTAACAAAACAAATTAAGTTCCCATGAATTGCTTTAAAATTCCAGTTTGAAATCTACACTGTTATGAATTTGCAAAAATTTGTTTAAAGTGTATATAATCATGACCCTGTTTTTACATTTATTTATTTTCAATTTATTTTTAACGTTCATAGAAGTTCGTTTTTATCTATTAGTTTTGAGTAATTTAGGACACGGTAAATTGTAATTTGTAAAAATATTTTTAAATCAAGTACACTTCATCTACTACAAATAGTTTTTAGATTATAAAGAATTTTTTAATAACTTTTATTAAATCGTAAAGTAAATTAAAACTGCCACAATTCTGATCAGATATTTATCTTGATATATTACTTAATAAATTACTTTATCTTATAAGAAGAGAATTGAAATCTCCCAGTTTAGATTAACCGTAGATGATGATACCCGTTTTACTTTTAATTTATCATCATCACGAAAAAAAAAACTGTTAGTTTAGCTCCATATGTCTTATTCCTGACAGATTATCCAATGATTTAACTGCAAAATCTTGTTTGTTTTTAATTTGAAAAAAATATCTACCTACAATATTTCTATTTTAATCCTTTAATAATTAATTACTATAGGAGTTTAATGACGTTAGGAATTATTAAACAACTAATTACATACGACAATGGATAATGATAGCACACAAGGAAGTATGATAAAATAAACAGAGCAGACCAAACAGTAAATTAATCAAAAAATCTTTATTAAAAAAAAGAGGAAAAATTAAAACGCAATATAAATAGTTATTTGTATGCCAAGGCCAAAAAGTATTTTTTTTTTTTTCGGCCAAGTCTTTTTTAATAATAGTCGTGACAAAGCCGAAGCCAAAACATAGGCAATTTTAATAAAAAATGAATTTGTCAATAAAGTTATACATACAACATACATAAGAGGTTTTTTAGATTTAGCAATAAGTTCTTGTTGTAGATACGTATCTAAACTAATTTTGTTGATAACATTTGCCAAATACGCTAATTTTGCAGTTAACATTTTTCAAATATTTTTTTGCTTAAACGAGTTAGAATTTAAAAAAAATAATTTTTGGTTTTCTTAGACAAACTTTTTATTGCTGGACATTTCATTGCTGGTATTTTAGCAAATTAGTGTAAATGTGCCAGGTGATGCCATCAAAAGATACTTTTCATTTTTTGACTTTTCATTGGAATTACTTTGTATAACTTAACTGTCATCAGCCCAGACGACGCGACGATCCAAAAAATAGATAATATCCAATAATAAAAATAACCTGGAAAGTGACTGTTAAACAGGTCAAGGTCATTTGTCAATGACTGGATTTCCACATAACGGTAAAAAAAAAGAGTGACGAATGTGGATACTTTTATAATTATTAACAAATTAGACTTTTATTAAAAAGCAGTTATTATTTTGTATTTGTAAATAATTGAAAAGACAATAGCATCCGTAAGTTATTTATGTAATTATCTTTGTCGTGTATTGTACTTGTCAATCATATCACAGGAAGTGAGGTGGGGCTAGATTTTTTTTAATTTGAAAAACAGTTGTCTTGTTTTGTTTTTTTCTTTTAAATCTTTTATAACATGTTGTAATGTTCTGCAATTTCATAAAAGTACAACTCTGATTTTCTACGGTTGTGTCCTTGTATGTACGTACGTGTAGAACATGTAGAAAATTTGTTACCTCACAACTCTGTGATTAATAAATATGATAAAAACGTAGTTTACCTGTAACAACATGTTGTTTCCTCCTGTAGTGGAAGTTTTCGGTAACTCTGAAGGTCCAGCGACCGGTCCTCGATTAATAAGTCCTCTTGGACTCGTCCTATTATCACTCCTATTATCATCTTCGTCCTGCTGATTCAGCAGTCCTTTTAATATCCTATTTTTATTTCTTCCGTCCGCGTCATTTGCCGAAGAATCGGCTACCGTGGGCGGTTTAGTTAACAAATTCCTTAATCTAGCGGAATCGGCCATCATACTAGACGCCTCCTCCAAAACATTAGCTTTGGTATCTTTTGGTTCTTCGACATTGTAGTTCTGCTCTGACAGAGGACTAAATGGGAAGGTATTAGTATATGAAACAGGGGCTGCAGGGGTTGAAGGACTCGGCTGAGTGACAAATGGAGCGAGCGGGCTCTGTGCCACCGTTGTCGCCGGACTGTAGGCAGGATTGCTGGGCGGTCGAGGCGTTGGCGTCGAAACGGGCGTCGCACTTTGTCGAGAATCTGGTCGTGGTTCCGTCGTCCAATTTGACGGTTCTAAATCGAAAGTCGATGTAGGAAAGATATCGAAGGAAAAGTCGTTGTCGATGGTGTAGGTTGTGAAAGAAGATGTGTTACCAGTGTTCATCAGCGCGTTTGACGATGCTGTCGAACTATCGCTACCGGAGCTGACGGGGGCGGTACCATTACGAGTTCCGTTTACCACGCTCGTCATTAACGGACCACCGACACTACTAGTACCTCCACCTCCTGGATCCGAAGGACCAGTTGCATCGTATTCACTAGAAAAACACAAAATATAAGCTATTAAAAATTTGGCCTATGAGTTCGCAAAAGTACTTCTTTACAGATTTATTTTGTTCATTTTACAGACGATTTCAGAAAATAGTCTTTTTCTTTATAAGACCTAAAAGTCATACTTTTTGTGCCGAATCTGAATCATTTGACTAACAAATGACGACAAAACCGATATAGATGAGACACAAACAATGACTCGGCTGCTGCATAAAGAACGCTTTTTTCCAAACGTACAATTTATAACAATAATAAAACATCATTTTTGCTGTTACCGACAGAAAATAAGCTTTCAGCAGCTGTAAAGGTACTTCACACTCTAGGCAATCAGTCAAATTTTTCTGACGTTAAAAAAAGTCTCTATTTGTCACATAGAGACAAACATTTACATAGAATTTAAATACATAACAATACATAAAATGTATATAGCAAAAAAATAATGATATAAATAATAAAATTGTCCTTAAAAAAACATTAGCTATAAAGAGTGGTTCTAACACAAACTGATTCATATTTTTTTGACGTAGTTCGGTCAGAAAAATTAGTGAAAAACATTTTTTTCTTTAATCTTTGAATAATTGACAATATTTACGAGACGCGAAAGAAAATTTATGAACAGATGGTTTCCAAGTAAGTGATTTATGTTTTTTTTTTAATTTACGTGGTTGCACCAAATATTTCTATTTTTAAATAAACATTTAACTTGGTAAAGTTTTTTTATGCCAAGTATTAAATAAAAAAATGTTTATTCATCGATAAACGAGTTACCATGTATAAATATATCAAACAGTAATTAATTTTCTTTCTAGAATAAGTTGAAAAAGTCATATCCAAATATTACACTTAATACCGTTTTGAGAATTACATACAATTTTTTAATAATAAAGAACTAAACATTAATTGAAACTGTTACAATTTTATAGAATATCACCTCACAAACTTAAAAAATTCATTAAATAGGAATACTTTGTTAAAATAATTTACAACTTTACAACTGAACAATAATCAATTTTTTAAAATGAATATTTTAAAAACTAGGTAAAAATTGGTAGGTTTTAGATTTATTACGGTAGTGAATAAAAAATAAGTGAACCAATAAAATGTTTGTTAAAGAATGTTGTACACCTTTGAAACCTATAATTTAATTAAGTAATGTTAAGAATACAAGCATACTTTATATGGTAATACAGAAACAAGGCTGTATGTAAATAAACAAGTAAAATTATTTCGTAAAAAAGAACGCATTATGCGCGATTACAGTTTAGGTACACACGAATTTTGGTTTTATAGTCTGATATTGTACTAAATTTTACATACTTTGATAAATTAAATAAATAAAACTCTCACTATGTATTTTAAGAGAAGTGTTTCTATGTGGAAATGTGTTGCTACATGAAAAATCCTGCTACAGCTTTGCTGATTGCATATTTCTCGTATTTATGCTGCACTAATAAAAAAATAGCAATTTAAAGTTATAATAAAAACTTTTTTCATGAAAAATTTATCTAAGAAAAATAACAAAAAGTTTTCTTTAAATCGTTTTTTTTTTTCATTAATTATTTTGAGGAAAAATTGAATGCACATACTAAACTATTTTTCTTTATGTTAATACAGTAAATTGTCTCATATTGCAAAATATTTTTTAATGATTGGAACTATTCATTATCTATTCAGTGATTTACAAAGTTTATCAATAACAATATTAGCACAGATAAGAAACTATAATTCAAAAAACGTCTTTCCCGTCGTAAACAGACGACAAAAGAAATAATTAGTACAAATTATTCATTATCGATGCGTCATTTTTTGACGAGTGGGATAAGAATGCGGACAAAACAAATTATTAGACAAAAATACTAAAATTTGTATCAGTTTTACCTGAATAAATATGTATAGATATAAAAATACGTACAAAATAAATCATAAACGTAAAGATGTTATGTTCGTTCTAATCTAAGTAATTAGGAAAAGATTTTAGCATACAAACTTTGACTCGTTGTTGGTTTAACAATAATTAACTCTAAAAGCTTCTCCAACTCCTAGAAGATTGTTAAGAAGGTGACGTACATAATATATTCCATAATAAAATTGTTATTTAGTTACTGTATATGGTTAAATATAGAAATATCATCGTTCTTTCAATAAAAATGATAACACGTTGATATCGTGATACTTAGGATTAGTAGTACCCAAGTTGCTTTTGTGTTGTGAAAGAATGTAGTTTTAATTTTTAAATTAAAATTTTATTACATTTTTAAATGGAAACAAAAGTATTGTTCATTTTTTGAGTGCAAATATTAAACATTTTTTTTTAAACTGCAGGAAACAGAGCGTCCCGATGTATGTAGTAGCAGCCGGTAGATATAAAAAAAAAATAATTAACGAAAAGCATTTTTTTTAATTAAAGAAAAAACACTTTTGAGTAAAGTATTTACTCTGTTAAGATACTCATGTCTGAGCCAAATATTGAATTTGCTTAAATGGAAGAGTAATTTCTATACTAAATACCAGGTTTTGACTTCTTTTACTTTTAAATCAAAGGCGTACCCAAGGGGAAAAGATTTTAATTTAACGAGGATTTTAACTTAAAAATATGTGTTTTGTTTAAATTGATACTTACCCTACAATCGAATGTGTGGCCATGATAAAGTCAATATCAGTGCTGTTATGCGGATTAGTCTTGAATAGTTTAGATTTGGTTTGCACTTGCACGTACTTGTCCTGACCAAGTTGTAATCTATAAACGGCACTAGTCGCTTGTCCCGTATGAATCGTTTCTTTTAGATGTGTGTTAAGTTTGTGCACGTCCTGTTGAAACACCAAATCCCTGAGCGCGCGATCCATAAGTTCTTTCTTAATAAACTGAGAGTACTGCGCCGACACCCCCGACACATCGACGCCGATGATTTTGCCGGAGGTGTCCAATTTGGTAGTGAACTGTTCAATCCCGGAAATAACTTTGTCCCTATGCGAAATCCTACTCGCCACACACAATAAATACGGTCCGCTCTCACCGCCTTCGTCCTCTGAAAGGGTCACTTGGTCTCTTAACTGCGTGCTGGAGATGTGCATCAGCTCGTAGGAGTTGATGCGTTGTTGCTTTTCTTCGACGGTTTCGTTCTGGTCGTCTGGGGGTTTCACCAAGAACCGCACACTAAATGATCGCGAACGTGTCGTCGTCGTCGTGGACTCACCACCCCAGCCGAGCACCGGCATCAAACTGGTGGTAAAACGCGTGTGGTCGCCCAAATGGATAAAGTTGTAGATGCTCTCGCCGAAGATCTCGTCTCTGGTGAATTTGATGTAGTTGGAGACGTTCTCGGTGACGTGCTCGACTTTGCCCTCAGCATTCACCACGAACAGGAAGCCCTCCAAAGCTTCGAGAAGTAGCGGGCCGTAGACCTCGTTTGAGAGGATAGTCGGCCGCGACGACGACACCTCTCCCTGTTGGACGGGATCAGAGGATTGCGATGCCGACTCCCTCTGCTTAATGCTCCGAATCTGGTTGACGGTCTCTTGAAGGATAGCGCACTTGTCCGGCTTTACCGACAACGAGCTCATGTCCGCGAAGTTTGCGGATATTAGCTCAGCCAGCTCTTCTATGTAGATGTTTTCCTGCTCGCGGCGCCGTTTTTCATTGTTGCATTTGTTACTGGAAGGAGACAATACCTTATCAGACATCATTCAAAATTTAAGCACATTTCGTTAAACCAACGCAAACATAACTACTAACTGTACTGATTATAACATACAATTACTACATGCAAAAAAGCTTGCTCAGCATGTTTCATCATAGAAAAATATAAAAGATGGTGGGGAATAAAGTGATTATTAAACTATCAAGTTACCAAGGTATGTTTTGGTAAAGTATTGCAAAATAACTGTAACATTGTATGTCCAGATAACTACTTACTCATAACATACTTATTATGAAATTTGTAATCTTCAACTATTCTAATAATAATAATAATAATAATAATTTTATTTGGTGTTTAGAATACATTAGTATTTTACACACGTCAGTAAAACAATAAGTATGAAATTGAACAGAAAGAATATACAGTCATCAAGGTAAATATAAAATAGTTACACATTTCTAAAATACAGACAAAACTCTTGGAAATCATAAAACGCTTCATTACACAGAATTTTCTTAAGTTCGGTTCTGAACCGTTTGAGCGGCATATTTTTTATAGCATTAGGTAAACAATTATAATATTTTATTGCATGGAATCCTGTGCCACTTTGCGTTCTAGAGACTCGTGCATATTTAGTAACTAGATTTTCATTGTTACGAGTGTTATAACTGTGAATATTTTTGTGTGTATTAAACATAGATAAATTGTCCTTAACATACGTACAACATTGAAGTAAATACAAACAAGGAAAAGTCAGAATTTTTAAATCTTTAAATGCTTGTCTGCAATCGTCGCGATAGTCTAGTCCATAAATAATGCGAATAGCCCGCCTTTGTAGAGAAAATACTTGGTGACGACAGGAAGCATGGCCCCAGATTAAGATTCCATACATTAGTTGACTTTGAATTAAACCATAATAGGCAATTTTAAGAGTTTCCTGAGAGACAAACTTGGATAGATTTCGTAGAAGAAAAATGGTTTTACTGATATTGTTGCATAGAGTTTCACCATGCTTTTTCCATAATAGAAATGAGTCGAGAGTAAGACCAAGAAATTTATTTTCACCAAATAATTCCTCTTCACAGATATCGTTATTTGGGCGTTTAAGAGTGAATACTTTTTTAATGCATTTGTCAACATTTATTGAGAGCCCATTATTGCCAAACCACTCAAAAGCCTTAGATCGTTCATCTTGACTTACCCTCCTAAGGTGTTCTAAATTGTCACCAGAGAGACAGATGTTTGTATCATCGGCGTATATCACAGAGCTGCTCTCGGAGAGGTGGCCAGGAAGATCGTTAATAAATATTATGAACAAAAGAGGTCCCAGAATTGAACCCTGTGGCACCCCGATATTAATGGGCAACTCGTGAGATTGACTACCGTTGCAAACGACTTTTTGATACCGATTGGTTAAGAAAGATGTTATCAATCTACAACTCAATGGATGTAAATCATAGGTAAATAGTTTGCGTATGAGTATGGTGTGAGATACACAATCGAATGCTTTTGATAGATCAAGAAATTCGGCCATTAGATATTCGCCTTTATTATAACATTTTTCAACAAAATTGACAAATGAAAGCAATGCATCCTGAGTGGAGAGTGATTTCCTAAATCCAAACTGATTTTTTACAAAAATTTTATTTTTCTCAAAATGATCTGTTAGTTGTAAAGCCATAATCTTTTCTAAAACCTTAGAAAAAACAGGAAGCAACGAGATTGGTCTGTAATTACTTGGTGATCCAGAGTCACCTTTTTTGAATATGGGTATTATCAAGGCTTTTTTTAAGCAGTTTGGAAAAATGCCAGAACTAATACACTTATTGATTAATTTAGTTAACGGACTAATTAAAATATCAACCACAGCTTTGAGTAAGATTACATTGAATCCATAAAAATCTTTGGCTTTACTAGATTTTAGCTTTGAAATAATATCTCTGACTAGACTAGAAGATACTTGATTGAACTTAAAAACATTATAACACTTAATATCACAGTTATTTAAAAACATACTTATCACGGGATCATTACTCTTTGGTGGCAGTGTCTTTATAATATCACAGGCAATTGACGTAAAGTACTTATTGAAATCATTAACATTAATATCACAGTTAGAGTTTGCGTTGTTAAAAGCATTATTACATTTGCTATTGATAACACTCCACATTGCTTTAGTTTTGCAGGCGGCAGAATTTATAAACTTATCATGAGCTTTTTTCTTGGCATTGTTAATAGCAGTACGATAGATTTTACGATAACTATTTCTTGCTTCTCTTGATTCATCAGAATTATTTTCTTTATAAATTTCATCAAGTAATCTTACGTTTTCTCTCATTTTTCTAAGATCGGCGTTAAACCATTTTACTGGCTGAGTATTTTTGTTGCGAAAGCGTTTTTCAGGAAAAGCAAGAAAATATTTTTCCTGAATAATTTCGATAAACTGTTGAAATAAAAGGTTAACATCACTATCCTGACTTACGAAAGACCAGTCTATTTGTTCAAGCAGATTGTAAAAAGTAATTTTGCCATTAGCGGTGATTGGCCTGTACACATGATATTTATAAAAAGGTTTTAACAAATTATTGTGGTAAGATTTGTCAAGATGATAACTTAGGCCTAGGTGGTCCGACATTGCAGGATTTATGGATGAAACAGAAAAGTACTTAGTTTCTATGTTTGTAAAGATATTATCAATACAATGACTTTTCCTTGTCTTAAAATTTACAGTGGGACTCAAGCCAAAACTAAGCAATAAATTACAAAGATTATTACAGTCAGAGTTCTTCGTCATAAAATTTGTGTTAAAGTCGCCGCATAGTATTATACCTTTATTTAGAATATCTAAATTAAATAGGTTAGTCAAAATATTAAGAAACTCCTTAAAATTACCTGTTGGAGATCGGTACAGCGAGATAATAATTATGTCTAGGCGCTTTACATAAATTGCCGATAATTCACATAGTTTTTCAACTGATAAATTATTAATATAGGAGTAAGTAACTGAATCCACATTGATGTGGGAGAGGATAGCAGTTCCACCATATCCCTTTGATCTGGCGAAATAAGAACAAACTGCATACTCACTAAACTTTAAGCATTCACATTCAGAAGCACTTAACCAGTGTTCAGTGAGACACAACACTTGAAAAGCACCATTTTCATCTAATAGAAAAGTCTCGAATTCTTCAATTTTGTTACGAATAGATTGACAGTTTAAGTAAAAAACACCGAAACCTTGCTGGACATTATCTTCTATGTCATTTGTATTTTGTTTACCTTCATGTTGTGACCTGTTCATGTTGATTGCATTGCAGGTTTTTGATGGACGTCTAAAAAATGTTGACCTCGATTGAAGTTGAACCTTTCGTATGCTACGCCATCGGGCCAGAAACCTTCGTCGTAAATTTTGTCCTTCATTGGAAGAGGTACTCCAACAAGAAAACATTTTGTTGAGCCACTACGACGTGTTGGGAGTTCTCTAGCTGAAATATCTGAGTTTTCCACATTTTCTGGTGCCATTTTAAAGATGTAATTTTTCACGGAATCTTCACTAACAGTCGAATCTACTCTAGAAACAAAAACCCAAATTTTTTTCCCTTCCTTAGTAGAACTTTTTTTGGATGTAAAAACTGCGGAGCCGTCCTCATTTTCTGCTACATTAGCAGTGCCGAAATGAACTTGTCGTCTTCTCTTTCTTGGTTGTACTGTTTTCCAATCCCCATTGTTTGCACTTAGTCGTAGATTGGTATTGTTATTAGTAAGTGGGGCGTTTTTTGTTGGTAAAGTGTTTGCATTTAGATGTTTAATGAGATTTTCATTTCCAGAGTTTCCGCTTAGTGGAAAATTGCTGTTCGTATTAGTAAGTGGGGCATTATTTTTTGGAAAAGTATTTGCGTTTTTTTGGGTGATGTGGTTCTCTTTATCAAGGTTGCCGCTAGCGATGTCATTCACCCGGCGTGACTTTTTACGACGAGATAAGATATCATGTTGGGAGGCTCCGCATAGAGCCGTAGGTAGATTGTCCTTTTCTTTAAAAAATTCGGCAAGTTGATGTTTAACTTCTTTCTTTACTTCGTCGCGGATTATGTCCGTAATGATAAAGTTGTGGGTATTGTCTTTAGTTTTGGGAACGAATTCATTACCGGATTTGGGATTTTTGTGGCGGTGTAAATCATCTTTCAATGCCAAGTTCTCGGCATTGATTTGATCATAACAGCTTTTAAGATAATTGTTTTCTTCTGTAAGTAAGTTTAAGATTAAGTTTTCTCATAATCAAAAAAGAATTTATTTTATCAATTCACAAGAAGATTAGTAGCGATAAAGAAAGAATTCTCGAGGTTACGAGGTATACACGCCATCTTGAAAGCGTTCCTGCTATATAAGCAGAACACCTGTTCATATTTTTCCAACGTTAGCATTCAACATCATCTTCTCTCCCCTATTAAGCTAAGTCGACAAAGCCATTCATCCGTCAGTTGTCAACAAATTACTGAAATTTAGTTTATTTTTCATAAATTAACCAAAAACAGAACGGCCCAACCAGTAATTAAATTACATCATGTTGAGTACATACTGCTAGCCAGTCATATGTTTAAAATATCAAGAATAATGACAACATGCAACGTAACCTGACCCACATTTCGTGTGTATGTGCATGGGAAATTCAGATATCATTATTACATTATATCAAGTTATTTATTATTATTATTAAAACGGTAGCAATTAGCTTTACAAAATTGCTACCACCGACTGACTACTCCTCGAGGGTTACTTCCACTCGAAAAGAATAATAGACCATACGCTATGCTGCTGATAAAAGCAAAACTGTATTGCGCTCGACTATTGTGCAGTTAAGCACTTCCTATCGGTCTCCAGATTCTCAGAAGATGAGGATTATAGTGTCTGCTTTGTCAAGCAAGATCTCCACTCTGCACATACGACATGTGTGAGAATAACAATTCGTCAGCATAACACAAAGTCTCTTCACCATTTTTTTTTCTAAGTACATAACATGTAAAACTAATTACTTACATTTGCGCCTGAGGTTTTGTTTCGGATTTTTTCCTTTTCTTATTGACACCGGTGGCCAAGGCGCTCATCTTGGCCCACGCCGGGTCCTGTAACTCACACGGACCAAGCCTGAAACAATAAATATTTTCAAAATATTTTTCCTGGCAAATACCATTTGTTAAAAAAAAAACAAATATGAATACCTCAAGTTATTTATAAATTATACAAAATTGTTAATGGCCTCTTGTTTAAGACAATTACTTTTAGACAAATTTGAAAAAATTCAATAAACTAAACATATTTTTTCAATTTATCTTTCTTTTGTTTATTTATAAATAAGAACCATCTGTGTATAGCAACAAATTGTTTATAATATGTATTTTTTCCAACTAAAAATAACGTTTTATTCTATTTTACTTTACACTTTTATTGTTTAATGTTTTAATTTGTTTTGATAAAAGATTGATAAGTTTTTTAGACATTTTTAACATTCTATATAAATATCTTTCCTTTTTACATTGTTAACGTTAGACACTGAAGATGGAACTTTAGCTTCCGAAAGCGCTTTGCCACTGTAATATTAGAATTTTTATTAACTTGTGCGATCAACATTGATTTTTATTATTTTATTTATAATTCAATAAACGTCCGAGAATGCTTATCTATAAAACCACTTTAATTTAGATTAATAAAATTTAGTTCATGGTAAAAAGAAATCATTCCTAAACTTCTAATAAGTCACATAAAACACAAAATATAGTTTTCGTGCATTTCCTGAACAAAATCTGATTCTGTAACAAATAAAAATAAATAACAACACCTGAATTTTCAAGCAGACGATTTTCCTAGAAATATTACAATTTGTCGATGTTATTTGCATACGAGATAATATCGTTGAGTACTGAAATTTGACTCTTATTACAAAACACGCAAAAAATTTATGTTATCCTCTAGCAATGGCCAAAAAATATTAACTATATCATTCCGTAAATTAAATTTTACGCAAAGAATAAATATTTTTGTTGACCTTTCAAATTCTTCTATGATAAATGCTATCAAATATAATATGAGATAATTATTTACTAAATTAATTTTAAATAAAATAATTAATACAGTTAACAAACGAACAGACTGTAGTTCTAGACTAATAATAATAAAATAAATAAATTCTAACGTTAATATTATTTCCAAAGATTTGGATTGCCAATTTTTCAATTCACAGTCCGTTCACTGTTCTTAGGCCCTATAGAATTTTACAAGCTAGTAATTAGCCATAATAGTCAAAATATTGTCCCTCAGTTTTAATTATAATCGTTTAAAAAAAAATCGATCCAGATGTTTAGATTTTTGATAGGTAAAATATTCGAAAACTATATAAATTATTTTCGTAAGTTTGTTTTTTCTGAAGCAATCATTAAAAAAAGTATTTGGTGAGGATTTGCCACTGTGGTTGACTTAATAGTTTGTAAAACTTTTATTAGGCTTAAGAAAAGCGGACGAACTATTCTTACCCATATTTTCTAAAGAATCTAAAGCCATTAGAAGTTAACTGTTTTGTTTGGTAAAAACTCTTTTCAGATGAACGACTTTCAACGATAATAAATAACCATGTAGACAACAATTTTTCATCGTATGTCGGAAGTAATATGACATACCTACTAATAAGAGAGAACGTAAATAGAGTACCCTCGGGTACCCCAATATAAACCACGTTAATATTTCATTATTCTTGCGACTTTGTCAAGCCAATACAATAACGGTATCGAAATATATTTTGTGTATTCAAGTGAAATCTATTTGAAAGAGCGAAAATGATAAGTTTCGGAAACTTTATTACTTTCAATTTCCTTTTGATTTTTCTTATCAAAGTAGGACGAAATTACATTTTCAAGACGTTCAAATAAAGAGAACAATATATCAAAAGCGCCGTTTGCTAATCTCTAATATATAAAGGCAGACGTCCGTTTCGAACCCTCAATTTCTGAAAAATAACAATCAATACTCAAGAGTGAAGGCGTCTCGACGTCGGCACGCAACAGGCGTGTTGCGCTTGCGCCCCCTCCGACGCACTCGAGAACGCCTACGCATCATTTGGGGCCACCTCGATTGAGGCAGGTCGCGGCTCAACATCACAGCTGAGGCGTAGTCGTAAAATCAAAACGAATTTCACCGCAGAACTAAAATAGAATACCGTCATAAAACGATCTACACACCGCACAATAACTTACTGAAGAGGCATTTTTATCTCTAGCTAAATTACCAGTATTTTTAGAGGTTTAATTGCTTTTTCATGACGAGAATTAGGAATTTTTATTCTAGACATCATTATAACATTTTATTTAAAATCCTTGTTTCTGTATTATGTACCATCTGGGCTTTTTAACATGCAGATATGGTCATTACAATAATTGATGGTACATTGTATCTTTTTATAAATAACAATAGACACACTACTTAATAAAGCCTTTGTTGAAATAATTTGCAAATATTTAATTTCAAAAGCTTACTTTCTTATTTTATGTCAATTTTTACTTCCTTGGTTTAGATGAAAAACTCATAAAACAACAATTAATATTGATTTCGTTCATTCATTATCATTGTTCATCAATAAAGTTTTATTTCTCATGAGGAATACAAATAAATTGACTATAAAATAACTATGCAACCCCAACGAGAAAATGTTGCCACGTCATATTTATGAATCATTAATGTTCGCTAAAAATACATGAATATGAAATCCTACAACTTTTGCTACCCACAATTTCTTTGTCGGATTAACGTGGCAAAATCATAAATAACAATATTTATAGATTTAGTCAAAAAATGCAACAAACTTGTTAGTTTTGTTAAAATAAAGATTAAATTAAAAAATATAACAAAAACAGTCCAATTAAAATTTTAATTAGATATAACTTCATAGATACAACAAAGCTGTCATAAATTAATTTATGTAAGCAAAATTCTTCATTTTTTTAGACATCAATTAAAAGAAGGAAATAAAAAAAATTATAACGTACATTACTTTAACCGTGAACTCATCAGAGACAATCAAATCAAAAATTATTTATATGAGGAAATAATTAAACTACTTTGATTTATTCAGTTACTGACAGTAATTAGACAAATATGTTGAGTTATAGAAATTCCTTGCATGACTATTTAAATCTTATTAAAAAATAAAAGCTGCTACAACCACTTGTTATTTACACATTATTTGTTAATTGATTGATTATGTTTTCACCTTTTTAGCTAAAATCACATTCTATTAAACCATAAGTTTTTTATTACAATAATTTATTATCTTTGTTCGTGTGTATCGTAAAATAAACATAAAAAGTTATAAATTTTATTTAAAATAGACAATACTACAGTACACCTACGTATAGTAAGAATGACTCTCTTTGCTACCTGTGACCTGTACGATAAAGCTAAAAGTCAAGTTAGCAGGCTACAGGGTCATTTCTTTTGAACATGGGTTTTTTATAACTGCCTAGTAAAAAAAAATATGTCAACAATCGTCAAATTTACATATCAAATTCTTGAGGTTAAATTGAAAAGTGACGTCGACTAATAAAAATGTTGAATATAATAGTGTAAAATAAAATATTGGTATGATTGTATTTTATTTTCTTGATATCAAATGGAATATTGTTCATTTTGTTCCGTCTGTTTGCAGGAAAGCCCACTGAACAAAAAATATTGTTTTAGCATCGTTGAGAGAAAAAAGTTATGAATGTTGCAGTAATATTTTCCGAGCAAATTAGGAGAATAAGGCGAGGGTATTAGACCTAGATAAATACACTTGCAATAAATCGGTTGAAATTTCAATTTAACGAGTGAGCTATTATTCATGTTGTAAGTAGATGGATTACAAGCGATTTGGTATAGTGGAAGTATCCGTTTTTTCCTTTGATTTGACACAAATCTCACGCTTCACGGCGTTCCGTACCGAAACGGAGATTAATCGGGACGAATTGTCGATTCAACAACGAAAAATCTGTAAAGTAGTAACAATACCTCGTCTTAACAATTGTTAAGGTAATTAAACGGCTTGTACGCTTTGTTGTGCGTTTACATGTTATGTTGCGATATAGGTATAGTGGTATCTCTTTCCACTAGCTGTCGCTGGTAACTTCGCCATCGCCGTCGTGTCTTTGATAATTGCGTTTCCGAGGAATGGCTTGCATATTCATGGCCATAGAACATAACTTGTCTAACAAGTTTTGTTAACAACCAAGTTATATTTTCTTAGATTAATATAAACCAACAATTTTTAACAACGCAACAATTTTCCAAAATTTCATTGAAAAACATGCAAACTCTTCTCGTCTCACTATTTTTAACCCGTATCTTTTAAATGTCATATAATATGATAACCTCAAGTTGATTTATTCGCCGCAGTATGTGTTTCAACTGTAATTATATACTTAAAACTTGAAGGTCTATTTAATGAAATACATGTTTTTGAATCAAATTTGATTTGGTATAAAATAAGGTAATTAAGTGTTTGAAACCTGTTCAGATGAATTAACTTTAGAGTAATTTCAGATTTACACAATGTTAGGAACTAGATAAAATAAACAAATTGATAATGTGCAATTTGTTTTTTATTTCTAAACACTCTTCAAATACCGTTCGATCATCAATTATGTAAGTGTGTCATTCACCATTATTTTATTACCGGCTACTCCAAAATGATTAGAAATGCTAAAGCAACATTTCCTGACCAATAATGTTGTAAAATATAACATAGAAATTTAAGAAATATGATGAAATGACAATTCAGATTAAAAAATTAATACAATTTAGTACTTACTACCTTTTATTTGTAAATAAATATATCGTTTACTGAATTTTATCTTAAGTCATGTTAAATTTTAGTAAGCATTATTTTACTAAAACACAATACATATTTCCATAAAATAATTATAATATTTTATTTACTTTTGTTTATTCAAGTGGCAACGACCTTTTTGTGTAAAACTTTTATTTTTCCAACATTTATTACAGTAATAAAAATACACAATGTTAGCCGTACTTAATATTTTACATATCTAATTGTGTGTAGGTACCATATTATTACAAATGTTGAAGCTTTTAAAAAGTCTATTATATACGAATTATATATATTATATATGAATCTAAACGCAACTATTACTGTTTAGTAATAATAATCAACAAAATGCATTGAGCAATGAAATACACAAATCGAAATAATTTATTCAATATTGATTGATAGATAACGCATAACATAAATAGTTTTGCTATAAAGTAGATACACTGTGGATCATGAAATTACAAAAAGTTTGAATTAAAGAAATCTATTACAATCACAATTGCATGTTTGTATTAAAAAAACAACTTAAAAACATCGCTTTCTGATCTCATGTTCTTGGATGAGATAGGTATCATGCAATGAAAATGTCCACTTTATTTTATTTCAATAAGTTTGACATTATCACGATCAATCGATACAATAATTATTTTGTGTTTATTGCGATTTTATTTACACAGAAATAACACAATTTACGTTTTACAAAATAATTCTGAAATAAGCTTTCCGTTTCATTAATTTTTATTTAAAAAAATTCTAGCTGCTAGCTAAAAGCAATTATGTACTTGTTCTATTTTTATTGTTACATAAAAGGGTATAA
Source organism: Tribolium confusum (assembly GCA_029207805.1). Lineage (NCBI taxonomy): Eukaryota > Metazoa > Arthropoda > Insecta > Coleoptera > Tenebrionidae > Tribolium > Tribolium confusum. The sequence goes on from JALGAY010000004.1 coordinate 90,410, forward strand.
AAAGTAGAAGTATAAAATTTCAAGTACGAAGTGCGCTTTAGTTCCTTACACTTCCTATAAATAGCATCATAATATCCTCGTACCTCGTTAGATGCTTCAGTTCAATTTGCCAATTAATATTTTGTAGGATATGGTTATGACAATCATAAGAATTATCTACTGTAACCTTCTAGAGATTTACAGTTGAATCAATCTTAAATGGTTTAGGTACGTACTGTGATATTGTTCATACATACCACTAAAAGAGATTAGGAAGTTGAAATGTGATTAGTTTAATTGAATTACTGCATGCAATTCAGACTTGAAGCGTTGTAAAAATGATAGGTAGGTACTAGAAATAAAAATGTACGCATGAGTTTAAAAATCACCCAAACACATATATTATGTATTTTAATAAAGAACATATATTTATTCGCGTTATCTATGTATTTTTATGCTGTTATCCTTGTCGTGTATAAAAGTAACGATTTGGTATTGTCTGCAATTAAACAAACAACAAGGCCGGTAAAATAATAAATGTTTGCGAAAAATGCAAAGAGACCACGTACGTTCCGGATCAAGGACCTACCGTGTGTAGAAATCGGGAAAAAAGGACGTGTCGTCTTCGTACTGTGGTGGCACGTTCAAATACATAGCACTGTGTTCCAACATTATCACAGGTAAAGGGCAATGACTAGAAGTAAAATAGCAAACTGACGCAAACACACACTATTTTGATGAAAAACACGCCCGACTAAAACCAGCTTTGTGGAATTTTCACAATAACATATAATCCGGTCGCCGCGGCCGGCAAAGGCAACATACTTTATTCTTCGACGACGGTTTCGTTGCTTGCTTCCAATGACATTATTTTGATGATTTCGTGGAGGTAGTGTTGGAAAAAAACACTGTAACGGGTTTGGTGCACGCACTGGAAAGTGGCGAACGAGCACTAGAACTCGGCGAACAGACAGACGTACTCTTAGTTTGCGGGCCGGCAACTCAATGGCAACGTCGACGTATCCGCGCCGCGAGGATTTCAAATGGGGTTAGTAGGTCGCCGTGACGCAGTCGGATACAGCGAACACAGCCGATTCGCGGTTTTGATCGAAACGACAAGGCTGTCGATCGAAAATATGATTTTTTGCAAATGTAGGACTCTACTTTTGCCAAAAATTCAACACAAAAAACCTTTTCTGTGCATAAATCATTTGGGATAAATCATCCCAAAAATTTTTGAAACCGCTGGTAATGAAATGCACCACTGACTTATTATAATTAATGAGGTGGCCTCAGTTGCGCAAAACTACCACTAATAATGAGCAATCATTGAAATTTTATGATTTCAATGAATTGAAGAAATGAAAAAAAATATATAGTAGGTAAGATATGTACGTTAGAAAGAAGAATTTGTCTTCTGAATGAATCTGTAGTAGGCTGTATTTCCGCCTTCCGTGATAAATCTCATTTTTGACGGTTGTATTGGAAGTATGTGATTATGTTGGTTGTAACAGGCAATCTGCAACACCGCTAAGATTGGTTTTGCAGAATTGTAGTTAATTTTGATAAAACGTGAATACATGCAAGTTTGAGAAGAACCAAACAATGTTTCGTGAATCTGAAATTAAACAGAAATTACAATTTTATCACAAAATAATTCTTATGCATTTCTCCTTTTGTATATTTTTAGTGTTTTAATAAAATTTCGGTCATTGTAATGTTTTTTTGAGGTAGTTAAATACATAATGATCCGAGTAATAGTCCATTACAAAAGCAACATTCTCCTATCTGAATTAAATTTATTTAAAAAAAATAAAAATACTTTTCTTACTTAGTATAGAACCAAAATCACAAAATTCACCAGTTACCTTTTTACCCAAAAAATATTGTATAAATATACAGATCAAAATAATCTAGAGGATGTGTTTGAAAATTTCAAAAAATATCGTAAACAGAGTAAATAAGTAAAGTAAAGTTACAATTTTTTAAATACGAGTACGCATTTCATTTTGCATAAGTTTATCAACTTTAGATGTTTAGTTTTTGTTGCCAGAAAATTTTAAGATTAGAAATGATTTTTATGTAGTGAGACCAAAAACTTAACTGTTATTAGTTTAGTTTCAATTTTTGATTAGAGTGAAATTTCTTTGGACTTTATTCAGTTTGAGATCGATTAAACATCCATTTTTAGATCGCAATACCTTGTTATGTATTATTTAGATGCCCCAAAAAGATTTGTCTTAAAAAGCAGTTTGTGATGTCTTCAACATTAGGTAGTCAAACTCTTTTTAACCGATTGTGGTTAAGGTATCAGCAAACTGGTAAACGACATATAAAAGCAACCACTGCAAATCAAGACCAATTCGTACCTTTGAAAGCTTTTAGGGATTGCAGCATAACAACGGAATTGGCAATTCAGCTTCCTAACACCTAAAATGTCCTTGTAAATAATCAAACAATTCGCAACCGACTTCAGAAAGCTTAAGTCTTAATGCTAGATGTCCTTTGAGAGTGTCTACATTATCCCGTCGAAATCGCGCCAGCGGATTATATAGTGGGCACAAGAGCATGTCAACTGACAACAGCAGGAGTGGGCTGCAATTTTGTTCTCCAATGAATTTGGTTTGGTTTACATAGAGACACCAAAAGTATAAGTAGTTGCTTAGTGGAAGTAGTTTCCTAGATTATATTTAATAATGAATGGAGTTAAGCAACGCAGTCAACGGTCATCGGATGCGTAACCTACGAAAACTAATGGATATATACTGTTCCAAACTAATTTTAGCACACCTGACTTTAAAGTCAAGTTTTCTGTTTATTACTAGTGCAATAAAGATTGAATTGTTATTAAATGCAAGTAATTTATGGTCATTAGACCCTTCGATGCCATCTGAGAAAATCGCCCGGGGCTTCTACGTAGATTTGATCAACCCTGGGCGGTTTTCCCAGATGGCATGAAAAGGTTTAATGACCATAAAATACTTGCGTTTGGTAATAATACAATCTTTATTGCACTAGTAATAAACAGACAACTTGCCATTAGCTTTGCCAAAATTGATGAACAGTATACATACTAACTGCAGCTACCTCGTCTCTCGAAGGAGACTTTAAGCCTTCAGTCCCGGCTACTAATAATCGTTAGGTCATGTCAAAGGCTGTAGATGCGACCTGGAAACTCCGGCACCTGGTTGTTGCATTAAGAAAAAAAAATTATTTAATTATTTTTTACCAAAAAATTAAGGATATAGAGATTAAATTAAGTTAAATTAAATTAAGGCAGACGAAAACGCCTGGCAACGTCTCCACTTACCAAGGAGAAACTGTGATCACTATCTATATATTGTCCGTTTCACGAAAGAAGCGACTTTCGTCATCAATTTATTTTTAAGTTACGACACACGTTATTCACATTTCCGATGTACTGAAAAAAAAAAAAACTATATTCAAAGTAGTGTCTAGTAGAAGCCAAAGGTGAAAAACGTGATGACGAAGAAGATGGCTATTTAATTGCGCTCGTTGATTATTAGTTTAAGCAACTTAATATACTTCTCGTCTTTCGGGAAAACGGGGCTGGCGCTCCGCGCTCATTCAATTAACGCGGTACGTGCATATCATAGTTCGGACCATTAATGGCTATGACGAAAGTTGTTTCTTTCGTGAAACGGACAATATCTATATCACTATCGGTGAAAGAACAACTTGTTCCTATAGATGGCAATTTGAATGGGGTTTTTTATCGCAATAATATTCTTCAGCCTGTTGTTCTTCCATTTGTTGAAGGAATAGGTAAATTTTTTTTTATTTTTGCATGACAATATCCTTCCACATGCAGCTAGAATAGTAGGTAGAGTCCGTACACTTTCAGAACAGCATGTTGGGTCATCAAAATCTGTCAGCGAACGACACTAAACAGAATGACCAAGAATGACGAACGCCGCTGACTTTTCGCTGACCACGTGCCGCTTGGCTTCCTCCCCTTCAATTTGCAAATGGGACTGGCCCGACACTATTTTGTCATCTGCACACTTTTATTGGTGTGCTGTTCTGAAAATGTACGGACTCTACGCGAGTTTCTTGTTAAAATTTTTGTATTTTTTTATATACGTAATTAAATAACAAAAACGTAATTCATTTTTTGAGAAAGTCGTAAAAATCAAAAATTTTATGTTATCATTTATCAGTAATGATATTTATGAAAGATTTTTAACTAAAAATATTTACAAAATTATTTTATATAATTATGTTGCAATAATGGGCCCAAGTTTTAAAATCCTTTGTTTTATGGCCTGATCGAAACAATTTTTTTACAGTTATCCACCAATTAAAACATTGTTAGTATTTTTAGATTAAAAATTATAACGTTTCATTTTTATTTTATTTATATTTGATTTTTATTTCAGTAATAAAGCACTCGTATAATACGTAGAATTTAATTGTATGTCAAGTGGCACCGACTTTACTCTAATTTTAAAATAAACATAATTGTTGCTAGGCTATTGTTTAATTAATATTAAATTAAATAATTTATTTCTTTCAAGTTTCTTATTTTAAAACTCTCTTGCAAAACAATGTTCTGTGTAATAAGGAATCTTGTTATTGAGATATGATAAATAAAGCAGTTTTCAAAGTGTTATCAAAATAATGTTTTTTTCTACAATAATTTACTACCATATTTATTACAACGTATCGCTAACTGCATTTTACTAGTTTTCAAGTTAAAAATTCCATATACTAAATGGTTAAAATAAAATACATACACAAGGTTTTGATACCAGCCGCTATTTTTAAATGCCACACATTTTGACGTTAATTCACAGCCATCTTGGAAGTGACAATCATTTACAAACACCCAGTATAACCAAATAATTAATGATATACATACTAGCCATACAGTTTTCCTGTTACTACATTATGATGATTCGTTAGATTATTAATTATTTATTAGTCATATTTCTAACTGTATATAACACAATCTAGAGCGACAAAGATACAACATCACAGTATTCCATTCCATGTTTTACTTGGTAAATATGATTTCATCGTAGTTTTATAAAAAAATATAGATATTAGGTATTTTTTTTGTATTTAGTTTTACACAAAATATTTGTTGTTTTACGATTAATATAAATTAAAATTGTAATATATAAAAATTGTGTATAGGTATGTAAATAAATTTATATGTGATATATAAACAAATAAATTTGAAGGTAAATTGTTGAATACATATTAAGGGAACAAAACGGGCGAATCTAAAGCAAGGCTATTAGTTGAACAAGCCACGAAATAACCACAACCACCAGATTCGATTTCAAAATCATTACCAAATATTTCGTGGTGTATTACTTTCATTTTTGTTGTTTGGTCTATGTAGTTATTCAAGCATTACTCGGCTAATTTAAGTTGAGACATAAACTACTAAACCTTTGACAACACAACCGCCTCGACAAACTAATTTCTGTGTAAAACCCGCTGTATTTTTTCCAATTTCATCGAAAACGTCATCAGTTGTTCAATGATAAAAGCAATGTTAGTGTGTCAATGTCGAATACCTAAACTAAAATGCGTGAGTCAAGCAGACTTATGGTCGAATAAACCACAACTTATTTAAAAATTCGGGTAAAAATTCATAAATTTATAGGTGAGGTGTCGAAGAAAATAACATTTTTGGTGTTTCAAGTGTTAGACTTTTACACTGTGCTCGTAATTTCAACAACAGCAAAAACAACCAAAAATTTTACATGAAATAACATCATCGACACTGTTACATCACTGGCTAATCAATGGAATGAAGCCGCTATTGTTGAACTTGCAAGCAACTAGTTCAGCCACACTTGAATTTGAAAGTCAAGAGCTAGACATTATGCAAGAGAGCAGTTACGAAGATTTTCATGCAAAACAAAGTTGAATTTTTTCCTCGAGATCAAGGAAATCTTCAACACCCATGTTTGGTACAACATAATTACGTCGAAGACATAAAACGTGAACATTCTGACAAACACTACATTCGTCCTAGGTCTTTTTCTTGCTAACCGTGGTCAGTCGATTGTTGCGTGACGTGGCACACAATGTGAACACCAGGTTAAATTACCTTGAGTATGAATTGCATTAAATTAGGTTTAGGAACACTGGTTTTTAGTTAATTTCTCAATTTAAACGAATTTCAATTTCCCCCAAATTAGGAATATTTTGTGGTTTTAATTACTCAAAAAAGCAAAAGATTGGCGAGTGTCGCGTGATGATTTCAACACTAAACGACTGATGATAACACCATATCCTTTATATTATAGGTTTTTATGAGTCGTTTACAATGCCTATCTTACGTGCGGATGTCCTACTTACTGCCTACTAAGACACGGTAATAATTATTATAATAGGCAAGCATTAAAGCAAACTCAGTACCTGAAGACAACATAACCGAAGAAAATTTAAATCTTTAACATATGACTATTCGTAAATTATTATTTGTAAAGAGAATAATTTAATATTGTGATGATTTTATTTATGAAGCACGTAATAAATATTTTAAAAAATTATTCTATGGTCACTAAAAATAACTTGATAATGATAAGTCGAAAGTCGTTAATCCAGTAATACAAAATATACAAAAAATCATTTTTTAAATTCATTTTCATAAACCTATAGAATTTAAAACCAATTTAGAAAATACAGTATGAAAAAGTCTTAAGAGAAACTCGATATCTCAGTATCTATTAGTACCCATACAATTCATAAAATTTTGAAGTACAGATTCTTTAACCGTAATTAGGCTAACTTTTCAAGAGCCTCTAATAAACCTAACAATGGGCTCTGGAACTAACCATAGACTAGTATTACAAAACATCTATAATGAAATCAAAATGCACCGGTGTCTGTTCAATGAAGTCAAAGTTCAACAAAGCCCACTTGCAATTAATGAAACTGTACAATAAATTTAAGTAAAGTAACAATTTCCAGGATTCTAAAAAATATTTACTTCTAACACAAAATTTCAAATCATCTAAAACATCATTAATTAACCATTATCTTACTTATCGGGCAATTACTTTTTTCATATCAATTTGCGTCGATATACCTTTATTTCACAACAATTTACAAAATCAAATTTTCCCAAATTCTTTCTATGTTTTTAGGAAATAATTCTTCGTAGCCGTCCAAGCGACTTTTATCGAACAGCCACAAGTGACTGTTTTCACTTATTTGTTCATTGATACTTTTACGAATATTCTATTTAAATTAACATTACTGGAGTTTATCTCATTTTTTGAATTTACAAAAAATCACAGTTCAATTTTATAATTCATCAATTTTTTCAACGATGTGTTCGAAATTAGGTAGTGATTTCTCTGCCGACAAAAGAGTAAATAACGTTTATCCATGCCAGACCAAGTAATTATTGTCACCGATTGCATGATCTACCGATACTTTTTTGCTGTTCTTTAAATGGCTAAAAGAAATAGTTGCTTAACTCATCTACTAGAATTTGATTCATAAATGCTCCCAGACATGTGTGAATGCTCCGAGAGTTTGCCAGAATTTTAATTATTTATTTGTTGACCCTATTTTAAAAAGCAAATTAAGGATGATACTGATAAACGTCTTTTGGTTTTCAGTAAATTGTTTATTTACTGCTACATTGTCCGGGAGCCAAAAGTTTCCTGTTAGAGACAAGGTTTATTGTTAATGTTTGTATTATTTACTCACAATGTATTAAACACAAAAATTCAAAAATCAATTAATAATAAAATTATTAGTAAACAACAGGTTGAAGTTTGAGGTTAGACTAGAATAGCCGCGATCGACATAATCGTCGCTTTATGCATTCCAAAAGACTACAAAGTTAATAATTTTCATGTTTTCCATCGAAAGACAAAAAGTCACTTCCTAAATTCTATACTCAGGATGTGTATTGAAATAAAGTAATTATTAAATGTAATATTTTTTAACCAGATCCTTGAAAGAAGAATTATGATTTTTTAAATTACTTTATAATAGTAAATCAGTGTTGTAGGTATTAAAGAAACTTCTAAAATAATAATATGTAATAATAAAAAAATTGACCTTAAAAAGTGTTTTTGGTTTTTCTAAAAATAAAAAATTAATCACACTTTAAGTAAGCACACTGACTTCTTTTGTTCTATTGTTAGCTATTGATCACATCATATATATTAAATTTATAAGGACAAAACGGGAATTAAAACCTTCTGTTTCTACGAAAACATGATTTAAGCAGTTAATCAATACAACAATGTGACAAAAAGCCGTCTAATAAAAACTATGTATAAATTAATACATATTAAATAATAACAGTGACAAAAAACATTAAATTATTATTACCTCCCATCAATCTCGTTTTAATTACTACAATTAAATTTTATTGTATTAAACGCGAGTAAAGTTGAATTTTTTAACGCACAATTCTACCGGTAATATTATAACTGCTTCTGAAAACTAGGTAACTAACTAAAATCTAATAAAGTAAACATGATTATTTTTCAAAATGTTTTACCAACAACAGCGCCATCGTACTTCTACCTGGTTAAAGTTACTTGAACAGCGTCATAGTGACGTCACAGGTCGATATGTGTGTATGCTCGCGAAAGCTGTTATCAATGTCAGCCATAAAGTAAGAGTAACTGTTTATTTACAATGTTGCCATCTATCCAGTGTACACAGAGGTACACTTCGTCCGAGAGAAATTCTCATACGCTTCTTTTTACACACATACAGACGATGAAAGAAATCGAAATAACTGCAACACACTTACTTTAACGGTGAAATTCGCTTTGAAGAAGATCGGTACAAACACTATCAATGAATCATAATACATACTCATAAACTTACATTAAAATTAATTAATATTTCAACTCTCACACATTTTATGAAACAATAATGAAGTGCAAATAACAATAAATTGTGCTTCTACAGAATAATAGATATTACTGGATTTGATCGACTTCATTTATTTTTGTAGAATGTCTTGGCTCGACAAAATTTTTATCTATGTTGTAGTGGATTTTTGATAAAAAAAAATAGGATTAGATAAGTAAATCTTAGTGAATACGTTACATACAATGACAAATAACATTAATAAATAGTATTTTATTTGAAATTACGAAAAAATGTGCTTTTATTTTTCTTAAACTTAATTATAACTAAATAATTACAAACATTAGAAAAACATTTTTTTCTAGAAAGATATTAATGTTTTTAAGACAATTATTGTATAGATTTTGATTTAAATTATAAGTTTTTCAAAATACAAAACAATAAAAGTTTCTTATATGTCAAAATAAATCTTGTAGCCTTTAATTTATTTATTTCTAAATAAATTAATATAATGCGAATGAGAATTGCGAATAGAATAGCAAAAAAATGTTTCTCTTGATTATTTGGTTGCCTAGATTAACAATAAAAAATTATTATTATTATTATTATTATTATTATTAGAAAAGTACGTATATATTTTAAATAATTAATATGTATTAAATAATTATTATTATACGGTGAGAACAAGAATAAGTTAAATTCGATTTGAATTTGTATACTTTGTTTGAGATAGAGCGTAATAGTCTGAAAGACGACCGCAAAAAAGTTGGCTCATTAGCAAAAGAATGAAAATTTGAGGAAAGATATGATGTGATCAAGAAAATCTATCTTCTAGAAGGTTGTGAGATTCTTTTTGACAAAATGCAATTAAATTACATGAAATTAAACAAAAACATAGGCTTCTAGAAAATAACTTTTTATTTGATCATTTGATAGAATGTGCTACGCCAAACAATTTTTTCTTATTGATCTGTCAAAAATACAGCCCTTAAAAATTTGAATAGAACTTGCTTAATACTGCGATCATTATGAAAAATAGCAACCTGTATTTTTCTGTTAATAGTCGTCCGCTTTCATCTGCTATCAAATTTACTTCACATTAGCACATTCCACCTTTCTTCAAAATATTTCATCTTTTTACATTCAACTTTTTTGTTACTGCAGACCAAAGCTTATGAACAAAAAAACTAATAACAAATTAATACAGAAATTTATTTTAGATGTATCTCTATTACTTGTATTTTTATATTCTATCACAGCTTGATTTTCGCCAACATCATGACTAGCTTTTTATTAGTAACCATTAACAGCAAACAGTTATTAATTTACATATTATTCTTCCTGATGAACTAAGCAATGGATTAACCACAGGAGTCATTATGATGTTGGTTTTACTTAACGGTAAGTATAGTAACGTACATACCAACTTAAGAAAGAAATTTTTATCATCAGTAAACATCTATTTTTGCTTTCATATATCCGTTAACTGGTGAGAAGAAAGGTATACAAAAACAAAAGATTATTATAAAGTCAAGACATACATTAACTGAGCTTAAAATCGCGAACAATTTAGACAAACTACTTATTACTAAAAGTAAGACAATTGTCTTAGAATGTTGCATTTATTATGTTTCATACGAATAACATGTGAAAATTACCCAAAATGTAGTGCTGGATTAACCGATGTGTCACAAAGAGTGCACTTTTATACTGAACAATCTAGAAACTATTGTTTCAAATAATATATACAAAGAGAAAAGTAAACCATTTGATATTTATTTACATTTGATTTTGCATAAATTAAATATCTGAACCCAAACATATAGCACATAGGAGTAATTACTAAAGTCAGTGGCCGATAAAGCATTATCTATCAATTTATCTACTCAATTTCAAATATGAAGCATCTACTGGACAGTCAAATATTTTTTTTATATTAATTTTTTACGTAAAGAATTCATAAACATAGCTCTAAGTACTGCATTAATTATGAAATTGCTATCACTATAAAATTAAAAATAATTGCACAGAGAAAATAATGAATAAAAGTATACGTCAACGCCTCTAACCATAAATAAGCTCATTTTCATAAGAAAAATGTACATAAGTCACCAGTTAGATAAAAAAAAATTAATCACTTTGGCATAGCAACACAAATCAATCAAATTTGTTTTAGCAATAACTGAGAAATGATCAATACAAAAAAAAACACTAGTAAAATATTCATGTTTTTTATTTTGACATTGTCGTCTTATTTCTTAAGGATTTAGTTGTAAATCACACAAAAACTTAACCCACTCGCCCTTTCTTGGCTCTTTAATTAACAGTTTTTTCGTGACTTATTTGGCCAACAACAATAAATAATTATTATACCACCTTTAACAAAAATACTTAGATATAATTATCTTCCTTATAAACTGTTTCAAGTTTTCATTGTTTAGTTTTTATATAAAAGTATTTAAATTCCAATAAATTCACTCAACATTAAAGATGTCTCTAAACTTTAACCGCTTTTTGTGCTTAAAGTTTACAAACAAAAGTATAGGTTTCCTTAATTATTTGTTCAAAAGATCCTGCTAATTAATGTAGTCACGGTTAATTAACAAATACTGTATCAATTGTATACACAAATTTTTGCCAAAGTATAAACAATAGTAAGGTCTTACCGAGGGTCTTACCTTGACAAAATGTACACTGTAGAGCTATTTTTGTAGTGTAAATAATTTAATTTAAAAAAAAAACACAAACATTTTACATCTACTAATATACCATCTTGTATTATCTTTTTTAAAATCTTCAAGTATGTATGTATACACGTACAAGTTATTAATTACTTGTCGGATCAATAATTAATGGTTCGAAATAATAGTTGCAAGCCATATCTCAGTTATATCTAAATTCTTAACAATAATTAATTTGTTTATGTTTTAAACGCAAAGATTTAATTTTCAAATACTCGTACCAAAAACTACAAATATTGCAAACTGCTTCAGTGACTACATTTTATTGTAAGTTTTCGAAGCCCGTTAGAGACCATGATGTAGCACAATCAGTGAAAGGCTGCTATAAATTGGGAAGATTCCCAGAGATAATCGCAAATAGTAATGCACGATTAACTTTAAATGCAACTTCTTGCAAATCCCACATTTATAAGACTGTCTACATCATTTTTTGTTCCTTATAGTTAACTGGCTATAAAGTTTTATTTTGTGTAGCAATAAAATCAGCAAAAAAACTAAATGTTCGTTGTTCAAGTTATAACACCAACAAGCAACACTTCAATGATGCGAACTGTCAAGATTGTGATCTCATAATTCGGTCATAACCAATTATCGATAATAAATCGGAAAAATCTTAAGTGATCCAGGACATCAGCAAAATAGTTTTTTTTTTATGTTTACATCATTATATGATTTGTGGCAACGATTGAAATCACATCTTTAGTATATGTAAAAGCGCCATTATCCACAACTGTCATTTTATGTAAAATATAACGAGTCTGCTAGAAGTAAAACCAAGATCTCGAGAAGATAAAAAGAAAAATTATATTGAATGTTATGTTAAATAAGATGCTCTTCAAACAAATCAAGTTTTATTATCATAATTATTAGAAAAGCCTTGGATTTTATCACACGATTGATACAAATGGAAGTCGGTTAGATTGTCTACATTGCATAAAAAAGTTTAATGACATATGCTACGCAGATTTTAAGAGGAAATACTTCCGCTTACAGCTCCACTTATCATTTTTTTGTTGTTTACTTAAACTCTTTCATCAGTTGTGGGTGGTGTCGCGAGGTTTTAATTCACAGCCAATATACAAACTCAGAGTTTGTTCACTCCCACAGACTTCAATATAAGGCTTGGTTAAAGTCGCAAAGCGTCACCCTTCGACAGTTAATAATTTAAGAAGCTATTATTGACAATTTTTGTTCCTCGAAATAAAATCGTTCAAAAAACGCAAGTAAACAACTTAATTTAATTAAATTAAACTTCATTCTAGAAGCAAAAATTTATGTTCTAAATGCTAGGTGTAATACGAGGTAAGTAACATTAATAAAATTTAAAAAACTACTTAAAATTTAAAACAAATATACTTCTTTATTACATTTCTTAGTCATAAGCATTTGTCTAGATTTACTCAAAAAGAAGATTACCACAAAAGTAATCGGTTGTTCTCTTTTCTTGTAATTCTGGTCTTTTTTAATGATTTATACAGGGTTTCCCCTAGTTAACCAGACGTCTTAATGGTTTATCCCTCCAGACGCTTTAACTACCTTTACACAAACGACTTTTAACGATATGATTGTACTCTTCTCCTCATTTATGTACTTAAATCACAACAATACTTAAAATACGAACTCTGTTTGAACAACTTCTGCAAATACCTTTGTTTAGATACAAACAGAGAAGGAAAAATCAGACTTGTTTGACGAACCATTAAGACGACACTTTCGATATTTTCCTTGTTACATTATATGCGATAAAGTTTTAAAAAATTCCACAGCTCTACGAACATTTTTTCCAAATATTTTTTCTGTATCATTATCCGAAGAAAATCATAATTTGTTAAATTTATGTTAAAATCCTTGTTTCTATTACAATTTTCATTTCTTTTAGCAATTTTTTCTTTTGTAATGAGTCGCTGTATCCGAACATTTGTACATATACATGTTGGTCACATTATTGATTCGTGAGCCCATACGAACCATAGACGTGATATTCGGTTAAGACTAGACGCAGTGCGTGCGTCGTCGTCGGCGGCGTCGTTTCGATCGATACCAGTGCCTGCCGGTGGTAGTATCGAGCTGTGGCCGTGGGGCAGGTTAGTCGAGGGTCAAGGACAAACAGCAGAGAAGCGGCCGCCGCCCAAAACACTCTCACGTTCTCAACGGTGGCGGCGAACCTGTTATCAATTACCTCCGTTTATTTTCAAAGGAAAACTATTTTCACTGTCACTAAAACGTTTTACTACGTAAACAAATAGTTTGCTAACGAAAAGAAAATCTGTCACAAACAGCTGTTTCCACAATTCATGTTTTACTTGTGCGTCAACTTATAAAATAAAAATCTCAAAAGAAGATGCGTAGTAATTTGATTTTTGTACGCATTGGCCTTTGCAAAGCTCCTCGACGCTTGGGAAAAATGTTTTCTCAAACCGGAGTATTTTTTATTTTCCACAAGAAAACAGTCAAAATTTACGTGAGTCCATTACTCGGTAATGGTAAAGCAACAACATTGAGTTAGATTTTTGTTGTCAAAATCTTCCAATAAGTCTCATACCAACCCATTAATAAATAAACTAAATTATATTAAATTGTAGAAAACATTATTTTTTCTAGAAATGTCGCTTTTCTTCGTTACAATAAATGTAGAATTAGTGCTTTTTGGTTTTGCCAATATAAGTTTAGAGATGACGTAAAGCGTGATAATGCTATAAGCTTAAGTAAGATTTAAAATTTAAGTCACTATTTCTGTTTCTCATGGAACAAGTATACCTAAATTTTTTCGGAAGAAATTTCCCGCATTCACATCAATGCAGCACTCCCTTCGCTCGTACTGCAAAGAAAGTACCCGTGTGGAAAATTTATTTTACCGAACATGTTAGCTAAATAACTCTTTAGCCTTGTAAATTATGGAAAAAACACTTCGAACGGCTTTCAAGTTGCAAAATACCTATTTACAACACTCTACTGTAAAAAATTATTGATAATAATTTTATTAAATTTTGGGTAGAAGAAAATGTAAAGAGCATGAAACGTTCTTGATTGATTTGGATGTCTGTACAATAAGACAAAAAAGGAATGTTTAAATTAAAAAGTTTTAATTAATATTCCTCGAGTATTTTATTAAATTCTTTAATTATTCATATTCCGTTTTCGCTTCATTACATGTAAAAGTAAATTTACATTAAATATTTTTATGAAGTACGTGAGGCAAATTAAATAAAGCTTGATAAAATAGAATGTATGATTTCAACAAAATATTGTTTAAATATGCAAACATTAAATTGAAAATTAAAGATAACATCAAGTATATTGCTAATTAAGAAATGAGTGATAGAGACAACCAACTGCATTCGTATTCTAAAAATAAATAAATAAAAAACATTTTACTTGCAAATAAAAATATTCTGAAAGCATTAATAAAGTATGTAATCTAGATGATCAGCTGCTCATTTTGGCAATAGTTCAACATTTGAGTTTTAATGCAAATAGTCGTCAATACACCTGCTAGCAAGAAAATATCTGCGAATTTAATGGTATTTCCCCTTTTTTTGCATTTTGCCGGAAATGCAGATACATATCGTATTTGACGTAAAATTTTTGAACGTGTATGAATTTATCGTATATCTACACTAGTTTACCCTAAAAAGTAAAAGACTTTAGTTGACAACTAAAAAAATATCTAGTAAAAAACAACAAGAAGTACCTAAAACATAATTTAGTAACACTTCATTACTTCTTCTAAATTATAATATTAATTTCTAAAAAAATATCTCAAATAATATAAAAATAACAAGTTTATTTTAATTTTAAATTTCTTTATATGTGGTTGTAAAAAATTAAAATAAATTCCAAAATTCAAACAGTTATTTGTCTTAATACTAGTCATAATTTCTATAAAAATAAATATCTTTGTTCGTAAAATATTCAAACAGAAAAAATGTTTGAACCACCTAATTTGTATTACTCAATGAAAGCTGAAGATATATTAATAATAATGTATAATATTCAAACCTTATGTAGTTTTAAGGACAGCATCAGAAAGTAATGAACGTACCTGAAAAAAAAAGTGCAATTAAAATGCAGAACAAATAATTTGATATATTAAGTATAAAAAAGGATTTTATTCTTCAAAAGACTATAAATAGAATTGAAAAATTATGTTGTTCTTTTTAACAAAATGTTCAAAAATTTTCCAACATGTATACTTTCAAACATCGTGCATTATAATAATACACGACATGTATGTGAATAAACAATGTAGTATAATATTATGAAAGTCTCAAGACTAGAATTCGTTATGTTTTGATTACTTTGTCTTGAATTATTATGAAATTATAAAAACAATTACACCTTCAAAGGATGTATTTCGCATTATCTACAAAGCATTGTGTATAAATTGTAAAAGATGATTGCGAAAGTCTTTAATAAGTTTCATCTGAAATGGCAAACAATTTTTTTGAATGCATTCGTATTCCCAGCTTCTTTTAATATCAAGCAACAAGAACAGGACTTTATTTACCGTTACATTTGATCCCCTACAGCACAACTTTACAGATAGCAAGTTTAAAAAAGAATCGTAAACCATGCGAAATCTTTTATAAACTTAATGTATACTAGTAGAAGGGGAATTTGCAAACAGGTTTCTATTTAGTTTAATAATAATGTTTCGAAAAAATGCACCCTTCGATGCTTACACACAATACAGAATTTCTATACTAACAATAAAGATCCCACGAAACTTAAGATGCGAAAAATTGATTAATGACCATACAAGTTTTATAAAAAATTATAATCACGTCCTTTTATACTTTACTGGATTCTTAAGCAGTTATGCAAAATATTCTAAATTAATTAACAAGATAAAACTGTCTTTTTAGATCAGATTGTCATAATGATAAAATCCAGCCAATTAAAAAATTGGTTTAGTATTGTTTGTTGACTGCTTAATAAAATTAATAGCAAGAACATCTCTACTTAAATAAAAAAAATAAATAAATATCTCATACTCTGAATACACTTTAAACTAAAATAAACACTCAACCAAGTAGTCCAAAGGAAAAATAATCCCTGTTATGTCAGTATAAGAACTACTGAAGCTTCTTTAAAAAAATCCTTGACATATCCAATCTTCTTTTTTTATGGAATTTAAAAAAAATCAATGAATAAACCATTTTTTACGTATGTCAAAACATCAGCTTGTATACCAAATAAATCGTGTCATCTGTGAAAACTTTGAAAACTGATTTATTCCAACGCTTCTGTAATGAATCCTCCCAATACAACTTGAGAATCTTACATTTTGCAGTAAACCTTGTTTTAAAAAATATACATGCAAATACTTTGGAACCCTTCCTACAGAACCAGTTACGGGTATTAGCGCTGGAATTACATGGGTTGAAAGATTTTCTGGTAACTATTTGCACCTGGCTTTCAGCCGGAAATAATTGTCATCCTTATGACGATACTTTAATTAAATTGTTCCTTTAGCAAATTTAATTATGTTTTATAAATTAATAGAAAAAACAAAGTCATAATTAATAAAATAAAAAAATTAATTAAAATAAACTTTTATTAGTAACTTTGTTTTTATTTGATCAATGCTTTGGTAATTCGTTGTTTAAATAAAGCTAACATTACCTGAAACAAAATTAATTGGTTTATTCGTTTAAAGAGCAGATTAAATTACAATCCATTATGTAACATTTATGTTTATTTACAAAAGAAGAAAAAACAATTTCGATTTTAAATTTGCATAACAATAATACGCTTACAAAAATAATTTATTTAAATAACCACATTTCGGTTTATTGTATTGTTATGTATGTACAAACAGAATAATGAATCATAGGCAATCGAAAAGGAAATACAGGTAATTGTCATTCAAGGTAAAGTTGACACAGTTCGAGCAATAGCTCTATTTGAAATTTTTCTCCTTTTTATTTAAAAAAGAAACTGTATTCACGTTAGAATTGACAAAAATTGCATAATAAGAGTCCTGTTGTTGACAATTATTGTGGTAATCCAAGTATGTACAATATTTATTATGACTGGCTTCATTATAATAATTATAAAATTGATACTTAGCTCAACAAAGTAATAAACAGAGGTGGGCAATAATTGAATCTGTAAGTACACATCACTGTCAAGACTATACATATAGACGTTCCGACCATTATCTAATCGATGTTGAAATTAAATGAAATTGTGTTTGCGAGTACTCGTT
This sequence comes from Tribolium confusum, assembly GCA_029207805.1. Lineage (NCBI taxonomy): Eukaryota > Metazoa > Arthropoda > Insecta > Coleoptera > Tenebrionidae > Tribolium > Tribolium confusum. The sequence continues at coordinate 108,167 of JALGAY010000004.1, forward strand.
GGATACTCATGCATATGCAATTTTAGCTTACCTACTGACAAGTAGAAAGAATCTTTATTATCTCAAAAAATTTGATAACAGACATTTTGATTTATGTACTGATAGAATGTAAAGTTACTGTAACTTTATCGACATTTCAGAACTGATATGTTGGAAATATTAACGAAAAAGTGATGATAAAGCTAAAAAAACGTTAAAAAAAAGAAAATGTTAGAAAAATGTTAAATTTTTACACCACAAATAAATAATAAAGTATTCTACAATAGTACAATAATATTTAATGTCCTTCATCAAGCTGCTAGTGACAATAATAATTCAATTTACCGTTTACAATTTAAGTCGCTGTGTCATAAAAATTAACGGTAATATCGAGGTAAGTAATAACAATAACGAAACAAAGAAATTAAATTATAACTATAGTTTTGTATTTATACAAAACACATTTATATTAATTGAAATTAGCAAAATAAATAATTATAATTAGCAACTAGTAGAAGAGACAGTCGGGTTAGCAAATTTTTTGTAAGGATTAACCACTTTGGAAATAAAGCAAATTTTTACTTTCTAAGATTGGTTGCGGAGCGAATAACTTCTAAATGAGATTTTAAGATATGTTTTTAGTATTTTATAATGTAAATCTGAGTCGACTATCCCGAAAGTTCCCAAAAATTAGTTATTTTGTAAAAAAAAAACCTCAAGTACTAAACCAAAATTGGTTTAAATACTTAAAACTTAGAACGTTTTTGAAAACGTATTGTATCACAATGCTTGCAACAGAAAAAAAATTAAAATTTGATCTTTGTGTATTATTTATGACGCAAGAAGCACGCGCTGCATTATTGTATGTACATCATAATGCTTTGCACGGCTTTATATTCACAAAGCTTCAGAATACAGTCACAAATAACTATAATTATCTGTGTAATCGTGTAAGAATTTTTGCATCCAAAGACAGACATAGAGAAAGACGTGATTAAAATATATTTCTTGTGTTTCACTACAATCAAAATCCTCGAAAAGTTACGGCACTGTTACACATAATAATAATAAATCGTTTTAGCCGTGAAGAAATCTTGACAAGCAGGATGTTAATCAAAAACCAAGTTCAATTATTATAAATTACTGTATACGAAAAAATTTGATATTACGATTAAAAACAGCTGCAATAACCAGTCCTAAGGTTTCATGCGTTTTGAGCACAACCTTCAAACTGAGAAGATTTAAATAATGCGAGGTCTTCACATCAAGATTTTCAAAACAGGTAACCGCTAACGATCGTAACTTTCGCTTTTTTCCGCAACGTGGTGACGTCACTTTGTGATTTTAACAAAATTACAGTTAAAAATTTTTGTATCACCTACATGAAAATTTTAGTGAATAATCAATCAATCATCTAAGAATAAATTCAGATCTTATATAGTTATATAACATAGCTACTGCACCATTATCTAAAATTGCATGTAATAAATTCTGTTCATCGCTTCGCTCCTTTAAAAATGTAAAAGCTGAAGTTAAAAAGATAAAATATGGCCGATAAATAACAGACCAAGAAAAAGCTAAAAATTAACATTGGAATAGACTTAACGTAACTGTGTGAATTAACAATTTATGATTGTGCAAATTGTTCCTATCTACAGTAATAATTTTAGGCACGATACATCAAACATTTATACCCGCAAAACTCAGTGAAACCCTATTTGCTAAATGAAATAAGTTTACTTTCTCTCGCATTAACAACTTCTGAACAATATGATCAATTTTGGGTGTGGCAACTGAAAACAAAATATTCAAGAGTTTCTTCTCATTTTATTGATCTCTATTATTTTCAACCATTCAAATTTATTGTTACAATAACAGCAAAGAAAATTTTCTTTTCTAAGCAACTTCGTAAGCGAAAAACTTGATGGGATGCCATTTTTCCAGTCGTTTTATTCTTGGTTTCCTGCCAACGGCAAATTCACTTCCAGCGACATTGAAGAAGACGTAGAATAACACCATGAATTATCTCTCAACTATCTTTATTATCTCAATTAAAGAGTAATAAAATAAAATAAGATTCTGAAAATTTTATTACAAAATTTCATTTTCCAAAATGCTATATATAAGATCAACACTACGAAATATGAAAACAAACAACCGCTATTACCGCGAAGAAACCGCCATATGGTCGATAATAATTATCATTTTTATGTTTAGTTGAGCTACAAGAAAGATTTAATATTTGCACACATAATTTTGTCCTCTACGACGTCAGTGTTTTGTTCAATTAATAATAATAATCGGTTATATTAAAGTGTGTCGACCACGATTTGAAAATTGAGCAATCAACGTCTATTGAAGTATAAAGTTATCACTACATCAAGGTGGTCTTCTGTATAATTTTATTACCAACAATGAACACAAAAACAGTCATAATTATTAAACCTTACCATTATTTTGAATGCCGTGCAGACACGGAAATAGATAAACGGAAATAGTGATTAACTCTCTGATGGTGCTTACTGCTGCACATGGTGCACCTCACGTGCAATGGAACTCTACAGTACCGTTAATATTTTAACCACAAGCAATTTTATTTATTAAACAAATCAGAGAATGAAATGCTAGAAATATGTTCAAGTTAAAAATGTGACAATTTCATCAACATATTAGAAAATAAAAAATATTTAAGACTTTTTTTATTCGCATATGCCACAAATAAAGATTTGCGTTTTTTTAAATATGTTATAATATTTATAAAAGTGAAATGAAATTACAATTTTTACATAATGTCAAAACTGTACCTGTCTATATGTTTTTTAATCAATATATTTTTTTTTAATTCATAAACCTTTTTTAAATAGTCTAAGTATTAGAAATACTTAAATTGAAATTTAAAGAAAAACTTTTACAAAACATTTTTATTCTGTTTAGAGAAATCCCCAGGGTTAAAAAGTGAAATGAAGTGTAAAAGCTTAACTTCAACAGTGTCGTTTCAATTTTAACTTTTTCTTGTTGACAAATTTGTTCTTGAATATCCTGAATAAACAATCTCCTTAAAAACATTTAAAAGCGAAAAGTTAAAAAATGTTAAAAATAATTTTAAGCAGATTTGTCGTGCACCGTTTCACGTCAATTTAATATTTGCAAAAATATAAATTTCTTTGAATTTGTGGCAATAAAAAACATACAAAAAAAGATTTCCATTTTTTGCATTCATTTTAAAAAATAAATAGGATCTGGCGTGTTCCAGACAGGTTGGCAAATATCGAAACAGATCTATTTATGATCGCTTCGTTTTCAAACAGAGGTGATTTAAATGTCAAGTTCAATTGATTGTTGATTCGTAAGTGAAAAGTGCTACACAACTTGACTCATACTCTACTTTTAATTAAAATGCTAAATAATTATAACACGTTTAACTACATCTACACTTAAGTCTGTTGATTTATTCGGTAAAAATATTTAAGCTCGATTTGTACATTTTAACTTTCTGTTTATCTTCTACTCTCAATCTAATTATATAAATCAAATATGATAATTCTGAGAAATTATTGCAAAAAGCAAATTTCTCTGTAGATGTATGTAGTTTATAAAAAGAACTAAAATGTTTACACAGCTTTAAAATTAATTATAATCGGTATATGTAGCTCTAGAAACTTTCTTTAATTAAAGATTGTAGCCAAAGCTGTTTGTTTAATTAATCACGATTTAAACAGATTACCAACTCCTATCTAACGCAAGAAACAATTTCCCTTCTGATGGGATCTCAATACATGATTATCAAACCTAGACGCACTATTATTGACAAATTGAATAGCTGAACAAGTCTGGAAACTAAGTTCAAGACAAAGTCGAAGTTCAAGCATATTCTTTCTTGTAAAGTAGCGAAGTACTTTTTTAATTAAATTTACAAAAAATCTTAGAAGTTTTTCTCTAAAGTTTAATAAAAACTCCACACAATGTAATCGAAATAAGGACTATAATAAAACAAGAAACATATCGACCCATATTATAAGAATTATACCCTTTTGTTGAAACTGTTGGTATAATAGTTTGTAATTTCTAGGGCCTGAAGAAAAGCAATTACTCTGAAACAACTTATTCGCAAAAAGGTTTATCATTTTCTGTTATTTTCAAACACAAAGGCTAAAGAGCTAAATATTGCCTGTTTCAATAAATATGATGACCCAGAACTTGTGATCTTTATCGAAGGAATACAGCTACAAACGCAAAAGAAAAACGTAGCTGATTGTGACATTCAACCTGTGCTGCTTGAAATAACTAATGTGTAAGAAGTGTGCGTCAAAAAAGGTGTAAAGACTACAAGCCACGGGTGCACGAGCGTGACGAAGTCAGGTGACCTTTGACATCTTTTACATCTGAAATCATGATACAGATCAGCTCCTCTACGGTATTAAATCATTATAGTTATTTCATCGAAAAATTTCCTGCCAATTTCCTGATGTCAAAGTGGAGACGCAACATTTAATAAATTACATATACTTAGTTGATTTATAGTAGATATATTTAATTGACAATTAAATTATTATTTTTTCTTGCCTCTCAATTTAAAAAAATAAAGACAATTATTTCTTTTTCATATGTAAATATAAATTTTAAAAAAGATTAAAGTAAAACAGTAATACAATACTGTTAAATTACGCATAAATTAGACAAATCTAATAAAAGCAAGTAAACTAAATTTACGTTAGTAAACACAGGTTAATTTCCGTTTTTAACCGCGTATGCGTATAGTTAATGTGTGTTTCAAATAATTTGGATCGACAGTGTGTAAGAGTTCGATGGTCGGAACACAAACCTTTCGCGGGTCAAAGACCCAAAAACTTGGGACCTGTCCTGCAACACTGCTAAAATTCTTCCTTAAATGAACTACTAGCTTACTTAGACTTGGTATTTCAATGCAGGACCCAAGATATTTTGTAACTTTAGCTCCGTATTAAATCTTCTTGGAAGAATATTAAACGCTGGTAAAATTATATGTCTGTCTAAAAAAAGATTATTTGTATGGACACTTGTAAATATGTAAATAAATCTACTAGAGTAAATATGTAATCTACTTTCTCATAACAAACATACAAATTATTACTAACTATATGCTTAATTTAGATTTAACCACAAGTTATTTAAAGATCTTTTCATCAAAATTTAGAAAAGGTAGTAAAAGGTTAATTTCCCATCCAGCAGCATCTCTCTGGCGTCCGATTCATCTTTTGCTCCACCTTCCACTTTGTCGATTTTGTGTTCAATAAACATTTCCATCCAATATTGGCCAATAATTCACTGATACGTCAAGTAAATTGAAACGCGGTAGAATTTTGTCTTTTATAGTGTCTGAGTCGTGATTTGAACAAGAATGCCGAGCAATAGCCCATTTGGTCAACGGTACAAGGACGCGACCAACCTTGTACAATTATTATGCACTTGTGATGATGACCATGTAGGTGGCAATATTGTTTGTCTGACGCAGAATAACTTGGAGAAAACCTGTTCTTTCCATTCAATGTTTACTGCAATTTCTAAATCGGTCTGTGTGTCTAAGCTGCATCGAAAAATAGAAGAAGAAAAAATATCTATCCAACCTAGACCCACGTATGTCTTTGGCTGACTGGACTGAGAAAACATTCATTATGCCTTAGGAAATAATAATAAATGGTTGTAATTAACTCAGCCTATCGCACGAGTTTTCAACGAATCGCTGATTTCAGAATTAATTAAACATCACAAAGTAATTATTTCAAAAAACTTACAAGTAATTATAATTAATGAACATTAATTTATACCGCTACAAGTGAAGAATTAAAATTATCTCCCGTTCGCTTCATTACTTTCGTTCAATAACAAAATTCAAATTTCAACACACTGTTACTAGTTTTGCTTTTTTACCGTAAGTTAAGAAGAAAACTGTTAATTACGTCATAAAACCACGTGGAATAATGCCGCGACCCCAATAAAATATATATACCTGTCGTGTAATACTGCTCCATCTAGTGAGCGTTTTACAGTAACTGTGTTGGAGATATCAGGTATATTGTCTTGTCTCTTTAGAATGAAAGTTGATTTGCAAGGTCATTTTTGCGCATCCGCTATCCCTACCCACCCTACTTGAGTATTTTAAGTAAATGTAATAATTGAGAAAATAAAAAAAACATTTTTTTCCCTTCTATTGCTAAGTATTTAAAAATTTCCGTATGCTAAATTCGTCGCTCTATTTTTTTAATAAGATGTGAGAGTGACACAATGAACTTGTGTATCTAATCTCTTTGTGGTAGTTGCGATTTAAGTTAACTAAATTCATGGAAAAAAATATTCTACAATAACTAATTCATTATGAAGTACCGTTAAGCGACTGAGTTTATTATTCATGAGGCTAATTAATAAAAGCGTAACAATACTAAAAGTATTCTTGCAGATTCATTGACGAAACAATACGTTATGCGATTATTCTACCGTATCAGGCTTCAAATGCGCACAATTACATTGTAATACCAACCATAATACGTAACTTGACTATTACTCATGCAAAACATCTTTATTTCTATCTGAATGATACTTCTTACAAAAAGACATTTCAAGTTCATGTTGATAATGTAATTAAAATGTAATAGAAAATTAATTAACCCATGTTTTGCTCTTTTTGTTTTCGTCATTCAAGCGTTCAATATCACCAAAATTTGTTCACTTTTTTTGGAAACAGCCAAATGTAAACATTTCTCTAAAATAATGACATATTGTTTTATGTGCTCTGAATTGTTCGATTTAACAAACAATTTGCTTTTATCGTTCCATAAAATGACAAAATGTATTTATTGTTTGCCCCTTTTGCCTGGGGTTAATTACATCCACGCCACAAGAATACCTTATTCACTGTCGCATAACTGTACTTAAATTATATCTCTAGGCTGTGTACACACCCAACACATGTAACGTGGGAAACGAACCTGACCCTAAAGTCATACACATGCAAAACTTACGAAACGCTTTTGAAAAATCGAACAATTTAAGATCCAATAGTTGTTATGTAATTAAAGGCAAAATCAGAGTCCAACACAAATAAGCTAAAACCTTTGCTGACCCCGACTTCAATTGTTTATTTATGAGAAAAACTTCTTCAATGATTTATTATAGCAATTTAGTTCGTATTATCAGATGAAGTCATTTTAATAGGGACTCTTATTATCATCAATATGTATAATGTTTATAATAATATTTGCAGAATATTTATCTCCTAATTGGTTTTCTAACCTTGATAAAACCAATAAAGTTACAAATCTCTTATAGTCTTCATTACTATATAATATTTACACGTTTTTTAAACTATAATAATTATGATTAGGTATTATTATTAAAAAATAATTAGTTTTTTTAAATTTGTAGACATTTGTAAATGCAAAGGGACGCAAATATAAATAGTATGAGGATATAATGCATATAAGCGCTGAGTCTTGATCAGTTTATGTCAGCACGTTCTCGGTTTCACCGTATTATCACTTTAAAACTAGTTTTAAAAGTGCAATATACAACAAAATTCGAAGTGAGTGTTAGACAATAATTAATTATTCTTAACAATATTTCAATATTTGATAAAATATACCCCAAATATTTCTAGACCTTGTATACCTACTTTCGAAAAAACGATTGAAGTCTACCCACCACCTAATAATACTTTAACAAAAATCGTTGCGACTTCGTATATTTAATTGCTATATTTGTTATTTAATTTCCCAAACATTGTTATTAATTTTGCGTAATGCAAACTTACTTTGTCAAAAAATTTAAATTATTATAAACAACTGTGAATCCAAAATACGCCTAATTTATTCTGAAAACGATGCCAAACGAAATAAGTATGACAAGAATGTAAATAAATTTTCAACAAAGTAGTCCAGAATTAAACGAACTAGAAGGGTGTAAGCTTATTTTCTTCTTAGGAAATCGAGCAAAACATGTAAAATTCTCGTAACAATAAACAAAATTTTATCTAGATATTTATTTCATATTTGTGTTAAACAGCTACAAGGGTTTTTCGATATACTTATTTCTAGAAGTTTATAAACCCTTAAATTCGCACTTTAAGATTTATCAAGAAATATTACGTCTTCAATATACTGAACCTCACCCATTATTAGATGAAGAAAAAATAAATAAATTTTTGTGCATACCTGGAATAAATATTACATAATTAATTAATACAATTATTATAATTACGTTATCAGAAATATTTTATTCTAGGTTCGTTAAAAAAGTTGTCTTTTTTTAACCGAAATGCGTATTTATTAAAGTAGTACCTACGTAGTTCTTTTAACGCCAAACAAGCGTGAAAACAAGTACAACCAAAAAAAAAGTACCATTACGTTTAATTTTATGTACGTATTTTATTTATTTCCATTTACATTTTTATAGTGACTTTTGAAACGTAGAAAATTTTTTGTATGTAACTATTGATTAAAGCAATATTTTTTTACTTCTAGAGCTTGTCAATTTACCCTAATCGTAAAAAGTAATTTTATAATCACTTGTTACATAAATATTTTAATTTATTAAAAAAAAAATAGTCTGTATTAAACAAAACTAAATTTAAATGTTATATACAAAGTGTTTTTGAAGTTACTTTATAAATTTTAATAGGTGATAGCGCTTTAAATAAATATTTATAATGTTTATATAGTTTTTACACTATAGAACTTTTTTTAAAAAAGTTGTACGAAATGTTATGCATAGCAATTTTTTAATACACATATACACTTCATCACAACAATGCAAAATATCCAAATTTGCCTTTTCAAATATTGCTGGTTTTTGAGATACACACTGTAAATTTTTTTTCAAAAAATATTATTTTTGAGATACACGATGTAAGAAAACATTTTTTAAAAATAAGTATAATAATTGTATAGGGTACCTAAATTTATTTCTTTAGCATCATTTCAACAAGGTAATAAGGTATTCAACCTGTTAAAATTTGTAAAGTAACTTCAAAAACCCTTTGTTTGTTATTCGCAATAGCTGAAGTCGCCCACTTCTCAAAATTTTCTTTCTTCCTTCCAAACATACTTATTTTGTTTCTCTGTTGACACAGAACCTGACACAGAAGGGCCTCACTTTCTAACCCCACAAAAAATATCCTTCACTTTGAACCTATCTTCGGACTGACGCTATGAAACGCCTTTTCTCCCTTAAAAGTATTATAAATAGCGAATTTTACATCGTGAGTATATTGCAATAACCACATTACGTCGGAAGTGAAAATTTTGAGCAGTGGACAATCTTGGCTATTTCGAATGGCATATTTAGTTAAATTGCAATTTCTTAAGTTTTTAATTACAATATTCCATTCAGATATATAACTTAAAGATTAGAAAAAAAACTTTCGTTTTGTTATTATGCCTATTTCCTATATTTTGAAAATGTACATTAACTTAATTGTGTGAGAGCTTTTACTGAGAATGATTTAAAAAGCTACCGCAAATGACTTTATTGTCCAATTTCGCTCCACCAAAGACAATGAACACTAGCAGTTAGAAAATAATGGTGACAAATCTAAATGTACTCTTCCTGACAAACTGAAAGTGCATTTGAGTCAATGTTACAGTATTCCGATTATAGCCCACGGCTCAAGGTTGCCTGTAAATTACCGCTGAATTTGTGTGACTGTGACGCTTCGTCTCACTCGGTTGCATTCGTGAAATAGATAAAACCAAATCCTGCACGTACGAGTACTTAAAAATCTAATGGTTTTATAATAGTAATAAATCAGTACAATTTTGCACCTATTTCACATAAAACATTAAGTTTTACACTTCATCTTGTATGCATACTTTAGAGCTTTAGACCGCTTGCAATAGCTTTGTCATGTACATTGTCAATTCTTATTCTCGCAGCCTTTTCGGGATTTTGTCTATCGTCTATAGTTTGCGCGTTGTCGCTTATCCTCCAGTCGTAATAAAGATAAATTTCCGAGGAAACAAGAAGGATTCCACCGAACTAAATTGCAGACGCGCAGCGTCAAGCGGGCGCCACAAAACACTATCAAGCGTCGTTCTCAACTACAACAAGGGTTGCTGATATTCCTTCTCCCATAACAAGGATTTAAGAAAATCTTGTTTTAAACAGTACGGATGTTATTATCATCATCGTGATTTGCATACGCGACGTAAACTGTTTCTGAAAAAGAGCCGAATCGATAAAAGGATGTACTAAGTGAGTCAATTTCCGAATCTACAACTTGCAATATCACATCATTATCTGTTTAAAGCTTGTTCACTTTCTTCGCCACAGGATGTTGTCCAAACTGTGTTTATCACTTGGAGAGATAAATTTCCTTGGTAACATACGGCCAAAAGTTTTATTTTTCAATTTGTGTAATTCAATTTCACATAAATTTTCAAATGCAATTAAAAACAGTAAATTCGAAAATATTCATAACAGCCCTTGCTCTCGCATACCATCAACATACACCGCAGACGCAGTTTATTAAAGCACAAAATGCACAATTAAACTGTCTTATCCATATTTATATCCACTTCATTATCGTTTGGTTGCAGACTGTTTCATTACAGAAACTTGTTATTTACAAAATTCCTAGTTCTAGCAAAAATAATAGAATATAAATTAAGTTCCCCTTCAGTAATGACCTTAAGCATAAAAAACTGAATCACAAATACCATCCTGTTTAATTTTACATTCAATTTTAAAAAAATTAGAAGACATTTATGTTACGTTATTATGTATACATCACCTATTTAGTAGAATGTATATATTTAAATTGTGAAAACTTGACAAAAGATCTAGGATAAAAATAACATAACGTAAAAAAATCAAATTGTTTTTTACTTTTAAAAAGATTAATATGTTCTAACAATTATGATTTTAAAACAAAATAAAAATATTTTAACAGAAATTATTTTTTGCTATAATAAAACTTGAGGTTATGAAATGATTGGACTTTTATTTAGTCCTTTTTTAAGTTTAAAAGCAGCGCCAAAGAATAAAAAGTCAGAGAATACAGCCAGAGAAGAAAAGTGGCAGACAAAAGAAAGATAACATAAAAAATAGATGTTAAATATTGTTGTGTGCAAAAAAAGCAATTAAACTACTACGAATGTTTCACTTTTAATAAAAAAAACTCTTATAAAAAGCTTATATCCTAAAAGACTAAACAACATTTTAGTTAAAAAATACTACATTGTTTTAAAATCACAAAAATACTCGTAGTTTTGAAATGTTTTTAAACAAAATCCAGAAATTCTAAATTTCTTAAAAATATTACTTTAAGTAAGAACAGAAGCACTGCTACAATAATCACACATTCTAGTAGGTTCGTACTTCCACCGTCGTGTGCACGATGGTAGATATAATAGAGATACTAATCTACATTGCGGTACGCGTTTTACATTTCACTTTCGCCGATGCCTTCCCCATTATAAGTCGTAATGTAGGCATAATGACATCCATAAAAGTGAACGAGACCATCTCGAACACACCAGACACCGCCTGTGCGGCCGCTTCAGATAGCAATCTTTTTCAGTCACCCATCATAATTTTATAAATAATAACAACTATGTAAACTTCACAAGCAAAATAAAAAACTAATTTCAAGAATTCGCATAATTGGATGGTCACATCGATAAATAAATAATAATGAAAAAAATTGGTTTTATTATGCCTGGTGGCAGTACCAGTCATTAGTAGCTTGAAAAAAAATATTTCAGCACCTTATATATTTCGGTCCAACTCCAACTGAGCGTACTTCCTGTGATTATTTACTTTTGCACATGGATAACAAGCTAGGTACAAACATTTATTGATTGCGCGTGCCATAAATGATCGTTATTTTCATTTCATTGTGCTTCTGATGGTTGAAGAGTTGGCGTGAAAAACATACACCACGCAGATCAGCATCATTATTTTTCAAAAGCAAATGCGTCTTATTATTTATCTACATCCAAAATGTTTTGCCAACAAAATATTAAAATTAAAATGTTTATTAACAATAGAGTAAATTAAGATTTGTGTAGCAAGACCGACATAAAAATAATGCCCGAAAAACATTACCATATGATAAATTTTTATATTACAAATCAACGAGCGTTATAAATTATATTGCTTAATTATGATCCTTCAAATAGTTAATTAAATGAAATAAGATATCACTTTGAATTGAAGACAATGTGAATAGCCACTTGTGGTCAAAAAAACTAAAACATCTGTCAAAAATATTTCCACTTTGCGTCAAAAGGACCACGCGTACCAAATTTTCCGTTATTTTATAATAGTAAAAACAAAAATTTAATAAATATTAAAATTTCCATTTTATTAAAAACAACATTTTTTGTTTACATTTCTATACAAACTTTTATTTTTTTTTAATTATGTGAAGAAAACAAATACACAGCTGGTATAATATACTACATTAATTTAAACATCAAACAATTAATTTAAGACAAGATCAGCTCGTTTCATTTTATTTATTACAATCCTAACAAAACTGAACACCATCCAGCGCTTTTATAAACTTCATTAGAACATTAATGTTACTTTAGAACACAAAAAGTGTCAATAAATATCTATTTATATGTAGATAACGTTCTCTTTATTAATGATCAACACGCACTTGTATAAATTCAAGAATAAATAATATAGAATTAAACTCTTTATTCGCGTCTAATCACAAAGCGTTTCATCAATCAACAAAATGATTTCATTAAACCTTCAAAGAAAGACAACCTCAATCACCTAAAACCGATCAATCTTTGCCAAAAATCCGTATTTTTTTTCGTCACAACTTTGGTTGGTTTGGCTCAAAATCCAAAAATAAAAAGATGACTGTGACATCAAAAGTTCCGCTTGTGAAAAACGACAATTAACGTGGGAGTAGTGATAAAGCGCGAACTGTTAAAGACACTAGAGAAAAACAGTATTTTCTATGAGTGTGAGTTGGAATCGCGAATCGCAATGCAGGCGATCTTAGTGACCGCAGGCTGAACAACATAGGCAGGGATTGGGGGGCACTGGGGCATCTCGGGGGGCTCAGTGGAGGGAGCGTGTTCGGGAGCAGTCACCGCGCCAAGGCCAAGGCTGTAAGCGGTAAACAACAACGTCGTCGTCGCCACCGACACACCAGCAGATCGCTGATGAAATTCACAATTCACCAAACGGGACTGCACAAAACACTTCAATGGTACAATAAGACAACAAAATATTATTAAATTTGTATTAAATTCAAAATAAAAAAGAATTTTTGATGATGTTCGTACACAAGAATCGTAAACATAATATGTCTGCCAATAAAATGTTTCGCTTTAGTCGGTACAAAAGTCTTGTACAACAAAAAATTTAGCTACATATGATTGTTAAAAGTGATCTAGACACTATAAACTTCTTATACCGTCCTTCCGACTAATACTGTGTGACACCATCTCAGAACTTTAGTGCCATTTGTGAAATGTTTTGGATAGTAAACTTTTAGTGTGGTTCATCTGTCTCAATGATCAAGCCAGCTAACTTTACCGGCCTTAAGTACCTGTATTAATTATCCTTGTTTTTAGTTATTACGAATATATACAATGTAGGAATATTTTTACAAAATATACCAAAAAAGACTCATTCATTTTCATTTCAAAAGGTTAATTTAGTTCAACTCCCTGCTTCATAGAGTTGCTCAAACCGAAAAGAGTAAATTTTAATTAATTTGAATAAATAATAATTAATAGAAAACGATTTAAATGAAGTAGAGCAACTTATAATTTTAAAAGCAGCATTTTGATTAATGTATCTTGTTGTAATTAGATTAATATTTGTTTATGATACTTAACCGTGCTATACGCCATCTCGTTTAAAATAGCCCAAGAAAGGAAAAAAATACTAGTATTAATCAATAATCCAGTTTGGTTTTTGAACGTTTATAATAGTTTATAACAATTAAAAATAAGTTTTCAAAAAAACTTTAACCTACGGTACGGAAACTCTAACTAATTGTATTTAGATAATTACTTTTAATTGCCACAAATATGTCAAAAATTCTAATCACATGCTCCTGTGTAGCAACCTCATTTCTGTTCCCTGTAGCATAGTTCTTCAGTTTTCAAAAAAAGTCTTAAAATCATACTTTTACATTAACTCCTTGTTATTTATTATTACCTATGTAAAATTCAGGTGGTTATTATGATTTTTTTAAATTTTTAGGTTATTTTTCGTAAAGACTAGGAAATGATAAATTGATGAATATACTCGTATTTTCAGTATTTTTTTTTATTCAATAGAGAAATACCTAATTATTTCCTCTATATGCACTAATGACAATATTTCTTATTTAAATTTTTTTTGTCTTCATTCTTCTTCTATTTTGACTACTTTTCATCTTACCCCGGGTTGCACAAACGTCAATCAAAATTGACGGACGATTAAACTCGGACTAAATGAAAATATCGTGCTCTGATTGGCTAAAAATACGTTAATGAAAGATTAACAAGCCATCAATTTTGATGAACGTTTGTGCAACCGGGCATTAGTATCTTAGCAGCTATGCTAGTTCTAAAATCAACTGATCGGGTGTGCATCGTAATTTGCAGTAAACTGAAATAATCATTAAAAGAATGTTAAAAGAAGATTAACAAAGAAAACATGTTTTTTATTTCATACAGAAAAATAAAAGCTTCTTTAATCATGACATTTGACGTGTAAACAAGACTATCAGAAAGAAAACACACATCATAACGAATCAATATTTGTATACAAACCACATAATAGCAGATAAATTTTAATTTTACGTATTCATATTGTTGATTGGATATTCATCTGGTTAAAGCAACACGCTGCCATTAATTACTTAATTTATATTAATAAGACATCCTAGAAAATGATCTGAAAGTTGTTGCTCCAGCTACGTAGGTATTATAAATCGAGTTCCATACATTATAAAATTATAATTAATTTAAATTACCATTATTATTATTACACAGTTATTTGCTTTATTACGCAATAATTTTAACTTTGTTATATCACATTGTATGATATAATTCGACAAATTCTTACAATATTTCTAAACAAATAACACTTCTGTCTTGCTCCAATTTAATTAAATATTTTAGAAAGGTAATAAAGAACTTTAGTCTTAGAAACAAGCAAATACCATCACTTAAAAAATGTTTAGATATGATGCCCTGACCTATACAATGAGAAGCATATTTTTAGACTAACAACGTTCGTTTACACGATTTCTCATATACGTAACGAAATAGCAGTCACTTTTTTAAACAACATTGGTCGGTTAACAGTTGTAAACATGTTTGCGTTATGATAATTTCAAACGTATTAGCGAATAGGTAATGAACACCGCAATAAAAATATAGTTCTTTTGTTTATAAATTATCTGGCACCTGAAAAGTGTTGAGCTTGAAATAGTGCGGAGTTATGTTTGTGACTCATTAGATCGGGAAGGTCACATTTTTGGGACAATAACCCATAATCGGAAAAGAGAATCGCATTAAGTACTTTTGAAAATAACAACAGTTTATGTTTCCTTTTTATCCAAATACTGAAATTATTTCAGCTAATGTCTTTGGTACAGAAAATAAAAAATACATAAAAAGCGATATAAGCAATAAAATTGTCCATTCAACATATTTCTCCCCACAAGAAATAGTGTACACCGACAAATTCAATATATAATTCAGCTGCCAAAGTGCCACAACACGTTAGGAACAAGAATTAGTCCGTGCAAAATTGGAAGAGATCAGTTGGAAACAAACTATGTTGAATTTCCAAGGCTATCCATCTTATTACCTACCTATACTCCAAACCTTCCCATTGTTGATCAAGCATAGAAAGGAGTCAGATATCTTCACAAAACCGATCAACCCGACAATCATGCTCCAAGTGTTTCACATTTCAAGAAGATATAGGTATGACTTTTAAAGTTATCAATCCTTCGTAAATCTTACAAAATCTGTTTTACGAGTATAACTATATTGCACATGTACTCTACCATTTTTAAAACCATTTTGCAAAACTATCTTGGAGATAGCATCACGTAATATTGAGGTTTTAGACAATTTGACTGCTTGATGTTATCCAATCCTAATAGATTAAACCTCAAATTTGGTCCAACTAGTCTAGCTCAGGTCAAAAATCTATTTATTGCAAAAATAAGTCTCAAGACAAAAAATAAAAAGAGTTTATTATCCCATTAGTAGTGAGATTATATACGTAACCAATCAATTGAAAACATATGTATAAGAGCATGTAATGAACCCACTTGAAAAATAAATCACGTCTGAATTGTCAGTTTTGCAAAGGTAAAAAAACAAAAGCCGATTCTTTTTTTTTGTTTTATTTTGAAGAGTGATTGAAAGTGATTATGGAAATTACTGAAAAGCGCACAGCTGTTATTTTAGCAACATTGAATAATCGCTGTAATTACAATGGAACCTCGATAATTCCATCCGATTTAGATCACAGGTCATTCCGATTAATGATTTATCCGGAATATTGAAAGTAATTTTCCGTAATTATTCCATTTACTGCAATATTATCTAAGATCCAACAAGAAAATCTATATTTATAAAATTCACAGACAACCGAAAGAAATGTTAAAAAATATTGTTTTATTTATTCCTTCTGTTCTATAAAATGAATGAAATTAACCACTACATCAAAAATATAAAACCTCTTTTCTTGTTTTCTCATGTTAAAAATATTTCCACAATGAGATCGTTAAACTTCGGTCTTCGACTCTTTACGATCAAATAAATTGAAAATTGCAAAATAAACCTTTTCTTATCACTTTTGTTACAAACTATAGTAAAATAAATATAAACTGGATAAAACTGTTTAAGCAATAATCACTTAATGAAGCAATAATAGATGTAACATGTTATTAAAATAATGATCAATTAAGCTCGATCTAGACATAAAAAGATATACATATGCGACAAATAGGTACAGTTGATATTTTCCAGTCATGTCTTGCAATGTAAATTTTCCAATTATTCTATTTAGTTGATCTACAGTTAGTTATACAGCGATGGTTTTATCAATTAATTTTACATTATTTAAAAAAAAAAATTAATTAACATTTATTGTGGGTTTTATAAAATTTAAGGTATTTCATTGTAACAAACCTTGAACTACTTTTTCTAAGTAAAAAAAATCTAAATATTCAACAAAAATGAAATTAAATTTCATGGTGTTAACTAATTAAAAAAGTCAATTAAGTAATCAATAACTATTCTTTTACATATTTTGACTTTAAATTAGAAAAAAAATTCTTAAGTATGATCCAAATTTGAAACACTGTTAATACAATTTTCTTCATTGGATATTTAACAATAGATAATAACCAGTTATTGAGAAATATTCTTACAATAAATTCTTTTGGAAATGCCCAAAAAATTGATTACTTCTTTTTTCACGGTAAAAAATACCGTTCGCAAAGACACTGAACGTAACAATAATAACTAATAATAATTGTCTACCTTGAAACCAGTATATGACAGTTAAATTTATCAAACTGTAAATATGCGAGACAAATAAATAACAAAAAAGCATTACAAATGATGTGATTTTTATATGAAATATTACACAATAAGATTGAATTATGTCAAGTAGCGAGCATATTCATGATCATGACAGAATGGATGTAGTAATTTCACTGACAGTCCAAGAACATTGTTATTGTAATACCTGAAGTGATTTTATTTTTCTCACTTTCGCACTCACCCGGCATTTTCGACGAATCCGATGGACATTTGTGCAACATCCGATGGAGGCGAAGATGCGGCTGGAGGCGGCGGCAGATAATCGGCCCGATCCAAAGAACCAAGAAAAAGACTTGGACCGGCCGCCGCCTCTGCCTTTGTAAAATCTTGTCTAAACAACTCCACAGGAGTATGAGGGCCGTCCCCGGCTCTCTGATTATTTTTCGTATAAAACAGTTTGAAAATACTCTTATTTAAAGATGTAAAACAAGATTGCACATCACATCGGTCACATAACGTAATTAAATGTCGAATAGCACTTGTTATCTATAAATAGACAACTCATTTGGACACAAACACAGCGTCGAAGTTTTTAATTTATAAACAACGATGATGATGGCTGGTATACACAAGGAATTTCTGCATGAAGTAACTTTTTAACAACCAGTTGCCGAAACGAAGCACTAAACACACCAAAGACCTTGATGATAGTTGTTGCACATTAGCCATGATGGATTTTTGTTGCAAAGGAGTCATTTGCACCTGCACATACCAAACCAATAGCTCATACATAAGGTACCAATTTTCTAGCAAAATTTCTTCGCTGATACAATCCAAACAAACAACATTAAAATTATTGGCTCAAGGATTTAAATATAAATAAAAATAAGTCGCGAAAGTGGAACGGTCCAAATAGAAACCGCTGTGAAGTTAGTTGAGAAAAAAATAGTTTTGCTTCTCAATTATTTATCACTCCCTTCAAAAAGTTAAAAATTAGACCAGAATCTAGAAAACTGACCTAGCCTTTTAAAGTTAGTTTAAACAGGCCAGACATGTTTATAAATATTCAGTTTATATTTACATAAGTGCCTAAACCGATGTTCAATTCAAGAAAGATGATTGCAGTCCTGTCCAACTCATTAAAACTCATAATTTCAGCAATGCAATAAACAACACATAAATTTGCATCCCTTGAAGATGTGCGTTTTTTGGCAACAGCTAAAGTGACGGACATTCATAAAAAATAAACTAACCGCATCTCCCACATTAATTTTGGTTTTTGATTCTTTATCCTTTCAGGATGACAAAATACACGTGCCAATTGCAAGGCATGTGTTTGATCTTGCGCAGGTGCAAAAAGTCCTTGCGTTCTTCAACTTTAAACTTTTATTTAATAGGGTGGTTTTCATTGAAACACCGCAAACATTTCACATATTTGCACACTTATTTCGTCTTTTTTTTAGCACTTAAAAATGATTACATTTTAAAATTGAACGTAGACACATTGAAGGCAATTAACGTAAACATAGATTGAAACGGCACAGTTCCATACGATATTAGATTGGTTTGAATACAAGTGGTTTGAATGTGATAATCCGGTTCGTGAGAACGGTTCACATCAGACACACCAACTCCGACAGCATCAACTTGACTAATGTTCGCTTTTCGTTTCGTTGAAACGCGCCGATAGAGGGCCAAGAGACTTGGTGCTCCGGTCGATCATTTCAGCCAACATAAATAAAATAGCATTAAAACGTAACCGCAAAAACTTGTATTGAGGATTTGGATCATAGAATGATAAAATCGGGCCATCCTGACACTGATATATTTTAATCTGAGTCAAGGTTTAAATTTTTTTTTATAAAAGTTAGTGTCTGATCCTCCATTGAAGGAATCTCGAAAAAAAAAAACATCCAACACTATTTTTCGATAGTTACGTAAAACGAATTTCTAAATTATGTAAATAGTGAACAAGACAAGCTTTTTTAAATCAATTAAGTCTTTAATAAATTTGATATGTCATAATGTGATTATAAAAATTAAACCACGACATTGCGACAGTATATACATTGTTGCACTTCATGTTGGGAAAATCAGGTGAAGGTTGGCTACGATATAATAAGCGTGCGTTTCCAAATAAAGACAATCAATTCTTTGGATTTTTATTGAAAAATTTATATTTGAATTTGGTTTAAATGTTTAGTTGAAAATTTGAAATATCTACTCTTATTATATTTCCAAATTTCTAGTAAATATGTAAAAATCTTGGTAAAAAATGCACATCCATTGAGAGAAAATGCTCAGACCAAGGCAAATCCCTATGATTCGAATTTCAACTGATGTAAATAAGAAATACCGTTTCAATTTGACTGTGACGTATTTACCTCAATATATTAACGGAAAGTCATTTAAAATTATAATAATTAGGTAGAAAAATCATGCAACCCCACAATATCTAAAACCAAAAAAATCATCCAATCTCACAAAGTAACCAGAGAGGGAAAACCGAGAGAATTTTGTTTACATTTGGCTACTTGAAAAACACAACAAACCGGAAGATGTTCAACTAGCGCTGAAATTACAAATGACATTTTATGTTAAGTGGTTTGAAGTCTTGAATGTAAAGTGGATCCGTCGTACATACATACAACAAAATGTTGTATTGTGTTTAAATACAAAATTAAGGGTCCCTTTTTTAAGCAACACCAAAGCATTACAAACATCGGTACAAGCATCACATTTAAAATTTTGAAGCTTCCAAATTATTGAAAAATCAGAACCTAACAATTTGTCGTATATCATGTAATAAACATTTGTTTAAATAAAACAAAAACTGATGTTAATGTTGTTTTTCAAACACTGATGGCAAATCAGTTGAAATAGTTTAAATCGTGAAATTTTAATATTATGTCACTTTCCAAAGTCATCTCCTTCTGAATATTAAATATGAATTTTTAAAATTTAAAATATGTCTTTGCCATTTTGAGAAGATTTCAACTCAATCACGTCTCGGGACAAATTCAAACATACAAATGTTATGGTTTCAAATTCAACAGACGTACTAATTTATCATTAATACATATAATATGAGAGTTGGTTCGTTAGAATTTATTGTTTGAGACATGATATTTATCCTGACTATTAATTAGATTGCTGGAACAAGAGCATCATTGCAGAATTTTAAGAAACTTTGTGAGCACAACTAGTAATTTCTCTGTTGTGTAACAAATTGAAAATCAACCAGTACACAAACAAACTTCATTATAATTTGGGGACTCAAGCTTGTGTCGGTTCTGTTATAACAGATCCTTCATCGGTTGCCGCAATTACGTTTTAATTCGTGATCAAAATGTCTCAACAAGATTGCAAAATATACTGTGCTGCTTACTGTATCAGTTTAACTAAAAAGGTGTTAATTGTATTTATCTCTAAAATAAGTGTAACTCTGCTAAAAAAAAATACATAAAATGATAGTTTTCTTTGTAGAAAGAGTTATTGCAAAATGCATATTAGATGCATTAACAAGCAGCAACATGCCACGAACATATCGGTAATATATTTTATGGAGATACAAACTCGTTTGGTATTTTAGATATTCAGGAACATGGAAATCCTCGTAGTTTATAGGTTGGTACGCCAACAGGTTTCAGTGCTGTCTTTGATATTAACACTACTTTCAAAAAGAGTCATTTAGAGCACTTACTTTTAGTTAAGAGTATAAATACAGTTTTTTTAAAAAAACTGCAAGTAATGTACGTCATAAGAGCCAAATAAAGTATGATAATTTTTCCAAGAAAACAATTTTCTAAACTTTGTATTATATTGCTTTTGTGTTTGGTTACCATACTTTGCATTTATTTCACAAATGTCTGACAACTTAGTTAAAAATTCAAATATAATTGCCTCGAAAATTATGAAATTGCCGTCTGTTGCGCTTTTTTAAAACTTGAATAATTTCGACAACTCAACCGGAAATTAAGAAGATAAAAATGGTAATTAGAAGCGAGTTCTAACAATTAAACAAATAACCATGATAAACGCTAATATAATGCCGCGAATTATTAACTGACGTCACCTTACTCAATATTAAATCACCGCTGCGGACTGAACAATATAATTACCCAACTTAATTACTTTTTAGAATTGAGATTTGTTGTATTCACACCTGGTTTTTAAACTTTCTTTGTTTTTAATGGTAATTAGTTTGTTATCTTGTCAATATGTACACAGCGAACAATGAGTTTTAAATTTAAAAAACGACTCGAGTATGTTCTCCATAAGTTACCAATGTGGATGATGGCTCTTTGCCAGTATGTGATTCTCGCTATTTTGGCAAACACGTGATGCTAACTATGATGCACTCTCACTTTCGATGTGTTGCTGCTGAAGTACGTTCCACACCTCATTAAGTGCCAGCCTTTCCACTTCGGTGACGCTTCTGGGATTCAACATTTACTATGCATGTCTAGTCTGACACTGCATATTGCATACTGTTGAAAAGCTAAACGCTTGAGAGCTCATTTTAAGCTCCAATGTTAAAAATAGTGGGACAAAAAAAAACAGACACTGTCCATGACCAAAATTGGTTTTCGAGAAAATAGGGAGTGTTATTACTGAGCTAATTTTCCATTTTATTTTTATTAATAGGTACACCAAAATGTGTATATAATATTAACAAAAACACAAAATATAAACAAAAAACGACTGTTGAAATTAATGTCCGATAGTTAAGTGTTGGCACAACTATGGTCAATTAATTGGTCAGAAGTTGCCAGACAATTTGTCTGATCGATATAATTAACTAAAATATTAACATAGCATTTTAACATCGTCATAGCATCCACAAAAACACTACAAACCAATAATAATAATAATAATAATAATTAATATCAACTTGCTGCATTGATCCAAAAACGATAAGCCGCAACCATCATTAGTGACAAACAAGCACTCTACAAAAACACTAAATAAAGAACTCAGAAGCCTATCAGTGTAAGTCAGTTTCTGGGTGATAGTAAATATAAATTTTTTAATAAATATGTATCTTTTTGTAATTCAATTTGTAATATTAGTAATTCATTGTTACAATGTTAAAAGACCTAATTAAGTACTAGTATATCCAAGAACTAACTAATGGCTTCTCAGCCCTGGCAATCTAGTTTTTTTTTTTAATAAAAATAATTGTTATAAATTATTTTAAAAGCA
The DNA here is from genome assembly GCA_029207805.1 of Tribolium confusum. Classification (NCBI taxonomy): domain Eukaryota; kingdom Metazoa; phylum Arthropoda; class Insecta; order Coleoptera; family Tenebrionidae; genus Tribolium; species Tribolium confusum. Next base: position 130,849 of record JALGAY010000004.1, read on the forward strand.
TCAAAATATGTCAGGGGTCATAAAAATTGATCGTATTTTAATTTGAGACGAAACATTCTGTTATTTTTTTAAAAAAGCTAATATAAACAAAAATAAATACATACCTATTGATCACATTGTTGGAAAATAATATTCAATGTTAACCAAATTAATTGAAATAAAAGCTTCATTTAATTTTATACCCAACATTTTTATAATCTGAAGTTCCATTCCACTGATAATCGAATCTCTTTTAGCAAAAGTAAATAACCAATATTGTCAACACTAAACAATAATAATAATTAAAGGGAAAGTAATCGCGCATATACAATTTTAAGTTTGGTTCAAGCTCTTTTATCATATAGGTACAGATTCTTTTTTAATTTACTTTAGAAATTTTAACAGGTTATATTCCTTGCTGAAACATACTATAAAAACCCAATATTTGCCTTATATAAATGTTTATTGTTTTTGAGAAATACAATGTAAAAGTTTTACACAAAAAACATTGGCATATTTTAATCACACTCTGTATATTAAGATATATCGTGTCATGTATAAAACCAAATTCTTAAAAAAGTTCTAAACAAATTTCCTACATCTGGGTGTTCTTTATTTCCCATAAGAAAATGGAGAATGTCCGAGATTGGCAAGAATCTTTCAAACATTGCTGCCAATACGTAAGTTAAAAGATTAATCATATTATTCGTTAATATAATGTAATGTTTAACTATTTAGTTTGACAAACTGGTTCATGCGGGAATACCTTAAAAATTCCGAATACCTTAGGTATATAATATTACTAATTTTTAAAATAGAAAATGTACGCCAAAACCGATTTTAGCTTTCAAAACGTTAGATAAAGAACAATGTTAAGTAACCGTTGTTACATCATCTTTCCATTAACAACAGAAAAGGAGGGAGAACACGTAATGGTTGGTAGGAGCAAAAGAGACATGGCAATGACTTTCACTCTTTTCACATGACCTGCTTCGATGATATTGCTCTATTTCTGCATCTCAACTATTTAAAATTTATTTTAATGGTGTTTAAAGAAAATTTTAGTATTTGTATTTTATTATTCTTTATTGGTAATATAGGGCATTAGAGAGATGCCATCAGTGATAATAATTCTTGACGATCTTTTCGATTCTCTATACCGGAAATAATGTCCCTCAGCACCCGGAACCCTATTACTAGATTTAGTCTATATAGTATCATTAGTGTCATATATTAAATAAATAGGTTATCCTTCCAATCCAATAAATATAGTGCATAAACTCATTACCCTGCAATAACAATCCAATAACGGTCCAATAAATCAAAACCGAATTTTTCGTTCCCTCGAGCACTCGATGACAAGTATCGTAACAACAATAACAACACAACCCTGACATTAATAGGCAAAATTAAATTACGTGGCGATTTATGAGGGTTGGTCATAAACGCGATAGGCGTCTCATATAAAATCGAACCTCCTGTATACAACAGCAGTTCAGTTAGTAATTGGGCGCCGCTTGTGTAGGTCATTATGTTGCTTGTTGCAACTTCATTTCAATTTATTCCACATGTTTATTTCCTTCTAACTATTGCATGCAAATTGGTATCGGGGCCATTCCGATCCAATCCGTTCAAAATTATAGGGGCCTCCCGAAATTATCCCGCATCAACCAAAGAATGACAAAAATTTTGATTAACTCGACTTGCGAAAGCTGATGACCCTTAAGCCTAGACAGACAAGGTCTATTATAATAAGGATCCCAGAGCTATGTCAAGGCATCATAGATAAACTTCCACTTCGCAGGTGTATTTGCTGTGGTTTTGTGGAATGTCTTTGTTGCTGCTGATCGGAATTTGTTTGATTATACGAAAAAATTTTGTATGTGAATCATCACGTATCAATTTTCAATTTCCCCGATGCAATTTTTTTTATTTACCATCTGTTACAAGAACTGACACACCATTATTATCTAATGGCGCAGAAAAAATCATTTGCTACCTCACTGAACATTCTATTTTCTGTCGTACGTTTAAAATGAGATCTGTTCATCTCAAGACAGCTCTAAAAAAATCTAACAGCGTTTTCTTTATAAATCACACAACATTTGGCTTTTATGTAAGAGCAGGTGTTTGCCGCTCACTGCCAATAATGAATTATATGGACGTTCTACTAACCCACTAATAAGTCCCTGTGCCGCTGAATAAAATTGATCGCGTGTTAAACGGTTTTTCATAAAATATTTTATTATGCGCAAAATGTTATGCCCACTCGGTAATTTAGAACCGCCCGTGTCCTAATATAGAAAAACCCAAAATCATGTTTGAAACCAACGCAATTTCAACAAAACAAAAAGAATCTGCATTTTCCCATCAACCAATCAGCTAAAACTACCCAGGAAACAAAGCAGAAAAAAGTGTTCGAATCCCTAGAGAGAAGTAAAGATATAGCGACACAATGTCATACTCGTTCATACATCAACCCTAGAAGTATAACCCATTTCCCACTGTGTTATACCACCCACGAACCGAGCCAAGTATCCCGTGGTTCAACATTTTTCTACACTTCGACGAGAGGATATATTTAAGCGTTACATCCTTGTGGCTGCATCCTTCGTCGCTGAAATAAATTACTTTTTCCAGATTGTAATTGAAAACACAATTTATCTAAAATTAAATAAATAAAAAAAAAAACAACGCGACCTCTTTGTTATCCCTTGCTTTTCACAACACTCATTAAAAAAAATCTTTGTAAGCCAAAATAAATTCATTAGAAAAATTTTCGCGTACTTGCCAACGCGGTTAGCATTCTCATTTGACTTTCGTAAAAAATATTGCATCCGGTCAATAACATAAATTACAAGATGTGTGCTCAACGACAAATCTAATGTAACCAAGACTATAAAAAAAAACCTTGATGGTATTGTATTATTTATTAAAAATTTTGTTGTTTATAGAGAAATGACACTCCAGAAAATGTTACTGATACCGCTTGAAATAAAGTACCCTAAGCAGCTTGATGAGTTCAGTGTTGAGCCACAAAAAGAGTAAGTTAATAATGAAGAAAATGAATTTTCACCGCTTGAAAAACAGAGCGTTGTTTTCTCTTGTCTCTATTACACTTGTTTCGTTTATTAATTATAAGTAAAATAATATTTTATTCGCCGATCGACAGTAAACGCTGCAGTTGAGTGTTAATTTAAGCGGACTAAAGTGTCTCATGTATATTCACTAGGTAGTAAAGAAGATACTTTAGAGCCGGTCAGTATTATTATATATATTTAATTAGAAACAGCAAAATTTAAAAAAAAAAGATAGTTGGTGAGTTAGGCGAAAAAATCATAATATGTTCAATACGGCAATAAAGCAGATTTAATGCCTTGCCAGTTACGGCATTAAATCACATATTTTATTGTCTAATTAAACAAATAATTTTTTGCTCTCATACAGCTAAGTCATTCATTCAAAGAAATTATCGATGTTTTCCAACTTTTACTTTCATTAATAAAATCAACGGTTTGTAAACTACAATTAATTTAATTTTCATACAGAAATGGTCAATTACAGATTGTGTAAGTAATCTTTGTTTTACGAAACTTTGGTACAAGTTATTTTTTCATATGTAAATTATTATGTAATAAGATAGAAAGAAGTAGGTATAATAAAAGCAATCCAATTACTTTGTAATTTTCTCTCTTCCAACAGCGGGTTACGCATGATGATGAAAATTTATTTGTCATAAAATGTACAATCTCCGACCTTCATTTAATAACATTTTCAATAAATTAAAGTGTGACAAAAAAACATCAAAACAATGTTACTCATGTAGATAGATGTATAATGTAGTTGAAAATATATTCCCAACAAGTATAATATTAGAAATTATATTTTAAAATATCACTTAGCCAGTGCATTCAACTGCATCGCCCACAGGTACCTCTTGGCATAAACATCAAAAGAAAACGGACATTGGTTTACATTAGTAGAAAAACCTAAACCATGCAAATTTCAGGAATGATGCACTTGAAACAAACACACGTCTCTATTCAGATTGTAAACAACATAATTACGCCTAGGTTAACAGAAGCGTTGCAATCAGTATAATGAAAGTAAGAGTATTCATAGAGTAAAGCAACAACTAAAAAAATATCACCTTACAAATAAGTGTACCGAAAAATAATGAATTGAACTGCGATGCATAACAGTGGTTCGGTCAAGAATTCATTCATCCCATGAAAACAATTAATCTTTATAACTACGTAATAATAGTCATCGTTATTTGATGTGGTTATTTGATAGGTTTGTTCTCAATCTACCTCCACAATAATTTATATCTCAAGTATTCTATAGTTAAAGCTACTGAGTAATCGAGTATTAAAATAAAATCGCTCAAGGGGCTCTTCAATCAATTTGACCTATCTTTCCTCATGAATGTACAAGAAGTTTCAAGACGTTATCCATAACCTAAACGAATCTGCCGCAAGTCATTTTCAATATTTGGTGTTGATGGTTAGAAACCATCCGAGAAAGCAAACAGAGGTATTTAAGTAAACTTCGGAAACTCGTTCATAACGTGGTGTGATTCGTAGCCGCTTTCAATCACAAAACAAAAATCGAAGAGAAAAAACAAAGTTAAAAACCTATATATAAGGTATTAAATTGAATCTATAACTTGAAATTAATATATTGCATTGTAACCTATATCTATATATGCGTTAACCATGTGTGAAAAAATCTAACTTAAAAAACCAAAGTAACTGACAGAAGCGACTGTAAAATGATTGTTGGTTGCATATATCACACATTTACAAAATATTTTTAAAAATTATAATTTCAGAAATGTGTATTTCAGCATTAAATTTGCTTTTTACACTCATACGGTTATTCTCCTTGGCTACCGCCTCTGATAAGCTCTAGATTGGTATAAAAAAGTTTAACTTTAGTGTCTTGCTATCCGAATAACTATTTTTTTAACAATTCTAGCTAAAAATAACTGTTGTATAATTAATTGAACAAATTCGCTGCCACATCGAAATGTCCTTAGCAGAACGAAACGTAACAGGATTGAAATATCTTAATGGGACATAATGAGCTGTTAAAATGTTACAAATCCAGCCAGACATTTATTTACTGCTAACATAAGACAACGTTACCACATAAAATCAGTTGGTCCGTTATCCAACTAACGTCATAATAGTAAACTAGTTATGTCTCTAGATGATTTTGATCGACTGTTAGTTACACCGTAACAGTGTCAACTCAAAATACCACGGTATAAATCATCAGTCATTTCCTTAAAACCCTCAACAAGACCACGCAAGCAAACAATAACCCATTTTAAAACATATTTGAATGCAGATCAATTCACCACGTGCCATTATCAACCTTCGTTGAGACCGTGATCTCCATCATTAACAATCAATTACCCTTTAGAATCCTCATTTAACCTGAGCAATTCGGATAGATCCACTTGGAGAGAGGAGGAAGAAGAGGCGGCGACGAAAGCGAGTCCTATTAGAACTCTTGTGTTTTCATTAAACCGTTTTAATCCACCATCCCCCTTCGTGTTTATCGAGTGAAACGTCGTAATCCAAATTAGCTAAAGAATTAAGAGGAGGCATCGTTGCGACTGGTGTGTTGGAAACGGCGACGACGTCAAATGCGGGGTAACAACCGGTGAAGGACCGAACAAGGCCGATTCGGAACCACTGCAGGATAGCGGACGCCGGACGTCCAGCAGCCCGTCATACAGCACGCAATATGGCACGTGCAATACGACCACTCATATACATATATATATCCATAATATGACTTCCGACATTCGCTTATACCTATGTATACCGCTGGGTAATATGAAGCCCTTCATATCGCAATTTCAAACATTTAATGAACCTCTTACGTGAAGAAACAGATAAATATGCGATGAGGACCTCGCCATTTCGACAAAATTTAGGCTCCAGCCAATCAAATGTACATAATAAAACCATTAGCAAACAAAAGAGGCATATATTCAACATTAAGTAAACAAAATATATTAAGATATGCAATAGGGGCATATTAAAACTTTTGACTTTATTATGTCCGGCCGGGTCAACGATATATTTTTATTATTTATAATTTGATGCAAATATTCCTTGAGTATTTACTCGCAAATGTTCATAGTAATTTGTATACTAGTACTTAGGCTGTAAAAAAAAAGACGTTTATTGTACGAGATAAGCTTTGCAGCTTAGAACACCCAACACATTTCACAGACAAAATGTACAAATTATTTAAAAAGTGCGTTCTATCATTTAATCAAACACTACATTATTTTTTTAATATTTATTTTTTTGTTGTTTAGGTTTTCCTCGTCACAGTTTTGCTAGTAGTTTCTTCGTTTTTCCTCACTACATACGTGTTTACGATAATTTCGTGTATTAAAGCTCAAAAAACTTATCAAAGACACAAGTTTCCGCGCTCATTGAACTGGCCAGCAGTCCATCAAGACCCAGATAATCAGTAGGAAATTAAAAGTTCTTTGCTAGCAACTCCCGACATCTAGCTAATTATTCAACAAATTAAAATTGCACTTTCATAAAATCTCAAGAGTGGTAACAACTATGAAAACGGATTTTGAGGCCGCTACCAATACCAGCGCGCTAAATATGATTTTGGTTGTTGTGGCTGTAACAATAAATTTCATGGTTGATGTAAAAGCCGTAAAACATGCTTTCTTTCTCTGTACTTGAAAAAAAATATTATTATATCAATACAAATACATCTGTCTAACCATTGTTGTTTGTATGTTTAGATCCGCCAGTAAAAAAAATTCTGATCCACAATTCGCATTTTAATACACACACCGTCAACTTAGAACTTTGTGTTATTTTTTATTGCTTCTAACATTTGAAGTTATGAGAAGATGAAACTGTAATAGAATAACTAACAACAAATTTTATTAAATGGATAATCACAGCCACAGCGGCATAGTTATTTTCAAAAAGAAAATTATCGTTAATTATTATATTTAAAAAATACAAAAAATAATAGTTAATTGTGCACTAATCAAATTAATATGTTGAATGACGACTATACCATCACCGTTTATTTTAATTCTGTCACCTTATGAGCACTTAAAATTTTTGTATTTAATTATGGGTTGGTATCCGTTCCAAACTTTCGATGAACAAGAGTACCTAATGCACACCTTCCTCCTAATTTCAAATAATAGAGCTTTCGTGATGTCAGTGGAAAAACCAGAAGGTAGACAAAATTCTACGACAAACATTAGAAAGGTGCATTGCAACATACACATATTATACACAAAAACAAGAATATTAGTGTGTTACATAACTTCCATACAGTTATTTATTTAATTTAACTACGATACAAAACCAAACCAAATTATCTAGGTATCTAATATTCAATCCACATACCGTTATGTATTTCTGCAAATGAGATCCTATCAACAAAAATCGATCCATTCTTTAGCAAGTCTCGATCTCAATCTCCGACATTAACATTGTGGTATGGATATTAAACGTGACTAAAACGTTGAATACCATGCTTTTATTAAATTTGCATTGTAACCTTAAATTAGTGTTTCTTCCAAAATAAACTTCACAGATCACTTATTGCAGGTAATCGGTTTATTTCAAAAGATGACGTAACTGTTGATATTTATTTTTTGTTTATAGTAAATGACACAATTATATCATCCGCTAAATATGAGTTCGTAATCAGCTATTCGTGTGTTTTTTAAAATAATGCATGCATTTTTTAACTAAGACTAAATATTAGGGAGATTTTTAAACGGTTCAATAAGAGTCTAGGAAACTGCAGCACCAACCAAAATTTCATTGCTCTGACTTAATATCGATAATTATACGGTATAATACAGTACACTAGACCCAAAAATATGTAGTCAAAATTTTTAATAACCTGAATAATAAGCTTTATTGAGTTGATCGCAGGCACATTCAGACCTGCTGATGTATTTTAATTTGTTTCATTCCGTTCTTTCGGTTAAATAAATAATACATTAGTGATAAAGCAATTTATTTGTAGGGGGACACTACTAATTAAAATTTCGATGACCTCATTGAAATACTCGATTTATATAAAAAAAAATACTGAAAATTTCAAGCTTTTTGCACTTAGAAGCAACATAATTATATTTAATTAAATTGGACTCATCAATTTGATTTTTGAAGTAGTTTGTTTTAAAGAAACTATACCTTTAAAAAGTTACAAGGAACGTCCTCGTCCTAATATTCAACCTATAAACATCTGACGTCTAGAACATCTCGAATGACATTTTTAATTTTCTTATTGCTTGCAAATGGCACAAGCAATTTAGAGCTTATTCGAAGAGTAAAAGTTGGCGGTTGTTAGGGACCGATCTCCATGGCGATGTAATGACGGGGAAAACCACAAATTCACCACCAACTTCATACAAGTGATTGAAGAAAACAACAACAGCGAGAAACGGATAACACTTTTCATTGTTTGAATTCAGCGAATATTTACCATACTAAACAACAAAACACAAGAAACCTTATCCCTTCAAGATTCCTTTACACAAAACAGAGACAATTTTTTTTTCTTGCTATACAATGTGTTGATGTTATCGATTCGTACCTACTATACAATTTCAAATGCATTTTCTTGGAAGTACACGAGTAAATGGATTCTAGTTTTAAAATCGTTGCGGCCTTCAAATACATTGCTAATTTGATACATCTGTTCGTTCTGAAAATAACTGCCAGAGTCCGGCAACAAATAAAATAACAAATAAGAGAGTTCATGGCGGATTAATGGTGAAACCAATGAAAAATGCAATTAAAATTGTTCATGTCGTTATGGGGGGCCATAAATCGAGTGTGATGGCCTCATCAAACGTCAGACACAATAGACCATGGGATAGGTTAGGACTGTCGTAAATTCCGCGCTCGTGGCGTCGTGACGCGTCATTTCTTCTTCATTCTTAAACGGGATCTTTGGCCAATGAATAATGGACACACCGGAAACTCCATTACTTATGACAATGATTTTATCATTGGCAAAATTACTCAACCGTGGAGAAATTCACCTGTTCCGACCATATTATACCAAGATTAAGTGAGACAGATATGGGCGACCGACGCATACGAGGATGATGTTACATGCCTTATTGGTAAATGAAAATGCGTGGGCAAGTGCTGCTTTTACTTTTTTACAGCCGGCTATTATTACTGATTTCGATTTCATTACCACATCATTCTTATGACCACTATTATTTTATATCTTTACAATATCAGAAAGAATTATTTATCTCCGAAAATCAGTTCAAGGGAGAATGGAATAAATTTTGAATAAAACAGTACAACAACGTAGAAGCATTTTAATATTGCTTATCTTGTAACTTAATGCTTTAATTTGAATATTTCGTTTCGAAAACAAGAGTTTTGTGTTGAGAATGCTACATTTAAAAATAAAATTCGGTATATGAAAAAATCAACGAAACCCAATAAATCTACTTCCACTCGTTTTAACTCGTTGAGTTAAAGAAGGTTTTGCATGTCAGGAAATTAAAATCGGATAATTTGTAGTGGTTGATGCTGCATGTTATAATCAAATAAAAAACCATAAACGAATAAGAATATTATTTTTTAATAAAGCTAAAACATGAAAACACCTTTCACAAGCTACTCAAAAAATATTCCATCATATAAATAAGCCAAATGACATTTTTTATTAAAAATTATTCTACATACGAGTACATATAATTACAATTTTGTTTCCGACGATAATATTGAAGCAATTTTGACATTTTTCATTAAAAATATACCTGAATTATAACTGTAATTAAAAATCTTCAATTTGAAAAAACAGATAATTTACGTACACATTTTCATAAATATTTACCAAAGGACTAGGTCATAACATTAAAACAACGATAAAAAATCGTTAAACACAGCATAATTTCGTGCAAATATTTTTATTAGTCAACTAATGGATAATATGTTTTAAATATTAAACCAAACGTCATCAACAAATAGGCGATAGAATTTTTTATATTGGCATCTTTGTCAAGACTAATTTGTATAAAATTAAATTTTAACATAACTATTATGTTATCTCGTCAGACCAAACTAAATTATTGAAAAATTTTCTCTTAATTCCACCAGAAAATTCACTCTTTTCCATTAGGCTTCGAAACAAGACACTGTACTCGTATTCTGAACTTATTCGAAGTTGGTTAAAACTTAAAAATGTGTTATTTTCCATTACTTTTACCTCGAGAAGATATATAAAACGTATGACAAAACTGAAAAAATACAATGTTTACTTTTGTTAGCAAACATTTAATATTCTTTTAAAAGAAAATTAAGAACCTTTTAGACACACTCTTTAGAACCGCTAGAGGCTGAGAAAGTCTTGCAATAAAATCGGAGATTACAAGAGGTACAACATTTACTTAAATAACTAAACATTATGATACATATACATACATACTGCCGTGTAAAAGTTGCCTCCTTACTTTACATTGCATAATTTAAGGGAACTCCTTCGATGTAAATACACTTTCTTCATACCCTCCGTGCATAATTTAATAATAATAAAACTTTCCTTTTCTTTAATTTACAGTTTAATTCCAATTCTGGTACGAAATAAATTTTTCAGTGTTATTATAATAATAAAGAGGTCACTTATTTGAATCATACAAAATCTTAATCACCGAATTTTTAGGTGTTTATACTACAATAATCAAAATCCATGTCAAAACGTGACTTGTAAAGAGAGTTTAGCCTTGATTTCTGAATAATACAAGAATAAGACATCAAAGAAGCAAATTAATAAAATAATAAAAAATGTTAACATTGAATATATCGCTTCCTGTTCAAGCCATAATAACGTAATTAATAAATTTAAAAATAGTTATTATGAAAACACTAAAAACTTATCAGAAATCTGATGGCATTACAAGAAATATAAAAATTTACAACGATAAGAAGAAACATAATATCATTGTGTTATCAATTACGAAAATGTTAGCAACTGATTGAATTGAAATCTTCAAAACCTGTTTTGGAGTAAACTACTGACACAGTTTTTATAATTTGTGACATCTTATGGTTCCACGTAAACAAAATCTCACGAATAAAATGTAATAAAACATTTTGTTGTAAACCAATAATTAGTCTTGTTGTTTCGTGTTCAGTGCAATTATTGTATTCCTCAAAACAGACAACATAAATTTTACAAATTATAAATAGCGTGAGTTAGAAAATTACAACTTTAAAATGTAGTGTAAACACTGATACTCTTAGTATAACACAATCAAACTGTCAGTCGTGAATAAAAAAAACCTTGATTATCTCACAGAAAGCTAAAAAACCAAAGAAAAAGCTTATTTAGTTTTTAAAAGTAACCACAGCTATTTAAAAAAATATATATTCCCTCAAAAACACCTGACATTTTGTACTTACTCCTAGTTGTGTTCTCATAAAAAAGCGAATTCATTAATGAGTTTAATTAAATGCAAACATCCCGAGAAAAAAGCCTCCAATATTTTGGCAAAAAGCAGTGTTCCCTCATTACTTTTCAAAATACACGTATTATTTATAAAACCTACCCTAACTCTACGTACCGTTATTATTGCTTAATTTAGATTCAATTAAAGATAATTTATAATTATAAGTACTTCAAAAATAAATGATAATTGCTATAATTTCAACGGTAAGTGCAAATGTGTCGCCAAGAACTAAACTGCTCTGTGAGTTTTTTTGTGAGAGAGAATACATAGTTGTCCAGATCAAATTTTTTTTCATGTTAGTAATTTTACATAAAATAAAAAACCAATGAGATTCAAGTTATTATATCATCATTCATTCATTTATCATTTCTTATTAATTAAGGTAGTTTTTAGACAGTTTTTTAAGTGCAGGAAAACAGGCGGTTTAACCGTACAAGGGTTTTGTCAATCTCTGATCGAGAATTCCCTCTAATAAACAATGTTTTAACAATGTTCAGAAATAAAAATAAAACAGCACTTCTTAGACTTTTATTATACAGTATTTAATAATAACAAAATTTAAAAAATAAAACGAATAGACTCTCGCACATTTTATTTTTATACTTTTTAATTTGTACACACAAGTCAGTAGGTAATATTGCTTGTTCTTGCTATTTTGCTACAAAATTAAGTTCGGATTTTATTCAAAAGAGCAGCGTTTCTTCTTCGAGAATTTCTTGCTAACTGATACGACATTTCGTCTCCAAACCAATCAGAGTTCTCCTGAATCCGCTCCTTCAGACTATCAGCAGCTAAAAAAACAAAATGTACCACTTATCAGGTGGTCTGTTTGACTGTCAACTTTATTTGAAACAGTCAATTATTATAATAAACTATTTATTAACTAAATTAATAATTTTCCAGTTTAAAATATAGCTTGGTTTTATAATATAAAGCCATTTCCTAAATTCTTTATCTTAAATTTGTTTACTTAGAATCTTTATATTCTTTTTATGACTTGCATTTATTTTTGTAATTATTTCCATGCCTCTAGTTCGTTTTATGCAAACCGTCTCGTCTAGAGTGAAAGCGGTATAACAGTGTTATTATAGAAAATTAATTTCTTAATATTTTCATTAAAAAAAAAAAATACAAAAAAGCTACTGAAATATATTAAGAAAATATATTTCACGCTTAAAATTTGTGCAAGGCTAGCTTTATGTATTTGAAAACACTGCCAAATGATTAAAGGTAAAAAAAATAAAGAAAAAAGTTATAGAGAATTACATACTCTTTAAAAAAAGTCTGTGAGACAATATATTTATCTTTTTTAGTTTAGACATTAAGACATTAGAGATGAAAAAAGTTAAACAACCCGAATACAGACCATTTCATTAATTTTTCAACTGTACTGATTTTATACAGTTACGTTATTTTACTAGTACAATAAAGAGGTACTTTATGGACGTAACATTGTAATATTATAAAGAATAATTTATTAAGCAGTCGGACATAAATTAAATACTGTTATTAAATAAAATTCTTTTAAATTTTATTGTTAATTACAATAAGGATTTCACTGTGTTTTTTATTTTATTGGTGTGGCTGTGGTGAATCTGGTTATAGTGATTGGTACATATTACGTTTAAGTCCCCTTTATAAATAAAAATTGTCATTTACATAAATGAAGTTAGAGACACTCAATAATTATTATTTCTGTTATGTGGACGGAGTAGGAGACAATTATCTTCTTCTACAGTCTCCGACTCTATCCCCAAACACATGATTATGAATCAGGTTGAAATAAAAAACCTGCCAATGTTCTACTATCACCTGTCTAAAACCCTTTTATTATTGTCAATATATTGTTTATAATCGTTGTTCCACTTTGTGATGTACTATAAGTTAATAGAGTTTGCTTATTACATTTACCATTTTCATTTTTTAGCGATACTGTTAATCATTATCGGTTGATAGATCACTTAAGCACCTCGGTAGCAGTAATCCTGACAAGAATTTGACTGAAAGTGGTTAAGTAAAATTTTTTAAGTAGACTTCTTTTAGTTAACATGTAAAACAGCGTTAATAGTATCCTGATAATACCATTTGTGTAATTCGCATAATTACCGAGTTTAAAACTCGAGGTCTCTCATTTAAAAACCTCAACATAGAGTTTTACAAACATTTTTTCCTGCATTTTCTGTCTTTTTTACACTTAAAAGATTCAAAAGCAAAATAGTCTACTCTCCTTTCATATCTTCAAATTCTTCAAAATAAGCTAGTATAATAGCGTAGCAATTTATCATATATCATACTAGAATTAAATTTATGTCAGTCTATAGGTGTAACATTTCATTCAATATCGTGTATTTTTTACTACAGATATTCCTTTAATAATGTCCTGGTTCCATTATATTAAAAATCAAATTAATGACGTATGCATCCATAAAGTTTCGATCATTTTGGATGTTAAGACCCAATAAGATCTTTATTTTTATATGCCTAGAAGTGTGTATTTATTTAATTGAATAAAAAACACTTCTAGAATTTGACATTTAAAAAAATGTCGTACTTAAATCGAATATGTGAATTAAAGACAAACAACATTAAATGGCATTTATTCTTTCCATTTTTGACCAAAATAACAGTAATTTTATTTTATGTTATTAAGTACTTAATGTGTTTTATTACGTTTCATTGTAATAAATATCAAATAGCAGGAGTCGAATGAATTTATTTTTATAAATATTGTTAATTTTTTATGACCACCTGATGTATAATTTATACGTTTTATCTGTGCCAAATTTACTGTCAAACAAAATACGTAATTGACATCGGAATAAAACGTGTCTGTCGTTTGACATTTTATAGTTTACTAATTACAGCAATCTTCTACAGATACGAAATAAGTATCTGTTTCTTTCTCCCTTCGTTTTATCTTTCACATTATCCTGATGAAATCTGACAACAGCATCGAAACAGGGTGGGAATAAAAATGTGTTCTTATCATCAATCAATAAACAAATATCAAGTATTTATCTACAATTCCCGATATACGAATATAACCGTTTTCTGAACTGTAGATATTCTTATAACACAACTAACTAGGTATATGATAAAAAAAGCAGTTTCATTGTGAAGTCATATTTACCTAGAACCTACAAACACCTAACCTAACCTTTCCAAGCAAGTATCATTAGTTGAAATGACTCGATTTTAGCAATTTCCTCAAGGAAATAGCTAAATTAGCAAAGCATAGAGAATATCTTTTACCTGTTTCGTAAAAATTCATACTGAGCCGTATCCAAAACTATGAAAAGTTTGCTTGGAAGCCAAACACTATTCAAGGTCTTGTTACATGAAAACACGGTAAATCGTCGTGTAAAAGTTCCATCGGGATTTTCACACTGCACAAATAATTAACCGAAAACTAAAACACAACACCAATACAACTGTTACTTGCCTTTATTGCACATAAACACGTGAAAATACCAAAAAATAGCACACGTCGAAGAAAAGGTTGTTTTCAACATGGCCGACACAAAACTCGGCTATTTCACAAGGATTTGTTGACCCTGGTTCTATGACAAATCTGATTGGTTGAAGTAACGCGGCGCAAATTCTCATTGGTGGAATTCAAGGTTATGGACAAAACATTGACATGCACCTGTCAGCTTGAATTCATTCCTAAATTTTATTTCAATACCAGTCAAACACAATTCTAATTCTAACTACATAAAAAAATGATACATTAAATATATTGCAAGACATAAATACTTTATATTCGTTTTTAGAACAAAAGTAAAAATAAACAAACTAGTGCGCTCTATCCACCTTTGACGCAAGCATGAAGTAGGCTGTTGCAAATGACGCAAGTTGCCACTAGAGGCGCCACCTACAAGATCCATGACCATATTCAAATTAAAATTTTCAAAATGTTATATTCTTCAATTCCGATATTTCTTCATACAGTGAAACTGATAAAAGTAAGTATTTTAAATTTTTATTAAATAAAAATAAATAATTTTTACAAAAGTAGTACGAAAATGTTAAAAAAGTCTTCTTTGGTGTAATAAATATACCTGATCGCAATTTAAATCTCATAAACTGTTTAAATTCGATATAAATTATAATAAAATATTGCTTAGAAAAGTAAAATTTTAATTAAATGTCACTGACATTAGAGGGCGCGTTTGAGCGGCAAATTCAAAATTTTATTATAAATTAAGTGTTAATTTTGAATAAATATTGTTTAAAATAATAATAAATAAATCTTACCTTTGATCGGTTCTACTTTCTTCATTGTCTCCAAAAAATAGATAATGTGAGGTGAAGGTGTCCATTCCGCTTGAATAAAAAATTTATACATGACGACGAAATTTGTTTTTTCTTAAAAACTTGACATTGTCACTATATATAGTTAGCTCAATATGATAAAACATACACTGCAGTCTATTGAAAATGTTAAAAAACATTAGTACGAATTGGTAAAATTGCGATTTTCGTATTGATAAAGAATTGCAAAGGGAATCGTGTTGCCTGAGACTCCCTAATCTCCATGCGCTCCTGTGCTTGACAACAATGTTGCTAGGCAACCAGCAACGCGTCACTATCCATTTCATCGGAATATTTGCATGCAGACTAACGTTTTGTTTGGAAGTGAAATTGCTTCATTGAGTTAAATACATAATACATTTGCAAGTTTGTTTGATTTTCTTATTAGATTTATTATTCATAAATACAATATATATTTATGTGGCACGAGAGGCATTTATATTTTTACCAAAATATTCTTATAAATTTTAAATCAGATTATATAGAACACGTTTTAAAATTAAAAAATTGCTATGAAAACAAAGATATCTACTACTGGTGCTAACGTATGTCTTTATACAGGATTTTTTTTACAAATAAACGCCAATTTTTTTGAAAAGATCGTTGAGAGAATTTTATAGTAATTTATAAAACAATAATTTTACTTGTAAATTATAAATTCAGACTTTACGCAACATCTTGTTGTATTCCCCATTTTTCAACAATTTATTATTATTTTATTATAAATATGTGAATATTTGGTAATTTTTATAAGTAAATTTGCTCTAGAAAACTAAATATTTATGTAGATATACAGATAAATTTATGGTACAATAAATGCAAAAAAAGTTAAAAATTGCATTTATATTTCAATGTAATGTTTCCATTTATTTACTTGTCAATCTCAGTGATATTCTACATTTTAACAGTCGTAACTTACTGCCATTGACACTATAATTTCAGGAATTGCGATCAATAATATTAGTGGAAAAATTGGAAAATAAAATTATTATTTTTGCAATAACAACATTTTCGCAAATAGGTATACTATTCATGTCTTCCAATATACCTTTATAAGCATTTTTAAAAATTATTTAATAAACAAGGATGGCAATGAAAGCAGTAACGAGCATTAGCGAGTGAATGCTTTAAATTATCGAGATTATTAGTCGTCCGTTAGCATACGAATTGATTACTTCAATATAATTTTACGTTGAGCATAAGAAAAATTTCTTTTGGGATAAAAATTCTTTTTTATAATTTCAAAATTACTAATTAATGTAAAATTGAAATTATACATTAAGAGAGATCCGCCATAGCTGTAAATTATGTTAAACCAAGTATCCGCTGTACCCATAAAATTAACACTAAATTTTAAAAAATTACAAAGTGAAAATTTCATTAAATTGTAGTGTGTTACTTTTTCTATATTTTTTTTATAAAATAAACTCTAAATAAATTATGAATCTTACGTACTTTTTTAAAAAATAAGGATATTAAAAATGAATATTTTAACACTAGAGAAACTTGGTCTAATTTTTGGTTAATAAAATTCTCCAATAAACAATAAAAAAAATTAAAAACTAATGTTTTTTCAGAAAAAATCTGTTGGTACAATGTACAATGAAAATTCTGCAGGGTTTATTTTCACATTTAAACCTGTGAAAACCAAAAAACTTGGTGAATCTCTCTTAACATCTTATACCATTAGTTTAATGATACAAGATAAGACCATTCTCACCGATAAAAAGTGGTACAAAAGCGGTTTATTATGATCTTTACTTTTATCTAGTCATTCTTTAACTGCACTAGTAGGTAATTAAATAAAGACCTAAAATTTAATATTTTTGAAATAGTTTTTTATGTATACACAAAATAGAGTAATAGTTTTTAATAAAACGGGTTTCATAAAATTATTTGCGTACGTGGTTCATACTAGATTTTTTGCAGAAGTTTTTTAAAGCACCAAATTAATAAAAAAGATGTATTGCGTATTATATTTTATGTTTATATTTATATAACAATCAAATCAGTGAGAACTGTTTATTTTTGTCCAAAATCAGTGAAATTTTTAACACTACTACAACTAAATCCAATGTTGTAGTCATTTTGGGTCCTACACAATCGTAAAAGTAACATTAGAAGATTGGATGTTGTGTTTTTAAGGTAGAGGGATTAGACACAAGAAAAAGCACACAATAATTCTATATTGATATTTTTTTGATTCAAATTTTAAAATGACATTTTGTTTACAGAAAAAACTGAAATAAAACTTGATAAAAGGAATATTCTGTTTCTTATTGTCTTCAAATATTCAAAAAATATTTCATTAAAACTCACTTCTAACAATGAAATACTCTTTAAAAAATATAGTTTGTTGAAGCCCTTTAAAGGACTACGCTGCGAAAAGGACATTTTACGGTGTGTTTAAGTCCTCAAAATAATCATTTTAGAGAGCGAATGCAAATAAATATTTTATTAGAACGTAAGACATAAATATTATATAAAAATTCTTAAAGACATCGTATCTGAAAATTAATGTTTCGTATTATATTACCAGATTTACTGATAAAGTGTTGAATAATTAATTTGCATATACATTCTATTGACTCAATACTATTGAAACAGAGATCACCATTACGAATATTTTGTCCAAATACATTAAATGATAAATGATTTTACATATATCAGCATAAAACATTTTAAAAAGGTTAGCGTGTCACACAAAAAAAACAATTAATGAAAAATTGTTCATGTAAAATGTAGATAAACTTTTTTTTAATTATTTTATTTAAAAAGTTATAAAATGTTCAAAAAAATATAAAAGCTACTATTTAGTTTAAACATTAAACAAGTAGCTAGGTAATTATATGAAATAGACAACAAAATAAACGATTCGTATCTGATTTTATAATTTATTTCAAACAATTTATTACATATACAATGATTCACTTGAAAAATGTAGCATCTAATAACTCTAAAGAATACATCTCACGATTGTCTCTAAATATAGCTAAATACGAAAACTTAACAATAAATACTATAAACATTTTTTAACATAAGCATTTTAAGCATTCTTTGGTCTATAAAATAGTTAACGACTATAAGTGTGAATGGCTTAAATTAAACATTTGTATTACAAACTCAATCATGACATTAAATTGTAGAAAATCATTGCAAAAGTATTTCGATACATACCGTATGACTAATATCTATATAAATGTCAAAAATCTCTTAAATTATGTGATTTCTTCCAGTAATGAAGACATTTTATTGTGTAATACACATATTAACGTAGTGGCAATTTCGATGCCAAATGACTAGCTTAACACCCTTCAATCACTAATGCAACTTGCGGTTATCATTGGGTAAACCTCGCCACATTCTCCGATCTTCTCTTTGAATATCGCTATAAGAACGTTCTATAACAAAATTAATTTTAATACCACAAGTGCAAAGTAATTAATTTTACCTCTAAATTTTATAAATGGTATATCTTGTACATTAGGAACATTCCGTTTTGAAAAATTTGACGATTCTCGAGTCGAACGAAAAGAACCCATTCCTCTAAGGGACGGAGGTTGGATACACAAAACATCTTGATTCATTCGGTAGGAAGTTATTGACGGGGCTTCAAGGGTGCTATCGTCGTAGGTGTTAATATCGATGTCAGTTAAAACTGCAAAAAAAATCAATATTACTATAACCAATTTTGCAAAACTAAATTTTCATTGTAAAAAATATTTTTATCAATCACAGTGATGAATTAAACAAACACAGGTAAAGTGTGTTAGCACATTTAATGAATGCATCTATGACAAATGGCATTCTCCCATGAATAAATCTCATTTTATGTACAAATACATTGAGTTCATTTTCTACATATTACACTCCATAATTACTTTGACGTTATACCACATTTGTTATAATTTACCTTCCATTAACAGGCATGAAAATTATGAACCAACTAATCTCAAATCTGTTAATAATAACTAGAGGTATAATTCTACAACTACAGAGTTTCCCACTAGCATCAAATGACAAAATTACGAGTATGTGGCTTGGAATTATATCCTTTTATAACCACTAGAAATTATGACTACAGAACTATCCTGAATAATTTTTTTAACTAAAAACTTGCTTTTCTCTTTTGGAATTTCACTCTAAGTGAACACTAAAAGTTCAGTTTTCATTAAAATCTGAAATTATTCACACAAGGTGCATTTTTTCTTTCCATCTAATTGCTTAACTGTTAAATGAGTCATAAGCAACAAATCAACTTCACCTTCAAACTTAACTATAGAAGGATTTTATGCAAAA
Source organism: Tribolium confusum (assembly GCA_029207805.1). Taxonomy (NCBI): domain Eukaryota; kingdom Metazoa; phylum Arthropoda; class Insecta; order Coleoptera; family Tenebrionidae; genus Tribolium; species Tribolium confusum. The sequence continues at coordinate 150,938 of JALGAY010000004.1, forward strand.
AAGCAAACATTATATTACTTAAGTAAATAACGATGTGTAATAGAAAAACAATGCAAAATTGTAACCCGAATTTAAGTGATTTCTAATAGTGAATTGAAGCAAATGTTTACCTTCTCTGTATAGTGAGTAATGAATTTTTTTGTGATAACCAATAAAGTGCTTAGTTAGTATCTTTAAAGTTATTTACCGATGGTGTTTAATTAGTCTAATCATTGATTTAATAGAATAAGCACATCTGGCAAGCATAATTTAATTTGCTTCATTTATTCGTAGTTGTTTTTGTTACCATATAAAACCGTTGTTAACATTTATCCACGGTGTTCAACTTTATAACGTTGGGATGATAATTTCAAGAAAAGAAACTGCAAACTAAACAGTTATGTGTAAGCGTTGTAGGCAATGCATAATTTAACCATTTTTATCTATCCGCGAAGCCTCATGGAGAGCTGTTATAACCAGCCATAAGAACAAGCACCTACCACTTATCATTTTACTAATCTCAACACTATAATTAAATCAACAGTAATTATTCGAAGACCGTAAAGAACACACCTGGACTGGATTTTGAAAAAGAATTAGCATACCATGAAAAAACATTTGAGGATTAAGTTAAAATTTTATTAAATGTAGCCATAACTGTAACACCTGTTATACTTGAAGTAGTTATAGTAATTACATCATGTTTCGTATAAAATGCAAGCAAGGGAAAGTATGACCTTTATTTTACTTGCTGTGACAAGGTCCTAATTGCTTTCACACGAACTTCAACAGAAATTCCATAAAGTGAACGAAACATTTACTACTCTCGAGAGAGTTCACTTGTTTCCAATAAGTTTAATTTCATTTATAATGTAATAATTGTAAAAAACTATTACGTTTTATTATTACTAATAAAAATAATTTGAGGTTTAAAATAACTATTTTTATATAACAGAGACGTTTGAAATTACTCTAAAAGAAAGTTGATTGTTATAAACCTCAAGTCTATACAATAAAAAGAAATCTACTGACCAACCGCGAAATCTAGTTGAAGTATTATTCGTATAATGAAAAAAGATCTAGTAATTTAGTGCAATTATATTTTTAGGACATTGAATCTAACAACTTTGAACAATATTTATTTAAGTAGAACAATCTTACAATAAGGTGTATTATCACGATTGGTTTTTATGTCGTAAAGTGCAAATTATTACAAATTAGAAATATAAAATATTATAAATGTATTTTTTATTAATTACTTACTTGCTTGAGACAATTTATGAAACGTTTTTATTTTGTTACTAATTGCTTAACATTTTCTTTTGAAAATTATCAAATTAATCTGTAAAAAGGTGAGAGAAGCACACATAAAAGCGACTGAACAATACCCGAAGCACGTATTAAAATAAAACTACTTACTCTTTTCTCTTTCGAAAAGAAAAAGGGTGGTATCTCCCAAGCTTAGATTTGTTAATTTTGGATGTATAGCAATTGCCTAATAAAAATAAAAAGCCGTATTGTTAGAAGCATGTTAGTAGAAAAACTGTATGGTTTGACTATTTCCAAAAACCAAATTTAATTTTTTTTATATAAAACTTACGAGACAGTCTGTTATCGAGAGTAGGATGCTCCCAATCCTTTTCACTAGGAGTCCACTCCCGTCTTCTTACAATGTCCTGTCGAATGCTGTCAGTGGGTAATTGCCTCAAAGCTGCAATAAATAAATAAATTAAATTACCATTTTGATGATTCATTTTTACAGCTACTTAAATTCACTAAAATAAATTTAATTACCGAGATATTACGTAATAACGCAAACGTTTTTGGTTAATAAAAATCGTAAATTTTATTGAACACAGCCAAATTTAAGTTTTATTTATATTTTTTGATAATAATGAAGTACAAGGACAATATTTTAATTATGTTTTAATTATTAAAAATTTTGTCTGTCTATAGACGTTTATTATCTCTCAATCACAAATTAATTTAATTGATTATAGTAGTGTTGTAACTGATGCTAACCGGACGAATCATAAATTTCAACACCAAATATTGCAAAATAATTATGTAATTAATAAAATAATTTGTTGTCGTAATATATTAAATTCCTGAAATGATTTAATAATTTTTTTAAACGGTGTGATCCATCAAAAATGCAATTTGTTCTAGGAAACACAAAGTTGAGAAAATGTATGCAAGTTGCACGTTGTGACTTTTATTTATTTTACAGTTTGTTGCAGCTACATGTAATAAGGTTCTTTTGCTTAGTAGTGTAACAAATTAAAGATAAAATCTTACGTAGTTTCTGATGAGGAAGCATCCATTCTCCCAACGACCCTGTGATGTTGTTATTATCTCTTGGTTTTCCATCGTGTGAATGTCTAAGTGTTTTCCTCCTCTCCTTGCTCATCATCATACACTCTTCAATCAATTCGAACCAGTCTTCTAATCCATCAGGCGTTCTTAGAAAGATTTTTCCGTCTCTTCCCAAAACTAAAGAAACGATACTGTAAGTCCTCTTGTTTTCCCATTCGACTCGTTCAATATCAACCAACTTGACTTTGAAGAGAAATTGTCCCATTTCCGATATTTTATCAGCACCGGAAGCTCTTTGAAAACAATACAAATAATCTCGCGTCAGGATAAAGTAACGCTCCTTCCATCGGCTGAAGAGTTTCTTTCGCTGCTGCCACAGAAGGCCCCGTTTGATCGTAGCAGACGACTCCTTTCCGAAATTTGAGGAAAGAAGAGACTGTAATTTCGAATAAATTTTTAAGGATGAAGTTGTGAGATATTTATTAAATAGCCGTCCCTAGACAGCCACCACGAGCATACTTAGGATGCCCGTGGGAACTACAATATACTTCTCTCGCAATTTCTTGTCATGTATACGGTTTGGGGAAAACATTAATAAACAGAATTACTAAAAGAAACATCGATACCATCCAACGTTCGCAGAATTTTATTGGATTTTACATACCAAAAGTAGTTATCTTGTGGTGCGTGATAAAAATGCCTTGCGGTCGTTGTCCCGGAAGACGTTCGACCGATTTGCATCCGGTTTGCCTCAGGTCGAAATCTTATTCTGATATAAATTAGAAATTGCCAAGTGACATTTATGGAGATAAAAAGTGTATCAGCAACACCATAATTCTACTGCTTTTCACGCGACTTGTTATAATACAAAAAAAACTAGCATAATTACTATGCTGATTCGGAAAACATTTTTTTGAAATCTTTTAAAAAATACTTTAATGTTGATAAGTAAATATGCGGGCAGTTACCAACCCAACTTTTACATTTTATTTATTGAGAAGTTTTGAACAGTCCATAAATTTTATATTGCTCTGACTTTCTGCTTAATGCTGAATCGAATATAAATACATAAAGCAGAGAGTTCGAGTAAAGTTTAGATACCTGTCTAACTTATGAGAGAGTTGAGTTCTACATATTATGGAAAATATTAGCCTTTTACAGTAAATACTAAAAAAAAATTTGTGTACCAAGACCAAAGAGTACGAAAACAGGCAAAACCGAAGCGCAGACAAAAATAAAAAAATAGCTATTAATGCAATAAGTTGCTAAAAAAGTCTTTAAAGCACGCGACGTGAATCTTGGTCCACGAGTGCAACGAGTGATCCAACACGTCAAGAGCTAAAAAACATCAATCTTGCAACGTATTGTATTCAAGATTTTTTGTTACAGCGTTTTATAACAGATTTTCTTTTCAAAAATAATGATTTTAATCAACTTGGGTTCTGCGTTAAAGTTCTGTGATAAAGAAACACAAAAATGAGCGATTCTAAATTTGATCCCGACATTGAAAATGTTGCGGAAGCTGCACTAGCCACGCTAGTGCCCGAAAAATCTAAGAAAATACAAGGAAAGATACAGGAAATTTGGTAGTTGGTGTGAGGAAAAAATGTAACAAGTATTGAAGAAAAGGTACTTTTGGTCTATTTTTCGAAATTATCTTTCATGTATAAGCTGTCTACTTTATGGAGTACCTACTCAATGCTAAGAACCATGATATATCTTAAGAAGAATGTAGATATCAAAAAAATTACAAGATTGCATTTCTAAAAAGAAATACCAGTGGGTACAAGGCTAAAAAATCCAAAATATTCACCAAACAAGAGATAGAACGTTTCATAAAAATAGCTGATGACAAAGACTATTTATTGGCAAAAGTTGAGCTAATTTCTGGGATTTTTGGCGAGTTACGCAGAAAAAAATTACGTTTTTGAAGGTGGAAAATATAGAAAATTGTACAAGTTTTATCAAAGATACCGAACACTAATACAAAAATTTCACGAATGTTTACAGTAACTGAAGGATTTGTAGATGGAATTAGTTTCTTAGAAATTTTCGGCAAATACGCACAGTTTTGACCTCCTCATACTAAACATCAGTGATTCTTCTTAACTTATAGAAATTCCAGGTGCTGTACGCTACCCGTTGGTATAAATACTATTGGAGGTATGCCTAAAAACATTGCACAATGTCTCGGCCTTTTAAATGCAAAAGAATATACCGGGCACTGCTTTCGTCGTTGTTCAGCAACACTCAGGAGCAGATATTACTTTACTCAAAAGACATGGAGGATGGCGATTGAGTTCTGTTGCGGAAAGTTACATAGAAAACTCTGTTGAAAGCAAAAACACAATTTTGATGAAAATTATGGGAAAAGATAAAACTGTATCAAAGAAAAGAAGAATCTGTGACGAAAATAATAAATCTGAAGTGGCGTCTACAAGTACCGTTTCCACTTGTATTGAAGTTCAGGAAAGAAATCTGAAATCTGAAATCTTCGAATGTTCAATTGAGTCCCTTAAGTAATTGTACTTTTCATGTTTATAATAAATAAATAAAATAGTAAACAGTACGTCATTAGCAATCAGAATGACAATCAAAAAGTCACTCTTATAAAACACTCCAACAAAAAATAATTTTTTTACCAAACAGAAACTATAAAGCATTAGATTAATCAGAAATGAGTATTCCAAATTTCTAAAGCATACTGGATCTTCTCTGGTAAAAAACCGACCGTAATAATAATTCCTAAATTATATTTATTCGTAAAAATAGCAATGCACAATACCCTATAATGCGTGTGTTCAACTTCCTCATTTTTATTATGCAAAATAATATTGGAATGGCAGTCCATAAAGAGTTACCTACTAAATATATATTTTTTTAAATTGTGTATTTTTTGTCCTACTTGGATATTTTCCTCTAGTTTATGTCTTTGGAATTATACGTGTTTCAAATTCTAGTTCTCCGAATCTATAAGGTTATGTAAATTTGACCCTTTTGAATGCATTCTTACGCACTTGTGCTTTCCTTTGTAGGCATGTTATCTCTTATGTGGCAATTAAAGTAGCAACGCCACAACAATTATTAACAACGGCGTTTTTAAAAAATAGATAAAAATGTGTAAGTCAGAAGCCAGAACTTCCTTCCTCCGTCATTATCATTCATGATAACACAACAAGCGGCATTCTGTTTATTGTTGTTTATCATATTTTGTTAACATCGAGCTATTTTTTAACAACGACAGGTACAAAATGATGTAAACTGTTAAAATATACGACACGTGTAGAGAAAAATTGGGGGAGCTTATTACAGGCAAAATACTTGGAAACTAAATTTGCCGAGAAAATGAGAATGAATAAAAGAAGGAAAATTGCTGTATTTATGTAAGTGCAGTCTGCATTCTTGACATTTCGAACTGTTTTAATAAATCTCTAAAAGCAATAGCTTGTACTTATCGTCTGAATGCACGTTTTAGTATTTTTAAGCTGGATTTTGCTCGTTTTTTGGAAAAGTTGATTGTTGGAGCAACGACCGCTGTCAAAATTCTATCAAGATTTTAAGAATATTTTTTTTTAAACAATATTAAATTCCAGTGGCTATTACTCATATTTCTTTTTAATAAAACCCGACTTCCTGGGGTTTTATATAAGGCGATAGATTTTGTCTACAGTATTTAGTATCGTCTATAATCGAGTGGATAAAAATGATGCAACTAAATTTATTAGAGTCATTTTTCTTGCAATAAATACCGCAAAAATGTTACTCATAGAAAATTCTCTCAAGTCTCTAAATTTAGTTGTCACATTTATTTTATCTGACACAGAATAGTGTGTCATCATTTCTACAAACTCATAGTGAAAATACTGGGGGCGTTAGATATTACTTAGTAAAGACAATAATAAATAGTATTGTGTGATATCAACAATTTGCAAATCGACAGGAAATCGTTGCAATTTTTCTAAATGGTATCCAATAACAGGTTGTCTTCATTGTCATTCAGCACATCCTTCGTCCTTCCGCCGCAGGATGACACATTCTGCATCTTTACAGCAATTAGCATGGGTGGCAAAAGATGGTCAAGGCAATGACCAAATTTCCTTTATGACATCCTTATAATTGCGTCTGTACAAAACAGATCTCAATTTTGACAATTCTTTTGTAAGTCTAATAAGTAATTAAAATGCGAGACCCACTAATTGAAGTGAATCACTTAATGGGTACTATTAAGTAATGAGCAGTTTTTTTAATCATAAATCTTACTGCGGTTCGAGTTACTCATGTCCGTAATTCCGCGATAAATTTCGAAACATCCTTCCGTTTTTTCTACTTTTCTTTGATATGTCGAATTGTTTTAATCCGGATTTAATCGGGATTTTACTAATTGTACAAGGACGCAATTAGAATTAAAGCGGGTCATTAAACTATGCTGCTTTATCTCTTGGTAATGAAACGAAGCTGATAACAGGTGAATTCACACAGAAATACAGGGTGAATACAAAATGGCGGAAAAGCTCCACAGTATGTTATAAGACTTATAAGAGACCGACGAAAAAATATAATTGTGATTAATCAATATTTCTATTGCAACACAGAGTTACTAATTTTATTGCATTTTCCTATAAATAATTTAAATATCGGGAGCAAGTCAATTATGTAATTACGGGTAATCAATACGTTAGTTTATTGATACAGCGAGGCAGTGAAATAAAGTTTTAAATAAATTTGTATTACTAATTAGAAAGATTTAAAAATAGAACAGATTGCTTTCAAAAATTATACTTATTAAAGATGTATCTAATTTTTGAAAATGAGTTTATTGTATCCACATTTTCTCTTAAAAAATTGAAATAAATAATACCTAATATGAATATTTTATTACTCTTAATATCATTATTATTGTATTATTAAAGTTTTTTAGAGGATTTTGCTTTCTAACTTCTACTCTCTACGAATTCAAAACATTAATAATAATTTAGCAAAATTAATTATTTGCGGAAATATATAAATTAGAAAAAAAATGAAATATAAAATATTAATAAACTCTTTGGGCGAGGTATTATTTAATTAAAATTCTGCTAATCAGAGACCTGCATAGCGAATGAATTTTTTCACAATAAAAATGTGTAGTAAAAATTTTCCTTTACTTATTTTTAAACCTGCAATTTACAATTGTTGAATCACCATTTTCCAAAAGTGTAGGCTTTTCCTGCAATGTTAGCACATACGTGTCCAAAATTTAGTAACAGTTCTGTGTACCCAATTTTTACGATATGTCTAGAACAAGCAGACCTCGAAAAAATTTTGTTGACACTCGAGATTTCTCGAGATTAGTATTATCTCATTTTACGAGATACAAGAAAATCGGAAAGGTTTGTTACGTAATATGAGGTAGTAGAATCATCTTTCAGTTTCTATTAACCTTTTGGCCAATGTTAGATAATCTTTCTTAACGAAGAAATATTAAATTAACTCCGGTCAATAATTTTTGCAAAGGTGGGTTGATATCATTGTCATGCACGGCACTGAATCGATCATCAGCTAAGTTAAATATGCATTGTCTGTTGTCTGCAATTGAAATGAATCACAAAATATGCAAATAAACAGTTGAGAAGATACAAAAAAAAGTAATGATTTTGTCTCTTATTGTCTAGTGTTTGTAATAAGCAGTCATCTGAAATTCTGCGGGTGGGTCAACGTCTAAACTAATTTTAATAATGACGGAAGATCATAGTGTTAAATGAGTTGATTGGATGAATCATTGTAAAAACGCCCGGTTTAAATGGGATTTGCGACAATTTTAACATTTCGTATAAAAATTTGAGTCTGTGCAAGTAATTGCTTAATTACTTACGCAAAATGTGGCCAAACATTTCCCTGATAATTCTATTGAGGTCATTTTCAGCACCATTTTTAACAAGTGGCGTGTTAATAAAACTGACGAGGCAGAAAAATATTTATGTTTTCTTTATCAATATTTATATTGTTTTACAATTATTGAAATGAAAAATGATAACAATTGTAAAAATATAATCAGACACTGAGCGAGGATACTTTTACAAGTGACTTGATGGTCTTTGTCCGATAAAGAATTGTTTATTAATTACTTGATAGTTCATTATTAAAATCTATTTCAAAAGTTCCAATTAGGAATTTAATTGAAGAGACTGCAACGATATAATGCTTACTAATAAAAAATAATTATTTTAAATAATTATAACTAGATTTAATGAAGTCGGCAGTATAGAAAGTTGCAATAAATATATGTTGAAATATTATCAAGTCTGCAGTTTATTTCCGGTTAACCTCAAGAATTTTACAGAAAAAATTATTGATAACAAGTTATTAACATTGATTTTGTATTTTATCATTTCACACGTGCCTTTCCTTGAATTTTATCTAAATCTCTTTGTTCTTTTTTATTTTAGCTTTAGACGAATTATCTCCCGCTAAGGAGCACTCCAACTGCAATAATTTTTCACTGCAGGGTATCAAAATGCGATTATATACCGATAACCCAGAAACATTAATTAAATGAAAAACATAATAGATGTTCCGCTAGAAATTTCTTTAAAGAAAAACGGCAAAAATTATGTTTCTGCAAGTATGCAAATGCAATATAATTATTGTCGAACTCATTATGAATTCATACTAAAGAAGAGAAATTCGCTACCTCGACTTTTATATAGCTTTTATCCATGACTTGCATTCCCATTTATAGACATCTACTTTTGTTCACCAAAACTGTCGATTGAAAATAGAAATTGGTTCGTTTGAAAGTGATCGAAAAAATGTCGTAGTTATTACTTTTGCGTTCTATATTCCGAGTTGTTATCGCATTATTTCTTTTTAAATATTTATTTTTCTGATTAAAACCACTACTGATATACCGAAACAACCCATTTTTTCTATTTGTTTTAATCATTTTAATTACTACTAAGTTTCTTTTAATATTTATCACCATTCCGCTTTTAATCTGATAAAAATTAGTTCTCTTATTACCCTAATTTTACTATCTTTTTATATCTTCTCTGCTTAATAAACTCAAAAAATTTCAAAATTTCTTGATTATAATTTAATGAAATTTCGTATTTATGCCTAATTCTTTGAATATACATAGTTGGGTAAAATCTGCGATTATTAACCCCCAAATATAATTGAAATTTATAGTTTCCAAGTCCGAAATCTTTATCCTAAATTCTGATGAGAAATTATTAGCAAGTCAGGGAAGTGCGTACAACCTCTGAATTCTGTTGGCTTAAATGTTATCGACAAGTATATATTTCGAAGTTTCCACTTGTGTTACAAAACAATGAATGATGGGGGTGGAAAATGGGCGTTTGCCACTCTAATGGCTTCTAAAATATTAATGTCACTCTCAACTGACAATGCAAATTACTACCTTGTTGAATAAACAAAATATTAACATTTTTTTCTATAATTAAATTAAATGTAGAGCTTTTTAAATAAATTAAAATCTACAGGGTGTGTTTAGGACTACTTACAAAGAATATTAAACGAAACCCAGTTACGCGTTACAATTATCGCACAACATGCTTTCTCTAAAACACGAATTTCTGTAAGAAAGTGAGAAACTACCATGTAATTGCTGATGAACAAGAGAAATTTCACTTTAGTTTTAAACTTTGGGACCTTATGTCAAAAAACTAGTAGCTAATGTAATGTTTCTTTTATACAAATATTAATGGAAGTCTACTATTCATAACTGGATTTGGGATTACATTCAGAACTCTGTTTTAAACTCGAGTTTTAGCTTGTATTATCGGTAGAAAAATTGTATTGGGTACAAATGCTTGTAGAATTTTAATACAGTTTTAACTTTTATGGAAATCGATTACAAATTTTTATTTTTGAAACAGTTTAATATTGTATTTATTTTTGCCAGACTGGGGTTGAAACCTGCTGAAAGTTTTATCATCTTTTCCAATAATTTAGCCGCGAAATTTCTAGAAATAAATCACTTTTTAAATAAAGTAAAATTCCCCAAAACATTACTTAATTACTATTTCAATGACTTTGAAATATTTACTTAATTACTCACCTGTTATCTACTATCAAAAATTTATTTACATTTAAAAATTAATTTGGTAACTGTGAAATTTTTGCTCCATATGTTTAATTTTTTATGGTATGATTCAACAATAACATGTGGTGTTTTTAAATTTCGTATACATCACAAATGACATACCATTCTAGAATCTATATTTATTATAAATTTAGTTTTTAACTATTTAGCATATTTTATCAGTGCATAAATTTTTATCGCTTGAAATAACTTGACCTTCCTTGTTTAACTACAAATAAAGTTAATCAAACACAAATAGCATCAATTGACGTACAATAAATTACTAAAAATTTAACATGATCGAAATATAATAAATTTATAACAAAATATTTACTACTATGTACAAATTCTTGAATAAATAAATTCGTTTAGATAAAAATAGATTCTATGATTAAATTTTTTGCAAGCTTAAGTAGTGTTTTATTGACATTTTCCATTTACAATCACTTTAACATATCTCGCATGTGAAAACTGTCAAAAGTAACACATTTGCGTGTCATTTTATTGCTGTCATCATTAAAAATTCGACTCCTATCTAAATTCCCACGTTTTATCACCTTGAATGTGCAATTTAGGTCTAGATATCAAACACACAATAATAAATTTAATAACTATTTATTTAAATGTTTTATGATTAAAAATCAATGTAGATTAGACAAAATGAGTTGAAGGCAAGACGCGCCAATGAGTATAAAACTAACCATTTTATGTCTACACCAAATTTCGAAAATTAAAAACAAAGCAAAAGTTTTTTATTTTTCATATTAGCAGATTTATACTAACCCCTGTAATATTGCCTTTTTAGTTTTTGTAGATACTTACATACAGGTCTAGTAAATAAATGTTTGATGGGTTTAAAGTAAAGTAAAAATATATATAATAATGAATGAAAAAAATGTATACATTAGAAACATAATAAAACTGTTGTTTGAGTGAGCACGAATAGAAATCTGAAAATCTGAAATAAAGATTTACTAGTGTCCTTAAGCATGCTATCATATTTTCTAATGTTTCTATTATTGGATGACATTGAATGTTCTACTTGCATAAAATCTTGATTAAACTTTTTAAATTACAAACATCAAACCTAGTAAAATCTATTTTTGTATTTGATCACTAATCATCTAATCAAATATCCAATTTCTTTTCGTTGTTTAATTTTCTTAAAGTACTAACAAATAATATACTTTTGAATATTGTTTAAACATTCTAATTATATAAAATAGTTAGTTCATTAAAAATTAATAAACTTCCAAAGTGAAATTACAGGTTTTCTTTTTACATTCTTAAATCCTTGATGAGTTTTTAACAAATTTAAAACCAGCACAAATTCAATCACCTAAGAAATTACGAGAGAACATTTAAAATTTGTTAATTAAAAAAAATGTTTTTACCTGCGTGTATTCTGGTCTTTGAAAGTACCTCCTATCCCTTTCCAAGCCCTCTTCATGCCGAAGTAAAACCCTTTCAACTCGTGCCAAAATCGGTGAATCCAAGACGCCCGGAGGTCGTTCCGGGGGTCCGGAATCGACTTGGTTCTGCACCAACATTGCACACTAAACCACAATTTATCAAACGGCCGTTTGGAAAATGTGAATGCGCGTCTGGCGAGGCAATGAGTGATGTTTCGTGAACAGCGAACGGAAAGAGACTAAGCTGTGGAGAATACCTTCAAGCTTGGTGTGGTTGTGGTTTGGAGCGATATGCGCTCCTCGATGCACTTCTCCTGGAATTTGCGATTTTACGCCCGGAAAAACTCCGGTCCGAACAATTTCAGAATTTCAGCGCAACGAGGTTTAGCGAGGCAATGCCAATTCGAGGAGAAAATTTTGCGGGTTTTTGAGTTACATGTTTAATCACTGAGGTGATTACGAACAATTTCAGTAAATTTATTTTGTTTGGAATTACGCGCGATGAGGTTTCTACGAATCTCGACAAAACTGTGGTAAATACTTATCGATTATTTAGAGATTGGGATTTTAGGCAAAAGCAAAATCGAAATTTATTGATTATTGTTTGTTTTATCATCTGTCAAGAAGATAAGTTATCATTAAGAAACACGGCTCCATATAAAAGCATGATGTTATACAAAAAAAAAAAATTATATCATGAAAATCATTACAAGTAGGAACTACTCATGAAATGTGCAATTTGTTAACCTATCTATTTTTTTTAGTTGTTACTACTGCATTGCTAGGTAACATTGTCGTAGCATTACAAAAATAATTACTCCTAGCTACATTTTCAAAATTTATTCTACTTTTTTGTAGATTATTATTATTTCAGTAAATTTTTTATTTCTTACTTTATAGCAATTAAAAAATATTATAATAATATAAAATATTGAGTATTTTTGAATTGTTTTTATTTATTTATTAATACAAAATTGTTTGCCACTAAGTTTTTGAACAATAGATCATATATTTATTCGTTATTTTATATTGCTTGGCATAAAAGCGGTTCATCAAATACCTGACAGTAGATTAATATCTTATGTGATTGGTTAATACAAAATTGCTATAATTTAAAACGTATGCAGTCCATTTTTTAGTTATAATGTATATTAAACAATTAAAAATAAGATTTAACACGAGTATATTATAGACTTATTTATAAATTAAATTATTATTAAATGTTGCAATATCGATGTAATTTAGGTTTGTGATAGATAAACGTAATCTCATATACACGTGTATATTTTTTGACGTTAACTAAATATTGATTAATAGTAAGAAAATTTTTTTGCGTAGATTCTTATTAGTCATCTTTTATTAATACATTCAGCGACATCACATTGTTTTATTTATGTTATAATACAAACGCGCTAAAATTAAAATATTTCGTTAGTATTTAGATCTGAATGTAACTGATTAGAATGAGTATAATTTGAAAAAAGTGTCAAGAAATTTGCTGTAGGAAATTTTTAGAGCAAATAATTCGTCCAATCGGGACAAATAAAGTAATGCTTGCTTCCGGGAAGTGTCACAGATATGAGAAAGTAAATTTCTTTGATTAATTATTTATGCTGTTGTATGACTGGTTGTCACAGGATGAATGTTAGAGTTTTTGTCGATATGTATGTATTAATTTTTAATAAAAAGTATCTAAGCGTTTTTTCAAATTATAAATATTTAAATTTTAACTAATTTGTTTGAGAATATTATTTTTACTAATTCTTTCAATAATAAACTGTATATTTTTTTGTTATAATATCTAGTAAATAGAGAAATAATTCAATATAGTATTCTTACATATGAGAAATTTTTTAAATTTCATCACAAGAAAGTATCATTAATAAAAGAAAAATCAATTCCATTTAGTATTCATAACTCGTAGCACTATACTCATAGTAAATAATTTAGATTAAAAAAAAATACCTTATTACATGAATTTATACTTTAATGCTTATTAGCATATTTTAACCTATTTATTTTTATTTAATCTAAGTATTTGTTACAATCGTTATTTGTGTAATTCTCTATTCAAATACCTTATTTCTACATTCTATGTCAATTAGGTAATTTTACTTTTATTTAAAAAGTAAATGTCCTCGTAATACTAACAGTAAACAATTTCCAATAGTAATTTTCAAAAACTCACGTTTTTCAGAAAAACAACACAATTTTTATTTCTGGGGCAAAGTTCATTATCAGACATAATCTCCTTGTTTAGATTTTTGTCAATTTTGTTTTTTAAATCTAGAAAAATATTTGCATCAAGACCAGCACTGATTCTTTGACAATTGTCAAGTTAAGTAAATGTTTTTTTTAAAATATAATCTTACAATATCTTTTAAGCTTCACGAAAGAAGTTTGTTGTAAAATCTTAATTAAGTACATATTTTTAATATAAATAAATTTCACACTATTCTTGAACATAAAAGAATATCGAATTTTCCAATGTCAGTAGAAGAAGACAAAATTTTGCCGGATTTTTAAATGATTACTATCATCAATAAGCATTTTATTTTTAAAATTATTTTACAATTAAAATCAATATGTCTTAGTTCTACAAACAATAAAGATTAACAATTTTAAAATCCTATGATTTGCGTTACAATATACTAATACCTATTTTTTTTAATTATATCTCCATTTATTTTTATTCGTTCATTTTTTTTAAATACTACTATCGGTTTTTTCTGTCTTAAAACTTAAGAGCTTTTCTAAATTTAATTGAGTAATGGGTATATAATAAAAAATCAAAGTTATAAATCGTTTTGTTTTCATTTTAAATGTGCAGGTAATTGTTGTCTCCAAAACTCCTGTCTAGCATTTAAATATTCAACAGTTTCTTCAATAGTTTTAATAACACTTGAATCATCCTCTTTGAATTTACATTTCAAATTAGGATTCTTCATCAAATTATCAAGATACTCTTTATCCGGCCCTAACTCCCTTAAAAGCCGACTTTTTCTCGCTGATTTTCCTCTCGACTTTGGTGTCGTCCTCTGTCCAGTTTTTGCCGAGGATTCCATCGACTCCGGACTACTACTCGATTTCGTTTTTTCCGTCCGACTAGACGGAGCTTTGGGTGTTAACAAATTAGCAAAAACTGTCGGCGATCCAATTGCATTCTCAATAGCTTTTTGCGCCTTGTGTACACCTAATTTAAAGTCCTCGTGATCAGGCCGGATGTGGAGACCTCGGTGGTAATACATAAGACTGTGTTCGAAGTCACCGAGGTAATAAAGGGCTTCGGCTTTCTGGTAGATTGCTCGCAGATATGTTTTGTCGATGTTAAGAGCCGTTTCGGCATCTTTTAACGCATTTTCCGGTTGGCCTAGGAGGATATAACACTTGCTTCTTGCGACGAGAGCGCTTTTCTCGGTCGGATTCAACTCCAGAGCCTGCAAATATTTACCGAATCAATACGACATACATGCCAGGTTTTGTGCACAATGATGACATCAGCTTGAAATAAGGACGGGGATTATTTTTAATGGAAAATGTGTTTTAAGGTACACTATTTTGTTTTTGGATCAATGAATATGGACACTTATGGACAAATAAAATTGGATTTCTTGACACTAAAAAAAATTTATAAATTTATAAATTATAAATTTTTATAAATTTTTGATATTGAGCTAGATAGCTACCATCCACTCTCTTTTTTTTTAACAATTGTCCTAAAGTTTTTTTTTAATTATTTCTACTTTTTAATAGTTATGTGTTTTACATTATTTTCATTTGCTACAACCATATAAAAATGTAATTTTCTTTCAAGAAACTCACAAAAAATTGTTTTATAATTTGACCCCAAAAAATTACTTTACTTGCTTATTATTATTCTTTTGATTATTTTAATTATTTTGAAATTTTATATAAAAAAAATATACAAATATTGAAATAGAAAAACCTTTGACATAAAATTTATGGCAATCTGAAGGTCCCCTCTGCACATTTCATAATTTCCCAAGGCCAAAAATGTGCCAGGCTCTGCCTCTTCTGGAATTTGTAGAGCTTTAGATCGATCCTGTTTCCTTTTTAGTTTCAAGGATTGTTTTATATCTTTAGAGCCCATATTGACAGCTGCTGCTCTATCTTTGTCACAGTATAACTCCTCTCGTCTAGTGCCACTACGTTTCTTTCTTCTTTTCCCTTTCTTTTTAATTTCTTCATTCAACTCTTGTGTAGGTGGTATCGATTCATCAGGTTTTTTCTTACCATCATCGCCATCTTTAATTTCTTTCTCACTTTTTGGTTCTTCAATTTTACTTTCTTTAATTTCTTCAGACTGTGGTTGAGAATCATCATCATCAATATGTACCCCAACAAAGCTTTGTAAAAGCTCAGCTTCTCTCGAAATACTAAGCCTTTTGTGCATTAAACCGATAGATGATTGCGTTAATTCCTCAGCCATATTTGATAATTACTAAAATTGAATTTTCATCGTTGTGTGCAAACGAAGTTAAAAGCTTTAAATCTTATATTTACCTTAGTTTTAAAAGAATTTTGATATAACAAGAAATTCAGTTAAAAATTGCACTAATAATCAGCTTTGCAAGCCGAGAAAACTGACACTCTTAACTGTGGTTTCTATGGATACTAAGGTGTGATCAATTTTAACCATGGCACCCAATACCAAACACTTTATCAACACCTACCCTTGAAAGGTGCTCTTATACTAATTTCAAATTAGCTAAATTACTATATTTAGGAAAGCTTTTTCCTTAATGTGTAATTTAATTAAGATCATATTTTGTTATTTTATTTTTCTCTTTCTTTGCTTTACTTTTCAAAGTAAAAGAAATCGGAAAAGTCTTGTAATTTTTGTTGTTGTCAATTAGATTTGAGAAAATTTGATTAAAGTGAGTTTTGATTGAAAATTGTAGAAAGTTGTTGAGCTAATCAAGAAACTTGTATTTGCCAGTGTTGCATGTAATCCTCGTCTAAATTTAAGACCTTCGAGAAATGAGAGATATCGTTTTGCTCTCCTCGATACATTATTTGCGCGAGGTATTTACTCAGTTAACTGGAATTCTCAACTGCAAGCTAATATATCGATTCCGAAATAATTCAGATTAAGCACCAAGAGGAACACCTAAAAGCACTTTAAATTTTAGCTTGCACACAAATATTTCATTAACTTTGTCATATATTATAACTGTTTAAAATTTATTTAATTATTTACAATCGATAAGTAACAAGAATTTAAGTAGTATGTCAATTCATGACTCTCTTGAGTACCAGTTGCTTTTAAAGATTATTTCGTTAATAATAAATGGGGGTGTAAAATGAAACGTTTCTTAAAAAGTCTTAGAAAACCTATACATGAGGTACAGTAGGTCGCAAAAAAGATGGACATTCACATACACATGTAACAATGTTAAAAACTCAGTTTTGAAGCATATTATTTTGTAAATTGTACAAAACTAATTTTCAAGGGTCAATGAAAAAGGCTAAAGAAATAAACCCCAGCGTCTGATCTCACGCAAAATGCTGAGAGAACAGTTATCTATCTAAATAGCGCTTGTAAAACATTTAAAAACATTTAAAAAAATCAGTTCGTCTTTTGTTATATTTTTAAATGTTTTTTCATTAAATAAATAATTAATAGAGAACAGCGTGAATCTGATTAAATAATTTTTAAATATTTTGATCTTCAAGTTTTAATCTGTATTTCTATTCTTAAATTTATTACTGCACTCTTTGAACTTTGAGTACTTGAAGGAAAAACAAAAAGATAAATTTAAAACTTTTGGAGTTTCTAGACTACTTCTTATTTTTTTAAATTCAAGACTCAGTGTCCTTTTATTTAAAAAAAGCTGTACGCGACTTTAATCAACGTCGAAATTTCATTACTTTTTAAAACTTGCAATTCATGTTGGCTTTTTACGGTGTTTTATTGAATTTGGTGGTGCACAAAGTTTTACTTACCTTGTTATAGGAATAGATGGCTTTAGATAAGTTCCCAACTTTAATGTGACTGTTTGCTTCCTCATACCAAAGCTTTGATTCTTTCTTTTGGTTTGCAAGCTTAATCATAGACTCTGTTCGTTGCCTTTTCCTTTCATCCGCCATCGCTAAATCAATAAAAACAAGAATTAAACCTCTTGAAATTTTTCAAACTTCCCTATTTGAATTTTTTCCCTAAAGCATTACACGCCAACTGCTGTAATCTCGTGATGGATTTTTATTCAAGTAATTATTTTTCCTTGCATGTTTAATAATTACAAAAAGAAATTCAATTTCCTTAAACATAACATATAACCATATACGTGATACGAAAAAAAATATTTACTAACATATTGTCCTCCTTTTGCTTTAATATTAAGTCTCTTTAAGTTTTCGTAGTTGTAATTTTTAACTACCTACTATACTTAAACGAAATAAGTTTTCGACAAAGTTATTAAAGTTTCGGTGATTTCATAAAATTATTCTCTCATAAAGCCTTGCAACAGTTTTATTGTTTTATCAGCATTATTTATCGATTTAACGCGACGATATTTACTTATCGTGATTAAAACTAAAACATAAAGTCATAACTCATAAGAAAAATAATGTGACAGCAAACTATTGACGTAACAAATATAATAAAAGCGGGGAAGCTAACAATTTATAATATTCATCTGCAATGCATTTACTTTCCCTAAAAACATTTATTTAAACTTATTTTTTATTATTATGCTACATATTAACAATTTGAAAATGATTATGTGAATATGTTATTTGATGAAATATGTAATTATGTGTAAAATTAATGAACCACAACTCGTACAATTGGTGGGCATCCATTTGATCATTTGAAACGTGTACATTCATAAATTATAACAAAAATGGGAGCCTGCTACATACTAAATATAAATTTGCAATTAATAATGGAAAACAATCACATATATAGGCAATCTGGATTTTAATTAAAATTGCTTCAAATGTTGATATACCTACATACAGCGTATTGCAAAAAATTGATTCAGCTACAATGTTTACTCATCTGAAATTCAATAATTATTACAGCTTATTGAGCAAAAAAAATAATAATATAAAGAATACCTTTGTTTTGCTACATTTTTTTAATCTTGTAGCCTTTTATTTAGTTCTAAAGTCATTTTTTATACAGTTTGGGTCTCTTGATACATTTTAAAAATACAGAGATTTTAACATTCACGAGCGCTACTGATTAGTAGGTTTTTGGGTTGCAAAAGGATCGAAAGGTCCAGTTTCTAATTAATTAAAAAAATTAATTAAGATCCCTTATATCATATTTAAACAGTCGTGAAATCCAAAAATTAAAAAAATCATTATTTTTTATACTAGTAGACGAAATTTTAAATTTAAATAAATTATTCGACGCAAAATTTAATGTTCTTTAATTCTCGTATTTGAAGTTTTTGCTAAGAAGTGGGGTTTAGTATTTATAGAAACAAAACGGAAATTAATCAAGACTCACCACAATTCTGTTTGAACGTAACAAAATTGTTATTATAGCATTATTGTTATTACTAAAGTAGAAATTTATTTATTGGTTCCTGTCGTAGTATATCGAGATTGCTATTTTGCTATCAGAGCAATTTCTTATTCTTTTGCTCTCAAAAGTTTAGCTCACTCCTGTGATGGAGGTGCAAACTAAAGTTAATCTTATCTAACGTCAATTAAAGGTATTAAAACCATTTTCCTAGAAAAACTCTAATTTTACTGGCTTATATCTGCAAATAAATAAATATTTTGAGGTACCTAAATTTTGGTGGATGCGCCAGGATACAAAAAAAAAATTTGAAAACATTTATAATGCTTCTAGTTTATTTATAATATCACCAAAAATATGAAATGGTAAAATGACTAAAATAAATAGTTCTATTTTTATTTATGAAGCAAACGGGTAGCAAAATACTTGTAGTTTCTAGCGTACCACCAACAGGTGAAGAGTAAGTACATAAATATTAATTACGCTATCATAAAATTACAACCTCGCATTTACTTAGCTTGAAGTAATCACGCGGATACTAATTTGTCTAGTATTGAAATTATGAGGAAGTTTTTTAAGCCATAACAATAAATAAGCACTAGCCGTAAGCTCAAAACTTCATAAATAACCTTTATAAACTTAAAAATTTTTATTACGGCAAAACCTACCTTTAAAAAGTATAAAACAATTTTTTATAATACACCGCTAAGTCGAGAAACTTCGGTCTTTTGAAATCACAACATCTGTGTTCTGAACTTATTTTGTATCTAAAGTAAATCCGCGCGCTAAAGGGATTAGAACAAACTGATTACGGAAACGACCGCGAACAAAACCGCTTATAAACCAACCCCATACCTGTATCAGCAGGGGCGACTCGTACAGGTGCACACAATAATAATCGATAATTCAAAATTTCTCAAGAGAATCAGATCCAGATTGAGTATTTGTAATAGAAAGCAAATTTTAGAAATTCCAAGTGTATTAAAAGTGAAATTCAATAATTTATTGCTTTACACTCAAGTCTGTTTGTTTTAAACGATATTAATCAAACCGTTGATGGCATATTTTATCATAATGTTAAAAGAATAAAAAAGTGGTAAAATGCAGTAAAAACTACAAAGAAATCACTAACCATAAAGTTAACATTTTTTATGCTCTGCTTCTCTTAAACCTGTATTTGAAATCATTTCACTATAAGAAAGGCTAATGCAATAATAAATAAATTGTTATAAAGGAATTAATAAGGATATTATTTTAATTATTTTCCACCAATCAATAAAATAATATTATAAACATGATGTTAATTCATAATTCTTGTGTTGCGTGTAAGGAATTGACTCATCTGTGACACGCGATTTGTCTTCGAAAGTCTTAAATGTTCCTTAATCCGCTTGGTCCCAAATTGTATCTATCTCTCTTGACATTATCTTTCCAAAGGCGTGCATTATCTACCTTTTATTTGCCTAACTAATGAATTAAGGTTCACTAAATGCATAATGTTTGTTATTTTGTTTTTAGGTCACAGCAATTTGTTATTCCATTTGTTAGATATTTGGATATCATTATTTATAAACTATAATGCGCCACTTATTCTTTAAAACTTTTGTGCTTGGTAAGTCGTAATTCATTCGAAATTGCTACTTTTAAAATTTAAGACAATTATTTTATGACAGTTTTATTACACAAGGTACAAATGTTTTGGCGAGCTTCAAGACAAAAACGACATTCGCCTAGTTCCACGGCAATTTTTTAGGGTAAAATAAAGTTCGTGAGCTCATTACAATGTCTTTATTCTTTTACAAAAATTACAAGAGATTTTTACAAGCAATTTTCTAGACTAACTAATACTGCAAAGGCAAAATTTCTTTCTTAAATTAGTAATAATATAGTTTCAGTAAAAATTATTCTAAAAATAAATAGATTCAAAAGATACTACTATATTATACAACAAAGTACGAAAATAAATAATTAAATAATATAAAGGACGACTATAAAAACTTTGAATTTGGCTGAGCCTTGAAAAACATTAAATATTAAGAGATGAGAGTTTCTTTAAACAGTATGTCATCTCAAACAACTAACACTTTTATAATTTTTATTAAAAAAATTGAAGTGTTCCTTCTCACTCCATTTTATAAACAATTATCCAAAAAACAATTTCATCAGAGCCAATCTAAATTACTTCTAGAAATTTTTATTTTTGTATTTATATCTTTTCTTAAAGAACACATGATCCAAGGTAAAAAAATATAAAATTGGCAAAATGTACCACTTAATTTTTTTTATTTGTAATTTTTATGACTAAACGAAGGACATTTTGTGTGATGAATAATTAATTTATAATTTGGTAATCGATTATATTAGAACAATATAGCTACTTGTAATTAGTCAACAGCAGAATAAAGTTCTTTCTTTATATAAAAATTATTCATAACTGTTTTGTATCAAAATTTGAAAAAAAAAAAGTTTTATATTTGATGCTGATCGTAAAAAAAATTTCAAAAAAGAATTTTTTGTCTATGTACTGAATGGTCTAGTTCAATTTTTAAAAATTAAAGATTTTTTTAATGTCACAACCAACTATACAAATGAGCTGATTTCAAGTTGGGATACTACCGGTAGTATCGCAAATTTTAATACTTTTTCATGGCAGCAACCAATCACAGCCTCAAATTCCTTTAATTTTGCTTAGAAAAAAAGATACTACCGGTATTATCTCAACTTGAAATTAGCCCATAAGTATATAAAATATTAAGTTACATAATTCGATTTTACGCAAAAACTTGTACCAATTTTTATTTTTTTATTTAAAAAAAACAGAAGTAACATCGTTTAAAAATCTAACGAAAATCTAAAAGGCACTGTATCTCAGAAACAAAAGATGGTAGTGCAAAACTATGTAATTATATCATTACTTAAAAAAATAGTATGTAGTACTTATTTATTTTACTGTTTCTTTGGATTATTGTAAATAATATAAAAATCTGAACCAGCCTACACATTTTTTTTAACATTGAAACATACCATAATCCGTTAACAATCACAGTAGAAAATTCTTTTGACAATAAAAAATAGAGATAGCTCTGTATCGCCTATTTTAGGTTGGTGCTTGGGTTGGTGGCTAAAGTACACTAATGGGTATAAACTGCTTTATAAATTTCTCAAAGACGCAAATTATAAACACAACTCCTCTTTTAATGTCCTTATATCAGCTGAATATGAATCTGTTAATGTTTAAGTTGTATACAAAAATCTAGAGCCTACCTAAATTAAAATCTTTTTGCTCTGATATTATTACTTAATATTTAAACAAGTCTACATAATCCAATTCAGTTTTTGGAAAAATACCTGTCGCAACATTCTTCTATCCTGACCTACTGAGTCACTACAAAATACCAATACCATACATTTACTCGTAAATCATATTCTGCTCAACCAACCATAAAATTATCCTCTAATTACACTAACTCATTGTCCTATGCACTGTCACTTTAGTCTGAAACGACCTCTCGATGCCCCCATAACTCTTAATACTTGGCAAACTATTTCTGTACTTAAACCTATCATTTTCTGGCCTTCCTCTCGGTTTTCCTTTACTCCCATACCTCAAAAGTCTGTTTGTTTTTGAATCTGGAGGTACCACTTTAAGAACTGTATCTAATAATTTCGCTTGTTTTGCCGGAGGTGTTGGATTATCAATAATAATCATAGCGTTGTGTTTTCGTTCAAGGGCAGCATTTTTCTTCATGAGCATTTTTGCTTTCTTATTGAGCAGTTCTTGAGCTTCAGGATAATGAGATAATGCTGCATTTAAATCAGCTTTGCTCAAAACAAACAAATTTGAATGGCCTTGAGATCGGACATCGGCAGTTCTTCGGTTCATTCCAGGTATTCCCAGAAGAGAAATTTCACCAAAAACGGAGCCCTCAGAGAGGGTTGCAAGCACTTCATTTGGAGTTCTGCCAATAACTTGGACGTTACCAGATTGGATTATATACATTTCTTTTCCAACGTCTCCTTTTTTACAAATTATGTCCCCAGGGAGGTAAATAACGGATTTTAACTGAAGGACAAGTTCACGAAGAAGAGCTTCGTCACAATCAGCAAACAATTTTACTTTGCTTAAGGTTTGGATGTGGACATTTATTGCAATATCAGTTTTCATTTTATGAGGTAAACAATCAAGAATATATTTTTCGTCTAAAATAAATAAATATAAACATGTTGATTTGGAATATTTAAGTTACCAAGGGTGTGTTGCGTTTCCCAAGTATAATTAAACCACAATTGAACCCTTCTTTGCATATCTTGTGGCAAATTTAACCTTCTCATATACTCCAAAGTTTCATCCACTAATTTTCTATATTCGGTTTTTGACCTTGTTGCTGTCGAAATAATGTCTCTTATTTGCCCAATTAGCAAAGCGAATACAAACACACCCATTAACCATGAAACTGTCATAAACATATATTCGATTTCTTGTGTTGGTTTTGGATTTTTTCCAATTGAAGTTGCAGTTTTTGTAGCAAAATAAAAACATTTAATATAGGCATTATTCACACCATCGAAAACAAAATTATTGCTTCCTATACCTTCCCATGCCGAAAACGCATAATAAGCACATGCGTTTAAGTGAATTAGGTACATCATATACATTAGAGTTCGTGTTATCCTTATTATGTAAGGATTAGCAAGGAGTTTATCAACGAAACTGAAAAACTCCCAAAATGTGTGCATTTTAAAAAATCGTGGAAGACGTAAAATGACAAATTCTGGTCCTAGAATAAAGTACAGAAGGTCTAAAGGCAAAAGCGAGATTAAATCCAGCTAAAACAAAATAAAATTGAGAGATTGTGTATTTTTATAAATTTAAGTAGGTACCTTGAAGGCTTTTTTCTTGATATAATTATGCCTAAGCTGTGCCATGTCAGTAACCCAAAACCCTTCGTTCAAATATTTAACTCTTGGTTGGATTAGAATCATATCGAGTAAGTAAACAAAATCTGCTATGTAATCAAACGCCATCCATACTGGTCTATTTTGAGGAGTTTGATATGGAAAAGTGCTTCTCAAGGGTATTACCCAAGCATTATACATAACAGCCATTGCAGCAATAGACATCCAAGTAATATAAACTTTACCATTAGGGTCTATAACTTTATTATCTAAAATATATTTAATATTCCTATAAATGGAATTTGATTTGGGTTGTGTTTGAGGAACTTCTTTAATGCTTTTGTCTGAAGTTGTACTTAGTTTTGGTTTGATTTGAATTGGAGGCGGTTCTACTGTTTCTCTACTACTAATAGAAGAAGGAGTTGCTGGTGTTTCAATTCGTTCTCTTGCTGCTTGAGCTCTTGTACTAAAAGCATCAACGAGATGTCTGATTCTGTCTTGAATAAATTGCCGATTTACTGATCTAAAATATGAAGTTAAGAGAGTAATATTAAAATTTTGTAACCTACGTTGCATCATTTTCAAAAGACGGTGATCTATTCTGTTCACAAACTTCACTTTTAACAGTTTTTACACTTAACACGTTAATTTTATTGTATTTTTCTAAAGGTCCATTGCACCACGATGAAGACTTTGTTGAGGAGGTTTTGTCACCAACTTGGTCTAAAGTTAACTTTTCCGGATACACCATTCTCTGTAAGCACACAGGATACTTATATGGATGAAGTGAACAACAAGTAGGCTTAAAACAAATCGGTGTATCGTGTTTAGAATCGACAAATGGCAACGAATCAAATTAAATAAAGTGATTTAAACAATTACTACCAGCAGGCAATTATTTTGTTAAGTGATTACCTTTTTAAAGCGGTAAATGTTTTCCATTTCTGACTATTAATGCGCGTTGCGTGTCATCCAGATAGCTACTAGAGACATGAAAAGAGAAAATCGACTCGCAGGACTAAGGTTGCTATGGATACAAAATTTTCGATCGATTGCAGGATTAGATGTGAGGGTGGTGTTATCATAGAATTATGACAATATTTTGCAAAAATATACCTCAATGACCAAATTAAAATCTTTAAATTCTTAAAACATACAATGAAAATTCTCTAAAACGAACAGCTGTGGAAAACAATATTTTTTCCTTTAGAGAGAAGTGTCTGCTAATGACAATTAAAGTATTAAAAAAAAAGATTTATTTTAGTTAAAATATAATATAAAAAGCAACTAATAAGAAAATTTTTTTCTATTTTTTTTTTAAATTACAAGCAGTGTCCGTTAGGCGAAGTTTTACTGTATTAACAAAAATTCAATTTAAGACATCATAGAATAGATATGGCTTAAACGCTCAAAAAAAAAAATATCTGTATAGTGCAATCAAATGATAAGAGACTATTTTATTATTTAATTTTTGTTTTCATTATATTAGCTTCTGCAAAATTGATCAATATGTTAGCATACACTCAAGTGTATATAAACAAAAATATCTGATAATAAATAAACAATGATGTGATTGCGATATGACCGACAAACTTTCTTTTTCAAAACATAAACAAGTTTGCTACGGCCAAAACGGTTAACTAAATTTTATTTAGAAATTTTGTAATATGTAATAAATCTCGACAGAGCTTTGTTCTGATATATGTATCAAATATTTTAATACTTTGTAGTTAGTGTTTTAAATAAAATTTAGATTGCAAAAAAGGTGTAAAGCTAAAAACGTATATGTATCTTCATTATGTACCAAATCTTATACCTACACCACTAAAATGCCGCGGAACGGTTAGAAACATTTAAGAAGAAAACTATCTGTCATAGTAATTTAATTTATGTGACAAAATACTTGGTAAATACAGTCAAAAAAAAAAACAAAAGTCAAAAAAAATTGTTTCTATTATTGTCGTCAACGTTTTGTCAGTTTTAAAAACTTCTTTAAAAAATGAAAGAAACAGAATTTCTAAAATTGGAAAGATGGACAACACCAACCAAAAAAATTCTTAGTTTTTCTTCTAAATGTCATTTTTAAAGCTCTTCTAAAGCAATTGCATGTTGCTTTTTAAATTGTTTAAAAAAGTTCTTCTTTTTTTGAATATTTTTTCAGTTGTAGTTTTTCTTTCAATCGTTAATTTGCAAGCTTCTCTGTAACTTTCTTCCGGTTTTTTATAGCTTTTTGTTCTTTTATTTAATTTTGTTTTTTATTCTTCTTTTTTTAATCAGTCGCCGTTAATTTCTTAAGTTCGTCTTTTATTTTATCATTTTCCGAGATATCTTGTCTCTTTTTTTGTACAATTATATTCTTGTTTTTTTAAATTTTTCTTTTCGTAAACCCTTTAATGAATTGTGTTTAAATAATAATGTATCTGACTAATAAGGAGGTTCGGTACTAAAATTTGGGTTAAAAAACTAAAAGAGCAATATTTCTTATTGTCTTGAATTGAAAATTTACCTCTTTTGATATAAATATTTTTTGACATTATAATTTAGACTACGTATCAAAATATTTAATAACAGAAAAAAAAATTTTTACCTCTAAACTATAATCCCTCAAGTATTTTACTTCACTTTTCAAAAAGAAATAAATACTCGTTATCACTCTAGACTAGAAGATAGTATTGCGTGTAACAATGTTAATCAAAAATGCTCACGGCATAAGTACATTATAATTAACGATGTGCTAATATTTGGTTATAATTTTGAAAAGTAGGTAAAAGTTTGTTAAAATAAAAAAAACTTAATGTAAAATCAACAAATACGTCACTTTAATGAAAATAAAATTTGTCTTATTATTAGTGTTGGGTTACATAATTTAAAAATTATTATAAAACACAAGAGATTTTTGAATATGGATCGAATTGTGGACTAAATAATATTCAAACAAAATAAACATAATGTGACGCGAACGACTCAATTCTAAGAAGCGGTGAATCAGAGTATCGAGTATGTGTTGTGGACCGCTCACTTCTAGGAACTGAATAGAACTTCGAGTATTATTTACGTTTTGAATGGGTTTATTTATTCTTGTTTACGTCGGCATTGTTTGTCGCTATTGTGATTGAATTCCAATCATCTTGCCGAATTGAAATAATTCAGGAGAAACGCGAGAAAATACTCGAAAGTTCTGGAAAGAGTCCATACCCCTATATATATGCGAGACAGCGAGTCAGTCAGTCAGTCTGGTTTTGGGAGAGCGACATAAAGGCGAACTCCGGCGATATCCAGCGAATTTAGAAAGCGATAAATTAAAGTGTTTTGTGTTCCGTTAGTGATTTAGAATATTAGCTGTGTTAATTAGTTGTAATTTATTTGATTTGTAAATAAACTTGCCGAGAAATTATCTCCAGCTCTTTAAATCAGAAACCCACATATAATAAACGTCACACTGGTGTCAGGAGTGGGATTTAAAGAAGCTTGGTGGACAAAGAAAAGTTTATGTCTCTGGAACCTTCTCGAAGAACATCAAAGTAACCTGCAAGAAATTTTCAGCCGATTGCGAAACGCTCGTCTTCAACTTAACCCTAAAAAGTGTTGCCTTTTCCAAAGAAAAGTCAAGTTTTTGGGACACGTTGTTTCATCGAATGGGATACAAACTGACCCTGAGAAGACTGCAGCCGTACGGGAATGGCCCCGACCTAATGATAAGCACCAACTACGAAGCTTTTTGGGTCTTTGCACCTACTATCGCCGTTTTGTCAAAGGATTCGCCGATATTGCCAAACCTCTTCATAAACTGACCGAAAAGAAGACGCCTTTTATTTGGGACAAAGAGTGTGAATCGGCCTTCAAAACATTAAAAGTTACACTCTGTACGGGACCAATACTTGCTTACCCAAGGGCAAAAGGTCAGTTTATTTTAGATACGGACGCCAGTAATAATGGAGTTGGCGCAGTATTAACTCAAGTACAGGATGGCGAAGAGAGGGTTATCGAATATTATAGTAAGGTTCTTTCTAAACCTGAAAGGAATTACTGTGTCACCCGAAGAGAACTGTTGGCTATCGTGAACGCGGTAAGCCATTTCCACAAATATTTATACGGCCAACATTTTACAATAAGGACAGATCATGCCGCTTTAAAGTGGCTGTTAAATTTGAAGAATGCTGAAGGTCAAACAGCGAGATGGATTGAGAGACTTCAGCAGTATGATTTTGAAATCAAGCATCGCTCGGGAAGGTCTCATCAAAATGCAGACGCCTTGTCCAGAAGACCGTGCAGAGCCGACTGCAAACATTGTAGCCAACGAGAACAAGCTGACCACCTGTGCAACCTTAGAAGGCTAGTTTTGCAACCTACCGACGGATGGACAGCTGAAGAAATAAGAACAGAGCAACTGCAAGACGATGAGATCGGACCGATTTTACAAAGCAAGGAGAACGGAAATGTGAGACCGCAATGGCATGACATTTCAAATAAGAGTCCTGCTCTGAAGGCGTTGTGGGCACAATGGGACTCCCTGAAAGTCGAAAATGGGCTGCTCAAAAGGGCTTGGGAAAGCGCGGATGGAAAGACGGTAACAATGCAGCTAGTCCTACCGAAGAGTCGTGTAAAGGAAGTCTTAAGATGAGAGATACATAGCCCTCATTGCGTGTAAAACAGCACTAACTTTTGTCGAAAATTTTTCATTTATGAAATAACTTAGAGTTGTTTTTTTTGTAGATTCTTTTAGACCAACATCTAATTAATTGCATCAGTAGGTTTTTTTGTTAAAAAAAGCTGGTCATTAATTAATAAAAAATATTAAAAGTGTTGTAGCTATTAGAAGTGAAAATTGCTTTAATAACAATTAAATATTAATGCCTTCGTGCTTAAAAAAAGACGAATCAATACACTATTATCCAATAAAAATAACCATAAAAAAAATCTTCAAAATGTTTGTGTTATAGCTTAGATATTTTCGCCATAAAATTTTTATAACAATCTAACACTTTCAATAAGAAATATGGGTTGCCTATCTATGTGAAAGTCAGACAAAACTTCAGCGTGTTTCGAATAGATGGCGCAACCATTTTCAAATTATGATATTATTTAAAACAATATGCAAAAGAGAATTAATACGGTAAGAAATGAAAAAATTAAGTACGAACTTAACATAAAATTTTTAACAATAATGGTTTCAATTTCTTTTGTGGAGTTATGCAAAAGGCAGATTAAGATTTGAAACAATGAATTTAATACGTATTTTCATTTTTTATTATTAACAATGTATTTATTTCGTAGTAGCACATTTCAACAATTTACTGTTGATTAATAAATTAAATAAATATTTATTTACACTCATTGATTATACTCGTAATATATTGAAATTATTGAAGTTAAAAATAAATATCAAAAATTGCATAGTTTATGCCTCAATAAAGACTTTTACAAAATAAAAACTAAGCATAAAGGGAAAATGACAGGTTAATAGTAAAGCATCACATAGAAA
Source organism: Tribolium confusum (assembly GCA_029207805.1). Classification (NCBI taxonomy): domain Eukaryota; kingdom Metazoa; phylum Arthropoda; class Insecta; order Coleoptera; family Tenebrionidae; genus Tribolium; species Tribolium confusum. Next base: position 180,601 of record JALGAY010000004.1, read on the forward strand.
ATTTAAGTTACACTTTATTTTTTTAATGTTTTTTTTTTCTTGAGCTTGAACAATATATATTGTGGATCTAAACATTTTTCTCCTTTAGGAATTCTGCGTCTTACAATTTTTTGTAAGACACAGTCATTGTAAAATTTTATTAAAATTGGTAACATTTTATTTTTCCAAAAATTTATGTCAATTTTAATTTCTTCAACAAAAAGTGGGTTTGCATCTCCAGTATAAACTACAAAGTAGAATGCTTCCTTGGATTTGATACCAATAAGTATGGTTTCCTTTTTAATCTTAATTTTTTCTCATATTTTTCCAAACAAATATTATTTTTTTCGGCAGCCTCTTCTAATGCCACGTTCTGTTTAAAAACGCTGTGCAAACATTTTACTTCCGCGAGGTGGGTTTCACCTACAAGTCCTATAACAAAATAAAGTAATGGAAAAATAAATCATTTTAAATCAATTAACAAAGAATAATAGTTAATATACTAACCATCTGGAGAGGCACCAAGATACCCATAATTAAGATCAATGAAAAAACCAGCCTTTTTTACAACGAAACCATATTCTGTTTCAAATTTTTTTATGGCGACTGTTTCCATTGTCTTTCCATATTCAAGACTTGGCGTAGAAAGACTGTTCCCATATAAAATTTCTTTAACCAAATTATGGCAAGAAGTTGACGCTCTTCGCTTTATAACGTTGCCAAAAAAAGAAGCTGTCAACCTGTCTGCCCTCTCTGTTTTAAACAATTCACTGCCAAACTGTTCTTTAGTGTTTTGTTCGATAAAAGCTTGTTCTTCTTTACTAACCTAAAATCAGTACAATTTAAAAAAAAAGTTATTATGGATAATTTATATCTAGTTTGTTTTTCTTCTTAGTGCGCTAGTCTGTCTCTTTTTAACACATTGTTGTATACGTTGTTATGTCATATACATAATGTATTGAAGAAAAACAGACAAGCCCACTAACAAGAAAAACGAACTACATATTAATTTACAAAAAGACAATAAGTTGCCACAGGTGACAGTAAGGCTTATACTAAATGTATTTACCTGTAATTTTGCAAGTATTCTTGCACATTCTTCTTTTAGATACTCTTCTGTCGGTTCAGGCTGTTGGGCATTTAAACCGTAATCTATATTTTTTATAGTTGGTAACTTTTGTCCGCTTGTTTTAAATTCCAATTTTTTTCTTCTTGGTTTAACTTTTGTCCTGTGACTTTGAGTGTCAATGTATTGTTTGAAATATTTTCCCGGGCTTTTTTTTGTTAAAGATTTCCATGGACTTGAATGCCACTTAATGCCTTTGTTATACCTCATTCCACTCATTGTGCATCTTGCCTGAAATGAGCCCTTTGTAGTCAGATTTAAACGTTTTCCGGCATTAAATCTAGCTAGTATATTCATGAATATTTCTGCCCGGTTGTTATTCTGATTTTCTAGTAATAAATAAGATTTTTTCAAAATAATTTCTAAGGCACCTGCAAAAATGTATACGGTACATATAAAAAAATTACAACTAAAAAAAATCAAATACTTACTATATAAATGATTGTACAGACCGCATTTTTTATAGCTTCAATTTTTTTAATATTATGAAGCACGGTAGGTGTCTCACAGTAACGATTTTTACATGAGCGGTGGTCACCAAAAGTATGTAAAGGACCATTTCTTAAATCTTCTTTTAACTGATCAAGATTTTTGTTGCAATTATAAATTGCTTTTTGAGCGACCTTTTGTAGATCTTTTATAATTTTATTTGTTAATAATTTTCTGGCCGCTAAATCAATTTTTGCGTCTTTGCTTAAATGGAAGAGTGTTTTTCCATAATTTTTGAGAACATGATTGACGCACTCAATTTTTTTTACTGTTCTTCCATACGGGACTCGCTCAATTATTTTAGTGTAGACACTGGAGTCCCCATCGCCAACAAAAGATTTAAATCGTAAATTGTAAACTTTCTCTACAAAACAAAAGCCTTCTACAATTATATCAGCTTCCATCGCAGAAGAACTGCCGCTCCAATTGCGGAAGCATTTATGTTCCTTTGGTGTTTCTTTTTTATTTGCGGCCCTTGCACAAATAATGCAGTATTTATTTCTTACACCCACATATAAAACTTTCAAAGTTTTTTGACCAATAATGACTCCCTAAAATAACATTAACGTAGATATATTAAATAAAAGCATGATAATGATCTCTTACAACTCCAGATGCAGCGTTGTAGTTATGGCCGTAGCTTCTATGAATCCATGCACCGTCTAAGTAAATCGTTATATATGGTACCCCGTCAGGATCTACATGCCCATTTTCTACGGCAATTTTAGCATCTTCTAAAGCAGCAGCTTCCATATCTTTACAAAGTTGATCTTTCCAAACCTAATAAGCACGTTTCTAAATAAAGATAAATACACAAAATGCGTTTTTTTAAATGTATTTTCTATTTCATTAAATTTTCTTTGATTCATGGGTGGTATATTCATAGTTGATAATAATTCCTCCAAGTGGCCAAAACTACTGCCAGTCGCCAAAGTGCCCCATACAGCTCCATAATTAATTTCCGAATTTTTTTTATTGGGATCTTCAGTACTTCGAATTATGTTCTCAATGTCACACTCTGAACATTTAAATTCTATGTGGCGTACCAGTCCTAATCCTCTGTCATATTCCTTAGAAGGATATAATATTCCTGAACATAATTTGGAGTGGCTGTGCTGCATGCTAAAAGCCCATTTTAGTATGTAACCCAAATCAACAATTCTGTTGCCAGGAAGTGCTTTGGAATAGACATCATCTTTTTCGATGCAAAGTTCATGATCCATTATTCTAAAAATTATGCATACTAAAATTAAAACCATAACATGTATTCAACAGGTCGTACTCATTAAATGTGGTTTCATTCATGCATATGGGATCTTTCATCAAAGGTGTATCGCATCTCATATTTTCACAATTATTGTCTGTTTCATGTTCTTCAGACGTAGAAGGTTTAACCTCACTAAAATATTTTAATATAAAACTTACGTAAAGTGTCAATTGATATAAAAAATAATGTACATTATGATAAAGTATTGAAGGCGTTTCAGATATCGCTTTTAATTTTTTTTATAACTGAAATAAAATTTATACATAGCTTCTAATTTGTGGTGTAACCTTTTAGATAAAGTTTTAATCGTAAAAGCACACTTTTCCACAATTTACACAATTACACGCTTGAACACAAACCTAGAAAATGTTACTTTTTCATCCAGTCTTCTTGGTTTTTCTGAACAGATTTTATCATAATTTGTGTCTCCCATAACATTTCTTGTTTCGTCAGTACAATCTGCATTCTTAGTAATAGCTAAAACTGTAATTAAATATTCTGTATAGTTATATATTTTAAAAATATGTTTGTATTTTATTTACCTTTTTTAGCAATCAGATATTTTCTTCGAGAGATAGAAGCTTTATTTCTTTTACAAATCTTTGAAGTCTTGTACGCGAAGTTTGTCCCATCGTAAAAAAAGCAAATCAGAAACACTTCACTCACAAGTAGCACCACCAATAATAATGAATAATTTGTAAAATTGAAGGAGCTTATGTTACCCACGCTAATTTAAAATGAAACAATTCCGGGGAAAACAAGTAGTTGGCGACAACAAATTTCAAGAATTCTTGGCGGTACCGATAAAAGAAAATTCCTGGTAATGAATGATGAAATTCAGCTAACTGCTGAATTCAAGTACGCAAATAAATAATAACTTTGTGAGATTTTCTTATTTCTGTTATTTCATAAATTATAATTAAAGCAGCCTCTCATAAAAGTTTAAAAATTTTTGAATAAATGTTGAAATCTCACATTTCAAAATTATGTTATTGAATAACATTTTCTTCTTAATTTTTAAATATTAAAATTGTTTATAAAAATATTATTTAATATTCTTGTTTCTTTTATAACTATAACTTCTACAATAACTTACAAACATATGGTTCCAGCCTGATAATCTATTGTTTCTATTTTAAAATAATAAGACCCACTTTAGACAGTTTTGAAAAACTACATTATTTTAATTTTTGGAATTTTTAAACATCTGACAAGCACCAAAAGTTTTACTTAATCTCAATAAATGCGGTAATATAAATTAGAATATAAAAAATTATTTTATTTCAATTTCCAGTTCAAAAGTTCAAATTTATTTAGTTTTCCTTTAATAGTTTTTACACTATTTGACATAATGATGATTAAATTATTATAGCTGCAGTGTTTTAAATAAAAGCCACATATTGTCATAACAAAAAAATCCTTTTCACTTTTTTTTTACAAAATATACGATTATTTGGAATATCTTGTAAAGCGGCTAAAGTTCGGGAAGTACCGTGTCCGTTCGAGCTTACTCGAAGACACAAGTCCAAACTTTCTCTAATATTTGGAAGGCTTGGATGGTTGTAAGCTAAAAAGTGAATGCCTGCGCCATCTGAACGGGTTTTGTAAACATCCCCAATGTATCTCGGGTCTTAAGGGAAATCCATGATGGAAGATCTGGAGCTCACTTCGGCGTCAACAAAACCTTGGGGAAGGTTCGCGAACGCTTTTATTGGGTCAATAGCCGAGAAGATGTCGCTAATTGGTGCCGGAAATGTACAACATGTGCTGCGAGTAAAGGCCCGAAAACTCGTAGCCGGGGAGCCATGAAGCAATACAACGTTGGGGCTCCGTTTGAGAGGATTGCGTTTGATATTGCGGGTCCATTTCCAGTCACCGACTCGGGCAACAAATACATTATGGTTGTTGCCGACTATTTCAGTAAATGGCCTGAGGCATACGCGTTACCAAACCAAGAAGCTATTACTGTGTCTCGTGCTTTGGTGGATAATTGGATTTCTCGTTATGGGCTTCCCATGGAAATGCATTCGGACCAAGGGCGAAACTTTGAGTCAGGGGTTTTCCAAGGAATTTGTGATCTCTTGGGTATTCGGAAAACCAGGACTACACCGCTGCATCCTCAGTCCGACGGAATGGTCGAGCGCTTTAACAGCACCATGGAAGAGCACCTATCGAAAGTTGTAGAGGCCCATCAAAGAGATTGGGATCGCCATTTACCGTTGTTTTTGTTGGCTTACAGAGCGGCGATCCATGAAACTACAAATCAAACTCCAGCCAAGATTTTGTTTGGACGGGAACTCCGCTTGCCTTGTGACCTTGTGTTTGGGACACCCACTCAAGAACCCAAGGAAGTTAGAAGCTATGTAGAAGAGCTTCAAGAGACGATGTCCCATATCCACGACTTGGCTCGAGACCGAATTGAGATTGCCAGTGACAGGATGAAGACGCGGTACGATTTGAGGGCGAATTCGGTAGGGTTTCAAGAGGGAGATTTGGTCTGGCTATTTAACCCTCAACGGAAGAAAGGGCGATGTCCGAAGCTTCAGCCGAAATGGGAAGGCCCTTATACCGTACTGACCCGACTTAACGACGTGGTGTATAGAATCCAAAAGAACCCCAGGGCTAAGATGAAGGTAGTGCATTTAGACCGTTTAGCCCCCTATGCGGGTTCAAATGACGATGAATGATTGTTCGAGACGAACAATTCTTAAGAGGGGGGTAGTGTGACGCGAACGACTCAATTCTAAGAAGCGGTGAATCAGAGTATCGAGTATGTGTTGTGGACCGCTCACTTCTAGGAACTGAATAGAACTTCGAGTATTATTTACGTTTTGAATGGGTTTATTTATTCTTGTTTACGTCGGCATTGTTTGTCGCTATTGTGATTGAATTCCAATCATCTTGCCGAATTGAAATAATTCAGGAGAAACGCGAGAAAATACTCGAAAGTTCTGGAAAGAGTCCATACCCCTATATATATGCGAGACAGCGAGTCAGTCAGTCAGTCTGGTTTTGGGAGAGCGACATAAAGGCGAACTCCGGCGATATCCAGCGAATTTAGAAAGCGATAAATTAAAGTGTTTTGTGTTCCGTTAGTGATTTAGAATATTAGCTGTGTTAATTAGTTGTAATTTATTTGATTTGTAAATAAACTTGCCGAGAAATTATCTCCAGCTCTTTAAATCAGAAACCCACATATAATAAACGTCACAATAAAATTTATTGAAATAAGTTCTAAAATTTCATAACACTTAAATCAACGTGAACAGTATAAAGAGTTTTGCAAGAAAGTTAATAAGTTAATAAAAACGATAATAATTATTAAAATTACATTAAATGCAAAATTATATTAAAAAACACCACTTTACAGAATATAAAACGAAATTTACAATTTTCCTCCTAATTTATATAATAATTGGAGTTTCTAGCTACGAAGCGGTATTAATTTCAAGTTAGACTGCTTTAAAATTTGGAAAGATTACCTATACATTACGAAAAATGGGTCGAGAGAAAAATTACTACGCTAAAACACGTCATTATATAAAATTAAAAAACGATTAAAAAAGCTGTTATGTACTTGAAAAATCAACTGTTAAAAAAAGAATGAATTAAACTTGATAAATGCCCTGCGTTCATGGCCTCTAACAAATATTTACACTATACAGTATCTGAAAATATCATCCCTATAAAGAAGTTGCTCCATATTTTTATTCATATGGATTAAATATTTTTATTAAAAATAATTACAACAAATTCTCGACATCCCCTAAAATTACAAACCCTGCATCGACATTATTATAAGGATGTATTTATATAAGACACGTTTTATATAACATATTTGTACTCATTTAATACAAAGAAAAATAAAAACAATATAAATAATATACATTGAAAAAAAAACCTAATAATTAACTTGATTGTCTTTGAACCTTACAACTAATAATTTTAAAATCTTCAATAAGATTAAAACTTCTTTTAGAATAATACACTGGTGTTCTTTAATTGCTTAATATTAATTTCGCAGTCTTTAAATTGAGATTTTTACAGTTTTATTTTGTACAGTGCCGGAAGTATTCACCGCCTTAATAAAAACGAATCAAGATTCATTCTTGATGCTAACAAATAATTGTCATCACCTATAGGGGCAGCTCTAAAATAAAACAAAATCATTACAAATTCCAAAACATTAATTTTCTACTTACAAGCTGCCATATTTCGTATCTCTGGCTAAGGTCCGCATATATGTCTTATGTTTAGCTTCAATTTTCGCAGCAACATCTCGCAATTCACTTATAACTAAGAAACAGTCCTTGACGTCATTTCTTGCATAATTTTTAAACTGTAAAATATCTTTCATAAACGCTTCAGGCTGGCACATAATCAATTCCAATTGATTCATATGAGACATTATCAAAGAATGAATTCTTTGTAATTCTCTTTCGGGATCAAGAGTTATATGAAAATTATTGCTATCACTCGACGATACTTGACTACACCCCGGAGCTAATTCATTCGGAGATTCACAACTGAAAGTAACACAATTAGGGACAACAATTATCAGTAGAGGGCACACCTACCATGACCACTTTCCATTAATAAAAGCACAAGGATGATACTGATTTAATCGGTTTTGATTAGTCTGACACATTTTTGTCAATAAATCCACCCACTCTTTTTCTTCAACACAGTTGGCAGCTTGCACGTACAAAGTTCGGCCATCTTGTACGATTTGGAACATATTTTTCATTTTAAAAGATTTTTCAGTTAATCTTTCCACAGCCAAAATATTCGACAAAGGAATTTGACAAAGTGCTTCCTTTCCTTTACTTTTTGCATAACTTAAATTATGAGTCGTCAATTTGAAATAACGCTGCTTGAAATTTTTTCTACCAAATCTTTTTCGTCCTTGAGCACGTTTTATCATCAGTCTGTAAAAAAAAATCATAATTAAAATATTATTTGATCAAGTGATGATGGATGATTGACAAAACTTTAATAACTGACCTTTTAATTTTCCTAATTGCAGCATAATAAATAATAGTTAGTTTTTGTATAATTTGGTTAAAGTAACTTACCCTTCTTTTAATGTTACTGGAATATCATTATCTCGATTCTCCGGATTTGAAATAGCTGAAATAATTTCTAAAAATTGTCGAACTGCTGTGACATGTGTTTCCGTATAAAATTCTTTATACAAGGACTCCATATATTCTTCTTTGCAAACTTGTTGACTCGATCTACAGCTCACAAGGTTACCTAAAGATTGAATCGTTTTCGAAATAAGAGTTAGTGTTCGATTTATTTGACTATCCTGTAAAGAAAATTTCATTTTTTTTTGTCTGGAAGTTGTTTTTTAACTTACAATTTGTTCATTTGTTAAATCAAAAAGTCGTGGTCCTAATATCGCAGGTGCAAAAAATCTCAAAAAAATAAATCCGGAAACAACCGAATATCTTACTTCTTTGTTTTCAGGAAAACGTTTTGTTGCACATTCTTTTAAATTATAAAATATCTGGCACATAAGAGCTGGACAATGAATAGCGCTTTGAGTTATTGCTTTAAAAACTTTAAGGACGTAAGTTTTGAGATTGTTGAGATTTGTTTGGACGGTATTGGAATCACGAACGCGTGTTGGATCAATTTCACACGGTTTTCTTTCATTAAAAATGAGTTCAATTGTTGGACGTAAAGTTTTATGTAGATACTGAAGTCCAATGAGACGCATCGCTTCATCCATCATTTTCGAAACGAGAGTATTACCACGGAATATTGTAGTCGGATCTCTGGAAAATAAAAAAAAATAATAATAACAACCGGTAATTCGCATTTCACACCGATTTAACGCATTTTCGACTCCTAATTCCACGGTTATTATACCTAACAAACTGACCTATTTCACAAAAAAAAAGTTTGAACGGGGGCGAAAATTGTGGAAATTCAACCCACACATTTAATTTCATGAATGAAAACATCACCTCCCTCACCCCGTGTGTCGGCAGGATCTAAGCCCACACATTTATCCCATTCAATCAGAGAAAGGACCTCCCACTGTTTCGTAACGTTGTGTATATAAATATTTGACTGCACCCACGTTTATTGAATCAATACGAACTAATTGCATAAAGCTATCTAACGTTTTATTTGAGAAGGTGGAAATTTGAATTTTATGAGATGGCAGGAAACGACGCCATTATTGACACATTGAGGGCGAATCGTGATAACGATACGACATTTTAGACTATAATTTCAAATATGAAAAATCAAAATTTCACAACAGGTTATTCAAAAATAAATAATGAAGACGTTTAACGAAATGAGAACAATTAAATCAATGGAGCAGTACTTAACTGTTTTCCGTATTTTATTGAGTCATTTCCTTTCCTGATTAAAAAATACCTTATTTTAGACAAAATATTTTACAATTTCAGAAAAACTAATTGTTTATAATAATTTAAAATCGACTCAAGGTTGTTTGAAACACAATAATCGTAGTCAAAAATTTTCAAACGCTGTAAAAGTAAATCTTTGTAAAAAAATAAAAAAAATGTAATTTTGAAGATAATGTATTAATTTATATAATCAGAAATTACCATACCACCAAGAATAACAAATTAATTCAATTTGTCGGTTTTTTTAAATGTAAGAAAATCATTCCCTCAGAAAATGATTTTTCTTTTAATAATTACTATTTCCGCCGGCGGTCATTTAACCGGTACCATTATTTAATCAAATATGTAAATGGTTTGAAAATCGGTTCGATAGAAATTTCTAGGTGAATTATGAGTAAATATAAAATTAACGGCAGTTGTGCGTGATATACCAAGATTCCTTAAATGAGTTTTTCAAAAACTCATATTTAATCCTAAATTAATTTAATTAATCTAACCCACATCAAAACTTCAATAAAATTACTAAATCGATAATAAAAAAATCAAAAATATTAAACACTTTTATTACAAAATAATTTATTTTACGAGTAATACAATTGTCTTGATCATGAACTAATTTACTTTTTAGCAATACGTTTCGTCTTTCGTAAAAAGTTTATCATCATAATTAAAACAGTTTTCCTTAACTGCCATGACATTTGATAAGAAAAGTTAAAATTATAATTATTACACCATTGTCATACAACAACTGATCAAAAAATAGATTAGCTTTAATGGTTTTAAGACATAAATAATTTATTTTAATGAGTTCCAATCCATTCAATTAATTCAAATCATTTTATAGCTTGCAAATGTTCTAACATTTCGGGTTTGTGCCTAAATCATAATAAATTTAACAATGAGGAAACTTAAAAAAGAAAAGTAAATCATTTTTTTTAATTTCTTTAAGAAAAATTCCGTAATTCGACCATACATAGAAGCATCAGTTTCTATTATCTACAATCTCTCGAAGTAGGATTAAACCTTTTAGGCACTGGTGTCTTTTTAGTAGGCAATAGGAAATGTCCCCCTGTACATTAAGTACTTTAAATACTTAAAAAATGCACTTAATTGCGAAAACTTTATTAAATGTGACACACTAAACAGAAAACTATTTAATACTTACGTCAACATCGAAATTTCGGCGTCAGCCAAAGCCTTGATGATGGGTACGATTTGACCATGATGCATAAATATTCTAACCAAAGGTTGGGCAATTTCCATCTTACTTGATATGATTTCACCCAAAACGTATACAGCACTTGAAGTAATCGGCTATAAAAAATACATTTTTTTTTGTTAAACTGTCAAAAGAATAAATCCATTAAACATACCTTTGTCTCAACACTTTTCAGTAATAAATTTCTCAAAGATTCATAAATCTCTGCAGGAAAAACTCTATCCTCATTGTATTGTACTTGGAGTCTTAAAGATCCAAGAGAATTATCTTTGGATAGTCTTGTACCTGGAGGTGTTGAGTATGTAAAGGACGGACGATTTTTCGCCGATCTAGGTTGCAGGAAATACCTAAAAAAAAAAATACATATGTATTTACATATATGATCAACTAGTAAGTTTTGCATTCACGTCATGAATGACGACCTGCAAACCGCAAGTTTTAATGTTTCGTTTTAAGTGTTGACGACTCTTTAATTTCATTACTCATTTCCCACATTCATGATTTAATTAGTCATTGAATTGGTTAAATTTACGATTTAATATAAAATTGCTTTCATTCAACAATAGACGAAAAAACAATGAATTATAAAATTAACAATGCAATTCTATTTTTGACGTATTAATGAATTTTATAAATTCCTTGTATATTATTGTTTATACACCAAACAACTGACATTTTCCTGAAAGGCAATTTTGCTGGAATCATGTCAAGAATGTGGCCTCAATAATTTAATCACAAATGTTGATTAACTGCTGAATTTCCCTTTTTGGAGTGACAAGACACCACTAAAATGAAAAATTATTTAATTCAATTATTTAATTAACAGCTTTTTGATCATTTTTTTAATGAAAAATTCTCAAGACTTTATACAAATTTAATTGTGCATATTCTCTTCGATGGTATCTTTTGACGTACATCCAATTTCAATTTTCATTTGTAAAATTCAAAAGAATTTTTCCCACAGTAATATTATGAACTAGATTGACTCAAATTTTCAGTTAAATACGGTTTACCTTCATGCTTCTTATTGTTCATTGTAAAACAATCCCATTTTCTTTCTATGATTCCCCGCTGAGATTATTCATTCTTATGAGTAAGAAATTACGTTATCATTTAGAAAAACTTAAAATTACCAAGACACGAACGCATTTTTCTGTTAAAATTCTACTTTTTCACTCAATCCAGAACACACTGTTATTGTTTATAATTTTCAATTGTTAATATAGGATGTGATTGCGTCAGAAAATTATTTATACATCTAATATCAATTGCAAGTGCACGTACAGATCGGAAATAATTGATTATTAAATAGCAACAAAGTTAATTTATTTCTCATTAAATTCAGAAAATAAATTTAAAATTATCAGATTTATTTTTGATTTTGTCAAACCTCCGTCCGTTTAAAATAAAGTCAATGTAATTTTCTATTTAACAAAAATTAAATTATCGAGACAACCCTAATTAAAATAGCGACTGAGTGACTTCCATGTCATAACTGTTAAAATAATAAGTTGTCAAGTCAGAAAATTAGCAATTACCTGTCCGTACATTTTACTGACAACACTTATGGGACATTATAATTAACTACTATCATAAAAAGATCACTGAACTAGAAGAAATAAAGCAAAAATAATAATTATACAGATAGTTGAGATCGGATAAGAGAATTATACGTTGCTCGAGTATTTTTATTTTTATGACATGAGAAAATACAAATTACATTAATTTTTATAACAATTGCCTAATCATGAATTTATAGTCCACCTTTATAGAATTGACATTCATTACAAGTTTAGTTTGGTAGTTCATTCTGAATAAAAAAGCGAATTCAAATGTCCCCTTGCCTGTATAATAGCATTGCAACACACTTTTATAATAAGCTGAAGGTATGACGGTACAAAAGAAATGTTATGATTCATGAAAAACGGATACGATCGTCTGATCCTACGCAAAATTCGTCATAGACGTAAACTTTACTGGTTGTAATGTTAATCTCACGATCATTAAAACATGATTTTTTTTCTTCTCTAAATGAAATTGTTTGAGATTAATTTCTTCCGTTAGAGTATTAAGACAATTTAATCCGGATATAGGTCATAAGTAATTATTAATCAAAAATAATTATAACTTTGGCTTATCTATTTCAATAATGAGAAAATCATAATCAACAAGAAAATTTCACATTCTGTATAACATCCGGTCAATGGCAACTACTGAATTCTTTCGAGTTCCAACATGGGAAAAAGTTGTTATGGAATTAACCAAGTTAGGAGAAATTTACAATAGCAAAGGAAATAATAGTTTTGAGTTTAATAAATATGGAGTAAATTATTTAACAATCATGTTGAATGTGAAAACAGCAATGTTTTGTATTAATACTAAGATTATTTTATAATTTTATTATTTTCCTGAAACCGTAACGATTATTTCCAAAACATAATTTTGAAATTTTTTCTCGCCGATCGACAATAGACAATAGACTAGACAATTTGTTAGCATTTTTTTTTTGACTAAATAGTAAAGCAGAGATTACAACTATTTCGGGGGAGTTGTCATAAATTTTAACATTTAATGTCAAACAGGAAATTTTCTGAAAAAATTGTAAATTCCTTGCCTGTCTTCAAAGTCTCGTCTGCGCCTTGGATTTGAACTGTCACTCAAGACATTAAATTACAGGCTTTATTGACCAATTAAATTAGATAAATTAATTTGTAGGTATTGAAACAAAAGTCAAAACCTCAAACAATAACATAAACATATTATTATTTCAATGTTTCCAAAAGATATGAAAACTATTTAAATAAAAACTCCCTATTCAAATTATCATGATTTTTTTTTCAATTGTTTCTTATGCAAAATTTTATAGCTTACTGTTTCAAATAAAAAAAAACTGATTCTAATAATTGTAGTCTTTTTTTCAGATAGAAAAAAGCGTTGAAAATTTGAAATACTTGTGATTTCTCTCTAGTACAAAAAACAGCCCTTAGGAAAGTTATTAATACCATGTGTTATTAAATCAAATTCTCTATATTGATGAGAAAAATGTTATTTAAAAACTTTTCTGTTTTTTTTTGCAGTTTTTTTTTGCAGTTTTTTTTTTAAATATTGTGGTAGTTATTCAACCTGTATGATTTGCAAAATGTTCAAGTTTGCACTCTATAAATTAGTATAATTTAATCTTTATGAATCGTCAAAAAAATGAAATGTAGAGGGCGCTTTCAATTTCAATATGGCTGACATAAATGGGGTAAACAAAAAACTATTCAGTATCTCTTCGTAATCAGAATCAAAGTTTATGTTTCCTTTTTAGATTATTTGTCATTTCAGCTTTGAATTATTGTTTTTTTTGGATGCTTAAGAACAACTTATTTTTCGTGTATGTCTAATTAAGGTTGTGTGACCTATGTCATATGTTAAAACATCAGCTTTTGATATTCTAAATTCATTAAACTTATCTCCTTTTACTTGTGAAAGTACTTATTTAATTTATTGGGAATTTAAATCTTAAAAAACACCATTCGTTATTTAATTTTTTCTGTTTTACTTTTTGTGATTTTCAATGTCTCTTCCCGTTTTTTTGCCTTGTTGTTTTGTAGGAAATATGAAACGAAGCATTGTTGAGATACAGAACAATAAATTGTGTTTTTATTTACCTTCCTATTTTAATAACGTGTTTTATTTTTCTGGCAAAATATGTTTCAAAATTTATTCGCAAAGAGGGCGCCGTTGTTTCACGGGCTGTTCAATACATAAAAACATGTTTTCTTGTACTAAAAGGGTTTTTGGGTAAAAACTCGTAAAAATCACGAGTTACATCTAAATTTATCTTTCTACTGTGATTCATTTAGAGTTTTTTTCTTGTAAATACAAGGTGTTATGAAATGTCTTACAAATATTGTAACTGGTTTTTTAATTTGTTGTAAAGCTATAAATTTTACAAACTTTTATCTGTGATATTAAATATTTGATTTTATATTTTTGCAACCCCTAATTTAACACTGTGCCCATGAAATCAATTTCAAGGTTCAAGTAATGTAAGCAAAACATTTTTTGCCCGATAAAAAATTAAGCGTTTTTTTCCCCAAGAAAACTACGCTGATCGAGATAACATTAGTTTTAAAACAACTTCGTGTGTGTGTCGATGTTTTGAACGTTAATTTGTAAAGTTTTATTAATTATTATTAACAAAATTGTGAATGTTGTGAATGTCAGTGCCGTTTGGACTTGCTCTAATAATATGTATAATAAGATTTTGAACGTGTTTGAATTACGCTTTCGATTCACAAAACTTTGTTCAAAAATTCAAGTAATCACAAATATTCAAAACTTAAAAATTATATCCCTGGAGACCCAAGGAAACAAATTTTGAAAACAAAGTCAATACTTTTACCAATTGAAAATAAGTTTATCACGTGTAACGATAGGTCTTATTAATGTTACGAAAAGTGTGAGATTAATAATAAATACCATTAAAATTGTTACTACCTATTTTAAATAAGTATCAATGTTTATGTTAAATACTCTTATTGGGTTTTTGTTCGAAATGTTTTTTTGAATGGTGTTTCAATACATAAGAGGGTCAAAGTTTTTCGTTGTTAATTTTAACTCGATAGGAGTGCATTTTTGACAAATTTGCCTAATAAAAGTTGTGTTTTTTTGTGAGTTCTATCTGTGATTAAATTTTTTGTATTCAATTCCATAACAATCTGCTGTATTTATTTATGCAAAGATTGTTTCGAATTTTACAAAAAATGATGTAATAAAGCCTAGATATCAGGTGAATAGTTTGAAAATTAGAAACTAAAGAAATCAAACAAAAAATTAATTACTATTAAACGTTAAATTAGATATTAAATAACAAATTAGAAACTTAACTAAAAATTAAAATAGTTAATCGAACTGACTTCCGTTTAAAACCACAAATTAAAACCAATGATGACTAATAAATTGCAAAAGATTACAAAAAATCAAATCTGTTTCCTAATAAAAATATCTTATCTGTCATATTATTTTCTTGAGATTTTCTCACTTACCAAGCATTCCTTGGTGCTGCATTCTGTTGCTGTATCCCACTCAGCTGCACCCTCACTTCACCCAAAAACACATCATCCCCCATTCCAGGAGCATCATGCCATATCGACACATTCAATTCACAAATTTCCACTTCATCCCCACACATGTCTTTATCTCGTCCTTCATACCCATCAAAAATAAATACCTCATCAAATTGGGGACACGTAGTTTTTTTTCTAACTTTCGTCCTTTTTGACACTGTCTTTCTATTTGTATAAGTCACACAAACCACAGCATATGGATCACAAGCACCATTTTTCAACGTCAGATCTAAACACTTCACTACTTGCACTGATAAACGGTCATTGCGAGAGTAACAAGTACCCCATTTATTTTTCTGATAACTTGAAGAGAATTTCAGTTCAATATTAACTTTTCCTTGAACTTCTGAATCTGCATCTACTGGCCTTATAGCAAACCAATGATCTCGATTGTTGTATGAAGAGAGTTCTTCACGTTTTATAGCCACTTTACCTATAACTTTGTTCTGTTTGAGATGCTTGTCTCGGTCAAATAAATAAATTGAAATGAAGCGGAAGTCACGGGGAACTTCAAATTGGTACTCCTCACCGAAAAATGGACTAAAATGATAGAAATTTTAAGTTAAAACGAGAATTTTTAGGTTAGGATTTGAACTTACTTGAGTGTTTTTTCGGCCGTCTTGGTTCTGTAAATTTCCTCCTGATCTAAGGAGAGGATGCAGTATACATCTCGTGTAACTGAAGATAAATTTGATCTAGGTTGTAATTGTTTGGCTTCTCCTATAAATAAACAAATTTTTATGTAAATTAAACTCTCAATCTGTTATTTTTGACGAAAGTTTTGAAAAAATGTTACCACCTGCTAAGTATTTGAACCTGAAAATGTCAACAAAGCAACCGTTGACATAAAGAAACAAAAGAGAATCGTTCAAGTACTTACTACCAACTAAACTAATTAAAACATTTCTATGTATAAAAATAAATAAAATAAGTGTTAAAATAACTCACCGATTTTAATTTTAAGCCTTTCCTCGACTCTCACTGGGACGTCCGCCATGTTTCTGTCTACTCCATGTTCTATTGAAAAAATGAATGGATCGGTTTGACATGAGTTGAGTACAGACAGTGGACCGCATCAAGTCGGCCAGTTGTATTGCCAACCTCAGCAGCGGTGAAATACAAAAAAAGGCGCCATTTTCATCAAGACTTTGGGGTTGGCCGACACGTGCTGTTATTCACCACTTGATTTTATGAATGAATAGAAAGAGCAATACCACTAATACCAGTCACAAAATCGTTACAAAGTAGCGCAAAGAGCTCACTACGCAAGTTCCAAATGTATGAATGAACAGAAAAAGCACACCGTGTGTTCCCATAACTCATCCATTGCAATTAATTAATACAAATTTCATGACGGTGCTAGCACGTGGAATTATTCACTAGAGATTCCAGGACCGGCTCTTCAAAAAGACTATAAATAATTCAGCGAGATTTGATTGGTTTTCGAGTGTCATTCATGTCTCGCCTACGTTTGTTGGATTAAGGATTTGTTGTTATTTTTGTAAATAACACTAACAGTACAGATCTCATGACGTAAAAAATACTTTGATAATTTTCAAGCGACAGGAAAATATGAATGAATGAACTTGGAATGTTTCAATGGATTTCGCACTTTATTATATTTAAAACAAAACAAAAATTACTTACCTTCATAATTTTGTCTTATCTTAAAAATACGTACAACAACGTAAACAATCCTATTTGTGAAATATTAATTTCTTTTATTGATAACAATTTTCGTCATTTTGTTATAGTAATAGTTTGACCCCTAGTATAAGTTTGAATTAGTAAATTAAATGATTTATTGTCGAATTTTCTAATTAGTATAATTTGTGGTCATTATTTTCATTAATACAACTTTGATTGTATGTAGTATTCAAAACGGAAAACTTTCTCATTAATATGTATTCGCAAAAATGGTCCAGTCATTAGCAAACCTTAATGAACGTAATATAGACCACAAGAAATTTTCTAAATGAGTTCTGACGTTGCAAGAGAGAAATTGTGAGACAAAAATTTTTAAAGAAAATACTAATATTTCTTTATACATCTGTTGAATATAACTATTTTTAAAAGTTAATTATACGTATATTTATTTTTAAATGATAAGAAAAATATTTGAGTATTTGTTTTTTTTATTTTATTATCTTCATCTTCATTTTTTTTTTAATTTTAAGATAAAACACTACGGTGTGTTGCCAGCAGAATTTTATTGTAAAGGTGACACTAGTTTTGGCAAGAAAGCTTCAACGTGTTAAACTAAATAGGTGTTGGGTAAAGTATTTGTTTTTTTATAAAAACGACCCTACTCATATATTACCAAACTAAATAAGTCGATGATTTTATTTGAAATCAATTATTTTGTGTCAATTAATGCAGTATAGTTGAATTTTATATATTCTTTTTCCATGAGAAGAAGTAATAGTGACTTAAGTTGTAAATCTTGGAATTGAAATTGACAAATTTTGTTAATTTTTTTTTTATTTTTATTGTCCAAACGCAGTTTTTGAGTTTATTTATAATCTTGAACACACGTCTAAGAAATTATGACAACTGTTGCTAAATAATAAATAATTACAAGTGCCTATAATACATCTAATTAATTGAAAATAAAAATAATAAAACAAGTCACGTTTATTTTGTTTTATAAAAACTATTAGAATTATGAGAAGATGTACAAAAAAGTTACCGAAACATCGACAATAAACAAGTGTCAAAATTTTGGGACCTCTTATTTAACAATTTGTCACAGTGTTAGCTCAGGACCTCCAAAATTAGCGGTCCATCTCTGCGAGAAGGAAATAAAAACATTAAAAAGGGTGCTCTGTTTTGAATTTTTCTTTCTAATTATACACTGCTAAAAATTTCACGTATAGTTTTAATTATGTATACATAAGAGTAAAATCCAAAATGCCATATTTCCTTTTTAGTTTTTAGAGAAAGTTTATCGGTCACTTTTGCTTACGCAAATTTGTTACTGACCTTATTTGTGACCTACTGCTGAACATTTTTGTGTGTCACACATTTATCACATGAGTGCAATTAATATGTTAGGTAATGTTTAAAATGCATACAGCCTGAAATCTTTGCACCATAAGTTTTATCTTTATACAAAAAAAAATATTTTTAGAATTTTAATCAATAATAATTACTAGATTTTCTCCGCCCAGATCTAATGAACTTTATAGAAATTTTGTTTTAATTATTGTAATAATTAACTCAAAATAATATTTCTGTCATTGTAGAAAATTCTGGTATCTGCTCTTAACAATATAATTTGAAAAAAATTCTAGTACGTGTTATTTCTTGTGGCTTTCCCACAGTTTCGTCATATAAAAACTGTTTTCAAAATGTTACTGTAGCTGTTTTAAATTCTTGGATAAGAATGAATTGTTTTAAATTTCGGTGTTTGCATAACGAGTATTTTACAATGTTTTTCCGCAAGAAGGAAAATTTCGTAGGTAATTAGAAAATAATTTTACATACGATTTCAACAACATTAAGAACAAAGTAATGAAAAACTTGAAATTGTGGGATTTTAATTATTGTCTGTCTGTTATTAAACCTGGCCGATTGTATTGTTGTAAATCTGGTTTCCTCTCACGACATGTTTACTAAAGATATTACGAAAATTTGTCGACAAAAGAAAATAAGTGTGTTATGGGAGATTGCCTTCAAAGAAAAAACTGTAACGACGAAGATGTTCTAAAAAATAAGAATAAATAATATGCAGAGTTCGTTGTTGGCATTCGCATGAATTATTTAGATCTCACTGATAAAAATCTCTTGTTCAGACATCATAACATTCGTTATTATTATCTCAGAAAAAAATAAGAGTTCGTTAATTTTAATACTATAACTATAAAAAAAATTTAATGTCTAGTCAGGCAGCTCAATATTGAAATGTCGGCAAAGGAAGTGGTTACAACTAAATTCATTTTCATTGCGGCTTTGAAGACTGAAGTGACACATGTTTTAAAAGGAAGTAGGACGAAATGCATTGAACAAATCATTGAAAAATCGCATCTGACTTTCTACCACAATTTCTTCAAACTCATGATAAAACACAATTGATACAACACAACTGTTTAGTGTTTTAATAAATTATGATAATAAATGAACATAACTTTAATGTTATTGTCGCTTTCCGGTTCATCTGTGTGCAACATAACCGGCAAAAAATGCATAATACATTTTTATTTTCATACAATATGTTGCTAGATTAACTTTATGACAACAAAAAAAGGCCAGACATGTTGGAAACTTTTTGTATTTTCTCAAACTCTTTCAAAATTCATTACGCAGTTTTAAAAAAATATTAACATTTAGCAACTTTTTTAGATTTGAATCATTATTAGAAGTTTCAGTGTTGGTAATTTATTACCATTGTTAGCATACCTAGTAACAAAAAGAACAAATCTTTATTGTTTCCCATATAAATTTGAAACAACCGTTCGGAAGTGTTCACTGTGTTTATTTTAAAATCAATAGAATAACAACAATATAATCACATAATGTTATGTAAATAAACAGTTAATCACGCATATGATAGACGTCCTTCAAAATAAATTACAATATTCGATACAAATTATTTTTCATATTATTAAAATGAAAGCATTCATTGAGCTTATCTCTCATTTATTTTGATTCATCTTGTGCTTTTCTCAAACAAATTAAGACGTGAATTCTTAATGTTTCCTGTTGCTTAAAGTAAGTGCATGGAAATTTCGAAAATTATGACACATACCGTTTCACGTGTAAAAAAAATAGACGAATCTCAGGTTACATTTCCGTTATTTTAGTACCGGTTTGTCATTTCCTGTGTATTAATGACATAGGGCATGGCTATACCTATGTGATAAACTTGTTACGAAATATAATCTATCCCGATAGTATGAATTGCATGAATATTATTTTTAATGCAGCGATTATAATGTAAATAACTCTAGGGAAGAAAGTCAATATCCAACTTGTGTGATATTCACTTGCATATTCGTCCGGATGTTGTATCAATAAATAAACTAAATATTTGTATTGATTTACAAATCATTTTATAGTTTAACATATATACTTATTTAATCACGTGCTGGCATCTCAACTAAAAAAGAGTGATAGATAGAATCTGACCGGAAACGGATATGATTACATTATATTAATGTATATGATGATGAATAGATTCGTGTGGATGAATGCGATTCTGTGCACATTTCGTATGTAGTAGAAGAGAATCAAAAAATCGTGCTAATCTTGATACATGTCTTAAAAACAGGAAAGATTGAATTAGGAGGGAAGTTGGGACCGGAAGTGGTTTTATGAATGGATGCTATTTACGTTCGAGGTGTTTTTCCTTCGGTGGCTTTGGGCAGGGTTTATCCCTTTACGTCTACTGTGTTGAATGAAACACGGAATTTTTATAAAAACGTTTTCGAATTTTTATTCAAATAACTACTTGCCGAAATAAAAATACTCCACCAGATGTTTTTATCATGTATATAGTCATTTACTTAAGTTTAATGTTTGTTTAATGATTATATCCGGACTATTTTTGTCATTAATAATATTGTAGATAATGTCAAATGTTTCAGTAATTTGTATTTAAACTATTAATATAAAAAAATATATTACTCAATTATAATTTGTGAAAATAAATAGGAAGTTATGATTTATTTTTACTTCACATTTCTTTTAAATTAATTATAAAACAGCTTGCAGTATTTCTCTCCTGATTGTTTTGGTAACAAACGCTGTATTTATAGAATCATTTAACATGTCATCTGCTCCATACTTTAAAAATAATCTGTTCAAAATTGTAGGTTGTACGTTTTATTTTATTTTGACATGGCACATTCTCCTAGAGAACTAAAACACACCTATTGATTTTTTTAACACGTGGAAAATATCGTAACTAAAACAATTTTACTAATTACATCTTTTATGAATTTACAATTACGTAAACAATATAAATTTTATTATCACTATACAAACTTTTACAGAAATAAGGAAAAGATTTTTGGATGTTTAGTTTTTTCTTGGCACATTTTATATTTACGCTATAAATTAATTTTGGTTTTTTCTATTTTGAATTTGGAAGGATTTTGACCTATTATAAAAACGTTTGCTAAAAGTTATAGCAATTTTAGTAAAATAAAATAATTTAAGTTTTTAAGAAATAAGAACAGAACGAAATAAATAAGAATAATTTTATCTCATTCATGCGTTCCTCATCAGCAGGATTCTATGTAAAATTCGCTAAAGACCGAATGAGAGATGAGCATAGGTGGACCTGTAACTCAATCGATTGTTTTGTACACAAAAAAATAAAAAAAAACGTTGTGACATTTTTTTTTACATTTTAAAATTAGTTTGATAACCAAGATTATTTTTTCGTGAATGTATACCTACGTTTTAACTTTAGAAATATTTCAAAATGTCAAAAATGAGATAAAATTTAAATTAGGTTTTGTTGAGCAACAATGAAAAATATTTTCAGCAATTTTAACAACAAAGATTGCAAAGATTATCAAATTGTAAAAATGTAAAATATGTTCCTTGTTTTAAGACGTTTTAAACAAACTATACGAATAGGTAGATACCTTTACATAAAAACAAGTTGAGGGTGGTTTTTCTTTAAAATGGAGAGGAAAATTCAACAAAATGCAAAAATAATGTGACAATGATGGGATGAGAGTCGAGTTATAGAATTTATTTCAATTAAAATACTCACCCTATATAAAATTTAACGAATAATAATAATTGTTAGTTTGTTACTTTACAATATGCATCATATATCACATAATTTATTAATTATTATAATTTTTTTGCTATAATTACAACTAAAATCTTACTTACGACATATAAGGAGTGCCTTTTAAATTTATATTTTTAAGAAACCATGATTTTGCCACTAACATTTGCTTAAACCTTAATAACATGCAAACTAACAGTTTAACATCCAACAATTATAAAATTTGTGTATCTTTTAAAACTATGAAGCATATGTTTTAATGTCTTGGTTGACAATATTAAAGTCGAGGCTTGCCGAGGTTTTGAAGCCAAACAAGCTATAAGACATATGCTTTATTGCTGAATTAAATGAATAATGTTTTTTTAAAGCATAAGCTTTCGAGTGATTCAGAATGAACTGAATCAAAATAGGCTAAGGAAACAACTACTTTTACTCAATTTTAGTTGTCCAATAGGAGAAGAATAAAAGAACAAAATTTGGCCGAGACAACGTTGAAACCTTTTTAAATTATATATCTGTTTATCTGACATCCACACTGTTAATGTCATTTAAAAAAAATATATAAAAATTTTGCTTGTTTTTAGCTATCTTATATGTGTTTTACTCTAATTAAAAAAAACTTAATTAACAAATAAAAACACTAACTATTTAGAAATAATGAAATAATGTAAAAGGACAGTTCTTGTGCAGATGTTAGCTAAACATATATTTTGATAAGTTACAAGATACATATTGGTACATAATTTCACTGAGTAGGCACAATCTATACAAATACACAATAATAAAAAGCAAAAGCAATAAAAACCTTAATTTTCAAGTATTTGGTTATTTCTAATATTTCGACGTAACTACAAGACTTACTATCACTGATAACCTTTTGAATAAATGAGTTTAGAATTTATTTCACTTATAAATTTAACTCAGTTTTAGGTTAAATACTTCTTTTTATTTTCAGATTTTTTAAATGTACCTAATAACAAAATTATAATATTTTTACAAAGAATGAATTTCCAAACTTGATAATTTAAAAATTAAGATTGTTAAGAAAAATGTTGCAAGAAAAAAAAGTGAAAGAAGAAAGAACTGAAAAGAAATTGTAACACACTTAAAAGTAAAAACGAAATATGGATGTGGAAAACAAGAACGAAACAGATAGATATAAGACACAAAAATTTTAGAAAACAAATATTGAAATAAAATATTTTGACTGAAAATATGGTGGCGGTTATACTCGTATTAACTAAAGGACTAGGAGAAGTATCAGTATAGAAATTGCATCAAAATCATGAGTTTATCAGTTGACTTTCAAAAAGCGTTAAAAAAAGTTAGTGTTCTACAAGTTAAAAGATGGTAATAAATTACTTAACTGTTTAAATATATGTAAAAAAAATTAACATTGTAAACTGAATAAAAACTGTCTATCTCCTACTTAAATACTCGATCAATTTAACATTTATTTAATTTAAACTATGTTACACTGAATAAAATTAAATTGGAAAACATAACAAACACAATTTTATGTTAAAAAAGGTTTTGATTATTAAAAAAGTAGCATTTCTAAATTTGTTACCATAGCTAAATGTAAGTATTATAAAAATCTTTTACAAAAACTTTGTATTAAATGAATAAAAATATTGAATATTGAATTGAATAAAAATATTTTTAAGGCTTTAATACCACCCTTATAATTATTTCGTGCAATCTAGCAATAATTTCTGCTGGTCCTGTTACACAAAACATATAAA
Source organism: Tribolium confusum (assembly GCA_029207805.1). Classification (NCBI taxonomy): domain Eukaryota; kingdom Metazoa; phylum Arthropoda; class Insecta; order Coleoptera; family Tenebrionidae; genus Tribolium; species Tribolium confusum. The sequence continues at coordinate 204,674 of JALGAY010000004.1, forward strand.
TTTACATACGTGTAGGCGGATAATCAATATCTAACTAGGGCTATACAAATAACCACATAAGAATGTATTATGTTTTATATTTTTGTGCCAAAAATATCTTATATAAGTAAATAAATATGTTATGGTACATAATAAAAATAATTTATCGTTTTAATTTAGTGCCTACAATTAGTTAGCTTTATATAATTTAAAAAATAAGTATACATATAAACTGTCCTAAAATTTGTAGATCAACAAAATAATACGCGTTTCATTTAGGGTTCAGAAAGTCCGAGAAAAATTTTCAAAAAAATCCAGCTTTTTTAACTAACAACTAAAGTAACCAAATTTTTGATTACTTTCATTTTTAAATGTAGAAAAATATTTCACTAATGTAAGTATAAGGTATTTGCATTAAGACGCTTAAATAATAAAGTCTTTTTCAACAGTTTATTGTATTTTACCATTTCAGTTATATTTAAGATCTCTATATTGTCAAATATTATTATCAAGTTGATGCACGAATTTTGGGATATCCTGTATACGTATTAATAAATAAACTTTTATTAATCTATTTTATTGCTAATCCCGGCTGCAAGATTTTATAATTTAAATAAACTTCACCGAAAATTCTATGACTAGAAGTTACTAGAAATAAAAATTATTTAAATTTGACATAAACTTAGTTTTAATTAAATTATGCTCGTACCATATTGTATGAAAGAACAAAAACAATTATTTAAAAAAAATAGGTTTATTATGATTTGGTCTTATTTTTTTTTACAGGTAATAAAGCTTTGTTTCACAGGGTAGTTTCTCAAATTACTGTAAAAAATTTCATTATGGCAACGTAAAATAAAATAAATGACTTTGAGATTGATTTGTTACAAAAATAACGAACAATGTGTAATTACTGTAATTCAGTTACCATTACCAAATATTAATTAAAATTTTGTTTTTTATCTAATTACTGTAATTTAAAATTAGTATCCAGAAATTTTGTGTTACTAAATTTTGTATAAAAAATAATGACATAATGAACACGTAATTGAACTTAATTAGCAAATACTTTTTCAAACGGGAAGTTTTGAAAATTTTTATTTAATATTTCCGTAAAAGCTGTAGCCACTAAATCATTTATCAGTGGTCTTAAAATTACAAAACCTGGCTGCCATGCGGTGTTAATAACCCAGTCCAACATATTTTCTGAAATAAAAAAAAACATAAATTCATTGTACAAAACATGTAAGAGAAATTACAAAAATTAAATGTAGAAAGTTTAATAAAAGAACAAAAACAACAAGGTAGTGTCAGGTTATATTTTTTTAATATTTAAAATATCTTAAATTGGCAGATGCTTTAAGCAATTGTTAGATAATATTTTAAATTATATAAGACGTTTATTTTATTCAAAATTTGACATTTAAAGCAAGCATAAGCAACAATAACTGGCTTTTTATGCTTCAGCATCTAATATTGGTGTATTTACAAAAGCTACTAACCTACAATAGTTCTACCTCCAGCTAAATGCCCAATATGAAGTTCCAATTTATTACAAGATTGAACATTAACTTGAACTTTAAGTGGTGGATGTGGTATTATTTGACCATTTGCATCTCTTCTTGGTTTTCTTGTAACCGTCATAGTTTGTAAATAATCATAAAGACTTAAATCCCACGACCCTTGATTAGTAATTTTATTACCAAAAAAAGTTCCTTCAATTTCATACAATCCACTTAACTTTTTATCAGGAAAAAATTGCGTAAATTCAATGAAATTTTTATTAAAATCGGTTCTGTAAAAAATAATTACAAAAAGTTGAGATTGTTATTGGGAATAATACCGAAATTTATTAACTTGTGAGGAAGTCCATCCAGATTCTGTGACATTTCGAAGAATTAATTTATAATTAAAGAAAGGTCCACTACGTTTTTGGGGTATTTCGGCTGCAAAAAATGGATCAAAAGGAGCAATACCGTAATCAGGCAATCCTAAAAATTGTAATTAATTATTTGTGTATTATATCAGTGATATACAAACCTGATTTAAAATACGCTCTGAGAGAATTAAGTCCATCTTTGACACAGTCATCAAAAGTCTCTTCAGTTTTTTGACATTCTCCAAAAAAGTTTACTAAACAAGAACAATTTTTTCAGTGAACCGAAAATTTTACATTGTTTTAAATGAAAGTACTTTACTAGTTTCATTTTTGAAAGCACGTGTTAAACGGTTATTTAGTGAAGTAAACGCATAATTACATAATACGTGAAAGTTAACTATTGTTATACCGAATTTAATTTCTAGAAAAACTGTGGTATTTAATTAAAATATTTTCTTAAATGCTCAATTAATTAATATTGAATTAAGTAATTAGTCAAAATTTAACATACCTAAATCAACTTGACACTGAACACCAACAAATAATGAAACTATTACAAGAACAAACATTTTTTTGTACACTTTTAGTGACTTAACAGAAAAATAGAAATTATGTTTATGTTACTCAAAACAGCACTAATACATTTTTGAATTGTTTCTGTTAAAAGCATTACAACGTAATGAAAGTGGTATATTTTGAACAAGATTACCCCACTCACGTTGGAATTTAAGAATCCGGGAAATTATTGCTTGCTCGTCCAAGTTACTTTCTCCTTCAATACTTAATGGAGAGATATGAATTGATTAGAAACTGTTTCGAAGTATTGAAAGTCATTTTGCACCTTGTCATTGAGAAAATTCGGCCGTAAAATTAACCACAAACATAATTTTCTTCAAATTAGGTAGTAATCTCTTTCAAACATTAAATATAAAATATAAAAATTCTTGCGTTTTTACATAAATAAGATTATAACATTAAACATTATGAATAATTTTGCAATAACTATATGTGAAAATATTTTCTATTTATTCATTGTTTAGAATTCTTGACAATAGTTTTCGTTAAAAGCAATAATAAAATTTTATGGTCTGAACATTCTTCTGCATTAGAAGTCATCCTTAACCTAAGTTGTTGTTCAACCATAAAGTTAATCATGACCGTATCTTCACCACGTAATATGAACACGGAAAATGATTTAAATATCTAGTTTATCTTTTGTTGTATAAAGATTTTTATGTTACGAGAGGAAGAGATTATGGATTCTTGACAAATCATGCAGGGATTGCTAATTTGTAACTTTCCTTTCTGCTTGTTGGTCAATTTGACACAAAGTTTATTGTGGTTTATGCATTTTTGCATCACATAAATATGTAAAAAATGTTATTAAATTCAAAATATATGAATACATCAAGTGATAATGTAAATATGACAACTGTTGGTCCAAATACATATAGGCACAGTTTTTTTGATTTTTTTTGAATCACTGGTTACTTTTTGATTTCTATTCTCTAAAATGTTTTAAAAATATACCAAATTTAGAAATATAAACATAATATTTTTCTAATTAAACAATAAACATATTTTTTGATAACATTTTAATTTTTTTATTTTACTTTTACAAAAAAAAACTATATTACTGTAAATACCTCTAGATTATGCATTTGGTATTATTACAGTAGTGTTTATTAATAAATTATACAAATGTGTGTTGTGCTGTTGCAGCAAAAGTATAGAGGACCAACAATACCATTAATTGCAACTTTAAAAATAACAATGTCTTTAAAAAAATTCGCTTACCTTTAACGAAAATGTGGCAGAAAGTACCATTTTTATTTCTAGGGCAAAAAAATTTATATGACCACATCAGCCCACATTTTTGATTAAATACGTCTTATTTATTTATACGTAAAAGTCGGTTTTATTACGCCGTGCAAACGAAAATAAACTGAATCAGAGCAAACTTACTGAGTTGCATATGAAACAAAAATTTACTAAATAAATCTTCTATTTTAGCTTACCAGTTTCATTTTTTTTGAATTTATTATGTGTTTTGTCTCTACAAATTTTGTTTAGCAATTAAATTTAGGTACTTACATGTAAACTTGTTTATTTATTATTTTTCTGCCTCAAACACTTTGTTGTGCAAAATGATGGGACACCACTAGTCATCACTAAAACTGCATTTTGCGTTTATATCGTATCTACTGGTTGTTTTGTTTACTCTTTTCACGCATACTAACTTTTTTATTTGACTGAATATCATTATTATTTATAAGGTTTGTGTTATTTATTTCAAGAAATCTCTCAAAATCTAACAAACAATTATAATAACTAATTGTATCGAAATTAACTTATTGTAGATTTTTCGACTCTTATATGTATATGTGTATGTGAAAAAACAACTTTCTTTAACAAGACATGATAATATTTTTACCATTACAGATGAAACCGATTTGAACTCTAATATTCAATAATAAAATGAAGAATTTATTTTACTAGAGAAACGAGGAAAAACCAAAGATAAATTAGTATATATTACTCGACATAAAAACGTTTTTTTTGTTCTTAACATCGCCTCAATTGCTGTTTAAGTAGCATCTGAACAAATTATCTTCTTACAAAAATCTTTAGTTTTATGTCTTGTTGTAAAATGTGTTATAATTACAGGCAATTTTGAATAAAATTTTTGTTATACTTACGTGGAAATGCTTATTAATCACTCAAGAAAGTTACCATTGCTCTTTCAGCTGAGTAAGTAAACCTTACGTTGCTCGTTTGTGTAGAGCTACATTAACTAACTCCAAAACTCTAAGAAACAATTTTTCAAAAATTACTTTTAACAAACTGTTAATACCAACTTTATAAACCAATATCTTCACATTTGCATAAACTGTTATTTTATTGAAATACAGTTTTTGTTTTTATTAAGATACAATCAATATTTTTTAACAAGGCTATATTTCTAAGATCGTTTTATTTAAGAAGTAATTTACTTTGTTTCTGTACGTTGGCAATCATTTCGTTTGGTAATTCTTGATAATCAGTAATAACCTGGTATTCTGTAAACAATTAGTGTTTTTTGTGGTAATTTCGGAAAATTTTTCTAATTTGATGATGGTCTTACAGTAATGAAAGGGTAATCCCAGTAAAATTCTTTTTTTTTAACTTCTTGGCATGACCAATTTCTATTTAGTGAAAATCTCTGATGGTTTTTAAAAATCGGTGGTGCTTAATCAAAATAATACAACAATAATTTCTATGTGTATTAGTAATCTGATTATTTTGTAAGAAAAGCTTTTTAGCATTTTTATTAGATAGACATTCTTTGATAGCCTACAAAATTCATAAAATATTTGAAAATATTTTTTGATATTTATTAAAAAACTTTAACAGAACGCCATTGTTTAAACGTAAAAAAAATTTGACATATTTTTGTACCAACGACTTGATTATTGTTCATACTCAAGAAAAAGTTTTTTGTTCATGATTATATTTTAACAAATTGATTTAGTATTTATTTATTATTATTCACGAAACTAAATTAAATTAATTTAATTATAGGATGTAAACATTTAATAATAATTTAATATTTAATAATATTTAATAAACATTTAATATAATAATAAATGTTAAATTTTTATTATTTTTTTTTAAATATTTTTTCATTGAAGAAGTGTCATGTACCGTAAACATGTCAACATGTGCAATTTGTGAAGGGATATTTTGTAATAACACGACATTCAACAATAATTTATTCTCTTGTTTTAATCATTACTTCTTTGTTTTCTTAGATTTTAAGATATTCTTCAGTAAATTGAAAAATTCCTAAACTACCTCAACACTATAATACTTTTTACAAAACACGTTAATCAAACCTTCTAATTACTCATGTATGAAAAAAAAAATCACAATTACTCAATTCCCTCCCCACAAACACACCGTGAGGTTGCAAAATAAGAAACTCTCGTTTTCTGATATTTAAACACAACATTTTGTATCAAGCATTGCTTAATTATAAGAAACCATGAAAGTTGAACAGTATGTTCCAAATTAATTAATAAAATTATATTAATTTGTTATTAAGAACCAACATTTGAAAAGTGAATTCACTGCTTATTCCATTACCTACAAGAGAAAGTGAAAACAAACTTTTGTTAAGTTCATTTATCAGAAGTATTCATCAAATACACACCGACTTTACAAGAGATTGTGTCGCAAATATTTTGGTTTAGTGCTTAAGCAAAATGTTGACTTTTTTAATATTTACCGCAGTTCTAGTGGGATCTGAAGCAACAATTGATGTAAACACAGTCCGTAAGTAACTTTTTTGATTTAATGAAAAAATATATATTATTTCAAAATAAAAAAAAATCCAAACAACAAATTAAGAGTAAAAGTACTACACCTAAGATATACAATCGCTTTTATAAAATTGTGCAAGAAGTAATTATTATCCTGTACATGCGATGCATTTCCGTTCTACTCAAGCTTTTTAATCTAATAATATCAATCTGTGATTAGATAAAATGTATTATTCATCATTGTTATTACCATATTAGCTTCTCTTTGAAAAAGTCCGCAAGGTCATTACAGTATTTTTCCTAATTATTATTTATAACAGAAATGTAGTTTTTTTGGAAAATTTAAACTTTTTCTTTAATACGTTATTATTTATGCACACACATATATAATCAACAATTTAAAAAAAAAATATTGCTTTCACTTATCGCTGCAAAAACAAGAGAGCATTCAAAGTTATACGATGGAAAGTAGACAAGGGCCATTGACATCTTTTTATTTATAATTTTTGTTTCAGCTCCTTACGTTAAACAATGTTTTGAGGGTGATCCTAAATTAATTGAATGTTTTGAAAGTGCAATTCATTATTTACAACCATATTTAGCTACAGGAATTCCCGAAATAGAATTACCTTCAGTTGAACCTTTCCTTATGGAAGAGTTATCTTTATCTCTAACAACTGGACCAAATGGATATAAGGTGTCTTTAAAAGAAATTGATATTTTTGGAGCTAGTAATTTCACGTTATCTAAGCTTAAGTAAGTCGTGTTAAATAATATCTTATTGCTAAATATCTTGTTGTAGATTAAGTGAAAATGGTAAACCTTTTGAAGCAAGAATTAATATTCCTCTATTGCGAATTAATTCGAGATATACAAGTAGTGGAGTTTTGATTATTTTACCAGCAAGTGGAAATGGCACATTTAATGCTCAATTAGGTAACAAACCCGAAATTAAAAAATGTTTAATTTTTTTATATAAATTTTAGAGGATATAAGTGCAATAGTTAAAGGAATGGTGAGTGTCAATGAGAGAGAAAATTTGAAATTTCTTCATGTCGATGCTTTAAATGTGGACTTAAACGTGAAAAATTTACGAATGACTGTTAAAAATATTTATAAAAATAACAGAATTTTAAGTAAGTTAAGAAAAATTTCCGTGAAATTATCTAAATTTTTTGTTTTAGCTGAAGCAATAAATTTATTCTTAAGAGAAAATGGACAGGAAGTGTTTAAAGTGATGAAGCCTCAATTGCGGAAGAAATTGTCGGCACTTTTTATGAGTATTACTAATAAACTTTTAACACATGTACCTATTGAAGTATTTTATGTACCATTATCTAAACAGACACAAAAACCACCACAATAAAGATAATATAAGTACTACAATTTTTAATATTAAATGCTTTATGTTTTTTAGATGTGTTATAAATTAGTGATATATTAGATCTTCAGTAAAATTAAGTAGATTTAGTTTGCCTAATTCTTGTACTATTTATTTTATTTTTTATACGTAAAGTTGGCACTTTTTTATATTTTGTTATAAATTTGTTATAAAATGTTAAAAATGTTTCTCTTATTTTAACAACAACAAGCACCTGCCATTTTCCTAAAAGTGTATACTTAAAATATCTCTAAGTGGGCTAACTTTTAAGTTCTTTTTAAAAACCAAAAAACAGCTTTTGTTTGTAGAAGGGTCTTAAAAAAGCAGCACACTTTTAGATATTCTGAGTATACCTGATAAAGAAGATAATGCAAAAACAGTCCTTATTTTTATCTGAAGAATTTCTGGAGCGATCTGCAACTTCTCATAGAATTCGAAATTGTGGAATTACAAAAAGTATAACGTTGCAATAATAAAACAATATTTGCACTTATTAACAGAATTTTCGTTTAATTTTTCTAAACTTGCAAACTAAGTTAAGTAACTAAAGTACAGTCGAACAGAGGGCAAATTCCCTTAAAAGTTCAAAAGCCTCTGTTAGTAATACTTTAAATACGCGGCGCTCCCATTTAAAAAAATATTTGTTAGATTTCGTATCTAATATTAATGAGGGTTTTTGCATAACACGTATTTATATACGTCACCTGCATTTAACACTAAATTTAAAATCTACTAACGTTGTTATAAAAAATAGTTGCATGGAATATGTTAATTAAGTTCAAAACAATATAAGAAACGTGATCAGTGTCAAATAGGTACAGAAAATTAATAAAAAAACATAATCAATTTAGACATTTTTTTATAGAAGAGATCACTTTCTAGATTATAACATCATAATTTTCAAATTTTAAATTAAATGATTTCTGACATATTTTTATATTTTTAATATTGTAATTGCATGTTATCTGTAAATATTTTTTTGACTTCGTAAACCTTAATCATGTTATTTTACTTGTCAGTTAAATGCCAATTTACAACACTGATACTGCAAAATAACAGTTTTATGTACAGGTAAATTTCTCGTTTACGAAACGTTAAAAACAATTTTTCAACAAATAGTTTCTTTAATTTTTAATAACAAAAAATTGTAATGTAGTAAAAAAACCAAGCTGTTAAAATTGGTAGCACCGTTTATTGTAAGAACTACAACATTTGTACTGCCAACATAAAGTAAATTCTTCCTTACTGTCAGAGTAATTATAAATATTTTTTTTTTTGGCCAAAAAAGTCAAAATAATTGTCGTGTGATAGGTAATTTACAGTGCTTAGACTCATCTGTTTTCTGTAAATTCTAAAAAAAAACTATTGATTTTTGATTAATATTCTTTCTGTTTTATTTTTTATCTTGTTTTAGTTGTCGATTTTGTTTTTCCAGTGTGTTTTATTTCTATTCCGCTTGACCTAATTTAGTTTTTACAGATTTATTAAAAGTTTGTGAAAATAGTTAATTTGTTAATTCGTTACCACAATTTCTTGAGATATAAAAGTCCCCTCCATGACCGAGTTCAAAGTCACGGTCGTACCTCTACGAGGTCAGTTGGTGGAAGAGTATCTTCAGAAGTAGATGACCACTTTTATTACATATTAAATATGGCTAAATTAAAATTTATTATAATATCCATAATTTTCTCAGTACATACTTCTTTTGGTCAAGATCGTAAGTAATTTATATAATTATTAATTTTTTTTTAATTTAATTGTAAATTTCTAATATATTTTATAACTTTTGAAAACCGTCATAGAAAGTTTTGGTTACAAATCATAATTTTAATTATAGTTAGTTTCACCACTAACCCATTTCGTGTATAATATAATTTTATCTTTACTGTTAGTTCAGTGTACTCCTTCGTCGTACAATTAGGTGCTAATGACACTTTCGCATTGACCGAGTTTTTACTTTGTATTAAGCAAATAGTAATTATTTCTAAAACGTACAATTTTTTTTCAGCACTTTATTTTATAAAGCAATGTCATAGAGACGATCCTGAAATAAATGTCTGTCTTAAACAATCCGCAAATTTTCTTGTTGCAAATATGAGAAGAGGAATTCCTGAACTGGGAATAACGGAACCAGAACCAATCATTATTGATGAAATTGGTATCGCTTTAGGAAGTGGACCTGATGGATATAGGGCATCTTTTAGAAATATTCAAGCTTATGGGGTCAGTAACATCACTGTTACAGGTGTTAGGTATGTTAACATCTTTTTCATTTTATCTTTTTTATCTTTAAGTCGTTCGTTGTCCTACTTTTTATTTCGTTTTAAAATGTTATGTTATTACTTTCATAGGTGGTTAGTAGTTTAATTATGACTAATAAATTACAGAAAAAATATAATTACACTTTCATTTGATGATTTCTAAAAATAATAACAAGAAATTGAGTTTTGCGTTTTGAAATGAATCATCAAAAAAAAATTCACTGCATAATGATGATGAATGTTATCGTAGCTTTCATTTAAGTATAAATAAAGCGACAAAGAAACAATTAAATATACCTAAATAATCATAGAGTTAAAAAAAACATTTCTTATTTGTAGATCAGATGTGGACAGTAACCAGTTCCAATTCACAATGTATATTCCAAAAATTTCAGCGAGAGCAAACTACGAATCTAGTGGAGTCCTTCTCCTAGTTCCTGCTTCTGGAGGTGGAGAATATTGGGGAGAATATGGTAAAACTTTTTTGATATAGAACAAAATTTACATTTTTTTTATTCAGATGGAATTAAATGTAAAGTTTATATAAGGGCAAGTCCACACAGAATCGGCAAACGCACCTTCCTCACTCTCCAACAAATTAAAATGGATTTCAGTGTGAAAAATATTAGAATGGGCGTGGAAAATGTACATAATGGAAATAGTGTCATACGTAATATCTACTAATTTTTTAAAATGTTTTTTTAATATTTAAAAATATTTCAGAGGCAGCTTTAAATTTATTTATCAACACAAATTCCCAAGAGTTACTCAAAGAAATGAAACCTGATCTCAAGAAAAAATTAATTGTTTTAATGAAGAATTTTGTAGAGAATCTCTTCGCGAATATACCTTATGACGCTTGGATATCGTCAAATTGAATTTTAATTTAATACAGTAATTTATTGTTATTTAATATGTCCTGTATACTGACTTTAATCATATAGTGACAAGATTTAAAAGATTTGAAATTGACAATTTGATAATGTATTATTATTAAATTGTGTAATATCTATTTGTTGAAGAGGAAATACGTGACAATTCAAAGTATCTCGTTGTAATTTACCTGACTGGCAAATAAACATAACAATTATTTTTTTTATTAACTCCCAAATTTTTAAAAAACCTACTTAAAACATAAAACTCTAAAACAGAGTTTTACTGATTTAGTGAATTTGTGAGTGCACCACGACAGTTTATAATAAAAATTCGTTTTGCAGTACTTGATTTAATAATTTTAGCGTAAATGAAGCTTGCAACCTTGTCAATTTCAGGAAATGCATCATTCTACGTAACCAATAATTTGATATCCGCCTATAAAAATAAAGTTTTTTGAAAGGAAACTGATATTTTTTCATGCAAATACTGCAACAATGCATTTCCTCTATCTATTTCTAAGTTTTATTTGTTTCTTTCAGCTTAATTTCGCTGATGAATTACGTGAGTGAGTTATTTTTTGTCAAAACTTAAAAAAACAACAAAATTTTTAGCTCCTTTTATTCACGTTTGTCACAGACATGACCCGAATTTGGAGGAATGTCTAATGGCAGCTGTTGAGGATATAAGACCTTATTTAGTCAAAGGTACTAAAAAACTAAAAATTTTTAATACTCCCAGGTATTTTTTAAAGGTGTTCCGGAGTATAATATTCCAAGTATCGAGCCTTTAGTTTTTCGCGATTTAATATCAGAAGAAGTTGCTGGAATTAAAATTACGACTTCAAATGTTAGTGCTTATGGTTGTAGTGATTTCTTTGTTCGAGAAATAAGGTAAATTTAATTTACTTATTTATTTATTATTGTTTTGTTTAGTATTGATAGAGATTCTCACACTTATCACATTCATATTGATATTCCAAAACTACGGATTTTTGCCGAATACACGGTTGATGGAAAATTACTTTTGCTTCCAGTAAAAGGAAATGGTGATATGGAAGCAAACATAAGTAAGTTTTTATTTATTTGTATATTTCTAAGCATTTTTTTAAAGCTGACTGTGTTTCAACCTCTGTGTTAAATGGTGAACTCTATGAAAAAAATGGTGAGACTTATTTAAAGTTTATTTCAAATCAATTAAAAGTCAATGTTGGGGGAGGAAAAGTTCAACTTGATAATCTATTTAACGGAGATAAAGTTTTATGTAAGTTTTATTTAAATAAATATATATTTCAATTAAAAATATTTTAGTGACTGTTATAAATGATATTGTAAACAAGAATTTGGATAACTTTTTGAAAGAATTAATGCCTGCAATTGAGAAAGCTCTAGCAAGTACATTTTTAGAAATTGGTAATGATATTGTTGGATCTTTTACATTTAATCAATTGTTTCCGGAATAAATAGAGGTGAATAAGACAATGACAAAACTGTATTCTGTAAACAATTAAAAAAATAGTGCTTGAAATAGATTTTTTTTGTTATAACTTACATAACCCACTTTTGACCTATCCAATAATACGAATAATTAGGTTAAATTAAATTTTTTAAATAAACAAATTACATAATCCTTTCTTCGTAAAATTTCTGATGACGTCAATAATCCGCTAAAATTAAAATAACAACTCCTTTATTTTCAATTTATAAATTAGCAAAAAATTTATGTTCTCTATAATTATAGAATTACAAATCTCATTTCGTTTAATCGATTATTACTAAATAGTAATTTTTTGTGCGTAGATTGTTTGTTTAATCAATAATATAGATACAGTGTGTTCCCTTTAAAACGCTTTACGTGTCTCACCCACCGTTTCCTTTAAGATGTGATTTTTCCTTTTTTTTAGTCGACTTCTCCAACTAGCTTCGTCGTCTTTCATTTCTTATACATACTATACTAAGTGACATAGAATTGTGAACACCTAGTAATAATTGTTTTACAGCAATAATTTTTGATATACAGGTTTGTCTTGATTATATTAAAAAATGATTAAAATATCAGCCATATTTATCCAGTAATTCTTTCATGGCAGCATTTTTTACACATTGCAAGATTAGGATAAAGATGTTTGCCATTTTACAAGAATCAGTCTTTAAGGTAAACATAGTAAACACTTCCTAAACAAAGTCACAATGACCAGAGTCCAAAGACAAGCAAATTTTCACCAATTAACCGAGTTTGACCGGGGTTGAATTGTAGAGCTACGAGAAGCAGGATTGTCGTTTAAAGAAATTGCAAGAAGAACTCAAAGAAACCTAAACACCTTGTCGCGTTGTTATCAGACATGGCTTCAAGAAGGGCAAACAAGAAGAGCGAGGGGCACAGGGCGCCGTCCAAGAACCACCGAACGCCAAGAACGACGCTTTAGACTTTTGGCTCTACGAGACCGTTTCACGTTCCACCAGAGGAATTGCTAATCAATGGTTTGAAGAAAATAGACGGCCGATTAGAATACAGACAATTTATCGAAGAGTCAAAAGTTTTGGACTTTTTTCCTTTCGACTTCATTTGGTGCCACCTCTTACTCCTGAACATAGACGAAATCGGCTAAAGTGGTGCAGAGTGCAGGGAACGGTTAAATTAGGATGTTGAATAGAATCGTGTAGTCTTTAGTGATAAATCAAGTTTTGTTTAGCGATGCATGATGATCGAGCAAAAGTGAGAAAACGTCGCGATGAAGGCCAAAATCCACAATTTGATGTAGAGCGTCATGTACACCGAACTGTTGGTGTCATGGTCTGGGATGCTATTGCTTATGGCAGCAGGTCATCTCTAGTTTTCATTAGAGGTAACATGACAAGCCGACGTTACATCGCCGTAATTTTAGAGCCCTACTTACTGTCATATGTTAGAACCGTGTGCAATGGCATTTTTCAGCAAGACAATGCTCGGTATCATGTATCCAAAAAATCTTTAACTTTTTTGGCAGCTGCTCAAATTCCTACTTTACCCTGGCCGTCTTGATCGCCCGATCTATCGCCAATAGAACATGTATGGGACATGATCGGAAGAAGGCTGTCTCGTATACCTCATCCCCCTCAAACATTGGCAGCACTTCGACATGAGGTACAAGTAGCCTGGAGTAAAACACCCCAAAAGGACATAAATCATTTGATAAAAAGCTTGCCTAGACGTGTGAATAAGTGTGTAGCACATCGTGGTCGGTCTACGCATTATTAGGTGTTATTTCTGAGCATGATAAAATAGAGCTTTGAAAATTTAATCAATTATTTGCATTTGCTCTTCGAACATGTATACCAAAAATTATTGCAGTAAAACAATTATTACTGAGTGTTCACATTTCTATGTCACTTAGGGGCTGATTTCAAGTATAAGATAATACCGGTAGTATCTTCGTTTCCATAGAAAAATAAACAAATTCGAGATTGTGATTTGCAGTTGTCATGGAAAAGTATTAAAATTTGCGCTACTACTTGTATTATTTCCAACTTGAAATCAGCCCATTAGTATATTTTAGAAAAAAGATCGTAGAAGAGCTTTGAAAAAGTCGTATAAAAAATTTTACAATAATAAAAGACGATTCGAATAGAGCATGAAACAAAACGTAAACTGAGAGAGACTAAGAGAGAATAACGAAAAAGCACAAGATAAACGACAACGAATGAAAAGAAGAAAAATATGAAACACAATAACTACGACTAGAAAGAAAAAATGAATTAAAGAAGTTGTTGCCTTTTGTTACCAAATTTTATTATAAATTGTATTAGTCCTTAGAGCCCAAAATAGAAAAAAATATAAAAGGCAACTTACAATAGTTCCTGACTAGTAGAACAAAAAATAAGAAACATTCTAGAGAAACAAAAATATATTAAATTAAAAACGTAAAAAACGTTAGTTGGAAGATTCTAGAATATTTAAGATAGATTCTACAATTGGATAAAAGACGAACTACAAAGAAAGACAAACAAAAAGTACTACTACCAATAAATAATAAAAAAAATCTAAAAGAACGAAAGTAGATCGTAGAAAAACTTATAAAACGTAATTTTAAAGATTTAAAAAAAAGATCAATTCAAATAGAACGTGAAAAAAGGCGACTGAAAAAAAAATAAAAAACAAGAAAACAGCGACTGAAAGAGAAGAAGAAATACTATGACAAGAAAAAACCATTAGAAAGTTAAAAAACGGCGATTCGGAGAAATAAAAGAAAATTTTAGACATACTTAAAAAACCAACAATTAAAAAAAATGAAGAACAAAAAAAGGAGTATTAAAAAACAAAAAAATTTAAAACAATGAAAGAATGGTCTTTAAAGCGGATAGGATAATGAAAAAAGTCTGGATATAAACGAAGCATTTCATAGATCTATTTTAAAATTTTTAATTAAATCTGGTAAGCGAAAGCGACAATTTTCAATTGTTTTTATTTTAATGAATTAAAAATTTTATGGTCCTTCGAGTCATATGTAGAGAAATATCTAGTAGGTATACAAAAGACAATTTACGT
Source organism: Tribolium confusum (assembly GCA_029207805.1). Lineage (NCBI taxonomy): Eukaryota > Metazoa > Arthropoda > Insecta > Coleoptera > Tenebrionidae > Tribolium > Tribolium confusum. The sequence continues at coordinate 219,872 of JALGAY010000004.1, forward strand.
TTGTTACTTATTTTAAAAAGTTTGTCAAAGTATCTAAAGAAGAGCCAGTTCTGATAACAAACGTTGAAAACCTGAAAATAAAAACGTTCAAAATCTCTCAAATTTTTTTAGTTCCACTGTGTTATTCAATTTTTATTTGTATTGGTTTTATAATTTACTATACAGTTAATCTCAGGCAAAAACGCGGAAACAGCAGTCCGCCCAAATAGTGCTTACAATTTCTCAATTTTAGCTATAATAATTCAGTCAAGTTTGCCTTTTTGGCTTGTCCTAGAAGAATAAAACTTTGTAGTATAATAAAGTAGGTACAAGTTTATTTTCAGGAGGCAAGAATATACAGTACAGCTTATATAAAATTGTAAAACCCTAACAACAGTTTTATCTACTAATCAAACATCACAGTCCATAAGTGAGCATTCTAGTTTACTTCTCTGGGAAAACTTGATCGTAGTCTAAATCTTCCGTAATTTTATTGGCCGCATCCAACAAAATTTCAGCTGTTTTTCTTTGAATAAATGGCAAGGCGGCTTGAATAAATTCAGCTTTGTTTTCATGAATTACATCCATTGCTGCTCGACCTGTAAAAAGTTTTTCGATTTAGCAAAAAATAACCTTGATGACATGAATTTTATAGATCAACCACTGTTTACTCACTTAAGATTTCATCTCCATTAAACAGGTTGTCAAGGTGGATGTTGTAATCAGCAATTTTAATTGCAAAATCAAAGGAAGTGAATTTGATTTCTCGGTGTCCGTTCTTCTCACTGATTTCAGCCTTGAGAACTCCCTGACCATCAACATCACCTGAAAAAATTTATACCCATCTTTAGTATAAAGAAAACAACTCTACAATTACGAATCTAATCACCTTAATTAATTTTTTTTACTCTTTTAATTTTTTTACTTACTGATATCAGCAGTAAATTTCCCGGTACCTTTAATTGGTACTACAAGGACTCTAGCATCAATATCATAATCACCATCAAAAGTCATCTTTGGGAATTTCACTCCGACCCTGTATGTATTTTTATCTACATTTACCCTTAAAAAAACAAATAAGTATTAAATAGATAAATCAAATGAATAAATTTACTTAAGTTTAGTTATTTGAAAATTACTGGCACCATGAACTTCAACATTTCTAAGGAACGCTTTCAAGTTGCTTGGTGGATCACCTCTAAAGATTGTTATTTCGTTAATATGGAGAGGTTCTATGGAAGGAACACCTAATTCAGGAATTCCTTGTTTTAAACGAGGTCTAAGGACTTCCACTGATTCTCTGATACATTTTGCTACATGAGGGTCAGATCTTTTGCAAACGTGGATGTATTGAGCTAAAATTTTAAACTACTTTTATTAACAGAAAAAAGAAGATTAATGGTTTAATTATTCTACCATAAACTACTTCGTTCTTGTAGTTGCACTAAATTGTTAATTTAAGAAATTTGACGTCAATTGAAACCGGTTTTAATTTTTTATATTAATTTGTGTACCGACGTGTAATTATTAGAAGTAAAAAATAATAATATGACTGTTTTTTGTACCAGAGAAAAACCAGTAAGCGTTGGAAAATTTGAAACACCTACTCCAAGGCTTACTAGTGTCTTTCTAGTAAAAAAAAATAGTTCAAGTATCAAGTAAACAAAAATTTGCTGAATTAAAGCAAGCTCTAGTCTGTCATATTATTAATAGTTTTGCTTGATCATTTAAGAAATGCAAATCCAACTCTAATTCAACAGATTCTCATTCTCACCTACATTATTTAACTAATATAGCTAGTTTAATAATCAATAATCAAAATTTTTTTATAGTTAGGTATTTAACTTTTCAAATAAAAGTGTATGTTATTTCTCTTAATTAACATTAGTAATATATTAATTTTTCCGTAATAAATCTTTAATAATAAATGAAAGGTAATCTTATGACCTTAAACAACTAAGAATTGAACAAAATATTTGAGCAATGATAAATAATATTATCTAGAAAGCAAAGTATACATTTTTGGTATACAGGGTGATTTTTTTATCTGTTTCCGCCCGAATCTCTAAAAATAGCCAACACATTACACTTTGAAAATTTTGTTTTTAAAATTAGGGCTTAAAGAGTTGAGAATTAATGTCAACATTGTTGACACCATCTTTAACAGTGCTTCCAAAGTCAATTTATTTGGATTATTTGTTGCCACATTATTTAATTAATTAATTTACTTTTCGTTTGTATAACGTGTTGTCTATTCTTAGAGATTCGGGCGGGAACAGATAAAAAATTCATCCTGTATAAAAAGCATTAAAAAAAATAAAAATAAGTTATTGTAATTAGAATTATAATAAATTATGTAAAAATTTATAACAAACTTGACAGATTAAATAAATTACAAACCTCAAAAATATTCTTTTCTTTGTTACAATAATTATTATTTAATTAAAAAAAAAAATACAAAATATCTGCTTTGGATCAATAACCGAAAAATGAAATAAATAAAACAAAATTAGTAAATATAATTTAATTCTAAATTTCAAGGCTTTTAAACCGTAACCAATTTTTTTTTGTTAAATGTTATGTTTACAATTTGTTTAATTGAATTAATCAATTAATAAAATTTTAATTACAGTTAAATCTACTTACGTATATCTCTTAGAGCACATGTAAACCCTACTAAACTCACACATAAAATAGCAATATTCTTAATCATTTTATCCTCGTTTGGCAAAAATCTTGAACAGAATGTTCCGTGTTTAGGTGGTGCTTACCATTTTATAAGGTTCTGTCAATGACGTCATAAAATAATAGTCAAGTTGAAAAAATTACCCGTAGAGTATATATCCATTATGCATATACGACCTTAGGCTTTCATTCTCGATGCATCTTATTTATAAAGATCTTGTCTTGAAATTATGTAATTGAAGTTTTACGTTATTTCTGGTTGTATTTTTCCAAAATAAACAAATGTGTTCTATAGGTTCTTAAAAAAAAATTAAAAAACATTCCACAAAAATCGGTTTAGGACTAGTTAATTAACCTTGACCGCTTACATCATTTCTTCGGGATTATCCGAGTCAAGATAGGTCATTTGAGGTTTTCGAAAAAAAAAAAAAATTAACTTAAAGGACAGTAATGATCAAATATGTACTTTTCCATATTATGTAATTAAAGCAACAATTTTCTGCATACTGAATGCATTTCTTACAAAAAATTTACAAGTTCTATTGAGTCATCGGTGATCTTCAAGGTAAAGTAATTAGTTCGGTAATTTCTTCAATAATGCGCATTACTCCTCGAAATTTTTATTCTGATTAAATCTAACACCGAAATATTCTTGCACATTTATCAGAAATTTTCAAGGTTTGTATGAAAATAACAAAAATAGGTGTATTGTTAAAATAGTTGTTAGACTTGGAAATGTATAAGGAAGTAACATAAATTTAGATTTTTTTTATACATTCTTGAACTTCTAAATTTAAGAAACCAGCTACTGTATTTTTACGAAATAATTTCTTATTTAAATAATTTATTAAAAAAATCTACAACGATTGATTGTAAACTATAAATAAACAATGTGAGTAAACAATAAAATACACATCTAGTAATTACAATTAAATGATTCCATGTTTCTAAACTGTTAAAAAATATTATGTAGGTAATTGCAACTGTAATTCAGATAACAATAAAAGAACAAATTACATATTTTACCAATGTCATAGAAAACTATACTCATCACTAATGACTTTGAGAAATTAATTTAATTATTCGGGAGCAGGTTTTTCAAAACTCGTTTTTTTGATACATTACGGGTAATTAAATCTAATTCAAATCTATAATAATTTACTCTTTGACAATTTTTTAATTATTTCTATTATTAATATGCAGTAAGTGTTAACATTCATAATTTTATTGGTCGTAGGTAGATACTATAGATACTTAAAAATGTAATAAAATATGATTTTCAATTTTATAATTTTTTTTATTCTCGCTACTCGTTCTAATAAAGCGCATCATGGAGGTCTAATTTTTAACCACATTTTAAACATTGGTCACCTGATTTTGCCAATAACACGCTCAATGTTAGCCTTTAAATGGTTCAAAGTTACTGATTTATCTGCATAAAATAGAAATAGTGACTTAAATTGTAAATCTTATTAACCAAGACTTCATACTTGAGCATTATTACGGTTTATGACGTCTCTAATCATGTACTGGTAACACTGAAGACAAACATCTATTGACATCAGCTCTTTTTTGGTTTTGCCAATGCTAAATTAGAGATGTCTTAAATAGTAATAATGCTAATAACTCAAGTAGAAGAACTTTGTTAATAATATTTACAATTTAGGTCACTGGTTTTATTTTTCATGGAAACACTTTATATATCCCCGTAGAAAATAATCCAAAGGCGTCAAGTCAACTTGAGAAATCCGATTCTTGCGTACGATATCAAATCAAGCTTTTTGATATCTTTTTACTCAACGCAGTTTTAAAAAATAAATAAAAGGCGTTATTGTTCTTGTTTAAACGCTGCGTGCTTTTACCTTCCACTAGCCTAATAAATAGTATAACTTCTTACAAATTTTTGGTGATTCCAAGACCTTATAATATTTTACAGAAAAACAAAATTTATTACGTTACTTTTTTATTTGATATTTTGGTATTAGAAATTAATACAAACCAATTTTTATTGATTATGGTAGATTCAAAAGTTCAAGTTATTCCGCTTGTAATTAAAATAATAAAAACAATGTGGATATAAAAATATAGTTATAAAAAAGTAACAAATGATTTTGCTTGATGTCTGTGAAATAAACTTGTTAGTTGGGAACTTCCAATTACGACATTAAAACAGAAACTTATTAAATTGAACATCATAGATGTTTAAATTAAATTTATAATGTATAAATAATAATGCGTCAACGTCTTTAATCTTACCATTTTCACAATTAATTTGTGTAAGATGTAATTAGTGTTTTGATTTATTGCAAAATTTTTTTTTTATCTCGTCTATGATTTTTTAGTATCTGCTTAAAATAATTGCTGGTAAAACCCCAGATTTGGTAGACCTGTGTTTACTTTTTTTGTTGTGTAACGCCATACATTAACATAATGTTAAATAAAATAAAAATATTTAGATAAATTTACTTAAAATGGTAAGTAAATCAAAAGTCCAGTCAAGTTTAAGGTTTGTAATTCTATTCGAATGCTCTTAAAAAAAATAATTCACACAATTGCGTCAAATTGCTAACTGTACTAAAAATAATAATGTACCTCTTGGTTTTTGTCTGAGACAGTAAATATTATTTCTATCAGGAAAAAAACCCATCGTATTTGAAAGTCCTTTTGATAATTCATAAATTAAGAAACGGTAAAGATTTTACGGCCTTCAAAGGTTTATAATAAAAATAATAAAAACAGGTTTCTCTATCAGTACCTGATGCTTATCAAAAAGTTAACTATATCATAAACTAAAAAGACACTTTTATTAACTCAATTTACTGATTTTATTAAAAAGCTAGCAGTTTGACGCAATGATATGAAATGATCAACTTTTGAAGAACATTCAAGTACCACAAAAAATATTTTCGAAGAAAAAAATCGTATTTTTTAAGATAAATCTAAAAATAATACCTTCTAAAATAACGAATAACCAAAAACATCAGAAAATTGAAAATAATAAACACCAATAGATTCTCAATATATTATGTAAAACGCAAAACAAATTTTTAGAACCTTTTTGTGTACCATTTTGCAAATTACAATTTTTTTAGTAATAAAAAATTAATAGTACCTATTAAAGATTAAAAAAAAACTAAAATTCACCCCCTTCCGCCCCTTAAAAATCTAAAACCCACTTCTCAAATCAAGGAGACTTTTGAGAATATGCTAAAAACCTCCAAATAAAAGTTTACAAAAAAATTTTTAATAAAATTTAAAATTTTTTTGGTCGGCATTTTTTCGAAGTTAAAATCTAATTTGATTGAACTAAAATGTTATCAAAAAATTTTAATTTTACTGGTGTTACGATTTCGCTAAAACAGAAACAGAGATGCTCCTGAAATCTCTCCTTTAATTAAAAAATACTAAATTAAAATTTATGCTAATTTCTGATAATGATTCCCTAATAATTGTTAATTTTCTCGTTTAAAAAATCTAACAACAAATATATGTATAGCAATCCTGTTTTCAATTAAATTCCAATGTACCTGTTGTAAGTGCTATTAGTGCGACTTAATTAAGCTTTAAACTTTAAACACCTTTCTATTATTTTTTTTATTAATAAACATATTTACTAGGCAACACGTATTATTCCAATGTGTATTACGTTGTGCATATCATTTTATGTTCTAAAGAAGTGAATAATTATTTTTAATAATTTACTGTAAACTGACTGGTTAGATATTTATTTAATTTAAAAAAAACATTTTTCCCATAATTTTTTCAATTTATTATTAGATAAAAGTACCGATTTTCGCTATTTTGGGGCTTTACAGTTTGCTCGCTGAATTGTTATACAATTTTTACGAAACAACACTAACAACTACAAACAAAAACTTTTATATAAACAAAACTGCAGTAGGATGGATCTGCCTGCGGTCAATCTAATAATTGTTATTAATTGATTTATTTCAATTTTGTAGAAAGTAATAATTAGCCTTATTTTCAAAGAAAAAATAGGTGCCTAAGTAACCTTTTCAATTTTAACGCAATTTATAAGAATTATCAGGAAAAGAATAAACAGAATTGTTTTGTATTTTTTTATTCATATTTTTATTAATTTTAATTATAAAATAAATAGTTATAATAAAATATTTCTTAATTGTAGTCGTACTGTAATTGTAGCTAATCTTCTATATTAACAAAATGTGTAGCAATTTCCAATTATTTCTGTAAGCAAGTAGCAATTGCCTGAAACTGACAAATTGTATAAAATTGCTTTAAATTGTAAAGGTTATTAACAATAATTTCATTTGAAATAAATATTGCACTCTAATCAACCAAAACTATTATATTAGGCAACCTGGGTTTATTAGTCTAGTTTAAAAACGAATTTCTTATAACTTTAATTATAACGTTTTTCAATAATGTTTTATATATTTTTTACAATAAGAGAATTGAAAATAATGAGGTAATGTTTGTGACATTGAAAGTTCGTTAACTATTATTCAATTCACATATTAAAAATATTGCCATAAAAACAAATAAATAGAATTGCCTCATATTTTGTAAACAATCTTTAAAAAAATTAAATCTAGACAGGTAACTTCATTTAGGAAAATTTCAATAGACTGACAACCAATAAAATATAGTTGCAAAAATTTAATACATATTTAAACACTTATAAATATATATTTAAAATATAAAACATTTTCAAAAGACACAACTAGTAAAAAAACTAGAGCAACTGATTTACAAAACACTCTGAACTATCCAAACATATACAAAGTGTTTCAGGTTCAAGGAATGTATATATCGAGTGATCCAAAAGTTAGAAAAAGAAGGAAACATACTAGTCATGTCTAAAAATTGTGTCTTATTTAAAATGTCAGAACTGTCAAAATTTTTGTTGTACTCGCTGCTTAGTAGATTTTTAGCAGAAAACACAAAATCTTTGTTTATTTTGGGTTATTTTAGATTAACAGAATGTAAACAATTTTGAAGCTTTGGTGCCCTCTAGCTTATAAACTTTGTAACTTTGATATAAGTTGTGTTCACTTGTTTATTTTGACTGCTCTCTAAGAACATCTTTTTGGAACACTCTATAGTTAAAATAATGACAGCTCTTGTACAGCAATAAATTACAATAATAATAGTAAATGCGTCATAACTAATCTCGTTTCTATTAACTTTTAAATAACTTATTTGTTATTTCAAATGTGTAAAAAACAGACAGCTGAACTGGTTAAACTATTCCCCTATTAACAAAATTCAAATATAAAACAAAATTTTCCGATAATTTATAAAAAATTGAATTCTAATTAGAAAATCACCCATAACCGACTTAAACCTTTAATCCACTAGTTTATTTTCGTAAAAAAAATCTCTAAAAAAACACAAGTAAAAATATTTTTTTATTTTTAGAAGAACAGCTTTTGATAAGTGAGTCTGTACCTAAAACTAATACATTTTTAATAGAAATTTTATTTAACATTCATTAAAACTAAATTATCGTTCTAGACTAGTGGAATATCCAAACATCGCGATAACATTTTAATAACACACACTCACTAAACGTCATAAAAAAATAATTGCTGCATTAAATCTTTGTACTTCACACATTTATCAAAGCAAATAACCCATTCCGTATGCATCTCACTAAACACTTCCTTTATGGTTTGTCTATGTGTTTTATTAATTTTATCGAACCGTTCTCAAATTATTGCGGCAACAACTTTTTTCCAGTCCAAGGACTTCCTTCCCCATATAAAACTTTATGCTTTTGAAGAGACAAGCTTGTATCGTATTTGATACCTGCGAAGACGTTGTGCATAAGTTAAGTTGTTTTTTTTTTCGGACAAAATGATACCTAAATTAATTGTTATTATCAGTACGGTGTATTTTGCTTCAGCCGCTTTGCGTAAGTTTCATTTTTCGACATTCTGTAGTCAGTAATAGTAGAACACATTTGAATGCAAGTTCGTATTTATTGAATGAAACGCAAGTTTGGATTTATTCTTGCATCATTTTGACGTGCACTGGTTCCCTAAATATTATCATTTTGTAACTGTATTGACATTCAACAGCAATAACTAGAACTAGATTTTTTTTCTTAACTGTTTTGTAATTAATCAAATTTTAACAAATGTAAATACGTCTCACGTGTAGTACAAATATAAAGAGCCAAAAAAATATCTATTTTACTTTGTTTATTTAAATCTAAAAAAATTTTTCTATTGAAAATATTTCATGAATAGTAATAATAATTCTTTACAAATGAGGGCTTCTCAAAAATGCTAAAAATTACCTATTGGAAAACTGGTTGTGTAAGTGAAAGTGATAACCTAAATTTAATCAAGTTTCAAATATCTAAATTGTATAAAAAATACAAAAATTAATAAAATTATTTATTAATTATTTATTTTTTAACAATTTCCTTTAAATCAGGACCTTTAATTTCTTGTTTACACTCCATGATTTAATGATAATTTGCTTTGAACCGGTATATCTATTTTAATAAAAAAAGGTAATTGTTGTTTTCAAAATTTTTGATTACATGACGACCATGATTAGAAATGTACATCCTTTCTGTATGCACCCTTGAAATAAATTTATTTTTATAAATAAACTTGTTTAACATATATTTGACAAACTGACATTTTATAATAATTACTGATTTGTATTTATTACGACAAGTTAATTAATTATTATAAGGTCAATGAAATTAAATTATAATCCTGATGCTCTTATCTGGCTAATACTGATTATATGCTACTTTCTCTAAATTATACCTTAAAAAAGCCATTTTTAAAATACAAATTTCGGAAAAATTACAATTTTTTATCTAAAACTGATTTTGCTTTGTCATAATTTACTTAAATAAGTACTAATTTTATTCACCAAAAATTTCCAGAAAATATTTTATTTCTTTCATTAATTCATTAATATTCATTACAAAAAATACACAGATTTATTGTTATTATATTTGTGTTCGGCAATTTAAATAACAAATTAGAAAATATATTAAATTATGTATTACACATTTTGTGCACTGTTTTAGTGACATAATAATAAAGTACATTAAAAAAAATAAAAATAAATACCTAGATAAATAAAAGTTAATACACAGGTAATTAATTTTTATATAAATAAGTTTAATAGTTTCAAGTCTTACATGTTTGATTTGTAAGTATTTTTAATTAACTATATTTAACTAAAAATAAACTATTTTTTAAGTTTGATGTCTACTTAATTAATTTCACAATTTTTACTTGTAAAAATATCTTACTAAATAAAGAAAATATTTTTTTTGTAATTACTAGAATAGAAAATATTTTCAAATGTTTAATAAAACGGTTAAAAATGTTGAATTCAAAATTTTACTTTTAAATATTATTAATTAATAAAATTGCAAAATTTTAGGTTGTGTTTTTTGCGTTGTCCCTTTTTTATTCTTTTTTTAAATTGTATTTTTGTTATCTAATATACAAACTTTAGCATTTCAAGCTTAGGTGGCCCATGACTTTATGGACACTTCTGTTCCACTTCTTTCTGCCTCCCGCTTTCTTTCTCCACTTAAATATTTTTATTTAACTTTTTCTTAGATTTTATGAAGAGTTTTTCTTTTAATCTTTTTCCTCCAATATTTTTTCTGTTTCCATGCTTTGAACGTGTCTCGCTCTCAGCCATCTGAGAAAATCTGTAGATTTTTAAGACTGCAAACTACAACAATATCATTGTAAAACTGTTTTAATTTTTCCCTAACATAAAACCTACAATCCAGAGTACCTGAGTTGCACAACAGACAGACTACAAAGGACCTATCTTTTCTTAACAAATAAGAAGCTTCAGTATCAAAATGTCAAAACAAAATAATGTAGCATACATTAGTGATCAAAAAAATAATTCTAATTAAGAAGTGCTTATTTAATACAATGAATTCAAATTTGGACAAGATACTGAGGATAATAACCCTGGCCGTAAAAGACTTAATTCCAAATATTTTCGTTTATGAGTCAGGCACCTTTTCTTGCTTCTCTTTTTAACTCCCTACTATCTTCTACCATTTCTGTAAATTGTTGTAAAAATGTAACTAAATCATCAGTATTGTTTATGGTACATTACTCAATTCTTAATTATACCTATCTCTTTAAATATTCTGTTCTAAATTTTTTTCTTCTGTCGATGCGAAAATGTTTAAAACAGTAATCTTCTTGGTATTTTCTTCTCAGCTTGTGTAACACGTCCTCGCTGTTATTGGTCTAAATTCCGTTATTACTTTTGTTGTATTTTTCGTTTTTTTTTCTATTTTTGTTTTTGATAAAAATTGATTATTTGCAATTTTTTTGGTTTTTGTTCGTTTAGGTTTTGAGTTCTTATTTTTTGTAACGTTTTTTTCTAGTTAAGAACCACAATTTTTCACCAAATTTCAACATACTTCTGCTTTTTTTATTTTTTTTTTCTGCTACTTTTTTCCTGACATTTTTTTTTCTGCTCCTAATTGGTCTTAAACAAATTTCTCAATATATTTTACCTCTACTTAATCCTCTGTAATTTATATTCTGCTAATTATTACATTATCCTTTTTCCTTAGTTTTTTACCCGACTTTCTAGCAGTTTAATGTTTCGTTTCATGTTGTCCTTTTCTTTCTACAATTTTCATTATTTTTATTGTATCTTTTTCAATTCTGTGTTGCTTTCTGTTTGTCTTTTCTTATGTGTCTCATTTTTTTAAAAAAGGAATAAATAACTAAATAAGTAACATTTAACCGAATGTCATATTATTTTTCACCTTGTAGATATAAATATATGCTGTCTGTCAGTGTCAATTCAATTTTATGACTAATAAAAATAATAAGATGATTTGCTTATTGTCAATAGTTAAAATAAGTTAGTCAAAATGTAAATATTAATTTTTTATTATTAGTAAGTAAATTACATAAGTTGTAGTAAAACATTCTGCAAATTGAAATAATTATTCTTAGTAAGAATGTATTAATTATTATTAATTTATGAATTACATATAATCAAATTAATAACAATAATAATTAATATGTTCACAACCAAAATTGCAAATATTCAAATAACTAACCTAATTATATTTTTCAAAATAGTAGCATCATATTTTTTATATTATTTTTAACAAAACAAAATAAGAAAACTCACATTTTGTTCAATTCTATTTCACTACGGTTTTTCCTTTTAGCTTCGAGCGTTCACGTAACAAGAATTTATGTTTATTATTCAAAAACACATTATAAATTAGATATTATAACATAAAAAAATCTTTAATATAAAAGAAAAAGAATAAAAGTTAGAAGTACTCAAGGTTATTATAAATTTCAAATTATTCTCTTTATAGTTGTCACTTTAAACAACGACAGCAAAATGTTCATTTATAATAAATTTTACATACGGTGTTTATACGGCTATTTTCTTTTACTTATTGTACTTTATTTTATTGTTGATGTGAAAGATAACAGAGGTGAGTAGGTACTTAATATGGATATCCTCACTCAAAGTGCAAAATAATTATAACATAAATTGCGTTGTTTGCATCTAAGAACTAAATGTGACAAGATTCTTTATCTTTTTTTTCAAGTACGTTCTCTACTCTTTCTGAATACAAATCTTGAAACCTTCACAAATTTGTACTGTGCGATATGCAAAATAAAATTCTTTGAAAAAAAATTATTACAATTAGGGTCACTAACATTGTCTCAAGTTTAACACGTAACATTTCGCAATAATAAAGTATTATTAAATTAAACAAAAGAAAAAAGGGTATGAAATTACCATTGCATAACAACCTTGTTCTTGCAACCTTAAATCCTGCTTAAAAATATTTTTTTATTTTTTTTTCAGCACCATATATTAAAGTATGCAAATCTACAGAAGCCAACCTTGCAAATTGTATTATCGACTCAGTTAATTTATTAAGGCCCAAACTGAAAGAAGGAATTCCGGAATTAAATGTACCCCCAATTGAACCTTTACTTCTTGATGAAGTCAAACTTCGAAGTGGTCCAAGTTCAGCCAAAATTAATGCCAATATTACTAACATTAAAGTGTGGGGACCTTCAACATTTGAAATTTTAGAATTAAAGTGAGTAAAGCACTAATTTTGTATTTATTTCTAATTATTTCATTCCAGACCAAATTTACCTAAAGCCAAATTTGCTTTTAAAGCTAAAATTCCTACGTTGTATTTCGAAGGTGATTACGACATTGATATGAAAATTCTTGTTTTGGAATATAAAGGTGTTGGCCCAATTATTGGCAATTTCAGTAAGTTTTAATTTAATTATTTAGATTTATTTTTAATTGTTAATTTCCAGCAAATTACAGCTTTGATTGTATTCTGAAAGGAAAAAGAATTCAAAAAGAAGGTGAAGAATATTTAAAATTCGATAAAATGCGCTTGAGATTAAATATCGGTCATTCAAGGATAAGCTTAGGAAATCTGTTTAGAGATGATCCTATAATAGGAAGAGCTACCAATGATGTGATTAATGATAACACTGATTTATTCATCAATGAAATTAAACCTGTATTAGAAAACTCATTAGCTGAGAAATTTACAGATATTGCAAATAAAATTACTTTGAAATTTACATATAAGGAACTATTTCCTTAAATATTAGAAATATCTAGCTGTGAAACCACAAAATATTGTTATAAGATTTGTATTGCATTTATTACACATTTTTTGTTAATAGTTTGTTTTATTTAAAACCCTGCAGCAACTAAATGTTTTACTTTTTTACATACATTAATAAACGCATCAATTAGTAAACAAATAAAATTCAAAGAATGAAGTTTATTGACGTAAGCACCTATTCTACAATTATTTATCACTTTTAGAATATCTAGCAAGTAAATACAGAGTGATTCACTAAAACCTTGGAGCGTAAGTAATCTCTGTCTCCATTTCTATTTTTTTACTTCCTTGAGAAACATAAAATATGGTCAAAAAAAGTTTGAATGAATAATTAGGTTTAAAACATGTTTTTAAATTTTGTCATACTTTTAATATTGTGTTATATTTTTTATAGTTTTATCTAAATTATTTGTATTTATTTACAATTAAAATTAGTTTTATTTTAATTTGAAACCGATTTTTTTATCGATTTTGTCACAGTTTAGACTTTTAATTCTTCTTTTGATTTAAAAAATCAAAAAATGCATAATAATAAAATGTAAATACCACGGGCATAATCGTCAGTAATGGCCCTCGGGAATTTAAAAGCCCTCCTACTTCTTACTTTAAATATTCCCTCGTGTTATAACCCCCTTGATTATATCCTAATTACATAAAAAACTGTTATCTAAATAAAAGAAAAAATTTATAAATGAAAAAAACAGCCTCATTGTTTGCAAATCGTACTTTTTAGTTTTTATTTTATTCCTTATTCATGATTTTTTGTGCTTACTACTACAAAAACTAACGTAGGCAACCAGTTATACACTTTCCAATAAAATTATGCAAAATTCAATTTTTATACATTCCCTGTGACATGTAATTCGACTTTATAATAATTTGACAGAAGATTTTAGGTTAGGTCTGACAAAAAATTTTGTTTTCATAACTTATATTTTGTCAAAAATTACAATGAAACGATCAATTGATGCAACAGATTTACCTCAATTTCTAAAAGATAAAAATGAACCAGAAAGAAAGGGTAAGTCTTGAAGTAAATTAATTATTTCCAACAATTTTAAATCTCCAGTTATTTTGGTTGAAAGAGAGGAAAAACCAGGGGGTATTTCACTCGTAAACGCAACTGCTATAGCTAAAAAATCATATACTGACTCTATGGAGTTATCAGAAGGAGTCTCACATGTTAATACAGCAATGCATGCAAACGCCCGAAATAAATTAGATGTCATTGGAAAACAAGTAATATCACTTCTTTAAAAACGTTACGTAATCAAGTGTTTCAGATGAAAAATTTACAAGACTTAATGTCAAATGTATTTGAAGAAACTAAACTTAGTATGGAGCTTCACAATGTTGCCTGTAATTTTGTTAAAAAGCCTGGACATATTTATCATTTGTATCAAAAGCCTTCAGGGCAACAATATCTCGGGATGTTGTCACCAGAAGTAAAAATTTTGTATTACTACAGTAGTTTATATTGAACATTTTTTAGGAATGGCAAAATGCACCTCACAATTATCTAGGAAGTTATATGTTAGAATCAGATCTTAGTTGGACACCTGCAAGGTCAATTAATGGTAGATATGAAGGAGTTAATTTTTTAAAACAGTTGTATGGCATACCACAATTACAAGCCTTATCTTGAATAAAAATCAATTGTATATAACAAATGTATTTGTTAAAATTAACAAGACTATTTCAACAATGTTGGCCTTGTAAAAGTTTAAAACCAGCAGTACTCATTTAAAACAATTTGAACACATCATTGGTACAAAAAAGTAGTTACAAACTGTACCAATTTAAGCTGATGACTTAAACTTTATCACAAATTCATTTTTCTAAAAAAAACTATTTTATTCGTATCATCGTCATTATGTTACATTTGTACGATGTGCTGAAAAATTATAAATTAAAAAATAATTACAAAAAAAAAAACAATTAACTTACAAGTCTTAGGTAACCTCAAAGATTCATTATCTTTAATTGTAACTTCATGAGGCTGTTCTCTATAATTATAAATAATGTGTAACATTTTTTCTTCACCTATTGCTGGATCAAAAAATCCAGGTAATTGACTCTACAAAAAAATTATTATACAATCTCTATCTCCACATAAAATTTACTTATTACTTTCGTGTTTTCATGCAAAACAAGTTTACTGTCTTTAACTATACACTGTATAGGGATTGTTACATCAATTATTTCATTAGTGACTTCACGATCTCCTTGTTCATCTGGGTCTTAAAAAAATTAAAAAATTTAAAACATTACACAAATCTACAATACCTGCAATAATTTTCCCGTAAATGGCTTTAATAATCACAAGACCCTTTTTATTTTCTTCTTCGTCCTTTATCCTTGTGTAAGTTGCAGTCATTAAATCTTGTGCTGCTAATGCTTCTTTTCTCTTCTCTAATAATTTATTATAATTATTTTGTCTCTGTTTTTCAACTTTTTTCGCTTTTTGCTCTTTAAGAAACGGTTCTACAAAACCTTTCTTTACAACTATATACACTACCAAAGGTACTACAGTCGCATAAAATACGGGTGAAGGCATTATTTCTTCACAAAGATGAATAGGGAAATTATAAACTTGATTTGCTCTTGTTAACCTACATTTTTTAAATTATTACAACTTAAAAAATATTATTACTTTTTTTACCTAATTTTTAATTTCACCCCTGCTGGAACACCAACCGTTACAGCAAATGATAAATTACTATGTTTTGAGACTTTCTTTTCAGCACCATACTCAACAACACCACCAAATGTACCAGCCCTATTTTTTATTTCATTAAAAATATAGCAAATAATAAAAATTAATCAAGTAGGAATTTTTTTTACTCGTCAAAGACCTACTTAGACTACAAAAAATACTCACTTTATAGATATTTTTAATTTCAATTCTTGATTCATCATTTTTCTAGTATAATTTAAAGAAACATAAGAGTGTGGTAATCCTACTTGAATTGATAAATTATAATGATTGAATTCTAAAAAAGCAACAAACAATATTGTATAAATTATGTTAGTTATGATTTATTTTGAAAATGTTACTAACCAGTATCTCTAACAATTGAAGTTGAGACCATAGACCTAACACCTCCATGATACGTCAGATATCCAACTGAATGTTTATCAATTTGCATTGCTAGAGCTGTTACATAATTTTATAAAAGATTGTAATAAAACTAGAAATTCAAACTCACTGGACATAATTCCAGGGCGTATTCCTTCAGGAGTAAATTGTAAAATAGTACCCCCATTCCAGAAAAACCGTTTAGATAAAGTTCTAAATCCCTTAAAAGAAATGGAAGGTCCACTTCCTGTAACCAAAGAAATATTTTTGTGGTTCATGTATTTGTAATTTTGTACCAGCAGCCATTTCAACTTCAGCCCAACTTTTATGTGAGTAAATATGTCTCCAACTGAGATTAACAGCACCACCCCCAGTACCATTTTGTGTCTGTAGTTGTCCTGATAATGTACATGTATCTTTCTGGGTTAATGGAAAATCAACAGATTGGGAAAAATGCATTGAGGAAACTTCAATATTTGGAAACCTTTGTAACAAATCCCTATTAATATACAATATATTTGAAATAAATTGTTTAAAAAGTAAATACTAACTGTTCGTAATCTTCTTCAAGGAATTCATCCTCGTATGGATTAAATAAATCAGTTGCGTTTATTGCAACTGTTATATTTCCATTAGGATTTGTCCTTTGCTGTTTTCTTCTTTCAGCTCTATCTTCAGCTAATTGTTCATACTCTGCACGAATTTCGGCTGGTGTTTTTGTTCTTTGTACAATTTCCCATCCTTCAGTTTCCAGTCCTTTCATTCCCAAGGAATCGTAAATAGCCCTTCTGTGGGGGTCTGAAAGGACTTCATAAGCCTTTTTTGTCTTA
This sequence comes from Tribolium confusum, assembly GCA_029207805.1. NCBI lineage: Eukaryota > Metazoa > Arthropoda > Insecta > Coleoptera > Tenebrionidae > Tribolium > Tribolium confusum. The sequence goes on from JALGAY010000004.1 coordinate 237,084, forward strand.
TTAAATAAAATTTCCGCTTTGGTTTTAAGTTCAGGGTCCACATGTTTATCTGGATGGTACATTCGACTGAGACGTCTATAGGCATTGTTAATTTCTTCTTTAGTAGCCTAAAAGTAATTATATCATTCACATGACTTCTAACTGCAATTTTTAGGTTAGGATTTCATAAAGTAGATTTTTTAAACAAATTTCAAGTACAAGTTCTATTTTAGTCACAGTTACGTAAATACCTCTTTTGAAACATTTAAAAAAGAATAAAAATCCTCTTCTATAACATTTTCTTCATCTGAATCTATATCCATGTTTTCACGAGTACAAGGTTCTCAACTCTGGTACTCCACTGAATTCATTAACGTCAATTTTTTACTGACAAAAATCAAGAAATTTACTTCTAATTTCACTTTTTGATTAAGAAATAACTGTAACAAAAACTTCTTACATGTAATTTCACCAAAATTAATTTGATTTATCAAAAATATTTAAATTGTCGTTTTATAGTTAAGAGGCAACCCACAATACATTGCAGCAATGTCTTACATAACTAAAACAATGTTGCCAATCAATCAATTTTAGGGAATTTAGTTAATTTGTTTACAACTGACATTAATTTGTTTAGGTTATGTGTAAACGCAAGCTTTGAAAAATCAATTTTTTTTCAAACATTTTTAACTAAATACAATGTCTTCTCACTCTGAATCCGACAGTGAATCAAACCGAAGTGGTAGTCCCATAAATCAGGGCCCTGCACCAATCCCAGGTCACGGTTTGGAACGCTCACCTTCCAATTCGCCCCAATACACGCGATCTCAAAACGCAAGTCCCGAAAGGGCTGAAAGTCGTACTTCTCGTTCCCATTCTCTTGCATCAAGTGCAAGATCCCGGTCAGCTTCTGCAGAATCTAACAAATCTACAGCTTCCCGAAGATCAGGCGCTTCAAACACTTCCCGGAAATCAAGATCTCGAAGTGTGGCTTCAAACCGGTCTCAAAGTGCAGATTCACACCGTTCGGGATCAGCAGAATCGCAAAAGTCGGCTGCAGCATCACAGAGATCAGGCTCACATAGATCTAGATCGAGTAGTGCTGGCTCAAAGAAGTCGAGGTCTAGGTCAGGAAGTGCTGGCTCAAAGAAGTCGAGGTCTAGATCGGGAAGTGCTGCAAGTAATAGATCGGGGAGTGCTGCCAGTAATAAGTCTAGATCTAAGTCCAGGAGTAAATCAAGATCTAAGTCTAAGAGTAAATCAAGATCTAGGTCTAGAAGTAAATCAAGATCTAGGTCTAAGAGTAAATCAAGATCTAGGTCTAAGAGTAAATCAAGATCTAGATCAGGGAGTGCGGCTTCTAACAGATCAAAAAGTGTTGAATCAAACAGGTCACGCCGGTCTGAATCTAGATCGAGATCTCAATCTCAGGAGAAAATTTCTGAATCGAGAGATCACAGTAGGTCAAATACTCCAAATTTACAAATTGATGAACCAGGATCACCTCAGAGTGGGCATGGTGAAAAAAGAAAAAGGGATAGCTCTGAAGAAAAAGTTACGAAAAAGAAGAGTCGGGTTATTGATTCAGACAGCGAGGGAGAAGGAGAAAAGGAAGATGGCAAAGGTAATTATCTACTTTTTTGATAGTTCTTTGAAATTTTATTTTTTGTAGAAGTCAGTGCTGCTGCAATTTTTGGAGATGACGCAGACGATATCAGTAGTGAAGAAGAAAAAGAAAAGGCTGAATCAGAAAAAGAAGTACAAGGAAGTGAAGAAGAACAACATCATTCAGAAGAAGAAAATGAGCAAAGACAACCAGACGAAGTAATATTTTTTTCTTTTTAAAATTTAATATCTGTAATTCTTTAGGACGAAGATAAAGAAAACGAACCAGAACCAATTCCTGAGACAAGAATCGATGTAGAAATTCCCAAAATTAGCTGTGACTTAGGGCGTGATATCCATTTCGTAAAATTACCCAATTTTCTCTCAGTTGAAACACGACCTTTTGACCCTGAAACATATGAAGATGAAATTGACGAAGAAGAAACTTTAGATGAAGAAGGTCGAGCTCGTTTAAAATTAAAAGTAGAGAACACAATTCGATGGAGAGAAGAAACCGATAAAGAAGGAAACATCAAAAAAGAATCAAATGCAAGATTAGTGCGTTGGTCAGACGGTTCATACAGTTTACATTTAGGTTCCGAAATTTTTGATGTATATAAACAACCTCTTCAAGTAAGAATTTTACAATTTTTTACAAATAATTCAAACATTTTTTCCAGGGTGACCACAATCATTTATTTATTAGACAGGGTACTGGTCTTCAAGGCCAAGCAGTTTTCAGGACTAAACTAAGTTTCAGACCACATTCTACTGAAAGTTTCACTCACAGAAAAATGACACTGTCACTTGCAGACCGGTCACAGAAAACATCAGGAATTAAAATTTTATCACAAGTTGGGGCTGATCCAGATCAGGATAGAAAATTTCTTTTGAAGGTAATTTATTAAATTTTAAGGGCATTCACGTTATCATTTATTTACAGAAAGAAGAAGAGAAATTAAGACAAACTGTTAGAGTTAGTAAGCCGAGACGTAAAGGGGAGAGCGGAACGAGGTCTCATAATACCAGTGTTTATAGAGAAGAAGACGGAAGTGATGAAGAAGGGACTATTTCACTTAATGCTATTAAAAATAAGTACAAGTCGGGAGCTGCAACTATCGCTAAAGGTATGTAGTTTGAAAAATCTTAATAGGCACAAAATTTTCACACTTTGTTACAATTGACTCTAATTTTGAAAATAGATAGTCTTTTTTACTATCATTTATTAAAGGTGGCGCAATTTATTCGTCAGACGAAGAAGGCTCTGATATTGAAGCAAGAAGAGCGAGAAAATTGGACAAAGCAAAGGTACTGAAAGATTCAGAATCGAGTGAAGAAAGTGAATAAGTATAAGTATTAAAAAATGTATTTGTACAATTTATAAATAATGATAAAGAGTCCAATTACATACACAATGAGATCAAATAAAATATTAAATAATATTCAGGCGTTCAATAAACAAAGATTTGGTGTAAAGTCCATTTAAATACCTACATATTATTAAAAATTAGATCTTTATTGCTTAGGCCTATGCACCTTCATATGAGTGGCTAGAGTCCCACTTTGAGCAAACGCCTGTCCACAAACACTACACACATACGGCCGTTCTCCTGTATGTGTTCTCATATGTTTTTTCAAAGTTCCTTTAACAGCAAAACTCCTTCCACACTCCTTACAGGGATACGGCTTTTCCCCACTGTGTATCCTCATATGAATAACAAGTCTTCCACTTTGATTAAACCTCCTATGACAAACTTGGCATTCGACCGGTTTTTCCCCGGTATGAGTACGAATATGAGCTGATAAATAACCCGACTGTGGAAAATCTTTGCCACAAATTTTACAAACATGTGGTCTTTCACCTGTATGAATACGAATATGGGTCATTAGAGTTCCAGGAGCGGCAAAACTTTTATCACACATTTGGCATTTGTATGGTTTTTCACCTGGAATTGAATTAATTGAGAGGGTAACAAATTCGGCTTCGTCGACAAACCTGTGTGAATGAAAGAATGGATTTTGAGGTATGACATTTGACCAAAACCTTTGCCACAAACGTTACACAAATATGGCTTTTCACCTGTATGTATTAATTTGTGGCGTTCTAAATTACTGTGAAATCTGAAAGTTTTATTGCAAATGTCACAAGTTCGTGGTAAATTACGTTTTTTTATGATTCCTGTTTTGTTTTTAGAACGTTTTGTTTTAGGTTTGTTTTTATGATGAGAAGATTTGTGTTGTGATAATAAACTTGACGATTTAAATCTAAAATCATAATTTCATTAAATGTTACAAACGTTTAAAATTTATAGATGATTACTCTTTTTCACAAATTTCACATTTTAAGTTTTTTCCATGTAAGTTATTCATGTGTTTCCAATATGAAGCTAAACCTAAATATTCCTCATTACATTCTTCACATTTGAAACATCTTTTCTTCCTTTCATTTTCCTGAGCATCTGTACTATCACTACTCTCCTAAAATTAAACTTGTGACTTAGTAATTTAAACATTAACAACTGTAAAAACCTTTGAATGACACTCAAAATTCTCTTCATTACTTTTTACAGAAGTTTCATCATCTGATGACTCATTCTTCATTAAACTATCTTCCCAATCAACCTCATTTTCTTCAACGACTACATTTGGTTCAACGACTTTAATATCACAACTACTGTTTTCTATTACAACTGAATTTATACAATTCCTTAATGTTGTATCCGAGTTCTGACACATTTTTTTAAATGAAAATGCCTTACGTAATTCGTCAATACAGTTAAAACAAATATTACCAGGTAATCCGTCATCTTTAATAACCTAAAATTATTAATTTTTGTTAGTTAAAATCAATTTTAAGCGATAGTTTTATAAATATTTACTAAAATTGATGCACATTCCATCAACATATCACATAATGGTATTTCTTGATTCACAACTTCTTCCGTACTAAATAATGGTTTTATATTTATGTTTTGAGACAAACAGGTTCTACAAGCAGAAGAAAAATCCATTAAATTCATTTTTAATTTTTAAAAATTCATAAACATTTAAAAGATAACCTCAAAATTGATTGTTGACATTTAATCTATAATTCCATAACGTACAATAGATGGAGCTACCAAAAAAATTTACAGAACACTGTAAATTTGACAGAACAGAATGAAAAGTTTGAATAAAAATATTTTAAATAATAATAATATAATTTGTTGCAAAACCACAATATAATAATGTGAACACAAACTTCAAAACTGCACTGAATTTATCCAATTTCAATAATCTCCAACGTAAGTAAAAAAATTTTTTATTTTTCCTAGTTTTGGGTGATGTAACCTCACATTTTAGAATTTGAATTTTTCAAACATGAATTTTAATGTTAGTCTGTATGATGAGACCCCAGGGGGCTTTAATTTTTTTCCAGACATGCTAGAATATGCTAGTCACAGACTTGAACTTTACAGAATATTTCAAATGAATGAGTCCCTTTCTTTAGATGAATTGAAGACTCACCTGAAAAATTCTCCTTTATTACATTTATTAGAATTAGATGACTCTAAGGAAGTTCAAGAAGCTCGAAAAATAGACTTGGTATCACACTGGATCTTAAGAATTGCATATCGTTCAAAATATAAAGACTTTTTTATAAAAAACGAGCTTCGCTGGTTTAAAATCCGGTTTAATAATATGCCAGCAGAGCTTCGAAAGAAATTTATAGAAAGTATTAACTTTGTGTTAGTAGAATCAAGTCAAAAGGAGTTAGAAGATTTAGGTCTAAGTGAGGAACCTCGATATAAAGTGCCTTTCACTCAAGCTACTACTCTAGTCAGAAAAAAATTATGTCCTTTACATAAAGGTTTTGCATTTATTTCATATCATAAAGTTGTTTTTTTATTAATGGACGCATTTCAAAAGGAATTAAAATGGGCTTTTGCCCGCTACGATAAAATTCCTCCTGAAAGTATAAATGAACAGTTAAACACTATTGTGGATCTTCTAGATTTAGTTACCCCTTTTGATTACAGAGGGGTGACTAATAATTCAATCACATTAACAACTTTACCTGAAAAAGTTCATAATTTTCCATTATGTATGAAAATTCAGTATGATAATTTAAAAGACAATCATCATTTGAAATACTTTTCTCGTGTTCAGTATGGTCTGTTTCTAAAAGGTATAGGATTATCTATTACTGATGCTCTAAAGATGTGGCACGATGAGTTTACAAAAATAATGTCAGAGGAAGATTATAAGAAAGAAAAATTCGAGTATTTTTTTCAACATCAATATGGTCTTAAAGGAAGTAAAATAAATTTCAAATCGTTAAGTTGTGAAGAAATTCAAGAACAAGCTGTACCACCTGGTCAAATACATGGATGTCCTTTCATCCACTGGGATGATGCAAAGTTACAAGACAAGCTTAGAGCAGAAACACTTAAAAGTACTGAAATTCAGAAAATTATAGATTTAAAGAAACAAGGAAAATGTAGAGAAGCCTGTACTAGATATTTCCAGGCTTTCCATGGGATTTATGAAATAGAGACGGTCAGTCATCCAAATCAGTATTACCAAAAAAGTTGTGAAACTGGACTCTGTGATATCGAGACCTTGTTTGAATCAGACAATGAATACATATTTAAATAACAAAGGTAATGCACCACCCACAATAGAATAATTTAATTTGTTATTTTTTGTAAAATATACAATTTATAAAACATTTTTCTTAGTTAAAAACGGGTGAAAAAAAGTCACTTGATGCATAATATACTCTCTTTTTTTTATTCCACAGGATCATATTTTATGTAAATGACTCCAGATTTTAGAACTTGTATTTAAAAGGAAAGGAAATTCATAAAAAAAATAAACAAAACAATATGCATTTAATGACTCAAATTAACTTACACAAAATATACATAACTCATAAACACATAACAAATTTACATGGTAAGTACCCTAAAAACTTACAATTTAAAATAAAAAAGTATCACGCTCCGATTTGTAAGGCACAGTATAATTAAAATTTGTTAAAACACATTAAATATAAGTTGTACTTTATGATTAGTCATAAAAATTTAGATATACATTGAGTTGCTTGTGTTTCAAACACTTTATAAGGCAGCATCTTGCATTAAAACAATAATGTTCTCGATAAAAAAATTCAAGCAAACAATTAAAAAAAAAAACATTTTTTTCTTACGTACTTAAGTCATAAAAAAATGCGGAAGACTACGATTTTTGTAACCGCACTACAAATGACAAAATATTCAATTTACACTTAAAAAATAATCGATTTGCACTGCATATCACGAAAACGAAATTTATGAGCAAATATTTACTAATCTATTGCGTATTTTTTGTCAGAACCATTTGCCTAACTTCATCTGGCAACTTTTCAGGCTCTGACAAGATCTCTGTCTTGGTGCTCAGGTACTTTAAAGAATTAAGAACCACTAAAAAAAATTAATCACAATATAAAGAAATGAAATCAGTTTAGAAATACCTGGGCGGAGATCTACCAGGGTACAATGTTGCTCTATCCACGAAATTGTAGATCTATACAATTCATCTAAACTAGACGTAGACACGAAATTATTAAATGAATCTAAAAGTGGTCTGAAAAGTAAACTAAACTGAAAAAAAGAGTTAAGAAAATAACGCATTTATAGAAAAAAAATATTAAGACATGAAGCAAAGGATACAATCCAATATTTCCAATTTTCCATCGTCCGTTTTCTGATATATTCATCAAACATTTCCTGCATTTTACTGTCTCGACGTCTAGAGACAGGTGCACCTGTGGCGGGTAACATTGATTGGCAATTACTAAAAAAAATCTAATTTATTACTTTGTTCCTAAAGCTTTTAGTTTCCAGATGTTATAAATTTAATTTTTATCACACCTTATTGAAGTATTTAGCGTTTCAATTTGCTGCCTTAAACATTCCATTTCTTCATTTAATTGATTCCTTTCAGATCTAAGCTGCCTAATATACTCTGCACCTTTTTGGAGCATTGCTGCTTTACTTAACTAAAAAAAAACACTAAATATATTTTAATATTTTTTTTGCAAATATATACCTTAGCATTGGGATTCTGATTGAGATGTGGTATAAGAGAATGAATCATATCAAAACCATTTTTGATATTATATCGCCTTTTTTGTTCAGCATGTATATGACCCACTCTCCTTTGATCTTTATGAGGATTGTCTCGATTAGGTGATCCCATTGAGCCTTGTGATGAGGTAGGAGAACTGATATTTTGAGAAATATCCAAAACTGGACTATTTGAACTACTAAACGAATTTAACATCAACTAAAAAATTTTAAATTAGAAATAACCAAATTATTAATTTTAATCACTTACAGGATCATTTGAAGGTGTATGAACTGTGTTAATATTAACAGGTGTTGTTATAATTAAAGTTGTAGGTGCAGGGGGAGGTTGAGGCAAGATTGGTATAGGGCTATTTTCTTCCTTAATCCGTACATGATCATGAGTCGAAATAAGACTTTGACTCCGAACAAATACATTTTCATTATCTGTACCTGTAAAAATTCATCCAAATTAAATAATAACAATTCTAAGTAAAAATTCTTACTATTCGTTAAAAGTTGTGTAAGCAAAGATGGATCACTAACAGCTGAAATTAAAGGAGGCCTTCTTATTGGCTCTCTTGTATGTGAGCGGGACCTTTGTCTGCCTCTGGGAGCACCTCGTATTCGCGTTTCAGATTTTTCTTCTTTCTGTTATAGAAATGTATGTATTTTTTTGTTTTAAAATCATTTTTTGTTAGTTGGAAGAAAATATTTTGTTAGTTGATAGAAAATAAGAAAATTTAAAGAAACTTACAGAAAAAGAGTGGCTAGTGTTGTACTGAGAATGTGCAGAGTGTATAGGATGCATCATATGAGGTACCTGTGATGTGAATTTTATGTTGGGTACAGCCGGTGTTGTAAATTTATAACCAGGAGGTTGTCTTTGTTCAGGTGACTGTTGAGGCAATTTAAATTGTTGGATTTCCTGTTGTTGAGGTACGATTTGTTGCGTTTGTTGAGGGATTATTTGACGCTGTTGTAACGTTTGTTGTTGAATTGGATCTTGAAGAGGCACTAGACATAAGAAATGATGTCATGGTTGAAAATATTGTGGGAAATTTGGGTTAGAAAAATAAGCTAATTCGGAAATGAGACCTTTGATCTGAAACGCATATTTCAAATGTTATTTCCAATAGTTCGTAAAATATCTACAAAGTTTTAACCTTGCTAATACTCTTATCGAATATTTATCATCAATGGAATTTTTGATGAAATAAACTAAAATATTGATTAATTAGTTATACCGACTTTTTTAAATTATAACTTTAGCCATTTCTATGGAAACACTCTTAAACGCAGATATTGCTCAATTAATGTAGGTATTAATTGAGCACTATCTCTTCTTAGTAAATAAATAAATAAAATGTTCAATTTTTGCCGTCATTTAGCCTACCGTTGTCAACAGAGAACATATATCTTCTATACTCACTTTGTATTCTTTCATTGAGACACATAGCATTAGTTTGTTGCAAATTTTGTTCCGTATAATTCGTATACATATTATTAACCGGTTTGTTATAAATATTCGTATGTAGATGGCTTTGATTTAATTTAACATGTGTCGGTGAAGCATTTTTATGGCTTTTGGCATTTTTCGAGATCACAGAAGAATGATACGTTGTTTGAGGTACAAATTGATTAACCGTTGGTTGCATCATTGTACTATACACATCTGGTGATGATTGATTTTCAGCTTGCATTTGTTTTTCTATTGATGGTGGTATTTGAGACACACTCATAGTTTGTTGATATTGATTTATCACTTGTGTATTTTGAACAGTATTCATCTGCAATTTTTTATTAAAATTTGTGTCTTCTTACTTAAATTCTTAAATAATCACTTGTAAATTTGAACCGGAAGACATCAATTCCAATTCGGAATAATTCCATGCGCTATTTTGTGGTTGTTCTTCAGGAACTGTTGGTAATTTACATGCCATAAAACCTATAATTTATACGAAAGAATTAAAATTGCTAAAATAAATGTATAATGCAATAATAAAGACCTTCAAAAGTGTCCATATAATCATCAAGATTAGGTTGAAGAGGTCCTAAACTAGGTTGAATGAAATCGGCAAGGCCTGCTTTAGCTACAATTAACTGCTAAAATTGATTGAACGGAAAATTTATTCGAATGACTACCTATCTCCCTCGAGTCGGGGAAAACAAAAGGTACATTCGTTATGGTTGAAAATAATGTATCACTCATTAAACCCATATAGTCTTCATCAACCATCATATGCATGTTTTCGGTGCTTTGGGAATTCCATGTTAGTAAATCTACATCGCTTAGCTAAATAAAAACAAAATAATTAAAATATTTCTATTAAAATTTAAATTTTTACCATTTCTACATCGTCTTTGATAGATTGTCCAAGAACATGATTTCGGTAAAACATTCGCCATTTTTTATATTCTGCTGTTACAGCAGCTAATTTTCGCTTCCAATATTTACCTTCTAATACAACAGCCTAAAATTAGATTTCCGAAAAATATTAATCAAATCAAAACAAGATATGATATAAATAAATAAACACAACTGTTATTTTTGTTGTTATTCGTAAAATTGTGCAATGGGTGCGACATCTATCGTTCAAGATACAAAACAGCACGTCAAGTGGAGAATGCGGTATTTATGATTTCTGTTAGAAAAGACAAACTCAAAAAGATTTATTTTGAAAACCATACAAAATTTTTAAAAATCACAAAAATCGTTTTATGTTTTATTGATAGTTTACGATTGATATGGGTTTCTCTGAATTAATATTTTAATAGTCACTCAATAAGAGTTACATTAATAGTCCGAGAGGCACCTGTAAAAAAATGGAGTGCATTTACTGTTCAAATACTGGCAAATACTCTTTGCTAGGGTCGCCTCTCGAAAACAATATTTATCGGTTTATATACTACTTTTTTCAAAATGTTATTCTTGTATTAATACACTCCATTTTTTTACGACTGCTTTCCGATTTTATGTGTAAATGTACCATCAAGACATTCACAAAATTTTTCCAAGAGTATAAAGTCTGCTATAATATAACAACACAAGAGTTTTAACACTTTTGATGCACACTAAACAATGTTTCAGAAGATTATAAGTTTTGTTTGGAATCACACAAAGTTTTTTTTTATAAATTTTGCATTACACTTGCGTACTGAATTTCAGAAATCCCCTTAAGATTGTGTTTTATAAAATAAGTAATAGATGGCACACTTACTGCAGAATTTTACGGATAACCTTATCCGACAAGCCAAGGTAAGTCAATGACAAATATTTTAGATTTTTTAACAATTCTTATTTAAGGTGAAAAGATGAAAATAAAACACTACAAATTACAAAAAAAAAAAACAATAAATTACTTGAAGTAAAAAGATTATTTTGTTTAATTTTGAATGTTTAGTCTGAATATTATCTCAATTTTTTCCAATTTTATGTAAACATGATTTAACATAATTTTTTAACCCTAAGTCAAAGTTCTTTTAAGGTTGAATTTAAGTTATATATACTATTAACTTATATATAAAACTGACGTAAGTGTAATTAATTTAAATTCAAATAGTCTGTTTAATACCAGTGAATGTTTACATCCCACTGGAAAAATTAAAATTACGTGCAAAAAACACTAACGAAATAAAGATGTTAATTTATTAGTGTTTTGTTCTTCTGTGGTTTAAATCCTTATTAATTTATGTTTATACATTTATTTCCACACGTGTCTTAATCAATTTCAAATTGTAAAATAAAATTCCACAAATAACTTTCCAATAAAAAAAATATTTGAGATTGTGCAATATACTCAATTAAATTGAATTATTTCTGTAATCTATATAAGTGAGATTTCGTTTTGATAAGAATAATTTGCATAGTTTTATCATTATAATCATAAACTTCCAATATAAATTTAACCTTGGTGCAGTTTTGTCAAAATAAGTATTATCAAATAAAGCCCCCAACTTCCCAAATTGTTTGTCAGATATCAACCTTATTCAAAACCAAACAAAGATAAATCCAAACAATAGATTATGACATAATTCCGGAATTTTTATCAATTAGCAAAGAAACTTAATATTTACCTCAGGCTTGTTATGTGTATCAACATCAAGTGGAGACGCAAACTGACAAATCAACGTATTTTCTTTCTTGATAACTGTAACAAGTCCACTAAACCCAAATATCAACAAGTTTATAAATAACCTACACTGCAAATGCCAGCACCGCCAAATAACATTATTCAGCCTGATTTTATCCTTCCATCTCAGCCTAATTCCACGAAATCTGTTCCATTTCGGTGATGTTAACTTTTGCCTGAAATGGAATTTTTTCAACACGAAGACATAAGTAATAAGATAACCGACCTGTAAGCCAAAGACATGCACTGAAACAGCTTGGATAAGCTGGTATCAATCGCCAGCTGCTGTTGCTGATTTCTGTTGACATCCTGGGTGTACTGCTTAACGGGCACAATTGCAGTCTCAGGAACTTCAGGGATTGGAACTGCCACTTCATCTTCATCGTCTTGCTCTTCGGCCTCAAAGGTCGAGACCATAAACTGACCAGAGTGTATTGCCTCACGTTCGCGCTTCACTTGTGTCTCCAAAGCCTGGACAGCATGCATCTTTCGAAAATAACGTGAGGACAATATTGGAGAGCAACGACGCACACGACCAACTACACGAGATGTCCTTATCAAATACAGAAAGATCAAGGACTGATTAGAAGGGTCATTCGTTAAATACGAAACATCGCATTGAATATTATATACTTTTCCATAAATAACTACGCTGATAACTTGACACATGTGTGAAGTTCGTAGTTATGACATATGGAAGTGACAGGTTGCCAACTACCAGGAATTAACCAGATTTTATTACGGAACATATTGAAGCTTAAATTACAATCATTTTAGTGATAATTTAGATTAGTGTTACTATAGGATTAGTTTATTATTGTTTTAACAAAGTTTTTGGACGAAATTAATGCCTTAAATTTTAGAAAACTAGGGATTTTAGGGGGTTACAGTTTGTTGTTTATGAAAAATATGGTGACAACAATGACCTTGAATTAAATAGCTTTCAAAAACAAATTAATTAAAAAAGTAACGATTTATTGAGATAAAAGAATGTTTGTTTTATATTTTAGCAGCTTTCCAATTTTTAGAACAAACAAAAATAACCAAATAATCTGACATTTAGAAAAAATCTCTATTTACAAAACAAAATAGTATATTATTCACAAGGGTGGAAAGCAGGCATTACAATGAAGCTGAGGATTGTTTATTAATGCCTTTATGATAACGAAATGTAAAACAGATTGTTAAATTTAAAGTCAAACTGAAAGTTTTCTCAAATGAGGCATAATAATAATAACTTTCTGCCACATTTTTGGGACTGCTGATTTAATTTCGTTAAATTGAACGAAAAATGATATTTTATAATTTAAAAACTCAAGTACAGATAAAATGCTGTTATCTAATTAGCAGCCAATAAAAATAAGTATAAACACCGCTTGCTGTCATTATACTAATATTGCTAAAAAAAATACAATTTTTGACAGCAATTTAAACTAATTTTAAAATAAACAATTGTAGAAAGTACTAAATATGACACAAATTAAAGTCAATAATTGTTTTTATTTAAATTTGGTCTACAAAGTGACAAAAATTTATGACATTTAAAATAAAAATAGGATCAGTAATAATATTCAACAAACCATAAATTTTTATTGTCAAACTTCACATTACTTTGTAAAAATAGAATTTTTTAAACACGGTTACAATTATGTCCCGAATTTTAAACAAATAGAAATAGAGACAGACTCAGACTTGATCGTTTCTAGCTAATTTTTTTTTAATAACAAATCTGTTATCGTGTAATAAGACTTCTATTGGCAATTAATAAATGCAATATGCGCTCTATTGGTGAAAGTTGGAATTAGTGAACACGTGCGTTGTTGAGGGATAAAATTCTTCTTCCGGATTTGGTAGTATGTATATATAAATGTATGTACTCAACGTTTTACCATCCATTGCAGGTAGCTTCTTCAGAAATGGAGTAACAACTGGTTGAAGACTTGATAATAATTTGAGTTTTCTTCCTCAATGACATGTCAACTAGTACCAAATATCACTAGTAGAGTGCGTATTACTTCTTATCAACTGTCAATAATTTAGTAAATTGTGCACAACTTCCAAGTGGTTTACAACGTAAAAGGAAGACATAAAATGGAAATTAAACAGTTCCATATATAAAAATATATATTTCTAAAATAACAACTTTTATGTATATTTGAGAAAAAACATTTCTAATTGTTTAGTCACAGGTTGTTTTGAGGAAAATTACAGATGTCTGTGATAATACTACAATTTTTCCAAATGTCAAGTGAGAGTTTGGGAAAATTTGTTGTTATCAAAGACGGTAAAAAACCTGTGAATAAAATAATTGAAAAAAACACTGTATTTGTATAAGAAACCATATTAAATATGATATAAAAAACTAATTATAACTACATAATATTTGGAATAGTAATGGAAGGCTTGAGAATATTAACAATTTTTTTTTTTTTACAGAAGTATGTATACTGATTCCACAAGAATAATTTTTGTTTCAATCATAATAATTGAAAAGAAAATATTAATACTTTAACAATACAAAACCTTTGGCATAAAAAACAGCAACATAAAAATGTGCATAAACTAACAACTTTAAAAAACATTATAAAAAAATTAAATTAACTGTTATAAATAAGTCTTTTATTTACACAATAAATAACGTAATAAATTAGATTTCTACAAAAAAAATTGACTACTTATTTTTATTTTCTCGTACAGTGTCGACATGATTATTAACATCTCCACTACCTTTGGCAGTTAAAAAAACAGTTTGTAAATCTTTAAGAAATCCCAATTTACATTTAATAAAACTAAACAAACCACAAACAATTTCACTTGGTGTTTCATATTCGTTTGGTACAATTCCATCAACACTTGATTCAAAATATGAAAATAACGGAAACCATACTTTGGTCCTTGTGGAATCTCTTTGCATAAGAGCTTGATTATTAGATAAAGTATGATAATACAAAAACAATCGACTAGTAATATAAAACGCAACGAAGACATCAATGGAGTAATGTTCATGAGCAGCCAGTATAAAAAATATCCCAAACATATTCATCATCCATGATAAAGTATGAAGGTAATAGACATGACGTGGTGTATCTATTAAAAAACAATCAATTAAATAATAATAACAAAACGAAATAACTCACATTCAGTTATAAAAAAATTCAACATCGTTAATGCTACAGTATGACCACTAAACATATAGTCGCCACAAGTTCGAACTCCCTGAATTGACATGCCAGCACCTCTCCAGATAACATAAGCCTGGGAGAGTTTTGTAGCTAAATCACCAAAAAGTGAAGAGCTTTGAGTTGGATAATTACGAGGAGCGCACTGGAGATGGGCACCTGGGACACTGAGAGATGTAATGAGCATTGTTACACATCGGAGGAGGAAAACGGTGCCGGAAAGGGCGAAAAAACGACGCATTAAAATAAACCTAAAAAAAAAAATATTATAAAATATTTAAATTACTAAGAAATCAATTTATAGTAGTACTGACAGTGTAGTAAGCAGATGAAACGTAAATTAGTTATTTATAAAGTAATAAAACATATATTTATCACTTAAGCAGACAGTTAGCCTAAATAAGATCATTATAAGCGGATTCTACTGTATTATTGTATACATAATGCGTAATGCAAATAGCTAAGTCTTTTCAATTTGTTCTTTTAACAATTTTTTTAAATCTAAAAATTATCTCTGTACGTAAGTATAGTCAATTTTTTTACCAAAGAGACTTGGTTGATTTTTAAAATTAACCAATCACAAATGAGTTATTCGAATTTGCAACACTTACGAGTGTCTTTCTGGTATAATAGCTTTTATTCTCAATAATTAAATAAAGAAAACAACAATTTATCCAATAATTTTACGTGAAAATTTATGCTAACATTGGCTAAAACGTTGGCATTATTCTTATATATTAAAATAAATCAAACGGATGTTTTAATCTAGAATTTCTAATATAAGTAATAAATAGTGTACCTTTTGTAGAGAGAACTGAGAGAAGGCATTTTTAAATAAACAGTAGTATATTTTTTTAGGCGTTATAATTCGAAAAACAACAACAACAAAGAATTAAAAATTGTATTCGAACAATTTACATAAACACAATATGCAGTTTAAAAAAAATATATGAACTTTACTTATCATTGTTGTAAAAATACTTGTAAAATAAATGTTTAAAATTAAATTATTTGGAGATACTATATAAAAAATTAAATAAAAATAATTTATGATAGTTCAAGAGTTCTTTAATGACGTTTACTTTGCAAGAAATGACGTTTATAGCTTACGAAAAACGAAAGAAATATTTATAATCAATGTTTTTGTCGATTGACGTCAAGGTTGTTTTCTCTAATCAAGATTTTACGTAATGACCAAAAAACATCTTTATAAAAGTGCACTGAAATTATGATAAAAATATTAACAAGCTGGACAATTGTCTTATTATAGTAAAATACAATAAATTTGTAATGACACACTATAAATGTAGCTATACTTTTAAATTCCAATTTTTAAATCATCTGATATATTCATTAATATTTAAGAACCAAAAAATTCCAAATAGTGTATTTAACATTTTGTTTAAATTATGTGTAACACTTTTTTTACTTTTTAAAAATTTAAATGTGTGATTAATTGTATTTTTTTTGCTAAATTTTCGAATAGATAACTATTATCATTGCATGTATTATTAAACCTTTTACAAAATAAGTATTTAAACCATTATAATTAATTAAATTGTATTTTAAACAAAGAACTTGTGGGTATATCAGTCATCACATTTTAATTGCCTGTGGAAAAAGCCATTATGTACAAACATTTATCATGATAAAGAATCATTAACATTATTTCTATTATCAATATTAAAGAATTAATTTATTATATAAGTTCTTACCTATGTTTGTGAAAAAGAAGTACAATTAACCAAATAGAAAAAAGAAAAGTTCCTGTAACTTCACACATATCAAAAGCCCATGGTATATGTGGTACATTATCTAAGAAAATATCAGGAAGAGGAGGATATTTCTTCATATCTGGTACCCTATCATGTACAATAACCATCACAAACGCAGTAATCCATGTAACTCCAACAACATAACAAAAACTAAGAAAAGCTTTGGTCTTTTCTGGTGGCAGTCTTGGTATTCTCCCATCTTCAGAAACCGGTGGTGATATCCTTTCAGATTCGCTATATTCGCTACATTCATGTTTATTAAACTGCGGCTGAGGCGCGTATAAATTAACATTAGGAATTTCGAGTATTCCCAGATCAATTAAGACATTCTGGTTGTCTCTTTGGAGAGTTTTACATGATATATACAGACATTTTCTGTCTCGGAGAGTAAGTGAGCTGAGAGGTTCTGAGGCAAAATCGTGTTCGTTTAAGACAAGAAGACATTTACCGTTTAGTTGGTTTTGGTGGCAAAGAATTTTAATAACGGTATCATCAAAACCTTCTTTTCTTAACCACACTTCGGTGTCACTCACAGACCACTCCATGACTGGAGGGTCCGACATTCTGGGATTGTTATAAGATTACGCACTGTTATCTAAACATTATTTGAACTCTTCACTTTTACTGATTGATCAAATCTGATACAAAGAAGACTCTTGTGACTAACCTACATAGACAAAATAAGCCTACCGCGCACTGGCGTACGCTAGTATAATTTGTCTATGCTAACCTACACGTGACGTTTGGCGTTTCTTGACACATTTTTTTTTTGTTTTTACGGATCGTACGATCAGAGCGTACGATCCAATCAAATTGCGACATTTACCAGCAAAATGTTTGCAATAAAGCGACCTCTTACGGACAATACTAAACCTATTTTTAAACAGATTTCTTTTTCTTATGAGTAAAAATTTTAAGTGATTACAAGACGCAACAAAAGTGAAACAAAATGAAATTATAACATTAATTTTAAATTTTAAAGTAGAATACTATCTTTTTGCTCCAAATTAAGTTCAAATGTCAAAATACTTTTTAAATTTATTTAAAGGTAGGCAACTAAATATACTTACTTTTTGTTTGTCCAGTCCCCGTTAGATGTCACTTTGTATAATTTTTCAATTTTTTTAAGTTTTTTTATTAATTAATTAAATTAATTAATTACGGTACGAACAACGGAAAAGTTTTGTAATCAACTTATTTGTTAATTTACGTTTAATAATAATCTGTACTTTATTAATCGTTCTCATTAACTAACTTATTTCTTTGTACTAGTAAAATAAAGTTACTTAATTTTTTATGTCGTAAAAATAATAAAAATAAAGTTTGTTTTACCACATACAATTCGCAAATTTCCGCAAAGAATGCGACATCTATGGCTTAAGTTAGAAAACATAATGCCATTTTTTACAAAAATTTTTTGATTTACTATTAAAATAACTAATAAATTATTATTTCTAATTTTGAAATAGACTAGTTAAAGTCTATTTACCCTCAAGACAAGCATTTTTTTCTGTATTTTCTTGCCATTTTAATTTTTGTGTTTTGTTTTAGAATCAATTTTTTTTTAAACTTTGGTATATCCAAATATTGCAACTTAAAATTTGTAATTAGACAAAAAGCTGCATTTATTGATTGTTAGTTTTTATCTATTTAGGTTATTTTGTATTTCATAATAATCGTAATTATATTTTCATGTATCTACTTGTTAAAAAAGAGATAAAAATTTTGTGCTTTCAGACCCATGTATGTACACACTGTACATACAATTGTAAGCTTTTTTTAATAATTAAGGTAATGGAGGTAAAATAATCTACAGAAATTAGTAAAATTATATATTTAAAAGAAGTTTCATCTGACCAAAGCACTTTTTTTGTAAATATTTAGAAATTTTATTTACTTTAAATGTAAGTCAAATTTTCTTTTACATTTCTTCTGAAACCGCAATTTTTAAATATTATATAATATAAAAATTTGAATTGCTAGGCAACCAACATTACAAATTAATTGCAAACTGACTTTTTTTTCACATTTAATTTTTTTCAACTTGAAATTTGAAATCTTGCTGTAAATAGGTAATCAATAAATATTCTACACGTTAAAAAGAGTTTTATTAATGATTTACTATCGTTTATAGTTGTTTATTTATAGCATTTGTAAATAAAAAAAAGTTTTGTTGGCCGTCAAATTAAAAAATAACGAGGTAAAGTAATATAATTTAAAAAACCGATAAGATCAAAATACGTACATTTCTATTTCATTTTAGGTACTGTATTATTGTGTTTAGTATTGTAGAATATTGATTTCTCTTTTAATTTATATAATATATTTCTACATACATAACTACATATTATTATTAAGTTCAGCTTCAAAAATACATAAATACAGCTGTGCCTAGGGTCTGGCGGTATAATGAGATTTTTGTCGTTATTAATTTAAAAACTGATAAATAAAAATTGGCTTCCACCTGCCCTAGGACTGATAAGTCGTCTTCAGTTGACAAAATTATTAAAATGTCGCCTCGGAAATTCAAAACTAGTAAAATGTTGCCTTCGCCTTTTAAAATTACAAAAATTGTTGCCTTTGCCGCTTCTGGCTATCAAAATTAGTAAAATTTTGTTTCCGGCACCAATTATAATATCTAAAACACCCTTAGATATAAAGAAAAAAATCCGGTTTTTAAAAAAGTAATATTAAAAGCGAATATTGTCTTAAGCTTTAAATAATAGTAAAATATTGCTTCCTGCTTCCAAAATTTTACCTTTATTAATTTAAAAATTAAAAATATTATTCACAGTTTATAAAATTAGCGAAATTACGTCTTCCTGTTTCAAAATTAGTAAATTGTTGCCCTTAGCTTCCAAAAATTTAAAAAAAAAACATTTTAAACTTGTATTCATTAAACAAAAAAAAAATCTATTAAAATAAAAAATTGAAAATTTGTTTCTTTCTACTTTTAGAACTAGACTTACAAAAATAATGTCGCTTTTGCGGTTTTTAACATTAGGAAAATATATAATATGCATATACATACATATCCTCGAAGTTTAAAAATTAGTAAAATATTCGTTTCTGGCTTTCTAAATTAATAAAATGTCCAAAAATTAGAACAAATTAATGTTTTCTTTGTATATTACTTAATACTTAAATAAGGGAAACAAAGATCAAATCCACCTACAAAATTAGTAAAATTTCGCCTCTGGTTTTCAAATTAAGTACAAATAATCGACAAATAATGCGTCAAAAAGTTTTAAATTATTTTAACAAAAAGTTCTTGTTCTGAAGAAAACTCAGTCCAAGAGTCCCCCCAAAAAAGGGAAAAAAAGGAACAGACAATAAAATATCAACAACACAGAAAAATGTCATTTCCCAGTTCTAAAATTACAAAAACAGTTTCGTATTTTGCATTTGTCACTTTTTATTTAAAAATAAAAGTTAAGCATTGCCATCGATTGCAAAAATTAATAAAATCCATATTTAAAATATTAGCTTAAAAAAACCGTTTCTTTAAATCACACTGCGTGTCTATGTCAAGTGAACAGATATTACGTACTTGTATAAAATTATTTTTGTTTATAATTTATGTTTTAACTTAACAAATTAACTTCAATTTTGCTATAAATAACATAATAACATTCGATTTTTTTATTATACCACCTACAAATCCACAAATCTTGTGATTTGTCTGAGACTACCATTATACTGGACACTCCTTGATGAAAATAAAGCACCTCTGTATTCCTGAATACCACACCAAGCATGAACAACTAGTTAGCATGTTTGTAACTGTAAAATCAATTTTTTAATTCCACCAAGCAGAAAATCACACCTCGGTTTGTCTGTTTCCAGTTATTAAATTTCAAGTGTTATAATATTACTTCTGATAAATAAATTTAAATAAACAAAAACAAAATAAACAAAAAAAAATCTTAATTACAAGTAGCAGTACATAAAAAGATTTATTTTTTCACTTTCCTTTACAAAATTTTCGATTTACATAACAAGTTATGTAAATAAAAATAAAAAGAAATAAATTTATTATTGTCATCTTCAAGAAATCGGTGAAAGTTTATTTATTGTTGATTTATAATTTGACACTATTTTTTAACAATAATTTTGCTCGTATCTTTAAATAAGTTACATAGAAAAGTATTTAACATGTAAAAACCAATTAAAACCTCTTTATTATGTTTATTCGAGTTCCAAGACAATTATAAAACTTTTTTAAAGAGGTAGAGTTGTAGTTTTATATCAGAATTATTAACAAAATATTATTTCTAGTGTCCTACGAGTAATTTTGATTATTCATAGAAATATGCAAATAAAAAGTGCAAACATAGGTATTGCAGAATAATAGGATAATTCTATTGACACGTTTATAATTTTGTTAAAAATTTAAACAAAAATTACGTAATTTTCTAGTTAGATGTAGACTTGACTGGCTTTAATTAAAATTTGGCAGAATTTTTGCAATAATTGTAAACAGATATTTGTCATAAATTTAAATTTTGTTTTTAGTATGCATTCTACATAAATTTCAAAGGAAATGAAGGGCGGTAATACGCTAATACGAAACTGAATTCATAATTAATAATTAATTGTAATCAATTCAAAAAACGCGGCACCGTATTAATTTTGAATTTGTCTAATTGTTTTGAACAAAAAGTAAAGATCTTGATTGTGATTACTATTCAATATTCATCATTCAGACATGTTGACTGGCATGGCAAGTCAGGCCAACTCAACTTGCTCAACCTAAATCTACTTTAGTTGCTGTGTGCAGCGTCAGTGTGATAGGAGTTGGTGGATAAGCGGTGTGGTGTGCAGAAGCGTGTTCTACGTGGTATAGGAGGTTCACGGACAGTCACTTACATAAATTACACATGGCTTCGAATTCAAAAGAAAGTGAAAATGGGGTGAAAGGGTTTCAAATGCGACCACAAAATACTAGAACTAAATGGCAAACATGTCAAGATGCAATTTATAATCCATCAACCAAAGAGTTTCTTGGACGAACGGCAAAGAGTTGGGGTAACTTATATTAGATTTTTTTCAAAACTTTAACGCTCTTTCTTTTCACGTGAGTTTAATACATTTTCGCTAAGTGTTTGTAAACATATTTGAAATTAATATGTTTACTACAGTTATTGTATGTACTTAGGTGAGTTGTAAAGAACAATGGGATTGTTACCTGCGTGATCTGATGTAATTTTTGGTTTAAAACGCCGCAAGCAAGCGTTAAAAAATTATTCGGGTTAATTAACTCTAAAAAATTGGAATATACAGTGGAATTTTTACCTGTAAGTACTAGAATTGTTTTTATTGAAAATAAATAAATTATCACGTGCTAAAAACGTGTAATTTCTGTGACGACATTGCAAAAATTTTCGAACAGAATAAATAGAAAAGTCAGTGAATTTACAGAGCGCATCTTTATACATTTTTTTTATTGTTGATATTGTAATCTTAAAAAAATCACAGTATGATTAATATATTATTTACAGAGAGTAGAGAGTGATTATTGCATCTCCAATTATTTATAATCTTCTTGGAATTCATTTATTTTAAATTAAATTATGTAAAAATTATATTGCAAAATGTTCTGAAAAGTGTATAAAACAGTTGCTTATTCATTATTTTCTTTGAAATGTTTAAATTGTTAATAAAAACTGTTTCAATAACAAACATTGGTAAATAGCATTGAGTGTGTTCATGAAAAATATTTAGAAATTGTTATAAAATGTATAATTTAATTATTTTATGTATAATTATTAAAAGAAAAATTTTTCAAAATGTCAAAAGTGTCAATTGCAGGCGCCAATATATTTTTATTGCCTGTTGTCATTGACAACTACCAATAAAACGATTCAATTGTACTCCAAAATTATTGTAGGTGTGAAATAAAAAATAATTAATGAGTAGGAATATACTTATTTATAGTTCCGATTTATTTATAATAACGTTATAAATATTAAATAGTTTTTAAAATTTTAATGGTGAACATAGGTCTAACACAGATACATATTAAAAGATTTATAATGTTTATAGAAACCTGCATAATTATTTTTTTCTTCTAATGTTACATAATTTCAAAGATTCCACTTCTGGTTAGAGACAAGTTTTAATGATTAAAATGACGAATAAATTAAATGTGATTTAACTCACTTTATTCAAAATAAATACGTGCGGTTAAATTTTATTGTTAAAACAAAATTAATTTAGAGATTAAATATAAATAAACAATTTTTATTACACTTGAAAGTTTTTCGTTTCAAGTGGAAAACTGGAAATGAAGGACGAAATTATTGAGTGACTGTAATAACCTCCAGCTGCTTATTGTTATTATTTAGTACCTATCTGATTAAATTTATAACTGGGGTAGATAAATATTGATAACTCTTATAAAACAACTTAATGTATCTCTGTGATATATTAGATGCGCCTCAAGCCTTTTTGTCTATTGGGATCAAAATTTACTTTTTATCAGTAATATTTTAAAAGAAACATTGTGCCACAGAACATACATGCACAAATCTGAATAGGTCTTAGCATGTTTTAACGTAAAAGCCCTCAAGTCACGCTTATTTTTGCTCTAGAACCAATCAAAAGTAAGGAATTAAGAATTTTTTTTTAAGTTTTTTTTTGAAGAAAGTATCTTTTATTAAGAAAGAATGCAGCGAAAATTAAACCTACATAATTAAACTTCGGTCTTTGTCTCTCAAAATCTTTGATTTTTATTAAGTGAGTTACATGTCTTGACTACATTATATTAGCCATCTTCAGGCTCTTTTCGCATATTCACCTACATTAAGATCAATTTGAATTTTTAGTCAAGTGATCCATGATTTGTGCTGTTGTGTTGGTACCTCTGTTTGAATTTTTGACGACTATCGACAATTTGTTAAATAAAATGGGCGCGATTTTCTAAAAAATCAACTTTGACACAGATTAGACATTCGTTCTATTGTCATTTTATTACTTTTTAAACACATTTTGTTTAATTTATTAAGGGATATAAAATTAACAAAAAATTAATACGAATTGTGAATTGTCAATGTTCCAATGTTATCAAATTTTGCACTAAAACTCGTAGATTACTTGACCAAAAATTAGATTGATTTTACGGTATAATCTCAAAATCTAAACATCCATTTTGCTTCGTTTTTTTAGTGCAGTTTTTCGGTTATAGAGACTGAAGATGGATGATATACATAATGTATCCAAAACGTATAGCCTATGTAATGAGAAAATAAAGATTTTAATAAAAAATAAACTATAGTGTCTAAACAATAATTTCTAAATTCTTTACCGATTCAACTTCATTTTATTCACTAACTGTTCACTCTGATGCAAATTGACCAATAGACAAGAGCTTCTACAGCTTTGATGTACCGTATTTATTATATATTTTCTTTATTTTCAAAATAATTTATAAAAAAAGGTTTTACAGCTACTTATGAGTTCTTTCAGATGATTCTTTTTTTTTACTAAATTTAAGGCAATCCTAAATTTATTATTATTATCTGAGTTGTTCAATAACAGAGGATTACCCATTTACAGGATAATATAACAAACTGTAGAAAAAATGGAAGAAATAAGAAAACAAAATATACGGAACTGAAGAACTTTAGACCGAATTTCACTATAATAAGGGTAGAAACAGTGATTATTTTATTCAATTATTACTGATTTTATTAAAATTACTGAATAAATTCAGTAATGAGAAATGAAAAAATAGAAAACGTGGTGTGAGCCTTGCAAAAAATTTTTTTTTGTCAAGTCGGAAGTGGAAAAGCATGACTGAATATGGTTGACTATACGAGGGGTGATACAAAGGTAATGATAATGAAAATAAAATACGATGAATATAGTTAATTAAAAAAATAATTTATTTTTTTATATAGTCTCCTAACAAGTCAACACACTTAGTCCATCTTTTTTCTAAACCCAGGATTTCCTTAAAAAAAATCTTTTTCTTGACTCTCTAAAAAGGCCTCACTTCATCACTTCGCTATCGGCTATCGTCCTTAAATTTTTCGCCCTGGTGATGTTCCTTGAGCTGAAGAAACATATAGAAGTCACTGGGAGCTAGATCTAGCAAATAGGGCGGTTGTTCGAGCAGTTTAAATTCCGCTTGTTTAATGGCAGCCATCGCAACTGCGGCTTTGTGAGCCGGTGCGTTGTCTTGGGGAGACAACACACCCGCTCGCATTTTGCCGCGTCTTTTTTCCTTAATAGACTCCCACAATCTTGTTATTTGGCCAGCATAGTAAGACCCCGTAATAGTAACACCCTTCTTCAAATATTTCATCATAAATATTTCTTCAGCGTCCCAAAAAACAGACGCCATAACCTTTTCCGCCGAACTTGACAATAAATTTTTTCGGAGTTGATGAGGAGGCTCGCTTCCAAGTCATGGATTGTTATTTGGTTTCAGGATCAAAATGGTGGATTCAGGTCTTATCCATAGTCACAAAAAGTGACAAAAAATTTTCCATATCTGCTTAAAATTTTTGATATTGGCCCTCGAAATGTCGACTCGGTTTTTCTTTTGCTCGTCGGTTAACATTCTCGGCACCCAACGCGCGGAGCCCTTTTTCATATGCAGTTCGTTCACAAAGATTCTTTGAACGCTGTCATATGAGATCCCTGTGACCTCAGCTACATGCCTGATGGTCACTTTTCGATCTGACAACACCATATCATTCACTTTTTTACGTTATCTTTAGTGAGAGACATGGATGCGCGTCTTTTGCGATGCTCATCTTCAGTGGATGTTCTGACCAGCTTTTAACTCTTTTGCCTAGCTTGAAACTGTAGTATATGGAGATACAGAGTCCCCCAATGTTTTCACCAAGTTGCTATGTATATCTTTGGTAGATATTTTTCATAACAGATGTAATTGATGACAGCTTTACTTTCGCTTTTGTCCATTTTGATGTTATACTTTCGACAGTTTGTATTTAAATGAATGTCCCTCCCGGGAATTGTGGCCTATTTATATGATTTTTTTATGGTGACTTAGTGGGTATATAAGCAAGCAAAAAAAATTATTTTGAATTTTTACGCGAACTGGAAATACCCGATTATCTGATTATCATTACTTGTGGACCACTCCTCGTATTTCTGACACAAGAAGAGGTAAAAAAGGAGGAAGAAAATGACCAAATCAAAATTAACGGATTTAAATTTACAAAATCAAAACATTACTATAATTAATTGTTGTTAAATGTATAATATATAAATATAAATGTCTTTAATTAATTGTTGTTTTAGTGCTAAATATTTGTTTCACAAAAAAGGATATCCCAATAAAGATTAATTTAAAATGAAATAATTTTTTGTTCACGGATATTTTTAATTAACAGCTGACGCAACATTGCTGTTTATTTTATTTAATTTAGCCAAAAAACTAAAAAAAACGGACTAACACTAATAGGACATAATGAATATTTTTATTTTATACATTTAATAATTTAATGTTATACATTTTTTAAGGAACATCTAACTCAGTAAATGACATTATTGTCTTTTATTATAACGGGTGCGGTTCTAGACAATCGATACAGTTTCAGGGTAGCTGTTAATTAAGTTGTTTTCTAAATTAATTAAATAAAAATAATATTTTTAAGTGATATAACTGTTTTTTAAAACAGAAAAAATGGAAAATATCTCGCTAATTTAAAATGAATTAATTCCAAATTGTTTAAACATCGATACATTAATCTAAAAAATAACAATCTAAAATACCTGGTCATTTGTGATATAAGGTATGTTATTAATGCTCAATTACTTACAGTTCTAATGGGGATACAATAATAACAAATAAAATGTATGTAATAGAAATGAAATGATATAATCAGAACAACAACAGCATACGTTTAAAATTGGATTTTCATCAAAAATAAAAACTAATTTGAATATTTGTTTGTGGAAAGTTACAAGTATCTGATAATCGATTACCAACCACCCTCACATGCATCTTTTACTGTTTTTTTCTAAATTCTTGTAAATTCGAAAATAATTTGTTTTCAGTTCTCATTATTATAACTTCTATTGTTTTATTTTCATGTATTTAATACCTGCATGTGTTTTACAATTTGAATAGTGTTTTTTCAATATTGATGACACTTTGATAATGCTGGTCGTTAAAAGATTCGATTCGATACGTTAAAACATGAAAAGGTTTACAGACAAACGGGAAAGTTCCGAATGAAACTAGTGCAAACCGAATTATTAATACCTTGCTTACGTAGAATCCTGTATTTTTAGCGTAGGGTAGAATGTACTTAAAAGGTCTTTTGCTGTCTCTTCAACTAATTTAATAAAGTGTCGATATGTTTGTTGTCAACATATTTATTTTCTTCTGTTTAGTAATGAATGCAAGATTTTTATTTCAACCTTCTTTAGAAGAAATCAATACTCAATACTTTTGCTAACATTCAAATATATTACCAGATATTTGCCATCACTGTGTTATTGTTGATAATAAAATAGGACATGACACACTTTTTTTTTGATAACGAACGTGTTTTTCAACGTGATCTGTTAAAGAATATATGAGAATGAAAGTGAATACGCAATAATAGGAAGATGTGGTATTTTGTTCATGAATATGAGATATTTTCAGAATTTGTAATTAAAATAAAATTAATAGAAATTATTATGCGTCAAAAATGTGGTAGAGTCTCGTGGTAGAGTCTGATGTGAAATAGTGTATGCTCTCTTGAATAATATGTTAATTTTATTTATAGAATTGGGTCGTATTCTGTCATATGTTGAAATTAACATTACACAGTTTTTACTTTTTGCAATTTAGAATATCTAACATTCATTTTTTGAACAAATTTCTATAACGAGAGATGCGTTTTATAGTTCAGACTTTATTTATTGTAAAGCAACACTTCCAAATAAAACTATTAATAGAAGAAATAGTTTGGAAAGGAGATTATCTATTTTAAGAACCGATTCATATCCTTTTAGCTAACTGTAGCAATATTATCTCTGCAATAAAAGCAAATTTCAATTTTCAAGCAAGCAATAAATATTCAAATATTTCCCGATTTATTTTTACAAATGTCATATATAAATAAATTAAATTTATCTCATAAGACCCTTAGATAATAATTATTATTACAGAAAATGTTTTTTTGGGGTTGAAATTTTATTAGGCAGTTTCGGGGCACAAATTTAAGCTTATCAGCGAGTGCGAAGCGGGAGTTTTATAAAGAATGAGTGACTACAAGATTTAAGAAACAAGTTTATTTATAGTAAGGTCGAAAAAAAAAATTACGAAGTTGTAAACTTGCAAAAAGTTGAAGAATAAATTCAGGAAATATGGATAAAGACACTGATTTAAATATACTTATTTAAATAAATAGTAGTTCCTACTCGATAATATAACCACTAAATGATGAAAGCAATGATACTGTCAAACGTTGGAGCTGACAAGACTATTACAATATCATTTTCTTTAACAACAGAAGATTATAATTTAAACACTGAGTTTTTCGTAAAAAAATATTTTTTCTGTAAAATTTAATTAACACTTCTTCTTCTTTTATTTCCAATAATTGGCCCAGTAACGTTTTTTTTGCTGGAAATTTAACTAGAATCTAGTCTGAAACAGATTTTTTGTAATTTCTTCGGTAATTTCTCTTTCTTATTTCATTCGTTTACAGTTTTCTTTTTCGTATTAAACAGTATCTTCATTTTTATCAGTGTTGCTGATAGGAACGTTTTCGCTTTTGTTTGGGATTATTTTCCTTATCTTCACTTCTTTAATTCTTTTGTTAGTCTTGTTATTCTTTTTGGTACATTTATTCTCCTTGCTTTTTCTGTATTTTAAACATCTTGTTTATTTAAATTATTTATTTTCACGTACTCTTCTACTTTCTCAAATAATTCTTACCCTGACAATCCAATCTCTCTCATTTTCAGTGCTCTGCTACTTCTGCTATTTTAACCTCTAGTTCTAAATTATTTTTTTTTTATAATTTACCTATTTTTTCTGTATATTTTTATTGTAAAAAAACTTTATAAACCCATTGCGTTTGCTATAACTAAATAGATTTAAATTTTTAAGTAATGTTCGCATCTTTTATTCTTTTTAATACTCATTATTTGTGTTATTATGTAATTCAAAATAAATTATTTTTGTTTCAGGCCAACTCCTAGCCTTCTACACGATATTTTATATAATATTAGCGGCATTATTTGCTATATGTATGCAAGGATTACTTGCGACATTAGATGAAAATGAACCAAAATGGCAATTAGAAAGAAGTTTAATAGGTACAAATCCAGGTTTGGGCTTTCGTCCAATTTCTGAACGAACAGAAGAAGGTTCCTTAATTTGGTACGACCAGAAAAATAAAACAACGATAGAAAAATGGGTAAACCTCACTGATAAATTTTTACAACGTAATTTTGAATCCCAGACTTAAACAAGCGACTAATTTTAATTTTTTTTAGCTTATTTAAAAGAACAAAACGGTAAAAACTTCGAAAAATGTGATTTTGACAAACCAGCAAATGAAACGAAAGTGTGTGAAGTGAATTTAGACAAGTTTGGTGCTTGCTCGAGAGACAATTCTTACGGGTACAACAGTTCCTCTCCTTGTATTTTCCTAAAATTAAATAAAGTTAGTTTAGATATTTTCCCCCTCAATTTTTTTCTAAATACGTTATTTTAGATTTACGGTTGGGTACCAAAGTATTACACAAATGCAACTGAAGAAATGCAAAAGTATGATAAAGACTTTGCAAAATTTGTAGAAGCGGTAAGTAACATTCTTCACAAAGTAAAAAATGTATTTTTTTTTCTCTCAGAATGGAGCCGAACACCAAGTTTGGGTTAGTTGTCAAGGTGAAAAACCTGTAGATAAAGAAAACGTTGGAGGATTCAGATACTTCCCAAGTCAAGGTTTTCCTTCATTTTATTTTCCGTACAAGAACGTTAAAAATTATTTAAGTCCCTTGGTTGCTGTACAAGTTTTAAATACTGCACGTAAGTTCCCATCTCAGAAAGATAATTATGTAATATCGGATTTCATATGTAGTTTTTCTCACAGTTTGTTTGTTTATTTATTTCAGCCAACGTGATTATCAGTATAGAATGTCGAGCATGGGCCGAAAATATCAAATACAGTAGTAGCAATTTACAACGTGAAGGATCAGTCCGTTTTGAAATTTTAAGAGATTAATTGCTCGTTTTTATTGGCGCTGTACTTATAAGTTGTTTTGTTTTTGGTCGTTTTATCTCGTAGATAACATTTTGGTTATGCTTAAGCGTTGTTTTTTTTTTTGTTTATGTGTACTTCATATCTTTTAAGTTATTTAAATAACGATGTATACGCTTTAGATAAAATTGCTTTAATTATATTTATACAAAAGTGTACAATTTATAAACAACCAGTGCCCATCAGTGCCTTGAATACAATTATATTTTTTAGTAGATTTTATTTTCTAGTACAAAGAACGAAATATGCATCTTATTTTTGTAACCATAATGATATTATTATCAACATTTTAATTACAAACTGAATCTCATAGTTTATTTTATTTTTTTGTGATGTTTTTGTGCTCATTACAGCGATCTGTAGTTATTTTATGTATAGTTTTTCAGAGATACTGTATTAATCCTATCAACGTTTTATTATGTTTTAATTGGGAGTGTATTTAAGTGTGTTGTAACTCCCAAAATATTTTTTCGTAATTGCAAGCGAGTTAGGTACTTAAGTGTAGCGCAGATGTTTTACCTTTTTTTAGAAGTGCAGATGGAAGTGTGTTATAGGTCCAAAAATTGTGTTTAAGTGTCTTAAGTTTTTATGTACAAAAATATGGCCATAAGCAGATCTTTTTAGTCTTTATTAAAAATGAAATTTTGAGTCTCTTTGTGTGTTTTATTTATTTATTTGTCAAAGCGAATAATATTTAGGAACTAATTCAAATGTATAATTGCGACTAAAGTCTTTTTTTATGATAGGCAAACTAATGAGCCCCAGAAATTTGAAATACTCAGTTTTAGTTGGATAATTATCGAAATAAACCAATCACAAATAATTATTTCAAATTTCTAGCTTGCCAGCGTAAAAAACAATCTTTAGTCGAATCTTGTTTTCAATATAAATTTAATGACAGTCTTTTTTGCAGATACAGGGTTATAAATACAGATAAAACTCTGTCATAATAAAGATATTTTATGACAAATTTTATGTCTTTAAAGATCTTTTAAAAGCACTCATTTTAAGTTCTTTAGTAGCCATTACATCACGATTGCTGTAATGAAATTATATTACTCACATTTTTTCGTAAAAATAAGTAAATATAATGTGCAAATTATAAAAAAAATATGTTTATCAGAGGAATTTGTGCCACACAATTGACATTATGAAATGCCTTCTTTTCTAAAACTTTATCAATTTTTTAAAAATTCTCTTCTTTTCTTTTGGTCGGCGTTTTTCTTATTCCCCTTACGCTTCAATAAAGAAATTCGTTCTGTTTCTAAATTCAGCTTCATCATATTTTAAAATAGTATTTTCTTGTTCATTTTATTTTAAACGTTGCTTTTTATGTTGTGAAAGAACGTTATTAAATTTTCATTTAATAACGTTCTACATATTCAGAAATGTATTTTGTAACAGAATCTACATTTTCTTTTGAATAAATTTTTCCTGTTCTTTTCCGTTCAATCGTTGATTTTCAAGTTTTTCTGAAATTTCTTCTGTTCTTTAGAATCTCTTTGTTTTTCTTATTTTAATCACCGTTTTTCAAATTTTTCTGAGATTTTTTCCCTCAGTTCTAGTTTTTTTAAACTCTTTTAGAATATTTTTTACTTTTATAGAATCTATTTTTTTCTCGTTTTCTTCTTACCATATTTTTTCTTTTTGTTATTCGTCTTTCTTTTTTTGAATTTATTTAGAATCTTCTATAGAATTGCGTCAGTTCACGTCCATTTTATTACAAAAATTAGTGAAATTATAGCAAAATAAGCATGAAAATCTGCACTTACATGGACAACCAACATTGGGTTAAATTAGGGAGCCCCCGATCAGTGTTGGTCCAAAAATGCAAAATTTTTTTAAATCAACAAAGGTAAAAGTAACTTGTTTTTGTAATTTTAGAGGCCGGAAGCGACATTTTGTACATTTATTAATACAATTTTGGCAGCTGAAGCCGATATTTATTAATTTTGGAATGAAAAGATAATATTTTACAAGTTTTAGAAATCTTTGAGATTTTTTAAATTAATAAAGACACAGGCGACTTCGTTTTATTAATAAAATCAGAAGCGATATTTTAGAGTCGCAGCTATCATTTTTTTCTTCTTTTTTTTAATTTTGAAAGCAAAGGCGACAATTTACAAATTTTTAAAGCTAAAATTAGCATTTTTGTAATTTTAGAAGGCGAAAACAACATTTTATTTATTGTGGAAACTAGAGGGGGGGTTTTACCAATTTTAAATGTAGGATTTAAAATTTTTATATATTTTTTTTGATTAAAAAATACAAAAGTATTTTTTTTTTCAGTTTTGCAATTTCTTTTGGTTATATATTATTGTGTATCTACAGCAATGTTATTTATTGTTTATGTAAGATATGAGAGATTATTTGTGGGAAAGAAAATACTACAGAAATCTCACAGAGATATAAACTTGAGAGGAGAGTGAGGTGAGGTTTTTAAATAAAACAAATAGTACTAGTACATAAAATATAATTGATTTATTTATATCTGTATTTATATTTTTTATACCTATAATATATTAATATATCTCTGTCGACTGTGCAGGAAGTAGCACATATACAAACCCAATTTTAGCCAACTTTAAACAATAAAGATTAGATTGTAATATACTTAATAGATTAACATTAGAGTTATATAATTTTATTAACCTATATGCTGTATTATATAAGTATATATATTTAATTTTTTTTATAGGTACAAGACTTTCCAGCCACTTAAAAATTCATTTAATTAAATCCTGCATCATAAATACATACAATATGTGTATGGGTTTGCTTTTTTTTACTATACACATGACTGGAATAACAACACATATATTATATCAAACTACAGGTCATCATCGGCGGCTCAGAACCACCGTTAGACATCACATCATTAATTAAATTGGATAGCACCACGCCAAGTACGGAAACACGTATAAAAATACCAAAACATTACGCTTTGGTCCTCTAATAATTATAATAAGCCCTGTTTAATAATACTTCTTAATATTCCACTTTTTTATCATTTCTTATTGGTTAATCAAAATCGCTTTTATAATAAGTTTGTAGTGAGCAAAGCGATCAATTAACCAATCACACATCAATTGCACTTATTAGAGATACGACATAATCCATATCGAAATGAAAATACCTAAAATTGTTACCACAATGGCAACAACAAGAGGCGTATTTAAAACTGTCTTTAAACGGTGCAAAATTGACGTTAGTGCAGTCCGATTTCGGTGAGAGTGTGTCGGTGAGCTGGGGTTTGTCGAGATTTTTGATACTACAGTCGGTTCGGCATTTATCGTTGAAAAGTGCAAGAGAGGCGAAGATGGGCCAATGAGATCACTGCTGCCCGTCAGTCGAATTGGACATATACGGGCACTGTATTCCACGCCCGGGTCCAAGTGTTCAATACAGCATTTCGTTTCACTACCTCTATACGTCTAAAAACAAAAATAAAAAAATCACAAAACATTCCAAAGTTTCATACAGTAAAACCCCTCGTGCTACGAGTAATACAGTTACGTCAGAATTAAGCTTCTTTAATTAACAAGTTACCTGTTGCATTTTTTAAATTTAGAAAAATAAAAGAATTACGAATTTTATGCATTAAGTCACCCTGTATAAAACCACAGATAAAAGTGCAGTTTCTATTGTCTCTGCATCAGTGAGCAATTTCAACAAAAAAAGAGTGAAACAACAAAGAAATGAAGTATTGCACTCGGAGCTTGTTTTGTTAATTATTTATTCCTAGATAAATAAAAAATATAAAATTGTGCCCAATTTTTAAAATTAATTTTATTTCCAGATAACACAAACTTACGGATCACCGGGGTTCTACTGTATGTATTATATAAAATCACAGCTTTCTAGATTGATCATCAAATCACGTTCAAAGTGTTTCTCCCGCAAAATTTAAAAAACAAATGTCACAACTCAAATTCAGAAAGTCGTAATGTATGAAACTAGTTTTTTTTTCTTTCATGAAAATCCTCTTACCTCTTTAAAAGACTGGTCCTTTATCCTTGCAACTTGTACTTGATAAATAACAGGATCCAAAAATTGATTTTTAGAGGGCATCCATTCAATCACACAACTCGTTTGATCAACTTCAACCAATTTCGGTTGTTTAATAACAGCAGGTGGTGCTATACTAGTTGTAAATTCATAAATCTCTGAAAATTTTCCTACACCAGCATCATTTGATGCACAAATCCTAAACTTATATGTTGTTAATTCATGTAATTTATTAACTTTATATGTAAGAGCTGTTCCATTATAAACACATTGATATTCATGATTGCGTCCATTTTCCATTTCAATTTTATAATGTGTATAATCGATATTTTTACCATCACCCCATTTCAATTTAAGATAATTATGTGCAATACCGATACATTCAAGTTTAGGAGCTGCAGGTGGAAGTTTTAATGTTGATACTCTTAGTGTTGATGACAGAGAGCCGGTGCCTATAGCATTGACTGCTTGTATTTTAATTTTGTAAATTGTTTCAGGATGAAGATTATCCATTTGATATTCTCTTACAGGACCATCAGTAACAATTAGTTTATCACCAAATTCAATATTGTAATGGGTGATTTCTGAACCGTTATTGGGTGGTTCTTGCCAATTGAGCGTTATTGATGTTGGTGTCGACTCACTACGGAGGGTTGTCACTGTGGAAGGGGGCGCTGCCGGAGTCACTGTTGCAGCCACAGGAGATAAAAGACTGCAACCTAAAATATAAAAAAAAATAATTATAATTTAAATTTGTAGACAGTTCGAAAACAGTCAATTACGACATAAATATATCAATTTTCTAAATTTACAAGCATTCACAGATAACATAAGTGTTTATGTCTCGCCTGTATTACGATGTAAATAATTTTCCATTGTTTATTTAAAAATTATCACTTGCGGGATTTACTTTTGACATAAATATGTGTGATTCCCCCTTTATAAAATAAATAAATCTAGTTTACTAACCAGCTGAATTGCAGGCTTGTACTCGAAAATAGTATGTTGTAAATGGATTAAGTCCTTTAACGTCATGGTAATTCTCTCCTCCTTGATAAATTAAATGGAAGTCCTCCATATTATTTTTTGTGCTAATTTCTAATCTATATTCTATAATTGGCGCTCCATTAGATTGTGGCTCTTGCCATTCAACAAAAATATGGAATGGTGATTTGCAATTGGTCGACAAATTAATGGGAACATCAGGCGGAGCAGCTCCGCTGGTAACTTTTAAAGGATCTGACCATAATCCTGGTCCTATCCTATTAACTGCCCTCACAAAAAATTCGTATTCACAGCCAGGACTAAGATTCATGGCTGTACATTCTGTTTCCTTACTTTTATGAACTAGATTTCGGGTATAATTAGGTGGACCAGACATTTCTACTTCGTATTCTAACACTGGGGCACCTCCATTGTAATCAGGTTCGCACCACCTAATAAAAATTTAAAACAACAATATATTTAAGAAAATTAAGACAGTTATACTAACCTGAGTGTTATACTTGTAGCTTTCGGTTTGCCATGAAGCCGTGGTGTGGCACATTGTCCTGGTGCAATGGCATCCGTTGTGACCGTGCATGGATTTGAATAATTGCTGCGTCCTCCAGCACTTATACAACTCGCCCGCAACTGGTAGGTAGTGCCGGGAGTTAGTTTATCACAGACTGCTTCCGTTTCGGTTCCGGTATAAACAGTTTCATAGCCGCTACCAGAATTCACCTCGAGAATATACTCGGTGATATCGGCACCACCAGTGTAATTCGGCGGATCCCATTTTAATTTAAATGAATGGGCATGAATTCGGCCTTTAACTACCGGCTTTGAGGGTTCTCTAGGCCTGTCTGGGAGTGTTTTATACGTCACCTCATCAGACCATGGTGACTGTCCTCCATCATTTTCCGCCCTCAACCGAAATTTATACTCAGTATAATTTGCTAAACCCGTACAAATACAATCAGTGTCTCTTCCGGTATAAACAGGACGGTAATTAATCCTCGAATCGTTCATTTGAAGCGTAAATTCTTCATCACTAGGCCTTTTACCCCATTGTAGGTGTAAATAATCAATTGATGCTTCAGCAAGTGCTGGAGGTGGTGGTTTCGTTGGTGGATTACTACAAGTACTAAAAGTCACCACTTCAGAATAACTACTTTTTCCTATTTCATTCACTGCAGCCAATCTAAACCTATAAGGAGTTGCTGGTTGTAATTTATGTAATGTATACTGTTTCACTCTTCCTCGATGAAACTCCACAAACTCCTCTCCTTTTCCTTCATCGTACTCTAGAATATAACTCGAGATATGCGATCCATTATCATTCACACTATTCCACTTCAATTGCAATGAAGTTTTTTGTCGTTGATGAAGTTTTGGTGGTTGAGGTTGATCAGGTTCACATGGTGGAGTTGTAAATTTAAGAGGATCAGTTGCAGCACCTTGAAGTTCATCATAATGAACTTGAAGACAAACTGAATATTCTTGACCAGGTTTAAGATCTCGAATACGACAGGAAAGAGATGTACCGCTGTATATTGACTTGAATTTCATTTCTTTGCTCTTATCACTAAGTAATACTTCATAACGTAAATCGCTGACGTCTATTTCAGGACCGTCCGTACTTGATGCTTCAGAAAGTTTTGTGGGGGGCGCCCACAGCAATAAGGCACTTCGGGAACTCAGTTCAGATACCTAAATTGAATAAAACATCGAAATATTTAATAATTTTATCAATAAGACTATAACTAAGTAATGTAATACAATCATAAGTAAGCTTCTGAATTGCTAGAAGCAAGAAACATTAATTATCACAAGCGATTAATCAATGCGATACAAGTGTAACTTCTTAATGATACTTAAATGTCTATCACATTCTTAATATTTAGTTAAAACAGACATTACTTAGTTATTATTAATTATGCATATATATTATTAGAATATTTACCTTTGGAGCCTGGACGGACGACAAAATATCAGCAATAATTTGAACGGAATCTTCTTCGTCCGGAATACTGCTTTCTTCACCATCCTCTGATGTTCCAACACTATTCATATCTTTATCTTTAGCTGACGGCCTTCTTAAACCATTAACCAAATCCTTTTGCATTGTATCCAATTTTTGTTTATCTTGATGTTTTTTTTTCAATTTTATATATTGTCGTTTAGTTCGTTCATCTTTATAATAATTTAATGGAGGGGAATGTCCAAGACGTGTAGGACTTGGTCCTGGATGACCTGGTGGTATATTTGAATGGAAATGTGAAGCTGGAAAACCTGTTGGTAATCCTTGATAAAATGCTTGTTGCGGTTGATTTGTGCTATTCCCTGGACCTGCACCCTATAAAAAAAAACAATTTTTTTTAAAAATATTTCAACAAAAAAGCAATAAATTTTTATCTTGCTTTTAACAAATACAAACTGCAATTAAAACAACATAAAGTCAGGTATTAATAACAACGATTATTTTTTTTTTAATACGTGTAAAGTAATACGTTTCTAAAGTGGTTTTTATAACACTACAGTTATAATTAAAACCAATATTGTGATGCAAATAAGAAGATCTCTGAGATTTAATACAAATCAAATTCGAGTGTTTGAGTTCATGCTGAGTTTCTTTGTCGATATTATTAATTAAAAAACCACGTTAGAAATGTATTACTTTAATTATTATTTAGACACGAATATACATATGGTTTAATAATTAAGTTATTTTTTAAAAAATAAATAAAAAACACAGAATTTGCAGTAATAAATAAAATTTACTCAATAAAAAATCATTTTTTGTTAGAATTCTGTATGTAATTAATGAATAAATGTTACCTTTCCATTTTCAAGTATTTTTTCATCATTTTTCGCTTGGGTCATATCGCGTTGAAAAAAAAATATGTTCACATTAATACACGTATACAGCACAAATAAATACACGTAGGTTTCGATAGCTGATTTGTCGTTCAGTGTTCTACGTCATTCATAAAACGTGGATTTGATAAGAGGCTGCAGTTTCTACATTCGGTTAGTAACCGCTGTGCGCCGGCGTTTAATAAAAAGATAATATTTAAGCTGAATTTTAAATGTATAAACAATACTAAAAAGCACAATTAAAATTATTTAAAATAATAAACAAATTTAATTACTTATAAAAGAATCTTGTTTCTTATAAAATGAATGTGATAACAAGACTAGTCTGTTTATGGTTAAATATAATAAACAACGAAATTTACACCACTATACTCTAGTAATGATATCAACCTTATCTGCCATCTGCACTGTTATTTATCTAAGTTTAAGTGTTATATAGTATGTCTCTGGATAACAACTTCCGCATTACTCATTTGTAACATATCAACAATTACACACCAAACATTAAAAAAATATTATATATTCCGGAAATTATAAAAAACTTTTTGTGGTTTATACACGAAATGATTGCCACAAACAATTATAAAGATAACTGATTTTTTTAAACAAATAGTCACACAAGATATTTCTTTTACACACCTTTATATTTGCAATAATTAATTATACTATAATTATTATAATTAATGAATTGATTATGTAGAATTACGTTCTACTTTTATTATTAATCAATCAATAAATTTTCATAAAATTGTATTTAAATGTTTTGTTGTTTGAAAACTTGCCAAAAAAAAAGTTATTGTCAGAAACAATTATAAAAACTATTAAATAATACTACTTTTCTATATTTTTTACGTAAATAAAATCATTATGGTGAAGCTGAGGAAAGCTTGGTATATACACCTATAAAACAAGCTTTTATCTCTATTAAGTGTGTCAACTTCCAATAAATATAATTTAAGACACATTAAAAGTACTTTTATGGTCATATTCTATCATGACACGATCTCTATGGCATATGCTTATTATTTTTATTATGGCAAATTAGCAAATACTACTTCAGCTTGTTTAAAATAGATAAATAACAGTAAACTAAATGTCAAATAAGTAACATTTTGATGGCAACAACCAAACAATATATGAATGAATAAATCAACTGAAATGTTAACAGAAAATTATTTAATCATTACCTTTCATAATTATTTAAAACTCACACAAGATAAATAACACAACTCGCCAAATGTTTACTTTTCATTAATCTTAAATAAATAAAATTATTAATAAAACACAAACATTTTTCAATAGAAAACTTTTATTTTTATTTTGTTATGAGAATATTATTGCAACTGTGTGTTGTTGTGCAATAATTCATCGTGGGAATTACACTACACAATATTTACTTTTCCGTTATTAGCTATTGTTAACAACTACTGATTTAGATCAGTGTTCGTGAAGCCAAAATTGAAAACTGTAAGGCGTATTTTCTGTCAGACGATAAAAAAATTTAATTATTTTTCTGTTCCTTTAAAGATTAAAACATTAAATTTATTTATTTGTGAATTAAGAAACAAAACAAATTATAATACTCAAAGTAAATGTTTATATAAATCTTTATTTTAAAGAGCGAGCTCTTTGCACAAATTTCGGTAGAAACAACGTTTAAAGTTTATCAGTTTCAATAAAAATTGTAATTCGAATGAAAATGAAGTAAAAATTTAGACGGGTAAAATATTTTCTCAGAAAAATAAGAATGTGACAAAGATCATAAATAAATTATAAATAAATCACAAATCTTGTGATTACGAATCTGTTTTAATCAGATTTCAATTTCTTTAAGTATCTTTATGGTAACGGAAGACAATATAGAAATAAGTCAGGCATCACATACAGTCACATTCTTATCAAAAAAATGATTGTGCAACAATCTATTATGCAATAAGCTAAGAATTCTGTTTTTTGTGCTAAAAACGTAGCTAGTAGAACTTACAATAAGAACAATTTTAGTTTCCCATTGACAAAATAAATGTAAAAAAAATGAGATTCAATTCTGACAATTGTGACATTTAAATAAAACAATTTTCAGACATGACCAATTAAGATTTCATGACTTTTATCGCTCGATATTCTTATTGTAAAACAACAGAATAATATCAAAAAAGTGTTTTTAATAATGATGCAAAAATATATATAAAAAACAGAAAAATAGTTATTTACAGTAGAGTGCTGTAAAATAGCTATTAATGCTATAAGTTGCAAAAAGACATCAATTTTGCAACGTATTTCATTCAAAATTTTTATTACACCGTGTTATAACAGATTTTTCTTTCAAAAATAATGATCTCAATCGAACATTCATATTGTACAATAGGTAGACGGCAAGTTGCTATGAATGTAAATTTCGTTGTTTACTGTTTTTATAAAATTACAAACTGTGAACTTGGGTTCTGTGTTTAAGTTCTGTGATAAACAAACACAAAAATGAGCGATTCTGAACTTGATTCTGACATTGAAAATGCTGCGGAAATTTCTTAGAAATTTTCCCCAAATACGTACATCTTCGATCTTCTCATACTAAACATCAGAGATTCTTCTTAACCTATAGAAATTCCAGGTGCTGTATGATACCAGTTGGTATAAATACTATTGGAGGTATGCCTAAAAAAATTGCAGAATGTCTCGGCCTTCTAAATGCAAAAGAATATACCGGGCACTGCTTTCGCCGTTGTTCGCAACACTCTTAGCAGATTCAGAAGCAGATAATACATTACTCAATAGACATGGAGGATGGCAATCGAGTTCTGTTCCGGAAAACTACATAGAAAACTCTGTTGAAAG
Source organism: Tribolium confusum (assembly GCA_029207805.1). Classification (NCBI taxonomy): domain Eukaryota; kingdom Metazoa; phylum Arthropoda; class Insecta; order Coleoptera; family Tenebrionidae; genus Tribolium; species Tribolium confusum. The sequence goes on from JALGAY010000004.1 coordinate 277,780, forward strand.
CAAAAATGCAATTTCGATGAAAATTATGGGAAAAGATAAAACTGTATCAAAGAAAAGAAGAATCTGTGACGACAATAACAAATCTGAAGTGGCGTCTACAAGTACCATCTCCACTTGTATTAAAGTTCAGGAAAAAAATTTGAAATCTTGGAATGATCAATTTAGTCACTTAAGTAATTGTACTTTTCATGTTTATAATAAATAAATAAAACAAAACATGTATTTTTCATTTTTGAGCACCAGTGCTTGAAAGTATGTCATTTTTACGCATTAGTGCGTAACAAAAAAAATGTTTTTAATAACGATGCAAAAATATATAAAAAAACAAAAAAATAGTCACTCACTTTAATGCTGTAAAGAGATATTTTGTAAACCAAAAATCGCTTAAAACACAACTACAGTATGAGTGTTTTGTAAATTATTATTTATGCAAAAATAATGTAATTAACTTTCAAAGGCGAGTATAAATTAATATAAACAAAATTTCATTTTTTGTTAGTAGTTTTTTTAGAATCTATGTTTTTTTTATATTATCGAGTAGTCTAAAGAAATGTTTTTTACAAACTTAATTATTATAAACGACATTTTTAAACTTTTTCCAAGTCTTATAAAATCACTAATTACTACTTTGCCACATTATGCGTAAAATTCTCTTTTCCATTAAAGTACAAACAATCGTAAAACTCTTTTTTCAATTTCCAAACTTTCTAAATATTTGAAACATGAATCAAAAAATCGTTTGGCATAAATTTCTTTTATTATTCACATTGTTTAATTTGTCGTTTGTGTTGGTGTTGAAAATTAAAGTAATAATTCATAAACGGCAAGCCATAATAAGAGGCCTGACTGATACCGTGTTATTGTACTGTATAAAATCGAGCGATTGTAAAACGGTACTGAGGACGTACGACGCACTTGAGATGTATCCGGAGGCCTCTTGCGGGAGCCTCAGACGAGTAAATAAACCTTTAGAAAAGGTGAACTCATTGAAAAAGACTGAATTTTGATTCAAACTCAAAGAGGAAGTCCGAAATATATTTTTTTTTTGTTTAATTAGGGGACTACAACTTACATAGTGCTGTGGATTATGTGAGGTTAATGGCACGAGTCCGGCTGGATGTTGAGGGGAGAGTATCACATGGCGTAAGGTGCCACTTTCGTCGACAATTTGTTGTACGACATGACCTGGAGGAACTTGGACTGGCATCGCAATTGGTGGTGATGAATTCGTTGATACCATTGGAACTGTTACAGGACCTGAAAGTAATAATTTTACTCTCACACAGAGGGAAAAAAAAATTACTTAATAACAAAGTTTATTGAAAGCAGTAAAAACACTACATAAAACGCTTGCGATTATAGCAACATAAATTTCTATCTCAGTTCTGGTATTTCAGTTTATTAGATTTTGATTAACAGGCACTAGGATTGCTAGGAGAGAAAATTATTGACGTGATTGGTGATTTTAGCTTGATTTTTTTTTATAAAATAAGAGAAAAATTGGGAATTCCAAAAGAAAGACAAGTTACTTTCCATACTGGAACTCTAAAATTAGCTATATAAATAAATTTAATACGATGAGAAATCCTGTGAGGTGAGTCAGAGAAAATTATATTTTTGACTTTCTCAAATACACAGTTTTTCTTCAATTTCAATAATTATTTTATTGCATTTTGAAGGTTAATTAACTAGGATACCCCCTTTTCTCAAATGTTCTTATTCTATAAACTCAAAATAATTTGGAACAGCGAGTTGTTGAAGGAAATATTTAACTCATCAACTCAAATTTTTAAATTTATTTATAATTCATTTGAGAAAAGGAACTAAATAGAAAATTATTATTTTTAGATATTTTAGTAAATATAATAAATCAACAATAAAAAAAAGATATTTATAGAGAAGATTAACTGTTATTTGAATAGTGATAGATTTAAAAAACTCAAAATTTGAGACTGGTGATAAAACAGTTCGTAAAATTAAAGAAATACAAGAAAACAATAATTAAATTTAATAATTTTGAAAGTCAGAGGCAACAATTTACTGATTTTGAAATATAGATTCGTAAATTTAGTTCTAGAAGGGAGAGACGATATTTTCAATTTGTAAATGAAGAAGTAACAATAATTTTAGAAGCAGGAAGCAACATTTTATTAATTTTGAAAAATACAGGTGACATTTTACTAATTTTATAAGCCGGATGGAACACCTTTTTCTTTTTTTTATTTAGCAAATGCAAAGATAGCATTTTTTTTAATAATTAGTGCCATAAACGACATATTAATAATTTGAGAAGCTAGAGACAACGTTTTATTAATTGTAGAATCTAGAAGTAATGTTTTTTTCAATTTTTTTGGTGGCGAAAACGTCATCAAGTATTTAGATTGCGCTCCTGGCACATGCCATGTTGGCACGTCCTCGCTACAACATTGTATTAAAAAAAAGGCAGTTGACTGATGAATTCGGCCCACTGTAGCAAAACTGACCAGATATGATAGTACTACTTGGCAACATTATTTACCGAGTGACGTTTTTTACATTTACACCAATAAACAACATGGAAATCATTCATTAAATAACGTCAAGCCACGTTGCCAATGTGCCCAACATCATGCCTGCAGAATTGTATTATAAATTCAGACGACGAGTCTATCCCCACTTTTGCTCTTTTCTTATTGGTTGAGAAGAAAGAAATAGGAACAAAAGTCTGAACGATTTGTATATGTATAAGAAAAAAATGTTTGTCAATTGTTTTCTTTTATTTTCACCTGAAGATGACCACACTAAAAATCGAAAAGAAGAAATCACATCAATTTTTGAAAACAAAGTTTATTAACAAGAATAAATTTGTTTAAATTTCAAAATAATAACATTCATCGTCACAATTCTAAGAAATAAAATAAAAAAATAATTGTCTGTTAAAGTTCTGAGGCAGAAAATAAAAAAAAGTCTGTTTTCGATATTTCTGTTTTATTTTTGTTCGTTGTACCCCCCTTAGTCAACAAAATATCCAATTTATCTTTTTTTTGTGTTTTTATTTATAGCAAGTTTGTTGAACATAGGCTAGAGATATAGAGAAATGTGTATTCGTGGACAGGTTGCAATTCATGATGCGCGCAGACTAACCAATCACCTGGAGCCGGGGACTAAAGACGTCCTTGACGATGCCAATGTCCTCTAGCTGTTGGTATAGGTATAAGCTACTGTTTGACCTTCTCATAACGACTTTCATTTCTGAAAAATAAAATTCCAAACGCCTGCCTTCCTATAACATGTTGTTTTCGTATTTTTAACAAGACAAGAGAGTTTTCAAGAGATAATAATGTTTTCGAGAGAGACTCTTGCAAAACTTGATTATCAGGTGAGTTGGAGTCGGTCATTTCGTTCAGAAAATTTCTCAATTCTTCAACGTTTCATTGAACAAGAATTTGTTTAAACATTCACTTAGCACGTTTCAAAGAAACGGTGAATGGTGGTAAATGAGCAAGCATTAAAATGCTTTGTTATTATCTAGGTATAATCTTCTATTTTTCTACAAGAAAATAAAGTAGATTACGAAAACACTAATTTCACTTTTTTCTGATAAGACACTTCGTGTAAAATTGTTTATGCTTGCCGAGAAATTAATTACTAATAACAATCTTTCAAAATACACTTCAGAATTTATTTATTTTTGTATTTAAGTTCGGATTTAAAGTTGATCGAACTTTATCATTTTATAATGGTACCTCTATATTTGGCGAATTTAAAAAACCCCTAAAAATAGTTTATTGTTTGTAGTTTCTCTTGTAAATAGTCTTCAATTTGTTGAAGTTAATTGAATCAGTTCAAGACTGATATTTGCAATCTCCGCTGTAAGACAAATGTCTACATAAACCTGAATCAATCCATGTCGGTAGTTATGTAATATGTTACAATGAAATAACGAAATACAATAGCTGACTTACAAGGAATTTACATCACAATTACAATTTTATTGTTCTTCTTCTATAAAATAAATAGAAGTGTCAATATTCGAAAGTGAAATACTAATTAAGTAATCTCATGAATATTTTAATAAAAGGGTTAAAATCACGTGATAAACAACTTGATAAATTTTTTAGTAATTCAAGAATAAAATATCCAATTCCAGTGATACCAGTCACTTTGCATAACTTATGATGTTTGAAAGTAAAACCGTGAGTAAGTGATATCAGATACCGCAGTTGTGCCGTCTATGAAAAATTTTTATCAGTTTCGGGTAACTGACCTTATCACTGTAGATGTTATGAGAGGGAATACTTGGCGTATTTTCTTGATAATACAATAAATTATTTATATGTTTAGGTATTTACCCTATATTTATATCACGTAAACAGACTTATGGTAATATAAGAGATTCACTGACGCAAATTTAAAACTCTGCACAATCTTGCCTTAGGGTTTCATCTGTGTGGGTTTTTAAATACATGTATGAATATTCGTTTTATAGTCTGCTAGATGGAAATCTTATGTTTATCAATAATATTTACTTTGATATTAAACTGGAGGTATAAGGAAGATTTTCTCAAGTATTTATGTACATAATTTCGATTTTATTACAGACTCTTAAAACGTATTAAATATTAACAAAAATATTTTAAATAAATGATAAATTTTTATTCAATACAGGTTAAAAATCTTAATTTCGAGCACATAATTTACGAATATCAACTATAAATATATTTTCAGTTTATTCTCACTATCTTGTGATATTACAACTAAAACAAATTTTTATATAAATACTATTCTTTTCTGTTTTCCTCCTTTTTGCCGATTTTTATAGACAAAATTCGATTTTTCAAAATTTAGGGTAATACAATAATAATATAACCTAACTGTTACCTGGTGGTATCACTCTATGATTTGTGGGAACAATAGAGTCAAAACAATAAAATTCGACAGATTCTAACCAAAATTACATTTTTTTTACTAGATTTTCAAGTTACCAAAAATCTCTGTCGTTGTTTCTTTTACTAAGACATTTAAAACTGTGCTTGTTACTTAAAAATACTGAAAAAAATTATTTAATTTTTGACATTTTGATTTAATTTGACGACCAAGATTATCTTCTCGCTACTGCAAAGTGACAGCAATTGAAAAATGAGACGTTAAATATAGCAGCGGTTCCTAAAATTTTTAAACTTCTGCGTTAAGTACGTAAATCTGGCGCAGTTTGCGAATTCAAGACAAAAAAATAGTAATCAGAAATGTTAAGTGTTTACAGAAATAGTTGAAAAGCAAGTATAACGAATTTATAAACAATAATAACAAGCAGAAACTGGAAAGTCAAGATATATTTATAGTGCAGAACGGAAAAGGTTAAAATTAGAATGGAAATTCAAGAAATTACAAAATTTAAGAAAAAATGTGGAAAATATAATATGAAAGCAAGTTCTAAAAGCTTAAAAGAAGAAAAAATAAGAAATCAGAAGAAAATTTGCAAGAAAGCGTAAGTCAATATTGTTGTAAACGAAGTATTTAAAGATAATAAAGATAAACAGCAACAACAAGAGTAAATAGGAAAAAGCAACACATTCCATAAGCTTAACATGTAGAATTTATAAAAATACACCATTTTGCTGCCTATGGTTTTGTACATAAAAAAAAACAATTTTTGGGGTATTTCTGATTTTTTTAGAGTGTTCTAAAACGTAGAATTACCCCTCTTAGTTATAAATCTAAAAAAAAAACAATTAATATTAGAGTCCGGAACATTTCTAAACTCCTAAACCCATTTAAAAGAGGATATATAGAGTTTTGGGTATAAAAAAAGGCACCCTATTTTGAAACACCCAATTTCACAAATTTTCTTTATACTGTTTAAATTTTTTTACTGTACTTAAAATAGCTAAATTTATTAAAAGCCGAAATTGTTTAGTAAAAGCTTTAAAATAAGTACCTCTGAATTTGCTTTCCTCAGTCAAATTCGTAGTCATTTCTTTAAGAACTCAAACTAAAGAGTCACACTTATTTATCTGTCAAAAAATGTCTTGACAGAGTTTGTTGTGACAAGTGTTGAGGTGATTTGATACTTTCATTTAGTTTCTTTATAAATTAATTGCATTAGCTTTTAAAATCATTAGGTTTTATTAAGTACAGCTGATTGGCGTGATTTCAGTTTGACAGTACCGTATTGAATGGAAATATTGCATAAATAACAGTAAATATCAATTAAATCACTAAATAAATGTATTACTTAGCTGAAATTTTCAATACAACTACAATTTACCTAAATTAGGAATTTTTCTAGCTTCCTTATTACAATAATTGTGCAAATATATTATTTTCCTTAAATTTAGAAGTCTTGCGTTTTTTATAACCGAGTTTTGAAATTTAGCAAGCACGTTTTAAGATAACTTGACTGTGATTCATTAGCAATTACAAACTTTGAGATGATTAATAGGGAAAATTTAAAGTTTTTAATAAATTAGTTATTTCAAGAAAGTTCGGAGAAAATATCCGAACACCAAAAAAAAAAAAAAAATCAAAATAAACTGTATTTTCAATGTTAAGTAAAAATAAATTGAAAATTGATAGTGTTTGTTCTGAATTTGAAAATGATTCATTGCTTTTAAACGAAGTTTCAGTATGAAAACCAAATATTTTTTGAAAACCTCTGTTTCAAATTACAATACCAAATATTTAAATTTCTAAGAAAAACAAATTCACCTGGAGGCAGATAAGGTTATTAACATTAGTTTAAAATTTATGCAAATTTTATGCAACCACTAAATTCGTCATCAATTTAACTAAACAAAAGTATTAGTAAAGATGTCACTTTAATAACCATTATTTATTATTTATCAATTGCGTCATGCTAGACTGTTAATTTAATAAAAGTCATTTTTTTAATTAAGATAAAAATGTAATTGTTCTTTTGTTTCCTCATTATTTAACATTTATCTTAAAAAATTCAATCAAAAAAACTTTTGTAAACTCACACCCACCTTAACACTATTATCACAAACTTGACGTACTTTATTTAACGTCATTCGTGACGTCATAGTGGGATTTTCACACACCAACACAAAAATTGAAAAATATTGTTTTAATCTGATCTCTATTGTCGCATTAATTTAATTGCGTTGGTGTAAAGATGTCTTTCCGAGTTCAAATTTATGATCTATATGCAGATCACAATCTATTTTTGTAACTCCTTCAGGTCGAAAAAGAGAGAGGGGAAAAAAGGTGAAATTATATTATACCTAATGGTAATTTAATAGCGCAAGCGTCTTTTCGATTTTATAAGTTTATAAAACGTAATAAGCACTTTAGAATTAGTAATCAAATCGTTAATATAAGCAAATAACTGTACTTATTCAGCACAACCAACTAGGGCATATGATTGGTTTAAATAGGCACGTGATTATTTAACAAATGATGAGCAAAAAAAAAGCAAATAGAGTTCCGTCTGGATTTTGTAATTTTTATCAATTTCAGATGAGAAAATGTTGAAAAGAAAATTAATGATAATAAAGAAAATGCTTTGTGGCAAAATACAATTATATTTTTTAGGTTGGGTGCAACAAGTTTGCGGATAAAAATTCTTTTATCTGATCCAGTTGTAAGAGATCCGAAATTAAATTTGTCCAGATTAAGTCCTAAAAAGGGTGGACAAGAGAAAAATCTTAAAATAACCGCAAAAATCCCTCACCGAATTCACTTTGCATGGCGCAGACGTGTGCAGGGCACATCTCAGGCGGTGCCCCTTGAATGAAGTACTGATTGTCAGGGTAGTATTCTCCATAAAGGGCACAATACATGTCGGCATTCTGTTGGGTGTCCACGTTTTGGCCGGCCACCATCCCTGAGCACTCTTTTAGAAAAAAAAACCAAACACACTACGATGCACTATCACTATCACAAAAACGAGATTACATAACAGATCACAGATAATTTTTGACTCTTCCAGATGGATGGTGGCACCTCCTTAGGCCTTATACATGGGCTAAAAAAAGACAAGGGAATATAAGTCGCCGGATTAAAATAAATTACAACCGATTACCGATTTGTGTTAACTCAAAAAAGCAATTTCGAAACGAATAAGAGATCAGGAAATGTCACTCAACTGTTAGATAAGGGTAATCAAGCAGAAATTTGAAGCTTAAAACTACTATCACCAAAATTAAGAAGCTTTACAAATTTTTTGATAAACAATGTTAAGTCGGACGAAATTAACAAAATACCATTAAAATCAGAAATTCGAGTATTCAGTGGTCGAGTGCCTACGTAGATAGCATCAAAATGGAGGCCCGCCCTAGATTCTCTACAAACGCTTGAATTTTATAGTTTTGGCTAATAAAGACGTTTATGAAAGATTTACTAAGAAGCGCTGTTATCACCAAACAGACTAGTTGGTCTGTTGAAAGACAATACAATTCAAACATTTCTAGACAAACTGTAAAAGGAATGGTTTTCGACATTAACATCTGTAGCCGATTTTCATAAATTAATTTGCAATTACTAATTTATTGCAGTTTCAATTAGATTAATTAGGCGATAAATATAACTGCGATTGGTCAATTCTGTAATTTCTCGAAGTAGCAAATCCGAGGTGATTATAATTACCTGAACACCAATTATTTCTGAAACTGTAACGAACGTTTTTTTTAACTTGCTCAGTTACGTGATAACTAAATTTCTAGAAACAGTTGAGTTTTACTTATCACAGGTTATTTAGTATAAATTTGACATTTCTTGAAAATATTTATAAGCTAATTTATTTTACAAGGTATAAAGTGGTGACTCATGTCATCATCAGATGTTAAAAAAAAATATTTCTGTGGTTTACAGATATTTAAAAAACCGACACACCAAAATCGAAAATGTAATTTACTCATTGAATAATAGGGAGTTTTATTCTCTTATCAAAATTCTGTTAATGACGCCAAAAAGCTTTTGTTAATAATAACCGCACTGTGCTATTATTTGAGCAGGAATTATTGTTATTCGTATTTAATGATGTAAAAAACCAAATCAAAAATAATTACCAGGAAATACCGAAATTAAAATCTTCCATTTCAAATTGCTAAAAAAATCTGGTCAAAACCAGCAATTAAATCAGACAATATATAAAATTTTGTCGCTGTTGAATGACTTTTATCATAGAATTCATTCATGTCCTCTGATGAGATAATCTAATTCCTGGTTTTTCGATTATATAACTCAACTGGGTTGAATGAGTTTATCATCTCGGCCCACGTGTAATAGATGACCTCACGACAAATTTTATTTGTATGAGTTGTATTTACACGACAATATTCAAACAAGAAGCCATGGATGGTTCTTGATGAACTGCAGACCAAAGCCTCTTCATGGCCAATGAAATAAAAAATGTTTTTTTAGTCGATTTTAACTAAAAAGTGATTTTTTCGGATTCATATATGACCGATTGTGCGACTTCTTTTTGCCTTTAGCACACAAATAACTATTAATTTAAAAAAAATAATACAAAAATTATTAAAAGTTTGACTGTCAAATGTTGGGAGTTTCACTAATTATGTGATGAAGAATCTTTAAAATAAGATATTCAAATTTCTTTATCTAATTTGCGTCTTTAGGGAACTTTTAAAGCACTTATTTTGGGTTCTTTAGTAGCTATTACATCACAAGTGCTGTAAGAATATTATTACTATTAATATTATTAACACCCACTTTTTTTAAACCAGATATAAATCCCAAATTAGAAAACAAATAGATACAAAGAGCATGTTCATCATAGGCAGTTATATTCTTCATAAAACTGGCGCTTTCAGTTTTATAAGTTTAAATTTGTGCCACACAATTGCCTTTATAAAATTTGTTCTTTAACATACTGTTTTCTTTTCTAAAACTTTATCAAATTTCTAAAAAAATCTCTTTTTCTTTTGGTTAACGTTTTTCTTGTTTTTTGTTCACTTTTGGGAAGAAATTCGTCCTTTTTTTTAATTCATCTTTTCCCTTTCTTGATTTAATCGTATTTTCTTCTTCTTTTTTTTATTCTAAACGTTATTTAAAAACATTATTGTATTTTTACAAAATCTACATTCTCTTTGCCTTTTAAATAAAGTTATATTAATTTTTAAGTTTTTCCAGAATTTTCTTTTGTTTTTAGGATCTTTTTTATAAAGCGCAAAGTCTGTTATTTTTCATTCACTATTAATCGCTGTTTCTACAGCTTTTTTTCTCAATCATAGTTTTAAGTTCTTCTAGATTATTTTTCTAGAACCTTTGTCCTCGTTTTATTTTAACATATTTTTTTTTCTGTCAATCATCAATATTTAGTTTTTTTGGAACACTTTTTGGTCTTCTCCTGAGAGAGATTCCTCCTTTTTTTTAGATTCATCTTTTTGGTTTCTTGTTTATAATCGTATTTTATTTTTATTTTTACTCTAAGCGTTGTTTAATTTTGTTGTTTAAAAACATTATTGTATTCTTACAAAATCCACATTTACTTTCTCTTTTAAATGTAGTTTTTTTCGGTTTTTCTTCGTTCAGTCGGCAATTTTCAAGTTTTCCTAAAAATTTCTTTTGTTTTTAGAATCATTTTCATACAACGTAGTGATTGTTATTTTTCTTTCTCTTTTAATCACTGTTCTTTATAGTTTTTTGAAGCTTCTTTTGCTCTCAATTATAGTTTTCTTAAGTTGTTTTATGTAAATTCTTTATTTTTCTAAAATCTTCTCTTTTTCTTCTTAACATAATTTTTCTTTTTTATTTTTTTCCTAGCAATTATCAATATGTAGGTTTTTTGAAACACTTTTTTGTCTTCTAAAAACTTTTTTTGTGCATTTTCTTCCAAAAGCCAAGAATCTTCTTTAAACTTTTAAAGAATTACTTCAGGTTCAGGTCACGTCTATTTTGTTACAAAAGTTATAAGAATTGCATTCACTACTAACATTGGGCTAATTAGAGTGTTAATCAGTGTCAACCTAGAACCACAAAAATTTGCAATCCATCTCTGCCAGAAGCGTTAATTTCTGTCTAGAAATTAACTCCGAAGTTCTACTGAAAATAAATTCTAACAACCTTTGCTGGGCTTGGTGAAAAATAATAGACATGCACTAGATAAAACAAGAGTTAAGTACGACATGTGTCATCTACAATTGCGTGATTTTATATTACTTAATTAAATTATGACATTAGATTCATATAACCAGGCAAGGACAAAAGAAAATTTCCATTCTACAATTTCTACTGTTGTTTTGTTAGGTTCAAAGTAACAAATTGAAAAAAAAAAAAGAAAAAAATGGAAGATTTCAAGATGATTTAGATTAGTTTTTAACACTTTCGCTGTTGAAGATTGAAAAAGGGAGCAGAAATAAATGTATCCTGGTGGAATTTACCTTTAGTTATGTATTACCACATCGCGATCGGTCAATAAAGTGTTTCAACAGATATCCGTCTTTCTCTTAACTATTATCTAGCTTCACTGACACGGATCTCTCCAGTCTACTTTTTCGAAATATTTTATTTATCCTTTCATGTACGAAACTAAAACTGAGTAAAACTAACAACTCGGTAATCATGTTTTAAGATTTACTCTTACAATTGAAGGACGTTGTTGCAGCATTTACAATTCCGCGAATCATCCAAAGACTACTGACGCAAGTAAGTGCGTTTTATTAGATCCTATTTTGATTTGTAAATTAGTAAATTTTTTTTTGGTTTGTTTATGACTTTCAACAAGAAATTATCAACTGCGATGGACATGGTTACCAACAGACAACCGCCAAGGTCGAACAAGAAGAGTTTGTTGTACTCGTTATACCTGCAGGATTTTATTACTGCGACTTGATGGTGGTTGTAACATATTAAGTTAAGATAATTATTTGTGTTTGACATTACGATTTTAACTAGTAACCTTCCTGATGGATAAAAGAAAGGAAAACTTGAACATCCGACCATTGCTGTCAAGGTAACCCACTATCAGTTGATGTTATGTATTGGAGAATTTTTTTTTTTAATAAAAACGATTGTTTTGGACCGCGGGAAATTGTTATTGAGAATAATTGCGATTCTTTCCAACAGGAAATATGGTTCTTGCTTTTACATTGAGGCTGCTGGGTTACGTGTTATGAATGGTGAAAGTTGGTGATTTTTTTTTAATGTCACCGCCACCATTCTATTGACTGTTGCTAGCTACAAACAACTCATGATTAGATTATTACATTCTCATTTTATATTATATTATTATGATGCAATGAAATACCACGAGGGTTATTTGGACGCTGCTACATTATCTACTAATTCCTTAGAATAGATTTTGCGAATTACAAAATTTGCATAAAATCCGTGGCGCGTTCGCTAAAGAGATATTACTGAAAGGTCAACTGATTGTTGAGGCATTTGTGAATTCCAGTTAAGAGACTTGAATCGAGACACTGTTGCTAAGAGAAAATCGTGAACGATATTGACACGGGTGGTTGCTTGTACCAGAACCAAATTAAAATTATTTATAATTACAATATTTTACGACTAGCTCCATTAGGTGCAAACTACTAGAATTGACGACTCATTTGGTTTTTCCATCAAAGATAACAGACATTTCTTGAATTGTTAAACGCCAAGGCTAATTAAATACACTTTCTGTGAATTTTCTAAATTAACTTCAGAGAAGAGACTTCACAGAAATATCATTGATCGTGTGTTATCTCTTTTAACACAACCAACACAAAACATAGATAAGTTCAGAATTCATATCATTTACACTTTGCTGCATGTTTGGATCTAGAAATTAATATTTTAATAGACGGAACAGTCACCAATTAGAAGGTCAAATGACATCATTTATAAGTTGTCTGCAAACCGATGTCTGTTTTATATCAGATAAAAAGGGTGGTATTACAAGATTTTTATTCTCAATCTAATTTGTAGAAATTGTTTCGTAATTTCTACGATTGTCAACACTTAGTCATAACCACATGGTGACATTCACCATTTCAAAACTGTATTTGTATAATTAATCAAAATTAGAAGGCACGGCTTGAAGTTAAATTTATTAAAAATAATCCAAGAACTAAAAGAGTCTTTAAAATTGATGTATTCAGTAAGATAAATTTCCCGCATGAGCAGTTTTTTGCAACACGAGCGTTTGCGTAGCGTTTTCAAGCATAACCAGCGCTACATATATTTTTTAAAAACGAGGTTTCTGTATAAAGTTTATATAGTTTGGCCTCTACGAGTTCCTAGAAAGGTTATGCAGGGCAACTTAGTTGAATCCCCTTCTTTATAATCTAGGTTAACCCCAAAAAGAGGTGGAATAACCAAAAAGCCATTTCTGATTTTGGAGAAAGACCTGAAGAATGTCTTAATAGTGGAAGAAACGTTCGCGAAACTGTGTTTTATAAGAGAGGAACTCCTTAAGAGGGGTCAATGCTTAATTTCCCGATAATTAATCAAATATTTTTTTTATTCAACTATGATACGTACTTTTTAGAGCAGTAACTTTATACAGAGTGGTAGAAAAATAATATAAAAAAAAATCTGTTTACAATATCAAGCATCCAAAATTTGTTTTTGTTAAAAACACGACTTTCGAACTTCCATTACAGAGGTGTTACCTATTTATAAAAAAAAAATGTTTTTAAGAATAATAAATTAAACAATTTTCGTTGTATCGTGTTCTCCTTTTTTTAATAAACTTGTAATTTTTAATAAAAATAGAGTTGTTGTAGTTATCTTAAAACAAGAACCGACTTAAAATGCCGTTTTTAATAAAAATTAGAAGTTTATAACAAAAAAACAGGAAGATACGACATAAGAAAGAGTGTTTACTTTACGATGCCAAAAAGAGCTTTTCCTTGTTTTCAATAAAAAAAATTGCAGCTTTCGATATTGATAACAATTTTTTTTAAATAATTTTTTACCACTCTATAAACACTACTTTCATTATTTTTAGAAAAATACCCCAATTAATGATTGGCCAAATATTTAGTATACTAATCCAAAAGTGCTAACATTATAGAGCTCCAGTAAGATAGTTTAACTTCAATAAAGACCATATTACTTCCTACTTCTGGTTTCTTTGTCAGATAACAGCCCAAATCTATAAATCAGTTCCAAAAGCCGGTCAAAACATTGAGTAGCACTGTTTTACAGTAGGACAGACTTGAAGTAGCATTTCCCCCCGATAAGAAACAGTAAATTATGGTAACTGCAGGTGTGTTAAGAAATTAGCTTTTGCATTAAGTGACAAAGCCATATAATCTTAGCGTTTTTAGATTACGATACTATACCTCCTTAAACACCCGTTTCGTCAGAAAATAAAGACACAAACTTTAGTTTTTTAATTAAGTTGGGCAAAATCGTTTATACATTTCTATATCCAGAGTATTTCAGAAATAAATACAAAAATTTTAACCACTTGCAGATCTCGTTTAAAGAAGAGTTTTTTCTAGATATTTTTTTCAGGATCTCAACCGTTATTAAAAAAAAATATTTAAAAATTTAGTACAAAATATCATACCCGCCACTGACCTATGTATTATTATAATGGTAACTAGGCTATGTTATAATGTTAACTAAGTGATCATAGACGTATCGTAATTTTATAGGGAGGACAAAATTCAAAATTTTTAGAATCTGTTGCAAAAATGGTACATAGAAAAGTTTTTGTATGAAACACCTTGAATATATATTCATTTATTACCTACTTAAAAAATTTCTTTTTCATTACAAAGTGTATTTTTAGAATTAATAAATTAAAAATTTAGTAAAGCCCTTTTTAAATAAGGCCAGGTTTATACTTGAGATTAAAGTATTAAAAGCTAAAGACACAAAAAAATTTTTTCAATGAACTTTTTACTTTTAAATTTTGATAGCAATTTGGTCTTCTTTTACTGCATATAGCAATAAGTACAAATTATGTATCTGTCTCTATGTAGCCCCAATCGCCCAGTTAATTCATTTCTATTTTTAATAGTGCTTTGTTTTCAAAAAAAGAAAACTTGTAACTTGTGTATTGAAATTTGTGTAAGATTTCCTTATTTCTGTAATTGTAACTCAATCTCTTTGTTTACTTCCTCCGCTTATTCCTTTATTATTGAAAAATAAAATAAATCGATAAACTTTAATATTATATTATATTACACCATTAGAAGTGTTAGTAATTTAATGAAAATTTTTTTTCAACTTAATAATTCAGTTTTATTACATAAAAAACTATCTCAAGTCGTTATAGACGAAATGATGAATTTATTAATAGATAAGACATAAAATCTTGAAGTAAACAACAAGCCTAAACTTTAACAAACATTAGTAAACTCAACACAAAATTTCTATTCCTAATATTAGCACACAAGGTTTTTTTTCCGCATAACCATATTGATACAGCTCAACGGTCCCTCATTTGTTGATGTGGGTCAAGATAAAATAACCTTCAATGCAAAAATTAATTTTCAAATTAGAAATGGAAAAGGAAAGCAATAAACATATTATTATAAACCTACAATTAACACTAACCGTAAATAGTCATCTGTCAATCGTTTATAGAAATTAAACCACGCTTAATTATATTTCTTTGTTCAATAGAGTTTTATTAAATATATTGTTTTGTGACTTTAACTATATAATTTGATAATAGGAAAATTTGATTAGGTATTAATGCGTTTTAAACAGACCAGAAAATATCCTACAGGAAATAGCCAAGGTTAGAGAAGGTCCATATCACTATATTTAGTTAAAAATAACAGCAAAAATGTGAGATATATTTTATGATTTCAGTATCATTTTGATAACACATTTATTACAGGATTAAAAAACTTGCAGTCCACATTTAAATTTACGAAACAAAACTCTATGAGAATTCGAAAGAGCCTCAAGTTGATTTATCTAGAAAGGTTGTAATAACAATGGACGGAACTATGTAATACGCAAAGAGAAGGCTACTGATTAAGAAGATACCACACACAATGTGTGAGCTTGAGATACTTGAAAGAATAAACACAGGTTCTTTAAAATTATTTTGGAATTAAAGAACGACCTCCAGACATTTTCACTTTTGTCTATTTTGCAAAATAATGTTTGAGGTTTTACGGAGTAAAAAATTCTGAACTTTTGTCAAAACGAGATATTAAACCGAGTCGGTAAAAGACCTCGACCTTTTACTGGTGATCACGCGGTATGTCGAAGCCAGGAAATTCTTTTTTTTTTCTCTCAACCGGCAAGACAATTAAATGTTTCTGATATTTGTGTATCAAGTGATAATAAAGCATTTTATCTGAATTCTAACAAGGACTTTTGTTTTTTTTTTTGTTTAATTGTTGTTTCACTTGTATTATGCAAATAGTTTTTTTCCAGTCGACAAGGTTGATTGTTACATTTTGACACTTTTTGACTTCATTTTAAATGCATCCTATATTGTTTTTACCACACTTTCTATTTGGAACGCGGCAATAAAATGAATCACAAGTATGTGGTTTAACAAGTTCATAACGGTATCATCGAAAGCAGAAAAAAAGTTTTTAATAAAGTCGACTAGAGCTATGTTGGAACAATTCCTGATTTCCTCCAATTACAAGGCACCATCATACAACGAAATAATCTTTTTCCTATATTATTTCACTCAAAACTTGACAGCCGATTAATAAATACCATACCGTTACAGTTATGAAAATCAGTTATAATAGGTATCAAAAAATTTATCTGATGCAATGCTGTTGTCGGTATTTCAAGCAAAATCAATTCTTATATTTCGTCCTTTAGCAAATCGATTTGTAACACGTTAGCCGGTCAACACCCTTGAAACTATTATGATTCTTTTTCGATACATTGATTCCTAATTCTACACCAAATTATAAAAGAATGCCAAGTTTTTATTATAACTATCAAAATTTTCTGAAAAATGACCACACCTATGCTGTAAAATATTGAGAAAATAACAATAAATAATAGAATTGAGACGTTTTATAGACTCAATTAATAAAAAATTTGATTACAACATAGTACTGATTTCACCCAGAATTACTCTTAATTTTTAACTATTTATGAACCCTTTATACCCAAAACAATGTTAAATTTTAAAATCAAATTAGGCTATTAACTGTCTTTTTTAAACTTCATTCAAGCTCTCACTACTTGTTATTGGTAAATCCTAGTTTTGCAATGACCACCAACAGTTTAGAACTGAATTGAGCATCACAATAGAAATTTTGGACATCTAATAAAGCAAATCTAAAGTGTTCTTTAAATAAACATTTAGATAACTTATAATTTGTACAAGCCAAGCCCCAGTTACGCTGTAAAAAAATATTGAACTTTATGAAGGTTTTTTGGGCTCAAAAACCGATTGCATCGCCGATAAATATGTTCCTTTATAAAAGTGAAAAAAAGCTGTTTTTAAAATCTGTCAGACGACAAATTTCTTGAATATCAATAAAATTACATCAAAAAGGTATTTTTTTTTAAATATTGTAATATTCAGAGAAATTTTAGGAATTACAAGAGTCTTCGAAAAGTTCAGAACTCGGAAGTGCAGTTTTTTTACTTTAAGAAGGTTATTAACGAACTGTTTGGAGTGCGTCAATAAAGTTTAGATTAAAAGAGTTCTTTAAAGAACCTTATTAAACACAAAAATTAGTTATTATGTATCAATGAAATTAATGATTAACAATGCGGTTATTTAGTGATAAAGTAGGAGGATAGATATCAAAATTAATGACTTCCTAGATTAAAATTGTAGGACGTTACAATAACTATAAAAATCTGTTGCTACCCTTGAAGTCTTTTCAAAAATCCAAGAATAAAACTATAGGACTCTCGTCAAAAAACTGACCTAATAAATAACGTTTTTGTAGTCATCAAGTGTGAGCAGCTATTTTTCGGTGATCTTCGACGCACGGAAAGACTGCTTTCCTGCACCGGAGTGTTTTTTATTTCCCTCACGGAAACAATTAAAATTTACTTAAGCCATTAGTCGGTAAAGGTAAAGCAATAACTTTGGGTTAGACTTCTGTTCCCAAAATCTTCTAATCAGTTTTACCAACCCATTAATTAATAAACAAAATTCTCGAAAAAGTTAGGTTAAATTATTTTTTCTTAAAATATTGGTTTTTATTCGTTAGAAAAAATGTTGTACCTAACTATTTCGGGAAGAAATTTCCCGCATTCGCACTAATGGCAGCACTCCCTGCGCTCGTGCTGCAAACAAAGTGCTCATGCGGGAAATATATTTTCCCCAACACGTTAGGTAAATAACTATTTTTGATTTTCTGTTTCTAGGAAGCCATGGAGACTTCCATTATGATTAAATAAATAAACAGCTGGGGCATGTTTACATCCAATCTTTCTACTTTCTGACGTATCATTAAATGACCGTATTAACATGTATTAAATCAATTTATTATTATTAATAAATAATTTTCTCAATAATAGGAGAAAATCAGCAACGTGACTGACCTCGGTGTCAAACTGTAAACTAACTAATAGAGAAAATAGCAAAAACAATAATGAACAGACTCACGAAGACACTCAAATTAAATTCGTCGAAATTAAAGATAAAACCAGCGCAAGTCTTAATACCTACTTTTTATCTAAAAAGAACTTGACCGTAACAGACATTTTAAAATAACAAATATTTTTGTTATGTTCTTCTTTTGTTTAGAACGCAAAGACGTTTTACAAAGACAAATACGATATGTGCTTTATCAGTAGAATTTAAAACTAGTAGCCATCTGCGCCAATAAAGAAGAAACAATAAAAATCAAATTTGTTGCTTAGTGTATTTAACGTTTCTGTCAAAAAGTCTAAATAACGCACGTATCTACTACTTTCAAATGTCAAACTAGAGGGCCTACCATTTCTTATTAAATGCCAATTGTAAATAAGCCTTTATAAATTTTGTTTAGAGAGAATATAAATATTTGCAAATGGTTGACCATTTAACACAGGAAAGGTTAAATAAGACAAAGTTATTAATGACACGTTTGCCAACAGACCAAAGGATTTACAGATTTACATGTATTGACAAAAACCAACAACCAATTTGATAACATCGGACAATCAAAATTTTATTTCCAAATTTTTAGTTTTGTTTTAAACAGAAAATACAATAATGAATCTTATTGGCGATATTTGAACAGCTGATTTACAACAATTAGGTGATGTAAGACATACTCCTGTAATTTTTTTTATCGTGTAGGTACTTTTACCTACATTCTTTCAAATGTTTTTTTTTTTGTATATCAAACACATCATGATAAACAGTGAAAATGAAGCAATTAAAAAGCAACAAATCTTTTGTCGACTAATTTTACAACTTGTCATAAACAAAAGTATTTTTTTATCACAATAAAACTACATAATTATGACTTTAAACAATGTAAAAATAACAAAACAACTTTTTAAAGTCAAATAATAAATCACTAAATAGAAAAAAACTTTCCTTTTAGTAAAATTTGTCTAAATCTTCAGGTGAACCTCTAGTTCGTGTTTGAAACCTAGTGAACCATCACTCTAGAATAATTTCCCTCGTCATAAAAACTTTAATAGGAATCATCTCTTGGTGTTATTTAGTTAAATATCAGATTGTTTGAGATGAGTGAACCAGCGCGAGTAACGGCACGTATCGCTTGACACTCAGTAGACGACGACGGTTGAAAAGTATGTCGAATAAAATTCTTTCGGGAAAAACCTGCTTCGTGTGTGGTAAAGGAAGCAAAGCAAAAAAAAATCAAAAACATTTCCGCATATCCGTTAACGGAACCGGAAGTTCGATCTTTAGCACCCTCGTTTTTTCGCAAGGCCGCATTTACGAATCGATACACACAGACAATAACATCATCGCATAGTTTGTTGACGAGGTCGTCAAAGTATGTATTTAAGGAGTCAGGTGCAGTTAGGAATGCTATACTCAGAAGTGAGAGGGCGTGTATGTATGTTCTCCTCGAATAACCGCAGGATTCAGGCCATCGCAACAGGTTGTCGCGATTATATGTACGTGGATATACTATTTATTATGGATTTAATTGATTTATTTTATAAAATATAGACTCGAAATCGTAAATTTTTAGAGTTCCTTTCACGGGAAATTCCTTAAGTAAGACTCACCTCGAGAGAGTTCGTCGCCTCACCAAAGAATTTCTTATTTTCCTTAAGGAATTTTTATTAATTTCGCAAAATGAAATCAAAATTATCTCTTTACTGTTTTGTTTTTAAGTATATAGGAAATATCTCATTGTATCACATCCGGATTAATTTATTTTAGGATCTTGTTAGTGTTTTACTTGAAAACAAATTTTCGGGATTAATTTACTAAAATATGTTAATGATTGAAGAGTCGGACGTAATTTTGTTATTAAGAAGGCAACGACCCCGCACGGTTAGTTTACTTTCACCACCTATATTATACCTATTCTAGTACTCTCGAAACTTTGAGAAAATTTTGTTATTTAAAAAAAAAACGCAAAAAAAATTATTTCACTAAGTCCAAAGAAAGTCCATAAGAGTCCATATAAATAAGTGCCTTTTAAAAAAAATATTAAAAGGGTTTTCGTATTGGACTTTCTTTGATACAACAATCTTTCACTTATCTATTCTAATATTTAGTTTTGAAACTTAATTTGCTACTAGCAAGTCTAAAGAAAGTCCATATAAAGAGTGCCCTTTAAAAAATATTAAAAAGTTCGTATTGGACTTTCTTCGACGCAACATTTTAATAAGATAAACTTACACTGATTAAAAATTCAAGAAACCAATCACACACTGAGTAAATTTCATACTTTTTTAAAGCACACACAAAAAATTAAAATCCGTCGCGGATAAAACCTTCTTAACACAAAACACATATAGCTCGTATTAAAATCTGACTGATTTAGGTCTCGGGTGGACGACCAGCGGGAGAGTTCAGTTCACTTGCGTACTTACGTGTCGTTGTCGACCGAAAATCATCGAGGATAAGCGAGAATCAACGATTTGAATTGAACCACTGAATAATAATCGTTGTGGAATGCGCCGGTTCCACTCAATACTCAATGCACTCACTTCGAAATGAAAAATTTGACCTGGATTCCCAATAATTATTGGGAATAACGTACTCTCAAACTCGACAATGTCGATTTCTTCTAGTAATTTTCTGCAAATGTTCTAGTTTCCTGCTTTTGTAGTATGGTGGTACAAAATGACAACACTAATCGAATTAAATATACTTGCTAATGATATTTACATGGTTTTACAACAGGTGGTAATGTGATCTCTTGGTTCATATGCGGTCGCAGCTAAAGGAACTCAAGTGGTTACGCTTGTTGTTGTTGTTAAATGCAATAAGCAAATTTCTCTTTTTGTGTTACGTTATTCGGTTATTCACCGATTTGAAATTTAACACTTTGGAAATTCCAAAGACGAGCTGAGAAAATTGCAACAACGCATACACTAATTGTACCTTTATAATGGAAGACACGGTCCACTAAACGACTAACATAATCACATATCAATAAGAAGAAAAACAATCTTGCTGGAATTTTCAAGACTAAACTAGAATTTTTATTATTGCATTAAATAATTCCTTCAATTATGTAAATCCACAAAGTCAATAACTGACAACTTAAGCCACCAAAAGCGTAAGGAAAAAAACTTCTCACTCCTAAAATATAATGAATAGAGAAAAGAGACCAGTAGAAGAAGGTTCAAAGATTTTCAAAATGAAGTATCACTCACAGCAAAAGAAGATTCTAGAAGAGATTAAAAAACAGAAGAAAAAAGAAAAGTTCTTGAAGAAGTTGTGAGTTGAGAAGAAAATATGAAGAAAAAAGTTTGTAAAAGAGTAAAAACAGACAGGTTTCAAAGGTCTTCACAAAGATTCTGGAAGAAATTAAGAAACAAAAGAAATATTTAGAACACGACGATTAAAGAGTAAAAAACAAAAGTTCTAGAAGAAGTTGTCGGTTCGAACAAAAACAAAACATAAGAAGGTTCTGATTCTGAAAGAGTAAAGAAAAATCCTAGAAGAACAGAAAATATTATACCTACCATATTAAGAGAACTTAATGTAGTAGGTATATATAGGTATAGTTAGTACTTATTTAAGACGATTAGTACAAAATGAACGGCTAAAGAAAATCTTAGAAGAACATAAGATTTCGTAAAACAACGTGTAGAAAAACAGATTCTACTTAGTTCTAAAAGGACAAAAAACGATTCTTTCCAAGCTTTAAAAAGAACAAGAAAAAACAAAAATAAAAAAAACTCTAAAGAAATAAAAAAAATAAAAGAAAAAAGAGAGTCAAAGGAAATTCTAGAAGTTTTAAAGAAAATTCCAGAAAAAGGTAAAAATGGCGCACAGTGGTCCAGATTCTTTGGCCCAAGTTCCACAAATGAAACTAAAATATACAAGAATGGCACTAAATCAATACTTTTACAATTTTTTTTAGCAATAGCGCTTTTTTAATTATTCTCATTTTTTTTGTAAAATCAGATTTTGTAAAGTTAGATTATGTAGTTGTTAAAATACTTGTAATATCGGAAATAAAGATTTTTATAATAAAGCAGTAAAATCTATGCAAAATGAATCTTAATAATTGCGACATCAAATAAAATTGAAAAATATCGGGTCTAGCAACTTTATAATATAAATAAAACCAAAAATCCTATGAAAGAACAGTTAGGGAAGATTTTAGAAAAAGAGCAACAGGAGATTCTACAAAAAACAAAAGTTTATAACGACATAAAGAGAAAGAAACTTAAGATTTTAAAAACACAAAAAACTATTCTAAAACAGCTTTAAAAAAACAACGTTGAGAAAAAAAATAGCAACAAAAGAATATTTTAGATTAGAAGAACAAAAAAAAAACTGTTGAAAAAGAATAACAAGAAAAAGTGCTTGTAAACGAAAAAGAAAGCTTCTGGAAAGAGAGTTTGACATACGTATTGTGTCATAATTTGCCCTTTACCTACTTTACAAAGAAAAATCAAAGTTAAAATTTAAAATCTTGAGACAATCACCCAAAAATTTTAAATTTTGTCCAATTTTTTGCTTAAAGTAAAAATGATCTTGTTTTACCTATTTTAAACTTTCATTGCAGTTTTTTTACTTTCTAATATTTTTTATGGAGGTTATAAAACATTATGCCCGCTTAAGTCTGTTAGTTTAGACTATAAACAATAAATAATTAAAAAGAAAAAGAAATGTTTAGATACTCTTATCGGTTGTCCAGTAGAATTTCCAATTTACCTTACAAAAAAAATGTATACCTAACTGTTTATTAAAGAATTCAAAGATATAATTAGAATGAATCAAGCCCTAAGAACCCGTTGAAATCCATCTCTTAAATTATCCAAACAAGTTTTTTAAATTTGTTGTACGACTTCGGAAATCCCCCGGTACAAGTCTTCTCAAAGAAAAATGTAACTGAATGACATAAATAAGTCATTTCAATTTAAAAACATCCTTGTGATAAATAATGTAACATCCAACCATAAAGACAAGACGTGAGAACAGTTTCATTTAATATTAAAAAAAATATTCATTGTAAGGTTTTTTTTAGTTTTTGAAATGCAAAATTAGATAATATGTTTCCTTCTTTATTTCAGTTAAAGTAGTTAGCATGCAAAACGTAGAATAGCTTATGAGGAAGTCATTTGCACGATTATATGGAACAGGCCAGTAACTCGTGAAAATGATAATTTTTTTAAATTGTTTTTGTGTAATAATAACAAAAAGTGACCTTGAAGATCGTCACGGTGGTTGTTAAATTATCAATGAACAAAAATCTTTTGCATTGTTAGTTAAATGAAAGAAGTATTTGGTTTAAAGCCCTCAATGAACTTCCTTTGAGTTATGTGTAATCCTTTAACAAATTAAAAATGGCGAATGTTAACTAATTCTATGACTTACGCATGTTGTGTGAGTCAGACAACGTTAATGACCTTTAATCACCAAAAAAAAAATCATTTTTATTTTGGTGAAATTACAGTCTCAACAGTTTTTAATTAAAAATCATAAATCTTTCAAGAGTTTTATTAAAATCATTTATTGGATTGTGTATCAAAAATCAATAATTTAAAATACCATTTTTCATTCGTTTTTTAATTTTCTTTATACGATACGTGTCTCACATACATATTACATAATTTTTTTTTTGAAGGGAGATAACACATCTTCTCTAGAAGTTTCAGAAATTTTAATTTTAACTGAAACGAAAGAAACTGATATTTGTTCAACCGCAAACATTTTTTTTTTGTTATAATACGTTTCTGAAACACATTGTGGACATATCGTTATCGATATGTAATGTAAAACTACAAGTATAAACCTTCAAAAGCAAGAAATCTAAATTGGAACATCGAGCTTTCGTTGCCAGATTCCATTACCTCTGTTTCTCAATAATAATGAAGGTAAAAAGTAAATGTAATGTCGTGCATTTACGTTATTAAACTCATAAATCCTTTAAAAAAATGAAACCAATAATTGTTTGAGTTACAGTTATTATTTAAAACACAAAAATACAAAGCTGTGTTAAACACAATGATAAAAAAAAATTAAATTATCAAACTAAGGTGTTGCTTAGTTTATATTTATAGAAACATACAAGAACATAACTAATTACAACATAAACGTAAGTTCAAACGCCAAAAAATGAATGTAAGCTATTTTAAATTCTTAATTAGTGAAAATATGTAGACGTTGTAAAATTAGAGTGTAATCTACAAAATCGATTTTTAATAAGAATTTTTTTTTTGTTCTGGATCAAATAAAGTGATATACGAAAACATGTTGCACAGATTTGTTACAATCTTTCTCACAGTTACATAAACAAAATGCCACAAGCATTTTCCATGTCAAATATTTTAAAAAATATATTTTACTCACTTTGAAGATGTCAAGAGGAGACGAGAAACTCACCTGAAACAAAGAAACATTTTTTTTTGTATTTATTTTTTTATTTAAAATTGTGTAAAACAATAAGTGACTAAAAAATATCTAAAAAATTCAATTAAAAAAGTTTTTGTTTCATAATAAATTTTTATATTGATTAAAATAAGACAGTTAAAAAAATGGGTCGAAAATTATAATACCTAATTTTATTGTTGTATTAAGATTATGATATCTCTGGATTAATTTATAAAATTGATAAGAAAATCACATTTAAAGTGCATGTTCCCAATAAATAAATTAAAGTCAAAATTGACATTTACAATGATTCAGTAAATAATCTTGTTTTAATGTCCTTGCAAGAATAGAAAATATTTACACTGTCCGATTTTTTAATATATTTATCAAGTAGGTGTATTATAGCACTTCCTATTTTAAATTAGATCATACCGATTTTTTGTTTTATTAATTTGTTTTGTCAATATTTTTTATTTTGCTTAATTGTAAATATTATACGTTTAATTATTTTTAAAAAAATATATATAGATTAGAATATAGATAGATAATATTAACGCCTAAAATTAATAATTAAATGGAAGTGTCTGGCAAATATAGTGTGGTGGGGAATATACGCGACCCATTCCTTAATTATTATTGGTTTCTAAAGTCCAGTATTATTGAAGTAGGTTAGCTACTAGGCGATTGTTGTAGCATTGTCATGAGAAACTTAAGAAACTAATGTTTTCGATTGGTTGCACCAGTGCACACTAAATGTGAAAGAAATAGAAATACACTGAGTGCGCACTAGTGTAGCAAATCGAAAACGTTGTAAGTGAAAACAAAAAAGTGATATCTCTGACGACAAAAACAATTTTTTTGAGCACCTGTTACCTGCTTTTTTCTTTAATATATTTGTTTTTTCTTTGATTATTTCAACTTTACAGATCGTATATCGTGCGTTCAAATAAAAACAATGTTAAAATAGATATAACGTTTTAAACTTGAAGACCTAGCATTATTAAAAAATAATCTAATTTCTGTTTTCAAAATCCCCATATTTTTAAAAGTTTCACGAGAAGTTCTAGATAAAATTTAGATTACTTAAAATTTTTCCTTATTTTATTATGAAAAATGTAAAACTCTTCATTTTGTTTTGCAATTACTTGATAACCAAGACCTAAACCACTTGATATTTTCAAACAAACATAATTTTTCACGGAAATGAACAACAGCAATGACACAATTAAATAAATGAGAATTCAATAAAATAAATAAACCTTATCGATGTAAAACTTTTATTATTCTTACCTTGTAAAATCTCCAAACTATCTCCCATCTGGAATCGTATAGTAACTCCTGGATTAACATGGAATAACACAACATATTCTGAATTTTGATTTTGGCTCGGTCCTGGACAATAATTGCTAGAAATTTGTGGTTCGAATCCAGGTCCAAAATAAAATTTTGCTGGTGATCCAGCTCCGTTAGATCCATTAATTGTTTCCGCGTTTTCAGCTGGATGAGTGCAATGATGGTGTAAATATGTATAATGGTGTAATGTAGGATGAATATGATGAGTATGATTGTGACTACGCGGTTTACGAATATGCGTATGTGTTGTACTGTTACTGTTAGTTGCGTTGTTGTTATTATTAATTGTTGAAGATTGTGTTGTTGTTGTTGTTACTGTTGGTGCAGGCTTAGCCTCTGCCATCGGCCCGTCTTTTACCTTCACCATTCGTTTTTTTCAATTGTCTTAGAGTTGGTAAATCTGAAACAATATTTACCAAATCATCATAAACAAAATAAATTTCAAATTTCAAAGAAGACATAAACAACGAGTTTAAAACAACACTTTTAAATTGAAAATAAATGTAACAAATGCTAGTGAAATTTTTTAACTATCGTTTGCACTTATCACTAATTTTTACAACAAATAAAAGATAACTGTACTTTCTCTTGCAGTAAAAACTGTCACATTAATACAACTATTTATTTAATATCGTCAGGTAAATGTCGGGATAAAAAATATGATAACGGGTGGCTCAATAAAATCATTAAATTTGTGTTTTCTATTTTGTTATATCATTTAGAAAACCAATAAAAATAACATTTTGATTAACAAATGTTGTTAGAAATTAAGCAATGGAAATATCCTGCATGCGTGGTCAACAATCTTTTAATTGTTATTTGTGCAATTATTATGTGTATTAACTTGTAATTGAAAATTTATTTTTGGAATAATGACGTTACTGGACTTTCATAAAAAAATAAAATAAAAGTGAACTGTGTACCCAAACAAAAACTGTTTTATTTGTTTTATTTCCTATATTTTCGTGCGTTATAAGTTTTGATCGAAAGAAAAGTATGTCATATGTAAATTGCTTACTAAATCTAGTGGAAAACGTATCTAGGATTTCACCATGACGTTCAAAGAAAACATACCATCGTAATACTAAGTTCATTAAAATTTTTTATTCATTATTTATTACAAAAAAGTAAAAAAAGACCTAAAATAAACCAATAAATCGAAAGTGTTAATACAATATTAGATAAATAAAAATCTGACCTCCTTTACCAAATAAATAATATGTATACCAATGTAATAAAATTATTTAATTGATAGGAAGATAAACAAAAATATTTTAATTCCTGTTAATCATAATAACTAATTAATTTTATCTTTATTTATTACTTGAAAACTTAATCTTTTCATTCATAATTCGCAGAAAATTGGAAATTACCAAAAACGTACTTCGGACAGACGTAATCTGTTTTTTTGTCAATCAATATATATAATGCAATATGAGTAACAATTTACAATTGTTTATCACAAGAATTTTGATAAAAGAAAATATTTTAAATATGTAATCACATTGTGTACATACAGCTTCAAAAGGAAAGAACAAAAATATGTAATTAACAAAACAATAAATGAAACAAAAGACGAGTAAATAAAATGTTAAAATAGATAGGAATTATTAAGAAAAATCTAATACAGATATATTAGAATATTCGCCAATAAGAATCGAATTAGAATATTTATAAGAATCGCTTGTTATTAAGCTTGTTACAAATCTATGCTTCTACATTTAGTAATTCTAATAATAATAATAAAACAATTCTAAATAAAGTAAGAATAATATTAAACAAAGAGTTCTGTGTGCAAAGCATTACCACTCGGCTTTAAAACATTTTTTTTTAATATTGCATATAAAACATAAAAAGATGTTATTCTTAAATAAAACAAAATAAATATGAAATGTCAATAAATTTGTTATGCAATAAATAAATAAGAAATGTCTCTACAAAATATGTGAGTTATTATGTAAAGAAATATTCTAAATTCCATCAGTAAATAAAATTAATTTTTACGTGTCAATAAAATAGTTGAAAAGTCGGTTAGCTTAGCTTGTCATTTTGCAATGTTTTAATAAAGCAACGTTTTAATTTTTTAACGAAGAGTTAACATATATCATGAATATGATTTTTACTTCTGACTGTTTCTGATACAGAACAGAAGAAAGTAATAATTTTAAGATTAGTTTTAATTAATTTAAAAAAACGAGGAAGAAATATCAACTGATATAGGTATTAGAAATTTAAAAGAAAGTATGCTTAGGAGAATATCAAAAGATTACTGAGGTCTGTTTTGATTAGAGACAGACCGCAAATTTTTGTGGCTCGAGGCTGATTGGGAGGACCCTAATTATTAACCAAATTTTCCTGCCTATCTCGTCATAATTTCAATAACTTTTGTAAAAAAAAATAGACGAGGCCTAACTAAAAGAGAAAGAAGAATAAACATAAAGTCAAAAAAAAACTCAAATAAAAAAAATCTGCTTGTTGTTTAAGTTTGTTTAAACTTTTATTTTTTTTATTAAAACTTAAAGAAAATATCTGTTAATTAGCCGCCGTCAAAGTTGATACACATTTGGGCTTGTTTTATAGCATTTTCCAAAACGTTTCTCAAAATTTCTGGCGGATGTTCTCCTATTGAACCACAAATAAGGTTTGTGGGTTGTTTATATACACTCGAAAGTTAAAAAAAAGTCTGGAGAAGTTAAATCTGACGCGCCAGTATGTAAAATTCCAGAACACTCCAGAACATAACTTTCTAAAATTTGTTGTGTATGTTTTAAAAGTGTTAAAACTCTTATTTTGTTCTATTATTTGGTTTTCGTGTTATTGAGGTAAGTTTTCTTATTTTGAAGCTTTTATGATATAAAACAGTAGTTACACAAGCTACTAGATTTTTTTAAATATGTACTTTAGTAAAAGAATTATTTCTGAAGCACCTGTTATCAAGATTTTTACCTAATTTTGTAATAACATTTTTTTCAATTTGTTGTCCACTTAATAATAAAATATAAAGACAGTTTTTTTTTGTTTGTAGTGAGCCATGATTTCGCATAAAACATTTCAATTACGGTCTTCCTAAATTAATGATTTCTTGTGCATAATTACGATATTTACCATCTGACCTTGTTAAAAATTCTCTCCTAAAAAAACTTCAAACAGATGTTACTTCTTAAATAAATTACGAGATCTCTTTCTCGAGACCAACTATCTTGAAATTTAATTACTTAAATTGGTGAAAAATTCACTTTACAAAATCAAGAAACCACCTTTACCAAAAGAAAACTCAGCCACGCCCATAGAAAGACATTTAATATCTAACTATTAGAAAAAGGAAATTTTTTTGAAGCGATTTTATATCCTCGTGATAATTTCTCACTGACTGACTAGTAATTTAATCTGAATGAATGTTGGCAGTATATCGTTATGAGATCAACAGTTGTTTAATAATGTGCATAGTGAAAAATTGTCATGTGATTCA
This sequence comes from Tribolium confusum, assembly GCA_029207805.1. NCBI lineage: Eukaryota > Metazoa > Arthropoda > Insecta > Coleoptera > Tenebrionidae > Tribolium > Tribolium confusum. The sequence goes on from JALGAY010000004.1 coordinate 307,422, forward strand.
TTGCAATATTATGCACTTAATATCAACTAAATTAGGTTTGTTAAATAAGAATGAATTAAAGTTGTACCAAAGAATAACAAAGAAAAATTCTTTATTGGATATCTAGGTACTAAGATTGACTTTCTAATTTGGTGATTTATGTCGATAACGTTCTAATTATTGCGGAAGATATTTCAGTATCTAACAGAATATTGTTTTCTATTTGATTTTAATTAAAAGATATCCAATAAAATAATAAGATTTGCAGAAAATTCATTGTTATATTAAGCTAAATAAAAAGAAAATATTTTAATCCCAATATTTGTTTTATAAGTGACGTGTGAATAATGTATAATAATAATAATAGAAATGTGTCACTTGAAACTTGTAAATTTCCATGCATCACTAGTTTTTTTTTTAAATTTTTTTCAAAGTTTATATAACTAAAATAATACTTGAAAACTATACATTAAAATTTGTTAAAGTTCAAATAATTTTTCTTCTAAGCATATGCTTATGAATTTATAAATAAGAAGTTCTAAGAAATATTGTTTGTTAATAATTTCATATATTCTAGGAGTGACTTCTTTTTTTACGGTAATTTAACCATTATTAATGGTTATAAAGTATAACTCACATATGCAAACAGATTGTTGTAAAAACAGCCGGAAGGCTTCTACAGTTCTGCATAAAATTAAATAGAGAACAAACAGAACTTATTGCATTCTAAATCAAACAATATTTCATTTAATAGAAAAGAAAGAATAATCTTTAAATATAATTAACTAAAGAAATGAATTGAATTTTGACAGATTTACGCCCACATGCGGCTGTCATGTTGGTGTATGTCAATATAATTTTTTTTTTTTGAAAAATTATGAAATAACATACTGCAATTTCTTCATAAAAATAAACTAATATACATATTCTAGAAAACACCATCAATTTATTGAATTATATTTGATTTTACTTACCGTTTTTTTACAAAAACATACTAGAAACCCTGAAGACACTCACACATTCACCACCATGTTTATCGATTTTTGTTTACGTCGTTCTGTATATGCGCAGAAATGTCACTAAAGTGGCATTTTACGTGCGCAATCTAAATTGACAGAAACAGGGCGTTGGATAAAAAGTGGTTTGTATCTAAGATAAAAAGAATTTCTAGATTAATGTTATTCAGCTACTCAATACGAGATGTCACTGTACAAAAAATAACGAAATCTCAAAACCAACTAGATCATAAACTAGGTCAATTATTAGTTGGTTGAGTAGACAACAGATGGACAACACTGACAAACGATATCGATTGTAATCACTTGATTTTTACTGTTTTTGCCCCAAAGAAAAACCGGCAATAAAGTACTTACTGGTTTCTCTATAGAAGATTAAAAAATTACTTTTTTTCAATAATCTGATTAAAAATCTTATCTTTTTTGAAAGTCTAAAACGACAATTATCCAAAATTACTCTATCTATATCTAGACTTTTCTCAATATCTGACTTTATGTATCATTTTTTATTATTCTTGAATTTTCTTTTGTTTTCACTGACCTTAATACTTCGTATTTTTTTCTACTTTTTAGTAATCGCTTTTCTTGTTCTTTTTAATGTTGTAAACATTGTCTTAGTTGTAGTGTTTTTTCTGCTTTTTCTTCCAGTCGTTGTTCATCTGATTTTTTACTTTCTTCCAGTCGCTTGGAATGTTCAGTTGTTCTTTTAAAGTCTTTACTCTTTACTAACGTTTTTTTAAAATTTATTTTTGTTGTTTCGTTGTAAACAGTAGTCTCTTGTTCTTTTCTTATATTTTTTATATCTTGTAGACTCTTCTTTCTCCAGTTTTTTCAGAATCTACTTAATTACCCCAGACCAGGCTTTTATCTCTTTTCAACTCCTGTTAACTGAATAAAATAAAAATTCCCCAGATTATTGAATGCCGCACTTCTGAGACTTTAAAATTAGCTGACAAAAATATCAATAATTTATTAGTACTTATTGCATTTATAATTTGACAAGTGAAAAATTATTTGTTCTTTATTTTTATTACCATTACTTTTATTCTGTTTGTTCGTTGCTTTTATTGTGATATTAGAATTTTTTATTTACGCTTAACTTGAAGTAAAGCAACCCTTGATTTTAAAAAAAGCAAAAGAAAACTCTAAAAAGACTCGAAAATCGACGATTGAACGAAAAGGAACAAGAAAAAAAAAGAAAAAGTAGATTTTATAAGAATACAATAATATTCTTAAACAACATAAAAAACCGTTTAGAATAAAAAAATACGATTAAAAACTATTAAGAAAGCTTTAGAAGAACTTAGATAAATCTAAAAAAAAATAAAAAAAAGGAATTTCATTTGTTCTTTATTTTTATTCTCGGTTTTTTAGTTTCTTTTTCATTGCTTTTATTGTGATTTCAAATTTTTTTATTTACGCTTAACTTGAAACAGCTCTTACTACATAAAAAATTGTACGATTGGTTACTAAAAAATGTTTATTACAAGTTCACTGACTAGCCCTATAGGACTTCACTCTGCTCTTTTTTTTATCCATTTTTTTTAAAATTTTATTTATTTTTTAGGACCTTTTTTTGTTTTTTTTAAAACCCTATTACATTTTAGAATTTTTTTTTATTACTTTTCAACACTTTTTAAAGTTTTTTTTTTGATTTGTTTGACTAGCTACTGACTAGCCCTATTTCCAAGAATATACATCTGCATTTCTTTTCCTACTAGAGTCATAGTTCTCGTTTTATTTTTAATTTTTCTTGTTTTGCTAAAACTGTTTTTTGTTTTTTTCTTCTTCTAAACTCTTTTTTTACTTTAGAATTTCTCATTGTTTATTTTTATTAATCCCTGTTAGTTATATATTTTTTCTTCCACAGCCACATTTCTTCTTGTTCTTTTAAAGTCATCGTTTTCAAAATTTGTCTTACTCCTTTTTTTTTGTTTTTTTAATTCTTTCTAAATTTTGTTTTTTAAATTTTTCTACAATATCTTTTTATTTGTTCTTGTCTATTCTTTTCGTTGTTGTTTTTCTAGCTTTTATTCTCTCTTAGTTACCTTCATTCATATTCTATACAAATTGTCTTTGATTCTACTAAGCGACATTGTTCAAGATCTACGATTTGCTTTCGTTCTCTTATAATTCTTTCCTTGTTTTTTTCGCTAGCCAAAGTTTTTTTACTTTTGTTTCTTTTTAAGTCGTTTTCCATAAAATTATAAAATTTGTTTTAGCTCTTCGTTAATCCTAACAAACAAAAAACTCGAGAATTTAACACATGTAGCCCGCGAAATTTAAAAAGTTATCTTTTTTTAGAGAAATCTCGTAGAATAATTCATTTCACTACTAAAAAATTACAAAAAATTAACTAAATTTTTTACAATATTCAATCAACATAAGATTATACAAACACGCATCGTTATTTTCCAAATTATGCATTTCGTTAACTTTACAGATAATTTCAAAAAAAAAATCGTATAATATTACGTGAATATGTCTGAAATAAGGTATTCCAAACACGGCAAAATGCAATGCATGCTTTAATGATTATTTGTATTACTGTGTTCCATCGTTATCCTGGCATTTTATGCAAAATAGCTACAAAACGAAAAATAACTTCATTTCTCGTAAGCAAAGATATTGAGACAATTTACAGAAAATGCAATGAAATATATTTATCTGCATTGCGGCTATTTAGCTAAACGTGACGAATACATTTTTAGTTTATAGTTTTATATTTGTAATAACAGTTTATTTCATGGTCATTTTATAATATGTTACATTATGTTTGCGATAAAATTTTATTGATAAAATATTTATGATGTTATTACAATATTACAAGTTACAAACACGTCTCAATTTTATTATAGAATAGATTGTTTATTTTTAAAGAAATGTTATAAAGAAACGATTTTTTTTATTTCTCACTTTTTCCTCATTAAGATGATAAAACGGATTAAGCTTTCAAAGGATAAAGGTGATCTGGACAGAAATAAATGTTTGAAGTAAGTCACATTTAGGAGAATAGTAAAACTGTAATAGATTGTTCTCGTTCTTTAATTTTCCTTCCTAAAACTGTATATACAAAAACATTGGTACATATTTTCAACAAAAAATATAAACAGGAACACCTTTGATTACAATCAAGAATTTTCCTTTAAATCTTTCTAATAAGTTACTTTTAAGACCTTTAAAACGAAGATCGAGAAGATTAGATATTTACATCATCAGTTCAATAGTTTGAGATTACGGCAGTTTCGGTTATAACTGGAACGAAACGAGATCACACGGCGGTTTAACCGTTTCAGGTGTAACATCTGGTTTAATTGAGGAACAAACCTCATTCTGTGATTGCTATACGGATATTTCCTGTATCTGTACTCGTTTTTTCACTGTACCTCCTGTTAAATTACTTGAGGTTCTAACCGGTGGCGGTGGTTTTTCCTTTTTTAAAGTATCGTGTTTTGAGGAAGGCACATCTGTTCGAGATGGGCTATACGATGGGGGCAATTCGTGCTTCTCTTTTCTACTGATAATAGGTGATTGGCGAGAGGAATTCTCAGGAGTGGAAGGCCGATGTGACATGGGTATTGTCTCAGTTGATGGAGATGAATTCGAACGGGAAGATCTGTGATTCTGTCTTCGGCGATCGCGATCTCTTTGATAGTAAATCCCAGCAAAGATAAGCATGTTGAGGATAAGAAGAAGACAGCCTACACCTACAGTAACTCCTAGTGCTGCGGTGTAGCTGTAATAGTGGCGTGTGGCGAGTTTTTGAAGGAGTTCCTCACCGGTTTCTTCTTCACCTGGAAAATCAGTGTTAATAAACAAGTTTAAAGCTTGTGAAAGGTTTGTACTTAGGTTTAATTCGTCATCGTCGACGAGTTGGTCATCAGCTGTTGTGTTAGGAACGCATTCAGTGCCCTCGCCATTTGTAATGTGGGAATCTGTCATTGAAGCAGGATGCAGAGATGGGGGCAAGCGAGTGAATGATTCCGCCCTGACAGAACCTACAATGAAAAAGCGGCTTGATAAATTGGATGCAAAGCAATAACCAGCGGCTAAATTAAAAGGAAATCGGAAGCATATATTTTGCAAAGAAGGGAACAGAATTGTCATAAATGCGAGTTCATTTAAGACGTTTTGTTGAAGAAAAATGAGGATAAAGCTATTTTTAGCAAGATCATCAAGCAAAAACAAGCATAAATCAATATTTTTTATTATATTTGTAACAGGCTTTCTTTTCTAAATTGCAATAATTATCGCGTGTTATTAATTACATGCAAAAAAATGAAATTTAAAATGACAAAAAACTATAGAGAAAACTATGCTTTTCTGTTTAATAAAATATCTCAAAAAGTAATAAAATACAGTATGTTAAACATAAAAGCAAAAAGATAGTAACTTAATTCGAGAAAGAAACATAAAAATAAAAAAAATAGAGGTGATATAACGAAGTGCTTATTTACAGAAGAAATAAGCCTAGAAAATAAAATATAAAAGACAAGCATAAAAAAGAAATTATAAAAAAGAGTAAGTAAAAAAACATTTCTTTTATTACAAAAAGCCTAAAAAGTATGTAAAAAAATTTAATTTAAAATTTTGAAAAAAAAAAAACACCTGATATTCATGATCATGCCTCTACACCAGAATATCCTCTTAATGATAGAAAAAATAGGATTTCAAAGTGCACAATCCTATAAAACTGTAAGACTAATTATCAGCAATTAACTTTACAAAACTTGTCAAAGTTTTGTTAAGTCAATTTAATATAAGTCGATAAGTAAAACAGTCAGCAACCGCCTTCTGGTTCTGATGCATTTGAGGCCATTGCATTCGCGTAATTTCATTTTAGAAAAAGTAAAATGGTTGAAGCGAAGCAGAGAATATTTGAGTCGTCAGACAAAAATAAATTTAATTCTTGTGTTTTATTACATACCGGCATAATAATGAGGTTCTCGTTCGTGAAAATGATGGTGTCTCATGCTGACGTCGTCATCTCCTGGTTGATGCAGTTGCGGGATGAGATTCAACCAAACGGCCATCTTGTGGCCCCGGTAGTGGCTCTTCATCTTTGGCTTTAATGCTGTAATAGAATTAAGTCGTTAAAGTTGAGTGAGGGCGAACGGACGACGTTTACGCCCTTTACTGATAAATTGTGTATACTAGAGATTTCCTAGCGCTTGTTTTCTTGTAAGCCGATTAACTTATAACGTTTATTATCTTTAGAAAGCGTCTGGTATAAAAAAATTGACAAATTTATTCATTTTTATATTAAGAAAATACAAGTGTCTTTCATAACGAGACAAACAATCCGATAAATAAATCGTAATAATTGGGAAACAGACGCTACGCTTCCAAGAGAATTTCATCCTTTATTAGGAATTTATAGATAGGGTCAGTGAAAGTCTGAAAGAGTGCTAACTGGCCGAACTGATTTCCTCTATTATACGTTGGAATAACAAGAGTTTATCACGGATTACAGTATATCGGACACTTTGAGCCGATTTCTTTCAAGAGTTTGCTGTAAGATCAGGAAATGCTCGAAAATTCTATTCAGCTTTCTGACATATTTATGATACAATAAAACAAATTTTTGTTGTTTTTCTGTGTTGATTAAACCGTCATTTTCCCAACGATTTGCTTTAAAACCAGATAATGTCAAAATGAAGAGCAACAAATCTGCATCCGAGTCATCGTGACAGGTGACTTAGCCTGCAGACATGTTTTTGGTTTTGCTGTTGAAACTGTTATTAATTCATGAGCTTTGAGTGAACGCAAAAAGCAAATATTCGCTGATTATTCATTGAGGGTGAATATGGAAAGCAATCAATATTTAAGTAGAATTATTAATTCGTTATGATGACAATATTTCATCGTCCTCGTCTTTTTATTCAATTAGTATCAAGCTAAACAAGGAACAAAGACTGACTTGAAATTCTATACAACCAAAAAAAAAGTTTTGGAAAAAGTGTGTGAACGTTGATACTCGAACGTTTGTGATCAAAGGACCAAAATAATTAACAATTTAACAAAGTTTAAAGCAAATTTAATTGTGTTAAATGAAATAAATGACATTAAAGGTTTTCATTATAATTTTCAATTAGGGCTTGATAAGTAGTCCTACGTTAGAACTACTGTAAGCTTAAATTCGATGGAAGCATCTCTTTTTTTCTTAAGGCGAGATTATTTTCATATAAATAATAAAAGTATAAAAATCTAAGTCAAATACACAAGTTTAATATAATCAAATTCTTGCATAACAGTGCTATAATAAGATGTAAAAAAGTCAGAAATAATTAAAATTATCAAAAAAAAGATTTTGAAACATTATTGCCTTTCTCTCTTTGTAACTCTTAAATAAAGCGCATATATCTCATCAAACTGACCATACTTATAGATTTTTAACTACTCTATCGATTTCTGAAAACCTTAGTTTTAGACTACTGCGTTTTTGAAAACAAAAAATTTAAATTAAAAGAATAGGTCACTTTTATTAACCTGTCTCTAAAATTGTCAATTTCTTTCCAATTCTACATTTAAGTCTAGAAATAAATTCAGAAAGTTCAGATTAGTTTAGCCAAATTTTTTCAAAACTTTTTTAAATTTTTTTGTAATTTTTTTTTGTAAAGGGTATACCTACTCTTTAAAATTCGTCAATTTTTCAAAATTTTTTAAATTAAATGCAAATTGCTGGAATAATTATATTTATGGTCCTAATTACAAACATGTAATATTATATGATGTAAAAAGGTCAAAATTAATTAAAATTTAAAAAAAGTAATTTTAGTTTTCATTTTTTTTAACACCATCATCTTCTTTTCTTCATAACTTTTAAACAAACCGCATTTGCAGCATAAAATTAATTACACTTATAAAATTTAAATCATTCTATCTATTTGTAAAAGCCCCAAAACCATATTTGTTTGCGTTTCGTAAAAAAAATTCTCAAAAATAAAAGAATAGTTTTTCACTTCTACGAACTTTTTGTTTTGGGACACTATCATCTTCCTCTTTTTATAACTTTTAAATAAGTTGCAACTGCTTTATAAAATTAACCACACTTATAGATATTAAGCCGTTCTATCGATTTTTAAAAACCTCTATTTTATATCTTTTTACATTTTTGAAAAAATAATTCTCAAAATAAAAAAATAGTTTCTTCACTTTTATGAAGTTGCTTCTGAAGTTGCAAAGGAATCGTCAATTTTTTTGCGGTTTCAGATTTGAAATCAAGTTTTAAATCAAGAACTAAATTCCAAAAACACTAATTATCTTAGATAAATTTTTTATAATTTAATTTTTTTTAAATGCCATTTTTTTTTGTTAAGGGTCCCTTTTAAAATGTATCGATCATATTTCAAATTAACTGAAAATGCTGTAAAGATTATATCTAACATTTTAATCGCAAAAATGTATTATAATATGACGTTAGAAAGTTACAAATAATTAAAATTTTCAAAAAAAGATGATTAGCTTTTATTATGTTGCTTTGGGACACCATTGTTCTGTTCTTTCTATAACTTTAAAACAAACTGCATCTGTCACATAAAATTAATCATGCTTATAGGCTTTAAACCGCTCTATCGATTTTTAAAAGCTCCTGTTTTATTTGTTTTTGCGTTTTTGAACAAAAAATTATTTAAATGACAAATTAAATTTTGTTTGTAATGTTTTATCTTTACTACTTATTTTTTTATTTATTATCTTTTTTTCTTACATTTTTTATTAGAGTTTATATTTTTTAAATTATTTTTTAAATCAAATGTCAAATTGATGGCAATACTTTTTAAAAAGCGCCTTTTTAATTTAGACATTGATAATAATAAAACAAAGTTTTTAAAAAGCGCTTTGCCACTGTAATCTAAGTATTTTGATAAGTTATATTTGTAGATTTGATGAATTTTCATTATTTCTTTATTTGTATTATATCCTTTTTATCTATTTTTTATAATCTTTGATAAAATTTTATAGTAAGTCATTTCATCTGCTGTCTATTTTATTTGTAAGATTCAATAGCAAAATTAATTTGAAGATAGTAATGTGCAATAAACTTAGATTTTATTTTTTAGCTTTTATTAGACAGTTATAGCGAATAGGATTACATCCCTGAGGCTATAATACTATTACATCAAATGGAAATTAACTTAGATTTATCAACCGATCGTCTGTAACTATTTTACGAAACAAGCAATTATATTACTACAGGCAAGACTCAAATATTTCAATTAACTTAATTATAATTTAAAATCCTGCTTAACAAATTTGAATTAGTTTTTACATTTTTTTCCCAGTCATAAATCTTAGTTTGTTGCCTTTATTGGAGTATGTGTGTAGAATTGGTAAGTTGGTGGTAGAATTATATTGCTGGCAATAGTATTGGTCTCTGGAGAGTACATAATTTGAGGAAAAGAGAGAAAATGGTCATCAAGCAGAAAACGCTAAATCAATTCCATTGAAAATCGAGTAAGTCTTAGGTAGTAAGACCCAGTACTCTATACAAAACCCAAGAGACCTTTACGAACAAAGACTAGAACTGTATATTGATTTAAAACGATTTAGTATTTTCAAAATTTCTTATAAAATGTTTACACTTCTTGTTCAATTTTACGTAAAAAACACATTTTAGCTAAACATAAAAAGCCATTTTAATATTTAATGTCTTTTGTCTCAGGTGTGATAAGCATAAAATAAAATTTTTGACAGAAAACAGATTAGATTTCAGTAGATGGTGACGTTTTTGATAAATTATGATAAAATAACGTTCTTTTGAAACTCAGCAATTAAAAAAAGATCTTTCTAATTAGCTCCAATCTAGTGTATCGTTCAAACATAATTTAATAAAATCTCTATGAATTGAGAATAATTAAGTGAGCTTTTATATTATTGCTATTCAAGTGCAATGAATTAGATAATTACCATTCATTAATTGCTACTTGAATTTTTCAACGTCACCGCTGAAATTAAGAAATCATCTAACAATTGAATTTAAAAATTATTTTACTTTTTACATAAAATGTGACTCACAACTTGACAAAAAATTATTAAAGTTCTGTTAAACTTTTCAACTTTGAAGAATTAAATCGATAAAAAAAGCCCTAAATATATAAAAATATTTTTTTCACTGGGAAAGTTTACTGTGAAAACAATTTCAGGTACGTAGTGTTTTATAATTTAACTTAGCTAACTCTAATATCTGAAAAAGTTTTTATTTTTACGTGCCAAGCTTTATATTTTTATTTTTTAAAGAAAGCAAGTGATAGACTACCAAATTATGTATGATTGAAGTAGATCTAAGTCAGTTTAATATCAGCGAGCACGATATTATACGAAAATTGATAGTAACTGGTAGTGGAAGCAGGATATTGATTAAAACGGTTTTAATATGCAAGAGAAGTCTTCTGAAATAACTCTGCAATCACATCTCACTCTTCGTTTCCCTTCAATCTCTTATCTCCAGTCAAGCAATTCACCTGACATTCACATTTTTATTTACAAAATCTGGTTATATGTTACTAACTTTGATAAAACACTGCACTAACTACATTAATTTATTTGAAAAGAGTGTTTTTTTCTAGTTTTATAAAAGTTTGGAATTATCTGATGTTAGTAAAATACTGCATTCAGTTGTGGCGAGTAAGGATTTTACAGAATTGGAAATACATATGTGAGAGAGATTTTTACATGTTTGGGAAATTGTTTTAAAAAGTTTTGGTATGAATTTCCGGTTTATGCATTATGGAATTTTAAGTCAGTAAGGAAACTCACTTACTGTTTGCTTCTCTTGTAATAAAGGAAGAGCTTTCTGTTTGCAGAAGAATAATTAATTTGAATTGTAGAAGACGCTGCTAAATCTCAAGTTTAATTACAGTATCTCTATAGTTAGGTTATAAACTCTTTAATGTTAGCGCAAATGTACCATTACGAAGAATCAAATCACACCAGAGTGCTTACACTAAATTTCAGTGACTGAACTACTATAGAAACAAATTCTGTAATTAATTTGTATAAAAGAATATCAGTAATATTTTTGTAGTAAAAACTATCAGATTTATTGAAAAACAAACTAAAAAAAAATAATGTTTGTTTTATTAAAAATTTATCTTAGATAAAAAACTGGAAAAACAGCTGTTCGTTTAAGTAAAACTTATGACTGATTTTAACACTAGTTTTAACTAAATTGTTCCAAAAGCTTTTGTAAGCTTTGATTAAAAAATCTCCTTAAGTTATCTCTTAATTACGTCCGAGCCGTTTTTAGGTTTTTATGTATATTTTAAAGAATTCAGTAATAAATATCCACAAAAGCTGTAAGTGGATAAGAGAGCTTCGATGTGGAAAGAGAATTAGTGAGCCTATGTGTGGCGAGCTGTTCGGGTCCAGTTTTTAATTAAATACCCTCGACGGAAGGGCGTGACTCTAGCTTCAGCCACACCTGGTTGAGGTAGAAAATGCGCTCTTCTCGAAAATTTTCAATTATAATTTAGAAGCCTGCGGCGTCAACAAGGATACACATCGGCAGGAAAAGCCCCCAGACAAATATTGATGAATGGATAAATAGCTCAAGTCCCAACAATACAAGTGGGATTTATACAAAAAAACTGAGTTCGGGTAAACCAGTAAAGAAACTTACTAATGCTGAGATAATATTGCGTGGAGATTTCGTAGGGTTCCCATACGAGTCCACGATATCTTGTCTTTTCTCTTAAAGTGCCGTAATCAGGGACGTCTTTATGTATACCGGGTGCGTTAGGGTCACCCGTTTTGGCGAAATTGCTGAAGAAGTTGAGAACAGCTTCAGCCACTCCCATGTCCTGTTTGGTGAAGTTTTGGGCGAAGAAAGGCATTCCTCCGACTAGAGGCATCCCTAATATATACGTGACATCTTCACCCCTAACGCTTCCTAGCCGCTGAAAACGAAAATTAATTAGACAACTTCATTAATAAAGATTTGACAGATAAATGCAAAACTTGGAATTGAACAATATTGTACCCGAACGACGCAATGGCGCTCCAACGGGTCTCTATTAGAAATTTAATTAGGAACTGTACGGATGGAGGTAACTGTAATTAGCAAAATAAAATAGAAAGTTTAATCATTATGCCGACTCTATCGAAAATTCACGATTTTTTTTACAGATTATTTCATCATCGGTTTTAATGAATACATGGATGAAGTGCAGAAAACTTTTATCATTTCTACTATTTTATAAAACAGCAAACTCAGCAAACGAGACTATTTTTTTTAATAAAAGATTTTCTATTGAACGCATCAAAAGAATATTTAAAGTATTGATTTAAAACAAAACCAAGGTATTCGATAAAAAGACGAACAGAAGAGGAACACGCAATTCAAAAAACTCACGATGTCACTCGCTTGTTTTATGACTTCGAAATACATTGGGATGCTTTGAAAATTTCTGTTTGTGCTCACATATTTAATGTTTAACTTTCAACCTTTCAGCTTCGTATATTAGAAAGTCAATATTTATTTTTTAATAAAAGAATAAAGCGACAGAATTTTTTTAATCTTAAAGTTTTACTTTTAATTTTGTTCTAAAATAAATAAAATTGTTCATTAAACATTATTGTTGTTTCCTCTTTGTGTTAGTTTTGATATCACATCCGGTATTTTTAGAATCGATGACCATACGTTTTACACATCGAAACATCGATATTTCATTTTTCCATTTGGCCGAATGAGAAAAATCGCGTTAAAGTGCTATTGTCAACTGCAAACCCTCCTCAAATTCATTGTGCTTTGGTTATGCCTCGATATAGAATTGCGGATAATCGGTTAGTATAACAGTTCCTGTCCAAAGTTATATTTTTTCCGAAGAGTCTGCAGTCTAAATTAATTTGTATAAATCTCTAAATAAAAAATTGAGTATCTTTTTTAATTAACAACAAACTAATTTGAATAAATTAAATTATCATTTTTTTGCTGTTTGATTTATTTGAGCACTAACCCCTATGACGCTTTACTGTTAAAAAATCAGCTCCCGAATTAGCAAGCAACAAAGCAGATGAGCGCCTATATAACAATGTCTCGTAAATCCTGCTGGATTAGGTAACTGATGAAAAGTAGCAATATTTTTGGAAAAAGCAGCAAATGTGTTTATACCCACAGGTAACTTTATACACCTCTGTATTTTGTATCCTAAAAAAAACCGTCTACTACTGGCATTATTAGAGCGAAGTGCAGCATATTCTCGAATTAATTCTAACATGTTGACTCCATCAATTCCGTCTGACGTAATAAAAAATTCTCTGAATATTTTTGTTTTAGTGTTTGGTGTTAGAACATGGAAGCATTGTCTCTGATCATTGACATCTTCCAAAAGCATCTTGGTAAGTTCTTGGATCCTATTAGCTTTACCAACTCTAATAATTAAAGCAACTTTAGTAAGAGTAATTTATTCATAAAAAAGTACAGTACTTTCATCAACAAAAATCTATTATTACTTGCTTCTTGTAAAAATTTGCTAATATCTTGTTTAGAGAAAATTTGCAATTTTTAGCACAATATCTTACTTTTCAGATGTCAACATTCTTTTTTATTTCTATTATTGTTCTAATCATAGAAAAAAAAGCTCAAAAACTTGATGATTTATACTGTATTTATAAATGATCAAAATATGCAAGTAGAATCTTCTCTTGCGTAATATTATTAAAATTTTTCTCGTCGCACCATGAACTGAACCGTTGGAAAGCTATCTCGGACTTTTCTTTAGACTTCTTTGGCATTAAGCAAAAAGCTGCATTTGTCGCCGTTTCTTTGATATTAGAACGTAAACTTTCTGAGTCACTCATCTTAACAATTTTCTTATTTTTTCCACAAAGTACAATGTTTACTGATTACCTTAAAATGGCGAGCTTTGTTTAAAAAATTATGAGCAGTTGTCATAGTGCTTACAAAACATATCCATAGGTCACCTTGCTTTTGATGTAAAAAAATAGAGTTATCGGCAGCATTAAATTTTCAATTTTCTTAATTTTTTGCAATCATAGATAAAGTTTTGTATATCATACAGCTAGAGCACATTACAGTAACTTGCGTGTTACAGATACTCGAGCTAACGCCCTCGTTATCTGTAATCTACATACTCGTTGTGTAGTTATGCTTTTAACTCACTAATAATGTAAATAACTATTATGTAACTAAGAAAATTAAAAAATTATATATTTAAATATTACAAAATAACAAAATTAATTAAAAACAATTTTTTTACAAGAAGTTAACAATTCTTTAGGGAAAAAAGAAAAAAACTTCAAAACAATAAACCGTTAATTAATTTTTGTTGTTTTTATTTTTCTCTGCTTATAAAAGATTACACCACTCTTATTAAATTTAACCTTAGAAATTTAATTAGCAACAAATATTTCTTTTATGAAATGATTAATGCCGTAGGAGGTATTCTGAAAACAAAACAAAATTATTTTGTCTTGTCGTAGGCTGTCATATTTATTTTAAATCAATAGAAAACGAATATTCTCGTTTCAAAAAACAAATTAGTATTATATATTAGCTGTCTTATTAAAAATAATTGTAATTCTTTGCTATTCGAGCTCACGAGAAATTTTTTCTATATTAAGATAAATGAAAAATATTTTTTTATTAGATTTTAAATACAATTAAATGTTTAGAAAATTACAGTCAAGTCAAACCTTGTTGATAAAGACAATCTATTGGCAATTATCAAAAAGCCATCCGCCTTCTACTGGCGAAATTTAAAACTAGTAGAAACGGGCAATAAAGCATTCTCTTACCTGTGGATATTCGCTGTCTTTGGTCTGATATCCAAAATGAAAGAAATAAGTTTTTGCACCTCTCCTCGCATGTAAATAGGCGACCCGAATTAAAGGCGACACTGTATGTCCATCACTTAACGCTTCCATTGTAGAATCCCTTATATTAATAGGATGTTGTATAGGTTTATCCCAGTCCGTATATTCGTTTCTAATCGCGGAAAAAATCTCGTTTAAATGATACACATAGGCATTCCGCACATAAGTTCTAAGCACACGATTTCTTTGGTCTTCCTCAAACCCATACTGAATATCCGCAGCACTAAAATCACTATAACTCTCTGTAGTAGTCGTGCCCAACATTACTTCGCACATGATAAAATTTTCGCTGGCATGTTCCATGGCAAAGGACGGGTCAGGTGTCTGTAAATCCACCGGAAGGGATGGGGCGATCCTTGGCATGAAACGGACAGATTCCAGCTGGACGTCGAGGAGGGCCTGGAGAGGCCTATAAATACGTCGTCTACATGGTATTAAGTACATTAAGGAGGGATGTATGTGTTTGATGTACAATGTGAATATTCAAATTTAGAGAAGGTATTGATCGGGAGATTTTCTACGAGATGCTACTGCAATGCTTTATTGCAACTGTCTTTTTTAATAAATGCGACAAAATGCTGATATTTCCAAACGTGGAGCTGGAAAATAAAAGTATTTTGTTTCGTGAAGAGAGAGATGGGGAAGTGTAATGCTGGAAATGAATCAAACTTTTTCATTTGTGCGAAATGTGTTTTCAGGATGTAATGTATTCTGAACAGCGATTGTTGTTGAGAGTGAACAACATGAAGTAATTACCACGAGTCCTTGGAAATATGCGAGTGGATGATGTATCAAATGTGCCAGAAATATATATTTTTTTACTGTATTTAAGTTTATTATTTTGTATTTGTTTTAATCTTCTACATTTACTTATAATAAATTAATAAAATTTTAATATTTTGTTTAAATTATTTTGTAACCCGGTGCATCTTCCATTTAAAAAAACAAACTAAAAAAGAGTAGCAATGCAACAAAAGAACCAAAACGTTAAATTTTTACATAAAAAATAAGTAAAATATAAAATTCCTGTAATGTGGCCTAATTTTGAATTTATTTGATCTCTCGTTACTTAACAACATAAAATTTACTTTACTTTGACTTTGACTTTACTTTTGTTAGTCACCTCTTATCTCTAATTTATTTATCTCCTTTGGAGGTAATCTGAAATTTCGTACAATACACTTCCAATTTCAGTAATTAATTTATTAATTAGATTCTTTTTAATTATAAAGTTTAAAATTTTCCGCCTAAATCAAAACATTACAAACGACATAATTAATCTAGTTAGTCCATACTTTTAATTAAATTTCGGTTTATCGAACAGTTTTAAAATTTTAATGCAGCTTTTCCATATTTTTAATATTCGTCTGAGTTTGTTCACGCTTCGTATTAAGTTCAAAGCTTTAAATATATTTGAAGCCGCGTTTTTCAAATAAGAAAACAAAACTCCTTTAAATCGATTTCCTTCGATTTAAGTTTTGTTAAAATTTTAATACATTTTTTGTTTTTCGCTGAGAAAAAAAAATTAGTTTTAATCTTTTCGTTGTTAAATTTATGTTTTAGGATTAGAAGTGGTTATGTCTGTTCCACCCCTCTAGTCAGCGTCCACATCTTATTTATTATCCTTGCCCTTACCGCGATCTCAAACAAGGAGCGATATCGTCAGTTTCCTCTGGTGATTCCGTATTTAAGCAACCTGTTTGTTGACCTACACTGACTCTCAAACTGTTGGGATTATGAACAGTAGCCCACGGACTTAAAGCTGTTCCACTAAGAAGCACCACTCGCTTGAAAAGTCCTGGAAAGATTGTCGATATCAGCTAAAACTTTAAAATAATTAATAAGAAGTGTCTAAATACCTTTCGAGCTTGGTGAAACAAAGAGTAAATTAACTAGAGCTGCTCCAGTATCGTGACCTACTAAGGTTACACGGCTAGGGTCTCCTCCGAATGCTGCAATGTTAATCTTAATCCAACGCAGAGCCGCAGCGATGTCCTTAATCCCCAAGTTTTCCGCTGAAGACTCGCTTTTATCGAAACTTGCTTTTGTTCGAAGAAAACCTGGAAAAGAAAACAATCATAAAATTTTACAAAACACATAAACAAATGGTTTGTAGGGAAATGGGACAGGTTTAGGGGTGCGTTGACACGAGAAGAAATATGGGAAAGAGAGATTGAACAAGGACTATTCTCTCATATTGATTCGAGGTTTTTGACGGGAAAAAAAACTAAATAGTTTTCAGGTTAATTAGATGAGCAGTGCGACTGTTGAGTGCTGGATTGCAATAGAATTGCAATTTCAAAAAATAATCAAATTCTACTTCACAAAATGAGTCTAACGTTTTTATATTAGCTGGTTCAGAACTCGCAAATTAACTCCATTTTACTAATTTTAAAATCTAAAGACATAATTTTACCAATTTAGAAGTCAATGTTTCATACTTTAAATAATAAATGCAGAAGAATATACCGGGCACTACTTTCGCCCCTGTTCAGCAACATTCTTAGCAGATTCAGGAACAAATATTACATTACTTAAAAGTCATGGAGGATGCCGATCGAGTTCTGTTGTGGAAAGTTACATAGAAAACTCTGTTGAAAGCAAAAATGCAATTTCGATGAAAATTATGGTAAAAAAAAATTGTATCAGAGAAATGAAGAATCTGTGACAAAAATAGCAAATCTAAAGTAGCCTATACAAGCACCGTTTCCACTTGTATTGAAGTACAGGAAAAAATCTGAAATATTTGAATGTTTAATTTAACAACTTAAGTAATTGTACGTTTCATGTTTATAATAAATAAATAAAATATAAAATGTATTTTTTATTTTTAAGCACTAGTGCTTAAGAGAGTGTTATTTTTACACACTGGTGCGTAAAAGTACATTTTAGCAATCAGAATGACAATCAAAAAGTTACTGTTATAAAGCGCTGTAACAAAAACAACGTTTTACTAACTTTTAAAACTAAAATTAAAACTTTTATAATATTGAGTTTAGTAAAAATAAAAATGTTATTAAATCTGTTATTTTAAAAACCCTATTCAAGTTTTAACTATTAAGTAAAATTTTTTTTTTAAATATAATAGATTTAAAGAACTCAAAGCAATTTATAACATAAATTCTGTTGAGGTTAAGTCGTTAATTTTTAAAATATTGTTTAAAAAAATTATAAACAAATTCTTACTATTTTGTTACAAATAGTTGACTAATTGTTTATTTTATAATCTAAAAATTATATACAAAATAAGTTTTTTGTTTTAAATACAGTTTCTAAACAACTCTGATTACTTTATAAACCAATAGTTCACCTCTAGTGCCACCAGAAAATTGCTGTTGACGTGAGGTAATCTCTCCCATATTGGAAGGAATCACCTTTGCATACGAGAATAACCATTTTGAATTTTATGTAGAAAGCTTCTTAAGTTATATGTCTTCGTATTTTATTGTTTTAGTAAAACAAATAAGACTTTTAAATGTCTACAGTCAGCATCTGGATTCAATTCACAGACTTTACTTAAGCGCTTCCAAACAAACTCCAGTTGCCTTTTTATTCCTTTTGTCTTTCAAAAAAGCTTCTTTTCGCTAATGCTTAGCTTGCATTTTCAAGATATTCAACTTTGTTTTATATGTATACATACAACAGAAAATCCCTCTTTGTGTTCTTATTTTATCACGGAATAATACAGAAAATTAATTTTTGTTATTTATTTAACAAAGGACTTTTGAAGTTGAGTGACCCAGTCTTTTATCAGTGTTATAAAATCTTTAGAGATAATTAAATGTATGCAAATACCCAAAATAGAGGAAGAAATTTTCTTTATGTCCGTATTATAATACAGTGTTAACTATCCATAAACAGCTTAGAGAGATATGCCTAGGATTGCCCAAGTATTAAACTTTGAGAAATTATAATACAATAAATATGTATACGGTTAAAGCTCTTAAACCATAATAACGTTTTATCTAAGAAATTCTCATCTACATCAGGATTATTATGTAAAGTTTCTTTCACACTATTCTACGTCATAACAATCTTATTAAATTGCATAATTATACTTGTTGGAATGATAATATTATCAGTGAAACACACAGATTGGATATTTCATAGAATTTTAGTTATTCTCTTTACGATTAACCTAAATAACCCACAAGTTTCTTTAAATAAAAATTTTACATAACTGTGGCAAAGCGATTTGAAAACTGTCTTATTATAAATTCATAAATAATAATATAAATAAATGTATAAAAAGTTAAAAAATGTTTTGTCTAAAAATCGCTTCATTTTAAGCAAAAAAAGATGCTTCTATCGAATTTAAATATTTGTACATCAGATGTGTTATTTATTTATTAAAATAAATAAAAAATCAACTCAAATCGGAATGTTTATAAATAAGTAAATACAGTGAATGTAAAAATACAAAACACGTAGAAAACACTCTAAAAGAAAAGCGGAAAAGATTGCGGTAAAAAGCTCAGGTACATTCATGATGAGTGTTCCGCTATCCTGAAAAAGAAAATCTATTCAGTAATTTGAAAGGCTAATCATTTAAATTGAACTACATGTGTATCTCCCTGTTTACATGCTTTAAACTTTTCAGCTCTTTTTTTGCAAAATGAACTAATTGATATTCTTTCAGATTTGGTTATTACCTGATTAATATTAAGTAATTTGAGTATTTAATGACCCTTAAAAAATGCTATTTACCTACTTGTAAATTTTCCGATCACGTTTCGTTGGTAATTTGTGTTAGCGTCAGCTTTTTCAATTTCTGGTAATTAAAAAGTAACGAAGAGATGAATAACGAATTAAAAAGTAATTATTTGGAACGTAGTGATTACCTAGTAGCAGTCGAAGAGTTTGTCGATCAATATTAAAATTTCAAAACTTTTCTCTTTGACTTGATTTATTATTTATCGTCTTGATTGTTTGCAATATTAAAACCATCTTTGTTGTTTTAAAAGTTTTGTCAACATAATCACTGAAATGGAAAATATTTTGGAATTAGTATTTCCGGCGATAAAATATTATCAAAATTGCTATCAGAGCTAATAGCGTGATCAAAAGTAATCCAAACTGTGCTGAAAATGCCGATAATTTTGAATTGGAATGCTTCCTTGTTATAGAAAATGCACGACTCTGAAGCCCCAACACATTAAATTTTCATTACCATTGAGCCTAAAGTTCATTTATCTCACGAAAATTGTGATGAAGCTTTACTGAATCAATCTCAGCGAGAGAAGGTAGTTTTATTAGAAAATACAAATACGAAATTTGAATAAACGTTTCATTATTATTCAAACGTTACCACGTCAACGTTTATATAATTTCCACACACTTTAAGGTTCTCTAATAAGACAACAGATATTAGTTACCGCATCTTAATTAAAAACATATTTTAGAAATATAATGTTTCCCTTATTGAACCTCCACAAACACTAACAAAATCCTGCAAATTAGCAGCTCTGTCTATATTTAACAATTTTTTTTTTGTTATCTCTGTGGTTTAAATTAATTTATTAATGTTATAAGTTATATCTAACTAACTTTACACCCACGCAACTACTACTAACACGTTTAACCCTGTTAATTTTCGGGCAACCACAAGGGTAAAACCGATTAGATTTGTTTATACCAACAAATTGCTAATTTATAATAAGATTAAATAACATAGCAAATAATTAATTTGTTCATTAAAATTTTATGACAACATTTTTATGTTTATATGTGCTTGAAATGCCTTCAGTTTATTTCGCTCAAGTAATGACACAAACTGTAGTAAGTTATTATTCTTTTAACACACTTTTTACAATCATATTACTACAGTCTCATAATTAAAATTGTAATTGAGTTTTTTAATGTACATGTTGGACATACTTTTCAACCTCATTATTTACTTATGAATAATAAAAATGCAGATTGTAACACAGCAGTTTTAGTTTTTAATTAGCTTAAAGAAATTCAAGTAACTTGATATTGTATTTACTTTATTTAAAAAAATATTTGCATTTAACAGTTTGTAATTAGATTGGCATTATGTAAGACTGTATGTCTTGCATTTTAAAATATACTAGTTGTAATTCAGAAAAATAATAAATGTAGTTCAGATTAGGTCAGGGCAGGTCAGGTCAGGTTAAGATGTTTGTGAATGGATTGTCATTAGGTAAGACTTTATAATTTGCATTTTAAAATATATTAGTTGTAATTTAAAAAATAATAAATGTAGTTCAGGTTAGGTCAGGGCAAGTCAGGTCAGGTCAGGTCAGGTCAGATCAGGTCAGGTCAGGTCAGGTCAGGTCAGGTCAGGTCAGGTCAGGTCAAAATGTTTGTGAATAGATTGGCATTAGGTAATATTGTATTCTGCATTTTAAAATATATTAGTTGTAATTTAAAAAGCAATAAATGTAGTTCAGGTTAGGACAGGGCAAATCAGGTCAAGTCAAGTATGTTAAAATTTTAAAAACTAAATATTCTTACTTTTAACAAAATAATAAATTCTACAAAATTTTGTTGAAATTTAATTCTAAAATTTTTGTCAAAAGACTAGTAAAAATAATTTGGTTTCAAGTTTTTTATAGTAAAACCCGGTTATAACCTTCTAAATCTACCTAACAATAATCAAAGTATACATTGCATTTAAGTACAAAATAATCGGATTTTACTGTATTTAAAAAAATATAAATGAAAGCTGTATATTGCTTATCAATAAGAAAAGTTAATTATAATATTTTTTTGTTTTTTGAAATTAGAAATCTTAACTTATAACTTAACTTAAACCAATGACAAAATAAAAATTAACAAAAAATGCGTTAATAAAACTCATAAAAGTAATAAAAATAAATATTTTAACATACTAATTTCATTATACAGAGAGTTACAATTATTGAATTGTTGTTTGTCAAATATAAATGTTTTTCTGATTGACTTTAAAACATTTTTAGAAATAAATCGTTTACAGGTTCTTAAAAAAACGTTCGCTTGATTACACTTTCTATTAACTTTATCTGTTTTACACCTACGTACACAATAAAACATCTCTTTTTTATTAGAGATATCATCCTTGATAAAACTTAATAAAGACTTGTTTGATAAATCGACAGTAGCTTTATTTCCACAAAGCTTTCAATAAATTGAAAATTGAAATAAATGTCTTTTTTATATCTCGAATGAAATTGAATTTTTTTATTGCAAGCGTTTGTATTTTAAATATTTTTGATTTTGTTAATATTTTTTTAACTTTGTTAGTAAGTTCAGTTAACAAATTTGTCGTTAAAACCTTGTACAAATTGTCGGAGACGCTGGGATTTGCTCGTTTAAAAAGTGCTTTTTTATTCTATTAATTTTGCTTAAAATTTAGTGCTCGAGCACAGCACTCTAATAAATTCTCCTTGTAGTAACATCGCAACACATCGAGCTTTGGTTTGTTAAAAATTGTTTAAATGTGCGTCTATCTTTTAAAGTTTGTCAACCTGTCTCTGTAAATTATCTCCTTTTTCCTTCTACCACCTTTCTCTATTCAGAACCGATAACCTTCGTTTGCTTCAAAGCAACCGATCAATATTATATCGCCCTTTGCTTGCTTTTGTATTTTCGTATCATTTCTCAGAAATATGTCATCACGTATGATAGAAGCAATTATAAGTTGGAAACGATGCTTTACACCGACCTCCTGCGTTTTCACAAAGGAGACTAGCTCTGAAGTTATAATAACGATATTGCTCACTGAATACTAAATCATATCTTGGCTGCTTATCCGATAGCCGTCTCATTTGATGGCCTAATTTATTTTCTACAATACAAAGACCTTAACGATTTTTACAAACAACTAGTTAACGAAATTGGAATTTTGCTACACAACTTTTTCCAACAGGAAATTGATCACGTTCATATCATTGTCAAACTGTCACTGCTAATGGTTGACATGAGAGAAAGGTGAGAATTTATGGATTAGGTTCAGCTTATATGCTTAGCCAAACATAATACCCACATTTCAGGAAATTTCACAAAATTGTTTCAGTTTATTTTTTTTTAAACGTTTCAAAGAAACGTATGTAAAAGTACCTTTTGTTTTGACAGCTCAAAATTGTTATTTAATGGAAATATATTTATCTCTTCCTTTCCAATATATTTCCGCTTAGGTCTTCCAACAGACGTTTCAAAGATTAATTTATCTTCTTTTATAGAATTCATAATAATTCTTTTTAAAGATGAAAACTTTTAATGGTTTTATTTTGCTAAGCAGTTAAGGGTTTGTTTTCAAGATTATCGAATCCACACGTTTACCTTACATTTACTAATCCTTAAACAACGTCTATTTACACAATTTAATCTCTAAAGGTGATTAGGTATAATTATATCAGTGGGATATCTAACCTAATTGCTCTTGTACAAATATCCTTTGCACTATACATGTATTAATACCAAAGTATTAAACAAACAGTGTAAACCAATACAAATATACAAACATAAATCTTTTCTTTGACAATACCCACAGATATTTGTAGAATCAGAAATTTCTTTCCAAGTCCTATTTTTATTTATGCGATAAGAAGTAATATTGAAAACATAACACACGTCGTGTTTTTTTTATTTGTCTCTTACATTTTAAACTACTATTAAGACATTCTTAAACGTGCTATTATTATTATTGGTTAACAAAATTAAAAAATACTAAAAATTTTAGTGCTGTTAACCTGAATAAATCTATCATAGACATTCAAAGCAAATTAAATCTCTTGCAATTCTATTTAGCTGCTATAAAATATTATAAACTTTTTAAAAACTGCAGTGATTATTATTTTTATTGTTCAATTTATTTACGTGTTTTAAATTGCGGGCGGGAAAACAAATGTTATACTTGAGAAGACAGATACTGAGATAATACAAAGGTACTCATAAATAAATTGAACAATGAGAACGCTTTAATTACTGCTATTTTGAAAGAGTTTGTAAATTTTTATGGCAGTTAAATAGTGTTGCAGCTAGAAGAATTATTCATGTAAAACAATAAACTGTAGATTCAGAAAATGCAACATAAAACACATTTTGCAAAGTAAACATTTGTTTATATTTTTTTGAATTAATTTACAAATCCAGTTTAGTTACATGTAAAATATGAGATTAATGTAAGCATGAAAATCTACACAAACACCTAATTTTCATAAGATTGGTATTAAATGTAAAATATCTCAATTAAAAACTTGAGTAACAAAGAGCTGAAAATCGACATTTGACATTTTTGAAATTGTAAGCAGTCTATGCCTTTTACATGGTAGTCTATATCACGTCTGCCTAGATTATAGTATAAAGGTGTTTATCCGATAAGTCGCAGCCTTAGTTTAAAGTTTTTTCTGTTACCTATAGGCTAATTTCAAGTTGAGATAATACCGGTAGTAAATATTTTCGTGTTTATTGAAAATGTTGGTATAAAAAGTATTAAAATTTGTAATACTACCGGTAGTATTTTAACTTGAAATTAGCCCATTAGAGAAAGTTACAATCAGGGTCGCCATTTTTTCAATATTGAAATAAAAGACATTGTTGAAGGAGTATCTGAGATTGATTTTAATGCAGTGGAAGGGAGGGGAAAACGTTGGTAGTAAAGTAACAAAACAAAAATAAAGGTTTAAAGAAAAGAGTGTCATAAATAGGGCTATTGCAAAATGTCTTGTCTACACTCAAACCTTTTTTCTTCATTCCGCTTTAAAGACCATACAGTTTAAAACACTTATGAGCCGAAGAACAATTAATATAAAAAAATGTTTCTGCAGTGTTTATAAAAAAAGTAAAATTAAACGCTCGTGTTAAATTGTCTTTTTATACTAAAAAATAAGACGTTTTTTTCATCTGGCTTAAAAAAACCATAAAATATGTACATTTTAGAAGCTAAAAGCGACGATTATTACAAAAATAAATATTTATTGCAATTTTTATAAAAAAAGAGTGCAAACCGTCTTCTACAGCTTTTAAATTTTATTAAAAACTTTAATATAGATAACTGAAATAAATTTTTTTAAATGTTTGAAGCAAAAATTACTGTAATTGCTTTGTATCTACCAAGATTTTTCTCAGTATTCGGCTCGAAATATTCTGTTATTAATATAGAACTTTTTTGGTTTTTTACTATTCTTAACTTTAGTAGTCGTTTTTCTTATTCTTATTTTTTCCAAATATTGCTTTTCAAATTTGCCTAGAATTGTGTTTTACAGTTTTACAGTTCTTTTAAAATTGTCTAAACTACGTTTTTAAAATTTCTCTTTGTATTTTTCTTCTACAACATACATATTAATCAACCGAGTTTTTTTTGAGATTAAATCATTTGTTTTACAAATTTTTCTAGAATCTATGTTTTCAAATTTTTCGAAAATCTACTTCTGTTCTTCTTTTTCAACTAGTCGTAATTCTCCTTATTGTTCTTTTCTCTCTATCATTAATAGGGCTCGGTGGAAATATGGAAACAAAAACGCTATGCAGTCGTCTAGCTAACTACTCGCATCCGCCACGCGATACAACATTGATACTTGAATTGGTCGATAGCGGTATTAGTTCGATACTACTAACGACTAATTCAAGTATCAATGTTTTATCGCGTGGCGTATGCGAGTAGTTAGCTAGACGACTGCATAGCGTTTTTGTTTCCATATTTCTACCGAGCCCTAATCATTAAATACCCTATTTATGTATGTTTCTTAATTCAAGTCTAGATAAAACTTTTATTTGTTTATACATACTTAAAATTTATTTTGGCGACTTAAAAAGACGTCTAGACAAAAAAATTATTTTTGAGATTAACCCATTGCAAATAAATATGTCAATTTTCTAACGCTTGCTTGTTTCTCTTTGGTAAAAAAAACTAAATAAAAGAACAAATTGTGTTTTATAAGTAACATGTTAAAAACTAAAGGACAGTTTATACAGTTAAATAAAATAAATAGAAATTTTTGGTTTAAGACTTAAATCAACAAATGGTGTAAAAGAAGCTATAATAATCTGCAGATAAGATATAAATCTAATATTAATTATAAATCAACGTGTGTATCTGATTTTATATTAGGTATAGACATTTGATGTAGTACCTTCAATTAGATTGGTACTACTTGTATGTCAAGTGACTGTAGTACAAAAACATATCACAATAGTAGAGCGAGATGGCAGTAGTGTGTCAGATTTATTAATCAAGTTAGTGTAAAACCCGGTAACCAAGGAAACTTTTGTAAACAAAAATTTTTTAAACATGATAAACACAGAGAACACCACATTTTTATTGTTGTCTAAATTGTATTCAAAAAACAATACTACAGCCAGTGCTTCTTTAATTCAGGTTTGAAAAACACTGTAAATAATTGGAAAACAAAATGTAATTGTTTTTTTTAGTACGAAATGAAAAGTGGAGAAATATTTGTACTATCTCTGGTAGTTGAGCGGCAAATGACTCCTCAAATCATTGAACACAAGTACAAGTTTAACACCGTTGGAAAAATAGCAATAGAAATATGGTACAAGATGCTCAAGCTTTATGAACATCGTTGAAGAAAGAAGCTAATCTCCAAATGGTATTGTTAGTAACAAAAACTCCAGTTTCTGACCTTCAGGAGTTGCTGAATCGGGCGAAACTATTGGCTGTTTGTAAATACGATATTCTAGAAATGGAAATTGTTATCCACCAGCGTATTTTTCGATACTAAGTCTATGGCATAGATAAATTCTCTTGTCGTTTAAAACCTGTGTATATCTCAAAAATGGCTTTTATGTTTTAAGAAATGCAACATGCAGGAGGTCTTTCTGGAGAAGATAATCATTTTACATTAATTTACCAAATTCTAAATCTTAAAAAAGTGTATTTTGAACACAACAATCTACTACAACGTTGACCCATTAAAACCATGGTAAGGAAATATTTACGTTTTGAAAATGAGCTTTACCGTCTTACGAAATGCAACTAGAATGAGGTTTCTTGGCAAAAATCATTTTACGAATGTTTGCCGAGTTCCAAATTTTAAAGATAATTTAGCTATAAATTAATGGAGACTTTTTTTTTAATAGAGAGGATTGAGCTAGTGATGTTCATAGAAGTTAAAAAAATAATTAAAAAAAATTGTTTAAAATAACAAGCTGACAAATATTTTTTTTTTGTTGAAAATAGTACTTCGGTAGATAAATTAAAACTTTTAATGCTCTGAGAAAGTGTATAATTTCTAGTACCAAAAACAGAATTTTTTGGTAAATAAATAACAGATTTGGGTGTGTAATACTGAAGCTTTTTTTTCAACAAAAAATTATTTGTCAGCTTGATATTTAAAATAATTTTTTTTTATTAATTTTTTAACATTCTATTAACACTACTAGCTCAATCGTCTCATTTTTTTAAGTATTTTGTTTAACTTTCAACCGAATTATAGCTATTGCAGATCTTTAAAATTTCGAACTTGGCGAACCATCGTAAAATGATTATCTTTGCCAAAAGAACCTCTTTCATGTTGCATTTCGTAAAACGGCGTTTCTAAGAGTTTATTTTTAAGACGTACACAGCTCCTTATCATGGTCTTGGTTTTCAGTTTGAGTGGCAATATGGTAATAAGAAAAACCACTTGAAAGCAACAATCTATCACAAGATTTTTATAATTATTAACAATTAGTAGAGGATGTTGGGAATGCACAAAAGCAATGGTCTAAAAGACACAAAAATGTAACTCACCCAAAAGGAGTTGCAATCTCATTAAAATTTGTAAAATTAAATTTTGAAGTTTTTTTTTTTAGTGCTTGGTTTTTTAACTTTTCGAAAAGGTTTCAAGCAATTAGAACAAACCTAGTATTCAAGAAAAAAAACTTTAACTGCATTTTCAATTTGTTTTGGGTGATTTCTTTTTGCATTTTATTAAATTTTAAAAACCACTGCTTTTTAGTATCATCCACTTCTCCCACCAAGTTTTAATCGTGATAAAAATTTTGTGATACATTAATGCTTGCATTTCAAGTGGCATACCGTACATTTTGTCATATTTTAAAAGCTGCTATTGGTATTTTTCTTTTTAAAATTAGGATTACCCACATTTTTAAAACCTAAATCTTGAGAAATCATCGTAAAATGATGATGTACACCAGCAAGACCTTTTTTGTTGTCATTTTCAAAAAGATATTAAGCTGCTCCAGCAGTTTTCTGACACTGTAAGAGTAGATAAATATATAATTTGTATTTGTTTAGCTTATTAATAAAATGGCAATTGTTATATTTACTTTGTTTTTCTCAGATTATTATTTATTTCTCTTAGTTGTTTCATTTAAATTCTTCTCACAGTATCAGTGTTACTTGACAGATTTACAGCGTACAGCATGTCTGAATCCTTCATATTAAAATTTTATGACTAAAAGCAATTTTTTTTCTTTTCTTTTACTCGTATTACCAATTTAATTTATTTTAATACAAATGTAATAAACGGTGTGAGTGTCAGCAATGTTATGATTTAGAAGTTGATTGGTGTTTAATATTGGATGATTGTATTGTAAATGGTTTCATAGCTAAAGCGTAGAAATTTGGAAGTTGTCTGTAGAAACAACAATAGAGTTATAAGTTATGTAGGAATAATTATGTGAAGAATTTTATCAGAAAAGCCACTGCAATGCAATTCACATCTCAATCGAAGCACTTTGTTCGATCGAGTATCCAAGTTGGAAGCGCCCTTACAAATACTGTCAGACATAATACAATATCGGTGGAGATTTTACCGCACTGCAGGCACTTCCTGCATTTACCAGCTGGATAATAGGCTTTTATTGGGTAACAAATGCTCACAGATTGATTCAATTTTTGACCGAATTTGCACGAGGACGAGCGCTTCATCCAGAACAAAACGAAAATATGTTAGAGATAAAAGCTTTACCTTTTGCATAATCTTGAAGAGTCGAGAGAAATTTGTGCCTAGAGTACACGACACTCATGGCCTACTTCATTTCCCTTTATACTCCTTTTTATAAATAGGCTTTTGATAGCTCGTAAATTTAAAAAGCCTCATTTTTTCAGAAAAAAATTACGAATTAAGTGGATATTGTTTAGTATTTCGAGAGAAACAATTTGCTTCAGTTGATGAATTGCATTGTTTTATTCTGACAATACAGCGCATAATTCAAAACGGCATATTAATGTTTCACTGAATTCTAACCGTTCAGTGTTCGAGTTTGGCATTGGCAAGAAACTAAATTGATGGTAACTAAGTACTTATGGTTTAATTTCAGTTTCAAAGTAAGTACGATCGTAACTTACTCAATGCAATATTGAACCAGGAAGTCTATTTTCTACTCATCTGTTATTGCGTTTCAAACCTCAAAGAACTAATTAAAATGGCAAACTCTGAGGTTGCCTCTTAACTAAATTAAATTGTATATATTTGGTACCGATTTTCTGCCAAGGAAGCGATTACAAACAGAAGAGGTATTTAACATCTTACAAATTGCATAAATTTTAATTAAATAAAAATTGTATTTTTACTTAATGAGTTAGATTAATAACAAATAATTTAGTTCTACTATATACACAAAACAATAAATTAATTAATAAAATAACTCGATATTCACACAGTAATAACGCCTACGATTTAATAATGTCGCTTTTGAGAAACCGCTCTTTTTTAATCGCTGGTCAATGTCTCTACTCGCTTATATAACCACACATCTTTCTATAATATGTCTAAAAGTTTCGCGACTTTTCTCCACTCGTTAGAAGCGATAATATTATTCAAACTCAATCTTTTGTTATTTTGTCAAAACTGTTTTTCTTTTTCATTATTTTGAATTATTTGCAATGCTATATTATTTTCTGACGCGCTCTGTTTTGATGTTGTTTTGTAAGTTAAAAAAGTAGTTTTTTATATTTAATTTAAGAAGCAAATTTATTTAATTTCAAAATTACTTTAATATTGCACAAACATAAAATTTTGTTGTGTAAAAGAGTGCATCTTTCATTTTATGATCTTAAATTTGTTTCCTTTGAAAAACGTCAACAAAAACACCTTTATTCTAGAACTAGAAGATGAAATTGAGAATTGTAAAATAACAGCAGTTTCTCAACTTCTCTCGTCGCAATTATTTATTTGAAAAGTTCAAGAAATTTGTGTTTGTTTTTAATTAATTTAGAAATAAAGCACTTAAGATGTATTTTAAAAGAAAAAAAATGTGAGTGATGCAGAAAACGCATTTAAAAATAAAATTGTTTTATTTGTTCGCTGAATATAATTTTATATTTTATTGGGGTAGCTTAGCACAAAGAAAAAGAAGCTTCCTGAATACAAATTTAAAATTTACATTTTAAGTCGGT
Source organism: Tribolium confusum (assembly GCA_029207805.1). Taxonomy (NCBI): domain Eukaryota; kingdom Metazoa; phylum Arthropoda; class Insecta; order Coleoptera; family Tenebrionidae; genus Tribolium; species Tribolium confusum. The sequence continues at coordinate 337,557 of JALGAY010000004.1, forward strand.
TATTATTAAATTATCTGGATGAGCTTTCTAAAGAAGAAATTTTAAAGTCTGGAAGTGGAATAAAAAGATGATTATAGGTATTTCTTAATAACACAGATACAGAAATATTCCACTTATTGATTTACTCAAGAAGTTTATAATTAAACGTTTGTCCTTTTGTTATACAGTTTTCATCGTTAAAAGCCTGGATTTACTCTGGAGGCACTTAAAACAACTTTACTGTTGATAAGAAGCGGTGTTCCGTGTGAGCAAAAATAAGACTTCGATAAATTTTACTCCGGTTTTCCGGTTACGCCACTAGCACACTGATTGTATTGTGTTTTCACAAAAAAAAACTTTGGAAAAAATCCAAAATTAATTTTGACGCTTGTTTTTCAGGATTTTACGGATTTAGTTTTAATTAAATGCCAGAGGTCTTTTTATTTTTAATTTGTCAGTGTTTGGGATTAAAGTAATATAGGTGGTATTTTCAAGTCGACCTTAAATATACAACAGTAAAAACAACAGTTAAGGTCTTAAGCAAGGGTAGAGTTTATTGCTACAGTTTGCTGTGCGTTAAACTTAGACAAAGTAAATACTTAGATACGTGTTAAAACAAATGTAAATTATTTTAAAGCAGAATGAAGTTAATTTAGAGGTTTCACTTGAGTGCTTGAAAAAGTTTATTGCGGATTTATGAGGTTTAATAATGCTATTCAGAGAAGTCAAGTGTATTACATTTGAAATTCTTTTATTGGAGGAAATGTATTAATTAAAACCTTGCCAGGAGGATGTTGAAGAAAGACTAAATTAAGACAGAATTTTAAATTCGTGACTTAATAACCTTCACTGAATTAATTTCAATAAATAATTGAGTAAAGGAAAAATAATACAAGAGTATGAAACATCTTGAAAAACTTGAAATGTTAAGCTGAAAACAAAAAAAAAAAGAACTTAGAGCAATGAACAAATTAATAAAGTTACAAACAAAAAAGACAGAAACAAAAACTATTACTTCTATAATAAAGAAAATTTAGTAAAAAGTGGCAAGGACTACTCATGTCTGCACATCTAAACTAAGTAAAATTTTTAGGTTATTGATAAGGTATTGAGGCAAATATTTTGTCAGAATTTAAGATTTCAGGTTGAAGTAATTATCATAATTATTCCATTTAAATTAGTACTACAATATCTACAACAAAAGCTAAACTTAATACTGTAAAACACAAGAGTAAATAAAAACTAAACAATGATAAAAAAACATATAAAAAAATGTAAATTACTAAATAAAATAATTTTTTTAAAATAAAATTTAATACACAATTCTAATAAATACATAATAATAAATATAATATGTAATAAATACACAAGACTCAATTATTTAAAAAAAATTTAATTTAGTGTTTTAATTGTTGACAATTGATAACTAAATAATCAATGCATTTGACTAAACTTTCCAAAATTTTAATAAAATATTCTAGTGCAGATTTTATTTAAAATTGTTATCGATTACAACAATTTTTTATTTTTTTCCAAACACTAATATACAAGTTATAAGTGTATATAACTGTTTTATTGGTGTTATTACATTTTTATATATTTTCTGTTTCTAATAATCGTTGGAGATATTTTTATTAGATGACATCCTAAAGTAGCAATAACAGTTATTTTATTAAGAAGAAACTTCCAAGATTTTGTTGTAGTAATAAAAACTTATTACATAAAATTGAGTATACTATATTTGAGTAAATAAAGTCTTTCGTCACGTTGTAGCAGAGTTATTTTAGAATTCTTCTTTCACTAAGAGCAAATGTCTGTAATGCAAGTGAATGCATCAATTATTCCTTGTAGTAAATTCTAAAAGCTCGGTTTTAGTAAAAATTTAAAATACACTTTCTAGTATAGGTTTATTTTCCGAAATTGAAAAATTCGTGTGTCTGTAAAAGACTTTTTTACTTGAGTGAATTGGTAAATGGGACAATTTGTCGGCCGTTTCACCATCTGAACAATTCTCTTCTTGGACGAAATAAACTCCGTTTTATCATTTGAAAAAAACCGAATTTGAAGCTTTATTTATACTCAATTCCTGAATGTTTTAAAGATGTAATAAAGCTTTATAAACTATAGATTTGCGGTTATTTCCCGCTCTACTAGCCATTGTCAAACATTTCACGTTGAAATACGGACTGACTGCAGCAAATAGCTTTAGCTCTAGATCCGCATTGCACTAAATCTTACTGCAAATGCATTACATTATCTAAATTCCAAATATAAGCCTGAATCTAATCACGAAAATTAAAATTTTATCTAAAATTATTTTGAAAGTATTATGAGGTAACTTTAGTCTCTAATCATAAACAGCAAAAGTTTTGTATTGTCTAAAGGAAAGTGTTGTTTGGCAAGACCGAATTGATTAAATTTAGAGATCTTTAATGTTATCAAACTTTTGCTTGTTCTGGTTAGTTGTAACTAATCAGGAAGTTGGTGCCGATCTCTCAAGTTATGACCGCAACTCAATACAATAAAATAACGTATCAATTTATCTTGTTGTTTTGTTAATTTTAAGGACCTCACACTAAAAGTCAATTACTTGGAGATGGTGCAAAATGAATCCTCCCTACACTGCATTGTGTCTATATCCAGCGGTGTTTTAAAGAAGATTAATTACAAGCCTGAAATCTCATTTCTTTGGCAAACCCGACTGAAATTCATTTGCGTTTCAAGCATTTGAGAATGTTACGTTCAATAATTGCTTTGTTATGGCTTAGTGTTCTATTTTCAGCCAATTTCGTCTTAAAGACACCTATACATACTCGTAAAACGTATACATCAAACGTGTTATTTGCTAAGGGCCAGTGCCGGACTGGGGCCCATCGGAATATATTTCTTAGAAAGACCTACTATTTTATAAATACGTAATAAACTTATATTAGCAACAACACAAAACAAGAACAAATTCAATAACTTTGTTGAGTTTCTTGCCAACGTTTCGGTTTTATTTAGGTTAACGCTTCTTCAGAATAAAATTAATGACAGATTTAAAATCAACTGACAATTTTGTTTTAAATATATATTAAGATTATTATTTATTAAACTGTCAAAAATTTTATTTATAATATAATTGACTTTTGAGAAATCATGATCGATATCTCAGAAAATATTTATCACAGAATAGAAATAGCTACAGATTTAAAATTCTCAGAAATTTTTGCATAAGACGACATAAAATTTAAATAATTTATTTAATTAATTAAATTAAATTTAATTAGCAAAGTGTTATAAAATAAATATTGTCTATGTTTCTCAAAAATGTCAAAAAGTTGCCACAAACTTTTAAAAATACTAGAATGTCGCTTCATATTTCCAAAATTGTCTCAAGTTCTTTAACTTTAATGAAAGTAGAGCTTTAACATAGTTATTATAAATAACAATAAAAATATAAAATAATAATAAATGTCTCTTCTAGATTACAGAAATTTTAAAATTTATTTGTATTCTTCAAAATTATAAAAATATTGTCTTTAGCTTTCACATTTAGTAAAATTTTACCTCCAATATTTGAGAAATAATCGAATATTAATCGATATCTCAAAAAATGTCTATTATAAAGCAAAAATAGAAACAGACTCAGAATTCTCAGAGATTTTTGCATCAAAACACTGATATTTTAAGATTATAAACTAGTTTTAAGATGTTGTTAAAACAAACTTAATTTTACTAGAAATAAAAAAGTAAAAATTCCACAACAAATAAAATTGTTATTGAAATTGGTAACCTCGAATTCTAAGGCCCAACATAAAATCTCCAGTGCCAGTCCGGCACTGCTGGTAGTGTCTTATCGTACGACAGAAACAAACCGGCTTTCAGATAAAATGCCTCAACTTAAATATATTCATTAAAAATATTCTAAACTCAGTGACTCGATTCGGAATAATTTATGACCGGCGTGCTTTTCAAAGTTTCAAGTTGTGATTTTCACAAGCATCAAAATGAAAAAGCGTAAGTCGTTAAGAAAAGAAGATAAAACGAATGTGACGATATTCAAAAATATAAACATAAAAAAAGTAATTCAACAACATTTCTCACTTAAGTTTTGTCTGTTGGTATCTATGTATGTAAGAAGCAAATTTATTAGATAAAAAACGTTTAAACTAAATGTAGCAACTGGAAAACTGCACACCGGTTTCGGAGTTCTTGTCTTATCTTCAGTAAAAGCTAAATGATATTGTAGTGCAATTTCTAAACATTCTTGACAAGTATAGAGAATTATTGTCTGTATTAGACGGTGATTTGTGATTTGTGATTTTGTACCAATTCATCATTCTCAACTGTTACAGATATTTTGCTCATATTTTTTTTTTTTATAAAAAAGGTATAGAGTAATGCTTGTAGATTGAAATTTTCAAGTCATTGAAATTGAAAATAAGAAGCTGATGAAAATCTGTGAGATAAAGGTGTGTTTTATGTTTTGTTTTGTGTATTTATCGATTGGGGTTTTTGTCGTGTGTTTTTTTGTACGGTTATATCGAAGATACAAGCAACCTATATCAGGTATAGGAGTGTTATGTTCCGTCGTGTTTGTGAGATGGATATCACTTTACAGGCTGGAAAATATTGAAAGCAAAATGTGTGATGCCAATATTGAAACCGGTAAACGGAAGGGTTTGAGAACAGCTTTTGAAGCTCTAGCTAGAACCTGTCGGATCAATGCAGAGTTGGCGTCGAGCGACGCCCTGACAGACGCTCTGACAAGTGGCGTCGACAGGTCTACTAACGCTTCCAAAATCCCTTACGTGCCTCGTAATTCAAGTGGAAATTCACTTTGCAATTCATCGAATGCGATGGTTTCATGACAACCCATATTTCTTTGCAAAAATTCGCCTCGTAAATATTCAAAAAAAATGAATGAAGCAATTCCCGAGAAAAATAACAAACAAGGAGCCAAAGTTTTGCCAAGGGGAAAAGATGTTTTCATTTTTGGAACGATAAGTTTTTTTTTTCTGAGAGTAATTTATATTAGTTAAGTGTGTAATTAAATTCCGACCCGAAACGCATTTGCGTTAACTTGCATGCAACACAAAATGCTATAAAACCCTTCTCTGAGCTGTTATATCTTACCCTGTCGTAAATACCAACTTTGTTTTCCCTTCGCTCAAATAAAATTTAAATTGGTAACAAAGTAAACCATTAAGATAAAATTTCTATATACCTATTAGAGGTTAAAAAGGTATTCATTAATTGAATAAATTAAGGTCAAAAGGGAGCAACAAACGTCAACAATTTCGTTTCGGTTTGATCATTTTCAAATAATCAACCATGAAAAATGGGTTTCAGTTTTGATTGAGTCGTCAGTAAACCTTTACTAAAGCTCAAATTACATCACCACAGGTATTATCTTTCTATTGTAAATAATCATTGTTTGGTTTATGAATACGCTTGTTAAAAATTATAAAGGGAAATCACGTAGACTGAATATTTATGAACCTAAAAAACCATTTTTTATCCATTGTTTTAAGTCACGCTCATATTGCTTTCAGCACAATCAAATAAAAATTATTCTCGAACAAATATGCTATACAAAATTAGATTCTATTTCCCTTATTATAATTTTTAAACTTAAAATAATATCACCTAGTATAGCTTATTAATAAGCTTTAAAATTTAACATAGAATGTAAGATAATTCTTTAAGATCAATTTTTTTATTAGCTTTTTCAAACACGTTGGAAACATTTTGCTCTTAAATTTCCAGACTAATATTATGTGGTAAAAATTTCTGAGCATCTTTCACACCTGTTTTTTGTCGTAAAAAGTTACCCAAAGTATTTACAAGTGCTCTGGCTTCTGTTAACAATGTTTCAAAGTTTTCTACAGCACAAACAACGAATTTATATTTCTCAATCGTTAAAAACGCAAGCTTTAAGATGATATTTATTTCATATACATAATATATATTTTATATTAATGTTCTATTTTTTTTTATTTAGAATTCTCTTCTTTTATTGTTTTATTTATAACTTTTAAATATTGTCTTCTACTTTTTTTCTACTCTATCGTTAGTCTGCTTTTTTGTTTGTACAATCTTAGTCCTAAGTCCTAATCTTAGTGTATCTGTTGTAATAAAAGTATTTGGTCTTTTACAGATCTTACTTTTCCAAAACCACACTGGTATTGTCTTACTATTTTTGCTATTTGCTTTTTTAATTTATTACTCAGTACTGTAGCTATTATCTTATATACGCTATTCTTCTATAATTTTCACATTTTGTCTTGTCTTCTTTTTTATAGATTGTCATCTTCGTTATCGTTTTTCCTCCATACTTTATCATTTTTCTTTGTATGCTGCTTTCTCCTAGGCTCCTATTGTTTTCTGTTTTTCTATAATATTTTTAACTTTATTATATGTGAAAAGGTCTTTTTTTCTTCTTGTTTGTTTCTGTTGTTCTCCTCTTCTTCAGCTGTTTTTCTTTTAATTGACGAATTGTTTGAGACGTTTTCAAAATATTCAGCCCATCTTTTTGTTACTTTTTCTTTGCTTCCTACTAATTGGCTATGTTTATTTCGACAAAATATGGTTTTCGATTAAAATTCTTTTGCATTCTTGATAGAAGTTTTTTATCTTCTTATTTCTGCAATTTTCATTTATATCTTCTATTTTTTAGCGTTGTGCTTTTGTTTATTTTTTTACATTTTTGTTGTATTTTGTTCTTTGTTTTTTATATTTTTTCTGGTTGTTCTGCACATTTTCTTCCAGCATTCTTGTCCTATTTGTGTTTTTCTTCTGTTCTCTAAGTGCACGTCAGTAATTCAGTAAATATCCGAACTTTCGATATCACATGTGTCTCTAATAAGATAGAGCCAAGTGAGCATTAAGAGAACCTCCTTCCCTTTTCTCTGAATAGAATTATAAATTAGTTTCTAGTTTACAAGTACATGTTAGATAAGTTGCATAAGCCCTTGAGCATACATAACTTGCATTAATAACTGGTTGTTACATGTATTGCTTAATACACAGCTCGTTTTAAGATTTCATTTGTACACACAGAGAGAGATTCTCACATGTATAGCCTGTATCGATTCTTTTCTTGCTAGGGGGTAATGGCTGCAACAACCACAAACTCGCTACGTTCTATGCTAGATGCAAGTATCAATTTTCAGTTAATAAAAGAAATAAACGAATTGAAAACGTAGTATACCTTGTGTTAGTTTTTGTTTAGTATAAAAAACTCTAATAACTTTAGATATAATGCAGCTATAGAGCTTTAATTAAAATGTCTTTCGCAATTTTGCTCCGAGTAATAGATACCGTTTTGTTACATTTAATTCTAGAATTTAATACAGTTGTTATACATAGATACGTTAAGGTTTGAATTACAAAACAAAGTCTTTTATTTAAAATAAAATAAATAGATAAACATCTACATTTAAAATATTTTTTTTAACTAAATATACGTCTAGGTTTTTATTGAATATCAAAAAGCCTCTACAGACATAACTTTTAGGTTTTAAACTCAATTTAGTGTGGCTCTACTTTTCTGCTGCTTTGAATTTTGTTCTAAAAGAAGTTACAACTTTAAAACAGTGTCTAAGACGTTCAAAATTTACTAAATAATATTAAAATCGATTTTAGTAGTTTGATCTACCAATTTGCAGTGTTTAAAACTAGAAACCGTTTAAGTAAAAAGTTAATCCTTGTAGTGAAGAGGGTCAAAAGTTTCTTGTGAAATGGTTTGAAAAAAGTAATTTAGAACTTAATGACTTTGAACTAGGTGAAGATGAATTTGTCTTAGTGACCAGTCAAGCAGTGGATTTAGAAATAAAAGGACACAAAAGCCTGTTGAATCCTGTCCTTTTTTTTCTATCAAATTTAGTTTTATTGTTTTGACAATTCTTTGAAAATCTAAAACTAATTTCTCAAACTATTAATCTTTGATAGCATCTTTGTCATTTACAACTCTCGGGAAGCTACTTCATGCAAAATTATAAAAGTAAGTTAATTAAGTTTTCATCCTCTTATTAGACGTACATAATCTTTTAGAAATTTTACTTAATTAATATTACCGTCCTGTAAGAGCCTTCATTGCACTTGTGTAATGCAAAGAGAAAAAATTTAGTGCGTTATGTAATTTATTAGAATGTTTCATTAGTTACAAAGTTAATATTTACAGTAATTAAAATCTATTAATACAAATTATAAATTTAACAAATTGGTTTTTTAATCAATACTGTACACAAATTTATAATTTATTTTAATTAGCTTTTTGATTATAATAACTAGTTTTATTTTTAATTTTTTTGTTTTAGACATTGATCTACCACAAAATATTTAATATCTAATAAATTTGTTTGTAGAACATGTTTTTATTTTTTTATTTAGCTTTGCAATCTTGGTGTTTTAAATTTTATACAGGACAGCTCAATGAAAAGGTCCTTCGTAAAGCATCCTCTCATTTAATTCGAAAAATCGTTTAGAAAATTTTGTTTGCGAGAAGGACACTTAATGGCTGGGTTTATTATTTATATAAAAAATATTAATTTCAATTTAAAAAATTAGTAAAATGTAGCTGCAAACTACTAAAATTAGCTTCGTGTTATAATAATTGAAAGAGCGTTGTTTTTGTCGTTGTTTTTTTTAACAAAACAAAACAATTAGGACAAAACGAATAACAAATGTTGCTATTATTGTTATTAATTTAAAACTTGTTAAGAAACGTGGCATAGAGCCTTTAAATTTAGTAAAATGCTGCCTCAAACTTTTCGGGTTTTTTAGTTTAAAAGAAAATGCTATTTTAATTGTTTTGAATATAAAAAGCAATAATAAATATTGCTTTTAGATTCCAAAAATGTTAGATTTTTATGTTTGGTATATAAAATTAGTAAACAGTTGCTTTTAGCGTCGAAAATTAATAAAATGTAAGCTTAAGTTTCCAAAAGTTTATCGGATTTTTTCGTTTAGTAGAAAATTGTGATTTAATCATTGTTGATATAAAAAAATTATAACAAATGCTGTCTTTGAATTTCAAAAATGATAAAGTTTTATTCCTATCTTATAAAATTAGTAAATTGCCCTACTAGCGTTTAAAATTACTACAATATTGCCCTTGCTTTTTAAAATAACTAAAGCAATGTTTGCTTTATCTTTATTAAATTGAATTTCTATAGAAAAATGTTGTTTTCAGTTTATAAATTTATTAAAAATATGTTTTTGCATTTTGACATTAGTAAACTCTTATTTCGAGTATTCAAAATTGTCGACAGTTTTTTCAGGTTCTTTAAATTATAAGAGAAAAGTGTTTTAAACATTATTGATAGAAGAAATTATAAAAAATGTTGTTTCGGCTCCAAAAATCTGTCTCCACAGTTTAAAATTACCAAAATGTTACTTTTATTTTTCAGGTAACTAAAACAATGTATTTTTGAATTTAACAACTTAAAAATTAATTCAAAAACATTGTTTTTGGTTTTCGAAAATTAATAAAAATACGTTTTTATATTTTAAAATTAGTAAAATATTATATTAGACTCCCACAATTGTTTTGTATGCTTTATATTGTAACAAAATGTTACTTTTATTGTTGTAAAAGCCGATTTCATAATTAACTTAAAAGCTCTTTCAATTTAATTGACGTTTAAACTGTAACTGTCATTATGACAATATGTATCAAGAAATCATTGAGAGTTACTGTCTAAACGTCGTTTAAATTAATGAAGCTTTTAACTTGATTATCAAATTGACCCTTAATATAAAAAATAATAAAAACAATAGCAAATATCGACATTATTTTTTAGAAATGTCAAAAAGTTGCCACAGACTTTTAAAAATTCTAGAATGTGGTCTCATATTTCCAAAATTAACTTGAATTTTTTAAGTTGTAAAAAAATAGTGCTTTATCGTTGTTATTATTAAAAACAATAATAATAAAATTATAAAATAATAACAAATGTTTCTTTTTGCTCACAGAAATTTTAAAATTTTATCTGTATTCTTCAAAATTACAAAAATATTGTTTTTAACTTTCAAATTTAGTAAAAATTTGCAGAAAGTCTAAAAAGGTATTTTTATTTCTTGATTAAATTTAAAAAAAATAAAAATATAGCGGTTGGTTTTTCAAATTAGTAAATTGTTGCTTCAAACTTTCGAAATTATCTCAGCTCTTTCGATTGCAGGAAAATAGTGTCTTTGACATTGTTATTGTAACATCAATAAAGTGAGTTATTATAAAATTAATAATAATACTTTGCTTCCTGTTTTTACAATTAGTAAAATGCCATTTTTATATTTAAAATTACTAAAATGTTTTTTGTTTTTTATTCTGTTTTTTTAAAACCTTCGCTCTTGTTTCTTTTGACCAAATGATTTGTTTGTGTTACCTATACCATTTTAAAAATTCTCATTTCTTTCACTTTGATCTCTAACAAATACACTTTTCCATTTTTTTTGGGATATAATGATTACAAAGTTTAGTTTATTGTTTGATGTTTGTTCATTTGATAAAAACATAAAGGTATTAACGTTGAAACAATTTTAATGATAAGTATTGATTGGAGTGGTAGAAAGAGCAATGTTAATAATTATCACGTGTATCTAAATGTCTCATTTAACGTAACCACAAAGGCCCTAAAATTTATTTATCGCTATGTTGAAATTTACTAGAGATAACATGTCAGAAGTCTCCGTTTCCTCTAAAGTTATATATTTACTTGTTAATCCTTTAATGAGTTTGCTTTGAGAAGATTTAAATTACAACAAAGCTTTGTTTTGTTGTATTATGCAAATGTCATTTTATTACACATTTATTTTAATTAGTATTTATAAGTGAGGTTATTATTATCATACACACATTCTCTTTTGTGAAATAACTGCTCTTTAAATGATTTTCTCATAAAGATAATGAAGCCAAAAATTGTCTCTTTTATGTATATTTGACATTTAAAGCTTTAATCAAAGGCTTTTATTAATTCACTTTAAACATTTTAATGTATAATAATTACAGTGCTAGTGAAGTAAATAAATAATTGAAGTAATTATTTTACACTTTTTGAAATACAAAACTTTTGTAAATTTGTTTTTACAAGCCATATATTTCCCACCAGACACACTGAAAATACTATTAAATTATGTTGCAACCCTGCGTGTGTTAATTTATATATGTTTTAGAACATAAATCTTTCTATCCGTGTTAAATCTGGTTTCACTAATGTTAAATACGTAAAAAATTTGAAATAAATTTATGGATGCTTATCTCTCATATTTATTCTAAAACAGTTTTTATTTAAATATGCAAAATTTCAGTAAATAGTGAGAATTTCAGCTTTTAGAAACGAATATTTGTTACATGAGGCTGTCGTTAGAACTCATTCGTAAAAACTTCGTTTATAAATAGTGCTTTCACATGCTGTCAACGTACTGGAAACGTGTTAAATTCACCTGAAATAAATGTTGGCAGTTTTTTGCTTCATTGACACGTTTTTACAGAAATCCTTTAACATTATAAGATTCTCTAAACGGCGATGTCACATTTATTTTCTCGTTTTTTTGTTAAAGTATTTTCTTAAAGTAAACCTGAAGATAAAAATTGGAAAAAAAAAGAAAAGCTTTAATGTGTGTTTTACATGAAAGCTAGTTCTAAAGCCTGATTGGAACTATTATCCTTCTTCCAGCTTTTACGAGCTTTACCAAAGTAAATTTAAATTGGGTTTCTTCTACCTAGACTAACATTTCAACAAAGTAGTTTTTTGGCGAGATTTGAACATTGATAACTAACCAATTTTTTTTACAATTGTGATTTTAGTGTAGGACTAAATATATTTTAATCAAGTGTTGGTATAAATAGATAGAGACATCTATTCAGTTTCTCCTTACAAAGTCAGATAGAATAACAAAGTTAGCAATAGTGGTACGGTTTTCGTAGACAGCTTGGATAATTACGATGAATTCTGCAAGCAAATGGGGTGTAAACATTAACAGTAAACCAACAGTGTTATTCAATATGCAACAAATGAATTTAATTAAATGTAACTAATCTAGTCTGAGAAATAACAGGAGTCACTCTAGTAAAGCGGTATTTTTTTTACAAAAAGTAAATAGTGAAAATATCAGTAATAAAAAAATTAAAAAATTTAAGTCAATCTTACAGATCTAATTAGAATAAATTTTTCTATAAAAAATAATTGCAAAAATTAATTTTTATTAATAATTTATATAAACAAAACACTAATTTAAGCATAAAATTACCTCTTAACCTTCTTCTAGCAAAATTATTTTTATTTTTTCCTTTCTTCTTTTAATAATAATTTTAAAATTTCTCACATTTGCAATAAAAACTACTCTCAAAATTTTTTAGAATCTAAAAAAACTTTCAAATCTACCTATAAGCCTTCTTAATAAGTTTTAAACGCTAAAATTTTTTTTTAATATTTTATTTTAGCTTTACTACAAGTGGAAGAATAAGAGAGAAGCAAGTTATAAAAAATACAGCGGAGAAAGTTAACTGAAATATCCAAAACGTAACTAGAACAAAAAAAGTAGAATTAAAAGTGGCATTAAAACAAAGTTTAAAAACACTGAAAAAAATAAAAAAATGATAAAATTCAAGAAGAAAGTATTATAGAAACAAAAATTAAAATTAGGCAAGAAGAATGCAAAATTGTATGTTAACAGTTTGTAGTAAACAGATAAACAAAATGAAACCAATACAAAAAAAATTGAAACTACTGAAGTGAAAGAGCTAATTATAAGAGAAGATTTTAATGCAATAAAGAAATTAAAAAAAGCAAAAATAAAACATAAATTAAAAGAGCAAATGAAATGTTAGAAAACACTGAAAGCTTAGCTCTAATAAAAACAGTTAAAGAAACAGATTGATAAGTTTTAAAAAGAAACAAAAAATATATTAGATAAAATGAAATAACTACAATAAATTATGGTATTACGAACGTAAACGTCTGAAAGAAAAGCAACAAATTAAATGTAGAAAATAAGGTAGAAACAATAAATCACTTGCTTTTAAAGACGACGATAAAAAGAATAGACTAACCAAGTGATTAAAAAGCAAGAAAAAAGACAAAAAAACATAGAATAAAAAAGCACTTTAGAAATATAGTAAAAAATAGATAAAAAAGTTTTTGGAGATTATGCAAATGCGGGCAAAATATTTAGAGATTTATAAATCAAGAAAATACAAACAGTTATAATTAAAGAAAAAATGTACGTACGCATAAACTAAAATAAAAAATAAAGAAGCTCCTAAAGAACAAAAAAAAATTTAAAAAAATTGTTAAAACAAAATATCTTAAACCAAGGAAATGTTGCCTTATAAATTGCAAAATGAAAAAACAATAATGTAATTGCTATATAATGGATGAAGCAAAACTGTGAGAATAAAAAAATATGTAGTAATCAAATGTGTGTACAATAAGTACATCAGTTCTAAGATTAAACAAACAAATAAGAAAAGAAACTAACAGATAAGAACTAAGAGTAGAAGCAAGAAAAAGAACGAGGTTTAAAGAGAAATGAAGACCGCGGCATAAATGCAAAATTTTTCAGCAGTGCTAAACTCAAATAAAAAAATTATAATAAAAGAAGCAAAAAAACTGAAAAAGAATAATCATTTAAAGCAATGAGAATTAAAGCAGAGAAACGCAAATATTGACAGACAAAAGCAACAACAATTACAAAAGCATCTACAATAGATAAAGTGCAAATTATGTTCTAATACTTTCAGGTACCAAGAAAAAAAAATAAAAATCAAAAATTATAGTAATAAAAAATGCGAAAATAAATTTTGAAGAAAAGATTGTGAGGGAATGTGTAGAATATGTGAAAAAACCAGAGAAACGATAGAACACTGGTTGTCAAAGTGTGGAGTAAAAAGAAAGAAAGATTTAAATAATAGAAAAGTACTAAATAAAAGTGTAAAAAAAAGAGTGAAAAAAAGATAATTATAAATACAAGAAAAAATTATAAAATGTTATTTTGTTTTTTTTTTGTTTGTTATTTTGTATTTCTCCTTATATATATATATACCTACTTTGCTAAAACTGTAACGCCAATTTGGTAATAAAAACATTTATTACTACTCCAATTTGTGTAAAATTTGTTCTGAAAGAAAAAAATATTTTTGAAAAAAGAATTATTAAAGATATTTTATAAAATGCGAGTATCAATAATATTTCTCTAAAAATAAAAATATATAAAGTATATATCTGTTTGTATGTGAAGGTATAAAACCTATCGGGTATCTCGTGTAACAAAATCATGAAAACATTATAAGCTGCACACGTGAGATGATATCTCCGCGTAGAGTTTGTTGAAATATTAAATTTTCGATTTTATTCTTTAGAGCAGATGATTGCATTGGAAGTTGTGCAGAAAACAAGATTCTTAAGAAGTTAGGTTATCTCATTTTACTTATTTGTAGTGCATGATTGTCTTTCCTTCTCATCGAATTACGCAAAGCACAAATCATATTAATAAACTTAATTCCGAGAACTGTTCTAATATTTTAAGCATACACGGCATTCTCTGTCGATTGCCCCGATATCAGCGCTGTTTACCCAGTTGAGAAGATCGCATTTTAATTTACAGCTTAATAAAGCCGGAATTCAGAGAATGTTCAGATTTGAGTTTTTGATCTTATTTAAATGCATACATGACGATGTCTTAATAACAAAATTCGTTTATGATGAGAAGTTTTTAGACCCGAAATAGTTGAGAAAGGAGGAAAGTTCATTCGTTTAGAACGTTAACTTACCAAGAATTCCAAGACGGAAATTTAGGGTAACCACAATGACGTGTCCGTAAGAAGCAAGGACGCTTCCGTCGTATGGATGACCTGCACCCCACTCAAAGCTTTCGCCATGCACGAATACTAAAACGGCGTAAGGAGCTTCCAAGCCGCGGTTTCCTGAAAAGATCAGACCTTGTTAAGTTGCTGACTTTCACTACTTGAATTCTTACTAAAAAAACAGAGAATAGAGGGTTGAAAAAACAAATTTCGGATATAGAATGTTTGTTACATTACTAGTTACATAATAATAAAAACATAATTCTGTTAGTAAACGTAAATAACATTTTTATTTTTACGTGATTGCTGCAATTACAATAAACTGTTAAAGATAAAAGAAACCTAAAGAACTAAAAAACCTTACAATTTTTTTAAAAAACTCTGTAGAATCTTAAAAAGTCTTTAACTATTTTAGAAATCTTTTTAAAAATCTTAAGAAATTTTTATCTTCTTAATAACAAAATATTACTAATTTTTATTATAAAGTATCTAACTGGGAAGGTAAACTGATTAAATAATCGAGTGTTGGAAATTTTACAAATGATTTACTATTAAAAGAACTTATTTTTTGGCTAAAAAATATCAAATTAAAAACGAATTGTCCACTATAAACATAGTCATTAAAGCAATCTTTTGATTAACACAAAAAAGATCTCTTCCTGTCCATGTAGTTTGAACGCACGATTCCAACATTTTACTGTGTGCTCAACCCAGAGCAGTTTCAAAAGTGTCATAAATATCTTTTAACGACGAGGGGTGGAGATTACTACCTTGCAGATAAGGAGGGTTTTGATCGATGACAGATAATGACAAACTGACCAACCATTTTTTTTATTACTGGTCATCTGCGGCAATTAATTCGATCGCCAATTTACTACATTTATATCTTTCGTATAATTGACATAAAAATTCTTTTGTGTTATTATTCAAGTCAAATACAAAAAAATGCATAAAAGAGCTGTATCAAGAAGAGTAGAAAGATGGAGATAAGGATGTTGAAGTTGAGCCTTTGTGACGGCCACTGACTGGCACATACTTCACAAACAAAATACGTCTCAACGGTTTTGGTCATTTTGGACAAGTCTCCAACTTTGGAAATTTTGCCACAAGCATGAAGACAACTTCTGTAATAAATAAATCAGTTTAGGATTTTATATTTGTCAGTGAGATTTTTAGAACCGTTGGAAAATTGCCATTATTTTTTTAAATTTCTTTTTAGTTGCGTTAAGCTCTAATCTTAGAACAGTTTTCTAGCTGTAAAACAATATAATGAAGCTAATTTTCAATATGTTATTAGTCGCCTCTAAATACAAAGTTTTGTTCCGTCAGCATTCCAGTGAATTTAAAACTTCAACATGCCTGAAGCAGCTTGGTGGCATATTTACATTTGCATATTCATGACTCTAATGGAAAATTTACAGAACGTGTACGATTTTTCTAAGCTTGAGCTTGCGGTCAAGTCAGTTAATTTTGTTATTGTTAATTATTCGAAAATGCTTTTTTCTATTTCTACAGAGAAAACTTTAAATTTAATTAAACTTTTTAAACGGTTCTGTGATTGTTTAACCACTTTATTTTTTTCTCTTTTAACACAGTTAATTAATTTTGAATTTTACATGCACTAACTGGATTAATTTCTTGACATAAATAGGTATGTTCTAATAATAGCTAATAGGGTGTTAATGAGTTAATTCTGAAACTGATTTCAAGCTTTACTATTACTAATATGAGGCAAAATGGATGCTACATTATTAGATAAAAACGGGTTATAAATGATTTAATTAACATTTGCCAATCACTAATTAAATTATTCAGGTTTGTGATGTTCTCTCAAATCATAAAATATTTTAACAACATTTGTAAACGTCGAGAATATATCGAAAAACAACTACACTGCTTAAAACAATGTTAATTTCTTTTAGAAAAATAGCCTTAATACATAATAGTTGTTTATTAGAACTTTATAAACAGTTTACAAGCCAAGAAAATTTAAAATTTTCCTAATTGTTTTATGCTGTGTAATTCTAAAACTGGAAGACATGCTACGTCATCTCTTTAGATAATCACTTGGCTAAAACAGTCTGATTAAACAAAGGAGTTTATTGTGTAAAGTTCATACGTAAAATCAGCAGATACGTGAGTGATTATCGAATTAATGTTTTTTATATAACAGCAATTTTTTCTAGAAACTTTATTTTTGTAGTACGAGTATAAAAATGGTTCGATGTTGCAGGATAATGTCTTAGATAGAGTGTGCTAAAAGTTGTTTGCAATAGAGTTTTTTTTTGAAACTGTAAGCAGCAACGGTGTTATGCTTTTACTAAAATTTTGTAGCAAATGAGATTAGGTAACTGTCTGGCAAAACAAAGACAGTTTTAAAAGCCCATTTGGTTGCAATAACTTTTTTTTGTTAAAATTCTTTATCAAAATTAAATACACATAAAATTTATCAGTCGCGAACATTTTGGAGAATTTAAGACCATTGATTTTGTATCTGCTTCCACTCTGAACACATCTATCTAATTTAAAGATTTAAAAAAGCGTTTTCTTTTTTAAAGAAAGAAAAATAATGATAGAAAAAACTGCTTTTCTCTTATTACTTCTCTACAATTTGTTCACTATCGTTTCCTAGAATGTAATAAAAATGTCATGTTATCAGAAATAACATTTCTTACTTTTATCAAACGGAGGATTTAATTTAAAAATTCTTCAAGTGAAGTTTTATCAAATATTTTGCAGTCGTTGTATTATTTTTCATAACACACATCAAGTTTATTAAAAATTAATAATTGTGTTGCGTTCTTTGCATTCATTTAAGTTTTTTAGAAACAAAACTACATAAAATATTCAAACGATCTATTATTTATTACTGTCGTTCCATAAATACAAAAGTTTTCTGCCACGATTAATGTGCCTTTTTGTACTACAAAAATAGAAGTTTTTAAACAAAAAGTATTTTTATTACGCTTTAAATTGCAACAAAATTTTTTAAATATTAATAATACTACTATAATTTTCAGTAAATATCAAAGAGAATTATATCTTTAGTAAAAATATAATTTAAAATATGTTTTTCTAGCGCAATTTTTAACTTTTTTTTACTAGTCGTAATACTAAGTGTTTTTTAATTGTTGTTAATTTTATTTGCTTTACTACTTACAGTTAGTTTTGTACTTTTTGGTTTTTTAATTCAATTTTGTCTTAAAATCTTTTGTATTTTACCAAAATCATTTAAACATTTATCAAATCCTTCTAAAAAATTTTTTCAAGCTAGTTGTAGTGTGTCTTATTCTTCTTTTCTTTAAACTGTCGTTTTTTGGTTTTTAATTATATTTTTGCAGTCGTCTTTTTTACGTTTTATAGAAACCGTTTGTTGTTTTTCTAAAATCTCTAAAACCTTCTTTAAATTTTTCTACAATCTTCTGACGTTCTTGTAAACTGTGTTCTTTTTTGCTGATTGTAGGTTTTTGTTCTTTTTTTTAATTGGGTTTTTTATCAATTATTGTAAATTATATTTTAAGTTATCTAAAATCTACTACACAAAGTTTCCAAAGTACTAGTTTTCTAGTACTTTGGAATTCTAAATTGTTTTTTTCAGGGGCACAACTAAGTATGATGTTTATAAATTACAGCTCAAAGCACTCCTTGCTACTAAGAAAACATAAATTAATTTTAAATAAATATATTGTACATTTTATACCATGTCAGGTCAGGTCAGGTCAGGTCAGGTCAGGTCAGGTCATGTCAGGTCAGGTCAGGTCAGGTCAGGCCAGGTCAGGTCAGGTCAGGTCAAGTCAAGTCAAGTCAAGTCAGGTCATGGTATGGTAGAGCAAGTATATAAGAAAAATAAAACTTTGACACACAATTGACATGTTATAACAATTTTTTGATAATAACAGTCTATTTGACAGTAAAATAAAAAATAAAATTTTTGTGGTTATTATTTATTAAGATGTGTTTTATTTAAAATTCTATTTTATTTTATTACAATATAAAATTGTTTTAAATAAATTGTGCTATAGGTATTGTTACAATGTGGCTTTATTCTCATTTATCAACAAAATTTCAATAAATAATCTTCAAATTAATTATATTTTTAATAATGAAAAGAACTAAATTTAGAAACTACTATAGAAATAAATAATGCTTAGAAATCATTACATTTATATAATTTAAATTACGAATTAGAATATAGATGCGAGGAGAAACTCTTTTATTTATTGACATGATCGGATTTTTCCTTTGTCCTTTTTAAACTCTCAATACTCTTTTTATCTCTTTTTCACCTACATCAAACCTTAGCAAAGACCATTCTGACAATACTCTTTGTTCTTCTTCTCTCATTTGCACTTGTTTCATTGAATGGACGTTTTAGAACCAATTTCTGACGTACCTCGATGCGCCTGATTTATTTTATACAATGTTCTAAAACGGTGTTCACGTCACAAAAATTACCGTTCTTTTCCCTCTCAGAAACACCAATTTTTTTATTTAAATAGACTAAATATAGGCTTGTTATGTATGATAAATTGATCAATATTGAAACCCTAATTTTTCTACAATCCGTCAGAACTGTGGCACTTGTGACACCAAACAAGACAGTTTCACATTGTGCATAAAGACCAAACCAAATTGAACGCTAGATAATAAATTGAATTTTTCAAGATAGAGTGACATGTTCTGAAGACACATTACCTTTTTCAATTTTTTAAACAAGATTTTGTAGAGGTATTAAAATAGAATTAGAGTTTATAAAAAAATGTATTGCAACGAATTTTTTTGATCTAAAGTTTTACGAATAAAAAAGGCTTTTGGACAACAATTTTAAATTTAACAAATTCAATTTTTTTGAAAGGTTTAAATCTGTATTTGATTTCTCTTTGTATCACATATTTTGTTCTAACTGAAACCAATTAATTGTTGATTTTCATTCCTAAAATGCCAGCATCAAACATTTCCTTTTAGTTTTTCGATTGAAATTTTCGCAATTTCCTATCATTTTATCTGTCACATATCGTGAAAGTTAGTGACCCGATTAACAAGTTATCTGTAAGTCGCACTGCGCTAGATTGGAATATATCACATCTGAAACGGGAATTATTCTCCTCCATTGAATTATCTGTAAAGGATTTTCTCACATTCATGCACGAGTTGTTTCTTAATGTTCTCGGAAATCTTTGTTTGGTCTGTTACTTTTTCATTCAAAATCATTGGAAAATAACGCAGTTTAAGAAAGATTTTACTTCTTTTTTACTGCACATTTAAAGTGAATCGATTGGTAAATTTTTAATAACTTTGGTTTTTATCCCAGTTATTTTGCCATTGATAGGTTTTGATTTAATTTAACGCGTTTTCTGACAGATGGGAAAAACGAGTATTTTCCCGCATTGAAATTCTACGTGAAACGTCTTTACTTTCTTTTAGAAAATGGAAGTTTTTATGCGGCTAGTAATGTCAACTTGATATATACCTATAGCCAGAGAAAAGTTTTAAAAAGTTAGAAAACTTTACCGAAAGTATTTAAATATTAATACTGCGAGCATAACTTGTCATAAATATGATACGACTTGGGAGTATTCTACAATCATTCAGAAACTTGAATAACCCGATTTACTTCTAAAATTGTAAAGCTACATTTAAGAAATGTTGGTGAAGCATCGTTCTGCTTTCTCATTAGCTTCTCGACGAGTTCAACTTTTTAATCTAATTTAAGTTTTACGGAGCTAATTAGAAAAAAGTGGTTGAACCTTTTCACTTCTTGATTCTTTTCTGCATTGAATTATGTTACTTAATGTAAGCTTTTTATGCATCGGTTTCTCTTAAAATCCGTTTTAGGGCACTTAAAATATCAGACGAGTTACGAAATTAAATCTAGACATTCTAATCATTTGCTTGTGTCTATAAAAATGTTGTTGCAGAAAAACTGTTGCAGTAATTAAATTCGCAACTCATTTATAGGTGTTTCAATTCTACGAAAAAGTAAAATGAAAATGTAAATTTTGTTGGTTTTAAAATTAAATCGTAATTTGTTAAATTTCTGTTGAAAGTATTACGTTATTTTTTCCATTTAGCTTTCCTAAAATTGCATGCAGAAATAAATTTACTTAGATTAAACTTTCCGGTTTGATTTGCCTGCGTAAGCTGGAAACACATTGCAATAATTGCTTTCAGAATTATATTTACCACGAATGAAAACAATAACGGTTATTTGGATTCTCATCATAGCATTAAACATTACTTTTGTAATTAAAATCATAATAAATCAAGACCAAAATGCATTAAGAATGTTAAAAAATTTATGACTCATTTTTTATTTAAACAGAAATTTGCATTGACCATAAAGGTCATTAGCGGTAGGTGCTGTAACAAATTTTACAGAAAATAAAAATATATATTAGCTTTTAGAAAGTTTTTTTTTTATCACTAGCATTATTGGCATTCATTGACAATTTTGTCTCGGCGCATTCACCATTTTTGCATTTTCTATATTTTACATTTTTATTCTTATATTTGCTTTAGTTTAATTTGGTAAAATTGGACTGTTTGTAATAGAAGATTTTACGCTTAATCGATTAATATTTAGCCCAACTATCTGCAGTTACTTATAAAAACTCAAATACTTTTAAATTTAATTTATCCCGGCGCATCTACCATTTTTACATTTTCAATATTTTATATTTTTATTTTATTATTGTTTTTGCTTTTGTTTAATTTAATAACTTTGTACTGCTTTTGATAGAGGATTTTATGCTTGATCGACTAATGTTTACCTCAATTTTTTGTAGTTACTAATAAAACCACAAATAATTTTTTAATATTAATTTTATCCCGGCGCATCCACCATTTCTGCAGTTCCAATATTTCACGTTTTTATTTTATTTTTATATTTGCTTTAGTCTAGTTTAGTAAGATTGTACTATTTTTAATAGTAAATTTTATGCTTAATCGATTAATGTTAAGCTCAATTTTCTGTAGTTACTAATAAAAACAAAAATAATTTTATCTACCATTTTTGCATTTCCAATATTTTACATTTTTATTTTAATTTTGTTTTTGATTTAGTTTAATTTAATAACACTGTACTGCTTTTGATAGAAGATATTATATTTGATCAATTAATGTATAATTCAATTTTCTGTAATTATTATTAACACCACAAATAATTTTTTAGTCGATTTTATCCCGGCGCATCCACCATTTTCACATCTCCAATATTTTGCGTTTTTATTTTATTTTTATATTTGCTTTAGTCTAATTTGGTAAGATTGTATTGCTTTTAAGAGAAAATTTTATATTTAATTGATTGATGTTTCGGTGGTTACTAATTAAACTTAATTTAGTAGTATAATAATTAAAGTAAAAAAAGTTTATTTTAAAATGTGTTGACAGAAGAAATACAGAACCTCATTTCTCTCTAACCTTTCATAAAACTAAGAAAAGTTAATATGATGTAGTGCATATAAACTCAGATATCTCCAACATTGTTACAACTTTTTCTCATTATTCATATGAGTCGAGGTAATTTTGTTTTTACCTTTATACTTTTTGCACAAAAAGATTTAGAATTTGTTTATGTAATATAATGTATAAAGTTTTAGTTAAAAATAAATTAATTAAAATATAAAAATGTTACGTTTGTTGCATGTATTGGAATAGAAAGTTGTTTGAGAGTAGAGAATGTAGCTTGTCTGTAAATAGTATTAAGTTAATTAGGAAACTTTTGCGCACCTTAAATAAAACCTGAATTGGGCACTAACATGGCCCTTGACGGTTTTCAAATGAATCCAGTTAAATTACTTCAACAAACTTTACAGAGTGTTAAAAGTGAATTAATTTAAATGGCTTACTTATGTAAACTCGAATGGAAATCAACCCATTTACCTAGAGATTCAAGCTTATCTCTGTACTCAATTAAAAAACTTTTTTTATTTCAATCAATCAATCCGTAATAACTGCAATGTCAGAAAACAACACAAAAATAAAGTTAATGCAATAACATGTCATTTCAGTCTCGGCCATAATCGACGTCAGTTATTACATTTTCCCAACTTCGAGATACATTAAAAAGCTTTTAATTTCAATCATGATCAATAAGTTCTCTAATATGTCAACATCCCGTTTAAATAACTTTGACAGATTTCAAACTCGCATGATAAATAAAACCGATATGCCATAAAAGTGTCGAAATGGGAATAGGATTTTTCAAAGCGTCATTAGAGGATTTTCTTCGACCGTGGAATGGCTTTCCGTTTTGGCTTAACAAATAAAAGCTGCTAGTCGTGGCAACTTTGGCGATGTATTTGTGGCCTAGGGGCGGCAATAACCCAACTTTGGGCTTGCTGGCTCTTACTATTCCAGGATGCGGTCGCACCATTTCCACAACGACTGTCATCATACAAAATTATGATAATGCTAGACATGATACACTATTTAAAAAAATTTACTAAAAAAATTATTTTGAATCAGAAGAACATAATAAAAATAGTTTTAGCCTGTTTCTGAATATTTTTTAGTTTAATTTAATAAGCTTGTACTGCTTTTGAAAGAATATTTGTTTAGCTCAAATTTTTGTAGTTACTATCAAAAGCTAAAAATAATTTTTTAAACAATTTTATCCCGGCGCATCCACTATTTTTGCACATTTAAACATTACGTTTTTATTTTATTTTTACATTTGTTTCAGTTTAATTTTATAAAATTCTACGGTTTTTGATAGAGGATTTTATGCTTGATAGATTAATGTTTAACATAAATTTGTGTAGTTACTAATAAAAGCAGAAATAAGGTTTATACAATTTTATCCGCAACGCAATTTTAACATTTTACCTTTTTGTTTTATTTTTCTGTTTGCTTTATTTAGTTTAATTTGATAAAATCGTACTTTTTAACAGAAGATTCTATGCTTAATCGATTGATGTTTTACTCAATTTTCTGTGGTTACTAATATATGCACAAATAATTTTTCAATTACAATTTTAACTCGGCGCAGTCAATATTTTTACTCTTACAAATTCTATATTTTTTTTTATTTTTCTATTTGTTTTAGTTAAATTAGGTAAAGTTGTGCTGCTTTTGATAGAAAATTTTTTGCTTAATCAATTGATGTTTAACTCAAATTTTGTAGTTACTAATAAAGTCAGAAATAATTTTTAAAAACAGTTTTTCCCGGCGCATCCACCATTTTTACATTCCAAATATTTTATGTTTTTATTTTATTTTTGTAATTGTCTTAAAACATTTAAAATGTTTTTGCGTTTTTCTTGTAAAACTAGATTAAACTCTTGTCCAAAATTATTTTTTCTAAAAAAAAACTTTAAAATTATACATATTTTTTAAAAAAGTGTCTCTATAGTAGGCGTTAACTTATATATTAATTTTTCAAGCCTGCTTTTAACAATGGTCCTGCGATCCAAATAGATTATAAATTTTGAGAGAAGATATAGTATTATATTGGCAAGTAATTACATATTGTTTACGTCAATGATGTCCGTAAATTATAATCCGCTTCTGTTTTATATTTACAATGCAAATGCGGATAAAATTGTCTGTCCGTAGGTCTTGGTAAAATTCGTTGAATGAGTGACGAGGCCACACAATGTAACGAAATTATAGAAGCTTATTTCCATAATATTCACTTCAACTGGAGAAAAATATACTTTTTAAAATTAAATAAGCGTAAATTCAATTACAAGAATTTAAATGAAAAATTCACGGAATAAAAAGCTTATAGGTTGGGAAATTTGCCAATTTAAACTCTAGCTTAAAATGTTTTCGTGGTAGATTTCAAATTCGAGTGCTTTAAATATTTTCAAGTTTTTATCACAAGCATAACAATTTTACAGAAATTTATCGACGTTTCTAAGCAAAGTTCACAAATTAAATTGCTGGATTTTTGTGTAAATGGAAAGGTCTCGGCTCCACTTTCAATGAATGCACATTTAGCTCTGTTGCTAATTAAAAAAAAAACGTATTTTTGGATAATGCAAATATTATTTGGATATAGAAAGGTAATTTCTTTCTGAATATCTTTTATTAGATACTCTTTTTTATTAATTAAAAAAAGTATTTTAAATAATTTTTGGATAAATTATAGACACTAAACCGCCTTAAATAAATATCTTAAAAACAATTTTTAATTTTCTGAACCGGGTCGAAACAGCCTAACAAAATATTAAAAAGTTATCCCGGCGCATCCACCATTTTTACATATTTTATTTTTCGTTTTTATTTAATTTTTATAATTGCTCTAAAAACTTCGATTAAATTAATTAGTCATTATTCAGAAATAAAACAATTGTAAACATTGCTGTGTTTACTGAGTAAAAGCGTTGCTTACTGTGTACAAACTTAATGTCATTAACAAAGTGATATAACCTAATGTTAGCCAACAAGTCTGTATATTGATTATTTAAATTTAAATTAGAGTAAATTAAAACAATTTGCCTCCATTTTCAAAATTGGTATCAAGATGATGCATTACGTCTATTATGTATCACCTATAGATCGTTTTCCATGTGTGCCTTAAGTTAGAAGCAGGGAAGTACGAATATGTTAGGAAATTAGCTAACAGCCCTTCGACTGTTGGCCTGTAATGGAAATGCCTAATTTGTACAAACACTAATAGCACGCTTTCAGCATATAGCTTGTAATAAAGTTGTAGTTCTGTGAAATATGTGGGGCGGTTCTTGTAAGCACAAAGGGTGAACATTGCTGAAATTTGATTTCTTACAGATGATAATTTCAACTAGATCTAAAGCAACAGAGAATCTTTTGATCTATCTCAAAATAAAAAAAAATTTCTACATTATCTAAAGAAATATATATATATGCAACACAGTTGCAATTCGATCTACTAGACCAATGTTAAAATTAGGCTTAAACGACCAATACATAAAGTAAAAATGCCATTTACAAAACATTTTTTTTAAATACAGTGGAACCTCTCCACAACGGACACCGATGGGGAGTGAGAAATTGTCCGTTGTGAAGAGGTGTCCGTTGTTAAGAGGTTTTAACTTGGGGGTTAATGTAATTAAATTGATTATATGTTTTTAGTATTTATTAACTAATTTGAATAAAGACAAATTTATAACATAGGATTAACGTGATATCACATAAGTATGAACATGGTTATTAATTAGGAGTAACATTTTTAAAAAAGTCATTAATTTTTGTTTGTTTTTTGTTAACAAAATTATGCTTTATAATTGTATTTTCTACATGTGAGAGGAGTTCTGAAACTTTCTGAACACTTTCTATATCATCATTTAAAATAAAAAAGTTTTGTAAGTCTTTAATTTTTTCAAGGGCGACACTCATGTTCTTTATAGTAGTAATCGGAACAATTTCATTGTCACTATCACTATCACTGTCACTGTCGGTTTTGTTGTCTTTAAACTCTCGGATGCATTCAATAATATCTATATTTATATTTTCTGTTTGTAAAGATTTATCAATATCGACATAATCATCCATTGCTACGTTGTTCATGTTTTCTAATAAAGTCGACAACGGTATATCATCTTCTTCATCATAATCGTTAAGTGAGTCGTTGCTTTGCCCAAATCCAGCCCTGAAGAAACACTTACTTATTGTTTCCGGTTTTACTTTTTTCCAAGCGGCGGTGATCCATATGGCTGCATTGAACACTGTAATGCTTTTTTCTAGTTCTTTTGTAGACACAGAATCATTCATAGATAACAACAGACGTTTTACCAAAAATTTTCTGTAAAATAACTTGAAGTTTTTGATAATTCCTTGGTCCAGAGGTTGACAAACAGAAGTCATGTTCGGAGGGAAAAACAATAATTTTACATTTTTCAAAGCTATGTTAGGATGAGAGGTGGCGTTGTCCAAAAAAAGAATCACTTTCCGGTTTTGTCTTCCCATTTTCCTATCAAATTTGGTTAGCCATTCACTCATTATGTCCCTGGTCATCCACGCCTTTTTATTGGAATACCAATCAATAGGTAATTTATTGACGTGAGATCCTTTAAAACAACGTGGATTCCTGGATTTTCCAATAATAAGAGGATTTTCTTTTTCTCCAGCCATACTAGCACAAAATAGAACAGTAAGTCTTTCTTTTGAAGATTTTCCACCAGTACACTTTTCATTTTTTAGCGCCAGGGTTTTTTTCGGTAATGCCCTGAAGAAGAGGCCAGTTTCGTCAGCATTGAAGATATTTTCTGGCGAGTATTCTTGAATGATGGAACAAAGTTTTTTTTTCCATTGCTCCACTTCTTCCATGTTAACATCAGCTGCCTCACCACAAATAGTTTTCAAGTTTATATTCCAGCGGTGACAGAACTTTTCTAACCATCCATTTGAAGCTTTAAACTGGTCTAATTTCAGTTCTCTAGAAACTTCTAATGCTTTTTCCTGAAGAATGGGACCAGAAACAGGAATATTGTTACTACGAACTCTGCAAAACCAGTCGAAAACAATTTGATCTAATGCAGCACCTTCAGTCTTGGGAAACTTTTTTTTCCGTTCACAATTTCCATTTTCTGCAAACGATTTTCGAATTTCTTCTCTGTTCTTTAATATGTCACCAACTTGAGTTTTTCCCACTTTAAACTTTTCTGCTGTTTCACGGACACTAAGTTTGTATTTTTCTGAGAATTCAATAATTTCAATTTTCTCTTGAACACTAAGAAACTTTCGTTTGACAGAACTAGTGGCCATCTTCTCGATACGGCACTGCATCTAACACTAATTTGGTTTTAACAACAAGCATGAATTTATATTGTGACGCGAACGACTCAATTCTAAGAAGCGATGAATAAGAGTATCGAGTATTGTGACGTGGACCGCTCGCTTCTAGGAACTAATTAGAACTTCGAGTATTATTTACGTTTTGAATGGGTTTATTTATTTGTCCGTTATTGAGAGGTGATTTTGCACATAACATTATATATAAAATCTAAATTTAACTGTCCGCGTCCGTTATTGAGAGTGTCCGTTATTGGGAGGTTCCAATATACTGTTTTACGTATATTCGAGTTACGAAAAACAAAAACTGTCCGCTATTGAGAGGTGTCCGTCGATCAGAGGTGTCCGTTAAGGGAGGTTTCTCTGTATAAGGTTTGGTATTTTAACATTTATTGGGAAAGAGTATAATGTAGTTTTTTTTAGAAAAATAAATATATAAAAACATCTCGAATTTTTTAAGGTAGTTATGGAAATAAAAAAAAACGTAAAATATTTTAACCAGGAAAAACTGTGTTTTAAAAAATTATTTGTGACTTTATTAGTAACCACAGAAAATTGAGGTAAATATCAATCCGGTAAGCATAAAGTTCTCTATCAAAAACAATAAAATTTTACTAAATTGAGCTAAAACTAATATAGAAATAAAATAAAACATGAATTAATAAACATGTAAAAATGGTGGATGCGCCGGGATAAAATAGTTTTAAAAAAACTATTTCTGGTTTTATTAATAACTACAAAAATTTGAATTAAATATCAATAGATTAAACAAAAAATTTTCTATAAAAAACAATACAATCTAAGAAAATTAAACTAAAGCTAGTATAAAAATAAAATAAAAACCTAAAATACAGTAACTGTAAAAATGGTGGATGCGCCGGAATAAGTTATTAAAAAAAATATTTGTATCTTTATTCGTAACCACAAAAAACTGAGTTAAACATCAATCTATTAAACATTAAATGTTCTATCAAAAGCAGTACAATTTTACTAAAAAAAATATTTTTAAAAAATTCAAAATTTATTTTTATAAAAATGCAAATTGAAACTAAATCTATATTATGTTGGTATTTTTTTTATATAAAGGTAAAAGTCTAAGTGGTATCAGGAGTTGTAAATTTAAGATTTGGGACGTGATCTAGCAGTATAACAACGTTAACAAATTTACGAACTATCTTTAGTTCAAACTGATCGAAGTAACTTTGGTGACCTTATCTGATATTACCATTTATTCGTGTAACCTCTCATTAGTGAAGCACGATTATTCCGTAACAGTGTTGTCTAGGTAAACTTAGAAAGTTCTGTAGATTCGATACATCATACAAGTTTGGTATTCCTTGTTCAAAACTAATTATTTTTTATCAAAATTTTAATGTAGTAAAATTCTTTCGTATACCAAGTTTGGGTAAGTTAAAATGCAAATTTTATACGAAACTTTACGAGAATTGTTTCACCACTATTTTAACAACGCTAGGGTAGGGTAACGTAGAGGGTTAATGTACACGTAATACATAAAGCACTGCTAATTATGTCACGGCAACTTTTAAACTGTAATGTTAACAGTTACTAACAGCTGAGAGTTAAAATTTCCTGTATTTTTGCCTCCATCAGCGAAAACACAGCTGTACTGTGTAATTAATTAATCATAAAACTAACAAAAAAACTCGTTTTTGTTTCAGAAATATTACAATTTGAGTTTGATAGTAGTTTAGTCGACAGTTGTTTTGTGATAAATCGTTAAAAGAATGTATCGTAACTCTCAGCTACTTTACGAAAAGTTTCTTTAAAAAAGAAATTACAAATAACTTCTTTTACTAAACAAACCATTGAGACAACCATAACTACTCTGTTTATGTAAGATATATTCTTTAGTTTTGTTGCTCGTTATACGAACTGGAAGAAGAGAGGTTATAAAACTGTGTTTACAAGCAAATTTAAACTTTATAGTTGTAAATTGCATGCTTTTTAAATGATTCAGGAAATTTAACTTTACCAGGATTGAACACAACACTAAACAAACAAACTTGTTTGCCTGTAATCAGTGATAGGACCCTTACAGATTTCTACAAACTTACATAGATTAAATACACGAACAAATATTGCTGTAAATACAAAATTAAATATTTAGAACAAGGCGTTAATAGCTGAAATAAATATATTTGTTTTGTTTAATTTTTTAAATTAAACTTTTGGTTGCTAAAAATATACAAGTTTCAAAAAATGCTAAAACAGGTTTTATAAAAGTAAATTTTGATTTTTTGAAAGTATTTTATTTAGTAAAATTGTACCGCTTTTAATAGAGTAGTTAACGTTTAATCGGTTGATGTTTAATTTAGTTTTCTGTAGTTACTAATTAAAGCTACAAATAATTTTTTTATTTTATTTTATCCCGGCGCATCCACCATTTTTACATATTTAATATTTGTAATTTATTTTCATTTTTATATTAGTTTTAGCTCAATTTAATAAAATGTTATTGTTTTTGATAGAGAATTTTATGTTTAACCGATTGATATTTATCTCAAATTTTTGTAGTTACTAATAAAATCACAAATAATTTTCAAAAACACAGTGTTTCCCGGCGCGTCCATCATTTTTACACTTAAAAAATTTTTTGTTTTTATTTTATTTCTATAATTACCTTAAAAAATTCGAGACGTTTTTCTTGTGAAACTAAAACTATGAGAAAATTTTGTCTTTCTTTAGGCTAAAATTGACTTGTTTTAATATTTTTTTAAAACTTTGACTAAATCGGATATTTTAGGAGGTGCAAATTTTTGTTGGAACTCATTGTATACACATAATGAATGACTTAATTAAAATCTGTTTATTTATAAAAAGATTTAACAAAGAGTTGTTCTATTTAAAATATAATTATAAGTATCCTTACCACTTCCTGGTACATAAATGTTGAGAAACAGACAATCCTCCGATTGGTTGATCAACAATGGCACTAATTTCCTCAAATACTGGTACCTCCCTTTGGGCATGGTCTGCAATGCGGCAGTTCTGTTCGATATGTCTGGTAATTTCTGTGGGCAAACAGCACCAAAAGTATCTGCAAGTCTTGTTCCCTGCCAGGAAATCGGAGGTTGAGGTAGTCTGAATCTGAGCGGTCCTACGGGAGGTGCAGCGTATGGAACTCCGCGAAACACTTCAACCGGTTCTAAATGTCGTGAATTCAGTTCGAGAATAATACCGCGAATTGCTCCCGTTTGAATATCTACAATTCGAGAACTATAACGGGGCCCCGATCGAACGTTTGCGGTTAACAACACTAACACCAGGAATCCTATTACATGGCGGGTGAACGCTGGACATCTGGAAAGCATGGTCTGGGGGGGCTCGGCCAACACTCGGGCATTACTTTGCTTCTTTAATGCTTACATATGCGAAATGCTGAAACAGATAATTTTAGAATTTTACTGGTTTTGTTTGGACTGATCCCAGAAGTATTTTGAACATAACAAGTTTCGGCTATAAACTGGCAAGTTTAATTAACCTGCTGCCATTGGAGTTGTTCTCGGAACCTTACATGAGTTGTTGATGTAGGGAAACTCTGGCATTATTTGAATACAAGTAAAGTTTCAAACAATGCGATTAGAAGTACCCAAGACAAAGCTTTAAACTAAGAAACGTTGGGAATAAAGTTCGCTTTGAATTTACTGAGAAAGCTCGAAAGCTGAAATTTATCTTTATCAAAAATAATATTTATTCGAGGAAGTGCTCGAGTATATTAAGCTAATTTCAAACTGAACAATAAAATTATTAAAAGACTTAAAAACAAATTGCACTGTGCAGAAGAAGTTAGGAATATTGTACAATTTCAACAAAAGTTGTTTTGCATTACAATTTATTTATTATTTTTGTGGCAAAATTGGCAAAATTAAAGAGGCAGTATTATTTTTTTTTGTTATAAAGAAACAAACAGTGTTGTAATGTATAGAAAACAGCCTAATCTGTTGCTTAAAATTGTTTTATTTTTCTACGTTTAGTTATTAATCTACAATAGGTTTTAATTTTATTTTTGACCCGGCGCATCCACCATTTTTATTATTATTATTATTTTTTCTAAAAATTGTAAATGGTGTATTTGTATTTTACAAAAATAAAACTGTGTTGTAATGTATAGAAAACACTTTCATCTGTCGCTTAAAATTGTTCCATCTCTCTACGTGTAGTAACAAATCTAGAATTTTTTTAAAATTGATTATAGACCCGGCGCATCTACTATTTCTAATTTTTTTCAAAATTGTAAATAACAAGTTGCTTTTTCTCCACTTTCACTTAATTTAAATCTAATAGAGATTGTATAGGACCTTCTTGGAAGTGCATTACATCGCATAGACCTCAACCCAAAAACGTGGGAGAGCTTCTGCAGCTTTTACACATTCTGTGGTTGCAAAATTCCACAAGAACAAATTAATACTATCTCATGAAGAATATTACTCGTAGAATTCCGAAAGTTTTACGTGTTAGAAGCCAAAATACTCGCAATTAACTTTAAAAATATTTTTGTCTTATGAACTAAAAGTTTATTTTTATTTTTGTTTATTTATAGACTTTGTTTTAATTTATTTTTATGAAACTATAAAAAAATTTTTAATTAGTAGATAAAATATTTTGTTGTGTTATTTATTAATTTTTTTCTAATTTAATACAAATTTTCTTAATATCTGAAACTTTTTGTGCAAGGTGTATTTACTCTTTTGCCTTTCAGTCGACTTAATGATTTAATCTCTTTTTTTTTCTTAAAGAAACTCAAATAAGTGTTGTATCTGCTCCTATGTTGTATTTTTGGAGTTTCTTTTGGTAAAATATGACACAAAAACAATCGTCCTAGCAAAACACAAAGAAAAGTATCTGTGAAAAAATCGGTTCACTTACTTTAAAAACACGCACAGCCTATAAACAAGGGGTGTTCTGTCGGTTGAGAAAACTTTTAGGATCTATAAAAGCGGCTGATTTCGCTTAGTATTCACAATGAAAACACCCTTCGAGTTCCGCTGACATCTGTTGTTGAGCACTGGTTTGCGAACGCGCTTTTCATCCTCTAAACTTGAAACTTTCCAAAATACGGTCACTCTCCAAGGATCGGTACTTCCCATCTTCACCTTACGTTTATATCAGATAATGAACGAGCTTGGGATAACTTTCTCCTCCGACATATTTTATTTAGATGATTGCCGACTTTTCCAAACCTGAAAAAAAACAGGTTAAATGTTAATCACAAACTCTTTAGGAATCGCAAATTAAATATAAATGCGATTCGCTGCTAGATCTCAATTAAAGCGGTTTGCTCATTTTAGTTTTCAAGTCTCTCACTGAGTTTTATCAAATTAAAAGCAAAGGAAATTAATTGTTGAAAAAAATTTAAGACACTTGTACATTTAATTAACGTATAATAAAATGGTAGATAAATTCTAATATAAAAAAATTAAAAAATGTCTTGAATAATACCAATAATAATTAACACTTTCGATAACAAAATGTGTTCTAAATGAGTTGAGTAAAAGGCAAAACTGTGTTTTACTGTAAAAAAAAACTTTCTGATTTGTTGTTTAAAATTGTTTTATTTTTCTACGTTTAGTAATAAATCTACAATAATTTTTTAAATTTTATATTAGACCCGGCGCATCCACCATTATACTTTTTTAATTGTTAATGTATTTATATGGTAATAATATAAAATTGTTTTGTAATGTATAGACAACACTCTGATGTATTGCGTAATAATTGTCATGCCCACTGATATCAAAGTGACATGGCTGGTACTTCCAAAAAAAGCACTAAAAATTTAATATGTGTTCAACAACTTGCATTACAAAAAAAAAAGACAAAACCCAAACATTTCAATTGACAACTAACATGCAAACGTAATAAACTTTTGTAAATTGCAATTTTCAAACCGACGGATGGTTAATTTCCAATCTAGTGACATTTTTTCCATCGTTTATTTTAAAAACATTTTTCCAATAATTGCATCAACAATTAAGTAATGCAATTTTAAAGCAAACAGTACTGAGAAAAAATATTTTCGCTTTGTACTGTAATCGTAAAAACTATTTCCCACTTTAAAGCAGTTCATAACTCTAACAATAACAAAGTAGTGGCAAACACGATTTCGTGATCCACCTCTGTAATGCAATTAAACGAGAGTTGTTAAAAAACGGATAATAACACCTAAATCTGAAAATCTGCCGTACTTTGTATTTCTCCTACATTTTATTGCACCTCACTTAATTACGACTAATACGAGGTTTTATAGCTGCAATAAAATTTTAAAAAAAGTTACAAAAAGCTTTAACAAAAATTTTTTAAATTCTTTTTACACAAACAAATCTAAAATTACTTTTGTTTGTTATATCTGCAATAATTATTTTCAGTAGTATTGATTTGTAATGAATGCAACTACATTAATCAGCTAATTGACAAATTCTAGTTAATACAATAACAAAATGCCGATTGTAGATAATGTAATATTAATAGATACTGTTGGAAATCTGTACTTTTAAAAATGATTTAGTATTTTCGTGTAAAAATTGTCTACCAAAAAATCCTATTTATAACAAGTTATCTTGACTGACCAAAGCATTTTAAAAGACTAACCCACATAGTTTGTGATCGATAATAAATGAATCTAATTTAGCATTGTCTGATGATGATTTTAATATTTATGACACTTCCGGGTCCAATGACATTAGATCATTCTATAACATTCTGCGTAAAATCAGAGGATTATTCTTAGTTGAAAATGGAAATTAATTACGTATGTATGTGAATAATCCCCAGGCCGTTGTAACAAGATAACTTCGTTTACACCCTTCAAATTATAACCCATGGTTCGCTTTATAAAATGTAACGATTTAATAAAAAGACTAGAAATAACCGGATTTTAATTGAAATGATTTAATTTAAAATAATTACTTTAATGCTACCAATAGTGATTCTAGACAAGATATCTAACTCGTTTGTTTAATAAACACAAACAGTTCCTGATCGATGTTACAAATTATTTCGTTTAAATAAAACAGAAACAAGATGAAACGAAACGTAACAGCTAGAACCGTTTCATCAATGTTCATTATAACTGCTGTTTGTCACAGTAAACGATTAATAATGTAAGATGACTCGGCAAAAGTTATAATTTATCGCAGGCTTTCAAAGCGAAGAGAACTAACATTAGAACTATTACTATTCTATTTGAAAGTAAACGAGAGTTTTTACACTACAAATAAATAACAGATTTTGACCGAGTTTTATTGACATGTAATAACCCGGTGCATCCACTATTTTTGGGCCAAATTAACATTTGGAAAATGTGATGTTATTTATACATGTAACTTATATTAATTGTAAATTATAATATTCTATTATAGTAATTTAATATTTGACTTTCTACCAACATTACAATACAATTGTTAGAAAATAACCCGGCGCATCCACCATTTTTCAGCTGAATTAACTTTATAGTTTGCATGTTAAAAATGTTCACATTATTTATACATAATTTGTATAATAAATGGACATAATTTATTTATAAATATTTAACATAGATATTATAATAATTATAAATTTTAATATTATATTATAGTGGATAATTCATAATTTTCAAATTGTCAACAATGTATCACATATAAATCTTTCTACTGCAAAGTTAAATTTATTAAATAAAAATTTTAAATACGTCCCTTTCTTTCTTACTGCAACAACAAATATTCATAACTTAGCGGTTAATTCCAAATTGCCATTTTAAACTTTGAAAATACTGAAAAACTTTCTTTTGTTTTTCATATCAATGCAGTCATAAATGAAACAATTTCTTTCAAAAAAATTTAAAAAAATTTTTTTGATTACATTTCTAAAAAAAACACTACACTTAAACTAATAAAGTCAAATTAACTAAAATTTTTCAAAAAAAATTAGCTCCTAATTTGTTGTTTTGGAATACCATCTGTTGTCTTCCCCCTCTCATAACTTACAAACAAACTGCAACTGTTTTATAATATTGACCATAGTTATAGACATTAAACCAGTCTATCGACTTCTAAAAACCTCAGTCTTATATCGCTTCATGTTTTTGAAAAAAAAAAAAAAAAAATTCTGAAAGTAAAAGAAATGATTTTCACTTCTATAAACTTGTCTCTAGAATCGTCAATTTTCTTCTGATTTTAAATCTGAATTTAGATAGAAAACCCAAACTAGTTTAAATAATTTTTTTCAAAATTCTTAAAAAACTTTTTTAAAAATGTTTTTTTTGAAACACTTCAAAATTCGTCGATTTTTTAAAATTTTTAAAATTGGCTAAAAACTGCTGAAAAGGTTATATCCAACGTTTTGATTACAAAAATGTATCATGATATAACGTAAAAAGATTAGAAATAATTAAAATTTACTAAAAATGATTTTGCCCCTCCAATTTGTTGTTTTGGGACATTACTGGCTTTCTTTCCTCATAACTTTTAAACAAGCCGCATTTACCTTATGAAATTTTTTGAACTTATAGATTTTAAACAGTTTTATTAATTTATAAAAATTTCAGGCTTATATCTCTTTGTGTTTTTGAGAAAAAAATTCTCAAACTGAAAGAATGGTTTTTCACTTTATAAACTTGTCTCTAAAATTGTCAATTTTTTTCCGATTTCAGACTTAGAACCAGAAATATATTTAAAAGGCCTAAATTAGTTTAGGTAAATTTTTTCAGAAATTTTAAAAACTTTTCTAAAAATGTTATTTTTGTCGTAAAGGGTATATGTACTTGAAAGGTATTAATCAATTTTTCAAAATTTTTTTAATTGGCTAAAAATTCCTAAAAAAATTATATCTAACGTTGTGGTTACAAATATGTATTTATGAAATGACGTAAAAAATCACAAATAATTAAAATTTTCAAAATAGAAATATTTTAGTTTCCTATTTGTTTTGGGACATTATCGTCTTCCGCCTTTCATAACTTCTAAATAAATAAAATTTGTTTTGTGAATATAACTACACTTATAGACCTTAAATTGTTCTATCAGTTTTCAAAAATTTTGGTCTTATTACCTCTTCGCGTTTTCAAGAAAAATTTTTTAAAATAGAACAACAGTTTTTTTAATTTTTTGCAATTTATGACTAGTTTTAGGTGCATTTTACTAATTTTAAATTTAAAAACTGTTTTATAATAACAATCTAGCGGTTAAAACTACTGAGAAAATTAAGAGAATATTTTTTATTTCTATCATCACTACCGACAGCAGAATAATTTTAAATATTAATCTCACTATTATTATTTACAATAAATTTCCATTTTGAAGATTAATTAAACCTAGATTGAAATGAAACAGGTCTAAATTTTCGGCATGTTAGAACACATCTGTAATTGAATTAGAACTACGCAAGAGCAGAAATAGACTCAGAATTGCCATCAGAAGGCAAACCGCATCGGATTTGGCTTAGAACCCACTCGTATCCGGTTGAGATCCGACTTTAGATAAATTCTTTGTCGAAATCGGATCCTCATTTGCCTTGGATTCACTACACTCTCGTCTTTATCACATTCCTATATACAATTCTGTCAAAAATTCTAAAAAATATAAAATGTGTTTCAACAAGAAATAAAACAGTTTGTTTTGAATTAAATCTCCTGTTTCGTCCTTTGACAAATTAACGCCGAATAAAACCTAATCCAATCATAAGGTAATTGACTTATAATCTAATTCTATTCTAGTTAGATGGTTGAGCTCTTGACTCGGGGAATGTTGCATAGTAGCAGTTATCTGGCCGTAATTAGACTAGGAAGCAATTAGAGAAATGTAAAGTTTCATCGGTTTGGGTATCCGGACTGGTCCGGATGTCATTTAATTAAAGTGTCAGTAGTGGCGAGAAGACCGAAGTGCGTCGATCCAATCGGTGAGACTATCATATGTAAGTACACTACTATCTCAGCTTAGAATGAGACACCCTTGCAAATTGGTATTCGCCGACAGCCACAACCACTAAGACTCTAGACCTGGGGTGTCGAGGATGAATAGCCACTTACATTTCGCTCGATTTCATTCAACGCATGTCTGACACCTTCAAGCTTTCATACATTAAAAATCGAAAAACTCTACATCGAACTTTTGATATACAGTGTGTTCCTAAAATTATTTACAAGCAGTGTATTGGAGAAACTGTCTAAAAGTTTGGTTTTTACGAACAGATAGCAATGAATTTATGTTATCAGCTAAAGATTTGTTTTGTTATCGCTATTTACAATGCTCTAGAATATATTGTTTGTTATATTATATTATTCTAGATTGTTTAGGATGATCTAAATTTGGTATTGTGATCCAGAAGAATATTCCAGAATGTTCAAAATAATGTGAATATATCTTCTAAAAAAGATATTTTTACAAATTCAAAAAAAAGTGGCAAATCTCTATAACGTATTTGAAAAAAGTAAAATTTGTAAATTTACTACGAAAATACTAAAAATAATAAATAAAAAAATAAACAATTTTAGATATATTAAGGGAAATATTAAAAAATATAAAAATAAATTATCCTTTATTTCTCTATATGTTTCTACTAGCTCAACTATACGAAACACCCTGTATATATAAATAAATAAATAAAAAATAAAACTATATATAATACATTAGTTCTCTGTGCTTTAATTGTAATTATAATTAATTAAATTTGATAGAAATGGCTCAAAACAGATTTTGTGGTTGATACAATTATACATGATTAGTGCACTGGAAGCCAATTGTTTACAATTGACCATGAAAACAAACAAGAATAAACTAATTATTAAATAATAAATCAGGTTGATTTTACATTTTGTAATTTCCAATGACATATAAACAAACAATTTAAAAAAATAGAATGAATTAGATTATCAAACAAATTAGTTTAATTCAGTTGTAATAATTTAGGTTTAATCGTATTATAAATAATTATAAATGGCTTACCACCCTTAACGTCAAAGAGTTACGGTTTCAAGTGCCTCTATTCCTCCCCTATCTGTAAGTCTGAAAGCCTCTACTTTATCTAACTAATATCGTTTGTTTACGCATTTGCGGAGAGCTATTTTAGGTGACTTTTCTCCTAAAATGCATATCTCTCGAATGAAGAGGAAGGAAAAGCCGTCTAAGTGGAGTAATGGTTCAAGAAGTGATATAGCACTAACGAGATGAAGAGGAGACGAAAGCGTGTTGGGCGTTGTGCAGGACCGATAAATCTGCGCTAAAGAACGACCGAATATACAATGCTTCCATGCAGACTTTCGGGCTAAATTTATTAGTGCTGAAATGTCGTAGAACGTGAAAGGAACCGGGTGCCTTACTGGCGCACTAGACTAACCCTTTACTGTACCACCTGCACGCACAAAAACCGGAAATGGAAAATGTATCTTCCATGAGTTGTTTACAATTAGCTTTCATGCGAAATACCGGACTTCCGCCAATTTTTGTGCATTAGAGGCTGCGACCACTTTGGCTCAGACTTTTATTGCCATACGTTAGGATATAGAAAAACTAGCTCGAGGAAACTGGAAAGACTCTCACGGGTTTATACAGACCATTTCTTTTTAGTTTTATTGTACATTTTAAGTTTATTTAACGAAGCGAGTAATTTTTATGGGTTTATAAACACTTTATTAGTTTTTGTTATTTTCAAAACGCAAAATAAAATTTCAAAAAATAAATTTTAATTAAGATAGAGGTAGTGCCAAATTGGGGTACCTGAGGTCCACTGAAATATGTTTCTTAGAGAAGTCTACTAATTTATAAAAATAAATGTCGCAGCTACTAAAAATACATATTTTATAGGAGTTTTTATAAAATGCCTTTTGCTGTTTTAATTTCAATAAATTTTTGCCAATGACTTTTATTTTTTACAAAATTTTGTTTTTGTTTTGAGCACAAGAAAACTACCTATAAGATGTTTTTCGTTGATTTCGGTTTTTGTAAAATGCCTTCTGTAGCAGCTTATTTTATAAAATGTAGTCTACAAATTCTAGTAACTTCTCTTGCAGTTTTTGTAAAATGTTATATACGACTTCAAATTTTAATAATAAAAAAACAATAAAATCTCTTTTGTTAATTCTGATTTTTATAAAATATTTTGTGGCAGCCAGTTTTTATGAAATGTGGTCTACAATTTCTAGAGTTTTAAAATGTCTCTTGCAGTTTCTATTCTTATAAATTGTTGATTATGACTTCCAGTTTTTACAAGATTCTCTTAAAATTAAAATAAAAAAAATATTACTTTATAGCACCGAGCAACAGCAATTAAAAATTTGAAACTATTTTTGATTTATCTAAAAAATACTTGGTTTTAATTTATTCTAATATTAAATATTTATTTAAAAATTCTTCATTACTATTTGTAATCAGTTCCAGTGATAAAATCCTCATAAACGATTGAAAGTTCGATAACTGTTACATTATTTATTCATGTTTTTCGAGTTGGCTGCATGAATGAATGATAATGAATCATTCAATCAATTTATCCATCCAACAGAATATAATGTTTTACCCATGTAAAATGTGAACTACATGCATACACTTGTACTATGAATATTTTTTAAACCAGAGGGCGTATTGTATTGATTCCACCCCATATCCTCAACGAAATAAACTCTTTTAAACCGTGCCGTAAAATAAACTTTTTATAAAACTTGTTAAACTATTTACATAAGTACTAAACATCTCATTTAAATAATAGCTCACAAAATCGAGTTTTTTTGTCTCTAAAATGTGAAAACTTCCACTTGACGAAAACAAACATTTCTGGTTACTTTTCCCGGATTTGATAACAAGGATAATACGGGAGATTCATCTCAATAAACGCAATGTTCTCCAATTCAGACTCATATATTAATTTTTCTGAATGGTATATGTAGAGTTATTACTTCCAGTGGGAATTCTCACGTGACTCATAAAATAACGACAGTTTTGCGGATTCGCTGTACAAAATAGGAGCTCAAATAAAAGCATTGCTTGATTCGGGGTTATTTACATTTTGAGGTACTTTTCAACATTCACAAAACATTGTCCCTATTTATATGTATTTGTTCTTTAAGCAGAAAATATGTTTGCTTTATTAAATATTTGTTATTTGCTTTAAATGTTTTAATAAAATTAGAACAAACTTCTGAAATATATGACATTCTAACAGCCACGCTGGTTAAAAAACTTGCAGTGTCAGCATTTAACATTAGGGCTTTTTGTTATATTTTTCTTTTTATGTTTCTTTTTTTTTTTATTTCTTCTATAAAACATTAATGCTTTAACCATAAGTAAAGCAGCTAAAAAAGAGAAAAATAACACAAACAAACAAGAAGAAAGAGAAAAAAAGCTTCCCACATGTGATAAAGTTAAAAATATTATAGAAACACAAAAAAACAACAAAAGCCTAGAAGAAGACAACATACAAAAAGTAATAATAAAATACGGAGAAGAAACAATAACGAAGATAATATATCATTTAATTAAAAATGTAGATGTAATTATAAGAGAACAAATGCCGCAAGCATAGAGTACAACAATATTTTGACTGATCTATAAAAAAAAAAACAAGAAAAAATGTGAAAATTGCAGAGGAATAACGTTACTCAATTCTGTATATAAAATAATGGCAACAGTACTAAACAATAAACTAAAAAAGCATATAAAAAAATTTGTAAAAAAATACCAGTGTAGTTTTAGGAAAGGAAGATACATACTAGACCTAATATTTTTATTACAACAGATACAAAAAAGAAGTCACCAACAAAAATTAAAAAAATACTTGTTTTTTATCGACCTAAGGCACTAGAGAAAACCACAGAATTTGGATTAATAAAAAACTGTCAAAAAATTTGAAGTGTTTGATAACTTAAAGCAGGAAAAGCCGTTTCCTTTAATATTGTTTATATTGCCTTTAAAAAAATATAAAGACAGAGCAATTTATAGAGACAAGATCTGCTTTTCTATTAACAACATCAATGCCTTGTATTTGCAGACAAGATAACACTTATAACAAGAACCAAAAATGAGCTGTCAAGAATAACAAGAAACCTTATTACAAATGGGACTAAAAATAAATAAAGAAAAAACTAAACTTATGATATACAAATATAAAATATTAAAAAATAGATATTTAAAAGTAAACGTATAGAAAAAATACAAATTTAAAAAAATTAAAGGATTTTTCTACTTAGGAAGTGTAATAGAAAAGAAACCAACAAAGACAAAAAAGATAAAAGAAAAATAGCAGCTAAAAACTAAGAAAACAAAAACAGTCCATGCTGCAGATATTAGAAACGAAAATTTCTAAGAAAAATTTATGGAAAAAAACAAATAGAAAACACTTAAATTAAAAAAAAACACAAAATTAAAAACATTATACAAAAACGCAGATATAATAAAAGTAATTAAACCACAAAGAATTAGATAGACCATGTAACAAAAATAAACAAAAACAGATTACCATAAAGAATATTAACAGGACTAAGACCCAAAACAAAAAAAACAGACTAAAAACAGAGTAAAAAAGAAGTAGAAAAGCACTTCTAAAAGTTACAAAAAAAGCAGTGGAAGAAGAAAACTCTAAATAAAAAAAAGCTTTTTATAATATTTTTTCCTTCAGATTTATTGTTTTTATTTTTTTCTTAAGAAATTAATGTTATTTATTTATACAATCAAATTAAAAATATAGATTTTGCGAATAAAAAAATTCATGAAACGATTGCAAAAATGTCTTGTATGAATAGCGGGGTCATTACAAACAATGGGACCGCTCGGCTATACAAACGCTGAAAAGTGTTATGCTTGGATTAATTTTATTTTCTTTATTGTTCAAACAACTGTAGAGCATATAACCAAATCTGGATGGAATTTACGAGATCAAAACTTGGATGTAAATGGCAGGGTGGAAAACAAGCAACCACTAATGTAAATAAACATCGCCGTGTCAAGATAATCGAGGGGCAAGAAGTTGTTCGCTTTTCAAATATGCTATAAAAAATTTATGGTGCAATTTATTTGAGGTAGCTATCATCTTCACGTGCTAAACCCCGGGCGATAAACTTGGAACAACTGAAAGTAAGAGTATGTCGTATCTATTGTTGGAGAAACGACACACAGGCGATGCTAATTACAGTGATTACAATTCACAATGTTGTTCCTAGTTATTAATTATAAAACGTGATTATACCAGAACTGGAGTAGTGTTAACGTGGACAGACAGGAGATCGATAAGAGCCCGGAGGTCGACTCACTGAGCATAGACAAAGACAGGTGAGAAACTTGTAGTAGCCACGGAAATTGTGCTTTCCTGCGTATACAACAATATCATTTTCTATACATTAGAACAGATGTTACTAATAATTAAATTTCAGTTATTGAAAGATACGTCATTTTGAAAGCTCTTCAAATTATTGCTAGGTCAGCCAGATGCTGTACATATTACCTACGAACTGTTTCAACTAGATTTTATTAAACAATGCTGAAACATGTGCGGTCTATAAATGACATAATCGATTTTTATGTTGAGAGAAACTGGAAAAAATTTGAAACATGATTCGAACACGAAGAACGGTTTGTTAAAAATTAACACAATTTTTGAAAACATGGAGAGAGAATGAGCATTGTAAAACTTTAAATTTGATCAACAAAATTTTGTTTGGATGTTGTTACATTGTTTTACACGACAAATTTTTAAAACAATAATTTTTTTTAATAATATTAAATGAATTAGATGTTTTGGCAAAGATTCAAAGATGGTGGAAGCGTCGAGTTAATACAGCTTTTCATTAATTGCAATGTGCTAATTGACTAAATAATTAGGCGTAAAACATTTTGCAAAATAAAAACGTTATGTAATAAAGTTTTAAATGTTAATTATTTGTTACTACATATATTAAAATTAGTTATTTTTGATAAAAATTTGACAACTTTCTTTTTTAATTGCACGACTTACTATTTACCTCTCTCATTTAACATCAAATTGAATTATAATTACTATTATTTTGATGTGCAAACATAGAAGATATATATCAAAAACGCAATTCAGTTTTTAGCAGAGAAAAAACTTCATAAACTTGTCTTATTCAAAGCAGATGAATAAGATATTTTCTCGACAACTTCATTGAGACACAGAGTGCAAGATGTCAAGTGACATGTCATCACCATAAACGTGCACTTGCAAGTTATAAAACTATGTGAGCACAAGAAATAAATGTTAGGTAGATTGTGAACTGTCTCCGAAACGTTAAAAATAGATGGAGAAGTGAAATACAGTTAGTATTGTGTCGAAAGTCAAAGCTAAGCGAAATTAATTTTTTCATTTCAATGTCTCAACTTGTAAATTAGAATCTTTAATAACTTTCTTAAAACAAAAGAACAAATTATGTATTACTTTTCATTTAGAAGGTTTGAGAAAAATTTTAATAAACGATTTGTTTGCTCAATTGTTACTTTGAATTGAAATCTATTATAGTCAATGTTATATAGCAATAAATTTAGGTTACCATCTACTATTTATACAATAAAGCAAACAGATTTATTGGTTGCTTACTTTACAAAGTTATAATTATAAATAATATATTAAAAATCTTCTAATGTAGGCGACAAAT
Organism: Tribolium confusum; assembly: GCA_029207805.1. Lineage (NCBI taxonomy): Eukaryota > Metazoa > Arthropoda > Insecta > Coleoptera > Tenebrionidae > Tribolium > Tribolium confusum. The sequence goes on from JALGAY010000004.1 coordinate 381,623, forward strand.
GAAATTTATTCAAACAGAATAAATTAGCTACTTGCCTTACAGAGTTTGTATTAGAAGTATAAAATTGATAAACAAAAACTCTGTAAAGTAGACAACTATTTAAATCTATTCGTTTTTATTGTGTAAACTTAAACGTGGTGGATTATACTTGAAATATTTTTTTGGCAGTCATATTTACCACTTTTTTATATAAAAAATAAAATGCATTTCGCTGAAACTCTGAAACTAAAAAATTCTAATAAACGTATCATGTTGTGCATAAAACATTTCTAGCTTTTATTAAAGGAGATGGCACGCACCTTATGGGTAAGTGGACATGCTCCGATCAAATTCAAATTTTTTCAGCAAATTCTTCTTGAAAAACTAAACATTTCATATCATTGGGCCATTGTGGCACGACTTACGGTTTAGCCGCAATTAATTGTTAAAGTTTTGTTATTTTGGTCAATTTTTCCATGAAATCTGTCAGTTTAAGCGCCTCGAGATGTTTATGACCTACCCTAGAGATTACCACCAACCGTGAGGGTTAATGGTATTTTCATTACTTTTTACAACAGCACTTGCAATGTACCAACAATGAATACATTTGGGGACAACTTGACTTAAACATAATAAAAATTAATTCGGAAGGGCTATTGTACGATATTTGTTACATTACACATTACAAATATTTGATAAACATTTCAGAAACGGCGAACTTCTCGTCCTCTCCGTCCAGCAGATTTGGAGCATGAGACACGTTCTTAAGAATCAACTTTTTTCGTTTAAAACTATTTATTGAATCTAGATAAATATTAAATAAATACGGCTGGCTAGATTAAACAACTTTACAAATATCAGAAATATATGTCTTATCGGTTTGGTGGGGGCAATTCTCTATCTGCAGCATCACTTATTCTGTGCAATAATTGATTTGACGGATATGTAATATTTTCATTATGTCGAGCGTACCCTAAATACCACAATATACTTGCGACATGTGCACAGCAACCTACAGTCCTAGCGCCTGCTTTACATAAACAATAATAACCTAAAATTGGTTCCCCCGCAAGATTTTCTTCATTGGTCGGAGTGAAAGAAATCCAAAGCTGATGTTTAGTGGACTGTCTGAATCTAGAATAAATTCGTGCTCTTAATAAACCGTTTTCATCTTGGGTCACTTGATAACAAAAATGATCAACATTTTCTCGTTGCATTTTATCTTGTACATAACCCGGTGCGAGCTTTAACTGATACACCCCAAAAGTCAAATCTCTAAGATATTGTAATGTTAAGCGTGGAAACTCTTGTAACTCTAATTCGTTTAAATTAATCCACTGATCGTTTGCAATATTTCTTAAATGAAGACGTTCAACTTCAACTCTAGTTTTTATTACGTTTTCCGCTACTGCTAATTGTTTCATTCTTTCCGCGAATTCAATATCTGCTCCTGCCATATTAATTTTGTCAAAATATTTATTTATTAGCGCACACGCAATTCGTAAGTAACATTTTAAATGTGGTACCTGCTGTATTGGAATAACTCCTTTAAATATTTGGAAACAATTTTTTAAATGTCCGTTTCGCGCCACTATAATCCAACGAGTTTTTGTTATTAATCGCGCTTTATTTGCTTCTTCAGTTGCCAGTTGACGTTGGCCTCTGTTCAAAATTGGAGGTATTTGTACATCTAAATTAATATTGTGTAAAAAATTCACTGCATCGCGGTAACCTCTGTCAACAATAAATATGTCACCTTCTTGTAACCAATTTCTAAGTAATTCTATGTCGTTTTGATTATTTTGTTCTAATTGATCAACTAACATTGCAGCATCATTATTACGACTATCCGAAAAGTATGGACCGTGTACATCTAAAATAAAACCATCTGGAGCTACCACTAAAGCTGGTTTCAATAAATGACTGTTTTTATACACGCAAAACGATTGTCGAAGAATTCTAAAATTCGAACTTTTGGGTATTTTTAAATATGTCCCATCAACGTAAGCAATAGCTTTTTTATTTGCAGGATCTGGATTATATAATTCATTAGAGAAATCATTTACGTGTTCATTAATATAACGCTCTCTAGTTATTGAATTTACTCCAAGGTTTTGGGAAACAAAATTTTCATTAAGACTAGTTTTTACAATATTTATTGCTAAGCTAACCGCTTGTCTTGTAGAAAATGAACAAAATACTTTCAAAATATTATCGGAGAGACCTAATTTAAGTTTCATTAAAAAACAAATCAAATCTTTTTTATAAATCTTTCTATTGCTTCCATGAATATTAACTTCATTACAATACCGAAATAAATCCCGAAAATTGTCTTTACTCAAATTAGTTAAAGATTTAAAATCATCATTGGCAAAATTATTTTCCGAATTATATTTTGTGCAACTTTTTTCAAAAGCTTCTAATCTTAGTGCTTTAAACCATTTTGTAGCGTCTTTTCGCGACATTGCTACTGCACGTTCATTTGTAGGTACATCATCAATAATTTCGTTAGGTAATAATTGTTCATCATTTAGGTGCACTGGACAACAACGGGCTCTATCAGGAATAAAAACATCTTTGTCAATATAAATTCTAATTCTGGCATTAAAAGGAACTCGAATTAATCTGTTACGTCTCCGGCGACAAATAAAACATATTGGTCCATTTCTAATTGCAATACAATTAAAAACAAATTCGTCATTATCAATTTCCTGTAAAATATTTTGATAACATGCTTCATGATAAGCAACACCTACTTCAAAATTTCGTGGCTCTAAATTATTGTTTATTCTACGATTTACAGCTAAATCGTTAAATCCTGGAGGAAGGTCCAAGAAAACTTCTTCAACCAAATGAAAAAAATCTATATCTCTTTCTCTAAAACCGCAAAAATAGCAAGAGTCCTCCATAATTAACTTTTTTGCTTAATTAATTTCAAACTTATATGTATCTATAATTAAAACTAATAGTAATACTTATAATTATAAACTCTATTAAATTATGAACTATTAATATACCTACTATCTAAACTAAAAAGTAAAATAATTAATAAAATTAAAAACCCAATTTTTATCAGAAAAACTTAACAGTAAAATACTGTTAAAATTAGAAATATTTAAAATCACTCACCTTTATAAATAAAGATATACAAAACACAAAATACACTTGTTGAATAATATACCACTTAGCGAAACACCTGGATGGTAAGAACGAACAAGACTAAACAAAAATTATCTTTTACAACCCTTTCTCCCACTAATCACATACTTTCAACTTTCACCACTAGCTACCACCCCCTTTCTTCATAGTAACATTTTATCAAATCCCCTTATTTTAGACTCGCACTTTTCCAAATATTTATCTTATTTCTTTTAAACCATTTTTAGATTGTTTGTTTAATCATTTACTAACTATATAGAGTAAGTATCTAGTTAATCAATGGTTTAACATATATTATGGTTATTTTCACTAGGAACAAATTGTATATTTAACAAGATTTTATAATGTACCGGGATTGCAATTTAAAGCATACTGTAATCTTATTATGGGACAAATAAATTCTGTGACATTGTCCTCTCGGTTGGTGGCAACCACAAGGGTAGGTCATAAAGATCTCAAGACGCTTAAACTGACAGATTTCATCGAAAAATTGACCGAAATGACAAAACTTTAACAATTAATTGCGGCTAAACCGTAAGTCGTGCCACAATGGCCCAATGATATGAAATGTTTAGTTTTTCAAGAAGAATTTGCTGCAAAAATTTGAATTTGATCCGAGCATGTCCACTTACCCATAAGGTACGTGCCATCTCCTTTGTTAGATACCTGTCGTGTAAATTCAATTTTGTCGTGCAAGGTTAAATAGTCCTGAGGCAATGCAGGAAATACTAGAGATTCACTCAACTGAATACTTTTTACAACCGAGTTGAATGTTGGATATATTTCTGTGCGAAACGTTATATTCTTTTTGTTGAAAAATGTCATTTCGAAAAAATTTGTTCTCGTAGTGCGAGCTTCTGATTAGATAATCCAAACTTCGTTTCAAAATGAGATTATGATATATCCAGGCGGAGATAATCTCACCGTGTCTACATACTGCTTAATCTAAGATGTCGTTAAGTTAATTAAGCATGTGAGAACTAGAACTAAGTATATTCCATATTAAGCTATTTTTGAAGCGAAAGTGGTAAGCGTATTATAGTTAAATGTAGATTTAATGTAAGCTTGGAATTATACTATAACGTGATAGCCAGTAAATAAGACTACTTCTAGATAATCCTATTTGCGTTAGCTACCCCTCTACTTATAGCAAAAGATAATATTTGCGTATGTATTTAAGGATATTTCCCAAACTTGCAACGATCAAGGATATTAATATAAACCAAAAAAATATAAATGATTCTGGGAATTTATCTCTGACATAAGTTAATGACAAAAAAAATCTAGTAAAGACACAAGAATTACGAAAGATGATGTAGAAAAACTAAACAAATTACTACTCGTTTCGGTCATTAATAAACAGTGGGTAGTCTGTTTATTTATTTTAAGATACTCTGATGATATAATAATATCTAAAGCAAATTTTTAACTTACAAATAAACAAATAGAACAGCAGAAAATTACCAAAAACAAAATAATCTATTAGATAGTTAACATTTTAGACACAAACTGATTGATTAAAGAAAGTTAGACCGCATTTTAGGTCTAGAATTATTGAGATTTAACATAATATTAAAAGAGATTCGAAACGTTGGTTCTGTAACAAAGTATTCACTGCTCTAGTTTACTTACCTCATCACTGTTATTTTCTGTAACCAGAGTTAAATTTCTTGAAAATTTTTTTTATTAAATAGAACATTAGTAACGCAAACATTTAAAAAATCAGTCAATACTTTTAATAAATTTGTTTTATTTTAACACAAACTAAACAATGTGATAGTTTTGTTTTCTGCTTTTCGAACAATTTGTTCTAAAATGTTTGAAAGAAAATAAACCTCCTTGTGTAAATTGAAGGTACTTAGACAATATGTTACCGGATAAAAGTCGTAGTTTCACTAATGTTTGAAAGTGGAGTTACAAGAATAACGTCCAATGTGGATCTTTTTACTGCTTTATATGTCTTTAGTAACCGATACGCTATTCAGACTACAAGAACGCTGATTGCACCTCTTCGCTCTCAAAGTTTCTCTAGACTTTTTATTAAGAAAATCGAGACTTAAAACAAAGATCTGAACTCTATAAATTCAATTATTGGGTATTTACGCACATTGTGTGGAGTTAACGTGTTTTTCCGGTTAAAAAAACAACAAATGTAATAAAAACTTTTGTTATTTTAGCGTATTTGTTGTTATTTTGATGTTACTAATATATTAACACACAAAATATAGCTCGAAGCAAATTTAAACATTATTTTAATGTGAAAGCTACTAATTTATTATTTTTTCACTTTTTATTCGTGTTTATTATTAAATTTTTATTTTGTCAACATCACAAAAAAATAAAAATATTCCGTCATGATGAACACAAAATTAAAATCTATAAAAATTCTAATAAAACGCAAATTACTATTAAAATCGTTGATGATGTCATAAATGACAAATTATTCTCGTAAAAAAAATATTATTTTAGATGGATATCTGGTGCTTTTTTTGATACAAAAACGTGCGAAACTCGAGTAAATATATTTGGAATTTGGTAAAATCAATATTTTACAGGATCCACGGATGCTTGTTTTAATTATGCGCATTTTAAACGTTAAAATTAATTAACAATTTTATGAACGTGAATTTTATTTAAAATTACTCGGTAATACAACTCTCAGAGAAAAATAACATACACTTTAGCTAACATATTGCTTTTCCTTCTCTCGACTGAAAAACAATTTGATTGTCAGATTTCAATAAAGAAAGACATTGCCAACAGTACATTCTAGTGCTAAACTACTGATTGTCACATATTTTTCGCTTGATTTAAACCTGATTTTCCAGCAATTGACTCAGAGTTTAATCAAATCTCAAGCAGAGCTTTCTACGGTCAAACAAACAGCTATTGTAGATAGAAAAACTTAAATATTGTTTAACAATTCAACCTGATACAAAACGCATTCTCTTCGAAACTAAATAAGTAATCATTTGTCAGTGATACAACGTGCATTTCTGCTGCGGTGAATATCAAATGTTAGACATGCCAGTTCATTTAACTATCGGTAAATGTGTAAGTGTCAACATCTGTTGCATGCTGTGAATTGTACATATTTCAACGAAATGCTGTTTAATCTGGAAACGGCAAATTTAATTGAATATTCTTGTCATCACGTGATTAAATTAACATAAAGAGTAGAAACTGTCTGGTCATTACAATAAAAGAATGACAAGATTTAAATCCGAAATGTAGATGTGTGAGAGATAAGCCGAAAAATTGCGAAACTACTATTTTAATTTAAAAAAAATAGTAAAAACATTCTTAAATTTAGTTAAACAGTTTTAAAATAACAGTAACAGGTAGTAACTGTTACTAAAAAATAACAGTTTTTGCTATTCTTATTGATAACGTCTATTTTTTTAAGTATTTTAATTTTAGCGACACGAAAGAGTTGACTAAGTAGCGAAATTCTTAACTTGCCAACGTTTCAGAATTTTTTTATATCTTTTTCTTTGAACTTGACTTAAAACAAGCTCCTTATGAGCATTGTTATATTTTATTAAATAAATAAGTATTTTTCTAAATAACAGCTTAAAACTAACAGCTTTGAAACAATAGTTAGAAAATTAAAGCTGTTTTTAACTGTTATTTTAATATAAGAGTAACAAGTAGTCTGTAATTAAAAATAACAGTTTTTGTTATTGTTGTTGCTAACAGTTATTTTTTTAATTCATTATATTTAAAAAAATAACAACTACGAGTAACAGTTTTATTTTAAAAACATTTTTAAATAAAAAAAAATTAAATTTGTATCGAATTTTGTTCAAAAGTTTCAATTCAATATATCTTTGAGTTAACCAATCGTAAGATATCTTTTATAACAAAATTTTCGTCATTTATGTCCGCTTCTATTTTGTGAAAATTATGTAAACCATCCTTAATATTTCTTTGACCGATCGAGTTTTTCTCATTTCAATCTCGTCTATATATCTTATCCAGTCGAACGCTTCACGCTTTTCGCATATTTATTTGTTATGCTTGGAGTGTTTCTGGTCTCTTCTTGGTGTAGATCTGACCGCTTGAGGCGACAGTTTCTTAGTATCGGTAAAAACGGAAGGGAGGATGACGTATCCCGAACTTCTTGCTTGTTATAGCCTCTTTTCGCTTTATTATACCCTTTGGAGCTGGAATCTGATTTTCCGTTCTGCTTCGTCCACATTATTCCCTCGGTCCGCTAGTTATGATATGTTGCTTTGATACAGTCGCATAACCATAGATCGGTATAGATACTGTTATAATACCAGCTTTCTTTCAAGCTGTCTCAGTTTATTTTCAGAGAAATTATTTATTTCGACATTTTAAACGTTTCCATATCTGTGCTAAATATCTAAAACACTTTTTAATATTTTAATTAAATTTGCAGTGACTCTGTTACCGATTTATTATATATAATACCCAAAAATTTATAACGAACATCTCTGGGCATTATCTATACTTAATACTTAAAGATTTCAGTTAGTAAGCATTTTAAAATTTAGCTAATCTAAAGTGTTTCAGTTACCGATATATTATACATTATATCCAGAGATTTATAGCTAATATCTCTAAATACTATGCATATTTAATACTTAAAATTTTATTATTTTTTTAAAATTTTTGAAGTTTTGTTTTTTCTGTTTTATCTGTTAGAAATATCAAAGACAATTCAGGTTGAGTTAAATCTATATTCAGTTTTATCAAAGTCAGAAAAAAATAAGGAAAATTTCTATCCCTAGAGCACACCTATATATAACATAAATTTATACGATGAAACCATCTTGAAAGCCGCTATAAATCAGTGCGATTTTCTGGATCGATAAGGTATTTTTGATTAAAAAAAATTTCTAGTTAAATTATTTAATTGTCTCGTGTATGCGTATTTTTCCGAATAAGCGAAATATTTTCAAGCTAACAAATATGTGGGGTTCACAAATAAGGGCAATCAACATCGGGCGTTTTATTTTTAGTGTCGCTGTTGGTCTCGTTAGAGTTATTGGTGCCCCACATGGCCGTCAACCTTTTATTTATTTTATCACACTCATTCTCTCGCACAACATGCGTTAATTAAAACTTAACAACTTAATTAGAAATTTCTGGTGCTTATTTTAATTAATGTAATCGCACCGTGTATATATTCGATCGTTGTTTACTTTTGGGTGAAAATGTGTAGTACTGATTGTAGAGAAGCGCAATCCTAATTTCCCTAGTGAATGTATAATATGACCAAGGGGGAGATTAAGAAGCTAAACAAGTACCACACAGACAATTGTCAGAGAGGGATAAGGAGATTACTCCTACTGCTTCCTGAATATCGCTCCTTATTCCTTTAGGTATTGTCCGCTAACTTGCTCACAATTACTGAATACGCCTTGCGATTACCCTACTTGTTCTAGAATGAATTACTATTAGTTCACGTTTAAATTCAACAAAATTATTACACAATAGATCAACTTGTACAGTTTAGGACTACTTGATTGGTTTATTATTATTCTCTTTAGGTTTGTCCTTTCATTACATTTGAATTACTTTAAAAGTTTTATAAAGAAAGCTTCTTATACATTTAAATGTTTTTTTTCTACTGGAATTACAGAAATAAAAATAAAAGAGATAAGACAACAAACAATAGATTTAAGAAAGTACATCAGATACAGCAAAATTGGAAGAAATTTGTATTGCTTTTATGCTTAATTGCAAAGCAATTAAATTTTAAGTAAGACCACAATATTTTCTAAATAATTTGACTATTTGACATTTATTAGGTTATTTTTGGCGGCAAGCAAAAGTATTTTTACAAATCTTGTTTTCATGCATTTTGTTTTTCAATGATTTCTTGTAGGAATTTACAAGTTTATTAAATCTATTTAAAGTTAATGGTAAACTGTTTATATTATTATAATTTTGTATATTATGACGTATTATTTATGCCTATTAAAGCCTTGCTGTATTGTTTGGCATTGACAATTCAATTTGGTTACTTTTGTCAAATGCTGCGTTGACAAAACAACATGCTATTCATACAGTCATGACTTACTGAGATATCAATCATTCTGAAATGCTCTATATGTTTTTACATTTTTTTTAATTTTTTACAAAACTATTTTAGCTTGTTTTATTTTTTTAATTTGTGGTTTACACAACGTTTGTTAAAATTTGCCAAAAACAGTAAACGTTGGAGTGTGGGTGTTAATTAGGTTTGAATAGTTAATTGATACGCGAAATTTGGTTTGAAAGGCTAAATTGGTGTGTTATTGTGTTTTATAATATACTCTTTTATGTCGAATTTCACAAAAAGTCATTTTTCAAGTCGCAAACCCATTTATTATGTTCAACAATAAAACTGCTTTGTAATAAAATATATCAATTATCCTAGATCTTTTCAATTTGAAAACAGAGACTGTTTAATTTGTTTTATTTGAGTTTTTGTTATAACGTAAAATTATAATGTCTGATATAATATCACCACCCAAACTTAATATTAATCTCGGTTTCCTCTCCTGCATTAAATCAAATCCGGTGCGGCGAATTTTTCCTTCAGATTCATGAAATATGTTCGACATAATTTGCAAACTAGTTCCTTATATTATCTGAAAAAAATTTCCGAATCGATTGAGATAAAATCTTGTGGCAAATAAAAACTTTTATTAAATCGTTTTCTTTTACCCTTCGTAAACTAATTAAATTTTCTTCAACTAATTAATTTTAAAAGGAAAAAGATGTAGAAAGCTTTTCATTTATAAAATGTTACTCATTTCAACTACTGTCATAACATTTTTTATTCTATTAAAATATGTATTTTCTGAGATAACTTCAATGTGTTATCAAAGTACTACACCAAGATAATCTTTTACAAAGTTTTCGATTTACTAATGTCTTTTTAAATAATGTATTTTTGAAAGTTTTCACATAAAAACTTTTTAACTTTAAATAAGCGATAAAATTCTAGCAAGATATATTTATTTCAATGTATTAATAGATAAAATTTTTAATCTGGCTTGTAAATTAACAATTTGAAACGGCTTTCTTTATTTAAGAAAAAAAAAGTAAGAATAATCTATAGATGAACAACAACGATTGATTGCAATAAAAAAGTAGTTCATTTTCTCGATTTGTCGTTGACATTAGAAAGAGGACTTTCAACTATCAAGAAGACAAATAGCTGTCGCTGCATTTAACACTCAGCGACTGTTTTCAAGACTGGAGGTTTATACTCTAATACGTTTACTTTTTTCAAGGATAAGGAGGAATTTTTTTCTTGTAGAGATTAGTTCAAATTGCCATTTGTTTAATTCTTGATAATTAATTTGTTCTGTCGAAAATTTGCGCATTTCTTTGTTTAAAATTTATAAAAATCTCTGAAACTTCTTGAAGATATATAAACAGAAGTCACGAAACTAATAAATCTTGCATTTGCAGCTCGGAAATGCAACGTAATTTATCTGTTTATTTCTCTGAAAATATTTGAATCATTTCAAACTTTAAGAATAACTCTGCATTATTAATGAATTAAAATTTAAATATTTAATATTGCGGAGAAAAACTATTTTCTACAAAAAATTGTTTTTTCAAAACTCAATGTTCATATAAATGTAATAGAACCTCTATAATTTCACTAATTATCTTTGGTCTGATTGTACTAATAACAACTGTCGTTAAATTTAACCATAATGTAAATGTAGATATCCACTATTGCGACCATAATAAATGGTTCCTAGTTAAACCTTTAATTTAAACGTTGTTGATAAAACAAAGACCAAGCTAACAACACATTCAGAAAGTGTTTTGAATGCAGTTTATTGCACTTTAAACCAAATCCTCATTGCATTGAAATCTTTGTTTTAGTGTCTCCTTATTTATGCCTCAATTACATTCTGTTAAAATATACATTAACAAAATCTACAGATTATTCGTTGTAGAAACTTTGTGGTCAACTAATTATTTCCTCAACAATATAAATTTTATTTCAGAAACAAAGTTTTAAAGCTATGTTTAACAACCAAATTTTAATTTAAATTTCACCGGATTAGTCTCATAATTAGGTTGTTGCAAATTAGTTTAATTATTTCGAACAAATAAAAAATATTTTGCGGATTACTGACTACAAAAAAGGTTTTTTAATTAACAAATTCACGGAAAGTTTTGTTTAATATTATTTATTAATAACTAAAAATATGTTGAAATAAAATTTAATTAAATAAATTTTGTATTTTAACTTAATAAATAATTCGTTTTGCTATATTCGCGTCACACAGTAATGCATCAAAGTACATAAAGCTTTAGTAAAACTTCAAAGTTTTCATGTAAGAGCTACTCAATCTTTTATATATAGATTTTCATCTATCAATTTTTTTATGTTGTACAAAAAGAGAAAATAGTTCTTTTTACATTCTGGAAAATTGCATTGCTTTAATATTAAAGAAATATATTTTTAATAAGTGAAAACTTTAAAATTCTAGTTTACAATTTCAGACTTTATGCGTGAGATGAAGCCGGAGCGACATTTCGAAACAACGCTGGTAAGTACAAAAAATTAGTAAATGTATTGGAAGGCAAATTGTTATTTAGACTCAATACAACATGTTTAACTACTCCGCGGACAACACAAGACTCAACTAGCGTTAGGAGTCTTGCTATTTCTCTGATATTTATGCAAGTTTGCATATTATAATAACATGTTTCACATTATTTTATTAAACAAAAATATTTAGCTTTATTATCAGCTATTGCAAAAAAAAAATTTTAGTTTTTTTTTAATGAAAAATAAGTGATAAATATTTGAATACCTTCCTGTACTAAAATCTTCTCGGTGTACAATAATTAAACAAACCCAATTTTGTGTAATTGCAATCTGTAACAATCCTGATGCTTGAGTGTGTTTAAGGTTACTGCAATCTGATTATTAGATAAACGTGCATTTAATCAAATGATACGGATAATTACAACCAGTTCAACCATTTAGGGTCACAATAACTCCGAGTTTCCTCCTTTCAAGTGACTGCTTATCAAAGCAAATTAATATGTAGTATGAGAGTTTACTGTTCTATGTATATAGAGAATGTTTCAAAATTATTTGAGACACATTTAATCAAGAAAACCAAACACCAAATTAATGTAATTAAAATTAGATTTTTGAATTTTTTAAATAAAGGCGAATTACGACACAACAATCAAAAACTGCGCTTAAAATCCGGAAGTAATATTTATGGTTTTTCGAGAAAAGGTAGGAACAAACAGTGATTTTACAGTAACCAATATTTAATTTTTTAAATATCAGAAGCAAGACAATAATAAGAAGATTAAATTAGAAGTGAAGCAAAACGGTATATCAAATTTCGTACCGGATTTTTCTTTTATATTCACTCTCCTAGATGCTCATTTGTCTCCTTTTATAATTTAACAAAAAACTTTATAAATTATATCACTCTGTGTACTAAATACCCTACCTAAATTTATAATAAAACCAAAAAAGTTTTGAAAAACCTATCCATTAAGCATTGACAATAAAAAAAAAGAAAACACAGGTAAATTCTAGAAAGATAGACAAAAACCTTTAAAAAACTTGGTAAATATGGTAACTAAAAAAGAAATAAAAATTACAAATACTAAAAACTTAAAAAAACAAAAAAAACAGAAATCTTGAAAATCGGTAATTGAAAAATGAACAAGAAAAACTTTATTTAAAGAAAATAATAGATTCTATAAAAATACATTAATGTTTTAAACTACATAAAAAACAAGACTTTAAATAAATCAACAAGGAAAAACCATTAAAAATAAAAAAAGATTTAGAAAAATACAAATTTAAATAAACTTGAAAACAAGTGAAAGAAATACAAATAAAATTGCTTATATTTTGATCGCTGTTAAACGGTTATTTTTCCGCAAAAAAAAATTTTGTTTAAGGTAAACTAAAAACTATTTATTATTTTATTGGTTGCAAAAAAAAACTCTTCAATTCGCTAGACTGTAAGCTGCAGCCCATTGAGACTTACAACCCTAGTCAGAAATCGAAAATTGGTTAGAGCATCGATAAAAGAAACTAGTCGGTTTTAAACCCGACCAAATTTTTTTACAAGAGTATAAATTAGAAAAAAATGTGTGACAACCTTTTATGTAGCTTTAGCAATCTCGTAGTTAAACTACAAATTTAAGAAAATTATCACTTTATTTTAACGATCAGCTGAAGCTGTTACACTACCTTGGTATTTACTTTAAACAACTATACTTTCTTATTCTGCTACTACACTATTACTAAATTAATTAATATCAGTATCGTGTCAATTCTAAGTAGTTTCTTAGTTCCTCCAATGTGCTTCACAGTTCAAATATAACTAAGTCTTAATTTGAATTGTCGTATCACGTTCTACTTCCCCTAATAAATGTTTGCAAATCTCGATATAGGTATGCATGTTATTCAAATCAATATAACTCTCAGACTCGGACTCGTAATAAGAAAATCAATGGAATGCTTCAGTGCGTGAAAAGTCCTTTCTGATATCCAATATCCAACGAATAAAAATTTTAACTCACCTTATAAATGAGAGTAAATTCGAGTAAAAGAGCACGTAAAACGTGTAAATTGCTATTGTTTTTATCGTTGAGCATTGTTCATTTCTAAAATACTCTAAAACGGCAGGCAGTAACGCTATATTTGTCATTTATTAGAAGCAAACTTGAATACGAGTCTTTGATCTAGAATTCTATAAAAGGAATTTACATATCAATGTTTGAATCCGAGTACGAAAGAGAGTTTTTTACACGTAAAACGTTGAACGAATAACTAAAATTTTCCACGTAAAAATTAAATACTTATGTTTATAATTAAGCCCAGGCAGATTCCGCTTTTGCTTTTAATATAAAAGATTATAACTCAACAAAGAGAAGCTTTCCTCTGCAACAGTAATAAAACTAATGTCGCTAGTATTTTAGGAAAGTGTGACATTAATTTTGACGGTTTGGCAAGCATTTTCACTCTTTATCTTGATTGCAAGAGATGAGTTCCTTTGAAATTAATCTGTTCAATATACTTCCGGACTTTATTGTTATATCAATTAGACGTAATGATCGTCTCTCGGTTGTGTTTATGCCTAAATAACAATTTATTGGTGTTTTGATAGGAAAATACACGAACTTTACCTCCGTCTTTGCTGTTTTCTCGTCCACTTTATCTTAAGCAACGACATTTAATTATAAAAGGCGCGACTAATTATTTATGAAAATCCATTTACCCGTATGTCGCTTAAAATGGAAGAAGTTTTTAAATGAATTGCTGCTAAACATTCGACGATCGTATTTTTTGAAAATTGCCACATAAATTAGCCTTTGCGCTAATTTATGAACAACTCGAACTAAAATTATGCCACTAAAACTTTGCATTTACGAATCTTTAGAAATCTGATGTGTTTTTAACGAAAATTAACGAGATTTATTGCTACTATTTATCTAATTTTCTATTAAAAAAACACTGTTTTTTTATTATTTAAGATTCTTTTAGTTTGTAAAAAAACAGTAAATAATTTTTTTAAAGTTAGAACAAAATATAATCATCTTACTAATAAACAAAGAGGGTCTAAAACAAACAAGATTCACCAAAAGCATTTATTTTTTGTCAGTAAATTATTCGATAGAAATGTTATAAAAAATATGTATAATACTTATTGCTCACAATCAATAAGTAGTATATTAATATTTACAGTGCAATAACAGTTTAATAAATAAGAAAAATGATTTTTAAAGCATTCATCTGACTACCTAAAAAAATATTTTTAATAAATTTTTATTGTGTTTTTCTAAAAAATAAGTTAGAAAGTTAAAAAAATGTAAGAAACATAAACAGTGTAAAACAAATAATGTGTGTTCGTTAAAAAAAAAAACTCGTAGCAAGCCATGACATTGTTACGTATGTCGTACGTGACCCCAAACAACAACTTGATGAAATTAATGAAAATTTGGTTGAACTGAATAATGTGATAAATAATGTTCGAATACAATATGCTTTATGTGTTTAGCATCAAGGAAAACATTTTCAAGAGCTTTTGTAGGTAATAAATAAATATTTTTATAAAAATGTATTTTTGTTTTAATTGTCGACAAGTGAGGTTATGAGATCTGTCAGTTTGACATGTGTGTAAAGATTAATCACAGACATACAATACAAAACAATTGTTTTTTAGTTTCAAAGCACTCTAGAGTTTTTTTTTTTTAAAACACACAATACTAGTCAACATAGAAAAACTAGGGTAGTAGAAAAACTGTAAAATAGTATATTAAGTATGGAGAACGGTAAGGAATGCTTACCGTTCGACATGCTTATAACGTTTTTGCGCGATTGGAGTTCCTAGAATAATAATAATAATAATTTATATCAATACATTTGTGATAATCGGGAAGATTGAAACTGAAAACTTTGAGTGGCTGTTCCATGGTTGCTGTGGTTTTGTTCCAAACAAGTAAAATTTTCTTTTTGATACAATCATTCCTACATAGTTCTGTTTTGTGGTTCCGTTTTCGAAGCAAATATGAGCGATAGTGATGATCTACCGGATGATTTAGAAGACGCTTGGCAAGAAGAATGTTCGCCAATAATTCCAGAAAAATCTAAAGTCCGATATGAACAGACATACAGGTTGTTTAAGAAACGGCGTGAAGCAAAGAAGGTTTCTGTAAATGAAAAGAGCTTGTTAGCGTATTTTGTGGTGAGAAGTGGACACTTGAAGGCCCCAGGCAGTTTATGGGCAGAGTATTCTATGCTGAAAAGTACAATTTTTCTCCATGATGCTATCGATATTTCTAAGTTTGCTACATTAATTGCCTATCTTAAGAGAAAAAATATTGGATATCGGCCTAAGAAGGCTAAAATTTTTACCAAAGAAGACATGGAAAAATTCTTGAATGAAGCACCAGACGAACAATTTTTAATTCAAAAGGTATGTTGTAGATGATGAGGTGGTATATCTGAGTTCTAAGGAAACAATATATTTGCAGGTAGCAGTGATATTGGAAGTATCGGGCGCTTGTAGACGAGAGGAATTGTACAATAATAAAATGAGTGACATAGAAGAACATGAAGAAATGTTTATAGTAAATATTCCAAATACAAAAACGAATATTCAGCGAACGTTCACATTATTAATAAAGAATATGAAGCAGTTCATTATTTGGAAATACTTCGAAAATACATAAGAATTCGACCAAGCAACCCAACGTCAGATCATTTATTTCTGAACTATCGAAATGGCAAATGCACTAGGCAAGTTACAGGAAAAGGCACAATTGGAGGCTGGCCGTCAAAAATTGCAAAGTATTTAAAGTTGCAAGCTCCTGAAGGTTTTACTGGACACTTGTTTCGACGCACATCGGCTACACTTTTGGCGAATAACAGAGTTGATGTGTTGGGACTAAGAAGACATGGTGGATGGCGTTCATCAACAGTGGCCGAAAGTTACGTGGAAGATTCCCTCTAAAACAAAATTGAATTTGCTCATAAAATTTTACGTAGCGATGTTGGTAGACTATTACAACAACCTGGGACTTCTACGTTGGAAAGTTTGTCTATTAACACTAGAAACTCAATTGCGAGTGGTATTACTACTATTAATTATAATAATTGTACATTTAATTTTAATAAATAAATCGCAAAATTGTTTTTTTTTTTCAGATTTAATTGCTTACCGTTCACTGAACGGTAAGTGAATTACTTACCGTTTTGTTACACGTAGCAACCAGTAACAGCAACCTACCGTCGTAGAAACAAGCACAGTAAACTGATAAAAACCACCAATCGCTCAAAAAAGTGTTTTACTGCTTATATTAGACACTCACAATAAGGACTAAACAAATGTGTAACAAATACAACACTGTGCTCATAGTATGCTTAAAAAATCGGTACTAGATGCTACTAAATATGCGGTAAAATATTTAGGTATGTTTTAAAGTATTCGATAGTATTATAATATCAATTATGTATAATGTTCAATGCTGATGCTTCATATACCTCTATTAATCATGTAATATTTACAATGTATAAAATGTAAATTTTGTTTTTTAAATAATTACAGTACAACAAACAAGATAATGTTTTCATAAGCATTTTTTCCGTAGGTTCAAAAAACCACTTTTGTAAGAAAAAGTATGTAAAAAAATTGAAAAGAATTATTAGTAATTATAGAAAGAGTCAAAAAAAACTAATCAATAGTGCAAAATTAGCAAAAACATAATTGAGTCAAATTAAAGTAGAAGAAGTATTAAAAAAGTGTTTTGCAGCTTTTATTAGACACTCATAATTAGAACTAGACAAATATGTAGCAAATACACAATATTACATGTTTTTTTAAAACTTTTAGTTTATTATTAACTTTAAAATATCTCACTTCAAATTTAAATTTCCCGGGTTGCCATCAGTGTATTCAAGGTCTGTAGGTTGGTAGCATTGTGGGAGGGAAGCTGCTAAATACTTTGTAACCTATTTCCTCTTATTAATTTGTCATGTCATTGGATTTAACTCATTTCTACTTATATTGCATTGATTAATAAAAGGGATGTTTTCTACATTTAAATGTTATTATTCAAATTAAAATTATTGAAGAGAATTTATTGTAACTCGACTTGTTAAGTAAAGTTTAAAAAAATAATCGGGTATAGGGACACAGTTTGGAAAGGTTTTATCCGGTCCTTCTTGCAGTAAAATTTTTGTCAATTTTATAAATTATCATTATTATTTACAATTTTTTTTGTTTATTTGAATTTAGTATTATTTCAACATTTATTTATTTATTTATTTGTTTTGTACATTTTTATTTTGTTTATTTATTTATTTGTGTTGTTTGCTAGTAATCATTTTATTAAATTTAACATTTTATAAGATATTTACTGCAAGAAACTAACTAATAAATGCCTCATACTAAATGATAGTTTTATTATACTCTCTCAACTGAATCCTCATACAGTCACATCTCAAAGAACTTTACTGCCATTTTGTCAAACTCAACGTAGAAGTACTTTCCACTAGACGACAATCATGACTTTGGCCACATTTATTTAAATTTGAATTTAGCGCCCAAATTTGGGTTTATGGCGGTAAGTATGGTCTAGTTTGGGTCATTACAACTGACACTAAGCAAAATGCAATAAAAAGCATTTATTTTTTGTCATAAAATCATTTGATAGAAGTATTATAAAAAATATCTATAATACTTATCCTCAGTATGTACTATTTTGTAATGCCAACTGTGCATAAAATCCATATTTTGTTATTTAAGTAATAACAATACAACAAATACAAATAATGCTTCTATAAGCATTCTTTTGTATACTTCAGAAAAGTCTTTTAACAAAATTTTGTCCTATTTTGCTAAAAAATGAATTAAAAAATTAGAAAAAAATGTAATAAACTTAAACAATAAAATAAACACCAGTCAATAGAACAAAAAGTGTTATTTTATCAGCAAAAACACAATTTTAGCAAATTCAAGTGAAAAGAGTATTAGAAAAATGTTTTATTGCTTATTAACACTAGTTAACAGCTGAGCAAATACGTAGCAAAAATATATCTTTATATGTTTTGACTATGCTGTAAAAACATTTAAATATTTGTTAAAACATGCATTAAAAAAATAAAATTAATAAAAGTACAAATAATAATGAATTGTATTTTAAGTTTGTAGTTTGCTTCTTACACTAAGCAAATTGTAACCAAAAGCACTAAAAGTATGCCGCATAAGTATTATATAAAATATATATAATACTTATGCTTAATATGTATAATTTTGTAATGTTTACAACGCTTACAATGTAAATTTAGTTATTTAATTAATAACAGTTTAACAAGTAAAAATATTGCTTTTATAAACGTTTTTTTGTATACTTAAAAAAGTAATACTTATTTTTAATAAAGTTTTGTCGTATTTTGCTAAAATATAAGTTAGAAAGTTCAAAAAAAATAATAAACATAGAAAGTAAAAAATAAAAAAAATGTTTTTATTCTATCAGCGATAACAGATTTTTGTAAAACTGAAGTATAAAGAAAATTGAAAAGTATTTTACTGTTTATATTAAACACTCATAACTAAAGCTAAATTAAATTAAAGCAAAAATACGATATAATATGCTCTTAGAATATCATAAATTTCCTGTTATATGCAGCAAAATATGTAATATGCTTCACAATATACATTAAAAAATTAAGACTAATAAAGTAAACATTTTCGTTGTTTTAAATACAATTAAAACATTGTTAAATTAATTTTAAAATTTAAAATAAAATATTACAAAATTGTTTGATCATTCTAAAATCAAAAAAATATGCAAATATGCTAAAAAATATTTAGTAAATTTTAAAAATTGCAAAACAAAATATTTTGATTTTTTAACATCTACATTTCGACTATTAAAAAATCTACCAAAATAATAAAAAATATTTAGAAGTTTGTATAAAATTTTAAAATCAAGTTGAAAATAAGCATTTTTTTAATTTACCTACTCAAAGATTTTTGTTAAAAAAAAATATTTTTAGTTTTAATAATGGTATTCTATAATTTTGCCGCTAACTGCATTATTACTCAGAGAAAAACGTTTTCTAGTGCAGTGGTAAATTTCTGGTAAATTAACTCAACTTTCGTATGTGTATTTTTAATATTTAATAAAGAAAAATGTTGTAGTTAAGTTTTAATTTTGCATTTTGTCTGAGTGGCAGCAATTTACTTTAGCAACTTTGTATGAGACGAAATAATTCTAGTCTTCTATCTCTGTCAACCAACTGTTTGTGTTTCACATGTATATTGCTAGATAATAGTGTCTCTATTATAATAGATCCTACAATAACCCACATTATGTGATATTATTATTTATGTCAAGTTGTGGCCTTTTCCTTGAATCTTCAAATTTACATAATACAACACTGTAATAATGCAATTGCGGCATTACTCCAAGTCAGAGACATGTCAACTAGTTTGCACAATCATGCAGTGTTATAATAAACATCAAAAGCGTTGAAGTCAACTAATTTAGCTTAAAGTTAACTAGCTTATTACAAATAACTGTGTTAACGTATCAAACCTAAACCTACCTTGTCTGTAGATCAATATTGTTTGGTTTGGAATTTGGTTTATGCCTGTAATAAAACAAAAATTCTGTCATTTTATGATTGAGCATATGACATAAAACACAAGCGAGAAAGTGCAAGAACTAGTAAAATATGTAAATATCATCAGGTTGTCAGCATCAATGTCGATTTTTTCCTAGTAAAAAATGTTCACCAACACCGTTATGTAATGTCAACTATCACCTACTTTTCTTCCCTGTGAACTGTAAAAATATAGATTGAAAGCTTTACGAAATGAGAATAAAACCTCTGGTTAACGTTTCGAATCAAGAAAAGAAAACACAATGAAGCTATCGACAAGCTCGTCACGTTTGGCGCACTTCATGTCGCTGCATTGAATCTACCTTAAGCCATTTTATTAAAGCTCATTTATTCTAAAGCTTCATCAATGGTGCTTTGCTCTTTTTTTAAACGGCTTTTTTACAACCTATCGACTTCTGATTAAACCGCGCTTTACTACCACACTTTTACAACATCTGAATATTATAGATTGTGCTTGAATAACGAGTTTTAGTTAATTTGTTTGTCCTACACCTGTATCACCCATACCTAACATCAACGAAATTATCTCGAAGAGAATGGCTTAGCTAACAATCTAGTTAGCATCTTAATGCAACTAAACGTAATACAAAACACTAAGGATTTAATGATAAGCTGTTTGGATTGTATCTGAAACTTTCAGTTTAACATTTACACTAAGCGAATTGCGACCAAAATACTTACTTTTTGTCGTAAAAGTATTATACAAAATATTTATAATGCTTAATATGTATTATATTGTTATAAATGCTGCGTATATAGTGCAAATGTTGTTATTTAAGTAATTACAGCATAACAAACAAAAATAATGCTTTTATAAGCATTTTATTATATACCGAAAATACCTACAAAATAAGACCTAATAATAATTATATTAAAATGCTCGTAATTACTTTTATTTTAGTATTATAAGTATTATAATAATTGTTTAAAATACGCTATAAGTATTATATTGTAATGCTTGCAGTGCATACAATGTAATTTTTCTTTTTGATGTAATACAAATTATCAAATAATGCTTTTTAACCAATCTTGTATAAATAAGGCTTAATAATCATTACTCTAAAATAATTGCAATTGTTTCTAATTTAATCATTTAAACAATAAAAGTGTTATTTAAAACTCTAAAATGCTTTATAAGTATTATATTGTAGTGCTTACACTGTATACAATATATACATTCTTTTAAAGACTTTTCACAGAGCTTAAGCATTATTCTAAAATAATTGTTATTACTTTCACTGAGTCATAATTTCAGCAATAAGTATTATATAAAAGATTTATAATACGATATAAGTATCATCATATAATATTTGCAAAGCATACCGTTATAAAAACAGTACTACAGCAGATTATTACAATATAAAATAACAAAATAATTATGTGAAAATCAAAACTTAAAATAGAGTTGCACTTAATATTTACTATCTAATCTAAAATCTCGTAAAATTTATTGAATTTGATTTGACTTTTACTGTCTACAAGCATTGTAAATCTGTAAAAATAAACTTTCCACCTAAACAAAATTTATAAGTATGACTAGTATAAATTTCATTCAATTGAAAAATCAAGCAACAGCACCAACGTTGTCTGATTTTAGTCAAGTGTTTTTGAGGATTTGATTCCAAAACTTAACAAGACCCTAAGATATGAATATAACTCTCATAGAGGACAGGAAGAGTGTAATATAGTGAAGCAACAAAGTTATATTGGGGAAATAATACGACAAAGCCAAGGGTATGCTAAAACATAACACGATCCAACAAACAACAGTCACAAGTTCTCTCTATTGTGATGTCCTAAAGGGCCTATCAAAGCTTGCAATTTCTACAAAACATTCCAGAATTGCAACCAAGAGTAAAATATCTTAGCAATTAAAAACAATTTTTAATTTATTAAAACAATGCAATCATCATTTACTAATTACACTAAAAATAACAATTTGCATGCAAAATGGCTGAAGTAACGAGTTGTTCACGTGTTGATTTGTTCAACGAGTTGCGTTTGCTGGATGATTATAGAGAGATTATTATATATTATGCGGTTCGTCATCGTTTCGCAGGTGTTGATCCTACTACTACAATGCAAAGTGCTCCATTTGCAATAATGAGCAGTGGGAAACGAATAATTACACAAAAATTTCATTTTATTATAGTAAAGACAACGAGAATTGCTGTTCTATTAGTGACACGTATTTTAACAAAAGATTAATTTAATATTTAATTAATTAATGTACTATTGTTCTTCTAACAAGTTCTGGCAAGTTTATTAGAAAAGCTTTGAAACCAATGGTTTGTGCAATTCAAGGCGTCTCAAGAGAATTGGTGCATTGGGGACTAGTTGTGGTTAAGTTCCTGTAGCGACCATAATTAAATCTCGAAAATTCTATCACAAAGGTACTGAATTTATCTTATTTTCTATGCGGATTGAAGCTCATAAATACGAAATGCTACCTACATTTTTAATAAATACATTATTATTTGAGCTATTTTTTTGAAAGCGCTTTGCTATAATAATATAAAAATCTTGTTTGATTAAATTTGTGAGTTTAGATTTTAATTTTTTTAATATTTATAAATAACTTTAAGATAAAAAATCTTGTTAAAAAATCGATGCTTGTTTCAAACTATTAAAATATAGATTAGCAAATGTTTTAGTGATGTTATACTTCACAGAGGGAAAGTTATTTGATACGTGCTGTATTTTTCAGTTTCAAAGTTCATGTTTTTAAACAGAAAATAATTTTAACAAATAAATTGGGTACTCATTTTGTATTTCTTGTTTAAAATGTAATTTTTACTGAAAAATTTGTTTTAAAACTATTTGCTGGTTCGAACAAAATTAATTAATAGAAAACTTTATAAAATAGTTTTTTTATATTTGTGTTAGTAAAAATATTGTTTTTAAATTTAACTGTTATTTTATAAAATAGAGTTGACAATCTCTTGTGCCGCTAGCTAACTGTATACAGAAATTTACATATCTATGAACGTGAGTATAACCCGTAACATCTTATATAAATGGAACTTATGGTGGAGGCGCCGGGTTAGATAAACTTGTTAAAATGATATTCTACAAAGTTATACGCTTGGTAACGTTTAACACTAACTTCAAAAATTTGTTATACAACATCTTAAAAATTTAATTATTGTTTTAATAAAATAAAATCTAGAATACTCAACATTTACAAAAATGGTGGAGTCATCGGGTTAAATAAACTTGTAAAAGTGATATACACTTGGTAATGTTTAACAGTGTCATAAACAATTTGTTATACAACGTTTAATAGTTATTTATTGTATAAGTGTTTTAGACATCGTTTTATTCACGCAAAAATGTTGTGAAACGTCAATCCTTTAATATTCTTAAGTAGATAAAACGCGACTAAAACACGAATCCAATATAACATTTTATCTACAATTGCAGAGACTAAAAATTAAAATCGCCAAAATTTTATCTTATGTCAACAAAAAATAATTTGACATTACACTCTGACAGCGGATATTACCTCAAAAATTATTAAAATTAACTAAAAAACATGGAAGGTGTTGAATTGTTGCTATTTATTTTTGATTGTTTATCGATTCTATTTGTACAAAACGCTGTGCAAGTTGGTGAAAATAAAAGAAAGTGATACAATTCTTGAGGAAGCTGAAGAAGCGACTCGCCAGTTATTGCCTGCAAAGTCTAGGAAACATTATAACAAAGTTTTTTCAGAATTTAAAAAATAGAAACAAACATGGAATAATGACAATAAATGAGGAAATTCTGCTATCGTATTTCTTAAATTTGAAGAAGAGGTGTGCGATTTCATCCATACAATCAAAGTACTCCATGCTGAAGGCCGCTATAAAAGTCTATAAAAACATAGACATTGGAAAATATAGTAAGCTCATAGCCTATTTGAAGAATCAGTCAAGAAAATACAGACCAAAGAAAGCTGCAGTATTGGAAAGAGCACACGTGGAAGAGTTTACAACAAGGTCTTGCGATAAAGAATATTTCATGATCAAAGTAATCTCTGTCATTACATAGACATTGTCGGTAATAAATTTTGGAATATTTCAGGATGCATTAATAATGAAGGTGTCTGGTGGCAGTCAATGCTGTGAGCCGACAAATTTAAAAATCAGTGATGTAGAAGACAGAGACGCATACCTGATTGTTTCAGTACCAGATACCACGACAGTCATTTATCAAAAATTCACAATTATAGAAGAAGGATTTTCTATCAACACTGTGGAGAAGTGTAGGAAATACATGTCCTTACGTCCACAGAAGTTATCCATTGAGAAATTTTTTTTACGATACGTTAATTCAAAATACATCGCAACCTGTTGGAATCAAAAGTTTCTTCTAAAGTTGCTTCGTTTTTGAAAATAGCGAACGCAGAAGCTTATACCGGTCATTGTATGAAGCATACTTCAACAACTTTACTTGCCAATGAAGGTGCTAATCTTACAATAATTAAACGACATGGTGGTTAGAGGAGCTCCGCCATAGCAGAAACTTATATCGAAGATTGTGTATCTAATAAGCTTGATATCGCAAGGTATATCCAAGGTTCTCCTGGTACTAGTCGTTCCTTACTAGAAAAAATGTCCATTGTTCCTACAACTAGGTACTATTTGTTGTGGAACCGATAGAAACTACAAGCTTCTTATTAATGGAAACGAAGTGAAATATTATAAAACAAAAAACAAAATGTTTATTAGCGTAAATGTTAATGTCAACATTAATAATAAATAAAATGCGATTGATTTAAGATTGTATTTTCCCATTATTCACTAATGATATTTTAAAAGTATTTAAATTGGATTAACAATATAAATAAAATTTTGTTTATTTTTAAGTATAATTAAATTTAATTTAAAACTTGATTTAATAGAGATCTATAATATTATTTACGTTTTAAAACTGCATTGTTTTGTGTAAAAACAGTTATCAATAATATATATATAGTTGGTTTAGAGCTACTCACTGTGTTGCAGCAAATATTTTTTTTATTTAAATCAGTTGAAAGAATTTGAAAAATACTGTTTTCGTTTTTCTTAAGAAATGTACGAAATGTAAATTTAAATAAACCTGTCTTGAAACATATTCAAACAATGCTGTTTGCTTTGCATTATGCTGTCTTTTTCAACCATTTTCTTTGTGATAAACCAAATAAAGACTGCCTAAATACACTTTTAAAAATAACTATTTCCACTACTCAAATTTTAAAAGAATGTGTGAATAACACTCGAAGCTAAGAATATAACAAATTTAATAAAAACCAACACGAAGTAGGGTTATGATAGCTAACGTTTTGCTCATGACGGTATAAATGTAACAGAAAAATCGTGACCTACATATAAAGTATATATTATTTCGACTTGAGAAACAACGTAAATCCAATTTTACTTTCGTTTCTTTCTATGTTTCTTATCGTCATTATCTGCCGTTTCGGTTTAAAATTATTTCGAGTAACTTCTTTACCTTTTACATATATTACGTGATACCACGTATAACCTTTCTAAAAATATAAAATGCCACTTGCTAGAGCAAATAAAATATAAATTTCTTTCAAAGATTTATTATAATATGGTAGAATAACCAATACGGTTGCTAGGTTTAAATAAATTTCTGCTTGACTTGTATCAACCAAACATTGATCTCTAGCTAGATTTTAGTGGGGAAAAAGCATTGTAAATGCATGCTTGAATGATACATTTCGATATTTATATGCTTGAGTAAATAGAAATTATTTATATAACATCAGTCAGAGTTATTTGGTAAATAATATGCATCAGTTATAATTTAATTTAATTAAATAACAAACTTTATTTTGTATACTATGTATAGTACTCTTGTAAATTCCAATATTAAATATTTGTTTCAAAATTATGTCAGTTTAGTATTTATATTAATTAAATTATCAATTACAATTAATACAAGGTTATAACACAAAAAATTTGGTTTGTAGTTTTTTTTTAAATTAGGAAATGCAATAAATTATTAATTTAAGTTCTGTTAAAAGTTCTGACAAAATAGCTGCTATAATTGTATAACTACTAGAAATTAAATTTCTCGACCAACACGTCCACACATTTTAACGATGTAACTAAATCAGAAAAACGTTTTTAGAATAAATTATTCAAACATTTTAAAAAACTTTAACTTTAAGTAATAAAAGAATTAAAATCCAAGAAGAACAAACAAATTTAATTAAACAAAATTCCTGCATGCCAGTAGCAGAGCGTTTTTGCAAATTATGCTTTAATATTGGTGCTTAAATAATAATGTAAAAAGGATAAATAAATAAAACTTGTAAAATGCTAGAATAAACTGACCAAATTTTTGTCAATATTAAATTTAGAACAAAAGGCAAAACAAAATCAAATTGTTACTTTTAAAAAATTTTTTAAATTAACTAAAAATCTCTGAAAAAGTCAATACCAATTTAAGCACTTTATAAATAACATATTACAAAGATAAATCCTGCTCATAATTTTCTGTCTAAAACAGTGCGAAAAATAAAATTATCTCATTTCCTCTAGAAATTTTCTTAATTTTACCAATTAGGGAAACGTCCTAATGGTACACATAAAGCTAATTGAATTGTCTTAAGTCGCAGGTACACAACTTATATCATGTCATATCTTTGAAGATTTACTGTTTCTCTACTAAAAATTTTTTCCTCGCTTTCTAAAAGCTTTCTAATGATGTATCACTCAAGCGTCTCCCTGATTCGCACATCCAGAAAAAAATTGACAACCTATCTTTTTGTAGCGTATCATTGAGAGGCTTATTTTGAGTGAATTAAGACAAATTTAGCGTCACCTCGGTGTTATTTAAGTGACAGTTGAAAAATTTGTTGTATTTCCCAGACAATTTAACCTGATCTGATTATAAATCTGTTTGCTTAAGCTGATTGCTAAGATAACAAGGAAAGTGATTTTAGTTTTAATCAAATTATAGAGAGATCTTCTCTCTAACTTTAAAACTACCAAAATTAAACTGTTTTAATTTTGTTAAGTAAATTGAATTTACTTCACAATTATTTCTACTACAAAATACTACACCAAAAAACAATTTTCTAAACTATAATTATAATTTTCTTTTATTAAATAATTTTTACATTATATGTATAAGATACAAGTAATATCAACATTATACAGTTAAGGTTATTGAGTATTACTGTTGTTAAAACATTGAGCCTTTAATAATTAATTAAATTGATTTTAAAAATAAAAATAATTCAGCAAATGATGCCACAAGCATTGTAGAATCAAGCTAATAGTTTGGTAGTAAAAAGACTCTTATAAGTTTTCTAAAAAATACTGAAAAACATTATTTTATTTAACAATTTGTTGTTATTTAAAAAAACGTTGTTTATTCCACAAGATGTTTTCATGGCGTATTATATAATTATTTATTTTACAAGTGTTTTAGACATCGTTTTATCCACACAAGAAGTTTAAGCGCGAGACGCAGTCGAACGTTTAATATTTTTAAGTGGACAAAACGCGACTATAACACGAGTCCAATACAACGTTTTATCAACAATTCCAGCGAATAAAATCAGAATCCCCAAAATTTCATCTTATGTCATCAAAAAATGATTTGACATTACATTCTGACGGCGGAAGTCACCTCAAAAATCATTGAAATTAACTGAAAAACATAAAAGGTGTTGAAGCATTGCTATTTATTTTCGATTGTTTTCGACTCCATTTGTCTAAACGCTGTGTAAGTTTGTAAACATAGAAGAAAGTGATACTGTTCCTGAGACAATTTTTGAGGAAGCTGACGAAGCGACTTAGCAGTTATTGTCTGCAAAATCTAGGAAACATTATGAAAAAGTATTTTCAGAATTTAATAAATGGAAAGAAGAACGGGAGTAATGACAATAAATGAAAAAGTTTTGCCATCGTAATTTTTAAATTTGAAGAAGAGGTATGCAATTTCATCCATGTGGATAAAGTACTCCATGCTATAAAGACCGCTATAAAAGTCTATAAAAACATAGTAATTAAAAAATACAGTAAGTAAGCTCATGACTTATCTGAAAAATCAGTCAAAATGCTACAGGCCGAAAAAGCTGCAGTATTGGAAAGGGTACACGTAGAAGAGTTTTGACAAGGACTTGCGATAAAGAATATATAATAATCAAGGTAATCTCTGTCATTACATAGACATTGTAAATAATAAATTTTGGAATATTTTAGGTTGCATTAATAATGGGGGTGTTTGGTGGCTGTCGATGCTGTAAGCTGACAAATTTAAAAATCAGTGATGTAGAAGACAGGAGCGCATACCTGTTTCAATACCAAGACGGGCGTTGCACAAAAATTTACAATTATAGAAGAAGTATTTTCTATCAACACTGTGGAGAGGTGTAGAATATACATGTCCTTACGTCCGAAGAAATTATCCATTGCGAGATTCTACGATACGTTAATTAAAAATGTACATCGCAACCTGTTGGAATTAACACTTTATCAAAAGTTTCTTTAAAAGTTGCTTCGTTTTTGAAAATGGCGAACGCAGAAGCTTATACCGGCCATTGTATAAGGCGCACTTTAACAACTTTACTTGCCAGTAAAAGTGCTAATCTTACAACAATTAAACGACGTGGTGAGTAGAAGAGCTCCGCCATAGCAGAAACTTATATAAAAGATTCTGTATCTAATAAGCTTGAAATCGCAAAGATAATTTAAGGTTCTCCTGGTACTAGTCGTTCTTTATTAGAAGAGACGTCCATTGTTCTTACAAATGCTATTCGTTCTGAAACCGATAACAACTACAAGCTTCTTATTAATGGAAACGAAGTGAAATATAATAAAACAAAAAACGAAATGTCTATTAATGTAAATGTTAATATCAATATTAATAATAAATAGAATGCAATTGATTTAAATTGTATTTTTTCATTATTCTACTAGTGGATAAAATGTTACTTTATACGGTTTGTAAGTGTAGATAAAACTTTAGTTATAAGGTGATTGTAGATAAAATATTTTATATAATACTTACATCCTTTAGTAATATAAAATAAAAGCAATTACCAGTATTTTAAAATAATGCGTATTGAGTTTTGTTTAGCAAACTTTAGTCTAAATTATTTTTTAGTAAAATATGACAAAATTATAACAAAAGCACTTTTGAGGTATATAATAGTATGCTCCTCAGAGCATTATTTTAACTTGTTGTTGCGTAAATAAAAAATGAAAATGATCATAAAAGCATTATTTTCAACTGATATATCGTTATTATTTTAGAAAAGAGCATTACAATATAATACTTATAACGCGTTATAGAAACTTAAATAATACTTTTATTGCTTAAATGACTAGAGTAGAAACACTGCAATTATTTTAAAATATTTATATAGCCTTGTTTAATGCTTTTGTTGCTTAAATAATTATTAAGATAAATGTAGCAAAAAGATATTAAAAAGACTTCTAAAACTTTATAAAAGAATGTCTGAACAAGCATTATACTTATTTAACGTTTTACTATGATGATAATAATAGCGCATTTTAAATATTTTATATAATACTAATTGCCTAAATTAATGACTAAATGAAAATAGTTACGAGCTTTTTAGAATAATGCTTACCAAGTCCTGTTAGAGTTGTTTAAGAAAATGATTATAAGAACATCATTCTTATTTGATATTCTGTTGTTACATAAGAAAGTTACATTGTATACACTGCATGCATTACAATATTATACGTATAAAGCATTATAAAAATTTAGATATTGTTTTAATACTTTTATTACTTACAGTATATTAAGTATGGAGAACGGAAAGGAATGCTTACCGTCCGAAGACAATTGTTTGGAGGAGGAGCGAAGCGACGACTCCAATTAGTGTCTGAGAACAGTAATCCTAAACGTTCGACATGTTTATAACGTTTTTTGCGCGATTGGAGTTTCTAGAATAATAATAATAATAGTTTATATCAATACATTTGAAGATTGAAACTGAAAACTTTGGGTGGCTGTTCCATGGTTGCTATGATTTTGTTCCAAACAAGTAAAATTGTCTATTTGATACAATCATTCCTACATAGTTCTGTTTGGTGGTTCCGTTTTCGAGGCAAATATGAGCGATAGTGATGATCTACCGGATGATTTAGAAGACGCTTGGCAAGAAGGATGTTCGGCAATAATTCCAGAAAAATCTAAAGCCCGATATGAACAGACATACAAGTTGTTTAAGGAATGGCGTGAAGCAAAGAAGATTTCTGTAAATGAAAAGAGCTTGTTAGCGTATTTTGTGGTGAAAAGTGAACACTTGAAGGCCCCAGGCAGTTTATGGGCGGAGTATTCTATGCTGAAGACTACAATTTTTCTTCATGATGCTATCGATATTTCTAAGTTTGCTACATTAATTGCTTATCTTAAAAAAAAAAATATTGGATATCGGCCAAAGAAGGCTAAAATTTTTACCAAAGAAAACATGGAAAAATTCTTGAATAAACCAGACAAACAATTTTTAATTCAAAAAGTATGTTGTAGATGATGAGGTGGTACATCTGAGTTCTACGAAAACAATATATTTGCAAGTAGCAATGATATTGGCAGTATCGGGCGCTTGTAGACGAGAGGAATTGTACAATATTAAAATGAGTGACATAGAAGAACATGAAGAAATGTTTATAGTAAATATTCCAAATACAAAAACGAATATTCAGCAAACGTTCACAGTTATTAATAAAGAAAATGAAGCAGTTCATTATTTGGAAATACTTCGAAAATACATAAGAATTCGACCAAGCAACCCAACGTCAGATCATTTATTTCTGAACTATTGAAATGGCAAATGCCCTAGGCAAGTCACAGGAAAAGGCACAATTGGAGGCTGGCCGTCAAAAATTGCAAAGTATTTAAAGTTGCAAGCCCCTAAAGGTTTTACTGGACACTCGTTTCGACGCACATCGGCTACTCTTTTAGCGAATAACGGAGTTGATGTGTTGAGACCAAAAAGACATGGTGGGTGGCGTTCATCAACAGTGGCCGAGAGTTACGTGGAAGATTCCCTCCAAAACAAAATTGAATTTGCTCATAAAACTTTACACAGCGATGTTGGTAGACTATTACAACAACCTGGGACTTCTACGTTGGAAAGTTTGTCTATTAACACTAGAAACTCAATTGCGAGTGGTATTACTATTATTAATTATAATAATTGTACATTTAATTTTAATAAATAAATCGCAAAATTGTTTTTTTTTAGATTTAATTGCCTACCGTTCCCTAAACGGTAAGTGAATTACTTACCGTTTTGTTACACGTAGCAACCAGTAACAGCAACCTACCGTCGTGGAAACAGGTACAGTAAACTGATAAAAACAACCAACCGCGCAAAAAATAATTTAAATAAAATCAGCTGCAATTTTTTTAAGATGTTTATGCTTACTGCTTGTTTTGTCTAAATTATTTTTGCAAATTGTAGTATTGACATAATAATTTATTATTACAAATATGACATTTCTACTATTATAACCAACTACACAAAGTAAATTTTACTGTTTTCAACAATTATGATTTTGTTAAAGTACCGCTTTGAGTTTCAAATCAAAGATTAAATCAATTTGAAAGTTTAGTTTTTGTCTTTTAACTTGATTAAAACGTTTAAATCATAAAATCTGAGCTAACATAATTATATAGACAATATAAAAATTAAACCATTACAGACAGTGATACAAAAAATGTTTTATTATAAATGAAATTGAATTGAAATTATCATAAAACATTTGAAACGAAACGCATTTGTAAGCCATTGATGTATATCGCAGATAAAATGAGGGACGCGTCTTCAATTCCCAAATCTAATTTGAACGTTATTCACAAATATGACCGTACACGTTCTACACATAACATGATTGAAACATTCTTCTTAAAATGCAGTGTTTCAGAAAAGGATTTTGTGTGTTATATTCAGCTTGAACAATTTTTCGGCTTTACACAGGTATAGAGCATTTTTAAAACACTTTTTTCTTGCTTTATTTCTTAAACTAAATAATATGCAGATTGGTGGAGTAAAAGAAATTGACCCAAATTCCTCCGAAAACAAAATTGCAAATTGTAATAAAAATCTTTGAATAAATTAGACTGCATTCTGCGGATTGTTCTTGGAAAAGTTAGTTAACCAAATGCGTTTTGAAAGGACGAGTTTTGTATATTTATTTCTTCATTGTGTTTTTGTAATTTACCTTTGTGAAAAAATTAAATTAGACTCACGTACGCTTTTTATTTAGTTGACGTCAATTTAACCGCAAAATAATGCACAACTGTTGCTGATGATTAAAAGTGCACGTCATCTATAATATGCGGATTATAGAGTGTCGTGGAGTCAGCGGGTGGCAAGTTTTGTCATTTATCATTGGACAATGAAAATGCAAAATCATTCGGAATAATCTATATGGTAATGTGCAAATCATGCAACAACTAATATTCTTATTAAACAGTTTTTTTTTGTTAATTATAAGTACAAATTTTTGGTTAAATGTCATATTTTATACAATAAACAAGACAATTTCAATTTTGCCTTTTGTAGAAAATTAAATTAATGACTTGTTCGATATATTATAAGTTATGACTGAAGAACTTATTAAGCGTAATGATAGAAAATCTATACTTTACGTTCAATTAAGCATACATCTATAACTCTAATTACACATATACTAGGTAAGCTTCAATAAAGCATGAAATTTTATGTAAAATTAATAGCAAATCAAACAAAACTTTTTCTGTAAAACAATGAACAATTTTGCTAATTAAAACAATTGTTTAAAATTAAAAAACACAACTATTTTAATGATTTTAATGACTTTTACTTTTGCGATTGTAATTGTATGCACAGCTGTTTTAAGTAGAGCATTTATTGATCTCCTGAGATAACATGAGATTTTACTTTGTGAGATACATAACAGATTTTATTAAGTAACTATCTTAAGATATTCTGAAATTTGTGTTGTTGTTGATTACGAGAAGACTGGAGCTGTTAAATGACGTCTAGGAAACGAATGTCTAAGAATAACAAACAGCAGAAAAGATTAGTCAAAAGCCTAAAGCTTAAGCCACAGATTTTATCGACAAATTTCAAATCAATCAGTCTGTAAAAGACTTTTATGTAGCAAAAAATTATTAAATTCTGTCTTTATTATCTCAACATTGTGCTACTCGATTTCAGAAAGCACAAGAACGTGGCCTTTGTCTCAATGGCAACTTTTTTGCTGAAACTTAAATTGGACTAATCAGCAACATAAAAAGTTAGGTCAGGTCAGGTCAAGTCAAGTAAAAAAAATAAATTACATTTTTCGTTTAAAGAGGGTTGAGTTAAAAGACTTCACACTTCACTGACAATAACCGAGGAAGTTTTGATTCTATTTTTTCCATAGATTCCAAGAATAAAGAAAAAGAAAAAATGCTGCAAAAACAAAGTGTTTTAAAGGTTTCTACTACAAATAAAAATAATGTTTTAGTAAAAAGCAAAAAACCTCTGACCTGACCTGACCTGAGAAAGTCAAGTGAGCAAAAGAAATTAAATTTTTCGTTTTAGGTATATTTTGAAGAACATCACAAGACTAATTTAGATCTCACAGACAATGACGAGGCTTACCTTAAAAACGTTGTAAGACCTCAGGTTTATTCTTTAAAAAATAAAATTGATCCTAATTCTACTTTTTTCATTGATTCCAAGCATAAAAGAAATACTGCAAAAACCACGGAAACAAAGTGTTTCAAAAATTCTACTATAAATTAAAATAATGCTATAGTAGTAGGCAAAAAGACCCCTTTAGTCTAAAACTCAAATTTAAATTTTGTACCGAGGACGTAGCCTACTGCTATTATCAAATTACTGGAGTGGTTAACTCACTTATAAATAATTTTTACGAGTCTTGTATAAGGCCCTGATTTACTGTGTTTTGTACAGACAAAGTTCCGCAAGTTTTTACTACATTTTAACATCAATTGCTAAAGAAATTGTCTTAATTTTTTTTCCGAAGAATGTATACAAATAAATAAATCTCGTTAAATTTTTAAATTTTGACTAGTAATAACAAGTGTAAGTCTGTCTTAGTTTAATTCGGCTGCCGTACTGTCAGTATAACGACAAATCACGACTCTGCGCGCACTGTGAAGCCCTGTATCAAGTTCCGACATTCCTTCTTCGCTACATTTTCTTTTACTAAAATCTCATTGCACATTTGACAACTTTTTTAAATAAACAGATGTTATAAATGCCTTAAATTTAATTTATTTTTTACTAGCTAAAACCTGTAGAAAATTAGTTATTTTAACTACTTCAAAATTTAGCAAACAGACAACAATTGCATTTTTGCTTACATAAGCTAATTTCTGTATTTTATAATAGTGGTAGCCTCTTAGCTATTTTTATTTCTGTTTTTGCTAAATTGTACATCATTTTGAAAAATACCCAAAAACCTGAAAAACCAAGAAAATCTATAAATATCAAGAGAATAACCAAAAAATTCGATTTTTTTTTTAGAAAGTCAATTCTCTTATTCAATTCTCTAAAAAATTTGTGAAAAGGACAGTACATTAAAAACTGTTTGTAAGAAAAACTGTAAAAACAAAAAAAAATTAAAACAAAAAATATGTTTTCTGTAATCATAAAATCATGTAATATAAAGTAGAATTTGCTTGCTTCTTTAGACCTATATAAAAATAAGCAAGAAAAAGACATCAGCATAAGCTGCTATTAATTAAATTTAAAAAAATGTAAAACAATTACTTAAAAAATAGTTAATTTCTATAAAAAAATATAATAACTGGAGGCATACCGACTAGGACTTGAGCCGACTACTCAGCTACAAAACGGCTAAAGTTGGCGAATAATTAATTCAATTATATCTGCCTGTAATTCCCTTAATTGTTGAATGTTTTTGCAATCCTGCAGTTAATAAATTGCCCTTTTCTGTTATAAACATCAAATTTAGCGGTAAAATAGTGTATTAAAAAACCAATTTCAGATCATTAGAATGTGTTCCATAAAATTAAAAGTAACACGAACTCAAGTTTATAAAACGATCTCTTTCAGTTGGGAATTACACTTTTTTTATTTGCTATTACTACACGTAATGTAATAAATTTTTAATTGCTTTATAAAATCAAGACCTGTTCCGTAACATTTCCAAAAATAATAAATTTTTGATTTAATAAAATTTTTATAAGTAAATATACTGTAATAATAAAACAATTAAAACAACCCCAAAAAGCTTGCCCTTTTTGTGTTCCAGTGCTAAATAACTCAACTACTTTATTGATAAGCAAACCATAAACTAGTACAAAGCTCGCTCTATTTTGTGGTTTGTTTTATCTAGTTAGTAATTCTTGGCGTAGCGTGGTTTATAAGTCAAAACTCGCAAATTTCATTTCTAGCTTGCAACTGTTGCATAAATAAACTTTTTATTATTTTAGTAAAATACAAAGTGTATTTACATTTAGTTGGTATTTACAATAGTTTGCATTTTCTGATGATTTTCAACTTGTACTTCGTTATTTGACACCGTGCTTTCCATAAACGTTGTTAGATAGTGTGATCATCAGCATTAATTGATCAAATTCTGAGGGTACGTGTAGTTTAGAATGGGAAAGGTAGAGCTGAACACGACCGACTAACGAGCAAGTAATTTTATACGGCTAGACAAGTGGGATTAAGTACTATAAGCGTTATTATCTTGTCCATGACCTCTGATTCCTTATTTAAATAAAGACAGTTTCTATTAAATCAATTTGAGTTTTTTCTAAATGCTCTGACAGTAAAATTTTTCGTCTGCGTTTTACATTTTATCGATTTGATTCTGGTTGAAAATACCAATTTCCGGAAAAAAGTTCTACCACGGATGCATTTGACGTTTTTAGTTTTTAACAAGTCCTAAGAGCTACTGGTCAATACTCAAATCAAAATAAAAATAAAAAATATAATAAAATAAAAATTTATGTAATAAAATGTAGACAATTGTAGTCATTACAAAGCTTTCGTATCCTTCCAAAAGGTGATCCTAGATAAGCCATTTGAAGTTGATAAATGACTTACCTGCAGATATGCATTCCTAAAGGTACCCTTGTTAGAACAGGGTGTTTAATCAATCAATTCCTCAGATTCCATGTCAGTGACAGTAGTACAAATTACGTATACATTGCTTGAGTAATTAATGCAAAATTCCTTTTCTGAAAAATATCTCTTCTATATGTTTAATTATTTTTTGTTGGTTATTTATAGAGGCAGTTTTATCTTTCCGAAGCATCAGCGAATATGATTTATTAAGCGTCGAATTCTTAACACAATATCGACACGAATTGGATTAGATTAATTGCCGATGCCAAAGACGTAAGATAATTTATGACTTTGCAAACGGCTGAGCCCTCAAATAATCATTATAAATTTAACCTCAGTATTGCGCAAAAATGTCTTTCTAAACTTTTGTTGGTAAAGTGAAATTTCTATGTAAATTCTCTGAACATAATTGATCGCCAATAAAAACGAATTTATGGAGATATCTTATCGTAGTTGGTATTATTCATAGAAAGCTGCGGCAGACAGCGACATCTACAGGGTGTGCCTGTGGTTCGGCAGTCGATGAAGCAAGAAGGCCGGAAGGACGGTTCACGACGGAAATGAAGCCCACAGAAAGAGATTGGCTATAAAATACCTCGGACAGAACTACAGCTTTAAGATAAAACTGTTCTTTCTTAATGCGAGTTTATACCAGACCTAACCTCGGTTTAATAGATCATAAATAATAAACGTTTAAGTATTTTTCAGGTTTTATTATACTGAGTTATAAAATACAAAGATCTGTATCGGTGATAGCTTATACATATTTGAAAGGTGGCCCTTGCAAAACCTTTTCTTTGTATTCAACTAAATCAACTTTATTTCACTGTAAACTTCTGCTATATGGGAGTTTAAAAAGCATTTTATATGTATCGGAACATCTAAAAGTTTTATAAAAATATCACGTTAAATATTTGATGCACAGACACAATAACAAACTTTTGTTTGTAAACAATAAATGAATTTATCGTTTGCAAAAATACTTTGACATCTCTCTAGTTTGGTAATGGAATTTATTATGATATAAACAATTGTAATAAATTTTAGATTATTTCTACTAATTACTAATTACATATTATTTATGTATATATTTATATTAATTTTGATTATTTTTACATTTCACTAAAATTCGTTTTGTTGTTAAATGTTTTAGTAATTCAAATCAAATACTGTTATTGATTTTATATTTGTCTTGCATTAGAATTATTAAATGTAAAAATTAGATGCAAATTTTGTTATTACAACAGTTGTTTATTACAAAAGAAATCTATTACAACAAAACACAAAATAAAATTATTTTTAAAAATGGTGGATGCGCCGGGTTACAACACATTTAATTTTATTTTAGTTTTATCTAAAAGATTATTTAATTTTTTTCTAAAGATGTGTTTAAAAGTGTGAGTGATTATTACAACAGTTGTTTATAACAAAAAAATCTGTTACAACTGAACACAAAATTTCATTAAATCACTTTTTAAAAATAGTGGATGCGCCGGGTTAGAACACTTTAAAATTTAATTTTATTTTAGTTTTATCTGAAAGATTATTTAATTTTTTTCTATAAAGATGTGTATTTAACGTTTGAGTTGTTTTATAACATCATATGTGTGACTGGTTCTACTTGAGATCTAAAGACGTAATTAAATACGTAATTAACTTTGTCTTTTAAGATTATTTAAGCGTAGGTTATAGAGCTGTAAAATGTTAACGAGCAATCAAGGTTTAAATGAAATTAATTTGAAAGAAGAAGCAATTTTATTTATTAAATTTTATTTGTTTTATTTTAGGATTACTTTAATAAGGACAAACTCTACAGCGAAAGCTGTTAATTCAAAAATGTAATATATAATAAAGCAAAATGCAATAATGTTTAAATACAAATATGTTTAAAGAATTTTTGACTACAGTTTCTGATTTTGATTAAAAAAGCTATAAGACGTCTCTTGTTAATTCGGACTTTTATAAAATGAAACTTACAATTTCTAACATTCTTTTTCAAAGAAACGATTTTAGATTGCTCATTTTACAAAATGTCGTTTGTAGTTGCCACTTCTTAAGAAATATTATTTACTGCTTTTGCCTCTGTTAAAAATAACTTACAACATGTTTTTTGTTAATGTTGCTTTTTATAAAATTGCTTTTATAACAACCAGTTTTTGTAAAATAAGCTCTAAAATTTCTAAGAATTTTTTTTAAAGGCTGTCTTAATTAATAGTGCATTAGTTTTGATAAAAAGCTAGACATAATCAGAAATGAGTTATTTAAAAAAATCTATAAATTTTACATTGTATTTCAAAACAAAAAAAATTGGAAAGAAGCAAATTTTTGTTGAAATAACAAAAGTGATTTATGTATAGCCTGTAATAAAATAAACAACAGAAGTCCATTGCTTTAAAATCAAGTCTACGTGACTTGAGTTAATTAGCATTAAAATGCAAATTTCCATTGATTAATCAATTTATTAGCAAACGTTTTCATCCAGTAAAACATTTCTGGATATTAAAGATAAAGTTCGTCATAAAATCTAAAATTTCCATTTGCTAGTAAACAAAATTTATGTAAACTGTTCTATTTCAATGCTCCTTTTTGATAAACTGACCATCAAGTAAGCAACGATATTGTATATTTTAGTCCTTTGTGTTGAAAATGTCTCTAAAAAGCCATACTTCTTTCATCGCGATTGCAAAAAGAAGGTAAACAACAGTCGACAAACGCATTAGGGCGCTTTATGCTTTCATCGACATAAAAAAAATTGAAAAAGGTGCATGATACAGCGATCCAATTAAGCATCCGTTTGAAAGCCAACAAGCATCGTTCTTTGCGTATCAAAGTGTGGTTAATTTGGGTCAAGATCGGTAACGGATGAAGACGCTCCGAGATAAGACAGGTTTCGTAAGGTTATAAATAGTTGCTTTGTGTTTCGGGTGTGGTGTCTAAGTTAGTTCACCTCCCGAGTCCTGTATGCTGGCCTCAACATCCCCTCTCATCATCCCACTGGATTTATATGGACCGCGATAGCAAATGACGGTTGGTCCGCCCGGAATGCTGGCCTCGCTAATCTGCACCGTGGTTTCCAAACTTCCAGACGTCAGATCCGTTCAACTCCTACCGAAATTTATTGAAAGTGTTTTGAATTACATATTATACTACTCGATTGTTTGAAAATTAAATTTAAGGCAAAACGAGAAAGATTATATTTTCTCATTATAGAGAAACGGAATTAAAGAGAAGCTAAACAATGCCTTTCAGCTAAACTAAGATGCGCACAAAAGGGAAAGCAAAAAAAGAAATTAGTTGAAACGATTCAAAAGCTTCTTATAGGCAAAACTACAATTGATTATTTATTTTATAATAACAATGACTAAATAATTTAAAGAGTATAAAGTCCAACATAAATTTGAGTTATAAGAAACAGCTTTAAATATTGTCTGGAGCAAAACTAAAATTAATTGTTTATTTCAGAATTTTAGAAAACAATTAAATTTTACATTCAAGCACATAATTAATAAGAATTGTCAAAGTTTTATATTTTGAATTTTCTTTGCCAGTTCACAAGAGACGGTTCAAACTTTTTGCATAAATTATCCTATTAATAATAACAGAATTCTTTGAACAAGTTTTCTTTCGCTTATTTTTATCCAACAAACTGAATTTTATCAGAAGAAATTATTGATTGTGCTTTAATTACAGTAAACAGAAAATTTACATAAAATAATATTTACCGTTTCTATACTAATACACGGTCGTTGAGTCTTCGTTACGAAACACTATAGATATATTATTTTGTAGAAAGATAATCTCTATTGCTGCAATATTGATTTTTTTACGTCAAGAGTTTTGTGGGTGTTGAGTCTTTTACCGACAAGTTTCAATAGGTTTTCTTGAAGCCACTACAAGACAAGATCTGGTCTTGACAAGCACCTTCTCCTGTTCTATTTTTAATTATAATTTTTTAAAACAGTGTCAAGTTTTAAGTGACATTCTTTCAAAATAAATTCTTGTTGATTTAATAAAAAATTTTGAAAGAGCTGTAAACAGCTCCGTATTTTTTATATAGATCGTAAAACCTCACTGATATGAAATGTGGCGCCACAACCACTTTTTAAAAATCTCTAATATTTATTAAAAGAATTCACGTCTGAAGATATATTTTATTAGAGAAAGCAAATCGATTTAAGAAAAGTTATTTGATAAAGGCTTTATATAGTGACTTTTCTAAGCCTACGTTTAACCGAAAACTATCAGAATAAGTTAGAGGAGAAAAACGATCATGGCTTAAGACCATCAGTCTCAGCATTCACTCTTGAAAACTTATGTGAGTTTTATGACGCGAAATCTTTACCCTTGTCTTGAGCTATGGCTTCCGTTAAGCTGTTTTGGTTCAGTGTTGGCCTGGAAAGTTAAAGGTTGTCGATTTGATCCTTGGCCAAACGGATGACAGTTTTATCTATCTAAGCGTACCGTAAAATTATACAATAACTGAGGGGAGACTTCGACAGCTAACACTTACAAATAAGACACATGCTATGAGGGAAATTTACAGCTTTCACAAGCTATAAAAATACATGCAAAGATAATATTTGTATTACGAATTTTCAAAGACAAATATGTTTCTTCTCATAGCAATTTCTAATGCATTTTTTTTATATAAAAGCAATTTTTGATTATAATTTTTATAAAATGCTTCTTGTAGTTTCTACTCTTATAAATTGTTGCCTACGTCTTCTAGTTTTTGTGAAATAAATACCTTTTTTGTAATAGTTATTTATATTATTAGTGTGATAGAAACTTCATTACACAACGAGTGTGTATATTACAGATAACAAAAGCGTTAGCCCGAGTATCTGTAACACACGAGTTACTGTAATGTTATAATTTTTCGAAAAGACTTATGAAACAAATTGTTTTGTATTTGATTTTTTTGATTTTTGAAAAATTGTTTTTACAATAAGTTTTCCTCAAATGACTGTACAAAAATCAAATTAAATTCCGTTTTTCTCATTATAACGTATTATCAGAAACTCAAAAAGCCACACATCCATACCAGCAAAACCGCAAACAAATGACTGTACACAAAACACATTTTAAAAAGCTTAATTGGTTGAAATATTGTTATGCTTGCTGAACAAGCACAGAACATAATCGAAAAACTTGACCTGATTTAAACAGTTTGTTAATAAATATAACAATTTCAATTTGCTTTGCTTATTTTTCGTTAACAATTGAGTAACATTACGTTATCACTAATTGACAATCAGGTGCCCTATCAGCACATTTTTAAAAAACAGTAAAAATAAATAAATGCAGTAGATACACAATAAAGTGTTAAAGTGTAAAAAATCCCGATTCCAAGCAAGCACAAAGGTAATGAAAACAACTCGAGTCTCGCTCCGAGCTTTCATTTCATAAATGCTTGCTGACGTCATCGTGAAATTCCGTGAAGATTTACTAATTTCTCTTTTTCCATCTAAAACCTCCAACTGAAATTAAACACCATCTTGAAACGTAAGCATATATTTTTAATTTACAAAATATAACAGCATTTGCGGCTCATAAACTTGCTAATTACAGAGAGGATCAAATGTATTATTAATAGATGAAGATTTGGCAAGTCAATACCACCAAACACAACATATTAATAATCCAGAGACATCTGCAGGGGATAAATGTTTGATCAATTCAGAAAAGTTTT
This sequence comes from Tribolium confusum, assembly GCA_029207805.1. Lineage (NCBI taxonomy): Eukaryota > Metazoa > Arthropoda > Insecta > Coleoptera > Tenebrionidae > Tribolium > Tribolium confusum. The sequence continues at coordinate 423,686 of JALGAY010000004.1, forward strand.
GTAAATCATGCTAGGTTATCAATAATATAACTAAGTTTCGGATAGTTTGGCTAGAAATGCTTGAATTTTAAAGAAATATAGATTTGAGAGATAGTGGTTCAGCTGGTCGCTTCGCTCACTTTTCTTTACAACTACTTTTATTAAATCCTTGATACGCTAGTTGATTACTTAAAATTATAAAATTCAAACATTTTTAGACAGATTAAAACACAGTATTATTGCAATTGTTTTACTAAATCAGAGCAAAGCAATGCAGTTGGAACTTCCCTATTTCTCCCAAAAGATTTAATTCCCCTTGGAGGTTAAGGGTGCGTGACTTTGCCCATCTCCAGTCACATTGCGTAAGCTCCCGAAGAATATCCTGAATATGACACCGTCTGCATACTTGATGACGTTCCACGTAACCAGAGTTAGATGCCAAATGTATTCGAGCATGAATATATTATGCCAGTGTTTAGTTTTGCATTAGGGGATCGAGGGTTCAAATAATTTATGTAAACCTCACTTCTCTTACCTATTTACTATACGACATCACCCTGTAATGAAGGGTGAGAAGTTTTTTTCTCTCAGCCAGATTTTAACTGCCACTTTAAGTATTACGTTATTAAGAGAGACAAGTAGGGAGTCGTGTGTTACCAACAAAACAAGTAAACAGAGGGTTAGTCTATTGCCTTGCTTCTGGACCTTGGTTTTTGCTATCTCTGGGAGAAAAAAACAAGAAAAAACAGACCTAATGTGCGGCTAGATTTAAGACGTGCTATTTAACAAACGACAACGACATTACTGAGAAGATGATGGAAGTGCAAGTAAGTGGAAACTGAAACAAGTAGAACTAACAAAAAAGTAAAAAACTTTACATGTATTTTTTAAAAAATGTCATTGCAAGAAGCTGTGTTAATTAAAATTTAAGTTGGCAACACGGTATTCACTAATTTTTAGAAAAGTCCACAAATTACTAAAAATATAAAGTCACATTAGCAACAATATAAACAATTATTAGATTAGTTTTAACGGAATAAAAACAAAATCAATAACTTTGCTAGATATTTGCCAACGTTTCGCTTTTATCAGACAAAGCTTCTTCAGGGCAAAATTAATGACGTTTTAAATGAACTAGCAGTTTTTGTTTTAAGTAGTTTAAGCAACTGAAAATTAAAAAAATAGAGATTATTGATTAATATCACAGAAAGTACTTATCACAGAATAAAAATTAAAACATATTTAGATTTTTCAAAATTTTTTGTATCAAAAAACATAAATTTTAAAATAATTTAGTAATCAGGGTTGACAAAAGATATTTTTGACATTTTGACAAATATTTTAAAATTTTTGTAATAAAAATTTTGTTTATCGATTGATATCTCAAAAAATACTTATCATAGAACAAAAATAAAAATTGATTTAAAATTTTCAGAGATTTTTATATCAAGAGAAAATTATTTTAAAAACTTAGTAAACAGGATAGCCAACAAATATATTTTTTATATTTACTTTGACAAATTAATCTGGTTACTCTGCTCTAAGCTCTTAGTCTTGGTGCTATACGCTATTTACTCAATCATATTCTACTGTGATAACACTGATTGGATAATAAACTTTACATACAAGTTCTTGTTTATTAAGATAAATTTTTTGCCGCAGTAATTTAGCTAAAACCGGTCCTTTTATTAGATCAGCATCCAGAATTTTGTGGTGACTTTTATCTGTAGTAAAACTTGTAAAAGGTTTATGTCATTTCAGTATCAGGTATAGTGCGTTCATATGTCAGGATCTTGCGATAGAATGATCCAACGTCAAATGGCGTTTAATTTAAAAGAAGCCGAGGTTAAAGCCGGACAAATGTCCCAATTCAGATCACGACATATTCTAGTTGAGATGTTCGCCCTCAGATACAAATTTAATTTAAAGAAGGGAAAAAAATTCTGCTTGTTTTTCAGAATGTTGCCAGCAATTGTAGTGCATTTCTAGAATCGTCGATTAGGTAAACAATAACACAGCATTTTTCACTTAGAAAAGTCGACTGAAAACTTTTAATTGCCTCATAAATGGAGCTGTCATCAAATTAACTTTTCATTGTCAGTTTGGTGCAAGTAAGCGGGAAATTAAGTATGGTTAGAAGGAGTGTTTGAGACAGTTGTTATGAGGTCTTGTCATATCTGCTGTTTCTAAACTGTAATGTTGGATTTTCAGTCGATTGGAGTTGGTCCAGTGGATATGACACTGCTACTTTTATCCCATTCAGATAAAAAAAAATTTTATTACAGACACTAATTTAAAAATTTGGCGTTATCAAAGTCTTCTGCATTTACCAAAAGAGTGCAAATAATTTTAATCGTTTCCATCAATTTTTAAACCGCCCCATCATCTGTTCGACCTCAGTAAAAGTAAAATAATCCATGTAAAGCCCGATTTTTCTCTCTGGGAAAGAATTTCGCTCAGTTATTTTAACTACTCATACGGGACTAGACATAAAAACATAAAAAGCATTGTTAAGCCCATATAATCTCATCTAAAAAAAGTGAATGTGTTCTACTGCTCACAATAAAATGCGAAGAAGCAGCACTTGAATCAACGATAATTTCAAGCTGTTAAATTTATTTTAAACGGTTTTTAAAGGTCGACCGTGCATATTTGCTAGTTGAGAATTCCCACTAGAATATCACGAAATAGGACAATTTTTAATTAAACTTTTTTGATGAAGTTTGCAATGAAGTTTAATGGCTTTTGATGAGTAGCAAACTTTTGAAAAGTTGTTGCTGAAACAGTGAGGCAACATGTGTCATGATGTTTTAAACAGAGTAATTATTTTTGGAGGAGAATTTTGCTAACTTTCTCGATAAAACTCGGTTTGTTAAATATGAGAAACTCAAAATTATAAACGGATTGATTGTTGATGAAATATTGATCTAAGTTGTTACCAGTGGCAGGCTGACACACAGGATTATCAAGAATTTTCTGGTAGGTTTTTAAGTATTGAGAGTCTCTAGCTTTGTTTTATTTGTTAATGTTGTTGTCAATTTATTTAAGTACTTTCATTTTGTTGTATTAAATATAGCTGTTACTGTTAATCGTGTACTATCTTAAAGTTACATTGTTTTATAAAACCATAACTTGCTGTAAATCAAATATTTTTACATTTTTTTTATTAACTTTTAGGAAATGTCAGTTCGGTCAGCCCTTTTCGATTAGTTAATTTGTTAAGAAGATTTACGGTTTAAAATAGACTGGAGTAGTGAATTGGAGGGATTTAATATAAAATATGAGCTAAACCTTATAATGGTCCATTAGTATAACAAAGGTTTAAACCCAACACGAAATAATGGTGGTCCGAATCTGAATGATGTTTGGTCAAATCATACATCATGCAGAACCGACATTGTAATATTCGTGAGCGTTTTACTCACATCTCAATAAAATTAAAATAGTCGTATTTTTATAGAGTTAGATATAGATTTATTAAAGGGTAGGTTTTCTTCCGAGATCAGTCTATCCTCTTAGAAACTAGGGCAATATACACTTGTACAGAGAGTTCATAGCCAAGACCGATAATAATGTTTCTACAGAATGTTATCGCGGATGATGGTGATGTGGTGTTTTCGTTAGAAGCCTCAAGCGAAGCGACAATATGGAAATCTTCAACTTCTCCATAATAAAAAGAAAAATGGAAGAGTTGTACGTATTGTTTACATCAATAAATTTAAAATTAATGTAATGAAAAATGAACTTCACTGACTGGATGATGTAAGCTATTATCTGCTCAAAAAAACAACTCATTACCTTTTTATTTTTGTTTTTAATTTAAACGTAGGGAAAACCCGATATGAAAGTAACAATAGTAACAAAAAAATGTTAATGGTAATAGCACCAATAGAATTTACTTTTTTAAAAAAACCTGCTACAACACAAAGACACATCGCAATAAGAATTTTGCGTTTTCAAATAATAACAATAAAAGCGTGTGTCTGATTGAGCCACACAAACTTTGACCACAATTTGTCAAACCGTAAAATTAATGCAGTCCTAAATTAGTGCATAACCTTCTGTTCCAAAATATTTGCTCGAGACGTGTGTTGTAAAGTTACAAGTATTGATTTTACATCTAAAATAGAATCACGATTTCCGATTTTAGAAGCAACACTTATATGATGAAGCATATACTTTATTAATTTGATGTTAGAGGTTATTTTGTTTATTAAAATTCAAAGCAAATGCGAGAGAAAAACTTTTAAAAAATTAAAATCAAAAATCAAACTTTGTTTCAATTTTATTTCTTCTTTTTATTGAACAAAGTTAAGAAAATTTGTAAAAAGTTTTTAAGTATTAAGCAAGTTGAAAACCTTTAGCGTACGGCTTGAATATTTTGTTAATAAACAAAATATTTAAGCTGCGATGAAATGTCGCTTTTGCTTCTTTGTTCTCAAAGTTTCTCTAATTTACTTAATACTCTTAAAACTTGTCTTAAATAAATTTTTATTTTAGGTACGTAAAATCATAAATTTGTTAGTTTATACCAAAAATAAATATTTTAATTACTACTGAAATATATATCGTATCAATACATTATTTTATTTTTTGTTAATCTGGACGTGATAATTTATTCCGCCCTTTATTGTTTGTTTGTGTAGATATATTTTATACAAAACAATGTGATGAAATATTTTACAAATTTCAAAACAAGTTACAATGCATTTCGATAATTGATTTCCTCTAACTGATCGACCAAATCGCAGAGTTATATATTAGTAGAAACCTATAAAAACAATGTCCCGGCGCATCCACCATTTATACACTTTTAATATTTTACGTTTTTATTTTATTTTTATATATTTTTTTGATTTAATTTGATAAGATTGTAATGTTTTTAACGGAAAATTTTATGTTTAATTAATTAATGTTTAGTTTAATTTTTGTGGTTACTATTTAAGCTACAAATAATTTTTTAAAACTACTTATCCCGGCGCATCCACCAATTTTGCACTTTCCATATTTTATGTTTTTATTTTATTTTTATATTTGCTTTAATTTGATTAAAAACATTGTGCTGTTTTTATAAAATACTTACGTTGCACCTAATTTTTACAAAACGTGGTAGTTATTTTTTATATATTTTCTTATAAAAAGATAATTTTTGATTGCTATCTTTATAAAATGCCTCTTGCAGTTCCTATTTTTATGTATTGTCTGTTTGGCTTTTAATTTTTTTAATAAGTTCTGTAATACATAGTAAAAAATAATAAATATATTCAGTGTTAAAATCAGTTTCAGAAAAAAATCAGACGCTTTAACTTATATTCTATCCACATAGCCTCATCGATACGGCTATAAATAAAAATCTCTCCGAAGTCATCCATCAAAAAATAACCAGATATCAGATATAGATTTCCATAAAATAAGTTTACTCACTAAATGAATTTCCCTACAACTATTTATTTTATGTCTGAGATAAATCCGTGATTACTCTTCAAACACAATCTAATTCACTTTGACTTTTCTTTAAAATTTTGAAGGAAATCACGCAAAGGTCACCCTTTTGTACCTACCTGTACGATTATAATAATAAGTTAGCTTGTTTAAGGATTTAAGAGATGTCGGTTATATACATAGAGGGTTGGTGGTCCCTAGGTAGCCGGCAGCAGGGATCACCAAGTCTCTTGTGCAAACCTGCACTGATTATAGCCTGCTGGGAAGTGGTCGTAAAGGCACCTGCTTCACGTCGCGAGATGATGTATTACCTCCTAGGTTCTATATACGTCGTCCAAAGACTGGCAAGTGATGCTTTTGAAATTAATCAAACTAGGGTTAGACACATGCTTAAATTTTAATAACTCCTGTGATAAATAAAACCAAGTCAAATACAAATTTTTATTTAATTAGGCAAGAGCTGCATGTGAGTTATATTTTTCAGCAGTCAAATGCACATTTTTTCGAAATTTATGATCACGCTGTAACACAACGAAATTAAAATAGTGCTAATCTACGTGAGTAATTAAGCTTGAAACGGATGCAGGGTTTAAGTAAAAAAGAAAGAAGTTTTTAGGGTTTTTTTTTAGAATAAATTTATTGATTTGCTTTGTTAATTAAATTTAAATATCCATTTATATTAAAACATTTTTTTATGCAAATAAATTTAGTTTTTGATGCAATATAAATATAACTGTTATTTAAATACATTTTACTGTAATATTCTTATTTAAAATAAAACGATAAATATTTAATTTTTATTTTGTTAAAAATACATTTTTTCGCATTTACACAATTTAAATAACATCTGGAATTTTCAAAAGTGCAAACGGACATGTCAACTTTTAACATTTTACTTTACTCTACTTTTATTAGATCATCATTTTCTTAGAAAGTAGAAACAAAAATAGAAGCTGAAATAATTTGTTTTTATTGTAGATAACACAAACAACAAAATTGCTATATGTTTTATCGTTATTTTAGTCAATATCTTGTAGAGAAAAATTTTATCATCTCTTGTTGTTTATAGTTCTCAGGCTTAGCCTTCTAGCTGCACTTTAAAGACAATCATACATTTCTCTTCCTTAATATACATATGTTGTACTATTATTCAACATTCCTGCACTAGTAAAAAGAGTGCAAATAATAGCTTATTCTTCTCTTCATTCAAATCTAAATTTGTAACTAACTAAATTTAATTTTCTGTTTCTAGAATTATTTCGATTTTTGAATTACGTTGCTTATTAAGACCGATTTTAGGATGCTTTTTAGAAAAATAGCTCAAATATTGGCAAGTATTTTAACAATGTCTCTACAGTTTACAGCTTATCTGCCTTCTCTTATTATGATATTCAAATTTTTTAGACGCCAATAATAACAATCATTGTAAAACTAAATGTTTACTGCAATTATTTTTTTTTAAATTAGTAAAAACTTTTGCAATGGTCTCGTAAACTCTATTAAAAACTTGAAAACATTTACATTTTTGAGATAAAAACAAGAATTATTTAAAATTGCTCCGTCTATATCAAAACTTTTCTTAATAATATTCTTGTTGAAAAACTATTTTTTTCTTATGCTAAAATTTTTATTTTTTGCAGGTCCTAACTTTCCTTTTCCTTTTACCTGTAGAAGTCGTGTCGATTTTCTGTTCTTTCCAAACATTGTTTTTCAAATTTCTATAAAATCTTTATCTTCTTCTCCAAACCCATACAATTTGCATCTTCTTTTTTAAGTTTTCTTTAGTTTTTGACCTGCCATTTTTAATTTTTTTAGAATCTTTTAAACTACGTTTTTTAATGTTTTTTAGAATGTACAATTGCTTATTTAATTTTCTCTTGTACATATTAGCTTTTTTATCTTGTCTTTATGTCGTCTTTATTTAAATTTGTGTAGAATCTTTACCTTTTGGAATCTACTTTTATTTTTTATCTTACTACTCGCAATTCTCAATGATTTGTTTTCTTTCAATCGTCATTATTCTTGTTTTTCTTGCAATTTTTTTTTTCTATAATTTTTTAATGTTTTTTTCTGCTACCTAATAGTAATTTCCTGTGTTTTTATCTATTCGTCGTTGTTCTTTTTTCTTATAATTAATGAGCGGATCCAATGAGGGAACAAAAAACACTGTACAGCCGTCTAGCTAACTAGTCGCACTCGCCAAGCGAAAAAACCTTGAAACTTGAATTGGTCGATTGAGGTAGTAATGACGTGCTTACAAGTCATAAGCGTAGATCTCGAACACTTACAATTGTTTTTATTTTGACCAGGGTAAATTCGTGTTTTACACCAACTTTTGATTAATAATTCGCTTTTAATTAAAATATTAAATTGTTAAATTAAATTAATTAACGAAAGAAGAATCCTGCAACCTTGTCGATCGTACCCGCAGAAAGCGATCAGTGCGGCGCCTATGAGCGTGCCCTTCAAATCCCTCTTTGTATCCGATCATTACTTATAATTCATGATTTCTCAACTTTATCTAAAAAAAATTGTATTTTTACAACACATTTCAAACAATGTTTTTCTAAGTTTTTCTTTAATTTTCTTCTAATTTCCTATAATTTCTTTTTTTGTTTTTTTTTAGCTGTTGCTTTTATTTTTTTCTCTTCAAGCTGCTTTTTAACACATTTTTGAATTTGTTTTAGTTTTTCTAGTTTAGAATTTTTCAAAAAAAGTTTTAGAAATTTTTTTGTTTTTCTAATAACATTTTCTTTTGTTTTTCTTTTTTAACTAGTCGAGAGCTTTGGTGTCTAACCTATTTCTAATTAAATAAAAAAAAATTTATTAAAGTAATGCGTTTTAAATTCAAATTTTCGGGATTATCATCAATAGAGAATAAAATTTTAACAATTGATACAATTTTAAAATTTTGAAACTGTTTTATTATCAGCTGTTTCCAAATTTTGATATAAGTAGCCTTTAGTAGTCTTAAAAATAAATGATAAGTCAGTGACAGAATTTGTATTGCCTTATTGCTCCTTGGCATTAGAAATTCAATCCACAATATCCACATACGAGACCAAAAAAAAAACCTTTTTATTTTCTGATTTAACTAAATGCTCGTTTGATAAATGGATTTCTGATAAGCCTCGATTGTAACTGATTACAAAGTTAACACTTTGTTAAATTACCTGAATTAACGTTACGGTTACACGCAATAACGTGTACATTTTATCGATTTAAGATTTACTAAATTTTTTTTGGTCTGTTTTATATTAAATATTTTGCTTATTGTGTCGTATGAACGAGAAACGTCTAGAAAAAGTCATCTCAAATCATATCAAAAATAAAATCTAGAAGAGAATGTCTTTTGACTTGATTTTTTTACGACACTTGATTTTTTTATCTTAAAAATATTGTTTATGACAGCTCTGGTCACCTTTAATTTAGTGTTAATAAATAATTTATTTCCGTCGTAAAAATTTGAGGTAACTGATGAAGATGAGGGTATCCTGTTCCATCCCATTAGAAGATTCAGCATTAATACGATTACTCTATTCTTTATTTCATGAGACTTTTATAAATAAATCAGCAAAGAGAGTTTTACTGTTGCACCTGAATAAACATATTAAACTAAGTTAAAAAAAATCTGCTGTAAAACCAGAAAAGAAACATTTTTTATAACTCGGAATTAATTAAGCAATTAATCATTCTTGAACACTTTCCCCTTTCAAACATGCTTTTAATTCTGATTCAAATTAAGACAAAAATCTTTAAATTATCACAACTTTTTTACTTGGCAAGCTTTGTCTCGCTCCAACACTCGCCCTCTCTTAAGAAGATTAAGCCAACGATGACAAATTAGAAATATAAGTGAGGGCAAAACCTTGAACAGGACCAAATCTCCGATTGGCTACAGATCGAATCGGTTTAATGGGATTCTTTTTCCGGTTTTAATCTTTCAAAAGCACGTATATACGCCAAAATAAATAACACAAGGTATTCAAACATTCTTGGAAATAGTGAAAAGTTTCTACGTGCGTAACATACATTTGCAGAAGAATATTCTAATATGGATATCAGGCGGTTTTACCAGTTGAATTGATAGCTTGTCAAGGTTTTTAAATTTATTTCATTACCATCAGCTATTGTTCATTTTACTTATATTTCGGTTTAAAATTTCACAATAATTTTATAGAGCTTTTGTGCCTACATTAACGAGTTAGAATTGCACGCATTAAATCCGTTTTAACTTTCAACAATAGGGATTCAGTCTATTATGATCAAAACTGGGTTAACTTTTGTAAATAAATATTTTACAAAAATAAAAATAGTATATTGTGACGTTTATTATATGTGGGTTTCTGATTTAAAGAGCTGGAGATAATTTCTCGGCAAGTTTATTTACAAATCAAATTAATTACAACTAATTAACACAGCTAATATTCTAAATCACTAACGGAACACAAAACACTTTAATTTATCGCTTTCTAAATTCGCTGGATATCGCCGGAGTTCGCCTTTATGTCGCTCTCCCAAAACCAGACAGACTGACTGACTCGCTGTCTCGCATATATATATGGGTATGGACTCTTTCCAGAACTTTCGACTCTTTCCAGAACTTTCGAGTATTTTCTCGCGTTTCTCCTGAATTATTTCAATTCGGCAAGATGATTGGAATTCAATCACAATAGCGACAAACAATGCCGACGTAAACAAGAATAAATAAACCCATTCAAAACGTAAATAATACTCGAAGTTCTATTCAGTTCCTAGAAGTGAGCGGTCCACAACACAATACTCGATACTCTGATTCACCGCTTCTTAGAATTGAGTCGTTCGCGTCACACTACCCCCCTCTTAAGAATTGTTCGTCTCGAACAATCATTCATCGTCATTTGAACCCGCATAGGGGGCTAAACGGTCTAAATGCACTACCTTCATCTTAGCCCTGGGGTTCTTTTGGATTCTATACACCACGTCGTTAAGTCGGGTCAGTACGGTATAAGGGCCTTCCCATTTCGGCTGAAGCTTCGGACATCGCCCTTTCTTCCGTTGAGGGTTAAATAGCCAGACCAAATCTCCCTCTTGAAACCCTACCGAATTCGCCCTCAAATCGTACCGCGTCTTCATCCTGTCACTGGCAATCTCAATTCGGTCTCGAGCCAAGTCGTGGATATGGGACATCGTCTCTTGAAGCTCTTCTACATAGCTTCTAACTTCCTTGGGTTCTTGAGTGGGTGTCCCAAACACAAGGTCACAAGGCAAGCGGAGTTCCCGTCCAAACAAAATCTTGGCTGGAGTTTGATTTGTAGTTTCATGGATCGCCGCTCTGTAAGCCAACAAAAACAACGGTAAATGGCGATCCCAATCTCTTTGATGGGCCTCTACAACTTTCGATAGGTGCTCTTCCATGGTGCTGTTAAAGCGCTCGACCATTCCGTCGGACTGAGGATGCAGCGGTGTAGTCCTGGTTTTCCGAATACCCAAGAGATCACAAATTCCTTGGAAAACCCCTGACTCAAAGTTTCGCCCTTGGTCCGAATGCATTTCCATGGGAAGCCCATAACGAGAAATCCAATTATCCACCAAAGCACGAGACACAGTAATAGCTTCTTGGTTTGGTAACGCGTATGCCTCAGGCCATTTACTGAAATAGTCGGCAACAACCATAATGTATTTGTTGCCCGAGTCGGTGACTGGAAATGGACCCGCAATATCAAACGCAATCCTCTCAAACGGAGCCCCAACGTTGTATTGCTTCATGGCTCCCCGGCTACGAGTTTTCGGGCCTTTACTCGCAGCACATGTTGTACATTTCCGGCACCAATTAGCGACATCTTCTCGGCTATTGACCCAATAAAAGCGTTCGCGAACCTTCCCCAAGGTTTTGTTGACGCCGAAGTGAGCTCCAGATCTTCCATCATGGATTTCCCTTAAGACTTCCTTTACGCGACTCTTCGGTAGGACTAGCTGCATTGTTACCGTCTTTCCATCCGCGCTTTCCCAAGCCCTTTTGAGCAGCCCATTTTCGACTTTCAGGGAGTCCCATTGTGCCCACAACGCCTTCAGAGCAGGACTCTTATTTGAAATGTCATGCCATTGCGGTCTTACATTTCCGTTCTCCTTGCTTTGTAAAATCGGTCCGATCTCATCGTCTTGCAGTTGCTCTGTTCTTATTTCTTCGGCTGTCCATCCGTCAGTAGGTTGCAAAACTAGCCTTCTAAGGTTGCACAGGTGGTCAGCTTGTTCTCGTTGGCTACAATGTTTGCAGTCGGCTCTGCACGGTCTTCTGGACAAGGCGTCTGCATTTTGATGAGACCTTCCCGAGCGATGCTTGATTTCAAAATCATACTGCTGAAGTCTCTCAATCCATCTCGCTGTTTGACCTTCAGCATTCTTCAAATTTAACAGCCACTTTAAAGCGGCATGATCTGTCCTTATTGTAAAATGTTGGCCGTATAAATATTTGTGGAAATGGCTTACCGCGTTCACGATAGCCAACAGTTCTCTTCGGGTGACACAGTAATTCCTTTCAGGTTTAGAAAGAACCTTACTATAATATTCGATAACCCTCTCTTCGCCATCCTGTACTTGAGTTAATACTGCGCCAACTCCATTATTACTGGCGTCCGTATCTAAAATAAACTGACCTTTTGCCCTTGGGTAAGCAAGTATTGGTCCCGTACAGAGTGTAACTTTTAATGTTTTGAAGGCCGATTCACACTCTTTGTCCCAAATAAAAGGCGTCTTCTTTTCGGTCAGTTTATGAAGAGGTTTGGCAATATCGGCGAATCCTTTGACAAAACGGCGATAGTAGGTGCAAAGACCCAAAAAGCTTCGTAGTTGGTGCTTATCATTAGGTCGGGGCCATTCCCGTACGGCTGCAGTCTTCTCAGGGTCAGTTTGTATCCCATTCGATGAAACAACGTGTCCCAAAAACTTGACTTTTCTTTGGAAAAGGCAACACTTTTTAGGGTTAAGTTGAAGACGAGCGTTTCGCAATCGGCTGAAAATTTCTTGCAGGTTACTTTGATGTTCTTCGAAAGTTTTCCCAATAACCATCACATCATCAAGGTACACAAGGCAAGTTCTCCAAGTCAACCCTCGAAGGACAAGTTCCATTAGCCGCTCGAACGTAGCTGGCGCATTACAAAGTCCAAAAGGCATAACATTAAACTGGTAGAGCCCAGTTCCAGTCGAGAAGGCAGTTTTCTCCTTATCCTCAGGGTGAATTCCAACCTGCCAATACCCACTCTTCAAGTCTAAAGTAGAAAACCATTGGGAACCAGCTAACATGCTCAGTGTATCGTCGATGCGTGGAAGTGGGTAACTATCTTTCTTCGTTACTTCGTTGAGCCGTCTATAGTCAACGCAGAAACGAGTTGACCCATCTTTCTTTGTTACTAGTACAACTGGTGAAGACCAGGGACTTGACGAATCTTCAATGACGCCATCTTCTTTCATTTTTTCGATCATTCGAGCCACTTCTTCCTGTTTCGCAAAGGGGAGTCTTCTCGGGGGCTGACGAATAGGTTGTACTGATCCCGTATTAATTCGATGCTGTACCAAATTAGTTCTTCCCGTAATCTTGTCCCCTATTGCAAAAATGTCTTGTTCCTTTCGAATAAAAGCAGTGGCTGCTTTCCTCTGATCTTCTGATAAGTGTTGCCATTCTTCCAGAAAATAATTTTCCAATTCCGGGTTATTTTTACCTTCTCCTTCCTGGTAACTCTTGTTGTCCTTTTCTTCACAACGAACAACTCGTAATGCAGGCTGAAAGAAGCCAATCTGTTCCCCTTTCTGCAACGTAACTCGATTTTCGCTGAGATTGGCTATGCGAATAGGAATCTTTCCACCAGCCTCAACGAGTGCTCTAGCTACCAAGATCTGTTTATTGTGTGTCGCATTCGTGAATTTCGTCATGTCCGGATCAACAACTCCCGTTCGGTATCCCCCAGGATCTTTTTCCAACTCTGCCAGCACAATTTTCTCAGAATTGCCGGGGACACGAACTGATTCTGAGACGATGATGTTTACATGGTCCGATGAAGCGGTCGCAGAATGTAACAAGATTTCTTCGTTTCCCATTTGTAACATCCTGTTCTTAATATCCAGCACAAATCCATATTTGTCCATAATGTCCAAACCCAAGATCACTTCATCAACTATCTCAGCTACAACCATTCGGTGTACAATACTGAATGGTCCTATCTCAAGTTTGACATTAGCTTCTCCATGTACTTGTGCTGTTTCACCAGTAGCGGTTTTCAAAACGAAGTTACATCTTGTCATGTAGATATTTTGAGATGTTTCCAGCATGTCCCGTCTCACTAGAGAAAGTGTTGCTCCCGTGTCAACCGTCATCTTGGTGTCTCGACCGTTGATTCGTCCATCCAGCAACAGACTATCATTTCCTTTTCCTAGCTGCGAGACGGAGATGATCCTAGGGGCTTTGGGCGTATCAGCTAGCACACGCCCCAAAGTGCTAGCTGAAATTAGTTTTCCTGATGCCGGGAAATTGAGGGGCCTGTGACATCTTCCTGACCCCTCCTTACCCTCAGACCTTCCCCGTTGGCGGCAATCCCTTCTTATATGGCCTATCTTACCACAACCATAACACTTAGGCCGTCCTCCAGTGCGTGCTGGTGTCTGCTGCATCTTTTCCAACATACTCTTCAGTTCTTCGCAGCAGCAATTATTTGTTGGAGTTTCCTCTGCGGACATCAATCGCACGCGTTGAGCTGGTCGTCGTGAAAAGTCTTCATTTGCCGCCTCATATTCTAACGCGTGGATAAGCGCGTCAGCACAGGTTTTATATCTATGTAGACGTAGATAACGTCGTAAATCGCCATCTCTTAAACCATCAATAAATGCGCTGGCTTCCATCTCATGGCGAAGGTCTGCAGGTGCGGAAGGATAACCTAAATTAACCAATCTTTCTATTTCCGCGGCATATTCTTGCAAACTTTCGTTGCTTTTCTGATGTCGGGACTTAAGCATCATTTGGTATACTCTGTCCATGTGCTGGTCTCCGTAGCGCAATTCCAAGGCGTTGACCACTGCGTGATAGTTTTTCTGATCACGATCAGATACATTCTGAAGCAGCTGGAGAGCTGGTCCTCGCAGTGCTAACACCAGAGCTGTGGCTTTTTCTTCATCATTCCAGCAATTTATCTCCGCCGCTGCTTCAAACTGCCTCCTATACATTGACCACGAAGACTGACCATCGAAAGTTGGGGGTTTTACTCGTTGCGATGTTACTTCGCTTCCTAAAATTTGTCCTGTTCCAAGTTTCTTCATTTTACTTTCCAATTCTAAAACTTTCTTTTCTAATTCTTCCCTAACTTCTTTTATCTCTTCTTTTACTTCTTCTTTTACTTCGAAAACTTTTTCCTCAAATTCCTTTTTTACTTCTTCGACATCTTTCTTAAGAGCATCTTGTAAGGTATCGAATTTTTCGAAAATTCTTTCTTGCTCTTCCATTCGACGTTTTTCTTCTTCTTCTTTTTCTTGCAGTCGTCGTTTTTCTTGATCTTCTAGAAATTTCTTCTGTTCTTCTTTATCTTCCAAGCGTTGTTTTTCTAGTTTCTCGAAGAATACACGAAGTTGTTCCTCCATGGTTCTTGTCTGACTTCTTGTTGTTCTTCCAGAAGGTTCCAGAGACATAAACTTTTCTTTGTCCACCAAGCTTCTTTAAATCCCACTCCTGACACCAGTGTGACGTTTATTATATGTGGGTTTCTGATTTAAAGAGCTGGAGATAATTTCTCGGCAAGTTTATTTACAAATCAAATTAATTACAACTAATTAACACAGCTAATATTCTAAATCACTAACGGAACACAAAACACTTTAATTTATCGCTTTCTAAATTCGCTGGATATCGCCGGAGTTCGCCTTTATGTCGCTCTCCCAAAACCAGACAGACTGACTGACTCGCTGTCTCGCATATATATATGGGTATGGACTCTTTCCAGAACTTTCGACTCTTTCCAGAACTTTCGAGTATTTTCTCGCGTTTCTCCTGAATTATTTCAATTCGGCAAGATGATTGGAATTCAATCACAATAGCGACAAACAATGCCGACGTAAACAAGAATAAATAAACCCATTCAAAACGTAAATAATACTCGAAGTTCTATTCAGTTCCTAGAAGTGAGCGGTCCACAACACAATACTCGATACTCTGATTCACCGCTTCTTAGAATTGAGTCGTTCGCGTCACAATATTATAAAAAAAAATTGTTTTGGCAACGTTTCGCTCTTTATTTTTAAAACTTCCTCAAAGCTTAAATCTGCTATCTACTCTCCCAACTTGAATTCTTATGCAGTCATATTTTAAACATTACTTTGATGATTTCAGTTAATTTTACAATTTTTAGAATTTTTATTATTGTGGCGTTATTTCTAATTTAGTATAAACTAGAAGTTAAGAGTTGATTTTAATACATAACCTAGCTCACAACTCTAGCTAACTTCACTTTATTTGTCTTCTAGTGTGTTGCGGATTGCATATGAAATGCCCAGACTCTATAAAAAAAGATAAGAGTCTAAAAAAAATTAACCAAAAGTCGCCAAAAGTTTGTTATATCAAAATTTTAAAATAGCTGATAACAAAACGGTTTCAAAATTTTAAAATTGTATCAATTGTTAAAATTTTATTCTCTATTGATGATAATCCCGAAAATTTGAATTTAAAACGCATTACTTTAATATTTTTTTATTTAATTAATAATAACTTATATAAGGCTGTAGGAACTGAAACTCTAGCTTTCGACTTGTTAAAAAAAAAAAACAAAAAAAATTGTAGAAATTCTAGAAGAATAAAAGAAATTATAAAAAAAATTGAAAAACGTTATTTGAGAAATTTTAGACTAAAAGAACTGAAACAGATTTTACAATTTGATAAAAAGCAGCTTAAAGAGAAAGAAAACAAAAACAGCAACTAACACAAAGAAAAACAAGAGAGAAGTTATAAAAGATTACATTTTTTTTAATTTGGTAAACATTGTTTGGAACGTTTTACGAAATCACAAAAATTTTTTAGATAAAATTGCAAAACCATGACTTACAAGAAAGAAGAACAATAGTAACCATTAGAAAAAAATCAATAACCAATAGAAGAGAAACAGAGAATTACGACTAGTAGTAGACAAAATATTAAAAAATTGTAGAAGAGGAAAAACAGAAGAAAGATTCTAGGAAAACAAAAAAAATGACGATTAAACGTGGAGGAAAGAATAACAGAAGTAGGCATAAGCACTGAAATCGTGGTTGTTTTGTCGGTATAGGACATGCCAACTTCTGTTATTCCTCCCTTCACTCGATTAAAAGAGAAAAAAACTCTGAGAATTGCCAGTAGTAGGAAAAGAACAAAAATAAATTCCAAAATACAAAGATTTTACAAAAATTTAAATAAAAACAATTTAAAGACAAGATAACAAGAAAAGCTAATATAAATAACAAAAGAAAAGTACAAAAAAAATTTAAATAAACAATTGTACATTCTAAAAAAATTTAAAAACGTTGTTTAGAGAATTCTGAAAAAAATGAAAATGCCAGGTTAAAAAAATAATAAAAACTTAAAAAAGAAGTGAAAAATTTTGTGATTCTTTCTAGAAAAACAAATAAAAATTGTATGCAATTTAACAGTTTTAAATTTTTTTATTACTGTAACGTTATTTCTAGTTTGATATAACCAGAAGTTAAAATTGATTTTAATACATAACCAAGCCCACAACTCTAGCTAACTTTATTTTGTTTGTTCTCTAGAGTCTCGCGGATTGTATATAAAATGCCCCGTTCTAATTTACAGAAGAAAATACGTTGTTTTAAGTTAAAAAAATGTGCTAAAACGTACATGACACTCAGAATTTAAACAAAATACCTTAAGTGAGGGTAAACTTAGTTTAGTTTGTAGATTAGTCAAGTTTACAAGCCGTAACACAAATATTAACATTAAGTTACACATCGTGCTTGGAAGATTAACTTAAAACTGTCATTTTCTTAAAATTTATTGTAAAAATCCTTTATTTCACTAAAATAATAATTGTAGCAATCTAAAATAAAATAAAATGTAAACACAAACATTGAGCAATTAAAATATCCGTTTCAGTCAAAAACCTCCCGAAAATATTTCCCATTAAAATCCCTGGATATCCTAATTAGGGAATGTTATTTATTTTGATGTAAAGGGAGTTGACGTGGTCAATAAATTTGTAAGATTTATAGCATCGTATACGATAATAAATAACAATTAAAATCAATTTAAATTTACGCTAGAATTGCGTTTAAGGTAGCAACAAAAATTAAGGATTCTGTGTAATTATTTTAAAAGCTTTTCAGATGCTTAGTAAGCTTTCCACTGAAATGCCAAAAACTTTTTGAATTAACTACTGTAGTTAGCTGTAAGTAGTTGATGACGTATAAAACATACTCTCATGACTTTATAACGTCACAAGAGTTTTTATTCAATAACACTTGAAAGTTTTCTAGGCAAGAACTAATAGAAGGAGTTAGTGATAAAGTTTGAATTGCATGTTATATCACTAAACAAAATAATTTTTATCTATCACTTATGTTATACAATCTTTATGTCTTTTATCTAATTATTAAATATTATCACCTAAAGCAATTTTTATTTTTTTACAAACCTTAGAGCAGTAAGTAAAGGCTCTAGAACAGTAAGAGTAGAATTCTTGTTCATTCAAGTGGTCTTTTAGGTCCTCGACTACGAAAAGTTATTCTTACAACTCTTCAAATTTAATATACTAAAAAAATGTATTTTACGTTTTTTTTGAAAGCTCTGAAACTTTCAGACAAATAATAAGCAAACATTTTGTAAATAGTCGTTATAACTACATAAACGCAAATTATAATATTATGCACATACATATTCTATTTATAAAACGCTCATTGTTATTGAGTTCATGTTGTTATATAATAATAGAGCTTATACCTGGAATTAGTATTCAACAGTGAGTTTAAATCTGCTGAATTACATACTGAAAATTTTAAAATTCAAATTAGTCTCTTGTGGTTTACCCTAAAAAATTTTAGAAAATATCTGCGTGTCCTTGAACTTTAACTAAATTTATAAACCGTCTTGTGGAAAGCACAACACATGTTATAATTTCGCCAGAGGTTAATTAAAGACGTAATTACATAGGATGGACAGATTTCATAACCAGGAACATGAAATCCCCTATCACATACGAATCCTGTGAGATTCTGACAGTTTTCAAATAAACTAACATAATTAACTTGTCAAAAGAAAAATTGTAGTAATGTCAATAAACAGAGATTATATAACTTTTCAAAGTTTTAAAATTCAGGATAGTAAACTCACTCAACTGTATAGTGTAGTTTGTAGTTGCAGCTGCAGCTTTGCTTTCATATTTTATTATTGTTTCAAATTCAAAGTTTTCTATTCCTGATACATTCTTGTTTTCTTCTAATTATTATGTTTGTTTAAATTGAAACAAATATATAACACCTGAGAAAGCAAGGAATTTGTTTAATGCCTCCATTGTGCATGCAATTGAGAAAATATGTTTCGTTCTACCTTAAGACGAGGCAACAAATACCCAACTTGTGACGTTTCACTAGACATTAATTACGAAACTAAATAAATTACTCTCGCAGAGTTGTTAAGACTTAGCTGTCACAAAAATCTTTTCGCGCAGTTCGAAAATAAAGTTACATTTTTCTTTATTTCGACAAAACGAGAATTAATTGATTAAATAGAAATAAATTATTTTTAAATGAAATACAGGTTAACCAATTAATTTCGGTCTGTATTTAATTATTTTACTAACACTAAACAATATTTACATGTTTTAGTTTAAATAAATAAAACTAGAAACGGAATTTAATATTTTTATTTAAATATTTACTTTTGTGCTTGTTGTATTAAACATTAAATTAAAAATAATAATAATTTTTTATTAATTCCAAAAACACAAATATTGTTATATTATTATACTTAAATTATTTATTGAAATATATAATATAATAAA
The DNA here is from genome assembly GCA_029207805.1 of Tribolium confusum. Taxonomy (NCBI): domain Eukaryota; kingdom Metazoa; phylum Arthropoda; class Insecta; order Coleoptera; family Tenebrionidae; genus Tribolium; species Tribolium confusum. Next base: position 443,110 of record JALGAY010000004.1, read on the forward strand.
CTTTAAGTAAAAATAATTTAATTTAAATAATAAATTTAAATAAAATTTCTAAAATACTGGATTTTCCCATTTTTAATTTTTTAGGAAAACACTATTGTCTTTCTACCCTCATAACTTTCGAACAAACTAGATATGACCTTTGAAAAATACCACGTTTGTAGATTGTAACCTGTTCTATCGATTTTAAGAAAATACAGTCTTATATCTCTTTGAATTTTCGAAAAAAAAATTTTAAGTAAAAAAATATTTTTTTAAGTTTCTTTTTTACTTGTCTCTAGAATTATCAATTCTTTTCCGATTCTAAATCTAATTCTTCACAAAAATGAATTAAAAAGACCCTAATTAACTTAGATAAATTTTTTCAGAATTTTTTAAAAACTTTTTTTAAAATATCATTTTTTCTTGAAATACCCTTTCAAAAATTCGTCGATTTTTCAAATTTTTTTAAATTGGTAGAAAATTGCTAAAAAAATTATATCTGACGTTCTGATCTTAAATATGTATCACAATATGCCACAAAAGACTCAAAAATTATTAAAATTCCCAAAAAACTAATTTTAGCCTCCCAATTTGGTGTTTTGAAATACCACAGTCTTCCTCCCCTCATAACTTTAAAACAAACCGCACTTACTCCAAAAAAATTTTTATGCTTGTAGATTTTAAACGGCTCTATCAAGTTGAAAAAACTACAGTCTCATATCTCTATGTATTTTCGAGAAAAAAAAATTTAAATCAAAAAAAATTTTTCACTTTTATTAATTTTTCTCTAGAATTGTTAGTTCTCCTCCGATCTCAGATCTGAGTACAGAAATAGACTTAAAAAACTCAAATCAGCTTAGATGAATTGTTTCAAAATTTTTAAAAATTTTTGTTAAAATTGTATTTTTTTTGAAAAAAGATAAATTCAAAATTCGTTAATTTAAAAAAAAAATTTAATTAGCTAAAAATTGCTGAAAAAATCATATTTGACGTCCTGATTACAAATCTGTATTATAAAAGCACGTAAGAGAGTCAGAAATAATTAAAATTTTCCAAAAAAAATCAATTTAGCTCCAAATTTGTTGTTTTAAGACACCATCACCTTTCTCCTCTCATAACTTCCAAACAAACTGCATTTGCTTCATTAAATTAACCATACCAATAGATTTTAAACCGTTCTATCGACTTCTAAAAGCACCAGTCTTATATTTCATTGCGTTTCCTAGAAAAAAATTCTAAAATTGAAAGAATAGTTTTTCATTTTCATAAATTAGTCTCCCGAATCGTCAATTCTCCTCCAAATTTTTTGCTTCTACAATTCATTTAATTTTTGATCTTTTGGTGTAAATTTTATAGAAAAATATGAAATATCAAGCTTTTATTTTCCACGAACTGCCTACGCTCTCTGATTGTAACTTGTTATTTATTTTTGTTTACATTTGGGAGAGCAAGAAAAACAGTTTTCAATCTAAAACTAATGTCTGATTTATTTATTGCTTGCTTTTGTGATATGTTCTGCTTTGGTTAATACCATTATTAAATTGCTTTAAATTGAATTAAAGACCTGAAATGTAATTTAACACAGAATTAATAACATATTTTACGTAAATATGCAAACCTATAAGTATATTTATATTGTATTAATTATATTACGTTGATTTAATTTACATACAAAATGTAATTACATCAGTAAAATTAAGGTAATTACAAAAAATTTGTTGTTGCTGAAAACGGAATTTTAATACTGAAATAAAAAATGTTAAATCTTCTTTTTAAAAACTTTTTTAATACAAAATTAAGTTAAAACAGCTATCTTTTAACTGAAATAAAAACAAAACTCCTGCTTCTATATTAAATGATCATGATTTTAAATATTCATCTAGCGCAGCTGTTGTCCTCTTTGAAATTCTAAAAGACTGCATTCATCGCACTTTTCTTTTTTTATTAATAATAATATAAAAATTTAAAAGAAAATTATTTTGCTTTTTGTGCGGAAATTAACTCGCTATTTTATTTTACCTTCCATTTATGCTTTAAAATTTTTTTTGCACTTTTACTCAATTGAAATTTTTGCATACATATTGCCTCTTTGCAATAACATCAAAGGTGTAAAGATGAAATGATTTTAAATTGGGTTAAAATAAAATAAGTCTGTGTACACATTTTTATTAACATAATTATAATTAAGTTAACATAAGATAATTTCAAAATTAATTATTCGACTAAGCAAGTTGAAGTAGAAAAAGTTGAAAAAATCTAGCTGAATTACAAGCTCCATAAAATTCTTAATTCGTTGTACTGTTTATCATAATTTTGTGTTATCACTGTTAAAATATTATTATTTTTTTCAACAAAAACAAATCAAAATTATAAGTGATGTTGATTTAGTGAACAAATCTCGATAAATCAAAAATTTTCACTACAAATCAGAGCTTATCCTATCAAAAGTCCTGAGGGAACATCACTCAGATATAACGGACAAAGATGACGGTCTGGAAATTTACCCTTAACTGCACCCTACTTTAAAAAAATTCTTTTAATAACGCCGTATATGTTCCTTAATATCAACATAAATTAGAATTTGGGTTTACACCCTAAAGAGGCGACCTTAATACCCAGCCAAAAAATTTTCAATTAAGCTTCTGAAAAATTATTACAGGGTTTCAGTTATGTCTTTTGTTAAAAATAGATCCTTAATACTTTACACATTATCAAGGGCTTAGTTTCAGGATTCTCTGAAATCCTGTTTGGTTTTTTTTGACGAAATATTTTCGAGATAAAATTAAGATGTATTTTTATAGACGTTAACGTCATAAAAAGTATTCTTTGTGAAGGAATGTAGTTAATCTCAATTTGTCAAAAATAAACTCCCCAAAAATTTTTCGACAATAATTCTTAAAGGCTTAATTTGTCAGCAGATTTTTTTTCTGTATGAATCTCATTCCGCTCTTAAAATTTCTATGGTTTTAAATAATTAAAAAAATAAAGCTCAACCACTTAGAGCGTCGGATCTTGTTAGAACTAAGTTTTGCGTAATTTTAATTCTGAAGTTTTGAGTGATTTTCTTGCTTTTTAATCAAATTCAATATTTTACTCGCCTTTGAGAAAGACGTCCAGAATCCCACTCACATCACCATAACACACCACTGAGTTTCTCGCTTTAATAACAAAGTGTTGCACACGACGCGAATTTCGCTCCCGACGAGGTGCGTCTCTCAGCGTCGGTTTCACCACTAACAGTGGAAGCTGTATTTGAAAGCTCCACCTCCGGCGCACACCAGGATCGATCTCTAAAACCTCGGTGTATTCTCGCTGTCCGCAAGACCACCCAACGCATTTGCGACCGCTTATTCTGAAATGTGTCCTCTAATATATTAATATTTTCACTCGTTAAGTTTTACATTTATCGATTCAAAGGGTCGCGTTTGATACATATGCACGCGTTTGTTTTAAAATTATACACATGAATATTAAAATCGGGGAGAGATTTACGACGACGAGATCTACAAATCTGCTTAGTTTAGACCTGCATGTATGTTTGCGAATGCTATTTACATTCGCTACAGGAATTATAACGGACCTTGGCTCGAAGAGAGAGAAATCGCTAGTTGAGTGCCTAGGAATCATATATTCTGAATCCTGAAACATTGATTAAATAAGAATTAAGAGAATTTCATCTCAGCGAATTCGCATTCCCAAATAAATGAAAACAAAATTTCTCCGATATCTAACTAACCATCCAGATAATGATAGTGAGCCAAATTAAATGTAAACCTAAGAGAAAAAAGTCAAGAGACGGCAGTGCGAGATAATAAGCAACAAAGATCTAAGATTTCGGTGAAGAGATGGTATAGATGTTTGTACTGCTCTTACAAATGCAGAAAACTCTAATGAAAAACAGTTAAGTCAATGATCTTAACTGCCAAAAGCTTAATTAAAGTAAAACACAGTGGTATAGTAAAAGTTGCAGAAACTGCTAATGCCTACATGCCTGGTTTCAATCTATTTTTTTTGTAACGTGTCGCTGTCTGTCCAAAATTTGATTACTAAAAACAACTGGAATCTGAAATTAAAACTTACAACCAATACACAAAAAATCTTAATTATAGTTAATTGCCATAGAAATGTCTTAAAATGCATTAAAAACATCTTACAATACTATAAATAAAACTTAATTTCCATACAACTACAGAAACTTTCTTAATTGCAATAGAAATGTTTTAAAATACAGTAAAAATATTCGAGACTATCATAGATAATACCCAAATTGCTATAAACATATTGAAATGTCCTTAATTGTCATAAAATTGTACTAAAATGTAGTGAAAACATTCTACACTACTAAAAATAGGACTTAAATTGCCATAAAATTATAAAAATGTCTCTAATTGCTATAGAAATATCTTGAAATTCAGTGAAAACGTCTTGCACTACCATAGACAAAACCTAAATTGCTCTACAATTACATAAACGTTCTTAATTTTTATAGAAATTTTCTAAAATGCTGCAAAAGTATTCTATACTGCCTAGAAAAATCTAAATTACCATACAATCAAAAAAACGTTTTTAACCGCCATATAGATGTCTTAAATCCAGTGGAAACATCTTACACTACCATAGATAAAATTTAATTGTCATACAACCATAGAAATGTTTTTAATTGCTATAACAATGTTCTAAAATGCAGAGAAACTTTCGACACTGTCATAGATTAAACCAAAATAGCTATAAAATTATTGAAACGTCTTTAAGTGCCATACAAATTCCTAAAATAAACTAAAAACGTTTTACACTACCGTAGATAAGGCTTAAATTGCCACAAAATTATAGCAATGTCCTAAATTGTTATAGAAATGTCTGAAAATGCAATAAGAATATCTTACACTACTATAAACCAAACTTAGATTGCTATACAGTCATAGAAACGTCCTTAATTGCTTTAGAAATATTTTAAAATGCAACAAAACATCCTACACTATCATCAAAAAGCTTAGATTGTTATAAAATTATGGAAACGTCGTTAGATGCCATAAAAATCTCTTAATATGCAGTAAAAACATCTTGCATTACCATAGACAAAACCTTAATTGCTATACAATTACAAAAACATTCTTAATTTTTATAGAAATTTTTTAAAATGCTGTAAAAATATCCTATACTGTCTAGCAAAAATCTAAATTGTCATACAATTTTAGAAACGTTTTTAACTGCCATAGAAATGTATTAAATCTAGTGAAAACATCTTACACTACCACAAATAAGACTTAATTGTCATACAACCATAAAAACGTCTTTAGTTGCTATAAAATTGTTCTAAAATGTAGTAAAACTATTGATAACACCTAAATTGCTATAAAATTATTTAAACTTTTTTAAGTGCTATACAAAGTCCTAAAATGTGGTGGAACGTTTTACACTACCATAGATAAGGCTCAAATTACCACATAATTACAGAAACGTGTTAAATTGTTATAAAAGTGTCTTAAAATGCAATAAAAACATCTTACACTACCATAGAAAAAACTTAGATTGCTATGCAGCCATAAAAACGTCTTTAATTGCTATAGAAATGTTCTAAAGTGCAGTAAAATCATCCAACACTATCATACATAAAATTTAAATTGCTACAAAATTGTTGAAGAGTCCTTAATTGCCATAAAATGTCGTAAAATGTAGTGAAAACGTTCTACACTACTATAAATAAAGCCTAAAATGGTATACATTCATACAAACGTTCTTAATTGCCATAGAAATGTCCTAAAATGCAATAAAAACATTCTGCACTATTATGAAAAAACTTAGATGGCCAAAAAATCATAGAAACGTCATTAGTTGCCATAGAAATGTTTTAAAATCTAGTCAAAATATCCTACAGGACCGAAATAAAACCTAAATTGTCATACAATTGTAAAAACTTTTTTAACTGTCATAGAAAAATCTTAAAATGCAGTGAAAACATCTTAAACTACCATAAATAAGACTTAATTGCTATACAACTTTACAAACGTCCTTAATTTTTGTAGAAATGTTCTAAAAGACAAAAAGAAACATTTAAGAGTACTGTAGATAAACTCAAAATTGCTATAAAATTATTAATACTGTAAAAATGTAACTATAATTTTTCATAGAATTATAAAAATGCCCCAAATAATCATCAAAACTTTCAAAATTGCTTTTAGTTAATTTGCGATTGATAGGTCCTAAATTGCGATAAAAATGTCCTAAAGCCATAAAAACGTCCCAAAGAGCTACAAAATCATTTTAAACTACAACAGAATAAGCATACATTATTATAGATAAAACCAAAGCTGCCATAAAATAATAGAAACATTCTAATTTAACATAGAGTTGTTTTAATTTGCCATATAAAACCATAAAAACAGTCTAAATTGCTATCTAAATTGTGTTAAAATGTTCTTAATAGATGTTGAAATATTATATGTTGTCACAATTAGATTAACTTCATGACTAGAAATCCGAAAACGTGTTTTGTTTTGGCAACAAATCTTAGTTAATATTACGCTGATTAATCCAATTTTTAAAAAATAGGAAAAAGATATAAATTTATAAAATCAGAAAATTTCAGATATTTTCAAAATGTGCAGCAAAATACATTTTTAACAAAAACAAAATTAAACAGTCATTGCTCTATTGTGATAACCAAATCAAAATATTGTAATATAGGTATGTACATGCAGTTTCTTTTTATTTCAATATTCCTGAGGCTAAAATCTTATTAATGTTAAAATGCAAATATTTGCTAGTGTATCCAGAGGCAAATATTTTTTCAATTGTCCTAAAGACGTTAAAATTACCAGAAAAACAAAAAATATTTGAGTTGACATGACAAATTTAAGTTGGTATCATTGACAGATTTTCCGGCCAAAGCTTCGTACTAATGTACAATCCGTATGACAGCCATTAACAGCATTGACAGTTCAGTTTTACTTACTTAGATCTACTATACTAAAAGTAAAAATACAAAAAGTTTTAGACGAGGTAGGCATAAAATCATATTCCTGAAATAGTTATTTTTGTAATTTTTTTTAGCTCACATTTGAATCGTTTTTATAAAACAAATTTATTAGTTCATATAAGAGAACTGCTTTGACTCTTATTTTATTATAGAAATACCTACAAAACACAAAATAGATATGTTTAAAAAGCACAATTTAAACACTTATATTTACTCAGATTTTGACGTAAGCTGCTTCTGAGAAAATAAAAAGGATTTATTTGCAGTCGTATTTAATTCATTGCTCTTCTATTCAAGAAAAAAGCAATTCAGTAAAGGCTAGCACCTGTATATAGTGACTAACATAAATGTCTAACAAATAACTAAAAAACTTCTGCGTTTAGCTAGACGCTGGAATGAAATTAGAGGCATTTAATAAAGTCAAAAAGGTGTTAAATAATTTAAAAACAAATTCAAATATATGTCAATAAACGCAAAATATTTTAATTATTTTAGAAACAATTTATAAAAAGATATTTTTAAGTTAATCTTGATTTAGCAGTGAGACATTTCTCTAGAATTTGCAGCTGACGAGATCATTTCAGTGTCGTTGAAAGCAATTTGGTTAAATTCGCATCCCATACGTCCTCTATTAGGAAAACGACATTAGAGTTCGTTGAAGATTAGAACCAAAATAAAGACAATTTATTTAAACCAGTAGAAATGTAAATATTACATTTTTCAATTACTGTATAACACCATCTTTCTTAAAAACAATATTATTGTTATTCATATCAGACAACAATACAACTTTTTAATGAGAAAAGCCTCTCTCAAGCCAGGTAATCCCACCATTTTGTGGGTTATTACCAAATAACAACGTTCTTGTAATATATATTTCACTTAAAAAATTTAAAAACCTCTCTATTCTGCTTTAACCTCACGAACGCTAATACAATTTTCTTAAAGTAAGATCAAAGAAGAAATATTTAATCAACAATTTTTGGTAATAGAAAACCTTTTTGTGTAAATAGCGAAACAAACAACGATAAAATTACAAGCAACGTGATCAAAATATCCAATGAAAACTCAGGTGTGTTCCTTCTACATGAGCTCTCTAATTGCCTCAAGCGCAATTTGATACGAGCCATATTTTTGTTACGAAAGCAAATCAAAGTAAACGGAACGTAAACACAAACTTGTCTAATTATAAACTATTAACACTTTTAAAAGTTAAGAAATCAAAATAGTTCTATAAACTAGCATAAAAAGATGCTAAACACCAAAATTATGAATCACACTATAGCGGGTAATTCTAAGAAGGACGCGATCGTAGTTATTACTGTGTGAATATCAAGTGAATATCAAAAGAACTTCGATTTTGCACCTACGTTGCAATAGTAATAGAACAGTGTTATTATGCAAATAATGTCAATAAATTCGCTGTTTCAGTGTTTACTCGAGTTTTTTATTGTAGATAAATCTCACACAAAACCAATCTTAAATTACAGAAGTTAAAGCATAAATCTAAAAGAAATCGACAGATAAAATGTAGAGCAATTTTAATAATAGCTTTGCGATTACTCAGTTTGTGCTTCTAAGCACACTTTTAAATACTTTAGTTTACAAAACAATTCTGAGGTAAACACGTAATGATAAATCAAGGCTTAATTAAAGTGTATTTTGCAGTTGCACAAGTGCACTTTATTCAACTAACTCTGAATCAAATAATTCTGTTTGAAAATTGTAAATTATTAGTAAATCCAAAATGAAAATAAGATTTATGACGTTATAAAACACGAGAAACATAAAATTTGTCATATTTTACGATAGACAAGCCATTTTATGACATCATATAATTATAAATAACACAAATTTGCTTTAAAATTATCTATTCAACCAGTCTTCAGTGTTTTGTTAAATTTTTCTTACTTGTTTTTCGAGATGAGAAGCTTTCACTTGAGATAAGTGCAGAATTTATAATTTAGAAGTTTAAAAAAACAAATCTGCAGTTAATTTAAAATTTTAATAATCGTTAAAACTAATTAGCAAGAAATTTAAAGTTATTATTGTGTCTTCAAAAAAAACTCCTATTTTTTCAGAAATACTAAATATTTTAGACATCTGAAAAGTCTGATCTCCATTATGTTTTAGTGAGGCTTCCATGTAGAAAATCAAGTAGCTGCATATTGTCCAAGGGTTTCCATTTGCGATAATATCTTCTACTCGATTTACTAGTAAATGTTAGAAATCTTGTCCTCTAATAAAAACCAAATCTCTTATTTACAAATTATCGCTTGTATAAATAAAATATGTAAAAAATATCGTGATATGTATTTTAAGAGCAACCATTTCACTGAATAAATAAAATTTGTTTTCTCAAAAGGAAGATAAAATAGCGGTCGAGTTCAAGGCATAAATTCTTAGCCGCATCGTATCTTTTTAGTTCGATTTACAAATACCTATATAATACTTCTTCTCGAGGAAAAAAGAGCTTCGAAAGTGGATAGAAAAACACAAACCACTCGGTCACTGTGACAAATATAACTCAATCGATGACCCTTACTTAATCCTTTTATTTACATAGACCAACCTTCTCCCTTATGCCCTCTGAATATAAATCAAACGGACTTCACATTCGAAGTTAGTTAAGAATGTGGTCAAGCAAAAAATAAAACAAGAAATTTGATAGTTTTATGATTTACTAAACACATTTGTATGCTAACAATATCAATAAATTATTACAAAAGTAGAATTACAATACAGATTTAGTTTTAGTAACAGTTTTATATTATTATGTTCAATATTGTTTAAAATATATATTGTCTAGCAAAAGCAAAAAAAAATAGCCGGCTATACTAAATCCGCCATAATAATTCGCCTATTTTTATAGCAAAATCGTTATCAATAATTTGAAAAACAATTAATTGTAGTATATTGTACTAGTTTGTCTCTAAAAAAAGAAAATGCATTGTTTTATTGCTTAAAAGTTGTTTTATCACTCTATGTTTAGTAATAATTCTACAATAATTTTTTAAAATTAATATTACACCCGGCGCATCCACCACTTTTAACAAAATTTTAAAAAAATATATAAATTGTATTACTATTAAAATTAAAATATTGTGTTGTAATATTTAGAAAATGCTTTGCTCTATCGCTTAAAACTTGTTTCATCACTCTAGGTTTAGTAATAAATCTACAATATTTTTTTAAATTTAATTTTAGACCCGGCGTTTCTGCCGTTTATAACAACATTTTGAAAAAAATCATAAAAATTGCATTAATATCTTAATTACGAAAGATTGTGTTCCAACGTTTAAAAAACGCTTTGCTCTATTGCTTTTAAGTTGTTTCATCACTCTACGTTTAGTAATAAATCGAGAGTATTTTTTTAAAGTTAATATTGAACCCGGCGCATCCACCATTTTTAACAAAATTTTAAAAATATATAAAAATTGTATTAATATTTTTATTAAAAAGGATTGTGTTGTAATGTTTAAAAAATGCTTCGCTCTATTGCTTAAAAATTGTTTTATGACTCGACGTTTATTAATAAACTTACAATAATTTTCTTAATTTAATATTAAGCCCGGAGCATTCACCATTTTTAACAAAAATATTTTATTTATGAAAAATTGTGTTGTAATGTTTAGAAAATGCTTTGCTCTAAAACGATGCTTCTAGCACAATTTTTTTTCTTCTCAAGAAATTTTTTTAATTAAATTGAGAAGGAAAAATTGATGAGTACAAATCAACTAATTATTTTGAACTTTTGTAATAATTTAATTCTATTTAAGGTATTTATTCTTAAAGTTGTTAAGTAATTGCCTCACTAACTCGTCGTCATTAGTCTCATTAAATATGCTTTTCATATCTGAAATTGCACACGTACTTCTACCATAAGCAAGAGAATTTCTTTTGAATGTTCTCTTTTGAAGAAAGAGCATTAATTTTCGCCGTTACTTTATCCGGATGGCATAAAAGCAAGATAAAAGTTGGCTTCTGACGTTTCAATGTCCGTCTTTGTTATTGCGAGGGCGTTTTGCTCTCTACTTCACTCTGTAATAGAGAGATACACACACATCCTTCCTTATAAAATTATCGACAATTCGGTTTTAATAGAGATCTAAAAACATAAATTCTAGTCGGTTTAAAAAAGATGCTTGATATTCATCAAATGTTTCCGTCCATAAAACAATTTTCCACCGTAAAATTTTAGTGTCAACGTAACAATAAACCAGAATTACGTATGGCGGTATGTGCGAGAAATTAAGAGCACACAAATAGAGAACATGTATATTAATAACACAAAGCACAATTTTGAACAAATGTACTGTAAGGGATAAATTGCGGTCACGTTGCCCGGACAGAAGAGGTGAGAAGTTGGACAGAGGGGTAAAATGACAGACGGCAATCTTCCCATGCGTGTAATGGCTCTCAGTAATACATAGTGTTGTTCCATTTCAAGCAATTATCCTAGATATTTCTGATCTTTGTTGTACAGAATACTACAACCCAAAGTTTCAAAATATTTCTCACCTGATTCACGCTAATTATTTCGCGTAATTGAAACGTTTTAATAAAGTCAAAGTGAACTGATGGTGATAAAAGCAAAATGCTATTTGACCTCTTTTTGAGCATCCCATGTGTAAATGAAAGATCTGACTTTACTTTGAAAAAGCCGACAGGGTTTCTTTCATGCTGTGAGAAATGGCTACGCATTTGTTAGCGTCCACAAGGCTGAGGAAGGTAGCCAAAAGCGGCACAGGAAAACAAATATATCGGAAGAACGACGTGCAGGAAAATCATTGTCAGTTTGCGGACGAGAAACGCACTCATAAAACAAAACACGATGCTATTTTACGATAAAAAATTGAAGAATTTATAAACGCACAATCGCAACATCAAAAATTTATGTTTCTTGATTTCTGCTTTAAAAAGGTTTTGTTGCTATTTATTTACAATTTTTTTAATTAATTTGTTTGCTCCGCAAACAAACTATTGATTGTAGAACAATTTAGACTACGAGTTTTTCCATTTATTTCACATAGTAGTTTCAAACGTTCTAGGATATTTTACAGAGTGATTACAAAACCATTTCAATTTTTCTGATAAATAAAAGCTTATCAAATCTTTCGGCGGGTTCCTTACAATCAAATTTACGTTATTCTAAACATTCTGGTGTATTCTGTTTGATTCTAGAATAACTTAGACCGCATTGTTCCATTTCACATAATGATTTTAGACATTTTAGAATATTCTATAAAACGAAACAACATAATTTCACGTTTTCTAATAAATTGAGGCTTCTCGATTCTTCTAAAATAGATTGCCGTTATCTCAAACATTCTAGAATATTCTGATGTAACAAACTATTGATTCTAGAATAATTTAGACCATATTGTTCTATTTCACATAATAATTTTAGACAATCTAATACATTCTATAAAACAAAACAAAATAATTTTAAATTTTCTGATAGATTAGAGCTTGTCAAATCTTCTAAAATAGATTTTTATTATCCCAAACATTCTACTATATTCTTCCGCACTATTGAATGTTACGTTATCCTAAACATTCTAAAATATTCTGTTGCAACAAACTATTGATTCGAAAATAATTTATTTTATATTGCTTTATTTTATATAATTTCAGACATTCTAGAACATTCTTTAAACAAAGCAAAATAATTTTACATTTTCTGATATATTAAAGCTTCTTGAATTTTCTAAAATAGATTTCTGTTATCTCAAACCTTCTAGATTAATTTTTTGTTTTGCATTATTAAATCCACGTTATCTTAAACATTCTAGAATATCCTGTTGTAACAAACTATTGATTCTAATATAATGTAAACCATATTGTTCTATTTCGCATAATAATTTTGCGTTTTCTGATAAATTGGTGCTTTTCGAATCTTCTAAAATAGATTTCTGTTATCCCAAACATTCTAAAATATCTTTCTGTTTTGCAGTATTAAATTTACGTTATTCTAAACATTCTGAAATATTCTGTTGCAACAAACTGTTGATCCTAGAATAATTAATTCTATACTGCTTTATTTCACATGATTTCAAACATTCTAGCACATTCTATAAAACGAAACAAAATACTTTTACATTTTGTGATAAATTGAGGCTTTTTGAATCTTTTAAAATAGATTTTTGTTGTCTCAAACATTCTAGAATATTCTTCTCTTTTGCATTATCAAATTTAAATTATCCTAAACATTCTGAAATATCCGTTCTAAAAAAATATTGATTTTAAAATAATCTAGACCATATTGTTCTATTTTATATAATAATGTCAGACATTTTAGAACATTCTATAAAAATAAAAATAATTTTACGTTTTCTGATAAATTGGAGAACAAAGGTGTTCCAATCGAACAACAACGTCGAGATGCTGTACACCGCTTTTGGGGTTTTTGCCCCTCATCAGTACAGCGTATCTCAAAGCGTTGTGCTTGATTGGAACGGGTGGGAGAACTCGCTTATATTAAGCGAAGTTCGGCTAGTAGTCGTGTATTATACCAACTGTCGCTACCTTCCAGCACTTTTTGTTAGATGGCACACTGCGTATATCTATACGATTACTAGCTGATAAATTAAAGCTTCTGAAATCTTCTAAAATAGATTTTCGTTATTATAAACATTCTAGATTATTCCTCTGTTTTACACCATCAAATTTACGTTATACTAAACATTCTGAAAAATTTTGTTGTAACATACTATAGATTTTAGTATAATTTAAACTATATTGTTCCATTTTACATGACAATTTCAGACATACTAAAACATTCTATAAAACGAAACAAAATAATTTTACATTTTCTAATAAAGTGAGGCTTCTCGAATTTTTTAAAATAGATTTTTGGTATCCAAAACACTCTAGAAAAATCTGATGTAACAAACTAATTCTAGAACAATTTAAACTACGAGTATTTTAATTTATTTTACATAATAGTTTCTCATAAACATTCTAAAACATTCTATAAAGTAATAACTAAACAATTACCTATTTTCTAATAAATAAAAGTTTTTCGAAACTTCTAAAGTAAATTTGTGTTATTCTTCTAAACATTCTAGAAAATTTTCCTGTTCCGCACTATTATTAAATCTACGTTATTTTAAACATTTTGAAATGTTTTTATGTAAAAATTATCAATTCTAAAACAATTTAGGCTATATTCCTCTATTTTACATAATAGTTGCAAACATTCTAGAACATTCTATAAAGCAATAATAAAATATTTTTTTTTGGTTAAATTAAGCTTTCTCGAATTTTTTAAAATATATTTACTTTATTCTAATCATTCTAGAACATTTTCTTGCTCAGTAAAATCAAATTTAGAATATTCTGACCTTTCTAGAATATTCTAATGTAAAAGAGTTTTGATTTTACAATATTCTTTGTAGTGATAACAAACCAATACCATATTTTTGAATAAATTAAAACTTTTTCATTTTTTAATATATATTTATTTTATTCTAAACATTCTAGAATATCCTCATGCGTAACAATATTAAATTTACAATATCCTAAACTTGCTAGAATATTCTAATGTAGTAAAGTATGAATTTTACAATATTTTTTGCAGCGATAATAAAACAATACGTTTTCTGATAAATTTAAAATCAATTCTAAGACAATGTAGATTATTTTGTTTTATTTTCTATAGTAGTTACATTCTAAAACATTCTATAAAATAATTTCACATTTTGTGTTAAATTTGGTATTTTCAAATCACCTGAAATATATTTACATTATTCTATACATTCTAGAATATTTTTATGTAACAAACTATCAATTCTAGAACAATTTAGACATTTTTTCATTATTTTACATAATGGGTCAAACATTCTAGAACATTCTAGAAAAAAAAACACTACGCAAAAATGGTCAACACATAAAACATATTTTTTTATTTTTTAAAGTTTTAAAAATCCGAAATTTACTTACCAAACTTAAATTACAATTTTCTGTAACAACTTCCGCCAATATTTTTTAGTAAAACTTCCTTTTTTACTTCTTATATAACCTAATTAAATCTCTTCTAATCCTTTTCGTTTTTCACGACTTTGGTTTAATAAAAATTGTTATCGATTCTTGCCTAACCTTCTTATACGTTATTAACGAAAAACCAAGGAAGAGGTCCTTATAAAGCGTTGTTAAGGTGACATTCCCTTGAGAATTATTCGAAAGGTAAGATTAATAGAGCTTCTCTTACGGGAGTTACACTAAAGGGGCACAATTAATGGGGTGGAGAAGGGTTGGCTACTTATCTCTAAGCCTGAAAAGTGAAAATTATGTTAAACGAAATAAATTCAAAGCGAAATTGATTTTGTTACAATATTTAATTCTACGTAAACTCTGTTAATGAAGCAATTTAATTTTATGTAAATTAGAATGTAAATTTATATAAAAAAAATTTAATGCAAGAAATAGAAACAGAGAAATCAAAATAAAATGAACGAAGTAAGAGAGAACGAGCCGGAAACAGTAATTCATGTAACACGATTTGGAAGAAATAAAATATAAAAGAATTACCTTTTGTAAGTTGTAAATGCAAATTGAATTGTAAAATAAAAAAACCGGAGAACACGAAAACTAAATTTTTATTTTATGATTTATTTAACGCAAGTGCGTCAGAACAATCTCGAAAATTTGATGAAAATCAAACGAAAATTACGTCTTGTCAGTTCATTAGCAGCAATTTGTTAAAGTTTCCAAGCTGCCGCAATTTATTTTATCATTGTGTATGAAGCTAATTTTTAATAATGTTTCAAGCATAAGCATCGAGCTTCTGTATTTTATTATCTTAAAATTTAAGCTACACATTAAACTATAATAGCTAGCCATTCTCGAGTAATAGAATCTTTGACACACAATAGTCTTTAAATATAAATTTTATCTGGTAATCATAACGGAATGACTTTAGGAGGTGGTGATGAATGCTGGTGAGGGTTAAGAGATGTCTCTGGGTAATTCATATTGCTATTAAGCTGTCGATAACACACCAACAGTTAAGCGACCTTTGAGGCTTCTCCCTTTGGTTATAAATTATATGATTCTTCGCAAAGAAAAATCTAATGAAATCATGAATCAAACTAGATATTTAAACAACCAATATTTAATTTAAAATACACATTTTGTTGAAACGAGAAAATGTCATAAAGGTGCACCAAATTACTGTTTGCAATTGAGTCAATATTTTTGTTTACAACCTACTCTCTAATGAAATGTTCGATGAAAGTACCCAATTTATATATACACAAAGAATACGTTATCGTCTTTTTTAATAATAGAAAAATTATAAATTAATGAGTACTGCACAATTATCAGCTGTGATCAAAATTAAATCTGTAAGCAAAATTTCATTTGAAGAAGAGTTACTGGCTCAAATTTGATTTGCAAGACTTTAAGCAAACAACAAGAAAGCTGCATTCTGATTTTAGTTATTTTAACAATAGTAAAGTCTTTGTAAATTTTTTAAATAGTTTTTTTGTAATAATTATTGATTTTTAAGCCCTCAATTTGAATTTTTTTTAAAGGAAGATGTTTAATGCACGAAACACATTTTTATTTTATTCCCGTGCTTGCTATTTCGTCACGGACAGTCCAGTTTAACTTTTTTACTTTTTGCTCAACGTTCTTACTCTTGGTTACTAACTTTTTTTCAATTTAGAGATGCAGGAAAGCGCTGCTTTTTATTTTGTTTGAGAAAAAGTACAAGAAATTTTCTGAAACATGTCACTTACATATGTAGTTTGTTAAAATAAAATCTAAATTATAACAGAAATAAGTACAAACAGAGTTATTAGTTAAATTTTTATATTTAGTGTGTGTTTTATAATAAAAATTTTAGAGTATCTGAGATGTTTTTTCACTCAGCGGAGCGACTACATTATACAAAGGTTTATTATTCTGAGCTAAAGTAAAATACAACCAGGAATGTAGTCTACATGTATTATGTAAACTGATACGATATTTACATATTTTAATTTAGGTTTTAATTTAAAACGGCGACTTTCTTTATGTTTTAACTTCCAACTTCAGGTTCAGGTAGAAATGTAATCATATCCTTTACAAAGTTCTTATCACCTAGTTCTGTATTCTAACTTTTAATTTTGTCCTAAATTTTATTGTATATGTTTTCAAGGAAAGTTTCTAAATAATACTTATCTTACAATCAATATTTTTACTAAATTTTGTTATCAAGAAATATTGTTCTATTAATTATTGTTTTAATTATTTAAATATACAGAACAAAACATTTTATTAGAATATTGCCACCAATTTAAAATTTGATCTAAAAAATTATTTAAAAAAATATAAATAATAATAAATAGACTAAGAAAACAAGATTATTAACAAACATTCAATCAACTAATAAAAATTAAAAAATATTACAATCAAAATTCTCTTGGTTATTAATTGTTTGTAAAAAAAATTCGTAAGCGAATTCAAAAATTTCTAAAACTCCTAAAAAATTTGAAAAAACCTTTATTCCATTTTAGAATTATCAATAGAAGAAAAAAATTACAGGAACTAAAAATATCAGAACCTAAAGCAGATAAAGTGTTGATTATATCTGTATTTTTATACTTTTCTATTGTTTTTACATGTTTGCTGATTCTGGTGATAATTCTGGTAAATAGTTCAAAGTTTTTATATAATTTTAATATAGTATATTAAGTATGGAGAACGGTAAGGAATGCTTACCGTTCGAAGACAATTGTTTGGAGGAGGAGCGAAGCGATGACTCCAATTATTGTCTGAGAACCATAATCCTTAACGTTCGACATGCTTATAACGTTTTTTGTGCGATTGGAGTTTTTAGAATAATAATAATAATTTATATCAATACATTTGTGATAATCGGGAAGATTGAAACTGAAAACTTTGGGTGGCTGTTCCATGGTTGCTATGGTTTTGTTCCAAACAAGTAAACTTGTCTTTTTGATACAATCATTCCTACATAGTTCTGTTTTGTGGTTCCGTTTTCGAAGCAAATATGAGCGATAGTGATGATCTACCGGATGATTTAGAAGACGCTTGGCAAGAAGGATGTTCGGCAATAATTCTAGAAAAATCTAAAGCCCGATATGAACAGACATACAAGTTGTTTAAGGAATGGCGTAAAACAAAGAAGATTTCTGTAAATGAAAAGAGCTTGTTAGCGTATTTTGTGGTGAGAAGTGGACACTTGAAGGCCCCAAGCAGTTTATGGGCGGAGTATTCTATGCTGAAGAGTATAATTTTTCTCCATGATGCTATCGATATTTCTAAGTTTGCTACATTAATTGCTTATCTTAAGAGAAAAAATAGTGGATATCGGCCTAAGAAGGCTAAAATTTTTACCAAAGAAGACATGGAAAAATTCTTGAATGAAGCACCAGACGAACAATTTTTAATTCAAAAGGTATGTTGTAGATAATGAAGTGGTACATCTGAGTTCTAAGGAAACAATATATTTGCTGGTAGCAATGATATTGGGAGTATCGGGCGCTTGTAGACAAGAGGAATTGTACAATATTAAAATGAGTGACATAGAAGAACATGAAGAAATGTTTATAGTAAATATTTCAAATACAAAAACAAATATTCAGCAAACGTTCACAGTTATTAATAAAGAAAATGAAGCAGTTTATTATTTGGAAATACTTTGAAAATACATAAGAATTCGACCAAGCAACCCAACGTCAGATCATTTATTTCTGAACTATAGAAATGGCAAATGCACTAGGCAAGTCACAGGAAAAGGCACAATTGGAGGCTGGCCGTCAATAATTGCAAAGTATTTAAAGTTACAAGCCCCTGCAGGTTTTACTATTGTTGATGAACTTGTTTCGACGCACATCGGCTACACTTTTGGCGAATAACGGAGTTGATGTGTTGGGACTAAGAAGACATGGTAGATGGCGTTCATCAACAGTGGCCGAGAGTTACGTGGAAGATTCGCTCCAAAACAAAATCGAATTTGCTCATAAAATTTTACACAGCGATGTTGGTGAACTAGTACAACAACCTGGGACTTCTACGTCGGAAAGTTTGTCTATTAACACTAGAAACTCAAATCCGAGTGGTATTACTACTTTTAATTATAATAATTGTACATTTAATTTTAATAAATAAATCGCAAAATTGTTTTTTTTAGATTTTATTGCTTACCGTTCACTGAACGTTCATGGAAACAGGCACAGTGAACTGATAAAAACAACCAATCGCGCAAAAAAATCTTTAATTACTACAAAATATTTAAACGTGTAGACGTCATTATTTCTCACTAATTTTACTGTTTTTTTGTTTTATTTTGAGTTTTTCGGAATTTAGTACTAAAAGACTGTTTATTGAGACAGTTTCCAACATTTTACTATTATATCTTACTTTTATATTTTCTTTAAATTTTGTATTTTAAGTTATTTGTACATAAGTGTCTTTAAGGAGGTACTCTGGTCTATAAGTTGGAAGAGAAATTTTTTTAATATTTTCAAAGCTTAACCTTTCAAGAATAGAATATGTCCTTAAAAGAATTTGTTACAACTTTGATTATTTTCAGAGATATAGTTATTTTAGACCAAAACAAATCGAACAAAATACGTTAGAAATCCTACGTCTACCTAATTTTACATAAAATTTTAAATGCGTTTTTCTCAAAACTACATTTTTCAAAAAGTTTGTCATGATTCAAGGTTCTACTACACCAATTTTCTTGAAATTTGGTGTGAGGGTGAGTTCTCAATACATGTCTCTATCGTACTAACTATTATTATAATAAAATAAAATAATTTACCCTTTTTAAAAAATTCCGAGAAGGCAAAAAATAAGACAATTTTTTTTTATTTCGGACAGCCGAAATTTAGCAAAAAAACTTTATCCCACCTTTTTTTAGTTAGTACAATAGCAGCATTTATCTAAATTAATATTTTTTTTTATTTTTTTGTTTCGGATCATTAGAAGGGTTGCAATCGTGATAACTTGTCGCGCTATTTGTTTTCAACACCCTACTCAACAACTTATAACATTTTGAGTTCTTAATTTTTTGCCATTTTTTATTTTTATGTGTATTCTTAAAAGATTAATAAATATCTTGTCAAAAAATGAATAGTAAAAATATTTTTTGTTTTTTATTTATAGCACTCGAAAAAACACCTCAAATTCATGCGTCTACACCAGAAAATCCCTTTAAGTTTTAGCTTCTAGAATTTTTGTGTTTTTATTACAAAAGTAATAAGTTTAGAGCTTTTGCGATAAAAACAATCTTCTATTGTCATTCGTTGTCTGTGGAAGCGGTAATTACCCACAGGTTACTGTTAAGAGCATCTAATTGGTAGTGTCTGTGTTTGGTTTATGGATGTATGAAATTTCCGCCTTTTAATGAGATTACGAATCGATTAATTAATCCCGAATTTGGTTTAATCCCTCCTTATGTAAACGCGTGTAATTTCCGATAAGTCCTGACGTTAATGCAGTGTAGTAACAACAAATTTGTAGTGATTTTTCTACAAAGCCATTGCTCATACGAGTTGGTTGTATGCAACGTCCGGTTGTCAACAAGATTGGGATCAGCAGTTTGATTGATGTTGGATATAGTGTCCTGTTACAGCACGCCAGCCACAACGGAAATCAATTGAGTGTAGTTACATGACAGCACGTTTGTTTACTGCTCGTGGTTGGTACGATTGGGATTTGCCAAAGTACCCCATTTGTCCTGTTTACCATTGTTGGTAGTTGCTTTTGATCTATTTGTATCCACTTGTTAAGTTAATGTCATTCGCAAATATTTCAAAAATTTCACGATTTCAAACTAATCAAACGTTATTTATTGCGACTGTTTACTACGATTCTATCATGTTAAATGGGTATATATTTCAACCAGCTTGTTGCCAACTACATGTTTGCTATTCTTTACTCTGGGATCTACAACACCATAACTTATTAAACTTTGGTTAATTTCGAATAAGCTTGTTAACTCGGATACATTCCGACTTGTCATTACAAATTCAAATTGTATCTCCTCCTATTCAATTATACATAAACGGATTTTTGGATGTAACTACACACCAGCGCACCCTAATACCAACAATTTCATTATTTTATAAAGTTAATATTGTATAAAAAAATTGCTTTAGGATTAATTAAATATATTTTTTTATTTTATGTAGCTGATTGAAGCAAAAATAAATATTTACTTACATCAACACAAGAGATTTACAATTATCTTATTTAATTTGTTTGTTTGAAATAAATGTTTATTTTTTTCTTTTATTTGTTTATTTACATTATTTCTCAGTGTGTATTTTTAGCGATTTGGAACACATTTTTCGTGTAATAAAAAAATTGCTGACAAGTTTATTGAATGTAGTCACTACATGGTGTCAAATGTTTGCTTTTATGTTTTTGTAAAAAAATTGTTTCAAAAATGTGGTTTTTAATTTGGTGTGAAATATTAGAGCAGTAATTTTTAAACAATAAAACTGTACATTCCCGGTTGATTTTAATGATTTACATTAATTTATGAGTTGTTAACTTGAGGTTGTCGTAAATTTCAGTCTCAAAGCTAGGTATCGTCCCAAGTTGAAGCCGATTTGTGGTCAAACCCTTAGTAAACTAGGATTTCGGAATGAACATATTCGTAGATCTACAGATTGTTATTAAAAAGTTTAACTGAAACCTTTACTTATTTTTTTTTATCATTTGTGTCTTTAAGGAACTTATTAAAGATCTCGTTTTGGCAGTTTAAGTAGCCATTGCAGCACAGTGCTGTAATAATACTACAGCACGCACTGTTTTTACATAAAAATAGTACGTATAATGTATAAATTAGAACAAATAATAACTACAAAATTATTTTTTATGAGTCATCACTCTTCACTAAGCTTCGATGCTGGAGAGTCTGGATTAAACGTCCAGGTAATTAACCGGTGTAATCCAGCGGGTTGCATGTTATATATACAACTGGTCTACACCAGTTGACCAGTAGACCAGTTGAATGAATAACATGCAACCCGCTGGATTACACCGGTTAATTACCTGGTCGTTTAATACAGACTCTCCAGCACCGAAGCTTAGTCATCACAGACCTTTATTTTTTACAAAACTCTCGCTTTGCTACTCGATTTATAAACTTCTTATACGTATTTATATTTATTAATACACTGTTTTCACTTCTAGAACTAGGGAATTCCTAAATAAATTATTTCTATTTTTTGGGGTTGGCTTTTTTGTTTCTCTTCTGCTTTCAGAAAAAAATTCGTCTTTTTCCATGTGTTTCAAGATTATGTTTTTTCTTCCAAGTTCTTCTAAACCTTTTTTTAATAGATATTGTTTTTATTTTCTTTTAAACACAATTTGTTTTTTAATCGCTCTTTCTTATACTTTTTTCTAATTGTCAATATTTAGATTCTTTGAAACTTTTTTTTTGTACTTTTTTTAGCCGTTTTTCGTTGAGTTAGTTTATAATCTTTTTTAAACTTCTAAAGAATTGCGTCAGACTAGGTCAGGTCAGGTCAAGTACTTAATTATGTTGGCACGAATTGTTTATAAAAATTTTAAATAAACTAGTACTTCATCTGAACAATATTTTAGTTGTATGAGTAATGTTTAAATATTGATAATTTTTTTTTTTAAATTAAGTACACGTTAAGTAATTTAAACAATAAATAAATTTTTGTCTGTTGCTTTCACAGATCAACTAAAAAGAGATCAAACTCTTTCTATTTTAGGTTTAGGTGTTTAGAATTAGCCGACAAACATTTAGAATTTTTAACAAAATAAAAATATCTGTCGTATTTGGATCACTGCGGTAGTAGCCTCTGGTTCAGTACGTTCCTGCAATAATTGAAGCAATTAGCTGAAAGTTTGTGCTATAGGCGCGAGTGCGTAAATTGGTAGTGATATGTGCAGAAGCCGTGCACTAATTAGTGATGTTTTTTTAGATGTTTTTCAATGCAATTTCAATTTGTTACTTTTTTTTAAATCAATAGAATACGAGCATATTGCAATAACATGTTTTCAATCATCAAACAAGAATTTATTAAAATATTTTATGAAAAGAAAAAGTTCTTTTGAGTTTTGTGTATTCCAAAAATTAAAATGTTATATTTCTGTCTCGTCAATGATAAAATAACAGTATTGGACATGTATTTATCTCATGTAAATTTTACCACACAACGACAATACGTCGTATCAACTATTTCTTTTTAACTCATTTTTAAACTACTGTTTTCAAACTGTTTTTAAAGCTGTTACATTTATTGTTATTTTTAAATTGTTATTTCTAAACTGTTAGTTTAGAGCTCTTATTTTTAAACTGTTATATTTGAACAGCTATTTTTAAACTGCTACTCTTAAGCTGTTAGTTTCGTTATTATTTTTAAACTGTTATTTCCAAACTGAGTGTTTCTAAATTACTATAATAAAACAATTAATTTTAATCTGTTAGCTTTAAACTGTTATTTCTAAACTGCTATTTTCAAGCAGTTACTTTTAATCAATTAGCTTTAGACTGTTATTTAAAAAAAATCTACTAAAAAATGTATATAATAACAGCTAACTGTGCCTTCGTCTTCAAAAACAAATAATGTACATACTATATTATAATGTAAGTGCTTGCTTAATTATTATTTCTCTATTTTTACCTAAATTGTTGTTATTATTATTAAATATAAATGTGCTTAATTAGCTTCATTTTGTTACCATTTTAATAATACTTCTTATTTACTTGAATTAATAGTTATTTTTGAAATAACATTTTAAACTAGAAATAACTGTTATTTTTTAAGCTAAGTAACAGACTGTTATAGTTATTTATAAATAACAGTTATAAACAATAACAACACACTACTAATATGTAGTAAATTTGCAAAATCTGTTTTTGTGTCTAGTTCTGAAGTGTTATTAACTTTAGCTTTAAAATTAAAATCAATATGAAAGGACCGTAAACTGATATTATAAAAGTTAATATTGAAATCGGTATTATAATTTCGAAAGTTTTTTAATAAAGAATTAAAACAAAAAAATCATTTAATTACGTTCGAAGTCTCTAGAGTTGCCAGTAATTACCATAAAAATAGATTTTCCATAAAAATTTAATTTGGTAATTTTCGAAAGAACGAAAACGAAATGTTTGCTTTTTGTTAAATAGGAAAACAAATTTTTTATGTAAAAAAGAGCTACTATTAGGCACAACCTTTAAAGGTTTTAAATTACTGACATAATAGCCACAAAAGACTAGAATCGATCAAGTTGATGTAGCTGTTTGTGACCATTAATGCATTTTTTACTGCTAGCAGGAAACCGAAACTATTTGATTCTATTCAATGTCACTTTCTATACATTTTCTTCGTTTTGCACATTCACTAAATTTTAATACACTTAAAAGCTCTCTCATTCTATAAAATTTAGATAATAGCACTACATATTAATCTATTAACTATTCATAATAAAACTTTCCGTTTTGTTGAGCTTGGTTCCGTCCGGAATAATTCGCATTTCAGGCCTGAAATTAATCTAATTTTAGTCATATATGGTCGAAATTATTTCCGTCAAAGTAATTTCCTCTAAATTGAAGTAACCCAGATTCGCAAACACAAAGCAATCTTTAAAAATGAAGTAAAATAGAAGAGAATAATAAAATATCATTCAGGTTTGCCATGAACCTAAATCAGCAAATCAAGGCTTGTAATAGAAAGCACCTGGTCTATGTTTCATCAGTCTTTTTTTTTCGCACTAACTGAGTTTCTTTTTACGCGTAGCCAATCTGTTTTTATCTGAAAACAAGTTTCCGATTGCATTGCACCATTTGAACCGACTTGAGAAGAAAAGTTAGCTACGATCACTTATTGGAAAAAAATATATTAAGTAAACTTAGCTCTTATAAATGGACAATCATTTGTAACTGAAGAGAATTTGTTTAAAACCACATTGTGTATTGGGAAAAAATCAATACAAGCTAATTTATCCAACGTCAGAGAAAATTTAAAAATTAAATTGCTTTTTTGCTCGAATTTTTTATGTCTAATCAAGTAAACAGGAAGTTTAATTAAATAGCCGAAGAAAGTTTTCGGAGAAAGCTCATTAAACATTGTTTTTAATTACTCTTAGAAAGAATTATTAAACATTACTGAGGGGTTAATCTACTGCCTATAACCACCTATGCAAAAAAAAAGTTTTTTCCAAATTTTTTGTGCAATACGTTAATGTAAAATCTCAAATTATTGAAATATATTGTCTCACTTCATCAAGAGAATAAAAATTGCGCTATTTCGTCGAGCATCTCCGCATTGAAGATTTTCGAGTCAGATTATTTTTGTTTTATTGCCAGGACTATATGGAAGTAGCATTAAGAATGGAAATATGCAAAAAAAGAATAGAGTTTACACGAGATGGTTTTTTATTAGATTTATACCACACAACATTATAAAATTTTAAAATAAAATTGTTTATTTTCTATATCTACAACTAGTAATTAATGAATTTGTTAGCGACAAACATTTCAAACTGAATTATGAAAACTGAAATTAAAAAATTACAGACTGAAAAACGATTTATTCATTAATTATACGGTTATACATATGTAGAGATAACTAAATGTAAAATACACAGAACGATATAAATGATATATGATTTGATAAAATGATTGATTTCCGCTACAAAAAGAATCAATTTTCGCAACAGATTTGTTATTCTTGGAACATTAAGCAACAGACAAGTTACTTTCCGACACTTCTTATTTTTATTGATAGAAAGTAATATTTATTTCGAAATTTGTGTGTCTCAATTTACGTACATAAACAATCAAATATATAAAAAAAATGTAAATCAGACAGATTATTTAAAAGTGGTCAATAGAAGTGAAAAGAAATGCGAATAAATATGGTAAAATAAAAATTAAAAAAATAAATAAAAATAAATCAGCAAAAAGAGTGTTTAAAGAATTTCAAAACCTACTTAAAATCGAAAAATAAAAAACGATGATAATTAGAATTGACCTCTCTCAGTTTTTTTTAAATCAAAATGATTACAGAAAAAAATTGGCGTAGACTGTTTTTATCAAATCACTCTGTATCTAATAAATTTGCGGATTTAGCATTTCAACATAGACAGTCACTAAGTAAAATTTCTGTAAAGCAAGGTTGATTTACTAGGTGCTAGTTTTACAGAGCGTGAAATATTCTAGAATGTTCAGAATAATGTAAATTTAATAGTGCAAAACAAAAAAATATTCTAGAATGTTTAAAATAACGAAAACATATTTTAGAAATTTTAAGAATCCCCAATTAGTCAGTAAATGTTACACTATTTTGTTATCGCTCAATAGAATAATCTAGAATGTTTAAGATAACATAAATATACTTTAAAAAATTTAAAAAACCCAAATCTATCAAAAAATGCTTAGTTAACACTTTACAGAATATTCTAGAATGTCCAGAACAACGTAAATTCAATAGTCTAAAACATAAAAATGTTTTAAAATATGTAAGATAACGTAAAAATACTTTAAAAAATTCGAAAAGCTTTAATTTATTAGAAGATGCTTAGTTATTGCTTTATAAATTCTAAATTGTTTGTAGAGTGTTTAGACCAACCTAAATTCAATAGTGCAAAACACAAAAATATTCTAGAATGTTTAAGATAACGTAAATATATTTTAAAAAATTCTACAAACTCTTATTTATCAGAAAATATTTTACTGCTTTCTTATTACTCTACAGAATGTTTAGGACAACGTAAATTTAATAATGCAAAACAGAAAAACATTCTAGAATGTTTAAAATAACGAAAATATATTTTAGAAGTTTTAAAAAGACCCAATTAATCAGTAAATGTTATAATATTTTTTTATCGTTCAACAGAATGATTTAAAATGTTTAAAATAACGAAAATATTAATATTATTAATATTAATAAAAAGAATTAAAAGTTTAGAAAAGCTTCAGTTAAAAAAAATGTATTGCTTGGTTATTGATCTCCAGAATATTCTAAAATGTTCAGAATAACGTAACTGTAATATTGCGTAATAGAAAAATATTCTAGAATGTTTAATGTAACGTAAATATACTTTCGAAATTTCAAAAAACACAAGTTTATCAGAAAATGCTTAATTATCGTTTCATAAAATATTCTAGAATGTTTAGATCAACGTAAATTCAATAGCCCAAAACATAAAAATATTCTAGAATGTTTAAGATAACGTAAAGATACTTTAGAAAATTCGAAAAGCTCTAATTTATTAGAAAATGTTTTATTGCTTTGTTATTACTCTATGGAATGTTTAGGACAACGTAAATTTAATAGTGCAAAACAGAAAAACATTCTAGAATGTTTAAAATAACGAAAATATATTTTAGAAGTTTTAAGAAGCCCCAATTAGTCAGTAAATGTTATACTATTTTGTCATCGCCCAATAGAATAATCTAGAATGTTTAAAATAACGTAACTTAACGTACTTTAGAAGATTCGAAAAGCTTTAGTTTATGAAAAAATATTGTACTGCTTGGTTATCATCCCATAGAATATTTTAGAATGTTCAAGACAAATAAATTCAATAGAGCTAAACAAAAAAATATTCTCGAATATCTAAGACAATGTAATTATGTTTTAGAAGATTCAAAAACCTCCACTTTATCAGAAAATATTTTATTGCTTGGTTATCACTCTATAGAATGTTCAGAACACAACATAAATTGAATAGTCCAAATCATAAAAGATTATAAAATGTTTAAGATAACGTAAATATATTTTAGAAATTTCAAAGAAATTCCAATTTATCAATAAATGTTATAGTATTTTGTTAACATTTAATAAAATGATTTAAAATGTTTAAGATAAGATAAATATACTTTAGAAAATTAACTTTAGGAATTCCAAACTTTCCAAAATTTTGTTTTAATGTCTGAATAAGGATATTACTCTTCATGTCTAACAGAACTGCTAAAATAAACAGAAAACAAATGAAAAACACGAATAAATAGCGTTTACACCATTTTACATTTTCTAAAAATTTTCATAAATTCAAAGATAAGAATCTCTTATACAAAATAGACTCTAAAAAATCAGCCAGAGCTTCATCTAAATGCTGGTTAAATAAACTTTCCCATTTTAAAAACCTTAAATCAAGAAAAACCACGAAAAGGTCGTGCTTTGCCTAGAAAACAGGAAATACAAAAGTAGCAGGATATACACCACTTCACTAGCAGGACGCAACAAGAATTCACTGTGCTGTTTCCTGCTTTGGTTTAGTCGGTTCTCTACTTGGAAAAACTATTTTGTTCATTTCCTGCTTCAAGTACCTAACTAGAATACAGACTTTTACAATATTTAACTCTATACTTTAACTCATCATAAAGAAAAAAATCTAATATTATAATAGCTTCCATCGAAAAGTTACTCTAATTTATAGTCAATAAAAGTACGAAACTTTTAAGTTAATCTAAAGTTAGATTTCGACGCAAACAATCTCAAAGAGAGCTCGAACAAATCAGATTCAACACTCGATGGTTGAAGTAAATATTAATAACAATAATTTTAGTTAGCACAAACAAACCAAATTGCTCTCGTTAATTGTAAGATTCTTAGCAGAGTATTATCTACTTATCTTTGGCGTCCTTTCATCGTTATCATTGAGACTGTTTTAGGAAAATACCGTATTAAAGAAACAGTGAATGTCTTATTATAATTACCAGAGCCAGATTCTCAGAGTCCTAAAAATGCTCCCTCTTTTGAAATAATTGCACAATTATTAACAACTCGACTGAGTTAATCAGAGTGGTCCCAAAGCAAGTAAATAAGATAATTATTTGCTTGTCTCTTGTGTAGGTTTAAAAATTTTTAATTAAAACATTAATTGAGTACATCTGTTTTGTATTTTATTAGGTAATCCAAAAACATTTTCCATTATATTAACACTGTTGTCCCACTTTTATGCATATCTCAAGAGATTTGTCCAGTGCTGGTTTGTAGCGATAAAAGTTCTAAGTTCATTTATGCCGTTTTTTTGTGTGCTTAGGTGGTAGAAGCTGACTCCCTAAGGAAATTGGACTTGCTTTGCTGTTTTGTATGCTCGTAAAACTCTAAAAGAAAACCAATTGAACATAAATGTTTAAAGTCATCAAATAAATAAATAAAATCTAAGTACCAAAACAATTAAGAGAAAAAAAGAAATTTAATTCATTCAAATTCTTTTTTTCTCTTTCTTGTTGGTATAATTGCAAATAGAGAACGTTCTCGAAATTGTTTCTTTTTGCAGTTGACAAATGAAATGGCGAGTATTTGGGATAAAGTCGTAACACAAAAGACGAGTGTAAATGGAGATAAGAAAGAAGGAGAAATACGAACTTTGCTGGAAAAAGAATTTCTAACACAAATTTGATAAAAGGTCAAATATTGGTTTTCACAAAACTCTCGCAAAAAAATTGAGACAGAATTCAAGACATTAATAAAAATTCCGAAATTTTGTTTACTACCGGTCTCTACCGAACATTTCCTGAAACTCACTAAACCTTCCTGAAACCACCAGATGTCGTTCTACTTTCCCAAAGCTCCCAAGTTCAATAGCGCATAGTAGAGCTTTCCGTGGTCTCAGCAATGCGTGTTTTCCTTAATCAATCCAACTGCATTCTGACGATTACCTGTGCATTACGTCAGGATGTTAATTCGACAAATCCTGACATCGAGCTTTAAAGCTCGTCTTAACCGATTTTAGCACAAAATGGAAAATAAGGTAATAATTTTCAAATTTTTTCCCACCCAAAAAACAATTTCTAGTTATGATGGAGTGGGCCTACAGTGGAGTTAATAAAACAGTGCCGAGAAATGCAGGTCCGGAATGCGCCGAATTTATGAACCCCACATGGCGTCTAATTGATACAGTTCTTGTCCTCGCATTTGCTGTGACTTTATTTAAATGGAGCTACTCTAGGATTACTTTGCCTACGGTTGTTTACGTCCGTCGTGATCGAAGAGGTAGAAGAGCCCTTCTGGTTATGATGTCGCTTATTTGGGGCATGGAAATAGGATATAAGTTCTCATCGCGTACTGTGATATATTTGTTAAACCCCTGTCATATAACCACAGCTATACAGGTAATAAAATAAATCCCAAAGAAAATATCCTAAAAGAAATTCCTTACAGATTTATTTGTTAGCAGCTTCTCCTAGTAAAATTGTTACAGCAGTATTTCGAGTACATTTAAATCTTTTAAATGGACCATTATTGGCGTTTTTATTTCCAGAAACCGATACTAGAATAGTAAGTATTATAATTTGTATCAAAAACCCAGAACAACAAATTTATATAAATTAATTATTTTAAATCAATAATAAAGCTCAAAATTAATCTTATTGTATCAGGTTTCATATATAAATATGTCATTTCATTGATTTTTACCCTCTTTATAGAATTAAATTAGAGCGTGTGATAATAGATTGGGAATTGGGAGGAAATTGCTCCCGTAAAAGATCCTCTGACAACAAAGTGATTTGTGTCAGTGATTGATGTCATTTATTGAGAGTTAAACGCTTTTATATACCTGATATATAAACACAAATATAATTTGTACAAAAATCGTGTTTAATTTATTTATTTAGAGCAAATTAAATCATGATAAAAAATTATATCGATCCAAACCTCATACAAATTACCTAATACAATGTGTAACCTATTTAAGCATTGATTTTTTACTTTTTCCATCAACAAAAATCGAAATTTAAAACTTTGATATGTCGACCCTTGAATTTCTTTAAATATTAACAATATCGAGTCGGAATTTTTAAAATTCAATTTGTGTGTTTTCGAAATAAATGTTAAAGAATTTTATTTATGTAAATGAGAACAAAAGGTAATCAATTTGGACTAATACGAAGTCATTTAGGAATGCTCTAGACCGGATTGTTTCGAAAGCTTTTGTAATTGAATTGAATGGTTGGGTAAATGTTGAAAATCGATTGTAATGCAAGAATGACGATTGTAATGCAACACGAATTTATAACTTTATAAATTTCACATATTCACTAAAGCGTGATACACGTGCTGAAAAGCCGATGGAAAATTGTTTTAGGAAACTTGGGGTTTTAGATCGATAATTTCACTGTCAAGCAATTGGTTTGGTAACACAAAAGATTGCTCTTAAAAAGTAAAAACCGAAAAAATTTCTTATTAAGCTTTTTAGTAAATTAATAAACTAAATTTAAACGAGTCAAAAATACTTTAGAAACAATTTGTTTGAAATTATACGACGGCAACGGTTTTTCCTATAACAATATTTAATTCTTTTTTGGTAAGCTCTGTTAATTAGCTAAATTTGTGTTATAACAATAGAATTAAGTAATAATAAATTATTTTTATATTGAACTCAGTTTCAATCTCTCTAAAAAATCATTAATGGACTGATTTCAAGTTGAGATACTACCGGTAGTATCGCAAATTTTAATACTTTTCCATAACAACAGCCAATAACAGCCTCAAATTTGTTTAATTTACCCTAGAAACGGAGATACTACCGGTATTATCTCAACTTGAAATCAGTCCATTAGTCGATTAAATATCAAATGTTAAAAGTCAATATAAAAAATATAAAACGTCAAAAATATAAGATGACTAAAGTACTAAAAGCACCAAAATTGTTAAGAACGCAGCGTGTTGTTCTTCTTCAAATGTTAATCTTTCAACGTTTCTAAGAAAACTGTTCTTCTAAAATCTGTTGCTCTTTTCTTTTTCCTCGTTTTTCAAGTGATCACTTTCAAATTAGTAGTCCTCTTTATGTTCTTCTTTTCTTCTAACAAAGTTCATATCTTTTTGTTCAAAAAGTGAAGCAATCTGTTACGTTTCCAATTCCATTTTTAATATTATTTTGTTTTATTAATATTTATTTTAAATCCAATTTTAAAACGTATTTTTCAGAAACATCTTCTAAACTACTAAAAAATTTCACTTGTTCTTCCGGTCAATATTTTTTTGAAATCATCTAAAAGCTTTTTTGTTTTTATTTTCTTCAAATGTTTCTATTTCTCTCTTACTTTTAGTCTTTTTTCTAATTGTCTTATTTTCTATATTGCTTTCTGCTTCAATCGTCATTTTTTAAATTCATTTTCTTCTTCACCTAATTATCGTTAAATTTTCTCTAATCCCTTCACTTTTTGTACGTTTCTCTCACTATTTTTTTTCTATTTTTCATATCCATGTTTTCAAGTTCTTTAATCATCTTTTGTATTTCCTAAATTTTCTTTTGTTTCTTTTTCAATAGTCATTGCTTTTCAAGTTTCTTTAAAACATTTTCCATTCCTCTTCACAAATTTTCTTTTGTTCTTTTTTTTCCCTTTCTCTTCCAGTCGTCGCTTTCCTAATTCGTTTCAATTTCTATTTAGTTCTTCTTTTTTTTAATAATTCCAATACTTCTAGTGACTTTTCTCGAATTCTTTTCTTTTAGACAGAGCTTTTCGTCTTTCGTTTCCAATTTTTCTTCTTTCCCAAATCGGTTCCCAATTTTACTTTACTTCAAAAACCATTTACTTTAAAGAAGTTTCTTTTAAAAGCATACTTCGTGTTGGATCTCCTTGGTGTGTAGAATAAAATGAAGCAAGCACCCAAAAGCACCAAACAATTTCACTTTGCACGACGCACGTTTCAACAACAAAGTTGTCATCCTCAGGTGGGGAATTAAACTTAATTAATTAGTTTAATTCCCCACCTGAGGATAACAACTTTGTTGTTGAAACGTGCGTCGTGCAAAGTGAAATTGTTTGGTGCAATTAGGTGCTTGCTTCATTTCTTTTAAAAGCATCTTCTAAAAAATAATAAAACTTTTCATGAACTTCAGATCAGCCTTTTTTTAATTCTTTTAAACACTTTTTTGTTATTCTTCTTTCTCCAGTCGTAGGTGCCCTCTTTCTGTTCCACTTGTTCAAACATTTTTTATTATTAGTTATTGTCTCTAGTTTTAATTTATTTATTAAGATTTTTTTCTAGATCTTTTCTAACTTTTGTTTGTACTTCATCATCCCTTAGTTTAAAATCCTTTCTTAATTTAATTAATAATTTTATTCTATTTTTTGTAGCTACGTTTTTGAAGTTTTTTTATTTAAAATTATCTTTTCTACAAAATTAATAAATTTTTTCTAATCATTGCTTTCCAAGCTTATTTAAAAACATCTTCAATTTCATCTCTCAAATCATTTTTTGTTCTTCTTTACCCCTAGTAGTTCTATTCTTTTCCTCCATTCACTCGTTTTCCAAGCTCTTCTAAAATTTTCTTTAATTTTTCTTTACCTCCAGTGATTTTTTTTTTCAACTTCCTGTTTTCCGTTCAAGCAGAGCTTTTTATCTTTTATTCGAAAAAGAAAAAATCTAATTCATCTTTCAAAATATGTCCTCAGTTCTCAATATCTTAATTTTTTAGGCGTTTCTTTTTTCTAGCTCTTCTTTGACTTTAATAAAATATATACAAACAGACTTTCATCTTCATCAAAGATATTTTCTCTTATTCTTTATGACAGCTTTTTTGTAGATTTGCTAAAAACCTTTTTCTGCTTCTTTCTCTTCCAGTCGTTTGTCAAATCTTCTAAAATTCTATTTTCTTCTTTTTTTATTTCTAGTTTCCGTTCTTAATGTATTTCAAAAAACATCTGCTATTCTTTCTTCTTTCTCTTACAAATAACGTTTTTTTTTGTTAATTTAGAGTTTTTTTAACAGAAAATCAATATAATTTTGTCAAAAAAAAGATTAATTTTCTTTTTCCTTTAATTGTCGTTTATCTTCATCTTCTCAAAGATTGATAATACCGTTTTTAACATCATAAATTCTTTCTACTACAGTCGTTGTTTTTCAAGATTTTCTTAATACATTATTTATTCTTCTTTTTCTTCTAATTGTCAACTTCTTTTTTTTCTTCAAACAAAGATTTTTCTATTCGAAGTAAAGTAATCTAGTTCAACTTCCAGAATATATCCTATCCTCAATTTCTTCATTTTTGTTTCTGTTTCAACAAGCTTCTACTTTTATCCAGATCTTCTGTAAGTGCTTTTTTTCTGTTTTATTAGTAAATCCGTTCAAAATAAGTTCGCTTCTAGTATACCCCTCTACGAAAGATTCTTTCTTATGCCTCAGGTTTTTTGATTTTCTTTTTTATCTAGTCTAATTCTTCTTTGGTGTATAAATTTTGTTAAATCCCGCTTTTGACATCAATGTAACATATTTTACACGTTTTAAAAATGAATTAAACTACATACCATAATGGCGTGCCCGAGTATTTAAAAACCAGAGACGAACAACGAATTTTTGTAAAAATTTTGTTATAAAATATCTAGAAGTTTAGGTTCTCTTCATGTTGAATTTGCAGGCATGCAGGACTTGTTTGGCAATAACCCAAAAACGATTTTATATTGTGACATTTCCAGTATCACCTTATTTATGACAAAGATTATCACATTCTAATCACAAGTCATAAATTTTCGTGTTAAAAACAACGTATTTACATTTTGTAATTTTTTCTAAAAATAATTTAATCCGTAAAATCTGTAATTTTCGTTTTCTGAGTTAGAATCTCATGTCTTATTATCCACATAATGAAACCGTTTAATCTCTTTCCTGATTCTCGTTTTTCCTCGTTTACAGTTGCCATTAGAATCTGCGATATATTGGATACAGCATGGAATGATGTTTGTCGTGCCTTATTACCTGCTTAGATTAGGAGGTAAAAAATCACGTCTCAACTATTTAATGTATTAATTTATCAATTTCTTAGGGGTTTACAATGTTGAGAAATTTTCCGATATCAGTTGGAATACTTTCAGCTACAGCATTAACGTGATTTATCATTTTGTCTTTTTGCAAACAATCGCAATTGTACGTATATTTATCTAATTAGAAATTTTTTTATAATTCAAGTACACACTGGTACAAAATTTTTGCACCAATGTACTACTAATCACAATAAAAATGGACAGCAAAAATTCCTCAGACTAGAACTTCAGTAAAGACGTTTTTTGATTAATAAACAATTATTTTTTTATCTAAATTATGCAACTAGATTTATCCTATTGTATCACTAGTTGTAGTAAACTAGATCTACAGGAAATACTCTTTAAGTTTTTACAGAAAAAAAACTATAGAAAAGCGTCTTAATTTGTTGTTAAATTTCCTTGATAAACTGTCTACTTTTCTTGTGTAAATTTAATATTTTATGGTTTTGGGAAAAATCATTTAATTGTTGTTTGTTTTTTAGCCAACTGAAGTAAATCTGAATCACATGTTATGTCCGGCCGTATTGGATCCTTTTGAAGGCCAACTGTATAGAATATTTGCAATTGTACATCAAGCAATACTCTGTCCAGTATTGAACAAATTGTTTTGTCTTATAGCAAATTTCTTTTTAACGAAATTTTGGCTAACTAAAGTCAAATCAACGCTATATTATGAAGTTACAGATACGAAAAATGGTGGTGCAACAGACACTGGAAATCATCAACATCTACACTAAAATATAGATAACTACCTGCAGTTGCAAATAAATGAATATTTTATCTAGAGTAAGAACCTAATATCAGTATCAATTATCTAAGAAATATTATAACAAAAAGGGTTTTACTGAATTTGGAACTGAAAATTCGAA
The DNA here is from genome assembly GCA_029207805.1 of Tribolium confusum. Taxonomy (NCBI): domain Eukaryota; kingdom Metazoa; phylum Arthropoda; class Insecta; order Coleoptera; family Tenebrionidae; genus Tribolium; species Tribolium confusum. The sequence goes on from JALGAY010000004.1 coordinate 478,655, forward strand.
AAGATGAATATTTTTTAAACAAGTTTTACTAAAATTTAAAATATTTACTTTAATATAAAATCTAAGACTCGTAAAAGTGTGCTTCATAAATGCGGAAACAAAAAAAAAAGATTCATCTTTTATAATTGTAATAAAAGAGTAATTTATGATCAAATAAAATACAGTAATAAAAGTAAATATTTTTTGTGAGACCCCAAATGTAATTTTCAGTTATTCAAACGTAGTAAAACATCCTGAAATATATAAAATATATTCAGACAAAATGTCTGAAAAAAGTGGCCAAATTTCTTCTTCGTTTACAAATATTTTTCTTCCACGTTTATTTTATCACGCATTGTGCAATCACTTTAAATATAGAAGTTATAATAAGATTAGTTAGTCTCAATTTAAAAAAATTTCTTATATAATGTGTTTGAATACTCGTTCAGTATTCCAGAATTTATTTATTGAAATACAGAAATAAAAAGTACAAACACACTATATATGATAAAACAAATATCTAATAACCAACGATTTAATGCGACACCTCTTAGAATTATTAAAACTCATCGGACGAAAATTAAGAATGTGGTAAACATTGTAGGCAATTAACAAATGTATGTTTTAAATAATTTGTTTTATTTATTGTTAATGCAGTGTTTTTCCTCACAGAAAATTTTAATTGAATTGCTTTGTTTAATTTCCGAAAATTGCTAATAAAGCCACAAGTTTTAAAAATGGTAGTAGCCCGGCGCATCCACCATTTTTTCACTCTCCAATTTCTTTGATATTTTCATACTTGTTTATTTTGATTTGATGAAATTCTACCGTTTCCAATAAAAATATGTTCTGTTTGATCGACTGGACTTTGTTTAAACATTGTTCAGTAACTAATAAAGCTACAAATATTTTTTTGTTCTTGCCCAGCGCATCCGCCGTAACACTTGCCAATATTTTGTTTAAAACATTTTTAAATATTTGTTTTTTTTTAAATAGATAAATGTATTTTGTTTCTAAAAAAAAAATAATCTGTTTTAGTAGATTAGTGTTTGTCTTAACTCTCTAAAGTTGTTTATAAAGCCACAAATAATTTTCTTAAACTAATTGTAGCCCGGCGCTTTCACCATTTTCACTCTTATATTTTTTATAAGTTTTTATATTTGTGTTTATTTAAATTGATAAAGTAGATATTGTATCTGTCAGAAAATATTCTGCTTGATGAATTATCGTCTGTTTCAATCTTCCACAGTTCCTTATAAAGATACAAATATTTTTTTAAATTTGTTCTAACCCGGCGCATCCACCATTTTTTCACTTTCTAATTTCTTAGATATTTTTGTATTTGTTTAATTAAATTTGATAAAATTCTACAGTTTCCAACAAAAATATGTTCTGTTTGGTCGACTAAACTTTGTTTAAACATTGTACAGTAGCTAATATAGCTAATAATACTTTTTTGTTCTTGCTCAGTGCATCCGCCTCAATACTTTTGCTTAAAACATTTTTAAATTTTTGCTATTTCTAAAATAAATAAATGTATTTTATTTCTAAAAGAAAATCAATCTGTTTTAGTAGATTGGTGTTTGTCTTAACTCTCTAGAATTGTTTATAAAGTCGCAAATAATTTTTTAAATTAATTGTAGCCCGGCGCATCCACCATTTTTCACTCTTATATTTTTTATAAATTTTTATATTTGTGTTTATTAAAATTGATGAAGCAGTATTGTTTCTGACAAAAAATAATCTGTTTGGCAAATTAACGTCTGTTTCAATCTTCTATAGTTCATTTTAAAAACACATATATTTTTTTAAAATCAATCCTAACCCGACGCATCCACCATTTTTATAATTGCAAAAACTTTTTGGCATTTTTTTTTTCATAAAGAAAGATGATAAAAGACAATATTGTTTCATCAATTGCTGTTTGTACCAACTTTCTCAAATTCTTAATAAAGTAGCAAATAAATATTTACCTAGAATGTTTACCATAAAAACGAGTGAAAATGTTCGATGGTTTTAAAGGTTTTTATAATAAATAAATATTATTAGGATCAAAATAATTACATAAAGTGCATTCGAATTCAATTTCCACTTTCTAGAAATTGTAAAGTGACTATGAAAATAACTGGAAAAAAAATGATAAAGAAGCAAAGTGTAAAAGCTGACACTATCATATCATTTGTTAAAAATATATTTAAAAATGTTAAAAAGGTGACCTTTAAAGTGTTTTATATTATCCAAATCGCGCTGATTTGAATAATAACTTTGCTTCTTAAATTAAAAATATCATTTTGTTTCATTCATATTCACTACACAACAAATCTCACGATGTTTGAAACTTGTGATCTGAGTAAAGTGTGTACTATATTAATAAGTTAAATATTTTCAAAAGCTCAAAAGAGCTTATATAAAAAATTATATTCATTTGCGACAATATACAAGTGTTGTTAAACTTTTAGCATTACGAGCTTTTTATAGAAACAATTAACGATAACTTCAAAAAGACAAATTATTTTTGTTATTTAATAAGTTTCTAATTTAATAAACTTATCTTAATAACTTATAAACTCAAGATATATATTATCTAATCACGTTGAAATTTTATTTGCTAATTTTTTGTAGTATAGTTTGCTTTTGTTACAGACAATTGTAATTAAAAGTTATTGAATAGTCAATAATTCACAATAAAATATATATCTCGTTATCAAAGTTGTTATTATTAACCCTTTTAACCGCTTTGAGTCCTTACTAAATCAAAAAAAAATCGTTAATTTGTATTGTTTCTAAGAGAAAACCTTGTGTTTGGTAAACTAGAGTTTGTCTTAACTCTATACAGTCGCTAATAGAGATACAAAATCATTTTATTTATTCTAACCCGGCGCATCCACCATTTCCACAATGCAATTTTTATTTCAGTCCTTTTTTCAGTATTTGCTATTTCAAAAACCGACAAATTTGTATTGTTTCAGAAAAAAAACATTCTGTTTGGTAAACTGAAGATTGTCTTAACCCTATACAGTCTCTAATAAAAATACAAAATTAAAATATTTATTCTAACCTGGGGCATTCACCATTTATAACAAACCAATTTTTCTTTCAGATTTTTTTTTAGTATTTGCTATTTCAAAAATCGCTAAATTTGTATTGTTTCTAAGAGAACACCTTGTGTTTGATGAACTAGAGTGTCTTAACTCTATACAGTCGCTAATAAAGATGCAAAATAAATTTATATATTCTAACCCGGCGCATCCACCATTTCCACAATGCAATTTTTATTTCAGACCTATTTTTCAGTATTTGCTATTTCAAAAACCAATAAATTTGTATTGTTTTTGACAGAAAACCTTCTGTTTGGTAAACTAAAGATCGTGTTAACCCTATACTAGAGAAAGAAGATTAAGTATCTACTAAATTTATTAGTTAATTATAAAATATGTTATTTTGAAATAAAAAACAACACAACATTTTATTGTTATATTTAAAAACAATTTAATACAAACCATAAATACCTACTATACTTGCACATACCTTTTAATAAAATTGGTAACTATAAAAAATTAAATTATCAAAAAAATAATTTAACCAAATAAATCAACAGATTCAAGGTTCGACGTTTAATCTCACAAGATTATTTCTTCTTGTGTGATCAAACCAATTACATAAGCGTATCCCGCCATTTTACTAAAATAAAAAATAAATAACAAATTGTACTAAATAAACTAAAGAAATTAAATTATAATAAATTCGAAAAATGGCAGCATTTTATTTACATTTTTTTGTATTTTAATTAAAAAACCATGCATAATGTAATTAATTATGTAGATATAAACAATACCGACATTTTGATACAATTGTGTTGTGTCTATTTATAAAAATATTATGCAGTTTGCACACTTGACGCATTGATTTCCAATTAGATTTAAATATTTAGGACGTCAATTTCAAGGTGGACAATTAAAATTTGATAAAAGTGCTTACACATTACTAAAAATGTCGAGATACGCAATTTTTTTTTGTTTATACAAATGACTAGAATTTATTTTAATACTATCAGTATTGATTACTTAAAAAAAACGTAGATACATACATATTTACAAGTATACACAACCTAAAAACATTTTATAACAAATTAAGATTATACATTTTAGTACAATTTATGGTTTCATTTAATGCATTTGTTAGATATCTGCAAACTTATCCAAATTTTTTTTTTGTATGGACCTGTACAAAAACATTCATTCGATTTAAAAAAATATATCAAATGCTATTAAAACCCAAAATTTTAAAAAATATTCAGGCTTGCTAGTATAGCATTAGGAAACAATTACTGTATCAGAGAATTTTGGGTTTAAATAGCAAAATCACTAAATCAATTTAGTTTCTTGCATTTCTCTTAAGAAAATCTGATGAAAATCAGATTATTTTAGAGAAATACATTGACTGTATAAATTTTTTTGCGAAGCAGAGTGAGGACGATTATATTTCGTGGTTACATTAAGTACCTTGTTACTAAATAAATACATAAATAATACAAAAAAAATACAACAATAACTTTAATATCATTTTTAACAAAATGAGAGCTGTTAATTTTATTCGGCATAAATTAATATCCGCACAAAAATATCACAGAAATTAAAATTACTGGTCAAAATTAAGTAAACTTTGCCAAATCTACAAGGCAACAATGGTTTTTCTCTCTTCCAAAATTTTTTACTTAGACTACATTGACTGCCGATTGTATAACTAGATAAAAAAAAATGTAGTCACGTCTTAAAAAGTGTTATAAAATTGCCTTCATTCTGAAAAATAAATTAGAGATTTTTTTTTTGAAAACACAACTCATTGTAATTAACAAACTGAGGTCAATCAGTCGCAAAAACACACATTCATATGTAAATTTAGTAATTTATTAAACAAAAAAAAAGGTTTGAATTGTTTATTTAAGATCAGGGTCATAGTAACAATGAAAAATTTGGTACTAAATAGAAGACACGTGTGTTCTAAAAATACTAATTTAATTAGAATGAAACGCAATTTTGCAGCACTTTTAAATATTTGCTAAATAAATTTTGCAAAATAATAGCAAACACAACAGAAATCTTGTGATAAATAAAAAGTGGCAATCAGGTCACGAAATATGGCAAAAAATGTTATTTTAGTGCATTTGATGGTATTACTAGGAATTAAATAAAAAATAAACAGGGGTGATTCATATAACACGAGCACAACACACCCCAAAAAAATTTTCATGAATAAATATTGCAGATTATGTTTTATGTACAGTGCCGGACTGACACACAAACTTAAAATGAATTTCCTAGCCTTGAGGGCTTTTAACTTTAATAATTTTATTTATTGTAGAATCTTCAATTTTTTGGCGTTATTGTATGTATTACAGGACCGGTTTTAGCTGTCTTTTTGAGCCTACATCTACTCTTTAAATTGTTCTGTCAGGTACCCCAATCCAGCACTGTGTATTCAAGCTTAAATATCAAATTTAAAATGCAATTAATCCTTTCAACATTAAATAAATCAATTCCTATTGTGGACTCAATTATTTAGTTAAGTTTGTGACAAAATATACATTCAAATGCACTTTTCTTAGTCTACAGTTTATAAAAATTTCTACAACTATCATTATTTAATTTGTCCTACATGCTTTTTTTTAATGGAAGTATGACTTGACTGACTGAAGAAAAATGTAATTATCACATGGGCAAACCTGCTGTCCTTAAAGAACCATCTTGAAGCAACCAATCCCCTTTTATTTCAGTTAATTTAAAAGACTAACATTTTAGCTGTGTTAGCCATCTAAAGGTGGTCCGAGATAAACCATTGAAACTTCTGTATTACCATAAACTGCAGAAACTGTAGGATATAGTTTTTTATCAGGGAGTCCTTAAAATTAAAAAAAAATTGTAGACGAGTCGAATATTACGTTTTATATAACAATACCTCTAAAAGCAACTCCCAAAAACTCGTAGTTTTTTTCAAAAGACAGTGTGTTGTCATCACAATCTAAAATAACCCTAATTCTTTCACCAACCTGAAAAATAATAAATTAGAAAAGTTATTGAGTTAGTTTTAAATGAAATACTTGATATTTTGGAGCATTATTAAGTAAAGGATAATTCCCTTGAGCATCTCCATTGTGCAATAAATGATTATCAACTAAATTCCATCCCCAACTTTGATCATCAGATCCTAATAAAGCGACATAACCATGACATTGTAAAGGTGCGTCTTTTGTAGCAATTCCTATAACAGCAACAGTTCCTAAAGGTCCTTCCCAGATAACTTCCCAAGCATGTCTTCCATGTCTAAATCCAATTTTTCCTCTTGAAGCATCAGTACTTTGAGCTACAGGATTTCTATGTAATGTAAAACCATTAGGCTTAATATAAATATTTCTGGAACAATCATTTGGATTCCAAGCATGATAAAATGCTCGTAATTTAGCTTTATATGTAGAAACTGAAGACAATAAATCTGATTTCAATGCTTCTTCAGCAAGTTTTCGAATACAATGTAACCTCCAAACGTCATTATTTTCATCATTTAAAAAACTATACCATCTTTTACACACTAAAGAACAGTTCCTCAAATCATGAAGAGATAAATACGAAAAAATTACTTCTAATACATTATCGGGCACTGTTGATGCTACAGCGGCATCCATTTTTGAAACGGACCAACCCGTCTGACACTTGACAATTGACATTCAGTGCTGCCAATCGAACAAATATCGAACAACTAAATGAAATTTCTGAAAACTTAAACCGTTTCAGAATAAATTAACACTTATAAATTATTTATTGCGAATTTTATTCAAATTGCAACAAAGTAGAACGTCTGCGCATTCACATAACTAATAAATCCAAGAAAATCTGCGAATTTATTTTCTCACTAGATTTTGAAAAAAGCGCGAAATTTGAAAAGTACAGTCAAAAGCAAAATGTAAGACTTTATATTGATTCAATAATTTAAAAATTAGTAATTATCTTTAAGACTTTACCAATTAGTAGAATCCAGTTTTTACAATCATAAAACTAATTAGTGAAATGTCGTTTATAATTTAAATAATAAAAAAAATATTTTACATCCAAAATTACGATATTATCGCTTTGATTGATTCCAAAATTATTTAAAAAATGTAGCATTAGTGTTTAACTTTCAAAATTAATAAAATCACCTTTTTAAAAGTCAACATTAGTCAAGTGTCGCCTCTACCTTCTACTGTATAAAACAATGTTGCTTTTGTATTTAAAAGCTTAAATATTTGTAAAAAATATTTTTTTTAAATTGTCTTTTTAAACTTTAACATTAATAAAAAAATTTAATTTAAAAATTAGTAAACAACACTTTCGGTTTTTTAAGTTGGTAAAATATCGCTTACAAAGTCCTAAAATTAATAAAATTTACTATAAAATTAATAAATTGTTGCCTCGCTCAGTGCTACAACAAGTCTTGCTTTTATATTTATAATTAAAAAAATAGTAAAAAATATTTTTTAAAATTAGTAAAATTACATTTTCTAATTATTAAAAGTTAGTAAAAAATTAGTAAAAAATAAACATGTTTTATTATATGCAACTAGCAATACACTTATTTTTGTAATTTATTCTGTAGAATGTTGCATTTGTTTGTAATAATTCAAAAATTATTTAAAAAAATAAATAAAAACAATAAATAACGTCTAAATTTAAAAAAAATTGCTATTTCTTACTGTAAAAAACCTGAAAAATTTAAACAATTTTTATTATATGCAACTAGCAATACACTTACACTTTTTTAAAATTTATTTATTTAAATATTGTTTTTGTTTGTAATTATTTAAAAATAATAAAAACAATAAATAACGTTTAAATTTAATTAAAATTGCTATTTTTTATTTTAAAATACATGAAAATATTTGAAAAATATTTTTATACGCAACTAGCAATACATTTATACTTTTGTTTTTGTATTGGACTATACTCTAGAAATCTAGTAATATTTCGTAAAATTCGCTGATTCCTGAATTTCGGGTAACCTAAATTCGCAATAGTTGTAATCACTATTAATTTTAACAAAATCTGCAATAAATAATTTATAAAACAACGAAATTATACAAGAAAAATAATTTAATTATGCAAAAACTTAAATTCTTCATTTTTATATTTTTTTTAAAATTTAGGGAATATTTCTAAATATTTGCATATTTGATTCAAAAAAATATGAAATATTAAATAAGAGTTGAAATAAGTTAAGACAGCATTGTTTTTTTGTAAAATAACTGTTGTTATTGTTGCGTTTTTGCTGGGAATGCCAAAAAGGCGCCAAAATATTTCGAACGTTTGGTGGCAAGTTCACGAACTACAAACAGCGTGTCCCACGTGAAGAGTTTCAACCAATGAGAGCGATGCCTTTGTACCCGCCGCCAAGCTGGTAGTGGCTTTCCTTGCACGAAATAGCTCATCTTCAAAAACACCCCCAAGTGTTGTATTAATAACAAACAATTAAAAAATCATAAATAAGCAAAACGCGATAATCAAAGAAACTTTGTGAATGATTTAAACCGAATTTGTAGTGCGCGGCATTCTTGAATTTCAATTCCAAAATATCGCCTAGTTACAGTCGCCATTTTTGTTGGACTTGGATGCATAGGATTTCGGAGTAAATGGGTTTAAAAATTGGTAAATTTTCACTGATAGGTTGATTCTAAAAGAATGTTTTAAAAGTGTGGGTGAATTTGTGGTTTTGTGCGAAGAAAAACTACCAAAAATGACCCAACAAAACAGTACAACCAATTGGGTGATCCAAGGAGCTAATGGTAATTCACGAGGGGGTTTATTGCTTAATTTTGGAACTACAAACAACATCGAAGTGGTTTCTGAAACTACACTCATTTGTTTACAATTTAAGCGGGAAAAATTCGAAAATTTTACGTTTTATAATGAAAACCACATCGATGTTGGGATTAGTTGCGTTTTAAATGCACGTGTTTGAATTTTGGGGTTTTTCTTTTTAACAGGACAGCCCCAAATGATTAAAGTTGTACAACCCAGTGGAAAACCTATAAGTGGGATTGTGACGTCTATGGGAGGACAGCCAGTTAAGATTTTTAAATCACCCAACAACCAAGAATCACTTCAGGTATTTATAAAACTTATTTTGTTTATAACAAAGATAAGAACAATTTGTTTACATAACAAATTATTCGATTTTAAATTCTTGATTTGATTTTTTACATCTCAGGTATAAATATTGCGCAATAAGTACCACCAATAATTGATTCATCAGCAGGTTCAAACTTGTTATAAATACTTAAAAATTGTTAATGTTTTACACTCTAATTATTGTTTTATTAACAATATTTTGCGTGTTTTTACTTGTGTATTTTCGTCATTTTTTTCTAATTTATCTTGACCATAATTATTGCGTATTACTGCAAGTTTTTCATGATAGTAGAGATAGATCAGTATCGCCACGCATTTAGTAATGGTTTCATGAATTTTATTAGATTACAAAGTGTTAAATTCGAGGGATTACGTTATTTTGAGGTCCCTTTATTGTAAGACAAAACCGGTTTCTCAGGTAATACCGGGTGACTGTTTAGAACTTCTAATTTTTCTTAAGTTGGTATTGAAAAAATTACTAGGTTTGTTTGACAATTCGTGACAAAAAATAAATTTATGACATTGACTTAAAAAAGTGTGTAAATCAATCATTAATTTTTGTATCATTTGACAATAAATGGTGTTTATACGGTGTCATTGTCAAAATATGTCTGTTTTTTTTGTCGCGAATTGTATAAAATCTCAGTGCCTAAACACTGTCAATAAAAGCTCAAAATACTATATTTTCATTATTTTTTACTGTATTATTTAATAAAATCGTTATTGTTGTTGAAAATTGATTAATTACAATATTTCATTTGATATTTTTTTGACAGGTGTAAGACATAACTTGAATAGACAGTCTTAAAAAACTGCCAACTTGCAAAAAAATCTAGTTACTTTATTGCCAACTCAATCAGTATTTGTTGATCCCGATCTATAAATTACTATTGATGTTTTTTTGTTCAGTTTTGCCATTATTACAAGCCAAATTTCCCCTAACACTCTGTAATCAAGAAATGTTGATTACGTTGGCAACAATTTTTAGGTAGTTTTGTTCTAAGCGTTGTTTTTATTTTTGCTAAACATTTTTTTCTCATATTTTAGGTTTTTTTGTCATATAATGTCAAAAAAACAATGATTAATTATTTGACATAATTGAATTTCGGTGGAGTACAACTGCACAATTGTATAAAAAGTAGACACGTCTCTCAATTACATTTGATCTTGAACTGGTCCACTGTATGTCCCTTATTATAATGAAGCGGTTCGAAAATGAACGCTCACTAATTATCAAAAATCCATCTATGCTCTATTAAAATGGAAATATGAGATTACATAAAATACAAGAGTAGTATAGCATAGTATACAATTTTTTTTTCTACCTGTAACGTAATGAATTTTATTCTAAGGTTCTAAAAATTTGGTAGAACATTTTATTTTCTTTCCTAATGCGGAAAATTTCTATCAGCCCGCATCTATTACTTTCATTTGTCAATTATGCAAGCATTGTTATATTTTATTTAACAGTTTTTATATTTTTTATATAATTTTTTTGTAATTATTTACGTTCTAGTGTAATAACTTAATTTTAAAGCGCGAAACTATGTATTAATTTGAAACACGATGCGTAGCAGAGTATTTATAATTGAGCACTGGAAAATAGTTAACACAGAAATGATTCTTTCTTTGTCATTTTTGATCATAAATATTTTGCAATGATATACAATACGTTTATCAGAACGTTATAATATAATGTAGAAATCTCGATAAAATAATACCCACGGGCTATTAATGAGAACTTCCGATATTTGGAACTACTAGATTCCTGTCTTATTGATGGAAAAACAATAAAAATTAAAATTGTGTTTTTCTCTGCAAATTATGTTAAAAATTATGCAAATTATGTTCCAAATTCTACCATTAAATTGCATACGGCTTCTTGTTAATTCTCAATACAAAATCCTAGCAGTACTAGACTGATTACATAATTATCTATTTCCAAATTATTTGCTACTCTTTTTAGTCAGAAAAAAAACAACATAAATCAACTACGATATTACGACGAAATTTTCTAGGAATATAATTATGATTTTATGCTTAAGGCGAAACTAAAGAACTAACTGTTTCAATTAAAACAGTTTATTCAGGTTCCTAATATCTAAATTAATGTTTCTACTTTATAAAATATAAATTTTTACATTAGTACATTATTATCGTAGCTATTGATTAAAGATTTTTGTCATACTTTTTTTTATTAAATAATTAGTCGTGGAAAGTTAATAAAAAATCCTAATGAAACTAGTGCGACAAATATAGAAGATAATACCTATCATAAATCTGATCTTCCCATTAACCTGTTGTAAATATCCTTGAACTTGCATTGAGACTACTCTAAAGACTGCAACGTTAAATTTTCATAATACAAGCTTGAGACAACTTTTTTTGTATATTTAAAATGTTTAATTATAATTAATTAGACTACAGTAGAGATTCTGTAATTCGGATTAATTTGGATTAACGTCAAATTTGAATTTTTATGACAAATTTGTTTAATTAAATAAACAGTACAGTAGAGTCTCTCTAATACGGACTAGAGAACAGCAAAATTATAATGACATTATTATTCTCATAACAATAATTTACTTACGGTAATAATTAATAAAAAATAATATAAAAACAATTGCTTTTTAACATTTCAATGTCTTAAACAATGATTATGAAATATTAGCAGTCAAACAGTTATTGTTAATGTTTTTATTTTTTATTGTTTAGGGTTTGTTTTTATAAGTGAGGCATTTGTTAGTTTTATTGATTTATTTATACACAATAATCAACACACTATTATTACTTTGTAATGACGAACTTCTGTCGGCAACTGCTTCTGGCTAAATAAAAACAGTCATAATTTTTTTACAATTTAAATTAATTAACTTTTCGGCTCTTGATTTGTAATTAGTTGCTTTACGCATTATGCAAATCTCTACAATTTACACGAGAATTTATTCCAAGAATAACTTTAAAATAACATGTTGGAAATATCGGGGGAAACTTGAGATATAATTTAACAGAAAAATTTTTGTTTTATAAATTTTTAATAGCATCAATGTCGCGACGATAATAAACGTATACAACAAAACTTTGAGGTTGTTAAAAGTTGTACTGCTAAAAGCTTGAAAACTTGGCAAAGTTTGAAAACATTGCGTGCCATCGTTGATGATATATTGAACAGATTAGGCGAGTAAATTAAAGCAAAAAAAAAAACCGTTATTTTAACAGTATGCTTACGTAAATTCAAACACTACCCTTTATTATTCAAATAACAATGCGAATTAATTTTACGCAAATCTGAATCATGATAGTAACAATGAGATCAGCTTTAATGTTACATAAAAAAAATGTGTTGATACAGACAGGATTTCTTATTCGTTTGGAAAACAGAAACGTGAAAAAAACTTTGTTTATATCATTTCAGGCGCAATGAAGCGAAGTAAACATAAAGCGTTGACAACACAAACACCAGATTTCTGAATTAGTGTGGGGATTTTAAAATCAACAAATAACTAAGAGATGAAAGCAGATAAACAAAAAAAATTTGAAAATTCAAGGTGTTCAAAGCACAGAAAAAGGTCAACTGATAAACTCGGATAACAGGCTTATCCCCACTTCTCTTTTCTTAATTATTGAGAGGGGGGGAAAGTAGTATATAAAAAACGAATCTTTGTGAATTAATTAGTTCTATTCTCACCTGAGAATGACACAATTGTTGTCGAAACGTGTGACACATTTAAATATTAGACAATAGAAGTGTCACAAAATTAAAAATATTGATTATATTAACAACAACATTAACAATTGTTACAAACAAAGGCAATAACTTTGTTGTTTTTTGTCGACGTTTCGCTTTTATTTGGGTTAAAGCTTCTTCAAGGCTTTTAATTATAATTAAATGTGTTATTTATATAAGACGTTTATTACACTTTTATTGGTACTGGAATTATATTTTTAAAAGTTTGATAAGGTGTTTATATTAATTGTTAGATAAAGATTAGGTTTTTGGTCACCTAATTGCTTCTCAGAAATGTATTAATGAGTTTTAAAAAAGTCCTTGATCTTGTATAATTAAGACAGACTAAAAGGGCTATCAAATTTCAACAAAATTAGTAATAACTAGATATTTATTACTTTTAATGTATTTTTAGCTAAATAAATATGCATCTTGTCTAGATTTGCTTGCATATGAAGCTTCATAGATAAAACCAGCCTACGTTATAATGCAGATAACAAATATTTCAAATCACTTCAATAAACTAATCATAAATTACAACAAACGAACACAACATAGACTTTTCATCGTGTTAATAACTTTTTGTGATATTTTTAGAACTGTCTAAATTATGATTCAATATTTTTTTTGTATTCAAAGTAGGAAGAAATTGGAGACTTATTTCCAGTTTATATTCAAATAGATATCAGATTAGAAAAACAGGTCATTTGTGGTTTTTCAAGGACATAATCGCGTGATGATCGTCACACCTTTAATTCATTTTAAAATATTTTTAATTTAATGCTCTTCGGTTTTCCAATTATTACTTTGTTATTTTACCTTCCTACAACTACGCCCACTTTAATTCCTAATTGTTTTACCAATCCTACCAATTATAGAATCATTTTTTTTGCAATAGGTTTATGGTACTACAGGTTCGTCTCCACAAATATTAAGGACAATAGCAACAACTCCAAAATTTGTAACAACAAGTAAGATTTAAAAAAAGAATTTATTTGAGAGAATTTATGAATATTTTTTAGAAGGTAGTACACTTCAAGTGAGTGGAATACCAAAAGGTGCAAAAACAATTCGTTTAACACCGACACAAATGGTAGATTTGTTAATAAGTTTTATAATTTGTTTAATAAATTTTTTTAGCAAAGTATAAAATTTGTTACACAAAATAATCAGAAAGTGCAAATTAACCAAAATGCAATACCAATTGTACAACAAATACAGAACCAAAATAAAAATACTTCACCGCCAATTTTACAAAGAAAACGTGCCGATCCAATTGAAGTTGATTTTGTTCAAGATTCGTAAGTTAATAATTTTTTTAATAAGATTTTTTTAAATAAAAAATAAAATTTAGAAAACGTAGCCGAAAATCTGAAAAGGTAGGTAAAGGCCTTCGACATTTCTCAATGAAAGTTTGTGAAAAAGTGCGAAAAAAAGGTAAAACAACTTATAATGAAGTAGCAGATGAACTAGTAGGAGAATTTACGAATGCATCCAGCAATAATTCACTGGCAGATCAGGTATTTGCAATCTTCTTAAATAAATTGAGAATATGTATCTCATGTAATTTTTAACTAGCAGTACGACCAAAAAAATATCAGACGAAGAGTTTATGATGCCTTAAATGTACTAATGGCAATGAATATCATTTCCAAAGAAAAAAAAGAAATAAAATGGATTGGTTTACCGACAAATTCATTACAAGAATGTATGCAATTAGAAAGAGAGAAACTTAAAAAAATTGCTTCAATTAAAGAGAAAAAGAAGCAATTACAAGAATTAATACTAAATCAGATATCATTTAAAAATTTAGCTCAGAGAAATAGAGAATGGGAAGAAAGTAATGGACCACCAGCACCGAGTTCATATATTCAGTTGCCTTTTCTTCTCGTAAGCACAAATAAAAAGACTGAGATCGATTGTAGCATCTCAAATGATAAGTAAATAACTCACTTAATTAAAAATTTTACAAAAATCTCTAATTTTTTATTTTCAGAAAAGAGTACGTTTTTAAATTCAACGACAAATTTGAAATTAAAGATGACATAGAAGTTTTGAAATCAATTGGAATGTTAATGGGTAAACGCGTGTAATACACATTGCTTTTTATTATAGTTGTGTTTGTAGGACTTGATAGTGGAACATGCACACCGGAAAATTTAGAAAAAATCAAGAAAATGGTCCCTAAATCACTGGAAAATTACGTGGATCGTGCGTATTTTCTTTGTGCTGTCTTTCTCTGAATGATTTTTTTTTAGAATTGGCTTTTGGTACAACTGATGAGAACGAGAGTTTATTAGATACTGATGCTCCAAGTACTAGTAGTATGTTAACTGAGGATTTCGTTGAAACAACATTGGATGAAGAAAATTCTCATCAATCATCAAGCGATCCTCTTTCACCTTGTGCTGCTGATTTTAGTGAAGATGAAGGGGATTCAGATATGTCCAGTGACATTGATTTGAACTAGTGTTTTTTTTACAGTGTCTCAATGTCTGTCCATGTAAAAGACGGTCGTATTTCTTTATTTTTAGTGATGTACATTTATTGTTAAGTACTAAAATTTATATTTTTATTGGAGAGGTTGGACAAAATGGAAGTTTGATCTGTTTGGTTTTTGTCCAACTTGTACAAATGAAACGATCATACAGGTACTTTTTTTTGTATTAGTTAGGTGATTAATCTTTTTTGAAAACTTTTTTTAATGTATATATAAGTAATTCTTTATATAATGTATAAAACTGTTTCGCTTTTTGTTTGCAAATAAATTTGCACCTGTGATAACAAGTGCTTGTAATGTGTTTAAAAGGAATGGTCAGATTTTTGTAGTGGACCAATATTTTTTGATTAGAGTATTCCAAAAGAAAGTTTGAAGAGTTTTAGATTGCTTTAGTTGGTTTTTTGAATTTTTTTTCAATGTTGAAGGTCCTGAAAAATGAGTTTTTTTTGTATATAGTAAGATTTAAACATTATGTACTCCTTTTCTATTGTTATTTATAAAAACTTAAATTTAGTTGTTAATTATAAAACTAAGTTTTTCTTGACTTTACAATAGACTCCAGTTTGTAAAATAAAAAAATAAATCACAAATTGTTTTCTTTTACTTCAAATATGAAATATTTTACAATCAACACAAATCACTTAAGATCTTCATCGTCATAGAGATCCTCAAAATCTGCAATAAAAACATAATTAACAGGAAGTCCCGCCATTTCTATGACAATCATGCAAACTTAACTAGCGCCATCTTTTATTTATTTTAAAAACTAAATTTTGAAGGACAGGTAAAAAATTGTTTATTAATTCACAAGGTCATATTCTTACCATTAAAAAAATCAGCATGAACAGCTTTTTCATTTGCAGCAAGATCCATCAATAATCCACTTGATCCCCCAGCCTAAAATCAAAAAATGTACCCCTCAATACATATAACAAGCTAAACTAATTTACTTCCTCTAGGTCCATGTATGGACCTGCTCCCTCAGGAAACATTTCATCGGCAACAATTGCAGGCTTCATATTACGTTTTTCACCTAAAATTTTTATTTTATTACAAATATTACTGACAAAAAAAGGATAAAAACATAACCTCACCTTTCAGATGTCAACAAATAACAAATATTATAGTAGATCGTATGTCGTGTGGATATATGATCTACTAGTAATTTTACAAAGAATTTAATGAAAAACTAATATTAATTAATACAAATAACTGCAAAAGTTTTTTAATTAACTAAGTAATCTACTAGTTGCAGTAGTACAAATAATTTCGTAGAATTTTTCATGCAATAAACAACCTACTAATGATGGGCTCCAGAAGCCGTGACGTAAAAAATGCGCGAAATTTTGAAACACTGTCATTCGATAAAAATACCTTGAAAAAGTCGACCTTATTGCACATGTAAATAAGGTTGAATTTATAAAGATCAAATTTTATGCGATGAATAAATACACTAAATAAAATAAATAAGACCTAAAAATGTCGACATTCGATAGCCTAAACATTTCATTTATTGATAAGTCACGAATCACAACCAATTTACACTTAATAAAGAAATTAATGGAAAATAAAATGTTCGATGCACAGATTTCCTTCATTTCTAAGCTTTAACGCAGGTCCAACATGAGCGACTGCCAGCGAACTATGCCGAACGTGAACAATTTTCTCTATTCGTGAGCGCGTTTGCGCGCTACTTTGCTACTCGGCTATCTACGGTAGTTGCTTTACAGCGGTTCGGGTCACTTTGAGAGCACGAAGCCTGTACGGTAATTTCTATTTTCGATTAATTTCTCAAATATGCGAGAATTGTTTGTAACTTGTGTCTGGATTAAAACTAGAATGTCTAGAGTATTGGAGTTGAGTGTTTTTATGCCTTATTTGTGTTTCCATATGTGATTTTTATTCGGTCAAAGTTTAGCTGTTATAATTTCAACCTTATGTATTAGTGCAATAAGGGCGACTTTTTTAAGGTATGTTTTCAGAATGACAGTGCTTCAAACGTTCGCGCTAAAATTACGACACACTTCTCCAGCCCATTTAAACAAATTTAAAATGGAATCCAGAACTATTCTTAATTGTTAAATGTTAAAATGTAATCACTTCTTACTGTACTTTATTATTTTTACTATTGTTACCTTATGTCTTATTCTTTTGTATCCATGTATATTGCTTATTGGCGTAAATAAATTATTATTATTATTATGATAGATCATTTGTTTTTTTTATTAATTTTTGTAAATTGATATTTTTCACAATAATTAATTACTCAATTAACTGAAACATTTTTAAATACACAATGCTTCAATTTTTTAACAATATTTTTGGAAAAAAAACTTTTATATTTAGATTCAGTGCTACAGAAAACCTGTAGTAGCGAAAACTGACGTCTAAAGTAAAAAAGGAATGAAATGTATAAAATGGTAATGTGGTTATTTAAATGCAATAAATTGAGTGTAAATTGTTTTATGGCAATAATTACTTTAAAATAATTATATGTAACTACTTAAAAAAATTGAATAAAAATTTTTCGCATTTTCCGGATTTTATTAAAAGTGACAGTCGACGACAGCAGTTGTCAAAAACAGGTGGTGTCCCATATGTTTGAGTGTTTTACAAAATTATTAATATAAAACCCTCTCAGTATTTATAAAAAATGGAAACCGTGGAAGAACTCAAAGCTAAAATCACTGATCTTGAAAATAAACTCAAATCATTGACTGGAAAAAATGTTAGAGAAAAAATTACAACCATGTCTTCTGAAGTAGTTGACTCAAACCCTTACAGGTATAAAGTCCTCTTTAACACAGTTATAATATAGTAAATTTTAGTCGTTTAATGGCATTGAAGCGAATGGGAATTGTAGATAACTACGAGAACATTCGTAACTTCACAGTTGCTGTAGTTGGTGTTGGAGGTGTAGGAAGTGTAACAGCTGAAATGTTAACACGATGTGGAATCGGACGACTTATTTTATTTGACTACGATAAAGTAGAATTAGCAAACATGAACAGACTATTTTTTCAACCACACCAATCTGGTTTAAGTAAAGTTGAAGCAGCTGCAGAAACACTAAAAAATATCAACCCAGATGTTGATATTTTAACATACAATTACAACATTACATCTATTGAAAATTTTGATAACTTCTCTAATATACTCAGGTAAAATAGATTATTATTACAACAAACTGTAAAATACGAAATAAATTTCTAGAACTGGAAGTTTAACTAACAGTCCTGTTGACCTTGTTCTAAGTTGTGTTGATAACTTTGAGGCAAGATTTACAATAAATGCAGTCTGTAACGAGTTCAGTCTAACTTGGTTTGAATCAGGAGTCTCAGAAAATGCAGTTTCAGGTCATGTCCAGTTTATTGTTCCCGGAGAAACTGCCTGTTTTGCTGTTAGTTCTTTAATTTCTTAAGTACTCAAAAATAACAGATCATTTTAGTGTGCTCCACCTCTTGTTGTTGCGTCAAACATCGATGAGAAAACCCTAAAACGTGACGGTGTTTGTGCAGCAAGTCTCCCAACAACAATGGGAGTAATTGCAGGATTTCTTGTTCAAAACACTTTGAAATATCTTTTGAAATTTGGGAAAGTTTCAAATTATTTGGGATATAGTGCTTTGACTGATTTTTTTCCTACAATGAATCTTAAACCGAATCCACATTGCGATGATTCAAATTGTTGTAAAAGACAGAGAGAATTTGCATTGAAGCCTAAAACTCAAATTGTTGAAAGTGTTGTTGTTGATGATAAACCTCTTCATGAGGATAATCAATGGGGAATTTCTTTAGTTGATGAAAGTGTTGAAGATGAAAGAGAGAGACAGGATGTTGCATCCGGGATTAATTTTGCTTACAGTATTCCTGTTAGAGAGAGTGGAGATGGAGAAGTTTCCAGGAGTGAAGAAACTAGTTTAGAGGAACTTATGGCACAAATGAAATCGATTTAAGTGTTTTAGGGATTACATGAGTGGTGCATTTTTATATGTTTTACTATATTTAATGACAACTTATTGCTTTTTTTAAAAATATATTATTGAAATTGTATTTATTTTTATTTTGTAATAGGTCAGGGAATAGAGGGGCCGCCATATATTGTCAGTTAATCAAGAAAGTTATAAATAATTATTTTATTCTCTATACAACTTATCTGGATTTTCGGTATCTTCTCTCACTTTCATCTCTTCTACTTCTGCTACTTTTTCTTCGTTTAGAACTTCTGCTAGAAGAAGAACGATCTCTTGAATCTCGCGAACGTTTTTTAGAACTTGAACCATTTCTTCTAACAGGTTTTTCTTCTCTTTGAAATCTTTCTGGAGATTCAGACCATCTCCAATTTCTTTCTTCTGATTTGTCTCTACTAACACTACAAAAATTTTTGAGAAATTACAAAAAAAAAAAAATTAATAAAAACCGTACCATCTGGGTGGAGTTCTATGTCCATCTTTGTCTGCTAACTGAAACATGTTTTGTGGATTTGGAAATACGTGAAGAAAATTACAAGAACTACCTTTAGGGCACCTTTTTCGACTATGTAAACCTACAAACTTCCGTTATAAATCGCAATAATTAAATTTAAAAAAATTCACCGCAAATTGCTGACTTCCACGACTCTATATTACAAAACTCCACACTTAATTGTTTCCCCCCATACCATCTTCCATTAAAAACTTTAAAACTCTTAACAGCTTCTCTTGTTGAACTATACTCAACATAAACATTACCTCTTAAATGAGATTCTCGATTACAACAAACTTTAAATTGTCTTATTCTTCCACACGTTTCCATTTCTGGTAAAACATCAAAAAAGAAATCTTTAAAATGTGAATAAGTTTCGTGATTTTCAAATTCTAAATCTGAATCATCAAATTCACTTTCAGTCTGTTCTAAACTATAATGTGAATAGAAATTAGGAATCATCAAAATGCGACTAACACCAGGTTTGATGTGATTCCGAGAACATGAATCCCTGAATCGACAAGTCGCTGTTTTTTGAAAAAACGGACAAACTGGTTTATTTGGATTCATTTCAATGTTTGTTTTGAGATGTTCTGGAGTATCACCGCCATTCGCGATAAAATTCTCGATTTCTTCACAAAGCTGTTGCTGTCTTCTTTCATTTTCTTCACGTTCTTTTTCTTTGGCTTCTTTTAGTTCTTTCAGACGTTTTTGTTCTTTCTCCCACTCGAGTTTTATAAGTAAGTTTTGACGAATTCTTTCTTCACGTGCTTCTTCAAGTTTCTTTTGTAGTTCTCTCCATTGTTTTTGAGCTTCTTCTTCAATCTTCAACCAACGTTCTTCTGCTTCAGCTCTTAAACGAGCCTCTACTTGCTCTTGAAACGCTTCTTCTTCTTCATATTTTTTAAGTAACGAGTGATATGTTGGAGATTGTTCTCGTCTTTTTTGTTCTGTAAATTAGAAATTTAAAGATTTGTTTAAGAAACTTCAAACAAACCTTCATCTTCTTTCTGTTGTCTGAGTTTTGCAATTGATTGTCTAATACGTTGTCTTCTTGCTTTTTTAGCAATTTTTCTCCAATTTTCATGTCTATGTAAATCATTAAGAAAACATAAAACATTTATTTATATAATAAGAATATGTCACGTTTATTATTATTTTATTTATATAATATAGACGTAATTATTGTTTAAAAGGATACCTACTTCCCCATGAATTGCTGAAAATGTCTTCAAAAAAATGTTAAATTATATAAATACGTTCTAAGACCTGAACTTCAAAAATACACACAAAATAATTACAAGACTTAACTTAGAGATTTACAAGTTGATACAAGGTGTTTTTCCAAATATATTGCGAAATTTAAGATTAAAAAACAATAAACAACGTTTTTGCTAAATTCTAACCTCAAATAATGTTAAAATATTTGGACTACTACATGATTTCCAGATTATTTTTCCAACCGAAATCCTAGACTGGGAAAAGGCAATATCTGAAATATTGAGTCTAAGTCAATCCTAATAAAAAATGTTTTATTGTATTTTAAAACAAAAAATTACAAGAAAAAAATATTAATTATTTAGATCAAATACTTTGTAAAAATATTAACTTGTACTCTTTAATTTTCCGATTGTTCTTTTGACCGAAATCTTTGGCATGGGGGAAAAACAGGATAAAGTCCAAAATTTCACATCTAAATTAATCCTTACAGAAAATGATCTATTTGTAATTTATTTATTTATTTATTTTATTTAAAACAAAAAAAAATAAAAATTATTTATATCAAATGGTTTGTTAAAATATTTGAAAATACTCTATACTTTTCCGATTGTTCCTTTCGCGGTTCCTTTAACTGAAATCCTGAAGTGGACTCAGAAAAATTATGGATACGTTCCAAAATTTTCAAATTAATACTAACAGAAAATAATTTATTATAGTTTAAAACAAAAAAAAAACAGAAAAATATAAATCGTTTATTACATTAAAACATAATTTCTACAAATTAAAATATAACAACAATATTTATCTATTAAATTTATTTAGTTCTATGGACGTAAAACTCATTTTCTTTAAGTTTCCTATATAGGGAAATATATTTTCCTGCGGAAGTAGTCCTCGGCACAATAAACTTTTCACAAAACGCTGTTTTATTACTTGCAGCTTTACTTAAATTTCCATAATTTAAATTAATTAAAAACGTTAGAACAAAAGTATAACAGTTATGTCTATTTTCACTGTAGGCTTTAGACGACCAGCATTTCTGTTTACAAACTTGGAACAACGTATTATCCCAATGTTCAGTCCAGGAGCTTGGAGCTTGATCCAGGAGAAGGCACTGGTCCCATTGCTCGCTCCTATGTCTTCTCAGACCATTTTTATCAAATTCTACTATAGTTCCTGTAGATGTTGTAACACCAATATGTAAATCCATCGAGTTGTAGTAATCACTAAAAATTGTGTTAGGTATTTAGAATTATAATAATTATATAAAGTAGGTAATTACTTTAAAAAATCCCCGGATGTTGGTTTTATAATTACAGAACAAGGATATTGTGATGCTCGAATAAACGGGTACGGAACTCTATAAATAAATAAAACAGTTAAATATGAATTAATTTATTATAAAGTAATTACATACCTGAAAGGTAAGAGAGAAAAATTTGTTTGAGAGAGATCTGTTCCACATACAGGACATGTTTCTGGTAGTAAAAAGCAGAAAATTTTTGGACCACAGTGTTGAAAACAGACAATACCCGGATCCATTATTTTCATTGCGAGTTACTACCTCTGCAACAATGTAATCAGCTATGAAATTTAGTTACGTAAATCGCACTGATTGGTAATATTTGTATTGGAAATTAACACACAAATTGCAAATTGGTATTTCTTTCGAATTTGATTTGAATCAGATAAGAGTATTTTAAATTAGTAGGACTGAAAAAAAAATTTAACTCTCTTTAAGGGGGTATTCTGGTGTAGAAATTTGAAAAGTTCAATTTTTTTATATATTTTTAAAGCTTTACATTTCAAGAATATGTCCTTAAAAAGGTTTGTTAAAATTCTAATTATTTTCAAAGATATAGCCATTTTAAACCGGAACGAATCGAACAAAACACGTTAGGGATCACCCGTCTACCTAATTTTCTCATGAGTTTCTCATGATTTCTCAGGTTCTATCTAACCGATTCACTTGAAATTTAGTGTGAGTGTTCTCAATACATGTCTCTATCGTATTTACTACTGTTATAATAAAATAAGAATTTTTTCTATTTTTAAAAAATTTTGAAAAGGCAAAAAAATAGGACAAAATTTTTTTTTTCAAACAGCTGGAATTTAGCAAAAAAAATTTTTTTAACACTTTTTCTTAATTAGTGCAATAGCAGCATTTATCTAAATTAATAATCTTTTTTATTTTTTTGTTTCGGAACATTAGAAGGGTTGCAATCGTGACAAACTTGATGCGCCATTTTTCAATCTCCTATTTCAACAGCTTATAACATTTTCAGTTTTTAATTTTTTGATATTTTTTATTATTTTATTAATTCTTAAAATATTAATAAATATCTTGTCAAAAAATGGATAGTAAAATATTTTTTGTTTTTTATTTATAGCACCCGAAAAAACACCTCAAATTCATGTCTCTACACCAGAATACCCCCTTAAAATAATGTATCAGTTGACCCATGTTCTTTATCATTATAAAGAACATAAATCATTATTTACGAAAAGATCGTCACTCTAACAAGAGGAGTGTCTTTTTTATTGTGCTCTTACTACAGAGTGTCTCAACTAAAACTTGTACTCTCTTAAATCTCCGATTTGGTCCAAATTTCGAAAAAATACTAAAACAGCTCAATTTTAGCTTAATGAGGGACCAAATTTTATTATAGTTTTAAAGTTATTACCACATATTTTTAAGGCCTAAACCTAAAGTCACTCCTTCAAAAAATTTAATCAGCTTGTGGGATCGAATAACACACTATTTTAAAATTCTTGCTTAATGCGCAAAAAACAGTTTTTTGGATTATTGCTTTAATTTTCAAGTGTAGCTCAAAATCTGTAAGACTGTATCAAGGACTTAATACAGCGCTCTTCCGAGACTAATTAAAAAATGCAATTTTTTGTGTTAAAATAGGAGATGTCTAAACTTTTTGTTTTTTGCAGGGTCTGTCTTTGACACCCTGTATAACTTAAACTACAAATTTACAAAGAACGCTCTATTGAACATCTTAAAGTAGAAGAAATGAGCTACCCATAAGAAAAAAGATCATCTCAATTAATAAATTTTTACAGGAGTTACAAGACTTTAAACTTTGTTAAAATTTTAGGGTGTTCCATTTCAATTGTTGAACACTCTACATAGTAATAAAAATTGTGCCAGTGTCGCTTTAGACTTTTTAAAGCAAATCATATGGAAGAACAAGTTAGTCTTCATTACGTAACTATTTTAATTGAAAAATTTGAAAAAATAGGCTTTATTGCAAACAAAAAAATATCGCCGTAAGTGTCTTATCTGAAACAACGCTTTGAAGTGGTTGTTCTAGGTCATCTAGGTAACAGACAACCTATCAGACAATCTATTTGAGAAAGAATAGTAGTAAAATGCCGTTTAATCATGCTCAAAATGTTGCAAAACGTTGAGCAAGCTTTTAAAAATCGTTTGTACCATTTTATAAAAGTTGAGGGTGGACATTTTCAGCAATACATTCGTTCAATTAAACTGTTTTTTAACCATTTTTGTTTCCTCTTACAGTAATCTAGACAAAAATCTTAAAAAAGAATCGTTCAAAATTCATAAAAGACAATAAAAGCTTTAAAATAATGTGTCACTCGATCCCACTTGCTATTTAAATTTTTTGAAAGAGTGACTCTGGACGCTAAAAGGATGTGATAATAACTTTAAAACAATGATAAAATCTCGTCTCGTTTTAAACTAAAATTGATGTTTTAGCATTTTTTGGAAATTTGGACGAAATTTAAGCTTTTTGAAGGTCCAAATTTTAGTTGAGACACCTGTATATAAAAAAATTATTTGATTAAAAAATATATATTACCATGAGGTTTTTCCACTATTTGCTCTATTAATTATTACGTCCAATCTTGTTTACTTTTACGGAAACAACAATTTAATTTTTAAATAATGCAATAACATAGATAACTTCACGTTTTAGTTTTATTTACACTACATAACCATAATAAAATAAAAACCGGATATAATAACATAAACGAACGTTAAGCAATAATAAATTTCACTTTAGTAACATTACCTTGACCGTATCACCACAAATTCCTAAAAGACCTTCA
Organism: Tribolium confusum; assembly: GCA_029207805.1. Taxonomy (NCBI): domain Eukaryota; kingdom Metazoa; phylum Arthropoda; class Insecta; order Coleoptera; family Tenebrionidae; genus Tribolium; species Tribolium confusum. Next base: position 503,786 of record JALGAY010000004.1, read on the forward strand.
CAATATCGGTTCCACACGCGCAGCATTCTGTTTTTCTAAATTTTTACGAAATTTTCATAATTTTCTCGACGAAAATAACATTTTTTTATTATTAATCACAGCCTCCTGCTCGCACAACCTCCAGTAAACAACTGAAACAACATCGACACCGTTCGCTAGTAGGCCGTGTTGCGGTCATAAAACTTTTACCTTTGCGTACCTGCCGTCTCTTGACTCACACGATTTTGTTGTTTATAAATGGTTGCTATAGCAACACTATATATGGTGTTTGGTTCTTCCGGCGCGCATACGAAATTTTTATTTCCGGAAAAGTGTAGCAGGTGGTGGTTAATTGTATAGAAGAAAATACGTCGAATTGATTTTTATTGTAAGTAAAGAGAGTTTGGATGTTTGACAGTTTTTTTATTTAAATAAACAATTTTTTTTATTGTAATGTAAATGTCTTGGTTGTGTGCCGATACGGGTTTTAAATAATCGATAGTTAGAGCACACTGTGTTAGTGGTATTTCTTGAGGTGTCTTGTGGATATTGACACTAACAAAAATTTAAATTTATAACTTAATTTAATTGTTTATGTTTTAAATATTTTTACGAGAATTGTTATTCAAATAATTTATAAAAAATTATAATCTCTACAAATTACATAAAATAGGTATTAAAAATCATGTAAATTTAATTATAAATAAACAAATTTTTATGTATAACAATTTGAAAAGAATATATACACGAATTAAACTAAAATCTTTAGGTAAAAACCTATTTCTATTCTTTCTAGTAAGTGGAATATTGATGTAAACCAATTATATTTTTCGTTATTTAGTTCCCATAGTTTCCTCATTTAAAATAAATCGTTTTGGCCAAAAAAGAGATAGTTATATCAAAATTGTCTCTGTAAGAGAAAACAAAGACACCTATATATAAAAAATAACAGAAAAAGTCTTATTTACAAAGTGAAATGTAGTAAAAATAAACTTATTGTCTATTTAATTTTACAGTTCTCAAAAAAATAAGTTAAAATTAATGGTAACCAAACAAAAAAAGACTTCTTGCCGATTTATTTCGCTGACGACTTTGTCTCATTCTCCTTCCGATATTCCTCTTGCTTTTATGATTTCTTCATTTACTTTTTCCTTCTTTACTTTCACTTAATGCTTTTCTTTTACTTAAATTTTTTTTCTTTGTTACTTTACACTTTGACAACTAATCTTCTACCGTTTCTCTTTTTTCTTCACATTTTCTGCACATTCTTTTTCAGTTTTCTCTCCAAAATTCATTCATACTACATTTAAATCGTTCTATTATTTATTATTGTTTTCTTCATCAATTTTAGGTACTCTTCTACTTCGTAGAGAATCTGTATCTATAGATTTATCTATATTCTTTTATATTTATTGTTCTTTCCTATCAGTAAATATTCGGTTCTCTTTATTCTCATTCTTCTTTTACCAATTTTCTACTTTCTCTGAGTCATTCAGTCTTTGCACCCACAAAATCTTTTGTCTATTTTTTAGGTTTTTTATTATTATTTTAGTCTAACACTTCTAAAGAATTTTTATCAAATTTTCTTTTTTTTAAGCTACAGACACTTCTTAAAACCTTGTTTAGTTTCCTTGCTACTTTCTTTATTCGTGTTTTACCTAACATACTACTATTTAATACATATTTATCTTTTTTTTTATTCTTACTTGTTTTAAACACTATTATTTTGAATTTAACTACATTTACTTAGAGTTTTTTGTTGCTAATTTAATCATTTCTTTACCTATTTATCTCTTTATCTATTTGTTTCTTGACAGGACGTTTCAGAATGCATACATTGTCACTATATACATTTTTGCTTTATTTCTTTTCTTAGTTTCTTGACTAGCATTATTACGTAGGTCTTTGTAAGCAGTTCTTAGTAAGGTTATTTCACTGTAGTTTTGAGCTTGGCCTGATTTATCTCTATTTTTTTTATGTATAGGTAGTATTAGGTCATTCCTTCAATCCCTAAGAAAACTCCCTCTTTTCCAAAAAACTACATTTAACATTTTATACAGCTTTTCTCTCAGATTTTCTGGAGCATACAGCCGAATTTCTTCCCTGTCTGGAGCTTTTCTTTTCTTTAACTTTATTTTTTTTTCTCGCAATAAACCTTTAATTTTTGATATAGCCAAAAACAGTTATTATTAGTACCATAAAGTAGTTTTTCCATTTTTTCATAAGTACTTGTATTTTTGTTTAGTCTATTTTTGCTTTTTTTCTTCTCGTTTATAAATTTTTACACTTCTTGCTCTATTGTTATTGCTCTTGATGGTTTATTTATCTTTTGTTTTGTTGTTTTTTTCTTTAATTACACATTATTTTATAGTGTTTGCTTGTTTCTAGGTACTCTATTTCAGTATTTTATTATTTTTTTTTAATTTTTTAGTTTAATAGAGGCTTGTTTCCTCAATTATTGTGATTTTTTTAAATGATAGATACAAAAATAATTTGCAATTTTATTGAAAATGTAAGAGAATTTAAAGAGAAGGAATTATATTTGAAATACGCACTATAAACGCGCTTTTATACATTTTAATATGCATTTATAAACAAACAAAATAAATAGTTATTTTACTACAATTTTGGTACAAAATACAATATCTAATTACTTTTTCTAAGACCGCATTTACAAGACTAGGTGCCGTTCACACAGTCATGGCTTAGTGAGATATCATTCTAAAACACTACCTAGATATATGAAAATTTAAAAAAAGGGAGCGATAATTGATAATTTCCTTTTTGAAAAAAAAGGTTAATTGAAAATTAGAATTAACCAAGCAGAAATAAAGTAATTACCTATTAAACACGTGTTCTCGTCTTGGTTTATTTTTCGAATAGATTAAATATTTGATCAAATTCCACATTGTTAATTCAAATTGCGTGCAATGTCCGAGAAATTTATTTACTCAACCGAGATCTCAAATATTTTTTATTGTTGGTACTCCTGGTAGTCACAGGTAAAACACACTTTTTTTTATTACCACATAAATCAAGTGAAACGGTGTACTTTATTCCCAACGCTTTTTAATTAAATTTTAACGAATATAATTACAGTTTTTTAAAATAAAAATTGTAATTACGTTAACGAATAAATCTTAATTTTTCTAAAAAGAAACTTCCTTTTATTGTTACACTCAATATTTTTGTTATATTAGGGGTCAGATCTACGGATATCCGACCTAAAACCTCCTTTCGTTTGTTTATTATTGCAGAATTCTTTTAGAAACGTGTGAAGTGTCCTAATCTATTGTTTTAAGAGATGCACCAATTCAAGAACAACATAATTGTTCAAATAATTAGCTATAATTGGATTCACAAATTTTCTCTTGAATTCTATTCAGTATTGTGCTCTGTAAAGAATAAATTCATTTCAATTAGATGCAGTGTTTTAAACCCGAATTATAAAGCGACATCTCGCAATGCTAAAGCAGAGTGTCAATTACAGATTTCTATAGCACTTTTTGAGTTAGTGTATGTAAAGCGACATCTCTGAATCCAAAAGCGACCTGTCAATTACAGTTTTCTGTAGCACTTTTAATAAAAAAATAGAATATTTGATAATTAATTATTTTAGAAATAAAATTGCAGCAAAACATCAGACCAGGAAGCTGATTATTTTTATTTATTGATTAAATGTAACCTTGATAATATCCAGTAAATTATATTTGCGTTCCTTTCCTCATTCTTTATAACCGCATCCGTTCTACTAATTTAAAATTCACTTCCCGTAATTACCGTTTTTCTTCTCTTGTATAAATCAACAATTTTTTAACACGAATTAAGTATTTCAGCTAATAATGCGTTATGCAGTCCGTCGGTAGCGGCGGCAAGCTCTTCCTCCTCTTCTTACCACTTCTTTTCCCTTCTGAAGTTTGCGGCGGCTTAGCTTGTCTCAGCAACCCTTGTATTCATGGAATCTGTCTCGACGATCTAAACTCAACGTATTTCTGCTACTGTATCGATGGATACACCGGTATCCAATGCCAAAAAAATTGGAACGAATGCTGGTCCTCTCCTTGTAAAAACGGAGGAGTTTGTATTGATGGTGTTGCGTCGTTTAATTGTAGCTGTCCACCTGGATTCGTCGGTTTGAATTTGACACAGTTACCTATTTAAAGCTCAGCAAAATCTTTTTAACAGGCGATCTCTGTGAAGAAGACTTCAACGAATGTGAAAGCAATCCCTGTTTGAATAACGGAACGTGTCTTGATGCTGCAAATGGGTATTTTTGTAGCTGTTTGCCTGGATATTCAGGTGTGCATTGCGAAGTTGATGTCGCTGTGTGTAATGCAACAAATGAGACGAGATGCTCGAATGGTGGGGTTTGTGTTGAAGGACCTGGGGATTCGTTCTCGTGTAGATGCCAACCAGGTATTTGACAGAAATTTAAAATTTCCTCTAATGAAATTTTTTAGGGTGGAATGGAGTTTTATGTGAAAGTGAAGTCGATGAATGTATGTCTGCTCCTTGCCAAAATGGAGCAGTATGTGTTGATCTACTAGGAGATTATTCTTGTGCTTGTCTTTTTGGTATTTATTTTTTTTAATGTTTGAATCAAATAATTTTTTAGTTTAGGTTTTTCTGGAAGAAACTGTGAAGAAGCTGTTAAAATTTGCGATGTTAATCCTTGCGCAAATGGAGCTCTTTGTCTCAAAGAAGATCAGCAATCAGTTTGTTACTGTGTTCCTGATTTTCATGGAGATTTGTGTCAATATCAGTACGATGAATGCCAGTTAGGACCAAAGTAAGTAAATTTCAACATCTTAGAAAGTTTCTTCTTCTTCTTCATTTATTTATTCTTGTACTCTTAATAATTCTACTTCTTCTTCTACCTATTCTAATATTTTTTTCTGTAGTTCTTGTTTCTTTTTTTTACTAATTCCATATTCTACTTTATTGATTTTTATGCTCTGTTCTTGTTAATTGTCCTTTTTTATTTTTTTTACTTTTTTAAGGTGTATGAATGGAGGTACCTGCATAGATGGTATAGATAATTCAACCTGTTCTTGTCCGCCAAATCTCACAGGTGTTCGATGTGAGTGCCTTATTTTGGACAATGGTGACTTAGACTGTTCTTATACAAGTCCAGAACCAATTTCACCTCTTCGAACTTCACCAATTTTTTATCCAACAACAACAACTCATTTAATCACGAAAACTGAAGTGCCAAACACTACAACAACTCTACAACTAACAACACCAATAACAACGGATTTTGTACCATCAACAACATACATTCAACCAAAAAGTACAACTGAATTAACTGAGACAATCTTTATGTTTTCAACAACAACAAAAATGCCACAAACAAGCACAGTTTTAACTGAAACAACAACTGATCAAGTAACAACACCAACAACAACGGAAATTACAACAACACAAACGGTTTTTTATAACACGAGTGGTAGAACACTAAGTACAGAAATATCAACTGAAACTTCGTTTTATCCAAGTACTACAACATATCTTCCAATTTCGTCTTCACTTAAAGAAGAATTATCAACATTTTCTGAAGAAACAACTGGTTTTTCATCAACTTTAACATCGTTTTTCACACGAGAACCAGAAACAACAACTGATTTAACAGATTTTTTTACTGAAACAACAACGAAACAAATTGATACAACTTTAAACGCTTTTGATTGTACAAGAACGCACTGCCAAAATGGGGGTACTTGTATATACCAGTCAGAAGTGGGATATCAAGTAAATTAAATATGTTATTATTTTTTAAAAATTGTTTTTTTCAAGTGTATTTGTCCGTTTGATACTGAAGGAGACTACTGTGAAGTGAGATTAGGTGTACAAAAAGCTGCATTTACAGGTCAATCTTATCTAAAACATCGATTACAAGATACTACAAATATTTCAATAGAAGTAGATGCAAAAACGTTAGCTTCTAAAGGATTACTGTTTTACTCAAACACTGATTCGACTTATATGGTACTCTACATTGAAAATGGTCATTTGAAATTTAAATTTTCTTGTGGGTACCAAACTATGGTTTTGAGTGAAGTGAAAACACCAGTTAATAATGGTGACCTTATGAAAATTAAAGCAAAGTAAGCAGTAAAGATTTAAATTTATTATATGTAATTTTATAATGGTTATTTATAAATAACAGTTAAAAACTGGTACGCGCTTGAAAAGTAACAGATTGAAACTGACAGCTTAAAAGTAACAATTTGAAAATGACGGTGTAAAACTAACAGCCTTAAAGAAACAGACTGAAAATAGCAGTATAAAAATAACAGTTTGATACTAACAGTTTATAAACAACGGTTTGAATATAACAGTTTAATAATAACAGTTTGTATATTACAGTAAAATCTAATAGCTTTAAAAAACAGTTTAAAAATAACAGTTAGAAACTAACAGCTTAAAAGTAACCGTTTTAAAAACAGCCGTTTGGAAATAGCAGTTAAAAAATAACAGTTTGAAACTAACAGCTTAAAAGTAACGGTTTAAAAATAGCAGCCCAAATGTAACGGTTTGAATATAACAGTTTAATAATAACAGCTTGTATATTACAGTTTAAATCTAACAGCTTTAAAAAACAGTTTAAAAATAACAGTTAGAAATTAACAACTTAAAAGTAACAGTTTTAAAAACGAGCGTTTACGAATAACAGTTTAAAACTAACTGCCCTAAAAAACAGTTTGAAAATAGCAGTTTAAAAATAATAGTTTAGAACTAATAACAGCTTAAAAGTAACGGTTTATAAATAGCAGCCTAAAAATAACGGTTTGAATATAACAGTTTAATAATAACAGTTTGTATATTACAGTTTCAATCTAATAGCTTTAAAAAACAGTTACCAAATAACAGTTAAAAACCAACAGCCCAAAAGTAACCGTTTTAAAAACGAGCGTTTACGGATAACAGTTTAATACTAACTGTCTTAAAACACAGTTTGAAAATAGCAGTTTAAAAATAATAGTTTAAAACTAACAGCTTAAAAGTAACGGTTTAAAAATAGCACTTTAAAAATAACAGTTTGTATATTACAGTTTCAATCTAATAGCTTTAAAAAACAGTTACCAAATAACAGTTAGAAACTAACAGCTCAAAAGTAACCGTTTTAGAAACAGCCGTTTAAAAATAACAGTTTAAAACTAACTGCCTAAAAAAACGGTTTGAAAATAGCAGTATAAAAATAACAGTTTGAAACTAACAGTTTAAAATTAACAGTTTAATAATAACAGTTTAAGTCTAACAGCTTTAAAAAACGGTTTAAAAATAACAGTTAGAAACTAACAGCTCAAAATTAACCGTTTTAAAAACAGCCGTTTACCAATAACATTTTAAAACTAGCAGTTTAATAATAATAGTTTGTATAAAACAGTTTAAATCTAACAGCTTTAAAATCAACAGCTACATTTAACTCTAAAAGTTATTTTCTAACAGTTTTTGCAATCTTTAGTTTTTGTGTTCCAGACTCGAATTTAGCAAAGACTTAAAACGCTGTGATGCTTCAATCAAAGTCAATGATTCTCTGTCAATGACTGGAGACCAACAAGCACTAAAAAAACGGTTTTCCCGACCTTCTGGTTGGTTGTATTTAGGTGGGGTTCCCGACGAAATAGCAAATATTAATTTGCCTGAAGTTGGTTTTATTGGTTGCATGTTTAAATTAAAAGTACGTAATTCACGTGATTTAAATCAACCTAAAAGTGGTTTTTAGATATCTGAAAAACAATTAAATATTTTTAAAGACGCTGAAGATGGTTTTGGTGTAACTGAATGCGCGTCTTTGGCTTGTCTCTCAAATCCTTGTAGTAACGGAGCTACTTGTTACTCTCACGGAGATAATTGGTCATGTCATTGTAAAAATGGTTTTTTGGGTAAAATGTGTGAAAAGTCAGTGTGTGATAATAACCCGTGTTTATTTGGTGGGACTTGTATCCAGTTTTCTGGTAGTGGTTATATTTGTTTGTGTCCCTTTGGTAAACACGGCCACTTTTGTGAAAATGGTATAATTTCGATTTTTTAAATTTGTGATTTTCAAACCGTTTTCAAGATTTAAAAATAACAGAACCAAATTTTTCATCGACAATTCGCGGCTTGTCTTCGTATGTCGCTTATCCAATTCCTGATGGTATTTCTGAAAATATGGAAATCCGATTTCGATTTATCCCATCTGTGATGGATCAAATTTCAATTTTAATGTTCATGGGTCAGAAAGGCCACCATGACTATTATTCTGATCACATGGCGGTGAGTTTTGTCAAAGGGTATATAATGCTGACTTGGAATTTAGGATCAGGACCTAGAAGAATTTTCACAAGACAACCTATTGAAGACGGGAGTAGAAATTATTTAGTTCGGGTTGGTCGATCTGGAAGAAGAGCGTGGCTAAATGTTGATAATTTAGGAAATGTTACGGGAAGATCCCCAGGGAATTTAATTCAATTAGATGTTTCTCCTGTTTTATATCTCGGTAGAAATCAAATTTAACTCAAATTTGACTCTCCGAGTTTAAATTTTAGGTGGTCATGATTCCTTAAATTTCTCGACACTCCCCCACGATCTTCCACTTCATACCGGATTTTCCGGTTGTATTTTCAACGTGGAATTAATCTCCGGAAGTTTAGTTATTCCCTTACAAGGTTCCAGACAAACAACAGGTAGAGGTGTGGGACAATGTGGAACAACTGAATGTTATGAACAGAGTTGTCAAAACGAAGGAATTTGTTTACACCATGCTAGTACCTTTATGTGTTTGTGTCAAGATGGATGGTTTGGTCCTTTGTGTACATTTAAGAGAAATCCTTGTGATTGGGGTTATCATAAATGTGAGGAAGGAGCAACGTGTGTTCCAGTTATGTCAGATTATGAATGTGATTGTCCTATTGGTAAAACAGGAAAATATTGTGAAAAAGGTGTGTTAGTAGCTCAATTAACTACTCCAAACAATTTTTTTCTAGATGAAGATATAACTGATGTTAGTTTGTCTGGTTTGAGATCTTATCTCTCATTATCAGCAACTGAATTTAACGAAAATCATTTTAATGTTGAAATGGAAGTTCGACCATTGGATGATAATGGTTTGCTGTTTTTTATTGAAAGAAGTGGTGTCTGTTTTATTTCGTTAACATTGTCTAGTGGAAGCTTAGAATTGAGGATACATTCATGTAATTTCATTTGATTCTCTACAGACTGTTTAAATATTTTTTATAGATAAAATTAAAGTAGGACCGAATGAACCAACAATTATCAGAAGTACAAAAATGTTGGTTAAAGGAATTTGGTACAAAATTCAGTTGGGATTATTTGGGAAGAAAGCCTATTTGTCAGTTGATAACATTATCATTTCGGGAGTTTTACCATCAGAACATGGGATTAGTGTATCTAAAGAAACTATATTTGTAGGTGAGAAAACAATTTAAACAATTAGAATTGTACAATAATTATCTTCTATAGACTAGATTTCCTAGAATTTTTATCTTAGATTCCCTAGACTGTTTAGATTTGCAACTCTCTACAGATTTTTAAATGGTTTCCTTCTAGAATTTGTAAATGATTTAAAATCTAGATATTTATTGTTATATTAAGTTACCTTTGGTTTTCTAGTTATTTTTTGTTTTTTAAATTCTCTATATTGTCTAAATTTGGAGATTCTACATAGTTTTTGACTTTCTAAATTGCTTAGATTCTCAAGAATACCTTTTTTGTGTTCTTATTCCGCCATTAATGTATATTCTTAAACTTTAGATAATTTAGCTCTAGAAAAAGCATTTTTTTTTAGGAGGCCACTCTGACATCTCCACTCTCCCTCTACTATCACTCCCTAAACACCCAATCCCTTATAAAGGCTGTATTCGTCGTTTCTTCCTCAATTCTCTACACATTCCTTTAAACAAGAAAAATATTTTAAACGGTCGAAATATCAATGACTGCGATGGTACTCCCTGTGGTAAAGACGCTTGTTTAAATGGTGGTACTTGTTGGTTGGATTCTTTCATGAAACCCCATTGTTCCTGTCCTTCTGCTTTTTATGGAAATAAATGCGAATCTATCTCTGAATGTAACAGTACAAGATGTAGAAACACTGGACAGTGTATTGGTTCAAAATGTTCTTGTTATCTAGGATGGGAAGGAGTTTATTGCGAAAAGGAAATCAAAGTCACAACACCGGAATTTACCGGAAAAAGTTATCTGATTGTTAAGAGAAATAATGATAAAAAGAGGAATATTCCAGGTCTTCAAGTGAAGAATTTATATTTAAATTTTACAACAATTAAAAAGGATGGTCTTGTCTTGTGGAGTAAGAAAGTAAGTACAATAGTATACTTCTCTCAAGATAAGATGAGACGGAAGATGTTGATGTGCAGTAGATAACTCATCTATCTGGTCTGGTAACTTGCGACTCATCTTCTATATTATATAAATCTAATTTTTTTTAAAAATTGTTATAATTTTAATTTTTAAGGACAATTCTTTTATTGGTGTTGGTCTAGAAAATGGTTTTTTAAAAATTGTGTATTCGACTGATAACAGAACTGCGACGAATCTAGTTAATTTACCATTTTACTATAAAATATCAGATGGTTTGTGGCATAATATCGAACTGAGTTTTGCTCCCTTTCTGATAAAATTAGATCAAAATAAAATTATTTACAAAGGAAAGCATAAAAAATTGTTAGAGAATACCACGATGTCAACTGATGGCTATTTCTACATTGGAAGTATACCAACAAAGACTTCAATTAAAAAAGAGACAAATGGTATATTTACTGAATCCTTTGAAGGATGTATTGAAGGTTTTGCAACAAATGGGGAAAAAGTTATTCGAGATTTTACAACATTTGAAGGACGAGATGTGAATATATGTAAAGTGGTTTAAAACAACGAGAAGATGGAAGATATTCTTCTTTATGGGATTTAATGTTTTCGTAGATGTTCTCGTGGTTTTATTAGTAGAAGAGATGAAAGAAAATGACGCGAAAATGCAGTATATTAGGTGTTTTTCAGTCACTGCCAAACCAATAAAATCTTGTAGATAAAAGCATTATTGATTAGAATGCACACGTGTCTTATAAAATAGAATTCTGTAATAAAAAAATAAATGAATTGTTAATACTTTCTTGTTTTTTTTTAATTAAACTTATTAACGTTTGAATATTGAAATAAATATAAAGAATATAAAAAAGCTGTCAGAGAAGAGTGAGTGAGATATCGAACGAGTGGGTGGTGTTTTGCGAGCTCCTCGTTTTGGATAGTTTTTGGTGAGGTTTTTCCGATTTTTTTGGTGGTATTTTGACATAAAAGTCAGATGAATCTCTTTTGTGTTGGATGGGCCTAGTTTTGTGGTGTTCCTTGCGGTGTAAACTCGATTCTTGATTAAAATAGTAAAATTCTCAAGTTATCGTTGGAGTTTTTGCCGCTCGAGCGATAAGCTTCTTTATAGTCGCTTGCAAAAATGTTACTTTTGCTTCTAGGATTTCAAATAGCCGTGTATATATTTTTTTGGCTTCTAAATCTTTGGTTGACGAAATTGTCGAGGAACATCCCACTATTCAAGTTAAAGATTCAACTGTAACATTGCGTCATTTATTATCACCTGCACGTCGCATTATTATTTCTAATATCTGCCCCTCTGTGCCTCATGCCGTCCTTGAAAATTTGATAAAAACTTTGGGCTTTTCAACGGCTTCTCAAATGTCATATTTGAAGGCCGGCATTAAAGATGACGAATTTAAACACGTGGGTACAAATCGCAGACAAATTTACGTACAACCGGACGAAAATATTTCGCTTCCTTCCTCGATTGTCATAAAATATAAAAGGTCGAATTTTCGAGTCTATTTAAGTTCTGACGACGCTTGCTTTAAATGTAAAATGACAGGTCATTTCATTAGTGATTGCCCGCAAATGATCGTAGATGACTCTCTTAAAAAGACTCTACCCACACATCAGCAAAAAGACAACTCTCAAGTGAATCTATACCCGAACAGGGATGAGCAAAATAGTAACCCGAATAAAATTTCAAAAATAAAAAAGTTAGAGTCTTCTGATTCGACCGAGAGTTTAACACCGATTTCGGAATCGCTCGAGCCGGTTAAAGCGTTATTGGGCAAAGCACAGTATCTTCTTACCTTTTCTGAAGCTGAGGAGTTTTTGGAAAAAGCTACAGGAGAAAAGGACATCGTTTCTCTAGTTAAAAAATATACCGATGACATCGAAGGGTTTACTTCTATGTTGTATGACATTGTTCCGCTAGTTCAACATACTAGTGTCAAGAATAGATGCAAAAAAGTCCAGAAAAAAATCAAAAAAGCTCTAAAAAAAATACATAACTTGCAAACCTCAGATAACCTCGCCTTGGAATTATAATAATTTTCGCAAAAATTTGTTTGAATTTATATCTATATCCGTTAAAGTTAATAATATAACACAAAATTATTTTACGAGCAAGGTTGTTTATATCAATATAGCATCTCTAGTAGCTAAATTTAATGGCTTATCTTCTTACATTGTTGATAAACCTTCCTTTATTTTGTTATCTGAGTCGTGGTTAAGTCTTGACATTCTAGATTCACTTGTAGAGTTAAACAGTTATTCGCTATTTAGGAAAGATCGTCTTAACAGAAGAGAAGGGGGTGTTTGCATGCATGTTTCTGACCAAATAACTAGTAATTTTACACTAACTAATCTTAACGCTGATGTAGGAAGCATGGAGGTGTTATTTCTGAAAATATCCAACAGATTACTTACATTTGTCTTGGGTTGTGTTTATCGTCCCCCAGGAGTCGATGATGACGATTTGCTATGTAAAGTTCTATTAGAATATGCAGAAACTTACGAAAAAATTTTTATATTTGGGGATTTTAACATGCCGGACATTGTATGGCTTTTAAATGCATCTTCTTCTGTTTCTACCTCATCTCAGAAACTTGTTGATATCCTGTTAAATAGTCGTTTAACGCAAATTGTCTCGCGGCCTACTCGGTATAGAAACCATCAGCAACCTTCTGTTCTCGACCTAGTTATAACTTCAGACAAAAGTCTTCTATCTAACATTGAATATAGTGATCCTATAGGTAAGTCTGACCATGTTGTGATAAGGAGTGACTTGCAGATTGGCTTTACTTGTCGTAGTAAAATAGCACAACTTCAAAAGGTATTTATTAACTTTGATCAAGTCAACGAAAAACTTTCTTCATCGAATTGGGATTGTCTTCTTTCGTGTTCACATATCCAAGATGATTGGTCTTAATTTAAAGTTTATCTTCAGAACATAGTTACCGCTAACTCCCAATCTGTCTCGGTCAAGGTTTCTTCCACAAAACCTTGGATTAACCACAATATTCTAAAAATCGTTCGACATAAAAGATCGTTATGGAAAAAATATAAACTGAGTTTGAACGAATGTGATTATTCTATTCATAGGGCTTATTCCAATAATCTTTCCTCCATAATTAAAAAGGCCAGAGCTGAATATGAAAATTGTCTGATTGACAAAAAAGATGTAAAGTGCTTTTACAAATATGTTAAAAATAGTATTTCTGGGTCAGTTAAAACTCTTAGCGTTAGGAATGGTAGTGGTGATATCATTGTGGATGACGCTGAGGCAGCTAACGCTTTTGCAGATAGTTTTGCATCTGTTTATACAAACGAGCCGTCATCGCAATTGCCCTTAATACAAACACCACCAAATTTAAGTAGTCTTTGTGACATCCTCTTTTCGGAAAAAGCTGTTGCAGCAAAACTCCAGAAACTGGGTGTTACTAAATCACCTGGACCTGATAATATTACTGCTAGTGTTTTAAAAAATTGTGCAATTCATCTCATTAAACCGTTATCACTTTTAATGAAACAATTTTTCGAAGTCGGTGTGTTACCACTTGATTGGAGGACCGCAGTCGTAAGACCTATACATAAAAAAGGCGATAAATTTGATGTAACTAATTATAGACCTATCAGTTTGACTTCTTTAGTTGTTAAAGTCATGGAGTCTACAGTTTATGACCAAATTATGGAGTTTCTTAATTGTCATGGTGTATTACCATCCAGTCAGCAAGGTTTTATGCCAGCTAAATCGACTGTTACCAATTTATTATGTTGTCTTGAAGATTGGACCAGGGAACTAGATGCTGGTAAATCTGTTGATGTGGCATACTTAGACTTTTCAAAGGCTTTTGACAGAGTACCTAAACGACGACTCCTTTATAAACTCGAGCATTATGGTTTGCGTGGCAATCTGCTCAAATGGATCGACGCTTTCTTAAGCAATCGTACGTTTAAAGTCAAAGTCAGCAACTCTTATAGTGCACATAAACAAGTCTTAAGTGGTGTCCTCCAAGGCTCAGTCCTTGGTCCTTTATTATTCAGATTTATACTGCTGACATTCCAAGACAACTAAAATCTCATTGTATAATGTACGCCGATGACATTAAGATATATAACAACTAACAACAGCAAAAAACACTTTGATATGGTCTATGATTTGCAATTAGTTAATGAATGGTCTCGTCTCTGGCTTCTTCCACTCAATGTGGATAAATGCACTGTCCTTCATTTAGGTGACAAAATGGCAAATTTCCTTATAAAATCAATGGTTTAAATCTGGCAAAAAATCAGTCATATCTCGATCTGGGTGTTCTCATAACCTCTTCCCATTCATGGTCTGATCATATTACAAAAGTCACTAAGAAAGCCAACAGGATTCTTTATATCTTATAAGTAAAACCTTCATTAGTTTAAACACCAGATCTTTTATTAAAGCGTACAAAACATATGTTCGACCAGTTCTAGAATATGCAAATGGTATCTGGGTGCCCAATTTGCAGCGAGATGTGCTACTCCTAGAAGGCGTTCAGCGTCGGGCTACTAGTCTGCCTTTTGGCCGTGTGCGCCCTGACTATCCTCAGCGTTTATCCATGATGAACTTACCATTGTTGTCTGACAGACGAGTGCGAGGAGATTTAATTACTGTATTTCAAGCTCTTAACAATCCTACTTCTCCCATTAGGCATCTTTTTAAACTTAACACAACTGATCGCACTAGAGGACATCATCTAAAGCTTGCCAAAGGAAAGTTTCACACTACAGTTCGGCAGTCGTTTATTTCGAACTGGGTCTTTGACAAGTGGAACTCTTTACCTTCGGAGATCATTCTATGTAATTCTACTTGAAATTTTAAGATAAAATATGATACTTATCATGCCTCCAGAAAATGAATATCTCACTCACGAGCGCGGGCTTAACAGGCTAAGGCCTCAGCCCGAATGCATTTATTTAATAATAATAATAATAATAAATTATCTATGGGAAAAAATTGATGCAGTTTTAACATTTTGAATGAATTACAAAATTTATTTAGTAGAAATTGTAAATACACAAAAATTACATAAAATAAAAAAATTCTAATGAGGTTATTGGATTACATATAACATTTTTTATATTTCTTTTATATTTTAATTTTTTTGGTTTGTTTGAATAACTCTAAGTATTAAATTCTATTACTTAAATCAAATTAATCACTCTAAACTTTTATCTGAAAATTGATGTTAATTTTTTGTTTTGGTAATTGTTGTCACACCATCTTTGATCATTTCTGTTTTAAAAAGCGCATTTGCGTTATTGAACATTCCGTCCAGCTTTGACACCACAATAAACTAAAAAAAATACGTATTAATTACTTAAAGTTGTTTGAAAATTTAAAAACTCACTTGTGATTTTTCGAAATGTGTCTTGATCACGTGATGAAAATTTCTTGCGTAGAACAAATCTAAATATTTGTCTACGTCATCCAGAATGTAAATATCAGCAGGTTTGTATAATGAAACTGCCAGAATTAGAGAAAATGCAGCTAAACGACGTTGACTGCCATTTAATTCTTCCAAACTCTCTATCCAAACACCGTTCAAGTAAACTTCAATCTTAAAAAAATGGCAAAACTAATATTTTTTGATACAAATCTAAATTATTATTACCGTAAGTCCATCAATAATTGTTTTTCCTCGTGGTGGCACGAGTTTTGCTTTAGCCCCTGGTAACATAATATTGAAAATCGATCCAAAATTTATTGAAATTTGTATGTACGCTTCTGTTTCACAAACATCTTTTAATATGTCTAAATGCAGGATAGTATTGCGTAAGGTTCGTATGCGTTCTGCAGTGAACTCTATATCTTCCCTCACTGTTGTGGGGTTGTCTTCCTCAATCTTATACTGTTCTCTATCATTTCTTATATTTTGTAAATTTCCAACTTTATCTTCTAAATTTTTAACTTTTTCTTCAAGTTTTCTTTCAAATTCTTCATGCGAATTAATTTTTTCTTTTAAATTATTTATTTCTTTTTCTAAATTTTCTAATTCTTTTTCTTGTTTACATTTAAGCCTTTCCATAATTAAATTTAATTTGTGACTTTGGCATTCCAATTTATGCATCATATTTACATAATCACTAATGCTTGATTCAACGTTGTTCATCATCTCTTTTTGTTTAAGACTCATCATTTGTTCCTAAAAATACAAAAAAAGTAGAAAAATAGGTTAAGAAAATAATGTATATCCATGTTCCTCACTTCTGGTTTTATTAACTCTCTGAGTTCTGTTAAAAAAGAGTCGTCTGAGAGAGGTCCAGTGAAGGTAGCTCCAGAGTTTATAGTTTGCTTGTTTTTTCTTGTGGTATATTCATTGGTATAAGATTCTAATTGAACTATAGCTTTGTTTTTTTCTGTTGTGACGTTCGAAAGTTGCTGACGAACATCCATTAATTGTTTTATTAGGAGAGACAGTTCGGTTTCGTCTTGCTTATTATGTATTTCAGGGCTTAGAGCTTCTGTTTGCAACTGTTCAAGTCTTTGGTATAATTTGTCATTCATTTCCTAAAAAAATTTTGATTTTAGTATAAATAAAAATTGAATCAAACCAACAAGCATTTAATTCATTTCAAAAATGTAAATCGTAAAAGAATCACAATAGGCGGAGCAAACCTGTGCAATACCATAATAAGGTGAACACGTTTTAATTAGTTTCGTTTTAGTCAAATTAATATTCTTTAACCCCTCCTATCGTCATTCTTTTAGGATTTATGTAGCTTAGTTTACCTACCGTTCGCAGCTTGTTTAATTTGCCTTCTTCGATTTTAATGTATTTTAAAATTTCCTCTTGTTCCTTTTCATAATTTCTTGTTTCTGTTGCGACCGTTTTCTTTACCATTTCTAAAATCTACCCCCCCAAATAAAATTAAACTACAAAACAAGAATCTTACCTCATGAGATTTCAAAGATAGAACTTTTTTAATGTCCTCGAATGTAATAAAAGAAGTAGATGCTTTTACTTGATCCAAATTATTATTAATAAATGTTGTATGTGGCGGCCTACCGTAGTACCGAGAGGTGGTATTCGTGGTACTTTTTAAAATACATTTAAATTCTGTATTATTCTTGTCAAAAGTAATAGAAACCGTGGCAGAATATACACTGCGATGAATAATGTTGTTTGAATGATTGTAATTTTTTCCCTTAAAATAAAAAAAATAAAATTGATTCTGGAAATTAGGTTTGTCTTACTTCGTTTATAACACGACTTATAGCATCGATGACATTTGATTTTCCACTACCTGCAGGTCCTGTTATTACGTTAAATTTTGCATTAAGTTCTATTTTATTTGGGCCGTAATAAGATTTAAAATTTTCCAAATCTATCGATTTTATAAACATTTTGCACTGAAACAGTAAATTTACACTTCACTTGATCCGCGAATTTTGGGACACTGGTATTTACTAGCAACATTTTAATCACTCAGTTTATATTTAAATGAGACTAATTTTAATTAAATAGTTAGTTCAATGTTGACTTGTAAAGCGGTAAACTTTTATTATAAATTATAATAAGAAATGGCAGCAATGGCTGCATGAAACATGATAGCGTTTTCACAGAGATAAAATTTTATTTTCTATGTTTTTATTAAGTAAATTTATTTCAAACTGAGTTTAACTAAATTTCAAACTGAGAACTAGAGTTCGAAATTAAATAAATAAAATTTAGATTTTGTACTTACATATTTGCTAACAACCGATAAAAATTTAATCAAATAATCGGCACAAAGCAACTAAGCAACTTCTACCGTATTTGGCAAAAAATCTGCACAATGAGCAAGTCTGGTTGAGATAAACAAGTCTGGTTGAGATAAAATAACAGTGCTGCCAAGTCAAAAAATAAAAGTCACCAGATTTGAGCTGAAAAAATTGCCTACTAGATTTACAGTTTTTTTCATAGGTTTTTTAACAGTCTTTGAAATTACTTAATCTCGTTCTCTTCTTCTTTTATTAATTGAGTAAAATTCTCCTTATCACTGAAAATGTTTTAGAAATATTGAAAAAAAAATATGTTTATGAATGGGTTTGACGACCAGTTAAACACTGTAAACTGTATTGTGGGGACCTTGTTTTATAAATATTTATTTGTTATTTTCTAGAATTTCTAAACGTTTTCAAATTCAGAAATTTATTATTTTATTAAATTAACCTTGACTTTCTAAATATGTATTTTACTTATTTAAATTTCCTATAATGTCCAAATTTGTAAACCTAATTTTTTCCTAATTAATAAATGAAATAAATGAAAATTTATTAATTTACTACTTTACTATAAAATATCGGATGGTTTGTGGCATAATATCAAACTGAGATTAGCTTCCTTTCTAAAATTTAAAAATAAAATTATTTACAAAGAAAAAGATAAAAAATTGTTAGAGAATACCACAGTGTCAACTGATGGTTATTTCTACATTGGGAGTATACCAACAAAGACTTCAATTAAAAAAAGAGACAAATGGTACATTACTGAATCCTTTGAAGGATGTATTGAAGGTTTTGCAACAAATGGAGAAAGAATTATTCGAGATTTTACATCATTTGAAGGACGAAATGTGAATATATGTAAAGTGGTTTAAATCAACTAGAAGATCAAAGATATTCTTCTTTATGAAATTTAGTGTTTTTGTAGATGTTCTCGTGGTTTTATTAGTAGAAGACATGAAAGAAAATGGCGCGAAAATGCAGTATTTAAGTGTTTTTTGGTTACGTAAATTACTGCAAAACCAATCAAATTTTGTAGACAAAAGCATTATTGATTAGGATGCACCCATGTCTTATAAAATAGAATTCTGTAATAAAAAAATAAATGAATTGCTAATACTTTCCTGTTTTTTTTAAATCAAACTTATTTACTTTTGAATATTGAAATAAATATAAAGAATATAAAAAAGCAAACAGCCAATTAAATTATTTATAGAAAAAAATAGGTTCAGTTTTAACATTTTGGATGAATTTCAAAATTTATTTAGTACAAATTGTAAATACACAAAAATTACATAAAATAAAAAATTCTAATGAAGGTATTGGATTTGGATTGCATATAACGTTTTTTATTTCTTTTATATTTTAATTTTTTTAGTTTGCTTAAATAACTAAATATTAAATTCTATTACTTAAATCAAATTAATCACTCTAAAGTTACTCTCTACGAAACCTAAACTACCACCTTTTATTTTTTTCAAGTGACATTCTTCTTTACTATGATGTTCATTTTTTATTTGAGTAATTTTTGTCACCCCATCCTTGTTCATTTCTGTTTTAAAAATTGCATTTGCGTTATTAAACATCCCACCTAGCTTTGATACTACAATAAACTAAAAAAAAACGGATTAATTACTTAAGATTGCTTAGAATTTTGAAAACTTACTTGAGATTTGTCGAAATGTGTATTAATCACGTGATGAAATTTTTTTGCATAGACAAAATCTACATATTCGTCAACATCATCCAGAATGTATATACCAGCCGGTTTGTATGATGAAACTGCCAGACTTAGAGAAAATGCAGCTAAACGACGTTGACTGCCATTTAATTCTTCCAAACTCTCTTTCCAAACACCGTTCAAGTAAACTTTAATCTTCAAAAAAAAAAAGTCAGATGTAATAAAAAAACAAAAATTATTATTACCTCAAGTCCATCAATAATTGTTTTTCCTTTTGGTGGCACAAGTTTTGCATTAGCACCAGGTAACATAATACTGAAAATCGACCCGAAATTTTGTGAAATCTTCTTGTATACTTCTGAAAGACACTCATCTTTTAACATTTCTAAATCTGAGATGGTTTTAAGTAAGGTTCGTAAGCGTTCTTCTGTAAACTCTATTTCATCTCGCACTGCTCTGTTGTTGCCTTCCTCAACCTTATATTGTTCTCTATCATTTTTTATTTCTTGTAAATTTCCAATTTTATCTTCTAAATTTTTAACTTTTTCTTCAAGTTTTTTTTCAACTTCTTCATTAAAATTAATTTCTTCTTTTAAATTTTTTACAAATTTTTCTAAAATCTCCAATTCTTTTTCTCGTTTACATTGAATTCTTTGCATAAATAAATTCAATTCGTAACGTTGGTATTCTAAATTCTGAATCATATTTGAATAATCACTAATTTTTGATTTTACGTTTTTGAACAACTCTTCTTGTTTAAGGCTCATTTGTTCCTAAAAAATACCAACAATAGGTTAAAATAATGCATATAATTTTGCTCACTTCTGGTTTTATTAACTCTCTAAGTTCTGTTAAAAAACAATCGTCTGGTGAAGATAGCTGCAGAATTTATAGTTTGCTTGTTTTTTCGTGTGGTATATTGATTATTATAAGATTCTAATTGGACTATAGCTCTGTTTTTTTCTGTTATGACATTGGAGAGTTGTTGACGAACATTCATTAATTGTTTTTGGAGAGACAATTTGGTTTCATTTTGTTTATTATCAATTTCTGGGCTTAAACCTTCTGTTTGCAATTGTTCAGGTTTTGGAGATATTTTATCAGTCATTTGCTAAAAAATCTTAGATTTACTATAAATAAAAATTAAATCAAAGCAACAGGCATTGTGATTCAATTGAACCACCAGTCTGTCAAATCTGATATACCTCACTTTGAGTCAAAAATGTAAATCGTAAAAGAATAAAGATAGGCGGAGCTAACTTGGACTATGCCAGAATAAAGTGTAAATGTTTTAATTCATTTAGCCAAATACATATTTCCTGGCTCTTCCTATTGTCTTTGTTTTACGATTTTTCCATCTTAGTTTACCTACCCTTCTCAGCTCTTTCAATTTGTTTTCGTCCTGTTCAATGTATTTTAAAATTTCCTTTTGTTTGTTTTCATATCCTATTGTTTCTATACTGGCTGCATTCTGTATCATTTCTAAAATCTATTTTTACTCCTTAAAAAATTTAAATCAAAAAACATTAATCTTACCTCATGAGATTTCAGAAATAGAACTTTTTTAATGTCTGCAAATGTAATAAAAAAAGTAGATCTTCTTATTTCATCCAAATTATTATATTTTGAACTATAACAGTGTGACAGCGGTTGGATATTACATTTTAATTCACTTGAAAATTCTGTACTTTCTTTGTCAAAAGTAATAGAAATTGAAGCAGAATTACTTTGGTAGTTATTACTTTTGTAAATAAAATCCCAATTTTGTCTCTTAAAATACAAAAATTTTAAATAATTCTTCTTTAAATTAGGTTGGTCTTACTTCATTTATAACACAACTTATAGCATCGATAATATTTGATTTTCCACTACCTTTAGGTCCTGTTATTACGTTAAATTTTTCATCAAATTCTATATTACAGTAGCCGGAATAAGATTTATAATTTTCCAGATTTATCGTCTTTATAAACATTTTTCACTGAAACATAAAATTCACAGTTTACTGTATTAAAGTCTACAAAAATAATTCATAAAGGTATATAGAGAAAAATAGACACTTGAGTAATATTTGTTCAACATGTGAGGAGAGGCATATCTGTAAACATACAGTATTTAGTACGCTTCTGGGGAGTAAGGGAAGTGTTCTACAAGTTTATATAAAAAATAAAATACAGGATGACTTTGAAGTACGTTTGGAAAATTTAACCAGCTATAGTACATAATAAAAGAAGTCGAAATAACCAAACAAGTCGCCAATCAATAAACAATTAAAGAAAAAAGAGTTGTTTTATTCCAAAATGACCACGAACACCGGTTTATTACTTTTTTAAAAATGGTGTTTTGATAATTTAATTTAAAAAAATTGTCTGACAAATATTACCTTTTAAACGTTATCATTTTACTCATATTAATTAAGATCTCAATCAAATGTTATTATTGTAACTAATAAAACAAAATGGATTTTTTTGTACATTTTTTGTCTTTAGACAACGTTCAACTTATCAACAAATTGGTCTGTGATTTCTAAGACACCCGTATTTACTAACAGCATTTTTATCATTCTAAATATATTTAAATTAGATTAATTTTAATTAAATATTTTACTGTAAAGCGGTAATGTTATAATTTATTTATGTTAAAATCATAAATCATAATAACAAATGGCAGCAATGACTGCAAAAAGGATGCTTTTTGACAGAGATTAAATTTTATTTTCTGTGTTTTATTAAGTAAATTTATTTCAAAATACAGTTCTAAACTAAATAAATAAAATTTAATTATTGTACTTACATTTTTAATAACAGTCGATAAAAACACAGCTAAATAATTTTAAGAATCGACAGAAAACAAATAGAAAACACGTATTCTAACAAGAGAGGTTCTTGGTCCTTTGTTATTGGAAGTATTGGAACAGTAGTATTTAGGTACAAAATGATGGGGTTGACGCCCTTGCGCACTAAATGTTTTGTGCTTTAAATGCCACTAGATTCAAAACCCCAAATTTTGAAGCAAATATTCTACCAACAATTTTGTTTTACTAATACAAAAAAATTGCGAATTGAAAGACAAATCATGTATGTGCATTAGTATAACTCGTAATTATTATATATTAACTTTCAACATTATTATAATGCACATTAATATAAAGGGTGTTTTGGCGTAAGTTTAAAGATTTTAACAAGTTAAAATTTGTATTTTGTTCTCGTTAAAATAATACTAAATATAACCAAAATTGTATTAAAAATAAATGTTTTTTTAAAGTTGTTTTTATACGAGATAAATACAATGTATTACAGCAATTTTTTGATATACAGTGTGTAATTGAAATATATACATAAATTTTTTAAGTGTTTTTAAAGTACATAACGTTATAAATTTTGACAGGTGATAGCCTCTGTTAAAAAGATGTAAAAAATTTCGAATTTGGCTCTTCAAATATTACTTTTTTATTAATTAGCTGAAAATTTTTCTTTAGTCCTTAAAAACTTCTAAATAATACTAAAAAAATTATTTTACAACCTGTTAAACAAGTGTTATCACCTGTTAAAATTTGTAAAGCTACTTAAAAAAACATCCTGTATATTATTGTGCCTTCGAGTGTGCCTTATATTATAAATAAAATTCACAATGTTAAAAGTTAAAAATTAATATTTAATAATTAGGAATAATAATAATATATAATTTGTCATTTGGTAGTAACTTCAAAATTTGGTGTTTTTGAATTTAGTAAGATTTGAAGGACAAGATATTACATGCGTCATGCGCAAAAGTTTCAACCCCAATTTCTACCTAAATACCACCCCCATGCAGTACCAATACTACCAATACCAATCACCCAAGGACCTTTATTGTTAAAACACGTGTTTTATACTTGCTTTTTGTTGATTATTTTAAGATTGGTTGAATTCGCAACGACTTTTACCAAAAATGTAAGTACAATATCTAAATTTTATTTATTTAGTTTAGAACTCTATTTTGAAATAAACTTACTTAATAAAAACACAAAAAATAAAATTTAATCTCTGTCAGAAACGCATGATTTTGGCGGCCATTGCTTATTATAATTTATGATAAATTTTACCGCTTTATAAGTCAACAGTCAATATTTAATTAAAATTAGTCAAATTTAAATATAAATAGAGTGCCAAAATTGCTGTTAGCAGATAAACGTGTCTCCCCCCCTCAAAAAAAAATGTCCAATGTTCTCTAAATGCTCCCATGTATTATGTTTGTAGACTTTATTATAGAAGTAAACTGTAAATTTACTGTTTCAGTGAAAAATGTTTAAAATAAATTCCATAGATCTGGAAAATTTTAAATCTTATTACGGCCCAAATAAAATAGAACTTAATGCAAAATTTAACGTAATAACAGGACCTGCAGGTAGTGGAAAATCAAATATCATCGACGCTATAAGTTGTTTTGTAAATGAAGTAAGATTAATTTAATTTCAAAAAACAATTTTAAAATTTTTGTATTTTAAGAGACAAAATGACAGTTTAGACGACTTGTTTTACAAAAGAGAAGGGGTGAAGAGTAGCTTTGCTAAGGCTTCTATACTTTTTGGCAGAAGTTATGTAGAATATTTTAAATGGGATTTAGAAATTAGTACCACAAAGCCATTGCAGATAACAGATACTAATGGTTTGGATAAAATAAGAGAGTCTATTTTTTTTATTACATTTCTGGACATTAAGAAAGTCTTAGCCTTGAAATCTTATGAGGTAAGAGTCGTGTTTTGTTGGTTTAAATTTTTTTAGTGTGTGGGATAGGTTTTAGAAATGGTAAAGCAAAAAACTGAAATAGAAACAAACAAATACAAAAAGGAACAAGAGGAAATGTTGAAATACATTAAGAAAGAAGAAGACAAATTGAAAAAATTGCGAGCGGTAGGTAAACTAAAGTATGAAAATCGTAAAAGAATGACAATAGGAGGGGCCAAGAAATGTGTATTCTAGCATTGCGCAAGGTAGCCCCGCCTATCTTTATTCTTTTACGATTTACATTTTTGAGTCAAAGTGAGGCATATCATATGCATTATTTACACTATTTTTTTTTAGCAAATGATTGATAAAATATTTTTAAAACCTGAACAGTTGCAAAGAGAAGTTCTAAGCACAGAAGCAGATAATAATCAAGGTGAAATTGGACTGTCTCTTCAAAAACAGTTGATGAATGTTAGTCAGCAACTCTGCAACGCCAAAACAAAGAAAAATAAATCTTTAATTCAATTAGAATCTTGTGTCAATGAATATAACACAAGAAAAAACAACCAAGCTATAAACTCCGCTGCTTTCCTCAATGGACCTCCGTCAAACGACTCTTTTTTTACGGAACTCACAAATTTATTAAAACCAAAAGTGAGAATAATTTTATTAGAAATGTAGTTTATTTTCAAATGGACATACATTTTTTTTTAACTTATTTTAATATTTTGTAATTTTTAGGAACAAATTAGCTCAAGACAAGAAAAATTGATCAAAAACGTTGAATCAAAAATTAGTGATTATATAAATATGACGCAAAACTTGGAATATCAACGTTACGAATTAAATTTAATTAGGCAAAGACTTCAATGTATACAAGAAAAAGAATTAGAGAATTTAGAAAAAGACATAAACAAATTAAAAAAAGAAATTAATTTGTATGAAGAAATAGAAAAAAGACTCGAAGAAAATGTTAAAAGTTTAGAAGATAAAGCTGGA
This sequence comes from Tribolium confusum, assembly GCA_029207805.1. Classification (NCBI taxonomy): domain Eukaryota; kingdom Metazoa; phylum Arthropoda; class Insecta; order Coleoptera; family Tenebrionidae; genus Tribolium; species Tribolium confusum. Next base: position 529,227 of record JALGAY010000004.1, read on the forward strand.
GATTTACAAGAAATAAGAAATAAAAAAAAACGATATGAGGATGAGGATGACAACAATACAGAAGTGCGAGATGTAATAGAGTTTACAGAAGAACGCTTACGAAGCTTACTTAAAACCATCTCAGATTTAGAAATGTTAAAAGATGAATGTCTTTCAGAAGTATACAAAAAGATTTCACTAAATTTCGGGTCGATTTTCAGTATTATGTTACCGGGGGCTAAAGCAAAACTTGTACCATCAAAAGAAAAAATAATTCTTGATGGACTTGAGGTAATAATTATTTTAATTTTTTTAATTATATCTAACATTTTTTTTCAGATTAAAGTTTACCTGAACGGTGTTTGGAAAGAGAGTTTGGCAGAACTAAATGGCAGTCAACGTCGTTTAGCTGCCTTTTCTCTAATTCTGGCAGTTTCATCATACAAACCTGCTGGTATATACATTCTGGATGATGTTGACGAATATGTAGATTTTGTCTATGCAAAAAAATTTCATCACGTGATTAATACACATTTCGCCAAATCTCAAGTAAGTTTTTAAAATTTCAAACAATTTTCAGTAGTTAATCCGTATTATTTTTCAGTTTATTGTGGTATCACAGCTAGACGGAATGTTCAATGACGCAAATGCACTTTTCAAAACAGAAATAGACAAAGATGGTGTGACAAAAATTACTCAAATAAAAAATGAATATCATTGTAAAGAAGATTGTCGCTTGAAAAAAAAAAAAGTTGTAAAATATGTTTCAAATAAATTTTTGGAATGAACAAAATTTATAAAAAATATTTTATGTAATGTAAAACCCTCTTTAGGATTTTTTTTATTTTATGTAGTTTTTGTGTGTTTATAATTTCTGCTAAATAAATTATAAAATTTTTCGAAAATATTAAAACTGTACTTACCTTTATCTCATGAATAATTTAATTAGCGGTCTATTTCGTTTATTTATTTATTTTTTACTAAATACTATATGACATATATGTACATCGTAATCAATAATGTTTTTATCTACAAAATTTTATTGGTTTGGCAGTGATTTACGTGACCGAAAAACACCTAAATACTGCATTTTCGCGCCATTTTCTTTCATCTCTTCTACTAATAAAACCACGAGAACATTTACGAAAACATTAAATCCCATAAAGAAGAATATCTTCCATCTTCTCGTTGTTTTAAACCACTTTACATACATTCACATCTCGTCCTTCAAATGTTGTAAAATCTCGAATAACTTTTTCCCCATTTGTTGCAAAACCTTCAATACATCCTTCAAAGGATTCATACCATTTGTCTCTTTTTTAATTGAAGTCTTTGTTGGTATACTCCCAATGTAGAAATTGCCATCAGTTGACATAGTGGTATTCTCTAACAATTTTTTATGCTTTCCTTTGTAAATAATTTTATTTTGATCTAATTTTATCAGAAAGGGAGCAAAACTCAGTTTGATATTATGCCACAAACCATCGGATATTTTATAGTAAAATGGTAAATTGACTAGATTTGTTGTCGTTCTGTTATCAGTTGAATACACAATTTAAAAAAAAACATATTCTAGACTAACACCAATGAAGGAATTGTCCTTAAAAATCAAAATTATAACAATTTAAAAAAAAATAGATTTATATAGAAGATAAGTCGCAAGTTGGGGAGACTGATAGATGAGTTATTTACTGCTTATCAACATCTTCCGTCTCATCCTATCTTGTGAGAAATACACTACTTACTATATATACTACTTACTTTCTTACTAGACAAGACCCTCCTTTTTAATTGTTGTAAAATTTAAATACAAATTCTTCATTTAAACACCTGGAATATTCCTCTTTTTATCATTGTTTCTCTTAATAATTAGATAACTTTTTCCGGTAAATTCCGGTGTTGTGACTTTAATATCCTTTTCGCAATAAACTCCTTCCTATCCTAGATAACAGAAACATTTTGAACTAATACACTATCTAGTGTTTCTACATCTTGTACTGTTGCATTCACAGATAAATTCGCATTTATTTCCGTAAAAACCAGGACGGGAACAATGGGGTTTCATGAAGGAATCTAACCAAGTACCACCACAAGCGTCTTTACCATGCAGTTGTTGATTTTTCGACCGTTTAAAATATATTTCTTGCTTAGGAGAATGTGGAGAGAATTCTTCAAGAAACTATTTTTAATTTTTGTATTTAAAGAGTAAAAAATTTTGTATAATAAACAAGATTTTTTTATTTGTTTCCGGCCGAAATTTCAAAAATAGGCAACACGTTATACAAACGATAAGTAATTTTGGGAAAACTGCAAGTGATTCATATCAACTGATTCTAGAGGCACTTCAAAGGTATTTTCAACAATATTGACAATAATTCACAACCCTCTATGCCTTAATTTTAAAAATTAAAAGTTAAAAAACTAGAAAAGTATAATGTGTTCTCTATCTTCATAGCTTAATAATGCTTTTTAAGATGGGCTCTTAATTTTAATAGAAAAGAGTCTCTTATCTCAGTTTTCCATTTTTTTTTTATTTTATATGGCAAAATCTATATCTCGTCACTACTTGATTGTACAGAGAAATTTTATTGATATTTTTTTAAGAAATTAAGTGCTCTAAAAAATCTTCCATTTTTTTATAGCTTTTATCGTTTAGAAGATATCAGTGGTCAAAATTTGAAGAATTTAACTTTATAACTCGTAGACGAATAAATATTAGAAATGGTCTCTTGTGGTTAATCGATTACTCTAAATTACTCTAACCATTTAAAAGACATTGGCATTTTAAAAACCAAAATTTGGGACTAATTTCTCAAATTATTTTTTAATTATTTACTTTTGTGTAGAGCGTTTAATTTCCTACAAAACTATATGTTGTGAATTTTATAATATTTATTTATCTATGAGTTATAAAATTTAGATGACCTCTGATATCTTCCAAAAGGTAAGAGCTATAAAAAAATTGTAAGATACTTTTTTTAGAGCATTCATGTTCCTATAAAAAATGTAAATAAAATTTTTCTGTACGTTCAAGTAGTGACGAGATATAGATTTTACCACACAGAACGAATAAAAATTGAAATCTAAGATGAGGGGGTCGTTCCTATTAAAATTAAGAGCTCATCTTTTTTAACGATCATTTTTTTAAGCTGCCTAAAAACTAATTTTTTATTGTAGGTAGTTAGAAAGTATATATTCAATTTTTTTGACCCACCCTAAGGTATATATTTTTCATCATTAATTCTGTGTATATTCATTACTGTTTTTAATGACTTTATTACTGTTATTACGTACATTATTTGCTCATTACTATAATAGAGAGATCAGACATTTCTTTTTGTACGACTTTCGAACCAGCTTATACTTATCTATGATATTGGCAAACCGAAAATTTGGCCAACAGAAATGTAAATAATGGGAAATCCACAAAAATGAATAAAGTCTGATTATTCAGTAAAATATTTATTCCCAGACTTCCAATAAGAACATAAAATCGTGCCAAAATTTGATTTTTAAATTTGAATTTCCCGCCAAATTTTCTTTTAAAACAAACCACACTAATAAATGTAAATCTCAATGAATAGGAAAATTAATACAAAAAATAAACTTTTCAGCTATTTTTTATCTCCCAAAAAGGTTTAAAAAAATTTTTTTGCCGCCCATAGGAGACAAAGATGAGTCACTTCCAAGAACGGTTGTACGTAAATTTGAATGACCACAAGTCCAACTAAATCTTTTTAGACGTCAATTTTCTATTTCTGTTTCACTCATCTCGAAAAGATTCAAATGTGACGTCAAATGCCGTGAAGAGTTTCAAATCCGAGATGAAGTTTTTAGTAATTCTGTACCTGACATTTTGAATTGACCAATCAGAGTGCTTCATTTGACTTTGAAGTTTTGGTAAGGAATGGACGGTCCATTTTTAGTTCCAAACAAAGTAAAACCGCTCAAAAATGTGTTTAAGATAGTTTAAAGTGTAAAAATATTCGTAATTAAATAAGTGTTAATATTTTAAATTGTTTGTAACCCGAAAAACCGTCATAAATTCCTGTTGGTGTCCCGATGGTGTAACCAAAAAGTCGCTTCAAAATGGACGCACGTATCCAGCCCCAAAGCTCAGTTTGTAGCGACTCAAACTGGGAAGAACCTTCAGGGAACGACGGTAAGTACCCCATTTTCACATTTTCCACTTTTCCACTCGGTTTGTAAACAAATTTTCCGCCCGGAATTTGTGAGGTTATGTTGACTTCCACAAGGTTAAAACGATGTATCTCCTGTTAAATAAACGTAAATTTCTGTTCTAATTTAGGTGCACCCATCAAAAACAATCGAAGGATTTGTCTAGTTGGGAATTTAGCCGACGATACTTCCCTCAGGAATGTCGCTGAGACGTTTCGGGTGCCTGTTATTACTTCAAAAGACGGAGAAGATTGTGCTCAAGATGATAGTTTTAGTACTGTTTTTATATTAGAAAGTTTTGAAGGAGATGTATATAATTATTTATATAAACAGAAACAGTCCCTTTTGGGACCGTTAGCTCTACAGCAGCTAGCTAAGAAAAATGAACCTCTTCCTGATAATACGAGGCCACTTTTTAATCTGGCAATGACTGGAGTTGTTGTCTGTTTTACAGGATTTAGAAATAAAAGCGATTTGGTGAGTTTAAGCAGTTTGTTGTTGTCATTGTTATGTAATAAAATTACATATCTGTTTAGATTTTTGAGAAAAAACAGTTTCTAAATAAATATTACAGCACACCTAAAATAAAATGATCTCATCATTCACTCTAAATGCTATTACTCTTTGTTAATATTGTTTTATTCATTGTAGTACTTGGGTACATTAATTTACATTTGAGGGCACTATAAATAGAATAATCAAACAACGTACACAACAACACATTATTTTTATTATTGCAATTAAATGTGTACAGGCTCTTAGGGGGTTACTTTTAGTGGTCATAAACAGAATATAGTGTCTTTTTTTTTGGTATTTTTGTAGACAAAAACGCTTAAAAGGCGTGCAGATTTAAACAATTAATAGAAAGAGTTACAAAAAGAAACATTGACTGTATTTTAGAATAACAATTAAATAAAATATTTATACTAGTTTTTGTACCTTCAATAGTTCCATTTTTGTGATAAATTCTACCAAAAATAGATGGTACAAAAGGTATGGAAAAAAAACCGGTATAACTTTGTAAGTTGCATTAAATCGGCTAATTTTGATTTGAAAAACTTCAAGTTGCTTTATGGGAATGTCTTTCTAAGAACGGCTGAGCAATTGTTATGATTTTATTTTGTAAAATCTTTTTTTTAGTTTTATAGTTTTTTTTTCCAAGAAAGGTCAGATATTTCAGTGTAAAAATATGTGTTTTTTATAATTTTTTTTCGTAATTTAAGAGGTGTTTTAGGGATGCGGTTAAAATTTGATTTATTCCTTATATTATTTGTAATTTTTTAAATTCCTTGTGCTTACTTCTGGTGTTGTTTTATGATTTTCTTTTTGCAGTACGCAAAAATCAATATTTTTATAATTATTATTGTGAAATAGTTTATAGACTATTTTGTTAACTTTGTCACGTAATTTAAAAGAAATCAGAACTAAAAAATTGTTAGATAATAACGTATCAAATTGACAACTGATTCATTACCTTTATCGAACTTTTTAATAGATAGTTGTAATATTTTTTTTTTCAGGCAACTTTGGTTCCACTTATCCACCATATGGGTGGTTCTATTAGAAAAAACATAAGCCAAAAGGTGACGCATTTAATTGCGAATGTATGTAACGGAGAAAAATATCGGTATGCAGCCGTATTTCGAGTGCCTGTGATGAATCCAGAATGGGTTTATGGAAGTTGGAAGAAAAGACATGATATTAGTTTTAGTGCAACGTTAGATGCATTTGTGGTAAATTTACAAAAATAAAATATATTCTTAATTTCTAATTTTTTTTAAAGGGTGAATACAAGTTAAAACCGTTCCATGGTGCTAAAGTATGCTTCGTGGGATTTGCAGAAGATGAGAAAAAACATATGACTGATATTTTATTATCAAATGGTGGTACTGTTACTACTTTAGATGATCCACACTGTACACATGTTGTAAGTTTTTTTTAAATTGATTTTAGTGTTTTTATGAAGTCTTGATGATTGTTTAAAATTCCTGAGTTTTTATTGATTTGGTAATAGAAAAAGAAAAATTGTTTTGCAAATTTTATCAGTGACGTAGCATTTACATCATTTTAACAAATTTTTTGCATCAAATCAGTATTTTGACGTCAAGAATTTTACTTGAAATGTCTTTTTGGGTCACTCTTTATATTTCAGATTGTGAAATAACAATTTTACCTACTTTAACACAATATCAAACGTTGCAATATCTAAAAGAGTGTTGTAAAGAGATTTTTTACCACACTATTTACCAAAATTATTTTTTAAATTATGTATCGTGTTATTATTTTTTAATGTCTGTCTTTAATTTGTTCATTTAGGTCGGTTAAAAGGGCTACAGGTGTATAACCAACGTAATAAAATAGAGAAAAAACCTGTCTTTATTGTTTATTTTAGTCTAAATGGGTAAATACAGATTTTGTTATAGAAATATTTTAAGATCTTTCAAACAATGAGATGTTTTTAACATTTGTAAATTCTACAATACATAAATTACTCACAAGTCTTATTAAATAATCTTCTGGAATTTGTTTCTTGATCTCTGATCAAATTAATAAAACCAGGAATTTTAAAACAATTAAGTCTTTTTTAATAAAGTGGTGGTTGTATTTTGTCGTGTTTCATTCCATTAAAATAAAAAAAATCGCTTAAATTTCAATTCGAAGCAGACCTAAATTGTATAAAGCCTGGTCCTGGGTTCTAGGTAATGGAACGTTCAGAAGTCTGCACAGTTGAAGCTGCTAGTGCACCGCTTTCTCCTTCTGAATCCCATAATCCTGATCCTCTTGATGACAATTTAAATTATAATGGTTTTCTTGAAACATTACATGAAAAATCACGTGATATTGACGAATCAATAAATTTAAGTGAATTTTCATCACCAAGTCGTAAAAGAAAAATTTCACCCAATGAACCATCATCATTGAAAATAAAACGACGCAAAGATAAAAAACTTTCAGGAATATTTAAAACACCATTAAATTATTTTTCGAATCGACGACGTACAATTGATACATTTAGTTTAAATGAAACGTTAAATCAAAGTGTTGTTTCAAGTTCAGGTGTATTTAATGTTGATACTATTGAAAATTTAAGTGTTTTAAATGATAGTCAATTTACGCCACAATCAGTTAAAAAGAAAAAGAATTTATTTACGAGGAATTTTAGTTCGTCGAAATTTAATCGAAGTAAATTGAAAAATTTAAATGCAACAAGATTGTCATTTAGTGAAACTTCTGATATTGATGGGATTGAACCGTTAAATGCTAGCTGTTTTCCTAATATTTCCCTTAATCCTGTACCACATAGTGAGCTTCGCAGTGATTGTACCAAGGACGCACGTGGACCTTCTGTGCCTACTATATCGGTACTAACTTCATCAAAATCTCTACTAATCTATTTGTGTTTAAAATTTTATATTTTATCGAAATTTTAAGCACGAATATTATGGAAATTGTAGATTTTTATTACTAACTTTTTTCGTGTAGATTACTAAAAAAAATTCGTTATTTTATAATGTATTTGGTGGGAAATCTCTGGCTTTGTATATCTGAAATTCTAGCTCAAACTTTAAACAAAAACAAAATATAAAATGTGAGTAATTTTATAAAAAATAGATAATCTAGGAGACCATGATTTTGAGATAATTCCACGAGAAATTAAATTGTTTTCATTATTTGGTATAAAAATGTGTAAATGAGAAAGACTAATTAGCCTAAAAGTTAATTAATTTTTTAACAAAAACATTTAAAAACGTATAATTTACAATTTAAAATTTTTGTTTTCAACTGTGAAGTTAAATTTAGTATGTTTTTTTTGCATTTCATACAGAAATTACCAAACCAAATACATTACATTAGATAAAAAATCACATTTTCTATTACTTTTTTTTGTTTACCTGAAAGAGTGTATGAAAAACCATTTCTACTTTCTTTCATAACAGTTTTCAAGCCCAACTTGGCGAGATCTACATCTTCAAATCGATAGGTCATCAAAATATCAATACTACAACCTAATTTTGTTTTTCCATTTAGGTCGTTGATGAATCTTCAGTAGCTGAAAGACCTGAAACACCATCACCGAAAATTTTTCTTGTAAAAGCTGAATGGTTTTGGACTTCAGTACAAAAAGAAATTTGTTTAGATGAAAAAGACTATCTTTATGATGACGTAAGTGTATTACAATTAATTGATTTTTTGATTGTTTCTTTTGCTTTAAGTATGTTGAACAAACATTTTCACCAACACGAAGAGAATCTCATCAAGCAACACCAAGTAGTGCCAGTAGAAGAAAACGTAAACGTTTACATGAAGCTGTATTATCATTAGCACATCAACAATCACCAGGTTTGCATAAGAGACGTTCTTCAGTAAGTGATGCAGGATTGTTGTCAGTATCTGGTTCTTTCTTAGACTGTACTGCAAGTCCAGATAAAGCTTTAACTGATGGTGTTGTTGAATCTGCTATTGATACACCAAGGAAGGGATTGACTGCCAGGCAGCAGATTTTCCTTGAATTGGTACAAACAGAAACCAATTATGTTGATATTCTACATACCATCATGACTGTAAGTCTTGTTTTTGGTAAAAGTTTTAAAAAAATGGTGAAAGTGCTACTGGTTTTTGAATCGTCTAATAGTTTTTTCTCTTTATTTTTATGCATGTATCATACTAACCTTTAAATAATCACAATTATCTTCAGATGTTCAAAAAACATTTAGAAGAAATGTCTGAAGAAGAAGCATTGCTCAACAATACCGAATTAAATTTAATTTTTGGTAAAGTACCTGCAATTTATGAAACTCATGTTAAAATGCGTGATGAATTACGTTGTTTTGCATCATCTTGGTCTGAAGATCATACAATAGGAAGTATTATTGTGAAATATTCAAAAGATTTACTTAAAGCTTATCCTCCATTTATAAATTATTTTGAAGAAATGAAAGAAGTTTTAACAAAATGTGATCAAAATAAACCTAGATTTCATGCATTTTTAAAAGCATGTCAAACAAAACCAGAATGTGGGAGACAGAGTTTACAAGAATTGATGATAAGGCCAGTACAACGATTAGGAAGCATTTGTTTATTACTAGCAAGTAAGTTGTTTATTTATTTTTACAATAAAAAATTACGTAATTTCAATTTTTGAAAATTTTGACATTAATAGTGGAGATTTCTGTAAGTGTTGCCGTTTCAGTGTTTGTAATTAATAAGAAATTATAAGAGAAAAATTATTTTAGATCTTCTGAAACATACACCGAAGTCAAATCCAGATCATTCAGAGCTTCAACGTGCTCTTGATGGTTTAAAAGAAGGCATGGATCTCATAAATGAAGATAAAAGAAAAGCAGAAGCTCAAGTAGCTTTATTTAATATGTTTAATGACATTGATAATTGTCCACCTGATATTGTATGCTCACATCGTAAATTTATAGCAAGAGCTGAAGTAATTCAAGTATCAACAACTGAAGGTCTTTCAAGTAAAGGCAATTCTTTAGTACTTTTCCTTTTCTCAGATTTAGTAGAAGTGTGTAAAAAGAAATCAAAAACATTTAATAATGCTAAAAGTCCGACTGGTAGTGTAAATAGTTTACAAAGACCTAAATTATATAAACATGTCAAACTTATACCATTAAATACAATAAAAAAAGTTATTGATATTAAAGAAACAGAACAATGTCAGAAAGTATTTTGTTTTGTATGTCGAAATAATGAAGATGTTAAAGAAAAAGTCTATTCGTTTGCTATGCCAGATGAAGATGCTGATAAAGCAGGTTTTTTGAAGACTTTAACGAAACAAATGGCAAATAATGCTTGTACACCTGATGCGGTAAGTTTTTTTTTTGTTGGTACATTTGAAAATTAACAATTGTTTTTTAGGATAAGTTTTTGGCTTATTTGGAATCACATCAGTTGGATATTGATACGAGTGATATGAATAAAGGAACGTTAAATAAAGCGTTTAAATTTGCATCAAGGACGAAATTGAAAGTTGGTAGGGCTTTTTCATTTAATAAAACTCCCTCAAAATTAAAACGTGCAGTTTCTTCAATGATGTCACCGTTTGGCAGCTCAACAGACTATCTACATACGACATAATAAGTTTTAAATGTAGGTGGAGCCGATGTTCGCAACTTTATAGTATTTATTGTAATTTTAATCTTTTTTCTAAATATTTTATTATTTGTAAAAACAGAATAAAATATTTAGATCATTTTATCTAAAAAAACAATTAATTGCAATAAGATAATAAATGTAATATAATTTATTGAATTTTTAATGATCGTATTATTCACCTAATCTAATCAATTTCAGAAAAAAGTTTTTAAGGCGAAGCGACGCGCGCTCTCGGGGTGGAGTTACGAACTAGTAGAAAGGGGTACTAGATCTACTTAAATAATGCAAGTGATCACTGGTTATAACTTTCATCGGTAAAAGGCTAAGCAAGAAGAAATGAATTTGCTATTTAAACTATTGATTTGAACTGCTTGGACGTATTTAGAACGAGAGAGAAATAATTTGCTTATATTACTATCAAATGTTAGCTCTTGTAATCAAGGTTTATGTAGGCAACACATAATACACAGGTGCAAATTTCAGGTAAATTTTATCGTTATTTAATAAAAGTCGTGCAGAATCTTCCTTCATATATAAAAATCGAAATTTCAACAAAAAAAGCAAAACAAGGGTCAAATAAAACAATAAATTCGTATTTAATATTTGGGTTTGTTATTTAATTAGGGAATTATGTAAACGCTCTTTCAGAATCTTTGTTATTTGCTAAGTAAATAATCTGTTTTTGTGTACCGATTTAGGTGGATGCCCTCTTGAGAGGCACTAATCACCTAAAGGACAAAAAATACTTCAGTCCTGTGGTATATACAGTATTTTTTGCACTCCGGAGCACTTATTACATAATTTTTTAAAGTAAACCAAGTGTTAATTTGGTTTAAAACACACATTAAATATGAAATTTAATTCCTGTGGGAGTAACAATGATTTCAATCCCTTTGGATTAAACGTAGCACTTTAATCCTTCAAATGAACGCCTAAAGTAGTCATTTTACCAAATTTTACAGGTAACAGTACATTAAAAATTTGTCATTACTATGAATACGTGATAATAAAATTTTATTTCACATAAAAGGTGTATTAAGGTGCACTGTGACGTTGTCTATTTGCGCTGTTTTTAAATATTGACATTAAAAAAAAATCGTAAAAACAACAGCATATTTGCGCTTCTGTTACCGTTGTCTATGGTGTTCCAACACTTCTGAATCATCCTGTATAGTGTTTGAGTCTCGAAAAATATAAAGAATTTTTTGCAAAGTATAGAGAATTATTATCAGAAATTATTCTCTAAATAAATCCGTATTTAAGTTCATTTTTAGCAAAAAAATCGTTTTTTTATATTTAGCAAATTAAAAATCAAATAGAACAAGAAAGAAAGGGAAAAATAGAAATATACTTAGTCTAAACTGCTATCATTAAAATAACTATTGTTTCAAAAAACTGACAAATATAACTATTTTTCTAAATAACAGCTTAAAAATAACAGTTTGAAAACAATAGTTTAAAGAATAACAGCTATTTTTAACTGACAGTAACATGTAGCAACTGTTATGAATTTATAATTATTTTTATTGATTACATAAAACAGAAAAACAATTAAATATTATTAATAAAGCTTGTGTGTTACGTCATTAATAACGTTGACGTAGCAAAAAAACTTGGACATTCAACCAATCACCGAAGGCAAAAGTAAGTTCGTGTTATCATTGACTGAAGCGTTCACTGTTTAGATGTCGTTTTACCACGATAATTCATTGCTAAATCGTGTGCCGCTCTGCTTTGTGAAAAAAAATTTTTCCGCTTCTTGTATGCATCTATTCTAATTATAAAATGCTTTATACCACAACAGTAAATTCTTGGTGTATGAATATGATGTAATACATTGAAGTACAATAAAATAAGCAACTCATTTGAGCAAAACTTAAAGTCATAAAACGCTTACCTTATTACCTGTGCAAACTGGCGTTACTCTTATCGCTTTGAGGTAATATCGTTTATGTTAAATTTTAATTAGAATGACTTCCTTCAAACCTTTTATCGTGGACGTGGGTGATAAACGTGACCTACATAAACCTGTTGTACGAATACAGAGGGAAAATACAAGTAAATGTCAAAAATTTATTGAATTAGAATTTTATTATTATTACAAAAAAATTCCCGAAGCGTCTGCGTCTCAAGGGATGATGAAGTCTTGCGATGACAAGACCTGAAAAAACAAGTAGAGTACTGTAAATAGACAAGATGACTCCCAGATTTCTTATCTCTCAGCCACTCATACTGCAACTATTGGACAAAGGGCAAAAGGGATTTTAATCTTCTTGTTGATGTTTGTTAAGAAGGCGGTTTCAATAACAATTAACAATACGATGATTTACAATGTTTTTGGAATAACAGCTTTACAAGTAAACTGTTCAACAAAGGTAAACAGCTAAATGCAAATAAATAATAACATATTTTCTGGATTTTATGATGTGGGTGGATTTTAATGAGTTGATTGTTTATTACCTACAGATGAGTGATTGCAGATTTGTATTTTGTATTAACAAAATTATTTTATTTAATTTTATTATTCTTCTAGACGTATAAGAGGTGGAGATGTGTTTTCAAGGTTTTCAAACAATTTGACCTAAAGTCAGGAGTCAAAGTTCACGTGATAACATTAATGAACTACCATCCCTCGGTTTGTTATGGTGAAATCTGACTTAAAAAAAACACTAAATTAGATTTTAGTACTTTTTTTTGTTTAAAACTTTTTTGTTTAAGTTTCGGATAAAGAGAAGATTAGAGACTAGACTAGACTTAGAAAAAAAAAAAGATTTTATTATCTCAGCTTTATAGGTGATACTATAGGTGATTTAATCAGATGATTTTGCAATTAATATTTTAAAAAAATCATGCGAGTATAAAGTGAACATGCATTTGATTCTTTGGCGGTATAAATTACAAAATATTCCATTTTGGAAAGATATATATGTAAATGTACGTCAGATAATCTTTTTTCACTGTTTTTTTTTACAAATATATCTAATAAATTCAATTTATATCAAAAATAATAAATAAAAATTAAAGTAATTAATCAAACATATTTTATTTCACACTAATCAACTATATATTCGCTCTTGATTTTTCGTTTTTATCAGTTGAATGTTATATATACATTTGTATTTTTTTATGGAGATATTAAGGTTTTAATCAATTGAAATAATTATATACTTAGAAGAATCTTTTAAGCAGTTTATTGAAATGAGCTTATTTATACAAATTATCTGTACAAATTTTGAATATTTTAAATAATTATTGTATAATCAAGTCTTTGACCTGTTTATTTCAGAATTTCAAAATATTACTAATTTTCATGTTTAAAGAGGTAACTTTATAACTGTAGTAGCAAATTATCAATTTTTACATTTTTTTTAGTAATAGACATAAAAGCAATATTTTTTTCGAATACTGGGAGCCGGGGAAATATTTTAGTAATTCATCGATATCACATTCTTCTTTGTTTAATTTATCTAATGTAATCTTTGAAATATTTTTTTTATTTTTGAATAAAAACTTATTTAAAACAAATTGTTGGGAGTTTCATTCATTTTACCAAAAGTTTGCTTACCATAATTTGTCCTGTTACCGTTTTTCTAATCTTATTCTTTAATTTTGTTTTTCTCATTACTTTATTCCAGATCTTCTGCAACAATCTGCAACAGTCGTCGTTTTTTAAGTTTTTCTGTATACTTCTTTTTCTTCTAGTTTCTATACTTCTTCAGTTTCTTCCAGCCGTAGTTTTCCTGTTTGTTTAAAGAATATTTTTAATTTTTTTTTTGAAATTATCTCTGTTATTTTTTTTTAAATATAATTTTCTTTTTTTATTATTACTGAGTTCTTCTAGTTTTTTTCACAATTATCGATTTTTTGTGATTTTTTTTGTTTAATGAAGGTAAAATATGGGTAAAATGATGGCAATGCGTTATCTCAAAACTTTGCCGCTGACTACTACAACCACACTTAAAACAGGTCTACAGTTTTCTAATATTGTGTCTCTTTTTTCTATTTTATTGTTCTTCAAAAATCTTCTTCTGTTTTTTGAACACAGTCTGTTTTCTTTTAGTTGTTCTGAGATTTTTTTAGATTCTTTATTTTTTTTAGTCGGTGTTTTTTAAGCTGTTTTGCAGCAGCTTCATTGGATCTTGTTTTTCAATTATTTTTTAGACATTTTTTTTGTCTTTTAATCGTTGAATTTCATCAAGTTTTTTTTGAACATTTTTTTGTTCTTTCAGAAATTTTGTTTGTACATAATTTTCAGCGTTGAATTTGAGTTTTTTCAGATTTTTTTAGAATCTATCTTTGTTTTTTAAAGTTTTGTTTAGTTCTTCCTATTTCATTCGTTTCTGACATTTTTAATTTTTTTTCTTTAGTCGTCGTTTTCTAAGATCTCTGAATCTTCTTTTGGTATTTCTTTTTTTGAAAGTTGTTTTTTTTATATCTTTTTCCTAAAACGTTCTTTCTGAATTTACCATTGATCACTTTTCTTCTAAAGATAGTTTTTTAATCTTCTGAAACATTTTTTGTTCTTTTAGAATCTTCTCGTTTCTTAAAAAGATTCTTTTTCTATTCTTTAATTAAACCGTACAGCTACCAGAAAATTGCAGTCTGCTTGTCTTATACGATTTTTTTACATGCTATTGCGGTTTTAATATGGCGCTACAGCATCATTAAAAAACTTTCAGAACAACTCAAAAATTGATGACTGAAAGAAAAACTACGATGAAAAATAAAAAGAAAACTATATTTATAAGAAAAACAGAACAAAACTTGAATTTGAAAAACACTTAAAATTGACCACTGAAAGAAGTACTATGAGAAAAGCAAGTTTAGAAAAGGCTAAGAAAATTTTTTGGAAGAACCAAAGAATGTTCCAGAAAAACTTTATGAAATTCTACGATTGGAAAACAAAAAAAAATTACTTAAGATTGAAAAAGGGTATGTCTACATGTCTACAAACTGATTAAAAAAACTGAAAAAACAATGTCTAAAAGAAAAAAAAACAAGAAAAACTACGACCTAATGAAAAAAGAATCAATGAAACTTTAAAACAACTTGAAAAACAACGAACATGAAAATGAAGAATTTATTAAAAAATTCAAATCGACTGGAAGAAAGAACTTTGTTCGAAAAAAGAGAAAAATTAGAAAAAACAATAAAATCGATGATTGAAAGAATAAAAAACAAGAAAAATTACAGTAACAATGTAAAAGGAAAACTTATTTTAAAAAAACCAGGAAAGTTGTTTTTTTATATTTTACCCTATATTTTAAGAGGGATGTGGAATTGCATTACTTAATTAAAGTCTTAATTTTAATTAAAATCGTATAATTAAAATTACAGTAAGTACGATGAAGTTGTTTTCGTAATTTACCTAATTAGGTACATTAAATGAGAGATAATCTTAAAAAGAATGCTATATAATTTTAATCTTCTGATGATTTGTTTGTAATTGTACATTCTACTTTAGTGATAACAGCAATTCAAGATTAAACAATTTATTTTTGTCTACGTGTCAACGTGTTATTGCAAAATTAAAACAAGGTAGGTTTTAGAAAACTAAGATTTATTTATTTTTGGGAAATGAGCTATTTTGTTGTTTATATACGAGTGAATCATCGTTGACTCACCCCGTCCTTGGGGTAAAATTTGATTTTCTGCAAAAATTATCAAAATTATCTATCAGATTTTTTAGAAATTTTTTGGGAGCACTATTAATAGTTTTCTACTGCGTTTTATAGAGATTTTTTTTCATTTTGTGTTTATCTTGTAGACAGACACCAGAAAAGAGTAATTTAAAAGATAAAAAAAGCTAAACATAAAAAACAAAACATCTACAGCGAAAAATGTTCTAATTTCTTTATGAATAATAAAAAAAAGAAAGAAAAGTAGAATTAAATATAAATATTGTGCTAGATATTAAGGCTTTTGTGATTTCTGTAGTAAACACTTTAAAAAATTGTTTACAATATTTTTCTGTTACATTATTATAACAGTTCTTTCCTGTCATACACTATAGAATTAACGGATTCAGAAATGAAATTTGTTTTAATTTTTTTGTTGCAATTTATAACATAATTCTTCTTTTTCTTATATTAGTAAAAAGAATAAAGTTTTGGTGACGTTTTGTCAAAATATTATTGCTTTATCACTAAAAATAAGGTTTTTACAGATTTTTTTTTACAAAGAGAGCTATCTCTCTTCTATTTACTCTTTCCTGTAGGTAATATCTTTTTGTTGGGTTCTACTTTGTGGTCTTAAATGAAACAAAAAAGCATCTTCTGACAGCAAACACTTATTGCAACTTTATTCAGGGACTGATGATGGAACTTTAGTTTCTGAAAGCACTTTGCCACTTTTCTATTAGAATTTTAATTAAATTTGTGGATTTATTGATTTTTATTGTAATTATTTATACTTATTGTAACTTTTAGGTTTAGGTACTGATAATATATCTTGATAAAATGTAACTAAAGCAATATTCTTTTATTTAACACAAGAAAAACGAAAATTATATTGTAAATTGCAACAAAAAAATATAAAAACTAATTTCACTTTATGTCGATTTCTGTTTTTCCCACTAATACTCAATAATACTTTTAATACTCAAGAGGAAGTTGGTTTTCTTACCGAAATTATTTAGCTGGATGTCTTTAGTGTTTTAGTAAATTTTTTTAATATCCGAGCAAAAATGGTCTGTTTTTTTAATCAGAGACTCTAGTAAACGTTGCAAATTTAAAACACTCGTTTGTGACTGGTTGATTTTAAAACTTAACCAATCGCAAATGAGTATTTTAAATTTGCAACGCTTACTAGTGTTTCACTGGTAAAAAACAGTCCATACAAACAAGAATTTTGTTTCTTTTAAACATTTCCCCGCAAAGCTTCGAAATATTTTTTTCCGTGGTTTCGATCCCACTTCTGACACCAATTTTACGTTTGAAGCATTACAAATATATTTTCGAGCGGTTCAAATATTTTATTAACAAAATCACGTTCAGAGTTTTTTCCTTTAGCTTAAACCTTTTATATATATTTTTTTACTCCGTTTCCATGCTAGTTTGCAAAAGAAACAACAAACTTGATTCCTAAATTTAAATTCGCCATGATTTTGTTTACATTTTCTGGTAGAAATAAATATTAATTATTATTTAATCTTCTGGAATATTTTTTTTTAATTTTTAATAAACCTATTTTGTATTTTAATTGTTATTTTTAAACATTCATAAAAATTGTACTAAATAAATTTATTTTTGCAAGTTCATATATTTTAAAGAAGTCTAGTTTTATCATTTTTGGTATTATTAATGTCATTTTTGTTGCAAAAATAATTTATACATTGATAAAATTCTTTACGAGCTCTACCTACATAACGGTTTACAGTAAAAATACCTACCAATATGGCGTTAGTAAAAAAAAATGAACGGTAGCTAATATTTTTATTAAAAAATGTTTCAATACTTGAAAATAAATAAATAAAAATGGATTTCAAGAACATCAAATTATTTCTTTTTATAATAAATAAATAAGATTAAAATACTTGAAGGCAAGTAGTTAATTAGAAGACAAACATGTAACAAGTAAGACTCTTAGATTTACTTAATGTGTTTACATGAGACGAACCATTAAACTTAAAGAATGCATCAAAATGGCGGCGGTATTAACAGAGCGTAAAATACTATAACGTTATCTTTGATTTTTCTACGAAAACAACGACATTTTTTCACAAGAAACATCCAAAATCTTTGTATAAAAAAATGAGAAAATCGAAAAAAAATACAGTGATTTGGATTTTGTTAAATCATGTCAAAATTTTTCTGTTATATATTTTTCTGTAAGGGGGTTTGTGCTTAATTTGAAAACCTAGTCAAAAAAAAATGAAAAGTGCATTTCATTGTGTAAATAGTCTGAATTGAGAGGATCCAATGATACTTACGCTTGTCCAAAATAAGAAAACAAATAAAATTGAGGCGTTTCTCCCCACTTCCCACCAATAACACAAGCACGAACCAATCCCCCACTACAAAATCGTGGCCGCTG
Organism: Tribolium confusum; assembly: GCA_029207805.1. NCBI lineage: Eukaryota > Metazoa > Arthropoda > Insecta > Coleoptera > Tenebrionidae > Tribolium > Tribolium confusum. The sequence continues at coordinate 547,530 of JALGAY010000004.1, forward strand.
AAAAATTAAAACTGTCCGACCGCTTCGTGGTTCTTGCCATGACTGTTGTACTAGAGTGTTATAAACGTTGCAGTTGGGTTTGTTGATAGTGGTTGATTTGATAACACCGATATGGCAACAAAACCAGATTATCAACGAACATACGGTAAGTAGATAAAATTTTATATACATAGATTATATTATCGTAGGTTGCTTGCTTTATTATTCTTTTTAACGCCTCTTTTAATTGCGAACGCTTTTCTTAATTAATTTACACAATCTTTGACAAGAAATTTTTTTTATTTAATTTTTAACCGGATTTATATCAAATTTAATTTGAGACAAGATTTTCAATCAAAAATTTATTTTTTAATAAATTTAAATTTGGATTTTTTTTTGTGTGACGACACTCTCTAGATATAGTGCGTGCATTTTAATAAACGCAATGAAGACATACAAACCGCATTTTTTTTAAGTCAAAATTCTCATGCTTTACTTTCTTTATCTTTTTTTTTTAATAATTATAATGTTCTAGCAAGGGTATATCATCAATTATTGTATCTACGTAAATGTACCTATTTTTAAACGATGGTCTGATAAGATGTTTATATAACAAATATTGAAATAAAGAGAGCTTATAATGAACGAATTTCCAGAGTTTTAATTATTGTTGATGGAGCCTGACCTTTTAACCTACAGTCAGACTTTGTTCCAACAATTTATTACTGTGTATATAGAATTTTTCTTTAACAAATAAAATCATTTACTTGAATGTTGTGTCTTCATTTTGTTCAATTATATTTTTTTTAAATAATTAATTAACGTGGATATTTCTTAATTTAAGCGGAATTCCATATTTATCACGAAAAGTAAAACAACTAATAAATTGTCAGTCACGAAATAGTTTTGTTGAATTATATCAAATGATTTTTGACCTTTGTGTAATTAAAATATGGTTGTAGTATGTTGCAATAGGTCTTTTAACTTTTTTTTTATAACTGATCGTTTAATTATAATTTGATTGCAAGAATAGTTAAAATTTATTGGCATTGATTTATGGTGGTATTTGCAATTTACTACAGAATAACCAAAAATTAATTTCTTCCACCGTATAGATATGCTACTCTAATTATTATTTTCATTGTTTAAACTCGGCTTTTATAAACTGTTTTTTTTTTTTGATGATGTGTGATCTGATCATTTTTTGATGAACTGTGTTTTTTAAATAACTCTCAAAGAAAAAAATCTAAAGGTGTTAAGTCAGATTTTCGGACACTCTGTTTTGGCTGTTAACCTTCTTCAATTTCTATGTATTAGACACTAAAAACAATTTTACAAAATAAAGTGTCTATTTCAGTTATAAATTCTGTAAATGTATATAATTGAGGTTAGTTTTTGAATAATGTATTTACTTATTTTGGTAGAAATTTTACTAACACTAAACTACTATCATACTAAATAGTTACCTAATTATTTAGCAAAATATTAAAAAAATTTAAATTTTGTTATTAAATGTAGCTAATTTTTTTTAAAAAAATAAAATCTTGTTTTGGTTTATATAAAATACCAAAAGGAATTACATTAAGTAAAATTTGTTTTTTATTTAAAATCATGGAAATTAGGTCTTCTTCAAATTCAAATTTACATACCTAGCTTTGTTCCAAATTAAAATTTTAGATTAAATAGTTATTATTTAAGTTGATAAATATTTAGTATTTTTAACACCAATTTGGTTTCAGAGAAAAAAATAAATAATAAAGTTCTATAATGGTTATTTAAAACAAATATCTATACTCCGTTTCAAAACAATATGCGGCTTGTATTGAGTGACCAGAAAAATATTCAGAGACTTCAACTGACTTTGACCACTTGTAATCTGTCAATAAAACATAATCTAATAAATGTCAGTGATGTGTAATACGGTCATACTGAAAATAATAATTATTCAATTATCTTTTTTTTTTGTATATTTCTTTATGAACGAAATTATGTTTGAACCATGAAAACGGTTAATTAGATATTTTTAACGGATTTTTGGAGTCTGAAAACTAGATAAAAACAAAATGAAGCACAAAAAAATATTTTTTTAAATGGTTCAAGCAGATATGTTATTTCAAAACAATTTTATTTTTTAGGTTTATTTTTGTTTTTCGGAACTGTTAGACAACCTAATAATGTCAAATGGGGTTCAAAGAGCACGAAAACAATGTTTGAGAGTTGTACTGTAATAACAACATTTGAAATAATATAAAACTTAATTAAAATTATTGAAATTGTACAGTTTAAAAAGTAGTATTGTCAGAATATTTTTGCACAAAATTAATTTAAAAAATACAATAAACTGCAAAATAACTACTGCAAATTGACACTCAATTATTTAAAAGTTTTAGTTAAAGAAAAGCAAGAACCTTTCTAAATTTATTTCAGATGTCAAAATAATATATTTTGGGTCTTGTATATGAAAAACTAAAAGAGATAAAAAATTGTTGATCTTTTTCTTGTACGTATTAGACTTCAAATTGTATTTTAACGTATGTATATTTTGGAACACCCTGTATAAAGATTACTTGTTAATTCTGACATTATATATTATCATTGTGATACTGTGTTTTTTACAACCATCTGTATGCTATTTTTGAAATTTAATGTCCCAAATTTATTGTTACAAATAGTACTATTTGGCTTTAATTTGTTGAATCTGTTGGCAATCCATAGTTAGTAACTTTTGTATATTATATAATTGTTTAGGCATTGTTTTCTTTAGTTTTGAATATTACAACTAGAGCGCGTATCGCTTTTTTTTAATTGTCAATACCTACATATATATTTTTTTTGGACTTCACTACTGCTGTGTATCACAGCTTTACTTTTTTTGTATTTTTATTTGTTTTGTTTCCAAGACAGAACATTAGTTAATAATTAATTATTACATATTATTAATTAATTAATTAATTAATTATTAGCGTAATCTTGTCTGTAAGTATGTCGTTTAAATACTAACGAATACTCAACAGTAAGTATTATTACTGCTCTAGAGCGGTAAGTAAATTTAATCGAAATCAATTAAACAATTATTACGACCTTTAAGAACATTTAAACGATTCAGAACCACCTTGTCTTATTGACAGATTGCAAGTGGTTGAAGTTACATTGTGTACTGTCATTGGTAAATTATAGCCTACTTTGAATAAAAATTTTAGTAGTCACTGAGTATTTAGGTTGTAGGCATTTTTTTAAAGAAAAATTTAAATAATTAAAATATTTCTAATAAAAGAACAATTTCTGAAATTATTCTTTGTTGATTTAGTTGTAATTATGAAAATAATTTTTCTCAGAACAATTTAGAATTTTTTATGCTCCACAATCGTATTAAAACAAGGAAATATGTAGAACGTTATCAGAATAAAATGGCGGTTGAAATTAGATGAAAGTAATTATCGAGTCGAATTCCACGTACCCAGTCTGGAAAAAACCCTGAAAAATGTTGTTATTCATTGTATCAAAACTGTTTTCTATTGAGTTATTTACGCTTGTGGCTTGGTCTTTGTTATAACAAATGTTTCGTGGTTTAGTTCGTATTTATGGTTATTTACAACAGTTTGCTTTCTCATATATAGTTTCCGGCGTTGACTTTGTCAACACAAATTTAAATGCGGTCTTTTTGACTTTTCCACCCTTAAAAAAAAATGAAACACCTACATGCAGTTTTTAATTAGATTAAAAAGGGCAATTGTAAACACAGAACAATGAAATCACGTGTCGTAAAACCAAACAATAGCCACTCAATCACGTCACTCTATGGTGATGGTGTCCATGGGGGTGCACTAGTGAACACCTACAAACTTTACCGTGTACTGACTTGGAGATACCCCGGTAGAGATTGCATTATCGTGGCCCCTTCCCTAAGCAATAGCGAATTCATAGCGTTATTATCAAAGTGTGATAAAATTGTATACACTTCGTCATAATATAATAATAATATCTTAGTGGTGGCGATAATATTGTGATACGTTATCACCTTTATTATTTTCGTGTATTTTCTTATCATTTCATTCATAAAGAGTGAAGCGAGGGTGTCTAGAACGCGTGCCCAATTTTAGAGGTACTGAAACTCAGGTATTTGTTTGATGAAGCATCAACTTAAAATGGTTGTTTGCTAAATATTATTCAGATCAGAACGTGAAAAGATCACCTGTTTATCTTCAAACAATATCTAATTATGTGTGTTTAGGTTTCGGATAGATTTTGCCACAAAGTTTGCTTGAGATTATACTTGATATGTGTACCTAAGGTTCAAATGCTTTTCTCGCACCTAAACACACAGGTGTGCCAATAAAACGACTAAAATATCTTATTTTGTTTCAAAATTACAAATAATATACTCTCTATTTACGTTTTTTTTTAATATCGGTTATTATCATTGATATTGTTTCAATTTTTTGCTGATGGGACACTTTCTATAATTATCATTTCCTCAGAGAATTATTGCAAATTATTAATGATTCATTAAGTTGTTACTCACGTGAACTATTTATAAAATAAAGGAAGTACTTTGAAATGTACTAAAAATTACAATTTTCTATTGTTTAATTAATTACGGACTTTTATTTACTGAAATCATTTCTATTTTTAATTACAAATAATATACTTAGCTAAGAATGGTACAATCAATAAGATTTTGAGTTAAATTGAGCTGGAAATTCTACGAGAAATAACAGTTTTGACAGGAATATATATTCTTCTTTTTATGATTCACTCTTTTGTCCACGATTGTGACGTTATAATTTCAGCATTCAGAATTACACTGGTCAACACATACTTTTTTCCTGAGATATTTTGTACTATATAGGACATATCAAAGGCATTAATTACGAAAAAAATACTAGTTTCAGTCTATCAGCTCCAGTTTTTTATCAATAGGAAATTACAATTTTTATCAAAAATACCAAAATATTTAAAGATGTCGTTGTTATTAAATACTATGAAATGCCTTTTTATACGATTTTGAATGAGCTGCTTCAGGTTGATTCCTTTGTAAGTTCCAACAATAATCAGCCATCATATGGGTATCCCACCTTCCTTGATAACGTACTTCCATTGTTCGTATGTCTTGGTGGAATCTTTCGCCTTGCTCTTCGCTATAGTCGCCTAAATATTCTGGAAATCGATCTAAATGCGAGTGCAAGTAATGAAGCTTGATACTCATGTTGCAGTGCAAGTCTTTCAAATTAGATAGCATGTTTTCAAATAACTCTAAATAGTTGGTCGACTTATTATTTCCGAGAAAATTCTTCATCACCAAAACAAATGCTTCCCAAGCTTTAGCCTCTTGTAAAATTTGGATCTTTTACAAGTTGTTTAATTTGCGGACTATCAAAAATACCCGATTTTAATTTTTCTGTGCTTATTTCTGTGAATTTGTGTATAAGAAATGCAAAACATTCACCGTTTCTGTTGAGGGCTTTTACAAACTGTTTAATAATGCCCAGTTTAATATGTAAAGGTGGCAATATAATGCAATCTCGACTTACTAAGGGCAAGTTAATAACATTTTTTGTACCAAGCGTCAGATTCTCGCGTACTGGCTAAACTTTCTGCGACCAATGGTGTTGTCTATCTCGGCTGTCTCATATACACATAAAACATGGGTATTTGGTGTATCTACTTTACTGCCCGAGAAGAAAATTAACCATTTTTAGATCTACACAAATTACCCAGTTATGATCCTAGTACTTAATTTTGTCCAGTACTAACGAAATGGTGTTATATTCTTCTTTCATAGAGGTGGAATGTCCGACTGGAATAGAACTATACTTATTTCCATTATGGAGTAGAACAAACTTCAAGCTTTTCTTGCTACTGTCTATAAATAGACGCCAATCATTTGGATCATATTTTTGGCAGCCCATCTCTTTCAAAAGACCTCCGATATCGTTACAAAAAACCAAGTCATGTTTGCTGAAAAAAAACGGCAACAAATCCTTCTCTTGAGTACGGTGAAAAGAAATTTTTGTGCTTGGTTTGAGTAATTTTTCTTTTAAACGAGATGCCAAAACTTCTGAAGCTTCTTTTCTCTACTTCTCTCTACAACTATATATAAAAAACAGTAACATACTGTCACTTTAGCTTAAAAAAATAACAGTTATTTTTTGTCTAAACTGTTATTAAAAGTAAAAAAATAACTAAACAAGCATTTAAATTGGAATGTAGTTTAAAATTCATATTAAACCATTAGCTCTATTATTAAATAAGTTTTTTAGTATTATTCTAAATAACACTTTGGATGTAATAGCTATTTTTAACTGTCATTTTAAAATAATAGTAACATATAGTAAGTAACTGTTATTTAAAAAAATATATAAATAAATAACTCTCTATGTTTTACTACTTTGATCACGTTTGTATTGTCATAATTTTAACATCCAGGCTTTTACCTAACTGTTATTTATATGTATCTAACAGTAACACAGACTGTTATTTCGCTTTAAAAATAACAGTTATTTTTAGTCTTATAAAATGTAACTATTATCTTAAGCAACTAGCAAATATTAGACAGTAAAACGGTAACAATATAAGGCTATTTGTTATGTTAGGAGGGCTAATTCTAAATCAGATTTACGCCGGTGTAATTTGAGTTGCTAGGGGCAACGTCGTAATTTTACTATACTCCTTATATTAGATAACGTATTTGCGCTACTCCAATGGAGTAGCGTAGTGATTTAGAGTTCCACCATTACTTATTAAAATTATTTATAATTCTATTAAAATATTCTATTAAACAAAGCAACACTGACTTACTCTTTGTGTAACGGTTACTTTGAATAAATATTGGAAAAGCGGTAAAAAGAATAAAGCTAATTAAACACATTTATATTTGATATTAATAATAATTTAGCTAAAAGTAAAGAAACAATTACCAAACACTTATCTTGACAGTCACATTAGTTACTGTAACTACGAGAGATGTTTCTAAAGTTCTCAGAATCGTGCTCTAGTTGAATTACACAAAACTTATAGGCAATGCTATAGGTAACAGACAACTCTTCACATGTTTATGCAGCTACTTATTACAATATTATTTAGTATAATTCACGTAATCGACTGATACAGACGCGTTTATGTAGCGCTGTTTTTATAACCATCAAAGACGCGGCTAAATCTCAAAGAGCAATAATTTTTTTTTTGTGGAAAGAGAGAATTTATTCAACGTTTGCAAGAAGTGTTTGGGAAGTCTGCAAAATCTAAAAGTACTGTATATTGCTAGATCGGTCGTTTTAAAACTGGTGGAAACTGGAAAGTCATTAAAAGACGATCCATGCGGTGGTCACCCGAGCACTTCAGTAAGTGAAAGAAACATTACTGTCGTGAAGGAACTACTGAAAGAAGACAGATGAAAGACTATTCGTCGATCGAGTCTACGTCTAGGACTAGGTACATACATGACAAGTTTATGATATCTTACCTGTTTGTATAGGGGTAAGGAAGGTTTTAGCCCACTTGGTATATCAAGACTGTTGGGAAGAGAAACTTCATAACTGTGATTTTCAGAACTGTTAGCCCGTTATAGGCATAAATTTAAGCAACGAATAACAATTATTGACGAAACATGAATTCTTAAAACTCAATCCAAAAAATGAAGTAAACCCGAAAAAAGGTCTTCACGCGCGTGCAGTGTCGTCTATTGGAAAATTAATGCTGTATTCTCGACTTGCAAAAGAATTATTTGTATGGATTACCTAGCGCAAGGTGTTATAATTAACGCAAAATATTATTTAAGTTTATTATCCAGACTACTACTGCAGAAACTTGTCAAAAAAATACCTGGAAAGTTGCAGAGGCGTCCGTTATTGCAACAGGTTACTGCAAGACTCTCCACTGCCACAAAAACAAAGGATGTTTTAAAGGATTTACGATAGGAATTGCTTTGGTATCTACCTTACTTGCCGGACCTGATTTTCATCTGCTCCTACAACTGATTTTTTAATGGGGGGTTCGATTTGAGAGTTCAACTGATGTAAAATGTGTCATAAATAAGTAGAGCAAAGAGACATTAAAGAAGTTTTAATGATTTTTAAATTGTCATTACGGCAAGCTAATTTATAACTTGTTAAATTTCTTAAAATTATTTGTTTATAAGCTTCTCTAACAGTATATTTTTGGGATTTACCAAACCATTGAATAGAGGATTCTATTCCTGAAATGACCTCACCAACTTCTGATCGAGAGCTTTTCAAACCAAATTTTAATCTTTAAAAAAAAATAGGTACTAAATGAATCAATAAAAATATTTAACGGAAATTTGGCTGAATTAAAAGAATATAATAAATAATTTATCTATATATAAGAAGTGAGGTAATTAATATTAAGTTATCAAACCGGGACTTTGAAAATACCAACCAAAAGAAAGGTGGTGGACTTGTGGTATATATTAAAAAACATTTAAAATATAAAATTTTAGACAGCAACGTTAAAAGTAATGTGGAACAAATTTGGGTTGAGGTAGCTCTACCTAAAAACAAAAAATTGGGTATTGGATTAATCTATAAACCGCCGTCAACATCGTATCTTGAGCTTGGCCACATCGACTCTAACATTTCTATACTGTATCCTCAAGTCAATTACTTAGCTTTGTTTGGTGATTTTAATATTGATTTTAAGAAAACAGAATCAGTTGCATACAAATTTTTAATGCAGGTTTTAAACCCTTACGACTTGTCTCAAGTTGTCAAAGAACCTACTCGAGTCACCCCAACCAGTTCTACACTAATTGACCATATCTACATAAGCAATGAACTGATACCTGAAACAAAAACTGCTGTGGAAATGATGAGCCAAATTCTTAATAGTGGCAACAAACCAATAAGTGATCATAATCTATTATGCTCTAAATTTTTATTAGACACCCCACCAGAACCGGGACCCATTAAAAAGTACAGAAGATGTTTGTCCCAAATAAATATTGATCAACTTCAGGAAGATGCTTCACACCTACCGATGCAAAGTATACTAAAATGCAACAATATTAATAAAAAAATTTGTTTATTTAATGCTTTCATCTTACAATTATTTGATGTACATGCTCCAAAAAAACTGATGACTACGTCAAGGAACCCTAGACCTGAATGGCTAACTTATAATATCACGAAAATGATTAAAGCTCGAAAAAAGGCTTATTTGGCATATAAGCGTAACAATACTCCAACAAAATGGCAATTTTATGTAGACATTCGTAATGAAGTGAAAAGAGCAGTCCAGCGTGAAAAAAACAGTTTCTCAACTTTTAAATTGAACACCTGCAAAGATGGTAAGAAGCTATGGAAGGGTCTAAGGTCGTTAGGATTAAAGCAAAAAGCGTCTGTAGAAATCCCACCTCATCTTTGTGAAGCCAATCTTATAAATGACTTTTTCGTAACCAGTGCAAAAATAGAGTCTTCAGATATAGAAGGTGAAGTTGCTAGCTACAGGATGGGCTCACTTCATCCAAAGGTTGTGAAACTCTTTGAATTCCGGTGTGTTAGTGAAAGTGAAGTGAAAAAAGCTTTAAGTGCAATACATTCTAAAGCAGTGGGATGTGATGACATATCAATTGACATGATTAATTTAATTTCCGAGGTATGTTTACCAGTGTTAACAAATATTGTAAATTATGCCATTAAGACGCAAACTTTTCCAAACATATGGAAAACTTGTCAAATAACTCCCTTGCCTAAAATTGTAGACCCTAAAAATTTTTCTGATTTAAGACCAATATGTATATTACCTGCTTTGTCAAAAGTTTTGGAGAAATTAATGTCATCTCAGATACGTGAATATTTAGATCAATATAAAATCTTACCACAGAGTCAAGCTGGCTTTCGAGCTCAAAACAGTACAGCTACAGCTTTAATTAACGTTACCGACTATATTCTAAACGCTTATGATAAAGGTATGATGACTCTTTTACTCCTATTAGATTTCTCCAAGGCTTTCGACACTATTAGTCATAAGTTGTTACTAGCTAAATTGCACTATGTTGGATTTTCTAGCAAATCATGTAAATTTATCGAAAGTTATTTATCCGAAAGATACCAGCAAGTTGTTATAAACGGGGAATCTGTTTTAAAATCCAATTTTAAAAAAGTAAATAATGGTGTACCGCAAGGTTCTATACTTGGACCGATTTTATTTATTTTGTATACTTGTGATATTGAAATGTTTTTAAATGATGTGGGAGTGCAATGCTATGCAGACGATACGCAGATATTCCGATCATTTACAGTAACCGATGCACCTAGGGTTATAGATCTAATAAACAATAATTTAAACAATTTAAACAAAAAATGCGAGAAACAATTATTAAAGTTGAATCCAACAAAAACTCAGGCAATGTTATTTGGTCCGAAGAAATCTTGTGAAATTGTTTATAATAATTGTAAACTAGCTGTAAACAATTGTGACATTACGTTAGTTTCGTCCGCTAAAAATTTAGGAATAATCATTGACAACGATCTGGACTTTTCTAGCCATGTTAATAAAATTTGCAAAACATGTTATGGTATATTGAAATCGATATATTTTTTAAAGAATACTCTTACTACAAAGTTAAAAATACAAATTTGTGATAGCTTAATTTTAAGCCATATTAACTATTGTCTTGTATTTTATGGAGCTTTTATAACTAATGCTAATTTTTATAAATTACAAAAAATTCAAAATTCTTGTTTAAGATATTGTTATAATGTAAAACGTCAAGAGCATATAACACCTTATCTGCGTAAGTCTGGCTGGCTTAGCATCAAAAATAGATATAAGTTCTTTTTAAGTTGCTTAATTTTTAGTATTGTCAAAAATAAAACACCTGATAACTTATATAATAAAATTGTACTCCGAAAAGATATTCATGATCGCACAACTAGATACAACGAATTTTTGCACATTCCAAAGCATAGCACGGAATTATATAAGTCATCATTTTCCTATTTATGTCCTAGGATTTACAATGGCCTTGATAATGAATTTAAAAATGATAATTTTAAAACTTTTCAAAGGAAATTAAAAATAACTTTGTTAGAATAGTAATTAGAATTAGTATTATTAGAATATAATAATGGACTAAAATGAAAAACGGTTCGCAGAACTGATTTTTAGTCCTTTTGTAGCCTCTTTTTTTATTTGCTTTTGTAATTTATTTATTTATTTTGTATCTATTTCTTTTGTATGATTTATGGCTGCAATAAACATTATTATTATTATTATTATTATAAAATTCACATCACTTGTGCAATTTAAAAAATATTTTTAATTAATTATTTCATAATATTTTTTTACATTATTTGTACAAGACATTTTGTTTATGGAATTTCCAAATATCTAAAGCCCTATTTCATCGTAGGAGTCGTATTATAACTCCGGAAGCAATTGAAACTAGGTAGTTCAGCGTTACAATTACAGTACCACTCTAGTTGCATTGTTTGCTGCAGCTTCGGTGACCGGAGAAAATTTTATAGCTTCTAGTATGCCATGTATGTATTTATGCATTCTGAAACAATCTCGATTGACCTAAATCTTGTATATTTTTCATGTAAAACAGTTTTTGCATCGGGAAAAATAACAAAGTTTTGGTCCAAGTCTCTTATCACAGTTGCAGGAAGTCCGTTGCCTGCATAGCGGGATAATATGGTTTTTACGTAGTATTCTTATCAAGATCCGAATCACAAACACGCATTATTTACATAAACTTCGAATCTTATCAACGTCAAACATTACAATTGAGATGAGGGTAAACTGAAAAGTTGAAGAAATAGTCTGGAAAAGTGATTCGCTACGCTTTAGAGACGAAACAAACCGCTCACGGTCTGACACTGATTAGTTCAGGATTTTTAATCAAACAAGTTATTTATTAGAGCTATGTCAAGCTCTAAAAAAAATTATTATGAATTATTGTGGTTGAAAAAGTTTTTTTTGTGTTTTTGTTTGTGTGTGTGTCGTTCACACATTAATTTAAGTTATTTGATTACAAAAGACTGAAACCATAAAATTGATTATTTGAAATCGGTGTGATAAAACCGATACCTTAATCTAGACCTGACCTATATTAACTAGAGATGAATTTTAAAGAATTAGCAATCAAAATTTGCTTCATCAGCTTCATTCTCTTTATCATCTCTAATAACGTGATTATCACTTTTATCATGAATGTTGTTATATTATTAAAATTTGTTCGTTTCTAGTTGTTGAACTTTGACTTTAAAATGACTGCTCCTTTTTGTTGCTAAGGACGTTGAAAATTGTAAAATAAATTTTAGTGATAAACAAGTTATTAAAACAAAAATGAAGGTTTTTTTTAATGTTATTAATTTTTATTTTTATTAATAAAAATATAATGTCAATGTTGTTTAAATTAAAGTACATAGTTTCAAACAGGATACGAAATTCTGATAAGACAGAAGTGAATAACACCAAATATTTAAAAAAAAAACTCGTTACTCACATTTATTTATAACAATTTGAATTTTTAAAAATACAATTTTGCATAAAATTGCATTATTAAGTACTTATTTATTAAAATAATTGAAGTATTGCAATTTAAATTTAATTGACGTCATCACTTATTGCGCTAAAAGTTTTTTGAATTATTATCGTTTTATAAAAAAATTTAAAAAAATATTTATTGGAAAAACAGTTTCTTATAATTAATTTACCAAAATAATATTTAGTATTTTTACGCCACAAAATAGTAAGTATTAAAAAAAATAGAAAATTTGACTTTATGTGGCAAGAAATTTAATTATAAACATAATTTTTTGATGAATTTTTAAGAACTCTTACAGAGAGAGGTGTTGGATAAAACTATGTATTGTACTCATGTCTTAACAGCAAATAAGTCACTTAAGAAAAATTAAGCCACTCGAGCAAGCTCTCGTGGCTAAACATAGCTATCTTTCGTGACTTATTTGCCTTATATAATAAATTGCTATTATTTTTTATTTTAAGCTTTCACAAGCTACCATGCTGTCATAATAGATACCTTTGCATCAGAAAAAAGCAATAGTAACATCGTAAAACTAAGATAAACAAACTAGGCAATATACACTACTTTTGTCTTTAGATACATGAATATCAGTCAGAGAAAGACAGAAAAAGAAATTGGTTGTTTTCTTCTTAGAATTTGAAAAATTTGTTAGCATTTCAAGCCTGTTTCCTGAGTTTTTTCTCGACTGTGTGCTGCAACTCTAGACCACATGAATTGTACTCCCAGTACCTATCATTCCAAGAAAAGAACTGCTAAAATAAGTCCAGCAGTAATCGGCAAAAATAATTTGATGAAAATCTTAGCTAATTTTTTTTTTGCTGCACGTATTTTAACGTGTCTTTTCTCTCACTACAAGCCGACAACCAATTTATTATCTAATGTAATTCCCCTAAAATCTGAATTTAACTTCTTTGTTGAAATATGTATTTTAACGAGCCATAAACAGGCCGCTTTATTTAAATAGTTACAGCCACTTTAGCCATCATCTAATACTCTGTATAAGTAAACGAAATTTCAACGCGTCATTCCATAACCCTGTCAAGAAAGCAATTTATCACCTCATAAAAGTAGTGATTTTGCCTAAAAAATGAACTTGTTTCTCAGAACCAATCTAAGAGAATTTAATCTGTCCAGGATTAGTTATTGATACTTTATGTTGTCGGGATGAGATAAGAGATCCTTTTTTTTCGGTTGATAAGAGAGGTTAAAACAGATAAATATTAGGTTAGACCCACAGTCCCTTGACACCTCTTTTGGCAATTTATTAGTTTTTCTCCTCGAACAAGAAACCGATTTGTTCGATTTATGTCGCTATAAATCAGAAATCCAACGTAATGAAATAACGGTTTAGAGTTTCATATTTCAGGTCGCTGTACAGACCATTACAGAATTTGAATGCGCTGTTGTTCACGCCAAACGTTTCCTTATTGCGATTATTTCGTCCTTGTTCAAACACCTGTTAATAACTCCCACACAATCTGTGCTAAACTAAAAATTTTTCAATTTCTTATTTAATACGAAGAATTGCTTAATGGTCATTTCATGCTGGGAACCAACTCGATGAAGAAATTCAAGACGGAGCGGCTGATATTTGATCAGTAGATCTTGTTATGACTAAGAGTGATCAGAGAAACGGTTATTGTTTTAAATATCACGCACTTTGAATTTCTACCGGAAGTTTTCATTTATTTATTTATTTTTATGGTAAGTACGTGTAGGTATCACTGTCAATCTCATGAAACTAAATTTTTTAGCACGTCTTACGTCTTGTCTAATAGTATTGAAGTTACAGAGAAACAAATATTCGAGTAAATGATGGGATTACAGTTTTTTATGTTATTTTTACTCCGTCCACATTTATCTCGCACGAAAAATTTTAATTATCTAATTAAAAGAAGAAATTATTTATTAAATAGGCGGAGCAAAGAAGATTAAAAAAATTTTCAATCTGTAAAATGCACCTACCTACAGCTCTATTTTTATTTAAAGTGACTCAGTAAATTGTAAGATGCTCTAATTCTATATAACTGTTCTAATTATTAATGCAATAAATTAAAAAAAAATTTTTTGGACATCAGAGAGTAGAAAAGTTTGTAAATATTTCTTTGAGCTTAGGAGAGCTCTATAAGGCCAAATTCAGTTTTTTTAGTTCTCAAAATACAAAGTTTCAAGCATAAATAAAAAAAATATCTTGAAAGCACTCTCTAGTCTTACAGTTGATTACAATTTTTGAAAACAGTTTTATTGTTAATTTTGTTTTAAAAATTATTTGACAATATAAATAATAAATAAGTTTTACAATTTTAGTTAAAATTTTTACTGTACCAAATGTTATTTTTACTGTAATTGTCTCGGGGACGTCGTTAAGGGTGTGCCTGGGTGGTCACGTGCCCACCTGAAATTTCGTGTGCCCACCCAAATTTACCATAAAAAGTAAGATATATTTTTTTAAAAAGAAAGTAATATACAATATTAGAAACAATCGGCATTATCCTTGTTAGTTGCGACGCGACGCCAGTGTGCGGCATAGACTTTGAGTAGCTTTATTTCTCAGAAAGTCAGCAATTGCGAATCGCATTTATTAAATATATATATACATTAATTTAATTGTCTATCGCTTTGATAAATTTGCAATAAATATTAAGCGTTTTTTATGAATTTCTTGACACCAACGGCAGATTTCTCGATTCACTAGACATCTTTACCAACTCATTTTTTAATCAGCATTATCGAGTATTGTACGTTTTTCATCTTTTTGTTACTAATCGTAATTATAAATCAAGATGAGTAAAAGAAGTATTGCAGATTATTTTTCTAAAAATACTAAAAACAGTGATAGTGAACTTAGTGCGAGTTCTAGTGCAAAAACAATTAAAATAACAGACACAAGGGCTAGTGATAATATTGAATTAAATACTGATTTAGACAATGTGAACATAAATGAATTTTGTAATTACCCAGATGATAGCTTATATAGTAGTGAATCAGAAGATCAAGATTGCAATATCAATGAATATCTGTGTTTAACTGAAGGTGTAGGTGATGCTGATGACCTTACACAACTAGGGACTAGTTCTGCAATTTTGCCAAAGGTACGTAAAATAAATTTTTGATAATAACTATGCAGAAGTTCGCCCTTTTTCCCCTAAAGAGAAATTTTTTGGTTTGATTTTTTACTAAATTTCTATTAAATAGTAGTATTATTTTTCACATACAGTGTATTCAAAAGGACCGTACCATAACTCTCATGATTGTTAGAATTGTTATGTTATTTTTTAAAATGTAAGCAAAATTTTTTTTATTAATTTTTCTGAGGTGTGTAAGGGTCTTTAAAGATGCTTTACTGCGTCGTTTAATATCTATGCTTTTTTAATATTTATTTGTGGTTCTGTTAATGTTTCATTTCCGTCATTTCTATCGGTGGTCCGACCTTTTTGAATCACCCTGTATTGGGTATCAAAAAAAACTTCATTGTTACATTTGCTGGTTCTAAACATAATATGATTTTGGGATTTTTTTGAATTACTTATGCAATATTTTAGGAAAACCCCGGCCCAGTAGATTTATCAAAAGAAATTAGTAGTGGTCTCATATAACCAGATCTGAAAGTTTATCTCAAAACGAAATTTTTAAACAAATAGAGATCTTTTCGTGGTACCATCAACATAAATGGTTGGAATACAGTGTCTTGAAAGATTCCACATACTGCCATTCATGTCGATTTTTTTCAAAAGAAAAAAGCGAATAATGTGCCATTTGTTACAGTTGATTTCAAAAACTGGAAAGGGGCAACAGAAAATGAGTCTGGGTTTAAAAAACATGAAACAAGTAATGCCCACAAAGAATGTGAAATTTCTTGGATAAACTTTCTTAAAAGAACAACCAAACTGTGGCAGATCAAATAAGCCAGGAGCGTGTTAGGCAGGTGGAAGAAAACCGAAAGTATCATAATAGAACTGTTGCTCTCTTGTGGCATGCAAGGAATTGCTTTAAGAGGTGATGATGAATCTGAGGCTAGTACAATTAAAGGAAATTTTATAGAACTTCTTAACTTAGTGTCGACACACGACGATTTTGTGAAAAATAGAATTAAGAATGCTCTTTCTTCAATTCAAAATGACTTATTAGGTATTGTGCGTGATCATATATTGCGGAAGTAAATTCATGTGAATATTTTACAATAAAAGTAGACGAAACTAAAGACAAATCGAAAAATGAACAGTTATTCATAGTTGTAAGGTATTTGTACAAAGGTAATGTGTACGAACGTTTTTTAGGTTTTGTAAAAGCAGAAACGCTTAAAGCGTTAAAAAAAACATTAGCTAAATTAAAAATTGATATTAAGAAATGTGTGGCACAAACCTATGACGGTGCCAACACAATGAGTGGTAATGTTGGCGGTGTACAAACATTATTTAAACGAGGTTCCATATGCTTTATATATTCATTGTTTCAATCATAAGTTAAACTTAATTTTAGTCAGTGCTTGTAACGCAATCTCTTATAATGAACATTTTTTCAGTATGGTTGAAAAAATATTGTTGTTTCTGGTTCCGCTGTACACTCTCAATTTTTGAAAATTCAAAGAGACTAACTCAAATGAAAAACCAATAGAATTAAAGCTTATATGCTTCACGCGATGGAGCAACCAATTTTATACATGTTTAGCTTAAATAAAACAATAAATATTATATTAATTTTCTTAAATAATACAAGTAATAATAGAAGCGTAAGAAAAATTAATGCTGTAGGACTTTTGAATCAAATTATTTTTGAATTTGTTTTTAACATTTGTTATTTTAGTGAGATGCTGTTTCATTTAAAAAAAAATAGTGTTTATTTACAGAGCATTGCAGCGGAGTTTTCGGAAGCTTTAATTCTTATTGAAAACTTAAAGACCTGTGTGTAAGCAGGCGCAATTTTGAAAAAAATGAAAGTGTAGAAACTCATTTTGATGTTATATACAAAGAGGCGGTAGCAATGTGTAATGAAACTAATGTAGCAATCGAAATAGAAGAAAAACGACCAATAAAGTATCCTCTAAAATTAAAAAATTATCTGGTAGAACAGTCCGTTGGAAACAAAGACCGAAATGATTTTTTTAAAGACCCAAAAAAATTTTTTAAATTTCGTTTGTACCTTCAACATTAAACAGAATTATAAATGAAATAAACTGTCGGTTCATTATATTCTCTTAATTCTCTTAATCCCAAATCAAGTTTTTTTTTTAAATTAGTAAATCTACAACCGTTGGCTGAACATTACAGGATAGATATTGATTTGCTGCAAAGCGAAATAAAAATCTTACCGAAAACTATTAAAAGATATGAAGATAAATATAAAATTAAAATTGAAAGTATTATGCAATTTTTAGATCTGTTAGAAAGCTACAAAATCGTATTTTCAGAATTTTACTAACTTTGTACAA
Organism: Tribolium confusum; assembly: GCA_029207805.1. Classification (NCBI taxonomy): domain Eukaryota; kingdom Metazoa; phylum Arthropoda; class Insecta; order Coleoptera; family Tenebrionidae; genus Tribolium; species Tribolium confusum. Next base: position 565,448 of record JALGAY010000004.1, read on the forward strand.
TTGCTGTCATTATTCCAGTGTCGAGCGCAGCATGCGAGAGAACGTTCCCTTCTCTAAGACGAATAAAAACATATTTAAGAAACAAAATAAGTGACGAGAGTCTGTCGCTTATAAAAAAATAAATTTGGATAAAATAGTAGATTCTTTCGCTGCAAAAAATCCAAGACGTTTAATACTACACTAAAGAAAGAGTATAAGCTCATTTATTTTTATTTAATTCTATTATATAAAAATGTAACGTATGAATTATAATGTATCAAATGTTATTTATAATGTTCTGTTATTTTCAAAATATACATACATCTTATATATTTTTACGTTTTTTTATGCTCACCTGAAAAAAAGTGGGAACCAGCTTGTGCCACCCTAAAAAAATATCCTGAATTGTTCCTGAATTACCTACAGTCACTAAATAAACAGAGTACTGCAATGTCCGCCATATTTTGAGTAAAAATCCAGATAAGAACATTAGATTTTACGATGGATTTTATGGTTTCTTATTTTTTTTCCGACTTATTGTCGATGCAAAAAGCGATAGAAACACACAAAATCCGTTGTTTAATCCAGCATTTTGAAATTCGAATATTTGCGCGCTAATTTTTACTCTAAATATAGCAAACGTTGCGATACTGTTTATTGTGTTTATTTAGTGACTGTATAACTGTCAAAACAGAGATGGATTTCTGGAAATTTAATCCTCTAGATTTCACTTTTTTATTTATTTTAATTTAAATTTCTATACAATACTAAACGACATTACTGTAATTGTCTACAGTCACTAAATAAACACAGTACTGCAACGCCCGCCATATTTGGAGTAAAACTGTCGTAAAAATCGATAAAAACACATAAAATCCGTGGTTAAATTCAGAGTTTTAAAATTCAAATGTTGCAGCCAGTCCCTAAATACACACACATTACTGCAAAACTCACCCCAAAAATTCTTTATAAAACTTCATTAAAAATAAGCCTAACCTGTTTTTTATTTTGTTTAATTCTCAAAATTAACTCCTAAGATTAATAATTTTTGTAAGGGGGAGGGATTAAATGACGTCAGCAGGCGTAATACGCTTAATTGGTTGCAATATGAAGGTGTGTCCCTAAAGTGGTGTAGTGGGAAATGCACGCAACTCATTCCTTACTTATTATTGGTTGTAACGTTTCTAAAATCGAGTATCATTGAAGCAGGTTAGCAACAAGGCGTGGTTCTAACACTGACGTTATGAGAAATTTTTAATTTCGATTTTTAACCATTTCTACATTTTTTTTTCAAGAAACGGAATTGCAGTTCTCTTTAAATATCAATTCAGAGTACTAAAAAGCAAACTTAAGGAATAGGACTTGTCTTAAATTTATTTTTGAGTTCATATTTAAGAGATTTCAAGTTATTTACTATTTCGGGACTACTGATAGTTGCAGCAATGTTAGATAGACGAATCAAATTACTATTTGCAAAAATTTGATTCTAGAACATTGTGATATTTGTGATATCTACTATTGATAAAAATTGCATTTGAATTTAACTCAAAAATACTATAAATTATTTTTTTTTTTACAACAATATGAAACAAACAATAATTAATATTTAAATACTTATTGTTTTAAAAACATTCTATAATACTTTGTATTTTAATACACTTAAAACCATTTCTAACGCGTACTTAATATATTTTCCATTTTCCATGCATAAACAATAAACAGTATATTTGCCAGGTTGGTCAAGGTCAATAGGTGTAGAATTTAGTCATCATTTACTCATTTTATATTTACTTATGTGTTATATTTCGTATTTGTAAACGCTCTAATTTACTAAAACAGTATTTAGTATTTAATTTCGTCAAATAATTTTTATTTAAAAGTATAGGCAACTCTTTATACATTGTATTGTTTGTTGTGTTGTAGGAATTGAGGGCCGGTATAATGATGAACCTACTCAATACAGTCCCGCCTCTCATAATGAGGGGGCTGAGCCTTCACCCCACTCTCGTGCGACAACGCCTCTCGAATGTCTGCCCTATACAACCGAAGCCGATCAGGAAAATTATCCGAATGTCATGCGATCAGAGGGGGATTATTTACTTTTTAATAATGGACGCATGGATGAGGTAAAAATTTGAAAAATTGGCGAAATGTAAATTGCGGTTTTAGGTGCCGATTGATGATGCTTCCGGTACGGAATATCTTCAGTTAGGTACTGTTCAGAATGTTTCGAATGGATCTCCAAATGGTAGTGGTAATTCCAGTTCAGGATCTCCTAGAAGAGTAGCTTTTACACATTTAAATTCGATACCAACATCAGACCATCACACTATTATTGAAGGATCACATCTCACACAGTTAACGAGCCATATTAGTTATACGGGAGATATTGAAGCATCTCCTGGAGTTAATCTAGCAAGGTACTAACTAAATTTAAGTGTGTTAACAAAAAGAAAAACAAAAAATTTATAAAACAGACTTTAAAGAAATAAAAAACAAAAATTGTTTTACCAATTTGGGGCCGATTTCATAATCAACTTAAAGGCTTTTTTAATTTAAAAGAAGTTTAGACTGTAACTGTCGATGATTTTTCGATGCATATTGTCATAATCGCAGTTACAGTCTAAACGTCATTTAAATTAAAGAAGCTTTTAAGTTGATTATGAAATCGGCTCTTATTAGTGTTGTAATGAGACCTCATTTTCAGAATTTTTTTTTCCGTATTTTTATAAATATTTATTGAAAAAAAATATTTTATGTTTAATAAATTGTTTATTCTGGGAACTCGACGTAATTAAGTACCTTGATGACAATAATAATGGCGTCAAATTTGCGTTTACATGCTTTATTTAAATTTTCTATTTGCATTTTAGATATAGGTATCAATCTTATCATATTTTTTTGATAAAATAGACGATATCGGTTAAAGGAAGTTACCAAAAGCATTTTGTGTATCATTTTATATTAAATATTTATGTCAAAATGTAAGTAAGAATAATTTAGTGAGTGTAAATTTATATCCTAAGAAGAAGAAGAATCTGAAGGTAATAAATTATTTAATTAATTATTATTTTTTAAATGATGTTAATAGTAATTTTATAAAATAAAACTAAAAAAACAAAGAATAGCTATTTTGATGTTTTTTAATTAAATAGAATTTTGTTTGTTAATTTATAAACTAATTTAACCATGAGTCAGGTTACAAAATTTTTGTAATTTCAGCTCAACTGCTTAAAATATACTTTAATTATTTTATTATTTTTTAAAATTAAATACAGAACTAGATATTTTTGTAATCTCGGTTCAATCTTGTCCTGTTTTCAAGCTCTAACCTTTTTTCAGTTTTTTTCTATCTTTTAGAAGCTTTGTTTCAGATTTTCTTTCACTTACAGAAAGTTCTCTCCCATCTTACTAACTCTCAAATTTTTTTAAGATAAGAAAACAGTTTCTTGTTTTATTGTGTCGTAGTTTTTATGTTTTTGTTTTTCTCCTAATAATTATTCTTTGTTCTTACAAAATCTTTCCTTTGTTTTCTATTCTCTTTTATAGATAGCTTTTCTTGTTCTTTTATGTTGTCTAGAATCTTTTGTTCTTTTATAATCTTAATTTTTTTTGCTATCGTTGTTTTTTAAACATTTCTGGAAACTTTTCTTGTTGTATAATATTCTATTGCTCATTTTTTTATTCAGTTGATTTTTTCCTCAAACATCACCTCTTAAATTCTTTTACAAAATTTTTTGTTTCTCTAGAATCTTTGTTTACTCGGCATTTTTCCACTTCTAGAAGGATCTTTTGCTTTGCTTTTTCTACAAAACGTCGTTTTCTAAATTTTTTTTTAGCAATAATTTACCAAGCACTGTTTGCAATCATCTTTTATTATTCCAGAATCTTTTTTGCTCTTCAAAAACTGCGTTTTAGCTTCTTTTATAATTTTGTTTGCCTTTCTTTATTTTATCAATCGTCGTTTCTTAGATTTTTTATTTTTTTCTACTTTGCTTTTTAGCTCTTGTAGATTTTCTTTCAACAACGTCACTTCACTTTTCGACGAATTTTCTTTTTTCTTTTTCAGCAATTGTTGTTTCTTCTTCACTGTTCTAAACTATTTTCTGTTTTTCTAAAAACTTTTTTTGTTTTTCTTTTTTATCCACCAAACAATTAATTTTCTTTATTCTTGGTTTTTATCAAGTGTTTTTTTTTTCAATTTTTTTTAAACGACGTTTTACAAATTATTCTAATAAATTTTTGCATTTCTAGTAGAACCTCTTTTTTTTTCAGATTCTAGCTTCTAGAATTCTTCTAGATTCTAGAATTTGATCTTGTTTTTGCATAACAACATTTTCCATTTTTTTCTGTTTTTTAAGACGCCGTTTTTAGAACTGTTCTAGAATCTTCGTATTTCTTCAAGAATTTTTTTATCTGAGATAAGTTACTAAAAATTAATAAAAACACTTTTCTTGCAAAACAACAGTAGTATGTGTAGTAATCCATAAACGCTAACATTATAGGGCTCCAATAAAATAGCCTAACTGTTATTTCTGGTTTCTTTGTTAGATAATTTTCTTAACTAATTGGGTAAAACTGTAAGACAGACTTAAACCAGTATGTTGCCTAATAAGAAACAGTAAATTATAGTAATGGGTTAGACTGTAAACTCATTCTTAAGAAATTAGCTTTAACAGGTCATATAATGTTTCCGTTTTTGGATTACTTTACTTGGACATAACAGTGGACTTATCTGAATTTATTTTAATGTACTAGTTTGTCTAGAATAACATTTTAGTGTAATTATACAGGGTGTAATAAGCCAAAATAGTCAAAATATCGAATTGTCAAAATTTTGAGCCAAAGTTGTTATATTTAGTGTCTCCTTTTCGAATGACCGCTACTATACATATCTATTTATTTTTTTAATTTTGAATTTTTAATTTATATTTAATAAACAGTGAAAATGAATATTCTAAGCTATTCTTTTGTTTTGTGCCAAACATTTTTAACAGACTTAATTTTGTTAATATTTTTATGAATGCTGCCAGCTGTCAAATATCAGCTGTTTGAAATCGCCAAGTAACCAAAATCAAAGACTTTTTTAACTACAACACAGTTTTATATATAGAATGTTCCAGAACTTATGACCCAGAGAAAAAACGAAAGCTCGCCTTATAATTCAAATTGTAATTCGACCAATCAAAACATTGTGAATCATTCAGGTCTATCTCTTATTGTTGCTCTTAAAAGCTTTCTTTCTGGGACTGATGGGTTTTACAAGGCTTGCAATTTCACGGTTTTCTCTGAGTCATAAGTTTTGGAACACTCTGTATAGAAAAATAAAATATTGCTTATTTCTTTTGCTTCAATAGAGATAGTCTTTAAAGTAGCAAATAGAGAAAAACAATTATACACCACTGAAAAGTACCTATAACTGATAGTAAAATGATTTTATGACTCATTTTAAGAGGTAAAGCGTTATGTGATGGTCAGTAAAAGATGAATCACTGGTAAAAACTAAAAAATATAATAGGTTTGTTTTTAATATGAGTGGACAAAGAAAATTGCAGAATTTGATTTTTTTATTATTTGTTAATCTAACATGTTTTCTTTCTCAAAAAATCAAATTTCAAAATATATTTTTTATTTGTTTATTATAAACAATATGGTTATCAAAAATTGTTAATAAAATGACAATGGTAACATTAAATTACTTTGTGGTAGTGATTCTTATATTTTGGGTTTATAGAGTAGGTTTTACTTTAAAAAGTAAGTAGTTATGACTGTATCAAAGTTATATTTACTTCAAAGTAACTTAGTAATGTAAAAATAACCGAAATCCCACTCAACAAATTATTAATAACTGTTTAAAGTCTTGCTGAAAGTTATAAATACGTTGCGGAGACCTCAAATGTTACTTTTAAACGGCCCACACACGATACGATCTGTCGTACGACGGTTGTATTGCAGATTTGATGAACAATCGTTCCAACAAATTGGTTAGTGTTTTGCCCACAGACGTTACGATTTGAGCATCAAACAGACGTTGCAATTGGCAGTTGTTTTACATTCGTATACACTTCATCATGAAGTGTATACATTCGTAATCATGATACCGCCTATTGGGAAAAAGATTATAGCGGCAATAGTTGTCAGTCTGTTAAGTGAAGAAAAAAGAATTAAGAAACAAAAGAAATAGTCCAAAACGTGGTTATTCTAGCGACGTATATATACGCATATGAATTTGCTGCGAAAATTACGTATCAACAAACCAGGAAATTTTAAATAGTATCTAAGATCCTGAGAATAAAACACCTTTCTTCTAGAACCAACGTTTTTGAACATGCGCAGTGGCTCTTTTGTGTCACGTGTTTTTGAAATCGTTCCAACTTATCGTAACAAGCGCACAAACGATACGATTTGTCGTTCACCAAACGCGGTCGTACGATAAATATTTAACCAGGCAAACGATTTGTTTGACGACAACCCCACACACGATCCAACTATCGTACCACGGTCGTAACAACTTGAGTTGTACAACATGTCGTACGACAAATCGTATCGTGTGTGGGCCGTTTTAGAGAAATATTTCTTCAAAGTAAGACAGTAGTAACAAACAACAATTGTTGTTACTATCTGGTTGGTTCTACAAAGTTTTGCTTAATTTACAGTAGATACTAACGGTTTTTTTTTCGTATTGTACCCGATCAAATTTACTAAAAAATTTTTTACAATAGAATAGTTTAAAAAGGTAAATAGGGTGGGCCAAAAAAATCTAATACTTTTTTTTAAATTTTTGACACTAAAAAATTGGTATCTAGGCATCTTTAAAAAGCATGAAGAACTCCCTCATCTCAGTTTTCTATTTTTTCTTTAGTTCTATTTGGCAAAATTTATATCTTCTTACTACTTGATCGTAGAAAAAAGTTTTATTTACATTTTTTGTAGAAAATTAAACGCTCTAAAAAATGTATTTTACAATTTTTTTTATAGCTATTAGCGTTTAGAAAATAACAGAAGTCAAAGTGTGAAGAATTTATAAAAAAAAAATTTAATTTTAAATTTTATAACTCGTAGATAAATAAATATTAGAAAAGTCAAGATACACAGTTTTATAGAAAATTGAACACTCTACAAAAAAGGTCTCTTGTGGTTAACTGATTACTCTAACCACTTAAAAGATATATGCATTTTAAAAACCGAAATTTGAGAATAAATCCTCATTTTTTTTAAATGGTTGTAGTAATTAACCACAAAAAACTTTTTTTTGTAGAGCGATTAATTTTCTACAAAACTATATGTTGCGCATTTTCTAATATTTATTTATCCACGAGATATAACATTTAGAATTAAAAAAGAAATTTTTGTTAAATTCTTCGAACTTTGACGTTTGTTATCTTTTAAACGCTAATAGCTATAAAAAATTGTAAGATACCTTTTTAGAGCGTTCAATTTTGTACAAAAAATGCAAATAAAACTTTTCTGTACAATCCAGTAGTGAGAAGATATGGATTTTGCCAAATAGAACTAAAGAAAAAAATAGAAAACTGAGATGAGGAGGCCCTTTTAATTCTTTAAATGTGCTTATAATAGGAACCATTTTTTCAGTGTCGGAAGTTAGAAAAACAATATTTAATTTTTTGGCCCTTTAAATACGTAAATTAAGTAACCCTTCGGTAGTTTTTACTACATCAAAGTTGCAAACACTAGAACAGCAGAATTGTTACAACTTGGGTCAGCTGCAGCTGTCTGAACTTCTAGAGGTGGGTCTTCGCTTTAAAAGTTAGGCATTTCAGTCATTTTATGCATTTAAATTTTTGACAATTATTTATAATTATAACAATTTGTTTGGTTGTGACAGTAATCCTAAAATTCTGTGACTAAATAAGTTTAAGATCTTAAACCGAGTTTTTTGTCTTAATAAAAGACTCGCTGTTGCTCGTTCTTGCTTTAAACGATCTTGAATACTAATACAAAATAATGGATTTACATTTTTTTTAAGTCATGCAAGATAAAAAATTTATCATATTACGAGTGATTTCAGAGAATAAACTAAAAAATTATGTAAAAGTCACACGAACAGACAAAATGAAGAATTTGTGCATTTACATATTTATTATAAGATAAGGTTTAATAATCAGAATATCCAGTTCAAACTGTGGAATTTTTAAAACCGTTTATCATATTTTTAAATCAATATTAACACTTGAACTGAGTTTAATTTTAGCTAAAAATAATAATTTTTAAAATAAATCTTTGAATCTCGATAATTTCTAAAAACCACGTTTAGGTTTTCTTCATTGTTTTGAACAGTAATTTTCGTATTAAAATACTCGGTTTTCCGCCAGCATTTGTAATAACATGCGGGTTTTCTTATCAGTAAAACGGGGTAATGTGCTCGTTACGCTATTGATAAGAAAATATCCATTTAAACGCACCTTGGTGCAAAGAAAAATTATAAAACACACACCTCCCAGAAATGTTTTTCTTTCGCATTGTTTACAATCATTAGAATAAAAATATTTAGGTTCATTAACCGTCCGATGGTCAATGCCAAGACCATGTTGCAATCTACCTCTAATTAGTAATTAAAGACTGGCTTGTTTTGCAACCCTTGAAGGAGGAAAATGTCGCGTGCCACCGGTGTAAGTACAACTCCATGTCACCGGTAATAGAAGAATTTGCTCGCACGTGGATGCGATCAAGCGAACTCCCATTTCCGGTTTTTTCCAATTTTCTACAACTTTTTTAAATTCGAGAAATGAATTATTCAGTCCATATGGAACAAGCAACTGTGACAGGAAAATTCGATGTGATAAGAGCACTTCCTGTTGAATATTTCAACTGATTTTGTTTTAAAAAAAAGTGCATATTGAAGGCACTTTCTGGACTTGATAACTGGTAATTTCCTAATAGTTTTTTAGATAATGGTTCGTCTGGGTAGGTAGCTAGACGGTCAATTTGTAAAATACATTAGGAAAGGTATCTCGTAAATGTTTATAAATGACTATCCAACAACAATTCCATCAGTGACCTTGACGTGACAAAACGTCAAACAAGAATTTTATTCTTTGTTTCAAATAAATTTGTAATAATGAAATTAGAAACGTTGACTTATTAGAAATGTAATTCAAGACGTGATTCACATAAATATCAAATCATCTAATAGATTATTTTCATTTCTGGGAATGTTTGGTTTATTGTTGAAACAAATACAGTTTCAGAGTTTCAGCTAATTGAAAAATGTAAGCGATATCGTTTCGGTGGGATATTTGAGTAGGTTGGGAGCTGAAATCTAATGGCAATTTTCGTCCTTCAACATAAATATTTTGACACACTGGTCTAGCTGACGTTTACATCAAAAATGCGTTAAATATATTTTATTGAACTTAAAAATTGTGTCAATTTTGGTATAGTTCTGTTGTTTATTATATAAATAACACTGGGAGTGCTTTTTCTAATTTAAAATTGTGTTGTAAGATGCAGAAAACAACTAGTGTTACTTAATTTCTTTATAAACAATTTTAATATTTTGAGGTAGAAGATTTGCGATATTTTTTTTCTATTATTTAACGTAAAATTTATACAATAATAATATAGTTGGTCAGTTAAAACTTCCTCTATCAGAAAGAAGTTTCTGGTTGTATCTCACCAATGAGAAAAAAATTGGGCATCTGGACACATCCGGTCTAAATTTCATTAGCTTCTCGATAAAAATATTTTAAAGATACCTTCAGGCATCAAATAATATTAAAATTTAATTTATTACAGTATTTGGAGTTATTTTAAATAATAGCCTAAGTAGCATCGTAATATTTTAGTTTTTGATACTTTAATACAGAAAATACTACAGAAAAGTTACTTAATTTACATCTCTTAAGTGAAAGTAACCTGTTATTTAACTTAAAAATTAATATTTTTTTGCTATAGGAGTGGAAAAGGCACTTTACTGCACTCTTAATAATGAGTTAATAACACATTATTTACTCTGATAAATCACTTACCATGCAGCTCGTTTGGTAAACCACATCTTTGTGCATAACGTTCTTATAACTGCAGGTACAGTAATGTTTTTTTTTAATTATATATTGAAGTGCATGTTATAAACTCGTGTTTATTACACAGTTTGGCAGCTATAAAGTATCTCCTTATTTTACTAGTACAAAAAAGCGGTACTTTATAGCCCCAAAACTTAATAATAAATCAAACTTTTATCTAATCAAACAAAAGTTTCTATTTTTTTATTGTAGGAGTGAAAGAAGTACCTTATTGCACTTGTGATAGTAAAACATTATTCACTCAGCTAAATTATTTACTTACTTACCAAGCAACTTATTACGTAAATTACATCTTTGTGAATAATGTTATTATAACTGCACGTCTAGACAACGTACTTACTTTTCTAAAAAATATGTAAAAGCGTAGATTATAAAGTAGTGTTTATTGTACAGTTTGGCGGCTATAAAGTAACTCTTTATTTTACTAGTACAAAAAAGCGGTATTTTATAGCCGCAAAACCCGACAATAAATCAAATTTTTATGCAATTAAATGACAAAAAGTGGCGTTTTTTTGTTATAAGAGTGGAAAAGGCACTTTATTGCATTTGTAAAAATGATACATTATTTACTTACAATGCGGCTTGTTTTGTAAACTACAACCGTTCGTATAATAATGTTCTATTTTTTAAATTAATTTTTGATATGACTGGACTATAAAGTGGTGTTTATTGTACAGTTTGGCGGCTATAAAGTATTATTTTATTTTACTGATACAAAAAAGGGCACTTTATACCCTCAAAACCCGACAATAAATCAAATTTTTATGCAGTTAAATGACAAAAATTTTCGTTTTTCTGTTATAAGAGTGGAAAAAGTACTTTATTGCACTTGTGGTAGTAATACATTATTCACTGAGATAAATTATTTTCTTACTATACAGCTTGTTTTAGGCACGACTGAATTATAAAGTGGTATTTATTATACAGTTTGGGGGCTCTTTATTTTTGACACGACTGAATTATAAAGTAGCGTTTATCTATTGTACAGTTCGGCGGCTATAAAGTATCTCTTTGTTTGCTGAACTTTATAGCCTCAAAACCACGACAATAAATCAAATTTTATGCAGTTGAATGACCAAAATTGGCGTTTTCTTGTTATAAAAGTGTAAAAAACACTTTATCGCATTTGTGTTAATAATACATTATTCACTGAAATAGATTATTTACTTACAATGCAGCTTGTTTGGTAAACTACAATCGTTGGTACAATAAATTCTATTTTTTAAATTTAGTTTTGACACGACTGAACTATAAAGTGGTGTTTATTGTACAGTTTAGGGGCTACAAAGTTTCTTTTTACTGTATTAGTAAAATAATAGTATATTACAACATGCGTTGTATAAGACAATTATTTGAAACACAACGAGTAAAACGAGGAAACCACTAGTGCTTTAATAATCATAAAAGCACCTAAATGAGTTTCTTAAACAAACTAAAACATAACTTTATTGTACTATATAATAAAGAGGTATTTTAACGCTGAAAAACTGTCTAATAAATGACATTTTTATGCAGTTGTGTATAAAATTATTTAATCTGTGTATAATTATTATTTTATATGTACAAACAAATTTTAAAGTATTGTTTGTTGTACAGTTTAGCTGCTGTAAAGTTTTTCTCTATTATATTAGGTAAAATAATAGTATATTAGCATGATTTTGAACACAACTGGCGAAACGAGAAGACTACTAGTGCTTTAATTGCTATAAAAGCACTCAAATAAGTTTTTTAAAGAAACTAGAAAATAACTATATCTTACTGTACAATAAAAAGGTACTTTATAGCCGCAAAACTGTATGATAAATACCTACATTATGTAATCAATTAATGATTACAAAAATAGTTATATCAGAAGTTTTGTTAGTTTATTTTAATTTTATTAACTAAGCTCTAATTTTTTTATAGCTACTTGTAGAAATTTTGTAAAAAAAGAAAATAAAAAAATGCTTTTCAATTAATTAATTATATTTTTTCTTATGTGTGAGTGCAATTAATATAGGATTAGAAGTTGTTATCGTACTAATTAAATGATAGAATGATAATCTAATTATAAAAAAAAGTTGCATTTGATGCCATGCGATTTTTAATTAGCAACATGTCAAATAAATGTGATTATTCCAAGGCCAAATCAAATCTAGAATATTTCGTCCCTCTCAACACGATTTTTGTTAAAAAACTCGAAAATTTATTTTGTCATTAAAAAGTAATTAAACAAACCAAACTACATCTACGTGCCAAATTTAAACAAATCGAATTTCGAGTAAATTAGAGTAAATGGCCTCTTAAGGTTAAACAACTTGTTATTTTTTGTTCGAAACGCAATTAATAATAATTTAAGTTTTAACAATAATTTTAACGTTTCCGCACGTATTTAACACGGACATGATTAATTTTCTAAACAAAGTGTTCACCGATTACGAGCCGAAAAAGTCTTAAATTTTTTGCGGTTGGTTGTGGTGTCGTGACGTCAGAGCGTCGTCCCCCCTTTGTAAGATGGTCGCTTCAGTTTGCCCAACAATTAGTAATCCATTGTCAGTTGTCGTACTTTGTCCGAAGTGTTCGGGCGATGCTTCAAAAATCCTATCGCGTCTTAAAAAAATTTAAAAAAAGTGTTCTTTCAAGTACGTTTTCTCAAATAAACCCCACGATATGGATTTAAATTTTTTACAACACAAGTTAGTTTTTGTCATCCAGTATTTTAGCTAGTTTTTATTCCTCCCCAGATCACACTCGCTTCAGTTTGACGGTGGTGCGTCTCGGTGATTAATTTATCATTTTCTGTGATAAGATTATTGTATCACTGGTCATGTCTTCGTTATTAAGACACCTCCTATCGAAGAAGTGGGTGTTTTTATGAACGCAATATCATTTCTCGCCTATCTTTGATCCGAACAATTTTTTTAATACGCAGATGATGTTGCTGAAACTCTTCAATTTTTTCAGTACGCTGTATTCACGAAATCCGGGTAGTTACACCACCGGTACCATGCCGTATTACGGAACTACATCACCAGAATTGTCCTCGCAATCAACGCAGTTGTGGACCAATTCAGGTAAGTCTGATAAGATTTCCACAAAAAAATATTTTGGTTAGAAACGGATGTTTTTATGGTTTACTGTTTTGCACACTCAAATGTTAATAAACTCTATTTATTGTGCAATTTTAATCACGAATTTACAATAATTTTAGACGAATAAATGTTTTATCTTTTTTTTTATTTATTTCAACAGTTTTTATAGTAAAGTCAAACCAGAGGTAAAAAAAGGTCAAGTGTGCATTTTGAACAGAATTATTAATATTTTAAATTTTTGAAATACGTTTTTTGTAAATCTATTTTTTTTTATAGTTAATAACATTTTATATTTAAGAAGTTACAATATAAGCAAGCAAAATTTATCTAATTAAATTTAAATTAAAAACATTTAAAACAGGGTTTCTTCTACAAGGATTACTTATCATCTGGATTAAAAAAGAAAGCGGATTAAATATTTTTTTTATCCAGTCTAGAAATTTACAATCGAATTACAAAAAATCGGATCCGAATCAGTTGATAAAATTGATTTATTTAAATGTTTCTCAGTTTTATCAGTTTTTTTTCTAACTCTTTTGATATACTTTTTATCGTTATCTTTATTCGACTTTATTTCACTAAACGAAAATACTTTGTGCACAAAAAATAGAAATATTGACTGATATAATGAATGTATTATTACAATACCAAAAGGTGTTAGCAGAGTAAGAGTCTAAATAATTAATAAAAATATATAAACATTGTTGTTGTATCAATTTGTAATAATTACAGTCAATATTTCTATTTTTTGCGTAAATCCAGTAAGCTATAAGAGTTTTTATTTGTTTCTGTGCGTTTAATCCTACACCAAATACTGTAGTGACTATATTTTTGCTTTAAATAATTAATTACAGTTTTTGCTGCATTACAGCTTGGTATGTCAATTTTACGTATCGATTTGTCACTTTTACAGATTATTATTACATTTAGTCAATAAAAATCGATAAAATCTTGTACATTTATAAAAAAAAATTCTAGTTTCTGCTGTATTACAGATCAGTATGTCAATTTTACGTATTAATTTCGTAATTTTAAAGAATATTATTACATTCAGCCAACAGAAACCGATAAAGTCTTGGACATTTACAAAGAGATACAGTTTTCACTGTATTACAGTTCGTTATGTCAATTTTACGCATCGATTTGTCAATTATGCAGAATGTAATTACATTCAGCCAACAAAAATCAATGAAAATGCAACAATATCATATCAGCCTTACTTGTCTTAAAATCCTCGTTTAGAAGTTTATTTGACACTTAACCTGACATTTGTAGTTGCTGTAAAATCCCTTACATGCTATTCATCGACTTAGTCCCAGATTTTTTTCCTGTAAAAATATTAAAATTAGTAATTTTTGCAAAGAAATTTGTAAAAAAAAATCATAAAGATTTTTTACAGTTACAGTCAATATTTCTATTTTTTGCGTAAATCCAGTAAGCTATAAGAGTTTTTATTTGTTTCTGTGCGTTTAATCCTACACCAACTGTATTTTTGCTCTAAATATTTTAATTACAGTTTTTGCTGTATTACAGCTTGGTATATCATTTTTACGTATCGATTTGTCACTTTTACAGATTATTATTACATTTAGTCAATAAAAATCGATAAAATCTTGTACATTTATAAAAAAATTATAGTTTTTGCTGTATTACAGATCAGTATGTCAATTTTACGTATTAATTTCGTAATTTTAAAAAATATTATTACATTCAGCCAACAGAAACCGATAGTCTTGGACATTTACAGAGAGATACAGTTTTCGCTGTATTACAGTTCGTTATGTCAATTTTACGCATCGATTTGTCAATTATGCAGAATGTAATTACATTCAGCCAACAAAAATCAATGAAAATGCAACAATATCATATCAGCCTTACTTGTCTTAAAATCCTCGTTTAGAAGTTTATTTGACACTTAACCTGACATTTGTAGTTGCTGTAAAATCCCTTACATGCTATTCATCGACTTAGTCCCAGATTTTTTTCCTGTAAAAATATTAAAATTAGTAATTTTTGCAAAGAAATTTGTAAAAAAAAATCATAAAGATTTTTTACAGTTACAGTCAATATTTCTATTTTTTGCGTAAATCCAGTAAGCTATAAGAGTTTTTATTTGTTTCTGTGCGTTTAATCCTACACCAACTGTATTTTTGCTCTAAATATTTTAATTACAGTTTTTGCTGTATTACAGCTTGGTATATCATTTTTACGTATCGATTTGTCACTTTTACAGATTATTATTACATTTAGTCAATAAAAATCGATAAAATCTTGTACATTTATAAAAAAAAAATAGTTTCTGCTGTATTACAGATCAGTATGTCAATTTTACGTATTAATTTCGCAATTTTAAAGAATATTATTACATTCAGCCAACAGAAACCGATAAAGTCTTGGACATTTACAAAGAGATACAGTTTTCGCTGTATTACAGTTCGTTATGTCAATTTTACGTATAGATTTGTCAATTATGCAGAATGTAATTACATTCAGCCAACAAAAATCAATGAAAATGTAACAATGTCATATCAGCCTTACTTGTCTTAAAATCCTCGTTTGGAAGTTTATTTGACACTTAAACTGAGATTTGTGGTTGCTGTAAAATCCCTTACATGCTATTCATCGACTTAGTCCCAGATTTTTTTCCTAGAAAAATATTAAAATTAGTAATTTTTGCAAAGAAATTTGTAAAAAAATCATAAAGATATTGTAAAATTGAATTTAGGAAAGTTGGCAACACTGGAACATTTATCTGGGAGTAAATTTAATACTTCTTTATGTTTTATCATATCACCTGCCAGCACGGAAATAAAAATATCTGTCAATGTCATTAAATAATTTTTTTACGTAATTGGTTCATTGATAATTTTGGGTCTAAAAAGTTAGACAGTCAGTTCAAAAAGAATTTTTTTTTTAAAGATTATGGGTGATTACTACAAGCTCTACTACTGGTATATCTTTCAAAAAGTTTTTTGACACACCCGATATTTAAAAAAAATTAACTGTTGCTCTCTGTTTTCAAAATTTTTAACACTACTTTTCTCATATTTTTATGCAATTAACTGTCGTCTGATAATCTGTTACTGTATGTGTATAAAAACAGTGACGTTTATTTCACTGTTAAATAAAGTTTAACAGCACTTATTGAAAATAACAGCTAAGTTAACCAGTTATTTTTTCTGTGAAGTAACAGTTTTTCGTTGTTATCGTAATAAGAGTTAAGTCTGCTTTAGTTTCTGTTACTGTAAGATGAAATATAACAGTTTAATATAAAAATATTTAACTTTTTAAACTGAGTCACAGTCTGTTATTGCTGTTATTTATTTTATAAATAACATTATAATTATTATAATTAATCTTAAAAGTTGGCTGTTTAATAATAATGAAGTTTTAAGCTGTTACTGTAAAAACAGACCTTTATTTTACTGTTAAATAAATTTTAACAGATCAAAAGTAACAGTGTGTTACTGTTGTTATTTATAAATAAAGATATAAAGATAATAATAAACTATCATATGTCAGTTTTAAATTCTACAGAAGTTAACTGATTAAAAAGTATTTTTGGCAATTCTGTTAAAAAATTAACCAAATTAACTATGCAGGACCAGTTATTTATCTGATAAATGTAAGTTACAATATTACTTTAAATATATAACACCATAGGTTAAAAAAATAAAGGTCTGTTAACTTTTAACAGAATGCATTACTCATTAAATAATAATTAATATTGCTTAAAACAATTTTGTTAAGAAAATAATAAAATTTGGTAAATTCAAGACGACTTACTTATCTAATCGACATCGGTTAAAATATTACATGACTGAGAAGTTAACGTCTTGGTTAATTTTTAATTTTAAGCAGGATGCGTTACAGAAAATTACACTTAAAACAAATTTTTTAAACAGTTTAGCTTAACAGTAACAACTGTTATCTTCTAATTGGAGTTATAATCTGTTACTGTAATCGTATTAACAGTTAATTTTTTTACGGTTTGTTTCACTGTTTGTAAAAGAATGTAACTGTTATTTTTCAAAATTAACAAAACTGAGTATTTATAATTAACGATATAATAAGCTTTGTTAAATCAAGTCTAAATATGACAGAAGTTAATTGGTTAATGCTTAACAACTAGCTATACAAGCCAATTTTGTAACATTTTGTTACTGTTAAAAATAACAGACTGTTATAAAATTAGAGAATACTACTACTATTGCCTTAGAAAATGATGGAACTGTTAATTTTTTAAATTTTGGCAGAATGTTTTACAGTTTGATGAAATTTAACAGTAATTATAAATAACACTTTAGTTTAATAATAACAGTTAACTTTTAATAACAGTTTATATAACTGTTAATGTTAATAAGTTGATTTCAGAACGCTATGAAAGCTCTGATGAGATACTTTTTACACCTAGGACAGAAAAGGCTTTGTTTGTATCATACTTTATGTTTTTGGGGCTCTTATTTTTGCTTGTGACTTTTTAAATATTGAATTTTTAAGGAGTTATTAATAAAAATTGCAACAGAATTGTATTATTTAAAAAAATTTGAAAATACACACCTGGCTGGTCTATAAAATCGTATTTTATGTTTATTTGTTTTATTACATTATAGTAAAAATATATTTGCATTAAGAGAACATGAGAATTGTTGTACCAGTGTACTCATTTGTTTATTTATTTCTACTGTAACATGAGAAAAAAAGGTGTTTTACATGTACGTTTAATTCCAAAGTACAAGAAAGGTGTTTTAAACCGAGTCAGTGACGTCTAAGAAAATTTTATAGAATTTTTTTTCAACTCGATAACAATCCCTATCAATGTTTTTGTTACTGACCTGCTACAAACAACTTTAAAAATAAAATAATGCAATCATTGTCAATAGTTGAATCCACGTGATAATTATATGTCCGAAATGACCCCCTGATAAAAACTCGATAAAATTTTGTTATTTTTTCAATCCAGAGTTTGTCTAGACATTGATAAAAAAATTTAATTTACAGGATTAAATTCCAATGCTGGCCTAGTGCTAACTGAGGAATACCCCAAAGTGACATCGTCAACGGCATTACCGGCATTCAACCGTCTCTCAACCCTTCACACAAACTCCCATCACCGAAGTGCCCCATATACTGTACCAAGTTCCTCAAATTACAACGACTGGCAATATGGCGAACCCACCGGGACGCTTCAGTATAACATTCTAAGTCCTGGAGCTTCCCGAAACCGGTCATTGTCAGCCTCAGCGTCTCTGACTGCAAGTAAGTGCATGAAATTCAGGTTTTCGAAATCATTTCCTCATTTTCTCAGCGGAAACGATGTAAGCACTAAGTGCTTATTTTTATCATAAAACCGTTTCAGCAAATAACTGAATTTCTAATAGTCGATTCGTGTTTTGTGTGTAGAGATACAAGAAGAACGTTGCTGATTTGATAAGTCTTTTGTTGATGCAAAGGGTTTTCATAATATGTGATCAAAACAAGAATTTCTGATAACTTAATGATTGAACTTTAATCGAGTACAAAAATTTGTTTTTTTTAATAAAGTCGTATCGATTTATCAAAAAAACAACACAAAATACTGACCTACGCTGCAAGAAGCTAATTGAACACTGATTAAAATGTTTAATGATTCACGGTCGTGTTTTTTTTCATCGTAATTAAATCTTAGGATAATTGACTTGTCTACAATTTTTTTTTCTTAAAACTCATCACTTTATTTTATTTTAATTATGCCATTAACTGTGATAAATTACAAGTTCCTAATTGGATAGCTATGAAGAAATCAAATTGTTCTTGACGAAATCTCTAATGATAAATTCTAGCTGGCATTGATTTGTGCCATTTCTGGTTTGCATAATTTGCAACAAATTAAATTAAATAAATGTTTTTTAGTTTAGTTCTTTTCTTTCACTTTTAATTTATCGAAAAAAAAACGGTAATTTTTTCTTAAGTCGATTTTGTAAGAGTGTAAAACAATGATAATAATACACTTTCTACAATTTATCATTGAGGGTTGTGATAAGTAAAGGAATTACAGAAGAATTAGACGATTTCTATTTTGCAAGAAGTATATATAACTTGAAAAGTTCGTTACTAACAATAAGTGCTAAACCATAAATGCTAAAAATTATTGCCTTTAGGATATTTTTATAGTCATTTTTTTCAGTTTTGAAAATACTAGAAATTGTTTATTTTTATTCTGTTGCCTGATTTTTGAAAAAACAAAATTTCTGAAAACCATAGCTTTTGGCTTCAGGCATAAATATTCTGAAAATATTGGCTTGTTGTTGGTTTCAAGACATTTCTGAAGTTGTTTTATCAGTTTTGAAAATACTTCGTTGTGTTTTCCAGTCATTTAACTGTTAACGCCTTTTTGAAACACTAAAAATGCTGAAAACTTCTACTCTTAGTACACCTTCAAAGAACTTAAAAAAATAATCTGAAAACATTGGCAGTCGACTTCAGGACACTTCAGGTTTAAAAATTCATTTAGATTTTGTACATTTCAGTTCTTTTATCAAATTTTAGGATGAATAAAAATGCTGAAAATTTTGGCTTATGGCTTCAAACTACTCTTGAAGTGTTTTTAAAATTCTGAAAATTTTTAGTTTTGTTCTGTTGTGTTTATTATTTGTTATTCATCTCTTGAGGCAATAAAAATGCCAAATCGTTGACTTTCGCTTTCAGTACAATTTCAAAATTGTTATTTTAGTTTTTAAAAAGGTTTATTTTGGTTTTATATTTAAAAAAAAAGAAAATTTAAAAATATTAGCTGTCGGAAATTTCAGATTAAAATATTCAATTTATCCAATTTTTGAAAGAATAAATGCTGAAAATTTAGACTTGTTGGTTTCAAGATATTGCTAAAGTCTTTTCTTGAATTCTGATAATATTTATTTGTATTCTGTTGTGTTACTCATCTGTGGTTTGCTTTTCGAAGCTAATGAAAGTGCTGAAAATAATGTTTTTTAATATATTTCCTATGCAAGTCATTATTTTATTTTTCAGTAACGTTATTTTCAGCAATACTTCCTTTTTAAATATATTAGCTAAAAATTTTTGCTGTTGGTTTTAAGACACTTCAGGTTTAAAAATATTTGCATTTTGTACACTTCTGTTATTTACGGAATTTTTCAATGAATAAAAATGCTGAAAATCTTGGTTCATGGCTTCAAGACACCTCTGGAGTATTGTTTTAATTTTGAAAATTTTTAGTTTTATCTGTTGTTTATCTTTTGAGACAATAAAAATGCTAAACACGTTGGTTTTTAGCTTCAGTACAATTTACAAGTCGTTATTTCAGTTTTCAGGAATTTTTAGTTTTATTACATGTTTAAAAAAATAGCTAAAAATGTCGGTTTGTGGCTTTTTTAAAAGTGTAAAGCCGTTTTTGTGATTCTGAAAATATTTATCTGTGTTTTATTATGTTATTTTTTGTTGTTTGCTTTTCGAAAGAAAAAAAGTGTTGAAAATATCGACTTCTGGTTTCAGTAAGTATATTTTCCAAGGAATTATTTCAGATTTCAGAAAGGTCTTTTTCTGTTATCTGATTTTAGGACACTTCAGGTTTAATAATAAATTTGTTTATTTTTGTACTGTTATCTAATTGTTTAAAGAATCAAAATGCTGAAAATATTGACTGTTGGCAAGATAATTCGAAAGTAATTTTTTTCAGTTCTGAAATTATTTAGTTTATTTTTGTTATCTTATTTATCTCTTATCCATTTTTTGACACAAAAAAATTACTTATAAACGCTGGTTTCTGGCTTTAGTACAATTTCCAAGGCTTTATTTCAGGTTTCAGAAGCGTTCATTTCTGATATTTGATTTGAAAAAAATAAAAAAAATAATAAAATAGCTGTTTGTCACTTCAGATTTAAAAAAACTTGGAATTTGTACATTTGTTTTTTTGTCCAAATTTTCAAAGAACGATAATGCTGAAAGTATTAGATGTTAGTTTCAGGGCACTTCAATTTTTAAAATATATCGATTTTGTACATTTATGCCCTTTTGTGAAATATTAAAATAATTAAAATGCTGAAAATATTGGCTCATTGGTATTAAAACACTCTAGAAGTCTTTTTTCAGTTATAAAATATTTAATTGTCTTCTGTTGTGTTAATTATCTATTGTTTGCTTTTTGAAGTAATGAAAGTACTGAAAATATTGACTTTGGATTTCAGTAAGTATATTTGCCATGCAAGTGGTTATTTCAGTTTTCAGTAACTTCACTTTTTGTATCAATTTTTTTAAACAATTTTGCGGGAAATTTTGACTTGGCATTTTTGTATTTTTTAAAAAAAAATTTACAAAGAACAAATATGCTGAAAATCTTGGCTTATAGATTTTGAAAACACTCCTGAAGTTTGTTTTTTTTTGTCTTGAAAAATCATTTTATTCATTTAACTAGGCTGAGTCGACCTAGAGACCTTTTACTTATTGAAAAATGTATCAGATAAATTATTCGTTGATAAGAGTTTTCAGAGTATATTTTTATCTTATAAATTTTATAATTTCTCTCATTTGGATTGAAACCGGTGTAATGGCCACTTATGATAAATTTAGTTTAAACATTTTAGAATCTTTGTACATCTGTTTTTCACAGATGCATTCGCCAGATCACATTATGTTTGTAATAAATAACAGTGAAGTTGTCTGTTCAATTTTACAAAATTTATTGTTCACATTTGAAAAATACGGTTTCATTAAAAAAAATAGCAAAGCTTTCAACTCTAGATGAAGATTTATGACGGTAGACTTAAAATCTTAATCGTCAAGACATGCCCAATGTTCCGCTACTAAAAAAAATCTGGCGCCACACACCTAACTCTCGGTGTCAAATTTCAAATAAATCAAGACAGAAGCACAGACCTACCCGAATTTGGAACACTTAAATCGTTTTACAAGTACAGGAAAATACAAATAAACAACAATTTTTTTTTGAAATAAAATACAAAACAATGTTAAAAAAATCCACACGTAAGTGTAGACCTTGTTGCAACATATGTTGGCACTTAGATGACTTAAAAGAATGTCACACAATTTGTAGCTTAAGGCAAAAAAAGCACACACGCTTGATGTGTAAAAGATACCAAACACATCCCAAGGGTTTACGCCCCTTATCTGCTTTCTGTCATTCAACAAGCCACACATAGTGACCATGTTATGGTATTTTTGGGGATTCTTTTAAATCTGCCGTCGCATTATCATAAATCGATGACAAATATAATACTCGAAAAAGATCAAGTGGCACACGTTAGTGATGAAATCTTTATGCAAATTCGAGCGCATTAAATAAAACATTTCAGAATAAATAAATAAATAAATAAAATGGGGAATGATTGCATAATACTTCACGTTTTAGAGACAAAAAATATTTAAAATAAATAACAGTAGTAGAGAAAAAAAATATTTGTGGGTTGTAATAAGTGTCTTGAAGCCAACAGTAAATATTTTCAGGATTTTTATTCTCCCAAAAATCAGAAAACAAACCTAAAGTGGCCTGAAATATCTTTTCAGCTTTAACGACTTATGAATATTTTTGAAACAGAAAAGCTACTTCAGAGGTGTGCTGAATTTTAAAAAAAAATGTATTTACAATGTCCGATAATTTCAAACCTGAAAAACACTTTTACGACTTTTCTAAAGTCAGCAGCAAATATTTTCAGGTCATTTACTCATATTTTTCAAAAAGCAAACAGTACAAAAAATTTTGAAAACTGAAAAAAGTACTTTAGAATTGTTTTAGAGTCAACAACTATTTTCAGCACTGAAACAGATATACAGATGTTGTTTAAACTTTCAGAAATGTTCTGTAATTAATATTTCAGCACTTATTTATTCAAGCCTAATTTAAAGACTACTATTAATAAATTGATAAGTGATAATACTAGTGATGGGTTATTTTCTACCTGTTATTTTGTACTGTAGCAGGCTGTTACACCTATAAAAAATAACAGCTATTGTTAAATTTTTTGTAACAGTGAAATTAATATACGAGTGCTTATTTATACCATTTTATTATTATTTAAAAGTATTATTATCAAAAAATAACAGTTTCTGTTAACTTGACTAAACCTGTTAATAATAACTAAATTAATACTAATTTACTTCTATTAGAAGACTGATGGTAGTTTTATTAAAAAAACTGGTTTAAGAGAGTAAAATTAAACAAATTAAATTATATTTAATTTAGCACTCGATGGTTAACAACATTTAGATTTTTTTAGATTTGAATTATCTAAAATTAAAAATGTGAAATAGGTTTGCCAAGTAAATAAATCTTTTGTTTGATTATCAAGAATAAATTCAATCCGGTGTTGATAGTAATATAATCGCAATTAGTAAATGAAATATCATTGATTTTTATCAAGTGATTAAGTGATAACGTTGTATAATACGAAAGAATGCCTTACTGGTCGTCATATTGAATATCTGAATGAATATTCCCATAGATGTTGCGTCTTCTGCTTGCATTCCATTTTCTTCTAAGAAGCGTAACCATGACACAGCACAACACCGTGTGATTATTAAATGAACCTTTTGTTGTTATTTTAATTTTTGCATTTGAAAACAAAATTGTGACCTAGTAAGCTTATAAAATGCTACCGCCGTATTTATATCGAGTCGATACAATAAACGCGTGAGAAAATATTAGAGTTATTTTTAAGTGGGAAAAAATGCAATTACGACAAAAAAAATGCTATATAGAACACGCGCCTACACTTTTTTCAAGGTTAATTGAGAAATTTACAAAATAAGAGTTGTGGATTGAATCGGAAGTGAAGTCGGTTGGTGTCATTCATAAATTAACCTGCAATTAAGATAAAAAGATGTTGTTTAATATCTTGGCACGCGTCTGAAGTAAGTCTGGCGATAAAGTATGTGTATTTAAGTGGTGGCGCATCGACTTACTCCGACATTTCCGGTATGTTATTTGTCTCAAAAGTACTTAGTCTTACCTGTTTCCGCTTCATACAATAGTCTGGTTTGTGTACCCATTTGTAAAAGTCAATAGCGAGGAATTAGTGAGTCAAAAGTTCGGAATTTTTTTCAAAATTCTATTGACTGTTCAATTCATCTGTCAATTTTCGAAAAATTAACCAATAAAAATAAGGCATTGCTTAGATAACAACCAATAGCAACGATTTGTAATGAATTTCATTCAGCTGCTATTTCTAAAAATGACTATTCAATTTACTTAGTATTTTTAAAAAATGAACCAATAAAAATGAGGCATATTAACAACCGATTACAATAAATTAAATTGTCTATTTAATTCATCTGCTATTTTAAAAAAATACAATAAAAATAAGGCATTGTTTGGTTAATAACAATTAACGATGAATTAGATCTAATAATTGCTAAATTGGCTTGGTATTGTTAAAAAACGAACCAATAAAAACAGGCATTGTGTAGTTGACAACCAATAACAACGAATTGAACTGAGAATATTACTTGTGGTATATTTGCTCTAAAAGTATTACTAATGAAAGTAGTGAATATTATAAACAAATGAATATTTCTGATATTCTAATTAATGAAATTATTTGAATACAACTCGAGTCAATGTTAAACCCGCTTGGAAACACCATTCGTGCTTCACTCTCATGGTGTTTATACCATTCGTGATACTGCTCTAAAAAATGTTATAACTTTGACTACTTGTTGTATTATAACTGATTGTAATTTTTCCTTCCACTCATCAGTAGACCCTCGTGCTGAGTATTTTACGGAAGGACGAGAATGTGTCAACTGCGGTGCAATTGATACCCCTTTATGGAGAAGAGATGGTACTGGGCATTACCTGTGCAATGCTTGTGGCCTTTATCACAAGATGAACGGCATGAACCGGCCCCTTGTCAAGCAGCCTCGTAGATTGGTACTTTTACACTTATATATATGTCTATTATCATTCGACCTTCGACCGAACAGCATTCAGCATGTCATTTTGGGCGATTTTTGCATGATTCATTTTATTTTAGTTAAGTTTAGTGATATAGTGGTGCTTGTCGGTCGTCGGCGAATTTTTTAATAAGCGTAAAACACCCCCGATGTGCGAGGCAAAGCTGCGATCTGTCGGTTCCTATATCTTTCATTTCTAAGGCTAACCTCCCTGTTTATTTGCGTTGCAGTGGCGGCAGAGCCAGGCCACGGGGGTGTTCCTGATTACTACAAGAACTACTACCAAGGGTATAATGGGGCCAATAGGGCCCCAGCATTGCACACCACTGAAGAAAAGTCCAGTCGACGTTTGGTAGGTTTATCTCTTCTATCTCTCTTATCTCAGTTTCTTCAATCACTATAAATGCTGTCTTAAAATCCACTTTTTTTTCTCCTTCTCAAATGAGCTGCTAGCTCTAAGACAAGCAATTCATTTGACACCTCCAGCATTTTTTTTTATTACACAATGTGTGCAGTGGCCCCATCATACCCCAAACTAGAACAAAACAACTCATTTGGTTTGTTCCAGTTCAAATTTTATACCCACTAACATTTTCATTCTTCCCAAATTGTACTAATTGTATATAATTGTTTTTATGACTTGAATTTGTTTAAAAAATTAGACATTTTAAAGCAAATTTGGGCTGACGCTACTGACTGCCTTAAAAAAAGATTACAAGTGTTTCAAAAGGATGTAAAGACACTGCTCGTTTTGTAATTGTACTAAAACAAAAATTGTTAGCAGCATATGTCTAAAATTTTTTAAACAAATAAAAATTTTAGTAGATTATAATTTTTTTTCCTATTAGTCTGCGTCTCGTCGAGTCGGGTTAACCTGTACCAACTGCCACACTAGTACAACCTCACTTTGGCGAAGAAATACAGTGGGAGAACCAGTCTGCAATGCTTGTGGGCTCTACTTCAAACTTCATGGAGTTAACCGACCCTTAGCTATGAAAAAAGATAGCATTCAGGTATTGTTTATTGTCTTTCTTAAATTTTTTGTTTCTAAAATTTGTTTATTTCAGACGAGGAAACGGAAACCAAAGGGCAGTAAGGACAACAACACACGAAACGCAATAGCCAACGTTTTAGAATCAACGATTAATAATATTAAAATGGAGCAAAACTTGCCTTCAGTTAAATTAGAACACTCGTCTTTAGGTTAGTAATAATTTATATTTTAATTATTTATTAGTTTTATTATGCTTTTCTACTATTGAGGTTTTTTTCTTAAACTCTTTTTTAAAGCATTTTTCAAAATATCCAATTTATCAAGGCCACTCTTCTGTTCTAAGTTCTACTACCGTTTTTTTTTCAAAATTTTTGTGTTTGTTTTTTTTAGTATATTTAGTTTTTTTGAAAACATATTATTTCTTGTTTTGCCCGTTTTTTTCTTCCAATCATTCTTCAAAGCCTTTCTATAAAATATTTTATTTTTTTAGAATTTTTATTGATTTGTTTTTATTTAAACTGCGTTTTTTATTTTATTTTTTGAAATTATCTTTGCTAGTTTTCTACTCTTATGGAAAAATTGTTTCTCTTTTTCTACTAATCTAGACATATTTTTTTACAATCTGCCTTTGCTTTTCCTTTTATACCAATTATTGTTTGTAAAAAATTATTTTTTTTGGTATTTCTAAAACGTTTTTTTCTCTTCTGAAACTAGTTTTTTGGTTCTTATTTTTCTTCTACGCTATAACTTTCTAATTTTTTGCAAATTTATCACTTACTTTTCTTCTTGAATTTCTTTTAAACTTCCTCTAAAACGTCTGTTATTCTTCTGCAATTATTTGTTGTTTTCTTCTTTAATTATCGTTTTTGAATTATTTTTCTTTAACTAAAAACTTTATTTGTTTATTTAGAATCTTTTATTGTCCCTTTCTCTCTTCCAATCGTCGTCTTTTAATTTTTTCCAGGACTTTTTTTGTTACTCTAGAATTGTTTTATTATTGTAGACAACGACCAATTGTAGTTTTTTACATTCTTGTAGAAACTATTTTATTTTCACAGAATCTCCCTTTATGCCGTTATTTCTTAGAATCTTTTTTTACTACTTCCAGAATTTTTGTTCGTTCTTTTGCAATTTTTCTTTACTTTTCTTCATTTTTTCTTAGTTTTAGTTTTCTTTTAGCTTACATATTTTTAATTCTTCTGGTAGTACAGTATCAGCTGATTGTTGTATATAAATATCACAAATTCCTTCTCTCAAAAAACTTTTATTTCTCAAATTTTTTCGAAGTTGCTTTGGTTTTACTAGAATATTTTTTTCTTGTTACGACTCTTCTTTTGTTTTTCTTCTTTTTCCTGAAGTGAATTTTTGTTAAATTATCAATAGCCGTTTTTAAATTCTTCTAGAAACATTTTTGTCTTGTTCTGTTGCATTTTCAGCTCAGTTTTTTTATTTCTTTTACATTTTTCGTTCATTTATGTATTTTTTCAATCAAATCTATTTTTTTTTGCAGAGAACTACAACGACTTGAGATCTATAGCAACCCTAAACCACGTACAACACAACCCTTCATCGAATTACGTCTACAACAACCAATCCCATCAGCGAATGTCACCCTACACATCTCAATCATCACAAATAACCAACAGTTACTTCGACATGATCCCACAGGCGAGCCCGAGTTCACCTTCAACAACATCCCCAAGTCCCAATTCGTCTCTCATTGTTAACAACAACAATAATAACAACACGAAAGTGATAATGAATGGAGAGAATAACAACATGGAGCGACCTACTGTTGTAACGTTGTCTTCATAATTTTCTTTTGTAGAATACCGTATACAGAGTGGACGTATAAAATTATACATAAATTTTGCAATAATATATATAAACAATATGCTTAGGGTTATTTTGTTAGGTATTTAACAAAGTGTCGTCTGTTATCCTATCTGTTAGAAGAGATCTCTGATTTTATTGTTTTGACTTGTTTTAATGACATGACAGTCTAGAAACTATATATTTTTGTTATATAGCTTTATCGAAATTTAAAAAAAAATTGAAATGTGATAGGAAATAGATATTTTGTCGACATTTTATTTTTTAACACGAGATGGATGTTAAGTACAAAGGTAGTTTGTTAATTGTATATTATATATACTTAAAAAAATTTCTCTGAAATTACCAAAGACATTCGTAGATTTTTTTTGTTTAATTTTAGAATTAATAATATGTTCGATTAGAATTTTGCTTTTTAAGAGTTTATTGTTTGATTTTTTGACTGATTTGAATTTACACAAAATCGCAAGATTTTTTTTGTTGAGAGTGTTTATTCTAATCATTTATTAAGGATTTTTGTTTTATTGATTATTATTTTTTGTTTTATATTAAATATCTCTCTTATTTATTATTATCAATTATAGTTCGACGTGCAAAAATCCACATTCCAAGTACATGTACAGTTTCGTTTCGTATATTTTAAGGTTTAGGTTTTGTAGATAATTATATACAAAAATTGATTTTGTGAATAAAGTTATTTTTTAATTTTTTGTATAATCACATTTTTAAATTTACAAATATTATTGGTTAATTACTGATATTATTATTTTGTACTGCTTGTATATTATTTCATAATAAAATAATTTAATCTGCAAATTTGTGTTTTTTATTTTTATTCAAACTTTTTTTCTTTTATATAAATAATGATAGATAAAAAATCAAATTCAAACTGAGTGTCTTTAACATTAGTGCCTTAGTAATAATGTAAAACAAAAAATTATAAAAAAAAGTTAAAAAATGTAAGAAAAAACACTAAACTTTTGTCAATAATAAATAAAAAAACAAAGGAAACTTGTGGATTTTTAAAAATAGTTCAAATTTGTTAAAAATTATTGGAAAGGTCAAGTTTGACGTCTTGATTAGAAATACACATTATAATATGACGTAAGAGAATCAGAAATAATAAAAATTGCAAAAAAAATGATTTTAGCTCCTAATTTGTTTTTTGAGATATTATCATATTCCTCCTCTCATAACTCCCAAACGAACCGCATTTGCTCTATAATTTTTTTTACACTTTCAGACTTTGAACTGTTCTATCAACATATAAAAACCCTAGATTTTTATCTTTTCGCGTTTTTGAGAAAAAAATTCCCAAAGTGAAAGAATAGTTTTTCACTTCCATAAACTTGTCTCTAGAATTGTCAGTTCTTTTTCGATTCCAGTTCTGAGTCTAGAAATAAATTTAAAAGGCCCAAATTAGCTTAGATGAATTTTTTCAAAATTTTTAGAAAACATTTTTGAAAATGTCATTTTTTTGTAATTAATGTCATTTTCAAAATTCATCGATTTTTTAAAATCTTTAAACTTGGCTGAAAATTGCTGAAATTGTTGTATCTGACGTCCTGATTACAAATATGTATCACAATATGACGTAACAGGGTTAGATATAATTAAAACTCCCCAAAAAATTGTTTTACCTCTCTATTTTTTTGTTTTTACATATCATCATCTTTCATCTGTCATAACTTCCAAACAAACCGCAACTGCTCCATGAAATTTATTGCTCTCATAGATTTTAAACAGCTCTATCGATTTCTAAAAACTGTAGTCCTATGTTTCTTTGTGTTTTTGAGAAAAAAAATTTGAAATGAAAGAATAGTTTTTTATTTTTATAAACTTGTCTCTAGAATTGTCAATTCTTTTTCGATCTCATATCTGAGTACAGAAATGAATTTAGAAGGATAAATAGAATAGAAAAATTTTAGAACTTTTGAAAAAATCATTTTTTCTAAATCGTCGATTTTTCAAAAAAAAATTAAACAGGTTGACAATCGCTGGAAATATTTTATTTGACGTTCTTATCACGAAAATGTATTATAATATGACGTAGCAAACTAAGATATATTTTTTTAAGGCAACCTATTCTAAAGAAGTGAAAAAATCTAAATAATAAAAAATTAAAAGCAGCTACAATGTGAGAATAAGAATATTTAGAATTGGAATTCCAGTATTTAGTAAACATTGTTATTCTCACAACGTAGCTGCTTTTAATTATTTATTATTTAAAATTTTTAATTTTTTTTAACTATAAAAATGGCTTATCATTAAACAAATAGCAGTGAATAATAACTTTGTCTTACACAAAAATATAACAAATTACATAATTTTTTTTCTACATCTTCTCTTTTAAAACCTCTCTATTCATCTATTTCGTTTCTCTCTCCCATATTTTACAAAGCTCTAATAAAAAATTTACTCACAAATTTTAAATTTTAATTAATATTGCACTAGGCTTACAGGGTTTTTTAAACAATAAAAAACTGCAAAAAATTTATTTCTTAATAAGCTTTAATTAGCCTATTAATAAGCTTTTATATGGTAAATAAATTGTAACATCAATCCCTATTTTTTAATCTACAGGGAAGATATTCTATTAAACAGATTTCTAACTTGAGAGTTTTATATTTATTCTATTTGCTTGTGCTTCTTAGGAAATCAGACTACGTAGGCACTTTACAGAAAAAATAAAATAAAGGTGTGTGTTCAAACTAAATAAATACAGTATTAGCAAATTATTAAAATAAATATTACAATTATAGGTATTGCAGGTGAGAAAATATTTAAAACTCTAATTCCAATGTTTCTATTTTGTAATCTAGTTTTCAAATAACTGCATGTTTCAGAACACTTAAAACGCTTCTGACTTGGTCACGTTTCTCTACATTAACATGACGGAAAATTTATTTAATACATAATTATTGAAATTGTAATATATTTAATATAAAAATTAATTACAAAATTGATAGCTAGTTTAAGTATTTTTTTAAAATTTTAACAATACCTAATGCTTTAATTTTAACACTGATAAAAATATTTAATAATTGTAATTCTAAAAGTAATTTTTAACAATGCCTAATCAGGTTTTGTAGCATTATAGTTATAGATATGAGTATATTAAATAATTAGTAAACATGATTATTTACTGATTCGATAGAAAAACTTATTTTTATATTAAAATAAAGTAAAAAGCACGCAGTTTAGTTTTACTAGTACATAAAACGTGCTCCTTTCCAAATATGGTAAAAAGAAGTGTGTTCGTGAAGTGTGTCAAGCCAGGAAAAATGCATATTTGGTAGGTGCCAAAATAAACTAACGAAAAGGGATAAAGCAATTTTTTAAAAAAATTTAAAACTGGCACATGGGCAATTTGTTTTGTTTGCCGACGTTTTGCTTTATGTTTTAAAGCTTTTTCAGGGCTTAAATTTGCGATTTCTATTTTACATTTTATATAAAAATCATTTTATAAAAATATGAATTAACAAAAGATATTTTATTTATAACTTTTTGTTTTAAAACTAGAATACACAGATAATATTTTAGAAAAACTAAGACACCAGGAGCTATTTGCACCAATTTGTAAAAATTTAATGTATAAGAGGCATTTTATCATTTTAATATAGCTACGAAAAATTGTAGTCTACATTTTATGAAAATTGGCAGTCATAAGGGGCATTTTATAAAAATTCGAATTAACAGAAGAGATTCTGTTGCTGTTTTTTATCAAAATCAGAAGTTGTTGTTTTTTTATAAAAATTAGAAGTCGTAGGCGACAATTTTTTAAAATAGAATCTATAATGAGCATTTTATTAAAATTGCAAAACAAAAATTCTTTTTTTGGGAAACGAAATATACCCATTAGCAATTATAGAGCTTATTTTATAAAAATTGCTTGCTAAAATAAAGAAATTTATTATAAAAATTGATATGAACAAAAGGCATTTTATTTGTAGTTTTTTGTTATTAAAATCAAAAGTCATAAACAAAATTTTATAAAAACTGAAAGCAATAGGTGTCAATTTTTAAAAACGGAAGCTGCAAGGGGCATTTTAATATTCTACGAGTAAAAATTGTAAAATGTTGACCACAGCTTATGAAAAATGTCTGTCACAAGAGGAATTTTATAAAAAACGAAATTATTAGGAGGCAATTAATTTACAACTTTTTTTATCAAAGGCGTAAGTTATTGTTGACATTTTGTAAAAATTAGGAGTTATAGGCGATGATTTATAAAAAGGGAAGAAAGCTTCAAAGAGCATTTTAATATGCTAGAAGGGTAGTCCACATTTTATAAAAATTGCCTGTTCTAAGAAGCATTTTATAAAAAACGGAATCTACAGAAAATATTTAAATCTTTTTTAATAAAAGCGAGAACTTACAGAAAACAATCCATAAAAATCAAAATTGCAGGGGGCATTTTATAAAGATTGCAGTCAAAAATCGGCATTTTTGAAAAAAATTATTAAGAAATATAGAACTCATTTTATAAAAATCAGGATAAATTAGAAACGTTTTATAGCTTTTCTATTAAAAGCAAAAATCACATTTTACAAAAACTGGAAGCCTCAGACGATAATTGACAAAAATCAAATGTTTAATAAGCATTTTAATGGGTAAAAAACAGAAAATTAGAACTTGTAGGACTCATTTTGTAAAAATTGAAATACACAAGACACTTATTTATAGTTTTTTTTTTATTAAAACTAAAAGACGTAAAATAGGTATCCATTACTCATCTCTATTTTAGAAAACATTTTTTTAAACAATTAGGGTACAGGACTAGATCACATGATCATCAACAAGCATTCCGATTGGGTAATGATTTAAAGGGTGGGGCATATAAATTACCTAAAATCATGAATTTTCAACAGTTTGTAATTATTTAATTAAAGTAAGTGTCTAAGAAATTAGGGACCCACTTTTTAAGGTATTTTTTTTTATAAAAATTAATATAACGATAAAATTTCAAATTTCGATTGACACACCTTTGATTGACACACTCTCTGATAAGAGAAATTGATTATCGACACCTTCAATATTTACCTATCCAAGATGGCTGCTTCATTTTTGCCTCACCTTTAGCTAAATCCAGTTCAAAAAAACTTATTTCAGTTGTTACATCACAAGAATCACACACTAGTTTTCACTGTTTTTTTTTAATTTAGTGTTGTTGTATATTTTTGGGAAGTGAGTGTAGGTGAGTCACACTTATTTTTTTACTATTTTAAGACACTTTTTGAAAAAAATTGCAATTTATATTTTACCTTCAATTTTATAAACCATTTATCTTACTATTTCAACTAATACTAACTTATCTTTTTTTTGTAACACAACCCTTAACTGTTAACATATCACAAAGATAGTATAAGTAGAAAAGTATATAGATAAACCATCACAAGCCAGTTATTTTATTTACTGATGAAGGTATTTTGACGTGAAGCTACCTAAATTAGTCAATTTTTCAAGAAAATTACAATTAGAATGTAAGTAGGTAGGACAGATTTTGATTTCGTGTCAAAAACTGGTTAAAACCAGTAGATAGAAACTGCGTAGTTTTAAAGTTTCAAAATTTAGGTACCTATTTTGATAGATTTAGGTATTTGGCAATTGACATCTACATATTTTATTAAATTTTCTTATCAGACACTATTTGATTTATTATTTCTAATAATATAAAATTAGGTAAGTGATTCAAAACCTCTAGGTACATATTTAAAAAATCACAAAATTTTTTGTTGTGTTTGTAGTTTAAATATCAAATTAGTGTAACAACAATTAGTAGCTTGATAAAAATCAAAAGTAATTTAGATATTTATCAGAGTAGAAGAATTTTTTTAAAGATTATATTGTTTACAATATTATGTATTTTATAATGTTTTACTTGGTGAGATATAACAGTTTGTAATAGACCTAGTGATTTGAGGTTAAGGACAATATTGTACAAGATAAAGCATTATCTTAATAATATTTAGTAAGGAATTCCCTCTATGCAAAGTATCAGTATTTCATTGTTAAAATTGACCAAAATTAATAATTTGACGGCCATCTTGTTATGTCAATAATATCATCAAAATGGCGGAACGTAAATTGCCGCGTCGTGAATTCGCCTAGTTTTACCGGAGAGGTGCGACAGGTAACAGCTTATTAGTGTCAGTGATAACAAATTCATTGATTAAACTGTAAGTATCAGAAATAATTTTTATTTTACATTTTTTTTTTAAATTTTACTCCCAGTCAAAAGGAATTTTTGCAAGTGTGAGAAATGGACGCTTTTTAAGAATATTTAATTAGTTACAAGGCGGAAAATTCGAGCAAAGCAGAGCATAACTGTGCCGTTTCTACAATTTTGATTTTTAAATTTTTTTGGAAAAAAAGACTAGAGACTGTCTACGTTTAAAATTACCATATTTGGAGTCAAGTAACGGAAAAACAACAAAAGCAAACACAAAATTAGTATAATCACATCACAAAAGATTGTTGTAAAATTGTTTATTAGATAACAATTTATTTATAATTTTAGATTTTTTAGTATTTTGTTATAATTATTATAATTTGTAGTATCAATCCTGAATATACCAAATGACAAATTTTAATTGTTTGCTTTTGTATTTATAACTTTATCTCTTTAATTAAATAATATTTTGTAACTAACTATACAGCATTTAAGAGTACTTATAACAATTTTACAACAAATTTTAAACATTTAGCATTTAGTTTATTTAGCATTTTATAGTTTTTCCTCAGAATTTTGGAGTAAAATTTAGTTGCATTCTATTTAGGTTTATTTCAATAACAGTTTAGAACGGTTTAGAAGCAAACTACACATGTGCAATAGCGTTTTATCTGTTCAAAATATTTACTGCGCATGCTCAGTTTAGTTCTAAACTGCCCCAGACGGGTTTTGAAGTGTTGTACTATACTTGTTTTTAGTTTAGATACCAAATATGTATTTTTTACAATTTTGGAGTAAATATATGAAAGAAAAATTGTTTGTTTAACACATTTTAATTTAAATAATTGGTAAACACTTACCTGTGTAAAATTATTGAAAAACAATTTTTTAAGTCATAAAACAACTTAAATTTAATTTTTTTAACATCATTTGCTTGCTTTTTAAAACATTTATTTTACATTTTAAATTTTATAAATATTACAATGAGATAATATAATTTTAGAATGCGATAGCAAGCGTAAGCATTATAAAACAACCTAATGCATAATATTTGTATAAAACTTTTAGGCAGACAAGCTTTAAAACTATTTTTTATACAAAACTACTATTGAAAAGCAAGTTTTCTGTTACTACTTTCCTATTTAAAAAAGAGCTTTTTTAAACTTAAAATTTATAAATAAACAATTTTAATAAATCTAGAGAAAGCTTGATCATGCATTGTATAATAGATAACCAAAGTCTAAAAGCTTAAATCTTGAGGAAAAAAGATTGGCTACGTGCTACGTTTATTTTTTAAAATTAAATTGCTAACAATAAAATTATTTGCTATTGTAGATGTGATCTTATCTTATCAAACCTGATTCATTTTAGTCTTCACTTATAATTTGCTAATACTTAAAATTTAATTGGTATGAACTCGCTTTTATTTTTAACAATTTTTTTTTTAATATTTGCACTTTTTGTTTGCATTCTTTAAAGTTGTTTTAAAAACTTTCTGTGCTTTATTACTTATTTCAACAACAATTTATAGTTATTAACAATTTCTCGCATAAACACTTTGTTTGTAGCACGAGCGAAGAGAGAAAATACATTTTTTTTGTTTTTGGAACAGTTAGGTACAAAATTTACAAGCTAAACTTAAAAAAAATGAATAATCTAACATAATTTACTAGAAAATTCAGTTTATTTATTAATGGGTTGGTAGAATTTGCTGAACAATTTTTATATTAAGAGTCTAACCCAAATGTTAGCACCTAATAGTTTAAGAAATTATTTTCTGTTTTCTTATAAAAAACAAAAAGCATTCGGTTTCGGAAAAACCATTTTATCGAGCGTCAAGACTGAAAAATAAGTTTTTAAAGCGATTGGTACAAAAATATATAATCGTGTATTGAAATCGCTTTGCTACTCTGCTATTTTGCTTTAGTTATAAATAATACTCTTTAGTTATAAAGAGTAGTTTTTCCATATTTTGTGTTATTTTGTTTTGGATGTTTATTGCTAAAATTTTGTATTAATTTTGTAGTTTTCTTATAGTTTACACTCTGTCTTGTTCTCATTTTCTTCTTCCTGCTGTTTTCATTAATAGTTACTTATGTTTGCTATTTTTCCGCATTTTTTAAACCTTTCCATGTTAACTCATTTATTTTTGGGCCTTGCTTTTTATTTTAATGTTATCAGAATAATATTCTCTTCTATTTTTTTTTATTTTTTTTATTTTCTTCGTAATACATTTTCTTTGTTTAATATTATTTTATCTTTTTTGTTTCTAAAATATACTGCTGGTTTTCGCTGCTAACTTCTTTTTTCTGGCTTCAGATTTTTGTTTACTTTTTTAACTCTTTTTTTCTCATACTGCTTTTTCTTTTTACATGTTAATTTTTGTAAAATTTTTGTTCTTTTTATTTTCTTTATTTTCTTTTTTGGTTCTTGTCTGATTCTCTTGCCAGTCTTGATAATTTTATGTCATATCTTTGTTTTTTCTTTATTTTTTTATAGCATTTCATTTGAACCATTTCTTATTCTTCTTTTCTTTTTCTACTTTTCTATGATCTATTTGTTTCTGTTCGTAAGATATTTATAGGAATTAATATTTTTGTTAGTATTTCTTAGTTTGTTTGTTTCCATTTTTTTTTGTTATACACTCAACCGCAAAATTAACCGGATACTTGATTTTTTTCCCGTAAATTTGCGAAAACGCTCTCTACATTGATTTTACAAGTATATGGCTACCCATAAAAAACAACAAAAATAAAGGATATTCAAGTTTTTTGGGTTAACTCCTATCACGCAGATTACTTTTTGTACCTATTTTCTGACGCGCGGCTTCCAATCAGAAAGGTTTTGTTTGTTTTACACGTCTGTCAAATTTGTGTCGCTAGCTGGTTCTGGTTTGTTTAATTTGGCTTTTTGGAGAAGAGATTTGTTGTAGAAGCGATTCATACTGTAATGAGTCCCGAAGAAGCTGTCCAGGCTGTTGCTTTACATAATGATGGACGCAGCATACGATTTATTGCAAATGTCCTTGGCTTTCCTAAAAACACGGTATCCGATGCGATACAAAGGTTTAGGGCAACTAGTTCTTATTTCAAAAGATCTGGACAAGCCAGAAAATGAGTAACAAATAAAGTGGAAGACCGATTTCTTCGATTACAAATGCTGCGAGAACGGACTGTTTCTGCCACAGCTTTGGCCAAGAGACTGGCAGATGTTCATGGGACCATGATTTCTTCTGATACTGTTTTAAGAAGGTTGAAGGAAAACAATTTGACATCACATCCACCTGCTACTGGCCCTAAGTTGAACGCAGAGCATCGCAGACAGCGATTGGAATTTGCGCGAAACATTGATTAGAATATAGACGAATGGGGCTCCGTTCTCTTTACGGATGAGTCGCGTTTCACTAGGTATTCACCTGATCGTCGTCAATGAGTATTTAGACGCCCAGGGAAACGTAATGCTCAGTTTTGCTTTGCGCCTAGAGTAGCATTTCGTGGTGGAGGTGTAATGGTATGAGGAGGGATTTCTTTGGAGGCTCATACAGCTCTTGTAACGGTGCGGAGAGGTAGCATTAACGATGACTGGTACATTAGGGAGTGTTTACAAGAGCATGTGGTTTCTTTTGCGCCATTTGTAGGGGAAGACTTTTTCTTAATGCACAACAATGCGCGCCCTCACACAGCCCAGATTACGCGTCGGTACCTTCACGACGTTAATGTTCAGGTGCTAAGGTGGCCACCTATGAGCCCTGAGCTAAACCCCATTGAGCACATATAGGACAACCTGGGTAAAAGGATTAGGCAGAACTACAGCGAGTTTCATACAACAGTTGAGCTGGAACAGGCGTTGCTGAATAAGTGGGAGCTAATAGCCCAAGATGAGATTGCAGACTTGATTGCAAGTATGCCTCGACGAATGAGAGCTGTAATTCAAGCGCGAGAAGAAAATACTCGCT
Organism: Tribolium confusum; assembly: GCA_029207805.1. Classification (NCBI taxonomy): domain Eukaryota; kingdom Metazoa; phylum Arthropoda; class Insecta; order Coleoptera; family Tenebrionidae; genus Tribolium; species Tribolium confusum. Next base: position 603,399 of record JALGAY010000004.1, read on the forward strand.
ACTGAAACCATTTTTTTGCAGTTTTCTTAATTTTGTTTTGCTTTGTTTTGTTACTTGAAATCAAATTTTTGTTTAATTTGTAAATAAATATTTATTTTTGAACATTATTAATCAAAATTATCTTGATTTCAATTTAAATGTTCATCATTGCACATTTTCAATTAAAATTATTTTGATTCAAATTTTCGTCACAGAAATTTTTCCAAAAAACTTAAGTATCTGGTTAATTTTGCGGTCAAGTGTATTTTCGGTTTAATTTACTATTCTAACAGTTGTTTTGTTCTTTAAGGTTTTAAAGTTCTTTCAGTTTTCTCGTTTTTTTATTTCAAAATATTTAAGTTTTGATGTCGGATTTACTTGTCTACTATTTATTAAATTTTAAATTTATGCCATTTTTTACTTATTTTATAATTGCTTAATTAAACGAACAAATATTTTTTTAACATTTGACAACGTTTGACGGTAGTTTTATATTAGAAATGTCACTGTTTTAACAGTAGCGGTCTTAATTTGCTTATAAAAGCAACTAAAGAAAGCACAGCATCAAATGCAAACTATCACAACTGTCAGTGATAAGTGATAACTACAGTCTGCCCTAAACAAAACAAAAAAATTTTAAAACGTCGGCAAATTAAAAATTTGTTGTTTTTATTACCGAATTGGCCTACTTTCTTGTTACAAAAAAAAGATTGTTATTATTAAATATTTGATTTAATATAAGTTATTAAATAAATAACTGTATAATAGTAGAATTGTTTTTGATTATTAACAAACACTTTAAAATATGTTATAACGAAAAAAAAATGTAAAAAATATTTGTCATTCTTATTTAAACAATTCTTTCTTAATTTCATGAATGACTTTTGGTAAATCCTGTCATTCGCGTGTCGGGAAGCGGATACGTTGTTCAAATAGATCTACATCACCTTCCGACTATAACTAAAAAATCGTTCAAAAAATTACTTATTTCCCACCAAATATGTAAAATTCCTCAATAAACTCTTGGCCGACTATATATGTCGTACATCCTAAAGTACACATCCATTTTCTACACGCCTAAATTTTATCTCTCTCCTTCTATTTACTCAAACCTTATGAAGCTAAAGCACCAGTATTTGCCGTGAAACAAAATATACAACACTACCAAAACGAAATTATTTCCTTCTCCAGGTCATTAGTACTCCTTTTTCTTCATTCAACTATCCGCAATGGAACAAAACGAAACAAAAGACGTTACAAAACTCGAAGAAACACCCGAAACCGAACAACAACCAACAAGTGTGATAATGCGAAGACAAGTTATAACAACAGCTGGTACAATTGAAGAAAATATTGAAGAAGAACAAATTGCTGGTGAAGAAATTGTTAATACTTCTGAATCACCTGAAGAACAAGAACAAAAAAATGTACAAATTGTGCAGTATGAAGAACAAAATTCGGAACAGAATTATGAAGAAAGTGGACAAGTTTATGTTACTGGTACTGTTATTACAACAGAAGGGTACTCAACTCAGACAGATTACCCACAGAATCAATATACAACACTTGAATTACCAGCAAATGCAACAATTACAACAATTGAAGGTGATTATGCAGAATTAGAAAGTGTTAATAACTCGACATACAGTGGACAATATTCTGGTAATGATGGGACTCAATATATTCATCATCAGTATCAAACACCAGCTCAGTACAGTACTTATAATGTTGAAAGAGCAGAAAGTCCCCAAACTGCTTTATATAGAGACACTGATCCAAATCTTGCCTCTTCCAGATATACGGTGAGTTTTTTCAAAATTTTGTATTTTAGAAATTAAATCTCTTCTAGTCTTTTGAAGTGACTAACCAAGTCAACAATCAGGTAGCTCTAATAAATACCAATGGAACATACCATCCATATACAACACCAAATCCAAATTGGCCAACATCTGCAACAACTGAATATCAATATCCAGTAAATGTATCACTTCATCAACCTGATAGTACTCAACAATATGCAAATTCAACATGGTCAAACAGTACACCAGTTGAGGATTCACCTAGAGGACAATATCGAGAGGTACATATCAAAGAATGCGTGAATTGCGGTGCCAGTGTTACTCCTCTTTGGCGTAGAGATGGTACCGGTCACTATCTCTGTAATGCTTGCGGTCTGTATAACAAAATTAATGGGGTTAATAGACCACCAGTGAGGCCTACCAAAAAACCACAGGCGGTAAGTTGGATTCTAGGATACACAAATTTTTTGTCGTCATTTTTGTGTTTTTTAACAGTCGAGTGGTTGTCTTTTTGGTTCTAACACACTTTTTATTGTTCTCATTCATTGCTCATATTACTTTTCTTTACTCTATTCCTCTCTGTAGCTTTTTGGTAGGTTTATAAAAATTTGAATTTACAGGTGAGACTCTATGACAAAAGTAAAATCAAATGGATACTTGAATACAACAATCGGTTTTCATTCTTCTGACATACCTACCTTCAATATTTTTTTAGTAAACATTTTATTTGACAACCACAGACTGGTATTTGTAAAGAAAATATGTATTTTGCAACAATAAAATTATTTAAAAAAAATTCTGTTATTAAATATAAAAAATTACAAAACTGACAAAATTACTTAAATTTTTTTTTTATGTTTTAATGTTGAATGTATCTTAAGTGATTTAAAAATCTTTAAACTGAATTATCTTGGAATTTGTTATTAACCGAATAAACTATTTTTAATAAAAAATAAAATGCAAAATTAAAATACCGATGGCCACAGAACAATACGATTACGTCATTGTAACACTAGTGTAACTGATTTTGATGTTAAAATAAACTCAAATGACGGTCTTAATGTTGCCCACTCTAAATAAAGACAGAAATTTTGAAAAATATTGGCTGCTGATAATGATTTTAATAACTATCTTGTGTAAGCAGCTTTATGGTTGTTTTTACTGTACTAGAACTACCTTTTATTTGAATACAAATTTGGAAATAGTGTTTTTGAGGAGAAAATAGGCTATGAAAAGTGTTAGTATCTAGATCAAAGACCTCATAATGCCAGTATAAGACTTGCTCTCTCTTGTTATTTTTTTCGCTACGCATAAAACTGTATTTTGGAGCTATCAAAATCACTGATTACAATTTTACTGTAAAAACTGTAAAATTAAACATGGCAGGTTTGATATGGCTTACTTTACAAATAACATTTTGCAATACATTTCTGGTGAAATAAATGAAACTACTACTTTTGTATAAAGCTATTTAAAAATATCGGTTTTTAAGTAAAAATTGCTAAACTTAAAATGGCGGTTTTAATCACCCATAAAAATAAAAAAAACTACTTTACTATTTAAATTTTTTGAAATTACTGATTACAATTTTTATTTGAACATTTGGAATTTCAAAATGACGGCTTTAACAATAATAAAAACGAAAATTTTAAATTCTTAAAAATAAAAAAACAGTGAAACTCAATACAGCAAATAGGAGACAGCACATCTCTTCTGAAGTTGAGAGTATAGAGAATGAGGTCTATTAACAGCGTATTTTGGTACACTACCTATTTGGGCCTATTAGTTGCTTATAACAACTGTTCATTTAAAAAATGAGATTTTGATAAAAAAAAAATTTGCAAAGAAGGGATGGCTGAACTTACATTCGGAACAGCTTTACAATGCGCGTACAGTCGGGATTTGTCGTCGTAACTGACAGTACAGCAGCCGAATTAAACTAAGACATACATACTTCAAAATTTTTGTATTTTTTCATAGCACACTTGACAACTTTTTAAATGAACACTTGTTATAAAGCAAATCAAAATTAAATAAACATGATGAGAATAATAATGAGTCAATAACCTTAAAATCGGTCTGCAGTTACTGTATTTAGCTTAAAATTTTTTTTTGTTGTTTCTGCATGAGCTGGTCTTGAAGTTAGTTAGTAGAGCGGTCAATAATGTTTTGTCTGATGAGTAGTTGTTTCATTTTGATCGTTGAGAATACTGTGTTGGTATAAAGTAAGACCAAAAATGTTTAGTAAATTATTTAATAGAATCGTTCAGTCTAAAGGTTTTTTAAGTCATTTATGATTTTTAAACAATTTCAGACATTAAACTTCTGTCAAAATTTAACAAAAAGATGCTAATTTAAAATTGTTTTGCTACTTACTATTTTTTTTTAATTTAAGATTCTAAAAACAGTTTTACCGCCTGTATTATTGCCTTCTTAGCCAATTTTTAACGAAACAACTTAGAACACCAATTCAGAACCGTTTAGAACTAAACTGAGCATGCGAAATGAAGATTTTAAACCACTAAAACGCTACTACGCATGTGCAGTATAATTCTAAACAGTTCAAAACTAATAATTTTGATTTTAGTAAATACGTTGTTACCTTGCTTTACATAAATGAATCATTAAGAAACTAGATAAAAAAAGCGCCACAATAAATTTGAATTAATTATTATCTAATCAGTTTTGTTATAATATTGTCATTACTGCAATTTCAGTTTAGACCTTGATAATCTTATCTGTTCTTAGATTAGTTTCACTAATATCTGTAACAAGTAAGGTGTAATGGATTTATCACAGTTTTGATAACCATCACTGATATTAGTTAAAAATATTATTTAAATAAAAGTAATGCCAAGTGTTACAGAATCACTTAGCAACAATTTCCAGACACTTGGATTACGTCTTAATTATTATGTAAATTAAAAATAACCTTCTGTTTTAAAGATAACAACAAAGAAAGTGTAACATCCTGTTATCTTGATATTTAATTGATAATACAAAGAAAATTAATTTTGTAACGTTATTTATGAAGTACTTTTCCATTTGATCTCGATCACGTAGCTTCACCAGGAAAATCTAAAAAAACACACACGAAATACTGTTTACTTAAAAAATGTACTATAGCAAAAATAGGTCGGTGTTGTGTACACTGTGATAAGAACGTTCTAAGAAATCGGATTTAAGCTCTTATGTCTGCATAAATTTGACATCACGTAAATTTGTGATAGCAGGTTTTTTGTGTAGCAACCAGGACCGAGAAGAAATGGAGTCCAGTGTGCTAATTGCAAAACAGGCAATACAACATTGTGGAGAAGAAACAATCAAGGAGAGCCAGTTTGTAACGCCTGTGGATTGTATTTCAAACTGCATGGGGTACGTAATATTTCCGTTGTGACCAACCCCGGTATGAGTAATATGATTTTTATTTGACATAAAGCAAACACAGACTCTGCCCTTTTTTTAAGTTCTGTGTCAATTTAATATTGTTTATTGACAATGTCAATATCGATATTTGTCGTTGACACACCCTGATAAGAGAAATGGGAATTCAAATTTTTTTATTTTGGGATGCGTTTTGTATTTTTTGCATAATCAGACAAGCCGTCTAGTTGCTAATCTTAAATGATATACCGTATCTCAATTGTTCCAAAATATCAGTTTATCCGGGGTTGATGTATCACTATCAAATTTTTGATATGGTAGTAGTAAAAACAAAAAAAATCTCTGGTAAATATAAGATATATTATCTGTTTTCAAGATAATTTTCATTCATTTTTCGGTGATAAAATTTCAGGTTAATCGGCCCCTAAGTATGAAAAAAGAAGGTATTCAAACTAGAAAACGAAGACCTAAAAACTCGACTTCGCATAGTCAGCCTACTCCAAGTACTAGTCAAGGATTAGGACAAAGTCCTAGAATGAGTAAGAATTTTTTTTGCAAATATTTAATCGATTTCACAATTCGTGTTGTTTAATTAAATTTTAGTAAAAGTTTGTTGAAAAAAACATTTTGTCATTTAGGAGATAATAATCTGAGAGCTGTGTAAATAATCGTAACTGACAAGGGATGATAAGGATTAAATTATTTTTATGTATTTGCTGTGTTTGCTGATAACACATTTATATGAAGAACACGTTTGTATATTACGAAAAACGTCGGTTATTTATGATCAGATTTATACGGAATTTTTTGATTTTATAGATTTTTCAAATTTGAAATCTGAGAAAGGTAACAGGACCCAACTAGAACTAGAAAAACTAAATTTGTTTATTTTGTTTATGACGCTACAAAGTTATACAATAAGAGTGTAATCAAATAACCGCTTCATAAATTTTAATATGTTTAAGTTAGATTTTTAAGATAAAGTTTCTTGTCTTGAAATTTTTTTTAAAAAACTATTCTTGTTCAATATAAAGCTGTAATAATGACAGTTGTAAAGAAAATTGTTAAATTTTAATGTCACTGCTATCTACAGTCAGAGATGGAAAAAAGGTAGAGTCTACATGATCTGAAGTGTAAGAAATGAAGCTAGAAAAGCTGGCAATATCACATTTAAAAAAAACAACACTTGATAACTAAAAAAATAAAAAAACTACGTTAAAAAACAAAGTAATATTTTAGAAAAATAGAACAATAAACTAAAAGAAATAAAAAAGATAGTTTAAAAGGAGAAGAAATGTAAAAAAGCTTTAACGACGTATAGAGTAAAGAATGAGAGAAGCCAAATATCTTTAGAAAAAAGTAGAAAATATAGTTTAGATAAAACACACAAAATAACTTAAAAATCGTCAAATAAAAGAAAAAAAAACAGAAAAAATTAAAAAGATTTTAACAGTTATTTTTACATCTACTTAGTTATAGGAGCGGATTTAAACATGGTTTTTATAGGCTACAGTTCATAGCCTTGCAAATAAAAAATAAATTTTATTTTAGAAAATTGTACTAAAATGACTGCAAGTTTGACCGTTGTTGAGGGATAGTTTGCTTATTATAATTTGTCCTGTTGCTACCGTTTTTCTAATTTAATAATAGTTTTAATTGAAAACATTTTGTATTAAATACTATTAAATATTTTTATCTATTTTTTATATCAGCCTTGTTTCTGATTTTTTTTCTCTTTCAATTATCGTTTTTTAAGCATTTCTGCATACTTCTTTTTATTACTTTATTGACTGTATTGTATTTTAAGACATTTTTTATTCTAATTTTTTAAAGAATATGTATTTACTTTTTTTAAATCACACCGTTCCTGTTTTCTTTTAAATACAGTTTTCTTATTTTTTAGTAAAACTGTAGCTCTTTCTTGTTTCTTTCCTTTCAATCATTGATTTATGTTTTTTTTTGTAACTTTTTTGGTGTATTAAGGTAAATGAATGCTGTGGGGTCATATTCAAAACTTTGCTAACCATTACCGAGCCAGCCCTTTTCTTTTAAAACACAGTTTTTTTTCTAGTTGTTTTCAGTTTTTTTTTAATTTTTTTACTTTGTTTTTAAAGCCTTATTAATTTTTTTTCTGATCGTCGTTTTTCTTGTTTTTTTTCTGAACGTTGTTTTTCAAATTCTTTTGAAATATATTTTTAGACGTGGATTTTCATTTTTTTAAAATTGATGTAGTTTTTTGTCTTTCAATTATCGAATTGATAAAGTTTCCTAAAATATTCTTTTGTTTTTTTTAAAAATAAATTCTTGACTTTATCTTTAACTAGTTTTTAAAACCATTTAAGTGGTTTTTCTTAGACCTTGATTTTCAATTCTTTTACATTTTTTTTTTGTTCAGATGTTTTTTTTTAAGTTATAGTTTGGAATCATTCTTTGTTCTGATTTTTTAAAAATATATATATCAATTTTTTTGCTTTGTTTTTCGTAGTACTTTTCTTGTTCTTTTACTTTCAGTAATTAATTTTTAATTTTTTTTTAAATCTTTTTTCTTCATAATAATAATATCTAATGAGAGATTGGGTAAGACAACTGCTAATGTACTCTGCAAATTTTTTTTTGTTTTTTTTTAAACAGAATTTTTATTTTTTCAGTCGTTTTGACTTTTTTTAAATTTTCTATTTTTCTGGTCGTCGTTTTTTAAGTACTTTTGAAGCTTTATTATGCTTCTTTTTCGTTCTATCGTTTTTTTTTTTATTTTGCAGATTGTTTTTTAAATTCTTCCTAATTATTCTTTAGAAAAGTTTTTTCCTTGAATCTTCAATAATTTTTTTATTTTTTATATTTTTATCTTTTACTTCTTAAATTTTATTATAAATATATAATATTTATACAGCATTTTTTTATTATTTAAAAAAATTGTTCTTTTTTAGTCGTTAATTTTGTACCTAATGTTTTAATTTGTTTTTTTTTACATAAAATTTTTGTTGTTTTTAGGTCTTTCTATTTCAGTTAAATTATGAAATTTATAAAAATTTTTAACGTTTTTTAGTTTCTATTTAATAAAAAAAAAGTCTCTATAGGCTGTTTCATAAGTAAACACTTTCCTAGTTGATAAGTGCCTTTCAAGAAATGTTATTCTGTATGTTTAATTTACTAATTTTTTTAAAATAATTAGAATGTGCGGTATTTTAATTTCTGCTCTTTTATTTTTTTTAATTTAGAGTATATACAAAAATTTAAAAAAAACTGTGAGATAGCGCTTAGCGGCAATCCGTTTTCTAGTGATATAATTAATAATTAAAACCCTGTTTTACACCTTAGGAAAAAAAACTGAAATACATTTAAAACAAAACGAAAAATAAAAGCTCCAAATATTAAAAATCTGTCATAATTTCTTTATTTACTCTTGTAATTAAAATAATGTCTTAAAAATTAAATTAAAATTTTGTTTTATGTATTTAAATAGCTTATAAATTATAAATAAATATGCAATAAAGCAAATATTAATATTAACACTACAAGAACAAAAAAAACATCTTATTGTTTCATAATTCACAGAAAATTTAAAGCAGATTTAAATTATCCATTTTTTTTTATTGCAGTTGCTCATCATGGGTATTATCCCCCCAATATGCAAGAAATCGCTGCTGATCAATACCAGCTTCCTTCAACTGCCCAAGTATACCACGGGATAAGTCACTACCAGGGAAGACTTCCAGGAGCTGAGCAACTCACTAGACAAATTCCTCCAAAGTAAGTACGAGTAAGTAAGAATCGTGCTTTTCAAACTGATCCTGCCCTCTATTGAGACGCTCGTTAAACGCTTGAGCACGTTTCTGTAATACAGCATTTTTTTTTTGTTACAGTGTAACTCCTTTGGAACCGATAGCAATAACCCAAAGCGATGAACAAACAAGTGTTATTACATCAACATCGCAAAATGCTCGTTATAGACAACAAGACGATGAGGAGGATGATAGTACTCCAAATGCCTGAAAGATTTGCTTTCGTTAAAAAATTATTTATTTTATTATTGTGTCATTTTTTATTGCTAGTCATTATTTTATACTTTTACATTAATTTAGAATTGTGAAACAATATACCACATCTAGTTTTATAAATTTTTTACGTAATTTTCGGTTTTAAATTTTAACCAAAGATACATGTACAGAGACTAATTAAATTTTTTTATAAAGTACTAGGTGACTATTTAGAACTGTCAAGTTTTCGTTAGAAACACAGTGACGTACTTAGTTAAAAATCTATTGACATTATTGTTATTTTGTTGTCTTTTAAAGAACTAAAATCTTTGATCGGAATTTTCATTTTGATAAAAAAATACAGATAAACCTAGTCATTTTCCTAATACCAAATTAACATAATAAACAAAAACAATAAACGTAACGGTGTAAATAGTCACTCGGTATACGGTATACGGTACACGGTGATCATCAAAAATACTAGTAAGGTTGACAACACAAAATCTATATTTTTAAGATTAGTTATAGTAGTTTTCAGTCACATTTTTCCCTAAATAATTTTCGTGAGAATCGACTTGTCCAAACATTTTTTTTAAGAGAATAACTGAGAGGAAAATTAGGTAGGATCTTGTCAGTGAGCCGTTTTGTATACTAATTTGTTCTAAAAACATTTTATTTTAGTTAGTCTTTGTATATCGAAGTACAATAGTTTTAAATTTTGCTCTGTGATAATTCGAATTAATAAAAAAACATTTTTTTGCCATTTTATAATTGTGCCACAATGTTTTAAACTAATTTAAGATAGGTTTATTTAGAGCAAATTTTGTCTTGTGTATTATAATTTATATAACTTTTTGCTTCTTTATCAAATAAACAAACATTCTAAAAACTGTAATAGTCTTTTTTACCTTTAATAAAAACAAAATTTGAGAGCACAAAAAGTAAAACAAAGATTATGTTGTAAATTCTGCTCTAAGAAAAAATAAATAAAAATTTATAAAATCTAAAAAAAAGTCAGTAATGAGTATTTTTATCTCTTTTCTGGATAACTTTTCTACGCCGACTTGGCATTCTCAAAATTAGTCGTCTAATTGATTCCTGTTTCAAATTTTCCAAATTTCAGTTAAATGTTGCCCTACTTCTTGCAGATTATCTGGTGGTGGTTGCATGGTTCTCAGACGTTTTCCCAGCATGTCCCATACATGCTCTATAGGATTTAAACCTGGACTCATCGGTGGCCAATCCATTTTTTCAATATTAACTTCTTGAAGGCATGTCTGTACAATGCCAGCGACGTGCAGTTTGGCGTTATCGTACATCAGGATAAAGTTGTCTCCAATATAAGGTGCAAAAGGCATAATATACGGTTCCAAAATATCGGTAATGTACCATGCAGCGTTTAAATTTTTTCCATTAAAGACGTGAAGGTCTGTGCAACCCTTTAAAGAAATGCCTCCCCATACCATTACAGAGCCTCCGCCAAAAGAATGGACTTCTTGAATGTTGCACTCAGCAAAACGTTCATGTGGACGTCGGTACACGTCATGTGCACGTCTATCGTTGGCGTACAAACAAAATCTCGACTTATCTGTAAACAGAACCCGTCCCCAATTTTCTTCATCCTATTCGACGTGTTCTCTAGCAAAAGCTAGTCCAGCTCTACGGTGGTTCACAGACAAAGCTGGGCATCTACTCTGGGGTTTAAGTTAACTTCTGCAAGTCGTTGCCGAACGGCTTCAATGCTTACTTGGTTATTATTCACTCTTGCTAACTGTGCTGTAAACTTCGAGCAGTAGTGAACCTCTCCCGTAGAGCACGAGTTCTTAGAAAACGATCTTCAATAGCCGTTGTACTTCGATGTCTGCCTTGTCCAGGACGTCTAGTATACGCATTAGTTTCCCGGTAACGTTGAACTATCCTAGACACCTTCTTATGGGCTACACCAAATCTTCTTCCTATAGCACGGTAGCTCAAGTCTTCTTGGGATAAAGTAACTCTTGTAACACATTAGTCATTGCTTAAATTGCGCTGATTACGTTCCATTGCTTTCAAAATTTAACAAAATTTTAATTATACTGACACTGATGTGTTTTTAAAACAAGACTGAACAATGAAAACCAAACGTTCATTTAATACCACATAAAAACGCTTTCTAATAATGTTGTTATGATTAGAAATAAAAAAAAGTTTTTAAATGCAAATTCAAATTTATCATTTTCAAAAAATCGCAAATATTGCAGGTGGTGCGATAATTGTTTGGGGTAGTCTATTTAAGTAAACGAGGTAGGCAGACAACATTACGTTCAACTCTGATAATAATCTTTTTATAAAGAAAAACATTTATATAAATTAGTTTTTCAATTTATACTCCAAAATGTTTTACGCAAATTGACAGTAAACACCACACTTTAGTGCTAATTTAAGCGCACTAAATTATCATATTTATTGACTAGACAATCAGGTCAATTCTGTTTAAAAAATAACAATATTGTTAAAATAGCAATATTGTTATTGCTAAGGTAACCAAATTTTGATTGGTTGTTGCCATAGTAAATCAATATTGCTATTTTAACAATATTGCTACTCTTTAAACAGAATCGACTTGAATATTTCAGTATTTTTATGAATTAAGCAGTAAAACAGTCACTTTAAAGCCGTTCAATTGTCAGAATTAAAAGTCAAACAGCAAATTTAAAAAAAAATATATGTCTATAATACAGCAATAGAGCAGATTTAATGCTTTATCTTTGAACTGGCAGTTTCGGCATTAAATCACATGCTTGATTTCCTAATTTAAAAAAATACTATTTTTCGGGAATCCACGGAAAATTTTATGTTTTTGTGACAATAAAAGCGCACTAAAATGACAGTAAAGGAGACACTTTAGTGCCAAGAAGATTGTTTTAGGTGTTACAAAAATTTGGCGTTTTGTAAGATAAAAATATTTTGCCTAGCTTTAAAATTGCTGATACGGCATTAAATAATATGTTTTACAATATAATTAAACAAATGGCTATGTTTGTTTTATAATTAATTAATTAATTTAATTTAATTTAAATATTTAGATATTTTTTTAGGGAAGTTGCTATAAGAGAGAAAAATGTATTTTTAAAATGTCAGCTTTACTTTAGAACCATTTTCAGCCAGGTTTTTAGCAATTTGTTTTTTGCTGAAGAAGGGAAATAGCCGAAACCGGTCCTAAAGTTAAGGGAAAAATGTAAATTAAATGAAATTTTTAAAATACATTAAATTTGTTTATGATTTTATTTTTATTGTTTTTAATGTGTTTCTAATAAAAAAAATTGCTGCAAAGTTCGTCTTTTTTAAAAAATATTTTTATTGTAAATGCTATATTATTTACTAATTTTTTTACAATTGTATTTTGTTTTTCTGAAGACCCATGAGAGTTGTAGCCCTAACACGAGGCAATCGTGGAGCTTGTCTTCTATGGACTCGAGAACATGTTGTTTGAGGTTGGCAGCAATGAGCTCATGTTTTGCGACGAGTCCCGATTTGGAATATCTCCGGATTCAAAAAGAATCCGTGTTTGGAGAGAGCCTGGTGGTATAAATCGCTTGCAACATGTTCAAGAAGTCCTTTCTCACCTCGGTGGAACAATCATGGTGTGGAGAGGAATACAAATGGGCCGAAGAACCGACCTCGTTTGAATTGAATCATCCTTAAGCGCAATTTAATACAGGGATCTTATTCTCCACTCTGTTGTGATGCCTTATGCTGAACACTACAGAGAAAATTTTATTTTTATGCATGATAATGCCCGTCCACACACTACTCGAGTGGTGATCAACTTTTTGGAGGAGCACGAAATTTCTGTTTTGCCGTGGCCAGCTCAATCCCCCGACTTGAACCCAATTGAGCACTTTTGGGATGCGCTCCAAAGAAGAGTTCAACATATGGGCTTACATATTGGGTGTCTTTTTTCTATAAGATCTACAGAGTCTCGTCAAAAAAGTCAAATGCGACTAAAATCATAAATCTTCAAATAATAAGGTTAAAACTATAAATATATTTATTACTAGGCTGACAGAATTACAAAAATCTATTGTCGAAGATTTGTTATTTTAGTCACATTGGCCATTTTTGTTGAGGTGTGTTAAATGTGTTTTTACACATAGAGGTTTTTAAATTATCATTGACGTTTAAATATTTTATTAAAGTTATTTTTAAAACTTTTACTTTTTACATAAATAAACTTAAAAATTATAGAATGCGTAAAACAAGAATTTTAAGTTGTTTTTACATGCTACAATAATTTTAAAAATATTTTATATCGATTAGACAGGACAAAAGATTGAAATCAGAATTCGTAAAGATGTAAGGACAATAGAAAAGTACAAAAATACAGATATAACCAACAGTTTATCTGTTCCTGCTTCTCATATTCTTTCTTCCAGTTATTCCTTTTGTTCTACTGATAATAATTCTAAAATCTTTTACATCTGCAATGATGTCTATCGATTTACTTCTAGGTATAACAAAATTACAATAGATTATAAAAGTATAAAAGTGTTTTTTGTTACCAAATAAATAAACAGAATAGAGCAAATCATTAAAACACAATTTTAAATTTTTCCATGGACCTTTAGCTCGTGAATTTCTGCTGTAAATATTATACTTAAATACCAAAAGCAAAAATATTTTAAAAAAGAAATACCTAAACGGTTTGTTTGTAAAATAAGCTGTAAGTGGATATTCGTGCAAGTTTCGGTTCCTGGAAAAGCAGAACTGTCGCTGGCTATAATTTATCGAGTGGATTGCAGAATGCAAACGAGATTCGATAAGCCATGCTTATGTTGTTCATTTTAGGCGGACATTAAATGTTTTCTTTAAAAGAATATTCAAAGATATATATAACAAAATTTTAAAAATCTGTAGGCAGAATATATACTTTAAAATTAGATTTTTTTTCTCTCTAGTTATTACTAATTAATATTTCTTACATGTAGTACAAGAAAATTAACTATTTGATAATGAATGTGAAGTATAAATTTCCATTTTCTTAAGTGCGATTATTTTTCAAAGATAATCATGTAAAGGCCATTATTTATCAAACGTGCGTGGTCAGTTTGTTTCCTTATTTAGAGTTATTAAAAATGATTAAGTTTTATGGCAGGACTTTAGCTTTAAATTAAACTCACAACCAGATTGTAATAAATTCGCTTAGAAAACTTAATAATAAATAAGATAAACTCTAGCAAAACGCAGAAGGTGTGAGTTGTGCAATTTTTTCAAAATTGAATTGTTTACAGTCTTTAATTAAAACAATTTGATAGAATTGGCGACTGAGAGACCGCCACTGTCGTATCAAACAGCTGTTTTATAAGAGACTCATTAATTTAATTTAGCAATAATAAAAACAAAGTGAAAATATTTAAAATTAAATACTAAGTTTTGTATGCTTTGATCAGCTGTGCTAGCGTATTGCGCTTAAAATAAAGTAAAACAAGTGCAAGAATAACACTGTGTTTACATGTTAAATTGGTTTTTTGTAACAGTTACCTAAAATACAGTGAATGAGTGTTACGTTTTTAGTTTTAAACCAAAGTTAATAATTTACCAACAAATCTTAAAAGTTCTAAAATATTTTTAAGCTGAAAATGCTCACTTTTGATAGTTTACTTTTATTCCGCGAGTGCCGTTTGGTTTATCTCAGTTTCTAATTGCTTAAATTATTTGTTCTAGGTTTTTAAACAAATTGATGACAAAATAAAAAGTAGAAACAAGAATTTGCAAAACAGCTATTTATAATAAACTAGTTGGCTTTAAATCTAGTTAGTTTTAAACATTTTATTACTGTAATAATTTATATTATATAATTCTATTTTTAAAACACTCTCTCTCTATGCAAATTTAGTTCAGTTTAATTTCTGTTTGTGATGTTTGTGGGGGTGGAGCATATTAGAATAGATATATTTTTAAAATTTAGAATTAATTTAAAACAAAATTACATTTAGTTTTTCAAACTTGCTTTTGCTTTTGATCGTTTAACCGCATTTATTAGGTCTTAAACGTACTGAGAACTTCTTAATTAATAACTTTATAAAGTTTTAAATCATCAGTAGATATCTCAATGTACGATGTAAAGTCAGTAATGATCTTATTAATATAGACAATAAAAAGAATTTTGAAGAACGTCTAAAGATACAGCTTGTTTATTCGAAAAACTATTGATAACTCTAACCATCTGAATTCAAACAGATAACTAATAAACCACTTGAGTAAATTTTTATCAGACTGAAGACATTGATTTTGCTGTTTCAGTATCGAAAATTCAATTGGTTTTTAAAAGTCAAAGAACAGTTTATTTGTTTGTCAATTTGTTCACATGATAGTTAGTGATATAAAACAATTTTTGTTTAAAAGCTGTGGTAAATAAAATTCTTCACAAATTCACTCTGTTTAATTTCAGAAGAATTTAAATTTTTTCTTATACAATCACCAAAAATTTATTTTCTTGGACCAAAAGAGCATTTCATAATAAACCATTTGACAGTGGCAATCAAAATGCTGGTTGCCACTCTACCTATTATTTAATTTTTTGACATAATCACTGTCAATGTCAATTTTTTGGTAAAATTGCTTTATTTCTTATTATAGATGTTTATATTGACTTCTATTAGTTAATTTAGCAACTTTTTTGTGCATTTATAGTAAAACACGTAAGAAATAGCTTAATGGGCTGATTTCAAGTTGAGATAATACCGGTAGTATCTTTGTTTTCATGGAAAAATAAACAAATTCGGGGCTGTGATTCGCTGTTGTCATAAAAAAGTATAAAAATTTGCGATACTACCGGTATTATTTCAACTTGAAATCAGCCTATAAAACAATTTAAATTTTTTAGTCAAAAGTGAAACTGTCAGTAGTATATATTTGTATTATTTTCAGTCAATTTAATTTTCTTGTTTTGTCCGTATTTTTTTATATATCTATTCATACGTATCTATTCATACGTTATTATTGTTATCTCTCTTCTACTTCTACATTTTTGTTTTTATTTTTAATTTCTTCTTTTTTTAAATAAGATACTTTTCGTACAAATAAATTAGGTAAAACATTTTATTTTAAATTTAATTTTTCCTATGTTTTTTACAATTTATTTAATTATATTTCTCTATAATAAGATTTAACCAAATTCGTACAGCTTTCTTCAATAAACACCAATTGTTTGCTTTTAAAATTTCTTCTATAAATCTGTTTTTTTTTTCAAAACTAAACTGAGAATGCACAATAGAGATTTTGGATCTTTAAAATGCTACTGTATACGTGCAGTTTAATTCTGAACCATTTGAAACAACCCTTATAGTTTTCTGTTTCTGCAAGCAAGAAGTTAGGTCTTGCGTCTCTTGCTTCCTCAATTTGTTCTTTTATGAGCAAATTACAATTTTTAATTTCAATTTGAGATAACGCAATAAATGTAGCATCTTTGTTTCTACAAAAAATTAAAAGAATTGAATGCTGTGATTGGTTGTAGCCATAAAATAGTATTAAGAGTATTAAAATTTGCTATACTACCTGTAGTATCTCAACTTGAAATTAGCGCATTGCATACTTAGGTCTCTATAATCTACATCTTTTTTAAATTGAGTTCAATCATTCAAAAGGTCAGTCATTGGATATTTATATTCACAATTTTATTTATTTATATTAACTTTTTATCTTATAGTCTAATTGATTGCATCACTCTAGGTAGTATTATAGCATGAGCCATTCTTTACAAAATTATACTGTTTTCAGTTGAATATTTATGCAAAAAATATAGTTTTTATCAAAATGAAAAAAGTAAATTATATTCTATAATTTGTAGGCTTCTTCTACGACTTCTCTACGGCTTTGCTTTAACGACTATTTAGTGTTTTCAAAAATTACATTTTTTTGTTTCAAAAATAATATTGTCTTTATTTAAGTACTTTCAGTTTTTTTATTAAAAGTAGATTGAATTTATGGCACAAAATTGCTTGAAGATTTTTAATATAAACAAAAAAACACCAGATTAGGCAATTATAATATAAATGAGCAAATTTGAGAGTTTTTTTTTAGCAACACCAAACAATTTATTTAGTAGGACGCGCATTTTTATAACAAAGTTGTCATTTTCAGATGAAAAACTAAAAATCCTCGTTATGTTTTTTGTTTTTTTTTTGTTCCAAGGGTTTACATAGGTGTTTCTAAAAATATTTTCGTTTTTATAAAATCTTTAATTAAGCAAATTTGTTGATATACAGTGTTTCTGAAAACACCACGACCAATTCATTGCCTCGATCCAGTTTATTCTTATCAATAGCTTTTATAATAAGAGTTTTACAGGTCTCAACAACCGATCTTTACTTTTTTGAGGAACTCTAAAACCTCCACTGCTTCCAATACAAGCAAAAAGATTTTTTCTGTCTTTTACTTTTTCACGTCTAAAAATTACGTAAAGTACCAGAATTTGGCTTTTACGTAAGTTGTTTAATTTAATTTTTTTTTAATTTGCTGTTTATTAGTAAACATTAAATTTGTGGGACAGCTGAAAAACTCTAACCGGCTTTGAAGTGCTTGCTTTACTGACATATTGCTTGGTTTATAAATGTGACAACTGGGCTTCAATCGTCACTAAAATCTGATGTCAACAAAAAATGTATTTTATCTAGTTTTTTTTGCTAGAATATAGCTGTTTGTACTCTTGTGGCTTATGATAGATATTAAAAAACAAAGAACTCTTTAAAATCTGTCAGAAAAAATTCTTGTTTTGAAAATATTAATAACAAATTTAATTTTTAGCTTTGTGTAAAACACACTGGATCCATTTCGAGTTATTAAATTTTCTGATAATTTCTAAATAGTTGTTCAGTGTAAAATTGATTCATTTCTTGTAGGTAGATAAAACCCGATACATTATAACTTAATAAACCCATTAGTCATTTTAATTATATATATTCTTTAGTTCAAGTTATGTTAATAAGCAATCAGTTCTAAAATAAATGTATATTGATAATCACGTTATAATGTATAGGGCGGAGCTTGTATTCGCGTCCAATGCGCGCGGCTTTTGAAGGTGGATTGTATGGTTGTTTTATTTGACGGGTTGTCTTTTTTTTATTGTAAGCTTGGGCTTTATTTATGGAGCTTTTACCGGCGGCGCGTTCTGTAGGACTGCTGGCGCCACTGTGTTCGACTGGAAAGCCAAGCGACACAATACGTAGACGCGATCCATTCGACTTAGATGTTGTTTAATAGATTCACCCTAATCTAAAAAGTGTTTCCTTATGTATCCACCATGCTTATGGGTCAATTAGTAGAGTACTGATAACTTTGCTATGTGCCAGGAATGGAATTTTTGCTCAGATGGAGAAAATATCCGATTGAAATTTGATAACAGACATTGGTGGTGGCCCATAATAAAACACAGAGATTAAAACAATTACAAATATTAATTTACTACAATTTTTTTTTAAAGTCACTTTTAAACAGTTATCTACATTTTAATATTATGATTATTATTATTTTCTATATTATCGAGTATTTAAAAAAAATTGATAATAATCAAAGCAGGTCTCTGAAAGAAAGAACCTACAAAAACTATATCAAGTGTTCACTTAAAAAAGCTCACTAGAGTGCCGTTATACAAAGTGTTTTTTTGAACATTCTAAAAACAGTTTAGACTAACTTTACATTGATCTTACCACCATATGAGCACAGGGCAAAGCACCCTTAAAATTTAAATAGAAAAAATAAGTCGAGTGAATAATGTCTCATTTTGAATACACTTTCAGCTGATCTACTTTTATTATCTACGAATTATTTTTTTCAAAAACAGGTTTACTTTTATGTCAGTGATGTCTACTTTGTTCTATGATGTTAGTATACAATTACTCCCTTATTTTACTCTTATAAATCTACTCTAAGATAGATTCAACATTTTTATATGTTTAAACAACGCTAAAATTACTAAAAACACTATAAAAATTGTGACAAGACGAATTTAAATTGGTACTATTTATAAATCTTCCCGCCAAGACTTCATATTGGTACAGTGCGGACGACAACCATTGACAGAAGTGAATCGCCGATAAAAATTATTATTTACGAAAGAAATTTCCAAAGAAAACAAAAATAAAAGTAAATCAGCAAAAAGAGTATTCAAAGACCTTTAAAATAAGATGTTACTTGATCCATTTTTTTTTCTTATAAGTGAAAACAAAGAGTTTTAAATTAAACGAAAGTCAAGGTAATTTTACCAAAAAATATGTCCTTTTTTGCAATAAAAATTGATCTGTTTCAGTTTTTTTGGTAAATCAACATTGTTATCAAGAAAATTGATGTAAACCGTTTGTTAAATAATCACCCTGTATATTTACTTTTGTATTTATAACGCTGTAAAAGCAGAAATATAAGTAAAATTAGTTTTATATTTTTTTATTTTTAAATTCGCATTTAAGCCATTTTGACCTATTTATATTAAGAATATTGCACTGAGACCATCTCAAAGCCATTCTAGGGAAGTTTAAAATCACAAAAAATTTTAAGATTCTTAATTTTGTAAAATAAGTTTTGAGGTCAGCACTAAAAACCACAGAATTTAACGAAGAAATACTTTAAATTTTTATTATTGTGTTGTGGATTTTTTAAAATCGTTTTTAAATAAGTAAACATTGTAAGATTTACTCGATCTGACGCCATATTATATAATTACGTAGAGTCGGCAACATAATCAATATTTGACAGGTTAATTCTGACAGAAATCATATTAAGAAACGTTTGAACACAGAACAGAAATGAATTAGTATCAACAGCTGATAAAACTTGTTAAAAAGCTAGCATCTCTTCACGTTAAATGTGTAAGATGGAGCCACTGATTTTTAAATTTTTAGGCAACTGATAATACACAATTTAAATCTAAAGGGTTATAACTGTAAATAAAATAATATAAAAATTATTTTAATAATCGTTATTTGACTCGTGTCTTTCGATTATTTATTATAATATTTACATTTATAGCCCTTTAGATTTAAATTGTGTATTATTAGTTATCTATAGTAAATCTAAAAATTAGTGGCTCCATCTTACACATTTAATTTAACGAAATGCTAGCTTATTGACAGGTTTTCAATTTTTATCAGCTGTTCATGCTGATTCATTGCTATACTTTAGTTTAAATCTATCTTAACTACGTCACAACAGCTCTAGTTTGACAGTTTCCCGCTAGTATCGCACTTTAATTTGATATGACAATAATCGACATTTTGAAATAGACAACATTTATTATTTTTTTCTTAGTTTACTGTGATACAAATTATTTGAACTACTTTGCCATTATTATTTTATTAGAAATCAAAATTAAGCGGTAATTTAGGTTTATTATTTTTTATTTAATGACTGCATGCAGATACCTGCTGGATGTACCTAAATATAATAACAGTTCTGTTAAGTTCCAGTTCGCAAAAACGTATAGTTTTCGGTTCAGACTGTTTATAATTCTTAGGAAACGCACATTGGGACACTCTGTATTTAAATAAAACTTAATGTAGATATACTACTGTAATATTACTTATACCTATCACTAGTTAGAGATAAAAAAAATTTACCCAGTTTTAATTTGTTTAGGTAGATTGTAATTGAAAGTAGGTAATGTCAAATGTAAAATAAAGGTAAAAAAACTTATAAAATAAGAGGAAATAATTAAATTAACAATAAAATTGTATAAATTCAAGAAAAAATTAGTGAAATTAAGACAAGAACTAAATGTAAAATTAATACGAAATAAAAAAAATTGAAGACATGTTAGTCGCAGATAGATCAAAAACGTCTTAGTTTAATTTATCTTTATTTGTTATTTATATTTATTTTTTTGTCAAAAGTTAAATTTAACCGATGCAAATTGCATTACACCGAATTTTTGGGTTTAAAAATCAGTTAATTAAAGAGATTTCAATCCGTTTGATATAACTTTTTTAATAACGAAATTGTAATTAAATATTTATTGTCATTACAAGATTTATAGAAGAATAAAACTTATCAATAAAAAATTTATTTAAATATTGTAAGTAGATTTATTTGCGTTATTTTCAACAAAAATCTCTGCGAGTTCTAGCCTGTTTTACCTGTACATTATGAGAGTAATAAATTACTTAATACAATTATTGCAGGAGATATAAATTGTTGTATAATATAGATAATTATAATTTGTTTTTCCCTGATCCCTAATGTGTAATTTCCATCAAATTAACAACATAATTATCTCTGAGTATTTTTCATAACAATACGTACATGTATTGTATAGTCACTTGTTTGAAATTGTTATTTATTATGAAGAAATAGATGTATTTAAACAAACATTGTAAGAAAAAAATGTGCAATACTTTAATTATCATAATTGCAGAAAGTATTCTCTTAATTAACATATATTTTTTTATTAATTAATCTAATTAAACTTGTGTTTTAATTATTATTATCTATTAACAAATATAAATCAGTTTAAGTAGTAGGTAAGTAAATATTTTTTTTAGGTAAATGTCAAATTTAAATTATGTTGTAGACCTTAAAACTGTTTTTCACTAAAGTAAAAAACAATTTTTAACACACTTTAATTTAGAGCTCATTAAACATCTTTCTGCTAAATTATATAATAGTAGATTGAGCTCTAGAAGTTAATAAAACTCTGCTGTCAATGTTTTCAATGGTTGTCGTCTGAAACTTTGGCGGAAAAATTTAGCAATAGCACCAACTTAAATGCGTCTTGTCAACACAAATTTGTACGGTATTTCTACTAATTTTAACGTTCTTAGAATATTTAGAAAAATTTAGTCTGTCGATGGATACGCTAGCGATATTAATTCGTCTGATAGATAGTCAATAAATGTGGTAGTTTAGTGCGTTTAAAATGTCACTAAAATGTGGTGTTTACTGTCGATTAACATAAAGTTTTTTTAACAATAGAATAATAAATAAAGAACGACTTCAGAAATAGAAATACACTGCTCCAAGAAATTAACGCACCACTTGAAAATAAAGTAAAAAAGTTAAAACTATGTATGTACATTTGACAACTTTGGTTGAGAAGGTTTAATTAAGCTATAATCTAGTTACCCATTGTAATAAAAGTTTTGACATTAAAGTCAGAAATTTGAGTTTAATAGCTTTTTAAGCAGAAATTTTAAAATAATTTTCATTTTTAAATTGTGTTTATTTGTAATTTCGTTTTATTGTTATTTAAATTTGCCGTTCTGTGGATAGTTTTTATCATTTGAAACAATAATAAAAACATTATGAGGAATTTGACTCGAGAAGAATGCGCCCAAGCTGTGGTTTTGTTGGAGGAAGGATGGAGCTACAGAAGAATTGGTGAAAGGTTTGGTGTATCTCATACGTCAGTTTCGCGTATGATACAAAGGTACAGAGAGACAGGAAGTCACCTCAGAAGACCTGGGCAAGGAAAAAAAAGGAAAACCACTCCTATCCAGGATTGATTTTTAAGAATATCTGCGCTAAGGGAACGCTTTGTAACCGCCAGGAAGCTACAAACTGAGTTCCGTGACGTAGAAGGAATTCAAATCAGTACCGAAACTGTTAGAAAAAGACTTAAGGAGGATAATTTAACACCCCATATTCCTGCTCGTGGTCCTGCATTGACTGCAGAACACCGCAGAGCCCGATTGGAATTTGCTAGAGAGCACATAAATTGGCAAAGAGAGGATTGGGAGTCTGTTCTTTTTACGGATGAGTCAAATGTTCATGTAACATTCAGAATACCACATTGTTTGGTGGAGACTCAGTAATGGTTTGGGGTGGTATTTTCTTACAAGCTCGCACGGAGTTAGTGGTTGTAAATAATGGCTCTATAAATGCAGACCGTTACATAACAGACATTGAAGAGCATGTCGTACCATATGCCCCTTATATTGGTCCAAATTTTTTGTTAATGCAAGATAACGCAAAACCCCACACTGCCCGAATTGTTAGATTACTTGAATGAGGCAGAAATCAATGTTTTGGATTGGCCAGCTCGAAGCCCTGACCTGAATCCTATTGAGCATGTTTGGGACATTCTCGGGAAACGTTTAAAAAATCTTCCACATCCTCCTGTCCATCTTCAAGAGGTAGGTCCTCAACTAAATGAAATTTGGAATAACTAAAATCAAGAAGACATAAGTTCGTTAATTTTGAGTATGGAACGAAGATGTGCAGCGGTTATTCAAAGTAGAGGTGGAAATAAGCGATATTAAGATGTTTTCTGTAACTTTTATAACGGCGTAACTTTAATAAAATTTTGTTTTCGGTTTGTTTTTCTATATTTGGACACATTAGATATTAATTTATTTTAAACAAATATTTTTGTTAAATTTTTCTTAATTTTGTACCAATTGGTCGAATACATGTTTCAATTTTCAAAAAAAATTCAAGTGGTGTGGAGCAGTGTATATTGAAAAATAAATTTCAAATTAGTATTATTGAAAAACGCGTTTTATAATGTCAGTTTTGTGGCATAAATTTAAGTTTATAAAATGAGCGCAAAACAGGAGTTTTATAAAGAATGTGTTCCTAGAATGACACAAAAAACAATTAATTCTTTTACAAATTACTATTTTTTTAAAATATTATTTATGTAGGTAATAAAATTTTGAAATTACAGATGTTTTTTTTTGTTTTTAAATGATTAAAGATGGAATTAATTTGAAATAAAAATTCGTAATTTCCTTATTAATTAAATATTTTTTTATTTCCTGATTTTATTCTATTTTTTTTTTTTAAATTTTAAGAAAACATTACCAAATTTAGTGTTCCATTTATCTATGGCAACAACTGAATGTTAAAAAAACAGATTATTCATTATTAATGTACCTAAATATTTCTACAAACTGTTTTTCAAAAATCGGGTAAAACTCTTTAAATCTATCTAAAATTTGATAACAATTAATTTGATTACAACTGCAGTTTTACTTAAAATGTAGTGAGATTAATAGTAAAAGTGAGTAAAAGCAACAATTTGTCAGTCTGATAAAGCTATCATTTCTGAGCTTATATAAATCTGTTACGTTATTTTAAAGATATAGTGACATATTAGTGTTTTAATCACAGTTAAAACCTGAATTAGTGACTAGGTAAACTATATAAAAATAAAATTGGCAAAATACGAATAGGACAAAATAGCGGAAAAGCTCTTTACAGCACGTTGAAGGAGACGTTAATAGAACTCCAAAAAAATAGTAAATAATAAAGATTTTTTTGCGATTTTGTACTCGCCCTGTATACTTTGTAAACTATATTTAACAGTTTATTGTTTTTTGTCACTTTCTACAGTTATCATACAATTAGTGATAACAAATTTTATTTTATTAATTTTTAAATAACAGCAAGATTTTTATTTACATCTTTATGATACATTTTTGATGCATTTAATCTGGCATTTGTTTATAGGAGTGTCTAATATTGGTGCATTTAATAATGCAATATAAAACTTGTTTTTAAAAAATTAAAATTTATTTTTAACAAAACTATTCTATAAATAATATAAAGGTGCGGTAACAAAACCGGATTAGGAATATGTTAATGATCAGGATGTGTCAAAATACTCTTATTTATTATTTTCTAATTATATTATCTATTGTTAAAAGCTTTTCTTCCTGGTAATAGATTTTTAAACAAATTGTATTAAATATTAATATCGAAACAATTTATATTTGCGAGTTGTAAATAAATAATTTAAATATTTTTTTCAAAATTACTTTTCTGACCACATTTCCAGAGAGAGAAAGAAATACTAAAATTAATTAAGAAAAAGCTAAAAATAAAAATTTGATTATTACAAAAGCAGATAAAGAAAATTGTCTCAGATGTCTCAAAATAAAATTGTTCTTCTCTTCTATTTAGAATCAAAGTAAAAAAAAGTATTTGACTTATTAAAAAGACAGTCCAAATATTGTTGAGTCTAGTATACAACAAATTTTTTTTACCAATTTAAATAGCTAAAATGTCTCAAAATAAAATTTGATTCAATGAAATATAAAAAGGTAATAAAAGTAGAAATACCTGTGCTAGGTAATAGCAACCACGTTAAGTAAAAAAACTAATAAAAAAATTAAAGCTTTTAAAAGTTAACGAAACGGCCTAAGAAACCAAATATGCAAAATATATCAGACCTGTTTATCAACTCGTATCTGAAATCAACCACAAATTTATGGTAATTAGATACAGCAATGTGGTTTTAGGAGGTAAGTTAATCCCCTCCTTCACAGGGCGGAGCAAAATATTTCTAAAGTCCACAGTCTTCAGTTAGTTGTTAACGAAGGTAGAAAGCTCTCGGCACGTTATCCGTATAAACTTTCAAAAAAGCTCAATTAAGCTCGGAATTATTGTTTTGTGAACTTAATTTGTGTTGTTTGTTTATTATTTTCTTGAATATCAGTGATTTTATAAAGGGGTAAGTTGATTTAGTAAATCTACTTTCACAAATTACAAGTATACCAACATTTTTTAAATAAACAATTATGACACCACAAAAATCGTGGTTAATTGAATTAGGTAAGGTCAGAGTACCTGTAGCTGAATTTAGCGTTAATTAATTCTCACTTTATGATACTTAAAAGGCGATTAATTAAGTTTTATTGGTTTTATATTTAAGTGTGTTTCTAATAAATATTTATTTATTTTTAATGTTTTAATATTATGGCAAACTTACCTTCTATAATTTACACTATTTTATTAATTAATTATTTACTTCAAGTACTGTTATTTAGACACATTATTAACGTAAACAAATTATTTTAAATTGTATTAAAATTTAAATAAAAACTATATTACTTATTTTAATTCTTCAATAACATCTAAAGTAACATTTTAGTAACAGTTACTTAAAGGTGTATTGTTACTGACAAACATTACAATGAAGCAACTCGTTTTTTTAGTAAATTTTACTAATTTTTTGACGTAATTTTGACTTATTTATAACTGTTATCGTTACGTTGTGAAAACATCTTATAACAGTTACTGTTCCTGCTAAAATTACTCTTAGTGTTTGCTCTTATTAATATTTGTCAGAATAGACAGTAAATTTAATTAATATTACGTCAATAATTAGTACAAAACATCTATTTTTAAGTTTTTAATGCAATATAGTTATCAAAACTTGCAAAGAACAATAGCTGTAGAAACAATGTGGTAGCAATTTTTATATTTTGGGTTTGTGAGGTTGTTTTTACCTTAATGTAAGTGGTTATTAACGTAATCAAAGTTATATTTATTTTAAAGTAACTCAGTAAAATAGTAGTAACCAAAATCTCACCCAATACATTAGTAATAACTGTCTGAAATGTTACTGCAAGTCATAAATACGTTGCGGAGAAATATCTCTCTTAGAAAAATATTTCTTTGAAGTAACACTACAGTTACTGTTACTAACAGGTTACTTCTACAAAATTGTGCTTACTTTAAGTTAAAAATCAACGGTTTCTTTTCGTATTATAATATCTGAAATTAACTAAAAACAAGTTGTATATAACAAAAATTGTACTAAAAACAATTGGGCACACTTAAAGAAGGTTTTACTTTAAAGCAAGTAATTATTACAGTAATCTAAGTTATAATAACTTTAAAGTAACTTAGTAGAGTTGTAGTAACTAAAATCTCACACAAAAAATTTGTAATAATTATTTAAAGTCTTGTTGTAAGTAATAAATACGTTGTGAAGACCTCAAACGTCACTCTTAAAAAAATATTTCTTT
Source organism: Tribolium confusum (assembly GCA_029207805.1). NCBI lineage: Eukaryota > Metazoa > Arthropoda > Insecta > Coleoptera > Tenebrionidae > Tribolium > Tribolium confusum. Next base: position 630,258 of record JALGAY010000004.1, read on the forward strand.
AAAATAACAGTACATTTGCAGTTACTAACTGGTTACTTCTACAAAGTTGTGCCTACTTTAAGTTAAAAAGCAACGGGTTTTTTTTGGTATTATAATTTCTAAAAATTACTAAAAGTAGTTTAAGAAGGTGAATACAACGAAAATTTTGCTAAAAACAATTGAGCACTTTTGAAAAAGGTTTTACTTTAAAGTAAGTAGTTATTACAGTAATCTAAGTTATAATTACTTTAAAGTAATTTAGTAAAGTAGTAGTAACTAAAATTTCACTCAACAAATTATTAATAACCCTCTAAAATGTTACTGCAAGTCATAAATATGTTGCGAAGGCTTGAGTGTTACTCTTAGATTTTTTTTTAAGTAACACTACAGTTGTTTTTACTACTACAAAGTTGTGGCTACTTTAAAGTAAGAATCAACAGTTTTTTTTACTAAAAACAAGTAGTTTAGAAAGATAAATATTACGAAAATTTTACTAAAAATAATTGCTTAAAATTTAGTAACTTTTTGGTTGTATTTACTACATCAAAGTAGCAAAAAATGAAATAGCTTACTTGAGATTGCAATTATTTTTAAAACAAGTTTTTTATGAATTTTAATTTTGTTTTAAAATATTTCAAACTGATAAATATGACATTAATGCGACTATTATAGGTGTAGCAACGTACAATAAGGTTTTTCTTGTTTCTGTCTTTATAACCTTAACAATACACAAGTAAATACATAACGAGTGGGACGAGAGAATTTCGTTTTTTTTTTTGAGTAAACACAAAGAGAAAAATATTATATTTTAACAAAATATTGGTTTCTAGTTATTTACGATTTTTAAGAAATGTTGGCTTTAGTTTTAAAGTAGAATTTAAAATAATAACTAACAGAAAAACTACTGTCATTACTCTATTTTATAAAACAAGACAACATATCTTAAATTTCTGCAAAACTAAACATTTAAAAAAATTCTTAACGTCAGATTATTATAAATTGTTTTTTTATTTATTGTTTTAACTATTACATGTATGTTAGTTGATGTTTTGTTTTTATATAATTTAAATAATTTATAATTTTTCTACAATTTATATGTAGCAGTCACAAATTTGATATGCCAACATGCAAATTCAAAAAACTCCTAATTAAAGGATTATATTATCAAGTTGACATCAGATGACTGATGACTATAATCCTGCAGTTAATTTACATTTTTCAAAAATATAACACACTCTCACTGTCAATAAACAATTCTTCTGGTCATTACAACAAAAAAAAGTTCCGACGGTTCTGAAACTGGTCAAAATTGTTTTGTTGGCGACGGCTTACTCACCAACCTTTTTTTATAAAAAGTCGTCTTATTGATGTAACCCTTTGACGATGGAATCCCTCCACCATCCGACACATGTTCAGATCGCTATCACTGTCATCAGATAATCGAGAAAGGTAAATTGAGTGTGGGTTAGTTCCTAATTGTGTGATTATTGACTTTGATAAGATCGGTTTTGTGGGATTTGCATCAAATTATAGGAATTTATCAAATTGTCTCATTACTTATGTAGTAGACTTTACTTTGAAGTAGTTATAAACTGTTAAAAGAGCGGTTATGTTTAGAAAATTAATTTGGTTTTATTACTGTTACTCTTGGCAGTAAGCTAAGGTGTTAACTCAGGTTTGCTTTGTTTAACTTTTTTATTATTACTTTTAACAAACAAGAATTTATGATTGAAGAGATAGAGATACAAAAATATTTTTTTATTTATTTATAATAAAGCAACAAAGTAAATAGCTTACTTAAAAATTTATTTTATTTTGCTAGATTTTTGTTATAAAATATTAAAACACGAGTAGTTTTAAAACAAGAATTATATTTCTTAACTAGTTACTAAATAAACTAATGTCTCTAAAATATTTTAGTTATTTTTTTAAAAATATTTTAAGTTATCTCTAGTTTTCTAGTAAGACACAACAAAATTTTATTTTTGTTTTTAACCTAAACAAGTCAAATAGAAGAATTTTGGCAATTGGTTTTAAGAAAATCTTTTGAGTCGTTAATTCTATAGAAGTTAATGAATCGTCAATTAAATCTATAGCAGTATTTAACCCACATAACAGAAAATACTCTAAAATATTTTCTACCTAACAATAAAGCTCTGACAAGTGTCTTACTTGCTTATCTAAATAAAAAAAACATTTTATTATTTTAATATCACAGCTAAACAAATAAACATAATTAGATTAATTGGCAAACTAGTCAGTTGTTTAAAGATTTGTAATTTTAGTCACAGTGGCCAAAATCTGAGAGATAAAGAGTAATTACACAATTTTTTTTTTTTAGGTTATTATAACAATTAAAATCTAGTTTTACTTGATTAAAAATCCGAGGAATTGAGGTGTTAACAAACTGTTAAATCTTCTAAACCATTTTTTTTAACTGTTAAATCTTTATAAATCTACGGCTTTTATAAAAGCTCTATTTTCTCTCTATTCTAATCGTTACCAAATATTGTTATTCTTACATCTGTAATACCGTGCTTATTAATAATTGGTTTCTAGAGTCCAATAAATTGCAAAACAATTATTTTTAATGTTTTTGATAAATACATTCATCCACGTCATATTGAAACGTCAGTCAAAATTATCAATTAATATAAAACTGTTGAAAGTTCTTTATTTTCTGATATAATTTGTATAGTGTAGCTGCAAGAATTTTCTCTTAAATCTAATTCTCTTGAATAAGTATAACAATAATTACAAAAGCAACAGATTAAAAGTTGTTAATTGCTTAAATAATTTGCTAAAAATCAAGCAAAATGATTGGTTTTCAATTTTTTTTTATGAAATTAATCTTATAATTGTTGTGATAACAAGTTTACAAACTTTTGTAAAAATCATAAATTTTTGTTTAAATTTTAAACTGTTTTTTGATTTTGTCATCTTCCAAAGATAAAGTTTTTTTGCCTCAATGTTAATTTAACAATTTTTAAAGTAAATTGTGCTTTAAGTAATTGTTTTTTTAATAAAATTTACTGTTAAAAACTAGATTGTAATTTGCTTTTTAACAACATAATTTTCTAAATATTAAATAATACATTACGTTACAAGGGCAGAAAGCATTAGCTTTCTAGGCTGTTTATATTAAAGCTGAAGACTAATTAACTAATACTTTTTTAACTGTGTAACGTACAACTGATTTTTACCTTCTTTTAATCAAATCAGGTAAAATTGATAAAAAACTGATTTTAGTCTCTAAATTAAAAGTTTTAAATTTTTAAACTGACAGTTCGTACATGAATGACCAGCATTATTAATAAATCAGGCCACAATACTTTTAGGAATAGTACATAGTATATAAAAATATAAGACACGTATTTAACAGGTATAATGAGTAATGACATAGCACTATAAATGTTATCAAAAAATAAAAAAACTGATAAACCGGTGTGACGACAATTTTGTTCAAATTTCTTTGAACATTAATTAGTTAATTATTTTATTTCTTTCGCTAGTATCGCTGCTAAACGTTACCATCAACACTAACAAAAAGTAGCGTATATACCACAGGACTAAAGTGTCTTAATCCCTCAAGTGTTTGAGATTTAAAAATAAAACTTTAGTTTTGGTATTAAACGATGCATTTTATCTCTTGACATTTTATCTCTGCAGTACAATTTTACCCTGAAATACAGCAATACAAATGGTGAAAATCCGCAAAAAAAACTAAAGTACAAAACTACAGGTTTTCAAGAATATTTTTTGGTAAAACTCGAAAATTGCAGAACTGATTATTATAAAATTTTGGGCATAAATGAGGTTTTTTTCATCGGTAAATTAGGTATAGCAAAATTCTGCAAAATTCTTTCAATTTTTTTTTATTTTTTTACTGACTTTCATTCTTTACTACATAAATAAATAAGCTACTAGATTCTAAATTTAAAAAAATTAAAATATGGGTAAAACGTATCTTTTTTGAGATATTTAAATTTAAAGCATAAAAACAAATTTTAATTTCTAGTTTTGGTGTTTTCTAGTTTCTAAACGATATAACTCAGTATAGAGATAAATTGTGTTTGAAAAACCTGTATTATTTATGTCTATATTTGTTTTTGCGCGATTGGTTGTTTTTATCAGTTTACTGTGCTTGTTTCCACGACGGTAGGTTGCTGTTACTGGTTGCTACGTGTAACAAAACGGTAAGTAATTCACTTACCGTTCAGTGAACGGTAAGCAATTAAATCTAAAAAAAAACAATTTTGCGATTTATTTATTAAAATTAATGTTTTGGAGGGAATCTTCCACGTAACTCTCGGCCACCGTTGGTTGATGAACGCCACCCAACATGTCTTTTTAGTCCCAACACATCAACTCCGTTATTCGCCAAAAGTGTAGCCGATGTGCGTCGAAACAAGTGTCCAGTAAAACCTTTAGGGGCTTGCAATTTTAAATACTTTGCAATTTTTGACGGCCAGCCTCCAATTGTGCCTTTTCCTGTGACTTGCCTAGAGCATTTGCCATTTCGATCGTTCAGAAATAAATGATCTGACGTTGGGTTGCTTGGTCGAATTCTTATGTATTTTCGAAGTATTTCCAAATAATGAACTGCTTCATTTTCTTTATTAATAACTGTGAACGTTCGCTGAATATTCGTTTTTGTATTTGGAATATTTACTATAAACACTTCTTCATGTTCTTCTATATGTCACTCATTTTAATATTGTACAATTCCTCTCGTCTACAAGCGCCCGATACTCCCAATATCATTGCTACCTGCAAATATATTGTTTCCTTAGAACTCAGATGTACCACCTCATCATCTACAACATACCTTTTGAATTAAAAATTGTTCGTCTGGTGCTTCATTCAAGAATTTTTCCATGTCTTCTTTGGTAAAAATTTTAGTCTTCTTAGGCCGATATCCAATATTTTTTCTCTTAAGATAAGCAATTAATGTAGCAAACTTAGAAATATCGATAGCATCATGGAGAAAAATTGTACTCTTCAGCATAGAATACTCCGCCCATAAACTGCCTGAGGCCTTCAAGTATCTACTTCTCACCACAAAATACGCTAACAAACTCTTTTCATTTACAGAAATCTTCTTTGCTTCACGCCATTCCTTAAACAACTTGTATGTCTGTTCATATCGGGCTTTAGATTTTTCTGGAATTATTGCCGAACATCCTTCTTCCCAAGCGTTTTCTAAATCATTCGGTAGATCATCACTATCGCTCATATTTGCTTCGAAAACGGAACCACAAAACAGAACTATGTAGGAATGATTGTATCAAAAAGACTGGAACAAAACCATAGCAACCATGGAACAGCCACCCAAAGTTTTCAGTTTTAATCTTCCCGATTATCACAAATCTATTGATATAAATTATTATTATTATTCTAGAAACTCCAATCGCGCAAAAAACGTTATAAGCATGTCGAACATTAAGGATTACCGTTCTCAGACAATAATTGGAGTCGTCGCTTCGCTCCTTCTCCAAACAATTGTCTTCGAACGGTAAGCATTCCTTACCGTTCTCCATACGTAATATACTATTGTTATACATTTTACTAATTTTTAGGTTATAATTTTGTTAAAACTGAGATAAATAAATTTTTTACTTATTTTTATAATTTGAGGTTCCTATACCTCATTGCAATTTTGTTTAATTTTACAAACTTTTTTGAAATTTCTTGCTTATTATCTCTATTGTTCAATTTATTTATAATTTCTCTTTTTATTCTTCCAATAGTTGCCTTCTCTAATACAACATTTATTTTTTTATTCACAGTTAAAACTATACATTCTAAAGATTTCTAACAATTTCTAATTTCTAAAGATTTATAACAGCTAAATAAAATTGTAGCAGTTTATATTGTATTTCTGGTTAAAATTATGCTGCATCATTTTAAATCACTCTATATAATATACTACTAGTTTTAATTAAAAAAAAGCCTGTTCCGAAGCTCTTTTAGTCATCAGGAAAAGTAAGAAAGAATCTTGGGCAAAGTATGTATCACGTATAACCACCAATACGCCTACAAAAGAAGTCTGGTCTAAAATCCGCAGAATCAAAGAGATTGCTTTATCACACATTATCTCACTTTTTAATTCCAGTAGCGAAATCACTTCATCAGCTAGTGAAGTCACAGAAATTTTAGCGTCATATTTCCAAAAATCTTCTAGTCCCACCAAGTATAACACAGAAATCCGTGAACGACTCACCACTTCAGACTTGAAATCTCTTCTTCTTGAAGATCGCACAGACCACCCTATAAACAAAATACTCACTATGGAAGAAATGGAAAACGCAATTAAAACTTCAAAAGAATACTACCCCAGGCCCGGACGATATCTTTCTTTGTTTTACAACAAATCTTTTTGAAAGCAAAAAACATTTAATTTATCTTTACAACATGGCAAGACAATGAATTAACAAAAAGTTTTTATTTTTTATTCTAAAATAGTTAAAAAAATTTAAAATAATATTAATAGGTTTTATATCGAATAATTTCTGCTTGATAGGAGTAAAAAATACGGCAGTTTTAAACCAGAAATAATTTATAACTTGTAACAGATGTGTTTTATCAAATTTTTATTTATATTTTTATGATTACCTAGTCAATAAATATTTTTATAGCGATCAATATTAAAGTCAAAATTTAAGATAACTAACAATAAATCTAGAGATTCAAAAGCAAAAATATGTTAGACACTATTTTTAGTTGATATATAATTTTATTAAAGACATTTAAAACAATTATTTGTTGTTTCTATCGCATTAGATATGTTTATAAAGTAGTTTGCAAAAAATACAATCATTACAGAACACTATATTGTTAAAAACAAAAAAAAACTTTTTCTTTCAATTAAGAAAGTTTATAAAGTTTTTTAGAATTACCAATAAATTTTTATAAACTATTAATAAACTAAAAAATAATAAATTATTTTGTATATAGATTTCCAGCATTTTTTTGTTGATCAAGCCGCTAAATACGGCTAATAAAGCAACTCGTCTTGAAGAATAATAAAATTGTAATATCTAAGATTTTTTAAGAGCAATATTTATTATAAAAAAGCTGAAATAATTTTGTAAATGTTGGTGCTCATGTTGCCAGATGCTTAAGTTTCCTTAATCGAAGCCGCCAAGTCTCCAAAACTATTAAATTGTTTGGTACCATTTAATTAAGCTCACTCAAGTTGTCTGCAGGAACGAACAGCGACCCTATTATAACTAATATCATTTCACTAAAAAAATACTGAAGTGATACTGAATCTCTAGATTAGTTAATTGAAGATAATGGACTTTTAAAAATCTTAATTTAATTATTTAATTTTGAGTGTCACTCTTAAAAAAATTAGAAGACTTCTTGTCAGTAAAAATCCTAAAATTGCAGGTGAAAATAACGAATTGATCTCGTTGGTAAAAACTGTATAGAAAAAGTTCGAGAACCAGTTTCGAATGTATAAATTAAATTGTTGGGTCCCTGAATATATTGACTTTATACTTTGGCTCATAAAAATGCGTGGATTGCGTGTTTTAGCCGTCGAAATTTATGGTGAGCTGTCTCGAATTTGACATAAAACGAGAGACGAAAATTCTAATAAATTACGTAACTGTGCAAACAATAAAAGCGTTTTAATTACAAGTGCTAAGTGCATCTTGTCATAAGCGGTCCAAAGCTAGAATTTGAGTGGGTCGAGAGGAATACCGTTATTTACTTCAATTAAATTTTTTACTTAGCCGCCGCTCGGCTCTGATCTCCAAGACAGCAAAAACAATGAAGAAAAAGAACACTGACACACCTAAAAAGGTCCACAACATATCGGGAAAAAAATTAATTGAGACAGAATCACTTGTTCGGATTTATAATTGCTGGGATGTTAGCCGATTCGAAAAACTAGTCGAGGATATACTGACTGTACAGTTTACCACATAATCAATGCCGGGTTGTAATTAGAAACCGTGACTGGAATTATAACTATTCAAAATTGCTTTATCTTTTTCCGATTATTTGTTTATTCAGTCACAGATTATGCTTCTATTTAAAATATCAAACACGAAATTGTTGATTTAAAATTTAAAAAAAAATTATCTTAAATAACACAAAAAATTATCTTTAATTCTGTGGGAGGTCCTGAATTAAAACACAAGTAACTTCCGTTAATAAAATTATAACAAAAAGGAAAATATTAGAAGCTGATCAAAAATTCAAGTTGGGACACCTGTTAGGCAGATGTTTTCAGGATTAAAAAATTGATCTAGCATTTCCGTCTATTACAAGATTTATTGAAAAAATGTGGGCGAAAGACAATATTTTTTTCAAAAATTTAATACATTTTCTATTATTTTGTATCAGCACCTACAGAAAACTATGAGTGAAGTGGGTGCTAATTTATTTCTTGATGTTTTGAATAAATTTTTGCAATAAGTCTTTGTTCACTGACAGTTTCAATTTTCATTAATTAATAATTATTATACAGTGTTGTAATAAACAGCCAGATCATCTGCTATAACGACAAAAATTCGGAAAGTAAGCCGGATTTGCTGTTTAAACTTTGCTTAAAATTTAAACTTTTTTTAATTTGTTTAATTACAAAGTGGTGGCCTTAAGACAATCTTTACACTTATAACATAGTCTATTTTAAAATTAAATTTGGGCTGACGCCGATGACTGTCCTTTTAAATAAACTGTGGTTAAATAGTAACCTGGCAAACTACAGATCACAGTCAGTAAAATTGTTCTATAATAAATAGATATTATGTTTTTTAGGTTACTGATGTTATCACAAATCTTAGTACCACAAAAATTGTTAATAAATTTGTGAAAAGCAAACCAAAATGCAGCTTGATGTTTTAAGACGACATTTATAATGTCTGTAAAGAAAATTGTGGTTAGAATTGCCGATTTACCATAACTTACCTTTAGTCAACACTCAACATTCTCTATTTCTGATTAATATAAATTTTTTTTATTAAAGAATGTTTAGAAAAGATTTTAATTGTTTTATCTTTTGGTTATACAAGACATACAACCGATGGTTATACAACCATTCTATAAGAAATGGTTAAACTAATCATGTTATTGTCACTTAAGTTACATTACTAAATAGCAACCACTTGTTATAGAATCAGAGGAAATGAGATAAGTCTTAAAGGTACTGAAGTTACCGTGGTTAATTGGGGTACATAAACCTGCCGTAAGAAAAAATGTGTGGTAGCAGTGTTTAAGGTTTTTTAAAGCTATTATGATACCTAGAACTTGTTGTTAGAGTTATTGCTTCTGATTAAAAGATTTGGTCGTTTTGGAGATTATTGAGGTACCTTCTGTGGCAATACTAAAAGGAGTACCACAAGGGTAAACCACAAATTTTTGTGATTGTGAACTATCACTGATTGAAGATACTTGTGATACTTAGAAACTTAGTAAAAAATTTTTTTAGAGTTATTGCTTCTGGTTGAAATGTGGGGGGTTTTAGAAGTAATTGAGGTATCTTCTGTAGCAGTAGTAAAAAGAGTAGTCTAAGGGTAAGCTACAAGTTTTTGTGACGAAGAAGAATTTATGCGTTTTACAGGTTATTGAGGTATTTTCTGTGGCAATATTAAAAGGAGTACCACAAGGGTAAATCACAAATTTTTGTGGATGAAAGCTATTACTGATTGGAGACTTCTAATTAACCCAATGTTGGTTGTCTATGTTATTGCAAATTTTTTTATCTTGCTGTAATTTCAGTAAATTTTGCAACAAAGTAGACGTGGTCTGGCATAATTTTTTAGAAGATTTTAGACAAATTCAACAAATAACGACTGAAAGAGAAGTTCAACAAAAAACGACTGAAAGAGAAGAGAACTACGTTTAGAAGAAAACGCACAGAAGACCAAAAAGTGTTCTAAAAAACCTAAACATTGATAATCAACAGAAAAAAAAAATATATATATGTTAAAAAAAAGAGAACAAAATTAGATGCGAGAAAAATAAATAATGTTTTAAAAGAACTAAAAAAAACTCTGACTAAAAGGAAAAAGCGTCTAAAAAACTTGAAAATCTGTAATTAAACAAAAAATAGGAAAAAACTTGATAAAAAATAAAAATAAAATGTAGATATTATAATAATGCAATAATGTTCCTAAACACTATAAAAACAAGGTTTAGAAAAAGAAGAAAAAATACTATTAAAAACAGAAAGGTTTAAAAGAATTTAGACAGAAATGATAAATCTAGAAAAGCTTAAAAAAATATTTTTTTTTAGAAGCAAAAGAAAATTAAGAGAAATGCTGACATAAAAACTTGTTTTTTATATATTTTTGTTTTGTTATACCTATTATTTTTACATAAAAAAATTGGCTGCGATAATATTATTACAGCACTTATGATGTAATGACTACTAATGCAGCTAAAATGAGTAATTTTCACAATTTTTTTTTTGATTTAACACTTTTATTTTTTATTTTTCTCTCTTTTGCGGAGTCAGAATATGGAGTCAGAACCTCTTTGCGGAATATTCGGAGTCAGAACCTCTTAAATCTGTTCATAGAATACCACATTAAAAAATTTTGGGCTTCTTAATCCTAAATACCTTTTCTCTATTTAACCTGTTGATTTTCAGATAAATTTTTAATTAATTTAAATTTATAATTTATGTATTTGTATTTTTTATTTAGGTATTTATACAGTGTGAATCATTTATATGGAATAACTTCGATAAAAATTCAGGGATTTGCTTTTCAGGAAAAAGCTTGAACACGGATCCTGTTATTTTTTAGCGCGCATTTTGTGACAAAAAATTGGATATACAGGGTGTTCCAACATTGAGATACAACCCTCTACTTTGAAATTTTAAATAGAAACCCCAATTTTTTAGCATATTTGAATTCTACGTATACTTTTGCGTATTTGGTTTTCAAATTTCTAAATTTTCAGATTTTGTTTATTACATTTTTAACTAAAAACAAAAATAGTAGGTCACATATTGTCAAAACTAAGCTATGAGAAAATTATTTATGTATCTAAAAATAAACAAAGAAAATCTTAGATTATCCCGATAACAACGAAGCGGAAAATTAAGTGATTTTTTATTATAATTTTTACGCAGGATTACTACTCACACAAAAAATTTTTTTGAAGATTTTTCCAAGGTTGTTACTTAGTAAATCTGAAAAACCGAGCTTAATTACAAAAGCTGCAAATTAACTAATCCAAGTGGGAGCTCTAGTTAACACAACTTAATTCAGGTTTATTAATAAATCCAGGTGATAAAGGTAATAAGATTTGCTAAGCCTGTCCGTAAATTATATTCAGTGTTTGTCCATCATTATAATGTTGTCTAATAGTAGCACTAATTACGCATTCCTACGCTTAAATCCAATGAACGCAAACGGAAAGTGCAGATGTTATTTAACGTCCGTTGCCTTGAAAATTTTCATTTCTCATTGTTGGGGACATTGATACATAATTTAAATATTCGAGATGCAGACGTGCGATATTTTTTTATTTTCGCAAAAATAAATCTTTCATCAAGCGTTACAAAAAAATTCGCAACAAGGTTTTTGACGCTTGCAAGATTTATGCCATCATTGTTTACAATTTCCACAGCAATGAAAACTTACCAAAATATTTGGAAAAACTAACAATGAGAAAGATTTTCAATAATGATAGAAAAGAATTTGTATTATAGTGGCTACCAGGTCAATGATTTCCTGATTTTATCAGGATTTACCCTAGTAATAAAAAGGATTTTTATGAGTTCAACAAATTTACGTGAAATTGTTTAAATATGCAAAACTAATTTTATGCAAATAAATCTTATAATTGAAAGAATGAAATTATTTTATTTTAATTTTTTTAACGTCTGAGTTATTTTAAACTAAAAGAAAGTCGAAAAAAAGTTTTTTTTATTTAATTTAACTAAGAAATTACATGTCCGTTATCACAAAAAGCATGAGAATCAAAAAAATCATATTTTAAAACGGCCTGCTTCACACGTCAATTATTTTTTTGTTGAAAGATGTTTTAATTACATTTTTTTCAGTAAAACAACTAATTAAGAATATATCACAAAGTTTTTCTGTTATGGTTAATAAGAATATGGCCAATAAAAACTTTGTTTTTCTGTTAATTAACTATGTTTTTGTACGCTCTGTATAAACAAGAATTGTGCAAATTTTCGGATTTAATTAAAAAGTTACTTAAATTGTTTTAAAAAAAAATTTAGACAGCATCTTAGATAGCGTTTTATGAGTTAAGTATTACTATTACTAATTTGTTGATACAGATTCTTATTAAAGTTGTAAATTAGTTGAAATTTGAATAGTTTTTGCAAAATCAATTACAAATGAAAGTTATATATAAGCACTACAAGCCTTGTAGGTCCTTAGCTGAATGAGCGATTTTTCTCTATTCTATCTTATTTGTAGCTTTCTTCTTCACTGCTTTATTTGTAATTTTTAAAGGTCGTTCTCTACTTCTTTTTTCCACTCTGTTCTTGGCTTGTCTTTTTGTCTTTTAGGTCAAAATTTTAATAATCATAATTATCTAAATATTTTATTTGTACTTCTAATTCAAGCTTCTACTCTTTTCTTTTTATTATTTTTCTTAGAACCTTTCTTTCCTATAGTTGCAGTATGGACTGATTTTCTTTTCTTAGTGTCCATCTCTTGCACCACCGTTTGTATTATGGTTTTGTAGACACAAAATTTTGTTGCTCTTGCTACACCTTTTGAGCTGATTATAGAGCGTAACGCTCTTGTTTTCAGCTGCTATTTTTTTCTGTGATCGTTGGTTTCTTCTCTATTAGAAAAGACCAGGTCTAGGTGATACACTTTTTAATTTTTGATTTTTCAATATTTTTTCTGTAACTATACTGAAACTAAATTGAACGTAATAAAGTACTATAACTATTTGTCTATTACTTGGTACATTTTAAAGTTTTCTAAAAATAAATTTGTAGTGTAATTAACTTTACCAAATGTATCAGTTTAACCCAGTCTGGGTCAAATTAATACCTGATCAATATTGTAATGGTTTAAACTGAGACGTCTTTCAACAGGCTGGTCAGGTGTCAGAATTTGGGACAAAAGTAATAAAAACATGTACCTATTATAAAAGATAGGTTACCAAAACAATGCTAGAATGGACACCAGAAGGAAGAAATCGAAGAGGACGAGGACACAAGACGCTATAAACCGAATATATATATATATATATATATATATATATATATATATATATATATATATATATATATATATATATATATATATACCTATTATAAAAGAGTTCTATTGTTTTAAAACGTACAAACATATTAAAACTAAAAACCAATATTCTGAAAATAAAAAAGACGTCACTCTTAAATTAACGTTTTTTTGATTTGTCAAGCTGTTGTCTGATGTAGAAGTCTGATTAACTTCTCTAGATGTAGATGATTGTTGGTCTTCTAATATTGTAGAAAGCTGACGATCAGTTACAAACTTGACAAAAAATCTTTATTTTTAAAAATATTTGGATTATACGGCATGAAGCCTGAAGATTTGAATCCTGCCACAATATTTTTTTGATGTCATGGCATTTGAAAAGGCACTATTTACAAGATTAGGCATGTCATAAATTGTTACAGTTTTTCCAGTATTACAAATTAGCCAGTTGTCTATAGCTGTAAAGTAGTATTTTTTTAATGGTTTATAAACAGATATGTCAAGGAGCTGGTGGTGGTGAGAAGTATGGGGAGGGAAAGACAGCAAAACAATTCCATTGTCTTTACAGAAATTTATCACCTCTATTGACAAGTGTAAATCGTGATTGTGATTAACAGGGATGTTTGGATATTGATTTACGTGGCTGTAAAAGTGTCTTATGAAAATTAGGAACGGTTCAGTCATCCAACCTGATGGATGTGCAGTACCAATACACCCTGTTATTGATGGTCTTTCTTTTATAAAATGCTCTTTAAAGAACATTCTGGGGAAAATGACGAGTGGTAAAAAATCACTTTTTTTAACTATCAGTTTGCTTGGCCGCTGAACAGTCTGCACCTAGCATTCGTCAGCATTCCACACATCTTTACTTTGATATGTTTTTTATAAACATTTTTTAAATTAAAAAAAATGTGCCGATTAAAACTTGTTGCCCAACTAAAAGGGTTATCGCTTCTGGAGAAGTGGAGAAGCTAAATGTTTTCTATGCTTGAGACATTTGTTCTTTCATTCATTTATTTTTAATTAAATCATATACTATCTTCGTTATCGTTTTTCCTCTGTAGTTTATTATATCTCCTTGTATGTTGTCTTCTCCTGGACTCTTGTCGTTTTTCTGTTTTTCTATAATATTTTCAACTTTATATGTGGGAAGTTTTTTTCTCTTTCTTTTTGTTTGTTTTTGTTGTTTTACTGACTACAACTGTTCTTCTTGTAGTTGACGATTTATTTAAGACTTCTTTAAAATATTCAACCTATCTTTTTGTTAATTCTTCTCCGCTTCCTACTAATTGGTTCCGTTTATCTCAATAAAATATAATTTTGAGTTAAAATTCTTGTTTAATTTTTTTGTACTCGTGATAGAAGTTTTTTTATCTTCTTATTTTTGTAATTCTTTTGTGCTCTAGTTTTTTTTCTTCTAGCGCTGTTTTTTTACATTTTTGTTGGCTGTTTTGCACATTTTCTCTGTGTCTTTCTTCTGTTCTTAAACTCTACAATTTTTGTCATATTATTTTTTTTTCTTTTTAACCTTTTTTTTAATATGTTCTTGAATTGCTTGTTTAATTAGTTTTTCTATTGTCTTCCATTTTTCATCTATAGTAGCTTCTTGTTGTTGTTTGTTTTTTCTATCGCTGTTATAATTTTTTTTTTAAATTTGTGTATCTTGATTAATTCATCAAAGGATAATAAACGGTTGAAAGTTGCCCCATTATTAGCGATTAGGGCGTGTCATATTAGCGTCAGCTACCACACATTTTCCGTCTCTAATAATACCTTCCTGAGAACCGTTTACAAAAAAAAGTCTGTCGGCTCTACCTGAGATCCTTATCTTCTTGGCCACGCGCCTCTCAATTTATAGTTGCAATTTGCCAAAAACCCGGACACGGAATGTGTTCTGACTGAATGAACCGAACTCCGGCGCCGAGTAAAAAAGACCCTGACTTGTCTCTGATGCATTTTATTGCAAAATTTACCGTCTTCTACTTAGAAAAACACTTTAGGCTTAATTGAATTCGCTCGTAGCTTAGGGTAAATTTTTCAAATAATTATCAGTCAATAAAATTTTTTGGTTTTGTGTGAGTACAAAGTAAAAAATTTCTCTTTAAAAAAAACAAGTTACGATACTTAAAAACCACTAAAATAAATATCACATTAAGAGCAACCTAATGTAAATGAGGCACACAAAAACTCAACCAGCTCGCTCGAGAAAGGAGACCCCTTGTAATTCACGGTGAGAAGTTAATTTTGAGTAGGCTTTGACAAATTGGGGCGACTGAAGTACTAAAATAGAGTTTTCAGTTTTTAACTTTGTAAAACTTTATTTAAGATTGAAATTTGGTAGGTACCGGACCGAATTCTCTTAAAACATGTAGATTAGCCGGTCATCCGGTTTTTTCGACCAAATCCTTTGGATTTAGTACTTACAAAATACAGTTAAGTGGTCCACTTTAAACACAACTTCATCTGCCAGTGGCGCTTTACAAAATTTTTCAAATATTTGCGAGTCTTTTTTCGAAAAAAATCCATTTTGAAAGAATTTACTGAATTCCATTTTATTACCTACTATATTACACTCAGGACATCAGCAGGACGAAATAAAAATTCACTTTTATGTGCAGTAAATTCTGTAAACGTTTTGCATTTTGTGTGAAATAAACTGCAAATGTTGCGGTAAAAATTTAGAAAAATTACTCATCAAGAAGCGCCGACGGCATTAAAGGTTAAACATCCTTGAAGAAATTTAAAATATTAATTGCATACAGTTTATTCCTGTCTGGAAGAAGAAAGAATAATTTGCCAAGAAGAAACTCAAAGAAAGTAGAGCGGTAATGAATAATAATTAAATAATTTAAAAAAATATTGTGTGTCAAAATAAATTTTTATTTAAAAGAGCTATAGAAAATACAGTAATGGCAAACTACGCGCTAACCCAACTTGTAGTAAATTGAAATTCTGGGTGAGAAGCAAGTAACTAAAAATTTACCGATAGACTACATTTAAATAATCATAATAGTCTCAATTTCTATTTATAAATATTTTATAAATTTTTAATAAGTTGATCCGTCAATATAGTCTACAGAAATCGCTACTACAGAGCCTACAAATATATTTTTTTGTCTATTTAAACAGAAAATTATATATGAGTAAAGACAGCTTTCAAGGGCAGAAAATAGGTTTTTGTTGGCCCCTCTTCTGTCACAAATAACAGTTTTGTGGGCCTTTAATGTCCCAAGTCCCACAATATAAACTCAATATAGGCAAACTGATGTTCTAAAAAAAGTCTTGCTTTCTTACAGATTAAAGAAATCGTAAATTGTAGAGTCTGTAGAAATTGTCTGAAGATTTAGTATTCCCTCTCTGATCATAATTGGATACATTCTGTAATTGACTTTAGTAAATACATTCCTGTACGAACAAAAAAAATTATACGCACATTTAAACACTTTGATTCAAACTTATTCAATGCAGATGCACAAAATGTTAACTGGAACTTCATCTATATGATTAGTAACATTGATGATAAGGTAAATTATTTAAATAATTGTTTACTCGAACTTTTTGACAAACATGCCCCGTTAACTATTGTCGAAGGAATTTCTACAAATAAACGTGAACCGTGGTTTACTGAAAATCTGAAACTTCTGAAGAAGTTAAAAAAGAATGCATGGCGTCGTTATTGTGTATCTAGAGCTGACAATCATAAATCATACTATTGTCAAGTCAGAAATTACTACAATTTAGCTCTTAGGCAGGAAAAACGAGTGTATTATGAATTTAACTTTAAAAACAATTTTAGCAAGAATCCGAAACAGTTTTGGAAAAACTTTAAAAAATCAAATATAATTAAATCTAATAATAATTGTGAAATCTCTTCTGAGTTTTCTGATCCCAACCAAATTAATAATTATTTTATAGAGTCTATTCCTCAAACGTCATCTTCACCAGTTTTTCGTAAGTACCTTGAGCGCTCAAATTTTCCATCTGGCAACAAATTTCAATACTTACCTGTAGACGTAACGTCAATTAAAAAAATGATTTTAAAAATAAAACCATCAACAATCGGTTATGACGGTATATCAGGTCGCATGCTGCAGCTTTCTTTGCCTTTTGTTGCTGCACCATTAACTCACCTAATTAATACTAGTTTTGAGCAGGGATATGTTCCTGATAGCTGGAAAACTTCTTGTGTCACACCAATACCAAAAAAATCTGTTCTTACTTGTCTCAATGATCTAAGACCCATAAGTATTCAACCAGCTTCTATGTTAATTGCAGAGTCAATAATTTATAACCAACTGAACGATTACGTATGTTCTTTTAATATTTTACCATCAGTGCAATCTGGATTTCGTATGGGACACAGTACATCAACTGCCCTTTTATCGGTGACCGATGAAATTTTATCAAATATGGACAAAGGAAAAATAACATCTTTAACTCTGTTAGACTTAAGTAAAGCTTTTGATTCAATTGACATAAATTGTTTACTAAAAAAATTAGAGTACTATGGAATTTATAATGATAAATTCAAGTGGTTTAATAGTTATCTACACAATCGTAAGCAGACATGCCGAACAACTTTAGGTTTATCAGATATTAAAGATGTTTTAACAGGAGTTCCTCAAGGATCGGTGTTAGGCCCACTTCTTTTTTCTATTTTTATTTCAGATATTCAGTACGCAACTAAATTTTGCAAAATACATCTATTTGCAGATGATATTCAACTCTACCTAAGCTTTAACCCTCTAGAAATACGAAATATTGAAAATATAATTAACAGTGACCTTAATGAAATATATAATTGGACCCAATGTAATTCACTATATTTAAATGCAACTAAATGTAAGAACATACTTTTTGGAACAACGAATAAAGCAGAAAATCTAAAACACACCGTTCGAATTAATAATGTAGAAATTCCTTCCCAAAGTACAGTCAAAAATCTTGGTATTACTATGGATTCACAACTCAATTTTACTAATCATGTTTCCCAGTTATCTAAACATTGTTATTTTAAATTTAAGCAACTTACACAGTTTAAAGAGTTTTTAAATCAAAAGACTAAACTAATTTTAATTAACTCACTAGTTTTATCCAATCTGCATTACTGTGATATTGTTTATGGCCCGCGCCTAACTGAAAGTAATAAACAAAAACTTCAAAAAATTCAAAACTACTGTTTACGATTTGTGATTAGTATACCTCACTTTGCACATGTTACTCCCTACCTAAGATCTTTAGGATTGCTTAAATTGAATGAGCAACGCTTTGTTCATTATTTGTGTTTTTGTTTCACATTACTAAAGTTAAAAATTCCTGATTATTTGTATGTTAAATTAATCAAACGCTGTGAAACACACTTTAGAAATTTACGATTTGTTGAAAAGCATTTTCACTTTCCAGCACACAAGACTACTTTATTTCAGACGTCTTTTTCATATATTGTACCATATATATTAAGTAACTGCTCTGATCTTTTAACAGTTGACACTTCCGTATATTTAAAAAAAAAATGTAAAAAACTAATTTTGTCGCAAAAACTTTCTGCAATTGATCTTAGCAAATTTTAATCTGTTGTATTATTTTGTGTTATGTTTATTGTAAGTATATTTATTAGTATTTTATTATGTTTTAACTATTTCTCTAGGTTAAATTATAAAATCAGATTTGTGTCTGCCATTTAACCTTTTGTACATTTTTGTTTTAATGTGCAATAAACTTTATTATTATTATTATTATTATTATTATTTATTAAATGATTCATAAACTCTAAAACCTTAGAAAATATAAAAGCTGTAAAAACAACAAAACTGTGTAAATTGTACATTTAAAAAGCTATAAAATGTATAATTTTGGAAAATGCAAAAGCTGTAGAAACTGGACAGAACCTATCTGTAAAAATTGTAAATATAATTTACAGAAACTACACAAGTACTGAAATTAGAAAAAAATTGTAAAAGTTTTATAAACTAGAAATACTGAAACAGACTGTAGAAACTGTAACAATTGCAAAAGTAATAATAGAAATAATAATAAATTGTAAAAAAGTACAAACTGCAATAATAAAAATTTTAAAATTTTAAGATTTTACACAGAACTGTAACTGTAGAAAGTACAAAAAGCAAAACTGTATAATTAAAAATTACTAGCTGAAATCTGTACAACATTTAAAGATAGTAGAAAGTGTAAATGTCTAGACTCTACAGAAATTTTAATATCTGTAGATATTTTTTTTCTGAGAAATACCAAAATCTGTAAAAAAAAATATTTTTAAAATTTATAATAATTACAGAAAAAATAGTAAAAGTTGTAGAATACCGACTGTAGAAATTTTAAAATCTGTAAAAACTGTGTAAAAGTAAAATATATTTTATTAAAACTTTAAAAATGTTAGAATGTAGTTGTAGTACAAAAACTGTAAAAACACCTAAACTGTACAAATTAAAAATTGAAAGCCACACAAACACTGGAATTTATTAAAAGCTATAAACTGGAGAAGCTGTAGGAGCTGTATTTAAAAATCATAAATATAGACTACAAAATTTTTACCAGTAAAACTGTAAAACCATTAAATATGTAGTAGATTCACAAGCTGTAAAAACTGTAAAAACTATAAAGAGTTTTAAAATTATAGTAATTCTAGATACTAAAACAACAACGCTAATAATAAAAATTTAAAAATTGTAAAACACTGTAACTGTAGAAACTACAGTCGTAGATAACTGTTGTTTTTACAGCTTAGGCAGTAAAATTAGAAGTTGAATTTTTAAAAATTGTTAGAACAGTTCTAAAAACTATAGAAGCTGTAGATGTTGAAGAAATTATAAAACAAATAATAAAATTGTCAAAAAACTAGAATATCAGTATTTGTAAATATTCTAGATATAAAAACTGTCAAAATCTATAAAACTGTAGAACTTTAAAAATAACAGGAAGCGTAGAACTGTGCAAACCATAGAAGTACTTAAATCTTACTGTCTGTAAAACTAAACGTTAACGAAAGCTGTTAAACTGTAAAATTATATCTAGAATAGAGATAGAAAAAAATAGAAGCTGGAACAATTTAATTTCTATAAGATGTAGAAACTGTAAAAGTTATATATCCAGTAAAAAAAAAATAAAATAAAATAAAAGACTGAATAGAAGAGTCTTAGAACCCTTCAGGAAAGGATTAGTTTTTTCTGGCGGTCTCTAGCTATGGCCATCCTTAGATAATAATTTGAGTTTTTCTTTGCATTGATACATTAATTAATTATGTTTTTAAGGTAACAGGCACTAGAAGACTCATCTTGTCAAATATTTTATTTTTAGTATTGTTTTATTTTCTCTTTTGGCTCATGCTATTGTAAACGAGCTTTCAGCAGAGTCTATACTAAATACTTTAATTTGTTTATAGGTGTCAGAGTACAGATCAGACTGCTTTCTCAGTGTATATCTTTAATAACTTTACCATTGCACTGATGCAATTATAATTTTGTTCTGCAGCGAATTTTCTACATACGATTCAACTATATAAATTCTCGAGAAGTGAGAGATACCGATAGTTAAAACTCGTTGTATTATAGAATAAACCGACTGTCTTTTCTCTCACAAAAATTGTCAGAAAATTTCATAAAAAGTAGAAAAATTTAAAAACTGCAAGGCCGTCTCGATTAGCCTTTTTACTAATGACCTATTAGATCAGATGTCCTAGTCGACACGTGTGTATACCGAGACAGATGTCACAAGGGTCGTGAAAAATTGTCGCCATTAATTATACGCCCATGTGTCTGTAAAGGCAACGAAAAATTGTTACAGATTTTTTTTCCTAATCATACGAGTCTATCCACTTCAAATGCTATTAACATCTTACTATTACTATTTTATAAATTATAATAACGTAGCACTAAAAGAGAAACTTGCATCTAATCAGAGTATATTAAGTAAACTAACGGGTGTAAATGAATGTATAAACACTGCATAATTTTATCATTTGCATTATTTATTTAAATTATCAGAAGATGTACCAAATTGCGCAATGCGGATTCTGGAAGCCTTAACCTCTACAATTAACATTTTAATTGTTTTATCTGCTGATAAATTAATTATTTATAGGTGGGTTATTGTTATTACAGTATATAATGCTCTCCAAGTCTGTTATAGTTCTCGTATTATAACTATTTGATCTAGATTAGGTCTTATAACGTAATGCCAACTTTTTAAAATAGAAATAAAAAGATTTGTCAATGCTATGTCGCGAATGTTGAATCTACCTGGCGCCTAGTTTGATTCCATGGACAATTTTATTTTTATTAGGGTTTGATGAGAAAATGATGTCATCGAAAGAGTATATGTGTGTGTTGACCCATTAGTTGTGGACGTGCCGGTATTACCGGTACCTGGGCGCCACGATGGATTGTTTTAATGTGGCCGACAAATCGAAATTCTTACCAATAATTAAAGATTTTTATTTTAGCAATTAATTTCGGTGGTTGTGGCCAACATTTTTAACTAATTTGGTTCTAATTTTAGAT
This sequence comes from Tribolium confusum, assembly GCA_029207805.1. Lineage (NCBI taxonomy): Eukaryota > Metazoa > Arthropoda > Insecta > Coleoptera > Tenebrionidae > Tribolium > Tribolium confusum. The sequence continues at coordinate 651,943 of JALGAY010000004.1, forward strand.
TTAGCTATTTCTCATGTATTTTACAACCAAAAATTTCAATTTAATAAGCACTGTATTATAAGAAAAAAATAAATAAATAAAAATTAAAATAAACAGTTTTAGAAAAATATTTAAAAAATATTGAGTGAAGGGTTGTTTAGTTTTTATTCTCTTCTTTAAGCATCTCTAAGACTTGAACTATTGTAGATAAAAATAGCGTTTCAGCGACTTTACTATTCAGAGAATTAGTCTAAAATAGGTCAGTTAAGAATATCTTTATAAACTGTTTTGCAAGGTTTCTTCTAACTATGTTTATATCACTCACAAACGCTTGTTTCTGCTTTAAAAAGTCTCATTTAAGACAAAGTGCTCATCTTTAAACAATGCTTGTTTGTTTATACTTAATTTAATAATTTGTGTTGGTGTAAATAATCTTTATTAATTAGATATATTATACAAAAGTCTCTCTTTCTCGCTCGTTTTATTAAAACGTTATTTTCTTGGTGTAGCGATAAGGTGAAACTTGTAAAAAGCTTAGTGATGTTGTCTGTTGGTCCAGTAATGCTTCCTCTCAGTACTGAAAGTTAAGTCATCTCAGTCCAATTGTCCACCAGCGATGTCCTGTTGTCTCAGTCTTAGATCTTCAGCGGTGAAAGAGGGGAAGATGACCGGCGCGACATTACACAGAAACCCTTTCTGAGGCCGGCTCCACTCTGCCGACCTGTCATCGCATCTCCACTTTAGAATTGTATCAATTAGGATTACCGCTGTCTATATTCTCTCTTCGGACTTTACCTCCTCTCTTCTTACAATCACGAAATTATCGATATATTTTAATTACCCCCCGTCACACATAAATTAAGAATTTCAAGATTGGATACTGAAACCTTCTTTCGTGTATATCAATTAGGGTTAGTGGTGTCAGTTGTTTTCTATCGATACTTTAATTATAAATAATCTATAAATTCAAAAAGTGAGTTATAGACGTAATTAATTAAATTACTGACCGGTCGCTTCAGAAATTTTATTATTGGCTTGTGGCCAACTCATTAATTACGAGAGCTACTGGTAATTTACGTTTCCAATTCCCAGAAAGCAACTGCCAAATTTGACCAAATTAATGATTTCGTTTCTCTTTTTATTTATTTATATAGTGACTGGAATTGATAATAGGTGTGGTAGAGGGCGGCGGCGGCAATAGAGAATTTTATAAAACACTCTAGCACGGTGTAAGTGCTTCAAGAACTGAGTTGGGTGTGTTACCTTCTGTAGTGATCCATTAGGGTTTAGTTTGGTATGGCATTGTGACACGGCGGTACCCACTTTGATTCCATCAGACTGCGTCCGGATCGTTTTATGTGACATTAGACAGGCGCCAGCGAGTTCAATTCAGAGCGATCACAGATTTGATACTATTTAAGACTAAATTTCAAGTCAGGTGTACAAGAATTTTATTTATTGAAGATTTCTAATTAGTAAACAAATTAAAAAAGAAAAAAAATCTAAATTATAGAATTGAAGGCTTTCTTCTTAACTCTCTTTTAGCAGAATTATTTATGAACAACTTTAAAGAAAAAAATTTGAGATCCCAAATAGAATTAGATAACTTTCTTTTAGTCATTAATCAGAAAAAACTATTTATTTTTTGTTTCTGAAATTCATAGAAATCCTACATCTACCTTATTGTTATTCTAAACATTGTTATTCTCACATTGTAGCTGCTATTCTTTGTTATTTAGAATTGCTATTTTTTCTTAGACTATCTGGTCATTGAAAAACAATGGTTTATTATAAAACAAATTGCAGTGAATAATCCACTTTTGATTAGATGACTTAGATAAACTTTTTTATAAATTTAGAAATTCAGAAGCTTTGCCCAAACTTCAATTATTACAAAAATTTTTTTTTTAATTGGAAGTAAAAATTTGAGAATTTTTTTCTTAAAAACGCAAAAAGATATAGAACTAAGGTTTGCACAAGTTTATAGAACGGTTTAAAATCTATAAATATGGTCAATTTCATGTTTGTTTGGAAGTTATGAGGGGAGAAAGACAATAGTGTCAAAAACAACAAATTGGGAGCTGAAATCAATTTTTTTTGAAATTTTAATTTGTCTTAATTTTTTGTGTTATATTATAATATGTTGAATTATATTTTACGTTTATAATTTTATTATTGTAAATTTTAAATTACAAAGATTGAACTGATTAGGAGAAATTCAGCTTTTTAGTGAAAACTTCTTTTTACTTTGAGAATTTTTTTCTCGAAAACGCAAAAAGATATAAAACTGAGATTTTTAAAAGTCGATAGAACAATCTAAAATCTATAAATATGATTAATTTCATTAAGCAGATGCGATTGCTCTGAAAGTTATGATGGGAGGAAGACAATGGTGTCTTAAAACAACAAATTGGTAGCTAAAACTAATTTTTTGAAAATTTTAATTATTTTTGACCTGCTAACGTCATATTATGATACATATTTGTAATCAGGACGTCAGTTATAATATTTCTAGCAATTTTCAGCCAATAAAAAAAATTTTGAAAAATCGTCGAATTTTGAAGGGTAAAATACCCTTTTGCAAAAAATGACATTTTCAAAAAAGTTTTTATAAATTTTGCAAAAATTTACCTAAAATAATTTAGGCCTTTTAAATCTACTTCTAGACTCAAATGTGGGATTAGAAGAGAATTGACGATTCTAGAGACAAGTTTATGGAAGTAAAAAATTATTGTTTTATTTTGAGAATTTTTTTCCCAAAAACGCACAAAAATATAGGTTTAAAGATTATAGAAATCGATAGAGCGGTTCAAAATTTATAAGTGTGGTAAATTTCATAAAGCAAATGCGGTTTGTTTAAAAGTTATGGGGGAAGGAAGCCAGTATTGTCCCAAAACAACAAATTGGAAGAGTAAAATTATTTTTTAGAACATTTTAACTAGTTCGAACCATCTTACGTCATATTATGATAATACATATTTGTTATCAGGACGTCAAATATAACTTTTTTAAAATTTTTTAGCTAATTTGAAGAATTTTGAAAAATCTACGAATTTTGAGGGGTATTCTTTTCAAAAAAAATTAAAAAATTTTGAAAAATTTTTGAAAAAAATTACTTTAGCTAATTTGGGTCTTCTAAATCTATTTCTGGATTCTAAGCTGAGATTGGAAGAGAATTGACTATTCTAACGACAAGTTTAGGGAAGTGAAATACTATTCTTTTATTTTAAAATTTTTTTTCTTAAAAAAGCGAGGAGTTATAGTCTTAGAGTTTCTAGAAATCGATAGAGCGGTTCCAAATCTACAAGCACAAAAAATTTTATAAGACAAATGCGGTTCGTTTAAAAATTATGAGAGAAGGAAGGCAGTGATGTCCTAAAACAACATATTGGGGAGGTAAACTCATTTTTTGGAGAATTTTAATTATTTCTAACCCTTTTGCGTCATATTGTGATACATATTTGTAATTAAGACGTCAGATATAACTCAGATCTGGAATCAAAGAAGTATTGACAATTCTTGAGACAAATTTTGGAAATTAAAAGCTATTTTTTTAATTTGAAAATTTTTTTCTTAATAAAGGAACAGAGATATGAAACTGAGGTTTTTAAAAATCGATAGATTGGTTTAAAATCCATAATTATAATTAATTTCAGAGAGTAGATGTGATTCGCCTAGAAGTTATGAGAGCAGGAATAAGATGGTGTCCCAAAACAACAAATTGAGAGCTAAATTTGAGATTTCATTTTATTTCTGACTTTCTCAGGTGATATTCGGATACATATTTGTGGTTAAGACGTCAGATGTGACTTCTTCAACGATTTGTACCTATTTTAAAAAACTCTGAAATACCGATAATTACCAAAAAAAAGCATTCTCAAAAAAGGTTTTAAATAACCTAAAAACAAGCTTCTTTCTCTTTTTTATTGAAAAAATTCTGGTTTAGGTATATCGAAATAGATATGTTATCAGAACAAAAGATTAAGTCCAGAATTTGTAAACATGAAAAAATAGAAAAATACAATAATACAGATAAAAGACTTTACCTGCTTTTGCTTCTCATTTTTTTTCGGTTATATCTGTTCTAAAATTATTCAGTTGTTTTTAAAATTTTTTAGAAGCTTTATAAACTTTTAAAACCCGCTGATTCAGTCGGCATTAATTTCACGGTTTTGTTTTGACGGAAATAAGTCATAAACCAATAACTAACAGGTGAAAAATTGATTCAATACCTGCATTTTGAAGCAGGTAGGTACTCAAGAGATAAACTTTTTGAGTAAAATTGACATTTCCGGCTATTTACTTAATATTTCTCGGTTGTAAAACCCCACAATTTGTCTTTGTAACTTTCTAAAAACAAAATTTGTAAACAAATTTGTGGTTTAGTGTCTTCTTGCGTTATTTATTTTATTAGTTTTAATTAAATAGCTGTTATAGAAAAGCCCCATTAATTATAGGGGTCGCACAGGCCCAACCCTCATTCTGTGCGTTTCGTAAACAAGCCGGTCTAAGTTGATTTTTATATAACACCGGAAGGGATAACGTATTGTTATAGCTAAATGTCGTGACTTGGTATACACTGCACGCACCATAAATGGCCGAATACGCCATCTTGAACTTCTAAGTGAATTAAATATAGTAGACACGTACAAAGGGCGTAGAAATCTGATGGCATCTAGTTAATAAAACGCTGATTTAATGTAATGTAAACATAAAGGGGCGATGGGATTTTATCAGAATTGTATATACACACAGGATTTACGATTGTTTTATTTTTAAATTGTGAATTAGTGCTAAAAGGTCGTCTTGCTAAATTGTCTTATCTTGACTATCTCGAGAAAGAAAACATTGAGCTGTCAATATATCTGGCGCCTATTCTGTAAAAGATACCTGTGACAGGTAATTGGAGGTATCCCTGACCGGAAGTAGGCATTCACACTGACGCACCATTTGGGACACTTACGAAATTTGGGAAAAGGAACAAAGCTTTGAAATATATTTATGTCAATTGAGTGATAAAGTGTTATTTACTGTTTTTTTTTGTAAATTTCTTAGCTGTATTAATTTTTATTTAACTGTCATTACTTAAACAAACAAATGTTTATTGTATTATTTTAAACAATGAAACAATATAAATTTATAAAATTTTGTTTATAAAATTAATTATCTTCGTTGGTGTTATTCTAATCATGTAAAGAACTAGATCACGCACTTTCAAATCAAATTAAATCTTTTGAATAAAACATTTGTTGTACTTGTATATACACATTCCAAACTATTCGTAACAGAAATCAAAGTCAAGGAATTTACTTTGTATTCTTTGAATAAATTTAATAGATAAATCTACAAAAAAATATTTATTTATTAATTTAAAAGGTCAAAAAGCCAAGCTTTAAACCGAGTCGGCTTTAAAATTATGTAATTGGCTACTTCTGCATTTTAAAAAAAATTAAAATGTAGATATATACTAAAAAATATAAACAAATAAAATAACAAAATATTGTAATTCCTATATATTGTATTTTGTAGGAGTTAGGTTTGTTGGTTTTCAGACTCTTTAATTTTCTCTAATAATAGTTATTATAGTTTGTCTAAAAATGCCTTAATTTTACGATGAAATAGAGACAATTAGTTTTTTGAGCTTTTATAGTTAAGAAACTACAGCTTTTTCGAGATTGCTTAAACAGTCCCTTAGTTAAAAATATGGCATACTTCTTTTTACAATAACCTTTAGTAAATCTTTCTTAAACTAGTTTGTAAGTCACAGCTATAAAATTTAAGCATTTCTAGACCAGTTATAGTAAAAGTAAATATTGCATTGGAAGATTTTAAAAATTTTATTAAAATAAGAAGTAAAATAAAACTATTTAAATAACTTTTTTTTTTTTTTGCTTTTTAATAAGGTTTTTGACTTTTTCTTAGTTTATCTATTATCTTTTTAAAATAAATTTGTCACAGACTTATAGATATTACAGTTTTTTTTATGTAAAATCAAAATACTAACTTAAAATATAAATTTAACTATCAAAGACTTTTTTTAAGCTACTTAATAGCATTACGAGTATAACGATATAAAACATATCTAATCTTGCACTGATAAAACCGAAAAAAAGCTAATGCAAACCTCTACTTGTTTTCAAATTTATTATTACAAAATTAAGAACGTCATAAAGTGTAATAATCATAATAGCTCAAGTAGGAGATCTTTGCTAGTAAAATTTACAATTTAAGTTACTATTTTTATTTCTTATGGAAAAGTATACCGCAAGCAAGAGAGTTAAATTGATTTAACCAAATTGTTTTATTTGGTTCTAAAACAGAGCATAGAAAGACGTGAGGGCCACTAAGTTGAACCACTAAAAACCATCAAACATTAAATTTTACTATCAGTCACTAGTTTTGTCAGATAACAAACGTTCTTTTATAAAAAAAAATGTTTTAACTGATAGAGAGTGTGCATTGTTATCCATAGATAGCGTAGTTAAACAAATCATAGAAATGCGCATTGTATAATCTGTCTAAAAATGCCTAAATAGCTAAAAACTAGCTTATGAAAGATTTAGTAGAGGATGATTGTAAAAAAGTATGGAGTGTTTTCACCGATTAGACCAGCTAAAGTACCATCAAATTTATGCATTTCTAGACAAATTGTAGCTAGCAGTGAGACTTGATATTTTATTATTTACAAACAGAACTTTTTAAGAAATTATACTATAAAATTATACCTATTATAAAAAAATAGATAATGCTGGTACTAATTTTTGTATATTTTAGATATTTATTTTTAAATATATTTTTATAAATCGTTTGTAAGAAGAAACTTTCATTTATAACAAAAGGTCTCTCTTCTGGAATTTTTTTTACAAATTTTTTTTTATTCTGTATACAGACTGTTATGGAAGTGAATGCACAAAATTTAATCACAGATAGAACTCACAAAAATAAACAAAATATTTATTTAGCATTTTTGTTAAAAACGCACTCTTACCGAGTTAAAATTAATTGTAAGTAGACCACGAAAAACCATACCTGTCAAAAAGACAAAAACTTACCAAAGAAAAGTGTAAACACAGCTGGTTTTAGGTAGGTTAGTAGGACAAAATAAAACTTTATTAACCCTGTTCATAAAGGATACGATACACAATACGGGCAGAAACACCTTCACGTATTACAGCGCTAGTCTACGAATACGTAGATCTGGTTCATCTTCAATCACATAAAGAATTTTCGGTTTCATTTCAAGATTATGATAGCTTCTTCGGCGTCCTTCTCGATGATTTGAGGTTGTTACAATATTTGTGAACGTTGGCATCATGGCAATTACGCTTCCGGAAAACGTTGGGACAAACGTCCAGCTGCAGACGCATTACCGCGACATAGGACTATATCCATATTAGAAAAATGCACTATTGATATAAATTTATTGTTTTACTACCGCAATTTATTATTAGAATACTGTTGATCACAACGACACAATGTGAAATAAGGTTATAGCCAATTGCCGTTATCAGTGTTTTTTTCTAGAAAAAACGCTCAAGTTTTTACAAGATTAAATTTTTTATCCCTTCGCTTGAACTTGAAAATGCCATCATGAGCGCAGTGTTAAATTAGGGGTTACAAAAATGTAAAATTAAATTTTTGAAATCACAAATAAAATTTGTGAAATTTACATCTTTACAACAAATTAAAACATCTGTTAAAATTTTTGCAAAACCTTCCATAACTCCCTGTATACAGAGTGAGTACTTTCAGTAAAATAAATTTTGTTATTCGACTCTTCTTACCTAAATAAAAAAAATAGTTTTTACTACTCTTACTTTAGGCATTATTTTTGCGTGTTATTTTAAAATTTTGTTCTTATTTGGAGAAGAAATTAACTTAAATTAACTTAAAATAGTCACGCTATATTTTTTGAATAAGACTAAATATTTCGTTGTAATGCATAACTTTTTTTTTTTAAATAGGACTGTATTTTGGTCTGTGCTGTTTGACCTTTTCAAACCCTAAAGTGACTTACTTTTAAAAAAAATATATTTTAAATGTCTTAAACTTGTAATTAAAGAAAACAATATTGTCATCACTCATCAGTAAGTGAGAACAGAGACGTCTTATACCAAACGTATATTAATTTAAAACAAGCAAACCTTCAGTGTTTAGTGCAAGATATTAAAAAAATCGTCTAAATATTGTTGTGTCTATTATACACATCTGTAAGTATAAATTAGCAAATTATAGTGTTTTTCTTTAAAAAAAAAATATAATTAAACATGCTTTACAGCATGTGAACGTAATATTGCACCTGTCAATAATTTTTGGGTTGGTATAGGTAAATAAACCTCCCAACCATATTTCGCAATGAGGTTAACTCTACCATAAATAACACGCCGCAATTAAATAATTTCGCATAAGAGCAATTCTATGTTTTACCAGTAATAACAATTGTAAGTACACAGAATTTTTTTCCTTGCATCATCCTACAATATTCGAGTATTAATTTCGTTTTAAACCAATCCGCCTTCATCTATCTCAAGATAATCTCAAAAGATTAGGTAATTTGTGATCGTGGCCAACTCAATTATCTGTCTGTTCATCGTAATGGAGCTTGCTAGTTTTCTGTGATGGAGAGTCCGGAATCTCACGGACCGGATCACAAGGCGGAGCCAATCGTGTAATAACCCGTGGACGCTTCAACTGACGTCATTATCACAATGGCTGATCATCAGATATATTTACTAATTTGGTACATGACGAGCCTACAAGACGCTCTCAATAAAATTCACAAATTTCGGAAACACAGTTTTACGCACAGCGGACGGTAAACGCTTAAATACACACACACGACACTAGATATCTAATCAGGTGTTAGTTGCCGTCAAAATTTAAATATTTATTGTAATTTTAGAACTTTAACGATTTGGTTATCAAGTTTTTTACACCGCAATTTGAAATAGTAACTTTTGTGAATTTTTGGTTAAATTTTCTGATAACAACTCGGTAGCACTCTTCTTCAGTTCCATAACAATGAATTAGATAATTTCTTTGTTGTAAAGTCAACAATATGGCATAAATACTGTTCAAATTCGCGAGCAATAATTACGAAAAGAAGTCCAAATTTTAAATAAAAAAATTATGTTTTGGAGATTGAAAACAAGCAGAGGAAATCAACAAGAAGGAAATTTTGGGAGAAATCAAAAATACGAAATTTTTTCCTCTTTTACAGTCAATTCGAGAACAGTCTGTATAATAACAATTACAAATTTCGGATGTAAAAGGCAAGTGTTATTATCACATTTATGATAAGACTACCGACATGAAAATTGTGATAAGAGATAAGTGTTTCCATTGTGTGTATTCAATGGTGGTGATAACAAGACATAAATAACTAATCAGTAATGTTGTTATTATTGATAAGACCGCCATTTCAAATAAAATATTGATAAGACCCGCCTTCTTTCTATGCAGGTTATACTATAATTTTTATTTATGTAATACAGATTTCATGACCTAATGAAGACAAACTACAATAATTAGATGGTATAAACTGGCAGGTACTCTTCTGTTATCTTATCGTACTTCATTAAGGACGAGTCGTTATCCTAGACATGTGCTTTTTAAAGTGCAGCTTGCACTCTGCAGATTAGGAAAAAGTAGGTATTGACCCCAAGTTCGTATCTTAAAAATGTTGAGATAATTATTTAGGACTGATATTTCCAGGACCTACCTGAATTATCACAAAATTTCAAACCATCAAGGGTTAAACGTCTGCAATTGCACCACAAAACGATAAACAATTGTGTAGCTAAATGCGTGGGTCTAGTTGTTGATAAGATACTAGAATTTTATCTACTTTGAATGTATTTAAAGTAGCACTAATTGTATAGATATGACTATCGCATTTTGTCCGATATGCCACCGTTCTGTCACAGTGCTAGATTTTTTTTTAGTAGTGTAGAGTGTAAAAAAAAATATTAGTGACTTAGAGATATATCAAAATCAGTGAGTATCTGTCAGCGATCGTGTGCCAGTAATGCGACCCATTGCATTCCAAACATCGCATTAGGCCATGAATAGCACCTTCCGACTCCTAAATCTAGAGTGTCTTGGTCGGAATTTACTAACATTGCCTTCACCACCAATAATTACATCCCTTTAAGACGTTAGTCTTTTTATAACGACATGTGTGCGACATTAACTTGACACGATGGTGAAGTGTTTTACATGAAACTTAAACGACAAACATTTTGAAATTTAACCGACATTTTTTATTTAAAGTTAATTAAGAAAATTGAGGTAAGATGTGTAGAGTTTCATAATTATAATATTTTATTAGAGTCATATTTTTTAATGTAGTGCTTTCCGGTCGTTTTTCTTTGTCATAAAAGTCGCTTAGATAAAGCCCGAATTATATGTTAGACGAGAATTAAATGCGACTTTAATTATATTAACATTTGTCTGAAAGTAGGTTATGTTATAGTATGTAATTAAAAAAATACATAACTTAAGTTGTTATTGTTTATTTTGATTATACATATTTTATTTATCCAAATTCTAATCTTCCATGTTTTATGTTTTTTTTTTTAAGTGTTGTAATTCAGTGTTTACCACACTAGTGCGGTAATAAATCTGTTACCTGCAAAGAAAGGAAACTAGAAAGAGCACAATCAGCATCTAGATAGTTACAAAAGTCTTCTCCTCTACAACAAAAAATAATCAAAATTAGGTTTTAAAATTTGTAAAACGTTAAACGAGTTTGTAAAATTGTTTTGAGTTTGCTATTATTAAAATATAAGAATTAAAAAATAATAATAAAATAAGAAAAATTGTTTTTGGGTTCTAGAATTGTTAAAATATCGCTTTCATGTTTCAAAATTGGTAAAATGTTTCCTCCAACTTGTAAAATTACAAAAATAATATCGTCTTTGCTGTTATTTATTTAAAAATTAAAATAAAATAGTATTTCTTGTTTTAAAATAGGTAAAATTACTCCGCTTAATTTTAAAATTAGTAAAATGTTGCTTTTGTTCCGCTATAAATTAAAAAAAATACCTTAGCAAACCTATTTAAATCTCTTCTGTTCTTTATTTAAAAAACTAGAAAACCATCATTATTTCTAGCGTTTAGAATTAGCAAAAAGTTGTCAAAATTACAAAAACAATGTCACATTTATTACTACTAATTTCAAAATTAGTAAACCGTTGTTTTGGCTTCCAAAATTAATATAATATTAAACTAATAATTACTAGTAGTCGTATAGACGACACAGTGTGCCATCTAACGAAGAGTGCTGGAAGGTGCGAGAGTTGGTATAATAATGTTGGCGGATAACAAAGTTATCTCTTCTGCCACCAACATAATCAACCTCCACGAATAGGCAAAAACAACTACTTCGCGGACTAATGCCTCGACCGACATTGAATTACATTACCTAATCGGTTACACTGCTTTTCAGTGTGTTGCTAGTTGGGCGATTAGGTGATGTAATTCAATGTCGGTCGGGGCATTAGTCCGCGAAGTAGTTGTTTTTGCCTAATCGTGGAGGTTGGTTATGCTGGTGGCAGAGCGAGAGCCGAAAAGATAACTTTGTTATCCGCCAACATTATTATACCAACTCTCGCACCTTCCAGCACTCTTCGTTAGATGGTACACTGTGTCTGTCTATACGACTACTAGCCGAACTTTGCTTGATATAAGCGAGTTCTCCCACCCGTTCCAATCGAGCACAACGCTCCGGGATACGCTGTACTAATGAGGAGCATGAGTTACAAAATGAACCGCACAAAATTGACTTGTGGAGTGCAAAAATTAGCTATTATGCAACGTGTTTCATACAAGATTTTTTTTTTAATTCAGCTATAAAAAGCAACTGTCTTAACATATTTCTATTATTTAATAGTTAGTTTTTTGATGTTTTTGTCACTTTTATCACTAGTTACATAATGAAGAACGTTTAACAACTGAAATGACAAAACAAGAGTTGCTTTTCGTAACTAAATTTGAAAAATTAAATAAATTAAATGCTATTATTTAGCTTCTATACAAACGTTCTTATTTCTAAAATTACAAAAACAATCTCAACTAGAGCTTTAATTGATTTAAAAATTATAAAAATTATCTCTGAATTTTAAGATTACTAAAATTATCTGTTTGTATTTCAAAATTAATAAATCGTTGTTTTTAGTTTTCTTGAATTACAAACGTATTGTTTCCGTTGCTCAAAATTCAAAGAAATCTTTTAACTACTGACAAGAAAATTTCAATTTAGCTTCTAAAATTTGTAAAATGTTTCTTTTCGTTTGTAAAATTATAAAAACAATTTGCTTTTGCTTTTATTGATATAAAAATTTAAAGAGTATTATTTCCGACTCTTAAAACAGATAAAGTAATATTTTCGTGTTTCCAAATTAGTAAAATGTATCTTCCCTAGTTTCCAAAACTAGTAAAATGTTGTTTCCAATTTTTAAAATTACAAAAACAATGTTGTTTTTGCAATTATTATGATTAAAAAATTGAAAAAATAGTATCTGTTATCTGTAATTAGAAAACTACATCTTCGCATTTTCAAAATTACTAAATCATTTTTCTGGTTATTGAATTAGTAAAATATTGTTTTTAGTTTTTAGAATTAATAAAATGTTGCTTTTGGTTTTTAAAATTACAGAAACAAAATCGTCTTTGTTTTTATACAATCCTCTTTGTTTCTAAATTAGTAAAACTACAAATCTGTGTTTCAAAATAACAAAATGCCATTTCTGGTTTTCTGAAAAGTTATTTTTGTAGTAAATAATTTAAAAAAAAATTAGAAAAATGTTTTTTTATTTTCTTGTTTTCAAAATTGTTATTAAATTTAAAGTACAACAACAATCAATTGACCAATATTTAGTGGAGAACACAAAATAATTATTTTGCTTTGAGTGGTAATAATGACAGAAAAATCTTTAAAAATAATGACATATATATCTTAAACTGATTATACACTAGCAGTAAAATAAAATATTTGACAATTTAATAACACATTTCAAATTTAAACAATTTTGAGAAATTAAATTGTTAAAACAATGAGTGACTAAGTCGTAAGTGTCTTGAAGTAACAAATAAAAGTTTTTTGAAAGATTTTTTACAATTTACAGCAATTCTCATGGCTTACTCAAAACGAAAAAGTTTCTAATCACTCGATATAAATTGTACCATTTCTAGAAAAAGAGATAAGTACAATTAAAAAATTGTCTAAATGTACCACACAATTTTAAAACTATAAAAATCTGAACTTAAGTAGGTAGTAATTACCAACCTGAGAAATACAATAAAATAGGGCAAAAAAATGTGATAATTATTGCTAGTACAATCCTTGAAATATTTTTGTTTCCGGAAGACCGTTATTTAAGACAATTATTACATTTTAAGTCATTATTGTTTTATACTTTCATTATCAAGTAGTGATTTATGCTTCTGAATATTCATAGAGTGTTTTAAATAAATTTATAGAGAGATATACTATATTTGTACATAAATTTGTACATTATTTGTACATAAATATTTAAAAAAAATAAAATTTGCAGAAATGTTTTAGATAAAGCAAATTTTGGTTGACTAAAGCAGTAATCTACGAAGGAATTTGCTCAACTCTCTATTATATGAGATGTTTTAATTTCTTTTGAGTTCAGTCGCTTTATGAACTCAAAACTCTTCGATTCGTTTCTGTTATTATAAAAATACCTAACTTTATATTTTTTAACACATTTTACAGCCTGTTAAAATCTGAAAATTAGCCACTTTACTAGTTGTCGTCATGGCTAAACCTTTTTGAGTATCCTGTTCTGCTTTTCAGAGGCGTTTATCGAATATTCGGCCTCTCCAGATTCCTATTCTCGGCACATGAAACTAATAAAACAAGCAAAAGTAGCGATAAGATGAAGGCGGCTTGTGTGTAAATCAGTAAGATTGCAAAGTGAGTGGTCTGGTGCAAGTCTTAGCTTAACGTCTGCTTTAAGTTTCGTTTAGTAAAAGCGACTTCACTAATGACTTTCAGCAGAACATCCCAACCCAACCTCCATAACATACCACAAATACTTGCTCTACACCAAAACACGCCAACTTCACGTTCTAAATTACAACGCTTCCTAATACCACAAGATTTATATTATTTTCTCTCTGGTAATCTATCTCAAAGCCATCACTGACGATAAATTATCCTGAAAAACAAGCTTCTTCATTACGAATTAATTATTAGCATAATAGCGCGTTCGAATACCGGAAACTGATTATATTCAACACTCAACTTCAGCAAACAAACAATAATTACACGTCGGAAACAAGATAAAACAATAATTTAAAATTTTCGTTTCCAGATGATTAGAAGATAACTCTACATCTTCATAATGTTCCATACAAGTGGAGGCGGTGGAGGTTACAGCGACGCTAATACAGGATTCCATCAGCATCTCCAACAGTCTCCTGTTTACGTCCCAAGCAGTCGAGCTGTTCCACAGTATCCTTCTCCAGCGAGTGGACATTTCGGTGCTGCTGCTGCTCATCAAAGTGGCTGGCCTCACGCTGGTGGAACCTACGGAGAAATGACAGCTCCTTCAGCACATACATTGGGAACATCACCACATGCTGGAGCGTTATCTGCCGGACAGTTTTATGCACAGAATATGATGATGAGCTCGTGGAGGGCGTATGATGGAGCTGGGTTTCAACGGACTTCGCCATACGGTAGGAATTTTATTATAAAGTTTTTTCAGAAATGCTTGAATTTTGTAGTGTAATGCAGGTTTTTATTTAGTACGATGACAATAGTGCATACTTTTCTTTACAATATCTCTTTGATAAGCTAATTTATAAGTCAGAAAGTACAAAATTCAAGCGTTTTTAGACAAATTGTAACTGAATATTATAATTTATAGACATGTAGTTATAATATAAGTCTTCAACGATCTATTGGTGGTCCCGCATACTTTTCTTAACAACAACTCTTGTATAAACTAGTTTATAAGTTAAAACTATAAAATTCAAGCATTTTTAGACAAATTATAACAACAAATCTAAATTTTTAGATAAATATTTGGTATTTTTAGTATATAGTATTGTAGACTTTCAACAGTGTATATCTAATCTGATTTCAATAGTGATATACTTTTCTTGACAACAACTCTCTCAGAAACTAGTCTGTTAGTTAAAAACTATAAAATTTAAGTTTTCTAGACAAATTATAAGTACATATTTAAATGTTTACGTAAGTAGTTATAATATAGACCTTCAACGGTCTATAACTGGTCGGATTACAATTGTTAACTCTTTCACAAACTAGTTTGTAAGTCAAGACTATAAAATTCAAGCATTTCTAGACAAACTATAACAACAAATTTAAATTTTTAGATAAGTAGTTATAATATAGACTTTAACGGTCTATAGCTGGTTTGACTTCAATAGTGATATACTTTTCTTAATAACAGCTTTCTCATAAACTAGTTTGTAAGTCAAAACCATAAATTTCAATCATTTCTAGGCAAATTATATCTACAAATCTAAATTCTTTAGACCTCTTCGTTTATAACACTTTTGTTTTGCTTCAGATGCATTTATGACAGACAAAAGTACCTAAACTAGATTTTAACAAACCAATAAAGCTGCAGCAGGTTTAATAACAATAAAATCTGTTTTAAGAGAATGCAAATTCTTGATGAACCAATCCAAATCAATTTTTTATGTCTTGACACATTTTCTCAAATGCTTTGGTAAAAAAAGTCGTCGAATTTTAGTATCTGAAATAAAATCATTATTCAATTAAGAAACTTACTATACCATGATACTATAAAAAGAAAATTATTATCACAAATTTTTTTTTAGTGCCGTTTCATGTTCAGATCAAGTTTTATTCCAGTAATAAAAAAAATCACAAATTTCACTATTCCCGATGTATTATTTGCGTGCAATGGCACTTCCAAGAGGTGCTTATTGAGTTATAGCAGAAGATGTAGTCAGAGATCTCGATAATTAGTTTTATGAGCGGCGGGATCTCGTAAGTCTTAGAGACGCCAGTCGGTTGTTATTTAAAGCTTGCATTAGGATATGATTGTGATAAGACGCATCAGTGTAAATCAAGCTCAAAGCTTTGGGCGTTTGCAACCGCTCCACTTGATGGCTCTTATCGCGAACTTAAAGCGGTGTGATGCTTTCGAAAATTTTACTATTTTGACACCTAAAAATTGCGTTATGCAAGGAATCGTGAGAGAATTTTCTCTTTTGAAAGTTGCTTAAGATAAATCGAAAGTTTGATTAATTTTTTCGGTTTTATCGTTTAAAATACTGTAATAAAATTGGTTATTATTAAGACATAAATCTCGAAATTAGTGTTTCTGTATCTGCTTATACCAATTAAGTGATTTACGACTGTGTAAACAACAATTATGACCTGAAAGATGGAGAATACTTCAATCTATAATAATAATGTAATACCTGCATGTCTGTAATTTATTTACGTAATATAAATAATCTTTATAACCGTTTTTATAGTTTTCTCTTACAATATTTACTGATAACACTATCACATAGAAAAATAATGTTAGTATTTCTAATAAGATTTACATGTTAATTCTATTCTATCTTTAATTTTAAAATGTAATAAATGATTAATTACAAGATTTATTGATTATAACATACAGATAGATGCTAAATGTCTGCATAACGCAATTATTATTTATAAGGTGTCTTAATGTTATTTATTACTAGAATTATTATTATTAATTGATGGTTTTATTGCAAGAAATAATTTTTGTTATTACCAAATTTTTTTTAAATTGAAAATTCGTTGATATTAGAACAAGACGGCGCATCCTCGCATTTTGCACTGCCTGTACTGCACTATCTGGATCAGAGATTTCCAGAACGATGGATTGGAACTGTTGTAAACTGTCGTTTTTTATTTTTTAAACTAAGAATGTTTTTCTTTTGCTTCTTTTCATTTTTTTTTTAATTTTCGTAGTTGTATGCTATATGTACATTATCTATATTGTTTTAAAGAATAACTGTAATACAATCAATGACACTCTAAATTTAATTCTCTATAATTGATCTGATTCCATAAGAATTATTAAGAAACTACTAATAACAAGATCTTTACCTAATTAATGACAACCACGTCATTATTTAACTATTTTTTATAGAATTAAGAGAACTAAAAAGCATTATGTTATCACAGAAATAATTATAGAATAATTTGCATCACGATGATTTAAAAAAAATACAGATATTAGGTATCTTTATTCTATAAAATACTTGAAGACTTTATATTTATAAAGCGCAGTTGATCTCGTTATTTAACGTAAAATATTGGCACTGTAAAATACTAAAGTGTCTATTTTACTGCTTAGACACTAAAAACACGCAGATATTAAAGTTAAATTAAGCAAAAAAACTAGATATTTCAATACGCTGGGTCTGAAATCATATTATGAAATTTATAGTTGACCGAAAGCATTAAAAAAATAAAGCTTGAGAAATAAAAATTGTTTTTTATTAAAACACGCTTTGTTTTTGTTTATTTATTTTTATTTTATTTTTAAAATATTAGATTCTTCAGAAACATTATATTATTTAAACCAGAACTGTTTCTTCTTGTTACAGACGGCTCAATGGAATT
This sequence comes from Tribolium confusum, assembly GCA_029207805.1. Classification (NCBI taxonomy): domain Eukaryota; kingdom Metazoa; phylum Arthropoda; class Insecta; order Coleoptera; family Tenebrionidae; genus Tribolium; species Tribolium confusum. The sequence goes on from JALGAY010000004.1 coordinate 669,560, forward strand.
TCAATTCGGCGAAGGCCGTGAATGTGTTAATTGTGGTGCAATTTCAACTCCATTATGGCGTCGCGACGGCACTGGACATTATTTGTGCAATGCTTGTGGACTGTACCATAAAATGAACGGAATGAACCGGCCTTTAATAAAACCATCAAAACGATTGGTAAGTCATTACCACAATACTCCAACCTAATACACACCCCACAAAAATTATCACACAAAAAAAAGAGTATAATCATCAAGATTATAGCACGAAGAACGTTTTTAGGGCTATTAGTGACTATTATGCTAGTACTACAACGTTTTATTTTATTTTATTTTGTATGTTTTGGTTGTTTAAATCGAAAATTGTGTTTATTTGAGAGTATTGCTTGGAGATTTTGACTGTGAGTGCTATAAAGCTACAAATTATGCCCTGATTTACGAGCATTTATCCTACCAAAATTTTGGTGGAGTGTGTATCTACATTAAAATAAAATTTCCTTTTAGATAAATTTGTAGAAATCCGTGATAATTGTTCATAGGATTTTTCATTCCAGACGGCAACCAGACGCTTAGGTCTCTGCTGCACGAATTGCGGTACACGAACGACGACATTATGGCGTCGAAATAACGACGGCGAACCGGTATGCAACGCCTGCGGTTTATACTTCAAATTACATGGTGTTAATCGACCTTTAGCGATGAGAAAGGATGGGATTCAGACGCGCAAACGCAAACCGAAAAAACCTGTTGGTGGGGAACGAGATGACAGCTCCGCCTCAGCTGAAGGTTAGTAACTCCCATTAGGTTTTGGATTGGTTGAAATTGCTAATAAATTCCTGTTATGGTAATGAGATGCTTACGCAGTTACGCACTTTTTAAACGTTATGCTGTCCTGGTAGTGCGCAAAGAGATGTGGCATAATAATAACGATTTTTTTTTTGTTCACATTAGAGATGGTTTTGTAATTTTTCAGGAATATAAATCTGAGTTTAGCTGTCTTAATAAGTACTTTTCTGCAATTATTTTTTGTTATAAGACTCATTTATTTATTTAAAAAATTAAGTAAATAAAAAATAAAGTGTTTTAGATGATTATTTATATTAAAAATTTCGGAAAATGACCAAAATGCCGCTATTAGAGAAGCAAAAACGGTTTACATTCTTCAGTGTTATGCAACCAAAAATACATCAGATACAGATTAGGGTAAAAACCAACATATTTTTTTTTTAATTGATTTAAATGGTCATTATTCAAGAATTACAAAATGTTAATCACTTTAAAAAACATCGGTTAATCGCTTTTCAATTTGTTTACTAAAATTAATCGGTTATAAATTTTTGAAATTAATACATAATTATTTAAATAATATTTTATAAACAAACATTAATCAATTAACTAATAATCTTTCAAACGGTCTAACTTTTAATGACATTTTAGGTGGCGATATCAAAATAAAAATTGTAGAAAATAATTAAAAAAATAAAAATCGAGTAAAATAAATAAGTAAGAATTAATTAATATAAATTTATGATTTTTCACATTTATTACACGATTAATTCAATTAATTAATGAATGAACAATCAAATTAATTGAATTATAGATTACCTAATTAATTGGTTAGTCTAATCGAATTATCAGTTATCGGTTATCGATTACAAAAAAAGACCCTACTCATCAGACCTTCTGTTTCTTATCACTGTAAACATAAAATAACACAAAATAATTAACTAACATTATCTAATTAAGATAACTCAGGTTAATACAGATAGTTAGTCATTATTTCGACAGTTTTAAGCAATATAATTTAAGATGTTTTATAAAATTTAAAGTTTGGCGTGTTGATTGGAAGCTGGCATTCTCTGATGAGAAATAATTTCACGATTTTGATTTTTTTCTTATTTTATAACAAGTGTTTTTAATTTTTTTTTATAGATATTATTAATAAAATATACACCCCACAAGAATTAACGCCTCACCCGTTATATCAAAAAATTCTTTAAAAACTTTGATAACCACGCTATGAATTTCTTGGATCACTACTTCTTGTTGGTAAAAATATAAAAAGTAAGATGTTTGCCATTTTGTTCCCAAACAAAAGTTCGTTTTTGTTTATTTTGCGCTATTAGAATAGCGTTACTTTGGTGTCCAGATATAACGAAAATGAAGAAGCCGCATGCGTTATGGTCCTAGTTGATAATGGTAGAAGTCAACGGTATGTGGCAAAGATGGGTGTTAATCAAAGTACGATTTCTCGAGTTGTCAGGTACAGAGAATGTACAATATGTCCGAAGAGCAGGCCAAGGTCGTCATCGAATTACAACCCCAGCAGACAATAGATTTTTGCGACTTTCTGCGCTCCGTCAGAGACAAGTCACTGCTCGATTACTGCAAACTGAGCTCTTTGCCGCTCGAATTGTACGTCTTTTACTGCACATTAGAAATTGTCTCAGGGATGATAACATACAGGTCTGAATTCCAGCACGAGGCCCTCGTCTTTCCAAAGAACACAGAGTTGCCAGACTACAGATTGGGGAATTGCAGATTGGTCCCAGGTCTTGTTTACGGATGAATCACGGTATTGTTTATATGCCTCAGACAGAGGTATGCCAGTGTACAGACGTCCAGGGAAACGGCACTTACAGTGTAATTTTCGCCAAATAGAAAGTTATGGAGGTGGCTCTATAATGGTTTCGGCAGGCATCTCTTTTCACGGACGCACAGAGTTAGTTCCAGTAAATAACGGCAGACCGATGTATACGAGATATTTTATAACCCGATATCATGCCTTATGGTCCATTTATTGTGACAATTGGATTTTTATGCATGATAATGCGCGGCCACACGTTGCCCGAATCATGAGAGAATACCTTAGTGAGGTTGAAATTGTTGCTATGGATTGGCCTGTTCGTAGTCCCGATTTGAACCTTATATAGCATGTCTGGGACCATTTAGGGTGGAACATTCAACAACGTAGAGAAGCATTTCGGACGTTAGAACAGCTCGGCAATGCATTACGTGAGATATGGGAGCAAATGCCACAAAATTACATAAACTCTATTCGAGAGCATGCCACGACGCATCCAAGCCGTCATTAGAGCTAGAGAACGTAATACAGAATATTAGGAGGCAAATATCGGCTCTATGTACTTTTTTCTGATAAAGTGTTAAATTTGTAAATCAGGAATAAAATTTATTTATTGCGAAATTGTTAATTTTAAGTTAATTGCTGCATTAAATCTTATTTTTTAGAACCGATTCGCTTTTTACTTTTACCTGCTTTCCGTTTGGGGCGATTGTATACAAGTACAATTGAAAATCTTTTGCATTTACAGGTGATGCGATATTTTTTGTGGGGTGTGTATTTAGCAAGAATTACACAGCATGAGAACGAAAATTTGCCGAATTCGTGGAAGCTCTAGTCGGTCATGTTTGCATACCTATTCTATTTTAAGTGAAATTGTAATTATTCAGCAGATTGTCGTTTTCACCGTCTAATTAAGTGTTAAAAAAATAATTTATGTAGCAATAAAAGAGTACAAAAATTATATACAACTGCCAATCACAAAGCACTACATTGTTGATAACAATCTGCAACTCTAGCCTTGTAAAAAAATAATTGTGAAGACTTTCTAATTCTGCAAAAATAGAAAAAAAATAATTATAATTAAGAATAATTAATGATAATAATCAATTACTATTAAATTTACTTAACTCAGTGATAACACTCGCTAAACTAAAAACTAAAAACGTTTTTAAAACAGAGAGCTTTCAGTTTTATTTTAAGGTCTTAAATAGCCAGTGTTTTGTACACTAGAAATTTTTTAGACCAAGGAAATCTTTTGAAGTATTCAGTTTATAAATAGAGAACTTTCAGACTGAATCAGTCAGACAGTTTGAAATCTTTTTCACTAAAGATATCTTCTAGAAATCTCCAAGAAATCTTCTTAAAATTCTTTGAAGTATTCAGTTTCCAAACAAAGAGATTTTAGACTTATTTTGAGGTCTTACATAGACAGTGTTATTGCCCAGATTATCTTTTGTTCAATTATTATAGCTCTTGATCAATAAATTTTTTAACATTAAAATAAATATCAAAATTGTGTATTCAACTTATTTTTCAGTTAACACGAAAATACTTTGAGGAAAATTATGAATTCCTACAGAAACTAAAAGTAATAAAAAAAATCTTCGTTTCTTATTGGTTTTAATATAATGTCATGAGATTCTCAGTGTTAATCTATCTTTTCACTGTTGTTACTTTAACATTGTTTGTTTTCTTTTTGTTCTCCTTTGTTCTTTCGCTTTGTTGTTGTTCTTTTTCTTAAGTTTTGTCTATCTTTCTTTTTAATCGGCTGAGAGCTTATTAGTCTGTAAAAATTTTTTGACTGGATTTTAAACAACGTTACTAGTGAATCAATCAGATCCGGACATTCTTCGAGCTTTCCTCAAATCGCAAAATTTATGTTCTGCTAAAGCAAGCTAATATTACGTTACAGTCCTTTGATTTTTTTCAATGTTACACAATGATAAATTAGCGAATACAGACTACAAGCTTTTTAAATCTAATTTCTACTTCTTTTTTTTTTTTCAGAAACCAAATCCTCCATTAGCCATCAAACCTCCCAACAGCACTCATCACAACCCCAAAACCATCACAACCACCAACTCGACAAATCATCACCAGTAGATCGGCCTTACCTAGGTCAAACCTCTCTCCTACCTGCTACCAGTACAAGTGCCATCAAAAGTGAGCCTGGATACGAGTACAGTTGTATCCAAAACCAGCCTTCATACCCCTACCAGCAAATTTTCGGCTTTCCTGGTTCAACAAACAGCAGTCAAGAGGTTGCTTACCATCATCAACATCACGTTACGGCTGCTGCTAAACTAATGGCCTCGTCTTAGTCTTGTGATTACTTTAAAAACAACAACTTTCTAAATTGAGTACACTCAGGTCAAAAATGCGAAACTAAAATTGAAATTGGCCGTGATCACGAAACACTTAGCGTATTTTATTTATGTGATCGTAGATATAGTTATGTATTTATTAATTTTATAAAAACTGTTTAAATTATTGTATTCATCTAGTTATTGCTACTTTTTTTTAATTTATGCTTTTACCAGTTAAGATTTTTATAACAGCAACAGTATTTTGGCCAAACTTTCAATTGACTGAATTAATTTTTTTGTGCAATGCTGATGTTTTAGATAATAACTTTTTTTTTGCTTTAGTAGATTGTCATGTGTTTTAAATTTATTCAAGCTCATATTGAGCGACTTACAAGACTTCATGTTTTTTATGTAAATATTGTTTTATTTTTGTGGTATACCGTACTAAAAAATACATATTTCATATCAACTTTTTGTAGATTGCACTTTTTCAAAATAAATAATTTGTAAATATGTGCATTTATTTAATGTTAATACAATAAAAATGTAAATAGTACTTTTATTATTAAATTGTATTAGTAAACTATAATAAACATGTGACACCTACTAGGTTTTTTATTAATCTATTAAACTCTTCCGCTGTGACGAGATACTACTGTACTAACAATAAAACAATTTCATTGTGTTGTAATTCTACTGTAATAACAATTAAATAGTAGAAATAACAGTTTCAATAGGTACATTACCAATTACAGGTTTAAAAAGTAAAGAATGTAAAACAACAGCAGAAGGAATAAAAAGTACAGGTAATGCCAACAAAACACTACAAAATCTTCTTCTATCTAAAGCTGTCCTTACAGCTAATTCATCTAAAGCCCTCGTTAATACACTTCCAGCTAAAGCAATTTGTTCTAAGTCATCTAACACATCAATTCTACAAAGCAAAATATTTTCAACTAATTCTAAATCAATCAAATCCAATTTCAATTGTTTAATAAACCTAAAAGTGTTTTCAACCCCTGGAAATATATTTGCAGTTTCATCAGGCCAATAAGCAGCTCGAAGCAGAAATAAAGGTGCCCATAAATGGCTCAGAATTGCATTCTGTGATGATCGGTTTAGTAAGCCAAAGCCGGAATTGCATCGCACTTGTTTAATTGCAACGAGGAGAATTTGGGCTGCCAGTTCGTGAATTGGGTTGGTTTCGATGGGAATGGTAGGGTAAGGGAAGGTTTCGTAGGGTTTTTTTTGGGTTAGTTTGGGTTTTCGAGGTCCTCGTTCTTCTTGGACAGCTGCAAATTGATATGGTCAGGTGTGGTTTAGAAGAGTGGTTTTTTACCAGCGACGTTCATTTGGACTGCAAAACAGCGCTGGAGGCGGCAGTATGGACACCAGTTTCGTCGGGCTTTGTCTATAATGCATCTACCTTCTCCAGCTAGAAAAAATGTTTACTTAAATTTATTGTGTCTTAAAAAATTACTCGGCTGACTACCAATTTAGTAATTGTTTTAAATTATAAAGTAAGTTTTAAAGACTAAAAGACAGTTTATAAAATTAAATGATTGTCCTTTGAAATAAAAAACATTTGGCAACTTTACATAAATTCGAAAAAGCTTTTACAGCTCTACAGCTCATTTTTCGTTTCAAAGATTTACTGTATTGGTTGTAAAGACTTTCTAAAGGCAATTCTACTGTAAAATACTATTTAGACATCTGTAACTTCTAGAAAATTTTTAGTTTTCTACTAAGTAAGGGTGTTATTATGTTATTATGTTGGTAGAAGTGCAAGACACAGTGTTGTTGATTGATAATAATTATTAATTGCTGCAAGGAAGTCTAGCAGAAACTGTAAAACTCTCAAAACTTTCATTTTGAATTTAGCAAAGTTTAAGTAGTTTCTAAAAATTTCCTTTTATAAAATTTGTGAGAAATCTTGAGTGTCTTTCTTTTGATTAATAAATTGTTTAAAATTCGATAAAAAATAGAGTCAAAATTACAAAAAAATATTTGTAATTAATTTGTATCTTAATTGACGGCTAATAATCTTGATAATTGACATTCACTCGCCATCGCTGGTTTCTGCTTTAAACAGTCTTATATCGGAATGAGTTCTTGTAGATTTATTTAGAAATAATAAAAAATAATTGCAAAAAACTGAGACAATTAAATAAATAAAAAGTTTTATAATAAATAACAAAATTTAAAAAAAAATAATTAACTAAAAATGTAGCTCAAATTTGTGTAATGTCTTCTAATAAAAAAATTTATTAAATAAATAAATGAATAAAATATTTAAATACTTACAAATACAGGTATAAATAATATTTCTTCGAACACTTCTTTTAAAAAAACAAGAACACCCATCGCAGCAATATACCCCATAATGTTTTCCAAAAGATCTATCTCCACAAACTCGGCAAGGTACTGGATTTGGCAAAGTGCGCCCTATTTTATAATAAACAAATATTGTTGTTGTTAAAGAAAAAATGTTTGTATACTACCCATAGATTTTTCCTTTAATAATTTCTAAACACTTATCACTTCTAATATTTGTGTCGATCTGGATTGTTAAGCACCTTTTCCGCTGGTTTTATACTGTGCTTGTTTGACTGACTGATAGATGACAGGTAAACCATTAGAAGTGTTTTTATTCAACCCCTTGAACAGGTCACCCCTTACACGTGGCCTTTGACGCCACTCGCTATTACAACAATAATCAACACTCAACTCGAGTGTCTTTTTAATATTTGATAAGGTGACACCCGATAATGATTACCTTGCATAGATTTATTGTGGTCTTTTTAAATCTTACATAAGAGGGAGAGAGGAGCGTTAAATTTTCCTTTACCATAATTATTGGTAACCCCTACATAATGATTTTTACTGCATGTCAATTACTGTCAAAGGGAATTTTAAATTAATTATAATAAAAAAAATTAAAACTAGATACAATAAAAAATATCTACATGTCTAATTAAGAAGAAAAAATAATTTCGTAAATTAAGACAAAGAAACAGAACTAACACGTTAGAAGCATAAATAATAAATAAAAAAATATTGTTATAGAAAAACAAAAAAACAAAATTTAGATAATATCTTAAAAAATTTTGGAGAAGAAAAAAGAAACAACAATAGAAGGATACTAGTAGTATTCTTCAAAGTTTAACAGCTTTATCTCAAAATAAAAGTTTAGAAATACAAAAGAGTAAAAATCAATGATAGATTATTACATTGAAGTAGAAGAAGAAAGAAGTTAGATAAAAAATTTACAAAAGTAAAGAAATAAGTAGTGTTGATAACAGAAGTCAAACAAAAACAAAAGACATTCAATTATTTAAAAGTATTGCTACAAAAGTATAAGAACATGATTAAAAAATAAAAAAATATTTGACAAAATAAATAAAAAACTTTCAAACCAAAATAATGTCAATTTGAGGTCTAGAAGTCCTAGAAATTTTTTTTTATTATTACAACGCTTACTTCAACTAAAAAACATAACATGAGACCTGAAAGGAAGGCTCTCAGCGAAACCACCTCTTTATTCTAAGGGCCAGTCTTTAGGCCACCTTTTCTTAAGCCTTCTAACAGAAGGATCTTCTTTTATAGGATTCATCAGTTCATTGGGATGATATTCCATGTTGATGTAGTACTTAGACACGTACCACGAGGCACTGGCTATCATGCGGAGTGTTTTGGATTGAAAACGTTGGATTATATTTATTGTTGTGGGACTTGCACAGCTCCAGAGCTCACAGCCGTAGAGCCAAGTAGGGCGTACGATTGTTTTATATAAGAGGACTTTGTTTTCTAGAGAGAGTGATGATTTTCTTCCTAAGAGCCAGTACATTTTCTTAATTTTAAGGTCCATTTCTTTGCGTTTTTTACTGACATGAAATTTCCACGTTAATCTTCTGTCTATATGCATACCAAGGTATTTCACTTCTTGATTTTGAAGGATTTGCTTTTTATTAATCTTTACTGGTAGACAGGAGACAGGATGAATGTTTAGTTGTAAATGTTACATGTTGGGATTTATCTGTAGCTGCGACTATTAGATCTTTATTTGTTCCTATATGACTTTGATCCATAATTGGTATATCATGAGTGTATAAGTAGGTACAACAGTGGTCTCAACACGCTACCTTGAAAAACCCCAGCCTGGATTATCCTGATTTGAGACGTTTCATCTCCTACTTTCGTTTGGAACATCGATTTTTTAAGTAGGATTCTATTATCAGATAGTAATGATGTAGAAATAGTTTCTTGACTTTTGATAATAGCCCACGATGCCACACTTTATCAAAAGCCTGACTGACGTCAAGGAATACTGCAGAGCGGTATAATTTTTTTTCCAAGACTGTTTGAATTATATTGACGATTCTGTGGCACTGATGTATGGTCGAGTGATGATAACGAAACCCAAATTGGTGATCTGAGAGCCAGTCTTCTTGGATGTTGTTTTCATTGATTCTCTTTAGTAGGAGTTTTTCTAGTAACTTAGAAAGTATAGGGAGAAGACTTATTGGACGATAGGATTTGATTTGATTTAAGGGTTTACCAGGTTTAGGAATTAAGATAATTTCTACAAATTTTAGTTGGTGAGGCTAATATGTGAGACGTAGAATCCTATTAAAAAGGTCTCTCAGAAATTTGATTCCTTTAGTTTCGAGATGTTGTGAAGTCCTAGAAATATACCACCAAAAGAAACAATTGTTGGATAAATTAAAAAACAGCACAAATAACTTTGATTGTGTTTATTTACAGATAAAATCATGTGAATAAGTTCGAATAGAAAAAATGTTGATAAATCTAATAATAAATACATATTAACAACATTTATATATATATTTAAACATATCAACATTGATTTTGTGTCTATTTAGAGACTCGAGAAGATTGTCTACTCAATTTTTAATACATTCAAACTTCTGACAAATGCAACTATAAATAAATTTCACATTCAAACTAAGAAAAAAAATCTAATTAGATAAAACATTCATTCGGAGACATGATGGTATTGGTATAAGTATAATTAGATCCAAGAAGTGTGCGTTTTATTTCATTTTAAGTACTAGAATTTGAAATTTAGACAGTTATTTGACGAAACGATTTAAAAAAAACAAAAATTTGAGTAGACTTGTAACAATAAAAAATATTTAATATTTAAAAAAACACTGTACAAAAATTTAAACTGGTAAAGTGATTGTCTAATAGTTATTATTGTTTCACGTCGATTTTTCCGCCATTTTCTCTTCAATGAATAAGAGAATCTACTGATATAGACAAAGTGCACTGAAGTGGGGTTGTACTTGGAGCTGGAGAAACAGGAATTTTCATCGGAACTTCTTCAATTTTTTCTAAATCAGCTGCTCCTGCTGAATTTTGTTTAAACAGTCGAGGACTTGTCTGAAAGATAAACTTTTACCAATTAATTATTAGTAAGTAAATCAATTAGATTTTAATTTAAAATCAATAATTATAAAACACATTAACGTCAACAATTAGCAATTACGTAATTACATCACTGTAATTACATATACATTACTGTTATTCCAGTAAATACGTATTTGCACAAAATTGAAACAGATTTGTATTTACCAATATCTCGATGTTTGGGTAAATAATTTAAAAAGTAAATTGAAAATCAGTGGCGGCTGGTGATTTTTTAAAACTCTGTATTTTGAAAATGGAGCATGGGATCCAAATTCTGTTATGGAGGATTACTATTGAGACCAAACTGAAGGCTACTGCTAAGAAAAAAAATTGATCGAAATTTGCGAAATTTGATTTTTAAAAATGGTGTGCCCCACCTGGTTATTTCCGAAACGGCTTATATTAGAGCGGTGGCGATTTTTTTTCAGCATTATGAAATAAATTAATAACTAGTCTTATTTTGGTTTTTTCCAAAATTTTAATTATAGAAAAAGTTATGAGCATTTGAAATTTTAATGAAAAAATATTTTTCGAAAATTAAATTTCAAATGCTCATAACTTTTTCTATCATTAAAATTTTGGAAAAAACCAAAATAAGACTAGTTATTAATTTATTTCATAATGCTGAATAAAAATCGCCACCGCTCTAATATAAGCCGTTCCGGAAATAACCAGGTGGGGCACACCATTTTTAAAAATCAAATTTCGCAAATTTCGATCAATTTTTTTTTAGCAGTAGCCTTCAGTTTGATCTCAATAGTAATCCTCCATATCAGAATTTGGATCCCATGCTCCATTTTTAAAATACAGAGTTTTAAAAAATCACCAGCCGCCACTGTTGAAAATGCATTAAAGACATCAAACAAGATCGAGTAGAATCGAAATTCGATTAATTTAAATTGAAGGAAAACGAGTTATTTATTTAAGAAAAACACTTTTTCAACTTACTTGTAACGATTCTTCTGTTCTTATTTCCTCAGTTCTGTCTAAACTAAATTGCCTCCTTAGTAGTTTTCCAATTCGGTGCTTCGGACTGAGGCATTTGTAATGATTATATGGAGTACTCAAATCTTCCTCTTCAATCTTGCGGTGTCTCCTAAATCCACAAAGTGAACTGGTTGAGGCACCCAATAAAGCCGCAGCTACTTCTGTTGCTGATACTGGAGTTCCTAGAGACATTGGAGTGTCACTTGATGTGCTTTTTACCATGTGGTAATCGTGTCTGAAATCGTACAATTTTAAATATTTACTAAATTAAGCAAAAAACACGAGATACTTAATTTAAATCTCATTAAATAAATTTTGTTTGTTTAAAAAAAGTTTCAGAATTTCTCTTGGGTTTTAAATTTATTCCAAAAGTAAATAACTGTATACAGTCATACATAAAATTTTAATTGAAGTGAATATATGACCATAAATTAAAATAAATTGCAGAGATACATATTTTAAATACGAGTATAACATTTTCTTAAATTGAATGTTGATATGATGAAATGAGTTTTATTATAGACATAGTCCATTTCATTTCCCTAAGGAAACTGTCGAAAGTTTAAAACTAATTTTAAAGGTAATGTTATTTCGCTCTCATTTCTGCCACTAATGTCGAAAATTATAAACTAATTTTAAAGTTTGTTAGATTATATTAAAAGAATAATATTATATTATTATTATTATATATTAAAGATGGGTTGAATATTTTAAAGAAGTTTTAAACAAATCGTCGATTAAAAAAAACAGTTGAAGAGAAGAAAAACAACAGAAACAAGCAAGAAGAAAAACTTGTTACATACGATAAAGTTAGAAATATTGTAGAAAAACAGAGAAACAACAAGAGTCCAGAAAAGACAACATACAAAAAAAATGCTAAAATAACAGATAGATTAAGAACAGCAATATTATGTCTAATTCATAAAAAAAGAGACAAAACAAAATGTGAAAATTATAGAGAAATAACATTACTGAACGCTGTATATAAGATAAAAGCAACAGTGCTAAATAATAAATTAAAAAAGCATAACGAAAAAAGTAGTAAGAGAATACCAGTGTGGTTCTAGAAAAGAAAAATTCGTAGAAGAGCAAATACTTATCTTACAACAGATACAAGACAGAAGCCACCAACAAAAATTAAAGACGTACTTGCTTTTTATCAATTTTAAAATGGCCTAGGACAGAATAAACAGAAAGCATTAGAAGATCTTGAAACACCCAATGAAATAGAGAAATTAGTAAAAATAACTTTAAAGAAAACTATTAGAATTCGGGTTAATAAAAAAACTCGTTGATTGAAGTGTTTCATGGTTTAAGACAAAGAGATCTGCTTTCTTCGACATTGTTGATAATCGCTCTTCAAGAAATATGAAGACATAGAAATATATATAGAGAAAGTCTGCTTTTTCATCAACAACATGAATGTCTTGCATTTGCAGTGAGGTAATACGTAAAAACTAAAGAAGAGCTATCAAGAAAAAAGCTGATTATAAACGATAAAAAATAAGACTGAAAATACATGTAGAAAAAATTAAATTTTTAATATAAAAAAAATATTAAATACTTTAAAGAAGATAAATATCTAGAAGTAAAAGTAAACAAAAGAGAGAAATACAAATTCAAAAAAAATAAAAAAATTGTCTTTTTAAGAAATGTAATTGCAAAAAAAACAACAGATACTAAAAAAATAAAAGCAAAAATAATAGCTGGAAACAAAACGTGTATGTAGTACACTCTATACTAAGTTTAAAAGTCGTAACAAGAGCAACAAAACTTATATCTACAAAACCACAAAACGACTGGTGGTAACATACTTTCGCGAAGAATGAACACTGAGAAAACAAGAACAGTCCATGCTGCAAATATAAAAAAAAAATTAAAAAAAAATATGAAAGGGAAAAAGTAGAAGAAACTTGAATTAGAAAAACAAACAAAGAATTAAGAACATTATAAAAAAAAAAAAATATAATAAGAGTAGTTAAATTACGAAGAATTAGATAGATAGGCCACGTAACAAGAATAAATAAAAACAGATTACTAAACAGAATATTAGAAACAAGACCAGGACCCAACAGACGAAGAGGCAGACCAAGAAAGAGTGGAAAATAAAAGTAGAAAACAAGCTTCAAAAGCTACAAATAAAGCAATGAAAAAAGAAAGTTCTAAATAAGAAAGATAAAAGAAAATTATCCATCAAGTCATGAGTTTTCAAGACTTGTAATGTTATAATGTTATTAGTTATTACTCTCTCATTTATATCACTAACGTCTAAAATTATAAACTAATTTTAAAGTTTATTAAATTCTATAAAAAAATAATTAAGAAAAAAAATGAATTTCGTATTATAATTTAATTGTTTTACAAAGTATCTGTAATAAAACTTAAATTTACTGTTAATAAAGAAAAATCATTTAAGAGAACAAATTTTAGATAATAGTGCTAGTAGTCGTATAGACAGACACAGTGTGCCATCTAACGAAGAGTGCTGGAAGGTGCGAGAGTTGGTGTCTGTCTATACGACTACTAGCCGGACTTCGCTTGATATAAGCGAGTTCTCCCACCTGTTCCAATCAAGCACAACGCTCCGAAATACACTGTACTGATGAGAGGCAAAAACCCCAAAACCTGTATACAGTATTTCGACGTTGTTGCTCGATTGGAACAACTTTGCTAGTTCTGGTTACACTGCTATTCAGTGTGTTGCTGGTTGGGCGATTAGGTGATGTAATTCAATGTTGGTCGAGGCATTAGTCCGCGAAGTAGTTGTTTTTGCCTAATCGTGGAGGTTGGTTATGTTGGTGGCCGAGCGAGAGCCGAAGAGATAACTTTGTTATCTGCCAACATTATTATACCAACTCTCGCACCTTCCAGCACTTTTCGTTAGATGGCACATTGTGTCTGTCTATACGACTACTAGCCGGACTTCGCTTGATATAAGCGAGTTCTCCCACCTGTTCCAATCGAGCACAACGCTCCGAGATACACTGTACTGATGAGGGGCAAAAACCCCGAAACCGGTATACAGTTTCTCGACGTTGATGCTCGATTGGAACACCTTTGATAATAGTGCTACATAAACTGTTAAAACTTGTTTTATTTATATTAAATAATATAGTTTTTAGTTATAGTTAGTTTCATGAAAATTAGCTATTCTAGCTTTAGTAGTAAACATTTGTATTCATTGTGTCTATTAGCTGTCTAATTTTACCCGTTCTAATAAACTTAAAATTGCTTCATAAAATAAACTTTCTCATTTCGCTTGCGGCTTTCACCACATCTTGTAAACTTAGCAACTTAAACATACCATACACGCAATCAAATATTTATATTTCTCTCTTAAAATTTTAATTAAATCCTTACCTTATACTAGTCGGTTCGTCCGTTTTCACAAGAGATGAAAATTTCGAATGTTCCATTGTCTTAATAAACGAAGGATTCGGGTTAGGTGATTTTGGTTGATGATCATCATTGAAAGGCTGTTGACGTGATTCAAGCGAGATCGAATCACCAGACGTTGTCGTTTCCTCGTGCTTTAGATTACCAGATATCGACTTTGAGATGATAAGACTCTCGTCTAATCTGCATGAATTGCAATTAAAACCAGATTAATTGATATAGTAACTAATTAAAATTGTTTTAAAGCACCTGATGTCGACAAGTTTTTAAATTATTGATTAAGCTTCTGAATTAAACAAAAATTAAATTCGTGAAACGTTTCAAGTTTATTGTAGTAGATGACAAGTTTTTAGTTTTGAGAGTGTTTGAAACTTGTACAATGCACACTAGTGGCTGTTGTCTCCGACAGACATTTCACAATTTTAAACTTGAAGACGTCTATTTAGAAAACTTTTACAATTACTCTATTTTAAAGCAATAATTGTTATAAACAAATAAAACTTACCCATGACTCTCCCTGATAATACAAGAATGCATTAAAATAAAATTTAAACAGTTATTAGACTTTGTGTCTTGTTTTTTGACCACAAAAATATTAGAAAACGTTGCAAGTTTGAAATACTTATTCATTAATAAGTATTTCAAATTTGTAACTCATACTAGTGTTTCTCTAAATCTAGAGCATTCTAGAACGTTCTATAATGTTAAAGCAAAGGAAAAACCGTCAGATGTTTTTATTCATTATTTACATAATTTAATTTTATACTTTTGAAAAAAATTGTTGTATGGTTTGTTTTTTTACCAGAAAATTATTAAAACGTTGCAAGATTAAAATACTTATTGGTAAATAAGTATTTTAAATTTGCTTACTAGTGTTTCTCTAGTTCTAAAGCGTTCTAGAATGTTCAAGCAGAAACCCAATTCGTACAAAAGCCATCAGAGTCATTTATTTTTGTTTCGCATAATTTATTGTAATAACTTTGTAAATGGTTAGTGTCAAAATCAGAGTAACTTTAAAAGACATGTAGAACTTTATTTTTTTTTACTTGGGAAACACTAGTAGACATTGCAAATTTAAAATACTTATTCGTAAGTAAGTATTTTAAATTTCTATCGCTTACTAGTGTTTCTCTAGTCACAGTATAAAAATGAATCAGTATAGACAGCTGATAACAACTTGTCAAGAGCTAGCATCCTTTCACGTAAAATATGTAAGATGGAGCCACCAATTTTTAGATTTTTAGACAACTAACAATACACAATTTTAATCTAAAGGGCTATAACTGTAAATTATATAATAAATAATATAATAAGACAAGGGTAAAACAACGATTAAAATCATTTTTATAGTATTATTTTTATTTACAGTTATAGCCATTTAAATTTAAATTGTGTATTATTAGTTGCCTAAAAATCTAAAAAATTAGTGGCACCAATTACACATTTTACGTGAAGAAATGCTAGCTTTTGACATGTTTTTATTAGCTGTCCATACTGATTTATTTCTGCACTGTGCTCTAGTCATAGAAGTTCTAAAACATTAGGATAAAAACCCAAAGTATAGAAAAAGAGGCAAAATGCTGCTGTTTTGCATAATTATTTGTAATAATCTTGTAAAAAATCAATGTAAAACAACAAAGTAATGTTTAAAAAATATCTAAAATTGTATTGTTTACCTTTTTTTAACAAAAAAATACTAGAAAACGTTGCAAATTTAAAATACTTATTTATCAATAAGTATTTTAAATTTGTACTCGTACTAGTGTTTTTCTAGATTCAGAGCGTTCTAGAGCGTTCTAGAATGTTAAAGCAAAAACTTAATTCATAGAAAAGCCGGCAGATGTTTTTTTCTTGATTTAAATAATTTATTGTTACAATTTTGAGAAAAACAAAGTAAAGTTCAAAGACCATGTAAAACGCTATGGTTCGTTTGTTTTTTATCAGAAAAACACTTGTATGCGTTGCAAATTTAAAATATTTTTTTGCAAATAAGTATTTTAATTTTGCAACCGATACTGCTGATTCTCTAGTCGTAGAGCCTTCTAGAACGTTAGGCTAAAGACTCAACTCATAGAAAGTGGCCAGATACTTTTATTTTTGATTAACATAATTTATTGTAATAATTTCTTAAAAAATAATATTGAAAAACAAAGTAACGTTTAAAAAGCATGTAGAACTTTATTTTCTGTAATTTTTTTACCAGAAAAACACTAGTAAATGTTGCAAATTTAAAATAATTATTTGTAAATAAGTATTTCTAATTTGCAACGCTCTCTAATGTTTCTCTAGTCATAGAGCGTTCTAGAACATTATAGGGAAGATCAAACGCTTTATAGAAAAACCGAAAAATGCTTTTATTTTTGTTTTACATAATTTATTGTAAAAATTTTATAATAAATAAGTGTCGAAAAATAAAGTAACATTTAAAAAGCATGTAAACTTTAGTTTGTTTATTCTTTACCAGAAAAACACTAGTAGGTTTATTTGTATTTTTTCTCTAGGTATAAAGCATTCTAGAACGTTAGGACGAAAACCCAACACATAGAAATGCCATCAAAGTCTTTTATTTTTGTTTCGCATAATTTATTGTAATAACTTTGTAAATAATTAGTGTCAAAATCAAAGTAACGTTTAAAAGACATGTAGAACTTTATTGTTTGTCTTTTCTACCTAAGAAACACTAGTAGACGTTGCAAATTTAAAATACTTATTCGTAAATACGTATCTATTTTAAATTTGTATCACTTACTAGTGTTTCTCTAGTCCTAAAGTATTCTATCATGTTAAAACAGAAACCCAACTCATAGAAAAGCCGTCAGATGTTTTTATCCATCATTTACATAATTGAATTTTATAATTTTGAGAAAAATTGTTTTATGGTTTGTTCTTTTTACTACAAAAACACTAGAACGTTGAAAACTTAAAATACTTATTTGTAAATAAGTATTTTAAATTTGTAACGCTTACTAATGTTTCTCTAGTTAAAAGTGTTTTAAAACATTAGAACCAAAACTCAGACTATAGAAAAGTAGCCGGATGCTGTTGTTTTTACATATTTTTTGTAATAAATTTGTAAAAAATTAGTGTCAAAAACAAGTAATTTTTAAAAAACATGTAGAACTCTATGGATTCTTTGTTTTTTTTATCAGAGAAACATTAATATACGTTTCAAATTTAAAATACTTATTGGTAAGTAAGTATAATACTTACTCGTTAAAATACTTATTCGTAAGTAAGTATTTTAAATTTGTAACGCTCACTAATGTTTCTCTAGTTATGGAACGTTCTAGAATATTAGAGCAAAGACCCAACTAACAGAAAAGCTGCTAGATACTTTTATTTTGTTTTATATAATTTAATGTAATAATTTTATAAAAAAAAATAGTGTCAAAAAACAAAGTAACATTTAAAGACATGTAGAATTCTATAATTTGTTTGTTTTTTACCAAAGACTATTTTTTTTACAAGAGGGGCTCAAAGCGCGAGCTGCACACCGAGGCCTACGCCCATTGTATGCAACCTCTCGAAATAGCACTACTGCAGTAGCCCTGTGCCTCTGATGAAGCTCAGTACCTTGTCTGCAGAAGCCTTCTCGATAACACTGGGCTTCAGATATCGAGAGCCCAGGTATAAATCTCTGATGCCTGCAAATGCAGGCCAGTAACAGAAAATATGAAGAGGAGTTTCCTCATCTTCAGCACAACCTCTGCAAATCTCGTCCTCGCTGAGTCCGATGACGTGCAGGTGTCTTTTTAGTAGGCAATGTCCTGTGTACATGCCTACCACTAACTGAAGGTCTCTACGATTGAGACGCGTGCCTTGTCCGGTACCAAAGACTATTAAGCAAAACACTAGTAGACATTGCAAATTTAAAATACTTATTTGAAAGTAAGTATTTTCAATTTGCAATGCTTAAAACAAGTGTTTTTCTAGTTATAGAGCGTTCTTGAACGTTAAAGCAATGACCAAACGCTTTAAAAAGCCATCAGATGCTTTTATTTTTGTTTTACATAATTTATTGTAATAATTTTGTAAAAAATTGTTTTTGAAAAACAAAGTAAAGTTTAGTAAATTTTCTCAGCTTACACTAAAAAATCAATATCTAGAAAGCTATAAATTAGAAACTCTATAAAGAAAACTTTTAACATTAACCTTTATTTCCTTGACAGGTAGTTAAAGAAATAAAGTTGTAATAACATAAATTATAAAAATTGTTTTGTTATAAATCAATTGATAATAAATTCTATATCAAACAATTTAAAAAAACAGTATTACGTTGCTAATTTTTAAACAATAAATAGTGGTTTACCAAATTTTCAACACTAATTTCAGTTTATAGTGACTATTTTAGACACTAATGGACAGTAATGCATTTGTTCGTGACATCGCAAAAATTATTGTAACAGCTAAAATGCAATTAATCACAATGAAGGGACAATAAAGTTAATTTTCGTACGACCTACCTACCATTAGTTTATATTTTATAAACCAATCTACTAGATAATTTCGCTCTAAAATAATAATAATAAGCAATTCTGAAAATAGTAGATGAACGGTAAAATATTTTTTATTTAAATCTTAGAAAAATTCCAAAAATAAAAAAGAGTTTTTATTAAATTATTTTTGATAAATCTGTAAATTAAGCAACCAATTAAATCTATTCACTTTAATGTATGATTATCAGATAGTGATGACGTAAACTCATTGCAATACAGTCCCGAAAATCAATGTATTCGAAAGCTTTTATCGCGACATGTCATTAAATTCTATTCCCGAACCATTTTCACACATCCAAACACACTCACATTCTAAGTATTAAGATGAACACTTACTCGAGAGATGGAGGAACCGGAAGCAGTTTATCAAATCCGGCTTTACCCAATAACCAATACGTGTCCATTGTTCCTTTTCCTTTTATTTCCGTTGGTCCTCTATATTCAAGTTGATAACCTCCAGCTTTTTCTAATCGTTCTTTTGTCGCTTCAGAAAGGTGAATTCTCCATGCAGCACCTGAGTGCTTCTTAAATATATCAACGTTATGTAATAAACATTTTACACACCTGTTGATTCCATTCTAGATGCTGTATTAACAGTATCACCGAATAAACAGTATCTTGGCATTGTGAGACCTACAACACCGGCACAACAAGGACCTGTGTGAAGACCTATACGTAACCGCAAAGGTGTTCCCGGGAGATGGGTGATGCGAAAACGACCACTTTGGTGGAGTAAATCCAGAGCCATTGTGGCGATCTGTATTAAGGAAATTTAACATATTTTTTTTAAAGATTGATAGAGCGCTCAATTTAAAAGAAACGAAATTTTAGTCAGTTTCACACAAATTAGTCAAAAATACCTAATTAAAAGTAAAAAAAAACGGTTAAGAAATTAATATACAGAAGAACTGAAATAACAAATTATAAAAAAGTTAATTTTGTTGGATACACAAAAAGATAGGTACACTGTAACAGGTAAAACAATAACTGTTAAACTGTTAACAGCGTAAATAATCTATCCCATTTGCAATTGACTCTACCAAAATTTACGTCAGCATATAATGATTAAACAACGTCCTTGAGTTTTCTAAATAAAACTCTAGTTGCAAATTTGATTTATTTTAAAATTAGTTTGTAACTGTTATTTGTTATTAAATATTAACTGTTTTAAGTTAAATTTGAATTTCTAAAAATTAATATTTAAGAAAACTTTAAATGTAAATTTGAAAATGATTAAATCCTAAGTAGGAAGCAAAGAAGTAGCGCGCCATTCAGAAAATATATGCAAAGCTCTCTCGTCTTAAAATTTGTAATTGAGAAAGTTTAAGTCCTTTCTTAGGACTTGTAATAATAAAGATTTGAGTCACATGATGTCAAAATCCCTGTCAGCACTGAGTCCACTATCATATCAAAGTTTAACGACTCCACGGTTCATCAACTTACTTGTTCGGCATGATCAGGAACACGAACCGGCAATCCTCCAACAACCATATAAGCATCTCCGATGGTTTCAACTTTGTAGACGTTATAAGCATTAATCGTGGCGTCGAAACATGTATAAAGATCGTTTAAAAGATCGACCACTTGAAAAGGGGTCGAATGAGCAGAAATTGTCGTAAAACCCACAATGTCCGAAAAATAAATCGTCACTTCTTCGAATTCTTCCGGATCTACAGGCATTCCCAACTTTAACTTCTCAGCCACTGAACTGTAATGGTACAAAGTTTCGTGTTTGAGAGAAATAATCGGGAAAAGTGCGCTTTTTCAACAATTTCTTTACAATTTACCTTGGAAGCATTCGATTTAACAGCTGCTCGGTTTTTTTCTTCTCAATGTCGAGTTGCTCGGTTCGCTCTCGGATTAGTTCTTCTAAATTGTTTGAGTACTTTTCAAGCATTTGAAACATCGTATCGACGATATTTACTTTTCTTCCGTGATTTAATTTCTTAAATTGATCGTGGACTGTGTTAAAATCCGGACGCATTTCTGCTTGCTCAGCCCAACATTGACGCATTATATTTATTGCTTCGGGAGGTGCTGCTCCTTTACTAACAGATGGCCGGATTAGTGGCGGAGGACGTTTCACTTTCTCAATAATTTCTGAAAAGAAATTAGAAATTTTAATTCTATTGGTTAAAACTTTCAAATAATGTCATAATTTGGCTTTTTTCAAAAGACATCATACGGCAGCTTCTGGACAGATCCCAATGGTTTTCTTATGATCAATAAACTTTGGGAAGTTTTTTCACGTATTTAGCAAAACGATATTCAAATTATTATTCAAAGTGGCATAAAGAAAAATGTCAAGACTATTTAAAAATGTAATTAAAACTAAATTTCTTTCAACTGTTTTATGTAAATTAATAAAGTGTTTCAGTGTTTGACTTATTTTAGATATAAACCGATCAATAATTGAAGTGATCCACCACAAAAATTGTTAATTAAACAAGATTTATTCTTGTTTTCTGTTGTTCTTTTGTACTCTTTTGCCTATCTGAAGTACTTTATAATCTATCTAGAAGTAGTTTTTAGGTGTTGATCATAAAAATAGGCTTTTTGGCAGTTTTATCTGATAAAAAAAGCAAAATGAAAATTTAACTGAGTGACTTTTTCAGTAATATTAAAACTGAGACGTTAAAAGTATTATTAAGGGTGACTTATCCTTAATTTCTAATGCTTCAACAGCGTTTATTTGACCGAGAATTGCAACATGTAGTTCACATAGTGCAGGAAGGGTTATCTCATCGCGAGATGGCGCGAATTTTTATTGTGGCACATGGGGTGATCAATGAGAAATTAATCGCTTTCAAGAATGTCGAACTCTTCGTTTCAGACATGGTGAAAGTCGTGCACGCAGTCTAACTCCAAGACAAACCCATTTTTTACAAATTACTGTTTGCCGAAACCCTACCTACAATGCTACTCAGTTAAATAACGCGCTACAGCGAGTTACAGGAGTAGTTATTTCTATTCAAACAGTTTGACGAAGGTTACACGAATATGGCTTAAGGGCTAGAAGACGTGTGCCATGCTCACTGTTAACCCGGCAACGTCGAGTACAATGGCGACATTGGGGGAAGCTCATTTGAACTGAAGTCAGGACAAATGGTTCCGTTGTATGTTTGCAGATGAGTCTCGATTTACCTTTTATCGTTTGGATAGGCGTATTAGAGTGTGGCGACGCCCGAATAAAACGTACCGTGACGAAATGCAAAGAAATGCGAGAGCACAGGGTACCTTTCAAAGAAGGTGGTGTTACTCTTTAGGTAGGCATTATTTTTAACGGTCGCACAGAAATTGTGGCACTACGAGGGTTATGCATGAATGCACAACGTTATAGAGATATGTGTATTCTACCGATTGTAGTCCCTTTTGCCAATAATTTTAGAAATGAGTTTATGTTTGTGGATGATAATGCACGACCGCACCGTGCTCGTATTGTGAGCAATGTTCCTAATGCACATGGTATTGAACGAATGATGTAGCCGGCACGCTCCCCTGACTGCAACCCCATCGAACATCTATGGTTGTACATAGAGCACAGGTTATTGGAACAAGAAGTCCAACCAGAAACTTTTGAGGGGCTTCAAAACATGTTGGAACGGGAATGGGAAGCAGTGCCTCAAGAAGTCATCAATAATTTAATAGAAAGTATGCCTAGGAGATGTATGACTGTCTGTAAGGCTAGAGGTAGCCTACTAGATATTGATTTATACAATATGTTTAATAAATAAATATGTAAATACAATATGTGTTTACAAAATATTGCTGAGGGTATTTACTGTTTTTGTAAAAAGTTAAGTAAATAACCAAATAAACTGATTTACAATGTTGCGATTCATGTGTACCTTTTTTTTTTGACTCGGCTTGTATTTTAATAACGGTTTTTTAAAGAAATATGTTGTATGAAAATGAAAACCTTACTTATTATAGTGTAGATCACTTCAATAGTTGAGTAGTTTATTTCATTTTAAGATTTCGGAAAGTTTGAAAAATAAATTTCAGAGGTGGCTTTGTAAATACATTATTGATTTACTATTTAAACTAATTGCTTACATAATATAATAATTTAGTACTCAAAAACACATAAAAAATTCTACATTCGGTGATATAATAAACATTTTTTGTTGTCTTTTGTAAATTTGTCGATATTTTCCTTTGTTTGATTCAGTCTAGCGCCAGATCTCGATCAGGACGCATCACAGCCGTTATAAAACTGCGTGCTTTATTTATTATTAATTATTATTAAACGAAATAAATCGCGATTTTGTTTAAATAAATACATTTTTGCATTTTCAAATTAGAAAATCCCACAGAGATAAACAATTTTGAGTATCTACTACCATCATTTGTAATTGATTTAATAATAAATTTAGACGTTTTATTTAAAGTACCTTTCCACTCTTCTTTTGTAAAAAATAATTAAACGATTTAAAGTAAATTTCTTTTTATTGGAATTTGGGAAGTAATTTCTTTTTTTTTCGGGTTTTATTAATTTTTCTGTTTCAGGTTTTCCTACTAATTTTTTTTCTGTTTCAGATTTTCCTAATTTATCTATTTCAAGTTTCCTACTATTTTTTCCGTTTCAGCTTTTTCTATTAATTTTTGTTCTTTCTGTTTCGTGCAATTCAGATTTTCCTAATTTTTTTTGTTTCAGGTTTTCAGGTGTTTCTCTTTTACACGGGATTTAATTGTTTTTTCAGTATTATTTACAGGTATGCAATTTGTTTATGCATGTTGGGAGGAGATATTTTGCATGTATATTGTTTGGTTTGGTTACTAACATCTTACCTAATTTAAGTATATTAGATAAGATAGTAGTTAAGTTGGTTTCAAAGTTTGTGTGATCGAAAGGCCACTAATCTGGTTAGCATTTATTGTAAGCGCCAGCTACGTTCTTGTTTTTATAATATGTTGTATTTTGTTAATTAATTTAATTAATAATTAAATATAATAATAATTATTAATAACTTATAACAACTTTTTAAAATTTATCTGTCAAAATTTATTTTTTTTTAATAAAATTTTTAATTTTCTCCGTTTTTTTTTAATAATTATTAATTCAAATAAAACAGTCAAAAAAATTACTTTCAGCAAGTAAAAAAAAACAAATTCTTAATTTTATTTGCTTTATTTAATTTTTAACTATTATATAAAGTCATTCCAACCGCTAAAAAATGTACGCCCAGAAAAAATAAAAAGTCCCACTAGATGGCACCTGACCTGACCTGACCTGACGCATTGTAAAAGCCTGTAACGTCACTAAATAAAAATTGAACTAAAAAACTTGTTGTCTTTTAACATCCAACCAAATAAATGTAAAATTATATAAATTTGAGAATATGACAAAAACTGTTTTTATCCAAGTTTTACACCTAGAATTACAGTTTCTACTCAGTGTTGCCAACTTGGGAGATTTCCCCCTAAATTTAGGGTATTTTTTGAAGAAGAGGGGACTATTAAAGGGGGGAGTTCTGTAGGGGATTTTTTAGGGTATTTTTAACTACTACTACAAATTACCAAAAACATGTTAAACAATTAATTTTTTGTTGCCAACTTAATCAGTATTTCTTAATTACGGTGTAATTCACATTTATCACTTGTTTGAAAAGTGATTTATTATCTGTTTATTAAAAATAAATAAAAAAGTATGTTTTTTTCTTTTTACATTATTGTGATTGTAGTTCTTTTTAAAATGAAGTATGTTTTGGGGGAATTAAGTTTAGATTTAGGGGATTTTGACCCATTATATGGGGAAAATCATCGTCAATGGGTTGGCAACACTGTTTCTACTCTTTAGTTGCACTGAAATTAAATGGAACAACTTAGAATAACTATCAATTAACGAAGAAGAATTTTTGCAGTTTCAGAAATAATTTTATGCCTCACTCGTTATAAAAATAGTTTTTGGAGACTTTATAAGATTATTCTAACGCTTCGCTTTCTCGTATTCTATTCTCATGTAAATAATCTTTATTATAATTAATATAAATAACTACTTTTGTCGAAAGAGAGAAAAACAATTACGCTAAAGAAAAAAATTGCTTTTTCTGTCTGGACAAAAAGAACACGTATTCGTGAGTCGAAGGTTTTCGAAAGCTATCAGTATGCAATTCACGAGAAAACCTAATTCACAGAACACACAGCTATCTTTTCAGGGAAAAAATGCAAGACGTGAAGTGTGGTTAGATAAATTGTTAAACAGATGCATTACTGTGTTTGGTTTTCAAATTAGAAAACGAGTTCTTTGGGGTTTTAGTGTTTTTGTTGTATATGCTTGAAATAATAATAAAATTGAGTTATTTTATTAGCTTTAAAAATTGTAAAAATCTAGAAACTGTTTATTTTTAAAAGTTGGTAGCAAATGTAACGTCAGATCTTTTTATAAATGATAAAATTGTACCAAACATCGATATATCACTGATTTTAAACACAGAAATATTATTTACTAAATTTTAATTTTAAATACAACAATTATAAGCTTTAAAAATTCTAGTAACTTTTATCTTTTTCAGGAAATTTGTAGCAAAAAGTTATTTATGAAATCTTAACTTTAAATACAACAAACAGAAGCTTTCTGTGATTTTAAACGTCATTATTATTGTAACTGTCAAGTCAAGAAATAGATTTTTTTAGACTTCAATTAACAGCGTATTAACAATTTTGGAACGCTTGTTTTGAGACAGCTAGTACACCTGGTGTCTTAGAACTGGCGAGACAGCCGTTAACTACAAATTCTGCTCTTTCATGTGACTCAAATTCTACAAGAAAAAAACTTTCAGGTCCTCAAGTTTTTACATTAGAACGTATTTAAATTAACCAATTACAGAGAAATAGCAAATTGTCTATACAGGTGAGACATTGTGTTTTCATGGTAACTACATTAATATGAATAGAATAAATAACATGAATAACTATTTGGTTTATTGGAATAAAAATAAGAATGTCACTGTGACAACAGATACGTCAGGTCATCGTCAGGTTTTTATTTTCAAAAAGAAAATATGGCATATACTGCGGAAGAATATTGTGAGATGCTTATTTACGGTGAATGTGGAAGAAATGCTAGGACAGCATCCAGACTGTATCAAGTGCCCAAATTGTTTACAATCCAACAAAGATGTTTTCTTGCGATTAATAAACAGGGCTCGAACAACCCGATCTTTAGTGGTTAACAGAAAAGATGTTGGGGGTGTTCAGCGTACGGTCCGTACTCCTGACATGGAAGAAGCTGTACTTGCGGCATTTACGTAAGATTGTGGATAAGCGTTAGAGATGTCGCCAATACCATCGACATCTCAATGCACGGTGCACGGAAATTAGTCACTGGTTATTGCAACAACACGAAGAAAATCCGAATTTTATATCGACCGTTTTATTTATCGATGAATCGTTTTTCAGCCGCAAAGGAACTTTCAGTTGTGACAATTATCATATCTGGGCTACAGAAAATCCTCATGCATTTTTTGTTAATCACTTCAAGCATCGTTTTAGCATTAATCTTTGGGTCGTCATTCTCAGTGATTCTCTAGTAAATATTCATTATAATTTCAACATTTCTCGATCATATAAAGTAAGTAAATTGTCGATTTGTTATTAAATGTGACAGAAAGTAATGAAAGCAGTTGACCAAACGGTTCATCACGAAATTGTAATCAAGAACTCCTGAAATAAACTCCTTGAAAACCGTCAATTTCAATAAAATTACCTTTTAGATAACCTCTGTGATTGGTTAACTAAGATACGTTCTAATGTAAAAACGTGAAGACCAAAAATTTTTCCTCTTGTAGAATCTGAGTCACATGAAAGAACAGAACCTGTAGTTAACGGCTGTCTCGCCAGTTCTAAGACACCCGGTATAAACATTTTTCAGAATATATTTTTTTTTAGTTTAGTTTGAGAAAGTTGTGTTGTTTCTCATAGAAAATTTATACATTAACTATCATACAAACAAGGTGTTCCAAAAAAAAATTGAGAAATTGTTGATAGTGTGACCTAACAGATCGTGCGCCGCATAATCCTTTTAAAAATTATTATTTTTAAATATAAAAAATAATTTATTTTAGCTTTAAAAACAAAACTGATATAGAAAGAGAAAAAGAAAAAGTGCAAAAAAGCAAAATAATGTAAAAAAAATAGTTATAAAACATATGTTGAAGGGCTTAACGCAAAATCTCGAAAAAATTTGTACTCAATTTTTGAATAATTTGGAATTAAATAAGACAATTAACCCAAGATAGACAGCAATATAAAAAAAAATATCAATCTTAAGCCTTGGTATTGAGTAAATAAAACATTTATAAAATTCTTAAATCTGTTTTAGCATCCACTAATTGTTTACTCGAATTTTGTATAATATTGTGATTTGTAAAACAATTGAATTAGTTCCAATTGTTAGTTTATTGATTTTCTACGCTCAAAGTTACAATAAAAAACTTTTTCCCTGTTATTTCGTCTGTTATCATGTAAATAAACATGTCACAGTTTCCACTGTTAAAATTCTATTAATAGAACATGCAGTGGTGTGTCAATTTGCACAGCACTAATACTCGTAGTTCACTGCAAAATTATTATTTATAAAAAATAAAATTTATGTTTTACATAAAACGTTTTTTCTCTGCTATATGTTTCAATATCTCTTCCTGAGAGTTTCCGCATAAAACATAAAACCCAGAAACTAAACCGTTGAAGTAAATCATTTTTAAAACTTGTGAAATTTTCAGCACTAACCTTCTGGTGTCAAAGCGAGCATACAAAACGGTTCTCCTCTAACAACCACTTCTTGTAAAATAATCCCGAAGGAGTAGACATCTCCAGGCTGTGTTCCCTTTTTTCTCAAACTGGCGTGTCGCAGCAACTCGGGAGATGTCCATAGGAGTTCTGCAAAAAAACACTTATTGGTAAAAATACGCACAACGTGTGATTTCAGTCGCTTTGTGATTTTGTGAACCGACAAATTGGTGCTATTAATCATCTTTCTGTTCAGTCTGCCTCTAATTGCATCATAAATATATAACGAGCCAGTCTGGAGCTTTACCGGTTGCTGTCAAGAACTCTAAAATGCTCTCTCTACTTCTTTCTATTATTCAACGAAATTGCAGGAAATTCACCAAACTTGAATATCGAGTGAGTTCTGCTATACTCCCAAGAGACTTTTTACGAAACTTCAGATATGAAGTTGATATAAATAGATGGTTTGTTGCTTTATGCATATGCGCAGTTTATAAATAAATAGCAGTAATAAATTTTGGTTGAAATTTGCAAGTCTAATTTTTATTAAATGTATTAACAAATTACCA
Organism: Tribolium confusum; assembly: GCA_029207805.1. NCBI lineage: Eukaryota > Metazoa > Arthropoda > Insecta > Coleoptera > Tenebrionidae > Tribolium > Tribolium confusum. Next base: position 698,040 of record JALGAY010000004.1, read on the forward strand.
AGTCCCAATCTTAATTAGCTTTTAGATTAAAACAGAATTCCTAAGAGATTGGCCTGTTTATGCATTGATATGTGCTTTAATCTCAAAAAAAAACTTCTTTCACGTCAGCATTTAGATATTTTTTTTTTAGGAAATGTCTTGTTGTTATTGCTGCTTTTGATTTTACATTTTATGTAGTATTCTTTGATTTTGTTTAATTTTTTTTTTTGAAAAATTTTAGTGAAGCACATGAGGTTCATGAAACTAGTCATTAAAGTTCTACCATTAATATAGAAGCCAATTAAAAAGCTATATCTCAAAAAAACAAAAAGTTAGATATAATAAATTCCAAAATTGTATTTTGTAAGACTCCAGCATAAATTGACTCTAACAAACATTTTCTGTTATAAATTATTTCCTCGATAATCTAATTTTTTTTACAAAAATAAAGCTTTTAGGTTTATATATTCTAATATTACAATATTACAATTTTCAAAAATATTTTAATAAAAAAATAGCAAAAAATGATTATTAATAGTAAAAAATTTTTGCAAGGGCTACTAATGCTTTCACCCCTACCGTTAAGTAAAATTTAGAGATTCAAAATTTAAATGTATAGAAACTGTCTCAAAATCTTTTAATATACTTTTTTTAAATTTAACTAATTGCAAAACTGTAACAAATTATCCAAAAAATTAAATAAATGTTTTTGAACGAAAATTCACTATTTCAATTGAGATCAATCGATTATAAGATTTCTGTTTTTTCCTATATTTTTTCGTTTGGTTATTTATTTAGTAATTAGGTCACCAAAACTCTTCAAAATAAATTAGTTCAGCTGACCAGTTTGGCGTCGATACTCCATCAATAAACAATTTGGATTAGTTCAATAATTACATTATAGAAACAACGTAAAAACACAAAATTATCTTGTAAAACAATGCTCAAAAATAATATAAAAATTGCTATAAGAATCTCTCTATACTCGCACCTCTCAAAAGAAATTAAAAAAATCAAGATATTTTTGCATATTTAAATTCGTTTCATGATCATCCAGGTGTGGCAGTAGTAATGGTTATCTTTTAAAGCTCAGAAAAGCATAGAAATATTAGTTACAGCACAGTAAATCCTGCTCGTATAATTCCACAAAAGCTTTGTCCGAGAAGAGATTTAGTCGTATTGGTTTCTCTTTGGCGGGCATATGGGGTAGTAATCCTTCCTACCCCACATCATCCACCTATAATACGTATTTCTAGAAGCCCAATAGAGGGCAGTTCAAGTTTTAAATTTCTTGATATAATAAAAAATAATAATATAATATTTATATAATAAACAACGCTTGCTGGTTTTTCTCTAATAAAAAAAACAGTTTTTAATAAATAAATAAATTTAAATCAAATAAAAAGCTTGTTCTTATGCAAAATAATTTATCGTATAATAAAAAACAGAAAAACTATAAACAGAATAATATTTTTTTTATAAAAAACAGAGGTAACCAGAAAGCACATAACCCGAGCAAAACATCTCCTATATCTACCTAGATTTACTTTTTAAGCCTAGTATACCAAAGCTTGTAAATCCCTCCATCACACAGTAAAACAAACATTCCCTCAACTAATCAATTTAATCTCTTTACAATATTAATCCTACTATTAAAATTTTGATGAAATGAGTTTCCACTTCCGTGTGAAAGATACCTTGTTAAAAGTGATAAATTTCTATAGAAAACGTTGCGGTAGTTGCGCATTAATCCTCACTGTTAAATAGGTTTCCGTAGAGCTACATGAACGCCTAACAAAATTAGTCTAACAGTAAAGTAAGCCAAGGCAAATTTCACAAAAGAACAATAGGATATTAGCAAAGCGGAAGTGATATGGTCTCCTAAAGCATTCTTAATTCTATAAACAGCGTTTGTTAAAGCTGACCCAAAAATTAAATTAGGAGGATATCATGTTGCTTTGTTATTATGTACTAGTTTTTTAAGACAGTAATTTCAAGTAAAAATTTAAATTGTTGCTCACTTGCTACCGGAATGAACATGCTTTATTGAATTATCCATTACAGAGGCAAGTGTCCGATGCAGTTATCATCCAAGAGGAGGAGTTTCTGCTATAACGAATTTCGCAATTTCAACAAAACATGTCACTTGTGAAAGCTAAACTATAGAAGCTGTCGGTAACACAACATATTTGTGTTTCTAAACATTTTTGTTGGGAGAGAATAATAGATTTTCTCTACAATACCAAACTGTTTTAATTAGCTAGTCAGTGTTAAAAGGTTTTATTAAACACAACGTGATAGAATGTTTGAGTGATATATTAGGGCTCGTAAGCGTTAATCACCGACACTAAGCCACATTTGACCGGAGATAATGACTGAAGGTTAAATAACGAGCATTAATTAATCTTCAAATTAACGACCAATAAGTAATTGTTAATCGATATTAATTTAGCTGTTAAGTCATTAAACGGTGATAAGCGCGTTTAAAAATAAATGAGTGATTAATCTACGCTTAGATTGTAGACACTAAAGACACAATTTTCAAAACAGAATAAACACAGTAAGCACACTTAAGAGTATCTTTAAAAAATCTTTAAAATTTAGCTACTTTTTATATTAATTTTTTGCACAGTTTCGCTAAATTAACCAAAACTGTTAAATCTTCTTTTTCAAGATATTGCAAAAAACGTTGTATATACCACAGGCTAAATTGTCACTAATAACTCTTGGCATAATTGTTTTATTATGTCATAACATAAATAATTATTATGCCCCAATTTTATATTGTATGCCAATATCTGAAAACTAAGACCTTTTGCAAGAGAAGGATAAAAGAGACTTAACAATTACTTTTCTAGATTTTTTAGTTTTGAGGTATATACGTTATTTTTTGCACCGCTAAAACTACAGTATACAAATAAAAAAAGTCGTAATACAGAAAAATATTTTTATTATTTTAAATAATATTTGTTTCGTCATTTTTGTTTAGCAGGTGTCTATCTTCTATGTAACATAATTTAAAATAACATAAACTGTATTTAAAAATTTAAAAAATTTTTAAAAGTCGTTTTTTAAGTGATTTCAGATGTCAATTTTTTAACTATTTATTTTTTTAGATTTTTTCTTTTCACTCTTAATTATTGAAAAATTTTTTATTATCTTTTAAAATTATTTTGTAGTTTGTTTTGTCTCAATTGTTGACGTTTATTAATAACATTTTATTATTTAAAAAAAATTGGACTCTACAATTTTGTATTTGCATTTTTTATATTTTCTTAAAACTGTCAACACTTTTTGAAATTTGCAACTTATTTTTGTTAATTCTTATTTTAAACTGTTATTTTTGTTAATAACAATACCATATTTATTAAATATCAACAATTAACCCAGCGCGGGGCATCTACCATTTTTGTAATACTATTTTTTATTTATCTGATTGATTTTATTTTTCTAAACTTTTGCAATGTATTGTTTTAATAACGCTTTCTTTAAACATTTATTTTGTTAATATCAATACAATATTTATCAATAGGCACTTTCTTATTCTTTAAAAAATATTTGTAATTAACCCGGCGCATCCACCATTTTTGCATAAAAAATTTAAATTTTAGTAATGTATTCTTTGTTAATGCTTATGTCAAACTATTATTTTTGTTATTAACAATACAATATTTATTAAATTACACCTTATAATTGTTTAAATATAAGCTTCAATTAACGTGATGCATCCATCATTTTTGTATTTGAATTTATCGATTTCTTGATATTTTTTATACTTTTTAACTCTTGTAATATTTTTTTTTAGTTAACGATTATTTTAAACTGTTATTTTTGTTAATAACAATACCATATTTATTAAATATCAACAATTAACCCAGCGCGAGGCATCTACTATTTTCGTATTACTATTTTTTATTTATGTGATTGATTTTATACTCCTAAACTTTTGCAATGTACTTTTTTTATTAACGTTTACTTCAAACATTTATTATCATAATAGTAATACAATTTTTATTAATAAATAACTTTTAATTTTATAAAAATTATTTGTTAGTAACCCGGCGCATCCACCATTTTTGCATAATATTTTTTTAAACTTTAGTAATATATTTTTTGTTAATGCTTATTTCAAACTATTATTTTTGTTATTAACAATACAATATTTATTAAATAACACTTTATAATTGTTTAAAAATGAGCTACAATTAACGCAGCACATCCATCATTTTTGTAATTAAATTTATTAATGTTTTGATATTTTTTTATACTTTTTGATTCTTGCAATATTTTTTTATTAGTTAACAATTATTTTAAACTTTTGCTTTTATAATAGCACTAATATATAGTGCTAATAACACTGCAATATTTATAAAATTAGTTTAAGATCCGGCGCATCCACAATTTTTCCAAAATTATTTAAAATATTTTTTTTTCTTTATAGTTTGAAACAATTTTTTTGTTATATTTATATTAATTTCAATATGCATATAGTAGTGCTAGCTTTGCTCGTTTAGTTGTAACTAACGTTATTGTTACTAGAATAAATAATTTTTTTAATAATTTCAGTCACTGTTTTAGATTACAATTTTTTTTCTCTTTTTTGTTAATTTTTTTTGTTAAATAATAGTTATTTTAAACAGAAATAGACACAGTTTATCTCCATTTTGAAGTATTGGTCACCTCCAGCCGCAATTTTCCGATACCAAACTTAATTAAGCCTTCCTTGACATTCTCCCAAACAAAGCATGCAATAAATAACCTCTACCTGCTAATAAAACTGCCTCATTTTGTATATTGTTACAATAATTTATTAAATTATTATTTACAGATGCACCTAAGTAATACTATAAACCTAGTTACTGCAATAATATTCCAAAGGTAATTTCCCTCGAGATCAACGAAATTTTAAATCACGTATCAAATTAAATGTGTTTGTTTAGTGCAGCAAGCAATTACACCAAGCCAAAATAAAATAAAAATTTACTGTTAGCTTAAACTTAATTATTTCAAAAATTAAAATTTCAGTTAATACAAATATAAATTAATTTTCAGAATGAAACTGTAAGCAATTTACTGAAAGATTTTAATTTTCAGTTACGAAATGTAATTAATTTTTATACTGGCTGAACACAAAAATAACAAATTTGTGAGCAACATTAGTACATTAAATATTTAGGAAGATAATTAATAGCAGTTTTGTATTGTGTGTTGCCTACACAAACCTTGACAATAGCTCTAGCACCAAGAGTAAATGATTTCTCTTTTTGTTTGTTTGTTTTTACTTTGTTTTTTATATTATTTGATTTCTCAAATTAATAAAATAAGACAAAAGTAGCTTACCTCTTGCAGTTTTAACAGGCGGTTGAATTCCTTGCGCTTCATAAAATGCAGGTAATCCATAGTCAGTAACTTTGAGCACCCATCTTGCATCAATAACGCAATTCCGAGATGTCAAATAGCCGTGAACTCTGATTGGTGTTGTATGAAGGTATTTCATACCCTGAAAAATATCAAAGCATTTCAGATAGTAGCATCGCTATCGCCTTAGGACGTTAGGTGTTTGCTTAAACACAAAGCCTTTATTGTATATGCAATAGCGGCGGCTTGTTTCATACCACATTTATTTTACATAGGACAAAAGATTTACAAGAGATAACTGAAATTCAATCTTTGATGAATCACAAGCTTTTAGAATGCGCAGAGACGACACGAATATGCTAATTTCATTTACATAGTTTAGAATTAGTTATTTTGTTTTTGTGTAAAAGCTATTACGCTGAGTTGCGTTTTACAAATTACAGTTTTTACTATTTTTGTACATAAAATAAAATTGAAACCAAAAAAAAACTTTAATTCTATCTATTCTGTTATTTGGAATAAAGAAAGAGCACAAAAAAGAAAAATTATACAAAATTATTTTATTTTTATTATTTAATGCGTATTTTGTAACAATCTTAATGAATCTTAGTTTAAGATTTTGTTATGTTCGTAGTTCTAAAAGCAAACAACTCAGTTTTTTTTTTAATTCTGGAATACCTAAAGATATTACCAGCTATTTCTAGGTTTAATAAACATTTTGAAAACTGCTTTACAGTTACAGATTTTGTCAAAGCAAGTATTAAAATAAAAAATTTATTTATTTTGCGTAATATACAACAATTCTTATTAATTTAAGTGGTACAATAAGAAAACTAGTTTCTATAAAAACAATCAGATAGCAAATTACAGCAAGATTAATAAAAAATATTTTTTTTTAAATATTTTAAGTAATTTCATGCTTTACAAAAATTGTACAAAAAGATCTTGTTTGCTCTGCGTACGCAAACCATTTCAAAAAACATCCTTATTAAAAAACTTAATTGCAATTTGTTTTCTAAGGTTTGTGTTTTTGAAATAAAATTTACAATTTCTTATATCTGTTTGATTATTTTTTTATTGTGTGTTTTACGTTTTATCTTAAATGACCCTGATATATTACAACTTGAGACAAATTGCTGTACTCAAAAATCCTAATCAAAGTAAAAATTAAGTAAGTAAGAAATAAGAACAAAAGACCAAATTCGTTGTCTCAAGTTGTACTAAGCAGCTGTCTTAAATTAATTGCAACCGCTGTTTGCTCATTTATGGGTCAATTATATTACTAAAACAGCATTGGTTTGTGTTTAGTAAAAATTAGAATTTTTTTGCAAACGTCAATTTTGTTTTGACAATAAATAAAAATTTATTTTAGACCCGGCGCATCCACCATTTTTTCAAAAATAAGTTTGTTGGCAATTTTAAGTTATTAACTTTAGCCTAAATTAATTTACGTTATTATCAACAATAATAATTAGTAAAATCAACAATTTTCTTAAAACAATAAATAAAAATTTAATAAAAAGACTAAAATGAATGTCTCAAGCGTGCAAAGCAGCTGTCTTAATCAATTGAAACCAATTTTTTAAAAATTACTAAATGATAAAAAGTCTTTTTATCGGTCTGCTTATTTCTAGATAAATGATATTACTAAAATAGTTTTAGTTTGTGTTTAATAAAACCTAGAATTTTCTTTATTGAACTCCCAGTCTAGATTCTAATAATGGCAACGTGCGAATTATTAGATTGTTGCTATGTCGTGTAGTTTTCTCTGTGGATAGAAGCTCGTAAACGTCAATATGTTTCTATAAACAGAAACATTACTTTCAATTCATTCCGTCTCTCGTATATTTGCAAATGTCCGCCTTTACAAGTTCTATTTAAATCAGCGTTTGCATTTATGAACACAGTTTTAGATAAATTTCAAATTTCAAAATAAAAAAAAACTTTTCTCCGAGAATATTTCTTTATATTTTCAAGGGTATGAGAGTTTGATATATTCTTTCAGTCCTACAAACTGAAATGAAGTTTGATTTTGCCGATGGTGACGCTTTGAAACTGGGTAAAGTCGATACGTAAAGACGTTTAAAAGATAACTGAATTCTCGTTTGCAAAAGCTTTGGGAAAAAATTGTTTATAACGCTGTTATTGTAATTAATGTGAGTGCAAGATCAAACATTTTGCAAGAAATGAAAACAAAACTAGATAGTAAAGTTTATTTTAAAGCAAATGTTATAAACACAAGTAACTAAAATTGAGGTTGCACTACATTATAATGGTGTTACAAAATTTTAATTAAATAGTTCAAGAAAATACAAGATAAATATTATATACTGATCAAGAGAAAAATAATTATCGCTTGGCACAAGTAGAGAAAATCTGTGATACATCCAGACACATTCTAGAAAAACGTATAATAACATAAACAAGAAAAAACAAATTTAAACATTCAAACACTAAAACCAACTAGTAAGTAAAAACTGTGTTGCCAACTTAAATTTGCATTTTCACAGCTGCTTACAATGTCATTCTTTTTTAAACGTACTGCTGTAAGAAGTCCGTTTAGTTGTAATTTTTGTAGTACGAGTAATATTATCGCTTCGGACGAATCGAGAAAGGTCGTAAAACATCCGGACATATTTTAAAAGAACGTGTGATAATATAAAGAAGAAGAAACAAATTTAAACATTGCAACACAAAAACCAGCAAGTAAAAACTGTGTTGCCAACTTAAATTTGTATTTCTGCAGTCTCTTAAAATGTCATTCTTTTTAAAACAAACTGTAGAAAGTCTGTTTAAGTGCAATTTTTGTAGTGCGAGTAATATTATCAGCATGCATTAACCTACTAGGTCAGTCGGCTTTTTATAAAATGAGATTACAGACTGACCCTGTAACCTGATCAGTTTCCCAACTCTAACAAAGCGTGTACGCTTTAAATCATGTTCATCCATGTTCTAAAATAATTATGCATTTTTAAAATAACAAAAAATTGTTAATTTTACGAAAAACAAATGCAAATTTAATTATGTGTTTACGGAAAAAAAAGAATGAAAGAATAGAAAACAGTGGGTTTATATGTCGACTGTGAAAAATCAATCGGCTTGTTTTTGCCTGAATTGGAAACATGGATGGTTGAGAAAATATTTGAGGTGGATCGTTTGCAAATGGATATAAGTTAGATACGAAAAGAGTTTTTTATAGTAATTTATATATTCTCTGCATATGAAAATTCAAATATATACTCGTATCTGTACTTCATTAAGTAAATACGTTTCTATATGTAACTCATCAGTTTAAATAAAGTGGTAAATATTCTCTAAAATCAAAAAACGTTAAAAACGTATTTTAAAAAATTTTTATTCTCATATTTAATTTATATTTTATATTTTAACTTAATTTTAAACCCGGCGCATCCACCATTTTTCTAGACACGAATATAAGATTTGTACTGCATGGCCGTAAATAGTTGAGTCTGTTGGCAATTTTGAGTTAGTAACTTTAGTTTCAATTAATTTACGTTATTATTAACAATGTAAATTATTAGTGTAAACGTCAATTTTAGTTTGAAATTAATTAAAAATAATAATAAATTTTTAACCCGGCGCATCCACCATTTTTCTAAACAAATTTAGTATTTGTATTGTGTGGTTGTAAAATATGTATTACAACTCTATATTACAATATTTTAAATAGAGATTTTGTTATTATGTATATAATTAGAATTTATTTAGACGATTTTTACAACATAAAAATCAGGTTTTCAGTAATAAATTGTAGGAAAATAGCGCTACGGATATTAAAGACATGTTTTTAGCTAAATTTATAGACAATCAATAGTCAAGTGTAGGTAAAAACAATGAAGACGTAAAAAAATAGCCTTACAAAACTTCTGTATATAAAATTAAGCTTAAAGATGTAAAAAAAACTAGGAAACATAGTCATAAATTTATGTTTTTATCATTTTCTTAAAATACTCAAAATTGATCTAACAAATTAATTTATTATAATTATTACAATTGATAAATAATAATTTTATTATTGCTAATTAATTCTTGTGACAGAGAGTTGTGACACATTTTTAGAAATAAAGCATTTTTATTGAGTAAACTAATAAATTTCGCACATTTTCACGAAACATTTCAGCAATGTCAATCTCAATTACTTGGCCAATTTGTGGCTTACCTAAACCTTTTACTGTATTTTGGCAACTCTCCCATCCGCTTCAGCCAAGCAATTTTTGAAATTTTCCGATTACACCAAAATGTCAAGTAACGAGCTATCCAATTTGAGCTTGATAAAGTAAACTTAAAAAAAACACAAAATATTCGAAATGTAATGTGATTTTTATTTCATTTTAAAGACTGATTCTTGCCATTTTTAGTTAAACAAGATATCATTCAAATGTCCTCCACGGGATTTCTTACAGGCCTTGATCTTTTTGAGATAATTTTCAATGACTTTCCGGCACATTTCAGGCGGTATCTCAGCCATTACATTACGAATATTAGTTTTCAATTAGTCAAGAGTTTGAGGATTGTTTGCGTAAACACGATCATTTGCGTAGCCCCCCCAAAAAAAATCCAAAGGCGTCAAATCGCAGGATTTTTGAAGCGAATTAACATCAGCCAATCGCGAAATCACACGTCCAGGAAATTTCTCTTGCAAAAGAGCTCGATTTGCTTGTGTTACGTGACTGGTTGCTCCATCCTGCTGTAACCACATATCGTCAAGATCATAATATAAAATCCAGATGCAAAATGCGCCATAATGAGCCATAAGATAGGCCTAAATGTTGAGCTCGACGAGGAATTTACAAATTTGGATCTTCTTCCACACTTTCAGCTACAGAAGCGATATTTTCAGCATTGCGAATGTTTTGATAATGCACAGGCCTTACAATATCAGTAACAGATCCAGTTTGTTCAAATTTATTTACTGTATTCAATATGGTTTGCTTTGTAGGACAATTATGACGACCATAATCTGCTCGTAAAGCGCGAAATGTGGATATGGCAGAATCACTATTTTTATAATAAGATTTAATAATTTTAACGCGTTGGTCAATTGTTAAATGCTCCATATTCTTAAATGGCAGAATGTCAATTAAATACATGACAGCGTACTTGATGTTTATCTTTGACAGATGTCGGTATACAGATTTTTACTTTATCAATCTCGAAATGGATAGCCCTGTATATTAAACAAATAGTTTATAAAAAAACTAATTTCTTGTATGTATTTTATAAAATATTACACAATTTTAAAAAAACACAAAACGTAATTAAGGCTACTAATAAATAAGTATAAATACCAATGTTTAAATGCTAAATAATTTAACAAAAGCATTTAAAATACTCAAAAAAATACTTTTTTTTAATTTTTTTATAATAGGTACAAACAAGCAGAAATTTTACAATAACTGATATCCGTTTTTTAAATAAAATACGATAGTTCTGCCGCTTAAATTGTGTGAAAGCAAAAAGCGCTACAAGAAACGGTATACCAAATTAGGAATTTTCGGCAGCTAACAGCTTTCAGAACAATACTCTAGGTTTTGCTTTTTAATATGCGACCTTAGGCCTCCTAAATCTAAAAATGAATGTTTAAAAAATAGTTTTTGGTAGTCAATTAGTGACTATTTAATTTTGTTTCAAAAATAAAAGCCCTTCTAGTTGTAAATAAAATTTAAAATATTTATTTTTTAAACCGAGGTACTTTATGAAGCGTCAATCACAACAAACCACAATGACCGCAGGTTACAAAATATTAAAAGTGCTGCCATTCAAACAACACCAAAAAAGAAAAAATTTTAAAATATTTCCTACAATGTCCAATTTAAACAAATTTTCTCGTAGAAAATAATAAAAAGTCTTGAATTTGTACTTTAGTAGTTATACTGACGTCATACTAGATATAATAGTGTCAACAAGTTTTGTATTTTATTTGAAAACAGCTGCAGAAACTATTAAAAACCAATTTTACATAACGTTTTTTAGTTTTGTCTCGACTACAAATTGAAAATTCTTCTCTCGCTTCAAGTATAAGCAATTCATTTTACAAATACAACAAATAATTTTCTTTGTTTCGTAAAAATTTTCTGCAATTTTCTGTCAAAACTTCCCTCTGAGCCTTCCCATCTCAATTAAACCGTTACACTCGTGTCGTCTCTAAGTTTCTGCCAAAATCAGTAAACCCAGTCTTTGTAAGTAATGATCATTACTTTCCCCAGCTAATAAACCCCTCGACATAAATGAGAATATCCTCTCCGACATCAAGAATTTATTATCGGCGATTTCGTGGGTAAACATAATCCCAACAACGCATCGATTATAACCGGGCAGGTGAATTGATCCCTCTACACTCACCCGAACTAAATCCGTAAGCAGACTCAGGCGGAAGGACCAGTCGAGCTTGATGTCATCCTGCTGAAGCACGTCCTGCAAGGATCCTCGTGCACAGTATTCGCTAACGAGAGCTGCACGAGGCGGTTCTGCCAGACAACCGATCAACGGATTTAAGTTCTCGTGACGTAATCCATGGAGTAACACTAGGAGTTCTACGGTTTTTGCTTTGAGTTCAACGGTACCTCCAGCTGATGGTACAGGCTTCATTTGAACTAAATCACCCTAAAAAATCATTTCTAGTATTTGTGAAGTTTATTAATATTTATCTGTTAAAGGACAAGCTACAAAAACACTCTTAGCACAGCTTGCATGCATAAAATATCAAAATACGTACATTATATCGGACTCGTGGGTCTACAATGAGTTGTTTTGCTAGATTCGGACTGGACCCTCCACGTAATGGTGTTTTCACTGATGCCCCTGAGCCTTGTAATAGATCGGGTTTATCCACTTCAGGACCTCCAAATTCCTGAAGCTGCTGCAGCCAACAGCATAACATCGCTTCGATGCCTTCATCTACCTGACCAGACAGAAAATTTAAACAATTTTAATAACAAAACGAGTTTTAAAATTAAACTTTGTTATTTTCAAATCAATAAAACCAATTTTAACTTTCTGAAAACTTGCTGTTTGGGAGAGAATGTCGACGTTTGTACTACATAAATCAATTTAGAATTTATTGACGAAATTAACTTCCTATTCAAAAAGTCTAAAGTTATAAAACAAGGATTTTTTATTTTGGAAACTTGATTAAACTTAAGTAAACTTAAATTAAAAGAATTAGAAGAAACTATTTCTAAATTTGTAATTAACAAAATTAACAATATTACGATATATTAACATTGCACAAAAATGAGTACATAAGATCGTTAATTACAATTTTTATATAAAAATTAAAAAATTCAAAATGGCGAGTCTTATTTAAACGATCACAATAGTGTAGTCTTTAATTTTTATATTAAATATTGCCTATAGCTTACAGTGTTTATATAAAATATCGGCTGCAACTTCAAGTTTTTATAAAATGTCGCCTACAACTTCTAATATTTATAAAATGCAGTCTATAATTTCTGTTTTTTTTTAAATATCGCCTACAGTAAGCTACGTTTACTACGTTTATATAAAACGTCGCTTGCGTCTGCTAATTCTTGTAAAATGCAATCTACAAATTTCTTCTTTTTTATAAAATGTCGCCTACAGTAAGCTACATTTTTTACGGTTATATAAAGTGTCGCCTGCGTCTGCTAATTTTTGTAAAATGTAGTCTATATATTCTATTTTTTTTTTGAAAATGTAGCTTATAATAAGCTTAACTTTCTACGTTTATATAAATGGTCGCCTACTAATGCTAATCTTTATAAAATGTAGTCTACAAATTCCGTTCATTTTATAAAATGTAGCTTACAGAAATCTGCATTTAATTTTTGTAAAATGTAGTCTACATATTTTTTTTTTTTTTAGAAAATGTCGCCTACAATAAGCTAAACTTTCTACGTTTATATAAATTGACGCCTACAAATGCCAATTTTATAAAATGTAGTTTACAAATTCCATCCTTTTTATAAAATATCGCCTACAGTAAGCTATATTTACTACGTTTATATAAAATGTCGCTTGCGTCTGCTAATTTTTGTAGAATGTAGACTACATATTCTGTTCTTTTTTACAAAATGTCGCCTACAATAAGCAAAACTTTCTACGTTTATATAAATTGACGCCTACAAATGCCAATTTTATAAAATGTAGTTTACAAATTTTATCCATTTTATAAAATATCGCCTACAGTAAGGTATATTTACTACGTTTATATAAAATGTCGCTTGCGTCTGCTAATTTTTGTAAAATGTAGTCTACATATTCTGTTTTTTTTTAGAAAATGTCGCCTACAATAAGCTAAATTTTCTACGTTTATATAAATTGTCGCCTACAGCTGCCAATTTTTATAAAATGTAGTCTAAAAAATCCGTCTTTTTTTTAAAAAGTCACTTGCTTCTTGTAAATTACACTTTTTGTAAATTGTAATCTACATATTTAGTTTTTTTTTTAGAAAATGTCGCCTACAATAAGCTAAACTTACTACTTTTATATAAATTGTCGTCTACGAATGCCAATCTTTATAAAATGTAGTCTACAAATTTTGTCTTTTTTATAAAATGTCGCCCACAGTAAGCTACATTTACTACATTTATATAAAACGTCGCTTGCGTCTGCTAATTTTTGTAAAATGTAGCCTACAAATTTTACATTTTAAATTTTACATTTGTAAAATATCTTAAATATACTGTATTAATAATTTACATTTCTCGCAAAATTTCAGGAATCCTGAAATATTTACTGAAATTATAAAAATTGTAAAGCTTGCTAAACATCTTAAATAATTGGATTTATGTATATAAAACAATTCTCTTTTGTATACTCTCAAAATTAATTCGGCTGAAAAGTTTCTTTTACAAAAATAAATAATTACTGAAAAACGTAAAACAAATATTTAAATTATATTTTAAACTCAGAATTGCATTCAAAATAAAATTTTTTGTTTAACAAAAATTTAATGCTCGTAATCTCTCTTTTTCAAAGCAACATCCTTCAAAATTATTATCTCCATCCCTCAAAATTTCAAATTAATCAATACCAACCTGATTTCCATATTTAAATGCATAATCAAATGTCGATCCAGCCCGTTTCAAATTTTAATTACATTTCGGCAAAACATTGCGAAGGTTGTTTTCGATAATTAACAGTTCAAAGTTTGTTAATTTAATTATCGTAAAAAGTAAATCTGACTTTCGTCGTATAATTCCAGTATTTACAACATCGTAGAATGGAGAGTAAAGAAAAAAGAAACATAAACATAAATATAAGAGCGACGCACGAAGAGATAACAAGACGATTTTCTGAGATCAACCTGAGTTGATTTCAATTCTACTACTTTAAGACTTGAGGCAAAATTTTACCACAAAACAACAAGAGTGAATCTAATTAATTATTTTAACAACGCTAATTTTTAGTAAGTAAAATGCTCGATAATTCACTAGTGAGGTAAAAACTCTTTAAACCACTATTGACACTCAAATTTGTTTTGTAAAAATTAGATAAACAACAATAATTTGATAACTAAAAGATTTAATATTCACACAGTAATAACTGCGATTAGTAGTCTTCTAATTCTTCTATTAACTTCTTTGTTAATTTAATTAACTTTCGAACTGTTTACTTTTAATAAAAGTCTTGTACTAGAGCTATTTTCTAAATCGTGGATGTAAAATACAAGATAGATTTAGATGTGGTTGACTTATTTATTTTCTAACACGAGAACAATGCACACCCCACACAAGTATTTCAGTTATTTAAAATAACTCACCGTACACAAGAGACTCTTGGGTTCAAACTCATGTTCTTGCATATTTATTACTCCTAGAAGTAAAGTTCTAAAAGGTTTTTATTTTCCAAATGCAATATTTTAAAGTAATTCTGTAATTTTTCATTTTGTTCATTTTTTTGTAATTACTAACGAAACTTTGCCTAAAACAAAAACGATTTTTTCTTTGTGCTTTCAACTAGGAAAAAAATTGTAAAAGGCTTCAGTGAGTTTATTTTAAATTTGACGCAACACTTCTGATTAAAAAATCCTGAAAGTAAAAATGTACAGGATTTAATATGAAATTAGTTTATTCAGTCAGGAAATTAAGTTGCTTGACTAATTTAAATCTTGATGTAAATAATAAGATTAAGAATTAAATAAATTAAAAATGTAAATTACGTTAAAAATTTATTACAACAGTACCATATTTTTCTCCCTTAAGATTGATATAATCATTTAACATCTCATTGAGTTTTTTGATAGGATTTTTCCACGAGTTGAGAACTGACAGACTGCTATAAAATTCTAAACGCGACTAAAGGAAAACCCACCGAAATCAATTTCTAATATAATGTTTAAAGCTATTTTCGTGAAATGAGTTCTAAATAGGACGCTTGTTTTCGCTAAGTTAAATACATTATAACTTTGAAAAGAAAATCTAATATTATTAATCTTTTTAAGAATTTTTTCTGCTAAAGCAGAAACCATTTATTTCTTTAAGAAAACCAGCATTTTATCACAAGCTAAAAGTAAAGCTTCATAACTGAATCTTTTTCAAAACGTGGATCAAATTAGAATAAAGCAGGTCAAAAGCTCTATTATTTTAGGAGCTTTAGTCAAAATTGGTTAAACCAATGGTACATTTTTTTTACTATTATTACTTTTTTAGACTTTAAAATTAGTAAACTGTTGCATGGAGATTTCAATAGTAAAAAAATAATTGTTATTGTATTATTAATTAAAGCCCTCGTTAATAAAAACGCTTGTTCTTGCTTTAAACTACACTCGGCCGGAAAATTAACCGAACACTAAGTTTTTTGGAAAATTTTTAGTGACTAAAATTTGAATCAAAATAATCTTAATTGAAAATGTGCAACGATAAATATTTAAATTGAAATTAAGATAATTTTGATTAATAATGTTCAAAAATAAATATTTATTTACAAATTAAACAAAAATTTGATTTCAAGTAACAAACAAAGCAAAACAAAATTAAGAAAACTGCAAAAAATGGTTTCAGTTGCGAGTATTTGCTCCTCGCGTTTGAATTACAGCTCTCATTCGTCGAGGCATACTTGCAATCAAGTCTGCGATCTCATCTTGGGCTATTAGCTCCCACTCATTCAGCAACGCTTGTTCCAGCTCAACGGTTGTATGAAACTCTCCGTAGTTCTGCCTAATCCTTTTCCCCAGGTTGTCCCATATGTACTTAAGGGGGTTTAGGTCAGGGCTAATGGGTGGCCACCTTAGCACCTGAACATTAACGGCGTGAAGTTACTGACGTAATCTGGGCTGTGAGGGCGCGCATTGTCGTGCATTAAAAGAAACTTTTCTCTTACAAATGGCGGAAAAAAAACCACATGCTCTTGTAAACACTCTCTAATGTACCAGTCAGCGTTAATGCTACCTCTCCGCACCGTTACAAGAGCTGTATGAGCCTCCAAAGAAATCCCTCCCCATGCCATTATACCTCCACCACCAAATGCTACTCTAGGCGCATAGCAACACTGGGCATACCGTTCCCTCGGGCGTCTAAATACTCATTGACGATGATCAGGTAAATACCTAGTGAAACGCGACTCATCCGTAAAGAGAACGGAGTCCTATTCGTCCATATTCTAATCAACATGATTTCGCGCAAATTCCAATCGCTGTCTGCGATGCTCTGCGTTCAACTGAGGGCTAGTAGGAAGTGGATGTGATGTCAAATTGTTTTCCTTCAACCTTCTTAAAACAGTATCAGAAGAGATCATGGTACCATAAACATCCGCCAGTCTCTTAGCCAAAGCTGTGGCAGGAACAGTCCGTTCTCGTAGCATTTGTAATCGAAGAAATCGGGTCTTCCACTTCATTTGTTACTCGTTTTCTGCTTAGTCCAGATCTTTTGGAATAGAAACCAGTTGCCCTGAACCTTTGTATCGCATCAGATACCGTGCTTTTAGGAGAGCCAAGCACATTTGCAATAAATCGTATGCTGCGTCCATCATTATGTAAAGCAAAAGCCTGGGCAGCTTCTTCGGGACTCATTACAATATGAATCGCTTCTACAACAAATCTCTTCCCCAAAAAGCCAAATTAAAAAAACTAGAACCAGCTATCGACACAACAAAATTTTGTAAAATGTAAACAGAGCAAATGAGGTCATAGTAGTCAAGATTATAAATCTCTTAAAGTTTGTAAAGTTATTTTAGTCAAAAAAATTAATTAATAGGTAGATTTGTAAAAACGCGTTAATAATAAAGCTTGTTAAAAGTAAATATTAAAACAAATAACAAAAAAATTATAAATTAATATTATTTTTTATAAAGAACGAACAGATAATAAGAAAAAGGTAGAAAACCTGAGCTCAGACATAATGATTTCAATTTTCCAGCCATGTTTTTCTACTTTAATACTCATCCTAATAAGCTCACCAAATCTGTTTAATACGACTACAAAAGAAAAAAACAAATTCCGTATTTTATAATATTTATACAAACAGAAAGTATCAAAAAATAAAAATACTTAATTTCTCAATAATATTCTCCAGTAATAAATTATTTAATTCAATTATATAAATATAATTACTATTGAAATTATTAACCAAATTGAATCTCCCAACTAATTATCTTTTGAGGTCAGTAGACCACATCCCATAAAATCATAATTCTAACTTTGTAATAAATAAAACACTTATTTACTGTATCTCATATTCTGCTGAATCAAATTACAGTCTCACTCTCAGCGTTTCTCTACCAAAACAAATTTACAAAGTTAAAATCCATTAATACATCCAATAAAGCGTCCTATTTAACCCTAATAACTAAAATTAATTAAAGCGACTGACACAGTCCCCAACCGAAAATCAATTCTCAACCCAGTAAAGCTAAAATGCTTGAAAAAAAAATTTTAACCAAAATTTTACAAGCTTTTATTTAATATGTTGTTTATCTGTGTTTCTCAGATTGTTGCAAGACCATTTTTTGTCAACAACAATAGTTTAGAATTGTACTACACAAGCGCAGTCAAATTTAAGCGGTCAGAAATCCCTAAATAATAATAACAATAGTCACTCACCCTGCGACTATCAGCAATTTGCGGAAACACAAAATCCGTGGCTGTCAGAAGCACTTTATAGGGTCCTTTTGAGACCCGTTTCTTCAGTAACTGATTCCTGGCGAGAGCTACAGTCCCTAAAAGAACCGTAACGAACAAACACGAGCATCCCAAAATTCCTAATACACTTAAAGCTTTTGCTAGTTCACTTTCACACCCCTCGCACTCTTCCAACTGTTTGTGCTTGAGCATCCACTCGTCGAAATTACCCTCAACCTCTGCGACCGCAAATTCACTAGAATTGTGTCTGGTGACGGTGAGTAGCGGCCGAAACACGTCGTTTTCTTGCAAACCCGCCAGCAGGAAACGCGCTGTTTCGTCCTGAACCGCACTTAAACTCGCCAGAGATTTCTGAATGTTTGTCACTAGAGCACTTTCGATACTTGCATTGTCTGGTTCGTTGAAAATTAGGAAGTATTTTTTGCTTGCAGGAGTGACAGTATCTAGGAAATTTGAGGTGTTTGAGTCGTTTTTCGTTAAAGCGTATTTCCAAGAAGGTAAATTTGATACGTCCATAAATACGGTTAATGTGTTGTGGTCTTGGGCTAGTTGGAAGTTATCAATTACGTCCAATAGAGTTTTACCCGTTTCGTCGGCAGGTAGACAGATCACCACAGCTAGAAAAATACAAAAGGAAATGAAAGAAAATACAATTAAGGCGTGTAATAGTGTTATCAAAGGAAAAGCCAACTCATAAGAATCGCGATAAAAAGGCTTATTCGCTGTGCTTACTGTCTAAATATCATCTCTAATTTTTCGCACGAAACGAGATGACTCTATCTTAACTCAGAAAATTAATCTGCGAGACGCGATTTTTAAGTAGCAGATGCTGCGAGTTGAATCACGTGCCAAATATGCTAAAAATATGGCTTTATTAACTCGTTTTTATTCAGAATAAAATTGGAAATAGGTAAAGTAAATAAAAGATTGTGAGAACATCAAAATAAAACATTATAGACCTTTCCAAATAATAGTTATTCACTGGAAACCCTTTTCGCGCACCCACTTGAATCACAATCATCGACGGCGAACGCGATCATAAATCATCCACTGTTATAGATCCTAACTTACTTATCGTTTGGCTACAAACACAAATAAAAGCAAAATATATTTATAATGATTTAGTAACACTACAATCAAATTGTACGCCTGTGCTGCCTCTTCTTCAATAACATTCACATAAATTAAAAAGGAGATAAAAAAAGGAATAAAAAGAAGAGTGCATTTGTAGAAAAATAGCACATAGGTGCAGATGCAAAATTTCTAATTTCTGTTTCTATTTCTAATAATGACTTACTGTAATAAATGTTTTTATTTTTTATTTGACTTTACAGTCTTAGCAGAATATATGCATTTTTATTCTTTTTTTGCTTCTATAATTTTCTTTATCTATTTTTTTTCTTCTACCAAAATTTTGTTTCACTCTATACTTTAGCAATCTCTCCCATAATCTACAGATTCTCTCACAATCTTCTCTTCAAAATTTATTCTTCTTTTTTTTACTGCATTATCTAAATCATGCTATATTTTTTATTTTCACTGTTTCTTTTATCTAGATACCTAAAAAGTTCTGCAAAAAGTATCAAAGCATAGTTGAGACTGTGTCTAGATGCTTTAATACTTGCTTATTCTTTGCTGTCTGTCAATATTCGCATCTCTTTGTTTTAATTCATTTTTTATTAATTTCCACTTTCTCTTTAATTTATACCTTTGCAAATCATTTTTCTGTAATAGTTTTTACGTTTTTTTTTATAAACTTTTTATTTTAGCTCAGCACTGCTGAAAAATTTTGAATTTATACCTCAATCTTAATTTCTCACCGCTCATTTTCCTGCTTCCACTCTTAGTTTTTCTTTCTTAGTCTTTTTTTTATTTGTCTGTTTAATTTTAACATTTATTTAATATACTTGTTCTGCAACGTTTAATTTCTACATATTTCTTCTACCTTCGCACTTCTACTTCATATAATTCAATACTTTTCAGCAGACTGTCAAAGATCATCATTTTTCTTTTAAAATGTTTAAAATTTGCGGTTTACACAATTTCAAATACTTTCTAATACTTTGTTCATCTTTAGGACTACTTTTTTTATTTGTTCTTTGCCTGTCATAGTACTATCTAATGAATAACTCAAATATTATAACTTTTACGTCTCTTCTGATTTTATTTCTTCTCACTTTTATTTATATATTTTTCTATTCTTATTTTTTTAACACCTTTTACATTTACTTAAATTTTTTTATTTCTAACGTATTTTTTCTTATATATATAGTTCTTCAAGCTCTCGAGCCCATGGCTTTAATTTTTTCCACAATTTTCCTCCATTCTTTTCTGTTTTTGCTCCCTTTCATCCAGTCCCGGACTCCTACTCCCTTTAGATCTTCCTTAAACATCTCTTCTTCGGTCTCCCTCTTCTTCTTATACTTCCTTCTCCTCCCAGCAGCGCTTTCTTTGTGTGCCAATTTGATGCCATTCTCGCCACATGTCCTAACCATCGCACTCTTTGACCCTTTACCTTTTGGATTATGCTTGGGTAGCCATATATATATACATTACTTCTTTATTTGTTTTTCTTCTCCAGTTACCTTCTTCGTCTTTCACTCTCCCAAACACCTTTCTTAGTGCTTTTCTCTCCTATCTTTCCAATTTTTCCAATGTGCTCCACGCTTCACATCCATATAGCACCGCTGACTGGATAAAATTCCATTGATTCTAATTTTTGTTTTTCTCGACATTAAACGCCGTGTTTAATGCCCCCAACGCTTTCGTTTCTTGTATTTTTTATTAGTTTATTTATTTCTTTTATCTCTTTCTTGCTCTTTGCTACAATCACTAAATTATCTGCAAACAGATTTGTTGCTTTGTCTACAACTGTTTTTCTATTTGTGTTTTACTTAAAACTTTTTTACATCATTTAAGTACGTTAAGAATAATGCAAGACTAAGCAGACAACTTTGTACTACACCTTTATTAGTCTCTTGCTTCTTTACCTATTTTTAATTAATTAATAATTTCCTCTTAAATTTCTCTCTATTTTTTATATTTCTTATTTGCACGCCTTTTGTTTCTTTAATATTGTTATAATTTTTTTTGTCTACACTTTCAAATGCTTTTATAAAGTCTCCCTTTTTCACGTTTTCTCTTTTTGTCTATTTCTTTTTTTGCAAAATATCTCAGAATGTATTTATTGTCTGTAGCTCCTCTTCCTTTCCTGACTCTTGCCTGCCTATCTGTTAACAGATTTTTTTTTATTTTCTTTCTTAGTCTCTTATCTAACACTATTGTAGTACTTAGCAAAGTTACTTTATGGTAGTTTCAAGCTTAATTTTTATTTCTTTTTTTATCTTTTAGTATTTTGTTTTCTTGTTTTTTGTTTATAAATTTATACACTTCTACTTCCTTTCTTATTAATTTTATTTTATTTATTTCTTTTTTGTTATTGATTTCTTCTTTCTTTGCACTTTATTTTGTAACTTTTTTTCATTTCTAAATACTCTGTTTTAGTAACTTTTTCAAACTTTTACTTTTTAAAAGCTTTTTTTTCGTTTTTTGCATTTTTTATTTTACCAATTATTTTGTCTTGTGTGTACGTAAAAATTTTTTAATCAAATCTGCTTGTAATTTCTTAATTAAGTTTTTATATATTTTTCGTCCGCATCTACTTAATCTCTAAAAACTTCTTCCTCCATCTTTTCTCTATATTTTTAAATAGCTTTTTGTATTTTTCCTTTTTTTTAATTCTTACTCTTTTAGCAGTCTAAAATTCCTATTACACATGTTCAGTCCAGTTCTAAAAAGTTCTGAACTAGTCTTAAATTGTTCTTAAAACAAACCTACGCAATAAAAATAATTTTAATCAACTTTTTTTATAAGTTCTAACAAAAAACTCTATCACTTGTGTGCTATACAATGTTGTTTTTACTTCTAAAAATTTTTAACTCGCGAAAAGTGTTTAATTATCTTATTAGTAACAATTTCAAACTGATTAAATGAATGCAGTTCACATTTAAATTCAGAACAAGTCCCTTTCTTATCTAGTTGTGTTACAAACTAGAGCAAGTTGTAATGCATTAGAACTTGATCATGCTTTTGTGTTTAATTAAGTTTGCTGTACAATTTAGAAGATGACGACAAATAAATCAGTAAAAAAAACTGAACATGAAATTAAGACACAAAACATCTAAAACTTTTGTATTCTCTCTATTTAGAACTTTATTAGAAATAATAAAATAACGAAATATCTATATATAACATCGTAGCTCGCTAATCTAGTTTATTTATTTTGTTCAATTACATCTACTATTGTTATAAAATATTATGTTACATAAGTAGTTTATATTCAGAATATGTTGTTCTATAACAAATATGTTATTCAGGTTTACATAACAAATAGAATTGATAATGTTAGCATAGAGAGAGTTTGCTTGTAATTTAACTATAATAAACATTTCTAATCTTTGATATTATGCAGATAACTCAAGTAATGATAACGTTACTGTAACAATTAAATTTGTTTATTATAATTAACCTAGCTGTCATAGAAATTAATCAACAACATCGCGGGTTTATTTGAACAGAACTGAGTGCTGGATGTTTTTGAATGTCTCTGATTTATCCCACAATTTTTGTTAAATTATTGTTTCTTAACAGGCACAGCATTGATAAAAACTCAATTATTATTAATAATTTTGTCCAATAAACGAGAAAAATATATAACAGCGATAGAAAAAAATAACAACAACAAGAAGAAAACAAGTTAAAAAGAAAAATAAAAAAAGAAAAAATGAGAGGATTGTAGACTTCAAGAACCGAAGAAAGACACAGTGCAGAAAAAGAAAATATGCAGAACAACTAGAAAGAATATAAAAAAACAAAAAACAGAATTAAAAAAAATGCAGAAAAAGAAAACAAAAACACAACCCTAAAAAGTAGAAGATATAAAAGAAAATTACAAAAATAAGGAAGATAAGACACTTCTATTAAGAATGCAAAAAAATTAAACAAGAATTTCAAACAAAAACCATATTTTGTCAATTAGTAGGAAGCAAAAAAGCAGTAACAGAAAAATAGACTAAAAATTTTGAAGAAATCTTAAACAAGCTGTTGACCAGAAGAGCGTTTAAGGAAGAAGAGAACAAAAAAAAACGGTCAAGAAGAAGAAGAAAAAAGAACTTCTCAAGTATAATAAAGTTAAAAATATTATTAAAAAAAAACAGAAAAACAACAAAAGCTCAGAAAAAAACAACATAAAAGGAGAAATAATAAAGCACAAAGAAGAAACGATGGCGAAGATGATATATAATTTAATTAAAAATATATGAAAAAAAAACTAGCAAGCATGAAAAACAGCAAATGTTATGTCCAATTTATAAAAATGAAACAAAAAAAATGTAAAAATTATAGAGGAATAGCGTTACTAAATACTGTATATAAAATAATGACGACAGTACTAAATAATAAACTGAAAGAGCATATAGAAAAACTAGTAGAAGAATACCAGTGTAATTTAAAAAAAAAAAATCATAGTAGACCAAAGACAGAGTAGAAAAAAAAAATAGAAAACAATCTCTAAAAATTACAAATAAAGCAGTAGAAAAAATCTCTAAATTAGAAGAAATAGAGAAAAATCGCCTACCAAGCAATGAGCCTACAAGATTTTTAGTGTCTATCTATATACAGACTGTTTCACGAGTAGTAATAAGCCTGCAAACCTGAAAATACAACCAGCAATACAATTCCAGAGTCAACGTAGATGACATTGATTTTCAATTCAAATTTTATTTGTCAAATCTCTCACCGATGAAAAAAATGTATTCAAAAGATGAAAAAACGGACATGATGATGATATATAAAAAAAATGCCTCTGCCGTGATGAATTTGTGCAGACAACGTTTTCCGGGTAGAGAAGAGCTTTTGCTGACACCATATTCAAACGACTTCAACCACCTTAAGGAAAAATTGACCATCTTTAAAAAAGCCAAAGGCAAGAACAGCTACTGGTCCTGTTCACATGTAAGTCAAAGATTGATTCTACAAGCAAGTGGCATTAGTTTGTTTCAGTTAACTGAAAAATTACATGATTTTTTATTTGATGTATTTGTAAACAAAAAAATCATTACGTTACCTTTGGAATTGTATTGCTGGTTGCATTTTTAGTTTCGCAGGCTCATTACCACTCGTGATACACCCTGTATAATAAACAAGATTTTCTTTCTCATGACTTGCCACAAGTTTCTTTATAAACACTCTCTTATAAACAAACAGTAATTACAAAGCGGTTTCAACTGTTATCAGAATATAACTAATTTAATTAATTTTCAGACAACTGAAATTTTTATTGTTTGAAACTTACTTGTATTAGTTTACAAACTAACTAATTCTGTTGCTTTAATAGTTAAAATGTCGCGTACAGGCTAAATTAGGAGCCGGTTTAGATAGTTTACAAACTAGTTAGTTAGTGTTAGTATTTAAACTAAGCTTGCATTTCAGTATTTCATTTGCAACAATTTCATTTAACTAATATCAGTTAATAAATAATAATACTTCCTATTAGTAACAATTACAATAAAATAATGTAACTAGATGTGTAATTTATTTACTCTCTGTCACATTAACACAATTACCCTAATTTTAGCTTGAATATACACATAAATAAAATTTTACTAAACAACACAATCATAAATTTAAATTATTTTGCGATATTGCGTCTTTGTTATTTGATAACACACTCCCTAAAATTGTTTATTTAAAGCCCAAGTAATAAAATACTCGTAAATTACAAAGCCCTAAAATGTTTATCGTAAATTGTAACAGCAATCAGATTGTTGGGGTTGTTTTACAACCACAAAACCATAAGTTAAATAATTCAAAATAGTAATTTACACTAAAATGCTTTGTTTCATTTTGTTATAATTTTAAAGATTTTATGTGACTTTTTAATTTTCTTTTCTGTGCAGTAAAAGACAAACGATTAAATACCTTTGGTAAAAAACGATTTTTTAATAAAACCTCAAATATGCAACCAACACTACTCTATTACTTTACATACTCTTCTGTCTACTTTACGGATTATTTTTAATTGTGAGGAGACAATTAATCAGTGCCTGCAACGAGTTATCCTGCCGTTACCAACAAAGACCTCTTTTCTAAAAAGATATTAAAAAAATCAGGCAAGTTTACCGAAAGCTCTATAAAGGTAACCTGCCTTTAAGTCGCTCAAATCTTGACGTAAATCCGTAATAATGCACTGACAGCTCCCGAATTAACGTCGTTGTGACACAATTCAACTCACCTCGGCAAGAAATCCTCTTCAAAATCCGCATCTTATTTTCAATATGCCTCCGCGAACTGTTCTTCCCAATCATGAAAAAATGCCGTGGAATAATACCAATTTCACGTAATTGTATATCAATGGATTGGGATAAAGAAGGCCACCATCCATCTCCTGAAAATAGATTCAACATGAAACTGCTTAATCGCAAGTAGTTTCTCAAATTTTACGACCAGATTCTCGGTTTTTACGGTTGGCAGTTTTATGATTTCTTTTTAGAATTGTGTCACTGAACCTGATTTTACATACAATGTTCTATATTCAGAAAATTAATGTTGGAGAAGTGAATATATAAATCAAAATTATTAACTAGGTTTCTAACGATAATTCAATTTTCTATTTAGCTATTGACAAGCTACATAACTTAATTCAATGTTGATAATAACAAGCACATACCTGGCTCTAATTGAAATGCTAAATTTAATTTATAACGTTATTAACATGACATCTAATGCTCTACTTGTTTCTCGCTACTAGAAAGACATAAAATAAATTAGAATTTTGGTTTAAAAAATGAATCTTTGTTCCTCTCCTTAAACTATTATTTTTTTTATTTTATTTGTTTTTAGATTCTTAATTTTTCTTTTATATGCTGTTTATCAAAATATTTTAGAATTTCTCTCTGCTTTCTTAGCACCTTTTTTTATTCTTTCTTTTGTTCCAGTTACAAATTTTTAAGTTTCGTTATCAGCTTTTTTTGTTCTTCCACAATCGTCCTAGATATAGTGTTCTTTGCTTCTTTCTTAAATTGTTTTTTATAACCTTTTAGAATCATTCAATCGGCTCACAAAAATTTTTAGTTGGTCTCTTTTTTTCTAGACCTTTTTTTTGTTTTTCTACATCTTTTTACATAATTTTTTCTTAAACAGAGTTAATTAGAAACTTGTTTAATTCCATCTGTTTTATTTTCTTAAGACTAAGAGTCTATCCAAATTTACAAATAATTTATAATAAATAACTAAATAACACACTCCTATCGCTTTAAATAAATTCTGTTAAGTCACTCATAATAATGCTCTGTTTTGTTAAATCTATCTCTTTGTTTTTGCGTTCTTTCCCTTCCGTATCAGAGTGTAAAAATCACATTTTTGTAAAAATTACTCTAAAAATTTTTTTTTTCTTGTAATCGTTGTTTTACAAATTATTTCAAAAGTTTTTTATGTTCTTATCTTCCTTTCAGTTGCAGTTTTGTGTTCTTTTTAGCTTATGTTTCTCGTTTTACTATTGGTTTTCGCCATCCTTTAGACACTTTTTGCTGCATAATTTTTTTCGCTTGTCTTTCTTTTACAAACGTCGTTAATTGTTGTTTCATAACTGTTTTTCTTATTTTTTCAACTACTGTTTTGTTATTTTTAAACTTTGTTTTTTTTCTGTCAATCAAAACTTTTTTTAGCAATTGTCTCTTTTCAAATTTTTTTATTTTTATTTTTTCTTAATCAAATCGCTGTTTCTACTTTTTTTTGCCAAATACTGATTTTAAGTCTCTGATAAAATAATCATTGTTTTTCAAAAAATTTTTTGGTTTTTCCAAAACCTTCTATTTTTTTTAAAGTTATTCAGGTCTTCCTAAAGTTTTATTCTGTTTTTTTTTTGCTAATAATTAATTGTCTTTCTTAAATCTAACGCGTTTTAACTCTTTTTAAAACTATTGCTAGCTCTTCTTCTTCTTTTAGTCGTTGTTTTTTAAATTACGCCGCTTTTTAAATCCGTTTTTTTTTTGTATCTGTTTTGCTAAAACCTTCTTTTGTTCTTTCTTCCAATCGCAGTTATATAAGTTTTTTATTTAGAATCGTTTTCTGCTCTTCTAAAATTTTTCTTTGCTCATTTTTATCATCTCAACGTCGATGCTTACGCTTTTCTAAATTTTTCTCTGTCTTTCTAGAACTTTGTGCTGTCTGTCTTCTTTTAAGCAGACTTGTTTATATCTTTCCTAAAAGTACCTATTGCTTTCTTTTTTTATTTTTGTCCTTATTTTCTAAATTCTCAATTTCTTTTTTATACATCGTTTTTCAAGTTGTGTTAGACTTTCTTTCTGCTTTATCATAATCTTCATTTATTCTTTCTTTTGTTTCAGTCGCAAATTTTTATTTTTTTTTTCAGTTTTTTAATTCTTCTACAATCGCTCTAAAAATAACGCTTCTTGTTTCTATTTTAAATCATTTCTTATAATTTTAGAATCGTTCTTTACTCAAATATTTCTTTGCATAATTTTTTCTTAAAAAAATTAATTAGAAATTAGTTTAATTCGATCATATTTCCTTAAGACTCTCTCTAAGGTTTATTGAGCATAATCTCCCATAAATTGTAGAGACGAGTTTGTCAGATAGCCTCAACTCTCAACACGATAGTAAGCCATGAATTTTTAAAGTAAAACTTGGGAATTGAGCTCCCATCATTTCAATTTTAAACATGGAAAACTTTCCAGCGTTTAAGACATATTAATCCAAAAACTTTCAAATTTACTAAATTATCAATTTAAGACTGCAGTAAGAGTAATTTGTCAGCAAAATCTAAATTAGGTTCTGGCCACATCTCAAATCAATAAAACCTCCGCATCTTTGTCATACCTAGCGGTCGAGAATAAATAAGGAAAGGTTTAAGTAGCACAATCAAGAAAATGCAGAGGTTGACGACTTTGATAAAACCACCCTGATTTAGTTCAGAGAGTTTTGAAGGAAGTTCAGAGAAAAGGTTTTCTTACCGCACTGTTTTTAGTTTTGCTTTAAAAAATCCTATTAAATCTGTTTGAAAATTTAAAACCTGTTACAAAAATAATAATATTAGAGAGCTACAAATAATTTATTTAACGACTTAGCTTACACAAATAACTCTCTATAATTAAATAACCAAATAACCCACTTCTATAACTTTGAAGTAAAATTACATAAAAAAAATTTCTTTTTCTAATAGTCGTTTTTTAAAATTTTTTAAAAGCATTTTATGTTTTCTTTTTTTTAGTCGCAGTTTTTCTCTTTCTTTTTCTGCTTAGGTTTATTTTTTTTATTGGCTTACATCATCTTCTGCACACTTTTTTGTTCTTTTACAATTATTTTTATTTTCTCGTTTTCTTCTTACAAACGTTAATTTTATATTTAAAATCGTTTATTGTTGTTTAAATTCGTTTTATTTTTTCCAGTCGTCTTTTTTAGCTTTTCTAAAAATTTAATTTAATCTTTTAGTATATTTTATTGCTCTTCGTTCTCATCAAAAAAACGACTTTTTTAACTTTTTTTAGAATCCTTCCTTACTATTTTTTCTGCCAAACGTCTTTCAAATTCTTTAAGAATTTTTATTTCTTTTTTTTTAGCGGGCGTCTTCACTTCTCAAATATTTTTTACTTTTTTCTTTCTATCAATAGTACCAATTTTCTAATGGTTTTTTCCTAAATTCTATTTTCTATTTTTCCAAAAATTTTTTTGTTTTTTATGGAGCTTGTCCATTTTTTGTTTTTCAAATTCCTTGTTTTTTAATTCGTTGTTTCTACTATTTTTTAAATACTGTTTTTCAACATTTCTTAAAAGAAACATCTTTGTTCTTTGTAATTTTTTTTGTTTTTTTAAAACTTTATTTTGTACTTTTATTTTTTATCCGACGACTTTTACCTTCACATAAAATTCTATTCTGTTGTTCTTTTTTACCAATAATTGTCTTTCTTTTAATTATTTTTCTATTTCGTCTAAATATGTTGTTTCAATTTTTTTAAAGCATTTCTTGTTCTTTCAGAATCTTTCCTTGCTTTTTTCTGTTTTCTTTAAATATCTCTTACAATTTTCTTTAAATCAATTTTTGTTCTTCTTTCTTTGTTTCTTCTCTTTGTCTCTCCAAAGCCTTGTTGTATCTGTCGTTTTTTTCAGCAAACGTGTTTCAACTTCTTCTAGAATTACTGTTTTTCCTTCTTTTTTCATTTCTCGTCGTTTTTTAAATTCTTAGATTATCTTCTATACGCCGTTTTTCAAACTCTACTAGAATATCTTTCTGCATTGCCAGACTTTTTTCAGTCAAAACATTTTTTTGTTCTTCCACTATTTTCTTATGTTTTTTATTTGCTTCTAAAAGTAGTTTATTGTTTTGTTTTTTAAATCATTGTTTTTAAAATTATTTAACATTATTTTCTGTTCTTCTAAAATTTCTTTCTGTCTATTCTTAAAGTTTTACAGAAAACTTTTGTAGAAATAAAGAAGAAATTTAAAAGAAAGCTTCTAGAAGTTAAAGAAGATTTGAAGAAAAAGATTAAAACATTGGAAAAGAGCAAAGAATAACAAAACTTTACTTTATTGCATTGTCTTTCATATTTAATTTTTTTTTTTAAATTACACTAAATTAAACCAACAATAAAAAATTTAAATAAGAAAAATTAATTTTAAAAAGGTAAAAATGGAATAACAATTTAATCCCTAAATTGTTACAAAACCGGTACAACATTTTTGTTTTATAAAGTTTTCTAATTTAAGTACTTTAAAAGTAAGAAGCTTAATTACTTTACGAAAGGCATTAAATTACATTCTTTATTCATTTTAAACCTGTCACTACAATATATGTATCACCTTTAAAACATTCTCAAATAACATGTAAACCATCTTGTTTTATTAAATTTCCCTCAGCCTCTAACATTTATATTTCCGAATCGTTTTTGTTGCTTGCGGCTAAAAAATTCTATTGAAAATCCTAATTAAGCAACCAAAAAAACCTGCCAAGAATAGAAGCCTATTAAAAGGAAATTCATTAAGAAATAATGAAGAGGCCATTAGCCCGATTAAAATTGCAAGTGGTTTTTCTTCTCCCTTAATGAGCTGATGTATCGGAAACTGTAATCCTTAACATTGTTGTACAGTTTGTCGTTTAGAGTTACGAATACAGACTGTTGTGTAGGTCAGACTGCTTCACAGCATCATAAATCTTGGACGAAATTGAAACTTTTCTCGAAAGAATGCTGCCGGTGGCACACTATACATGAAAAAGCTTAACTTGAAAAAACTACAAGAATATTTTACAGGAACGTGTTATAACTAACCGCTGACACTTTCAGCTGTTTGCGGGATTTTATTGGAATTTAATCGCGGAGGTTTTGAAGAGCCTCAAATCTGCTATTTTATAAACGATTTCACAGGCATAAAAGAATTAAAAAACTTGTTATAGACTAAATAAAGCCTTAAAATATAATACAAAAAATTTTTACAAAAAAATATTTTGTAATATTCAACTGCAAAACTGTTAAAAAAAGACAATTCTAAAGTAAATGTTGCACTTTCACAGTACTCTAAATTATTTTTTGACGTTATTTAAAATACTGATCTTCACTTACACAATTAAACACAACTGTTGTTGTTATTTTAAAATAACAGTTAATAGTATATTAAGTATGGAGAACGGTAAGGAATGCTTACCGTTCGAAGACAATTGTTTGGAGGAGGAGCGAAGCGACGACTCCAATTATTGTCTGAGAACGGTAATCCTTAACGTTCGACATGCTTATAACGTTTTTTGCGCGATTGGAGTTTCTAAAATAATAATAATAATAATTTATATCAATACATTTGTGATAATCTGGAAGATTGAAAATGAAAACTTTGGGTGGCTGTTCCATGGTTGCTATGGTTTTGTTCCCAACAAGTAAAATTGTCTTTTTAATACAATCATTCCTACATAGTTCTGTTTTGTGGTTCCGTTTTCGAAGCAAATATGAGCGAGAGTGATGATCTACCGGATGATTTAGAAGACGCTTGACAAGAAGGATGTTCGGCAATAATTCCAGAAAAATCTAAAGCCCGATATGAACAGACATACAAGTTGTTTAAGGAATGGCGTGAAGCAAAGAAGATTTCTGTAAATGAAAAGAGCTTGTTAGCGTATTTTGTGGTGAGAAGTGGACACTTGAAGGCCCCAGGCAGTTTATGGGCGGAGTATTCTATGCTGAAGAGTACAATTTTTCTCCAGGATGCTATCGATATTTCTAAGTTTGCTATATTAATTGCTTATCTTAAGAGAAAAAATATTGGATATCGGCCTAAGAAGGCTAAAATTTTTACCAAAGAAGACATAGAAAATTTCTTGAATGAAGCACCACACGAACAATTTTTAATTCAAAAGGTATGTTGTAGATGATGAGGTGGTACATCTGAGTTCTAAGGAAACAATATATTTGCAGGTAGCAATGATATTGGGAGTATCGGGCGCTTGTAGACGAGAGGAATTGTACAATATTAAAATGAGTGACATAGAAGAACATGAAGAAATGTTTATAGTAAATATTCCAAATACAAAAACGAATATTCAGCGAACGTTCACAGTTATTAATAATGAAAATGAAGCAGTTTATTATTTAGAAATACTTCGAAAATACATAAGAATTCGACCAAGCAACCCAACGTCAGATCATTTATTTCTGAACTATCGAAATGGCAAATGCACTAGCCAAGTCACAGGAAAAGGCACAATTGGAAACTGGCCGTCAGAAATTGCAAAGTATTTAAAGTTGCAAGCCCCTGAAGGTTTTACTGGACACTCGTTTCGACGCACATCGGCTACTCTTTTGGCGAATAACGGAGTTGATGTGTTGGGACTAAAAAGACATGGTGGGTGGCGTTTATCAACGGTGGCCGAGAGTTACGTGGAAGATTCCCTCCAAAACAAAATTGAATTGAACTGTGTCATAAAATATTACACAGCGATGTTGGTGGACTATTACAACAACCTGGGACTTCTACGTCGGAAAGTTTGTCTATTAACATTAGAAACTCAAATGCAAGTGGTATTACTACTATTAATTATAATAATTGTACATTTAATTTTAATAAATAAATCGCAAAATTGTTTTTTTAGCGTTTTTTTTTTACCGTTTTGTTACACGTAGCAATCAGTAACAGCAACCTACCGTCGTGGAAACAGGCACAGTAAACTGATAAAAGCAACCAATCGCGCAAAAACTCTTATTTTAACTGTTATCTTAAAACTGGTACTTTTAAATTGTTATTTAAAAAAATATTTATGTATTTAGTAACAGCTAAAAGTGCTTGTACCTTAATACGAATAATTGATTTGACCTGACTTTACTTACGTAGTCAAATATGAGTGCTTTTGTTAATATAAAATAACAGTTAAAAAAACTGTTATTTTAAAGATGTTATTAAACTGTTACTTAAAAAAATACTTATACATCTACTACTGCTAACAGTGCTTGTATCCAAATATCTAAATACTTAACTTACGCAATCAATCTTGACTGTTACCGATATTTTAAAATAACAAGTTACTATTTAAAATAACAGTTAAAAATAGTTGTTATTTTTAAACTGTAACTTTTAAGCTGTTATTTAAATAATACTTATGTATTTAGCAACTGCAAATACAAAGAGTGCTTGTATCTAAATATAAATGACAAACTTGGCTTGACTTGACTTTATTTGACTTAACCTAACTTGCACAGTTAAAATAACAGTTAAAAATAGCTGCTATTATTAAACTGACACATTTAAACAGTTATTTTAAAGTTGGTACTTTCTAACTGTTATTTAAAAAAATATTTATGTATTTAGTAACAGCTATCTGTGTTTAAGCCCAAAAACAAATAAAAAACTTGACCTGATCTAACTTACACAGTCAAACATAACTGTTACTGTTATTTTAAAATAACAGTTAAAAATAACTAAGATTATTAAACCACCACTTTTAAAATGTTATTTTTAAATTGCTATTTTAACTGTGATTTAGATGATGGTACTTTCAAATTGTTATTTAGAAAAATATTTATGTATTTAGTAACAGCTAGCAGTGTTTGAACCCAAATGCAAATTATAAACCTAACCTAATCTTACTTACGTAGTCAAACTTGAGTAGTTAACTTAGTCAACGTAGACAATGTATTGAACTTACGTAATTCCTTTAAAATAACAGTTAAAAATAGCTGTTATTTATAAACTTTTATTTTTAAACTGTTATTAAAACTGTTATTAAAAAAGTAACTATGTATTTAGTATCAGTTAACAGTGCTTGTTCCCAAATATTTACCTGACCTAACCTGACTTACGCTGTTAAACATGACTGTTACTGTTATATGTTACAAAACTACTATATTTAAGGTGTTATTTTAACTGTTATTTTAAAGCTGGTGTTATTTAAAAAAGATTTACGTATTTAGTAACAGCTAACAGTGCTTGTATCTAAATACAAATAGTAAACCTGACCTGTCCTCATTTACATAGTCAAACATAACTGTTACTGTTATTTGAAAATAACAGTTTAAAATAGCTGTTGTTTTTAATCTGTTACTTTTAAGCTGTTACTTAAACTGTTATTTAGAAAAATATTTATGTATTTAGTAACAGCTAAAAGTACTTGTACCCAAATACCTTACCTAATCTGATTATGCAGTCAAACTTGACTGTTAAAAATAAGTCGTTTTTACTGATTTTTATTCTATCTTGATTTGTAAAGATCGTATTTTTGTAATTGCAAGAAAAATGTAAATGACAGGTTTATAAAGCTCTTATGTCAAAACCGACTGTTTTGTAAGTCTTTTATGTCAAAATATGCCTACATTACACTGTTAAAAAGTAAGAAAACTAAAAAAGCGCATTGCATTTTTTATAGAAGCAATACTTTTGTTCTAAGAAGCTTTGTTTCTTTTGATTTTGCAAACTAAAAACAGAACTAATCTAGAGATTATCTGTAAAAATTTTGTAAATTTAACTTTTTATGAATTTCTTATTACGGTAAATGTTAGATTGTGTATTACTTAAGCAGAAAAGTATTTGCTGCGCTCAAGCATCAATACTGACCCGCGGGCTACAAATGTCATCTTTCTGCCCTAAAGTTGAAAAAAAATCTATTGAACATTGTGTCCATAAACAGATACTTTAAAAAATTTACAGAATAACATACAAAAGTTTTTTTGGCCTTATTTGATCTCTAATCGGTAGGCATTTGTACGCAAACTATAACAAAATTGGTGGATGCGCCGGGCAATTTACTTTAATATTTGTTTATACAGTATCTATGTTTATTGTAATTTGTAATTAAAATTAATCAATTATTATACTAAAAACAGCTTTAGAAAAAACAGTTTTTATCCTCTAATTTTTTTTAAATTCTTAGAAAAAAAAATAAAAACTTATAACAAAATTGGTGGATGCGCCGGGAAAATTGGTTCAATATTTGTTTATAACAACTTTTACCAAAAATTAAATACGTTTGTAAAATAACTATTTTTGAATACAGTTTTATAAAAAGCTAATTTACTAAAAAAAATTAATTAAAATCGCTCAAAACTTTTTGTAATTTTGGTAGAAAGAATGTTACTCAAGAATTACTATTGATTTAGTTTTTGTTAAGCACAGAAAATCTCTAAATAAGAAAAAGAACAAAGAAGTTGAGTCGTAATGGAAAGAAGTTTGCTTGTTACTAAATTACATCGTATTAGCAGTTTTTATTAGAGGAGAATGACCAGGAAATCGTAATGTGATACTTTTATCTAACCTATCAAATCTAAAGTTGCTTTAATAAAATAAAAATATTATACAAACTAATACATTTTAATTATAATAAAATATTATTACATTATTAAAGCTTTGAAGTTAAAATACATATTATTATTATTTAAATTATGTATAAATTAAAAGCGCATTTTGCAAATTCTATAACCAACCTTGCTGATAATTTCCAATTTTTTTAATTCTAATAAACTGTTTTAAATTAATTCCTAAACGTTTTAAAAACAAACCTTTTATTTGCAATAAAGCAAGGTATCTATTTAGCAATTTTATTTCAACAATTTTATAAAAAAAACTTTAAATAATTCTTACGTAATAGTGTCTGACAAATGTTTTTGAAATTAAAATAAAAACATTTCGAGACACAAATCCAACTGAAATCAGCGTCATTTTGCTGAAAACTTGGCTGAAGTAAAGCGTCAATCACGTTCAGGTCAGTGAGTGCTTTAACAGACGGAGTTGACAGAATACGAAGTGAAATTACTTTTTTAAATACCACAAAAGATGAGACTAGTTTAAGGTTTAATTAAAAAGTGGTATTTTTCATTAAATATGTGTATTCAACAATTTATTTATGCTTAAATTAACCGAGAAAAAAATATTTAAATTACTGTATGTAAAAAGCAAAAATTTCTAAATTAAAGCAACTCAACTAGACGGAAAATTCTAAATAAAAATTTCAATTAGTTAATAAGGTTTTTTATGTCAAAATTATAAGCAAATACATTTACTATGTACCAACACTCAGCGTTAGAAACCTCTAGAGACATTCATTATAAATTACGACTAAAATGGTTTACTCCGACAAGACAATGATTCGGTGAATAAATCTCTGTCTGGATAAAAAATCTGATAAGCAAAAAATTTAACACGCAACTTAGAAGAAGTAATTTTTTTTAAAGTTTTTTACGAGGTAGGTAAGATTGCTACTCGAGACACTGACTGAAAGCAATAAATTTATGCATCTTGTGATAAGAGAATGCAATTACTGTTAAAACGCATTATTATCCGATTAGTTACAACTGAATTAACAGTTTATGTTATGAGAAATTAACTTGGAAGCTCTAAGATCATTATAGCATAAACTAAGCACATCCACTTCTCTCGATATCAAGTGTCTCAAAATGTACTTCTACTCTCAAAATGCCACTTTTTAACTAAACAAAAAAAATTAGCAATTTATAATAAAAGTTTCTGAATGTAATTTCTTGACGTTTCTCACTAATTAACAGTTAAGACACATATTTTCTATTTTTTCTATTTTATTGATCTCCTTTTTTTTAATTAAAATTTGTGTAAAAGTTACAGTTTTTACTTCTTCAA
The DNA here is from genome assembly GCA_029207805.1 of Tribolium confusum. Taxonomy (NCBI): domain Eukaryota; kingdom Metazoa; phylum Arthropoda; class Insecta; order Coleoptera; family Tenebrionidae; genus Tribolium; species Tribolium confusum. The sequence goes on from JALGAY010000004.1 coordinate 734,593, forward strand.
GTTCTCTTGTTCTAGTTCTTCTGTTATAGATTATCTTGCTTTTTTCTCTATACGTTTTTTTAGTAGTTTGGTTTTAACATTTTCGAAAAGTCAACTAAATATAGCTTAAAATACTGACTAAATAAATAATTTTAAATATAAAAGCGTTTTATTTTTCTGTCATTTTTATTTTATCAAAAATTAGTCACTTCTTTAGCAAAAAATTGTTTCTGTATATTGTTCCTAGACAAGCCCTTGTGTCCATATTTTCTCTTATTTGACATTCGTATAAATTTAAGACAGAAATATCTCAAAAAAAATCATAAATATTTCATATTTCAGAGCACAGTATCGGCGTTATTTCAACTCTGAAATATCTTACTTGAAGAACGTCGTCCAGTCGGAATAATCAATGTTCAACATTCTGAAAAAATAATATTTCTCGCCCTGTTTCAGGAAAAGTAGTGGTGTAAATAAAAGAAATAGATTTTTGCTCACAAGAGATTTATTTTCTCATTATCCCGAAACTCAATCATTTGTAATAATTCTCAGCTTTCATTTTAAAATAGAGTCAACACGTAGTTGTTGACTCTCTTGAGAGTCTTGCGTGATCACTGACAGCTTCTTCAGCTGCCAAAAACTAAAACACTAAATAGCAAATTCCCTAGAAGCTATTTATAGCCTCCTGAATTTTTTAAAACAACCAGCCGTAAAGACTGGTACTAAAAAATAAAAGAGTTTTCTACACAAAACCGAGAAATTTCTCGATTATTTAACATAATTTTATTAACATAAGACTAATTTCAGTTTTTGTTTCTCATAATTTTAACCAAAAATAGGCAACACAGTATGCAGAGTTGTCTAGAGAAAAGTAATTTTAATTTTTTAATTTTTCAATAAAAAAAAATAGTAAAATCAAAAAAACGTTTTTAAACTGTGCAAAACTTACTGCTGGAAACAATCGCAACTGATTTCCACTTCATGTTAGCTACGACCTTTGCAAATCCTTTCGTTATTGTAGGAATTGAGGGTCTTAAATCTCTCGTATCGATTCCTCTCTGTGAAAACAAACCGAGTTAAACACAATGTAAATATCACGATTTTAAGTATTTACCTTTGGACAGTTCCATGTTACTAAAGTCGTATTATAAAAATTTGCAATGTAAGAAGCTGGTGCACAGAATTCCGAATTGAGTGACCCCAAAAGAGGTCCTTTACTTGTTGATAATATGTGCATCAGCTTGGAAGGGTCCTCGCAGATGTCTGCAACAAAAACATTGCGGAATTATAATCTATTAACTAGTAGAGTCTCAAATATAATGTTTGTACTTTTTTTATGTTATAAGAATGTTTTTTTGACCAAACCAATTTCGTACATGAAGAGTCTCATATTTTCATGCAGATTGTTTGAATAATATTATGTTTGACGTTATAGGCACAATGTTGATTGATTGCTCGTTCTACTTTATACCTGTTTACTCGTTTTTTCTCTCTTGAGAATCTAAATAACTAGTACTTTCAACCAGACTACTACGTAGTATAGAGATGTCATCATAAATCTCACATAATATCAGATTTCATAAATCACAAACGTAAAACTTAATAAACAAAAATTTTAATAAATTCCACCCATTTTATTATTATTATTGTTATTACAACCTAATCTATACTTTATGCAAGTAAAAATAGCATTCGTTTTCTAGAATTAAAACTTAATTTGTTCATATTGAGCTGATAAAAGCAAATATATCAAAACCAATACAGTTTTTTGTTGAAAATCGCTTTTATCTAAAACCTAAAACGCTGCCTTTCAGCGTTGTAGTTGGTAGGGCAGCTAAATATACAATTCAACACTGGTCAAAACTTGTATCTTTAAAGTAGTTATTTAAACAAGTCGTTGAGTATAGTGTGCAGATTTTAAGTGTGCAATCGGCATTTCTCGTATATGCCAATATCTCTAAAAGATGGCGATACTTGCTTTATCTCGCCACTACTTTACTGAGTTTACTTAATAGTTTTACTAAAAATAGGCAAATCTAAACTTGCCTTCAAACATAACAAACTTATATCTACACTCAACGCAAAATTAACCAAACACTTCTGGGTTAACTCCTATCACACAGATTACTTTTTGTACCTATTTTCTTAGGCGGCTTCCAATCAGAAAGGTTTTGTTTGTTTTACACGTCTGTCAAATGTGTCGATAGCTGGTTCTAGTTTGTTTAATTTGGCTTTTTGGGAAAGAGATTTGTTGTAGAAGAGATTCATATTGTAATGAGTCCCGAAGAAACTGTCCAGGCTGTTGCTTTACATAATGATGAACGCAGCATACGATTTATTGCAAATGTGCTTGGCACTCTTAAAAGCATGGTATTCGATGCGATACAAAGGTTTAGGGCAACTGGTTCCTATTCCAAAAGACCTAGACAAACCAGAAAACGAGTAACAAATGAAGTGGAAGACCGACTTCTTCGATTACAAATGCTGCGAAAACGAACTCTTCCTGCTACAGCTTTGGCCAGGAGACTGGTGGATGTTTATGGGACCATGATTTATCCTGATACTGTTTTAAGAAGCTTGAAGGAAAACAATTTGACATCACATCCACCTGCTACTGGCCCTAAGAACGCAGAGCATCGCATACAGCGATTGGAATTTGCGCGAAATCATGTTGATTGGAATATAGACGAATGGGGCTCCGTTCTCTTTACGGATGAGTCGCGTTTCACTAGGTATTCACCTGATTGTCGTCAACGAGTCTTTAGACGCCCGGGGGAACGGTATGCCCAGTGTTGCTTTGCGCCTAGAGTAACATTTGGTGGAGGTGTAATGGTATGGGGAGGGATTTCTTTGGAGGCTCATACAGCTCTTGTAACAGTACGGAGAGGTAGCATTAACGCTGTCTGGCACATTAGGGAGTGTTTACAAGAGCATGTGGTTCCTTTTGCGCCATTTGTAGGGGAAGAGTTTCTCTTAATGCACGACAATGCGCGTCCTCAAACAGCCCAGATTACGCGTCAGTATTTTCTCATTTATCTAAAACCGAAACCATAAAGAAATCAAATTTATTTTACTTATTTTGAACCGAAACCCAAACAAAACCTATATTTCACTTGCCTACGGCTGCTCAGAGATAATCTCCAAAAGCTGATTGGCTTTTGGACTGCATGGAGCACATGCTTTGTCACTGCCTAGCGCTCTCATCTATGAGAAGATTTATGCTGAAAGACTTTTGGGCTGAAAAAGATAGTGTAATAGGCTCAACTGTGACGTCTGCTTAAAAAGCTCTCGTTTTTTTCTGTCTATATCAAATCCAGCTTTGTCACTCTCATCTGTGCTCTCATCTGTCTAAAAATTTATGTTGAGAAACTTCTAGGATACGAGAAATACTGCAATAAGCTTAAATGTAAAATCTGAGTACCAAAAAACTCTGGTTGTTCACTCTTCATATCGAATTCAAAATTTAAAATTCGTTCTTTAAAAGAAATTTGCAATTGTTCGGAGCAGAATTTTGTAAACACACGTTTGAGAACAATTTGAATTCTTTTCGTAAACATAAATATTAGACCAAATCACTTATTTAGTGTTAAGCGAGTTTTTTTAATAAATTTTTTCATTAGATATTTTTACTAGGTTGTTCATTAGATTTCTCTTTGATTCCTTTGTCATTACAGCGTTTGAATTCTAAAGTTTGAATTTCTAGTAATACAAGCTTCTTGTACAAGCTACACAAGGTAGAGGTTGTACTTTGCTGGGTACCAGGGCAATGTGATCTAACGGGTAACGAGAAGGCTAACATTCTGGCTCGAGAAGGTTCACAAATGGACTTTATCAGAGCAGAACCGGCTTTTGACGTTACCAAAAGACGACAGAAAAACACACTTTATAAGTGAATTGATTTTCGCTATCTCTCTGAAGATGGCATGCAGCAATCCAGGCTTTTTATTAAAAAACCGGACAAGGCACGCAATGAAAACCCGATGCGTCTCAATCGTAAAAACCTCAGTTAGTGGTAGGCATGTACACAGGACATTGCCTACTAAAAAGACACCTGAACGTCATCGGACTCAGCAAGGACGAGATTTGCAGAGATTGTGCTGAAGACGAGGAAACTCCTCTTCATATTTTCTGTTACTGCCCTGCATTTGCAGGCATCAGAGATTTATACCTGGGCTCTCGATATCTGAAGCCCAGTGCTATCGAGAAGGCTCCTGCAGACAAGGTACTGAGCTTCATCAGAGGCACAGGGCTACTGCAGTAGTACTATTCCAAGAGGTAGCAAGCAATGGGCGTAGGCCTCGGTGTGCGTCTCGCGCTTCGAGCCCTTCTTTGCAAAAAAAAGCTTCTGATAACTACGTAAAACACTATCAAGGTTAGATTCAGCCATTTTGTTTTTCAATAAAAATGTACTAGCAATTTTTATTTTTTCAGTTTTCAGTTCAGTATTGGTTCAGTTCGGATCACTGATAGTAAGTATAAGATAATTATTAAATAAAAAAATATTTTTTGTAATTTTTTTTGTATTAAAGTATAATTTAAGTCCTTAATCTTACTTATTAAAAAAGAAATTTGTTTCCCTAAAATTTGACTTACTGCCTCTTTAATCAATCTTCGTATTACCGGTGGCAGGTGTGTTAAAGATAAAAATTTTTTGATTTAATTTTCTCATTTTTCTTATTATCTCAAAAGAAAATAACACAAGAAATAAATTTTAAATTTAAAATAGATTTTCTTCTTGAAAGCTTTAAATAAAGTGACTTTAATTTGTGTCTTTTTATCTGTCACTAAAATTATTTAATTAATTGATAATTAAACACAGGACCAACATTAAAACTGGGTAAAACTTTTCGAAAACTGAATTACAGTTGTTGAGAAACGACTGTTTAGAAGTTTCCTATAAATCTCTTATCGACTGCGCAGCAGCTTATTTAAAATTATTAGCTTCTCGATCAATAACAAACTGTAAAATGTGGCAAATCTTAAATTTAAAACCACTTATTAAAATTCTCTTCTTATTTTACAAAAGCGATTTAAATGTGTCAGAAGAGCACTAGAAATATAACTTAAAGAGAAAATCGGCGACTTTTTACGATAATTTCCTCGAATGCTTGAAAATTATTGTTTGCTAGAAAATACCGCTAATGCCGCTTTTGACATTTATTAGAGCAATTACGTAATAAAATTTGCTTTATTTTTTTAAGTATAGTACGACCAAAGTTATCACAGTTTGCAATAAAACTGTTGACCTCCTTGACCCTTTTCGTGAGCGTTAAAGAGCCATAAACATCTGGTTGATATTACTTATATTAAGACATGCGGTTAGGCAATTATAAAATACTTAACAAGTCAAAGGAAAATTATCACTATATTTCTGGTTAGACTATACACTGTACTTGTTCTCAAAGCTGTGATCTACTAAAATAATAAAAGAATAGAAGGTTTATGAGATTTTAAGACATATATATTTACCGTAAAATTTTACAGCTTTGAAATATGTATTTGAGGCTATTTTTGTAATAAAATATTAGTTACTTAGTTTAGAAAGATTGTTTAGAAATTTATTGACCCTAATGTTAATAATAACAGATTTTTAATTACACAAACAGAGTCTGACACAATAATTACATTATAATCAATAATACAAATGACCAAATAATGAGATACTGTACCAATCTCCCTCAGGGAAAATCTGTTTTACTCAAATGCCCCATTAGCAAACTAAATTACAATTTTGTTTATATGATTTGTTGTTACAAACTTTTTATAACAACTTAAGGCTACTTTAAAAATTAATTTGAGTTTTAATCGCGAAATAAGTGAAAAACGAGAGGCAATAAAAAACAAATTAAAGAAAAGAAGAAAACAAAAAAATGTTACGATAAAGATTGTAAACTTCAAGAACAACAGAGAGAAGAATGCTAGAAGAAAGTAGGCAAAACAGCCAAAAAGAATATAAAAAAAATTGCAGAAAGAAAAAACGAAAGCACAACACTAAAAAAATACAAAAATAAGAACATAAAAACCTTCTATCAAGAATGCAATAGAATTAAACAAGAATCTTAGCCTAAAACCATATCTTGTCGAGATAAACATCGTGAAAAGCAAAGAAAAAGTAACAGAAAGATAGGAAACAATAAGACAGTTGTCTGGAAGCTAAGAGGAAAGAAAACGATTTATTAAAGCATTTAAATAATTTAAAATAATGCAGACAAATGGGCTTTCAATGAACGCATTCCACGTAATTGATGTTGTTTCTCAACGAAATCAAAGTGAATTTTCTTGCGAAACTTATCCTAATTAATTCTCCTATCGATCACGAAAAGTATCGTCCAACTTGTTCGTCTCTAATTACTTAGTTGCAGCAACTACCCTTAATGGTGCTTTCAGAAACTCATAAATCATTTTGGCGAAGTTTTGATTTATCCATCTCGAGATCGAAATACCTCTGTCGATTGCCAATTACAGGAATTTGCATTATGAAAGAATTCTTTCATTGCGAGATAATAACTCAAGCAGCTGTCTTTATTTAAACGTGATTAATTATTATAGCAGTGGAGAGGAATAATTACGTGATAATTTAATGTTTCTTTCGTTTTAGAAACTCATTTTTTAGATGAAATGATTAGGAGTTGTTGTGATTCTGTTTTATCTTGATTGAGAGGAGAGGAATACACCTATTCAGAGACAAAATGTTTTGATATTATGTGTCAAATGTTGATGAAGTCATGAGTAAAATTGATAAACTTAACGTTTCACTGGAGGAACTTTAGAGAGTTAGAAAGACAAGTTTGTCATTCTGAAAATCAGCTTCCAAACTTTGTTGTTGTAATTTAATTTCTTGCTACATTTTTTAAAGAATATGCAAAGTTGGTTAACTACTTTTATCTTAAATTTTTCTAGTAAAAGATTGTAACAAAATGTGATTTTTATTTCGTTATAGAAATATAAAATACTCTTTATTATTATTGTATAAAAATTTAAAAAAATAGAACAAAATAACACCGACAAATATACTACAAGTAGTCTTAAAAAATTATTAATTTTCTTGCCGATTGCTATAAATTATTTTGAAAAAGCATTTTTTGCTTTTAAAAGTGTATTTTTTTTAAAATAGTGTTTTTACAGTTGTGTCTAATTCTTCTATATTCTCTTCTTTTCTAAATTGTTTAATTACAGTTGCAGTTTTTCTTAATCTTCTTTTCTTTTTCGCAAACTTTGTTTTCTTTTTGCTTTCAGTTGTCGTTGTTCAAATTTTTTTAAAGATACTTTTGTTCTACTATTTTTCTTTAAATTGAGATTGTTTTTTGGACATTTTTTACCAAAAATTTTTAAAAAATGTTTGTTCTTCTACACTCAACCGCAAAATTAACCAGACACTTGATTTTTGTCTCGTAAATTTGCGAAAACGCTCTCTACATTGATTTTATATTGCTACACACAAAAAACAACTAAAAGAATAGATATTCAAGTTTTTTGGGTTACCCTCTATCACGCAGACTTTTAGTACCTATTTCCTTAGGCGGCTTCCAATCAGAAAGGTTTTCTTTGTTTTACACGTCTGTTAAATTTGTGTCGATAACTGGTTCTGGTTTGTTTAATTTGGCTTTTTGGAAAAGAGATTTGTTGTAGAAGCGATTCATATTGTAATGAGTCCCGAAGAAGCTGCCCAGGCTGTTGGTTTACATAATGATGGACGCAGCATACGATTTATTGAAAATGTGCTTTGCTTTCCTAAAACCACAGTGTCTTATGCGATACAAAGGTTCAGGGCAATTGATTCCTATTTCCTAGACAAAACAGAAAACGAGTAACAAATAAAGTTGAAGACCGATTTCTTCGATTACAAATGCTGCGAGAACGGACTCTTCCTGCTACAGCTTTAGCCAGGAGACTGGCGGATTTTCATGGGACCATGCTTTGCCCTGATACTGTTTTAAGAAGCCTGAAGAAAAACAATCTGATATCACATCCATCTGCTACTGGCCCTTCGTTGAACGCAGAGCATCGCAGACAACGATTGGAATTTACGCGAAACATTGATTAGAATATGGACGAATGGGGCCCTGTTCTCTTTACGGATGAGTCGCGTTTCACTAGGTATTCACCTGATTGTCGTCAACGAGTATTTAGACGCCCGAGGGAACGGTATGCCCAGTGTTGCTTTGCGCCTAGAGTAGCATTTGGTGGTGGAGATGTAATGGTATGGGGAGGGATTTCTTTGGAGGCTCATACAGCTCTTGTAACAGTGCGGAGAGGTAGCATTAACGCTGTCTGGTACATTAAGGAGTGTTTACAAGAGCATGTGGTTCCTTTTGCTCCATTTGTACAAGAGTTTCTCTTAATGCACTACAATGCGCGCCCACACACAGCCCAGATTACGCATCAGTACCTTCACGACGTTATTGTTCAGGTGTTAAGGTGGCCACCCATGAGCCCTGACCTAAACCCTATTGAGCACATATGGGACAACCTGGGGAAAAGGATTAGGCAGAACTACGGCGAGTTTCATACAACAGTTGAGCTGGAACAGGCGTTGCTGAATGAGTGGGAGCTAATAGCCCAAGATGAAATCGCAGACTTGATTGCAAGTATGCCTCGACGAATGAGAGCTGTAATTCAAGCGCGAGGAGGAAATACTCGCTACTGAAACCATTTTTTGCAGTTTTCATAATTTTGTTTTGCTTTGTTTTGTTATTTGAAATCAAATTTTTGTTTAATTTGTAAATAAACTTGATTTCAATTTAAATGTTTATCATTGCACATTTTCAATTAAAATTATTTTGATTCAAATTTTCGTCACTGAAATGTTTCCAAAAAACTTAGTGCCGGTTAATTTTGCGGTCGAGTGTAAATTCTATCTTCATTATCTTTTTCTTCTAAACATAGCTTTTTCTTTTAATTACAGTGTTTTTAAAAAATATTGATATACTAATATTAATTTACAAATAATTCTTTTATTTAACTTCTATTGCACTTTTTAATTTTATTTTTCGTGTTTTTAGGTATATATCTTGTTTCTAATTGTTTTTAAACTGAACATTTTAAAAATGCAAAGTGTTTCCCGGTTCGTGAAAATAAGTGAAAACAAAATCTCTTAAAGCATCACTTAAGTGAAAATGCAGATGTAATAAAACTGCAAGAACTAAAGAGTTCGGTTTAACTTTCACAATAAAACAAGCTTGAATCCAGTAAAGCTTACCCAAAATAAGACCTTTTGTAAACGTAATGTTTTCAAAATTACAACGGATTTAAAGTCGTTAAAATAAACTCCATTAATGTCTACAGAATTACAGGTGTTTTAAATATATGATTTAATTTTCCTCCTACAAGAGCTATCAAGCCAATTGCTCCTAGAATTTATCTGCTTTATAAAACTATGCACTGTAATAGGGACAATTCGTTTTATCCTTAAATTGGTTTAGGTAATTTAACGCTTGAAAAATACAGTTGGTAATAACAAACGAGAGATCTTTTCTGAGATTTTTCTGACGTTAAGACACAAAATCTCACTTTTAGTTAGTTTTAGTAATTTTTTTTATAACTGCAAATTTTAAAAATTGATTTTTGACATATTAGAAAACGAGATAGACTCGGTGTCTTAACAGCAATCAAAAAGAAACGTTATAAAATTGCCATAAAGAATCTATAGACTGAATAAAAATAAATCAGCAAATAATATTCTTGTATTATTAGATAGAGAGTTTATAAAAAAAAAATATATGAGCATAAATCATTTTTATCAATTCCTTACCTTCTGGAGGCAGAATCTTCAAAGTAAAATTTCCTAATTCTTGATCGATGTAATCCATGTTGAGAGGATAATAGCAGAGTTCGGAAAGGATAAGAAGAGGGATTTCTGTTGAAGCCACAGGGGCGCAGGCCAGCAACCCCAATAGCAGCAGGCCTGCCATGACACACACCTCAACGAGTCATGGCACAGTGTGCCTCATGCATTTTCGCTTACAAATAATTGCAAATGGAAATAATGATTTTCATTGTTAGTTATCTGGAAACAAACAGAAATACAAATTTTAGCAATCCATCATAAGTAAATTGAATAAACTAACTAAACAATGAAGAGTAGCAAAAAGTGTTTTAACGAGGCAAATGCGAGATATTTTGAAATGTAGTGAGGTTTGGGGTAATAATAATTCAAATTTTAGCTTAAACAACAAAATAACTAGGGAGGTGTTTTATTTTGAATAATTTGCTAGCTAAGATTGAGTAAAGCAAGGTGTCTTAAGTGGCAATTCATGTTACTAGAGTTTCTAATAAAACACTTATTTACGTTAACAATGTAATAACTGAAGTTCTTCGATTATGCACTAAATTTATTAACTAAGATCTACAAAGTCTTTTTACAACTAATGGTAACACACTTTTGCGAGGGATGAACACAGTAAGCAAGAACAGTCCATACTGCAGATATGGAAAAGAAAAGTTTTAAGAAAAATGTGAAAGAAACTTAGATTAGAAGAACAAATAAAGAATTAAAAACACTATACAAATACACAGATATAATTTAAGTAATTCAATCACAAAGAATTAGGTGAATAAACAACGTAACAAGAATGAAAGAAAACAGATTACCAAAAAGAATATTCAAGAAACAAGACTAGAACCCTACAGGCAAAAGTCAGACTAAAAACAAAAGTAAAAAAAGAAAATAGAAGATAGCCTCTACAAGTTACAAATAAAAAAGTAGAAAAAGAAGGCTTTAAATAAAAAAGAGTGAAGAAAAATTGCCCACCAAGCCAAGAGGCTACAAGGCTTGTAGTGATTATATACAGGCTGTCTTAATAGTCCGAATAAGCCCCTATAACTTGTTTATTTTAAAAGATATTGATTTTTTCTTTTTTTAGATTATTGTTGCATTTTGGCTGCAGATTTTGCTGTTTATAGAGTGTCCTAATATTAAAAAACCACTAAAGTTATGTTTTTTAAGTGTAATCCACTCAGTCGATTTCATTTTTGAATTTTATGAAATTACAAATAACTTTTATAAAAGTTGTTTTTATTTATTTGTTAGAAATCAATTTTGATTTGTGGCGCTTTTACCTAATTACCTAAGTATTTTTAAATAATTTCAAATTCTAAAATCTTTCCATCGAAATAAAACTTTTTTAAAACCCTTCGATTCCTTGTTAAATTCGTTGCGTGTTACTTTGTTGGTCCCTCCCCGACCCTAAACCCCTTTGTTTGAAAAGTCGATTTGTCAAGTCTTAAAACTCGTTGGTCCACTTCCATCCTTCCATTTTCTACATTAAAACGTTTTGTTCCGAACCAGAATTTGCTGACGTCTCTCAACTAATTTGCTTGTTGGTACAAAACTTCAACTTAAGCACGTTTCACATTCGTCAACTTTCTAACGTTTAATTTCTCAGATTTATACGAGAATTTCGTCAAGGAATTGTTGGAAAATAGAATCAAGAACCCGACAACGGTGCTCCCTGAAACCCAGATCTTGCAGCAAATCGAGTTCCGAAGTGTTTGGGGACTAACAAACTTTACTGGAATGGCAGATTGTGTATGTACCTGACAGGAGAACATCGGGTTTGTCAAGTGCTGCGAGAAATTCACTGCTTGAGTTAATATCTCATCAAATCAACGGACAATAATTTAGAGAGAAAATGCGAATTTTCCCTAAAAGGAAAAACACAAATGTATAAATTATTTTTATTATTATTATACGAGTAGATCTGCTACAGTCTCTACCTTTTTTAAAGCACTACAACGATTTTTTATACGTGTACAAGTCAAACAAGTTTATATTCAGCAGTTAAAGATTGTTTTCGTCTAGACTTAGCTAAAATAAAAGTTATTAGGTGAAAAAAATTGAAAGAAAGTTTAAATAAAATCACCAGTGTTGCAAGTTGTAAATATCACGTTCTGCAGTCAGTAACTTTGCAATACGTTTTTTTAAACTAAAATAGTAAAAGTTATTTATACTTTTTTCATGAGAAATTAAAATATTGACTTAAATTGTAGATTCCAAATAAAAAAAAAATTTTTAACCCCAAAAGGAAATGTTGAAACGACTTTTTTTAGTCTATGGAAGTTAATATAGATATTCTTTTGATCTCTTAAGTTGAGAATATGGAGTTCCCCCCGTTTAGTAAACTCTTCAATTTGTGTCTTAACATATAGCAAACTAGAAAGTATATAAACACATGGAAGTGTAAGAGTTTTCATTTGGGAAAAGTAATACCTACAATTCTTCTGATACTTTAAACCAGCAATTCTTATAGCTCTTCTCTGCATTTTAAATAATCATTCTGAAGCGAAAGAATGTTTCCAAACCAAAATTCAAAGTTGCTCAAGGATTTTAACAAAAAGGTATTTCTGCAAAATGACTGATAATATAATCAACATGACAATGCCATGTAAGATGCTCATCTAAACGAAGACCTAGAAAGTTGAGTTGACAAAATCGAGAGGAATCTGTTTTAGAGAAAAGTAAAATGTAATTGTCTTAGAGTCATTTTGAAATAAGTTGTAAGACGGAAACTATTGAGATAAGAAAGTTTGTATTCTCGATAGATCATTTTTTAAGACATTGATGTCATTATTATTTTTAAATAAAGAGGTATCATCAGCAAACAAAATAATATTTTCGTTGGGAAAAGCCTCAAGCCTAATATCATTGATATACAATAAAAAAATAACGGATCCCAAGACAAAACCTTGAGGAACACCATGTTTTACTGGTAGCCAGGAAGAGTTATCATCCAAATAAGATATCATAACTAGGTTTTAAATAAGACATTATTAATTTAAAGCAATTTTTAAAACACTGCTAAATAAAAATAGAATAGAATATAAAACACAAGACATAAATATAGAAAATGCAGAAGACAGAAAAGTTCCGGAAATCAAACTAAAAAAGAAGTGAAAACAGCATTGAAAGCATCAAAGAATAGGAAGGCGCCTAGACCTGGAAACATCCTCATAGAGCTAGTTAAATATGGACCAGATATTCTACATAAAATTAAAACAAAAATAAACAATAAGTGTATTTGTAATTATAATTTTATAAAACAGAATTGAAAAAGAAATCAAAGAAATAGAGGAACAAAGTGAATTCACGCCGGAAGATTTTGCATTGATAATGTATTCGTTCTATATATGAATACCTAAGCAAAATCCAAAAGGTAAAGAGTCAAAGAGTGCGGTGGTTAGGACATGTAGCAAGAATAACATCAAATAGGAACACAAAAAAAGGGCTGCTGGGAGGAGAAGGAAGTAATAGAAGAAGAGGGAGACCGAAAAAGAGATGGTTGACGATGGTTAAGGAAGATCTAAAGGGAGTAGGAGTCCGGGACTGGATAGAAGAGAGCAAGAACAAAAAAGAAAATTGTGGAAAAAATTAAAGCCATGGGCCCGAAGGCCTGAAGAGCTATTATTATATATATTTATATATATATAATGTATTCGTTTTCCTTTTGAATAAATTAAATAAGAAATTTAAAAAACAAATATAACTTTTACTATAGACAAAATCAATTTCTTAATTAAAAAATTAATTAGATAAGTACAATTTCCAATTTATTTATTTTTTGTTTCAGGTACTAGTTTCAGCTTTACATACAAGTTTTTCAATCTCTACGGTTTCAAATTTATTGAGTATTATTAAGCAGATATACACGCTCTAGTGGTAGGATTTGGAACATGTGCGTTATTAAGGGAGAAAACTCATATTGTTAAATAACTTTTGTTGTTTTTATTATTAATACAAAACGTATCTACTAGTTCAAAATCGTATTGATAGAGTGCGTATTGCATTTTCTACAATAGCTTGTTCAATGCAGTGTTGTTTTTAATTAAACACTCGATACAAAACTGGTAACATTTGTTATTTAGTAAGTACAAAAAAAATAAAAGAGTAATGAATAATTTCAATTATAGATAGTTGTTTTAAATATTTAATTATTTCTGTATTAAAATTTTACAAAGCACATATTGATGGATTATTATCGTATAATTTATTTTATTTTATTAAATCGGTTTATAGCAATATTTAATTCCAGTTTGAAGCTTTTAATAAAATTTATTCGAATAATAATGTTTTATAAAGTGGTGTCATGTGTATGACTGTATAAATCTAAATTTAATTTTTATTATTAGTTAAAATAAATTTGTTTATAATAAATTTTACGACTGCTTTATATTTTAAAAACTTTTAGATTTATTACACATAAATAAATTCAACTGGTATATTTGGAATTCTAAGTGTTCTCAGGTTCTCTAGTGCATTGAAATTCGAATCACGGTTGCTGTATAAGACGTAACGGATGCAGATCATAATAATTCCTGAAAATATTCTAAAGCTCATTCAAGACTCCTGAAAACTGCATTTTATTTTATTAGACAAGTTTAAACCAAGTACTTTAAAATACTTACAAAAATAATTTATTTTTCCCAATTTACGTATTCAAGAAATCTATTATAACATTCATTTGAGTGCTTTAATATTCATTCATTTATAGATGAGAAAATTAAGTGTCTTGTGACATTTTGTAGCAAAGTGTTTGTTAAATTCGTTTATTGCATTTAATAGAAAAAAAATACTTGATGAAACACTTTCCTTAATGTTCTATTACCTATTTTTCTCCGAGTCGCTTTATTAATTATTAAATCTACAAGCCACCATGTTTGAACGATCGTAATCGGAGCCTCGACCCTTCTACATTATAAATGAGTGTTGTCGTGTTAAAGAAACTTTAAAAGTGAAGCTTGTACAAACGTGGTCTTAAAAATAAATTACAAAATGTCAAATTTATTCTTTAAATATCAGAGTTTTCGTAATGTAAATTACAGACATTTTGGTTGGGAAATAAAATAGTTTGAGTTAGCTTGGAGGTTTAAGAAGTGTAGATATATCGCCTTAAGAGACTCAAGCATCATTTACAATTTAAAGCGTTCAGGTACATTTGTATTTTATTTTTCAATTGCACTAAAAGATGCTAGAACGTTGAGTAAGTGCAAGATTAGAAACCTCATGAATAAGCTGAAACAAGACTTGAACATCTAGCTTTAGAACTTTTTCAAAATATATTTGTTTCACAAATAAAAGACTCTCAAACTGTTTTTATACATTATATTTTTTACTATGTGTTTGTAATAGTATTTTTATGTTGGTAGTAATGAGTGAGTATTTTACATTTTAAATAAAGCTTTAAAAGCTTGTTCGGTAAAATGGGTAGTTTCAGTTAGCTAACTGTGTAATTTTAAAGGAAGCAGAAAATCATACACCTACTGTTCTACATTAGTAATTAAAAATTTACATCTGGACTAATTACATTTTTATAAAACACTGTTTTTGCTCTAATTTAACAACAAAAGCGCAACTCATTTTTTGTTCTTATCCCACTTCTGCTAAAAAAAATATTCGAGGTCAAAAATCAAAAACATTTTTTTTGTTAATTATTTTAATGTTATTATAATTTATTTTAAACACTGTTAAACTCGCTCATTATCAAATATTATAAGATTTTCAATTTGTACTAACCCGATATAACAACAATTTTATTTTAATTTTGCTGTTTTAATCTGTTGTAGCAGATATTTTATTTTGTATTCATATTGTTCTGTCATCTTACATTTGACAGCTAGACAAATATGACGTTATCAAAGACATTTTAAATACCTGTCTTTTACATTTTTTTGAAGCACTCTAGAAATCGATTTTTATAAACAGTAATTACAATATAAGTATGTCAAGCTAAGCCCTACGTTCTTAAATTCATACCACATTAGAATTGTTTTTATTTGAACACTCGTTGTAAATTATTTATTGCAATTGTGTGTTTCTCAGACTTTTCCAGTTCTTCAAACACTTGAAATAAAAATTTTAAAATACGCAAAATTTTTAATTTTAGTAGTTTCTTCTAATAAAACGCATTTTTTGGGTGTTTTTTTAATTTTTTTGTAAATTATTTAAGTGTTCAGGTTGTTTAAATTTCTCAAATAGTTAAATTAATGTTTTTAATTTTAAAAAAACGTTCAAATTTTGTAGTTTTCGTTTGTTAGAATTTTAAAATTTTATAAATTTTACAAATGCAACAGAAATGTGTACAATCAAACAGCAAACAAGCATTTGTTGTTATTTTAATATACAGATGTCTCAAAAAAAAATATTTTTTCAAGATTTTACTGAAAACACTGTTCAAACAGACATTCTAACACCTGCTAAAACCTTGCAGTATCAGCATATTTTCTGCAAATACTTGTTTGTTTTTAACTGCTTAAATTACAATTTTGTAATCTCTATTTTTTGGGTAAGTTGTTGTAATCAATTTTAACACAAAATCACTAAGAGTCAAAATTAATTTGATAAAAACGACTGATAGTGTTACTTTTTATTTTCTAAGTCTGTATAAAGATAACGCTATGTTAAAGCTTGCTCTGTTAAATATTCACGCTATCACCGCTTTTATAAGTTTTTCAAAAATAACTATTTGTTGTAGAAAAAAAAAACTTAAAGCAAAGAAAAAAGTCAACAAAAGAGTTTATTATATAGAGAAACGACTCTAACAACATTTTTTTTAAATTAGAATTTATTTAAATCTTTATAGACTAAATAAAAAGCGACTTAAAAATAAAATACTAATTTAAATTTTTGATTGAATGGAGAGAAATAGAATGTCACAAAGTCTGACCCAACTAAATAATTAAATAAATTAATAATGGGTCAAACAAATTTGCAACACTCCATTTAACTTTTCCCATTGTTTGTTAAAGTTACCTTCAACAATTCTAAATAAACACTAAATATTTTATAAAAATTAAAAGAGATTGTTATAAATTTGTCAACAGCGCTACTGTTTTTTTGATCTCACAGCAGTTTTAGCGCGAAATTTAAACAGTAAATTTTAAACATCAATTTTGTGCTACTCATCTTTTCGGAGTAAAAGTTAAATAAAAAACTTTTTAAAAACAAACAGCATTTGCTTTAGTTAATTTTCAGAATTATGCAAAATACCAATTTTTTAAATTTTATATATTTAATTTTTGCAATTTGTTTTAAAGGGTTTTTCAATAAGGATGGGTTGATGTTGGCACCTTGTGGCGGCCATGTTTTTTTGGTAGTATCTGTGTAATCTGGTGTTTATTGTTCAGTCACTAATGCCAAATTACCATGGCAAATTACACAATTGAGCAACACGTCCAAATGATAAAACTTTATTATCAAAATGACTGTTCGTTAGTTCAAACATTGCGGTCGATGCGCCCATTTTATGGAAGACACGGTGGTCCATTAAAATCGACTCTGCAGCATTTGGTGACCAAATTTGAAACAACGAGTTCGGTAAACAATCAGCCAACACCCCGTCGTCAAAGAAATGCTAGATCGGCCGAAAATGTTGGCAGTCAATTCCGCGTCGTGCACAAGAACTCGGCCTTTCGCAGACATCAGTTTGGCGAATTTTGCGTCGGGATTTAGGATTACATCCGTACAAAATTCAATTAACTCAAGAGCTTAAAGTTAATGACCATAGACAACGCCGTTTGTTCGCTGACTGGGCTTCGAACCGTTTAGAAAAATATTTCTTGCAAAGGTAACGTGATTTGGCCACCAAGATCGTGCGATTTGACCCCGCTAGATTTTTTCTTGTGGGGTTTTCTCAAATCGCAGGTCTATACCAATCAGCCGCAATCGACCGATGCTCTTAAAGTCAACATAATCAATGCCATCGCTCAAATTCAGCCCGATCTATGCGAGCGAGTCATTCAAAATTGGCCCACTCAGATCTGTGCCACAGTTAGAAGCCGCGGCGGACATTTGAACAATGTTATTTTCCATAAATAAAGGCATACATAAACCTTTCATATAAAAAAAAAAATTTAATACCTCACACACAGCTTGTTTAATTCCATTTTAACATCGACCCATCCTTATTGAAAAACCCTTTAGTTCACAAAAACGTTTTTTTTTTCAATTTTTAATTTTAAAATTTAGTGTTTTTAATGTTTTGTCAAAAATCTGAAGTTTGTCATAAGTTTGTTAGTAATTAGACCACTAGAGAGCGTATCGCTTCTTGTGAATTATTAATAGAACTGTCAAAATTTATATAGAAGAAACCAAAAGTAAAAACGCTGTAAAAGTAAAATAATAAAACAAAAAATTTTTAAAATTACCAAATTAAACATAGCCTCACTCCTTCTTAATCGTATTTAATTTTGTATTTTTTTTCTTTATGTCAGACTTTTATTTTTTTATTTTACGCATGTTATATCTATAAGTCTATCTTTCTGATTCAATATATCTAAACACTTTAATGGTATAGCTTTCTGTAATAAATGGTACAATTAATTTATGTTTTAGATTGTCCAAAACGAAATACAGAGCGGCACTCTACTGGCACAAAAGCTAACTAACGGACGCCTGACATTGAAAAGAATATTCTATCGTCACAAACATTGCACAGTTATCTATTTGTATCTAAAATAATAAAACAGTTTTATTATTTAAATTAGTTGTTTGAATAAAAAAAAAAATTAGTGAAATACTTTATTTTAGAAAGTTATTCGCCAGATTAGATTGTTACAACGCCCTCTGTTTTTACTATTTCATTTGGCTTGATACTATAAATAGTAAAACAAGTCTTTAAAAAATTATAAAATTTTAAAAGAAGATAATTTAAATTTTTACATCTTCTACGTTGTCTTTTTTTTGTACCTATTTAATATGTGTAATACCACCCCATCCCTCAAACGCAAACACACGCTAACCCAGAACCAGACTCTTTATGACAAACTTAATTAGGTAATTAAGTTAGTTTCTCTCCGCATTTTCGTGTAATTCTTTTCCTTCCTGTCACTAATTCTATAACTCGAAAAAGTGCAATTTATTACAAAACTCCACCAAAAAAAAGTTTTATTCAGTTTCATTTACAGTTCAATTCCCTGCTTCGTTAAATAGAAAAAAACTAAAAGTATTCCCAAATCACTTTCATCTAAACGCTTTTACCAGTAAATGCTGAGCTGAATAAAATGGCAAAAAAGATCAGTGAGAAGAGAAGTTATCTACAAAGTGATTAAAAGCACTCGTCATCGATAAATCTAAAGTGAAGATGTTAGAGAGTTGTATCACAGAAACGAAAAGTAAAAACTGTGATTCAGTAGATAAATTAACTAAATTGTTTTCTTTGAGATCTACTCAGACAATTTTTTTAATATTTTTTTGTAATTTATTTAATTAATAAAGCTCTAATCAAAGCACACACAGATAATCCTCCATTCAAAATATTATTCTGAATTTTAGCCAAATTTATAAAACAAACCAATCAAATTTAATTAGAAATTTTGACGTCAAAATTGTGTTTTCTCTCTTCACTTATTTTATTATTAAATAAAAAATATTTACGTCAATGACTGTATTTTATATCAAGAGAAAAAAAATGTTAAAATATTTCTATAAAAAGAACATTTTCTTCCACAATTTGACACACGACATCAGAAAATTTCACGTAAAATAGAAGGAAACACAAGCTAAACAACAAAACATGTTGTCATCTTAGGTTTAGAAAATTAGTTTTTGAAATTTAAATCAATAACGCTCCTAGAATTTTTTTTATAAATTTCTAAAACCACAAACAACTAAATAAAATAACTTTCGTGTCATTTAATTAATTAATTATCTAATTAAATAAGTAATTAACTAGATAAATGTGAGACAACACTATTTCCACATTTCCATCTTCGCTCATTAATCAAATTTTTTGAAACCTCCCCTCATTAAAATCTCGTTATTTTTTAATTTTTTTCAGTGAGAAATATTTTTTTTATTTTGGTGAATTAATCTTGTTGGTGTAATGAATCGAATTGGTGTGAGAGTGAAGCGAATCAAAGTCGAAAAGAAAATTCGTGCGACACGAGTTGTTGACTTACCTCCTGACGACGGTCCGCGTCGGCGTCTCCCTCGTGAGAGAGTATCCCGAACACTAAACTGCAAGCCTGGGATGACGGCGCCTCGGCAAAGAGCAGTGACGCCTGGACCAGCCTCATCGATCGCATTCATCCCACTTCTGACGATCAGTGACGGCACCGCGAAATTTTCAAAGGGGCCAAAGTATTGGCGTACGCACGAGAGTTTGAGTAAATACGAATTTCGAAAATTTTGCTTTTAGATGCAGATTCCTTAAATTTTCGAAATCTTTCAAATTATGTGGAGGAATCTGATGATTTTTGTGATTCATTTACACGCTTAGGTGCTTTAGATTCCATAAATTCTTGAGAGATTTTGTAAATTATTAAAATGTTTTAAATTCTTTAAATTAAAAAAAAATAGGTTAGCCTGAAACTTCATGTTCTCTGGTATTCAAGTTTAAAAAAAAAATTAGTTTAGATAGTTTAAATTCAACTAATTTTTGCAAAAGTTTTATTGGATTGTCTATGATTTTTTAGTAGTCGTACAGACAGACACAGTGAGCCATCTAACGAACAGTACTGAAAGGTGCGAGAGTTGATATAATAACGTTGGCGGATAACAAAGTTATCTTTTAGGCTCTCGCTCGGCCACCAACATAACCAACCTCCACGATTAGGCAAAAACAACTACTTCGCGGACTAATGCCTCGACCGACATTGAATTACATCACCTAATCGCCCAACTAGCAACACACTGAAAGGCAGTGTAACCAGAACTAGCAAAGAACTAGCAGAACTAGCTGGTTGGGCGATTAGGTGATGTAATTCAATGCCGGTCGGGGCATTAGTCCGCGAAATAGTTGTTTTTGCCTAATCGTGGAGGTTGGTTATGTTGGTGGCAGAAGAGATAACTTAGATATCCGCCAACATTATTATACCTACTCTCGTACCTTCCAGGACTCTTCGTTAGATGGCACACTGAGTCTGTCTGTACGACTACTAGCCGGACTTCGCTTGATATAAGCGAGTTCTCCCACCTGTTCCAATCGAGCACAACGCTCGGGGATACAGTGTACTGACGAGGGGCAAGAACCCCGAAACCGGCATACAGTTTCTCGACGTTGTTGCTCGATTGGAACACCTTTGCTATAATTCTTTAAATATACAAAAAAAATTTAAAATTTTTCAGGTTTATCCTGAAATTTCAGTTTTCTGAATTTCAAAGTCTTCAAACTGTTTCTATTTTTCTATTTAAATATGCTAGATTCTATAAATTGTTATTAATTTTTGTAGGTTTTTAAAATGTTTTCAGATGTATCCTGAATTTTTCAGGTTTATCCTGAAATTTCAAGTTCTCTAAAATACGTTTATCTCGTTTTAAGATTTGTCTCAATCAAGAATTTTTGTGTCTCTATAGTCATATTTCAGAAACAAATATAAAATTAATAAAAACGAAAATAATGCCCTTTTGTAGTGCCTTAAAAAAATAAAATTCGTTTCGTTGGAATCCAGAACTGAAAACTCAAAACGAGATAAACGCATTTTATTTCAACATATTTCATAAGACAACATATTAAAATTTTTAAAAATTATGTAGAAATAACAATACATAAATTATTTATTAATGTTTATATTTGTTTATTACAACAATGTAAAAAACCAAAAAAATTTAAATTAGTGCCTTTTAACACGAGCCGATTTCACCCTACTTCGAAATGTGAATTTCCAGGGGTGGTAGCTTTGTTTGGTGCGAATTTTAAGCCCCAAACCCCCACGAAAGCCGAAATACAATCGCCGATATTGTAAACACTTTTTTCTCGGCTTTTTTTCTAGTTGCATAAAATTTGACCTCCGCCTTTTTACATTATCACCTCATTCAGTCTTTGTTAAGTGGCCGTGCAGTAAACACGTACAAATCCGTCTAATTTATTTAAATAAATGAAATTACCGCGTTTTCGATACAGTATCTTGTGTGAAAATGTGTTCCTGTATTAAGGGTGAGTTTATATTCTAATTTTGTATTTTTTTAAATGCTTAAAACGAGTTTTTTTAAATGTTTAAAACAATATTTTGTTTATTAATTTGTTATTCTAGTTTGTGTAATACAATGATTCATTTTTCATTTATTTAAGACACAAAAGTGGTCCGGTGTGATGACGATTGGTTACATAACGTAGGACACTTTTTGTCCGCTTTTTTTGCAAATTTTATCGTTTTGTTTCTTTGTTTTATTAGTCAGTCATGCACCAACTCGAGAACAGCACACATCACAGACTTCTAATTAAGCTAAGTACTTTTATTTATTATTATTTATTAATCGGAATACATCGCGGTTTGGTTTAAATAAAATTTTTGCAAATTACAAAATAACTCAGAGATAAACAATTTTAGATTCTAATTCTAATTCTAATTAAGGCGTTTTACGCCCCGTTTTTTAAAAAATAAACGTTTTAAAGTAAATTCTTGTTGTTTTATTGGGGTTAGGGGGGTAGGTTCCAAGGACATCGCTGGAAATCCGGATTAAAAGTAAGTCCCAAAGAAGCAGAGGGGATTCGCCACATAAGGCAGAAGAAGATGCACCAATTTCAGGATTAGAGGTAGGTCCAAAAGAAGCAGAAGGAAGAGAAAAAGATGCCTTAATTAAGACTTGATTGTTGTAATGTTATTTTGTGATAGAATTGTTTATCTCTGTTCTTCAGTTATTGTGTCAAATCTTGATTTATTTTGTTTATGGTTACAAGAAATAATTGTGTAAAATCAATTTTTTGAAATGAATTTTGATGAAATTTTGTTAGTAACTGATACAGTTATTCCATGTAACCAGAGATTTATTGTTTATTTATATTTTTATTAATTTATTTATCCAGTTTCAGGTACCATTTTTGAAATGAGCTACTCCAGACGGTCCAGCGTGTTCATCAACAATGCCTTTCTTACTTAAAGGTCAGATTTTTCTATTATTATTTTTTATAACACTCATTCAGATCGCGAATATAAATATTACTTTACATAGTTATTTTACATATCAAAGTTAAAAGAGAGATCAACAATTTTCTTCAATTTTTTATTTATTTATTAAGAGTATCAGAAAACAAAACATTGAACAGTTATTAAACAATGCATTTACAAGAAATATTTTTTTATTAATATTCTACAGCGAAAACAAAAATAAACTAAATTAGAGTTAGCTGTACGCGCCTATTTTATTTGAACAAAACAATAATACAAAAATAGCAAACCAAAATTTGCTCTGATTCGGTTCATTTTCGTTCACACAGTAATTTGAAAATCTACACTCATAGAAAAATTAACGCAAATTTAAAAAAATATATATTAAATTATGCAATTTACTTATCAGCATCAGTATCATTAAAAACTTTTTTATTTACTTTATTTTTTTAACTTCTTCAGTTTATTTACGTGTTTTATCAGAAATGTAAAATTAATGTTTGATATAGAGCATTGATACATATAAATAAATATTTTAAAAGTACGTCTTTTTGTTTTATTGGGGTTTGGGAAGGTAGGTTCTAAGGACATCGCTGGAAATCTGGATTAAAAGTAAGTCCGAAAGAAGCAGAGGGGATTCGCCACATAAGGCAGAAAAAGATGCATCAATTTCAGGATTAAAGGTGGGTTCGAAAGAAGCAGAAGGAGGAAATTTGCTACTATCATGTGTGAGTTAAATTTTTTTGATAAAATTCTTTTGCTAAAATTGTTGATCTCTCTTATAATTTACAAATTATTTACTCAAATTGTAAATGGTTTGAATTTTATTTAGCGACATTTTTTTATTTTGCTTTTTTTAAACTTGTCTTTTATGTATAAAGTATTTTAACAATTTTTCTGCTTCAAATTTAGTTAATTTTTATGTTTTAGGTTTTAGTAATTTGTCTGATTCACGTTTTCAGGTGTTTATAATTTTCTTCTTGTTCACGTTTTAATATTTTTCTTTTCAGTTATTGTATTTCAAGTTTTATAATAATTTTTTGTATCAAATTTTCGAGAGTTAATAAATTTTCTGTTGTTCGGGTTCTAATAATATTTTTTCTTTCAGGCACCATGTTTCAAGTTTTAGTAATCATTTTGTTTCAGATTTTCAGGGTTTCAAGTGTTAACAATTTTGTCTATTACTTAATTTTTTTAATATTGTGTTTATGTTTTACTAATTTTTCTATTTAGGTTTTCAGGTGCTGACAGTGTGTTAACAGTTTTCCTGTTATTCCAGCTTTAATAATATTTTCTCTTTAGGTAACGTGGTTCAGGTTTTGGTATTTTTTCTGTTTCAGGTGTTAACTACTTTTCCTGTTATTCGGTTCTTAATATAGTAAGTATGTTTTCTTTCTGGTATTGTATTTCAGATTTTTTTTTCCTGTTCCATATTTTCATAATCTTTTTGTTTCAGATTTTAGTAATTTTTCTGTTTCAGTTTCTACTTTTTTTTTAGGTATTGTGTTTCAGATAAACATAATTTTTCTGTTTCAGGTCATAACAATTTTCTTGTTATTTTGACTTAAATTTCATATGTTTCAGGAAGTATTGTACATTTTATTTTATTTTTTTCATGTTGGGGATATTTTTTGTGTGTATTGTTTGCTTTTGGTTACTAACATCTTACCTAATTTAAGTATATTAAATAAGATAGTAGTTAAGTTAGTTTCTAAGTTTATCTGATCGAAGGGGGCCACTTGTCTGGTTAGCATTGATTGTTAGCGCCAGCTACATCCTTCAAAATTAAATATTTTCCTTTTCAGCTACTGTATTTTATATTTCAGCAATTTTTCTATTTCAAATTTTCGTAATTTTTCTGTTTTAGGTATTAAAATCTTTTATTCGAATTCTAAATTTTGTATTTCATGTATTGTATTTCATACTATTTTATTAATTTTTCTATTTCAGAATTTTGTAATTTTTCTGTTTAACTTTAAATTTGTTTCAGGTTTTTTGAGCACCAAGTACAAAAATTTTGGCTTATAATAGCTAGAGATTATCACTGCATTGCTTTAATTACCACCGATTTTCATAAACTACCAGAAATTTCATCTTAATACTAATAAATATCACACAATACCTTCCAATATGTTGTAAATACTTTGCAAAATTTTCAAAATGACAATAAATAGCGTTAAAACTATAGAAACGATAGAAAAGTTCGATTTAACAAGTGACACTGTACAATTGTAAAAATGTTGTAAGTTTTAAAATGTCTTTACTTGTTCTAACTTAAATTTTTGAGGTTGGAAACACACATGTCAAATGAAAATTGATTTAAACGATAGATGGCGCACTCTTTGCGTAAATTGTCAATAATTACATTTATCACACCCTTCTAAAAAAGAAAATTTTGCGAAATTACATAAAACTAAATAAAATTTGTGATTCAACTAATTTCAAGACTAATTTTATCTTAAAAACACAATAAATTACACAATACTAAATATAATTTATTTTGTACAGCGCCATCTACCGACGCTTACCAGAACCTCTTCATTTCCTTGACAACAAGATTCAAGAAAGCTTCTTGATTCAAAAACTTTTGGTTAGTTACAAATTAGGTTAGAAGGTAGTTAATGTCAGTTAAATTTTTGTGACAATGATAAAGAAACAATCACAAACTCGCTTCACGTTTGACTCTTAATAAACATTCGGTTTTATCGGATTTCCGTACTTTTGTCGGTAAGTTCTAGCCAGTAAATTGTAACCTTAAACCGCTCCAAACTTTCACTTCCTGACAATTTCCATCCGCTAATTTATAATTTTCTGATGGGGAAAAGTGTTTTCTCTTGTAATTACTCTAATTAAAACGCAAATCTTGTAATAAAAATCCAAAAAGAAGATGTGGAAATTACCGATAAATAACAGCTTCAGTAAGTTAGGGTTAGATGTCGCTCGTGTCGTTTTTATTATTGTAAAACTTGCTTATCACAATAAAACAGAACGATTATGGTGCGCCATGGATATAATAAATTTGTGAAGAATTTAGGAGTTTCAACGTTATAATTGTAAGTTTTGTGTGATTTGAATGGTTGTAGAAGAGTTTCAAGTTGTGAGACATGTTTTAACTGGTTTGTTAAAACTGGTTGTGCAAATTTTTCAGTTGTGTGAATGGGATTTTTTAGTTATATGGTTACAGGGCAGCCGTGTTGCAAACCTGCCAGTGTCTAGAAAAATTCGTTAATTTCTGATTAGTTTTAACGTTTTTCGTGATAATAAGTTGTGATAAGATGTATATAATAGGTATGTAATGTATAAAATGAAGGATTGGTGTTTTCCAACCATCTGTGGTTGGTACAACCATCTTCTACCAACTGATAGTTTTATTGCATTTTGATACCCACAATGTCAGGATCTTTGTCCCTAAATCCAGACAAATCGCTTATTTATAGCGAATTGTAATTCAGGAAAATTTCCTCAATTTTTGACATTTCTTTTAATTTGTTTATTTACACGAATTAAGTGAGTCATTGAAATTTTTTCAGTTCACAAAGATAGCAGACCACGAGCGCGCTGAATACAAGGAATGAGTGTCGCTGGTAAGTGGAGGTGTCTGGAACGCTTCGTCTATGGCAGATCCAGCTAACGCAACCGCTGCTGCCAGCACAAGCCGCCGCAAGCGTGTGCTGCACCCGCAGCCACGTGCCGAGGCCAAGCGCCTTCGAACCCAAGAGGACAAGCCAAAAGTGAGTGGCCCCCCGAGTATGTCTCTAATCCAATCTAACCTTACTCCTCCAGGTGGACAAAGCAAAACCCGGACTGGCTAATAACAAGTCAAAAGAACGCGACGAACCGTCAACATCCAAACAGAAAAAGAATATTGTTCCTTCGACGTCAAGGACGTCGAGGTCACATCCAGATATTTTTCAATTAGAATTACCTGAAGTTACGAGACAGAAAAGAACCAAGATTAATCATAAACTTAATAATACTGAACCGACATTTAGTTCGGTTGAAAGTTTGAATTCTGAAGCAAGCACATCGAGATCATCGTCAGCTAAACATAAAGTCAAGAAATTTAGGAAGAATTCAAAGTCACCGACGCAAGAAAGAACTGAAGAGAAAGAACAGTGGAGTGAAACATCCACTTCTTCACGGAAATCTGAAAAACATAGAATTAGGTATGTATACACCCTTTATCTGATACAAAAAAAATTTGCAAGTCATTCTCATTTTTTATATATTTTTTTGAATAATAAAAATTATTGATTTGCGGTCTAAAATGGAAATGAATAACGGATCATTAGTATAACATTCAACGAGATACACCGTTATAGTCATCCTTAGGTTTTAGGACGATGGGAATGTGATTACTAGAGCAAAACTGTGTTTATTTCATTTTTTACTACATTTGTTTCAAGTTGTTTCATTAAAAATACTAGCAAATATTGAAATCGATTAATTAATTACCTGTAAATACGTGCTATAATTATTCTGTCAATAATCTTGATCACTCCTAATTATTGTGTTGTGCTTTCTAGAAATTTTAGATTAACTGAGTTAATTTTTTTTTCAGCATTTGCTTGAGACATCTAATTTATTTTTTACTTAGTCTTGTTTTTTTTTACTAGAGAAAAACTAGACTAGTGGTCGTTGAAAATTTGAAATAGTCATTTGTGATTGATTGACTTTAAAAAAAAAAAACTAATTGAAGTGGACACTGAAAATCATTGTTTAGCCTTGAAATTTAAGATGGTTATATTATCAAGATGTCTGAAACTCTGAATCCTAACAAATGACACGCCTAATTTGATTTTAATGACATCTGTCTATAGAAATGTTATTTTCCGGTTTGTTATGAATCAATCCAACCCCTATGTTTATGTGTCTAAAGTCCACTTAACAGCTAAATTTTTGCAACACCCGTTAGTTGTAAAAGAAATCAACAATAAAATTTCAAGAATTGCAATCTAACTAAAACATTTCAAGTATTACAGAAATGATTAGCTATTTCAGGTTAGTCATAAGATTACGCGTTGTTAGATAAGTGAAGAATCGGATAATTTTTCTAGTTTTGGTATTTTTTCTTGCGAAAAATAACTACATTTCGAAAAGCAGATTTTATCTGACTGTACATTTCAAATTTCGCACTTTTTTCGTAAGTTTAGTGATTAAAAAACAAAATAATTCTGATTTTTTACTTATTTAATAAATGAAAACGCAGGCATTTGACTAACACAGGTGATATTTGACAGTTACCGAATATCGGCGTCTGGATGTAGAAATTGTGACGTCACAAACGCGGTCAATGCAGTGAAATATATAGAAAATGAATTTACGTGTTGAATGTTTAGAATTTGTGTAGCACTGGTTGATTTTAAAACGGTGGGCATACAGTCAAAACTACAAAAAAATGAAATTCGCAATTCGATTATACTTTTAAATGAATCGATTATTAATACGTGATTAATTGATTAATTAATTAAGCAATACTTGGATTATTGAATGCTTGTAAGGTAGTAGGATTTAAATTTTTATTATAAATACTTAAATCAATTAATAAACATTAATTAATCAATGCAATAAATAATCGCTTATTTCGAATAATCAATTAATCGACAGAGTTAATCAACACTTCTCACATTTCCATGTCTAGTATAATATATTTTTTTTAATATAGTAAAACGTAGTCTTTAAAACCAAGAGCGAAGCCCGAGGTTTTCTAAAGCCTTTGAAACCAAGAAAAATGCTTACGATTTCAAGATTTATATCTGAAAAACCATTTAACAAACTGCTCGGTGTTCTTATATACTAGCTGATTACATAATAACTAAAAAAAATCAAAGAAATTATAATTTTTTGTGGCAGCTGACTTTTTTATTTTGTTGGACTCTTTATATTTTTTTTTGCTGACAGCAAGTAAGGTCAGGTGCAATCTATTGTGTAATCGACTAATATAGGTCATCTTTTAATTATATACCGTTGTCTGTTTCTTTTCAACACATTGTTATGTAATATAGATTATGTGTTGAAAAAAGGCATACAACTACGGTATATAATTAAAAAATGACCTATACATTTACAAGAAATGTAAAAAGGGTGAAAAAAGAAATAAATTTCAGAGCTGTCACAATAAATCATATATTTTTTAATAATAATCAGAACCTAATCTCACTTTAACAAGACAACGTGGTTGGGGAAATACCCTAACCCCTTATTTTTTTTTATTACAGCTGTCTGTGAATGCATTTAAAAAAAATATTTATTTATTTTTTTAAATAAACCAAATGACTGTGTAACTTTTAACTGAAATGACAATTGAGAGTGATTACAGAGTAAAATATATCAGTTTATCAGTACAACTGCAGAAACACTGTAGACATTTGACATTTATTTTATTTATAAGTGTTAGTACAATGTAATAGAATTACATATCATTTATGCTTTATAACTGTTGAAGTAAAGAGCCAGTCTTCTCTTTCATTTGTAAATGATGACATTAACTATTTATTCTTTACTTTTTTTTTCATTTATCTCACAGAGGCTAGTAAAGACTTTAATAAGTGGTACAACACTTTATTTTACTTTGAATTTATTAAACGATTTCTTTAAAAATTCGTCAAAAAACGTAAAATAACTGAAATTGAAACTTCGAGACTTGTTTTAGAACGCCTCGTTAGGGATAAAATGAAATATGTATGTTTTGTCCTCATATAATCTATCAACATTCCGTGATAAAAAAAATTGCTTACCATAATTTGATGAATTACTATTCGTGTTTCATAAAAAATCGAGGTCATTTTCTAAGTATTTTTTAAGATTTTAAATAAAAAAAGCAAATTATTTCTAATATGAGACTGATTAAAACTTGAATTTGGATAGATGGCTACAAAATGCGGAATAATCTTGTTGTAAACGGCTCTTAATCACTCATTGTTTTTTATTTTATAATAGGCCATGGATTAATACAGTTGGTTTTGTCTGTCAATTGCAGTAAGCCATGATTATGACTTTCAGTAGTTCTTGAGAGCTCACTAGATGTCGTCTTGCTTATTTAATATTGCTAATAGTCAGGATTTTGTCTTTTTTATTTGAATACAAAATATTTATCAATTGTGTTTAATCTCTTTTCTACATTATTTCAAATAGAGTTAATCTATAAAAAAGTGTTTTTTTTTAAAATTTTATTATAAACTGATTTTGTTACACTACAATGAATTTTTTTATTTTTTTTCAGATATAAGGTGGATATTAAAAATTCCTCTTCAAAACAGAAAATAAATCGCAGTAAACGTCATCGAAGTAAAAGTGACGTATCTATAAATAATAAAAAATACGGTTCAGAATCAGAAGAAAATCAAACATCTTCTTCAAATTTACATAAATATCCTTTAAGAAGTCAAAGTCGTAGTTTTACTGATCAACAAACACCACAAACAAGTCATTACCATCAACAATCAAAAAAATCATCATCAGAACGAGGAAAACGTGAACTTGTAGCACTGGGGGCGACCAATAGTCAGCCTAATACTCGCGAGGAGCCAGAGCCCTCTCGCCTTACGCGAAGTGGAGCAGTGCTGAGACGCAGCACAAGGAATAGCAAAGGTAAAAAATTTTTTTTTTTTTTTTGATAATAGTGAACACACTATTAGCAATAGCTGAAAGGAAATTTAAAATATTACTTTGGTTTACATATTAAGTGCGCAAGATTGAGTCTTATCAAATTGTGATAATAGTTTAAGTGGAATGTAGATGTAATAATAATTTTAGGTTGATTTATTTAAAATAAATCACTTCAAAGTGAGTAAAGAGGTAGGTATTTGCAACTAAAAAAAAGTAGTAAAGCTATATAATTATATGGCTTGTATGATGCCAGTTAAATTTTGTACTAAAAACACATTTATTTTGTTCTATTCCACATAAATATTGTTTATAAAATATTATCACTGTTATAGATTAATTAAATTTCAAAATAATGTGGAAGTGTAAATAATTTCTAAACTGCGTATTGCTAATTCTTTATTACGAATTTTTATCAATAATAATTACAACGAAAAAATACCAAAGTGATAAAATAATTCAATTTTTAATTGTAATCAATTTATTATTCATATAAATTTTTCTTCAATGATTTTTAATCATTTTACTGGTAAAGATAACATAAACAAGGTTTAAGTTACGATAAAAAGAAAATATTCCTGTTTTTGATACAAATGTATACTATTCTTATTATAAAATGAAAATTTGACTTAATAAAGCAATTATTAGAGCAGGTTTAAAGTTTGGTTTTATTAGTTCAGTCAAATTCTTATTTTCTGATAAAAATACTATAAACATTATGTTTTTTTTTAAAGTGTCAAAAACAGTTGATATGTATGTTATAAATTCACCTACAAAAATATTTTTTGGTGGATTTAGTTGTTCATATTGAAATCTGAATGAATTAAATTTTTTTGAGGGTGTTATAATTTATTTAATGGGGATAAATACAGTAGGAATCTCCATAGTGATTATCTGATTGGAAAATTTAAAAGATGTTACAAAATTTTTAATTGTGTAGTGGGGGATTTATTGGATGATAAATATTATTTTGTTTTTGTAGTTGAATACGTGAAAGTGTACAGTTTTTTTTTATTATTATGTGAGTTTTTATTTTTGCGTTATTTCTTGAAAAAAAATATCTTTATCAACACAAAGTTGTTGAAACAATTTATGATTTTTTTTTTGTAAATAAATTTTATCAAGAAGCATAATAAGTGTATGTATTTTTTTTAAATAATGTTACACTTACCAAACATTTTTATAACATTCTTGAAGTTACACAAAAATTATTTACCTTTTTTTTTGTTGCTAAAATTATTATGAATGTTTTAAACAAAGGTTAGTAACCTGCAAGAACCTCTTGACAACTGATAAAATATCATCTCGACCTGATTCTTTTAAAGTTTTGTTAATTAGTTGATACAATATTATTATTAATTCGATTAATTGCGAAATAAATAAATTACAGTGGCTAGAAGAAAATCATGATTGTCAAATTCGTATAATTTGTCCAACACTGTATTTTCAATTATTGGCAAGTGAAGTGACCGATGAGGGCGCCACAGGAAAGAAATAATATCAAATTTGACATAATCATGACAATTAAAAATAGGTCAAGGTGTTTTCTTAAACTAATTAGGTTATTTTGGGAAAGTAATAAGTTTCAGGTGGAAATAGAACAATTGAAAATGTATTTAAGTTTATAAGAAATTTACATACTCATTGTCAATACTCTAGTATACTAAGATATAATCTTTAGCACATATGTTTTGTGTATTTGAGGAAACACATAAACCGTTATCGCAATATGTGTTAAATAAAAATTTTGAATACCGGTTATTACTTGTTATTTTACATAAAATAGTCTAATTAAAAAAAAACTATAAACTATATGATTCATTGAGTGTTTTGACTTTCTCAATCTTTTTATCGGACTTCTATCTTGTTACATCAATTTTTTTTTTTTACTTCTATTAAATTATATTTAGCTCTTTATAGAAATGAGAACAAGCAACTTTACATAACAAATTTGTAGGCATATATTCAAAAGCGTTGTGTTGGTTTTTGTTGTTGTATATGAGTCACAGTCAGTCAATTGATATGTATCTCTATTTTAGCGCATAGCACTACAACAACGGGTTCCTGTGCAAGCTCGAGCGGCGCAAGTGGCAGCGGCAGCAGCTCGAGACGAGCAGCGAGGCAGCATAAAGTAGGAGCAGCCGCTCCGGCACTCCTAACAGCCCCTGCTACTCACGCTGCCGCAGCCATGGCCGCTGATCAACCAGATTTACCTAATAATGGACTCTCAGGTAAACTAAAATATTTAAAAAAAACCTATCACAAAGAGTAATTATTGATTAAACAGCTTCAGAAGAACCACCTTCACCACAAGAAGCTACACAAGCAATGCCTTCAGGTGGTCCATCAGGACCTGGAGCTGATTCAGAGAGTGATGATAGTGAAGTTGGACGATTGCAGGCATTATTAGAAGCGAGAGGTTTACCACCACATTTATTTGGGGCATTAGGACCGAGAATGCAACATTTGTTGCATAGAAGTATGGGCTCAAATAGCTGTATGTATTTAGTGTTTTTGTTTTGGTTTTTGTTAATTTTTTTTTGTGTAGCTGTTGCACGTGCACAAGCACTTATACCAGGACTACAAGCTACAGGTGATGAAGGACAACAATTACAAGCTGTTATTGAAATGTGTCAAGTTTTGGTTATGGGAAATGAAGAGATTTTAACAGGATTTCCGGTTAAACCGGTTGTTCAAGCATTAATTACTCTTCTAGGAATGGAACATAATTTTGATATTGTAAGTATATTTTTTCTTAGACTGACTAGCTTAAAATTTTAAGGTTTGCAACTTTTTAAGTGGTATATTTTTGTACCATGTAAGGTGTAAACCTTAGAGTAAATATTACATATCAGGTGCAACCAGTTTTAGAGTTTTAACTGGTTGTGTATACTACTGTATACATATTTTTTTCCTTTAATTTTATTATTGTTGTAATAATATTTTTTTTACAGATGAATCATGCATGTCGTGCTTTGACATACATGATGGAAGCTCTTCCAAGATCATCTGCTATAGTTGTAGATGCTGTTCCAGTTTTTCTTGAAAAACTACAAGTTATACAATGTATGGATGTAGCAGAACAATCACTTACTGCTTTAGATATGTTATCTCGTCGTCATTCTAAAGCAATTTTACAAGCTGTAAGTATTTTTTCCGTGTGCGAAGCAAGAGTTTTATAATCTTTTTCCCTCGTAGAGAGGCGTTGCTGCATGTTTAATGTACTTGGATTTCTTTTCAATTAATGCGCAACGAAATGCATTATCTATAACGGCAAATTGTTGCTTAAATTTAACTTCAGAAGAATTTCAATATGTTCAAGAATCTTTACCTTTATTAGCAAGTCGTTTAACACAACAAGATAAAAAATGTGTGGAAAGTGTATGTTTGGCATTTTCACGATTGGTTGATAGTTTTCAATTAGAACCAGCAAGACTTCAAGAAATAGCTAGTACTGAACTTTTAACAAATTTACAACAACTTTTAGTTGTAACACCACCTGTTATAAGTACAGGAACTTTTATTACAGTTTTAAGAATGTTATCAGTAATGTGTGCCAACTGTCCTGATTTAGCATTAACTTTACTTAAACAAAATATTGCTGAAACTTTATTGTATTTATTGACTGGATCAGCTGAAGTTAATCAGGATGAAGTTGAACTTATACCAAGGTAAAAATTTGGTCTTTCAAGTCTCTCAATTTGCTAAATTTTTTCTAATTTCAGACAACCACAAGAACAATTTGAAATAACAGCTTTGATTGGTGAATTAATGCCGAAATTACCTTCTGATGGTATTTTTGCTGTTGATGCTCTTCTTGAACGTCCTTCAAACATAGCAAAAGATCAACCAGTATGGCAATGGAGAGATGATCGTGGTTTATGGCATGCTTATGGTGCTGTTGATAGTCGTATAATTGAAGCTGCACATCTTAATGGTGACGATGAAGTTAGTTTAAATACACTTGGTCGTATCTACACTATCGATTTTCATTCCATGCAACAAATCAACGAAGATACGGGTACTTCCAGACCGGTTCAACGTCGTTTTACACCAACTAATATACAATCAAGTAATACTGAACCATCACATTCGGGTAGTCGTCCAAATTCAGCAAGTCGTGATGCACGTGTTGCATGTCTTCGTGAAGAAAGAGGTTTAGCAGCAGCATTTATACGTTCGTTATTTTCGGTTTTATATGAAGTGTATTCGTCAAGTGCCGGTCCGGCGGTTAGATGTAAGTGTTTGAAAGCCTTATTAAGAATGGTATATTATGCCAGTCCTGAACTATTAAAAGACGTTTTGAAAAATCAAGTTGTGAGTAGTCATATTGCCGGTATGATGGCATCTAGTGATTTAAGAATTGTTGTTGGTGCCTTGCAAATGGCTGAAATTCTTATGAATAAGTTACCGGATGAATTTGGTGTGCATTTTAGAAGAGAAGGTGTTATTCATCAGATTAATCGACTTGCGGACCCTGAGGTAAGATATTATTTTTTTTAACAAAGTAAAAAGAAAACGTATTTTTACACTCTTTTAATCAATGCAGAAGTTTTCATTTTTATTTTTTTTTATTTCAGATTCCATTAGGCGTTAGTCCTCCAAAATCTAGTTACAGTTCAGCTTCTTTTTCCTCAACTCTTGACTCTCAACCAGGGACATCTCAACCTTCAAGTAGTTCGAGTCATATCGCAAATGGTTCAGCTACTAGTTCTCATTTAAGTACACCTTTATCATCAGGAACAATGTACACTTCAACTCCAGATACCCAACGTGTTCAAGATTCTGATACTCGTTCACCTAGTCCTTCACATGTTCGATTAAGTGATGTATTAAAACGTAAACGTGTACCAAAAAGATCAGGTGTATCAAGTCGTTCAAAAACACGTCATGAAGATTTACCAATATCACCATCTTTAATGCAAGATTTATTTACAAAAGCTGCATCATTAGGTAATTCAACATCAAGTAATTCATCGCGACCAAGATATTCAGGTTCAAGTTCAAAAACAAGCTTTTTACAAAGTTTAAATCCTGCAAGATGGGGTCGTACAATGAATTCATCACATGATAGAAACTATAGTAAAGATGCATTGAATAGTTTAACAAAATCAGCATCGAATTCACATATTACAGCTGGAAATAGAGAAAAAACAAGGACTTGGGTGAGAGAACAAGCATCGAAATTTATTGAAACGTATTCAGCTAATGAAGAAGATCATCATCCAGCTACAAACGTTATTACTCGACTTAAATCAGCAATTGAAAAACTACCAACACTAAGATGTGCAGAAGCTTTAAAAGAACTGCGCGAGATTTTGATTGATTCTGATGTTTCTCCTTTTGAAGTGAATTACTCAGGTTTAATTAAATCTCTTTTGGTTTATTTAGCTGATATTGATGGACCGTTTGATCGTGATCAAAGATTAAGAATTATGTTAAATGTATTTGCTGGATGTCCATTAGAAGCAAAAGTTACACAAATACCTAATTTAAATTCAACATGGATGAGTGCACTTGTAGCTAAATTAAATGGCTGTGTCTCACAATTAGAACAGTTTCCTGTTAAAGTTCATGATTTACCTGCAAGTTCAGGTGCTGGAAGAGGTGGAACTAGTGCTCTTAAATTTTTCAATACACACCAGTTAAAGGTTTGTTTTAGTTTAAATTAACACATCTCCTCATACTAGTAATTGATTATTTTTTTTAGTGCAATTTACAAAGGCATCCAGATTGTACCAATTTAAAACAATGGAAAGGTGGTACAGTTAAAATTGATCCTCTTGCTTTAGTTCAAGCAATTGAACGTTATTTAGTTGTGCGTGGTTATGGTCGATTACGTGATAAAGACAGTGCTGATAGTGATGATGGTGATTCAGATGATGATATTGATGATACATTAGCGGGTGTGGTTATATCACAATCTGGAGCTAGACATAAGTTACAGTTTTTAATAGGAAATAATGTTTTACCTTATAATATGACAGTGTATCAAGCTGTAAGGCAATTTAGTAATAATGGAAATGACCAAAGTGAAACTGATACAGATAATGAAACTCCATTAGGTTTGTAACTTTTTTTTTTTTAAATTAGAAGAAGAAATAATTGATTTTTTAAATAGGAAATGTTGGTATTTGGGTCCAAACACATGTAATATACTATCGACCATTAAAAGAAGATTCGTCTTCATCTAATAAACCTAGTTCAAGTGGTACTACAAGTCATTCAAGTCGTAAAGGAAAAGGTTCGTCAAGTAAAAGTACTTCAAGACGTAAAGGAGATGATTTATGGAATGGTAAGTTATAAAAACTTTTTTTGCGTGTGTCATACTTTTCATAACATTGCCTCAAGTTGTAATTTTTTTATTGTTATTTCAGAAGGATTAACACCTCAAATACAGTCTCCACTAGCCCCCTTTTTAACAACTCAACTTCCCGAATCAGTAACAATCCAAGATGCCTCTTTGGAAGTTTTATGTCTTCTTCGTATCTTAAACGCTCTTAATCTCTACTGGAATACTTTATATCCAGCTATTGACTATAGACCAATAATACCACCATCAGAATTTCTCAATAGTAAAATAGCAGCAAAAGCAAATCGTCAATTACAAGATCCTCTTGTTATAATGACTGGAAATTTACCAAATTGGCTTCAACAAATTGCTTCAGTTTGTCCTTTCTTATTTCCATTTGAAACACGTCAACTTTTATTTTATGCAACATCATTTGATCGTGATCGTGCTTTACAACGTTTACTTGATATGTCACCTGAATTAAGTTCAAGTGATTCACAAGAAAGAGTAACACCGAGATTAGATCGTCGAAAACGTACAATATCACGTATTGATATATTAAAACAAGCTGAACAAGTTATGCAAGATTTAGCATCTTCAAAAGCTTTACTTGAAGTACAATATGAGAATGAAGTTGGTACTGGATTAGGACCAACATTAGAATTTTATGCACTTGTATCAAAAGAATTACAAAAAAGTAATTTAGAATTGTGGAATGCACCAGATTCACATGGAACTGAATATGTTAATACACCATCAGGTTTATTTCCATGTCCTTTACCAAGAGGTGCAAAAGTTGGGCAAATTACAAAAGTTAAAAGCAAATTTAGGTTTTTAGGAAAGTTTATGGCAAAAGCTGTAATGGATTCGAGAATGGTAATGTCACAAAAAAAAAATGAGTTGGTAGAGAAG
This sequence comes from Tribolium confusum, assembly GCA_029207805.1. Taxonomy (NCBI): domain Eukaryota; kingdom Metazoa; phylum Arthropoda; class Insecta; order Coleoptera; family Tenebrionidae; genus Tribolium; species Tribolium confusum. The sequence continues at coordinate 772,199 of JALGAY010000004.1, forward strand.
TGTATTTAATTAATTTTTCTAGTTGGATCTTCCATTTTCATTGTCTTTTTATCGCTGGTTGTTGGGACAAGAACATTGTTTAATTCTTGCAGATCTCAAATATGTAGCACCTGAAATTTATAAAAATTTGAAAAAAATGCACGATATTGTCAGACTACGTGATGCCATATTACATGATCCGAGTTTAACACCTGAGCAAAAAGAAGAAGAGGTATGTATTTTGTACAAACTCGGCTTTGCCTCGTGACACAATTTTGTATCTCTCTTTTTATCAATTAGGTTGAAAAATTGGAATTTGATGGTTGTCCAATTAGTGAGCTCGGTCTTGACTTTGTCCTTCCTGGTCATAACGTTGAATTAATCAAAAATGGGCGTACAACCCATGTGACAATCCACAATTTACATTTATACATCAAATTAGTAACACATTGGATGTTAGTTGAGGGTGTTAACCGTCAAATGGAGTCATTACGTGAAGGCTTTGAGTCAGTTTTTCCATTACAAAATTTACGTGTTTTTCAACCGGAAGAACTTGAAGCTGTGTTTTGTGGTAGTCCTCGTGATTCAATTGCTGGATGGGATATTAAAACATTAATGGAATGTTGTAAACCAGATCATGGGTATACACCAGATTCTCGAGCAATTCGATTTTTGTTTGAAGTTTTGAGTTCGTATGATCGAGAAGAGCAAAGAATGTTTGTACAATTTTTAACTGGAAGTCCACGGTTGCCTGTTGGAGGTGATTTCTGATTGGTTTAGACTTGAGTCATTTCATATTAAGTCATAAAAAACAGAGAAATTTTTGTTAGAAATTTACGTTTTATGGCGTGTTACGAGTTTTTTTTATGATTTTATATGGAATGACTTTTTGTGTGTGATTTGTGTTTTTGATAGTGTGTTTTAGGTTTTAAAGCATTGTCACCACCTTTAACTGTGGTGAGAAAAACCCTGGAACCTAATATGAACCCTGATGATTTTCTCCCGTCTGTGATGACTTGTGTTAACTACCTCAAATTACCTGACTATACAAGCATTGAAGTGATGCGTTTGAAACTTCACTTAGCTGCTTCTGAAGGACAGCATTCTTTCTATTTATCATAAACTGTAATAGAGGTGTTTGATAAAAATCGTGAACTCTTCTAGTGTATTTTATATTAAAAATGAAAAAAAATAGTCAGCAATTCGAATACTTGATATTATATTACATGAAATGCAGCCCCCATGTATGGGATTAAGGTGCCCCTTATTTAATAGCTGTTTTTTTTTTTCGTGATATTAAAAAAAGTTGGTTACTTCGGTAGTTCAGTGTTTTTTTTTTTGTTATATTTAATCAATAATTTTAAGTTTTACTTTATTTAGAAGTTATTTTTTTTTTTTGGAGTGATTTACTTATTAGGCACCTGAGTGAAGTGAGCCTGGTGAGTTTGTTTCTTGTTTTGTTTTTTTTTTTTACGTCACGATAAAGGGGGGCAACGACTGAGTGTGCAATGAACACTAGTGTAATTGTAAGGTGTCACAACGAACAGTTTCAAGTACTAATTAAGGTCTATTTGCCAAATGTATAGTTTACCGTTCTCACTCCTGAAGTGATCAGTTATTAACAAAAAGTAGTTTTAATTTACAAATATGTTTCAATAAAATTTGTATACATAACCACAATAGAGTATTTCTCACATAACCCGCTTTTCTAATTAAAAAAGTATGACACACAAATAAAAACTTTAACATTCCAAATTATATTGTACGTGAATGGTACAAAAAAAAAAAAATCACAGATTACTAAACAACTTAACTAATTTATATACTACAAAGAAATATTTTGTAATGTTACACTGAGGGTGAAAAAATCTTAAATTTAGGTAGATTGATGTTACCACAATCGACCTAAACTCAGACAATTTTTGCTCACCTGTTATAGTACATTTATTACAGCTAATAACACAACTTGAAGTTATTTTTGTTGCAATCTTTTTCTCTTGTCTTTAATTATTACAAACCCCAAAACCCATTTTTGGTGATTTAATACACATAAATAAAATTACCTAAATTTTAATTACTGACTAGGAGATAAAACACACAATAAAAAAATTACAGAATCATTGTTAACCACCCCACAATTAAAATAGTTCCACCAACTGGTGCCAGTTTTCCAAATTTATTATCTCCCGTGAATGCATGATAATAGCAAGCTCCTGAAAACATTGTTGTTCCTAATATTATCAAAGATCCACTCTGAAAAAACATTTGTTAAATTTTCAAAAGAATCAGTGAAATCCACTGACCAATTTTGGATTTTTACAAAGCGGTACTCCCATTAACGCCAAAGTATGTAAAAAATGATATCTGTTTCCTGTTTCAAAGATCGGTTTAAGTTCCTCTGCTCTATCTTTTGGGTACGATCTGTGAGCCCCATAAGCACCTAAAGCAACAGCTGAGGCTCCCATTAACCCTGCCAAACGTATAAAAGGTCCATTTTCGTTTGCAAGTTGCCATAAAGGTTTAGTTTCAGTTATTACAGTGACTGATTGGGGAGAAAATGGGACTTTATCAGGCTACAAAGAAAACACTTAGGAGGAATAATTAAAACGTGAAGAACTTACAGAAATGAATGATTTAACAGTTTTTGAAAAAGGATTTTCGTACACGACGTAATTTACAAATTCGTGAAGACCCATTTTGCTGTTAGGGCACTAAAATTGCCCAAATTTCGTTCAAAAATAATAACACAGGTTTTGACAGTTATTTGACAACACAATCAGCTGTTTCCAAGGTTATGATTCAGGAGTACCAACAGAAATGACTCAAACGTTTTTAATTTTAATTTTTTTTTTATTCAAAAACAAATTATTTATTAATTTAAAACATTGTTTTACATTTTATAATCCTAAATGTTAAACGTAAAAAATTATTCTTGGGTTACGAATTTCAGTTTTCTTTCAAAACGCTAAATTACAAAAATTTATAATAAGGCCTCTATTAATTATTATTTAACAAATAAAAAAGCAATTAACAACAAAAAACAAAAATTACAGTTTATCCATACAACTTTGTTTCATAAGTAATAATTTTTTTATGGACAGAACTAATCTGTAAACAATTTAAAAGCAAAAAAAATGTTTTACAAGTTTTAATTTGAAATTTATCAACAAAATACGATCTAAATACATTTCTAGACAATTCCTCAAGACGTGGAAATTGAGAACGTTTGTTGTTTGCTTCAAGATTTAAATTTTTATCACAAGAATGTAGAGTGAAATTTGAAAAATATCTCTTAAGTTCTTCAAGTTGAGAAAAACTTAGTTCTGTTGCATAATTTCGAAGAAAATTAGGAAGAGTTTCAGTCACATTAATTATGAAATTTGACATAACATAATAGTCAAGACACGGTAGATTTTCTTTTTTTAAGTCCATATGAAGTAGAATTTTAAAAAATTCATAAAATCCAAACTTTTTATAAACTAAATGAAGAACATGCTCATCAATTTCTAATCCATAACTTAACAAATAACAGAAGTATTTCATTATAGTAGATTCGTCAAAAATAGTGAATAAAAGTTTAAAAAACGACCTACTGAAACTATTAATTAAATCCATAGTTTCGTCCTTTAAACTACTTTCAAGAAATACATTCAATCTCTCAATAGAAATATCTTCATAAATTAAACGATATTTTTCTTCACAAATCAAAGTTAAATAAATTTTGAGAGGTGTTTCAAGTTTTTTAATAATATCTTCTAAACAAGTTAGACTTATAGAACTTAGCACTTGTAGAGACGTCAAACAAGAAGCAAAATGAGCATTTACAATTATTTTAAATGATTGATTTATTATTTCATCAAATAAAAATGTGTGATTTGCAGCAAGTTGCAACACTATTTCTAAATGAATTTCTAAAGACGAAAACTCATCATAAGTGTAATAAAATAAAATTTCTTGTATTAATTGAGGTCGTTCTGAATCAACCGCAATTTCAAAAATATTATAATTTGATGCATCCTTAAATGAAGTATCTGCACCAAAAAGCAATAGCATCGTGATTATTTCATTGTAATTATCATCATCACGCAAATAGCCAACTAATTCTAGTGGGGTTTCTCCACGAAAATTACAATTATTTACATCAAGTCCTTTATCAATTAACAACTTTGTAACTTCCACAAAACCTCCACGTACAGCCCGATGCAAGAGTGTATTACCTTGACTATCAATTTGGTCAATACATGCCCCCTTTTTAATTAATTCACAAGCATAATATTCAGCGTTACTTCTTTTATGCAGCAGCAATATCAATAATGCAGTTTTGCCATCATTATTTTCGTAATCTAGGGGATAATCAGGAAGAGACAGTATATAGTCAAATATTTTGCAACTAAAAGTAAACAAAAGACAGGTATTTAAACAAATTAACTGCTTCTTTACCTGTCTTGAATAATTGCAATTTGTAACAAATTATTACCCTTTTTGTATGTAGTGTTATACCATTCTGGAGAGACAAGTAAATCTCTAAATGCATCTACATTATCTTGAATAATTGCAATAATTAAACGTGATCTTGTGCTGGTCTAAATAAGATATATAAAATTAATGTGAGGTTATGTTTCATTGTTAAACATACCAAAACTAGAGGCCGAGTTACTTCATAACACATTAACAAAAGCTTATCATTATCTGATAATTCTGATAACTCCATTATTAATTGTTAAATTTAAATAACAAAATTAAAATAAACGAATTTGACATTTGTGTAAAAATTGTAGTGATACAGTGTGTGCAACCAAACAGCAGGTATACCAACTGTAAATACACCAACTTTTTTTTTTGCTTGTGAAACTTATTTATTTAAATAATGAAAGAATAAAAATCAATGTCAAACCCAGAAGTTGATTTATTTATTAATTTAAGACAATTATTTTACATTTCACAATAATTATAAATGATTGATAGGGAAAGATAATTACCTAACCTCACTTTTTTTCAAAACGTCAAATTATAAAAAAAAATTTCAAAAACTAGTAAGGTCTAAATTGCCGCTCTTTGTGATAGGAATTGCGGTCCCTATAATTATCTGAGCGATAATCTCGACGGTCATACCGATTTTCACCTCGGTCTCTATTAAACCGAGATTTATTGTACCAAGGACACATTATTGGGGGCTTTGGTATTCCTGAATCGTAGATCTTCTTATACTCAAAATCTGCATCAGTAAATCTATCAGAGAACTCCAAAGCACATTCTTCTAAGAAAGCTTCTTGTTCTCGAGACAAACTGACCGACATTTTTCCAAAATAGAGAAATATTTTCACACCAAAGATTGGTACTTTTCTCGTTGTTATCAAGTGCCTAATTAGTATAAATAGAACACTTAGAAATTAAAAAAAGCTATATTTAAACCTATTTTGACAGGTGTAAAAAGTGAGGTTATGTTAAAAGAAAATTTAAATTGAAAAATGTATAAATTTTTAAACTAAATCACTTATTCACTTATAACGTTTTTAAACAGTATTCCAATCAAAAAACACTTTAGTATTAAGAAAAAAGCACAAATTTCTGTTTTTAGGTTTTGTGTTGACAAGTGAGGTTATGTCAAAGATTTTAAAAATTACATAAACGTATACTTTCGCACTAATTTTTATCACTTATCACGTTTTATACAATATTCTGATTACAAAAGCAGTGAAATAACAAGAAATAAGCACAAGTTCATATTTTTAGGTCTCGTGTTGACAGAAGTAAAAAGTGAGGTTATATCAAATGTCAAAAATTAAAGTTCCTAAAATCAAAAATAGTCGATGGAATTTGTGAAAATGTGGGCGTTTTGGAGAGAATTTTGAAATAAAAATACAAATAAGAGTCAAAAATAATCTCACGGTATGTAATTTAATACAATTTGTTTAAAAATATCAAAATTTGTAAAATTAGTCATCATGATTCATAAAAAATTCAAACGCCGCTTTTTTACAGTTAGAAATTATTGATTGACCGCGTTAAATTTATACATTAATGATAATAATTGTAGGTCATCTGGTGTCACAGTCATGTAATGAATACCACGTATTTTTTTCAATTAAAACCTTAAAAGTGAGTCATTACTTGTGAGAATTAGATAAGAAATTTAATCCCAACAGTTATACAATGTTAAGATAGCACAAAGTAAACAAAAAATGGCAAAATCAAGCTACAGGTAAATCCAGAAAATCTACAACACGATAAGTAATTATTTCTTGTAGTAAAATCGACGAATATGGTTTTGAACGTCCCGACAATTTTAATTACGAAGCTCATGATGAATTCATGTCTAAATATATAAGAATTCTAACAAGGCGATCCCTAAGATGGAACACAATTAAAGAAGGCAACTATGGCAAATCAAACACTTTAAAAAGATTCATCAGGAAAGGTATTCCGAGTGACCGGCGAGTATCAGTATGGATGTCGACTTCAGGAGCTGATAAATTACGAAACAACAGTCCTCACACCTACCAAGACTTAAAGAAAAAAATTACAAACAAAACCCTCATAGAAACAATCCAAATTGATCTTCCACGAACCTTCCCCGATAATATTTACTTCACAAATCATGAAAATTTACCTCAGCAATTATTCAACGTACTTGCAACTTTTGCTCATCAAAATTCTGAAGTGGGATACTGCCAAGGCTTGAATTACATTGCCGGTCTTTTACTGTTGGCGACAAAAAGCGAAGAAGCGTCATTTTGGCTTCTTAAAACTCTAGTCGAGACGTTATTACCGAGTTATTATATTCCAAGCATGTCAGGATTGCTTACAGATTTAGATGTATTAAATGTTTTAATACAGAAATCCGAGCCTACAATTCATCAACACATACAAAATATTGGCATGCCTTGGGCTTTAGGTACAACAAAATGGTTTATTTGTTTATATTCAGAAGTGTTACCAACTGAAACAGTTTTACGAATTTGGGATTGTTTATTTAATGAAGGATCAAAAATTTTACTTAGAGTTGCAATTACTTTAATTAAAATCCATAAGCAGCAAATTTTAGAAACTACAGAGTTAAGTGAATTAATTGCGTGTTTTAGAAATATGCGAAGCCATGAACGTGTCATCAATTGCCATGAATTTATGAATGTAAGTTTTTATTTAAATTAAATAAAGTCTAAGTGTTTCTTTTTTCAGGATGTATTCAAGCTTCCTGGTAGTTTTTCATTACGTAATTTAGAGAAGCTAAGAAGAAAACATCAAAAATGATTAAATTAGGTTACTTTTTATTTTTATATCTAGAATGAATCTAGTCTTGTTTCTATTTTATACAACCAATATACATTTTTAAGTGTTTTTACATGCTAGAACGTACCCTATCAGTTCTGTTATCGTGAATGTTTTTCTAAATAATCTTTAGCTTCGTTAATTTTTGATGCTAGATATGGGGAGCCCCCTCGATCAGGATGATTCACTGCCATTACTTTTTTAAAAGCTTCTTTTACTTTAGCTTTACTTGCCGTTGGAGCAATTCCTGCAAAAAAATTAGTACCGGAACAAAAACTTTCTAATAATTCTAACCTAGAATTAAAGCTGCCTCTCGACGATTCATTTTTGGATCAAAACCACCTTTGTAATATTTCGCATTGGCCATTGTTTCAGTATCAAATTTTGGTAGGTTTTTCATTGCTTCATTCATTGTTTTTGAAACATTAGGCAGCTGTCTTAATGCATATCGGCCTGCAAACCCCACAGCAGCAATGCCCAATCCGGCTAAAATCACTCCAGTCGACTGGAATAACACAAATTATTTAAAAAATTGCAATATTTTGAAACGCACCATTTTCGAAAATTGCGACCTAATTAATTTTGTCTATTTTTAAAAATCACACGTAAATTTACAAAAAAAAATATTTTGACGTTTGACATAAAAACAGCGCTGCCAACCGCACTTTTGTAACTAAATGTAGGGATTACTAAATAAAGGCTGTTCATGTTTCTTAATAGTAACTAAATTTAGTTACACTTTTATGTTTAACTGGAAAAGCCTAACAAAATGTCTATCAGATCTTAAATATTTGACTAAATTATTTATTTTAAACACAATATTCTTACTTAAAGTTTAAAAAAGTCGGATAGTCCCAGAACACAATGTGTACGAAAGCCAAAAGCAAGGAAAAACAAAAAGTTTCGAGAAAAAAATTAGAAGAAGGTTCTACCGTGATACTATAAACTATAAAAGCAAAAATAGTGTGGTGGTACGCCTGAGTAGTTGGTAGCCGCGCCATATTTGAGTCTTGTCACAGTTTTAAGTTAGGTATTTACAAAGACGACTTTTTGGACAAACTTATTTTACATTTACAAACTTTACAAACTTATTATGACATTTAGTATGTAGTACCAACAGAAAAATTCTAATCTGTTACGAATCCAACAAAAAATCACTATCATTTTTAGTATCCCGAAATAAGAGATTGAAAAAAGGCGTTCTTCAGAAAAAATAATAATGTGAAAACGACGATTGGTAGAAAAAGAAGTATAAAATTTTTTTATAAGAAATTGAAAGAGTCGGCTAGAAGAAAAAAAAAAGGAAAAAATATCTCTAGAGTTTGTCGGCTGAAAAAAAAGAAGAGCCATAGCAGATTAAAGAGAAAAAGCTTGTAAAAAAAAACTTGGAAAACGAGATTGGAATAGAAAGGGAGCTAATGGAAAATATTAGAAGTACAAAGAAGAATATTTTGAAAATTATTTGAAAAACGAGCGAAGAAAAAAAAAGAAAGGACGACGCATTCTGAAAGAAGATTGGGAAAACAGAAGAATTCTAGAACAAAAGGCGTGTCTAGAAGAAAAAAATAAGCAGAAGAAGACTCTAAAAGAACAAAATAGTGATATTTCTAGGTAGAACAGAGTGTGAGATTCGGCTAATTGTAAAAAAAAAACGGATATTCCTAGAAGAAATTAAAAGACGTCATCTGGAACAAAAAGAAGAGCCGTAGAAGATTGTAGAAAAACAAAAGAAGCTTCTAAACAATCTTAAAAAACACGATTAGTAGAGAAAAAGGAACACTAAAAGATTCTATAAGACCAAAAAGTTCTTTGTTAAGAGTTAAACAACAACTGCAAAAGAAAGAAGAGCTAAGACAATTCTGTAAAATCAGAAAAAGAACTACAAGAATTTAAGAAAGAAGAATTAAAAATTAAAATATATAAAAAGTTGAAAAACCGCAGCCAGTGAAGACTCAATGTTCTTTCTTTTCTCTAAAAAACAACAAAAAAATATTCGAGAACATAAAAAAACTCTAGAATAATGTAGAAAACGACAATTTCTGAATAAACAGAAACAGAAATTTCTGAGAAGTTGAATGTCGTCATTTGGAAGATAAGAAGATCCATGGAAGATTCTACAGGAACAAAAGAAGGTTTTAAAAGAAAAAGAAGACAACTGTTATCACTATATCAAGTGTTATCAGTCATTATTGTTATAAATCTAGTTACCTGAATTCGCATTTCCAAGCGATGGTAATCAATCTAACCTCACTTAATTTTTTAACACTAAAATAACGTTAAGTTACAAAATTACGTTGCAAATTCGATTTTAATCAATAATTGGACACTAAAACACAAAATTTGCGGCAAATTGATAAAAAACTACTACTTTTCTAAGCAAAAACAGCGGTTTTTCACGGTAAATGACAGAACAAACGTCGCGGTGATTGTGCAATGCTGCCAACCACCACCATCATCCAACCAAATTCCCTAGTAATTAATAAAACCAGACTAAACTCAAATAACAAGCTAATTTTCTGGAGTTTGTTAAGTTTTTAATTTTCTGTATTTCACAATTTGTATCAAATTTGTCTTTATTCAATTAAAATATGTGTATTGTTTGTGTAAAACCATAAAATGTTCAAAGTCAGTTATGTCACAATCTCAAATTTTTTGATTATTTTTAAGTGTTTTGAGTTTATATTTCTCCTAAAAAAATTATGTAGCCGCATCCAATGTTGAATTTAAACTAATTAATTTTAATTATTATCTAATTATTTAAAAAAACACAACACTTCAAATGTATGCTATAGCTCATTTCACGAAAACTGAATATCTCAGTAAGTGAGTCATGTATAAAGCGTTTCAGAACAATTGATATCTAGAGTGACTTTCTTTTATACCCCAAAAAAAAGTAGTTGAAACAAGTAATTCAAATAAAAAACACAGATTTTAATTATTAAAAACAAGCACCATTTTGCATTTCAAGTAAGGAATTTTTGCCAAATAATCACAATTAACTGTCTCTTTGTTTATTAAATTTTCTTTAAGAATATCGAATTTGAAATAAATAATTGTATTGTTAGTTCGGGTACTACATATAAATTCAAATGACTACAATCTAAAAGTTTAAATTTTATTTATAATGAATTAATATAAATTATAATATACAAACAGGGATAAGTAAATTGAGGGAAGGACGAAGCTTAAATGAAAATGATACTGAAATAATTCTTAAAATAAAACATCAAAATGCCATTTTGCCTCTCACACCTATCATAATTGTAAAATAAGTGAGAGGCACATTGTAGTATTCAATAAAAATTTTCAAGAATTAGAGACAATACAATGACTTATAGGCAAAGTGAATTAACAATTAATTCCATTAGTATTCAATAAAATTAAAAATAACTTCAAATAACATCTAATTCTTACAAGTTGGTTCATTTTAAAGTCATAACAAAACCTAACAAAGAACGATTGAATGAACACATTTCAATCAAATCTTAAAAAAAAAGAAAAAAAAAACACGTAAATAAATATACAATAATTATCTACACAAATAAGCTATATGTATATTTGATAATAAATACACATAAAAATACCTGTGACAATATTAGTAGATTACGCTACTTTAAAAATGTAAATGTAACATTATAATAGTGCATATTTACATAATAGTTTGCTTAAGTCTAAAATTAGTTTCATGAAAAATAAATAAAGAACTGAGAGTTAAATTTAGTTATGACTTTTTCAAAAACAAAGTATCACAAAATCATAATGATTGGTTATATGAACGTGGAATAAAAAAAATGTGGATAATAAATCAAAATAAAGCGACTTGAGGGCGCCACATACAAACTTTATTTTGATTTATATATGAAATCCTCATTATTTTTTTTTCCACGTATTTATTCTTCACCATAATAAAAGCACAAAACTTGATTTTTGCTAGTGATATTTACATTGAAATTTTTTTTAATGTTAGAGACAAACTGTTTACTATCTATTCAAAAAGCACTCGAACCATATTCAAACTTATTGAGTAAAAAGCAAACCCAATCTCAGTCACAATAATCGAGCAGCATTTTATTTATTTATTTATTTAAACTAAATGGGACTGTTTTTGCATAAAAAGGAACGTAAGCAAGAAATGCATCATATTCCGATTAATATAAAAAATGCTTTAGGTCAGGTCTATATACATACATATCACATGTCCCACTTTAAAATATAAATAAACATTTATACATGTTGCTCTTGAAAGCTTTTTTAAATTTTTAAGTGTATTACCAACATTACCTAATACGTGTTAGGAGTATGTTCGCAACTTTGTGTTATATCAGGTAGATCAGGTTTAGTTTCTTCGTTTTGCGTAGTCTCAACAACTTCTTCCTGAGATTCTTGTTCTTCACTTACATCTTCTTCATCACGTTCTAAATCTGGCATTAATTCAAGCGCCCTTTCAAGAGTCTTTCGCGCACTATTTGAACGCTCAAGAAAATAACCATTTGAACTATCATTTGATTGGGCTGGTGGTGACCACGTACTGTAAGCGTATTGAGTACTGGCAGGGTATTTTCGTTCTAATTCATCTTGTAACCAAGCAACTGAAGCTGTCCATGTACGACGTAAATCAGCTTGAGTATTTAACATTAAACGAGCTGCTTGACATTTACTAAATAATGCTACCATGCATTTAATACATTGATAAGCACGTTTTTGATAATGATTCTTGGCACGTACTATTGTTTCTAATAGACCTTCACGTTCTTCAGGAACACCTTTAATTGCATTATGAATACGATGTGTCTGCCAAGAATCTTCAATTAATAAAACTGATAAAAGAATCTCGATGTGATGACGTAATTCTTGACAATAAGCAAAAGCAATCTGCCATAAAAGTTCAGATAAGACAGTACGAGAAAAATGAGGATTTTCCCATGAACAAAACTGTAGAAGTTTAATAGCATCATCTGTTAAATTTGTATCCTCAATAACTTTTTTAATAAAACTATCAAAAGAGAAAATTAAATCAAAATCTGTTATTTGGTAATTATTACATGACTTACCTAGAACGTCCATAAAGAATTTCAGCAGCTTGAGGAGATATTGGCATAATATAATTAGAACACATCGGATCAATAAATGGATTAGGTAAAATACTACCACCTGTACTTGACTGACATTTCGAACTAACATCACAGCAACGTATCAAACAAGAAACTAATTGATTTAACTTTCCTAATTCTGTATATTGGTATTTTATTGCCGGTCCTGGACCTTCATCCAATGCAACTAACATAAATGTAGCTGGCACATTCATTTTTAATAATTGGGCTTTTTCTTGAACACCTATAAATATAATTAAATATCCCACTTCTGACTCTTTTAAAAAATATTATTTTACCTTGATTCGCATACATATGAAACACAGAACAATAGTGTGGTAAATGACGTCCATGTTCACTCACTTCTCGTTGTAATAAACCCAAAAGAGCCCATAAAACATGATCACTTAATGATGCATTCGGATCAGGATTATTTAAACCAGCTGGACATGGACATGGTCCATCATTTATTGAAAAATGTGCCAATAAAACAATTATTTTTATAAAAGCTGAACGAACTTCATTACTTGGACAACTTAGTAAATAATCACAGAAACGATGCATGTGATTAAATAACATATTGTGTGCGAACCATGAACGTATTGTTGGCGAAAAACGTAAGTGCATACATAATACATCACACCTGAAACATAAAAAAAATTATTACTAACAAATAATTTAAAAAAAATCTGTAGACGCACTCTATCGGCAGAATTTTGAACTAGAACACACATATGTGTTATACAAAAAGAAACAATGAAAATCTAATTCAAAACGTTGTATATTTTAGCTATTAAAGTCCTTTAAACTGACTTCTAAGGCTGAGGGGTAACCATACTACGATTCATTTTTTGTAAAGCGGCAAATAAGCCATATGGTGATAAGATTCGCTGGAGAATTGGTCTTAGTTTATATACTTTAGTAGCAATCTTACAAAATACATTTGAGTGTAGAATCTTATCTTAGAAATTGAAAGAGTCTGCTGAAAGAAAAAAAATTTCTAGAGTGTTTATGAAATGATTAATGAAATGAAGAGAAATAGAAAATCCTAGAAGTCAAAAGACGCCGGCTGAGAAAAAAAGAAGAGCCATAGAAGATTAAAGAGAAGAAGAAGAAGCTTCTAAAAAACTTGAAGAACGAGATTGGAATAGAAAGAGAGCAAATGGAATACAAAGAAGAATATTTTGTAAATTGTTTGAAAAGGAGCAAAGAGAAATGACGACGCATTCTAAAAGAAGGTTGGGAAAACAGAAGAATTCTAGAACAAAAAACGTGCCTAGAAGAAAACTCTAGAAGTACAAAATAATATTTCTAGAACAGAGTGTGAGAATCAGCTGTTGATGGAACAAAAAGAACAGAAATTCCTAGAAGAAATTGAAAGACGTCATCTAGAACAAAAAGAAGAGCCGTGGGAGATTGTAGAGAAACAAAAGAAGCTTATAAACAAACTTAAAAAACACGATTAGTAGAGAAAAAAGAGCACTAAAAGATTCTATAAGAACAAAAAGTTCTTTTTTAAGAGTTAAACAACGATTGGAAAAGAATGAAGTGTTAAGAACTGTTCTGTAAAATCAAAAGAAGAACTAGAAGAATTTGAGAAAAAAAGAAGAAAATTGAAATATATAAAAATTGAAAGACTACACTCGCAATTCTTTCTTTTCTCTAAAAAGAACAAAAAAATATTTTAAAACAAAAGAGATCTCTAGAATGATGTGGAAAATTAAGACACATATGTGTTATACAGAAACAATAAAAATTTAAATCAAAACGTTGTATATATTAGCTATTAAGGTCCTTTAAAGTGACTTCTAAGGCTGAGGGGTAACCATAGTACACATCGTAATAAGATTCGCTGGAGAATTAGCCTTAGTTTATATACTTTAGTAGCAATCTTACAAAATACATGAGTGTAAAATCTCATTTTATTAGGTCTAATAAAATCCAAAATTTTAATATTTTGACTGTTTATAGTAAATTATATTAAGTCCGCCATTTAAAATTTGCTAATTTACAAGTAAAAATTGTAATCTCTGATCAAAAACACCTACTTAAGACTCGTGTCTATAAGTTCTAAATTCCACCACTAGTGGCACTACTAGTAACTGTCAAAATGAAGTGATATTAGCTATAGTTGGTGACAATTCTATGTACAGTAGTGCCACCTTTTTATTAATTGTAGAAAGTTATAAAAAACTCACCAATCCATTGCAAGTCCTCGCAAATTTTTCTTCGTATGCCATCCAGTATGAAACAGAAAATTACTAAGTAATTGAACACTAAGTAAAGTCTGTTGTTCAATCATTTCATTTGATTGACCAGGACGTGGATTTGGTTGTGCACAACTACTTGCTAATTTTTTAATAAATGAAAAATATTCTATCGAAAATTGACTTCTGTGATGTAAGAATTTTATATTTTGTTTACGAATGCTATTTTCTATTGCCAATGGCATTTTTAAATGTGTTTCTTTTCTACCAGCTACAAAAAAAATATATATTTTTCACTTATATACACAGGATGGCCCACTGAAAAGAGAGCCATGTTCCATAGAATAATTTACAAAGAGATATATTTAAGTGTACCCTTCGCAAATAAAATCTAGATGGGTCATTTACAGTGGGCCACCTCCTGTATTTTTTTTTTTTTTCTAACTTACTTATTTTCATTTCATTCACAGCTTTAATTAAGTCATTTTCTTCAACATCATGCCTTGTATAAAACAACATATAGGCATTCCACCAACGTTTTTGTCTTCGATAAGTTGTTCGTTTTAACATTGGATCAAAAACCTCACCCATATAATCACCACCAAAACATTGAACTTTCATTTCGTCATCTTCACCCATACGACATTCTGATACGTCACCATCATCAAATTTATACCACCTGACGTCACCAGAAGCGTCACGATGTCTTATATATGAATAATAATGACCACCTTGTGTAAAAAAATAATTAAATTCAAATTATCAGGTAAAGAAGATTTCTATACCTGAGGCTTGACCTGAATGTACAACTATACCAGACAAGCGATATTTCGTACATGTATCACTTGTATTAGGATCTAAATCACAGTCAATTATTTCACCTTCAATTTTAGCCAATCCAGACACTGTATAAGGTTCCATATCTAAATCACGAGGGAATTCAAAATAATCATTAAATTTGATGGCACAAACACGCTCAAAATCGTATTCAAATCGTTTTAATTGAATTCCTAAAATTGGTGGGAGCTTTTTAACACATAAGCGTTTCACAGTTACTACTTTTTTAGCACATTTTTCACAATAATAAGCATCGGCACCTTCCAATAATTCACCTAAAATTTTTTTTTATAATATTTGTTATTAAGAGCGCATAGCGTCTTTTACCTTTGACATACTGCTCCATAGAATCTTGTAAACTACTGTGATTTCTTATATCTACACTAATAACACTAAATGGTTCCTCTTTTGAATATCGATGAGGACAACCTTTACAAATTTTTTGATCTGAATACGATCCACCTAAAATTTTTGACATGATCTGTTCATGTCCAAGTGTTTTTAATGCTTCATCAAGACTTTCAATAAGTGACATGAAAAATTCTACAGCATCCTGTTGTTCCCTCAGATTAACTGGCTCACCTGAAAATTGTACCACAATTGTAAAAAACCCTCACAAAAAAAAAAATGTAAAGCAATCACCTTGAAGTTTAAAATGTCTCCAAAGTCCCCTAGGCACATAATATTGAAGGCGTGAACAGGCCAAGTGACCAAATATTGCTTGTACCTGCTTCAAAATACCAACATTATAATCTTTTCGATTATCATCAAAACAATTTCGATCATCGGTACAATCAGCATCTAGTTCTAAACGTTCTTCACCAGTAAAATCTTCATTTGGATCAGTGGCTGCACCTTCAGCTGCCAAAATACCTTCACGAATACTTTCAACCATATAAAGTTGTTGTAAAACTGAATTCATGTAACAAGTCGCACCAGCATTCTTTAAACCAACAAAACCTTGAAATGGACGAGGACCAATTGTTGGCAGATAATCCCATTCTACTATTACTGTTTCAGGGTCTATAACAACAAATAAAACCAGTTATTAATTTCCAATAACAATTACAGTAATTTTGCTATAAAGTGAACTGTCGATATTCTAAAGCGGCCGAGTTATAGAGACATAATAAAGCCAAAATGACAACGTTTCGACAACAACCAACTACAGTAATCTAGGAACTTTATCAACTACGAAAAATTACAAAATGGTGATTGAGTGAGAGACAGTAATCACTAACAATTCAAAATTTTTTAGTAATCAAATTTTTCTCTATTTTTTTTTGTTACTCACCTGAGTAAAACATCTCTGTTAGCATATTAACCAACTGTTTAAAATTCTGTACACAATTCAAACACAACGCAATTAAAAGATTAAACGCTGCTGCTTGTGTTTGTGGTGTATCACAAATTGGTATAGCTGGATCCTCCCCCAATTGTCCTGTTTTATTTAATTGTAACATTAATTTACTTGCTGGAAACAAAAAATCCTCCAACAATTCTTTAATAAAACTTCCAGTATCAGCACTTCCTAATTCACATTTCTGTTCTGGTGTAAGAAAATGTAACAATTCTTTTGTTAAAGTTAAATGTCCTTCAATTAACACTTCATTTTTATCTCTAGCTTTTCGCAACCATGCTACTTCTTTAGCCAATAAAGCATCAGCATTTTGTAATGGACATCCTGTTAAATATGCCACATTCACTAACTGACTCAATAATTGAAAAAGTTCATGTGAAGTATTTGCATTTTCCAATACTAAAGTATCTAATAAAGAAAATAATAACGGTGTTATTAATTGAAGTGCTAATCGACTTGCTGCACCACATGTACATATAATAATAAGTTGTTCAGCTGCTGCAATACGTACAGCACAACTTGGATTTAACAATACTAAATCAGTGATAAAGTAAGGCCACCTTTTGTCATGATAGAGATGTTGAAGACTACTTGAATTCAAGACTAGAGCAATACTGAGCAATTCTAATGCTTCTTTAACAAGAAGAATCTCGTTCGTATGTAGTTCAAGAGGAACGTTACGTTTCTTTGGATCGGCAAGTGAATGTAAAACTTCAGGGGAGGCATTAAGAGCATTTAAATTATCGCTACTAGCTGCCCATACAAGACGAAGAAGGGCTAATGTTGTATTTAAGTCGGGAAGTTCCCAATTTAGGGCTTGACTGAATAAAGCTTGCGCCTGACCTGTGCTTCCTGTTTCAGCTACCATTAGTTGTGAAAGACCCTGAGATAGTTTCATCGAGACTTGACGCAATATCTGTAAAAAAAAGTAAGAAACTCCTCAACAACATTTTTGTTTTGTATCGATTATAAAAAAGACCAACAATGTTTTTAGTACTGCAGTATCTAGTTACGTAAAGTAATACGTTTCTATTGTGGTTTTTATAGCCATATTTCTACGAACTTGGCTTGTCTTTGCAGCAAAAAACCACTTCTTACCTGATCAGAATGGCCTGGCACTGTCCTTAAAGCTGATCTAAGATGCATTCCCGGCGTTGTAGTATTCTCACTATTTGGTTCATTTTCTGGTGGTGTATGATCTTCACTTAATCGTACAAGTACATGTGCAACAGAGGTTAAAATAAGTTTACATATTTTTAAAACAACTAAATATGCTGATCTACGTGTAACATTATCGGCACTTGACATAAAATTATTTTTTGTTAACATTTCTAAAAAGATGTGTGCTTCACCAGACGTCATAAAACTATATTGAAATTCATAAGTTTTATCTGAGAGTGGTTCAATTGCTGGCATTAACATTGCATAGAGTACTTCTAAATTATACAAAACCTACAAAAATAAAAACATAATTAGAAAAAAAATAAAAACAAAAACAGTTATTACAACAAACCTCAGCTGGTGTTGAACTGAAAAACATATTATCCATTGTGATATTTTGATCTCCTGATGTAAAAAGAATCCGTAATTTTTCCGTTGTTTCAGTATCACAAGGCATTAATTGAAGTAATCCATATCCTCCATCACGTAAAGGTGGGTATTCTAGAATACTTCCAAGATGAGAGAGTTGACAGAAGAATTGTGAGTAGACATGTTGTGTTGACATTAAAACTCCAGGTAATAAATTCTCCGCTTCAATATTTGGACCATCATAAGGATGTTGTGGTGATGATGTTGAACTATCTGAACTACTATCTTGTGATGATGCCATATTTGAATTAACTTGCATTACTTTAGCTGATATTAACATTTTATCTCTGATTGGCATTTGTGATAATAATTTACGATCATCAGCAGGATCTAATGGTTCACCATTAATAAAAAGTTCAAGTTTACAATGAACTCCTGGTTTAATACGTCGTAAAATATGACGTCTTAGTGAAGCTAGAGTATCATTTGAATGTGTAAACATTTCTAAATCTTCAACTTGTCGATTAGGACTTGAAAATCTCACAATAACTGCTAAATGTTTTCCTCTACAAGCTCTATATAATGGGAGAATTTTTCTTTCACCCAAAAAAGCAATATCACATTCACTTATATACTCATGTAGTACTCTTATAACTCTACACATTTTCACAGCCTCTGCACGTATCCGATTCTGCATTTGATTCTTATTAAAATCTTTATCATTTTCCGATTTTTGTAAAACTGTAACAGTATCATAATGTGCACGTAATCTATCATGACATTCTGTTATAAAATTCTCATGAAATTCCATTTGTGATTGTTGTAATCTCGGTCCTAAATTCGTACTAACTTCTCTAAGAAGTTCAATAGCTCTTTCAGCTATATCATCAGGACATAATGTTAAAACTTTCCATAAATAATCTAAACCGATTAAATCTGGATCTTCAGTAAGTAAAGAACGCCGTTTTACTTTAAGTTTTTCAGCTTTTGTATTAACAGCTTTGAAAAAACGTTCAAAACATTTGATACCACTCTCAGTTAATAATAGAGGATCCAATGTAAGAATATTATTTTCAAAAAAATCTCGATTTATCCCAGGATCTAAATCAGGTTCTTCACCCATTAATTTCGAAAACCATTTAAAACATGCTTCACGATCTGATTGAAAAACTGCATTTTCGGCAAGACATTGCCAGATTTGTTTTGCCTGTTCTTTACACAGCCATAGTTGACCGTCTTTGAGTAGAAATCTAAAAAGAAATCTTTGACGGAAAGCTTAGATATAGTATGAGTCGTACTAACATCGTGCCCAATAGAACTACAGTAAAAAATACAGTAAAATTTCGATAACTCAGACCAAATTTATAGTAAAAGAAAGACAAATTCAATAAATCAAATCTCTCGATTATTAGAATTTTTTGTGGCAAATTCGAATTATCGAAGTTCTACTGTAATTAAATATTAGTTAATTAGAGAACAGCTGATTTTGCAGTTTATTTCATTTATGATAAAATTGATATACAAGGATTAAAAATGATTTTTTGAGAATGGACACTGCAAGACCAGTGATTCTTTAATTATCTAGAGTGGAAATCAAATGAGAAAAAGACAATGGCGTCTCTGCGTCACTGATATTGGACAAGTCCATTGTATTATAAGAGGAAGTTATGTTTGACAGATTCGGCTCGTCTACCATCATCCACGTTTGGTGTACTTTGATTTCGAGTTTTGAGCGCTTTTTTAAAGTTTCGAGAGGACTTTTTGCAATTTAGTTTTGTCCTGTTGCTTATTAAAGTTATTTTGTACTGTTTGTTCGTTTATTGGGAATTTATTTTGGTAGTTGACAAATTACTGACTAATTAGCAGATCTACGTTACGCTACTGGTGTTATAATTATGACGCAGCTTAAGCTCCGCCCTTGTCTTTTTCACATTTGAATTCTGCTCTAATACACCCATATCAACAAATAATAATTAGGTTGGCAATAAAGTTACTACATTTTTTTTGCAAGTTGTCGATTTGTTAAAATTACTTAATTTTAAGTCTCACTTCACTGCTGCCAACCCAATCAGTACTTGTTGATCACACTAAAACTAAATAATAATCTAAATACAATTAAATTTTAAAATAAAATTAAATATTTTAAACAAAATATGTATAAAATAAAAAAATATATTTATACACACCTGAGAAAATTCAGTCTTTCTTGAACTTGGATCACATGGCAGTATCTTCCATCTGGAATATAAGTTTCACTTGTTAAGTCCGGTTGTTCCTTATACAAATTTCTTAAATGATCTATATAACTTGTAAGACTATTTGTAACTAAAATAACTAGCGAATGTTGAGCTTGTAATCTCTCAATAACATCTTGTCTGTAAAACATATGATGTGTTCTTTGTCCATGAGCACCATTTGTATTTTGTTCATATAATAAACAAATTTCTCTTATTTGTTTTAAAGCAGGTAATACCCACATTTCACTATTTTTCAATTCATCAACACATTTATCTAACCAGACAGTTTTCTGTGCATCTCTTTCTTGTGAACAACTATAATCCAAAATTTTAACATGTGCTGATAATGCTTGATCCATAATTTCAGTAGTAACATCTTCAGCATGTGCTAAATTCCAAAAAAGTGTTAAAACTTTATGTGCCATAACACCATCTTTATCATCTTCAGCTAAACGACGTATAAGTTCAAGAAGACGTTCTCTTTGTCGTTTTGAAGCTGAGGTCCAACTATTTTGAAAACATTCAAATAGATGATCGAGTTGATCTGCACTAAAATCCCATGCTAGTTTTGCCAATAGATCATGTACATTCTTCACTATTGCTTCATGTTTTCCTGCTTGAGCTGCCCAAACTGCATCCAAATCTTTAAGACTTAATGCACGTTCTTTTATTACAAAACGTAGAATTTTCTCGAGTTTTTCAACGTATTGAGGTTGGTGAAGTGAGTCGCGGAGGACTATTTCCAAAACACGATTTTCGTTTATCCATTTCTGGAAAATTATTATAAAAAAAAACACACAATTTATAAAGCAATGTGACATACAGCCATTCGTTCTGGTGTTAGATATTCCTCTTCTTCAATTCCATGATGTCGATTAGGATAGTAACTAACACTAGATATAACCTTGTTTATCTCATTTAAAGCATTCATTTTGCCATTAAAACTTGATATTTGCAATTGACGTAAAATCATTGTAAGACGAAAACCTTCAAGAGTTCGAATTAATTCTTCTTGTCCAGGAACACGTGATGCTAAATTTTTTGATGATTTTATTATCGCCGAAACTATATCGCTTTTACTTTCGTTTTTTGCTTCTCTTTTTAGCTCATCGTCAGTTAATTTTTCTAATATACCAGGAACCATTTCCTGCAATTAATTCGCGTTTTAATAAACAATAATAAAATCAGATGGTTAAATTATTTTGAACTCGGCTATTGCCTGGTCATACAAATGTAAAAAAATAGCATTAGTCCTAAGATTTTTCTTTAATTATATACAGAGCATTCATAAATGAATTCAAACCTCGTGACTAAATAAATATAAAAAAATCATATTGAAGCTTTTAACATCACTGATAATATTTCTTTTAACAAATAATTGCGTTTATCTTTTACAAAAAAAATATTATTTCCAGATTTATATAACTCACTATAAGTGATTCGATGTTATTTAAATTATCCAACTTTTAAAATCATGATCTACATTATTTTAGTAATATCTACATTCTTTTTAAACATTTTTGTCCCTATTCTCTCTAATATCTATTTGTGATTGGTTTACTTCAAAAATTAGCCAATCAGAAACGATTATTTCAAATTTGCAACTCTTATTAGTTTCTCCCTAGTAAAAAAAAACAAATTTCAGTTTTAGAATAAAAAATAATAACAATAATTATCTTGTCAGTTAATATTATTAATTGATAAAGTTAAAAATAACGTATTGTATTTTTAAAAAAAGTAGAAAACCTTGTTTAATCTTAATTTAATAATTTAAAAAATTTAATATCTTATCTATAAATTCGATATCATAGTTGTGTAACTGATATCGTGATATTTTCATCTTATAGTTAATAAATTTTTTCGAGTAAATCTGACTTTTTAATCATTCAGTGTCAATTTTGACCAATCACATGACAGAAAATCCTTTAGCTAATTTAGTTAGTTTTGTCTTTCAGAATACACCAATTATACACGATCTTATAAACATTTTTTTAAGCTAAAACATGTGATAAAAGTGCTTAAAAATAAATACAACAAACAAATAACATCAAAAATAATTGAAACAAACAATTGATAAAACGGCACAAAATTGTGTATTTCGCGAGTTTTTACTCAATATTTTGTTAACTGCTTGAATTCAGGACCGGTTTAAGTTCAGACAAGGACCAATTTACAGAGTAGCATGTTCTTTTTGTCTATACTGTACTATTTATCAACTTAACACCTTAAAATCTGACGACTTTAGTCACTTTTCTTTCCAGAAATGCATCTACTATACACAACTACCTATTTTTTGTTACTAAAGCAAATGCGGAAATTTACAAGAGACAAAAAATGTTTAGAAATTATGTCATTTTTAAAATCACAAAGAAAAAAAATAATGAACAAAAAAAAAACAATAATCAATGTTCAGAAATATAAAAACAATTAGCAAACTTTGACGCCATCTAGCTGCCAAATTATGCAATTTAGTAAACAGATAAATAAATGAAATAATCTGTAAAGAAGTATTTTTTCAGACTGGTATGTCACTATTACCAAATTAATAATTAAATAACCAAAATGTATAAAAACCAAGGAGGTTAAACCTCCTTGATAAAAACCTATTGACCTGGCCTTCACAGGATATATATTTTATATTTTAGACCTAAGTAGGCGTATTTATGTAATGTTGTATAATATTTCAATTTTTAAAATCAGCAACTAACACAGTGCTGATTGATAATATCTTCCCCTCTCCCTTATTTGATTAATTAGTGGCAAAATAACGTCAAAACTTCTAAAAAAAAATATTACGCAAAAAAATAATTAGATAATTAGAGCATCTGTATAGCTATATCTTATTAGAATTAATACTCTTCTTATTTTTAATTTTAACGAATATTTCTGGGTGTCTCTCGTAATTCTATGTCGTTTATTTATGTCTATATTTTATCCCAATTAAAACAGTTTACAGTTTGACACCAGATGTCAGCTACTTTGCTGATTTTCTCCTATAAAATTTAGACATTCAGGCTGCCAAAAAATTATTTGGCATTAATTTAACCACAGTCACCTTAGGAAAGTTCAGGATCGAACAAAATAATAATTATTATCTATTTATATAATGAATAGATAATGCAACGACAACTAGATGATAATAGTTTTGTTCCACCTTAAAGAACCGATAAGATTATTTTATTTACACCTGATATATATTTTTTAATATGTAGAAAAGTTTTTAATCAATTTTATAAAATTTGAGTGCAGCATCTACTTTGTTAAGACGTATTTAAGCCAAATTTGAACAAGAACAGTTCTTTGAATGCCCTAATACTGTTCTAAAACACTTTTAAGTCTTAACACTGATATTATTCATCAAATTCGTGTTAATTTGGTGTCTTGAACAGCCTACATAAAAATACAAAGAAAACATCTGTATCTATTTCTCTAAAATTTGTTGACTACTATGCTATTAAATATAAAAACAATGTCCCTGATATTTTAAATAGATAAAAATACTTACTAAAATGGGTAGAATATATTTGTTGATTGTATGTGGCGTTAAAAATTCATAACAAAGTCCAAATGGTCGTAAAAGTGCAAATACAACCGAAACACTTAAATTTTTTCCACTTTGAAACCTATCTAAGAGCAATTGAAATCCTCCAAGTTCTCCAAAATGATTAATGAGATCAACCAACCATCCTCTTGGATTTCTAAGATCATTTGAAGGTCTAGCATATAATTCTTCTTCACTTAGATTTGAACCAGGTCCTGCAGTTTCACTCTGTCTTGATGAATTAAAAGTATGAAATTTATTATTTGGATTTAAAACCATAGCTAACAAATCCAATAAAGGAAACCAATCATGAGGCAGTTTAGCAACACATAATTCAATTAATTTCAAACAATTGTTATTAATGCAAGCGTGAATATTTGCTTTCCAACTAGATACAGCATCGTCTGTGAGAATTTTTGTAAATGATGTTGTAAGGCCTTCACGAAAGAACCTTTGACAAGATTCTGATCTTGTATCTAAATTTTTTCTTGCTAAATCGATTGAAGCTTTCAGAAGACATTCTAATTCCTGATCGGGTAATACTGGAACAACCCATCGTATATTTGATATTTTTTCATCTAAAGATGCTAATTTATCATGAGGAAAGTCCGGTTCTGTATTTTCGTTTGGTAATTCATCAGTGGTTGTCTCTGAAGGTCCAGGAACTGGACCCTAATAAAAAACTAGATTTAGGAGATTTTCAAGGTTTTATTAAAGACTTACTTGTACATCCAAGTTTTCTCCAGTGACTCCCTGACCTCTTGTTGCAATAGTCATTATTTATTTGAATTCTATAAGAACATTGTTGAATAAACTAAAACAAAATGACACCTCTATCAGCATTTTTTAAACTACTTAAAATCCAAACTGTATGTATTGAAAATAACGCAAAATGCGAGTTTAAATAACAAATTAATAGCCCCGCATTGTGATAAACGTCAATTTCCCAAAGAAAAATAAATGGGAGTGACAGTAAAATGAAGTGACAAACTAATAATTTGGACATTTAAATCAACAACTTAACAATGACACTCACCTGTATAACAATGACGAAAAAAATCACGGAAAACTTATTAATTAAGCTACAAAGGCTGACGAAAAACCTTTGAGCATGAAAAATATTATTTATAACTTAAATTTTTTGACAACTACTGGGAAAATCCACCGGCATACACAAAATGGCGCCCCAAAATTAAGGATTAAAATTATTCTAAAAATATACCACACTTTTCAAATAAATTATTAAATGATTAGAAATTAGTGCACAATTAACAATAATGCACTAATTTATTACAATAATGTACAAGAGGAAAAATCTTGATTGTTGACGTACAGAACTATTTTTTGCAGGCACGTCGTGATTTTGCAAATACTGTTACCAACATCACGGTATAAAAAACACCAAATATTGAATTACCAAACGCAGTGGTGTCACACAAACACGATTTCACTACAAACAAGAAAAAAGAAACTTAAATCACGTTAACAATGCCTACAATAAAATTTTAATCAACATTTAGCAAAAAACACAAATTTGGAACACAAATACAAATTAGTAATGTGTAATCTTCGTGCAAAACTGTCGAGTTTTAATTTTTTTATTTGACGTGTCACGGATTGCCAGAAAAAGTGTCTAACCTGACAACGTTGCGTATTAAATGTCACAAACAATTTAAAATCTAACCTCACTTTTCCATTGATAATTTAACAATAATTTTTTGATTATGTTGTTGTTATAAAATGGAAAATTCAGTTAATTTTATTACTGTACCAACTGTGCTACCACCTGAATGTTGTAATATCTGTGGAAAAGCTCATAACCTCGAAAATTGTGATTTTATAAAAATTACAAAACACGTAAAAAATTCATTTCAAAAGTGTATTTATTCATTTAAGTAATTGTTTTAGGTACCTGATACTGAAATTCCGCCACGGGCTCGTCTCACTTTGCCCCACTTTTTAACTGTACAAGTTTTAACTGATGGCTCATTTTCTACAGTCACTAAATCTCCTATTAGTAAAGGCACCAAATTTGGTCCTTTTCAGGCTGAAAAGACCAAAACTTTAGAGCCTGTTGTGGAGTTTCCTTTAAAATTGTTTGAAGATAAGGAAAATACATATTTTCTGAATGCGAGTGACGAGGAGAAATGTAGTTGGTTGATGTATGTTGGTCATGCTGATTGTTTGGAAGAACAGAACTTGATTTGTTATCAGGTTGGTTGAAAAAAATTCCTGAGAATTTGATCTATAGTTTACTTTTCCTGTAAGTATAAATTACACGGTACCTTGAATTACACGGTAGCCGCATCAAAGACTGCAAATATACAGCTAGTGTTTATGATGTCTCTTATTTTTGTATAATTGGTTGCATATTACCGATTGCAGTTTACAATTTTAAGTGGCGAGATGCGGCTTCTGGGTTATTCAAGGTATCGTGTTTAAATTTGTAGGTGGAATATTTGAAATAACAGAGTTGTGATTGGCTAATACGGTTATTTAGTGATTCGTTATGGCTATTTGAAACTGCGTAAGATACAAAATGAAAAAGTTATTAGATCAGTTTTTGACTATAAGAGTGCTATAATATTATCTCTCAACTTCTTAAAACATTTCAACACTAACAACAGATTTTTATAATTATTCTAAAGCACTGTTTTACAATTTTAATATGTTTTTTAAAGACGGACTCTTAATTTTAATAGAAAGGACTCCCTCATCTCAGTTTTTTATTTTTCCTTTAGTTCTATTTGGCAAAATCCATATCTCTTCATAGGAAAAAAATTTATTTACATTTTTTGTAGAAAATTAAACGCTCTAAAAAAGGTATTTTACAATTTTTTTATAGCTATTAGCGTTTAGAAGATATCATAGGTCAAAATTTAACAAAAATTTTTGTTAAAGCATCAAACAGAAAAGAAGATATCTCTTAAATCGGATTATAACATTCTGAGGGAGGTTTATATTTTTTTAATATTTAATTAAGCCAATTGAAGAGAGGAGAAAAATGTTTTTTGTTTAGATTAAGACAGTTTCGAGTAATTAATAAAGACAGTTGGGGATTTTATGTAACTCTATTAGACTCTATACAAAGTATAAAACAGAGTTTTTTTTTAATTAAGTTATCTAGTTATAAGTTTTAAGAAAATGACTATTTCAGGAAAAAGGTGAAATTTTCTATGTTGCAATCAAAGATATCAGTATTGGAGAGACTCTTAAAGTGTGGTATGCACCATACTATGCTGAAAAAATGAATAAACCTGTGTTAACTCCAAAAACTGTGATTCAAGATCCGTTAAAAAATGTCGGTGAGTCTCACTTTATTTAAAAAAAATATATAATAACAGAATTTTTTAAGACATTGATTCATTAATAATAAAACAACAAAAAATAATGGAACGAAAAATTTGGACTTGTAAGTTTTGTAGCCATATTGAGAGTAATATAGTTTCTTTTGCAAAACATATCCTGAAACATTATACTGCTCAACATAAAAATATGTGTGAATTATGTAAAAAGACTTTCAGTTCAAAAAAAGTAAGTTTGGGAGTGTTTTAAATGTTAATAAAAATTTTTTTCAGAATTTGAGGAATCATTTGAAATTGATTCATAAAGTATGTTTCACAAATTCAGCTCCTAAACAATCAAAAGCTGTAGTATCACAGTCTAAACCAGAATGTAGAGATGTTGCACTTGGTGGTCCTTTACTAAATGATATGTTTACTGATAGTTCTGATTTACAACAATTTGATATTGGTCTTGATCAGAATTTACTTCTTGATAATGATAATCTAACAGTTGAGAATCTCTTAAGTGAGAATGTGAAAGATTTGGATCATTTTAATTTTGAAATAGATGATAACCAAAAACAATTTATTTGTGATATTTGTCTCAAGCAATTTACCAAAGTTAAGTTATTAATTATACATTTGAGACACCATACTGGTGATTTTATGTGTACAAAATGTCTGAAAATATTTTGCCGTAAAGAAAATCTTAAATCACATATTTGTAATACAAATAATTTATTAAATTGTGATTTGTGTGGTCGGAATTTTACTCAAAGAAAATATCTATCACGTCATATGGAAGCAATTCATAAAAAAAAGTATCGATGTGTTTCATGTAATAAACATTATTACTCAAATAAAGAGTTACAAGAGCACAATTGTAGTAAAGTACCACTATCAGAAAAAGAGCGGTATAGTTGTCACATTTGTGATAAATTATTTTACCGTGAAATCTACTTAAAAAGACATCTTAAAACACATAAAGAAAAAACACGAATTTCAAAACATTGTAGTATAACTTGTGATGTTTGTGGCATGTATTTAGTAAGTAGTTCTTACTACTCACATAAGAAAAAACACGGAGAGCCGACTTATACTTGTGAAATCTGTAATAAAAAATTCTACAGATCTGATATATTAAAAGAACATCAAATAATACATCAAGCTGATATTCAATTTGAGTGTAATATCTGTTATAAAAAATATAAAAGTCAGAAAATTCTAAATGTTCATATGAAACATCACAACAATGCGAAAGCATACAAGTGTTCAGAATGTGATGCTGCATATAATGTCCGTCCAAGTCTGATTAGACACATCCGAAAATTTCATGAAAAAACCTCGGAAAAAAAACCTGAAAATACAAAATTTTATAACTGTCCTGTCTGTCACAAGTCAATTAAATTACGGAGTTCGCTGTTGAGACACTTGAGGAGAGCGCATCAAGAAGTGACGAATATTGATCTAAGTGCTATCAGACCAGTTAAACAAAACGTTGAAGACACTTCAAATGAAATTGAGAAATTGCTAAATCATGTTGAAAATAATACAAAAATTAATAAAAATGCAGTTGATAGTTTAGTGGAAGAATTGGATATTGATAAAGATGATAAAGAGGCGAAACAAGTGTGTTTGTCCATACCGGAACTTACGGATAATTATCAAGAAATTACGTTAGGTAGGTACAACTGTTTTTTTCGTGTTTTTATTACTTTTTATAGATAAGAATGCGTATATTTTGGATAATGGCACGATTGTTCAACCACAGGAGGGGTCAGAGAACGTGATTATATACGTTTTGGACCAAACACTGTAATTACGAATTTTTTTGAGTGTTAATTATATTATTATTAAAAGACTTGTTATTATATAAGCACTGTTATTTTTTCTATGTATTAAAAAATAAATGTTTTTTCATGTTTATTATTATATATTTTGTTTCAAAATTGTTTTTTTTTCTCTCCCTTCTCTTAGTTTTCTTAAAAAATTCTTATTTTGCGGTTTGCTGAAAAAAGCAAAATTAATTAATTGTAAAATAAATGAACAAAAACAATCAGTATAATAATAGAGGATCAGTAAAATTTATAAATGATATTTGTGGCTGTGGGCTAACACTGATAAGGGGCTTCCTAATTAACTCAATTTTGTTTGTCGTTTTACGGCAAATTTTGCTATAATTTCAATAACTTTTGAAATAAAATGGACGTGTCTAAAGAAAATTCTAGATAAACTCAAAAATGGTGTCTGAAAGAAAAAGACGAATAAGAAATTACGTTTAGGAAAAAATGATTTGAGAGTAAACAGGGAAACAGAAAAATTATGTTAAGAAGAAAAGAGAACAAAGGTAGATTGTAGAAAAATAAATAATCTAAAAAAACTTAAGAATAGCTATGATTGATGGAAAAAAGGTTCAGAATAAAAATAATAAAAACAGTGTGTTTAAAAGAAAACGAAAAACGCGTCTCAACAACAAAAGAAAATTACAGAAAAACTTGAAAATTGGCAATTGAACATGAAGGAACAGGAAGAACTTTATTCAAAATAATAAGAAAATGTAGATTCTATAAGAGTACAATAATGTTCTTAAACAAGATTAAAACAGCGTTTAAAACAAAAAAAGAACAAGAAAATGCGATTAGAAACAAAAACAACAAAGATAAATCTAGGAAAACCTAAAAGAAAAACGAATTTTTTTCTAGATGCGAAAGAAGAACAAGAAAAACGCCAACAAAAAAAAGATTTTCTTAATTTAAAATTTTTTATTTGCTGTTAAATTTGAGGACGAAAAAATACGTTCAAAAAGAAAAAGAATATACGATTAGAAAGCAATAAACAAAAAAGATGAATTTAGGAAAACTAGAAAAAAGACGAATTTCTCTCTAGATGCGAGAGAAGATCAAGAAAAACGCCACGCAAAGAGAAGAGGAGAGAGAAGAAAAGAAGAAAAAAATACGATTAAAAACCAAAAACGACAAAGATGAATCTAGGAAAACCTAAAAGAAAAACGAATTTCTCTCCAGGAGCGAAAGAAGAACAAGAAAAACGTCAACCAAAAGAAAAAAGATTTTTTTAATTTGAAATTTCTTATCCATTTTTAAATTTGAGACCGAAAAAATTAATTTTTGGTTGGGTCGATTAAAAAATACTTTTTATTTATTTGACCGCGAAGAGAGCTGTTGCCCTAAAAAATCCTACCTAACGCCACTCATGATTATGTCCCATAAATAAATAGCGCAAAATTCGTCTTCTGAGTTTCTATTTTTTTTTAAATTAAGCGATATATACAGGGTCGTTTAACTCAGCTCCTATTTTTTGTAGCTCAGTTATTATTTAAATTTCTCGGGAATGAACCACTGTTTTGTTGACCAAGACAGTGTTTTTATAAATGTTTATAATTTTAACAAAAGCTTTAAAGCTTACTTCAGTTATTTATTAAAATAAGTCATACTTTTTATTGGAGATGGCGCCACAACTTTCCTTGACTCCTTGTTTTATACCTTAACTGATAGATGTCGCTTCCTAATCTATGGGAATATGTAATAGAAGTCAAAAAAGACATATTTTATATATTTATTTATTAATATTAAAGAATACACACATTAGAATATGTATAATGTTCTAAAATTATCTAAAAATTTGCAGAAAACTTCAATTTTTTTCTAATTTAAATAGAGTGATTTAAAAAAAATAATACAGTTTTGCGTAACACAAATATTTTAGTTTACAAAAAATAATAAATAGATATGTATTGCCGATAGTTTACCTACCGAAATATTATAATTAATTGTAGATTAATATGATCTAACAATAATTCTACATAGCAGTTGACATTTTTTATGACTGAATACAAATCATATTACTTTCTACTGGGATTTCCAACAGTTACAACATTCGGTTGGTCCTGATAACCTTCTTTAAATTTGGACGAATTCGACTGGTTATCAACATTCCGATAATTAGATAATTGTTGATAAACTTGTTTCATTCTTTGAATATTTATCCGACTTGCAGCCGCATGATTAACCATTGGTAATGAATAGTCTTTTCCGATTATACATTTAGCAGCCCTTTGGACTTGTTCTGGGGCTGTCCAAGGTTCGTGGATATATTGGGAAGGCATATTTTTTAAAACGGGCACGTATTTCCTAAAAAAAATATTAAATAACTGTTTTCTTTTTGGAGTATCTAGACTATTTTCATCAGAAAATGATAATGTAATTAGTATAAATTATTAATAATATTTTTTATGACACTATTATACTAATAGTAGGGGTTAGAGACTGATTTTTTTGTTGGTTGGAGTCATGTTTTTGTTACCAATAATTTATATTTTTTTATATATATTATTTATTTATTTACTGACCTTATGTAATCACCATTGGGATCAGCTTTACGACCGAATTTAATGGGACAATAACAGTGAAAAAATTGCTGGAAAAAACTGGAACAGGATAACCACATCCACATTCCGGCATTTACTGACCAATCAGCATCCAAGAGCAACTCTTCAAATACCTTTAAAAAGATTAGAAAATATATTTTTTTTATAAAATTTTATTTTATTAT
This sequence comes from Tribolium confusum, assembly GCA_029207805.1. NCBI lineage: Eukaryota > Metazoa > Arthropoda > Insecta > Coleoptera > Tenebrionidae > Tribolium > Tribolium confusum. Next base: position 804,102 of record JALGAY010000004.1, read on the forward strand.
ATTATAAATTATATTAAATTTCAGAAATATATTAAATTAAATTTAACACAACGAAATGGAAGCAACTACTCCAAGGGATACCTACCTTCATTCCTTCCTCCCAGGACAACCAAAGGTCTCCTCGTGTTAAAAAACACGCAACTGCATGCCTTGCTAAATGATGTATCCACCCTTCTTCCCTTAACTGTGTCATAATTGCATCAATCCAAGGAAATCCAGTTTGACCCTAAAAAAAATTTTGAAATATCAAATCAGACTTTTGTATCCTTACATTAGCCCACTTTGCCAAAGCTTCAGCATTTTTATCCCATGGAATTTGCACACAAATCGGATTTCCAATCATTTTATCAAAATTCGGATTTTTCGTTGCTGCACAATAGAAAAACTCTCTCCATAACAACTGACCATGAAGGGATAAAGGCGGAAATGCCTTTTTAATTTTCTTATAAAGATCGGTAAGTTGGTAGTAAAACAATCTTGTGGAAAGACACCCAAATCTCAAATAGGGAGAAAGTCCAGTCTGGGAGGGCAACAACGACTGAGGTGTCATTTTCGGTCTACCAAAAGACGCAACCCAGGCTTTTCTCTCCAAGTGTCTTTCAAGCCGTGCCAGGGCTTCACTTTCACCTCCTTGCCATACCGGTGGTAACAACCCATCTGTCTCAAACCCGAGTTCTTCCAAAGTAGGTACTCCGTATTTTTCATCGTGGTCTTCTGTGAGAGGAGTATGAGCTCCATTTAGAGTATTGAAAGTAACAGGAGGTTCCGGTTGTGGTGGCGGGCCCATACAAGCAATAATTGCAAGAAACTGGTGGTAGGTGAGTGGGGCTCTGCCCCCATTTCGGTTAATTATATCTTGGAGATGGTATAAAGTGTGTGAAACTTTTTGAACAACACTGATACCTAATTCTTGGCATAGAGTTGTCAGGTTGTGATCACGGACACCTCCGAAAGGTTCAGGGTCTTCTTCAAAGGTAAGTGCTGTGGTTCCCCATTCTTTAAATAATTTGGGGAGGGCATCAGCAGGTTGGCCTCGAATCACGAAAAGACGGGAGTTTAGCTTGCGGAGACTTCTGTCGAGGTCTTCCAAGCATTGAAGAAGGAATCTGGAAAGGAATTGTCAATCTGGTTATCAAACTGTTATTTTTTCGTAACTGTTACTGTTATTTTAATGTCTATTTCTAACACTTCTAACTGTCTTTAATAACAGTTAAAAAATGACGACACTAAATTACTAGTTATAATTAAAATAATAGTTAATTTAACAGTTTAGACTGAAAATAACTGTTATTTTTTAACCGATGTAACACTCTGTTACTGTTATTAATAGATAACAGTTAAAAAAATTGACAACACATTATTAATTATTTTTAAAATAATAGTTTTTGTTGAAATAAGAGATATTTTCAAAATAAGAGTTAATTTAACAGTTTAGACTGAAAATAACTGTTATTATAGCCGATGTAACACTCTGTTACGGTTATTTATAAATAACAGTTAAGAAATGTGTCTTTAACTGTTTACCTCCATTTATTGATTCCAACGTTTGAAGAACCAGCAAACCAAGGGTCCAAAACAAATACGCAACGAAATGTTCGAGCTCCTTTTAATCCTTCCCTTAAGGATGGATTGTCGTGTAAACGTAATCCTTTACGAAACCAATGTACCATATGTTTGTCCTGACCCTTGGACGCTCGGCCATCTCCAATCACCCCACTCATCTACTTTTTACAAAGAGACATGGTTTTGGGGAGGTTTAAGTGTCTTGAAGGGTTTGTATCTATAAAATAAGAAAAAAAAAGTTATATAACTTGTTATCTGTATCTGTAACGCAAATAATAAATTGTTTACAGAAAAATTTAATTGAGTTATTGCTGAAACTGAAATTATTAATTTTCTGAATTTTTAGGCATATTTTAAAGAAAAATTTTTTTTTTAAAATTGTGTATTATATCATGAGGCAGGAAAATAGGGTTTAGCGACTTGAGGGTAACGTGGGGGCAGAAAATGAAAATTCTTGTCACATTTTTAGAATATATATCTGTATCTAAGAATTATTTTTGTAATGGTAGGCAAAAAAATATGGTATAGATACAAATATGTTGTATAGATTTAATAATTAGCGCATGTCAACTACGATTCCATAGATTTAAAATAAAATAGTCAGAATTTGTTATCTAACCATATGCTTTAATAAATAAATAGATAAATAAACAAAGAAATTTTTTTGATTTAGAAAAAGACTAAACAATTGATGCAAAATGAGTGAGGAATTAAAAAAATGAACTACCTCTATGTCGCAATATTTTTTTAAAGAAAATATTTAAAAATCTCTGCCAACAATTTATTATTTTACAATATCCGTTTATTAATAATTAAAAATATGTGTGTTAGTAAAGGTCACTTACTGCAACTAGGTCAATAATGTCTTAATGAGTGTTTTACCTGTTTTTTAAGTATGTACAACTCGTCTCCAATAAAATTCCAAAAAGATCACACAGAATTTTTTTGTGAAGACACTTCACTCTAATATTGTTTAATTTTGAAATAGCGTCTAACTCCCTTTGAGAACTCAACTTCCACGGCATCTACAACGTGACCGAGGTTATTACAGCCGCGCAATTGGTTCATAACATCACGTGAAACACTAAGTCACGTTGCATTTGGTGTGCTTTTTACACAAAACCCTATTCCATTCACCGCAATTTTGATGATGTAATAAATTATGGAAAATTTACGGACCTTTCGACTTATAGAAACAGGAAAATAGAAACAAAAAATGTCCCGATTCTTTGAAAAAAAAAAAAAGAAAGAAAATAATTGTAACACCTACAAAGGTTTAATTGCGTTAATGAATAAAGAAGGTTCTAAAATGAAACCAATCTGGGACACTTTCTTGTAAAAAATTTAATTAAAAATAGGGTTAAAGCGTTTTACTTGTACTTAATCTACTCCATTTGCAAATTTTCTACAAAATTTCTGTAAAATTGTTAAAATAATATCACTGAAAAGGTCAGGTCTGGCGTCTTAATTATAGCTTCTCATAACTTCAAAACGAACTGTATCTGTCTTATGAAATTGACCATTCTTACAGATTTTGAACCGCTCTATAGATTTCTTAAAACTCCAGTCTTATAACTCTTCGAGTTTTTGAGAAAAAAATTCTCAAAGTAATTTTTTAACTTTTATGAACTTTGAACTATTGACTCTAGAATCATTATTTATTTTTCTTCGATGCCAGATCTGAGTCCAGAAATGAATTTAGAAGGCCAAAATTAATTTAGGTGAATTTTTCAGAATTTTTTGAAGACTTTTTTGAAAATGTCACCTTTTTTGTAAAGGTATAATTTATTGTTTTTTCAAAATTTTTCAAATTTGCTGAAAATTGCTGAAAAGGTCATATCTGACGTCCTGATTACAAATATGTATCAAGATGTGACGTAAAAGGGTTAAAAATAATTAAAATTACCCAAAAAATGATTTTATATTTTCAATTTGTTGTTTTGGGACACCGCTGGCTTCCTTCCGTCATAATTTCCAAACAAACCACACTTGCTCCATGAAATTTACTATACTTATATATTTTGAACCGCTGTATAGATTTCTGAAAATCCCAGGCCTATATCTTTTTGCGATTTTGAGAAAAACATTCTCAAAATGAAAGAATAGTTTTTCACTTCTATAAACTTGTCTCTAGAATTGTCAATTTTCTTCTGATTCCAGATCTGAGTCCAGAAATGGATTCAGAAGGCCAAAATTAGCTTAGGAGAATTTTTTCAGAATTTTTTAAAAACTTTTTTGAAAATGTCATTTTTTTTTCTAAAGGGTCCCTTCAAAATTCATCGATTTTTCAAAATCTTTCAAATTGGCTGAAAATCACTGAAACGTTATATCTGACGTCCCTATCATAATTATGTATCACAATATGGCATAAGAAAGTCAAAAATAATTAAAACTCTCAAAATGACGGTTTTAGTTCCCAATTTGTTGTTTAAGGACACCATCGACTTACGCCTCTCATAACTTCTAAATAAGGTGCATCTGCCCTATGAAATTGACAATGCTTACAGATTATAAACCACTCTATCGATTTCTAGAAATCCTAGTCTTATAACTTTTCGCATTTTTGAGAAAAAAATTCTTTGATTATACCCTTAAAAATTCGTTTATTTTTCAAAATCTTTTAAATTGGCTGAAAACCGCTGGGATATCTGACGTCCTGATTACGAATATGTAAAAACAGATAAAAGAAAGTACGTAGAAATTTTAGATAAGTTACTTTATAATAAAAAGGTTCAAAATTTTTTAGGAAATGGTGTAACTTTGAGAAGATAAAATCTGACCCAACTTTTTACTTAAGAGCATTGTCTGTCACGTGACATTCAGCAGCTATACTTTCGATACGCCCCTCACCTCCTAAAAGCTCTAGGCTAAAATAGATTTGGTGATCTTGGTGACCACTTTTTTGAGCAATAACTTTGATAATAATATTTTTATTTTAAAATTTTTGTCAATACTAATATTATTTTTAGTCACCAAAAATCTGTAGATATTTTTTTTTAACAACTACAGCAAAATCCAAATCAAATTTGGGTTAAAAATAAGCAATATTTTTGAAAATTATGTTACCTTTCACTAGACAACGCTCTTAAGTCTACTTTTGATTCTGTTCTCTTCGCTCTAACTAAATTAAACACTTTTAAATCTTTTTTTTATAAGTATTTCTTTTTCTTAAACTTTATGGACTTCCTAATATATTCAAAAATAATACTACTCCAAAAGGTTCAATGGGTTTTTATACCAACTTGCCTTTCTACAAATTACTAAAGTGGCTAAATTAAGTTATTAAAAATTTGTAAAAATATGACAATACATATATTTTTTGCAAAAAATCTAGTAAACCTTACCAAAAAATATTTTTTTTTAACAATCCCTTAGGTTTTTCCCTTGTTTCTTTTAACGTCACAAACCAATTTTTTTTATTCATTTGTTTAATTAAAATGTTGTTTTTTGGTAACAAAATTTCATCGCATATATTTACTATTTAGAAAACCTTGATAATTCAGCATCCAACACAATTTAATAAGCATCTTATTGATGGCAGCTGGCTTACTGTTATTTATTAGAAGATAAATAAAATTCCTCATTTGGAGATTCCAATATGTTTAGGAAAAGTAAATTAGTTCTTAAAACGAGTAGAAAATTCTTAATTGTAACAATTACAAAAGTTTAATTGCTTTAATAAATAAATAAAGTTCTACCTAATAAAGCTAATTTAGGACACTTTCTGTAAAAAAATCTTGTTAAAATAAGGTTAAAATGTTTTTCTTGTATCTACTTCATTTGCATTTTTTTTGCTAATAGACATTGAATGCCAATGGTATAATTGAAGCACACTAAAGTATTTTTTTTTCTGGCTAATATACTAGAAATTGTAGATCACACTTTATATTTAAAAATAGGCTGTCATTTAATAAAAATCGGAATCAACAGTTTGTACTTTTTTTATCAAAATCAGAAGTTATAAATTTTTCTATAAAAACTGGAAGCTATAAGTAACAATTTATAAAAATTGAAATTATAAAAGACATTTTAATTTACTAGAATATATCTAGAATATAAATTGGGTGTCATTTTAAAAAATTAAAAATCTAAATCAACAGGAGATATTTTGTACCTTTTTTTTATCAAAATCAAAAGTTGTAGATTGTTTCTATAAAAACTAGAAGCCATAAGCAACAATTTATAAATAGACCACATTTTATAAAAAATTGGCTGTCACAAGAAGCATTCTATAAAAATCGAAATCCAAAAAAAAAAAAAATATTTTTAGATTTTTTATCAAAACTAGGAGAAGAGCATTTTATAAAGATTATATAAAACATATTAAAAGTTGTAATTTTATTGTTGTAAGTTGTAAGTTGTATTTTATAAAAATTAGCTGTTACATAAGACATTTTAAAAAAGTCGTAATCAATAGAATTTACAACTGAATGAAAATTAAAAGAGGGGAATTTTATAAAGACTGTAAAAAACATATTAGAAATTGTAGAACTCATTTTATAAAAATCAGAATTTATAGAAAACATTTTATTTATGGTTTTTGATGAAAACTAGAAAAAGGGCATTTTATAAAGATTATAAAAAACATATTAGAAATTGTAGAGCTTATTTTATAAAAATTGGCTGTCTCAATAAAAGATATTTAAAATAAAAATTGGTTTCAGCAGGAAACATTTTATTTATAGCATTTTTTATAAAAACCAGAAAAAGAGCATTTTATAAAGGTTGTAAAAAATTATTTTAGAATTTAAAATGTTATTTTTAAAAATTGGCTGTCATAAGAAGCATTTTATAGAAATCGGGTTCCAGAGAAAACGCTTTATTCATAGCTTTTTTTTTTATAAAAACGAGAAGGTCATTTTAGAAACATTGTAAAAAATTATTTCAGAACTTGAAGAGCTTTTATTTATAAAAATTGTTTGTCACAATGAAAGATATTTAATATAAAAAGCGGTATCAACAGAAGACATTTTATTTATAAAAAAAACAAAAAGAAATTTTATAAAAACTGAAACAATTTACAATTCAATTTTTATTATAATTTAATTAAATTATAATAAAAGCCTTTTTTTATCAAGTGGCTGAAACGTATATATTGTATTTATAAATTAAAGGGCCTTTTTAAGGAACAGATCCCGGTGGGTCCCAAGCATTCTAGTGCGGCTCTGTAAAGATCGAAAAAATTACCTGGTTAGTTTCGGTTTTAAAATTTATTACTTATTTTTTCTCAGTCTAGGTATAAATCATTTAATTGTTACTGTTTATTTTTCGGAAATAATTAATTAAAATATTGAGGTGATTAAACAATGAGAAACAAACCACCAACCTGGTTTCATTTTCACAATTTTTTTCCCTTGAAATCTAGATTTTGCCATCTTAGCTGTAACAATAATAATATCTTAAAAATTCTCAATTTCCCGTTATTTTTTTAATTTTCATAAATCATAAAAATATACGGTTTTATGAGCGTTTCAGTTACTAGTGCAGTAGACCATTAGCAATGTTACCTAAAAATCATAATTATTAAAATTAATTAACAGCTATAATTGTAGAATATTTATGAGACAATAACACTTAAAAATATTTTTTTCTAATTAGAAAAAAATAAAAATCAAATGTTTACAACTATTTAAATCATTTAATAATAAACAAAACTCTCATTATAATTTATTAAATGAGAGCGAATAGTTTTTTGTAGGAAAAAAATTATTAAAAAAATTACTTTCATCAGAAACGACTCTCACTCTTCATTTCAGAAAGGTGATCAAATGATTTAAGTAAACTAAATGGAAAATATAAATAATATATAAACATGAAAGTGCTTTCCTTTTAATTGGTTATTGCAATTCTACAAAAAGGTAAATTACCTCCTCGGTACTTAGCGAGGTATTTTCCTTGCCTCAGGTGCTGCAAAATGGGATTAGAGGAAGTTGTATTTAGCAGAAATGTGAACTAAATTATTTAAAACAATTTTCCAGTGACAAAATGAGTCAGAAACAAAATATTGATGACTTCTAAGTGAGGGTGAGGGTGACTACTAATGGTAATATTCCCTCACAATCTATTATCTGTAGTGCTATTACCTCTACTTGGTCGGATCAGGAAGTAAAGAAACCGTATAAAATTATCCAGTTTAGATTTTAACAATAATTAATAATGTTGTAATCAACTCAAATAAATATTAATAAGTATAACTGTTGTAAAAAAATTCTGAAATCAAGACACTATCTTCCACCTTCTACCTAAAGAAGCTTTCTGTCTATACGGTGAATGCACACGAAACAGGTGCACGCAGTCAATTACTTCATTTCTACGGTAACTCCAGTGGATCAACCATTAGAAAGACAGTGCGGTGTTTTCCGAATTTTAATTCAGCAAAATTGTTGACAGTGTTTTCGGAAAATGTGAGAAATTTTAAATTTCGCGGGTGATTTTGTGAATTATTTACCTGTGTGTTTCAAAAAAATATTCAAATAAGTGGCCAGATATTTCCCCAATAAATGTGCTCTAGTTGCCAAGGAAACCATCAAATCAAAGTGGCGTGGTAAGTAACTTCCGCAATTTTCAGTTATTTCGAAATTTTTGCGCACTGGTGCTATACCGGTTAAATACAATGGGTGAAAATAGAGATTTTTATCGACAGAATTGCTAAATACTCTAATTTGACAATACGCAATTTTTTAGAGAAATTTATTGCCAAATTTTATTATTATTTAATCAAAAATATTGTTGTGGTTGTTTTGCTTCTTTTCTATTGATTTTTGAAGGACGTAGGTATAGGGGCAAGTTTTAAAATAAGATATGTATCAGGGATATTGTGTGAGTAACCTCAACTTGAAAATAAAACGCTTTAGACCTTGAAAATACTTTGTTTAATAAATGGAAATGAGTAATATTTTATGGTAATTAGCATCTTCAAATCATCGGAAATCCGATTTTTTTCTTTGGAAATAACAAAGAAGAAACTTGCTAATATTTATTAAAACATCTAGCAATTTATTCATTTTTTATATGGTAGATTCAAGTCTACAATGCGATAACTTTATTTAAGACCTTGGAGCGCTGTAAAATAACCTACTGTATGAGATTTGTAAAGAAATTTTTAGTTGACAAACTACAAACAACTTTTATCTGAATATTTTTTATATTGACTTTTATAATTTAACAAAACTGTAGTATTTTACATTTGCGGTTCTTAACTATTTTTTAAACGAGATTTGGAAGACACAAACGACAGTTTCATAAAGATTTGTAGGCAAATCTTTATAAAAATAAAGACTTCTGTTAAATAATGTTGTCTGTATTTTTGAAATTTTGAAATTGACAGCTGTTTTTGATTTTGAACAAATAATAAATAGTTTAAAATTTCTTGTTTCTTGTTCCAAATTTTAATAAAATTTTCGCCGCGTTTTTTAATCATCTATTAAACAAGAATTAGAAGCCGCAAGTGAGCGATTCATAAAAATTAAGAGTCGCAGGCAACACTGTTATAAAAATTTGAGAACTGGAGGCAAGTTTTCATAATAATAAAGGCTTCTAGTGAATATAATGGTCTATTTTGTAAAATTTTGACATTTACAATAATTTTTAATTTTGAACAAATAATAAATAATCTAAGATTTTCAGTTTTTAACGATCTATCAATTGCGCTTCCAAATTTTAATGAAACTGTCGCCTTTCACTTCCAATTTTATTATTTTTTAAATAAGAATTAAAAGCTGCAAGTGACAGTTTTATAAAAATTTAAAAGCCGCAGGCGACAGTTTCATAAAAATTTGGGAACCTCAGACAAGTACTTTATACAAATAAAGGATTCTAGAGATAACATTGACTGTTTTTTTTTTTTTAAATTTTAACATTGGCAATGGTTTTTAATTTTTAACAAATAATAGATACCCAAGATATTCAATTTTTTAGGAAATGTCGCATGTGGCTATCAAGTTTAACTAAACTGTCGACTGCGGTTCTAAATTATCGTTTTATATAAGAACTGGAAGCCACAAGCGACAGTTTTTATAAAAATTTGAGAACCGCAGACGAGTTTTTATAAAAAAAAACTTCTAGTGAATAATATTGTTTGTATTTTTTTATTTTGACATTGACAATTGTTTTTGATTTTGAAGAAATAAATAATTTATCAACTAATAAATATTGTACTACAATTATGGACAATAAAAACAATAATCAAATAATTTAAGGTTTTTAGTTTTTAAGAAACTGTCAATTCTGGTTTCAAAATTAAATTGTGGCCTGTGGTTTTTAATTATCTATTAAACAAGAACTAGAAGCCGCAAGTGACAGTTTCATAAAAATTAAAAGCCACAGGCCACAGTTTTATAAAAATTTGAGAACTGTAGGCAAGTTTTCATAAAAATAAAGGCTTTTAGTGATTTTTTTAAATTTCTTTTTAATTTTAAACAAATAAGTAAATTAAAATGATCAATTTTAAAAAACTGTCGCTTGTGGTTTTCAATTATCCTTTATATAAAAATTGAAGACACCAAACGACAGTTTCATGAAAATTTTAATCCGCAGGCGACAGTTTTCTAAAAATTTGAGAACTGCAGACGATTTTTTATAAAATTAATTTTTTTTTATAAAAATGTGAAAGCCGCAGGAAAGTCTTCATGAAATCAAGGGTTTGTAGAGAATAATATTGGCTATTTTTTAAATTTTGACATTTACAATGTTTTTTAATTTTGAACTAATAATAAATAATCCAAGATTTTTAGATTTGAAGGAACTGTTAATTATTGCGATTATACGGTTCCCAATTTTAATGAACTGTCGCCAACCAGTTTCAATTTTAACTATACTGTCGCTTTTGTTCTTAATTATTCTTTTATATAAAAATTAAAGACAGCAAGGGACAGTTTCATAAAAACTAAGAACTGGAGGCGACAGTTTATAAAAATTTGGGAACTGTAGGCAAGTTTCAAAAAGTGAAAGGTTTTTTTATATAACGTGAGAACTGCAGGCGAGTTTTTATGAAAAACAGGATTTGTAGGGAATAATATTGTCTATTTTTGTAATTTTGACATTGTCAGTTGCTTTTAATTTTGAATAATTAATAAATAATCTAAGATTTTTAGTTCTTAAGAGACTGTTGATTGCGCTTCCCAGTTTTAATAAAATTGTGGCTTCCAACTGCCAGTTTTAATTAAACTGCCTTCTGCGGTTCTTAATTAATTTTTTTTATAAAAATTGGAAGCGCAAGCGACAGTTTTAGAAAATTAAAAGCCAGCATGAGTCAGTTTCATCAAAATTTAAGAACTGTAGGCGAGTTTTTAAACAAATAAAGACTTCTAGCGAAAAATATTGTCTGTGTTTTTCGAATTTTGACATTGATAGATGTTTTTAATTTTGAATTAATAATAGATAATCTAAGATTTTCAATTTTCAAGAAACTGTCGATTGCGCTTTCCATTTTTAATTAAACTGTTGCCTGCGGTTCTTAATTATTCTTTTCTATAAAAAATGGAAGTTGCAAGCGATTTTTTTTAATTGTATTGTTTTAAGGATGCTTTAGAATTAATTTGAACAGTGCAATACAATTCTGAACCATTCTGAACTGTTGATCTTGATGAAACTAATAAATAAACTTTTAAAAAAGCTTTGAACTGGGTGCTTAATTTACAAAAACTTCAAAGTCTTTTTTTTATCAAAAAATTAAAAGTTTATAACAAATAGCAGGATGGTAAAAAATAAAGAAAAGTGTCTAATTTACAAAACCAAATACAGATTTTTAAAATAACATTTATTTATATTTAGAGAGCTTTTATAAAAATATTAGTTATGTTTCTACTACATATTATTGTATGAGCAATTATGAGAACATTATTCACAAGATTGTTGATTGAAAAGCGAATTAAGCTGTAGATTCGAGTGAATATTGTTCCAATAAGTACAATTTTGTGCTTGTTTTGTTCCCAAGTTTCTGAGTATTACAAAATTATATAAATATACAAGATTTATAAATAAGAAATTTTAATTTTTATTTAGTAGATTTTCTGAAACGTTTTGATAACCTACAGGTTGATCTAAATCTTCACTGTGGTAATTCCGACACTTAAAAACTTGTCTTAAACAAACTTTATAACTGTTATCATAAAAATAAACATAAATAAAATTAAATATTGGAGTTAAAAAAGGTAACGCAGCTAGAATATAGATTTCTATATCTAACTCTAGAGAAATAGCTTCAGAAAGAATAAATAGAAACACAACAGGACTTACAGATAATGCAGCAATATTTGATATAGCTAATCCGATATTACTCGAGTTGTAATTAGTTAATTTTCTTTTTCCAAATACGTGAATAATATTTATAATAATTAATACAAATATAACAAGAAACATCATTGCTAAAGAAACATAGAAACTAATAGTGTTAACATCCCATTGATAACTCCAACAAGGTTTTGATACACCAGCTAAAACTACTAAAATTGCAACATAAATAACAGTAATAATATATTTATAACAACGAATAATCTTCCGATATATACCCTCATGATAAATTTTGAAAAAACTATCAAAAATAAAAATCAAAAAAAGTATTCCGATTCCACAACCCACATCACTCATTAGTTCAGCTAGAAGACAGATTATAGCAGTTTCGCTACAAATGTATCCCATTCGAAAACTTAAAGGCATCATAATGAAAAGCACAGCTTGAAGAACATTAATATGAAGAAAAACTAAATTCGTTGAGTCTTTTCTCAGTTTTTTAAATTTAATTATAACAAAAATTAAAATCAAATTAAAAAGAACAGAAATTCCGCCTGTACAAGTGAGCAACTCGAGCAAGAGCCTTTCAGAATCTATTCTGGGTGAATTGAGGTCATTGCTTGTTTTGTTCATCTGAAAAACAGATTTTACACAAACGAATGAAAAAAAAATGTTAACTCACCTTAAAAAAATGCTATTTTATTTTGTATTATTTTATCTCGTAGAATTTAGCAAAGAGGTATGTTCTTTCAGAGATGTTCATGAACAAACTGATGGATTTCAGCGGTCAACAACAACAGTGATTCACGTTTTGAGAATTATTTATAATGCGTAATGAGTCAAAATTATCTCATTAAATACAGAATAAAAAGAGAAAGAAACATTTTTGTATTCAAAAAAAGAAGATAAATATATTCAAATAAAAATAGTAGTTCATCAATATTCTATACGCAGAAATGTAGCATATAGATAGTGAACTAGTAATAACTGGTGCGTAGTTAGTACTAGTAGTAGTATAATAAACGTCATTGGTTTTTTTTTCATTCAATAACTGTAACACACTGACATGCGTGTTTAAATATAACAGTTGAATGTGATCTACATTAGAGAGTCTTGATTGGACCTTCTACGAGGGAAGTGTTTAAGATTGCGCACTTTGTCAATAATTTTTTTGCTCCCACTATATTTTTAATGAAATTTTGTTTTTAGTGCTTTTAAAAATGTATTTTTTTAAAATCGTCAGTAAATTCAACAAAATAGTTTCAAAAATAAATTAAAACAGTTTGTAAAATAGTACTTTTGCTGACTCATATGTTAATTTTGACATATGGCTCAGCATTTTTGTTGTATCAGTTTAGTGTTAATAAAAAAAATCAGTGAGGCTTCTTATACAACTACTAACTATGCAGCAGTTATTTATTACTGGTTCTCTATAGAACATTTCTACATAGAGAGATTTCTGATAAGTATTTATAAATTACTATTATTATTTAAATATAATTGTCATTTTTTTTGGAAACAAAAATGTTTTGTTCTTTCTTTAGACTGCATTCAGGAAATTCGCAGTATAAATAAACTGAGGCGAGAATCACTGCTGTTGGCCGCTATTTGAAAATCCAGTAGTCGTGCCTGAATTCCTACCAGAGAACAGACTCTTTTGCTAAATTCTGCGTAACAAAATCGTATAAAAAAATAACAAAACAACCAAATACATTTTTTAAGGTGAGTTATCAATTTTTCTTTTTTAATTCGTGAAAAATCTGTTTTTCAGATGAACAACACAACCAATGACCTCAATTCGCCCAAAATAAATTATGATAGACTTTTTCTCGAGTTGCTCACTTGTACAGGGGCAATTTCTGTTCTTTTTAATTTGCTTTTAATTTTTGTTATTATCAAATTTAAAAAACTGAGAAAAGACTCATCGAATTTGGTTTTTCTTCATATTAATATTCTTCAAGCTGTGTTTTTCATTATGATGCCTTTAAGTCTTCAACTAGGATATAATCGTAGCGAAACTGCTGCAATCTGTCTGCTAGCTGAACTAATGAGTGATGTAGGTTGTGGTATCGGAATTTTTTTTTTGATTTTTATTTTTGATAGTTTTTTCAAAATTTATTACGAGGGTATATATCAGAACTTTGTTCGGAGTTATAAATGTATTTTTGCCGCTATTTATGTTGCTATTTTGGTAATTTTAGGTAGTGTATCAAAACCTTGTTTGAATTATCAATGGGATGTTAACACTATCAGTTTCTATGTTTCTTTAGCAATGATGTTTCTTGTTATTTTTGTATTAATTATTATAAATATTATTCACGTATTTAGAAAAAGAAAATTAACTAATTACAACTCGAGTAATATCGGATTAGCTATACCAAATATTGCTGCATTATCTGTAAGTCCTGTTGTGTTTCTATTTATTCTTTCTGAAGCTACTTCTCTAGAGTTAGATATAGGAATTTATATTCTAGCTGCACTACCCTTTTTAACTCCAATATTTAATTTTATTTATCTTTACTTTTATGATAACAGTTATAAAGTTTATTTAAAACAAGTTTTTAAATGTCATTGTCAGGAATACCACAGTGAATATTTAGATCATCTGTAGTTTATCAAAACGTTTCAAAAATCTACGAAATAAAAATTAAAATTTCTTATTTATAAATGTTGTATATTTATATATTTTTGTAATTCTCAGGAACTCAGAAACAAAACAAACACTAAATTGTACTTATTAGAACAATATTTACTCGAATCTATAGCTTAATTAGCTTTTTAATCAACAATCTTGTGAATAATGTTCTCATAACTGCAATTAACACTCTTTTTAAACACAGTTCATTAGAATTTTGATTGGCAATGAAAATAAAAAAATCGATGACGCCCCCATTTTACTACTAGCTGCGCAGCAGCCTTTAAATAAACATAGTAATTTGGTGATCCTCTATTTCTCTAAAATTTTTATGTATAAAGAATTCGTATAAATATTTATATTTGAAATTTGTAAACAAAAAAACTGTTTCATTTCCTCAGTCTATACTCGTAGTCTGATAATTATCAGTTCGTTGAAACATGATTCAAGTCTTGTTGTGGTGTTGTTGACCATCAGTTGTGAAAAACCCAGCAGTGTGTGCTATAACTTCCACGAGAACGCACCGGTCTGCTAAGTTCTCTAAAAATCAAATTTTCTCTCAGAGTAAGTTCCCAAATTTCTTCACAGTAAGTCCCCAAATTTTCAATAGAAATTCTCATTTTCAGACAACCAAAACACCAAATTCCACTGACCTCAATTCGCCCAAAATAACTCCAACATGCTGTTAATCGAGTTGATGACTTTTACAGGTCCTATTTCAGCCTTATATAATTTATTTCTGATTTTTGTTATAATCAAATTTCAAAAACTACGAAAAGACTCAACGAATTTAATTTTTTTTCATATTAATATTTTACAAGCTGTGTTTTTCATTGTATTGCCTTTATGTTTTCAACTAGGACAAGATAGTAGCGATGCTACTACAATGTGTCTGCTCACTGAACTAATTGCTGATGTGGGTTCTGGTATCGGAATACTTTTTTTGATTTTTATTTTTGATAGTTTTTTCAAAATTTACCATGAGGGTGTATATCAGAAGTTTATTCGTTGTTATAAATATATTTTTGCTCTTATTTATGTCGCAATTTTGGGAGTTTTAGCTGGTGTATCAAGACCTTGTTTGAATCATGAATGGGTTGTTAACACTATCAGTTTCTATGTTGCTATAGCAATAATGTTTCTTGTTATATTTCTATTAATTATTATAAATATTATTCACGTATTTAGAAAAAGAAAATTAACTAATTACAACTCGAGTAATATTGGATTAGCTATACCAAATATTGCTGCATTATCTGTAAGTCCTGTTGTGCTTCTATTTATTATTTCTGAAGCTACTTCTCTAGAGTTAGAATTAGGAATTTATATTCTAGCTGCATTACCTTTTTTAACTCCAATATTTAATTTTATTTATGTCTATTTCTATGATAACAGTTATAAAGTTTGTTTAAGACAAATTTTTAAATGTCAATGTCGGGACTACGACAGTGAAAATTTAGATCAACCTGTAGGTTATCAAAACGTTTCAGAAAATTTACTAAATAAAAATTAAAATTTCTTATTTATAAATGTTGTATATTTATATATTTTTGTAATACTCAGAAAGTCAGGAACAAAACAAACACAAAATTGTACTTATTGGAACAATATTCACTCGAATCTACAGCTTAATTCGCTTTTCAATCAACAATCTTGTGAATAATGTTCTCATAACTGCTCATACTATAATATGTAGTAAAAACCACGATACACTTAAAAACGTAATTAATATATTTTTTATAAAAGTTCTATAAATATAAACAACGGTATTTTAAAAATCTATATTTAGAATTGTAAATTAAACACTTTACTTTACGTCTTACCACCCTGATTTTTGTTATAAACATTTAGTTTTTAATAAAAATAGACTTTAAAGTTATTGTAAAATAAGCACCCATTTCAAAGCTTTTTTTGATTAAAATTAAAAATTTCTAATACCTTGATTTAACCATTTGCTACTCCTATCCTTTGATACTCATTTATACTCTTTACAAAAAAGACATTTTTAGAAAAATTTATCTAAGCTAATTTGGGCCTTTTGAATCAATTTCTAGCTTCATATTCCAGAGGCAAGTTTTTATGGTAATAAAAAATTATTATTCTTTTATTTTGAGAATTTTTTTCTTGAAAAGGAGTGAGTTATGAGACTGGGGTTTTCAGAAATCGATAAAGTGGTTAATTTGATAGAACAAATGCAGTTCGTTTGGAAATTATGAGAGGAGAAATACCATGATGTCCAAAAACAACAAATTGGAAGGAAAAATCATTTTATTGAGAGTTTTAATTCTTTTGATCCGGCAACCTCATATTTTTATACATATTACTAATTAGGACGTCAGATTTAACCTTTTCAGTGATTTTCAGCCAATTTAAAGGATTTTGAATTTAAAAAATTCTGAAAAAAATTATCTGAGCTAATTTGGTCTTTTAACTCCATTTCTGTGCTCAGATCTGGAATCAAAGTAGAATTGACGATTCTAGAGACAAGTGCAAGAAAGTGAAAACTATTCTCTGATCTAAATTTTTTTTGCAAAAACGCAAAGAGATGTGAGCATGAAATTTTCAGGAATCGTTTGTGCGGTTCAAAATTTATAAGTTTGCTCAATTTCGTGTAGAAGATGCGGCTTGTTTGGAAGTTATGAGAGTAGGAAAATCGTTGGGTCCCAAAAAGTAAAACTAGAAACTAAAATATTTTTTTGGAAATCTTAATTCGTAATTTTTTAACTTTTTTCTTTATTGAATCTAGAGTTCTCTTCTTTTTTGAAGTGTGGTCAGGAAAGTAATTTTAAAAATTTAAATTTTGTTTATTTAAATATTAAAAAAATCGTTTAATTGAAAACTATTTCAGGACCTGTTCTAAGAAATTCTCAGATAAAATTAGCAAAGCGCTTTCAAAAACAAATCTCATAATTAGTGCCTGAATAATAATCTCAAAAGAAAAATTATAAAAATGTTATAAAAATAAATAAAAAGTATATAAAAAGACAAAATTTTTATTAAAATCAATAAATATACTTGAATTAAGTAATAAAAATTATAAATGGAAACACAATTTTTGCTAGTAAAATATAGAAAGAATAAAAAATTCTCAAATTAGTAGACAAATGAAGATAATTGAGTACAACTCATCTCTATTTTATAAAAAAAGTACACTCTCTTTAAACACAGTTTATTATTAGTAGAAGTTTTGATTTGCTCAAAGTACGCTCACATTCTGCTACTAACTGCGCAATAATCTTTATTTAACATAGCTATTTGGTAGTCTCCTATTTCTCCCACATTTCTATGCGAAAAGAATATTTATAAATTCTGTTTGTAAACAAAAACTGTTTCATTATCTCACTGTACACTTGCAGTTCGATAATTATTAGTGTGTTGAAACATGATTCAGTCTTGTGATGTTGTTGTCCATCAGTTGTGGAAAACCGAGCATTTCTGCTATCACATCCACGAAAACGTACCACTCTGATACTTTCTCCAAAACTCAAAATTTCTCTCAGAGTAAGTTTCTCACTGTAAATTCTCAAATTTTCAGCGAAAACTCTTGTTTTCAGATAAACAAAACACTCAAATTTGCTGAAAATATCCGACATGCTGTTAATCGAGTTGCTGACTTGTACAGGCGCTATTTCCGCCTTATTTAATTTAATCCTGATTTTTGTTATAATCAAATTTCGAAAACTAAGAGAAGACTCAACGAATTTAATCTTTCTTTATATTAATATTCTCCAAGCTGTGTTTTTCATTGTTATGCCTTTAGCGCTACGATCAGGAGATTTTTCTCAAGATGCTGTACTTTGTTTGCTGTATGAATTCATGTGTGATGTGGGCTCTGGTCTTGGGATACTTTTTTTGATTTTTATTTTTGATAGTTATTTAAAAATTTATCATGAAAATAAATATCAGAAGTTTATTCGGAGTTATAAATATATTTTTGCTGTTGTTTGTGTTCTAATTTTGGTTGTTTTAATTGGTGTATCAAAACCTTGCACAGATAATTCGTGGCAGGTTAATAGTATCAGTATTTATGTAGCGTTAGCTTTGATGTTGCTTGTTATAACTGTTTTAATTGTTATAAATATTATTCATGCATTTAAAAAGAGAAAATTAACTAATTACAACTCGAGTAATATTGGATTAGCTATATCAAATATTGCTGCATTATCTGTTAGTCCTGTTGTGCTTCTATTTATTATTTCTGAAGCTACTTCTCTAGAGTTAGATATAGGAATTTATATTCTAGCTGCATTACCCTTTTTAACTCCAATATTTAATTTTATTTATGTCTATTTCTATGATAACAGTTATAAAGTTTGTTTAAGACAAATTTTTAAATGTCAATGTCGGGACTACCACAGTGAAAATTTAGATCAACCTGTAGGTTATCAAAACGTTTCAGAAAATTTACTAAATAAAAATTAAAATTTCTTATTTATAAATGTTGTATATTTATATATTTTTGTAATACTCAGAAAGTTAGGAACAAAACAAAAACAAAATTGTTCTTATTGGAACAATATTTACTTGAATCTATAGCTTAAGTCGCTTTTTAATCAACAATCTTGTGAATAATGTTCTCATAACCGCTCATACGTAACAAATATATATTTTTTTAAAAGCTCTCTAAATATAAATAAATGTTATTTTAAAAATCTGTTTTTGGTTTTGTAAATTAGACACTTTTCCTTACGTCTTACCATCCTGGTATTTGTTGTAAACATTTAATTTTTAATAAAAAAAGACTTTGAATTTATGGCAGAATAAGCGTTCACTTCAAAGCTTCTTCTATTAAAAATTAAAAGTTTATTTATTAGAAATCTCATCTGTAGCGTTAGCTTTTCAAAAAAATTGGAGGAGAATTTCAATAGAGACAAGTTCATGGAAGTGAAAAACAACTCTTTCAATTTGAAATTTTTTTCTCAAAAATGCGAAGAGTTATGAGATTGGGATTTTGAGAAATTTATAGAACCGTTCAAAGTGTATAAATGTGGTGAATTTCATAGGACCAATGCGGTTTGTTTAGAAGTTATGAGGAGAGGAAGACCATGGATGGTGTACCAAAAAATCAAATTGGCAGTCAAACTTATATATTTAGGAATTTTAACTATTTTTTACGTCATCTTATAATATATTTTTTGTATTCAGTACGTCAGATATAATAACAATTTGAAAAATTTTGAAAAATTGACGCATTTTCGAGGATTGCAAAAATTTTTTACAAAAAAATGACGTAAAAAATTAATTTGGGTTTTTTAAATTTATTTCTAGACTCAGATCTAGAATCGGAGTAGAATTGACGATTTTAAACACAAGAATCAACTCAGGTCAGGAAACAAAAAACTAGTTTTTTTAATTTGAGAATTTTTTTCTCAAACACAAAGAGATACGGTACTGGGTTTTCAAAAATCGTTAGAGCGGTTCAAAATCTATAAGTCTGCTCAATTTTGTCATGTAGATGCGGTTCGTTTGAAAGTTACGAAGGGAGGAAGACTGGGTGTTTCCAAAATTGAAAGCTAAAATTATTTTTTTGGAAAATCTAATTCTAACTCGTAACTTTTTAACTTTTCTCTTTATTGAGTCTAGAGTTTTCATCTCTTTAAAAGTGTGGTAAGAAAAGTGATTTTAAAAAGTTGAATTTTGGTTTTTTAAATATTAAAGAACTCGTTTAATTGAAGACTGTTACCGGGCCTGTTCTAAAAAATTCTTACAAAGAAGTGACAAAGCGCTTTCGAGAACAAATCTCATAATCAGTGTCTAACTGCCTGAATAATAATGTAAAAACGAAAATTATAAAAATGTTGTAAAAACAAATAAAAAGTATATGAAAGTCACTCTATTTTGAGTTTGAAAAAGTGTCTCCATCAAATTTAAATTTTATTAAATTTAATAAATAAAGTTAAATTAAGTAAGACAAATTATAAATAGAAGTATATTTTTTATTATTGAAATTCAGAGATAAGTAAAAAAAACTTTCAAATTAGTAGATCTTGGATGAAAGTTTAGCTCAACTTTACTAACAATTTATTAAAAAAAAAATTAACACTCTTTTTAAACACAGTTCATTCGAGTTTTGATTGGCAATGAAAATAAAAAAATCGATGACGCTCTCATCTTATTACTGACTGCGCACTACCTCAAAATTAACATATTTATTTGGTGATCTCTTATTTCTTCTACATTTCTACTGAAAAGGATTTGTATAAATATTTACATTTTAATTTTGTAAACAAAAAACTGTTTCATTTCCTCACTTTACACTCGCAGTCTGATAATTATCAGTTCGTTGAAACGTGGTTCAGTCTTGTAGTGTTGTTGACCATCAGTTGTGAAAAACCCAGCAGTTTGTGCAATCACTTCCAAGAGAACATACCGTTCTGCTACATTCTCCAAAAACCAAATTTTTCTCTCATAGTAAGTTCTCAAATTTCCTTACAGTAAGTCCCCAAATTTTCAATATAAACTCTCATTTTCAGACAACCAAAACACCAAATTCCACTGACCTCAATTCGTCCAAAATAACTCCAACATGCTGTTAAACAAATTGATGATTTTTACAGGCCCCATTTCAGTCTTATTTAATTTACTTTTGATTTTTGTTATAATCAAATTTCAAAAACTACGAAAAGACTCAACGAATTTAATTTTTTTTCATATTAATATTTTACAAGCTGTGTTTTTCATTGTATTGCCTTTATGTTTTCAACTAGGACAAGATAGTAGCGATGCTACTACAATGTGTCTGCTCACTGAACTAATTGCTGATGTGGGTTCTGGTATCGGAATACTTTTTTTGATTTTTATTTTTGATAGTTTTTTCAAAATTTACCATGAGGGTGTATATCAGAAGTTTATTCGTTGTTATAAATATATTTTTGCTCTTATTTATGTCGCAATTTTGGGAGTTTTAGCTGGTGTATCAAGACCTTGTTTGAATCATCAATGGGATGTTAACACTATCAGTTTCTATGTTGCTATAGCAATGATGTTTCTTGTTATATTTCTATTAATTATTATAAATATTATTCACGTATTTAGAAAAAGAAAATTAACTAATTACAACTCGAGTAATATTGGATTAGCTATACCAAATATTGCTGCATTATCTGTAAGTCCTGTTGTGCTTCTATTTATTATTTCTGAAGCTACTTCTCTAGAGTTAGAATTAGGAATTTATATTCTAGCTGCATTACCTTTTTTAACTCCAATATTTAATTTTATTTATGTCTATTTCTATGATAACAGTTATAAAGTTTGTTTAAGACAAATTTTTAAATGTCAATGTCGGGACTACGACAGTGAAAATTTAGATCAACCTGTAGGTTATCAAAACGTTTCAGAAAATTTACTAAATAAAAATTAAAATTTCTTATTTATAAATGTTGTATATTTATATATTTTTGTAATACTCAGAAAGTCAGGAACAAAACAAACACAAAATTGTACTTATTGGAACAATATTCACTCGAATCTACAGCTTAATTCGCTTTTCAATCAACAATCTTGTGAATAATGTTCTCATAACTGCTCATACTATAATATGTAGTAAAAACCACGATACACTTAAAAACGTAATTAATATATTTTTTATAAAAGTTCTATAAATATAAACAACGGTATTTTAAAAATCTATATTTAGAATTGTAAATTAAACACTTTACTTTACGTCTTACCACCCTGATTTTTGTTATAAACATTTAGTTTTTAATAAAAATAGACTTTAAAGTTATTGTAAAATAAGCACCCATTTCAAAGCTTTTTTTGATTAAAATTAAAAATTTCTAATACCTTGATTTAACCATTTGCTACTCCTATCCTTTGATACTCATTTATACTCTTTACAAAAAAGACATTTTTAGAAAAATTTATCTAAGCTAATTTGGGCCTTTTGAATCAATTTCTAGCTTCATATTCCAGAGGCAAGTTTTTATGGTAATAAAAAATTATTATTCTTTTATTTTGAGAATTTTTTTCTTGAAAAGGAGTGAGTTATGAGACTGGGGTTTTCAGAAATCGATAAAGTGGTTAATTTGATAGAACAAATGCAGTTCGTTTGGAAATTATGAGAGGAGAAATACCATGATGTCCAAAAACAACAAATTGGAAGGAAAAATCATTTTATTGAGAGTTTTAATTCTTTTGATCCGGCAACCTCATATTTTTATACATATTACTAATTAGGACGTCAGATTTAACCTTTTCAGTGATTTTCAGCCAATTTAAAGGATTTTGAATTTAAAAAATTCTGAAAAAAATTATCTGAGCTAATTTGGTCTTTTAACTCCATTTCTGTGCTCAGATCTGGAATCAAAGTAGAATTGACGATTCTAGAGACAAGTGCAAGAAAGTGAAAACTATTCTCTGATCTAAATTTTTTTTGCAAAAACGCAAAGAGATGTGAGCATGAAATTTTCAGGAATCGTTTGTGCGGTTCAAAATTTATAAGTTTGCTCAATTTCGTGTAGAAGATGCGGCTTGTTTGGAAGTTATGAGAGTAGGAAAATCATTGGGTCCCAAAAAGTAAAACTAGAAACTAAAATATTTTTTTGGAAATCTTAATTCGTAATTTTTTAACTTTTTTCTTTATTGAATCTAGAGTTCTCTTCTTTTTTGAAGTGTGGTCAGGAAAGTAATTTTAAAAATTTAAATTTTGTTTATTTAAATATTAAAAAAATCGTTTAATTGAAAACTATTTCAGGACCTGTTCTAAGAAATTCTCAGATAAAATTAGCAAAGCGCTTTCAAAAACAAATCTCATAATTAGTGCCTGAATAATAATCTCAAAAGAAAAATTATAAAAATGTTATAAAAATAAATAAAAAGTATATAAAAAGACAAAATTTTTATTAAAATCAATAAATATACTTGAATTAAGTAATAAAAATTATAAATGGAAACACAATTTTTGCTAGTAAAATATAGAAAGAATAAAAAATTCTCAAATTAGTAGACAAATGAAGATAATTGAGTACAACTCATCTCTATTTTATAAAAAAAGTACACTCTCTTTAAACACAGTTTATTATTAGTAGAAGTTTTGATTTGCTCAAAGTACGCTCACATTCTGCTACTAACTGCGCAATAATCTTTATTTAACATAGCTATTTGGTAGTCTCCTATTTCTCCCACATTTCTATGCGAAAAGAATATTTATAAATTCTGTTTGTAAACAAAAACTGTTTCATTATCTCACTGTACACTTGCAGTTCGATAATTATTAGTGTGTTGAAACATGATTCAGTCTTGTGATGTTGTTGTCCATCAGTTGTGGAAAACCGAGCATTTCTGCTATCACATCCACGAAAACGTACCACTCTGATACTTTCTCCAAAACTCAAAATTTCTCTCAGAGTAAGTTTCTCACTGTAAATTCTCAAATTTTCAGCGAAAACTCTTGTTTTCAGATAAACAAAACACTCAAATTTGCTGAAAATATCCGACATGCTGTTAATCGAGTTGCTGACTTGTACAGGCGCTATTTCCGCCTTATTTAATTTAATCCTGATTTTTGTTATAATCAAATTTCGAAAACTAAGAGAAGACTCAACGAATTTAATCTTTCTTTATATTAATATTCTCCAAGCTGTGTTTTTCATTGTTATGCCTTTAGCGCTACGATCAGGAGATTTTTCTCAAGATGCTGTACTTTGTTTGCTGTATGAATTCATGTGTGATGTAGGTTGTGGAATCGGAATACTTTTTTTGATTTTTATTTTTGATAGTTATTTAAAAATTTATCATGAAAATAAATATCAGAAGTTTATTCGGAGTTATAAATATATTTTTGCTGTTGTTTGTGTTCTAATTTTGGTTGTTTTAATTGGTGTATCAAAACCTTGCACAGATAATTCGTGGCAGGTTAATAGTATCAGTATTTATGTAGCGTTAGCTTTGATGTTGCTTGTTATAACTGTTTTAATTGTTATAAATATTATTCATGCATTTAAAAAGAGAAAATTAACTAATTACAACTCGAGTAATATTGGATTAGCTATATCAAATATTGCTGCATTATCTGTTAGTCCTGTTGTGCTTCTATTTATTATTTCTGAAGCTACTTCTCTAGAGTTAGATATAGGAATTTATATTCTAGCTGCATTACCCTTTTTAACTCCAATATTTAATTTTATTTATGTCTATTTCTATGATAACAGTTATAAAGTTTGTTTAAGACAAATTTTTAAATGTCAATGTCGGGACTACCACAGTGAAAATTTAGATCAACCTGTAGGTTATCAAAACGTTTCAGAAAATTTACTAAATAAAAATTAAAATTTCTTATTTATAAATGTTGTATATTTATATATTTTTGTAATACTCAGAAAGTTAGGAACAAAACAAAAACAAAATTGTTCTTATTGGAACAATATTTACTTGAATCTATAGCTTAAGTCGCTTTTTAATCAACAATCTTGTGAATAATGTTCTCATAACCGCTCATACGTAACAAATATATATTTTTTTAAAAGCTCTCTAAATATAAATAAATGTTATTTTAAAAATCTGTTTTTGGTTTTGTAAATTAGACACTTTTCCTTACGTCTTATCATCCTGGTATTTGTTGTAAACTTTTAATTTTTAATAAAAAAGACTTTGAATTTATGGTAGAATAAGCGTTCACTTCAAAGCTTCTTCTATTAAAAATTAAAAGTTTATTTATTAGAAATCTCTTCTGTAGCGTTTGTATTTCAAAAAAATTGGAGGAGAATTTCAATAGAGACAAGTTCATGGAAGTGAAAAACAACTCTTTCAATTTGAAATTTTTTTCTCAAAAATGCGAAGAGTTATGAGACTGGGATTTTGAGAAATTTATAGAACCGTTCAAAGTGTATAAATGTGGTGAATTTCATGGGACCAATGCGGTTTGTTTAGAAGTTATGAGGAGAGGAAGACCATGGATGGTGTACCAAAAAAACAAATTGGCAGTCAAACTTATATATTTAGGAATTTTAACTATTTTTTACGTCATCTTATGATATATTTTTTGTATTCAGGACGTCAGATATAATAACAATTTGAAAAATTTTGAAAAATTGACGCATTTTCGAGGATTGCAAAAAAATTTTTCCAAAAAAATGACGAAAAAAATTAATTTGGGTCTTTTAAATTTATTTCTAGACTCATATCTAGAATCGGAGTAGAATTGACAATTTTAAAGACAAGAATCAGGTCAGGTCAGGAAACAAAAAACTAGTTTTTTAATTTGAGAATTTTTTTCTCAAACACAAAGAGATGCCCTACTGGGTTTTCAGAAATCGTTAGAGCGGTTCAAAATCTATAAGTCTGCTCAATTTTGTCATGTAGATGCGGTTCGTTTGGAAGTTACGAAGGGAGGAAGACAGGGTGTTTCCAAAATTGGAAGCTAAAATTATTTTTTGGAAAATCTAATTCTAACTCGTAACTTTACTCTTTATTGAGTCTAGAGTTTTCTTCTCTTTAAAAGTGTGGTAAGAAAAGTGATTTTAAAAAGTTGAATTTTGGTTTTTTAAATATTAAAGAACTCGTTTAATTGAAGACTGTTACCGGGCCTGTTCTAAAAAATTCTTACAAAGAAGTGACAAAGCGCTTTCGAGAACAAATCTCATAATCAGTGTCCAACTGCCTGAATAATAATGTAAAAACGAAAATTATAAAAATGTTATAAAAACAAATAAAAAGTATATGAAAGTCACTCTATTTCGAGTTTGAAAAGGTGTCTCCATCAAATTTAAATTTTATTAAATTTAATAAATAAAGTTAAATTAAGTAAGACAAATTATAAATAGAAGTATATTTTTTATTATTGAAATTCAGAGATAAGTAAAAAAAACTTTCAAATTAGTAGATCTTGGATGAAAGTTTAGCTCAACTTTACTAACAATTTATTAAAAAAAAAAAAAAAAATTAACACTCTTTTTAAACACAGTTCATTCGAGTTTTGATTGGAAATGAAAATAAAAAAATCGATGACGCTCTTATCTTATTACTGACTGCGCACTACTTCAAAATTAACATATTTATTTGGTGATCTCTCATTTCTTCTACATTTCTATTGAAAAGGATTTGTATAAATATTTACATTTTAATTTTGTTAACAAAAAACTGTTTCATTTCCTCATTTTATACTCGCAGTCTGATAATTATCAGTTCGTTGAAACGTGGTTCAGTCTTGTTGTAGTATTGTTGACCATCAGTTGTGAAAAACCGATCAGTTTGCCAAGAGAACACACCGTTCTGCTACATTCTCCAAAAACCAAATTTTTCTCTCATAGTAAGTTCTCAAATTTCCTTACAGTAAGTCCCCAAATTTTCAATATAAACTCTCATTTTCAGACAACCAAAACACCAAATTCCACTGACCTCAATTCGTCCAAAATAACTCCAACATGCTGTTAAACAAATTGATGATTTTTACAGGCCCCATTTCAGTCTTATTTAATTTACTTTTGATTTTTGTTATAATCAAATTTCAAAAACTACGAAAAGACTCAACGAATTTAATTTTTCTTCATATTAATATTTTACAAGCTGTGTTTTTCATTGTATTGCCTTTATGTTTTCAACTAGGACAAGATAGTAGCGATGCTACTACAATGTGTCTGCTCACTGAACTAATTGCTGATGTGGGTTCTGGTATCGGAATACTTTTTTTGATTTTTATTTTTGATAGTTTTTTCAAAATTTATCATGAGGGTGTATATCAGAAGTTTATTCGTTGTTATAAATATATTTTTGCTCTTATTTATGTCGCAATTTTCGGAGTTTTAGCTGGTGTATCAAGACCTTGTTTGAATCATGAATGGGTTGTTAACACTATCAGTTTCTATGTTGCTATAGCAATGATGTTTCTTGTTATATTTGTATTAATTATTATAAATATTATTCACGTATTTAGAAAAAGAAAATTAACTAATTACAACTCGAGTAATATTGGATTAGCTATACCAAATATTGCTGCATTATCTGTAAGTCCTGTTTTGCTTCTATCTATTATTTCTTTTGCTACTTCTCTAGAGTTAGAATTAGAAATTTATATTCTAGCTGTGTTTATGTATATTCTACCTTTTTTAACTCCAATATTTAATTTTATTTATGTCTATTTCTATGATAACAGTTATAAAGTTTGTTTAAGACAAGTGTTTAAATGTCAGTGTACAAATGATGATTTAGATCAACCTGTAGCTTATCACAATGTTTGAAATGCTTTATTATCTTCAAAATAATAATTAAGTTGTTTTAAGCACTGTACTTAGTCTAAATTTAGTTATAATTTATCAAGACAATCCTTACAAGTAAGTGAGTACTGCCAATTTTCTGTTATTTTATAATTTATAAAATTTGTGTTTATTCACTCGCTACGCTCGTCAAATGACATAACCAGTGTATAAAGGTCTTATAATCACTTGTACAATAATATAGAAATTAGAAATTTATTTTTTATACAACAAAACTAGAATTAAAAATTTGTATTTGTCTAATAACAAAAAATAAATTAAACTGTTTTTAAATCTGTGTTTGTTTTTAAATTTATTAAAATTGCGTTTTTCTGTGAGGTTTTTATAGATTATAATTTACAATTCAAACAATAAATATACGTAATTCTTCTTTTGTTTTCATTCATTACGGTTCTGGAAAAGTGTTCAGGAAAAAAATCGGAACAATATAAAGAAAAATTGAGAGATTTGGACAAAAAAACTATAGAAATTATCGTTTTTTTAGTCACTCTTGACAATAGAAGCAACATACGTTATTGATCCTTTTTTGCTTTGTTTGTTATGTCTCGGGAATTTCGAAAAAATCTGGAAAATCTTGATAAACGTATTCCATCTTAAAATAAAATTAGTTATTGAACAGATCTAGTTAATCCAGTTGCTTAAAGAGCCTTGACCTCAGTTTGATCTCAAATTGGAGTAGTTTTTTACGTGTTTTCAAGAAATGGCGGTCAGTAACGTCAGTCCAAGTTTGATTTTAAAATGAAGTATGTTTTTGCAGGCTCTTTACTTGTGTAATAAGTAGATCTCTTAGTTATTCTAATTTGATCCGTTATTTCAAAATGATAGCTTATTAAGGTACTTTTCAAAATAACCAGTCACAAATTAATAGGTATTTTAAGTTAGTATTTCAATAAAAAAAGCACAAAATTCCAGACTTAGTTGTAGCAAAAAATTTATTTATATTACGTGCATGAGACTGTTTTTAGCGATTCTAACGATGAAATAAACGAAAAAGTCACAATTATGTGACTGCCTAGGCTGTAAAATTTCAATTCACAGACCGTTTATAAGTCAGATATCGTTTTCGCGGCTGTGAAAAGTAATTATTAATGGTATTTTTAGCTTTTACGCGTTGTACAACTCTCGTGTCTTGTTTGTTGGAATAAAAAAAGACTTTTACTGTTTTGACTTTGCCGTATTTTGTTCGATTTTTCTCTCTTTTTGGGAAAGAAAAGCGCGTTTGAAAGGTTTCAAAACAAAAAGTATAACTCATTAAACGGAAACAAAAGATGGTTTGTTTGGAAACATTTTAATATTTTGAAGATCTAGCGTTGAATAGACATCAAAATTGTGTTACTCTGAACACAAGTTTTTTAATCTTTATAGCTATTCAGGATGGTTTCTGGAAATTACTTTTTAGCTGATTTTTCTGTCAATTCTGCTATAGAAACAATTTGAATTTTAGGCACGATGATAATTAATAATTATATTAAATAATATTTTATATAAAAACACCTTTTTTGTCTTTTTAACATTATAACAAGATTAGAAAGTGATTACTAAAAATTTCGACCGACAAGATTGTTAATATAAATGGTGTGTAACTATTTAATAACCATAAAATTTGCAAAAACCGGATAAGACGTATATCTTATCGTATTGATAATCTGCCCTAGAGCTCACAGTTCCTCACATTTTTCGTAGAAATCACACTCTTATTTTTGAAAAATCCAGCAATTTGTCTTTCAGTCTTTAGTAAGACACGTTTCTCTAAGAAATAAACGTAACACTCTTCTGTTAAGGTGAGTTATCTTTTTTTTTCCACTCTTAAAAACCCTTCTTTTAGATGGACAACCCAAGTCTAAAAATAACACTTTTGTTCATTTATTCTTCTACAATTGTATCTTCTGTTTTAGTAAATTCGCTTTTTATTTTCGTTATCTTAAAATTTAAAAAACTGAGACAAGATCCGACTAACTTGAT
Source organism: Tribolium confusum (assembly GCA_029207805.1). Lineage (NCBI taxonomy): Eukaryota > Metazoa > Arthropoda > Insecta > Coleoptera > Tenebrionidae > Tribolium > Tribolium confusum. The sequence continues at coordinate 833,703 of JALGAY010000004.1, forward strand.
TTTTTTACATTTGAATATTTTACAAGTTGTGTTTATTATTACGTTGGTTTTAGTTTTATTATTGCCACATTTTTATATTGGTATACCTAGTTGGCTAAGTGAAGTCGGCGATGATGCGTGGTGTGGTATCAGAATAGTTTTTTTACTTTTCATTTTTGATAGTTATTTAAAAATTTATCATGAAGGTAAATATCAGATGTTTTGTCGTAGTTATAAATATAGTTTTTCTGTAATTTATCTTTTCTTTGTTGTACTTTTACCTTTTTTTAATATTAGCCAACATCTTACATATTCAATAAATTGTCTTGTTATAGTTGTACTAATTATTATTAATATTATTCATGTTTTTAGAAAAAGAAATTTAACTAATTATAACTCGAGTAATATTGGATTAGTTATACCAAATATTTTTTTATTGTCTACAATATTTTTGTGTCTAGTTATTTTTCTTTATGTAGTACTTTCTACAGAGCATGTAATAATTTATATTTTAGGTATGATACCCATTTTACCTTCAATATTTAATTTAATTTATGTCTACTTCTATGATAAAAATTATAAAGTTTGTTTAAGAAAAGTTTTTAAATGTCAATTTACAACAGAGGATTTAGATAATCCTGTCGAATCAAATATTGAAACGAAAACTAAGTTGTTTTAACCAGTTTTTTCTTTTAGTGTTTAGGTATAATAGTTTAATAAAATATTGTAATATAGTTTATAATTATAATCAATAAAAACTACGCCAAGTTAGGTCGCAGGAATAAAGAATGTAATAAAATTTGAAAAAACCCTATAACTTATCTTATTAATCCAGAATAATCGGTTATAAAGATCACAGTTTGTTAAATCAGTCTATAATCTTTATAATCTTTTTTATTCGATTAAGCTCTATTTGATTCTTTGTACAGTCGGGGTTATTTACAGGTTATAACGCAAACTTGTGGTAAGTATTTTGTACAGTTGTTGAGAAATACTTAAAGTTCGAGAACGGTAAGTAAATTACTTTGTCTATGAATCTTGAAATTATTTGGTGCAATTGAGAAAATTTACTTTTTGGCCCTGTAGAAATCGTAGTCCCTTCAAAGTTAGTTCCCTCAACAATCCATCTAGTTGCTTTAGTAACAACAGCACATACTTCTCTTCACAAACATAGTTTGTGAGTCAAAACGATAAAATCCAAGTTTTTGCAGACAAATTATAAAAGCTACGCTGAGTTTCGTTGCAAGAATAAAGAGTGTAATCATTAAGCTTCGCTGCAGGCGAGTCTTGTCTGAACGACCAGGTAATTAATCGGTGTAATTCAGGGCCTGCATGTTATTCATTCAACTTGTCTACTGGTCAACTGGTGTAGACCAGTTGAATGAATAACATGAAGCCCGCTGGATTACGCCGATTAATTACCTGGTCGTTTAGCAAAGACTCGCTTGCGCCTAAGCCTAGTAATCATAAAATTTGAGAAAACCGTATATCTTATCTTATTAATCTACAATAATCGGTTATAATGATCACAGTTTCATAAATTATTCTTATTTTTGATCACTAGTCGTGAAACATTTAGTAGTTTTGCTTCAGTCTTTAGTAGAATACAATTATCTGCTAAGTTCTGTGACAGACTTTTAAGGTGAGTTATCAATTTTTGTTTCATTCGTGAAAAATCTGCCTTTCAGATGAACAATTTCAGTCAAAATTTCTACACAGAACTTGTCTCCGATTGTACAGCTGTTATTGTTATTCCAGTTAATTTACTCTTAATTTTCACTACTATTAAATTTAAAAAATTACGAGAAAATTCAACAAATTTAATTTTTCTACATTTGAATATTCTTCAAGCACTGTTTTACATTGTCACGCCCTTACATCTACGATTTTGTAAAGATATTGATGGTACCACTAACTTTTGTTTTCTTAATGAACTTCGTCTGCATTATTTGGAGCTTGGTATTCGATTACTTTTCTTCCTTTTCACTTTCGATAGTTATTTAAAAATTTATCATGAAGGTAAATATCGGAAGTTTATTTGTAGTTATAAATATATTTTTACTGTAATTTATGCTTTCATTTTTTTGTCTATTACAAACAAATTTTTTTCCAAATTTTCAAGAATTGTTAATATTACTTATTATATTGCATTAAGAATAGCGTATATGTTTATACCTGTATTAATTGTTATAAACATTATTCATCTATTTAAAAGAAGAAAATTAGTTAATTATAATTCGAGTAATATTGGATTAGTTATACCAAATATTTTTTATTTGTCTAACATTCTTTTTGGTGTAATTTTTATTCTTGGTATGATTCTTCTGAAAATTTCTATGATGTTTGGAGCTGCAATTATTATTTTAGCTTCGTCATTAATTTTATTAACGCCAATATTTAATTTAATTTATGTCTATTTCTATGATAAGAATTATAATATTTATTTAAAAAACGTTTTTAAATGTCAATATTCAACTGATGATTTAGATCATCTTTTAGACTCAAATATTGCAACGAAAACTAAGTTGTTTTAACCAGTTTTTTGCTATCAATATAATGTATAATAGTGTAATAAAATATTGTAATAATAGTTTATAATTATAATAAACGTGTACATTATTGAATAATAAACACCTGTGTTAACTTGTACTCTAGATATATTGTTCAGTTATTTGCTGTATACTACTCGTGCTGTATAACATAGCTGTGAATAATATTCTTATAACCGCTCATACAAAGATACTATTAATAAATACAAAATTAATTAATTGGTTTTATTCTCCTGTCAAAATGACAGTCATAGAGTTCATTGGATTATTTCACAAATTAAATAAAAATCTGGTGTTATCCCCAGTCTGGAAACACTAAAAACAACTAGTTTTAACTGTGTGGCCAACTCAAATTTGATTTTACACAGGTTTTTGAGATGCCATTATTTTTAAAATGTACTCTAGTTGTTTATTTTTCAAAATCTAAAATTAGCAAAAATATGTAACTGCCTAATTGTTGCAAATAAACTAACAGATTTCAGTTTTACAGACAATAAATTAGATTTTTGGTAATTAAATATATCTAAAAGTTGTTGTTTAGATTCTTTTTAATTTATTTATTATTATTTTTGAATTAGATTAGATTAAGTTTATTTATGTTTAATTCATATATCTTAATACATATCAATATAAAATATAATGTCTAAATATGTGAACAATGAGAACAATACATATAAATAGATAAAAAATTAATAAAAATAAAACAAGAAAATAAAACAATAAAATTCTGTTTACTATTTATCTACCTCAAAAATATGAAATTACTGAATTAATATAGTTTGTTTTTACATTTTTCATACGTATATTTACTGATCCCTCACACAATCCTTTTTCCAGAAGTTTATATTCCAAAGTTGTTTATAAAGTCCTGCTTTCAATTACTTAAAGTAACTTAAAACAATTACAACAACATATCGTTTATGAACTAGATTATTCATTTCTCATCGATAGTTTGATAGTGTCTCACCCAGTGGTTCTCAAACTTACTTTATCAACGCCTGTTTTTTAAAGAAAATTACTTATTGCCCTCCTCACTTACTTAAAAGTTTTGCAGTTTGGCTACTAGTCTTTTGCAGTTCTTAATTTTCAGATTTATTTGCGCTCTTATATAAAAAAATATTTTAGAAAATGATTCAACATTTTACACATTTTAAAATCCAGAGATGATTCTTTACTAGTTTTAAAGCAGAAGACAATTTTTTTGTCATAAATTTTGTAACCAATAACGACAAGATTATTTTAAAATGGAAAAACCGAAAGTAGGATTTTACTAGTTTTCGTAACCAGAAACAAAATCCCATTGATTCTACCTATAAAAAGCCGTTAAATAGTAACATATCTTATTATATAAAACAGCTAAAAATTTTACAAATGTACAGGCAGGTATATAATCTTTTTGCACTACTCTACTAAAAATTAAGTGATTACGCACTGAGCGAACAATCGGGACCGTCAATTTTACAATCATTCTCCGTTTTTACCGTACTAGTGCCTACATAGAGCACATGGATTTATCGGTTTATCAAAGCCCAAGTTTATAATAAAACAATGCACTTCACCACTTTTATTTAGATAAAACAACAGAAGTGCATTTATAAAATTGCATTTTTAATTTAAGCAGCACCATCTGTGAGAATCTCTGTAAGACAGTAAAATGCCAAATTAAAACAATCTGACAGTTAGTTACCTAAATTATCGACATCAACGCACTTGATTTTTTCGACAACTTAAAGATACATTTTAAAGTTATTGTTTTTCGGCCTTGTGAAGAATCCGTGTAAAAAATAATATACAAGAGACGTGTGAGATCAGTTTTGCTTTATTCGTGCGACATTCTTTACTCATGTGCAAAGCGGACTCATGTAAAAACTGTTGCACTCATATGCACAATATACGTTCCTGCACTTATGGTGTAAAAAAGTATTTTTATTTGATTCAGCTCTATTTAATTTTTTATTGCGTTTGTTATCTGTATAGTAAGACTTATTTACTGGTTAATAACGCAAACTTGTTGGTGAGTATTTTGTATAGTTCTTGACAATTATTTAACGTTCTAGAACGGTAAGTAAATTTATAGTTTGTCTATGAATCTTTAAACTTTTTGGTGTAATTGAGAAAATTGGGCCTGTAGTGATGAAGTAATTGTAGACCCTTCAAAGTTAGTTTCCTCAACAATCCATCTTGTTGCTTCAGTAACAACAGCACACAGTTCTCTTCCCAAACATAGTTTGTGAGTCAAAACGACAAAATTCAAAATAAAGAGTGTAATCATTAACCCTTGGTGCAAGCGAGTCTTGCCTAAACGACCTGGTAATTAATCGGTGTAATTCATCGGGCTGCGTGTTATTCATTCAACTGGTCTACTAGTCAACTGGTGAAGACCAGTTGAATGAATAACATGCAGACTGCTGGATTACAACGATTAATTACCTGGTCGTTTAGGCAAGACTCGCTTGCGTCTAGTAATCATAACATTTGGGAAAACCGTTTGTCTTATCTTATTAATCCACAATAATCGGTTATACTTATCACAGTTTAATAAATCACTCTTATTTTTAATCACTAGTCGTGAAACATCTAGTAGTTCTGCTTTAATCTTTAGTAGAATACAATTCTTTTCTTATTTCTATAAGATATAAACATAGCAGCAGAGTTCGGTAAAGGTGAGCTATTAATTTTTGTTTCATTCGTGAAAAATCTGTTTTTCAGATGGACAATTCCAGTCTAAATTTCCTAAAAATAGTTTTCCCCGTTTGTACAGGTGTTATTTCTGTTTCAGTTAATTTACTTTTAATTTTCACTATTAGTAAATTTAAAAAATTACAAGAAGATTCAACGAATTTAATTTTTCTTCATGTCAATATTCTACAAGCATTGGTTTTCACTGTGTTGCCTTTAAAACAACGATTTTGTAAAGATACTTATAGTATTCCTAACTTTTGTTTTCTAAATGAACTTCTGAATTATTTGGAGCTTGGTATTCGACTACTTTTCATCCTTTTCATTTTCGATAGTTATTTAAAAATTTATCACGAAAATAAATATCAGAAATTTATGCGAAGTTATAAATATATTTTTACTGTTATTTATGTTTTCATTTTTTTAATTAATGCATTTAATTTATTTTGGAAATCTTTATGGAATATTAATATTACTTTTTATTTTGCATTTACAATAGCGTGTCTTCTTATACCTGTATTAATTGTTATAAACATTATTCACTTATTTAGAAAAAGAAAATTAATTAATTATAATTCGAGTAACATTGGATTAGTTATACCAAATATTTATTTTTTATCTTTAATTCTCTATAAGGTATTTTTCATTCTTGCTATGTATCTTATAGAAATTTCTGTAAAACTTGGAGTTGCAATTTATATTTTAGCTTCGTTATTATTTTTATTACCCTCAATATTTAATTTAATTTATGTTTATTTTTATGATAACAATTATAATATTTGTTTAAAAAAAGTTTTTAAATGTCAATATATAACTGATGATTTAGAGCATCCTGTAAGCTCAAATATTGCAACGAAAACTAAGTTGTTTTAACCAGTTTTTTGCTATCAATATTCATGTATAATAGTGTAATAAAATATTGTAATAATAGTTTATAATAATAATAAACGTGTACATTATTAAATAATAAAAACCTATATTAAATTGTACTCTAGATAATATTCAGTTATTTGCTGTTTACTATTCGTATAACATACCTGTGAGTAATGCTCTTATAACCGCTCATACAATAATACATATACTATCAGTAAATACGAAATTTAATGATTGGTCTGATTTTCCTGTCAAAATGACAATCATAGAGTTTCGTTGGATTATTTCATCAATTAAAAATATAAGGGAGGGCACCTGTGTCATCCAGTCTGGAAACACCAAAAATAACTAGTAGAAACTCTGCTGCCAACTTAAATTTTAATTTGCATATCTTCTCGTGACGTTTATTAATGTTAAAATGTACTTCAGTTGTTTATTAGTTTTACAGAGAATGATTTAGATTTTTAATAATGAAATAGAAACACTAAAAAATTAGAAATTAACGTTTTAAAAATTGTTGTTTAGGTATTTTTTAATTTATTGTAATAGATTAGATTAAGTTTATTTGTGTTTAATTCATATATCTTAATACATATCAATATAAAATATAATGCCAAAATAAGTAAACAATATGGATAATAAATAAAATACAAATAGATAAGAAATTAATAAAAATAAAACTGAAAAATTAACAATAAAATTCTATTTTAAATTTTTTGTTTTAAATTTTTAAATTAATAAAGACAAAAACGAAATTTATTTTTAATTTTAGAAAAGGGGTGCTAAATTTTCAAAACTTTCAAATCCGGAGACGTAATTTTACTAGTTTTTGAAGCAAAAGGCATAAGTTGTTATCAATAAAAAGAACACTTTTTTAAAATTATCAGAGGCAACATATTATAGTAATTATGAAAGCCAGAAGCAACATTTTGCTATTTTAGAGCTTCTAAACATTTTAAATTTAGGAGCCGGAGACAATAATATTTCTTATTACTGTTATCACTTTATAAATTAATAACGACAAAAGCATTTTGTTTTAATAATTATATAAACCGCAATAGACATGTTGCTGAAAGCAATAGTCAGTTTTATTAATTTAAGAAGCTGAAAACGATAATTTAATTTTAGAATCTATAAGCCTATTATTATGAGACCCAGAGAAACCAATCAATAGTTTACTAATTTTAGAAATCGAAGTTAAAAATATATTTTTTTTAAAACAGTTTTTAATAACTTTATCAATTTTACCAATTTTCTTTTGTAAATTAAGACGTTTTATTATCTTTTTATCACGTATCTTATCAATTATCATCGTAAATCTCTATTTTTTTCTATACTTAAAGTTAAACAAACAGTATTAGTTCATTACACGTTCAGATAAATCTGTGCTACCTTCTTGCGTCTCTCTGTACACTCAAACTGAAATTTTTTATTGTCATAAAGATCTAGTTGACTTGTACAAATACACTGCACTGATTTAAAATACCTTTTTGCGCGATTGGTTGTTTTTATCAGTTTACTGTGCCTGTTTCCACGACGGTAGGTTGCTGTTACTGGTTGCTACGTATAACAAAACAGTAAGTAATTCACTTACCGTTCAGTGAACGGTAAGCAACTAAATCTAAAAAAAACAATTTTGCGATTTATTTATTAAAATTAAATGTACAATTATTATAATTAATAGTAGTGATACCACTTGCATTTGAGTTTCTAGTGTTAATAGACAATAGTGTTCCGACGTAGAAAACCCAGGTTGTTGTAATAGTCCACCAACAAGGCTGTGTAAAATTTTATGAGCAAATTCAATTTTGTTTTGGAGGGAATCTTCCACGTAACTCTCGGCCACCGTTGATGAACGCCACCCACCATGTCTTTTTAGTCCCAATACATCAACTCCGTCCGTTATTCGCCAAAAGTGTAGCCGATGTGCGTCGAAACAAGTGTCCAGTAAAACATTCAGGGGCTTGTAACTTTAAATATTTTGCAATTTTTGACGGCCAGCCTCCAATTGTGCCTTTTCCTGTGACTTGCCTAGTGCATTTGCTATTTCGATAGTTCAGAAATAAATGATCTGACGTTGGGTTGCTTGGTCGAATTCTTATGTATTTTCGAAGTATTTCCAAATAATGAACTGCTTTATTTTCTTTATTAATAACTGTAAACGTTCGCTGAATATTCGATTTTGTATTTGGAATATTTACTATAAACATTTCTTCATGTTCTTCTATGTCACTCATTTTAATATTGTACAATTCCTCTCGTCTACAAGCGCCCGATACTCCCAATATCATTGCCACCTGCAAATATATTGTTTCCTTAGAACTCAGATGTACCACCTCATCATCTACAACATACCTTTTCAATTAAAAATTGTTCGTCTGGTGCTTCATTCAAGAATTTTTCCATGTCTTCTTTGGTAAAAATTTTAGGCTTCTTAGGCCGATATCCAATATTTTTTCTCTTAAGATAAGCAATTAATGTAGCAAACTTAGAAATATCGATAGCATCACGGAGAAAAATTGTACTCTTCAGCATAGAATACTCCGCCCAAAAACTGCCTGGGGCCTTCAAGTGTCCACTTCTCACCACAAAATACGCTAACAAGCTCTTTTCATTTACAGAAATCTTCTTTTCTTCACGCCATTCCTTAAACAACTTGTATGTCTGTTCATATCGGGCTTTAGATTTTTCTGGAATTATTGCCGAACATCCTTCTTGCCAAGCGTCTTCTAAATCATCCGGTAGATCATCACTATCGCTCATATTTGCTTCGAAAACGGAACCACAAAACAGAACTATGTAGGAATGATTGTATCAAAAAGACAATTTTACTTGTTTGGAACAAAACCATAGCAACCATGGAACAGCCACCCAAAGTTTTCAGTTTCAATCTTCCCGATTATCACAAATGTATTGATATAAATTATTATTATTATTATTATTCTAGAAACTCCAATCGCGCAAAAAACGTTATAAGCATGCCGAACGTTAAGGATTACCGTTCTCAGACAATAATTGGAGTCGTCGCTTCGCTCCTCCTCCAAACAATTTTCTTCGAACGGTAAGCATTCCTTACCGTTCTCCATACTTAATATACTAAAACGTTTATTTTTTCCTTTATAAAAATCAAATCGACATGAACAGGCAGATCGCATAGGTTTACTCGAAAGTGCGTGGAAAACTATACTTAGAAGGCACTGAATATGCGCAGAAAGGTGTGTTTAGACTGTGTTGCATCAGAATACTAGCTACGCACCGGTTAATTTTAGTTAATTTATATAAATATTGTTATTGTTAAAATTTACTAAAAATATAATTCAATTTGCAAATTAGTTAATTACGATCACTAGTCGGGGAAAATCTAGCAATTTCGGTTTTAATCTTTAGTAAAACACATTTTTCTGCTAAATTTGATAAGAGATAACCGTAACAGAATTCAGTTAAGGTGAGTTATCAATTTCCCTTTCATTCGTGAGAAATCCGCTTTTCAGATGAACACTTCCAGTCAAAATATCTACGCAAGAGTTTTCCCTATATGTACAAGTGTTATTTCTGCTTCAATTAATTCTCTTTTAATTTTTACTATTATTAAATTTAAAAAACTACGACAAGATTCAACAAATTTGATTTTTCTACATTTAAATATTCTTCAAGCAGTGCTTTTCATTGGGACGCCTTTAAAGCAATTATTTAATTGTAGAGATAGTATTAGTAGCGACATTTGTTTTCTGAGTGAATTTTTGAGTTATTTAGAGGGGGCTATTCGAGTACTTTTTTTATTTTTTATTTTTGATAGTTATTTAAAAATTTATCATGAAGGTAAATACCAGAAGTTTATTCGTTGTTATAATTATTTTTTTGCTCTTATTTATGTTTTATTTATTCTAGTTTTACCTTTTTTTAATATTAGTCACTATTTTTTGTTTTTAATAAATTTTTATGTTACAATTATATTAATTATTATAAATATTATTCATGTATTTAGAAAAAGAAAATTAATTAATTATAACTCGAGTAATATTGGATTAGCTATACCAAATATTTGTTTATTGTCTACATTTTGTTTATATTTACTTCTTTCTTTAAGTTTAGCTGTTTCTAAAAATCATGAAGTAAAAATTTATATTTTAGCTTTATTACCGCTTTTACCCTCAATATTTAATTTAATTTATGTCTATTTCTATGATAAGAATTATAATATTTGTTTAAAAAAAGTTTTTAAATGTCAATTTACAACAGATGATTTAGATCATCCTGTAGACACAAATACTGAAACAAAAAATAAGTTGTTTTAACTAGTTTTTTATATTAATATTTAGGTTTTATGACATAATGTAATAATTGTTTATAATAAAATAAAGTAAATATAAAAGCAAGATTTTTTTGTAATTTGTTCGACAGGAGGCAATGTTTTATTAATTTTTTAAGCTAGAAACAAAATATTACTAATTTCTAAAGCCGTAAAGTATATTTTAACAACTTTTGAGCTGCTAAAAGCCACATCTTTATTATTATTTTGACAACTTTAGAAGCCTGAATCAACAATAAAGTTTTATTAATTTTAGAATTTAGAAACGTAATTTTATTAATTTTAGAAGCCAAAGGTGATACTTCTTTTAAATTTTTATGTTTTTCGACATTCTCTTATTATTTGTTCCAACACAAAATAGAAAATGTTTTCTAAAAATTACTACGAATTTGGTCAATAAGATAAAGGAATTATAACTACTTAATAATCACAAAATTTTGATAAACTAAATTAGACTCATATGTTATCATAGATTAATGCACAATCTCTCATATCAAACATATTTTTTTGAATGATATTATAAATTTATTTTAATTTTGATAATTGCTATTTTGTCTTTCGGAAGAGATGTTAAGCCGTCGATCTCGGCCACCAGTAGTCGTTAGGTCATGTCAGAGGCTGTAGATGCGACCTGAAAGCTTCTGAAGCGCTACCACCTAAAATTATTTATTTATTTTATTTTTAATATTGTTTTAAATGGCAGATTAAAATAATAAAATTCTGATTGGCTTCTCTATCTATTCCCAGTTGTTTATTTGTACAAATTTTTAGAAAATTCTGATAAATATTGTTAAAATACTTTAGTTAATTTTAGTAAGTGAGTTTTATATGTACAATCAGTCTTAATTTTGACCACTAGACGTGAAACATCCAGCAGTTTGAGTTTTAATCTTTAATGGAACACTCTGTTCTCTCCTAAATTTTTTAAAACGTAAATGTAACTATTAAGGTGAGTTATTAATTTTTGTTTCATTCACGAAAATTCTATTTTTAAGATGGACATTTCCAAAAAAAATTTCTACGCGCTATTTTTCTGCATTTGCATAAGTGTTATATTGAAAGTTAATATTACTTATTACCGTTGAAAATCTGTTTTTTTATTTTATTACACTTTTAGTTTTAGAGGAAATGAATTTAGTGTTATTGCTAATTAAATAGAAACACTGACACATTAAATGTTTAAAATTTTAGAACCAAATTTACTTATTTGGAAGAACATTTCCTAGATAAAAAATTGATTGAAAAAAGTAATTTAAGTTTCTCATAACAAATTGTAATTAATCAATTAATGGTAAATGCTTTTGATTCAAAGAGTTACTAAGTTAAAAATTTGGAGGTATAATATTTTACTTATTTTAAAATACTACTAATTTTTGATAATAGATTGGGTAACACCCTTGAAAATGATTAAAGAGCTGAAATGTTTTTCTAACGATAGAAACTAATAAAACAAATGTTTCAGGGCAACTTGTTTCGTTTGTTTATTATTAGAACATCATCAGGGCTACAATATAGAAAACTCAAGACTTACAATACTCAAATTACTAGTTTTTAAAGCCGTAGAGAATATTTTAACAACTTTTGAGCTGCCAAAAGACACATTTTTATTTTTATTTTGAGATGACATTTTTTAACAATTTTAGAAACCTGAATCAACAATCAATTTAATTTAAAAGTTTTATGACGTTTTGTCATCACAAATATATTTATTGTTATGTATTAATAGCAGATGAAAATAAAAAAATACTAACTGACTCCACAAGAGCTTTAAATTAAGTGGGAAAGAGCTGATGTTAAAATTTTGGATTGATCAGGGTTCCGTTTTTAAATAAAACAGTGTGAACTGTTTTGAACCCTATTTCACTATAATTAAAAAAAAACTTACTCATTTTAGAACAATAACCAAATATAGTATATTACGTATGGAGAACGGTAAGGAATGCTTACCGTTCGAAGACAATTGTTTGGAGGAGGAGCGAAGCGACGACTCCAATTATTGTCTGAGAACGGTAATCCTTAACGTTCGACATGCTTATAACGTTTTTTGCGCGATTGGAGTTTCTAGAATAATAATAATAATAATTTATATCAATACATTTGTGATAATCGGAAAGATTGAAACTGAAAACTTCGAGTGGCTGCTCCATGGCTGCTATGGTTTTGTTCCAAACAAGTAAAATTGTCTTTTTGATACAATCATTCCTACATAGTTCTGTTTTGTGGTTCCGTTTTCGAAGCAAATATGAGCGATAGTGATGATCTACCGGATGATTTAGAAGACGCTTGGCAAGAAGGATGTTCGGCAATAATTCCAGAAAAATCTAAAGCCTGATATGAACAGACATACAAGTTGTTTAAGGAATGGCGTAAAGCAAAGAAGATTTCTGTAAATGAAAAGAGCTTGTTAGCGTATTTTGTGGTGAGAAGTGGACACTTGAAGGCCGCAGGCAGTTTATGGGCGGAGTATTCTATGCTGAAGAGTACAATTTTTCTCCATGATGCTATCGATATTTCTAAGTTTGCTACATTAATAGCTTATCTTAAGAGAAAAAATATTGGATATCGGCCTAAGAAGGCTAAAATTTTTACCAAAGAAGACATGGAAAAATTCTTGAATGAAGCACCAGACGAACAATTTTTAATTCAAAAGGTATGTTGTAGATGATGAGGTGGTACATCTGAGTTCTAAGGAAACAATATATTTGCAGGTAGCAATGATATTGGGAGTAGCGAGCGCTTCTAGACGAGAGGAATTGTACAATATTAAAATGAGTGATATAGAAGAACATGAAGAAATGTTTATAGTAAATATTCCAAATACAAAAACGAATATTCAGCAAACGTTCACAGTTATTAATAAAGAAAATGAAGCAGTTCATAATTGGAAATTCTTCAAAAATACATTAGAATTTGACCAAGCAATCCAACATCAGATCATTTATTTCTGAACTATCGAAATGGCAAATGCACTAGGCAAGTCACAGGAAAAGGCACAATTGGAGGCTGGCCGTCAAAAATTGCAAAGTATTTAAAGTTGCAAGCCCCTGAAGGTTTTACTGGACACTCGTTTCGACGCACATCGGCTACACTTTTGGCGAATAACGGACTTGATGTGTTGGGACTAAAAAGACATGGTGGGTAGCGTTCATCAACGGTGGCCGAGAGTTACGTGGAAGATTCCCTCCAAAACAAAATTGAATTTGCTCATAAAATTTTACACAGCGATGTTGGTGGACTATTACAACAACTTGGGACTTCTACGTCGGAAAGTTTGTCTATTAACACTAGAAACTCAAATGCGAGTGGTATTACTACTATTAATTATAATAATTGTACATTTAATTTTAATAAATGAATCGCAAAATTGTTTTTTTTAGATTAGTTGCTTACCGTTCACTGAACGGTAAGTGAATTACTTACCGTTTTGTTAGACGTAGCAGCCAGTAACAGCAACCTACCGTCGTGGAAACAGGCACAGTAAACTGATAAAAACAACCGATCGCGCAAAAACGACTGAATTAACAGTTTTAAAACAATTTTAAAGCTCACACAGGAAGTTGTGTTGAGGTTTTAGAAAGCAAGCAGCTGTTTTCTAGGAATTGTCGTCACGTTTGCACATAGCGATTTCTGGTTGTTTATTTCTACAAAATTTTTTGAAGTTTTAGATAAATATTCTTAAAATACTTTACTTAGTTTATTTTTCTAGTTTATAAATGAGTTTAGTATATACATGAAACATGAATCAGTTTTAATTTTAACTCCAAGATGTGATAAAATCAGTTTTTGTTTTAACCTCTCGCAGCTCATAGTTCTTTCCTGAATTTTTTAAGAGATAAACGTAACACATTGTTACTACTGTTAAGGTGAGTTATCAATTTTTGTTTCATTTGTGGATAAATCTATTTTTTAGATGAACAATTTCGATGAAAATCTCTACACAGTACTTTTCTCTGCTTGTACAAGTGTTATTGTTGTTCCAGTTAATTTACTTTTAATTTTTACTATTATTAAATTTAAAAAACTACGAGATGATTCAACGAATTTAATTTTTCTTCATGTTAATATTTTACAAGCATTGGCTTTCATTGTGTTGCCTTTGAGGCTACAATTTTGTAAAGATACTAATGGTACCACTAACTTTTGTTTTCTTGATGAAATTATAACATATTTAGATATTGCTATTCGAATACTTTTCCTTCTTTTTACTTTCGACAGTTATTTAAAAATTTATCATGATGTTAAATATCAGAAGTTTATTTGTAGTTATAAATATATTTTTACTCTAACTTATGTTTTTATTTTTATTGCTATTGCATTCAATATTTTTTTGAGGTGTTCATTGAATGATAATATTACTTTTTACGTTGCATTAACAATATCGTATCCTCTTATATTTGTATTAATTGTTATAAATATTATTCATCTATTTAAAAAAAGGAATTTAACTAATTATAATTCGAGTAATATTGGATTAGTTATACCAAATATTTATTTCTTGTTTCTTATTCTTTTTTTGTTACGTATTTTTCTTGTTACAATTGTTGTAAAAATTTCTATAAAGCTTGCAGCTGCAATTTTAATTTTTGGTTTGTTATTATTTTTATTAACGCCAATATATAATTTAATTTATGTCTATTCCTATGATAACAATTATAAAATATGTTTAAAAAAAATTTTTAAATGTCAATTTACAACAGAGGATTTAGATCAAACAGAAGTTTAGAATGTTATACTAAACAAAAACTAAATTTTTTTTATTATTATTTAGATGTAAGCAATATTATTTGTGTAAATTATAATTAAATAAAAACCTCATCTCTAATTCTAGATAATCTTTGTTATTTTTTTATTTATAAAACATTCTCACAAAGAATTGGAGCTCCTGGATTCAAACACTTAAAATACCCCCCAATTTAAACACTGTTAAAATGTACTTTAAAGTTGTTTATTTTGTAATTGTCTAATTGTTGTAAATAAATTAAACAATTAAAATATATATTTTTTAAATTTTAACTTTCAGTTTCCAGAAAATAACTTCAATTTTACTAGTAATTAAATAAAAATATTAAAAAATTCAAAATTTAAATTCTAACGTATTCATAGTTGTTTATTTAGGTACTTTTTATTTTTTATTATCTAAGTCGTAATTGTTCATTAACATTTAATACAGGATTAGAGAAAACAAAAAACAATCTGTATTTAATTGCAAAAAACCCAATAAATCTTGGATTAAATTATTCACAAAAATAGAACTTTCACCACGACAAATTTGAGGAAATCCGAAATGACACAATTATAACCGTATTGTATTTAACAAACCGAATTAAATGCGAATAATAATGCTCTCCAAAATAAGAACTTCCGGCCATAGTTCTTAGTTAATTCTGTGATATAAAACTTCCTTTAAAATTTGACACAAATTTTTCAAGAAAACGTTTTTGTGGAATACCCAGATTTAAAAGGAAGTCAGATTTTTGCAAATTTTACGAATTCTCAGCCCGAGTTGACTAATTAGCTTTTACCCGTTTATAAGAAGCAGTTTTCTACTAACGGAATTCGCAGTGATTAGCGTAATTTTTTATTTTATCTATTTAACAGCCAAGCTTCATATATGAGCAATTTAACGGAAATTAGTCGAGTTTAAAACTCTTTTTTTTCCAGTAAACTCAAGAGATAACACTGATAAAGATTTATTCAAACTTATTGAATACGTTAGTGTTTTTGGTATTGGAAATCTAAAATTTAATTAACCGTTTATGCCTTAAACATGGCTAAATATCGTTTCTTGTTTCAAAATAATAGTTATTTATTGTATAAGTGTTTTAGACAGCGTTTTATCCACGCAAGTTTTTAATTGCGAGACGCAGTCGAGCGTTTAATATTCTTAAGTGGATAAAACGCGACTAAAACACAAACCCAATATAACGTTTTATCCACAATTACAGCGATTTAAAATCAGATTCGCTAAAACTTCATCTCATGTCATCAAAAAATGATTTGACATTACACTCTGACAGCGGATGTCACCTCAAAAATCATGGAAATTAACTAAAAAACATGGGAGGTGTTGAATTGTTGCTATTTATTTTCGATTGTTTATCGACTCTATTTGTACAAAACGCTGTCCAAGTTGGTGAAAATAGAAGAAAGTGATAGGTACTGTTCCTGAGACAATTCTTGAGGAAGCTGAAGAAGCGACTCGTCCGTTATTGCCTGCGAAGTCCAGGGAACATTATGAAAAAGTATTTTTAGATTTTAATGAATGGAAAGAAGAACGTGGGGTAATGACAATAAATGAGAAACTTATGCTATCGTATTTCTAAAATTTGAAGAAGAGGTAAGCAATTTCATCTATGTGGTCGAAGTACTCCATGCTGAAGACCGCTATAAAGGTCTACAAAAACATAGACATTAGAAAATATAGTAAGCTCATAGCCTATCTGAAGAATCAGTCAAGAGAATACAGGCCAAAGAAAGCTGCAGTATTGGAAAGAGCACACGCGGAAGAGTTTTTGACAAAGACTTGCGATAAAGAATATTTGATGATCAAGATAATCTCTGTCATTACATGGACATTTTAGATAATAAATTTTGGAATATTTTAGGTTGCATTAATAAGGAGGGTGTCTGGTGGCTGTTGATGCTGTGAGCTGACAAATTTGAAAGTCAGTGATGTAGAAGACAAGACGCATACCTGATTGTTTTGATACCAGATACCAAGACGGGAGTTTCACGAAAATTTACAATTATAGAAGAAGGATTCTCTATCAACACTGTGGAGAAGTGTAGGAAATACATGTCCTTACGTCCGAAGAGGTTATGCATTGAGAGATTTATTTTACGGTACGCTAATCCAAAATGTACATCGCAACCTGTTAAAATTAACACTTTATCGAAAGTTTCTTCTAAAGTTGTTTGTTTTTAAATCTGGCGAATGCAGAAGCTCATACCGGCCATTGTATGAGGCGCACTTCAACAGACTTTACTTGCCAATGGAGGTGCTAATCTTACAACAATTAAACGACATGGTGGGCGGAGAAGCTGCGCCATAGTAGAAACTTATATTGAAGATTCTGTATCTCATAAGCTTGATATCGCAAGGAAGATCCAAGATTGTCCTGGTACTAGTCGTTCCTTACTAGAGGAGACGTCTACTGTTCCTACAACTACTATTCGTTCTGGAACCGATAACAACTACATGCTTCTTATTAATAGAAACAAAGTGAAATATGATAAAACAAAAAACGAAATGTCTATTAATGTAAATGTTAAAGTCAATATTAATAATAAATGGAATGCGATTGATTTAAGATTGTATTTTTTTATTATTTCACTAGTGGAATAAAGTGATTTCATTATTCCACTAGTGAATAAAGTGTTACTTTATACGGTTCGTAAGTGTGGATAAAACTTTAATTATAAGGTAATTGTGGATAAAATAACAATTTAAAATTAAATTTTAATATAAGAATAGTATATACAATATCAATATACATTTTTTTTTACAAAAAAACAAAGATGAGGGTATTGGCTGAGACAAGCAAAAATTCAGAATTACTACCAAAAGCTGTCTTTCTTCTTTCGTTCTCTCATTATTCCTTTGACGACTTGTGCTTGTTCAAGATCTTGCCTAGACTTCTGCATGGTTCTGCTTGACGTCTACTAGTAAGCGGAGATTTATACGCCATCTACTTTTGCACTTGCGACAGTTTTACTAGCTTATGCGTTTGAAGTGTCTGCAGCACCCCATTTTTAGCAAAAGCTGCAAAACGATTGAGTGACACCGTCCGGATTTCTAAATAACGAGAAAATTTTTGAAATGATACTTGTCCTTAGATATTGTGCTCTTCCAAACTTGATTTTATCCCGAAATTCTCGTGTTCTATTTCGAGCCTTCTTTGGGCCACTGAAGTAATATCATTCTTCTTCTTATCTTCGACTCCATTTGCTTTTTCCTTCATCGCCAATTACACTTTCAGAAGCGAAGATCTACTACGACGTACCGTCTTAGAAGAAAATTGTAGAAAAAAATCTTTGTTCACTTTGATACACGACACGATTCAATATGTATTAGTCCAAAATCGCGTTATTTCTACTTTTAATACTCCATTTTTCACACAAAAATTTTGAGACAAATATAGAACAAAAATTTTTAGTTTTTCTGTATCTATAAACAAAAAATTTTCTTTTTTTTTCATCGCCAGCTTTTACATCACAATCATCTCAAATTCAATAAAGTGGATTTGGAGATAAGTAGAATGCTACTGAAAATCAAATCAATCTGAATGAAGCATCTACATCTATCTCTTCTATGTAATTCCGAAATAAAGAATAAAAAAATTGAGAAAGTTGTACTTATTCTACTTAATCAAAAAGTATATTTCGGCATAAATTTATTCACCAAATTCAGAGTTAGATAAAGCTTCTAGATCTACTTCTGATTCAAAAATACCAAAAACTAATTCTGAAAAGCAAACATTTCCTTTTTAGATAGTTTAGAAAAATTTTTTGTTTAAAAGTAAGACAAAAATTAGACTAACTAGATGAGTTTTCTGATTCAAGAATATTAAATAAAAAATTAAAATATCGAAAATCTTATTAATTCTGTTCAATCAGTATTATACAACAAAAATTTTAAATTAGAAGTGGAAACACATAGAAGTGCGAGGTGCTACAGCATTGCGGCATTTCTGGCTAGTCTGCCCCTGCTTTTTATCACTCAAGCTCGTAGTTTCAGGAGATTTAAAGTCCACTAAATAAGAATGCTGAATGATACACTTGAAGACATTTTTTTGTTCTCCACGTACTAATAATTTCGAATTGTAAGAAATACTTGAAATAAGTGGATAAATGGGTCAAAAAAATAGAAGGAAAAATTCAAATTAATTCGATAAACTCTTGACCAGTCGTTTTATAAGAATTAATATGTTTACTAGACTAATAAGAGATAAACAAAATATTATAACTGACATGGATGTTCATACTTTTGAGATAAAAACAATTTTGTCCTTTAGACTACTCAGAATTTTAATTATTTATACATCAAAACAACTTTCGCATTTTTTTTACAATTAGTCATTTCTACTAAACTGAATAAGGAAGTGGCGCCGCGCCGTAATTACAATTCCTTTCTTATTACTACAATTCTTAAATTTTGGCGTGAACAAAAAATAATGTAAAATAGATAAAGTGAAGAGAATTGAATTTGCAACGCCCATTAAACATTCCTGGTACATCATTATTGTAATTAATTTGCATCCCAGTTGCCTACTACAAATGTACACAGTTTCACTTGGTCTACATTCCGAAATTTCAGCTTTTACTTATGAATCACATCAGTTGTTGTGTGTTGTTGAAACAACTCACTTCTGCTCAGGTAAAGTGAGTCAAGTGATTATTTCCCTGTTGTTCAGATGAAAACACTCACTAAACCCATTGGGCAAGAAGAGATTTTTATAGAAGTGCTCATTTGGATTAGAGCGACTTCTGTCTTAGCTAATTTGATTTTCATTTTTCTAAATTAATAATATAGAAAATTACGTCAAGATCTAACTAATTTGATTTTTCTCCACGTTGCTTTCACTAACTATTATCAGTTTTACACTTAAAATTTTATCTTTTTTTTTATTCTTACTTTTGTTATTTTATTTATGTTTGTTCTATACATTATTTCTCAATCTAAAATCGTTATATTTTTTGTTTTTCTGTTTGTTGTTTATTTAGGTCATCAAAATGCTGTACTAATTTTAGTAAAACGTCTTTTTCTTTACTTCTATGTCAGTTATACTGTTTCTGAAAAGTATTCTTTCTTTTCTTCTTCTTTATAGTTTCAAATTATTCTTTACTCTTACTTTCTTTTATTACCTGTTTATTCTTTGATTATTATATTTAACAATTTATATTCACAAAGCCAAAATTTTGGGTTGAATTTTGAAATTTAATATTACAAAAGTGATCCTGGTTTATTTATTAAAATTTTTACTTTCTTATTGATTGAATACTCTCTACTTTCTTATTGATAACTTATTTATTAAATACTCTAATTGGCATTAACACAGTAAGAAAAATCTCTAAAAACTTTGTAAAATTATTCCTAAATTACCACACAGCAAGACCAAGCAGTGCTATACACTCATCAAAATGGAGAAAACTCATCCAAACCGTTTTTAGTATCCACTCAGTTTAAATCCACTGCCAATGCAGAAGAAATTTATAAAATTATTCTTAATGCACTAAATAAAGTGTTTACCAACAAAGAATATCATATTTTATTGTTTCTTTCGGATGCAACAAGTGTTATGTTGAAAGTAGGAAAGCTTCTAAAAAGTCGTTTTTTTAGTATATTGCATTTAACTTGCTTAGCACATGATTTACATCGTATTGCCGAATTCATTCATTAGAAACATCCTAATGTTAATTATTGTCTTATTAGTACTTTAAAAAAAAAATTCTTAAAAGCACCGTTTAGGGTATCTTTATAGAAAAAAACATGCCCAAATTTACCTTTACCTCCAGTTCCTGTTTTGAGATGGCTAGAAGCAGCATTTTTTTATGCTTCACACTTTGAAGCACTAAAGAACTTTGTTTTTAGATTACCAAATACTTAAAGACAGTGTATTTGAGGAATTAGATTATATTAGGAGTAACTTTTTACAGATTCCCACTGTTATAAAGTCGCTGGAAACTCAAAATATGCAATTAATTAAATGCAAATTTCTAACAAATTGACACACTGTTAATACATTTATTTCCTACTTAATCAATCTAGCCAACTATTACCTTAGTTACGGTAACTATTATGACATTCATAACTCCCGAGGGAGTTATAGAAGGGAGTTAAGAATTCTTAATTCTCTCTAATTAGCATATTAAAAAGAGTTACAAATATGGCGCTCTAAGGTTACAAGAAGAGAAGAAATGTTATTAAATAACAATGTTTGAGTTAAATTTCGGCTTTTTTTTGTAATTCTTCTGGAATTTTACTATTTTTATTCATTTGTGTAATCGACAAATTCAGAAAAAAAAAATGTCAACAAATATTTTCCATAGCAATCAGACACAGTGTAATGTACAATCCTGTATATGTTATATTATTTGATTTATAATGAACAAATACTATTTTCATTATTATAATAACTAAGAAATGTATAATGCAAATATTTTGTAATATTTAGTCAACAGAACAATGTCTCATACCAAAAACGGTCCACTCATCACGTAGCTCATCCCCTTTGGACTGTTTACATTTACATTAGATAATGCCTTTCATTTATAAGATCACTCATTTTCCATATATTCATTCACTTTTCATTAGTCATCTGTGGTAAAACTATTGCTGTACAATTTTTTGTAAATATAATATGTAATATCAAAAAAAGATTGTTGGCTACTGATTCCAACCAGTACCCCATTACAAGTGTTCCCACGACCAAATGATGCCGCAAGTGTAAAAGAATGTAAACAAATAATGCTTAACGACAGTGTATTTGAAGAGTAACTTTTCACAGATTCCTACGGTTTAGATGCAAATTTCCAACACTCTGTAAAAACAATTAAAATGCATACAGCAAACATTTTAATAATATTTTTAATTATGAATTAAAATTATCCTAATAATATTTTAAATTAGGAATTAGCCCTGAAGAAGACAAACAGGAGCCTAAACCACTCCACTTGTTCGAAACGTTGGCATTTTCTTAAAAAAATTTTTCTTTTTCGTCCCAATACCAAGAACACCCTCTGAATAAATTAATAAAAAATGGAGAAAACCAATCGCCCAATAAATACATTTAAATTGAGCTTGCGCTATCAAGGTCTTTTCTGACTCGAACCACTTTATCCCCACTTTTTTCCCATATTCTGACCGAGCTTTGCTAATCACTTTTAGACGTCTTTGATCTTTTCACTGTTATCAGCACAAATTATCTCCATTTTGAATTCGTTAATCAACAAAAAACTTGTTGAGTGCATTTCTTTATCAAAATTTTGAAACAACACTGAAACTAGTTTATATAACTCCAACTTTCAAGTTTAGATAAGGTCAGTTATCAATTTTTCTCAACCAATAATAAATCCGCATTTCAGATGGAAAATGCCACTGAATTAGATAACCCAATGGATCCTTATAACGAGCCTGAAATTTTTGATATCCGAACAATAGTAAAATTTTGTAAAGTTATTTTCATTTGTGTTGATGCGTTTTCTGCTATAGCTAATTTTCTTTTAATTTTCGCTATAATCAAATTTAAAAAAATACGAAAGAACCCTACTAATTCAATTTTTCTACACGTAAATATTTTACAGATAATTGAGTATTTCATTGACATGTCTTTAGCAATAACATTTCTATTTGAGTTTCCTATAGTTAATAGTGCTTGTGTTTTCGTTCAATTAAGTATAAATATTCAATTACTTTTCCAAAAACTTTTTTTTCTTTTTATTATTGATAGTTGTTTAAAAAATTATTTTGAAAATAAATATCGGAAATTCAGGCGATTTTATAATTTTATTTTTGTTGCAATTTATGTTTCAATTGTAGGAATTAGTGCTTTTACATTGAAAAATTGTTTATTTTCAGTTTATGGCATTTATTTTATTGTTACTGAAATATTAGCAGTTTTTCTTATTGTTGTATTAATTATTTTTAATATTGTCCACGCAATTAAAAAAAGAAAATTAACTAATTATAATTCGAGTAATCTTGGATTAGTTATATCAAATATTTATATATTATTGTATTGTCCTTATTTAGCAGCAACATTATCAAGATTTGTAATACAAGTTCATCTTAAAATTTTAATAATGATATTTCATATTTTACATATTTTACCTCAACTAGCTGGAGTAATTAACTTACTTTATTTATTTTTTTACGATAATACTTATAACAAATATTTAAAAAAAATTTCTAGATGTGAATGTAATGAAAATTTTCAGGAACATCCTGTAGCTTATCAAAATGTGCAAACCGAAATACAAATAAACTAAACTAACCACACAGACACAGTTTATTATTTTTATTTTAATACATTTTCTTGTTTAGTTTGTTATTATAAAAATTGTTTATTATGATAAAATTAGTGTTATTTCTTCATGTGTCATCTCATTCTTGTACTCTTTCTTATAGTTTATTTTTATTCCTCTCACAGTATCATCTACCCTTTTTTATTGTCTTTACTCCTTTATTCCTTTCTCTTCTTCCTGATTTATTTTCTTTTGTTTCCTTCTGACGTAAAATGTTCTGTTTTTTTGGAACTCCATCAAGCAAATGACTCGAATCTATATTCTGCCCTCTATTTATTTTAACTTTCTTTCTGTTATCTAATCACTTTGACGTGTTTGATCTTTTCACTGTTATCAGCATCCAACTAGCACAAATCGTCTCCATTTTAAATTTGTCAATCAACAAAAAACTTCTTGACCACCAGTGTCTTTCTCTACCATTTTTTTTAACCAACTGAGAGAAGTTAGTTTATATAACTCCAAAGTTCAGTTAAGGTCAGTTATCAATTTTTCTCTACTAATTATAAATCCGCATTTCAGATGGAAACTACCACCGAATTAGACTACCCAATGGTCCCTGAAATCCTTGATATCCATACAATAGCAAAATATTGTAATGTGATTTATACTTTTGTTGGTGGATTTTCTGCTATAGCTAATTTTCTTCTAATTTTCACTATTATCGTATTCAAAAAAATACGAGAGGACCCAACTAATTTAATTTTTCTACACGTCAATATTTTACAAATAATAAAATATTTCAGTGAGACGATTTTAGCTTTACCATTTGTATTCAATTATGCTATAGAAGCTAGTTGTGTATTTTTTCCATTTAGTATGAATATTAGATTAGCATTAATAATACTTTTTTTTCTTTTTATTATTGATAGTTGTTTAAAGAATTATTTTGAAAATATATATCGGAAATTCAGTCGAATTTATAATTTTATTTTTGTTGTAATTTATGTTTTAATTGTAGGAGTTACTGCTTTTACATTCAAAAATTGTTCAGACCCATTTCAAAATTTTTATTTTATTTGTGTTGATATATCAATAGTTATTCTCATTGTTGTATTAATTCTTTTTAATATTGTCCATGCAATTAAAAAAAGAAAATTAACTAATTATAATTCGAGTAATCTTGGATTAGTTATACCAAATATTTTTTTATTATTGTATTGTCCTTATTTAGCAGCTACATTAGCAGAATTTGTAATACAATTTAATCTTAATATTTTATTTCTAACATTACAAATTTTACAACAACTAGCGGGAGTTATTAACTTACTTTATGTATTTTTTTACGATAATATTTATAATAAATATTTTAAAAAAATTTCTAGATGTCAATTTAGTGAAAATTTTCAGGAACATCCTGTAGCTTATCAAAATGTTTCAACCGAAATACAAATAAACTAATTTGACCACACAGACACAGTTCATTATTGTTATTTTAATAAATTTTCTTGTTTATTTTGTTTATAATAAAAACTGTTTATTGATAAAATTAGTGTTATTCTTTCATTTGTCATCGCTTTGAAATTTTTGACAAGTGCCTAACGTTTTCAAAGATTTTATTCCACTCATCTTTTTCTATTCTTTTCTAGATTTACCTGATCTTTTTCCTATTATTTTCATTCTTATACTCTTTTTTATTGTATTTACTCCTTTATTACTTTCTCTTCTCTCTGATTTGTTTTTTGTTTCTTTCTTCTATTCCTATAATGTAAAATATTCCGTTTTTTTTGGAACTCCATCAAGCAGATGATTGGAATCTATATTCTGCTCTCTCTTTATATTCACTTTCTTTCTGTTATCTAATCACTTTGACGTCTTTGATCTTTTCACTGTTATCAGCACCCAACTACCACAAATCCTCTCCATTTTGAGTTTGTTAATCAACAAAAAACTTGTTGACCACCAGTTCTTTTCTTACCAAAATTTTGGATTAACTTACAGAAGCTAATTAATATAACTTCCAAATTCATGTAAGGTCAGTTATCAATTTTTTTAGCCATTGATAAGTCCGCTTTTCAGATGAAAAATACCACTGAATTAAATTACCTAATGGACTCTAACGATCCTGAAATCCTTTATATCCGTACAGTAGCAAAATTTTGTAATGCGATTTTTTCTTTTGTTGGTGAATTTTCTGCTATAGCTAATTTTCTTCTAATTTTTACTATTATCAAATTTAAAAAAGTACGAGAGGACCCAACTAATTTAATTTTTCTACACGTCAATATTTTACAGATAATAAAGTATTTGAGTACGTTGCTTCTGGTATTTACATTTCTAGTTGATTTGACTCTAGATAGTGCTTGTGTTTTCCTTCAATTTATTATAAATATTGAAATACCATTAAGAATACTTTTTTTTCCTTTGTATTATTAATAGTTGTTTTAAAAATTATTTTGAAAATAGATATCGAAAATTCAGTCAAATTTATTTCTATATTTTTGTTGTAATTTACGTCTTCACTGTAAGGATTACTACTTTTTCATTCAAAATTTGTTCATTTCCACTTTCTAACATTTCTTTTATTGTTATTAAGTCATATTGTTGTATTAATTATTTTCAATATTATTCATGTATTTTAATTAAAAAAAGAAAATTAACTAATTATAAATCAAGTAATCTTAGATTAGTTATACCAAATATTTTTTTTGCGCGATTGGTTGTTTTTATCAGTTTACTGTGCCTGTTTCCACGACGGTAGGTTGCTGTTACTGGTTGCTACGTGTAACAAAACGGTAAATAATTCACTTACCGTTCAGGGAACGGTAAGCAATTAAATCTAAAAAAAACAATTTTGCGATTTATTTATTAAAATTAAATGTACAATTATTATAATTAATAGTAGCAATACCACTCGCATTTGAGTTTCTAGTGTTAATAGACAAACTTTCCGACGTAGAAGTCCCAGGTTGTTGTAATATTCCACCAACATCGCTGTGTAAAATTTTATGAGCAAATTCAATTTTGTTTTGGAGGGAATCTTCCACGTAACTCTCGGCCACCATTGATGAACGCCACCCACCATGCCTTTTTAGTCCCAACACATCAACTCCGTTATTCGCCAAAAGTGTAGCCGATGTGCGTCGAAACGAGTGTCCAGTAAAACCTTCAGGGGCTTGCAACTTTAAATACTTTGCAATTTTTGACGGCCAGCCTCCAATTGTGCCTTTTCCTGTAACTTGCCTAGTGCATTTGCCATTTCGATAGCTCAGAAATAAATGATCTGACGTTGGGTTGCTTGGTCGAATTCTTATGTATTTTCGAAGTATTTCCAAATAATGAACTGCTTCATTTTCTTTATTAATAACTGTGAACGTTCGCTAAATATTCGTTTTTGTATTTGGAATATTTACTATAAACATTTCTTCATGTTCTTCTATGTCACTCATTTTAATATTGTACAATTCCTCTCGTCTACAAGCGCCCGATACTCCCAATATCATTGCTACCTGCAAATATACTGTTTCCTTAGAACTCAGATGTACCACCTCATCATCTACATCATACCTTTTGAATTAAAAATTGTTCGTCTGGTGCTTCATTCAAGAATTTTTCCATGTCTTCTTTGGTAAAAATTTTAGCCTTCTTAGGCCGATATCCAATATTTTTTCTCTTAAGATAAGCAATTAATGTAGCAAACTTAGAAATATCGATAGCATCATGGAGAAAAATTGTACTCTTCAGCATAGAATACTCCGCCCATAAACTGCCTGGGGCCTTCAAGTGTCCACTTCTCACCACAAAATACGCTAACAAGCTCTTTTCATTTACAGAAATCTTCTTTGCTTCACGCCATTCCTTAAACAACTTGTATGTCTGTTCATATCGGACTTTAGATTTTTCTGGAATTATTGCCGAACATCCTTCTTGCCAAGCGTCTTCTAAATCATCCGGTAGATCATCACTATCGCTCATATTTGCTTCGAAAACGGAACCACAAAACAGAACTATGTAGGAATGATTGTATCAAAAAGACAATTTTACTTGTTTGGAACAAAACCATAGCAACCATGGAACAGCCACCCAAAGTTTTCAGTTTCAATCTTCCCGATTATCACAAATGTATTGATATAAATTATTATTATTATTATTCTAGAAACTCCAATCGCGCAAAAAACGTTATAAGCATGTCGAACGTTAAGGATTACCGTTCTCAGACAATAAATGGAGTCGTCCTCCAAACAATTGTCTTCGAACGGTAAGCATTCCTTACCGTTCTCCATACTTAATATACTATTTATTATTGTTATGTCCTTATATAGCAGCTACATTTGTAATACAACTTCATCCTAATATTTTTTTATGATAACTAAAATTTTCTATGGCCTCCAGGAACTAGCCGGAGTAATTAACTTACTTTATGTATTTTTTTACGATAATATTTATAACAATTATTTTATTTTTGTTTTATCTTTTTCTGTTCGTATGATGTAAAATGTTCTGTTTTCTTAGACCTCTAACAAACAGATGATTCAAATCTATATTCTGCCCTCTATTTATGTTTAATTTTTGTCTTTATTTATGTTCTATTTTCACTTTCTTTCTGTTATCTAATCACTTTGACGTCCTTGATCTTTTCACTGTTATCAGCATCCAACTACCACAAGTCGTCTCCATTTAAAATTCGTCAATCAACAAAAAACTTGTTGACCACCAGTGTCTTTCTAGTTATAGAAGCTAGTTAATATAATTCCAAAGTTCAGTTAAGGTCAGTTATTAATTTTTCTCAACCAGTGATAAATCCGCTTTTCAGATGGAAAATCCCACCGAATTTGAGATTTTAATGGACCTCAATGAACCTAAAACACCTGATTTTAGTGAAATGTTAAAATTTGTTAATGTGATTTTCATTTGTGTTGGTGGTCTTTCTGTCATTCCTAATTTTTTTCTGATTTTTCTCATTATGAAATTTAGAAAAATACGGGAAAATCCAACTAATTTAATTTTTCTACATGTCAATATCTTACAAATATTAATCTATTTTACTTTAAGGTAGTTCCACCCAGTGGCGGCCGGCGATTTTTTAAAACTCTGTATTTTGAAAATAGAGCATGGGATCCAAATTTTGTTATAAAGAATTACTTTTGAGACCAAACTGAAGGCTACTGCTAAAAAAAAATTTGCGAAATTTGATTTTTAAAAATGGTATGCCCCCCCTGGTTATTTCCGAAACGGCTTATGTTAGAACGATGACGATTTTTTTTTCAGCATTATGAGACAAATTAAGGACTAGTCTTTTCTTGGTTTTTTCCAAAATTTTAATTATAAAAAAAGTTAGAAAAAATATTCGAAAAATATTCTCTCTCTAACATTCCATTACCTCATATCTTTTTCTTAAATTTAAAATTTTGAACAAAACTAAAATAAACTAGTTATCAATTTAGTTCATAATGCTGAAAAAAATTTGCACTAATCTAACATAAGCCGTTCCGGAAATAACCAGGGGGGCACACCATTTTTAAAAATCAAATTTCGCAAATTTTAATCAATTTTTTTTTTAGCAGTAGTCTTCAGTTTGGTCTCAATAGTAATCCTTTATAACAAAATTTGGATCCCAATGTAATTAATCAAAATGTAATGTTTTAAAATTATTTTGTCAGGTTTTCAACAAACTTAAAAAATTATTTATAAAAATTAAATACCGCTTGTTTATGTTATTTTTGAATAGAAATGGTTGTTATATCTTCAATTAATTATTCTCAGTTTTTAAAAAAAGTCCTAAGAAAAGTACGGTTCCTATCAAATTAAATCCTTATTCTAACTGCGGTCGGGATAGGGAATACATGTTAAATGTACGATTTTCAATTGTTAATATTTCGAAATTTAGTACCGCAAGGACTATTAAAAAAAACACCTGCGTATGAAGAACAGTTAGAAGTATGTGTATTTAAAAATTGAAAGATATTGTAAGAAAAGTGATTTTTCACGGAACGTCCTTAATGCCTCCGTTACTAGTATTTGATTTACGTTTTTGTGTGGATTACCTAACATTTTGTGTTTTCTATCAATTTCAACTAAATCTGAAATGGGCATTAACAGGACTTTTTTTTATTTTCATTATTGATAGTTTTTTAAAAACTTATTTTGAAAATAAATATCGGAAATTGAGGCGAATTTATAATTTTATTTTTGTTGCAATTTATGTTTTAATTGTAGGAATTAGTGTTTTACAATTCAAATTTTTTATTTTTTTTTCAGAAGAAAACAACAATTCTACTTTTATTGAAACATGTAGAATGGTTATTTTCACAATTGTATTAATTATTGTTAATATAATTCACGCAATTAAAAAAAAGAAATTAACTAATTATAATTCAAGTAATCTCGGATTAGTTATACCAAATATTTATTTATTATTCTCTATTCCTTATTTAGCAGCTCTATTGGTAGAATTAGTAAAACCACTTTTAGAAAATAATTTTTTTATGACAGTTATTAATATTTTATATATTTTAACTTATTTAACTTCAGTAATTAACTTACTTTACGTATTTTTTTACGATAATATTTATAACAAGTATTTAGAAAAAATTTTTAGATGTCAATGTAGTGAAAACTTTCCGGAACATCCTGTAGCTTATCAAAATGTGCAAACAGAAATACAAATAAACTGACAACACAGACACAGTTTTTTTACATTTTTTGTTTATTTTGTTATTATTTTATTTGCAATCTCCTTGAAATAGTGTTTTTTTGACAAGTACTTAACGTTTTCCAATCAGTTTTTTTTATTTTTTTTAACTTTATTTTTTATTGTTATTAGTGTTATTCTTCCGTTTGTTACCTTCGTGCACTCAGCTTCTGGTTTTGATAAAAAAAATTATAACTATAAAATGACTCCTGCTAATTCTGATTTTTAATGAAACAGACAATTTTTATAAAATGCCCTTTGTAATTTCTGTTTTTATAAATTGTTGCCCATGTAGCTCTCAGTTTTTTAAGTCCTACAATTTCTAATGTATTTCTCTATGAAAAGGCAATTCTTGATTGCAATCTTTATAAAATGCTTTTTGCAATAAATTGCCGCCTCTTTGGCTTCTAATTTTGATTAAAAAAAACTACAAGATGTCCCTTGTTGATACCAATTTTCATAAAATGCCTCTTACGACAACCAATTTTTTTTAAATGTAGTCTGCAATTTCTAGAGCATTAAAATGCCTCTTACAGTTTCCATTTTTATAAATTGTCCTAGTTTTTATATAATTTTTTTTAGCTTTATATAAATAAAAGGTTTTTTATATTAATGCCTTTTATTGTAAAAGCCAATTTTTATAAATTGAACTCTACAATTTCTAATGTTTTTTTTTTTGAAAAACGCGGTCTTTATTACCATCTTAATAAAATGTTCATTACATTTTTATAAATTGTCGTCTATAACTGCAAGTTTTTATAGAAAAAAATCTATAATTTTCGATTTTAATAAACAAAAAGGTAGAAAATGTCTCTTGATAGTTCCGGTTTTTATAAAATGCCTCCTATAACACCCACTTTTTATAAAATATGAGCTACAATTTCGAATATAATAAAACGCCTCTTACAGCTTCCATTTTTTAAATTGTCCTAGTTATTATAGAATTTCTTCTAATTTTATATGAATAAATTGTTTCTTGTTGATACTTATTTTTATATTAAATGCCTTTTATTGTGACAGTCAATTTTGATAAAAAAAGCTACAAAATGCCTCCTAATAATTCAGGTTTTTATAAAATGCCTCTTATAATAGCCAATTTAAAAAAAGGGCTGGAATTTCTAGTATATTATAATGCCTCTTACAGTTTCCATTTTTATAAATTGTCCTAGTTTTTATAAAAAAATTCTAGTTCTATATAAATAAAATGTTTTCTGTTGATACCGATTTTCATATTAGATGCCTTTTATTATGATAGCCAATTTTGATAAAAATGGCTACGAAATGTCTCCTAATAATTCCGATTTTTATAAAATGCCTCCTATAACAGCCAATTTTTTTAAAATGTGCTCTGCAATTTCTTGTATATTATAATGCCTCTTACAGTTTCTATTTTTATAAATTGTCTCAGTTTTTATAAAATTTCTTTGGGTTTTATATAAATAAAATGCCTCCGGCTGATACCAATTTTTTATATTAAACGCCTTTTATTGTGACAGCCAATTCTTATAAAATGACATTACGATTAATAATGTTTTTTTTAAGACGGTTTTTATAGCAATCATAATAAAATGCTTATTACAGATTCTATTTTTATAAATTGTCGCCTATGACTCCCACGATTTATAGAAAAAAATTATAGCTTCTGATTTTAATAAATAAAAAAGTTAAAATGCTTCCTGTTGATTCTGATTTTTATAAAATGACAGCGAATTTTTATAAAATATGATCTACAATTTCTGATTTCCATCATATACCTAGTTCTTTATTCTTTCTCTAATATTTTTTTGCCAATATTTATTTTCTGTTATAAATATCATTTCACATTTTTCCAATAACTCACTATCTCCTTTTTAGTCCGAATCAAGGACAATAAATTTATCTGTAGCTAGTTTCGTTCATATTTATTTTAATCGCATCTTTACCAGTAATTTGATTGTACCACTCTACCATCAAACACAAACTTGTTTACCAGTTCAGTACTGTATTTCACAGACCGCACATGTCTACTAAAATTTAAACGAGATATAAACAAACCAAAACAGATAATTTCAAGTTCAAGTCCAGTCAAGGTGAGTTATCTATTGTCCTCGACTTCAGAAAAAATGCGATTTTCAGATGGAAACAATACCTCCTGAAAGACTTTTTCTCGAGTTGATCACTTGGATTGGTACAATTTCAGCCATCGTTAATTTCCTTCTGATTTTTACTGTTATCCAGTTTAAAAAATTGAGAAAAGACCCAACTAATTTAATTTTCCTGCATGTGAACATCCTGCAAGCTGCGTATTTTATTTTAATGCCTTTGGCATTAAGATTCGGATTTAATCTTAAAATGGAGGATAGTGTAGGTCTTACAATATTTTGTGCCTTATTTGAACCGGGAATTAATGTGGGTTTTGGGCTTGCAGGACTTTTTTTTCTTTTTATTGTTAATAGTTATGTAAAAATTTATTTTGAAGATAAATACCGGAAATTTATTCGGTTTTATAATTATATTTTTGTTGCAATTTATGTATTAATTGTGGGAATTACTGCTTCTACATTCGAATATTGTGTATTACATATAATGTATAATTCGAGTTTTAGAGCTATGTTAGTAATTCTAATTATGTTTGCAGTTTTATTAATTATTATTAATGTTATTCATTTAATTAGAAAAGGAAAATTAACTAATTATAACTCGAGTAATATTGGATTAGTTATACCAAATATTTTTTTATTGTTATGTATTCCTTCTTTAATTCTTATTTTAGTTAGTTTTTCAGTTTTTACTGAAACTTTTATTTTGACAACTTATATTTTATCTGTTTTACCTTTTTTAAATCCAATAATTAATTTAATTTATGTTTATTTTTATGATAACAGTTATAATGTTTGTTTAAGACAAATTTTTAAATGTCAGTGTAAAAAATATCAAAATGAAAATTTAGAAGAACAACCTGTAGTCTATCAAAATGAATCAAACAACGTAGAAATTAACCAAAATTAAATTCAATGACGTTACAGTCCCGTATTTATATTGTAATATAGACCTTCTTATTAAAATATTATAATCCTAAACTATTGTCTTTAAAAATTGGCATTTTTTCTGGTGATGAACCCACTTTTTCTGCTTCTCTCTCGAATAAAACAGGAAGATTTGTTTTTAAAACAATTATTTATTTTTTAAAAGAGACAAAAAAGACAGTTTTACAATGCGTCAACCCGCATTTTATTAATCAACAGCCTAAGGGTTAGTTTTTTCTACAACAATTTAATGAAGTCGTTGATAATTTATATATTAGGTCGTAGATACATTAATAAAAAATTTCTTAATGAAATAATTTTACAGCTTGATTAGTTAGGCCGTTGATGAGATGTATTAACAAACAATTCGTCATTTTATCAACAATTTTACTAATCAGAAACCCAACTCATCAACACTTTTATATCGTCTTTCATGATTTGGGTCGTTGATACAAATTGATGAGATAAACCTAATCAACAACTCATCTAATCAACAAGCTTTTTTAAAGACTTTGATTAGTCGAGTTCTTGATGAGATGAATTAACAGACAATTTGTCAATCCGCATTTCTTCAACAATCTAACTAATCAGAGACTCAACCCATTAATAACTCAGTCGTTAGTTCTTTCTACAATATTTTAATATCATCTTTGATGATTTAGGTCGTTGATGAAATAGAGAAGTTGATGAAATTCTGTTGATTTGGTGGATTTACAGCTTTATAATTCACCAATGACTCAACTAATCAACACCCAAACTATTAGTATGTTGAAGAAGCTAATGTCTTTACAACAATTTTTAAAGACGTTGATTAGATGGGTCATTGAGAAGAATGATTAACAGACAACAATCATCAACAGTTTACTTAAAGACTCACGGTTAGTTTTCTCTACAACAGTTTTATAAAGTCGTTGATTATTCGGGTTGTTGATGAGATTGATATTGATGAAATATTTGTCAATAAGATAAACTTACAAGTTTATATCTCATCAATGACTCAACTCAACTAATCAACAGGCTTTTTTAAAGACGTTAATTAGTTGGGATCAGATGGATTAACAAACAATTCATCAATCCGCGTTTTATCAACAATCTTACGCAACGACCCAATTCGTTAACAACTCAGTTAGTTCTTTCTACAATATTTTAATATCATCTTTGATGATTTGGGTCGTTGATGAAATGGAGAAATTGATAAAATTCTGTTGATTTGGTGGATTTACAGCTTTATAACTCACCAATGACTCAACTAATCAACACCCAAACTATTAGTATGTTGAAGAAGCTAATGTCTTTACAACAATTTTTAGAGACGTTGATTAGCTGGGTCATTGAGAAGAATGATTAACAGACAACAATTATCAACAGTTTACTTAGAGACTCACGGTTAGTTTTCTCTACAACAGTTTTATAAAGTCGTTGATTACTCGGGTTGTTGATGAGATTGATATTGATAAAATATCTGTCAATGGTTTATATCTTATCAATGACTCAACTCATCTAATCAACAGGCTTTTTTAAAGACGTTAATTAGTTAGGATCAGATGGATTAACAAACAATTCATCAATCCGCGTTTTATCAACAATCTTACTAAGCAACGACCCAATTCGTTAATAACTCAGTTAGTTCTCTTTATAACACTTTTATATCGTCTTTGATCATTTAGGTTGTTGATGATATAAAGGAATTTATAAAATTTTGTTGATTTCGTGGATTTACAGTTTTATATCTGATTCAGCTAGCCAACAACCTAACGATTAGTACTTAAAAGAGTCTAAAAGTTCTGCAACAGTTTTTAAAGATGTTGATTAGTTGGGTCGTTGATAAGATGGATTAAAAGACAATTCGTAAATCCGCATTTTATCAACTGGTTTACCCAATCAGACCCA
This sequence comes from Tribolium confusum, assembly GCA_029207805.1. Classification (NCBI taxonomy): domain Eukaryota; kingdom Metazoa; phylum Arthropoda; class Insecta; order Coleoptera; family Tenebrionidae; genus Tribolium; species Tribolium confusum. The sequence goes on from JALGAY010000004.1 coordinate 868,638, forward strand.
ACGATTATTTTTTTCTATAACAATTGTATAAAGTCGTTGATTTATTTGGGTCGTTGATGAAATAGGTATTGATACAATATCTGTTGATGAGATGAGTTTACAGTTTTATACTTTAACAACGACACAAATAATCAACAAACCAATAGTTAGTGTTTTAAAGACTCTAATGTCTCTACAACAATTTTTAAATATGTTGTCTAGTTGAGTCGTTAATAAGATAGATTAACAAACAATTCATCAATCCGCATTTTATCAACAGTCCAACTCATCAATAACCAAACAGATAGTTGTCTCTACAACAATTTTATAATGTCGTTAATGCTTTGGGTTTTTGATGAGATAGGCAGTGATAAAGATTCTGTTAATGAGATGCGTTTATCAGCTTTATACCTCATCAATGACTCAACTATTCAACAACCTAACAATTAGTGTTTTAAAGTGTCTCTAAAACAGATATTTGAAATGTTGATTAGTAGAGTCGTTGATGAGATGGATTAATAGATAATTCATCAATCCGCATTTTATCAACGACCCAAATAATTTAAGACCTAACTCATCAACAACTCAACTGTTAGTTTTTTTTTCAACAAGTTTATAAAGTCGTTGATTATTTGGTTCTTTGATTAAAAAGCTGTTGATAAAAATTTTGATGATGAGATAATTTACAGTTTTATACCGCATTAATAACTCACCAAATCAACAACCTAACGATTAGTGTTTTAAATGTTTCTACAACAATTTTTAAAGATGTTGATTAGTTGAGTTGTTGATGAGATAGATTGATGAGATAGATTAACAAACAATTCGTCAATCTGAATTTATAAAAGTGTTGTAAAGAGTAGCTATTAACCGCTGGGTTGTTGATGAGTTGAGTCTCTGATTAGTAAGATTGTTGATAAAATTCATGTTGATGAAAAACAGCCCTACTAATCAGAGACTCAACTCATCAACAACCTAGCGGTTAGTACTTTTTACAACACTTTTATATCGTCTTTGATAATTTAGGTTGTTGATGAAATAAAGAAGTTGATAAAATTCTGTTACTTTGGTGAATTTACAGCTTTATACTTTATCAATAACTTATTAATGACTCAACTTAGCAACAGCCTAACTTTTAGTGTTTCAAAGAGCCTAATATCTCTACACTTTTTTAAGACGTTGATTAGTTAGATTTTTAGAGTGATGGACAATTCGTAAATCTGCATGTTACCAAGTGGTTTATCTAAGCAGAGATCAAACGGTTTGTTTTTCTACAAGAATTTTATAAAGTCGTTGATTTATTTGAGTCGTTGATGAAATAGGTATTGATACAATACCTGTTGATGAGATGCGTTTATCAGCTTTATACTTTATGAATGATTCAACTATTCAACAACCTAACGATTAGTGTTTTAAAGAGTCTGTATAACAATATTTAAAACATTGATTAGTTGGGTCGTTGATGAAATAGATTAATAGACAATTCTCCAATCAGCGTTTTATCAACGACCCAACTAATAAGAGACCCAACTCATCAACATCTCAACTGTTTGTTTTCTGTTCAACAATTTTATAAAGTCGTTGGCTAGTTGAGTCGTTGATGATATAGATTAACAGACAATTTGTCAGTCTACATTTTATCAATGACTCAACTAATCAGAAATCTAGCTCATTAACAACTCAACTGTTAGTTGTTTCTACAACAATTTTATAAAGTCGTTGATTATTTGGGTCGTTGATGAGACGACTATTGATAAAAATCTGTTGATGAGATTCGTTTACATCTTTATAAGTTTATACCTCATCAACAACTTAACTATTCAACAACCTGACGATTAGTGTTTTAAAGTTTCTATAACGATATTAAAAAGGTTGATTAATTGGGTTGTTGATAACTGATTAGCAGACAATTCGCATTTTATCAACAATTCAACTAATCATAGACTCAACGGTAAGTTTTCACTACAATAATTTCATAAAGTTGTTGATAATTCGGGTCGTTGATTCGAGCACTGATAAAACATTCTGAAAATTAATTATTTATAAATAACATTCTGAAATTCGCTATAACGCGGGCGCCAGATGTAGTTATCTTCTGTTCTGAAATTCCAATGACTCACATGAACCAAGACCCTTGACCGTCGCGACGACACGGCGCATTTGTCGATTCTAAACCCAGACTGATACTGAAGGCTGAAACACCGTTGCAATTTCAGCGAATACTATACATTATAACAAGCATAAACACCAGTTTATAACCGACTTCAGTCCAGTGAAGGTGAGCTCACTTGACTCTCCCAGTAAAAAAATTTTTCAACAGTGAAATACCACAAATAAACAAGCAGACTGACCTCAATAATGCTCTCCACAAGAATTTATGCCGAAGTGCTTGTCTACATTTGTGCAATCTGTGCCCTAATTAATCTACTTCTGGTTTTCGTCATTCTCAAATTCAAAAAACTACGAAAAGACTCAACCAATCAGATTTTTCTACATGTGAATGTGTTACAAGCAGTGATATTCATCTGGATATCAATTTTAGGTACAAAAAGACTTTATTTTACAAGTGATAAGAATAAAAATAGTGATGACCAGATGTATAGCGTTTGTGCCTTTTTTGAAGCCGGGACTTATATTGGATTTAGTCTTTGTGTTCTATTTTTGCTTTTTGTTGTTGACAGTCAGTTAAAAATTTATAATCAGGACAAATACGAAAAGTTTGTTAAAAGTTATAAATATATTTTTATTGTTATTTATATTTTAATTGGAGCACTTAGTGGTGCATCACTGCCATTTTGTTTATATAACCTAATGACAATGTTCACTTCTATTGCTTTACTAGCTGTACTAATTATAGTTATGATTATTATTATTTTAGTTGATATTATTCACGTAATTAGAAAGCGAAAATTAATTAATTATAATTCAAGTAATATTGGATTAGTTATTGCAAATATTCTTTTGTTATCTTTGATTCCTTGTATAGCAGCTCTTTTAGTAGCTATAAAAATCTATGATGATACTATTAAAAGCTATATTCTTCATTTATCAATACTGCCTTTTTTAACACCAATAATTAATTTAATTTATGTTTATTTTTGTGATAAGACTTTTAATTTATGTTTTAAACAATTTTTCAAATGTCAGTGTTCAAATAATCACAGTGAAGATGTAGAAGAACAAACTGTTAATTATCATATTGTTCCAAATGGTCTAAAAATGGACGAAAAGTAAAATTTGGTTCAATTACACACTTATTTATATTTTTGTAGCACCTAAATTATAACCGTTTATATACAAATATTTTTAGAAAATAATAAATAAATTCTATTATTAAGAAACTTATTAATTCGCTATTTATTCACAGAACCCTATATTTTGTCTATTGCAGCGAGCTATTCAGAGGTTAAATCCCAAGGGCTCAAAGTTTTGCCGGTCAATTTAAGAGAATATGTTGCTTGGCAATGAAGAGTGCAAATCTGATAATATTAAAAGCCCGACAGCGTAGCTGGAGGGCTTTTTTTGTCAAATTTGCACGATTCAATTGACAAGCTACACATTCTCGAAATTTAACGGATCAAAACTTGGAGCTCGAGGGGTTTATGTCAAGATTATTTCCCCAATAATAAAACCCAGGATTTCCTTAAAAAAAAAATTTTCTTGACTCTCCACAAACGCCTCAACAGCGGTCATCACTTCGCTATCGTCCTTACATTTTTCGCCCCGGAGATGTTCCTTGAGCTGAGGAAACAGATAGAAGTCACTGAGAGCTAGGTCTAGCATATGGAGCGGGTGTTTGAGCAGTTTAAAGTCTGCTTCTTTAATGGCAGCCATCGCAACTGCGGCTTTGTGAGCCGGTGCGTTGTCTTGGGGAAACAACACACCAGCTCGCAGTTTGCCGCGTTTTTTTCCCTTAAGAGGAATCCGTACGTATGTGTCCAAATTTTGCGGGACGGGTCGGGTGTGAGAGGGGAAATGCTGGAGGTGGAGTCATTTGGTCGTACATCAATCGAAATCAGGTACAGTCCGAAACACATGTCAAAGACTGGAGGAGCTAGTATGCGTGCAGAAAGAAGTAACGTCTTCCAGCAACCCTCGTCAATTTAAATCTCGCCATGTTAAATGCTTATTTCGTATTTAAGGCAAAAACAAAGATTAGGTAATTAGAAAAAAATAAATATGTAATAATAAATACGATTTTTCTTTATGGATGAGCAATATATTTATTAATTTATTAACACAACAATTTATGTATATGTATTAAGGTGGGCCAAAAAAATCATATATGTTTTTTTTAACTTCCGACACTAAAAAATTGAATCCTAGGCACTTTTAAAAATGCATTTTTAAGGTGAGCTCCTTATTTTAATAGGAAAGACTTCCTCATCCCAGTTTCCCATTTTTTTTTTCAGTTCCATATGGCAAAATCCATATCTCGCCACTACTTGATCGCACAGAAAAATTTTATTTACATTTTTTGTAGAAAATTGAACGCTCTAAAAAAGTATCTTACATTTTTTTTATAGCTCTTACCGTTTAGACGAAATCAGGTCAAAGTTTGAAGAATTTAGCAAAAATTTCTTTTTTAATTCTAAATTTTATAACTTGTGGATAAATAAATATTATAAAGTGTGTAACATACGTTTTTGTAGGAAATTAAACGCTTTACAAAAAAGTTGTTTCTGGTTAATTAATTTCTTCAACCATTAAAAAAATGAGAATTTAGTATCAAATTTTGGTTTTTAAAATGCGAATATCATCTAAATGGTTAGAATAATCAATTAACTACAAGAGACCTTTTTTATAAAGCGTTTAATTTCCTACAAGACTATATGTTGTGCATTTTATAATATTTATTTATCTCTGATTTATAAAATTTAGAAGTAGAGTAGGATTTTTTGTTAAATTCTTTAAAGGTTGACCTCCGATATCTTCTAAATGGTAAGAAATTTTAAAAAGATGTAAGATAACTTTTTTGTAGAGCGTTTAATTTCCTACAAAAAATGTAAATACAAATTTTCTGTACAATCAAGCAATAACGAAATATGGATTTTATTATATGGTACTGCAAAAAAAAATAAAAAACTGCGATGAGGGAGTCTTTCCTATCAAAATTAAAAGCTCATCTTGAAAAAGCATTTTTTAAAGGTGCCTAGAAATTAATTTTTCAGTGTCGGAAGTTAAAAAAAATAGTCAATTTTTTTGGCCCACTTTAATATGCATACGTAAGTAATTTTAAAATAAAATGTAAGTTGCTTACAATTTAAAAAAAAAAAACTTGAGTAGATATGCAGAGTAGGCATTTAAAAACAAAATAAAAAATTTATTAGATTACTCAATTATTACACTGTAAATGATGCAAAAAACACTAGTTTTTAAAATCCTACAGATAAAAAAATACAAAAAAATTAGTACCTAAGACAAATCCGTGCACTGATATTTTTTTGACTAATAGAAACGAGAAATACCAGAAAACAAGTTACACTTTTTTGTCGCACAGTTTAATTTACACGTCCTCTTGGAAATCTCTTATTTGCATCTTACGAATATGTCTTTGGTCAATAAGTTCTGTTAGCATGCCCTTCATGTAAAAGTTTATAAGTTCTGATTCCATATTGTTTTTCCAAAATATGGGATCATTTTTTATAAGTTCAATTTTTAATGGTTCAGTGTCAGAAGTCCAAACTGCTAATATCCCTGTTGTTCTTTTTGTTATCCTTAGCTGACCTTGAACTTGATAGAACCACTGATGATTTTTATTTATAGTTCCGTCTTTCTTCCAAAAAGTAATTTTTCGTTTTTTAATTGCTTCTTCTAGAGGCATATTATAAGCAGAAAAAGGGCATTTAGTAAGTTTAAATGGCAAATCAGCTTTTTTACATCTAAAAAAAAGTTTTAATTTTATTTAATTATATTTAGTTTAGAAACGATTTTTAAAATACATATTTACAGTGTGGAAATTACTTATGGAATAAATTCATTATTTTCAAAATAAGTGATATTTTTGTAAAACACTAAAACAGGTCAAATTTTATTTTAAATTGCGCTGATTTTAAATTATTTAACTCATTACTGAGAACTTGAAATTACTGAATTTAAATTTACTGAAGTAGTTTCCACACTGTACATATATTACGTCGTTTTCAATCCACAAATTTTGTGACAATTAAAAATAAAATGTGTTTTAATTTATAAAACTTACCTGTTGTACTCTAACAAATTATTATTTCTTCGACGTTTCGTTGAAAGATGTAATCTTGTTTTGCTTTTTCTTTTTGCCATCTTTTATTTATTGTAGAAAGTTAATGAGAATTCACTTATTTTAAGATAGTTTTCGCAACAAATCACACGTAAAACTAAACTAATAATAACTTCTATTAACAACAACTATAAACTAATTTAGTGTAACAAATTGTTTATTTACTAAATAGAAATATGTCACTTTGTCGCAGTAAACCTTATTACCAATATTTGGCTCTACGGAAAACACTAGCATATAAGGGTCGCTGGCCACATCTGGAACGTATCTGTTATCTAAGACATAATAGACCGAGTATTTCCAGGAAAAAAAAAACGTAAATATCGTTTTGGCGGCATTTTATAAAATATTATTTTGTTACACCTTTCGTTTTTCTTAAAAAAAAAGCAGTAGAAATCTAGTGTAATCTATATTTTGTTCATATTAGGGCGTAAATTATGAAGTGTCATAGAAAAATTAAAAGGTTTATCTACCATGTTATTTCCGCGTAATATTTTTATTTCAGTAGTGACATAATGTAGTAATAATAATAAATTACAGAGATATAATTTTTAAAAATATAATTTGTTTTAGAATATTTTAATGAAATCGTATAAAACATTTTACGTTTCTTAAATTTTTATTACAGTTTGAGAGGTTGCTTTTTCGGAATACGTTATGGGTCTTAAAGGATTGTGAAGCAAATATCCGCAACAATTATTTCTATTAGTACTTAATTTTTGAATGTTTTTTACTTGAGTGTACCGGTAGGAGGAGACTCAGGGTTTTAACAAATTTTCACCAGAGGCAGCACTTTACTACTACAAAATAATGTTTTGCAAGGGTTTCGAATTCCCCTTAAAATTAAAAGTAAAATTAATTTTTAAAAAAAAAAATTTGGAGTTTTTTAAAGAAAACAGATCAGGCTATGCTTCTCTAGTGTTGGTTTTTTATTTTTTTATGTATTTACCTATTAGAATTGCTGTTGAAAATGACCAAAAAACAGCAAAGTTCTTACCTCAATAGTTAAAAATGAGATTATTTTTTAAAAATCTAACACTAGAGAAGCATAGAGTATTAAATAAGCTTTCTGGTGATATATTTATTATTTTTTTAAGTTAATATTTAAGCCCAATTTTATGAGGAATTCGGCACCTCTGCACAGCACCTATAATGTTGCCGTACGGATTCCTCTTAAGAGTCTCCCGCAATCTTGTTATTTGGCCAGCGTAGTAAGACCCCGTAATAGTAGCACCCTTCTCCAAATATTTCACCATAATTATTCCTTCAGCGTCCCAAAAAACAGACGCCATAAGCTTTCCCGCCGAACTCGACAATGAATTTTTTCGGAGTCGATGAGGAGGCACGCTTCCAAGTCATCGATTGTTATTTGGTTTCAGGATCAAAATGGTGGATTCAGGTCTCATCCATAGTCACAAAACGTGACAAAAATTTTTCCATATCTGCTTAAAACTTTTTGAAATTGGCCCTCGAAATGTCGACTCGGTTTTTCTTGTGCTCGTCGGCACCCAACGCGCGGAACCCTTTTTCATATGCAGTTCGTTCACAAGGATTCTTTGAATGCTGCTATATAAGATCCCTGTGACCTCAGCTACATGCCTGATGGTCACTTCTCGATCTGCCAACACCATATCATTGACTTTTTTACGTTATTTTTAGTGAGAGACGTGGATGCGCGTCTTTTGCGATGTTCATCTTCAATGGATGTTATAACTATCTTAAACTCTTTTGCCCAGCTTGAAACTGTGGGATATGGAGGAGCAGAGTCCGTCAATGTTTCCACCAAGTTGCTATATATATCTTTGGAAGATATTTTTTGTAACAGAGGTACTTAGTGACAGCTTTAATTTCGTTTTTGTCCATTTTGATATTATACCTTCGCTGGATCGTATTCAAATGAATGTCCTTACCGGCAATTGTGACCTATTTATATGATTTTTTTATGGTGACTTAGTGGGTATATAAGCAAGCAAAAAAAATATTTTGGATTTTTATGCGAACTGGAAATACCCGATTATCATTACTTTTGGATCACTCCTCATACAATGAGCACGCAGACAGCTGATCGATACAACGTCGCGTCTGTTGATTCTATTAAAACTAGCCACCCGACTGATATGAAATCAGACTACACAGTATACAACAACAACAAACACCAGTTTATGTAAAACTTTAGTCCAGTCAAGACCCACTTCTCTTCATCAGTGAAAAATCTGCTTGATTTGCAATGACTTTCTCACGAACTTATGTCGAACTGTTTACTTCTTTGTGTGTAATTTCGGTCTTAATTAATTTATTTCTGGTTTTTGTGATTATCAAATTTAAAAAACTACGAAATGACTCAACGAACTTGGTTTTTCTTCACGTGAATGTGTTACAAGCTGTGTTAATTGGGTCAGTTTTGGGACTCCGAGTCGTGTATCACTTATCAATCAATGACAGGATATCAATGGGGCATTTTTGTGCCTTTTTTGAAATATGGACTTATGTGGGATTTGGTTTAGTGGCAATGTTTTTGCTTTTAATTTGTGACAGTCAGTTTAAAATTTATCATGAGGAGAAATACCGAAAGTTTGTTAGGAGTTATAAGTATATTTTTATTGCTGTTTATGTTTTGATTGTTGTACTTACTGTTGTAACATATCCAATTTGTATGTACCAATTAATGACTATGTCAACACCTATAGCTTTACTAGTGCTCGGGATTATTTTTACACTTGTTTTAATCACTGTTAATATTACTCACGAATTTAGAAAACGGAAATTGACTGATTATAATTCAAGTAATATTGGACTAGTTGTAACAAATATTTTTTTCTTGTTTATTATTCCTTGTGTTGTCGCTATTTTAATATCTATAAAAGTATATGGTGACACTATTGAAATGTATATTTATAGTTTATCAATGTTGCCTTTTGTAACCCCAATAATCAACTTAATTTATGTTTATTTTTATGATAAAAATTTTAATTTATATTTAAAACAAGTCTTGAAGTGTCAATGTTCAAACTATCATAGTGAAGATATAGAAGATCAAACTGTAACTTATGATATTGTTCCAAATAGTGTAAAAATAAACAAAAATTAAATTTTATTTAATAAGCTACTTCCTTTTTTTAATGTAATAAATTATAATTATTAATTTAATGACGTTCTTTTACAAATAATTGTAGGAAATAATAAATTTTACATTATTTAAAAAAATTACTTTCTCTAAATAAAATTTGAGGAAATACGGAATTAATTAAATTGTAAATGTAGAGACAGGTAAATCGTAAAAGAATTAAGGTAGGCGGAGCAAATTTGAATGAATAATAGATACAGTTTTAATTCGTTTATAACCAAATATGTATTCCTGGCTCCTCCTATCATCATTCTTTTACAACTAGCATTTTATACTAATTTTTAAACAAATAAAGACAACAGAGAGTTTTTTTACAATACTAGAAGCCGGAAGCGACTAATTATAAAATCAAGAGACGTAATTTTACTAATTTTAGGAGCCAGAAACAATATTTTTATCAATTTTTAAATAAATATGAGAACAAAGCAAAAATACTTTTGTAATATTGTAAAATGCTGACGACATTTTACATTTTACTAATTAGAAAGCGAGATTTACAAATTTTGAAAGAAAATCGAAATTCTGTGCTAATTAAATTAATAAAGCCGTAGAGAATGCAGTATTGGGAGCCGAAGACGAAATTTTACTATTTATAAAATCTGAAGATGTAATTTAACTAATAACTAATTTTAGAAGCTAGAGACTATATTTCTTAACAATTTTTAAATAAATAAAAGCATGAGTGATAGATTTTTCTAATATTAACAGCCGGAGGCAACATTTTATTGTTTATAAAATCCAAAGACACTATTTTATTAATTTTAAAAGCCAGAAGCAATAGTTTTTATCAATTTTCAAACCAACATAAAGACAAAGACAATAATGATAGCCGCCAACAACATTTTAGTAATTTTGAAAGCCAGAAGCAAGTTCTTAATAATTTAGACAACATTTTTTATAAAGTTTTACATTAATAAAGACAAGAGAAATAATTTTTTGTCTAATATTGGTAGCAGAAAACTGCTTTTTACTGATTATAAAATCCCGAGAAGTATTTTATTAACTATATAAGCTGGAGCCAACATTTTTCTAATTCTCAAAGGCCCAGACAATTGTTATCAATTCTCAGAACTGAAGACGACATTTCTTATCAAGTTTTACATTAATCAAAGCAAGACAATTGTTTTTTCAAGATTGAGAAACGAAGACAACATTTTACCAATTATGGAATTCAATGACGTAATTTTATTAATTTTAGAAGCAGAGCCAGGTAAGGATATCTAATGTTTTAGAATTTTGAAAGCCGAGGGACATATTTTACTGATTTACGAACTCAAAGGCAACGTTTTACTAGTTTTGAGAGACTAAAGCAATGTTTTAACAGTTTTCAGAGCTATGTCCGACATTTTTTATAAGTTTTATAAATTTATAAACAGAAAAACGATATTTTCGTCTGATTTTTAAGAACTCGAGACTTGTATTGAAAGCTGTAAACGAAATTTAACAAATTAAACAAAAAAAAAATAGATTTTTAAGTTAATTTGAAGAGATCTACCTTTGAATAATTTTTTTTTGTTATGGGTACAAAATGAACTCCAATTTTTTCTATACTTATAAAAAAAAGTTCGTAATTAGACAAGTTAGGTCACATTTATGTGGGCTGACTTTACAAGAGACTATAGTAAACCAATTTCTAGCCATTGTTGAATTTATAAGAGACCAAACCACACAGATAATAGAAATTGTGTCTTTATCTGCTATAGACCATCTGTTCCTTCCATTTTAGATCTTTCAAAATGTTTTTTCTTGAGGGGGAAACAAGCATTCTCTGTTTGACTTATTGATTCGAGCGAACTTTACAAAAGGCTATAGTAAGCTAATTGTTAGCTATTGTTAAATTTATAGAAGACCAAACCACACATAGATAATGCAAATTGTGTCGTTATCTGCCAAAAACCGTCTCTTCCACTTTAGATCTTTCAAAACATTATTTTTATTTGAGGAACAAGTAATCTCTGTTTGGAAAACACTGCTGTACAGTAGAATACAGTAGAACTTCGATAACTCAAACCACAATCTGTTACCAAAAGTCGATATTCGACTTATTCGAGTATAAAAAAATATGTTTAAAACGAAAATTCGGTTCGACTTATTAAGAAAATTGACTTATCAAGGTGAATTGACTTTACAAGAGACCATAGTAAGCCAACTGTTAGGTATTGTTAAATTTATGGGAGGCCAAACAACACAGATAATAGACATTGTGTTTTTACCTGCCGTCATTTCCACTTTAAATCTTTTAAAACGTGTGTTCTGAGTGCGAAACAAGCAATCTCTGTTCCGAAAACAGTGAAAACACTGCTATTAAATTTGCGACAAGTACAATAGAACCTCACTAACTTGAACAACAATCGGCCACCAAAAGTAGTTCGAATTATTAAGATTCGTAAATCGAAAAATGTGCTTAAAACGAAAATTCGGTTTGCCTTATCAAGAAAATTGACTTATCGAAGTGAACTGACTTTACAAGAGACTATAGTAAGCCAATTTTTAGCCATTGTTGAATTTATGAGAGGCCAAACAACACAGATAATGGAAAAAGTGTCTTTACCTCCCGTCACTTCCACTTTAGATGATTTTGTTTTAAGTGTGAAATAAGTAATCTCTGTCCTAAAGACACTCTGCTATTAGATTTATAATAAGTAGAGTAAAACTTAGATAACTCAAACCACGATCTGCCAGCAAAAGTAGTTCGAGTTATTAAAATTCGAATACTAAAAAACGAAAACTCAGTTAAAGTTATCAAGAAGTTTGTCTTATTGAAATAACCTATCTTTATAAAAGACTGTAATAAGCCAATTATTAGCCATTGTTAAATTTATAGGAGTCCAAACTACACATAGATCATGCAAATTGTGTCTTTATCTGCCAAAGACAGTCCCTTTCACTTTAGATCTTTCAAAATAGTTGTTTTGAATGCGAAACAAGCAGTTTTTGTTTCTAAAGCACTGCCACTTGATTTACAATAAGTAGGTACAGTAGAACTTCGATAACTCGATCCACGAGCTACCACCGGTTTGACTTATTAAGAAATTTGTCTTATCAAATTTGTAATGGTCGAAGTTCTACTGTATCTAAAATTTGTACAAAATGTACATAAATAAATTGTAAAACTGTAAAAGAATGAATGACATAATAAAATTATAATACGTATAAACAAATATTTACTTTTTTAAATATCTAATAAGTAATTATCTATTATATAATAAAAATATTTGTTTATTTTATTGAGATAAAATTCAGCGAAAAACAACATTCTAATTCCCAAAAATTATTGTAAAACTGTCCAATAGCGTCGTTTCTTATCGAATTAATATTCTTTTCGGAATAAACAATGACTCACCATCCTATAAAGTTCGAATCGAACCAGTCTGCCGACCCTCAGTTTGCCTCAGTCGATTCTGAAAGCAGGCTGAAAGAAGGCATACAAGGCTTTCAGAGAACTCATTCATTATCATACGCGTCACGCGTCGATCACCAAACACAAACAGACGCGAGTTTACGTCGCAGACCAGTCCAGTTAAAGTGAGCTCCCAACTTTTCATCTTTTCAAAACCAAGTCTATTTCAGATGGAAAACGTCACAAATATCCACAACACAACATATACAACACCCAGACCACGTAGTGACCTCAATAAACACAAAGTCTCTCTTGAGGAGGTCGTAATCGAAGTGATAACATGCATTGGTGCAGTCTCTATTTTAATTAACCTTCTCCTGGTTTTTGTGATTATCAAATTCAAAAAATTGCGTCAAGATTCAACAAATTGGATTTTTCTTCAAGTGAATATCATACAGGCACTGTTTTGTATTACATTGATTTGGCTAATTTGGTTTAAAGATTTCTCGTTTGAGGATAAATCCGGCAATTATTTCTGTGTGTTGTATGAAATTAATACGTATGTTGCTGTTGTTTTAGGTGCTTTATTTTTCTTTTTAATTTGTGACAGTCAGATAAAGCTTTATCATCCAGAGTGGTATCAAAAATCTATTCGGAGTTATAAGTATGTTTTTATTGTTTTTTATATTTTTATTTGTGTACTTAGTGGTCTAACAGCTCCATTTTGTATGATTCAATTAATGATTGCCTCGACTCCTGCTGCTTTACTTCTAATATCATTCATTTTTGCAATTGTTTTGATTATTGTTAATATCATTCACGCAATTAGAAAACGAAAATTAACTAATTATGATTCAAGTAATATTGGATTAGTTGTATCAAATATTTATTTAGTATTTTTGTTGCCTTTTATGATAGCTCTTCTTGTATGTTTGATATCTTACAGTGATAAAGCTTTAAGGACTGTTATTACTCTAGCAGTGTTGCCACTTTTGACCCCAATAATTAATTTAATTTATGTCTATTTTTATGATAAGACTTATAATGTATGTTTACAACAATTATTTAAATGTCAATGTACAAATTATGAAAGTGAAGATATTGAACAACCTGTAACTTATCAAATTGTTCCAAATGATGGAAAAAATAACCAAAAGTAGGGATATTTAGTTTTAGACTAAATACTGCCTGTTATTTATAATAACAAACTGTAGTTACCACTAAATGCTATTATTTATTAAAATTTTTGTTACATACATTTTTTATGAAATAATAAATCTTCCATTTTGTAAAAAATATCTGTCTTTTATTTATTTAACAACACAAATTAAGTATTTAATTATAATTATTTCATAATTCGAATTTACAAAATAAAGGAGAGTGTTCAAATCTTATAAAAATCAATTTTTTAATACTATTCAAATTCTTTTGAAAAAAAAAAATTTTATATCTCTAATAAATCTCTAATAATTTGAATTAGAGATTTATCAAATAAAACTAGCCCTACATAAATTTCAAAATTGAAATATATTTTCGAGGGGTGATCTAAAAGTAATGATAATCGGGTATTTCCAGTTTGCATAAAAATTCAAAATAATTTTTTTTGCTTGCTTATATACCCACTAAGTCACCATAAAAAAATCATATAAATAGGCCACAATTCCCGGGAGGGACATTCATTTGAATACGAACCGTCGAAGGTATAACATCAAAATGGACAAAAACGAAATTAAAGCTGTCATTAAGTACCTCTGTTACAAAAAATATCTTTCAAAGATATATATAGCAACTTGGTGGAAACATTGACGGACTCTGCTCCTCCATATCCCACAGTTTCAAGCTGGGCAAAAGAGTTTAAGATAGTTAGAACATCCACTGAAGATGAGCATCGCAAAAGACGCGCATCCACGTCTCTCACTAGAGATAACGTAAAAAAGTCAATGATATGGTGTTGGCAGATCGAAAAGTGACTATCAGGCATGTAGCTGAGGTCACAGGGATCTCATATGGCAGCATTCAAAGAATCCTTGTGAACGAACTGCATATGAAAAAGGGTTCCGCGCGTTGGGTGCCGACGAGCACAAGAAAAACCGAGTCGACATTTCGAAGGCCAATTTCAAAAAGTTTTAAGCAGATATGGAAATTTTTTTGTCACGTTTTGTGACTATGGATGAGACCTGAATCGACCATTTTGATCCTGAAACCAAATAACAATCGATGACTTGGAAGCGAGCCTCTTCATGGACTCCGAAAAAATTCATTGTCAAGTTCGGCGGGAAAGGTTATGGCGTCTGTTTTTTGGGACGCTGAAGGAATAATTATGGTGAAATATTTGGAGAAGGGTGCTACTATTACGGGGTCTTACTACGCTGGCCAAATAACAAGATTGCGTGAGGCTATTAAGGAAAAAATACGCGGCAAACTGCGAGCTGGTGTGTTGTTTCCCCAAGACAACGCACCGGCTCACAAAGCCGCAGTTGCGATGGCTGCCATTAAAGAAGCAGACTTTAAACTGCTCAAACACCCGCTCCATATGCTAGACCTAGCTCTCAGTGACTTCTATCTGTTTCCTCAGCTCAAGGAACATCTCCGGGGCGAAAAATTTAAGGACGATAGCGAAGTGATGACCGCTGTTGAGGCGTTTTTGGAGAGTCAAGAAAAAGATTTTTTTTAAAGCAAATCCTGGGTTTAGAAAAGAGATGGACTAAGTCTGTTGACTTGTTAGGAAACTATGTAAAAAAATAAATTATTTTTTTAACTACAATCATCGTATTTTATTTTCATTATCATTACTTTTATATCACCTCTCGTATTTAAATACGTTCTACTTGTTTTTTTTGTATTTTTTTTTAAATAAAATTTTTAAAAATTTAATTCTCTATGTAATAACAATTTATTTATTTGTTTCGAAACAATTTTAATTGAAAAATAGAGTTTATAACTTTTATAGCTAGTGCTCCATGTCTTTCTCTCTCAAACCTCCTTCTTCAAGATAGGCGCAAATAAGCTGTTACAGCTTTTACTAGATACTAGAGTGCTAAATATCTCGTAATTTGTATAAAGTAGCTTGCTATTTTTTATACATTTAAAATAATTAAAATAATTTTAAACCATTTTAAATTATTCGCTAATATTTGTATACATATCTTTTATTTATTTATTTTTTAATTTAATATAACTATACGTTATTTTTACTTTTTATTTCTCTAAATAAACTTAGTTATATTTAAAATTTGAGTATTCAACAGCAACTTATTTCTCAAAATTAAGAAAGAAAACTAGAATCGAATAAATTTGGTTTTTGTAGTTTCAGCCCCGTTTTTTTTTTCAATAATATTATTATAACTATTATTAAATTTGTTATTATACTAGAGAAGACACTATCCGAAATCTTGTAGATATTACAGAATGACCCAAAAAAAGTAAATACCTAAGCAAAATATCTAAAAATTTGCTATGGGATTGGAATACCCTATTTTATAAATAATTCCAGGCAAAAAAATTGGAAAATCTTGATGATCATTTAACAAATATTGAACTAAAACCCTAAGCAGATACAGGGTGTAATTAAGCTATAGAGTGTTCATAAATGTTTCTTGGTCTAGTCAGCTAGAAAAACAAATTTTAGTACGGTGTTTTATCAAGAATTGTTTTGTTATTGATCTGTCAGAAACGTCAATTATATATTTTTTTACTTATCAGGCCTTAACTCAACGGTTTAATATACATTATATCTACATTATAAAATATAATAATCTTCTTGAAAAAATGCTAATATCTAAATTTGCCAAAAACCAGAACTAAATAATCGATATTAATTTCTTGTGTTCTTTTTCTTTTTTTTTTATATACTACTGAATAAATCTTCTAGAGAAATTGCTAGAAACTTAATTAAATTAAAAAATTTAATTAAGGGTAATTCACATTTACCCAACCTAAAACTTTAAACAAAAAAAAATAATCAAATTAAAATACAACAAAAATAAGAGATTTGAATAAGCTCTTATGAACACACATTCCTTTCTCTAATTTTTGTAATATTCTCTAATCTTCATTTTACAATAATTGTTAAATT
The DNA here is from genome assembly GCA_029207805.1 of Tribolium confusum. Classification (NCBI taxonomy): domain Eukaryota; kingdom Metazoa; phylum Arthropoda; class Insecta; order Coleoptera; family Tenebrionidae; genus Tribolium; species Tribolium confusum. The sequence continues at coordinate 885,415 of JALGAY010000004.1, forward strand.
GTGTCTTTATATTTACTAGTCACAATCCATCTCGTAAGAGTTGAGTTAGTTCCCGAATTCGTCAATTCTCTCTAATTATAGCCGAATTAGTTCTCAGCCATGTTTGAGACCAGATAGGTTATTCAAGTCGATCAAAACAATAATGGTGGCACTATTTACGTTTTAATAATATCTGTATTTGCATCCATGGGATGATAATAATTGTGTAAATAGCAGGAACTTGGACTTAGAAATAAAATAAAACTTGGTTTACCTGGCTAACGTTTCGGCTTTATTATTGAAGCCTTTATCAAAGCTAGTAACCTTATATCATATGGAGTGAAAACCTACAGAGCCTCGTCAACTTATACATGTTAAAAAATATTAGTTAAACATGTATTTTAACATGTATAAGTTGACGAGGCTCCGTAGGTTTTCACTCCATATGATATGAGGTTACTAGCTTTGATAAAGGCTTCAATAATAAAGCCGAAATGTTAGACAGGTAAACCAAGTTTTATTTTATTTCTAAGTCCAAGTTCCTGCTATTTACACAATTATTATTTACGTTTTATTCTGAATATTCAGGGTGAGTACAAAATGACAGAAAACCTCTACAGTACGTTTTAGAAAAATGTTAATAAAAACTCAAAAAAATAGTAAAAAAAAATTTCCTCTCACCCTATTCCTCCTGAATTAAATTAAACGATTCAACTTGTTGTTTTTTTGAATTTATCAAATTTGTAAAGTATTTTATAATCTATTGTAATTCCTAGATCATGTAATTTTTCAAAAATTGCTAACTCACTGAGATTAGAAAGATTTAATATCTGTCGTTGTGAAATTTTTGTTTGTTCAGAAAATTTTAGCCACATTCTCAAGAATTTTAAGCACTGACGTTAAATCGTGACGAAATAGACGGAATTGAAAATACATAAGTCGTCTATGTATTTAATAACTGAATTTTTTCATAAACACAATTTTTTTTGTATAAATTTCTGAGACAAAAAGCAAACTACTAGATTTATAATGCTTGTGTTCTATTATTATTATTATTATACATATTATGAAATACAGTAGACAGAAAAGTTACCGATATTGAAACATTTTTTTAGGTTTGTATTAGAGAAAAAGATTTTTTTTATATAATACATAAAAGATTTATTTTCTTATAAAAAATAAAAAAAGTAATAAATAAATAAATTAAAAATTACAATTTGTTACTATAAATAACAGAATTTACTTTTGGTCCATCATTTGGAACAATATGATAAGCTACAGGTTGATCTTCTATATTTTCACTTTCATAGTTAGTACAGTGACATTTAAAAAATTGTTTTAAACATAAATTAAATTAATAATTGGGGTTAAAATAGGAAGTACACCAAAAACAAAAATAGTCCTAAAAAGAGTATCATTATAATGTACTAAACATAAAAAAATAGCAACTGCAAAAGGAGTCACAAAAATTAAAAAAATATTTGATACAGCTAATCCAATATTACTTGTTTCACAATTAGTCAATTTAATTTTTTTAATTCCGTGAATTATATTAATTACAATTAAAACAATTGCAAAAATTGTTGTTAATATTAATAAGACAACAGGAGTCACAACAGACATTGACTGAATTAAACAAATTTGAAATGTTGCACCGGTAAGAACAACAATAAAAATATATTTATAACTCCTAACAAATTTCTTGTATTTATCTTGATAATAAATCTTTAAATAACTGTCACAAATTAAGAGAAAAAACAATAAAGCTAGACAAATTCTCCCAAATGTAAAAATTTCGTGTAGTATACAAAATGTGTTCGCGGAGTGGCTGTCATCCATTGTAAAATCAAGTTTAAAATGTAAACCTAACGTAATCAAACACACTGCTTGTAATACATTCATATGAAGAAAAATCTGATTGGTTGAGTCTTCTCGCAATTTTTTAAATCTGATAATCACAAAAATCAGAAACAAATTCACAAAGACTGAGATTCCGCTAAGGTAGATTATTACTTCGCCACAGAGATCTTCAAAAAACATTTTCGGTTTGTTCTAATATTGTTTTTCATCTGGAAAATTGACTTTTCAGGCTCTTGACTGGACTGGCGTTGTTTATATTTATCACTGAATTTATTCTCAGACTTGCTGCAAGATGGGGTTTTCAGAATCGACTGAGGGTCAACAAGCAATAGTGATTCATCGAGTATTTGTCGTGAAAAATATTAATGAGATACTATAATGCTAATTCAATTAAATTCCGAGGTCAGGCTTACAATATTACTCTCAATTTTGCAAATATTTTATGTATTATTTTTCCGTCTTTTTAATAAGGGCTATCACCTGTTAAAATTTGAAAAGTAACTTCAAAAACATCCTGTATATCGTAAAAATAAAGAAGGAAAGAAAACAGGTAGTATACAGAGTTTGCATTGTAAACCTGACAGTTCTTTTAACTTTTTTAATTTTAAATTTTCTGAACAGTTTATCCAAATTTTAATTAACACCTTGTTTACGAATGGATTTATAACTACTTATACAATTAAAAACGAAAACTAAATACAGAATTCAAGAAATCAAGAATTCAATGTTATATTAAAAAACTAGAGTAAAATTCGAAGCAAAAACTTTCAAAAAAATATACAGATGGTGTCAGTTTTACAGTGCTCAGCCTGTAGGTAAAAAAATAATGTTCTTCCAACACTCTCAATTAGTATAGAAATTAAGAAAATAATAAATAACAAAAACGAGGAATAATTAACAAAATATTGATGGACAAGAATCGATTAACAAAGTTCAGAAAGTATCTATGCCGACCACAAACATCAATTAATAATATAAGACTATTCACTCTCAGAGCCAACCGTTTTGTCGAGACATAAGACTGTGAGTTTATGTTAAAGAGAAAGGCTAAAAGAGCGAAACACTCTACACTGCTTTAGAGATAAATTTAAAATACCTAATAATTTGAATTACAATAATTTCAAAATAATAAAAAATCATATAATTATAGAAGATTAAATTATTCATATTTATATTTTTAAAAAAGTTTCTGGAATGTATTAATATAGAGTGTTAGAAATAAAAATGTTGTTTCCGCACTTTATAACACAGAAATTAATTCTCTACAACTTATTTCTTTTTGTAGTTTTCACTGTTTTTACAGCGTTTCAAAATAAAGCTTAGACTGTGTCAATAACAAATTTTCAATATTTTTTAAATATGTTTCAGTAACTGTTTTCTTCGTTTTTTTTTAGGTAGCTGATGGTCTCTCTTTCTCTTCGATATTTTTATGTAGCACAGTTTCTTATAGCGGACAAAAAAGCCAAATTTGCGTGTTTATTATCGGACTTCTTTCGTTAACTAATCTGTATATTCCTGTTGGTCAGAGAATTGATTTCTAGAGTCTCAGACTTTGGGTCTGTATTTGTTGTCCACTCAAACATTACTGTTATTTTTATTATTCTAGAAGCTGCAAGCTTCAAAAAATTCTTAATTCGGCCTGTTTCTAGAAATTTATATTAGAGAAATATAGTTGTAAATAATACGTAAACTAAGTAGTAAAATATAATTTATAGTTTTTTTTATAAAATTTTATTTAATAAATACATTTGTGAATAATAATAATTTGTTTTCAATGTTATTATAAATAATAAGTAGGAAATTCACTACTGGTCTACTTTTACACCATTTGGAACAATATGATAAGCTACAGGTTGATCTATATCTTCACTTTGATTGTTTCTACAGTTAAAAACACTTCTTAAACATAGATTATAAGTCTTATCATAAAAATATACATAAATTAAATTAAAAATAGGGGTTAAAAGAGGTAACAATCCTAAAATATAACAAGCATTTATAATAATTTCATTATGACCTACTGTACATATTAAAATAACGACAATAAAAGGAGTCATAAACACTAAAAGAATATTTAGTATAACTAATCCAATATTACTTGAGTTATAATTAGTTAATTTTCGTTTTTTAATTCCGTGAACTATATTAATTGTAATTAAAACAAGTGTAAAAATAATCACGAGTACTAGTAAAGCTACAGGTGTAACCGCAAATTCTACAAGAATCATAGAAACAAAAAATGTTGCAGCACTAAGTAGTACAATTAAAACATAAATCGCAATAAAAATATACTTATAACTTTTAATAAATTTCTGGTATTTATCCTGATGATAGATTTTTAACTGACTGTCAGAAATGAGAAGTAAAGACAGTGCACCTAAACCAAATAATACACAAGAATTGATTTGAAAAAAAAAACAAAATATATTATGATAATTATCATCACCTGGGTTCTTACTCAAACCTAAATATCTTAACTGCAAAGGTAAAAAAATTAAAAATACGACTTGTAGGATATTGACATGTAGAAAAATCTGATTGGTTGGGTCTTGGCGCAATTTTTTAAATTTGATAATCACAAAAACCAGAAGGAGATTAACTAAGGCTGAAATAACACCAATACAGGTAAATATCTCGACACAGACTTCTTCGAAAGTCATTTTAGGGTTATTGAGGTCACTGCCTGAAGCTGTTGTGATATTTTCCATCTGAAATAGGCTCGTTTTTCAGAAATGAAAAGGAAAAGGTGGCTTACCTTAACTAGGTTGGTGTTATAGACAAACTGGCGTTAGTTGCGTTACAAATTGTGTTATAGCGTAGTACTCTTTCAGGAATTTCAGAGGCGACTAATGGTGAACCAGCTTGAGTACGGTGATTCAGTGCTGTTATCGAGAGGGGAATTTTAATTTGGTACTAACGCTACTATTTATTTAAATTTGATGTTTTATAATTTATTTATTTATATTTAGATCAACAAAAAATGTGCTTTATAATATTTAAATTTAAAAAAAATGTTTTTTATTTCAAAATTCTGAAAATTAATAAATTACAATAAGTTCTTTTAAACATTTTATTAAAAACCAGTTTTCTGGTTATACTTGACTGAAACCTCGCCTGAAATGGTTTTTCGTTATTTTTTCACTTTCAAGGTTATTCCCCATTGGTCGATACACGAAGTAAAATAATAAAAAGAAGTACTGAAAGAAAAGAAAGTACAAAAAAAATTCTAGAAGAAATGAAAAATGATTGTTTTGGAGTAAAACAAAAAGATAATTTCAGTTTGTTCAGATACCAGGAATTGGATCAAATCTGACTTGAAAATTTTTTAAAAAGAATAAACAAAAAATAAATGAAAGCTTTTAAAAATAAAATAAGAATTAATAGAGTTAAAATAAAAAAGTTTTAGAAACTCATAATAAAATTTATTATTGCATAAAAAATATAATAAATACAATAGTACAAAAAATATATAATTTGTTTTTATATTTAACAGCAAATGAACGTTATTTTGGGTTAATTAGTAAAATAAAAATGTTGTTTCAGGCTTCCAAAATTAGTAAATGTTGTTTCCGACACCAATTACTGAAAAATCAAGTTAGCTTTGATTTATTAAATAAAAAAGGGTAAAAGCAGTTATTTTGATAAATTTTGATATTTTTGAATAAAATAAAATAATCTTTTATACTTCTCAAATTACAAAAACAAAGTCACTTTTGCCTGTATTGATTCAAAAATGTTTAAAAAATTGTTTCGAATTTCTTGAATAGATAAAATTAAATTTTCGTTTTTCTAAATTAGTTAAATGTGTCTTCTCGCTTAAAAAATTAGTAAAATTTTGTCTTTGACATCAAGAAGTAGTAAAATATTTATTCATATTTCTGAAATTACATAAACAATGTCATTTTTGCCTTTAAACATTAAATAACTAAAAAAAATTGTCTCGAGTTTCTAAAATTGAGAAAATTATATTTTCGTGATTATAAATTAGTAAAATGTCTTTTCTAGCTTTCAAAATTAGTAAAATATCGGGTTTTGCTTTTAAAGTTAGTAAATTGTTGTTTCCGGTACCAATTGCTGAAAAAAAGAATACTTTTGTATTTACTAAATAAAAATAGGTAAAGAAACGCCACAACTGGCTTTTAAAATTAGTAAAATCTTATCTCTAACATCGAAAAGTAGTAAAATAGTCCTTCATACTTCTCTAAATACAAAAAAATGTCACTTTTGTCTTTATTTATTTATAAATTTAAAATAAAAATTGTTTCGGATATCTAAAATTGATAAAATTATTTTTTCGTGTTTCTAAATTGTGAAATGTCGAGTTTGGTATTTAAAATCAGGAAAATTTAGTTGTTGACACCAAAAAGTGGTAAAACATTTCTTCATTCTCCTCAAATTACAAAAGTAATGTTACTTTTTCCTTCATTCATTCAGAAAAAATTTAAAAATTCGTCTGAAGCTTCTAAAATTAATAAAATAATATTTTTGAGTTTCTTAACTAGTAAAATGTATCTTCTGATTTTTGATATTATTAAACTTTCGTCCTTGACATCAACAGTAGTAAAATATTCATTCGTACTTCTGAAATTACATAAACAATGTCATTTTTGCCTTTATACATTAGAAAAATTTAAAAAAAATGTCTCGGGATTCCAAAATTGTGAAAATTACACTGCTACAAGAAATTAACGCACCACTTGAAAATAAAATAAAGAAATTAAAATTATGTACATTTGACAACTTTGGTTGAGAAGGTTTAATCAAGCTATAATCTAGTTACCCATTGTAATAAAAGTTTTGACATCAAAGTCAGAAATTTGAGTTTAATAGTTTTTTAAGCAGAAATTTTATAATAATTTTCATTTTTAAATTGTGTTAATTTGTAATTTCGTTTTATTGTTATTTGAATTTGCCGTTCTGTGGATAGTTTTTATCATTTGAAACAATAATAAAAACATTATGAGGAATTTGACTCGAGAAGAATGCGCCCAAGCTGTGGTTTCGTTGGAGGAAGGATGGAGCTACAGAAGAATTGGTGAGAGGTTTGGTGTATCTCATACGTCAGTTTCGCGTATGATACAAAGGTACAGAGAGACAGGAGTCACCTCAGAAGACCTGGGCAAGGAAGAAAAAGGAAAACCACTCCTATCCAGGATAGATTTTTAAGAATATCTGCGCTAAGGAAACACTTTGTAACCGCCAGGAAGCTACAAACTGAGTTCCGTGACGTAGAAGGAATTCAAATCAGTACCGAAACTGTTAGAAAAAGACTTAAGGAGGATAATTTAACACCCCATATTCCTGCTTGTGGTCCTGCATTGACTGCAGAACACCGCAGAGCCCGATTAGAATTTGCTAGAGAGCACATAAATTGGCAAAGAGAGGATTGGGAGTCTGTTCTTTTTACGGATGAGTCAAAATTTTGCCTTTACATTTGCGATAGACGTGTTCGTGTGTATCGTAGACCAAATGAGCGGTACGCACAGTGTAACATTCAGAATACCACATTGTTTGGTGGAGACTCAGTAATGGTTTGGGGTGGTATTTCCTTACAAGCTCTCACGGAGTTAGTGGTTGTAAATAATGGCTCTATAAATGCGGACTGTTACATAACAGACATTCTTGAAGAGCATGTCGTACCATATGCCCCTTATATTGGTCCAAATTTTTTGTTAATGCAAGATAACGCAAAACCCCACACTGCCCGAATTGTTAAAGATTACTTGAATGAGGCAGAAATCAATATTTTGGATTGGCCAGCTCGAAGCCCTGACCTGAATCCTATTGAGCATGTTTGGGACATTCTCGGGAAACGTTTAAAAAATCATCTACATCCTCCTGTCCATCTTCAAGAGGTAGGTCCTCAACTAAATGAAATTTGGAATAACTTAAATCAAGAAGACATAAGTTCGTTAATTTTGAGTATGGAACGAAGATGTGCAGCGGTTATTCAAAGTAGAGGTAGAAATACGCGATATTAAGATGTTTTCTGTAACTTTTACAACGGCGTAACTTTAATAAAATTTTGTTTTCGGGTTGTTTTTCTATATCTGGACACATTAGATATTAATTTACTTTAAACAAATGTTTTTGTTAAATTTTTCTTAATTTTGTACCAATTGGTCGAATACATGTTTCAATTTTCAAAAAAATTCAAATGTTGCGTTAATTAATTGGAGCAGTGTATTATTTTGTGTTTCTAAATAAGTAAAATTTGTTCCTTATTTATTTTAAAATTCTAAAAACTTATTTATTACAATAAATTCTTTTAAACATTCTATTAACAACCAGTTTTCTGGTTATTCTTAACAGAAACCTCACATGAAATAGTTTTTCATTATTTTTTTACTTTCAAAGTCTTTCCTCATTAGTCGACACACAAAATAAAATAATAAAATAAAGAAGTACTGAAAGAAAAAGAAGAATAACAAAAATTATAGAAGAAATAAAAAGTACTAATTGTATTAAATTATTACTGAAACATCAAGTTAGCTTTGTTTTTATTAAATTAAAAAGGTAAGAACTGTTACATCTGACTTTTAAAACAAATAAAATTCTGAATTTCATATCAAAACGTAGTAAAAAATGCTTTCATATTTCTCAAATTACAAAAACAAAGTCACTTTTGCCTGTATTGATTCAAAAATTTTAAAAAAATTGCTCGAATCTTCTAAAATTGACAAAATTATATTTTCGGTTTTATAAATTAGTAAAATGTTTTTTCTAGCTTTCAAAATTACTAAATGTCGAATCTGGCCTTTGAAATTAGTAAAATCTCGTTTTTAACATCGAAAAGTAGTAAAATAGTCCCTCATTCTTCTCAAATTACAAAAATAACGTTACTTTTTCTTTCATTCATTCAAAAAAAATTTAAAAATTCGTCTGAATCTTCTAAAATTAATAAAATAATATTTTTGAGTTTTTCATCTAGTAAAATGTCTCTTCTGGTTTTGGAAAGTAGTAAAATATTAGTTCATACTTCCGAAATTACATAAACAATGTCATTTTTGCCTTTATACATTAAAAAATTGTCTGGTTTTTCTAAAATTGTAAAAATTATAATTTTGTGTTTCTAAATTAGTAAAATTGTTTCTTATTTATTTCAAATTCACAATAAATTCTTTTAAACATTTTATTAAAAATCAGTTTTGTGGTTATAATTGACTGAAGTTAGTCGACACACGAAATAAAATAACAGAAAGGAGTACTTAAAGAGAAGAAAGAACAAAAAAAAATTCTAGAAGAAATAAAAAACTACTGATTGTATTGAAGTAAAACAAATTTGTTTAAATAACAGGAAAAAAATTTCTAAAAAGGATAAACAGATAATAAATAAAAGCTTTTAAAAATGAAATAAAAATAAAGGTTTAGAAACTTATAATAAGATTTATTATTGCATAAAAAACACAATAAATACATTAGTAAAAAAAATTGTTATCGTATATAACAGGAAATGCGTGGTTGACCTAAATCTAATTTTGTACACCATTCGGAACCGTGTGATAATCTACAGGCTGTTCTATATCTTCACTTTCGTAATTATTACATTGACATTTAAAAATTTGTCTTAAACACATTCTATAAGTCTTATCATATAAATAAACATAAATTAAATTAAAAATTGGTGTTAAAACAGGAAGTATACCTAAAATATAAATAGACTTTATAACGGATTCATCTTCAAGACGTGCTAGAGATACTAAAATAGCGACTATACATGGTATTAAAAACACTACAAGAATATTTGATATAACCAATCCAATATTACTTGAATCATAATTAGTTAATTTATTTTTTTTAATTCTGTGATTAATATTAACAATGATTAAAACAATTGTAAAAATAATTACTAGTGCTAGTAAAGCTATAGGTGTTCCTAAAGTCATTACAAGAATTAAAGAAACTGGATAAGTTCCTGCACTAATAACAACAATCAAAAGGTAAATAGCAATAAAAATATATTTATAACTTTTAATAAATTTCTGGTATTTATCCTGATTATAAATTTTTAAGTGACTGTCATAAATAAAAAGGAAAAACAGTGCCACTAGCCCAAATCCCACAAATGTCACAATTTGAAATAAAGCACAAAATCTGTTCAACGATTTCGAATCTTCTCTATCTAATGAAAAATCAGAATATCTCAACAACAAAGGCACAACAATTAAAAACACACCCTGTAAGATATTGACATGTATAAAAATCTGATTTGTCGAATCTTGGCGCAATTTTCTGAATTTCACAATCACAAAAACCAGAATTAAATTAACAAGAGCTGAGATAGCACCAATGTAAGTAAGCACTTCGACACAAATATCTTCGTATTCCATTTTAGGCTTGTTGGGGTCATTGGAAGCACGCGCTGTGGGTACAGATGTGGCGTTTTCCATCTGGAAAACTCTGTTTTCACTTACAAGATATAAAAAAAAATTGTTTAGCTCACCTTAACTGGAGTGAAGTTTGATGGAGACTGGTGTTGTTTGTTGTTTGTTGAGTTTTGTAGTATTACGAATGAATTCAATGAAATCGTGGTACTCACTCAGACTGCTTATCAGAATCGACTGACGGTGACGGTCAGTCGACCAACAACTTGAGTCATGGACTCATGGATGATGGTATAAAATAATAGTGACGCATCTGATAATTATTTAAGAGAATATTAACAGCATTATTTGATTAAATGTGTGGGCCACTTAATAGAATATTTTTATTAGATAGTTTAGTAAATTTGATAAAAACATAACAAAAATTTCTGTAATAAATATAAAAATATGTAACAACAAAATAACAAAAAGATCTAGATTTGTTAGTTTGTATAAATACAGTTTGCTTACATAATTATCTAAATTGTTTAAAAAGTAAATATTTGTTTCTACTTGAGTACAATATTTATAAATAAACCTTATTAAAAATTGTTTTTTACATTTTATAAAAAGATCTTGAAAAGGTTTTAAATATTTGTTTGGTTTTGGTTTTATCTAGGCTTGTTTTTGAGTGGTTATTGGGTACTCGACGTTTTTCCTGATTGGTCTAGATATATTGATAAAGGCGGTCCTCCCTAGACTCTATCATTGGGAGGAAGTGGGGGGCTTAACAGATTTAATAACTGAAAATGCAAGTTATTTAAGGTCAACTAGTAAAATAAAAATGTTGTTTCAGGCTAACAAAATTGCTAACATACACTGCTCCAATAAATTAACGCACCATTTGAATTTTTTTGAAAGTTGAAACATGTATTCGACCAATTGGTACAAAATTAAGAAAAATTTAACAAAAACATTTGTTTAAAGTAAATTAATATTTAATGTGTCCAAATATAGAAAAACAAACCGAAAACAAAATTTTATTAAAGTTACAGAAAACATCTTAATATCGCGTATTTCCACCTCTACTTTGAATAACCGCTGCACATCTTCGTTCCATACTCAATATTAACGAACTTCTATCTTCTTGATTTAAGTTATTCCAAATTTCATTTAGTTGAGGACCTACCTCTTGAAGATGGACAGGAGGATGTGGAAGATTTTTTAAACGTTTCCCGAGAATGTCCGAAACATGCTCAATAGGATTCAGGTCAGGGCTTCGAGCTGGCCAATTCAAAACATTGATTTCTGCCTCATTCAAGTAATCTTTAACAATTCGGGCAGTGTGGGGTTTTGCGTTATCTTGCATTAACAAAAAATTTGGACCAATATAAGGGGCATATGGGACGACATGCTCTTCAAGAATGTCTGTTATGTAACGGTCCGCATTTATAGAGCCATTATTTACAACCACTAACTCTGTGCGAGCTTGTAAGGAAATACCACCCCAAACCATTACTGAGCCTCCACCAAACAATGTGGTATTCTGAATGTTAGTTACACTGTGCGTACCGCTCATTTGTTCTACGATACACACGAACACGTCTATCGCAATTGTAAAGGCAAAATTTTGACTCATCCGTAAAAAGAACAGACTCCCAATCCTCTCTTTGCCAATTTATGTGCTCTCTAGCAAATTCTAATCGGGCTCTGCGGTGTTCTGCAGTCAATGCAGGACCACGAGCAGGAATATGTTCCTAAATTATCCTTCTTAAGTCTTTTTCTAACAGTTTCAGTACTGATTTGAATTCCTTCTACGTCACGGTACTCAGTTTGAAGCTTCCTGGTTACAAAGCGTTCCCTTGGCGCAGATATTCTTAAAAATCTATTCTGGATAGGAGTGGTTTTCCATTTTCTTCCTTGCCCAGGTCTTCTGAGGTGACTTCCTGTCTCTCTGTACCTTTGTATCATACGCGAAACTGACGTATGAGATACACCAAACCTTTCACCAATTCTTCTGTAGTTCCATCCTTCCTCCAACAAAACCACAGCTTGGGCGCATTCTTCTCGAGTCAAAGTCCTCATAATGTTTTTATTATTGTTTCAAATGATAAAAACTATCCACAGAACGGCAAATTTAAATAACAATAAAACGAAATTACAAATAAACACAATGTAAAAATGAAAATTATTTTAAAATTTCTGCTTAAAAAGCTATTAAACTCAAATTTCTGACTTTAATGTCAAAACTTTTATTACAATGGGTAACTAGATTATAGCTTGATTAAACCTTCTCAACCAAAGTTATCAAATGTACATAGTTTTATTAATTTTTTAATTTATTTTCAAGTGGTGCGTTAATTTCTTGGAACAGTGTATTAGTTCTAGATTACAAAATTAGTAAAAGTAGTTTCCCGCACCAATTACTGAAAAAAAAGTTTTTCTTGTATTTATTAAAGAAAATATAGTGAAAAATGTTATATCTGGCTTTTAAAAATAGTAAAATTCACTTTTTGACATAATAAAGTAGTTAAACATTCCTTAATACTTCTAAAATTATAAAAGCAATGGTACTTTTGCCTTCCTTCAATCAAAAGTTTTAAAAAAGAATCTCATGGACTTCTAGAATTGATAAAATAATATTTTCAGGTTTCTTAATTAGTAAAATGTTTCTTCTGGCTTTTAGAATTAGTAAAACATCATTTCCTGCACTAGTTATTGAAAAAATGATTAAATTTTTGTTTAGTAAATAAATTAACATAAATAATGTTACCCTTCACTTTTTAACTTTGTCAATTTTGTCTTTGACATTAAAAATTAGTAAAATATCCCATCATATTTCTGAAATTACAACAACAATGTCATTTTTGTCTTTATTAATTCAAAAATTTTTAAAAAATTGTTTTGAATTTCTTGAATAGATAAAATTAAATTTTCGTCTTTCTAAATTAGTTAAATGTGGCTTCTCGCTTAAAATATTAGTAAAATTTTGTCTTTGACATCAAGAAGTAGTAAAATATTTATTCATATTCATATAACAATGTCATTTTTACCTTTAAACATTAAATAACTAAAAAAAAATTGTCTCGAGTTTCTAAAACTAAGAAAATTATATTTTCGTGATTATAAATTAGTAAAATGTCTTTTCTAGCTTTCCAAATTAGTAAAATATCGGGTTTTGCTTTTAAAGTTAGTAAATTGTTGTTTCCGGTACCAGTCACTGAAGAAAAGATTACTTTTATATTTACTAAATAAAAATAGGTAAAGAAACGCCACAACTGGCTTTTAAAATTAGTAAAACCTTATCTTTAACATCGAAAAGTAGTAAAATAGTCCTTCATACTTCTCTAAATACAAAAAAAAATGTCGCTTTTGTCTTCATTTAATTATAAATTAAAAAAAAAATTGTTTCGGATATCTAAAATTGATAAAACTATATTTTCGTGTTTCTAAATAGTAAAATGTCGAGTTTGGCATTTAAAATCAGTAAAATTTTGCTTTTGACATCATAAAGTAGTAAAACATTCCTTAATACTTCTCAAATTACAAAAACAATACTACTTTTGCCTCTATTTATTTAAAAATTAAAAAAAAATCTTCTGGGTTTTGTAAAATTGATAAAATAAGATTTTGATATTTCCGAATTAGCAAAATGTCTCTTCTGACTTTTAAAATTAGCAAAATGTCTCTTCTGGCTTTTAAAATTAGTAAAATATCGTTTCCTGCACTACTTATTAAAAAAAAAGTTAAATTCTTGCTTAGTAAATAAACAAACGTAAAAAATGTCACGTTTGGCTTTTCAAATTAGTAAAATTTTATCCTTGACATTGAAAAGTAATAAAATATCCCTTCATGCTTCTGAAATGACAAAAACATTGTCATTTTTGTTTTCATTAATTCAAAAATTTTAAAAAAATTGTTTCGAATTTCTTCAATAGATAAAATTAAATTTTCGTTTTTCTAAATTAGTTAAATGTGTCTTCTCGCTTTAAAAATTGGTAAAATTTTGTTTCTGACGTCATAAAGTAGTAAAATGTTCCTTAGTACTTCTAGAATTACAAAAACAATGTTAATTTTGCCTTCATTCATTCAAAAATTAATAAAAAAATATTCTAGATTTCTAAAATTGATAAAACAATATTTTTATGTTTCTTAATTAGTAAAATGTCTTTTCTGGCTTTTAAAATTAGTAAAAAATTAAAAATAATTTCCAAAATTAGTAGAGTTTTGTTTCTATCACCAATTAGTAAAAAAAAAGTTTTTCTTGTTTTTACTAAATAGAAAATACTAAAAAAATGTAATATTTGGTTTTTAAAAATAGTAATTTTTTTTTGACATCATAAAGTAGTAAAATGTTCCTTTAATACTTCTCAAATTACAAAAACGATATTACTTTTGCAGTTATTTATTTAAAAATTAAAAAAAAAATCTTCTAAGTTTCTAAAATTAATAAAATAAGATTTTCATATTTTTGAATTAGTAAAATGTCTCTTCTGGCTATTAAAATTAGTAAAATATCGTTTCCTGCACTATAGTTAGTAAAAAAAATGTTAAGTTTCTGTTTAGTAAAAAAAAAACGTAAAATGGTCTCTTGTGGTTTTTGAAATTAGCAAAACTTTGTCTTTGACATCAAAAAGTAGTAAAATATTCCTTCATATTTCTCAAATGACAAAAACAATGTAATTTTCGTCATCATTAATTCAAAAATTTTAAAAAAATAGTGTCGGATTTCTAAAATAGATAAAATTAAATTTTCGTTTTTTTTAATTAGAAAAATGTGTCTTCTCGCTTAAAAAATTAGTAAAATTTTGTCTTTGACATTAAAAAGTAGTAAAACATCCTTTCAAACTTTTCAAATTACAAAAAAACTGTCAATTTTGGCTTCATTCATTCAAAAATTTTAAAAAAATAGTCGCAGATTTCTAAAATTAATAAAATTATATTTTCATGTTTCTACATTAGTAAAATGTCTCTTTTAGCTTCCAAAATTAATAAAATGCTGTTTTCGTCTTTAGAAATTACAAAAACAATGTCGATTTTGCCACCATTACCAAAAAAATTGAAAAACAATTCTGGTTACAGTTATCCTTATTATCAGGTAGGGGCCTCAAGATAGGCCCTTAAAGGGCATTGTTATGAGTGAACTTTGGCTCAATCAGCCGACACAGTTAAAGCAAATGACAAGAAATGCATGGGGGCTGAGTGGGCAAAAAAGATTGATAGAAATGAAAGGAAGTGCGAATAAGTTTAGTTAGTCAGAAAAGTGCGGGCAAGTGGAAAAGACAAGATGAGAAGGGGACACTGTGGAGTGTATAAGTGACGAAACAGGTGTAAGACCACTGAACCATTGTAGTTAAGGTATGACTAGTATATAAAAGAAAATACAAAATTTAATAAATAGAGTAGATCTGAAAAGAGACTTGATTGCTTTTAACAAGACCACAGTCGAGTCCTTGATCCTCACGAAAATTCTACTTTATTATTGTAAAACTTGGAGTTTTTGATTTACCACAAATTGTAGGACTTGTTCAGAATTTTTAACAACTTCTATATAAAAAAAATATAAATTTATCTGTCTTATTTTATTTGATTTACCTTATTCACCTGATAACCAAGTTTCTCATTTTTATATTTCTGTATTTACGGTTATAAACATTTTAAATAAGTTGTATCGGAAATCAGTCATTAACGCTGTTACAAGACTTGTTTTAGAAAAACAATATAAAAAGCAAGAAAAACATTAAAATGCTCTCGTTATAAAAAATAATAATAAATACGTCAATAATTGATAATCTTGAGAACAATAACCAAAGTGAAACCATATAATAAAGGCAACTGAACCAAATTTAACTAACAATGAACTCTAAATTTAATAAGTGAATGCATAATTAATATAAAGCCATTTCACACGGTCTTGTTTAAAAGAGCTTATCTTGTTGAATTCAACAAAAATATGAGGTATCACCTTACCAATTATTTTATTGTTTCTATTACATTCTTTTAGACTAGAGCTTCCTTTTATTTAACCCAAATTTTTCTGTCAAATTCTGTTGTTATTGCCTAAAAAATATCAACAAAATAGAAAGGAACAGATCAATCAGTAGTAATTTATGATGACAAATCAACCTAATTGAAAATCATCTACAACCACAACAAAAAGAAAGTCTTAAATTTGTTTAAATTATTTGAAACGGTATTATTTAAATTTATTGCTTGTAAATTGCAGAACAAATTTCGGTTCTTTAATGAGATGTTAAATTCCGGATTTTTATCAAATTGTTTCTCCCGGAAAAACAGCTGTGATTTTTACAATTTTTTGCCGTTTTAATTGCAATAAAAATTCTTTTCTATTTTACAGATGTCGCAACAATGGCAACCAAATGTTATAACGCATACATCAACGCCCTTTGGGCATTCACGCTCCTTGTACATCTGTCAACAACACAAGGTGAGTGTCTACTAAGATATTAACCAATAAAATCTCAGTTTTTAACCTAGTTCCTTCAGTTAATTTATTCAAAACTGAAAATTGTGGTTAAATTGAACTTCTTTGTTATTCGAGTAAAAACACCAGGTGATGTTAAAAATCAGCAGAGCGGAAGGTGGCCACCAGCGTGCTTCCTTCCTGGCTTTTAACCGACGATTTATTTCAGTTTGGTTCTCAAGAGACTTAGAGGGACTCTCATATAAATATTAAAATTCTTGTTTTTTGTTTCACTATCTATTCCTCTTTTTTTGCAAATAATGAAAGAATGTAGCAATTTGTTGCACGATTTTGAGAATTCTAGTTGCGTGTGACAAGCTTTTACACTTAGAAAAAGCAAATAAGTGTATCGTGTTGATCTACTTTCCCACACACAATAAAAGTAAATGAGTGTTAAAGTCATAATTAAGAAACAAATTGTCAGATATTTCTTCTTATCGGAACGTTTTAATCTCTTCTGGGTTTGTGTTAAGTCAAGTAGAACTACTCGTACTAAGTATTTAGGTGTATCTCTAATTATTGTTTTCCTATTTCCGTCTGAAACAGAACTAAAAAAAAGTAAACTTTGTATTTGTCTACATATTAGGTAATTCTTTACATTTTTAAATTTTTTCTAAATTATTTAGAATTGTTATAAGTTATTCAAATGAATAAATTTTCTGAAAATTAGCTGGATTTTTGTTTTTGATCAATTTTCTATACTGTCCACACCGAGGTCCACCGAGTATAGTTTGTATATTTTTTGTGGCTCTTAAACATTCTTGAGGTTGTACTCAGACTTTTTTATATTTTGTGTCTTTTAAGGCTTTTGTTTAATTTTTGCTTTTCTAATTTTTAGTTTTTTATTGTCATCTTTTAACGCACTAAACTTTGTTTATTTACGTTTTATTTTCGTCATTTTATTATTGCTGCATTAGCTAGATTTTCATAGAATTATTCTCTAAATGTAACATTTTGTAATATTACTTCTAGCTTTTGCAGATTGTTTCAATTTGTAAAAAACGTTCTAAATTTTAGAGATTCATTTTTTTAGATTTTATAGATTTTTCATATTTTATAAATCCTCTAGATTGGCTAAAATTCCCACTTCCTTATACTTTTTTTTAATTTTCTTTGCACTGAAATTTCTTATTTCCTTTATATGTTCTAAGTTTTGCTGAATTATTATTTTTTAAATTTATATTGCTGTATTTCCTAGATTTTTCATTTTGTAGGATGTCTAGATTCACTCAATTCTCTAGATTTTCACATTTTTTACTTTTTCTAGCTTTTATAGATTTTCAAATATTTCTAGAATTTTCGTTTTGAATTCTAGAGGTCTATTATTTTACTAAGTTTTATAGATTCTCTCTATTTTCTAAATTCTTAACATTATAGATTTTTTTTCACAATATCTACAACTTCAAAGTGTTTTTTTATTTCTTTTACATTCTGAATGTAAAAGAATCTTTTACAGATTTTCTAACATCTAGAATTTTAGATTCTTTATTTTTTAAACTTGTTATTGCTCTATTGACAAGAATTACTTTCTTTAAACTTTCTAGATCATCTAGATTTTTAGACTTTTTTATTGTCTCAATGTCACTCTAAAAAAATTTATGTATTTATGAGAATTTTTCAGCTTTTGCTAGATTTCATATTTACAATTTGTGTAAAAGAGATCATCTAAATTTACGAATGTACTAGACTTTAGCACTTTTGATTTTTATAGATATTTTTGTAAGTTAATTTTGTAGATTTCCTACATTCTCAAAAATCTCTAGATTATCCAGATTTTCAAATCTTTTACTTTTTATTACTGTCTTTTACTAAAGGTGAAAGACAGAATTAAAATCTAGTGGTTAAAATCTACGTTCTTTAAATTAACTCCAAATTCAAAATTTTCTTGACTTTTTCAATAACTGAATTTTTTATATTTTCTACATTCTAGATTTTTGTGTATTCTAGAATTTTTAGCTATCGGAGATTATCCAGATTGTTTTAGTTTGTAAACGTTCTAAATTCCACATATTCATTGTTTTATTAGCTTTTCTAGATGGCTTAGATTTTATAAATTTGTAGATTCTATAAATTTTTTAGATTATCTAAATTTCACAATTTTTTTTTGCAATAATTTTTATTTCTTTTTTATTTTCTTTTTGATATAAATTATTCGTTAATTTCAAGACTACTTTTAGAGATTTTCTTGCCCATTCTTTATTTATTTTTTTTTTAATATCTGTTGGTGTATTATAGACTAGATTTTTTATTTTATATAGACCTTCTATATTTTTAAAATTATCAAATTTTTTATACATTTTATATTATTTAATTTTTCTAGCTTTTGTCTGAAATCTATAAATATTTTATATTTTAGAGATAGATTATTATTATTTTAACTCTTGTAGAATAAATAAATTTTTCATAATCATTTGTTATTTCCTTTCAGAGACTTTCGCGCACTAAATTTTTTTATTTTCCTTAAATTTTTTACGTGATATTCATTTTTAAATGTTTAGATTATTTTAAATGATTTTCTAATATTTAGAATTTTAAATTCTTTATTTCAATCTAAATCATTTAAATTTCAAAATTTTTTGTGCTTTTTTACTGTTTTGTTTTTACTTTAAATAAAAATTAAATTTTTGAGGATTTTTCAACTTTTGCTAGATTACAGATTATCTAGAATTTCTGTAAATAAAATCATCCAGATTCAGAGTGTCTAGATTTTAGCTCTTTCGATTTTTTTATAAATATTTTGTAAGTTAATTTTCTAGACTTGTAATATTCTAAAAAATAAAATAAAAATTTTCTAAATTATCGAGATTTCCAAATGTTTTATTATTAATTAAAAATCCACATTTTCAAATTGTCTATAATTTGTAAATATTTTAAATTCTAAATACCAGGTGTGAAGGTAATTCTTCTCCGTTTTTTTCGCTAAAGAAAACACGTTACTTAGAATGGATAGTTAAAATTTATTTATTCAAAGTATTGGCCATTTGATTCTATACATTTTGTCCATCTCTCAGGCAATTTATGAATGCCATTCCAAAAGAACAGTTTCTCCTTTGAGCTAAACCATTCATCGAGCGATTTTTTAACTTCTTCGAAATCGATACGAAAAGGTGGTAGTCGGATGGAGCCAAGTCTGGAGAGTACGGCAGATGCGATAAAACTTCCCCTGGTTTTGCTGTATGAGACGGAGCGTTGTCATGTTGCAAAATCACTTTATCATGTCTTTCAGCGTATTGTGGACGTTTTTCGATCAATGCACAGTTCAAATTGATCATTTGTTGTCGGTAGCGATCAGTATTAATTGTTATATCAGTATAACTCCTGCAATTACGCGTCTTTACACGTTTTCGGCCTATCAGGACGTTCTTTGTCTTGAACGTTGAAATCACCACAATTAAATTGTCGAAACCACGTTTCACATGTTCTTATGGTTCCAGCATGCTCACCGTTAAGTCTCTACTAACAAACGATGACTTTCAGCGGCTTTTTTTCTTTTGATGAAACGTTTTCAGGCACAAAACTCGACATTTTCAAAAAATTATAAATTTATAACGCTGTTATTTTGGCGGAACGTAACTTGTGTAGTTTTAAGGTTAATGTCAGTAGAATAAAATTACATATGTATCAAATCATAACATTTCATACTTATGGCTAGTGACATGTGCCGGAAAAACCGGAAAGGAATTACCGACACACCTGGTACATTATTTTATTTGTCTAGAAGATCTAATAAATATTGTCTAAATTTTCGATTTTATAGCCCTTTCTACACTCTAGATTTCAATGTATTCTAGATTTTCTAGCTTTCGTAGATTATCTAGATTGTTTTAATTTGTGAACGTTTTAAATTCTACATATTCATTGTTTTATTAACTTATTTAGATTGCTTAGATTTTATAAATTTCTGTATTCTATAAATTCTTTAGATTCTAGAATTATTTCTTCATAGATTCTATTCGCCAGTTTTTTTAATATTTTTTACAAAATACAAATTACTCTTTAATTTTTAGACTAGTTTTATAGATTGTTAATGCCTAAAATTTTGCCGCTTCTTTATTTCTTTTATATTTCTGTTACTGAATTGCCTAGATTTTTATTTTATAGATTTTCTACATTTCTCTAAACTTTCAATTCTTGTATACAGATTGTTTAATTTTTCTAGCTTTTATTTAGAATCTAGGAATATTTAAATTTACTAAAATATTATTTTAGTTTTTGTAGAATATGTAGATTTTATAGATGTTCCATATTCTGTAAATCCTCTAAATTGTCTACATTTCCGAGCTCTTTAAACATTTTATTTTCAGAGATTTACATCTCACTGAAAATTTTTATTTTCTTTAGATTTTTTACATGATATTCATTTTTAAATCTTTAGGCTACTTCAGTAGATAATCTAATGTCTAGAATATGTATTTTTCGTGTATTCTAGATACCTACATTTAGACTTCTTTCTAGATTGCCTAGATTCTTCCCTTATTTTTGTTCTTGCTCTTCTAGATTTTTGCAAGAATGTTTACTTTAGAATTTTGAATTTTCCTAAATTCTCTAGATTAGTCTAGATTTCAAAATTTTCTAGACATTTATAATATTGCATTACAAAGCTCTTGCTAGCTAGATTCTAGATTATCTAGAATTTATATAATAAATTCTAAAAACTTATTACTTTTGTATTTTCTATTTAGAATTTCCTGACTATACTCGCAGAGTTTCCCTATATTTCAGATTTGCTAGATTATCTATATTTCCAAATTTTCTAGATTTTTTTAGTGTTGTTTACTAGATTTTCTAGAATCTAGATTTTTATATTTTTGGGGATTTTGCAGCTTTATTTATTATTATTAATATATTCTAGAGATTCATTATTTTATTATTAGCTTTACAGAATGTCTAAATTTTAAAAATTATTCCTATATTTTAAATTCCCTAGATTATCTAGATTTGCAATTTTTTAAATTTTTACACTCTTGATTTTCTTAGATGTTTATATAGAATTTTACATTCTAGCTTAATTATTTGCTTAGGTAATCTAAATTGCCTAGAATTTCTATATATTTCCTAGATTTTAAATTATTTATTATTCTACCATTAGTGTCTTATTTCCCCAGGTCTGAGCGACAACCGCTGCTACCTCGAAAACGGCGCCTCCTCCGAAAACTTCTTCATCTCAGAAAACAACTCGGTGGGCACCATCATCGGCCAAATCCGCGTCCATGGCGACCCCCGACCTGGTGGCACAATCGCCCTCCACCTCAAAGAAACCGACAGTCCCGTTGCCATCTCTCCCGGCACCAAAAACCTAACCCTTCGTCGCAAACTCGACAAAGAAGGCGTCGAGGGTCCATCCTCAGTCTTCGTCAACTTAATCTGCGAACGTCTCCACACACTTGACCTCGACCCCGGTTTCGTTATTCCTATCAACATCCGCGTCACTGACGCCAACGACAACTCACCCATCTTCATCAATGCCCCTTACGTCCTCAATATCTCCGAAGTGACAGTTGTAGGAACTCGAGTGCTTCAAGGAGTTCACGCTGTTGATAATGACCAGCAAGGACCTTTCAGCAGTGTTAAATATTCGGTACTTTCAGGACCGCATTCAGATTATTTCGAGTTTGAAAACGAACTTGAAGGGACACTTGTTTTGAAGAAACCTCTGGATTATGAGACTTTAAAAAGTTTTGATGTTAATATTAGAGCACAGGACCATGGAGAGCCACCGAAGAAAACTGATACGGTCCTGACTGTTCACGTTGTAGATGCTGATGATCAAAATCCTAGATTTCTCGATGATAGATACACTGCAACTGTTCCAGAAATACCAAAAAGAGGAACACCGATTATAACCAAACCAAGAGAAATTAAAGCTTTTGATCAGGATTTAGGGATTAATGCTCCAATTTTTTATACTTTTAATGGGATAGGGACTGATTATACCTACTTTAAGATAAACAGAAATACAGGAAAAGTCACATTATCCAGAGATTTAACCGATAGTGACCTACAACATCCTGCTACTTTAGTTATTAGAGCTACTCAGCAGGATAATCCAGACCGTTATGCTTTAGCAACTTTAACAGTTTCAAGAGATAACAGTAACGGAATTAGATTTTTACACAGATTATTTTATATAAAAGTACCAGAATCGACACCCATTGGTACAACAGTGTCTACCTTCACTAATAACAGACCAAATCAGCATTTGAGATACTTTGTTTCCGACCAAAATATTTTAAAAACTTTCGCAATTAATACAAAAGGAGAGCTTTCCTTGAGGAAGAAACTGGATTATGAAGAGAAAACAGAGTATGTTTTTAAGGTTTTTGCCACGGATGGAATCACGGTAAGTTTTTACATATTTAATGCGATTTTTTAGAATAATTTGTTGTTATTCTTTTTATTATTTAGAGCAGAATGAATATAATTTGCATATTGCATACAAATTTTAGTTTTTTTGTCCTAAATTTTCTAGATTATATAAAGTTATGTCGTTTACAATTATTCCTATACCGTAAATTCGTATATTATCAATGATTTTTCAAATTGTCTACAGTTTGTAAATGTTTTAAATTCTAAATTTATTATAATCTATGGTTTTTATAAATTAACTAAACTTTATAGATTTAGAGTTTCCATACACTCTTAAAGTTGTCTTTATTTAGATTTTCTTCATACTGAAATTTCTTTATTTTTATTATATTTTACATGTTATAATTATTTTTAAACTACATTTAATTTTTCATTTTCCTTCTACATTCTTTAAATTAACTTCAAATTCAAAATCTTCCTGACCTTTCACAGTCAATACTCTAGACTTCTGTGTATTCTAAATTTTCTAGCTATCATAGATTATTTAAATTATTTATAAAGCTTTTTCACATTGCTTAAATTTTATAAATTTTTCAAATTCTATAAATTCTTGAAATTGTCTAGATTTTCCAATTCTCTACACTTTTCTTTTCACATATTTTCTTTCCACATTTTTTTAAACATTTTTTACATGATATAAATTATTCTTTAATTTTTAAACTTCTTTTATAGATCTCCTAATGCCTAAAATTTGTAAATTTTGCCGATTCTTTTTAATTTTAAATTTTTGTTGCTGAATTGTCTAGATTTTTCATTTCTACGTTCTCTAAATTTTCAAATCTTCTATATTTTTTATACTGTTTAATTTTTCTAGATTTTTATTATTTTATCTTTTGTAGGATATATAGTTTTTGTAAAATTTCTATATTTTATAAGTCCTCTAGATTCTTTTATTTTCTTTAAATTTTTAAATGATATTCATTTTTAAATCTTTAGACTACTTTTATAGATAATCTAATGTCTAGAATTTGTATGTTTCGTGTATTCTAGATACTTTTAGATTTTTTCTAAATTGCCTAGATTCTTTTCTTATTTCTGTTCTTGCTTTTCTAAACTCTTGAAAGAATACTTTCAACTTTAGAATTTTTCTAAATTCTCTAAATTAATCTAGATTTCAAAATTTTCTAGACATTGTTTTACTAGATTTTCTACAATCTAAATGTGAATATCTTTAGAGATTTTCTATAGTTCTTGCTAGATTCAAGGTTATCTAGAATTTGTATAATATATTCTAGAGATTTATTACTTTATTATTACCTTTTCAGAATGGCTAGATTTTGAAGATTTTCCTTATATTTTAAATTTTCTAGATTATCTAGATTTCCAAATTTTTTATATTGTTTTACTACTGTTTACTACCTTTTCTACAATGTAGATTTTTGCCGTTATTCTCTAGCCTTTGATAAAGGGTTTTTCAATAAGGATGGGTTAATGTTAGCACCTTGGGGCGGCCATGTTTTTTTGGTAGTGTCTATGTAATCTGGTGTTTATTGTTCAGTCACTGATGCCAAATTACCATGGCAAATTACACAATTGAGCAACACGTCCAAATGATAAAACTTTATTATCAAAATGACTGTTCGTTAGTTCGAACATTGCGCTCGTTGTGCTCATTTTATAGAAACCACCTTTCAAAATCGACTCTTCATTGTTTTGTGACCAAATTTGAAACAACGGGTTCGGTATAAACAATCAGACAACACCCCGTCGTCAAAGAAATGCTAGATCGGCCGAAAATGTTGGCAGTCAATTCCGCGTCGTGCACAAGAACTCGGCCTTTCGCAGACATCAGTTTGGCGAATTTTGCGTCGGGATTTAGGATTACACCAGTAGAAAATCCAATTGACTCAGGAGCTTAAACTTAATGACCATAGACAACGCCGTTTGTTCGCTGACTGGGCTTCGAACCGTTTAGAAGAATATTTCTTGCAAAGGTAACGTGATTTGGCCACCAAGATCGTGCGATTTGACCCCGCTAGATTTTTTCTTGTGGGGTTTTCTCAAATCGCAGGTCTATAGCAATCAGCCGTAATCGACCGATGCTCTTAAAGTCAACATAATCGATGCCATGGCGCAAATTCAGCCAGATCTATGCGACAGAGTCATTCAAAATTGGTCCACTCGGATCTGTGCCACAGTTAGAAGCCGCGGCGGACATTTGAACTATATTATTTTCTATATATAAAGGCGTACATGGACCTTTCATATAAAAAAAAAATTTTTTAAATACCTCACACACAGCTTGTTTTATTCCATTTTAACATCGACCCATCCTTATTGAAAAACCCTTTACATTCTTGAATCACGATGAGTTTTTGCATAATTAACGTAATTTTTTTTGTACTCGTAATTGTTGTTATTCTTTTTATTATTTAGAGCGAAATGAATATAATTTGCATACAAATTTTAGTTTTTTTTTACTATATTTAATGACTTGATAGTCAGAATTTTGATGAAAATCAAACCGCAATTTATTAATTTACGATGGTTAATTTAAATTTAGAAATTTATTTATATTATTTAATTTAAAGTAAGGACTTTGATTAAATAAAAAAATAATTTTTTGTTAATGCTGGCGCGGTCCCAGGGTGGCGTTGGAAGAGAGGAGGATGGGTTTTAGTCGGTTAGGAGAACCCGACAGTACCCAGGGCGATTAGATCAGCAAGGCCCTGGGTCTCTCGTAGGAGATTTCCTCTCTCCTCTATAATATAAAAAAAAAAAGGTCAGGTCAGGTCTATAACAGTGACTTTTTTATTATCATTCTGATTGCTAAATGACGTACTTTTACACACTAGTGCCACTTCAGATTTGCTATTTTCGTCAGATTCTTTTTTTTTAATACAGTTTCTTCTTTTCTGATAATTTTCATCGAAATTGCGTTTTTGCTTTCAACAGAGTTTTTTATGTAACTTTCCGCAACAGAACTCGATCGCCATCCTCCATGTCTTCTGAGTAATGTAATATCTGCTTCTGAATCTGCTAAGAGTGTTGCTGAACAACGGCGAAAGCAGTGGCCGATATATTCTTTTGCATTTAGAAGGCCGAGACATTCTGCAATTTTTTTAGGCATATCTCTAATAGTATTTATACCAACGGGTAGCGTACAGCTCCTGCAATTTCTATAGATTAAGAAGAATCTCAGATGTTTAGTATGAAGAGGTCGAAGCTGTGCGTATTTGCGGAAAATTTCTAAGTAACTAATTCGATCTACAAATCCTTCAGTTATTGTAAATATTCGTGAAATTTTTGTTTTGGTGTTCGGTATCTTCACTTTAATAAAACTTGTACAATCTTCTATATCTTTCACCTTCAAAAACGTAATTTCTTCTCTGCGTTACACGCTAAAAACCACAGTAATTAGCACAACTTTTGCCAATAAATAGTCTTTGTCATCAGCTGTTTTCATGAAACGTTCTATCTCTTGCCTGGTGAATATTTTGGATTTTTTAGCTCTGTACCCACTGGCATTTCTTTTTTAGAAATGCAATCAAGTTTGTAAGTTTTTTGATATCTACATTCTTGTTAAGATATATCATGGTTCTTAGCATTGAGTAGGTACTCTATAAAGTAGACGACTTATACATGGAAGATAATTTCGAAAAATAGGTCAAAAGTACCTTTTCTTCAATACTTCTTCAATACAAATTTCCTGTATGTTTTCTTGTAAATTTTCTTAGATTTTTCGGACACTAGCGTGGCTAGTGCAGCTTCCGCAGCATTTTCAATGTCGGAATCAAATTCAGAATCGCTCATTTTTGTGTTCCTTTATCACAGAACTTAAACACAGAACCCAAGTTTTCAATCTGTAATTTTATAAAAACAGTAAACAACGTAATTTACATCTATAGCAACCTGCTGTCTGCCAACTCTACAATGTGAATGTTCAATTGAGGTCATTATTTTTGAAAGAAAAATCTGTTATAAAACGCTGCAACAAAAAGTCTTGAATGCAATACGTTGCAAATCGATGTCTTTTAAGCCCATTAATAATAGTAATAAATTCTTGAAATAATAAATAAATATCTTGTTTTTAGAACGACTCCAGCGTGGTCAACGTCTCCGTCCAAGACGTGAACGAATGGGAGCCCCGTTTCCGTTACCCCCATTACGAATTCTTCGTAACAGGCCACCCCAACGAACTAATAGGCCGAATCGAAGCCGCTGATGGTGACAAAAACGACAAACTAACTCTCACCCTTACTGGCCTCAACGCCTCCAGCTTCTTCATAACCCCAACTGGAGAACTCCGTCTGCGTGAAAACAGCCTTCACAGTGGCGTCGCTAACTTAGCTGTCGTCGCCACAGACAGTGGAAACCCTCCTCGTCGAGCTAGTGTCCCTGTCACAGTTCACTTCCCCGATTCCGGGGATGCCGCCGGAATAATCTCCTCGAAGGGGAATAACGGAGCGCCGCTGCTTCTGGCCGGTCTTGGTGCGATTCTCCTGCTTCTGGCGTTTGTTATTGCTCTTCTGGTGGCGTATATTTGCAAAGCGTGAGTTGGGGCTTGAAGGAGGGGCGGTTTGTGATTGTGGTTTTGTAGGAAACGGTCTCCACGAGCGGAATTGCCGAGTCTTCAACCGGAGAAGAGTCAGGCGACGCCGTCAATGGCAGAAAGGATGAGTAATCCGGTGTTTGGGGATAGGGTTAAGTCGCCAACAGCGACTGCAATGGGGGGAATTCCGAGTGATTTGGTCAAGTCGAGGATTCCCAGTCCGAAGGTGCATCCAGCACCACAGCCACCAGTGTGGCCATCGTCTGCGTCGTCAGGAAGGACGAAGAAATTGAGTTGGGTAGATGACAAGGTACAAAAAGAAAGAAAAATTAAATAGGAATTTTTTATTTTTATTTTATTTTCAGACTGACTCGGATAGTACAGACAATATTAATAATATCGATACAACACCAAAACTTATAGATAATTCTAATTTAACTGTTTATTTCTGATAGAAATTTTGTACCTATTTAAAGTTAACCAATAAAAAAAATGTATAAATAATTTTTTAGAAATAAAACAATACTAAAAAATTATAGCTGTTTCATTATAAAATTTTCATTTTTGATAGTACAAAGCCTGTCGTAGCACGGCTTTCTCTATTAAATAATCACGCTACTATAGCAACTATTGAGTCTTTCTAAAAGTAAAACTTAAATCTTAAAGTCCTAATTTTGTTATTGCTCCATAGAAAGTTATAGAATATTCTAGAATGTTCAAAATAATGTAAATTCTAAAGTGCGATACAAGAAAATATTCTGGAATGCTTAGATTAACGTAAATATATTTTAGAAGATTCGAAAATACCCTGTTTATCAGAAAATGTTATATAGTGTTGTTATCGCTCCATAGAAGGTTATAGAATATTCTAGAATGTTTAGAATAACGTAAATATATTGTAGAAGATTTAAAAAGCCCCATTTTATCAAAAATATTATATTGTGTTGCTATCGCTCCATAGAAGGTTATAGAATATTGTAGAATGTTCAAAGTAACGTAAATTCTATAGTGCAATACAAGATAATATTCTAGAATGTTCAGAATAACGTAAATATATTTTAGAAAATTTGAAAAAGCCTCATTTTATCAGAAAATGTTACAATATGTTGTTATCGATCCATAGAAAATTCTAGAATATTTTAGAATGTTCAAGATAACGTAAATTCTATACTGCGGTATAGGAGAATATTCTAGAATGTTTAAAGTAACGTAAATATATTGTAGAAGATTTAAAAAGCCCCATTTTATCAAAAATATTATATTGTGTTGCTATCGCTCCATAGAAGGTTATAGAATATTGTAGAATGTTCAAAGTAACGTAAATTCTATAGTGCAATACAAGATAATATTCTAGAATGTTCAGAATAACGTAAATATATTTTAGAAAATTTGAAAAAGCCTCATTTTATCAGAAAATGTTACAATATGTTGTTATCGATCCATAGAAAGTTCTAGAATATTTTAGAATGTTCAAGATAACGTAAATTCTATACTGCGGTATAGGAGAATATTCTAGAATGTTTAAAGTAACGTAAATATATTTTTCAAAATTCTGAAAGCCCCATTGTATCAGAAAATGTTAAATGGTTTTGTTGAAGATTCTCCATGAGTCTCCAAGAATGATTCTCCAAGAATCCTCCATAGAAGATTCTAGAATGTTCAGAATAACGTAAATATATTTTAGAAAATTTGAAAAAGCCATTTAATTAGAAAATGTTATATTGTGTTGTTATAGATCCATAAAAAATTCTAGAATGCTCAAGGTAACGTAAATATATTCTAGAAAGTTCGAGAAGTCCCAGTTTTAAAAAGAAAATGTTATTTTGTTTTTCATCGCTCCATAGAAGATTTTAGAATATTCTAGAATGTTTAAAGTAACATAAATTCTATAGTGAGATACAACAAAACATTCTAGAATGTTTAGAATAACGCAAATATATTTTAGGAGATTCGAAAAGCACCATTTTATCAGAAAATGTTATATTGTTTTGCTATCGTTCTATAGAAAGTTCTAGAATATTTTAGAATGTTCAAGATAACATAAATTCTAAACTGCGGTATAGGAGAATATTCTAGAATGTTTAAAGTAACGTAAATATATTTTTCAAAATTCTGAAAGCCCCATTCTATCAGAAAATGTTAAATGGTTTTGTTGAAGATTCTCCATGAGTCTCCAAGGATGATTCTCCAAGAATCCTCCATAGAAGATTCTAGAATGTTCAAGATAACATAAATATAATTTAAAAAATTCGAGAAATTCCAGTTTTAAAAGAAAATCTTATATTTTATTATCCCTTTATAGAAGGTTCTAAAATATTCTAGAATGTTCAAGATAACATAAATATACCTTAGAAAATTCGAAAAACCCCACTTCATCAGAAAATGTTATATTATTTTGCTATCGTTCTATAGAAGATTCTAGAATATTTTAGAATATTCAAGACAACGTAAATTCTATAGTGCGATTCAGCACTATATTCTAGAATGCTTAAAATAACGCAAATAAATTTTAAGAAATTCGAGAAGTGCCAGTTTTAAAAGAAAATTTTATATCGTTATGTTATCGTTTAATACAAGGTTCTAGAATATCCTAGAATGTTACAAATAACGTAAATTGTATAGTGCAAGATAGAAGAATATTCTAGAGTGTTTAGAAAAACGAAAATATATTTTAGAAAATTCGAAAAGACCAATTTTATCAGAAAATGTTATATTGTGCAGTTATCGCTCCATAAAGGGTTCTAGATTGTTCAAGATAACGTAAATTCTATAGGGCGATACAGAAAAATATTCTAGAATATTTAGAATAACGCAAATATATTTTAGAAGATACAAAAAGTCCCATTTGATCAGAAAATGATATATGTGTTGCTATCGCTCCATAGAAGGTTCTAGAATGTTCAAGATAACGTAAATATCAGTTCCAGTTTTGAAAAGAAAATGTTATATTGTTATGTTATCGCTCCAGAGAAGGTTATAGAATATTCTAGAATGTTCAATATAACGTAAATTTTATAGTGCGCTACAGGAGAATATTCTAGAATGGTTAGAACAATGCAAATATATTTTAGAAAATTTGAAAAAGCCTCATTTTATCAGAAAATGTTACATTGTGTTGTTATCGCTCCATGGAGGGTTCTAGAATGTTCAAGGTAAGGTAAATATATTCTAGAAAGATTGAGAAGTCCCAGTATTAAAGAGATAATGTTTTATTGTTTTGTTATCGATCTATAGAAGAATCTAGAATATTCTAGAATGTTCAAAATAACTTAAATTCTATAGTGCGATACAATAGAATATTCTAGAATGTTTAAAATAACACAAATATATTTTAGAAGATTCAAAAAGCCCCAATATATCAAAAAATATTATATTATGTTGTTAATATAACCGTCTATAGAAGGTTCTAGAATGTTGAAGATAACGTAAATATATTCTAGAATTTTCAGTTTTTAAAAGAAAATGTTATATTGTTTTGCTATCGCTCCATAGAAGATTCTAGAATATTCAAAGTAACGTAAATTCTATACTGCGATACAAGAAAATATTCTAGAATGTTTAGAATAATGAAAATAAATTTTAGAAGATTCGAAAAAGTCCCATTTAAATAGAAAAAGTTATATGGTGTTGGTATCGCTCCATAGAAAGTTATTAAATATTCTAGAATGTTCAAAATAACGTAAATTCTATAGTGCGGCACAAGAGAATATTCTAGAATGTTCAAGATAATGTTAATCTATCCCAGGAAATTCTAAAAGTCCCCATTTTATCAGAAAATGTTACATTGTTTTGCTATCGTTCTACAGAAGGTTCTAGAATATGTTAGAATGTCCAAAACAATGTAAACTCTATAGTACTATACAGCAGATTATTCTCGAATGTTTAAAATTACGCAAATAAATTTTAAAAAATTCAAGAAGTGCCAATTTAAAAAAAAAATTTATATCGTTATGTTATGCCTTCATACAAGGTTCTAGAATATCCTAGAATGTTACAAATAACGTAAATTGTATAGTGAAGGCAGAAGAATATTGTAGAGTGTTTAGAATAACGAAAATATGTTTTAGAAAATTCAAATATATTTTAGTAATTCAGTATCAGTCACGACAACAATAACTAATGTCAAAATTGAGAAATTGACTGGTCAGTGTCCAAATCTTTTATCGCGAATTGTACTAACACGATTTTTGACCTCATGTCCAATCTTCGAATATTTTTTATCTAAAAAAAAACTATCTACTGCAAAAAAATTATATTTACAGAAATTTCTTACTAGAACAGTGGAAGTTCCACTCCTTGTAAGCGGATATTCTCCACAAAATGTGGGTCAAGCGGTCAATACACTTATTTTTAAAATTGAAGCATTACATCAATTTTTTACAAAAACTAACCATCAGATACACAAATATCTATAATTACCCACATAATTGTATAACACGTATTTCCTCGAATTACGATTGGTAAATTGGTGTTACAAACATTTAATATAAGAGAGAATATTCCTTAAAAAAAAGTAAAAGAGAGAGTTTCATTTACATACTGTGAATCACCGGACTTTTCGCTTCATTCGTATTTGTGTTATCAAAGAACAACTTAATATTCGAGCAGTATGATCAAATTTTTACTAGTTGTTACGGTTTTACTATTTTTTAATAAAATTAATTGTATTTATTTAATAAATGAAACAAATGTGGAAAAAACTGAAAAAAATCCCGCTATTTGGACCGAACAAGGAGTGTGGGGGTCGCTTCTTGAAGAATGGGCGCTAAATCCAAACCGAAGGTAAAAAAATATTTTTATAATTAATTCGTTATAATTAATTAATCAAAGTGTTTATAATAGATTATAAAAAAAAATTATTTTTTTTTAACCAGGGGCCGGGTAATGCAACTACCACCAACTAAAGATGGGTACATTATGGAGGAACCTTCTGACGAATCAGGAGATGATAGAAAAAGTAAAATCTCACCTGGAAAAGTCGTAAACAACCAAAATCAAAGACCTTCAAGTCACCAAGTCTCCGAAACTGACTTATACCTCCTTGGAGCGATTGAAAAACTAGTCTACCGAGCAGATTTCATGGAAAAGCGGTTACGAAGAGTTGAAGAAATGCTGTACTTTATGATGGCTGGAAATCGCATTGATCATGGTAGGCAACTTTCATAGATTAAGTAGTCTAAAAAATTTTGTTTTAATTTTTTTTCCTTAGAACCTTGTCCTGATAACTTCACTCGAGTCGGCCCCAACTGTTACCTCTTCCAAAGTGCGGCTGGCCGTGAATACGACTGGAAAGTCGCAAGCAAACATTGCAAACGCTCTGGAGCGGTTCTAACCGAAATGGAAACAATCGAAGAAAACCAGGACGTAATAGCCTACATCCAGACCAACAAAAACTTGCGAGGCAAAGACTTCTGGACTGGAGGTCTCAATCCTGGTCTTCTATGGATTTGGAGTAACAGTGCTCGCCCTATTTCTACTCCTGGGGGTAACAAGAAAAATCCTTCAGCTGGAATACTAGGAGATGGACGGTGTTTAAGACTTGCTTATGATCCAGCACTTCGTTCTTATTCTTACAAAGGAACAGACTGTTCAGTCCGGTATCACTACATTTGTGAACTCCCAGAAAACACATCAAGTAATGAAATCAGAAGATTGGGAAAAAGTAGGAAAATTCTGGATGAATTATAAACCAACCAAAGAAGAAATAATTTATTGAAACTTTACATAAATTGTAAATGCTCAACACTTAACACTGAATTTAAAAATAAATATCATAATGTTGTTAACTGACTAAACTCATGCAACGTATTTAAATCTCTTAATAACATATTTATAGTTTGTCTTGTCTTTGGATACTCTTCATCAGATTCATAAAATGAAGAATCTTCAAGTTGATCTATTTGTTTTTCAAAATCATCTAGTCGTTCTTCAACTAGTGATTGTGCATGTGCAATATGCTCTAATAGATTCACACGACAAACATTTGAATCTATAGCAGCTTCTGGTTGTGGTATTTTAGGAGCTGTGAGATTATTTAAAATGTTTTGTTCCTCTTCTTTAGGAGTTTTCAAAATCGACATTAACACTGAATCTGAATTTGGTTCAGTTTTTACAGAACTCTCAATTTTTATTTCTTTTTTATCTTCTTCTTTTATACGTTCTTCAGGTAAAGGTAACTTCTCCCATGGCTTCGACCAGAGATACAATTTTGGGTGATTTTTTGCCCTAATAAAACAGATTATAATAAAAATTAAAGCAAAAACAAGAAGTAGAAAAATAATGTACAATAGAAAAGAGTATCCACTCAACGCCAAAGGCCATTTAACTTTAAAAAATTGTTATCACAAATACTTTCTGAATTTTCTTTTCGAGTGCAAATGCAAGATAATCGCAAGATATATAATTTACTAAAATCACAACGTAGCCCAGAAAAGTGCATAATCTTTGCTTATTACATCCCTAGAATAAAAAAACAATAACTTACTCTGCAATCTTCAATTTAACCTTCAACGAATGAACAAACTCCTTGAGTTCAAGCAATCCTCCTGAAAGATCATGTGATTTCTTCAATTTCTCAAATCTTTTCATTAATACTTCCTCATCTTTTGTATGAAAATTCGTCGTTGCAAGTATACCATGTTTAAGCCAATCTTGATCGTGATAATATTTTCGTGAAAGTCTTTGTTTTGTTGGATTTTGACAAATATAACAAACATATTTTTCTGGTACTTGACTTTCACCTTCAATATTATTACAAAATGCATGTTGCCAACATAAACATAAATCACACTGTATCATAAGACCATCTTCTTCAGTAAAACCACACGTACAATTGATGATTTCTTCTTGTTTCATTCTTACAATTTTGATTACCTTACCACCTTCAATAATAATATTATTAGGTTCAGAAAGTGGTGGTGTTCCTTGTGGACTATACGTGTTTTCAGGTTGTTCATTACCTTTAGGACTGTCGATTGTATCGACTAATCCTCGTTTACGCTTCACACTTGATTTTGATCTATTTTCTATATCTTGATTCGATTTTATTTCAGGTCTAATTACAGGTAATAAAGTTTTGATTCCTGCAGGAGGTCTTGTTGTACTTAAAGCACGTAAATTTATATCATCACGATTAGGTATACCTTCAGATTTATTTAATAGATCCCTCAATTTTATATCAGGATACATACTAGATGGTAAACCACCAGGAAGTGGTTTTATTGGATCAATTCGTGTATCAGGTGTTTTCGTATTTAATAATTTGATTATTTCCGAATCTTTATTTCTTGGTAGAGGTGATTGAGGCTTAATATCTATTTCTAAATTTGGTTTTGTTCGTGATATTGTTGATTTTTGTATTTGTTTAATAACTGGAGGTTTAACTACTGGTGATTTATCAAGGGATTCCCCGACGGTTCGAGCGTAAGCTAAATCAGCTACGTTCGGTGTTGAATCGAGGAATTTCGTGTATTCAGGATGATAATGTTTGACGTGCATTTGAGCTAGATTTTCTTTACGGTAGGTTTTACCACATCCCTCGATTGGACACTGATAAGCGTTATCAACGATTGGGATTTTAAGAAGACTTTTATTCTCTTTGAGACAAACAAAAATAGTCAAGATTTTGTAAACACAAAACAAAAATTAGTTTCTTAAATCAGTAACTACAATAAAGTATAACATACAGCAACAAGACCTCAGAAAAGCGAGAAAATAACGTAATTCTTTGTGTTATTTGTGGTATATTGCGGTATGTTTCAGTTACTGCTTTAAAAAAAATAATAAATTCCTTACCTTCCTCTTCTTGAGGTACTTCTGCAGCTTCCTCATGCTCTAAAGTTTCAACTGGTTCTTGTCTTATTTTAGGTGGTTCCTGTTTTATTTCAATTTCAGTCTCTTTCTTTTTACTTCGTGGTCTATGAATACTAAAGTCAAACATTGACCAATTGTATTTCATTACTTTATGTTCTTCCAAATACGATTTTATCTCAGATTTTGCTCTAAATCTTCTATTATCAGGGCTAATACATCAAGAAAAAAAAAATAGAATCACACAAAAATACAAAAAATTTGTAAGAAAAAAGCCCTACACATTACACAAACCTCACAATAATAGTATCCCATTTCCCAGCAGAAGCCCCATGAGCCCTTTGAATTAAATGTTTAGTCCAACCTTGAGGTAAACGTGGATCTGGTACAATAATAGATTTTCTTGTACCATCAACAGCTTCAATTGTTGATTCTATACCTACAGGTTTCCCATTTTCCCACCTGTTAAGTTACAGTTATTTCCTCAATACAAAATAAACAAAAAGAAGACAATAAATATTTTAATAAAACAACAATATTACACAACAAACACACTTACTGTGGCACCCAAGGTTCAAACACTTCATCACTTGTAACTGTGTGAATTTGTGTAGTGTTTTGAATTTTAGGTTTTTCTATTTCAGTGTGTTCCAATCGCGGCCGTTTTCCAAATAACTGAGCAATATTAATTTTACGTTTCTTCTCTCTTCGTTCCTGTTTTGTACTTTGAATTGGATCAAATAGAGGTGAAGATTGTATTGGACGTCCTTCACTTTTAAAAATTCGGTGTGCTTTCAAATTTTTAACAAAGCCATCATCAAACAACACTTCATAAGAATCTGAAAGAAGACATTTAATCAAATTTAACTCAACCACCCCACTAGATCTACCATCAGATAAGACTTTAGTTATAGTAGCTGGAAATTTTCTAGCATCAGACCATGTAGCTAAACAGCGTTCTCCTACAGTATATTGTTCTGGTCCTGATTTAGAAGACTGTGGTTGTAAAGGTCTTAATCTGGGACTATCCATACAAATCCACTCGTCAAATTTACTAGAAAACTTCTCAAAATGAATCAAAACTTCATTCTCTTCATAATCCTCTTCTACAATTTTAGCCGGATACCAAATATTGTTATTATCTAAAGCTTCAATTCGGGAATTTATCGCAAAGTTAATTGGTCCATTAACATTCATTTTAATCTTGTCTTTAGGACCAGTTTCTTTAGAATTCTTATCAGGAATCTCTTCTGTTTCAGTTTTAATTTTCACAGGTGTCTCTACCTCTTCTTTTTCTTGCTCAACAGCCTCACCAGGCTCAGTCTTAACTTCAGTTTCAATTTCTTCCTTCTTCTCAGGTCCTTTTTCACTTTTCACTTTGATAGCTTCCAGCTTCGATTTGTCCCAAGGAAACACACTTGGAAGCACTCCCTGACGTAACATATACTTTTTTCCTTTAAAATTACAAAAATCGATGCGTAAAAAATGACGAGAACAAATATAAATCACTTTCATGTTCTTTTTATCGCTGGGAATGCGACATAAAGACAACCATTTGGGGCGAATGTCGTTATGCATTGGAACTTTATGGAACGTTACTCCTGTGTCTTCAGGACGGTTTGAGTCAGACAAACAGCCCTCGACTGCACATTTACGCCCCATTTTAACGCAAAATTGAAGACAAATCCAAAAATAGACCCAACACGGATTCAATATATCAGTGGAGTTGTCCTTGCTGTTTTATCACACTTTAACGTAAAAATTAAACACTTGAAAAGCTCTAAATTACCTCTGGAGCACTTGTAAAGTTATAAACAACAAAATTGCGCAAATTGTGAAAATCTAATTTTTTGTTTGGTAAACATGCGCCATATTGGATGTTGGTACTGGTAACCTTGAGCAACGAAAAATCCCACTTTCGAAAAGAAATTAATTTTGTACTTCCTTTTCTACCAATTTTTGTTAATTTTTTTGGAAAAAAACGGCAAAACTGAACGTATAACGTATGTTTAAAACAAAATTATGTTTGTTTTCCGCATTTTTTCGTATTTTACAACAGGATGTAGTATGTTGGCTGCACTGAATTACCAAAATGTCAAACTCGTCAAACTTGTCGCCTGTCAAATTCTCTTTTTTTTTGAGACGAATTCGCGTGTGCTTGTTCTCTCCGAGCTAAGGCCATTTGGCGACTTGCACCTTAATTATAACAAAATAATTAATTAAAAATGACTTCAACCGCCGAACTTGCGTGTGTTTATTCCGCCCTCATCTTGGCCGATGATGATATTGCCGTTACTGTAAGTAAAACATTTGTGAGGTTATGTGTCCATTTTTGAGCACGATTTTCTGAAATTATCTTCGATTTCTGCACAAATCTGAGCGTCATTTCTCAATTTGTGTGTTTTTTTGGGTACAGTTTTGCAGGTTTTGATCATATTTTTGTTGCAGGGTGAAAAGATCCAAACCATCTTGAAAGCCGCTAATGTCGATGTCGAGCCCTACTGGCCTGGTCTTTTCGCAAAGTCTCTTGAAGGTGTCAATATTAAGGAATTGATCACCAAGATTGGATCAGGAGTTGGGGCTGGCCCTGCTGCTGCTCCAGCTGCCGCCGCACCTGCTGCAGCCGCTGCGGCACCAGCTAAAGAAGAGAAAAAGAAGGAAGAGGAACCTGAGGAGTCTGATGACGATATGGGTCTGGGACTCTTTGATTAAACTTGAGTTTTTATTAAATGTACAAGTGTATTTTAAGGAATAAAACTCTTTTTTAATTTTGTTCTTACTATTTATGTACTTTACATTACCACATTGCTCTTTGTACACCTGAGAGTTTGTTGTAATCAGCTAAATGTCTGAAGACAATTCTGCTGACTCTCCATCTGTTAACTACTCCTCGAGGTCTTGAAGTAATTGCACAACGTTTACAGATTCTCAAAGGGGTTGAATCTAGCGGAAAAGCACTTATTTCAGCATCCGCTATTTCGCGAAGTTCTGGGGGTAAAATATTGTTTTTACGTAAGGAATTCACCCTCAATCTTTCAGGGGCCATCTCTGTTGCTAATTTTCGACGTTTTACATCACGAATCATCCATCTGTTTACCCATTTTGTGCGAATTTGTTGTAACTAAAATTTGAGGTTATGTTTATCTCAAATGAAATAAAAAATGTAATAACTTACGTTTTGGTTTTGGAAAGCTGTTACATTATGCATAAACAAACTCGAAACTGATTTTAAACTATTCATTTTGTTGATATTTACAAATGTGTTCTTAAAATTATACAAATATGACGTTAGTTGTGTTTACGTTAGTTACGTAATGTAACCTGTACGTAAGACGTAACACAAGCATTTATTTGATTTACGTAACGTTAAGAGTAAACGTAACTAAAGTTATTGATCGCACTCGTCTGCGACTCGTATTTTTCTCAACTTATCCTTAAAAAATGATTAAAATGGTTATATCAAACAAAAACACTCAATTTATTTTGAGCTTCTTTATTGGATATTACAGAAGCTGCTTACATATTATTTGCAAGTCTATCATCATCAAGTCATAACAAAAAAAAAATAAAATAAAAACAAATTCTATCAGAAACAAACTTAAACTATCAGAAATGCCGTTTCCTGCATAAATAATTATATAAATTACGGTTGATCAATTAAATAAAAAC
This sequence comes from Tribolium confusum, assembly GCA_029207805.1. Lineage (NCBI taxonomy): Eukaryota > Metazoa > Arthropoda > Insecta > Coleoptera > Tenebrionidae > Tribolium > Tribolium confusum. The sequence goes on from JALGAY010000004.1 coordinate 924,377, forward strand.
CTAAAATGAGAATAAAAGGAAATGTTTTTCCTTCTGAATTCTTTCCGATGAAAATAATTCTGCTGTAGCCACCTAGAGAACAATAAATAATAGTTGCTGATGAAGATTTTCTTGGGGCCTGAGGCAGAAGATTGAACTAAGCCTAGTTATTTCTTCTTTTGTGCCTTCTCGGCGGCCTTCGTTACTTTACCAGCAGTATCTTTAAAGTTGACAGATTTGATAACGCCAACAGCCACAGTTTGTCGCATATCACGGACAGCAAACCGTCCCAATGGTGGAAACTCTTGAAAAGATTCAACACAGAGTGGCTTAGACGGTACCAAATTAACAATGGCAGCATCACCGGACTTGATCGACTTGGGATTTTCTTCAGTGGTCTTGCCTGTACGGCGATCGCACTTTTCCTTGATTTCGGCAAACTTGCAAGCAATATGAGCAGTGTGGCAATCCAACACCGGGGTATATCCATTAGCGATCTGACCAGGATGGTTCAAAACAATGACTTGAGCAGTGAAATCGGCAGCTCCTTTAGGAGGATTGTTTTTGGAGTCCCCAGCAACGTAGCCACGACGCAATTCCTTCACGGAAACGTTCTTCACGTTGAAGCCAACATTGTCGCCAGGTACGGCTTCTTGCAAAGCTTCGTGGTGCATTTCCACAGATTTTACTTCAGTGGTTAGACCTACAGGAGCAAAGGTTACCACCATGCCGGGTTTCAAGACTCCAGTTTCGACTCGGCCAACAGGTACAGTACCAATACCGCCAATTTTGTACACGTCCTAGAAAAAGATGTAAAACAACTATTAAAATGATGTGATGTTTTTACCTGAAGGGGAAGACGAAGAGGTTTCTCCGTGGGTCTTGATGGAGGCAAGATCGCATCCAAAGCTTCAATCAATGTCTTCCCTTCAGCTTTCCCTTCCTTCCTCTCAACACTCCATCCCTTAAACCATGGCATCTTATCAGACGCCTCCAACATATTATCCCCATGCCACCCCGAAATTGGTACAAAAGCGACAGCTGCCGGATTATATCCAATCTTCTTGATATATGAAGACACTTCCTTCTTAATTTCCTCAAATCTTGTTTCAGAATATGGTGGTTCAGTCGAATCCATCTTATTAACACCAACAATCAACTGTTTAACACCCAAAGTGAAAGCCAAAAGAGCGTGTTCTCGAGTTTGACCATTCTTGGAAATTCCAGCTTCGAACTCTCCAGTACCTGCAGCTACAATTAAAACAGCACAATCGGCCTGTGAAGTCCCAGTAATCATATTCTTAATGAAATCTCTGTGTCCTGGAGCATCAATAATAGTCACGTAATACTTTGCTGTTTCGAATTTCCATAGAGCAATATCGATAGTAATACCACGTTCACGTTCAGCTTTGAGTTTATCCAAGACCCAGGCGTATTTGAAGGATCCTTTACCCATTTCTTGGGCTTCTTTTTCAAATTTCTCGATGGTACGTTTGTCAATACCACCACATTTGTAAATTAAATGACCGGTAGAGGTGGATTTACCGGAATCGACATGACCGATAACCACGATGTTAATATGGATTTTTTCTTTACCCATGGTGCGATTTGCCTGCAGAAAATACGTTTTTTGATGTATTTCAAAAATTACGTAAAACAAAACCTAATCTAATGTCATAAAAATTATTTGTCAGGGTGATATGACACGAGAAGAAAGTGATTTAATGACAAGTTACCGGTTTTTGCATTTTTTCTAATTTTGAAAAATAAAAGAGATACGAATTTTCTTCCATATTTTAAACTCAAACCGTCTAGGCAGGTTTTTGGGGTGTTTTCAACGTCATAAAGCACTCAAACCACGCCCATTTATGCTGTAGAAGAAATTATAGATTTTTTTTTATAGAATTTTGATTATATGAAAAAGCTACTAAAAGGACTTTTTATCTCCAAGGCTCAAAACCTAGAGCTCCCCACATAAACAAACATATTCCATGAATAAAATTACAAAATATTCACAACTTTAGTCAAATTTTCTTCCAGAAATGCGGCAAATTTATCTCACGAGAAAATAATTGTTAAAAGACTTTCAAATTCGTTGTTTTTCGATTTATAAAATTTAGTCAAAATGCAATTATTATTGAAAAAACAGAGCCTAAAAAATCTCAAAGTATACTTTATAGAAAATGAGAATGTAACCTAAGTAAAAGAATGCGTACTTCTGTCAAAGAGTTTTTAATTTATGACTCTTAGGACCGGTTCCAAAAACGTCAATCACAACCGATGGGCCATTAATCTCTCATTAACGCATTTTTAACCAATTAAAGCACCGTATTTTAAATTAATCAAAGTTTAATGGCTTATCAATTTTATGCAACTGGCCAAATGTGTTTTACCTATCCGATTTTCATTATTATAATACTGTCAGTTATTCGTCATTACCTCCATTGATTTATTATTGTTATTATGTAATGTATACATGAATCATTATAAGCAAATTTGATTTTTCGCAGCTATTTTTTGTATCTAGTATGTAAAAACGGCAGATTACGTATTATATTCATTGTAATAAACACCTTTTCAGGCAGTATGATCGAAATATTCGACCAGGATGGATCGGAGTCACTTGTTGTAATTACGGACATAGTTTTATTTCAAAACTCAACCCGTAACGGGCTATTTTACAAACAGTAAGTAAGAATTTTATGTTTAGGGCTAATAAATAATATCTATTTATTATTGCAAATTTAAATTATTATTACTTAAGTCAAATTCTTATTTTCTGATAAAAATACTATAGGTGAGTTTTAATAACGCTTTAGAATCAGTTCAGAACTGAACTGAGTATGCGCAATATAGATTTTAGACACTAAAACACTACTGCGCATGTGTAATTCAATTTTGAACTGTTTTGTTCAAACAAACCTTGTATCTTTGATAAATTTGATAGTAATACGAGTGAGAATGAATAATTATTTACATTAAGATAATTCATTTAAACAATCAGGAAAAATTTAGTAATTTAATACAGAATGAGTCATGTAATAACATGTGTTATTAAAGGGAAATAACGGTGTACCTATCACGACCTTGACTTAATTAAAATTGCAAAACAATGTAATTAGTAGGTCAATTTAAGGGTCAAAATACTTAACTCTGCTGATATACAAAGAAATTGATTTATTTGAAAATTGGGTGTCTCCAGAGCGGCTTAAGACATGCAGGTTGGAACAATAGGGCGGCCATTTTGTGATGCAATTCATTCAAATCGATATCAAAATTCGAAAATTCTGATTTTTTATCAACTTTAGTTTGAAAATGTGAATCACGTTCGGTTATTGACTCGGAGATACAAAATTTTTATTGAACAAAGTTAAAAAAAATTAGCAATTTTCGTGAATTAAACAATTTTCGAAATTAAATTAACAATAAAACTGATGCAACAAAACTAAAAAGCTATATAACATACCGGTCTTTGTGCAAATGTGAAATTTTGGAAAAACTGACAAGAAATTTAGATTTTTTTCCGATGAAAAACTGTTTTTAAAACAATTGCAAGTTGACAGCTTTCAAAATCGTGAAAATTTTTGAAAAAGGCAAAAATCGCAAAGAAGGCGATGCGAAATGCCGGTTATGAAAATCGCGAAAATCTCAACAAATCAAAGAAAATACGTCTCGCGGCTTATTTTCCATGATTTGTTGGTGATTTTCCGATTGTCAGATAGGCCGGATGATAATTTCAAAAGCTGATAACTGATAAGCTTTGGAAAAAAAACGGAAAAGCTCCACTTACCTCTGAAACTGCAGCAAGAGAACGGGAAAAACGACAGACCTCTCCTAGCCGCGAGCAAACGGAAATAGAAGGAGAGAGTTCTTGGTGGGGATGCACTATTGATTTATGACCAACGCAAATTATCCTTTATTTAAAGCAGTGCAATTTTTTTACGCGACAATAACACGGAAATAACGCCATTTTCACTAATTTCGGGTCAATTCAAACGTGTCGTTTCGGCCAATTTGCAAATTTCGCGGAAATAGGGGAAGTGTCTAAAATTGCACAGCCAATAGGATCGCGGAAAAAATCAGTGAAGGGATGTGACGTAAGGGTTGGAATTAACGCGCCAAATTCAAACGTGATTAAGAAATAATTTATTTACGAACTATTTACAATTATGTATTAAGAATTAGGGTTTTGACGGTGATGGCCATAACGGGAGGTAGTTAGTCCAGCCTCGGGTTCCCGGATCACCGCGGGCCACCATATTAAGTTTCTGGGTCTCTTCAGGACTTAATTTTAAAATTGTGTTTAATACCGGGACTAGCCGACTTCTCTCGTCTCCGCTATGGAGAGTCACAAACTAAAACAAATAATTTAAATTAATTTACATATTTTATAATAATTACATCATTGTTGGTAGTAATTCAATATGTAAATTATGTCTGAATTAAATTAAACTAGCCATATTATCGTGTGTATCATATTAAAGGCACTATATAAACAACAAAAATGCATTTTTTATGATAAAATTAAATCATTTTATCGTGTTTTTATCTAATCTGTTTTTTTACCAGAGAAAAACCAGTAGGCGTTGAAAATTTGAAATCCTCACTTGTGATTGGTTAATTCGTGAACAAAGTTGCACTGTTATAAAGCAGAGGGCGCCAAAATTAAAACATTTTTTTAAAATTAATATCTTTAACATTTTACCCCTTTTTACAAGAATAATCGACGTAAATTGAGGGCTTTAACCCTGACATGACTTCCTAAAATATTTTTTTACACGAAAACGAGGACAGATACAAAAAAATTTAAGAGACAAAATATATTTAGAAATAACTCAGATTTAAAATAAAAAATAACTCAGACTAATCAGATGACGTATAAAAAAATTAAACCAAAATTTTGAAACTTGGCATTATTTTAGTACTTTAGAATAAGAATAGAAGGAATTCTTGCCGCCAGAATGTATATTTTAAATAGTAATATATTTCTGCTAAATCTTATAAACATTAATAAAGGGGTTAAAAAGTTATTAACAAAAAACGAATTTTAATTTCTAACTTTGGCGCCCTCTAGCTCCTCAACGGTGCAATTTAGTATATAGGTAAATAGCCTTAATACACTTTATTTTAATCTAAACTATCAAAAGCAACAGTTTGGTTGGTTTGGTGGTAAAAACAAGTAATGGGCACTGGAGAAATTCGCAAAATTAGCTATAAAATACTCTAAATATAACATAATTTTTTATTATAAGAAACAATGAAAAACACTGTGTTTTAAGTAACTTTTACAAAAAAATTTGGTTACAATATTCTTACAGCGGATTGAAGCTTGTTTTACTTGGTTTTTACCACCAAAGCTGCACAAGTAGCGCCCCCATCGGCCACCAGGTTAAACAGCAACCTTACTTGATTGCTATTTTAGAAAAAAATTAAAATCCCTGCCACCAACCCTGATCATCTCACCTTAAAAACAACATTTTTCAAATACTCCAAATTTTCTGCATGCTTTTCCCTCTCCACACTCCTCTGTTGTCGCCTAATTTCCTCTTTAAGTAACTTATTCATCTGTGCATGCTTTGCTAAATCTTGTTCTGTATCTGCTAGTAATGCAGTCAAATGTATTACTTTTAATTCTTCTTCACTTAATTGTTTTTTTAAAAAGGCAACTTCTTGGTCTGTATCACTACCTAACAATCTTTCTAATGGTACAGGTACAATATTTCTTGTATTTTCCGTACTTTCCGAACCTTCACCTTCTTCACGATGCATTGTTGGCAGTGGAGGTAATTGTAATTCAGGTGATGGTACTTTTTCTATCTTACTTTGAAGTTCAATAATTTCACGATTATGACGAACTTCTTGCTCGGATAATTGTTGACGGTAACACTGTGCTAACGTTTCGGCATGTACCTATAAAATACGTGTGATAATAACAAGAGAATTTCACTGATATAATTACCTTTAAGCTTCTTACTGTTTCACTATGTTCAATTACTGTCTGTTGATGTTTATTTGTAAGTTGATCGTAGAGACACTTAAGATCTTCAACTTCACCAATCACATCTTCATATTTCCCAGAAATATCAGATTTTTCCTTAACTAAACCTTCATTTTCTTTCCTTAATTCCTCAATAACTACTCTACATTCCCTCAATTCTAAACTTAAATCTTCTGTTTTAATTCTCAAAGCAGATAATTCTTCAGAAAGTTTTTCTTCAAGGCCAACATCACGACTTTGATTCTGTCTTAAGACACTTTGAGCCCTCACTTTATAATTCTCATAATCATTTTGTACAATTCTCAATTCATCATCTTTCAACTTTAATAAATCTTGAACCTCACGTAAACTCTGTTGTAACCCAAATATTTGACTTTTTAAATTTTCTTTCTCACTTTTTAAACTTGAATTAACTTTCTGATGTTCAGCTATAACTTTAGATAATTCAGTTGATAATTCTTCATTTTCTGACCGAACAGTTTCAACTAACTGATTCAAATCAGAAAGTTTATTATCTTTAAAAGACACAATTTCCTCAAGTTCTGAAATTTTTTTTCTACAAGTCTGTATTTCAGCTTGTATTACACTAACTTCACTTTTCATTTCTTCACTTCTTTCTTCTAAAAGTTTATTCTGTTCACGGACAGCATTCAGCGTACTTTTCTGTGACTCGAGTTGATTCTTCAACTTGTTTATTTCTTCCTGTTTCTTTTCTAATTTCTGAGATAATTCTTTAACACTTCTCTCGTAATCTTGCATTTCTAAATTCAGAACAGAATTCTTCTTACGTTCATTATTGGAATGTTCTAGAGAATTTTTAGTTTGTTGGTGATACTCACTCTCAGCTTTTAATGCTTGTTCTTTAGCTTCTAAATCAGAAGTAAGTTTTGCAATCTTAGCTTCATACTCTTTCTTCAAGACTTTATTAGCTTCAAGTTCTTTACGAAACGTTTGAACTTTACCACTTATCTGTTTTTTCCATGCTTCAGTTGTGATTTTTTCTTGATTGAGTTCTTCAAGTTCTTTTTTAAGAATACTGATAATTTCGTCATTTTCGTTTAATTTCTGTTTATCTTTCAAACTTTCAGCAAGAGTTGTATTTAATCGAGTTATTTCTCTTTTACTCTCTTCTAGTTCATCTTGCAATGTATCACATTGTGATTGTAACGTTGCAATAGTTTTAGCATTATTAGCACATTTCATTTGAATATCATTCTTCTCATTTTGCTCTCTCACTAACTCATTTGTTAAATCCCGAACTTTTCCTTTGAGCTTCACAGCTAAATTTCGAAGTTTTCCATATCTCTCTTCCCAGGATCCTTCCAAATCCTTCATCCTGTTGGCTTCTTCTGACCTTGAAATCGTTGAAGTGGACATATTTTCATCTGCATAACTTGAATCAAGATTCGAATTCACTCTCTCTTTTAAATTCTCAATTTCTTCTTCCAATTTCTTAATCAATTCTTCTTTCTGTGTGATATTATCAACGTTTTTATTTGCTTGTGTCTCATACAATTGTAATTTCTTCATAATTTCTTCACAATGTGACTGCAATTTTGATATTGTTTCTCCTCTTTCTTTCAATGCTTGATTCATTTCGTTCATTTCAGTCAAAAGTTCCGAATTTTCTCGCTTCAAAGATGTTACAGTTTCGTCTTTAGATGAATCTTCAGTTTGGCATTCTGTATCTTTCCGATTATTATGTTCATTTTGTAATTTTTGAGTCAATTCCAATAATTGTGCATTTTCTTGAACTAATTTAAGAATCTCTTCACTGGTTTTATCAGCTATTTGTTGTTCTGTCTCTTTTGAATGCTTGACATCTTCTTGTAATCGATAATTTTCTTCTTTAACACGAGTTAATTCTCTCAAATTCAACTCAAGATCTTCCTCAAGCTTTGAAATGATCTTCCTGTACTCAATACAAATTTTTTCATTTTCTTCACTGTCTTTCCTACTCTGGTCATCAAAAATCTTGATTTCTTCTTGGTGTCGTTCCTCAACTTGTGATAATTTCTCAACTAGACTCTCTTTCTCAACATTTAGTGTCTCAATTTCTTGCAAACACCTCTTATACTCCTTTGAAACGTTCTCAAACTCACAAAGTTCCTTACTCTTCTCATCGTCAGTTTTATGAGTTTCAAGTTGTTGTAAATATTTTGAATTACACTCTTTTAAATTTTGTATTTCAAGACGATACTCAGCAACTTGTTGACACAGTTTTTGAGAGGCTACATTTAACTGTACTTTCCATTCTTCTACTTGACTTGTGTACGTTTTAAACAATTTCAAAACATCGTTTTTATTATCTTTCAAAACTTTAACATTTCCAGCTAATTTAACAATTTTTGAATGGTATAACTTAAGTCTCTCTTTCAATTTCTCAATGCTCTTGTCTTTCTCGCTTAGTACCTCAATTTTCTCAGCTTGCAACTTCTTGACTTCTTCCAGACTAATACTGAGCATTTTTTGTAACTCCTCAGCTTTATTGGTGTCTTCTAACATCAGTAGTTGGTTTTGCTGCTCAAGCCCCAGTTGTTTACATTCCTCAAGCTGCTTTTCCAGAGTTTCTAGATGAGTTATTAACTGCTCGTTTTCATCAGTTAGACGTTTAATTTGGCGTTTATATGAAATATTCTCGTTTTCTAGCCTATCCTTGTCCTGTGTACAACTTTGTATCCTATTAACTAAACTAGCATTTTGGTTTTTAAGGTCTTCTATTGTGGTAACATAAACTAGCTTCTGTTGGGTCAAATTTTCGATAATTTCATTTGTGGCAGGTCCTGAATTAGATTTTAATTGGTTTTTCAAGTCGGTATTTTCTTCCTGGAGAGAATCCTTGGCTTGTTTAGCTTTCTGGGCAAGGATTAACAGTCGTTCACATCTTTTTATTAATTCTTCTTTTGATAAATTCTCTAAGATGATTTTCTTACCACTTTCAGAAGGTGAATTCGAATCCATTTTTATCAAATTATAATCTCTTATCAATCGTTTTTAATTAATTACATCGTATTTTATCATTTATCAAATTTGTTTTGACACATCAACACTACTTTGACAGATTGAGCTGCCACTGCTGCCAACACGAAATACCAACCAAAAAACTGAAACTTACTAAAATTTTATTACTAAAAAATGACTAAAAAACAAGTTTCTAAATAAAAAATCGATTCCACATGATAATCAATCAGTTACTGATTTTAATAAGTTGTATTTAATAATTGCCATCAAATTTCATTGGAATAATCCAGAAATTGTATCGTTTATTAACCAATCGAAAAAATTGATGGCCTCAGAAACGCCATAACCTCACTAATCATTGCCCCAGTCTAGGTAAGTTGAAACTGCAAATTTTACTAAATAAATGGGTTTTTTTAGTTTGATTGTTTGAAAATCAATCACAATGAAAATCTTAAACGAAGTGAAGTGGCAGGTCACTTTGTGTTCTGCTGAATTTTGCCCCCAACTTTAATTCCTGCTGCCTACGGGTACGTTTCCTTTTACTAAATTTTTGCTTGCTTGCCGCTCTGTTGGTTGCTATCAGTATTGTAACCTATAAGGGGGCCTAAATGCCGGCCTCCCCTGAAGGCGTCGAGGGGGGTGGTCACGCGTCACCCCTGTCACAGTTAAAGTCATTTCCTTCACACTTAATAAATCGTTCGCCCAATACACAAGAGGCCGTAGTTAATCTCTTAAATTTTATGGATAACGATAACAGCCATCTGTACTTTAACAAAAACTCTTGTAACAGCCTTGGGTTCGATGAAAATGAAAAAAAAAAAAAAATACTTAAAGACATTGTTGTACAAGAAAAGTTTGAGAATGTTAAGATCCTATCAAATGTTTTGTTGGATCCCAATAAATACTTTCAAAATATTACTGCCCTTGACATTGAGGCATTGATGAACGCAAGCAGTCTCCGATAAGTCTAACGATCATCTGTATTACTTAAAATACTCAGTATATGACAAAGCTCCTTATATGGTGTTACTAGAATCAAGGAACCAAAATAGTGGTCAATTGAGCTACCTAAAAATAGGGAAACTAATTTTTAACTTCACTTCTTTAATTGCACTCCATAAATAGGCAAGTAATTTTAAATCTTCTGATTTATAGTCTTGTTCCAAAAGAAGTAAACCAATTCTTTCATCAAAAGCAGATAAGATTGCGAAGTCGATGTTGAACACTCAATCCTCTTTTTTTTTGCTTCATTATAGTAATTGGTTTTCTTCTATATTTCAAAACGCTCACTCCAAGTGGCAACAGTCCTGGGACACCACTTCAATTCAGAAAGGAAGATTTTACAGAAATATCTAATCCTCTATTGCACGATAACCCTGGTCGCGTAATTTTATTCGCCTTAGGCTTGGCCACTGTGCTGTACCAGCTCACTTATTTCGTATTGGGGTGCGAGATGACCCCTTCTATGGGTGTGGTCAATATGGAGATCTAAACCACCTATTTTTTAGTTGCTCAAGAAATGTTCATAACATTAATGTGCTTTATACCAATCTGTTAAACTACGGCCTCTCTCCCCCCTATATCTATTGTCGATATTATTATTAAACCTACTAGAGATTTAATTGACCTAATTTCTTCGTTGTTATGGTATTCAGACTTAGATATTTAAAAAACCTATCCCTTGTTCTCTTTTGTGAACCTTGCCATGGCACAGTCAATGTGTGTGAATTTTACCTAAATCCTGTGACGTGCCTCACTAGGTATTGCCTCCTTGTAGTGCTCTCCTTTGTGCTTTGTTGTGTGTCCATTCATTGGCATCATTACCCTATTGTGACAATGCTTTCGCAATGGTAGATTAGAATCCACGCTCGACACGCTATTGTAGAATCGTAGTGCTCAGCTTACCTCATTAATATTAAATTATTTAAGTTTCCCTTTTTGTTGTTTTCCTTAGTGAGAAGAATCCAAGCACATGTGGCTGGTGAAATGGCCTGGTAGCCAGAACACCATTTAAAGTAATTAGAAGAAGAAGCAATATATATTAGTCTTGGCAATAACTTATTTCATTGAGTTGAGTGTTCTGTGCCTTTGATTATGAAAGTTCTCTTTCCTCGTCGTTAGCCGGTTGGATTTTGAGAAAACCATTAGTCTAATACTGTAAAATCTGGAAATTCAAAAAAAGTAACATCGTTTCGTATAACCCCAGCCGTTTCATGTATCCCCAGATGACTGTACTTTCAATATTCATTATCCCAATCTAAGTTATTTAGAACAACTGAAAATTTTACTAAATGAATTGGCTTCTTTTAGGTTGATTGTTTGAGAACTGATTGAGAAAATCACATGAACAGCACACAATAAAAATCTTACACATTTTTTTTAACTCAACTTTAATTTTATTATTGTAATGTGTTTATAACTTTAAGCGGACTAATGATTGTCGTGCCATCAACTTTTTGTATTGTGAATTTATCCATCTGGAGAGGAACAGCACTCCACAAGTAAACTAGAATTCTCAACTCTTCAGGCTTAAATTCTTCTTCTAAAAGTATTAAACCTCTTTGCTTATCAAAATATGGGTGGGCGTGTTCGCTTAATTTTTTATACAATCTCTGGTAAATTTCAACAAACGATTTCGAATTAATTTGGAATTGTAGGAGATCGTCTTTGTTGTTTTCTGCCCATTTTCTTAATTTAATATTTTTACTTGTTAAAGCAGAAGTTGTAAACTTATGGAGACACTTTTCTTCAAACGTAGTCATAAAGCTCCTCACGTTTAGGTGTTTACTTTGTGTGAATAAAGTCCAGTTGACTTCTCCCTAAAAAAAAAAAAAATCAAGAGGAAACACGTTAACTACTTTTGTAAAGTAGATATGAAGCTACGCGGACTAATGATGATCGTCCCATCAATTTTTTGAATTGAGAATTTATCTACTTGGAAGGGAATCGCATTCCACAGGTAAGCCAGTATTTTCAGCTCTTCTGGCTGAAATTCTTTTTCTGAAAGCACCAAACCTGTTTGCGCATCAAAGTAAGGGTGGGCGTGCTCGCTCAACTTTTTGTATAATATCTGGTAAATTTCGACGAAGGATTCCGTAGACATTTGAAATTGTAAGAGTTCGGTCTTGTTGTGTTCTGCCCATTTCCTTAATTTTATATTTTCACTTATTAACGGAGATGTTGTAAATTTATGTAAACACTTTTGTTCGAATGTACTCATAAAGCTCCTCACGTTTATAAATTTACTTTGCGTAAACAATGTCCAGTTAACTTCGCCCTACAAAAAAAAATATCAAGAGGAAACACGTTAACTTACGAGTTTCGCTTTGACTGTCTCATATTTCTGTTGGAGTTTCAAGAACTTTATTTCCTCCTCCAATTCAATTATTATTTCTATCACGCTCACGTCATCGGCGGATAATTTGTTCATTATGTATTGAGGGACTTTTTCCTGAGAAAACAAATGGTACCTACTCGGTTACATTAAAGAATCAATAACTCACCATAATTTTTTTATTGGATTTTTCCATTTCTTGATTTTTTTTTACTGTGGAGGCTTTATGATATGAACGATATGAACTGCGGGAGTGGCTCACAGCACTGACAATGGACACCATCGCTCATCTCAGCTGCGGCATGGGGATCAGAGAAGAGGGAATATTGGGAAAATACACGCGTCAGGGGAAGGTAGAAAATATTTTCAAGTATAAATGAAAGAAAATAATATTTTTTACGAAGTACAGCGTTTGAAGTAAGAAGTACGGCGTTTCGAACTAAGGAGTGCAGCGTTTTGATTTTAACTAAGAAGTACGGCGATTAAAATTTTAAAAATTATTTTTAGAGTCCAAATGCAAATCTAAAGCATTGTGTATATACAAAAACACATGTAGAAATTATTTTCAAGTATAAATAAATTTGTAATTTTTTTTTTGATTTTTTTTTATTTATTTTTGAAAATTAGGTACATATTTTTTAAGAAATGAGTATTGGACCTTAGAAGGTACCTCCATAAAAAAACCGCATCATTCTAGCTTTATTTAAAGATTTTCGAAATTTTTTGTAACTTTGGGGGCGGCTGGGGACCGTATGAGAGGTGGTACAAAGCAACTGTTGTTTTATTTGTTTATTAAACGTTTATGTCTATAAGTTAAAAAAAAAAAATTTGAAAATCCGAGAATTTTTTTGCTTCAAAATCCATCTCAAGATCCCAAATTTCAGTGGGGGGCGGGGGAAAACTTTTTTATTTATGGTCGTAAAAATCTGAAATTTGGGGGATATAAAGTTTAAATTTTTTAAAATTCTCTATTAGATTTTTTACACGACGTCTAGTTACCGAGTTCTATAGACGTTTATTAGGGGGTTTGTAGGGCCTAGACAGTACTGCGCATGCGCAAATTTGTTTTTGAATAATACACCTAAGATATAGCCGGAAATTATTTAAAAGGTTTCCTTTCTTCGATTTTAATTTTAGAGGTTTAAATGAATTTTTAATTTTTTTTTTGTCATTTTCTGTTATTTTGTTTTAAATTTTTTTTTTCATTTTTCTTTAAAAACAAAGTAATTTTTTTTCTGAAATCTGAAAAAAATCTGAAATTTGGGGAATATAAAATATGGATTTTTTAAAAATTTTCGGCTATAGCCAAGGTTACTTAATAGTAAGGTTTGCTGTTCTCACGGGCGGAACTACGTCATAAAGTTCTCCACAGCCAACTTCTAGCGTGCTAAATTTAAAATTTATTCGCGATACCTGGCACTTTATTTCCGCATCAGCCCAGTGATGGACTAAATCAGCTGTTGGTGCAAAGTCACGGTAGTACCTTTTGTAGTAAGGGGAAATTATGCTTCACAATAAAAATTACAAAAATACAATCATTTTTTTATTAACATTTTCAATTTACGTAATAATTTTTTTAATTTTTGATTTTTGTACAACTTTTTTTTTACACTCTTTGAGTTTATTATTTAAAAAATTCATTTTGATGAATACTCTTTGTCTGAAAAAGCCGCGGACAATTTCCTCAGGAATATCCACAATACTTTTATATTTTTTCGTTAAAGTGGCCACAATTCTTTTTTTCACAAAAAAATTGTTTTTGTTTGTTTTTTTGAATTTATGGTTTAAAAGTTTTATAGCGGTTTTTAATTTCTCAGTTGGTTCCGTCAAACCTCCATATGACACATGATGCACCCATGGTGGAAGTGCATATGAGTGTTCTTGCTGCAAAATATCTGCAAAATATCAAAATATGCTGTGCAAAATATCCACACACATGTTTTGGTCAAAACCCATAAAAACAGGTTGCTTCCAGGAGCCACACAAACCACGAGCCAACACCACTTGAAGATATTTGTGAGGACCAACTATTTCATCTTCTTTGTTGTTGTATTCATACAAACTTCTCACTCGCATCTCATCAAACATAAGAACAAACAGACTTTCTTTATTCATAAGAGAGTGCCATTTGATTTTCATAAAATTCAATGAGCTTGTTAGAATCCCATTTTGTAAGGTAATTTTTCCAGCATACTTCCGGAGTGTGCTTAGATTGAGTAGAGAAAATTTATTATTTCGCAAAAATATGTAAGCCCTGCTACTGAAATACCTACAAGAGAACAATTATTTGAACACACGAGATGGTATAAAAGTGAGTTGTTGAAACAAAAATTACCTCAGTATAAACGCTTGAGCCAATTCTTGGTTTGTCCAAACAACTCGTTTTTTTGTTTTTCTTATCAGATGAATTTGATTTTTTGATTTTCAGACAACGCTTTTTTTATAGCAGCATCCAATTGTACTTCTTTTTTGGTTGATGCTTCTTTTAGATCAGCAAGCTCTCCTTCCAAGTCATTTATTTTTAACTTCAGTTGGTCGATTAATTTGATGGCCTCATCATATTTTTTTTTTAGTTCTTCATAAGGTGGAGAAATTTCCATATCCATCGGAAACGTTTTTAAAACACTTTCAATATAGTGTTGGTCACGATTCTTTGCAAAAATGTTGATATTTTTTTTATTTTCGTTAGTAGAAATTGTTGGGACAACTATAAAAGAATTGAACAGTGATGTTAACTTGAAACTTTCGATAATATTTTATTACATACCATTAGGCTTTAACTTTCGTTTGGTAGAGCAATTCAACAATTCTTTCTTAAAATTTACTTCAAAATCATCTGCTCTGAAATGTTCAGAGCAAATAGTGTTGTGCTTTTTTGGTTCCCAATTTTCGCCTCGCTGACAAAAAGTGATCCATAGCTTTCTGATAGTAGCGGTTTTGGAAAAAAATGGAACGAGTATGCACTTTCCACACTTGATTTGTTTTTACAAAGTGAAACTGCACACGTGTGACCAACCATTTTCACAAAATTGCCCACTAGTTTTGATAAAATTTCGCGAGACGCGGAAGTCTGATGGGTCAAAATAAAACAAATAACAGAAATAACAATAGTAAACTCCCAAACTTAACCTAACTATATTGAAAAGAGAATTAATGTAAATAAATCAAAACTAGCTAACCGCTAAACTTATTATTAAAAATCTACTAAATTAAAAAACTTTAATTCAAAATTAACAGCAAAACTAGATAACACAAACTGAATTAAATGCAAAAACGAACCGTATACGAAACCAGCAGACAGAGCAGTGACTTATGGCAATGACAATGGCGCGACGAGTTGATGCAGTTGCCATGCTGTCAGCCAACCGGTTTTAGTTCGAAATCTGTGATGCACGTTGACCAACACCTGACACTATAATTCTCCAGAGAATTGAGAACTTTATGACGTCACATCCGGAACAACAGCAAACCTTACTATTAAGTAACCTTGGGCTATAGCAAAGAATCTAAACGGCATTGCGCATGCGCAAACTTTTTAACTTTCAACCCTTATTTGAAGGGGTAGGTTTGATTTTGAAGAAACGAAATGGTCAAAATCGTATTCTCCAGTTCAAAATACGTCGGGAATGTCAAACTTACCCTTGAAATTTACCAGTCTGTATTCGGTCTAGTACCCATCTCACTTTCTCCTTTCCCTGTTAGATGGGGATTTTCAGGTTTTCTCCAACCTGTCAGCCTGTCACCTGGGGGAGTCGTAAGTCACTAGATTTGAAAAAAGAGGGGTTATGTCTGCGCATTATAAAACTAAAAGTTACTAAAATTTTATTGTTAAATATATGTTTTTAGATGAAAAATTGATTCTACTTGATTAAATCCATCAAATATTGATTTTAATAAGTTGCATTTAATAATTATCATCAAATTTCACTGTAATAATCCAAATTTGTATCTAAAATCTCTGTCATCAATCTGTCAATCAACAATGCCAACCAATCGAAAAAATCTCTACAATTTTGATGACGTCACAAACGCCATAACCATAACCTCACTTTATGTCTTGGGAAAAATTAACTTTTGGTTCTAAATTATCTGACTAATTTGAATCCCCAAAGCCATTTCTTAATATTTTCTAGCAAAACCGTTTACTTTTGACTATTTAGTCGGTCAAAATTCAGTCCGAAATGGATTTTCCGATGGACGACATCTCCGATGAGGACCTCGTAAATAATCAAAAATAAACGGTTTTTAGTAAATTAACCAGCATTTTTAGGCCACACAATTGTTAAATAGTGCTGCAGTTTCTCGATTAACCTCTGAAAAGCTTGACTATTTCTACAAGCTTCAAGAAATTTTGATAAAAAAGGCGCCCCACTTACTCCCGAAATATTTACAAAATATACTCAATTTTACAACTGATAAAAATCCTGAGGTTAAAAAGGCTTTAGTGGGGTTTATTGAAGAACTATGGTGAATTGATTCTGTTAAAACTGTATTTTTGGCTAATCTATTATTTCAGCAAAATTAAAGAGTCTCTACTACCTAAAGTCATGCTAAGCCTTCACATGCTTCTTTGTGATGAATCAATAGCAGTTCAAAAACGTGTTATCCAAGCTTTAATTAGTATATATCGTAGAACTCTAGCCTGGTTATGTAAAGCAACTGTAATAACAGAAGAAATGGAAAATGCTTGGAAACAACTATCTGCTATCAAACTAGAAATAGCAAATATGATAGATAGTGATAATGACGGTATTCGGACTAGTTCAGTCAAGTTTCTAGAATGTGTTGTCTTACTCCAGACTTATCCAGATCAAGAAGAGAACAAAAAACCGAACGATTTTTCACTTGACGATGTTCCTCTTACTTTAAAAATAGCAAGACGAAGAAAACTCGAAGAAGAAGCAAAGTAATTCACTAAATAACAAAAACAACCTTTCTAATTGATCCTTTTTAGTACTCTTTTTGAACTACTTTTGAAATTTCACGGTTCTCCTCATATCAGTAGTGCAAATTTATTAACCTGCCTGGGAGTTGTTACAAATATTGCTAAAAGTCGTGCCGAATTTATGGCACGTGTTGTCTCAGCTATTGAGTCTCTTTATAATAACTTACCTCCAACTCTGACAACAACTCAAGTCAATTCAGTGAGGAAAAAATTAAAATCGGAACTTACAGGATTGATTAAACATCCTGCAGCTTTTGATTTTATTGATAAGCTGACTCCTATGCTTCTTGATTTAGGTATAAAATTCATGCTTCAAATATTGTTTAAAATTTTTTTTGTTAGGATATTCTCAACAAGAGATTCAAAAAATGGTACCTAAGCCTGATGAGAGGAGAAAATACTGCAAGAGAACTCTCTCAATGGAGTCTCTTCAAATTTACAATAAAAGACCGAGACTTGATCCTCAAATTGAATTTGATAATGACTCTAATGATAGTTTTGGATCTCAGTCTTTGCAAGATTTAAATGAACAGTTTGTTTCTGAAAATTTCAGTTTAGAAAAAGTAGTTCAAATGATTTTTTCTTCTATGAGTAAATTGCCTAATTCAATGTCTTCTGAATTTAGTAGAGAGTATGGGAAATACGTTGATAGTGGAAGAGTAGGACAAGTTGATGTTTTAGTAAAAATTTTAGCATCTTATTTAACAGAAGCTGGAATTTCACCAACTTCTAAAGGTTTTCAAAAGAAAGTTGAAGAGATTAAGACACAAGAAAAAGAAATTGAAGAAGAAAAAGACGAGAGGGAGAAGGTGAATATAACTCTTTTTTTGATACTGTTTGAAAGCATTCAAGCGGAGAGTTCCTGATATAACTAAATACATTTTTTTTATTTTTTCCAGCTTCAAAAGAAAACCAAAGTCCCTAAAATCAAAACTCTTAAACTCAGCGAAATCACCAAACCTATTGAAAAAGAAACAAAAGAAAAACTCCTAATTGGTTCAGTTAACCGTCTATTAACCGCTGATAAAACAGCCGCAAAATGTTTATACCAGAAATTAATAACAACAATCGCAGCTTGCTTTAGTCCAACTGTTCGACAAACAGTCTTAGCATTTCTACTATCAGACCTTCGCTCTCATGTTGATCTAGCCTTAGCTTGGCTTTTTGAAGAGTACGGAATCCTTCAAGGCTTTTCTCGCGTTCCACCACTACGTAAAGACACAAAACTCGATAAAAGCTACAATATCCTTCTTTGTACTTTTATAAATGCTGCAATGAACGATTCGATTGTCTTCTGTCGGTTATTTCTTGAAGCTCCTTTAATTACTGATGATGCACTTGATAAACTTCACCAGTTATGCCGTGATGAAACCAAGTGTACCTCAGCTTTGGGTCTTTTACATGACTTAACGGTACGAAAGCCTCCAAAACAGTTAATGTTTCTAAATGCACTCCTTTCTTATACAACATACGAATCGAATGTGATTCGAGATTGTGCAATTTCACATACTTTGGAGCTACATAAAAGACCTGATTTGAAGCTTACAATTGAGGAATTTGCAAGAATGACACTTGAGTTTTTGAAATTGCAAAGACCACCAGAAAATTTGTGTGGTTTTAGTCAAGGGAGATTAAAGAGTGAGACGTGGGGTGATGACTTTATCAAAGCGTGTTTGATACCTTATATTTCTCTATTGCCAGCAAATGAGAGTTTAATACATGATTTAGCTAAAGTATATGTTCACACAGGAGCAAATATCAAACGAATTATATTACGTCTTGTTGAAAATCCAATCATAGCAATGGGAATGGACTCACCTGAACTTTTAAAACTTGTAGAACAGTGTTCTAAAGGTTGTGAAACTCTTGTTACTAGAGTTATACATGTTTTAACAGATAAGGGACCTCCAAGTGTTCAATTAGTACAGAGAGTTCGAGATTTGTATAATACTAGAGTTTCTGATGTTAGATTTCTTATCCCAGTTCTCAACGGATTATCAAAAAAAGAAGTACGAGATAAAACAAATTGTGAATTTTCTAATTTTTAGTATTTCAGGTAATTTCAGCATTACCAAAATTGGTTAAATTAAATCCAGTTGTTGTAAGAGAGGTTTTTAATCGACTTTTAGGCTTGCATGGTGATAGTCCAATCACACCAACTGAGCTTTTGGTAGCTTTACATTTAATTGATACAACAACAGTTGACCTGAAGACTCTTGTTAAGGCTACATCTATGTGTCTTCAAGAAAAACAAGTAATTTTTTAATAAATTTGTGTCAAAAAATTTTTTTTTGTTTTTTTAGGTATTTACACAAGAAGTATTAGCTGTTGTTTTACAACAATTGATGGATCAAACACCTCTTCCGACTCTCTTAATGAGGACTGTAATACAGGCTTTGGGGAGTTATCCCAGACTGTCAGGATTTGTTATGAATATTTTACAACGGTTAATTCTAAAACAGGTTTGTCGATTTAAAAGTTGTGAGAAAAATATTGTATTACAGTCGTGGTTATGTTTTGTATTAAATTTAAATTGAATTTAGTGTTTTTAAACTCATCAAAGAGAGTTTGTGCAAACTGCCTTAATCAGTCAAGTAATCCAGAAGGTTAAAAAAATTCTAATCTGGATTACTTGACTGATTTCCGCGGTCTGTACACACTGTTATTATACCGTGTGTGTGTGCTGTGTAATATCATGAAATTTGTTATTTTTTTTAAAGGTTTGGAAACAAAAAGTCGTATGGGAGGGTTTTATCAAATGTTGTCAAAGGACAAAACCCCAAAGTTTTGCTGTTTTAATGCAACTACCACCGCCTCAACTCTCTGATGCTTTATCAATTTGTCCTGATTTACGTGAGCCTTTAAAGGAGCATTTAATGAATTTTACGGAAGGACAAAGATCTCATATTCCGCCCACGATTCAAGAAATTATTTTGGGAAGTTATGTACAACCGGCACCTACAATGGTGCCGCCACCGGTGATTCCGCCTCCACTGACAACCCCAACAGATGAAGTACATTAATTTTGATTTTTTTGTGTGATAAGTGTTGATTTTTTAGGTCAGTCAGGATGGTTTAGTATCAGCAAACGAACCTCTACCACCTGGTATGGAGTGAAAGCTGTTTTTTTATTATTAATTTAAATAAAATAAAAGATTTTATTTAAGAAGTGTGTCTTATATTTTGAAAGTAATTGATACTTTTGAAATTGTGGAAGTTTTTGAACTGGTATCAGATTTTTCACTTGTTGTTTCATCAGTTGATTCTTTTATATGACTACAAGTCATTGTAGATCTTGTCGATTCTGTACTTGTCGATAATGTAGGTAAAGTACGTTTTGCAGGTAATTTAACATCATATTCAAGTGAGTAACGTGTTATCATAGGTGACATTTCTTGATAACGGAGTGACATTTCAACCAATCGTTGCATTGCACTAGCATTTGCGTCTTTCAATTGACGAATTTCTAAGTCTCTCTGAAAGAAAAAATAATCAATTATTATAATTTTTTTGTATGAGAGATTTACATCATATTTTTCTCGTTGTTTTTGACGTATTTTTTTCTGTACTAATCTTAAACAGTGTTCAGCTCTTTTTAGTTTCTCTTCTTTAACTGTACACTCTTTTTCAGTTTTTAAATATTCTTCTTCTATATTTATAAGTCGCTCTTTGGCTTCATCTCTTTTTACTTCAAGCTCATTTAGAGCGTTTTGGATAGCTACAAAAATTTTCTGTTACAGATAGGTGGCACTAACAACGATTTTGATGTGAAAAACGGAAAATTAAAAAGTTTTAGATTCACCATTTTGAATTTTCCAATTTTCACGTCAAAATCATTTTCAAGCTCAATGAAAGGTCAGGGCAGAAAATTCAGATCCTGCTACAAGTGAAATTATCGAAAATTTGACCCAACAGAAGCTAGTTTATGTTACCACAGTAGAAGACCTTAAAAACCAAAATGCTAGTTTAGTTAATAAGTTACAAAGTTGTAAACAGGACAAGGATAAGGTAGAAAACGAGAACATTTTATATAAACGCCAAATTAAACGTCTAACTGATGAAAACGAGCAGTTAATAACTCATCTAGAAACTCTGGAAAAGCAGCTTGAGGAATGTAAACATCTGGGGCTTGAGCAGCAAAACCAACTACTGATGTTAGAAGACACCAACAAGGCTGAGGAGTTACAAAAAATGCTCAGTATTATTCTGGAAGAAGTCAAGAAGTTGCAAGCTGAGAAAATTGAGGTTCTCAGCGAGAAAGACAAGAGTATTGAGAAATTGAAAGAGAGACTCAAGTTGTATCATTCAAAAATTGTTAAATTAGCTGGAAATGTTAAAGTTTTGAAAGATAATAAAAACGATGTTTTGAAATTGTTTAAAACGTACACAAGTCAAGTAGAAGAATGGAAAGGACAGTTAAATGTAGCCTCTCAAAAACTGTGTCAACAAGTTACTGAGTATCGTCTTGAAATTCAAAATTTAAAAGAGAGTAATTCAAAATATTTACAACAGCTTGAAACTCATAAAACTGACGATGAGAAAAGTAAGGAACTTTGTGAGTTTGAGAACGTTTCAAAGGAGTATAAGGGCCGGTTTACAGAAGGTGACATTAACTTTAGTTGCGATTAAATAGTTAATTCGAGATTAAATGCCGATTTTGACCAATCAAACACGAGGAAAGCCGATTTAATCGCGAATTAAAAGTAAATCGCAATTAAATATTTAATTCACCTTCTGTAAACCGACCCTAAGAGGTGTTTGCAAGAAATTGAGACACTAAATGTTGAGAAAGAGAGTCTAGTTGAGAAATTATCACAAGTTGAGGAACGACACCAAGAAGAAATCAAGATTTTTGATGACCAGAGTAGGAAAGACAGTGAAGAAAATGAAAAAATTTGTATTGAGTACAGGAAGATCATTTCAAAGCTTGAGGAAGATCTTGAGTTGAATTTGAGAGAATTAACTCGTGTTAAAGAAGATAATTATCGATTACAAGATGTCAAGCATTCAAAAGAGACAGAACAACAAATTGCTGATAAAACCAGTGAAGAGATTCTTAAATTAGTTCAAGAAAATGCACAATTATTGGAATTGACTCAAAAATTACAAAAAGAACATATTAATCGGAAAGATACAGAATGCAAACTGAAGATTCATCAAATGAAGAAACTGTAACATCTTTGAAGCGAGAAAATTCGGAATTTTTGACTGAAATGAACGAAATGAATCAAGCATTGAAAGAAAGAGGAGAAACAATATCAAAATTGCAGTCACATTGTGAAGAAATTATGAAGAAATTACAATTGTATGAGACACAAGCAAATAAAAACGTTGATAATATCACACAGAAAGAAGAATTGATTAAGAAATTGGAAGAAGAAATTGAGAATTTAAAAGAGAGAGTGAGTTCGAATCTTGATTCAAGTTATGCAGATGAAAATATGTCGACTTCAACGATTTCAAGGTCAGAAGAAGCCAACAGGATGAAAGATTTGGAAGGATCCTGGGAAGAGAGATATGGAAAACTTCGAAATTTAGCTGTGAAGCTCAAAGGAAAAGTTCGGGATTTAACAAATGAGTTAGTGAGAGAGCAAAATGAGAAGAATGATATTCAAATGAAATGTGCTAATAATGCTAAAACTATTGCAACGTTACAATCACAATGTGATACATTGCAAGCTGAATTAGAAGAGAGTAAAAGAGAAATAACTCGATTAAATACAACTCTTGCTGAAAGTTTGAAAGATAAACAGAAATTAAACGAAAATGACGAAATTATCAGTATTCTTAAAAAAGAACTTGAAGAACTCAATCAAGAAAAAATCACAACTGAAGCATGGAAGAAACAGATAAGTGGTAAAGTTCAAACGTTTCGTAAAGAACTTGAAGCTAATAAAGTCTTGAAGAAAGAGTATGAAGCTAAGATTGCAAAACTTACTTCTGATTTAGAAGCTAAAGAACAAGCATTAAAAGCTGAGAGTGAGTATCACCAACAAACTAAAAATTCCCTAGAACATTCCAATAATGAACGTAAGAAGAATTCTGTCCTTAATTTAGAAATGCAAGATTACGAGAGAAGTGTTAAAGAATTGTCTCAGAAATTAGAAAAGAAACAGGAAGAAATAAACAAGTTGAAAAATCAACTCGAGTCACAGAAAAGTACACTGAATGCTGTCCGTGAACAGAATAAACTTTTAGAAGAAAGAAGTGAAGAAATGAAAGTGAAGTTAGTGTAATACAAGCTGAAATACAGACTTGTAGAAAAAAAAATTTCAGAACTTGAGGAAATTGTGTCTTTTAAAGATATTAAACTTTCTGATTTGAATCAGTTAGTTGAAACTGTTCGGTCAGAAAATGAAGAATTATCAACTGAGTTATAGCTAAACATCAGAAGGTTAATTCAAGTTTAAAAAGTGAGAAAGAAAACTTGAAAAGTCAGATTTTTGAGTTACAACAGGTCACTTAGAGGCTTTTGGATAGCTACAAAAAATAGGTGGCACTAACAACGATCTTGATGTAAAAAATAGAAAACTAAAAATTGTTGTTTCAGATTCACACTTTGAATTTTCTTGGCAGATCCTAAATGCCGACTTTCAACTAGTTTTACCTTCACGTTCTTGTCGTTTTTCAGCCATTTTCTTTCGATTCTCTCTTACCACATCATTAATCAAAAGCATTTCTTTCTCCAATTCTTTCATTTCCTTCATTTCATCTCCTAGAAAAAAAAATCAATCATTCCTACCACTTTCAAATCTCTCAAACCTTCATCTTCAACAGCTCCAAGACTTTGTCTAAACGCCACATTCGTCATATTAACAACTTTCAATGTATTCTCCATTGCAACAATTTCTTTTTCAGCTTTCTTTATCTTCATATCAAGTTCATCACCTTCTTGCTGCAACAGAAACTTTTCTTGAGCATTTTTAATTTTAAAATGAGTAACAGATAATGGTTGTCCATCTTCATCTTTTCCCAAACTTGTTAAAACAATATCGTATTTCTTTCGGAATTGCTCTAATCTAATACGACGTTCAGCGATATCGCATTTTAGTCTTCCTTTATCTTCATTGAGGTTTCTTCGTTTTGCGAGAAGAATATCTTTGCTTGTTTCGATTTCAATCATACGTTCTTGAGTCGCCTTAAAAAAAGAAATCAAATCTATCACAAAAAATACATTTCAAATACTTGTTCAAGTGTTAATTTAAATTTCTTCATAGTATAAATACTGTTTTCTTCTTTCTTCATTGCTTTATTTAATTGACTGACACGTAATCGAAGAATATTCTCTTCGACTTGTATTTCTTGAATACTATTTTTTAAAATTTGTAATTGCTTTTGTCCTCCTTCAAAATTTAAATTTTGGTGTTGTAATTTATCTCGTAAAACAACTAATTGATTCTGATCTGCTACTATAGCAGTAGTTAATCTTCTCATATCATCTCTAATTTTATTTACTTGATCTTTTAATAGATTTTTAATCTACAAAAAAAAATTTGAAAAACTATTTTCTTTTTCGTCTAGATTACTTACTTCAGTATGTTCACTGATTTTATTTTCTAATTCAATAAGTTTTCCTTCTAGTTCTTCAGTATCTTCATTATGAAGTACATTTTCATACACCAAAATTTTGTTTTGTACTTCATCAATTCTATAATCCTACAAAAAAATTCTATTTACACAGATTTCCTTTAGTTTCTTTTTTACCAATTCATAAGCATCTTCTTTTCGTTTCCCTAATGATTTTCTCTCATCTTCATTATGCTTCCTCAAATGATTAATATTTGTCGTCGTGCCATAAATTTCAATATCATTTCGTTTTCCAGTATTATATTGCTCTTGAAGATCATGTTGAGCACGAAAAAATGTATTTTGCAATGATTCTGATTCAAGTTGTAAAGTTCTTTGTTGTTTTTGCTCATAATCAAATATTTTTTCTAAATGATTTATACGTTCTTCTGTTGAGAAAGTCCTTTGTCTTGCTTCTTCATATTTAGCTTTTAAAGCATCTAAATTTGTACGAAAAATTGCAATTTTCTGTTCTTTCTTTTCAATTTCTTCTTTTGCATGCTTTTTAAGGGCACGTTCTTTTTCTAATAGATTTGCTGTGTTTATTAATGTACGTCTTAAAGTATCAGCCTACGAATTTCTAAATAAACAGAAATTCAAAAAGAGAGGTCATTCTATATCAAATCATCAACTCGGTGAGACAAATATTTTATTTTTTAAGGATTAATTCTAGTTTACAATCTACTTCTGATTCAGAAATACTAAAATCTACTAAAAATCAAAATTTAGAAAGGTTTTGTTCTAAAAAAAAAAATTATTTGAGTAAAGCTTCTACATCTAGTACTTCTAATTTAGAATAATAAAGAATTTTAGTAAAGTAGAAAATCTTCCAAAATATATTATTTAAAAAGTAGATCAGAAGAAACCATCTTGATACTACTTTAAATTCAGAAATGTAGCAAGTTAATAGATAACCCAGAAAATGTTGCTCTAGCTTCTAAATCTACCATTTCTGAAATTCAGAAATACATAAGCTTTCTAACTTTCTACCAGCAACAAAATTTTTAAAAAATTGTGCTTTTTTGACGTAAATATTTCGATCAAATTTCTATTTTTCTTAACCGATTTCTACTTTTCCAAAAACCCTAGAATCTAAACGCAGAATGTAAGAAAACAGATTAAAATTATTCTTCTAGTTCTACGACTTACTATTTCTAGAACAAAAACAAAACAGTTTATTACACAAAAATTTAGAAATTTTGAATCTATTTCTAGTACTTCTAAATCAGAAAGGGCTAAAACTGAACTAAATCAAAATTTCT
Organism: Tribolium confusum; assembly: GCA_029207805.1. Classification (NCBI taxonomy): domain Eukaryota; kingdom Metazoa; phylum Arthropoda; class Insecta; order Coleoptera; family Tenebrionidae; genus Tribolium; species Tribolium confusum. The sequence continues at coordinate 950,422 of JALGAY010000004.1, forward strand.
ATTGATGATTTTGTATAGAACGACCCAAACAACTCGCCTATTACTTGACTGTTCAAAATCAGCATATCCTGTCCCATTTCATTCAATTCTCTTCTCATTTTTGAATTCAGAAGATTCAATTGCTGTGATTCATGTTCCAATTCATTATTATTCTTTAATTCATTCTCATAAAATTGTTTTTGTTCTTCTAATTTCTCTTGTTCCTTTTCAATAATCTCCTGCAATTCCAGCATTTGCACTTGAAGACGATCAATATCGTTATCTCTCTGATGGAGAATTTTAACCGAGTCTTTCCATTGTTGGATCAATGCATTTCGTTCAATAACTTGCTGTTTCATTACTTTCCCTAAAAGAAAATCAATAAACTGACTAAATTTTTTTTTTACCAACCTGTGCGTTCTAAAATCCTCTCGTAATTGATTAGATCACAAACCATTTTATCCATAGTTTGTTTTCTGCTAGTATACTCGACTTCTAGATTTTGTCTTTTAGCTTCTAATTCGTGATATTTTCGATCATCTTGTTTTGAAAATTTTTTTAACAATTCGTTATCATCATCACGTTTTTTAAGTGTTTCTTCCCATGCTTTTAAAGCTTCAGAATCCCAATCAGTTTCAGATTTTAATTTTTCTAATTTAATCACATTTCTCTCTAATTGATTCTTTTTAATTAATTGACGTTCTTTAATTTCAGAAATTTTTTTTACAAATAGTTTTATATCTTGTTCGTATTTTTCTTTTTCAGCAATACTCAAACGAAGTTTACTTTCTTCTTCTTGTAATTGTTGAGCATGTGCCGTTATTAAATTCTAGAAATTTTTATTTTATTTGCAATGTTTATTGTCCAAATTTTGATTATTAAAAACGTTGTTATAACACTTATTTGGGTGTTTTAATAGCCATTATAGCACATAAAGTTATAATAGGATATTATAGAAATCTAAAATGTTACTCTTCTGTTAAAAAAAAATATATTGAAATAGGTAAACAGCACAAATAAGAAAAAATAAGTAGTATAAAGCACTTGTTTTTTAATGAGTTGTTTTTTGGTTTTTAATATACTTATTATAACACTCATGTGGGTGCTTTTGTGGCAATTACAGCACGCAATGTAATAATGGTTTATTGAAGAACACAAATTGTTACTTTTCTACATTAAAAAAATAACAAAACACCAAAAAAAAAAAAAACGTAAATTATAACAAATAGTATAAAAAATCTTTTTTTTTTATTTATTGTATTTTATGACACTTATTTAAGTGTTTTAATACACATTATAACACACATTGTTATAATATGCTATTAAGGAACTCACAATGTATTAAAAATATAAAAAAATGAGTTAAAACCGTAAATTATATTAAAATAGCATTAATAATTCGTTTCTTAAGTCATTGTAGGCATTGGTAATTTTTTTGCTTATTAAAAACCTTCTAGAAAACTCATTTCAGTGCTTTAATGGTTTTTATAGTTCACAATGTTATAATAGGATTTTATAGATAACTAAAATGTCAGGATTCTGTATTTAAGAAATAAAAAATAGGTAAAAAACACTTATAACCTATTATAACACTTAACTAGGAGCTTTAATAGCAATTATAGCACAGAGTAGTCATTGTGAAAACTCATAAAAATTTTTGTTTATAAAAACTCTATTATAATACTTATTTGGGTGCTTTAATATCTATTATAGCCCACAATGTTATAATAGGATTTTATAGAAGCATAAAATCTCACGCTTCTGTATTTAAGAAATAAAAAAATTGGTAAAAAGTACTTATAACTTATTATAACACTCATTTAGGAGTTTTAATAGCAATTATAGCATAGAATGTTGTAATAGGATAGTACAGAACCCAAAGTGTTACATTTTTACATTGGAAAAATAAAAAATAACTTAAAAATGCAAATTATAATAATTAAAATAAAAAAACTCGTTTTTTAAGTCATTGTGAGCACTCATAAAAATTTTTGCTTATAAAAAAAACCTATTATAACACTCACTTAGGTGCTTTAATAGCTACTATAGCACACAACAGTGTTATAACAGGATATTATAGAAGCTCAAAATGTTACTCTTATGTATTAAAAAAAAAATGCTAAAAAGCGTAATTTATAAAAATAGTATAAAAAAACTCGATTTCTAAGTTAGTGTGGGCAATCATATATTTTTTTTTATTTCTTAAAAATTGATTATAACACTCACTTAAGTGCTTTAACACTCATTATAGCACACAATGTTATAATAGAATATTATACTTATAATTATAAAGGACTCGTTTCTTACATCATTGTGAGCACTTATTTTTTGCTTTTTAAGAAACCAATTATAACACTCAATTGTGTGCTTTAATAGTCATTATAGCAGACAGTATTATAATACGTTATTAAAGAACTCAAATTGTTACTTTTCCACATTAAGAAAATAACAAAACACTCAAAAAAAACACAAATTATAACAAATAGTATAAAAAATCTGTTTTTTATTTATTGTATTTTATGACACTTATTTAAGTGTTTTAATACGCATATTATAGCACACAGTTTGCCATCTAACAGAGTGCTGGAAGATAACAAGAGTTGGTATAATAATGTTGGCGGATAACAAAGTTATCTCTTTATTAACATTATTATACCAACTCTTGTTACCTTCCAGCATTCTTCGTTAGATGGCACACTGTGTCTGTCTATACGACTACTAGCCGAACTTTGCTTGATATAAGTGAGTTCTTCCACCCGTTCTAATCGAGCACAACACTCCGGGATACACTGTACTGAAAAGGGGCAAAAACCCCGAAACCGGTATACAGTTTCTCGACGTTGTTGTTCAATTGGAACACCTTTGTCACTCTTTTGTATTAAAAATAAAAATATAAAAGAAATTAGTTAAAATCGCAAATTATAAAAAATAGGATAAAGAACTCGTTTTTAAGTCATTATAGGCATTGGTAATTTTTTTAGCTTAATTAAAACCTATTATAACACTCATTTGGGTACTCTAATATTCATTATAGGACACGATGTTATAATAGGATATTATAGAACCTCAAAATGTTACTCTCCTGTATTAAAAGAAAATAAAAAAATTAGTAAAATGTCTAAACTGTTAAAAATACTACGAAAAACTTCTCTTTTAAGTCATTGTGGACACTTAATGATTTTTTTCCTTATTAAAAAACTTATTATAACACTCATTTGGGTGCTTTAATAACTATTATTGCACACAATGTTATAATAGAATATTATAGAAGCCTAAAATGTTACTTTTATGTATTAAAAAAAAATAGTATAAAAAACTCGTTTTCCAACTCATTATAGGCAATCATAAATTTTTTTGTTTATTAAAAAACTGATTATAACACACATTTGCGTGCTTTAATACTTATTACAGCACACAATGCTATAAATAGAATATTATACTCTTATAAATATGAAGGACTCGTTTCTTAAATCATTGTCAGCACTCAACTCTTCTTTTGCTTTTTAAGAAACCTATTATAACACTGATTTGGGTGCTTTAATAAACATTATAGCACACAATGTTATAATAGAATATTATAGAAGCCTAAAATGTTACTCTTATATATTAAAAAAAATAAATAAAAAAGAACTCATTTTTAAGACATTGTGGGCACTGATCGATTTAATGCTATTTAAGAAAGGTTTTATAACACTTATTTAGGTGTTTTATTGGCTATTAGAGTACACAATGATATAATATAGTTTGTAAAAGGACTCAAAATGTTACATTCTACATAAAAAATTAAAAAAAGAGCAAAATGCGCAAATTGTACAAAAGAGTACAAAAAATTCGTTTTCTAAGTCATAGTGGGCAATTGTAAATTTTTTTGCTTATAAAAAAATTGATTATAACACTTATTTGAGTGCTTTAATGCTTATTATAGCACACAAATAGAATATTATACTTATAAATATAAACGACTTGTTTCTTAAATCATTGTGAGCACTCAAGACGTTTTTGCTTTTTAAGAAACCTATTATAACACTCACTTGTCTGCTTTAATACCCATTAGAGCAGTCAGTGTTATAATATATTACTATAGAAGCTCAAAATATTACTTTCCTGTATTAAAACATATCTTTTTGAAGGTTGTTTTATGAAGTCTCTTAAAGTTATTTTAACTGTTAAATTCTGTTAAAAGCTGGCTAAAATACTTAAAAAACTTACCTGATTCTGTTCACTTTCTTGTTTAACATACTTCAGATGATTTTCAAGATTCTCGAGCTTCACAGTCGAAGTTTCAAACGTCGTTTTCTCCTTGACTCTTTGAAGTGTGAGTCTTGCAACTTCAGCTTCAAGCTCCTTATTTTCCCTGTTTGCAACCGGAATCTGAAAGCCATCTTCCCAGCCCAGACTTTTCAAAATTTCTCCCAAATAGTTTGACATTGCTAAAAACTGATTTTCGTCATTTGTTTGGACGCGCCACCATAGCAACCTCCCTTCTTTCCGCTTTCTAAATTTAACTCGCTCACATGCTAACATACTTTAAAATTTAAAAATAGAAATTAAAAATTTTGTAAAATTAAGCACGTAGTAGAGTGTGTTGATAAAAAAATGGAAATTAAGCTTTTATCGTGTCCTTTGTGCCTAAAACCGCATTTTCAAGGAGTTGAGGCTTTGAGGTCTTCTTTAATTAGTGTAGCGACTTCACATCTAACATGTCCTGTTTGTAATGAATCTCTACTAGGACTAGATAAATTAACAATTCATCTATTTACACATATCACTGAACGTGATAACAAACATGAAGAAAATGAAATTGCAAAGAGAGAAAAAGAAATTAACGAAAGTATAAATAGCTTGAATACGCTTATAGAAAACGAAAACGAACTTGTCAAATGTGATATTTGCAACTTCAATTTTACAGACAAAAATATTCTAGAAATGCACCAAAAACTCCTTCATCAAACAACCCCTGATAAAAATACAGGACAATACAGTTATCACTGCCATTTGTGTAGTAAAAAATTCAAAAAACGAGGAAGCTTAATGGTGCATCTCAGAGTTGCACATTACGGTTTTGGGCATCAACTTAATCCAGAAAAACCACAAGAACAGCCGACAACTTCAAAAATTCAGGAGAAACAATGGGAGTGCGATGTTTGCTCGAAATTATTTACAACAAAGTATTTTTTAAAAAAACACAAAAGGCTCCATACTGGTATACACAAATCTTGTGTTTTTCTCTCGAAAATTCAGATTTTTTCAGGAGAAATGCCCTACTTTTGTGCTCAGTGCAACAAATCGTTTACTTTTCAGCAGTCTTATCACAAGCACATGCTTTATCACTCTTCTGAAAAGCCGTATGTTTGTAATGAATGTGGGCGGGCTTTTAAGGAGCTTTCGACACTGCAAAATCACGCGAGGATTCATTCAGGGGAAAGACCGTTTGGATGTGAGACTTGTGGTATAGTATTTGCATCAGAAAATGAGAATTTGACCAGCAATTGTAGTAACTTTAAACTCAAAGTAATTAACGGTCTTATATCTTATTTTTGATTTTTTAAAAATCAATCTTTATTTAAATTTGATCGGGGGACTTTCTGTATAGTTTCTAACTTAAGTCAAATTTTTATTGTCTGATAAAATGAGTATATTTTCAAATTGCCTGATTTTATATGAGATAAGAATTTTTTTTCAGGAAAAAAATTTAGACAACGCGTTTCGTATTTGGTCCATCAGAGAATCCATACAGGTGTTATGCCTTATAAATGTACAGCTTGTGATAAGAGTTTCAGGTATAAAGTGAGTCAAAGGTCGCATAAATGTCCGGTTAGTCCAGCTGGGTCAGTTGTTCGAATTGTGGAGCCCGAAAAAACACAAAAACCTGAGACTGCGGCTTCAAATCTCACTCAGAATAAAGAACCAACTGTTAAATGTATAATGTCAGTTGATTATAACACTGGAAATATAAATTTTATTCAAAATAGTGATATTAACGTTATGTATTTAGAGAATAAAGCAGAAGAAGAAGAAGAGCAATGTGTTCAAAGTAAGAAATTTTAATTTGGCGCCACAGTTGCGTTTGGTATTTTGTAGGTTCTTCCCCTGTTTTTGTACCAACAGAACAACCAGATTTGTTCTCGATGGTTTTATCACCTTTACTGCCTGATGTTGAGTCGCTGTGTTTGACAAATACGGTTGATAACACTCAGAAAGTTGAGGAGAAAAATTGTGGAAATTTGGAAATGATAAATGAGGAATCTTTAAAGGAATTGTTTTACGGACCTGAAAATAAATAATTTAAACGATTTAAATATTTTTTTGAAGTGTTCTTGATGCTTTTATCATTAATAAAAAACCAAAATTTTTGTGATTTTTTTTATAATTTGAATTATTGGTTTTTTATTTTTCAGTAGTAGTTTTTCTTTTTCCACTATCTTTCTCAGTTTTTTTCGCGCAGACGTAATTCTCTTGTTCTCCTTTTTTCGCTTTCAATTTAATTAATTTTAATTAAGGTATTGTCATTCGTATATGGCGTCACGACAAAAACAAATCTAAATAGCAATGACCCTTATTAAATCGAAAATTATATGAATGATTCACGAATATCCGGCGAGACTAACGCAAACCGCACCCTAATCCCTTAATAGAACAAAAAAAAATAATTAACGAATTTTTTTTATTGATAATATAATCAAAATTTGTAATAATAGCGCACATGACTTGATTGCACAAAAAAACTTTACTTACACTTATTATAAAATTGTTGATAAAAATAAAATACAATAATAACGTTTAATATCAAAAACGAGCATGTGCCTTGGCTAATTAAGTCTTTGGCTACAATAAAACACAATTGACTTGCCGTGTTTTAATTTTGGTTTTCTTGTACGTCCGTATTGCCTCTTCAAAAACTTCTTTAAGGCCTTCTCGTGTTTTCGCTGAACATTCAACGTATCCTTCAGCTCTCACTTTCCTTCGCAATTTTTTACCGTCCTGAATTGAGAAACAGTGAACACTTGGGTCGTCTCTTAAGTCTATTTTAGTCGCTGAAAACATTATATTTTAATTAGTGAACTGATTAACTGATAACATTCAGGAATGGTTATCTCATCAACAACCCAAATTATCAATGATTTTATAAAATTGTTGTAAAGATATTAGGATTTCTTAAAAACTGTTACTCGTAGGTTGTTGATTAATGGAGTTATTAAAGCAGAATAAAGCTGTAAACCTGCTTTGTTAACAGACAACTCATTATATCAACAACCCAATCAGTGACTAATATAAAATTGTTGTAGAGACATTATTAGGCTCTTAAGATGAGTCATTTGTGAGGTATAAAGCTCTAAACCCGTCTTATCAACAGACTACTCTCATCAATCAACAACCCAAATTATTAATCACTTTATAAAAATGTTATATTCTCGTCAATTAGGTCAACAAACAACAACATTTATTAATGCTCAAATTATCAACAATTTTATAAAATTATTATAGAGAAGTTAGGCTGTTGAGTTGAGTCATTTGTGAGGTATAAAGCTGTAAACCTGCTTCATTAACAACCCTCTAGATCAACAACCCAATTAATAACAATCAGCCACCTTTCAAAATTGTTGTACAAACTTTAGGCTTTTAAAAAACTAACCGTTAGGCCGTTGATTAATGTAGTCATTGATGCAAAATAAAGCTGTAAACTCGCCTCATTAACACACAATCCGCTACATCAACAACCCAATCAATGACAGTGTCTAAATCATCAACGATTTTGTATAATTAACTGTTAGGCTGTTGATTAGTTGAGTCATTGATGAGGTATAAAGCTGTAAGCATAAACACAACAACCCAAATCGTCAATAATCTCATCAACGATTTTATAAAATTGTTGTATAAACATTAAGCTCTTTAAAAAACTGTTAGGCTGTTGATAAATCATCAGTGAGGTATAAATCAAGAAACTCACTTTATCAACAAACAAAGTTTCATCAATGTTAATTACATCAACAACCTAATTTATAAAATCAATATCAAAATCAAATCATCAACAATTTTATAAAATTGTTGTATAAACATTAAGCTTTTTAAAAAACTGTTGGGCTGTTGATTAACTAAATCATCAGTGAGGTATAAATCTGTAAACTCACTTCATCAACAAACAAAGTTTCATCAATGTTAATTACATCAACAACCTAATTTATAAAATTGTTATATTACCTACCTGATTAACCGACAACTTTCATCAATGGTCATCTTATCAACAATATAAATTATCAACAATTTTATAAAATATTTGAAGGAATATTAGATTCTTTAAAAAACTAATCGTTAGATTGTTGATTAGGTAATTTAGTTATTAATGAAGTATAGAGCTATCAACCGGCCTTATCAACAGACAACTTTCATCAATCTCCATCGCATCAACAACCTAAATCATTAAGAACTTTATAAAATTGTTGTAGAGAAATCTAACCGTTAGATTGTTAATAAGTTGGCTTTTTGAGTAGTTGAATTTAATAAAATCCGGATTATCAAATTGTTTGTTAATCCATTTCATCAACGTTCTTAATAAATTTTTTAAAACACAAATCATTAGGTTGTTGATTCGTTGACTCATTAATAAAATATAAAGACGTAAATCTACCACACCTACAGAATTTTATCAATTCCTTTCTTTTCAACGACCCAAATTATTAATTATTTTATAAAATTGTTGAAGAGACAATAACCGTTGGGCTGTTGATAAGTTGGTTCTCTGATTAGTTAGATTGTTAATAAAAAGCGAATTGACGAATTGTTTGTTAATCCATCTCATCAACTACCTAACTAATCAACGTCTTTAAAACTTGTTGTAGAAACATTATTCTTTTAAACCTTAATCTTTGTGTTGTTAATTAGTTGAGTATTGATGAGATATAAATCTGTAGACTCACTTCATCAACAGACAACTTTCATTGTTTATCAACAGCTCAATTTATTAATGGTTTAATCAGCTTCTCAACCGATAACTTTTATCGATGCTCATCTCATCAACACCCAAATTATAACGACTTTATAAAATTGTTGTAGAGATATTAGGCTTTTTAGAACTGTTAGATTGTTGATTAAGTTGTTGATTAGGTATAAAGCTGTAAACCCACTTCATCATCAACAGAACATTGATCTAATGCCCATTTAATCAACAACATAAATTATTAACAGTTTTATAAAATTATTGTAGCGACATTAGTTTTTTTAGAACTGTTAGGTTGTTGATTTTGTTGTCTCTCTCGAAAACTAACCGATAGATTGTTGAGTATTTGTTGAAGTACAAAGCTAAAAACCTATTTTATCAAGAGAACATTGAGTCACGAATTATCAATGATGTTATGAAATTCTTGTAGAGAAAACTAACCGGTTGTTGATGAGTCAGGTCGTTGATTAGTTGTATTGTTGATAAAATGCAGATTAGCGAATTAACTACTGATTTATCTTATCAACAACTCAAGTAATTAAAAATTGTTGTAGAAAAACTGTTAGGTTGTTGATGTAATGAATCAATATAACAACAACCCCAACTCACCTACTAGAATTACAGGTGCATGTGGGTTATGATGCCTGATTTCTGGAACCCATTTTACTATAACATTATCATAAGATGATGATGAACTATCCACAGAAAAACAAACTAGAAAGCATTTTGTCTAAAATATAAAATAAAAACAATTTTTTTAAACAAGATTATATCTGGAGTTTTACATTAGGATATGCTAGAGGACGAAGCCTTTCATAGTCTTCCTGACCTGCTGTATCCCACAGGGTCATATTATATTTAACATTATCTACGATTATATCCTGACCATAATGCTCAAATCTGTCAAAAGAAAAAATATTGTTGACATTGAGATAAAACTGCAGAAAATAACTTAAATAAATAGAAATATAGTTTGTCTATTTAAAACAGTAAATTTCAAGAATTTCTAACAAATTCTACTTACACAGTCGGCACATATTCCTCGGGAAATTCATCTTTGGTGTAAGAAATTAAAAGACAGGTTTTTCCTACCACACCATCTCCAACAACTGTAATTTTGACATTTTCAGGATGTTGAGGGTTTTCTTTCGGTGGTGTCGTCATGACTAGTAATTAATTAAAAATAAGTTTAGAGCGGTTGAGTCGACTTTATCAAATTTAATCAACAAAGTATGACGTAGAAGGGCGTAACTATTGAAATATAAACATGCCTTAAGGAAAATCATTGGAGGAGTGAATTTTGGGTCAAGATAAGATTTTCGCTTGGATTAAGGACATTTCGGTCAGAGAAATTGTGAAATTTAACTCAAATATGACTTACCTATTTTTGTAAAATTATAAAAATTCGGTAATTTTCTTTAAAACACAGTCATTTTTCGAAAATTGTGTAATTCCTAGAGACGTGCCTCTAAATACGAGTCATAGTCACTCTATCGCTTAGGAAATTGTTATCTGAAATATTTATCAGAGAAGCGCTGTTCACTTGTAAATTTATTGTGTTAGTTTATCAACCTCTGGGTGACAGACTACTGAGAGAGACTTTTCCATAAATTTCTGTGACCTGTTTCCGTTAATAAAACGTTTTTTTTAATTTGTTAATTGAGGCGGTAATTTTCGCACTACACACTACTTTGTTATCACAATTTATGATTCATTTCGTTGGTATACTACGTTTTCTGAATTAAATAAGCAATGTGGTGGACGGTAATTATTATTATTCAAAGAAAATATCTCGGAATTAATAAGGATTGGTTATTGATACATTCTTAAAGCGTTACATCTTTGTTTTGGAACAGCAAGGACGCGAAAACTTGTTATTTGGAATTTATTAAAATGGTTATCTTGCACTTTGAATTTAGGATTTAATGGCAGAATTTGAAAAAAGAGAATAACAATGAAATGTAGTCAGTCTGAGAAAATCCCGGATTTGTAATTCACCGGATGTTTGATTATGACAATAGATCTTTCAAGCACTGAGGAATTTCATACGACAATGTACTGTAATAAAATATTTAGAAATGCTCAATAATGATAATAATTATAAATATAGTTTTTAGGAAGTTTATAGAGTTTTATGGCAGATGGAAAGAAAATTGAAAGAACAGACATCAACAGAGATCAATATTTTATACTTTTTTTTAATCAAAATCAGAAGTTATGCTTTTTAACGGCAGAAATCACATAGAAATTCTAAAAAATCTTTATCTTTATTATAAAAAAATATTTCGTTTTTATTATAAAGTATCTTAGGGATAAACCGCTTAGAAATCATTGGAAATCTCTGTTAATTTTTAAAAATTTGATAAAATTTTAAATAACTTTTAGAAATCTTTAGAAATCCTAAGATATCTAGGTAAAGCTTATTTAACTAAAGGATAAACAGCTTAAGATATCTAGTGTACAAGTACTAAGATATCTTATACAAATTTTTAGAAATCTTATACATTTTTAAGAAAACCTTATAGTAATCTCATACAAAAACTCTTAAAAATCTCTAGATATTTTTAGAAATCATTACAAATCCAAAGAAATCTTTAGAAAATTTACAAAATTTTAAGGATTCTTTAAGAATCTTTAAGAATCTAAATTTAAGAATCTTTAAAATCTTAAATATCTAACTGAGAAATAAACCGCTTGAAAAATCTAGTGTACAAGTACTAAGAAATCTTATAGAAACTTTTGAAAATTTTTAAATATTCTTAGAAATCTAAAGATAATTGTTTATAAAAATTCTTTTATATAAATCTTTAGAAATTTTAAGAAATACATATTTAGAAATCTCGTAGAAATTTTTAAAAATCCTACGAAATAATTATCTTTATCATCTAAGTATCTAAGTGAGGCATATCAGAAATCTTTAGAAATGCTATAAATTTTTAAGAAAATCTTAGAAATCTCATACGAAAACCTTTAAAAATTCAATAAAAATTTCTAGTTATTCTGGAAATAATTACAGATCTCTAGAAATTCTTAAAAATTTTAGAAAATTTTAAGAAGCTTTTAGAAATCTTATACATATCTTTAGAAATATTAAAAAATCTTTATTTTTAATATGAAAAAAATATTTAAATTTTTATTATTAAGTAGGTATCTAAGAGATAAAACGCTTAAGAAATCTGTTGGACAAATACTAAGAAATCTTACAGAAATCTTTAGAACTCTTATAAAATTTTAAGAAACTTGTAGAAATCTTATACAAATCATTAAAGATAATTCTAAAAAATTGTTTCAAATATTCTAGAAATCCTTATAAATTTTTGAAAATTCTTTAAAATTCTATTAAATTTTAAGAAACTTTTAGACATTCTATAGAAATCTTTAAAAATCCTAAGATATCTAAAGCTTCGTCTTTAAAAATTATTTCAAAATTTTATTTTAAATTATTTAACTAAGAGATAAACCGCTTAAAAAATCTATAATTGTATAAATACTAAGAAATCTTATAGATATTTTTAGACATTGTTATCTGCAAATGTATCGAACTGGAGGAGAAGCTGCTTAAGAAATCTACTAAACTTGTACTAAGAAATCTTTAAAAATCTTATAAAATCTTAATGAGGGCAAACCGCTTAAAAAATTTAGTGTTCAAGTACTTAGAAATCTCTAGAAATTCATACAAATTTTTAGAAATCTTAAAGAATTTTAAGAAACTTTTAGAAATGTAGAATTCTTAAGAAATGTTATTAAAATCTCTAGACAATTTCAAAATTTCCTAGAAATTATTGGAAATCTTTAAGGTTTTAAGAATCTTATAAAAATTTTATAAAAATCTTTTAGAAAACATTAGAAATATTAATCTATATCATAAGAAATCTGGTGTAAAAATACTAAGAAATCTTATACAGAAATCATTAAAACTATTATGAAATCTTATGAAACCCTTAGAAATTATTAAATTATTATTATTACCTTTAGAATAAAAATTTTAGAAATTCATGGAAATTTCGTAGAAATTTTCAGAAATTCTAGGAATCTTTGTTTTCATGATAAAAAAATATTTCAAACTTTTATTATACAGTATTTGAGGAATAAACCGCTTAAGAAATCTAGGTGTAAAAGGTAGAGGGGTGCGCTTCGGGCGTTTGAAATCCGATACGCTTTGATTCCGAGAAGATTGAATTTCATCTTTTTCCCGCCAGAAAATTGACAGTTCTAAAGTCGGCCAACAAAATAACTGGTAACTTTTTCGAACAAGTATGTCAGTTATTTTTGTTGAGCGACTCTAGAACTGTCAATTTTCTGGCGGGAAAAAGAAAAAATTCAATCTTCTCGGATTCAAAACGCATCGGATTTCAAACGCCCGAAGAGCACCCGATTAGAAATTATTAGAAATCTCTAGAAATTTTAACCTTAGTTTTTAAAAATTATTTCAAAATTTTATTCTAAATTATTTAACTAAGGGATAATCTGCTTATGAAATTTATTTTACAAATACTAAGAAATCTAATAGAAAGCTTTAGAAATCCTATAAAACATTATAAAAAACTCTTGGAAATCTCATACAAACCTATGGAAATTCTAATTTTTTGTAGAAATGTTATAATATCAAATTTTCAAAAATTCCTAGAAATTCTTAAAAATTGTAAAAATTTTCAGACACCGTTAAAATTTGTATAATTTTTTTGAAATTTTTTAAATTTTAAGCAATCTCTAAATTTCTAGAAATGTTATAAAATTTTAAAAATCCATTATTAATCTTAAGAAGGTAAACCGCTTTAAAAATTTAATGAACAAGTACTTAGAAATCTTACAGAAATAATTAGAAATCCTTAGCTTAAAAATGCTATAAAATCTATGAAACTTTAAGATATGCTACAATGTTTTAAAAAATATTTAGCAATCTTATCGATATCTTTGAAAATACTATAAAATCTTCAAAATCTTACAGAAATCTTTAGATATTCTAAAAAACTTTATCATAAAATCTATTTTAAATTTTTATTAATTACGTATGGAGCATCTAACTAGGGGAAAAACCGCGCTAGATACTTAGTAGACAAAGTAGGTACTACTAAGAAAACTTGCAGAAATCTAAAAAAATATTTACAACTCTCTAAAGAAATCTTTACAAATATTCATCGTCTTATTAAAAAATATTTTAATTTTTTTTATAAAATTTTTAACTGGTGAGCAAACCGCTCAAGAAATCTGGTGTGCAAATACTAAGAAATCTTATAGAAACTTTTGAAAATTTTTAAAAATCCTTAGAAATTTTAAGAAATATTCGGAAATCACATAGAAATCTTTAAAAAACCTAATCAATCTAAAGCTTTATCCTTAAAGTTATTTCAAAATTTTATTCTGAAATATCTAACTCAGAGATTAACCGCTTAAGAATTCTAGTGCACAAGTACTAAGAAATTTTATAACAGTCTTTAGACATTCTATAAAACTTCAAGAAACCCTTAGAAGTCTCCTATAAATCTATAGAAATCTTATTTTTTTAAAAATGTAATAAAATATTAAGAAACCTTTAGTAATTTAATAAAAAAAATTAAAAACTCTTTGAAACTTTTGTAAATTTCTAGAAATCTAAAAATTTTAAGAAATTTTTAAAAATCTTTAGAAATCTTCATCTCAAGCAATTTTCATTCAAATTTTCATTAGAATTAGAAAGTATCTAAGTGAGGGATAAACCTCTTAAGAAATCTAGTGTACAAGAACTAAAAAATCTTTAGAAACTGTTAGCTTAAAAATCCAATAAAATCAATGAAATTTTAAGAAAACCTTAAGATAAAAATGCTACAAAACCTTAAGAAATCTTAACAATCTTATCAAAATCTTTAAAAATACCATAAAATCTTTAGATTTTACGAGGTTTAAATCTAAATTGTGCCACATTTTAAAAAAACTTTTTTAACAAAACCGAGATTTGCTCCTTTGTTTTGATTACATAACTGTTTTAGTGTTTATCACAAAAAACATTTACAAAATTAGAATTCTTATCTCTAATCGACTGATACAGCACACCCATTGACCTGTGCCCCCTTCTTATATCAAGCAAAAATCAAAAGTTATAAAAAAAGTTGGGTGCGTATGATGTGCGCACAAATTTAAACATAACCTATAAATTTTCATTTGCGATATTTTACAATCTGTGTTTATAATTGACCTCTGTAATTACTGATAGTTTATCAGATATTTACTTGTTAAAAAATAAGTGTATTTTTGTGGTTTTCGAGGTTGACAAGAGTGACAAACATTTTTATTATTATTGTAGAAATTGCTACGTGACAAGCAAGTTGGAAGTCATGGCTGGTAAGAAATTGTCTTAATTTACTTAAAATTACGATAATTATCTTCCTGAATTATCCCAAATTCTATTATTTTAAAAAAACAACAATTTTTCTGATTTCTAAATCAGCAAAGAAAATTTTAAGACATGACATAACCTATATTTGTTCATTTGTTTCAGCCAACCCTTTTGATAAATATTTAAAAACTCTAAATATTGGTGGTAAAGAGCTGAAATATTATGATTTATCAGCTTTAGGAAGCCAATATGGTAAGATTTCTAATTTAAACTCGTTATTTTCAAAAAAAAAAAAAAAAATGCAACACCTTGAAAATCTTATGGTGTTAAATCTGAGATTTCCTGAGAATTATGAGTAGGTCATAGAAAAGAAATGATGAAAGTTTCGGTTAAATAACACATAAAATAACCATTTAAATTAATAAAAAGTGACATTACTACAGTTGATACACTCTCCTACTCAGTGAGGCATACTTTTCCTGAAGTATGCCATTCCAAGCTTCCTCCAGCTGGTGTCTGAGATCTAGTGTTGTTAGTGGATGCGGCAGTAAACGTAAACACAGACTCCTACAATCCCATCTTCAATGGGATTAAAGGCTAATGAACGCATGACCATGGTAACACAGGTGCACAATGCACTGTCTTGCTGAAAAACGGTACTGCTACAAATGGCAATAAAACAGGGTCCAGTACGTCTTCTACGTATCGCCAAGCATTTAGAGTGTCATTGACAATAATAAGTGTGATCGGTGCCTAATACAAATTGCTCTCCATACAATTCAATCAGATCTAAGTTTCGTCGTTCTCCACGAACGCGACAAACCCGAATTCGGCTGTTATTTCACCAACTACAGTAGGATTCATTGCTGAAAACTATCCGATCTCCGATACCGGTGAAGTCGGGGTGTCTTCACCCGACGCGTGTTCTTTCAATTCTTCGGACAGTGGTCTAGCTACTCTGCAGCGATAAAATCTGTCTCTAACACGACGCTCTTCACGTTCATGGACGACACAGGGACGTTCGCTACCATTTCGGCGATGTTCTAGATATTCTTCCTATTATACTGTCCATATTCTTAGTACAGTGCTTGATGTTCTTCCTAAACTTCGTGCAATTACACGGATAAGTAAACGAACTTCATGCAGACCAATCGTTCAAAGTCTGAAAGCTGCAAAACTATAGGAAAAACTTGTGGAGCTCTCTGAACTTTTTATCATTGACTTCTTCCAGATTTGATGTAGAAAAGTCTCTTTTCTCCCTTTTTCTAGGTGTTGCATTTTTTTAAAATGAATTTATAATCCAAAACTCAAAAAATAATTTCAGACCGTTTGCCATACTCGATCAGAGTTCTTCTTGAATCAGCAGTCAGAAATTGTGATAATTTCCAAGTTCAGGAGAAAGATGTTCAAAATATCTTAAATTGGGAAACTAATCAAGCAGTTGAAGGAGGAATTGAAGTGCCATTTAAGCCTGCAAGAGTCATTTTACAAGTACTCTGATCTTTAACAAAAAAATCCTTTATTAATTGTTTATTTAGGACTTCACAGGTGTTCCTGCTGTTGTTGATTTTGCAGCAATGCGAGATGCTGTTAAACAATTAGGTGGAAATCCTGAAAAAATTAATCCGAGTTGTCCTGCTGATCTTGTTATTGATCATTCTGTACAAGTTGATTTTGCCAGATCGTGAGTTTTTTTTTTGTTATACAAACTGTACTAAGAGCAACTTGAGGTTCTTAAACACGGCTTCCTAAAATACCATACTTGTGTAATGTAGGAAGCCGTGTTTTGCACCGTTTTGAAGCTAGAGGGCGCCAAAATTAGAAATTCTCAGATTGCTCTATGAAACTGTCTTTTGCACATCTAAAACATTAAATAATTAATTTCACAGATCAAATGCGTTAAAGAAAAATGAAGATTTGGAATTTGAAAGAAATCAGGAACGATTTACATTTTTAAAAGTAATTTTTTTCGTAAAAATTTCTTATACCGAGTGTTATTTTATACTGATTTCAGTGGGGGGCTAAAGCTTTTAATAATATGTTAATTGTGCCACCTGGAAGTGGAATTGTGCATCAAGTGAATTTGGAATATTTAGCAAGAGTTGTTTTTACAGGAAAAGACAATATTTTATATCCAGATACTGTGGTAAGTCTATTTTTTGACTTTCTAGATTAAATAACTGTATTGCGGCTTATCAAAGATTTTCTAATTATTGATATGATACACAAGGTAGCGCTACGTATCATATAAATTCGGGAAAAAAGATTATTTAGTAAAAACCGTGTTCTGTTACCGTCAAAAAAAATATTATTTTTCTTTTCTCGAATTCTGATAATGCTCTGAGATAATCTAGAGCGTGTTAAAAATTCAAGCGTTGCTATTAACAACAAAATCAACTAAAAAAATTATGAAAAAACACACTGCAAGCATCATGAATCTTGGCGAAAAGAGTGGCCCCAGTGGGCGAAAACCGCAAAAAATCATTGGAAAGCTCAAGACTGAGAAGAAAAAGAAAAGGCGTCGTAAAGAAAGCTTTGGAGTTTATATTTATAAGGTGCTCAAGCAGGTACATCCAGATACGGGGATTTCAAGTAAAGCGATGAATATTATGAATAGTTTCATAAATGATATTCTGGAACGTATTGCTCTTGAATCAACAAATTTGGCGCAGTATAATAAGAGGTCCACGATTACAAGTAGAGAGATACAGACGAGTGTGAGATTGCTTCTTCCTGGAGAGTTGGCGAAGCATGCAGTTTCTGAAGGTACCAAGGCGGTTACGAAGTATACGACTTCAAGAACACAATAATTTTTTGTTTTTTGGAAATGTGTTTTTGGTTTTGTTATGTAGTTTTTGATTTTTTAATAAAAGTTACAGAATTTTTTTTGTTTAAAAATGTTAAGAACAAGATTCTATTTATTCATAATTAAAGAATAACTTCTGATTTAGAAACAACAAAATCTATTGAAAGTCAAAATTTAAAAAAATAAAGATCGAAAAATTCGTTCAGAATATCGCTTCTAATTCAAAAATACAAAATTTAGGAAGTCTTGTTTCGATTTCTTGTGGATGAAATAAGTATTCTAAATCAGAAATGCAAACATATTTTCTGTTAGATAGATCAATTCTGATTCAGAAACAAGAAAATCTTAAAAACTAAAATTTATAATGATTAAGATCTAAAAATTTGTTCCGAATGGCGCTTCTAATTCAGAAATACAAAATCTAAGAAATCTCGATTCGAGTTATAGTAGATAAAATAATAAAATATTTTATAGAATTATTTCTAATCCAGAAATACTTATTTAATATAGTGAAACTCAAAATTTAGAATGTCGAATTTAAGGAATTTTCTAAATCTGCTACTTCCAATTTAGAAATACAAATATTTTCTATTTTCTGGACTGCTTCCAAATGAAAAATACAAAAATATCTTGTATTAGATGGATGAAACTTCTAGATTAATTTCTGATTCAGAAACAGCCCAATTTATTAAAAAACAGAATTCATAAATATGCGACTCTAATTTAGAAATACAAATTCTAATTTGCGGTTCGGCGATTCTAATTGAAAAATAAAAAATTTAGGAAGTCTTGCTTTGATTTCTTGTGAATGAAGTAAATATTTTTTCTAAATTTATTTCTAAATCAGAAATATCTGTTTAATGTACTCCAAATCAAAATTTAGAAAGTTCTTGTTTAAAAAAGTCATTTTTAAGGAAGCTTCTGGGTCTACTACTTCTAAATTAGAAATACAAACATATTTTCTGTTAGACAGATGAAGCTTCTAGATCAACTCTGATTCAGAAACAGCAAAGTTTATTAAAAAACAGAATTCATAAAGATAAAGTTCTAAAAACTTGTTCAGAATATAGTTTTTAATTCAAAAATGCAATATTTAGGAAGTCTCCTTCGAATTCTTGTAGATGAAGTAAGAATTTTTTCTAAATCAGAAATATCTGTTAAATTTAGAAAGTTTAAGTTCTAAAAAAGTCGTGTTTAAGGAAGCTTCTAGATCTACTACTTCTAAATCGAAAATACAAACATATTTTCTTTTAAATAGATGAAACTTCTAGAATGATTTCTAATTCAGAAACAGCAAAATCTATTAAAAAAAAATTGTAAAGATAAACTTTTAAAAAATTTGATTACAATCTTCTAATCTAGAAATACATAATTTCTGGTGGATAAAATAAGTATTTTTTTTATTAGAAATATCTGTTTAAATAAAATCAAAATTTAGAAAGTTCGTTATTAAGAAAGCATCTGGATTTGCTATTTCTGAATCAGAAGTACAAAAGTATTTGTTGTTAGTTGTATGAAGCTTCTGAATTAGTCTGATTCAGAAACAGCAAAATCTATTAAATAACGGAATTTATAAGTTCTAAATTTTTTTTTAGAATGGCACTGATAATTTAGAAATGCGCAATTTCTGCTAGATAAAATAAGTATTTCTTCTAAATTTATTTCTAAATCAGAAATACCTATTCAATATACTCCAAATCAAAATTTAGAAGGTTCTTGTTTTAAAAAAGTCGTCTTTAAAGAAGCTTCTGGACCTACAACTTCTAATTTAGAAATACAAAAGCTGGAATTGATAATAGAAGGTTTTTACAGATTTTTTAAAAAATAAATAACATTTTTATTGACATTTTTACGTACATGACTGTACATCTTTTATTATTAGTTTTTTGTACAGTACTTTTATAACCTTCTGGATTATTTGACTGTTTTTTCCGGCCTGTCTATACTCTCAAGGTGTCGCTACTTTCCGTATCAGTTCCTGCTGATATATGTATTTGACATTGATAAACTACAACAGAAAAATAAATTTCTTTGTGGTGACTTTATTTTTATTTTATAATTGCATAATACTGTTTGATTTTCTTGATTAAATAATAAATCTTGTTATTTCAGGTCGGCACTGACTCACACACAACAATGATTAATGGTTTGGGTGTCCTTGGATGGGGTGTTGGTGGTATTGAAGCTGAAGCTGTTATGTTAGGACAATCAATCAGTATGTTACTACCACAAGTTGTTGGTTATCGTTTACATGGAAGTTTAGGACAATATGTAACATCAACTGATTTAGTCCTTACTATAACTAAAGTAAAATCTTAATTTACTGTCTTTTAAAAAAATAATAACACAATTCTAGAATTTGAGACAATTAGGTGTTGTTGGAAAATTTGTTGAATTTTATGGACCTGGAGTAGCAGCACTGTCAATAGCTGATCGTGCTACTATTGCTAATATGTGTCCAGAATATGGTGCAACTGTTGGATTTTTCCCAGTTGATGAACATTCGCTAAATTATTTAAGACAAACAAGTAAAAAATTGATTATTTAATTAAGAAAAATAATAATTTTTTAATATTTAGGTCGTCCTGAAGAACAGATTAAATTGATTGAGGAATACTTGAAAGCTACAAAACAATTAAGAAATTATTCAAATGAAATAAATGAGCCTGTTTTTAGTCAAAGTGTTAGTTTGGATCTATCAACTGTTGTTTCATCAGTTAGTGGACCTAAAAGACCAAATGATAGAGTTTCAGTTTCTGAAATGAAGTCTGATTTCAGGATGTGCTTAAGCAATAAGGTATTGTAATTTTTTTAAAAGTTTTGTAGGCTAATTTCAAGTTGAGATTGCTTTTCTTT
The DNA here is from genome assembly GCA_029207805.1 of Tribolium confusum. NCBI lineage: Eukaryota > Metazoa > Arthropoda > Insecta > Coleoptera > Tenebrionidae > Tribolium > Tribolium confusum. Next base: position 971,311 of record JALGAY010000004.1, read on the forward strand.
AGCAACAAACCCGAATTTTATTATTTTTTATGGAAACGAAGGTAACGGTATTACTTCAACTTGAAATTAGACCATAAAAAATGTATAAAAAATTTATATCTGTTACCAACTTGATAATAACAAAACAATTTTTTGTGACTTTGTCTAAACTGTCTAAAAAAGAAGCCAATTGGTTTTCCTAACTAGCAATAGAGGGCGCTTTTTGTGAATTGTTAACTGAAACTTATATATCACTTGACCAAATTTAATTGGTCTCACGTTATATACAAATAGAATCTTTATTAAGACAGTTGATTAAATCAAACCAATCGTCTAAGTCACAACCTTCTCGATAAAAGGCGCCTTATAAAGCCTGCCGCGTGGCGAGCTTACAGTGATTCTCCGCTTGGCGCTGCTTGACGATATACGTATTCTGCATATACATCTTATCTATGGATATCCATCGTTACAACTGTCAAATTTGAACTAATTCAAATTTTGTATTTAATTTTTTGCATTATATAAGATTTGTTAGTTGTTTTCTTTGTAAGTTACAGTTAGTTATTGTTTGTTTTTTGCTTAGACCGATGGTTCGACTTCGACATAACCTCATTGTTTTAACCTTAGATTGACAGTTCAACCCAGAGAAGTGCAGTGTATATAGAAATAGTGCAACAGTGCACAGCGCCAATACGGCAGAAAGTGGCGTTTCTCCGGAATTACGATAACAATGGGAATTCATCGAAATTGGCAGGCCGCTATTAAAGTCATTTTTTATTATTTTATAAAGAAGGTCGTGGTTTTAACCTTAGATTGACAGTTCAACCCAGAGAAGTGCAGTGTATATAGAAATAGTGCAACAGTGCACAGCGCCAATACGGCAGAAAGTGGCGTTTCTCCGGAATTACGATAACAATGGGAATTCATCGAAATTGGCAGGCCGCTATTAACGTCATTTTTTATTATTTTATAAAGAAGGTCGTGGTCTAAATAAAGACCTAATTTTTGAATAACTGCTTTGGTTTTCCTAATTAGCAATAGAGGGCGCTTTTTTGTGAGTCGTCAATGTTCCAATACATTGAAACTCATTGATCACGTGACCAAATTTAATTGGTCTCATCGTATACACAAATAGATTTTTTTTATTTAGACAGTTGACTAAGCTTTTATCTTCTTGGTTTTTCAAACTAGCAGTAGAGGGCGCTTTTCGAAAATTTGGTTAAAGTAACTATATAGATTATATTATATTAATCTATACAGCTACTTTAATTTGGTAATGTTCCAATACACTAAAACTCATAGATCACGTGACCAACTTTAATTGGTCTCACCGTATATACACACCGAATTTTTTTTATTAATATAAGCCTTACCAACTGTCTTAAAGAGCCAATCCTCGCCTTAATCTTTTTGGTTTACTCTACTAGCAATAGAGGGCGCGCACTACCACTTTTTTAAAGATGAATTTTGTTAAACATGAGATGATTTCTACCCGGTGATTGTTAAAATTCTCAACCACTGAGGCAAAAACCACCTGACGTTCAACTTTTTTTTTTAATTTTTCCTGATGCTCTAGGCACAAAACATAGAGACAAACTCAACCCAGTGATAATATAAAATTAATATCAACTGAATCAAGTTTATCGACATGTAATGCGACCAAAAATTTCTTGTTTCTCACTTGTTGATTGTGTGATAGAACCATTGGACAAACTCTACCCAGTGATGTTTTTAATAATACATCAACTGAGCTGAGTTCATCCAAAAGTTCTACCAAAATTTGTTGAGCTGAATTTATTCCGAAAATTTGTTGATTATAGTAATATTTGTCCACGTTACTGACAGCTTTATGATTTAAATATCACGTAAAGCTGTCGCAACAGTGGAAAAATAAAACCGAAATAATAAAAGAAAATTCTACTCACCCAATACAACACACTTTGAACTGTTTTCACTGAGGGATGGTTTCGAACTAAGTGAAATTTTGAGTTTGGGGGGATTTATAAAGGGGTGTGAGGGTTGTCCCCCACCCGTAATCACTTTCAAAGGGCGGGTGGGGAATCAGGGAACTAATACTTTCTTTTTTAAGAAATATTTGACACAATTACCGGATTTTTTGACTTGATTCTTACACGACTTGTAGTCTTGTGAGACACAACTTTTCTCAGGAATTTGATAGAACAAAGCGGTTATTCTATACTTTATTTTTATAAACAGATAGTGGTGGTATTACAGATAACTACAATACATAACAATTTTTTTTTTGACTCATAATGTGGTATTTAATCTAATTCTTTTATTGTTTTTTTTTGTTTTTGTAGGGAAAGGTATTTGTAACTAAATAACAATTTTTTTTTGAAATACAAATTTATTATAAACATTTACAATAACAATACAGAATTTAATCACTTGATCACTTTATCCCTCGTTGTTTTTTTGCTAAAACTATTCGACAAACTGAACCCAGTGAAATGAAATTTTCCTGTCATCTGAGTCGAGTTCATCTAATAGATTCAGCTCGGTTTACTTTTGTTCTTCTTGTTTTACTTAATTTGTTGTAACTTCACAAATGCAGTAAGGCAACTACGGCTGTGATATGTTTAATAAATGACACATCACACCTGTAGTTCCTTAAATGCATAATATGAAATGAATTTTAATAAAAACAAAAATGTTGAGATGCCAACTACATATTTCTTAGGTGAATCTAGCTTTATGACTTATAATTTAATCATAAGTTAGATCACCAAAGAAATATAAAGTAGACGTTATGAATGCACTAAACACTTTCTTGTACTAATTTACTTTCGTTTTGTTTATATAGTTTCAAGGGGGCTATATTTCTCCCACTCTACATTGAGATATTAGTGATGTTATTAACGAAATTTTTGTTATTACAGGACGTAACGAAATTTTGTTTTATTAATTTTGTGATTTAGAAGTGTTTTTTGTAAATTTCAGAATGTTTTTTTGTTAATTTGACGAGTTTTTTATTGAAAAATTTATACGTATTACTTGCATTTTTCGTTTCTTGAGACTTCTTACTTATTGATAATTGTGATAATTTTAATTATTGTTTATTCAGGAACAAATATTTATTATTTGATTAAAGAAGATATCTTGGGAATTGGACCTATTAATACAAAATACATATTTATCTGAAATATATTTTTGAAATTTTAGTTTATTTGGCAAATACCTGAAGACATAAATACCGAGTTTTGATTTCTTTTTCTTAGAAAATAATCGTTTAGAGATAATCTTGAGGTTTCGTAGAGATGACATGCTGTGTTAATTTCAAAGGATTAAAGGGATTATTTTGGTCAAAACAGGCTTTAACTTGTACTGACCTTTATAAAATTGAAAGTCAAAAGAGAAAACGGGAAATTTTTGTTAGTGTTAGTCACTACTGAAAATTGTTTTATCTAATTACTCATTAATCAGGATGTACTTATCAAGATATCAATTTCGGTTTTTTGAAAAATAATTAAATTATTTGTATTACACTACAAATACAAGTTTTTAAAATGTTGATATTTAATCGTGTGGTTTTACGTCTATAATTATAATTATTCTTTCTATTGTTGACGGAATAAGGACTGTTCGAAAAATTTGGATTTTTACCGACGTTTCGCTCTTTATTGTTTAAGAGCTTCTTCAGGGCTGTACAAAAATCAATGAAAGAAGAAGAAGCTCTTAAACAATAAAGAGCGAAACGTCGGTAAAAATCCGAGTTTTTTAACAGTCCTTATTCCGTTAACAAAAAAATAGTTGTTATTTAAGTTATTTATTGTTATTTTATATACGGGACATTCTATACCAAATTGACAGAAGAAATACCTAAATTTGATTGACTAATTTTGAATTATGTGGATTTTGATATCTACGCGGTGTGCCGTTACCTATTGTAATTTACTTAAAAAAAATTTTTTTTAGTTAAACGAAAACATTAATTAATTACTAATAATTTAAGTATAATTTCTAAAAAAAAAGGAAAATACTCTTAAGACCAGGTTGCTACGACACCAAATACTAATTGAGTCGTCAAAACTGTATTTTACTGTATGTTTTTGGGTTTGTAAAGTAACCATATTAGATAATGTGTACTAAAAAGTATTTAAAACAATATATTACAAAATAATAAAAATTGTTGCTACCACGATTTGAAATAAGAGAAAATAAATGATGACATTTTACTTAAATTCAATTGGCTATTATGTGATGTAGAAACAAAAATAAAAAACAAGCTTAATGAGTCTTTAAAGATAAAGATATTGACTATGTTTACTCAAAATTTTAGATTTGTATTTGCTGTTTCACTTACCAATTTTAAATATCAAAATCCTCAGTTTTTTAAAAATATTTTTTTCTACAGTAGAACCTAATTAAACGTTTTTGCTTTCTATAATGAATACACAAAATATTCCTAAAAACTCACCTCTGCAGTTTTAACTAAATAGAAGCCAAAGCTAAATGGAAATTGCAGAAACAACAAAAAAACTGAATATCAGAGGGTTTAAAAATTAAAATATGTTTATGAATTATTTTTTCAACAAAACTACATTTTTTTAGCTTTTATAAGAGACTAGAAAAGTTAAGGTAATTATAGCAGAACAATTTTAATAAATAAAAATAGAAAAAGTTGAGAATTACTCTCATTTCTTGTTTGCTGGTTGTAAACCGGAAGTAATACACTGGAAAAATGAAATAACGACAACACTTCTTCTTTTGCCTAAAAACGTATTAAATTTGTCTCAATAAATTAATTAAAAAGTATGTTATATAGGTGAGATACTCAATTTTTTTGAGAAGCATTATAAAAAAAAATTGCTTATTAGCTGATAACCCGAAAAATGAGGAAAAAAAAACGTATTTTTTATGTTTTTTCTATAATTCTATTGTTTTTTTTTAATTTATTATAAGCGATAATAAGCTGTAATGAAAATCTCTAATAAAAGAATTCAAATAGACGCATCTTTACTCTTTTGAATTGATAAAATAAATATATAAAAAATTATGCCTTACTTTTATAAACTTTTATCAAAATTGATGAGCCATTAAACTCTAATTAAACCAAAATACGATGCTATGATTTGCTAAAAATGCGTTAATAACAGATTGGTGGTCTATCAACTATGATGGATATTTTCATACGGAAAAAACTTAATTACAGTACTGAGATACGTTCTCAAAAAAAAAAGTCTGTTACGCAAAACTTCCTTTATTTTTGCCGGTTTTATGTCTCTTTGTCTCAATTTTTTTTATAGTATGTTATGTATCTAGACACTAAACTGTACTAATTAATCCTGAGATTGAAAATTTAAAGTTTGAAGGCTTTAATTACTCTCGAGGATTAAGTTATTTTAGTCCTGAGGTATACAGGGTGTTAGGTAAATGTCCGGCCAACACTCAGCTGGCAATAGCGTTCATCGGGTATGACATAAAAGTTTAGTAACTTTTTTACGAAAAGATCTTCAAAAACCATTAAAAAATCGGCGAAGATTTTCCACAAATTTTGTTACCCGCCTATGGACGCCTTATTGTACAATAATTAGCTTTAAAAATCGTAGCAACAAATTTGTATGTGACAATGATCATTTTGAACAAATGTCCCCATAATGTCACCTTAGACTGTTCCTTGTAATTGTAACCAAATTAATTTTTGAAAGAAAATAACTACAATAACGTTTAACACAAAAAGTGGCCCCCCATTTGGGTTTACACAAGCATGAGCTCTCCGTATTAATGAATCTTGAATCGCAACATTCCACGATGATTTCGTATGAGTTCAGCAGCATCCATCACCCGGTTTAAAAGATCGTCTTGGTTTTCAACAGGTGTTTTGTATACCAGGTCTTTCATGTGCCCCCACAGATAAAAAAGACTTTTATGCAAAATGTTCTAAATGCTCCAGTTACTAACATTAAATTTGCGACTTAATTTTCTAGTACTAGTCTCTGGTGCTTCTTCAACTCGTTGTAGAACAGCCTCATCAATGTCTAGCTCCCTTCGCCTTCCTATTTCGTTGTCTTTTGGTAAAACAGACCCCATTTCGCGTAATCTTCGAGCTACCTCTTCGAACGTTTTTCTGTTTGGGTGTCTTCTGTTTGGAAAACGCTCAGCATACCTTCGCATGGCTTCATGAGAATTGCTTAGGCATTCTCCATATATCAAATGCATATCAGCATATTCACTGATAGAATATTGTGCCATTTTATAATAATGTCACTTTGACAAATTCAAATATCAATGATAATGCTAAGATACCATTTTTAAATCATAAACTATCTAATAAGAGTGCATTATGGTGAACGGCTCGTCAAAATAAAGAGAGGAAATCAAGGGAAATAATACAAAATAATTTTTGGAATTTGCCAAAATGTTACTAAGCTTTTGTGTCACCTTGATGAATACTATTGTCAGCTGAGCGTTGGCCGGACATTTACCTGACACCTATACGCTATTTTTACACTTTTAATAAATAAAAAGTCAGTTTTGCGAATTTGATTAGTTTATAATTTCTATAATCTCAGAGACTGATGTGCTCAAGAGAAAAAAGAAATGTAAAGATTGCTACTTACAGTACAATTTTTTTTTAGATATATAAAACTGTTTAAAGGGATTATAAAGTTAGAAAAAAAATTTATTGATAATTTAGTGACTTCTTAAAATGTTATAAAATATTGTTGTTAACAACGAATTTAAAATATTGTTTATGTAGTCTTACTAAAAGAGAAAACAAAATTTTTCCTAATCTTTTAAAACCCATTACTTTCCTATTTACAAAAATAGTAAAATCGCACTGTAATTAAATAATCGTTAAGGCAGTTCAATACTCATTATTCGGCCAAAAATTATTTGAAATATTTTTCAAAATAATAAAGAGGATCTTTCTAGTATTTATAAAAAATTTTGTTGAAAATATCAAGCCGACAAAAAATTTTTTTGTTGAGAACAGGGCTTTATTATAACATCCTCAGTTCTATTATTTATTTATCAAAAAAATTCTGTTTTTGGCATTGTAAATTAGACACTTTTCCTGTTTTACCATCCTACTTTTTGTTTTAATTTTCATTATTTTGTTATTATTATTAAAGTAGTAATCACGAAGTAAAATGAAAGGAGTCTGAGCTAGACCGCCTGACCCACATAAAAATAAGAAACACAGAGAGAGAGAGCATCAGCTGCTTGCTATGAAATAAATTAAAAATTCCTGAATTGATGACTCAAAATAAGGCTTTGATATAGAAGATGAAATTCTTTATATTTGTATTAAAAATATATCAAAATTCAGGTTTCTTCCTTAAAATTCAAGCATTTATAACCAAACTATATATATTTTTTTTTTCAGATCGGTTTTAAAGGTTTCGGAATCCCCGAATCCAAATTAACCACCGCAGCTGAATTCACCTACAACGGCACCCAATACACAATCCGTCATGGTAGTGTTGTAATCGCTGCTATAACTTCTTGTACAAACACAAGCAATCCGAGTGTAATGCTTGGTGCAGGTCTTCTTGCTAAAAATGCCGTCGCTGCTGGTCTTTCTGTAGCTCCTTATATCAAAACTAGCTTATCTCCAGGTTCCGGTGTTGTCACTTATTACCTTCAAGAATCTAAAGTTATCGATGCTTTAACACAACTCGGCTTTGATATTGTCGGTTACGGCTGTATGACATGTATAGGAAACAGTGGTGGTCTTGATGAAAATATTGTTAATGCAATTGAACAAAACGATTTAGTTTGTTGTGGAGTTCTTTCAGGCAATAGAAATTTCGAAGGAAGAATTCATCCAAATACAAGAGCGAATTATTTAGCAAGTCCACTACTGGTGATTGCTTATGCAATTGCAGGAACTGTTGATATTGATTTTGAAAAGGAACCACTTGGAAAAAGATCTGATGGGTCTTCAGTGTTTTTAAGAGATATTTGGCCGACTAGGAAAGAGATACATGCAGTTGAACAGCAGTATGTTATACCAGCGATGTTCCAACAGGTTTATTCAAGGATTCAAATGGGATCGTCAAGTTGGCAATCATTGAATGCACCATCAGGGATTTTGTATCCTTGGTCTGAAAGTTCGACGTATATTAAAAAACCACCATTTTTTGATGGAATGACCAAAGACTTGCCGATGATGCAGCCCATTTCAGGTAGGGAGAGTGATTTTCAATTGTTTTTTTTTTGTTTTTTAATAGAGAATTTTACTCTTATTCCTGACAAAAAGTTAAAATCAATTAAAAAACACTAAAAACAACATTTTTATATTAAGATATTTTTATTTAAAGTACATAATTTACTTCTCTAACAAGTTGGACTCTTTGGAAGCTAGAGGGTGTCAAAATTAGAAATTAAAATTTGTTTTTTATTAGTAACTTTTCAACTGCTTTATCGATTTTACTGAATTTTAGTACATATCTACAGCTCTTTTCTTGTAATTTATTGTTATTTAAAGTACTAAAAGTAGAAGAAATTGTGTTGCCAACTTAAATTTGAATTTTCACAGCTTACAGTCTTTTAAATTTACATTTTTCAATGGGTTTTACGGGTTTCTCATACTTTAAACCATTGCATAAAGATATAAGAACAGTCATGTTCTTGTGCTCCTTTTTTTGAGATATATTTTATGGTATAAATCACGGTCATCTAGATTATTGTTTGTGGCTTCAAAAAAATCGTTGCTTTTTTATCTAGACATTTTTTTTTGTTTCTCATTCTTTTAGTACCTATTAAGAGAAATTTTTCGAAAAATTATCAAATTTTAATCTCAAACCATTTACGAAATATGAATTTCTGAAAAAATGGCGTCTTTTTTCTTAAGATGCTTGTATTTTCGCCAAAAATTGAGGTATTTCAATAATTTTTTTTTAGAAAAAATGTGTTTTTGAATGTTATTTATGAAAAAAAAATTGTAAAGAAACAGCTTTTATAATAAATATTTTTTCGTAAATACCTTACTCAAAACAATTATCGCATATTTTATTAAAAGTCCGATAGAATTTTTTTGTATAAGTTAAACATGTTAGTTTCATTAAAAAACAAATTTGCAAAAGTAATTATATTTTTTTTCAACATACCAGTTGATAAAAGATAAACTAAGCCACTAATCATTGACTAAATCAAAATCAAAATTTATAAAATTCAACAGAAAATTGCAGAAATTATATTTAGTAGCGTATGTTCTCTCCTCTTGCGTTTATAATGACTCTACAATATCTTTGCATACTATGAATTAAATTTTGTAGAGTACATTTGGGATATTCTTCCACTCTTCAGTTAAAGCCTCTGAGAGCTTGCCTAAAGTTTGAGGAACATTTGATCTGCTTCTTACACGTCTCCTAAAAACGTCCCATAAGTGTTCAATCGGATTCAAGTCGGGTGACCTAGCCAGCCAATCCATTACGGGAATTTGAACAGTTTGTAGGTAGTGCTGAACTACTCGTGCGACGTGTGAACGCACATTATCATGCATGAGAATAAAATCGGGTCGAAAAATGGGGCGAAAGCTACAACATATTCTTCTAAAATCTCTGTAATATATCTATCTCCATTTAGAGTATCATTACTAAGAACATGCAACTCTGTGCGCCCTCCTAAATTAATTCTGCTCCGTACCATCACACCACCCGCGACAAAAGCATCCAGTTCCCGAATATTGCATTAACTAAATCGTGTCCCCGGAGTTTTCCACACTCTTTGAGGTCGATCATTTGATGAAAGAGTAAATCTCGATTCATCCGAAAACAAAACGTTGGCTCATTGGTGGTTTGTCTAAATTCACATGTTCTCTCGCAAACGCAAGTCGTCTTATCCGGTGTTCTCTAGTTAACCGTGGGCCTGTTGCTGGTTGTCTAACAGGTAAATTAAGTTCATGCAGTCTATTTCTGACCATTTGATTAAAAATTCGAGTATTATGTACTCTCTGTAGTAAGTTTTGCAAAAACCTAGCCGCTGCAAACCGATTTCTCCTTGCAGTAAGTGTGAGGAAACGATCTTTTCTCACATTTGTCGCCCTATGACGACGTTGTCCACGACGTCTTGAATGAGAATTTGTGTCTCAATAACGCTGGTATACCCTGCTGATAGACGACTGGGCAACATTCAGAATTTCATCGACTCTCAGTTAATTATGCCCTTTGCGGAGAAGAATGATAGCAGTCTGCAATTCTGCTTCGGTTAAATGCCGAGTAACACGTCTGTTAATTAATATCCCTAATTCATAATACAAATTATTTCGACAACAAACCTCAGAAATGATATTAAGGGGGAAATGCCCAAAAGTTTGCGGTAAATTTCAGATTTAGAGCTGACGTGTAGCAAAACTAGGAACGACGTAACTAAAATGCATTTGCAGCCCGCTTTCCAGAGAAAGTGTTTCATAGGTCATAAACAAACAATACAGGGATTAAATAATAAAAGTAGGTAACCGCTTGGCCCAGACCGCATCCATATCTTTTCTGTAGGGCTAAAGTTTTTAGAGTTTCGATTTTTTATTTTCATTTTTATCAAATAAATAAATAATGAATCAGAAAATGTAAAACGAAAAAAAACTGAATTAGCAAATTGTACCCAGATTGTTTAATGTAAAAAAATAAAGGTAAAATTTTGTTTTTTTTAACAAACGCACAAATTATTAATAAAACGTTTAAAGAATTTTACCCAAAAAAGAAAGTTTTTTCCATGTAGCGTAAGACAAAATTAAAAATTTTAATTTGTTTAGATGTTATTTCTTGTCAAATTTAAATTGATTTTTACCTGTAGGAGTATTAGAAAACGAAAAAAAGAGTGTCGCTTTTAAAAATAAAAGCTAGGAAATAAAAGTAAAAACTGCATAATATATGGTTTATAATGTTTTATTAAATTATTTACAATTGTAATTAAAAATTAACGTAATAACAAAGAAAATATTATAATCGTCTTTGTTATAATTTTTAACAGTTGGTAAAGTTGAAAACAACTTAGAACAACCGAGTTTTTTTCTCATAAATTATAGTGACAGTGCGCATGTCAAAAAACTGAATAATAAATAAATTTTATAATAATATATGGCTAAAAGTGTAATAGGAAGAAGAAAACTAAAGAATAAGAATATTTGGTAACAACTTTGAATTAATTACAACCATATTAAAACAAAACTTACATATTTTTCAACATTAATAGGTACAGCCCGTAATGTAGGTGGTCAATATTTTTTTAAAAGCTCTGGCAAATAAAAATTGTCATAAAATATTTTTAATTTGGGTAGCATCTTATTTGTGAAAAATGCCTCATCCTTTTCAATTTTTTGACACATCATACCAAGTGGCGTCCAGACTATAAAATAACTAATAATTTCTTTTAGTAATAAATAACTGACCTTGAACTTGGTAATAGTAATGGTGGTTTGTTTTTAATACTAGTGCTCCATCTTGCAAATTGGCAAATTTTATAATTTTAAATTTTCAATGAGGTTGTAAAAATCAACGGGTGGTTTTCCGTCTTAGCTCGATAAAGCGAAATTTCCCAAATTACAAATATCCTGTTTTAAAAGATTATACCCCTTTCGGTATTAGTTACCTGCCGATAAATCCCTTTACAAACTATCTGTAGAAGTTTTCGCAATGTTATTTATAAATACTTATGTATTCATTTATATTACTTCATTATATTACACGGCAATGCGTTATTTTGTTAATTTTAACAAAACCTATGTAAAAAATATAGTAACAATTTTTAGGCCATAAAATCGCAGTAGAAGCCAATGAGCCAAATAAATTAATTATTTCATTTACATTTTTTTTTTGTCAAATTTTGCATTGAATCTTCATATGCTTTCTAGGGAGCGTTCACTGGAGACGTGCAATTCAAATTCTAAATTCTGACGAAACTATTTTTTACTTACGTAGGTATATAATGTAAAATTACCTATGACATTCTTCCATTTCCATTACCACCAAATTCATTAAAGTACCGAACTAATTGCTTCTATCAAGGGAGTAAAATGTCGAAAAATCATTCTTTTTGGCTATTAGAGTTGGCGGTGTTGATTGGTAATGCCGTGTAATTTGTTTCGGAAGACACTTCAATCAACATTGTTATGTACATTTTTTCCCAAACAACAAATCCGGTTAAATTTGTTAAATACGTAATTGTTTTGTAAAATATGCCGCTGTGTTATAAATAAAAACAATCAATTGTTTTTAATTAATACAACACTTTAAATAGCAAAAAAAATATTTTTCAGATTATCAATAAAAAATAATTAATTATTAATCTTGATTTTACAGGTTATTTTACTGATTTATTACCGATAGTTTAATTTTACAATAAAACTTTAACTTTATTTTGTTAGGCTCAGAAAATCCTCGTATCGCGAATCAAAATTACTGAATGAATGTTTTCGTACACAAATGACTTTAAACCTCGTTATTTACAACACTATCATAAACCGGCACCCTAAGTCCCGAGCTAACTTGAGACCCACGCTGTTGAAGGATAGGTATAAAGGATAGATGCATTTTCGAACGCAAAACTTCCGCAAGTTCTCATTAATTAATTGTGCCTTTGATTGGAAAAACTAAATTTTACCCGGATATCTTACATTTAACAGCGTGGGCATAATTTTATAAATTTTTGATAAGGCTATTTTTTTGTAAAAAAAATTTGAAAAATCTATTTTTTCAATGTATTTTATAATTTTTGACAAATTTTGCCCACACAGGAAGGCGTGTGCTTTCATATAGTGAAAACCGCAATAAACAAATTTTATTTGTTAACGAGTTATTACTTGTCAAAAATTGCATTGATTTTCCCTATGCTTGAAAACGGGACTGTCAGCCTTAAACTGATTTGACGCTCAGAAAAAAATAGATAATTTGACTTTAAAAAAATTAAAAAAGTACGAGTGAGCATCTTGATGCACCGAAACACATGAAAATACATATATAATACAAAAAATACATATATACATTTTAAAAATAGATTTTGGTTGTATTTTCAGGAATATGCGATAATTCTTTTGAGTAGTGTACTATTTATTCTATGTATTTTAAGTCTTAACTGTTTTTAGGTAATTTATTTGCTCTAAAAAATCAAATAGGATATACAACACTCTATCGATGTTTTTTTTTTATACTCGCTTAACAAAACTACTATTTATCATATGTATTGCAGGACTAAATCTACGTTTTTAAATGGATTTTGCGAAAAAGAATTGAAAAAGACTAGAAGCGTTAATAATACTAATTTTTTTAATTTTCGAATTATATTTCGTTTTTGAAGCTGAGTCTATTAATTTTTTTTATACTGACAAAACTACCATTTATTCTACGTATTTTAAGATTAAATCTTCGTTTTTTTATCAATATATTTTCGAAAAAAATAGAAGAAAAATATTAGAAACGTTAATAATACTTGTTTATTTAAATTTTTGAATTAAATAATAATACCTACCTCATTTTTTAATCTGAGTTTATCGATTTTTTTTTTTTATTTTTCTAGCAAAACTACCATTCTACATATTTTAAGACTAAATCTTTGGGTTTTTTTGAGTATATTTTACGAAAAGAAAATTGTAGAAAGGGATTAGAAGTGTTAATAATACTTATGATAATACTAATGTTACGAAATTTAAAAAAAATATAGCAAAACTCAAAAAGGTACTGTATCTCAAAAACAAAAGACGGTAGCGCGCGCTTAACTATACACCAAAAATTTAAAATTTGTCTCAAAAAAATAGCTTGAGAATGACAAATCTATGAGAACCATCAAAAATGAACCATTTTGTACCATAGCAGCATAGATTAATCAGTCACTAGTTATAATAACATTTTTTTTTTAACTCAAAATTCTTAGAATTGTGCTATATATTGATTGGTATACTGTTAATTATAGGAGCTCGTGTTTTGCTTTATTTGGGCGATTCTGTTACCACCGACCATATAAGTCCAGCTGGTTCAATTGGTCGAAATAGTCCAGCTGCACGATTTTTAGCTCAAAATGGTTTAACACCACGCGAATTTAATTCATATGGTTCACGAAGAGGTAATGATGCTGTTATGGCAAGAGGAACATTTGCTAATATTCGACTTGTTAATAAATTTATGAGTAAAGCAGGACCGAAAACATTATATTTACCAACAAATGAAGAGGTAATTAGTAAGAATTAACAATTTGTGAATTAAATTTCTTGTATTTAAAGATGGATGTTTTTGATTGTGCTGAAAGATATAAATCTTCGAAAATTCCACTTATTATAATCGCTGGAAAGGATTATGGGTCAGGTTCTAGTAGAGATTGGGCGGCTAAAGGACCCTATTTATTGGTAAGTTTGTTTAGGGTTTTGAATAATTACAATTCTTGGTAGGTATTAAAATTGGTGAAATTTTTATTTTACCTGAGGGAGAAAAGGTCAAGATTTATTTGTTGTGGTTTAATGAGGGTTTTATTATTTCTAAGAAATGTTTAACTTTGCAAATGGGAGCTTAATGATGTCTCCAAACTCGGAGTGAAAGTTGTCTGTATTTATTTTGCATTTCTAATAAATATTTGGACAAAAATCGGGGTTTGTGCCCTTCAAAGAATTTGATTACGTCATTATTTTCACCACTTCTCCTTTTTTTTAAATAAATATTGATTACTTAGTTCAGTATGTTAAAAAAAAAGATTTGATTATGGACAGATTTTTATTATTTAATTAGAAAAAAAAAGTTTATGTAATATTAAACACCCTGTATTATTATATATGACTTTTTGCTATAAATATAAATTGAATGATGTTGCATATTTTCAAAAATAATTACTTAGATCATTAATAAACAAGTTATTACACATAAAATGTTATTTTAATTTTTTGTCTACATTTTTTATTATTATTTTGTAGGGAGTTCGTGCTGTAATTGCTGAATCATTTGAACGTATCCATCGTTCAAATTTGGTCGGAATGGGAATTATACCTTTGCAATTCTTATCAAATGAAACAGCTGAAACACTTGGTTTGACTGGAAAAGAAGTTTATAACATTGAAATTCCATCAAATTTAAAACCAGGACAACATATTAAAATTTCGACTGATTCAGGCAAAACATTTAATGTTCTTTTACGATTTGATACTGAAGTTGATTTGTTGTTTTACAAACATGGAGGTATTTTGAATTATATGATCAGGAAAATTGCATAAAATAGGGTAGTTGAGGGTTTGGGTATAATATTTTTATATGGTGTGTGCTGATTATCATATACTACATTTAAATATATAGATTTGTTCCAATAATGCTTTAGAAACATTCTTGGAACAAACGTCGTAATAATTATTGCTTATTTTATGCCCGGTTGTATAAACGTTAAGCAAAATTGATGAGTCATTAAAATACAGTGCCCTAATTGGTTAAAAATAAGGCTATTAGTAGTACAAAATTGTTAAGCTCAAATATTGAGGATTTATTTTGATTTATTTAAGTGTGGGCTTCTATACTTAGTTGTTATATTTTTAAAAAAATGTTACACTTTTATAAATAAATGATCATTTTTACAACAATACTGTATTAAAATATATCATATACAAACAACCGTAAAAGCATAAAAAATAATTTAAGCATCGTATGTTGTTGCTGAAACATTTCCACCATGTCCAGTCCAATTAGTGTGTACAAATTTACCTTCTTTACCCAATAATTCATAAGTATGGGCACCGAAATAATCACGTTGGGCTTGTAATAAATTAGCAGGGAGACGTTCTGAACGGTAACCATCATAGAAAGCTAAGGCTGTACTAAGAGCAGGAGTTGGGACACCTGAAAAATTGTTGTTTTGTTTGAATTTCAACGGAAAAATCTTGTAATCAACTACCTAATTTAATAGCGGTTGAGACAACATTTCTCCACGCATCTTGTGACTTTGTTATAGCATTTAAAAAGAAAGGTGCGAGAAGTAAAGATCTCAAATTCGGGTCCTTATCAAATGCGAGTTTAATTTGACCCAAGAAAATTGACCGGATTATACAACCACCTCGCCACATCAAAGCTATGGAACCGTAATCCAGGTCCCAGTTGTGAACTCCTGCAGCTTCACGGAGTAACATAAAGCCTTGAGCGTAGGAGACGATTTTACTGGCGTATAAAGCCTGAAAAATTGTTAATTAGATTTAGGAGAGCTGAAAAATGGGAGTACTTGTCGCAGTTCATCCAGGAATTGGTCAACGTTCCCTGAAAATTTCACTTTAGGTCCTGGCAGGACTTTACTGGCTGTTATCCTTTCGTTTTTCAAAGCTGACAGACAACGGCTGAAGACGGCCTCACCAATCAAGGTCACAGGCATGCCGTAGTTCAAGGCCGCGATTGCTGTCCATTTTCCAGTGCCTTTTTGGCCGGCGGTGTCGCGGATTTTCGGCAGCAAGTACTGACCTGGAAATTTTAAAAAATGAACAAATTATTTCCATTTTTTCTGTATTATACAGGTCGACCAAAATCAAGGACCGGAATAACACATTTTTCGGAAAAAAGCTTGTGTTAACTGATAAAATCACAATTTTTTATAATTCGTTTTTTTTGCAGAGGGTGCGCCATCTACTGCTTATGTTAGAAAACACGGCGTCAAGAAGCACGGCTTCCTAGATTATAGTACAGAGATGTCATTTATATTTCTTAGAGGGAGCTAATTTCCATATTTTTATATAACTAGACTTCTAAAAAAAATAATAAAAACCACCACTAACCATCAGTATCTTTAAACGCCATAATATCCCTCGTAATTTCAATTAAGAAACTATCTAATTCCCCCTTATTCCACTCTGCAAAAGTCTTGGCCATCTTCCCTTGATCAACCCCAACAGCTTGCATCAAATGATAAATCTCCCCAATCAACTGCATATCTCCATACTCAATCCCATTATGTACCATCTTAACAAAATGCCCAGCCCCATCATTGCCCACCCAATCGCAGCAAGGTTGTCCATCAGTTTTCGCTGCAATACTCTGGAAAATCTCCTTAATGTAAGGCCAGGCCTCTTTATTTCCCCCTGGCATTAAACTCGGCCCGTACCGAGCCCCATCTTCCCCTCCAGACACTCCAGCCCCCACGAATCTGATCCCTTTGGCCTTCAATTCCTTGCAGCGACGTTCCGAATCGGTGTACTCCGAGTTACCCCCGTCGATGATGATATCCCCTTGCTGCATATGCGGGACGAGTTGGTTGATGAAACTGTCGACGGCATCACCGGCTTTGACAAGCATCATAACTCGGCGTGGGGTTTTTAGTTTAGAAACAAGGTCGGGGATTGACTCAGCCCCCAGGATGCTTTTGCCCTTGGCTTCCTTGGCTAGGAAAGCGTGGACTTTTTCAATAGAACGGTTGTAAGCCACAACGGTGAAGCCGTGATCTGCCATATTGAGGATTAGGTTTTGGCCCATTACTGCCAGGCCGATTAGGCCGATGTCCCCCTTGCTGGAAGTTTTTAATTAGAAATATATAATTTTTTGCAGAGTTAAGGTCATTAGAAAATGTGATTTACTTGACCTTCAAGGTTCTAGAAATGCCCCACTTTTACTTTTTCACCTCTAAATAAATACAGATTTTAGGTTAGGTTGAATTTTTGCAAAAAAAGTTTTCTTTTAATCAATTTTCAGGTGTTTTTTTACAAAAAAAAAAAGAGTTTTGTGTCTAATTTAATGATTGTAGTGAGATCATGATCAAAGAACAAACCATTTTTTGTCTTCCAATCATGATACAGCAAAAAAACATCAACCAATAAGAGGGCAGAAATCAAAATAACGGTCAAATCAATTTTCAAAAAAATGGTAAATATTGAAAAACTGGTTTAAAACATACCATTGTGCCATTTTAGAACTGTTTTTTAATTCTAGTTAGTCAATCACAACCTGAATGCGTGAAATGCACTAAAATGCATGCGTTCTACTGTAGTTCTAAACTAAAACCACTTTTAACTTTGGTTAATTATTGAATCTAGTCGAATCATAATAGTAATTCTCGGTGCCCCTCTATCTTTTTGTGGTTGTGGAAAGTCACATTGAAGTGTAATATTGAAGGTCATTGATAAAATATACTTGGATGGTATTTACATTGATAAAATATCGTGATATAGGATGATTGGTAAAAAAATTAGTAAATTATGACGTCATATTGGATTTTCGGGAGGTTTCTGATCAAATTTTAGTTGGTTGAATCTGGTTTTCGGGTGGGTCTTTTGATCAAGGACATAGGTGTTCAATGAACGTCCTTGAGGATGACTCATTTTTTCTTTTAAATTTAAATAAACATAAAAAATAATGAAATATTAAGTAATTATTTATCCCAACAAATTAAATGATCGGCACCATAATAAATAGCGAGTAAAATTAATAAACAGACAGTAAAGTAATAAATAAATAAATGATCAGTAAAATTAAGAAATAATCAGTAGAGGGTTTTTTGATCAAGGACTTGTTTGTTTGAATTTAAATAAATAAAAAAAATAATTATCTCAATAAAATGATTAGTATCATAATAGATGGTCAGTAAAATTAATTAATGGGCAGTAAATTTGATAAATAATCAGTAAAATTAATAAAAGATCAGTAAAATAATAAATGGTCAGTAAAACTCTGCAGATTATATAAAACTTGTTAGAATAGTTCTTCTCTATGTCTAAGAAATTCCTGTTTTTCTACGAAACACCTATACAGTACACTGTACAGTATGTTTTCAATATTAATGTCACATCCGAGCTTCGAAACTGCTGCTGAACTCTCAAAATAGTAAAGCTAAACTCTTAGCTATTCAACTACTGCCAAATAACAAGAAAAAAGCAACAGAACCTTATAACTGATTAGGGCTAAATACAATGTTGCGTAAATTTCACTTAGATTTCAAGCTCTCGCATGTGCCATTAATTTTGAAGCATATTGTACCTAAATTTTATTGAAAAGTAATCAAATTTTGAATTAAAGAAATGTTAAAAAACAAACTTTAAGAAATTTGTTGTCAACATCTACGTAAATTGTGCTTTTTTACGTAACTAGTTGGATTAAAAGCATCATTACAGTACTCATACATGAAAATTGAAGACAACGAGAGTGTAGCTCAGCTTTTCCTGTGATCTCAAGTTAGCGCACGTGTGATATACTATATTTTAACACCGGGACTGACCAAAATTTCAAGAAAAGATCTGGCTTCTCCAGTTTAAAATTTTCCTCATAAACTCGCCACACGAAAATTGTTGTGGCTTCAAGGTCGAAATAAACAGTATCTGATCGATGGGGCTTCAATTATTAGTGCATTGGGTGCCCAAATTTTGGAATTTAACACATTATAATTAAATTACAGTAAAATTATCAATAAATAATATAAAAAAGAATTAACAAAAGAAGGAAAAGAAAATAAAAATTCTGAATTAAAAAAAAAGATAAAATAGCTAAGACAACGTTAACTGAAGAAATAAATATAACATTATTTTCTCAACAAGGCGGAAGTGATGACGCTTTGTTGCTATGTTATTATTGTAAAATGTTTGTTGCATAATATGCATTTCATGATTTGCAAACGCAGTAATATTTAGGAAGTCTAAAAATAGATAAATATAAGTAAACGTTTACTACTTTTTAAGACAATAAAATTCTTAGATTCCGTCCATAATTTTATTTTATTAGGTACCTAAACAGATTTTTTTTTCAAATTGCATCGTTGTGCAAGTATATAAATTGTGACCGTGAATCATATTGCATCAAACCTTGTACAGAAAAAGCAACTTTAATGTTTTTTGATGCGTAGTTTATTCTCAGTACTAAATTAAATGCAATTATCAGATATTATACTAGTAGATAGGCTTTCCATACGACAGTAATTGTCCATTTATTATTGTTTTTCATCAAACTAAAAATACCTGATTTGTTTATAATTCCGAATAGATAAGAAATATTTGAAAACAAAATTGCGATGATAACAATATAACATTATGTATTCAAATTATTTTTTTTTTATTTTAGACTTGAAAATATTTTAACATTTTTTATTTTTCCTAAATAAAAAACTAGAAATTTTATTTCAAGCATTCAAAGGCTATAAACTGATTTTTTTAAGCATCTCACTATATTTTAAAATAAACATTATTAATAAAGTAAAAAAAATATCTGTATTGTTGGTTGCATACCAATACCGTCACCTGTCATTAAAAATTTGAGGTTACGTAACGTACCTCCTAACCTCAAAATCATCACATTTTTTTCACTCATGTTTCTCATTTAAATCATGACAACAAAAAGCCCCCTAATTTTTACAATAATAGCAGAATGCCAGCATTCAAAAGCGCGTGTTAGTCGCATGATTTTGCCCCATGGTCCGGTTGACATGCCGGTATTTATGCCTGTGGGTACACAGGTATATTTACAAATAAAACACAATTTCTCACTTAAAACAGCACTTATTTAGGGCACCCTTAAAGGAATGCTACCGGAACAACTCGAAGAACTCGGTTTGCAAATAATTCTTGCCAATACATACCATTTAGGAACAAAACCAGTACGTGACAATAACGTCTGAAACAACAAATATAAAAAGATTTTTAGGGAGTCGAGGTTTTGGAAAAAGCCGGAGGCTTACACAAATTCATGAACTGGAATAACTGCCTTTTAACAGACTCTGGCGGTTTCCAAATGGTGTCACTTTTAAAACTCGCTGAAATTACCGAAGAAGGTGTTCGTTTCCAGTCTTTAAATGACCAAAAAGCTGAAGTTATGTTAACACCTGAACATTCCATTGAAATTCAAAACGCAATCGGAGCTGATATTATTATGCAACTCGATGACGTTGTAAGAACTACAAATCCAGACAAACAACGTATTGAAGAGTCAGTTAATAGAACAACAAGATGGCTTGATCGGTGTCTTAAAGCACATAAAAAACCAGACACACAAAATATCTTTCCTATAGTTCAAGGAACGCTTTACGAAGATTTACGTGAAGCTAGTGCTAGGGACCTTATTAAAAGAGACGTTAACGGTTATGCTATTGGTGGTCTCAGGTATTTAACAAACTCAATTAAACAAAAATAATACACTATTTGTAACAGTGGCGGTGAAAGTAAAGACGATTTTTGGAAAATGGTCCACTTATCAACAAATATTCTCCCAAAAGACAAGCCTCGCTACTTGATGGGAGTCGGTTTCGCTGAAGATTTAGTCATTTGTTGTGCTTTAGGTGTCGATATGTTTGATTGTGTTTTCCCAACAAGAACAGCGGTAAAATATTCATTTCTTTATTATTATTATTTTTTAAAACACAGTTTTAGAGATTTGGATGTGCATTAACACGAACTGGACAACTTAATTTAAAGAAGGAAAAGTTTAAAAAAGATTTTAAACCTATAGATGAAAATTGTTCCTGTAATACTTGTAAAACATACACTAGAGCTTACTTAAATGGAATTGTAACAATATATCCAACTGCTTGTCATTTACTAACTGAGCATAATCTGGTTTTTCAAATGACACTAATGAAAGATATAAGAGAAAGTATTAAAACTGATAAATTTCAGGAATTTGTACGGAATTTTATGCTGGATTTGTATCCAGATAAGGATTATCCTACTTGGGTTAGAGACTCTTTAAGTGCTGTCAATATAAGCTTGTTATAAGACTTAATTTTTGTATTATTATTATTAAATAAAAAAATATATACAATGAAGTTTTACCAGTTACATAAACTCGTCAGAATCATTCCCATCTGTATATTTAGCCATATTTTCCGAGCTCATTAAAGAATTGTAACTTCTCAATTCAGCTTCTTCCATTTTCCGTTTTTCTTCTTCTTTTTCCCTTTCTTTCTGCTCTCGTAAAAGTTTCTTCTTATCTTCCCTTTCTAGCCTGTCTCTTTTCTCTCTTTCAGCTCTGAAATCTACAAAAAATTATAAAATGACACTCAAGTCTGTAAAACCAACCTGGATGTTCCTCTTTTTTCGTTTTATTTAACCGATTAACAATCTCATTAATTCTCTTTGCTACTTTAAGTTTTCTCACTTCTTTTTCTTTATGAAAACCAACTTGACCCACTTCCATTGCCGGTGTTTTTTTTAAATTACTCCACATTGTGTAAACAACTTCAATATCGTTCATTTTATTACCCATAATACTGTTGGCTTTTACTAATTGAGCTGCATCTTCTAGAACTGATGAAGGAATATCGTCGATAGTTTGGCCCTAAAAGAGGAACATTTAATTTGATTTTTTAATACAAAAAGGCGGTTTTTACGGCTCGAAGTCGTAGATAAACGTGAGCTGATGATAGTTTATCAACGTGGAACCAGACGTCTTCAGGCCAGCCCCATTTTATTAGATCTTCATCTGAAATTAGAAACGTTAATAAATTTTTAAAATTTTGAACAAAATACAAACTTTCGTATTTGTCAACTCCCATAAAAAGGAGGACTGGTGGAGAAACTACGCTACTTTCGAAATAAAACACCATATTACTGTTCAAAATTTAACAAGAAATTGATAAACACAAAATTTGTATTTGTGAGGTTAGGTGTGTAATGACAAAATGACATAACCTCACTTTCACACGAGTCGAGTCAATTAATTTCCCAAAAACAATTTAAAATTATAAATTAAGCAAATTGTTTTGTCTTTTTTGTTTTACAACTAGTAATTATATTTTTCAATAAAATAATTTATTAAAAAAAAATTACAAAATTTCTGATTATGTGATTTCAATACACTGGTGTATTGTTGGTTGCAGCTTATTTCAACATTTAAAAACAAAAAAATTAAATACCGAATGTTCTAGGATTATTTAACACAAATTTAGCCAAATTTACTTTAATACAGTGACGTATCATTGCCAAGAAAATTATTTTTTGCTATACTTCTTATAAAAATAGCACCTGAGCAAACTTGGTATTTTTATAATTTTTTTTTAATATCTGCAAAAGTTTTTAATCTATTTTAATAAAATTTGAGTATAGTATTTATCTCTCTATGATACATGTTTGAGCCAAATTTCATTAAACTAGCTTAACTAGAACAGCATTTTTTTAATATTTAAATTTTTTTAACATAATTAATTGAAGTTCACTGAGAGCTACAAAAAAATATTTTATTGACTGTATGACACTACTGTACTACAGTAACTGTGGTTAAATTTGTTCCAAATAATTTTGGAAAATCCTGTAAAAGGAGGTGGTAATGGGCGGAGCAAACTTGCCCGAGACTAGAGTGGGAGTAACCAATAATAGCTAGTAACCAATAGCAGTTTTGCCTTGTCTTGGCTCCTTCTACCAAGGCCGACCCAAGCATAAATAAAAAATACCAGATGGCTAGAGAATACCAAGTTTTGTTAGGATTATCTTAGAATTAAATACTAAAGATTACCTGGAATTACCAAAGAATATCCGTAAATTATTAATGTTGGTAAGAAGTCCAAAAAAAGAATACCGTTGGGTATAGATTACCTTTGGGAATACCTTCTTATGTTTTACCACAAAATTACAATAAAATTAACATTTTTTTTTCAAATTACTGTAAAAAATCAAATTCTGTTGTACAATTCTGATTACCAAATTGACTTCCAAAAATTACCAATATTTCTACTGAATACTTATTAATGAAGTAATACTGCTAAAATGACATAAATTTGGTATACTACCAATACCAAAAAATACCTATTCATTAGCTAAGTTAAAATACCAAAAAAAGAAAGGATGCCATGGTATAAGTTGCTGTTGCTTTTAATTATTGAGAGACTACTAGGATAACTGGTTAAATTTGTGCTAAATAATTTTGAAAAATCTTGTGCAGGAAAGCCTGGAAGTAGCCAATAGCAGCAAGTAACCAATAGCAACTACGTATTTCCTTAGCTCCTCCTACTACAATTTATCCAGCAAAAATAAGAGACACCAGATTGCCAATAAATACCCAGTTTTTCAAAATAGCTTTAAAATGTAAAGATTTCCAAAAACTACGTTAGATTTCTAGTGAATACTAATAAATGCCGAATTAATTACGCCTTCTAGTATACATTAGATTCCTTGGTCTATCAAAGAACTTTTATAAGCTATTAATTTTATCAAGAAGTCCTACTAGGAAATCCCCACTCTTTCTCTCTTCTTATTGGTTGAAAGAGAAGAAGAAGTGTAAGCCGAAGCGACTAGTATATAAGAAAGAAATGTTTATAACCTGAAGATGACAACATCTCACATTTTTTATTTCAACAAATATGTTTCTAGAATGTCTTAAAAAACACATAAATCACGCAATAATAAAAAGTGTAATTTACCTGTTGTGTACTACTTTCGAATAAATGAAGATTCAACATATTTTTTACACCTGTAATTATCAGAGTTAAAAAAAAGTAGTTTATCACACAAATCCTGTCGTGTTCCTAATTATTAACACACAAAAATGTTATTTAAAGAAATAAAATTATTTCGTTTGTTGTAGTTTTTAATTTTTATATTCTAATACCGTTTTTCTCGCTTGTTTATTACAGTAAAAGAAAAACACCCACGTTACCTACATACAAATTTTAATTTTCTATTTAAACAACAAGCAGAACTTGTAATTATTTTTTTCTAACACTTTCTTTTTCTTCGAATAAAATTACAGTGTGTTCAAAATTCAAACCACATAGTCTATTACAATTTCTGTTAATCAGATTATGTTTGATTCAGGTATATAATTATTTCGGATTAGAAAGGTGCTAATAATCTTTTGTGTATTTTTTCAGGTCACATTCTTCCTAATATTTATCTCTAATCGTGGTTTAAAAGACTCGAGATTTTATTCCTCTAGTTTATTGCATTTTAATATATTTTTTTAAAATTTAATTATTCCACTCTGTTGGTTTTAATATTATAAGAATCTGAATGAAAAATAACTAGCTTGATGAGTAAAAAACTATTTAAGTGAAGGGCAAAACAAGTGAATCTTCCTTTTAAGAACTGAAAGTTATTGCTCCGATTTTTTAACGACCAGTAGATCAAGGTTATAAAGAAGAGCAGACTAACAATTTATAAGGTATTATTAGATTCGAATTTATGGTTACGGGTCTGTAAAGCTATTCTTATTCTTCGAACACAGAAAAATAATGTAAATATAATCAATTAAATAAACATAGAGGGTTATTATATTTTTTTATTGTTGCCTTTGTTTCAATAATTTATGATAATTGCCCACTGTTTGTACCGGATTTATTACCTAATGAAAAATGATGGTGAGGGTATAATTTATTTCACAAAGATGATTTTATGTAAGAAAGATTCTCTCTCTGCTCTGGTGAGATTCCTCTTAGAAAATAAATAAATAATGAATTGTTGTTATCTGTTTTTAGAGTTGGTTAATTTGGACAAATTTATTTATAACAAATTATAGTATTTATTATTTTGACAGTTATTGTATATTGCATTCATAAATTCATTGTGAATTTATTTGTTCGACATTTAATTTCTATACTTTCTTCATTCATTCATAAACATTTCATAATTGTCTTTATATTCTGCATTATATCAGCTATTGAACTATTGATAAAAATATTACTTTGTCATATTTTATAATTGAGTTTTTGTCTGTTTAAATAACAACTCTTTTATAAATTGATGTCATTATCTATTATAATTTAATAAAAGACTCTTTGAAAAGCTCAGGTTAAAAGATTAATAAGACACATTAAATAACACCTTATATAAAAAATTAGAAACTTATTCCTAACGTATCTTTGGCTTATATAGAGTCAAAATTGCTCTACACAAATTTTAATTTTGAAGAGTAGGTCTATACGCTTTCAAAAAAAATAAAAATAAATAAAATTTTCAAAAAAGTTTTCAAAAAATTCTGGAAAAACTCATCTAAGCCAATATGAGCCTTCTGAATCCATTTCTGGACTCAAATCTAGAATCAGAAGAGAATTGACGATTGTAGAGTCAATATGGTTCAAGAGGTGAAAAACTATCCTTTCATTTTGAGAATTTTCTTCCCAAAAACGCGAAAAGATATAGAACTAGAGTTTTCAGAAATCGATAGAGCGGTTTAAAATCTATAAAAGTGTTAAATTTCATGAGACAGATGCAGTTCGTTTGGAAGTTATAAAGAAAAGAAGACGATAGTGTCCCAAAATAAAAAATTGGGAGTTAAAATCAGTTTTTTGAAAATTTTAACTATTTCTGGCCCTCTTAAGTCATATTATGATACATATTCGTGATTAGGATGTCAAATATGATCTTTCCAGCGATTTTCATCAAATTTAAAAGATTTTGAAAAATCGATAAATTTTGTATAAAAATGACATTTTCAAAAAAGTTTTCAAAAAATTCTAAAAAAATTCATCTAAGCTAATTTAGGCCTTCTAAATCTATTTCTGGACTCAGATCTGAAATCGGAAGAGAATTGACGATTCTAGAGACAAGTTTATGAAAGTGAAAAACTATTCTTTCACTTTGAAATTTTTTTTTCTCAAAAACGCGAAGAGATATTAGACTAGAGTTTTCAGAAATCGATAGAGCGGCTCAAAATCTATAAGTGCGGTAAATTTCGTGGGGTAAATGCGGTTCGTTTAAAAGTTATGAGGGAAGGAAGCCAGTGGTGTCCCAAAACAAGAAATTGGGGAAGTAAAATCATTTTTTGAAGAATTTTAATTATTTCTAACCCTCTTACGTCATATTATGATACATATTTGTAGTCAGAATGTCAGATATGACCATTTCAGCAATTTTCAGCCAATTTGAAGGATTATGAAAAATCGATGAATTTTCAAAAAAAATGACATTTTCAAAAAAAATTTTCAAAAAATTCATCTAAGCGTATTTGAACCTTCTAAATCCATTTCTGGACTCAGATTTGAGTTTGGAAGAGGATTGATGATTCTAGAGGGTACATAGGACTGAAAAACTATTTTTTTTCTCTTTAAGAATTTTTTTCTCAAAAACGCGAAGAGATAGGTAATTAAGGTTTTCAGAAATCAATAAAGTAGTTTAAAATCTACAAATATCGTCAATTTCATGGGGTCGATACGGTTTGTTTGACAGTTATTAAGGGAGGAAGACGATAGTGTCCCAAAACAACAAATTAGAAGCTAAAATCTTTTTTTTTGCAAATTTCAATTAATTCTGACCTTCGTACCTCATATTATTATACATATTTGTAATCAGGATGTCAGATATAACCCTTTCAGTTATTTTCAGCCAATTTGAAAGGATTTTGAAAAATCGACGAATTTTCAAGAGTTCATATAGGCGGAAAAATATTGCCTATTTATCTTATAATTATCTTTATTCTGTATAAAAAATATTTGTTATACTTTGTTATAAATAATAGAAAAAAGTAAAACCTTTTACGTACCCAAACCTCTTCACATTCTCAGTAATAACTTAACTTTTTACTTTTTATTAACAATAAATTTTGAAATAACACATCAACTAAATTATCTCTAACCACAAAAGGCAAATGAAACAAAAAGTAGTTTTTAACGTTTCACATTTCAAAATTTCCGTTCTCTTTATGAAGATTATCAATCAGTTGTCACACCATTTCATGATCTTCCATAAACGCTTCAGTTGCTTCAACCTCCATAACACTCTCTTGTAATAAAAGTCTGAAATCTATCAATTACATGATTCCTATCTGTACTGTGTTACTTTATACTATTTTAACTAGAAAGGACAAATATTTTTACATCGTTTTACATGGTCATTACTTAAGGATGTACTTGATTAAATCACGAAAATTTTTGTGTCATAAATTTATTATTTATTGTTCCTAACAAACATATTTCTACCTTAAATACCAGTAGTGTATGACCTAATTAAATTTTTTTATCAGTAATGATTGCATAAACTAATTAATGCATCATTTAGGCGGAATAATTATGCAATTGTTAATAATAAATTGCTGGACATATCGTACGTACGTAACTTTCTATTTGTATCATCAAAGAAGTAACTCTCATAAAGACATTATTACAGAAATTAAAAAAAGAAAAGTAGATAATTAGAGATAATAAAATTTTGATTTTCTTGATATGACATAACAAGATCAAGTGCTAATTAGGTACCTGCATCAATAAAATTATGTAAATTATTTTTGTGTGTGTGTCTAAGTTTTGAATATTGTTTAGTCGAGATAAAAAAAATAAGAACACACTAACACGGAACTACAAGAAGACGTGTAATTTGTGAATAATAGGGGGGAACAATGACCTTTTCTTCTAAATTACTCCATAATTTACATTATGTAAGCCCAGATATCAGAAAAAATGATTAAAATCGAAAGTACAACAATAGCGCTTCTGACAGCTACCAGAGTGTGTGAATTTTCATCCAAAAATAGTTTTTCCTGAATTACTTAATAAAAAACTTTGTTTTGATTCGAAACAATAAACTTTATCTTCAATTAATTACAAAGGTAAGGATGCGTAAAAGTGAAGAAAGACTTTGCAACACTCTTGTTTTTGGATTGCGTGTTATACACGTGACTGTGGTTTCGCAAAGAAGGGAATAATTTAATGCTGTTTTCCACTGATTTTAACACAAAGTGATGACTCGATGATAAATTGTATGCAATGGATGTTGTTGGGTGGCTTTTTGTTACAAAATGCTGGAAGGAAGATAAGTTAATTAACATAACTGAGCAATGCTTGCGCTTTGTAACTTTCGTTTGCATTATTCTATCATAACAAAAGATGACAGGATTCGGTGTTTATTTTGCTTTCAAGAGGGTTTTTAGTAAGAACTGTCAAATTAAATGTTTACAAAAATGAATAAACTGAAAAAAAATCTTGCAAAACTTTAAAATAAAATACAATTTCGTTAAAATTTTTTGAGTATCTCTCGCACCTGTTTTTTGTCATTCACAACTGCTTGGGCCTCCATTGCCAAACGTTTCTACAGCAAAAGCGACAAACTTATACCTCATCTCTTTAATTTATTTTTTCAATAACAAAATTTTAGTTTTCAAATTGTTAATGTTTCTTTCACGTTTATAATAATAATTACAAGATATTCATTTTAACTGTATGGAAACATGCAATAACTATGTTAAACTTTTGCCGACGTTTCGCTTTTATTTAAGTTAAAGCTTCTTCAGGGTTTTCAATCATCAATTTTTTTAAAAAAGAATTCCGTTCTGCTAATTTTTATTACAAAATTGTTTTCAAAAAATGAGCTGATGGCATCACTGCTTACCAAAATGTCTTAAAATATAAGTTTTCTGATGCTAAAATCTTTGAGTCTAAGTCTCTACCTATTTCTGTTTTATGATAAGTGTTTTTTGAGATATCGACCAATATTTCATTGTTTATCAAATATCAGACAGAATAATTATATTATTTAAATAAAAATCGAAACAGTTAGCTATATAATAATCTTGAAATTCATTTAGTTATTTATTTTAAACACAAAATTGCTAAAATATTTTAAATTTGTTATTAATTCAGTTATATCAGTCGATATAGAAAATGTTTATCTCAAAAGAGTTTTTCAAAAATATCTGTTATTGGCAATCCTGATCACCAAATTATTTGAAAATTTATGATTTCCTACCCAAAAATTTCTGAGATTGCTGAATCTACCGCCATTTTTTCTTAAATATCGACCTGTTTAGACCAATTATTTTTTAAACAAAAATTTTGATAATTAGCTACATAATGACTTTGAAATGTGATTAAAACAAAATTGTTAGTACATTACCTATTTCTAATTTTACCCTGATGAAGCTTTGACCCAACTAAAAGCGAAACGTCGGCAAAATCCAACAGTTATGTTGTTGCTAATATAAATCTATATATTTATAAATTGGTAAGCCTGAGGTACTCCTGCCCAGCACTGGGTTTCTTTATTCAATTAACATTCGTTTTTTATCAACAGACAGTGTAACTATATTAATTATTAATAAACAATTATTGCTAAAATTAAATTTCGAAGTAAAAAACTCTGTTCAAAAATACATTTAGCAGGAAGTAGAAATTCTTTAATTAAAATTTAATGAGCTATTATTTAATATTCTAACAATGCCAAGGTTTTGATTGTTATTAAATAACTTAACAAAAATAGCTGTTTTTCTGTATAATTACTATTATTTTGGTTGTTTTCGAAGCTGAAACCTTTCAGAACGTTTCAGAACTCCTGAATATTCAGCAATAATTCTACCAATTTGTCTCGCATATTAATATCCGCAGGACTAAACAAAACTGCAGGTCAAATATTGCGACTTTTACTTTACCTTCTTGGAAAGTACCATCAAGTGTAAACAAAATTGTATGCAAACCATATATTAATAACAAAGTGTTTCGAATTTTAAACTGTTTCACATCGTGTCATTTCCGGTTTTTACTTTTCTAAACTCAGGTTGGTAATTTGTTTAAAAATTTATAGTAATTTTTCCGAACAGGAAATTGTGATTGTCAAATTGTCCTATTGTTGACAAACTCTCCTCTTCCTAATGGGTGCGGCTCGTTTATCGTTTTACGTGTAAATATTCTGGACACTGACCTCTTATTATCTAGATGAGAGATGTAATAATCTTTTGAAAATTGTTTATGAAAGTTCGCGTAGAATTGCATATAGAAAACAATAATAATATCAGACGTGTGCAATGATTGACGGCACGAAAGTTAATTAACATTTATTTATTTATTGGTTACTAAAAATACAGGAAAAACGGGTTTTGTTCAGATGAACAAACTTAAATTAATAAGTTTATAAATAATGGGATTTTGTAATGTTATTTATGATTGCACTCAACAACGATTTATTTATGATTGGGAAAAGACATAAAAGATTAACTAAAAGCACTAAAATTGTTACTTCTTGTGTTCTAATTTCATTGTTTTTAAAATTAAGCAATTTTTTATAATCTTTGAATTTTGAGAAATAAATCTAGTGCAAATTCAGAAACAAGAAAAATTAGCTGAAATTCACATTTTTTGCCTCTACCTATAACAAAAATAAATTATAGCAGCCCTAAAATTGTCCTGGAAAGTAACACTTTCCTCCTTAGGGCAGAAATTTCAGTTCAGCATCCTGCAGTTGTCATTTTTGCTCGTTACTTATGTAATTAAAAATCTATAAGATATACTTATTTCTTTTTCAATCAAATTCAAGTCAAAAACAACTCAAAATTCTTCTCACCGTTGAAAGACGCGGGAAATTTGAATTTTAATCGCGTTATTTCAAAATTTTGACTATTTCTAGCCTTGTGTTTGTATTTCTTGAATAATCATAAATTGTTTTTAGTACACTTATCTGTATGTTTATGACAGTAGTTGATTTTCTTGTCGATTTCTTGCAACTTCCAAAAAAATAATCAATTAATTCTAAAACGAACATTTATAATTTACAACTGGTCATAAATTATAAAACAAATACTGAATAAATCGAATATAAAACAGTAACTGTCATAAATTGAACAATAGTTGCTTCCTGCTGAGGAAAACTCTGCCGGAGGTGAGAATTTCAAAGAATAAGTAATAAAACACGATGCATTTGCAATATGTTGACCGATAATAATGAGGAAATCTTTAAATACAAAATTTATTGCCATTTATACGTAACAAACTAGTGAAATTTTGAAAATAAATAAAATATAAATACTTTGTAAACATTTAAAATCTTGACATATAAAAGCTTGTGTAGTTTTTAATAATAAACTAAATAATATAAATGACAAGGAGGGAAATACAGTGTATTAAATTTTATCAAACAAAATTTATTTCTAGGGAAGTTATGTTGCTACCAACTTAATTTAACAAATTAAGAATCAGTCCTTGGCATCCACTCGAATTTATTTCTTAGAGAGGTCTTAATTTATAAAAAAAATATATAAAGGTCGTAGCCACTCGATGAATATATAAATTGTAGCCTGCGATTCCCAGTTTTTATAAAATTTCCCTGCTTTTGATGAAAAGCTATAAAAATGTTCGGATATTTAAAGGTTGTCTATATTTGGATGAATTTTATTATTTTGACTTACGAACTAGTTTATGACAGATTTAATAAGGGTGGTTGTAAAGATAAGTGAACCCTATTGTTACCTAAGCGGTCGGCTAGACCCTGAAGGAAACAAACAACGGGCAGGCTTTTACAGTCCACTTAAAATTTAAGGGCTGGAGTTTCTTTATCCGTAAGGAACCAAAAAGTTAATTCTCCATTGAGTCATAAAATTCATCCAAATATAGACACTCTATAAAATGCCTTTTATGACATGCAATTTTCTAGTATATTGAAATGCCCCTTGCAGTTTCAATTTTTATAAATTCTTGCTCCCAGTTTTTATAAAATTTCGTCTATAATTTCTAGTTTTGACAAAAAAAACTCTCTCCAGCTGTCACCGATTTTTATAATAAATACCTTTTATTGTGACAACCAAAATCTAGAAATAAAATGCCTCCTGCTAATTTGGATTTTTATAAAATGCTATTTGTGACAGCCTATTTTTCATAAAATAAGCTCTATAATTTCTATTTTTTTCACAAAAAAGCGATTTTTATAGCAATCTCAATTCAAAAAAAAATAAAAAAGCTTCAAAATGGTTCCTTTGTAAAATGTCTTTTGTGCCACCCAATTTTTTATAAAATGTAAAACAGAAATTGCAAATTTAGGCCCTAACAAAGCTTTAAAAACAAAATAAAGCAAAACGTCGGTAAAAATCTAAAATAATTTTAAATCGGGGGCTCAGTAAATTCCCGGTAAGTCCGTGCGCCGATTCGGCACTGATTAAAATAAATTCTAATTTTCATTTTATACTATTTATCTACTAATTACAGCCGTGACATAATTTAACAACAAACACATAGTTCTCTATTATAAAAAATAGCTAATCTTATTTTAATAAAAATAAATGAGGCGTTTAGAAGGATTTTCCATAATTTTTCAGAAAATAAAAAATAGTGTTATTGTAAACTGCATAATAATAAATAATATAAAAGAATGTTAATTTATTGGTTAATTAAAAACGCGAACGTAGGGCTTAGCTTGGCCCACATTTGACAAATGGCATTAATGACAATTCACAAACTAATAATGGCAAAATTTGTGCGCCAAGCTAAGTCCTACGTTCGCAGGTCCATAGCAAATTACAACGTCTTTCATTTCAGACACTCGTTATTTTTTTTTTTTTAATTTTGACTTAAATTTTAAATCTAACAAGGGTACCGATATTTAAGCTATTTATTTCTTGTCTACTCTAGACCAGTTACTAATTTTCTTATAACCATTCATACAGTAATTTACTACTGTAATCAGTATATAAAAACTTTTTTTTTCTGTAAATAGACATGACAGGCTGTACATTAAAGTAATAACTTTTAATTAAAAAAAAACAAATCTTAATAAAGTATTAGAAAATCATATGTCTCTTCAAGTCTCTTTAAGTCTGATGAAAGTATTGAACATCCTGTATATAAAAATCTATCTGATCCAATCATGGGAATAGTTAATGAAAGTAAGAAAAATTGAAAACTTTCCCTAACTGGATAAAGTAATTGCATTTATAACGAGAGAGGAGGTATAACACTTTTCTCTAAAGAATATCGTTTACAACTTATTATAATTCAGAATTATATTATAATAAAATTTTATTCACAAACATGTGAATAAAGAATGAAAAGAAAACTTTAACACAATTCTGTTGAAAATAAAAGTTTTCACATGTCAAAAATTTTGAATTATTTAATTAATAATAAAGCGTGAAATTGCTAATTATTATCAATTTTTTTAATGTAAATGCATGACGAATTAATTTTCTTGATAATAATAAATGTTATTACAAAATATCGTAATTTCACAGGTCAATTTCTTGACTTTTAGAAATCCGCTAGTTTAAATCGTTTTAAACAATAAAATTTTAAATGTCAAATAATCAGGAAAAAGGGCAAAATTACAAATTTAAGTAAATCTAAATTCTTATTAAATTGTTAGGTGAATGTCCTCTGACGTAATTTAGCCAAAATTGTGCATTTTGGGTCATCAGTAAATATTTCCGTGAAACTTGTTGAAATAATCAAGCACATCCGTCTCTTACATCTTGAAAATTACATTTAATAACGATGATCAGGTAGAGATGTGATTGCTAAAAGCGACACGAAAAAGTTCTCAAAGTTATTCCCAGAAGCATTGTTTTAAATAAAACTGAGGTAATAGTAAATCTAACAAGGCATTAGATCTAAGCTTTCACCTGTTTGGCTTGAAAAACACCTTTTCAGTGTTTGCACTAATTATCGAAAGCGAAGTAAATCTTATCGGTTTTACGGAAAAGCCAAAATTTCGCTCAAAATATAAACTTTTAGAAATAATTGAGGCATGAAGCGGAATTTATAAAACACAGATACTAGTAAAGGCAATTAAAAATGTTAAAATAACGAGAATTTAGGTACTAAAAACAAACTTATAAAAAAATCTGTGGTAGCACAAACATTCACCTGAGAGAAAAGAGGCCCTATGTTGTGTTTGACAAGATGGCGAGAGACTCGAGAGAGTACTATAAGTAAAGAGAAATATTTTTTCTTTGTTTCTTGCAGTAAATTGTTTATAAGGTGAAAAATACTCGTGAATTAAGTGAGATATCAAAGTTGTTAATAATATAAACAAAACAAAAATGCAGCTCAAAAGAGTTAGCAAGAAAGGCCGGGTAAAACCTTTTTAAACCGAGTCCGCAAACAAAACTTATGGTTAAATATTACATTACATAAACATTAAATAAAATTATTGTAGCTACAATAACTAACAGGAAATTCTGCAGTTGGCAGTATTGGTTGAATAAAACCATTTTTATAACTGGTAACTACGAAATTTGGTAGAGAAAGCTTTGACACGAGGGTTAGTTAAGATTGTACCACTGTTTATTATTTAACCACGTCATACACAAAAAAAATAGTTTTAAATTGGTGTCAAAAATAAAATTTACAGAAATTTGAACAAAAATGTAAATAATTTATTTTAAAAGAGTCAGTAGAAGCAGATAATAGAAACAAAATTTGTTTAATATTTGGAAAAATTGAACAAAAAGACGAAAAACGGCGTTTGTGTTAGAAACATAAGAAAGATTTTGGTTAAAAAATTTTTTTTAGAAAAACTAATTTTTAGACTGGATTGGTGATAAAAAAATCAACAAAAGATGCAAATACAGAAACGTCGTCTAGAAGAAAAAGAAAAACAACTGAATATTCGTGAAAAACAAAGATGACGTCTACAAACATTTTAAAAATGACGATTAAGAGAGAGAAAGAGAAGAAAACAAATAACGTTTGTTATTGGATAGACAAATTTGTTTAGTGTTCAAAAGACTTGAACGGAAAGACAAAACACAAGGTTTGAAAGAGAAGGAAATTAAAAGAAGTCTCTAGAAGAAATTTAAAATGAGGTAAAAAACAAATAAAGCATTTAGAGGAATTTAAGACACAACAATTGGCAGAAAAAATCTAAAAGTTGAAAGATGTCGGATGGAAGAAAATGAAAAGCAAATTAGGATTTTGGAAAAATAAAAAAAGGTTTTAAGAGAATTTAAAAAACAAAGGCTACAGATAAAAAAAATTCTAAAAGATATTCAAAGGTGTCGTCTAAAAAAATACAATGGAATATTCTTAAAAAAACAAAAAAGTGTTTAAGAGAATTTGAGAAACGACGATTAGGAAAAAATAAGTGTTAAAAAAATTCTAGAAAAAGTAAAAAGACGTCGAATAAACGAAAAGTAAGAACAAACAAGATTTTCGAAAAGTAAAAGAACAGATTAAAATTCTAAAAATAAAGCTTAATAATAGAATTTGTAAAAAAAATTTGAGAAACGACAATTTGAAGGAACAAAAGCAAAAGAATGATGTCCATATCACATTAGTGTCAGAAGAGACATAAAAAAAATGTTTAATATTTAAGAAACTCAAGTAGAAGAATGAAAAACGATGTTTGAAAAAAGAACAATTTTTTTGACAAGAATTCGAACAACGAACAATATGTAGAAAAAGGAGAGCAAAAGAATAATAATACCTATGTTCAAAGATGTCGGTTGGAAGAAAAAGAAGACTAAAAAGAGATTTTAGAGGAACAGAAAACGTTTCTAGAAGAATGATAATAACAAAGATTTGTGATGAAGAAAGATCAATATAAAATTATCAAAGAAATGCAAAGACGTCGTCTAGAAGAACAAAAAAGCAATGAAATATTCTTGAAAACCAAAGAAAATTTCTAGAAGAATTTCAAAAGCGCCAGTTGAGAGAAAAAGAAGTAGAAAAGCGTCAGCTGACAAAAAAACAAAAAAAGATTCTAGGAAAATAAAGAAAAATTTTGGAAGAGAGAAAAAAAATTCTCGAAGAGCTTAACAGCAGAAATAAAAGAATTAGATAAACGACGTTTGTTTTTTTAAAATTTACGAGTAGTAAATTACCCATACCATTGTTGAATCTGGTATGTTTCCTCATTCCTAAACGTGAATGACGTTCCCTAATAATTTTTTTATACTGTAAACAGACCAAAACTAATAGTGCTTTACTAAGTACTATTATTATTTAGTGAAAAAAGTAAAATTTGCCTTAAAATCCCATAGTTAAGTAATAAATCGATTTTCCCACATTACAATTGAACAAAATCGCTCCGGTCAATAGTAAAATTTGCACAATCGTTGCACAAATTTCCAAATCCAATTATCGCTTTCAACATTTCTATTATCATCTTTTGTAAATCGTGTGCATCAAAGGTTCAATGCCACGTGATATTCGTCAAGGTCTCAAATTTGGGGCACAAGAAAGTTCATAAACCACCAAAAACTTTCATCGGATTTTCCATCAGCGAAAAATCTGACCCTGTCCCATGTTGGTTCAACCAATTTATACTTCTCAACACCAAGAAGGTTAAATTCGAGATTTTACACGAAGGCCAATCATCTTCTAAATGCATAAACAAATAAAATTGTGATTTATGATGCAAATTCGGTCAATGCAAAATCCGGGATTTTTCAAATTTGGAAAATGTTTTGTGCACAAGGTCCTTGTTTTTCTCGAGGTATGCGATAGTGATAGTGGTCAAATGTCAGTGGTCATCGGATGGGTACCCCCGGGGGGTTTCATCGAATGTAGGTTATGGAGTTGTGGGGATGTAGGACGGCTATATACACCGACTCTGCATCTGTCAGACAGTTGATTCAAAGTGCTTCTTCACCGCTACTTGCTGGAATATTACTGGTAAGTCGGAGCTTTGTGTTTATTTAAATAACGGTACCAAAACTGTTAGTTTAAATTTGGGTGTGTGATTCAATTTTCAAAAAAATATTTTCGATATTTCACAAGTTTTATTGCAATGCTGGTACCTTCACTGAGGGACTTCTATTACGCAAAAAAATAAATAAAAATGCAGGTCAGTGTGTTTAGCTTTCCGGTATCTCCAATCCTGGGAAATTCTTTCCAATCTTGGTTCTTTTTTTTTTCGAAATATTCACACTCTAGTCTAGATAATAGCCGTTTTACGTAACCGATTGTTAAACTGGATTGAAACGAGAACAGTCTCTTCCTGGTGACTGTTCACAATAACTATAAATGTTCATTATGGGATAGTTGCATCATAGAGAAGAGCACGAGTTGCAACCAATTTCGGATGGTGAAATTCTAACTAATAATAGATAATTACTCGAGAATGTCATGCAAATAATATAATTTTCTTGAAATTTTTTCAAAAATCGGAAAAGTGTGTCGGTGGACCACACTAATGATGATGGACATTAACGTTTTTTAGGTTGCGGATAGCGACACGAATTTTTGGGAAAAGTTCTGACTTGATATCAGACCGGAACCTAATTTGAATTAAATGACAACGATTTGAATGATAATTAGGTACAAATAATCTACAATAAATCAGCTGAAGATACTATTTTTTTTGAAATTTTTCTATCAGCATTTAACTCTGATACCTGTCAAAATAAAAACGTTTAATTATAGCTATCTACTAATAGAACTAGTCATGCAAGGAGGATCACGAAAATCATTATCTCTTCGTTACTCAAGCTTAAATTTTTTCAAACTCATTAAAGACGAAATAGAGTAGAAAATGAGATGGTAGAAATTTTCGGTTTAATTAATATTCAAGGTGAAGGTTAAATATTAACCTGGAATTTTGAGAAGTAATTGAAAATTATTTTTTTTACACTTATTTAACATGAATTAGGGCAGAATAGTAAATTTTTTTATAAGATAACTTTGTTCAGAGTTCGTGGTATTTGTCATAAATTTTTCACAATGTTTTTTGCATTTTTAGAGATATTTTGCAAATGCTGATTAAACTTGAATCACCCAGTGAATCACTGTTAGTTGTTCTAAGTGAAATGATGTTACAGTTCTGTGTTTTTATAGTTTTTAAAATGTAAAAAATAGTTTTTTTTCATTTCTAATTGATTTTTGGTCGTTATAACCGTTTAAAAATTTTAACAAAAAGCTTTTACGTTGTTATCTTATCAAAATTTAAATGTTTTGAATTATAATAGCTACAGTTTTTTAAATTTCTTATTCCAAAAATGACTATTGGTCATTATAACCAATAAAAAAATAACAAAAAGGTTTTATAAACGACGTGATAAACGTTGTCAAATTTCTGTCACATTTGAAAACGTTGTTAAATAAACATA
The DNA here is from genome assembly GCA_029207805.1 of Tribolium confusum. Lineage (NCBI taxonomy): Eukaryota > Metazoa > Arthropoda > Insecta > Coleoptera > Tenebrionidae > Tribolium > Tribolium confusum. Next base: position 1,009,842 of record JALGAY010000004.1, read on the forward strand.
AAATTGATTTTTGGTAGTTACAACTGATTCATTTTCAAAAATTTCAACAGTTTTTTTGAAAATATACATATAAACGTTATAAAATTATATAGTTTTTTAAAAAAAATTATTTCAAAATTGATCAGTTGGTGTCAAAATTTTGTAGTTACTTAAATAATTATTAAAATGCAGACACAGTTTTCATAATTTTTAATTCGAAATTGACTGCTTATTTACTGTCAAAACTCTGTAGTTTTTGAAATGTTATACAGTTCATTTATTATTTTTTCCAATTGATTGTTAGTTGATATAACACTCGCATTTTCAATTTTTTTTTTAGTATGTTTCCTTACTTTGTCATAAAACTATTAAAATTTTGTTTTTTTTACTTCATTGTCAAAATTCTATGACTACTAGTACTATTATTATTAACAAAAAATTTGTATAATAAATAACCTACTTTTATACGTTTATAATCGTTTGTAATATTATTACTGATCAACGTGTTTAATAATTAAAAAATTTTTGAATTTATTAAAGCTGTAAACAGTGTCCTTTAACAAAAAAAAAATCGAAATAATGAGAGAGGCATTGATTTATCTTTGGATTTTCATTTTCATACAAAAAATGGAAGTTAAGCTAATAAATTAGTTAAAGATTTAAAAAAATTCTAGCTAAATGAGCTACTTACACAAGAAAATGCTAAAATACTCAAAAAACTTTAAAAAATCACCAAAAATCTACACAGTGTGGCGAGTAAAAATGCTTTGAGGCTCAGTTTTCATTGTCAAATTATGCCAAATTTGAAACTTCAGTAGTAGCCTATTATACAATCGATGCAACTTTATATTCAAAATTTTTTCCCAGTTTTTCCCAGTACAGATCTCTCCTTCGTCAAGGCCCATTTAAATTCAAAAAATTATGTAGCCCATTTATTAGAAATACAATAAAACCGCTCCAAATAACTAAATAAATTGTTTATTTTATAGAGAGAGTTCCAAAATTATTTGGCACAAATTTAACTATAGTTACTCTAGTACAGCAACAATATTTTTCGTGCGACGCTTCTTAAAAAAAAATATGACTAAATTTGTTAATCTAGCACAGTAATTTCACTTAAAAAATTTTTTCGTAACAACAAAAACGAACTTAAAATACAACTTTTTCTGTTATGCTCGTAATACTCTGCATCCCTCAATAACGCATGTGTTCACAAGTTCCAAAATTTAGTGCTCAATGTATATGTATTTTTTAGTGATATTTTGAAATACTAAAATACCCTCATGATTATTTAAAGCTGGTCTGTTAATATTACAAAAAATTTGTAACAGAAAAACAAGTGTTTCACTGAGAGATCGTAACATGTTTTTCCCTCAATAACGTTCGTGTTTACTAGCTACACACTCAGAGACACTGTATAAATATCTATTTTTTTGTCAATTAGCAAATGTGATTTTATCGTTAGAATTTCGTAAACATGTGGGTTATTGTGGGAGAAACAACAATCTGAGTTTCTCCCTCAATATTGCACGTGTCATTACTTCAGGGCGTTTAGTCACTATTTTACAAGATAATTGATCAGAGACAACTTCATGACAAAAATTATAGAATACCCGTTATTTAAAAAAGACAGACGGAATGTTTTTGCTTATGAAAAAATAGGTAGAAACGAGAAATACAGATTAAAAAGATGAAAAAATTCAAAAGATAAACCAATTATTATTGTTATTTAATGTAGAATACAGGATGTACCAAAATTCGCGAACAAAATTATTGATACAATGTCAAAACAGGTCCAAAGAGTCTAAAAAAATTTTTTAAAAAAAATCTGTCTTTTTTCGACAATTTGACAGTAACAAAGGGACTTATAATAATCCAAGAGTCTTAATTAAACAAAATAAACAAAATTTATAGTAAATTTTTCTTTAGATGTAGAAAAAAAAGAACCAAAAATTTATTTGGGACCTTGTGCCTTAAAAACTAGCTGAATTTAAAAAAAAAATTTGGAGCTTCCCGTGGTTAGCTAATTTTAAGACAGCCTGTTAAAGTAAAAAATTTTTTTCAGCAAAATCTGAAAATTAAAACGAAATAACTGTAAATTTCAGAGATTTACACTTTAAACTGTGTTTATTCTCGTAATTACACTCTTAATTTTGCATTCCCTGTTATAACAATAAACAAAAGATAAAATAACTGTGATAATAATTAATTTCACAGCTTTTATTAGTCTGTTCAATTAATTTTTCCTTTTTACCCACATCTTGTTATTGCATTTCGAATTCAGTTTCTCTTTGCGCCCATCTGGTCGACCTTAAAGCGACATTGCATCCGAAAAAGTGAGTTGAAGTAGGATTGAAAACCGTCGAAACATGTGTACACTTCCAGCAAGGTCAAGGCTGCTCCCAAACTGAATTTGCAATCACACGTTTTATGAATGACGTTGAGTGAAATTCTCAAGAACCGTGCCTTAAAATTTTTAAACTAGTTCGAACTGAGTGGTAAAAGTGATCGAATTCGTTAGAATAAATCAGTAAAACATTACCAGACGTGGCCATCTCCGGCTGGGACAGTGACCGTGAAAGCAACTCCAGGTCAACGGATGACCCAGATCGCCCGGAAACGATCCTTTATCCGGGACAATCGAATACCAGACCTACACTTGACACAGAATAATAAGCACCTGTTGAGCGTTCTATGAGCAAATTCGACGATCAGGTGTGGCACTGACGTCTTATTAAATATTGTTGCAATTAGATGTATCAGATAATTAACGCAATTAATATTTAATTAGTTAGAATTTATAGCAAAAGCTAACTTTGATTATCTTATAGTTATTGTTGAATTTATCACAAGCAAACCCACCGAAAAAAAGAAATAAATTAAAATGTATTGGCGGTCTACCTTTGTATGTGGTCAACTCCACAAAACATATACCATTTACAAGTCAGCCCAAATATTTTTGAGCTTAGTATACATACGTACCTATACAGTGTGAGTCTGCTAAAAGTTTATCTTAATTTCTCTCAAAAATTAGTTATTACACAGTAACTCTCATTTTCAGTAAAAATTTTAACTCAAGACATTGAGTAAATACGCCATTCTTTTCAAGAAAGTGGGTGGGACAAAGAAACTTATTGTAAAGTAACGGCAATGCTGATCCAAATAGGCTTTACAAAACAAATAAATTTTATTATTTTTTGCGGTTATCTACTATTGTTTTTACAAACCAATTTAGAATGACATTAGAAATAATGTAAATTTTATATTTTTCTCAACAAATTAATATTCATTAGAAGAAATATTAGAAAAAAATCACATAAATAGAGAAAAAAACAAAGTTTTTAATGGCAAACTCTGAAGCTGATGCAATATCTAGTTTTTGAGAAAATCAGTAAGACGTTGTCTTAACAAATCGATTAAATAAACCGATACTAACTATAAACAGTCTCTAAATCCAAGAAAAATCGAAAATTTGATTAAAAACGTCAAGGTCGTCAGCACAGCCGCGGTAGCCATTTGGCCGACATTTGCTAATTATTCTCAACAGCTCTATTTTTTAAATCACTGTAAATCATTCGACTTCAAAGACTATAAAATTTGAGAGCTAAAGACGCTGATTACTATAATAAAATATTTCTGGAATATTTATAGAAAAAAATTGCTTCTTTTATAATCAATCTAGATTCACCTCGAAGTGCCATACAATTTTTAAATATAATTTGGAAGCGGAAGACAACAATTACAAAAAAAAACAGGATGAAACTGTTGCCTCCAGCTCCAAAATTCTATTAAAAACTCAAAATACGCATTTTTTTGAAAACGGAAACGTGAACAATTGTATTTTGCTCATTCTACACTAAAACTATATCCGGCTTAAAAGACCTCAAAATTTTTAATACAATTTAGAAAACGACAATTATTCAAAAAAAAAAATGGTTTTTGGGAATTTGTAAACATAATTAGGGAAAACTGGCATCATTCGTGCTAAAATTCTATCAAAAACCTTAAAATGTAGATTTTTGGAAGCCGAAATCGAAAACTTTTCAAAATTGTCCTTCAATCTATACTCAAATTTTGATTTTTACGAGACTCTAGTTTTATTTTTTTTACAAAGTCGGACTGTGTTTACTCTGTTTACAAACCCTACTAACTTCAAGTTCTAAGACTGTTCTGACAATGTTAAAAATTGCAGATAAAGTTAGAATAAACAAAAACAATTAGAATTGTTTATTTAATAACAACACAGTATAAAAATGAATCAGTATAGACAGCTGATAAAAACTTGTCAAAAGCTAGCATTCCTTCACGTAAGATGTGTAAGATGGAGCCACTGATTTTTAGGCAACTAATAATACACAATTTCAATCTAAAAAGCTATAACTGTAAATTATATAATAAATAATCAAAAGACAAGGGTAAAACAACGATTAAAATAGTTTTTATAGTATTTTATTTACAGTTATAGCCCTTTAGATTTAAATTGTTTATTACTAGTTGCCTAAAAATCTAAAAATCAGTGGCTCCATCTTACACATTTAACGTGAAGGGATGCTAGCTTTTGACAAGTTTTTACCAGCAGCTCTGATTTATTTCTATTCTGTGATAACAATTTTATAAAACAGAATCTATTTTATATTCCTTTTTCTACAAAAATTAAAAAATCACCAAAAGCTTTTCGTTTCTATATTGTTTTCTGATATGTTCTATCGGTGAGATTTAGAATTAATAAACACGTGCGTTATTGAGGGAGAAACGACGCCATGTTTCGCCGACATAATGCAACCAATCAAATTGATTTAAATTCATTAAAAAAAATTATTTTTAAAAATAAAACGAGGCTATAAAAGAAAGATATTAATTATGTTATTGAACGGAATTGGTTCTTCTTAATTTGCTACACTAGTGCACACTGAGTGTATTTTTATTTCTATCTAGTACATATTGTTAAAAAGAGATGTATATACTATATACACTCAGAGAGCACTAGTGCATCCAACCAAAAACGCTATTTTAGTCTTTGGATTATAATCGCGGTCGTATTTACGTTTTAACTAAGTTATAAAGAAGTTTTATAAGTTAACTTTGACAAGTTAATCATGAAAACAAATTTAAAAATGCTGTTCATAATAATTCTTCTAAAATTACTTTGAATTTCTTCAAAAAATGATAAAATTACGAAAATATCATTTAAAATTTGGTGTTTTTTTACCGAAGAAAAACCAGTAAAAGAGTAATTACTTGATTTTCAAAATGAACTATCAAAAAATTTCCAATACATTTACTAGTTTTTGTATATTAAAAAAAAAGAGTTTAATAATGTCAATTTTATAAAAAATAGAATTACAATAAAACTGTTAAGCCTTCACCTGTTAATTATCTTAAAACCTGAGACATACATCATCGCAAATGGAAAAAGCAAATCCACCTCTTTTTTTTCAAGTATTGAAAGTTGTACAGATCACATCATTATAAAAGTAAACGAAAGATTAGTGATAAACCATTCACCTTGCATACCATCCAAGGATTTACCCAAGATTTCACTTGAAATCACGACCGTTTTTGTTTAGTAGGTTAAAGATATTTACAGAGAAATTAAATTATTGTATCGTCTGTCGTTGATGTGAAAAATTATCATCACAAGAAAGAAAAAAAAAATTACAGGTGTCACGACGTGACTCGAACGAATTTATTCACTAACGAACTTTCTACCATTCAATGCAAAATAACCAACAGTACCTAAAACCTTGTAACATAATTTGTTTTTCCAGAACAAAATGTTGAGAGAACTCGCGCTCCTTGTAGTAGGAGCCGCAATGGTCATGGCACAACGAAGACTTGCCCTTCCAGATCCCAGAAGCTGTGCTAGCAGTAAGTTAGATGTTTCAAAAAATTCAGTCATCGAACCGTTTTGAAAGCGGATAAGTTTACAAATCAGTCATTGTTTTGCAAATTTACATGAAACAATGACCTTCGTACATCTCAATGCTTCTCTTAATTTTCAAATGATGTCAATTACCTTCTAAGGGTGTCAATGCTAAATACTAGACAAATGTTAGGTAAATATTTTTTTTATTTATAGCGATAAACATCATCAACATTCTATCAAGATAAATACTCTTCTAATAATTTGTTTTAAACGATCTAAACACGCATTGCATAATTCAATTAATTATGGGTTGTAGCAATTATTTATTTACTTTTCCTTTTTCACGCATTCTTGGAGATTTCATCATCAAATGTAATAAAAGTAATTTATGGAAATTCAGTTTTCTTGTTTAAGTTTAAAACACAAAATCTTCTGTTTTTGTACAACCAACTTCAATTAAAATTAGGCACTGATAGTGCGACACAGCTCTTGAAAGCGCTTTGCCACTGTTAATTTTAGCTACTTACCCCTAATCTGTCTTTTTTTAAATTAGGGGTCCGCCACGCCACATACAGAGACGCTCGTGGAGTCACACATTCCTACTTCTTCAGCTGGGAGCATCCCCCTACTAGAAACCTTGAAGTCGACTGGCTCGACGCCCGAAACATCTGCAGAAGACACTGTATGGACGCCGTCTCCTTGGAAACACCCCAAGAAAACGAATTTATCAAGCAGAGAATCGCTCGCGGCAACGTCCGTTACATCTGGACATCGGGGAGAAAATGCAACTTTGCTGGGTGTGAACGAGCCGATTTGCAACCCCCAAATATCAACGGATGGTTCTGGTCGGGTTCAGGAGCCAAGATCGGGCCCACCACCCAGAGAAACTCGGGAGACTGGAGTGCTACCGGCGGGTTTGGGCAAGCCCAACCTGATAACAGAGAAGCAGCACAGGTATGAAATCCAGAGAGATTTTTTTCAGAGGTTGATTTGATGGGTGTTTTAGGGTAATGATGAGTCTTGTTTATCCATTTTGAATAATTTCTATAATGATGGGATTAAATGGCATGATGTTGCTTGTTATCATGTCAAACCGTTCGTTTGTGAAGACAGTGAGGAATTGTTGAATTTTGTTGCTTCCAGAAATCCAGGAATTCGTCTTTAAATTATTTTTTTACCTTTTCCTTTTCTACCAACAGTCCTTTGAAGAAAATTGAATCAGGAGGTCTCAGGATGAGAATCGATGATTTGTATTTTCACAATTTCCTTTCCGCATGTGAATATCTGCTTCCTTTCCTTAGTTTTTAGTAATTATTGTATCTATTTTTAAATTATATTTTAATAATAAACATTTGTATTAAATAATTCTAATTTTTTATTTATCGTATACCACAAAAAGAGTACAAAAACAAATAAAATAGAAAAAGAGGTCAAAAATTACTAAAAGGAAAATAATAACAAAAAATACTTTAATAACAAAACAATACAGATGTTCCATTTTCACTTTTAATTATCCATTGTTTGAGAACACACAATTATTTATTAAAAGTGAACGAATCAGTATTATTTTTTTAATGATAATTACTACATTATTATTAGCGGATTGCCTCTACAATGCCTGAGCCCTCTAGAAATTTAAAAATTTTGTTACTTCTACTAAACTTCAAAAAACATAATCTTTGAATCAAACAGGATAATAAGACAGTCCTTTTAAAACAGTTCCATACAATTCTCTAAACAAAAAAACTGTCTTTTTCCGTTTATCAACAAGTTTACTACTCATATAATTACAAACAACTGACCCAACTGTACTTCCTAAACTCTTCAATCTGTCTAGATTTTTATAACCAATTCGAATTGTATAGATTTTATCAGTATCTAAATAAATTACTTTAGATAAAGGAACATAAACTTCATCATCAAAATTCATAATATCACAAAAATTAGTCTCATTGAGAATCACAGGATTTTGATATTCATTTATTTGAACATTAATCTCACCCCGATACTGTCTATTTAAATCGTTAAAAAGCCGATCTTCTGTGACTATCACTAGGCCGTAAAGTAATGTATCTCTAGTGACATTTATATGAGAATAGAGATAAACATTGTCTCGTAATCCCACTCTTGATGCTATTTTATATGTATCTCTGCATTTGCAGTAAAAATTTGAGCGTCTCTGTCGGTAGATTTTGTACGGTTTGTGTTGTTTTAATTTAATTAATTTACAACAATTCGAAATTAAATTATTTTGAGTTGGATCAATTTCAAATTCTAAATTAGCTAAATACTGAACTATTTTAAAAGACTCTAACAAATTTAATATATTTTCAGGTGATAAACTAATATTTTTTATATCACATTCAGTCACAGCCCAGTTTATTACCCCTAAAATCACTTCACTATTATTAATAATATTTAAAAACTGTCTTTGAAGAATTGTGGCAAGACTTGTTCCTTTCATATGATAATCATAGTCTTTTAAAAAAATTCCTCTAATATAACACTCAATATCTTCCAAACAAACTTTTTGTAAGTTTTCAAGACTGTACATTTCAGCATATTCATAAGTTAGCATTAAATTCGTAATATTTAAATTCTCTTGAATAAAACTAGTACAAATATTAGCAAAACTATCTAACTGGTATTTATGAGCTATATAAAACAATGCCCAAGCATGAAATACTGATTTAATTGTCACACTTTTCCTGTAGACAAACTCCAGCATTTGGGTAAAATCCTCAAGTTCAATATCAGTGATGACAACCTTATCTGAAGCCATTTCCCCGAAAAACATCTTCTTGAAAACGAGACTGTGCCAAATTAGAACTATTTTATGTGCACGGATTTCTTCACCTTTAATTATAAACGTGCAGTCAGTGAGGTCATCACAAGGGGGTGATTTAGTGTAGGTTTTTCGGTACCAGGTGATTCCCCGGATGAGGAGAGTTTCAGGATTCACCTAGATTTTTAGATTTTTGGTACGGTTTTAATTAAAGGTAAGGTTTACCTCAGTTAGTTGAGCCATTTTCGATGAAATACACACTTTTAATCAAGCGAAATGTTAGCTTGTTAAAGAACTGAGTTGTGGTTAGTTGAATAAATATTTTGCTAGCAGTTGGCCAGAGAAGTGGAGCACTTGAGTCAGGTTTAAGCAGCAACGATGTGTTTATTGATTGAAATGTTGAATTGTGTAAAAAAAATTCTAATTGTGTTGTTAATCAACAACCAATTGTGTAAATTCAATTCAAGCCTCTTTTATTATTTTTAATCTAAAAAAATAAGTGAATAGATATCAAACAGAAAGTTAAATTAAACAAATTGAAGTAATAAAGAAATCTATTTTTTTATAAACATCTGAAAGCTAGTTATATTTTTTAGTGAGTTTTTCGTTGATTCAAGAGTTTTTTTGTATTGTTTTTGGGTGTGATTTAGGTTTTTCTGGTCGACTGTAAATCCTTGATGGTCCGTTAATTTTTTTGCCATCTTCACCGCTGTTTTAAGATTTACATCCTTGAACCGATCAAAGCCAAGGCCAGTTGGATATCTTGTTGCGTGGATTAGCTCATTCTCATTGTTCTTAAGACAAAAAAAATGCGCAGGCTGTAATATTAATTGCGTGTAATTGCAAATATGAAGGCCTTCTAGATTAGGGTTTGGCTTGTTTGTTGTAAAATTGATGAATCTAAGAATTAAATTAGTCATTGGTATTTTATAACAGCATAAATTATGTAAAAATGCTAATTAAAAAAAATATTTGTAGTTGTTATAGGCAACCAACTATACAGATTATATAATCTGTGAACGAAAAGTTGGAAATATGTAGAATTTAGAAATATAGGATTCAGAAAAAAAAACCAGTAAGTCTTGGCAATTTAAAATGCTCATTTGTGATTGGTTAATTTATGAATTTATTTATTTTATTTGACATTTGAGGCAGCCTCTACTGTAGCATTAAACAAAAGAAAGTAATTTGTGTCAAAAATGACAATAAAGGCTGCTTTACACAATTTTTTGCCATCATTGTCAAAATTTGATGTCGCATAATGGAGCGTTTTCAGACTTTTATGCAACCCGCCTGACACCTCAGCTTCAGGACACCTTTTACATGGTGGCTTATGTGGAATAAACTTTGGGAATTTTTTTTCACGTATTTAGCGAACGATATTCAAATTATTACTCAAGGTGGCATAAACAATGGGATTAAGCCTATTTAATAATGTAGTTAAAACTAAATTTCTTTCAACTGTTTTTTTTAAATTAATTATTTTATTACAATAAATTCGCGGGCAAATTTTAAATTTTTCACAGTGATCTGTGACCAATGAGAAGTGTTCGTGCCAATAATGAGTTTTGACAGTTGTTGACATAAACAACTTTTTGATTCTTTAAGTTAACATTTTGTGGATTTTTAGGTGTCTTAAAGTGTTTTTATTGCTGTTTTTTTTAATTTTTAGACTATTTCAAAGGTAGGTAGAATTCTTCCAATCATCAGTGGTGACGATGTTTATTAAAAGTATAAAATTTTACAGGAAATCTCTTTCAACTTAATATTCCAAAATTACCCTCTACACATTACCTTGCCTTGACCGAAGGGTACTGACAATACTAAGACTAAGTAAAAAGAATCCACCCCACAGCCAAGCAGTTGCACTCTTGCATTAACCGATCATTCTGGGGGTCCCAACTGGTCTTATGAGTTACTCATACGCTTCGGCATCGTCAAGGAGCCGCTTTCTTGCATCAACAGGGCATCCTGGGGGTCCCTATCTGGTCAGAATCTCGGTTCGCCCGCGTTCGAAAATAACACCACGGTCTCAAGCCATTTATTGTGAACAAACTAATTATTAGTGTAATCATAAATTACTGTAAATAAACTATTCTAAATAAAACCGATTACAGTACCTATTTATGATTCAGAAACACGAGTGTTTTAAAAACCAAATATCTTGTAGAATGATGCGAAATAGTTGTGGGATTTCTACGTAACAAAGTACAGGATATTTTCGGAGGTATTTCTAATATTCCTTTTAAAGAAAAAAATATGGACTATCTGTGGGAGATCAAATGCTTACTGTTTGTTCCGTTTTAGTAAATTTTTGTTCACCAGTATTTAACTAAAAAAAACCGTATCAAATAAAAATTGGATATTTATAATCAATCATAAGGTAGTTATGTTTTATTATAATATTACAGCATATCATTCTTTGTATGATCTATAAGAAAAAAAAAAAAAATACCAACATAAATTGGCTGTATGACACTGACAATATAATACTAATATTAAAAAGATGGAAAAAATAAAGTTGAATAAGGCATTTAATTTTTAGGTTTTCACTTTGGACAGAACTATTTCTTAGGTATTCTTTGAAGATTTAAGCGAGTTTTATGGTACCAAACTCTCTTGCAATTTGTATTGTTGCATTTCACCAGTTCCTTTCCATTATTGAACGTTTCACAAGGGCATGTAGGCACAATATTGTCTACCTACAAGAATAAATCAGTATTTGTAATTAAAAAGGTTTAATAAAACGTACCTTCTGTGAAGTTTGTGCTGTTTCAATAATATACACATCTTCAGTAGCTGGTGCTTTAAAATAAAATAATTCGTAATAATTTGACAATTGGATTTTCATCAATACATTTTCTGGAGAATTTTTGCAAACTTGGCTTCACATTCCTGGAGAAAGCATAAGTGAGGTTGTCACTTAATTGTGATTTTTCATCTTTAATGACTTCAGTAAACAGTTACCGTTTTTGCGAAAATATAAACTCACATTTGGAATAGCCCTAACAAAGCATCTATAATCACGCCACTCATGATTGTAAACAGCCTTAACCCCCGAAATGAGGTAGACATCCCTACCCTTGGTGTCTGGAGCTAAGTCTGTAAAATCTTGTACACCAGAGATCGATTTCATCATTAAACCAATAAACAACGAAAAGTCTTTTTGTTCGAATCCGTGACTCCTTCGATCCTCCCTCACATTTTGGTCCAAAGGAGCCGGATCAACCAACATCATCACGATCGAACACTCAGTGGAAATCGTCTTCAAGGGAAGATATCACGTCAAGTCGTCCACTTTGAGGTGAGGAAATTTATCGCTGAACTACCAATAGCATCCAGCCCAACCCTGTGGAAAGGGTCTTCACCGGAGGGTGCCAGGTCAACTCATCGAAACAGCTGTGCAAATCGTCACCAACACCAAGCTTACAGGCGGTGGAACCCATCAACGAGCCGTCATCATCGTCCAGACTTTTGGAAATCGCATCTTCCTCACAATCTATTACCCGTGAAATGAAATTTTTTCCAAATAAAAGTACGAAGAATGACCAGAGATTATGATTCCACTTGTCTCTAAAATGTAAACACGGAAACATCATTCACTTCACATGTAGGGTTGATTGACGTTATACTTACAATGCTTTACAAATTAATTACTTTAAAATATATAAAAAAGTCACTCAAAAGTCCAAAAAATACGATAAAAACACAAAAATAACAAACGTCATTAAAGTTCACTGACTTCTGTCAAAAGCAAACTTCACAAGCAACACAAGCAATCAAAAGTTACTAAAAAAACGCGGGCAAATTTAAAAATTATCAAATTTCAATAATTAATTTAAAAAAAACAGTTGAAAGAAATTTAGTTTTAACTACATTATTAAATAGGCTAAATTCTATTGTTTATGCCACCTTGAGTAATAATTTGAATATCGTTCGCTAAATACGTGAAAAAAATTCCCAAAATTTATTTCACCATAAGCCACCATGTAAAAGGTGTCCTGAAGCTGATCGATGACGTCATTTGAAAAAGGTCTATTGTCATAATTTAAAAACAATTCGAATATTTCTGTAAACATTGTTTTTATATTTTTTAAACTCATTTTAAGAGATTAATTTATAAAACAACAGGCATGTTAATTACTGTCAAAATGTAGTTACCTTTGTCATCTGCTGTTTATGCGAATTATAACCTCACTTAAATTGTCAACCACCAAAATTGCATTAAATCGCAAATTTAAGTTCCGAATTTTACTGCAATCTAAAACCGGATACCTAAAACACAAAATTGGCAACAATTGGGTCCATTTTGATCAAAAATACCATTTTTATGGGTAAAAAACATGCAGAGGCTTTTACCACAAACGGGCGAACTTCGCGGCAGTTAGACACTGCTGCCAACCCCCATTACTGTCAATCTAGTTACCTATTGTTTGTGCGAATTATAACCTCACTAAAATTTTTCACCAACAAAATTGCATTAAATCGCATAATTACACTCCGAATTTTATTGCAATCGCAAACCGGACACTTAAAACACTAAATCTGCGACAAATTGGAGACATTTTGATAAAAAATACCATTTGTATGGACAAAAAACACACAGCGGATTTTAGCTCAAATGGGCGAACTTCGCGGTGGTTAGACATTGCTGCCAATGTCACACCGCTAATCCCCTAGTTAAGTAAATAAAATATTTTTTATTTATATTTAATACAAAAGTTATTTTTTGATAAGGTTACGTAATACAGCTTATTTTTCATTCTTCGTGATAAAATAACATTTAAAATGTATGCTGTCATCTGTCAAAATCGTACGATTTCTCCAAAAACTTTTTTTCTTTTGCGACAGTGGCGGCCTCACCGGTCATCTCATTCGCGAATTCATATGTTGGTACCCTTTGAACCGGCAAATGACATTTCAATGACAGCTGATTTCTCTTTAACTAAAATTTTAAATCTTTTATTAAATAACTAACAGTACGTAGAATATATAATGCTGTAATTAAAAATCTTACAATAATAACAATGGAACATTTAATTAGAGGCAAATTCGGGTACGTTTTTATACAAGTTTGATAAGAGTGTTATTAGGTTATGTAAAACCTTTTTAGCCGCATTATTATAAGTTCTTACGCAAATAATCCTCTTAAATATGGACCAAAAAAACTATACCAAAGAAATTATAGTAGTCTTTGGGGCGGTAGAGCCCTTGAACGGTCACGTCCTTTATTTTACCAGCATTATAAATACCAGAGAAGGGAGTATGGAATGCTGATTGTTAGAGCTTTAAGGGGGGTCCTTAAAATCCGATATTTGTTATTAGGAGGTGCTGTTGCAGGAGGAGGAGCGTTACAAAAGGTTTGAGCATTGCAAAAGGTGTACAACCTGAATTTATTACTGTTTTTTTGAGTAGAAATACCAAGATTGGAAAGATGGAATGCCTGATTTGAAATGGCTAGATGACGTTCTTCCTGATAACGAAAAGTGGCAAGAATGGCGTGGAAACTTAATAGATTTCAAGGATAACATCAAAAATAACATTGCAATTGGTAATTAAACTCGTGAAAATGTATTTTATTTATTGCTTTTATTAGATCCTCGAATTAAGTCTCTAACTGAATCAAAATTAAACGAATTTCGGTCATGGTTCGACCAGAGGTTAGATGATGCAATTGCAGCAGCTGAACAACAAGAAAATGGTCAACTTCCACCTGCTATCGATGGTAATTCCAACTAAAATTTTCATATCCGAGTACATTCTCTCTCATACTAAACCTCCCCTTTTTGTTTAGGTGTTTTCTCCAGCCTTTCCGAGTTTGTAGACAGACTGTACTCAGGTATGATATTTTCCCTCAAAAATTTTCCTACCAATTACTAAAAACGCAATCTGGAATTCCAGATACAAAAGAAATGAATACAGTCTTTGCAAAACCATTTAGTGATCCAGAACGTGAAGAAAGATCAAGACGTGATGCCCAAAACCGTCTTAATAACCTCCAAGAAGAAATCATCCAAACCCAAATTAAATATCAAAAAGAACTTGAAAGACTCGAAAAAGAAAACAAAGAATTACGTAAACAAAACTTGTTATTAAAACAAGGCAAAAAAGCTCCCACTAGAAAAATCAAACGAAGCTTAATTGACATGTACAGTGAGGTTCTAGATGAATTAGCTGATTTTGATAGTGGTTATAACACTCAGGATCAGTTACCTCGAGTTGTAGTTGTGGGAGATCAAAGTAGTGGGAAAACATCAGTTTTAGAAATGATTGCTCAAGCAAGAATTTTTCCTCGAGGGGGTGGAGAAATGATGACGAGGGCACCTGTTAAAGTAACATTGTCTGAAGGACCGTATCATGTAGCACAATTTAGGGATTCAACAAGGGAGTTTGATTTAACGAAAGAATCAGATTTGGCTGATTTGAGAAGAGAGGTTGAATTGAGAATGAGGAATAGTGTTAAAGGGGGTAAAACTGTATCGAGTGAGGTTATTTCAATGACGGTTAAAGGGCCAGGGTTGCAGAGAATGGTCTTGGTTGATTTGCCAGGAATCATCTCAGTAAGTTATTTATAGAAAAGAGATTTTTTTAAATTTACTAAACACCCTATCTACACATAAAGAGGTTTATTTTAACAGTTTAGAACTGTACTGAACTGTTGGAACAAACCTTATATAAAAAAAGTTACTAGAACTATTAAAAAAATGAAAGTTTTCAGGGATTCTCTGAACTAGGTAATTTTCAAAACTGTACCCGAAACTGTAAAAAATTAATTAATTAAAATATAAATAAACAATAACTAAGTTGAAATTAAACAAATCAAGTACATACATGTTAAAAATTTTACAAGACAATTGAAAAACGGAGATAAACAATTTTTTATAACAAAAAAATATTACAATAATTAAGCATCTTCTTCTGCCACAACTGGGTGGCGAATCCCATCCTTCTGCTTCTTTCGGACCTACCTTTAATCCAGATATCGTGCGACATCCTTGGACCTTCAAAACCCCAACCCCAATAAAACACAAGAAATTTACTTTTGAAACGTTTATTTATTTTTTTAAGTGGGAGAGAAGGAGTGAAAAGGAACTCTAAATAAAACACGTAAATTTATCTTTAATAGCGACAGTTAAAATTGTTTATCTCTTTGTTATTTTCAAAAGTAAAATATTTGAATAATAACACCGAAAAATAATTTCAAAAACAAAACTAGTGTATTGCTTTTAAATATATAATAAATAAATGTACTTAGCTTTATATGAGTTGCTGGTGTTGTGATGTGTTCTCTTCTCGAATTGGTGTAAAACTGAAATGAAACAAAGAGAAATCAATCAATTTGTGAAATAAAAAACAATAAAAAAATGACCTACGTTATGTCATAACATAACATCAGATCACTTTTGTGTCTTTAATAAATGAATCACAGAATTATATAAATTATTACAGAAATGTGTTAAAAAAAAATTATTTGTGGCTTTTATTGAAATTACTAAAATTAGAGAGTAATTAAACTCACCTGTAAGACATTTCATGCACTGAAATCGCAATAATTCAATTTATTTAGACCGATTTTTCTGTCTTTAACGCACTCGATCACGATTTCACGGCAACTGAACAAAGAAACGCTCGTCAAAATTTTACGCAATGACGAAAAAATTAAAGAAAAAAGTATTTACAATTTATCAGAATTTCTGTGATAAAAACACTCAATGCCGCGCCGTTTTAACACTCTAATCAACCCGAATTTTATTTATTTATCAATTTTTTACACTAGCAACGTTAACAAGATATTTTGAGACAATTTTGGTATGATAAACGGCAAGAAGGCTGTCTTAAACCAGATGAGACATCTGTACACACGAATTTTTGAAAAATTGAGAGATTTTTTATGATTGATTTATTATTTATTGTTATTAAATCAGTTCAAAGGGCCTTAATCGAGTAGAAAATTGTTTTAATTGTCAAAAACAGTGATGTTTCCAAACTAATTTTGACAGATAAATTGATGAATTTATTAAAGACATGTATTAAAGTTTTGTTTTTCTAGGTACAGAGTAAATAATATGAATTAATTTTTTTTTAAATTTTAATTTGTATTGTTTAATTTTTTTTGAATAGATTTTTTTTAAAATATAACTTTTAGATAATATTGCTGTTTTAACTCTTTTATTCTTAACATTAAATGTAAAATTTGTCGTGTGCCGCTTTATAATAACATGAATTCTACTTTTGTAATGTATAATTGGTTGCATAATCGTACATAATTAAATTAATTAAATTTAAATTAATTAAATTATTACAAGAAATGACAAATTGCATTCTCAAAAATTTACTTTACTTACAAATGAAAGTGACACATTGGATAAAGGAATTTTTCTTTATTCAAGACGTTGTTTTACAACCAACTAGAAATAGAAAAATTAGAGAGAAGATAGAAGAACTAATTTCAAAAATTATTTTTGTAAAAAATAAAAAAGTTATTTTCTCTTAACAAAGATCTTGAAAAAGTCTAATTGTACTTCACAGACTTACAAAAGCGAAATGAAACAATAAAAATTGTTACAACATGTTGCTAATACAGATTTTTAGTTTTGTTTGAAGTAGAGCGGCAAAAACAAAAGAGAGAGATATCACACATTTGGACTACAGACATTTATATTGTATTTATACTAGGTGCGTTCAGCTTTGCCATTCGTGAGTGCACCTACTCTGTCTTTGTTTGTCTCATTCAGGACAGATAAATCCGTCGCATTATTTGAATTCAGGATTTACTAATATAAAGACTGTTTTCATGACAACGTATGCTCTTTCTGCCTTATCTAATGACTGGGTGCACAAAGTGTGTGTTGTTGTTTTGGATACTGTGTCAAAGAGTATCAAGTTTTGGTCACCGGAGAGAGATAGTGATATATGGACTCAATAAAGTAGATAAGGAAAGAGGTGGTGCACTCGGAGTGGCAAAGCCCAACGCAGCTATGATCTTCTAAGTTTTGTAAAATTCGGGAATTACTTTTAATGATTTTTTTTAATTTTTAGACTGTTACTACAGATATGGCGTCTGATACACGCGAATGCATAAAACAAATGACTCAAACCTATATGAATAATCCAAATGCTATTATTTTATGCATTCAAGATGGTGCTGTTGATGCTGAAAGAAGTAATGTTACTGATTTAGTATCACAATGTGATCCACAAGGAAAACGAACAATTTTTGTTCTAACTAAAGTTGATTTAGCTGAAGAAAATTTAGCTGATCCCAATAGAGTAAGTAAAAAAAAAGTGATTATTACTCATTTGAGTAATGTAATGTCGAGTTTATTACGTAACTAGTGATGTAATAAAGAGTATATTTTAAATTTCTCACTATTTAGATTCGCAAAATTCTCTCTGGCAAACTCTTCCCAATGAAAGCTCTTGGCTACTTTGCTGTCGTCACTGGTCGAGGTCGTAAAGACGATCCAATTCAAACAATCAAAGACTATGAAGAAAACTTCTTTAAGCATTCAAAACTTTTTAAAGATGGTGTAATCCGTTCAACTCAAGTAACAACAAGAAATTTAAGTCTTGCAGTTGCTGATTGTTTTTGGAAAATGGTACGTGAAACAGTTGAACAACAAGCAGATGCTTTCAAAGCGCGTCGATTTAATCTTGAAACTGAATGGAAGAATAATTTTCCACGAATTCGTGAACAAGACAGAGATGAATTATTTGAAAGAGCTCGTTCTGAAATACTTGATGAAGTTGTAAATCTATCTCAAGTCAGTCCAAAGCAATGGGAGGAATGTCTGATGATGAAAATCTGGGAGAAAGTTTCTACTCACGTCTTTGAGAATATTTATTTACCGTCTGCTCAAACTGGAACTTCTGAAACATTCAATACTGCAGTTGATATTAAATTAAGACAATGGGCAGAACAGGCACTTCCTGCTCAATCAGTTGAATCAGGTTGGGAGACACTTCAACAAGAATTTTATAAATTTATGAATAAAGCAAAAGAAGCACCAGATCATGATGATGTTTTTGATTTATTGAAAGCTGCAGTTGTACATGAAGCAATGCAAAGACATTCATGGGAAGATAAAGCTTCAGAAATGTTGAGAGTTATTCAATTAAATACACTTGAAGATCGGACAGTTAGTGATAAAAGGGATTGGGATGCGGCTGTGAAATTTTTAGAAAATAGTGTCAAGGATAAATTGAAACAAACTGAAGATTTACTTAAAGAGATTTTAGGACCGTCAGCGAAAGAAAGATGGTTATATTGGAAATATCAAAATGAGGAACAAGCGAAAAGGAGTGCTGTCAAGTCGGAATTAGATAAAATTCTTTATTCTAATGAAGTAATTATGTGATTTTTGGATTTTTTCTAATTTGTGTCTTTTACTGATTATTTAAACAAGTTTTCGAGAGTACAGTTGTGACAACCACATAGGTATACTTCAGAATGTTTTACATAATAAGTACTGTCAGTTTTCTTTTAAAATAGAGTTATTGGCCGCCTTTTTAATAGTGTCTTCCTACTTTTCATAACATTGGGTACAGCAAAAAATTGTAAAAGACACAAATTAGAAAAAACTCTTTTAATAAAAAGAATGTGACTCATCTTTAATAAATTTTTTTTAGAAACATCCACCTCTACTTAGTTACGATGAATTAACAACAATTAGAAATAATTTATTACAACGTAACAGTATCGAAGTTGATAATGAATTTATACGTGAAGTTTGGTTTCCTGTATATAGACGTCATTTTTTAAAACAATCACTTGTTAAAGCTTATGATTGTCGAAAATCATTTTATTTATATCATCAACAAGCTGATGTTGAATGTTCTGATGTTGTTTTATTTCATAGAATACAACAAATGATGAAAGTTACATCAAATGCCCTTAGACAACAAATAACAAATCGTGAAGGTAAAAAATTTTCACAATTTTTTTTTGTTAAGTCATTATTTTTTTATTTTTTTGTAGCTAGGAGGTTAGATAAAGAAATTAAAGAGGTTTTAGAAGATTACAGTCAAGATCATGAACAAAAAGAGAAGTTATTAACAGGCAGAAGGGTTACTTTAGCTGAAGAATTAAGTAAGTATTGGTTTGTGATTGGTTAATTTCGAAAATTAATTAATCAGAAATAAGTATTTCGAATTTTCAACTCGTACCCGTTTTTCTCTGATTATCTTTTAATTTTTTTATATTATAAATAGTGGGGCTGGGCGATACCTGTTTTTAGGTTTCGGGTATCGATACCTGCAAAGTAGCGATACTTGCCAAGGTATCGTAAGTATCGAGGTATCGGGGTATCGGAAGTATCGGGTGGCTATAAAAATAAATATGCATCAAATAGCTTGTGAATTTATTTGTTTTCATCAAGATAGTTTCCAACATCCAAATCAGTCTGGATTCATTTATCACAACCTTCTCAATAAAAGGCGTCTTATACAGCCTGCCGCGTGGCGAGCTTACAGTGATTCTCCGCTTGGCGCTGCTTGACGATACACGTATTCTGCATATACATCTTATCTATGGATATCCATCGCTACAACTGTCAAATTTGAACTAATTCAAATTTTGTATTTAATTTTTTGCATTATATAAGATTTGTTAGTTGTTTTCTTTGTAAGATGCAGTTAGTTATTGTTTGTTTTTTGCTTAGACCGATGGTTTGACTTCGACATAACCTCATTGTTTTAACCTTAGATTGACAGTTCAGCCCAGAGAAGTGCAGTGTATATAGAAATAGTGCAACAGTGCACAGCGCCAATACGGCAGAAAGTGGTGTTTCTCCGGAATCACGATAACAATGGGAATTCATCGAAATTGGCAGGCCGCTATTAACGTCATTTTTTATTATTTTATAAAGAAGGTCGTGTCATTTATAGCCACCCTTTATCAAAGTATCGGAGGTATCGAAGTATCGAGGTATCGGAGGTATCGGAAGTATCGAGGTATCGGGAAGTATCCATACTTCGATAACTGATTGCAATCCGTATCGGTGTACGATACCTGAGCAAGTATCGATACCTTCTGCAAGTATCGATACTTTTCCCAGGCTTAATAAACAGACTGTTCCGTAAGTAAATAGTAATTTTTAAGGCATAATAAAACGGTAATGAACCAATCAAATCCGAAATTGTTATTTTGAATTTTAATCTAGGAAGCCATGCATATCACTCTGCTCTTGAAATTAGAAGGATTACGTCGTTGTGAAGTTTCTGATTGTTTGTACTTTTACTTGGATAATCTTGGACACATTTTGGACGTTTGAACGTCTTTTTGTTTTTTTTTTTGTTGTTTCCAGCTTTGTGAACGTCTATTGTTGTTTTAATCTTGTTTTTTATGTCTTGTTTGTGAATACTTCTGACGTTAGAGAGTGACGAAATGGACGGAAAAGCAACTGCGAGCGCCAGCTGTCTATTTAAATATTAAAAAAAATTAAAAAGTAATTTTTGCGCTTTAAAATTGGTAAAACTGCTGTAGTATTAAGAATGTATTAACTTGTTTTGTTAATAACAAATTAATCTAAATTAAAATATTAATCTCGTATTATTCACAATGAAAACTAAAGTTTAAAAACATTATTTTATTGAACATTGTACTTTTAATTATGCAGATTTTGATTTTAGATAAGTTCAATTAAAATTTAATCAATTAGTTATTTATTTAATTAGGCAATTTTACGGTTTAATGCCGTACCTGGCAAGAGATTAAATCTGTTTTATTGCTTTACTTGATTATCTTTTTGTTATTAACAATTTTTTGACAATTGAGTTGCTTTAAAATGTCTTCTTTACTGCCTAATTGACTGATTTCAAGTTGAGATAATACCGGTAGTATCTTAGTTTTTATGGAAAGATAAACAAATTCGAGCTGTTGTCATGGAAAAGTATTATAATTTGCTATACTACCGGTATTATCTCAACTTGAAATCAGCCCATAAGTCAATAAAAATGCTGACGTATTGCCTAGTCACTAAAATGTGTTGTTTACTGTACAATTTGTATTTTTTTCCAGAACGCGTTCGTCAAATTCAGGAGAAATTAGAAGAGTTTATCCAAGCCTTAAATAAAGAAAAGTAATCCAAATATAATTTAGATAAGTGTCTAAAAATTTGTTTTTTCGGTAGGAGCAAAAGTAATGTTATGTATAAAATGGGTATTTTGAATACTACAGGAACGTTGTTGTCATTGTGAAGAATCAGATTCGTCTTTATTGTTAAGCAATTAAAAGTAGTTTTCTTTATTTTTATTTATTTACTTTAGCATATTTGCATTTTATAAAACAATATTGTTTTTATTTGAAATAAATTGTTTAACATTATTGTGTTTTATTTAGTACTTTCCTCTATTGTAATGAACATAATTTTTGTTTTTTAATATCAGAGTTTGCTGTGATAAGTGATAAGATAAGGCTGTTGTATGGAATTCCTATTAAATTGTTTGCACTTTTGAACAATATTAATCTAGTTGTGATCTCACTCAGATAAGTGATGCTTTTACTGCGAGAGATAAAATGGTTTTTGTGTAAATTGTGGACGAGAAAAAATGAGTTTTAAATGTGTGGCTGTTGGTGATGGTTTTGTTGGTAAAACCACTCTTTTATCAAGGTAATTCACTGGCTTTTTTAATTGCTAAAAATTGTTTTTTTTTCCTAGGTTGAGTAATAAAGAAATTGATACTAATTACACTCCGACTGTCTTTGATAATCATTCAATAAGTACAGTTCACAATGGTCAAAATTACGAAATTGTGTTTCTTGACACAGCTGGTATATTATACCTAAATACAGGACTAACTGTACATTTATGTTCAATTTTATAGGACAAGAGGATTTTAGCCTTCTTAGGAAACAAGTTTATGAATCGGCCGATGTTTTTTTAGTTTGTTTTGATGTGACAAGTACGGATTCTTTTTCGAATGTTAAGGCTGTTGTAAGTTTTAAATTGTAATTTATTTAAAAAATGAAAGTGGGAAACAATTAGGCCAAACGCCAGCAAAAAAGCCCTTGAAAAAACTGTGAAAGTCATTTTGATTCTGAGACCTATTAGTCGGGGTGCTAATGGCAATTTTAGTACGTATATGATTGGTTTGTCGTTGAAATTGCTGAGTAATGCAGTTTTGAAGCTAGGTCTAGTTGGATTGTAATTTTTTTATTTTGAATTTTACCTAAAACTGATTTTTTTCAAATTAGCACGGTAGAAGCTTCATTTTAGACAGACTTTAAAAAAAAAATAAAACTCTATAACTGTTTTTGCTTTAGTTTATTAATAACAAAGAGTACTAACATTATATTCTTTGGAAAATTAAAAGAACTCTAACTATTTTTGAAAATGAAAAAATCTACTTCTTTTGGGACTTGTTGTACCTCACTACTGCTTTGGCTCCTTCGGCAACGGCATGGTTAGCTAATTCGCCAGACAGGATCAATTTAACACTATTTTGGACTTCCCAACTTGTCATTGTAGACTTCTTGCCGTATTTCGCTAATTTACCTGCCTCGACAGCAATGCGGTGCAGCATATCATAAAGGAAATTGTCCATAATACTCATGGCCTTGCTGGATATACCAATATCGGTATAAATCTGTCTCAACACTTTGTATATGTAAATATTGAAGCTTTCTTTGCGACGCCTATTCTTCTTCTTCTCGGACTTTGCGATGTTTTTTGCCGCTCTCAGGGTACTGGGTCCAGTTTTCCTCTTTCTATTCTTCTCTCTTTTGGGTTTTGCGATGTTTGTTTCCCCTTTTAGGGTACTGGGGGCACTTTTTTCGCCACTTGTGGAAGACATGACGAAATCGTGTTTTTTAACAAATTTTTTAGTGTGTTTATTCTGTTGTTAAGAGCAACGGAAAAATTTTGGATAGACGCTCTAGATTATTTTGGAATATACGTAATTCATAGAGCATAGCCGCCTAAATCAGAATACTTGAAAAGGGATATTCTCAAATCTACGTTTTCGAAAAGCGACTGGTAGCTATGCAGGGTGTCCAATTCGGTCAATTTTAGTTTCAAGGGGAACTTGATAACCAATAGCGATTAAACTGTTTTCACTAAGAGAGAAGCTCTTTGTATGACAATGGTACAAACAATTTTCAAAAGCTTGTCTAACGTTTTAGAACATTTCGGCCGTGATCAAACAGCATTCTACAATAATTCGTTTTCGAAGCACTTGTGGAAATTCAGATGCATAAACCTTGGACTATAAGTGGCCTCACTAAAAGAAATCTAAAGGAGTGAAATCGGGAGACCTAGGTGGCCATTCAGTGAGCCCTCTTCATCTTATACATTATCCAGGAACACAAGCATCTAAGAAATCGCGTACTTGTACATAACAACGAAGAGGTGCTCCATCTTGTTGAAAGAAAAGTTGGTTTTCGTGGAGATTTATGCTTGAGTGACTAAGAAATATATATATCGCTAGTCAAACTGCCTTCTGCAAAATGTGGCTCAATATTGTGATCACCCAGAATGCCTGCCCAAACGTTTAATTTTTGGGGCGTTTGGTTGTGTCTTTCAAGAAAAATATGTGGATTAGTATCACTCCAATAACGACAATTATGCCTCTTTATTTCACTGTTCAAAATAAACGTACTTTTATCAGAAAAACAAATGAGTTATTATTCAAACGCTCAGTGAAATTTTCGCAAAACTGTAAACGTCGATCCGGATCGTTCTTGTTTAATTTTTGGACAAGTTTTATTTTATATGGATATATTTTTGACACGTTAGAATCTTGAACATTTTTTTTTTTATAGATTGCCTGTTATCTACTAAAAAATGACCAAAAACAGCCACTTCAACAGCGTCGTTTTGGACAAGACCCTCACTGATTTTTTTACTTGCAACAGAGCTCGTTTTTTCAAATTTCTCAATTGAAGTAGTTTCGTATTGAATACTAACTTGTTGTTCCTCATGATTTGCGTTAAAAAGTCTTTGGTATGGAGTTCATCCATACCAAAAAACTTGTTCACAGTTTAAACAAGTGTAAAAACAAGCCTAATGCAATTTTATGATTCTCAAAAAAGATTCGTTCAAAATTCATAAAAGATATGTGGTTACATAGACAATAAAAGCATCTTTAAAATAATGTGTCACTCGATCTCACTTGCTATTTAAATTTTTTGAAGGAGTGGCTCTGGACGCTAGAAGAATATGGTAATAATTTTAAAATTATGATAAAATTTGGTACCCTTCTAAGCTAAAATTAAACTGTTTTAATTTTTTTTAAAACTTGAACGTAATCGGAGATTTTAGGGGTGCATATTTTGGGACACCTTGTATAAGAGAACTTGCAGACTGCTAGGAGTTAGTTCACAAGAGAAATATTTCAACTACTTACTAGGGTTGGGCAATACCTGCTGTTATTAGGTATCGGGTATCGATACTATACTTGCCAAAGTATCATTTATGTATTGAGGTATCGGAGGTATCGAGGTATCAGAAGTATCGAGGTATCGGAAGTATCGGGTGGCGATAAATAAATATCGCATCAAATAGCTTGTGAATTCGTTTGTTTTCATCAAAATAGCTTGTGTTTCCAACATCTAAAGCACTCTGAATAGGATATTTATTTATAGCCACCCTTTATCAAGGTATCGCAGGTATCGAAGTATCGGAGGTATCGAGGTATCAGAAGTATCGAGGTATCGGAGATATCGAGGTATCGGAGGTATCGAAGTATCGGAGGTAACGAGGTATCGGAAGTATCGAAGTATCGAAGGTACTGAGGTATCGGAAGTATCGATACTTCGATACTTGATTGCAGTCGGTATTGGTGTACGATACCTGAGCAAGTATCGATATCTAGATATCTTCTGTAAGTATTGATACTTTTCCCAGCCCTACTACTTACCTCTGATTTTTGTCGCTTTTATATACAGATTGAGTAGAAAAAGCAGAACTTTCTGCATAAATTTTTTTAACAAAAGTATTTTACCATCAGAAGCTTCATTCAGACCGATTTTCTTAAAAACACAAAATTTTAAAACTTTTTTTATTCTAGTTTAATAACAAAGAAACTCAAAAATTACATTACTTAAAAATGAGGAGAAATTAATACAAATTTTTGAAAACGAAAAAAAGACTTCTAATTTTTGGATTTTGTATATTTGCTTCCTGCAGAAACAGCATTTGCTCAACTCCCCTGGCAAGACTAACTTGGCACCAGTCTGAATTTCTCTGCTCGTAATTGTAGACTTCTTGTTGCACTGTGTTAAATTTCCGACTTCTGCAGCAATACGTTCCAAAATGTCATTAATAAAACTGTTCATAATGTTCACTGCTTTGCTTGAGATCTCCGTACTTGGATGTACCTTCTTCAGTACTCGAAAAATGTAGAGACCAAAGTCCTTCTTATCAGCTTTGGTTTCTTCGACGTATTTCAGAAATTTCTGGACACTGGGACCACGCTTTTGGTCAAGACTTGAAAGCAAGACGAGTAGTTAAATAATTAAACAGAATAAGCAAATTTTTTTGTTTTTATAAAATAAAATGATTGTATTTCTGAATTAGAAGTAGCACATCTAGGAATTTCATTCTAGATTTAATTTTTTGTAGCTTTCGGTTTTTTTGAATCAGAGCTCAATTTTTTTTTAAACTAATACGTCTTTAATTTTATTGTTACTGTATTTTGGAATGTTTAGGAAGTAAATTTGGATGCTTCATCTATTTCTATGTACGTATTTCTGAATTAGAAGTTATTAATTTACTAATTACATTCTCACAGCTCATCTTTCTGAAAACTAAACCTTATTAAATTTTTATTGTTACAGTATTTTGCTATTTCTGAAACAGAAGTAGATTTAGAAACTTTAATTTTTGTTTTTTTTTGTTTTTTTTTTTATTAAGATTTTGTATTTTTGAACTAGAAGTCGATCTAGAAGCTTGGCCCTTGAAAACCTTCTAAATTATTGTAATAGGGAATGTTTGTATTTTTGAATCAGAATCTAGAAGATTTATTTATTATTTCGTAAAAAGAAATGTTCATTTATATTCGTATTTCTGAATTAAAAGCTGTAGATCTAGAAGCTTCATTAGAAGCTAAATTTTAATTTTTAATAGATTTAGTAGATAAATTAGATAAAGTAGATAAATTAAAAGTTAATCTAGAAGCTTGAAATGCACAAAATTGTTTTTTTATACTAAATTATTTATAATTTTGATTTTTATAAGGTTGTGGAATTTCTGAATTCAAAGTGAATCTAGAAGCTTCATCTGTCTGCAATTTTCAGCAGATTTTTAGTAGAAATTTCTAAATTTTTGTAAGAAGAAATATTTGTCTATATTTCTGAATTTAAAGTAGTAGATATAGAAGCTTCATTCAGCTCAATTTTTACTAAAATTAAAACGTTCTAAATTTTAGATTTTAATACATTTGTTATTTCTAAATTAGAAGTTTATCTAACTCTAAGAAAAAGCTTTTTAGAGTTTTGTTTTTCTAAGAAGAAGCTTCTAAACTAGAAGCTTTATCTAACTCTATTTTTTTAAAATACATTCATATCGTATCCACTCTTCGAGCTGAATAGAACATTTCTACACTGTTATACCAGAAACTGTATATATTTCTAAATTAGTAGTAATAGATCTAGATCTAGAATTATTCTACCTCTGAACAAACCTTATTTAGAAGTTAACATCTAGATCTAGAAACTTTATTTTTGAAAAGTCTTTTTTAGTACAATTAGATACTGATTAAGAGTAAATATTCTATTTTTGAAACAGAAATAATATCTTTTTTATCTTGTCTTAATCTTTTTGAATAGGAAATCATCTTACTATGTCCTTGACTGCCAAATTTTCCAAGATTATTGCTTTATCAATCTTATCAGTCTATTCTCATTAATTCTCAAGTAGATAGATAATTTGAGGAGAAAAGTGTTTAACAGCGTTAGCCCGAGGAACATATATTAAAATATTTTCCAAAAAACAATAACAAAACTCAAATTTTTTTAGTGGTTACCAGAAATTGAAGGAACTGAAAAAA
Organism: Tribolium confusum; assembly: GCA_029207805.1. Classification (NCBI taxonomy): domain Eukaryota; kingdom Metazoa; phylum Arthropoda; class Insecta; order Coleoptera; family Tenebrionidae; genus Tribolium; species Tribolium confusum. The sequence continues at coordinate 1,037,459 of JALGAY010000004.1, forward strand.
CCACCACATCCAAAATTTTAATTGGAACAAAATGTGATTTACGAAAAGATCCTGAAACAATCGATAAATTAAATTCTACTGGGAGAATTTTTGTGAGTGAAAACGTTGCTAAAAATTTAGCAAAGAGTCATAATATGAAATACGTGGAATGCTCAGCTTTTATACAGGTATGGACACTGTAATTACGTCATTCCGCATGATTTTTATTGCATTTTATGACGTCAATAGGCGTAATACGTTTGATTGGTTGAAATCTAGAGGTGTGACGCTAATCTGGCGTAGTGGGGAATAAACGCGACTTTTGCTCAGTTATTATTGGCTGTGACGTTTCTAACTAGGCGTGGTTGTAACATTGATGTCATGAAAAATTTTTTCAATTTTTTTTTCCAAGAAAACAAAACAGTTTTCTTTGTTTCAACCTTGAATATCAGTTTAAATTAAAATTTTGCGAGATGACGCTGTTATTTATTTAATTTTGTCTGTCTCTATGTTATTAAAGAAATTGTTTATTTTTTATTTATTAATTTTATATTAAATAATTTTTATTTTGTTCTAATAAACAGCAAAACATGGAAGAAGTGTTAGAAGCTGTGATAAATGCATACAACATTCGTCCTCCTGAAAATAACAAAATTGTCGCTCCGCCATGTTGTATTAATCCAATTTTGCGACTAATTCAAAGGATAATTTGTTGTAAAAACAATTATTAATAATGCTGGACACTCATATAATCATACACATTGTATTTGTGTGTTAATTTGTTGTGATATTATTTATAATAAATGTCTTAATTATTGTATTCTGTATAATAAAAAAAATTTTTTTGAACACGTGTATTTATATTCTGAAAGCGTAATCACGTGATTTTATTTCAGGAAATAAAGATCTAATTTTAGATAACAAAAAAATGGATTAATTTAGATAAAAACTGGTAGCAAATATACACAGACTACTTAATAGATTAATGTACTTTGATCTTCAAAATTTTGTTTTTCTACTCTCATATTTTAATTGATTCTGTGGTTTAATGATATTCAAGAAGATACAAATTATGTAAATAAGATTAACTCCACCAGCAATCGTGCATCAGGCCATAACTGCCACAAACTGTGTAATTATGGATCAGAGAGACAAAAATAAGGTTGGCATAACTGTAGACACATCATTCAGTGTTATCTGTTAGATATAAAATCAAGATTATTAGACCTAGCGGTGTAGAAAAAATAGTGTATGCAACACGCATTTAATGACAATTGAGATAAATATTTATTTAATTTAAATTAATGAGTCGTTTAGATTTTTTTCAGAGGCAACTACTTGTTTTGGGTATGATAATGTATGTTATATATGGACCAATATCAGATAAGAAAGCTGTAAATTATACCATCCCACATGATAGATGGTCCTAATTATTTAAAATTAATTGCTACGGCATCTCGGAACCGAGCTCTAAATATTTTGTATTATACCGTTTTATTAAAATTAAGAAACTGAAAACAAAATGTTAAATGATAACGAATTTGTTATAAAAAATGTAAATATAAAAATGGCGAATTTAATATGCCTGGCAATGAAGATAAAAAATTATTAAACATTAAAGTAGTTGCGAATTAGACTAATTGAGTATATAAATTAGAAATGAATGTAATATAATAATATATCCTAGTTTCGCCATTTTTATTTGTACATTTTTTATGACAAAATCGTTGTCTGGGTATTATTTTCTTCAAAATTGTCTCAGACAGTTTCATCTTTAAAGTTGGCCATATTAGGTTCACTGTTCTAATTTGTTTATTTTTCATTTTTTAATGTAATATGATTTTGCATAATTTTCATTTAAAACTGCTTGTTTTCTCTTTAATGTATTAGCTCTAGACTAGAAAAAAAAGCAGAGAAAAATAAATTCTAGAACAAAAGTAAATACAAGATTAAAATTAAAAGAAAGATGAGGACTAGAAAAGAATAATAAAGAAGAAAAACAACAACGACAACTGGAAGAGAAGAAGAATCAAAGCTTCTAGGTCTCTAGTCTGAAGAAGAACAAAGAGAATCGTGACTAGCAGAGATAAAAAATAACCGAAAAGTAGCACAGACAATAAAAGACAGTGTAAAATGCTACAATAAAAAAGCAAGGAAAAGTTTAGATAGATGTAAGGGAGAAAATAAGAAAAAGGATTTCGACTTATAATTTTAAAAAAATATGACAAATTAAAAAAAGAAAACCTACTTTCTCAAGTAAAAGAGAGAATAAGAAAAAGGGTGTTTGGAAGAAAAAGGACTAATGTAATGTATAAAAGGAGTAGATACAGAAAAAAAGGTCAGTAATAAAGTCTAGATTAAAAATGTTTCTGGAAGAAAAAACAAGAAGAGGTTTCAGGAAATTAAAAAAAAAACAATAAAGTAATAAAAAAATACAAGAAGAATAACGACTAATTGGAAAAGAAAAACAAGAAAAACAGAAGAAAATTTTGAAATGGAAGATTATACGAGAATTTGAGAGAAAAGCGAGTTGAATACAAAAATAAGAAAACTACTATTTCAACTAAAAGAAAGAACAAAAAAAAAGTTTGGGAAAAAAGGATAACATAGAAAACGACTACTGAAAAAAAAAACAAGGAAAGCTTTGATCAGTGAAAATTGTAGAAAATTCTAGAATAATAAAAGAAGCCGGATATGGAGAAAAGTTTGGGCATTGATGAGGCAATTTATTTTATTTATTTATTAAGGAATTGTTTTTAAGAGAATTTTAGCACCGGAGACCACAATTTTTATTTGTTTATTATAAAATCTTGTTGCTTTTAACTCTCAAACTCCCAATGAACACTATTTTTCAAAAAATTGATTTTAAGTTTGTTTATTTTTGTAATTTGAAGCAAATTTCGAGTTTTAGATTATTTAAACAGCTCAAATATAAGAAACACCTGTAGCTAACATATAAATAAAACAACTTTACTACTTTTGACTAATTAGTTTTATTTATGTATTTATAACTTTGCATAAAATAAAATAACGGATTTCAGTCAATTTTGAAAGTATCCACGCGCAAAAAAATTTATTTTATATTTAACCTACTTGGAATTCTTATAAATTTTCTATTTCCTCTAAATGGTGAAAATTTGGTACATCCAAGAATTTTTTTAAGGTCACACAAATCAATTCAGACAACTAATTTATAATCTAATCACTACATTATAAAAAAAATTGAATAACAACAACTAATTGTTTATAATAAATTACAAACACCTCGTCCTTTATTTACGATATTTGTTATTATTTTAAATAAGAGGTATTGTGTTTTTACATGATGGTGACGTCAAAATTTTTTTTTTATTGAGCCGAGGTCAAAATTTGTAATTAATTTACTGTACGTCTTTCGTATTTAATTTTCTTCACAAAAATATTTTTAGATGCATTCACACCTAAAGTTCAGGCCAGGTGAAGCCAGGTCAAGCCGTGTTTATGATGTTGCAATTACAAAAAAATACAGAGTTGCCCAAAAAACAAAAAATTGAAAAGATATTTTAAATACAAAAGAAAGTCATTTGTTTAATCTGTACCGCTTTAGAAACTCGTACTACATTCAAATTGTTTTCTTGTTAACAATTAACAACCATTTATCACCTTTTTGGGTCATTATGTAAATTTTACTCTAATTTTTTTTTCTCAAATCGGGCTAATTTTGACCAGTTTTCTGAAACTAACTGTTTTGATTTTTTGACGAAATTTTTGAGCTAATTTTGGAAAATTTACCAACCCGTCGAATTTTGACCTTTTCAAAATCAATAACTGTGTTTTAATTAAAAAAATGTCTTTTAATTCCAAACAATAACGGTCCTTAGACCTTGACCCTCGATTGCAGTTCTTGGAGATGTTGCTACAAGAATATATATCTTGTCGATCTCAGGACCGGTTAAAAGCACTCCGCTCCTTAATAATATGGGAAAAAATTACATATAAACAAGAACTAGATATAAAATCCCAACCAAAGAGTTCATCAACTTCAGTTAAACGTTCAACATCATGTGGTCAAGGTGTACAGTGATTTTTTGTTTGTTCTTTACTGCTCAATCTGCAGTTGTTAAAACACGAAATATACCTGTTGAAATTGTTTATGATAGAAGTAATCAAGCTCAATATGGAACTAGAAATTTAGATGCTAAAATACAATTATCTTCAGATGAATTACTTAAATTAAAATTAAGTGATGATATTATCAACGAAAAAATTGAAGGAGAAACAGGAGTTAAAAATCTAGAAGAGAAAATTCAATTATCTCAAGAAGAATTGAATCAAGCTGTGAAAAATCAACAAAATCAAATTGATGTTGAAGGAGATATTAAAGCAGCAATTGCTGAAACTACTGAAAGTCCACAACAACATAATTTACTTTATCTTATTAAAAGAGCTGAAGAAATTGCTTACAGTGGAATTAACACAATTAGAAATAATATTGAAGCAGCTTCTGAAAGTATAACAGAAACAAAACCAAGTCCTGAAGCTTGGGAAAAATTAAATCAGACACTTCAGGAATTTTTCAGGGAACAGTACAAGAGTGTTATTAGTTTGAAACAAGATGCTGCGAATAATAACGAAAATGCTAATCAGAACCAAAACCAGAACCAGAATCAGAACCAGTTTATGCAAAATTTAATTAACGGTTTTCAAACAATCACAAATAATTTTATGAGTAATTTTAATCAAAATAATCAAACACAGAGACCTAGTGGTTCTGAAGATGAACAACAGCAACAACAACAACAAAATCAAGGTCCTTTCCAGAACTTTGTTAATTTCTTTCAAGGAGGTACAGTTTTAAGTTTTTAGTTTTTTTTTGTCTTAAATATTTTTTTCAGGGATAACTAACATGATTAACAACATGAACAACTTATCTCCTCAAAACGGTACATCTGGTCAAGAAGATACCGGTACTGGTGGTGGTTCTAATGGTGGTTTCTTCGGAAATCTCGTTAACCAATTCCAGCAGTTTATTCAAAATCAGGGAAACAACCAGGGTTCTAACCCAGCTCAACAAATCAACATTAACCAAAGCGACACTGGCGTCCAACCCACCACTAATGCACCCGGCGGTTTTTTCCAAGGCGCTATCAACCAATTCAACCAGGTCGTCAACAATTTCCGGCCTTCAACATCCGCCAGGCCGCCAGTACAAGGCGATGAAGGCTCAACAACCCAATCCTCGAATTTTATTCAAAGTATTGGTCAAGCCTTCCAGAATGTTAATATTTTCCGGCCGCAAGGAGGACAAGGAGGGACCCAAGGCGGTTCAGGGTCTAACCCGATTGTCTCAGGGGCACAGGCAATTGGGGGGCAGTTTGCGGGTCAAGGAGGGAACGGATCAAACCCGTTTGTCTCAGGAGCACAGGCAATCGGAGGACAGTTTGCGGGTCAAGGAGGGAACGGGTCAAATCCGTTTGTTTCTGGAGCGCAGGCGATTGGAAGTCAGTTTGGGATTGGTGGGCAAAATAATGGAACGAATCCGTTTGTACAAGGGGCACAACAAATCGGGAATCAGTTCCAGCAGGCCATTGGGCAAGGGAGTAAGCCGAGTGAAGGGGGAGCGGTGGAAGGGAGTACAGAGAAGACGAGAGGAGTTGAGGTTCATGGAGGTTTGAAGGAAGAGGAGAAGAAAGAGGAGGCAGTGATGGCAATTGCGGCATGAATTCTTGATGAAAATTAAATTTTTTTGCAAATTATTGTTTGAAATACTAATTTATAATTATTTATTAATTATTTATTTAATTATAAAAATTTAGAAGGTATGTTTTGTGTTGGACAAGGATTGTTTTGCAATACTCTGTATTCTGGCGATTTAATTGAAATAAAGTATTTTTTATTGTCCTTGTGTCTTATTAAAGTCTTATTATCTTTTGAATGGAGTATTGAGTTTTTTCAAATAATGTAGTCCTTATTCTTCTTATAGTCACTAAATATTTTCTTCTTTTCTAAAAGTGATTAAAATCTATTTCAAGAAGGGTACAGATTTACTCAGAAATAGAAAAAAAAGACAAAAGAACTAACATAAGATTGAAGTAAATATAAAAAGGTAAAATACAATATATCCGTCTTTTTTCCACTCATCAATCAACGAATAAGTGTTAGAAAAAGATAGGATAAAAGGCAGTTGCCTAACCTACAATTTAAACAACTTGTTGCTATTTCTAGCCTTTTGCTGAGTTACTTTTTTATCTTGTACTGTGGTTGATAGTCGGCCAAAAGCAAAAAAAGGTAATCAGAGTTGCCAACAGATATTTTTATCCATTTTCTTTAATTTTACGTAGTACTTTTCTTTCATCTAAATTTGTGTCTCTTCTCAAACTCAATCAATCTTCTCCCATTTCTCAATATTTTTCTTAAATTTATTTCTTTGTAAACAAAATAAAATTTTTAAAATTCTTCTAAATGAAAAGTGTCTGACATAGATCACCTGAGAAATTGTTGGCAATCAATAACGAATTGTTCCAAATGTATTGATAGTAATGTGGCATTAAACCAGTCCTAAATTAACAATAGTATGATCTAGAAAGCTTCAGTGTTGCGACAGTGTTTTGTTAATTAAGGTGTGAACCAAATTTCAATGTTCCCATCAAATGGCTATAGAGCTAAATTTTGTAAAATCCGATAACGAAACATGGGGTTTTCGGCTCACCGGTGGGGCCGAATACGATGTTCCACTCACCGTCATTAAGGTATTAATTAACTTAAATTAAATTAGAAATTAACAGTGTGTAAAAGGTGGCAGAAAATAGTATTGCTGAGAGAGGTGGACTAAGAGAAAATGACATTATTGTTAGAGTTAACAACACCCCTACCACTTGTCTTAGTCATCCTGAAGCACACGATTTGTTAATTGCAGCAGGAAATAATTTAATTTTAGCAATTAGAAGGTAAGTACAATTTTTTATAATTCTAATTTAATTAAATTATAATTTACAGAGATCTGATTGATTTAAGGCCACCTTTGACGTTTGTAAGTATTTAAGTAATTTAAGTAATTAGGTCACTGTTATTTGGGTCAGCAGGAGGAAGAAAACAATGAAGAAATAACAAATATTATGCAAAGTTCTGAAGAAAATGAAGAACAGTTTGAAAGACAAGTTCATTTTGAAATTGTAAATCCAGGTAATTTATCAAAAATTTTTAAACTTTTAGTAAATTGTTTTTTCAGAAATTCAGCAAGCTCAAGTAACGACAGAAAAGTATAAATTAAATACAAAATTTAATTAAAAAATTAATTAAAACAATTTTAGGGAAAGTAATATTTCAACAGAACGCAAATGGTCAACTTTTTTACAAAAACCGACCAATCCTAGACCGGTTAAAAAAGAAGAAGTAGTGCCAAACGTAATAAATTATTTAAAAAAAGGCCCGCTTCTTTATATTTTTTATTTCAGGTTGAACCATATAGAGTTATAATTAAGAAACAGAAAAAGAAAGGTAAGGAAGAAGAAAAGAAAGCCGTGATGGCACCTGAATATGAAGAACTAGATTCTGAAGAATTTGAAAATATTGAAAAAGAGAATTCTGAAAATATTGAAGAAGAAAACGTGTCTACAATTCAGGAAGATTCAGTACGAGCTGAAATTACAGAAGAAGAAGAAATACAAATAGAAGATAATGGTGAAGTAGAAAAAGTTGAAGAAGAAGAAGAACAAGTCGAGAAAAATGGTGTGTTTTAGAATTTTATTTTATTTTTTTTAAATTTGTGTTTTGTAGCTGAGTTAGAAAAATTATTAGAAGAAAAATTAGTAGAAGTTCAAAAACAATTACAAGCTTTAGCTCAACTACCATCAACAATTCAATCAACAATAGATGCAGTTACTAAACAATTAGCAACTATTGTTCATATTAGTAGATCGTCTGTTGCTGAAAGTGAAGATAAAGAAATGTCAGAGGTTAATTCTGAAGTCGACAATGATATAGCGGAACAAACTGTTACTGAAGGTCTGATCAAACGATAAAAAAATGTTGTTTTGTATTGTTGTAATTACAGAAGGTTGTGTTACTCCGATTCAAGATCAAACGGAAGCTGATACAGAAGAAAAAGAATTCGAAGAACAATTAGAAGAGTCTGTGGTAAAAGAAGAGACTGTGGAAGAACAAGCCGCTCCGGATTTAACAGAAGAAGAGAAAGAAGCTAAAAGATTAGAACAAGAATATTTCGAAAAACAACAAAAGGTGATAATTTTCAGAAATCTAAGAAATTTTTGTTGTGTGAGTTATTTTAAAAATCTTATTAGGAGCGAGAAATGTTCGAGGAGTTCAAGCAACGTCGTTTGAAACAAAAACCCACGTTACCTTTAAAACCTATAGAACGTCCTATAATATTACCAGGAGGCCGAAGATGGTCTCAACCGGATGATGCATGCCCTTCTGTTCGAAATCCAAAAATGACCGATGAAAAAATTGCAAATACTATAGAAACGTACTCGGAAGTAATCGTTGGAAAAACAAAAGGGTAGGCAATTATGTTTGTGTTAGTTAACTGAAGGTGTGTTAATTTCAGGTTAACCACTGGAACCAAATCTGGCCATGGTCCGACAAAAAAAAACCTATTTACAGGTATTGTCAGGTGTTAGACATTGTACCGCCATGGTTGTGTTGTGGCATGCTTTGTTTTGTTTTTTAGGGAGTCCAATTGTTGGGCAACGAAAAGGTAAGACAGCGGGAATTTTGGAACTTTTAGGAAAAAAATTTGGGGAGTTTAAAGGTATTTTAGAATTTTAAAAATATAACAAGATATTTTTGTAAATAAAATATTGCAAAAGAGATTTTTAAATAGTTTCTTTTGCAGAATCAACTTTTTGAAATATCAACCACCACCAAAAAATTTGGATTATCTTCAAAGATCTGATGTCTACAAATTAGTACATGATTTAGAACCCCCAGTCAGAGGAATAAGCAGTCGAGTTTCAAAAATTTTGGCAGAACAAGATTATTATCAGGTAATTCTGTTTCTTTACAATTTCTTTGATTATTAATAAATGTTTTTTAGGCTGGATAACTGTTATATCTAAGAGAACCTCATAATTTTAAATTGTAGTTATATTAATTTATTGAAGTTTTGCAAAAATAATGTATTAATTATTGATTTGTGTTTCTAATACTGTCAAATTTAAAACATTGGGATTAGGGCTCAAAATTGAATAAAGATAGTTACTCTCTGATTTTTTTTTTTTGTTTTTACAATCTTGTACTAGTTAGTAGGCTATCTAACAAGTTGCAAAAAATCCCCGAAATTGACCCCCTGACTTGAAATCGTTGCTTAATTCAATTCTCGGTAATTTCTTTCAGTTCTAAAAACGTTATCTTAATAGTTTATTTACATTTTTAAATGTTATAAGTTCACATTTATAACAAAAAAATTATTATTATTAGCAAAATCAAATCCAGATTAAAACCTACTACAATTATATAAACTCTAGAAACATCTATTGCGCCACAAATGTCTTCCTTAATTTTATTAGGTCGTAGATAAAAAAACAATTTTAATTTTGAGTAAAATAACAAGTCTAGAGATAAGATTAAAAACAATTTCTTGCAAATTAATAATTTTTATCAGAGTTTAGTACAAAGTTCTCAATTTGTTTGGATTCTCTTTTTAATTATCAACATGTTAATGAATCACATGAAATTTATTATTGCATCAGACCAAACATCCATGAACTGAGAGATAATCTTTTACGTATAGAGTCCAAGTATTGAACCCTCTTCTGATATGCGTACTCTGGAGGTGTGTCTCAAACGCCCACTTTTTTATTTGTTTACTAATATCGCATGTTTATTCATATCTTTACAACAAACGTAAAAAATACTAGAGAATAGTGCCACAATTTTTTTAAATTTTTGAGATCTATGTATTTAAAAATTTTCCTGGAAATGTCTGGTAGTGTTCAAAAGAAATAGAATTAGAATAACTAGAATTAAATCAGAAAATTAAATCAGAACAAACCAAAAGCGAATGTTTCATTCTTTTAGCGCTCTGAAAGAAGCTTTATATTTTCTTTTTGTTTTTGTTAGACATTTTGAAGAATTCTTCTATTGGTCTTAAAAAGATTTCTGTCTCTGTCTTAATCTACAAGATTTTTTAACTATTTTATTGTTATAGAAAAAAGACACAAATATATAAAAAATAATTTACTATATAATTTAATTAATCCCTTTTTTGCTTTGCAAGAGTCCTTCCTTTACGTTTCCTAACTGTTTAAAATACATAAAATAATTTTAAAGATTTTCTTAGGACAATTTAACAAATTTCAGCTTTTATTTTAATAAGATTTTTACATTTAAATGGCCTTAAAAAGGCTAAAAGACTTTTTCCGTCGTCGCAAAAAGCACTCCATTTTATCTTCTTCAACTGTTTTAATTATAACAGAGAAAAGGTATAAATAAAACAAAATTTAATTGAATTAGATAAGTTTTTTAAAGATTTTTAAACCATTTTATTGTAACAGAAAAACCGTATTAATTCTACAAGAATCTTTAAACATCCCTTTGGGATAATTTAACAGATTTTAGCTTTTATTTTAATTAATTGTTTCTATTATTGATGGCCTTTTTAAATGTCCTTTCTGTCGCTCAAATCAAACAAAATTTATTTAAATTTAAAGGCCTTTTTGACCATTTTATTGTAATAGAAACTGTCTTAATTATACAAAATTCTTTAAGCATCCCATTGGGACAATTTAACAGATTTTAGCTTTTATTTTAATTACTTTTTTTATTATTAATGGCCTTTTTAAATGTCCTTTCTGTCGCTTAAATCATACAAAATTTATTTAAATTTAAAAACCTTTTTGACTATTTTATTGTAATAGAAACTGTCTTAATTATACAAGATTCTTTAAGCATCCCATTGGGACAATTTAACAGATTTTAGCTTTTATTTTAATTACTTTTTTCTATTATTAATGGCCTTTTTAAATGTCCTTTCTGTCGCTTGAATCAAACAAAATTTATTTAAATTTAAAGGCCTTTTTGACCATTTTATTGTAATAGAAACTGTCTTAATTCTACAAGATTCTTTAAGCATCCCATTGAGATAATTTAACAGATTTTAGCTTTTATTTTAATTACTTTTTTTATTATTAATGGCCTTTTTAAATGTCCTTTCTGTCGCTTAAATCAAACAAAATTTATTTGAATTTAAAGGCCTTTTTGACCATTTTATTGTAATAGAAAAACTGTCTTAATTATACAAGAATCTTTAAACATTCCATTGGGATAATTTAACAGATTTTAGCTTTTATTTTAATTAATTGTTTCTATTATTAGCGGCCTTTTTAAATGTCCTTTCTGTCGCTCAAATCAAACAAAATTTATTTAAATTTAAAGGCCTTTTTGACTATTTTATTAATAGAAACTGTCTTAATTATACAAGATTCTTTAAGCATCCTATTGAGATAATTTAACAGATTTTAGCTTTTATTTTAATTAATTGTTTCTATTATTGATGGCCTTTTTAAATGTCCTTTCTGTCCCTCAAATCAAACAAAATTTATTTAAATTTAAAGGCCTTTTTGACTATTTTATTGTAATAGAAACTGTCTTAATTATACAAGATTCTTTAAGCATCCCATTGGGACAATTTAACAGATTTTAGCTTTTATTTTAATTAATTGTTTCTATTATTAGCGGCCTTTTTAAATGTCCTTTCTGTCGCTCAAATCAAACAAAATTTATTTAAATTTAAAGGCCTTTTTGACTATTTTATTGTAATAGAAACTGTCTTAATTATACAAGATTCTTTAAGCATCCTATTGAGATAATTTAACAGATTTTAGCTTTTATTTTAATTAATTGTTTCTATTATTGATGGCCTTTTTAAATGTCCTTTCTGTCCCTCAAATCAAACAAAATTTATTTGAATTTAAAGGCCTTTTTGACCATTTTATTGTAATAGAAACTGTCTTAATTATACAAGATTTTTTAAGCATCCCATTGGGACAATTTAACAGATTTTAGCTTTTATTTTAATTAATTGTTTCTATTATTAGCGACCTTTTTAAATGTCCTTTCTGTCGCTTAAATCATACAAAATTTATTTAAATTTAAAAACCTTTTTGACTATTTTATTGTAATAGAAACTGTCTTAATTATACAAGATTCTTTAAGCATCCCATTGGGACAATTTAACAGATTTTAGCTTTTATTTTAATTAATTGTTTTTATTATTGATGGCCTTTTTAAATGTCCTTTTTGTCGCTCAAATAAAACAAAATTTATTTAAATTTAAAAGCCTTTTTGACCATTTTATTGTAATAGAAACTGTCTTAATTATACAAGTTTCTTTAAGCATCCCATTGGGACAATTTAACAGTTTTTAGCTTTTATTTTATTTACTTTTTTTTATTATTAATGGCTTTTTTAAATGTCCTTTCTGTCGCTTAAATTATACAAAATTTATTTAAATTTAAAGACCTTTTTGACTATTTTATTGTAATAGAAACTGTCTTAATTATACAAGATTCTTTAAGCATCCCATTGGGACAATTTAACAGTTTTTAGCTTTTATTTTATTTACTTCTTTCTACTATTAGCGGCCTTTTTAAATGTCCTTTCAGTTGCTAAAATCAAACAAAATTTATTTGAATTTAAAGGCTTTTTTGACCATTTTATTGTAATAGAAACTGTCTTAATTATACAAGATTCTTTAAGCATCCCATTGGGACAATTTAACAGATTTTAGCTTTTATTTTAATTAATTGTTTCTATTATTAGCGGCCTTTTTAAATGTCCTTTCAGTCGCTCAAATAAAACAAAATTTATTTGAATTTAAAGGCCTTTTTGACCATTTTATTGTAATAGAAACTGTCTTAATTATACAAGATTCTTTAAGCATCCCATTGGGACAATTTAACAGTTTTTAGCTTTTATTTTATTTACTTTTTTTTATTATTAATGGCTTTTTTAAATGTCCTTTCTGCCGCTTAAATTATACAAAATTTATTTAAATTTAAAGACCTTTTTGACTATTTTATTGTTATAGAAACTGTCTTAATTATACAAGATTCTTTAAGCATCCCATTGGGACAATTTAACAGATTTTAGCTTTTATTTTAATTACTTCTTTCTACTATTAGCGGCCTTTTTAAATGTCCTTTTTGTCGCTTAAATCAAACAAAATTTATTTGAATTTAAAGGCTTTTTTGACCATTTTATTGTAATAGAAACTGTCTTAATTATACAAGATTCTTTAAGCATCCCATTGGGACAATTTAACAGATTTTAGCTTTTATTTTAATTAATTGTTTCTATTATTGATGGCCTTTTTAAATGTTCTTTCAGTCGCTCAAATCAAACAAAATTTATTTGAATTTAAAGGCCTTTTTGACTATTTTATTGTAATAGGAACTGTCTTAATTATACAAGATTTTTTAAGCATCCCATTGGGACAATTTAACAGATTTTAGCTTTTATTTTAATTAATTGTTTCTATTATTAGCGACCTTTTTAAATGTCCTTTCTGTCGCTTAAATCATACAAAATTTATTTAAATTTAAAAACCTTTTTGACTATTTTATTGTAATAGAAACTGTCTTAATTATACAAGATTCTTTAAGCATCCCATTGGGACAATTTAACAGATTTTAGCTTTTATTTTAATTAATTGTTTCTATTATTAGCGACCTTTTTAAATGTCCTTTCTGTCGCTTAAATCATACAAAATTTATTTAAATTTAAAAACCTTTTTGACTATTTTATTGTAATAGAAACTGTCTTAATTATACAAGATTCTTTAAGCATCCCATTGGGACAATTTAACAGATTTTAGCTTTTATTTTAATTAATTGTTTTTATTATTGATGGCCTTTTTAAATGTCCTTTTTGTCGCTTAAATGAAACAAAATTTATTTGAATTTAAAGGCCTTTTTGACCATTTTATTGTAATAGAAAAACTGTCTTAATTATACAAGATTCTTTAAGCATCCCATTGGGACAATTTAACAGATTTTAGCTTTTATTTTAATTAATTGTTTTTATTATTGATGGCCTTTTTAAATGTCCTTTTTGTCACTCAAATGAAACAAAATTTATTTGAATTTAAAGGCCTTTTTGACCATTTTATTGTAATAGAAAAACTGTCTTAATTATACAAAATCTTTAAATGTCCTATTGAGACAATTAGCCGATTTTGGTTTTTAATTTTAATTACTTTTTATGTTTTTGATGACCTTTTGAAAGATGTTTTACGTCGCTCAAATAAATCTCATTTTATTTTCTTTAAATGACTTAATTGTTATTTTCTATTGTAGCAGAAAAAAAAAATACAAATAATACAAAATCTATATAACTCCACTTTTAATGGATCTCCTTTTTTTTCTTGAAGGAGTTCATCTTCTATTTATTTTGTCCTTATGTATAAAAAACACATAACAAAATATTATAACAAATTAATAATTTTATTATTATTTTTTAAATTATTATTATCTCTTTTATATTGTCTCATAATTGTTATAATTATACAATAGTTTTTTACCCTTCTATTATAACAAAAAAAACAGACAAATAACGTAAAATTGAAAGAAAAAAATTGACACTTCCAAAAATATCTAGGCATAACGGCTTTAGATAATAATAAGATTATCAAATCTGATAATCAAAGTAAAATTGCTGATACTAAGGCAAAAGTACAATTGTAATTTTTATTTTTTTTCCAAGTCAAAACACAAAGAATATTTTTTTTTAAATTGCAACACTTACCCTAAATTAATCTCTTGTAAAAATAAAATATGAAAACACCAAACCTCTTATCACTATCATTACGATCAGGATATTGAACATCCGACAAGTTAAACTAAAAAAACTATTTTAAGATTACGTTTATTTTAATTAGTGTTGATTAATAACATAAACAGTTTTTAGTAAAACGTTGTTTGTTCAATTTGCCCCCTCTTCCCTCATAATCTCGCTAGATCAATCATTGTTTTGAAAATAAACGAACTTTGCCCGTTTTATTAGGAAATCGTTGATGACAGCTAAAAATACGGATTCTCCCCGTACTATAAAAGCGAATTCCACTGGCATTTCATTCAAACAGTTTTACAATTGTTAAACATGAACATCATCTTGGAATTCTTCTCAGCTTTTGCTGTTATTATTGTGTTGGCTTGGTGGTACCTCTTCCTAAAACACCGAAAAGTCAGCCAATTTTACAAACATTTTTCCGGACCACCCGGGGTACCAGTTTTGGGCAATGCACTCGATTTCAAAAACAAAACCAAAGGTAAGAATCTTTTACTTTTTACAAAATTTAATATTTTTGATTTTTTTCTAGGCATTTTGCCTGTTTTTATGAATTATAACAAATATTTTGGTGGACTTGTTAAAATCCAAATTGGACCAATACGAAAATTATTACTTGTCTCAGATTATAAATTTCTAGAATTTGTTTTAAGTTCCACAAAAATTATTAATAAATCACAGAATTATAAAACAATGTTACCATGGTTGGGTACTGGTTTATTAACCAGTGAAGGTATTAAATGGAAGAAACACAGAAGAATTATAACACCGACTTTTCATTTTAAAATTCTTGAACAATTTATTAATTCTTTTGATACTGCTGGTGATATTATGATAAAGAAACTTCAAAAAAAAGTGGGACATTCAAGTGTTGATATTTATCCAATTGTCACTCTTTGTGCTTTAGATATTATTTGTGGTAAAAAAAAATATTTTTCTTTTTAGCCAAAAATAAGATTTTTATTACAGAAACAGCAATGGGAACAACTATCAATGCCCAAGATAATGAAGAATCAGAATATGTAACAAGTGTTAAAGAAATGGGCCGGATTATAATGGAACGAGCATTTGCACCACAGAAAAATAACGAATTTTTATTCCGTTTTACCAAAGATTATCAACTACAAAAACAAGCTTTAAAAGTCCTACATGACTACACGAATAACGTCATAAATAAACGAAGAGAAGAGTTACTAAAAGACCAAAATTCGAAAATAAATGAAAATGTTATTGATATGGGAATTAAAAAGAAAATGGCGTTTTTAGATCTTCTTCTCCAAGCTACTGTAGATAATCGTCCTTTAACAAATGAAGAAATCAGGGAAGAAGTTGATACGTTTATGTTTGAAGTAAGTTAAAAAAAATAAGAGTTTATAACTAATTTTTGGACATTTAGGGTCATGATACAACAGCTTCTGGTATTAGTTTTGCCCTCTATTGTTTAGCAAACAGTCCTGAGGCTCAGGTAATTAACCACGACTAAAATTTGTATTCATAACTAATTTTTTAATTTAGGAAAAGGCATACGAGGAACAAGTTGCCCTCTTTGGCAATGAAAAGAAACCAAATGTGACTTACTCCGATTTGCAAGAAATGAAATACTTGGAGCTTGTAATAAAAGAAGCTTTGAGATTGTACCCTTCTGTACCTTTCTATGCAAGAGAAACAAACCAAGAGGTTCAATATGGCGATATTAAAATACCTAAAGGTGTAAATATTACGATTTTTGCTTATGGTATTCATCGAGATCCTAAATATTTTCCTGAACCTGATAAATTCGATCCTGGAAGATTTGAAACAATTGATGGGAAGTTACCATATGCTTATATCCCATTTAGTGCAGGTCCTCGCAATTGTATAGGTGAGTATCTTAACCGGGCCAAAGTACAATTACCAGCTTTGATTTTTCTAGGACAAAAATTCGCAATGATGGAGATGAAAAGCACAATTTCGAAAGTTTTGCGAAATTTTAAATTGAGTCCAGCAACTCCTCACCATCATCTAGATCTTGTTGCTGAAACAGTACTTAAATCTGATAATGGTGTTCGGATTTCCTTAGTGGAGAGAGAATAACATGTTATGTCTGTGATTTATCAGTATCTAATTTTTATGTTTTATTGTTTTAAATAAATCAGTTTTAAAAATACAAGAAGTTTTTATTGCCTCCCATAGACTGCTTTTATCCAAAAGTACAATGAACGTTATATCAGTGAGAAATTTGTGATAAAACAGCGTAATAAAAGACCCTAATTAAAGTGTTTTTGTTTATAATCTCAATATGAGATAGTTACTCGCAATTATCTGTGTTTGAAAACATCGAAAATAAATTTTTTGAGCTTGATGTTGAGAACCTTGCAGTTTCGTTAGATTTTTGTTGAAATGAAGGCAAAATTTTAGAATGGATGTTGTAAATATTATCGTTAAACAAATAAAAATTAAACAGATAGACAATACATGTATCAGTTGAGTCAATAATCGCAGATATATTTTTATCTTTGTACACACCTTATTTATTTAAGACTTAATTAAAAATAAATCTGTCGTTCTGATGTAACAAAAAATCTGTTAAAACGTAAATAAAAAGATATTTTGCGTTAGAATTGCATCAGAACAAGTACTGCTGGATTTTTGAGGTCATTAATTACGATTTTTATATAAAAATTAAAAAATTTAAAATGGCGGATCTAATAAAGCTATTACCTTGTGATGTGTAGTTAAAATCATCATTTAGAGAACAAGACTTAGAACAAATGAAATAGTTTTATAAAAAAGATATTGACGCAGTTCACTTGTGGCAGTTTCCCGGGTTATTTAAAAACAAATTTTTAATATTTTTTTTTGGTTTTACAATGTAGCCTTCTTCGTAACTGTGCATTGTATCTAAATGATTTAAGAAACAACCTGTATATTGTTACAACCATCGCAATCCGATTTTTATTTAATTAGGTTTCACACATTCTCTGTATTGCCTAAATTAACAAAATCTATCAAATCGGTAATTTTAGAATTACCTCTCGACCGGATGCTTCAACCCTCAAGTTTATACCTGCTTTTCATCAAACAAAAGAAAGCGAGAAATAGAACAACACATCGAAAAGCCCTTTCTAATCCGAGTCTTTTCGTATAAATTTCATCTCGTAATTTCTACCGCAACCATATCAAAAACCGAAATTCGAAAAGCAGTTGATTGCAAGTTCATGAAGACATCGCATGTTTGCACGTCTTCATCAGTGCTTCTTTCACTGTTGCACCTCTCTCTGCTCGTTCGCGCGCCACCTTGCGGAGTAACAGCGCGTTACTCACTCGCATCACAGCGCCATCTCTCTCCCAACCCATTCAACCCTTTTTGTAACTCTCTCGACTGACAGTGCCGTTTCAAAGTTAATACTGTGTTTTATTTTACTTCGTTTAAAACAATTTAATTATTTTCCATTTCCTAAATTTTTATTACCACTTCCATTTATTATTCACCACATTCACAATTTCTAATCAAACAAAATTGCACTGATAGCCGGTTGGTGACAATTTACATATAGTGTAATTTCTTTATTTGGTCGCCACAATAACAATAAGGAATTGTAGTTAGTTTACTACAAGAAAGACTTGATAAAACTTTCCTAAACCCAGGTTCATAAGCAATAAGGTTGAAATACTCGTTTAGTAAAGTATTGGCCTTAAAGCTGGTAGCGAAAACATTTAACAGAGAAGATTTCAAAATCAGAAATTGTTAGAATAACAAAACCAATGTTTACTATCTATGCTATTTTTTCATACTAAAGTTCGTTTTGATAGTGAATATTCAAGTCTTCTATCTATCTCTTCAATTGCTTTGTAGGATTATTGTGGTAGAGTATATAATAATAATGATTTAAATTCGTTTTTCTTTAATAAAAAGCAGTAGATACTAATTATTTATTAATATTCTAATAATAAAAGTTTTAAATTAAATGAAAAGGCCACTTAGCATCGTTTTTCTTATCTCCACTATATCGGATAGCTATTATAATTAGAAAATTAAACAAATCTCTTCAAAACTGCAGTCACTTGTAGCAAAACTATTTAGTAGAAAAAGCTTTGACAGAAAAGTAGTATTTAGTAATATATCCCTCATCTCATCTCATTTCTCTTTCTTCCATACATTTATTTATAAACAGAGTAGTAGAAATAGAATAACAACTGTAGTTACCAGTTTCACGCTTCTGATAAGCCATAGTACCACAAAAACAAAAGAAAATCGACTAAATAGTGAGAAAAGTTGGTTTCATTAAAGTTTGGCATTTGTAGAGAGTAAAAATGAAATAAACACCTCTAGATAATCATTAAGCTTGTAAGTTATAGATGCGCGGCTAGTACCTGCAGTGTTGCCAACTCAAAAAAATTCCTCAGCTGTTAGTAATCGCGGGAGATTTGAATTACTATGTCGCCATTAACTATACATAAATATTAGACGTAATCACAGTAATGCATAAAAATATAAAAATATAAATCTGGAATATTTTGACTTCTTAAAACAACAAAAACGAAAAAAAATCTGAATTATTTATTAATTTTTTTCAGTAACTGTTAATTGTGGAACAGAAATTTTTTGAAAACAACAAATTCTGAAAGTTTTCCTTGTAGTCTCATGTCTCTCCGCAGAATAAAAATACGAAACAATTATGTTGAAACTCTTATCACAAATTGCGCTCCTGGGATTTTTACGTTTGCTTTTGTGTTAATACTTTAAAATTAATGTCCGTTGTTGGCAGTGATAAAGCACGACAAGTACAGTTTTTAACAAATAATTCTACCAGGTAGTTGTATTTCTACAATCTTTAAAAAAAAATTTGTTGTGATGATGAGTAATACTGATAAAAAATAATATAAATATAGATACAAACTAATATCTAGATTATTATAATTTTGTATATTTGGTGATAAGATAAAAGATTGTTTAATGGCTGATCTCGTGTGATTTAGATTGGAAAAATGGACACGAAAAATGTAAGTCAAGTTTAATACTCGAAGAAATTTTTAATTTTGGATATTTAGGCTATTCCTTCAGTCGGTTGGCAATACTTGTGGACGTATTCTGGAGGTCTTAATATAATAGAGATGGTATCGTTGTAAATATCTCTAAAAAACTGTCTACACAAACACATTTTTAGCTTCTAGATATAACAGTCATAATTTTTATGGCTTTTTCCGGATATTCACTCAAAGCCAGTATTTTAACAATTGTAGCAGCTTCTGCAGGAATCTATACTGCAATTTTTACAATATTGCATATAAATGGTGTTATAAGAAGATCTAGGTGGCCATGGTATTGGATTGAATGTATATCAGTTTTAATAGTTGCTGTTCTTATAATTACTGTTTCATCTATTGTAATGATAGATTTTACAAGAGGATATGTTCTAACTGGGGTAGGTTTAATCACAAAGATCACTAAAAAAAATTTTTTTCTAGATCATGGGGTATATTACTGGAGGAATTTATTTCATTGATACTTTTGAAAAATATAAAATTGCTATTACACCAGCTCCAAAATATGCCTGGACAGTCCCAAATATGCCAGATTTGGAATAAAAAAGCCTCTGTTTATTTTACGAATATACCTTTATAATGACTGAATACAACTTTTATTTTAATAACGAATTATTTTGTTTTTAATTGTTTTGTAATAAGTTTAAAATAATTTTTTTATTTTTAATAACACTAAATCAGCCAGGAAGGATATAATGTCACGAAGCGGAAGATCGTTAGCCTGCTAGGTCGAAGGCCTGCCGGTGCGGATGGGCTATTGCTGGCTCAGCATTTGGGGGGTTGGCGAACTAGCGGGTGGCGTTAATCGGGGAGTCGGTTGGTAGAGTTTAACGAAGAGAGTTGAGTTAGGTGGAGTGTGAGATATGTCTAGACCCTTCGATTGTCTGAGAATGTCACTGTAAGTAGCTCTTAAGTATTCTATCCACTATCTAATATGTATATCTCGAACATTATTAAATTTCCTTTTGTATTAAACCCTGTTTTTAATCTCAACCCCACCTCACGAGGCAGAGCCCGTGACAATAATTTGGGTCACCAATATCGCCCCAAGCAAGTCTTTTCGTCGATCCAACGAGAGTTTTATTCGTATTGTTATAAACAGTTCCAAAAAATAGTTTCAAGTGAATAAAGCAAAGACCAGAGACAGCGGGCGGAGACACCAATCAGGCTGTTAGTGAGAATCTGACAAGCGATTAGAGAGTGAGCGACTGTTAGATTATTTATGTGTCTTTTAGTCTTTTGCTGGTTGTGACCCGAAAGTAACACACTGGAGAAATAAAATAATAACAGATTCTCTTTTAATCAAGTTTTATCAAAATGAGTGGCTTCTCCCATTTATCTCATTTATATACAAAGTCAAAATCAAGTAAACAGACGATTCCGTAAAATGTTTGTATATTGTGGGTTGCATATTTTACATCTTTTAATTTCAGAAAAAACGTAAAACTGAGCACTAAATTTGAGTTTTGGTTTTGTTATACAAATTACTTATTTTTTGGTACAAAATGTCTTGATGATGCTTTTAAAAATAATCTATTACACAAATTAAAATTTTTTATTAGTGTTGTAACTTTGTTTTCCTCAAGTCTCGTTTTTCTAAACCATTCACCATCTTTTTTTAGAATTAAGTTGAAATTTTCCTGGCTTAGCGCCAAACATAAACTAGAATTCATTCAAATAAATATTAAAGTTGAAAAATTACGGTCAGTTAACTACCATTTGCAATCGGTTTAAGTTCAGTTTCATTTAGTTTCGTTTAAATTACCCGGTTTTTCGTGAATTCACGGAAATTATTTTATTTAGATAAGATTAACGTGATAACAATGTTTAAACAGTGATTGTGACTGTGTTAAAATGGGGGTAAAGTAACAACATTTTACATTATTTCCAATAATTAGGTAAATCATTTTTAGACGATTGTTTATGGCACTGGACATGTTAAAACCACGCAAGGAATTTTAAAAATTGCCGAATGTGTAAGTAATTTAAAAAAATGGGACACGTAGAGAGATTGTTTAAACATTTGTGAGAATAAATCAAAAAAAATTTTTTTTATTTGTTAGTAAAATGTAAAACATTTGCGAAAGTATTGAAATGAGTAACGCAAGCTGGTGATAAATATTTAATGTGTAATTACAACTCGAACTAAGGTTAAAATGACGTCATTTAATTTGAGTCAAAGTAAATACAGTGCCGGACTGGGGTACCCGAGGCCTACCAATTTATAAATACAGAGATTTATATGAGTAACACTATAAACAATTATTGGAATAGCTTTGTTGGATTTTTGCCGACGTTTCGCTTTTATTTGTGTTATTAAAGCATCTTCAGGGTACAATGATTAACAGGTAATGTACATTTTAAGGTTATTTTGATATTTTGTAAGTTAATTATTGGAATTTTTGTTTGTCGTTCTCTCAGAAAATATTTATTACAGAATAAAGATGGCGACAGATTCTGAATTCTCAGAAATTTCTGAGTCTGACGAGATAAGTTTTAAAATAATTTGGTGGTCAGGGTTGCCAACAAATATTTTTGAAAAACAATTTTGTGAAGCAAATTTTGTACATCGATGGATACTTGAATATCTCAAACGGCATTTATCATAGAACAAAAATAAAAAATTATTCAAAATCTTCAAAAATTTCTTGATCAATAAACACATATTTTTGGATAATTTGGTAATCAGGGTTACCAACAGAAATTTTTGGAAAATAACTCCCATAAAAATTTTGAACATCAATTGATATCTCAAAAAATACAAGTCTTAGAACTGAATTAATAAGAGATTTAGAATGATTTAGCAAGGTTTTGTCAAATTAAATACATTTCAAGGTCGTTGTGTTGCCAATTGTTACGAGTTTTATTTAAATAAAACATTTATTCTGTCTGATATTTGAGAAATACTAGAATATTAGTTGATATCTCAGAAAGTACTTATCATGGAACAAAAATAGTTACAGACTCAGAATCCTCATAAATTTTTGTATCAGAAAACTTGTATTTTAAGACATTTTTATAATCAGGCATGCCAACAGCAATTTTTTTTGAAAATGTGACAAAAATTTTATATAACGGTAGATATCTCAGAAGATAGTTATTATAAAACAAAATAAAAAAATATCCAAATTGCTCAAGGATTTCTAAGTCAAAAAACACATCTATAAGAATTATTTGGTGATCAGGGTTGCCAACAGATATTTTTGAAAAACACTTGTGTATTGAAAATTTTGTATATCGATTGATATCTCAAAAAATGCAAGTCTCAGAACTGAATTAATGAGAGATTTAGAATGACTTAGCAAATTTGTGTCGCATTAAACACATTTCAAGGTATTGTGTTCTCAACTGTAACGAATTTTATGTAAATAATACAGTTATTCTATCTGATATTTGAGAAATACTAGAATATTGGACGATATCTCAGAAAGCACTTAACAAGGAACAAAATTAGTTACAGACTTAAAATCCTCATAGATTTTTGTATCAGAAAATTTGTATTTTAAGACATTTTCATAGTCAGGCATGCCAACAGCTAATTTTTTTGAAAATGTAATAAAAATTTTATATATCGGTAGATATCTCAAAAGATTCTTATTATAAAACAAAAATAAAAATTAATTCAGATTTTTTAGGAATTTATAAGTCAAAAAACACAGTTTCTAAAATTATTTGATGATCAGGGTTGCCAACAGATATTTTTGAAAATTACTTGTGTAATAATAATTTTGAATATCGATTGATATCTCAAAAAATACAAGTCTTAGAACTAAATTAATGACTGAATTAAGACGTTTTAGCAATTTCGTGTAACACTAAACAAATTTCAAGGTCATAATGTTGCCAACTGTCACGAATTTTATTTAAATAAAACATTTATTCTGTCTGATATTTGAGAAATACTAGAATATTAGTTGATATCTCAGAAAGCACTTAACAAAGAACAAAAATAGTTACAGACTTAAAATCCTCATAGATTTTTGTATCAGAAAATTTGTATTTTAAGACATTTTTATAATCAGGTATGCCAACAGCATTTTTTTTTTGAAAATGTGACAAAAATTTTATATAACGGTAGATATCTCAGAAGATACTTATTATAAAACAAAAATAAAAAAATATCCAGATTGCTCAAGGATTTCTAAGTCAAAAAACACATCTATAAGAATTATTTGGTGATCAGGGTTGCCAACAGATATTTTTGAAAAACACTTTTGTATTGAAAATTTTGTATATCGATTGATATCTCAAAAAATGCAAGTCTCAGAACTGAATTAATAAAAGATTTAGAATGATTTAGCAAATTTGTGTCACACTAAATACATTTCAAGGTCATTATGTTCTCAACTGTCACGAATTTTATTTAAATAATACAGTTATTCTATCTGATATTTGAGAAAGACTAGATTATTGTCTGATATCTCAGAAAACACTTAACAAAGAACAAAATTAGTTACTGACTTAAAATCCTCATAGATTTTTGTATCAGAAAATTTGTATTTTAAGACATTTTCATTATCAGGCATGCCAACAGCTAATTTTTTTGAAAATGTAATAAAAATTTTATATATCGGTAGATATCTCAAAAGATTCTTATTATAAAACAAAAATAAAAATTAATTCAGATTTTTTAGGAATTTATAAGTCAAAAAACACAGTTTCTAAAATTATTTGATGATCAGGGTTGCCAACAGATATTTTTGAAAATTACTTGTGTAATAATAATTTTGAATATCGATTGATATCTCAAAAAATACAAGTCTCAGAACTAAATTAATGACTGAATTAAGACGTTTTAGCAATTTTGTGTAACACTAAACAAATTTCAAAGTCATAATGTTGCCAACTGTCACGAATTTTATTTAAACAAAACAGTTATTTTATCTGATATTTGAGAAATTCTAAAATATTGGTCGATATCTCAGAAAACATTTATCGTAGAACAGAAGTAGATACCGCCTCAAAATTCCCAGAGATTCTGGGAACAGAAAGCTTATATTTTAAGAAATTTTAGTAATCAGGGATGCCAACAGTCAATTTTAAAAAAAATACTTTTTTAATAAGAATTTTGTGTGTCGGTGGTTATCTCAAAAATAGAAATTTTAAGCGGAATTTTATTATTAAAAAATACGAATTTAAAGCCCTGAAGAAGCTTTAACCTAAATAAAAGCAAAACGTTGGCAAATATCTAGCAAAATTATTGCATTTGCCTTTTTTCAGTTCAGTTCAGAAACAAAACTCATAATTATCATTATAATCCTGAAACTAAAACTGTATAAACAGTTTAAAAAGTTTTGGGAGTTATTAATATTACTAGCAACAAAACAACATTCTATATTGTTGAAGTGAGAGGCCCTCAATACTTAAAGCCCGTCTGCCAGTCCGGCACTGACCACATAATTTAAATCTTCTTTCTAAATTGCAAAAATAAGTTAAAACTAGACACGTTATTTTTAACTGTTAAATATGCTTAGAATATTTACAAAGTTATTACGTTACTGACCTTCACAAACGTATTATTGTTATTATTAGTCGTAATAGTTAAGAATTTGAAGAAAAAAAAAACAACAAAATCTTGCGTTTCATTTTTTCCTAAGCGGTTACAAAACGCGTTTTTGCGACCGCCAAATTTATTTTTTTTATTTTGTTGTAGATAGTGTGCTGCATTGGCCTGATACTTATCGCAATAGATGGATGGTCGAGAGATTTAACAAATGCCTACGTTGTTGGTACCGCTCTAGGTTTAGTAATTTCGTTTCTGATTCTCATACTTCACATTACAAAAGCAGGAAGACCTCTTCAGGGATTTCTATCATTTCAAATTTATTTTAATGTCGCTTTGTTTATATATTTATTAGTTGTCTCTGCTGTAATACTCTCAGAGCAGTACAATAACCGATATATGGCTGGAGGGGTAATTAATTATTATTATTATTATTATTGTAAATGTGTTTTAATATTTATAAAATGTTTTTCAGAGTTTTGGAATAATTGCTTGTTTGCTGTATTTGGTTGATGCGATTGATTGCTACAGAATTGACCCATCTCCATTATTTTGTTTTGCGTAACAAAAGTGTTTTTATTTTTTGTTATTAATAATTTAATGAAATGTATTTTATTCTTTAATAAATTAACTTTATAAACAAAATTTTTATTTTACAAAAAAAATGTAATAAATTTAGAATCTTAACTGTCTTAGGTATAAGATCCCCAATTTTTTATAAAAAGAAAAACAAAGACCAAAGAACAAAAGTAGAAGAATCAATAAAAAAATCTGTTTCAATTAAACAAGTTTAATTTCTTTTGTTTATTTACACATTAAACTGATTAATTTGTTAAAATCTGTAAAGATTAAAATATAAAAAACTGTAACACAAATTTTAGCAAATTATAGATAAAAAAACACAGAAATATAGAAAGACTAGCTTGTGTTGATCTGCTTTACGTAATCATTCTATTCTACAATCTCTGAAACTATTAAGAATATTCTAGAATATTTATTATAACGTAAATAAATTATAGAAGACTTGAGAAGTTTCAGTTTATCAGAAAATTTTAAATGGTTTTCTTATCACTCCATAGAGTGTACTAGAATGTTTAAAACTTTTATGAGAACAAATTAAAATAGTCTAAATTGCTCTACCATTAATAGATTGTTATATAAGACTATTCTAGAATGTTTAAACAAGGTAAATATATTTTATAGGACTTGAGAAACCGCAATTTATCGAAAATTGTTTCGTTATCACTTCATAGAATGTTCTAGAATATTTAAAACCTTTATATAAAATATAAACTAATGTAAATTATTCTAGAATTGATGATTCGTTACATGAGAATATTCTAGAATGTTTAAAATAACAAAAATATATTTTAAAATATCTTAGAAGTCTCAATTTATCAAAAAATTGTTTTGTTGTCATTCCATAAAATCAATCAGAATAGTCTAAATTGTTCTAGAATTGCTAATTCGTTACCACAGATTATTTTAGAATGTTTAAGACGAGGTAAATATATTTTAGTAAATTTAAGAAGCCCCAGTTTATCACAAAATGTTAAATTTATTTGTTGTCGCTATATAGAATGTTCTAGAATCTCTAACGTAACATAAATTTGATAGTGCAGAACAGTAGAATATATATTTTAGAATCTTTAGAACAAGGTAAGACTTGAAGACTTTTAGAAGACCTTTAGAAGACTTGAAAAGCCGCAAATTATCAGAAAATGTGTAACTGTTTTGTCATCGCTCTATAGAATGTTCTAGAATCTACATTGTTTAAATTTATAATAAACAATTAATAAATTTATCTATACATATATTAATATATATATTATTAAAATTTATCTGGAATCGACAGTGTTACATTAGAATATTCCAGAATGTTCAAGATGACGTTAATTCGATAGTGTGTTATCAGATCCTAGAATGTTTAGAATTATGCAAATATTAAAATTTAGAAATATTTTAGATTCGAAAAGCCTCAATTTATCAAAAAATGTGTGCTTGTCTTCTTGGCACCCTATAGAATGATTCAAATCACTATGTAAAATAAGCACAATAGTCTAGATTGTTTTGAAATTAATGGTTAATTACATAAAAATATTCTAGAATGTTCAGCATAAGGTAAATTCGATAAAACACTACAAAAAAATCTTCTAGAACATTCTAGAATTACGTAAATATTAAACATATTCGTATTTTAGATTCGAAATGCCTCAATTTATTAGAAAATGTAGTATTAGTTTATTATCACTCACAAATAGTAAAATTGTTTTGTTAACAATTCATAGAACGTTCTAGAATGTTTGAAACCTTTATGTAAAATATAAGATAGTGTAAATTAATGTAGAATCAATGATTCGTAACATAAAAATATTCCAAAATGTTTAAAATAACGTAAATATATTTTAGAAGATCTTAGAAGCCTCAATTTAACAGAAAATGTAAAATTGTTTTGTTATCATTCTATAACATAAATCAAAATAATATAGATTGTTCTAGAATTCATAATTTGTTACCTCAAATTATTTTCGAATGTTTAAGACGAGGTAAATATATTTTAGTAGATTTAAGAAGCTCCAATTTATCAGAAAATGTTAAATTAATTTGTTATCGCTACATAGAATGTTCTAGAATGTATGAAACCATCATCTAAAATAAAGCAAAATACTCAAAATTGTTCTACAATTGATACTCGTACTTTGCTACATCAGAATATTTTAGAATCTTTAACGTAACATAAATTTGATAGTGCAGAACAGTAGAATACATATTTTAGAATGTTTAGAACAAGGTAAATATCCTTTAGAAGACTTGAAAAGCCGCAAATTATCAGAAAATGTATAACTGTTTTGTTATCGCTCTATAGAATATTCTAAAATGTTTAAGATAACTTGAATTAGATAATGCAATACAGAAGAATATTCTAGAATGTTTAGAATAACGTAAATATATTTTAGAATACTCGACAAGCCTCAGTTTATCACCAAATATAAAATTGTCTTTTTAGTGCTACACAGAACGTTTAAAATATTGTATACACATTTAATAAGATTTAAAAAGCCTCAGTTTATCAAAGAATGTTACGTTGTTATAACGTAAATTCTTAAATAGATTGTTCTAAAATATTTCAAAACTATTATGCAGAATAAATCAAAACAGTCTAAATTGATCTGATATTTATTACATGAGTTTATTCTAAAATGTTCAGGATAGTTAACATAAATTCGATAATGCAATACAGAAAAATATTCGGGAATATTCTAGAATGTTTAGAATATTATGAATACATTTTAAAAGATTTAAGACGTTCTAATTTATCGAAAACGTTTCATTGTTTTGTTATCGCTTTATAGAGTGTTTTAGAATGTTCGAAAACATTATAAGAAATGAACCAAAGTAGTCTAAATTGATCTGGAATATATAGCTCGTTACAAGAAAATATTCTAGAATGTTTAGAATAACTTAAAATTGACAGTGCAGTACAGAAAAATATTCTATGTGTTTAAAATTACAAAAATATTAAGAATATTTATAATCTGAGAAGGCCCTATTTATAAAAAAGTGTTAAAATGTTTTGTCATCACTCTATAGAATGTTCTAGAATCTAGATTGTTTGAATTTATAATAAACAATTAGTTTAATTTATCTGAAATCGACACTGTTACATTAGAATACTCCAGAATGTTCAAGATGACGTAAATTCGATAGTGTACCATTGGTTCCTAGAATGTTTATAATTACGCAAATATTAGATTCGAAAAGCCTTAATTTATCAAAAAATGTGAGATTGTCTTCTTGTCACTTTATAGAATGTTCTAGAATGTTTAAGATAAAGTAAATTTAAAAGTACGACACAGGAGAAAGTTGTAGAATGTTTGAAATTTTTTTTTAATTCAAGTAGTCGCAGTTTATGTGAGATTAATTTGTTATTGCTTTATAGAATGTTCTAGATTCTAGAATATTTAATACTATCAAGTGTATTAAAACAAATTAGTTTAACTTGTTGAGGAATCGATAGTGTTACAGTAGAATATTCTAGAATGTTCAAGATGATGTAAATTCGATAGTGTGGTACCGCTTCCTAGAATGTTTAGAATTATGCAAATATTAAAATTTAGAAATAATGTAGA
This sequence comes from Tribolium confusum, assembly GCA_029207805.1. Taxonomy (NCBI): domain Eukaryota; kingdom Metazoa; phylum Arthropoda; class Insecta; order Coleoptera; family Tenebrionidae; genus Tribolium; species Tribolium confusum. The sequence goes on from JALGAY010000004.1 coordinate 1,066,880, forward strand.
TTAGAAAAGCCTCAATTTATCAAAAAATGTGAGATTTTGTTCTTGTCACTCTATAGAATGTTTTAGAATGTTTAAAATTTTTATGTAAAATAAGCAAAGTAGTCTAGATTGTTTTGGAATTGATAATTAATTACATTAAAATATTCTAGAATGTTCAGCATAACATAAATTTGATAGTACAGTACAAAATGATCCTCTAGAATATTCTAAAATTACGTAAATATTAAACATATTTGTATTTTAGATTTGAGAAGCTTTCATTTATTAAAAAATGTAGTATTAGTTTATTATCACTCACAAATGGTAAAATTGTTTTGTTATCGCTTTATAGAATGTTCTAGAATGTTCGAAAACATTATAAGAAATGAACCAAAGTTGTCTAAATACTCTAAATTGATCTGGAATATATAGCTCGTTACAAGAAAATATTCTAGAAGTTCAGAATAACTTAAATTTGACAGTGCAGTACAGAAAAATATTTTAGAATGTTTAAAATTACATGAATATTAGATAATATAAATATAAAAAATTGTATAAATATAAATATTATAAATATTTAAAAATATTTAAAATCTGAGAAGTCTCTATTTATCAAAAAGTGTTAAAATGTTCTATCATCGCTCTATAGAGTGTTCTAGAATCTAGATTGTTTAAATTTATAATAAACAATTAGTTTAAATTTATCTAGAATCGACAGTGTTACATTAGAATATTCCAGAATGTTCAAGATGATGTAAATTCGATAGTGTTTAGAATGTTTAAAATTACGCAAATATTAGAAAGATTTTAGATTCAAAAAGTCTCAATTTATCAAAAAATGTGAGATTGTCTTCTTGTCACTCTATAGAATGTTTTAGAATGTTTCAAATCACTATATAAAATAAGCAAAATAGTCTAGATTGTTTTGGAATTGATTGTTAATTACATCAAAATATTCTAGAATGTTTAATATAATCTAAATTCCATAGTACAGTACAAAAAAATCTTCTAGAATATTCTAGAATTACGTAAATATTAAACATATTCGTATTTTGGATTCGAGATGCCTCAATTTATTAGAAAATGTAGTATTACTTTATTATCACTCTATAGAATGTTCTAGAATGTTTGAAACCATTACGTGAAATAAAGTAAAGTAGTCTAGGTTATTTTAGAATCGCTATTTTGTTAAGTAAAAATATTCTAGAGTATTCATAATAACGTAAATAATTTTTCACAACAAATTTAGTTTATTTTTTAAATAGGTATTTAAATATAAATATAGACTGTATTAGAATATTTTATGTAAATCAAACAACTCAGTAACACACTTTTATCACTTTTAATAACCGCCGTTGATTTAGTTGAAAGTGTTTTAGTATTTCTGAAGCAAGTAAACTATCCGCGTAATGTCCATATTCTATTACCTAATTTAATAACAAATCCATTTTACATCAGAATTTTTTAACAGAATGAGTAGATATTTTGCAATGTCTGATTACTATTTTCCTCGAATATTTGAGTTACATCCTGTGATAAAATAACAATATTCACGTTTTACTCATCCATTTTATGTAGTACTAAAATACTTTTTACATAATATTAGTTGTAAACCAATCCCAAATTTTTTAAGTGTGTTTTACAGTTTTATCATTTCCTTTAAGCCCATATTTTGTATTAGTTTAAAATTGTAATCACGAAATACCTACAAGTACTTAGAAAAGATAATAGGTAAGATCAGGAAATCGATAAATTCCTAGGATTAATAATAAATTTTAAAAAAATTATTACAAAATAACAGTGTATTCACTGTGAGAATGATAATTTACTGAATCAGAGTAAGCACTATTCTGTCATTTTTTATATTTTTGTCCGGTCAGTCAAAGAGCGTAAAGTCCTTATTATCCTTTCATAAGTACCTTATTTATCGATTTTGCGTTCCTAGTTCTTGTTATTATGATTCTAGTTAAAATTGTCAGATAAAACAAGATAAGATAGAGATGAGTATATACAGTGATTTATGATATAATATTTTCAAATTAATTAAAGAAGTCTATGAACAATGTCGTCCGAAAATACAGTTGTAAGTCTCTTAATTTATTTCTTTAATTTTAATTATTATTATTTATTAATAATTTTATTTTAATAATTACTTTTATAAGTACTCATTTTAGTTATTAATATATTAATCCTAATCATAAATTTTCTTAATCCTTTTTTTAAGACACAAATCATAGGCGTTGGCTATTTAGGAACAATCCAAGGAGTATGTAAAATAGTCGAAATAGTAAGTAGTCAAAAAACAATAATAAATAACATTATAAACAATTTTTTTTCAATTTTAGATTTTTAGTTTTATTGCTGTTTTACTAGTAGGAATAGATTTTCGTGGTTGGGTTGTAGAATTATTTGAAGTAGCAACTTCTGTTTGTATAATAATCGCAGCCATTTTGTTAATACTGTACGTATCTGGAGTAGTTGCAAAAATAATTATTTTATGGAATAAAGCTCAATTTGTATCTCTTACTGCATTAGCAATTTTCTATTTGATTGCTGCAGCATTAGTACTTCATCATGGCAGTGGATCGTCAAAATTAATCGCAGGAGGGGTAAGATTCTTTTACAATATTTTTTCGTTGATTGTATTAGAAAAAATCTATTTAAAAAAAAATATAAAAAATTATATTGTTACAGGTTTTCGGACTTTTTGCAGTATTTGCACTTGTGATAGATGCATTCGACAACTATAGAAAAGATCCACTACTTTAATTATAATTTGTGTATTTGGTGTTTTTAATTTTTTAATAAATAGTAAAAAATTACGTCATATTTTTAGTTACTGTGTTGTCACATTTTAAATATTTTAAAATAAGTATTATACAATCAACTAGAATCCTTATCATAAAAAAAGAAAAACTGGAAAAAGGAGAATTAGGAGAAAAAAATAAAAAACTACAAATGAAAATAACGGAGAAACAAAAGAAATTTCTTGGAGAAAGGTTGATAAAATAGGAATGAAATACATAGAAAATCTAAAACAAATAAATTTTATCGTTATATAAGTGGGGCAAAAATCCGAAACCTGACAAGCAATTAAAGAGTGAGCGATTTTTAAATAAAAAAATCCCTGATATTGTACATTTGTTTCAGTATTTTAACTAAAAAAACTAAATTTCCTCAATAATAAGAAATTCCTGGTAAGTCTATTTGCCAGCCTGGTAGTGCATTAAATTAAAAAAAAAAAAAAATAAAACAAAGAGTGTATATAATAGATTTATTAATAATTTCATACACATGTCAGTGACGGGCAATTATAGATCAATTGTTATAAACAATTCTGATATAAAATATTAGAAAATCAATACAACATAAAACATTAACAAAATAATAGTCTCTTCAATTTTTTTTTGTAATTTTACAAAAACCAATTCCAACCTCTCAGTGTATAATCAGTTTATGAGCAATATTTAATTTAAAAAGATCATTTTGTACATAGAATATCTAATAAATTACAAAATATTAGACCGTTCTAATATTTATCTCACTTTTTTTATTAATAAATAAATATTTTAATTTTCTTATTATTTAAGTAGTTTAGTAAACAATTTTATAATAAATATTTTAATCAATACATTAAAGCTACAATACTTTCAAGTACTTTAAAGCAACTTTGTCAATTTTGAATCACACATTATTGAGGTAAGTCTAACTAAAAAACTGGACAAAGAGCCTTTTCTTTTAATTTTTGAAAGCATGAGTTAAAATATATCAATTATTTGGTCAATAACACTTATCTAGGTACCTATAATACTTTGGTAATGGAATCTCATTTTTGGCAACAATGACTACTAATCTATACATTTGATATAACATTAAAAAAACATACAACTTCTAGTATTTTCAACAACTTTAGTTGTTCTATCAAATACTGAATCAATCTAAATATCTATTGTAGCACCAAATCTCCTGCTACAATCAATCAAAAGATTCGTTACCGAAACATTTAAACAACATACCTACACAAAATTTGGAATACTGTAATTATTCTGCCTTTATGGTTATTATAACCTACATTAAAAGTCTTCTTTAATCGATAATGCTTTCATTTAAAGCAAATCTCCTCTTCTAAATCCATCAAATTCCAAACAAATATTGACCTTAACGTACAACTATTCATCTGGTCAAACATTCATCGCGTAGAAAACCGGTTTTTGTGGTGGATTTTGTGGGGACGTTGGTGACGTCATTGTCGAACTGGAACTTTGTGACGTTGCGTCTTGTGATGGAGCACTCGCTGCTGCGCCTTCAGGTACACCTCGTTCGTGAAACCTTGGTTTCGTTGGGGAATTCGGGAGTGAGTCTTTACGAAAACCATTAGGGAGACTGATCTGACTATCACTGTCTGTATCTGTATATCTTGGTACTCCTGAAGGAAAACTATGCCGGTTTGTTTTGACGTAGTTACAATCAGGAGGCCAAGGACCTACAGGGCGGTAACGAGGATTACCAGGATAATAAGTACAAGAAGCTGTAGGAAGTGTTTGTGTGGAACGAGCTGTTGAGAATTGTCCAGGAACTGGTGATTCACTTCGAGTCATCAATGGGAGTCTTACCATTGGTTTCATTGGTATTGGTGGATAGTGATGATCCTCTACGTGGATTCTTTGTTGGTAGATCGGTTCAATGTACCTTTTATTAATTTGATTTTGATTTGAGACACGCGAATAGTCATTTGATTGGTAATAAGGTTGGTAGCCTTCGATATGATTGTATGGTATATAAACCATAGTTTGATGGTAAGTTTTTGACATTTCTAAAGGTGGTGGTGATTGTGGTCGTCCATTTCGTGTCCTTGGAAGAGACGCATAGTATTCTGTACATCCTCCAACTTTAACAAAAGACGAGTAAGTTTGATTCCCGTTTGCTCTGTAGACTTCACGAACGCATCTTTGATTTGTACAGTTCTGGTAGATATTTTCGTCTTGGAGTGATGTTGGGCGATATTGTGGCGGCATGTTTCGAGTCTTGACTTCTTCAGGTACGTTTGGATATTGATAATTTGGTATATTTTGGTTAATGTTACGTGATTTTGAATTGTCAACAGTTAAACCACTTTCAGAGTAGTACGGCCATGCAACACGGGCAGTTGGTGCAGGAGGTTGAAGCTGGTTTTGGATTTGTTGAAGGATTTCAGTCGTTGAACCAAAACGCGGTTTAATACCCCGAACGCTGGGGCGCCGGTTAAACCCATAATCGTCATGCTCATCATCATCATCATCTTTATTTGATTGATCAGGATGGTACCTGAAAAAAAAAAATAAGTGAAAAAAGGTTTCAAAAGTTGTAAAAGCGATGAAGAAGAAATGAAAACCAACGAAAAGAAAGAAAAGAAAATGACCAAGCAGAAAATAGAAGAACCATAGAAAAAAAGAAACTTAAACGAAGAAGATTGCATAGATAGAAGAATAGAAGAATAATGTACTTACTTCTTCTTAATTCTTTCGATTCTACTAGCATCCTGTTGAACAAACATAGCTAATTCATCTCCAGACTCTGATGCTGAAGGTGTCCCAGCTAAAACATCTGGTGCAATCTTCTTCGATTCTTCTTCACTCGTCTTCAAACCTTCATCAATATCTTCCAAACTGTATTCAGTCCCAACCGAGCTAGCAACTGAGACTCTTTCTCCTGCATTCATTGGATAATAATACTCATCTCCGTTCCCTAATCCACTGACACACGCAGTTAGAGGTGCTAGAGTCGAAAGAAATTGTTTTCTAGGTTCATTAACTGAATTTACTTTAGAAACAATAACATGATTTGTTTCTGAAATTTCATGTAAGTGTGTTCCTCCATTTCCTAAATCTGGTAACGAGGAGTTTAGTTTCATTTCACCACTTTCTGGAAGTTTCTCTCGTTTTCCAAACAAATCCGTAATTTTTTTATACGTGGAAGACATCGACGATGAGTTCGAACTCGCTGTTGAAGAAGAACTCGGCGAGAAACTTTTCTCTGTGTTTTTACTAACTTCGGGTGAGTGTTTCGCTTCTTCTCCTGGAGGACTTGCCCGAAGAGGTATCTCCTCTTGATTAATATCGTCCACATCACAAGTTAATTGTTTAATTCTCTCGACAAGAGAGTTGTCAGTCTTTTGCACGTTCTTTTTGCTTCGGGGTTCGTAGCGTATGAGGGAGCGTCGGAGAGTGTTACGTTCAATAGCTCGTTTAATCGACTCATCAGTCTCTCCACTTTGAATGATTTGTGGCAATTTAGAACGTTTGGCTTCTTCGAAGGCGCGCAACGATTCCGCAGTCACCAGATACTGATGGATTGATTCGTCTTCCGGCTTAGTGCAGGGGAAAAGCTGACGTACAGCAGAGTTTGGTTTCAGGCTGTTGTTGGAAATTAGGACGTGATTGCCCAATTTGAATGTCAACATCATTTCGGTTGATTCAGGAGAGATCGAGCTGGGAGGGCAAGTATCTGCGGGTTTTGGGGGAGTTGTGGTAGAGTCGGGTTTAGGGGGTTCTTCCAGAGAGGTATCAGGAGCTCCATCACAGCTGTCACGTTTGCTAGGGTCGGATTCTATAAAGCGGACTGAACGACGGTTACTACCTTCTTCATCCGAAGCGACGTTTGAATCAATCTGCTGAAAAAAATATTTTTATACCGAGTAAAAAAAGATTTAACAGAGTACTGATTACGATTTTTATATAAAAAATTGTAAAAAAGTAGTAGACTGTTCCTTTTCTAGGACTTTAATTTAGCCAGCTGTGCTCTATGAGTCACGCATTCCGGAATAATCTAGAACGTATATCCAAAATTTGCTCGTTACTCTTAACAACGAAAATAAACTAAAAAATTCGTTGAAAAACACGAGTCTTGCATGTCTTCCAAAAGTAGTGAGAAGAGTGGCCCGAGTCGTCTAAAACCTCAGAAAAAAATATCAAAATCAAAAGTTGGAATGAAGAAGAGGAAGCGTCACACAGAAAATTACAGTTATTACATCCATAAAGTCCTAAAAGAAGTGTACTCAGATTTAGAAATCTCCAGTATGGCAATGGAAGTGATGAACGGCTTCGTCAACGATATTTTTGATCGTCTTGCTTCGGAAGCTGGAAGATTAGCAAAATACACAAAGAAGTCGACAGTAACTTGCAGGGAAATTCAAGCAAGTGTCCGGCTAGTTTTACCTGGAGAGCTAGGTAGACATGCGGTTTCCGAAGGGACAAAAGCACTTACGCGGTTTACGCGATCCAGACAATAGTTCTCTTTTGGAAAATAGTTTTTTGAGTTCTCTTCATTTTATTGAATGTATTTTTGATATTCTTTGTAATAAAGTGGAATAAATAAAAGTTGTAAAGCTTTGAGTTTTTAAAAAAATTTGTCTGAATGAAGCTTTTATCCCGCATAGAAATCTTCTGGAAAGGTAAGTGGATACAACCTCTAGATTTCTTTCTAATTTAGAAATACCAAATCTAGTCAAAATCAAAATTCTAAAATTCGGTGTAAATAAAGCTTCTAGATTCACTTCTAATTCTGAAATACTGTGCCTTCAGAAATAACCACACACCACGTGACTAAAGTAGAAAAATATGTAATAAGACGTTTGTGTATCGCTTTTTATACCTTTTTGTTTTAAAAAAATTTGAGAAGAATTTTGCTTCTAGACCTATTGCTTCTAACTACCAAATACAAACATTTTCTGTTACAAAAACATCAAATGTCATCTTTATTCTTCTGAATCAATATATGGAGCAAAAATTATGTTTAAAAAAAGCCTCTATATCAACATCTGATTCAGAAAACGCAAAATCTATTATTAAAAATCAAAATTTAAAAACATCAAGTTGTAGAAATTTGGTCAAAAAGAGTCTTTAAATTCTAGACTCTGTTAGATAAAAATAGTAGTTTTGTAAATTTACTTCTGATTCAGAAATACCTGATATACTAAAAAACAAAATTTATAATGTTCACTATAGATATACAGTCTAGATATTCTAGAAATTTCTACACAAAAATAACGTTTCTAGATTCACTAATTCTAATGAAACAATTTTCTTCTATATCTATAAAATAGTCTTAAGAAAACCGCTAAGAGTATTGCTTCTAAATCTACTCTATTTTCTGTTACACGAATCTCGGAAGTCATCTTTGTTTTACAACGACAAAATTTATATTTAGAAGAGAAGAAGCCTCTAGATCAACATCCGATTTAGAAATACTATAATCTACTACTAAAAATCAAAATTTAGAAAGATAAGTTCGTTCAAAAAGACGCTTCTATGTCTATTCAAAATTAGAAATTTTAAAAAAGTCCGTTTTTGAATTCTGGACCCTGTTAGATGATAATAACAGTTTTTTAAATCTACTTTTGATTTAGAAATACTTAAACATAGTAAAAATTACAATTTAGAATGTTCACATTTTCAAAAAGTCGTGTTTCTGCTAAGATCAGTCTAGATCTTCCTGTGATTTCTGCAGAAAAATGAAGTTTCTAGAATCATTAATGATCACTCCAAAAATATTATTCAAAAAGTAGCATATAATAGAAGTTCTAGATCTATAAATTAGTTCTTAAAAAAATTGATAAAAATATTTCTTCTAGATCTACTGCTTCTGATTCACAAATTTCAAAAGTCATTTTTATTCTTTCTGCTACAACAAAAATTATAGCTATAGCCTCTAGATAAAGATCTGATTCAGAAATACCAAAATATAGTATTAAAAATCAAAATTTAGAAAAATCAAAAAAGACATTTCTAAATCTTCCATTTCTAATTCAGAACAACAGATTTTGAAAAGTCTGTTTTCGAATTCTAGACCAAGTAGTATGAAAATAGTAATTTTGTAAATCTATTTCTGATTCAGAAACACCTAACATACTAAAAATCAAAATTTAGAATAGTCTCATTTTCAAAAAGTCTAGAAAGTCTTCTAATTTCTAGATTGATTTATTCTAATAAAAACATCTTCTTTTAAAAATTAAAATTTGTTCAGTTTTTTGCTTTATTAAATTATTCTAGAAGAAATAATAAATCACCTCAAAAATATTTTTCAAAAATTGGCTCAAAGTGGAACTTCTAGATCTTAAAACGATTTTTTTATAAAAATTTTAATGCCTTAATTCTCTATTTAAACCCACAAAGTCATTCATTCAAAGTTAATGTTATGTCTGCTAAATTAAATACACAATTTTGACATAAAAATCGTAATCAACAACCACGAAACCCCCCGAGTAATTTTGCAAAAAAATCTTGTAAATCCCTTACTTGTTGTGGTTCTGGTGGCTTTGCCACACTCGCCTCCACACTCTGCTGCTTCCACAACTTCCCTCCTTTAAGTATCCCATTGATGGGTGACCCTCCTGGAACAACATTCGGTGGCGTTTTTCTCTCCTCCTCAACTTCCCGAAGGATACGTTGTTCCGTAACGGTTGTCATGGTTATAGTTTCAAGGATATATCGTTGGCTATTAGGACTATCTGCAACGTAAATTCAAAATATTAATACTCCTGGCATTTCTCTGGGAAATTACACGATGTCATCACGCTGGAGTGTAATTTCAAAAATTTTTTTTGTAGTCACACTGATGAAGTTTCTAAATTTGTGCAAAGCGTCGTGATGCTTAATTAATTAAAATGGAACAAGTTTAATTATTATTGTAAATTTGAAATTAAATTAGCAAGTTACCGGAATCATTTGGAGGGGTTGTTGGGGTAGTTTGTTGGCTTTGGTCAGTCTTTTCCTTCTCTTCGTGTTGTTCCTCGTGATCGGATGTTTGATCTCCACAAGCTTCGTTGTCCGATTGGGAGCCGTCACCTGAAAATAAAAACAATTTTTATTAAATTAATCAAATTAGAGTAATTATCTAATTACACAAATTAATTGGTCGAGTAAGCAATTTAAGTTAGGTGTCACATACGGCTTAGGCCGTTTATTTCAAAACATTCTTTATTTTTAAAAACATCCTTTATTGGAGAGAAAAAAAATGTAACAATATTGAAGAAAAGGTATTTTTGAAAATTTTAGAAACGTTTACAATAACTGAAGGGTTTGTAGATGGAATTAGTTTCTTAGAAATTTTCCGCAAATACACGCACAGCTGCGACCTTCTCATTCTGAACCTCAGAGATTCTTCTTAACGTATAGAAATTCCAGGTGCTATACGCTACCCATTGGTGTAAATACTATTGGAGTTTTCATAGAGGGGTTCTATGATTCTACCAAAATAAAGTCAAGACTCAAATATAATTTATAACGAAAATCTCTTCTTGCAGAGAATCATCAAATTTTAATAAAACCAAATTGAAAGGAATCTTTTTGCTCTCCCGAGACATTTTACGACACTAATTACAAATTTACAATATAATTTTTTAAAAATACACAATACAAGTCTCCTTCATTAGTAACAAATCGTTAAAATGAAACAACAAATGTAATATCGTATTTTGTAATCTGAAATAATCCAAAGGAACAGACGCAATTTCTTGCTAAATAAACTTTGCGCTCTTATGCCAATATTTTCTCACACACGTTTTTCGACCTCAGTAAATCCGTACTAGACATAAATGCAATTCCAACATGTAACCCTCTTCGAATTCAAGAGAGAATTCGACGCTCGATAACAATTGCTAACAGACGACGGCGACGTCTACAATGATAGACCGACATACCTCTAGATTTACATATGAATCAATACAGAATTTCAGGATTAAAAAAAATAACACAAGAGAAGCTAGTTTGAGAAATAAGTTGTTTTCGAAAGCTGGGAATTGATGTTATTGCTCACTTATTGGAACAAAGAACGCTATACAGAAACATAACATATAGCTGGTATAAATACGGAGCGATATTGAATCGATTTGTTGCTTTTTAAAAGCGAATTTACAGCTATAGACCAATATGAAAAGCTGTAATAGCCGACTTTTGACCAAGTTTTACGGAAAATAAATTTCAAACATCAAAATTGTTATTTACATTACAGTGCGGTAGGAAGAATTTACAGTCTGTAAGCACTGTAAATTATCTATCGCACGACAATTGTACTAGATTTTTTGTCCGAAAAAATTATTAAAAGTCAATATTCATAATCATAATTTATAATAATATTTATAACAAGAGTAGGAGTTGAGGAAGACTAAGTTTACATTTTTTTTTATCATTTTACTATAGTCTTTAAAACTCTTTTCTTAGGTATGCTCTTGGACTTTTTTATATCCGATTTTTCAAGCAACAATTTAAGAACCGAAAGCGATAATTATTTCAAAAACAAATATTTCTACAAGATTTATTATAAACAAATCAAAACTGTCACTTTTGGTTCCTAAATTCTTTAAAAAAATTTAAAATATACATTTTTGAAAGACGGAAACAAGAATTTGTAAATTGTTTCTGTTAATTTCACATTTTTTTCAATATTTTCCTCAAAGTACCGTCAATTCTTAACACAATTTTTATATTAAAATAGAAAAAAATTAAAATACAGTGTCCCAAAGTTCTGTATTTTTAATTCAGGGTTTATAAGGCTTAACAAGCCCTGAAACGTTAATAGTAAAGTAACAAAAACAAAAATTAAATTCAAAAAAAGGGTGCCATAAATAGGACTATTGCAAAATACCCTGTTTGAGTAAAAATAAAATACACTTTTTGCGCGATTGGTTGTTTTTATCAGTTTGCTGTGCCTGTTTCCACGACGGTAGGTTGCTCTTACTGGTTGCTACGTGTAACAAAACGGTAAGTAATTCATTTACCGTTCAGTGAACGGTAAGCAATTAAATCTAAAAAAACAATTTTGCGATTTATTTATTAAAATTAAATGTACAATTATTATAATTAATAGTAGTAATACAACTCGCATTTGAGTTTCTAGTGTTAATAGACAAACTTTCCGACGTAGAAGTTCCAGGTTGTTGTAATAGTCCACCAACATCGCTGTGTAAAATTTTATGAGCAAATTCAATTTTGTTTTGGAGGGAATCTTCCACGTAACTCTCGACCACCGTTGATGAACGCCACCCACCATGTCTTTTTAGTCCCAACACATCAACTCCGTTATTCGCCAAAAGTGTAGCCGATGTGCGTCGAAACGAGTGTCCAGTAAAACATTCAGGGGCTTGCAACTTTAAATACTTTGCAATTTTTGACGGCCAGCCTCCAAATTGTGCCTTTTCTTGTGACTTGCCTAGTGCATTTGCTATTTCGATAGTTCAGAAATAACTGATCTGACGTTGGGTTGCTTGGTCGAATTCTTATGTATTTTCGAAGTATTTCCAAATAATGAACTGCTTCATTTTCTTTATTAATAACTGTGAACGTTCGCTGAATATTCGTTTTTGTATTTGGAATATTTACTATAAACATTTCTTCATGTTCTTCTATGTCACTCATTTTAATATTGTACAATTCCTCTCGTCTACAAGTGCCCGATACTTCCAATATCATTGCTACCTGCAAATATATTGTTTCCTTAGAACTCAGATGTACCACCTCATCATCTACAACATACCTTTTCAATTAAAAATTGTTCGTTTGATGCTTCATTCAAGAATTTTTCCATGTCTTTTTTGGTAAAAATTTTAGCCTTCTTAGGCCGATATCCAATATTTTTTCTCTTAAGATAAGCAATTAATGTAGCAAACTTAGAAATATCGATAGCATCATGGAGAAAAATTGTACTCTTCAGCATAGAATACTCCGTCCATAAACTGCCTGGGGCCTTCAAGTGTCCACTTCTTACCACAAAATACGCTAACAAGCTCTTTTCTTTTACAGAAATCTTCTTTGCTTCACGCCATTCCTTAAACAACTTGTATGTCTGTTCATATCGGGCTTTAGATTTTTCTGGAATTATTGCCGAACATCCTTCTTGCCAAGCGTCTTCTAAATCATCCGGTAGATCATCACTATCGCTCATATTTGCTTCGAAAACGGAACCACAAAACAGAACTATGTAGGAATGATTGTATCAAAAAGACAATTTTACTTGTTTGGAACAAAACCATAGCAACCATGGAACAGCCACTCAAAGTTTTCAGTTTCAATCTTCCCGATTATCACAAATGTATTGATATAAATTATTATTATTATTCTAAAAACTCCAATCGCGCAAAAAACGTTATAAGCATGTCGAACGCTAAGGATTACCGTTTTCAGACAATAATTGGAGTCGTCGCTTCGCTCCTCCTCCAAACAATTGTCTTCGAACGGTACGCATTCCTTACCGTTCTCCATACTTAATATACTATTGCAGTCTTTATAAAAGAAGGAAAATAAGACGTTTGTTCTTCATCTGGCTCGAAGGACCATAAAATATATACACTTTGGGAGCTAAATACGACGATTATTACAAAAATTAATATTTACCGCAATTTTTATAAAAAAGTGTCTTTTTCAGCACCTAAATTTTGTTAAAAACTTTAATATAGATAACTAAAATAGAGATTTTTGGGTGTTTGAAACGAAAATTATTGTAATTGCTTAGTATTTATCAAGACACTTCTCAGTATCCGACTCGAAGGATTATTCTTTTATAAATCTAGAATTTTTCTTGGTTTTTCTCATCCTAACTTTTTTGTTATTTTAGTAGTCGTTTTTCCTATTTGTTTCCAAATATTGTTTTTCAAATTTACCTAGAATTTTGTTCCTCCAGGACCTCCTAATTGAGGTTTTTAACTTCTTAAGTCTTTCTTTATCGTTTGTTTTCAATGAATTTTCTGCTTCTTCTCTTCTAATTGTTGGTTTTATAATTCTTTATTTGTTTCTATAGGTTAGAATCTACAGTTCTTTTAGAAATGTCTAAATTACGTTTATAAAAATTTTCTTTGTTATTTTTAAGAACAGAAATTTGAAAGGTTTGTTTAAGCTTTTAAAGTTTTAAAGCAAAAACAATTATTTCTGATTCTGGAAAGTTATCTCAAAAGTTATTGAAAGCTGAAAAAACATTATTTTAATCTCCACATATCTTCAGAAAATATCTGTTCCCAAAAATGATATTTACACTTCTCAAATGACTTCTAAAAATTTCTTAACTCAGAAAAATAAATAAAGTATGTTAAATTAACACTAAAAAAAGTATTTTTTGATTTCCACGTCTCGAAAAAATTGCTGAAAGCTGAGAAAACTAGTCAGAAAAGCTTTAGAAAATTGTGAGTTTTTAAAGCTCTAAAATATTCTGAGTCAGTAAAAACTTATTTTGAGCTAAGTAATAACAAAAAGTATTATTTCTGACTCCAAAAAAGTATTCAAAAATCTTGTTGAGAGCTGAGAAAACACTAATTTAATCTTTAACAATCTTAAAAAAATTCCTGTTCTCAAAAATGTTCTTTTCGCTTTTCAAAAATTTCATAACTCAGAAAACAATAAAAGTAAAATTCTAAATTACGCCAAAAAGTAAATTTTGATTTTCATGTCTCTAAGAAATTGCTGAGAATTGAGAAAAGCTTTAGAAAATTATGTGCTAATAAAAATGTATATTTTACTACGTAATGCCAATAAGATTTATTTCTAACTCTCAAAAGGTCTTATAAAAATCATCGAGGGCTCAGAATTTTGTAAACAGAGAGATTTTAAAGCTCTAAAATATTCAGAGTCAATAAAAACTTATCCTGAGCTAAGTAACGGCAAAAGAAATTATTTGTGATTCTCAAATAAGCCAAAAATTGTTGAAAACTGTCTTCAAAAACTTCCAGTCCTTAAAAATTCTCTTTTCGTTTCTCAAAAAAATTCTAAAATTATTTTAACTCATAAAAAATAAATGTGAAATGCTATATTAAGCAAAAAAGGATTTTTTGATTTTTATGTCTCTAAGAAATAGCTGAGAGCTGAGAGAATTACACAAAAAGCTTTAAAAAATTGTGACAAAAATTTTGAAAAGTTTGTTAAAAATTGAAGCCTCAGAAATTGTTCCTCAAAAAGTTTTTCAAGCTCTAAAACATTCTGAGTCATTAAAAGCGTATTCTGATCTAATTAAAGCCAAAAAAAATTAGAAATGTTTGAATAACCGTGGGCAACAAACTCAAAAACCTGAAGACAAAAAAGTTTTTGAAAATTAAATTTTGTTTACTAATAAAGTCCGAGAAACGATATTTTTCATCTCTGTTAAATTTAAAAACGTATTTTTTATTACATTGCTTGTGTTTACAATTTAGTTTGTCCATGCTTGCCAACTTTACTAATTAGTATTTACTGTAAATTACGTCGATAACCAGCTTGAACAAAACGATTCTTTTGTGGCAAATTTCCAACAAACTTTCAAAGTTTATTATCCGTGACAGCTAATTACTTAATTTGTCAAAAAATTACGCTCTTATAAAAATAAAAAGCGGCACTATTAGTGAACAAAAAAAAATTCAAAGCCACCGGAGAATTCAGATGAGAAATAAAGCTTTTGAAAAATGTGTGTATGCCAAAGGAAAAATTCAAAGATGAGTTGGAAAAATGAAAGCAGCTGCTGGATATAAATGGGATTTAGAAGAGGACAAGAGCGATCGATAGACGAGTTATTCTGAATTATATTTTAAAACCGAAATAAAGAATTTCGTGGTTTCTCCATTGTAAAAATTAGGTATTCAATAAACAGATTAAAAAGCTTAAAAAAATCTGAAAACTTTATTTTTGGTTAAATAATATCGCTCTTCTTGATTTCGTTATGAAGAGAATACCTAAATATCAAGAAACAAGACGTAAAAACACAGTTTTACTGCCCTGTTGCTGAAAGTAGTTAAATTCTGACAAGAAGAAGTAATTTTCAATAATTTTCATTTGCTTTAATCTATCAAAATTTTAATTATTTCATAATTAAATAAATGAAGTTATTCACACAATTCCACATCGCTCTCGAGTTTGTTTTTTACAGAACCACCCAATACAATCACAAAATAGATTAAATATGCAGCTACCTGCAATTTTCAATTTGTATAAAATTGTAATAACACTCCGTTGTTGTGGCATTTTTCACTGACTAACAATTGAATTTCCTTATCTTTAAAAATATTTGCCGAGAGATAAACTCTTCTAAACAGATAAAACTAGGTTAAGGTTTATTATATCACACGTAAACGCCTCCACAATATATTTTTTTGATTTCACTTCCGTCAGCTTGAATATAAGCACTAAAACTTGGAGCATAATTCATCTGAAATAAACATTTTATAGCTAAGATCGTAAATACAATCGCAAAGTTCACTGCGAAGGGTACTAGTGACATATAACATAGGTTTATTTATTGTTTTGAGCTTGAAAATAACAAATCTAGTTTTAGTCAACGTTTCGGATTGTTTTTACTCCTTCTTCAAAGCTGTTAATTAGGTTAGATTGTTGCCCGATGGAGTGGTATACAAAACACGTTAAAATATTGCTTCGGAAATTAGTAAAACATCACCTCCAGCTCCCTCTTTTAAAAAAATATTTACTGCCTTTGCAGACGATTAGAAAAATGTCTCTTCTGTAATATTAACTTAAATTTGGTAAAAAAAATGTTACCTCCAGTTTATAAAATTACTAAAATTTAATCTCTGGCTTGAAAAACTACAAAAACAATGTTTTATAGGTCGTTATTAAATTAAAAGTTACAAAATATGCTCGATGGCTTTTGGAATTAGTAAAATTACGGTTGTGAATTTCAAAATTAGTAAAATGTCGCCTATGACTCTCAGTATCAATAATAAAAAGAAAAGAAGTATTTGTATTAATTAATAAATTAGTAAAAAATATTTCCTACATTTAAAATTAGTAAAACATTGCTTAACCTGAGCTAATCTGATCCAGTATAATAAAAATGTCGCTTCTGTATTTACTGATTTAAAAATTAGTAAAAAAATGTCATTTCCTGCTGCTAAAACTACAAGAATGTGTATTAATAACATTAAGTTACTAAGAAGTATCAACTCTACTTCTGAAATTAGTAAAATTACAGCTGTGGATTTGAAAATTAGTAAAACATTGCTTCCAGCTCTCAGTATCAACAAGAAATGTTGTTTTCGTGTTTATTAATCTAATAATTATTACAAAAAAACTCCTAAAATTAGTAAAATGTCGCTATTGTATGTCGATTTTGTATTTATTTGTTTACAAATAAACAAATATTACCGCCGACTTCTAATATTAGGAAACTATAGTCTCTAGCTTCTAAAACTACAAAAACAATGTTTTATAAGTTTTTATCAAGAAATACGACGTCTTGTTTCAAAAATAAGTAAAATTATGATTGTGAATCTAAAAATTAGTAAAATAACGGCTTCCACCCCCTATATTGAATCTAAATTTCGTTTCTGTATTAATTAATTTAAAATATAGCAAAAGACTGTTATCTCTTGTTTTTTAAACAACAAAAACGTTATCTATAGTGTCTAGAGTTAGTAAAATTAGGTCTATAAATTTTAAAATTAGTAAAATATTGCTTTCGACCACAGCTATTAAAAATTGGTTAAAAATGCCGCTTTTGTATTTATTTATTTAAAAATTAGTAAAAAAAGATTATCTCCCACTTCTAAACTTAGTAAAATATTTCTTCTAAGTTTTAAAACTACATAATTAATATCTGTAACCGCGTATTCTCTAATAATCCGAGCGCGCACCAGAGTAGCGCTAAGATCATTTACACGCTCTCCCATAAATCCGGAAAGAACCACCCTCAACCGAGAGGTACCGACCGTGGTGGAGTTGCTTGCATTAACCGGGCATCCTGGGGGTCCCATCTAGTCTAGCAAGTCTTCTCCACAGCCATATTGCAGTCAGTTGCTCTCTTGCATCAATCGGGTAACCTGGGAGTACCAACTGGTCTTGTGAGCTACTCATACTCTTCTGCACCGTTGGAGAAACGTTTTCTTGCATCAACCGGGCATCCGTGGGGTCCCACCTGGTCGTGAAAGCTCTTCTTCGTGACATTCTGCACAAACAGGGCATCCTAGGGGTCCCTATCTGGTCAGACTCTCGGTCCACGAGTCCACGGTCTCGACTTGAGTGCCAAACAACATTAACTCATCTATTGTAAATAAACTATTTTCTGAATAAACTGATTACAAAGTGGCACCCACCTTGGGGCTCGAATGACGAAGAAGTAAATTAAACCGATTACATGTCTTAAATTAAAAATTAAAAAATATTGTCTTCAGCTTCTCAAGTTAGTAAAATTAACATTGTGAATTTCAAAATTTGTAAAATGTTTCCCACGACTTCAAAATTAGCGGATTTCGCCTTCACTCCCTTATATTTGTTAAAAATGTATTTATTAATTTGAAAATTAGTAAAACATTGTTACCTCCGACTTCTAAATTTACAAAAATAAAATAATCTTCGATACGTGTTAATAATCTTCGAGATTTAAGCCCCTCCTCTCTATTATCTCTAAATATTTTTTTAGTGAGTACGTCACTGAACTCCGTGCGTTAATGAACCTCCTATCCGCATCAAAAAAAATTATTCTTTTCATAATAAAATTGACTTCTCATTAGCGGTTTGCTCCCTGAGAACAAAGCAGGAACTAATTATCTAAATTAGATTGCAGGTAACTAGCTTCAATAAAATCGGGATGATATTTAGCTAACGTATGTTTGCTACTTGCTTTCTAGTTAAATTAATTAAAAAGGTTAGAGAGTTAAAAGCGTATTCGTGAGTACGTTTAATAAAATAACTGAGCAAGTACACATTCTACGAAAATTTTATTACTCTCTCTCTCTATATCTATAGAAACAAACGTTCCCAGTTTCCCACCCTTGCCTAATTTACTTTAACATTAAACGTAAATATTGTGGGTGTTTTGTAAAGTTTCAGGGACTTGTTATGAATTGACTTAGAAACAAATTAGGTAATTTACTGGTTGCTAAAATTAGCACAAATTCATGAAAGATACTAAAATAGATCAATAAATAATTGTTTAAAGAAACACCGACACATGTGCTATTCACTATTTCGGTCGATTCTTTTTATATTAACCAAACAATGCTAAAAATATGCTACTATTCTGCTTAGTATCAAGATCGAATTTTTCTCTTATTGATCTTTTAATTTATTTATAAAATAAACAAACAAAATAGGAGGATATTATGTACTTTATTAGAAGCAAAAGGAAGTTTGTAATATTAGAAGTAATAAAAGAATAAAAATCAAAGTCAAAGCCACAAGCTTAATTAAACAAAATTCTTAAATAACAGTGGTTTCGAAAACTTTGTCTCATTATCAGTAAATAAATGGATGCTAAACAACAAATTGAGAGCTAAAGTAATTATTATTTTTTGAGAATTTTAATTATTTCTGATCTTTTATCGGAATATTTTATACATATTCAATATCGGAATGTCAGATATATTTCAGCAATTTACATCCAATTTGAAAAATTTTAAAAAACCGACAGTTTTTCAAAAAAATAACATTTTTAAAATAAATTTCAAAAAGTTCTGGAAAAATTCAGCTGAAGTAATATAGACCTTCTGAATTCATTTCTGGACTCAAATCTAGAATTAGAAGGGAATTCACGATTGTAGTGTCATATAGTTTATGAAAGCGAAAAACTATTCTTTCATTTTGAAATTTTTTTTCTCAAAAACGCAAAAAGATATGGGCCTGGGATTTTTATAAGTCGATAGAGCGATTCAAAATCATCAATTTCATCAGACAATTAAAGTTCGTTTGAAAGTTATGAAGGAAGAAAGACGATGATGATTCAAAACAAAAATTTGGAGTCAAGAACAGTTTTTTGAAAATTTTATTTATTTCTGGCCCTCTTAAGTCATATTGTCGTACATATTCGTAATTAGGATGCCAAATACAACATTTTCAGCGATTTTCAGCCAATTTGAAAAATTTTGAAAAATCGAGGAATTTTGAAGGGTGTAATCCTTTACAAAAAAAATAAAATTTTCAAAAACTTGGCAAAAAATTCATCTAAGCTAATTTGAGCCTGCTGAATCCATTTCTGCACTCAGATTTGGGATCGGAAGAGAATTGACGATTCTAGAGACAAGTTTATGAAAGTGATAAACTATTCATTCACTTTGAGAATTTTTTTCTCAAAAACGCGAAGAGATATAGACCTGGCATTTTCAAAAATTGATAGAGCGGTTCAAAATCTATAAGCGTGGTAAATTTTGTAGGGCAAATGCGGTTTGTTTAAAAGTTATGGGGGAAGGAAGTCAGTGATGTTCCAAAACAACAAATTGGGGAGGTAAAATCATTTTTTTAGGAATTTTAATTATTTCTAACCTTCTTACGTCATATTATGACAGTATTTGTAGTCAGGACGTCAGATATAACCTTTTCAGCAATTTTCATCCAATTTGAAGAATTTTGAAAAATCGACGAACTTTCAAAAAAATGACATTTTGAAAAAAGTTCTTTAAAAATTCTGAAAAAATTCATCCAAGCTAATTTGGGCCTTCTAAATCCATTTCTAAATTTAGATATAAGATCGGTAAAGAATTGACGATTCTAGAGACAGTTTCATAAATCATAAAAGTGAAAAACTATTCCTACATTTTAAATTTTTTTCTCGAAAACGCATAGAGATTTGGGAATAGAGTTTTCAGAACTCAATAGAGCGGTTTAAAATCTATAAGAACGGTAAACTTCATAAAATAGTTGCAATTTATTTAGAAGTTATGAGAGGAGGAAAAGGATGGTGTCCTAAAACAACAAATTGGGAGCTGAAACCATTTTTTTGAGAATTTTAATTATTTCAGTCCTTCCTACGTCATACTATGGTACATAATGTAATGAGGACGTCAGTTATGACGTTCTTAGTAATTTTCAGCCAATTTAAAAGATTTTAAAAAATCGAGAAATTTTTCAAAAAAAAAGAAAAATTTTCAAAAAAGTTTTCAAAAAATTACGAAAAAATTCATTTAAGCTAACTAGAGCCTTCTAAATCTATTTTTAAACTCAGATCTGAGATCAGAGAAGAATTGACGATTCTAGAGAGTAGTTCCTAAAAGTAAAAAATTATTCCTTCACTTTGTGATTTTTTTTTTCTCAAAAACGCATAAAGATATAGAACTAAGGTTTTCAGAAATCGATAGAGCGGTTCAAAATCTATAAGTGTAGTCAATTTCATAAGTCAGATGCGGTTTATTTGGGAGTTATGAAGCGAAGAAAACAATGGTGTCTTAAAACAACAAATTGAGAGCTAAAATATTTTTTTTTGGAAATTTTAATTATTTTTGAGCCGTTTGTGGTACATATCATATTGTGGTACGTATTTGTGATCAGGATGTTGCATACAATATTTTCAGCGATTTTCAGCCAATTTAAAAAATTTTGAAAAATCAACGAATTTTGAAAAACTTACAAAATAATGACATTTTCAAAACAGTATTCAAAAAAAATCTGAAAAAAATTATCTAAGGTAATTTAGGCCTTCTGAATCCATTTCTGTACTCAGATCTGAAATCGGAGAAGAACTGACGATTCTAGAGACACTTTCATGAATCGTGAAATGAAAAACTATTCCTTGATTTTGAAATTATTTTCTCAAAAACGCAAAGAGATTGGAAATAGAGTTTTTAGAAATCGATAGAGCGGTCTAAAATCAACAAGTCTGATTAATTTCATGAGACAGTTGTGGTTCGTTTAGAAGTTATGAGAAGAAAAACAAAAAATTAAGAGCTAAAATGACTAAAAAAAACCGGTATAGGATCAACCAATCAAAATTAATAGAGATAAGCAAAACTTTTAGTAAATTTTTGATATTAATTCCTTTTATTGTTTTTAATGTAAAACTGATTTTCTGTCAACCTGTCAGGTGTTAAAACCGGAAAAAAAATAGATAGCTTCCAGTGTTGTTCCAAGTAAATTGCATTAAAAGCAAACTTATTTAGTAAGATTCGATTTCACTAAGAGAAAATGGGAAAATTGATACAGCTCCTAAAAAAGCCTGGAGAAAAGTTCAATAAGTATTTATAGATAGTAACAGTAACAGTACTCTGTTTTTTTTTTTAATTGATTTATCTAATACCAAGACAACTTCGCTATCAACAAATTTCTCTTGAACTAGACTTTGAAAAACTTACTCGTTATTCCCAAATTTCTCAATTTCATCGCAAACAAACACCAAAAAACATTGTCTTGAGACTAAACAACTATCCCCACTGAGTTTCCTCTATTAAATCAAATTATTTTTAATTACTTTGAGGGATTCTCTCACAGAGATTTTCTCACATTTAATTACAAGCACAGTCACGCTAAAGAATTTCTTCTCGTTATTGTAAATTAGTATAAAGTTGAGGTGAAGAACAAGAATAAATCACTGCATTTATTGAAAAAAAAAATTGTACTTGTTGCTTTAACCGCTTGAAATAATTTCATAAAATTCTTTTTAAAACTCGGCAAAAGTTTCGAGATTAAAGATGTATTTCTTATTAAATTTGTTTTTTTTGTTGTAAAACAGACATTTGCAGCTTCACTTTTCTGTTTTCACTTTTAAGAAAGCAATTTCAAGTTAAAATTCTTTGTAAATATCTGACAGATTTTGTCTTTATTACAAAGATTTGATCTTGCAGATTTCCATTGTGCACTCACTATACAATTACCGATATCAAATAGAAAATCCCTTGGGAATCTAATAAATGGAACTGAAATTCTGCGCTCAAAATTTGTGGAAAATAAAAATTGCAAAAATATTTATTGTGATTCACTAGACAGTTTTACATTTTTTCTGTCTCTTTGTATATAGCATTTACAGTGTTTTCACGTTAAGTCTTCTTCGTAGTCTACAATCTACACGCGTTTTTCAAATTTACATATCGGATCCATTTCATATCATTTTCAATAATTCATATGTTCTAGTCCATATTTCTCTCAAAGTTTTCCAAACTGTTTGTTACTTAACCTCATAATTTAATTTTTGTAAAATATTGTTATATTATTTTACAAGAAATAATCCAAATTTTGTCTTTTAATCTAAAAATTTTTTTTAATATCTATTGATACAGTTTCTCGCTAAGTAGCTGTACTCCTTGGCAATCGATCTATTGCACGCTTATATAGAGCCAAGGTCAGGTCCACGTGACTATTCCAGAACCTACGCATCAACAATGAGTCATTATTGCCAATATAAAAAATATTTACTTTATTCTTGATTATTACATTTATGACAAAGAGTATACAAAGGCGATGGATAAGTCCATGGGCGTCCATCGCAGAACTACTCTCTATAGTATGATCATTGGCGAGATAAATTTCTGGTATATTCTTAAACTGTTTAGATTATCTTTCTTTGAAATTGTTCAAGATCAAATTTGTAAAACTAGAATTTTTAAAATTTTAATTTTTATATAATTTAAGGTATTCCCCAATCAGAAGTAGTACAAGAACATACCTAGATCACTCTAATTTTTGACAAGATTCATAGCAGAGGAATTAGCAGAAATTTTAAGAATTTGTTAATAGAATATGGTTGTTCATTTATCTGATTTAGAAACTTTGTTTTCATAAAGTTCTACAATATGTTCCATTTCTGAAGCAGAAGAAAATCTAAAAACTTAGTCTTATTCTTGTTTTTCTGGAATTATACTAATTGATTAGAAATAAAACCTTCTAAATTTCTAGAATAGAAAATGTCTGAATTGCAAATCTAGAAGCTTCATCTGTCTATAATTTTCAGCGAAATTTCACTAGAAATTTCTAAATTGTTGTAAATATATTTCTCAATTAAAAAAGTAGATCTAGAAGCTTCATCTGTTTGTAATTTTTATAAAAATTACAATAGAAATTTCTAAATTTTGGTAAAGAGAAATGCCTGTTTATATTTCTGAATTAGAAATATGTAGGAGCTCGATCTAACTCAACTTTTATTAAAATTAGGACTTTCTAAATTTTAATTTTTAATAGATATCTATTTCTAAATTAGAACTGAATTTAAAAGCTTTATATGTCTGTAACTATCAGCCGAATTTCAGTAGAAATTTCTAAATTTCGTAACAAGAAATGTTTGTTTATATTTCTGAATTAGAAGTAGTAGATCTAGAAGCTTCATTCAAGTTTAATACAATTAAGAATTTCAATAAAATATTTTTTAATAGATTTGCTATTTCTCAATTAGAAGTGAATCTAGAAGCTTCTTCTGTTATGCAATTTTCAGCGAAATTTCAGTAGGAATTTCTAAATTTTCGTAAAGAGAAATGTTTTTTTAAATTTCTGAATTAGAAGTAGTAGATGTAGGAGCTCCATTCAGCTCAACTTTTACTAAAAGTAAGACTTTTTAAATTTTAATTTTTAATAGATTGCTATTTCGAAACTAGATTATAATCTAGAAGCTTCATCTGTCTATAATTTTCAGCGGAATTTCACTTTTTTATATCGCAAAAGTATCAATAAAAAATCAGGCAAAAAGCCGCTTTCTTTTTACTATTGACTCAAAAGGATTTTAGCTATATAATGGGTGGACTCTGTATCGCTTTTAAATGTTAAAGAAATTCTAGAAAGAAAATAATTTCAGTTATTATAGATACATATTTTATCAGAAAAATCAAATTCGTTTTTAGAACAAAACAAAAAATCTGAAAGTGATTATCAAGTTTAAATTCAGATTCAGACTGTCGTAATTTTAGCTTTAATTACATTTTAAGTCTTAGTTCTTGCTTGAATACAAGTTAATTTTGGATAACGAATTAACAGAGAGAATGTTTTTATTAGAGAAACTTTAGAGAGATACTCATACATCAACTTGCAGTCATATTAAACAAGCAAAGCTATTTCGAAAATTATATCTTATTATTAATGTAGTAGTGTTAGGTGATTCCTAGGTCAATTTTGTGGTGTTCTAACTGTGTTAACTTGTATTAAAGCCAAAAAGGATTACAATTTAACAAGGAAAATAAACTTAGAGAATACACTTGTTGCACCTCAATTCATCTAAATCTTGTTGCGTGCCTAACTCACATTCTAACAATTAAATTCGAGATATTTACACAAATTGTTATTGGTCTAGTTCTTTTATCAGAAAATGAGAATTTGACTTGAGTTATAAATTATTTAAGACAGCAATTAGTAATTCTGTCAATGAGTTTTTTACGACACTGTTTTACTAAGAGCTGGTATAAATTTTGAGTTATTGTAGTTTTCAGTCAAATTTATAATTTTTGGTAAAAATTCTATACTCATCTAAATCCGTTTTTTCCGACACTTCTGCTTAAATTCTGGATATAATAAACATTTCGTAAATTGCTTGATTTTTTACAAAGAGTGTTTTTATTTGTGTTAAAGCCATTATGTAATTACTTTCAACCAATTACTTAATACACTGCAAAAATACAGTCTAACTACTTCCATCCTGTATATAATTACAAGAGGATAAAAATCATTTGACACCGTATAAACATACTCACTTTCAGTAACCTAAACACTTTCAAATCATTATATATTGCTAAATTAATTGAAAAGTCATTAGACTGTGATAATTAATTTTGGTATTTATTTAAAAGAGATTTGTTTTAAATGGAAAGTAATCAAGTGTTATTGTTTATGAAAATAAGCAAATCATGACTGAATTACGGGAAAAATAATAATTTGTTATTATAAACAGATGCAATAAAAAATAGTATATTGTGTACAATAAATTTTACTTGAGAATAGTCCTTGTTGAAAGTAAGGTAAACAGTCAATACCATTTTTTTTTAAATTTGTTTTGTTCACAATTTAATTTTCTACAATTTCTTTTTTACTTAGAGAAGTAAGAGACCATCTCACAAATTTTTTTTCAAAAAGTAGTTTAAGAGAAGCAGAATAAAACTTCTAGATCTACAAAAATTAATTTTAGTGAAGCTTCTAGATCTACTGCTCTTAATTCAGAAATATAAACAGGCAATTCTCTTTAACAAAATTTAGAAATTTCTGTTGTAATTCTTATCAAAATTACAAACATATGAAGCTTCTAGATCTACTTTCTAAATTCAGAAATATATTTACAACAATTTAGAAATTTCTCGTAAAATTCCGCTGAAAATTATAGACAGATGAAGCTTCTAGATTATAATCTAGTTTAGAAATAGCAATCTATTAAAAATTAAAATTTAGAAAGTCTTACTTTTAGTAAAAGTCGAGCTGAATAGAGCTCCTACATCTACTACTTCTAATTCAGAAATTTAAAAAAACATTTTTCTCTTTACGAAAATTTAGAAATTTCTATTGTAATTTTTATAACAATTACAAACAGGTGAAGCTTCTAGATTCACTTCTAATTTAGAAATAGCAATTCTATTAAAACTTTAAATATAGAATGTCTTAATTTTCAAAGAATGTGAGCTGAATGAAGCTTCTAGATCTACTTTTTAAATTCAGAAATATATTTACAACAATTTAGAAATTTCTAGTGTAATTCCGCTGAAAATTATAGACAGATAAATCTTCTAGATTCACTTCTAGTTTTTATTTAATTTCTCTTTCTGAAAGTTTAGTTTCTACTGATAATCTGCTGAAAATTACAGACAGATAAACCATCTAGATTCAATTCTACTTTAGAAATAGCAAATCTATTAAAAATTAAAATATAGAAATTCTAATAAAATTGAATGAAGCTTCTAGATCTACTATTTCTAATTCAGAAATATAAACAAACATTTCTTGTTACGAAAATTTAGAAATTTCTACTGAAATTCGGCTGAAAGTTACAGACATATGAAGCTTCTAAATTCAGTTCTAATTTAGAAATAGATATCTATTAAAAATTAAAATTTAGAAAGTCTTAATTTTAATAAAAGTTGAGTTAGATCGAGCTCCTACATCTACTATTCTAATTCAGAAGTATAAACAGGCAATTCTCATTAACAAAATTTAGAAATTTCTATTGTAATTCTTATAAAAATTACAAACAGATGAAGCTTCTAGATCTACTTTCTAAATTCAGAAATATATTTACAACAATTTAGAAATTTCTAGTGAAATTCCGCTGAAAATTATAGACAGATGAAGCTTCTAGATTAAAATCTAGTTTAGAAATAGCAATCTATTAAAAATTAAAATTTAGAAAGTCTTACTTTCAGTAAAACTCGAGCTGAATGGGGCTCCTACATCTACTACTTCTAATTCAGAAATTTAAAAATACATTTCTCTTTACGAAAAGTTAGAAATTTCTATTGTAATTTTTATAAAAATTACAAACAGGAGAAGCTTCTAGATTCACTTCTAATTTAGAAATAGCAAGTCTATTAAAACTTTAAATATAGAAAGTCTTAATTTTCAAAAAATGTGAGCTGAATGAAGCTTCTAGATCTACTTTTTAAATTCAGAAATACCTATATTCACAACAATTTAGAAATTCCTACTGAATTCCTCTAAAAATTACATAACAGATAAACCTTCTAGATTCACTTCTAATTGAGAAATAGCAAATCTATTAAAAAATATTTTATAGAAATTCTTAATTGTAATAAACTTAAATGAAGCTTCTAGATCTACTACTCTTAATTCAGAAATATAAACAAACGTTTTTTTGTACATAAATTTAGAAATATCTACTAAAATTCTGTTGAAAATTACAAACAGAAAATCTTCTAGATTCACTTCTAATTTTTATTTAATTTCTCTTTCTGAAAGTTTAGTTTCTACTGATATTCTGCTGAAAATTACAGACAGATGAACCTTCTAGATTCAATTCTAATTTAAAAATATCAAATCTATTAAAAATTAAAATATAGAAATCCTTAATTGTAATAAAATTGAATAAAGCTTCTAGATCTACTACTCCTAATTCAGAAATATAAACAAACATTTCTTGTTACGAAAATTTAGAAATTTCTACTGAAATTCGGCTGAAAGTTACAGACATATAAAGCTTCTAAATTCAGTTCTAATTTAGAAATAGATATCTATTAAAAATTAAAATTAAGAAAGTCTTAATTTTAATAAAAGTTGAGTTAGATCGAGCTCTTACATCTACTATTCTAATTCAGAAATATAAACAGGCAATTCTCTTTAACAAAATTTAGAAATTACTATTGTATTTCTTATAAAAATTACAAACAGATGAAGCTTCTAGATCTACTTTTTAATTCAGAAATATATTTACATCAATTTAGAAATTTCTAGTGAAATTCCGCTGAAAATTATAGACAGATGAAGCTTCTAGATTTGCAATTCAAACATTTTCTATTATGGAAATTTAGAAGGTTTTATTTTTCTAATCAATTAGTATAATTCTAGAAAAACAAAAATAAGACTAAGCTTCTAGATTTACTTCTGCTTCAGAAATGGAACACATTGTAAAGCTTCTAGATCTACTGTACTTAATTCAGAAATATAAACAAACATTTCTTGTTACGAGAATTTAGAAATTTTTAGTGAAATTCGGCTGAAAGTTACAGACATATGAAGCTCCTAAATTCACTTCTAATTTAGAAATAGCAATCTACTAAAAATTAAAATTTAGAAAGTCTTAATTTCAATAAAAGTCGAATTGAGCTCCTACATCTACCACTTCTAATTCAGAAATATAAAAAACTTATAAAATGTAAAACAAGAAGAACTATAAATATAATCAAGCAAAAATCTAAAAAAAATAGTTCCACAATAAATAATATTATTGTTAAAGCTAAGAGGTCTTTGCTAACTGCAAAAATAAACTATAATGACGTTAATGAAGATATTAAGACAAAAATGCTGTGATGATGAAAGATATTTGATATTAAAAAGCTTAAAACAAGAACTCTAAATGAAGAATGAGCGTTATTTAAAATGTATTAAATATTTTTAAGAGAATTAATTATAGAAAAATATTTATGCAGGTCCTGAAAGCTTTTTTTATATAGATAACAAGAGAAAATTGATTTTATTATTCAGCGTATTCCATTAGTAAATGTTGATTTTATTGATTCATGATGGATACAGAGCTTTTGGCAAGTATGAGATAACGATTTTCCTAATTTAGGTCACACAAAAAATTTCAAATACTTAATTTAGTATCTATAACATGAAGGCAAAAAAAAATATAAAGATGCATCGTCGTCGGTTTACAGCTACAAAATTAACAGATTACCTAACAGTCCACAAATAGAAGTATGTTAGTGCCTCCCTAAACTAAAAGTTTTTCTGCACCCTCGTTCAGTTTTTCAACTCTCTTGTCTCAACTTCAAGCAATTCCTGAAGTTTTTCTTTCTTACGACATTGTTATTTCTTTAGTTTTTTTTATTGTAGTGTAGTTATTTTAGTAAATTCGAAACTAGGTTTAGAGGAGTGGTTAGTTGTAGAAACTTCTCTCAATTTTCTACTCAAGTAATTTCGATGTTAAACTACCTGTGTCATTTGTTCTTAAAATGTCAAACTAATTAAAACAATTCCCAATCCCTTTTTAAAAAACCGGGATAAAACACAGTTGGGAATCCAGTGAAAAGCACAATAAAATTTCTTTTCCCTTGATACTAACATTACATAAATAAAAAGAGTTCTGTCTGCATTCAATTATATCAGAATTTTATCTTTTATTGACTGTCTTTCAAATCTGCAATCCACCAGAATAAACTCCTCGTTATTTTCAGATAATGGCCCGTAATGCGTTTTTAAAAAATGGATTATCAGTTTTGAGTGAAAACAGTGAATTTAAGACATTACTATTCTAACAATTATATCCGCAGCAATTAATCGCTTACAAGACTAACTCGGCTTAAATTCATTTAGTCACATCCGGGTTTAATGAAATTATTTGTAGTATCTAACAACTAGGAGTAGTCGAAACATTTATCACTTTACTCTATCTAAAGCAAAATTAAAGAAGTTAAAGTAGATTTATAAATGAATTACTTAATTAAAAATGTTATTTCTTCAATAAAAACATTAATAGACTTTAATAATTGTTTAAAAAATCGAATTAAAAGTAATTATTTGTAGGATTTCACCAAATAGGAAAAATAAATTTGAGTAGATTGTACAGCTTTTGAAATGTTTTATTAAATGAAATCAGCTTCTATTAAAAGTTGCAAAATCAATTTACTTGTTTTTTAAAATAAAAATTTTCAATCAAATTCAGCAAAATCGAATTATAACAACTCTCCCATCGAAGTAAATTTTATTATAAAATTGAAAAAGATTTTTCTGCTGGCAACGGAATATAAATTTTTGAAGAAAGATATGCAAAAGTTTGAATTACAAAAATGTGTTTTCTAGTGTATAAGGTGCTCTAAGGACGTGTGTAAAGACCCTAACTCAGTGCCGGACTGGCGCACTGGGAATTTCATAAATTGGGGGCCTCTAACTTTAACAATAATTCTTTTTGTTGATTGCTTTGATTTGTGTTTCCACGTTTTAATTTTTTTTCTATGAGATGGCTTCGTTTCGCTGCCTTTTTGGGACTTCTTCAGGTCAGGCTTGGTGCGCCCACAAACAAGGGAGTGTTACACTATTTACTGTTTAAATTTTAGATTTTAAATTGTTTTTGATTTTCTAGCTTCACGTTTATAATAATAACAAAACAAATGCAAGAACTTTGTTAAATTTTCTGCCAACGTTTTGTTTTTATTTGCATCAAAGCTTCTACAAGAGTTTTAATCCGTAATTTCTAAACACAAGAATACCGTTCTGAGACTTGTATTTTTGAGATATCGACCGATATAAAAAGTCTTTCCCAAAAAAATTCTGTTGGCATCCCTGATTACCAAAATGTCTTAAAATAAAGATTTTTAATGTAAAAATCTCTGAGGATTCTGAATCTGTATTTATTTCAGTTCTATGATAAGTATTTTTTGAGATATCGACTATAATTTCTCAAATATCAGGCAGAATAATTTGATTATTTAAATAAAACTTGTGACAGTTAGGTAAATAATGACCTTGAAATGTATTTAGTGTGACACAAAATTGCCAGAATATTTTAAATTTGTCATCAATTCAGTTTTGATACGTATTTTTTGAGATATCAATCGAAACAAAACATTTTTATGATAAAAGTGATTTTCAAAAATTTGTGTTGGCAACTCTGATAAACAAATTTTCTTAAAATATATATTTTTTGATTTAGAAACTTCTAAAAATCCAAAATATTTCTTATTTTTGTTCTACGATAAGTATTTTTTGAGATATCAACCGTCAAACTCCCACAAAATTTTCATTACAGAAGTGTTTTTCAAAAATATCTGTTGGCAACGCTGATTACCAAATTTTCTTGGAATATATGTTTTTTGATCTAGAATCTTCTGTAGATTGTAAATCACTTTATTTTTGTTCTACGATAAGTAATTTTTGAGATACCGACCGTTATACTCGCACAAAATTTTCATTACAAAAAAGTTTTTCAAAAATATCTGTTGGCAACTCTGATTACCAAACAATTTTAAAAATAATGCCTTTCGATACAAAAATTGAAAATTCTGAATCTGTCGCCATTTTTGTTCTGTGATAAATATATTCTGCGATATTGACAAATATTCTATTTTGTTTTTTAAAAATATCTGTTGGCAACCCTCATTACCAAATTTTCTTAAAATATATCTTTTTGAGCTAGAAATTGCTGAAAACTCTGAATCATTTCTTATTTCTGTTCTACAATAATTATTTATTGAGATATCCTCTAATGATATTTAAATTTTCATTACATTTTTTTTTCATTCCAAAAAAATATCTGTTGGCAGTCCTGCTTATCAAATTTTCTTAAAAAATATGTTTTCAAATACAGAAATTTCTGAAGATTCTGAATTACTTTTTATTTTTGAAATGCGTTGAGTATTTTTTGAGATATCAACCGATATACTCCTACAAAATTTTCATTCCAAAAGTATTTTTCAAAAATATCTGTTGGCAACCCTGGTTACCAAATTATCTCAAAAACTACGTCTTCTGATTCAAAAATTTCTTAGAATTCTAAATCTGTCCCATTTTTGTTCTGTGGTAAATATTTTCTGAGATATCAATCATTTCTCAAATTTCAAATTTCAGTTAGACCAATTATATTTTAAATAAAAATTTTGACAGTTAGCTAGATAATGACATTAAAATGTACTTAAAACAAAACATTTTAAACCAGTAATTAATTTCGTCCTGAAGAAGCTTTGATTCAAATAAAAGCGAAACGTCGGCAAAAAATCAAACCAAGTTATTGCAATTATCTTCTATTTTGTTTTACTTTGTTTTTTAAAAATATCTGTTGGTAACCCTGATCACCAAATTTTCTTAAAATATATGTCTTTTGATCTAAAAATTGCTGAAAATTCTGAATCATTTTTTATTTCTGTTCTACGATAATTATTTATTGAGATATCTACCGATATTCAAAAATTCCAAAAGTGTTTTTCAAAAATTTCTGTTGGCAACCCTAGTTACCAAATTATCTCAAAATTTACATCTTCTGACTCAAAAATTTCTCAGAATTCAGAATTTGTCGCCATTTTTGTTCTATGATAAATATTTTCTGAGATATAGACTATAATTTCTCAAATATCAGACAGAATAATTTGATTATTTAAATAAAACTTGTGACAGTTAGGTAAATAATGACCTTGAAATGTATTTAGTGTGACACAAAATTGCCAGAATATTTTAAATTTGTCATCAATTCAGTTTTGATACGTATTTTTTGAGATATCAATCGAAACAAAACATTTTTATGATAATAGTGATTTTAAAAAATTTGTGTTGGCAACTCTGATAAACAAATTTTCTTAAAATATATATTTTTTGATTTAGAAACTTCTGAAGATCCAAAATATTTCTTATTTTTGTTCTACGATAAGGATTTTTTGAGATATCAACCGCCAAACTCGCACAAAATTTTCATTACAGAAGTATTTTTCAAAAATATCTGTTGGCATCCCTGATCACCAAATTTTCTTTAAATATATATTTTTTGATCTAGAAGCTTTTGTAGATTGTAAATCACTTTTTATTTTTGTTCTACGATAAGTAATTTTTGAGATATCGACCGTTATACTCGCACAAAATTTTCATTACAAAAAAGTTTTTCAAAAATATCTGTTGGCAACTCTGATTACCAAATAATTTTAAAATTTATGCCTTTTGATACAAAAATTACTGAAAATTCTGAATCTGTCGCCATTTTGGTTCTGTGATAAATATATTCTGCGATATTGACAAATATTCTATTTTGTTTTTTAAAAATATCTGTTGGCAACCCTCATTACCAAATTTTCTTAAAATATATCTTTTTGAGCTAGAAATTGCTGAAAACTCTGAATCATTTCTTATTTCTGTTCTACAATAATTATTTATTGAGATATCCTCTAATGATATTTAAATTTTCATTCCAATTTTTTTTCATTCCAAAAAAATATCTGTTGGCAATCCTGCTTATCAAATTTTCTTAAAAAATATGTTTTCAAATACAGAAATTTCTGAAGATTCTGAATTACTTTTTATTTTTGAAATGCGTTGAGTATTTTTTGAGATATCGACCGTCAAACTCGCACAAAATTTTCATTACAGAAGTGTTTTTCAAAAATATCTGTTGGCATCCCTGATCACCAAATTTTCTTGAAATATATATTTTTTGATCTAGAAGCTTCTGTAGATTGTAAATCACTTTTTATTTTTGTTCTACGATAAGTAATTTTTGAGATATCGACCGTTATACTCGCACAAAATTTTCATTACAAAAAAGTTTTTCAAAAATATCTGTTGGCAACTCTGATTACCAAATAATTTTAAAATTTATGCCTTTCGATACAAAAATTGCTGAAAATTCTGAATCTGTCGCCATTTTTGTTCTGTGATAAATATATTCTGCGATATTGACAAATATTCTATTTTGTTTTTTAAAAATATCTGTTGGCAACCCTCATTACCAAAGTTTCTTAAAATATATCTTTTTGATCTAGAAATTGCTGAAAACTCTGAATCATTTCTTATTTCTGTTCTACAATAATTATTTATTGAGATATCCTCTAATGATATTTAAATTTTCATTTCAATTTTTTTTTCATTCCAAAAAAATATATGTTGGCAGCCCTGCTTATCAAATTTTCTTAAAAAATATGTTTTCAAATACAGAAATTTCTGAAGATTCTGAATTACTTTTTATTTTTGAAATGCGTTGAGTATTTTTTGAGATATCAACGTATATCGGTTGATCGGTCTTACAAAATTTTCATTCCAAAAGTATTTTTCAAAAATATCTGTTGGCAACCCTGGTTACCAAATTATCTCAAAATTTACATCTTCTGACTCAAAAATTTCTTAGAATTCTAAATCTGTCCCATTTTTGTTCTGTGGTAAATATTTTCTGAGATATCAACCAAGATTTCATTTCTCAAATTTCAAATTTCAGTTAGATCAATTATATTTTAAATAAAAATTTTGACAGTTAGCTAGATAATGACATTAAAATGTACTTAAAACAAAACATTTTAAACCAGTAGTTAATTTCGTCCTGAAGAAGCTTTGATTCAAATAAAAGCGAAACGTCGGCAAAAAATCAAACCAAGTTATTGCAATTAACTTCTATTTTGTTTTACTTTGTTTTTTAAAAATATCTGTTGGTAACCCTGATCACTAAATTTTCTTAAAATATATGTCTTTTGATCTAAAAATTGCTGAAGATTCTAAATCATTTTTTATTTCTGTTCTACGATAATTATTTATTGAGATATCTACCGATATTGAAAAATTCCAAAAGTGTTTTTCAAAAATTTCTGTTGGCAACCCTGGTTACCAAATTATCTCAAAATTTACGTCTTCTGACTCAAAAATTTCTCAGAATTCAGAATTTGTCGCCATTTTTGTTCTATGATAAATATTTTCTGAGATATCAACCAAGATTTCATAATTTCTTAAATTTCAGTAAGACCAATCATATTTTGAATAAAAATTTTGATAGTTAGCTAGATAATGACCTTGAAATATACTTAAAACAAAATACATTTTAAACCAGTCATTAAGCTTGTCCTGAAGAAGTTTTAATCCAAATAAAAACGAAACGTCGGCAAAAATCAAACAAAGTTATTCCAATTGTTCTTATCGCATTGAAACCAATCAAATAATGGTTTATGTTATTGCTAATATAAAACTATACATATATTTATAAATTGGTGCCCCAGTCCGGCACTGTTCTAGCTGTTTTATTAATTATTAAGTATGTATTAAGTTGTTAAATTAATTTAGATCTAAATATTGGCAAGACCTTGGCATATGATATACTTATCAAAGACTTTTATGACTTTAACGACATGAACAGATATCCCTAGCAACGGGAGCAAATCATTTCTCTCCCGATTTCACCTCTCAGATTTGCCAAATCAAGTGTTTAAAGTAATAAAACCGAAATTTTGTCTTTTAATAATAAAATTTTCCTTCACACATACCACTCTTTATCAGTGTAGTATATTTATGCATGGTATGGTATCACATGAACCATAAAATTCGATTCCGTCCTGAGAAATTCAAAGTCATTAGAGGATTTAGACACCTGTTATAAAATGCATTTTCTTCGTAAAGATAACGAAAGTATTTTATTTAACAATTGCCACCATACCATGAAAATTGTGTGAATGTCATGGTTCTTGGGTTGCGTGTAGTACAAATAATGAGCGGATCTCATAACCGGAAGTACGGGCGGACCAACAAAGTAAGCCTCGACGGCTCATTCATTCTACAAATTCCATGGGAAGTGACACTATGTGGGCTTTAAAGATGTCGGAATAAATTATTTTCTGTATCTATCACGAGTTGTTGGATGCTAGAGGGGTTTAATATTTTTTTTTTGTATAACAAGACAAATGTCAATCAACTTTTTTTCTAAATGAAGTTTATTAAATGTAGACGTCTTTTTCATTGTAATAATTGGAAGAGCTTCTTAAAAATTTATGTTTCTTGTTTTTGAAATGACGGTTCTGAAGCGAAAGCTTTTGGCTAATGAGCTATCTAATAGAACTAAAAGAATAAACTGTTTGTGGTAGTTGTGGCTTGATGCACAATTGCTGGCAGAGTTACCTAATTTTGCACTAGTTTTGATTTTAAAATACTTATTCTAGAAACGTAATAAAGAGTATTGAATTTCTAAGCGGTTTAATCCCATATTATGACTGTTATCACTACTCATACATTCCAACAATATAAATCCTGCATTGTTCTTTCATCATTGTCACATGATTTTCACAAATAAAACCGAAATTCGGCTTGTTTCATTTTTTTAAAACTCTTTGTATTCAATCAAGCTTTGTTTACAACGTTTTAGATTTCAACCAACAAAAACGTCCTGAGTTTGAGAGAAAAACCGCTAGAAATTTATCAAAAAAACAATTTTTGTGAGTTGATACATATTTGAAGTATCAGCCATCTTGAATTCTACTATTTAAACTCCAATTTCCGTCCAGATGATCGATGAGATTGTTTCATAGAACGTACAATACAATCAATTATTTTTTTTCTTCTAGCATATGTCTCTGGCAGCTAAAACTACTAAATCTAAAGCAATAGCTCGTTAACGAATTACTTTCGTGATATTTACCTTAATTTTAGTTTTTGAGGAAATTCAGTCACGTCGAATAAAGTTTACCACAAATCGAATTTCATTCGGCTCAACTTTGAAGTCAACTACATACTGTGAATAATGAAGAGAAGCTCCAAAAGCTAAAAATTATGTCAATAACAAAATCGATTATGTGCGCGAGTCTTATTTTATAAAGCTCAATAAACAGGGCTGGAGTGAGGTAATTGGGACCCGCCGAGATATGTTTCTTAGAGAGTAACACTCATTTAGAAATATAGATATCGCAGAGACTTTATGAAAAAAGGCTGCTATTATAGTTTTGTAGCAATTTTTATAAAATGCCCATTGCAGGTTCCATTTTGATAAATTGTTGCCTATGACTTCCAGTTTTTCAAAATTCTGGTTTTGATAAATAAAATGCCTTCTATGGATTTCTATTTCTATAAAATGCCTCTTAGTATATTAAAATGCCGTCTTTTGCAGCTCACAATTTTATACATTGTCGCTTATGACTCTCAGATTTTATATAATGTTGCCTAAGCTACTAATTTTCATTAAAAAAAGCTGTAAAAATGCCTCGTTTCAATTCCGATGTTTATAAAATGCCTCTTGCGACAATCAAATTTTGATAAAAAAATAGTCAACAACATTCTAGTCAATTAAAATGTATTTATTTGCAGCTTCCATTTTAATAAATTGTTGCCTTTAACTCCCATTTTTTATAAAATTTTAACTAAGCTGCTAATTTTGATAAAAAAGAAACAATAAATAAAATGCCTCTTATTGGTTCCGATGTTTATAAAATGCCTTTTTTTGTAGCTTCCAGATTTTCAACTTTCTAGTTTTGATAAATGAAATGCCTCCTACTGATTTCGATTTTTATAAAATGCCTCTTACGACAGACAATTTGTTAGAGAACTGGTCAAAAACATCTAGTAAATTAAAATACCTTCTTTAGCAGCTCCTATTTTTATAAATTGTCGCTTATGGCTCTCAGATTTTATGTAATGTTGCCTAAGATACAAGTTTTTATAAAAAAGCTGTAAAAATGCCTCTTTTTAATGCCGATTTTTATAAAATGCCTCTTGCGACAATCAAATTTTTATAAAAAATAGTCAACAACAATCTAGTAAATTAAAATGTATTCATTTGCAGCTTCTATTTTAATAAATTGTTGCCTTTAGCTCCCATTTTTTATAAAATTTTGACTAAGCTGCTAATTTTGTTAAAAAAGAAACAATAAATAAAATGCCTCCTATTGATTCCGATGTTTATAAAATGCCTTCTTTTGTAGCTTCCAGATTTTCAAAATTCTGGTTTTGATAAATAAAATGCCTCCTATTGATCTCGATTTTTATAAAATGCCTCTTACAATAAATTATTTTTTATAAAAATGATCAAAAACTTCTACAAATTAAAATGACTTTTTTTAGCAACTCCCATTTTTATAAATCGTGACCTATAGCTCTCAGTTTTTATAAAGTTCTTCTTTTCTTTCAGTTTTAATAAAATAGCTATAAATAAAATACCATCTATTGATTCCGATTTTTATAAAATGCCTCTTGCGGTATCCAGTTTTTTTCAAAAAAAGTAGATATTCAGCAATCTCTAGTAAATTAAAACGCCGCCTTTTGCAGCTCACAATTTTATAAATTGTCGCCTATGTCTCTCAGTTTTTATAAAATTCGTCTCAGCTTCTAATTTTTATAAAAAAGCAATAAATAAAAAATAAATAACCTCTTGTGACAGCATTTTTTTTATAAATAGTGGTCAAAAAATTTTAGTAAATTAAAATGCCGTCTTTTTCAGCTTTCATTTTTATAAATTGTCGCCTATGGCTCTCAGATTTTATAAACTTTTACCTAAGCTTCTAGTTTTTATTAAAAACGTCCTCTGTTAATTCCGATTTTTATAAAATACCTCTTGCAACAGCAATTTTTTTTATAAAAAGTGATCAACAACAATCTAGTAAATTAAAATGCCTTCATGTGCAGCTTACATCTTTTAAATTGTCGCCTACAGCTCACAGTTTTCATAAAATTTCGTCTAAGCTTCAAATTTTAATAAATAAAATGCCTCTTGCGACAGTCATTTTTTTAAATAAATAGTGGTCAACTATTTCAAGTAAATTAAAATGCCTTCTTTTAAAGCTTCCATTTTTATAAACTGTCCCTTATTGCTCCCAGTTTTAATAAAATGCTTTTTACTGATTCCGATTTTTATAAAATGCCTCTTGTAACAATTCAAATTTTTATAAAAATAGTCAACAACAATCTAGTAAATTAAAATGTGTTCATTTGCAGCTTTTATTTTAAGAAATTGTTGCATTTAGCTCCCATTTTTTATAAAATTTTGACTAAGTTGCTAATTCTGATAAAAAAGGAACAATAAATAAAATGCCTCCTATTGGTTCCGATGTTTATAAAATGCCTTCTTTTGTAGCTTCCAGATTTTCAAAATTCTGGTTTTTATAAATAAAATGCCTCCTATTGATTCCGATGTTTTAATAAATGAAATACCTTGTATTAATCTCTATTTTTATAGAATGCCTCTTACGACAAACTATTTTCTTATAAAAATTGTCAGAAACTTCCAGTAAATGAAAATGCCTTTTGAGCTGCTCACATTTTTATAAATTGTGACCCATAGCTCTCAGTTTTTATCAAATTCTTCTTTTCTTTCAGTTTTAATAAAATAGCTATAAATAAAATACCTTCTATTGATTTCAATTTTTATAAAATGCCTTTTGCAATGTCTAATTTTTTTTATAAAAAGTAAATAGTCAACAATTTCTAATAAATAAAATGTCGTCCTTTGCAGCTCACAATTTTATAAATTGCCGTCTATGGCCCTCAGATTTTATAAAATTTTGCCTAAAAGCTTCTAGTTTTCATAAAAAAGCTGTAAGAATGCCTCTTTTTAATTGCGATTTTTATAAAATGCCTCTTACGACAGGCAATATTTTTTTTATACAAAGGTGTCTACAACAATCTAATAAACTAAAATGCCTTCATTTGCAGCTTCCATCTTTTAAATTGTCGTTTATTTCTTTCAGTTTTTGTAAAATTTGTCTAAGTTTCTTATTTTTATAGAAAAAGCTATAAATAAAAAATAAATAACCTATTGCAACAGCATTTTTTTTTATAAATAGTGGTCAAAACTTTCTAGCAAATTAAAATGCCGTCTTTTGCAGCTTTCATTTTTATAAATTGTCGCCTATGGCTCTCAGATTTTCTAAACTTTTGCCTAAGCTTCTAGTTTTCATAAAAAAAACTGTAAAAATGCCCTCTGGTAATTCCTATTTGTATAAAATGCCTCTTGCGACAAGCAGTTTTTTATAAAAAGTGGTTAACAACAATCAAGTAAATTAAAATGCCTTCATTTATAGCGTAGATTTTTTAAATTGTCGCTTGTGGCTCTCAATTTTTATAAAACTTCGTCTAAGCTTCTAATTTTGATAAAAAAAAAGTTATA
Source organism: Tribolium confusum (assembly GCA_029207805.1). Classification (NCBI taxonomy): domain Eukaryota; kingdom Metazoa; phylum Arthropoda; class Insecta; order Coleoptera; family Tenebrionidae; genus Tribolium; species Tribolium confusum. The sequence continues at coordinate 1,106,684 of JALGAY010000004.1, forward strand.
AATAAAATGTATATATAAAATAAATAAATAATAATAATAAATAAATAAATATCCACTTTATTATAAAAAATACTCAACAACTTCTAGTAAATTAAAATGCTTTTTTTGCGGCTCAAAATTTTATAAAATATCGCGTCTAGGTAGTTCCCAGTTTTTATAAAATTTACCTAATAGTTTTGATAAAAAAAGCTACAAATAAAATGCCTTCAACTGGTAGTGATCATTGCATTAAATGCCTTTTATTGTAAAAGCCAATTTCTTACAGCAATCTTAATAAAATGCCTATTACAGATTCTATTTTTATAAAATGTCGCCTACGACTTCTAGATTCTATAAAAAATCTAATTTTAATAAGAAAAAGAAGCTACAAAATGCCTCCAGTTGATTCAATTTTTTGTAAAATACCAGCCAATTTATATAGAAAATTTCGAGTATTTTAAAATGCCTCTTGCAGTTTCTATTTTTATAAATTGTTGTCCTTGGCTCCCAGTTTTTATAAAATGTCATATGACTTTTAGTTTTGATACAAAAAGCTATAAATAAAATGTTTCTTATTGACTCCAATTTTTATAAAATGCCTCTTGCTACAGCCAATTTTTTATAAAAAGTGAAAAGTACTATTCCTTTTTTTTAGCTTCCATTTTTATAAATTGTCGCTTATGACTCCTAGTTTTTATAAAATTTCGTATAACCTTCTAGTTTTGATAAAAAAAGTATAAATAAAATGCCTTCTATTGATCCCAATTTTATAAAATGCCTTTAAAAGCAGTCAATTTTTATAAAATGTGGTCAAGAATTTCTAATATATTAAAATGCCTCTTGCAGTTTCCATTTTATAAAATTTCGCCTATGGCTTATGGTTTTAATAAAAAAAGCGCTATAAAATGCCTCCTTTGCAATCTTTGTAAAATGCCCACTGTAGATTTCAATTTTAAAAATTATTGCCGGTGTGACTAATATCAGTTTTTATAAAATGCCTTCCAATTTCGATTAAAAAAAAGCTACAAAATATCTCTTATTAATTCCGAATATTTATAAAATGCCCTTTGAGACACCCAATCTTTTATAAAAACTGCAAATGAATAAGCTTTAAAAACGTAATAAAGCAAAAATCTAAAAAAAATCATCTGGAATAACAAGCTAGAGAGCCACAGTACCAAAATATTTACCAGGAATTGTGTGCCAGTCCAGCCCTGTCAACAAATCCTGATTATTTAACAAGTGCTGTTTCATAATTTTTATAAACGTTATTTACAGTCATTATAAATTTGTAATATTACAATAATTACAATAAAATGCGGATATAAGCATTAATTCGTTTTTGAAATGTTGTTGTTTTACTCTATTATTTACAATAAATAACTTTATTTCAGCAACAAAATATTTTCTAGCAAAATATGATTGTTTACTACATCCAATCAAATTATCGTATTTTCAACAAAATAATTCTAGTGATTTCAAAAACTTCTATTATTATTACCAACTTTTCTTTGATAACGTCATTTATGAATAATAGAAATAATTCAACACCTTGGAGCCAATCCCTGAGCCGTATTAGTGTTGTCATAAAATTCACTAATTTATTGACCAATAGACAACGTCTATAATTACGTCATTTTACTGACAAATGTCAGATCTTCTGACATAACCTCAAATAAAAAATATTTGTATATCTCTCCATATATTAATCTGCTAACTTTAATAAAGATATTTATTTATTTAATTATATTGTTTAGCCACCATAATACAACATTTTGTAATTACTTTCTCTTTCATTCCAATTTTATTTGTAATGTAAAACAGTTAAGTAATTTGAATCCATAATTAATTTTGTATTATTTCTCTTCCCGATTGAAAAGCCACCAAATAAATAACTGGTTCAAAGGATAATAATAATGTCCATCTAATAGATCTTATGTTTAATCTATCTCTACAAAAGATATATTGTCTACAAGGACTACAAAACATCCTTTCCTATATCTACTTTAATCCCTAGAGTTAGGCTGACTTGTTTGAAATATTTAGTATTTGGTGTAATAGGTGTAACCTATGGCCTATTTCACTTTCACATGTGGTGAGAGCTTTAATAATTATTAATGAAGAGGAGTAATCGGATTTGAAGCGAATATTTTAGCTTTTAGTGATGATACTGATCCATGGACTAATTAGAGGGAATTATAAAGTTTAATTAAATTTCTTTTAGATAATAAAATTGCAAGAATCTGATTGCATAAAATATTTTACTAGACATTTCAATGCTATAAAGACAGTGGCTAACATAAAAACTAAATCTACTAATTTTGAAATCCGAAAACGTAATTTTACTAATTTTAAAAGACAAAAGTTATATTTCTCATCAATTTTCAAAACTGCATGAAGACAAAGACAGAAATGGGAAAGAAAACAGCATTTTACTATTATAAATTCTGTAGACTTAAAAACAAGAAGACAACAAGAAGACAATATTTTACAAATTTTTAAATCCGAAAACGTATTATTTTGAAAAATTAAATTGTAAAATCTGTACTTGCTTGTTTACAACTTTGTTAAATCACAATGTAAATAAAATAAACTCACTGCAAGAATCTAATTGGCACAATTTCCGATAGGTAGTCCTCGATTAAGTAATAGAAACTCCATTATATGCTTTCACTATTTTACAAATTCACCAAAATCAATCAACTTCACTACAAAATGACAACAATAAGGCCTTCTTCACTCACTCATGTCCATTGTCTACTAAAATAAACCGATATAACACCATTCTAGTGTTGAATATTATTACATATTCTCCACGGCCAACCATCTTGTTTTAAAATTCAAATGGTTAGTCAATAGTTACTATGTAATTGCTGTTTTACATTTTCTTGAACGGATGTTCAATTCTTAAGCTACATACTTAATTAACTCAAGACAAAACGCACTGTTTCAATATCTCTAGACATAATAAACTCAGAAATTAAAATTTAAAGTAGTGCGGCAAAAATTTTTTTTATTAAAAAGAGGGCTTCAGTATTACACACCCAGATCTGTTTATTTATTTACCACAAAATTCTGTTTTTGGCAGTGAAAATCAGACGCTTTTCCTCATGTCTTACCGTCCTGCTTTTTGTTATTAATTTTCAATTTGAAACTACTGCAAAATCACATTTTAAACATTTTTTTTGACATTCTATAAGCAAAATATCTCGATTAATGTTTAGCCGAATCCATAGGTACTGTACACCCTTAAATTGTTTTTTAAAAAAACTCTTATCAGTAAGATAAAATTTGAAGTAGGCTTTAAATCTGTAGGTGTTATATTTAATTAAGATTTTACGTCAAAAAAATATTTATTTTGGCCTGAAATTACAAATAAGCTGAGTAACTGAGGCTAAATTGAGTGTTACAGTTTGTCTAGAAATGCTTGAATTTTATAGTGAATTTTTTTAGGTCTTCAGAGATAAAGAAACTGCAGTTCTTTCAGTTGCTTGATTGGTGATAACAGCGCACATTTTTTTTTACAAAAACTCTTCTTAATTCCGAGTTTGTCTCTTAAAATTCAAGCATTTCTCGCCAAATTATACCATTCGGCCACGTCTGTTTTGTGATGCAAATCACTCTCGACCAAAACGTTTCGAATAACTCACCATCGTCCTCTTCATCATGAGTGACACTACACTCCCTACAAACAGCCGTCCTTCCCCTCCTCGCCATTTGCTGGAGCGCCAACAACTGCTGCTCCTCCAGCTCCATATCTTTGTATCCTTCAGGAGGACTGAGTGTAACCGCATCAACAAACTCAATCGGTGGAGCAAATTTCGGACTTTGAGGTGTTTGCTCAAATCCATCATACACGCTACAGTTACAGTTCGGTTCACAGCACAACCGCACCATCTCATGCTGGTTACAGGTGCAGACACCGTCATCATCTTCGTCGTCATAATCACACTCTTCGCGGATAAGAATAATGTAATCAGCATCAAAGAACTCGTTTTTATTCTCGTTGAACACGACACGATTACTCCGTTTATCCTTGCCTTTCCCCGGCCTCTTCAACAGCGATTTAAGATTCTCCCTATCCGGGTTATGTTTCGCCCTCTCGCCGTCGATTCCCATACTGTCTACTTCCCCGAGTTCATCGTACACCTCCAAAGGGCCGCTGAAAGACAACCCGTCGAGCTGGCGCACGTCAAATTCACACACTGAACTCTTAATAACGTTCTGATTAGCGTCGTATGACCTAGGGCTCTCCTCCTCGTCGGTGATCCCAGCCTGTTTGAGTTTCTGCTCGAGGTTGTGCAGCCGCGACTTGCGTTTATTAATAGTTTTACTGTTAAGGATTTCGTTGTCTTGGTCGCTCTCCTCGTGAAAGATCAATCTACCGTTCTTGAAAGCCCAGCTCAAATTCGGTTTATTTGGTGGGTCATTTTCAGCACAGATGGGTCTTGGTTGGGCGACCGAAACGCGACTGCACCCCGACGCCTGTGCGCATTTTGCGACGCCGATTTCGATCGATGGCTCCGTCGTCGTCTCCGGCGCGCACGGACCAGGCACATTCACTGCGTCCTTAATTATTCGAGGAGGTTCATTCATTGCGATAACACACCGATTTTCACAAATTCCACCAGGAGGTGCTCGGCAGGTCGTATCACCGGTTTCCGCTGGGACGGCATTATCACGGTCATGCTCTACCAACACCACAACCGAGGTTTCCGGCTCTACCTCACAACGGAACTCCTCAGGTGCTTCCAAAATTGGGACTTCTTCAACTAAAGGTTTTTTTACTTTACGAACTGGGATTTTCGAGGCTGAGGATGTTCGTTTTTTGGTTGTGTCGGGCGTTTCAGAAAAATTTGGAATTTCTTTCGTTTCGGGACCGCTATCTCCATCACCACTTTCTCTCGCTTCTTCGGAAATTGGGGAAAAATTCAATTCGTCACTCATCAAATTTACATCCGGAGTGATGCTCTCAGAATCGTTGCTTGAACTTTCATCCATGTTTTCTAGTTTCATTATCGGAAATGGAAAAACTTTCGATTCATTACAGTTTTGTTTTTCAAAATTACGTAAGTTTCTTCATCATTAAAGTATTCCCCAAACTAATTTAATTACTCTGAAACAAGAAAAAAAATTATTTTATACTTTAAATGACTTTGAAATACAACAATAGACTTGCATAAAAATTATCTTAATTGCAGCTTAAAATTCCTCTATAACACGTCATTTTTCGAATAGATTATTCAAAATCTAATAATGTATTGTTTAAAATATTCATCTAAAAAAAATTACAATAATCTTTTGTATTTTTTTTAATTGTTAGCAGCTTGACAATACAATACAATTGCATATGACATTTTTATGATACAATGGCTAGTACATTAACCCATAAACTCGACTTTAACAACCAGTACGGTTATTATAAACTAGCTACCTGTTAGATACGCCAATATAAAAATTAATGTAACAACTTCCGTTTTGTAAAATTGATAATCAAAAGAATGAAACATGTTGTAGACATAAATTTTATCAAAATAGTTTTCTAGAACAGTCATTACAAGTAAAAGTGTAAAATGTCTAGACCAGAAATCCTGTTTAGAATTTTTTTTAAATAACAGCTTAAGTAATGCAGGTAGAAGAGACAAACATAATAATTATTAAAACAATATTAACAATAACTGTCATTTTTGAAGCAACATCTAGAGCGAATTTTAGGTAACAGCGAGGTGAGTATTGTTATGTTATAGTACCTAATAATAGTTATTTAATAAACAATTATTTAAACAAAAGCGATTAATAATCAAGATTTTTTAAATAAATTTCAAAATCATACATTAAATATTTAGGTATATTTTGAAGAAATCATTTATTAATAGAAAATCATAAATAATGGCCTAACAGTACAATTATAACATTAATATTATTATTACTAAAGTATCGTCCTATAAAAGAATTACATTTGTAATTTACAAGCTAGCATTAAACTCTACGAATTTCCCACGTTTTTTTCAAAAATATTCTCAAATAAAATAAGTAATTAAGCAGAATTTTCTTCTAAATTAAATTTCAACGTAATTATTTTTTTGTAAATAAAAATCTATTGATAATTTCGCTACGAACTGAGTACATTTCGTGCGTTATAAGTTTCTTATTTTCGCGACAATTTACAACACGCAGTCTGTACAAACTGATTGCAATCATGTCCTCCAGCTTTTCATAATATTGCTTGATGTTAGAGCTACATATTGCTGTCCATATGTTCTACAAAAATCGCCTACTTGTGTACTTTCTTTAAGCAATATTGAATACCACATTTAGTGATAAATTGGGCGCACTAAACTATAGCATTTACTGAGTGAAACGTAAAAAACCTGACCTGAAGTCAACCTGATAATGACAACTTCGTTGCTGCAACGCGCCTCATATTAAGTAAAGTGTTTGGTGTTAGTGAGTTTTTTACGTTTCATTTAACACACCAAGAAAATCCAACAAGAAGATTGCATTTACTGACTAGTCAATATGTCGGCATTTTTATTAACCAAGCAGTAAATCAGACAGTTAAAAGACAGTCAGAATTTTTCAGCTGTCACAAAACATAAAACAGCAAATTTAAAAAAAAAACTGCTAAGATCGGTAAAAAAATTATTTGTTTAATACAACAATAAAGACTCGGCTATACTTTGCTTTAAACTGCCAGTTATTGCCCTAATTAAATAAAGAACTATTTCGTTGTTTGGAGACATAAAAATGACTAAACAGAGAACTCTGGCTACTTGTAAAAACTAAAAAACAGTTTCAGTTTTTTAGGTAAGAATTAAAAAACGAAAATTGTTATTTTCTTGTTAATTTTTAGCTGAAGATGACAACTTTGTTGTCGAAACGCGCAACATGTTAAGTGTAGTTTGGTGTCATTCAGTGCTGTTTCAACGTTTCAAAATCGTTTCCATTTATTTAAATTTGATTTTTAATGTCTTATTTAGTGTCAAAAAAATTTGGTATTCAAGAGACATATTGATTTAACACAAAATTGTATCAAAAACATGTTTTTTGGTATACAAAAAAATGTTATAGCAATTATCTTGCCGAAAATCTCACAAAACAAAAAACATTTAATTAATAAAGAATAAAGACGTTTTATAAAAGCACTAAAAAATTAGAAGTACAATTACAAGCACTAAAGTGTTTGTAATATTATAAGTGATGATAAGCGATTCTAAATTTGCAGTTTTTGTTGCCAAAATATTTTTTTATAAATACACACATCAAAAGAATCTAGGGGACAGATATGTATGGCAAGAAATTTTAATAAAATATGTACAAGATTTATACGAATTATTAAGAGTTTTATTTTTTCAACAAAATCTTACAACAAAGAAACGAAAATGTCAAAAAAAACAAATTCTAAAAAAAAATTGAAAAATTATAATTTTATAAATCAATAGAAAATAAAAATTAATAAGTTGTGTGCCCTCCTCGACTATTAATTACTGCCCTACACCTGTTAGGCATACTTAAAATTAAATTGTCTATCTCCTGAAACTGTATAGAGCGTCATTCTTCTCTGAGGCATTCTGTAAGCTGCTCTTTTGTTTCTAAAAAGACATTATGCCGTAAAAGACATCTGCCCATCATATCCCATATGTGTTCAATGGGATTTAAATCAGGTGACTGGGCAGGCCATGGTAACACGATGATTTCGTTGTTGGTCAAAAACTCGCGTATCACCCCAGCCGAATGTGGACGGGCATTGTCGTGCATCAGTATAAAATTTTCTCCCATTTCATCAGCAAATGGAAGAACAACAGGTTGGAGAATATAGTCTCGATAGCTCACCGCATTTAAATTGCCATCTACAGAAACGAGCTGCGTTCTTCCACCAATGGTGATACCAGCGCAAATCATCACCGTACCTCCTTGGTAAATGGAGACTTCTTGAGCGGTTGCTAGCCGTTATGCGTTTCCAGGTCGCCTCCAGACTTTTTGTTCGTCTTAGTGTCTGGACGTAAACTAAACCTAGATTCATCCGTAAACAAAACTCTGGCCCATTCTTCACGTGTTCTTGCGCCCACTGTAATCTGATTGTCCGATTTCCTCGAAATAATTTAGGCACTCTTAAAGGACGTCTAGCATTTAGACCAGCTTCATGAAGTCGGTTTCTAACAGTTTGGTCACTCACTATAACATTGTGAGTGTTATTTAATCGAATTACCAGTTCTGTAGCTGTTATGCTGCGATTCCTTAAAGCTTGTAACCGGAGAAATCGGTCTTCAATAGCATTTGTTTTTCTTGTACGTCCTGTATGTCGTTCTCTGACGTCATCAGTTTGCTGATATCTCAACCAAAGTCGATTAACAACACTTTTGCTAATGTTGAGAGCGTCACCTACTGTTCGTTGGGACAAACCCCCTTGGAGCATTCCAATAACACGCAACTGGGTATCACGGTTTAAATGATGTCTTTCCATCTTTACCCGACCTCATACTGAATAAAATGCAAAGAAATTTTACCCTTATCATAATTTAAACCCGATAGTAAAAGTGGTGTTTTTAGTCCCACTGAAAAAAAATCATTTTAATAGCGTTTCTAATCTCAAAAATTTTCGTTAACCGAAAGTTAGCACTAGAAGTTGATAGACATATGCTTAATTAAAACTTTAGCTTAAAAAATACTCGTTAAAACGGTGTACGATATTTTGTTTTTACATTATTAAGCTTGTCCCTTAGATTCTTTTGATGTGTGTACATTCCGAGTAAACAACTGTTCTATGATAGTGCATTTGTTTCTAATTTTATGTAAAATACCATCTGTAATCAGAGAGTCACATAGTTTTTTATTTTTTTAGCATTTTAGAGAGTCGTGTTTCTTAAAAATTTGAGAAACAATGTTTTAAATTGTAGAGACACCTAAAAGTAAGAAGAAGTTTGTATTCCAATAGCTATTATTAAGCGTTTACTAGAATAACAGTTTATTATTTCATTACAAAAAATATGGTACAATTAAACAAGCACAAAAACAGGAACCATAATTATTAATAATAATTAAGAAAGAACTACATTTTTCATTGTATTTATTTATTTTTTATTTGAATGTTAGAAACGATAATTCTGGAAACATTGTTTGATTGGTTTTGTCTATCTCGATGGTATTTATTTCGGCATTTTCAATTATAAACCTTTGAAATTTATTTTATTTATAGAAAATAAAAAACAAAATGTAGAAGAATAAACTGTTTTCATAAAAAAACAGTTTTGGAATTTTTAATTTCAAAGCTTATGGCAGCTGATTGTCTCTCTCTTAGATTTTTTTATGTGGCCACTAGGTAGCGAGTAAATACTCCTTTCTATTATTTTATTCGGTTCTTCTTACAGAGCAGCCATGGATGGGCTAATTCTAATGGGCATAAACAGATGATAATAAAGCCAAGTTGTACAATTAGCATAAAGTTTAAGTGATTTTTTTCACGTCATTGTAATGAATACCGTCACATTTCTGCCACACAAAGACGATTAACAAAACTTATTTGCAATACTAATCAATCACATTGTTTAAAAAAGCCCATTGTTTTAGAGTTTTAGCAGAAATTATCTTGAGGGCAACAACTTTTGTTTACAATTTTTTATCTGAGACTTGGAGGTGACTGAACTGAACATATTTAATTTCCCGTGTTTGATTTTAATATAGTTAAAAAAAAAAATGTATAAATTTCGATTTTCAGCCCCTAAATGCCGCCATTTTCATAATATCAATTAAGATGCTTTGTAACATTTAATTAAAGTTTGGTTGGTTAAAAGCATGAGATCCTTTGAAGTGAAATTGACAATAACAATTTAAAAACTTTATTAATCTCATCGATTTTTCCTTTTAAGCAATTACCACCCTCCGGCTGGAAATTTCGCAAATCTCCTAAACACCTCGAATTGAGTCGATTTTCACCCTTCGTCCACTTTTATCTGTACGTGTTCTAGTAAATACTCCTTGTTCCTAAATTCCCTCACCGAAATAAACTTTAATTTGCTCTAAAAGGATATTGCTTCTCTAAAACTCTATCTAACCATAAACATGTGACGCGGCTTTGAAACTTTGTTCGAAACCATTTTTTGCTGCAAAAACCACGTAATTTCCCACTGCCGCAAAACATATTTTATTGTTACTATTTCTATATCTTTTGAGGGTTAGTCATGTGAGTAAATAGGGTAATTTGAGGATGGAACAGGTCCACCGCCTAATTACCGACATTGTCCAGGATAGAAACAGGAATGGCATTATAGAGCAAAATCCTGCCGGGTTTTAATTTCATTCGGTTGGTTTTATATTTTCGCGCTTTAAAAGCACCGCTTGTATAAATTATCAGGCTTTTTGATAATTTTAATAAAGGGTTATACGGATTATATATTTAAATGGTGTTTTAGTAGTATTTTTATTTTCCCTGGGAAATTTTTTATGAGAGGATAATTTTAGCTCAAAAGCTAGAAAGTTATTTAACAAAAAATCGGTGCACATTTATCATCAATTATAGGTCAAATAAAAGTTTGTAAAACATGAAATGCAAACAAAATAATTATATTTTAATAAAACTAAACCAAAAAAAAAAATTTGTAGTTGAAATCATAGACCGAGAGACAGCAGCACAAAAACTATGTCATAGAGTTTCGAGCTGATTTTTTTTAAGAGGATTATTAACCCAAAATAATTTTGTAATTTCCAAAATTTTAAAACTCGGACCGCCGGTCTATAACAAATTGCGTTTTTAAATTATTTATCTAATTTCTCTTAACATGAATTTCTCAAAATGAATCAAAATTGCGTGTTTACACTTTAGTTACTAGGGCTGAAAATAAAACATTACGCCCATGGGCCATAAAAGTTATTAAAAGCGCGTACATTCAATCCTAAAAGAGTCACTAATTTTATAAAGTGGCTAAACACAAAATAGTTTTCAGCGGAATTTAAAGAAACTTTCTAAGTTATGACTGGGAAGAATTTATAATTTATTTTCTCACTGTACGTAATTGTAATTTTATTTGGTTGTTCTTTTCCTGTTAATCGTTCTTTCTTCATTTTTTAAAGGCTTCTTTTGTTCTAAAAAACAAAATCTATTCTAGTCTTAAATCTTCTTCTATCTTATAATCATCCTTCACTCTTCAGAATACTTCTTTACACTTTTAAAACCTTCGTTTATAGTTTCATTCCTCCAGAAGACAGTGACGTCTTTGTACTTCTTCTAGAATTTTGTTTTACTAATCTTTCTCTATCAGTCTTTGTTCCTTTTTTACTACTTTTATTCTAAAATTTGAAATATATTTTATTCTGAAATTTAGAAGAAAAACAAGAAAAGAAGAAATTAAAAATGTAAAAAACACTTTTGAAAAAACAAAAGACGGCTGTGAAAGAGGTATTTGGAAAAAAAAATGAAAAACAATGATTAGAGAAGCAAACGAAAATTCGGGAAGAATCTAAAACACATTGATTAGAAGAGAAAGAACAACAAAATAACAATTCTGAAAAAACAATAAAAGAGTTTGGAAAAGTTTGAAAAAACAGCGTTTAGAAGAAAAAAATAGAAAAGACGACATTAAAAAAATCAAGAAAGAACGATTAGAAAAAAAGAAGAGATAACAAAGATTCTAGAAAAACTGATAACGATTCTAAAAGAGCTTGAAAAACAACAGTTAAAAATAAGAACGAAAGAAGATGCTGGAAGAGAAAAGAAAGTTTTTGCAGAATCAAGTTTTATTCTCTAGAATTCTCTAAATTTTTGTTCTGCTAGAACCTTCTTTCATTCCTCCTTTTCTTCCACCCGACGACGACGTCTTTCTACTTCTGAAACTACAAACTACAATTTCAGTTTGCTCTTTTTTCTATCAATCGTTCTTTCTTAAATTTTTAAAAAAATTTTTGTTCTAGAATACAGAATCTACTCTCTTCTGAAATCTTGATCTGTTTTTCCCAGAATATTCCTTTATTTTTTTCAACACTTTTTTTCAGCTATTCTAGAATATATTCCTCAATATTTTTTTGCTCTGCGAGAACCTTCTTACATTCTCCGGTTTTGTTCAGGAGAAAAAATTTCTGCTTCTTCTAGAATTTCGTTTTACTGATCAATCCCTTTTATAATAATTTTTTTATTATCGTTTTCTATCAATCGTTCGTTGTTCCTTAATTTTTTTAAAGCTTCTTTTGTTCTACAATACAGAATATATTCTATTGTAGAATCTTGTTCTATTTTTACAATATATTTCTTTATTCTTCTCAACACTTCCTTTCAAGTTATTTAAAAAATTTCTACAACAGTCCTCTCATCTCCAGAATGTTTCTTTGCACTTCTAAAACCTTCTTTTATTCTTCTTTTTCCTAGAGTCGTCGACAACTTCATTCTGCTCCTAAAATTTTGTTTTACTACTCATTTTCTATAAGTCGTTTTTTCATAAAAATTTTTAAAGCTTCTTTTATTCTTGCATACGAAATATACTCTATTGTAAATTCTAATTTTGTTCTTCCAGAATATTTCTTAGTACTTCTCAACATTCTTTATAAAGCTATTCTAGAATGTTTTTCCAGAATCCTTTTTTACACTCCAGAATGTTTCTTTGCTCTTTTAAAACTTTTTTTTATTCTTCTTTTTATTTCAGTCAACAGTGACGTCTTTCTACTTCTTCTAGAATTTTGTTTCTCTATATTTTTTATATTAATCGTAGTTTCCGTATTTTTTAAAGCTTTATTTGTTTTAGAATACAAAATCTAATCCATTCTAGAATTTTATTCTGTTCTTCCAAAATATTTTTTATTATTCTCAACGCTCTTTCTTAAGCTTTCACTAAGCTTAATTAAGATTCTCCCAGAATCTTTATTTACTCTACAAAATGTCTCTTTACACTGCAAGAACCTTGCTTTATTCTTCTTTTTTTTTCAGCTAACGGTGACGTCTTTCTACTTCTTTTAGAATCTTGTTTTACTAATCTTTCTCTATCAGTCTTTGTTCCTTTTTTTACTAATTTATTCTGAATTTGAAATATATTTTATTCTGAAATCTAGAAGAAAAACAAGAAAAAAAGAAATTAAAAATGAAAAAAACACTTTTGAAAAAACAAAAGACGGCTGTGAAAAAGGTATTTGGAAAGAAAATGAAAAACAATGATTAGAGAAGCAAACGAAAATTCGGGAAAAATCTAAAACACATCGATTAGAAGAGTAAGAACAACAAAATAAGGTTCTAGAAACATAAGAAACAATTCTGGAAAAACAATAAAAGAATTTGGAAAAGTTTGAAAAAAGAGCGTTTAGAAGAAAAAGAATAGAAAAGACGACAATAAAAAAATCAAAAAAAAAACGATTAGAAAAAAAGAAGAGATAACGAAGATTCTAGAAAAACTGATAACGATTCTAAAAGAGCTTGAAAAACAACAGTTAAAAATAAGAACGAAAGAAGATGCTGGAAGAGAAAAGAAAGTTTTTGCAGAATCAAGTTTTATTCTCTAGAATTCCCTAAATTTTTGTTCTGCTAGAACCTTCTTTCATTCCTCCTTTTCTTCCACCCGACGACGACGTCTTTCTACTTCTGAAACTACAAACTAAAATTTCAGTTTGCTCTTTTTTCTATCAATCGTTCTTTCTTAAATTTTTTAAAACAATTTTTGTTCTAGAATACAGAATCTACTCTCTTCTGAAATCTTGATCTGTTTTTTCCAGAATATTCCTTTATTTTTTTCAACACTCTTTTTCAGCTATTCTAGAATGTTTTCCTCAATATTTTTTGCTCTGCGAGAACCTTCTTACATTCTCCGGTTTTGTTCAGGAGTAAAAATTTCTGCTTCTTCTAGAATTTCGTTTTACTGATCAATCCCTTTTATAAGAATTTTTTATTAACTGTTTTCTATCAATCGTTCGTTGTTCCTTAATTTTTTTAAAACTTCTTTTGTTCTACAATACAGAATATATTCTATTGTAGAATCTTGTTCTATTTTTACAATATATTTCTTTATTCTTCTCAACACTTCTTTTCAAGTTATTTAAAAAATTTCTACAACAGTCCTCTCATCTCCAGAATGTTTCTTTGCACTTCTAAAACCTTCTTTTATTCTTCTTTTTCTTAGAGTCGACAACTTCATTCTGCTCCTAAAATTTTGTTTTACTACTCATTTTCTGTAAGTCGTTTTTTCATAAAAATTTTTAAAGCTTCTTTTATTCTTGCATACGAAATATATTCTATTGTAAATTCTAATTTTGTTCTTCCAGAATTTTTCTTAGTACTTTTCAACATTCTTTATAAAGCTATTCTAGAATGTTTTTCCAGAATCTTTTTTTACACTCCAGAATGTTTCTTTGCTCTTTTAAAACTTTTTTTTATTCTTCTTTTTATTTCAGTCAACAGTGACGTCTTTCTACTTCTTCTAGAATTTTGTTTCTCTATATTTTTTATATTAATCGTAGTTTCCGTATTTTTTAAAGCTTTATGTGTTCTAGAATACAAAATCTAATCCATTCTAGAATTTTATTCTGTTCTTCCAAAATATTTTTTATTATTCTCAACGCTCTTTCTTAAGCTTTCACTAAGCTTAATTAAGATTCTCCCAGAATCTTTATTTACTCTACAAAATGTCTCTTTACACTTCAAGAACCTTGCTTTATTCTTCTTTTTTTTTCAGCTAACGGTGACGTCTTTCTACTTCTTCTAGAATCTTGTTTTACTAATCTTTCTCTATCAGTCTTTGTTCCTTTTTTTACTACTTTTATTCTAAATTTGAAATATATTTTATTCTGAAATCTAGAAGAAAAACAAGAAGAAAAACAAGAAAAGAAGAAATTAAAAATGAAAAAAACACTTTTGAAAAAACAAAAGACGGCTGTGAAAGAGGTATTTGGAAAAAAAAAATGAAAAACAATGATTAGAGAAGCAAACGAAAATTCGGGAAGAATCTAAAACACATCGATTAGAAGAGAAAGAACAACAAAATAAGGTTCTAGAAATGTAAGAAACACTTCTGAAAAAACAATAAAAGAGTTTGGAAAAGTTTGAAAAACAGCGTTTAGAAGAAAAAAAATAGAAAAGACGACATTAAAAAAATCAAGAAAGGATGATTAGAAAAAAAGAAGAGATAACGAAGATTCTAGAAAAACTAATAACGATTCTAAAAGAGCTTGAAAAACAACAGTTAAAAATAAGAACGAAAGAAGATGCTGGAAGAGAAAAGAAAGTTTTTGCAGAATCAAGTTTTATTCTCTAGAATTCCCTAAATTTTTGTTCTGCTAGAACCTTCTTTCATTCCTCCTTTTCTTCCACCCGACGACGACGTCTTTCTACTTCTGAAACTACAAACTAAAATTTCAGTTTGCTCTTTTTTCTGTCAATCGTTGTTTCTTAAATTTTTTAAAAAAATTTTTGTTCTAGAATACAGAATCTACTCTCTTCTGAAATCTTGATCTGTTTTTCCCAGAATATTCCTTTATTTTTTCAACATTCTTTTTCAGCTATTCTAGAATGTTTTCCTCAATATTTTTTTGCTCTGCGAGAACCTTACATTCTCCGGTTTTGTTCAGAAGAAAAAATTTCTGCTTCTTCTAGAATTTTGTTTTACTGATCAATATCTTTTATAAGAATTTTTTATTAATCGTTTTCTATCAATCGTTCGTTGTTCCTTAATTTTTTTAAAGCTTCTTTTGTTCTACAATACAGAATATATTCTATTGTAGAATCTTGTTCTATTTTTACAATATATTTCTTTGTTCTTCTCAACACTTCTTTTTAAGATGTTTAAAAAATTTCTACAACAGTCCTTCTCTCATCTCCAGAATGTTTCTTTGCACTTCTAAAACCTTCTTTTATTCTTCTTTTTCCTAGAGTCGACAACTTCATTCTGCTTCTAAAATTTTGCTTTACTACTCATTTTCTATCAGTCGTTTTTTCATAAAAAATTTTAAAGCTTCTTTTATTCTTGCATACGAAATATATTCTATTGTAAATTCTAATTTTGTTCTTCCAGAATTTTTCTTAGTACTTCTCAACATTCTTTATAAAGCTATTCTAGAATGTTTTTCCAGAATCTTTTTTTACACTCCAGAATGTTTCTTTGCTTTTTTAAAACTTTTTTATTCTTCTTTTTATTCCAGTCAACAGTGACGTCTTTCTACATCTTTTAGAATTTTGTTTCGCTATATTTTTTATATTAATCGTTGTTTCCGTTTTTTTAGCTTCATTTGTTCTAGAATACAAAATCTAATCCATTCTAGAATTTTATTCTGTTCTTCCAAAATATTTTTTATTATTCTCAACGCTCTTTCTTAAGCTTTCACTAAGCTTAATTAAGATTCTCCCAGAATCTTTATTTACTCTACAAAATGTCTCTTTACACTGCAAGAACCTTGCTTTATTCTTCTTTTTTTTTTCAGCTAACGGTGACGTCTTTCTACTTCTTCCAAATTCTTGTTTTTCTGTTCTTTTCTATTAGTTGTTGTTTCTAAACATTTATTAAAGTATCTTTCTAGAGTTGAATTTATTCTATTCTAAAATCTTATTCTATTTTTCGAGATTATTTCTTTGTTTTACTCACCGCTCTTTTTGTTTTCTTTGTACTTCTAGAACCTTCTTCTATTTTTGTTTCAACCGATTTCTAAAATTTTATTTAGCTATTTTTGCTGTCATTCGTTATTTCTTAATTTTATTAAAGCCACAAATATATTCTATTGAAATTAAATAACGGTTGAATTATAGGTATGTCTTCCTCACTTTACATAGTTGTAATAATAGTAATAATAATAATATCGATATATTTTCTCTGTTTTCAAACTTCTCTGAAAACAATCTGTAAAGATGATTTATTGAAGTATTTTCCAAGTCGTACATAAGATTCTCCGTTATAAACAATTGTTTTAAAGTGCTTTTTAAAGAGAAATTGTACTGGACTTAAATAGTTCTCATCGTAATTTTAAAACAGACAAATGAATGAAAAACATTTTCTCTACAATTTATTGCTCTAATTACAAGTGTTTTCACAATATCAAATCAAAATTCCTAACTACATCTCTATTAGACTGTCATTCTTAATTTTTAAAATATTTAGGTCTTCTTGATTCGTTAAAAGCTAAAAAAACAGATAGAAATAGGTAAATACTAAAGAAATCAAAATGCGGAACAAACTTGTGCAATATCAAAATTGAAAATACAAATTTTAATTTATTTTAGCTAAATATGCTCCTCCTATCTTTATTCTTTTACGATTTACCTTAGTTTATCAATAGAAAGACGCTATGGCTATTTTACAAGGCATTTATCTCGCTTTTATGACACTTTGCAAGTCCTTTGTTTGACATGTTTTTCACTTGCGGGACTAAAGTTGATATTTTACTGCCTACTGAGAGAAATAATATTACTACTTTTAGTCCCAAAGAACATAAAGTGACATTTAAAATTCCTTTGAATTTTTTTTACTGTAAGTCCTTGCTTGTGACAAGCAGAATAACCAACCATATAGTAGATTTTTCTATTGTTACGCCATGGCTGAGTTTACTCTGTCAAATATTTAAGCTATCACGGCTATGTTGGTAGTTTCAAAAAAGTAATAACAATTACAAAAGCCCTAGTTGTAAAAATCAGAGAATAGAGAGTAACGATAGGTGCTGTTCTAACAAATTCTCTTGTCAAAGCTTTTGCTTCCAACTGTTCGTGCTACCACTCCAAAAGATTTTGTGGATTAAATAATTTTATAATTCTATTTTTCCCTATTGTTTTAAATTCAAGCTTCACAAATTTTTGCTTCAACACGAATTAATAAGTTGCCGCCATCTTGCCAAACACAACGTAAAGACAACAGTAATCATCACTCTCTTATCAATAAGTTCCTATCTAGGATTATAGGTCTCCTTTTCTCCCAAATAACGATCCCAAATAAGTATGACTATCTTACATTATTACAATTTTTCTTCTACTTTTAGAAGAAGAAGAACAACAAAAGCAGATTTTAAAAATGTAAGAAACAATTCTGAAAGAACAAAAGAAGATTCTGAATAGTTTGGAAAACGACAGTTAAAAGAAAAAGAAAAATTTGGAGAATCGCTGATTAGAAAAAAAAAAGAATTCGAGAGACGATATGTAGAAGAAAAAGAGGAGCTAAATAAGGTTTTAAAAAAACAAAAGGCGATTCTAAATAAGCCTAAGAAACAACGATTGGGACAAAAAAAACAGAAAAAGATACTGGAGTATAATAAAATTTAAAAAAAATAAGAACAACTACTGTAAATAAAGAAAAAGCAAAAGAAACTTTTCGAAGGGTCTGAAAAACAAGCACCAGAAAAACAGAAAAATATCTTCAAAGAATTTAACACTTTACAAAATACTTTTCAGAGAAATAAAAATCTTGGCAAAAAGAATAATAAAATAAAATTAAAAATTAAGGAACTAGAATTAGGACAAATTACAAAGATAAACGAATAAAGCCGATATTCAACAGTCAAGCTTCGTGGCCAATTTCAATGTTTAAAAACACTCTGTTTATAATTTTTTAAATTTATAATGACTGTAAATATACAATCTATAAATAAACACAGTCTTTCCAAACAATATTTTTAATTTCAAATTATTTCAGAAATAGATAACAAACGGGAAAAAATTTTTTAATAGAGGTAGGTAAATTATATAGTGGCCCACCTTCTCTGTCTCACTCTGTCTTGCTCGTCAAACCTTCTATCCATCTTTCTCTGTAATTAAAACACTTATCACACTTGAAACCAGGTTATGATTTTACGATCGCTTGTTAAACTACTTTTCTTATCTTGTAGTCGTCTATACTGTGGTTTCAGTTCTCTTTTAACCAATTCAAGAATGTAATCACAGTGCCTACCTAAATAGATTTTTTTTAGCTCACACATTACATTAATATCTTAGTAACCTAATGTTAATAATCTTAAAAAACAGAAAAACAAACTTCTGGCAACATTGCCCCTTTTATTTTTCTAATTTTGGTAATAGATATTTTACATCTTTCAAAATTAAATTTCACTTTAATTTGCTACAATTTGAGTAAAATACAATTAAATAAAGCTAACAGATCCTAATGAAACCTAATCTTTTCGCCTCAGGTAAACGCCCTTTCCACTTATAAATGCACCCTTCAGGTTCCACAAATTGAATTCATGAAAGACGTCGATATTTGTAGAATGTTTTAAAATCTGATTTTTAAATTAGGTAGGGCACTCGTTGAATTATTTAAATAACAAATAAAAAATTTACAAAAAAATAGCTTTCTTTAATTCAATTAAAATATTTAAACGCGCTAAAAAAAAACGTAGCACAAAATCAGAATTCATGTCAGCGATTGCTCGCACTTTTTGTTAATCATACCTATCCGGCCGAGCACCAGATGCTTTTCCCCGTCCATCAGATAACACAAAAATTTCCATAACAAAAAGGAAATCGTGAAAATTCAGCTGAATTAATCCACCAACCTTTTATGTTCTTCAAGTGGGTGTACAGCTAATGTTTGTTATCTCTTAAAGAAGGTTTCGTGGTATTATCAGAGCACCTCTTTCCACGCACTCCACACAAACAACTATTACCATACAAGTGCAGTACACCTACACTTCCCGGACGACGTCATCAAGGTGCTAGCCACTCAACCAAAAAAGTCATTGTTTTAGGGGTTGTGGTGGCCGCGGGCTATAATGACGCTCATTTAGATCGATAGGAAAGTTGTTACCAGAGGTTTTAAAATGCAGGGTTTCCCAGGAGACCAACACTTTGATCAAGCTACAGAGCCGGATTGAATAGCACAGGTGGAACATCGAGTGTTTGTCAAGAGAATCATCATTTTTTAATTCAAAAGTATAATTATACTAGAAAAAAAAATGTCAAAGTGTACAATTTATATATGTTGTCATAGTAATTACTTTACCTCCCTAGAAACGTTTTGTCTATTTAATCTACCATAGGAAGAAAAAACATTTGCAGGTTCAAATTTAAGATAAATATATCATTTTCTTTAAAACTATCTTAGAAAATAAATTATAGCAGCCCAACCCCCAAGATGTAATAAAAATATCATTTTCCGACTTTGAGCAGAAAAGATCATTTCAACCCGCGCTTGTTTCTGTAAGAACTGTCAGTTTAGTTTTGTTCCATTTGATTTAGAGATAAAAATCAGTTTTAAGGTAATGTTTATAAGCCTTGAGCTGGTAATGCTTCTTTTCTGCTCTTGTGACGGATTATACAAGTTTTACGGCTTTTACATGCCTCTATGCTGCCTTTTCAATGTCATACACTCTTTTTACAGCTTTAACATTGGCCATAAAATTAGTTTTTTGGTCACGACTATCAAAATCGTATCTTTCTTTTCGTCAAGATTTTTTCTTTGTCGTTCCAAAGTTTTCCTTAATTTTTTTAGTTGTTTAGTTGTTCTGCTTTCTTTTGAAACCCTCGATTTTCAAGTTCTTACAAAATCGTTTTTTGTTCTTCTCGAATCTTCTGAAGATAATCTTTCTCTTCCAATCTGTGTTTTTCAATTTCTTCCAAAAATTTTCTGTTCTTCTTTTCCACCAATCTGTTTCTTCTCATGTTCTTTTTCAAGCTCATCTAGAATACTCTTCCAAAACGTTTCTTTCCTCTGCTAAAAACTTCTTATTTTCTTAACCGAGGCGACGTTCTTCTACTTCTAGAATTTTTTTGTTATTCATTTTCTATCATTTGTGGTTACTTAAATTTTTTAAAGCTCTTTTTTTGTTCTAAAATACGAATCTATATCTAAAATCATTTCTGTTTTAAGCTATTCTAGAATCTTCGTCCAAAATCTTTCTTTACTCTCCAGAATATTTCTCAGTTCTGTAGCTGACGTTTATATACTGCTTCTAGAATTTTTTTATCAGTCGTTGTTTCATAATTTTTTTAAAGCTTCTTTTGATCTAGAATACAAGCTTTCTTCTATTCTAAATTCTTATTCTAATGTTCCAGAATATTTGTTTATCCTTCTCAACGCTCTTTGATAAGCTATTTTATAATTTTCTTTCACAATCTTTCTTCACTTTCCAGAATGTTTCCTTGCACTGCTAGAACCCTCTTTTCTTTCCTGCCAACCCACGTTGACATCTTTCTACTTCTTCTAAAATTGTGTTTTGCTCTTTTATTTCCTATCGATCGTACTTTCTCAAATTTTTTAAAGCCGCTTTTGTTCTTGAATACGAAATCTACTCTATTCTAAAATATTAATCTGCTTCTCCAGAATATTTATTTATTCTTTTCAACACTCTTTTTCAGCTATTCTAGAATGTTCTTCTACAATATCTCTTACTATCCACAATGTATTTATGCTCTGCTAGAACCTTCTTACATTCTCCTTTCTCGTTCAGGCGAAAATGTTTCTGCTTCTTTCAGAATTTTGTTTTACTAATCTTTTTCTATCAATCGTGATTTCTTATTTTTTTTTCTTTTGTTTTACAATACGAAATCTATTCTATTGTAGATTCCAATTTTGTTTTTTCAGAATATTTCTTTGTCCTTCTCAACACTCTTTATGAAGCTATTCTAGAATGTTTTACCACAATCTTTATTAATTCTAGAACTTTCTTTTAATATTCTTCTTGTTACAGTCAAAAGTATTTTTTAATTAATCGTTGTTTCCTAATTTTTTAAAGCTTCGTTTGTTCTAGAATACAAAATCTATTTTGTTCTAAAATCTTATTCTGTTATTCCAGAGTATTTCTTTATTATTTTCAACGCTGTTGTCAGGCTGTTCTAGAATGTTCTTCCAGGATCTTTCTTTACTCTCCAGAATGATTCTTTGCATTTCTACTTCTTTTCAAACCTACTTTTGTTCTAGAGTATTACGTTGCTTTTAATTTTTTTTTACACTACACATCCTCAGACAATTTTAACAGTTTGTTGTTCTTTTATTCACCTAAAATCTTCCTTTGCTATTCTTATTTTTCCAGCCGACATCTTTCAACTTTTTCTACAACTTTCTTTTGCTCTTCTTCTTCTTCTACCAATCATTGTTTCTCAAAATTTTCCAAAACTACGTTTCTTCTTCTTCTTCGTTGAATTGTCTTTTTCAATTCTTCTTCTTTAAATAATTGTGTTTCGCTTTGTTTTAGAGTATTATTATTAGTAGTAATCAACCGACTATTATAAGTAAATAAACGACATATTTCCTTCTCATGGCTCGCTATGAGTTTTTGTTTTTAGTAACAGTCTAGAATCTAGATCACGCTAATTTCTGTTCATAAAATGAATCGATTTGCTTAAAATTTCAGTCATGAAGTCTCGCCCTTTCCACCTCAAAAGAAACCAAAATTATAAAGTACAAATAATCTGGTTTTTATCACACAGCAGTTTCGCTCTTGTCGCGAATAAAACAAGCCAGCAGAGCTGTAATTCGCAACAATACTTGGCGGAGTTTTCCCTGCAATGCGATCATCGTAAGTCTTGAGATTACTCTGTGTTTCTTGCGAAAATTGCCGGATTGTAAATATGCAAAGTGGAGAAAAATGTGGGACTACTGGGACTTGTTTAATATTAATTGATTTTTGCTCAAGGAAACACAGAATTGTGCGACTCCTACACAGTTTCTAAATTCTCTCATTCAGGTTTTCTCGGATAGGAAAGCAAAAAGTTTATGAATATTGAGGATTTAAAAGTTTTTGAATCAAACTTATTCAACTGTACTTTGCTAAAATCAACTCAATTTTGATGTTTGGACGAATTCTGACAGATTTTTCTTTGGAGTAAAATGTTCAAAAGTGGTATTAGATTTTTTTACACGAAAATTCATTTACAAGAAAATTGGATAACAGAAATAAATTTATTTCTTTTTAGGGAAAACGTACGAAATTACATTTTTGGTATAGTTGTTTATATAAAATTGAAAAGCAAAGTAGAGTCTTCATACTGACATAAGACGTGAACTCACAAAATATTTCTTCGAGTAGAAAACAGTAGAATTATGTCCTGCTTCTAGTTTCTTAATTTTCTTTCCTAGATCTTTAATTTCTAGTAGCAACTCTTCCAAATCTTTCTTCACTTCTAAAATGTCTCTTTTCACGACATTTTTCAAATTAGCTAATCTTCTTTCTCGTTCGGAATGTTTCTTAATTCCTTTAGAATCTTTGTTAATTCTACATTTCTTTCCAATAGTCATTCTTCACGCTCTTTTTCCCTCTAGAATCTGCCATTGCTTCTCTTTTTCTTCTTCCACACAACGCTTTTTAACTTCTTCTAGAAATTATTGTTTCTCACTGTTGCTTCTTCAAACTTATCGAACTTATCAAAGATAATCATGTTGTCCTAGTTGTCGATTTTCAAATCTTTCTAAAAGTGTCCTTTGTTTCTCCTGATCTTCCAGTTGTAGCTTTTCAATTTTTTCGACCAGAATCTTTGCTTGTTCTTCTAGAATCTGTCGTAGTTTTTCTCTACTTTCTAACAATTAGAATCGTCTTTTGATAAGGAATCATCTTTGCTCGTTTTTCTCTTCCAATCATTGTTTTTAAACTCTTCTAAAAAGTTTTCTATTACTGTTCTTTAAAAAGACATCTAGAATTTTCTGTTTTTTTTCATCAATTGTCGTTTCTCACGTTCTTCTAAAATCTAAAATCTTCTTTTGTTCTTCTTTATCAACCGATTGCCTTCCTTAAATTCTATTGTTTCTTCTAGATGCTATTGTTCATGCTTCTCTAAAATCTTATTCTGTTCTTTCAGAATCTTTCTTTAATCTTCTAGAAAGCCTTTTCTACTTCTTTTGTTCCTTTTCTATCAATTTCATTCTTTTAGACGAAGTCTTTCAATTTCTAATATATCTCTTAGACTTTGTGGTTTTCTTGACTAACCTAGTTGTTGTTTAATTTATTTTATTACATTTGTTTATTTAAAAAAATAGCCACTGTATTAAACTGGATTTGGTGGACACACATTGCGACCATTTTGAAAAAATATTGGTTTATAAGATAAGTATCAAGAAGAGATGTTTAACAAACAACAGAAAATCCTGCTTTTATTATTAAAGAGGTGTAAAATGGTGGATGCGCCATTTCACTCTCTCTCTCAATAAATTTTTATCCTACAAACCCTAAAATAGTTTTTTAATTTGTCTTTAAGAACTTCTTAATTTGGCACAGTTTCTTTAAAGCTTTATTAAATGACCCAACTTTTATAGATTTTATATCAGTGAGCATAATGCAATTTAATGAGAAAATTTACCAAATCCCACTTTAATTAAAATAGAAACTGAGTGTTGTAAAGTGAACGTTGCAAGGAAGCGCTCTTGGCTTTAAACGACTCCTTTCTCGTCCTTTAATGGGTCAAGGTTTCTCCGATTGGAAACAAATCACGTCTCGGAATGAAACACTCTTTGTGGTTTGTTTGTTCGATTTTTTTTGTTATTTTTGAGAGTAGAAACGTATTTTTCAATTAAAAGAGTAAGTCGTTGCCAAATCATTGGTTAAATTAACCATCTGTACACGACTTTAAATCGATTTTCAATTAGCTACTTCTATTTCAAGCATAAGAATGTTTAGTTCGGTTTGTACAATACTCTGAAGGGGATTTAAACTGTCATAATCATAACGGATAGCTCGAAGGCAGATAATGATTCAAAAAATTAAAGAAATTAAAAGGAATACGGTGACGTAAAATCATTAATATGTGGCGGCTGATATGTGTTTAAATGACGATGGCTGGAAGAGAAGAAAATTAAGAATCACTACAAAACTTGAAAAACGTCGTTTGGAAGGATTTAGAGAAACTGAAACAGATTTTACAAAAAACGACTTAAAGAGAATAAAGAACAAAAAAACTACGACTAGCAAGAACGAAAAAAGAATGTTGGACAGTTTTAGAACCGCAAAAGAAATTGTAAAAAGTGATTTGGAAGATTTTAGAAGAACAAAAGGCGATTCTAATAGAATGTGATAAAAGGCGACTAATAGAGATAGAAAAACAAGAAAAATGACGACAGCTGAAAGAGAAGAAAAGTGAGAAACACTACAGAACTTGAAAAACGTTGTTCAATAAGTTTTGTAATAACAAAAAATGGTTTTGGGTGAAGTTGAAAAACAATGATTTAAAAATGAAGAAGAACAAAGAAGAAAAAAGAAAAAAAACAATTTAAAAATAGAAATGAACTAGTCAAAAACACAGAATCTTTATTTACAAAAAATAATTTTTAGAAGAAATAGAAACGATAAATAACGGGGAAAATTACGTCTAGTAGGAAAAGAAGAATACGAAAAACAAAAACAGATTTTAGAAGAACTTAAAAAAGAAGATTGTACAGATATTTGAAGAAAGAAACGGTGTAAAAACAGAAAAGAACAAGGAAAATTATTATGTACAAAAAAAACTATAAAAAATTGTAAAGAAATAAAATAACACAAAAAAAATGAATCTTGTTTGAAGGATTCTAGATAAACTACAATATTTCAAGCAGCTGCAAGAAAATAAAGAACAGAAAACTAACGATGGAAGAGAAAAAT
Organism: Tribolium confusum; assembly: GCA_029207805.1. Lineage (NCBI taxonomy): Eukaryota > Metazoa > Arthropoda > Insecta > Coleoptera > Tenebrionidae > Tribolium > Tribolium confusum. Next base: position 1,132,106 of record JALGAY010000004.1, read on the forward strand.
TACAAACACTAGAAATAGAAAATACCGATGAAAGAAGATTTAGGAAGTTTGAAAGCGTCGATTTGAAGTTTCTGGAAGAACAATTAAAAATTTTAGGCAGACAATGTTGTAGAAAAAGAACAAGTAAAACTATTATGTAGAAGTACTAATACCGACGGGTCGGTTCGCCCCAATGGGTGGGCTCAGAGATGTGGGCTCGGTGTTGAAATTTCAATATCTTTGGGCAAACATGTTGACATTTTCCAAATGGAAATCTTCGCTTTGCTCGCTTGTGTGACTGAGTGCTTTGTCAAACAGGCGAATCTGCATTTGCACTGATAGGCTTCGCTGCAGGCCTTGCAATCGTGCAGGTACTCATCGAGGCTTATCTGGGAATGTCACAACAGATTACAGAAACTGGCGGAGTGCAACAAAAAGGTTATACTTTGCTGGGTACCAGGACAATGTGATCTAACGGGTAACGAGAGGGCTAAATTTCTAACTCGAGAAGGTTCACAAATGGACTTTTTCGGGGCAGAACCGGCTCTTGGCGTTACCAAAAGACGACAGAAAGACACACTTCATAAGTGGATAGAATTTCGCCATCTCTCTGAATGGCAGTTTCAAGATAACATACGGCAATCCAGGCTTTCTATTAAAAGACCGGACAAGACACGCAGTGAAAACCTGATGCGTCTCAATCGTAGAGGCCTTCAGTTAGTGGTAGCTAGTACACAGGACATTGCCTACTAAAAAGACCTGCACGTCATCGGACTCAGCGAAGACGAGATTTGCAAAGATGAGGAAACTCCTCTTCATATTCTCTGTTACTGCCCTGCATTTGCAGGCATCAGAGATTTATACCTGGACTATCAATATCTGAAGTCCAATGCTACCGAGAAGGCTCCTGCAGACAAGGTACTGAGCTTCATCAGAGGCATAGGGCTACTGCAGTAGTACTATTCCGAGAGGTAGCACACAATGGCCGTAAGCCTCTTGTCATCTTGTCAAAAAAATATATATATGTAGAAGAAAAAAAAACAATGGCAAATTTTAAAGAAACAAAAATGCATTTTGAAAAAATTTTACCAGAGTTGCAGTTTAACATTCAACCAAATTTTGAATAATGCTGTAAATTCATTAGTTTGTGGCTGCCGGTGTTTGTTTAAATTTTACAAAAATAGCTGTATTTTCCGCGTTGGAGCAGAACTTATTTTTCATCGTAGAAAATATGAAAATATAGCGACATGAGAAGCGTCTAAAGTAAACAACTTCAGACAAATTTTACTTAAATTGAAAATTTGAAAATAAAATATGAAAACGTTTTAATCAAAATAAACTTGTAGATAATAAAAATCACATTTTAGACCAGATCTTTACACTAACATCAGTTATATTAAATTTATTTCTTCTCAAAGGTATAAAATTCTGTTATTTACTTTTTATCTCTCTCGTATTTTACTAATTTATAGTATTCGCGTAAGATTTTTTTTTAAAGTAAAACTCTAACCACCAAGCTCCCATTTGTAGGTTTAGCATTTAGAATTTCCATTTCGTTTACCTAGAAAGTGTTTCATTTGCATTTTAAGTGTTTTATTTGCTCGTTTTAACAAAGATGTTACAATTGCTTAAGTTCATTTATTTAAATAGTTTAGCAACAATTTAAAATTGTTGTTTAAATGTCTTATAAACGTATTCTAAATTCAAAATGGAATCAAACAGAGAACGTAAAATTATGCAAAGATGTATGAAAGGATGGATCGATAGACAAAACAATGAATACATAACAGGGATGCACTAAGTTGAAAGCACTAGAATTTCTAGAACAAGATATTTAAGTTTTTAATTGTGAATAAAACTGAGTTGCATTATTAAATATAAAAAAAGATTGTTTCTCTAAAAGTGCAATTTTATACAAGAAATAGCTTAGAAGTGATTAGTTTTTTATCAAAAACCGTTTCTAGATAAAAGAAAAATATCAAGCAAAGAAGAATTCTACATTAAACAAAGACTCTAAAAGAGCTTGAAAAGTGAGTATTAAAAAAAAGAAGAAATAAAAAAATCCTGGAAGAATTAAGGAAGATTCTGGACCAAAAGTAAAGCACTGGGAGAAAAGAAAAACTCAAAAACTTCTTTTTCTTTCTAGGAAAACTAGGAAACTAGAAGAATATTTCATTAAAGCGCCAATTCGAAAAGGGTTAAGACAAGGCGACCCGCTTCCAACAGTTTTGTTTAATTTGGTATTGGAAAAAATCATGAGGCAAAGTCGGATAAGAACAGAGAATGTAATATATTACAGTAAGCAGTAGGTGATTGCGTATGCAGACGACGTGGCAGTAACCGCAAGAACCAAAAAGGAGATGAAGAAAATGTTTAAAAATTTGGAAGAGAATGCGATAAGGTATGGACTCGAGGTAAATGAAAGCAAGACAAAGTATATGAGAACAAACGGAAGAGAAGTACGAAGTGAACTGAAAGTGACAGGACAGAATGGCAGAAATTATTGTTTTCAAAGAGTAGACAGATTTAAGTACCTCGGGGTTACAGTGAATGAAAATAATGAAGAAGTAATAGAAATAGAAAAGAGACTAACTAAAGGAACGAAAGCGTTGGGGGCATTAAACACGGAGTTGAGAAGCAAAATAGTGTCGAGAAAAACAAAAATTGGAATCTATAGAACCGTAATCCAGCCAGCGGTGCTATATGAATGTGAAACGTGAATCATGACCTAAAGCATCTCGGAAAGTTAGAAAAGTGGGAGAGAAAAGCACTAAATGAGGTGTTTGAGGAATTGAAAGACGAGGAAGGCAACTGGAGATAAAGAACAAATAAAAAAGTAATGAATATATATGAATACCCAAGCATAATCCAAAAGGTAAAGAGTCAAAGAGTGCAGTTGTTAGAACATGTAGCGAGGATGGCGTCGAATAGGCACACAAAAAAAGCGCTGCTGGGAGAAGAAGGAAGTAACAGAAAAAGAGGGAGACCAAAGAAGAGATAGATGGAGATGGTTAAGGAAGATCTAAAGGGAGTAGGAGACCGGGACCGGATGGAAGGGAGCAAGAACAGAAAAAAATGAAGGAAAATTGTGGAAAAAATTAAAGCCATAGGCCCGAGGACCTAAAGAGCTATATATATATATAATATTTCATTAAGAATCAAAACTTTCTTACAAAAAAAACCTTTTTTTTCGACTCAGCAGTTTTAATGTTTTATTTATAAAGTTTCTGAAATTTCATTTTAAAAATGCTTTTATATTTAAGAAAAGAAGAGCAAAGAAAAATTCTAGATTCCACAAAATGTGAAATACAAAAAAAGAAAAGCGGAAGATTCTAGAAAAACAAAAGTTTTTAGAAGAGTTTGATAAATACAAATGGTAAAAAAACGAGAAAAGAAGAATTCTAGATCAAAATATGGTTTTAGCAGATTGAAGAACGACTATTGGAAAGAAAAGAAGAAATACAATTTTTTTGAAGATTAAAGAATGATTCTGAACAGTAAAAGACTATTGGAAAATGGAGAGAAACAAAAGAAACTTCTATAAAAATTCTGAAACAAAAACATTTTAGAAATGGAGACAGTTTTGAAAATTAAACATCTGGAAAAGGAAACTAGGAAACTCTCCTGCATTTTATAAATTCTGGTAGAAAAAGCGCCACAAATCAAAATTGAAAACAGATAAATGAAAACAACTTTTACAAAAGTTATTTGTAATTTAGCGTAAAATCAAAACTTAAAATCAAACAGAGTAGATTCTATTTAAAAAACATAACTTTAGTATTTTTAATATTGGGACAGCTTATATAAACCGCATTATCTCTAAAATGTGCATCAAAAACGCAGCTATAATCTAAAAAAAAAACAAAAATTAATATCTCTTAAAATAAACAAGTTATCGAGCTTTTTTGGACCGTTGGGACAGCCTGTATCTATATTTATATTCCTGCAAATTCCCAAAATAGAATCCGCTAGTTTTACCGTTAAAGCAAAAATAAAAAATTGATTAAACTAAATCTAAAATTAGAATCCTCGTATTAGAAATTTATGTTAATTCATGCGAACAACCATAAAAGAGTTACTACTGAAATAGACATCAACTAACACTAAATTATTGGTTCTGATAGTGACAGAAGAAGAGATATAGCTCATGTTTTATAGATATCCTGTCGTGTGCTAGAACTGTTATTGACTTATTTATTCTTTCCCCCTTAAATTTTTTTTTAAAGTTAATTTTCGTGAAGTTCTTGTCATTTTATTACCTCTCTTGATGCATCAAATAAAACTCCATCAGCATATATCTCTGATGTTTACTAAATTAAAACAATAAACATTCTGAGGCAGGCAACGTTCCATATTCCAGAATAAATTATTAATGCTCGTGCCAGTGTGAACTGCCACCAACAGAATATTGTTAAATTTACCGAGCTGATAAAGACGTTTTCTACTAAATCAAAGACTGTTTTACCTTCATTAAATCCAATCAATTTTTTTAAAACAATTGTATTGCAGCTTTTCTTTCATTGTGGATGTTACTAATTGAATCCTGAGGTTTGTCAGGCAAACACGTGTCGTCCTTGTCCTATATAAAACGACAGGACTTTTATTATCTTCCATAAATAAAAAAAAACGCTGAAGGAGTACAAAGAAGGCATTTTTTGCTTTACATTGTTGACTGAAAATTAAATAAAAATAACTAATCTAATTATTAAATCTCTTTAAGAATTTAATGAAACGCCTTTTTCTTAACCAGCAAAGCAACGAAATTTTCGCGAAATATTGACAAAGAGAAATCAAGTTTTCTTTTACACAAAATCAGATTTTTTAACAGAATTTTGTCTTAAATAAAACACGCTAAGTTTAAAATTTGTTTATTAGGAATTGACACACTTTTTGACTGAATTTATTGCCGAGAATTTAGAGAAAAGGCAGTCACAGCGTCAGCCCGAGTTTAGTCTCTAAATAACTCTTCTAGCACAATGTTTGTAATTAAAATCCTGTCAGTTTCGTTACTTTTACTAGTAATTCACAAACAAAATTCACGTAAACCTCATGACCTCTGAGAGGTGATTCAATTCAATTAAAAATTGTTTTTGTAATAAAAACTCTATTAGCATAAAAATATAAAAATGAATTTCGCTGATAGAGATAACTGTCGAATCATAACAATAAAAATGAGAGAGTATTATATAAAAGAAAATTATTACTCTCGTATCTTGAATATCTAAAATTTATATACACCAATAATTTGGCAACGACCTTTTGACCTAGAAAATCAAAAACGTATCAATCGATCAATTAGGATAATTAATTAAAGGAGTGACAAACTTGTCCACCGTGCTAAACTTAGTCAACTCTCCCCTACATTATAAATTAAACTGTAATCCTCTAGAGTAACAGCTTCAAAATAATCACAAAATTCATTTCCTTTATTATAATTCAATTTTATTTAATTTTAATTTAATTTTTATTTCATAGAAGATTTTTTCTATGGCAAATTGGCCTAGAAAATACCTACATTGACATTGAGACCATCCAGATCTGATTGGCCTTTATGCAATTTTACAGTGGGACATCAAGTGGATTATATTTCCTAATACTGTTTATTTAATAACAATTGAAAATTGATTAATTATCTCGGGCTCGAGTATTGTAATTTGTTGTTTTTACTATCACAGCTTCTTTATTAGCCAACCAACCCCGGAGTGAACTATTTAACAAGTTTAAAATCATAAAAACAAATTGCTAATCAAAATTAATTGTTTAAATATTTCAGCAAAGGCATAATTGTTTATATTTTAGCTGAATTATGAACTTATGAGTTTAAAACCGCAGATTTTAAAAGACATAACGAATCGCTGTTTGACAAAAATAGAGTCGAGCAATTAGCAAATTTATAATAAAGAAAATTAATAAGAACAATCCTTTAATTAAATAAATAATTAAAGGCACGGCAAGCATCCCTGCAGAAAGTCACATAAACACCCTTGGCAACACCAACGGCCCAAAACGGTTAGAAAAAGAACCAATCACCCCTAGCAACATCAACGGTCCAAAGACGGTTAGGAAACAAACCAATCACCGCTGCTGAAAATGACGCGATCATTCCTAGCAACAGCAACCGTCTAAAAAAAAGTCGTTAGGAAAGCGCGCTAAAGACACCCGACTGCAGTCACGTAGACAGTTGTGACGTCACTAAAAATTTGAATATAGAAAAAACCCCCAGAAAAGCCATCGGCAGAGAGTGCTATGACACTCTCCAGGCTGGTCGAATTATTTTTGATATAGCGATCTCCGATGGGTGATCGCTGATCAAAAGACTGTCTTCTAGCTAAAAATCACGTTCGTGTCTGAAGTGCAGATTCTTAGTTTTCGACGGGTGATCACACCAAGGGCTTTGAACCAGAAATTCGCCTCGAGTGCCGTATTCCTAGTCTTCGACGGGTTGATCGCAACCAAGGAGAATTTTCCACAACGAGTTAACACTCGGTTTAATTAATGTTTCTCTCCTAATTAGCTGTCCACAATGTCAGAAGAGCCAGAAGGGTCACATGACCACTCCTTCGTGGTTAGAGCCGCCACCGTCTCCGGAAGAAAACCGGATTTTTACAGGTCTGTATCAAAGAGGATAAAAAGTAATTTTCTCACTTCACAGCTGTGTTTAACGACTTATAGTCGCAGGGGAGCCCCTGTGGTTCCAAATCTTTAACAATCTTCAATTGTTATTTATTTAATTATTATTATCTCTTTACTATCCTCCTAGCCAAGCCGGAGACCACTAGTCCGGGTGTAGTACTATGGCACACAAAATCTCATAACATGGCTAAATGTATTAAATAAAATACATAAACAAAGAGACTCCCTGGTTAAATAATAGACAAATATGGGACATATTAGAGAATGAGAGTACGCGGTAGTTGGTTCTTTGGTGTGGCTCCTAAGCACTCGTATCTATAAATTTTGAGTCGGAGGTGTTTAATCAATCAGCTCTGCAATTAAATCCGGGTTTTTAACCCATACTGGCCTGCGATGGTTCTGATACCGGAATAGCGTGTTGTAATCCTCTAGCAGGGTGCAACTTATTCTGTATTATAAAACTAGAGCTAAAAATTTTACTTGTAAAATAAGTGGCCTCACCTTGGGCTGCGCAATTACACTTGTAATATTTTTTGAATAAATGTATTTATTCAATTTCAGCTGTTTTACTCTTCCTTGATACACAGTGCTTAAACAACGAACACAATTTCTATCAGATCAGTCAAAAATCAATTTTTTTAACAAGGCCAGGCCTTAAAAGCGTCACAACATCTGCGATACTTTAAAATTTTCTATTACCCATTGCAAAAAGCTTTCATGAAAATTTTCAGTCCTGAAGAATCCTCTAAAGAGGAGCATCTTGAGCAAAAAAAAGCTTTTTTAATTGTCTAGGCAATGTGTTTATAAATTAGATACACTTTAAAGAAATTACAATAAACAAGGTATTATAACTATTTAACAAAATAAAAACGTTTTTAATTCCTAGCCTTTGCCACCGGTGCCGCTTTATCGCCGTACGAATTCAACAAGACATACGTCGCGGTGGCTTGTTTGTAGAGACCTAACAAATTTGCTTATATTGAGAGTGAGAAAGACGGTTTTTTGAGACAGCGTTAAGACAGTACGTCTTAGTAATATCATTGTGTAATAATATTCTTGTACTTTGGATTGCTACTTATTAAAAAAGAAGGACAGAGTTAGAATCACAGCGTCGTGTAGAGGACCTTAAAAAATAATTATGAAATGTGAATTTTTGAAAATCTGCCGTCCTTTTTTTACAAAAATTGAGCAATCTCAATATATTTTTTAGAATATCTTGGCATCAAAAAACTGTTACTACTACAGATTATTATACAGACTGCTTTACGGGTAGTAATGAGCCTGCGAAGCTGAAAATGCAACCAGTAATACAATTCTATAGTTAACGTAGATGACACTAATTTCAAATTTTATTTGTCAAATCTCCCACCGATGAAAAAAAATGTATTAAAACAATGAAAAAACCGACATGATAATGATATATGCGAAAAAAATGCCTCTGCTGCGATGAGTTTGTGTAGACAACATTTTCCGGATGAGAAGAACTCTTGCTGATAACATATTCGAACGACTTGAAACTACCTTAAGGAGAAATTGACCACATTTAAAAAAGCCAAGAGCAAGAACAGCTACAGGTCTTGTTCACATGTAAATCAAAGTATAATTTCACAAGCAAGTGGCATTAACAGAAAAATTAAATGATTTTTTATTTAATGTATTTGTAAACAAAAAAAATAACTACGTTACCTTTGTAATTGTATTGCTGGTTGCATTTTCAGTTTCGCAGGCTCATTATCACTCGTGAAACACCCTGTATACCTTTGACGCTATTTATTGTTCTTTTACTTTCTTCATACAAGATGTGCATAAATAAATAGTCTAGTTATTAACGATTTAACACAGAAATGTAAACAGATCGATTATTTGAAATACTACCAAAATAACTCTTACTCTATGTCTATGAAACGAACGTGATAAACTCTATTAAACATTTGCATTTCAAAACTAAACCAATTTACGTTGCGTGAAGTTTGTTTAGTTTGCAAAATTCAATACAAAGCCAAATACAAACCTACATATGACCAAAAATATGATTTAGTCGAACAAGATTTACGTATTAGCCAATAAGGAAGAGAAATAGAGCGGTATTTGCTAATAATTTAAGTGAATCAATAACTTAAACTTGTCTCTATCTAAGAATAATAAATAATTTCAATGTTAAATTCATACAAGAGTCTCAAGAGAGAAAGAATAAGAAATAATATTTAAAATTATCCAAATAAACAACTTTTAGATTTTTGTATATTTCTCCCAAAATAGGATGATTCCCGAGTCGTTGATACGCAGTAGACTCTCTTTTTCATTTCCTCTCAACTCAGCTAAATCTATCTAGCTTTCACTTTCATTTCTGCGCATTTCGCGGGTCATCCTATCTTGAACAATCTATACCCTATTTCAAATTCTGTCTCAAATCAATCAAAATCTAATCAAATTTCGACTTTATACATAATTCAGTGAGAAATATTTTTGATAAAGACTTATTCGAGTGAAAATTATGTAAATACCTTCAGAATGAGAGAATTTAAGTGCCTCTTCGTAGGGCACATGTAGTAGGTGTGTACTAAACGTAATTTGCAATGTATGTCCCTGGTATTAGTAGTGAGACGGTTGGCGCCATATTAAATATTAAATCCAGCTAGAATGTGCCCGTTTCAGTTTAATTGCTACGACATTTCAGAGATGATTTAAAATTTTAATTTTTCGTTACGTACATCAATCGTTTGATTTACTCGAGTTAATTAATATTTTTTCTAGCTACCCTAAGACAAATAACCCGGTGTGAAAATTAAATTTGTTAAAAGATTAAATTACTCTCAACTAGACATCTCTATCGATTATTCATTAAGGGGATGTTTTCAACGGCAGGTCTCGTAGCACACGAGTTTCATACCCAACTCAAAAAACTATAAAAACTTTCATAAAAATTCATTGTTCTTGCCTTTCGGTGATAAATTCGCTACTTATTTTAGAATTTTACTCGGAAAAAATATCGATTGGGAAACATTGTTTCAGTGGTTGTTAATTTTTATGAGATTATCGAGATTTTTTAAATTACAAAAGTTTTAATTAGCTTTCAGTTATTAAAAACAAAACAGGTGAATTTCATCAATTTTTTTAGGGGTTGTTTGTTAGAAGTTTCCAGAAGCTTCAACTAATAGTTACTTATTATGTTCTGTATCAGTTTGTGAAATTGTTTCGCGTCTGGAGTTAGTTCTGGAGAATTGTTTTCTTGTTAACTTTTGTTAGTTTAGATTGTGGAGATGTTGGGGTTGAAAATTATAAAAAAAAAACGTGGACAAAATATAAATTGCTCTAGTGGAAACAATACACGATATAACAGTGGTAATAATTTTTACTGAATGAGCAAATCTGGTGGAGTGAACATCGATTTACTAAACAACACCTTTTAAACCTGTTTGAATGTAAAAACATAAATTTCGACAATTTTTACCAATAGAAAACGTTTTATAATGATGTCATTAAAGAGTCTTTAAAATAAAATTAAAAGAGATTTAGTAGACAAAACTTTCTTAATAGCAACTGTTGCAGTAAGCAATTAAGACATTGGAATCGCTTTATACTTCATTAAGTTTTTATTAATTTATAAAAAAAATATTGTTAAAACAGTAGTTAATATGGAGAGTAGACTAATTCAAAAAAACTTTATTTACACACAATATTTTGTAAAGTACATTTTTGAGTTCTTTTACAATTACAGAATTATTTAACGAAGCTGTCATTAAAATATCTGTTCAGTCATAAATTCTAAATCCATCAGTCACATGCAATCTGCTAAATTCAGTAAATTTTCATTAATTTGTTTTACGATTCATCAATCTTTATTTTAACCAAATTTTATACACAAATTATTTTCTGATATTTTTAACAAACTAACTAAACTATATAATCTAAAATTGCAGAAACTGTAAAAGCTGTCTTTAAAAAATAACACAGAGGCGGAAAAAAAATTCAATTTACGTAGGCTGTACATTTACAACTGCTGTATTTTAAGTCTTAACATAGTAGTCTTACTCTTAATCATAGTATCGTGTGACCAACAAAACTTCTGACCAGGAGTGCTATATACACACAGAATGTTATCAAATGTTAGTAATTAGTACTACTGCAGTAGTCCTGTGCCTTTGATGAAGCTCAGTACCTTGTCTGCAGGAGCCTTCTAGATAGCATTGGACTTCAGATATCGAGAGTCCAGGTATAAATCTCAAATGCAGGGCAGTAGCAGAGAATATGAAGAGGAGTTTCCTCATCTTTAACACAACCTCTGCAAATCTCGTCTTCGCTGAGTCCGATGACGTGAAGGTGTCTTTTTAGTAGGCAATGTCCTGTGTACATACCACTAACTGAAGGTCTCTACGGTTGAGACGCATCAGGTTTTCACTGCGTGCCCTGTCCGGTACTTTAAGAAAAAATCTGGATTGCCGCATGCCATCTTGAAACTGTCATTCAGAGAGATGGCGAGATTCTATCCACTTATAAAGTGTGTCTTTCTGTCGTCTTTTGAAAACGCCAAGAGCCGGTTCTGCCCCGATAAAGTCCATTTGTGAACCCTCTGGAGCCAGAACATTAACCCTCTCGTTACACGTTAGACCACAGTGTCCTGGTACCCAGCAAAGTACAACCTTTCTGTTGCACTCCGCCAGTTCCTGTAATCTGCTGTGACATTCTCAGACAAGCCTCGATGAGTACCTGCACGATTGCAAGGCCTGCAGCGAAGCCTGACTATCAGTGCAAATGCAGATTCGCCTGTTTGACAAAGCCCTCTGCACGCACTCAGTTACACAAGCGAGCAAAGCGAAGATTTCCGCTTAGAAAACGTCAACATGTTTGTCCAAAGGTATTGTAATTTCAACACCGAGCCCACATATAGATATTCCTGAGCCCGCCCCATTGGGGTGAACCAACCCGTCAGTATAGCAGACGAGCCAGTCCCCCGTTCTGAAGCTGCTCGTTTTTCACACCAGTTGTCACGTGGTTAATATTCACAAAATACTTGTGATTTGTAGCAATCCTGGGGGTCATACTGTCGTCCCCCATTTTAAAAATGGGGTCCAAATTCAACATCCTAGTGGATATTGTCCGATGCCCCTTTCCGGTTGCTGTTTTCCACCGATTAATACCGCGAAGCCGTAGGAAACTCATTGCAGCAGACTCTTCCACAATAAAATAAAATGGCCGAATCCCCACAATGAGCTCCATGGCTGCAGTCGGTGTAGTTCAGAAGGCCCCTGTAATTGTCAGGCAGGCCAACGGCTGGACCCGTGCTAAACTCTTTTTGGCCCAGAACCCACCAGACAAGAGAGCCGTACGTGATCATTGGTCTGACAACATAGTTGTAGAGCCAAAGCATAACGCGGTGTGTAAGACCCCAGGTTCTGCAAACAGCTCTTCTGGACGCCCAGAGCGTGCTGGTAGCTGTTCGCATCTTTTCTTCTACGTGTGATCTCCAGGTCAAACTGGAGATAACACTAAAATAACCCCCAAATATTTGACACTATGATCTACATGTAGCTGTTCGCCGAAAAGCAGAAGGGCCACATAATGGTCCCACCGTTTTCGGGTAAAAATAACATGGCCTGTTTTCTTCGGATTTACCGATAGGCCATGGAAATGTGTCAACAATATTTTATCCCAAGAAGGCTTGAGCTACCGTGCAATTGGAAGAAGATTTGGTGTAGCCCATAAGACGGTGTCTAGGATAGTTCAACGTTACCGGGAAACTAACGCGTATACTAGACGTCCTGGACAAGGCAGACATTGAAGTACAACGGCAATTGAAGATCGTTTTCTAAGAATTCATTAGGAGAGATTCACTACTGCTCGAGGTTTACAGCAACAGTTAGCAAGGGTGCATAATAACCAAGTAAGCATTGAAACCGTTCGGCAACGACTTGCAGAAGTTAACTTAAACCCCAGAGTGCCAGCTAGATGCCCAGCTTTGTCTGTAAACCACCGTACAGCTAGACTACCTTTTACTAGAGAACACGTCGAATGAGATGAAGAAGATTGGGGAGGGGTTTTGTTTACAGATGAGTCGAGATTTTGTTTGTACGGCAACGATAGACGTGCAAGAGTGTACCGACGTCTACATAAACGTTTTGCTGAGTGCAACATTTAAGAAGGTCATTCCTTTGGCGGAGGCTCTGTAATGGTATGAGGAGGCATTTCTTTGAAGGGTTGCACAGAACTTTACGTCTTTAATGGAGGAAATTTGAACGCTGCACAGTACATTACCGATATTTTGAAACCGTATGTTATGCCTTTTGCACCCTATATTGGAGATAACTTTATCCTGATGCACGATAACGCCAATCCCCACGTCGCTGGCATTGTACAGACATACCTTCAAGAAGTAAATATTGAAAAAATAGAAAAACAATAGCCCCATTATACGCTATAGACAAGAGATAATTACTCTAAGGATGGATCTTGATTTATGACAGTTCCCTCAGATGTTTCTGACAGAGAGAACTGTCATAAATCAAGATCCTGTCCTCTGTCAGAAACATCTGAGGGAACTGTCATGAATCAAGATCCATCCTTACGGTGATTATCCCTTGTCTATAGTGTACAATGGAGCTATATTGTTCGGTTTATAAAAGGGTCTTAAAAAGTCGGCCCACTTAAAGATACCAACACTGTATATCTATATTTTCACGTAGCATCAAATAATTGGTCCAAATACTGGAAAACTTGTAGTGAGCTAACATGAACTTCTCTTTAGCTCTATTCTTGATTATTTTTTAGAAGAGTTTGCATATTATTATCTTTCTAGTAACATAAATAACTCGCAGTTTTATAAATCAAGTAGTTGAATATATTAAGAGCAGATTATTGTGTATATTTACGCCTAAAACTTGCAAAACAAACTAATGAAAAATCAATACCGCCGCCAAGTTTTCCTTTTGCTCTAAATAAAAGTTTCATTGATAAAAAAGTACAAAAAAACTGTTATATCTAGTTTCAGTCCTGTTCCAAACAATTTTGAAGCAAATGCTCTTTCAGAATCTAAAGTTACAATGAAAAAAAAAATTGTAGAAAATGAAAATTTTATTGCGTTTTCTCAACTGGTGTCTCTAATTGCAATTCGGTTAGGGTTAGTAATCACCCTCTAATTGTCGATTAATGACATTTCAGCTTGCATATAAATCTAATTTACTAGCTGATTGAAATTGAAAATTGATTAGGAATTGAGATTGTGCATTTTATTAAGAAATCATCCAGATTTTGACTGTATAAATGCCTCATTAAAGTCGTAAAGAATTCATTATCTAAATGAGAAATGGCAAAAATGAAAAACTTGTTAGTTTGATTGATCACCGACAGGATTTTATTGCATTTTCTGTCATATCTACATTATGTTTTAAAGTGATTAATAATGTTCTGTCCATTAATAGTAATTAACTAATAACACAGCATGAAATCTAGTAAAATCAATATTGTGTCATTCTAGCATAACTCATTTTATATTTCTTCTATCAAAAACACTGAAATAAATATGATCTTAAAGCGTGCGTTTTCTGTTCACTTCAAGTGTAATTTTCGAATTTTTATTGTGTCTTGAGACTATTCCCAGATTTTAAAATTATTTTTGATTGTAAAAAAAATTTGAAAATTCGTGCTGCAAGCACCTTTCTATTGAATTTCCCCCTTTCTGGTTGATCTAAATTCCGGAGATGGCAATTCATCATAAATAGGGGTTAGACTAGAGATATTTTCGTAAAACGCGTCAGCTAATATAATCAATCCACTTATACAAAATCTTTTTCCATTTCATCTTGGATTTTATGCACATAATTTAACATTGTTAGGTTCTGGCAGAAAATACCTGGAGATGGATTAAGTGAGTGAAAACTTGTAATAATTAATTTAATACAAAGAACATAAATATTTCTATGAGAGCTCTAACTTTGTGCTACGTTATCGAGCCTTCACGTATTTTGTGACAATGGAATTGAGGAACTTGAATAACAATAGAACAAGATAATGAATTGTGATGGTTTCAACAAACATTAAAATATGCATTTATAGTTTCGTGACTTATGTTGGGTCTGGTTTCTGACTGGTAGAAGCTAGGAGAATTAGTTTAATTTATCTACAATTTTACAATCAAGTTATCTTTCACAAAAAAAAAGGTTTAATAAATGAGCTTAAATCCTAGTAGTCGTAGATATTTTTTTCTTTTCTGACAAATCTTTTCTCCATAAAATTTAAAGTATTTCAAGCTGTTCTAAAATACAAAAATTTGGAAATTATTTGGAAAATCTTTTATTGCTATAGAGCCCATCACTGGAAATCTTTTGGTAGAGGATACTTTGTATGTATTGAATATACAGTCATTTACCTAAAAATAAAATTATATAAATTACTTACAGATCTTCAAATGGTAGACGCTCTAAGATTTTAAGCAAAAGAAACCAAAAAAAAAAAAAAATGATCCAGGTACTTCTATAGATAGTTTTGAAGAACACAGAAGACAAAAACCAAAAAAATAACTCACATACTTCTTCTTTGAACTATTCTGAAATACACAAAAGACAATATCTCAAAAATTTCAGTCACTAAAACCACCAAGAAGTAAATTTAGAATCGAGTTATGTTGTCAGTTTAAAATTCTTTGTAAGTGCTTTATGTTAATTGTTGTTTGACTCACTCTATCTGATTTAGTGCTATTAGGTGTATCTTCTATAGGTAGTTCTGAAAATGCAGATGAAACCAAGAAAATGATTCACGTTCTTCTTCTATAGATAGTTTTAAACAACGCAAAAGAAACGAAGAAAATGACTTACGTATTTCATCTGTGGATACTTCTGAAAAACGCAGAAAAAGCTAAGAAAATGACTCACGTACTTGTTCAATGAATAGTTGTACAGAACGCAAAAAAACGAAGAAAATGACTCACCTACTTCTTCTATGGGTAGTTCTAAAGAACTTAGAAAAAACCAAAAATGACTTACGTACTTCTATAAAAAAAACAAAAATGACTTACGTACTTCTATGAATAAGTCCAAAAACACAGAAGGCAATATCTCAAAAATTTAAGTCATCAAGACTACCAAGAAGTAGACTTAGAAGCAAATTATAGTCGTCAGTTCAAAATTCTTTGTAAATGCTTTAAGTTAATTATTGTTCGACTTACTCTATCTGATTTAATACTATTGGTATATCTTCTATATATATACTTCTAAAGAACGCAAAAGAAACTAAGAAAACGACTCGCGTACTTCTTCTGTAGATAGTTCTAAAAAACGCTGAAAAAACTAAGAAAATGACTTACGTATTTCATTTGTGGATACTTCTAAAAACCGCAGAAAAAGCTAAGAAAATGACTCACGTACTTGTTCTATGAATAGTTCTAAAGAACCTAAAAGAAACCCCAAAAAAATGAATTACTTACTTCTATGGATAAGTTCAAAAAAGTCAGAAGACAAGAAACCAAAAAAATGACATGTATTTCTTCTGTGAACAGTTCTGAAGAACACAGAAGGCAATATCTCAAAAATTTAAGTCATCAAAACCACCAAGAAGTAGATTTAGAAGCAAATTATAGACGTCAGTTCAAAATTCTTTGTAAATGGTTTATGCGTTAATTATTGTTCGACTTACTCTATCTGATTTAATACTATTGGGTGTATCTTCTATAGATACTTCTGAAGAACGCAAAAGAAACTAAGAAAATGACTCACGTACTTCTTCTGTAGATAGTTCTAAAAAACGCAGAAGAAACGAAAAAATGACTCACGTGCTTCTTTCATGGATAGTTCTGAAGAACGCAGAAAAAGACAAGAAAATGATTTACGTTCTTCTATAGACAGTTGCAAAGAACGCAAAAAAAAGGAAAAAACGATTCACGTACTTCTTCTATGGATAGTTCTAAATAACACAGAAGAAACAAAAAATGACTTCGTACTTCTATGGATAAGTCCAAAAAAGTCAGAAGACAAAAAACCAAGAAAATGACCCATGTATTTCTTCTATGAACAGTTCTGAAAGACACAGAAGGCAATATCTCAAAAATTTCAGTCATCAAGATCAGTAAAAAGTAGATTTTGAAGCAAATTATAGTCGTCAGTTCAAAATTCTTTGTAAATGCTAATTTTTTGTTCGAGACTCTTCCTATCTGATTTAATGCCGTAGCTAACTGTTTCTTCGTTTAAACATGATCTTCTTCTATAGCTGATGTCCTTCTAATTATATTTCTTAAAGATTCAAGAAATGCAATGAGATTTTTATGCTTTAATAAAAACATAAGTTATGTAAGAAGATCAGATTCAAAAGAAGAAACACCAAGCGTATACAGTATTAAATTAAATAGTGACAACACAAAGAATGAGAAGAGGATAAGTTTGTACATAATTATAGAAATTCTTTATAATAAATAATAAAAATTGTATCAAGGTTTTACCATTTAGAGCATTAGACAATAAATATAACACTTTTTAAAGCCCTTCTTAAGTCAGGCTATTTTTTTCTCTCTAAAGTAAAAAGTTAGGGGAAGGTTTGTAACTGAAACACCCTCAGCAGCAGAATTTAAATAAAAACACAGAAGATTAATCTTCTGTAATTTCATTCTAAATAAAAATTCTTGCTTCTAAATAACTTGTTTCCATTTTTTTAATTCGTTCTAGTTCAAGAAAAACACTTAAAATTTGTTCAAAAATTTCCAAATTCCAAGATTTCAGTGTTTTGCAGTTTCTGCAGGATTTAACAGCAGTGTCTCTTATACTTGCTGCCAACATAATAATAATATAATATAGAGTTATTGACGTAATTCAGTCGATTTTAATTCTGACTACACCAACAGATTGCTTATTATAAATCTCTTTATATATGTATAATGTCATAAGAGATAAGATACCAAAAGAAAGTTGATTATGGTGCCTCTTCAAACCAAATTTTTGAGTAACAAGTTTCTAATTGTCCTGCCCTCTAAATTACGAGTTATTCAAATCGATCAAAATCACAAATTGAAAATGCAAATTTATCAAAAATCTCTGTGTGACTTTGAGAACAATCCTTAGAGAAAGACAAATATTGAACTATGCTAGAGTATGACAGTATAACTTATTTTATTAACTTGTTGATCTATTGGTTGGTTCCTGGCGATAACTAACACCACTACCGCCAACATCGTTAAATACAGTAAGCTTGTAATTAGATTTATAACTTACAAGCGTGAACCTGACTTAATTAAATGACGAACTCGACGAGGTCACACCTTTCAGGTCTTTTTCTGAATTAACTTTCAGAATAAAATTTACCCCAAAAAAAACTAAATTCTAATAATAATTTTCAGGTTTAAAAAAGCAAATAGAAAACTAGCTTTTTTCAAAGATTTAAAAACTAAATTAAAATAAACAACATGTAACTGCAACAACAAAACCGAAATTTTATTGTTAAATTCGCCATAAAATTATAGAAAGCTCCAAATTTTTTTAGACAAGTCTATATTTTTAAAAAAACAACCTCAACTGCAATATAAGCGTCCTAAAATGTCATAGAATCATAAAAATGTCTCAAATTGACATAAAAGTAACACAGAATGGTTTTAAATTTGCCATAGAATCGACTTAAATGTTCTAAATTACTATTAAAATGTCTTAAACTACCATAGAAGGGCAATAGTGGTAACACCATATAAGAGTATGGCAACTACTATAAATTGCCATAAAAGTAATGAAACATCTTAAATTGTCAAAAAATTGTCTTTAAATGACACAGTATTGTCCTTGGAATTGTCCTAAATTGCCATAGAACCATAGAAACGTTCAAATTTTTTTAGAAGTCTATATTTCTAAAAAAATATCCTCAATTGCGTCCACAAGCGTCCTAGGACGTCATAAATCATATAAGTGTCTCAAATTGCCATAGAAATTAACACAAAATGGTCTTAAATTCGCCATAGAATCTTCTTAAATTTATACAAAATCACCGAAACAACAATTGTGATATGAACGTTTTAAATTGCTATAAAAATGCTTAATTCATGTTACAAAAACAGCTAAATTGCCATAAAGGTATTGAAACATCCTAGATTGTCAAAGAATTGTCCTTAAATGACATAGAATCATAGAAATCATCTAAATTTTTTTTAGAAGTCCTATATTTCCAAAGAAAGCCTCTTAAAATGTCATAGAATTATATAAATGTCTTAAATTGCTATAGAAATTGACATAGAATAGTTCAAAATTGCCATAGAAATACCCCATAACAAGCCACAGAAACGGCCAAGTTACTTAAAAATGTCGCAAACTACAATAGAATAGACTTTAAAACTGTCCTTAAATGACATAAAAAATTATTTTAAATTGTCATAGAATCATTGAAACGTCCAAAATTTTTCTAAAAGTCCTATATTTTTAAAGAAACGCTTTCATTTGCGATATAAGCGTCCTAAAATGTTATAAACGTCATAAAAGTACTCTGGTTTTGTTGAAAAGTCCTAAATTGTTTTAATTGTGTTGAAAGTAGACATAGAAACTTTCAAATTTCTGATGAAAAAAGGCTTAAACTAAACTAAAATTATAAAAACGTCCTAATTTTTCACTGAGACGTCCTAAATTGTCAAAAAGTCATTGAAAAGTCTTAAATTGTTCTAGAAATATCTCAAATTGTCACAAAAACGTTTCAAATTTTCACAAGATAGTCCTATACTACCACAATTTGTTGCAGAAGAGACCTAAATTGTCATAACATTCTAGAAACATTATAAATTGGCAACGGATTGTCCTGATTTGCAATAAAATCGTAGAAATATCCTAAAAATGTCCTAACCACTACAACAAAGACCCAATTGCCAGAAATATATATAAAGGGTTTTTCAATAAGGATGGATCGATGTTAAAATGGAATAAAACAAGCTGTGTGTAAGGTATTTAAAAAAAATCTTTTTTTATATGAAAGGTCCATGCATGCCTTTATTTATGGAATATAACATCGTTCAAATGTCCGCCGCGACTTCTAACTGTGGCATGGATCCGAGTGGACCAATTTTGAATGACTCGCTCGCATAGATCTGGCTGAATTTGACCGATGGCATTGGTGATATTGACTTTAAGGGCATCGGTCGATTGCGGCTGATTGGTATAGACCTGCGATTTGAGAAAACCCCACAAAAAAAATCTAGCGGGGTCAAATCGCACGATCTTGGTGGCCAATTCACGTCACCTTTGCGAGAAATAAGTCTGCCCTCAAATCTTTCATGCAGAACGTCCAGCGTGGCATCTGCTGTATGACACGTAGCCCCGTCCTGCTGGAACCACATGTCGTCTACCTCCATATCGTTTAATTTAGGGCAAAAGAAATTTGTTAGCATCGTTTGAGCGCTCGCTGTTGACGGTGATGGCCTCACCAACGTCATTTTCAAAAAAGTATGGAGCAATGACGACGCCGGCCCAAAATCCGCACCAAACAGTAACTTTTTGTGGATGCATTTGCTCGTCACTAAAGATGATTTTTCGACCAAATGTGGGGTCTTCTTCTAAACGGTTCGAAGCCCAGTCAGCGAACAAACGGCGTGTCTATGGTCATTAACTTTAAGCTCCTGAGTCAATTGGATTTTGTACGGATGTGATCCCAAATCCCGACGCAAAATTCGCCAAACTGATGTCTGCGAAAGGCCGAGTTCTTGTGCACGACGCGGAATTGACTGCCTCGGGTTTTGCTGTACACTTTCACGTACGGCAGCAGTATTTTCGGCCGATCTAGCATTTCTTTGACGACGGGATGTTGGCTGATTGTTTACCGAACCCGTTGTTTTAAATTTGATCACCAAACGCTGCAGAGCCGCTTTTGAAGGACCACCGTGTCTTCCATAAAATGGGCGCAACGAGCGCAATGTTCGAACTAACGAACAGTCATTTTGATAATAAGGTTTTATCATTTGGACGTGTTGCTCAATTGTGTAATTTGCCATAGTAATTTGGCATTAGTGACTGAACAATAAACACCAGATTACACAGACACTACCAAAAAAATATGGCCGCCACAGGGTGCCACCATCAACCCATCCTTATTGAAAAATCTTTTATAAACGTTCTAAATTAACATATAATTGTTCTAAATTCGACATAGAATAGTCCTAAATTTTTATAAAATCACGAAAATTATTAAAATTGTAATTCAAAGGTTCTAAATTCCTATAGAACTGTTCGTTAACATGCCACAAAAAAGGCCCAAATGGCCATAAAGACGCCTCAAATTACCACAAAAAGGGCCTAAGAATTGTTCTTAAAAGATACAGAATTATTCTAAAATATCATAGAATCAAATGAATATCTCAAATTTTCCTAAAAAGTCCAAATAAACATTCTAAAATGCCCTCGAACTATATAAACGTCTCAAATTACCATAGAAAACCAAAATTTGTCATAAAATAATAAAAATGTAATAAAAGTCCTCAGTTTGTGATGAAAAAGATCTTAAACTAAACGAAGGTCATAAAAACGTCCTAATTTTTGACTGAAACGTCCTAAATTTCCATAAAATCACAAAAATGACTTAAATTATAATACAAGCGTTTCTAAATTTCTAGAGAAATGCCCTATAATGCCACAAAGTGGCCAATTGCTATTACAACGTCTGAAACTATCATGGAAGAGTATGGTAACTGCTATAAATTGCCATAATTGTAGTAAAACATTTTAAATTGTCAAAGAATTGTTCCTAAATGAGATATAATTGTTCCTGAAATTGTCTTAAATTGTCATAGAATCATAAACTCCAAGTTTTTTGTAGAAGTCCTATATTTCCAAAAAAACGACCTCAATTGCAATATAAGTATCCTAAATTGTAATAAAATTTAAAAATATCTCAAATTGTCATCGAAATTAATAGATAAGAGACTTAAAATAAAATTTGGGGATGAAAATGACCAAGGGCAACGGAATAAAGAGCCCGAGAGGTCATAATTTACCCCTGTTTAACTTTCCATGAAGTTAATAGATTATATTTATAGTTACTGTAATAAAATAGAAGAAAAGTTATTAAAACTAAGTTTCTCATTAAAAACAAGTATTTAAACAAATTTCCAAAAACGTACATGAAATTAGGAAACTCAATTAAGAAAATCAACTTAGGAAAAAATAAACAACTTCAAAGCAAATGCAATTTAAACTTATATTATTTATCTTCTTGCAAAATTAATTAAATAAAAAATTCCATTGGAATTTATGCTATTCACATTTCAGAAGATTACATTTCAAAATAAATGTTTAAACAAAGTCTCAACTAACATATTCTATTCCTTTTGAGTTTTTTATACTTTCCATTTTACAGTGATACGAATTGGTGAAATTTTGCGATTTCTCCCCAAGTTAAAAAAAAGAAATATCTTAGTTTGAAAGTTGTAGAATCTCTTGAGCCACATACCATCGAGAATTTAAATGACATTTTAATATTTTTCCTTTTCTCATCCAAAAATGAGTTTTAATTTAAATAACATATCACGAAACTGAAACTAGAAAAGAATACGTGATAAACTCACCCCTTTATAAATGAATTTTACTATAATTTAAAATATGTAAATATGCACCGACTTTGTGTACTTGAAAACTTGAATGGAAGCCTTAATGGAAGTTGGGAGAGTCTTCTTACCCCAATAACTTCTTTAACAAATTTAAAATTAGGGCAAAGCATGAATAGTATTTAAAGCAAGTCAACCACGTAATGACCGGATATAACCGTAACAAATTTAAAGATAACAATTCTATTGTGTGTTTTAATAAAATATCTACAGACAGACAAAAAAAATCATTTTATAATCGTTCTGAAATCTGAAAAGCAGCTTTCGCTTGTCTCATAACAAAGCTCCTCACGTTTAGTAGACGTGCTTTAGGTGCGCATGTTGTCACTATGTCTCTGATATCGATGATTTAAATTGAAGATGTCTTTTTGTTTATAAGATTTATCGAAAATAGACAGCAGATGTGTACAGATCAAAAGCCGAGTTGCTTAACTAGTTTTCCTACGTATATGGTACTACAACTACAGCTATTTCTGGTTTATTTAGGCGATGATGGTAGAGAATACATTTGGTAATTTAAGTGTCACTACTTTTCTATACTTCTAAGGCAATTGCAGGAGCGTCGACCCGAATCAACCGGATGAACAAAACAGACAGTAAAATAACCCCCTATCATTGCCAATACATCCTAGAAACATAAAGTTTTATTGGAGCGGAGGGAAGGCATAAACAAATCCAGAGGAAATCAGAAGGAATTTCTCACAGTTTTTGGTGTAAACCGGAGAATAAAGCATTTTGCATAAAATACTGGAGTTTATACAGCAGTGGCTTATTGTGTGATAATACAACAGTAAAGTACCGCAATTTAGGTATTAAAAAAATTGTAAGAGTAAATGAAGATGAATTCAAAACGACCCAAATACATCTATGAAGCAAAATTATATTTGCTAGAAAAGAACTGCAAAAATTGAGCGAAAGATTATTGGATTATATAACTAAAACAACATGCTTAATAATTCTATGACAATTTAAATTCATTGTATGGCAATTTACAACGTTTTAAGCCCTTCTATAGAAAATTTGAGACATTTTTGAATTTTATAACAATTTAGGATACTTATATTGCAGTTGAGGTCTTTTTTTTGGAAATATAGGACTTCTACAAAAAACTTGGAGTTTATGATTCTGTGACAATTTAAGACAATTTCAGGAACAATTATATCTCATTTAGAAACAATTCTTTGACAATTTAAAATATTTTACTACACTTATGGCAATTTATAGCAGTCACCATACTCTTCTATGGTAGTTTGAGACGTTGTAATAGCAATTGGCCACTTTGTAGCCTTATAGGGCATTTCTATAGAAATTTAGAACGTTTGTATTATAATTTAAGTCGTTTCGGTGATTTTATGGAAATTTAGGACGTTTCAGTCAAAAATTAGGACGTTTTTATGACCTTTGTTTAGTTTAAGATCTTTTTCATCACAAACTGAGGACTTTTATTACATTTTTATTATTTTATGACAAATTTAGATTTTCTATGGTAATTTGAGACGTTTATATAGTTCGAGGGCATTTTAGAACGTTTATTTGGACTTTTTAGAGGAATTTGAGATATCTATTTAATTCTATGATATTTTAGAATAATTCTATATCTTTTAAGGACAATTCTTAGGCCCTTTTTGTGGTAATTTGAGGCGTTATTATGGCAATTTGGGCTTTTTTTGTGGCATGTTAACGAGCGGTTCTATAGGAATTTAGAACCTTTGGATTACAATTTTAATAATTTCCGTGATTTTATAAAAATTTAGGACTATTCTATCTCGAATTTAGAACAATTATATTTTTTCAATAAGGATGGGTTGATGTTGGCACCCTGTGGCGGCTATATTTTTTTGGTAGTGTCTGTGTAATCTGGTGTTTATTGTTCAGTCACTAATGCCAAATTACTATGGCAAATTACACAATTAAGCAACACGTCCAAATGATAAAACTTTATTATCAAAATGACTGTTCGTTAGTTCGAACATTGCGCTCGTTGCGCCCATTTTATGGAAGACACGGTGGTCCTTCAAAATCGACTCTGCAGCGTTTGGTGATCAAATTTAAAACAACGGGTTCGGTAAACAATCAGCCAACACCCCGTCGTCAAAGAAATGCTAGATCGGCCGAAAATATTGCTGCCGTACGTGAAAGTGTACAGCAAAACCCGAGGCAGTCAATTCTTGGTCGTGCACAAGAACTTGGCCTTTTGCAGACATCAGTTTGGCGAATTTTGCGTCGGGATTTGGGATTACACCCGTACAAAATCCAATTGACTCAGGAGCTTAAAGTTAATGACCAAAGACAACGCCGTTTGTTCGTTGACTGGGCTTCGAACCGTTTAGAAGAAGACCCCATATTTGGTCGAAAAATCATCTTTAGTGACGAGCAAATGCATCCACAAAAAGTTACTGTTTGGTGCGGATTTTGGGCCAGCGGCGTCATTGCTCCATACTTTTTTGAAAATGACGTTGGTGAGGCCATCACCGTCAACAGCGAGCGCTATAGAACGATGCTAACAGATTTCTTTTGCCCTAAATTAAACGATACGGAGGTAGACGACATGTGGTTCCAGCAGGACGGGGCTACTTGCCATACAGCAGACGCCACGCTGGACGTTCTGCATGAAAGATTTGAGGGCAGAGTTATTTCTCGTGAATTGGCCACCAAGATCGTGCGATTTGACCCCGCTAGATTTTTTTTGTGAGGTTTTCTCAAGTCACAGGTCTATACCAATCAGCCGCAATCGACCGATGTCCTTAAAGTCAATATCACCAATGCCATCGGTCAAATTCAGCCAGATCTATGCGAGGGAGTCATTCAAAATTGGTCCACTCGGATCCATGCCACAGTTAGAAGTCGCGGCGGACATTTGAACGATGTTATATTACATAAATAAAGGCATACATAGACCTTTCATATAAAAAAAAGATTTTTTTAAATACCTCACACACAGCTTGTTTTATTCTATTCTAACATCGACCCGGCCTTATTGAAAAACCCTTTACATATATTTCTGGCAATTTGGGTCTTTCTTGTAGTGGTTAGAACATTTTTAGGATATTTCTACGATTTTATTGCAAATCAGGACAATTATTTGCCAATTTATAATGTTTCTAGAATGTTATGACAATTTAGGTCTCTTCTGCAACCAATTGTGGTAGTATAGGACTATCTTGTGAAAATTTGAAACGTTTTTGTAGCAATTTGAGATATTTCTAGAACAATTTAAGACTTTTCAATGACTTTTTAACAATTTAGAACGTCTTAGTAAAAAATTAGGACGTTTTTATGATTTTAGTTTAGTTTAAGACTTTTTTCATCAGAAATTTGAAAGTTTCTATGTCTACTTTCAACACAATTAAAACAATTTAGGACTTTTGAACAAAACCAGAGTACTTTTATGACGTTTTTAACATTTTAGGACGCTTATATCGCAAATGAAAGCGTTTCTTTAAAAATATAAAACTTTTAGAAAAATTTTGGACGTTTCAATGATTCTATGACAATTTAAAATAATTTTTTTATGTCATTGAAGGACAGTTTTAAAGTCTCTTCTATTGTAGTTTGCGACATTTTTATAGTAACTTGGCCGTTTGTGTGGCATGTTATGGGGTATTTCTGTGGCAATTTTGAATTATTCTATGTCAATTTATATAGCAATTTAAGACATTTATATGATTCTATAACATTTTAAGAAGCTTTCTTTGGATATATAGAACTTCTACAAAAAATTTAGATGATTTCTATGATTCTATGTCATTTAAGGACAATTCTTTGACAATCTAGGATGTTTCACTACCTTTATGGCAATTTAGCCGTTTTTGTAACATGAATTAAGCATTTTTATAGCAATTTAAAATGTTTATATCACAATTGTTGTTTTGGTTGTTTTGGTGGTATAAATTTAAGAAGATTCTATGGCGAATTTAAGACCATTTTGTGTTAATTTCTATGGCAATTTGAGACACTTATATGATTTATGACATCTTAGGACGCTTGTAGACGTAATTGAGGATATTTTTTTAGAAATATAGACTTCTAAAAAAAATTGAACGTTTCTATGATTCTATGGCAATTTAGGACAATTCCAAGACCAATTCTATGTCATTTAAGAAGAGTTCTTTGGCAATTTAAGACGTTTCGTTACTTTTATGGCAATTTAAACGTTAAACCTCTTCTATGACGAACTTAAGACAATTCTATATTAATTTAGGTTGTTTATGTATATTTATATAACAAAGTATTGTAATTATACAGTGAAATAATATAAGTGATTGTTGGAATTTGAGTCGGTGGAAACAAATTAGATCAGTTTTTTCCTTCTTTTCGAAATAGATAATAATGTAGATAATAAAAAAGTGTAGAGATAAAATTTGAAACATCCAGTGTAGTAAATATTTAAGAATTAGATACAGAATATTATCTAGATTTCTATTCAAATTTTACCTAATATTAAACAAATAATTATCTGTAATTTCCAAAATTTTAGTTCGGTATTTTCAAATGACAGAATTACTATTCTATTGAATTAGGAATTGTAGTATAATCCAAACTACGTCATATTGAATAAGTGACCACACTGCAAATACTAGAACTGTTGAATATAGCAACATACATAATTCGAACTTATTAATTAATATGCACTCGGTTTATTTACTGAAGAGTGATTTAACCAGTTTCGTGAGATTATTGATAGAGCTTTTATCTACTAGCAAAACTAGTTTCAGAAATGATTGCTTTTTCTCAAAAACTAAAATGAAAACATGTGATTTTCATTTAATTCTACTTAGTTTTTCACTGTTTTTGCCACAAACTAACTAAAAACAACTCCAGAAATAAACAAAAATTTTACAAGTGTTGATATGTAGTTGCTTTAATAATAATAAATAAACATTTATTTATGTACGTTTCAGTCTATTTTTCAGAGAATGAAAATATACAAGCAACACTTATATATCTTTCTGAAAGGTCAAATGTGAGAGCTACAAGGGCGATGTTTTTCACGAAAAAATAAAGTATGTTCTAAGATTAACACTAATTTTGAATAATGGCCCAAGATATAAAGGTTTACGAGATGCAAACATCAGTATCAAGTTTTTTTCTTGCCATTTTTTAATAATTTTTAATCTAAAATATTGCAATGTCTGTGCGAAATTGAGGTTTTATAGTCTTCACGTTTTCTTGTATCTCGTCAATAGCCGTGACGAATATCTCTCAGAATCACGCGCTATAATGTGATTCATTATTATGGAAGTGTTCGGCTTTCTCTATACTAGTTCGTAACAAGAGGAAAATATCAAAGCACAATAACAAATTCGAAAATTACACAATTTTTAAAACCCTTTTTTTCTCGTAAATTATGGCAATAATATAATTTTTTTTGTAATTTTCTAATCTACAATATAACAGCATAAATTCCGACTGGCATTAGAGCACAGTAATAAATTCGAAAATTATCACTTTTAATAATAAAATAATTTGTTTCAATTTTCTGATTGATGAAGTTTGACTTGATTAGATCTAATTAAGTTTCTTTTCGAAAGAAAGTAACATTGTATGTTCAGACAAAGAGACATTAAGAGCAGTCCATCATTTTCATTCACACGATTTAGATGATTCTCACAATGTCCAAAGTTGCAAAATGTCGACAAGAATTTACGTCCTCATCCTTTTGGTTTATGTAGATCAAAAGCATAAAATCTTCTTTTATAACCACCTATCTTTAGCTATTTCAGACTAATATGTAATTCGGAATTTACATACAAATGTCTCTCAAACATTTAACAACAGCGTGAGAATTGCAAATAATTTTTAAAATAATAAAATTGAGTTATTTTTATAAATAGTTTAAGTGCTTCCTGACTAAAATTGATCTTCCCACAAACTAATTTAAATGTGAGAAGTCAAAAGGAAAAAAAAGCAAGAATACAGTTCTGTCACGGCAATGAAAATCTGAAATATGTGAAAACATTTTTATTACAATCAGAAACTGAAATCTGCAACAAAAAAATTTCGATTTTGTATAAACTGTGTTTCTTATATTTCCGGGTTTTAGGAAAGACGTTCAATGGAATTCCTGATCTGAATTGTAACAATTTTCTTATTGTCACACTAAAATACCTGCTGTGTATAGTATTAACCAATCAAGTGTAACAAAATAATAATAGGACGTAATAAAGATAAAATTTGATAAAAGAAATAATAACTGGATTTTGTGCAATTTTAATGCAACAATAAATATCTTATCAGAGTGGAATAAATTGAAATTTTATTATTTAATTGTTATAATTTTAAGGATAAAAAAAGAGAGATGAATTAACGTGACAACACACAAGAAACAAAGACTCTTAAATAACAGAAAAATGCACGTAGATTGTCCTGAACAAATGGAAATTTTCCAAAAACCACCTTCTAATTTCAGGACCACAAATAAGACACTGTGGCAATATAATAAATGCGAGTTCGAATTAAGAGTGTCTTAAAAATTGGGGAGTTCTCAGAAAACATTGATTTGAGATTAAACTTTAGAAATCTTGAAACAATTTCATGTTTCAATAGCTATTTTTGGTTCTTAAAAAATTTCTCTAATGCCACTGTTGAGAAAAGATAAATTCTTGATCTCAAAAATTCTATAAAAAATTGTTGAGAGTTCAAAAAATACTTTTGATTTTTGATTTTCAGGTCTCTAAGAAATTTCTGAGCTCTGATACAATATTAAAATTGGTGAGAAAAAGTTCTCGACTTAAAAATCTGTTTATCTTTACTTTAAAAAATTCTGAGTTAACAGAAATGAAAACAACAAGAATATTTTTCATTCTGAAAAGATATCTCAGAAGTGTGTTTAAATTGCAACTGATAAGACCTCTAAAAGATTCTGAGATAATAGATGTATCGTGTGCTAAGAAAAACCGAATAGAGTTATTTCTGATTCCGAAAATGTATCTCAAAAATTGTTGATAGTTTAGAAATCAACAAATTATTTCGCAAGTCTCTAAAATTCTTAATTATGTGTTTAAATAGACACTCAGACAACCTCTAAAAAATTCTGAGCTAATAAAAATGTATCTCTTGCTAAATAATGGCAAAAATAATTATTCCTCTTTCTGAAAATGTGTGCTAAAAATTGTTGAGAATTCAGAAAACATTGATCTGAGCTAAAATTAATCTTCAAAAAAATTCAGTTCTAAAAAAATAGTGATACTGCTTCTCAGAAAACTTTCCAAAAATTGTGAATTCAGAAAAATTCGTATACAAAAATTCTGTTTCTCAGAAAGTCTCTCTTGTTGAATAATGCCAAAAATAATTATTTCTGATTCTGAAAAGCTCAGAAAACATTGTTTGAGTT
The DNA here is from genome assembly GCA_029207805.1 of Tribolium confusum. Taxonomy (NCBI): domain Eukaryota; kingdom Metazoa; phylum Arthropoda; class Insecta; order Coleoptera; family Tenebrionidae; genus Tribolium; species Tribolium confusum. Next base: position 1,161,592 of record JALGAY010000004.1, read on the forward strand.
AAAATTGATCTGCACAAATCTTCATGAAAATTCAGAGCTCAAAAAATGGTATTTCTGCTACTGAGAAACCTTTTTAAAGATTCTAAACTCAGTCTAATTTAAGTCTGTTTCTCAAAAAATCTCCAAAAAATTACTGAGAGTTTAAAAACTATATATTGTAATACAAAAACTATTTAAAGTTCTCAACATAAATACGTTTCTTTACTATTCAGAAGAGCTCAAAAACGTTCTGAATCAATAAAAAATGTCATATATAATTTATGCATTCTATGTTTAGAATGTAGTGTTTAAAAATATGTTAGTAACAAAACGTGATTAATACCTAATGATTGCTAAACTTGCTAAGTCAAGGTGAACCACACACTACCACCTTTGCAAATCTTTCAAGTGCAGGAAAACTCTTTTCTTGAGATATCTCGGTGAAAACCAGGTGTAAACACATGCCAAGCAGGAAAATGTGTTGACATCAAACGAGTTTTAAACCGAGATAAACAAACAAGATGTTTGAATAGAAGTGTTATCTCAATTTTTATTGTTTGTTTAAGGGTGTGTGGTGGATAATTCTGAACGCAATTAACGGTTTTTGGTATTATTTTGGCTTTAGAGCCTGGGGCGAAATCAAGACCCATTCACCTGCTTCCAGTTTACAGTTATTAAATTCAAACTGGTCATGGTATTAAAATTGAATTTAGCATGTTTGGACATTTAAGTCGGAAAACATTCTCAATAAATTAATAAAATAGAAAAATCGTAAAGATAAATCAAAAGTCACAACGCGGCGGCCGTGTTTCAGAGCTTTGTCATCTCGCAACGAGAAAATACTTCAACATGAACAAGTGGAAAATAAATGTCTTGTTAGTTTTTATAAAAGCATGGCTTGATGGTCGTCGTACAATAAAACTTTGTCTAAATTTCTCCTCTCGAGGTTTTTTACGACGCAAAGGGCTAATTAAAGACGCTCCATGGTTCTGAAAGGACCAAATACGATGCTAGTAAGCTGGAATAAAATCAATTGAAACATGTCTGCTGTTTTAATTAGAATTTTGTTTACAACGTGTGGGATTTTGTATTTTTAGCATTTCATTAATAGATTTTTTTTTTCGCAAACTTTACAAAATAAACGCAATTCTTTCGGTTCAGTTCTCTCTTTAATATCTTTCTACGTTTCATCTTCGAGTTAATTCCCTCAACAGCTATTTTCCAGCTCACAATGTTTTACTAGCAATGTTATTATAGAACAGTCGTTGCCTCTTCAGATTGGACACTCGTAAATAATAAAAAAATCAAAAATTTACTTCTCTTCTTCTTGATCTTGTTCATCTTTTACCACTAAACGTAAATCTCCTTGTTCTTTTTTCTCTTTTATTTGTCGTTTATCTTGCTTTACAAGAATCTTCCGTTGTTTTCTTCTTTTACAAACTCTTATTATTTTACTAATCTCTGTCTTTATTTAGATTGTAATTATCCTTCTTTCATCTACTAGTCACGATTCTCCTTATTCTTTATTCTTCTCCTTAAGTCATGTTTTTTAATTTCGTCTTGGATCTTTCCTTGTTCTTCTACTTTAGAACCATTCAAACAATGTTTTTCAGGTTCTTTTCCTTCTAGCTGTAGTTTTTTTCTTCTTATTTCCTCTAGTCTGTTCGTTTTTCTCTTTTATTCACCGCATTTCTTGTTTTACTAGAATCTTCCTTTGTTTTTCTTCTTTTAGAAACGTTTTTATTCTAAGATTTTTCACTGTACTCACAGCTCTTCTTGTTCTTTATTTTTCTCCTTAAGTTATTGATTTTTAATTTTTTTTAGCTTTTCTAGAATTTTTCGTTGGTTTTCTTCCTTTAAAAACGTTTTTTATTCAAGAATTAGACATAAAGAAAATGAAAAAAATCAATGACAAAGCGAAGAATAAGAAAAAATGAAGAAGACATTGAAAACGACGACTAGAAGGATCTGGAAAAACATAGAAGATTTTAGACTACTTTGAATTAAAAAAACGTTTAAAAAAAAGAAGAACATGGAAAGCCAATACCAATAATAACAAAAAAAAAGAAGAATAGAAGTATATTGTAAAAGAACTTAAAGATCAGAAGTAGATGCTAGAAAAACTTAAGAAAGGGTTTTCTACAAGAATTTGAAAAACGTAGTTTAGAGGTTTAGAGCAAAAAAATAGAGAATCAGATGAATAACTGGAAAAGGTAAGAAGAAACACTACATCAAAAAAAAAAAAAATAACGAAAGGTTTAGAAAGTTGAAAAACGTCGATTTAAACATTCTATTAAAACAAAAAACTATTTAAAACAAAGCTAAAAAACGATGACTTAATAAATAAAATAAATAAAAACAAAGAGAATGAGCAGTAGAAAAAGAAAAATCACAGTCTAAAAAAACAAAGGTTAGTAAAAATATTTTATAATAAAAAGAAATTGAAGACGAAAAACAGTGTAGAAACCTAGAAAAACGAGAAGAATAACAACTAGTAGGTATGAAAAAAAAACAGATATATATATATTTAAAAAAAGGTAATATAAAGAAAATAAACCAGAAAAATAATGACATAAAAAAGAAGAAATACTACAACTGCTAAAAACCGATAAAGAAAGATTTAAGAAAAAATGAAAGAGTCGGTGAAGAAAATTTGGAAGAACATGTAGAGACTATAGGCGGGCTTGAATTAAAAAACAGCATTTAGAGAAAAAGAAGAACAAGAAGATCAAACAAAACGAGTAAAGTAACAAAAAAGAAGAAGAACAAAAGCAGATTCTAGAAGAATTTGAAAAATTAGATTCTAGAAAAATATGAAAAACCTAGTTTGGAGGGTTCTACAACAACTGAAGATTTCAAGCAACTGACAAAAATAAAAAATCGGAAAAATGACTAGAAAAAAGTAAGAAGAAACACTACAACTAGAAAAAAATAAAGAAAGATTTAAGAAGAAATTGGGAAATGTCGAGTGGAGGTTCTGTAGGAACAGATACAGATTTTACGCGACTTTGGAAAACAACGTCTGGAAAGAAATAAAAAAAAAATAGAAAGAAATTTTTTTTAGAAAAACTAAGACAACTGAAAATAAGAATATGTATTATATATTTTATATATTTATAAAAGCAAAACTTTTTATAAACAAATTACTAAAATTAGCTGTGTTGTTAAATCTTTAAATGTCCAACTGTTTCGCTTGGCATAAACATTTTGTTTACAACAATAAAATTAACATTTTAATTTGTTTTTGTTTTTTAATTATAAGATTGTTTTAAAACAACAGTAAAATCTAAAATATTGTAAAAATTCAGAGCCCTCCTACTTACAAACAATTTTTTTTTTTACAGATTAGATATTTTCTCTTCTAGCAATTAAGTGAAATTAAATACCAAGAGATTTGTAAACCATTTAAACCCAAACATACCTCTGAATTCCCTCCCAATCAGTCCTGTACTTCCCCCATCAATCCCGCACCAAAATCTCTCATTCAGAATAGTGCCGTATCCCGAACTCATCCAGAAAACTAACCACACCACTCCCAACTAACACATGCCTTCCCACACTTTCCACATAATGCGATACCACAATCGAGATTTATCAGAATAATTCGCATTGTTTGCACGCAGATAGTATTTGCATTATTTAAAACGGCCGTAAATAACGCCCGTTAGCGGTCATGTAAGCATCACGTCGTTTCATTAGTGAAAATGTTTGGAAAACCGAACCCATATGGGTCTAGACACGCACGTCTTCGACTTGTTGAACTCAACCCAGTGTTCAAGTGACTGCTTTACTCTCTCTCCACGACTGGCTGAGGCTGACCGACCCATCGTAGTTTGTGGTAGGACAAAGCCGAAGAAGTAGCGGAAAGTGTGTGTGATGGGTTAATTGACGGACCTTTAAACAACCATCAGAGTTCTTGGTGATGATGAGTTTCAAGGACAACAAAGCTACAGCGAGATGAGGACGCGACACTCATAAATTTTCAAAATTGTAAATTATGATAAGACCTGATTTATGAGAGATTTAGGACAGATTGGTAATGAAATTGCAAAAAGTAAAAGTCTGCGTTGAAAGATAATAAAAGAAAAAGTTTGTTTTAAAAATTGTTTTGTTAACTGTCTACTTGAAGTTTTGGAAGGCAAATTTGAACAACAGACGTGACTATAAGCCAAAATACAGTGAAACCACTCAAGAAACTTTTTCTATTACTTAATACCAACTTACAGATTTTTGAAAATATTTTATTTTGTTTTTGATTTGTGTTCCTTCTTATTTTTGAACATTTTTAGGGTCTAAACCAGTAGCAGTAGAATAATCGTTTTTAAAGCAAATTATTCAAAATTTAATTATCTATCTTTGACCACTTGGGCAACAAGCAAAGATTCACATATTTTTTATAAATATATAAAGATTTTTTTAAATTTGTTTTGACAGTCTTTTTAATAGAAACATTTAAATTTTTTGCTCTATCACTTTGACTTCGTTTGTGACGTCATTTCTTTTCTTTGTATTATTTTGACTCTAGACTCCTTAAATGGACTAGTTCTTTTTCTCTATCTTTTTTCCAGTCAGTTCTATATTTTTTCTGTTAATTGCTTCGATTGTATGGACCTATGGAGTGACTGATCTAAGATCCAAAAACTCTTTTATCAGTGCCCGACTGGGGGAACCTGAGGCTCTTAGGGGTTTTTTAGAAAGGCCCACTAACTTATATATATCGCAGCTACTTGATGAAAAAAGGCATTTTATTACAAAAAAGCGATTTTATGAAGTAATTATTATAAAATGGCTATTACCTATTGCAACCTACTAATTGTTATAAAATGCCTATTACCTATTGCATTTTATAACAATTAAAATGCATATAATTAAAAATATAAAATGCCTATTGCATTTTATGGGTTTTATTTTTATAAATTGCCGCTTTCGATTCCCAGTTTTTATTTCTGATATCAAAAGAAAACTATAAAATGTCTCTTATTGATTCTGATTTTTATAAAATGCCTTTTTGTAAAAACCAATTTTTATAAAATGTGGTTTACATTTTCTAGTATATTAAAATGCCTCTTGCAGTTCGCATTTTAACAAAATGGTCGCCTATAGCTTCCAGTTTTTATAAAATATTGTATACGGCTTCTGATTTTTATAAAAAAAGGTAGAAAATGTCTTCTGTTTATTCTAATTTTTATAAAAGGTGATCTACAATTTCTAATATGTTTTTTACAAAAAAGGCAATTTTTGATTAGTCTATATAAAATGCCTTTTTTAGTTCCCATTTTTATAAACTGTTGGCTGTTGGGCTTTCAGTTTTTTAATGAGCTCTACAATATCTATATAATATATTTTTCTTTATTCAAATGATTATGATTTCATTTGTAATTTCGATATTAATAAAATGCCATTTGCAATAAATTATAGTCCCTGTCGCTTTTAATTTTTATGAACAAAGCTATATTTAAATAAAGTTGTTTCTATTTATTCCGATTTTTATAAAAAGCCTGTTGTGAAAACCAATTTTTATAAAATGTGGTGTACTATTTCTAATATATTAAAATGCCTCTTTTGCAGCTGTCATTGTTTGTAGACATTTTTATGAATCGAAATTTTTGATCTCCAATATTTCGCCGATGGCTCCTGGTTTTTATATAAAAAACTATAAATGAAATGTTTTTATTGATTCCGATTTTTATAAAATCCCTCTTTTGACAGCCAATCTTTTATAAAATGCCTACATTTTCTTATATTTATATTACAACTATTATTTTTTAGAGGCCTATAAATCTCCTGTTTTTTTTCCAAATTTTGTGGATGGTTTGTGGTCTTGATAAAAAGAAATAAATAAAATGCTTTCTTTAATTTTGATTTTTATAAAATGCCTCTTGTAATAGTCAATTTTTTATAAAATGTGGATTTAAATTGCTTGATGTATAATTACTAAAATGCCTCTTTCTGCAACTATCACTTTCTTAGGCATTTTTATAAATTGTTTTATAAATCAAATGTCTTCTTTTCACTCCGATTTATATAAAATGCTTCTTTTAACACCTAATTTACAAAAAATGTGGTTTTGATAAAAAAGCTATAAATAAAATGCCTTTTCTAATTTCGATTTTTATAAAATGCTTCTTGTAATAGTCAATTTTAAACAATAAATGAAATGCTTTTTCTAATTTTGATTATAGTATATTGAAATGCTTCTTGTAGTCTCCATTTTTATAAAATGGTGGCTTGTGGCTTCCAGTTTTTATAAAAAAAAATCTATAGTTTTTGAGTTTGATAAAAAAAATATTTAAATCGTTTTTTATTCATTCTAATTTTTATAAAATAAAGTTAAATTTCTAGTACATTAAAATGCTTCTTGTAGTTTCTACTTTTAAAAACTTTCTGAGTTGATTAAATGCCTTTTATGACAATTTCTAGTGTATTGATAGTTTCCACTTTTATAAACTGTTGCTTGTAGATCTTAGTTTTTATAAAAATGATTCTATAGCTTCTGGTTTTGATAAAAAAAACTGTTGATTTCTTATTTCTTTATAAAATGTAAAATAAAAATTACAAATTTAATCCCAGACGAAGCTTGGGAAACATAATAGAGCGAAACGTTGGCAAGAATCTCAAAAAAAAATCTTCAAGTAGATATAAAATTCCCGAATTTTCGATAAGCTCGTGTGTCAGTCCAAACCTGCCTCTTATCTACTGTATTATTACCCACCCTGTTCTATTATATCTACTGCTTTCTATCAAATTCATAATTTTATTTTACGAGATATGTAGTTACAAGTTTCCTTGACACAATTCCAAGTGTTGTCTTTTCAAGATAAATAAATTTTGCTATACCTAATCTTGCTTACTCATCAACAACATTAATGTGTAATAATGCCAACATCTTAAACTACTTGTTTTGATGTTGTGTTTAAAGCATCATAGGAAGTTTAGAACTTTATACACATGATATTCCCGAGTGAAGCTTCTCATTTATCAAACACAACACAAACCTGATGTATAAATATCAAGAGATAAAAGCCTTTGCCTTCAATCAATTTTTGTGCTTGAATCTCTTCACTTTTATAATATAAAAAGGTTAAATCTATTTATTAACGTATTTATAGTTATTTTTAGTTTTTAATATCACAACAGGTGTTTTTCTATAATTATCTGTTGCACTTTTAAAAAAATAATTTTCAGAAACTCAACACTATTTCTCTTCAACTAAATACTCTTCATGCCATTCAGGTATAACTTGTCTAGAAATTCTTGAATTTTATAGTTTTAACACATAAACTACTAGTTTATGAGAGATTTAATAAGGGTTGTTGTAAAAAGAAGTGTGCGCGTGTTATTATCATTGTTTCTTTATTTCTAAATACCCAAAACGTTAATTGCTTTACTCCACTATAAAATTCCAGCATTTCTGGACAAACTCATGAGTGTATAACAACTTAGTAATAATAAATAAAAATGTTAGCACATTTTTTAAATATAAAAACGCGTCTTGTCCTAAGTACGTTAAACAGCTACAAGTGTGACAACCTGACCCGCTTCATTTTGTAACACTTCCTTTTAAAACGAAAGGTATTAAAAGTGTTGGAAAGTGGCGACTTGAAACACAAAAAATAGGAAAATACCACTCGTCTTTTCACTTAACAGAAACATCATTAATCATAAAACAACCTTCCTTTTGCTCTCTGTTTAGCTTTTTGTGATTTTCTGGCTAATTTAGATAAACAAATTTAAAATATAATCCAGAAATATAAAATAGGTAAAATTCAGCTCCTAAATTTTGTTTTTACTAAAATTTAAGAGCTGCAGACGACAGTTATTTAAAAAAAAGATACAAGATAGTGACTCTTTCATTCAGCGTTGTGGCCAACCAATCTTAGATTTTGTTGTTTTATTTTTCTCTTTGTATCTTTATTTCTTACTCTGGCTAGTTAGTAGTCTTTTTGGACCCTTGATGAAGCTCTCAAATGAGTTATCGACAAGAAAACACTGAAAATATTTTTGGCCTGTTTGTTACTTTTTTTTCATCTATGTTTACTTAGTTTTTGTAATTGTTCTTAATTATTTCTGTTCATTTACATTTTTTATTGTTTTCTTTAATTGCACTTGCATATCTTCAGTCTCGCTTCATTTTCCATTATTTCTTTTTTCTATATTTACTTATGTTTATTCAAAATCTTTCTGATTCTTTATTTTATTTTTGTTTTATTAGGGACAGGTTTAATATCTCTATATCATGTATCAAAATTCTTTTGGTTTTTTTACTAATTTTTTTGGGTATATTCTATCCATTACAACAATAAACAGTAAAAAACCATAACTACCCCATCCTGTTAAAATCTATATTATCTTCTCAGCAATTTTTTTATTTCTGTTATTCCATCAATCCGTTAGATTTTTTTTGTTTATTGTCTTATTTATTCCACATAATTATTTCTGTTTCTGCTGTTATAATATTGTTTTGTCTATTTCAATCTTTTTTAGTACTTTTTCTGAGTTTCTCAGTCAGTACACAATCATTCTCTTCTTTTTCTTCATTTTTCTTTTTTTTGTAATTTATTTTACCATCCCCTTTTAGTTTTTTCGTTTTTTACCAGTTTCTTAACATTATTGCGTTGTCTTATCTTATATTTTTTTGTTTAGTTTAGTGTTTTTGTCGTTATCTCATTTTTTTATCATTTAATTTTCTCTTTTAGTACATTTACCATGTCTGTACATCTAATTTACACAACAACTAGGCAATTCCTAGGTTGTGCAATTGTATAAAAAAATAATCTTTTTTATTCTAATTTAAGTAAAAATTTAAATGATCGCATTATACATCTACATTTTTTTTAGTAAACAAAGCTTTTAATTTAAGAGGGAGTGTCTTTAATTTACTATCTAGTAAATATGTCAGTATTTCTATTAACTAGGCAGTAAAGCTAACACTTTAGAGACGGTCAAAGTCTTTAAGCTGTCTCAAAAATTTGACAATTAATATAAAACAGCAATATAAATTTTTAAAAATTATTTATTTGCTATTTTCTAAATTTCTTATAATTTTTACTTAATTTAATACGCCAATAGTGTCTCAAATTTTTTCGTTTAAAATTTAACCAATCACAAATGAGTATTTCAAATTTCCCTCCTACAGATTTTGCTCTGCAACAAAAATGAACTGTAGTAATAATTATATTTTATTTATTCTAAATATTTAAGAAATTAAAAAAAATTGAAAAAACATTGTTTATACAAATATTTTTTTATTAAATGTAAATAATAACATTTTTTTATATTTTATAATTGTCTCAGTATGAAATGCTGCAACCAACAATACACTGTATTGTTAAATATTGTTTTGTGAAATTATATTAATTTAAATGTGTAAATAAAAACTACGTTTATTAATTTATTATTACTACCAAAATAAAATTAATTAAAAACATTTTTTTATTTTATTTTGGAGTTTATTAATAAAAAATTTAAAATGCGCGCCCTTTACTGCGCAAACGTCAGAATGAAATACGTGTCACTTGTCAAACTGTCAAATTTTGTCATGTACGTGTAATGAGCCGGTGGTTATTACAATAATAAAATGTATTTTAAACTAATATTATGTAAGAATTACTAAATTACAACTAAAATATCATAAAAACTAATTCTTGTTACATTTCCAGCATTTACACTTGTAATTTTATACAGTATAACATCACAAGCAAGCGTTGGAGGTTACATCTGCCCCAATGACCGAAAAAAGTTATTAACTGTGTTAGTAAAAGCTTTAATAAATACAGAAGGCGATTTTTCAACCCCCTATTATGGTGTTAAAGGATTTAGACTTTTAAATGAACAAATAGTGACCGTCCTAGTCAAAGACAACTGTGCACATATTAAGAAATATTACAAGCCTGATTGTACTTCTGAAGAGAATTTCCAGGCTTTATCAGCTTGGAAATTACTAGAATGTTCAGGGAAATTACACACTGATGCCACTCTTAACGTAATTTATAACACTTTTTTCAAAGTTTCTTCTTAAACATAAATTTTTAGAACTTGAAGTCTGTACTAGAAAACCCCAAGTCTACAATATCAGAAATTCGTTACGCAGCTGAAACCTTAAAACTCCTCGGTGTTGCTATACCAAACAGTGGCAAAGTGGCCCAACTCATCCAAACAAAACTCAAAGAAGACGACAGTTTACAAAACTTAGGTCATGCTTTACACACAGCTGCTCTTCTCGGCTCCTCTGGTAATTTCATTCAAGACCGAATTGAAGAAGTTGTAGTACAAGCTGACGAAGTTGATGGCAAGTTACTCCAATGGGAAGGAGGACTCACCACTACTTCACTCCTTATCACCGGTTTACTCCGCTTTCCTAACACTAAACCCCTAAATATCCAACAAGCTGAAAAACTCGCTTCTTATCTCTTGACACGGCGTACAGTGCAGACCCCGAAAGGGGCTCTTGCGTTACTTGAAGCCGCGATGAGTTTAGCCTCAAGCGACGTCTCTCCTGTGAGTATATCAATTTCAGGACCGCCTCAAGTCACTCTCGACAAACCTGAGCTTAAAGTACATATTTCTGATATTTTGGGGAATGCGTTGAAATCGCCTCCAAGTCCTGTAGTTGCACAATCTGCAACGAGGATTACTGATGATGTTGTGGTGTTGTCGAAACAGCCGTTGAGTCCTGGAAGTCCTGTTGAGTTTGTTTTACCTTTAAGACTTGAACCGGGTCAGTATAGGATTGCGTTAACTGCAGGATCTCATTCAACTACTTTAACTGTGAGAGTTTTGGGGCCTGTTTCATTAGAATCGCTTCAGATTGGATTGGGAGATGCTGATGGGAGTTCAGCACCGAGACTTACTAAATTACAACAACCAGGCAAATTACCAAGTCCGTTAAAAGCTGATTCAAGTCATCATTTGATTGTTAAGTTTACGATCTCAAGGCCTGTACATCAGGCGTTTTTAAGACTGTATTCAGGCAAGAAAGAAATTATTTTTATTGCTGAGCCTGATAGTAGTAAGGTTTATAAAATTGCGGTTAATTTAGCTTCAGAATTGGCACATTCGGGTACTTTTGAAATGGAACTGATTCTTGGAGATTCAGTTATGAGTAATCCGATTAGGTGGGTTTTAGGAAGTGTTGAGGTTAGTTTGAGTTCTCCAGGAGAACCAGAGAAAAAGTCACTCAAAGGACCAAAACCAGAAATTAGACATTTGTTTAGAGCACCAGAGAAACGGCCACCGGAATTTGTTTCATTGCTTTTTACTGGTTTAACTCTCTCTCCTTTATTACTTTTGTTAGGTTTATGGTTAAAACTGGGAGTGAATTTTGGAAATTTTACTACACTTTCAGTACCATTCCATTTAGGTTTTGGCGGAATACTTTATTTGTTTTTCTTGTTTTGGTTAAAATTAGATATGTTTACAACTTGTGCTTGGTTACTTCCTATTGGTGGATTCACGTTTTTAGCTGGTCACAAGTTATTAAGTCATATTGCAAAACACAAAAAAGCATAAGTTTTAAAAAGTGTCCATGTTTTGTTATAAGTTTGTTTAAATTTGCTTCATTTTGATGTAAACAACGTCATATTTGTAAAGACTTTTGTAATAAACTAGATACAGTACCAAAATATTTATTTAAAAATCCAGGCATTGGCTTAATAGTTTCTTTACTTTTATAAGTCAAAACTACAAAATTCAAGCATTTTTAAATAAATTATAGTTTCCTTTTTATTCTCCTTACTAAATAAATACCAAAATATTTGTAATAAACTATTTATACACCTAAACATTTATTTAAGAACACATTCACGCGTCTTCTTCCTGATTATTTTGCTTGACCAAAAGTGGATTCTGCTTCAATTGTGCTAAATACTCCTCAGCCATGCAACAAGCCTGCTCAATTTCGTAATTATGTGAGACTAATGCCACCCATTTCGCCTCTAAATTCTTCAACTCTTCACCTCCTTTAGTCTGTAGTGATTTCCTCTGCCAATTCACTTCTTGTAAAGCCTGTCTTAGATCAGCCAATTTCTTTGATGCAATTTTCTCCAGGTCTGTTAAAGTTTGTAAATACCTTTGCCAAGCTGGACAACAATATTCCAACATTAATTGCAAATTTAATATTCGGACAGCTTGATGTTCAAGTTGAGCTTGAGAATTATCGACACATTCAAGCCATGCTCCAACTTCATTTAATTTTCCACTTGGGGGTGGTGGTAATTCGTAGCGTTTCATGGAGAGGGTGTCCATTGGTAAGCGGTTTTGTAGACGTTCAAACTCGTTGTGGATCATTGGAGTTTCAAAGGAGGATACGTTGAGAGGGGGGAGGTGTTCTAGGTAGTTTTTTGTGGGGCGGTAACGGCGGCATTCTTCTTCAACCATCGCGAATGCCTGAAAAAGAGGAATAAGTAAGAAGAAGAGGGGGTGGGTATTTATTGACTGTTTGGTAGTAAAACAAAGCTCACAGATGTGCAAGTGGATAGATTTACCATCTATTTCAAGCTAAATGGTCGTCTGTGTGGTTCTTTTAGAGAAATCTCCAATATTAGTGTAACGGATAAAGTTAGGTTATGTTTCAAAACTATCAAAAATCTTAAATAAATTATGAAAAAACAAAGCGCAAAACCTGAGTTTTAACTGTAACTTTCAAATAAGATTTAAAGGAAACGTTCTTATTACTTAATAATTTTGAAAAATATTGGTTTACCCATCAAACTATTTGAAACATTTTAAGACTTACCGCTTCACGTACTCCGGGTTCATCATATCCTTGATCGATATAAGGAAGAGCATCCACTATTACTTCACCAGCCATTACTTTAAATCCAAATTTATTTAAAAAATACAATTTTTGTTGTTTTGCTTTTCAGGGGTAACCTAACCTAACAAACAACTGTCAAATCGTTTTCTGGAATACTGTGGTTAAAATCACGTCAATTTTCTGTAATATCAAATAATTTTTTTAAGCTACCAGTATTACAAATTTATGCAAAATTTATAAAATAATGCTGTGCAGCTTCAAATAATTAATTTCACGATTATAAATGTGAACAATTAAAATAAAAATTTTAATAGTTTTTGCATTGTAGTCACTTCTTTTTTTTATCAGAGAGCACAGAAAAGACATGATATTAGAAGTCATGGTCAACGCTAAACTGCAAATATAGCAATACTTTATCATATCTCTCATTCTAGTGCACACAGTTTGTACGGTGTGGTATAACTGGTTGCATATAACCGATTGCAGTTTCAGTTTGTTTTAAGTGAGGGATGCGTGATAGCAAACTTTACAAATTTAAAATACTAATTTGTCATTGGTTAATTTCAAAAAGTAATCAATCATAAATGCGTATTTCAAATTTCTAAAGCTTGCTAGTTTTTCTCTGTTAAAAAAAAGAATATAGATATCTGTTATTAATTTATATTCAAATTGATTTAAGTTATGTAAGTCTTGTCTTTGATAAATACATTTAAAATATTTTTGAATTTGAACTAGAAGTAGTAGATAAGCCAAGTAGTCGTCTAAAATGCAACTAATTTTACATCTAATTTGAAAATTAAAATACATGGCTTAATTTAAAGTTTAATAGAAATTGTGATTTACATTTTTACAATTTTGTAACAATTTAAATTAAAATCAATATGTATTAAGCCCTTGCGGTCAAAAAATACTCTTAAAGAAAGTAAAAATTCTAAAATAAAATCTTATTAACTGCAGGGTTGCTAAAACACTTAAAATTGAGAAAATTAGGTATAATTGAGCCGACTATTCGCTAATTAGCCGGCTGTTTTAAAGGAAAATTAATTAGTTTATTTCAAAATGTTGTGGGATACATCTTTTTCAAGCGAGAGTGAATTTGAAGACCCTGATGAGAGACCCGCATGGAGAATCCGTTGCATCCGGGAGCGTGAGGATCCATTCGTGTTGTTGTGTGATGTCGATTTTAAAAAAAAGTTTCGCTTAAATAAGGCCACTGTTGTGCATTTGGTTCATACCATTAAGGAACAGATTAAACCAAAAACCAAGAGAAGTTTTGATCGCCTTGCGTTTTTATACCACTGGTGGCATGTTAGAACTAATCGGCGACTGGATGCATGTTCACAAGTCCAGCATATAGGGCAATAGGGCATCATAAGGCAATTCAAAAAGTGACTCACAAGATTGCCCGTTTCTCTCGTGACTCTCGTGAGTATATTAAAATGCCCAGGAACGAAGATGAGTTGGTGACAACCAAACGAAATTTTTTTCAAGTAGCTGGTTTTCCACGTGTTAAGTACTGTGTACACATGTTGCTATTCAATCACAAGGTGGAGCAAATGCTGAGTTATTTTTAAAGACCAGACCGAGTTGCTGATAAGAACTCAAGGATCGGCGTCTCATAGCCGTGCCGATTTTTTGTATTAGGGGTCTTATCAATATTTAAATGCATGTTACAAACGTTTTTATTATTAAATGTATACCTATTTCTTACTAATATTGTAGGCGTGGTACCAACCCCAGCCCCCGCCGCCCTAAATTCGAAAATGTTTTCCTCTACTCTTTAAGTGCGAATCACTGTCATCTCCCCACCAAACAACCCGAAAAAGCAAGTTGCCGCAAACTACACCTCACACCTGACCATTATATCTTAAATTATCATCATATCCTGTAGGTCAGTTTCGGAGAAACTAGCGACAAGTGTAACACGTGTTTCTTTCGGTGATTTGTTCTACCTTTTATATATTACAGAAGAATTTTATTTAATTTAACAATTTTATATAGATTATTTACTTTTGATTTCTGTTATTTAGTAACAGATTTTTTCAGTTTATTTAAGAAAATTATTTTTTTGGATTCTGTAGAATTATTTATATTTTTCAGTATTGTTGTTATCATGTCTGTCTCACGGCAAGAATTATTGCAAGAGTGGATTAAAGACTACAACGGTATTTTGACTACTTTAAATGACAACGAAGTGTATTGCCATGTTTGTTGTTCAAATATTTGGTGTTATCAAAGACAGAGTATTACTCGGCACTGCGAAAAAAAATTCCATAATGAAACCTTTAGAAAAAATAAAAAGGACACATTAAAATTTAATGAAGAATTGTGTGATGCTTTTCTAATGGCTAACATTCCGCTTCACAAGTTAGAGAACCCTGTTCTTAAAATTTTTTTAGAAAAATATACTAACAAGTCTACTCCTGATGAGTCTACCCTACGTAAAAATTATATTTCAAAAAGTTACGACAAAGCAATAAAATTAATGAAATATAATATTGCTAATAATTATATGTGGGTTAGTGTGGATGAAACCACAGATATTAAGGGCCGTTGCATTATTAATATTGTAGTTGGTATTTTACATTTTTCAAAACAATATACACCTTATTTAATTACCACAGAAATTCGCCACCAAGTAAACGCAAACACTATGTTTGATGTTATTACTGAGGCACGTAACAACTCATTTGAAAATTCTAGAATGCATTATGAAAAGGTCATTCTGTTTGTTAGTGACGCTGCGGCTTATAGGATAAAAACTGAAAACCTTCTACAAAATGTTTTCAAAAATATGATTCATGTAACATGCATTGCACACGGACTCCACCGGATCTGCAAATTTATCCGAGATAATTTTGTCGAAGCAGACAAACTTATATCTAATTGTAAAAAAAAAATTTTTGAAAGCGCCATTACGGATAAATATGTACAGGGAGATCTGTCCAGGATTGCCTTTACCACCGCAGCCGGTTATAACACGCTGGGGTACATAGCTAGAGGCAAGTTTTTTTTATGCGAAAAATTTTGAATCGATTAAGAATGTGGTCGAGAGTTTAGAAGAAGATGCACAAAGTATTAAACAGTGTAAAGCATTGGTGGCAAACGCAAAACTTTTAGAAGAACTTCAATTTATTGCCGACCACTTCGAAAAAATTCCCGAAGTCATTCGTGCATTGGAACGCCAGAATATTCCTTTAGCACAAAATGTCCCATTAGTTGAAAATTTATTAAGTCACCTTAGGTCGATTCCCGGAGATTTTGGTCAACGGTTAAAACAAAAGGTTGAAAATGTTTTTAATAAAAATGTCGGGTATTCTATTTTAAAAGACTTTTGTGAAGGAACTTGTAAAGGTGACACATTTCAAAAATATGGATATCTCATACCTAATTTTGCAGTCGCTCCAATTACAAGTTGTGACACAGAAGAACATTTTCGCAGTTTAAAAATATTTTTATGTCACATCGCACTAATTTTACTGACGAAAATTTGGAGAAGGTAGTAGTTGTAAATGTGAACAGGCCATATTTATCTCAATGTGCAAAGTGACCAAAAGATTTAATTAATTTACAATATTTATTAGGTACCTTAAAATTTTTACTGTGCGACGCCAATGAATTTAATATCAACGCACGAACGTCGACAAAAAAATGGGTTTTCTTTTCCTTTGAAGTGGACCAACTCAACCTTGGTTTTTATTTAATGCTTTTCATTTCAGCAATAACGGCTGGGCGATTTGACAATACAAAGTAAACAATGACTTGTTTACTTAGACAATACAAAACGCAAGGGATATACAAAACCGTCGATAATACAGCATTAATTTAGCGACTTCGTGCAGTTTAATGCATGGACACCCCTTACTTGTTTCATTCTTATCAGCAACTCGGTCCGGTCTTTAGTGATGATGATGAATCATTATAATACTTGCAAATTGTTTTGTGCAACGCAATCCAAGATAGTGAATCATTAATGTTTGATGAACCATTTTGTTTTGTGCAACCGGGCATAAATTTTTTTAACGAAAAACGTTTTGAGCCTAGGTACAGCTTGTTAGCTTGTTTTAAAATTAATATCGCAATCGCGCGCTCGAGACTTTTCTATCAAAGCAAATTCATTTATGTACTTTAGATAAATGATAAAATATTTTTTTATGTTAATTATTGATTCATTTAATTGATCTATTTAAAAACAGCTTTGTTCATTATCTCTAACACATTTGATGATCGCTATCAGAATATTGCATTGAACATTTCTGATGCAATGACAGAGAAAAATGGTACACATCCAACTCCTGTAAGTACCCCGCTTTTCTCCTAGTTTATAAATCGCAGATCGATAAAATGTCTTTAATTTGTTTTCAATGATCTCTAATAACATGAGAACGATAATTTTTTGAATTAGATCATCGTCTAATCTGTTATATTTGCGATAGTTGTGTATGATAATTGATTAGTCAAAAAACGTAAAGCCAACTTTAATTCAGCAAATTTTCGTTTTTACCCTATTATACAATACCAAGGGACTGAGGTAGGTAATTTAATCTTGCAGCTAAAGGTAAAATGTAATAATACACTTCAGTTTCTGTACTGTATAAATTATACTTCTTGTACTTTCAAGTACTTATTTCTGTTTTTTAAAGAATAGTATGTAATAAAAAAATTATTTATTTACAATTAATTTTTGGCAATGAGTAAAATGAGTAATATCTGTGAAAACGAAAATAAATTTAATCTCATTAAATTAAATGTAGCACTCTAATCTCTGAAACGAACGTCTAAAGTAGTCAATTTACTCCCGGGAGTGAAACAAAGAGATCTTTATCAATTTTTGTACAATTTTTTTTTAATCAATTGCTAAGTGATCAGAAATTAGATACAAACATTCTAAAACAATTTGTTCGTTTTATTTATTAGCCAACCAGTAGAGAAGGTAAACGAATATCTGGCGATAAAGAAGATAAAGAGGAGGAAATTTTACAACAGCCAATAGCAAAAAAACTAGAAAGTGAAAATGGAAGCAAATCTAAGAAAGAAATGTGAGTTTAAAAATCCTGAATTAAGATATGTCAATTTTTAGTGTTTTTAATGTGTAAAAATAAAAAACCGAAAATAAAATATAATTAGGTCATTTAAAACATGTTGTTAATTATTTTTTTTTAATTATAGTTAGGTATTAATTTTTGTTATTTTTTAAAAATAAAAAAAATATATTTTTATTGGGTAAAATATTAAGTCCTTTTTAAATTGAAGTTATCGTTTTTTTATAGGAAAAAATGGTCATTTTTAGAGCACAAGGGTCCTGTTTTTGCTCCACTCTACGAACCATTACCAGATAACGTAAAATTTTATTATGATGGTAAAGAAATGAAACTATCCAGAGAGGCTGAAGAGGTCGCTAGTTTTTACTCAAAAATGTTGGATCATGATTACACAACAAAAGAAGTGTTTAATACAAATTTCTTTAAAGATTGGAGAAAAGTAATGAATGAAAGTGAAAAAGGAAAGATTAAAGATTTGAAAAAGTGCAATTTTAAAGCAATGCATGCCTATTTTATGGATCTGGCTGAGAAAAACCAAAACCGTACAAAAGAAGAAAAACAAGCACTAAAAGAAAAAAATGAGGCTCTAGTAAAAGAATACGGTTTTTGTAACATTGATGGTTATAATGAAAAAATAGGTAATTTCAAAATTGAACCTCCAGGTCTCTTTAAAGGACGTGGTAAACATCCCAAAATAGGAATGTTAAAAAAACGTGTTGAAGCTGAAGATATTATAATAAATTGTAGTAAAGATTCAAAAATACCAGTACCACCACCCGGTCATCAATGGAAAGAAGTCAGACATGATGATAATGTTACGTGGTTAGCTTCATGGACTGAAAATGTACAGAACAAAAAAAAATACATAAATTTAAGTCCCAGTTCAAAACTAAAAGGTAAAGAAGACGAGGAGAAATACGATACTGCCAGAAAATTACATAAATGTATTGATAAAATTCGTGATGAGTATAAAGAAGATTGGAAATCGAAAGAAATGCGTATTAGTCAACGTGCAGTGGCCTTGTATTTCATAGACAAACTTGCATTGAGAGCAGGTAATGAAAAAGACGAAGATCAAGCTGATACAGTCGGTTGTTGCTCACTGCGAGTCGAACACATCTCTCTACATAAAAAAAACGACGGTAAAGAACATGTTGTAGTACTTGATTTCTTGGGTAAAGATTCAATACGTTACTGCAATGAAGTCCCAGTTGAAAAGAAAGTTTATGAAAATCTAGAACTTTTTAGGGAAGGTAAAAAACCAGAAGATAGTCTTTTTGATCGTTTGAATACAGCAACCATGAACAAACATTTAAACGATCTTATGGAAGGGCTCACAGCAAAAGTGTTTCGTACTTATAACGCCTCTTTGACTTTCCAACGAAAGTTGACAGAATTCACAAATGAAGACGATACAGAGATTGAAAAAATCCAGTCATATAATAATGCAAATGAAAGTGCAGCTCTTTTGTGTAACCATCAGCGTTCAGCAAAAAGATTAGACAAATCAATGAGAACATGTAAAGAGAATATTGAAGTGAAAGAAAGAGCGATCATAGAAAAAAAAAGACAAATCGAAGTCGCGGAACAAAATGGATATCCCACAGACAAGGAAAAAAAAAAGTTGCAACGGTGGGAGGACCAGTTGGAAAAATTAAAAAAACGAAAATCAGAAATTCAGACAAGAATCACAGATGAATATAAAACTCTTGCTTTAGAGTCCTCCAAGTTATATTACTTGGATCCTCGTATCACTGTAGCTTGGTGCAAAAAATACAAGATTTCACTTAAAAAAGTTTTTAACAATAGTCAAAGGGAAAAATTTAAGTGGGCTCTTAGTGTCGATGAAAATTTTGTCTTTTAATTCAGAAAAAAAGTTTATTTTATTGTCAGCTTTTATTTTTTGTGGTTTAGGTATATAATATTATATATTTACGAGTATGTTATATTTTTTCATATTTTATATTATTTTTCTTAAATATTATGTCATATTTATATTCATGTATAAATTATATTACATTTATATTATTTATATTCAAATATTATATTTACATTTATATTCAAAGTATATATTATATTTTTATCTATATTATCAGTTACTTATTATTTATTACTAATATCTAGATAGTAAATTCAGTTATCTACCACAATACATTTTTTCAAAAATTTAATTTAATTTATTTAATTAGTTATAAAAAAATGATTTTTTTAACGAGCAAAATTTAATTAGTTATAACGAGTAAGCAAGTTTTGCTCTGCCTACCGCCTTTCCTTTACGATTTATACCTATTTCTAAAATTAAAGTTTTGTTCACACGGCCTCGCTTGTTTTGTTTTTTATTTGTTGCTTATAAAGAAAATATATTGGTATATAAAGTAACCATAAATAACTAATAAATAAACCGTACTATAGATGTAAAAAAATATTTTATGTATTGTTAGTTGCATACGCATAAAAAATTAGATTTTTGAATGATCGTCTAGGATGTTTGTTATTAGGACTCTACGTTGTGTTTTGTATTTATTTGTTCGTTGTTTAAGCACTGTGTATCAAGGAAGAGTAAAACAGCTGAAACTGAATAAAGACATTTATTCAAAATTATTACAAGTGTGTATTTGGTTAGGCTAAGATTAGGCAACCCGTTATACAATTTAAACCTTATTCGTAGTTATACAACCCAGAATACGTTGCATCCCTTGAAGGGTTACAACACCTATTCCGGTGTCAAAACCACTGCGGGCCAGAAAGGGTTGAACCCCAATTTAATGCAGAGCTGATTAAACACCTCCGATTCAGAAAATTAATAGATAAAGAGTGCGTAGAAGCCTCCCCAAAGAACCAACTACCGCGTACTCTCTTTCCCTAATATGTCCCATTTTCGGGAATCTTTTTGTTTATAATAATTAGCTAGGCAGTCTTTTTATGTACTTTGTACATTTCGCCATGTTTTGATTAAGTGTGCCATAGTACTACACCCGGACTGGCTTCGTTTTTTTCCCGTAGTGGGGTAGTGGTCCCCGGCTTGGCCAGGAGAATAGTAAAGAGATTTGCAATTAAAGTGCAAGTAATGAGTCAGATGAGTGTAATCAACTATTAGTTAATTACAGCAAAAGGCCGTTAGTAGTTAGACACGTACAAATTATACGCGGAGCTAACTTAATCGGTAAATATAGAAATAAATAGAAAAATACATAAATGAGTGAACAAAGTAACCATTAGTAGATTTGATTGTAATTTCCAGGGACTCTCCTGTGACTATAAGTCGTTGGACACAGTTATAAAGTGATGAAATTTAGCCTTTACCCCTTTAATACCGACCTGTGGGATTGTGGTCAATCTCGGGACTGAGTGGCCGATCGTCGCCCATGAGGGGCTGTTCTGCGGTTTCTTTTGACATCGTGGTCCGCTAATTAATAAAGAGAAATTATTAGTGTACGGGTTTATAACCTGGGAAAGGTTTAACCCGTTTAAACCGATTTCTCGTCGAAATAACGAAAATAATTGGTCAAGAGATTTATCCGCGGCAGGCTCAACTCGTCACAGACAGAGAAGCTCTACTTTGGACAACTGGTGACCAATTTCTCGTCAAAATAACGAAAATAATCGGCAAGAGAGTTCAAAGGGTTATCCGCAGCGGGCTCAAACTCGTCACAGACAGAGAAGCTCCACTTTAGATAACTTATTTCCGATTTCTAGTCGATACAATGAAAATAATTGGTCAAGAGAGTTCGCAGCGGGCTCAAACTCGTCACGGACAGAGAAGCTCCACTTTGGACAACTACTGACCAATTTCTCGTCGAAAATAACGAAAATAATCGGCTAAAATCAACGGTCTTTTCCAATAAAGGAAAAAAATAAGTTTATTAAAGAATTGTTAATAAGGCTCAGACTCGTCACGGACAGAGAAGCTCTCATCAACATGGAGAATGGTAAAACATTCTCTGAAGATGGCTTCTTTCGGGGTTCCTTTTATATCCAAATTTTTAGTGACGTCGGAGGTGGCTACGTGACTTTTCTCATGGGGTTGCTTGTGTGTTCCCATAGTCTGAGAATTTTAATTAATTTGTATCGATAAGATTATGTTCTTTTGGCCTTTCTCTGGTTATAAATTTGGTGATTTTCGACCAAAAGGCGTTTGTTTGACGCTGTTACCGGTCTGTCATCACTCCCTTGATAAGAGAATTTCAGGCGCCAGCTTCGTCGAACTGTGATTCGTTTTACCATCTAAAATCTTCGATTTTTAGATTAATTTGGCTAAAACATGATTAATTAACCGGCCACTGGAACAATTAAACAAACAATTATGTTAAATATCATGTTCCCATAATCTCCAGGGTTGATTATCTAAAAGAGAAGCTGCAAAATTAAAACAACAAATTACAACACTCGGGCCCAAGATAAATAAACAATTTGCAATTGTAAATATGTAGATAGTCTTGGTGGACATCATCTCCTTCATGTCCACCTGTTAAACCGACAATTAATAGTATTATTGTCTCTAAGAATGCTGAAAAATTATGAGACTTATCAGATAACAGTTATACACATTAATTTTGCATAAAAACAATTACCAAATACAAAGTGCAAAAAATGTAGCACAACCCTAACTCATTTGTATATGCCATTACCAACCCTTTCCTGTAATAAAACATTAACATGTCACTGTATTGTTAGTTGCATATATTAAAAGGCCAGCTAGGCCTGGATGGTCTCACAATTTATAAAATAATGCTGCTGCTCCTACAAATATTTAATTTCACAATTATAACAGTGACAATATAAACAATATATAAAATAAAAATTTTAATAGTTTTTGCACTGTAGCCACTTCCTCCTTTTACCAGAGCACAGAAAAGGCATAATATATAGAAGCAATAGTCATTGCTAAACTGCAAATATAGCTGCTATCATGTATCT
The DNA here is from genome assembly GCA_029207805.1 of Tribolium confusum. Taxonomy (NCBI): domain Eukaryota; kingdom Metazoa; phylum Arthropoda; class Insecta; order Coleoptera; family Tenebrionidae; genus Tribolium; species Tribolium confusum. Next base: position 1,184,284 of record JALGAY010000004.1, read on the forward strand.
CATTCTAATGCACATACTTTGAGGTATAACTGGTTGCATACCACCGATTGCAGTTTTGTTTTGTTTAAAGTGGAAGATGTGTGATAGCAAGCCTTACAAATTTAAAATACTGATTTGTGACTAGTTGATTTAAAAAATTAACTAATTGCAAATAAGTATTTCAAATTTATACCGCTTGCTATTATTTCGCTGGTATAAAAAAGACCTTAAGTATCTGTTTTTAATTTATATTCTAATTAATTTAAGTTATATGAGTCTCAGCTTTTTATGAATATATTTAAAACATTTTTAAATTTTTGTGCTAGAAATAGATGAGCTGATTAGTCGGCTTTAAGAGGATATATCAGTAAAATGCAATCAACAATACATTTTGTTAAAAAATTTAAATAAATGACTTAATTTAAGGTTTAAAATAAGCTGTATTTACATTTCTATGATTTTGTAACGTGTTAAATTAAAATCAATTTGTATTAAGCCCTTGCGATCAAAAAATATCTTTAAATAGGGTCAAAATTTTGAGCTTAGGTACAGTTTGCTTTAAGATTAATGTCGCAATCACGCGCTGGAGACTTTTCAAACAACGCAAATATGAATTTATATGTACTTTAGATAAATGATAATTTTTTTTTATTATTGATTAATTTAAGTGATTTATTTAAAAACAGTTTTGTTCATTATCTCTTACACATTTGTTGATCGCTATCAGAGTATTGCATTGTACAATTTGTGATGTAATGGCAGAATACGAAGATCCAATTCCTGTAAGTAACACGCTTTTCTCCTGGTGTATATGTATATCGCGGGCGGTCAACAAAAAAAAATTAATTTGTTTTTAAGTTTTCCTAATAATATGAAATCGAGAATTTGTTGAATTAGATTAATCACTAGTTTAACATATTTTTATATAGTTGTTCTCAATCAGTCGAAGAACATAAAGCCAACTCTAATTCAGCATATTTTCGTTTTTACTAAGATAACTCTTTTATTCTCAGGGTGACAACATTTTTGTAAATAAATTTTAAAAAGAATTAAATTCGTTTTTTAGTCGTGCCGAAATTTGTTAATTTTAACTATCTTCAAACTTTTTTAAAATTTTCAGTGACTTTAGTCTCTGAAACAAACATCTAAAGTAGTCAATTTACTCTCGAGAGTGCGGCAAAAAGATCTTTATCAATTTTTGTAAGTGGTACTATTGTACTAGTTTTCTAAAGCAATTTGTTTGTTTTCTCAGTCAACCAGTGGAAAAAAACGAAAATCTAACGATGAAGAAAACAACACATCTGAGAGAGATAGTGAGGAGGAAGATTCTAGTCAACCAATAGAAAAAAAACTAAAGATTAACAATAAAAAAAAAATTGAGGAAAATGGAGACACAAAGAAAGAAAGGTAAGTTTAAAAATTCTGAATGTATGTTAATTTTCAGTGTTTTAAATGTTTAAATCAAAAACCAAAAATATTAATAAAATTTTTGTTATTTTTTAAAAAGAAAATGGTCATTTTTGGAGCACAAAGGTCCGGTTTTCGCTCCACCCTACGAACTTTTACCAGATAACGTAAAATTTTATTATGATGATAAGGAAATAAAACTATCTCCCAAAGCTGAAGAAGTCGCCAGTTTATATGCAAAAATGTTAGATGATAATTGCACAAAGAAAGATGTGTTTAAAAATAATTTCTTTGAAGATTGGAGAAAAGAAATGACTGCAAAAGAAAAAAAAATAATAAAAGATTTAGATAAATGCAATTTTGAAAAAATATATAACTATTTCAAACGTACAAAGAAACAAACACTTAAAAAAAAGATTAAACCTCCGAAAGACTACAATTATAAACCAATAGAAAATTATTTTATGAAGGAAGAAAAACAAACATCAAAAGAAAAGAATGTGGCTCTAAAAGACGGATCCTGTAACATGGATGGTAACATAGAGAAATTATGCTATTTTAAAATGGAACCTCCAGGCTTGTTCAAAGGACGTGGTGAACATCCCAAAATGGGAAAGGTAAAACGACGTATTGAAGCTGAAGATATTATAATAAATTGTAGTAAAGATTCAAAAATACCAGTACCACCACCAGGTCATCAATGGAAAGAAGTCAGACATGATGATAATGTTACGTGGTTAGCTTCTTGGACTGAAAACGTACAGAACCAAACAAGATACATGATGTTAGATTTTAGTTCGGAACTGAAAGGTAAAGATGACTTGAAGAAATATGAAACTGCCAGAAAATTAAACGAATGCATTGAAGAAATTCAAGAAAAGTATAAAAAAGATTGGGAATCAACAGATATGCTAATTAAACAGCGTGCAGTAGCATTGTATTTTATAGATAAACTTGCGTTGAGAATAGGTAACGAAAAAGGCAAAGATCAAGCTGATACAGTCGGTTGTTGCTCACTTCGAGTCGAACACATCTCTCTACATGAAGAAAAAGACGGTAAAGAATATGTTGTAGTATTTGATTTCTTGGGTAAAGATTCAATACGTTACTACAATGAAGTCCCAGTTGAAAAACGAGTTTTTGAAAATCTTCAACTTTTTATGGAACATAAAGCTCCAGGAGATGATCTTTTTGATCGTTTAAATACAGCAAACATAAATGAACATTTAAAAGAACTTATGGAAGGTCTCACAGCAAAAGTGTTTCGTACTTGTAACGCCTCTTGGACTATGCAAGAACAGCTAGATAAGCTCACAAATGAGGACGATACAGTCGCTGAAAAAATCGGCTCATACCATCGTGCAAATCAAGCTGTGGCTATACTCTGTAACCATCAACGTTCAGTACCAAAAGGTCATGAAAAATCAATGGAAAAACTCAAAGAGAAAATTGAAGCGACAGAAAATGCAATCAAAGATGCAAAAAAACAAGTCGAAGATGCGAAAGAAATGAGAAATCATTTATGGAGTGTGTTTCTTATAGAGAAAAAAAAAAACAAATTGCATAAGTTAGAAGCACAATTAGATCAACTAAAAATTCAGGAAAGAGTCAAAGATGAAAATAAAACTACCAATGAAAATACTTCCAAGCTGAATTATATAGATCCTCGTATTACTGTAGCTTGGTGTATAAAATATAATGTTCCGATAGAGAAAATTTATAACAAAACAGAAAGAGACAAATTTCGTTGGGCTATTGATATGGCAGGTCCAGATTACGTCTTCTAATTTACTTTAGATTCTTCTAAACTGTATTATTTAAATCTTCGTATTACTGTAGCTTGGTGCACAAAATACGGAGTTCCGATTGAAAAAATTTATAGCAAGGATTAAAAAAAATATTCTGGTGGGCTCTTGATACCGATGAAAATTTTGTCTTTTAATTTAGAAAAAAATTTAAATTTGTTTTATTGTTAGCTTTTATCTTTTGTGGTGGAGGTATACATATAATATTATATATTTACAAGTTATGTTATATTTCTTACATATTTTATATTATTTTTCTTAAATATTATGTCATATTTATATTCATTATATAAATTATATTACGGGCATCGTTTATGGACACGGTTTCGGAAGGTTTTACCCGGTCCTTCTTGCAGTAAATTTTTACAAATTTTATAATTTATTATTTGTTATTTTTTTGTTTGTTTAGTATTACCCGAAAACTTTTTTTTGTGTTTTGTTTTGAACATTTTTTAAATTTTATTTGTCTATTAATTTATCTGTTTTATTTACGACTTATCATTTTATTTTATTTAACTTTTTTTTATAAGCAATTTACTGCAGGAAACAAACTAATAAATGCCTCCTTCCAAATTGTAGTTTTATTGTACTCTCTCCCTAATGAAACCCCATGCAGTCACATTTTCGCCATTTTGTCAAACACAACGTAGGGTTTCTTTTCACTAGATGACAATCACGACTTTGGCCACTTTTATTTGAATTAATATATTGATTTAATATATAATATTAAATTAGCGCGCAAATTTAGGTTTATGGCGGTAAGTATGGCTCAATTCAGTTACCTACCCTAAATAAATTTTTTGAAAAAATATTTATTTAATCAGTTATAAAAAAAACAGATTTTTTTTAATGAGCATAATTTTACTAGTTAAAACGAGTAAGGAAGGTTTGCTCCGCCTACTATCATTCTTTTACGATTTACCTTGCAGTGTTACTTATTCTCTGTCTATCTTTATCATGGTAAAGATAAGTACATCCTAGATTCTAGAACAATGACGATAAACAAAGCCAAAAAAAACTTGCTTAGCTAAAGTAAAATAAAACTTGTTTTTGCTCTCCACTCTCATCTTGTGCAAGTTTGTTCCACTTATTCTTCCACTACTTAGTCATTCTTTCACGATTTACCTACTTCTAAAATTAAAGTTTTGTTCCCAATGCCTCACTTGTTTTTTCTTGTTACTTATAAAGAATATATATTAATATATAAAGTAACCTTAAATAACTACTTAGTAAATAAATCCTACTATATATAAATCTTACGTAAAAAAATAATTTGTGTATTGTGAGTTGCATACGCATAAAAATTATTTATAATTTTTTATATAAATTATGTAGTTACAACTTTTTTTAATAACAGTAAAATAAATTTTAAATTAAATTAATACTTATAACATTTTTAATACATCAATAAAAAAAATTAAAAACTTTTAAAGCAAGGTATTCAACCAACAATACACAAATACTTTTCGAATTCGTTTAGAGGTAGTATGAACATATATATGCATTTCTGCAAAAGTACCTTACGGACTATTTTAGGTTACATTTTAGCCTATTTTATTTATTTTACAGTTATTTTTTTTAAATATGTTTTTAATCATTAAATATTTATTTATTTTCAGCTCTTTGGTGGTTAAGGTTACATCAAGATTTTTACAAATATAAATAAATTTCTTTGCAATGAAACATTGTTACAAAACTTATAAAACAATTTTATTGTACCAGTAAATAACAAATTACAGTATTATTTTAATCGTGTACTTATAAATTATTATTAGAATTTTGTAAATGCTCTCTGGTAAATGTTACATTAGTCACGTCTTGCGTTTTGACATTGACGATTTGTTGACAGTTGAGGTCGTTCAACTCTTAGCCTAATTTCCAAAGAAAGTTATTTATTTTGGCGCATTTTATTATTAATAATCCAGATTTAGAAAATTAGTTAAGTTTCAAATAATCCCGACAATAAAATGTCATCAAATACTGCAGTAATTTCCCAAGAAGTTGAAGACTACAACGATTCAGAAAATGGTGATGATTTGGAAAAAACTCTAGTATTAGCAGCTCAAGATGCGGATGCAAGAAGCAACGAACTTCAAATAGAAAACCCAAGTTACAATGAAGAGCCTGAAGAAGTCCCACCTATACAATCTTCAACATCTCATAAAAGAAAGCTTGAGGATGAAGAACCAGCACCGAAACACTTGAAAACAAATCAGGGTGAAGTAGTGAATAAAACTAGTGAAGGGTACGCCAAAGTGGTAGCAACTCACTATAATCTCCTCGAAGAAAAAGGTTTAGATGAAAGATCCAAGTCTCGTATTGTCTACATGAGAAACTTCCACAACTGGATCAAAAGCATGCTAATAAACGAGTACTTAACGAAGATAAAAGACAGTAAAAAGCACAACGCACCTGTCCGTGTCTTAGACATGTGCTGTGGTAAAGGTGGCGACCTTCTAAAGTGGCGAAAAGGCAACATCACTCACTTGATTTGCAGCGATATTGCTTCAGTTTCTTTGGACCAGTGTAGATCACGCTATAACGATATGAAACAACGGAGTAGTCGTGACCGACATGGGGGCAATATCTACTCAATTGAGTATATCGCAGGCGACTGTTCAAGAGTAAGACTTCGGGAGAAATACACTGATCCTTCAATGAAACTAGATCTTGTTAGTTGCCAATTTGCGTTTCACTACAGTTTTGAGAGTCTTCCTCAAGCTGAATGTATGATACGTAATGCTTCAGAGTGTCTTCAACCTGGAGGATTTTTTATTGGGACCATCCCAGATGCTAATGATCTCATAGCTAGAGCACGAAGAGCTGATTCAACTACGTTTGGAAATGATGTATATCAAGTGCATTTTGACTGTGATGTTAGCACCAAACCGCCACTGTTTGGTGCTAAATATAATTTTCATTTAGATGGTGTTGTCGATTGTCCTGAATTTTTGGTACATTTTCCTACTTTAATTAAATTAGCAAGAAAATATGGCTTGAAGTTTATCAAAAAAGAAAAATTTTATGATTATTATGAACAAATGAAAAATGAAGGAAGACAGTTACTTATCAATATGAAAAGTCTTGAAACTTATCCTCCTAATGATAATAATCCATTACTTGGGACTGATCCTGATGATTACAAACATGCTCAAGAGTTTCTAAAGAAAGAAGAAGGAAAAACTGGGAAAATTGGAACTTTATCGAAGTCAGAATGGGAAGCTTCCTGTAAGTTTTTCTATTTGGAAAATTTTAATAAATAATTTTTCTTATTTTAGCATTATATATGTTGTTTGTTTTTGAAAAAGTCAAAAATACATGGAACACTGATGGAACACCTATTTATGATATATAATAAGTGGTAAACCAAATGTATTTTAAGAAATATATTAATTTCAGTACAAAAAATCTGTTATTAACTGCTAGAATTTTATTAATTCTAGGTTTTTATAATCAAAAAACAACAAAAGAACTCACAAAGCGAAAGAAAACGCTATCAAAGGTAAATAACTGGAACAAAATACGTAATTAATTCAAAGTCTCACTCTGAATTTTCATTTCTCTGTTCCTTTCTTCCAAAAATTTAATATTTTTGTCAAGACGTTGTAATTCTTTCTCCTTTTCAAGACTCGCACTTTTCAGTTTAGATATATCAAAATCCTTGAGAATAAAATCCAAGGGTTTAGTATTACAACAATTTTTCAATATCTCATTTTCTGAATCTTTCAATTTATTGTATATTTCTCTCTTCTCTTGAATTTCCTTCTTAAGAGTGTTGATTCTTTCAGTACATTCAGCTTGTTTCTCTTGAATCTCACCTTCATCCTGAATAATTTAAATAGAATAAATAGATTTTAAAACCGGACTTACAAATTCCTTTCCTAAATTTTCTATTGTCTTAAGAGAATTTTTTATAGCACTCGAAAACTCCTCTCTGAAAAATTTATATAACAACAGGTAAAAATAAAGAAAAACTTACGAATCTTTAGACATTTGATCATAAAGAGCTAACACTTCATCTTGAATCGAAGTGGCTGTAGTATTAGAAATCTGTTGTAACTGAGTGATTGAATGTTGTATATTTAGTTTTTGGGTAAAATTAGCGAGAAGAAGTTGATGTTGATCAGAGACTTTTGAAGCTTTTTCTTTGGCTTTCATATACTCTTTCACAATTTCATCAAAACGTTTGTCATCCTCTTGTCGCTGCTTGTAAGACTGTGCTAAAGCAACGTCCTAAAATTTGTGTTTTTCATATAAATTCAAAGGAAATGACACAAAACAATGTACAGAGATGCGACAGTCATTTCACTTGGCTGCACTAGAAGAATATTTCCATTTCTGTCTGTTACATATTGTTAAAAAGAGATGTTGATTTTGCACTAGTGCACCCAATCGAAAACGCTATTATTTAACAAAATTGATACTTGTATAAAGCGATGTTTACATTGTTTTATAAAATAACAACTAAATACAATGATTATTAATAGATAAAAAGGGAAAATTGATCATTGTTACTAACAAATTTAATTTATTCTCACCTGAATTGTGCAACTCTTAATAATAGCCTCACAGTCAAATTCACTTAATTTATCCATTTTTAGGTTATTTATTAACTTATTTAAATAATTACAATCGTTTTTTAACAACAATAATCTCCACAAGACAATTTGTTGATTTTTGTGAAAATTCGTTCTTCATTTGTCATGAAAAGCATGGGTGACTAGATTTGAAAATTTTAAAAATATGCAAGCTTGCCAACAATGAAAAAATGAAAGTTACTTGGTGAAAAATCTATTTTAAAAATTATCTGCTAAAAACAAGAGTTTCTGAATGTAAATTTATTCTTTTTATGCATTATTAAGTGTCAAAGAAAAAAATTAGATTTGATTTTAAGAAGTTTGTGAGAGGTTATTTAGAAATTGTAACCAATCAGAGCTTTGGCGCGAAATACGTCACTGCTGTCCTGATTCAAATTATGTAAAATGGCGTACAAAATAACTCTTTTTTTTAAAGAGAAAAACAAAATTAGTTTTTGTGAATATATTATATTAATGAAATGGAGGGCTACACCTCTTCTTGAATTCAACTGTTTTTGTTTAGTATAGTTTATACAGCAAAAAAAAAAAATTATAGAAAAACAAACGAAAATTCAAAAAAAAAGTTTTTCTAAAGATTCTAGAAAAAATAACCGATTTATAATTTTATAATAGGTGATTTGAAGCGAAAAAGAAGCAGTAAATTAGGTCTAGCAAGAAAAGAAGAACAAAATAATTCTAGAATAATGAAAAGAGATCACAGAAGAACTTGAGAAACGTTTAGAAGATTCTAGAAGAAGAAAAAGGGGCGGGAGAAAGACGTGAAGACAGTTAACTGGAGAAAAATGGAAGAAGCAAGAAAAACGGCGACGATTAGAAGAGTAGAAGCAACACTACTACAACTAGAAGGACTAAGGAAGATTTAGAACGGAAATACTTGGAAAACTTCGTTTAGAGAGTTTTTGAAGAAGAAAAAACAATTTAAGATTTTTTTAACTGCTTCTAAAAAGCACGGACTAGTAAAGTAAGGACAGTAAAACTTCAGAAATAAGGTAAGTTTTTAGAAGAAAAATTCTTGCAACAAATGAAAAACAGTAGAAGAAACTAAAAAAGAAGAAGACGAGGTATAAGAGATAAAGGTAAAATAAAACATGAGAAGCTAATACGTGCAAGAGAAAAAAATAACAAAGAAACATTCTAAAAGAACAAGAAAACATTTAAGAAAGATTTGAAAAACGTAGTTTGGAGAGTTCTGGATGAAAAACTGAAGATTTAGGCGGCTGGAAGAAATTAAAGAAACAAAGACTGGAAGAGAAGCAAAAGTTGTACAATAAAAAGGAATGATACGGAATATTTAAGAAGAAATTTAAATACACGTCGATTGGGAGATTTTAGGAGAATAAAAGACGAATCAAATAAATCCTGAAAAAATCGACTGGAAGAAAATAAAAATGCAAGAAAGACGACGGCTGGAAGAGGAAAAAAAAACACTACTAGAACTACAATAGAAGGGAGAAACAAACAACTAAAGAAGATTTTGGAACAACATGAAAAACTTCGTCTGGAGGGTTATGGAAAAACAAAAATATTTTAGATGATTCAAAAAGAAAGGACGAGGAGAACTGTGACTAGTAAAAAAACAAAAAAAATGGTAGCAATTAGGAAAAAAACGTCACGGATTAGCCAAAAAAAGAGAGTGAAAACGTCCAGAAAATTTCTTAGTTGAAAGAACAATAGAAGATTCTTAAAAAACAAGAAAAATGACAAATAAAAGCACTTAAAATTGGCGATATAAAAGTAAAAAATAACAAAAAAAATTCTAAAAACAAAAAAGTTTCTATAAAAATTTGGAAAAACCTAAACAACTGAATATTTCAGATAAAAAATAAAGAACCAACGACTGAAAAAGAAGGAAAAACAATACAACAAAAAAACATTAAAGAAGATATAAGACAAAATTGAAAATTAAAAATTTTAAAAAATGCATATTTTTTAAATTACTTTTTAACCTTTTTACTAATTTAAATGAAATTTTGTACAGACGTGCTACCAGTAAGACTACGTATTCTCACCTAACTATTTTTTTTTAATTTCAATTTTAAAAGTACAAAAATATTGTCAGACTTAAACATTTTTCTAAATAACTTTTTTATGTGTTAACCGATTAGCTCAAAATTTTTTTATTGTAAAGACACATTAATTTTAAATAATTATTGTTTCTTATAAAATGTTTGTATCTTCTCTTGTTTTTGAGAAAACTATCCTCAATTTGTCTTTCAATCTCTTTTAAAAGAATCTTCAAAATTGCAAAATTGTCTTTTTCACAATAAAATTTTCAGTTTTTTTTATTGAAAGCCTGCCAGTCAATAAATCTATCATTAAATTATGACTATAACAAAAAAGAATGTCAATCAACGCAAACAACGGTTAAAATAGTCTTTTTTAGTGCCATATTTGGTGTAAATTCAAATTTTTGTCGCCAAATATTGTAGCAATTGTTTAATTTTTTGTAAAAATATAAATAAGTATTTTATTTATTTATTTACAAGAAGAAATAAATTAATAATGAAACGAGTGCATTAAAACCCTTGATGACAAAATCACCGAAAAAAATCCGTCTAGAGCTAATCTAGCCAAAACCTCTGACTCATTATTTATTAAAAACCCGCCTTTCACTTATTATAATAAATTTGAAGCAGCTGATTTTGACATTCGTACAAATTTCAAGTTCAAAGTTGAACGTACGAGATTTCCCAAAATTTAAATTTTCGCGCGTTATAGGTTATTGGCATTGCGTGCGGCTCATGCGCAGTATTCGAAATCGCGTACTTTGTCATAAAAGCCAAGCGTTTCTTCCATAAGACGATTCTAAGTGTTTGACTCGTACAATCTGTGAAGCAATGGAAGTGGAAAACAGCGCAAATGGGGAAAATTCTAGTCTTGTAAGTGTATATTTTACATTATTTTCACAATCGGGAAATTTCCGCTCATTTAATTTTCCTCTTAATGTTACAATAACGCTGTTTTCCTCGTGCTCTAACAGCAGCGAAATTTTTCTAAGTCCCAAAATGGCGTCAGAGACTAAGTCCCACGTTTGTATAACAAAATCTAGAATTTTCTTTATTTCTGTTTAAATTATAATAAAACTCACTTAATAATTACGAATTTACACAAAAATTCTAAGAGTTTCATTTATAATTTCTCGATTTTTTTTTGGAATATTTAGACCAGCAAGGTGAAAGATTACAACAGCGATTCTGGCCAACTGAACGGCATTAACGGCTACTCGGAGAAAAAAAGCCATAAATCCGACCATAAAGACAAGCACAAAGACAAGGACCGGGACAGAGAAAGAGACAAGAGTAAAAGTAAAGACCACAAGAGCTCCAAGGATAAAGACCGGCATAGTTCCAGTAAGGATAAAGACAGGCATAGTTCACACAAGTCATCGAGTCGGGATAAAGAGCGTAGTGATCGCGACAAGGATAAGCACAGGGATAAGGACAAGCATCGGGATGAAAAGAAGTCTTCGAGCTCCTCGTCTAAGGATAAAGATCGGGAACACAAGTCGCATGAGCACAAATCGAGTAAGGATAAAGAACGGGATAAGGACAAGTCGAAGCATAGCTCTTCAAAGGATAAAGAGCGGCATAGCAGCTCGAAAGATAAGCACAGGGACAAGGAGAGGCATCATTCCAGTTCGAAGGATAAAGACAGGAAGGACAGGGAGAAGGATAGAGAGAAAGAAAAGAAAGAATCGGGTAAGATTTTAAGAACAAAATTTATTCTAAAACTGTATTTCTCTAGGAAGTTTTTAGTTATATAGTTGGTAACCCTTGTGATTGTGAAGTTTAACATTTATTCTTTGTACTTACATATTTCTTTTATTTTGTTAAGAATAATTAATTCTGAACAGAGTTATTTATCTGTAGCATTTAAAAAATCTAGGGAAAATCGGGAAAACACAGAGTTTTCTTTTTCATTCGTTGATTCTTCTTTTATTTCAGACGTTTTTCTGGTTCTTCATTTTCTTCAAGACGCCTGGAATCTTCAGTTGTTCTTCTAGAATCCTCCAAACTACCTTTTTAATTTGTTCTAAAATTTTTGAATTTTTCTTTCTTTCATGTATTTTTCAATTTCTTGTTAAACCTTTTTAAGTTTTTCGAGAATCCACTTTTGTTCTTTTTTCTAGAATTCGTAATTCTCCTTCTTCTTTTTTCTCTTTTATTCTTGGTTTCTTTTTTCTAGAAGTCGTTTTCTGGTTCTTCATTTTCTTCCAGTCGCCTGGAATATTTAGTTGTTTTTCTAGAATTCTCCAACCTACGGTTATCAATTTTTTCCAAAATTTTAGAATTTTTCTTTCTTTTTTATGTATTTATGTTGCTTCTTTAATTTATTGTTAAACCTTTTTAAGTTTTCTAAGAATCTACTTATGTTCTTTTTTCTAGAATTCGTAATTCTCCTTGTTCTTTTTTCTCTTTTATTCTTGGTTTCTTTTTTCTTTCAGTCGTTTTCTGGTTCTTATTTCATTCTAGGCGACTGGTTCTTTCCTTTGAGTCATCTAAAATATTTTTGTTCTTACAAAACTCTTCAGACGAAGTTTTTCAAGTTGTTTCAAAATCTTCGTTAGTTATTCTTTTCCTTCTATTTGTAGTAGTATTTTGCTTTATTTTCTTACAGTCATTATCGTTTTTCTTGCCTTTTTGATTTCTTGTAGTCGTTTTTTTCAGGTTTCATTTGAATCATATTTTGTTCTTCTAGAATCTTCCTATTGACGTATTTTAATTTTTTCTTCTCTTGTAGTTGTTGATTTTTTAATTTCTTCGAGTCCGTCTGAAATCTTCAATAGTTTAAATTATTTTAGAATTTTCTTTTGTTATTTTTTCTCTTGCACATATTAGCTTTTCGTGTTTTCTTCTACCTTTATCCCGTCTTTTTTATATTCTTGGAAAAACTTCTACTTTTTTTCATTTATTTAAAATTGTTTTTATTGTTTAGTCTTCTAAAAACTTTTTGATTTCAGAAGTTTTTAGAAGATATAAGTCCTTATTCGAGTAGTTTGTGTTTTTTTTTTGTTACTTCTCTTTTTAAGTCATCTAAAATTTATTTGTTCTTCTAATCGTCGTCTTTATCTTGCTTTTTTTATTTTCTTTCAGTTAACTGTCTTCACGTTCTTTTCTCACCGCCATTTCTTCTTCTAGAATCTTCCAAACGTTTTTCAAGCTCTTCTGTGATCTTCTTCTCTTTTTTTCAATTGTTATTGTTTTTTTTCACAATTCTGTTTGTTCACTCTTGTTAAGTCATTATTACTTTAACTTTTAGAATCTTTTTTGGTTCTTCTTTTTCTTCTAATTGTCGTATTCTTTATTTTTCTTCTCGTCCAGTCGTCGTTGTTTATTCGTTGTTATTCAAATTATCATTCGTTCTTCTATAATTTTTCAAACGACGTTTAGCAGCGTTTGCTCGAGTTTGTGCTAGAAGTAGGTCTAAAAGAAAACAAAATAAAATTGTCTAAAATACAATGTTATCTTAGTTCGAGAAGAATTCGATTTTTAAATAAAACAAAAACATTTTTTAATTAACTAACAACTGTTTTTTTTAATTAATAGACGTAGAAAAGAAAAATAAGAATCATTCAAAACACGAAAATGACGAGAGACGAGAAGATTCAGCACGTGAAGATTCAGTTGATGAAGATGATAATAAATTGGTGATTAAAGAAGAGCCAGAATCTCAAGATGAAGATAAAAATCTATCAACTGTTAGTAGCTGTGATTATAATTTGTCTCAATTTAGATCAGACGAGTCAAAATTTGATGATAGCACTACGGATATTAAACAAGAAGAAGAAGATAGTGATGAAGATATGCCTTTGGTAGGTATTTATACAAAAAATAATAATAATTTAATGTTAAAATATAGTTTGTTCACATTTCTTAGACGTAATGTTAAGTTTAAGAAAAGTGATACGGTAATTATTATCGCCCTCTTTAAAGGATGATAATTATCTCTTTTTTCGTCATTAATACTTGATTGTCTTTTCAGCGAAAACCATTCGCTCACAGACACAAATTGGTAGGTTTTAATAATGTATTGTTAATGTTGTTTAGTGTTTTTTTAATACTAACTTTTGTATTAGTTTTTTGTTTCTTTATTAGAAATTTTATACTTTTTTCTATTACAATTTTTTTTTATTATCCTAATTTTTTTTTTGTTCTTAGTCTGCAAGAGTCGAGTCGCATACATCAGTTAAAAGAAAAATTGAATCTGATGATGAAGATGACATGCCATTAATGGCAAGAAAAAAACCAAAGAAGGAGAAGAAAGACAAGTCAGAAAAGAAGAAAAAGAAAAGAATTGATGATGAAGAAGAAGAAGATTGGGATCGGCCAATTAAGAAAGAAAAGAAAATTAAAAAAGAAAAGGACTCGGTTAAAACTGAAAACGAAAGTCCTAAAAAAGGTGGACGAAAAAAGAAAGAAGAAGAACCACAAGAAGTTTGGAAATGGTAAGTTTGAAAATTCCCGCGTTGTGATAGAGGGCGCTTGAGTGAGTCTGCCGTTCTCTTATTGGCTATCGTTTAGAATTAATAAAATGGCGATCAGATAAAAATAATTAATATTTTTCTTTTGTTTAGTGTCGTTTATTGTGATGTATAAAAGATTAATTTATGTTAATTCAGTGAAAAATATTACAAATTGTTTACGACAATATGAATTTTTGTTGGGTTTTTGTCAAGTCAAAAGTGAGGTTAGATTGACACATGTCAATGTTCAGAGTGTTTTAAATGTTTCTAAAAATGAAAAAACGAAAATAAAACGTGAGCAAGTTATACAATTAAAGAGGTATAACATTAATTCAAGTTTTTTAATTGAAGATATTGATTTTTGTTATTTTTCTAAGGTGGGAAGAACAGCGAAAAGATGATGGAAAGAAATGGTCTTTTTTGGAGCACAAAGGTCCTGTCTTTGCTCCACCCTACGAACCATTACCAGATAACGTGAAATTTTATTATGACGGTAAAGAAATGAAACTATCCCCAGAGGCTGAAGAAGTCGCTAGTTTTTACTCAAAAATGTTGGATCATGATTACACAACAAAAGAAGTGTTTAATACAAATTTCTTTAAAGATTGGAGAAAAGTAATGAATGAAAGTGAAAGAGGAAAGATTAAAGATTTGAAAAAGTGCAATTTTAAAGCAATGCATGCCTATTTTATGGATCTGGCTGAGAAAAACCGAAACCGTACAAAAGAAGAAAAACAAGCACTAAAAGAAAAAAATGAAGCTTTAGTAAAAGAATATGGATTTTGTAACATTGATGGTCATAAAGAAAAAATAGGTAATTTCAAAATTGAACCTCCAGGTCTCTTTAGAGGACGTGGTGAACATCCTAAAATGGGAATGTTAAAAAGACGTGTTGAAGCTGAAGATATTATAATAAATTGTAGTAAAGATTCAAAAATACCAGTACCACCACCAGGTCATAAATGGAAAGAAGTCAGACATGATGATAATGTTACGTGGTTAGCTTCATGGACTGAAAATGTACAAAACCAAGTAAAATACATAATGTTAAATCCCAGTTCAAAACTAAAAGGTGAAAAAGACTGGCAGAAATATGAAACTGCCAGAAGATTACATAAATGTATTGATAAAATTCGTGATGAGTATAAAGAAGATTGGAAATCGAAAGAAATGCGTATTAGACAACGTGCAGTGGCCTTGTATTTCATAGACAAACTTGCATTGAGAGCAGGTAATGAAAAAGACGAAGATCAAGCTGATACAGTCGGTTGTTGCTCACTTCGAGTCGAACACATCTCTCTACATAAAGAAAAAGACGGTAAAGAATATGTTGTAGTATTTGATTTCTTGGGTAAAGATTCAATACGTTACTACAATGAAGTCCCAGTTGAAAAACGAGTTTTTAAAAATCTTCAACTTTTTATGGAACATAAAGCTCCAGGAGATGATCTTTTTGATCGTTTAAATACAGCAATCATGAATAAACATTTAAATGAACTTATGGAAGGGCTCACAGCAAAAGTGTTTCGTACTTATAACGCATCTTGGACTTTACAGCAACAGCTAGATAAGCTCACAAATGAGGATGATACAGTCGCTGAAAAAATCCTCTCATATAATCGTGCAAATCGAGCTGTGGCTATACTTTGTAACCATCAACGTTCAGTACCAAAAGGTCACGAAAAATCAATGGAAAAACTCAAAGAGAAAATTGATGCAAAGAAAGATGCTATCAAAGATGCTGAAAGACAAGTTAAAGATGCAGCGAAAGATGCGAAACATGGAAGTGTTAAAGAGAAAACTGTCTACGATAAGAAAAAGAAAATGTTGCAACGTTTGAAAGAACAGTTGACGAAATTGGAAATTCAAGAAACAGACAGAGATGAGAATAAAACTATTGCTTTGGGTACTTCTAAGTTGAATTATTTGGATCCTCGTATTAGTGTAGCTTGGTGTAAGAAATATGGTGTTCCAATTGAGAAAATTTATAACAAAACACAAAGAGACAAATTTCGTTGGGCTATTGATATGGCAGGTCCAGATTATGTCTTTTAATTTAGTGAAATTTTTACAATTTGTGCTGATTCCGTGTATTTTAAGATGTAGCGAAGTTTTAGTAAATAATTTATTTTCATCATGGACGCGGTGCATTTTTTTGTGAATGTTTATCCAAGGACACGTATCACGTATTTTATTAATTAATTGAATCTTTTTAAATACCTTGTAAAAGGGGTTTAGTTTAATGTAAAAATATATTTATATTTTGATTTCTTTTTAGTTATTATATTCCTGTTACAATAACAGCGATTGTAGGAGTCTGTATATTACAGATTTGATAAATAAAGAACGTCAAAAATTAAGTTTTTATTTAAAAAAATCCACATTCTTTAATTCGGGAGGCATGTAATAACGTTCATCTCCTTCAAGTTTTCCATATCCTAAATAAAATTGTAATAAAAATTTGTTATACTTCGCGCCACGAAGCAATGTGATTACTAAAACCCTAATAATTTACTTAATCCAATTCGTCAGGTACAGT
Organism: Tribolium confusum; assembly: GCA_029207805.1. Lineage (NCBI taxonomy): Eukaryota > Metazoa > Arthropoda > Insecta > Coleoptera > Tenebrionidae > Tribolium > Tribolium confusum. The sequence continues at coordinate 1,201,075 of JALGAY010000004.1, forward strand.
AAGTCTTATTGTGTTTGTAGAAAAATTGAAATTGTGATTGACATTGCTTTGTGGCGGTCTTTTTAATAAACCAACCTAAATCTTTCATAAGTCTTGTAGGAGCATTCCTCAAATGCATAGGAACAGAGGGTTGCAACCCTTCACAGCTCTTAATCACTTGTTTAGCTCTCGCCAATGCAGAATCAGCTTCTCTAGATTTTGGAGCTCTAGCTAAATAAATAGCACACTGAGCTAACAAAACATCAGCTTCAGGTATTCCTAACAACTGGCAACCTTGCATCGTAGTCACAGCTAATTGAAGAGCCTTAGGATCGGCATTACCTACATAAAACAGTGTAACATACATTATTTTTTATAACACCTACCGATATCTTCACTAGCAGCTCTAACCATCCTACGAGCTATATAAAGTGGATCTTCACCACTTACAATCATTCGTGTTGTCCAATACAGAGCCGCATTTGCATCAGAACCTCTGATTGATTTATGCATTGCGGAAATTACGTTGTAGTGTTCCTCGCCTTTACGATCGTAAAGTAAATGAGATTTTTTGATTTTTTCTTTAATGGCTTCTATTGTTATAAGCTTGTTTTTATCCTCGCTGTATTGTAAAACCAGTTGTAAGTTGCCTAAGGCAATTCTTGCATCTCCGTCACTTATATCAGCCAACCATTTAAGGGCATCAGTTTGAACTGTAAGACTAAGCAGATTGTAATGACGACAGCTCTAACAAGGAGTCTCTTTGTAAGTTCAACTTACCCCTGATTGGTAGCCCCTAAATCGTTTTCAGCAACCCCAATATTGAAATTTCGTGCAGCCCTCTCTAAAATCCTGTACAAGCTCTCAGGTTCAAGTTTTTGCAAGACAATCACCCGACAACGGCTTAAAAGTGCCGAATTTACTGTAAATGAAGGATTTTCTGTTGTAGCCCCTATTAAAACAATGTCCCCTTTCTCGACATGCATCAGAAAAATATCTTGTTGCTTCTTATTAAATCTGTGAATCTCATCCATAAATAACACAGTGCGACATCCAAACTTCTGCTGTAGCTTAGCTGCAGAAACAACATTTTGTACATCTTTCACTCCAGCAGTTGCGGCACATAAAGACACGAATTTTAATTTAGTTGGGTTGCTTTTACATATTCCTTGGATTACGCCGGAGAGAGATGTCTTGCCACAACCTGGAGGGCCCCACAAAACCATATTAGGGATGTCGCCCTTTTCGAGAAGGGTTCTCAGGACTGTATTCTCGCCCAAAACGTGGTTCTGACCGATGAAGTCATCGAGGGATTTCGGTTGGAGCTGTTTGGCTAGTGGAGTTGTAAACGTGAGGGGACTGTCTTGGATTTTTGATGAGCTTGGAGCAAGTTTTTGTTTCTTTGGGGGTGAAATTAGTTTTGTTTTGGAGGGCTTTTGGTTGATTTTAGAGGTTTGAGTGAAAGTCTTAGGGAGAACTGGGGACGGGGACCGTTTTCGTTTTGGCATTTCTTCATCAGCAGAATTTAGAAATATACATTTGTTGACGTGCTTTTCTATTTCACTCAATGAAAATGGTTTTTCACAAATTGGACAATTAGTTGTTGGATTTTCATTATCTTTATCCATTGCACAGGTTTTTTATCAACAAAATATCAAAAGAAAACATAACCTAAAAACACGATTTAAAATTAACCGCCTTCATTTTCAAATTTTATACCAATCTTTTTAGTTGTGCCAACATAACAAAGAAGCAAAGAACTAGATTTTTTAAATAATTACTAATTCGTTCTACAAGTGATGATGTCATGACGGCATTTTGCGTTCAAAACTTTTATAATAAAAAAAATTGATATTTGTACAAAAGTAAAATTATAAAATAATTATTAAGCTTCATACATATGCCTTAGTCGTTTTAAATACTTAATATAACTAAAAACAACTTCAAGATTATACCCTAATGAAATATAAAATTTTACAAGGATAGCAGGCCGCCCTTTATGAATAACTAACACTGCAAAAACTTCAACATAACTATCAATAACTGGATATTTTTCATCAAATTTAGACATATCTAATCTGATTTTATAACTATTATCACTGACTTCACATAAAACGTGAGTGCCTGAAATATAACAGTATTTTCCCACTAATTTTAGTTTCTTATTTGAAGGCTGATTTGATGAATTGAAGTTGATTACTTCGCTAAAATCACGAAAAACGTATGGAAAATCATCATCAGAAAAGCTGGGATCTTCTTCCAGTGGCCAGTCATCAAAATCATCCTCTGATGATTCTGTTATTTCCATTAAATTTTCTTTAACTACTCCAGTAGCTGAAGTTGAAGGGTCTTCTATATCTTTCTGATCAGAACAACGGTCTTTTTCTTTTTGTAACCAGTCTAACAATTCTGATATTTCCATCAAATTTTCATCAGCTATTCCAATAGCCGAGGTTGAAGGGCCTTCCATATCTTCATTCGTTAAAAAACAGACAGAAAAACCTTAAATTAAATGTGAAATAAGTGAACACGTGCGTTATTGAGAAAAAATCTAATCACATTTGAAGGGTACAGGAATAAAAAGAGGAATGTCTAAAAATTTGTTTTCTTACAGAGTATTTCTATCGTTTTTCATGAATACAGCAAATTTTCTTATTCGATATACCTCTTGAGTAGACTTAGAAGTCTTGAGTCATTGTTTTTAACTGTTTTTTGTGAAAGTATTGGTGAAAAAACGATGGAAATTCCAGTTCTATAAAAAAACGAATTTTTGGACAATCCTATTTTTATTCCTGTACCCTTCATTTGTCAACAGTTTTCTCCCTTAATAACGCACGTGTGCACTAGTTCTGAATTTCACCACCAGAGCGCGTATTGTTTGTTGACACCAAAATGGCGAAATTGTGAGGTTATGTGTCAAAAATATAAAAGAGCCTTTACCTTTTTGAAAAATTCCAGTGGGGTCTTCTGTTATTGTTAAATTGAACTGCAGATTAAGCTTTCACTAGTTATTGTTGTTAATCACGAAAATTTAACAATTAACAAATGTTTTTTGAAATTTTATAAAATGTCAGTACCTTGTGGTGGGGATAATACAAAAACTATAATGTCAATTCCCATTAATTTCAAAACAAAAGAGTATTAAAAGTTGTAAAATAAGGAATACAAATTAAAAAATAAGAGTGTTGGCGTTAATTTAATGTTTATAATTGTGTTTAATTATTTTATATTTTATAAAATTGTTGCAAATAAATATTTACTATTTTTGAATTTAGTAGGAATTGAGAGACAACGGAAATGACCAGCTGTACCAATCTTATAAAAAATAAAACTCCAGATTTAAAAAATTAAGCATTAAACAAATAAATAATAAAATTGTTTTTGAAAATATTAACTGTAATTTAAAACTTAATTTGTTTTAGAATACGTCTAATAATTTTTTAAGTTTAGTTCTTCGTAAATAATTTAGTTAAATAAAAAAATTTAAAAAACAACTTTAATTAGAAAACGTGCGTGAAATAAACTGATAAAGACACCCATTCTTATCAAATGCGAGTATTTCTTACATAATATCTATAAACTGGCCAAAATATGCATAAAACACTGATACACCTGACCTAACCTAAACAAAGAGTTGGTGCCAATGACCCCAAGTGCTACGTGGATGTCCATAAGCCTTAATGACCTTTTTTCAAAAATGCGTGCCTTCAGTTTAAAATAAATGGAAAATTTACGTAACCGGAAAGAAAAAACCAAGCTTGATCAATACAGCAACAATGAGAAAAAAAGTGAAAAAGAAAAAACCCCGGAAAAAGAGGCGAAATTCCTTCGAATCAATTTCGAAATCGATCTAATCTCTGTAGGTTTATTTCTCTGTGGTTTACTGACTCGAATGTACAAACTAGAAGAGCCCAAAAACATCGTGTAAGTAATGTTTCAGTAGATTTCACTTTGCCCCCTTAATTCCACCTTTTTGCAGATTTGACGAACTGCATTACGGCAAATACGTGTCTCTCTATATGAAGAACACGTTTTTCTTCGACTCACATCCTCCGTTAGGCAAGCAGTTGATTGCAGCTGTGGCCTACCTGGCAGGGTTTGATGGCAAATTTAAATTTGATAAAATAGGGAGTCCCTATCCTGAAACACTTCCTTTATTTGCACTACGTTTCGTCCCTGCGTTTTTTGGAAGTCTGATAATCCCCACAGCTTATCATTTAATGCTAGAATTGGGGCTAACACAATGGACGTCGTTATTAGCAGCAGTATTGTTATTATTAGACAACGCTCTTTTGACTCAAAGCAGATTTATCTTAATGGAATCAATGTTGTTATTTTTTGCTTTATTTGGTATTTTTTGTATTTTGAAATTCAGACAGTACTACACCAACCCGTACAATATTTTTTGGTTTTTCTGGCTGGGTTTGGGGTTCATATCGCTGACTTGTGCTTTATCAGTGAAATATGTTGGGTTTTATTCGTTTTGTTTGGGTCTTGCAATACTTGGACGTGATTTTTGGAAACTGTTATCTTCCACAAGTCTTTCAGATCGGGCACTTTTTGTCAGATTTGTTGTACAAACTGTTGTTACTACTTCAGTTTCATTTTTAATTTATTTGAGTATATTTTATATTCATTTGAAAGTGTTGTACAAAGCGGGACCACATGATAGTATTATGACTAGTGCATTTCAAGCGTCTCTTGAAGGGGGACTTGCTTCTATTACGAAGGGACAGCCTTTAGAAGTAGCTCATGGGTCACAAATAACATTAAGGTACCCTTTTTTGTATTTTTTTTTTGACTAATAAGGGATTTTTAGGCACACACATGGGAGAACATGCTGGTTACACTCACACAATCATGTTTATCCAATTAGATATCCTGATAAAAGAGGATCTAGTCATCAACAACAAGTCACGTGTTATTCATTTAAGGATGTGAATAACTGGTGGATTGTCAAAAGGCCAAACAAAAATGATCTTGTTGTTGAACAACCTATAGATGTCATAAAACATGGAGATGTTATACAGCTAGTTCATGGTAAGTCACCCATCAACAACTGATAAGTGGCTAATCCTCTCCTTCTACTTCTTTCGGACCTACATTTAATCCAGATTTTCAGCGATGTCCTTGAACTCCATCCTCTCAAATCCTAATGAAACAAAAATAAAAATATTTTTTTAAAGAGTAGATAAAAAGAGAAATTATTTTTTAAATATAGGTATAACAAGCCGTGCCTTAAACTCGCATGACGTCGCAGCTCCTGTCTCTCCCCAATGCCAGGAAGTTTCCTGTTACATCGACTACAATGTCTCAATGCCTGCTCAAAATCTTTGGCGAGTTGAGATACTAAACAGAGATCAAAATGGAGACAGTTGGCATACGATACAATCATTGATAAGACTGATACATGTTGATACAAATACAGCATTGAAATTTACTGGACGACAATTACCAGATTGGGGCTTCCATCAGCATGAAGTTGCAGCTGATAGAATTATAAATCAGGATGATACAATATGGAATGTTGAGGAGCATCGTTACACTAAATGTAAGTGTATATCTCAAAATAATAATAATAATTATTGTTTTATACAGCTGAAGATCAGAAAGAACGTGAACGAGAACTTGTAACAGCTGAAATGATTCCAACAGCTGCAACTTCACTCACATTTTGGGAAAAGTTTTTTGAGTTGCATTATAAAATGTTGTTTTCGGGGACTGAAAGTGTGCAGAATCATATGTACAGTTCGGAACCTTTAGAATGGCCTTTAATGGCAAGAGGGATTGCCTATTGGGTCTCATCAACAAGCAATGTAAGACTTAGGCTCATTCCATATAAAATCAGAAAAATTCATCTAATAGTTTGGGCTCCAAAGACGCTTAAAAATGTTGTTCAACTCTTTTTCATATTTAAGCGTCTCTAGTGCCTAAACTCTCTCTGTTTCTTAAAGATTCTATGTAAAATTTTTTCTTTCAGGCTCAAATCCACTTAATTGGGAATCTCTTACTCTGGTATTCCGCAAGTGCCGGTCTTGCTACTTACTTTCTTTTACTTCTGTTTTATCTTCTTCGTCGTCGGAGACAATGCTACGACCTTGATACAAAAAAATGGGAACAATTCCAATTAATTGGAGAATTATTTTTTACAGGGTATTTGTTCCACTTTATTCCTTATTTTTTTGTCGAACGTACCCTATTTTTACACCATTATTTACCAGCATTTACTTTTAAAACTTTATTATTGGCAGCACTGATTGAACATATTTATTTAACAATCAGTGATATATTTAAAATTAAATTTTTAAAGTATATTTTTATAGTATTTATATTTTTATGGCTTTGTTGTATTTTTTATGTTTTTACAAAGTTTATTGTATTGTGTTATGGTACAACACCTTTAACTACAAATGACATTATTGATCTTAGATGGAAAGACACTTGGGATTTTATAGTTCACAAAAACTAGACAGTATTTGCCAAAAAAATTTTTTTTTAGGTAGTCCATTAACTACCTAACTTTGAGAATTTTTACTCGTCCCTTATTTTTTATGATACTCATTTTTACAAAAAAAGATATTAATTTTTATATTTTATTATGAACCGAATAAATATATTTGAAGTAAAAGAAATGAATTATTTTTATATAAACTGTACAATCAGTGCTGAAACATACTTTGAAAAAACCCTTTAAAAACAGTCAAATCCAGAAGGTTGTTATAATTTTTTTTTCAAAGAAAACATTTTCTTCCAGTACCTACTTAACGTGAGAATCTTTTTGCTCACCTGTTGTTTTTATGATATTAACTTTTAGGGAAATAAAACTATTAATTATGATATTTCATTATGAACCAAATAATGTATTTAAATAGAAAACCTTGAATTATCTAAGCTGTATCCATCTCTTCGCCTTCAAGACGATGCACAGCGACATCAACCACCTGAACTGGAATAACCCGAGTCGTCAAAACAGCTGTAGTTCCCTTAGGATACCGATACGACGACTGCCTAATCCCTTTCTTGTTAGCCTCATCATAAGTCCGACGATAATCAACCGACCCTTTCCTTATCACGCAAACATCCACATTAGACCCTGATCCCAAATCATTAAAAATCCCAGCAGCAATAGCATCACGCACCAATTTAACCCCTTCCTCTTCCTCCATGTCGGGCTTCCAGCGTGACTCAAAGACAGCCATTGCGGCAAGTGAGCCTGATCCCATGGTAGTGTAGGGGAGCTTATCGGTAGAACCGTGCGGATAAATACAGTACAAATGAGGCCCAGTGACGTCAACTCCGCCAAGGACAAGAGCCGCACCAATGTGGCCTTGGTAACGGAAGAGATACTGCTTCAGCATTTGGTTAGCGGTAGCAACCCGAACGATGCGATTTGTGTAAAGGCGGTGCAGTTCGAGCTGAGAGGATATCATTTGGGTGGTTTGCTCTGTATCCGCAGCGGTTCCAGCTCCACAACAGTACATATTGGGGGCTAAGTAGTGGATCTTTTCGCAGTTTTTATCCGAGACTGTGGTGTCTTCAGTGGCGCGGGTGTCGGCACCTAGGATAACACCGTCTTTGTATATTATACCAACGATTGTAGTGCCGGTTTTTGTGGCTTTAGGAAGTGGAAATCCTTTGGTTTCTAACAAGGCATTTCTGAAATGAGGTTATGTTAATGACATTGCAATTTTTTAAGGAATAAAAGAAATTTTGGTAGTTTTATTAACTTACCGTTTACAATTAGCGAAAGAGAAGCCTGGGGAGGCTATTTCGGGACATAAAACAGACATTTTCGTTGAAAATACCAAAACACAACAATCGGAAAAATGATTCAGTGATATTTTCTTCTAGGGATTTTTGTTTCGTTGTAGTCAGTTTGACAAATGACAGTTATCACGTGACGTGACATCTGTTACAAAGCCAATTTTAAGGTTATAATTATTATTTTTGTTATCAAAGATTGTGAAAATATGTTTAGAAGTAGTGTTGTTCCGCAGAGAGCTAAATTTTCAATGAATAAACAGCAAATAATTGACGACATTGAAGCAATTTACAGAGACGATAACCAAAGAGCCAAACTGTATTTATGTCTTGATGAGAAGCCCCCCAAAGACAACCAATTTGAAAGAATTGAGGAGTTTTTAAAAGGTACGCAAGATTTAGAAAAGAGTTCAAATATGTTAATACATTTAAAATCTGAAATGGAGACTCTACAAAACGAGATTTCTTCAAAAATATCTGCTATTAAAGAAACAGCAAATAATGCATTAAGGAGTTGAAGGAACTGTTTTATTATTTTTTACATTTGTTTATATTTTTTAATAAAATTGTTACAGTATAATACTTTGATCTAATTTATAAAAACTTAACCAAAAACCACATTATACAATACTGATTAAGTAACACAAATTGGGATGCTTAAACGGGATAATGTAATGGGTTAACATCAGAATGTGCTTGAACATTACGATCTGACATGTAGAAGCAAAGCAAACATGGGCCTGCAACAAAAAATGGGAACAAATAAGGTAAAACATGCTATAATCTGTTTTTTATCAGAGAGACACAGTAAGCCTTGAAAATTTGAAATAGCCAATTATGATTGGTTAATTCCAAAAATTAACCAATCACAAATCGCTGTTTCAAGAATTAACCAATCACAAATGAGTTTACTAGTTTGGCTCTGCTAAAAAACAGATCTTTGTTAAAAGAAAAGTCAACTTAAAACACATAAAGAAGCTTTATTTTATATAAGACTTTATAACAAGTCTGATTTGGATGTGGTGGCATGAGTGTTGATTGCTTGCCATGGCTTATAGCGCCAAATTTAAAACTAAATCAGTGCTTCTTAGTTTAATCTAGTCATAAGAAAATAACAAAAAATCGAACTACCATATACCTATGTAGTACCTATCTTTTAATTAGCGAGAAAACAACAGTTAAGTGCAAAGCAAGCATTATTGTGTTTCAACCTTGAAAATGACTAAATTCTTACCTTATTTACTATTTTTTTTGTAAATGGAGAGTTGGTTAGTATTGATGTGATGTAATTTAAGAGGAAAATAGTAAAAAAATCTAAATATGAAACAATGATTGTTTTATTTTTAAAAAATTCATGTAAAAACAGATCATTTTTGGACGGAATGTATTTCTATGCATAAAACTAAATTAAGTACATAACATTTTTAAAATCTATAAACAGTCTATAATACAGGTAAATATATAAAACCTTTACATTAGCATTTTATGTGAATTTTAAGTACATAATATAAAATTTCTATCACTCTAATAAACGTTAGTCTTTTGTGCATGATTATAGGTCAGGAACAAAACCAAATTTACCATGATTTTGTCCCTTACCTTCACTAGATTTTGAATGGCAAATTAGTAAAAGCCCTTAATGATTATCAATTGTACCAAAAACAGTCCAGCCTCAGGGTATAAAGAAATTGTTAACATGAAAAAATACTTGTTAGTAATGCCCACAAAGATATTTCATATCTACAGTGATTTTTTTAAAATTAATGCATCTCATTTTAGATTGGACACATTAAAACTGTAAAAGCTATAAGTTATTAAAACTTATAATTGTCTTGTGAGAGGGGAGTGGTTGTGATGGGTCAAATTTAGTTGTCTAAAAATCTCACTGAATAAATAAAAAAAAATCATTGTATACAACACTTGCTATCATACGGTTGATCAGGGATACTAAAAAATGATTTGACTGTTAACTTGCCTGACGGTTTACAGTGTAGATGTTCTTCAATAAATTGACAAGGACATGTAAGTGAAGCACAATGACGTCCCCCTGAGGCCGGTGGACTTACTAATAATCCACGTACTACACTACGACCCCAACGAGATGCATACCGCAAATACAACAAACTTGCCCGTTCCTGAAAACAAACATTTCTAATGGTTTTGACATAAAAAAAAATTCTGTGTTAGTCCTTCACCTCAAATGCCCCATGAAATAAACCCGTGTGTTAAGAAAAAAAACAAAAGTGCATACAAATTACTTAATCAATGCCCTGTCTAGCTAAAAATCTCGACCAAATTGGACAACAATCTCTACTATCAGATCGTGGTTGTTTATTAGCCAATATTTCTTCAACGTATTGACAAGGACAAAGCGATGAATTTATGTGAAGTGGATTCGATGGATTTCCCAACATTTCATCAAATGTCCAATCTAAACGTCTCCTTAGAAAATCTTTTCCCCACCTTTGTAAATAGCGTAAGAACAACTGCTCAGCCCGGTCCTAAATTACAAGAAAACATTTCTATAGAGCCTTAAATTTGAAAAAAGAAAAGTACAATAGAGGACAGAAATAGTGTAGTGCACTTTTGTTTTTTTAATGACACACACAGGTTTTTATTAAAATTGTTAGATGACGTGCAATTGACACAACACCAATCTGCACCTCTACTGCGAAAAACTGTTAGTAGATATGTGAAATGTGCAAAAAAATAATGTAAAATAATACGTTTATAATACGCTATTATTCTACTTTTAAATTTTTTTTATCTGCTACTCACCTGTTTCCTTGATAATCTGGTAGTTCGACTTCCTTGAATAACAATATCATTTGCTGTAATATCCATTCTTTGTTCCCACCCATTTGATGGATCTCTTTCTTGTTGTTCAATACTTGTTTGTAAACGTGCTATACAAGGACCAGAATCCATATATAAAAAGCAAAGATTGACTTTATGACAGGAGATTTTTCCTCGATCATCAAGTGCTATCACAATTTTATGCCTGAGTAATTGTTTATTTACATGTGCTAAACAACGTTCTAAATTTCGTGATAATTTAAATTTAATCCACATTGATAAAAAAATTGCTGCTGCATTTAATACTAACCAACCAATACCTAAACCGAATAATGTAAGACCAGATAAACCCGAAAATAATAAACCAAAGAGTACAGAAAATGCTAGAATTATCCAAACGACAAGAACGCGTTTATAACAGACATTATACATTGTGAAACGGTAATCGTTGACTAAGAGTTCCATTGCTTGGACGTATTCTTCCACAGTTAGCTGCAAAAAAAGAAATTTCTTATTTTATTAAACAGGATGTCCTGTTTAAGTGAAGTTCGTTATAACCGGAAATTACTGTATTTTTAAAACTGTGACATTAAAAGAACGTTTTTAGACTGATAAGAGACAAAGAGAAATCGATAAATTTGAAAAATAAGAAAAAACCCAAAGTGTCCTCGTTATATCACTATAACGTCAGAGCATCTTTGTTTTTAACAAAGGAAATTATTTCATAAATAAATCATTGTATAATACCTAAGTAAACTATTTTAATTTGCGACAAAAAACCAGTCAGAGCCAACTATGGTTTCAATAAAAAAACAATTTTGCCTCTGACAAGATTATTAGTTATGCAGTGTTTAATCAAATAATTGACTCAACATTGTTTTTGCATGAGTCTTATTTACAATCTGCAAAGGAAAAAACACTTAAATTTAATTATCTATTTATGCAAAAAAAATATTTATTAACAAATAGTAGAGATCTAGATGTCTAAGTGTAATTGCGCATAATTTATTTCTATTATTAATTACGTTATTAACGATAAGGTAACAATACCTTTATATAGATATTATTATTACTGTTGAAATTATAAGTTTCGAATGACTCAACCTTGATTACAATAACTGTTATTTTGTTATCAAAAAAACCTGACTTTTATGTTCTTTGATTAAATTTTTAACAATTATTGACTCAACAATTTTCAATATTTATTTTTTATGCATTTCACTTAAATATATTACATTACAAAACAAGTTACAATTTTTATTTCTATGGCCTGTTTTTCCAAAAGAGAAACCAGTAAGCGCTGGAAGTTTGAAATAGTCATTCGTGATTGGTTAATTTTCAAAAATTAGGGAAAAATTAGGTTATTTCTCTTCAATAAAAACAAACATACGGTGGTAATTATTGGTAAAATCCATTTTTAATGTATATTTTACCACGGATATTACCAAGAGGTAGACACATAGGGATTTCTGGTGCATAAGGAGCAGGATTTCCCTTAGATTAGATTTGGGATTTACAGAGATTTCTCAAGGATTTCCCTTGAATTGCGCATGCGTATTAATGAATTTAATTAAATTTAAGTGTGAAACTAACTCTGTTAGAATATATTATTTACGAGGGGCTACAAAATAATAATAATTGAATTTCTGGTGTAGACTTTAAGACGTGTCCACTGAATTTTTGTTGAAATTGTAATATTAATTTTGAGGTTAGTTAAATGTCAAAATGTCACGTGACGTCAATATTTACCATGGTAATTTCCACGGTAATTTCTGGTAATTTTACCATGTCTAGACAGTAATATTTATGAAGAAATTATCACTTCTGAGCAAATATTTGTTATAAATGACTTATAACAACATTAAAATGCGTTTTTCCGTCTCAAATTACTTACAGTTAAGCCTTGAGCCATTAACTCTTCAGGCACTAATTCTGGACGGAATTGAGCTGGTGTTACCCATGGAAAACGTGTATTTACAGGCAAAAGTGTTACAATAATATCACCATTAGCTGAAATACCAAAACTCGCTTAAATTTCTTATATATTCATCTAATTAAAACCTACAAAATCCTTGTCGAATAGGTTCAACTGTAGCAACTGGTAACTCGACATTCCTCATGGGTTTGGGGTCCAAAACGGCGACATTATTTGTATTTTCTGGTGATTTTGTTATACTTCGTTCCAAATTAACGTGAACACTTTCAGTTGCTATCACAGCTGGTGTATCTTTACTGTTATTAGTAGTACCATCTTCATCGAATTGCACCCAGGCTTTGGTGGGTGCTGGTTGTGGTGTAGGGTTAACACTATCGCCTTGGCCTATTTCTTTCTTTGACGACACATTATTCTCACTCATTTTGATTGATTTCGTTGCATTTAAATCAAGGTAGTTATTTAAGTGCACACATTTTTCATCACATAGATTTTACGTTTTATTTTGTGATTGTGTTATCACGAGTGTCAAAACAAAGAGGGGGCGGGACACTTTATTACAGGTACCAACCAGGTGAGGTGGCATTTCAATGGGTTCATTTTCACCTGTATATGGGACAGGTTAGTTCAACGATGTGCGGATAGATGGCGCACCGTATTTTGGCGCCAATTTTAAAACAACGCTCCACTTAAAAATTCTAACAAAAACGTGTCAAAGCTATATATTTTTTTTATTTTTATTGAAAACACGTAATTCAACTTAAACCTCCCCCGAAAAATTTTATTAATTAAAAATAGGTTTGTTCTAACAAAAGTTCAGAATTGTACTGCATATATGCAGTAGCGTTTTAGCAATCCAAAATCTCTACTGCGCATGCTGAGTTCAGTTTAGAACTGCTTTGAACTGGTTTAGAATCTACTTTTTTTATTCAGTTTACTGGCTTTGAACTTTTTCAATGAAATGCCAACAGGTGTCATCAATAAAAATAATAATTTGTTGCTAGAGAACGACTTATTAATTTGTCTTCCGGGGGAAGAAGAACAAAAGAAGATCTCGGGAGTGTTCGAAATTTTTTTGGAAAAAGTTGGATAAAGGTGTTTTGAAGAAAAAGAAGAATCTAAGAAATGACAATTGCTTGCAAACGAAATTTAGTTCTAGAAGAAAAACGTCGACTGGAAGAAAAAGAAGTAGAAAGGAAGACTTTAGAAGAACAACACAAGTTTCTAGAATTCGCAAAGTAGTTGCAAAAGAAATTTCTACAAGAAAGTCATCGTCTGGAAGAAAAAATAGAACAAAGGAAGATTTTAAAAGAACAAAAGAGGTTATTGAAGAATTTGAGAAATGACGATTGGTTCCCAAAGAAATTTCTAGAAGAATAACGGCGACTGGAAGAAAAGAACAGAGGAAGATTTTACGGAAAAAGTTTCTAAAAGAATGTGAATGTGATTAGTTGAAACAAGAACAAACTTCTATAAAATATTGAAAGATGTAGCGTCGTGTGGAAGAAAAAGAAGAGCAATGGAATATTTTTGAAGAACAAAAAAGTTTCTAAAACAATTTGAGAGAATCAACGATTTATACATAAAGAAGTGCAAATGAAATTTCAAGAGAAAGTAGGTAGTTATTGGTTGGAAGAAAAAGAAGAGTAAAAGAAGGTTGTAGAAGAGCTTGAACAACGCCGTTTAGAAGAAACAGAAGAATTTAAGAAATAACTTTTGACGGAAAAAAAGGAACAAAAAATTCTAGAACAGAAAGGAGAGCTATAGAAGATTCTAGAAGATCAAAAGACAGTTCTGAAAATGCTTAAAAAATATGGGTTATAATCAAAGCAGATTTATTTATTTTTCTCCTCATATCTTTTGGTAATTGCTTGAGAAACGGACATGAATGGGTGCACTACAGGCATATCAACTTTAGCTAGTGACACACCGTATGCAAACCTAGGTTTATAACCAGCATAACCTGGGATAGGACAATCATGTGCTAATCTAAGCCTATCATCTTTGATTAATTTCCGAATTTCTTGTTTCGTTTCTTCAGACACTAAATTTTGAACTGGATCATTACAAGCACCACACCTTAAAGAGAGTTTTTAATAAAATTAAAATCTCGCTTTCTTTTTACTTGACTGGAGGATCTTTATTCTCCCAAAAGGTTTTAGTCGGGTCAACTGTCAATTTCAGTTGCCTGTTTTCCCAATCTTTGCCGATTTTACGAAAATTAGGAGGTAAAGGAGGCGTCAAATCGATTTTTAATTGAACCTTAAATCAGATTTTAGAAGTGGAGGTTTATTTCAGATTGTCTTATACTGGATCTCCGCCATTTTCGACTGTAGTATTTGGAAAATCTCTTTTAGAGGGTTGTACTGCTGTTTCTTGGATAGCTTTGTTCCATTCCGTACTGTATGCTTGGGATAGAAGCAAATCTCTCATTTCGGGATCTTCTACATCGTCGATACTCACAGCTGGGGACATGTAGACACGTGGACGGGTTTTAATGACTTCATTTTGGTCGTCTGGTTGGGGAATTACCTTAAAAAACGAAGATTTTTTTTTTTGGTGGTAGTTTTAGGACTTACAAGGATAGGAAAAGGTTGATAAGGATCTGTATGAAGGATCTCTTTCGGTCTCCAAAGAAGATTAAAAGGAACGTAGACATCTCGTCGACAAGCTGCAAAGGTTTCGTTATCTACAGAGACGTAGTCAGTTTTTGGAACTAGCTGATTTGGTTCGGAATATTTTTTCTTGCAATTTGCAGAGGTTTTTTTCGCAAATGTGATCTTTTTGTAGTCATTTTGATAAGTTGTGCTGCTTCCAAAATTATCCAATTTAATTCTGTCATCATAATTGTCCATTTTTGAGTATATTTTAGAAGATTCAAAATTGATTTAAATGATTTTTGTTAAAGACAATGATAAGCACATTTCCCAGTTCATTTCAGTCGTAACTGATTTCTTTTAAAATTGTTAAAATTTTGCCTCTACCTTCCAAAATTAGTAAAACAATATTATTTTTGTCGTTATTAACATGAAAATTGAGAAGAAATATCGACTTCGGCTTCTAAATTTTGTTTCTGGCTTCAAAAATTAGTAAAAGGACTTCTCTAGCTTCCAAAATTACAATAACAATGTTACTCTTGTCTTTATTGATTTGAAAATTAGTAAAGGTATGTCGCTGGAAGTCAAAATTAGAAAAAAAATTACTTTTGTTTTTATTGATTTCAAAATTGACAAGGAATATCGTCTCCCGCTTTTAAAATTAGTACAATTACGTTTACTGACATTCGCAGACATCAGTAAATTAGTAAATTGATGAAATATAGCTTTTAACTTTAAAAATTAACAAAACGAGCTTTTAGCTTTGAAAATTGATAAGGAATATCCGTCTTCATACTTCAAAAAAATGCACCCAATTACACCAAACACTTTTCTGCATAAGACGCGTGTTTTCGGAGCGATGTTACCACTCTCGAGTGAAACTAAAGACTAAATACTTTACAAACAGCTCGGCCTTATATACTAGTCAATTACACAATAACTTCAAAATAAAATATAATTTATGATGATTTATTGTGACAGCTGTCAGTTTTTCACTTCTCGAACTCTTTGTATATTAGTCGATTACAGAATTACAGAGTTTAAGTGAAAAACTGTCACAATAAATCACCATAAATTATAATTTATTTTTTAGTTATTGTATAATCGACAAATATACCAAGAGATTAAGTGAAAAACTGACATCTGTCACAATAAATCACCATAAATTATATTTTATTTTGAAGATATTGTGTAATGGACTAGTATAAAAGGCCGAGGTGTTTGTAAAGTATTCAGTCTTAATTTTCACTCGAGAGTGGTAACATCGTTCCCAAAAGGCACGTTGTGTGCAGAAAAGTGTTTGGTGAGATTGGGTGCATTCTTTTTGTGGTACGGAGACGATATTTTGTATCAACTTTCAAAGCTAGAAACAATATTTCAACAATTTACTAATTTTGATATTCGCAGACGTAATTTTACTAATTTTATAAACCGAAAACGATATTCCGAATTAATATTTAAATCATTCAAAATTAAAGAAGCATTTTTAATTAGGAAAAATTTAAACTGGAAAATACGAGGCATCACGTCATTAATTCTAGAAGCTAATAATTTTACTAATTTTCATATAAATAAAGACAAGAGTAATATTTACTGTTTTTGTAATTTTGGAAGCTAGAGAAGTCCTTTTACTAATTTTTGAAGCTAGAAACAAGATTTTTAGTTAGCTTTGACCAATTGAGACGTAATTTTACTAAGTTTAGAAGCCGGAGTCGATATTTCTTATCAATTTTCACATTAATAACGACAAAAATAACATTGTTTTACTAATTTTGAAAGCTTTAGCGGCGATATTTTACCAGTTTTAAGAGGATCCAGTTAGAACTGAAAACTGTGCTTGTCATTGTCAGTAACAAAAGTCATTTAAATAAATTTTGTATCCTCTAAAATATACACAAAAATGGACAATTATGATGACAGAATTAAATTGGATAATTTTAGAAGTAGCACAACTTACCAAAATGACTACAAAATGTTCACATTTGCGAAAAAAACTTCTGCAAATTGCCAGAAAGAAATTTCCGAACCAAATCAACCAGTTCCAAAAACTGACTACGTCTCTGTAGATAACGAAACCTTTGCAGCTCGTCGTCGAGATGTCTACGTTCCTTTTAATCTTCTTTGGAGACCGAAAGAGATCCTTCATACAGATCCTTATCAACCTTTTCATATCCCTGTAAGTCCTAAAACTACCACCAAAAAAATTTCCGTTTTTTAAGGTAATTCCCCAACCAGACGACCAAAATGAAGTCATTAAAACCCGGCCACGTGTCTACATGTCCCCAGCTGTGAGTATCGACGATGTAGAAGATCCCGAAATGAGAGATTTGCTTCTATCCCAAGCATACACTACGGAATGGAACAAAGCTATCCAAGAAACAGCAGTCCAACCCTCTAAAAGAGATATTCCAAATACTACAGTCGAAAATGGCGGAGATCCAGTATAAGACAATCTGAAATAAACCTCCACTTCTAAAATCTGATTTAAGGTTCAATTAAAAATCGATTTGACGTCTCCTTTACCTCCTAATTTTCGTAAAATCGGCAAAGATTGGGAAAACAGGCAACTGAAATTGACAGTTGACCCGACTAAAACCTTTTGGGAGAATAAAGATCCTCCAGTCAAGTAAAAAGAAAGCGAGATTTTAATTTTATTAAAAACTCTCTTTAAGGTGTGGTGCTTGTAATGATCCAGTTCAAAATTTAGTGTCTGAAGAAACGAAACAAGAAATTCGGAAATTAATCAAAGATGATAGGCTTAGATTAGCACATGATTGTCCTATCCCAGGTTATGCTGGTTATAAACCTAGGTTTGCATACGGTGTGTCACTAGCTAAAGTTGATATGCCTGTAGTGCACCCATTCATGTCCGTTTCTCAAGCAATTACCAAAAGATATGAGGAGAAAAAGAAATAAATCTGTTTTGATTATAACCCATATTTTTTAAGCATTTTCAGAACTGTCTTTTGATCTTTTAGAATCTTCTTTAGCTCTCCTTTCTCTTCTAGAATTTTTTGTTCCTATTTTTCCGTCAAAAGTTGTTTCTTAAATTCTTCTGTTTCTTATAAAACGCGTTGTTTAAGCTCTTCTACAACCTTCTTTTACTTCCAACCAATAACTACCTACTTTCACTTGAAATTTCTTTTGCTCTTCTTTATGTATTAATCGTTGATTCTGTCAAATTGATTTAGAAACTGTTTTGTTCTTCTAAAATATTCCATTACTCTTCTTTTTCTTCTACACGACGCTACATCTTTCAATTTTTTATAGAATTTTGTTCTTGTTTCAACTAATCACATTCACATTCTTTTAGAAACTTTTTCCGTGAAATCTTCCTCTGTTCTTTTCTTCCAGTCGCCGTTATTCTTCTAGAAATTTCTTTGGCAACCAATCGTCTTTTCTGAAATTCTTCAAAAAACCTCTTTTATTCTTTTAAAATCTTCCTTTGTTCTATTTTTTCTTCCAGTCGATGTCTTTCTTGTAGAAATTTCTTTTGCAACTACTTTGCGAATTCTAGAAACTTGTGTTGTTCTTCTAAAATATTCTTTTATACTTCTTTTTCTTCCAGTCGACGTTTTTCTTCTAGAACTAAATTTCGTTTGCAAGCAATCGTCATTGCTTAGACTCTTCTTTTTCTTCAAAACACCTTTATCCAAGCTCCTCCAAAAAATTTTCCAACACTTCCTAGACCTTCTTTTGTTCTTCTTCCAGAAGACAGATTCATAAGTCGTTCTTTAGCAAAGAAATTTGAAATCTCGAGCTATTTTCTCAGTCTTTCAAGATAGTTTATGAGAAAAAACATAAATTTCCTTTAATTAAGCCCTATAATTTATTTTAAAACTTTATAATACAACAAAATATATCACAAGCTAGGAATGGAGAGAGAAAATTAGTCAATAAATAAGTACGCAATTGCTTGGACTGCCCTCATTCTAACATCCTCATGTTCATCATTAACCAATCTCATTAATTTATCACAAACTGTATCCAATGAAATCCTCTGTTTATTTTCTATATTCAATTGCGAAAATAGAAGACCTACCATAAGAGCCGCACTACTTCTAATTTCAACCCATGGGCTTTTCAAATACGACAAACTTGTCATTACAAAAAGATGAAACAAATCCTGCATTTCCTCTCCCTAGAAAAATCAATCAAATGTCAAAATTCTTTTAAAATGTCAAAACTTACCATTATCTTAATTAAATCTTTAATAAAATCAACATAATGTAAATTAGCTTCATCAATCAAATGTTCTTGAATCATCGAATTCACTTTGGGACTTTCTAAATAAATCGCAACTTTTCTTAAAGTATATTTACAAATCTTGATAACATGAATATCAGGATCACACAAATGTAGAATAAGAGTAATCAAATTCCCTTGAACTTGCTCTTTGAAAGCTTCAACATTAACATCAGGTCCTACAGAAGCAGCTAAGTCTCCCAAAAGCCGAAAAGAAGCTCTCCGAAGACAAACATCTTCTTGGTCAAGCAACGGCTTTATTCTCACAGCTGCTGTGACTTGACACGTACTAAATTTACGACCTTCTAGAGTTGTGAGAAGTTTCGAGAAGCTTAGCATGCCTTCAAGGATAACATCACTTTCGTTTCTGCAATTTATGGTTTGGGTGAGTTTAGTAAATGGAAGACTTTTGGTGCACCAAGAAGTTGTTAATAAGCAAGTGGTGGTAGGAAGAGAAGTTGTGGTTAGATACACGATTTATAATGTTGGATTTGAGCGAATTACAAATGTTAGATTAGGAACTGTTTTTGATGAGAAACTGGTTGAGATTGTAGCTGGAAATAGATCAGTTAGGTTTGACAGAATTGAAAGAAGAGGTAATATTAGTTATGTTGTTGTGGTTAAACCGAAAGTTAGTGGACCTTTTGAGTGTTTTGCTACGGTTAGTTATTTTGAAGGGAATAACACAAGGGAAGGCTTTGGGTTGGGTATTGGGGGGATTTTTGTTCATGGATTGATGGAATATTGCAGAACAAACTGTTGTAATGACTTCGATTGTAGAACTGTGTTTTTAGTTTTTAGTGTAATTATTGTTTTGCCATTATTAGTGCTTTATATTAACCGAAATACACAAATATTTATGTAAGACTGTTTTTTTTTGGAACAAACTTCAAAGTTAATCCTGTAGAAAATACTTTTGGGCTGTGGTTAAGTCATCTATTGATACAGCAAGTCTACAGAAGCTATAAGTCACTAAAAATTTTAGAAGAAGTTAGAAGAGGTTTTCTAGAAAAAAGAAAAACAAAAGAAAGTTCTAGAAGTGCAAGTGTAGATACTGGAAGAAACAATCTTCTTCTGCTTTCTAGAAGAGAATAAACGTCTTTTGGAAAAAACGAAGAATTTAAACAATAACTACTGATGGAAAAAGAAAAGCAAAAGAAGATTTCAGAAGGAGTTGAAGAAAGTTAACTGATATAAAAAAGAGCAAAGGAAGATACTAAAAAACATAAAAAACTTTAGAAGAGTATAACAG
Organism: Tribolium confusum; assembly: GCA_029207805.1. NCBI lineage: Eukaryota > Metazoa > Arthropoda > Insecta > Coleoptera > Tenebrionidae > Tribolium > Tribolium confusum. Next base: position 1,221,638 of record JALGAY010000004.1, read on the forward strand.
CCACGAATAGTGAAACAAAGAGAGCAAGAAAAAATCCTGAAGAAGTTGAAAGACATTGGATAAACAAATCGAAGGATGTTTCTAGAAAAACAGGAGTTTCAGGAAGAGTTTGATAAAAGACGAAAGAGAAAGAAGAACTAAGTCAGCATTTAAACGACGTTTGGGAATGAAACAGAAGAATTTGAGTAATTACAATTTAGAACTTGAAAACCATTCGCTGAGAAGTGAAGGACAAAAGGAAATTCTGGAAGAGTTAGAGAAGATTTTAAAAGAACAGAAGAAGATTCTAGGAGTAAAAACAGTAGCGTTTGAAGAAAGAGAATAAAGTTCTGGAGTAGCAAAGGAAAACACTAAAAAAGCAGAAAAAAGATTCTAGAAGAGCATAACAGCAACGTTTAGAAGAAAAAGAACAATTTGAGTAATATTGATGAAAAAAATAAATAAGAAAATTTTTTAGAAGTTAAAAACGTTCTCTGGAAAAAAAGAACTAAAAAAGGCTCTGCAAAAAACATAGCAAAATTCTAGAAGAGTAAGAACAGTCGCATTTGGGAAAGAAAAAACAGAAGAATTTGATTGGTGACAATTAGTGGAAAAAAGAAAGAAGGTTCTGGAGAAACAAATAAAGATGCTGGAAGAACAAGAAAAGATTTTAGAAAAGCATAACAGCGAAGTTTGGAAGAAAAAGAAGAGTTTAAGAAATGAAAATTAATCAAAATATTAATCGAAAGAAATTTTAGAAGTTAGAAAAAACGTCCCCTAGAAAAAGAAGAACGAAATGAGGTTCCTGAAAAGATAGACAAAATTCTAGAAAAAGGGAGAAAGATTCTAGAACAATGGCGTTTGGGAAAAAACAAGAGACTTTGAGTGTGGCCGATTAGTGGAAAAAAAGGAAGAAGGTTCTGGGGAAACAAAAAAGGATACTGGAAGAACTGGAAGGATAAGATTCTAGAAGAGCATAACAGCGATGTTAAAAAAAATGGAATAGGAGAAATAATAATAAATATCAATTGATGAAAAAAAAAACAAATAAAATTCAGAAGAATTTGTAAGATGTTAACTGGAAAAGAAAAAAAAGCAAAAGAAAATTCTAGAGGAGCAAAGGAAGATACTGGAAGAACAAAAAATTCTAGAAGAGAATAAAAACGTCGTTTAGAAGAAAAAATCAAAGAGCTTTAACGACGATTTAAAAAAAAACAAAAATTAAACAATGGCGATTGGTAGAAAAATAAAAGAAAATTTTAGAAGATGAAAGACGTTCTCTGGGATAAATAAGAAGGAAACAAAGTTCTCGAAGAGCAAGAGAAGATTCTAGCAGAAAGAAGAAGAGGGATTCCAAGAGATTCTAGATTTTTAGAAAAAGAGTATGACCAGCAGTGTTTGGACAAAGGAACAAAAGAAACTTTTGAAAGAAATTAAAAGACGTTGACTGAAAAAAGAGCAAAAGATTCTGAAAAAGCAAAGAAAAATTTGGGAAGTATAGAAGATTCTAGGAGAATATGATAATCGGGGATTGATAGAAAAAGAGGAGCAAAGGAAGATCCTGGAAGAACAAAAATAGCTTCTATAAGAACATAAAACAAATTTTTTTTAGAAGTTGAAAGACCTTCGCTGCGAGAAAAAAAAACAAAGGAAGCTTTTGGAAAAGTTAAAGAAGACTCTGGAAGAACAAAAAAGATACTAGAGGAGCAAGAACAGTGGCATTTGGGAACAAACAGAAGAATGTAAGTGGTGGCGATTGGTGTAAAATAAAGGGTAAAGGGAGATTTTGAAGAAGAAAAGAACAGAAAAGGTTTCTAGAAGAGCATAACAATGACATTTGGAAGAAAAGAAAGAATTGAAGCAATGATCATTGGTAAAAAAAGAGCAAAGGGCAAAGAAAGATATTAGAAGAGTATAACAGCGACGTTTGGAAGAAGAAGAAGAAGAATTTGAGAAAGAAGGAATGATGAAAAAAGAAGAGCAATAGAAAATTCCTGAAGAAGTTGACATTAGCTGAAAAAAAAACTTCTAAAAAAACAGAAGGAGTTTCAAGAAAAGTTTGGAAAGCGACAAAAGAGAAAAAAGAGGTAAGACGACTCTAGAACAACAGAAGAAAATGACATGAAAAACTAAAAAAGAAGAACAAACACGACATTTTGTAAAGATAAAGATTGAATAACAATCTGAAAAACTATTTCCACAGATTTTCGAATGTCAATGCTACAGTTTTGTGGTGCGTTCACATCTCAAAACAAAATAATTTACTTACCCTATACTATTATAATCCAAGCTATTCATCAGCACACTCAAAATTGGTTGGCAATGCCTTGACACCAAATCGGTATTTAAACTATCTGCTGCAAAACCCAAAGCTTGAAGCCCAATTTTCCTTACTAAACAACTCGTATCCATCTGTACATCCAAAATCATTTCAAGCAAATTCTCTGCAAGAACTGTCTGATGATTGGCTTTTTGTTTCAATAAATGGGCAAAAAACACAACAACTGCAACTCTTTGTGGTTCTAATTCTGCCCTAATATAAGGTCCTAAGCAAGCAACAAGCCATGAAAGTGACTCTGGATTTTCAATACACACATCTTCAACAAGACAAGCCATAGTTTCCAAAAATGAAGATAAGTCATCATTTGCTTCAACATTGATTAAATTTGTTAAACAACCAGCTGTTTGGGTGTATTCGCAACAAATCAAAAACGTTTTAAGCGTATCTAAAGCAATCTTTGCTGGTTTTAATTTAAAAGCTTCTCGGTTTAAAACAAACCCGTACTTTTCTTTTTTATCACTGTTGAATTTGATAACAGGAGGTGAAGTGCCTATATACGAAGCAAAGGTCACCAAAAGAATAGAAAAAATCTCTGGAAAATTCTGTTTACAAATCTCTTTCAATTGTGTGTTCTTCAACAACTCATGAAATGCACAAACAGCTTGCAACGGTTGCAATGTTGCAATTTTAATCTCACTGTTCCCTTGTTCTTCATAAAGAGTACTTTGTTTAATAGCTTTCTTCAAATTATCAAACAGATCCAAAACAAGCGTTTGATCAGTTGACAAAACAGCCCAACAATCACAAATCGAACCATCAAATGGTAGTGGTTGGTTGAGTAGAATTTGGCATACGGTTTTCGAATGGTGTGTTGCAAAATTTAAGACACTTCGAAGTGTTGAAGATCGAGTTCTGGTACACTGAATTTTACCAAGTTGAAGGATCAACTTGTCTATAATAAAGTTGACGTGTCCTTGCAACTCTGTTCCTTTATTTTTGAGTGTCATGTTTAGAACAACACTACTTCCGTTTGAACTTGAAGCTTCACAATCGAGGAGTGCATCAATTAAGCCATCTACAAGATGAATCAATTGGAAGTGAGGGAGATTTATACAGATAATATGAGCCAAGTCGGAAGTTAAGTTGTAGAGGAGTTTAGGATCATCAGAATCGATTTGTTGTTGAATGTGTTGCATAGAGTTGCTGAGTTGCTTGTCGTGGTCTCGCATATGGCCTTCATAACGAGATGCAATGCAGAGGACGAGGCAAAGAGACTCGGTTGCAACCTGAAGAAGATTTTTTTGTAATACAGTAGTGAAATCCTGATAATTCGTAATTTTAATTAATACTATTTCAGAAGAAGTTAACTGGAAGTACAAGGAGCAAAGAAAGATACTGGGAGAACAGAAAAAGATTCTAGAAGAGCATAACAACGGCGATTAGAGGAAGAAGAATTTGAGAAGGAACGATTCGTAAAGAAAGTTTCTGGAGAAGCAAAAGAAGATACTGAAAGAACAAAAAAAGATTCTAGAAGAGCTACAGCAATGTTTAGAAGACAAAGAATTTGAAAAACGGCAATTGGTGGAAAAGAAGAGCAAAAGAAAATTCCTGAAGATGTTGAAAGACATTGGCTGAAAAAGAAAACCAAAAGATGTTTCTAGAAAACCAGGAGTTTCAGGAAGAGGTTGATAAAAATAAAAAAGAAAGAAGAGCTAAGTCACATTTCAAAGCAGCAACATTTTGATCAGAGAGCTTAAACGGCGTCTGAGAAAAAACAAAAGAATTTGAATAATAACTATTGGTGGAAAAATAATACAAAAGAAAATTTTAAATGCTAAAAGACGTTCGCGGAAAAAAAGAAAAACGAAAGGAGGTTCTAGAAGAACAAGAAAAGATTCTGGAAGAACAGAAGATGATTCTAGAAGGGAATGAACAACGGCTTTGTAAAAAAAAGAATTTGGGCAAAAATGGTAACTGTAAGAGGAAGAAGTGCAAAGGAAAGTCCTGAAGATGCAAAGAAAGATAACAGAAAAAGCTTCTAGAAGAGCGTAACAAGAACGTTTGAAAAAAAAAGGATTTTAGGAAAGACTATTGATAAAAAAGAGCAAATAAGTTTCTGGAGGAGCAAAGGAAGATACTGAAAGAACAAAAAAAGATTCTAGAAGAGCTACAGCAATGTTTAGAAGGCAAAGAATTTGAAAAACGGCAATTGGCGGAGAAAGAAGAGTGAAAGATTCTAGAAAAACAGAAGAAGTTCAGGAAGAGTTAGAAAAGATTCTTGAAGAACATAAAAGAATTCTAGAAGAGTAAGAACAGTAGTGTTTGAGAAAAAATACCAGAAACAGAAGAATTTGAGCGGTGATGATTGGTAAAAAATAGAGCAAAGGAGAGTTCTAGAAGAGCAAAAAGACAGACTGAAAGAACAGAAAAAGATTCTAAAAGGGCATAACAGCGACGTTTAGAAGAAAAAGAAGAATTTGAGAAGACATAATTAGTGAAACAAGAAGTCTCTTGATTATCTCATTCTCCTTCTGATTTACGAATTATCAGATTAAACCTAAAATTAACTTACTTTTCTGATATTTTTGTTGGGATCAGTACATCTTGGGATAATTTTAGCCAACAGAAATCCTGTTTGTCCAAACGTGGTTGGTGTCTCATAAGCAAATTTCATATTATCCAAATATGTCTGAAGCACAAGTCTTAATGTCTCTACAGCTGGAAGTCTTTGCTCTGCTTTTCTTCTCCCTAACCAAGGCTCAAGCAATGTCACAACTTCATCTAAAGTTGCTGGTGATAATGTTTGTAATAACAATTCTTGTACAAGTTGATTCAATTTCGTAAAACTTGAAGAAACAAACGGTGCTAATTTCAAATCTCCATAATAATTATCATTATCTGTGTTTATCTTACAATAAATAGCTGAAGCATTATAAACATTATCGAAACACAATTTTAGTAGTTTAAGTCTTTGGTCAGATTCTAGTGGCAATGGAAGTCTCACAAGTGACGTAATTACAGGTAAAATCACTGGAAATAACTCGATATATTCAGGTCCATTATGTAGATGCACTTGTGATGACACGAGCTGCAAAACTTTATCTCTTTCAAGCATACGAATATGAAGAGTATTTCTATTTGGATGCATTGCATCAGCTACACTTCCTATAGCTCGGAGACAAACTTTTCGAATTGAAAAATCACGTGCATTTGTTAATTCATTTACAACAAAATCTAAAATTTCGGATTCAATCACTTTTAATAATTTATCAGTTGAAGCTTCATTACAAATTTCAGCATAACTCGAGATTATAACATAACGAATTCTTTCAATACCTAATTCGTGTTTTTGGTCTTTAAGAAATGAAAAAAACTTTGAAGATTTTTTAAGTAAGACATCTTTACGAATTAAGGAGAGCTTATCTAAGACGTATTGTAAATGAACTCTTGAACAAATACCAACAGCTTCAGCACAAGCATTTAGTTCAGAATAATCAGTTAGTTTTGCATTTACTAAAATATCATCCAATGTTTGTAAAATTATTTCTTTTTCAGCTGAATGACATAGAATCATTGCCAAACATTTAAGAAGAAAATGTTTCTCCGTTTGTTTCACTGCCGGATCAATACTGTTACTTATATACCTGTTTAAATACACAAAATAAAATAAAACATTTAAGGAATACAAAACTCAGCTTTGCCTCGTGTTTTCAAACTCTGAACTCATATAAAAACCGAGCCAAAACCGTGTCTTGTAAATAAACAAACTCACTTGTTATTATTGTACATTTCCAGTTGTTTCCTCGCAGTTAAAATTAGTGTTTCATTAAATTTCTGCTCTTTGACAGCCTCTAATAAAATACTTAAAAAATCAAAAACCAAATCTTGCCATTCAAGCTGATTAAAATTATCATAATTCTGTTCAAGATATTTAACAAGTTGTGGTATTTTCGAATCCCAGACTGTCTTATATCTATCAACATTACAAGGCCGAATATTTTTTAAGAAATTCAGTAGAAAAGTGCCTCTAAATCCAGGTAATGGTATAGCTAGTAGAGTTAAACTTCTGATAAAAGCTGCTTCACATACTTCTGGTGTTGTTTTTCGAGATGCTAAATGTGTTAAACAACGTAAAAGAACAACAATTGCGTCATCATATGAAGGACCAAGGAAACATTGCATTAGTAAATTCCAGAGAGTTGATTCTAGTTCAGGAACTGAAGTACTTAACATACATAAAGTGTTATCAGCGGATTTTTGAATATCAAACAATTCGCTACTGTCTATTTCATTGTTTTTGGTGATTGGAGGTTTGCAACAGAGTTTTAAGAGAAATTCCATGTATTTCTCAGGACCGTCCGGGTTTATTTCTACAAAAAAGAAATAAAAGAATTCGCCATCCATCAGTTCTCAAAAAGGTACCTTTATTTAAGAGAACTCCTTTGCAAGCAAAAGCTACAATAATTTTCATCACAGCTTTCTTCACTCTGATATTGGGATCATTAAGCATTTCACTCAGATGCTTAACAATATCTTTAAACCTTCTTTGAATTGCGTGTTCAGTTGAATACGATGTAAGATGAGTGATAACTAAAATCGCTTTAATTCTCTCTTTCTCATTATTATTTTTAAGCTGCAAAATAAGCTGATCTACTGTATTATCAGTAAAATGAAGAGCAAAACACTCATAACACCTCAAAACTTCTGAATGATTTCTTAAAAGATCAGGTTGGGCGTAATCAGGTGAAACACAAACTAACTCAGATAAAGCTTGTAAAATATGATTCAACAAAGGCTCTAATAACGTTCCATTAACTCCTGAAGCCTTCTGAATAATCGCACCTAAACATTTCGTGATATTATAAGCATCTACTTGTTTCTTATACAAATTTAAGAGAGTTTGGATAATTCTGGGAGTTTGTTGTGTTACTTTATCAACGCTTAATACAAGAAATATAGCTGATAAGGCATTAAGGACACTTGATGTTACTTTAGGTTCGCGGGATTGCAACCATGAAGAGAATAAAATATCATAGGACATGCCTATTTCCACTTGGAAGTTTTCTATTGTTATTGTAGTGTCAGGCACTTGATCAATATTTGAAGTGTACTCCATTAAAGCCTCACAAAAACTACCCAAAGCTGCAAAAAAATCTCACTTTCTGGGTACTAAATCCTGATTATTACCGTAAGAAAAAGCTTGTTTCAAGGGATCAAATTTCACACCTCCCAATAGAGGCAACATAATGGAAAGAATATTCTTGAGGTAAGGTACAACACCAAAAGCATTTGCGTTTGCTAAGGCGCCTAAAGTGTGTGGGACCATGTAGTGTGGTATCACACCGGCTTCTAATTTCCCAAGTAAACTATCCATCACCTAATTTCGTATTAGATATTTTCAAAACGAGAAGATAAGCCAAACCTGAATGTGGTGTTTTCTTCCTAAAGCTACCAAGACATTTGAAGCTGGCATTTGAACTACAGGTTCATAACTCTGATTTTCTATCATAGTACGAAGAGAAAAATCAATAATTAAAAGAATAGTGTCACCGTCTATCTCAACAATATGTTCAGTACAGATTTTTTCCATTATTGTTAAAATTGCAGAGATGTGTTCATTTGTTGGCTTTTGTGGTCGTTCACAGAAGTGACAACACGAGTTTAAGACTTGATTTGGATGCTTTTCGGCTAGTTTTCGTATTGAACTATTGACCGTTTCAATCACAATCTGGCTCTTATCAGCTACAGACTCCAGAAGGATGCCTATTGCAACTGGAAATTTAATTATAAATTTAAAGTAATTACGGGCTTAAAAGACAGACCTTGAAGCTGAGACTCGGGGCTAGTTTTCACTTGACCATTCATTTTGATAATGTATTGTTTTATTATTATTTATTTAACTGAATTGAGTTAGGTGACATGACATTTCTGTCATAAATAAACAAAATTCTAACCTCACTTTCTCTTGTCAAATTTAGTAACAAATTGAAACTCCCTAGTTTTCCCCTGGGATTAGTTTTGAAATTATTAAAATTAAATATAAACAACTTGTTATTTAACAATTTTATAAAATTCAAGGCTTTTTACAGAATATAAAGTTAAAAATAAATATAAAAAATTAAAATAAATCTTTTTTTTGGTGTAAATTTGCAGAAATAACCTCACTTTTTGTGTCAAATTTAGTGCTAAAGTAAAATTCCCTAGATTTTCCCCTAGGCCTAGTTTTTAAATTGTCGCCCGACATGTGTCAAAATATTTTCTGAAAATTTTGTAAATTCAGGGCATTTTAAGATTTAAAACGATGGCTGATGAAGATATTCCAAAACCTGAAGCTTCTGAAAGTACCAGTAAAGAAGATGAAGCTGAAGAAGCCCCAGCTAAGAAGATGAGCATCACTGTTAAGTCTCAAAAACAGAAGGAAGTTGTTGAAGTTGATGAAACCGTTGATGTTAAAACATTTAAGGAATTGGTTTCAAAACGATTTAATGCTGAGCCGAACCGTCTAAATCTAATTTTTGCGGGAAAAATCCTCAAAGATGGTGATACTCTAAGCCAACATAACATTAAGGATGGTTTAACGGTTCATTTGGTGATTAAAGCAGCGCCAGCTCCTGATTCGACTTCAACTCGGCCTCCAGGTGACGCTTCTCAACTTTTACCGGGTCTCGTAGGTCTAAGTTCAATGGGTATGAATTCAGGTAATTTGGTTGAAATTCAGCAACGACTTCAAAGAGAACTGCAAAATAACCCAGCTTTGCTTCAAATGTACCTAGATAATCCTTTAACCCAGAGTTTAATGAACGACCCTGAACATATGAGAACTCTAATCACAAGCAACCCCCAAATGCAGGAATTACTAGAACGCAATCCTGAAATTAACCATATCTTAAACAACCCTGATCTTTTACGTCAAACAATGGAACATGCTCGTAATCCAGCCCTCTACCAGGAGATCCTCCGAAGCCAAGACCGCGCAATGGCCAACTTAGAGAGCATTCCTGGGGGCTATAACGCTCTCCAACGTATGTACCGAGACATCCAAGAACCAATGCTGACAAGTCTCTCTGAACAGTTCACTCAAAACCCATTTTCGGGTCTTACTGACCAACAAAACCCCGACGGTCAAAACACACGTTCCGTCCCAAACCCATGGACAGGTCAAGCTAATTCTGGCTCTCAGAACCGTTCAATGGCGAGTGTCATGCAACAAATGCTTGAAAACACCGACTTGATGCAAAACATGATGTCGGCTCCTTACACACAATCCCTGCTTCAAGCCCTAGCCGCAGACCCGACTATGGCCAACGCGCTTCTCTCTGAGAATCCTCTTCTTGCTGGAAACCCAGCTTTGCAGGAGCAAATCCGTGCAATGATGCCTCACTTCTTGAATCAGTTGCAAAATCCGACAATGCAGAATGTTCTGACGAATCCACAAGCCCTCAATGCGATTATGCAGATCCAGCAAGGAATGGAGACGTTGAGACAGTCAGCTCCTAATTTGCTTAATCCAGCGAATGTAACACCACCGACTACAGAGACTGTTACTAGTACGACAGCAAGTCCGAGTGAGAGGACTCCAAGACCGGCTCCGGCTCCTCCGAATGATAATTTTGCGGAGTTTATGGCACGAATGGTTGCTGGGATGGGTCAGAGGGATAATTTGCCACCAGAACAGCGGTATCAAGCACAGTTGGAGCAGTTAACTTCGATGGGGTTCACCAATAGAGAGGCTAATTTGCAAGCACTGATTGCGACCTTTGGGGATGTTGCAGCAGCGATTGAGAGATTGTTGCTTTCAGTCAGTTAAATAATTTTAGAGATTTGGAGTTTTAATTTTTCTTTTTCAGGATACGTGAAGGGATTTTCTTAGGAATGGATGGTTATTTCTGATTAATTTTTCGTTATGTGGTTGTATTCACTATATTTAATATTGAATTTTTAATAAATATTACCCTAGACAAAAAATATATTGAAATGGAAACTTATTTTGTTCTAAAAATACCTACAAATCTTAAATAGCAAGAGCATCATTCTGGACTTCATGATTGAGTTGAGTTTGTAGATTTGACAATTTATCCTTCAACATTGCAACTCCCATAATAACAATATTTTCTGGTTTTAGAGCTCCTGCAGCTTCCACGTTATAATAAAACTTGTTTGGTTTCAATTCCCAATTAAAATCAGCTTCGTATTGATCATCATCCAACTCACTATATTCACTTTTAGGCCATTCATCTGGTTTGGGAAACAGTGTATGTCTCATAGCATTATCAGGATCATACTCAAAGGCAACTCCTGCAGTTGGATTCCACTTTGCATGTTCTTTCCCAAAGCCTTTCTTAGCATAAGCTTTGACTTTAAGTTCTTGTCCTTTACGTAGCTTTATAATAAGAATTTCATCAGTATCTCCATATTCTGACGACTCATCATCTCTGTGTTTTGACGTAGCTGGAATAACTCTCGGATCACTAGATTTTAAATCAGCTGTTGTTACATGACGAGTATGATCGTCTGTACATTTTACATCAAGAGTAAACTCAACACTGCATTCATGACAAAAATCCGAGCAAATACAATCCTAGAAAAATATTTTTTAATTTGTGTTAACTCAGTTTGTTCAACTGACCCTCGGATATTGTAAACGTTGCACCACATCGTCGGAAATAAGCGGAATAAGGCCAATTCTGTGAGCTAGAAACTCGTCACTTAAGACAGTTGAATTAGCCTCTAATTTGACCCAGTCGATAGCTAGAGTCGGAGTTTCGGCTATTAAGACACGCCTGATGCTATTTGCAACGCTAAATCATTGTTAAGTCAAGATTTAAAGACAGAAACTACCAAATGGGGGCTCACCTCAAGTCAGTGTCTTCAATGTAAAATTTGACATTATCGTCGGTTAAATCAGTGATATGGACTGAAGGCTGGTTAGCGTACGGCATTTTTATGCAAATTTAACACTTTTTTAATAATTTTTCACGATAAAAAAAGCAGCAAACAACAAACTGGTAACTACAACCGAACCTCAAAATTTTGTAAAATTTCTAGGGAATTTATGTTTTCCCCTAATTCAACTGTTAATTTCCAAAATATTTATTATTAAATTTGTTAACTATTTTAGATCTGAGATAACGAAATAACTTTGAAGTTTTGTATTAAAAAAATAATAAAATATTTTTGTATTATCTAGAAGACATAACCTCAAAATTTAGTTCTAGAAATAAATTTCTAGGGAATTTATTTTTTTCCCTAGCTCAAATGTCAAAAAGCTGTCAAAAGTGAACGGAATTTCAAGAATTTTATTATTAAAATTATAATTTATTATTAATCTGAAGCAATAAACTAAGTTGTAATTGTGTAAAGGACATTGCAAGCTTTAATTTTCAATAGTTACTTTACTTTTACAAGATATTTTTTACTAGGTTATGATGACTGAAAATTTTACTACAACCCCCTATATAATTCAAATAAGTGAAGTAATTATCTATTATTCTCTTGTAATTTTATATAATAAAAACAATTTCAGCCGTTCCAGACTATCCATCTAGCAGAAGATGTTAATAATCTTGGGGTACAGCTAGACCCAACTGTACAAGACTTTCCTGGTTTGTCTCCTTTAAATAACTCCCAAATTTTGCTAGAACCAAGCGACAAACCAATAGAAATAGTACAAGACTCGTCTGAAAATTTTGAAGTGGTGGGACAGGAGGAACCATGTATTTTTCAAATAGTGTACCCCCAGGAATTGAGTTTAAGTGTAAGTGTGCCCTTGTCACTCCCTTCTTATCTCAAATTTTTACTTAGCCTGCCACCAACATGCTAAAACGTGGACGCCCCAAAAAGAAAAAAGAGGAATCTCAAACTCCTCAAACTTTGCCATCAAAAACAGACAATCCTTGTGAACCCCCTAAATCTGCCCGAACTCGCTCAGGTCGTCTCGTGAAACTACCCAAATACATCGAAAAGGTACACCCAACTTTCTTGGAGAAATTCTAACAAACATTTTCAGGACTTTAAAAAAATTGAGACAAGTACAGATCAACACGAAGTTCAAGTCTCTGATTTTAAAAGATTTGATGAAAAAGAAAACACAAAAACTGAATTTGCTGAGTTACAAACTAAAAAACGGGTAATATCGGCACAGTATAAGTGTCCGAAATGTTTCAAAGCGTATTTAGGGAAAAATAAAATGATTCAGCATTTGAAAAAGTACCCAGATCATGGTCCTCTTCCTGAGGGTTACCAGGAATTTAATTTTGATGTCTGGAATTACTTGTTTGATATTACCCAGAAATGTAAATCTGGACAAAGAGGTGTTAAGTTTTGTGAGGAGTTAAGTAATTTGTTGCATAATGTGCAATTACTTAAAAATGCACTTTTTAAAACAGTCACTGATAACAAAAATTGTGTTCATATTGATAAGGTTTTGGGTAATGCAATTGGTTTACCTCCTGGGAAATATAAATTTGATGAGACTGAATTGTATAAAGATGTAACTGTGCTTAAGTTAATCACAAATAGTGATTTTTTTAAGCCGAATGTGAATAATAAACAAAATTGTGACAATGCTGCGAAAAGTAAGCCTGTAGAGGAGTTAGATACTGAAATTAAATGTAAAAATGGGACTTTAGATAAGCTAAATGAGGATTATAATTTAGTTAGCTCAGAAATTAATGAAGGGAAAGTCTCACTGACTGATTGTGGTAAAAAAATGGAAGTTGATAGTCAAATTGCTTTGTCATCGGAGTTATTAAATGATAATTTGTTATTACATTCTTTACCAAATCCTAGAAATAGTGAAGAAGAATTAATGTTGACTAATGTAGATAATACTTCAAATTTGTTAGATAATAGTACAAGTTCAGATGAAGTTATGAATGTAGATCAGTTTGTTAATGAGAGATTTAAAAAAATTATTGAACCTGATATAGAGCTGAGTAACACGTCTTTGAATTTAGATTTGCCAAGTCTGGAACTGTTTCAATTTCACACAAGCTGATATTAAATTTGAAAAAGATTTTTTTATGACTTTATTTGTGTTTGAGTAGTTTTAAATGACGTGACAAGATAGGCAACGCTTACCAAAAATTGTTTTGTGTTCTTATTATTGGGTTTGCTCTAACAAAATAGTTTAAAACGGTTCAGAATTGTACTTTGCATGCGCAATAATATACTTCAGAAGTGTTAATGTGCATGTGCGCTACAGTTAACTGAGCGTTAACACTTACTTCTACAATTTTGTTTAATATACGAGTTTTAAGGATTTGTAATAAACAAAACTAAACACATTACATCAGTTTATTTGAATAAATAAATACATTGTGTACAAAATAGAAAATTTGTTCTTCCAAATTAAAACTATTATCGCAGAATCTTCATTGTTAAAAGAGCAATATTAAAATAGGAACGAATTGATCTAAGTACTGTCCTAATTTCAATTTAATTATAATAAAACTATAATTCAGCTGTATGTATTTTGTTATAACTATCTTTTGCAACATTAAATAACGTTTCAGCCATAGCTTTTCCAGTTTGTTGGACCATTCCATATAAAATACTGTTTGTATCTTGTAACAAATTATAAGCGTGATCAAACTCTTTCATAGTTCCAGCATCCATAACTAGAATCTTATCTGAATCCATAACAGTATGCAATCTATGAGCTATAGTAAGCACAGTACAATCCGAAAATTTATTTCTGATAGTAGTCTGAATGAGAGCATCAGTTTGAGGATCAATATTCGCTGTAGCTTCATCCAAAACTAAAATTCTGTTATTCCTCAAAATTGCTCTAGCAAGACAGACCAACTGTCTTTGACCCACACTGAAATTCGATCCTCCTTCTGACATTTTCGAATTTAATCCAGAAGTCAAATTAGCGACTTCATCTTTCAGTTCTACGTCTTCCAAAGCACGCCATAGATCCGCATCAGAGAAATCATCAAACGGATCTAGGTTCTTCCGCATTGTTCCAGAGAAAAGAACAGGTTCCTGTGGGATAATCGAAATTTTTGATCTTAAATCATGTAAACCGATCTCGGTTATATTAACTCCGTCTATAATTATAGCACCTTGAGTGTCACTCAGTTGGAAAATTGCGTTGATAAGTGATGATTTTCCGGCACCTGTTCTACCAACAATTCCAATTTTTTCACGAGGATTTATTGTGAAACTTAGATTTTTAAGTACAGGAGGATCGTCTGGGAAATACCGCAAAAATACATTGATAAATTCAATTTTGCCTTCTTCTGGCCAAGACGGTGGCGGTTTTTTATCCGGTGGTGACTCTAAATTACCCTCATGTTCGATATTATTATACTCCAGGACTCTTTCAACTGAAGTCATTTGGTTTTCAAGCTCGGTTGATTGCCGCATTCCCCATTGGAACATTCCAGTTAGGCCGATAGCTTGAGTTATTGCAAGACCAACATTTCCGCCGAATTTTTCTACAAGTATTTGAGTTAGTCCTGAGTTAAAACAAGAAGAAAGAGTTACCATTTCCCATAAGTAAGAAGCTGAAAGTAACCAGAGTTATGTAAATAATGCACACGATGTCAAGCCAGTAACCAAAAGCACGAGATGTTGAGATGAAACTGTACCAAGCCGAGCTGTGCAAGTCTTGATGGCCGTCAAATTCTTTTGCTAGGATTTCTTGGGCACCAAAAGCTCTGATTGTGGTTAAACCTTGGAGGGAGGCATTAAGGTGCGAAAAGACAGGACTGCGAGCTAAAAATAAGGTTTTTGGGTAAGTAAAGTAGATTATTATGTTCAAACAATAAAAACCAACAAAATGGATTATTATTAAAAAAATTAGAAGGCACTTACTTATCCCTTCTAGTCGCTTAACATTCCGACTTGTCCTTATATAAAATATCCTCAAAAAGTAAAAAATCACTCCAGCAACAACAGTAGGTACCATCAACCATGGACTAACAACAGCCACCATAATAATAATACCAAGCAGTTGAATCCCAATTTGCAAACAATCAATCATTGCAGATGTTAAAAGTTCATCAATAGAGCCCATATCTTTCGAAAATCGATTCAAAATTCTTCCAGCACTATTCGTATTAAAAAACCTCATTGTAGCACGTGTTATACTTGCAAACATACTATCATGAAGTCGTGTTGACGCTCTCATACACACAGAGAAAAATGTACAGGACCGTATCAATGTAATTATTATCAAAAGTCCAATAATAACTGAATACGTATAAATCGAAGTCTCGCGTGAAAAGTGCCAAAAATCGTCGTTATTTGTACTTGTATTGGTCTTATTTAATTGGGCACTGTAGTCTTCTTGTTCGATATTGACCCTAAAACAAAAAAAGTGGCTTAAACCCGAGTTCATTTCAAGATAAAATAGTATATACCATTCAGAGTAGAAGAAGTCGAGACTTTTACTCTCAATGATACAATCTACTATTATTACAAACGTAGGAGACTTACCAAAAAGTGAGAAAATAATCAGCAACACTTGCAAAAAGTTGTGTAACAATAAACAAGGTAAAAAGTATAAAAATAACACAGCAGTTGCCTCCTGCTTTGAAATATCCTTTATAAACATCAGCTCCCACAGATCCTGTCCCTTTTTGTTCTTCTATAATTTTCGGTGCTTCTCCTTCAATTGAAGCAATACTTCTTATTGATCCTTGTCTTATTAACTTTTCTTGTTTCTTCTTTTCTTCTTCTTCATCTTGTATTTCTCCAAGTAGATTAGTAAAATCTAATCCAGAAGCTTGCAACTCTCTAAAACTCCCTTGTGCTTTAACAACTCCATCATCTAGATAAGTAATATGATCAACTTCTTTCAAATATTGTAATTGATGTGTTATCAAAATAACAGTTTTGTTCTTTAAGTAACCAGCAATGCAGTTCTCGAATAACTGTTTACCAACGTGAGTATCAACAGCTGATAATGGATCATCAAGTAAATAAATATCAGCTTGTTTATATACAGCTCTTGCAAGGTTAATTCTTGCCCTTTGTCCTCCACTTAACGACACTCCTCGATCCCCAACCATTGTTTTATCACCATAAGGCAAGAGAGTGAAGTCACGTTCTAAGGCACACTTTTTTACAACTGTTTTATACCGGAGTTTGTCGTAAGGAAGGCCGAAAAGTATATTCGTGCGGACACTCCCAGCAAATAACCATGGTTCCTGAGATGCATAACTAATCTCACCATTAACAGATAAACTACCATCAAATAGAGGCAATTCTTGTAAAATCGCATGGAACAAACTACTTTTCCCACTTCCTACAGGACCAATCACTGCAACAAGTCTTCCAGGAGTTGCAGTAAGATTTACATTGTTTAGAGTATTATCACTCGAGGCTTCGCTCCACTTCGCTGAAGCATTATTTAGAAAAACTCCAATTTCGCGACTTGCATCAATTCCGTTCGAAATTACGTTCTTGCCTTCAGCTTGTTTCTGTTTGAGTTCTTTGGCAATTTGAGTCTCGTCGTAAAGCATGAATTTGTTAAGACGGCGGATTGAAACTCGTGCTTCAGCGATTTGGGAAATGCCTTGAGGGAAGAAGACAGTCATTGTTTGACGCAGAATATTATAAAACGAAGTTAAGACAAAGACTTTTTCTGCTGTTATTCTATTATCGTAAAGGACATAAGCAAGGACACTTGCGAAAATTGACATTCTAGTCGTGAACATAATGAAGGATAGAGTTATGCCTCGCATGTAGGATGATACACGGATTGATTTAATTTCGTATCTTCGGGCCATTGAAACTAGTTTTGCAAATGGTTTTTCCCAGGCATACATTTTGATTACTTGGATGCCCGAAATGATTTCGTTCATTAAACGGACTCTTTCGTCAGTTCGCAGAGCTGTGCGTAATCGAAGGACCGATATTCTCTTACCCAAAAATACTAAAAAAAAAATTTGAAAAAGTGTTGTAGGTACTTAAATGTAGGCATTAAAATATTGATTTTAAATATATAAAGTGTATTGCTGTATTTCTAATATTTACACTAGTCACAAATAGTAATTTTTATGTGAAAATTGGAAAACTCAAAATGGTGGACCTAAATATTTCAGCCAATTTTGAACAAAATGCCATAAAACGTTTATTTTTTAGATGACTGATAACGATGTCATTATAAGAAATGTAAATTTCAAAATGGTGGACTTAATAATACTTACTTTGTAGAGGAATAAACATGAGAAGAAATGCTACTCCAATAATCGCTGAATATCCCACTTGCAAGTACATTAAATAAGTGCAAAGTATTGTTTCTAATGGTCCTACCCATAATTGATGGGCAAAAAGTAGAGCAACATCAAATCTGTTAACATCATTTGATAACAAATTAACAATTTGACCGGCTGTTGTTTGTCCCAAAGCAGTTTTGCTGAGTTTTAATGATTTTCGGTAGATTAAAGAACAACAACCAACCCGCATTTTCATCCCTAAATGCATAGTACCCAACATTTGGGGGTGTGAAAATGCTACATTTGCTAAGGAGCTTAGTACAACACCAGCAGCGTACCAATAAGCTTCAGTTTTGGTGATTTCAGTGTTGCCAGGTTGGTAAAATGCGAGTAATTTACCGAGGGCTAAAGGTTGACCAATTCTGAAAAAGAATTAAATTAGAAAATTTGCAAATAATTGAAGGAAATAAAAAACATGCAAAGAAAATAATAAAAAATAAAGAAAGAAAATGGGTATATACAGATGACTGACTAAAGAACTAGAATCAGTACAAAAAATTGAAAACATGCAAAGGTACTACTGGGGGATAAAATAAAAATAAAAATGAGATGGCTAAATACAGGTGTGCTATCTACAAAATAAAAAAAATCTACTTGGGAGAAGGATTTAGAATGAAGAAGAAAAAGGGCCCAAAGTCTATCTAATCACACACTGTGATAAATATTTACGCCTCAGTATAATTTTGTGTAGTTCCATCAGTAATAAACTTCTCATCTTGTATACCCGATGTTTGAAAAGTATCATTTTTGAATGGTCTAAAGTACGCAACAAGATTTCCCAAAAATAGTGGCTGGTTCAATCTAAATACCAAAATAATTTCTTACTATGAGAGAAACATTTGACACATGTTAAAGTTGTGTAAATAAAATTTTTAAACTCACCTTATAGCTTCACTCAGTGCTAAAACAATACCATAAAAAATAAACTCAAAACCAAAAACTTTAAAGAGTACTCTTTGTAATGAAGGTTTACGATTTGCCTTCGCGGCTTTTATTTCTTCAGCTTTCCAAGCTTTTTCCATCTTATTTCCCAAAATACTTGACTTGTGCTCAGTTAGAGTTTCAGTCAAGTCGGACTCTTCTAAGTCACGCTTGAAGCCCTGAATGAAAGTTGAAATCGTATACCTGAAAAGAAAAAAATCTTAGCCTACTTCAGGTCAAGTTTTATTTGTCACTCGATATTTTACACCAGAAAATATCTAAAGGTCATTTCCTTCTTATTACAGTTTAGCATTCTTCAAATCATTCAAAATATCAGGTGACAGTTTATACCCTCGATGGAAAATTTTAAGAAAAATCTTCTATTTTAGATAAAATGAATACTTTTTTGTTTAAAAATGCCCTACTTATCGTGCTTAACGTCTCTTTTTATCTGTCTCTTGATAACAAAAAAAATTGTATAAACGACCTTGGAGGAACCGATTAAATGTCGTTGTGGTTTATAAGTACAAAAATTAGCCTATGAGAGAGAGTTGTCGACTGGAGTTAGTTAATTATTTAGCCAATTCGTCAAAAAATACTCGAAATAAACAGTTTTAGAAAAATTGAGAGCCGCAGGCGACAGTTTTATCAAAATTGGGAGTTTCAGTTATTAGTTATACTATCTAAGAATCTCAATTTTGAAAACTCAAAAAGCTGTGACTTGTAGTTGTCAAGTTTAATAAAACAGTCTCTGCCTCTCAATTTTAACTAGCTGCAGATCCCAATTTTTATAAAGACTGTCACCTGCGGCTCCCAATTCTTATTTGATAAAGCTTTTTGAAAACGCCTGCGGCTCCTAATTAAATTCAATAAAAACTTATTTAATATTAAGGCTTTTTGTAAAAAACTATCGCCTGCGGCTCCTGATTAAATTCAATCCTAAAAATAGGCTTAAAACGAATCAAAATAGTGCTGTCATATAAAGGATTATTATTCTTAATATTTGTGTTTAAAAAAAATATACAAAAACTCATTAGAAGCGTCATTTTTATTTTAAAACTCTTCGCAAACGGCTAAAGCTACAAAAAAATATTATAGAGTATATGCTGAGATTTTGAGAGAGCCAAATTTGCAATATTAATATAAAGGATGTTCTAAAAATAATTTTTTTGAGCAATTGTCTGCATAATTCAATTTTGTGGCTGTAGCCACTAGTAACGGCTACAAAATAAAATTACAAATTAAGATTCTACCAAAAACAAGATTATCCGGCCTCGAAGACATTTACTTGCGCCCAGAACATTAAGAAATGATTTTGCAGCCTAGGTACAAAAATAGTCTATAATTGCATCTTTAAAACATCTATTATAACACTTATTTGAGTGTTTTAATAGTCACTATTGCTCTAGTGCTACAATCGCAAGTTTATTAACGGAAATATTGAGCAAAACTGTTCAAAAATAACTGACAAGAGCTTGTTCTGATTCAGATAGTTTGTTTTCTGATTATCTGCTAAGGGAGAAAATTCTCATCTTTAAAACACCTATTATAACACTCATTGGAGTGTTTTAATAGTCATTATTGCTCTAGTGCTACAATCGCAAGTTTATTAACGGAAATATTGAGCAAAACTGTTCAAGAATAACTGACAAGAGCTTGTTCTGATTCAGATAGTTTGTTTTCTGATTATCTGCTAAGGGAGAAAATTCTCATCTTTAAAACACCTATCATAACACTCATTTAAGTGTTTTAATAGTCATTATCGCTCTAGTGCTGCAATCGCAAGTTTATTAACGGAAATATCGAGTAAAACTGTTCAAAAATTACTGACAAGAGCTTATTCTGATTCAGATAGCTTGTTTTTTGATTATCTGCTAAAGGAGAAAATTCTCATCTTTAAAACACCTATTATAACACTCATTGGAGTGTTTTAATAGTCATTATTGCTCTAGTGCTACAATCGCAAGTTTATTAACGAAAATATTGAGCAAAACTGTTCAAAAATAACTGGCAAGAGCTTGTTCTGATTTGGATAGCTTGTTTTCTGATTGTCTGCTAAGGGAGAAAATTCTCATTTTTAAGACACCTATTATAACACTCGTTTGAGTGTTTTAATAGTCATTATCGCTCTAGTGCTACAATCGCAAGTTTATTAACGGAAATATAAAAAAAAACTTGTGCCAGTTATATCTACTTATCTCGTAATTTAAATTTGATTATTTAGTGATTGTCTTAGTGTATTTACCTTTGTTTTAAATGATTATCATGTATTACAGAGTATGATAGTATGAGAGTAGTTGCCGACAGGAGTTAGCAAATCAATTCGTGAAAGAAATGTCAGAGAAAATTTTCGTAAAGAAGCGGCTGATAAAAGAATAAATCAGAGTTTTGCTTGTATTAAGTTGTTAATTATATTGTTGTATTTAAATAAATCAACTAATTAAATTATTAGATGTATCAAAAAACTCTAAACTGTAGCTTTCCAACAACGCTATTGGCAATCCTGTTACGAAATGTTGAAAAATACGCTATTGTGTAGTAGTAATAATACTTAATTGTTAATAAATCACTAAAAAATACTTCTAATTGGTTATAAACAATGAAATAACACCTTTAACAGTTGTAGTAACATCCGGATAATTTTTGTAAGACATCGCAAAAATTCCAAATAATCCAACATAATTATGTTATGGCAGTTAAATCTATTTATCTCGTAATTTAAATTTGATTACTTAATAACAGTCTTAGCGTTATTTACTTTTGTTTTAAATGATTATTATAATGTGTACTACTCGTATTATTGCAGCAATTCAGTAATCCAACAAAAATTTATTTATATCTCTCTGGTTCATGCCCTATGAGTGCTATAACAGTTGTCTAAGAATTAATTAATTAATTAGTGACACAAATGTCAAAAAAAATCGAAAAATGAATCAGAAAATTAAAATCTCATCGATTTTCCTAATTAATAATACAGAATGACAAAGCGGAATTGATATCAAGCTGACTATAAATTTCCGAATTTATTTAAAACACGTCATGTTTACTATAAATTGCCGCAAATTTGATAAAACAACTTTATCACAATTCATTAATTTAAAAAAAGCAAAAGACAATCACTAGATAGTGTTAATTGTTTACTAATAAATTATACGGTGCAATGACTTAGTTGTGCAATATCAATATCAGAAGAAGAGAAAAAACTAATTATTTACTGTTACGTTAAATTATAAGCCAATGATCCGTAATCGTGTAATAAAATTAATCAAATAAGAGAAACAAGATGTTTCAACACATCTATTTTCAAGTTTTTTTGTAAAAGTACTTGAACCAATTTAAAAAATATGTTTTAGTGTCGGTAGAAGTACTTGTCATACTTAAAACAACAGAGCTTCTGTTATCAGATATAATCACAGAGAAATCATTCATTACTTGGATTAAAATAAGTCGCCTCAAATTTTGGTTTAGAGGGGTAATCACATTAGAAAATGATCCTTAGCAATCCGAAATAATGGCGGCTAGTTTAATCAAAATTCTAATCTGTTATCGCTGGATTTCGCCACGAAAATCAGCAATAATTTGTCCCCAATTTTAGTAAAAAATATTTACTTACCAGAAGGTAGCGGCTGATAAAGGGAATGCATTTTCTCTTGGATTTGGTTTTCTGCTTTGTTTTAGAGCTGAGTCCATAACCTCATTAAACGAATACTGATAAACCCCCCTGCCTCATGCAGAAACGTCTAAAACAATTTCAAAAATTAGTATATACAAAATTTAAAAAAATTACTCTACCTAAGCTTAATAAAAATGTTTTACTTTTGAACTATCCAGTAATAAGTATCAAACAATACTGAAATATAATCTCTTATCAAACAGTTTATATAGAATAACGGAGGGTTAAAAAGTAATAAATAGGTAAACATGTTTCTCTAGATTCTATAAAAAAATTGTTATCTGATTGGTTCATTCTCCTTACCAACAATTGTTCATCTCGATAACAATACTTTTGGGTATTAGGTCATTTCGATATTGCATTATAGATTAATTGATAATAGAAAAGGATTAGTTCCACCTTGAACTTTATTGATTGTTAAAAAAAAATTTACTAGTACGTTACTAAGTACATAAATTTTATCTAAGTAATTGCATTTTTTAATGCACTTACTACAATTCAACCAGCAAAGAAAATTATTACTGACATTTCATTTTTAAAATTTCCATTGCGTGATGTAGCAGTTTAATTCCGGTAATTGCTTATTTATTAAAAAAATAAATAAGGAGTATTTATACGTTAAGTAAATTTAGATTCAGAATTCGGTGACGATATCTACCGATTTTTTAAAAAAAAATTCTTAAGAATAAATCTTCAGAATTTATTTAAACTTATTAAGAGATTGTTGAAAGAAATTTTAATATTTGTTATAAGTTGACAGATTGATTGGTTAAGTGGGTACATAAGTTTGAACATCTCATCTCAGTATATCGTCCTTGTAAATCAAAATGATAGACATCATGTGAAGCCACATGATCAGACAAATCGATTATAAAACGGAAATTTCGCTCATATCATATCACTTTTTACAGAACAGTCCTAAAGAATTGTCGTTCCAATACATTATGTATTTACGATATATTTTTTTAATTACTACTACATTTAAACTAAGTGATAAAACAGTAATTATATATTTTAAAACGTTTACTAATTTCTTAAATGCTATAAATAGCAATTTATATAAAGGGTGAGTCTGTTAGAAGTTTACCTCATCTTTTCTCAAAAACTAGTTGTCACACCGACTTCAGGGTTTGTTATTAAAAACTTTGTTTTTTCCTCTGGACATGTGAATTTATTCAGATTTTTTCTAATATTCCTTCTAATGAATATTAATTAATTATTATTACTAATAATAATAGTACTACTGCAGTAGTCCTGTGCCTCTGATGAAGCTCAGTACCTTGTCTGCAGGAGCTTTCTCGATAGCATTGGGCTTCAGATATCGAGAGTCCAGGTATAAATCTCTGATGCCTACAAATGCAGGACAGTAACAGAGAATATGAAGAGGAGTTTCCTCATCTTCAGCACAATTTCTACAAATCTCGTCCTCGCTGAGTCCGATGACGTGCAGGTGTCCTTTTAGTAGGCAATGTCCTGTGTACATGCTTACCACTAACTGAAGGTCTCTACGATTGAGACGCATCAGGTTTTCACTGCGTGCCTTGTCCGGTACTTTAATAAAAAGCCTGGATTGCCGCATGCCATCTTGAAACTGCCATTCAGAGAGATGGCGAGATTCTATCCACTTATGAAGTGTGTCTTTCTGTCGTCTTTTAGTAACGTCAAGAGCCGGTTCTGCCCCGATAAAGTCCCTTACTCGACAACTCTTCAGCTTCTTTGTCCCACTCACCCTTTTATTTAATGTAGAAAAATTTAAAAAAAGATCAATTTGTCATTTACCCAGTAAAAAAAATCAACGATCAACCCTCATTTATAATAAAAATTTCAACTCAAGACATTGAGTAAATACGCCATTTTTTCCACGAAAGTAGGTGGGACAAAGAAGCTATAGGGTAGGTTGCCTCCTCATTGTGGAGTAACGGCAATGCTGCTTCAAAGTAGTTCTTACAAAACGAAGAAACTTTATTATTTTTTGCGGTTACCTAGAATTGCTTTGAAATATTTTTTCCACAAAACAATATTGCAACATGTCTTCATATAGAATGGCATTAATTAATTAATATTAATTAGAAGGAATATTAGAAAAATTCTGAAAAAATTCACGTCCATAGAGAAACAAATAGAGTTTTTATTGGCAAACTCTGAAATTGATGTAATAACTAGTTTTTGAGAAAAAAAAAACTTTTAAGAGACTCACCCCGTATCTGCATCTTTGTGATTTCATTCCAAAATAACATTTGGTTTAATTGACAAAAAAATTTAGTGTTCTATTTCCTTAAATGCGATAAGCAATCATTAGCAAATTACTTAAATGCTATAAATAGCAATTTACATATCTAGTTACCTATCGAGTGTCTTTGCGGCGGCAAAATCAATTTTGCAGCCGGGCCGCTTGACGAATCTGACACAATTTGATATTGCCCAAGATTAAACAATAAACAAACAAAATTTTTGGTGTCAGCGGTAAAAAATTTGCCGTTTCTTTTATCAAAATTTCGTAAAAGTGGAGTGTTTGTTTTTTTGTTTCCTCTCGATTATTCTAGGGCAACCGATTTGGATAAAATAATAATGACAAATTCAAAACTTTTTAACGAGATCTTATCACTTTTTCTAGAAATACAATTGAACGGGTGATCCCCATCATTTATTTAATAAAAAAACATGTTTTCTTTATTGAAACACTGATAAAGCTGCTACCGTAAAAATGAAGTATTGTTATTTTAATATGTTCGACGAGTCGAGTAGTTTTTGTAAGTAGGAAGATATTCGATTTGATTAAATTTATGAGTAGAGGCACGAGTACGAGTTTTTATCTTGACGTGTTAATGAGTAAATAGTGTTTTTATTTTTTTATTGAGGATAATTTAAATTGTCTCAGTTTGATTAGTTTACCACCAGGTACCAACAACAATTAAAGTAAGGGTTATATTTTATTTATTTATTTAATTATAGTATTACATTATTAAATGTTATTTAGTGTAAATAGTGAAAACTAGAATTATTTATAATAAATTTTGAAAAAATCTAAGTACCTAATTAAAATTTAAAGAATTATAAATCACACTATAGTTCGTGATTCTGAGAGGTATTCGTTACGATCATTGACTGGATACAAGAAAGCTGGCAATGAAGATTGTTCATCTAAATTTTCGGGTAATTCCAAGAAAGTTAGTGTAGAATCCGAAGTGATTGAAGAGGGAGCGGTTTATCCGGTGCAACGACAATCGTAGTTATTACTGTGTAAATATAATAGTAGAAATAAATTATTCGCTATTAATCTAACTTTGCAAATTAAAAGAAATCCAAATTTACAACAAGGAGTCGGTAGAAAATAAAAGAAGAGAAATGACGACTCAATGAAAAAGAAGAACGGAAAATAAAAGAAAATTCTGGAAGATCTCAAAATCTACTTCTAGAAGAAAAAAAGATTCTAAAAATGCACGATATACTTCTGAAAGAACAACAGATAATTATAAAAAAGCTTGATAAACGGCGTTTGGATGAAAAAGAATATGAGAAACGACGATTAAGAAAGAAAACTCGAGGAAAAGAAGAACAGCGGAAATTTCTAGAAGAACTGGAAAAACGAAGACTTGAAAACGTAAGAAAATTCTGGAAGATCTGGCAAAACTAGTTTTAGAAGAAAAAGAAGGTTCTACAAATGCAAAAACGAATCTGGAAGAACAACAAATAATTTTGAAAGAGCTTGATAAACGGCATTTCGAAGATAAAGAATATGAGAAACGACTATTTGAGAAGCAAAAGAAAATTCTGGAAGACATTGAACGTCAGTTAGAAGATAAAAAACAAGAAAAGAGGTCCTAGAAATGTGAGAAACAAGTCTGGAAGAAGAAAAAAGATTTTGGAGCAGCGTTTGGAGAAAAAAAGAGACGTCAATTAAAATAAAAAGAAGAATTTGAGAAACGAAGATTAGAACAAAAAAAAAAAGAGTTAAAGAAGGACAAAAGACGACTTTGAGGGAGTTTGGAGGAAAGAACGATTGGAAAAGAAAAAAGAACAAGAAGAAAAAGAACGAAAAAAGAATAATTTGGAAGAGTCTAAGGTGATAAAAATTTTTGGAAGAGCTTGAAAAACAGTGGTTGGCGAAAAAAAATTATAGACGTTATTGATGTAAAAAGGAGAATTTGAGAAACGAAGATTAGAACAAAAAAAAGAGTTAAAGAAAGACAAAAGACCCTTTTGAAAGGGTTTGGAGGAAAAAAAGACGATTGGAAAGGAAAGAAGAAGAACGAAAAAAGAATTTGGAAGAGTATAAGGAAGTTAAAAAAAATAAAAACTACAAGTGGAAATAAAAAAACAAAAGAAACTTTTAGAAAGCTTCTCAAACAACCACCAGAAAAACAGGAGAATATCTTTGAGAAATTGATTATTTCCTAATTAAGTTAATATTAATTTTTTTTCCAAAGTACTGAATGTATTTTAAAAACAAGGAGCTGAAAAGAGAATTTAATTATCTTTCAAATGCTACCACTTGGTCCGATTTGCCGTTTAAAATTTCCCTCAGACGATTTTTTCAAAAATTTTCTCTAGAGAAATTTCTATTCAAACTGTGATTGGTCGCTACGTAAACAATTCAAAGTTGTAATTGGTCGTTACGCAAACAACTCAAAGCTGTGATTGGTCAATATAAACCATGTGAGATATGAGGGCGTTTCTCAATAGAAAATTGTCTAAAAAAACGGAGAGAAAGTCAAGAAGCTGCTTGAGATTTAAAAAAACTAATTATTATTCATATTTAATATTAATTACTTCTTTTTATTATAAATTTAGCAAGAAAATAGTACGACAGTAAAGAGAACAATTATTAATAAAATTTGCTTATTAATAGTAATTTTAAATAAATTATTAAATAAAACAATGTGTTTATATTTGATTCCAGTATTGTTTTATTTTTTATTTCGATATGTGCCATGAGAGACAGGATTAAAATTGTTTTAAATATTTTAATTCATGTATTGTCGTTTACAAGAGATATTCAAATTTGTTATTATTTAAATGTAATTATTTAAATTTTGAACACTTTGTTGAATTGTTCTTGTATATGTAGTTATTGCTCATTCATTGTATTTCTTGCCAAATAATAGATAAGTTCTATATATTTTTTTTTTGTAGAAATACAAGAAGTTCAAGAAGCATCTGCTAAAAATTCGTAACATTTCAAAATAATTTTAATCAAAAGTGGCGGCTATAAACTAAAAATAAATCACTGAAAGCGCATGTTTGGCGTATTACGTAATCGGAAACAGTGATGAAGTGGAATATCTTAACAAAATCGATTATTCACATCAGCACAGCTGGATAGCGAAGTTGTAAGTGTGCCAAAGGGCAAGGTTAACAATTTTTAGCGCTATTTTAGACCTCTATTCGACTAGTAACACCTCTGAAATTCCCAAAATTTACACAAGATTTTGTTGCTTCTTTTAATTAGCAGAAGCAATACGAAAAGTGTGACCATAACGAGGAAAAAAAATTTCGCTCTCTCTTAGTAACTCGCTGAAACCTTAAATTATAGCTTAGCTTGTTATTTTGAAGGACAACCAACAGCTGAAGTTGAAGTCACACAAAGGAAGATTATCTTCCACTTATCTTCAGTCAATTTCCGGATTTTGCAGTCAAGGCTACGAAGGTGTATTTTTAATTTAGAAAAAAAAATTAAAATAGATTTTAATTAAATTAAAACAGATTTTTTTTTGACTAGTCATTAAACGACTTTCAATTAAAAATTTATTCACACGTGATGTGCTGATTATAAAAAATCTCTCGTTTCATGCATGATATTCAAATGCTGTCTCGACTAATACACTGATAAATTCAATAAACTAGCTATTGTAAGCATTTAAAAAATGCGTTAAACAATTGTTGCTAGCACAAATAATAAATCGATAAAATTTGTAACCTACTTTCCAGCGCAAAATCTATATACAAGCAGATTTACAATTGTTAAAGCACACTAATTACAGGTGTGTTACATAAACGAAAAATAGTGTTTAAACCCACCCAAAATTCAACCAAAAAAAAATGAAAAACTTACAAGAAAATTAAAAAATAGTTAGGGACGCTGAAATTTTGTTTTTCTTGAAACACGAGTGAAATATAATTCCCGCACTAAAATTCAAGATTGATGAGATCGAAAAATGCACACGGATCAAGCAGTGTGAGCGGTGTGAGCTCTACTTTGTAACCTAAAGAATTTATTGCAAATTTTTCCACGCATGTCACTACCAGGAAAATCTAACACTGAAATTGTTGGTTGTCTGACTACTTTCAGGATAATATCCAGGACTGCTTTTCTTTCTACAGTCCTACCTCTTGCCCTGGATATTTTTATCTACATCCGGCTCGAAGGACCGTAAAAATGTTTCTGCAATTCTTATAAAAAAAGGAGAAAACTGATACTTTCTTGAGGAATTGAAGCGAGATGTCCCTTTTATACATTCGGCTCGTAAAACCGGATTTTAGGAGCCGCTATATAAACACACTGCATTTTTTATAAAACAGCAAACAAAGAAAAACGGTTGCCCCTTCTTTCCAATTCCAATAACAAACCTTGTAATATACTTAGACTTTTCTCAAAATTCAGTTCAATGAATCATTTACTATACCTAGTCGTTTTTTTGTTTTATTTTTTTCTAAACGTTCCTTCAGAACCTCCCAATCGACGTTTTTAATTTCTTCTTAAATCTAGTTCTAACGCTTTTTTTTAGTTATAGTATGTAGTGTTTCTTAGTTTCTTGTTCGTCTCTTCCAGTCGTTGTTTTTCTGGTTATTTAATTTGTTCTAGCCTTCTTCAGTTCTTCCAGAATTCACCAAACTACGTTTTTAAACATGTTTTTTGTTTCTTATAATGTTTCTTTGTTTTTTTCTTGTACATAGCAGTCTTCTTATTCTTTTTATAAAGCCTCTTTTGCAAGTTCTTTTAAAATCTACTTCCTTTCTTCTTGTTTTTCTTTCATTTGTCGTTCTTATTTTTTTATCTTTTGAAAGTCTTCTTTTATTCTTTCTTCTAAAAACTGTTTCTTTATAAAATAACGTTTAATGTAAAAAGAGTAAAAAAATTGTGAAAGAAGTTGAAAGACGTCAGCTGATGAAGAAAAATTTTTAAAAGATCAAAGAAAGATTCTGTAAGAACTCAAAAAAGTTGAAAGACGTTAGGTAAAAAAAAAGGATTCTGATAGAATAGAAAAGGATTTTGAAAGAAATTAAACAATAAAAGAAAACTTGAAATACGAATAGAAGAGAAAAAAATAGATAAAACAAATTCTAAAAGTTTTGGAAGAGCAAAGAAAGATTATAGAATGACATGAAAATGTTGAAAAGCATCGATTGAAAAACAAGATTTTAAAAGAATTAAAGATTTTGGGAGAATTTAAAGAAAGGCGTTTAAAAAATTTAAAAACATTGGAACACAATTGGAAGAGAGAATATAGATAAAAAAATTCTAGAAGATTTGTAAGAGCAAAGAAAAATAAAACACAATGTGTAATGGAAAATCTACTTCCTTTCTTTTTGTTCTTTTTTTATTAATCGGCTAATTCTCGTTGCTCTTCAACTTTTTTATTTGTCGTTCTTATTTTTTATATATCTTTTGAAAATCTTCCTTTTTTTTCTGATTAAAAACTGTTTCTTTAATTCTAAAATTTTTCACTGTCCCTATTTTGACTATATTTTGACAATTCTTCTTGTTCTTTCATTTCAAAAAATCGTTTTTGTTTCTTCTAAAATCTTCCAAACGACGTTTTTCAAGTTCCTCTACAATTTTCTTTGATCCTCGTCATCGTTTTTTATTCTCTTCTAGTTACCTTCTTTCACATTCTCTTTGAATCGATCTACTAGAATCTTCCAAATAATGCTTCTCATGTTCTTCTACAATTTTCTTTTGTTCCTCTAGAATTTTTTTTTGTTCCTCCAAAACTTCCTTATCGACGATTTCAACTCCTTAATATTATTTTTAACTTTTTTTTTAATTGTAGTGTTTTTTGTTCTTCTGTTCCAGGTTTTTCTAATCTTTCATTTTAAGTCATCGTTTTTCAACCTCGTCTGAAATCTTTTTTCCTTTTTCAAGTTCTTCTAAAATCCTCTTTAGTTCTTCTTTTCCTCCTCGTTTTTTAGTTTTTTCATCTTTCATGTTCTATTCGAATCTTCTTTTATGTTCTTTTTATCTTCAAATCGCTTTGATGATAAAAGAAAACACAAAATGTACCTACAATATGCTTCAAAATTAATAATACGCTTGAGATCTGGATGAAAACCCTTAATTAACTGTCGCAAGGAAGGCTGGCGAATTCCCTCCTTCTGCTTCTTTCGGACCTACCTTTAATCCGGATTTCCAGCCTCGCCCTTAAACATCCAAACCCCAAAAATTTTAAATAAAACCCAAATATCAACCAAATGGCTGCCGCGACTGTACTGACAAACTCTAAGCCCTTATTAATCTACTGTGCTTATTTTAAAATTACATAAATAAGTTTAATAACAACACAAAAATCTCACTTTATTATTTTTTTATTAATAAATGAAAAATTAGAAACAATATATTTAAGACAGTGTTACGTTACAAATTTATACTCCCCTATTAGGTAAATCCTTAACTTTATAAATCCGCACTAACCAATGTTCAGTCGTGTAAGCTTCTTCTAAAACATCTAATTCAAAGTCTTTATTACCAATTTCAGCACCTCGAACTCGGTCATAACCAGGAGGTTTACCTCCTTCTGTATATACTTGACCAAATCTGTAGTAACACATTTTGTACATTAGACAATTTAGTAAAGTCTGTGATCCTTCTTTATCAACTCGAAATTCACCACTGGATGAATAGTAATCCCATTCTTTAATATGGGCACCTCGATCGGTACTTCCCCCTATTAAAAAAAAATAAAATGTGAATTCTACTAGTACAGTTATAGATTTCAACACTTGAGAAAAGAATTTATCAAACGAGGTAAAGCCGAGTTTGATATTTCAAAAAAACTAATTACCAATTCGAACCATCCATAAGAATTTGTTTATGTCATCTGAGGAGTATCCTGTTAGTCCCCCAAAAATTACTAAAACGTAATCAACATCCAATTCCTTCATAATTTCATAAGCTTTCTCTTCTGAGCTTGCCATAGCTTGTCCCACTCGACTAATATGTGTATTATTCCATGTATTATTATCAACTAGAATTGTCCGATTTGCCATTGCTGTTATCTGATAACCATAATCCCACCAAGACATAATTCTTGCATCTTCTGGTGTATTCATTTTTAACCAATAGTAAGCTTCACGAAAATCATCAAAAATAATTCTTCCACCATCATGTGATCTCGCACTTAAAACAATACTCGGCGAACTATAAGCTTCAGATGTAACCCAAGTACAATGAAATGTATATGAAATTAATAATAAACAAATAACACCAACAAAAGCTGATGAAATTTCATTTTTAAGAACATAACTAGATTCAAGTTTTTTACTTTTTTTGTGTTCGGAAGGTTTTACTGTATCTGTGTTTTTCATGAATTTTGTTAATAAATGCGAAACTGCTATTCCACTTAAAATACACATAACAGGTGCTAAAACAAGCATCAGACGAACCATAACACCCTAAAAAATAATTTTATTTAAGACAGAATTCAAGTGTTACCAACTTACAGCAAAATAGATACTTGTTACACCGTATAAAATCATAAAAATATTGGCATCAGTCAATTGACTGAAACAAAAATAAAGACCAGCTGGAAACAGGAAGACTAAAATTTGTAAATCAAAGTAGAAGGAACTCCATGAAGTTGGTTGATGTTCAGAAACACTAGCAATAATTGGAATGTGATTTTTGGCGTATGAAGGATCAAGGAGGGAGTAAAAACGTCCAGTCCATGGTGAAATTTTACCAGAAAGTGTTAAAACACCAAAAACTGTAATAAATAAAATTCCAACTGTGTAAATAAGAAAGTTAAAAAGAACATCAAAATCGGTTTTCGTTAATTTGCTTCGTAAGTAATCGACGAATGCGTAGATTTGACATAAGCCGAACACGCCCAAAGCCTGAAAAAAAAAAAATAATAGTGTTTTCCTCGTGTACTTAAACCACAGAGTTGCCAAAAACAATATCTTATTTTGTTAATTTTTAAAGTTTGATTCAAGAATACTTTTTATTTTTGGCTATTCTGTTCAGTAAGAGTGAAAATGAACTTAAGGAGAGCAGGCTATAAGAGCTTTGTTTAAAGACAAGCCCTACCTTTTTTTAACAAAAGCTGTTAAATCTTAGTTAAGCTTGTAACTAAAAAACTAGATCAAAATTTGTGCTCTTAATAACTGATAAAAGCCTGTTCCAAGTTCAAATAACTATTTTACCAATTTTTAACTTACCAGCATATGTTCAGAGCTTTGTACTGGCTGAAATCCGACAAAAGAAATTTGCATTGATAAAATAGTCCCCACACAGTACAAAGTACTATAAGCTACATAAATTCTATGTGAAAATCTTCCAGTTACCATTAATGTAATCACATGTAATGGTATTAAATTGATTAAGAATACATAACCACCCCATGAAGAGACCTAAAACCTCTAATTAGTTATAATTTAATTACTTTATTATTTTTAACCATATAAAAATAAGCAAGTGCTGCAAAAGTCCCCCAAAGTATCGTCCCAGTTTTCACAGCTTTAATCCACGTGTAATAAGTAAGTAACATACAAAATATCGCAATTCCTTCATTATCATAACTACCAGCTACTGATCTACTGATATATCCAGGTACAATTGAAACCATAGCAGCAGCAACAAGACCAGCACCAGCATTTTTTACTTCTTTCGTCAAAAGGTAGGTTATAATTGTTGTAAAAGAAGAGAAAAGAGGTGCCAAGAAGACACACACGTTTCGTATATCAATTGTGATATTGAAGAGCCAACATAAGTGGTAAAACGCTGCTGAAGTCACCATAAGGCCGGGATAAATTGTACCACCGATGATTCTCCCTAAGGGGTACCAAGCTCTGTCATCAAACCAGTTATGAAAGGCATAAAAGCCCTCCTCTGCTAGGAATTTAGTAGTTCGGTAATTGAAATAAGGGTCAAACTCGTGAATTACACTCTCGAAACGAAGAACAGAGAAGAGTCGAGTTGCAAAAGCTGGAAAACTCACTTTAAAGTCTATTTTTAAAGTTTTTTTTGATGCTTACAGAGAATTGCAGCAAGGGTTAAAATTGAGAGAGTTAAGAGAGTTTCTTGTTTTTCAGCACTGTTGCTAATTACACCCTTTTTACCAAACCCCAACATTGTTATTTCCTTCTACAACTGTAAGAATTTAATTAGGAAAAAGTGTTTTTGGGAGATTTAATGCCGCCTACTTACTTTTTGAGGTTAGGTTATCAAATTTTCGTTTTACTGCAATAAACAATTTATTTCAGTGTTAATTATGGTTTAGGACCTAAATATACACAGTTTTTTAGACTTAAATGTTATTTTTTATTTAATAAACGACCACATTTCGAAAAAATAGACCAGTTTTGGAATACACGTCATACACTAAATTCGAAAAACGCAAGCGCGATGCCGGCTTGCCGGCCGGCGAAATATTCGATAAGAAATATCTTTTTTTCAAAACTAATCAATTTGGCATATCTAAATAAATTTTAATATCAATTTAATAATTGTAAATTATAAAAATCTGTAATCATATTATTTAAAATTTATTATTTAAAAATTAGCGCCTGGTTCTCTGCAACCAATAATACAATACGTAATATATTGGGAGAAACGTAATAAATATCTACGTCACATCTGCTAGTAGTCTACTTGAATTGTAGTATTGTTTAAACGAATAATTTTAAAAAGCATTTATGCGTATAAAATGCAAAATCTGTTAATTTAAATAACATTATTTAACTTTCTTTATTAAAATAACATTTTACATAAAAATTGTTGAAAATATTAAAAATATTTATTCGATTTACTAATACTCTCAGCGCAGAAAAGTAGTAGTTATTTTATTTGACAAGTAGTTCACGTGACATTGACAGTAGTTCCTCTAATTTAACATTAAAAACGTTAAAATAACAAAAACAATTATACAGTGTGTTTAAATTAAACTAGAAGTAAGAAAGTATTGTTATAAGTACGAGACACTAGTTTTAATCATTTATTTCTACATTTAAATTTCAACAAAATGTTTATTTTTAAACATAACCTCTAACTTTTGGTTTTTTGTACTTTTCTTAATAAAATAAGTATGTTGCTTCGGTGTAGACATAAGTTATTAAATATTAAGTACACAAACTACCTAGAAATTAAAAGATTCACATCTGAATCAGTCACCAACAGTGAAATCCTCGTTCAACATTTTGGTAAATATTTCCTATTTTAGGCTTGTTTTGTATGTTAATTTAACTGTTTTAAGGTTCTTCTCCTCCCAAAGTATACTCTTACATCAAATTTAATAAACTTGAAAGAATAAAACCAGAGAATTTAATCCAATTAGCAAATTTATATAAACAACTCGGTTTTGATACCGAGAAAGTCCTAAATTTACCTGTTCTTCTACGTTTATATCCTTCTACAGTAGATCAGTACTATACTGTACTAAAGGAAGGAGGTTTTCGTAGTGTTACACCTGAAGTTTTAGCAAAGTATGCTCAATTTTTTGAAATAAAGTTATACAAGTATCTAACTAAAAATTTCTAGATTTAGAACATTTTGTCGCAGACCTATTGACTTTTTAAAAAACCATCACTTAATAGAAAAAGATACTGATGTTGTGGCAAGTTTTATAAGTCATTTAAGCCCTCGTCCAGAGAATTTTCATATCGAAATTTCTGATAATACAATCTGGTCTGAAGCACATTTAAAAGTCTTGACAGAATATTTAAGTAGATAGATTGTGAAGCTGTTAGTTGCAATAATAATTTGTTTTTTTTTAGAGTGGCGTTTGGACGCTACTAATGACCAAATTGAGAATTTATATCGAATTCATGTCACTGTTCATCGAAAAAGTTTTAAGTATTTATGCCAAAATATTGCTCTTGCAGAAGAATTAGGTTTCACACATGAAAAAATACTAAAATACGGTTATATCTTACATGCTTATCCGAAATACACTCAAGAAGTAATTGAAAAATATGCAAATCTATGTGGTGTGTGTATTAAAAAAGCAATGAGAATGTATCCGAAATTAATGACGACACCGCCTTCAAATGTTGCAAAAATTTTGAAAATTCTCAAGGTAAAACAAGAGGTTGTAATTAATTTGTGACGGCTGCTTTTGTAGGAACATAATATATCAGATGAAGCAATAAGTAAAAGAATGAATGTGTTTCAATTATCTCCTGAAACTGTCGAGTTGCGTTTACAAGAATTAGAGAGAAATGCTGATTTTAAAGTACTTTTACACAATCCTAATATACTCAAATTAGTTGTGCATCATAATAGAGCAAAATCGCGACTTCTCTTTTTGAAAGAATTGCAATTGAAGTGTACAACTGTCTCAATTTTAGGTTTGTATTCTTAGCCAGTCTTTTTTGCGTGTCGTAACTAAACTTTGTCTTATTAAAATAGGAAATGATACTACAAAATTTGATATTCACATTAAGGAAGGTAGAGATACGAATACATTGAGTGATATTTATGCATTTCTGAAAGGGACTTTTAAGAAAGAAACAAGTGAGTTTGAATCAACACTGAAAAAACATCCGTATTATCTCCAAGTGCCTTTATTACAAATGGAAGAAACATATTTTTATCTCAGGGATGAAAGGTTTAATAATTCGGCAATCTCTAAAGTTATTTTTATTTTATTGTATCCCAAGTAAGTCAGTGAGAAAATGTGGTGTAATTACTGTTTTGTAATTGTTTTAGAGAAAAAATTAAAAATGCTTTAAAAGAAGTGAATAGTTTTGCAAGTCGTCGAAAAAAAGTTTTAACTCAAATTAATAAATTAAATCTAGTTTTGTATTTTATTGAAAAGGAACATCATTTTAGTGGGGATGGAATTTGGGAGAAAAGTGATCGATTGGAAGAAGTCACCTGATTAGTTATGTGAAATGGCAAAAATAATGTTGTTATTATTTATTTTTAAAAAAAAAAATTAAAAATTTGGAATGTATTTTAATTTTTCATCTAGTTATTTTTTCTTTCTATAAAAATAAGGCATAATTTCTGAAATATTTGAGGTCTTTAAACTCGCCTTTAAAATCCAATATTAAATTTTTTTTTTTGATTTATTACTAAACATAGGTAGATAAAACAATGTCTAAGCAATAGACTCAAGTATATTCTCAACATTTCACTACAATTTTGCTTGATTAAAACATAAATACTCGTCTTATAATTTTTTCAAATTTTTATAAAAATGGTGGATGCGCCGGGCCTAATAATAAATTTAAAAAATTCTTGTTGCTTTATTACTAAACACAGAGAAATAAAACAATGTCTAAGCAATAGAGTAGAGTATATTCTCAACATTTCAGCGCAATTTTGCTTGATTAAGACATAAACGAGCCCGCTTAAAACGGTGGCCTTACGGCCACCCTTTACGCGAGCCCGCGTTTTCGCCCTCCGGGCGAAAGGCGCAAGCGCCAGGGCGCTAATGGCGCCCGCCTTCGGTTGACACCGAAGGCGATATTGCGCTACTGGCGCCGCCTTCGGTTGACACCGAAGGCGATATTGCGCTACTGGCGCCGCCTTCGCTTGATAGCGAAGGCGATATTGCGCTACTGGCGCCGCTTTCGATTAAAACTGTGGCGGCGCAAACGCCGCCTTAGATTGAAGTATACAAATTTTTATTTGTTTGTATAACTTGAATATCTGGTTGAATACTGGCTTTGGGCCAGATGTTCCCACCTGCTGCGCGATAGATATTTGGTGTTTGGTCAAACGTTCGCGCCTGCGGCGCGATAGATATTTAGCCTTTGCTCAAACGTTTGCGCCTGCGGCGCGATAGGTATTCATTCACCCTTAGGTCAGATATTCGCGCCTGCGGCGCGATAAATATTCGGCCTTTGTTCAAACAATCGCGCCTGCGGCGCGGTTGGTACTCGGCTTACGGGCAGATGTGCGCGCCTGCGGCGCGGGAGATTTTCGTGTTTTGGCAAGACGTTCGCGCTTGCGGCGCGATAAATGTTCAGCTTTTGGTCAGGCGATCGCGCCTGTGGCGCGATAAATACTCATCTTTCGGCCGGACATTCTCGCCTGCGGCGCGATAAAATTTAGCCTTGAGCAGGCGTTCGCGCCTGCAGCGCAATAAATATTTGGCTTTTGGCCAGACGTTCTCGGCGATACTCGGCTTTTGTCTTAACGTTAGATAGATATTCGACTTTTGATTCACCTTTAGATTGGACATTTGCGCCTTCGACGCGGTGGATATTCAGTCTTGGACAGGCGTTCACGCCTGGGGCGCAATAGATATTCGGCCTTTGGTTAAAAAATTGATCTTCTTTAGCTATTTAGCAATTGTTTGTAGTCACCTAACCTAATTTATTGTGACCCTAACTCATTTAATAAAAAACCAATAATGAAATTTACTTTAAAAACAAATTATTAACATTTAACATTTAAATTATAAACATTTTCAAATAATATTTTTTTTATTTTACTATTTAAGCAATATGTACTGTAGATGAACCACTGTTGTCTAATTTTTTATTTATTAAATAACATATATTTTCGATCACGTTTTTAAATTATATGACGTTTATGACACTATATTGCGTGCAAAACGCCTGCGAAAGTTTGTGTATCTGACCAAAATTTGTTTTACAACCGAAAGTTTAGCAAAATATATTAATATTATAAAATCATAAAAAAATTATAGATTGGTGAAAATTTACTATACATTTTTGTTTTATTATTTACAAAAAAAAAATTCTTGGCGTGCGAGTGTGGGTACTTCCGAACAATAATTATTGCTTTAAATAGTATTATTTAATAACTTAGTTAATAGTAAAATTTTTATTATTAAATGTCCTTGAATATTTTTGTAAGTTTAAAACATTAAAAGAAATAAAAAGATTATTAACAATAGCATCAAATTTGGAAACAATAGATATGTCGACTTTTATGTTTGTGATTGAGATTATATTAAAAAAAAATTTTATTCAATTTTATATACTTTAAACACCCTAATAAGCTCAAAATATTCTATTTCTATTGTTACACATTTATAGTGTATAAGAATTTTACTGAAACACTTAGTATGCATATATTTCTTCATTTATGGGACACTTATCCTATAAAATTATTCTAACGTGTATAAAGCAATATATCATATTAGAAACTTTATTTTATACAATTTAAAAAAAGCGTATTCTTGGTTGCCTACCTTATTTATTTTTCTTTAATTAATTTTTAATTGCGTGTTTTAATTAAAATTTTATTATTTTGCAAAAAAAACAATTACTTATCAACTGTAAGATAGTTATTAATTAAACAACTTTGGCCTCTAACTGGTATTTACCTTGCTACTGAAAAAAAAAATTCTAGTTAGATAATTTTTTTATTTTTCGCACATTTTTTTTTGTTGTGGTGGCAAGAAATGGATATTTTAGGTCAAATACTTACTAAATCGTCTCTATTCATTGAAATCTCCTTATCGTATTGCTAAAAATTTTTATAGAGAAAAAATTTTATAAACTTTAAATAATGTTGAAAAGAGTCTTTTCAGTCAGGAATAAATTGTATATTTAATGATTTTGTGATATTTCCTTAATTTTGCTACAAAATATCTTGTATTCAGCGTTCCATTTTTTGCTAAATGTTAGTTTTCAACAACATCAAAATGGAAGACTTTTTTTAGTTATTGGGGCTCATTCCTTCTTGAATTACTCCAAGAAAGTCGAAGGGTTTTAGAGTCTTCTTACTGTTGTAATTTTTAGATTAGGTAGTTATTACTTATTGCACTTTTTTTTGTGATAGCAACAAAGCAATTATATTAAGTCAAAAAACAAAGCGATTATATTAGGTCAAAACAAAAACTCGGTGTAGTTTTTAGTAGACACGGGTAATTGAAAACACACACATCTGTTATTTAATTGTGGGAGCAACAAAGGGGCCCCATAGTTAAATTAGTTCTTAGGCCGACCCTGTTTGTTGTTATCAAAAACTCACTGTGAAGCAAAAATAACATTTTAAATCACGTTTAATTAAATTTAATTTAATTATTTCAAGTCACTTTTAATTGACTAAAATTTGAGGTTATGTTTTTATGAAATGCAAAGAATAAATTTTTATTTATTAACAAATTATAATTTCTTTCAAAATGCACGTACTGGTTTTCAGTCTTTACATTATAAAAAAGGGTCCCCTTGATCAGGAATAAATAGAATTTTGACCAATTTTCTGTCAATTTTTCTCTGTTTTTGTTAAAAAATATTCCATATTCAGCGTTCCATTTTTGTTTTTTCTAAAAGGTCACTTTTATTTGTCATTAAAATGTAGGACTTTTTTTATTTATGGAGGCTAATCATTTCTCCCTGAATCACCTTCTTGGAAAAAGTCGAAGGGTTTTAGAGGGTGTTTACTGTTAGAATTTTTTTAGGTTAGGAAATTAAAGTGATGATTTTTTTCGTTTTGGTGATAACCAAAAGGGATTATATTGGGTCACAACGAAAACTCTGTTGTTTTTAGTCGACACGGCCAATAAATAACACAGACACCTGTTTCTGTTATTTTATCGTTCTTGGGCCTCGGGGGGGCAACAAAGAGCCCCCATAGTGAAGTAAGTTCTTGGGCCGATCCTGTTTGTTGAAATTATTTTGATCTTATTATAAACAATCCTATGTGAAACAGATATAACATTTTAAATCACGTTTAATTAAATTTAAAATCACTTTTATTCGACAACAAAAATTTGAGGTTATGTTTACATCTGTCATCTGTCATATGTCACAGTCACTTAAATAAATTAGCCAATCAAATGCAAAGAATAAATTTTTAATTATTATTAATAAATTATATTTCTTTCAAAATGTACGTACTTGTTTTCAGTCTTTATGTAATAAAAAATAACAGGGGCCCCCTTGGGCAGAAATAAATGTAATTTTGAATAAATTTTAGTGTTTTTCCTCTCATTTTGCTAAAAAATGTCCTATATTTATCGTGCCATTATGCTAAATGTTACGTTGATTTTTTTATGGTTCATGGGAGCGATTTCCTTCGTGGTTAACCCTTTTGGAGAAACAATAATTTTCTTAATGTTGTAATGTATTGTATAGCCTAAAGATTCTAAAGAGGCTTTTTTATTGTTATTATTAGAATTTAAACGTTTAAAATAGTTTTTATTTAGGCACTCACTGCACTCACTGAAAGTAAAAGTTTCGTAAAATTTTTAGGTTAGGTAATCTTTGTATGAATTTTTTTCGTTGTAGCAACAACAAAGAGGAAGATTTTGAGTTAAATACTTATTAAATCGTTCCTATTAATAAAAAATAATTGTTACGTTTAATCAAATCACTTTTAATTGATGATTAATACAATTTTTTTTTAATATTATGTCATATGTCACTTGTGAAATATCAGGCAATTTTAAATCAACCAATCAAATAAAATGAATTTAAAATGAACCAATCAAATAAAAGAATTTAAATAAATAATTGATTTTGTATCTCTTTCTTTGAAATTTTTGCTAAAAACAATGAAAAACATCAAATATTTAAAAATAAATTTCATTAGTATATCATTATAATTAGTAAATAAAAACCTTTCTACGCACTAAAAAAAAGATGAAATAAGAAAAAACTAAAATAAAACAAATAAAAAAGTATTGATTAAAAATTTGTATAACCGCGGAAAATGATCAATTTTTTAGAGTGAATAAGACTGTACATGAATTATAATAGTATAATACTTCTCTTATAGTGTTTTCAAAATTTTATAAAAATGGTGGATGCGCCGGGCCTAATAATAATAAATTTAAAAAATTCTTGTTGCTTTATTACTAAACATAGAGAGATAAAACAATGTCTAAGCAATAGAGTAGGGTATATTCTCAACATTTCAGTGCAATTTTGTTTGATTAAGACATAAATACTTATAAATTTTTCAAATTTTTATAAAAATGGTGGATGCGCCAGGTCTAATAATAAATTTAAAAAATTCTTGTTGCTTTATTACTAAACACAGAGAAATAAAACAATGTCTAAGCAATAGAGTAGAGTATATTCTAAACATTTCAGCGCAATTTTGCTTGATTAAAACATAAATACTCGTCTTATAATTTTTTCAAATTTTTATAAAAATGGTGGATGCGCCGGGCATAATAATAAATTTAAAAAATTCTTGTTGTTTTATTACTAAACATAGAGAGATAAAACAATGTCTAAGCAATAGAGTAGGGTATATTCTCAACATTTCAGTGCAATTTTGTTTGATTAAGACATAAATACTTATAAATTTTTGAAATTTTTATAAAAATGGTGGATGCGCCGGGCCTAATAATAAATTAAAAAAATTCTTGTTGCTTTATTACTAAACATAGAGAGATAAAACAATGTCTAAGCAATAGAGTATAGTATATTCTCAACATTTCAGCGCAATTTTGCTTGATTAAAACATAAATACTCGTCTTATAATTTTTTTGAAATTTTTATAAAAATGGTGGATGCGCCGGGCCTAATAATAAATTAAAAAAATTCTTGTTGCTTTATTACTAAACATAGAGAGATAAAACAATGTCTAAGCAATAGAGTAGAGTATATTCTCAACATTTCAGCGCAATTTTGCTTGATTAAAACATAAATACTCGTCTTATAATTTTTTTAATTTTTATAAAAATGGTGGATGCGCCGGGCCTAATAATAAATTTAAAAAATTTTTGTTGCTTTATTACTAAACATAGAGAGATAAAACAATGTCTAAGCAATAGAGTAGAGTATATTCTCAACATTTCAGCGCAATTTTGCTTGATTAAAACATAAATACTCGTCTTATAATTTTTTTGAAATTTTTATAAAAATGGTGGATGCGCCGGGCCTAATAATAAATTAAAAAAATTCTTGTTGCTTTATTACTAAACATAGAGAGATAAAACAATGTCTAAGCAATAGAGTAGAGTATATTCTCAACATTTCAGCGCAATTTTGCTTGATTAAAACATAAATACTCGTCTTATAATTTTTGAAATTTTTATAAAAATGGTGGATGCGCCGGGCCTAATAATAAATTTAAAAAATTTTTGTTGCTTTATTACTAAACATAGAGAGATAAAACAATGTCTAAGCAATAGAGTAGAGTATATTCTCAACATTTTACTACAATTTTGCTTGATTGAAACATAAATACTTCTCTTATAATTTTTTTAAAATTTTTATAGTAATGGTGGATGCGCCGAGACTAATAATAAATTAAAAAAATTCTTGTTGCTTTATTACTAAAAACAGAGAGATAAAGCAATGTCTAAGCAATAGAGTAGAGTATATTCTTAACATTTCAGCGCAATTTTGCTTGATTGAAACATAAATACTCCTCTTATAATTTTTTATTTTTATAAAAATGGTGGATGCGCCGGGCCAAATAATAAATTAAAAAAATTCTTGTTGCTTTATTACTAAACACAGAGAGATAAAACAATGTCTAAGCAATAGAGTAGAGTATATTCTCAACATTTCAGCACAATTGATTGAAACATAAATACTTCTCTTATAATTTTTTTACTTTTTTTTATAAAAATGGTGGATGCGCCGGGTCTAATAATAAATTTAAAAAAATTCTTGTTGCTTTATTACTAAACATAGAGAGATAAAACAATGTCTAAGCAATAGAGTAGAGTATATTCTCAACATTTTACTACAATTTTGCTTGATTGAAACATAAATACTTCTCTTATAATTTTTTATTTTTTATAAAAATGGTGGATGCGCCGGGCCTAATAATAAATTAAAAAAAATTCTTGTTGCTTTATTACTAAACATAGAGAGTTAAAACAATGTCTAAGCAATAGAGCAAAGTATATTCTCAAGATTTCAGCACAATTTAGCTTAATTAAAACATAAATACATCTTTTAATTTTTTAAAAATTTATTGTTTTAATAAAAGTAATTAAATTAGTCAAAGCTAGGAAATGAGATTATTAGCTTCCAGTTTCTAGAGATAGAGGCAAATATGAGATATTTGATGCTTAAATATGGGGCTTAAAATAACAATAAAAAAGAGAATTAGAATTAAAAATTTTATTAATGGGATTTATATCAATAATTGGGTATAACAATGAAAACGTTTGAGAAAATTGAATAATGGGTTTAGCTAAGGGATAAAATGGTAATATTAATTGTGCTGGCATTAGCACAAGGTAACAAAGAATATAAAAAATTTAAATAAATTTGTGATATCAAACAGGTAAACATTTTTTTGGTATCATAAGACGTGCCATAATGTAGGAAAAAAAATTGTACATATAATAAATACGATTTCAATTATAAATATACCTATATAACAATATAGCAACAAATATTTATAACATATTTTATATTCGTAAAATTTGCATCTATACGAATTTATTAATAAATATTTTAAAATGTTCGTATGGAAATTGATTTTATCAACACAAGTTGTACAAACTCTTAATTCGAATAATACTATCCGTAAGCAATGTACAGGTAAAATATCTTAAAGTATTTGGTCTCACTGGTGGTGGGTCATTTTCTCAGAATTTTTTTTTCTCGCAACTACGGAAAGGTCAACAGATGAAGCAAACTTTGAAAGGATCTACCGCATCTAAAAGACTGCTCTAAAAAAGACTAATTAGCTAAAACTATGGACTAGAACGAGATAAAAGGTGATAAGACTGATAAACATGGCAGTAATACTTTCACTTTTAGAGTGAACGCAAACGTCCTTGATGCTTTCGGATCTTAGTAAGCTAAGGGCGTAGTACGGAACGAAAACAATCTTATC
Organism: Tribolium confusum; assembly: GCA_029207805.1. Classification (NCBI taxonomy): domain Eukaryota; kingdom Metazoa; phylum Arthropoda; class Insecta; order Coleoptera; family Tenebrionidae; genus Tribolium; species Tribolium confusum. The sequence goes on from JALGAY010000004.1 coordinate 1,265,611, forward strand.
TTCAAGCGGCAGAAAAAACCGTTTTTACTACAAGTTTATAGAAGCTATTGATATTAAAAACTTTTTGAAGGATTAAAAATTGTAATTTTACTGCAAATGCATCTAAAAGAAAAAATTTTTTGTGTTTTTTTTTGTGATCCGCTTGAAGATAAAATAGTATATACCATTCAGAGTAGTTGGACACAAAATTTCTACTCTTCATGATATAATCTACTATTTTAGAACAAGAATTCTATTTTCTACACGTTAATAAAATCTATTTATTATCTAAGACTTAACATTCTTATTTTAGGCACTTTCATAATTAGTATATTTGTCACAGTAGCGTTTAATATTTTTTTTTACGACCTGTTTTATGTTTGTATGTTTTAGGTGAAATCGGTTAACATTCAGTACTACGTCACACAATTAACTGCCAATCAGAAAGGATCAAAGATTTAAGTGCGCATCATAAACTTAGGATAAGTTTGGTCCCTGCAGTCGGGCCGCCCTTTTGAAATTTGCACACGAATTTTTAAATTTGTATGCAATTTCAATTTAAATTGGTTTTTGGTTTTGTCACATGCACCCCGTTTTAATCTCATTCGTCGCAACTGAATTAATTCATTAGAGTCTTTTGGTTTAATTCAAATTGAATCAGGTTATTGTACCATGATGGGTTGGTATGGTACTTAGATAGTGGGTTTCAGAGGACCACGAATCATTTAGAATATATATTCGCAATTTGCATCAAGAAAGTTAGAAATCATTGAAGAAAAAGCTGTTTAACACACAAAATTTGTTTCAAGAACGGTTTAGAATTAAACTGCACATGCGCAGTACTGTTTTAGTAGTCTAAAATTGTTATTGCGCATGCTCAGTCTAGTTCTGAATTTTATTTAAGTGAAGAATTGAGAAAAATTATACAACAGATAATTTAATTAAGTTTGCAGTAGGTAGGTCATAGATGGTTAATACTGGTAGTATCTCTAAGAACTCTCGTTTGTATCAAAGCTTTTTCTACCAAATGTTTTTGCTACCACTTCAAGATATATATTTTTTTCTTGAATCAGTCTTCTAAATACGGATTTTCCAGAAATTACAAAATCCTGTATTTCTTCTTTTCAACATTTCTTTAAATTGCTACGATTTACTGCGACGTTGCTTGTGGTTAAAGCCACATAGCAAATTAAAATTTGTTTTAAACCAAATTTTAAATGGTCACTCGTTATAAACACTTTAACATGTATCTAAATTAGATTTAATTTAATGAAAATCTTTTCTTTTAATTAAATTATAGGTATAATCAAAATTAATTATAATTAAAGTGTCTTAAGATAATCACTTGCAACGGCAGTGATTAATACGAGTTTGATTGAGTTAATCAAATCGAGTTAATCTAGTTAAGAAGGAAGTTATTACGGCCTGTAATAATAACAGCAGGGATGTAATAGCATAATTAATTTCTTGTAAAATTATAATTAATTTTTTTTTATTAACTTTTTATAGAGTCACTTGATATAATCAATTTTTTTTCCTTTGATTTGTCATAAAACTTATGATTTTAGTGCTGGACTAGGATTCCTGAAACCTATCTGGATATTTCAAGAGACTTAAATTAGCAACAACATAAACAACTAATCAATTATTATTATTATATTGGTTTTAGGGAGATATAACAAATGCAATAAATTTGTTGGATTTTTGCCGACGTTTCGCTTTAATTTGGATTGAAGCTTCGTCAGGGCACAATCAATAACAGGTTTAATTGTCAAAATTTTTATTTAAAACATAATTGGTCTAACTGAAATTTGAGAAATGTTGGTTATTATTGTTGATATCTCAGAAAATATTTATTAGAGAACAAAAATGGCGACAGATTCGGAATTCTCAGGAATTTCTGTGTCAGAAAACACAAATTTCAAAATAATTTGATAATCAGGTTTGCCAACAGACATATTTGAAAAACTCTTTTGTAATACAAATTTTTTTTTGTATCTTGGTGGATATTTTAAAAAATACGTATCGTAGAACCAAAATAAATAATAACTTAGAATTTTTAAATAAATTTAGGTTAAAAAATATATATTTTAAGATAATTTGGTGATCAGGGATGCCAACAGATATTTTTGAAAAACAGTCTTGTGAAGAAAATTTCGTATATCGATTGATATTTTAAAAAATACAAGTTTTAGAACTGGAATAATAACAAATTTAAAATGTTTTAGTAATTTTGTGTCACACTAAAGAAATTTCAAGGTTATTATGTAGCTAACTGTCAAAATTTTTATTTAAATAATACAACTAGCTTATCTCATATTTGAGAAACAACAGAATTTTTGTTGATATCTCTAAAAATACGTATCACAGGACAAAAATAAATGCAGATTCAGAAAGCTCAGAAATTTTTGTATTGGAAAACATATAGTTTAAGACATTTTGGTAATCAGGGATGCCAACAATTATTTTTTTGTGTGATGCCAACACTTTTGTGATAAAAATTTTGTATTTCGGTCGATACTTCAAAAAATGCTTATCGTAGAACAGAAATAGATACAGATTCAGAATGCTCAGAAATTTTTGTAATAGAAAACTTATATTTTAAGACATTTTGGTAATCAGGCATGCCAACAGCTATTTTTTTATGTGATGCCAACACCTTTGTGATAAAAATTTTGTATTTCGGTCGATACCTCAAAAAATGCTTATCGTAGAACAGAAATAGATACAGATTCAGAATGCTCAGAAATTTTTGTAATAGAAAACTTATATTTTAAAAGATTTTGGTAATCAGGCATGCCAACAGCTATTTTTTTGTGTGATGCCAACACTTTTGTGATAAAAATTTTGTATTTTGGTCGATACCTCAAAAAATGCTTATTGTAGAACAGAAATAGATGCAGATTCAAAATGCTCAGAAATTTTTGTAATAGAAAACTTATATTTTAAGACATTTTGGTAATCAGGCATGCCAACAGCTATTTTTTTGTGTGATGCCAACACTTTTGTGATAAAAATTTTGTATTTCGGTCGATACCTCAAAAAATACTTATCGTAGAACAGAAATAGATACAGATTCAGAATGCTCAGAAATTTTTGTAATAGAAAACTTATATTTTAAGACATTTTGGTAATTAGGCATGCCATCAGCTATTTTTTGTGTGATGCCAACACTTTTGTGATAAAAATTTTGTATTTCGGTCGATACTTCAAAAAATGCTTATCGTAGAACAGAAATAGATACAGATTCAGAATGCTCAGAAATTTCTGTAATAGAAAACTTATATTTTAAGACATTTTGGTAATTAGGCATGCCATCAGCTATTTTTCTGTGTGATGCCAACACTTTTGTGATAAAAATTTTGTATTTTGGTCGATACCTCAAAAAATGCTTATTGCAGAAGAGAATTCAGAATGCCCAGAAATTTTTGTAATAGAAAACTTATATTTTAAGACATTTTGGTAATCAGGCATGCCAACATCTATTTTTTTGTGTGATGCCAACACTTTTGTGATAAAAATTTTGTATTTCGGTCGATACCTCAAAAAATGCTTATCGTAGAACAGAAATAGATACAGATTCAGAATGCTCAGAAATTTCTGTAATAGAAAACTTATATTTTAAGACATTTTGGTAATCAGACATGCCAACAGCTATTTTTTTATGTGATGCCAACACTTTTGTGATAAAAATTTTGTATTTCGGTCGATATCTTCAAAAATGCTTATCGTAGAACAGAAATAGATACAGATTCAGAATGCTCAGAAATTTCTGTAATAGAAAACTTATATTTTAAGACATTTTGGTAATCAGGCATACCAACACCTATTTTTTTGTATAATGCCAACACTTTTCTAATAAAAATTTTGTATTTCGGTCGATACCTCAAAAAATGATTATTGTAAAACAGAAATGGATACAGATTCAGAATGCTCAGAAATTTTTGTAATAGAAAACTTATATTTTGAAGCATTTTGGTAATCAGGCATGTCAACAGCTATTTTTTTGTGTGATGCCAACACTTTTCTAATAAAAATTTTGTATTTCGGTCGATACCTCAAAAAATGCTTATTGTAAAACAGAAATGAATACAGATTCAGAATGCTCAGAAATTTTTGTAATAGAAAACTTATATTTTAAAACATTTTGGTAATCAGGCATGCCAACAGCTATTTTTTTATGTGATGCCAACACTTTTGTAATAAAAATTTTGTATTTTGGTCGATATCTCGAAAAATGCTTATCGTAGAACAAAAATGGATACAGATTCAAAAAGCGCAGAAATTTTTGTATCAGAAAACTTATATCTTAAGATGTTTTAGTAATCAGGGATGCCAACATACATTTTTTTTATAAATTACTTTTAAATCTTGTGTGTAAGTCAATATCTCAAAAATACAATTAGAAGGAAGTTTTTTTTTAATATTCAATAATAAGTAACAAAAAATTAGAAAAAAATTAATTTGTTGCATTTTTTATGTTTTGAAAAGATGGTTTCAATATTAAATTTCTAAAATGTATCTGTTAAATTTGTTTATTTGTTACCTTTTTGCCTTTAAGCTCTCTTAAATAAACGCTCAATAATGATGTAGTTTTTAAGGATTTATAAAATTTTCTGACAGACTTCCCAATACACCCAATCACACCAAACATTTTTTGTGCACGACGCGTGTTTCGGTACCGATGTTACCATTCTCAAGTAAAATTTAAGACTGAAATAAAAAGTTTATACTAATTTTTTGACTATTTTAGTTGCATAAAGATCTTGTAAACACATTTTTGAAAAATGTATTTTGGTTATTATAATTTAATCGTGTCATAAAAATACGATTTTACGTTTTCAATAAAAGCTGGTAGCATCTCGTCATAAATCCCGTCTGTTGAATAATTCCCCCAACTCTTTTTTTGCGGTTGAAAATCTCGCAATAAATAATATTTTTTACGTTTCTCTCTTCGTGGTCGTCTGAACCCTTCCGCCCCCATTAATTATGTATAGAAACAGTGTGTCGTAGTGACGCATTTATCGAATATCGATCGAAGCACCATGACAAATATAATATAACACCTATGTTTCACTCCCAGGGTGGTGTGTGCACACGAACTCAGGGATAATTTACATAAATTGGCAGTTATTAATTCGTGAACGTTTTTTCCTCCATCACAATTTCACTAAAAATCGTTTTTAAATGTCAGATGATGATGATGTGTCGCCGCCGCCGTTACACAATGTATTGAACGAACGCATACGTTGCCGTTCTGAGTATGTGGTAAGGCAGCGCATTTTGTTGTTAAATGATGCTCTCTCGGTTTCTTTCGTTGTCTTCTAAACTGCTGGTGGAGCGCGAGCCGCAAATCTGCATCTCGATTTCAGCAAGACGATTCTCCAATTCCCACTGTTGCTGATTTAGTTTTTCGCTCATTGCTGCATTCTCCGTCTCCACGGTGTGAAGACGCTCACGCAGACGCTTTATTTCCGACTCGAGGGCTTCGTGGGAGCCAAGAAGAGGAGAGGCCGGACCGGAGACCAGCTGCGTCATGCTGTCGCAGTGCAATGTCGTGCCTGGAATTCACAAGTTTTATTAATATTTCTACGAAACAAGATAAACTATAAGAAGCTTAAATCAAGAATTATGTTTTGTAGAAATATTGGATAGATTAGACTAAAAACACAAAATTTTACACTTATAGTTGTTCACAAGATCACTGATTACAATTTTGTAACAAAAATTGAAAAAATAAAATGGCGCTGTAATGTTTCTGGGCTTTAAAATTAATAAAATGTTGTCCAGTTTTTTACGTTAGAATAAATATCGCTTCAGCTTCATGAATTAGTAAAATGTTGTTTCGGTCTTCTAAAATTAGTAAAGTGTTATCTTTAGTCTTCAAAATTAGTAAAATATTGTTTCTGGTTTCCGAAATTACAAAGACATTGTTATTAAATGTTTATTTAAAAATCGATAAGAAGTATCTGTTCTGTCTTTTAAATTTACTAAAATAAAATCTTTGGGATTCAAAATTAGTAAATAAATGTCGTCTACGGTTTTAAATATGACATATTATATTAAGAAATGCGGTTTACTATGTTTGTAAAATGGTTAAAATGTACAAACGCAATCTCACCTTTGTTGTTACTGATTTGATGATTAATAAAAGCATCTAAAATTAGTAAAACTACAACGTTGTACATTAAAATTAGTAAAATGTTGTTTTAACAACAAATTTAATTTGTTATAGCTTTAAAAATTACGAAAAAACGCTTCAAGAAAAAATACTTCCGGTTTATGAAATTAGTAAAACTACGTCTCAGATATTTTATATTATTATATTATTATATATTATTATATTTTAATGTAAAATGAAAAATAAGACACCCACTAACACCAAACTTTTTTACTTGATACGCCGCACGTTTTGACAACAATGTTCTCATTTTCAGGTAGGAATTAAAACTAAGTTTTAATTCTAGTTTTTTAATTCTGTAATTTTTGTATTTCTAATTTTCTAGTTTTAATTCCTGAGGATGACAACATTGTTGTCGAAACGTGCGTTGTATCAAGTAAAGAAATTTGGTGTTAGTGGGTGTTTCATTTCCAATTTTCATTTAAACACACCAAGAAGATCCAACCACAAGAAGGCTTTTAATGTTAAAAAATTATTGTTTTTGTTGTTATTAATAGAAAAATTGATATAAAATACTACTTTTAGTATTTAAAATTAGTAAACTGTTGTTGCAAGGCTTCAAATTTAGTAAAATAAAATTAAAAAGATTTAAAATTAGTAGAATGTCGCTTCTGGCTTTCAATATTATTAACATTATTAGTATTGTATTTACTAATGTAAAAAATTGGTCTAAAATACTACTATTACCTTTAGGAATTAGTAAAACATTGTTTCAAGATTTTAAAATTAGTAAAGTAAAGTCTCCAAGATTTAAAATTAAATTAAACATATTGGTTTTGTTTTAATAAATAAATAAATTAATATAAAATACTACATTTAGTTTTGAAAATTACTAAAATGACGTTTTGGGCTTTTAAAATTAGTAAAAATTGTTTTCGTTTTTGAAAAATATTTAAATGACGCCCTCAGTTTCTAAATTTGCAAAAATAATGTTATCTTTGTAATTATTGTTTTCTACATTAATAAAATATATTGCCTTTATCTTCTTTCTTTTTACTGATTTTTAAATTATTATAAAATATTGTCTTCGACTTCTATAATTAGTAAAATTACATCTCTATGAATCAAAGTTAATAAAATGTTGCTTTTGTCTTTAAAAATTAATAAAAAGACGCTTTTAACTTCTAAGATTATAAAGACATTGCCATCTTTGTTTCTATTAATATAACAATTGATAAGAAGTATGAGATTTAGTTTTTAAATTAGTAAAATTACATTTCCGTGATTTAAAATTAATAAAATGGCACTTTCGGCTTTTAATATTATAAAAAAATTGTATTTGTATTTACTAATTTAAAAATTTAGTGTAAAATAGTATATGTTGATTTAGTTAATTAAATATTAATTAGTAATTAGTCCAAACTAGTAAAATGTTACTTTTGGCTTTTAAAATTATTAAAACATTTTTGCTTTGTGTTTTTATTAATTTAAGTATTAATGAGAAGTATTCTTTATAGCTTCTAAAGTTAGTAAAATTGTTTATTGTATTACGGACTTAAAATTAGTAAAAAAATGTCGCCACTGGCTCTCAGTGTAGGTTAAAAATTTTAAAATTAGTAAAATTACATTTCCGGTACTTAAAATTAATAAAATGACACTTTCGGCTTTTAGTATTAAATAAAAATCAATTGTTTTTGAATTTCGTAATTTAAAAATTAGTAAATTATTAATTAACAGTAATTAGACGTCCCAAGATTTAAGTTTATCAAAATGTTGCCTTTGGTTTTAAAAATTAGAAAAACAGTATCGCTTTGTGCTTTTACAATTAGTAAAATGTCACCTTAGGCTTTAAAAATTAATAAAATATTTCTTCCAGCTACCCAAATTACAAAAACATTATCACATATGTCTTTATTGATTTAGAAATTAGGAAAAACAATTATATACCTTATCACTTTTAGCTTCAAAAATTAGTAAACAGTTTTCTCGGGTTTCTCACATTTTACTTTGTCTCTATTTCGTAAAAAATAAAATCAACTCTCTTTCAGAATTCAAAATTCCGCTATTTTTGTGGTGGACTTCTTATAACAGAAGATCTAACTATTAGGAAACTTCCTTGAAATATGACTGTTGATCTCAATGCTCTTCCACTTTTGACCTATTTCTGATTAAAAAAATGATAAAGTGGATATCACATTTTCAGCTAGACTGTTACTCCTACAAAAGTAACGTCTCTCGTCATTGAAAAAAATAATAAAAGTCTGCAAAAAAATATTTAGATAATTTTTGTATTTTAGATTTAGAATAAACAGCAATTATTTATTAAAACTTCAAATTTCTAGGTATTTATTTGATTAACAAATTTTTAATTTATTTGTAGCTTTTTATGAAAGTTTATTTAATTGAGCTGAAAACATGTTAAATCTAGACAAAGCTTACAATATCAATAACTCTGTAATAACATGGTATTAACTGAATCCTCAAAACTATAATATGTGCGTCATTGTTTTATACCAAATTAACATATTCGTAATATTTATTTAATTATTTATTATTTGAATTCAATTCTACGTATTATAAATAATTATTTGTTAAGTTTTAACTATTTTATAAATGTCTGTTATTATTTACTTACACATTTAAATTAATTTAGTGAAATTGGATTTATTTATTTGTTGCTAGAGAGTGACTCTGTATGTCGCTCTCTCCAATTGTTAAATAAACTAAAAAATTCTCTTTGAATATAATTTTGACCCTAACATTTCTGTCACTTCAGATTAGAAAAGACAAACAAAACTTTTGAGCGGTTAAAGGAAAATTTTTAATAACATAACAGTATTCTGAATTTTTAGAAAAATCCGGGAATAACACAATCAATAATAAAGTCTAAAAATAAATCTGATTGGCTGTTTTGAACAGGCAGTTTTTATTAATACGATTTATAGTAAAACAACGACTAGTTTACACAATTTATCCTTTTATGTGCTTAGCGAGCAAAAATATAACTACATCATGTTTCAACAGCACAAAATCAAGTCAATAAACGTCTATAGCCGAAAGCCACAACAAAAGCTCTGCATTTATAATTTGTATATATTTTTTTTTGTATCTTTTGCCAGATATGAAATTGATGGATTACTATATCCTTAAAACGGATGAAATACTTAAAATGAAAAAAATCAAAGCTGGTGAAAAATGTCGCAGGAATCATCCGCAATGTTATTGACGTTTTCAAAGAGTTTGGGTTCGGAGAGTCGAAGCGTGCTATTAAGTCAATGGACGTCACTTTCAACATTTGTTGAAAGATGTGACCTCCAAGTACTCACACCTGTTGCGTTCTGTCTATGATGAAATGTGACGGAATGGAAAAAATATGACGACATTTATAAAACTGCAAAAATAAAAACACGAATATAAAAACTAGGCAGAAATACAATCTCCGGATCGACTTCAAAAAAGGAAATAATTTCTTATTTTTAATCTCTCTTTTTACTCTTATTGATTGTTTTCAAATCCTCAAAACAGAAATTACTTTTTTGTTACAGCGTTTTATAACAGTGCTTAAAAGGCTCTCTTTTTGTAACTTATTGCATTAATAGCTAAAATAAAACTTGAGCCCAATTTGAATATTTTCTAGTAACAAAACATTAATATCTCAAGAAATATTCGAGTTAAATAATAAGTAATTTGTGCTTTGGTAGTTCAAAAACAAGCAGAGCAAATTAACAAGAGCAAAATTTTCTGAAAAATTAAAAACAATTTTTTTTTCATTTTTAAAGTCGATCCGGAAACATACTGTAAATACTCCAATATTGTTAAATTCTTTGAATCAAAACTGTAGCAACAATTACTTAAATGTACAATACCGGTTCGTTAAAACACTTTTCGAATTTAAAACCTGTCAGATATTTTAAAAACTCGTTCGAAAAGTGGAAACTGTCAAGCAGCCCTTACTTTATCGTTGTGTTATTAAGATATATTGTACACCACGGTAGAAAATTTATAGACATTTTAAATAACGTTATAAATCTATGTTGGCTATAAAAAAGACCATCCCTGCTTCTGGAAGCAATAATCTCTATTTACAAAATTTTATTACAAAAGCTATATTTTTCGTTACTGCAGTATAACTTTTATAAGGGTTAAAAATATCTCTCGTAAATTCAGAAACACTTTTTACCTGTTTCTCTATATTGAGATGTTTATTTCGGTTTTAATAAATAAAAAAAAACGACGAAAATATAAACCAAACAATAAAGATTTTATTTAGTTTCTGTAAAAGAAGCAAAAATGGTGGAGGCGCCGGGTTAATTCAATTATTTTTTATAATTGGTTAACCTATATTTTGATTAAGTATAGTTTTTTATTAAATTCATTATTGTTTATTAAAAATCTGTTATTGTAAATATTGTTTACTATGAATTTTACTTGGCAATTTAATTTTTGTAATTGTCAAAAATGGTGGAGGCGCCGGGTTAGTACATCTATAAAGTAAAGTAATTCGTGTTTTACTTTACAATTCTTGTAAGTTTCATTGTAGAGGCACCGTGTTAGTGTAAAATAACTCATTTTTTATTTATTAGCTAATATTTTGATTGAGTATTGCCCTAATTAGTGCCATCAATGTTTATCAAAGATCCGTAATTGTTAATGTTGTTTACTTCGCATCCTTGTCAAATTTAACAAAGTGTCCACACAGGTTAATCATTTCAGTAGACGCAATTAGTAGACTTGCTGGTATAAATTATAGTGCCAACAGGCAGTTAGCCTTACAGTCCAGTACTCTGGTGCTTTACCAAGCCTGAGAGAAATTATAGTGTGGAATGAGGTGTGAGTACAAATATCATGTTACACAGTAAGCTGATAGTGCACGATCCGAGTGAACAAACATTGGATATAATTAAAGCCAACAAATTGAAATAATGGACGCTTTTTGACAAACTGGAATAATAAAAATTGAGAAAAGTCGGAGATTTAGTGCTGAAATTCGGAAGTTGCCTTTAATACAACTTATATAATTTGGTGATTTATTAGGGTCAAAACTTGGGTAATAATAAATTTACTTGTACGGCCTGTTCGTGATTAGTTTTCACCAATATTTTATTTGCTCTCAACGGTCTTTATTGTTTAAATAAAAAAAATGTTTTTCAAATAGATACTAATTAGAAAAACAAATACTACAGTCTCAGTACACTTTCAGCAGTCCCAATCTATTGTTTTTCTGAGCATAAAATTTATTAAAATTTGTTTAGTTTATTTAGCAATTGGTAAGAACGACATGCAGAGTCACTCTCTGGCGACAAAATATAAAACTAACAAATGTTTCTAACCAAAAAAAAATGTTTTTTATTTGTATTTAAGTTATAATAATTTTATTATTGTAAATCGTACTTTTAGATCAAAATTTAGTATTGTTTACTCGCTAAATAATATGTCTTTATAGTTTATTTGTCATTGATTTAACGCCTCTTTGAACTCGTAAGTTAAAATCAAATCAAACTCTCCTTTAAAGAACAACAAACTGCAACAGAATAGTTTATTAACTTTGTTTAAAAAACTTCTTTTAGATCGTCTCTAAAAGAAACGGAATTGCACAAAAAGTTGTTTGATCTCTTGTGATAAATTATTGTAGAATTGTTGAAAGGAGATATGTACAGAAAACAAAGAATTATTAATAAAGTGTGCCAAAAACTTGATTCTGAATTTATACAAACTGTTCTTTTAATAGATAAATAATTCTTTTAATTAAGAGAAGTTGCGGAATCTGGGAGCTCAGGGAGTAAACTTAGGAGCTTCGTATTAAATATGTATCGTGGGTTTGAGAATTAGGATAGTTAACTTTAAGGATTTGTGTTTACAGGAAACTAACAAGAAGGAAAATTGATAAATAAAAAATACGAGAACAGAAAGGAAAGGTTGCAGAAAAATAACTATTAAAGCTTTTGTTTAATTTTATTTTTGTATAATAATTATTTTCTAATGTTTTAATTTAATAAGAGGAATTTACAGTAGTTTTTGACTAGTAAAACAAGAACAATTCTAAAAAAAGAAAATATCTACTAGAGAAACAAGAAAAAAATCTTAAAAAGTTTGTAAAACGTTGCTTAAAAAAACAAAAACAAATTATGCAGTTGCAGAAAAAAAGACAATAAATAGACAAACTATCAAAAAAAGAAGAACAAAGAAAACATGTAGAGAGACAAAACAAAAGAAGATCGCAGGAGAGTAGAAAACAGATTGCTTTGAAGATTGAAGAAGAAAAACAAAGACAACTAAAAACTATAAAAAATAAGACACATTAAAATTTAAAGGAAAAAAAGAACTAGAACAAAACAAGAAAGAAGATGAAAGGAAAAAGTAGAACATGAGAAGTTACTTCAAGAGAATCTTCTTAAAAGATAATATTTTCATAATAGTTTTTCAAAAATCCTGAAAATAAGTTAACTTAAGTCTTCTGAATTTATTTCTGTATTAAGATCTAAAATTGAAAGACAATTGACGATTCTAGAGACAAGTTTATAGAAGTGAAAAACTTCTTTTACTTTGAAAATTTTTTTCTCAAAAACGCAAAGAGATATAAAGCTGAGTTTTTCAGAAATCGATAGAGCAGTTCAAAATTTATAAGTGTGGTAAATTTCATGGGGCAAATGCGGCTTGTTTAAAAGTTATAAGAAAAAGAAGACAGTAGTGTTCCAAAACAACCAATTGGGAGGGTCAAATCACTTTTTCGGGAATTTTAATTATTTCTAACACTCTTACGTCATATGAAAATACATATTTGTAATCAGGATGTCAGATATGATGTTTTGAGCAATTTCCAGTTAATTTAAAAAATTTTGAAAAATTTGAAAAATTCACGAATTTTTACAAAAAAATGCCATTTTTAAAAAAGTTTTCAAAAATTTTTGAAAAAATCTACCTTAACTAATTTGGGCTTTCAAAATCTGTTTCTAAACTCAGATCTGAAATCGGAGGAGAATTTACGATTCTAGAGACTAGTTTATAAAAGTGAAAAACTATCCATTCACTTTAAGAATTTTTTTCTCAAAAACGCGAAGAAGTATGGGCTTGGGATTTTTAGAAATCAATAGAACGGTTTAAAATCTATAAGTATGTTGAATTTCAGAAGGCAAATGCGGTTTGTTTAAAAGTTATGAAAGAAGAAAAGCAGTAGTGTCCTAAAACAACAAATTGAGAGTAAAATCAATTTTGGGGAAATTTTAATTATTTCTTACCCTCCTATGTTATATTATGATACATATTTGTAATAAAGACGTCAGATATAATTGTTTCAGCAGTTTTCAGCCAATTTGAAGTATTTTGAAAAATCGATGAATTTTGAAGTCTAAACCCTTTCAAAAATAAATGACATTTTCAAAAAAGTTTTCAGAAAATTCTGAAAAAAATATGTTGTCTAATTTGGGCTTTCTAAATCTGTTTTTAAACTCAAATTTGAGATCGGAGGAGATTTGATGATTCTGGAGACTAGTTCGTTCATAGAAGTAAAAAATTCTAGTTTAATTTTAAAAAAAATTTTTCTAGAAAATGCAAAGAGATATAAAATTGAAGCTTGTAGAGTTCAATAGAAAAGTTCAAAATCTACAAGCACGGTTAATTTCATTAAAGAAATGCGCTTTATTCGAAAGTTATGACAGAAGAAAGACAATAGTGTTTCAGACAAAAAAAATGGGAGCTGAAACAGTTTTCTTAAATTTTAATTATTTTTAATTTTTTTACGACATAATTATAATGCATATTTGTAATTGGAAGGTCAGATATGACTTTTCAGCAATTTTCAGCCAATTTAAAATCGCGGAATTTTCAAAAAATGGCATTTTCAAAAAATTAAAAATAAATTCATTTATGCCAAATTTTCTTCTATAAAATAAACAAATTTTAATAGATATTCTGACAAACTAATTATTAGAAATTTAATTTGTTATTAATATTTAAAAACAAATTCTGCTTTAATTTAATTTTTGTTAAATTGTAGGAGCAGTAAAATGCGTCTTTACCAGCCGCTTAACTAATACTCCTATCTCCTTATTTAGGCTTAAGAAGGGTGAGTGGAAATTGCCGTCCCTAAATTGGATTAAGTTTGAAGGGTTTTCGGCTGTGAAAACATCACTTATTCTCTTTGTATAAAAATTCTAGATTACTCAGAAAGGCAAAAAGCATTTCTAAATATATAAAATGCAATTTAATTTGTGAGTTAAATAGTGATTTACCTGATCTGGCATGCGAAGCAGGTGTGTGATGATGGCTCCTGCCGCTGCTTGTTGATCCTAAAGGACTATCTGGTACAGGTCTGGGCGGTGATCCCATTAACGATCTAGGATAGGCTGGTGTAAATCCTACCAGAGCTGGAGGTACCCACATATCTTCTAAAGGAACTTTACCGCGCGATTCCACAAGACCGGGCGTGGACTGGCTGCGACCCATAGCGGCTTTAACAAATCACAAGATTAGATAAAAACTTTTCAAGCATTGAATTATCCCTTTTTGTAAACAAGGACGACTAACCAAACTTGGAGAAGGTGTAAATGCATAATAAACAGTTCTTATTAAATTATACAGGTGACGAGTGATTTATTGAAGTGAGGCAACGAAATTTTCACCAAATTATAACAGTTGCTATGCGAAAATTGACAATTATTTAAATGGGGTGAAACGGCTTTCAGGGGCGGAATAATTTAACCGAACGCTCTACAAGAAACACAAATCTAACAAATCGGTTTTTCAATTTAAAAACACAAAAGTAATTTGTTAATTTGTAGTTAATAAACCCTGAAGTTGGGTACTTAAATTTTGTATTGTTAAATAAAGCTTTCCTTACAATACAAAAATAAAAATCAGGTCTCAACTAAGACCTACATACACTAAACTTTCTTATTACTGCACCAATCTCAATTTATCTTATTCGTAAAACGACTCTCAACGGGTATTGCTGTCTCTTCTAATCATCCTGAAACAAGCGATCGTTTTCCTTAACACAACTTTATAAATTCTTGCTATCTGCAGAGATAAAATCGTCAATACCGGCCAGGGATTTGCTTACACCCTCAAGCCGGTCCACAGACTCTTTAAACAGATTGCGTGCTTCCTTTGCGATAACCATAAAGGGGCTTTTTTATTACAGACCTTTAGGATCACAAAGATAAGGCGCAAACAATAATTTACCAAACGTAATCTCTTATTGAGCTTAAAAATTTTAACAAAACCTCCGAAATTAAATTAAAAACTGTTTAAAAAATTAAGCAGTTTCTTTATCAGGTACTTATCTTGCGCAACAATTCATAAACACTCTTCTAAGATATTTACAAGTCAACAGTTTACAATGCAGACACTTCAGTTGAAGTTTGATTAAAAATTCAAAATACATCGATACGCTATTGTAGCATGAAGCAGGAATTTACAGTGTGATACATATTTCCTGTATCAAGTGAATTATTTAAAATTTAGGTGTGCAAAAAAAATGTATGAAAAGACGTTACAATTTTTATTTTATAAAAAAATGGACTTTCTCTGTCCCTAAGATAATTTCATCAGGTCACAAGCCATTGTTGTGGAATCCTTTTCCGACATTTTCCAAATGATGAGAAGAAAATTGTGTAGGCTCAACTACCCCCAAAAGGTTAACAGTTGGTTTTTTACGTTTAGTTCAGCAGTTTTGTGTTTCGGTGTTATAAATTGATTATTTTATGAAAATTTCGTCGACAAAGCAACAAAGCAGTTGTTTTCTTTTATCAAGTAATTGGAGGGTGAGAGAAAAAAAGCAAAGAGTTGAATGCTCTGTTCATTATGAGGTTAATCTCTTCTGTAGCTTATTCAAATCTGTTGTTTTAATATTATTACGATAACAGTGTTACTGCAGTTACATTAAACTTAAATTAATAGCTGCATAACCGTGAAACAACATGACCCTGCTTGAAATTGAACGCATTTACCACAAATACAATTATTCTGAAGATTCATTAAAGTTACCTTATATGCTGGAGAAACACTATTTTAATCAGGGTTATTTACCTAGTTACTAACACATCTTGCTCTTTTATGCTATTTACTAACTTATTTTATTTTGAGAATTTGATAAAAATGGGGACTAGCAACAAGACAACATAAATTATGCCAATATTTCAGATAATTTTGTTTTTGTCTTTTCTCAAAGATTATTAAGTGTTATTAACTCCAAACGGCAAAAAAATGTTTTTATTTTAGTTTTAATTGTGCAATTAATAATGTGTTTTATGTGCTTTATGATATTCTAATTTATAAATTATTAATTCAGTATGATATAAACATAAACAGGCATTAAAACAACATGAACTATGCCAACGTTTGAAAAATATTTTCTACATACTCTTACTCTAGTTATATTGGCTATTTTATGGGCTAATTTTAAGTTGAAATACTACCGGTAGTACCGCAAATTTTAATACTTTTCTATGACAACAACTAATCACATCCCTGATTTTTTTTTAATTCTCTATAGAAACGAAAATACAACTGGTATTATCTCAACTTGAAATTAACCTACTAGTCTTGCTTTTTAGTAAAATAGGTACTAATATTTCTTTAAATTAAAAAATATACAAAATATTGTTAAACTAGTTATAAGAATAACTTTTATAGATTTGAAAACTGTTTGCGACATATTCTAGATATATTAGCTATTTCAATCTTGTTTTTTAATAAAATAGGTACGTTTTTTTCTAAAATAATTGTGTAGGTATATTAGAAACAAGCTGTATTAAAAAAATATATAAATTCTTTTTAAATTAGTCATAAAATTTACTTTTATGGATTTGAAAAAATAGCAAAGATTTGAAAAATGTTTGCGACCTACTCTAGCTATATTAGCTACTTTAGCCTTGTTTTTAAATAAAATAAGTGTTAATAAGTTTTTAAACTAATTATGTAAGTATATTAAAGTAAAGTCTGTACTAAAAAATTGTTAAATCAGACATAACTTATAACAATTATTTTTATAGATTAAAAAAATGCTTGTTAGATATCTTTGCTATATTAGCTTTTTTAAAATTGTTTTTTAGTTAAATAGTTACTAATATTTTTTTAAACTAATTATGTAACTATACTAAATGCAGATTATATTAAAAAAATAATTAAAAAATTGTTAAATCAGTCATAATAATTAGTTTTATACACTTGAAAAATGTTTGCAACATACTCTACCTATATTATCTATTTTAATTTTGTTTTTTAGTAAAATAGGTAGTAATATCTTTTTAAACTAATTAAGTAAGCATATTAAAAACAGCATAAATTAAAAAAATATATAAAAAAATGTTAAACCAGTTATTAGAATTACTTTTATATTTTTGAAAAAATAACAAAAAATTTAAAAAAAGATTTGCAGTGGAGTACAAAACAGATTGCTTTGAAGATTGAAGAAAAAAAACGAAGACAACTAGAAATTATAAAAAATAAGACACATTAAAATTTAAAGGAAAAAAAGAACTAGAACAAAACAAGAAAAAAGATGAAAGGAAAAAGTAGAACATGAGAAGTTACTTCAAGAGAATCTTCTTAAAAGATAATATTTTCACAATAGTTTTTTAAAAATCCTGAAAATAAGTTAACTTAAGTCTTCTGAATTTATTTCTGTATTAAGATGTAAAAGTGAGAGACAATTGACGATTTTAGAGACATAAAAGTTTATAGAAGTGAAAAACTTTTTTTAATTTGAGATTTTTTTTCTCAAAAACGTAAAGAGACATGAAGCTGAGTTTTTCAGAAATCGATAGAGCGGTTCAAAATTTATAAGTGTGGTAAATTTCATGGGGCAAATGGGGCTTGTTTAAAAGTTATAAGAAAAAGAAAACAGTAGTGTTCCAAAACAACAAATTGGGAGAGTAAATCAGGATGTCAGATATGATATTTTGAGCAATTTCCAGTCAATTTGAAAAATTTAAAAAAATTCACGAATTTTTACAAAAAAATGCCATTTTTTAGTTTTCAAAAATTTTTGAAAAAATTTACGTTAACTAATTTGAGTTTTCTAAATCTGTTTCTGAACTCAAATCTGAAATCGGAGAAGAATTTACGATTCTAGAGACTAGTTTATAGAAGTGAAATACTATCCATTCACTTTAAGAATTTTTTTCTCAAAAATGCGAAGATTTATGAGACTGGGATTTTTAGAAATCGATAGAACGGTTTAAAATCTATAAGTACGTTAATTTTCAGAAGGCAAATGCGGTTCGTTTAAAAGTTATAAAAGAAGAAAAGCAGTAGTCTACTAAAACAACAAATTGAGAGGGTAAAATCAATTTTGGGGAAATTTTAATTATTTCTTACCCTCCTATGTTATATTATGATACATATTTGTAATTAAAACGTCAGATATGATTTTTTCAACAATTTTCAGCCAATTTGAAGTATTTTGAAAAATCGATGAATTTTGAAATGTATACCCTTGCAAAAATAAATGACATTTTCAAAAAAGTTTTCAGAAAATTCTGAAAAAAATTATGTTGTTTAATTTGGGCTTTTTGAATCTGTTTTTAAACTCAAATTTGAGATCGGAGAAGATTTGATGATTCTGGAGACTAGTTCGTTCATAGAAGTAAAAAATTCTAGTTTAATTTAAAAAAAAAATTTTCTAGAAAATGCAAAGAGATATAAAATTGAAGCTTGCAGAGTTCAATAGAAAAGTTCAAAATCTACAAGCACGGTTAATTTCATTAAAGAAATGCGCTTTATTCGAAAGTTATGACAGAAGAAAGACAATAGTGTTTCAGACAAAAAAAATGGGAGCTGAAACAGTTTTTTTTTAATTTTAATTATTTTTGATTTTTTTACGACATAATTATAATGCATATTTGTAATTAGAAGGTCAAATATGAGTTTTCAGCAATTTTCAGCCAATTTGAAATCGGGGAATTTTCAATAAATGACATTTTTAATAAAAACCAGTTATAAGAATTACTTTTATATTTTTGAAAAAATAACAAAAATTTTAAAAAAACTTTGCGACTTGCCCTGACTATATTAGCTATTTTAGCCTTGTTTTTAGCAACATTAGTACTAGTTTCTTTTAAATTAATTATGTAGGTATGTTAAAAGCAAACTGTACTAAAAAAATTATAAAAAATTGTTGAATCAGTCATAAACCCTACTTTTATAGATTTGAAAACTGTCTGCGACATATCCTAGATATGTCGTGTTTAAAAAAAACTCTAGAGTGCTTTGAAACTAAAAAACAATTGTTTTGTATGTCTGTGATTAATTTTTTACACACTTGTCAAACTGACAGATCTCACAGATCTCATATCCTCACTTTTCGACAGTTAAAATAAAAATACATTTTTGTAAAAATATTCATTTATTACCTACAAAAACTGTTGGTAGCTGCCCAAACACCTACTTTTTGTGAATGGAGAGGTTCTTCTACAATTTTATGAGGTTGTTCTGTTACTCAAATTCTCATGTTTTGTGAATTCATGTAGCCAGAGAGGTAAAACCGCGCTTCATCCGTAAAGAAAGTTTTTTAAAGGTGTTCATTATTATTTGCAATGGTATTTAAAAACCACTGACAATACTGCAATCTTCTAGGGAAATCTACGGGTTGTAATTCTTGAACGGCTTGGAGACGATAAGGGTACATATGTAAATCTTCTTGTAGGAGTTTATGACATGTACTAACACAAAGTTCAACTTGCTGAAACAGATGTATAATTGACGTTTTTGGATCTTCCTGTAGAATCTCTTGTGCAGCATGAATAACTTTTCTGTTTGTTTAGTTGGTTTTCCACTACCTTCTTTACGTGTAACGGACCTAGTTTCACGAAACAGGTTCACACTTTGGTGGAGAGTGTTTTTAAACTCTTCACACACAACAACAACGTCAGGAAAAGCTTCTCGAAACTTCTCCAGACACGGCTGAATTGAATATTTCCAAACACCGTTAACTTTCTCTCCCCATTTCGGAAATAACTTTCCAACAAAAAAGCCTTTTGTTCACTAGTGTACACCATGATTACAAATCAAGGTAAACACAAAATTTAGTATTGAAGAATACTGATAAATAAAATAAAGAATGTTTGAAAAACAAAAACACCACGAAGGCAACTACAGAAAAACACACCAAGACTAAGCTCGCCTTGGCGGGAAGAGACGATATTCTTAGGTTATGGTTAAGATAATTGTGGCGGGTAAAATGGCATAGCAGGCAACCAACAATTCATCAATAATATAAATATGTAATAAAAAGTTTGTTATACACACACACATATTATATCTTAGCTCTTTTAGCTATCTAAAAATTGTTTTTTGGTAAAATAAGTAAATATTTTTTAAATCTGATTATGTAAGTATATTATAAACAAACTGTATTAAAAAATATTAGAAATTAGTTAATCAGTCATAAAAATTTCTAATTTTATATTTATTGTTTATAAAAATTAACAAAATTTGTGTGTAGAGCTCACCCGTAGTTCTAAAAAAATCGGTAAATTAAGATTAATTATTTCAACAAAATAAATACCTCTCTGGTTTTAATAAAGTACGTTATCAATGCCTTTGGTGCAGAAGTAAGAAAGTCTTATTTAAGCCCCTGTTTTTCATGATTGTTTTAACAAGAAGTTGTTTGGCTTCACGAAAATTTTTTATTATGCATGAGATCTAAATTGGAGTAGCTTGGAACAATGCTTTTCGTTTCACTGCCTCGTTTCAAATAATTTAGAAAAATCCGACCATTTCCGTGATTTATTTTCGAAAAGTAATTCAATAAAATTAGTGAGCGATTTACGATTGCGTTCTTAAGAGTGATGACCGATCAATCAATGAGTTTTAAACTAGGGAGTAATGAAAGTGGCCAATCTGGGTATAATCTAGCACTCACCTTTCTCTAGAGGCGCTCTCTTATATTTTTCTAGTCTCTTGACGGCTATAGCTTCCAAACGAACTCTAGCCGCAGGATATTCTTTTAAAACGTCCCACATGTCCTTTTTACTCAATACAAATAAATCGCTGTAACCCACTGATCTTACACTTGCCGTTCTTCTGTTTCCTACGAAATTATTTAAAGTGTTTAAAACAGTATCGGGTTTATACACAAGAGACTGCTTTGTTTAGAAGGAAAACAAAGAGATTAAAGGTAGAGAAACATGCCAACATCAATGATCTAAGTCTTACACAAGTTTTTTTTTATTAAGAGATTTTGGAAAAGCATGAGAAATTAATTAAGCCAAATTTGGTTATTGAGAGCGAGTTTGATTATTCACAGAAATACATTAAATACAGCTACAGACTACAAAAAAAATTAAAAATAAATAAATAACAAAATTTACAGCAATTTTTAAAACTAAAAATAACACAAAGCCGAGAGAAGGTTTTTTACAAGCAAGGCGAGTACAACGTTTTATATCTTTTTTGTTTAAAATACTCAAAATTCATTATAGATTGCTAAAGCCTCAAGAAAATTGCAAAAAAAATGGCAAATAACAAATTTTATCTTGTTTTTTAGGTGACGCCACGTGACGTGACCATTTGGTTAAAGCACTTATACGCATTTTTTGTCTTTACTTACAGTTTCTTTTTTAATGTCATTAATCTTTTGTATGTAAAATATATGAAGAGAGATATTATGAGACTCGTAATAGAGAAAAATAGATACAAAGAAACAATTGTTAAAAAAAAACGAAACAAAGATATCAACAAAAATAAGTTTTTATAATAGGATTTATTGAGATCAGATTACAGCAAAAATATTAATAACAAAAAAAATAGAAACAGAGTTTGTAATAAAAGAAAATACTAAAATAATTAAACTGAGATGAAATAGCTGTCAGAAAATCAAACAAATTTTAATTAAGACAACAATAACAAAATGTAAAATGCATAAAGTTTTTTCAAAAATATACACTAAATAGCACTGTGTAAATTCTAAATCTTAAAGTCTTTTTAGACTGCTCAAATTGTTTAAGATCTTGAAAAAGGTTTTTTGTGATTTTTTTAAATTTTTTTTGGGAATAATTTTAGTTTTTCTAGAAATTTTGTTGCCCCTTTTTACTTTTCAAGCTTTTCGCCGAATTTATCTTTTTTTGTTTTGCTTTTTTTTGTTATTGTTATATTTAAAAGCTGTTTAACACTTTAAAAGTTTTTTCTTTTTCTAAAATCTTTCTTTCTTTTCTTTCTCTGCAAATAATTTTTTCTCAATTTTCATGCTGTTTAGCAAGTTTTTCACAATTTTTATTTTGTTTATTTTGTTGTTTTTCTTCTAAACAGCATTTTTAAACTTTATCTAAAATTATCTTTTGCTCCTTTTTATCTATTCTCAAATTTTTAGAAAAACCTTTTTTTTAAACAGATGTTTTTTATTTTTGCAAAAAAATTCGTGGCTTTCTTAAGCAAATAATGTTCTTATAAAGTCATTGTTTTTTCAAATCTTGTTTTTTTGTGTCTTTTTTTCTTGTTTTCTGTCTTTTAAGCATATCTAATTGGCCAAAAAGAGTTTGGCACGGGTCCAGCGTTTGGCCTGCCTGACAATTACAAAGGCCTTCCGAACCACACCGACTGCAGTCATGGAGCTCATTGTGGGGATTCGGCCACTTTATTTTGTTGTGGAAGAGTCTGCTGCAATGGGTTTCCTACGGCTTCGCGGTACAAATCGGTGGAAAACAGCAACCAGAAAGAGTTATCAAACAATATCCACTCGGATGATGAATTTGGACTCCATTTTTGAAATGGGGGACGACAGTATGACTCCCAGGATTGCTACAAATCACAAGTATCTTGTGAATATTAACCACGTGACAACTGGTGTGAAAAACGAGCAGCTTCAGAACGGGGGGTTGGCTTGTCTGCTATACTGACGGGTTGGTTTACCCCAATGGAGCAGGCTCAGGAATATCTATATGTGGGCTCGGTGTTGAAATTTCAATTCCTTTGGGAAAACATGTTGACGTTTTCGAAGCGAAAATCTTCGCTTTGCTCGCTTGTGTGACTGAGTACGTGCAGAGGGCTTTGTCAAACAGGCGAATCTGCATTTGCACCGATAGTCAGGTATCGCTGCAGGCCTTGCAATCGTGCAGGTACTCATCGAGCTTGTCTGGGAATGTCACAACAGATTACAGGAACTGGCGGAGTGCAACAAAAAGTTTGTACTTTGCTGGATACCAGGACATTGTGGTCTAACGGGTAACGAGAGGGCTAACGTTTTGGCGCGAGAGGGTTCACAAATGGACTTTATCGGGGTAGAACCGCCTCTTGGCGTTACCAAAAGACGACAGAAAGACACACTTTATAAGTGTCTTTCTCTGAATGGTAGTTTCAAGATAGCAATTTAGGCTTTTTATTAAAGGACCGGACAAGGCACGCAGTGAAAACCTGATGCGTCTCAATCGTAGAGACCTTCAGTTAGTGGTAGGCATGTACACAGGACATTGCCTACTAAAAAGACACCTGCATGTCATCGGACTCAGCGAGGACGAGATTTGCTGAAGATGAGGAAACTCCTCTTCATGTTCTCTGTTACTGTCCTGCATTTGCCGGCATCAGAGATTTATATCTGGGCTCTCGATATCTGAAGCCCAGTGCTATCGAGAAGGCTTCTGCAGACAAGGTACTGAGATTCATCAGAGGTACAGGGCTACTGTAGTAGTACTATTCCGAGAGGTAGCACACAATGGGCGTAGCCTCGGTGTGCGGCTTGCGTTTCGGGCCTCTCTTGTCTTAAAAAAAATAATAAAAAAAAGCATATCTAATTTTTTTTTGTAATTGTTACTATTGTTTTTCAAATTTTTCTCATATTTTTTACTTTTTTGTAGTCAACGTTTTTTATTTTTTTTTAAACATTTCTTTTGCTATTCTTATTAAACTTCGTGTCTTATAATCTTTTCTTTTACAAAATTATTTATATTTTTGTTCTTTAAGAATATTTCTTTGCTTTTTTTATCTTATTAATCGTAGTTTCTTAAATATTTCTCTGTTTCTTAAGTTTCCGTAAAAACGTTTTTTGCTTTTCTAAAACTTTTTTTATTCTTTTATTATTCTCTAAACTTTAAAGATTTTCTAGAATTTTTGGCTTTTTTATTTTACTTGTCGTAGTTTCGCATTTTTTCTTGTCGTTTTTTAAAGCACCTGTAAAATTATCTTTTAATTTTTTCTTCTTCTTTCGTCCAGAAGACGTTTTTCAACATCGAGATTTTATTTTTGTTTTCTAAAACCTTCTCAAGCTTTTCTTTTTTTCTAAGTGTTGTTTTACAAAGTCTTCTTTATGTTCTCATTGTCGTCTCTCATATTTTTTTTTCTTCTAAACGCCGTTCAAAGTTTTTTTGAAATCTTTTTTTGTTTTTTCAGAACTCTTCTCCAATTGTTCTTTCTTATTTTTTTCTTCAAAATCTTTTTTGTTCTTCTAGAAATGTTTCTTGCATCTTTAGAACATTCTTTTGCTTTTATGTTTTTCTAAAAGTAGCTTCTAAAACTTTCTTATATTTTTCGTCTTCTTTAAATCTCAGTATCTCGATTTCTTCTAGACATTTTCGGTTTTTTTTTCACGAGATGTCTTGTCTCCTCTTTTTGTTTAAATTTTTACAACAATAAACGCATTTGTTTCTCCAGTATTTTTAACAGATTTTATGCTTTAGCAGCTTGGTTTATAATTTATTAAAATTCCTGTCTAACTTCTTCAAATTCCACTCTTGACACGAGTGCAACAAGTATGTAAATTCAGGTTTTTTCAATTTAAAAACTTGAACTAATAACAAATAATTTATTTATATTATATACGCAAAAAATAATTTGATATTCACACAGTAATAACTACGATTGCCGTCGCTCTTTCTGTATCTCTCTTAATTAGTTTGTAATAATACTTTAGTTTTAATTTCGGTTTTTAATGATTTTTATTAATGTTTATTAATAACAATTAAATTATATTTATATTTTGAAACAAATAACAAATTTATTTAAAGCAGGAAAACACGAATTTATGTTCTGAAACGTAGCAATCTCTATATCATCGTAGAGAGAGTATTCTAAACCGCGATTTTAAGTCGGCCACCTGTATGCTAAACAGGACAGGTCTGCATTACCAAGATTGTCGACATTTTGATATTACTGTGAAATACTTGCCTTAATACCAGCAGATTCCTTTGATAAATATTTTATCAAGAATTTGGAACACGTTAACTCCATTATCTTGCTTTTGAAATTAGTTTTCAAACTTTTTGAAATATAATAACAAAACTTTTAACATTTAATTTAAATAAATTATTTTTTTTATTTAAGGATTATCTACTTACAGGACTACAAACAACAACTACAACATGTATTTCACGTGAATAAATCAAAGACAAATAAAGAAAACACAAATTAATAAAGCTTGTTTATAAAACAAATTATTTATTAATTTTTATTTTTTTATATTTTAGCAAGACATGCATGTTGGCAGTTTTTATAATATTTTTAGACAGTAAAAAACGAAAAAATTATTTATTTATTTAATATTATTGCAAGGGTTGGACAAATACAAGCCGGGCAGGATATTAGAAATTGTTAAATTTCATGCAGAGGTTGAAGTACTTCACCCCCAAATTTATTTGGGCCTGCCTGCTGATATTTACCAAGGTGTTTACCTGCCGTGCCCATATTTAATATCGATATTTCTCCAAAATAACTTCCTGCTTTTAATGTTGCTAAAACAGTTCGGCCATTATCGGCGACTACTTGAAGGCGACCTCGGTTTACTATATACATTTCTTTGCCGACCTCGCCTGAAAATAAAAGCCTTTGTTAGAAAAATGTCCTGGAAATCGATTAGACTCTTTCAGTGTGAATATTTGACGCTTGGAAAATAATAGAAGACTTTTGAGGATTAAAGTTAGATGATAGATTTAGATGATAGTTGCAGCCGACGTGAAAAATGAAGATGCTAAGTTTTTCAGACAGATTTGGATTTTACTACCTCTATTATGTTATAACCACAAAATGTAACAAGTAGCAACAATTAAAATGTAAAATTTTTATAATTATATAATTTGTTTTATTAGAAATTTGACAAAATTTGTGTTATTAATATTAACCTGGCGCATCCACCATTTTCACATTTTTTAATTTTGTAAAATATTTTTTTTAATTACTTGCTTTAACTAAATTTGATAAAATAGTAGTGTTGCTAGTAGCAAATTTTATATTTAATTGACTGGTTTTTGTTTCAATGTTCTACAATTGTTAATAACAACGCAAAAAATATTTAAAGTTGATTTTACCCGGCGCATCCACCATTTTTGCACTTTATAAATTTTTATTTTTTTTTAACTTGCATTTCTAAAACTTGTTAACGTTTTATTTTTGCTAATTAAATACCTTTTAATTAAGCGATTGATTTTGTTTAAAATTTTTACAATTTTAAGCAAACTCACAAAAACTTCTTATTCTGAATGAATTTGAGGTGTTTTTCGGGTGCTATAAATAAAATATTTTTACTATTCATTTTTGACAAGATATTTATCAACATTTTAAGAATACATAAAACAATAAAAAATGTAAAAAAATTAAGAACTCAAAATATTATAAGTTGTTGAAGTAGGGGTTTGAAAAAAAAATTGGCGCGCCAAGTTTGTCACGATTGCAACCCTTCTAATATTCCAAAACAAAGAAATAAAAAAAATTATTAATTTAGATGAATGCTGCTATCGTACTAACTAAGAAAAAAGGTAAAAAAATTTTTTTTTCTTAAATTCCGGCTGTCCGAAAAAAAGAAAACATTTGTTCTATTTTTTTGTTTTTTCGGAATTTTTTAAAAATAGTAACATTTTTTATTTTGCTATAATAATAGTTAGTACGATAGAGACATGTATTGAGATCACTCACACCAAATTTCAAGCAAATCGGTAAAGTAGAACCTGAAAAATTTGAGAAAATTAGGTAGACGGGTGATCCCTAACGTCTTTAGTTCGATTCGTTCCGGTCTAAAATGACTACATCTTTGAAAATAATTAAAATTTTAACAAATTCCTTTAAGGACATATTCTTGAAAGGTTAAGCTTTAGAAATATCAATAAAAAATCAATTTTTTTGTTAAATTTTTACAACAGAATACTTTCTTAAAGTTAATGCTAACCCGGCGCATCCACCATTTTTACAATTTAATTTAAAAAATTCTCATGTTTAGAACATTTGTTTTGTTTAAATTTGATAAAATTGTAGTGTTTCAGATAAGAAATTTTACATTTAAGTGATTAGATTTTGTGTCAATATTCTACGATTTATAATAAAAACACAAAATAAAAATTTAAATTTTAGCCCGGCGCATCCACCATTTTTGCTCATCCTAATTTTATTATTGTTTTGAGAAGTGTACTAAAAATTATTTTATTTTATTAGGCCTGACTTACCTTAAGACCTGTAGAAGACTCCAGAATATAAACAGTTGTCTTTAGCTGTCTCTTTCTTTATAAAAAAATATAATTAGATAATTTTCTAATAAATTTCAGTCTCTAATCATGATTAAGTGACTGAATTTGTTATTCTGGCTTCATCAAGGGATTAATAATTGGTACAAGGGGTAATGAATTACAACAGTGTTGAATTTTCGTTGTAATTTAATATCCCGCATCATCAAATTTCAAGTTTTATTACAGATTTTTATACAGAAATAGCATTTCTGTCAATAATAATAAAAATGATCGCACTATCTAGTTTATTTTCTGTGTTATAATAAAGCTTTTATATGAATCGATATCAGTTTCTGATGTAATTTGTAAATTAGGAAACGACGTTTTTTTCCTTAATTCTGGATCCGAAGGCTGATGTTATCAATTTTGCTTTGACGTCAATGAGGATTTTTTGTAATCAGAGGACACTTTCAATCATGTAACATATAATTCATTTTTAGAGACACTTTTTTGCATATTTTGAAAGCTTTCATTAATTTGAATATTTATCGATTTTCGTTTATTTCGCGTGTTTTAAACTCGGGATGAATATTTTTTCTGATGGTTTCTAAATTTACACATTTTGCATTGAATTGATTTAAAACGTGATTCAAAAGTAATCGAAAATTTCAAAATTATAATAGAAAAATGCAAAACATGTAGAAACTGTGTGCTTCTTCAAAAACTTTTTTGGTTTTATTTTTTATTTAATCGGCATTTTTTAACAACTGTTTCTAGAATTTTTTTGCTTTAATTTTTTATAACAATTATTGCTTCTTAAAGTCTCTAGAAACTTACTTGTGTTTTTTGTGTTTATTTCTTTGTTCTTCTTATTATTAACTATATGGTTAGATAAGACCTCTCTAAGCTAGGTCTAGAATGTTTGTGTTTGTTAAGCTTGAAGACAAGCAGAGGGTCAGGTTGGCCAATTTGTAGCAGAATTAAGTAGGCTTAGTGAAAGTAGTTAAAAATACTTTAAGAAAACCCGGCGCATCCACCATTTTTACACTGTAGTTTTTAAACAATTAATTAATTTTAGAACATTTGTTTTTATCCAAATTTAATAAAATTGTATTGTTTTACATTGGAAATTTTACGTTTTATCGATTTGTTTTTGTGTCACTGTGTTGCGGTTGTTAGTAAAAGCACATTTTTTTTAAATTTTGGCTGTAACCCGGCGCATCCACCATTTTTACACTTTCTATTTTTATTATTCTTTAAGATTTGCTTTTCTTAAATGCAACAAAATGTTATCATTGTTAATAGAAAACTTTTTAGTTATGTGTCTGGTACCGTTTTAAATTTCTACAGTTATTAGTAAAGCCAGAAAATTTTTCTAGAAATGTTAACCCGGCGCATCCACCATTTTTACATTTTCCATTTTTGTAAAATATATTTTTTTAAATATTTATCTTAACAAAATTTTACAAAATATTAGTGTTTCTGATAGGAAATTTTCTGCTTAATCCATTGGTGTTTATTTTAACCTTCTACGGGTCTTAGTAAATAAACAAATAATTTTTGAAATGAATGTTGGCTTTCAGATTTTAACAAAATTATTTTTTTACAGATTTTATTTATTTATCACAATTTGTTATTTGATTTAATCTGTTTTAACTCACTACAAATTCAATTTATTAACTCTAAGCTATAATAAAAGTTCGTAAACAAACAACCACATTGATATCTCGAGGATTAATTGTTTCCGTAATTAGAGGTAATACATTTAGGATTAACAATTTAAAAGATAATCTCTCTACAATTTGATTTAAGAGAATCAATATTGAAAAATAAACACCTGCCAAAAACAACAATTTGTCGTTAATTTTTATTAATTTAAAAAATTCTCTCTGAATAAAAGTCTTTGTTATAGCTAGAGGTGTTACCAGTTTACAGCTTTAAAAAAAAAAAAAGAATTACTCGCTCTTGTGTTGTGATGAAAAGCTAATCAATACCTGATTTTTATCTACCTGGCTATAAAGCTGAAGATCCGCCAACATTTTAGTTAAATTGTTGCACTTAAAGCGATGATCACTATCACTATCTTAATTCTATAGAATGGCAAGAGAGAAATCCCGTTCAAAGTTTCATCGCGGAAACCACCAGAGGAAAACATTAAATGAAAACTATGTTAAGCTTTTAGGATAGATAAAACTTTGTCAATACACGTTGTGTTTTACCTTTTCTACAAATATAATCTCCAGGAGAGAACAGGACCGGCCTTAGCCTCAGCACCAATTCACACAGGAATCCAGCTTCGGTGTTCTGAAAAATCTCGACTCTTTTCAGAGTATCTAGATGAACGTTGATTGCTATTTCAGCTTTTAACTTATCTGGAAGACACGATACGGCTCTTTCTTCATCTGAACACTTTTGGGTGAGCCAGAGATAATCAAACCATTTTATCACTTTCACCTGTAAATGGTTGGGTACTCTGCGCATTCGCATATATGTTTTCACCCCATCCAGTTTCGCTGTAACAAAAACAAAAGTTTTAGGTTTCTATACGGTGGTTTACATGCGAGGGGGGAGCAAAGCAAAGGGCCAAAAACTAGTAGTAGTGTTCACTTAAAAAAAATTTATGAAACGAGTATTCTCACAGCAAATAAAAAAGTTTGTGTCTTTTTTAGCATACATATTACATTACTAGTTACGTGAAGTAAGATTTTACATTACTGCTTTTGAAAATATACGAAATACGTTACAAAAACTCACTAAAATAATGCTAACCCGGCGCATCCACCAATTTTACATTTTCAAAATTAATAAAATATATTTTTTAAATACTGAATTTAACTAAATTTAATAAAATTGTAGTGTTTCTGATAGTAAATTTTTTGCTTAATTGATCAGTATTTGTTTCAATTTTCTACGATTGTTAATAAAAATACAAATAATTTTTGAAATTAATTTTGATTTTCCGATTTTAACACAATTATTTCAACGAAATTTGAGAACTTTTTTAAGTGAACACTTGATAGAATTGTTACCAATTTACGATTCAAGCGAGTCAAAATCTAAAATGCATTCGACAAAGCTGGATTTGAATCAAAAAAAGCTGAAAAATTTGTGTAGTAGGGGAATAAATGACGAATTAAAAAATACATGTGGGAAATGCTTTATTATTGTCGTAAATTGTCTCATTGATTTCTATTAGAGTGAATCCTTTAGTACCTTATTAAACAACAATTTTATAAATGGAGTAATCTCACAGCAAATTCAAAATGTTGTCTTTTTCCTTATTTTGTTATAAAGTTTTAGCAACACTTATTACGTAAAATGCGTTTTTATATCACTAGTTTTGAAAATATACGTAATACGTTATAGAAACTCACTAAAATTAAATTTAACCCGGCGCATCCACCATTTTTACATTTTATAATTTTGTAAATTTTTTTTTTTAATTACTAGCTTTATTTAAATTTGATCAAGTTTTAATGTTTCTGATAGAAAATTTTCTGATTAATCCATTGGTATTTACTTCGACTTTCTACGAGTCTTAGTAAATATACAAATAATTTTTGAAAATAATTTTGATTTTCCAATTTTAAGTAATCATTTGAAAAAGTTTTGAGAACTTTTCTAAGTGAACACTTGATAGAATTGTTACCAATTTACGATTCAAGCGAGTTAAAATCTAAAATGCATTCGACAAAGCTAGATTTAAATCAAAAAAAGCTGAAAAATTTGTGTAGTAGGGAAATAAATGACGAATTGAAAAATATGTGAGGGAAATGCTTTATTATTGTCGTAAATTGTCTCATTGATTTCCATTAGAGTGAATCCTTTAGTACCTTTTTAAACAACAATTTTATAAATGGAGTAATCTCACAGCAATTTCAAAATGTTGTCTTTTTTCTTATTTTGTTATAAAGTTTTAGGAACACTTGTTACGTAAAATGCGATTTTATATTACTAGTTTTGAAAATAAACGTAATGCGTAATAGAAACTCACTAAAATTAAAGGTAACCCGGCGCATCCACCATTTTTACATTTTATAATTTTGTAAAATTTTTTTTTTAATTACTAGCTTTATTTAAATTTAATAAAATTTTACTGTTTCTGATAGGAAATTTTCTGCCTAATCCATTGGTATTTAGTTCGACTTTCTACGGGTTTTAGTAAATATACAAATAATTTTTGAAAATAATTTTAATTTTCTAATTTTAAATAATCATTTGAAAAAGTTTTAAGAACTTTTTTAAGTGAACACTTGATAGAATTGTTACCAATTTACGATTCAAGCGAGTCAAAATCTAAAATGCATTCGACAAAGCTGGATTTACCAAAAAATGCTGAAAAATTTGTGTAGTAAGGGAATAAATGACGAATTGAAAAATATGTGAGGGAAATGCTTTATTATTGTCGTAAATTGTCTCATTGATTTTCATTAGAGTAAATCCTTAAGTATCTTTATTTAACATAAAATAACAATTTTATAAAACGAATAAACTCGCAAACAAATTAAAAATTTTGTCTTTTTCCTTATTTTGTTATAAGTTTTTAGCAACACTTGTTACGTAAAATACGACTCTATATCACTAGTTTTAAAAATATACGTAATACGTTATAGAAACCTATTATATTACTAGATTTAAAAATATACGTAATATGTTATAGAAACTCACTAAAATTATATTTGACCCGGCGCATCCACCATTTTTACATTTTCCAATTTTGTAAAATATTTATTTTAAATGCTAGCTTTAACTAAATTTGATAAAATTTTAATGTTTCTGATAGGAAATTTTCTGCTTAATCTATTGGTGTTTATTTCGACCTTCTTCTGGTTTTAGTAAATATACAAATAATTTTTGAAATTAATTTTGATTTTCCGATTTTAACACAATTATTTTAAAAAATTTTGAACTTTTTTTTAAGTGAACACTTGATAGAACTGTTACTAATTTAGGATTCAAGCGAGTCAAAATTTAATGCATTCGACAAAGCTGGATTTGAATCAAAAAAAGCTGAAAAATTTGTGTAGTAGGGGAATAAACAACGAATTAAAAAATACAAGTGGAAAATGCTTTATTATTGTCGTAAATTGTGTCATTGATTTTCATTAGAGTGAATCCTCAAGTATCTTTTCAAATAACAATGACAGTGGTATTACTGTGGTATTAACTTGTTAACTTGCAAGGATTCAGAAGGATTCTAATACGAAAATTAGGAGAATGCACTTTCTAAAGGTACTATCTTAAGTCTTATCCTTTGTCAGATCCTGAAATTGAGGGTGTTTCAGAAAAGATTATCTGATTAAACTCGACGATTTATCTCTGTTTTTATTACTAAATTTACTTTTTATTTAAATGTAAATCTCTTCTTAGTGTATCAATTAATATAAATAATATATTTTATATGTCTAATAGAATCAAACACAATGTGATCATCTTTAGGTGAGAATAAGGGAATAATAGATTATTACAAATAAGATTATTATCAATTTTTACAAAATTTATTAAAATCTGAGTTCCTAAATATGCTGAAAAGCTTTCGGTTATGTTCACGTTTCCACCACATCTCAACTTTCTTTGTTAAAGTGTCATAATCTTTTGATAACAATTGCTTAGGGTGCTGTAATAATGACATTATTCTTGTTAATTATGTTTTAAATGGATCATCTGCGCATGCCATCGTATATTTCATTGTTATTCAACTTGCCTCCTCATTAGCGAATGTTTCACAACCTGATCTATAGATACTAAAAATTTTAAATTCGAAAATTTACCGAATTAGGGCAAGGTTTTACAATGGGAAATTGAGGCCGACAAACAAATTTATAGTTGTTTTTTATTTGTGGATTTTCCTAAGGGTTAATTATCTTGATTTCCCCCATTTGTTTTCATTAAAATTCTCCATCGAGATTGGTTGAGGTCAGCCCAAAATCGGTTCTGCCTAAATAAATAACAGCATGAGGAATAAGAGAGGGGTACTTTCGGTTTAATTTAACTATTTTGTTATAAACTTCCTGTTATTAGATAATTAGAAAGTTTTAGAATTATTTATCGGAATTAAAAGTAAACATGAGAGTTATACATTATAATACAAGTTTCGATTAAATTTAAATTATCCATGCAACAGCTTTTAGAAATTTATTTCCGTTCAATTACAGTCCTATCCGAAATATAATTATTATATTTTCATATGAAATTTAGTAGCGGTTGTGGTTTAGTTTGCTGTCAAAGCTGAAAATCAAATTTCGGCTAAAATAATAGTTGTGTTCTCTCAGTTAAATATAACAGTATTTTTTTAAATTTAAATCTTGTTAGGATAACTAAACTCTCTCTTGTGTTTAGCTTTGAAAAGCTTTCATTTTATATTTTGTAACATAATCCGAGCTTGTAATTTCAGTAATGTAGTAGAACTAAAATGTAATTACATGTAAGGTTAATAATAGAAACACGGTTTCATCAAAAAGAGGCTAAAGTTAAGCATCCTCAAGCTTCAAAATGAACATTAATGATTATAACTGCATAAAACGATGATTCAATTAACGCCGTGTGAGGAACTTTCTCATGTTTCAAACTACTGTGGATAGACTTTGACGTTACTTGCTTGGTAAGAGAGAATTATTTCAGAGATCACGCAGTTTCAAATTTTTTTTTGACTTTTTTAGTGTTTATACAAGGTGGAGAACTAAAATTTGCAGTTTCTAAAATCTCTGATTTCGTTCAAGTTTAAATAAATGCAAAACAGGTTAATTTTGGCTTAAAACTAAACTATTACAGCGTTCCTGTAGCGCTCAAAGTCACTCCATCAAAAAATTTAAATAGCAAATAAAATCATTTTAAAGCTGCTTTTAATGTCTATAAAGCCACGTATTTTTTTATAAATTTTGAACGATTCTATTTTGAGAATCACAAAGCTGTTTTAAGCTTACAGAATTTTTTAAATCTCTTCAGGTGTTTTGAAAAAAAAAATAAGGAAGAAATTTGGAAAAATGTTAAGCAAGTTTTTGAAAATCGTTTATATCATTGTATGGAAGTGAGGAGAGACATTTTGAGCAATACATTTGTTAAATGAAATTATTTCGTTATAAACATTTACAGATTTAATTCCTCTTGCAGTAATTTAGGCAAAAATCTTGTTGTTTCAGTTGATATCTCACATTGCCCATCTCTGGAATATTTTCAGCAAACAACTTAAAACAAGTTTGTTTTATTTTTAACATTTTGAAGTGTTCTTGTTGTTAAAAGTTGCACTGTATTAAAAATGGAACAGAAAATCCGAGAAACTTTTAAGAAGTGTTACAGTATAAACCGCGTGAATTCTAATAATCCGAGCGCCCACCAGAGTAGCGCTAAGATTGCTTCCACTCTCTCCAGAAGTCCGGAAGGAACCACCCTTGATCGAAGGGTACCGACAAACCGTAATAAAAGGTATCCACCCGCAACCGAACGCTGAGTTGCTTGCTTGCATCAACCGGGCATCCTGGGGGTCCCATCTTGTCTCGCAAGTCTTCTCCACGGCTAACATGCAGTCAGTTGCTCTCTTGCATCAACCGGGCATTCTGGGGGTCCCAACTGGTCTTGTGAGCTACTCATACTCTTCTGCACCGTCGGAGAAACCTTTTCTTGCATCAACCGGGCATCCGTGGGGTCCCACATGGTCTTGAAAGCTCTCCTTCGTGACATTCTGCACCAACAGGGCATCCGTGGGGTCCCTATCTGGTCAGACTCTCGGTCCACGAGTCCACGGTCTCGACTTGAGTGCCAAACAACATTAACTCATCTATTGTAAATAAACTATTTTCTGAATAAACCGATTACAATACTTAAATTACAGAAGCAAACTGACGTTTTTGACTTTTCCGATTTATTTAAGAATCAAAATTTATTTTAATATGCGCTGGTCTGTTTATTAAATCCTTAAAGTAAATTTTTGTTTTTTCTAAATAAAACTGCAGCAGAGAAGACATTAATTTGAATTTGTTAATTAGTGATTTACATAGATATAGACAAACGGTGTAAATTTCTAAGTTTAAGCAAATTTGTATTCAACTCAAGTGCAGTTACGATAAGCGGGGATAAAATGACAATAACACTGCAGACTGCACAAACTACAGAGTTAAAGT
Source organism: Tribolium confusum (assembly GCA_029207805.1). NCBI lineage: Eukaryota > Metazoa > Arthropoda > Insecta > Coleoptera > Tenebrionidae > Tribolium > Tribolium confusum. Next base: position 1,301,187 of record JALGAY010000004.1, read on the forward strand.
TGTTGCTAATTTGACAAGTAACGGATTTGTAGTTAGTTGAGAGTTTCCAATTTTTTTAAATTTAGAGAGACACAACAAGAAATAAATATTTAATTTTTCCAATATTATTATTGTTATTATTATTACTAAAATAAATACATTTATGTTTCTTTTTATTCACAAAAAATAAAAATCCCATAATTATTATTTGTGTTATAATCCGGAAAAAATAGAGATGGGTGGTATCATATAGTGGCGTAGATGTTGAATAAATAATTAATAATAATAACTACTAATAACAACTACATTATACTCTTCATTTTCTTCCTTTATTTACACTCATACAACCTAACACTTAAATACAACTCTTCATTCTAACTGCCTTCATTCTTACACATTTGCCCACAAAATCTACCCTCACATTCAAATGAACCAATCAGTACTATTTCATCCACTTGTTCTGGATAACTACCCTAACGCTCGACCCTCACATCTGCAAAACCTCTTAAACCCAGACTTTCAGTCACTAAAGAACACCCAGTACTAATTCTACAATTATTAAATAAATAATTCTATCAACTCGGCCTTTTCTGACATTGTTCTCGTCCTCGAAAACCCACCTAACATCATCATTCACCTGCTTAAAACTAATATTTTCCACAAGAAATAACGAATAAAAGTCCACAAAGTACCTATTTCTTCTTACAAAATAAAAACATTTTTCCAGATTCTTTTTTCAATCAATCTACAATGTTCTTTGTCTTTTCATAATCTATTTGTCATACCAATCTTCATTAATTCCACATAGACTTTTATATTCTGCACAACCATTCACACATTCTTCACATTCGCTAGTTTCCATTTTTCTCAGATTTTCATCACTTCTCGACAGCTCTACCTGTCCCCAAGCCACTGACTTGGCCAACTTCCGCATCCCCGACGCATCCTTGTCCCCGGATAACCCTTGTGTCCCCGACGCTCCAGCTTTGACCTTTGAACTCGTCGTCTTCGTCTTACTTTCAACATCTCTGCCACATTCTGTTTTTTCCCAAATTTCGACCGCCTTTGACTCAGCTGCCGGCTTTACCTGCTCCAACGTCATCGCACTACCTGCCAACTTAGACACCTCTTGGTTTCCGGACGACCGCAACAGCTCCGTTGCATCCATGTCTCCGGACAACCCCTGTACCCCAAGCTCTCCAGCCCCGTGAAGCCGACATCTTTGTCTCTACTGCCTTATTCACCACAGCCTCTATTCGTCGTTTCACTTCTTGTAAACTTAAATTCCCGATTCGCACTAATATTTTCTTTTCACTAAACACAATTTCTTCGTCAGCGATAACACGAGCGATCTAATAATAGCGTTAATTCAATCCTACTTCTGATAATTGTTATAATCCGGGAAAAATAGAGATGAGTGGTGTTATATAGTGGCGTAGACGTTGAATAAATAATTAATAATAATAACTACTAATAACAACTACATTATACTCTTCATTTTCTTCCTTTATTTACACTCATACAACCTAACACTTAAATACAACCCTTCATTATAACTGCCCTCATTCTTACACATTTGCCCACAAAATCTACCCTCACATTCAAATCAACCAAACAGTACTATTTCATCCACTTGTTCTGCATAACTACCCTAACGCTTGATCCTCACATCTGCAAAACCTCTTAAACCCAGACTTTCAGTCACTAAAGGACACCCAGTACTAATTCTACAATTATTAAATAAAATAATTCTATCATTTGTCAAAAAATTTCTCTCAATATTTTGAAATAACTTCAAAATTTAAATTTCTTTAAATTTTGTCTTAGTTGAAAGAGTATCTCTTAGAAATCCAAGTTTTTTTGCAAGCACCGTCTGGAACAAATTAAATTAGATGCTAACAAGTCGAAACTTTTCTAAGTGTGTTTCAAATTTAAATTTTAACTTGCTGTGACGAATCTAATTGCGTTCCAAACCAAAAAATTCTAATTATCTTCTTGTTTACAAAGATCTGAAATAATTTCATTTTTCAATTAAGCTTGTGGTATTTTGGTGACGATTTTCTGACGTAAATATTGAGTAGGCAGAACTAACTTAATTATGCTTATCAAAATTAAAATCTTGAACGAGCTTGACATTCATTTTCAATTATTCAAATTGATGCTTATTTTTAATTTTTTTTAACGAAATATACTTTTAAATTGTAAGAAAAACAGCGTGAAATTCAGTTTAATACAGGATTTTTAATATTTTGAACAGTTTCTGAAAGGATAAAATGGCGTATTAAAAGCTTTAAGTTCTCTTGATTAAGCACAACGCCACGAGCATTTTATGAGTCCAAAGACAATATACTCGTACTACTGGCGACCTACGTTCAATTTACACGGCTTCTAAATCAAACAAAATGAGTGGATTTCAGAAAAGAGGGGTTTCAACAATGTTTTTCAAAAGTTTTGAACAGGAAAATTGCTTTTTACAAATGGAAACGAGAGGATAACTACAACAATGTAGACTGTGTTACCTTATTTAAAAGATTTTTTTGTTTTAATTAAAAAGAAATATTTTGAGTTTTTACAACATTATTATAACACAGTGAGTAGCTATAAAAGCACCAAAATAAGCGTTATATTTAGTTTCTTAAACCGCAATTAATAAAGATTATTTTCTATAAACTGTTCAATTATATAAAAACAGTTTTATTAAACCACTTGTGTTTTATAGACACCATAATTCAATCAAAAACATCATTTTTATAACGTCAAATAAATTATTTTGATTGGATATTATTTAGGCATTACAGTATATTTAAATTTTTTTATTAATTAATGTACTATAGAAAATTAATAATAAGTGATTAAATTAATTAAGGCAATTAGTTAATTAATTAATATTTAAGAAAGAAATATTTTATTTATTAGTTAAACCACAACAGAAGAAAATCACTAAAAATCAAATCGTCAGTGGAATACGTACTAAAATTGACAAAAATCAATAACTTTATAATATGCATTATTAATTAATAATTAATGTAATTAATAAATTCTAATCAGAACCTAATTTTAATTTTTTAAATTGCAGTTATTGAAACTTGTACAAAAACATTTCTATCACAATTAGGATTTTAACAGACCGCTCCACGGTTGCAGGTGCAGATTTCAGTAACTGTGCTAGCGTCTTATTACATTGATTTTTGTTCTAGAATAAACAATTTAATTTTTTTTACATAAATTTAGTAGAAAAATAGTAATAAAAATGCTTAAAACAATCACAAATAAAATTATAACAAATCTAAACTTTTTAATTAAATATTTTCAGTGACATTATTACTTGTTTGTACTCACAATATTCCTGAATTGTTTGTCACGTAATTTCAGATATTTTTAATTTGAAAATTTAAGTCTGAATTTCCATTTCTCTGTAAAGAACGTCAAGGAATAAAATCCGATTAAAGTGTAGTTAGAAATTTGTAAGTCCTTAAGTGTAATTGAGTAGTATAAAGCAGATTAATGATTATTAATAGTACCATAATAACGGGGTATTAAATTTATAGTAACTCTATCAGATGATATTTGTAAGATACCGCAAGTTTATTATCTCAGACATATGCATCTAGAGGATTTTGTCAAGTCTTGCATTGAATCAATAGACACAAGCCGCCTAATTCGACATTTCTGCATGCAACACTATTGCAATTCTCGCTAAATTATAATGAAATTAATCCAGAAACTCGTAAACAGCAATTAGTAAGCTAGTTAATTTATTTTCTTCTATTTTATCTATTTTGTATTTAGTGTCATTGTTTTATTTAATTAACTACACTAGTAATGTAATAGAAACTCTAAAACATTGCAAAAATTTTTTGTTTTACATTAGAAACGACAATATATTATAATTTGTGATTTTAGACCCGGCGCATCCACCATTTTTAGATTATTATTTTTTTAAATTTTTTTCTATTTGGTTATATTGTGGTATTTAATTAACTAATCTATTAATTTAACAAATTTTCTAAAAAAGTGCAAAAAGAATTTTTGTTTTACATTAAAAACAACATTACAATATAATTTTTAATTTTGCTAACCCGGCGCATCCACCATTTTTCAAACTTATTTAATTTTTATTTAACATTGTTTTATTTGATTAACTCCTCTATTAATTTTCGCTGAATCATAATGCAATTAATCCCGAAACTAGTAAACAGCAATTAGCAATCTCTTAAATTAATCCTCCTCTAAATTTTAATTTGGGTGCAATGCGGCAAAAAATGTATTTAAGCGCGAACAATTATCGGCTAGCACGTGTGGTGTGATAAAAGATGTGTGTGCAACGAACGAACGCAACGTTGCATCAAAACGGGATGTTCCTGAAATAGTCGCAAGCCGCCCCCCCGACGATCGATGGCTCCAGAGTTCTAAAAATAGCGCGTCCTACATACCGCATACTCCGGGAACTGGGCTATGCGATGACATTGACTTCTTGCCCAACGCGATATAAACACCACAAGGTTCATAAATATTGACGCCAGATCAAAAGGAAAGGCCTATTGAGAAATAGGTTTTCTAGTCGTGAAGACGCCAATGCGGAAAAGTAACCTTGGGAAGGAGCGTTTTAAGATTAAAATAAAAGTAGATTTCTAGATAAGAGACAAGACTAGGTTTGCAGCATCTATAAATTGAGCTGTAAAAGTTTTTTAAAATTTAAAACAATGCGTCTGATTCTGGGAATTATTAGTCACAGTCATTGCCTAGATTTGATTTAAAAATTGTTTCTGAATTTTAATTGCAACTAATTTTAAATTTAATTGTGATAATTTTTTGACATTTGATTAGTCAAAATTGACACTTAGTTGCAATTAATTATCGGATTTTTTTTACCGATAATTAATTAAATATTGTCTTGATTTAATATAAATGTGTTATTTACAATTTTGTTCTGATAATTTGCTCTAAAATTTAGCTAAACATTTAGATTTTAAATTACTAGAATTAAAAAACAAATATTTTTTTACTTTTTTGTGTTGGCACAGTTCACTTCGTGCCATTCAAATTTGTTGCATTAAATCACTGAATCCAGTCATCAATCTGTAAATGAATAAATTTTTCACTTCAATAGATGCAGTATTCGTTCTTGAATAAATTGCATTTGGCTTTCAATCTAAATTTTGCATTTTACATTTTTATTTTTAATGTTTTATTGAAATAATGTATCAATCAACTTTGCTATTAAATTATTGTTTTATAATGTGCATTATAATTTTATTAAATAGGAAATATTTTTTTGAATGGCATATTACTCTATATTGGCTCTATTTAAGCCGCGTTCGGCTTTGTCACTCCGAGTGCACCGCCTCTTTCCTCATCTACTTCATTGAGTCTATATATCACTATCTCTATCCGGTGACCAAAACTTGATGCTTTTTGACACTGTATCCAAAACAACACACGCTCTTTGTGCACCCAGTTATTAGATGGGGCAGAAAGAGCGTACGTTGTCATGAAAACAGTCGTTATATTAGTAAATCCTGAATTCAAATAATGCGACAGATTTATCTGTCCTAAATGAAACAAACAAAGACAGAATAGGTGCACTCGGAGTGGCAAAGCCAAATGCACCTTTAGTGTCTATATTTATACGGGCTTTATTATTAATAAAACATTTAGTTTTAAATAAAACTGTCAGTTTGTTAATTTTGTTTTTCTTAGTGTCAGAAGTTTCCGATTGGAAATGTTGATAATCCTGCTTCAGCTTTCTTTTTTTTTGTGTAAGATTTTTCCATGTCAATGGCAAAGAAATGATTTAGTAATTTTCTCGCGTTTTATCTCTTCCACCAAACTCGCAATGACGTCGATAAAAATCACTCGAAAGAGAGTTGAAAAAAAGTTAATGCCGATTAATAAGCATGAGAAAGCCCGTTAAATCTAATTAGGGTTTGGTTGGAATAAGGGCACGTTAATAGGTATGTAGTTGCGTAATTTATATAAAGATTAAATGAAGGAGAACAAAGGCATTCCTCCATTTTCAGTTGGGTGGTAAAAATGAAGCTCATGGAACCGCAAGACGGGTCAATTAATAAAACTTGAATGTGAAAAATGTCACCTTACTGCCGCGCTCACTTAAAATTTATTAACTCGTTCTACGCTCTTTTTAAAATTAATCAAAATAAACGAGCCAATTAAATTAATAATTGCATTAGTGTATCTTACTACCGATTCGCATAAATGATTCTTTTCAACAAAGAAAAATCTAAAATGGGAATTTCACCTGATTTTTATAAGCTCACTGAAATAATTGGAATTTAGGATTTTCGGGCTCTTAGAAAACTCATTTCCTGCTTTGTTTAATTCTTAATGTAGAACGCAAAATTTTTTTACAATGTCTTGAAAATTTTGTTGATTTAATAGAATTGTTAATTAAATAAAACAATATTATTATCATGGCAGAAAAAAATTAAAAGTAAGAAATGGTGGATGCGCAGGGTATAAATTAGAATTATATCGTGGTGTTATTTTCAATATTAAAATTTTTTTTTGAGTTTGACAGTATTATTATAGTACACTGAGTAGTTATAAAAGCCTTAAAATAAGTGTTATAATAAAATTTGTTAAATTAAAAATTGCCATTTTAAATTACTCCAAACAATTATCGCACCACTTCTCAAATTTTTGTTTAAATGTTTTGTTAGAAATTTTAATTAAATATTTGCAGTTATTTAATAAACCAAACAACAATAGAGCTTCTTAAACGAAATCAAACTTGTATTTTTCAAACACAATCATAATATTCTAAAAAAACAACTTTTATCAAAAAATTCAAATTTTATAAAACCCAAAAAACGTCAGTAATGAATATCTCCACCTTTTTTCTAGATAACTTCTCTACACTGACTGGGCATACTCAAAATTAGTCGTTTGATTAATTCCTGTTCCAATTTTTTTCAAATTTCAGTTAAATGTTGTCCTACTTTTTGCAGATAAGCTGATAATGGTTGCATGGTTTTTAGACGTTTTCCCAGCATGTCCCACACATGCTCTACAGGATTTAAATCTGAACTCATCGGTGGCCAATCCATTTTTACAATATTTACTTCTTGAAGGTATGTCTGTACAATGCCAGCGACGTGGTGTTTGGCGTTATCGTGCATCAGGTTAAAGTTGTCTCCAACATAAGGTGCAAAAGGCATAACATACGTTTCCAAAATATCGGTAATGTACCGTGCAGCGTTCAAATTTCTCCCATTAAAGACATGAAGGTTTGTGAAACCCTTCAAAGAAATGCCTCTTCATACCACTACAAAGCCTCCACTAAAAGAATGGGCTTTTTGAATGTTGTACTCAGCAAAACGTTCATGTAGACATCGGTACTCTTGCACGTCTATCGTTGGCGTACAAACAAACTCTCGACTCTTTTGTAAACAGAACCCGCCCCCAATCTTCTTCATCTCATTCGACGTGTTCTCTAGCAAAAGCTAGTCTAGCTCGACGGTGGTTCACAGACAAAGCTGGGCATCTAGGTGGCACTCTGGGGTTTAAGTTAACTTTTTCAAGTCGTTGCCGAACGGTTTCAATGCTTACTTGGTTATTATGCACCCTTGCTAACTGTTGCTGTAAACTTCGAACAGTAGTGAACCTCTCCCGTAAAGCACGAATTCTTAACAGACGATCTTCAATAGCTGTTGTACTTCAATGTCTGCCCTGTCCAGGACGTCTAGTATACGCATTAGTTTTCCGGTAACGTTAAACTATCCTAGATACCGTCGTATGGGCTACACCAAATCTTCTTCCTATAGCACAGTAGCTCAAGCCTTCCTGAGATAAAGTAACTCTTGTGACACATTCGTCATTGCTTAAATTGCGCTGATTACGTTCCATTGCTTTCAAAATTTAACAAAATTTTAATTATACTGACATTGATGTGTTTTTAAAACAAGACGGAACGATCAAAACCAAACGTTCATTTCAGGTAAATTTTAATCTTCTCGTCTTTTTTTCTTTATTTTCGAAAAAAAAATTAATGCCACATAAAACGCTTTCTGATAATGTTGTTATGATTAGAAATAAAAGAAAAAGTATTTAAATGCAAATTCCAATTTATCATTTTCAAAAAATCGCAAATATTGCAGGTGGTGCGATAATTGTTTGGAGTAGGTTATCTAAGTAGTGTTAAAAACCAAAAACTTTTTTTTTTATAAAATATAAGCTTTTTAATTAATAGCGTTAAAGGTGTTAGGTTTTACAATTTTTATGATCTGAAAACAATGTCTTACGAATTATTTAAGCTGCTGTAATGAGTGTAGAGAGTTTTTTTAACTCCACGAACAAAATAAAATCACTCTTAACACGTATATCATACACTATTTTTTCTACAAAACAATCGGAAGAACTTTATGCTCAATAAAAATAAGAAATCAAAATATAATACCACACAGATCGCAATGTTTATGAACCAAAATTTTCCTAGCAGCCAGTGCTATTGTTAGCTATAAAAAAACGCAAAAATATTAACAGCATTTTCTGATAATATTATAAGTATAATGAATAATCTTGATAATGAGTGTAGCAAATCCATTTCTGCTGAAATAGAAGAAGCCGCTAGTCGAGCAATTTTGGAATTATTGCCGGGAAAATCAAAAGATCAGTACGAAATCGCTTATAGACGCTTTTCGAAATGGTGCAACATTGAAAAGGTCCCTGGGAAATGTAACGAAAGTATTTTACTGGCATATTTAAAAAAAAAGCTAAGATATGGGAATCGTCAACGCTGTGAGCAAATTATTTCGTGATTAAAACTCTGTTAAAAATAAAACAAGATTAAGATATAAGCAAACATTATAAACTTATTGCTTTTTTAAAACAAAAGGATGAAAGTTATCAAGCAAGAAAGTCAAAAATTTTGACGAAGACACATATCGACAACTTCTCACAAAAGCACAAGACGAAAAGTAGGTATCTGTTGATGAAAGTCGCAGCAATAGTGGGTGTCTTCGAGGCGTGTCGCCGGGAGGAATTGTATCAGTTGTTCATCGACAATATCAAGATTTGTGTACTTCGGTTGTTGTGACCATACTAGATACCAAAACGAAAGTGCCTCGGACTTTCAGTGTTGTTGGTGAATTATATTTAAACTTTTTTAGAAAGTATAAGGCACTCCGGCCACCCAACGCTGACCATAGACGACTTTTTCTTAAATATATAAAGAATAAATCTGTGAAGAATCCCGTTGGAATTAACATGTTTGGTAAAATGCCTGCCGACATTGCAGAGTTCTTAAATCTACCAAATTCTCAACTCTACACCGGACACTGCTTTTGCCGTTCGTCGGCGACATTGTTAGCAGATTCTGATGCAAATCTTACTACCATCAAAAGACATGGATGGTGGAAATCTTCGACTGTAGCTGATAACTCACTGGAACAGAAGAAGGAAATTGCGTGCCAAACACTTTCTACTGTTGCAACTACTAGCAAGACCACCAGCACTACCAGTAGTATTTCTACAGAAAATAGATGTGTCACACATGTTGACAGTAAAACCAGGTTAAGTATGATGGCTCCGCAGGGAATTACAATTTCAAATTGTTCTAATTTTACTATAAATGTTAATACTAATAACTAGTTAAAATCTTGGTTTGTACTTATTTAAAATAAAAAGTTGTTCATGTGTTTGTTAAAACGATTTATTAATTTTCAAAACAACATTTAAATAAATTTTGAATTACTTTTAACACGCGTGTCAAAAAATGACACTTTTAACATTAAAAATGACAATTAAAAAGCCCACTTTTAACAGTTTTGTAAAAAAAATTATTTTTTTCTAGTGACTCGATACATGCAACGTAATTAGCACCAAAAAACAAATTGTAATAAAGTCTACAATGTTTTGTTGAGCTATTCATTAAATTTGCGGCTTTACGATATGTCTAGTCTACAAATTACCTCTCACGTTTCATAATTTTGTTATGCAAAAAGGCATACAAGTGTACCATTTTTTTTATTTTCCCAACTATAAAAAACTGTTATTTTTTCAGTAAATTGCGTGCAAGAAGTAGATTTACCACACTTAAATACGTAAACGAGTTTTCCAATTCCTGAAAATTAACTACTTGAACGTAAGGCAGTTAAAAGGAATCCTGGTGAACACCAAAACGGTCTTTGCTTAAAATTGAGAGCTCTGTTTTATTATCCTCAACAGGATATAATAATTTTTATTTCTGATCGACTTGTTGGTAAAATTTAATTTGAATCAAATCCTCAAAATTCTCGAAGATTTTCAAGACGCTGAACTTTAAAGGACCTGAGTGTAGCGCTTGTGGCCGACTGGAGAATTAATCATTAATTATTAGCAGGATGTGCTTGCTTAATATTCATCCTCTTCTATTTCCTTATCAGCTGCGTTTATGTTTATTTCTAATAGCAGGGATTTGCAAGAGTATAAGTAGCTTGATGTGTGAAAAGAAAGCTCATTGCTATTTCAAACTTTCACCAAATTTCTAAAATCTATTATCCTTAAAATACTTAATTAAAAAGGCATAAATAGAAATCTTTTAAATCACAATAAGACAACTATAAAGTCTTAGTACAATAGCTTTTGTTGGCTCAGTTTAATTACAAAACTTTGTGTACCAATTGAGACGGATTTTCCGAAAATAAAAACCGTCGTCAATAAAATGCAAATTTGTTTTATTTTTCCTCCTGGTAAATTGAAATTAATCCTTAAAAGATGGCGGTTTGCTACGTACTTTAAATCCGTGAAATGATTTACTAGACTTTTTTAATTATTTCAAGCGGAAGTTTTGTAGAAAAAATGTATTTGTATGTATTACAAAAATATAAAAATTAACATTTTTAACAAGGCAATATTTGGAAAAGTATTTAAAAGTAATTATTTAGCCTGCTAGTGTTAATCAAAAAAAAATTATATGATTTTTGCATCTGATATTATTATTAAACTATAAAAAACAACCTGAGAGCTAAAAAGCTTTTATTAAAGCTCCCATTTAGTTTAATTAAATTTAAATTGTACTTAATGACTGTTGGTCTCGCAAGCTCACTGTTGTATAGTTAATGTTTTTTTTTCTAAAATAAGTATTAAATAGTTATGCTATTTACATAATTTTATATTTAAAAAAATAACTTCATAAATAGGTTGTTACTCTAATAATTAATTAAAAATTAAGTCGTTACATTTATTTTCTGAAATAGTTTGTTATAAATAGATTGTTGTTCTATTATTTAATTGCGAGTAGTTACTTTCTATTTTCTGAAATTGTTGATTAATTGTTTATCCCGAAACTTATCTCATTTTGATATGAAGATTAGATGCTCTAAAATGTTCCATTTAAATGCAAATACCTATTAATAATTCTCTTTGTTATTTGGTTAAACCTCATCTAAGTGGAAGCAATTCCTTATATGATTTACCCTGAAAGATAAATGATTCGTTAACATATTCAAAGTAACTTTTATTAAATACTTGAAGGTTACCTGATATAACCAACATCAAACTACATAAGTTTGTATAATCGTATAACTCAAGAGTGTATAATATTCTCGCTGTTTAATAATCCCTTAAAGTTAATAAAATTTCTCTGATGCAAACTAATTACCAAGTAATTTAAATTAAAAATTAATAAACGCTATTTGAGCCGAAATATCGGTCGAATACGGTTTACCTGCTTTATAAAAGCGAAATTAGAGTGCTGCCTATAGCAGATTGCAATTAAACGGAGCTTTCAAAAAGAATACCTAAATAATCAAAAAATCTGCTTTCAAAGGAATTTTGTGCATTTTATTAAAGTGTATTCAGAGTTTCTGAGAATAAATCTGAAAGAAATCTTAGCACGGACCACTGCATTGGAATGAAATGGAGAGCTTGTTACGAGTGAAAAAAAAAGTGAAGAAATTCAGAACACGTAAAAGCTGAAGCTATGTGGGGAGAGACTACAATTCGTCGGTGCCCTTTTAGGTACTGGAATATTAATAAAGGCCTGAAATTAACGGATTTTATTACACACGCTCGTAAAAGCGCGCTGACAAATGTGCATTATTGCAATCGATACTAGCAAAAAGAAATAGAATTATATTACAAAAAAGAGAAAAGTCCTACTGAAATATTACAATTTTAAGATTATTTCTGCTTTTTTTACGAAATAAATCAGTTTTTAAACGTATTTTTTATATCCTTGTTTACTTTTTCAATAAAAAAAAATATTTTACAGATGTGGTAGAATGTAATTACGAAGTTTCGTCTTGATTATAGTCGAAAAGTTTATCTGGAAATTTAACGCTTTTGAAAAATTTTCCTCTGCAACTTTTCTCGCAAATAGATCGATAATAATTATGACCTCTTCATTAAAAAGGACACAAAAAGTGTTCATTAAAACCTCTAGCTTTTTAGATGTAACGTTATCAAAGCTTAATAAATGGTTTTCAAGTTAATTACTGTTAGAAACGAGAGTCATTCAAGCTTCAACGATTATATGAAATATTTTCATACCTCAAAAAATTTTATTTTAATTGCTGATTAGGAAATTAAAAATAAACTACTAAATGTAGAGTGGTTTCGTAAATTTTACAACCACTTATTAAAAAAATTATTGATTTCTGAAAACAATTACAAAACGAATAAAATTTCTATACTACATCAATATTTATTTTGACAACTTTACAATACTTTCTTTGGACTGGTAAAATAAAATTACTTTTTTGCTTATCTGCTAACTCCTTTTGAGGATAGGAAATATGTTTTTATTTACAATTACCTTATAATTGAAGTTTTATCCGCACTTACGAACTATATAAAGTAACACTTTATTCACTAGTGGAATAATGAAAAAATACAGTCTTAAATCAATCGCATTCTATTTATTATTAATATTTTCCTTGCAATTTTATTGCAAATCAATATTATTAGATTTTCCTTGCAATATCAAACTTATTAGATGCAGAATCTTTGATATAAGTTTCTGCTATGGCGGAGCTCCTCCACCTACCCACCATGTCGTTTAATTGTTGAGCACCTCCATTGGCAAGTAAAGTTGTTAAAGTGCGTCTTATACAATGGTCGGTATAAGCTTCTGCGTTCGCCTGATTCAAAAACAAAGCAACATTAGAAAGAATTTTCGGTAAAATGTTAATTCCAACTGGTTGCAATGCACATTTTTATTTAGAGTATGTAAAAAGAATCTCTCAATGGATAACTTCTTCGGACGTAAGGACATGTATTTCATACACTGCTCTACAGTGTTGATAGAGAATCCTTCTTCTATAATTGTGAATTTTCGTAAAACGCCCGTCTTGGTATCTGGTATTGAAACAATCAGGTATGCGTCCTTGTCTTCTACATCACTGATTTTTAAATTTGTCGGCTCACAGCATCGACAGCCACCAGACACCCCCATTATTAATGCAATTCAAAATATTCTAAAATTTATTATTTTACAATGTCTATGTAATAACAGAGATTACCTTGATCATCAAATATTTCTTATCGCAAGCCTTTGTCAAAAACTCATCCACGTGTGCTCTTTCCAATACTGCAGCTTTCTTGGGTCTGTATCCTCTTGACTGATTCTTCAGATAGACCATGAGCTTACTATATTTTCCAATGTCTATGTTTTTATAGACCTTTATAGCGGCCTTCAGCATGGAGTACTTTGACCACATGGATGAAATTGCATACCTCTTCTTCAAATTTAAGAAATACGATAGCAGAACTTTCTCATTTACTGTCATCACCCCTCGTTCTATTTTCCATTTATTAAATTCTAAAAATACGTTTTCATAATGTTTTCTGGACTTCGCCGGCAATAACTGGCGAGTCGCTTCTTCAGCTTCCTCAAAAATTGTCTCACGAACAGTATCACTTTCTTCTAGTTTCACCAACTTGCACAGCGTTTTGTACAAATAGAGTCGATAAACAATCGAAAATAAATAGCAACGATTCAGCACCTCTCATTTTTTTTAGTTAATTTCAATGATTTTTGAGATGACATTCGCTGTCAGAGTGTAATGCCAAATCATTTTTTGATGACATGAGATGCAATTTTGACAATTCTGATTTTAAATCGCTGTAATTGTGGATAAAACGTTATATTAGATTCGTGTTTTAGTCGCGTTTTATCCACTTAAGAATATTAAACGCTCGACTGCGTTTCGCGCTTAAACATTCTTGCATGGATTCTGTCTAAAACACTTATACAATAAAGAACTATTTTTGCTCTTCGTATGTTAAAACTGTTTTCTTGCCTTCTTATATCAAAACTATCAGGTTTTTTTGGACTTTCTCTCTCAAATTATGTTTAAAAACTTGAAATGCGGCAAAAAATTTGCAAAGAAATACTCGAAAAAGTTGAGCCATTGTTTTGTCAAATAAAAACAGTTTGAGAAAATTTCCGGATAATAAAAAAATGCATTTTTGAGTTCGAAAATACTCTGGTGACAACGTAAATGCGAAATTAGAGTTTTTTCGAATTCAAAAATTATTTACAAGATAAAGTCCCGAGACAGCTCGTATACGAAAGCCACAAGTAAATTCAGAACGTCAATTATTCTAATTATAAACGTTTGTAATTGCTGTGTAGATAGATATAATATTAACAAGCTATTTTTTTGTTAAAAAAAATCGCAAAAAACATGTTTTAGTCATATCGTTATCTCCAGATTTAGTTAATTACTTTGTCGAAATTCCTTTATGTTTGTCGAGCCTTGAAACGTGGGTGTAGACAAGTTTGGAAAGCGTGAAGTCTTTGAAACCCATTATTTGTAAAGAACCTGCTTGATGTGAGGTATTATGTTGGTATAAAAACGTTTCGTCGAGTAAGAAAGACATCAATCTATCCTTTCTATATGTCTATCGAGGGGCAGTTAGTCCCTCGGGGTGTAAAGTATCTAGAAAGGTGACTGTAAAGCTTAGCGAAGCACTCACCACGAGAGAGCATCCTGAAATTCTCTAGATACTTAAAATAGATATCGTGGTTAAGGAGTATCATGCTAACAACTCTCAACATGTATATAACCTTTAATTAAATATCGGTTATCAAGTTAGATTTTGACAGGAAAATTTCAGTTTATTGTGTGATTCTAGCTTGTTACAAATATTTGCGGTGGAATTTCAACTTGAAATAATATTCAAATGGTAAATCAACAATCGTAAATAAATTTCACTCACTATATCTTCAGAAATGTTTCTCTGCTTTGTCTTTATGCTTGTTGTTTGAAACGAAGGCAAATAAATGCCCATATATGTTGAGCAAACACAAACTAAGAGATCTAAGTTTAAATCTCAACAATTTATTTAGTAAAACGTACAAAATATTTACAGAGAAGTTACTAAAAATTTAAATAATAACATTTGTTTAGTTTAGTTTCTAAATCAATTAATATTTTAAAAGCTTTCTTAAAAATTATTTACGACAATATTTGCGCTCCTTGCATTATCTTTAAAAAATAGCCGGAACCTTTATATCTAAGAGCAGAAAGTTTTTCACCAATGTTTTTAGTAAAAGATTTCAGAAAGCTGCTAGCATTAATAACAAACAGTAAAAAAATTTTTACATAGAAAGCACTTTTATCAAGATTATAATCTAACGTGCGATCAAAAAAAATTGTAACTTGTATTTTAACTGTACTTAAATTGGTAACACTGTTATTGACAATTTGATATTTGAAATAATAAAAATTTTAATAAAATACGACTAAATTTAAAAAGATATGTTGTCAGATAATTATTTTAACAAAATTAACCACAAAACGGTTTTTTAAAGTCTAATAAACTGCAGACTAACTGCTCAAAAAATGCTAAATCTCTATATTATTTGACAAGTTGTCAGTAGAAACACTAACTTAACAGTACTTGACCTAGTCTGACTTAACCTGACCTATCCTGACCTGACCTATCCTGACCTGACCTAGCCTGAGTTCACCTGACCTGACCTAATCTGACTTTACCTGACCTATCCTGACCTGATCTAACCTGACTTAACCTGACCTATTCTGACCTGATCTGATCTAACCTGACTTAACCTGACCTATTCTGACCTGATCTGATCTGACCTGACCTAACCTGACCTTTCTTTTGAGGTTCAGGAGAAGCTTCACAACCTACCTCTGATCCGGAGAGTGTGGGCCTTTAACCTACTAAACTCCATTTCCTCATTCTAGCATGCAGGGAAACCGTCTCACGACATTTCTTTTTCCTGCATGTTGTTTCGTGCTACTTATCGTCTACTTCTACTTTTCTTTCATATTGTGCTTTTGCCTTCATAATATTTAAAATATATTCGTTGATGTAATTTCAGTTTTCTTCAGATTTGAGGATAATTTTATGACTTGTCTTCTTTGTTTTTCTTTTTCTACCAGAAAACGTTTTTAAGTTCTAAATTTTTTTGTTTGTTTAAAAACTGTTTTTGCTTTTTTCTACTCTCCAAATTTTTTTTAATTTTTAAAAGCTTATTTCCTTTTTATTTCGTTCTTTTTTTTTCCAAAGTAGTTTTTCAAGATTTTTCCAAATTATCTTACGTCTTTCATTGTCTCCAAGTTTTCGTTTTTTCATTTCTTTTGGAATTTCCCGTTATTTTTCTTTGGTTTTTTGTTTTTTTGCTTTTCAGCATTTATCCAACGATGATTCAGTTTTCTCGTAACCTAAAAGCGGCTGTTGAGATATATTTTT
Organism: Tribolium confusum; assembly: GCA_029207805.1. Classification (NCBI taxonomy): domain Eukaryota; kingdom Metazoa; phylum Arthropoda; class Insecta; order Coleoptera; family Tenebrionidae; genus Tribolium; species Tribolium confusum. Next base: position 1,317,828 of record JALGAY010000004.1, read on the forward strand.
CAGAATTCGCAATCGTTTAAAGTAGAATTAATTAAACATCGAATAATTATCACTAAATTACAATAAACAAACAAAATTTAAATTAGTAAAATCCTGTAAATCTGCATTAGAAGCTTTTTTAGTTTATTACGAAAATCTTCCCACACAATCTAATCTTCTCGATGAGCAACTTTTGAAAATAAGACAAAAATGCCACACATAAGCCCCCTGCAATCTCCTTCACTCAACAGCTTCGTTCGTTTACTCATTGATGAAGGGGTAGTGGCGCCGTCTTGCTTTCATCCAATCAACCTCTTTAGATTTTTAAAAGATCCTTGACACGGATCATGGCTCTTTGCACAGTTAGGAGTCACTTCATTTATCTTCATAAATATTTACATCATTTTAAAGACGATTATTATGTTGATTTATCAAAGTTGTAAACATTTTATTTAAGAAAAGCTTTTGTTGACATTTTAAATTTAATTCAAGACTATTGATTTAACTATTTATTTCTATTTAAAGTACTTTTCTAAGTGAATCAATAAAAGCTTTAAATAGCTATCACTTTTGCTGATACGTCCTATTAAAAGTTTGTTTTTCCAGGAGATCCATAAGGGTATAAGATTTCTTTTTCAGGCTGCATTTGAGGTTTTCCCCTATATTTACTTACGCATTCGTAAGTTAGGTCAAGAACGTCTAAATAAATTTTTTTTTAGAATTTTCAAATTGATTTTTACTTCCTGTCAATTAAGACTTAATGACTTAATAACAAAGTATTGTTAAAATATATATAATAAATATAATAATTGATTTTGAATAATTTAGTCAGCCAAAAAATCTAATACAAATATCAGTATTTTAGTTAGCACACTGTAAATTTTACTTATGGCACCCTAACATAAATAGTAACTATAATAAAGCAAAAATTATTAATTAAATTTTAACAAAGACTAATAATTAGTGAGTAGAGAAACAACCCTCCAATGGAGCTAATTTTATTCGGGAGTCTTAAGAGAGAAAATGCGCGGAAACAGCCAGCAAGGCTGGCGAAGAGCGCAACAATCAATCAATTTCAAGGCAGCCACAATTTGGGGTAGATTCTGTTCTTTTGTTCCACAAGCTTAACTAAATAACTGGACAATTGTTTCGGGTTTTTCACACAGTTTACTTTATTAAATGGAGCGGCCGGACTTAACCAAGCCTAGCGTCAATATTAAGAGCATCAAGCGTTTAAAAAACCATTTTTGCACACGAACTAAAAGTCTGTGTGTAATTAAAATAATATTTTAGAGGAATTAAGGTGCATTTAGAGCGCTTAATGTGCTACGTTTTTATATAAAAAATATTTTGTTTGGATGTATAATTGCTTAAAAAGCATATTTGTTGCAGTTCTCTAAGGGTACATTTATTTAATTAAAAAAATAAAAAGGTTTTTAATTTGTGCTACTTTTGTGTCATCGTAAAGAGTATTACAAAAAGCTATTATAACAACTTGTCTAATTAATGTAAATATATTATTTACTTTAATTTAACAATGGTTAATTGACACTTATAGCACACTCGTTGTTTGAATAATTAGTACATTTATTGCAACACCAAGAAATAGTTATTTATTGTATAAGTGTTTTAGACAGCGTTTTATCCACGTAAGAATGTTTAAGCGCGAGACGCAGTCGAGCGTTTAATATTTTTAAGTGGATAAAACGCGACTAAAACACGAATCCAATATAACGTTTTATCGCCAATTACAGCGATTTAAAATCAGAATCGCCAAAATTTCATCTCATGTCATCAAAAAATGATTTGACATTACACTCTGACAGCGGATGTCACCTCAAAAATCATGGAAATTAACTAAAAAACATGAAAGGTGTTGAATCGTTGCTATTTCTTTTCGATTGTTTATCGACTCCATTTGGACAAAACGCTGTGCAAGTTGGTGAAAATGGAAGAAAGGGATACTGTTCCTGAAACAATTATTGAGGAAGCTGAAGAAGCGACTCGCCAATTATTGTCTGCAAAGTCTAGGAAACATTATGAAAAAGTATATTAGAATTTAATAAATAGAAAGAAGAACGAGGGGTAATGACAATAAATGAGAAAGTTCTGCTATCGTATTTCTTAAATTTGAAGAAGAGGTATGCAATTTCATCGATGTGGTCGAAGTACTCCAGGCTGAAAGCCTCTATAAAGGTCTATAAAAACATAAGACAAAAGAAAATATAATAATCTCATGGCCTATCTGAAGAATCAATCAAAAGGATACAGGCCGAAGAAAGCTGCAATATTGGAAAGAGCACACGTGGAAGAGTTTTTGACAAGGGCTTGCGATAAAGAATATTTGGTGATCAAGGTAATCTCTGCCATTACATAGACATTGTAGATAATAAATTTTGGAATATTTTAGGTTGCATTAATAATGGTGGCGTCTGCTGGCTGTCAATGGTGTGAGCGGACAAATTTGAAAATCAGTGATGTAGAAGACAGGGGCGCATACCTATTGTTTCGATACCAGATACCAAGACGAGCGTTTCACGAAAATTCTCAATTATAGAAGAAGGATTCTCTATCAACACTGTGGAGAAATGATGGAAATACATGTCCTTACGTCAGAAAAAGTTATCCATTGAGAGATTCTTTTCACGATACGGTAATCAAAAATGTACATTGCAATCTGTTGGAATTAACACTTTATCAAAAGTCACTTCTACAGTTGCTTCGTTTTTGAATCTGGCGAACTGGCGAACGCAGAAGCTTATACTGGCCATTGTATGAGGCACACTTCAACAACTTTACTTGTCAATGAAGATGCTCAACAATTTAACGACAGAGTGGGTGAGTGAAGGAGCTTGATATTGCAAGGAAAATCCAAAGTTCTCCTAGTACTAGTCGTTTCTTACTAGAGAAGACGTCCATTGTTCCTACAACTACTACTCGTCCTGGAATCGATAACAATTACAAGCTTCTTATTTGTAACGGTTCAAATTACGCGGCGAAAGTGAAATGGAGGACGTGGGAGGACTCGGTTTGACCGCGGAAAAATTTGGAAAAAAAAAGTTAAAAAACGGAACGATTGAGAATCGAATACTTTATTAAGACTTTTGTTTATAAATATTGAGTAAAGACAGAATCTATAAAATCTAGGTGAGTCACAAATTATTTTATTCATGCTGCTTTACAAAATTCCCCTTGTTTTTTTTTGCATAACATCATATTGCAGCATATCGATCTTGAAACAGCAGGATCTCTTTCGCTGTGGCGTACACCTCCTGTCTTCATGTCCAGGAGTAATACGCGATAAGCAAGGCCACCTAGCCACAAGGCAATAAAAGGCACCTGCTTCTGACTATCAGTGATCCCATCTTCAAAGATCAACTTGTAGATTATAAGATCGCACTGAGTACTGTAAGTTTACGCATGGTACCATTCGAAACTCACGATAATTGTTTAATTTAGTATTGGCAATTTACCTGAGTTAATTTACAACAAATTAATAACCTTCCTTGCACAAAAATCCATGTTTCCATCTTTGTGTTGCACACCACAACTGTTTGTATTGGTGTATTGTAGTGTTGTAAACCAAAAAGAAACTCTTGTGGGGGGCTATCATTTAAAGTCGAATTTGATAGTGCAGTTTCCATAACACGAAATATCCAGACCTTTTAATTAATTGCGTTATTAGTTATCTTTATACTTTGTATTGTTACTCATCGGTTAATTGTTTCCCATTGCAATTGAAATCTACGTAACTCATCTTGTAATCTTATGTCTTCTTGTATCTAATTAATTTCTAATGTGTCCAAATATAGAAAAACAAACCGAAAACAAAATTTTATTAAAGTTACGCCGTTATAAAAGTTACAGAAAACATCTTAATATCGCGTATTTCCATCTCTACTTTGAATAACCGCTGCACATCTTCGTTCCATACTCAAAATTAACGAACTTATGTCTTCTTGATTTAAGTTATTCCAAATTTCATTTTGTTGAGGACCTACCTCTTGAAGATGGACAGGAGGATGTGGAAGATTTTTCAAACGTTTCCCGAGAATGTCCCAAACATGCTCAATAGGATTCAGGTCAGGGCTTAGAGCTGGCCAATCCAAAACATTGATTTCTGCCTCATTCAAGTAATCTTTAACAATTCGGGCAGTGTGGGGTTTTGCGTTATCTTGCATTAACAAAAAATTTGGACCAATATAAGGGGCATATGGTACGACATGCTCTTCAAGAATGTCTGTTATGTAACGGTCCGCATTTATAGCGCCATTATTTACAACCACTAACTCCGTGCGAGCTTGTAAGGAAATACCACCCCAAACCATTACTGATGAGCCTTCACCAAACAATGTGGTATTCTGATCTACGATACACACGAACACGTCTATCGCAATTGTAAAGGCAAAATTTTGACTCATCCGTAAAAAGAACAGACTCCCAATCCTCTCTTTGCCAATTTATGTGCTCTCTAGCAAATTCTAATTGAGCTCTGCGGTGTTCTGCAGTCAATGCAGGACCACAAGCAGGAATATGGGGTAATAAATTATCCTCCATAAGTCTTTTTCTAACAGTTTTGGTACTGATTTGAATTCCTTCTACGTCACGGAACTTAGTTTGTAGTTTCCTGGCGGTTACAAAGCGTTCCCTTAGCTCAGATATTCTTAAAAATCTATCCTGGAGAGAAGTGGTTTTCCTTTTTCTTCCTTGCCCAGGTCTTCTGAGGTGACTTCCTGTCTCTCTGTACCTTTGTATTATACGCGAAACTGACGTATGAGATACACCAAACCTTTCACCAATTTTTCTGTAGCTCCATCCTTCCTCCAACAAGACCACAGCTTGGGCGCATTCTTCTCGAGTCAAATTCCTCATAATGTTTTTATTATTCTTTCAAATGATAAAAACTATCTACAGAACGGCAAATTCAAATAACAATAAAACGAAATTACAAATTAACACAATTTAAAAATGAAAATTATTTTAAAATTTCTGTTTAAAAAACTATTAAACTCAAATTTCTGACTTTAATGTCAAAACTTTTATTACAATGGGTAACTAGATTATAGCTTGATTAAACCTTCTCAACCAAAGTTGTCAAATGTACATAGTTTTAATTTTTTTACTTTATTTTCAAGTGGTGCCTTAATTTCTTGGAGCAGTGTAGTTTTGATTTTCTTCAAAAATTGAGAAATTGAACCGAACCCACTCCCCGCTAGCTCTTAAAAAAAATAGGCCGTGCCAAACACTATGAAGTGAAATATGATAAAATAAAAAACGAAATGTCTATTAATGTTAATGTTAATATTAATAATAAATAGAATGCGATTGATTTAAGATTGTATTTTTTTATTATTCCACTAGTGAAATAAAGCGTTACTTTATACGGTTTGTAAGTGTGGATAAATAATGATAAAGTAATTGTAGATAAATTTATTTTAGACCAGGCGCATCCACCATTTTCCTAAACAAAATTTCTGTTTATTATTATAAAGACAATTTAATTTTACAAAATTTTGTTGTTAGTTATTGATAATATTTGTCTTTAATAATCATTAAATTATTAAATAAACATTAAAAAAACCGATTGTTTTCTTGCTTTTCTTCTAAAGTGTTCTAATTTACTTTTAAGATAAAAGCTCCTCAAGTAAAAAATCTAAAGCAGATTAATTTTTTCCTTGTACAAACATCTATTTTTCTTAACAGTGTATTAAGTATTTAAATGTTTTTTTCTATACTAACAAGTGCAAAGATTGATGATGACAACTTGTTGCTTTTTAAAATGTTACATTTATAAATTTAAACCTAGCCACCTGCGACAAATCCTCACAATTTAACAGTTAAGCCCTTGGTTTAACGTAGCTGATTGTTAACACTACTAGATTTTTTATAATCTTTAATTAATAATAAATATGCAAGCTTACGATTCGATATATAATAATAATAATAAAGTTTAATAATATAAATGATTACTAATTATGATAAGAGTGGAGATTATTAATCGCTAATTAAGAAGAAGCTATTTACATTAAGAACTATATTAACAGGTTAATTACATATTTCAATTTTTTATAATTATTAGCTTTTATTCTTTGTTTCAATCTCTGTTTTTTTTTACAAACTTCCTAATTTATTTTCAACCCAAATCATTTGTTAGGTGTACCATCCCAACCATTGTAAATCTGCCTTGATAGAAGATTAATTGTCATAAACCGCTAAATAATTATACAAAATCAATAGTTTAACAATAAAGTTTCCTGGCGTTTAACATGTCCATCTGATGTAATGACTAGCCTTATTGTCACAACATATTCCCAGACGTCAATAGAGACATCAGTTTATGATAATATAAATACAAGGAGTAGGAGTTTGCGTCCTTTACTAGAGATATGTCATGAAATGTCTGTCTGTCAGTAAAAGATGCTCTTGATTGACTTTTCATCTAACATAAACGAGGTTAAGTTGAATTTTAGTGAAGGCAGGATATACAGACATGTGGTGATAGGGAGTGATATCTTTCACGACCGAAATTTCATAGAAATTATCGAATTGGAAAATTGACGGTTTTCTAGATGGGAAAATCTCTCAACGAATTATTTTCTGACTGGAATTTCAAAATTATTCAAATAGTTAGTGCACAAAGAGTTAGAGATATTGTAAAATTGGAACAGAAATTAAATTGTATTTTAAAATTAGTAAATAAAATATTTTGTTGTTTTATTTATTAAATTTTGTGCACAGTGTAATAAACCCCGCAATTGTTGCGACTTTTCCCTCTGAGATTTATTTCGAATTTGTAGTAAAAACCTTCGAGAGTTGATCCTAGACCAAACTTTTCCTAAAGACCAAATATGTCGAAACTTTCTGCAATAATAAGACGTCTAAACTTTTTGACCTGTGTTGGTAGTGTGCGAGGGTCTGATAAAACAATTAAACATGCCTTAAAAAAGGTCATTAGGGTCAACACAACTCTAAGAGTAATTAGTACAACATATGGGGTGAGGCTGTGCTACAGTTAGATGAGATATAAAAGCGACGTGTAGCTTCACTATATTAAAAAAAACAAACTGACATTTCTCGTCCAAATTGCGGTTTAGGTCCATTAGTGTTGCGGCAGACTGCACAATTTGGACGAAATCGGACAGTTTTGTATCAGGGGATGTAAGCTATTGTCACACAAATAATATCCAAAATGTCATACACCAACAGAAAAAAAGGAAAAGACAATAAATCGGGAAACGAAGTTGGAAAACAAATGCCTACTCACATATTGCCGAGTTATCTGCGAACATTACAGAATATGATGGTGTATTTTGGTTGGTTAAATTGGCAGTGGAGGTGCATTTTCATTAGGATTTTTGCAAACTAAGTTTTTTCATTGTTTTCAAATTGTTTACACAATATGTGCAAAGCGAAATGCAATTATTTATCACGAAATTATGTTTATTGTATTTTTAGTTATTTGTTATTTAAATAATACGTTGTTTTCAAATTAATTACTCTGTGAATACTCATATTATGTAGTTGCACGTAATTAGGTCTAAATGCAATTGTTTAATTTCTCGTTTCTTTAGTATTTTTGTAATAAAACATAATATTTTTTTTAAAACCCTTTACATACTTAATTTTTTATTAATGAAATGACTTTACAATAAAGATTTTTTACTATTTTCTTATAAATTATTTCTTTCAAAATTTATTCAAGACTAAATTTGAAATTATAGTAAATTGCAAAGATTTTTTTTTACTTTCGTTGATAATTTTGTTTTCTAAAGTTTCGTGTAATTAAATAATTTAGAATTACAATATTTTAATTGTTGACAGTCTTCTAAATACGATTTTTAAACAGAAAATACCATTTTTAAAAAATTAATTGTTTTTCTAATCAAAAATATAAACAAATTTAATTTTTTTTAAATAATAGCTGTTTATTATACAAGTGTCTTATAAGGCAAACAAGTCACGAAAGAAATGTTTAGCCACGAGAGCTTGCTCGAGATTCGAGAGTAATTCTTCTTAAGTGATTTAATTGCTGTTAAGACATGAATACAATACATAGTTTATCCAACACCTCTCTCTGTAAGAGTTCTTAAAAATTATCAAAACCCAAAAATTGTATATCTACAAAGATTAGAAGAAGTCTATGATGTGTTGGCCATTTTGATACAAAATTATTATTTAAAAAAATTTTACAAACAGTTTCAGCGCTTGTAATATTGTTGGAAATGAAAAGAAGTAGTTCTCTTCCTGAAAAAATTGCAAAAGATGTTGAAGAAGTCACATCGAGTTTGCGACCCAAGAAATCCAGAGACGCTTATTACAAGGAATTGAGTGAGTTCTGGAATAACTGAAAACAGGAAAACGATGTTTGTGGGGTAAGCGAAGACGTGCTGTTGGGTTACTTCTTCAACGCCAAAAAAAGATTCGCAGCCTCTTCAATGTGGACGAAATAAGATCGACATTAAAGCTTTACGAAAATACAGATATTTCACAATATGGCAAGTTGATGGCTTTTTTGAAAAACAAATCAAAAAATTACAAGTGCAAAAAATAAGAAATTCTTGAAGGAGAGCATATTCAACAGTTTCTAGCAGAAACACCCAATAAAATATATTTGATGCTGAAAGTAGACCGATTGCGTTATTAGAGAATGAAATCTAATTTTTTTACATTACAAGTCGCACTAATTTTTGGTGTGTCAGGTGGGTGTCAATGTTGTAATTATTAAACATGTCATTAAATAACGTAGAAGATAAAGGATCCTATATGTTAGTATCTGTACCAGAAACAACAACATATGTTTTACATAGCTTTACGATTATGGAAGAAAGATTTTCAGTTAATGTGCTGGATATTTGTAGAAAATATATGTCTTTCCGACCTAAGAATATTTCTCACAACAGGTTGTTTTTGTGCTATAGAAATGAGAAATGCACAATACAGCCAGTGGAAATAAATAGTCTATCCAAAATACTATCAGTGGTAGCTGATTTTTTAAAATTACCAGAATCAGAGTCTTACACAGGACACAGTATAAGACGCACATCAGCGAGTTTATTGTCCAACGCTGGAGCCGATCTTAGTATGGTCCAACGTCATGGCCGATAAAAGTCGACAATCGTGCCACAAGCGTATGTCGAAGAGTCAATTTTGAGCAAAATAGACATTGCTAGGAAGACACTGGGCGGAAATTCGGAAAAAGAAGGCAATGTTATTGTAAATACTGAGAAGCAAGAATTGAATAAATGTGGAAACAACATTGAAGTGACAAAAAATGAAGCAAATAAAGTTATATATTTTAATATAAATCTCAACAAATGATTTCATCTGAGATTCCTGTTTCTTATAATTGTAATTATATGTATTGTATTTTTTAATGTTCAATAAATTGTTCTATTTTCTGTAAACTGTTCAATTATATAAAAACAGTTTTATTAAACCACTTGTGTTTTATAGACTCCATAATTCAATCAAAAACATCATTTTTATAACGTCATAATTAAAGAGGTGTTGGATAAAATATTTAAAAACTTGATACCATAAAAAATAAAATAATTTACAAAAACAACTTTATCTAACGTGATAAATCTTAAAATTGACAATAGATAAACCTTAAAACTTTATTAATTTTTTTAATAAAAATATGTAGTGTGGTTGTCAAAATTTGGAGACTAGATTTATCAAAAATTGTAAATATTGCAACATATAAATTAATTTTGTTATTGAGATTGTTATTGTAAACAAATTTTAAGTGTGTTGTACATAAAAATACAGCAGTTTTAGAACAAATTTACAAAACAATTTTTTTTTTGGTTAAAGTGTTTTATTTTTTATGTTTTTTCTGTGTGTCACTAGAAATTTATGTCAAGCTATTCTAAAACAATAAATTAGTGTTACCTATTATTATAAAAGTTATGAAACATATTATAAAAATTAGGTTGGTTTCAGTAGTTTTTACACACGCTGTATATTGTAATAATATACTTAAAAAAAATTTTAATTTAAGAACTCACAAATCTTGATAGTAAATGAATTCTAAGCAACAATTTCTTTCGTTGATTTCTCTAAATTATAGTCGCGTTAAATATAAGAATTAAAATCTAAATTTATCACTTGCTAAATTACGTTTTAGTTAATAAAATTGCTTTTTGTTAATATATTTTATTTGTTTATTAAATATTTAGCTAAAAATTCATTACTTACTGTAAACTAAATATTACAACAAGACTTTGTTAGTTCTCGAATTTTAAACACTCTATACTTAATAAAAATTGTTAATTTTGTTAATAACAAATTTAAAACTGTTCCAGAAACAATTTACTTATTTACTTGTTATTCTAAATTTTTAGAAAACTTAAAAAAATCTTGATCTACTCTCCCAAAAAATTTGTAATTTTGTTTTTTAAGTTTTTTAATATGTTATACCTTTAATTTTATAAAAGCACGCTTCTTCGTTATTGGAATGACTTTGTATCACATTTATCAGCGCAGATAACAAAATTTATATGTATTTTATAACGCAAAGAAAAAACAAAAGTTACCTACAATTTTCAAAACATAAAGTTTATTTGTGTCAAGATTACGTCAAATCAAGTGTAAGAAAGAAATAATCTGCTATAAACAAAAAAATTGTTTAAAGAAAAATTATTAAAAATAAAAGAACCCGATTTAGATGACAATTCTGCTAACAATGACTCTACTAATTGATAATAAAAATTTGTATAATAAGTACTAAATTAAGTAGTGACGTAGTCAAAATAGTTTATACAAAAAACTAAAAAATACAAATTTTTATCTTATAGTTTTTGGTGTTAAATCATTAGCAAAATAGACATTAATGCCATTATTAAATTGCTTTTTAGTATTTATTCTAATGATAAGTTGTTATTTTTATCTGTTATTTATAATTAACAGTAGCAGATTATTTTGCTTAAAATATAACTGTAATTTTTAGCCCAAACTCTTATTTTAAGAAAAAGTATTATTTTAAAAATAACTGTTACTTAAAAAATAACTATTATTTGAAGCAGCAAAGAAGTACTTCTAAAATAATAACAGTTACTGTACTGTTTATCAAACTAAACTGCTTAAAATTGACAGTTTAAAGATAGCAGTTTGAAAATAACATTTAAAAAGTAACAGCTATTTTTAGACGTCTAAACTGTTGTTTAAAATGTAACTGTTATTTAAAAATAACTATTATTTAAAGCAGTTAAAACGTATTATTAAAACAAATTAAAAATACCGTACTGTTATTTGTTAGCTAAAAAATAACAGCTAATTTTAATTGAAACTGTTATTTTAAAAATACCTGTATTTTAAATTGTTACTTTAAATAAATATAAAACAATTAAATTATAATATAGCTCACTATTTGTCTTCAAGCAAGAGCAATATAAACTATTATTAATTAAGTTTTATAAATAACAGCATTATGATAACGGTTTAAAAATAAAAGCTATTTTTAAACTGTTATTTTAAAATAACAGTAACAAGTTGAACTGTTTTAAAAAATAACAGTTTTTGGCATTTGTAAATAATTCTAATTTCACTGCTACAAAAACCGTTGTTGCCACATTTAAGTTATAACAAACTGTTTTTGTTTTTGAATTGTAATTAATAACAATTGCGCTATGCATTCTCTCGGTAAAATTTGAAAACTAGCGGCCACGTGCATTATTAAGGTTTTGTAATCTCCTTCAATGTAAAGCACCTGTTTGGTTCTAAATTTTACCACCAGAGCGCGCATCGCATCTTGTTAATTATTAATAATTGTCTAATTATGAATTAAAGTATTTTTTAAACTTTTTGTTAGTTTTTGAAAACAACACACTATAAACAAATGAAAATGCACCATTTTTTCGAAGTTTAAAATGCAAGACATTTAATTAAGAGCGTCAACAGCACACACATTGACAGAAAATGTGCGTAGGCTGGAGTTTCGTATCCCGAAAAAGCCATAAACCCAAATAGAAAAAAATCTTGTTGTGATAATAAAAATTAATGAAACATCTTGTTAATAATTTTTCTCGTTTTGGATTTGTGGCAACACCCAGCCGATAGATGCGATCGAGCGGATGCGGATACATTCCACAAGGATGGTAATAATTTCACGGCTTTTTCATATTCAAATTATTCTTTTGTGTAGTCAAAAAGCGCGTCTTTACTCTTTTACCAGATTGGATTGGTTTTCACTTCATATTTCAATATGTAGATTGCATATGTGCGAATCGAACAGTTTCGTGGTGTAAAATGTAAATGATATTGTTTGTGGTTTGAAAACTCCAAGAAAAAAAGAAAAAGGAACGAGCTTTTCCGACCAACAGTCTAATGAAAGTGGTTTATTTCAGACGAAACATTCCACAGAACACAGACAAAACACGTGTTATGCAATTTGTTTTAGGCAAATTGATTCAGACTTTACAACTGTTTTACTACTAGCAACATATTTTTTTATTTTATTTTTACATTTAGAGAGAAATAATCAAACTCAAAAATAAACAGGACCAAGTCAGCACTTAAAACAGTCATTAATATACTTGGAAAGTTTGTTTCAAGCTTGTTTTTGTCAAGTATTACTTTATATACGTTTTTTGTTATTTCTCTCATATTTTTTTGCTGTTGAGACGTTGATGGATGTATATTAGGTTCGTTAAAATTTGTTTTAGTCACATTTTTGGCAAAAAATGTAAAAAATTGAGAGCTTTCTTTACAACAAAATTGTATAAAGTAACGTAAAATAGACTCAGTGATATTAGAAACAACTCTTAACAGAAAATCTTGTATCAGGTCATTGTGCTTCATTAAACTATTCTGCCTTTTAAATCTGCCATTCTCTGCACCAGTCCAAACGTTGACAACAGTGTTCCGCAGCAAAAACAAGCACAAAGTGTGCACAGTAAAAAAGTATAGAAGCTTGAATGTGGCGATATAAAATTCGCATACTAACAAACCGACTTTTTCTCTAAAGTAATAGTCACCGAATTGTCGTGTAGTAGCAAAACGGTTTCGAATAGCTAGTTGTGTGAAGCGTCTGTGTTGTACGCTTGGATTGACTTTAAAACAAGTAGATAGTCAAAGACACAGAAAACTGCAAGTTATCAGCTCTGAGAAGCTTTTTGCTTTTTTGCAGTTTAATTGTAATAAAAAAATGGAAATCTTTTTAATTGTTTGAAACAGTGTGATTTTGTACATTTTCTATTATAAAAATTTCTTTTTAATAGTTATTGAATCTGTTAGTAATTAACAAATTTACGAGTAAAATAAACAATAAAACATTATTTAATTTTGGTAAATAGGGGATAATAATTTATTCGTTTCATAGAATATATTGAATTAGCAAAAATAAAAATAGTTACATACATTTCCCTGTAATGCGTTTGAAACAAACAATTTAATTTTACAATTTTAATTGTCCAATAATTTATTCTACACAGACATTTCTAATTAATTTTGGAAAAATGCACATAATTGTCATTATAGAATACAGAGATAATTTATCCATTTGTAAATATTGTAAATCTGATAGTGCGATAAAAAATTATTCTAAAATGTTTGTAATAATGTAAATTTGATAGTGCAGTACAAAAGATTATTCTAGAATGTTTAGAATAATATAAATATATTTTAAAAGATTCTAGAAGTCTCAGTTTTCTAAAAAATATAAAATCTTTGTATTGTAGCTCTATAGAATGTTTCAGAATTTTTAAAATTATTAGTTTTAGTAAATGATAATATTCTAGAATGTTTAAAATAATGTAAATGTGATAGTGCAGTACAAAAGATTATTCTAGAATGTTTATAATAATAAAAATATGTTTTAAAAAATTCTAGGAATCTCAGTTTTTTAAAAAATATAAAATCATTTCATTATAGCTCTATAGAATGTTTCAAAATTTTTAAAATTATTAGTTTGTTACATGATAATATTCTAGAATGTTTAAAATAATGTAAATTTGATAGTGCAGTACAAAAGATTATTCTAGAATGTTTATTATAATATAAATATATTTTAAAAAATTTTAGAAGTCTCAGTTTTCTAAAAAATATAAAATCTTTTCATTGTAGCTTTATAAAATGTTTCAGAATTTTTAAAATTATTAGTTTGTTACATGGGAATATTCTAGAATGTTTATTATAATGTAAATTTTAAATTCAAATTTGCCGCGATTGTTAGCAACAGAGAAAACAAATTTGAGTTGATATTTAGTCAATTTAAATTACATTTTTTTTTCTTGCAAAAATGCAGCGGTTTAACAGAGCAATAATCGACGATATTGAGCGATAATCGTGGGCGTTATACCGTGTGATTGAGTTGTGTGAGTAAATACTATAAATAAATTATTTGTTAAAAATCAAACATTTTAAATTGACGTCATTATTTAAATCACATACGAGGCTCCGATTAATTTAATCCTCCGACACTAACCTAGCCTTTGCCCTCATAAAACCTCTGTATCATTTCTCTTGAGGTGCCTAGCGCGTTGAAAGTTGAAACGTGCAGTTGTCTGCTTCGAATTCTAATGTTCTACATCGTAAATTAAAACGATTTTTGTTCAGTCAACCGCAGAAAAAAACTTTGAAAATTTTTGATATAAAAACCAAAGCACGATAAATCAAAAACTCAAACTAAATTGACTTGTCATGTTATTATTTACGATATAAATTTAATCAGGGAAAAAAACCTGATAAATTTCAGGATTTTAAAGGGCAAGGACAGTTGGTCAAATTGTAATTGCGGGTTTGGATGTTGGCAGCAATGAATATAAGGTTATTACAGTAATAAATTTAATTCTTGAAAAATAGTAAAAATCTTACACAAAAGCGAGGAATTTTTCGGGGAAAAACTGTGTATTTTCTCGATTCAAGAAAATAACAAATGAAATTCGCAAAATTTGATTTAAATTTAGACAGAGTTATAATGGATCTAGCCATGTATAATATTATTACAAGGCCAGTAATAACATTTTGCTTTAAAATGAAAATGTTGCTTTATTGATAATATTTTTTAAATACTAGCAATATATAAGGTGATTTAATACAAACAATACAAACATACAAATAATATTTTCAAAAAAATTTTTTTTGACTTACTTTAAATGATAATGGGACTTAGTTTTCAAAAGGGCTTTGCTGCTGTTATGTAACAATTTGTTTTGACAAAATTTTTGAATTGACTACCATTTTTTATTTTTTACTAGCTACTAAATTTGTTAATAATAATAACATAAATTTAATAAAATTGCATAACTTTTTCTCTGTGTTCTGCGTTTTAACTTTTAAATTACTAAACATTAAAGTTTCGCTCGACCGCACTCATATCCTTGTGGAAACTGGGAAGCAGCACGTGACTTTAGATCAGTCCCAAGAAACTTACCCTGAAACTCCTTTCTGGCGGCGGAAACCGAGGTCACAATGTTGGCAACATGTCCCAATACCGTCGCAAACAGCAGTAACCCAAACAACAGCTGGAAAATAACGAACAGATACTCCCCCTTGTTCCTAGGCCTGGGTAAGTCCCCGATGGTGGTCAACGCTAGCGTGCACCAATAATAACTCTGTAAATACGCTTTAACATAATCCGTGCTTTCCGAATCACTGTACACCCAGTTTTTCGATCCGAAACCGTCATTTTTTAAAATGATATGGAACAGACAGCCGTTCCAGTGGAAGATCACGAGGAGGTAGTGGATGAGGCTGGTGGAGCGGAACAGGTTGGGGTAGTTTGTGTGGCGTTCAGTGCGGTCCATAAACGCCCAAAAACGGTAGATTTTCACTAAACGAAACGAACGTAATATCGAATTGAAGCCCACAGAGAGGTACAGAAAGTCGAGAGGTAACAGGCACAAACAGTCTATGTAGAAGGTGGTGGAGTTCATGTAGTGGTGGCGGAGTTTTGTCGAGTCGGTTTGGAGAACGCCATCCTCCAGGTACCCGGTACGGAAGTGGAACATGATGTCGACCAGGTAGAGGAAGTCGGCGAAGTAGTCCAGGCAGAACCACACAAGGAGTGTGTTCGCTACAAAATATATAAAACGGTTTTAAACTAGTTTTAAGTGATTTTAGACGTTGGTTGCTACAAGTTGAAATCTGGTTATGATTTATAAAAGCAATTTTCGTGTGGTAATGTCCAAGTTAAGTGCGCTTTATTCAGATTGTAAAGTCATGTGCAAATTGGGTTTTTTACGGTTGCATTACGATAATAATCTGTTTAAGCAACTGTTAAATTTTATGCAATTATAAATTACTAATAACAACAAATAAACAAAAGTAGTTTGCTAACAAAATATGTTTTTTATATTGTTATAGATATTTCATAGCACATCTATAGAAATAAAATAATTTACAACACAATAAGATCTCAAATTTTACTGGAATTTCAATTTTGACATGACAAATATATAAAATTATTAATTCAGTCAGATAAAAAAATTCTTTGTTCTTCTCTCAAAAATGTTCTTTGTTTTTTAGCAATCGTTGTGTTTTAAATTGTTTTGTTTTTTTTTTCAAAAGTGTTTGTTGTTCAAGCTCTTCTAAAATCCTTTTCCATTTTTCCAAAAATTTTTTTTGCTAATTTAAAACTTTCTTTGTTACTTATTTCTAACATTCTTCTATTTTTTAAAACATTCTAAAAAGCGATAACAGAACACTATAAAATATGCTGATAAACTGTGACTTCTCAAATCTTCTACAAAATATGTACGCTATCCTAAACTGTTGTAGAATATTCTTATATAACGAGCTATCAATTTCAGAAAGTCAGAAAATATTTTGAAAGATTCTATAGAAAACAAAAGCCAAAGAAACAAAAAAAAAGTGTGATAAATCAATGAAGTCGTCTCAGCGAGCAAAAGTCAAAGATCAACATTCTAAAAATGTTAGAAAACATTCTAAAATATTTTATAGAAAAAGAAAGATCTCTTCAGTGTAGTTAGTATATTGCTAAAATAGCTCTGTGAGAGAAAATTGTAAATTGACGTTTCGAAAAAGTTATAAAACATTTTAGACGGTTTTGTAGAGAAAAAAAGATTTTACTGAAACTGTCTCACTGAGAGAAAGCCGAAGATCGACGTACTAAAAATTCTATAGAAAACAAGAATACTCCTATATGTAGCATATCACCAAAGTCGTCTCACCAAGAGAAAACAAAAGATCAATATATCAAATAAGTTAGAAAACATTCTAGAAGGTTTCTAGAGAAAAAAAAAATTTACTAAATCTTTCTCACCGAGATTACCGAAAATCAAAGATTGACGTACCAAAAATTCTATAGAAAACAAGAAAATAGATCACCAAAGTTGTCTCACCAAGATCCATTTTTAGGAATAGTTAGAAAACATTTTAGAAAACTTTATTAAAAATGAAAGATCTCTTAAATAATGTATCTGTATTATTGAAGTTGTCTCACTAAGAGAAAGTCAAAAATTAGCAAATATTCTAGAGGGTTTTGTAGAAAAAAAATGTCGTAAGTGTAGTTTATCACCAAAATTGTCTCACTTTTTGAAACATTCTATAGAAAAAGAGCAAATTTCTCACCGATATTCTGAGAAGATTAAAAAATGTTTTAGAAGACTTCACAGAAAAGGAGAAAAACTTCAAGTCCGGTATATCATTGGAGTCGTCTCAGCAATAGAAAGTCAAAGATCGACGTTTCAAAAAAAAATTAATAAAAGTTTTAATAAATTCTATAGAAAAATTTATAGCTATGATACATTTGGCTGATGACTCAGCCCATTTAACTCTTCGTTGGATCTAACTAAACAAAAAATTTTAAATTGTTTGCTTCTTACACCATAGAGTGTTCCATAAACACACATAAAAAAATCTATATTGTTCCAGAATTAATAGTATAGTAGTGAAAAATATTTAAGAATGTTTAAAATAATGTAGATGTATTTTAGAAAATTCTAGAATCCTCAATTTCTCAAAAAACGTAAAATTATTTTATTATAACTCTATAAAGTGTTCTAGAATGTTTGAAATCATTAGTTTGTTACTAATTATTTATTAGAATATTCTAGAGTGTTCAGCATAACGTAAACTTAATAGTGCGGTTCAGGAAATTATTCTAGAATGTTTAGAATAATTTAAATATATTTTAGAAAAATCTAGAAACCTCAATTTTTCAAAAAATCTAAAATTATATTGTTTTGGCTCTATAAAATATACTAAAATGTTTAGAATAATTTAGGGGGTCCTAGAAGCTTTAGTTTCTCAGAAAATGTAAAATTATTTAATATTCGTTCTATAAAATGTTCTAGAATATTTAAAATCATTAGTTTGTTAATGGGAATATTCTAGAGTGTTTGAAATAATGTAAATACATTTTAAAATATTCTACAAGCTTTAATTTTCTAGAAAATGTAAAATTATTTGGCTATCGCTTTATAAAATATTCTAGAATGTTTAGAGTAATGAAAATATAAATTTATAGAGTTCTAAAAACTTTAATTTTTTAAAAAATGTAAAATTATTTTGTTATCGTTTTATAAAATATTCTGGAATGTTTAAAACTATAAGTTTGCTAATGAGAATATTCTAGAATGTACAGAATAACATAACTTTAATAGTGCGTTACAGGAAATTATTCTAGAATGTTTAGAATAATGCAAATATATTTTAAAAAATTCTAGAAGTTTTAATTTCCTAGATAATGTAAAATTATTTAGTTATCGCTCTATAGAATGTTCTAGAACGTTTGAATTTATTAGTTTGTTACTAATTATTTATTAGAATATTCTAGAATGTTCAGCATAACGTAAACTTAACAGTGCGGTTCAGAAGATTATTCTAGAATGTTTAGAATAATTTAAATATATTTTAGAGAATTCTAGAAACCTCAATTTTTCGAAAAATCTAAAATTATTTTGTTATGGCTCTATAAAATATATAGAATGTTTAGCATAATTTAAGGGATTCTAGAAGCTTCAGTAATATTCGCTCTATAAAATGTTCTAGAATATTTAAAATCATTAGTTTGTTAATGGGAATATTCTAGAATCTAGAGTGTTTAAAATAACGTTAATAAAATAGTGTAAAAAAATATTCTAGAAAGTTTAGAATAATGTAAATATAAATTTATAAATTTCTAGAAGCTTTAATTTTCTAGAAAATGTAAAATTATTTTATTATCGCTCTATAAAACATTATAGAATGTTTAAAACCATAAGTTCGTTAATGAGAATATTCTAAAATGTTCAGAATAACATAAATATGTTTTAAAAAGTTTTAGAAGTTTCAATTTTTTAAAAAATGTAAAAAATTATTTGGTTATCGCTCTATAAAATATTCTAGAATATTTAAAATTATTATTTTGTTACTCTAGAATATTCTAGAATGTTCAGAATAACGTAAGTTTAATAATGCAACACAAAAAATAATTCTAGAATTTTTAGAATAATGTAAATATATTTTAAAATATTTTATATGCTTTATTTTTTCAAAAAATATAAAATCGTTTAGTTATCTCTCTATAAAATGTTCTAGAATGTTCAAAATTGTTAGTTTGTTAATGAAAATATGCTAGAATGTTTAGAATAACGTAAATATATTCTAAAAAATTCTAGAATTTTCAATTTTCTAGGAAATGTACAATTATTTAATTATCGCGCTATAAAATATTCGAGAATGTTTGAAATAATTAGTTCGTTAATGAGAATATTCTAAAGTGTTTAGAATAAAGTAAATTTAATAGTGCGCCACAGGAAATTATTCTAGAATGTTTAAAATAATGTAAATATATTTTAAAAATTTTTAGCAGCTTTAGTTTCTCAGAAAATGTAAAATTATTTAATTCATCGCTCTACAAAATATTCTAGAATGTTTGAAATCATTAGTTTTATAATGACAATATTCTAGAGTGTTCAGAATAACGTAAATTTAATAGTGCGATACAAAACATTATTCTAGAATGTTTAGAAAAATGTAAATATATTTTAGAAAATTCTAGAAGCCTCAATTTTTTAAAAAATCAAAAATTGTTTTGTTATAGCTTTATAAAATATTCTAGAATGTTTAGAGTAATGTAAATATAAATTTATAAAGTTTTAAAAACTTTAATTTCTTAAAAAATGTAAAATTATTTTGTTATCGTTCTATAAAATATTCTAGAATGTTTAAAACTATAAGTTTGCTAATAAGAATATTCTAGAATGTGTAGAATAACATAACTTTAATAGAGCGTTACAGGAAATTATTCTAGAATGTTTAGAATAATGCAAATATATTTTAAAAAGTTCTAGATGTTTTAATTTCCTAGATAATGTAAAATTATTTAGTTATCGCTCTATAGAATGTTCTAGAACGTTTGAAATTATCAGTTTGTTACTAATTATTTATTAGAATATTTTAGAGTGTTCAGCATAACGTAAACTTAATAGTGCGGTTCAGGAAATTATTCTAGAATGTTTAGAATAATTTAAATATATTTTAGAAAATTCTAGAAACCTCAATTTTTTAAAAAATCTAAAATTATATTGTTTTGGCTCTATAAAATATACTAGATGTTTAGAATAATTTAAGGAACTCTAGAAGCTTCAGTTTCTCAGAAAATGTAAAATTATTTTATTATCGCTCTATAAAACATTATAGAATGTTTAAAACCATAAGTTTGCTAATGAGAATATTCTAGAATGTTCAAAATAACATAAATATGTTTTAAAATGATTTAGAAGTTTCAATTTTTTACAAAATGTAAAATTATTTGGTTATCGCTCTATAAAATATTCTAGAATGTTTAAAATTACTATTTTGTTACACTAGAATATTCTAGAATGTTCAGAATAACGTAAATTTAATAATGCAACACAAAAATCATTCTAGAATGTTTAGAATAATGTGAATATATTTTAAAATGTTTTAGAAGCTTTATTTTTTCAGAAAATATAAAATTATTTAATTATCTCTCTATAAAATGTTCTAGAATGTTCAAAATTGTTAGTTTGTTAATAAAAATATGCTAGAATGTTAAAAATAACGTAAATTTAATAGTGCGATACAAGAGATTATGCTAGAATGTTTGAAATAGTGTAAGTACATTTTAAAATATTCTAGAAACTTTAATTTTTTTGAAAATGTAAAATTATTTGGCTATCGCTTTATAAAATATTCTAAAATGTTTAAAACCATAAGTTTGCTAATGAGAGTATTCTAGAATATGCAAAATAACATAACTTTAATAGTGCATTACAGGAGATTATTGTAAAATGTTTAGAATAATGCAAATATATTTTGAAAAATTCTAGAAATTTTAATTTCCCAGATAATGTAAAATTATATAGTTATCGTTCTATAAAATGTTCTAGAATGTTTGGAATTATTAGTTTGTTAATAAGAATATTGTAGACTGTTCAGAATAACGTAAATTTGATAGTGCAACACAGAAATTACCTCTAGAAATAATTCTAGAATGTTTAGAATAATGTAAATATATTTTAAAGGATTCTAGAAGCTTTAATTTCTCAAAAAATATACAAATATTTTGTTATCGCTGTATAAAATGTTCTAGAATGTTTAAAATCATTAGTTTGTTAATGAGAATATTCCAGAGTGTTTAGAATAACGTAAATTTGATAGTGCAGTATAAAAAATTATTCTAAAGTGTTTATAATAATATAATATATTTCAGAAGATTCTAGAAGTCTCAGTTTTCTAAAAAATATAAAATTCTTTCGTTATGGCTTTATAAAATTTTCTAGAATATTTAAAATTATTAGTGTGTTACATGAGAATATTCTAGAGTGTTTAGACTAACGTAAATTAGATGTATTATAAAAATTTTAAAAAAATAATTCTGTGAAATATATTTTTTTAGATAATCATACTAAATTGTTCAGAAATTGAGAGTTTGTTGTGCAAAATATTTTAGATTTTTGATTAGTTTATTACATAATAATATATTACTGTAAAAAATTAGTCAATCTCCACAAGTAGGTAAAAATTAATTAAAAATTACTATAATTTCAACTTTGACCTTGCATAACTTTTAAAAAGTATACTTACAATCAATTTCTCGAAAGGCAAAGCGGTAAATAATGACCCAAAAATTGTAAAGAAACGCTAAGGAAACGACCATGGACCAGTAATAGCAGAGTCTTCCCGCCGGATCAAAAACGAAAGACCAATTTGCCGATCCAGTTCGTAACCTTGAATTATACGATTCACCTCTTCTAAATCCGTACCGACTGAAACAGATAAGCCATTCTGAATGCAAACTTTCGTGTAAATCCCGACCACCAAATGTCAAACCTACCCCAAATCCACCCGTATTGATCTTACAATAGAACTCATTAAAAAAAAAATCACAGAGAAACCCACCTTTCCGTCCCGTTACAACTGCTTGTTGAATTGAGATGATTGGTAGAAGGCGGATTAGTTCCAGCTGTGGAACCCGGCGCCGTCCTCCAGGCCCCCAAAAGGGGCGCTTCACCAGAACTGGCTAGGGTTACACTCGTTGGCAATTTCAATCGACCTCTCAAGTCTTTTCTTCGAGCTTTTCTTGACAGATCCAATTCACTTGCGGCAGAACTAACATTCGCTGCTCTATTGATGTACGACGTTGAGATGCTATCGTGAGACGATGAAAAGTAACGTTGTTGATGGTAGCTTTGAGGCTGACGGCTCTTTGACATTCCTAGTTTACAACCGACTAAATCTGAAAATTAACACACAAAAATATCAATTTGTTTTAAATAAAAGGTGTTGAAAAGCCATCTTGTACTTTTTTTGGACTTCTCTGGCACCAAGCAAGCAGCATTTGTCGCCGCTTTTTCGATATCAGAAGTCAAACTCATTGAGTCACTCATGTTTACAATTTTCTTATTTTTACCACAAAGCACAATTTTTACTGATTACATCAAAATGGCGAGCTTTGTTTGAAAAAATCTAAGCAGTTACCATAGTGCTTCCTTGATGTAAAAAAATTGAAGTTATCGGCAGCATTTAATTTTCGATTTTGTTAAATTTTTGCAGTCATAGATAAAGTTTTGTTATCATACATGGTCTAGAGCACATTACAGTAACTCATGTGTTACAGATACTCAGGCTAACGCCTTCGTTATTTGTAATTTACACAATCGTTGTGAAATGATGCTTCTATCCCATTAATAATACGAATAACTATTAATTACTTTTGAGTGAGTCTTTACATTTTCCGATTCATTTTCATTTGTAGTTTTACTTTGTTTTTTCTTTCTTCGTGTTCAGTTTTTGTTCGTTCTAAGTTTCAATTGTTTGTTATTGGGTCTAGTTAATTGTTGTTTTGTCGTAATAGCTAATTACACTTTAGAGCACCAAAAGTTTTTAGAAAGGTTGAAAGCGAGTGGATCTATTCGATGGAACACAGAATAAGAAACAAGGTTTACAAGATGTTAACACTTTAAAATTGGCAAATATTGCACTAGAAATGTTTCTTTATCCGAGTTAATAAATAATTATTTACAAAAAGCTTTAAAGATTACTAATTTTATAAAAGATTTCGTGAAATAGATTTGAGGTCACTAATCTAACTATCACTGACAGTATAGCAGCCGAATTTAGTTAAGAAATATTTGAAAATGTTTTTGTTGTGTCATGGCATTTTTAACAACTTTTTTAAATGAACTCTTGTTACAAAAACGAATTTTATTCATTTTATTCATTCTCATCGACAAGCTGTTGCATTAGAGTTAATCAATTCGCGAAATTGTATGTCACAAAACGATGCATTTTTTTTATATTCTGTTTCCGATATTGCAACAGAACAAACAATTTAAAAACTGTTTAAATCACTTTTAATTGAGTTTTGGTTTCTAAACAAAATTGCAACTTTATTTAGTGTAAAAAAAAATTTAAAAAAAAAGAAAAAATATGAAATTAAAGTTACTAATTTTGAAACTGCAAGTTTGAGAACAATAAACAACAATGAAACGATAATATTTTAGTTTTACACTTGTGTAAATTTCAAGAATCTTTAGCTGTTTAAACTATACAGAATGAGCAATTGCTGTTGTTGTTTTATGACATTCTGTAATTAGGCAATTAATACCTGACCTGATTTGTCATATTAGACAACTTTCGTTGACTAACGCCGGTAGCAAAACGAAAAATTTCTTGAGTAAATAACCAATTAGGCGTTTTTCCTGGTGCTTCTTATGGCAAATAAATTTTGAGATTTAGCAAACGATATTCAAGTTACTCAAGGAGACTTAAAGAATAGCACCAAGAAATTAATGATTATTAAAATAAAAACACGGGAAAATTTAAAATTGTCTTTCAGTGTTTGAAATGTTTCTTTTCAAGATTTTGAAGAGTTTGAAAAATAACTTTCAGAGGTGGCTTTGTAACACTTGGGCTGATATCATGAATAAATAAAATTGGTACATTCTGTATATAAACTGGGACTTGCAATAAAAATAAAATTGGGACATTCTATATATGTATAAAATGAAATTTTAGAAAATGTAAAATTTTTTTTGTGTGATTGCGTAGAATGAGGACAAGAAATTTTTGACCTCACCTTTCAATGGGTAATAACGTAGCTGTTTAAAACAATGTTTAGTCTTATTTGTTTAAATAACATTAATTATTGCCTTTTCGGTGCTATTTTCGTAATTAAATATAAACTAAATATCTAAATATGTAAAGACATTTTCGATTTATTATTTGAATTAATTGCTTACGTAATACGATGATTTATTACTCAAAAACACAAAGGCCCTTCGACATTTGGTAATCTAATACAGATTTTTTGTTGTTTTTTGTAAATCTTTCGTTATTTCTCTTTGTTTAAATCACTCGTGTGGCAGCTCTTAAACAGGACGCATCACAGCTGCGTTCTTTTATTTATTAATAATTATTAAACAAAGTATAAGACAAAACATAAGACATCTGGATTAAAGATAGGTCCGACAGAAACAGAGGGGACTCGCCACATAAGGCAGAAGAAAAAGCACTAATTTCGGGATCTAATGTAGGTTAGAAAGAAGCAGAAAGAGAAAATTTACCACCCAACAGTTGTTGCAGAAGAAGATGCTTTAAGTAAGATTTTATGTACAGTACATGACTTTGTTAAAATTGTTGATCTCTGTTTTAATTTATAACTTTTTATTCAAAATTTTGAATGTCATTTTATGTAAGTATAATGTATTTTCTAGAATAGAATTAACAGAAATCGCTTTTGGTCTTTTTTTCGAAATTATCTTTCATGTATAAGTCTTCTGCTTTATGAAGTACCTACTCAATGCTAAGAACCATGATATATCTTAGCAAAAATGTAGATATCAAAAAATTTACAAACTTGATTGCATTTCTAAAAAGAAATGCCAGTGGTACAGAGCTAAAAAATCCAAAATATTCACCAAGCAAGAGATAGAACGTTTCATGAAAGCAGCTGATAACAAAGACTATTTATTGGCAAAAGTTGTGCTAATTACTGGGACTTTTGGCGCGTTACGCAGAGAAGAAATTACGTTTTTGAAGGTGGAAGATATAGAAGATTGTACAAGTTTTATTAAAGTAAAGATACCAAACACCAAAACAAAAATTTTATGAATGTTTACAATAACTGAAGAATTTGTAAATGAAATTAGTTTTTTAGAAAATTTCCGCAAATACGCACAGCTTCGACCTTCTCATACTGAACATCAGAGATTCTTTTTAACCTATAGAAATTCCAGGTGCTGTACGCTACCTGTTGGTGAAAGTATACCTCAAAATATTGCAGAATATCTCGGCCTTCTAAATGCAAAAGAATATACCGGGCACTGTTTTCGCCGTTGTTCAGCAACACTCTTAGCAGATTCAGGAGCAGATATTACATAACTCAAAAGACATGGTGGATAGCAATCGAGTTTTGTTGCGGAAAGTTACATAGAAAAATCTGTTAAGAGCAAAAACGAAATTGCGATAAAAATTATGGGAGAAGAAGAAACTGTATCAAAGAAAAGAAGAATCTGTGACGAAAATAGCAAATCTGAAGTGGCGTCTACAAGTACCGTTTCCACTTGTATTCAAGTCAGGAAAGAAATCTGAAATCTTCGAATATTTAATTTAGTCACTTAACTAATTGTACTTTTTACATTTATAATAAAATGTATTTTTTATTTTTAAGCACTAGTACGTAAAAGTACCTCATTTAGCAATCAGAATGATAATCAAAAAGTCACTGTTATAAAAAGCTGTAACAAAAAAAATTTTTATACCTAAGAGGCTCTGCCTTGAGACAGATTTAAGCACCCGATGTACACTCTCCGTGCTGGCTTTATGGGGGGCGTTGGGTGCCCCAGCCTGTACCGGCGGACTCACATTCAAGCACGTCCCACTGCTGCTTAACCGTTCTCCTACCATACATCCTCCTCCCGTTGTAATAATTCCTGCAATTAAAACCATCTCTAAGTAAATTCAGAAACACATCATTTATCTTTCAGCTACATAACTCCCTCTAAATTACAGTTTTTGTCCGCATCGAAATTTATTGCCTCCCCGGAATCGAACCGTATCAGTGAATTTGACTGGAGAGATAATAAAAAAAAGGAGTAACCGTAACATAACACGCGGCAAATTACGAAATCTACTTGATAAATCCTCGGCGATTTTTTACTCTGGTGGAGGAATTCTTGAGCTTTAAAGGTTACGAAGTACGCGATGAAAGAAAACAAAGAATAATAACGGGTGGCAAGTAATTTTACAACAGCTATCTGTATGACTGAACAAAAGGAAACACTTCAATCAACTGATTAATTCCAGGCATCGGCACTAAGCGAGCTTTGCAATAGAAAGCTATTGTGTAAATATTAAATTTGAGTTCGAGACGGAGCCGGAGCGAAGTGACAATTTCGCGAATTTTAATACAAAAAAAAAAAATTGTATTTCAATTCGATTTCTACATATAAAATCGCTTTTGCCTTAATTTATTTTAAAATTAAAAATATTTTTTTAAAGTTTTAGAATTAGTTAAATATGGCTTCAAATTTTAAAATTAAAAAAACATTGCTTTCTACTGTCAATATAGAAAATAGTGCTGTTTTTGTTTTTATTAAAAAAAAATTTTGAGTTCTAAGAGAAGAAAATACTCTTTTATCTGCAGAAAAAACAGTAATAAACAGATTAAGGACTATTAAAACAGTAATTTCAGTGCTAAAACAAGTAAATAAAATTTCTCAAAACTAAAATAAAAATCAAAAAAATATATGAAAGAAGCTTATTTATTTCAGCAGTTCCCACATAGGCGTCAAAGGTTACAATTATTCAGACCTGACATTTGACAGTTGTTGAAAGTTATCACAGTTTGTCTATCCTCTCGAGTATTGGAAATCAATGAAACACCTCTCGAGTCACATCTTGAATTTCTCTTTCAAAATAAAAATTCATTTCCAATTTTAATTATTTGTCTAGTGTTAGAATTATTGCTTTCGGAGTGATAGGTCTTCAAACAACACTAAAAGCGTCATTTAGTATCCTCAACAGGTAGTAATCAAACAAAGCTCAGCTTTAACTCTAAAGAAGATAAACAGAGACTGAGTCATTTGACGCAATTACATTCCAATCAGTTGTTTTCTCTAAATAAAAATGTAATTACTTTCTTATTAAAAAAGTAGGGTAAATATGGAAAAATTTCTTAATTTAAAATGCGACTCGAATTGACTTTTTCTTTGAAATAAACGTCTTTTAATTAACCTCAGTTAAAGCATTTCAAAAATACCGTATTTATGCAAGTTTGTCTCTTTAATCTGGAAGTAATTAGTAGAGTCAGTAACTCTTTTATTAGCATTTATTTTAAAATGCTTTTAATTATTTTATATTATAATTATTTTCTCTTGCGAAACGCGCTTCGCACTTAATTTTGATTTACTTCTCATTCATTTTACTGAATTAGCTCTGTTTTTGACGTAGGTGGTAATAAATGTGATTTACATATTTTAGCTGATATCGTATACGTGGGAGCTGTATTGATTCTATTAAGAGTTATTTTATTTTACATTTTTATTCTGTCATTTGGCCTACACAAAGAATTTCGATTCTAAAATTAAACTTTCGCTTTATTATCTCGAAAATTGCTTTCTGTCGGATATAAAAATAAAACAGAAACAGAAAAAACGTTTTTTGGCTAAATATAGAAAGCTAATTTTGTTTAGGTGTTTTTGAGATTACTGATCACTGCAAAATCCATAAAACGGTGCATATTTTGACATATTTTTATAAATAAATATGCATTTATCCACAATTACCCTATAATTGAAGTTTTATCCACACTTACAAACCGTATAAAGTAACATTTTATCCACTAGTGGAAGAATGAAATTACTTTATTTCACTAGTGGAATAATGAAAAAATACAATCTTAAATTAATCGCACTCTATTTGTTATTAATATTAATTATATCTTCATTAATAGACATTTCGTTTTTTGTTTTATCTTACTTCACTTCGTTTCCATTAATAAGAAGCTTGTAGTTGTTATCGGTTCCAGAACTAATAGTAGTTGTAGGAACAATGGATGTCTCCTCTAGTAAGGAACGACTAGTACCAGGAGAACCTTGAATTTTCCTTGCGATATCATGCTTATTAGATACAGAATCTTCCATATAAGTTTCTGCTATGACGGAGCTTCTTCACCCACCATGTCGTTTAATTGTTGTAAGATTAGCACCTTCATTGGCAAGTAAAGTTGTTGATGCGCCTCATACAATGGCCAGTATAAGCTTCTGCGTTTGCCAGATTTAAAAACGAAGCAACTTTAGAAGATTAAGTGTTAATTCAAACTAGTTGCAATGCACATTTTTAATTAGAGTATCGTAAAAAAAATCTCTCAATGGATAACTTCTTCGGACGTAAGGACATGTATTTCCTACACTTTTCCACAGTATTGACAGAGAATCCTTCTTCTATAATTGTTAATTCCACGTGTGCTCTTTCTAATACTGCAGCTTTCTTCGGTCTGTATCCTCTTGACTGTTTCTTCAGGTAATGTCTATGTTTTTATAGACCTTTATAGCGGACTTCAGCAGGGAGTACTTCGACCACATGGATGAAATTGCATACCTCTTCTTCAAATTTAAGAAATCGATAGCAGAACTTCCTCATTTATTGTGATTACTTCCCGTTCTTCTTTTTATTTATTAAATTCTGAAAATACTTTTTCATAATGTTCTCTGGACTTTGCAGGCACTAACTGGCGAGTCGCTTCTTCAGCTTTCCCCAGAATTGTCTCAGGAACAGTATCACTTTCTTCCATTTTCACTAACTTGCACATCGTTTTGTACAAATAGAGTCGATAAACAATCGAAAATAAATGGCAACGATTCAGCACTTCTCATGTTTTTTAGTTAATTTCAATGATTTTTGAGGTGACATCCGCTGTCAGAGTGTAACGTCAAATCATTTTTTGTTGACATGAAATGAAATTTTGGCGATTCTGATTTGAAATCGCTGTAATTGTGGATAAAACGTTATATTGAATTCGTGTTTTAGTCGCGTTTTATCCACTTAAGTATATTGAACGCTCGATTGCGTCTCGCGCTTAAACATTCTTGCGTGGATAAAACGCTCTCTAAAACACTTATACAATAAATAACTAATACCAATTTTTGATTTTATTAATATAAAATTAAGATTTTTTTCAAGCGACAGTTTACTGATTTTAAAGACTAGGCAGATTACCTAAGCAGACAACTTGTCGGTCACAAACTTATTATTTTAGCCAAATTCAATTTACTACAACTGTGTTTTTTGTTCTTTGTTATCGTATTACAGCTTTTTTTAAAAAAATACAACTGTTCAGAGCAGGATTTTGTAGACAGGTTTGCGACTAGTCTGAAAATCTTGTAAGCTAAAAAAAAACGTTTTGTAGTGTGAGCACATTTACTACAGTTTTATCAAAATACTTATTTAATATATTAATTTGAATGACTACAATTTTATGTACTTTTAACCGTTTACGAAGTGTTTTAAAGTAACATCAACCTTGCCCAAGTTTCAAACTTAAAATATGTTTTAAAGAATCTTCTAGTACATTATTTTAATGCAAATATTAAGAATTTAATCTTATAAATGACAGTATCTACACACAATATTTATTTATTAGTTGGTTTCTTTCGCTTTGATGTTTCTCTTCGTAACATTTGAGTGTGTTAGTAGTGCGTCTTGATTAATATCACTTCTTAGTTTTGACAAGTTTTCCTCACTTTAGCGAAACGGCCGCGTATTTAGCTTTCTCCTCTTCTCCAAAGGGGCTGTTTTACTCAGATACGGTTATTGTGGTAGCTGAGCCAATTATACAATGACGTAAGTAAATCTTAAGTTCAGTTTCGAGTAACACAGCGAATGAGTTTGCATAATTGAAAAGCTGGTATTCAGAATGCCCACTGGTAAATTTCATTACAATTATATGGGCGGCGCGGTGCGGCATTCTGAAATGTAGATAAGACTGAAATTAATCGTTCTGGAAGAGAGCAACCAACAGAAAAGCCAAAATTTCTGTTTTTATTTACGTAATAAAGAAATTTTTTGTGTTTATTTACTTTATTTGTAAAATGTTTAGATACCACAAGTGAATTTCGAGATAAGTGGTGAGCAATTCACTAAATTCAAGTCAACTAGAACAAAAGGAAGTTAAAATTTATGACAGACGTTTGCAGTCTCGAGAGTTTATAAGCACTCTGATGGAAAAGAATTGAATTTTTTTTTCAGCTGAAATTTAATGAAACGCACAGTTTTATAAAACAAGCACATCTACTTCAAATTTCAGTTTGAATTATCAGGCAACAGTACAATTAATTTTTTAAAGTTGGTAACGTAGCTAGAAGTGTCAAATTATTAATTTATAATTATAATTAAACAATATTTACTAATATTTATTAATAAGTTTTTCAAAGCCCTTAGAGCTTCAACTGTAATGGCTGAAAGTGAAAGAATACAATGTTTAGAAAGAAAAAACTAAAAAGTTTCAGAAAAAGTTAAAAAACGAAGACTAAACAAAAATATAAATCTAAAAAAACTTAAAAGCGACGATTAAAAGCAAATGAGGTATAAAAAAAATTACATTAAAAAATGTTGAAAGCACAAAAACCATATGTCAAAAAAACTTTAATATAGACAATTGAAACAAAAAAAGGGATGGAAAAAAATAATGAATCAAAAAAATAACTGTGTTTTAGAAGTAAAAATAATTAGTGGTAGATTCTAAAAGCTTCTATAAGTTTTTTAACAGAATTTAAAAAACAACATTCAAAAGAAAAAGAACAAATCCTATCGAAAGAAAAAGCGACAAAAAAGAACAAGAAAAGGTTTTAATTAAAAAACATTAAGAAAATTACAACTAGAAGAGACAGAAGAACAATAAAACTACCAACATTAAGACCATCCAGATTTGGTTGGCCTTTATGCAACTAATAATACAAAAATTTTTTTCTTGTTACAGGTATACGGTGTTGCTACATTTTTTTTGAGCTTTTTATTTTGTTCTCTAATTGTTTCAGCATTTTTATGAACAATAATTCTACTAATTATCAATTTTATAGTGGAACATCAAATGGATTGTATTTCTTCATACAGTTTATTTAATAACAATTGAAAATTGATTAATTATCTCGGGCCCGAGTATTGTAATTTGTTGTTTTTACTTTCACAGCTTCTATATTAGCCAATCAACTCCGGAGTGAACTATTTAACAAGATTAAAATTATAAAAACAAAATGCGAATCAAAATTAATTGTTTAAATATTTTAGCAAGTGCAAAATTGTTTATATTTTAGCTGAATTAGGAAGTTATGAGTGTAAAACCGCAGATTTTAAAAGACAAAACGAATCGCTGTTTGACAAAAGTAGAGTTGAGCAATTAGCAAGTTTATAATAAAAGAAATTAATAAGAACAATTTTTTAATTAAATAAATAATTAAAGACACGCCATGCATCCCCGCAGAAAATCACGCAGACACCCTTGACAACACCGACGGCTTAAAGACGGTTACAAAAGAACCAATCATTGCTGCGGAAAGTCGCGTGATCACCTCTAGCAACAACAACGGCCGAAAACGGTTAGGAAACGAACCAATCACCGCTGTTAAAAATGACGCGATCATTCCTAGGAACAGCAACCGTCTAAAGAAAGTCGTTAGGAAAGCGCGCTAAGGACACCCGACTGCCGTCACGTAGACAGCTCTGAAGTCACTAAAATTTTGTATATAAATGGAACCCCCAGAAAAGCCATCGTCAGAGAGTGCTCTGACACTTTCTAAGCTGGTCGACTTATTTTTTTGATATAGCAATCTCCGACGGGAGATCGCTGATCAAAAGACTGTCTTCTAGCTAAAAATCACGTTCGTGTCTAAAGTGCAGATTCTTAGTTTTCAACGGGTGATCGCACCAAGGGCTCTGAACCAGAAATTCGTCTCGAGTGCCGTATTCCTAGTCTTCGACGGGTTGATCGCAACCAAGAAGAATTTTGCACAACGAGTTAACACTCGGTTTAATTAATATTTCTCTCCTAATTAGCTGTCCACAATGTCAGAAGAGCCAGAAGGGCCAGATGACCACTCCTTCGTGGTTCAAGAGCCGCCACCGTCTCCGGAAGAAAACCGGATTTTTACAGGTCTGTATCAAAGAGGGTAAAAAGTAATTTTTTCATTTCACAGCTGTGTTTACCGACTTATAGTCGCAGAGTCCTAATAACACCATTTCTATCTGACCACTCAAAAATCTATTTTTTTTTGACAAGGCCAAGCCCAAGAAGCGTCACAACATAAATCAATAGTTTCAAAAATGTTTTCAATAAAAACGTTCTGAAAATAAAAGCAAAATTTAAAGTAATAGTTTTAAAATATTTGGAGAAAATAAGTAGGTACTAAGAATCAAAAATCAATAATAAAAAATTAGGAAAATCTAAACAACCCTTAGAAACTTCAAATTATTTCAGTTTTTTTTTGTAAGTTTTTAATACGAGTATGTGTCATTTTTTTCGCCACAGAGAGAGCCCTAGACTGCAGTCTATAAAAATCGTGTCTAAATTTGTCCCTACAACAAACAGCGTTATTCTCTGACAGATATAAAATATGTCTAACTCTTTAGTAGACACATTTTTGTTTTTAATGTAAATTTTTTGTTTTATTTTATCGAATTTTTGTTTAAAAATGCTCTATTATTTCTTACTGCAAATGCTTATATTAATTCTTGTTAGTTAGTTTATATCTCTCTTTATCCACTTAAGGCAAAACACGTAAAAAATAACTTATAACAGACACATAATTTATTAGATATTTATTTTTTTAATCACTTTCGTTGATTTTGTTTTTGCTGCTTTCTTTGTAGAGCAGTTTTAATACAATTTAGGTAATTCAAATTGCTGTTGTTTTATTTTTGTTGTCACAAAGTAACAGAATATGTAGTCTACTTAAAAATTTTAGAGTCACGAGTTAAAAATGATTTGTGGTTTTTTACAAAGAGATTATAGTTATTTATGATATTAGTGTTAAAAGTAAGATTTTATTTTGGGAGTGGAGATGATTAAAAAACGAGCGTAGCGAGTTTTTTAACTCTAGAAACAAAATAAAATCACTTTTAACACGTATATCACACACTATTTTTTCCACAAAACAATCAGAAAAACTTTAAACTCAATAAAAATAAGAAATCAAAAAATAATTCCACACAGATCGCAATGTTTATGAACCAAAATTTTCGTAGCAGCTAGTGCTATTGTTAGTTAAAAAAAAAACGCAAAAATATAGACAGCATTTTCTGATAATATTATAAGTATAATGAATAATCTCGATAATGAGTGTAGCGAATCCATCCCTGGTGAAATCGAAGAAGCCGCCAGTCGAGCAACATTGGAATAATTGCCGGCGAAATCAAAAGAACAGTACGAAATCGCTTATAGACGCTTTTCGAAATGGTGCAACATTGAAAAGGTCCCTGGGAAATGTAACGAAAGTGTTTTACTGGCATATTTTGAGGAAAACCTAAAATATGGAAATAGTCAACGGTGTGGGCAAATTATTCCACGACTAAAACTATGTTAAAAATAAAGGAAGATCAAGATATAAGCAAACATTACAAACTTATTGCTTTTTTAAAACGGAAGGGTAAAGGATATCAAGCAAAAAGTCAAAAGTTTTGACGAAGACGCATATCGACAAATTTCTTACAGAAGTACAAAACGAAAAGTAGGTATCTCATGATGAAAGTCGCAGCAATAGTGGGTATTTTCGGGGCGTGTCGCTGAGAGGAATTGTATCAGTTGTCCATCGACAATATCGAAGATTTGGGCACTTCGGTTGTTGTGACCATACCACATACCAAAACGAAAGTGCCTCGGACTTTTAGTGTTGTTGGTGAATTCTATTTAAACATTTTAGAAAGTATATGGCACTCCGGCCACCCAACGCTGACCATAGACGACTTTTTCTTAAATATATGAAAAATAAAAGTGTGAAGAATCCCGTTAGAATTAATATATTTGGTAAAATGCCTGCCGACATTGCAGAGTTCTTAAATCTACCAAATTCTCAACTCTACACCGGACACTGCTTTTGCCGTTCGTCGGCGACATTGTTAGTAGATTCTGGTACAAATCTTACTACCATCAAAAGGCATGGAGGATGAAAATCTTCGACAGTAGCTGAAGCTACATTGCAAATTCACTGGAACAAAAGAAGGAAATTGCGTGCCAAGCACTTTCTACTGCTGCAACTACTAGCAAGACCACCAGTACTACCAGTAGTATTTCTACAGTAAATAGATGTGTCATACATGTTGACGGTAAAACCAGGTTAAGTATGATGGCTCCGCAGGGAATTACAATTTCAAATTGCTCTAATTTTACTATAAATGTTAATACTAATAACTAGTTAAAATGTTGGTTTGTAGTTATTTAAAATGAAAAGTTGTTTATGTGTTTGTTAAAACGTTTTTATTAATTTTCAAAACTAAATTTAAATAAACTTTAAATTACTTTTAACTCGCCTATCAAAAAATGACATTTTTAACATCAAAAATGACAATTAAAAAGCCCACTTTCAACAGTTTTATAAAAAAAATCAATTTTTTTCTAGTGACTCGATACATGCAACGTAATTAGCACCAAAAAACAAATTGTAATAAAGTCTACAATGTTTTGTTAAGCTATTCATTAAATTTGCGACTTTACGATATGTCTAGTCTACAAATTACCTCTCACGTTTCATAATTTTATTATGCAAAAAGACATACAAGTGCACCAATTTTTTATTTTCCTAGCTATAAAAAACTGTGCGAGAAGTAGATTTACCACACTTAAATACGTAAACGAGTTTTCCAATTCCTGAAAATTAACTGCTTGAACGTAAGGCAGTTAAAAGGAATCCTGGTGAACACCAAAACGGTCTTTGCTTAAAATTGAGAGCTCTGTTTTATTATCCTCAACAGGATATAATAATTTTTATTTCTGGTCGACTTGTTGGTAAAATTTAATTTGAATCAAATCCTCAAAATTCTCGAAGATTTTCAAGACGCTGAACTTTAAAGGACCTGAGTGTAGCGCTTGTGGCCGACTGGAGAATTAATCATTAATTATTAGCAGGATGTGCTTGCCTAATATTCATCCTCTTCTATTTCCTTATCAGCTGTGTTTATGTTTATTTCTAATAGCAGGGATTTGCATGGGTATAAGTAGCTTGATGTGTGAAAAGGAAGCTCATTGCTATTTCAAAATTTCACCAAATTTCTAAAATCTATTATCCTTAAAATACTTAATTAAAAAAGCATAAATAGAAATCTTCTAAATCACAATAAGACAACTATAAAGCCTCAGTACAATAGCTTTTGTTGGCTCAGTTTAATTACAAAACTTTGTGTACCAATTGAGACGGATTTTCCGAAAATAAAAACCTTCCTCAATAAAATGCAAATTTGTTTTATTTTTCCTCCTGGTAAATTGAAATTAATCTATAAAAGATGGCGGTTTGCTACGTACTTTAAATCCGTGAAATGATTTACTAGACTTTTTTAATTATTTCAAGCGGAAGTTTTTAATTAATCATGAGGAAAAGTTTACGTTCAAATAACACAAGCACACTTTAAAAATTATTTTCATTGTGACAAAAAATATTTCTTTTTCTTTTAATAAAACAACACGAGAGTGATTCAACATTGAAAGCACATTTTTCTTGTTAGACTTGTTACCAAAGCATCAATAACAAAATACACAAGTTTGTTCTATCTTGTAGAGATTCTTTCAATTTAAGCACCCCTTCTTTCTTTATTGGAGGATTAAGTTAAATTTGATTTAATTTATTTTGTATTGATTTGGTCGTCGGAATATCTAATTTCGAACAAAACGAATTTTTTTATTAAAAAAGCTATTTTAAATTAAGTAACTGTGATTAAACAGCGATTAATTTAAGTTAATTTTGGATTTATTTTTTTAATCATACTCAAAAATTTGTTAGAGAAATCTTTTGTATATTGTTTTTTATCTCGAAACTAAATGCCACAGATTAAAGTTTATAAAAACTGAGAGCCATAATCAACAATATATTAAAATTGAAACTGCAAGAAGCATAAGTTGATTGCTGCGATTCTATTTTTGTCTTTCTTTATATATACTGCTTTGAATAAAAATTGCAACACTAAGAAGTTGTAGTAAAGTAAAGTAAGTAATGTAATAAAGAAAACATCAAAATATTAATTTATTAAATTAACAACAAATACATTTTTTTTTTAATAATGTGTGAGTCCCTCATGATTTGTAATGCTCATTCACTCGGACTTGGCATACTTCGAATGAGATGATCAATATCTTCTTGCGGTAGTGCATCCCAGGCTTCCTGAATCTGCACACGGAGTTCGTCTAAAGAGATTGAGGGATAAGGTAAATTGCTTAGTCTTGCGCCTATCTCATCCCACACATGTTCAATGAGCAAAAGATCCGGTGAACGGAAAGGCCATGAAAGCACCACCACGTTAGCTTCTTCTAAGAAGTTTACTGTCCTCCTTGCAGTATGTGGGCGAGCATTATCCTGTTGGAAAACAGGATTTTGCAGCCTTTGCAAATACGGCAGTACAATTGGTTTCAGCACAGCCTCTATGTACCGTTGAGCATTTAAGTTGCCAGGAATAAAAACCAGAGGAGACCTATTGCCATACGTGATAGTACCCTAAGTCATCACGTCATCAGCAGGATGCCCGAGTTGTGTCAAGTTTGTTTCTGCGCTCGCCGCAAAGACATCTGACCCGTCTACCTCCGTCGTGGGCCCACAAACAATATCTAGATTTGTCGGTAAACACAATCTGATGCCATTCTTGCCTCCAATTCACCCGTTCCATACACCATTCTAACCTACGAGCTTGATAATGAGGCGTTAAGAAGAGGCACCAAAAAGGACGATAAGAACGCACTCCAAAACTACGTACTTGACGATATATAGACGCCATTGAAATTCTTACATTTAAAGTTTCCTTCTAAGCTCTTTCAACTACTCGCGAGGTTGAAAATCTTTCTCTTAACGCCAAAAGTCTTAAACGACGTTCTTCGCGGTCTGTCGTTTTTCACTGTGGTCCAGATCCTCTCCGACGTCTATAGAAACCTTCCTCAGACCATCGTTTCCAACATCTCATCACTGTAGTTGCGTCACAACCAATTCTGGTGGCAATTTCCTGAAAGGAAAGACCACCCTTTTACTATTCCTTCTTATTCAAAGCTTTTTTCATCTACTGCTCTATTTGCAGTTTTTAGAAGTCGACCTGTACTTTCTTTTTAGTCTGTCTGTGGTGTGTCTCTTTGTCTGTTCAGTCCTAGTTCTGTTTCTAACATTCTCTTTGGTAATTTTTTTTTGTTACTAAGTCTATCTACTTGATTCGTTGTGATTTAATTACTTCTGTTATATCTGTGCTTTTGTATAATCTTTCTAATTCTCCGTTTGTTTTTCTAATTCAAGTTTCTTCTACTTTTTCACCTTCTTCTATAAATTCTCTTTAAAACCTTTTTTCCCATATTTGCAGCATCAACTGTTCTTGTTTTCTCAGTGTCCTTCATTCGCAACTACCAATGTATTATGACTTTTGGACTTAGTATAGAGTGTAATGCATAAACGCTTTTGTTTTCAGCTGCTCTTTTGCATTTATCTTTTCTGTATTTGTTGTGATTTTATTCTGTTACACTTTTTAGATAGACAAATCTCTTAATTTCATTAAATTTACTTTTCTTTTTTTTGTTTACTTTTTATTTAATATCTATCTTTTTATTTTTAGTCTCATTTTTTCCGGGTTTAATATAATCAGCCTTCTTGTTACTCTTAATACCTCTTCTTTGGTTTTTGTCATAAGTGTTTCAACCCCTTCAAATGCAACGCATTGATGTTGTTGATAGAAAAGAAGACCTTGTCTATATATAGTTCTTTGTTTTCATATTTCTTCTAAAACGTCTATAAGCAATGTTGAAGAAAGCGTGTCTTCTTCTCTTAAGCCATCTTCAGTAACGTTATTCTTCTATAATTTTTACATTTTGTCTGCTATCTTTTTTAATAAATTGGACATAGTATTGTTATTCTCTGTGTTTTCTTCGTTATTTTTCTCCTCCGTACTTTGTTTTCTTCTCGACTTTTGTTGTTTCTCTATAATATTTTTAACTTCATTATATGTAGGAAGTTCTTCTTATCTTTCTTCTTGTTTGTTTTTGTTGTTTTCCTCTTCAACTGTTCTTCCTTTAGTCGACGATTTATTTAAGACTTCTTCAGAATATTCAAATTATCTTTCAGTTTCCTCTTTTTCGCTTCCTACTAATTGGCTATGTTTATCACGATAAAAAATTATTTTACGATAAAATCTTTGTTTAATTCTTTTGCATCTTTGATAGAAGTTTCTTACCTCTGTTTTTTGTAATTTTTTTCTAAAACGTTGTGCTTTGTTTTCTTCTTTCTGCAATATTTTTTGTATTTTGCTGTTTGTTTTTATATTCATTCTAGCTATTCTCCGTATTTTGTTCTAGCATACTATTTCTTGCTGTGTCTTGCTTCTACAATCTTTATCCTACCAATGTTTTGCTTTCTATTCTTCTCTTTAATTTGCTTTCTGATTGCTAGTTGTTACCTCTTATTTCTTTTTTATCGTTTTAGTAGTTTTTTGTTGTTGTTGGTTCTCTTTTATCGCTGTTATTTATTTTTCTGTGTTGATTTGTTTGTTGAATTTTATACGATATTGGGTCTTTTTCTAATTGTAAAATTACGCTGTAAAGAGTGAGCGTTTTATCGAATTTGACATTACTAAATCTATAATCGTAGTTATTACTGTGTGAATATCAAGTTATTTATTTATCAAATTATTCGTGTGTGTATATGTATAGTACAAATAAATTATTAAAAACTGCTAAAATTATTTTAAAAACGCTCTGTATGTACATCACCAGAAAACTCAATAGAGTTAGGTACTTTTGTGACGTAATACTCATGTGGCTCTTTATACCAGTTCCTATAATTATAATGTAGGGTGCCATCAGCTTTCTAGTCCATTGTGTCTAGTTTTAATGACTGTAATTGAACACCTAGTAATAGTTGAACTTGTAGGGAAAGTAACAATATTGCAACCACATGTCTCTCTAAATTGTTAGAGAATTTAATCAGATTGCTAACACTCCTCAAACACTAATAAAGCTTGTTCAAAATTAAACACAAATCTCTCAAATATATATAATTAAATGCTAAAGGTTACCTTTGAAAATGTCTAAAAGTTATATCTGGCTTTTAAAATTAGTAAAATTGTGTCTTTAACATTAAAAGTAGTAAAATATTTTTTTATATTGTTTAAGTTACAAAAACAATGCTACTTTTACACTCATTTATTCAAAAAAAAATTAAAATTATTTTTCCGGTTTTCAAAATTAGTAAAATGGCGTTTTCAGCACGTAAAATTAAAAAAAAAATTTTTTTGATATTATTTCTACGTAGATATTGACTGCAATTTATGCTCACATTAAAATATGGTTAAATTATACTCAGCAAAAAGAAAATAAATTGTGTAAATAGAAATGCACTTTACTTAAGTAAACTTCAGTGGAACATATTAATGGAGTGGTGACTTTTAAAGTGATCGATATATAGCATTTGAAATTGACAAATTAATGGTTTAAAAATAGAGCAACTTAACGCTTTGGAATCTGTCTATATTGAAATATGTTTTTCCGAAATAGCTAGTGTTGATAATTTATGTGATTTTAACGAGTCAGTTTTACCTATTTTTCTTCGTAGGTTATGAATGATTTCAGTCGATGCTAGCTAAAAATGTCAAACGTTTCCGCTTGAAACGGGATTAATGCGAAATACTCTACTTCCGGTTTCCGATTACTCGGTTGAGAAGTGTAACCACTTTGTTAGTACACGTTCTAAATATCGATTGCAATTAGAATTTTTGATTTATGACCAAAATTTTAGAAAAATATTTAAATATTAATTGTTATAAATATTAATAAATAATTACGAAGTTATGTTTATTAGTATACAAAGTGTTCTATTAAAATTCTCCAAAGAATTTGATGGAAAATATTTAAGTGTCTAGCGATCTTCTTCGTACTTGTTCCAGGATGTTCTTCAACTTCGTGCACCACTGCTTCATCAATTTTAGGTGTTCTCACACTTAAGGTCTACCTTCAGATTTTCCTTTTCAGACAAAATCAGTTTCAACAAGACGACGATGAATATTAGAAAAGGTTTGATTATCTGGCAAAGCACGACCGGGATATCTCTGGTGATAAATACGTCTGGCTCGCTCACCATTACCGTCGGAAAGGCCATATACGTAATGCATTTCCGCCATTTCCGCATTTAAGTAATTTACTATTATTAACAAGATTGTAAAAACTAAAGAATGAAAGAGATGTCACAGCAAACAGATTTGAATAACAGAGACTTACTAGAGAAAGTCAGATGTCAAAAGCCAGTGCAACTAGATATTTATAGCTAAATTGAATTCTTCAATTATTACATTAATTTTCTCGGACAATAGAACGGTTTTTTTTACTCAAAAATGGCGCATTGAAGGTAAACAACTCAAAAAAAATTTTATGTTTTAAATTAAATGGGAAATTCAAAAATAATTTTTATTTGGAAAAAGCTATTGGCGTATTATTTTTTTCTTAAAAAATATCGAAGTCAATACCCGTACGCACGCTACTGTTAAAGCTAAAAATTCTTTTTGCATTGAAAAATATGCACCTTTATTAACTTTTTTGCGCGATTGGTTGTTTTTATCAGTTTACTGTGCCTGTTTCCACGACGGTAGGTTGCTGTTACTGGTTGCTACGTGTAACGAAACGGTAAGTAATTCACTTACCGATCAGTGAACGGTAAGCAATTAAATCTAAAAAAAAACAATTTTGCGATTTATTTATTAAAATTAAATGTACAATTATTATAATTAATAGTAGTAATACCACTCGCATTTGAGTTTCTAGTGTTAATAGACAAACTTTCCGACGTAGAAGTCCCAGGTTGTTGTAATAGTCCACCAACATCGCTGTGTAAAATTTTATGAGCAAATTCAATTTTGTTTTGGAGGGAATCTTCCACGTAACTCTCGGCCACCGTTGATGAACGCCACCCACCATGTCTTTTTAGTCCCAACACATCAACTCCGTTATTCGCCAAAAGTGTAGCCGATGTGCGTCGAAACGAGTGTCCAGTAGAACCTTCAGGGGCTTGCAACGTTAAATACTTTGCAATTTTTGACGGCCAGCCTCCAATTGTGCCTTTTCCTGTGACTTGCCTAGTGCATTTACCATTTCGATAGTTCAGAAATAAATGATCTGACGTTGGGTTGCTTGGTCGAATACTTATGTATTTTCGAAGTATTTCCAAATAATGAACTGCTTCATTTTCTTTATTAATAACTGTGAACATTCGCTGAATATTCGTTTTTGTATTTGGAATATTTACTATAAACATTTCTTCATGCTCTTCTATGTCACTCATTTTAATATTGTACAATTCCTCTTGTCTACAAGCGCCCGATACTCCCAATATCATTGCTATTGTTGCAAATATATTGTTTCCTTAGAACTCAGATGTACCACCTCATCATCTACAACATACCCTTTGAATTAAAAATTGTTCGTCTGGTGTTTTATTCAAGAATTTTTCCATGTATTCTTTGGTAAAAATTTTAGCCTTCTTAGGCCGATATTCAATCTTTTTTCTCTTAAGATAAGCAATTAATATAGCAAACTTAGAAATATCGATAGCATCATGGAGAAAAATTGTACTCTTCAGCATATAATACTCCGCCCATAAACTGCCTGGGGCCTTCAAGTGTCCACTTCTCACCACAAAATACGCTAACAAGCACTTTTCATTTACAGAAATCTTCTTTGCTTCACGCCATTCCTTAAACAACTTGTATGTCTGTTCATATCGGGCTTTAGATTTTTCTGGAATTATTGCCGAATATCCTTCTTGCCAAGTGTCTTCTAAATCATCCGGTAAATCATCACTATCGCTCATATTTGCTTCGAAAACGGAACCACAAAACAGAACTATGTAGGAATGATTGTATCAAAAAGACAATTTTACTTGTTTGGAACAAAACCATAGCAACCATGGAACAGCCACCCAAGGCTTTCAGTTTCAATCTTCCCGATTATCACAAATGTATTGATATAAATTATTATTATTATTATTCTAGAAACTCCAATCCCGCAAAAAACGTTATAAGCATGTCGAACGTTAAGGATTACCGTTCTCAGACAATAATTGGAGTGGTCGTTTCGCTCCTCCTCCAAACAATTGTCTTCGAACGGTAAGCATTCCTTACCGTTCTCCATACTTAATATACTATCACTACGTACTAGATATCACTGAAATATCTGAAGCGGTTCTGAAAATATTAATTAATTTCTACTTTTTCTCTTAAGAGGAGTAGTTACCAATTTCTCTAGTAGAGGGATTCCAATGTAAACGCGCAAATCTGTAGCTAGTTTATTTATAAAAAGAAATAAAAACTTTTGCCACAAGTATTGTAATAACATGGATTACATTTTGACTTTTTTAAATTTTTAATTTCGTTGACTTTAAATTTTAATAATTCTTTAATAATTATTTTATATTATATATAAACATTTTTTTAAAAATCACTTTCAGTCATTTTGTAGTTAATAATGAGAAGAATGATTGTGCCAAATTTTGTAAAAATATTTTTATAAATAAAAGTGCTACAGATTCGCGCGTTTACATTGGAATTCCCATAAGAGAAATTACCTCCATACTCCTCTTAAAATTTAACACCCCGAGTTTTTGTAAAAAAACATTTTTAAACCATAGTTTATAAAGCAAACTAACATTAATTTTTTATTTAGATTCACACCCTTAAATATTCGCATATCATTAAGAAACACCCTGTGTATTATTAGATGAGTTGGTTATGTTTGAGCAATATTTAAAGCGTGTATGACCCAACAATGTTGCCTTGCTTATTTAAAAATAACTTCACAAAATATTATTGATTAAAATTTCAAAAATAGTAACAAATAAACTCAATAATTAATGTAAAACAATTTTTTTTAAGACGTCAGCAAAATTTGATATATTACTGAGCTAAATTGTTTTATTTTAAAATTTTACTTTTCTGCCTAGTCTGTAAATCATAAAAAACAGCATAAAAAATACTTTTTATTTGTATAATCTGTTTAAATCAATTTTAGACGATATATTATTAGGTAAGCTATTATTTTTTTTAAGCAAAAATAGAATAGCAATCAGGAATAGAGACAAATCCAATTTAGGAAATAACTAACCTCAATTATAGGTATAACCCCGACTGCAACCTGTCATTAATTGCATGTCAGATACAGATTACTAATGAACTGGGTGTGAATAAGCAGTGGGAGTCACAGATTGTTTAATTCTAGATTAAAACAGATTTAATCTGAAATAAATTTCTTTAAATTAATTTTTTGTTTTTGCTGAAATTTTGTAGTCAAATGTGTTTATACATCTAAACCTTTTTAAGCTTATTAAGTATGCACTAGTGTTAGAGACAGAACTCCTCCCTCTGGACATTCTCGACCATCTAACGTCAGCAAAAACGACCAACTTAACCTACAGTTTCTAATATGACATTTTCTAACTTTTACGGCTTTAATATCCTACGAAATGTAAGCTCAAAATTAAATTTTTACTTTAAGTGAATTTTCTGTTTGCTTGCAAAATGTTCAATAATTTGGTATTCTACCTTTTAACAGAATAAAATATGAAATATTCAAAGTCAAACTTACAAATGTATTCAT
Organism: Tribolium confusum; assembly: GCA_029207805.1. NCBI lineage: Eukaryota > Metazoa > Arthropoda > Insecta > Coleoptera > Tenebrionidae > Tribolium > Tribolium confusum. The sequence continues at coordinate 1,362,022 of JALGAY010000004.1, forward strand.
GTAAATAGTAAAGTTGAATTTACATACATCGGTGCGGTAACCAACCCTAGGATATGTTAATTGTGGCTCTGAAACTAGATTATACTTTCAACTTGATAGGAGAGACAGTTCAGGATGAATAAATTTATATTACAACGGCAAAAATATTCTTTTTCAAATCTCTGATCTTTCTGATACATTTCTCAAGTAAACTTTGTTTTTTTAATTAAAGTAGGAAGAGGCACTGCTGACTAAGTGATTTACACAAAAAAATTTCAAAAAATCTTAATACTGTAACAAGCAATTTAAAAAAAAGCAATAAAAGAAAGAATGTTTGGGTAAATAGTTCTAAATTATCTCTTCTAATTAAATCTAGAAAAATTACTAAACATCTGGCACTTTCTAGAAAGGACATTTGATTATACAGGGTGTTCCAACGGTCCGAAAAAGCTCTATAACTTGTTTATTTTTTAATTTGTCATGTTTAAGAAATCACAGTAAGCACATGTCACTGAGCAGGTTGTTGAGTAAACACTTAAAAGATGCGGTAAACATTCAGGAATCAAACGGCGTTACTTACTTTATCTTGTGTGCAAGCATTTAGAAGGTACGAATTCTTAGACAGACCCTTGCATTTCAAAAATTCTGGTAATAAAAGCGCCACAAATTAAAATTGATAACAGATAAATGAAAAAAACCTCTATAAAAGTTATTTGTAAATTAGCATAAAATTCAAAAATACAATCAAACTGAGTAGAATATTCCATTTAAAAAAAACATAACTTTAGTGTTTTTTCATATTGGAATACCCTGTATATAAACCGCAACATTTTTAAAATGAACAACAAAAACGCAGCTATAATCTAAAAAAAATAATATCTCTAAAAATAAACAAGTTATAAAGCTTTTTCAAACCGTTGAAACAGTCTGTATAAAGAAAAGAAACTGACCGGAAGTTAGTCAGTCAGTTAGTGAGAACGAAACAAGCAAGCATATTAAGTTAGTTGTTTTTCATTGTTTTAATATTCCACTTTGTGCTTTCCTGTTTCTTTAAAAAAATGTTTGTTGATCTCTGTCCGGTAATCAAATAATCGTTAGTAGCTAGGTAATAATAGCTGTAGTTGATATTACATATATGGCAATATGCGTGAACATCGCTTCTTAAATCTCCTTATTATAGAAGTGGAGAGAGCAAAGGCCGAAGGGTTAATGGGCCAGCTAACTGTGCTTCCAGCTCTACAACTCCACTATGGATAATCGAGGGTTTGTGGACTTAAAGTAGATTGCTATTATGAACCGTCGTCTGTGTACTCGATGTCTGTCCCTTTTGTGTTATTCTCGATAAAAATTACTTTCTGTTTAACATTACTAATAGTAAATTTGAATAACGTAATGAGGTTTGGCGTTCTACCGTTATTAATATTCCGACAATAATAGATAGACATTAATACGATACATTTGCTTTCACTGGAATATTTCAATTGGAAGATGGAACGTTTTACACATATAGACCAGTAAATAACAAAACAGTAAATCAGTAAATAACCAATTGAAAAATTTGTTTCAGTTGAGTTTATCAGAATATAATTTTACTTTATTTTACAACGTTATTTAAACTACAAATTACGTATTTAGCAATTTATTTAGTAAGAAAGGCTTTAGTAATTTTTTAAACGTTAAAAATAATAAAATAACTTATCACTGAAGTAAATTCTTCAGAATTGCTAGGTTATGTTTGACTAACACGTGATTAAGGTTAAAGTGCTGTCATTCTGTCAGTAACAAAATCATAGTCATACTTAATAATCACTCGTTACAATAAGAAATCTCAGAATCAAGTTTTTTAACAAGACTAATCTTAAATTATTTTTTTTATATACTCAGTTTTCGAAAAATGTAATTTTGGTGGTAAAATAGCGACGTTTTGGTGTCTTTTACTTAGTAACTATATTGTCTGTTACTACTACAAATATAGACAACCAGCTGTTCACATTTGAACCGAATAACCCAAAATTGTTTGACAAGATGTTTCAATTTTATTGATTGGAAGCACATGAATGCGTGATATTGAAACTTTTCTTATAAAATATAATTCTGTATTTCTAAAAAATAAAAATTTCGGTATAGAAACTTTGCGTTTATTAAATTACTTGGCAAGTTATATTAAAATCTGTCAAACCTTAATGAAAATATACAGGTTTCTCTCCTTATTTAAAAACTTTTCACTTTTACCAATCCTTTTTGATATTTCTTTACGAAACTTATCGACGTTTTTGATCTTAATTAAGATCTAAAGCTAGAGCACTCCGCTCGGTATAAATAACCAGCAAAAAGCAAATATACTCAACGATATTAGAAGTGTTACACCTAAAAGAAATATTTTTTTAGCAACAGGTTGAGTAAATGTTAAGCGAGTTATAGTAACAATTGGTGCGAACAGAAAAAGGTAAAAAAACACAAAACAGACTAAGAGGGCAACAAGACAACTAGCTCTTCAAGACCATTTTGCTACTACGCAACAACTCAGTTTAAAAAATTGTCTCTTCTATTGTTACTGAGTATACAAATCTAATTTTAATGCTATTTTATATCAACATTTCCCTTTCACCTTTGTGTACCTATTTAATAATTATTGACGAAGTTATTTAATGCTTCCTTCACAATCTGTGAGACGTTTGTCTCCATTATTAACGATTTACTAGCTGAAAATGAGATGTCTTGAACAATTCAAAGCCGAAATGAATTTTCTTGAATTAATATGCACCAAAGCAGAAATTGCATTTCCTTAGTTTTGTATATGCGGCAAAGAGAATTCATTTCCTAAACAAAAATTTTAAGCGAAATTCTCCAAATTAAGTAATCTATCAGGAAAAGTTCTTCATGTGCATTTAACGCCTCGAAATTTCAAACAGAGAGTTTAATGTTCTGTAAAGTGCTTCGTTTAAAAAATTTATTATGCACTCGCTCGAAATGAAAATTTACCAATTGCTAAATGGACGTGTCTGGCAAAAAGAACGATCTTTTTTATTTAATTACTCACGAAAAATTAAAAATAGAAATATTTTGTTATTAATTGTTAACATTTATAAACAATAAAACAGTTTTCTTTCTTTCAAGAGATTTTTTTTTAATTTAAGGTGGTTTCAGAGGTTAATATCTAAATCTTTCTGTTTCTTTAAATTTCCGAAATTTTTGTAAAGTAATTTAATCCTGAAGACACTAGTTTTACAAATACTAGCATTATTACAGCAAAAATTTTACAGCTACCTGTGATTGATTTGTTATAATAATATAAATATTTAGTTATTAATTAAACAAACTAGGTCGTTGTTTTTGCCAAACTCTGCACTTTGAAATGACTCTTGTTAGGTTTGCACAAGTTTATCACAATAAAGTCTCTTCATTATTCTGATTTAACTTGCTTTGAGCCAAACCACAAACATCTTCTTCTCTTTCACAGGTTTGACCTAATTTTACAAGTGCTGTTTTATTATCAGGTGAAAAACAAAAGCTTTAATAGTTTTATGTTATTTACGACTCACATTTAACAATAAATATTGGAGATTTTATTTATTAGAAAGAGTATAAATTAGTACCAAACACAAATTTAAAAAAAAATGTTTTATCGCTTTTACCTGTACAAAACAAAACTAAACTCGGACTAACGCTATTTGCCGCTTTTTTTAAACAAACACATAGTACATAGTAAATTATTAAAATAAAAATATTACATAAATATTTAAAATGATAATATAGATAATTATTTTATATTTTTTACCTCATACCAATTAAAATCCAAAAAATTACACAAATTGCTACTTACATATTGTTTTTCTAATATTTATATATTATTTTTTATATAAGTAATTTATATTTAGCAGATATCAGCCTAAAAAATATGCTTATTATTACTTAAATATTGTATAATAGTATATTAAGTATGGAGAACGGTAAGGAATGCTTACCGTTCGAAGATTATTGTTTGGAGGAGGAGCGAAGCGACGACTCCAATTATTGTTTGAGAACGGTAATCCTTAACGTTCGACATGCTTATAACGTTTTTTGCGCGATTGGAGTTTCTATAATAATAATAATAATAATTTATATCAATACATTTGTGATAATCGGGAAGATTGAAACTGAAAACTTTGGGTGGCTGTTCCACGGTTGCTATGGTTTTGTTCCAAACAAGTAAAATTGTCTTTTTGATACAATCATTCCTACATAGTTCTGTTTTGTGGTTCCGTTTTCGAAGCAAATATGAGCGATAGTGACGATCTACCGGATGATTTAGAAGACGCTTGGCAAGAAGGATGTTCGGCAATAATTCCAGAAAAATCTAAAGCTCGATATGAACAAACATACAAGTTGTTTAAGCAATGGCGTGAAGCAAAGAAGATTTCTGTAAATGAAAAGAGCTTGTTAGCGTATTTTGTGGTGAGAAGTGGACACTTGAAGGCCCCAGGCAGTTTATGGGCGGAGTATTCTATGCTGAAGAGTACAATTTTTCTCCATGATGCTATCGATATTTCTAAGTTTGCTACATTAATTGCTTATCTTAAGAGAAAAAATATTGGATATCGGCCTAAGAAGGCTAAAATTTTTACCAAAGAAGACATGGAAAAATTCTTGAATGAAGCACCAGACGAACAATTTTTAATTCAAAAGGTATGTTGTAGATGATGAGGTGGTACATCTGAGTTCTAAGGAAGCAATATATTTGCACGTAGCAATGATATTGGGAGTATCGGGCGCTTGTAGACGAGAGGAATTGTACAATATTAAAATGAGTGACATGTTTATAGTAAATATTCCAAATACAAAAACGAATATTCAGCGAACGTTTACAGTTATTAATAAAGACAATGAAGCAGTTCATTATTTGGAAATACTTCGAAAATAAATCAGAATTCGACCAAGCAACCCAACGTCAGATCATTTATTTCTGAACTATCGAAATGGCAAGTGCACTAGCAAGTCACAGGAAAAGGCACAATTGGAGACTGGCCGTCAAAAATTGTAAAGTATTTAAAGTTGCAAGCCCCTGAAGGTTTTACTGGACACTCGTTTCGACGCACATCGGCTACACTTTTGGCGAATAACCGAGTTGATGTGTTGAGACTAAAAAGACATGGTGGGTGGCGTTCGTCAACGGTGGCCGAGAGTTACGTGGAAGATTCCCTCCAAAACAAAATTGAATTTGCTCATAAAATTTTACATAGCGATGTTGGTGGACTATTACAACAACCTGGGACTTCTACGTCGGAAAGTTTGTCTATTAACACTAGAAACTCAAACGCGAGTGGTATTACTACTATTAATTATTATAATTGTACATTTAATTTTAATAAATAAATCGCAAAATTTTTTTTTTAGATTTAATTGCTTACCGTTCACTGAACGGTAAGTGAATTACTTACCGTTTTGTTACACGTAGCAACCAGTAACAGCAACCTACCGTCGTGGAAACAGGCACAGTAAACTGATAAAAACAAACCAATCGCGCAAAAATAAATATAAATTGCTACTATTGTTAGTATAACGTTACTGCATAAAATTTGGGTACTTATAGTTATCTAACAAATAAAAAAATATCTGTTTTAATAAAAAAAAATTGAGAAACTTTAAGTTATCTTAACATACATACACAAAAACAGTTGGCAGATATACTCAAATTATCTAAAATTGGACCATCTTTTCAAGACTCTTGTATAACCCAAAAAATAGCCATTGTTTAATTTATAAACAGGCAAATCACATTAAAAATGAATCTTGATTTATGACAGTTTAAAATTAAAATTATTTTTTACGATAGTTTATTTGTTTATAAATTGAACAATGACTATCCTTTGGTTTATACAAGTGTCTTAAAAAGTCAGCTCCTTTTAGATATTTTGAGTATACTTAAATTAGCAATATTACAAGCAAAGCTAGACGACAGCTAGCTACTAAGTAAGCTAAAATTGATAAGAAAAGTTATAAGCAAGCTTAGTTGCTTAAAAAAATATAAGTCGCTGTAGTTATATCTTTGCTACATTTTTCAAGTTGATATCTGTAGCTGTACCTTCAGAAATAAATTGACAGCTACTTTCTTGTAATAACTTGAGTGTAAAAAATGTAATAAACTCTCAAATTTTTGTCTATTTAGGAAAAATTTTCAGAAGATTTTATCTTTGAATGTCCATATTACTCACGCAAATCGGCTTAGTCAAAGCACTTGACTAGATAAACGACTGTAAATTTTAAACATGTATTCGTGATAAAAATTTAATTTTTTAGATTAAAAAACGACTCAAATTGTATTCAATTTTCTCAATTTGTACAATTCTGTTAACTGTATCTATTCAGGTAACAGCCACCATTTTACAAATTAGTCCTAATTAGGATTAAAATTGGATTAGTTTAACATGTGAACAGCGCTTGTCTATTCCGTCATTGTCTCTGTATTTATTTGATCTTGCATGGCATGATAACAGCTCTACAAACACTCCAGGAGAGGAATCTAGTATAGCAGGAACCGCAAAGTAGCCAAAAACAATGCTAATTGCACTAAAACAATAATTATTGGTATTTGAAACAACGGAAAATTGTTTTTAAATTTTTTATTTTATAATACTTTTACATTTTGATAAAAATAGGCAACACAAATTACACAGTTTTGTTTAAATTGTCTGGAAAAAACTATTTCAGTTTCTCATAGTTTGTGAAGATTTTAACCTAGATTTTTTTAAAGACAGTCAAGATAATACGAACAATACGCTAATATGCTGGAGACAACCATTGAGCCTCTTATAGTTTAGGAGCTTGAAAATTAATTAGACGAATTGGGAAATCTCGTATTTAATAAACATCTACTGTATTTTCAACAAGATGGAGTACCTCCACACTATGTACTTCCAGTTAGGCAATGGTTGGATAACCACTACCCAGATCGATAGATTGGGAGAGGAGGACCTATTGAATAGCCTTCTAGGTCACCAGATCTTACACCACTGCATTTTTTATGGGGTTATTTAAAGTGTGTAGTTTATAAAATAAAAGTAGATTCACTTGAACAATTGAGACAAAAAATCATTCAGGAGTGTCAAGCTATTCGCAGAGAAACTTTTCAAAAAGTTCGTGAAGAATTTCAAAACAGGCTATATTTTGTTTATCAAACAACGGAAATGACTGTCAACATCTATTATAGCATTTAATAAAAATTAATTACTTAGGCAATGTTTTATTTTAGTTTCAATTAGAGTTCATTTACTACAGCGAATAACAAAAATAAAAATTTTAAGTCTTTCTTTTCGACTATTTGGAAAACGACTTTCTAAATAGGCTTTTGCATAAGATTTTTGAAAAGCGTTTGTAATGAGCTTTCCAACGATGTATCACAAGTAGAGTAGTTCTATTTAAAATTTTCAAGTTGGGGTGGTTGTGGCTTAAAGGGTGGGTGGAGGTGCGTCACTTACGGTGATGTTAATAATTAACTTCAATAAACTGTACCAACCTAAGTATGATTCTTAACAGGTCAAACATTATCAATACATGCTGATAAAAATTTATAATCATCTCCCTTGTGAAATCACTATTATTGAAAATCTAAACAAATTTAAAAACACGGTGAAAAAGTGGCTAATAACTAAAGCGTATTACTCCCTCTCTTCAAAAATATTTTGCATAACTGTTCTTGTATTAGTTGTCTTAATTGCTGTTCTGTTAAATTGTTGTTCTATTTTTCTTTGTTTATTTTTTGACGTATGCTATATCACGTTGTGATCCATAACATAATTGAGCATTAAACTATTCTTATTCTTATTCATAGAAAAAATTGAAGTAAATCAATAAGTTTTCAGCTTATCCGCGTCTGAAAATTGAGTAAAATTAATAAAATATTTTCAGAAAAGTTTTTACAAGCCGGTCGCATTGTGTCTAAGATTTTCATAAGCAAACTCTCAAATGATATATTACTTAAAACCTGACAGTTCCTTAAAACGAGGCCGACATTTTGTATAAAAACTCCGCATATTGGATCGAGATTTTTCACCTTGTAGCCCTTATGAAAAAATAATTTTTAATAAATTTTTAAGTGTCCTTGAGTTGAAAGTTTCCAGGTGCGTACTATCTTGTCGTAGACAAGACTTTTAATTAAATTAGGTGCTATATACAACTGAGAGACTCCAACTCTGAATTACTTAACTACAATAAAACAAATTTCCCTGTGGAAATAATATCTAGCATTTCAGAAAAGTTTTATTGAAAACAATCAAATGCTAGTTTCTGTGAGATCTTTTATTGAATTTGAGTTTTATACAAGACTCTAAAACTGATATATAAAGCACATTAATTGGTCCCACCAGGTGCGAACGGACTCTATTTTATTAGATTTTCACGAGCGTGAGTTAGTTTCGCCTTTCAACCGCTTTTATTGCTTAGAATTGTATTCATTTGGGCACTTTATTACATTGTAAATCTACGAACTTGATCAAATATTTTCAGCAAAATCCATTTATATCGCTTTCAGCAACCTTGTATGGTTTACAGAACTTCACTGGATCTCTTGCATTAAACTTGAATAGAGCATTTTCAGCACGAAATGTACAAACAAATCTAAAAACTGAAACTAAACATAAAAGAAATTTTTAATTAATTAAAAGCAACCTTTACACACATTTTTTTAAATATTAAAACTACGTAAATGTTGTAACATCTACACAAATATTAAAAACTCATTTTAACAGCAAACTAAAATTGTTTAGTAGGTTTTTCAGTGTAATCAGGTTTTTTAAATACAAAACTAACTAATTCAAGTTGATTTTCTTAGTTTATTACCCTAACATCCAATATCAGGCAAAAACAATAGTAATAAGTTGTTATTTTTGATTGGTTATTATTTTAAAACTGTGATTTATAAGTAACAGTAACAGTGTGTTACTTTCCTTAAAAAATAACTGTTATTTTTAGTCTACACTCTTCTTTAAAAAATAACTGTTATTTTAACAACAGCTATTACTTTTAAAATTGCTATTTTTTAAAGCAACAGCAAATTTGAATAAAAGAGTAACAAAATAAAGCTACATTGTTGTTATGTTGAGTAATAACATGTACTGTTAGCTGTTATTAAATACAAAAGTGTTTCTCTAAATAACAGTTCAAAAATAACAGCCAATTTTACTCTTATTTAAAATTGCAGTAACAGGTAATAACTGAGATTAGAAAATAAACAGCTTATGCTATTATTATATTTAATAATAATCTATTTAAAATTACAGAAATAGTTAAACAAGCATTTAAATTATAAACGTTTATTGTTTGTGTTTGAGCACATGCCCTGTTATGTTAGCTGTTACATAAATATTGTTTTAAATAACAGTTTAAAAATAACAGCTATTTATAACTGTTATTTTTAACTGTTTCAAGTAGTAACTGTTATTAAAAAATAACACTATTTGCTATTATTACATTTAATAATACTAATAATAAGTAATAACAGCAATATAAAAATAACAGTTTGATAATAAAAGCTATTTTTAGCTGTTATTTTAAAATGCAGTAACAAGTAGTAACTGTTATTAAAAACAACTGTTTTTGTTTTTATTACATTTAATAATAATTTAGGTAAAATAGGGAAGTAATTAAATAAACATTTAAAATATAAACAATCGATTCATGTTCAAGCACTTTCTATAAATTTGTTTTTAGAATGGTCAATTGTCCTCCGATCTTACATTTGAGTACAGAAGTAGATTCAGAATGCTTAAATTAGCTTAAATAAATTTTTTTCTCAATTTTTTAAAAATGTCATATTTTTGGAAGTGTTATAGCCTTAAAAAATCGTCAATGTTTTTGAAATTTGCTGAAAATTGCTGAAAAAGTTACGTCTGACGTCCAGATTACAAATTTATATTGTAATATCACGTAAAAAAATAAAAAATAATTAAAATTCATAAAAAAATAGTTTTAGTTACTAATTTCTTGTTTTAAGACACTATTGTCACGAAGCGGAAGTTCGTTATCCTGCTAGGTCGAAAGCCTGCCGATGCGGATGGGCTATTGCTGATATCCACTAAATCACCGTCGGTTGAGGCAATAGCTGGGTCAGCATTTGGGGGGTTGGCAAACTAACGAGTGGCGTTAATCGTGGAGTCGGTTGGTAGAGTTCAACGACGAGAGTTGAGTTAGGTGGAGTGTGAGATATGTCTAGACCCTTCGATTGTGTGAGAATGTCAATGTAAGTAGCCTTATTGTATTATGTATAACTGGATTTCCATACTTTGCAAACATTATTAAATTTCCTTTTGTATTAAAACCCTGTTTTTAATCTCAACCCCACCTCACGAGGCAGAGCCCGTGACACTATCGTCTTCTTTCTCTCATAACTTCTAAACAAACCGCAGCTTTTCTATAAAATTAAATTTATTTATAGATTTTAAACCATTCTATTAATTTTTGAAAATTATAGTTCTATATCTTTTTGCATTTTTGAAAAAAAAATTTTCAAAATGAAAAAATAGTTTTTTACTTCTATCAACTTGTCACTAGAATTGTCAGTTCTTCTTTGATTCCAGATCTAAGTTTAGAAATGGATTCAGAAAGCTTATGTTAGCTTAAGTATTTTTTTTACATAATTTTGAAAAAAAATTTAATTTTTAAATAAAAATTAAATTAAAGCAGAATTTGTTTTTAAATATTAAAAACAAATTAAATTTCTAACAATTAGTTTGTCACAATATTTATTAAAATCTATATATTTTATAGAAAAAAATTTAACTTAAATAAATATATTTTTAATTTTTTGATAATAATACCAACAACACTAACAACCAATAATAATAATAATAATAACGTAAAAAAATCAAAAATAATTAAAATTCTCAAAAAAAATGTTTCAGCTCCAATTTTTTTTTGAGACACTATTGCCTTTCGTCTGTCATAACTTTCGAACAAACCAGGTTTCTTTAATGAAATTAACCGTGCTTATACATTTTCAACTTTTCTATTGATTTCTAAAAACTTCAATTTTATATCTTTTTTATATTCTCTAGAAAAAAAAAATTAAATAAAAAAATAATTTTTTACTTCTATGAACGAACTAGTCTTCGGAATCATCAAATCTCTTCCGATCTAAAATTGGAGTTTAGAAACTGATCCAAAAATCTCAAATCCATTTTAAAATTTTTTGAAAACTTTTTGAAAATGTCACTTAGTTTTGAAAGGGTATAAACCCTTCAAAATTCATTTATTTTTCAAAATCTTTCAAATTAGCTGAAAATTGCTGAAAAAATTATATCTGACGTTTTAATTATAAATATGTATTACAATATGACGTAAGAGGGTTAGAAATAATTGAGATTTCCCCAAAAATAATTTTACCCTCTCAATTTGTTGTTTTGGGACATGACTGACTTCCTTCTCTCATAACTTTTAAACAAACCGCATTTGTCCTATAATATTCAACAGGGTTTTAGACTTTAAACCGCTCTATTAATTTCTGAAAACCTCAAGTCCGTATCTTTTGGCGTTTTTGAGAAAAAAATTCTTAAAATGAAAGAAGTTTTTTATCTCCATAAACTTGTCTCTAAAATCGTCAATTTTTGTCTGATCTCAAATCTGAGTTCAGAAACGAATTCAAAAAATCCAAGTTAACTAACACATTTTTTTTTTGAAAACTTTTTTGTAAATATCATTTATTTTTGAAAATTCATCGATTTTTCAAATTACTTCAAATTGGCTGAAAATTGCTGAAAAGATTATATCTGACGTCTTAATTACAAATATGTATTATAATATAACATAAAAGGGTTAGAAATAATTATAATTTCCACAAAAATAATTTTACCTTCTCGATTTGTTGTTTTAGGACACCACTGCTTTTCTTCTCTCATAACTTTTAAACGAACCGCACTTGCCTTATGAAATTTAACGAACATATAGATTTTAAACAGTTCTATTAATCTGTAAAAATCCCAAGCCCATATCACTTCGCGTTTTTGAAAAAAAAGTTCTTAAAGTGAATGGAGAGTTTTTAACTTTTATGAAGTAGTCTCTAGAGTCGTGAATTCTGCTCCGATTTCAGATTTGAGTTCAGAAACAGATTTAGAAAGCCCAAACTAGTTAACGTAAATTTTTTCAAAATTTTTTGAAAACTTTTTTAAAAATAGCATTTTTTTGTAAAAATTCATCGATTTTTCAAAATTTTTTTAATTGGTCAGAATTGCTGAAAAGATTATAACTAATTTCTTAATTACAAATATGTATCATAATATGACGTAAATAGGTTAGAAATAATTGAAATTCCCCCAAAAATAATTTTACCTTCTCAATTTGTTGTTGTGGGACACCACTGGCTTCCTTCCCTCATAACTTTTAAACAAACAGCATTTGCTCTAAAAAAAATTACTGCACTTATAGATTTTAAACAGCTCTCTCAATTTTTAAAAACCTCTGGCCCATATCTCTCCGTGTTTTTGAGAAAAAAAAATAATTTTTCACTTCCATAAAATTGTCTCTAGAATCGTCAATTCTCCTCCGATCTCAGATCTTAAAAACTTTTTCAAAAATGTTTTTGTAAAAGGTCTTCAAAATTCATTAATTTTTTAAAATCCTTCAAATTAGCTAAAAATTGCTATCTAACTACCTAATCACAAATAATACGTATTATAATAGAACACAAAAAAGTCAGAACTAATTAAAATTTAAAAAAAACGGTTTTAACTTCTAATTTGTTATTTTGAAACGTTGCCGTCTTCCTTTTCTTTCAATTTTTAAAGAAACCGCATTTGCCACGTAAAATCTACCGGATTTATAGATTTTAAACCGCTTAAAAAAATTGTTTTTAAAATACTGACCAATTAAGTGAAGGCAAAAAACAGTTGTCTGTGGTTACGAATATTATCAGCTTTTCCTAAAAATTTTTAGTAGAGATTGCCTTTAAAAATTGTAATTCTCTTTAAAGCATAAACTTTATAAATTATGTAGGTAGCCCACAATAAAACGTAACGTACCGTAAACATAATTAAAATAATAGTTTTAATTACGTTTGGTGTAATTACAATTAGATATATAATGTGTTCGAGATATAACTGAAAGTTGTAGAGAAAACAGTTTCTGGGAAATTTCGGTGGCTATAAAATGTCAATTTCAATGGAAAAGATGTATACGTACTGTTATATTTTATAGGTAATGGCCGCGTTTGAATTCAAGCGAGAAATAAAACAGTAATTGTTCATCCTCTGTAATAAAACAAGAAGTAAGGTTGGTACTTAAACTCCCTAACTAGGTAAATATTGGGTAAAACATTACGAGTACTTTTATTCCTATTAAGTCAACAGTTTTAATTAAAAAAAAATTTTGAGATCAGTCTCAGTTATTTTGCTCAATGGATTTACCAGAATGACACAAATTTCACCAGATTATATATACCAACGCTAGATAAGCCAATACTGGAATTTATGTGCGGTGCGAATATAAAATTGCAATAATACAAGCCCTAAGGGTTGCCAACCAACAAACGCTTCTATTTTTTCCTCACGTAATTTGTCGTCTGTGACATCAGGTTTTGCGATGAAATCGAAGAAGATATTCGATGTAATTGTATTTTCAGAATTTCGCACTCGAATACATTCGTCAGTCACATGAATGCTTCGATTTATTTTTCGAAATAAAATCAATTTTATCTCTCAGATTTTTTACTAAAATACTAGCTCGAATCAAATGCATCACTGATGCGCACTCTAATTATTTACAAAACCGAAAACGTTTACCTTTTAGGAATTGACATTTACTGGTAGCTGAATTGATTTTTACACAAGAATTGCTCTATACGTGGCTCGGTTTAAAAAATACAAAAAGAACAAATGATGGAAAATAACAGGAGGTAAGAAATATACAAGCAATAAAAGTTTTTTTAAATATCTTTAGAATGTTGTTATAACACTTATTTAAGTGTTTTAATATCTATTACAGCACCGAATTTTGAAAAAATTCACTAAATTGCAATTCCCAAATATTGTAGTTAATTTAATATATTCTAGTGTTTAGGTAATTTATGTGTATTATTATCTATTTGAGATTTGTTGTCACAGTTTAGGAAAGTTTAATCCGGTCCGGCATACAGTAAACAAATTTAAAAGAGCCACAAATATATTACTAATTATCAATTTATTTTATTTATAGTCTCATAAACAATTTGTTGCAAATGTTTCTCTTTAATTGTAGTTTTATTGTAGTCTCTCCCATCTTGAACAACGAACTTTGCCGCCATTTTGTCAAACACAACATACGAAAAAATTTAAATTCAGTGTGCGCAATTTTAAATTTTCGGTTGTATTTGGTCAATTCTAATACAAAGAAAAGATGCGAACAGCTACGAGCACGCTCTGGGCGTGCAGAAGAGCTGTTAGCAGAACCTATGGTCTTACACCCCGCGTTATGCTTTGGCTCTACAACTTTGTTGTCAAACCAATGATCACGTTCTGCCTGGTGGACCATATCAAGTGCGTTTTGGACCAAAAAGAGTTTGGCATGGGTCCAGTGTTTAGCCTGCCTGATAATTACTGGGGCCTTCTGAACTACACCGACCGCAGCCATGGAGCTCATCGTGGGGATTCGGCCACTTCATTTTGTTGTGGAAGAGTCTGCTGCAATGAGTTTCCTAAGGCTTCGCGGTACAAATCGGTGGAAAACAGCAACGGGAGAGGGTCATCGGACAATATGTACTAGGATGTTGAATTTGGACCCCATTTTTGAAATGAGGGACGACAGTATGACCTCCAGGATTGCTACAGCTCACAAGTATCTTGTGAAAATTCCACCACGTAACAACTGGTGTGAAAAAGCGAGCAGCTTCAGAACGGGAGATTGGCTTGTCTGCTATACTGACGAGTCGGTTCACCCCAATGGAGCAGGCTCAGGAATATCTATATGTGGGCTCGGAGGTAAAATTTTAATATCTTTCGGCAAACACGTTGACGTTTTCTAAGCGGAAATCTTCGCTTTGCTCGCTTGTGTGACTGAGTGCGTGCAGAGGGCTTTGTCAAACAGCCGAATCTACATTTGCACCGACAGTCAGGCTTCGCTGCAGGCCTTGCAATCGTGCAGGTACTCATCGAGGCTTGTCTGGGAATGTCACAACAAATTACAGAAACTGGCAGAGTGCAACAAAAAGGTTGTACTTTGCTGGGTACCAAGACACTGTGGTCTAACGTGTAACGAGAGGGTTAACGTTCTGGCTCGAGACGGTTCACAAATGGACTTTTTCGGGGCGGAACCGCCTCTTGGCGTTACCAAAAGTCGATAGGAAGACACACTTTATAAGTGGATAGAATCTCGCCATCTCTCTGAATGGCAGTTTAAAGATGGCATGCGGCAATCCAGGCTTTTTATTAAAAGACCGGACAAGGTACGCAGTGAAAACCTGATGCGTCTCAATCGTAGAGACCTTCAGTTAATGGTAGGCATGTACACAGGACATTGCCTACTGAAAAGACACCTGCATGTCATCGGACTCAGCGAGGTTGTGCTGAAAATGAGAAAACTCTTCTTCATGTTCTCTGTTACTGCCCTGCATTTGCAGGCATTAGAGATTTATACCTGGGCTCTCGATATCTGAAGCCCAGTGCTATCGAGAAGGCTCTTACAGACAAGGTACTGAGCTTCATCAGAGGCACAGGGCTACTGCAGTAGTACTATTCTAACATTGTATTTATTCTACTATTGTAGCAGCGAATAATTATCTAGATTTTCAATATCTGCATTCCAGTTAAAACAACTTTAAACAAACACAATTACAACAATCTGTATAATTATAATTTTTGTTTATGTAATAAAGCTCGAATCTTTAAAAATCTGTTATTAGTTTGAGTCATCTCCTGCGGTGTACTGCGCCAAACTCTGAAATTGCAAAAAGTTGCGTCCTTTTTTCCTCATAAAACCTACATTGTATATTTGATAACATCCCAGTTGCGTTTATGACAATTTCAATGTTTAATTTTCTGTAAAAGCTCTTGATGCTTTTATATTTTGCGTGGGCTGCAATAAAGTGACAGCTCTCAAACATTGCATAAAATATCTACGACAAAATTGATTTATATGAATATTTCAATAAACGAAATATGTTTGCTGGATAAATCTTGATAGTGTATATAATCCTTTTTAGGTTTTGGTGGATTAAGTAAGAGTGAATCTGGTGATATGTCATGCTTATTGCGGCACCAACACCTTGCAGGAAATTGGTTCTATTATTCACTGAAGGAGAGATTCAGTTGAGACAAATGATTGTACTGAAGGTATTTAGTTTGATTTATGTTGGTAAAAGTACAAACAATAAAAATTGGTTTTTGCTCTTATGTAAATGGGAGATTTTCAGGAGATTTTTCAGTATTAATAGCACGACATAAAAGAAATCATTTACGCTTAAATGCGTTTACTGAAAAAAATTAAATACGGGAAAGCGTTCAATAAATTTGATTCTTTTAACCTGATTTCATGCAGAAACAATTCACAGGTTTAATAAAGAGTATTCAGAAATATTATTTAAATCTTTATACAAAGTGTTTCAGAAATGTTTTTAATAACCATTTTATTATAATTTAAATTTAGAAACATCTAGATCTGTAAAGGTAATAATAGCTTCAAAGCAACAAAACTTTTTAATTTTAATACGTTTAATTACAGAGGAAACCGTGATACTCCGCTTTTATAGCCGGCAGATCTTTTAAAAATATAATAATTGAACTAAAAGTTTTTAAAGTAAAATTAGTTTTTAAAGAAGAAGAAAAACTGTTAACAGCAGTTAAATTATACATAAAAAATAGAGTTTTAAAACTTTTTTACTGTTTATGTATTTCAGGAAAAAAATGTACAAACTGAAAGAAACAGATGAGGTGATTAAAAACAAAATATTTATACTTGCAGTAAAACTGTAATAAACAAACAAAATAAACAAATATCTTGAAAAAAACACACACAAAATACAAAAACAAAGAAACAAAATATAAAACACAACGACAACGACTGAGAGTGAAGCCAATTGGAATTAGAAAAATTTTATAAATAATAGTAAGACAAGTTAAAAACTTTTCAGAAAGTATTAGATGCTCATAGTAGATTTAGTAAAATTGAACAAGTAAACAAAGAAACCAATTATACACAATACAAGTTATGAAACAAAAAAAATATCTTACCTATTCGAAATAATTGAACAAATAGAAAATAAAAAAAGTTAATTATTGAAACGCACTGTGAAATAGTCAACCAGTACTGCAGTGCGACGTCACTTTGACTGGCCAATAGAAATCGGTCTGGTGATCGGCATTTGCGGCTTGTTAGAAATTTTCTTTTCATCTAAACCTTCAATCATTAAAGCAACACTTTATCATGTTTATTCCAAAATTATTATAGTTATGGCTACCGTTAAGTACCTAATTAAATCGCAATTATTTAAAAAAATAAAGTCAATTACGAGTCTAAAATCCGCTGCAGAAAAGCGAATAATTATGCGACTTAAGTAAAATAATGTTTTACTACTTTTCTAAGAACAGTATTACTAAGACACTAATAAATAAATTATGGCAAATGGCCAAACGATTGTAGAAAATACATCCAGTTTTAATTGATAAATAAAGTATTAAATTGAGTGCTTTAACTAAAAAAATCAGCAAATATTTTAACCTTGTTTTAAAGGAATGATTCAGCACAATTAACCTCACTATTACAAGCATAAATAATAATAAAAGAGTGTTTTTATTTGGCAAATTTTGAGTGACACAACATTTTTCGCCGAGATATTAACAACAAAAACTTTTTTCAATTGACATAGACACAAGAAATAGTATATTAAGTATGGAGAACGGTAAGGAATAGTTACCGTTCGAAGACAATTGTTTGGAGGAGGAGCGAAGCGACGACTCTAATTATTGTCTGAGAACGGTAATCCTTAACGTTCGACATGCTTATAACGTTGTTTGCGCGATTGGAGTTTCTAGAATAATAATAATAATAATTTATATCAATACATTTGTAATAATCGGGAAGATTGAAACTGAAAACTTTGGGTGGCTGTTCCATGGTTGCTATGGTTTCGTTCCAAACAAGTAGAATTGTCTTTTTGATACAATCATTCCTACATAGTTCTGTTTTGTGGTTCCGTTTTCGAAGCAAATATGAGCGATAGTGATGATCTACCGGATGATTTAGAAGACGCTTGGCAAGAAGGATGTTCGGCAATAATTCCAGAAAAATCTAAAGCCCGATATGAACAGACATACAACTTGTTTAAGGAATGGCGTAAAGCAAAGAAGATTTCTGTAAATGAAAAGAGCTTGTTAGCGTATTTTGTGGTGAGAAGTGGACACTTGAAGGCCCCAGGCAGTTTATGGGCGGAGTATTCTATGCTGAAGAGTACAATTTTTCTCCATGATGCATCGATATTTCTAAGTTTGCTACATTAATTGCTTATCTTAAGAGAAAAAAGATTGAATATCGGCCTAAGAAGGCTAAAATTTTTACCAAAGAATACATGGAAAAATTCTTGAATAAAACACCAGACGAACAATTTTTAATTCAAAGGGTATGTTGTAGATGATGAGGTGGTACATCTGAGTTCTAAGGAAACAATATATTTGCAACAATAGCAATGATATTGGGAGTATCGGGCGCTTGTAGACAAGAGGAATTGTACAATATTAAAATGAGTGACATAGAAGAGCATGAAGAAATGTTTATAGTAAATATTCCAAATACAAAAACGAATATTCAGCGAATGTTCACAGTTATTAATAAAGAAAATGAAGCAGTTCATTATTTGGAAATACTTCGAAAATACATAAGTATTCGACCAAGCAACCCAACGTCAGATCATTTATTTCTGAACTATCGAAATGGCAAATGCACTAGGCAAGTCACAGGAAAAAGCACAATTGGAAGCTGGCCGTCAAAAATTGCAAAGTATTTAAAGTTGCAAGCCCCTGAAGGTTTTACTGGACACTCGTTTCGACGCACATCGGCTACACTTTTGGCGAATAACGGAGTTGATGTGTTGGGACTAAAAAGACATGGTGGGTGGTGTTCATCAACGGTGGCCGAGAGTTACGTGTAAGATTCCCTCCAAAACAAAATTGAATTTGCTCATAAAATTTTACACAGCGATGTTGGTGGACTATTACAACAACCTGGGACTTCTACGTCGGAAAGTTTGTCTATTAACACTAGAAACTCAAATGCAAGTGGTATTACTACTATTAATTATAATAATTGTACATTTAATTTTAATAAATAAATCCAAAATTGTTTTTTTAGATTTAATTGCTTACCGTTCACTGAACGGTAAGTGAATTACTTACCGTTTTGTTACACGTAGCAACCAGTAACAGCAACCTACCGTCGTGGAAACAGGCACAGTAAACTGATAAAAACAACCAATCGCGCAAAAAAGAGATTGACAATCGCTAAAAATTAAACAAATGTTTTATTAGAGACAGTATTGTTAATAATGTTTAAAAATTTAAATGACGAAATTACAACTTAGCTCCAATTTTAATTGTACAAATTTTTAATATTTTTAAGTAAGTTTTCATGGATGGGTTTTATTTGCTGTCATTTTATCCTTTCTTTAACATGACTTCAAATCATTTAAAATAAATTAATATATTTATCTATCTTTTTTGTATTTGTAATTGTCATTTTTATCCCAAAATATCTACATTAAATTAAAATATGATTAAACTACTCAGGAATATTACAAAAAATATTTGTTAAATTCGATTAATAAAAATGATGGAGGCGCCGGTTTAAATCACTTTAAACTATTGATAAACAGTCATACTAGTTATCTGTCCACTTTAAGCATTAATTCCGTCAAGAATAATTCTATTAATTTATCTTTTCTTTGATTATTCAAGCTTGAATTACCTCAAGATAATTCTCATCTTTTCTTCACGAGTCTTGCGTTTACATTTACAAATAATTCAGTAAAAAATATTTTCGGTAATTGCTTTATTTCAGTTTATAAGCAGTAATATAAATTTATTTAAGAGTCATACATGAAAACTCTATAAACACCCTAAACTTTCATGTTGTTTCCAAAATTTATGATGCTCTTCAATCTTCAAATACTAGAGAACGTGTCAAGTTTCACTACACTATATTCCAGTAACAGGTGGTTATTTTAAGCAATATTTAACAACTGAAACAATAATAAAAAATACACAAAAAGGTGTGTAAAATTCTGGGTTTTTTACTTATATAAATTAAGGGATGTTATTTTGATTATTAATATAAGAGGGCTTGTAATGACTAGTTAGTACATATGCATCTAGTCAAGAGGATAATTCTCCACACTCCTATTAATCAAGCCGTGTAATGATGTGAATGTTACTATTGACATAACCTCCATATTGATGCAGAATGAACATACAATAGTAATGAGCAATGGAATATTTCCGTATAAATAGCGCAGCAATATCTTTCTAGAGAAATTTACTCGAACTTTATTTAATATCTCTGAAAATAAAAAATTGCGCATCTCTAAAAACTGTTAGAACTAGAAGAGCTCGACAACCTTTGAAAGTTTCACTTCTTTCAGCGTTTAACTATCTTGTCGACCAGTTCCAGACTTGAACAAGTTAATACAAAAAGAGGGAGGAAAAGAGAGAGTGATTATCTGGGAAAAAAGTGTCTTAATTAAAAATTGTTAAACAAGTTTTTGATGAGAAAAAAAATTTAGTTTTTTAAAGTTTTGTAAAGGTAATTTATTTATTTGCACAAGAGGGTCATTAAGGTCTGACAGTTCATACAGAAAAGCGTTAATTAAATTTGTTATGATGTAAAGCAATGTCTCGGGCAATGTTTTCATTTTAATTAATCATTTTACAGTACCTTGCCGTTATACATTCATTTATTACGGCTATAATATATCAAAAATAATTGATATTTACTGAATACATTCCAAATATATTGTTAGTAAAAACTCAATTAATTTCGGCAGCACATTATTAATTTTTATTAGTACAAATTGTTTTTTGATTAATTAATTTTGACTAGTGCTCGATGTTTTTATATCTCTAGAAGTTTTATGCAAATAAAATTAAAATATTTGTCACAATTAGTCGTAAAAATCTCGCTATACGTTTGTAAAACCCAACCGTCGAATGTAAAAGCAAGCCGATTAAAGCTCAACGTTGACAGACCACAATCAATCATCTATTTTCACAATTCCACTGTTGATTTTTTTGTTGTGATATTTTTCTTGTCGCAATCAATACCTTTTCTAGCTTTGTAAATACAAATCTAAAATAACACGTTTTCTCAGAATTTTCGTACATTTCTGAGTGAAAATAATTGAATTGGATTAGTAATTTTCCAGTGGTTAAAACATTTGGCTTGATGCAGATAGAAGTTGAAGCACGTAAGTCGAGAACTAAATTTGGTAAACATGGTTTACGGACCCGTTGCGTTGGTTGTTTAGTTAGTCTTGTCAGTTAAATTGATTGAAATCCAACAGCAATGAGCCATTAGTGCTTTTCTTCCATCACAATAAGTTTTAATGAATTTTAAAGTTTTGGTGGGGACGGATATTAGGACAACAAATAAAATTGGCTCTGAAATTAGTTTAGTCTCGACGAAAATATGTAGTTTTAATTACACTGCTCTAATAAATTAACGCACCACTTGAATTTTTTTAAAAATTGAAACATGTATTCGACCAATTGGTACAAAATTAAGAAAAATTTAACAAAAACATTTGTTTAAAGTAAATTAATATTTAATGTGTCCAAATATAGAAAAACAAACCAAAAACAAAATTTTATTAAAGTTACAGAAAACATCTTAATATCGCGTATTTCCACCTCTACTTTGAATAACCGCTGCACATCTTCGTTCCATACTCAAAATTAACGAACTTATGTCTTCTTGATTTAAGTTATTCCAAATTTCATTTAGTTGAGGACCTACCTCTTGAAGATGGACAGGAGGATGTGGAAGATTTTTTAAACGTTTCCCGAGAATGTTCCAAACATGCTCAATAGGATTCAGGTCAGGGCTTCGAGCTGGCTAATCCAAAACATTGATTTCTGCTTCATTCAAGTAATCTTTAACAATTCGGGCAGTGTGGGGTTTTGCGTTATCTTGCATTAACAAAAAATTTGGACCAATATAAGGGGCATATGGTACGACATGCTCTTCAAGAATGTCTGTTACGTAACGGTCCGCATTTATAGAGCCATTATTTACAACCACTAACTCCGTGCGAGCTTGTAAGGAAATACCACCCCAAACCATTACTGAGCCTCCACCAAACAATGTGGTATTCTGAATGTTACACTGTGCGTACCGCTCATTTGTTCTACGATACACACGAACACGTCTATCGCAATTGTAAAGGCAAAATTTTGACTCATCCGTAAAAAGAACAGACTCCCAATCCTCTCTTTGCCAATTTATGTGCTCTCTAGCAAATTCTAATCGGGCTCTGCGGTGTTCTGCAGTCAATGCAGGACCACGAGCAGGAATATGGGGTGGTAAATTATCCTTCTTAAGTCTTTTTCTAACAGTTTCGGTACTAATTTGAATTCCTTCTACGTCACGGAACTCAGTTTGTAGCTTCCTGGCGGTTACAAAGCGTTCCCTTAGCGCAAATATTCTTAAAAATCTATCCTGGAGAGGAGTTGTTTTCCTTTTTCTTCCTTGCCCAAGTCTTCTGAGGTGACTTTCTGTCTCTCTGTACCTTTGTATCATACGCGAAACTGACGTATGAGATACACCAAACCTCTCACCAATTCTTCTGTAGCTCCATCCTTCCACCAACAAAACCACAGCTTGGGCGCATTCTTCTCGAGTCAAATTCCTCATAATGTTTTTATTATTGTTTCAAATGATAAAAACTATCTACAGAACGGCAAATTCAAATAACAATAAAACGAAATTACAAATTAACACAATTTGAAAATAAAAATTATTTTAAAATTTCTGCTTAAAAAACTATTAAACTCAAATTTCAGACTTTAATGTCAAAACTTTAATTACAATGGGTAACTAGATTATAGCTTGATTAAACCTCTCAACCAAAGTTCTCAAATGTACATACATAGTTTTAATTTTTTTACTTTATTTTCAAGTGGTGCGTTAATTTCTTGGAGCAGTGTATATTAAAATGGCGGGTGTTTTATTTTTTAATTAAATTTAAATTGTTTAAACATTCTACTCAATACTAATAATTTTATTTAATTTTTATTAATAATAATTTTCTTGATTAATGACACTTGTGACAACATAAGGTAACACAAGTTATGAAAAAAATTAAATTAAAAAATTATTTTGATAACAAGTGTTTATAATATACAAAATTAATAAATAAAAATAATATTAATAAATAATAACTAATTATTTACTTTTTCCATTTAGAGCTGTGATTACAAAACTAAAAATTTAAATTTGATTTATAACTTGTTAAACTGCAAAAATAAATCTCTTAAATAAGTTTTGAAATAAACACAATTTTGCAATTTGCAATCCATACAACATGTGAAAAACAAAATGTTGAAAACAAATACAAATGTCAACATATTGTATGGTATATTTGTTGACGGTTATGATGATATATTTTTTATGCGTAACTGTTGTCGAGTAATAAAGCTTTTGTTTGATTACACGTTAAATAAAACTCTCTTTATTATGACCAAAATTTTAAATTGTATTATTTATTATAGTTTGTTTTATTATAATGTTATAAACATTTTGAAATAACAACAAGAGAGAGAAAATTTTAAGTAAATGATTTAAGAAAATACCAGCAAAGTAACGTCAAATTTTACTAAATTATAAATAAACCAATCGAAAAAAAATGAGTTATGGCTTTGCCTGAGTAGGAAAAAAACACAATTTTTTGGGATACATTCTGGATGGTCGTACAGTTATATAAAAAGCAAAAACTTTAACCAATCAGTTAGTCAGGTAGCGAGAACCAGACAAGCGAGTAAATTAAGCGTTATTCTGAAAAGGGATGCAATTGAATTATTGTTAGTGTGTTATTTATTTATTTATTAATTAATTGTTATTAATTTAAAGAATCGCATTGTTTGAAATTGGAGAATTTCACACACTTGTTTTTGTATTTTTTATTATTGTCTCAGTTGTTAAATATTGCTTAAAATAACCACCTGTTACTGGAATATAGTGTAGTGAAACTTGACACGTTCTCTAGTATTTGAAGATTGAAGAGCATCATAAATTTTGAAAACAACATGAAAGTTTAGGGTGTTTATAGAGTTTTCATGTATGACTCTTAAATAAATTTATATTACTGCTTAAAAACTGAAATAAAGCAATTACCGAAAATATTTTTTACTGAATTATTTGTAAATGTAAACGCAAGACTCGTAAAGCAAAAGATGAGAATTATCTTGAGGTAATTCAAGCTTGAATAATCAAAGAAAAGATAAATTAATAGAATTATTCTTGACGGAATTAATGCTTAAAGTGGATAGATAACTAGTATGACTGTTTATCAATAGTTTAAAGTGATTTAAACCGGTGCCTCCATCATTTTTACTAATCAAATTTAACAAATATTTTTTGTAATATTCCTGAGTTATTTAATCATATTTTAATTTAATGTAGATATTTTAGTATAAAAATGGCAATTACAAATACAAAAAAGGTAGATAAATATATAAATCTATTTTAAATGATTTGAAGACATGTTAAAAAGAGGATAAAATGACAGCAAATAAAACCCATCCATGAAAACTCACTTAAATTATTAAAAATTTGTACAATTAAAATTGGAGCTAAGTTGTAATTTCGTCATTTAAATTTTTAAACATTATAAACAATACTGTCTCTAATAAAACATTTGTTTAATTTTTAGCAATTGTCAATCTCTTTTTCTTTTGTTTATGTCATTTGAAAAAAGTTTTTGTTGTTAATATCTCGGCGAAAAATGTTGTGTCACTTAAAATTTGCCAAATAAAAACACTATTTTATTATTATTTATGGTTGTAATAGTGATGTTAATTGAGCTGAATCATTCCTTTAAAACAAGGTTAGATTATTCTGCTAACTTTTTTAGTTAAAGCATTCAATTTAATACTTTATTTATCAATTAAAACTGGATGTATTTTTTACTATCGTTTGGCCATTTGCCATAATTTTTTTATTAGTGTCTTAATAATACAGCTCTTAAAAACGTAGTAAAACACTATTTTACTTAAGTCGCTTAATTATTCGCTTCTCTGCGGCGGATTTTAGACTCGTAATTGACTTTATTTTTTTTAATAATTGCGATTTAATTAGGTACTTAACCGTAGCCATAACTATAATAATTTTGGAATAAACATGATAAAGTGTTGCTTTAATGATTGAAGGTTTAGATGAAAAGAAAATTTCTAACAAGCCGCAAATGCCGATCACCAGACCGATTTCTATTGGTCAGTCAAAGTAACATCGCACTGCAGTACTGGTTGACGATTTCACAGTGCGTTTCAATAATTAACTCATTTTATTTTCTATTTGTTCAATTATTTTGAATTGGTAAGATATTTTTTTTGTTTTATAAGTTGTATTGTTTATAATTGGTTTCTTTGTTTGCTTGTTCAATTTTACTAAATCTACTTTAAGGCTTCAATACTTTCTGAAAAGTTTTTAACTTGTTTTACTATTATTTATAAAATTTTTCTAATTCCAATTGGCTTCACTCTCAATCGTTGTCGTTGTGTTTTATATTTTGATTCTTTGTTTTTGTATTTTGAGTGTTTTTTTAAGATATTTTTTTATTTTTGTTTGTTTATTACAGTTTTGCTGCAAGTATAAATATTTTGTTTTTAATTACCTTATCTGTTTCTTTCAGTTTGTACATTTTTTCTAAAATACATAAACAGTAAAAAAGTTTTAAAACTCTATTTTTTATGTATAATTTAACTGCTGATAACAGTTTTTTTCTTCTTTAAAAACTAATTTTACTTTAAAGACTTTTAGTTCAATTATTATATTTTTAAAAGATCCGCCGGCTATAAAAGCGAAATACAACGGTTTCCTCTGTTATTAAACGTATTAAAATTTAAAAAAAAAGTTTTTTTGCTTTGAAGCTATTATTACCTTTACAGGTTTAGATGTTTCTAAATTTAAATTATAATGAAATGGTTATTGATAAAAATTCTTGCTTTTCTTAATACGAAAAGGTAGCTCTAAAGAAATTTAAAAAAACAATTTGTAAACGTTGTCAATCTGAAATACGTTGCTCAAAGCAAGATATAAATAACTGTATAAAAAAATAACTACTTATTTGTTTTTGACATAAATTTAATTTTTTAAGTATCAATTCGAGTTATAATTACGTTTCTTTTGTTAAACTGTCTGTAACTAAATAAAAGAACTAAAAGAAAAGTCTTTTATCACACATTGAAACGCATCAAAAAGAATCTTATTTCATTGTGAAATGACCTGTGCAACTCCAGATAACAATTAATAAAGAACGTTAATAAATAACTCTGATAAAATCCCGTTTTCATTTCGGTAATAATCTCCACAAAAGAGCACACGAAAACAAAAGATTTGGTAGTTGTCCAGGTATATTTTATATACCTGTTGAGTAGTGGCGGAGACATGGCACAGATAAACCGGTAATATCCGCTTTGTGGTTCCGGTATGAAATACACGAGTTTTTTAGTTTGTTTCTGTTACTAGTTTTTTTTCTTGTGGTTGTGTTCATCAAGATTTTCTCCAGACGAATGACAGTGTTTGCAATAGAACGCCGCTACAATTCTTATTCTCGTCGTCTGGAGTTTCCTCGTTTTTCTACAATTCAACTTCGAGAAGTACACTTCAGGATCTATTTACGGAATTTAATATATCTAATTTAGGTTTTTACAATTGGAAAGTGCGATTGTTGCGAGTTTTAACAGTGCTTGATAAAGAATTATAAATCTAAGACAAGATTTGTAATGAGAAATTTGTAAAAAGAAAATTGGATCGATGTTTACAACGAGGTAGATGATCATATAAAATTTAAAAACATTGATATTATTTTTAATTACTATTTTTACTGTGCGTTTCCAAGAATGTAAGTATAGTTGTACTTCTAATAAAAAATTACAACAAAAAAACATTGGTTAAATAACTCAATAATAAGAGAAGGTCGGTTACTAAAGGAGTTGCATAAAAAACATACTAAATCGCAAAATAATAAAATATTAGCCAGATATAACTTTTTAAAATACAACACAAATCCAATAATAAACTTGCTAAAAAACAATATTTAAATAATAATATGAAACACTCCTTAAATATGACTAAAACGGCATAAGCCATTAGAAACAATATTACCAATTTAGTCAATAAGCAAGGTTCTCCTAGTACAATGTATGATAAAGACGGAATACACATATGTAATAAAAAAAACCTAGCAAATGACTTCAACTATTTTTTTTTAATTCTGTAAAAATATCATCTTATAAAATAAACTTAAAAATTTATCAGACACATTTAGTTAGAAAACTGGCAGTCAATCAAATAATGTTCTTAAACGGAACAACTGCCGGAGAAGTTTATTCAGCATTAAAACATCTTTCTAAGAAAAAATCATATGGATATGATAAAATCCTATGTAATATACCCTTTAAAGTTGCTGAGTATATTTTGGAACCTCTAAGATATTTGATAAATAACTCATTTGTATGTGGATATTTTCTTGAGGAACTAAAATTAGCAGTAATCAGTCTCATTTACAAAAGGAAAGAAAGGAACAAAATCGAAAACTACAGACCAATTTCTCTGTTGTCCGTATTTTCAAAATAATATAAACACATATTTTACAAAAGATTAGTACAGTTTTTGGATAAATACAAAATATTAGCGCAACAGCAATTCGGATTTAGAAAATTAAAAAATACAGAAGAAGCAATATTTTTTTTCTGCGATAATTTGATAAATAAAATAGGAAATAGATCTTTAGCATTAAGGATTTTTTTCGATTTAAGTCACAAAATGTTGTTACGCAAAATTCGACTATTCTGTTATCAGAAGCAAAACACTATCATGGCTACAATCATATTTTTCAAATAGAAAACACATGGTTAAAATAAATGATAATTCTAAAAATACTACTTAAATATAATAAATAATGACGCAGGTGTTCCACAAGGCAGTATTCTCGAAATACTTCTTTTTATACTGTATACAAACAACATAAGCACTAATATAACGGATTTATGGCATTTTGCAGATCAGGGCCGGATTACCCAGTAGGCTATCTAGGCTGTAGCCTAGGGGCGCCAGAAAAAAAGGGACGCCTGAAAAATAGGACGCATTTAACAAAAAAAATTATGATAAATAAAAAATAAAATATTTTTTTAGAAACAAAATTTCGAAACAAAATCGCTCATGCTAATCAGTAAAGTCAGTCTGTCTCACAGTCTTATTCTTGTAATAAATCCTTTCAACGCAAGTAAAGATTCACGTTCTTATTGCTACCTTTTTCTACATCATAGCCTAAAATGCAACTAACATAAAACGTATTGTATTAAGAATGTCACTCTTTTCTATCTTTTGTCTTTCTTTCTATCTTCACATTTTTCTTCAATATCTAAGAAATTAAAATTTTGGGTATAATTCTTTGTATTGAGTTCTGTTGCAGCAACAAAGTTTTCTGAAATTTAATTCCCAAAATTACAATATTTTTGTTATTTAACACGTTAAGTGCCATGGCCCATAGCGGTCACCAGTGACCGATGCGTAACTTTCTCACAGGGCCATGGCGGTCACCAGTGACCGATCACAAAAATCTTCTCTCCAGGCTGGGTGACCTCTTATTTATATTATCCCATGTATGGAAATAATCTACGTGGACCTGGCAGATACTGTAGTGGTGGCAGGCCTAATGTTTCATGCTTTATTTTTCTGTGAGTAATTCATTTGGGCTTTTGTAAGAGCAACCATTCGCTTTACACGGTCTCTAACTAACTTATCTGCCATTTTTGCACCACACGGTAGTAATAAATATATACACATGAAGATAATACAGCCGTTATTACATAAATGACATGACCGATCACGCGTTACAGATGATGATTTGCCGCAATAAATTCCTGCAGGGCCATGGCGGTCACCAGTGACCGCTAAGGTTTTTTTTCTTAAATTTAACAAAAATGCATTTTTTTAGAATTTTATTATTACTAGTCTCATTTGTATAAGTTTATCTACCGGAATCACTAAATGGCCCTGTGGGAAGTTTTTCAAAATTTTTCATGGCTGTTAATGTGTTAAATGTTTCGTTTGTGTTCTGTCAAATGTCAAATTCACACGAAGCTATAGGTACGTCTTAGATTGAAGCATACTCTAATAATTTTATTAGAAAAGGGGATAAGTCCATGAGACAGATTTTAATAAAAATATGATAACAACAAGGTTCTGTAGAGTTCACAAATTTATTGAAACCACTGGCGATGTCAATTACTGAGAAGTACTTAACTGTATTATTTACACACAATTCAAACTACAGTATAAACCTTCCAAAATAAATCGGAAAAACATAGGTAGAATTCATTTATTAAGGCTTACACTTATTAGGCATGTATTATCTGTAACAAAGTTCTAAAAAAATAAGAAATTTTGATGAAGTCATAAAAGAATTTGCTTCTATCAAGTGTCGGAAAATTTAATTTTAGTGTTTATATTTGTAATTTTCTAATTTTTTGATTTAATAAAGACTTGTGTTTACTTTTTTACTTAAAAACAATTAAGTGTAATAAATAGAAAAAGCGGCACTTTTTTCTTATAAAATAGTTTTAAAAAAAGGGGGGGCAGAATAAGATTAGCCTAGGGGCGCTAACAACTATAATCCGGCTCTGTTGCAGATAACACTTCAAGTTTGGTAACAGCACAAGGCATAGAAGATCTTCATATTCTATCTTCTAAACGAGTCTCTAAAATTTGCAAGAGGTGGTTACAAAATAGACTTCTTCTAAATGATTTTAAATCTGAAATTATTCATTTTTTTAACATTTACAATGAAAGAAACTACAACTTACTTGTTAAAGCTAATTTAAAATCACTGATAGTTAAGAATATGTTAAATTTCTAGGTGTCTATATTAATAAATCTTTGTCATAAAGAGAACATATAGCCTATTTAAGCTTAAAATTATCAAAATGTTGTTATTGTATTCATCGTTTAAGATTAACTAACTCTTTAATAAATTCGGTCCTAAATTGAGATTTGCTTTGTTAGGGAAGCTGCGTCTACGTTGACAAGTTGTTTGTGATACAAAAAAAATTATAATAACGTTATTAAAAGTATCAAAAACAACTGACTGTAAACCTCTTTTTATTAACTATAAAATACTTACTATATACTGTACGTATATACTAAAATGTGTCTGCTATGTAAAACAGCACATTGGAGATTTCCAGAGATATGGTGATGTTAATAATTATGTAACACGTAACTCCAATAAACTGTACCAATCTAGATATTATTCTTCACAGGCCAAACATTATCAATAGGTGATGATAAAAATTTATAATCATTTCTTTTTTGAAATTACTATAATTGATAATCTAAACAAATTTAAAAATACGGTAAAAGCATACGACGTGACATGACGACACCTTATCCAGAAAACGCTAATTTCATGAAACGTTAAAGAAAACATACTGGTCTTTATACAAAGCTTTTTACGAAAAAGAACGATTCGTGTAAAGGTAAATAGCAAATTAACATCTCCCAGAGTCCTACAAAATGAAACACTCAAGAATCTGTACTCAGCGTCATCCTATTCCTTATCGCTATTAACAACGCCAACCAAGTGATTCAAAAACCTGTAAAATGTAGTATCAGAGACAACCTGGTAGTATGTTTGCAGTTACTATAATAACATATTGCAGAAAGAAAAACTTTTAAACTATCGGGAAACTAATTCAACAAACACTAGATCAACTTGGACAATGCAGTTCAAAAACAGGCTTCCAAATGCATATTGTTTTTTAAAAGAAAAACAAATTCAGCTTCTAATTTGTATCTTCAACAAGAAAAACTTAAATATGTAACCCATAATAACTTCTTAAAACTGGTTTTTGACCAAAGACTGAATTGGAAAGCGCACTTCGACCACCTGAAACAAACAACTGTTCAAGCTTTAAGGATGTTAAAAATGCTATTGTCTACGTCTTGGGGTGCTGACACGAACGTTCTCATACACTTATACCGGAGTCTTATACTTTCACGTTTAGACTATAGAGCTGCTGTTCTAGAATCATCATACAAAACGTATAAGAAAGCTGCCAATATAATACAAACTTTTGCTTTTCGTATTATTTTGGTAGCTTTTCGTACAAGTCTTACTGACAGTTTAATTGCTCTAGCAAATGAGCTCTCCCTCTCTTTTCGAAGAAACCACTTTTTTAATGTATGCAATTTCAGTAAAACAAAATCCAAAAAACCCAAACTATAAGTCCCTCAGTTACACCTGCAATCGAACACCAAGAAATAACCTAAACAACTTCCTTTCCCTGTATCCAGACAGAGTAAATTCCAAACTAAGTCAATTATGCCTAAACTTAACAAACATCCAGTCTAACTGCCTTAACCAAACACCATCCTGACTAACACCATCTCCTAAAACAATCCTCCATAGTAAATGAATACGCAATCTTGCGCGATAAATTTAGAAATGCTCAATTCATTTTTACAAACGGTTTTAAAAGTGAAACAGGTGTTAGTGCAGCCGTAATATTTCCGATTGAAAAAAAAACTGTTCAAATACCACTCAGAGTCTAGTATCTTCTTCGCTGAACAGCATTCGCTCTATGAAGCCTTGAACATAGTGGAAGCAAGTGCGGACAAAATTTCCGCAGCCAAGAACATCTTCATTTTTGTTCCTTCTTATATAGATATCACAAGCAATGAAGAGGCGGATGTTGTTTCAAAAAGCAGCCATAGTCGAAAGACTCCCGGTGACCAAACGTTTGGGAAGTGATGCCAAAAAGTGCCGCGAAAAGCAGCGCGAGTGGGAGCAAAGCGAATCACACTTAGCAAAAATTAAACATAATGCAATAGATCCTCTCCACCTACCAGTCGACAGAGATTCACAGGTCAAAATCAACCGCATTCGAATAGAACATACTAAGTTGGCGCATGGGTGGATAATCTGTAAAGATCCAAAGTCGCAATGCAAGACGTGTAACTTAGCAATTGATGTGAAGCATCTAATCTGCCACTGTTTAAAATATGAAGAATAGAGGCCAACTATCTTCTATTTGTCTTCCCTAAAAAAAATAGTTACCACACCGTATCTCCTGAAGGAACTAATGCTGTTTTAAAAGCAATCTGGTCTATTCATACTATTGTAAATTACCGGTGTATTTGATGCGGCCTTTTTTGTAACAAAAAAAAAAAAAAAATACGGTGAAAAACTGGCCAATAACTAAAGCGTATTACTCTCTTCAAGAATATTTTGTTTTTGTATTAGTTGTCTTAATTGCTGTTCTGTTAAATATTTTTTTAATTTATATTGTTGTTCTATTTTTCTTTGTTTATTTTTTGACGTATGCTATATCACATTGTAATCCATACCATAATTAAGCATTAAACTATTGTTATTCTTATTCGTAATAAATTGAGGCACTTGGTAAATTTTAAGACATAACGCTGCCATATTGATTAGTTTAATCGATTTTGAAACAAAGTCTATAATCTAGACTTTGTTTAATTAATTAAATTAATTTAATTAAATCTACAAAATTGACCAACCCTGTAGAGTCAAATACAATTTTGGCAAAAAGAAAAATCGCCCCAGACTTGGCATTAAACATGGATTAGGCTTCTGCTGCAGTTGTAACCACTATTTGAATTTCAACTCCCATTTTATTTTATCTATATTGAGACTGATCGAGAATCTACCGCACTTCTACTGCATTTCGTTTAATATTTCTCCGAGTTTTCTTAAATCACACACTAAATAACATATTAGAGTCACTAGAGCGGCATAATCTAATCAG
This sequence comes from Tribolium confusum, assembly GCA_029207805.1. Taxonomy (NCBI): domain Eukaryota; kingdom Metazoa; phylum Arthropoda; class Insecta; order Coleoptera; family Tenebrionidae; genus Tribolium; species Tribolium confusum. The sequence goes on from JALGAY010000004.1 coordinate 1,394,973, forward strand.
TTTCCATTTTAAATTATTACACAGCTTTCCAAGATAAATAAGGCAATTTGTAGCAACAAAAATATAACTTTTTACTCCATTAAAAATTCCACACAACTTTTTTCCTGCTTTTGTTAGAAAATATGTCCGTATTTGTCAAAGAATAAATTACACTTATTTACATTTCGTACTTTTATTTTTCTACCTCGCAGATTTTTTAAGTAGTAATAGCTTTTGCTTGAAATGAGAGTCTTTTTAGAAATTTGCAGGTTTTAAAGCTCCACACGTGAACAGTTAAAGTTTCTAAACAAAAAAATGTGTTTCTAAATCATCAATTGACTTTTTTTATTAAATTTATTTAAGTAAACTTCACTAATGTCTGCAAATTAAATCTTGATACAAACTTGTTCAATAACATTGTTATTCGCGGTGATCCCTAGATTTAGAATTTCAAGGAAAACACGATAGAAAAAGACAAAACTCTGGTAGTTATTTACCTGGATAAGTGGTGTGGAAAATGAAACCATTGAAACGTGTAATAATAGTTGTATACACTTAGAAAGTTTTGCTAAAACACGTAAATTAACACGATAAAATCAGCTTCATGTAAAATATATCTATTTAATTGAATTCATTACTGAAAGACTCAAGCTGGTGTTGTTTTAGAGATGTTCACCAATTTGTAATAATTAAAAAATAATAATTAAAGGATTTTCAGCAAATGCTAAAATAACACTGTTTTAGTGAAAGAGAGTTTTACAAGGCTATTAAAAATAAAGCAATTTTATATTTTTACCAATAAAATAAGAGACTGGAAATTTAAATCTCGTCTTATTTGCTTTTAGTCGTTAATTGGCTGGCTTAATTCTGAATTTCTAAGAAGGGATATAATTAGTGCTTGAATTATTTAACTAGTTATCCCCAAAATGTTACGACGCCGCAATTAAACCAAAAATAAAACGCAATATTCTTAATTAAATTATTTTAAATTAGTAATCTATATTTTTTTGTAAGAAGAAAAAAAATAGATCTACAAAGACTACAATAAAATGACAAGATATGTAGCTTATAAAATGTGTAAAACATTAAAAGAATACGTCATATTCAGAATTTTCTGAAGTTCGTAACTTCCTAAACTAAGAAAAAAAACAACTTGGTGTCCCAATTTTTATTTCGCTTTCTAAATAGCACTAGTATAGATATAAAATTAAGCAAAATTAAAGTAAACTCTTGTTAAAGTATACTCTACTTTTTTCCGATAAAATATAAAGTTAAATAGAAGATAAAAGTATTTTAAAACTAATAAAAACACTTTAGTTTATAACAAAAAATTTTATAGTAAAAAAGGCTTTTTACAAAGTCTTTTTTGTGTCCAAAACTATTTTTTTATGTTGTTACATGTTTGGCCACTTTTATTATTTTTGTTTATTTTCAGAGACTACAAGACTCATCTAGTATAATTAGATTAATTACAAAATGGCGAATAGACAACAGACAAAAGATATTTGCAAAAACAATTATACTACAAAGATTTTGTATTACCTGGAGATGCCTATAATCAATAGAAATGACCGAAATGTGTAGCAACATAAATAATAAAACAGATTTGGGGAAAATCTTGTAAAAACATTCTTTTTTTACCTTAAAATCGTAAAAATATTTTTCAAAATAAATCAGATACAAATACTTTCAACAAATAAAAACAGTTTTATTAAAAAAAGTTTATTAATTTATGGAAAACTTTTTATTTCTTGTTTTTAATTTATTTTACAAAAAAATTTTGTAAAGAAGTACTTTTTACCAATTTTTTGTGTTAAAATTTAAATTAGAAAAAAGTTTAATTTGAGAAAGTTTTGTAAATTAATTAGGGTTGTTAGGGTAATTAACCAAAAAAGGGTTAAAAAACAGCATTTTTTAATTTTAAAAGGTATAATTTAAGTAATAAAGAGTTCAATCTGTTAATTAAATTGCGTTAATTTAGGTTAGTTATTAAGCAATTAAAAACAATTTTAAAAAGTCAAAATTACCAATTTAAATCAATTTACAAAACTTTTTTATAAATCTAGTAATTTGGCGCAATGATATAAAGTAATTGTCGCTTTTTTAAAGTTTCTAATGACTCTTAAAATTACTAAAACATTTTTTTTTGCGTTTGTTTCAATGTTCAACAAATACTGATAACACTTTAATTACTTTAACTTAGTTAGTTTGCCCGGCGCATCCACCATTTTTACACTTTATTTTTTTTTAAATTATTCTTCCATTGCTTGATTTGTTTAAAAAGTGTACTAGTTATTTATTGTATAAGTGTTTTAGACAGCGTTTTATCCACGCAAGAATGTTTAAGCGCGAGACGCAGTCGAGCATTTAATATTCTTAAGTGGATAAAACGCGACTAAAACACGAATTCAATATAACGTTTCATCCACAATTACAGCGATTTAAAATCAGAATCGCCAAAATTTCATTTCATGTCATCAAAGAATGATTTGACATTACACTCTGACAGCGGATGTCACCTCAAAAATCACTGAAATTAACTGAAAAACATGGGAGGTGTTGAATCCTTGCTATTTACTTTTGATTGTTTATCGACTCCATTAGTACAAAACTCTGTGCAAGTTGGTAAAAATAGAAGAAAGTGATAGGTACTGTTCCTGAAACAATTCTTGGGGAAGCTGAAGAAGCGACTCGCCAGTTATTGCCTGCGAAGTCTAAGAAACATTATGAAAAAGTATTTTCAGAATTTAATAAATAAAAAAAAGAACGGGAAGTAATCACAATAAATGAGGAAGTTCTGCTATCGTATTTCTTAAATTTGAAGAAAAGGTATGCCAATTTCATCTATGTGGTCGCAGTACTCCCTGCTGAAGACCGCTATAAAGGTCTATAAAGACATGGACATTGGAAAATATAGTAAGCTCATGGCCGGCCTATCTGAAGAATCAGTTAAGAGGATACAGACCGAAGAAAACTGCAGTATTGGAAAGAGCACACGTGGAAGAGTTTTTGACAAGGGCTTGCGATAAAGAATATTTGATGATCAAGGTAATCTCTGTCATTACATAGACACTGTAAATAATAAGTTAAGAATATTTTAGGTTGCATTAATAATGAGGGTGTCTGGTGGCTGTCAATGCTGTGAGCTGACAAATTTGAAAATCAGTAATGTAGAAGACAGAGGCGTATACTTGATTGTTTCGATATCAGATACCAAGACAGGCGTTTCAAGAAAATTTACAATTATAGAAGACGGTGTAGAAGTGTAGGAAATACATGTCCTTACGTCCAAAGAAATTATCCATTGAGAGATTTTTTTTATGATACTCTAATTAAAAATGTGCATTGCAACCAGTTGGAATTAACAAAGTTGCTTCGTTTTTGAATTTGGCGAACGCAGAAGCTTATACCGGTCATTGTATGAAGCGCACTTCAACAACTTTACTTGCCAGTAGAGATGCTAATCTTACAACAATTAACTGACATGGTGGGTAGAGGAGCTCCGCCATAGCAGAAACTTATATCGAAGATTTTGTATCTAATAAGCTTAATATCGCAAAGAAAATCCAAAGTTCTCCTGGTACTAGTCGTTCCTTATTAGAGGAGACGTCCATTGTTCCTACAACTACTATTCGTTCTGGAACCGATAACAACTACAAGCTTCTTATTAATGGAAACGAAGTGAAATATGATAAAACAAAAAACGAAATGTCTATTAATGTAAATGTTAATGTCAATCTTAATAATAAATAGAATGCAATTGATTTAAGTTTGTATTTTTTCATTATTCCACTAGTGGATCAAGTGTTACTTTATACAGTACGTAAGTGTGGATAAAACTTCAATTATGAGGTAATTGTGTAAAATAAGTTTTTAGTTTTAATTTTGAAACTACTCAACTAGTCTAAAGCCCACAGTCCGCAAAAAATTTTAGAAAAGTTTTTAAAAATCTGTCTTTTTTTATTACCTATTTATTTCAAAATAATTATAAAACAATAAAAATAGTTAATCGGTTAAAAATCAAATTTCTTTTTTCTTAATGTTTTAATAGTAAATTTTTTAGTAGCAAAATTGTTTTATTAAAACGTCAATGTACTCTCTGCAAAAATTCTCTACGAAAAATCAATTAACAGTTGTGTTCTTTTTACTGATTGATAACTTTGTTCTATTAAGTTTGTTTTATTTTCTTTGTTGGCCCCAAATATCGCCAGACACTATAAATAAGATCGAACAAGTCTGATCTAAACATTGCGCTTGTGAATGCTTTATATTGTCTTTCTCTACAAACGAAATCTGCCAAAGCTGTTTCGATTTTGACATTTCCAAACATTTTTCTTACAAAAATTTATAAAACTCTCATTTTTGAAAGTACAAACACAATTTTTTTATTTTTATCTTGCGGTAACACAGCTCTCTTAAGACTAGTAAAAATTCATAATAGATTTGCGTTTTTTTCCCGAAAATGTGCGAATTTCCCCAAAGAACTCATTTATAAGGTTTAAAATGAAAAATGAGACTTAAATGATATTTAAATGTACTAAAAGTATTTTTCACAGCTGAATATCATACATCATGTGGTAATACATGCTGTTTTAATAACGATAAAATGTACTTTTCACTTGAATTAATCGTTCAAGATTAGTAAAATTCACAGTCATTACCTTAACTGATTGTTTCATTAATTACTCACCAGATAATCTATTAATCGGAAATCAAATAATCGTATTGCGGTAAATTTGGTCGAGTAACGATTAAGATCAATTGGCCTTTAGCGTTTTAACTATCGATGTAAATATACACACCTCAAGCAAAATAGCTAAATAGTTAGTGACCCCAACATTTGTGTTTTCTACACGAGTAGATTTAAGCAAATTTCGGAATTTAACGTTTAATTCTTGTAGAAGATTAATAGATGAACAGGCATTGTTAAACGTAATTTGATTAAACGATTCCTCATTAATGAATTTTAACTGCAAAAGGATATTTGCATTATCTACATACTCGGATCAGATAATTGTACATTGCTGACTGTAAGCTTTCATTTGTAAATTTCTAGCTTCATTAATTAAAAGCTCATCTAATACTGGAAGTAACAAAATGGAAATAATTTGAAACGCTACAAATATTTTTACTATACAGTCGAATAAACTTATTTATAAATTGTATAATTTATTGATTTTTGGAGGCTTACTGTATTAGAAAAGTATTTTTTGCGCGATTGGTTGTTTTTATCAGTTTACTGTGCCTGTTTCCACGACGGTAGGTTGCTGTTACTAGTTGCTACGTGTAACAAAACGGTAAGTAATTCACTTACCGTTCAGTGAACGGTAAGCAATTAAATCTAAAAAAAAACAATTTTGCGTTTTATTTATTAAAATTAAATGTACAATTATTATAATTAATAGTAGTAATACCACTCACATTTGAGTTTCTAGTGTTAATAGACAAACTTTCCGACGTAGAAGTCCCAGGTTGTGGTAATAGTCCACCAACATCGCTGTGTAAAATTTTATGAGCAAATTCAATTTTGTTTTGGAGGGAATCTTCCACGTAACTTTCGGCCACCGTTGATGAACGCCACCCACCATGTCTTTTTAGTCCCAACACATCAACTCGGTTATTCGCCAAAAGTGTAGCCGATGTGCGTCGAAACGAGTGTCCAGTAAAACCTTCAGGGGCTTGCAACTTTAAATACTTTGCAATTTTTAACGGCAAGCTTCCAGTTGTGCCTTTTCCTGTGACTTGCCTAGTGCATTTGCCATTTCGATAGTTCAGAAATAAATGATCTGACGTTGAGTTGCTTGGTCGAATTCTTATGTATTTTCGAAGTATTTCCAAATAATGAACTGCTTCATTTTCTTTATTAATAACTGTGAACGTTCGCTGAATATTCGTTTTTGTATTTGGAATATTTACTATAAACATTTATTCATGTTCTTCTATGTCACTCATTTTAATATTGTACAATTCCTCTCGCCTACAAGCGCCCGATACTCCTAATATCATTGCTACCTGCAAATATATTGTTTCCTTAGAACTCAGATGTACCACCTTATCATCTACAACATAGGTACCTTTTGAATTAAAAATTGTTCGTCTGGTGCTTCATTCAAGAATTTTTCCATGTCTTCTTTGGTAAAAATTTTAGCCTTCTTAGGCCGATATCCAATATTTTTTCTCTTAAGATAAGCAATTAATGTAGCAAACTTAGAAATATCGATAGCATCATGAAGAAAAATTGTACTCTTCAGCATAGAATACTCCGCCCATAAACTGCCTGGGGCCTTCAAGTGTCCACTTCTCACCACAAAATACGCTAACAAGCTCTTTTCATTTACAGAAATCTTCTTTGCTTTACGCCATTCCTTAAACAACTTGTATGTCTGTTCATATCGGGCTTTAGATTTTTCTGGAATTATTGCCGAACATCCTTCTTGCCAAGCGTCTTCTAAATCATCCGGTAGATCATCACTATCGCTCATATTTGCTTCGAAATCGGAACCACAAAACAGAACTATGTAGGAATGATTGTATCAAAAAGACAATTTTACTTGTTTGGAACAAAACCATAGCAACCATGGAACAGCACCCAAGGCTTTCAGTTTCAATCTTCCCGATTATTACAAATGTATTGATATAAATTATTATTATTATTATTCTAGAAACTCCAATCGCGCAAAAAACGTTATAAGCATGTCGAACGTTAAGGATTACCGTTCTCAGACAATAATTGGAGTCGTCGCTTCGCTCCTCCCCCAAACAATTATCTTCGAACGGTAAGCATTCCTTACCGTTCTTCTTACTTAATATACTATAAACTGCAAAAATTGTAGAAAAAGAATGATAAATTTGTTAACAAACACTTTAAAAAATTTGGTTAATTTAACTGTATGTATATTAGGGTAAACTAAAAAAAATCAAATATTTTATTTTAATAAAACTCTAAAAAATTGTTACCTAAACACTTTTAAAAAATGTTATTTAAAGATAAGCTCTTAATTTTAATAGGAAGGACCTCTTCACCTCAGTTCTCTAATTTTTCTTCTATTCTATTTGACAAAATTTATATTTCGTCACTACATAATTGTACAAAAAAATTTATTTACATTTTTTGTAGAAAATTGAACTCTCTAAAAAAGGTATCTTACAATTTTTTTATAGCTATTAACGTTTAGAAAATATCAGAGGCCAAAGTTTGAAGAATTTAACAAAAATGTTTTTTTAGTTCTAAATTTTATAACTTGTAAATAAATAAATATTAGAAAATGCACAACACATAGTTTTGTAGGAAATTATTGAGGATTTAGCCTCAAATTCTGGTTTTTAAAATGCGAATTTCTTCTAAATGGTTAGAGTAATTGACTAACAGCAAGAAATCTTTATTAGAGCGTTTAATTTTCTATAAAAAATGTAAATAAATTTTTTTCTTACGATCAAGTAGTGACGAGATATGGATTTTACCAAATTGAAATAACAAAAAATAGAAAACTTAAATAAAAAAGTTCTTTCTATTAAAATTAATAGCTCATCTTTAAAAAGCATTTTTTTAGAAAAAGCATTTTTTAAAGATGCCTAAGTACCAGTTTTTTATTGTCAAAAGTTAAAAAAAATTTAAAAAAATTGGCCTACCCCAATAGGTAAGCACTAGGGCTGGGCAATACCTGTTTTTAGGTACCAGGTATTGATACTTGGCAAAATAACGTAAGTATCAAGGTATCGAGGTATCAGGAAGTATCGAAATATCGAAGGTATCGCAGTATCGAGGTATCGGAAGTATCGATACTTCGATACCTGATTGCAATCGGTATCGGTGTACGATACCTGAGCAGTATCGATACCTTCTGTAAGTATCGATACTTTTCCCAGCTCTAATAAACACCACAAGCCTTGAAAACTCATGACTTGGTGGCATTTTTTTCTATTTTTTCTTATTCAAATCATTTTTTTTTTTCACTGCTTTATTTGTATTTTTAGAATGTCTTCCTCTACTTTTTGTTTTCACTCTGTTCTTGATCTGCTTCTTTGTCTATTAGATACTAGTTTTATTTCTAATATTTTTTTGGTAATCTGTTTTCTTTATTCTTGCTACGTGACCTATCTATCTAATTCTTTGTAATTTAACTACTCTTATTATATTTACGAGTATGTCTTTGTATAATGTTCTTAATTCTTTGTTTCTCTTCTTCTCACATTTTTCTCTTTATTAATTTTTCTTAGAAACTTTCTTTTTCATATCTGCAGCATAGATTGTTTTGTTTTCTTAATGTTTATCTTTTAAAAGCGTGTGTTGCTACTTCAATGTAGATATAAAGTTTTGTTTGCTTTTGTTATGGCTTTTAAAATTAGTACAGAGTGTAATGCATGAACGCTTTTGTGTCTAACTGCTATTTTTACTTTAATCGCTTCTGTATTTGTTGGTTTCTTTTTCATTACACTTTCTACTTACACAAATTTTTTAATTTCTTTGAAATTATATCTTTTTCTTTTATTAACAACAAGTTTATTACTGTTCTTTATGCTTATGGCATTTGTTCTTTTATTCATACATTCTTAGTTAAATCGTATATCATCCTCGTCATTTTTCTCTTCTGTAATTTAGCATTTTTTCTTGTATATTGTCTTCTCCTCGACTCTTGTTGTTTTTCTGTGTTTCTATAATATTTTTAACTTTATCACATCTGGGAAGTTTTTTTCTGTTTCATCTTGTTTGTTACTGTTGTTTGCCTCTTCTTCAACTGTTCTTCTTTTGGTCAACAATTTTTTTTAGCTTACCCCAATGTATATAGAAGTGTCCCAAATAAAATTTGCATTTTTTAAAATTTCTAATTTTGAGAGGGACCAAATTATATTGTAGTGTTAAAACTATTGCCACATTCTTCTATAGTCTAAAACCACCTTTTCAAAAAATTTAAATAGCAAGTGGGATCGAGTGACACATCGTTTTAAAGCTGCTTTTATTGTCTATGTAACTACGAATCTAGACGCTAGAAGAATGTAGTAATAACTTTAAAACTGTAATAACATTTGGTCCTTTTTTAAGCTAAAATTGGTTTGTTTTATCATTTAAAACTGTTTGGTTTAGTCCACTAATGCTTTTAATTTAATAACGCATTGCCGTTACGTTTATATAATTCTAATAATAAAAATTTTTGAAATGATAAATTAGTTTTGTGTTTATCGCTTGGGGGCGTCTTGGTGGAAAAAGGGGACTTTATTAAGTTTTCTCATGTTTGTTCATCAAGCCTTGAAATAAAGTAAATTCTATTTTCGTTTGGAAAGAATCTGCAAAATTGGTGTTTCATTTTATGCTCGCGTTCCGAATTTAAATTAGTAAATCTCGCTGCTATAAAACTTTAGGTGTGTGGATAAGGATAATGGTAGTCTTGGTCATGATATTGTGGCAAACATGCAGTTTATTTCAATGCCCTTGCGGATTCTGTAGACACGAATAGAGCTGCTGACGTCACAGAGTTGCCGCCAGCTACAAAAATAATAAGATATTCTATTTTGTCTCAAGAGATGTTGAAGAACTTAGGACGGAATAAAGAAGAAACTTCTGCACAGGGAGGTATTTAGAAAAATGTGATAAAAGAAGCGGTAGGATAATGATTCTAAAATAAAAAAAAAATTCTAAAAAGACATATTAAATTGGTAAAAAAATAACAGACTCTAATAATTTTAAACAAATTTTGAAAGAACTGTATTTAAAAAAATCTTTCTTTAAATAAATATCTACTAATTCTAAGTAATTAGTTAATTACTTAGAATTAGTAAATTCTGAATTACAAATCAGTTAAAAAATATTTAAAAAAACCTTTTTTTTTATAACAAAAATTTATTTATATTCTTCTCGTGGAAATCCACTGAAGCTAAATACTCCTATCTCTCCCTTATCGGTATTGTTTAAAATTCTATGACCCCCTACCGCCCCTAAAAACCAAAAATAATTGGCATGCGTAGTCGACTTACCCGGAACAAGTCTGGGCCCATTGATGGTCGAAAGTGTAGTTCCACTGCCATACTTGACGTGACAAGGATCGGCATTACTCGATACGACAGCGATCTCATCAAGCTCGTGGTTATCCCCGGGGCCCAGGACACTGCCTCCGCCATGTCCCACTAGCCGCCCGACCGAACTATCATGTGACTGCTTTCGGCCCCGCCAACTCAGCACCAGTCGTTTGGCAGTGGACATCACGCCATGTTCGAGCGTGCCCCAGGGTATGCTGCCCGCCACGTGGATGACTTCCACCAAACCGAAGCACTGCCTCCGATTTTTAACCACGAATTACGGCACGATACCGACAAAATGTACCACATTTTATTAGGGTTTTCAATACGATTAAAACTGATACTAAATTTCGGTGAGAGCTGAGGCGGCGTGAGGCTGAACGGCTTGACTTCTCTTTTCGCTTCACAGATGGTTTCATCTAAAAATTTTTAAAAAATGTAAAATTAGAAAGCTAATAATTACAAAAAACAAGGCGCTAAGCCAGCACAAGAAATCAGTGCATTGTACAGTTTAAATCAAAATTTAAGTATAATTAACATCAATATAAATTTTGATTTTGATAAATATAATTCTTGTTTATCACGTCAAGAAACCATTTTCACTCTTATTACCAACTGCAAACGCCAAATTTAATATGCACTATTAGATAAACCTCAGTTTAAATAAATATATAAATCCCTCTTCGTATTTTATTTTACAAACAAGTATAAAATATTTACGTAATATTTGTTGCTTGTTCTATTTATAAATGTTTATTTAAATTTATAAAATGTAAAGATGCAAAAGGATTTTGTTTTATTAATTTTGTTGTATAATATATTCTTAATTAGAAAGCTTTTACTGCTCTTCTCTTTTTCTATTTATTAAGCTTGTTTTATCGTTATTTATGTGTATACAAAGAGATAACATTAATAAATAAGTAAACATAGTTAACAAATATTGATGTGATAAAATAGATTATTTGCAATTTTACTGCGTAATCACAGAAATAAATAAAGTTTTTTTAGTTTAGATATTGTTTCAGATAACGATTTTTTATTTATACCATCTATAACAAAAAATAATATTTTACTATTTTTAAATACAAAAATACACATTATATAGTACTAATTAAAAAAATAATAATAATAAATTAATTTATAAAAAAAATTTAATAAAATAACACACAAATTTATTTAAAAAATAGTATATTAAGTATGGAGAACGGTAAGGAATGCTTACCGTTCGAAGACAATTGTTTGGAGGAGGAGCGAAGCGACGACTCCAATTATTGTCTGAGAACGGTAATCCTTAACGTTCGACATGCTTATAACGTTTTTTGCGCGAATGGAGTTTCTAGAATAATAATAATAATAATAATTTATATCAATATATTTGTGATAATCGGGAAGATTGAAACTGAAAACTTTGGGTGGCTGTTCCATGGTTGCTATGGTTTTGTTCCAAACAAGTAAAATTGTCTTTTTGATACAATCATTCCTACATAGTTCTGTTTTGTGGTTCCGTTTTCGAAGCAAATATGAGCGATAGTGATGATCTACCGGATGATTTAGAAGACGCTTGGCAAGAAGGATGTTCGGCAATAATTCCAGAAAAATCTAAAGCCCGATATGAACAGACATACAAGTTGTTTAAGGAATGGCGTGAAGCAAAGAAGATTTCTGTAAATGAAAAGAGCTTGTTAGCGTATTTTGTGGTGAGAAGTGAACACTTGAAGGCCCCAGGCAGTTTATGGGCGGAGTATTCTATGCTGAAGAATACAATTTTTCTCCATGATGCTATCGATATTTCTAAGTTTGCTACATTAGTTGCTTATCTTAAGAGAAAAAATATTGGATATAGGCCTAAGAAGGCTAAAATTTTTACCAAAGAAGACATGGAAAAATTCTTGAATGAAGCACCAGACGAACAATTTTTAATTCAAAAGGCATGTTGTAGATGATGAGGTGATACATCTGAGTTCTAAGGAAACAATATATTTGCAGGTAGCAATGATATTGAGAGTATCGGGCGCTTGTAGAAGAGAGGAATTGTACAATATTAAAATGAGTGACATAGAAGAACATGAAGAAATGTTTAAAGTAAATATTCCAAATACAAAAACGAATATTCAGCGAACGTTCACAGTTATTAATAAAGAAAATGAAGCAGTTCATTATTTGGAAATACTTTGAAAATACATAAGAATTCGACCAAGCAACCCAACGTCAGATCATTTATTTCTGAACTATCGAAATGGCAAATGCACTAGGCAAGTCACAGGAAAAGGCACAATTGGAGGCTGGCCGTCAAAAATTGCAAAGTATTTAAAGTTGCAAGCCCCTGAAGGTTTTACTGGACACTCGTTTCGACGCACATCGGCTACATTTTTGGCGAATAACGGAGTTGATGTGTTGGGACTAAAAAGACATGGTGGGTGGCGTTCATCAACGGTGGCCGAGAGTTACGTGGAAGATTCCCTCCAAAACAAAATTGAATTTGCTCATAAAATTTTACACAGCGATGTTGGTGGACTATTACAACAACCTGGGACTTCTACGTCGGAAAGTTTGTCTATTAACGCTAGAAACTCAAATGCGAGTGGTATTACTACTATTAATTATAATAATTGTACATTTAATTTTAATAAATAAATCGCAAAATTGTTTTTTTAGATTTAATTGCTTACCGTTTACTGAACAGTAAGTGAATTACTTACCGTTTTGTTACACGTAGCAACCAGTAACAGCAACCTACCGTCGTGAAAACAGGCACAGTAAACTGATAAAAACAACCAATCGCGCAAAAAAGTATTTGCTTTGTTTTACCAATACAAAAAGGTTTAATGTTCTAAATAATTAAAAAAGTTGCAAAGACCCCTAATGTTAATAATGTCAATAATCCATAATTTTACAATAAATGTCATTTTCCAGTTGAAACTAGTACATTTAACAAACCTACACAGTCAATATTGTAATTTTACTTAAATTAGTTTAAATCCAAATTTTTTATGTCAAAAATGTTATTTAAAAATGATAACAGCTAATAATTTGTAAAAGGTAATGTCATTTTAATAAAAAAATAATATTTGACAGTTCTAAAACTGTCTAAGTAGCTGAAACAATCATAATTTTACATACCAATGTCATTTTACAGATAAGACAACTATATTTTACAAACCTACAACACCAATAATGTAATTTTATTTAAATTAAATTAAATTTAGATTTATAATGTAAATAATGTTATTTTACAATGGTAATAACAAATAATGTGTAAGTAATAATATTATTTTAATAAAAAAATAATATTTGATAACTTTAAACTTAAGAATGATTACCATTCTGCTGAAACAAGCAAAATTTTACAAAAAATGTTATTTTGTAGATGAGACTAGCAAATTTTACAAACTTAATTTTGATGTAAAAAATGTCATTTAAAAATGTTAATAATTAGTAATTTGTAACAAATAATGTTATTTTAATAAAAAAAATAGTAACTAGCAGATCTATAACTGTACTTTTGAAAAAAAACTTAAGAATCGTTATCATTTTGCTGAAATAAGAATAATTTTACGTATAGATGTCATTTTACAGATAAGACTAATACATTTTACAAACCTACACAGTCAATTCAGATATTTATGTTAAAAATGTTACTTATTTAAAAATGTTAATAATTAATAATTTGTAGAAATTAATGTTACTTAATTGTTAATTAATTTTACTTAAATAATTTTAAATTTGTATTTTTAATGTCTTTTTTATGTAAAATGTGTTATTTTAAAATTAAAACTAATATCTTACCATAATTGAAAATGTTTTGTTGTAAAAATAGTTTTTTTTTGTTCTAGTTAAATCTAATATTTTCTATAAATAACAAAAAAAATTAAATCAAAGTCAATTCGACAAATTTAATTAAACAAAAAATAATTTAGAAAAGTATAAATACTAATAAATAGAGTAAAGAAACAAAATAATAAACAAACAATCAATTAATTATTACAGATTAAACTAGTAAAAATAAAATATAACATTTAAAAATAATTTAATTATTTAGAACTAATTGAAAATCTTTCTAGCAAAATTTAAAAATTTCTAAAGTTTCTAATAGCAATTTATTATACAAGTGTCTTATAAGGCAAGTAAGTCACGAAAGAAACGTTTAGCCACAAGAGCTTGCTCGAGTTGCCTAATTTTTCTTAAGTGACTTATTTGCTGTTAAGACATGAGTACAATAAATAGTTTTATCCAACACCTCTCTCTATAAGAGTTCTTAAAAAATCATCAAAACCCAAAAATTTTATATCTACAAAGATTAGTAGTAGTCTATAATAGTAGTTCTCTTCCTGAAAAAATTGCGAAAGATGTTGAAGAAGTCACATCGAGTTTACTACCCAAGAAATCCAGGGACGCTTATTACAAAGAATTGAGTGAGTTCAATAACTGGAAACAGGAAAACCTACGATGTTTGTGGAGTAAGCGAAGACGTGCTGTTGGGTTACTTCTTCAACACCAAAAAAGATTCGTAGCCTCTTCAATGTGGACGAAATACAGCATGTTAAGAGCGACATTAAAGCTTCACGAAAATACAGATATTTCACAATATGGCAAGTTGATCGCTTTTTTGAAAAACGGATCAAAAAATTACAAGTGAAAAAAATCAAAAATTCTTGAAAAAGAGCATATTCAACAGCTTCTAGCAGAAGCACCCAATAAAAAATATTTGATGTTGAAGGTAAGTCGATTTTGTTATTAGAGAATAAAATCTAATTTAGTTACATTACAGGTCGCACTAATTTTTGGTGTGTCAGGTGGGTGTCGATGTTGTGAATTATTGAATATGTCAATCAATCAATAACCTAGAAGATAAAGAATCCTATATGTTGATATCTGTACCAAATACAAAAAAATATGTTTCATGTAGCTTTACAATTATGGAAGAAGGATTTGCAGTTAATATACTGGATATTTGTAGAAAATATATGTCTCTCCGACCTAAGAATATTTTTCACTACAGATTGTTTGTGTGCTATAGAAATAAGAAATGCACAATACAGCCAGTGGAAATCAATAGTCTATCCAAAATACCATCAGTAGTAGCTGATTTTTTAAAATTACCAGAATCAGAGTCTTACACAGGACACAGTATAAAACGCACATCAGCGAATTTATTGTCCAACGCTGGAGCCGATCTTAGTATGGTCCAACGTCATGACCGATGGAAATCGACAACCGTGGCACAAGCGTATGTCGAAGAATCAATTTTGAGCAAAATAGACATTGCTAAGAAGATACTGGGTGGAAATTCGGAAACAGAAGGCAATGTTATTGTGAATACTGAGAAGCAAAAATCGAATAAATGTGGAAACAACGTTGAAGTGACAAAAAATGAAGCAAATAAAGTTATATTTTTTAATATAAATGTTAACGTAAATCTCAACAAATGATTTCATCTGACATTCCTGTTTCTTATAATTGTAATTTTATCTATTGTATTTTTTAATATTCAATAAATTGTTTAATTGTTCTATTTTCTGTAAACTGTTTAATTATATAAAAACAGTTTTATTATTAATTCATAAAATCACTTTTATAGACCCCATAATTCAATCAAAAACATCATTTTTATAACGTCATAATAAAGAGGTGTTGGATAAGAAATTTAAAAAAATATTTTTTCCACTACTAGCTATGAAGTTGACCATTATTGTGTCTCCTAGTCAACTGAGAAGTTGAATTTCTCCGCTAGTGGTTAATAATTTTTCTATTGTTGACCAAGGTTAATAATGGACAAAATCAAATTTTTTGAAAATCTAGGGATAGTTGTTCAACAAAGACTTGTGCAACATGGTTTTGTATATTCAGGAGATCGTCTTTATCGTATTTGCAAATGTATTTAATGTATTTACGACAAAATTATTAGAATAAAAATGCCATTAGAAATTTTTGTTGTTGACTCGTTGTTAGGTTCGTTGTCAACGAAAATGTTTGTTGTTGTTCATGTTGCCATGGTGTAATTTTAAAGAATGATAGATTTATGCTTGTTTTTAAATTTTATTATTATTTCTGTGCTACTTGATTTTTACAAGAAAAATTTTTGTTTTTAATTTTTGCCTTAAATTTGGATAGTAGTGGAAAAAATAGTATATACACCACGGTGGTGAAGACATTTATAGGCCTCGCACCTTATTCCGCTCGGGGCAAAGCCCCTCGCGTAATAATCTTGTTGCTCGGTTAATAATAACATTCTTCACCACCTTGGTGTATAAATAACTATTTAGCAGTATTTATTAACAATAAGAGCAAAAAATAATTAGAAGCAAAAATATTAAAAAAAGCAAATAAAGTGTTAGTTATTATTATGTATTTTTGTACTTTTCTATTATCCTGACGAGTTCACAAAACCTTTTAATTTCAATTTCTGCTCTCGAATAATTATATCTATGACTTTTACTAATCTGATAATTTCACAAGTACTTGTACAAAGCTTTGTTAACTTGTAATTATAAGCTTATTATGTCTTTTACAATAAATAAGTAGACAATATCAAAGCATCTATTAAGTAATTACAATTATTACAAAGACATGTAGGTAATACAGTAATTTAATTATTTATATCGCTTCAGTAAAACTAGATAGTTAAGTAGTTATATCTGCTTTAGCAATTTTTATAAAAGTCCAATTTTAAAGTGAGCTTTAAGTTAAAGAATTCCAATTTCAGTGTTTTTGTTTTGTTCCAAAATGAAATTTTATCAGTGAATTAACCACAACGTAATTGAATTTGTTACAATTGCTTATCCCGCATAACCCTCGCCATGACCCAAACCCTAATTTCCAAAGCACAAACAACCCGTTATTAAAAAAAAATCTCCAATAACTTCGGGTTAACCCTCTCAATAAATAAAAATAAAACCTAATGAATTCAATTAAATAAGCAATTCTACAAGTAAACACGAACGATTTTAGCTTTAATTAAAATTTGCCAATATTTTAAGAGAGTGTTATTTGAAGCGTGCCATGAGGTCTCTTCGTATTATATGCGTATCGACAATGGATGCTGGAGCATCGATCCTTTTCCTCTCTCTAAGCTCTGTTAGCAACCAACAGACGAGACCACTGAGTTCAAGGTTGGGAAAAAAAAATCTAAACACATCCACGAGAAATCTTTCAGAGGAATATACCGAAAGAGAAACAATTAAACGCCTAAATGTTATAAATTATTAATATGCAAATGAAGCAGCGTTGATTAACGATTCCCATTAGTTCGTTTATTGACGCAAACTGTTCAACTATTCATGCCTTCAATATGCCTCAACTTCCCAAACAAATATTTTAATTATTTTTGTTACTAAATAAATAACATTTTTTTCTAATTTTGTCAGATTTTCTTTTAAACAATTCTTATTAAAAGGCTGAACGTACTTATTTTCTTATGAATTATAACATAATTATAAAAAATTTTTCTTAAAAAACTCTGTTAGAATACCTAGTAATTCTTCAAAATTTATAGTATTCGTCATAACTTGCCACACGACCATTGTTGAATTTTAAAAGTTAATACAAATAATAAGAAATTTTGTATTTAAAACCGACCAACAAGATTGCTAATGGAACAAAGTTTCTCTTATATAAATAATAAAAAAATTTAAATCGAAATTGCAAAAACAATGTCACTTTTGTCATTATAAACACCAGAATTGATAAGATATATTAAAAGAAATGAAGCAAGCACCCAAAAGCACCAAACAATTTCACTTTGCACGACGCACGTTTCAACAACAAAGTCGTCATCCACAGGTGGGGAATTAAACAGTTTAATTCTCCACATGAGGATGACAACTTTGTTGTTGAAACGTGCGTCGTGCAAAGTGAAATTGTTTGGTGCTATTAGGTACACACCAAAAAGATCCAACACAAAGTTAAGATATATTAATTCCGGCTTCTAAACTTAGTAAAATTACGTCTCCATTTGTCAAAACTAGTAAAATCTTGTTTCTAGCTTCAAAATTTATAAAAAAATTTCTGTAGCAATTAAAATTACAAAAACAGTGTTACTTTTGTTGTTACTAATTCTAGAATTAGTAAAATTATATGTCGCTGTGCGTCAACGTTAGTAAAATGTTGCTTCTAGCTTCTGAAATTAGTAATATGATAAAACATTACCTTTGTCTTTATTAATTTAAAAATTGATAAAAAACATTGTTTCAGGCTTTTAAAATTAGTAAAATATCATCTGCGTATAATAGTCGTATAGACAGACACAGTGTGCCATCTAACGAAGATTGCTGGAAGGTAGCGAGAGCTGGTATAATAATGTTGGTGGATAACAAAGTTATCTCATCGGCTCTCGCTCGGCAACCAACATAACCAACCTCCACGATTAGGCAAAAACAACTACTTCGCGGACTAATGCCCCGACCGACATTGAATTACATCACCTAATTGCCTAAGCAGCAACACACTGAAAGGCAATGTAACCCGAACTAGCAATGGTGTTCCAATCGAACAACAACGTCGAGAAACTGTATACCGGTTTCGGGGTTTTTTGCCCCTCATCAGTACAGTGTATCTCAGAGCGTTGTGCTCGATTAAAACAAGTGGGAGAACTCACCTATATCAAACAAAGTCCGACTAGTAGTTTGAAGGTTGGTTATGTTGGTGGCAGAGCGAAAGCCTAAGAGATAACTTTGTTATCCGCCAACATTATTATACCAACTCTTGCTACTTTCCAGCACTCTTTAGATGGCACACTGTGTTTCTCTATACTGATGAGGGCAAAAACCTCGAAACCGGTATACAGTTTCTCGACGTTGTTGTTCGATTGGAACACTTCTGCCAACATCTACGTATGTCTAAATTAGTAAAATGTTTCTCGAAATACTCTAAAACTGTTAAAATGTTGCATTCAGTTTTTAAAATTAGGAAAAGCTTGTCCCTGCTTTATAAATTACAAAAACGATAATACTTTTATCGTTATTTACACAAAAATTTATAAAAAATATTGACTCAAGCTTCTAAACTTAGTAAAATTACGTCTCCTTGCGTCAAAGTTAGTAAAATCTTGTTTCTAGCTTCAAAATTAATAACAGGACTTATCTAGCTTCCAAAACTACAAAAACAGTGTTACTCTTGTCTTTATTAATTTGAAAATTAGTAAAACTTTATGTCGCTGTACTAAGATGTTTCTGCTTCCGGAAATGAAAAAATAATGTCACTTTTGTCTTTATTGATTTAAGAATTAGTAAACTTTTATACCGCTGTATGTTAAAATAACTAAATTTTGCTTCTGGCTTCTGGAATTAGAAACATAATGTTTCCGCTTTCAAAATTAGTAAACAAATATTACTTTTGTCTTAATCAATTTAAAGATTAATAAAATTAATTTGAAAATTAGTAAATAATATTGTCCCACGTTTCTAAAATTAGTAAAATTACATTTACGTATGTCAAAATTAGTAAAATGTTGCTTAAAATACTCTAGAATTATTAAAATAATAAAAAAATTAAGATTAAACCCAACGGACAAGACTGCTAATCAAATAAAGTTTTTTTTATATAAATAATAAAAGAAATAAAATCTAAGTAAAGTGTGCTAATCTCACAAGTTTAGTAAGTAAGTCTTAAAAATTTATAAAATTAAACTAACTTTAAAAAATGTTTTTTTTAAACTGTTTGCAGTTTCTAATTTTTATAAAACTGTCGTCTACAGCTTCTACTTTTAATAAAACTGTTAAATGCGTCTTCCAGATTTTGTTAAACTGTGGTTTACAGCTTTTAGTTTTTATAAAACTGTTGATTGCAACTTTTAGATTTTAATAAACTGTCGGTTAAGATTTCTATTTTTTATTACTTTTAATATAGTTGTCTAAAGCTTCTACTTATTATAAAACTGTTGAGCGTGTCTTCCAGATTTTTTTAAATTGTTGTCTACAGCTTTTAGTTTTTATAAACTGTTAACTGCGCTTTTTAGATTTTATTAAACTGTTGGTTAAAACTTTTAATTTTTATAAAACTGTCGTTTACAGCTTCTACATTTAATAAAACTGTAGATTACGTTTTCCAGATTTTGTTAAACTGTAGTTTACAGCTTTTAGTTTTTATAAAACTGTTAACTGCGCTTTCCGGATTTTTCTAACTGTCGGTTAAGATTTATAATTTTTATAAAACAGCTGTCTACAGTTTCTACATTTTATAAAACTGTTGAGTGCGTGTTCCAGATTTTTTTAAATTGTTGTCAACAGCTTTTATTGTTTTTATAAAACTGTTAACTGCACTTTCCCGATTTTACTAACTATCGGTTGAGACTTCTAATTTTTATAAAACTGTTGTCTACAGCTTTTACTTTTTATAAAACTGTAGATTACGTCTTCCAGATTTTGTTAAACTGTAGTTTACAGCTTTTAGTTTTTATAAAACTGTTAACTGCAATTTATAGATTTTATTAAACTGTCGGTTAAAACTTCTAATTTTTATTACTTCTAATATAGTTGTCTAAAGTTTCTACTTTTTATAAAACTGTTGAGCGTGTCTTTCAAATTTTTTTAAATTGTTTTCTACAGCTTTTATAATTTTTATAAAACTGTTAACTGCACTTTCCAGATTTTTACTAACTGTCGGTTGAGACTTCTATTTTTTATAAAACTGTCGTCTACAGCTTTTACTTCTTATAAAACTGTTGAGTGCGTCTTCCAGATTTTGCTAAACTGTCCTCTACAGCTTCCAGTTTTTATAAAATTGTTTTTTACTTAGAAAACTTTATTTTTTTGTTTCCGTTATTTAACTTTGGTTGTAAAATAAAAAAAGTTTTCTTGGTAATTTTAAAACCAGATAATTATGAAATTAAATTAAAGAGATTAAAAATTAAAATCTAAATTTAATTAAAATGTTGGATAAGATAAGATGTCAGAATAGTATTTTCATCAGAAAGTTTCTATTGGATGTATCTGTCAGATTAAATAAAGTGACGCTCTTCTTCATTGATGAACTTAGCTAAATCATCTTGCTAAGGATTTCTAGGGCGGCGACTTTCGCAATAAAGTTATAATTACATTTAACATTACATTAAGCTTAAAACTTGGCATACACGACAAGTAATGTAAAGACTTTTAACAAATTACTTCACAGTGAAGATACTTAAGAGGGGGAATATGAAAATCTTGATGAGATATTAAACTAAGTTTAAGTGATTTTTCAGGTTTTAGAAATAAGCGAAAAAGTCTCAAAAACAGTCGGCTACCATGACCTCGTTATCCATTTAAACTCAGCTCCGTTATCTATAAAAATAAATATTCTGGAAAGCTGGACTGCATCTCTTCTTTGTTACCGAGGATTTTCACTTATATATTCCAAAGATAAACATCTTACATTCGAGCCAAACTGTCTCAGATTCGCATTTGAACGAACTAAATACCGTCTGTTTATTTTAAGATATTCGTTTTCAGGAAAAAAAATGATGCTTTATAATTAATGTCATTGAAATGGACGCTCTCACACCGGAGAATTCTGATTGTCCAGGTTTAGCAATTTTAGGCAGTATGTCTTTCCCTCAAAATTCAATTTTGCCAATCTCGAGGGACGCCAGTAAATATTGGTTTAAAAGTTCATCCTGAAATGGTCTTGTACTCTAGTTCGGGTTTATACAAAATCACACACAAAACGGATTTTTCAATTTGTTTACTGATTTTATTTTGGTAATGCACTGAAACGTGGTTATTGATTTTAAGCAAAAATGGAAATTAAATATAAAATCTAATTTATTTCTAATTTACTGGCAATTAAATTACGGTATTCGCTTTGAATTAAAATTATTTCAAAATTAATTTTCTTTGTTATTAAAAACTCAAAAGTGCATAACAATAAATAAACTGGTAGATAATAATACGCGGAAGTAACGCGATACTTCCGGCTTTCAAAATTTTAAAAAATTACTTTTGCCTATAATATTTAAAAAACTGATAAAAAATTTCGTCTTCTAATTTCCAAATTAGTAAAATTGCATCTAAAATATTGCTTAAATGCTCCAAAATTTCGAAATATTGCGTCCAGCTTTTAAAATCAGTAAAACAATGCATTGCTTTCGAATTTTACTAAAACACTGCTAGTTCTGTCGTTATTAACATAGAAATTGATAGTAGTCGTATAGACAGACACAGTGTGCCATCTAACGAAGATTGCTGGAAGGTAGCGAGAGCTGGTATAATAATGTTGGCGGATAACAAAGTTATCTCTTTGGCTCTCGCTCGGCCACCAACCTCCACAATTAGGCAAAAACAACTACTTCGCGGACTAATGCCTCGACCGACATCAAATTACATCACCTAATCGCCCAACCAGCAACACACTGAAAGGCAGTGTAACTAGAACTAGCACATGTGTTCCAATCGAACAACAACATCGAGAAACTGTATACCAGTTTCGGGTTTTTTGCCCCTTACCAATCGTGGAGGTTGGTTATGTTGGTGGCCGAGCAAAAGCCAAAGAGATAACTTTGTTATCCGCCAACATTATTATACCAACTCTTGCTACCTTCCAGCACTCTTCGTTAGATGGCACACTGTGTATGTCTATACGATTACTAGCCGAACTTCGCTTGATATAAGCGAGTTCTCCCACCATCTCTCCAATCACTTATTTATAAGCTCTATCGGGCTGGGGTGCTTTTGGCGATGGTTCAGTTAATCCATTCGTTCCTCAGAAAACGTCAAGTTCAGGTGAGATTTTTCAATTCTCTTTCAGGAATCCGCACCCTAGAGGCCGGAGTCCCACAAGGCTCTGTCCTTTCACCACTTCTTTATGCAGTTTTCACTGCAGACATCCCAAAGACTGCTCGTACAACAGACGACACAGCGATCCTAACTCGATCAAAGCAACCACACATGGCTTCTCGCTGTTTGCAGGAGGCCGTGGATGCGATTAAAAAATGGTGTAAATTGTGGTTATTCACTGTCAACCCTAATAAGAGCCGGGCTCTACTCATGTGTAGATGACGAAACAACTACAATGATGTCACAAATGTCTCAATGTTCGACTGGGATTTTCCCTGGGTTAACTAGGTGAAATATTTAGGTTTGATATTGGACAAAAGACTGACCTTTAATGCTCATTTTGACTATGCCGAAAGCAAAGGCAAGATGGCATTAGGACAGTTGTCATGTCTTGTAAACAGAAGAAGCAAGTTGTCCATCAACAACAAGCTGCTGCTGTACAAATCAGTCATCCTTCCACAAATCACTTATGCTTCGACTGCATGGGCCTACCAGCCCAGCAAAACTCGAATGCATAAGCTTCAAGTTCTTCAAAACCGATTTCTTCGCATCGCCTTCAATGCACCTTGGTTCGTTCGAAACAACCAACTGCATAGAAAAGCAAAGATGCCACTGATAAAGGAAACTCTCCACGAGATGGCGCTGCACACCCTCACGAAAGCAACCACACATCCGAACCCACTTCTCAGGAAAGCCCTCTCTATGACAAAGCTGGACCATCGCGATGCAAAAGACTGAAAATGGCACTCCTCGACGAAGAACCCTTCGGAAAACAGGTAAAGACACTCTTGTTGAAAACTTACTCATCATCGCACCAACAGATGGTGCTCTCTGTTTCAGGACTCCTCTCCAGAATTTTCCAAGAACCAAGGACATCGTGGGATTCCCCAGGACCGATAAATATTTTTCTTTTTCAGGTTTACCCTTCGGATCCGACAGAGAACAAGTGCCAATGGCCTGAAATCTCTACGTCAGAGGAGGTTTAGTAGG
This sequence comes from Tribolium confusum, assembly GCA_029207805.1. Classification (NCBI taxonomy): domain Eukaryota; kingdom Metazoa; phylum Arthropoda; class Insecta; order Coleoptera; family Tenebrionidae; genus Tribolium; species Tribolium confusum. The sequence continues at coordinate 1,418,699 of JALGAY010000004.1, forward strand.
TATGTCTGACTTGCACACACCATCGGTACGAGTCTCACACTCCCAGCCTTCAAAGGCTGGCGTGCGCAATCACATTCCTCTTTCCCAAAGAAAAATCTCTCCAATCGAGCACAACGTTCCAGGATACACTTTACTGATGAGGGGCAAAAACCCCGAAGCCGATATACAGTTTCTCGACGTTATTGTTCGATTGGAACACCTTTGATAGAAATTGATGAGAATAACGACTCCGGCTCTGAAACTTAGTAAAACTACTTTTCTATTTCTTAAAACTTGTGAAATACTGTTTCTAGCTTCAAAATTAATAAAAGAACTCTTCTAGTTTCTAAAATTACAAAAACAGTGTTACTCTTCTCTTTATTGATTCGTAAATTAGTAAAATAATATATTATTGTTAGTAAAATTTAATAAATTGTTGCTTTGAGCTGCTAGAATTAGTAACACAATGTCTCCTTCTACCAAAGTTAAAAGAAAAATATTATTTTTGTTTTTGATTGATTGGAAAATTGATAAAAAATATCTTCGGTATTTAAAGTTAGTAAAATTACATCTACAAATGTCAAAATTAATAAAATATTTTTCGAAATACCCTAGAATTTTAAAATATTGCATCTAGCTTTTAAAACTAGTAAAACAATATCTCTGCTTTTATAATTACGACTTTTCACTTTCTATTTGTTTGTTTTTAATTTTTTGTAAAGTTCTGAGGGTGTTTTTAATTCTCTGTGTAATTATTTATTGCTGAAATATAATTCAAATGTAATGAACTAAGCTTATAAATTGGAGAGATGAGATTGTTTTCAGCAAATACAAGCAATTTCACATTTATCAAATTTTATAGCAGTATCTTTTATTTTCTAACAATTCACTCTATTTATTGTCTACTTCAACTCGAAGACAATAAAACGTAATAAATTTTATTTCCGTCATAACGTGCAATATAATACAAAATTTTGTATTTGATTGAAAATTACTTTTTCTCTGGAAGATCTCTGTAGAAATTCAGATTAAGTTTGCATAATTTAAATGAATAATCTAAACGTTAAACTAAATCAAATATTAGGTTTTCATTGAAAAGAATAAAAGATTTAAATCAAGGGTTTCATCACTTTCAATCTGTGACTAAGCAACAGTTCAAACAGTTCAAGCTAAAACGAAACGTATCTTATCCACTTCTCTAAAGAAAATAATATTGATTCTAGCAGAATATACAAAATGGAGTTAATAGTTCTTTTAGATGCCATAATATTGACTAGAACTTATCTCTCATGATATCTTAATATCTTTTTTATATAATAGAATTGGTAATTTAAGCAAAATAATAAATTTTATGCCTGAAAAGCGAGGAAATATAAGTTGAATACGAGCAGTAATTTTAGAGTAATCTACAAATTTGAGTTTCATGTTTTGAAACCACACTTGTATCCAGATTTGCAGAGCTAAACCACATGGTCAATAAATTGTAGACAATGTCTCTTTATCGTGAATAATTTATTTTGTTTAAGTTTCAAGCTTATTCTAGAATTAATCACTTGCAATAAATAATTTTATATTTCAGCTCGAAACGTTCATATTTTTATCAATATTTAGACATTTGTGTTATCTACATTTGTCAAAAATATAGTGTTTTTAAAACAATTTTTTGTTTAATGTTTTGGTTTTTGTTTCAACTTTATACAGTGACTAATAAAATAGAAAATAATTTTTGAATACAAATCTTGCCCGGCGCATCCACCATTTTTACACGGTTTAATTTTTTTTAATTTTTAAATATTTTTGTTATCTAAATTTAATAAAGGTATAGCGTATCTAAAAGAAAATTTTGTGTTTAATTCATTAGTATTTGTTTCAATTTTCTACAATTTCTAATAAGTTCATAAATAATTTTTGAAATTCACTTTAGCCTGGAACATCACTATTTTAAATTTTTTTATTTTTCTCAATTTTTATATATTTTTGTTATTTAAATTTAATAAAAGTATAATAAACTGCTCCACAAAAGTTGAAAAATTTGAATTATTTTTAAAACAAACGTATTTTATTCTAATAAACATTGTGAAATCTAGCAAAAACAAAAAATAGAACCATATCTTTCTTTATCTTACTTTTTTTCGGGTTTTTGTTGATTTCTCTACATTTTGTTGAAATGGGTTGAAGTACACTTTACGAGCGTAAGAGCAAACGCCGTGAATATTTTCTTAAAACTTTGCTAGTGATAGTTGACAGTATGCCTCGATATCAACTAACAATTGACGAAGCTAATACAACTATCGGCATGATTGAACTAAGTCAGTTGCATGTTTAAGTAGCCGTTCCATGTTAGTAGAAGTGTCATTTTACGACTTATTTCTTGATATAGAAAGACAGACAGTGTAGCAGAGAGATCAACAAATAGACGTCCATGATCTACAATCCTGCCTAAGATCAGTTATTAACCATTTCCAGCGCAAAGACAGCCTTTTAGTACCTGCCGGATGCCAAGAGATAGACTCTTGCATACTACAAAAACAAATGTGTTGATAAAAACGGTTTGGAGATGACTTGGGGTGGCTAATATAACTTTACGACGTTGCTTCTAAAAGATTTCATTAACTCCGAAACATAAACGGCAAAAATTGCAACATATAACGGAACACCTTTATTGGTGAGAAGAATAGACCCTCCAGCTTTTTACCGATGAGTCCCAATTTGGCAGATTTCCTAATAGCCGTTGTTTACGAGTCTGGACTAGGCTAAAAGTACCAAAACATCGTCGTTCTATCCATGAAATTCACGAATTTTGTGAAGATACAGTTTCGGTTTGGGGTTGCATTTGTTTTACGGGTCGTACCGACTTACTGGTACTTGAGGGTAATATGACCGCACGTATTTAGGTAGATCACATAGTCAATGTTTTAGTTTTGCTTTATGCGGCTATTGACGAAATTTTTTTGATTTTGGACGACAATGCTCGATCACACCACGCGAAAATTGTGGAAAATGCACTTAAATCTTACTGGATCTCTTCCTCACAAGCGCCACTGCTGTCTTCCGATTTCAGCTCTATTGAGCACCCGTGGGACATGCTTCAGAAAGCATAAAATCTTATTAACCCCTACCACAAAATCTTTGAGCGTTAAGGGTAATTCTTCCTTAAAGGTAAATCCAAATTGAGCAAGATCATTTTAATAATTTAATCAAAAGCTTGCCTAAGGGTTGTCAGGCAGCTATTGATGCTCAGGGTAGGCATATTTGGTATTAAAACTAAGATTTTGGTGGGTTTTTAAAAATTTGTTTTTGATGTGTTTAGAATATTTTTTTACTGTATTTTGAGAAAATTTGTTTCTTGTTTTGTATATTTTGTTTAAAGGTTTTTAAACTTTTAAAATACATGGATTTTTATATATTATAATGTGTTTTTGTTTAAATTTTTTGAAGTTATTGCACAATTCCTTAACGTTTGTGGAGCAGTTTATTTCTAAAATTAATATTTTTGCTAAATTAATTAGTATTTGTTTCAATTTTCTACAATCGCTAATAAATTCAAAAATTATTTTTAAAATTGATTTTAGCCTGGAACATCTTGTATTTTTTAACTTTTTTCATTTTTCTCAATTTTTAAATATTTGTTTTTTAAATTTAATAAATGTATAATATTTCTAAAATCAATTGTTTTGCTTAATTGATTGGTAATTGCTTCAATTCTCTACGATTGCTACTAAAATCGAAAATAATTTTTGAATACTTCTCGCCCGGCGCATCCACCATTTTTATACTCATATATTTTTTAAATATTTAACTATTTTAATTATCTCAATTTAATAAAACTATAGCGTTTCTAAAAAAATTGTGTTTAATTAATTAGTATTTGTTTTAACTTTTTACAATAGCTAATAAATTCAAAAATAATTTTTAAAATTGATTTTAGCTCCGAATGTCTGCTATTTTTAAACTTTTTTCATTTTTCTCAATTTTTATATATTTGTGTTATTTAAATTTAATAATCGTATAGTATTTTTAAAATAAAATTTTTTGCTTAAATAATTGGTATTTGTTTCAACTTTCTACAATCGCTACTAAAATCAAAAATAATATTTTCAAATTTTTAAATGTTTTAGTTATCTAAATTTCATAAAAATCTAGTGTTTCTAAAAGAAAATTTTGTGTTTAATTGATTGCTAATTGTTTCAATTTTTTACAATCGCCAATAAGTCCGAAAATAATTTTCGAACTTAATATTAACCCGGCGCATCCACCATTTTTACACTTTTTATATTTTTAAGAATTTTTAAATCTTGACATTATTTAATATAAAATTTAAGTAAGTACATAGTTTTTTAATAAAAAAAATTTATTTAATCGATTGGTATTAGTTTCAACTTTCTACAATCGTTAATGAGACGAAAATTAATTTTTGAAATTGATGTTAAAAAAATTTAAAATAATTCAAAAAAACATTTTTTAAAAATTGTAAAATTATATGTAGCAATCTACTAATTTTAAAATTAATAGAACACAAAAATTACTAAATTTAGCTTTACCTTTTAAACCTTTTCGGGTTAAACAGATTTGTTATTTTTGGTTGAACCAGATTAAATTCTAAACGTATTGGGACACGTCTCTCGATTCGACTTCCTCGAGTTTTATTTCTTTTTATCAGTAAGGTAGGTCTTGTCCCTTAAGACAAACTTTCTCCAAGTGTTGGATTTTACAGAAAAACACTTTGTGAAAAAATCAATTTTAGCATTAAAAACCTAAACTATCGTGTTACAATTTTAATTGAATTGCTACAGTTCAGCTATAAATATAGATCATGTTATTTCGAGCTCAGGAAAGACTTTGACCTTAATAATAAATTGAATCGACCCTAATAAATTGTTTAATTACTACAAAGTCTACAAAGAAGGCGCTTCGACGATATTACAGCTTCTAGATAAGCACTGGGTAGGAAATGTTGCCTCCGAACTAGAGGATCGGTTCACAAAAATAGTTTTTAAAATAATGTATTGAAAAAAAAAAAAAATACAGAGTGCCATATTACATAAAACGCAAAAAGTAGAAACGGCTTTTAGCTATTTTTTTGCAAAATTTAATCATAATCAAGTTTATAATATTGAAAAATCTGACAGGAAACTATGTACTTCATGTTACATACTCTATTACACATTGATCTACCTGTCACTTCAAGCCGCGAATATATTCTTGTCAGACTCGATACTACTAAACTTTTATTACATTTTCTCTCATATAAAAAGTAGTAATTATTAGAAATCGTAATGAACCTCCAGCTTTTAGCAATATCATATTTCAGACACAACCATTTCCTCCAATTTGCTGTTGTTCCACCAAAAACACAAATATTACCCGTAATATATTTCGTATAATAATATGGAATATGGTAGAAATAAACTTACAGAACTCAACTCTAGCTAAACATTTCTCATTTTACGACAGGTAATAATATTTGTCTCTTTGCATTTTAAACGGAAATAACAGAGTTGTATTTAAAAATTCTATTCTGAGGGTAATGATTCATGAGAGGCGGCACTACAATACTAAGTCTGAATTGTTTAATATTTATTTATGTTGTATAGAGAAAACAATTTAAAACTTTCCTGGCAAAGCTTTTAAAATTTGTCCTATTTGTCAGCATAATAGTATTGATAAAAGTTTTAAAATTTGAAAATATATATGCAAACACCTTTCGTTGAATCCCGAATCGTCCCATAATAAGTCCGCTGTTTAAAGTTTTAAGTTGCGGAAAATCCGAGTGAGAACTGAATGTGTCGGTAGAGCATAACACTGTGAAAGGCATTTAGCAAACGCTGCAGCAGAAGCAATGTTTCCAACAGCTTTTAATAAAAAAGAATCTTAGGTCAACATCTGCTTTCTCGCCGAAATCTTATTCATTTTACTTTCGTATTGTAGCTTCTTTAATAAATTTTTAATTAAAAAAAGACGGCACGTACTCAACACGAAGAATTTATCATACCTTTCATGCATAAAAAAGCAAGAGACTGAAATTAGTGCTGAAAAGTTTTTGTAATAAAATTCAACTTCTTTCATGTATTGTAAATTTCAGAAAAAATCCCGCAGGTATGAAAACTAAGCTCGCGTATGAATTATTCAGCATGTTTAAGGCCCTGATGGAGATAAATTTCGGTAAATTACATTACAGAAATATTAACGAGTCATAAGATATTTTAGCTTTTGCCACAAACAATCAATAACAAAACTAAAGAACAAAATTTAAAAAAACACATTTTAAGCTTCTTAAAAAAATTCTTACCAAAATTTTTTGTTTCGTTTGTTGTTACTTTTTGTATTTATTATAAAGTCTTCTTTTTATTTATGAAGACAAATCTCTTTAAATTATCTTTTGATTTTTGATTGAAATTTTAGACAAACCAAACATAAAATCATAAATATGAAAAATGTAATTGCATTGTCAACCAGCAGAAACAATAATTTAAAAAGAATGCTGACCAGCATATAGAATAGCAATAAAATGAGTATGAAGGCAAGACTGATCTTGTTTTTCCTTGAAAAAGTAAAACAGAGGAAAATGTATTTTATTTGACGAAAATGCAATAAACATTATTCACGCTTGGATAAACAGTAACAAAAATATCTCGACTCTCTTATTACATTTTTTTAACTAAGTAAGGTAATGGTTATGACTCTCATTATCGCACTAGTGCGGTAATAAAATTAATAAACAAATTGCAAAAAAAACTGCTAAAAATTTTATAATTAAAGCAGTCTTCTACACAATGTGTTTCACCTAAATAAAATTAGTGATTTTATTAGTTTCTTGACAAAATGCAATGTTTTATGTTAAAATTAATAAATAAATTAGGAACACTAGTTAAAAAACGATTTAAATTATATTTTTGGTTCTTCCTGTATAAGTAAGTTGTGTTAAGACAGTCTAATATTCATAAAATATCAAAATGCTCAAAAAACATTTTTTGTTTAAAACAGTGCCTTAGTATTACACACCCAGATTTGTTGTTAATTTACCAAAAAAAATTTATTTTTGGTATTGTAAACTAGAGACTTTTCCTTATGTTTTACCATCTTGCTATTTGTTATAAACTTTTAACTTTTAATATTAAAAAAAAGGTTTAAATTTACTCTAAAACTAAAACCGATTTTAAATCGGTTATTAAAATTATTTATTAAAAATTGATAACAAAAAGCAAGTTTGTAAAACACCAGAAATGTGTCTAATTTACAATAATAAAAATATTTTTTTCGGTAAATGAATAACAGATCTACAGCTTGATATTCTAAACAATTTTTTATAAGTGATCAAAAATAAATTAAATCGTAGTAGATCAAGTTAAAAATGTGTGTGCAACATTCCAGAGTTCTGTAAGGGCATTCTTCCATCAAGAGATACAAGCCTTGCCAATTAAGTCGTAAAAACTGTGTAAATAATCGTTAAATTGTTCTTGATACAGTCGACCAGCTTTAAACCACAGAGTTGCCTTCAAGTTTAAGCTATAATTCAATTTTGCCGCTGACGGTGAAACGTAATTTCTGTGTTTATTTTGGCGGTATCTAGTTGTTGTGTGTGAAAAAGAAGACATTTTTAATTTTATTTAGTTAGTTTTTTATGTAAATATTTTTAAAGCCAACCGGTTTGCATTTAAATATCCAGTTGGTCGTCTGTATTCTCAGTTTCTCTCGTATTTCTCTCCCTTTGCCGTATATCTCTTGATACAACAATAAGTACCTTACATTGTAGAAGACTCTTAATTAAGCAAAAAAAAATTTTTCCACCAATTTTCTCAAATAAAAATCAATAAATTAGTATTAAATAGAAACAAGAAAAAACTACAAAGCAAAGTGTGAAGATAGAAAAATAGAACAAAGAAACGAAGAAGAAAGGAAGATAAAGAAAATAAAAACAGAAACAGAAGTATGAAAATTTATAAACAAAGAAAGAGAAAAAAAATACAAAATAAGTGAGAATATAAGTATGGATAAATGGAGGGAACACTTTATGGAGGTTTTAGGTAGAAGTAACAATAAAAACATCTTGCCAAGACATGAGGATATTTAAGTAGAAATAAATAATCTTTCTAAAGAAGAAATTGAGAAACAAATGTTTAGGTTAAAGAAAAAGAAAACACCCGGAGAAGATAGAATTCCAAATGAAGCGCTGTTGTTTGGTACAAAAAAGCTATGGGAAAGCGTATGGGAAGTGCTAAATTCAGTGTGGATCTATGAAGTGGAAGAAAGGGTTAATTGTACCAATACATAAAGAAGAAAATATAGATCAAACTAAAAACTACCGTGATATACCCTTACTTAATATGATCTACAAAATATATGCGATGGTTCTAAGGAAAAATTAAGAAAGAAAATAGACGAAAAAAGTATGTTGCCAGACGGACAATCAGGTTTCAGAAAAGAAAGGAAAGCCATAGACAATGTGTACATTTTGAGACATCTGGCGAAGAAAAAGATAGACAAGACAGGAGGACGTATGTATGCATGGTTTATGAACTTCAAAAAAGCTTTTGACAGTGTGGATAGAGAAAAATTATAGCAGTATCTTAGAGGGAAAGGGGTGTGTAAGTGCTTGGTAAGCAAGATGGAGGAAATTTACGAGGAAACTAGTAACCAAGTAGAAGTGGGCGAAGAAGTAAGTGAGTGTATTTAGACAAATAAAAGTGTAAGACAAGGTTAATAAGTCCTCCACTATTCTTAGTATATATGGGAAATGTGAATGAAGTTTTAAGTAGAGCGCAAGTCGGCGGGATAGTTGTAGGCAGAGAGAAAGTGTAGTCCCTGGCGTTTGCAGATGATTTAGTAATTGTAAAGAAGAGCAAGAGTGAAATGAAAGAAATGGTAAAAGTTATGGAAAGATATGTAAGAAACAAAAAACTCTAAGTTAATGTAGATAAAACAAAAATGATGGTGTTTGGAAAGAAAGTAAGAATCGAAAAAGAAGATGAATGGAAATGGGAAGGAAAAAATATAGAACAAGTGAAAGAGTTGAAATATTTAAGATATGTATTAAATAGTAGTACGACAGACAAAGGACAAATAAAGGAAGTAGTCAAAAAAGCAAACAAGGTAATGGGAAGTGTCTGGAGTTTGGAAGAATGTAAATTTGGTGAAAATTTTAAATGAAGAATGATGATGTTTGACAGTTTGGTGAAAAGCATCGTAATGTACAGAGCAGAAGTATGGGGATGGAAGAAATATGAAGAAATTGAGCGTGTGCAGGAAAAGTATATAAAATGGGTTTTAGGTTTAAATAAACAAACGCCAGGGTACATAGTAAAAGAAGAAAGTAAGAAAACGAGCGGTGAGATTCGAAAAAAATTTAAGAATACGACAAGAATGCAAAATACTGCGACAATGCTGAGCAAGTGGAAATGTCAGGTGGATAGAACGAGATGACTACTAAGAGAAAAAGGGGTATGAGTGTGCAGAAACTGAAAGAATGAGAGAAGAAGGAAGAACAGTGGAAGAAGAACTAAAACAAAGAGATGCTGACATAGATAAACAGTAAAAAATTGCGGCTATTAAAGAATCAAGATATAATCCCAAATATGCCCTAATTGTTACCATCGAACCAACAAAATATCTTCCTAAAATGAAAAGTAAAAATAAAAAAATGTTTGCAAGATTCAGATGCGGGAGAATGAGTCTTGGAAAGAAGATTGGGAAAGAATGTGCAGATTATGCAGATTTGTCAAAGTGTGTAGAGTTAAGAATTAGAGATGGGTAGTTCGCGAACGAACTAATAAAAAGAACGTTTCTTTTATACGAACTACTTGAACTAGTTCGCGAACTATAAATGAACTAGTTCGTTCGCGACCGAGTGAACGTATCACTCGGTCGCGAACGTATCGGTCTCACTCGGTCGGGAAGATACATTCCGATTTATTAGTTCGCGAACGAACTATAAAAACGAACGATTCTTTTTGACGAACTAGTTCGCGTGAACTAGTTCATTCATAAGAACGATAATTCCCATCTCTATTAAGAATGTGTGAGTAGGTATAGAAGGATAAAAGTCCTAAGCGAAAATGGAGAAAAGAAAAAATGGATGAAAGAAATCACGTGTGCCAGGAGAAGAATGGAGAAAAATTACATTTTTAATTATCTATTTATTTGGTTTTTCATATTTTTTGATAATTTGTGTTAATTTTTGCTTTTTGTTTGTTTGTTGTACCTATGTAGGACTGTAAAGCCAATTAGCCAATAAAGACATTAATAAGTAAAATCAATAAAATAATTTTGACAATTTGGAAACATCGCAGATGGTTATAGAGTCGAGTCAAATGTGTGCTTTGTAGAAAATCCGCCATTTTGTTTTCATTCTGAACAGAACGCTTTGATACTTATAAACGCTTGCCTAATTACTGCAATTACAACAGATGTCTATTTGCAAACAATTTTCACTTTTTTAAATTCGCCAGAAAGTTTTTTATTAACCACTTATTAATATATGTATTATATAGGTGTAATTACGTATTTTTTCTAAATAGAAAATATGTTTTAGTTTTTGACAACGACACTAGATGACGCTAGCAACTAGGTTGTTGTCTAAACTTAGTAACTTTAGCTTGATTGGGTCTCCATAACGCAATAATAAACTGCAAGGATAGGAAACAGATTAACAACAATTACGTGTTAGATAGTTGTTATTTAACAGTTATAACAGTCATTGAAACAAATAATCAGGGAACTAACAGTAAGCAGTTCGTAAAACAAGATGCAATGTTATTTCAATTATTTTACTTTTTATAAAGTATAGAAGAAAATTTTAAATCAAACACCCACTAACACCAAACTATTTTACTTGATACCACGCATGTTTCGACAACAATGTTGTAATCCTCAGGTAGAAATTAAAACTAAATTATTGACAACCATTTTTAGCTTATATACTAATCGTGCCGGCTTCCACCAACTTTCACTTCTCCCTCTTATCAACCAATGAGAAGAGAGAAGGCGTGGAAGCCGGCACGATTGGTATATAAGCTAAGAATGGTTGTAAATAATTTAGTTTTAATTCCTACCTAAGAATGACAACATTGTTGTCGAAATGTGCGTCGTATCAAGTAAAAAATTTGGTGTTAGTGAGTGTTTCATTTCCAATTTTCGTTTAATCACACCAAGAAGATCCAACAAAAAGAATACATTCTGTTTCTATAAAAGAGATTTTCTAGAAGACGTTTCAAAAATCATATAGCAAAGCTATAAAAGCTAAGCATTTTTATAGCAATTTATTTTCTTTATTTGGTATGTTCAAAATTTTTTATAGATCAGCTATAAAACGCTTTGACCTATACTTTTGGTTCTCTCTGTATACGTAAGTTTTGATAAGACATTCATAATTTGACCAAAAATTAATATCGAAATTTTCTCAAAATAATAAAACTGTAGTGATATTCATACAATATTAAAAAATAAATAAAAAACTTGTTTTAAAATATCAAAACTTCAAAAAATTATTTTTGGTAGATACAAGGCTTCATTCACTATTACGCACCCAGATTTGTTATTTATTTACCAAAAAAAATTTGTTTTTGGTATTGTAAATTAGAAACTTTCTTTAATACGTTATCATTTTGGTTTTTGTTATCAATTTTTATTTTTTAATTAAAAAAAGATTTTAAACTCACAGTAAAATTAAAATCAATTTTAAAACTTGTTGTTATTATAAATAAAAAATTGATAACGAAAAGAAGACATCAGATAAGGTGTCTAATTTACAATACTAAAAACATTTTTTTTGGTAAATAAATAACAGATCTAGATGTGAAATATTAAGGCTGTGCTCTCAACCAAAAAAAAATATTTGTCAGCTTGATATTTTAAACAATTTTTTTATTATTTCTGGGCTTCAAATTGCCGAATAAATATAAATTTCTAGCTTTAAAACGTAGTACTTAATTAAAAAAAGAGATTGAAATAATTTAATAGCAAATTGTTTAATCAAAAAAAATTATCTAAGTTTCGATTTCGATCATAAAATTGTGTCATATTTTTGAAGTTAAAATCATAAATAACCCAAATGTAATTCGTTCTAGTGAGCACAGCATCAACGATATTTTAAAAAGAATGCTGACCAGCATATAGAATCGCAATAAATGAGTAAAAAAGTGAAGACTGCTCTGGTTTTTTCCAGAGAACGAGAGAAAGAAAGAGATGAAAAATAAAATTAGTCATTCTACTCTTCGCAATAAAATTTTGAAATAATTTCCTCTAAAATCGTGAATCTTTAACAATGATTAAGCAAGTTTCAAATAACTGCGACAGGTTAGACCATGTTGGAGGTATCAATTTCTGAAATTTTATTTTCCATGTTGTCTTATCAAATTACAGCTGTTGTCACATCGAGTCAACATTTTTATTATTTCACCTACCGAAACCATGTTCACCATAAACCTAATCCCGCTAAGAATCCCACCTGTCATTCATATCACCGTTATCACAAGTTAGCACACTTATCAGTTAGTTAAGTTAGTTGAATCCCACACGTTTGTCACAAATCAATCATTTCAACCCGATTGCCACTCACAAGCTAAAGATCTATCTTGCAGATCTCGCCGGCTGAACGCGGCCCTGGCAGCAGCCGTGTATCCACTGCGGCGCCGGGCGTCGCGACGCGCACGCTCCAGCTTCCAGCTCTATCTGTATGCCCGGACTCGAGATAAAGCCGGGGGGAAAGTCGCCGACGAGCCTTTACACACGGCTCGTGGACTATTTACACGCATATTACCGAAATTTCTAATTGGAAACGCGGGACTAACGCGCGCAAAACGCGCCGGTTTTTTCTCAAAAAGATTAAGGAGATTAAGTGAAAGAGAGAAATGGTTCTTTAGATGTCAAGAGGCTTGAATAAGTGACAGATTTTTGGGAATTGACTAGATGTGATCCAGAGATATTTCACACAGGTTGCTTTTGTGTGAAAAGTGATACAACAAATGGGTGGTTTTATGGGATAACATCAGGGATCAATTGACAAAACCGCACTTTTGAGAGAAGTGAAAGTAGGGAGGTTTTACAAATTTCAGTCGCTAAAATATCAAATTTAAAATTAAAAAAATTTTAGAGAGTGTTTTAGATATAGTTAGAGTCTTACTGAAACGACACTTAATATATAGTTTAACTAAGGAAGTGTCTACAGAGATTGAGAAAGTGGTATTAAAAGCCACTGCTGATTAATGCCAACAAAATCTAAAGTAGATGCTTTTATCCGCAAAGATTCTGGTAAAAAATTGTTTAAATTCTCTAGATTTACTATATTTGAACTTTTAGAGAAAAAGCTGCTTTAACCGTTTCTATAAATAAACAAAAAAAAATAGAAACTTTCGACTGCTTCAAGATAATTTTGAAACATAAAATTTCAGTTAAATGTTGCCCTACTTCTTGCAGATTAGCTGATGGTGGTTGCATGGTTCTCAGACGTTTTCCCAGCATGTCCCACACAAGTTCTACAGGATTTAAATCTGGACTCATCGGTGGCCAATCCATTTTTTCAATATTTACTTCTTGAAGGTATGTCTGTACAATGACAGCGACGTGCGGTTTGGCGTTATCGTGCATCAGGATAAAGTTGTCTCTAATATAAAGTGCAAAAGGCATAACATACGGTTCCAAAATATCAGTAATGTACCGTGCAGCGTTCAAATTTCCTCCATTAAAGACGTGCAAGTTTGTGCAACTCTTCAAAGAAATGCCTTCTCATACTAATACAAAGCTTCCGTCAAAAGAATGGACTTTTTGAATGTTGCACTCAGCAAAAGGTTCATGTGGACGTCGGTACACTCTTGCACGTCTATCGTTGGCGAACAAACAAAATCTCGACTCATCTGTAAACAGAAGCCGCCCTCAATCTTCTTCATCCCATTCGACGTGTTCTCTAGCAAAAGCTAGCCTAGATCTACGGTGGTTCACAGATAAAGCTGGGCATCTAGCTGGCACTCTGGGGTTTAAGTTAACTTCTGCAAGTCGTTGCCGAATGGTTTCAATGCTTACTTGGTTATTATGCACCCTTGTTGCTGTAAACTTCGAGCAGTAGTGAACCTCTTCCGTAAAGCACGAATTCTTAAAAGACGATCTTCAATAGCCGTTGTACTTTGATGTCTATCTTGTCTAGGACGTCTAGTATACGCATTAGTTTCCCGGTAACGTTGAAATATCCTAGACACTGTCCTATGGGCTTCACCAAATCTTCTTCCTATAGCATGATAGCTCAAGCCTTCTTGGGGTAAAGTAACTCTTGTGACACATTCGTCATTGCTTAAATTGCGCTGATTACGTTCCATTCCTTTCAAAATTTAACAAAATTTTAATTATACCGACACTGATGTGTTTTTAAAACAAGACTGAACAATGAAAACCAAACGTTCATTTCAGCTAAATTTTATTCTTATCGTCTTTGTTTCTTTATCTTCAAAAAAAATTAATACATAAAAACGTTCCTGATAATGTTGTTATAATTAGAAATAAAAGAAAAAATCTTTAAAAGCAAATTAAAATTTATCATTTTCAAAAATCACAAATATTGCAGGTGGTGGGATAATTGTTTGAAGTAGTTTATTGTTAGTTAAGATCTGAAATAACAAAGTTTAAAAAACCTAAAAAAATTGTATTCAAATAAAAAAAAATTTAAAACGTATAACAAAAAGATTAATAAGAACTGAAACATAAAAATTACAAAGTCTGAGACAGAAATCAGAGACATACTAAAAATGAACAATAATTTGTTAACGTTAATTCCTTAAACAATAGTATATTAAGTATGGAGAACGGTAAGGAATGCTTACCGTTCGAAGACAATTGTTTGGAGGAGGAGCGAAGCGACGACTCCAATTATTGTCTGAGAACGGTAATCCTTAACGTTCGACATGCTTATAACGTTTTTTGCGCGATTGGAGTTTCTAAAATAATAATAATAATAATTTATATCAATACATTTGTGATAATCTGGAAGATTGAAAATGAAAACTTTGGGTGGCTGTTCCATGGTTGCTATGGTTTTGTTCCAAACAAGTAAAATTGTCTTTTTGATACAATCATTCCTACATAGTTCTGTTTTGTGGTTCCGTTTTCGAAGCAAATATGAGCGATAGTGATGATCTACCGGATGATTTAGAAGACGCTTGGCAAGAAGGATGTTCGGCAATAATTCCAGAAAAATCTAAAGCCCGATATGAACAGACATACAAGTTGTTTAAGGAATGGCGTGAAGCAAAGAAGATTTCTGTAAATGAAAAGAGCTTGTTAGCGTATTTTGTGGTGTGAAGTGGACACTTGAAGGCCCCAGGCAGTTTATGGGCGGAGTATTCTATGCTGTAGAGTACAATTTTTCTCCATGTTGCTATCGATATTTCTAAGTTTGCTACATTAATTGCTTATCTTAAGAGAAAAAATATTGGATATCGGCCTAAGAAGGCTAAAATTTTTACCAAAGAAGACATGGAAAAATTCTTGAATGAAGCACCAGACGAACAATTTTTAATTCAAAGATATGTTGTAGATGATGAGGTGGTACATCTGAGTTCTAAGAAAACAATATATTTGCAGGTAGGAATGATATTAGGAGTATCGGGCGCTTGTAGACGAGAGGAATTGTACAATATTAAAATGAGTGACATAGAAGAACATGAAGAAATGTTTATAGTAAATATTCCAAATACAAAAACGAATATTCAGCGAACGTTCACAGTTATTAATAAAGAAAATAAAGCAGTTCATTATTTGGAAATACTTCGAAAATACATAAGAATTCGACCAAGCAACCCAACGTCAGATCATTTATTTCTGAACTATCGAAATGGCAAATGCACTAGGCAAGTCACAGAAAAAGGCACAATTGGAGGCTGGCCGTCAAAAATTGCAAAGTATTTAAAGTTGCAAGGCCCTGAAGGTTTTACTGGACACTCGTTTCGACGCACATCGACTACACTTTTGGCGAATAACGGAGTTGATGTGTTGGGACTAAAAAGACATGGTGGGTGGCGTTCATCAACGGTGGCCGAGAGTTACGTGGAAGATTCCCTCCAAAACAAAATTGAATTTGCTCATAAAATTTTACGTAGCGATGTTGGTGGACTATTACAACAACCTGGGACTTCTACGTCGGAAAGTTTGTCTATTAACACTAGAAACTCAAATGCGAGTGGTATTACTACTATTAATTATAATAATTGTACATTTAATTTTAATAAATAAATCGCAAAATTGTTTTTTTAGATTTAATTGCTTACCGTTCACTGAACGGTAAGTGAATTACTTACCGTTTTGTTACACGTAGCAACCAGTAACAGCAACCTACCGTCGTGGAAACAGGTACAGTAAACTGATGAAAACAACCGATCGCGCAAAAATAAATATTAAATTCTAAAACAAAAAGATATTAAAACTTACAAAAAATTGTTAGCTAAACCTATTAAAATCTGAAACAGAATAATAAAAAAACCTAAAATAAATAATTAAAACCTAAAAGTTAATGCAAAAAATTTGGCTCAACAAATAAAAAATAGAAATAAAAAATGTTTATAACAAAATAGTATTACAATAATTAAATTCCAATTAAGACATCTTCCTCTGCCTGCAACTGATGGGTAGCGAATCCCCTTCTTATGCTTCTGTTAGATGTACTTTTAATCCGGAAATCTACCAATGTCCTTAAAACTACGCAATCTTATTTAAACAAAAATTGATTAAAAAAACAAATAAAACAAGTTATTATTGCAGCAATTAACAAATAACAGCAGCAAAATTGTTTATTTCTTTGTTATTTTAATTTGTACAAGAATATTAATTAAAAAGTTAATAATAAATAAAATAATTTATGGAAATAAGAAGATAGCATAATCAGTAAACAGTGCATACTTAAATCCAATTTGTTTAATCAAACTTTAATAATTAAACACCAATTGTAAACTGACTGTCAAAGCAACAACTTTTAGCTTTCTGTTACTAAAACAATTTGCATTATTCTAATTACATTTTTAGTTTTTAATATCAATATTAAAAAAAAAAAATGAGTCGCGCATTGACACAGTTTGGTGATCTTAAAATAACAAAACCTGTTTTAATTTTTCGTTAATTAAAAATTTCTGTATCAATAAAACTCAAATCTTGTGTATAAACTCATCTTTTGTTAAAGCCAGCAAATATTAAAAGATGCTGAAAACCATAACTGGAACACCAACTTGAAGAGAGAAAATAAAGTTTTAATAAGCAAGAAAACTTGATTATTGAGCACTGGGCCATGTCTTCTTCCTTTTCACTTGTTAAAGATATTTACAGTGTTATTATCCTTTTGAATCTGAAATTATATTATTTTTTGTTTACTGAAAAAGACACAAATATTTATTATTTTCCTCCGATTAAAACAAGCAGCAAATTTTGTTTTTGTAACAAAGAATCAAACAGAAAATGTTTTTTTACAAGAGATTTTCTGATTAAACAAATTTGCATAATTATTGGATTATCTGAAAAAGGGTAACAATGTGCCACTTTCAAAATGATACACTTTACAACCCTCAACTGATTGGAGCCCTGCGCTGCGAGTTTCACTCTCAATGAAATGAATATTCTCTAATTTGATTATCAAATAATATTCATAGTTGGAAATCGGCAGCAATTAATTAATTTACACACAAATCATCAAATAGCACCCGACAACACTTCTGACGAGGGTTATTTACTAATCAAGAGATACAAACACTAAAAACGTTTCTTTAAATTTAAATTTAAATATTGGATTCACTCAAAGAAAAGCAAAATTTATGTTTATAAACAATCTAAAACAAAAGTTTAAAATTTGAGTAAAATATTTCAAATACTGATATTTCACAAAACTAATTAATTAGTTCAGTGTGTTATCATCTCCTAGCTGTTGAAATATTCTCAGAACTAATTAATTCACCTGTGTGTTGCATTGAGGAAATAATAATGCAAATCCTTTGAAAGCACAAGCAGACAGGATTATTTTCCGGGTAATAAAAACAGAATCTCTTCTAAACTACTTGGCAATTTGTTTCGTTTTAGTTGAGTAGATAGTGACTACTAATTTAAAAAAAAAAAACACAAAAAAGTGCCGGATTGAAATTTTCTGGGATTTTGAGGCACGTAATTTTTGGGGACCTTATCACTTTAGGTAAAAAGCTAGTGGGACAATCTCACGAAGTAGTAAATACTGTTAAAAACTAGCCTAGAAAAAAGCCGAACTCGAAAAGAAAGAAGCACAATGACTCAAAGAAAAAAGAAAGAAAATTTTAGAAGGAATAAAAAACGAAGATTTTAAGAAAGCGAATTTTAGAAAAAAATAGGTTTTTAAAATGCAAGATACAATTCTGAAGGAACAAAAGAAGATTTTGAGAGAGTTTGATAAACGGCGTTTAAAGAAAAAAGAGTATGGGAAACGACAATTAGAAGAAAAAGAAGAGTTAAACAAGATTCTAGAAAGACCAAAAACGACTCTAAAAACGCCTGAAGTACAACGATTCGGAAAAAAAGTAGAGCAAAAGAAGAAGCTCAAAGAGAAAAGAACAAGTTTTAGGTAATTTAAAAAAAAAATTATAAACTACAACTGAAAATAAAGAAAAGGCAAGTAAAACGTTTAGAAAATTTTAGAAGACAACGATCAGAAATCAGAAAAATCATAAAGAAAGATACGAAAGGTAAAAAAAATGAGAAAGTTGTCAAATTAAATAAAAAAAAGTTGAAAACATTGAAGTAAAAGTCAAAGAAAATCTAAAAGAAAGGTTAATGAATTTGAAACAAAAATTAAAGAAGATTTTGACAAAAAGGTTAAAATAAGTTAGAAACAAAAATTAAGAAACTGAAAGAACAAATTACAAAAATCAAACTAGCATTACAACGCCTGAAAACTCCGTTATTAGACAGTCAAACTTTGTTTGTATTTTATTTTATGTGTTTTTTGAAATTAGTTTAATTCCAACTGTTATTTTAAAAAATGTATTAAAGAAAATTTAAAGCAGCAGTGGAAATGGAATGGAAAAGAATAGCTAATAGCTTTTCTGTTGGCATTACGAAGCTCAGTTCTCCAGCTTTTGGGGGCCATATCGGAACAGGATTAAAAAGACTACTACGCTGTTATCGATTATTAGAACGACGATATAGAAACCAGCCCATGAAGGTAGTATACCCGATGCTGTTCAATAGGAGAGTCCAAAAATGCAAGAAAACCATTCAGAAGTAAAAAGACAGCTTATTTTTGGCTTCTCCGACTAGAACTATCTTCATAGAGTTGCGGTACGTTCTACTTTACACTGGGAAAAGTCCTAACTGTATTAACTGTGGTAGAAGACAACATCTATAAAGAGACTGCTTTTCTAAGAACAAGTTTAGAAGCTCATTGCGGAACGAAAAAAGATTATAATTTATTACAAAAAAAGCAGGGCTAAGGTAGATTGTTTGGGACAAAATGTTACTCCAAAAAGACTAAGAAAATTTTGGAAAAAGTTGAAAGACGTCAATTAGAAGATAAAGAACAGTAAAAAAAGTTTTGAAAATGTAAAAACAAAAAAAGATTTTGGAAGAGTTTGAAAAAAGACATTGGACAAAAAAATTATGAGTGATAACAAGTAAAAGTAAAAAAAGAAGAAGAAGAAAAACGACAATTAGACAAAAAAGAAAAGTTAAACAAGATTCTAGAAAAATCTGAAAAATAACGATTAGAAAGAAAAAAAAACAAACAAAAAAGCTTGAAGAGAAAAGGAAAAGTTTTAAAAAAATTCTTTAAAAACTACAACTGAAAATAAATAAAAAGCAGGAGAAACTTAAGTCGGAAAACGACCATCAGAAAAACAAAAAAGTATTTTTGGGAAAATTAAGACTTTGTAAGATGTTTTTCAAAGGGATGTACAACAGATAAAAAAAATTGAGAAAGGTTCTCGAATTGGGAGGATATTGGGAAAATAAAGATCGAAAACATTGAAGTAAAAATCAAAAAAAATCTAAAAGAAAGGGTAATAAATTTGAAACAAAAACTGAAGAAGATTTTGACAAAAATCTTAATGAGATAGAAACAAAAATAAGAAAACTAAAACTAGAGCAAATTACGAGAATCGGAACAGCATCACAACAAATAAAACCTCCGATATTTAAAAGTGGAAGTGAAAAATGAAAAAAAACTGAAGCAGCAGCGAAAATGCACAGCTGAAATAAAAAAACAGCTCTCTTGTTGGCACTACGAGTCATATCAAAACTAGATCAGAAGAATTATCACGCTGATATCGATTATTGGAACGGCGATATAGTGACCAGCCCTTGAAAGTAGTAGGTGTTTTGTTAAAAAGAGTTTTGTCGCTTCTAGTTGAAAACCTTGTAGTTTTAGTTATAATATCACAAGAACGAGAAACTATTTTCTGAAAATATGTTTTTGTTTGGTCAAATTTTTATATCTCTGTGTTTATAAAATTTGAAAGATAAAATACGGGTTAATTTAGGCTTCTGCTTGTTTGTATATTTCGTGTGTTGTCACGTTAAGTTTTGGAGGGTTTAACTTAAATGTGCTTTGTTCGGCTTAAGAAGCCTCTTTATCTGAACAAATTTTATAAATTTAAAGCAAGTAAAACAAAATCAATTATTTCTCGTTTTTACTTTTACTATTAGTATTTATTTTATAATAAAATTGATATTGGTACACGGGCGTGTTTCACACGTTCTTGTTCATGTTTACATTTCTGTTTGTATCTGTCACACAGATGTATACACAGCATTACAGTAGAAATCTCAGAAACCTTATTGATTCAGCTCTGGTCTGGTTTCCATAAATCCAGTCTTCCAGTTTGATACTCTGTTATATTTCAGTTGGTTTTCTTGAAATTGTATTTTGGCCCCTCGAAGATAATGATCAGTTTCTCAAACTTTAAATATAGGAAAGTGGGAGATTTATCTCGTTGTGATTTAATCTAAAATTAACTGTATTTACAGTCGCTTTTTCTCTATCAAAAATATGCAATTTAAAAACATTGTAAAAACTTTATTAATAAATGCGTCGTTCGGAGCGAGAACGTTTTTGAATTTTTAAAAAAGGAGATTGCGGATTTAAAGCCAATTTAAAAAACCTCACCAACAATTTATTGATTATTCATTCTTTCGATGATGGCTGATTGATCAAATCCAGGGGCGACTCTAAAGATAGACACGATGGCTTAGAAGGTCGCTAAATTCATACAATCATGTCATCAACAACCAATCAATTTGCAGCTTTTGTTCCTAAAAATACTATTCTATTCAGGGTTATGTGTTGAAAATGATATTTATTAGAAGGGATAATGACTACTTTAACATGCAAATATGCAGTAGGGTAGCACAAAATTTGGCAAAAAATTATTCAGAAACAAACAACGGTTTATCCCAACACTCACAAACAACAAAAACATCAAATTGTTGCTATTAAAACAATAATTATTTGCATAATAAATCATAAAAAAATGAAAGTCATGCTATTTTTATTACATAACTAGTTACGTAATAAGATTACTTAAAATTAGAAAAAAAAATGGATGATAAAAGGGAAAATTAATTAGTTAAATTGAAAACATATCTAGATTTTTAACAAAGGTTTCAGACACCTAATAAATCAGTAATCGTGTTTCCCGCGCAAAAAACGTTTATAAACAAGATAAAAACTCCACAACCGTGTCAGCTACAAACTTTGTGATTTTAATAGATATTATACTCAACACCTTGGGTTAACTTCTGCAGTAAATTTACAACCGCACTGCACTAATTGCTTCAAGTAGTCCCACAAGAAAATCACATGAATATAGATCCGAGAGCTTGTCGATGTCAGGTTGTACTAGGATCTTCTCCCATCTAAGTTTTAAACTAATTATCGCTGATCTAACTTGGAAGCATCTTTTATTTTGTGTATTCATTTATGAAACTTATAAAACAAGTTTTTTAGACTATTTTAGTTAGTATAAGCCCATCGCTGTACTACCTATTATATACAAAATATTCGAAAATATCATCTTCAATCAGTTGTCTAGCTATTTATCTAAATATAACATACTCTCCGCTCACCAGTATGGCTTCCGCACAGTAGACGCTGCCTGGAATCTACTCGGTGCTTTTAATGACAAAATGAGCGTTCTTGGTATTTTCGCCGATCTTTCTTCCGCTTTTGATTGTGTTTCACATAACATACTTTTAGACAAATTATATTGTCACGGGCTCTGCCTCGTGAGGTGGGGTTGAGATTAAAAACAGGGTTTTAATACAAAAGGAAATTTAATGATGATCGAGATATACATATTAGATAGTGGATAGGATACTTAAGAGCTACTTACATTGACATTCTCACACAATCGAAGAGTCTAGACATATTTCACACTCCACCTAACTCAACTCTCTTCGTTGGACTCTCCCAACCGACTCCCCGATTAACGCCGCCCGCTAGTTCGCCAACCCCCCAAATACTGAGTCAGCTATTGCCTCAACCGACGGTGATTTAGTCGATATCAGCAATAGCCCATCCGAATCGGCAAGCCTTCGACCTAGCAGGCTAACGAACTTCCGCTTCGTAACAATATTTTTATGGTATTCCAGGTACCAGCTTAAATTTATTTGAATCGTACCTTCAAAACAGGACGCAACAGGTACGTGATAGTCAGAAACAAACAGCTATCAGAGGAGTACCGCAAGGCTCCGTCCCCGGTCTACTCTTCTTCTTGATTTACATCAATGACTTGCCAGGCCATGTAGAGGCACCAAATCTAGAACCTATATTCTTTGCCGATGACTCCAATTTCGCATCTAAACTTTCTCTAAGTGAAATCTTTTTAACACATATGGATAACACAACCACAACAGCTAAACTGTGATTTACTGCAAATGAGCTGTTCATAAATCAAAGAAAAAATGTAAATGTCATATTTAAGAGTACTTGTCGCCCCGTGAATATAGACATAAATACCAGTTTGTCCAAACACGTCAAATTTTTAGGAATTTATTTCGACGAAACACTAACTTTTAGTATTCATATTGACAACCTCTGTCGGAAATTGTCCTCTCAAGTTTTCGCCGTTAGAAAAATATTTTCTTTATTGAGGGATGATAATGCCAAGATCACTTGTTTCGCGGTTTTTCATGCTCGCATGTCTTATGGGATAACGATATGGGGAAATGCAGCTGCTTGCCATCTAGACCATCTGTTTTTACTACAGAAAAAAGCTGTAGGTGCCATCATGGGGACCTCTCAAGATACTTCAGCTAGACCAATTTTTGTCAAATTAAAAATCCTGACATTGTACTCACTTTTTATATTAGAAATACTATGTTTTACAAAGCAAGAACTAGGACAATATGAGCAGTAGGGCTGGGAAAAGTATCGATACTTACAGAAGGTATCGATACCAGCTCAGGTGTCGTACACCGATACCGACTGCAATCAGGTATCGAAGTATCGATACTTCCGATACTTCGATATCTCTGATACTTCGATACCTCCGATACCTCGATACCTCCAGTACCTCGATATCTCCGATACTTTGATACCTGCGATACCTTGATAAAGGGTGGCTATAAATGAATATCCTATTCAGAGTGCTTTGGATGTTGGAAACACAAACTGTTTTGATGAAAACAAACGAATTCACAAGCTATTTGATGCGATATTTATTTATCGCCACCCGATACATCTGATACCTCGATACTTCCGATACCTCGATACCTCCAGTATCTCGATACTTCCGATACCTTGATACCCCTATTCCTCCAAAACTTCCGATATCTCCGATATTTCGATACCTGCGATACCTTGATAAAGGGTGGCTATAAATGAATATCCTATTCAGAGTGCTTTGGATATTGGAAACACAAGCTATTTTGATGAAAACAAACGAATTCACAAGCTATTTGATGCGATATTTATTTATCGCCACCCGATACATCTGATACTTCGATACTTCCGATACCTCCAGTATCTCGATACTTCCGATACCTCGATACCCCTATTCCTCCAAAACTTCCGATATCTCTGATATTTCGATACCTGCGATACCTTGATAAAGGGTGGCTATAAATGAATATCCTATTCAGAGTGCTTTGGATATTGGAAACACAAGCTATTTTGATGAAAACAAACGAATTCACAAGCTATTTGATGCGATATTTATTTATCGCCACCCGATACATCTGATACTTCGATACTTCCGATACCTCCAGTATCTCGATACTTCCGATACCTTGATACCCCTATTCCTCCAAAACTTCCGATATCTCCGATATTTCGATACCTGCGATACCTTAATAAAGGGTGGCTATAAATGAATATCCTATTCAGAGTGCTTTGGATATTGGAAACACAAGCTATTTTGATGAAAACAAACGAATTCACAAGCTATTTGATGCGATATTTATTTATCGCCACCCGATACATCTGATACTTCGATACTTCCGATACCTCCAGTATCTCGATACTTCCGATACCTTGATACCCCTATTCCTCCAAAACTTCCGATATCTCCGATATTTCGATACCTGCGATACCTTAATAAAGGGTGGCTATAAATGAATATCCTATTCAGAGTGCTTTGGATATTGGAAACACAAGCTATTTTGATGAAAACAAACGAATTCACAAGCTATTTGATGCGATATTTATTTATCGCCACCCGATACATCTGATACTTCGATACTTCCGATACCTCCAGTATCTCGATACTTCCGATACCTTGATACCCCTATTCCTCCAAAACTTCCGATATCTCCGATATTTCGATACCTGCGATACCTTAATAAAGGGTGGCTATAAATAAATATCCTATTCAGAGTGCTTTGGATATTGGAAACACAAGCTATTTTGATGAAAACAAACGAATTCACAAGCTATTTGATGCGGTATTTATTTATCGCCACCCGATACTTCCGATACCTCGATACCACGATACTTCCGATACCTCCGATATCTCGATACCGCGATACCTCCGATACCTCGATACTTCCCGATACCTCGATACCGCCCAGCGATATTGCCCAGCCTTAATGAGCAGCACTGCGACCGCCACAAGCATGATATCAGAAAAAATAAAAATATTATAGATAAATATGAACGTTTAGATAAATGCAGAAATGTTGGTATTCAATATGTTAATTGCCTTCCCCCATATATACGTTCTTTGGGTAAAATAGCATTCAAAAAAAGCTTAAGTCATTTCTTTTAACAAAACCCTTGTATAGTAAAGACGAGTTTTTAAGTGTAGTCGTTTTATTTTATATGTAGGTATTCTGTTGACGTGTGTATAAGACTGTAATGTTTTCTAACACTAGTATTCAAAACTAGTAATACTATTTTAGTTAATTTGTAGCTTCTACATAGCTTTTTATATAAAAAAATTTTTTTTTTACAAATCATGTTATTCTAGAAAATTTTTCTTAAAGTTAATTAAGTTTAGATAAATAAATGCGCAATATATTGTGAGTTTATTTAAATTTGCTGTTAATAGTGGCGGTAACAATAGTGTTCTGATCACTACAAAAGTTAAAAAAAAAATAAATTTTAATAACAACCTTATTATTTTCGAAATTTTAGTATTTGTTTCGTTTTCAATTTTCGGCTATCTTGATCATATCGTATGTATCTTTGTCTTAAAGTTTATTTTTGAATCATCCTGTATATTGCGTAACTGTTGAAAGTGCTGAACATGGAGTTCAAGTAATCGGTGATTGACGACTCCCTGACGATATGTCTATGGTCAGATGTTTACATTGTTAATGAAAAGGGTCAAGAAAGATTTACTGTTGATTCTGATACCTCAATAAATTTATACGAAAAGGGATATCGAGGATGTTAACGACCGATTAGTAGATGCATTTCGGGAGAAACGTCAATAAGTTTTACTTTCTGGAACGGAATTATGCAAAAATAACGAGAAAAATCAGTTTATTTGTGCATCGTTTCCCAGAATTGCAACAGTTTAAGTTTCTACCTTCCGTTTAGTGGTTTAGTTCTGAAAGTACCTGCAGAAAACTCAGATTCGCTTAAATTCGTTCTAAGAATCTAACTTTTTTCCGCAATTGTTTCCACGAAGTCGTAGTATTACCAGATTCTTTGTACTAGAGCAAAATCAATAGTGTTAACGAGACTAAAATAGTAAAATATCACTCTAGTCTCTGCAGTCTTTATTTATTTTGTCAATCGGGCATTTGGCAATGTCTAGAGTAATTGACGACGGTTGTGAATTGTAATGCATAAAAGGACGAAGGGCTTGATTTGAAGAAACTTCGACTTCGATTGATCTGGAACGTTTTGTTCATTGTCACAATTTAAGTAATTGAATTAAACACAAAAAATATCAGATTTTGTTATTACTCGAGAGAGTTTCTCTATTTTAGGACGGTTTTTTATAATCATACGCTATAAAAGCATGCGAATATTATATAACTTAAAATTATTATTGTCACGAATGTCATAGAAGCAATGAGATTATTCCGGAAAACTTCTGGAACGACAAAGAGGAATAACGTGATGCTGTATAGAGATATATACAGGTATAAAGCAAGAATTAAATTGGAAATTTTAGTGGCAGTAGTTTCGTGATTTTACTGAGTTAATTAGGTAACTTTAAGTACTATTTACTTTATTAGTTTTTTATATTATTAGTGGGACAGAAGCATCATTACACAACGAGTGTGTAGATTACAGATAACGAGGGCGTTAGCCCGAGTATTTGTAACACACGAATTATTCTAATGTGCTCTAGCCCACGTAAGATATACAAAACTTTATCTATGACTGCAAAAAATTGAGAAAAATGAAAATTTAATGCTGCTGATAACTCCTATTTTTTACATCAAAAGTAAGGTGATCTATGGATATGTTCAGTAAGCACTATGACAACCGCTTGCAATTTTCCAAACAAAGCTCGCCATTTTGAGATAATCAGTACAAATTGTGATTATCGAAGAAGCAGCGATAAATGCTGTGTCTTGCTTGGTGCCAGAGAAGTCTAAAGACAAGTACGAGATGGCTTTTGAACGGTTCAGTTCATGGTGCGACGAGAACAATGTTAAAAATATTACACATAAGAAGGTTCTTCTTGCTTATTTTGATCATTTATCAAGTCAGTATAAATCATCGAGTCTCTGGGCTTTTTATTCTATGATTAGAACAATAATAAAATTGAAGAAAAAATCTGGAAAAAAAAACAAACAAAAATAAAGCCCTATTGTTGTCTTTAAAAACATTAAATTAATTTTGTTGGAATCCACAATTAAAACCTCAAAACGACATAAACACATTTTATTTCGACAGACTTTATAAAGCTCCGTGTAATTTTAAAATTTTAAAAAATTAAGTAGAAATCACAGTGATTCGTACATAAATTATTTATAAATGTTTATATTTGTTTATTACAACAATGCAAAAAAGAAAAAATTTAAAATAGTGCCTTATAGCACGGGCGAATTTCACCCTACTTAGAAATGTGAGTTTCCTAGGGTGGTAGCTTTGTCTGGTGCGAATTTTAAACCCCAAACCCCCACGAAGGCCGAAATACAATCGCCGATATTGTAAACACTTTTTTCTCGGCTTTTTTGCTAGTTGCATAAAATTTGACCTCCGCCTTTTTACATTATCACCTCATTCAGTCTTTGTTAAGTGGCCGTGCAGTAAACACGTACAAATCCGTCTAATTTATTTAAATAAATAAAATTACCGCGTTTTCGGTACAGTGTCTTGTGTGAAAATGTGTTCCTGTATTAACGGTGAGTTTATATTCTAATTTTGTATTTTTTTAAATGCTTAAAACGAATTTTTTTAAATGTTTAAAACAATATTTTGTTTATTAATTTGTTATTCCAGTTTGTGTAATACAGTGATTCATTTTTCATTTATTTAAGACACAAAAGTGGTCCGATGTGATGACGATTGATTACATAACGTAGGACACTTTTTGTCGCATTTTTTTACAAAGTTTATCGTTTTGTTTCTTTGTTTTATTAGTCAGTCATGCACCAACTCGAGAACAGCACACATCACAGCTCTCTAATTAAGCTAAGTACTTTTATTTATTATAATTTATTAATTGGAATACATCGCGGTTTGGTTTAAATAAAATTTTTGCAAATTACAAAATAACTCAGAGATAAACAATTTTAGATTCTAATTTTATTTGTAATTAAGGCGTTTTACGCCCCGTTTTTTAAAAAATAAACGTTTTAAAGTAAATTCTTGTTGTTTTATTGGGGTTAGGGGGGTAGGTTCTAAGAACATCGCTGGAAATCCGGATTCAAGGTAAGTCCGAAAGAAGCAGAGGGGATTCGCCACATAAGGCAGAAGAAGATGCACCAATTTCAGGATTAGAGGTAGGTCCCAAAGAAGCAGAAGGAAGAGAAGAAGATGCCTTAATTAAGACTTGATTGTTCTAATGTTATTTTGTGATAGAATTGTTTATCTCTGTTCTTCAGTTATTGTGTCAAATCTTGATTTATTTTGTTTATGGTTACAAAAAATAATTGTGTAAAATCAATTTTTTTAAATGAATTTTGATGAAATTTTGTTGGTAACTGATACAGTTATTTCATGTAACCAAAGATTTATTGTTTATTTACATTTTTATTAATTTATTTTTCAGTTTCAGATAACATTTGAAATGACCTACTCCAGACGGTCCAGAGTGTTCATCAACAATGCCTTTCTTACTTAAAGGTCAGATTTTCCTGTTATTATTTTTTATAACACTCATTCAGTTCGCGAATATAAATATTATTTGGCAAAATTCTCAAAATAAGTTAAAAGAAAGATCAACAATTTCTTCAATTTTTTATTTATTTATTAAGAGTAACAGAAAATAAAACATTAAACAGTTTTTAACCAAGACATTTGCAAAAACTGTTTTTTTATTAATATTCTTCAGCAAATACGAAAATAAACTGAATTAGAGTTAGCTATGCGCGCCTAGCTTAATCAAACAAAACAATACAAAAATGACAAATCAAAATTTGCTCTGATTCAGTTCATTTTCATTCACACAGTAATTTCAACATCAATACTGATATGAAAATGAACGCACAAAAGTACTAAATTATACAATTTTCTTTTTATCAAACAACAGTTTCATTAAAAACTTTTTTAATTAAATTAAGTTTTAATTTTTTTCCAAATTTATCTGTTCATTTGCGTAGTATTAATGAGACGTATCATCAGAAATATTTTTCTGTAAAATTGTTTTTCGTATAGCACATTGGTACATATAATGAATATTTTAAAAGTACGCCTTTTCGTTTTATTGGGGTTTTGAGGGGTAGGTTCCAAGGACATCGCTGGAAATCCGGATTAAAAGTAAGTCCCAAAGAAGTAGAGGGTCTCGCCACATAAGGCAGAAGAAGATGCACCAATTTCAGGTTTAAAGGTAGGTTCGAAAGAAGCAGAAGGAGGATATTTGCCAACTATTTATTGTGACAGAAAACATGTGTGAGTTAAAGAAAAAATTATTATGTATTTGTAAGTTTTTTTGATAGAATATTGTTCAGAATTTTGCTAAGATTGTTAATCTCTCCTATAATTTATAAATTTTTAATTACTCAAATTGTGAATGTTTTGAATTTTATTTAGCGACACTTTACTTATTTTATCTTTTTTTTTGGAACTCGTCTGTTATGTATGGTATATTTTAACAATTTTTCTGCTTCAATTTCAGTTAATTTTTATGTATTTCAGGTTTTAGTAATTTGTCTGTTTCAGGTGTTAACAATTTTTTTCTTGTTATGGTTTTAATTTTTTTTTTTTTGGGTACTTTGCTTCAAATTTTAGTAATTTTTCTATTTCAGGTTTTCAGTTTTTCAGGTGTTAACAATTTTCCTGTTATTCGAATTTTAATAATATTTTTTCTTTCAGGAACTGTGTTTAAGTTTTAGTAATTTTCTGTTTCAGCTTTTTTTATTTTTTCAGGTCCCTATTGTGGTAACTTTTTCTGTTATTCAAATTTAAAATTTTTCTCTTCAGGTACTGCATTTTATATTTTAGAAATTTTTCTCTTTCAGGATTTTATAATTTTATTGTTTCAGGTTTTAACAATGTTCTTGTTATTTAAATTTTAATATTTTTCCTTTCAGGTATTGTTTCGTATTTTCTTATTTTTTTTATTTCAGGAATTAATATCACACTTTTTCTGTAATTCAGATTTTAAGTTTTTTTTTTCAAATACTGTTTTCCATATTTAGTAATTTTTCTTTTTTAGCATTTTATAATTTTTCTGTTTCAAGTTTTAATATTTTTTTCAGACATTGTGTTTCAGGTTTTCGTATTTTTACTGTTTCAGATCTTAACAATGTTCTTGTCGTTTAAGTTTTAATACTATTCCTTTCAGGTATTGTTTCAGGTTTTCTTAATTTTTCTATTTCAGTTTTTCAAAGTTTCAGAGTGTTAACATTTTTCCTGTTTCAAGTTTTAATAATATTTTTTCTTTCAGGAACTGTGTTTTAAGTTTTAGTAATTTTCGTATTTCAGGTATTAACAGTTATCCTGTTATTTGAGTTTTAATATAAATATTTTTCAGGTATATTGATATACATTTCAGTAATTTTTTTATTTCAGAATTTTGTAAATTTTCTGTTTCAGCTTTTATTAATTTTTTTTCAGGTAGGTACTTATTGTATTTTAGGTTTTCCTAATTTTTCTCATTCAGGTATTAATACTTTTTCTGTTATTCGGATTTAATTTTTTTTCTTTCAGTTACTGTATTTCCTATTTTAGTAATTTTTCTGTTTCACAATTTTATAACTTTTCTGTTACAATTTTTAATTATTATTTTTTTTCAGATATTGTGTTTCAGTTTTTAACAATTTTCTTGATATTTAAGTTTTAATATTTTTCCTTTCAGGTATTGTTTCATGTTTTCTTATTTTTTTCTGTTTCAGATATTAATATCATAATTTTTTCTGTAATTCCGATTTTAAATTTTTCCTTTCAAATACTGTTTTCCATAAAGTAATTTTTCTGTTTCAGCATTTTATAATTTTTCTATTTCAAGTTTTAGTATTTTTTCAGACACTGTGTTTCAGGTTTTCGTATTTTTACTGTTTCAGATCTTAACAATATTCTTGTTATTTAAGCGTTAATACTTTTTCTTTCAGGTATTGTTTCATATTTCAGTAATTTTTCTCTTTCAGAATTTTGTAATTTTTCTATTTCAAGTTTTAATTTTTTTCAGATACTGTTTTCCAGATTTTCGTAATTTTATTGTTTCAGATCTTAACAATGTTCTTGTCTTTTAAGTTTATGTATTATTCCTTTCAGAAATTGTTTCAGGTTTTCTTAATTTTTCTGTTTCAGGTATCAATATCATAATTGTTCTGTAATTCAGATTTTAATTTTTCCTTTCAGGTACTGTATTTCATATTTAGTAATTTCTCTGTTTCAGGAATTTATGATTTTTCTGTTTCAAGTTTTAACATTTTTTTCAGACATTGTATTTCAATATCTTAACAGTATTCTTGTTATTTAAATTTTTATATTTTTCCTTTCCGGTATTGTTTCATATATCAGTAATTTTTCTCTTTCAGGATTTTTTAATTTTCTATTTCAAATTTTAATTATTTTTTTTTTCAGATACTGTTTTTCAGATTTTCGTAATTTTACTGTTTCAGATCTTAATAACATTCTAGTTGTATAAGATTGAATTTTTTTCCTTTCAGGAATTGTTTCAGGTTTTCTTAATTTTTCTATTTCAGGTTTTCAGAGTGTTAACATTTTTCCTTTTATTCGAGTTTTAATAATATTTTTTCTTTCAGAAACTCTGTTTCAAGTTTTAGTAATTTTCGTATTTCAGGTATTAACAATTATCCTGTTATTCGAGTTTTAATATAAATATTTTTCAGGTATATTGATATTAATTCGCATTTCAGTCATTTTTCCATTTCAGGATTTCGTAAGTTTCCTGTTTTAAAATTTTGAAAATTTTTTGTTTTCAGCTTTTATTATATTTTTTCAGGTACCTATTGTGTTTTAGGTTTTTCTAATTTTTCTGTTTCAGGAATTTATAATTTTTCTGTTTAAAGTTTTAACATTTTTTTCAGACATTGTGTTTCAGGTTTTCGTATTTTTACTGTTTCAGATCTTAACAATGTTCTTGTTATTTAAGCTTTAATACTTTTCCTTTCAGGTATTGTTTCATATTTCAGTAATTTTTCTCTTTCAGAATTTTGTAATTTTTCTATTTCAAGTTTTAATTTTTTTCAGATATTGTTTTCCAGATTTTCGTAATTTTATTGTTTCAGATCTTAACAATGTTCTTGTCGTTTAAGTTTTTGTATTATTCCTTTCAGAAATTGTTTCAGGTTTTCTTAATTTTTCTGTTTCAGGTATCAATATCATACTTGTTCCGAAATTCAGATTTTAATTTTTCCTTTCAGGTACTGTATTTCATATTTAGTAATTTTTCGGTTTCAGGAATTTATGATTTTTCTGTTTCAAGTTTTAACATTTTTTTCAGACATTGTGTTTCAATATCTTGACATTATTCTTGTTATTTAAATTTTTATATTTTTCCTTTCAGGTATTGTTTCATATATCAGTAATTTTTCTCTTTCAGGATTTTTTAATTTTCTATTTCAAATTTTTTTTTCAGATACTGTTTTTCAGATTTTCGTAATTTTACTGTTTCAGATCTTAATAATATTCTAGTTGTTTAAGATTTAATTTTTTTCCTTTCAGAAATTGTTTCAGGTTTTCTTAATTTTTCTATTTCAGGTTTTCAATGTTTCAGAGTGTTAACATTTTTCCTTTTATTCGAGTTTTAATAATATTGTTTCTTTCAGGAACTGTGTTTTAAATTTTAGTAACTTTCGTATTTCAGGTAGTAACAGTTATCCTGTTATTCGAGTTTTAATATAAATATTTTTCAGGTATATTGATATTAATTCGCATTTCAGTCATTTTCCATTTCAGGATTTCGTAAATTTCCTGTTTTAAAATTTTGTAAATTTTTTGTTTTCAGCTTTTATTATATTTTTTCAGGTACCTATTGTGTTTTAGGTTTTTCTAATTTTTCTGTTTCAGGAATTTATAATTTTTCTGTTTCAAGTTTTACATTTTTTTCAGACATTGTGTTTCAGGTTATCGTAATTTTACTGTTTCAGATCTTAACAATGTTCTTGTTATTTAAGCTTTAATACTTTTCCTTTCAGGTATTGTTTCATATTTCAGTAATTTTTCTCCTTCAGAATTTGGTAATTTTTATATTTCAAGTTTTAATTTTTTTCAGATATTGTTTTCCAGATTTTCGTAATTTTATTGTTTCAGATCTTAACAATGTTCTTGTCGTTTAAGTTTTTGTATTATTCCTTTCAGAAATTGTTTCAGGTTTTCTTAATTTTTCTGTTTCAGGTATCAATATCATACTTGTTCCGAAATTCAGATTTTAATTTTTCCTTTCAGGTACTGTATTTCATATTTAGTAATTTTTCTGTTTCAGGAATTTATGATTTTTCTGTTTCAAGTTTTAACATTTTTTTCAGACATTGTGTTTCAATATCTTGACATTATTCTTGTTATTTAAATTTTTATATTTTTCCTTTCAGGTATTGTTTCATATATCAGTAATTTTTCTCTTTCAGGATTTTTTAATTTTCTATTTCAAATTTTAATTATTTTTTTTTCAGATACTGTTTTTCAGATTTTCGTAATTTTACTGTTTCAGATCTTAATAATATTCTAGTTGTTTAAGATTTAATTTTTTTCCTTTCAGGAATTGTTTCAGGTTTTCTTAAATTTTCTATTACAGGTTTTCAGAGTTTCAGAGTGTTAACATTTTTCCTTTTATTCGAGTTTTAATAGTATTTTTTCCTTCAGGAACTGTGTTTTAAGTTTTAATAACTTTCGTATTTCAGGTATTAACAGTTATCCTGTTATTCGAGTTTTAATATAAATATTTTTCAGGTATATTGGTATTAGTCATTTTCCATTTCAAGATTTCGTAAATTTCCTGTTTTAAAATTTTGTAAATTTTTTGTTTTCAGTTTTATTATATTTTTTCAGGTACCTATTGTGGTTTAGGTTTTTCTAATTTTTCGGTTTCAGGAATTTATAATTTTTCTATTTCAAGTTTTAGTATTTTTTCAGAGACTGTGTTTCAGGTTTTCGTATTTTCACTGTTTCAGATCTTAACAATATTCTTGTTATTTAAGCGTTAATACTTTTTCTTTCAGGTATTGTTTCATATATCAGTAATTTTTCTCTTTCAGGATTTTTTAATTTTCTATTTCAAATTTTTTTTTTCAGATACTGTTTTCAGATTTTCGTAATTTTACTGTTTCAGATCTTAATAATATTCTAGTTGTTTAAGATTTAATTTTTTTCCTTTCAGGAATTGTTTCAGGTTTTAAAAGTTTCAGAGTGTTAACATTTTTCCTGTTTCAAGTTTTAATAATATTTTTTCTTTCAGGAACTCTGTTTCAAGTTTTAGTAATTTTCGTATTTCAGGTATTAACAGTTATCTTGTTATTCGAGTTTTAATATAAATATTTTTCAGGCATATTGGTATTAATTCGCATTTCAGTCATTTTTCCATTTCAGGATTTCGTAAATTTCCTGTTTCAAAATTTTGTAAATTTTTTGTTTTGAGCTTTTATTATATTTTTTCAGGTACCTATTTTGTTTTAAGTTTTTCTAATTTTCTGTTTCAGGAATTTATAATTTTTCTGTTTCAAGTTTTAACATTTTTTTCAGACATTGTGTTTCAGGTTTTCGTATTTTTACTGTTTCAGAATATTTTTCCTTTCAGGAATTGTTTCAGATTTTCTTAATTTTTCTATTGAAAATGATTTTGTAATTTATTTCAACTTCTAATTTTTTTCAGGTACTCGTAATTTCAGGTTATCGTAATTTTACTCTTTCAGTTCTTAACAATCTTCTTATTTAAATTTTAATATTTATTATTCCTTTCAGGTATTTTTTCAGGTTTTCGTAATTTTCTTATTTCAGGTATTAAAAACCATAATTTGTTTATTATATACAAACATAAATGTTAATAAACATTAATAAATTCATAAAATAACTTTTTTAGTTTTATTGTTATTAATAATGGGGTATAGTGAAAATAAACAATAATTAAGTTCTACAATTTTTATTTCAGTTGAAGTTATTGAAATTAAATTCTGAACATTGGAAAAGAAAATATACAAAACATAAGTGCATCTATAATTTAATTTACAATTTGTATGTACATTGTATAAATGTACAGAGTGATTTTTATTAACGCCTCAATTTTGAACTATAATAATAACTGTACAAATATAAAACTAAGAAGCCAAAATATGCCACACTTAATACAATTATTTAGGATATGACGTACTTACAGTTCTTTTAGTACCAGACTAAAAAGAATTGCACAAAAAACTGTGATATGGCAAGCAGTGATTCAATTCAAAAATATTCAAAAAAATTTTTTAGGTGAAAAGTATAACTTGAATGGCCCCTAAACAACAACAACAAAAAGATTTATAAGTCAAAGAGGGCATCAGATAAAGACCACCTGTATGTGATGTTTCTACAGAACTGATTTAAGGCCTCTATTGGCTTCGGACATTTATAATATGTAATATAAAAGATTAAACATTAAAAAAACCTATTTACAGAAAGAGTAACAATTAAAATTAAAAAATAATTGTACTGGATAAACAAAAACACCCACCTTTATACAAAAAAAAAATTGCAATATTAAATACTCAGTCATACAAGTTTTAAAATATTGTTCAAAATCTTATGAAATTGCATCTGTTTAAGACTAGTACGGACTTATTGCAACAATAACGCGCAATTATTATTTTATTAAAAACAACAAAAGCAATGTGATCTGTCAAGTGGGTGCAAACAAAGCCTGGTTATATAAACGTTCAGCGAAATTGATAAATAATCAATTTTGATAAACGTTTATACAATCAAACATTAATGTTATTATTTTACTAACAAAAAGAAAACAACAGCAGGTAAAATCTATATAATTCTCTTAAAACTTCTAATTGGAATTAAAACTTCAGACAAAAATGCCCCATAAGCGTGTATAAATATATGTACAAGAGATTTCCAATGGCACCATTTGATTCCATTTCATACTAACAAATTCTCTGATAATGATAAGGTTTTTGTCGTAATTTATGAATAAATAATATTGTGACAAACATGACCAAATCAACAGGCACTTTGGTCGAGTTTATACTTACAAAATAATTTTCTTTTTAATATTTAAAACATATAACTCAACAATAAATATAAAATGAATGAAATGACACAAATAACAAGGTTCTCATTATTACAAAATAGCCTAGTTATATATACAAACATCAAATCATTATTGGAATGTATTGTGCCATTGTTCTTATCCAATAATAATAATAATCCAATTATTTACAATATTATCCAGTCAATTAAGTACGAAAACTATTTAGTAATTTTGAGAACCTTAAATCTAGTTACAATCAATGTGATTATAAGCAAAAAATTTGTACATGAGCAATGATTAAAAAACCGACTTCGTTTATAAGAAATCAAAGAGATCTCGTAAGCCTTCATTTGCATCCAAACTAAAGTTGTATTCGGATTGCATTGCTGGAGGCTCCAAGTGGAAAAACGGTTCGAAAAATGAGTCAAATGAATACCCTGAAAACAAACAAATTTTCTTTTTAGTACAATCTGAAGAAGACCTCAACACAGATTAGTCTTGACTAAATACAGCTTTTGTAAATAAACACACTTGTGTGAAAAAGAGACAGTCAGTGGCGTCAACCCGAGTTTAGTTTCAAATTTTAGTGCGTTTTAGTAGAGGTGAGAAACAACGAGCATTCAGATAACTATTCTGAGTCTATAACTAGATAATTATAACTCTAATTAACTCGCAGATGTTACAAATCAGTTATTTAGAAGCAAATTCACTAATGGGCTAATTTCAAGTAAAGATAATACCGGTAGTATCTTCGTTTCCATGGAAAATTAATAAAGTTAGTTGTTTTGATTGGTTGTTGCCATGGAAAAGTATTAAAATTTGCGATACTACCGGTGTTATCTGAACTTGAAATCAGCCCATAAGAATTGTTAATTTTAACTAGATTTCTGGAAATAAAAAAAAGTAATATCCTTGTAATTTAAAATTTAGGAATTTGAACAAAAATTCTTGACGGTTGTAGAGGTAATGAGCTTGAATTCTTGATCTGTAGTAGATCTGTAGATTATTGGGAAGCTAAGTCGTGTATTCAAAGGTTTAAAAAAAAGGAAACTCTCAAAATATTACATATAATAAACAAAAAATAATAATTTGAAGTAAAAAAAATAAGAAATAACAGAGTGCTACTTTGTGTAGCAAAGAAATCAGTTTTGGGGGACAAAAACCAAAACCGTGGAGCGGTTTCCTAAAATCCTGGATAACAGAAGTAACTATTTCTGTTCAGATTTCAATAATAAAGACAATCGACAGTTAAGAAACAAAAAGTGAGTTAAAACGTCGAATTAGAGAAACGTAACTAGATTAATTTGTTAAAAACAAAATTAAAACGTACAATTGTCTATTGAAATGTAGCACCAGCAAATTCAATAGAAGACTGTGTTTCCAACTTAAATTTGAATTATCACAGCTTAAAAAAAAACCTTAAAATAGTGCTTCGTGTTGTGACATAAAAAAACAGTCACAATCTTAAAATTCCACTATAAAACGTCAAAATATACTCGATATTACCTTACTACGTATTCAAGTAGCAATTCTGGTAATATCTACAGACATATCACGATTTTCACCAACAAAAAATCGCTTCTAACGCTACAAACACACC
The DNA here is from genome assembly GCA_029207805.1 of Tribolium confusum. Lineage (NCBI taxonomy): Eukaryota > Metazoa > Arthropoda > Insecta > Coleoptera > Tenebrionidae > Tribolium > Tribolium confusum. The sequence continues at coordinate 1,456,460 of JALGAY010000004.1, forward strand.
AGAAATTTAATTCTCGTCTTTCCTACTTTAAGGTGCAAAAATTTACAACGAAAAACTAGAAAAAACCTAAAATTTTTAATGCATTTAGTGCTTGCATTTGAATTTCCGTCTATTTCGTCAGATTCTAACGCCAGCAATAAAGTTTGTGCTGTATGTACTAAAAAAACAAAAGCTGTCAGGTCAGGTCATAAAAAAAATTGACCGGTTTCAATAGAGTGTTAGAACAAAAGGAACAAAAACAAGAGAAACTATATTAATGTTAAAACGTCCCATGATTTAACGTGGTAACAGACAAAAAGCAAAGTCGCTTAAAATATTGGAAAAATGAGCCTAAGACTTCCCAAAAGAAGACACATTACAAAGACCGATATCCAGCCCTAATTTCAAGATCACCCATCCCTAATTTTAGCGTGGGAGCGATAATAATTATCCTAACAGTAGGATAATTTTACTGCTAACGATGCGAAAAATGGTACGTCGAATTAAGAATTTTCTGAAGCTATCAGCTTCCAGTGCAATAGACAATAATCACGTTCTTTAAAATTGAGTAAGCCTTTTCAGACTAACCAAAAGTATCAGAGACAGCTCAGTACTCTCTTCATTGGTTCTCCAAACTTGTTCCACTCCAAAGTTCTCCGCCAGGAAAAAGCAAAATGTCTGAACAATCAAAATCAAGCAATGTTATGTCTCTGAGTTGTAGAATTGGCAAGAAGAAAACTATTGCAGTAAGTTTAAAACAAAAAAAATTTTGGTATAGTGAATATATTAGAAATTAGATATCTTGTAGAAGAAAAAAACAAATTTAAACTTTTATTCTTAACCCATAAAACCAGAAATATGGATCTGCAATTTCAAACAGTATTATAAAAAATCGGAGGACAAACAAACAGAACTAAAAAAAGAATAGAAAGCTGAGATGAGGAGGTTCTTCCTATTAAGAACTTATCTTTAAAAAGCATTTTTTTAAATAAGCCTAAATACCAATTTTTCAGTGTCAAAATTAAAAAAAAAATACGATTTTTTTGGCCCACCCTATTGGCCATCACAGTCAGCCGCCCAATTCACACAGAAAAATTTTAACGCACCAAATATGTATATCTGGTTGTCTACCCTCAAAGCATTTATAAGAAATAAGTAGGGCTGGGAAAAGTATCGATACCTCTACAGGTATCGTACACCGATACCGACTGCAATCAGGTATCGAAGCATTGATACTTCCGATACCTCGATACCTCCGATACTTCGATGCTTCCGATACATCGATACCTGCGGTACTTTGATAAAAGGTGGCTATAAATGAATATCCTATTCAGAATGCTTTGGATGTTGGAAACACAAGCTTCCGATACCTCAATACTTCCTATACCTCTAATACCTCGCTACTTCCGATACCTCGATACTTACGATACTTTGGCAAGTATCGATACCCAAGACATAAAGCAGGTATCGCCTAGCCCTAGAAATAAGCATTCTGTATTTCGCTCTGGTGTAAACCGCTCCTGTCACGTGGTACAAAATGCACCAATAAGACTCGCTTATTTTAAGCTCTACTTTCATCAACATAATTCAATTTAATTTTTTCTACTCTTATGGGCTGATTTCAAGTTGAGATAATACCGGCAGTATCTTCGTTTCCATGAAAAATTAATAAAATTCGCTGTCATGATTGGTTGTTGCCATGGAAACGCATTAAAATTTGCGATACTACCGGTATTATCTCAACTTGAAATCAGTCCATAAGTTATTATGTATAATGTGATACAGAAATTTCTGGTGTACAAAAAGCAGGAATTCCTATTTTTTAAATAGATTTCTTAGAATTTTTGATTTTAAAAATGTATTATATATATTCACGTTTATGAAAATAACCTTGACCGCTTCTGTATTTAAATAAATATTAAACCAATATTTTAATAAAATGCAATACAAATCTGACATAACTGATAAATAATTTTATATTTGGCGCGCCACGAAAAATTCGTTGAGTAGAAACCGTTACAATTTCTATCCACTTTTCTATAAAGAGTGTCCAAATTCCACCCTTAAAACGTCTTGATAATAATTAAACTTTCCGAAACTTGTACACTTCATCCGTATTTTTTTTATTGCTGTATTTAGTCAAGACTCTATAATTAACAATTAAAATTATTTAAAAAATCTGTTAAATCAGTATCAGGCATTTACAAGCAGTTAGCAGAGAACCAAAAACACTGAGCTGAATCCCATGGTGCTACGCAAAACAGCAGCCCACATGAAATTCAGTACAGCGTAATGGTAAAGCATCCCATGTTATAACAGCATTAAAAAAAAAAACATAAAACACAAAGCATTTGTTAAGTAGCAAGCTGTAAACGCATAGCTAGAACTCTGCCTGTGATGTGATTTAAACCAACACAGGTCACAGTCAGAATCCCAGAATGCAATTACAACGCGATTTTGTTAGATGACGTAAGTTAGTAGCAGCAGAAATTATTTTTTTTTTAAAGCAAAAGTCGTTTCCAACACCTGTAAACACACACACACATAAGCCGTATCGTAAAATCCGTTAAAAACTCTAGACGAGATTGATAAGGATACAAACCTGTTTGTGTGTTTCCTGTATTCATCGAGTAAGGTCCTATCATAGGTCCTAGTACTTCATTATCATTAATAAGGGGTACCGTCCCCAATTTCATACTGTTGCTAGTAGTATCCAAACAAGTTGAGTAACCATCGTAGGATGATGGGTAAGGGGAAAGTCGTAACGGGTCTATTTCGGCTGATGCTGCTTCTTGAGATGATAAAGCGTTATATGAAAACGAATTTTGTACTGATAATGGTGTACGAGAACTAACGACAGGATCTTTAGTAAATGATAAGTTCCTGCAGATCTGAAATAGTTTTTTATTATTAAAATTTTTATTATTACAGCTTGAAAATTACGAATTTTATTTTTTCCAATTCAGTTACGAAAAGCAACCATTTTAATGTTATTTCACTTCTCAAACATTTTTCAATTTGTAACTACTGATAAACAATGTCATTATTTGATAATTAGTGATAAAAAGTGACAAAATAACATCAAGAAACTAACGAATTGCAAAATGACCGATTTTAGCCAATAAGTACAAAGATTGTTTCTTGATTATATTAATGTCACTTTTAACACTAGTTATACAATAATGTCACTTTTTATCACTAGTTACATAATAAAGAACGTTTGACAACTGAAATGACATATCAAAATTGTTGTTTCGAGTTAAATTGCATTTTTTTTTTATAATTGCATTTCGTAACTGAATTGGAAAAAATCTTGTATGAAACACGTTGCAAAATAGCTGATTTTGACAACACGTTAACACTCGTGATCCAAAAAAAACCGATCATTTTGCAAACTGGTTATTTCACGACAAGTTTCTAAACAATTTCTCTTTAAATTATCTTTAAAAAAATTGTAAAACGTATCATTGCTTATCTCAATTCGTGTTTTACCACAAAACCTCTAAAATAGATTACTCTAATTAATTAAATCTTGTCTTGAAACAATTAAAATTATAAATTCTGCAATAAACAAACATTTTGAATTTCTGTGAGCAAAAATCAATATCTTTAGATTATTTTATTACGTGAATGCAAAACTTTTTATTTTAAAGATAAAATCACTTAAGTAAAGTATAATTATGACAACGTCAACAATTGAAAATAAAATGTCCTTGCATAAATTTTTGTCTTTTATCTAGTTTTAATTGTTGGTATTTTACAAAACTATTAAATATTTTTTTAACGTACCTAAAAACCGGTTATAACTCCATTTTGGATGTTATAAAAACCACACTTAAAGCGACAACCGGCTCTAGACTCTATAAAATACTTAGAGCCAATTGCATTAAAATCAATCAAAATTGATGGAACATTAATCTCCAATTAACGTATTTTTAATCAATCAGAGATTAATGGCTCATCAATTTTGATTATCGTTTATGCAATCGGTGATTACAGTTATAATTTGGCAAATATTTTCTCGAAAATACTTCAAAAACGCCCTATTTGCTGCATTTTCGGTTTAATAGTAATTTTGTATTTAAACTCAGAACAAGACAGAGTCTTTCATGTAGAGTTTCCACCTCTAAATTAATCAAATTCGGTTATAAACTGCTGCCTCATCCATTCTATTCACCCTATCTGGCCTCAAGTGAATTTTTCTTCTTCTTCCGAAATTAATAAAAAGCCTCAATAAAAAAAGTGGAACAAATTAAGAAGTGATACCCGAAGCAAACGCTTATTTTGGAAAACTTTAAAAAAAATTTAAAAATTTAAATTATTATAATTTATTTTCCACCTTAATATTCAAGTTTCCAGTAAATATTCACAAGAGCAAAACGAAAATTTGTAACGGTCATGGCCAATTGGGCACACTTTCTACCTCCAGCCATTTCATGAAGGTGATTGTCCAAGCCACGGTCTTAAAAAGTAAAACAAAAAATTCACAAATGTAAGATTCTCCCAAACTAAAGGTCACCTTCTTATTACATCACGTATAAAATAATCATTGCATTTCTGATAAATAATTTAAGTACAATAAACAGAAATTTCCCAAATATATATAAACACACAAATGTATTGAACCGGTACCCATGAATTTCCCTCCATTTTCTTCTCATATCTAACCTCAATCGAATTACGTAAACAAACCGGAATTATAATCCAGACCAAATACGTCTAAAAATAAAACAATTCGCTTATGATAAATTATGACCCAAAAATAATCTTATTATCTTATTTCCTGTACTCGAGAGAAAATTAAATGCTAGATTAAGACAAAAAATATTTATCATCTACAAGGTTGCTTAAAAAAAAAGTGAATTAGAGAGTGCAAAAAAATAAAGACACCCTAAATGTTGAGTAAATGTAGTAAAATAAGGAGTATAAATCGTAAATGTGGAGTAAACATAGAGTAAATGTTAGTAAATAGAGAGTAAAATGAAGTAAATGTGGTAAATGTTGAGTAAATATTAGTAAATACAAAGTAAATGTGGTAAATGTTGGGTAAATGTAGAGCAAATATGGTAAATGTTGGTAAATGAAGAATAAATGTGGTAAATGTAGAATAAATGCGGTAAATGTTAAGCAAATATAATAAAATAAAGAGTATAAATCGTAAATGTGGATTAAACATAGAGTAAATGTTAGTAAATAGAGAGTAAATAAAGTAAGTGTGGTAAATGTAGAGTAAATGCCGTAAATATTGGGTAAATGTAGAGTACATGTGGTAAATGTTTAGGAGATGTTAGTAAATGTGGTAAATAAAGAATAAATGTCGTAAATGTAGAATAAATGCGGTAAATGTTAAGCAAATGTAGTAAAATGAAGAGTATAAATCGTAAATATGGAGTAAACATACAGTAAATGTTAGTAAATAGAGGGTAAATAAAGTAAGTGTAGTAAATGTAGAGTAAATGCTGTAAATATTGGGTAAATGTAGAGCACATGTGGTAAATGTTTAGGAGATGTTAGTAAATGTGGTAAATAAAGAATAAATGTCGTAAATGTAGAATAAATGCGGTAAATGTTAAGCAAATGTAGTAAATTAAAGAGTATAAATCGTAAATGTAGAGTAAACAATGAGTAAATGTCGTAAATGCAAAGTACATGCGGTAAATGTTGGGTAAATGTAGAGCAAATATGGTAAATGTTGATAAATGTTAGTAAATAAAGAACAAATGTCTTAAACGTAGAATAAATGCGGTAAATGTTAAGCAAATGTAGTAAAATAAAGAGTATAAATCGTAAATGTGGAGTAAACATAGAGTAAATGTTAGTAAATAGAGAATAAATAAAGTAAGTGTGGTAAATGTAGAGTAAATGCCGTAAATATTGGGTAAATGTAGAGTACATGTGGTAAATGTTTAGGAGATGTTAGTAAATGTGGTAAATAAAGCATAAATGTCGTAAATGTAGAGTAAATGCGGTAAATGTTGAGCAAATGTAGTAAAATAAAGAGTATAAATCGTAATGTGGAGTAAACATAGAGTAAATGTTAGTAAATAGAGAGTAAATGAAGTAAGTGTGGTAAATGTAGCGTAAATGCCGTAAATGCAAAGTACATGCGGTAAATCTTGAGTAAATACAAAGTAAATGTGGTAAATGTTGGGCAAATGTGGTAAATGAAGAATAAATGCGGTAAATGTTAAGCAAATATAGTAAAATAAAGAGTATAAATCGTAAATGTGGAGTAAACATAGAGTAAATGTTAGTAAATAGAGAGTAAAATAAAGTAACTGTAGTAAATGTAGCGTAAATGCCGTAAATGCAAAGTACATGCGGTAAATGTTGGGTAAATGTAGAGCAAATATGGTAAATGTTGGTAAATGTGGTAAATGAAGAATAAATGTGTTAAATGTAGAACAAATGCGGTAAATGTTAAGCAAATATAGTAAAATAAAGAGTATAAATCGTAAATGTGGAGTAAACATAGAGTAAATGTTAGTAAATAGAGAGTAAATAAAGTAAGTGTGGTAAATATAGAGTAAATGCCGTAAATATTGGGTAAATGTAGAGTACATGTGGTAAATGTTTAGGAGATATTAGTAAATGTGGTAAATAAAGAATAAATGTCGTAAATGTAGAGTAAATGCGGTAAATGTTGAGCAAATGTAGTAAAATAAAGAGTATAAATCGTAATGTGGAGTAAACATAAAGTAAATGAAGTAAGTGTGTTAAATGTAGCGTAAATGCCGTAAATGCAAAGTACATGCGGTAAATGTTGGGTAAATGTAGAGCAAATATGGTAAATGTTGATGAATGTTAGTAAATGAAGAACAAATGTCGTAAATGTTAGATAAATGTAGAGTAAATGCCGTAAATGTAGAGTATTAATTTTGATTGTAAATATTTTTTTTAAATATTTGCTCAATGTAGCAAAAGTCTGCGATTTTTTTGTTTTCAAAAAAAGTAGTTATTAACATTATTATAACAATTAAATCAGTGAGTATCTTGTACAAAATCAGTAAAAGTTCTAATTTCTGATCACTGATCAATTTATTATTACAACTAAATCCAATTTTGTAATAACTTTGGGTCCTATAAAATCGCAAAAGTACAATTAGATGACTGAATATCATATTTTAAAAATATGACACAACAAAAAAAGGCCACAACAATTCTAAATTGTCATTTTTTCTTTCAAATTTCAGCTTTGTTTAGAGTGAGCTCGTAAAAAGCATTCAAAATTTTTTCTACTGAAACTCACATCTCAAAAAAGTACTAGTCAGTAAAACAGACATTTTGCAGCGTGTTTTAATCATTTTATACAGTGAAAATTTAAAAAAAAAATTGCACTTACCTGTGAAGAAATTTGTTTGTGCGTTATTTTGGGACTGTCAAGTAGAGGCACAGGTGGAGTACTCAAATCAAATGTTGGACTGAATTTGATATCCTTAAGGGCATCTTCAAGTGGTTCAGTCTTTGTTTTGACAGGTGCAACATATTCAGGACATAGGAAAACTTCAATTTCCCCCGTATCACTCTTTAATTGAATACTGTATTTATCGTCTTCTCTGGACGCTGTTTTTACTGATAAATGCGTATTTGGAGGTGCTTTAACCACAATCACTGTATTTTGTTTAAATTTTTCTATTGATCGTAAATCTTGATACGTTACAAACCCGTGTTTATCATTACTTAATCCAATTAATTGTTTTTCTACTGTATTTATCATCCGATTAAGATCATTTTCTTGATTTTCTAAATCTTGTAAGTCTTGAGTTAGTTTTAGAAACTTTTCGTTGTTTTTTCTACTAGCTTTCCATTGTATATTATTTTTAGATTTCTTCTCAATTATCCCAATTCCTTCTAGTACATTTGTAATATCATAAATTCGTCGTTTTTGCACATTTAATTGCTGTGAAGCCTTGTTTAAATCAACAACTCCATTCGGGGACTCTTCAAGTAGAGCGGAAAATTTCTGTGTGAGCAGCCCTAAGGAGGTATCATACCTCGCATTTTTTTTGGTTGGCGTCATCCGTTTTTGCCTTTTGGGTTGTGGAGGTTTAAACTCCTGTTTGATGGGTACTATTCGTCCCCGTTCCAATTCGAGGTTAAGCCTGCGTTTGACTGGTGCGGTAGCATTGGGAGTCCCCGATGAGATGAGTTGGTTTTGAGGTGTAGCCCCATAGCCGTGATCAAGTAAATGAGGACTAGTTAAAAACTCGGATTTCACGATGCCCATCTCAGGGGTGGTGTCAGAACCCCTGGGGCTTCCCGTGTGCAGGAAAGAACGAGACATTTTCACAGCATTGAATCTGGGGAAAAACAAGGGGGTTGATGAAGGCATGGGAGGAAAAGTCCAGTAATTTTAGGCGAAAATTTAGGGAATCTACAAAAGATTTTTGGAAAGTAGAATTTTTGCACAATTTTATAGGGCAAACGCGGTTCGTTTTGAAATTATGAGGATAGAAAGAAGATGGTGTCTTACCACCCCCACCTCCAAAAAAATTAAAAATTTGGAGCTAAAACAACTGTCTTTTTAGAAATTTTAATTATTTCTGACTTTCTTAAGTCATATTGTGATACATATTTGTAATCAAGACGTCAGATATGACCTTTCTAGCCATTTTCAGCCAAATTAAAAAATCCTTCTAGACAAAAAATTACATTTTCAAAAAAGTTTTCAAAAAATTTCGAAAAAATTGATATAAGCTAATTTGAGCCTTGTGAATCAATTTCTACACTCAGATTTGAAATCAGAGGAGAATTGACGATTCTAGAGACTGGTTCATAAAAGTGAAATACTATCCTTTCACTTTGAGAATTTTTTTCTCGAAAACGTGAAGAAATATGGGACTGGGGATTTCAGAAATCGATAGAGCGGTTCAAGATCTATAAGTATGGTAAATTTCATGAGAAAAATGTGGGTTGTTCAAAAGTTATGAGGGAGAAAATACGATAGTGTCCCCCCAAAACAATTAAAAACAAAAAGTGCTTTTTTGAGAGTTTTAATTATTTCTGACCCTCTGAAATCATATTATTCGTAGTCAGGACGTCAAATATGACTTTTTTCAGCGATTTTCAGCCAATTACAATTGAAAAATCAAATTTACAAAAGACCCCCTTACAAAAAAAAATGACAAGTTTTCAAAAATTTTTGAAAAAATTCATATCAGCTAATTTGGACCTCCTGAATTCATTTCTGTATTCAGATCTGAAATCAGAGAAGAATTAACGATTTTAGAGACAAGTTCATAAAAGTGAAAAACTAACTTTTTGCTTTGAGAATTTTTTTCTCGAAAACCCGAAGAAATATGGGACTGGGGATTTCAGAAATCGATAGAGCGGTTCAAGATCAATGAGTATGGTATATTTCATAAGGAAATTGTGGTTTTTTCGAATGTTATGAGGGGAAGAATACGACAGTGTTCCCCCCCAAAAAAATTAGGAGCTAGAACGCTTTTTTGAGAGTTTAAATTATTTCTGGCCTTCTGATCTCATATTATGATACATATTCGTGATCAAGACGTCAAATATTACCTTCCCAGCCTTTTCAGTCATTTTGAAATTTTTTTAAAAATTGACGAATTTTCAAGGAAAATTTTCAGAAAAAATTACATTTTCAAAAAATTCTGAAAAATCCATCTAAGCTAATTTGAGCCTTCTGAAACCATTTCTATACTCAGTTCTGAAATCGGAGGAGAATAGACAATTCTAATAATAATAATGTTTATTCAACGGCCACCCCAATTACAATAAATATAATATATAAAAAAACAATAAATGAAAGAAAATAACAATAAATACAATACATAAAACAAGATAGTTACAATGTTAAAATTTTTATTATTAATTATTAAAAGAGCTCAAGTCATTAGTCAATCCTAGTCAAAAGATTAGGATATGCAAGTGAAAACCATTTGTCACTTTGAAATTTTTTTTCTCGAAAACGCGAAGAAATATGACACTGGGGATTTCAGAAATCATTAGACCAGTTCAAAATCTATAAATACGGTAAATTTCATGAAGAAAATATGGTTTATTTGAAAGTTATGAAGAGAACAATACGATATTGTCCCAAAAAAAAAAAAAAAAATTTCGGAGCTAAAACCGCTTTTTTTGAAAGTTTTAATTATTTCTGGTCTTCGTATGTCATATTGTGATACATATTAGGGATCAGAACGTCAGGTATGACCTTTCCAGCAATGTTTAGCCAATTCAAAAAATTTTGAAAATTTTAGGAATTTTCAAAAAAATTCTGATAAAACTCATCTAAGCTAATTTGGGCCTTCTGAATTCATTTCTAGACTCATTTCCACGCTGTCACCCCTTAAAAGAGTATATAATTTGCACTACACAAACAAAAAGCATGACCAACACCAACTTTTTCTTGAATTTTAGACTCGTAACTGTCGTAATGTAACAGATATTCAATTTTAATTAATTAAGAGCCCCACTTTTTCGTTTTAAATCAGTTTACAATAAATCTAAAAATTTTTAATTTGTTTGTAAATTTTAAAATTGAACCGGTAAAGTAGATAGCTAAGATTTGTTTTATTTGAATCAATTTTTATTTTTTTACGAGTTAAAACGAGTTAAGTAAAGTGGAATTATTTAAAATTTGTCAATTGAAATACCACAGGTAATGTTTAAATTGATTCTGACTTTAATCTACTAAAACAAAAGGCCCTACAACTATTTTAAGATACAACTATTGCCTTTTTTACTCTGTAACACTGATTTGAGCATATTTTGACACAAAGAGCCTACAAAACTGTCACTTTTGACAAGAGAGGCCCACAAAACAGTTTTGACATAATAAAGATGTATTTTCTGACCTCAAAAATAGTCATTACCGTTACATTTTTTGATTAGGTAGGCGAAAAAAGTCATTACATCGCAGGGAGAGAAAGTAGACATTACTAGCCCAAAGCTTTGATCATCAAAACAACAATTTTCGCCTACCTTCTACCTTCAATGAAATCAAATTAAAAACATAAAACAGATTATCTTGTTATTAAAAGTGTCAAACCGACATTTTGTCACATAAATGACAAATGGGAGATTTTCATCTCCGGGGCGGAAAATGACACTTTCTGTCACATTTTTAGTGTTGTTGTGATTCATTTTTGTTAAAAATAAGCGGAAGTATTGCCTTTATTAAGAATAAAAAGATTTGATTGCCTTTTTTACTTTGTAATAGTCTATTTTGACACAAGGAGCTCACAAAAGTGTTACTTTTAACAGAAAAAGGCAATAAAACAGTTTTGACTCAAGAGAACAATAAAGACGTATTTTCTGTCCTCAAAACAGTCATTTTAACACATTTTCCGTTTAGGTAGGTGAAAAATGAGTCATTATTGATACATTTCCGTTTAGGTAGGCGAGAAAAGTATATTTCATCACAAGGACAGAAAGTAGACATTACTAGTCCAAAGCTTTGATCATTGATCAAATTGAAGCCTACTGTGAGTACTGTGATACTTTTGTGACGAAAAACAACAGTTTTCACCTACGTCCTACCTTCAATTAAATCAACAAAAAACAGATTAGGTATCTTGTCAATAAAGATGTCAAACCGACAATTCTGGCATAAATGACAAATAGGAGATTTTCAGTCCTGGGACGGAAAATGTTTGTGTAGTGCAAATTATATACTCTTCAAGGGGGTGACAACGTGGAAATGAGTCTAGAAATGGATTCAGAAGGCCCAAATTAGCTTAGATGAGTTTTATCAGAATTTTTTTGAAAACGTCCTAAAATTTTCATTTTTTTTTTTTTTGAATTGGTTAAAAATTGCTGGCAAGGTCATACCTGACGTTCTGATCCCTACTATGTATCACAATATGACATACGAAGACCAGAAATAATTAAAACTTTTAAAAAAGCCGTTTTAGCTCCAAATTATTATTATTATTTTTTTTGGGGGGACAATATCGTATTCTTCTCTTCATAACTTTCAAATAAACCATATTTTCTTCATGAAATTTACCGTATTTATAGATTTTGAACTGGTCTAATGATTTTTGAAATCCCCAGTGTCACATTTCTTCGCGTTTTAGAGAAAAAAAATTTCAAAGTGACAAATGGTTTTCACTTGCATATCCTAGTCTCTTGACTAGGATTGACTAATGACTTGAGCTCTTTTAATAATTAATAATAGAAATTTTAACATTGTAACTATCTTGTTTTATGTATTGTATTTATTGTTATTTTATTTTATTTATTGTTTTTTATATATTATATTTATTGTAATTGGCGTGGCCGTTGAATAAACATTATTATTATTAGAATTGTCGATTCTCCTCTGATATCAGATCTGAGTATAGAAATGGATTCAGAAGGCTCAAATTAGCTTAGATGGATTTTTTCGGAATTTTTTGAAAATGTAATTTTTTTTGAAAATTTTTAACAGAAAAAGGCAATAAAACAGTTTTGACTCAAGAGAACAATAAAGACGTATTTTCTGTCCTCAAAAACAGTCATTTTAACAAATATTCCGTTTAGGTAGGTGAAAAATGAGTCATTATTGATACATTTTCGTTTAGGTAGGCGAGAAAAGTATATTTCATCACAAGGACAGAAAGTAGACATTACTAGTCCAAAACTTTAATCATTGATCAAATTGAAGCCTACTGTGAGTACTGTGATACTTTTGTGACGAAAAACAACAGTTTTCACCTACGTCCTACCTTCAATTAAATAAAAAAAAAACAGATTAGGTATCTTGTCAATAAAGATGTCAAACCGACAATTCTGACATAAATGACAAATAGGAGATTTTCAGCCCTAGGACGGAAAATGGCATTTTCCTTCACATTTTTAGAGGTGTAATATATTTTTGTTAAAAATAAGCAAAAAAATGTGTTGATACAGAGGTGAAGAAGATTTCGGTGAGGTTACGGAAGAGAAAACCAACAGTTCTGAGATAAATGACAAATAGGAGATTTTCAGTTCTGGAGCGGAAAATGACACTTTCTGTCACATTTGTAAGGCTGCTGTGATTTATTTTTGTTGAAAATAGTCGGAAAAATGTGTCTTTTAACGGAGTTTGTAGGTGAGCATTTTAGGTTTCTTCAGAGCTTTATGAAGCTACCTGAAGAAGCGTGTTAATTGCACATATTTAAAAAAAATTAACAGAATGTTACTTCAAAATTATTTTAACATCTGTTAATCATCAGAAATGCCACATTTGTTTAAAAAATGAGGAATTTTTAAGAAAAACTCTTGGTCATCTTTGACCAGGAGTATCTCTCAAACCCGGTAGAATATCGTTGGGGCCTTTTAGTATGTTTTTTAGGATATAAAAATGAATGAACATGCAAAAATCCTGCTTTCTTTTCGATTTAAATAAGATGAAAGTTAAAATTACTGGACAAGATGCACGCCACCCTTCCTTTAAAGTGCAACCGCCATCACTCGCGAACAAGCTTGAAATTCCGGTGGATTATAACATATTGGGTCCTACCTTTCAGCTGAATTTGTTTCCTGGTATGTATTAGATGATATTCCGGTGTTAAATCCCGGTTTTTGTTATATGGCGGGCGTAAAACAAGATGTTCCGGAATCCTAAACAAAATGGTTTCCAAACCACTTTGTACAAAGCAGCTGGGTCCGCGTCGACAAACTCTCCCTCAACTATCATCAGGCTTTTTCTAATACCGAAAATTTAATCGTAGTCATATTCTATAAAGTGTGAGCTTTCACGCGATGTTAATTAAGTCGCGATAATGATTCTAGTTAATTCACAATTAATTTTTGAAATTGCTTACGAATTTGCTTAGCGTGGACGAGTACGCACTGGTTACAAAACATCTGCCATCTGTACCGGGCATTGGCGCCAACTAACGCGTCTGCGCATAACTATTCATCTCAGATGTTTTAACAATATTTTTATTTTTATTTATTTGGGGGTTTGGGGCGGTTTATTGGGGAGAATGGCCCCGAAACGGCATAAATTGAGACAAAAGGGGGGTTTTGTGGCGAGTTGGAGGGTCTTCCTGGGGTTGAAGTGAGGGTATTTTTGAAATTTTGCCGGAATTTTGGGAAGCAATTTGACAGCGAGAGAGATAGAGAATGTAAACAAATATGGCAGTTGGAAGGCGGGGGAATCGAAGCATAAATATCCCGATACGGTCCTTATGTCATCTCTTCCAGGGGGTCGGTGATAGTTCACCGGTCGAAGGCTTTGGAATTTTTTTTTGTTACGCTTATGTAATCATTTAGGCTATTTCAGTACTGGAAGAAATAAAAGAAAAGAGCTCAAGCGTGGAGCGCATAGATATTTTAAATTTTCTAATTTTATACAACCGAAAAAAAAAAATTAAAAATCAAAAACATTAATTTCTAAATTGTTCTTTAATTTTGAGTAATTTAAAACATTTTTTTTCTTTCCAAATAAACACTTTTTTTGCAAAAAAGTTTGCTACAAATTACACCTATTCTTTATTATGTATTTGTTTTATTATTTTGTTTATGAATTTATCACTTTGACACTTAAAAGTCTTCAAAAACTCTAAATTATTCTTTAATTCTGTGTAATTTCTAACAATTTTTTCCCAAATAAACACTTTTTTGCGAAAAAGTTTGCTACAAATTACACATTTTTTATTTTTATTTTTCTTTGTCATTCAAAGGAATTAATTTTGTCTATTTATACAGGTTTGAGGGCACATCTACTTAAAAAAACCCTATTTATGCTATTTGTACCTCATCAATGTTTCCCCTCTGGAAACCTTTTTTTTCTCACTGTGACATCCCAGGTATCTTGGGGGCAAATTGCTATACATCATAATACAGACAATAAAATAATGGGGTGGCTTAAATTCTTCCCATGTACACCATTATAATTTCGTTCAGATCAGCTCGACTATCTCTACCTACCTTATTTTATTACCTTACACCTCCCTGTTCTGTTACCTTTTTCTACCTTTACTAATTTGTAATTAAGAAAAAAAATTGGGGTGGAATTTGGATATTTCATTGCTGTTAGTTTTTTTTTTTTTTTCGTCTTTTATATAGTCGCATTCTGTGGGTAAAAAAAAATGTAACTGATAAGTGATAACGAATACGTGAGACAGATTTCTAAATTTCACAAATGTTGGATTTAGTGTTACAGCGATGCGTCTAAAGCCGCTACTTGGTCCTATCCCATTTCGTGCGTGGACCCTTTTATCATTTTCCGGATATTTTTCTTATCAGAAATAGAAATACTAATTTAAATTGTAAATTTTATTAAGAAGGGCCCCCTACTGAAGCTATTAGCATTAGGCCTGGGAAAAGTATCGATACTTGCAGAAGGTATCGTTACCTGCTTAGGTATCGTACACCGATACCGACTGCAATCAGGTATCGAAGTATCGATACTTCCGATACCTCCGATATCGAGATACCTACGATACCTCGATACTTCCCGATACCTCCGATACCTCGATACTTCCGATACTTCCGATACATTGGCAAGTATTGATACTTTGCAGGTATCGATACCCGATACCTAAAAAAAAACAGGTATCACCCAGCCCTAATTAGCATTATTACAATTAATCTATTACAAAATAGCTTAAAATAATATATAATTTGTGAGGATTTATTGTGACAGCTGTCAGTTTTTTACTAACACTCTTTGTTTATATTCGATTACATAATAGCTTAAAAATAAAATTTGATTATTGTGACAGCTTTTGTTTAGTTGATTTTGACAGCGGCTGAAAAGTGCTCACTTTTCAGCCGCTTTCAAAATATTAACTAGAAATACTATTAAAATTGAATTTATTGCTGAAGTCAATTAAAAAATCTTGTGTGCGTCACGGCCAAAATATGTTCCTAGAACTTGGCAGACAAATAACACAATATTATTTAACGCAAATGTTTCTAAGACAACTTCAAAATAATAATAAACACAAACGTTTAATTTCGCTTTTTATTTTTATTCAGTCACGTGGTTTGTAATTATTTCTGGAAGCACCGAAAAATAGTGATTTTTTTTTTTGTTAAAGTTAGCTAAAAAAATGGGAAAAATTACTTTTTGTTTAAAAATTTGAAAATAATTTAATTGTTGTTTTCCTAAATTTTTCTGAAGCTCTAGTTCTTGACTAGTAAAAAAAGAGAACCTAAGAAAAATTGAAAGATTCTAGAAAAACTGCAATAAAAAGCGACTTGAAGACAGAAAAACAACAAATAAAAAATAAATAAAAAAAACGATTGCTAAAAAAAGAAAAGCAAAGGAAAATACTGGAAGAACGAAAGAAGAATGAAGTAGAACTTGTATAACGTCCTTTGGAAGGTCTTGGAAAGACAAACAAAAATTTTAGATGAAGTTGTAAAATGACGACTTATAAGAAAGAATAATAGAGAACAATAACAATTAAAAATGACACGGAATTAAGACTAGTAAGAGAACATTGAATTAGGAGAAAATGGGAGATTCTAGAAAAACAAGAAGAAAGACGAATGAAAAAGAAAAAAAACCAGGAAAAATTACGAGTAATAGGAAATAAAAAAGGGAAGTATATTCTAGAAGAAGAAGATTCTATAAAAATTTGGAAAAAGGCGACATAAACATAAAAGAAAACAAGAAAAGCTAAATTGTAAAAAAACAAAAAACAAAGGAAAATTTGAAAAACGTAGTTTAAAGAATTTTAAAAGAACTAGAGATGACAGACGGGGAGATTCTAGTAGAACAAATGAAGATTCTAGGTGAATTTGAAGAACAATGTTTGGAAGAAATAAAAGACCAGAAAATCGGCTATTAAAAAGCTTCTTTAATTTAAATGACATTTATTAGACCTTTAAAAAAATAAAAATAAGAGAATGGTCCTTAAAGCCAAATATTGAGAAAAGTCCTGGTATAAACAGAGTCATTTTCACTAATTCTCGTTTTTTACTCCCAAAACTAGGGCTGGGAAAAATATCGATACTTACAGAGATACCTGCTCAAGTATCGTACACCGATACCGACTGCAAAGTATCGATACTTCCGATACCTCGATTCCTCCGAAACTTCCGATATCTCCGATACTTCGATACCTGCGATACCTTGATAAAGGGTGGCTATAAATGAATATCCTATTCAGAGTGCTTTGGATGTTGGAAACACAAGCTATTTTGATGAAAACAAACAAATTCACAAGCTATTTGATGCGATATTTATTTATCGCCACCCGATACTTCGGATACATTGATACCTCGATACCGCGATACCTTCGATACCTCCGATACCGCTATACCTCCGATACCGCGATACCTCCGATACCGCGATACCTCCGATACCGCGATACCTCCGATACCTCGATACTTTGACAAGTATTGATACTTTGCAGGTATCGATACCCGATACCTAAAAACAGGTATCGCCCAGCCCTACCCAAAACTGTATATTTTAATGTTATTAATAGAATTTGAAAGCCGGAGGCGACAGTTTTTCCTAATTTTTTAAAATAAACATGCAGTAAACATTTATTTTTACAATAATTGGCATCTTTAGCTTTGAAAGTGCACTAAAAAGCAATATAGATGTAAAAAAAATAAATAATTGAGCATGATAACATCAAAAAATTAATTAAATACAAAATTTAAAAGCAGAGACTTTAGCAATTTGGCGCAATGATATGAGATAGTCCTTTTTCCAGAAGTTTCAAATGGTATTAAAAAAATTATAAACAAGCGCAGCGCACTTTTCTTAGTGCATTGAACACGACTTTGTTCACTAATTGTGCAAAAAATTCTGAAATATAAAGAAATACAAATAGTTATTGTCAAACTGTAACAAATCTTATAACAACGTATTTTTTAATGATTTTTTATCTAACAAAAGAGGTTTTGTTATTCAATAGCTACACGAAAATCAATTTTAATTTACCATAAATATTTTTCTTTTCTTTCATTTCTTGTTCCATTATATTCAAATATCTAATTTATACTAAAAGCAATAAACATGATAACAACAATAAAATGTTTATAAATCATTAAAATATTTGTTAGTCTTCTAGATTGTAAATTTTCTTCTAAAATCAAAAATATTTCATCTTCTTTGGGCAATAAAAAATATTAAAAATAATTGTCCCTCTCGGGACAATAATATGAACACTTTATCTTGATTATTTAATTCAAAGCACAACTGCATTATGTTAAATTGACATTATTTTATTAACACAGCGGCAGTTTTAATAAATATAATTAGAAAAAAAAAGTGTGGCCTACTTGTTTTAACTGTAGGTAATAAAGACAAAAAAAATGATGTAAAGTAATACGTTTCTGATGTGGTTTTTATTTTAACACAGAGAAGAAATTTTTTCTCGGTTCTTCCCTTAGCTAAACCACATTAGAAGCGTTTTCCTTTACTTGACGTCACAAAACAATACATAATCAACTTCTGAAGTCGAAAAATTGGTCGTTTCAGGGGGTTATGTAATAAAAGTCCAATTTTTGATTCAATAAGTTTAATTATACTACTGTGGTAAAAAATAATAAAATCGAAATACATTATCGTACATATTAATATACTAACTAAACTAACATGCATTCAGTAAACTAAATTTACACATTCATGAAACAGATCGTATAATAATAAATATAATATACAGCCGTAGATCCACAGAGAGCCATATTTTTTTTTTTTGTGAACATAAGTGATCCCCGTCCAGCTACTCTACAAGCCGGCATTATCAGTGCCGCAAAAAGTACAATAAAACAACCAGATCGCTCCAATTTAGAATACATAGTTTACAATTTAATTACATAACTCCAAACGGCTCATTTTACAGAATATTTTTACACATGTATTATACAGTTTACAACGTGATAACCAAATGGAATTTACACTTTACACTTGTTTAGTAATCTTTACATCAGTCTGAGGCCACATTGCCATTCCAAATTTAATTGGCCATCTAACCTTAACTCCCCGCCGCTCTATTTTTATACTAATCAGACTCGACCAAATTACTAATACAATTTCACATTTTTTTTTTATTTTATTAAGAAACAACATAAAATACTGATCCTGTCAATCCAAAGATTGAAACTCTCATTAGTAATTTCATCAAGTCAAATGTTTTTTTTATATAATTATGATAAAAATACAAACAATTTCTAAGTACAAAATGGATTATTTTACATTATTACACTATGAGACACTTTACTATATAAATACATGTGACACAATTTAAAAATGATTAACATATATACATATCACTAGCGGGAGGGGAGAGATGGTGTACAGTAATCCTTAATAAGTGTACAAGTTACCGACATGGCGTTTGTGTGGCTGTTTGGAAATGTTATGAACGAAACTATATTACATATAATACAAAATGGGTATTCTATGTACACATACCAAAGATGACTGAAGTGTTTTTGTTCTAATACCATTCAAAATTACAAAAAAAAATTCATTATGTAATCTTACAAATATTTCTATAATTTCAACACAGATTAGCTCAAAAACACACAATTACACATAAACAGTCATAAATGCAATTAAATTAATTATAATGGAATTTACGAAACTGTACAATTACTATATTTTATATCTCAATACTTGTATCGAAAAGAAACGTGCTTCAAATTCTATTTTATTATATTAGAGATTATGAAAAACCGTTCAAAACTAATGCTACATGAGAAAATTTCAAGAACCCAAACAACATTTTGACATCCTCTTTTAAAACGTCAAAATGCCATTTAGACACTCTATTCAAACTATAATTTAGTCGTCATGAACTTTTCTTGAGAAAGTTTCGTGAAATTCTACATCAAACATGACTAAACTACCATAAATGCAAATATTGTGTGTATTAAATGCCGTTAGCAGCTGCCGTATTGTACCAAATTACCTAAATTTAGGTATTTTGATTTTTAAAATTGGCTCAATACGGCCTAAAATTTTCCAATTCAAGCAATTGCGATGTGTTTTAAAGAAGTGTAACGTGTGGTACTTGAAAAATTTTGATTTGGATGAACTTGAATGATGTCAAATCTATTTCCTGAGGACCTTATCACATTTTAACATATTGTTTTGGATAATTTTGGGGGACACTTAATATTCCTTGAAACTGTTTTTGTTTATATACAGGTTTGAAATTTTACAAGACATCCATTTAAAATAAAATTTGAGATTCGTTTCATGTCCTATAATAAGTTGTTTTTTGTATTTTTAATAGACACAAATTAACATGCAAGATGAGATTGATTGCCTTTTGTTTTACAGGCTTATCCCGATAAAAAAAAAGCAAAATAAATTAAATATTTCTAAGAAAAAATTAAACACGATTCCACTAATACACAGCTCGTGTGAAACAAAAGTCAAACAATAAAACGATGAAACTTGATGCAAGACAAATTACATAAATTACAGCTATAATACAGATAGTTGTATGTATTCACAAATAACATATTAACCTTACAAATAAAAAGGCAAAATTAATGAAAAATCCCACAATGGAGAGAAAAAAAACAAAAAAATACTGGAACCTTGTTGGTGTGTTCAAAAACACACACAATTGGTCAAAAAAATTAAAATATTTAAAGCACTCCATTGGTCGGTGGTCCAATCGGACCAAGCTCTCCTCCGATAGAGCCCATAGATCCCGGAGTCTTCATAAAATATTTTTCCAATTTAGCAATTATATGTTTGCCGTATGTATATTTTCTCAATGAATTAAGATGAGGCCTTATTTTATGCATCAAAACTTTTCGTTGTGTCGGTTCACTCACGTCTATCATTTTTTGAACAACATAATTCGCATATTGATCTTTCATCATGACATGTAGAGCACTACAGAAACAAAAAAAAAACAACAACGTTTATAACTGATACAAAACAAAAAAACATAAATAACTTACTTGTCATTAAATCCACATACTTCTTCAATTAGAAGCGCCCTTTCGGCTCGCGTTGCATGAGTGACACACTTCTCCACAACGTTACTGGCAAATTTATGTTGACTTAAAGCTAGAACTTTTCCTCGAACGCTGCTTATCAGCTGACTTTTATCCTCGGGCTTTCCATGCTCTGCAAAGAAAAAAATTATAATAAATAAAAAAATTATCACTTTTTAGCCTGAAGAATCATCCTTCATTTTTTGGCAATTTTCAGAGTTTTCTCAATCAATAAAAATAAGTGTCTCAAACGAATGTCGACAAAAACAAATTAAAAATCAAAAAATTTATTTAGTGTCAATTTGTTATAATTATATTTTTGAATTAGTAATAATTAAAAACATGATATAGTTATTAATTAAATGAGCTAAATTCGGGTAATTAAATTAGTGATTTCATTTCAAACAATTTATTTCCAAAATTTTTAGTCCCAAACATTGTCATAAAGTGTAAACACTTTTTTCTTTATTTTTTTTTTTGTTACTTAAAATTCTCGAGCGTTCCTTTGTTCAGTTGTGGTGAAGTGATCGTTTATTAGAGACATACTCGTATAAAAATCTCGTAAATAAATTAAATTCTCGTGTTATCAGTGCAACTTATTGTGAAAAAATATGTGTCTATTTAAGGTGAGTTTATTTACTTTTCGATTTTGGTATTTTTTTAAAACTACAGCCAAAATCGATCTTATTTAGATATTGAATTATATTTTTTACCAATTTACGTAATGTTATCATTCATTTATTATTGTAAGAGACACAAAGACGGTTTGATGTTATATTATGACATAACTTAGGTCACTTTTTGTCGGTTTTTATTTTGTAAACATATCGAAATTTCTCTTTGTTTCAGACAGTCGTGTACCAACTCGAAGAGAGAACATATCGGCTACTCAAAAGATAAGTAGTTTTAGTTATTATTTATTTTATTAAACAAAATATATCGATTTTTTTAAAACTGTCATTCAACTTTAAGTATACAGGGTGTTATGGAAGGTTTTGCAAAAATTTTAACAGGTTTTTTAATTTGTTGTAAAGATGTAAATTTCACAATTTTATTTGTGATTTCAAAAATTTAATTTTACATTTTTGTAACCCCTAATTTAACACTGCGCTCATGATGGCATTTTCAAGTTCAAGCGAAGTTATAAAAAATTTAATCTTGTAAAAACTTGGGCGTTTTTTCTAGAAAAAAACACTGATAACGGCAACCGGCTATAACCTTATTTCACATTGTGTCGTGATCAACAGTATTCTAATAATAAATTGCGTTAGTGCATCAATAAATTTATAACAATAGTGCATTTTTCTCATATGGATATGGTGTTATGTCGCGGTAGTGCGTCTGCAGCTCGGCGTTTGTCCCAACGTTTTCCAGAAGTGTAATTGCCATGATGCCAACGTTCACAAGTATTGTAACAACCTCAAATCATCGCGAAGGACGCCGAAGAAGCGATCACAATCTTGAAATGGAGCCAAAAATTCTTTATGTGATTGAAGATGAACCAGATCTAACTAGCGCTATAATACGTGAAGGTGTTTCTGCCCTTATTGTGTATCGTATCCTTTATGAAAAGGGTTAATAAAGTTTCATTTTGCCCTACTAACCTACCTAAAATCAGCTGTGTTTACACTTTTCTTTGGTAAGTTTTTGTCTTGAATTTTTTCTGGTGTGTTTTGATCGCTGCATTAACACATAGGCGAGTATGGTTTTTCGTGGTCTACTTTTAATTTTAACTCGGTAAGAGTGCGTTTTTGACAAAAATGCTAAATAAATATTTTGTTTATTTTTGCGAGTTCTATCTGTGATTAAATTTTTTGCATTCACTCCCATAACAGTCTGTATATACAAATTTTATTTTTTTTAAATTACGAAAATAACAGACAGAGATAAACAATTTTACTACCCTCATTTGCAATTGCTGTAATAATAAATTTACGTGTTTTATTTATAGATTTAAAACTCCTTTTACCCCCTTTTAAAAAATAAACAATTTAAAAATAAATTCTTTTCGTTTTATTGGTGTTTGGGAAGACTAAAGTCCAAGGACATCACTGAAAATCTGGATTAAAGGTAGGTCCAAAAGAAGCAGAAGGAGGGGATCCGCCACTTATCCGTTTTCTCTGATTTTATTTCTAATTTTTTGACATAAAAATTTTAGTTCTATACTTTTCCTTTTTCTAGATATTACTTTTCAGGAGTCAGACTGTTTAAAAAAAATTGTCATCAATTGAACTATAATTTGGTTTGTCTGATACCGTTTTTCTTTCCTTAATAACCAACAAATCATGACTAACCAAAGTTAATAATAAACTGTCACAATTTTCTTGATATTTTTAAGTTGACAGTTTAATTTTACTGTACTTAATATATCAATGTTTTTAGAGCATAAAAACGAACTTACCTAACACATGTTGTATGACATAGTTTCCAAACTGATCCTGGATCAGTTGGTCGGTATGTTGATGTAATTCAGCTAAAATTGGTGCAGTCTGATCAGGTGTGCAATGCTCTAAAATACGTTGAATGACTCTACAACCATATGGATGCGTTGATAAAGTGTAGACTTGTCCTGAGAATGACTGTATTATAAACTACAAAAAATCAAAATTATTATCACTTAAAACAAAATTACTAAAATATTACTTGTAAAGCATTCGGATCTACACATTCAATACATTTCTGTACGACATGATTTCCATTTTGATCTTTAACACATTTTAATACATGTCCATCAAGTTCTCGTACAATTTCCTGTTGTTGTTCAGGTGGAATCGATTCAAGAGCTTTTTGTATTACTCGACAACCATACATTTGTAGAGCTAATGGAAGCACATGACCTCGAACTTTTTGTGCTAAAGTTGTCTTCTGTTCAGCAGTACCAAATTCAAAAAATTTCTGTATAACATAATTACCAAATACATCAGTCATTAAATTATAAGCTGCCGATAAAATTTCATTAAAAACCATTTGTTTTTCAGTCGTTGATGCTCTCTCCAATTTCTGTTGTATAAAACGAGAGCCGTGTTGATCCTGCGAGAACTCCACGATGTGATTTGCCAGATCTCTGTAACACCAACATTATATAAAACAAGCTATTTATTGTCTATTCAAATAACTTTGACCGATAAAGCGTTTTTAAATCTACTCCCACTTATTTATAAATTTTTGTACTTTCGATAAACCCGTATTGATAAGCTCCACATCTTTTATTGCTTAACCAGTCAAAATCATTTAAATCAAGTTTAACTAACAACTCTTACTAACCTTAATTGTAAATTCGGATATCTGTTATTTCGAAAATCTTCAAGTAACCGTGACCTTCCTTGTTGTCCTTTATCCAATGAACTAGGAACCGCTGATAATGATGAATTAATTTTAGTAAATAGAGAATTTGTCGATCCAAACATGGCATTCGTTGTCAGTCCAGCAGCAACAGAATTTCGATATTTCGCTTCGGCACCAGGTGCTGCTGATAAAACTCTCGAGGTCATTAAACCACCTAATTGTAACGGTGCTGATGGTGGAGGTGTTAAACTTCCAGCTAAAGGACTTGGACTGCTTCCGATATTGTAAGATGTTGGCCATTTGTGTCGATAATCCAACGATGGTGAAAACGCTGATGTGTTACGATCGAATGAATCACGACGACCAGACGATGTTGTATTCAGTCCCAGACCTACGAAATTGTCTAACATAAAACAAATTTTTTAATTTCTCAATCAACAAAGATTATTAAATAAACACACATACATAAGCAAAAAAAATGAAAGAAGAAAAACAGATGTGAGAAAGATATTTAAAAACCGCAATGTTTACTGATAAATTCTCAAGAAAAATTTAGTTATCAAGAAAAAATGACCTTCATATTTTTCTACTCAATTTTAGAAAAAATAAACAAAATTCACGCCTACATTTTTAAAAACTTTTAAATTTGTTTTTGTTCATTAAAGTTTTAATTTGTTTATACGTTTCTATAAAAATTTATTGCTCTACATTATACATTCTGTAATCAACACGTAACATTTTTTTAAATTCTTTAATATTTATAATTGTACACAGAATTATATACAGAACTAATACATAAGATATTCCAACTTTTTAGGTTGCTTTTCAAACAATTTTTTGGTTATAAAATAATGTAATTCGAATATAATCACATATCCAAAATGGATGTAAGAAAATATCGAGAGTGCTTGTTAATTTGTTGGCAAGTCAGCAGTGACAATAGTATAATCCGTTCACATTTTTTTAAATTTAAATCAGGCATATTGTAATCAAAATATTGTCACAGAACTTTTATTTTTTATAGTTTTTGTTGACCTTTTCAAAAGTCAGCTATCTCTCTTAGAATGACGTCACAGATGCGCAGTAGTTCACCAGTCATCTTCAAACAATCTGTCGTTTAATGGTTTATTTAATAACAGATTTTCGGATTACTAAAGAACAGAATTTTTTAAACATCAAATGTCATTTTAAGCGAATATTAACACAAAAATCTGACATTTCAACAATTATCAAAGACAGGCACACTATAATTTAAAAAATCCAAGCAAACTGTAATTTAAAAAAATAAACACACTGTAAATATTTTTTTTTTGCTCTTTTCTACACTTTTACAACAAAATTATTTTCTCCTCTATTTATCCTACATACCTAAAAAGTGGAACACCATATGATGTGAGCATGCATTTTATGTTACTGGTTATTAAAACATATAAACAGCATAAAAAAAATCAATTGCGGTTTTGTAATGCATTTCCTACCTGTATGAAGCGATGTAGTTGTAGCAGATGAACCGATATTTCCTAGAGAAGAACTACCGAATGATGCAGAAGGTGGTGCTGCATGAAGAGGTGGGAATAACCCAGAACCAACACCTTGGGCCACACCTACCCACACCAACCACAGTTAGTAAAAAAAAACAAAAACAAAACACCACAAAAAAAACAACGTTCCAAGCTATTGCAATGACGAAAGTATAAAAAAAAAGTATATTAGACGTTCTGCATCAGCAGGAAAATTTTTAAAGAGTAAATTTCCAAGGAAATGCCTTTCTAAAACGACGATCAAACATGAAATAATCGATCTGATTTGTTAGTTTCAAAACAGGAAAAGAAAGACACCAAATATTTTGATCTTATCTATATTTTATACAAGTACTTTCTTCATTTATACACTTAATTCTTAAGTGATTTAAGTTGAAATCATGTCAAATGCATCATTAATTGTGACACTAATTACTCCATTGTTATAATTTCACGTCAAATTACTTTGCGTTACAATAACTTAACGTGATTGAATTTTTATTGTTTTTAAACACAAGAATTAACCTAACTAATTCATTTGTCTCACAATTTGTGGTAAAGATCACCTGAATCATTGGTAAATTATTAAAAAAAATAAAATTGAAAGTGATGTATGTAGTGCCCACATAAATTTCAGTTGCGATGTACACTCTTAATCACTGGAAATGAGACGGTCGAACTGTTACACGATAAAATAATGATTATTTAGTGTTTTAAATAAAGTAAATATGGCCCCATTTTGTTAATATCCTAAAGCAAAAAAAAAGATAGAACCATGTTTTGCAAAGTTAACAAGTGTGTTCGGTTCGGTTGTCTCATTTGCAGTAATCAGGAGAGTACATTAATTTGAATTAAACTATAGTTTTTGTAATCCTAAGTGCGAGAATTGACTCAAGAGTTGAAATGAGTGCTATAAAAACACAAATTGGAAAAAATGACTATAAAATAAAATTATAGTAGGCATTATTTCACAATTCTGTCAGTTAGATTTTAATATATCGTTAAATGTTTCCCAATAAACAAAACCATTGCATGTCTTCAAGATATTTTTTTCTTTTCAAGCACTTTGAAAGACTCAACACAAAACGACTTTTATATTTTTATTCGTATTGCACGAAATGCTATTAATAAAATGTGTTAAAACTTCTAAATGCTCTCTTTTCTTTTTATATCGTTGAATTTTTTGTTTTTTTTACTACTTTTATATCTTCAATAAAAGCTTCATTGTTAATAGTATAGGTGATGTGATCAATTTTTAATACAAACAATGTAGAAAATGTGAAACTAGGCAATTAATCAAACAAAAACTAGACTCTTATTGAACCATTGCTATTATTAAATAATAAATTAGTAATTGCACGTTTGAAAGTAAAACGCGTAATCAATTTTATTCGAATCTGATACGTCCCTTCTATGATTAGAGTTAGATTCTCTGACATATGAATAGTAGTGACAAGCCGGAAAAGATCGAAGACGTTTTAAATAAATTAAAACGTTTTTTATACTTCAAAAAGCCTAAATAACAACAAAGAAAATTATTTTCTTTTGTTTTAGAGACACTTGACTAAAAAAATTTGCTTTTACAGATCACCGCTATGCACCCTCTAATTTTACGAAATTAAACTCGGGCTAACACCATTGATCCTTGACACATTATCTAGGTTCATTAAAAAGTCTTAAAATTGACAAAAAAAAAGGACAATTTTATACTTGATATATTCTAGCCCCTGCGTATGAGAGAAAATTATAAACAAAGATAGTATTTAACTATTTTTTTAAACTGTTTAATTGATTGTTAAGTATTTTTCGTAGCAAAAGAGTTTATAGCAAATATTTTTACTCTGATTCTATTCATTATTTACATAAAATATTATGTACAAATTGGCAAATAATTAAGCAGTAAAAAAAGATTCTTCTAGAACCAAGTTCAGCAAATTATAAAAAAATATTTATGTAAATAACCATAAAAATTCGATTTTCTTATACACCTACTAAATAAAAAAAAATCGAAAAAAGCACCCATTCACACCAGACAATTTTTATACAAATACACGTTTCGGCAACGATGTTATCATTCTCAAGAGAAGCTTAAAACTGTAACAATTTCCGAACTGTCTTATATTAGTACATTATACGCAAAAGTAGAGAAACAATTTCTTTTTTATAGCCGAGTGAGTTTATTAACCGAGATGCGTAGCATCGAGAGCAATAATAATGTGGTTTATATATTTTTATTTTTTTTCACACTAGCACATTTATTATAAATCAGATTAGAATCATAATATAATTGTACAAATAAGCCCAATTTTTTTAGAGTCATAAGTTTAACAAATTTTAAATAATAATAAAATTACTTTTGTTCGAATCTTGAAGCCCCCAGTGTGACGTGACAAAGCAAGAAAGATCGAAGACGTTTTAAATAGATTAAAAGCTAAATAAATTCTGTTTTAAACCATTAATATTTACACAAAGTAATTATACACACTTTTCTCACAATCAAGTGTTAGTATTTATGATTAAATCAATATTAGAAATGAATGAATAAACAAAAACATAAAATATACAATTAGTAAATATAAAAAAAGATTAACCTACCTCCTAAAGTTCCTCCATTCACCGAAGTATTGACATTAGCACCGTACAAACTTTGAGGAGTACTAGAATATAAGGAAGCACCAGCTGGTGTTTGTCGGTTAGCTTGAGGAGGTTGAACAAGTACAGGAGCAGGACTAACCAAACGCATAGGTGTACCATTTCGCATTGCCGCACCTTGTGCCATAAGAATTGGGGTATTTTGATCATAGTATGGAACAATGTAACCCCCAGGAACTTGTGGCTGGAAAAAATCTTAACCTTATAAAGCTATCTACATAAATAACCTCGAATTTTTTTTTACAAATTAAAATTAGTGAAATTAACCACCATAACAGTAACAACCTTATTTACAATTTTACATAAATCGTATTGATTTTACATGAAAGTGCTGTTAATGTATGTACATTCCGTAAATTTCTTCAACGCTATTTCATCTCATATGTGGTTATTTCACAATTCTATTTGACGATGACGACGTAAAATTTAAACTGATACGACATTTTAATTTAAAGCTGTCGACGAGAATGAGTGAGTGACATTTATTTTTTTGTAATATCGAGTTGTTAAGGGTTGCTTTGTTTGCTTACACAAACTCTTAAAGAACTCGGACTATAGTTAGAATATAAGAAGTCTCTTAACAGTCGCTTGTTTTTCGTCCGTAAAAAAATTTCAAAGTAAAATTAAAAAATTATAAGAGATATTACAAACATTCTTATAGAATCTATGTCTATTGAGGTTTATACAACCTCGCTCTTCGCTCTTCACAAATTTTCTGACTTGATCGTAAAAGCTACTCTAATTTTCCTGTAAAATACTATTTCCTCAATAATAACGATTTTCCAAAGCAATGCAATTAGAGAAATTAAATCAGAAAAACGATTGTTAATGAGTCAGCGGATATGACACTAGTGCGGTTAAAATACATACAGTTTTTGGATAAAACCTTGATAAATATTCGATTAATAAATCTATAAATACAAATTTATAAGAAAAAGATGTGTTTCAAGGATAAGACGCAATGCACATCAAAAGCTTGAGAAAATAAATGATGTTGGCAACGTCTAACATCTTTTTATCCTAAAATTGAAAGAAGCTTTGAGAACGTTTTGTTGATAATTAATGTCACATGTAAATATACAATAAAAGAGATTGAAAAAAAAAGACAATAAATTTTATTTCATTAGAAAAAAGACTTTAAAACTTCAAACATTAATTTATTGGATAAGTTAAAATTGAATCACACTCTCTTTGTAAAAATGTAAAACTTTTGATTGACTTACAACAATGGAAACTTTTAAATACACAAAAGAGAGAAAACGAACTTGTCCTGAAATTACATAATTTTCAAGCAATTCTTTTGTGAATTTATTTGTTAACAAACAAAAAAATCTCTTATATTATTAATTACATAAAAATCTATAAAAAATGACAAAAGGTCAAAGTCGAATGAAACCAGGTCATCTAGAATGCAAATGTGCAGACATAATAAAATATGTAGATACATCATTTTGCGGTTTTTGCATTTCCTGTGCAGTAAAATGTTATATGACACTTCAGGAACATATAACAAGCTCGTAAAAAATATCAAGACTTTGATGTACAACCAAGTTCATTCTGGCATAAAAATTTAATAAAGCAACCAAACAATTAAAACAAAGAAGATCGTTCCCATCTTATGGAAATCTAATGACCACTCAAATCGAGATTTTTTTATATAAATCGATAGCTCTTGAAATAAGGAGCAATTCATATCATTGCCCCAACTTTGCAGCTCTTCAAATAAAGTCCCAATTAAAAATTAAAAAATTAAAAACGGTAATGCAAAATGCATTGGCAAGAATGAGAGCCAGTGAGGCCAGAGAGAATTATGAGGTGCGAATGTTTGGAAGTCTATAAATCATCAAAGCTGGGGTTTGACCGTAATAATCTCATAGTTTTAGAAACAATAAAATTTCGTTTTTTAGATTTTATAACTTCTAATGAGGTCAGTGTCAAGAAAAAATAGTTTTTGTATGATTAACTCTCATTACTGATTAAAAATTGAGCGGTTTTTTGCAAGAAACACTGTCCTTCGTTCACAATAACACTGGTTTTGTAGCAAAAACTAAAGCGATGTATAGTTAATACTTTTCTCGAGGAAAATATAACTAATGTTGTAAATAATTAAAACAATAAAACTACGTAGAGTAACTACAAGCTTTACAGTAACATTCTGAATCGTGCTATAATCTCCTTTATTATGCCCTTAATACGTAACAGTTATTTATGTATTAAGGGCATAATCAAGAGAATTATGGCACAAAAAATGTTTACAAGACATGAAACAGAGAGTTTTAAATTTCTGGAAGCCATTATGCCCGTAGTACATCATATTATGTAATTTAATAGTGTTACTTAGTGACTTTGAAAGTCATAAAGATAAAGATTACGCCCGGATTTGCGGGCGTATAAAAAAGATTTAACACCTTAACATTAAGGTGACTAAGATGTGACACTATTTATTTCCCTGGCATCTAAAATTGTATTTAAAATCGCACTGAAACATTATCATCGCCAATTGTTATAATTATTTACAACTTTATCTAGATTGATTTTCTTACAAAAGAAGCATCAACTATACTGAGTAACCGATAAAATAAATAAAATTTTCTTCAAATTTACAATTATTTACAATTTGACTCAGATTTTTTTTTCTTCGGAGAACACTTTGAAACGTTATGTTCACACATTGTAGTAATTATTTACAACTTTAGACAGATTTTCTTACAAAAGAGGCATCAACTATACTAGATATTTTAATTTTTACTTAAAATGTACAAAATTTTCTTCGGATGTCGACTTGAAACATTATTTTCGCCAATTGTTATAATTATTTACAACTTTAGTCAGATTTTCATATGTAATAATATATCAGCTATACTGAGTACCCCAAATTTTAGTAATTAATTATGACAAAAAAATGTAATAAGATGTGTGAGATTAAATATCACTTCAATGTAATAATTATAATACATTTCAATTTCTTGTTTTAAAAGATGTTTAGGGGGGCGGATAAAACCTGATTCACTTCATATTTTTTTTATTTTAACTATGATATTATAGTTGTGTTGTTTTATTTTCGTTATTTCTATTAAATTTCAAGTGTACCATTTCATAACAGCCGGTATGTCACATCTCATTGAAATGTAAAACATTCATCCGTCCCAAATAAATACATATCAAATTCACACATCACATCTAACGGTTTGTTCCAAAAACTTAACCGTTATATTATACGTATAAAACTAAACTCGAAACATTTTCATATTAAAAAATGACACAAAATCAATATTTTTTTCAACTTACTTGTACTTGTTGTTGTGCTTCAGCGGTACCATTTGGAGTAAGTGGTCTTCTAGCTCCATTACTTGCACCTTGTTGTATAAGATTAGCCGGTGCTGGATATACCCATGGTCCAAC
Source organism: Tribolium confusum (assembly GCA_029207805.1). Taxonomy (NCBI): domain Eukaryota; kingdom Metazoa; phylum Arthropoda; class Insecta; order Coleoptera; family Tenebrionidae; genus Tribolium; species Tribolium confusum. Next base: position 1,488,163 of record JALGAY010000004.1, read on the forward strand.
ACCATAATATTGTGGAACACCAGCGGTTATGAGGTAGGAGGGTTCTTGTTGATGGTTAAGAACATAAGGTGGTTGTGGAAATGCCGCTTGTTGTTGTTGGGCAAGATATTGTTGTTGTTGTTGTTGTAATAATTGTAATTGTGCAGCACTTGGTGTTGCTGCTTGAGTTTGTTGAGATCGGAAGAGTTGCTAGAATAAGAAAAAGAGAAAGAAAAATAAATATTTAAATTGTATATTTGCATTTCATTGATCATTCAAGCGTAATGAAACAGAAATGTAACACTATAGTAACGTAATAACGTCAAGTATTAGCTCCAATGCAAAAGAGATAAAATGTGATTGATGCAAATCAATTTAAAAAATTCTAATTGTTAGAAATCGGAAAGCTCACTGCATGCTTTATTTCATTTTGCGCATGAATAACTTAAAACATTACGTGTCTTAAAATACCTTACTTTTAATTATTCATCACGTAATAAATAATTATGTATAACAAAAAAATCAAATGTAAAGCACGTACGACCTCTATGTTTCTAAAATATAAAAAAAATTTAAAATCGTATACAACAGATGAGATTTTGTTGGCAAAAATTGTCTTAAATCGTTTAAAATTACGCGAAATAAAATTATTTATTTTTTATTTATTTATTTACACGTATTATGTATATATTTCTTTATTAATAATTTTTTTGTTTGATTTACTGTAGACAAAAGAATTTCTTGCTGGATCTTCTCCTTGAAAAACATTACCCACACGACGCGGATTTAGGCAACGATGTTATCATTCTCAAGTGAGAATTAATCATATAGTCCATATTTTCTTGGTACCTACTTAAAATCTGCTCCAGAGGTCATTTTAGAACATTATATTCGCTAATACTTACTACATTATTCAGGTTTATTTAAAGTAAGTAAATTTAGTAATTTTTACTCTTACCTATTGAAAATAAACTTTATTTTCCGCTTTAAATCCTAACCCACAAATTTAACGTATGTTTCAAATTAGTAATAAACCAAAACTATTTGTTAATAATGAAGTTTGTAAACTATTATCGTTTTAGAACTACTCATAGATGTATAATCTTAAAAATACCTTCGTAAACTTTATGAATAGTACAGGAAATTAAAGCGAAATAATGTATTTAGCATTTAACGCTTTCAAAACTGTTGCCAACTGAAATATCTAGAATACCAATACTTAAATAAAAAATCTCTATTAGTTTCTTTATTTTTTATTGAACATAAATTAAAAAAAATTATTTTCGAGAACTATAAAATTGTAAAACAATTTATGTTCCTTTATCTATTTTCCTGATAAAATTTCCACTAATTCTAAACTAAAAATATGGCAAAATAACGCTTTAAAATTGCAACCAATTACCGGATTTAATTTGCAACAAAAATTCTAAAAAAATAGAAAAAACCCTGCACAAAAATAAGAAAACAAAACACAAAATTGATTTAGACTCGAAATACGCTTAACCCTCCACATATTTTTTTTCTCAACCTCATTTCTGTTTTGAGCACAATAGTAGTTTCCTAAAAAAGTGTATTCTACAAAATTTCATGGTTAAACATTTTATTTTTTTCGGTTTTAAGAATTAAAAATGAAAAGTAAAACAATAAGAGAAGATTATGGCACAAGAGAATGTTTAAAGCCCGATATAGAAGAGACATTAGTGACGTTTATGTCTGTAATAAAACGTTTTATGTAAATCAAAAGCAAAAATCTGTCTTTTTAAACATTTTAATCAAAAATATTAGATGTTAAAGAGACCATTCCGAGTGATAAAATATTTTATTGCCTCGCTAATTTTTTTATACAGAATTTAATTCTCTATAATTTTTCTTTCAACATTTTTTTAAAGCTTTGACCATTTGCACAGCGTTTTTAATTAAACTAGAGTTACGCAAACTTCAAACTTTAGATATTTTTTAAAATATGTTTCAATAACTATTTTAATTATTTTTTCAACAAATATTAAAAATTTAATCCTCTATATAATCGTATTTTTTGTGTAATTAGTTTTATAAGCAGCTAATCTCCATTATGTAGCGAGTCTTGTTGTATAAAGAAGCAAAATCAATACAGTACTGGTTTTAAACTTTAATCTACCATTTTCCTATTGAAAAAAAAAATTGTTATGACATAGAATTGGCAGCATAAAAACCAGGCCTCTTTGGTTTAAAATTTCAAACTAATTTAGCTGATTTATATTTAGAAATCTGTCAAAAAAATAGAGAGCGCTTATGACTTAAAAATAATCATTTATTGCTTCTAACATAAATTAAATTAAAACAATATAAAAGCCACCTCAGCCACTGTATAACTATAACATTAGACACATAAATACGCCCATTTGATAAGTTGTTTCGAGGTTCTTGTTGAGACAGAAACGTCAATCATTTGAGACATTCCATTTTGTAGACGACATAATTCATCTTGAAGAAAAAATGTGATAATTTTAGAAATTTCACAAATTTTGCATAAATTTTCTGTTTATTTATTATTTGTAATTTGCAATATTATACCAAAAAAATAATTTAACGCACTCGTCTAGTGCCTCGCCCTTAAACAAAACTCGACAGGCTATTCTGTTAAAAGTTAAAAATTAGCGGCCTCTTTATTTTTTTAACAAAAGTTGTTATTTTCTAAAATATTATTTTAGTAGACTTCTATTAGATAACTTAGTCCTGCATTGTTAATTTTAGCAAATTCGGTTAAATTCTTAACAGAATTCCTAAAACGAAATTTTTAACCTACTCGTTATTTTTAATAGACTGTTATAGAATAGAGGCCTCCTCGTCCGTTAATTTTCGACCTTGAGAAATTTTTTTAATTACCAACATTAGAAAATAAACTAGAACTAAATTTACGTGCTCTACTCATTGGGGTTAAATATTTTTTTCTCTTCTAATTTCCATGACATATTTACTCAAGTCGCGTAGATCTTATAAAGGTAAACAAGAAGTTGCACAGACTACTACTACAAGTGTATTAGTTCGTTGTAACGGTATCGTGGCCGCAAAGAAATGCTTCCTCATCAACCAGCAACACAGAGCAATGACTTCAGGGCCTAAATTACCATTCTAGAATGACCAAGTTAAAAGAGAGATACTCGAAACCTAATCGGACATTACGCAATAATTATATGCATATATAAGTCTTGTAAATAATAGTTAGGCTCAAAATTGAAAGGAAGTTAATTTAGAAATTACAAAGTAGCGTTCTAGAGCTGATTAATTATAATAAGGGAACAACCAAATACGTCAATGTTGTTTATACACAAGAATTCATTTCAGAAAAAAATACTTTCTTATACCCTTATAATAAAATTTTACAGTAACGGTTCATTACAGTGATTAGATTTTAGTAGATTCTCTAATAGATATCATTAGAGAAAGTAAGTATCTACTACTATGTTAAAATCGCAATGACAGATGAGTTAATTTATTACAGTCTAATCTAAAACTCATCAATATCTAATAAATTAACCTTGATACCTAATTTTTTCCACATTACCACAGAGGATGTTTATATGATTTTATAAATCTGGGCCAACTGTAGCAAAAATTACGATAATTACCTCTTTACGCAGTTTTAAACATTACCAGTTTTTATTTAAAGGAAAGCTTCCACAATGTCCTATTAACATATAGCTGGAAGTGTTAACTGTTAACTTATTAAATTATACCGTACGACTAATCAGCTTAAACCAACATTTTTTTTTTTCACTTAAAACAGGACAAAAATTGTGGTTACCGTTAACAAACAAAATCACGTTCCGTCTAGTTCACAACGGATACGGAAATCCACAAATGATGTAAATGATTTGTTTTTTCTTCTTGAATATTTCTCAATAAAAATCTATGAATCCTGATTTAATTTGCAACTAGTTACACAAAATCAATACAACTTGCAGAAGTACTTCCGATTTAATTATACAGTTACAGAATTGCCAACAGCGAAATATGTTTCGTTTGTAATACAAGAGATGAAATGCGATAATCGCGTAATTATCAGACTGAATCTTGTTATTGTTTAGAATTTCCAAAACATTGTCCACAATTAAAATTTAGTCAGAATGGACATAATTGCAACATGACCCAATTAAATCATTGGGATAGGGCGCTAACAACTAAGTCTACTACTATAAAGTGTAGCCAAAAATTTTTGAACGCCAGTTTTAAATTTATAAACAGCATTTTAACTATAATTGTGCATAAAAAACCTCATTTCTCCTTTTAATAGTGTTTCAGAAAAGAATTTTTATGTGTAAAAAATTTCTGTAACTGTATAAAAATCTTGCGGACTTTATTACACAAAATTTAATTTTCTACAACATTTTCCTTTAATATTTTTTGTAGCTTTGACCGTTTATGCAGTGTTTACGTAGTCTCCAATATTTATTTATTTTTTAACAAGCTTTTTAAACCACATTTTTCAGTTTTAACATAAAAATTTTAAATTTAAAAAAAATCCAATACCAATATTTTTAGGAACTAACAAATATTTGATTAAATAAAACAATGCATTTTAAAGAGCCGAGGACGTTATATAAACCCTAAACACATCTTTTTTAATTTGTTTAAACATTTCACAGATAAACAATTGTAATGTTTACTGTTTCAGAATAATTTCTGGATTTTTTTGTAGCATACATCGAGTTATCCCTAGTATAATTATCAGAAATTACATAAAAGTATTTGTTTAAAGAAATTTTAAAATAAAGATATTGCTAATAAATTTTTTGACGTCATAGACGTCTGTAGAATACTACCCTCACGTTACCCAATTACAAAAATAGTTGCAAATTCCTAAAATGGACACCTAGCGGTACCTCATTATGATTGGTCAAATCCAAATAGGAGGAACCTCCCACTTAATCTCACCCAGACTTCAGGAGCATGGAGGAAAGTATTGGCAACGTCTTTACTTAAATTTATTTAAACAAAAACTTAAATACTTTTTATTACTATTTTTTCACAGTTATACTAGAGATAACTCAATGTATGTTATAAAAAAATCTAGAAATTATTCTGAAAAAGTAAACATTAATTACAATAATTTATTTTCTAAATGTTTAAACAAACTGAAAGAAAAGTGTTTAAAGAGTTTGTATAATAGTGTCTTTAAAATTAGTTAAATTATTGTTTATTTTTTTGTTTAAAATCTTTATTAATATTGGTACAGCAAAGCTTCTTTCAGAAAAAAATAAACAAAATACTGATCTCAAACATTTAAAAAAAAAAATAAATTAAATATTAAAAAGTGTCATTTTAAATCAAATTAGATTCGTCTTGACTACTTTCCTGTCTCGACCAACAATAAAATTTAAAAAATTTGTTATTACATAACAAAATACATAATTTAGAGTGCCTTATCAGTATTGAGATTTATTCATAAAAACAATATTTTTGTGAATGGTTTATAACACTAACTCAAAAACCTTTATAACATTGTAAAAGTAGAAAATACTTTGATAAAGTACACAAGAGAGGGGTTAATTACTTGAATAATAATTAAAACTGTTCATACAACACGTATAAATCTATAAAGTAAAAATACTAAATTAGAAAGTTCTTATCTAGATTCGTTATAATTAAGTTAATATAAACCACGAGTGGTAAGTAATATAAAGGAAAATTGCAATTTTCATTTTGATTTGATGACGATGATTATCATTCAATTCCTGAGATAATTAAAAACAAATATACTCGATTAATAAAACACAAATTAAGAGAAAGAAACAGAAGAGTCTCGATAGGAAATCCGAGTCCTGTAGAAAGTAGTTCATGTATGTTATTTTTTCCTTGTGACCTTTTTTGATACTGTGATGATCATTAAAGGAACAAACACATTTCCTTTTCCGACCGAAAGGAAACATACTTTCATATCAAACAATTTCATTTACGTCATAACAAAACTCAAAAATATGCAGTACATCAAAAAGGATTATCTGTAACAACATTTCAACATTGTTATATAAAATTATGTAAAAAAAACACTCTACCTCTGTGTGCATCAACCATTAAATTATATTAAAACAATCTCTTTTACAGTGTTAAAGTCAAGTCAGACTAGGCCATCTACCTTTTATTAAAGTTCTTTAACCTAAGAATTTTACTATTTTATGTTTTATTAGAATAGGAGTGGAGTGTCTTTAAAGGAAAATCATCATTGAAGATCTTGGGATAATTAGAAAACTAACTTTCTCATTTAAGTTCTTATTAAATTGATTTGCCTAAAAAGTAACCTTGTTCACTGTAAATTGGCAAAACTTATTGTATAATACGACCATGATTTAAACTTGACATTAGAAACCTTGAATCACTATTACACTGCGATTATTATTTCAAGATTTTATTACTTTCAATTATTGCAAGTTCAGCCGGTCCATGAATTTCCTATTTCTATTCAGATTAAACAAATTTTGAAACGAGATAATTTCAATTCGATTATATCAAATCCTTAACGAAGATACGAAACGCACTTCTCTTCATTTAATAAACTGAAAATTGCTTTTCATTAAAATTTAATCGACGTATTTAATCCACATTTATTACAATTTAAATAAGTTATAGAATTGTTAATATCTATGGCGGTTTAAGCGTGTCAAATTCAAAATTACTTCGAATTTGATAAAAAAAAAAATTAATCTAAATTATTCTATAAATTACTCTTTACATTTTTGAGCAAATAATTAAAACAAAATGTATAAACCACAAAGCCGTAAGAACTTTTCATGGTCTTGAACGCTTATAAAAACCTCGAGCTTCGCTCACTGCGTCCTCGACTACGAAAGTTATACTTACGGCCCTTGAAATCTAATGTACTATTACAACAAGTATTATTCCGATTTTTATATGAATTAGAGTGTAATAAAATGTCCAGTACACGAGTATTATAACATTAAAAAAATTAATAATAATTCGTTTACCTTTACGTAACGTATTTATAACTAAATATCTATTATTTGACTGACAAATTAACTATTAACCAATTAACTAAATACAATATTTATTTAAGCTAACAATTAACGTAATAGATGCTTTAAATTTAAAAAAAATTTGACGACCAAGATTTTCTTCTTGTCGCTCTATACTATTGTAGTCACAAATATTGTTTTTTTTTTTTAATTTGGTGGTTGCTTTGGCCTCTTTTTGTATAATTTCTGCGAGAATATCCCGAGGTTTCATTGTATTTTTTACGACAAATAAAAATAACAGTAAAAAAATACTTTGGTTATATCTGTTGTGTTTATCATGACTAAATTTTAATTAATTTAAATTTAATCAATCGAGAAATTCAAATGGTAAACAAATTTTACAGTACTCTTTTAGAAATTCTTGAATGGGCTCTTTCGTTGCCTCGTCAGGAAACGAACTTATAAAATAAATAAAATTCATACATTAAAACGAATAGATTTAATTGGTTGCCTACTTTACAAGATTTTTAACAAATGTTTTTATTAATAAAATAAACACAAAGTAGTTTAGATATCATATAAATTGCTAAAATTTCGTCTCTTATTTTCTTCTTTAAATATTTTATCTAAATTCTGAATGAATAAACTGTAAATAAATATTTTTGATAACAGTAATGTGTTTTTTTAATGTGGAAGAGTGATTTTAAAATTGATTGACATTTCATTTGGACAGATATGTGAATCAAGTTGTCAAAGACATCAAAAACAATTGTTTTCTAATTCTACATCACTGGTTTTTAAATATAATACGACTAAATCGTTTTTTCAATGTTTTCTTGTTACTCCCAGTTTTTTTTTTAATTATAATAAATTCAGACATAATATATAATAAACAGTTTATAACTTTTAGAAAATTAAAAAAATATGATAAGCAAAAACAGGTTTAAAATGCTTTTAGAAAAAGTTAATTTTGCAAAACACTTTTAAATTTTAATTATACAAATTACACGCCATTTATTTATTTAAAAACAACTAAAAATTACGATAAAAATTATCAAAAATAATTTTAAATGCTTTTAAAATAAATGTGTTTGGCACGAAGAACAACATTTTTTTTATGATAAAGGTACAATTAATTAGTACAGTAATGCACATATTTGTTAAAATGTCGTAACATTTGAAAGTGTTATTTCCGCATAATTTAAATATTTTGTGAAAATAAGTTATACTTGATTAATTTATTATTTTATCAGATATTGCCCAAATTGTAGATTTATAGTAGTAATTGACAGGAGGAACATCAGAAATATTTGTTTTTTTGTATTTGTTACAGTTCAGTAGTTTGTAAGCATTGCACTAATCCCTCTTAATAAATTACTGACGAGAGTGTTGGAAATTGAATTTTCATGTGACTATCGGCTTGCACCATTGGCCATGTGTTCACTGTATATTAATCAAAAAGTAAATATTTACAATAGTGGTTGATAACCGATAATAGACGTTTCTGTTTAAATACCATAACTGTATTTTCCCTATTTCATTAAAATATGAGTGTTTATCAAAATACTACTGGTTGATTGTAATAAAAATATTGGTATTCTTTTTCTCTAAATAGAAATAGAGACTTAAATTGTCCTACTGAGACTATACTAGTAGTAGCCTAATAGCATTATTACAATTTATAACATCTATAATCGTCTATTATCAATTAGAAAATTTTATTTCTTATAGATTACTTTGTTTAAATCAAATTGTTGTGCAAAGATTTTTAATAATTAATATGTATATTCCACAAAAACTGATGTCAGATGTTTGTTTTTGACTTAACCAGTGCATCCTAATAAAAAAAATAGTAAAAAATTAAAAGTGATTGTTGCCACAGTTAAAGTATTTAAAATTTGCGTATCTCAACTTGAAATTAGTCCACAAGTCATTATTTCTATTTCTCATAAAAAAAACTATATTATCACGTCGTATTGTTATTAAATATAATACATACATAGTAGGGTAACACACTTACAATACCCGTTGGTTATAATATCTTTAAATGTTTGCTATTTGATGTCACATATGTTTTTGATATAAAATAGAACGCATAGAATTGAAAATCGTGTTTCAAATGCTTTGGTATTAATACAATAAAGTACTCCCCGTCACTAACAACTTGTACAAAATTATAAACACATGAAAGCATTTTAGAAGAGGTGTCGGATGTCGTTGTGTCAATCTAAAACACAATTTTCTCTCAAGATTATTTTCTTAAGAGGTGTTTGTGTTGTGTTGAAATAAAATGAATCTACTATATTTTATGGATGATATAGTGCCCCTCGAGGTGTTTGCGTATTATGTCAGGTATTACCGTGTAGGATAATTTAGTGGTATGTTAACTGAAACTTCGCAATCTCATTTAAATAATGAAAACGGTTTGCGTAACATCAGTATTAAACAATGAAGGAGGCGGTATACTAAAGAAATTTTCAAATAAGAGAATTAAAAAAAAAAGTAAGTTTAAGTCTTTAGTTCCCTTTAAAGTCACTGAATTTTTCAGGTTTCAAATAAGAAGCTTAAATCTGAACACAAAAAAAAATGCAAGCTAGGGATAGCAACTTTCTGAAATGTTTTATCAGCACGTTTAATATAGAACTTTGCACTTGATTCTTGAAGTATTAACGATTTTTTTTACTTCTTGATATTTCAGTTGTAACACAAGTTTGGGTGTTACCTGTAATTAACCTACTATTAATTAGTGTTCTTTTGATTTAAAGTAAAAGTAGTTTTATAAAAAAAAATTGTAGCAAATTACATCTTCAGTTAAAAAGGTCGAAGCCCTCGAGCTTTAACAAATTATACCATTGTTCACCGTTCCGCTTCTTGAATTCTTAGTTTGTCCACTATGAAAATTTTGCGTCAAGAGATTTGTCACAAGATTTTGATTTTTTTCAAATTCTACAAAAAAAAAATGGCGTACGTGTGCTTGCATGTTAATTTTTTAAAGAATCGTGAAACTACGAAAGACCGTTTTCTCATAAAGTGGAGCAACTCACGAAGAATAACGGACTCAGGTCATTACCATCGGTACCTACTCTTTGTTTGGTCATTCTTAACGGGTTCAATCAAGTTCAACGCAATTATTGCATAGCTGTCAACCCTGACATATTTTTTTCTACAAAAAAATTTTGATTTTCCTGTTTAGAATTTTAAATCGTTATCATCGTCCATCTTTTAAATATATTTCTAGAAATTCTAGCCAATATTTAATGTAGGTCGGTGATTCACATAACAGTACCAACCTGACAAACTAAAAAAGAATCCAAAAGACAATTCGCATGAATAACTGGATCCAAAATAAAAAAAAATTCTTTTTGATGGTGAGTCCATCAAAGTCTACAATGGTATAGTTGAACACAAACTCTAGTAGAGTGACTTCATTATCGAAAAGTAATAACTAGACCTCGGTGGGAATATGGGAACAAAAACCCTTTACAGTCGTCTAGCTAACTACTCGTACCCGCCAAGCGATAAAACATTGAAACTTAAATTGGTCGATAGCGGTACTAATTCGGTACTACTATCGACCAATTCAAGTTTCAATGTTTTATCGCGTGACAGAAGCGAGTAGTTAGCTAGACGATTGCAAAGCGTTTTTGTTCCCATATTTCGTGCGAGCTCTAGTAATAACACTTGTGACGTCACAAACGTAGTCAAAGCAGTAAAGCAAAAAAATGTGATTTTTCCTGGTCCAGTCCAGTCAAACTTTCAAAACTAAATAAACTTTCTCAAAAAATATGTGCATAAAAATCAATGACAAAAAATAAACAAAAAGGAATATTCTGTTATAATACCCTCCATATTTTGAAATAGAATTTAAAAATTCGTTCTTTTATATTGGTTTTTTCCTCCTCCCTCAATATTTCTTTTCCGATGTAATCTTTTCTGATAAAAAGCTGATAGATCACGACAGAAAGCAGTTCTACGATTCACGAATTTATCACAGACTTATGTCTCTCTCAATAAACCCCTATTGGAAATAGAACGGCCAATCACGTAAAGTGTCACTAGTTCGTAGTCAATATTTACCTGACGATTGATGACATCACAGACATGTCAGTAATTTATTGATTTATGTACACAATCACACATAAGTAAGCTATTTTCCATACAGGAAATTCAAATTTAGCAAAAAAAATCCTTCATAATCGATCAAGACATCAAACATATGGGGAAACAAACACCTACACGTTAAATATTTTTCAGCTAGTTTATTATTTCATCAAACTAAATTGAAGGTCGCAAAATAGAGTGTTATTTCAGTCCAATACTGCAATAGATGACACGAGAAAATCAATCATTCAACATCCAATCTCATTATGTGTTAATTGCCAATTTCTCTCTCATTGATTTAGGGGTTAAATAAAAAAAAATTGTACGTTTTATTAGCAAATCTGCAGCTGTAACTACTAACCGAAGATTTGTTATCAAACGTAATAAAATCATTTATTTATATAAATATTTACTTTATCAAAATATACCATATCTTTTAGGAGGGGCTGTTAGGGTGCGTCCACAAAATATTAAAGTGAGGCACACCCGATACCACAAACACGTCATAACATAGGACGAGACTTTGCTAATAAAATAGTTACGTTAAAATATTCACACATACCAACCTGAAAACAATTCAGGTTTATCGATTTTAAGTCATTTAAATTGTTGATGAACTTTGTATAATGCCTTACAGACAATAACAAGACCAAGGTTGATACAAGAAATCTTTTATTTCGTCTTCTAACAGTATTGGTTAAAAAAAATCAAAATATTTGAATAAAAACCAACCAAAAAGTTTTATACAAATTTCTTATTTACTAAATCTAATCATCAATTTAGAGAAAATTCCTACAAAAATTGTTTACCAATAAACCTAATTTGTAGTTTAGTGATGACCATTTTTGCTGATATTAAGAGAAATCAATAAAAATCCCATATCTGGGCCAGAAAAAAACACGAAACCCATCACCATAATTTAAATTAGTGTTTTCACCGCAGGAAACATACAAAAGAACCATTAGAAGCAACGATATAAAAAAAAACAACGAAGTGATGGTATAAAATTGATAGAATTAATAAGAAAGTCGGTGAAACATCTGCATTAACAGTAAACTTTGAAGTAAAAGAAAGGTCGACAGTTTTGCTAGAGGCAACATAGCTAGCCCCAATATAACCAAAGATCCGTTATATCCATCTCTACCACATATATGGGAGAAATACCGGTTTCAGCTTACTGTTATTATTACGATTAGAACGATTTGTTCTTCTCACATATCATAATGATAAGCAATTATATAGTGGGTGTGAAAAATTAACATGAATCATAATAAATCTCACAATCGATAAATTAACGTTATGATAGTATTATTTGAGCAAATGCCAAAATCTAGAAATCCTTATTCAACTCAGACGTAAAATATGGTGGCAGCGCTTGACGTAAATTGATTTTAAATCATTTTCTGGCTCCATTTCCACCATTTACCTGTTTGAATTATAAGAAATGGCATGAGATAAGTGCGTCAGATGTACCAAAAAATAGAATTTTAAGCTGTTAATTGCGTCCAAAGAAATTTTTTTATTTAACAATAGAAAAAACTCAAATTATTCTGCTACCAATTGTTACAAACTGTTTGGCATTCACAATAATTTACGTCCGCATATCAATAATATCGACCCCTATTACCAAACATCGTTTAACTTTTATTAGAACAGTTAACCTTCTCACCAAGAACGTCGTGACGAATAAAGGCACTCCAATTAAATCCTAGGCCCCCTATACAATCAACTGAGATTAACTTCATGAGACATTAAAAATACAATGTTGTAAACTAATCACGCCCTTAGCAAGAGTTTACACAAAATTCATTACTTAAATGTTTACTCATTACAAAAACATGCTTAAACACTGTCTAATATAAATTAAAAAAAGTATATCATTTTTTATCATTTAACATATGTTTCACTTATATTAAAAAACAGATGTTAAGCAACGACATAAAAATTAAAACGAACAGGATATTATAATCATCAGTCATTTTAGATAACACTCAAGCTGCTAATACGGAAAAATTATTAATTAGATATTGTAAATCACATTAAGACACTTCCGATATAGAAAAAAAATCAATTAAAGCTCGTTTTTATTTTTATTTTTTATATTAAAAGAGTATTTGTCATATATTCATGACCTGAGTTTGTGTAAATTGCAGTTCAGTAAGCCGGTAGGAAATCCCAAAACAATACCGCAACCGTGGAGCGGTTCCCTGAAATTCTAAATAGCAGAAATAGCTATATCTATAAAAGTTTCAATAAAAAAATAAAAGCTGTATCAAAAGTTAATACGATATTTTAGTTATTATGAGAATTACTGTAAAAATAATTACACCTTTATCACAAAAATTAAAGTTTTCCTTCTGCAAAACACATTTAGTTTAAAAGCACTTAATTGTTTTTTTGATAAAATATTAATTTTTTAGTTGCTTATAACAAAATAAATGTACATATTGTTCAATTAAAATTTAAAAGCATTACAAAAAGTTTTTTTATTTTATGGAATAATGAAGCATTTAAACTATATTGTTTGTTATTAATAAGCTCAGTCATAACAAATTAGAAAATTTAAATAATTTATTTTAAAAAAATCTACTTTATAAAAAACAATAATAAGTGACAAATTTTTTCTGCGATTCTCAAAAATTTTAAACTATAAAAGTAGCTATTTCTAAAGGTACAAATTTCAATAAATAAAAATCAATAATTAGAGCTCATATCTGGTCACTCTAACAAAACCATCATCGAAAGCTCGTAAAGACTTGTTAGAGCTCAGACTCAAACGGTTGTCTCAATAAAAAAAAATCGGATTAGAGTTTCAACCCCGGAAAAAAAGTTGTTTTTGTTCAAAATACCAATTTCGGTGACCTCACAGTTCGAAAAAAAATGATAATTCAAAAAATTACTTCATTTAATACTTCAAAATGTGTTCAATATAAATTTACAGTGTGTTTTTCATAAGATACTGATAAAATCTTTCGATATTACAGAATTTCTACTAAAAATGCAAGTTTTACGCTTTTAATTTAGGTAGACAATCACAACATTTTTTTTCTACATAATTATACAGGGTGTCTGCTAAAAGTGTTTCTTAACTTTTCTCAAAAACTGGTTATCACGTCAACTTTAAAGTTTGGCATTAAAAACTTTGTTTCTTGCACTACACAGATGAATTTTTTCAGAATTTTTCTAATATTTTTTCTAGTTAATATTAATTAATTTCTTTAAAAAAATCTAAATATTTCCAATTTATAACATTATTCTAAAAGAAAAAATGTTAAATTATTATTTTGTGTAAAAAATATTTTTAAAAAAATGTAGATAACTCGAAAAAATATAAAATTTCAAACTTAAATACGCCATTTTTTTCTAAGACAGTGGGTGGGATTTTGGTAATACCACAACACTAGTTTTTAAAACAGCCAATTGCAAGCTACTATTCAAATGTCCCGGGCAAAAGTGGGCGGTTTTATTACTATAACTGTTCGACGATCGGACTCTAGAGGGGTAGGTATTGTCAAGTTAGGCAGACGGCAGATTCAGCTTGGCAGTGCTGCACCAAAACGCGTCTTAGGAATCAAATAAATGTTATTATTTTTTGGGGTTATCTACATTTTTTTAAAAATATTTTTTGCACAAAATAATATTTTGAAATCTTTTCTTTTAGAATAATGTTACAATTTGGAAATATTTAGATTTTTTTAAAGAAATTAATTAATATTAATTAGAAAGAATATTAGAAAAATTCTGAAAAAATTCACCTGTGTAGTGCAAAAAACAAAGTTTTTAATGCTAAACTTTGAAGTTGATGGGATAACCAGTTTTTGAGAAAAGTTAAGAAACACTCACCCTATAAAAAACTATAACAGAGACTCACAGACTCACCCTGTATAGTTTTAATATTAAAGCTCTTTTTATTTAATAAATTTATAACCAAAGTTGTAAATTTAATCAACAAAAGTAAGTTAGCCAAATTGTGCAATGCAGGTAGTTTTTATATAAAAGATTTAGGTATAAAAAAATACAGGGATACTTTCAGAAAAGTAATTAAGTTTAGATATTGTAAACCACTTTTAGCAACTTCCGATATGCAAAAATTAAAATCAATTAAAGCTCGTTTCGATTTTTTTTTAATTAAGTAATTATCTTGTCATTAATTTTAAAAAATAATCTACTTTTACACATGATTGGAACATCCTGTATTTAAAAATAAATGTTAATCTAGTAAAGTACCGTTAAAACCATTGGAAAAATCCGATAACACAGATTGTACCATCTGGGTGCTTGCATACTTTCGTCCACTTGAAAACCTGTTTCCCGTCCGACATGAAATATATTACTGACAATGTAAAATACTCTTCCTGTATTTTATAAAATCCTTTTATAAGTTAATTAATTTTTGAATTTAATTTTCATAAAAAGCATTTTCTCATTTCAAGTATATTGTGTCCTATAAAAATCAATTTTGATGTCTGGCCAGCTAGACAAAACGAAAAACCGTAACTTATAAAATAATTTAAAAGTTTTCCTATACCACAATTCTTTATTATGCCAAAATATGCCAACCTTCATGCTATTTTACTCAATTCTTTTTTCCCTATTACTTTAGATTTAATACCGCAACAATTTTGCTTTTCTATTTAAAAATAGCACTTGAAATGTGTGACGTACGTGAAACCAAATGTGGTCGAATCTTATGAAAATGATTTTTTAGAAAAAAAGCATGAAAATATGTAATAAACTCGGTGAAATGACTATTAATAAAATAGTTTTACAACGTGACGTAATGCTTTTATAATAAAATAGAGCAAACTAACGAACAATAAAAAGCGCATCAAGAGGGTTGAAATGTCGTCGTCACTGTCAATATCCCTATTTATTATCCGTCAAATGTTAAAACGTCGGGATGACCTTTTAGGAATAAAAGGTCGGATATTACATTACGAATTGTAAATACCCCTTGAGGCCAAAAAATAACCTAATATAAAAATTTTGCTATAAAAAGTAGTTTTGTCACATTCCCTTGACCTTTCAACTACTAAAAACAAAACTTAAAACTTACAAGCTGTGCTTTAAGATCCTTGGGGCACACTGGTCCTAACCATTGATGCACATTAATATATCTCTTGGGAAGCATCTTCAAACAGGTTGGTGTTTGTCTATAATCCAGAGGATCTAAAAGGGCAGCAGGTGCCTGTATTGGCGAACCGCTTTCTTGAAGCACAACCATTGCGATCACACAAAAGTCTTTTAACACATATCACAAAATTCTAACTTTGGTTATAAGCGGATATGTAGAAATATAAACAATCTTTTTCTTTCTTTTTTTTTTTAATAAATAAGGCTCACATTTGGTCCACTAGGAGTTACTTGTACTATTGTTATACTATATCACAAAATTAAAAGTTCAACAAAAGCTCTTTGGTTCAAAAAGGCACTTCAGTTAGGGCACTTAATACACAAACGGATTAGATTTTCTCGACATTCTCTATCACAGTCTTTGGGAATTTTCTTTTTCATTGGCTCAATACACTAAAATCAAATTACAACGATTTACGATCACGTGAATTGATGAAAGCACACCGTAAATCACAGACGGCCCTATAACGAAACTTTCACGACACCAAAACGCAATTATATAGTTTGTCTAGAAATACTTGAATTTATAGTGCAATTTTTGAAGCCTTCAACTAGTCACAATAATTTCAGGCATTTCTAGACAAATTTTTGATCAAAATTTATAAAAAGGAAATGATTCCATAAATTCACAAGGCCTATTTTTTATCAAAACACGTTATTTCCTTAAGAAACCTCAAAGCGGTAATAAACGGATGTCCCGCGCGATAAGTGAAAATGATTATTTAAACTTAAATATTTATTTAAAGCTCAAGGCGTATTTTTTTTTCCAAATATGAGTCGTAATAACACAAACAGAAAACGTGTGGGATTTATAGGCGCGAAGCAATTTGTTGTATACAGGATGTTCCAGGATTATTTGGCACAAAATTAATGTCACAGTATTTTATTTTTAACTTACATACAGTAGAAACCCGATTATCTGCCCCTGGAAAAATTCGGTACATTATTCAAATCTTTGTGTCTACTTTAAACTAGTTTTTCTTCTTTTTTTTATAATAAAACTCCCTCAATAATAATTTAGTAATGTGTTTTCACCGGAATACAGAAAGAAAATCGTGAAAAAAGACCTTTAAAACACGACGCGCACCATGAGCACTGCAAAATAGTTAACACCAAAAAAATTTGTATCAAACTTTTTGAACAATAAATTACATTAAAAAATTATAAATATATATTATCTCCATTTATTTTTCATAAAACGTCAAAGATGACGGTATAATTGACTAAGTTACTAACTCAAAAAGTACTGTAGAAATCTGTAATTGACAATATTCTTTCCCAACACAAGAAAACTCTTTCCCATTTAAGTTAAAAATGTTGTAAAATAATTAAATAATTCCTCATTTACCAAAAAAGTTGTACAAAATGGTATTTTTCAAATTTTTGATTTAATAAATGTGTCTAAAAATGAAAAATTTGTTACTCTTCTGTACAATAAGTGTAATTAAATTGTGCCAAATAATTCTCGATTATTCTATACTTGAGGGTCATATAAATTGTTTATATCCAAAAATTCAAAAGATGTCAACAAAAAATTCTAATAAATATTTACAAATACCGAAAAATTAAATTTAAATAAAAATACCTTGGTGAGCTCAACATTTCCATTACCGATTCCATACGTGACATTTTAACCCACGGCAATGACTCAAAAAAAATTAATTTATTCAACAATAATACAACAAACAATAAAATTGCGATTTTTTGTTGTTTAGGGCACCCACGACGCGCGCACACATACACAAACACACACGCACGCGTCTTCCCTATCACAAACCATATTTTTTTCTTAAAAATTAATTTAAAAAAAATTTCTGTTAGGTTAAGAAATATTATTGTGTCATGTCTTATGAACGCGATAACGTTTTACTCCGTCCGTCTAACTGAAAACTGAAGCCGGATCGTGGCGAGTCGACACCGACGATGGCGGCGGTGGTGGTGGTGGTGGTGATGTTGGCGCATTTGCCGCCCCACTACCATTATGAAGAAGACCACGAAAGAGCCGGTCAGCGCACTCTGACGAAGTCATTTTACCTGAACTGTCGTCGTCTATCGTAATAATGTACGGTTAGCGGTCAAAGCTCTGAGAACACGAATCACTTAATTATTTTTATTTTTCACAAAATTTATGTAATTTTGTCGCCAAAAAAAAAAAAAATTATCGGACATAACACCTTTCACCTGGTGACCAGGTGAACTTGAGGCGCTCCCTTTGGAAATTGTTGAACTCTTGACATCAAAAAAATTCGTTTTATCGGTGATTTCTCCGATTTATTCAAATAGGAAAATGTTGGTTAAATTGAAACTTTCAAAAGTGACAAAAACAGTGTGCCATAAACCACAAAATGTTTTACTTTTACGATTAATAAATTGGAAACTGTAAAATGTAACACTAAAGAGATTTTATCACAAATATAAAGCATTAATTTTAATAAAAACAGTCTAAATCTGACACATTTTTGTAATTTAATAACTGTGATAATATCTACAACCCCTACATTAAATAATTTTTTAATTTTCTCGTGCGATACCTTGAGTAAATTTATTAATTTATGTATGCATAAATTGGAACATTTTTACTTAATTGGACTTAACTTGGTTTAATTGGCTAGTTAAGATTATATAATTAATTTGATTAGATCATAAACTGTTTACTGAACAAAGCTAACAAAAACAGAAATTATGTTTAATTAGAGACAAGTTGACTAAACTATTAGATACAGATCAATAAAATAACACCTTCTTTTAATAACTTAAGTATTCGTGTTGTACTCTTTTCTTTCTTTCTAATAAAATTACGACGATGTTATTCAAGAAAACATAACAATTTTAATCACGTCGCAATGGAATTTACAGAAATTGAAATTCTTTTTGTAGTAATTTTAGCTTTGAGGAATTTTTTAGCAACAAACCTAAATACTATTATTATTCTTCCTGTACCTTTATTTCGAACTGAATCCTAAAATAGAAATTGTGCTTCTAAGAACACATTCATCAAAACAAGCGACAATTGTCAAAAGGCAGCATCTTGCAGATTCTTTTTCCACTATTAAACACAAAGAACAATGAGACTGAATTGCTGTTCAAATTTTGTGTCAATTACTTTATCAGGTTGAGAAATTTTTATGACAGTTGTTGATTTTCTATGTACCGTAATGTTTACTGAAGCACAGAAAAGACAATTCTTGCAAAAAGTAATAAACAAGTAAACAAAAATTACCACTAAAGCTGTTGTTCAAACAATTACAAATGTGTCAATTTGTACAGCAAAGTAAATCGTAAAAGGATGACAGTAGGCGGACACTACTATTTTTGTAAAATCGTTTCAAGATTATTTTGTGTTGTAAGTTTTTTATTATCCATCTTAGGTAACTAAAACCATAGTTTTGCTGCCACAGCACATGTAATATTACTTTATTTATAAACTATTGTAAGAAAAAGGTTTCATGTTGGACATGATCTTTTTACAGCGAGTGTCATTTTACAAGACTAGCCCCATTTTTTTTTAATAAACATGTTGAAGAATAAATAGTATATCACCACTTTACAACAAAATGCCATTTTACCAACACAACTACCATTTTGTAGTTAAGAGCTGTCAATAAAATTACGCTTGTTCTTTAAGATTTTACCCAAAATTTTTGTTTACGAAAAAATGGCATTTTACATTTATACAATTGTTGACATTTTACTAAAAAACTCATATTTTACAGTTAAAATTATCATTTAAAAAAACATGTCATTTTACCGCTTAGACTAACATAGAGTAAAGCTTTTTACAGAAAGCACAGTTGTAACCAATAAAAAACTATTATTTTACAACAGGCTCGTAGTTTTTCTCCAATTTTTTTTACAAAAAAATGTCATTTTGCACAATAGTCATTTTACAATAAAATGTCATATATTATTGCAAAATTTCTCTTTCATTTTGCGAAAAAATGTCATTTTAGAAATAAAAACTGCCATTTTACAGCTTCAGTTGTCATTCTAAATTCTAAAAAAAAATTAACAACAGTTCATATCGCTGCAAAAAATTATTTTACTAAAAAAATGTCATTTTACAGAATTATACAATTTAGAACGTAATTTTATACCGAGAAACAACTTTAATTTGTTTTCCTGTTCGGATTTTTTAGCTAAATATTCTTTAAATTAAGACTGTCATTTTACAATAATTTATTGATTATCAATAAACTAAATTCTTTCTTCTATTGCAACTCGTCAGTCTACGAAAAAATATTATTTGAAAATGTTAAAACCTCTAATTCGTACCAAGTAATGTCATTTTAACAAAAAACTAATAGTGGCATCTCTAAAACTGTCATTTTTGAAAAAAAAATTCAACTATGGTTATCATTTTGCCTAAAGAATGTCATTCCACAGAAGAGGCTGGCATATTTTACAGATTTATACAGCCAATAATGTAACTTTACACGCATCTCTTCAAATTCAGATTTTTTAAGGAATATCATTTTTCAGTAAAAAATGTCACTTTAAAATCAAAACTGTTGGTTTACCACAATTGCAAAAAGGCTCATCTCAAAGCCAAAAAAAAATCTGTTTCCTGTTTGGACTGTCAAATTACAGAAAAAAAAGTTTTATTTAAAAAATGTCATTTTACAGGAACCGTAACTGTTTTGGTAGAACTGTATTTTACAGAAATAAGAATTTATTTAACAGCTAAATAAAAAATTGCAAACTAATATAAGTGTAATTTTACATCGATATCTTCATATTTAAATTTAAAAAAAATGCTATTTTACAGAAAAAAAAGTGCAATACGTAGATAACTTCATATTCAGATTAAAACAAAAATGCTATTTTACAGAAAAAAAGTACAATTAGCCTAAATAAATAAATGCTTATTTCAAGTTAAAAATAATTTTCTCTGAAACGAAACAATTTTAATCACGTATAAAATTCAAAATAAAATTTGTTAAATTGTTTTCATAATTACTTTATAAACCCGATGAATTTTTTATTAACAAAATCCAAAATTTAATAAAAACACTAATGCTTTAATAACCAGCGTTCATTTTTTACTAGTATTTCATCATTCTTGACGCAACTACTCTAAAATAATTCTCATTATTTTTATTTCTTATCATGGCTGAGTTATTTACAGACATCCAACCAAAAACTACCGTAATTATTGTAGTATTGTTCTGAAAGTTGTGAGCTTCAGATGATTCTTAATTCAAGGCACTGTTGTGTGACTCATCGTTTTACTGTAGCTCTGGTCTTGAAATTAGAAAGTTTGAATCTCTGTCCTAAAGTTTCTGTTTGTACCTTCTTTTAAAAAAATCCTGAGCACACTTGACAAGTATTTTATGAAATTTCGTTTCTTGTGTGTTGTCCCGTTAAATCGCAGCGACAAAATTTAAATTTTTATTTTATCCACTTTAGAGATTCAAATAATGTTTCAATATTTAAAATAGATTGGTTCATGCAATATTTTTGAAACACAAATATTGCAGCCATTTCTATCGATTTCAAACAGTTTTAAAACCTGATTTTCCTTTTGCAGGAACAGAAAATACGATACGTATCATCTACATTTGAAAAACACACTAAATATTGCAAAAGAAAACCGAAATTGTGCATCTACACGCGACTATACGTGCCATTTATATACAAAAAAAAGTTACAAACAAATTAGGTTAATTACTTCGCTACCAATATAAATATTTACAATACTTTGGAAGTAAATTAATCAAATCTCGGTTAATTTACCAATTTTTAAAAACCACCTCATGTAATTTTCCATCAATTTCACACAAATCGATATAATTTAGCTTTTGAAATAGGAGTAAATTTACTCTCTCAGACACAACTATAAAAGGATAATCGATTTTCTTGTGTTTCTAACTTATTTTGTCGAAAATGTAGCTTGATAGAACACTTTTCATTGAATTGTGGTTTCGCTTTGAAACATTTTGAAAGTTTTCAAATTGTAGCTGACCGTACGCAATGCGAAATTTAACTTCAAAAAAAAAAAAAAAAAGTTTTGAGGTTTCTTGCACGCTATACATTTAGTAAAGTGATAAATGTCCGGAACGGTCACTACATATATTAAACCCCTAAAGATTTTAATCTCTACACTATGTATACAACAGATTCGTTTTTCACACTTCGTGTAATATTAATAATTTATCCGTCGACATGAAACTTATACTTATCAACAAATAAATCACGCCTTCTGAACATTTCTTATCTACTTATTTAAGAGTGTTGATTACAGTGAAATAAATAATACGTAATGATTAAATTGAAAGAAAGTGTAACTACCGAATTTACAATTTCACTTTAAATGTTTCCTTAAAACCTCACACCATAGATAATTTTTTGGCAAATTCACTTAAGTCACTATACGCTACAGTGCTTACCAACAATAAAACATATTCCATCTGCACAATTTTTGTTAATAGAATCATCCTACCTCATCGTTCTATTATTGTTCTAGTCCCGAAATTAGAAAATTTGTATATCGGTTGTTATAAAAATTCTGTTTGTTCTAATATTTTTTTATTGTTCACTCTTTAAACTGTTCTCTTTTCATCAAGAAACAAAATACGCATACTTCTTATCATCTGGCAAACGCATGTTGTGTTACTTCCATGTCTTAATTATATCGTATAATAATCGTACAAGACCTTGAAAGAAATGAACGCAGACAATGCAGATCATGAGGTTCGTTAACCGAACAGTTTCGGTTCAGGAAACTCTTGAATATCAAGAAACAGTTTTAATGTTAACTTCCCAACAATTTTAACAAACAAAAATAATTAAGAAGGTAACTATTTGAATACAGTTTGTTCCCTTTTAATGACTGGATTCTAATCCTACACACAATTAACACAAGTCGGAGGAAATTTTCATATAAAATACCACGAATTTAAATTTCAATAGAAAGAATTAAAGCAAAGTTCCAAATTTTGCCGTGAGACAAGTGACAGCTAAATGACGATTAAAAAAGATGTGAATTTTTCTATGTTAACAATATAATGAACTCAACATAAGCAACAACAATAAAATTTTGTATAATAAAGTCCGTGAGACGACATTGTTATCTTTAATAGTTTAAGCCTTAGAGACGCTTAAAAAAGATAGTCAACCTGTCTCATATTCTACAATAATAAAACCTTTATTTAAAATTTAAATTTAAAATGATCAATTTCTAAGATTTTAAGATGACATAATAAAACATTGTACGCAGCTCACCTGCAATTAATCTTTATTAAACTCATAAAAATAATTACATCAAGTCACTCAATGTTAGAAATAGACAATTTATTTCCGTGTATTTGTGAAAATAGCAAACCAATCCACCACGAATCTTGACAGTTAATTTTTAACGATGCGGCATTTGATCCTGACATCAAGCGCAAAAAAGCCACTTTCAAAGTTCACCGGTGTCCGTATCAGGAAGGGTAAAACACACCCTCTCTCTGCTTCATGCTCTAAAAGCTCTATATCTAGGTGCGGCTTCGTCGAAAAGGGGTGCAGCAGTCAGTCGATCCATCCAACCAACCAACCTACCTTCCTACCTAATGCGAACTCAAGGGAGGTTTTTTGACTAGACGAAAAACACACGCGATCTAGCGTGCAGATCTCTTCACTTCATTACTGAAGTCCCAATTAAAATATATCACCCTTTTCTGTCGTGCAGGTATCCGTTTAAAATATTCGTATTGTGTGTTGTGTATCGTGCTTTACTGAAATTGTTATGCATTGGATATATCTCTAGTAATTAGTATAATGGCAATTCTTAATAATCATCAAGGTTGATGATATTATTATTACAAGAACACTCTAGGAACTTTAGAAGCATAAATAAATTGTTTTGCACCCTTCTTTAATAAATAAGAGAAATTACACAATTTTTTTGCACTAATTAATTGTTACATAAATTGAACGAAATTTATATTAAAAAAATTCGTTGTGTATAGACAAGACAGTCGTAAAAATTTTAGCACAGAAAACAAAACGTTTATAACAATTTATGTAATTTGATAAGAAAAATAATAGCCTAAAGGTTTATAAATGTAAATTATTTCAAAGTACGTGTACTTATGTGAAAGCCGATTGATAATGTTCCGCTTATATCACACATCCGTATAAGAAAATATTTTTCGTAAGAATTGCCATATTTTTTTGTAAAGAAAGTTAATTTTTCAAAACCTTGAATAAACAAAAAAAAATTACATCTTTTTATGACCTACAGAATTCGTTACAACTTTTCTTCTGGTAAATAGATCGGCAATTTAAAAACGTCATTCTGCCTAGTTACGTTTTTTAAATTGATTTCTCAACGTTTGTTATAATTACTAAGAAAATTAAAAAAATTGTAACTCAGCTTGCCATGACAAATAAAACTTCTTACAATAAATCACTATAAAAATATTTCTTTTTGTAATTGATTATGTGTTAAATCTATAATTCTATCATGCAAATTAAAAATAAATTGTGTTGACACGCCTAAGATATATTTTTTACAGTGGAATTTCTTTCAATCAACATTTCTACAAATTTATTCATTAAAAAAAAACACAGCATTTTATGATATGTCGTAAATTAACAAAATATCCTAAATTTTGCTAGTTTTAACTTTAGCTATTGTTTTTCTGCTTGCGCTTAATAGAGAAAAAAATTAAAAACTACTTTAAATGTTTTTTAAGTCCCAAATTTTTTGTCGTCAATAGTACTGCAAAATTAATTCTAGCAAAGAAGTGTAAAATATAAAATTTCCAACGTCTTTTTCAAAGGTTTTCACAATGTCACAAATATTAATATCGTGAGATTAAATAAATTTCTAGTCAAAAGTGCAGTGGAATTTGAAAATCTTGCTTTTTAAACAGAAAAAAAGCATTTTAACTACAAATAAATGTAATAGGAGTTAACATTTGTTTTTAAAAGCTTGACTGATGACCGATCCGCGTTGAAACATAAAAAAAATGTGTTGAGATTATACGAGGTATTTATAAATGATTGTAGGGTCGTAGGAGACTGTGGAAATAATAAAAAATGTTCTGCCTTTTAAATACAATGATTTTAGCTTTTATTATAATTATTATTAGACAACTGAATAACTCCAGGAACAATACTCTAATATTCCATTGCGGAAATAGAACATTACAATGAATATTCGTAATATCAAAAATTTTCACAGCCTCCTACGGCCCTACAATCATTTATAAACACCTTGTATTTAACGAACGTTAGTAGCAATTTTTATATTGCAATAATTTTCATTTTCTAGCTTATAAATTCACTTTTTTGAACCAGTCTGTGCTAAAAAGTTACCCAAATTATCGTTTCGTCGTTCTGAAAGCTGCGAGATTCACAGAATTCTTAATTCAATGTACCGCCTTCACACTTTGAAATTGAAAAAATTGGATAATCAGTCGTTGTTACTGTTTGTCCCTACCTTCCCTTTTAAAAAATCCAATGCACATTTACAAGTATTTTAAGAGCCTCTGTTTTTCGCGTATCGTCGCATTGAATTGTAAGGCCGTCTCAAGATTAATTTCTACATTTTTTTGTCCTTATTGTTTCCAGCTATGAGTGTATGTATACAGCTGAGTTATTTTTCGAGTATAAAGTTTGAGAATACTGTTCAAACTTACCTTTTGTTATAAAACCGTATTGAGAGCACAAAATCGTTTTAATAATTCTTGTTTTTATCAACAAAACCTTCTAGCGTAAATTCCAAGACAGGCTTCAAACCCTGACGAAATAGACAGAAATACAAAATGCAAGCGCCATCTATACGTTTAAAAATTTGTGTTTTTTTTTTATAAATAACCTTTCGCTGTAAATCCATTTTAAGATTTCTAATGTACTCGTAGCGTTAAATAAAATACAAAATGCATTTTTCATAGAAAAGTCATAATGTAGTTTTTTTAACACTGCATAAAGTGTCAAATTAAAAAGTTCTGTTATTGTCAAATTAGTTGCACATTCAACTGTACTTTCTAGCTTTTCGAAAGATGTCGCGACATTATGTACAGGTTTTGACACAAATTGACAATAAAAGAGGGGAAAAAAGCCATATAATTCAAAGTTGTCAATAGCGGTGACGATAGGCACAAAAATTTCAGTGTCATTCAAAGGCCATAATTTAAAACATCGAATTTTGACATTCAAGTGTGTAACCAACTTACAATTTTTGTTTTCATTATTAAATTACAATATAACTAATGTCAAAATTCACAAAAAAGTGATTTAGACGTGTTTATTCAATGTCAAAATTATAATACCTAATTGGCGCCTAAAGATTTAAATACATTTTGTATTGTAATGAAGCCTAAACGTAGAAATTGTGACGTCATCAAAATGAAAAAAGCCAGAAAATAGAGAGTAATTCGCATTAAACATTTGTTTTTTTTTGACACTTTCCAAGTTTTTGCCTTTTTTTTAAATACAAATATTACGAATTCCATACGTTTAATATAAACACTTATGTAATACTTTTTCTTATTCGTCTTAATACAGAAAATTTTCATTTTTTTTTCTTTATCACTTTGACAACGATTGTGACGTCACACGTGCACTTTGGTTGTAAATAAAATCGGCTCTATACTGTCACAATTGTTATTATTTTTGTATCACTCCGATAACAGACAACTAAAAATTTCTCACTGCTGTCCGTAATCAAAAGATTCCACTGTATAAATTTCTGTTTCACACACTTAATTTAAGAAAAAAAATCCTAACTTACCTGCACATCAAAATTATGCTGTTGTTGTTGTAAAACGGCACTATCGACTTGATGTTGTTGTGGTGGAGGTGGTGGATATTGATGTGGTTGTTGGTCATAAGGTGCAGGTGGTGGTTGTTCAAAATGATCAAATTGTTGATTAACCGATTCGGTTAATGTAACACCTAAATGAGGTGCTAAATGTGGTGGTAAATGATGATGTTGTAAATGTGGTGGTAATTGTTCTTGTGGTTTCATAACCACCACAGTTGGATCCAATGATATACCATTCTTGGTTAATTCTTCTTCTGCTGGTGATGGTTGGCGACTACCAGGTGTTCGGCTGAAATATTACACGAACAGTTACAAAAATACACACAAGAAAAAATATGATAATTCTGTGACATCATTTCTGATTGTAAAAGATCTGTGAAAAATTTTATGGTAGACTAAGAAACTTAGTTGGAATTATACAAAGACTATATAGAATTTTAATTAATTTCCGCATATCTTTATTAAACATTAAATTTCTCATTGTATCTTGAAACAAAAGGACAAAAACTGCATATTTTGCATATATATTGAAGATTTCATAAAGTTCATAATGTAAAATTTAAATTCTGATTTAGTTCCCGTTTTGGTTGTCTAGACGGCGCCACATTCCAACACCTAGCGAAATCTATACCACACAGTGTAATAATTCACCACTAGATGGCGTTATACTCCACAAAAACAAATGCTATTTCTCGGATGTTATGGTAGGGGAAAGCATCACCTTGACAACCGACGAACAAAACATGCACGTGTCATTGACTCGACCCAAGGTAGAGATCAGACCTTGAGCGAAGAATAACGAACCGTCCGGCCTTCTCTGCGAATTCAAAACTTTTTAGCAGAAAGAAGAAAATCTTTCAAGGGATGCCGGGTTTTATATTTTATTTATTATTTTTAATATTATACGACACGAGGTAAAATAATTAAAGTAATAGCGGAAATAAATGGGCTAATCCCAAATGTCATAATTTACACAAACACGTTATTTATTATAAAAAATTCATTTTAATTTTGCATTTTAGTATATTCAGATGGTGTTAAGAAATTTTATAATTAATAACATTAACGGATACTTAAATTCTAATCAATCATAATTACGAAAAGGGTAATTATGAATTTCTGTATAAAGTAGATAATTTTGTAAGATGCGAGATTTTACAATGAATAAAGCCTTTTTATACAAATTTTCAACAAGAAATTCTCGACTGCTTAATTGAAATTATGAGAACGTCGACATCAGGTGCGTTAAAATATAAATGACAGTTTTAAAACGTTTTTACAATTTTAAATCTAGCCTAGAAAGAAGACATGAAATATATTTCAGTTTTAAGATTTATATTTAATTAAGAGAAAAAACAAATTTAACAACTAAAATTGTTAAAAATCCAAGTCGGTCCCACAGGTTTAACTAACCAAAATAAATTTTTACATAAGAACAGCAATGCGCTTTCGAGAACTAAATCTTATCATCAGTGCCTAAATAATAATGTAACAAAAGTTATAAAAGTTTAAAAAAAAATAGAAAAAACTTTTAGACGTGTTTATTGAAAAAAACTATAGTTTTGGGTAGATATCTTAAAATAGAGAATAAAAACTTGTAACCCAAATTAATTTATTTAAACAGTAACTTTCTTATTAACTGTTTTTGATACCTAAAAAAAATACTGATATTATAGGTCGTCGTCGTTTTCGTCAAAAAATCAAAGTTATCAAAAAAATTTGGAAAAAATCAACAAGATAAATCTTGATGTAGAAAAACTATGGTTTTAGGTGTCAAAAAATAATAATAAAGAAGTTACAGCCCAATTTAAGAAAAAATTGATTCGACTTTCTTGATATTTTGAGCAGCAACTTTCTTATTTGATACCCAAAAAATAGTTTTTCTGAATCAGCACGTCGAGATCTATCTTGCTGATTTTTTTCAGATTTTTTAAACAACTTTGACATTGTGACAAAAATCCTGGTATGTAGAGGTCGTCGTTTTTTGTCAAAATGTCAATGTTATCAAAAAAAATCTGGTAAAAATCAACAAGATAGATTTTGACGTTCTGATTTAGAAAAACTATGGTTTTCGATACCAAAAAATGTAATAAAAAAGTTATTGTCGAATTTAGGAAAAAAATGATTAGAAATTCTTGATATTTTGAGTAGTAACTATCTTATTGCCATCTTTTAGTACCCCAAAAAAAGTTTTTCCCAATCAGAACTTTGAGATCCATCTATCTTGCTGAATTTTTTTTAATTTTTTGAGCATCTTTGATATTTTGACGAAAATTCTTATATTATAGGTCGTCGTTATCGTCAAAAAATCTGGAAAAAATCAACAAGACAGATTTTGACGTACTGATTCCGAAAAATTATAGTTTTAGGCACTAAAAAATAATAGTAAAAAAGTTACAGCTTAATTTAAAAAAAATGATTCGAAATTCTTAATATTTTGAGCAGTAACTTTATTATTACCCCCTTTTGATACCCAAAAAAAAGTTTTTTGAATCAGCACGTTGAGATCTATTTTGCTGAATTTTTTCAGATTTTTTGAGCACATCTTTGACTCTCCTTATTTCGGTCATTTTATTTTTTAAATCTGAAATCTACATTTTTTTCTCCCAAAACAACTTTCAACCGTTATCCTATTTTGACAATAAAGGGTTATAAAAAAATCCACCAACTTTCTGACTGCTATTGAAATAGAGAGAAAAGTCTTAATAAAAATAATTAAATAATATTCGTAAATATTCATGTTTTTTTATAATAAAAAATGTTATAAGAAAATCTGATTTAACAAATTTCCTTCCAAAAGCTTGTTTTACAAAAAAAGAGTAATATTACTCATAAAAAAATTATGTTTATCTCAAATATTTAAATATGTTAAATTGCATAGTTATAAAACTGTTATTTGATTAATATATTTTTTTAATGCATCTTCACAAGACTGCTACTATAGAATCATCAGAAGCAGATACCAATTTTTAAACAATACAATTCTAATAATAATAAATTAATACTAATTGCTTCATTATGATTTTGTTATAATTTTAGTCAGATTTTCATTTTCCATTAAACCGCCTATATATGGCAGACTGTAAAATCACCGTATGTGAAATGCGTTTTAATCTCGAGTTCTTTATAACTTCCGCTGATAAGAAAACACAAACCTAACGTACGTACTTACTACCGTTATTTCCGAGTGATATTGATTTAAAAAGATTAACTAGTGTAAAATTTTAAATTCCAAAAAAAAATACTCCTACATAACTGATCAAAATTTTTTATGAAACTTGTTGACCATGAGAAACAGAACTTGAATCTGTACTTAATTAACAGCTCTCATCAATACATCGATCAAATATTTTATTCTTCATAATTTTCAAAGTTAATTGGTTACATATATGAATTTTATTTTTATTTTTATAATATTTTAAAAGACTTTAATTGCTTTGTACGTCTTCATTATTCTTCATTGTTAATTTCCGTTAAACAAACGATCTGATAATAGTTATTTACGTGGCAAGTCTTCATGAACCAGGCGGAAAGTAATCCAGCCCAATAACGACTAATTGCAAGCGAGTCGCGTTCAACGTTTTGTCCTTTTGCTCAAAATTACTTATCATTAAGAAATCGATAAACTTGTAATTTTTTTTGCGCTTTTTTTTGTATAATTTAATTTCTAGTTGAGAAAAAAAAACTCGAATATCACTCACTTGAAGCCTTTTTCGTCATCTGAAACTTGTCCATTTTGAACAGCTTGTCCATTAACTTCTTCTTTTGGACTTTGTGGTTTATCTTTATCTTTATCATCAACCAAATGCAAGGCACGCATTCTAGGTTCCAGTCCAATATTGTCTTTATTAGTTGGTGAACCACCTAACACATATTCAACCATTTTGACACCTAGACCGCCATTGTCGGAACCTCGAGGCGATAATATGCTGCCAGTATCGCCTCCTACGAAACCACCTCGTCGACCCATTGCAAGAGACGCCGAAACCGGATGTTCTGAAAATAATTTAGAAAATCAATAAAAATGTATAAATTATTCAATTAATGTAATTCTAAGTGCAGAAAATTTTAAACATGGCATAACTAAAAACTAGCCTATAAATTATACATTAAATGAGGTTCTATTCTAATTACTACAACAAACTGAAAACGAGAAAATTACATTGAAAGTTATCAAACAAAACGCGTGAATGACTCGAACATAGAAATTAAAATTATTCACGATTTTTAACTGATTTGTAATCAGTTTTTTAGCTTTGGTACAAAATAAATTCATAGCATAGTTTTCTCATTACAAATATTAATTATAAAGTAGTCACCAACTGGTAATGGACCACCTGAAAATATTGTCGAAATTCAAAGACTTGTAACTCCCAGATTTTTTTTTTAAACTAATGGTTTCGTAGACTTTTAAAACCATCGTAATCCGTAAACGCAAACAAAAGATTGGAAAACCATTACAAGATTGAAAACTCTTTAAAAAATTCTAAGAATTTTTTTTGTAAAATGAGAGTGCTTGAATCATCTTTTATACATAATTAAAACAACAAAAATCTATAGAAAAAAATCAAGAATACACTTAAAATTATTCCCCGGTGAACCATTTCAATTGTTACTCTATTAAAAAAAAAAGAATAGTTTTTGATTACATAAAGTCCTAATTAATTCACAAATTAAAACACCATATCGTTCACACAATGTTCAATGATTGTTAATTTAAAAAAAACACTGATGCATAAAGAAGTAATTTAGTAGATTTATGCATTCGATGTTGTAAAACTTAATTACTTAAACTTAAAATATAACGAAATCGAAAAACTCGTGAAATCACATACACACACACATGTGTTTTACAACTGCTATTATTCTACAAAATGTTTTAATGTTGGTAACATAATTTACCAACAACGATGTATACAGACATTTAATGAACAAAACAAATAAAAATTAATTTCATTTTGTAGAAAACACTTTGTAGTCTGTCTGCACAGATAAGATTTCTTATTAAGGTAATCCTTATAAATACAATTTGTTATAGAAGAAGAGAGACTTGATGCGGGTTTAAAAATCTATTGTAAAGCTAAATTGATTATTGTAAATTTTAATAACACAAAACAGTTAAAAACATTTGTGTTGATGGGAAATTAATGTGAAATCAATTTATAAAACAAAAATCAATAATCTGCAATTTTTTTAAATTACACAATAATTTTTCTCTGCGATAGGTAAAAAGAAATCAACAATGGTAAAAATTTATCACGATTTTTATGTGAAAATTGAAAGATTCAAAATGATGGACGATTTATATAAAAGCTAATATTTCGGACAATATTTTTAATCAAATTATATAATATTGTTAACCTATAGCCTGTTTATTTACCTGTGAGAAACCAGAAACTACCATTTGTGATTGGTTAGCTTGCAAAATCAGTCAATAATAAATAGGTATTTCAAATTTTCAAGACTGATTTATCTCTGGTAAAAAAAAATCTTAGTTATTTTTAAGATCATTAATCATGGTTTTGTCCCAAAAATTTGACAAATCGTATTCGTTATGGTTAATAAAATAAAATTGAAACATTCAAATAATAAAAAATAAAATGCTTGAAAAAAAGTACATCTAGATTAGACATATCGTTGTTCTATTTTTCTAAAAAATAAGAAGTGACTTCTCTGTGAGTAACG
Organism: Tribolium confusum; assembly: GCA_029207805.1. Lineage (NCBI taxonomy): Eukaryota > Metazoa > Arthropoda > Insecta > Coleoptera > Tenebrionidae > Tribolium > Tribolium confusum. The sequence continues at coordinate 1,520,764 of JALGAY010000004.1, forward strand.
ACAAATAAAAAAAAATCATTTGTCAATGTTAATCCTAATATTTGGAAAAATAATCGACAATATTACATGAGTCACTAATAACGATTTTCATGTAAAAATTGTAATATTCAAAATGGTAAACCAAATGTAGACAAAAACCAAATACGTTTAACAGCAAAAATCGGTATTCTAAACTCAATTTTTCCTTTTTCATATCAAAAACATGATTTTGGTTTATTTTGTGAGTTCATTACAATTTTCCCAGGTTTTTCTTTAGTTTATCAATATTTTACCTGATTTAACATTCTAATTTTCTTTCCCACTTGAAAGTAGATATTATATCATAAACCAAAGTACACAAAACATTGTTTTTTTATCAAAACCAATGTTTAAAAACTAAATTTACCAAAAACTTATTTTTTTCATCAATAAAACAGTTTTACAGTTACGAATTTCATACACCACCCTAAAGTACGTAATAGAATTGATTCTTGTATTACTTTTTTTAAATCTGTCGTTAAAAATGTGACGTCTAGACATTTTATAATAAACTCCGGTAGATATAGTACTGTAATAAGTAATAATGCTAGGTCAGAATCTAGAAGTAGAGAAACCATGTGGTAAATTTTTGATGGTATAGAGCCTGACATGAAAGCACCACTATAACCAGACTTGCTCTGTTGAATCTTCATGCTACCACAGCATTGCTGAGTCTTTCAAAAAGTAGCATATTCGATAAAGTGATCACGAAAATCTTGATTTTACACAAATTTGACCTGTGACGTTGATTGGTGTAAAAATCACAAAATAGATAGTAACCATTTGTGTTATTTTAACAAATTATCATATCAAGCTACCAACTGTCTCTATTACCAAATGATTTTTCATTTCCTAATACTTCCAAATTTAACCCTCCTAACACTTTTTTTTTGTACCACTTGAATACTTAACACTTTTATATTATGTGTGGGGATCTCCAGTGAGCTCATGAAGATTAATATTCGCATTTTATATCAATTCCATAAAAGTAGATAAGTTCGTTATGTATGCTTCTGATCATATTTGTTCACACACTTTCTACAATTTATTCAAACAAAATAATTAAGCACGTTTCCTCTACATTTAAATGTAAAATGTTTTAAATTATATTTATGTAATTTGTTATTTAAAAATATATTTGAGTTTTGTAGACCAAGAAAAAGACTAAGAAGGTTTTATCCGGTCCTTCTAGTAGTAAGTCCATCACAAAATATTACATAATGTTATCTGTACTTAATTATTATAAAATATATATTTTATTTTTGTTTTGTCTGTATTAAAATTACACAAATCGCCCTAAAAAAAATAATCTATGAAAATCCTTATTAGTTGAAGCTTTAATTAGGTAGAACCAAACAAAAAATGACGTAACATCTCATATGTAACATTTTGTTAACAAATCACTGTTTTCATTTCGTACATCCCAGTAACTCTATTAATCTTCTTGAACATTTTTACTAATTAAAAAGCTTCTATAAAACAAAAATCAGGTACCTCAATTTTTTTAAACGCAACTACTTAATTAGTATTTTTATTCTTATATATTTTCTCATTACACATTGTCAACAATTTCTTAATCAAGTTGTAGTAAAACAAACATCGATTAAATAAACATTAAAATTCACAATAATAAGGACAGGGTCCGTTTGTTAAACAGTCTTTACCTAATAAACATAAATTAATATTAAAAACAAAAGACCGCACCGACCTGAAAAGCTTCATGTAGTACATAATATACTCTCTCTCATAGTTGCGCATTTCGAGTAAACTAAATAGTGTAAAACAACAAAGTTCGGTTTGAAACTTTTGCCGCATGTTCAAAAAGAATGACGTTTGATGCACAAAACAAAGCATTCTTGTCTCTTCTATGAATGTTACTTTGATTTTTACAAACAACAAAAAATCATCAAGAGCTACAATGAGCATGAAACTGTTGCATTTTCGACTGAAAACAAATTAAAAACAGGGACTGTTCAAAAAAAAAAAAGAAGAGAGAAAAAGATCCACAAAAATGTACTCGTTGTCAATTCCTTAATTATTTAAGGTTGCCTTGAGTTTATAATGGTCATTGAATTAACATAATGCGTCAAACTTTCAGTGTCATATTAAGTAATGTCTGAACCCACACTAATTTTTAATTGTTGAATTCCTAGTGAATTAGGTTTGTTTTACATTTTTTTTTTAAATATTTCTGATACAAAGAGCTAAATTGAAATTGCGACTTCAAAGTTATATGTACTTGTAACAGGTAATTAGTGTCAACTGTGACAACTGGGACTTACACAAAATCCAACTTAGTTTGAGCCAAATTAGATTAAGAGACTAGAAATCTGCAATTAAATTAAATGTGACACCGAATTTTGGACAAATTTCTACTACAAATTGAGAACAAAACTATATTAAAGTTATTGTTTTCTCGAAAACTTCGATAAAATATTTTATCTACTATCTAAATGTTACTGAATAAATTTCACCATTTATTTTAAGAACATGACTTCATATCAAATAAAGTTTACCTTATGTCAATCATAGATTTCACACAAAAAAATTATTTGATATAAATATAATGTGACATAAGCTCATTCTAAGTTTGAAATATAAATAAATTAATATATTATACCCTTAGTTGATAGCTAGCTAAGCGTAACTGCCTACTTAAACAGTTTCATGTAATATTGTATTTCACTCACAATGAAATTAACCATACGATTATTTCTCATCAAACTGATACAATTCTAAAATGTTTTATTCATTTTACCTAAAGTAAATTATTTACTGGAAAGAAAAATCTCGAAAACTTACAAAGTTTTAGCAAGCAGTTGTGAAACTATATGAAACAACGAATAAGTTAATTGTAAATTTCCACAACTATTTAAGTAAAGAAGATAACAACGCGAGTAAAAAAAAATGTATAAAATTATTTAAAAATCGCTCCAAGCTTTTATCATAAATTGGTTTTTCTTATATCATAAGAAACATAGGACCATATCCATATTAGAAAAATGCACTATTGATATAAATTTATTGTTGCACTACCGCAATTTATTATTAGAATACTGTTCATCACAACGACACAATGTGAAATAAGGTTACCGTTGCCAGTGTTTTTTTCTAGAAAAAACGCTCAAGTTTTTACAAGATTAAATTTTTTATCCCTTCGCTTGAACTTGAAAATGCCATCATGAGCGCATTGAATTAGGGGTTACAAAAACGCAAAATTAAATTTTTGATATCACAAATAAAATTTGTGAAATTTACATCTTCACAACAAATTAAAACACTTGTTAAAATTTTTGCAAAACCTTCCATAACACCCTGTATAACAAAAAGTTTATCCAATGAATGGCGCCACTTACAGTGTCCTGTTTTATCAACTCTTGGTGGTATCACTAATCTAACTGTTTTTGTGTTGTTCTTGATCTATTTACTGTACTTACTGTTTTTTTATTGAATTATTGAGCCAAAATAAAGCTAAAATTACTAACTTTAGACAACAACCTATGTAGAAGATTCATTTAATATCATTTAAACCTGCCAAATACTAAATTACAATCTCTTTTCCAAAGAATCAAGTTCATATATCTTTATTTAGTGCAAAAATAACAGCGAAAAAATGATTTGACATTCTTAAAACAATAACCCTAATATTTATACGTTATTTTAACATTAATTTTTTTAAATATGACTCACTAACAGAAAACTGCTATAGTTTAGAAATATGAAAATTCTTTACCAAATGAAAGAACACAACACAGTTCACCATATCAATTTTTATCACTTTTCATATCAAAATCGTAATCAGTCATCTCTAAAATCCCCAAGTTACTGTCTTAATATGGTTCAATAATTCTTGGGAACCCACCAGATAAAAAAATCTACTATCAAATCAGACGACATTTAAATTTTTTTAACAGTCTAGTAATGTGTTTTTATAAATAAAATATTACATTATAAAGCAATGAATTTATTCATTATCCAATAATCGAAACGACCTGACTTAAAAACCACTGCAATATTCATTTTAGAATAGCACAATTCCATAATAAATTCAGCCCCGATTAAAATTTACAATTGCAAAGTATCCATATATAGTTTGTCTACAAATGCTTGAATTTTATGGTGCAATAGAAACAATTAATTTTTTGAGCCTTTAGGAAAAAACTCCAGCTGATATTATAAATTAAAATTATAAAATTCAAGAATTTCTAGAAAAATTATAAACATCACAGTAGCTAGATTTCTCGTATTAATACCTAGAATTGAGACATTGATATAAATCAAGCTCTATAACAGAAATTTGAAGAATTCCACAGAAAAACTTTTTGCAATGTGTTCATTTTGCAATTTGCACTAATCACATTAATACCAACAACTTTACAATTGCATACTTTACATTTAAAAAAATCTAAAAACAATGATTCAACGACTCTCAACGGCATCATAAAACACTATTTAAAAATTTCAAAATGTCAATAAACGTTCGGCGTAAAAAATCTACATTATTTCTTCATCCTTTTTTACGATTTTTCTTTTAACGGAAAATAAAAATGTTTAACGGAAAGTGTATTCAGAGGTTTGCAGGAAAAGCTTCTCCATCAGCGGAATATTCAATTTACACGCGATGTTCAGTTTGCAATGGGCGTGCCGGGCGTCGGCAGCAGTCTCCATGGTCACGTCGGCGTCTGTTACCCTAGCAACCACCCTGGGCAATCCAAATTCAATCAGTCATCGTCACAAACTATAGTAACCAACAGCTCGTGAACTAGGAAACATCGTTATTTTTACTTAGGAGGAAAAAACGATAACAATCTCGTTTATTTCAAAAGATCACGACGATGTTGTTAATTTATTTTAATAAACACGTTTATTGATTTTTCTGATTATTGTAAAATGAATCGTGTTTTAACAAGGGAAAATTATACAATTTCACAGAGAGCTTGTATTATGCATACATACAAAGTAATTATTAATATGAGGAAAAATTATACATTCAAATGTCAAGATCACAATTTTACAAATTAATTAATTATTCACGTATGTATTCCGCCAAATTTTATAATAAATAAATAACGAAAAATTATTATATAGATAATAAAATTGAGTATTAAGACTAGGGGGTTGTTAAGAGTCTCACCGAAAGTAAGGCCCTCACAAGATCAATTTTTAGTAAACTGGTAAAAGAGGTATTAAGACGCCGCTCTCTATCTATTGAAGACTGTTTAAAATTTAATAATTACATATTCGACTCTCAGTGCTCCAATATTTTGAAATTTATCTCGGCTACTGGTAAAGATAGAAGAATAAAAATGTTACTAGTGTTATACATAGGTCTCTAGAACTACGTATACATAATTTAATTTTCCCTTAATAGCTCTCTTAAGATTTAATAATTACATATTCGACTCTCAGTGCTCCAAAGTAAAAAAGTCAGATTTGTAGCTAAAGTAGCTACTACAAAAAAATATTACACCCCACAGTATAAGTAATGAACGATAGAAATGAATAGAGAGAAGGATTAACGTGTAAGTAAGACTACGATAAAGAAACAAGTCAAAACACACTACATCCGTCTTATTTCTACTTATGGACAAATGAATAAGTGTTAGAGAGAGACAAAAAAGTTGTCTAACCTACAATTTGAAGTTTGTCGCCATTTAGAGCTTGTCCGCTGAATTACGTCTCTATGTGCTACACCCCAAAAATGTACTTACAACTTTTTAATATTTTTAATATGAAATTGGTATTTTTTATAACCCTGTCATCGTACTGAATGGTGGTGGTCAAGGGTTATATTTATTATTACCTTTTAACGTTTCAAAATAACCATTATCATTTATATTTACAATTTTTTATAGAACAAAAAAAAAGAGGTAAAGTTAATAGCACAACAAAATACATCAGAACGACAAAAATTTTACATTAAAAAAATTTTAAAACAAGAAAAAGGTGTTTCAAAACGACACATTTTTTACGATAAAAAAATATTTTCCACAGGAGAACAACATTTTTGCACGTCATAAAAGGTCCTCTTCACTATTAAAAGTAGAAGAAAAAATGTATTTTGTGATAGACTTCTTTCTGTAACACTGTACCTGCTACGTATTTTTTTTTTCACCTAGGTACACAATAAAAAAAATCATTGTACACCAAGGAGGTTAGATAGAAAGGAGAGAGTACGCCCTATACTTCCCGTGTAAACAGTTTGGTACCAGCTTGGTACCAGTTTATGACAGGTTTCAAATGAAGCGCAGAATCGACAGATCCTATTTAGCTGTGTCTGGTCTCGCACAGTGGCGTAGCTGACGCAGGATGCTAGTTTTTGTTTGGTTGTTTACAAACAAACGTTGTTTTGTTTTTTTACAATTTTTTTTTGGTCTGTGTGAATTAATTTTTAATATTTTTTGTTATTGTTGTTGTCATTTTGTTGTGTTTTTATCTTTTGTTTAAACTTTTTACACTACATTGTGTGACGCTACTGACTTCAACCTCGTGATGCGCCTGCTTTCAGTACCAGTTTATAGCTTTGCGCAGTGAAGGCGGCAAGTCCATTTATTTCAAGTTGTACTCTCTCCGTCCTAACCTCCTTGTTGTACACTAAGCTAGTGTGAACTTTTTTTATCCGTTTTTTTTTAAGTTGTTTAGTGTTGAATATACTTTTTTTGAGTAATTTAGTGTAGTTTATAATGCTATTGTATAAACTCTAAAAAGTGTATATAGGCCAAGATAAGATTAGTGTACAACAATTTTTTAACGATTTACAAAGCAAAAAAGGTAGTCAGTTGCGCTAGCCCAAGTTTTTGGTCTGAAAGAGCGCACAAAGTGACTTTATATAGGGCTTTTAACTTGTATCGAGCAGTACAGTTAATTTTACTGTTTTCTAGACGTTTCAATTTTTATTTTTGTTTTGACTTACAATTTCTATTTAGATTCTTTATATAAAAATTACCAGACGTTCCTAAACCTTTATATTATAGTAAAAAGAAACTGTTCTGTTGTTAATTAAATCCATTTTGTCGTGTAGATGATTACAATTATTGCAACTATTTGTCGTGTATTTTATTTTGTTGTCGTTCAATGCATTTTTCTGATGTTATGTGCATTTTTTTCGCGATTACATTAAATTTTTCTGCAGTGTGAAATATTTTTCTATTGTTTTTCACTTTCTTTTTATTGTTTTGACAAAAAATAACAGTCTGTTAGAAGAATTTTAAAAAATACGGCAGAAATTGGCAACACAAGATGGCACCTTCTAATCAGAGTTAAAAATCTTGTAAAATAATTTAATATTCAATCAAAAATTGTGTAAAATTACATTCCCATAAATATTCTTTCGTTTTACAACGGATTTTCTTTATAAGCGTATCAAAAAGATTTAAAAAAAATTGATTATTTTCATCGAATACGTTTTTAACCTGACATGAGGCCAAAAAGTTTTTTGATTTAGTTTTACTTTTATATTATAATTTGCGCCTTTTAAAAACCAATTATAACACCTATTTAATCGGAGTATTACAGCACGCAAGAATATTTTTTCCCATACAAAAATCAATATTAAACTCGTAATTGTTGGTGTTACATAAAACAAATTGTACTTACATATTTGATTTGAGCACGCCTCGTCAGGTCTAATTCGTACAACAATAATCAATAAATTCAAATAACTATATCAGAGATGTCATTAAATTCTTTATTGATAAATAAATGTAAAAGTTTGTTAAATATGAAAGTTTTAAGAATATTAGATGAATTAGGGTAATATTCTAATGATCTAACGTCACTTTCGAGTTTAATATCATTAAAATAATCTCACATTAACTAAAATTCCATCAATTTTGTTTAATTCATTATTTTGCATTAATATTGTGTAACTTGAAATAAAAATCAGCACATCTTTCCAACTTTCACTCTCTACTCACATTTATTGATTTCGTGGAAAATAATAAATTAGGAAATTTTGTTTTTTCCCCTTCATGATATCATTCAAAAGTTGTAAATAATTATAAATTCACTTCCTCCAACTTGAAAATATTTTATCATAAAGTTACATCTTACATATTCAGCTAAACATTTTCGCTAGAACTGGGAAATTTGATACATGACCATATCACTGTTACCAAGAGTATAATAAAAGCTGTATATCATTATCAAGAAAATGATAAAATACCCAAAGAAAATATGAAGATTCATATCTCAGATGAAAACTCTTTAGTTTGAGAATAAAACATAAAAAAATATTGTTGAAATGAGAGCAAACTCACCGAAAAAATCGATTCTAAAAAAAAACAACTTATCCCCACTTGATTATTTCAAACAATAGATTTTAAATGGCAATAAAATAATTCAAAAATTGCATTGTAAGCATCAACAACGTGATTCATTCACACTGCGCCTAATTAATTTTTTCGTAACGCAAACATTTTACCTAGAAAATGTCATGTAGTTGTATTATTTATAATATTGACATGTCGTTAATAATAAACATGCAATTTACACAATAAATAAAAATAACAAAATTACCTGGTGCTGCCCATGTTGAATCTCTCCATACTTGTTCGTGATTTAAGTGATTCAATGCTAATGATTTTGCGTCTTTTGCTTCGAGACCCCATAATTTCTTTGCTGCTGGAGCAATCTGTAAAAGATAAAATACAAAATGTTATCAAACAGATAAAAAAAAAAATATTATAACCGCAAACGTTATGAGAAAAATATTAAATCATGTATATTTACGAAGTTTTTTTGATGCTATACGAGAATGAAAATTGCGTTTTCTCGTTTCGTACTAACCTAATAATTTGTTTGCGAGCGGGTTAAGGACAAATTTACGGGAATAACATTTATAAAAACAATAAAAAATAATTGTAGTAAGTTTTATTAAAAATTAAATACTTTGAATGCTTACTACTACTGATGGAAATAATAATAAACAACCGTTATAATATCGTAAACACAAAGTGTTAATTTAACATGAAATATTATTTTGTTAAATAGAGAAGCCTATTTATTTAATATCTAGATTATCCAGATTTTCATTTACGACGCAACAATAACGTAGATTAAATTTGAATTGTATACGTAACACGAGTAGGTAAATTACCTAATATAATTATAAACCCAATTTTTTTTTCTTCAGAATTTGGAAATGTCCAAATAATTTTAAATTACATTATTTGGTAAACCAACCATATATTAATTAAAGTTGAACAATACCTACAACAAAAGTGTTCAAAAACTTTAAAAAATATTATAATAGATGTGCAATTTACTACACAATTTCAGAGATACCAAAATTTATTAATAGTTATGTCAATAAAGGTGATTAATAATTAGGATATATTAACGCGTGTCGCTTCGCTCACGCGTTAATAGTTGAGATTATTATCACACATTAACAAAAGCGTTGATTACAATGTTTTTCTTTTACTTGTATCACTATAAACTTAAAAAACTTTATTCCAAAATTTTTCAACTTACCTCTCTCTATTAACACATCTCTAGCAGTAACATATCTAGATTGTTTTCTGTTACCTAGCTACAAAACACTTATGAGCTAAATTCAAGTTGAGATGCTATTGGTAGTATCGCAAATTTTAATACTTTTCCGTAGCAACAACCAATCACAACTCGATACTACCGCTATTATCTCAACTTGAAATTAGCCCATTAAACAATTTTTTCAGTTGTCATTATAATATTAATCAGTTTCATAGTGTTGACACTATTATTTGATCGTGGTCTTATTGTTAAAAATATGAAAGAAATTTTAAATCTCACTCCACCAGAGATCCGAAAAAGAGCCAATGAATCTTCAAGCGTAGTGTTTTTATATTTTTTTTTTTTGTGATTATCACAGTTTATAAATGTCAAAATTTTGGTTTGTGTAGTTGGTATTCAGGTCGTTCATAGGGGTATTTAACCAAGTCCTTTGAATGACTTGGAGAACATTATTAACCCTCATATGTCAATGAGCAACAGAAAAAATAATAAATCATATAATGGATTTTTGTAACAAATCAGTCGTCACTCTCGCACAATGACGTCACAGTTGTGAGATGCGCAGTAGCTTACAGGTCATCTCAAGACAAGTTATGTTATATACTTTAAGAGACTCAGCGTTTACTATTCTCACTTTTTTTACAAACTTTTATTTAAATTAGTTTTGAAAATTCCACTAAATTTTTGACTTTTTTCGTTAGCTGCCAATTTTTCTGGAAATACTGTTGATTAATTAAATAAAGCCTGAAAAACTTACTTACAGAAGTCTATTATGAGCGTATTAAAAACGGCTTTTAAGCGAAAGTTTTCTTTAGAAGAGGTTACAAAAATGTAAAAAAAAATTGTACTCAAAACATTAATCCCAAAATACTTATTTACTTAATTTAGGAAAATTGACAACACTGTAAAATTTATCTGGTAAAGCTTGTTTTTTCTTTAAATCAACTGTCAGTGTCAAAAATTCTGAAATTATGTTGGAGCCCTGTCAGGTTGCCATGGAAACGAAACTAGAAAGACTAATTTTAAATGGAGTTACCAACCTTAAAACACTTTGACAATTGATTTTAAGAAAAAATGAGCTTTATATAAATTTAACATCTGTTTATGTTTTAATAATTACCTGTAGCACGTACATAAAAATATATATAAGCCGTAGTTACATAGTTCTGGAAGTTACGAGCTTCAAAAAATTCTTAATTCGACGTATCGCTTTGTAAATCCGCAAAATTTTGAATACATTTCGAAAATTCAAACATCTAGTAAAAAATCTCAGCAATTACAAGCGCAGTTACTCTTTGAGTCTGTCTTAAAAAAATACAAATTACAATTAAATTTAAGTGTATTTGCGTTTAGAGAATATTTCCATAAATCGAATAGTCTTTTGAAATCATTGGTTCAGATTATCGAAATTCTACTGTAGTACTACCGTATTATATAGTTCTTCTTATGGTCCTGGTTCTGAAACAGACAAGATTAGATCTTGGTCGTTCTAAACTGTCTGTTTTTCGTATTTTCCCTCAAAGAATATTAGGCACATTTTTAGGATATTTTAAATGAGGATAAAGTTATGTGGTTACCATTCAATTAGTATTATTACTTGGATTTACAACAACGCGCATAAATGTTCCCTTTGTGGTTGTTTAGTTACTAACTTGTGACGTATTAGTGACGTAGATCAGCAACTAGGTGTGGTCAAAACGTTGACGTCATAGGAAACTATTCCGATTAAGAGAGACACCACTGTATTTCAACAGAAAAAAACCTACTTCTATTAAACAATTATAACATAACTGTTTAAGAAATTGCAAAAAAATATCGATCTAAATTTCCGGTAAAGTTCAGCAATATTAAAATTCCATCATCCCATTTCGAGAAGTAGCAATTCATCATCATCTATCACCTAGAGCACAAACTGAACTTTGTGCATTTTTTTTTCCTTTCAGAGAATGTAATAAATCCAAGAATAGATTAAAACAACCCAAACCAAAAAATGATAGGGTAGTAATTAAAAACTTCTCAAAATCACATCATCATTGGTAAAAAGGGTGGCGAGGTCGCGACCTGGAGGGGTCTTTGGCCTAGACCTCGTCGGCCAGCCAGACTACCGGTCGATACTCGGGCACCGCACCCGTCGCACTGCACCCGCACGTTATAATCGGGCGGCGCCACACCACCTGCACTACGACATCGTAGTCATATACCACACCACGCGAAAGGAATTGTCCAACATCACTCAACGCTCATTTTTTTTTTCGTACGTTCGATATTTTATTATTCGGATGTGGTAGGATATTTATGCAATTTAAATTTCAAAAGGATTTTTTTTCGTTTAGACTTTATTAAGATTATACAATACTAAAATGTCAGCTACGTGCAATACATACAACTGTTTTGTAATCTATTGTACTTTTTCTAAATAGCAAGCACGGATTTAAGAAAAAAAATTAAACTTGTCTTATTTATAACGCTATAAATCAAGAACGTCTGCACAGAATTTAAGACATTTATGCAACACATCATAATCTTTTACGATCTTTGTAATAACTTACGTAAAATAGTATATTTTTAAACAAATAATCAAAATAAGCCTAGACAGCTGTACAACAAACAGCATTCTGATAAAAAAAAATATTACGATTCCATATGTTTATTTATTTACTTAAATAGATTTTAGATTTGTAATACAAGTAAGAATAATTACGTAATTAATTGTTAACATTACTTCCTTTATTTTGCAGTGACATTTTAATGTCTCTTCACCGTACTTCCGGTTTTTTTAAACAAAGAATAAAACTGGTGTTTTTTCTTCAAATTAGAAAATAATAACAGGAAAATTTGCCAAAGTAATAAGAAAAACAATCGTAATTGAACTAGATTTCCGCATCAACATTTATAATAATAGAGGGTGTTTTATAATAGATTCTTTAAAAGGAAGAATAATTCAAATTTTGTATTACGTATTTCCTTGACTACATGAAACCTATTAGGTATAATACTCTTTTGAGTGCTTCAATATTTATTATAGTTAGGATCTTACTTTTGTACTATAAAAACGACGGTGTTACTTCTTACTATGTCAAAGCTTTCTCTACCAAATATTCTTGCTACTACATTTTCTACGCATTTTTTAGTATGTATTGAAGAAAAAGCAAGATGCTAGGATAATAGTAATATTTATTTATTAATAAACCTTTTGAGGAAAGTAGATTGAGATGAAAAGGATAGGTACGTTCACAACGAATCTTTAAGAAGTCGTAAGAAGATAGACAGTAGACGAACGTTGGTGTGAAAACAATTGAAATATAAACTCGTGTCAAAACGTTCCCTACAAAATGTTTTTGCTACCCGCTCTAAATGGTTTTGTCAAACCATTAATTGAAACATAATTTTATCCCATTTTTTAATAAATTTTATAAGAGTCAATCAATTTGTTTTATACATTTCTCACCATATTTATTTTTTGCAAAAGTATCACAGCTTCCTATATTTTAAAAAATAAAAACCAAAAATAAGAAATTTTCTGTTTATTTAGAGAAATAGATATTACATATTCAATTTTTTTTAACCCATCTTCTTTTAAAATCAACAAAAAACTGTTGACATTGTTTAGTCAAAAATTAATTTGACGTTTCTTCGCTGAAAAAAAAATAGAGCCCAAAAATGATGCCCCAAATAATGAGTTTTGTACTTACTTGTTTCAAATTTAATCATTCCAGTGCTTCTTCAATCAAAATGAAGAACCTTCTGTCACTGATAATGAATAATAATAAAATTGCGTTTTGGTAGTGTCATCTGAGCATATTCTGACATAAAAAGCCTACAAAACTGTCACTTTTGACAGAAGATGACAACAAAACAGTTTTGACATAAGAGGGCAGTAAAGACGTATATTATGCCCTCAAAAGCCGCCATTATACATTTTCTGTTTAGGTATAAAAAAAATATTTTAATTATTGGCTAAAAATTTCAGATAAATTTGATTTCCTTTAATTTTAATCTTAGAAAAAAAAAGTTAAAATCGATACGGTTTAGGAACGTTTTATCCAATCCACATTACAGAAAACCAATCAAAATGACATACTACTTGTATAAGAATAAAATAAATATTTTAGCAATATTTTATTAACCTTCAAGCAAAATTTGATAAAAATAATAAAATTATTGTCCTTTAAACACAAATAAATAACATTATTTTAGTGAGGTTATAAGCTTCAGAAATTTCAAAATCAAGCATCTGTTAGTTTAATTTTTTGCTGTCAGAGTGCAACTCGTACGTCACAATACCTTTCTATTTACGTCAAACATATATTTTTTTAAAAAACTTGATATTAAAATCATACAAAGATTTTGTATTGACGCGTTAATTAACAATTTCTATGAAATTCTATTAATTAACTTGCCTTTAGTTAAAAATACGTTACTCCCCAGAAGCTTGCACTATAGAAACAAACCTTACATAGTCTAGAATATGCTTTTACGTTTTAAGTAATTGGTTACATTTCAAATTTAGTTCATTACAGCTTCATTTTAAACAAAAACAAAAAGTTAAATATAATAAGCATTACATTAAAACTGAAATACGAGTTAAAAAAAATTCAACGTAATGAATAAATTAGAACACCATCAAGAATTTAAAAAAATAACAAGATGACCCAAATAAAAATAATACTTCAAGAAATAATAAATTATTTAAATGAGATATTATATAAAATTTAATAAATTAGACATACAATGACAAGGAAGTCAATGTTTATTAAAATAAATCAATAAAGTTCAATGGAGAACTGGTAGAAATAATTAAATACATTTCTCATGATCTCCTGAGAATAAAATCTACTCAGTTTTATTCCCCCAGTATTAGAAATAACTTGTGAAGATAAATTACAAATATACGAGTATACAGGATGATTGAACATTTTTTTTGTAACTTACTTTTAAATCATCTGATGTATCAAATGTTCAACTAAAAAAACGCTTTAAAGTGCTTTGGAAATAAAAGCAATTTGTGAAGTATGTCGTTAATACGATCGGTTGCTGCAACAATCAGTGTCAGAACTGTCAAACTTTGGAAAGTCAATGAGACCAACCAAATTTCAGTGATATGAAAAATATGTAGCCGTGAGAACAGCTGATTTGTATTTATAATAAACAGTAAACCAAATAAAAACTTAGAAATCACTGAAAAAACTTTGACTTGACACACGATTGGATTAAATTTAGAGATTACGTGTAACATTCGAGTTACAACCTACCTTTTTAATACCGTTTTGTTTTAACAAAATTCTATAGCAAGCTAGAGCGTTTTTTTTACTTGAACACTTTACATAATAAATAAATGAAATCCACATATAATACATTTACCGAAAAAACAACATAAAACTATACATTTCAAATTTATTTAATGGTATAGCTATTGAGAAGAAAAAAATTCACTTCGAAGTGAATTAAAAAACGAAGACGAGAACTACTACTCAATCCTATTACAAGCATATCTTATGCATTCAAATCGTTTTCCTGCAAGGAAAGCCATCGTTGAAACGTTGCGATTCCGTGGGGGCGTGTCCATAATAGACTAGATGAACACAAGAAATATTACTTGCAAATGCAACATTTATTACGCCGACATATTTCTCGTTAAACATTTACCGTACAACTTCCGCAAAACCAAAATCATATTATAGTAAAACGTTTCTAATTTGGAGTTTCATTGTCTTAAAATTAATAATACCGACAAAAAGAAAATATGCAATAATCGAACTTCTTTTTGGTCCTTCTCTAAACGAAAACCGAACCTAAACTCAGTTATAGACTCGAATTTGATTTAGAGTAAGTTCTCACAGACCTTAATTGTATCACAATGCTGGTAATAATTAGGTCATCCCGCATATTTTTTTAAATTACATTTTACGAAACTAATAATCCTGCACAATTTTTTAATTTTGTTTAATTCATAATTTTTGTTAGAGAGAGGTCAACTAACGTCAGTAGGCGTAACACAATTGATTGGTTGTAATGTTAAGGTGTGTACATAATATAATGTGGTGGGGAATGTACGCGACACATTGCACAGTTATTATTGGTTGTGACGTTTCTAAAGTCAAGCAACTAGGCGTGGTTGTAATACTGACGTTATAAACAATCTAAGAAATTTAATTTCGATACAAAACCCTTTCAAGGAAAACAATTACATTTTTCTTCGTTTCAATCTTAAATATTAGTTAAAAAAAAGACAAATCTCTGAATATTTGCACTATTGCTATAAAATGAAAAGATTAATTGGCGTATTTAGGTAGTAAAGTTATACCAACAGTAAGTAACCCATACGTTCATGTAAATACACAAACTTTCGCATCGTCAGGCCACCAATACATCTTCCAACATTTGAAACATCTGTTTCATAAACAAAAAGGTAAATACATAAGTGGTAAACGACTTCCGCACCATTCAAGATATCTCGAAAGTTTTGTACGTGGGTTGCAGATGCACATGCTGCTTGCTACACTAAAACTTGATTTTAGTAAAATAAATCGATTAGAAAATACGTTTCAACTATTAAAAATAAATTCACTCGCTTCTAGTCTGTAGACAATATGTTATTGAAAAATTAAATTGACGTCTTGATAAAGTAGACTCAAGTCGTGTGTAATAAACCGTTACTGGTGCATGAGAGCTAGGCTGGCGCCAGAAAATCAATGCACGTGTAAATACAACCTAATTAAAACTGTTAAAATTTAATGAATAAAACGCAATAAATGCATTTTTACTACAACAACGATTTAATAAAAAATAAAGTAATCATTGTGTCAAAATTGTTCATGTGTTCAATAGTAAAATTCTAATTTTAGTAATGCAACAAATGATAGCCGTAAAAAAAACATTATATGGTCTTACTATGCCATAAAAAACGGTCATTTTATGCAACAAAACCTTTAAATATTCTCTATACACTAGTAATTTACAATTGCGTGTAATAAATTCTAGATAGTAAAATTAATATGAAACCCGACAAGAAAGAGGAGCAATTGAGCGCTGTAAAATAGTTAATACACACGAGGTTTGTACTAAACTTTTCGGCTGACAAATTCTATTGAAATTGCGTGAAAGTGTGAACCGATTGATGATAAAATAAAATCAAAAATTTCTTCTCACAAATTATTCTGTGAGATTGTTGAGATACCTGGAAACAAATAAGATACTAAGTGAATTTTAGTGAATTGTCATAAAGCATTTGAGTTTTGCAAGTATTACCTTATTAAGACAGGGTAGTCAGACTGTCAGTAAAAGACAATTTTTACTACCTAAACGCTTATCTTCAAAGTGAATACAGTGATTTGATAACTTGATTTTTACGGAACAAATAAAAAAACACACTAACAAACTTCTATTTATTTTAATTTTACACAATCAATAAAAAAAAATGTACGTCAAACATTTTCATTATAATTATAAATTATAATTCTGAACTGAATTTAGTTGCCTGCACGTAAAAAATCAATAAAATGCAATTGTCATATCTTCATCAATAGAATATTCATTTGTAGAAATAAAGCCCATCGAATAAAAAACAATCGTTTTTCCATTCTCAATTAATTAATATTTCCGTTTTTGAAGTTGAAAACTGTATACTGTGTGAATTAATAATAAAAAAAAATGGTTACGAAATTGCAAAACATCGTTTTATTTTTATTTTAGAACCATAGCCTTTTTTATAAGCACACAAATACGGACATAATTTTAATTCTTTTAGCACTAAAAGCTGATTATTCAGTATATAATTAAAGACAACCTTTTTTTCGTTATTTATAAAGAAATTTTACTGATGTTTCAAAGGAAACTAAAATTAATTTCAAGTTATTAAACAGATATTAGCTATTCGGTTCTAATTTTCTCGATTTCATACAATTATTTTCAAGTGAATAAAATATGTAAAAAAAAAACAATACAATTTAACAACGTAACTTATTTACAGTGACGAGCAAAAAAAACCGGACACCATAATGCCCTAATTATCAGACATTCTAGACTACAATATCAACCCCCAGAAGATATATCAAACCACATTAGACCACATCGAACCTCAACAGCACAATCCACAGAAGAATATTTCGTATCCGTTTTTTTTGCTCCAGACTGTACTACTTTTTTAACTACTCACTATTAGTGTTATTTTTTTTTTTAAGTAACTGATTTACAGTGACAGTGAAAATTGTCACTAGACTCCACCAGATCATACTAAACCCTATCAACCCCCACAAGGCATACCAAAATAATCCTCAACAAATCACAGTAGACCACTACGTGTCCGGTTTTTTTTGCTCCCGTCTGTACTTCCTATTTTTTGATATACGCACTATAAGGAGTCATCCATAAATTACGTCACACTAATTTTACGATTTTTTAACACCCCCTATTTGTCACAAGTAGTCACAGTATTAGACCCCCCCTCCCGTGTGACGTCACATATTTTTTTTGTATTTAATCATAATTAATATAAAACAGCAGTTTTAATTTTTTTATTTCTATTAAATAAACCTTAATAATATGAACATAAAGTCAAATATTTTAGATAATTTACTAAACAAAAGACTAGTTAAGAACGATAAACTTAATATAATGATAAACCAAAAATTTTAAATTTTGACCTGTGACGTCACAAAGCCTTTAAGTCCCCCTGTCTCTTGTCACAAGATGTCACATTTTGTTAACCCCCTCCTCCCCCTTAACGTGTAACCTAATTTATGGATGGCCCCTAAGTGTTATTTTTGAAAAACAAAATTTAGCTGTCCTAAGCTATTTCCTATGTATTTTACCCAAAATGTACAAAAAAAATTGACAAATTAATTAACAGAAGAACAATTTTACCCAAAAATTAGAGTGTCAAAAAAAAATAGATAATAAACACATATAAATTTAATTTTATGTTTAAAATAAAAAGCCTTGTCAAATAATGTATTGTTTAATGTTCTAAATAAACATTAAATTGCAAATATTAAATTTTACTACTGTCGTTTCTTCTTTAAGTATATTTTAATAAAAATAATCAAAACAACTTGCAAAATTTGCATTGTTATCTATTTTGAAACGTCAAACATACGTCAGTTACAATTTTTGCCACCAGAGTGCAACTCTGCATCTCAGTCTTCCCAATTTATTAAAAAATAAATAAAAAATGTTTAGTACTAAAATAGAAAAAAGATTTTTTGACAAATATCGTGTCCGAAAAAAAATATTCAAATTTAATCTCATAAAAATTATTTTGTTAGTGTTTAAATAGATTAACTTAAATTAGATTATATTATTAAATTGATTAGATTAAATCATAAACGCTAATATAAGAAAAAAAAAAAGACTTGCTGACCAATTTTGTTTTGAATCTTTCAAAAGCGATTACATTTTTTTGCCACGTAATTTTACTCTATTATAAAAAATTGTTAATTTGTTTAGTTTAGGTTAAAGTTAGCCCTTCACATAGTTCAACTAAAAACACAAACAAAAATAAAATTATAATAAATAATCAAGTTTTCATCCTCAATTAATTTCAAGTTTACCAGACAGAAACCTTGATTTTGAATATTTGAGGTTGTATTTCAATGTATGGTGCAACAAATATGACGTCATTAATCAAACTTTGTAAAAAAAAAACATATTACATTAATTATTTACACGAAATACAGCACGCATCTCTTCTTGATTATTTGTTTACTTAAAACAAAATATAAAAAAATATAATAATAAGCAAAATCTGTAGCTCTTATCAAAATTTATTAAGAACAAACATTCCCGAATATTTACTTTGTATTATTACAGATTGTTTATTATTTATATCTGAAATTTCTAAGTTTGTTTGTAAAACAAAGTTAATTTAGAACACCAAATGTTTATAACAGAAAAGTAAAATTTAATTAACACAAAACATAAAAATAAACATAAACAATGAAACTCGCATTTCAAATTATATTTATAAAAAAAATAAAGATGTTTCATGTATTTAACCATCACCAGATCTATAAAGTCATGAGTTTTTAAGTAGATTTTTTGTTTAAATACCATCAAAAATACAGGTAACCCCTTTATTTTAATTTAATTTAAAAAAAATACTATAATTGATTATAAAAAATATACGTGTTTCGGGTATTTGTTATAACCATCATCAGGTCTATAAAGTTAAAAATTTCTAACTTAATTTAATTTTTTTGTATCGTATTTATACCATCCAAAACACCCCTTTTATTTCAGTTTAGTTGTATAATTTTAAACCAATGTCCTCCAGACCACAACCATGTTTGTAACTAACCACGGTCACGAAACCCAGGAATTCTCTCGTCGCAATGACACAATTACATATTGATATATTTCCAATACGGCCAACCAACCGAGAGGAAAAAAAATCACCTAAAATTATCTTACGAACGTCATAACCAAACCGAAGGACAGTCGTAAAAACGTGCAAGGAAAGACCCTGGGCAAACATAAACAATAGTGAGGCCATCGAACTGGCAACATGGCTCTCCCCACATAATCTAAACCAAACCACAAAATTTATAAAGCGGCACTTGAATAAATCCACCACTCGGTATATACAAAACCGCTTTATTCACCCCTACCCACCTTGAAAATGGCTACCTGATCACAAACACACAGTTCTCTCAAAAACCTGTTGCTTCCAATAAATTTAACACAACATTTATGCATTAAAAAAAAACAATACCAAAGTGAAGACGTTGCCACTCTCAAACTCTACTACCAACATGAGGAAAATGTAAACAAAAATAACAAGTCACTTATTATAAAAAATTTTAATTACCATGTCGGGTCCCATATCTTTCATATCCGTATTAGATGGCACATAACGACATAATTGTATTATTCTTTAAACACAGTAAACACCTCACTATTCACACAGAATTTCACAAACACGGCGTCCGGCGTCCCGTAACCACCGAATTCATAACACAAGGTGCGGCATTCGGAATTAAACTGAGCTAACAAAGAAGCAGCACCATTTAGGCGCTTGCGCTGTACTGCAACCAAGTACCTAGACCCCCCCGAGTTGTACACTGGCTGTATAAATACATACATTATATACCAGTCTCGCAGGTCCCTACACAAAACGACCATACATGAAACTACTCGATATGTAAATAAGGCTTTAAAACAAACAAAAATTATAAACGTGATCTTTAAATAGAAGAAGAAGCAGTTGCAAGATGCTCAGACTTGATAGTTTTACAGGAAAAATGTCGAATAGATTTTGTGGAATAGAAGAGATAGTAGATAATAATACAAATTAAAATTAATTGTTAAGTAATTAGCTATTACTTATAAGGCCCGCATTCATGCTAAATTTAAAACTGTTAATGGTATAATTAAACTAATAAACGATCATCGGCTAAAAAGCTTTTACAATGAAAAAAATAAACAAATACTTACTAAATTGATAATAGATCTATTACAATGTTTCAAGTACAAATTAAATTATGAAAAAGCGAAAAAATTAACTTCAAATTTTTCGTCCTAAAATCAAAAACGTCCTTTTTGTTTGTTACTTCTGCTACTATTTTCGTGTTTTTTCTTTTGTTCTATTAATACAGTACAAATTCGATAATTCAAATCTGGATTTATCCATTTAAACAGCAAATAAATCTCGATGATCCGCACATCTGGACAAAAATTTCTCTATTATTACTGTTATTGCCAATCAGTCACGTTTACACAATGACTGAAATGTCTTCAAATATTTCGTTATCCCACCTTACTATAGACAACGCCATAATGTATACTTTGTTTAAGAAATAAAAAATAATGCAGTGTACAGAGTGCTCTAGAACTACTTAGCAGAAATGTAACTACAATAACGCTAAAAAAAAAGTGGAAATCAACCACGTTTCGACAAGAAAGTTGCCATTCTCAGGTGACATTTAAAACTGTTTTAATTTGTTATTCGACACACCAAAAATATCCAACTAGAAATTGATTTACAATTGTCTTGATCAATAGATAAAAGTCAGTAAAACTATAGATTTACGGCGCTTCTGACCAAAATTGACATTATGAGATTTTTTTGTAATTTCTCAAAAAGTTTTTTAGTTGTTATTATTAAGAGAGATATTTGAGGCAAATTTCATTAAATTTGCTAAATTGAAACATCAATTTTTACTAAAACCTCTGTAGAAATTCTTTCAGAGCATTGACAAATGTTGTTAAAATAAGAATAGTTTTTTAATTTATAATCAATTTGGCAAACTTTGTTAAAATACATCATGATAATCAGCTCCTACTATTGAATTTCAACTGTCAATCAGTCTTGAGATTAGTCTAAATATGTAATAAATATTTCATACTATTTTTCTCAACCGTAACGAGTAATCCAATTACGTCAGAATTGAACTCCCTTAATGTGACAACTTACCTGTTTTTGCTTTTTTTTTTAAAAAAAAAACTTAAAATAAAAATATTATAAATTTTAAATTCACCCGGTTTAAAAGCAAAATAACGTGCTATTCGTTCAATTCTAACTTGCTGTTACTTTGTACTAGACAGCAATTTGGCCACTGTGACTAAAACAATATATTTTCTAAAAATAAATCTCAGACATTACTAGTCAGTTATCATAAACACCGTTTAGTACTTGGATTAAAAAAATTACAAAGAAGTGATCCCTCTTAAAGTTTAAATAGCTAACTATCAGAGATCTACTGTTCAAAGATTTATAATTTTAGTCACAGTGACAAAACTGACCCTGTTTTCACTGGACGAATCAATCAATTGCTTTGTCAATTTTCAACTGTGTCTAAATATTAAAAAAAACACACACAATAGAATCGCAGCCTACTTAAATCAATTTTTTTCGCTTTTATATTATCTTGACGTAGTAATAAACGACGTAAAAAAAAATATCGCAATTAGTAGCATGATTCATTTTCCTAAAAACTTCCTTTCGTACATTCATAATGACATAATAAAAATAATTTGAATTTTTCTTTTTTCCATTTAAAAAACATCTCGAAAATCTGATATTCCATAATGCACTTTTATGACTCAGGAAACGAAATATAGTGGCATAACTGTTTTATGTCTCCGTCTATTATCACTTTTGTCCGTTATTACTCGAGGAAATAATATAATGTATTACAGGTCTATAACAAAGTAATAACAACACATTATATATTTTTTCAATAATATAATAATTAAATAAACAATTTGTCAAAATTTTTATACATCAAAATTAAAACCAAATATTTGTTTAGTAACGTACGTATGTTTATAAAATGAAATAATATGTTAAACAGAAAGCATTAATTAAGTCTCATTTTCCCACAATTTACGTACCTACTCCTTTCTCAACCAGAAAAATTTATAAATTCGCATGCCACAAAACATAAAATAAATGTAAATAAATCTTAAAATTATTTAAATGTGTGACCTGCGAAAAGCTTTCTGCTTTTTGTTGACCAAACTGTTTCAGGATAAAATTAAATTCAATTAGTACTGTAAATAAAGTGACTCAAAAAGAAAATATTTAAAATCAGCACCCCAAAAAATTGCGCATTGAATATAAAATATGGCACGTAATCAGCAAATAAATAACATTTCATTTTTATTAAAAATCCCACATAATTTTTATTTCCATTAAACAAATAAAATTCTCTCTCTCAAAAAAAAAAAAAATATTTTCAGAAATGACACACGAAGGGAGTAATAGTTTTAATTTTGACGACAAAAACTCAATATTTGAATTTTTGTTTTGTTTTGTGGTGTTTCAAAACTGTTTTGTTTGCGTTGTCACAATGTATAATATAATATTTTCTATTAAAAACTGACTCAAAACTATTAAACGATCTCAGTAGTTAATTTGAGTAGTTACCAAAAACAGACTAAAGCTTGCTCTAATTCAGCAAATTTTCGTTCTCACATTATAAACAATGCAACTGTAAACGTATAAAATCAATTTTGGATCAATGGCATTGATCCCGAAGAGCTTATATTTTTATCAACTTGACAATGTCAAAAAAAATTGTTTAATACGTCAAATAAAGCAGATTCAATGCCTTGACTGACTTGCCTTATTAAATGACTATTTTTACAGTTTTTACGTGTAGTTAAGGTTACACAATTATTAGTACTAAAAACATGGCTTACCCTAAATGAAGATTTAAATATTTACCCGTTGTATTAAATTACAATTTTGTTAAATTTATACAACACTCAAAAATTAAGTAAATTTTAGATAGGATTTTACAAACAAATGCCTGTTTTATTTCTAAATTCAATCTCATTATTTATTTTTGTTCCTATTATATAATTTAATAGTCAATAAAAAACTTTGATTAATAACAACGTAAATTTACTTCAATTTGTTAAACTTGTCAACAAACCATCAAATTATATTGCACAACATCCGCTTTTCTATAGTTTTAAAAATAAATTTCAATCAAATAAGTTATTTCCTATTATGTTGCCAAAAATTTCCTCACTTTTTTAAAAACATAAAACACAGAGAAAAAAAATCAAACAAATTAAACTTGAAAATGAAATATAAATAAAATTTTTCTTTCTAAATAAACATTTTATTTATCCAGACATATGTCTAGAAAAAATATACTAAACTTCCATCAGGATTACACCATAACAGACGTTTGGCAAGAATTAAATAGGTCAGTAAGTCAAGGCACAAGGTTACAACACAATTAAATTAATTTCATTCAAAACTTAATATGCATATAAAGCGAATAAATATATTACAAAAACGGTGATGAGTTGATTAATGATTTCTTTATCTGGTATAAATACATATGTTACGTATAGTAGTGTATACAAGACAAACTTTTTATCATTATTATTTCAAAATTTAATAATTTAACAATAAATAATCGTTGAGAAAGGTCAGTGTCTCCAATCTCTTCTTTTTTTGACGCTTCGTTTACTTATCGTACGCAACATAAACAAAACAGCTGAACTAGGATTGATAACAATGTCAAACTTATTCAATGTGTATATCTCACCTAACCAAGTAAGGCCATGATAAAGGGATTAAGCTAATATTTGGACAAGAAGAAATTCCTACATTTTTTTGTCTGTTTTTGTTAAATCGGTGTGAACGAGGTTTTGAATTTGTCTATTATACGATTGAGAGTTCAATTTTATATCAAAAAGTGACTGTTCTGACGTCATCAGCAAATCAAGCGACTGTCCTCATCAGTTACATTTACAGAATTTTTTATTTTTAGGTATACTATGTTTAGAAAAATTCAAATAAAATTTTTCAGTCTTTGTCAAAAATGTAACTGTCGATATTTAAAACAATTGAGGTTCTAAAATAACGTCAAAATACCAATTTTATGTTGCCAACAGTGTACAAGTAATTCGATGTCAAACACGAGATATAAATAGTGTGTAGGTAACGAGGGTAAAAGTGTAACGGGTGTGTGTAAAAAAAAAGTCAATTTAGATGTTTGTGTCAAAATTGTATTTAACATTTGTTACAAAACGAAAATATTTTTTAGAACAAATTAAATATTGAAAAAAATGTGAATATATCTCAGGTGTCATTTCTCTCGCATAATCTTTGAACAAATTCTGTGTTGTAATGTTTTTGTCTTTATTTTGTTTTATATATTTAGTATTGTGTATTTTCTAAAACTCAAGCAATGACACAAGGCGCCCTTAATAACTGTTCTTGATCCACAATTAAAATAATTGGCAACGTTTGGAGCAAACCCAGCTAGAAAAAAGTCATATTTACTAGTTGGATTTACGTCTATTATGATTCAATTTTTTTTACTGTATATAGACAGGTAGCAATAAAGATATCTTAAAAAACTAACAATGTTTCAAAGATGTATTTGGCTTATCCTCTTTTTTAAAACTACAATGGAATTAAGTTACAAACATAAAAACAATAAGAATTTTAAAAGAAAAAAAAAGATTTTCTTAATCCAAAAAATGTCTGTCCAAATGTTTACTAATATTTTAGTTTAGTTCGGCCTTTCAGTTTGGATAACAATTCAAATTCTAATAAAACACCAGTAAATCTTGTACGAAGCAAATTGCCGCCTACAAAAAAAGTTTTCATAAGAAATTCTGTTGTGAATAACCTTGGCAACACATTTGGCTAATGTAGAAAAAAAATATGTAAGAAGACGGTTTTTAGTTTTAACACTGTTAGATTCTAAAAAAGACTTTTCTTTTCAAACTAGATAATTGTAATAACACTGACAGATATTTATATATTTGTGTTGTAGGTGACATGCCAGATAAATTTTTCCAAAATTTGAGTTTACACTATCTCTGCGGCCAAAGTCTCTATAACAATTTTTTTTTGACACGTTCGATATAAAATTGTGAGGTATTATGCAACCAACATTACATAAATACGTACACATTACAAATTATAAATAGTATGTTGTAGTTTTAAACCAATGTACGACCTATAAAGATCAACAGCTTTCAGGTTTTTATACATTTTACAGTGGAATCTAGAAATTGTTAACAAAAAAAAAAAAACGAGTTTTCAGGAAGAAATTCGTATTAGCGAATAAATAAAAACTGAGCTATACAGAAGAGCTCACGATACCGAATTATACGCTATATATTATTGCTTTATTATGAAAAACAATGTTTATATTAACGCAGGAGATTCCACTGGACTTCTTGAACTGTTTTAAGTTATTTTACAGATTATTTTGTTATTTTACGGACGATTTTGACTATTTCGTTGTCTTGTCCTACTTTGATTTCAATTTTTTTTTATTACAAGATAGATAAACATAAAACATTGAACAAATTTTCAACTAGCATCGATAAACTATTTCTGTCTGTATAAGCTAATCAAATTACGACATCTTAGTCCCCTTCAATGTTCTAAATTTAAAAACTTCAATATTATGAAACTAATCTATTTAAAAACAAAAAAAGTAAAGTTATTCCCATCAGTCTCTTACTACACATTCTCTCATCAATTACGTAAAAGCTTGTTATTGAAATTCGGTTACTAAATTAAATATTTAATACATTTTCAAAAAAAACTTCTAATCCAAACTCAAAGAATTTTTTTTATTTATTTCCTCTTGCTAAGTGCATTCATTTTTTTATATATAATTTGTCTAGAAATGCTTTGACTTAAAAAGTAGTTTATGACAAATTTAATAAAGATTGTTGTAAAATTTCTTGATCGCTAAAGTGTCTCAAGCATTTCTAGACAATGTATATAACTGTCATTAGTGACTTGTTTCAATTTGACTAAAAAATTTATTACTTACCGGTCCTTGACGCATCTGCATTTGTGGATTAAGAGGTTGTTGTAAATATTGTGGATGCATATGCATCCCTCCTGGAATCTGATTGGACATATAGACCAAATGTTCAGAAGGAATTGTCTTATTTTGTCCTAAATCATAAAGGCCTGGCATTGTTGAACTTGCTCCAATATATGACATACTATTGGGAGGTGTTCCAACTTTGCTATTGACTGGATATTTCCACTTGTCATGATTCTATAAAACAAACAAAAAAATTGGCATATTAATTACAGAAAAATTATACATATAATATTAAAAAAAATCATTCCAAATTTACAAAAACAATATATTTTTGTTGTGTTTTATGTAATCAATAAAATCAAATTTTATCAAATTATCTCTCTATTTTGTCTACAATAAAAAAGATTAGGAAATTACTAAAAACGTCGTACAGTTTTTCGTTATAAAATTAATTCAAACTTGTATTTATTACATGTTGTCTGACGTCATTCAATTTTGACAGGTGCTGACATTGTTTTAATCTCTAGTCATAAATTTTGTTTACTAGACTATATATAAACAAAAAATGAGGAAGTAAACAAAACAAAAATTATTAGATTATAGTTAAAAAAACATCAGCTGTTACAACAAAACAAAAATCGTGAAGTCACGACAATTTAATTAAGAATCTGAAATTGTGGTGCAAATAATGATCCCCAAAATTTAATTTCCCATGTTAAAAGCATTACGTTGTCATAGAAAAAATAACAGTAATTATTTGCACCACAGTGGCTTAAAAAAAACATATTACAACACTTGCACCTGTCAATCTATTTAAGCTGTTAATTTAAAATTACATTTTGTTCAAATAATATGTTTATTTTTAATGTTTTTACAAGAATAAAAGATATTTATGCATTAAATGTTAAATTGACAGCTGTTATGGCGCTTTTTCATGCCAAAAATATTTAAAAATGACAGCTTTTATAATAATTACAATATACAATGTGTCCCAGAAAGATATTCCCATAAGGCAACTTAAGACTCTTGAAAACCGATTAACTTTTTTATTCATGTGTTAGATAATTTGTTTGTTGTCAAATTTTCTTATTTGTTCTAGTTTTTAACAATTTTATTATTATTATTATTATTATTACCACTACTACTAGTTACAAAAAAATGTAACAAAGTGTTAGTTTGTTAGTATGGTGCCTCAGTAATATTTTATAGTTATTTTTAGATAAAAAGTAAAAACAAAATTTTTACTTTTTTAAATCTATCTGTAAACTTTAACCTAGACGTGACTACTTAAATTTATTTATTTTTACTCGAAAACCAAAGTAAATACGAACATTTTTCAAAACTTTTTTTAAATAATGCAGCTTTTCAAATAAAAAATAAATTAGGCCAATAAAATAATGTACAAAAAAGATATAAACCAAAATTTGAAAGATTAACGTTAATTCAGTACTTTGGAACAACAATAAAAGAAAAATTGTCCAAAATGTGTGCTTTTAATAATATTATTTTTGTAGTAAATCACATAAAAATCATTGAAGTGGTTAAAAAGTTATTACGAATAGCTCATTCACAATGAACATAATTCATAAAAAATACATAAGCATAAAGTGGTCGTAAGCGCCATTTTTACACGCAGTGTTCACAATGTACATAACGTAATTTTGTCAGCTGTCATTAATCCTAACCTAACTATTTCTTGTTTTGTTTATGAAATATAAAAATATTAAATTTTATGTCTTCTCTCCGTGAGAAAATTACGTAAAAAACAACAGAAAAGAGTATTATTTAAAAAAAAACGTTGTTGTGTTAGACCCTTCAATCAAAATTGGCAAAGAAATCATACTGAATATAATCATTTAATGTTATAATTAAAATTACATGATCAAAAGTTGTTTTTCAGAGGTTAGGACTCATTTGGTGTCCCCACGTATAAGTTGGTACAAACCCTAAACGCTTAAAAAACTCTAAAAGTTACCAAATCTGTACATAAGGCGTATGTACATAAAGTTGGATTCGTTTCAACTTTATGTTCATCTTACGTTGACACATAAACATAAGCATTACGTTAGTCCATTGGTTTTACACGCATTCAATATTACTTTTGACGTTTCTATTATGTATTTCTTACGAATTATGTTCATTGTGAATGAGCTATAAGAAAAACTAATTTAAATTTTATAAGTTTGGCGCCCTCTAGTTTCTAAACGATGCAACTTGATATATGTAGAGCACATCTGCCTAGATTATTCGCATTATTAGAGATCCTTTCCTATTTCTTAGAGGGAACAACAGTACAGGATGTCATTTTCAACATTTATCTAACCTATAAAATGGTTTTTGGTCAATTATTGTTAAAACATTGGATTTTGTCAAGTGACTATCACAAATTTTACTTTTTTTGATAAATAAAAATGTAGCTAACGCCACAATAAACTCGTTGTTAAAAAAAATATTTCAAAACGTGACTGGTCGGGTCATAATTTACTACTAAAAATCTTTAATAAATTAACCAAAAACAGTTATTTAAAAGTTGAGACCTAATATTTCTTAACTGTACTTGGCTGTACTTCAAATAACATTTAGAAAAAATGGTTTTATTAGTTTATTAATTAAAAAAATATTTGTTTTACTACTAATCATTTAATCAGCTGATCACTATTAATAGAAGTGTCAGTTTTAAACGTCATATCGAAAAAGTGAAAATTGAATTATTTGTTCTACAGTTGGTAATGATTATAAGTACTACAGGGCCACTCTTTTTTTTGACAAATTTAGCCATAACGAACAAAAATAATAGTCTGTCTATTAATTTTCTAGTAATTTTTGTATAATACCTGTGCAGTTGGCAATACAATTTTTTATTTGACAATAAATTTTGTTGCTTCATGTCTGTCACATTAACTACAAACTCTTTAAAAATGTTGTTTCAAATGTTACTAAAAGTTTCTATTCTGTATTATTGCATTTTATTTTATGTTTTTCTTTTTTATAAATCATTTTTAAATCTGTCGTAGATTTTCAATAATTACTTAACCTCAACAAATCAGTTACTAAAAAAAAAATTACCCAAAACAAAGCTACTAACATGAATTATGTAGCAACCACAATGGTTTCCAATATAAAGTCTAAAGTTTTCACACTGGAAGGTATTTAAATCGCTTTATTTTAACCTGAAGAATCTCAGATTACTCTATGAGAACGTTTTTTTTAAAACACCTTGTAGAAGTGACAAAAATGCTCATTTGTATAAATTTGTTAGTGTTTTTTTTTTTTTTTTTTGGCTAGTGAACGAAAAAGCGCTCTTTTGTGTCAACCAACTTGACAGTATGTCAAAATTTTTTGATCATTTAATCAGCTGATCAGCTGACTATTAATAGAAATGACAGTTTTAAACGTCACATCGAAAAAGGAAAGACCTTGAATTTTTTTGGTTCTACAGTTGGTAATGATTATACGTACTACAGCGCCCCTCTTTTTTTGTCAAACTTAACAATAACGAACAAAAATTCTGTGTCATTTGTAGACAAGAGTGTGTCGAAGTAATTTTTTTCTATAATAACTGTCAAATGGTTGTGCAGTTGGCAATACAATTTTTTATTTGACAATTAGTTTTTTTGCTTCATTGCTGTCACATTAACTGCAAATTCTTTAAAAATGCTGTTTTAATTGTTATTAAAAGTTTCGTATTATTACGTTTTATTTTGTTTTTCTTTTTTATAAATCATCTTTAAATCTGTAGTGGATTATCAATTATTTAACCTCACCAATTTTGTTACTAAAAAATTACCAAAAACTACCAACTTGAATTATGTAGCAACCATAGTGGTTATCAATATAAACTCTAAAATTTTGACATTGAAAGATATTTAAGTCGCTTTTTTTGACCTGAAGAATCTCAAGTTACTCTATGAGAACGTTTTTCTGGAACACCTTGTAGAAGTGACGTAATTTGTTAGTTAACAGTTAACGTAAAAAACCCTGATCTTTTGTGTCAACCAACTTGACATTATGTCAAAATGTTTCCAAACTAAAAAATTGACACTAACATCAATAATACTGTCATCTCCAAGAGCCCAACGCAGTTGTTTTGGTCCAAAAGATGGAAATTCTGGATCTGGTGGTCTTTGAAAAACATAACCAACTGCAGCATCATCTTGAGTGCGCTGAGGCCCTCTGTCCATTTCAGCTTTTACAATTGCATCTCCTTCACCGCTTCCCAACCACTTCATTGGTGTCACTACAATTAAAACAATAATTTTTTAATGGAACACCCGATATTGATTCAGGGTTTTAAAAGCTGAATCATAATATTTACGGTTTATGTAGCCCATAGACCATAATAAATTTATTTGTGTTGAATTATTTAGGAAGACTTCGTCGTTTTATGTTTTATCAGTCAAAGCCATTTTGTATGTTATATGAAAAATTGTTTCGAATTGTTAAATAATTTCAGTAGGAGTAAATTAATTAGATTTTAGGCAAGTCATTTTTATTAGAGTTCGATGGGAGTGGAAGTTATGACAGTTGTTTACCAAATGACATTTCAGATTCCCCGGTAACAAACAAATGGCGTTGACATCAACAAACACAAAGAAAATCAATTGAAACTACGCAAAAATTAACTAAAACCTAATTAAAATAATTGATGAGAGTACCTATTGTTAATTGATGAATGCAGTGTGCTTCAACAAAGTGTATTTTTTGAAATTTTTAATGTTCTAGGAGTCGGCGTCGGCTTTGTTAAAGATTTTCTTAGGAGACACAAACACTATTTTCAATTGAGATTTATACACTAGAATCGGATTCACAACACAAAATATTACCACTAACTATACAAGAAACTATTTACAATTTACAAAATGTACAAGATTCTCTGATTACGCCATTTATACAGCTTGATTTTTGCAGATTTAAAAATGACAGCAAATTCGGTATAAATCGCTCGCCATTTTATTCGACGCCCGCGCAGTCGCACAACACTAAACAACTAGCGCAAATGCGCGGGTTATTTGAATTTTCAGGATTTATAAGATGAGAGGTAGGCCACCAGTTATATAACAACAAAAGTTTTATTTGATACAATTTTGTGGATTAATAACATGAATTAATTCAGTTATAAACAAAAGATTTCTATTAATTTGCTTTTTATGTTTATTTTATACATAATTTTTTAAGATTTCTAAAAAAATTTAGAAGATTTTTTAGTGTTTGAACGCTAGATTTTGTAAATAGTTTGCACCCAATTAGATACTTTGTAATATTTAAATAATTTTTATGATAGAGATAAAAATTTGCTAAGATTTTCAAAGATTTTTATAAGGCCTCTGTGGATTTGTTAAGATCTCTTAAAATTACTAAAAATTTCTTAAAACTCCTTAAAATTTTTATAACATCTTTGAAGTTTTTTAATAATTCTTAGAGATTTACGCAAATTTCTTAAGATTTCTACAAGATTTCTAAAGATTTCTATAAGATTTCTTTGTACGTGCTCTCTAAGTCTACCCCCAGTTCGATCATAAAGATAATTTTTTTTTAGGATTTTTATAGATTTCTATAATACCTCCATGGATTTGTTAAGATCTCTTAAGATTACTAAAATTTTTTTAAAACTTTTCAAGATTTTTATAAAGTTTTTAATGATTTTTAAAGATTTATGCTAATTTCTTAAGATTTCTACAAGATTTCTATAAGATTTCATTGCACTTTAAGTATACCCACCCAGTTTAGATACTTTATAATAAAAATTCAAAATATTTTTTATGATAAAGATTTTTTTAAAGAATTTTTTAAGATTTACCTAATAGTACATTTCTATAAGATTTTTATGAATTTTTATAAATTTTTTAGTATTTGTTTACCCCCAGTTAGATACTTTATAATATAAATTTAAAATAATTTTTATAACTAAAATACCTAAAAATTTCTTAAAATTCTTAAAGATTTTTATAAGATTTGCAAAGATTTCTAATAATTTCTAGAGATTTATAAGGATTTCTTAAGATTTTTACAAGACATCTACAGATTTCTATAAGATTTGCAAAGTTTTTTAATAATTCGTAGAGGTTTATAAGGATTTCTTAAGATTTTTATAAGATTTTTAGAGATTTCTATAAGATTTCTTAGTACTTGTACACTAGATTTCTTGAGCGGTTTACCCCTAATAAGTTAGATATTTTATAATATTATTTACCCTCCAGTTAAATACTTAAAATTTTATACAATTTTTAAAAAAAATTATACGATTTTTTAGTGCATTTAGAGTAGATTTATGAACGGTGTACTTTCTGTTAGATTTTCCTCGTATTATAATAAAAATTTGATTTTTTTTATAATAAAGATGAAGATTTTTTTAGGATTTTTGAAGATTTTTATAAGACTTTTGAGAATTTGTTAAGATTCTATAGAATTACTAAAGATTTCCTAGAATTTCTAAAGAATTTTACAAGATTTACGAAGTTTTCTATAGGCATAGAGATTTATAATGATTTATTAAGATTTCGATAAGATTTCCTTGTTATTACACACTAGATGTCTTGAGCAATTTACCCCCAGTTAGCTACTTTATCATAAATATTTGAAATATATTTTTATGATAAAGATAAAGATTTTTTAGTGTTTAAAAAGCAGTGGCGGCCGATGATTTTTTAAAACTCTGTATTTTGAAAATGGAGCATGGGATCCAAATTCTGTTATAAGGAATTATTATTAAGACCACACTGAGGGCAGCTACTGAAAAAAAATGGTGGGCTTCACCTGGTTATTTCCGAACGGCTTATATTAGAGCTAGAGCGGTGGCGATTTTTTTTCAGCATTAAGAGACAAACAAATGACTAGGTTTTTTGGTTTTTTCCAAAATTTTAATTATAGAAAAAGTTATGAGCATTTGAAATTTAATTTTAGAAAAATATTTTTCCTCTAAAAATTCATTACCATATATCTTTTCGGCAACGGCCTAACATAAGCCGTTTCGGAAATAACCAGATGAAGCCCACCATTTTAAAAATCAAATTTCGCAAATTTTGATTATTTTTTTTGTAACAGTTGTTCTTATAGTCTGGTTTCAGTAGTAATGCTTTATAACAGAATTTGCATCCCATGCCCCATTTTCAAAATACAGAGTTTTAAAGAAATCATCGGCCGCCACTTGTAAAGATTTTGAAAAAAACTTTTGAATTTTTTTTAAGATTTAATAGGATTACTAGAGATCTTTTAGAATTTATAAACATTTCTATAAATTTTTAAAATTTTCTAAAGATTTCGAGAAATTTTTATAAGATTTTTTAGTATTTCATACTAGATTTTTTTAAACTGTTTACCCCCAGCTAGATACAGGGTTTTCATAAATGATTGTAACAACGTAGGTGCCTGTGGAAATTTTTGATATCACTGTAATGTCCTATTTACGCAACGGAACATTGGAAAATGGTTTCTGGAGTTACTCATTTGTCTAATAATAATTATAATAATAGCTAAAGTCTTTGTCTTTAAAAGACAGAATATTTTTTATTATTTCCACAGCCGCCTACGACCTTACAATCATTTATGTAAACCCTGTACTTTATAATATAAATTTGAAATAATTTTTATAATAGAAATAGAGATTTCTTAGAATTTTTTAAGATTTCTATAGGACTTCTGCAGACTTCTAGGATTACTAAAAATTTCTTAAAATTTCTAAAAATTTGCAAATTTTTTTTTAATCATTCCTAAGAGATTTAAGAAGATTTCTTAAAATTTTTAGAGATTTCTATAAGATTTCTTAGTAACTTATACACTAGATTTTTTGAGCGGTTTACTCTCTGTTAGATATATTATAATAAAAATTTGAAATATTTTTTTTGTTTTTAGAGATCAACATATTTTAGAATTTCTAAAGATTTCTAGAGATTTATAAGAATTTATTAAGATTCCTTAATATTTGGACATTATTTCTTAAGCGATTTACCCCCAGTTAAATACTTTTAAATTATCACAAATTTTGTTGACTTATGGGCCAATCTCAAGTTGAAATAATACCAGTAGTATCTTTGTTTCTAACCAAAATTTAAAAAAATCGGGGCTGTGATTGGTTGTTGTTACCAAAAACTATTAAAATTTGCAATACTACCGGTAAAATCTCAACTTGAAATTAGTCCGTTAAAAATAAATATAGTTTAACTAGAGTTTCAGGCTTAAAATTGACAGAACCTCATATGTTTAAAAAAAAAATTCTATTTTTTTTACAATTTGCACTCTTGAAAAATTGTGGCGTGAAAACTATGAGAGCTATATTGTAATTTTGTTTATTTACAAATAAATACAATAAAACTAGTGCTTTTAGAATTAACATTGTCAAATAATTAGAAAATAATGTGTTAGAGGTGCGGATAAATCTTGAATAAATAAACTACGTTTAGTCCTGACAGTAAGAAGACCTGTTTGTATAAAAAGCAATTGTTACAACCGATCTTTATACAACTTTTTATTTTTTTCAATTATTAATAAATAAATAAAAATTTTGGTTTCGTTAAGAATCTCATTTTTTGCACTCTGCTAATTACGAATTAATTACTTCTATTACTTAATACAGGTGATATAACTCACCATGTACCGTCAATCAATATCTCGAGATCGACATTTATGTCGCTAATTCAGTCATTAACCCCTAATGACCTTGTTGCTAATTGTTTAATTTTACAACCAGTTGTTTTATGATGTCGACAAGCGGAAAGAGATTTCTTTCTGCTTGAAATAATAAAGGTAGACAGTAGGCACCTTCTTGAAACTTCTCTGTATGTGCAAATATCATTTTTTTATTTGTTTACCAAGGTTTTAAGGAAATGTTAATTTCTTAAAAATAACAATCTCATCAAAGAGGTACTTAATAATAAGACAAGACCTAAACGAAACACAAAAATCACAAATTACAAAAACTAATAAAAGATATTCCTGAAATATATATTTTTTTGATTTATTTAATGATTCAATTTAATAATATACTCTACGTTAATTAGAGTTAATTAATTATGCAATGTTGATTGTCTAACGTTAAAATACCTTTTTTTATTTACGTATTTTTTTAATTTTGACGTTATTTACTGCCCCCTGCTTTCTAAACTTTTTATAGTCCAACAGACGTGGTTTTTATATAAACACTTGATATATGCATTTTTACTGACCGCTCTATTGGACAACAAAAGATCCGAGTCTGAGAGTCTCATTAATACCACCTTTTCTTTTCTTCTACGTCTATAATCTTATTTTCATTTTATTGTTTGTTCTTTTATATCATTATTCTTTTATATGTTATGACCACACTTCGCTTATATTTTTATAGTAGACAGCTTAGTTATAAACCTCTAAACTTTATTTTTAGTAATAACGCTATTTATATATTAACTGATTGCAGTTTAAGCAAATTTTTTGTAATTAGGAACAAATCAAAAAATGTGTCAGTGGTGCTTGGTCATGTCAATGCCATTTTCAATTATACTGTGGATGTGCATAGAAATAAATTGATTATTAACTATCCTATCCAAGGTTTTTATTCACTGCATATTAATCTCTAATTTATATTTTTAATTAAATAATTTTCAAAATTTTGTTTTAGCAATTTCGCAAAAGCACACTATTATTATAAAAGATCCTTGTTAAAAACATAACACAAAATTGTAGTCAGTTATTATCCTCCAGGAGATACCCAATTATAATTTCCCAATCTCCTGTCCTCATACCTGTTATTTATTAAATTACTCTGCGCCACTATAGCATCTCTCCAAAATAACACCTGAAATCCAACAAGTTGTTAAACAATCTTCTCTCTCAGTTTTGTTGTTTATGTTGTGCAGTTGATTCTGAATCGCGCCGGCGATAGGAACTAACCAAAAGCGGGATTTAATATGATCCCGCAAGTGGTTTTTTATTTATTTATATTTGTTGTTAATTGTGATGGATATCAAAATGCGTGGAATCCGAATCGAAGACCTCAGAAAATTCCACAAGATGTGATGGTTGATGTGGTCAATAACTTAGCGTTGAAATTACTAGCGGCAAGTAAAAACAATTTTTTTCTTTGATTTAGATTAGGTAAACTAAAACTGTCTCTAAAAATTAGAAAAAGTAAGAATTTTAATTAATTGATTATAATTACAGTATTGTGTTTCAACTTTTTTTTAGTTTTATTACAGTGTTTCTTTGTGATCTTAATAGAATTAATAAATTAAATTCATTCAATAACATTGAGACATTGTTGTGCTCACAATTTAATTCCGATAATAGTATAACAAAAAAGGTTTAAACTTTTCTCTTAAATTAAACTATTGATTACACACAAGACGGTAATTGTTGCAATTTTTCATTCTTTTGTTGTTAAAAATTTAGAATAAATAAAATTAAACACAATAATATTATTAACATAATTATACTGTTCTTCGTAATATCTTTAATTTTTTTGGCGGAAACAACTAACTCATTTACATTATTTTTTTGTTTATAACTACACATTAATCCTAAACATTTTCTAAATAAATTAGTTGTCAAAATATTGCGTGACGTCATCGCAAAAAATTGAATTGAGAATAAGACTGTGTTTTGAATTTAGAGCATTTAACTATTATTAATATTCGAAATGAAAGTAAATTGCATTAATAATAGTTTTGATATTAAGTAAGAGTCTTGCAATCCGTTAATTTCTGTATTAAATTGCTTTTTTTATGACGTCATTGCACTGAATTATGGCCGCTGCTAGGTACATCTTCCTGTCTATAAAATTGTTGCCTCTTATCACATTATTCAGATAATTAAAGCAATTATCTTATTAGGTAAACAATACAAGAAATAATTAAAATAATTTGCAACGTGTACTCATATATTTTTTTAAACAATATACTTTTATCATTTCAGCATCAAGGATGTTGAAAAATTCTTACAAAATTAAAGAAAAGCAGATTTTAGCTACAGTTTTGTCAGTCTTTGGCGGTATTTAAAACGATTTGGATTTGTTTAATTTTGCAGAGTTATATTGGATGTGTCAAAAGCTCGCATTTGCTGTTAACCAAAAGTTGTTTTGTACTGAGAAATTACGAGAAGGCAAATTTTTTTCATTTTCTCTTATAAATAGTGCAAAAATGTTGTTAAATAAAAAATTGTTCTAAAAATTTTATAGTTTTTTGAGCCGGACATAGAGAAAAATCTGAGTACAAAAGGGACAATTTAAAAAAATTCTCGTCTAGCTAAAATTTATTTTAAAATTTTTGTTATAATTTTGGATTTGAAAGCGATAGTTTCTTTTAATTTATTTATTTTCTAATAAATTTCAAAACCGAAGATCACAATTTTACTTCGTTGTTTTTATAAACATTACAAAACTATTTACTTTTACAAAAAATAAAAAGCCAACAGTCTATAGAGATAGAAACATTGTAAAAAAAATAAAGCTTGCGTCAAACGTCGTTATTAGAAACATCTCTCAGCATTGTATTTCTACATTTCTACTAAACGAAAATGAGTTGAATGGAATTATATATTAAATTCTATTTTCTAGTTTATCGTTTGTATTGTGTTTTTTATCTTTATTTTTCTATGTTTTCCTTTTTTTGTAGTAGTCGTTTTTCAAGTTCTTTAAAGCTTTTTCCTTTGATCCTCATTTAGCTTAAATTTTAATTTAGAATACTTTTTGTGTTTATTCTTTTTATCAATTTACAAGTTTTTCTTAAACATTTTTTGTTTTTTAAGAATCATCATACGTTGCAGAAACATTTTTTTAAGTAAATACTGTCGTCTTAAGTTTCTAAATTTTATTAAAAATTTTATGGCCTTTTGAGAAAAATATAGAAAAAAATCTGAGTCTAAGAAAGGTCAATTTACAATACTTGTTTCTCAAAAACTTATTTTAAAGTTTTAGTAAAATTCTTGGCAGTGTCTTTCTTTTTCTTGGTTTAAATAAATATTTTAGAAATCTTAGTTTCAAATTAAGTTTTAAAATTTTAAAAATCGAAATATCGCAAGAGCAATTTAGAATATAGTTCTCGCTTGTTATTTTTGTAAACATATATTTCAAGATTTCTACTAAAATTTTGAAACCAAAATTGCCAAATCTTTTTTATTTTATTGATGACAGTTTGCAGACATTAAAAATGATAATTACAACAAATGTCGCTGTGTGCTTCAAAATTGTATTAAATATTTTATGGATCTTTGAGAAAGATGTTGAGAACAGTCAGAAGAGCAATTTACGAGAGATGATCCAAAAGTAATGATAATCGGGTATTTCCAGTTCTCATAAAAATTCAAAATAATTTTTTTTGCTTGCTTATATACCCACTAAGTCACCATAAAAAAATCATATAAATAGGCCACAATTCCCGGGAGGGACATTCATTTGAATACGAACCGTCGAAGGTACAACATCAAAATGAACAAAAACGAAATTAAAGCTGTCATCAAGCACCTCTGTTACAAAAAATATCTACCAAAGATATATATAGCAACTTGGTGGAAACATTGACGGACTCTGCTCCTCCATATCCCACAGTTTCAAGCTGGACAAAGGAGTTTAAGCTGGTCAGAACATCCACTGAAGATGAACATCGCAAAAGACGCGCATCCATGTCTCACACTAAAGATAACGTAAAAAAGTCAATGATATGGTGTTGTCAGATCGAAAAGTGGCCATCAGGCATGTAGCTGATGTCACAAGGATCTCATATGGCAGCGTTCAAAGAATTCTTGTGAACGAACTGCATATGAAAAAGGGCTGCTCGCGTTGGGTTCCCAGAATGTTAAAAGACGAGCAAAAGAAAAACCGAGTCGACATTTTAAGGACCAATCTCAAAAAGTTTTAAGCGGATATGGAAATTTTTTTGTCATGTTTTATGATTATGGATGAGACCTGAATCCACCATTTTGATCCTGAAACCAAATAACAATCGATGACTTAGAAGCGAGCCTCCTCATCGACTCCGAAAAAATTTATTGTCAAGTTCGACGGGAAAGATTATGGCGTCTGTTTTTTGGGACGCTGAAGGAATAATTATGATAAAATATTTGGAGAAGGGTGCTACTATTACGAGGTCTTACTACGCTGGCCAAATAATAAGATTGCGGGAGGCTATTAAGGAAAAAAGACGCGGCAATAGCGATAGCTGCCATTAAAGAAGCGAAATTTAAACTGTTCGAATACCCATCCTATTTGCTAGATCTAGCTCTCAGTGACTTCTACCTGTTTCCTTAGCTCAAGGAACATCTCTGAAGGAACATCTCAAAATTTAAGGACGATAGCGAAGTGATGACCGCTGTTGAGACGTTTTTGGAGAGTCAAGAAAAAGATTTTTTTTAAAGAAATTCTGGGTTTAGAAAAAATATGAACTTTGTGTGTTGAGTGGTTAGGAGACTATGTAAAAAAATAAATTATTTTTTAAACTACAATCATGGTATTTTATTTTCGTTATCATTACTTTTGGATCACCCTTCGTACAATAGTTTTCGCTTGTATAACTCTCAAAAATTTATATTTCAAGTTCTCAATAAAACTTCAAAGCCGAAGACGCCTATTTTTATTTGTTTTTTTAGAAACAGTGCAAAACACTTTTATTATAAAAATTGTTGCCTTCGGCTCCTAAATTGTATTAAAAAACTTTATGACTATTTGAGCTGATTGCAAAGAAAGATCTAAGGGCAAAAGAAAAAGCTGTAGTGACTACAAAAATAGAGAAATTATAAAATAGTAAAAACTTAGCTAGAGCGTCTCTATTGAAAACATCTATTAGTTTTATTCAACTCTATTTTTCACTTTTTATCGTCTTTTTATCTTTGTTTTTTGAGATTGTGGTCTATAATCGTCGTTTTTCAGATTTATTTAAAGCTTTTTCTCTTTTGCTTTCTTTTAATTCTTGTGTTATTTTTTTAAAGGTTTAATTTTAGACTTTTTTTTTGTTCTTTAGGAGTACAATTTCATCCTCTTTTTTTGATTGTATTTACTTGTTATTTTTTTGTCAATTAACAGTTTTTATTAAATATTTCTTTGTTTTTTAAAATCCTTAGACATTACAGACACATTTTTCTAATAATAATTGTCGTCTCGGTCTTCCAAATTGTATTAAATATTTTATGGTCCTTCGAGTAGAATTTTACAAAAAGACCAGTTTTATTTTATTATTATTCCCCTTTGCCTCCAAATTGTTTTAATAACTTTATAGTTTTTTGAGCTGAATATAAAGAAGTCCAAGAACGTATCTAGAGCAAAGAAAAAGACTATAAGGGCTATAGAAACATAAACACTTGGCTAGAATGTCTTTATTAGAAAAATCTATCAGCATTAAATTTTTATAAGAATTCAAAAATTTAGTGCAGCATTCTATTGAAGTCTATTTTTTACATTGTTGTTTTTTCGTAATTTTTAATCTTAGTTTTTCTAAATTTTTTTCTAGTTGTCTTTTATCAAGTTCTTCTAAAGCCTTTTCCTTTCTTTTTTTTAATTGTATTTTTTTGTACTACTTTTTTCAGAACGCTATTTAAGAATACTTTTTGTTTTTCTAAAGTCTGTTTGTATAGTTTCTTTAGTCTTATTTCTTTCAATCGTTAATTTTCAATCTGTTTTTACACATTTTTTTTGTTTTTTAAAAAATTTTGTTTAGAGCTTTGCTGTTGTCTCTCTTCTTTTCTTCAAATTATCTTTTAATTAATTTTTTCATTTGTAAATTCCAAAAAGCAATTAGTTTTCTCACTTTTTTGTTTTTTCTTTATGCCAGCTCATTTTACCTCAAAGAACCTAATTTCCAAAATTTAAAGCCTATCTTGCAATTTTTACAATTTTCTAACAATTTGCAAAAATTGTTACACCTATTATAGACACAAGACCTATTAATAAACGGATATGCTAATCACTTCTAAATTGACAGTCATAATTCACTCTAGTATTGAACAAGTTAATGAGACAATTTTCAGTCCTAATTAACAATAAACCAATCTAGATTTTTTCTTATTTTTTTTTGTTAAATAACCTGCTTTAGACGTGAATTAAAATCATTAAGCTGTTCCTTTCTCGTAAATAAAATAATCCCGTCAGACAACAATTTTCAGAATTTGATAATAACAGATATAAAAAGTACAAACACGAAGTCACTGTTATTTGTATTTTTTTTTAATAGTTTAAATCTGTCATTGACCTTTAAATTATATTTACTGTTTGTTTAATACCTTCAAACAACTATTTACAGTAGCAATCATCTTATAACGATTTGAATAGATAATAAGAATGAATCAGCAAATTGGATTTACCTTCACAAGAACTTTGATCTTTCCACTCTCTTCTCTTTGAATAAATTCTATTTTTTCAGGTTCATAATGAAGGAAACGATAATAATATTGCAATTTCACCTTATGGTACCTTAAGTGTCTTAGTTGCTCTTAAAGAAGGTGTTAGAGGAGATGCAGCATACGAAATACAACAAGCTACTAATATACCTTCTGATCTATCAGTTGT
Organism: Tribolium confusum; assembly: GCA_029207805.1. Lineage (NCBI taxonomy): Eukaryota > Metazoa > Arthropoda > Insecta > Coleoptera > Tenebrionidae > Tribolium > Tribolium confusum. The sequence goes on from JALGAY010000004.1 coordinate 1,562,995, forward strand.
TCGTGTTGGATTACGAGATATTCATCGACATCTCAAAGTAAACAAAACTAATTATCTATTTGTTATCTAATTTCTAATTTTTCAGAGTTATTTTATTCCAGACGAAGGCTTCCTTTCTGGACTTACCTTAAGTCATGACAATGTGACTTTAAATCGTGACTACGAAGACATTCTTAGATTCTATGGTTTTGATATAAACAGTTTTAATAATGCTGTTTTTGGTGATTTATTTACAACTGTTCCTACAACTACTGATGCTACTACAACAGAAATTGTTACAACAACGACACAAAATGATCGAATAACAAGAGAAGAATCAACTGAAACTACTCCAAGTACAACTGTTCAAGTTTTTACATCAAACATTGTAACTACAACAGAAATGCCTTCTTCTGTAACAACAACTTCTGTTTCACAAGAAGCTGCAACTACAACAAAAGTTTCAACACCTTCAACTGAACAAAATATTGTAACAACAGAAATACTCACGACTTCTGCCGTTCCAGAAATTGTAACTACAACAGAAGTGACAAAACCTTCAACTAGACGAAATGTTGTAACAACTGCTAGTTCTGCTATTCCACAAGAAGATATAACTACTACAGAAGTAACAGTAGCTTCAACTAAACGAGATGTTGTAACAATTGCTTCTGATGCTCCACAAGAAGATGTAACTACAACAGAAGTGACAAAAACTTCAACTAGACGAAATGCTGTAACAACTGCTACTTCTGATGCTCCACAAGAAGATGTAACTGCAACAAAACTGACAGTAGAGTCAACTGAACAAAATTTTGTAACAACAACAGAAATACCTGCTACTTCTGATGTTCCAGAAGTTGTAACTACAACAAAAGTGGCAAGACCTTTAACTGAATCAAGTATTGTAGCTACAACAGAAGCACAAAATACTGTAACTGAAGTGAAATTGAATGATCAGACAGAATCAATGACTGAAGACGATTTAGTAGAATTAATTGATGTAACTACAACAGAAGAAGAAGAAATTGAAAACAGTTCAGAAGCGAGTACTACAAATGAAATTATTGATGAAACAACTGAAAATACTTCTGAGACTGTTAGTAGAAATAGAAGATCTGTTGTAGATTATATCATAGCACGATATTATGACGACCATACTATAACCCAAAGACCACCACCATACAATTCAGAAAATAATTTATATTTTTTAATCAATGGGATGTACAAAGAAAGTAATATTAATTATATGACCTACGATACGGTTCTTCCGTTTCATTATATTCCACATTTGAATACTTTAGCTCTTAGATTTCCTTTAGATAGTGCAAGATATTATCTTCTGTTACTTCTACCAGAAAATCCACAAAATATTAATAAATTAATTTGTGATTTAAGACTGAATGGTAATTTAAAATATATTATAGATAATTTAAGATATACACATGTTAAAGCCATAATTCCGAGTTTTATGCTGAAAGGGTATGTTGTTTTAACACCAACACTACAAAAGGTAAATATAAGAAGTTGAAAACGGGTCAGAATTAGAATGCAAATGCGCAGTAATCTTTGAGTGGTTTAGAATTGCTAATGCGCGTGCTCAGTTTAGTTTTGAATTGTTCTGAACTAGTTCTAAAATAGTGGCCACAAATTATTGAATTAACGTCATCAAAAATTATAAATTTTGCCACGGATATAATAAACAATAATATTTAGATCTGATCTCCAACCTCCAAATCCAAGGTTTGATGGTCGAGATTAGCCGATTTTTGCAATTTTTTTTAGATGGGAATTCGGCAAGTTTTCGAGCCTAGACGGGCAGATTTTTCCCAGATGACTTCCGATCCGAATATTTATGTAACCAACATCGAACAGGCAATAACAGTGAATATCCGAAATTACGTCGATCCAGTCACAATGAATAATAATCGTAAGTAGAAGAGATTTGCTTATCTCGTGGGCAATTTTCACGCAATCAAGCTTAGACTAGAAAAGAGAGTATTTAAATGATGTAACAAAACGTTTAAATAGATGAAATGTCGCGGTATGTTCACACAATAATTGTTTGATAATTACAGATATTGTTTAGTTTAAACACTAACTAAGCTTGTCGAATTACAAAATGTCGCGTTGGGAAATTATGAGAGACATTTCGCACTCTTGTATTATGTTTTTGGCCTGGTTATTAAAAGGAAATTAAAAAAAATGTGTTTTAGGATATATGCATCGAAATAATCCTGTGCTGTTTAGAGCTGATCATCCGTTTCTTTACTTTGTCATCGATTCAGAAATTGATGTCACGCTAATGATGGGGAAAATTATCAATCCACTTAATTCTAGAATTAGATAACATAATTTAAATGTGTATTATTAGAATTTGTAAATTATAGGTGTGTCTTAAATTAAACAAAAACAGACATTATTTAAGTGGTTTTTTATTATAGTCCCAGGACCCCAAGCACCCCACAATGATGGCCTCGCTGTATGTGGTGAGGCCCTGCACCCTTATTAGAGTATTGGCAATGGGCTCATACTTTTCTATTTTCTCCCTTCTCTTTTCGCTGAAGGCGACGGTGGTGTTTTCGAAGGGCACTGATATGATGATGTGCACGACATTTCGGGTGGTGTCCTTAATTAGGATGTCGGGGCGGAGTCTAGAGTCCTCGAATGTTTTGTTGATTTTAACTTCAAGATGGGGTCGTCTTTCCAGGGCTTTTGCTATTCTGTCTTGGACTGCGTTGTGTCAATGTTGCCAGGCAGCGGAGTACGATTGGCAGTGATTGACAACGTGCGGCAGCGTTTCTAATGTGTAGCCGCACTTCCGACACCGCTTGTCTCCTCCGTGTTGCCACCTCTTGGTGGCATTTAGTGGCACGCAGTCGAGTCGTGCCCGATGAATAAAGCGCCAGTCTGCGAACCTGGTGGCGAAACCCCACCGAAGGAAGTGATTGCTGGCAGGGTCTAGAGAACTGCATTTGAGGACTTTTCCCTGGTCAGGTTTCGCAAGGATTTTGTCAAGATAGCCAGATCGTACTTGGCTTTTCAATGCTCTTTCCAAGCTGCTCCGGTGGTGGGTACTTTCATCGATTTGGATAGTAACATCTTCATCGCTGAAGTTCCAAGAGATGCTCATTTTCGCCCGAAGCCTCCTGGTGGCATTTCTCACTCTCGTCCATAGGGACGCAATGGCTCCACCATCGCGCCCGAATTTGTTTTCAAGAGAGCCGTTAAGATAACTGACCCTGTCTTCGTTGGAGGGCACTCTCCCGATTCTCCTTCTGACTACTGCGTCCGCAATCGCCCTGGTTGTAGCGTCAGGAGAGGAGACCATTTTTAGACTCTGAATAACTGTTGAGATGTCAATCAAGTCAGCCATCTTCAGGATATTTGCACCTCCTTTGTTGTTGGATAGGTAGACCAGCTCGGGGCTTGCACGAGTGGGTAGGGACATCCATTTTTGACACATTTTTTTATTATATTGTCCAAATTCTTTGTGGCCTTTTTCTGTACTACGCTCCCTCTTAGCAGAAAACCTATTTTGGACGTAGTAAAGGTGTTTACGGCGTCAATTTTCTGCCAGGGAGCAAGTAGGCTGTCATTAATTTGATGTATTTCTTGCTGCATCCGATTTATTGTAGTTTCCGGCGTGGTGTCTACGTGGTAGCCCGTTGGGATACCTAAATGTTGGTAAATTTCCTCCTCTTTCATCGCTCGGAAAGTTTTTGGATTTTTAGGTCTGATTGGTGGCAGGTGTTCCGCCTAGTGCAATCCAAATCCAGGGATGCGCATTTTGTAGGGTTGACCGGTTGAATTTAACTGATAGGTAGTTCGCCATTCAGGAGCAGCATCTAGCATCTCCTGGAGGTCCTTGAGATTTTCTGCTAATAATACGAGGTCGTCGGCATAGGCAAGGGCTTTTATTTTTCTGCCTGCCAGCGAGAATCCTGCATCTATTGATTCTGCCGCTCTCAGCAGAGGGTCGATGCTTAAATTGAACAGGATTGGGCTGAGTGGACGGTGGACACCCTTGACGTACTGGGATCGGGTCTGTACAATTAATTAATTACAATTAATTTTACAATTAATTCTCAGCCAAAAAAAAATTTTTTTCACTTGTATGCGTCTCTATTGAAAACATTTTGTAAATTATCGAATATTTTTCTCTATTCTTTACATTTTGTTCTTGTCCTTCCTTCTCTTCCAGTCTTCGTTTTTTAAATTTTTCTTCATTCTTGTTTTTATTCGAGTTATTGTTTTTAAAACATTTTGTTGTTTCTTCAATGTTTTTCAGCCGTAGATTTTCCTGTTTATTATGACTCTTTTTCTACTGTAATCAGGGGTTGGGGTTGATTCACACGTAACTCGAGACCATGGAACACTCTCGAACGCGGGTAAGCCAAAATTCTGACCACATAGAGACCCCAGGATGCACTGTTGATGCAGGAGGCTATAAAAGAGAGCTTTTAAGACCAGTTGAGACTCCTAGGATGCCCGGTTGATGCAAGAGAGCAACTCCTTGACAATGCTAAAGACTATGAGAAGCTCACAAGACCAGTTGGCATTGTCTCTGCTGACTGCTAGGAGCTTGGCTGTGGGTGGTTGTCGGTTCGGTCGGGAGTGATCTTTCCGGACTCCTGGGAGAGGGTGGAAGCGATCTTAGCGTTACTCTGATGGTCGCTCGAATAATTGGGGAATAATAGGTTATACACTATTTTACACTACTCTTTTGAAATCACCTCTGTTCTTTTTTTTTTGTTACTGTAGTTTGTCTTGTTCTTCCTTTCAATTATTCATTTTTTGTTTTTCTGTAATTTTATTTTGTTTAATGAAGGTAAAATAAAGGCAAAATACCTGTAGTGCATGACTTGAACGCTTTTTGAACTTTATTGTTTTTCCAAAATTCTTCTTTAGTTCTTTTGAACACAGTTGTTTTTTTCAGTTGTTTTGAGATTTTGTAGATTCTTTATTTGCTTGGGTCTTTGTTTTTTAAGTTTTTTTGAGGTTTTATTAAATATTTAATAAAAAATATAATAAAAAATTATAAATAAAATTATTTATTTATTTAACTTATTTATTTTAGCAATGTTGCTATATGTGAATAGTTAAACATGTTTTAAATTAATAAAACTGCATAATTAGCAATTTATCTTTAATTAAACTTTAAAAAAAAATTATAAACAGGGTATAACAGTAAGGCCAACTTCTGATCAAAAATAAGAAAAATACCTGCAATAATTAGAATTTAAAAATTACTAAAGTCAATCTGCGATTTTGTTATTATTTTCTAATTAAATTTATCTAAATAATTAAGCATTTAATTCAATAAAAATTAATAAATAAATTAGTAATAGTGTCCTGTGAAATCCATTTACGGTGATTTGTAGAAGTAAGGCGCCGTGGCTTAGTTGGTTAAAGCGCCTGTCTAGTAAACAGGAGATCGCGAGTTCGAATCTCGCCGGGGCCTCAGACCATTTTTTGTATTATTTTCCAAAAAAATAAGTAAAAGAAAACTAAATTGAATGATAAAGATATCTAAAGGGCAATTGAGATTCTAACTTGAAGAAGTATCTTATATTCTGTGTTAAAATTTATTATAATTTATACAATACATTTTTCTAACAAAATAAAATATTAACAAAGTTAAAAAAAACAATCTAAAATCCAAAAATCTAAAAAAATAATTTTATTACATATTAATAATAGGACATTTATATAAACACATCTAAAAAAATATAAAAAAATTGCTTATTCCATGCTTATTATGTTTTACACCGAGTTTGACACTTCCCCACACGCTCACAGTCACATCTCGGTGGACAAATTTTACTTGTTCTTATTTCAACCGGAATAAGCATTTTTCTAAATACCTGAAACAGTCTTTTATAAATAAAGATGTTTAAATAATTATGATTTCTGTACATAAACCCATGATATTCCACCATCTAGTAAGAACCCAGGCTCGAAATCGATAGCATCTCCTAGTTCTTCAGGTGGTTTTTCTACACCTAGAATATTACCAATTGCTTCATAGATGAAAGAAACCATTTCTAGGTGTAAAAGGCTTCTTAATTTAGGAAAACATTTCTTAGTAAAATTTTGACAAACTGTGACACAAACTAATTTGACTGAAATGAATTCTAAGATGACTCAATTTTTTTAAAAAAAATAAAATTTGTGTTAATTAAAAATAAATAAGTTTGTAAAGAAAAAATAGACAGTTGCCATTTGAATTATAGCAAATTTAAACAAACAGAAATTAAAATAAAATTATATAAAAACTGGGAAAAGAATTGTAGCCGCTATTGCAGCCAAATACATACAAATATAAAATAAACGAACAATGAAATACGCAAAAGTAAGAATACAACTAGAAAAATATAAAACTATAAAGTATAAAGAAACTATTAAACAAATACACTGCTCCAATAAATTAACGCACCACTTGAATTTTTTTGAAAATTGAAACATGTATTCGACCAATTGGTACAAAATTAAGAAAAATTTAACAAAAACATTTGTTTAAAGTAAATTAATATTTAATGTGTCCAAATATAGAAAAACAAACCAAAAACAAAATTTTATTAAAGTTACAGAAAACATCTTAATATCGCGTATTTCCACCTCTACTTTGAATAACCGCTGCACATCTTCGTTCCATACTCAAAATTAACAAACTTATGTCTTCTTGATTTAAGTTATTTCAAATTTCATTTAGTTGAGGACCTACCTCTTGAAGATGGACAGGAAGATGTGGAAGATTTTTTAAACGTTTCCCGAAAATGTCCCAAACATGCTCAATAGGATTCAGGTCAGGGCTTCGAGCTGGCCAATCCAAAACATTGATTTCTGCCTCATTCAAGTAATCTTTAACAATTCGGGCAGTGTGGGGTTTTGCGTTATCTTGCATTAACACAAAATTTGGACCAATATAAGGGGCATATGGTTCGACATGCTCTTCAAGAATGTCTGTTATGTAACGGTCCGCTTTTATAGAGCCATTATTTACAACCACTAACTCCGTGCGAGCTTGTAAGGAAATACCACCCCAAACCATTACTGAGCCTCCACCAAACAATGTGGTATTCTGAATGTTACACTGTGCGTACAGCTCATTTGGTCTACGATACACACGAACACGTCTATCGCAATTGTAAAGGCAAAATTTTGACTCATCCGTAAAAAGAACAGACTCCCAATCCTCTCTTTACCAATTTATGTGCTCTCTAGCAAATTCTAATCCGGCTCTGCGGTGTTCTGCAGTCAATGCAGGACCACGAGCAGGAATATGGGGTGTTAAATTATCCACTTTAAGTCTTTTTCTAACAGTTTCGGTACTGATTTGAATTCCTTCTACGTCACGGAACTCAGTTTGTATCTTCCTGGCGGTTACAAAGCGTTTCCTTAGCGCAGATATTCTTAAAAATCTATCCTGGATAGGAGTGGTTTTCCTTTTTCTTCCTTGCCCAGGTCTTCTGAGGTGACTTTCTGTCTCTCTGTACCTTTGTATCATACGCGAAACTGACGTATGAGATACACCAAACCTTTCACCAATTTTTTTGTAGCTCCATCTTTCCTCCAACAAAACCACAGCTTGGGCGCATTCTTCTCGAGTCAAATTCCTCATAATGTTTTTATTATTGTTTCAAATGATAAAAACTATCCACAGAACGGCAATTTCAAATAACAATAAAACAAAATTACAAATTAACACAATTTAAAAATGAAAATTATTTTAAAATTTCTGCTTAAAAAACTATTAAACTCAAATTTCTGACTTTAATGTCAAAACGTCTATTACAATGGGTAACTAGATTATAGCTTGATTAAACCTTCTCAACCAAAGTTGTCAAATGTACACAGTTTTAATTTTTTTTATTTTCAAGTGGTGCGTTAATTACTTGGAGCAGTGTAAATAAAACCATTATAAAACATGGAACTAGTTTAAAAACATTTTTAAAAACATGTTTGAAACACAGACAAAAAAAGCTTCAAAAAATTAAATTTTAATCAAGTCTTCGCCGCGTAATTTTTATCTCTAATAGTGTAGGGTCTAAAGATGTTAAAAAAAATTCATATTGCCTTATAAAGCGTTTACTTTACTCATCTAACAAGAATTCTAAAAGTTACCTTTGTTAGTGAAAACGTAGGGCTTAGATTGATTGCTACAAGCAATTAAATTACTAATAAAATTATAAATTCTAAATTTGATTAAAAAAAAGATTCAAAATGTCTGTTGTTAATTCCGGTTTTTATAAAATGCCTTTTATAACAGCCAATTTTTATAAATTTTATTAAATATTAGAATGCCTCTTCTTTCTATTTTTATAAATTGTTGCCTATAGCTGCCAGTTTTTATAAAAAAAATCTATAACTTTTCATTTTAATAAAAAAAAGTAGAAAATGTTTTTTGCTGAGTCCAACATTTAAAAAATGTCTTATCACATTTTATGACAGCCAATTTTTATTAAATTCATATTAAAATGCTTCTCGTTTGCTTCTATCTTGATAAATTGTTGCTTATAGCTCCAGGTTTTTATAGAAAAAATCTATAACTTCTAATTTTGATAAAAAACGGTACAAAATGTTTCTTGTTTATTCTGTCTTTTATAAAATGCCTTTTATAAAGGCCAATGTATGTAAAATGCCTCTTGTTCGTTCCATTTTTATAAATTGTTGCCTTCAGCTCTCAATTTTTATAAAAAATTGTAAATAATTTTTATTTTCATATAATAAAGATACAAAATGTCTGTTGCTGATTTCGCTTTTTATAAAATGCCAATTTTTATAGAATAAATTTTATTAAAATGCCTCTTCTTTTTATTTTTATAAATTATTGCTTATAGCTCCCAGTTTTCTTGATTCCGACTTTTATAAAATGTCTCTTTTAACAGCCAATTTTTATAAAATGTGTATTAAAATGCCTCTTATTGTTTTCATTTTTATAAATTGTTGCCTATGACTCTCAGTTTTTATAGATAAAATCTATAACTTCCCAATTAATAAAAAAATAAAATAAACTGTTTTTAGTTAAGTCCAACTTTTATAAAATGCCTCTTATAACAGCCAATTTTTATAAAATGTATATTAAACTGCCTCTTGTTGCTTCTATTTTGATAAATTGTTGCCTATAGCTCCGAGTTTTTATCGAAAAAATCTATAACTTCAAATTTTGCGAAAAAACAATACAAAATGTCTTTTGTTCATTCCAACTTTTATAAAATGCCTCTTTTAACAGCCAATTTTTGTAAAGTATATTCTATTAGAATCCTTCTACTTTCTATTTTTATAAATCGTTAGCTCCCAGTTTTTTTGAAAAAATCTATAACTTCTCATTTTGATAGAAAAATATCTTTTGTTCAAGGCGACTTTAATAAAATGCCTCTTTTACCAGCTAATTTTTATAAAATATATATTATAATGCCTCTTGTTGTTTCTATTTTTAGAAATTGTTGCTTATAGCTTCTAGTTTTTATAGAAAAAAATTTTCATGAACAAAAAACTATATTTAAAAGTGTTATATTTTAAAGTTAATTAAAATTATAATTAACAATTAAGATTATAATTTTAATTAATTAATATTTAAAAATTGCGGGAAATTTAAATAATTTCTGGGACATGCGCAGTGACTTCCGAAAACATATGACAGTCACTTCAGCTGTCAAATTTATGTAACAAAATATAAAATTAAAAAAGGATCTTTTCGTGATTTATTTGTGTCCAAAATTTACATAAAAATGAATTCCAGCAGAGTAAGTAACAATAAATCCTCAAAAAAAGTAAATCTAAGCCGAATTTTCAGTATTTAACAAGATTATTAATACCTACGGCAGCTCTAGTCGCCGAAGAAAAAGAAACTCAAAAATGCAGACCCAGTGAACTACCAATTTATGTCCCAGATCAACCTCCACTCCCTCAAGAGCCTGAACCTACAGTACCTAGTTTTATAGAGACAGGATTTGCGACCATACGAGAACGAGTCACAAGTATTTTTAATGAGGTGGCAGCCTATCAAAGAGTCGGTAAGGAATACCTTGAACAAACTAAAGACAACGCTGATTGTAAGTTACTAAACATTGAAAAGACCCCCATTTCGACATAATTATTTCAGGGCTAATTAAGTATTTGAGACAGGAAGACAACACCACTCCCAAAGCCGGTGCTATAGCAATTGGGGGCTTGACCGGCTTTATTTTCGGCCTAAGAGGGCGCTTTTTCAAACGCTCTTTATACACCGCAACGGGGGCGTTAGGTATGGCTGCAGTATGTTACCCCAAAGAAGCCTCAGAGTATTCACAAATGGCTATTTCTGAAGCTAGGAAATATGCAGTGATTGCTTATAATTTTGCTTATGGTGGTATGTATAAAATTTTGAGAAAGGTCAGTTGCAAAGGGTGTGTTTCAAGTCAAAAAGGATGACCCACCATTGGAACTTCCAACACTACCAAAACTACCCTCTAGCTTCACTGAAGCTTGGGATACAGTCACCAAATCAGCTTCATCTCTTGTTTCAGGAGGCGAGACTGAAAATCAGGTAACTGAAGAAGTTGATGATGTATGTGAGCACTATTTTACAGTAGAAGAAACTATTATTGATGACGAACCAGATGAAGAGTGTATTCCTTAATTTTGTTTTTGTATCTACCTACTAACTGGTAATCTAACACCCTGACTTAACTTGTATTGAAGCAATCACCAATCACAGTTGTTTATTTTGCAATTGGAGTGGTTGCTATAGTAACGTCGTGAAAACTTAACTCTTTTTTTGTTTCAGAGCCCACAAAAAGCTGCTGGAAGTACAAAATAAAGGTTATAAAATCAATGTGAGTCTGCAATAAATTATTATAAAAATTTTTCGATTTTATTCAAAAATAAACCAGCTGCAATCAGCAACAATACTACAACTTAGGAATAAACAAAGGTTTTAACACAAAACAATGACTGACTTTTTGCCTAATACTATTATAACAATAATATCATTTCAAAAAATATATCATCACAAATGCGTTATCACCTAAAAATGAATTGTTGCAATCTGCAAGAGTTCTAAACTAAAAATTTTTTGTTCTTGTTTTTGTTTTGGTTGCAACATACGTAACGATTAAATCACTATTTAAATATATAACAATAAAAAAATGTTTGTTTCAAACAAAAACAAAATAAAAATTATTTCACTTTGTATGGTGTCATAATTCCTTCAATTACTTGATTACTCGCTGCCATCCTCTTGAGAACAGTGCTTCTAGTTGAATATTTAGAAGATTGGTTATACGTTTGTTGTAATTTAGTTGCTAATTCAAAATCTGCTTGCTCTTGTAATGACTTTTTTAAATTCTCTTCAGTCACTAGATGTTTCGCTGATTTAAGATTATTTTTTTTCAAATTATTATTACTTATTGAAATATTAAAATTATCAACTCTATCACAAACAGTTTTTACCTCAATTCTAAGACTCTCCTTTGATTTTATTTTCTTTCTTGATTTATTTTCCGGTTTTTCAAGTTTTCTTTTTGGAGATTCTTGATGTGAAGACATTTCTGATTGGTCATTTTCTTGTTTAATACTCGGTTCAATAACTTGAGGAGAATATAATCTTGCAAAAGCTGATTCGGGAGAATTTAGGTTGATCTGGTTTTGGCCACAAGGTGCACTGAAATAAAGAAAAACATTTACCCAACCAGTGAAAACAGGCACAGGAAAGGATATAAATACGAAAAAAATTAAAAGAATCAAAATGAACATAAAGGCCACAAGGAACATAAGAAGATTGAGTATTACCACCTTGGTGAGGGTGGGCTTCACTTTCAGAGTTTTCAATGGAAATTGGGCGGATTCAAGTAGTCCAATTAACAGATGTTTTTTAAAAAAAGGAAGTTGGATAAAAGTCAGAGAAGAAATAGAGAAATAGGAAAGTTTTGAAGAAAAAAAAATAAAGTTGGCAACAATGGAAACAATTTCATGGTAAAAAGGCTTAGGACTAAATACTAAAGTAGTTTTCTTTGCGGATACTTACACGATGTTAACATCAGCAGTAATATTTGGTTTTCTAGTAGGAACTTTAATGGGGGCTAGTCCCTCAGAGCGTGGATTAAGTTTGTGATCAATTGGTTTGAAATACAAACATTCAGACTCAATACTGTCGCTACGATCATCTGAAAACTCAGATTTTGTAATTTTTTTAATCCTCTTGGGTTTTTTAACTAAATTTTGAGATTCAGACTTAACACTGTTGCTATCATTTGATAATTCAGATTTAATATTTTTTTGTGTTCTTCTATTTCTTCTGACTAAATTTCGAGATTCATTCTTTGCCTTTTTACCAACATCCTGGCACAAAATCCTACAAGTGTACTCTTTTGTCGCAAAATTATTCAAGAACAAAGCCGCCTTTTCTTTTCTTTCTTCGTCCACTTCTTCCCGACTTTTTAAATCGGTACTAGTACTAGGAAGTGACTCTTCATTTTCTAGTTTAATGCTTGCGGGTTTTTTATCAATAAACCTCTCCGATTTCACATTCTTTACTAAGTTTTCAGCAGTAATCTCTGAAAAACAATTTGAAAATCTAAGGTTATGTATTACGTTTTGGATACCTTCAAGAATGTTTTCACTACGTCCGTTTAATTTATTTTTAACTTGTGTTGGAAAAGTGTCTTGAATAGCCTTCCATAATGCCTCATTTATTAATTTGTTTGACTTTGTTGCAGATCTAAGCCATGAACCAACCCTCACCATACACAAGGGACAAACAACGTTTGTATTTTGACTTGTTGCTTCAAAACACGCCAAACAAAAACCGTGACTGCATGGAAGAGTTATCGGTCGTATTATAACACTTCGACAAATGGGGCAAATCACATCATTTGCACTTATTTTCGTATAATCAAACTTATTTATTTTAACACGTCTGGGAGCCATGTTTTATTTACTTTTTAGTTTGACATTTGACATTTCTTTAAACTTTGCAGCTTGAACCCGATTTACCATCAAACCGAAAAGAATTTTATTAATTTTATAAACAATAAACTATATGTAAAACTTATTTAAATTATATTAAGACATATTTAGCACTCGTTAAATTGTAATTACGTTTTTATATTTTTTGTTTTTTGCATTCAAACATTCAGTAATTCGGACGCTGAGCTATTTTCGGCTACACGAACTCAAAATGTCAATCAAATGTCATTCAAATCAAATAATAATAATAGCAATTATTCTCAGTGATTTTCTAAGACAATTGTTGCTATAAATTCATGATAATATCCAAGAAATTGTAAAGAAAAGGAAGTGTAACATTGCTGATAACAGAAATGACACGTATCACTTGTCCTCTCTTGAAATACTAGTAACCTAACCTGGTCAAGGTAGAAGTTTGTTTCTATTTATATTTCAACAAATTACGTGAGTATTTCAGGTGAAATTAACGAAATGGATGGTCTGCACCGAGTTGATTGGAATTTATCACCTATCAGTATTGACCAAATTGAGCCAAACTTGTACCTTGGATCATTATCTGCAGCTAAAGACGTCGACACTTTAACAAGGTACAAAATAACCCATATCTTAACAATAGACACTTGCCCCTTGCCTCGAAAAATCCTCGAACTTAAAAACATCACAACCAAGTATATCCAACTCTCAGACCAACCTAAAGAAGACCTGCTAAGTCACTTTGACGACACTGAGGTTTTTCTCCTTGATGCTGTGTCAAAAGGGGCTGTTTTGGTGCACTGCTACTTTGGTGTATCTCGCAGTGCGACTGTTGTGATCGCCTACATTATGAAAAAGTACCAGTTGAGTTATAAAGAAGCGTTTGAGAAAGTCAAATCAAAGAGGAGTATTGTGTACCCAAATCAAGGTTTCGTTTCTCAGTTACACTTATATAAAGAAATGGGCTACAAAATTGACCCAAACAACATGAAATATAAATTATTTCGTTTGAATATCGCCGCTGATCATGTGAAAAAAGTGAAAATCTTGCCGCAAAATTTCATGGATTTGATTAAATTCGATCCGGGTTTGACTCAAACTCAGCCTGAGCCCAACGTTTATAGATGTAAGAAGTGTCGGAGGGTTTTGGCATGTGAATCTAATCTTATTACGCATAAAATTGGAGGAGAGGTTTGTACAAAAACTTATTTTCTTGAACCTTTGGCTTGGATGAATGTCACACAGACAACACAAGATAAGTTATATTGTCCGAAATGTAACAGTAAAGTTGGGTCGTTTAGTTGGATTATGGGATGTCAGTGTCCTTGTGGGGTTCAAGTAGCGCCTGCTTTTTATTTGACGCCATCTAAAGTTGATTTTACGAATGTTGTGAAAAATGTTGAAATGACTTTTTAAGTATCTCAAATCAGATTTGAGTCTTCCAATATTTTTGTTGTTGTTTTTGCCTTGAAAATTAGTTCAAGTTCTAGTCATTTCAGCAGACTTTTTGGATATCTGAAGTCTAATAGTGTTTTAACACTTACATAATCCCAAAAAGTAATATTTTTGTCAAAATTGTGATATTTTATAAAAGTATGTTATAAATAACGTGTGTTTTTAAAAAATCTGCCCGTCAATGATTAAGCTTGAAATTTTGTCAAAATCAAAACGTCTGTACAGTAGGCAACCAACAAAAGTCGTCCCGTTTTAATGTTTTTAATGATTTCTTATATTTTTTATTTCTGAAACGCACAAATAAAAATGTTTACAACATAAATTGTGTATTTATAACATACTTATTAGAACAAAACAAGAAAAAAGTAATGAAATCTATTTTTGTGTGATATTTGGACCCTGCATTGGTAGATTGCAGTTTATTATTGATACAATTGTAGTTAGAAAATATATCTAGAGCAATACGTACATTTCTTGTATATAAATAATACAATAATGAAAATATATCAGATGATAAAAAATTGGATCGGCTCATAATCTCTTTTTACAAACTTTATTTCGATTTTTTTGTAGTTTATAAAAAAAATAGAGTCGATGTTGTTACTTCCGTTATTATATAAAGAAATTATTTAATGCTTCCAATTAGATTTTTTGTGTGATTTAATTTTTTTAGTGTAATGTGTCAGTATTATTCAGTATTCCTCTTAGCAGTGGTGTAACAAGTGGTTTCTTTGTTATAACAATCGTTAAGTTGTAACAGATAATAGATTGTCCCAAAATTCACAGATCAACAAAATGCTACACGTTTCTTAAGGATTAATAAACACCTTTCTTTAATACTCTAATCTAAGAGGCCATGATTTCTGTACAACACTCTTTAAAAAAATATATTTGGAACAGCAATTAGCATCCTTTTTATGAAAGCAAACAATAAATAAAAATTCAAAAAGGACATTCAATGGTAATTTGCTCTTTTAAACATTTGTTGGTCTTTTTGTTACACCCCCCAAGTTACGCCACTGCTTTTTAGTATATACAATATTTATTATAATGGCCAAAAACCTCAAAATATAAAACGTACAATCTAAATAATGCCTATAACGTTGTTATCAAACAACTAGAAAATATTTTTGTGTATTAACATGTGTAGTATGTTGTTAATTTAAAAAATCCAATTGTTGTTGTTCCAATAAATTGATTATTTGTTGTTTAAACAAGAGTTTTTAGAATTTATTGAAAACAGTCACACTACCATATCAAAACTTATCAACTAAATGTAAAATATGTTGTTGCTCTTGATCCCTCCACTCCTTATCACCTTCATCTCCCAAATTTCCTGCATACTCTCTCATAATATGTCTGATTGTCTTTAATGATCCTCCTCTCAAATTAAGAATCTGCATAACTCGTTGTTTAATACTGGCAGGTCCTGCAGCACAAACTTCAACAATGATATAATCAACTAGTTGTAGTGTAAACAAGCCGCCTTCAAGCCGTTTCATATAATTCCCATCATCATCTTCAACTTCTTCTAAAGCTTCATCAATCGCTTCAACTTTCTCCAAATATTTAAAATGCAACTCTAACAACCGATCAACTTTCTCATGATCGTTTTCTGTGAATTTACTTACAAGTCTTTGTCGTTGTGACCCTCGACAATTCCGTAACATTGAGGCAATAATCGACGTGACGTGTTCTTCATGTTCTTCAGTCGAGAGGACTTTCTTTCGATTTTTTTTTGGAGTTTTCATAAAGAGTGGGAAAATTGTGCGAAGACCTAAGATATCTACGAATTTATTACAGTTGTCTTTACCGTGAGGGCCTGACATTGCATAATCTAGAACTTTAAGTGAGCCATTACGTGACGTTTTCTTCTCTCTGAGCATCAAATTCATCAATTGAAGACCTTCACCTTTGAGAAACCTATCTCGGTTTGAGACTACCATCAGAGCACTGCATAAACAGTTGAATAGATTCTCCATTAGTTCGTGTTCTTCAGCACTTGAAGGATCGTGACGTTTATAAAACGCTAACTGTTGTAAGAGAGTATCAATTCCGTCCATTTCACCTAAAGCAGTTCGGTTTTTTTCATTATCTTGAAGGAGGATCGAGAGTAATTCGCTGGCGTAGAGTTTGTTAGAATCAAAGGGAGCTTTGACTTTTAACCGTTTCAGTAGCCATTGTAGTAAGCCTTGTTTTGTGGCTTCATTACAGATTTCGTTACGTAATTCGGTGAGGTTTTCGATTATTGATAAGGAGTTGTGGACACCGTCAGCTTCTTCTTTTACTTTTTCGTCAAGACGGTCCAAGTTTTGTACTATTAAGGCTATGACTTGGTGGTCAAGTAAGGAGTCGATTAAGGCTTCGGCGCCTTCTTCTGATTCGTGGAGGATATCTACGTCTGTTAACTCCTGAAGAAGCTCAACGGTTGCTACCTGTAACAATAAAAAAATAAAATGTTTTACTTGTTTTAAGACTGGAATAATAATGCAAAATTACTTACTGCAATATCTGTGTTATCATGTGCTAGTAACTCCAGCAGACTTGGAATAACCTGAAGCTTCACAAGTAAAGGATAATAATCAGGAGCAGTCGACAAAACTCTCATTTCCTGTAAAATCTCGTGTAATTCCAATTCACTCTCCATGAATTTTTCAGGAGAGTCAGGGAACTTAATTCTCATTTCTCTATTTTTGAGACTCCTTTTCTCGAAATTTAAAACAATTCTTTTAATTGCTGCTTCGTCAATTACTTCACCCTGCAAAACACAACTGAAAACAAGTTTAATTTAGTGCTGAAACCTCGTACTTCAGTTTGTTCAGTTTCAACGAATTTCAGGATTTCTTGTCTTTCCTCTTCAGAAATTTGATCTAAAGTTTGTAAAGAGGGGGTTGGGGACACAGCACGAGACATTTTATTTGCTTTATCTCTGGCAATTCGTCGCATTTTTCTCTGTTTTTCAATTTCGTCGCCTTCATTTTCAACGGGTCTTTTCACACCTTGGGGAGGCTGTAGGCAAAAATTTTAAATTGGTAGCAACCAGTCTTGAAGTTTTTAATAATTTAACTCACTTTATAGTCTAGTAATTCCCCAATATCCATTTTTGCGAAAAATGTTTTGGAAAACTCCAAATATAACCTATTTGTTTAGTGTCAATTTTTTTAACATTTTCATTCACCAACATGAAAACAAAAAAATCCCTAAAAATTTTGACAGATGAGTGACAGTTAACTGTCAAAAGCTTGCGTAAGGGGGCTATTTACCAAAATTACATAAAAACAACTTAAAAATTATATAAGAGGTATTAAATAATAATTAAAGTGGTGGAATATTGAATAGTTTGATTTCAGTGGCAGAATGGCAACTAAACCTCCTGTCGGTTTGCTAAAAAGAGCTTGGAACGAGGTTCCTGATGTGATGGGCAGTGGAATTATGGCCCTTTTTGGTCTTGTCATGGGTACAGGGGCTGTTGTTTATTATTACAAAAAAGACGGGGATAACAGACGGTATAAACTTGAATACACCGTAATAAGACACGATGATCCACGTGCTGAGAAAGTTAGGAAAGATTAAAAGCAAGTTATCAATATACGTTTTATTGTAGTACCATTTGTTTTGTTTAATAAATAATTTAATTAATTTCTTTGTATAACCGTACCAATCTCTGATTAAAAAATTTCCTAATTAAAATAACAGCAAATAGTACTGTATTTACATGATAGTGTATTAAAAATCTGGCCTATTTAATAAAATATAAAAACAAATATGTTAACACCATGAGAAAAAGGGGCTCTTATCTTGGAAGCGTTGTGTAAAATTGAAAAATCGATTTGTTTGTTGACTTTGCGACCTGAAAAACACATTTTAGTGTCTCATAGAGTCATTTAAAATGAGTGTATAATTTTTTTTTACCTCTCCACAACAACTGCGGGCATTTGGACTAGCTGCACTGGCGATTTTCCATCCTTTAGAGCTTGTGTTAGATTAAGAATTTGGCCCCTCATGACTGACATTTGTCGTTCATACAGACTTCTATCAAAGCCTTTATCTTGCTTAAATAGTAAATATAAATCATCACATAAATCCTGTACAAAATTCATATCAGCTAAAAGTGGTAGAACTAAATCTTTTGTTTCTTTACTAAACTCGACTTTAGCTTGTGGTAACCATGCCCAATGGTACGGATAAGCCCTCCAACTGTCTGGATGTTTATAAGGAAAAGCCAAACCATTATCTATGGCAGCAATTTTAATTTCCGGTAAATGTACTAAATTCCAGTCAGTGGTTTCGGTTAATTCTACTGGACCATTTCCGTTTGAAATCGTAGGATGTTCGTATTTTATTAACCAATTATCATTTCCGCGATCTGTATTTCTTATTATATAATCTAAAACGACTAAACGTTCAAACTGAAGTTGAAATTTTTGAGCCATTTGTTTAGGCAATGGTTCTGCCTCAAATCTTCTTAACCAATAATCAGCGTCTTTATAACCATCTACAAACAATTGGAATGAACCACACTAAAAATTAAATTAATTACAATTCTCTCTCTAATTTAACTCAATTAAAACAACCTTTGGTGGCAAACCTATCCTATTAAATCTTAATCCGACATTTGGAAACTGTTCCATTATAGCACGTTTCATTCGCGCTTTTTGCCTGTCTATCCTAGGATAATTGAAAGTTTCTGATACTAATTTGACGACCTACGAGGCAAAATATGCTTAAAAAAATACTTTTTTAAAGTGTTACATACCCTTGTTTTTGGTACAATATTGAGATTAAGTTTTGAATCAACTAAATAAGCAGCAGCTTCTGATAAATAACCCTGATTTGGAATTAAACATGATCGACCGAAACAACAAGGACAACACAGTTTATGCATCCATTTTGTCCATTTTGGATTTAAACGACCGTAAGGTTCTTCATCTTTTGGCTTAAAAACAGCAATTATTTTCTGAAAAGGAAATAAAAACTGTTATTTATAATTTGAAGCACGACGCGTAGCGAAGCACAAAAACTTGATATCTGTTTTCGATTTTTTATTGTTTAAATTTCTCTTTTCTTTACATAATATAAAAAAAAATCAATGATATTAATACCTCTTAATAAATATTCAAGAAGCAACCGCAAAAAATATCAGTTTCTATTCGTAATATAATCAACTATTTATCTATTCACAGGTCAGTAGCTTGCACATTTTAAAGCAATAAATGAATGAATTGTGCAACAATTTTTAAAAAAAGAATTAAAAGAAAAATTATTTAAACAATTTGGTCTTACAAATTCTTATTAACTCAGGCAAAATTGCTCGTAAAACACGCATCAAATATTGTAAACAATTCAATTCTTTTACTCAACCGTATAAATTGCAATTCGTTTTATATTACAATGTTAATACGGCTGTATACAGTGTTTTTTGAAACGCATTAATTTTTTTTCCTAAATTTTAGTGCTCTTTTCATTAATTTTATAAATTTCGTTATTGTGTTTCTGTTTAATTGAAACTTCGTCTTTTCAAATTGAAATAAATATAAAATTTAATAAGAAATCAAAACAAGTCTAGACTTATCAACTTAAAATTATTACTTTGCCTGAACTTATCCGATAACAATTGATATATTTGTATAGTGTTAAAGGTTAAGCCCTACATTTGAGTCATTATTTGTTTCTGTTTAAATGCAGTAGATTTTTAAATCAGCAACTTCTGGTTTTATCAAAACAAAATATGTTTGGAATTTACCAATAGCACTAGATCGACTTAGTACTAGTGCTTCCCCGAAATTCCTAAATTAATATATGCTCAGTGTGTTACTCCTTGTATTTAGAAATTACCATACAAGAAAGAAATCACTGAGCAAAAAATCAAGACCTATTTCACTAACTGAAATACAAAAGAAACAAGAATTTCATTAAGAAAAATACGTATTTTTCGGTAGTTATGTTATGACCCAGACTGGTAAATAACAAGTTAATGAGAGCATTTAACAGCATACTAAAATCTTTACTCATACATTAATTGTTACAGTTTTAGTGTAAATGACCAGATGTTTACATTTCGTTGATTACTGAATTGTAACATTAGATAGTGATTTGTAAAGTGTCTGTTTTATGTAAATGTCCAAATTTGTTTAAAATTTTTAAATCAAAAATTGAAAGCTTGTTGTAAATCTTTTGAACTTGGGTGTAACATTACGTCAACGAATTATTACACACTTTATGGTGACTCAACTTCAAGAATTGTGCAAATCTCATTATTATTATTTTTTTGTACCTAAATTGCACAATTTATTATACAGAGTGGACTCGAAATTCGTTGTTTAAGATAAATTTAATAACCTCGAAAACCACACAGGTTTTTATTAAATTAGGGTGGACAACAATTTTTTTTTTCTAAATATAGCATGTTCCCAAGCCTACGAACCAAGGAGGTTAGATAGATCCTATCTAACCTGCTTGCTACGAACTAAAAAAATTATAATAAAAAAATTACTGGAATATATGTATTTTTAATAAATATTGAAAGTTTCAAATGTGCAGCACTGGCTTTATTTTAAAACGCTGTAAAAACGGTCAAAGATACAAAAAATGTAAGAGAAAAATGCTGTAAAAAAAATTAAATTTTGTATAATAAAACCCAGGAAACTTAATTTTTATTTCTGACAGTTTAGGCTCCAGAGACAGTTAATAAAGATAATTGAATAAGCGTTCTACAGAATGATTCAGCTCAGCTACTGTCTTCTGTAGCTCAGTTATAACTTAAGTTAAATTTTTGTTATTAAAATAAACTAAGGGGAATTTTAGGAAAATATTTTTATTTATTATACAGGATGTTCCAAAAATAAAACGCTTTTATTTTTTTTGTGCCTTTTTAGTTACTTACACACCCCCAAAATAGTCTTTAATCGGATTAAAACTAAAAAAAAGTGTTTTGTCAACTATTTTAATAATTTTAGTGATTATAATCATCAACGTCATTTTCAAAATAAAAATTTATTCAAACTCTCCTTAAGGTGGTTCAGTACCCATAATTTGGTCAAAAATTAATGACGATATTTTTCCAAAATAATGAAAGCGTTGTCTTGTGTTGTCGATACAATGTTAAAAAAATATTTTTTTAAAAAATGTTTATAATATCAACTGCAATTTTTTTTTTGTTGAAGACAGGGTTTCAGTATTATCTATTATTTATTTATCAAAAAAATTTTTGTATTCAGCATTGTAAGTTAGACACTTTTCCTTATGTCTTTCTGCTTTTTGTTATCATCTTTTAATTTTCTAATAAAAAAAACTTTGAAGTAATTGTAAAATAAAAACCGACTTAAAAAAATATTCTAGATCACACTGTATTTTTATAACACAGTGCTTTTATCTATTCTGAGACTTTGCTTATACGAAAATTGTTATTTTTTTAATAGAACACCATATAAGCTTGTTAAAAATGCAATTTGAGGGTAAAAAAAAGTATTCTGTATGTATTTCTATCGAGTAACTATTAAAATATCTATTAAGAGCAAGCCATGACAGTATTGTAACTTTAACTACTTGCAAACTGTCAATCGAATATAAACTAACAAGTTTTTGACAACTTCAAGTTGAAAAAAATATGTTAAAGACATTAAAACAACTTGTGATCAGTGTCTTTTAAGAGGAATAAACAACAATATAGTATTCTATTTATAATAGGTATTAAATATTTATATTAGTTATAAGGTTATGTTTTATTGACAGTTGTATGTGGGTAAAGTTACACTTTAGCCAGTAGGATGATATCTATAGCTTTCTCTGAATGGATATTTTAATAGTCACTCGATATTTTATATGTGAAGCACACGTTTTCGTGCTTTTATTTCTAGGGACTGTAAATAAAATGTAAATTAAAATTACATTAAATTTCATCGTGTTCCAAGCTGTTTAGAGTAAGCTATAAAAGTCTAATAAATAATAAAGAACAAGCCGTGTTATTGTCACTTTAACCACATGAAATTGTCAGTGAATATTGTACAGTTGGCAATACAGTTTTTTAAATGACAGTCTACTTGTCAAAATGTCATTTTTCAATTTATTATTTTTTGTTTATATTATTAATGAACTCAGGAAAAAGGGATTACGACGATTAAGACTAACGTTTCTAATTTGTCAAAATTGCGTTTTGTTATTTTATTTTTTAAATAAATCATTTTGAATATGTCGCAAATTGTCAATTAACGTCAACAATTTAGTAAAAAAAGTCACCAAAAACTAATACGTGATTATGCAATTCGCATAAATTATGTAGGGATTAGGATAAAATAACGTGGCATTCGTTGTTTTAATGGCTTCATAAAGATTATTACGTAAAATTTGTAATTATTAAAAATTGTTAGGTTATGCTTTATTGACAAAATGACAAATTGACAGTGGACAATTGACAGTTAGTACAGCTATAGCTTCCTCTGAATAAATATTTTAGTAGTCACTCGATATTTTAAATATAAAAATAATGAACAGGTGTGATAAATGATTTAGCAGTTTATAAAAACTCGTTCAATGACTAACATTTTTCTGAGAAAAAACTGTTTATCAGTCTTTTATAAGAGAAAAAACGTAATTTCAATTTTTTTCAAACAACATTTCTATGGAAATATAATTCAAATTAAACGTAAAAATGCTAAATGAATTGTCAAAAATTAAGTAAAAAACAGTTTGTTTTCTGGCAAAAAAGCTTGTTTTTAACGCAGAAAACGTTATATAGAGTAGAATTCAGGTTAGATACGTGATATTAGATGTGTGGTTTCATCATTCCCTGCCACAATGAAACATTATTCACGTTTAAATGATGAAAAAAGAAAAATACTAACACCAGAGGGGTTTTTGACAAAATAGGATCCACTAGAGCCCTGAGAAATTCGTTCTGGAAAAATGCCATTGTCGATGGCGACTTCAGCTTGCCATACCAAATCACTGAAACCTGGATCATCTGGAAAAGAGGATATTACCAAACTGTGACTCCCAAATCATCAAGTACCTGGAAATTGATTATAAGAGACATCCAGCCCCCCTAAGAGAGGCTGTGATTCTCTGTTTAATCCTGGGGAATCCAATGCTGGTTCAAAAATGATTTCAGGGACTAAAGGTACGTCCTCAGCTGAACTATCACTACAAGCAACTGACAAGGCACTGTGCACTTCGTTTACGGTAACACTAGAGTTTGCTAGAATAGGAACAGTCTCACTGGCACTCATCACCCGATTTACTTAAATTTAATGTGTTTGTTAACATTTATAATTGATATGGATTTCTTTTACTATATAGAAAATGTACAAAATGAAAAGCAATCAAAATTAGAAGCGCATTATTAATTGACTAGAATTTAATCAGTGAAGAAGGTTAACGAAAATCCACTAGAAATTATTTACAACGTGATAATAATAACATCGCAGTTAAATTAAGAGTATTTGCACTAGAAATACTCAAAAGTCACATCATTTTGATAATCAGATGACAGGCAGAACAAGAATTTTACAAATTTTAATGTCGTTTTATCTAAAATTTTGGTTCTTTTTTTTTAAGGGTTGGTATGAATATTCACACTTACAATTTTTATTTCTCATCAAAAACACTGTTTTATCTACGTGTATGACTAACTACACAATACGAAATTGATTGCACTTTATCTTATCTTCTGTTTAATAATTATTTATTGTTTTCCTCTCATTTTAACCGATAATTTTTACACAAGTGACAGACGATTGGTACCACTGTTAGTAACATTTGAAAGTCACTAGTGTCAAACTGTCAAACCGCTTGTCGTCAATTTAAATCTCTTATTTAACAAAAATGAAAATAATAAGAACAATTGTGTGCGGTGTCATTGTATTTATTGCATTTACTAGTAATATAGTACAAGTAACAGGTAATTAACTTTTTTTTTTAATATAAATACGATAAAGATAGGTTATGTGATGTGTGGCCCTCTCTGATTGGTGGACCTGCCAAGTTGGCCCCACAAAGTTAGAAAAAAAATTATAAAAACAATTGACCAGAATTGCCCGTTGATTGACCATTATTGCCCACCACATCATTTTGATTTGCCCATTTTTGTAAAAAATATTGGTTGGGTTGTCTCTTGTTGGTCTAGACTAGACCGTTTAGCTATGAAGGGGTGCCCCCATTTTTACCAAATTTTGAGTTTGCTTATTTTTTAGTCTTTAAAACTAACCCCAGAAATTTCAACTCTTTACCTCTACTACAAAGGGAAGCTTACAGGGGTCTGGGGTGGAAAAACCAAATTTCGTATTTTTAAGTAAATAGTCCGGGAGCCCGTGGCCAAAAGCGAATTTTCTGATCCTTAAAAATTTAATAATAGCTTGATTTTAGTGTGTAACATGTATACTAGAGTCAGCAGTCTGGGTTCTGGCAATAGCACACCTGAAGAGTTTAACAATAAAAAAAATATTAGTTATGGTTTTTGTGCTAATAAATATAGCAAAAAAATACTCAGACTGTGCATAAAAAAATTTACTGTGTCAGCACTAATTCACCACCAACATTATCGTAGAAGCGAAAGTAAAAGTTAGTTATTAAAATAATAATTAAAAATAATTTCTGAAAGCTGAAAGTTATAAATACATTTTATTATAATATTCTGTTAATAAAAACAGTCAGACTTCAATAATCAAAAGCAATAATCTTATCTTTTGTGCGGATTTAATAAATAAAACTATTAATTTTTACTAAATAGTTTTATTAAAGTCTGTCTCTTACAACGATGAGCGACAGAACTGAATATTGTGTAAGAATTTATTAATTTTGTTTGGTTTCGGGATAAGTCAGACATTGTATTACTCGGTTTTGTTTATTGGCCTACGTTTTGCCTCTTTTTTTGAGGCTTCTTCAGGGCTATTAAACTAGGAGAAGCTTCAAAAGAGGCGAAACGTAAGCCAATAAACAAAACTGAATAATACAATAAATGTCTGACTTATCCCGAAACCAAACAAAATTAATAAACCCAAACACACAGACGAAAAAAATTGGAACCAATTGTGTAAGAATTTTAATGAAATAAGTCGTCATTAACAAAAACAGATCAGCTGATTCCAAAGCCGCAGACACAGGTATACATAATAAGTACATAAATTAGGTAACCTATTAACAAAAAAACAATGAATAATACAAATATGACACTCTACCTGTTTTCCTTTACCATCTATTCATCGATGCATAAAATGCTGAGCCGGTATTCGCTTCGAGTGTGAGTGCAGTGCTAGACAAAATATGAACTACGGGATGCTATCAGAGTATGCTTTTATATGTATGTAACCAGACTAGTTAACTAGACTAATAAGAGACACTTATTCTTACGTATTTTGAACCAGGCATTACGAATTTGACAATTTCGTTTCTTCAAATTTACACACTCCACCCTAAAATGGAGTTGAAAGTTGAAAAAATCACATTTTTTAATTTTGATAATTTTTTTTACCCCTAAAATTTAAATGGAAAAAATGAGACCCTTAAAATAAATCCCGGACATGTCTTAAGTTTATTAGTAAAAAAAAATTTTGCGCATGCACATTACCGTTTAGGCCCCACAAAGTTTCCAATAAACGTCTATAGGTCTCAGTAACTAGATGTCGTATAGACATTCTGTTAGAGCCAAACATTTTTAAAAAATCTATATTTTGTATTCCTCAAATTTCAGATTTTTAGGGCCATAAATAAAAAAGTTTTTTCCGCACCCCCTAAAATTTGGGAGTTTGAGATGAAAAAAAATTTCATATTTTTAATTTTTTTAAAAAATTTATATACATAAACGTCAAATAAAGACAGAAAATTAGCTACAATTATGCGGTTTTTAATTGGGGTACTTTATAAGGTCTCATACCTAAACCTTAAAAAAAATCGCGGAAGATTCTTTTACTTTTGAAGATTGGCGGTGGATCTTTTTAAAATAATTTGTTACAATACGTTAGCGCGTGGTTTTTGACTAAGTTTTTTTTTAATGAAGTAAAGATACAGTTAAAAACAAAATTTATGAATCTATTTTGACAAATCATTTAATTTTTTTTTTTTCTAACTTTGTGAGGCCATTTATACACAGATTATTGTCTGAGACTACGTTGCGTCAAATACAAAAATTTCTCTCAATTCCAGCTGCAAAACAAAGATATGTTACTTGTGGTTCAGTAATAAAACTAATGAACACAGATTATCGTGTTAGACTACATTCCCATGATGTTAAATACGGTACTGGTAGTGGCCAACAATCAGTCACTGCAACTGAAATCCAAGAAGATATCAATAGTCATTGGGCAATTAAAGCAGCGTCTGGTAAAATATGTCCGAGAGGAGAGCCAATTAAATGTGGCTCAACAATCAGATTAGAGCATTTAGAAACTAAAAAAAATTTACATTCTCATCATTTTTCAAGTCCTTTGAGTGGTTACCAGGAGATTAGTTGTTATGGGGAAAACGGGGAGGGTGATACTGGGGATCACTGGGTTGTTATTTGTTCTGGTATGTTTAAGGATATAAGTGTTGGGGTTTAATTGAGAGATTCTTGTTTAGGGGATAGTTGGCAAAGAGATGATAGTGTGATGCTTAAACATGTTGATACTGATATGTATTTATCAGCTTCTGGGAAAACATTCGGGAGACCCATTAATGGTCAAATGGAAGTTGTGGGTGTTAGGTCTTCGACAGGAGCGGTTCACTGGCAAACTATGGAAGGAGTGTTTTTACATGCGCCAGATTTGGCAGCGAAACATATGCATATGGCACATACAGAGTTATAAATTTTTATGTACCTACTTAGATTAATTTATTGTATAATTTGTTAAATTTGTGATATCTGTGACAAAAATATAAAAGAAACTTTCCTTTATATATATTTTTTATTATATTGAAAGTACCTCTCACAATTCCACAATTGAATATAAAGCGGTAAAGAATTTTGTTTGACAAATAGACAATAGGGTGGGCCAAACTAGGTCTAATAACATTACAAAACCAATTCTATTTTATAGCAGTTATTTAGTAAAATATTACTTTGCGACACTTCTTTGGGTTTTGTAATGCTTGTCATTACTTTTTAATTCTAGAATATTGTAGATCTAGCTCTAATTTAACCAAAATCTGCGGCAAGAAAATAACCAACTTAAATTCGCCTTTTCAACACAAATTTTTACGATATTTTTGTAATTTTAAGATTCTTAATTAAGATATTTAAAAAAGTTCTATCAGTTGATGCATACATTATAATTTAAAAAACTAGCTATATATTAAAATTTTTAAAGATCTTTATTTTTCATTTCTATTTAATCAAACACCAATTTTTTAAAACAAGTTTTAATATCTAAGAAATTATAGTACATACATAATAAATCACAAAATATTTAAGGAACTGCCGCTGTTGGTGCTGCACTTGCAGTAACTGTTGGACAACAAACTCCAACAAATCTAAAAACAGTTTTAAATTATTGTTACTAATTTTTTTTGCTAAGTACTTACGTATCCAATTGACAGAAATAATCTTGGAAAACTTTGACATCAGTTAAAAGAGAAAACACTTGTGGACAGTGTGATAACAGTGTACACATTCCAGCAGGACCATTTATAGGTGTTTTGGGACATTGGGGATTTGCTGGTACTGTAGTTTCATTTGTGCCAATTTGGTAATTTCCTAAAATAGACACTTAAGTGGAATTGCATTTATTAAAGTTTCTTTTACCTCCAGACAAAGTTACTGTTCCATTTTCACTTAAAATATCTTTCAACCAAGGCAATTTAGTCTTGATGTCTTCGTATAAATCTTGTGTTTGTGGTAATTGTGTTGTACTAGTTTGTAAAACTGCTGGAGTTGTTGGGTGAAAACCAAACGGTTGTCCTACATCAGCTTCTTCCAGTTCGTCTGCATCGAATGATTCCGGAATTGGTGCTGCAAGTGCCACTTTAGGTGCCATGAATTGACCGGAGTAAGGAACAGGAGCTTTAAATATGGTTTTGCTTAATTTTTTTTTTCTATGTATATATTTACCTCCAAGAGCAGCATAGGAGTGATAAGCAGGGTATGCAGGACGTGCAGCTAAAGAAAGTGTTGGTGCTATAATTAAGTGAAAGCAAAAAAAGACCTAAGCAAAAGAAAGAAAGTATTGTAAAAAAACTTACCTCCTCTAGCGCCTGCGAGTATAAAACCTGTAATCAAACTTTGTTATTTCTAACATTTCCAAAATTTCATTTAACTTACTTCTTTGTGCGTATTCGGGCCTATCAATAGCTGAAATAAATTTTCGATGAGTTTAAACAGGTGTAAGAAGGATTTTACTTACATTTTGATGCATCTTCAGTATTTACAGCACTTGTATCGTTTGGTTTTACTACAACTAAAGAACTGACTGGAGTTACAAAAGAATATTTTAAAGCAA
Organism: Tribolium confusum; assembly: GCA_029207805.1. Classification (NCBI taxonomy): domain Eukaryota; kingdom Metazoa; phylum Arthropoda; class Insecta; order Coleoptera; family Tenebrionidae; genus Tribolium; species Tribolium confusum. The sequence continues at coordinate 1,591,758 of JALGAY010000004.1, forward strand.
TTTCTAACGCTTTCTTCGTGTAGGGCTCTTTCTTTTCTGCTGCATCTCTAGCGTCAAGAATTTGCTTAATAGTAAGGTAGGCCCAAAGCCGTTCTAAATCACCAACAGGTGCTTCAATTTTTGGTCTCCAAATCAACGGTCCTTTAATACCATTTCCTTCAATTGTGGGAGGCGTAAAATCACCATCTGCAACTCCAGCAACGACTAATTCAGAACCGCGGAAGTAAATTGGGAAATCGGTTTTTGTTAGTTTTGTAACATTTGAAACGTATTTGAAATTAACATTGTTTAAAAGAGGAGATGAAATCTGTTTGTAGAATTCTTCTAGTTGGAGACTGGCATCAGCAGCTTCGTAAATATGTCTTGCAAAACCTAAGTTTTTGAGTGAGATTTTTTGCAAGAACTCGCGGTCAGCACCGTCACCAAAAGACAGTGAAAATATTGGGGTTTTATTTTCGCCAGTATTGATTTCTGAAATCTAGAAACTTTATTAGCTAATAGCTTAAATTGGGGTTTTTATTATTACATCTGAAATGATTTTTTCAGTACTTGTTGTCCCAACAGTTGGTTCACCATCAGTCAAAAACACAATGATCGGTTGATGATTGTTACTTTTATCTTCTTTATTTTTTTTAACAAGTTTTAATCCAACTTTTAAAGCAGAGTTAATATCAGTTCCTCCGTATGCATTTAATTTTTCTACAACTTTCTTCGCTTTCTTGATATTTTCTTCACTTGCTGGAAAACCAGAAGGCAAAACTTGGTTCTGCAAATATATTTTAGTTTTATTTTAGTAAATCAAAAAATCTTACCGTTTTGTTTTTCTTTGGTGTGTTTTCAATTTCACCGTATAAAGGCCAAGGATCTTCACCTTCTTCATAATCAACTTCAACTTTATCAATATTCCACACTTTAACAATTGAACTAAATTCAACAATATTGAATAAATCATCTTTGTTTAATTCTCCAAGAATACTGTTCATTGCTTCTTTCAGTTGCTTCATTCTGATTCCATCCATACTTCCACTAGTATCCAAAACAAAAATAACTTGTTTTGGTAGTGCTGGTACATCACTTGGTGCAAAGAAATGAACAAAATAACCATCTTTGAGTAACACATCTCCATTTGGATCTCTTTCAACATCGTATTGTACCACAAACTGTCCCGCTAAGCCATTTTCTTCTTTTGTACCCAAACCACTCGCTAACTGCTTTTGTCTTTCGATGTTTGGATTGAATTTAACAGTTGCTGAAGTTGAGTTAGCTTGATTGATCTCGGCTAGAGATGCGAGTTTATCATCGTTTTTCGATATTTCATTTCCTGATCTTAGAGAAGGAGATTTTACGAATTTCAGCGGCTTGCTTTCATCGATATGAACCTAAAATTATTATCTTTAGTTTTGTTCGCGTTTTACAATTTTGGAAGTTACCTCAACATTTAAATCTTTAACAGGTTGGCCAGGGTGGATGTTGATTACAATTTCGTATTGTTCATTTTGACGTTGAAGCAATTCTTCGTAAGTTAATGTAAAGATTGCTTTCTTTTGGGGTTCCATATTTAAAGAGACGGTAAATCTGTTTGAATCTCGAGCACTGGCTTCGACATGGGCGGCGGCTTGGCCTCTTCCAACGGCCTAAATTATTGTCAAATTATATTGATTGATTTTTAAATAAAAGTTTGGATGATTGATTATGATATTAAAAAAAAAAAATGTATGATAAAACAAACTTCTTGTAAATTTGGGTGTTACATAATGTAGTTATTATTACAATTATTAATTTTTTAATCAACAAATTAGATAAAAATCTAATTATAATTTTGGTATTCTCATTGAATAACTTAATTGGTATATTTTTCTTTATGAGAAATAGAAGTAGGGAATTAAATCTTGAGTTATTAAAACCTATTATTACGATTTACGACTTCTAATCTTGCTTTGGTAAGACCGAGAAGAGTCTGATGGTATCAGATGTTTGTTTTGGGTTTTCCCTGTACAAGATTAGAGACTTCATAAATCTTGTAATGCCAATAGCTCAAAATTTAAGCCACTCTTTTTATTTCTCACATAAAAAGTATCTCTTGTTAAGGATGTTTTGTTTTGTGAAATTACAAATACAAATTAATTAAATCCCTTTTCAATGAGTCAAGAATACAAATCTTCTTTTATCTTTGATAAAATATTTGTAAATTAAGCGTTACTCATCACATTCATATTACAATAAAATAATTCCCAATAACCTTGACTGACTTTGAATAGAATTTATAAACAAAATGATTTACTCTCTCATAGAAAAACCTCTCACCTCATTATAAATTTGTTTAGCTTCTTCTTTTTCCTTCACATACGCTTTGTAGCTTTTCCCATCAATTTCCATCACAAATCCTGAAATGTACGCAGTTTCTGGTAAGACAACTGAAAATGTTGCTTCTTGTGCTGTCTTTCCCAAGTTTTTCACTTTGCTAACAACTGAAGTTTTGGCGAAACGATTTGTCACGTTTGTATCGACTTTCATTTCGTAAATTTTTGGTACAACAGGAGTTACATCTTCCTAAATTAATAATTCAGAATTTAAAACCTTCTAAACAACGAAATTGTTAAAAAATACCTTTGAGCTTGTAACTTCACTTGAAGATTCCTTTGAAGGTTCCGTTGAAGAAACTACAAGACTGTCTCTTTGGGTTGAGAAACCGAAAGTTGCAGAAAGGCATAACGCAAAGAAAATTCCTAGTTTCAGCTTCATTTTTTCTTTAATCCTCTGCAAAAGTTAGTGTTAGCTTCTTAACGAAGGATTATCTACTGGGTTTTCACTGACTTGTTGCCGGTTTTTAAATGAGTTGATTCGATTTGCATGAGAATGTAAACAAATGCATTACAACACTTCTGATGCGTACTAGATATAGTAGCATGTTTCAGAGATTTAAAATGTTGGGAATAGGGTTTTCCCCAACATCATTTACTCTTAACTACTTGGAAAATCAGCAAATTGAATTTTCTGTGTAAATATTCTGTTTCAGTAATTACTCTCAGTAACGAACACCACATTAAATTTATTTATAGAATCGTAGATAATATTTTAAAAATTATGAATTGTTATGTAAACAAGTTCTTAACAATATTTTTATAACTTCACTTTTTAAATTAATTTTTCTTTACTTACATGAAAATACAAATTTCTAAGTCAATGTTTTTTTCTTTAGTTGTAAATAATAAGTTTTTGGATTAATTACACTTACCTCAATTTGATTTAAACATTAATAATAATCACAATAACAAGATCTGACAGTGAGTGGTAATTGTTGAATTTAAAACCGGTATTATATCGTCAAGACTCCCACCAAATCAATTTCAATTTTGACCTCGGGGTTATACCAAGAAATAATTTTAATAAATAACACTTCTTGAGTATCTTATCGTTAAAGATTATATTAGTGGAAGCACTAAGAAATTTGTGATAAACTTTGTTTCTGGTTTTAGTGCGGAAACTATTAAATAGTGTTGTGATGAAGGGGATTTTCTTGTAATTCTAATGTCTTAAGAGGAATATGGACGAATTTCTTTAGTATAGGGATTCTAATGTAAATTCGCGAATGTGTAGCTTGTTTATTTATAAAAAAAAAAATTAAAAACGGTTTTCGCTATGAGTATTGTAATAATATAAACTACATTTTGACTTTTGAAATATTTAGTTTCGTTGGTTTTAAATTTTAATAATTTTTTTGATAATTATTTTATACTATTTATAAACATTTTTAAAAAAATCGGTTCCAGTCATTTTGTAGTTAGTTATTAGAAGAATGATTGTACCAAATCTCATTAAAATATTTTTATAAATGAAAGCGCTAAAGATTATTAAGAAAAATTATCTCTATACTCCCTTTAAGACGATTGCCTCATTCAGTAAAATGGGTGTGCAATTAGCTTAAATCTGGAAGGATTTTACTTTTAATTTTATTTGTTTTTTTTTATACTGTTTAGGGTGGATTTTCAATTTCTATTTTATGGGGTGAAATCAGAATTATTTCTACTTGCGTGCGTAACGATTTTTTAATGCAAAGTGTGCGTGACGTGACTCTAAGGGCATCAAATGTTTTAATATAGTATAAAAATAAAACATCTAAAATCAGTTAAAATGGAAGATGAAATGTCAACACTTGTCTATGCAATAAATTAATAAGAAATGTCTTTACACAAATTAGTAAATAGTATATTGAAAAACGCGCTTCATAATTTTATAAGACATTAAAAGAAAATCTTTATTTATTGGAAATAGGAAGAAGAAGAAAGAGCAAGAAAAGAAGAAATGAACAGACGTCTAGAGTCATTACAAGAAAACTTTATTTATTTAAAAAAGAGCAAAGAGTAGGAAAAGAGGAATTGAATAAATGTCTAGAAAAGCAAATGGAGATGTTTATAGAATTTAAGGAAAAGCAAAGAAAATTTTTATTGAGAATTGGTGAGGTAAGAAATGAAATTCAAGAATGTAAAAACAGAAAAGAACAGAAGTTATCCCAATTGAACGAAAATGAAGATACTGTTGTCTTAAAAAAAACATCACAAGAAGCTAAAGAAACAATCTTAGCAAACGCTAACAGGAAAAGACGAAAGAAGACAAGAAAATTTATTATAGATGCCATTGTATCACGACGTCAACAAGTAAAGTGATTTGTTCTGACGAGGATAACTACAACTTGGCTGATTTACGTAACAACAGCAAACAGAAATTGTAAGAATTGAAGTATATGGAAAATCAGAAACAAAAACAATTTAAGAATCTGTCATTAAAAAAAAAGTCGAAAATTGCTTTTGACAAAAAAAACCTGAACGTTAATGAGTGATAATAAGGGTAAAAAGAAAATATCTGAAGTTAATGAAGAAACAGAAGAGCATGAAGAAAAGGAAGAGAATGTTGATGATCCAAGAAGGGATGAAGAGAATGAAGTGCCAGCTCTACAGATTAAAATAGAGTTTCAAGGAGTCTCAATCTTTATTTATTCAAAAAAGAGCAGAGAGTAGGAAAAGAGGAATTGAATAAATGTCTAGAAAAGTAAATCTTTATAGAATTTAGAGAAGAGCAAGAAAATTTTTGTTGGGAATTGGTGAAGTAAGAAACGAAATTGAAAAATGTAAAACCAGAAATGAACCGAAGTTATCTGAATTGAACGAAAATGAAGATACTGTTGTCTTAAGAAAAAGATTATAAGAAGCTAAAAAAACAATCTTAGTAAACGCTAACAGGAAAAGACGAAAAAAAGCAAGGAAATTTATTATGGATGGTGTTGTATTAAGATATGTAAAATGATATGTTCTGAAACAAAACAGAAACAAAGATAATTTAAGAATCTATGAAAACTAGAAAGTTGCTAAACAAGAAAAGTGATTTTTGAAAAAAGTTACAAAAACGATTTCGAAATATTAAGCCGGCTGCAAAGAATGCAAATTTAGAGAACCAAGATGGTGAACAAGATCCGAGGCAATTAAAAACATGAGTTGGAGTTATTCCAAGACTGTTTGAAACAAGAAATGAGATTACTCAAAGTTGAAATTGATCTGTTATCAAAAGAGCATCGAAAAAAAAAAGAAATGCGGATTATTTCCAGCGCGAGAATGAGTCTCACAATTGACCGGATTATCTAATACCGCTTCCAAGTCTAAGTAAAATCAACAGCAGTAGGGACTAATGTTGTACCAAGACTAGGACACAGAAACACAGTGCAAATGAATCAGAAGACGAAACTTGGAGGAACTAACAGACCCAGAAATGCTTCTGTTTGTTTGTCTGCGTCTCGTATTCTAGACTCAATTTCAATTTACGAATCTTTTTCACCTCAAAAATTGAAAGAATTGTGTTCAGTAATTCAGAACAAAGCTGAAAATTGCTTGAAGCTAGCTGAAATTTGGACAAAAAACCTGATCGTCGATGAGTGATAATAAGAGTAAAAGCAAAATATTTAAAATTAAGGAAGAAACAGATAAGCATGAAGAAGAGGAAGAGAAGGTTGATGATCCAGGAAGTGATGAAGAGAATGAAGTGCAAACTCTATAGATTAAAATAGAGTCTCAAGGAGAACTTGTCGCAGATGGGCAAAACTTGATAACAGAGAATAAAGAGCTGAAGAACAATCGTAAAGAATTGAAGAAGTCGTAAATTGGGATTTTAAGACTGGTTTTGAGGTTTATAAAACGAAACCTTAATTAAGAAGTTAGAGTAAGCATGAAACACTTTAATTTTACAAAGCTTTGAATATTGTAGGAACTGTTTTTACTCTCATGTGTGATTGTTAAAGGATTGATAAAAATCTAATGAATTGTGCTATTATGCGATCATGTGGCTTCCATTTTAATAAATACAAATTAGAGGGACTAGACAAATTGAAAGAACATGAACGACAAATAAAGAAAGAATATTTTATTACCTAAAAATTACAGTATATAACTACATAATAATCACAGAACTTTTAAAGAACTGTCGCTATAAATCTTGAACTTGCAATTGGACAACACACTCCAACATATCTGTTAAAACAATTATTGTCAATAGATTTGATCAAAATTTAATATTAAAAACTTACGTATTCAATGTACAGTAGTAACTTTGGAAAATTCTTAAATCAGTTAAAAGAGAAAACACTTGTGGACACTTTGGTAAGAGTGTACACACTCCAGCAGGACCATTTATCGGTGTTTTGGGACACTGGGAATTTGCTGGTATTATAGTTTTCTTTGAACCAATTTGGTAATTTCCTAAAATAAACACTTAAGTAAAATTACATTTACTAAAGTTGTTTTTACCTGTAGGTAAAGTTACTGTTCCATTTTCACTTAAAATATCTCTCAACCAAGGCAATTGATTCTTGATGTCTTTGTATAAATCTTGTGTTTTTGTCGTGTAGTGTATAGGTAAAGTTTCTGTTCCATTTATACTTACAATATCTCTAAACCAAGGTAACTGATTCTTGATGTTTTTGTATAAATCTTGTCTTTTTGGTAATTGTGTGGTACTAGGCGGTATATACTCGCCGTATAACGCAGCTGTTATGGGAATATCATATTCGCGGATATTGGGAATGTAATAGTCAGAACCTAGTTAAATATAAAAGTTTCGTTTTAATTGTATTTTATAGTAATTATTTACCTCTAAAATTATCCTGTGAGCCAACACTATATATAGGGGTAGAGTCTAGTTAAAGCAGAAATATAAGCAAATAAAAGAGAGAAAATAAAGTAGAAATGTTACCTGCTCTATTTCCTAGAGGTGGTGAGAAAACTGAAACCAAAACATTTTTAATTCTAGTATTTCTGCAACTAAATTTAACTTACATGTTTGTAAGTCAAATTCTGGCCTGTCTATAGCTGAAACAAGTTTTCAATGACTGTAAACCTGAATATCAAGAATTTTACTTACGTTTTGATGCATCTTCAGTGTCTACAGCAGTTGTATCGTTTGGTTTTACCACAACCAAAGAACTGACTGGAGTTACAAAAGAATATTTTAAAGCAATATCTAACGCTTTTTTCGTGTGGGAATCTTTCTCTTCTGCTGCATCTCTAGCTTCAAGAATTTGCTTAATAGTAAGGTAGGCCCAAAGCCGTTCTAAATCACCAACAGTTGCTTCAATTTTTGGTCTCCAAATCAACGGTCCTTTAATACCATTTCTTTCAATTGTGGGTGGTGTAAAGTCACCATCTGCAACTCCAGCAACGACCAATTCAGAACCGCTGAAGTAAATTGGGAAATCGGTTTTAGTCAGTTTTGTAACATTTGAAACGTATTTGAAATTAACATTGTTCAAAAGAGGAGATGAAATCTGTTTGTAGAATTCTTGTAATTGGAGACTGGCATCAGCAGCTTCGTAAATATGTCTTGCGAAACCTAAATTTTTGAGTGAGAGTTTTTGTAAGAACTCGCGGTCAGCACCGTCTCCAAATGACAGTGAAAATATTGGGGTTTTAATTTTGCCGGTATTGATTTCTGAAATCTAAAATTTGTATTAATTATTAATGAATGTCGGGGTGTTATTGTTACATCTGAAATGATTTGATGAGTGCTTATTGCTCCAAAATTCGGTTGACCGTCAGTCAAAAACACAATGATTGGTTGATGATTACTTTTATTTTTCTTGACAAGTTTCAATCCAATTTCTAAAGCAGATTGAATATCAGTTAACTCGTTTCCTTGTAATTTTCTCACAACTTTTTTCGCTTTCTTTATATTTTCTTTATTTGCTGGAAAACCAGGCGGCAAAACTAGATTCTGGAAAAATACTTTAGTTTTTAGTTAGAAATTAACTAATAAAGTCGTATTGTTCTGTTCGTTTTTGGAATGTATCTTACCTGATATGCAGACCAAGGAAATTCCTCTTCTTCATAATCATGTTTAATATTATCAATATTCCAGACTTTAACATCTGTATTAAATTCAACAATGTTGAACAAGTCATCTTTCTTCAATTCTCCAAGAATACTATTCATTGCTTCCTTTAGTTGCTCAATCTTGATTCCAGTCATACTTCCACTAGTATCCAAAATAAAAATAACATATTTTGGTAGTGCTGGTACATCACTTGGTGCAAAGAAATGGACAAAATAACCATCTTTGAGTAACACATCCCTATTTGGGTTTCTTTCAACATCGTATTGTACCACAAACTGTCCCGCTAAACCATTTTCTTTTTTTGTACCTAAACCAGTCGCTAACTGCTTTTGTCTATGGATGTTTGGGTGGAATTTAACAATTGCTGAAGTTGAATTAGCTTGGTTGATCTCGGCTAGAGATGCGAGTTTATCGTCGTTTTTCGAAATTTCATTTCCTGCTCTTAGAGAAGGAGATTTTACGAATTTCAGTGGTTTGCTTTCGTCGATATGAACCTGAAATTTATTTCTGTAGTTTTGTTCGCGTTTTACAATTTTTGAAGTTACCTCAACACTTAAATCTTTAACAGGTTGGCCAGGGTGGATGTTGATTACAATTTCGTATCGTTCATTTTGACGTTGAAGCAATTCTTCGTAGGTTAATGTAAAGATTGCTTTCTTTTGAGGTTCCATATTTAAAGAGACGGTAAATCTATTTGAATCTCGAGCATTAGCTTTTACATGGGCAGCAGCTTGGCCTCTTTCAACAGCCTAAAGTATTGTAAATTGATTTAATTGATTTTTATTTAATAAAATAAGATATAATTAACAAGGAACAAAAATTTTGATGTTTTAGAACTAATTTGATATAAAATAATATACTCAATGGTATTGATGGCTGACTTTGAATAGAATAGAAATCAATATGATTTTCTCTCTCATAGAAAATTCACTAACCTCATCATAAATTTGTTTAGCTTCTTCTCTCTTTTTCACATACGTTTTATAGTTTTTTCCACCGATTCTCATCACAAATCCTGAAATGTATGCAGTTTCCGGTAAGACAACTGAAAATGTTGCTTCCTGTGCTGTCTTTCCCAAGTTTTTCACTTTGCTAACAACTGAAGTCTTGGCGAATCGATTTGTAACGTTTGTATCAACTTTCATTTCGTAAATTTTTGGTACAATAGGAGCTCCATCTTCCTAAATAGACAATTCAGAATTTAAAACCTTCTAAACAATGAAATTATTAATAAAACCTTTGTGCTTGTAACGTCACTTGAAGATTCATTTGAAGGTTCAGTTGAAGATACTACAAAACTCTCTCTTTGTGTTGAGAAACCGAGAGATGCTGAAATGTATAACGCAAAGAAGAGTCCTAGTTTCAGCTTCATTTTTTCTTTAATCTTCTGCAAAAGGTTGGTGTTAGCTTCTTGACGAAGGATTATCTACTGGGTTTTTGCTGACTGGTTGCCGGTTTTTAAATGAGTTGATTAGATTTGCATGAGAATGTAAACAACAGCATTACAACACTTGTGATGCGCACTAGTTATAGTACTTAGATTCAGAGATTTAAATTGTGGAAAATATTGGCTTTTCCAACATTATTTAGGGACTTGGAATATTAGTTAATTGAATTTTCTGTGTAAATATTTTGATTTAGTAAATACTTTTGGTAACGAACACAACATTAATTTTATTTATAGAAGCGTAGATAATATTTAAAAAATTATGAAATGTTTTGTAAGCAGAGTCTTAATTATATTTTTGGAACTCCATATTTCCAATTAAAGATTTATATTACAAAATGTAATTTTTGTAAAAATATCTACGTACATGAAAATACAAATTTTAAGTTCAAAAATTTTTTTTTATACTCGTTAATAATTAGTTTTTGAATTAATTATACTTACAACACTTTGATTTAAACATTAATAATAATTACAATAAGAAGCACTAACAGTAAGTAATAATAATTGTTGAATTTACAGTCAGTATTGTATCATTAAGTCTCTCACCAAATCAATTTCAATTTTGACCTCTGGGTTTTGCCAAGAAATAATTGTAATAAATAACACTTTTTTTGGTATTCTTATCGTTGATGATTATGCTATTGAAAACATTAATATAAGACATATGTGGTGTAAATGATTATAATCCAAACAAAGGAAAGAAGTTATCGTGGTACCCATTTTAAAGAAGGCAAAGATCTCGTACTATTTTTAAGCTGTAGACCTATTATTTGTCTAACCTGCTCTATGGAAAAAATTACTAAATAGTTCTTCTGGAGAACACGAACGAGATTACTTCCCAATGGGGAGACATCACATGGTCGCAGTTTTTTACAAATTAGTAAAGGTGTACGATATGATGTGGCGATGTGGTGTGCTTCAAAAACTTTATAGCGTGGGATTGAGAAGTAATCTTCTGTTCTTTATTTTGTCATTTCTGATTATAGATACCTTAGAATACGGCTAGATAATATAATTTCTTCTGCAAAACTTCTAGAAAATGGGATTTCTCAGGGTTTGACATTGACTGCTGTCAACCAGAAGGTAAGAAAAGGTTTGTACATAGATGATTTAACATCTATGTACATACATACAGTAGGGTGGGCCAAAAAAATCAAATATTTTTTTAACATGTGACACTGGAAATTTAGTACCTAGGCATTTTAATAGGAAGGTCTTCTTATGATATAAAATGTAAAATATAAAATGAGAGAGTTCTTTCTATTAAAATGAGGAGTTTATCTTTAAAAAACATTTTTTAAAGTTGCCTAGGAAACAATTTTTCAGTGTCGGAAGTTAAAAAAACATATTTGATTTTTTTGGCCCACCTTAATGTAGAGAGTCTCTAGGATCTGTTCACCGACGGTTCTAAAATAAAGCAGGAGGTAGATTCTACTTTTGTAGTAGGAAAAAATATCCATTCATGGTCTCTTCTAGCTTATAATATGCGCTATTACAAACTTTTTAAATTTATTAAAAGCTTTGAAAATATCTTTAACATGGTAAAAACATTCGATGCCAAAAGCACAGATATCAAGATTAATTTTGTAAAACAATTTTGGCTTGTTACCTTAACCATAAAAAAGGTTTTTAGTTTTTAACTCCTCTCTACTTAAATAAAATACCAAATTATTAAAACGTTTTATTATCTAAGAATTTGCAGAACATAATCACAGATTTTTTAAGGAACTGTCGTTGTAGATACCGCACCTGCAGTGGCTGTTGGACAACACACTCCAACAAATCTGCAAAAACAGTTTTTATTATTTTTATTAATTTTTTTTCACCAAATCTTACGTATCCAATTGACAGAAATAATTTTGGAAAACTTTGACATCAGTTAGAAGAGAAAACACTTGTGGACAGTGTGATAACAGTGTACACATTCCAGCAGGACCATTTATAGGTGTTTTGGGACATTGGAGATTTGCTGGTACTGTAGTTTCATTTGTGCCGATTTGGTAATTTCCTAAAATAGACACTTAAGTGAAATTGCATTTATTAAAGTTTCTTTTACCTCCAGGCAAAGTTACTGTTCCATTTTCATTTAAAATATCTTTCAACCAAGGCAATTTAGTCTTGATATCTTCGTATAAATCATGGGTTTTTGGCAATTGTGTTGTACTAGTTGGTAAAACTAACGGTGTTGATGGGTAAAAACCAAACGATTGTCCTCCACCAAGTAATGATGCTTCTGGTACTGTAATTGGTACTTTAGATTAAATGTTATAAACAGAAGAAGAGACAAAGCTTTGATAAATATTATAGTTTTGTTTTAATTTATTTTTTATTTTATTTATTTACCTGCAGCAGCAGCTTGAACACCACCACTAAAAAGTATAGGACTTATTGCTGCAATGAAAAGAAACGTGAAATATAAGGGAACAGAAGAAATTAAGCAAATTTATTACCTCCTCTATTGCCTAGGGATGCGAAATCTGAAACAAAAACAATTTTATTTTTTATATTTCTAAAACTGTACTTAAGTTACGTTGCTTGTGTGAAAATATCTTGTCGTGAGCTAAAACAAGTTTTTAATTAGTGTAAGTCGATGTAATAACAATTTTACTTACATTTTGATGCATCCTCAGTGTTTACAGCACTTGTATCGTTTGGTTTTACCACAACCAAAGAACTGACTGGAGTTACAAAAGAATATTTTAAAGCAATATCTAACGCTTTCTTCGTGTAGGGCTCTTTCTTCTCTGCTGCATCTCTAGCGTCAAGAATTTGCTTAATAGTAAGATAGGCCCAAAGCCGTTCCAGATCACCAACAGGTACTTCAACTTTTGGTCTCCAAATCAAGGGTCCTTTAATACCATTTCCTTCAATTGTGGGCGGTGTAAAATCACCATCTGCAACTCCAGCAACGACCAATTCAGAACCGCGGAAATAAATCGGGAAATCTGTTTTAGTCAATTTTGTAACATTTGAAACGTATTTGAAATTGACATTGTTTAAAAGAGGAGATGAAATCTGTTTGTAGAATTCCTCTAGTTGGAGACTGGCATCAGCAGCTTCGTAAATATGTCTTGCAAAACCTAAGTTTTTGAGTGAGATTTTTTGCAAGAACTTGCGGTCAGCACCGTCACCAAAAGACAGTGAAAATATTGGGGTTCTAATTTCGCCAGTGTTGATCTCTGATATCTAGAAATTTTATTAATTAATAAGCTGAAATTGGGGTTGTTATTATTACATCTGAAATGATTTTATCAGTGCTTCTTGTACCAACAGTGGGTTCACCATCAGTCAAAAACACAATGATCGGATGATGATTGTTACTTTTATCTTCTTTATTTTTTTTTACAAGTTTTAATGCAACTTCTAATGCAGATTTAATATCAGTTCCTCCGTATGCATTTAATTTTTCTACAACTTGTTTTGCTTTGTTTATATTTTCTTCACTTGCTGGAAAACCAGGCGGCAAAACTTGATTCTAGAAAGATACTTCAGTTTTTAATTATAAAATAACAAATCGTACCGTTATGTTTGGTTTTGTTGTGTTTTCTTCGCGGTATGAAGCCCACGGATCATTTCCTTCTTGATAATCAACTTCAACGTTATCAATATTCCAGACTTTAACAAGTGAATTAAATTCAACAATATTTAATAAATCGTTTTTCTTCAATTCTCCAAGAATACTGTTCATTGCTTCTTTCAGTTGTTTTATTCTGATTCCATCCATACTTCCACTAGTATCCAAAACAAAAATAACTTGTTTTGGTAGTGCTGGTACATCACTTGGTGCAAAGAAATGGACAAAATAACCATCTTTAAGTAACACATCTCCATTTGGATCTCTTTCAACATCGTATTGTACCACAAACTGTCCCGCTAAACCATTTTCTTCTTTTGTACCCAAACCACTCGCTAACTGCTTTTGCCTTTCGATGTTTGGATTGAATTTAACAGTTGCTGAAGTTGAGTTAGCTTGATTGATCTCGGCTAGAGATGCGAGTATATCATCGTTTTTCGATATTTCGTTTCCTGATCTTAGAGGAGGAGATTTTACGAATTTCAGCGGCTTGCTTTCATCGATATGAACCTGAAATTATTTTCTTTAGTTCTGTTCTCGTTTTGTAATTTTGGAAGTTACCTCAACATTTAAATCTTTAACAGGTTGGCCGGGGTGGATGTTGATTACAATTTCGTATTGTTCATTTTGCCGTTGAAGCAATTCTTCGTAAGTTAATGTAAAGATTGCTTTCTTTTGAGGTTCCATATTTAAAGAGACGGTAAATCTGTTTGAATCTCGTGCATTGGCTTCAACATGGGCGGCGGCTTGGCCTTTTTCAACGGCCTAATAAAGTATATAATTTAAAAAATATTGTTACAACAGAATGATTTACTCTCTCATAGAAAAAACCACTCACCTCATTATAAATTTGTTTAGCTTCTTCTTTTTCTTTCACATACGCTTTATAGCTTTTCCCATCAATTTCCATCACAAATCCTGAAATATATGCAGTTTCTGGTAAGACAACTGAAAATGTTGCTTCCTGTGCTGTCTTTCCCAAGTTTTTCACTTTGCTAACAACTGAAGTTTTGGCAAAACGATTTGTCACGTTTGTATCGACTTTCATTTCGTAAATTTTTGGTACAACAGGAGCTTCATCTTCCTAAATAGATAATTCAGATTTAAAACCTTCTAAACAACGAAATTATTAAAAAAATACCTTTGAGCTTGTGACTTGACTTGAAGATTCCTTTGAAGGTTCCGTTGAAGAAACGACAAGACTGTCTCTTTGGGTTGAGAAACCGAGAGTTGCAGAAATGCATAACGCAAAGAAGAGTCCTAGTTTTAGCTTCATCTCCTCTTTCATCCTCTGCAAAAGTTAGTTTTAGCTTCTTAACGAAGGATTATCTACTGGGTTTTTGCTGACTGGTTGCCGGTTTTTAAATGAGTTGATTAGATTTGCATGAGAATGTAAACAAAAAGATTACAACACTTGTGATGCTTACTAGTTATAGTAACTTGTTCTCAGAGAATTAAATATGAGACTACTGGGTTTTACCCAGTATAGTCACATTTTGAGAATTGGTAAATTGTCAAGAATTACTTTATGAATTTGGATCTTTAATAATAAATTAGACTTACCAGAGTTACAAGATTTTACAATGAGTGAGAATTGCTGAATTTAAAACCGGTATTATATTGTCAAGTCTCCCACCAAATCAATTTACAATTTTGACCTCGGCAGGTTATCCCAAGAAAAACTTAATGAATAACACACTTTTTGAGTATCTTATCGTTGAAGATTATGCTAGTGAATATAAGAATATACAAATTGTCATTTATCCGTAACTAGAAAAAATTATAAATATGAAATTTTTGAAAATTTTGATAAAAAAATTTGTTCTCTTTAATTATT
Source organism: Tribolium confusum (assembly GCA_029207805.1). Lineage (NCBI taxonomy): Eukaryota > Metazoa > Arthropoda > Insecta > Coleoptera > Tenebrionidae > Tribolium > Tribolium confusum. The sequence continues at coordinate 1,606,992 of JALGAY010000004.1, forward strand.
ACAAGAGAAGCCGACAATGTTTATTATTATAATAATATTCATTTAATGTAAACAAACATCTTTGAAAACAGTTCTCAGTATAAACTTGAGATTAGAATATTGATTTTCATGATAATAATTAAGAATTTTTTATTATTAATGATTTCTATGTAAGTGAAAGGATAAAGGCTCAATTTTAAGGTTGTAATGGAGGCTACAAACTAACAACAAATTTTCTCGGAAAATTTTGGTAATAAGAAAACAATTTACTCTGCTTTAATCAGAAAATTTACTAGATCAACGTCCCCAATAACTTCAATAATAAAATAATACATTAAGATATGTAGGTTATAATAATTTTGATAAAGCAGCAGCAAAGAGCTACTAGTATTAGTCTTGCCGTTCAAGAGCCAGGGAAAAATTTTACGTTTATCAATTACAAACTGTACCAAGGTAACCGACTTTTGTTGTTTAAATATTGAGAAAGTGAGCAGCGTTTCGAAATTTTATTATTTCGTCTTCAGGTCTCAAGTGTGGAACTCTTTTACAGGTGTCCATTTTTATTCACTCTTGATTTTCAATATTTTAATGGTACAAATCTAATATCTAGTTTCAACAATTTTTTTATATCATCACATATTTTTTTTTTGTAATTGTGTTGTCATTAACTTGAACCTATTAAATGCACATCCGTCTCAACAGGTGTCATATTATTATGTAATGAGAGTTTTATGTAACTTCCAGAAAATACGTAAATACAACTATGATACATACTCGTCTAATAATAAAATAATAAAAGTTTTAAAAATAGATTTTTTATAAAAAGCTTTTTTTTAAAGAATGCAGTACATTTTTTATGTATTTGGTTAATTTTTGAGAGATTTTTGTCAATTCTTTTGTTGTATACTCAAAAACAGAGCGATCAAAAATTGAAATTTATAAAACACGGATTTAGCTATGCGCCTTTTACTTAGTCTTCTTTTGGCAGAGATATTTATGAACAATCTGGAAGAAAAATTTTTGAAGCTTTCCCTTCCTGCAAAGTATATTTGTTTCTGGAAAAGATATGTTGATGTCTTTCGACCTGTCTTGTCCACAACAAGGATCATATTTTGCTTTTACATTATTCAGGCTTTTACAAGTTATCTAGTAATTACTGCAATGCAGTTATGTGGGTCAGACAGGACGACGGATTGAAACCACAATTTGTGAAAATATAAGAACAATAGAAAAGTACAAAATACAGATATAACCCACACTTTATCATATTTCTTTTTGGTTCTTTCATTTTCTTTGTGCGTTGCAACCGTTTTCAGTTGTTTCACAAGCGTTCATTTAAAAAAAATAAGGAAAATTTGCTGTAATTAACATAGCAACAGAATTTTTTTGACTTTCTAGTGTGGCGAAGTCGCTTATCATTTGTTGCACTAAAATTTCCTACAGAGTAAACAGGCCCTATAAGTTCTTAAAAAATATTTATTTTAATCAGTAAACTGAACAAGGACATTGATGTTTTAAATTATTTATTTATTTATTCAACACGCTTCCAATAACCTTACATATCTCTCTTAATGTCTCTCCAATACTTGAGAAATTAATTTTTTAGAGAGAACTCTTTGTATTGAGTTTAGTTTTATCAACAAAATTTTTTGAAAATTTAATCAGAGAAATTACAGTATTTTTATTATTTAATTTTGTTGTTTTTTAGCTTATTTGTGTTTTGTTAAATAGCGATATATGAGTATTGAGTATGCTGTAGATTGAGTCATATTTTAACAAATTTATGAGAGATTAGGATAATACAGTGAGACAAGCTGTATATCTGGTTTTCGAATGTGAGAAATGTGGAGGGTTTTAAAATAATTTTTATTATATAAGCTAATTTAGGTCTTCTGAATACACTTCAGGCTCAAATCTTGGATCGGAAGATAATTGACGATTCTAGACACAAGTTCATAAAAGTGAAAAACAATTTTTTTAATTTGGGAATTTTTTCTTCCAAAACGCGAATGATATGGGAATGATTGTTTTCCAAAATTAATAAAGCGGTTTAAAAGCTATAAGTATGGTTAATTTTATGGAACAGATGTGCTTAATTTCGAAATTATGAGGAAAGGAAGATGATGGTGTTCCAAAACAACGGAGCCAAAATTTTTATTTTTGGGAATTTTAATTTTTTCTGGCTTTATTACGTCATATTATGATGCATATTTGTGATCAGGACGTTAGATACGCCCTTTTTAGCAATGTTAACCTAATTTTAAAAATTTTGAAAAATCGACGAATTTTGAAGGGTATTAGGTTATTACAAAAAAATGACATCTTCAAAAAAGTTTTAAAAAATTTCTGAAAAATTTTATCTAAGCTAATTTGGGACTTCTGAACCCATTTCTGTACTCAAATCTGGGATCTGAGGAGAATTGACGATTCTAGAAGCAAGAGTTTATAGAAGGAAAAATTATTCTTTCACTTTGAGATTTTTTTTCAAAAACGCGAAGAGATATAAGTCTGAGGTTTTTAGAAATCGATAGAGCGGTCTAAAGGCAATAACTGGGTAAATTTCGTAGAAAAAATATGGTTTGTTTGAAAGTTATGAAGAGAAGAATACGATAGTGTCTCCCCTCAAAAAAATTAGAAGCTAGAACTGCTTTTTTGAGAGTTTTAATTATTTCTGACTCTCTTATGTCATAATGTGATACATATTTGTAATCAGGACGTCAGTTATGACTTTTCCAGCGATTATCAGCCAATTTGAAAAATTTTCAAAAATCGACGAATTTTCAAGGGTAGTTATCCCTTACAAAAAATGACATTTTTAAAAAAGTTTTCAAAAAATTCTGAAAAAAATTGTGTAACCTAATTTGGGCCTTCTGAACCTATTTCTGGGCTCAGATCTAATTTTGGAGGAAAATTGACGATTCTAGAGACCAATTCATGGATTCATGAAAACAATTCTTTCATTTTGAAATTTTTTTTCTCAAAAACGCAAAAAAATATGGGACTGGGGTTTTTAGAAATCGATAGAGCGGTTTAAAATCTATGAGTATGATAAATTTTATGGAGCAAATGCAGTTCGTTTGGAAGTTAAGAGGGGAGGAAAACAATGGTGTCCCAAAACAGCAAATTGGGGGGGCTAAAATCAATTTTTTGGGAATTTAAAACACTTCTGATTCTTCTACGTTTTGATATGATACGTATTCGTAATCGGGACGTTGAATATGATATTTCCAGCAATTTTCAGCAAATTAGAAAATTTTTAAAAAATCGACAAATTTTCAGGGGTTTTCAGTTTTATTTACAAAAAAATCACATTTTTAAAAGAGTTTTCAGAAAATTATGGAAAAATTTGTCGAAGTTATTTTAGGCCTCCTGAATCTGTTTCTGGGCTCAAATCTGGAATCAGAGGAGGATTGACGATTCTAGAGACAAGTTCAGGAAAGTGAAAACTATTTTTTGACATTAAGAAATTTTTCTTTCAAAAGCGCGCAGAGATATTGGACTAAAGTTTTCAGAAATCGATAAAGCGGTTTATAGTCTATACGTGTGGTAAATTTTATAGGCCAAATGTCATTTATTCTAAACTTATGAGAAGAATTGTAGTAAGTTGTTTTTGCAAAATGTCCCTAGATGGCGAACACTGTTTTTTCAGAGTTTTTTTGTAACTTGTCAAAGGATTATCCGGTTATAACTTTGGAGAAACATGCTAAATAAAATAAGGAGTGATTTAAAATTAAAATTAATAAATTTGATAAATAGATTCTTAAGAAAATTAGAAGGTTTAAGAGATAGTGCCCAAAATCAATTAAAACTAATTAACTTAATAAATAAGAGAAGTTTTGTTTTAAAATACTAGACACTTTGAGATTAGTGTTTTCAACAATCTTACTTTTAAAGCTGAAGCAAAATTTCTTTTCAAAAAATCTTCACTTTATTTTTTCAGTATTTTTTTCAGTCAACAAATTCACAAGGACCTAAGAAACGATGTAAAAAATAATAATTTTTAAAGAATAAATAAGGTGTATGATTTGTCGGGTTTTAATAGTATAAAAAACAGATATTGTAAGTTATTGTAGGCACTCGTGCTTCGATTCGTGCTACAAAATTGATTATAAAATAAATTAAAGATCCAACTTTTTATAAATTTTGTTAAATGCGCCGGAAAAAAGATAAATAAACAAAATTCTTTTATAAAATTGTTAATATTTTTACTAAAAATATATATGTTGATTTTTAACAATTGCTGCATAATTATCTTATTTAATGATCCTAACAATGATTTAGTTAAAAATAATAATATAATGATCACATATAACAGAAGTAACTAGAGGTTTGTTCTAACAACGTTTTAAAACCAGTTCAGAACTAAACTGAGCACGCGTTATAGAAATTTTAGGCTGTTAAAACGCCACTGCGCATGTGCAGTTTAATTCTGAATTTTTTAAACTGTTCCTTGGCTCTTAGAACACATCCTAGTAGCTATTTTTGTTTTTTCTTTAAATTTTGTACTTCTGTTTTTTAATCTAACAGTCAAAAAAATTTTTAACCTAATTTTGTCTCATTTCCGTTCCACTATTCACAACCTTCATTGCAAACGCCTCTGCTTCTTCCACTGTATCAGGCAATCTACAATCAAGCGTCTCTGGTAACTTAACACAAAGCACAACTCCAATAAGTGGAATAACCCCAAAAATAACCGGCGGTAACCAATTTTGTACTATAACAAGTCCAGCAATAAACGGTGCCGCCATTGACCCAAACCGAGCACACATCGAAGACGTCCCTACACCTATATTTCTAACAACAGTGGGAAAAAGCTCTCCTGAGTAAATATAAACAGTGGGAAAAGCAACAGCTAAACCAAACATATCCACACAACTTAAAACCGACCGGATCCAAGCCGGATCTGCTGGGACTACAGCAATTAAAAGACATGAAACTCCAGCTGTGATATTACTAATAATTAGGGTGCGTTTCCTACCCCAATTTTTCATCGCCCAAATTGAGAACAAAGTACTTGGAATTTGTATAACAGCAGAGAGAGCGACATTTATGAAGATATTTCCGCCTAATTGACCGATATATTGAGCACTTCCGAAGAAACATAAACCACAAACGAACCAATTAAAACCGATACATAAAGTATACATTCGCATTATTGGAGTTTTGACTAGATCTAGAATATTGCCACCTTGTTTCTCCTCGTTTATTTCATTTTTTTGCATGTAGTTGTAAACGTCTTCTTTGATTTTATCAGTTGGGAGTTTATTATAATGTGCTGCTTTTTCTAGAAGTTTAATTGCTTTTTCTTTTTTACCAACTGTTAGTAACCAACGAGGAGATTCTGGTAGTATCCAGTAGTACGAAATTAGAATAACAGCAGGTAGAGAGATTGTAATTTGAAAGTACTTCCAGTCTCTCAGAAAATAAGCAAATAAAGGGAGTAATAAATGACCGATATTGAATGGAATTTGGTAGAGGATTCCTAATGTTGTTCTCCATTCTAATCCTAGAAAAATTTTTTTTTGAGTGTTTTTCTTGCTCTGGTAGTACTACATTGATACGTACCTACTAATTCCATAACTAGTACAAAACTTATAACCATAGTACCACCAGTAGCTAGTGCTGTTAAGAATCTCATAAATAAAAAAAATGTAAAACAAGGAGCAAAAGCTGTACAAATTCCAGAAACAACTTGTAGTACCACTGCTGCTATTAAAGGTCCTCTTCTTCCAAATCTATCAGAAAGATAACCAAAAAGCATATTTCCTGCTAGGATTCCTAACATTGTTACAGTCTGAGCAAGACTTGCTAAATGAGTTCGGGCACAAACCAAATCCCATTGCGTTATAATTGTTTCGGTAAAAATTGTTCTGGAATTTTAAAAAAATTAGTAGTTTAGTAGAAGTGAGGAGAAAGTTACCTGTCAAAGATATGTTCAGTACAGTTGCTTGAACACTTATCGGTTTCGTTATCTATGCAGGAGAATTGAATTGGTGGTGCTAGGAAAACAATACTGAGTTGGTGCCAAGCGACTGGGAATTTAACAAGGAATATTATAAAACAAATAGCAATGTGCCATCTTCCGAAAACTCCGATTGATTTCTGGATGATGTCAGAGTTTGAGGCGTCTTTTTCTGACATTGCTGAAATGAAAAAACATTATAAAAACAGTTCATTTGGTTTTGTAAATTGGCAGTGATAAAAACAAAGTTACCAATATTTTGTTGATAATTATTAAGCGGAGAAAAGATGTAGTGACACGAAGAAGACAACGCAGCTCAGGGAGAGAGTAGTGTCGTCTTGTCAGCGAAAAAAAAAAAAGAATGTAAAATTAAAGCTAATATAAGACTGAATAGACACATTTTAGTCTGGTATTCTAGTTGTAAAACTTCTGTTATAGATCACTTTTCTCATTTGTTCTTGGCTTCAACTCGTTAGAGTTAATTAAAAAAATGTTTTAAGGTTATTACTATTAGGTTTTGAAATTTTTGTCTCTGCAAAAATAGAGTAGATTTTTTATTGTTGAAATCTGCAAAAATATATTAGATTACTACTGTGTTTAATATTTTAAAAGTGAGCGTGGATAGGCACGTTCTCACCTCCAATCTTCGTGTTGTTTTAAATTTCTAATTTTTTTTTATACAGCAGCCTCATTAATAAATCTAAACTCTTTGGGTTAAGGCAAAATAAATAAGGATTCACAGGATAATTTACAGTTGAAGGATAGATAAAAAATAATTTTTGAGAAAGGTGCAAAATATGATTTGGTTTTATAGGTAATTTGATTAAGAAACATTTTTATTTACTCTGAAATGAAAAGGTAATAATAGATTAGTTATTAAAAAACTTTAGCAAGAAGATAAAATGATAAACAGTAAATGTCTTAAAAACACAGTAACTTTAAGTTACTCTATAGCAATAATATTGTAGAACACCCTGTATAAGTGTGTAACCGAATTCGTGCCAACCCTAAATAAATTTTTAAATTTTACTTGAGTTCGTTTTATAAATGCACATTTTTGTTCTCGAAAGTTTTCTTAGCTTACTTAGCGAGTTCCCAGAAATATGACGTCATGCAATACACTGACTCACCTTGTAGCGTTTCGGAATTAAGTGGGCAAGTGCTGACTTTAAAATCAGGACTGTTTTGGACTTTGTTTTAAGATATAAAGGGAAGAAACTTGCTCATCTTACAACAACAATCAAATTATGTAATAAATTAAAAGTTTTAAAACAGTTTTGAAAAACACACAACAAACCTTGAATAGGTTTTTGTTTGGAATCAAACAGCTGTTTTCTAGGAATTTTCGTCACGCTTGTAGACTCTGTTAGAATGTTAAATTACAGAAAATGTTTTTTTATTGCAGAATTTATTGTTTATTTGTTTTTTATTTTAATTTAAAGCCTTTAAGAATAAAATAATAAAAATTGTGAAGTTTGATTTTATAAGAAAACTGGTCGCGTGAGTTGAGACTATTTCTAAAGACACTTGATTTTAAGATGTTGCCGTTTTACTAATTTTATTATATTATTATTATTTTTTTTTGATAAAGAGCTATTCTATTTACTACAATTTGTTATTTTCTTGACAAGTCGAGAAAATGAATTTCGTTTTTTTTACCTTTTGTTTTAAATTATTACTTTATCGTTTATGGCTTTTTTACGTGCTTGTTCATTTATTTTTCTACTGATTATTTTCTTACTCTTATTGTTTATAATAGTGACATAATGTAAATCACAAAACATAACAATTCATTACAGAATTAAGTAAATTTGTTTAATTAAAATGAATAACTAAGCACTAATTAAACGTTTAACCTTTGATACTTCACTAATACTCATTTTGCTTATCAATTTTGATTACTAGAAATTATTCATAAATAATAACAATTACAGTTTAAGTTGGTACTATACACTTATTATTTAATTAATAATTTTCTTTGTTGCTACAAATATTATTCGTCATATAAATACATAAACAAGTGTAGTTATTTACTGTAGTAAATACATAAGTCTAGATTGTTATTTTTGAACATTATTGAGGTATTTACACGCATTACTATTTTTAAAAGAATTTGTTATTACTTATTTTAAGATAAGAAAATTTCTATGTAATTTGTTGGTTTAAAAATGCACATAGCTACGTAAAAATGGTAATTAAGTATTAATAACTATTTTTTTATAGATATCTATTTTATAATAGCGTTTTTTAATAATTGGCATCGAGGAGTGCCATGAGAGTTTAATTGAGTACATAACCACACCTGCATTTGTCAAATGTTAAAGCTGTAAATTTAAATTGATTTTTGTTTTTATAATAATTTGTATTTTTTTACAAGAACAGAGAGTATTAATGTTTATTATTGTTGAACGAGATGCCTACATTGTTTATAACTATATAAAAGTATACAACGACTTCTTAAAGTTCTATTTATATTTGTTAGTAATTAGAATTAGACGAAATTTGCTTTATCAACTGATAAACGCCGTATAATAGCTTGCTTCATTACTCCTTTCAGTAAGTTGTATTTTTTTCGACTTAAAGTGCTCTTTTTATTAATATTTTATTTTTTAATTATTATAATATTTATTTTAAATTAGAAAATTACTATGAAAAGAATTTTGTTTAATAAAAAAATATGTTTGTTTTAGTTATGGGTTTTTCTTCTATTTATCTGAGAAACCACAAATACGTACATAATCTGAAGAATAAAATAAATAATGTACATCATTTTGTAATAGTTTTCTTATGTAACTTTTTTCCCGATTGTATACAGGTGTTTTTAAAGTTTTTTTTAGAAATTTTAAGATGGTAGCCCTCGATGAAAAAATGTTAAAACCCAAAATTTTTAAAAGAGCTTAATAAATAGCGTTTAGTAGGTAAATAATATAAAACAGTCAGTTGGAAGATAGAGAACAATAAAAGAGGGTTCTGTAAGTGCAAGAAAAAAATCTGGAAGAACAAAAGAGGATTTTGAAAGAACTTGAGAAACCTCATTTGAAAGCAAAATAATATAAGAGACAACAATTAACAGAAAAAGAAGAATTTAAGAAACGACGATTAGAAGAAAAAGAAGAGGTAAAGAAGTTTTTCGAAAGGACAAAAAACAATTCTAAATAAACTTGAAATCTAAGGATTGAAAAACAATAGACAAGAAACAAAGAATGGAAAATAATGTTGAGAGAAAAGAAAGAGTATAGGAGAAATAGAAAAAAATAAAAATAACGTACAACTAGAAATAAAGAAAAGTAAAAGAAAGTTTTAAACAATTTCGGAAGATAATCATCTGAAAAACAAGAGAATATCTTCCAGAATTTAAAACTTTGCGAAATGTTTTTCAGAGCGACTTACTAGAGGTGAACGAGAAATTCGCAAAGTACTAGAAATTAAGAAAATTTGAAGTAAAAGGCCGACAAAATAGAAATGAAAGTTAAAGAAAATTTAAAATCAAATGTTAATGAATTTGAAACAAGAATAACCAAACATGTGGACAAAAAACGTTAATGAGACAGAAACAAAAATTAAGAAACTAGAAGTAGGGCTAATTACGTGGATCGAACAAACGAAAACTCTGGTATTTGACGATCAAGCATCTGGAAGAAGACGGTTAGAAGATAAAGAACAACAAAAGGTTTTGAAAATGCAAGATACAATTCTGGAAGCACAAAAAAGATTTTGGAAGCGCTAGAAAAACGACATTTGAAGGAAACCAAATATAGATGACAATTGTATAGAAACCAAATATAGCGACCAATATATAGATGTCAATTTGAAGCGGCATTGGAATGTATATAATCGAATTGTAGCGAGCAATAATACTGCACTAGTGCAATTATCAATAATTTCTATTTTGAGAGAAATAATTATGGTATCAAATTAATTCTATAGTTTGTTACGTTGTTTTGTAATTGAGTACTCTTGTTAGACAATTCAAATAATAATAATAGTAATAATAATATTAAAATTGCTGAGTTTAATTTTGAAAAGGTCATCTAAATTAATTTTTTGTTCGAAAATTAGAGCAGATACAAAAATTAAATATTTGAGCCAATCGGATAGCAGAAAAATCTATAAATAAAAATGTATGATACTAGTATAGCACCCTAAAATTAAAATTAAAGGAAAAGAGTATTAGAATGTGTAATTTCAATAATACCTACTAAATTTAATTAAAAATCGGTAAAATAGTTAGAAAGTTATTAATAAAAAACGATTTTTGATTTCTAATTTTAGCGTTCTCTAGTTTCTAAACGGTACGATTTCGAATATAGGTGTCCTATTCTAAGGATTTCTAAAAATTTCTGAAGAATTTTAAAGATTTTTTAATAAAGAGTAATCATTTTAATAAAACTGAGTGCCTACTAAAAAACAAAGAAAGTATTTTTTTTTACGTCAATAAGAAGAATATAGTTTTAGTTACATTTAGTAAAAATATTATTGTCTTGATGCTAAAAACAAATTTTTTAAACATTTTTTAAAAACAGTGGACCAACTTTTCTCTGCTATAAGTTATTTAATAGTATATTAGATATCAAGGGCCGTAAGCCTCACTTTTCGTAGTCGAGAACACAGCTTGCAAAACTATGAGCGAAGCCCGAGGTTTCCTAAGCGTTCGAGACTACAAAAACTGCTTAAAGCCTTGAGGTTTATATATTATTTTTTAACAATCTGAAAAAAACAGAAGGCCTTAATCTGAAACGCGTGCTTATCTTATAGTAGCTTGGGCAGTATCAGGATTTCTTCAAGATTTCTTATGATTCTTCAAAATTTATTGGATATCTAAGTATTGCAATAGGATTCCTAAAGATTTTTTAGTACACTAGATTTCTTGAGCGGTTTACATTTCAGATATCGGTAAGTTTCCTTTTTTGGGACATCCTATGTATATATTTCGCATAAACTGCTCATTAAAATTGTTGAATCTGGTATAATCAGGAAAAACTATAGTTATCTTTGACCTGTAAAGTCATTAGAATAAACTAATCTAGACACAGATAATAGATTCCGGATACATCAACAATTTTTTCTGTAAGAAAGTTCATTGCTATTTTTTAAAATTATTAATAAAATTTTTATTAACAAAATTTACCTAAATTTTTTAAAGAATTACACACGTGTATACTCTAGATTTTTTATACTTTGTAAACACTAGAAGCTATCAAAACAAATTGTTTTAATAATTTGTTTACAAAGATAATATTTTGTTAAGCACTGTTTTACGTCTTTTCATTCATTTCTACCCAAAAAAATAAATGAACAATTATTTATTTAAACAAGACCTAGACCTGCAAAATTTATGAAGTATGAAGGTAAAAGGATTTGCATTTTTTATTGTTTTAACAATTAAATTATTTTGTTTTAAATTTGTTACTTCTCTTTCTTTTATTTTTCAACACAAAATTGACTTACCTTTATTAATTAAAATTCCGTATCCAGTATATCTGAGCTAAATACCATTGAAGGCGAATTTTGAAATACCTCGAAAAGCACTTGAAATTCACTAGCAAACGTCGCGCAACACAGATAATAAGCGAAATGTCAGCAACCACCAACCAAACGGTTCCGTACTTAGAGGAAGCTGTGTAGTGTGTGGCAATTACTCTACCATATCTACTAGTCGGAGTCGCAACGCGAGGTCATAAATATTAAAATAATTGCGAACAGTAATGATCGTAGAGAGGGTTTGTGGAAAAAATTTCAAATATAGTTTCTTACTACTTACTTCATTTGAATTATTTCCTAATATAAATGATGCAACAATAAAATATTTTGGTTTAAACTAATGACACTTGGAACCTTCAAAAGTCGAACCAGGAAATTCTTTTTCGAATGTTCGTTCAACTGGAGAAAGTAGGTTTACTGACACAACAGTTTTATTTGACTGAAGAGGTCTTGTATAGAGGTTTTTATATAATTTTAACGGGAATTAACAATTTTTATCACACTGAAAGCAATTTTTTTCTATTTTTGCTAAAATATTTTTTTAATTGTGACTACTTAATTACCAATAAACATGGCAAAATTTTGATATACCTGTTTATACAAAAAAAGAAATGAAATGAAAAATAAAATCTACAATGCAGATTGTCCTTAAGTCTAAGAAATAGGTCCGAAAAGAAAATATTTAGAAAATTTTATCTCTATTTTGACTATTACAAAATGATGATGACATTTGACATAATAGAGATTTTAATTAATATAGCTACAATTAGAAGATTTAAACAAAACTTTTAGAAGCTGAGGTAATTAGAATATTTGGTAGAGGAAGTTTGGAAATAAAAAATTGTTTCAATATTGATTATCAAATAGCTCTCCATCTCAACTTTTTACTTTCTCTGACATATATGCTACATTTTAAAGACTTAACTAAGCTAATTTTTAGTAGATTAATTTTTAACAATAGAAGCTCTACAATAACTGCCTCTATGCTAGGATATGGTTCTTGTGCCGGACGGAAAATCTTTTTATTATTTTTCTTAAATTACTAATGAAAAAATAAAATTAAAAAGCCATAAAAAGTACTGCAAGAAAGATAAAAGAAAGAGTATAAGAAATGGTTCGATTAAGAATGACGTGAAAAAAAATCACGTAAAATTGAAATTGCTAACCAAAGAAAAATACAAAATAATAATAAGAAAAAAGAAGGGTCGAAATAAAAGAAACTATTAAAAGAAAGATAATGAATAGTGATAATGAAGGACACTTCTAGCGAACAAGAAGATATTAACAAACTTAAGTACAGCATCTGATGGTTTCTTATATTGAAAACAGTAGCTTTAAAAATACAGGAAATACAAATGCAAGAGGAGAAGAAAGAAAAAGAAAAACTGCATATTACAACTGCAAAAATTTTCTGGATTGTATCGAAATGTAAATATTTTAAAATAGAAGGAAAAATCTGATTAGCAAACTTTATAAAATAATGAAGAAAACATGGAAATAACTAACGGTACTGGAACAATAAAAAATGCGATCCTACCGAGTCTTGTTGTCTCTTTTGTATTTAGATAAAAAAATAGAAATTGAGAAACTTTCAAAAAAGGTTCTGGGATCATCTATCGAAAGAAGAAGACAAAAAGGAAGACTCGACACTCTACGCAAGATAACGGAAGATTTGACAAAAAAAAAGAATAACTAATTAGAAATAATAAGAAAAAAGCTAAAAATAGATATGAGTAAAATTATATTATCGATATAAGTAAATAAATACACACACCAGAAAAATCTAGGAATATTGATAATCTTTTAAAATGTTTTTAAATAAATTGGGGTTTGTCATCATAAATTTAATAAATTTAACAAAACAAACAAGTATTTATACACCAAAAATTTCATAAAATATGAATAATAATAATAATAAAAATATGTATTTTTTTAAAATTGTTTTTATAAACAAATAATAAAAAATTAATAATTTGTGTGACGCATGCCGTTATTAATTACAGCTCTGCATCGTCGTGGCATACTTATGATGAGATTGTCGATATCTTCTTGGGGGATTTCTTGACACGCTGCGTTTGGAGCTGCAAATAACTGTTAACGATTTTCTCGCGGTAATCCATGTTGAACTCTTCTTTGGAGCGCATCCCAAAAGTGCTCAATTGGGTTCAAGTCGGGGGATTGCGCTGGCCACAGCAAAACAGAAATTTCGTGTTTCTCCAAAAAATTGGTCACCACTCGAGTAGTGTGTGGACGGGCATTATCATGCATAAATATAAAATTTTCTCCGTAGTTTTCAGCATAAGGCATCACAACAGAGTGGAGAATAAGATCCCTGTATCGAATTAGGAAAGGTTCAATCCAAACGATGTCAGTACTTCAGCCCGTTTGTTATTCCTCTCCACACCATGATTGTTCCACCGAGGTGAGAAAGGACTTCTTGAACATGTTGCAAGCGATTTATACCACCAGGCTCTCTCCAAACACGGATTCTTCTTGAATCCGAGGGTATTCCAAATCGGGACTCGTCGCAAAACAAAACATGAGCCCATTGTTGCCAATCTCAAACATGCTCTCGAGCCCATAGAAGACAAGCTCCACGATTGCCTCGTGTTAAGGCTAGAACTCTCATGGGTCTTCAGAAAAACAAATTGCCTTTCCACAACCGACATCGATTTGTATTCGGTCTAACAGTGACTTGGTGCACTTGTTGCAATGCCAACTCAAGTGCTGTAATTGTAGCATTTCAGCGAGCAAGCAAACGCAGAAATCGGTCCTGAATTGGGGTTGTTATGCGATGTCGGCCTGTGTGGCGTTCAGTTACATCACCTGTCTCACGGTAACGTCCGTGCAACCGGGAAATCACACTTTGTGGGGTACCCAAAGAACGCACTACTTCACTTTGGGTGGTACCTGATTCAAGCATCACTATTGCCCTATTCATTTCGTCACGATTTAAATGTCTTCGTGCCATGATGTTTCTACACTTATTCGAAACTACTAAAGCCATTAAAACATGAATTCTCATAATTTTACCTTCTTTATCAGGACTCAAGCAATGATACTCTCTGTAAAACGCGATAAATAGCGTACAAGCAATAAAATAATTATAAAAACTGCTTTAGGTAAAGTCAATTAGTATGCAAATATTTAATAAATATCTATTAACAATAGAAAAAATATATAAACTGATTAAATTGACATATTAAGCAATATCCCTAGACTTTTCTGGTCTGTGTATATTCAATTCTGCAGTCTTGAAAAGTCGATAAACTAAAATTTTTTTACAAATTGTTGAACAAAAAACGCTGAAATTGCTAGTTATTGTACATATGTATATTGTTCGTATATTTAAATTTTAATTTTGCATTAATTTGTTGGAACTAGTGGAGCATGTGGGAGAAAGGAACTCAAAAATGTGCTGACTAATAATGTTAAGGATGACTTTTCGATTTTTTATTTTGTTAAAATAAAGATTAAGAAAAAGTAACTTTAAAAATTATGAATGAAAACAATATCTACTGGAGACATTAAAAAGCAGTGGTAAGAAAAAATTAGAAATTGTCAGTTCTGATTAAAAGACAAAATAAATTTTTGGGTGATTAATTTAGCTCACTCTTCAATTTCCACTGGTAATTTGAGTACAATTTTCAGTTTTGTTTATATAAATGATGTTTATTTGTTAACCTTCTACCATTTTTTGGGAAAAAAGAGCGTTTTTTCGAGATGCACAACACACATAATTCGTGTTATTCTTAAAAAAATTGCATTACATAGGTAATATACATCACTAGTTACTTAATGAACTCTATTACCTAACTCAAATGAATGCCAGTCAACTAAGAAAACCTAATTCAGGCAGTTATAGATAAAATAGAAAGAAAATGTTGATAGAAGAAGCTTAAATTATTGTTATAATAAAACATTTTGAAGAAGATATGTATACATCCTTATGTATCAAGGCTTTCTTTATTTTTTGTTATGTAACAAATCAGTAAGTTATTGCAGTTATTTACACTCGACTTGTAATTGAAATTAATGGTAACGTTATTTTTCTGAACACATTAATAAACCATTGAATTGTCCCAGGAAGAAGAACCTAACAAACGGTTATTGATATTTTTATGTAATCCAAGAATATAAGAGTACTATTTAAGCTGTTAAGCGATACTCTTACTTAAATTATTTAATACCAATTTGTTTATAATAATTTATTATTTAAACTTTCTTTTTTTGCAACAAAAACAAATGAAGATATATGTAGTTACATAAAAATATAGTGTAGATAAGAAAATTTGTAAATTAAGTGTCTCAGAAAAACAGCGTTGTACAGCTGTGTCTTTCTCATTCGCTCAATAATTAGGTACTGAATTGGTTTTTTAAAGACAGCAAACTCGCTTTAGCATACCTAAAATAAAATAGTAAAGTTGTAAATTGACATAAACGTCATAAACTGAGAATTTAATGTAGTAAGTTTTTATGGAAAAGAGTGTTTTATACTTTCGACAAACACATTGTTACAGAGCTCTACATTTTTTATTGGTACAATGGTCAATGTTATTAAATAGTAAATACAAGTTTGTACTTTATTTTGGATAATTGATTTAGAATTTTGAAAAATTGGAAAAATGTAAAAAACTGCTATATTCTATACGAAAAAAATTGCGATAATTGGAGAAGCATGAGCGGTAAATGTTTGAAACCCGAGCTGGTGGCTAATGACTCAAATTTGGTGGTGGCGGTAAATTTGAGGGTAAAAATAACCAGAAAGTCTACTTTAACAAAATTTTTTACGGTATACGAGTTATAAAAGACAGAAGCTACCTAAATTTTTTGACTCATTAATTATTTAAACAATGTTTAAACTTATTAAATACAAAAATTTCTGGCGACTCTCAAATCTCAAATATCAGTTATTAATGGTATTCAGTAGATCATTTTTTGGGTGCTCTTCGTATTTTATTTTGACAATTAGAAAGTTGTATAATTCTCTGATTATTTATAAAAATGTTTTATAGACTTATTGAATTAAGCAACGTCTACAGTTTGATAAATATATTTTTATGAATTGTTATTTTATTAATGACTTTATTTTGTATATTTGCAAAATAAATATTATTTATTTAATTTCAATATTAATTACACTAACTTATAGGGATCTGATTAATTATATCGGAACAAATGAATCATAGAAAAATATTGATAAATTATCTAAAAATAACAAATATTCTCACTGATTAATTTACTAATTAATAATTACAGTACATATAAATACGATTAGTATTAATAAGAGTGTTGAGATTTATAATTTTTTAATAATAAAATATTCTTAATTTTTATTAGAACAAATTTATTTTAATAAAAAATAAATTCTTCTTTTTACAATAGATAAATAAATAAATAATTCACAAATATTAAATAGAAGAGATTTTATACAGTTGAATAAATCAAAATGTTTTATTGAATTCTGGATTGAAAAACGCCGGAAGCCGGAAGTAAACCGATTGAAGGGAATAAGGACCTAACTGGCGTTTGCAGAGAGCTTTTGTTATAAGAATATAATACAAAATAAACTATTGTGCAGTAAAAGACAATACAATTTTAACAAAGTTGTACTATCTATATAGTATTATTGATTTACCGTTGTGCATTTTCTTCTAAAATTAGTAAAATCTATTTAACTATAGACTCGGTCAGTCCTGCAAATTTAAACAAAATTAAAATTTTAATAAATTAGCTAAAATTAAACAATAAAATACGCTTTTTACTGCTGTCTTATCCTTTTTTGTATGTTGGTTTCTGGTTCTAACAGGTAATTTTGTTTTGTCTATTATTGTTTATTAAAGCTTTTAATAATTATTTTTTTTAGTTTCAGTTGCTGTTGTTTTAAATTGTATCTACTCTAGTAGGCATATCGAGAACAACAAGATTAAAAGTAGGTTTGAAAGAAGGGGAATAAAGGAATTCGCCACTCATCAGTGACAGGAAAAAATCTAAAAAGGTAGGCTATTAGTTAAGACTTTCTGTTGGTAAAAAAAAATACAGAAAATTAGTGATCTTTGCTTTAAGATAGAGATTTTTTAAATCTTATATTTTTTAAAATCAAATTTTGTTGTTTCCTTTTGTATTATTTTTCTTTGTTTTCCAGGCTGCTGCTTTACATAATGATGAACGCAGCATACGATTTATTGTAAATGTGCTTGACTTTCCTAAAAACACGGTATCCGATGCGATACAAAGATTCAGGACAACTAGTTTCTATTTCAAAAGACCTGGACAAGACAGAAAACGAGTAACAAATGAAGGGAAGACCGATTTCTTCGATTACAAATGCTGCGAGAACGACCTCTTCCTGCTACAGCTTTGGCCAGGAGACTGGCAGATGTTCATGAGACTATGATTTCTCCTGATACTGTTTTAAGAAGATTGAAGGAAAACAATTTGACATCACATCCACCTGCTACTGGCCCTAAGTTGAACGCAGAGTCGCGTTTCACTAGGTATTCACCTGATCGTCGTCAACGAGTATTTAGACGCCTGAGGGAACGGTATGCCCAGTGTTGCTTTGCGCCTAGAGTAGCATTTGGTGGTGGAGATGTAATGGTATGGGGAGGGATTTCTTTGGAGGCTCATACAGCTCTTGTAACGGTGCGGAGAGGTAGCATTAACGCTGACTGGTACATTAGGGAGTGTTTACAAGAGCATGTGGTTCCTTTTGCACCATTTGTAGGGGAAAAGTTTCTCTTAATGCACGACAATGCGCGCCCTCACACAGCCCAGATGCCCAGATTACGCGTCAGTACTTTTACGACGTTAATGTTCAGGTGCTAAAGTGGCCACTCATAAGCCCTGACCTAAACCCCATTGAGCACATATGGGACAACCTGGGAAAAGGATTAGGCAGAGTTTCATACAACAGTTGAGCTGGAACAGGCGTTGCTGAATGAGTGGGAGCTAATAGCCCAAGATGAGATCGCAGACTTGATTGCAAGTATGCCTCAACGAATAAATGCTGTAATTCAAGCGCGAGGAGGAAGTACTCGCTACTGAAACTATTTTTTTGCAGTATTCTTAATTTTGTTTTGTTACTTGAAATCAAATTTTTGTTTAATTTGTAAATAAACTTGATTTCAATTTAAATGTTTATCATTGCACATTTTCAATTAAAATTATTTTGATTCAAATTTTCGTCACTGAAATTTTTCCAAAAAACTTAGTGTCCGGTTAATCTTGCGGTCGAGTGTAGTTTTACTGTTTCAGGTCTAATAATATTTCTTTCAGGCATATACTAGGGTTTTTAAACTAGGTTTCAGTGTTTCAATTTTTTATTTTTACTGTTTTTTTGTCGTTAAAGCAAATCCTCACTTGAATTAATTAAATATCTCTTAAACAATATTATTTCTATAACAAAAAGAATTAAGAAATTGTCCAAATTCGTATCGTTTTATAATAATAAAGAAGATAACGATTTAATAAAATTAAAAAGGTGGCGAAGACTACTCATGTCCGCACGTCTTCTTTATTCCAAAATTGAATTTTTCTTTAAATTTTCAAGACATTTTGCTGAGTGAAACACAAAATTGAATCACTTAATTTTATTATTTGTCACATTTTTTACATCTTTGCAATAATTAACATTATTTTTCAACAATATGAATATAAATCGAGGGATTTTCGACTTGATCAAGATTCTTGTAATCTCCCAAAGTGTTGAAAGTTGATTTTTCACCAAAAATTTCTTTTAACAGATTCCTAAAGTCATTCATCATGTGTGGATAAAACATCAATCTCAGTTCCCTAAAAAAAAATTTTAATTCCAAAATCTTCACTCATTTAATATCTTACGTTGTAGATTTTGAATTTGTGTTATATTTTTTAACACTGTTTGTCTTATCATTATCATCATCATTAACAACAATATAATCTCGAATAATTAGAGCTGGTTTTCCCATAACCGAAAGAACTGAAGTTGTTATATTAGTAATGTAATTAGCCTAAAAAACAATTTTTAAAATTGTTACTTCCTTGAAAAAAAAAGACTTACGTCATAATAAACACATTTTTTTGGCGCTTGACCATAAATAAGTTGGTCATAATTTCTGTGATCAATTAGAAGTAAGCCGCCAGGTTTTAAACATTTTTCAAAATTTCTTATAGCTAGCCTTGAATTTCAAAAATTAGAAACATTTAAATTTAATTAGAAATAATTACTTTTGCTCTCTTTGATCGCCGTAAGAATCTAACAGATGAGCAAATGAACTTCCGAAACAAATAACAGCATCAAAACCTTCTCCTACTAAATCCTGAACTGTGTCATAAACCTCCAACCAGTTAGCTTCTCTTATAACTAAAAAAAAATATTAATTATTACTAATTAATTAAAAGAATGTTTTTACTCCAATTTTCAAAAGCTGCTTCCTTTCTTCTATTCCACCTGACTTCAAAAGCATACTTTAACATTTTATCAGAACCATCAGTTGAAACAACATCGAAACCTTCTTCTAGTAGCATAATCGAGTCAATTCTGATTGAAATACTTAGTTTAGAAAAGAAAAAAAAATAGAAGAAAGAGGCACATACCCAGTTCCACAAGCAACGTCCAAAATTCGTTTACAGCCCTTTTTCTTTAATAAATCGATAAGAACGTTTTTGTAATTTTCAGTCCTGGCGTTAACATCTCCAATAAACGCTTTATAGACTTTAGCCATTTTGCCATCAGCATACTGATCGTTGATCCCTTTGACGATGACACCGCTCCCGGTGGGGCTTGTTTTGAATTCGATTGCGCTCATTTTGTCTCACTAAGAAAAATTTGGAAGAAGTTGTTGAAACCGGGGGGTATAATGAATGTAGTGATTTTGTCTCACTAAAAAATTTTTGGATTGCCAATTGTTAAAACCGGTGGTTTTTATAATGAACGTAGTGGGGAGTTGTGGGATCATATTTTTTGGACTTGGCGATGTATCATCCGATGTTTTGTTTTCGGTTGAAGAATCGGATTTGGAAATCGTAATGCCTAATTAATTTTATCAATATTCGATGGTCTTAATAGATGAAGTTGGAATTACATAATTTTCTGTATCTAATTGTGAGGTTTTTTGTCTTGGAAGTGATTGACGTAAGAAGAAATCCGGGTTTGATAATAACTGCTATTATTTGAGATTTTTCATTTATTGATAATGGAACAATCGGATGTTTTAAGTTGGTGATAACGAAATTATTGCGGGAAAAATTAATATGTAGAAATAGGTGGGCTCATTGCAATTAATAAAAACTAAAAATGATATTAATTTTGTTACTTTTGTCTAAATATTTTTTTACAACAATTAATGATGTATAATAAATTATTATTATTATTTAATCATGAAGATAATAAAAATTGCATGAATCGAATTTTTTTAACAAAAGAAAACTTGGAAAAGAAGCAACGACAGATCTAAAGCTAAAAAAAGAACAAGAATAAAAATATTCAAGAAAGAAACACCACAATCTTTACAAAAATAATTTAAAAATTAAAAAAAATATAAGCAAAAGGTAGCTGATAGACTAGTTTAAAAACTGAAGAAAAAAATATTTGAGAAGCATAAGAAAAAAAATTGTGGGTTCAAAAAATAAAGATAAAATGAAAGAAGATTTATTAAATAACGGAAAAAGTAATTTTTTAAAAAGACAAACAAATGTTGCTTCAAACCATTCAGAATTTATTTAAGTAGAAAAATATGAATTCTAGACAAACATACAAAAATTTTTGTTTTAAACACTTTTAGTACCAAAGAAATATGGAATTTTGTGGTTGTTGGTTAGACCACAGGCATTTTACAATTAATTTTGGTAATTTAAATTGTATTTATTTTCCTGACAAATTAACTGCTAATCAATTATCTAAATATAATTATTTAGATTTTCAATTAACGTAATTAACGTAATTTTATAATTTTTTTACCAATTTCTTGTGCACAACACACAGTAATTTCTATTACTCTTCTTTATTCTTCTAAATTTTTTTGTCTAGTAAACCTTCTATCTAGAAAAGCCCTAATGAAACAGAATTTTTTTTATTAATCACCCTTCGTGAGCTGTTGAATTTTTTTTCGACAGAAATATTCAAAAGAGAACAAAATAATAAGCTGCATGTTTGCCAAAAGACTCAATCATTTAGAGTAATTTTTTAGAGTGTACCGGGTGAATCAAGTATTATTTAAAGCCCCAAATATCTTTTAAAACACAAAAAAACTTATAATATATGTATATACAGAGTGTTTTTGAAGTTACTTTACAAATTTTAACAGATGATAGCTCTTGTTAAAAGAATGCTACTAAAAAACCAAATTTACTTTATGGTTTTTGAAATTACAGTGTCGAATTTTTTCTAAAAATTTTTTTTTTTTGAAAATACCATGTATTAAAGCATTTTTTTGATATACGGAGTGTTATTGTAAAAAAATGTGTGTAGAAATTTTGTTTGGTGATAATTATTCTTATTAAAACAGAGTCAAATATCCAAATTTGCTTTTTAAAATGTTGCTGGTTTTTTTGAGACAGACGCTGTGGAATATTTTTCCCAAAAAATATTATTTTTGAAATACACAATGTATAAGAACACTGTTTTTGATTAAAAAAAATATATTGTATCTCAAAAACTGTAAACATTTGTAAATATAAGACAAATTTGTTGTTTGTTTTTTAATATTTTTTTAACGAAAGCTGTTATCTACTAAAGTTACCTCAAAAACACTCTGTATATGTATTACACTAAATTGCTATTTAATCTTACTTGAAAAAAAGGTTTGTTCTATTAATTGATGTAACTCATAAAATTAAAAAAAAAATCAATTTGTTGCTTGTTTTTTTTTATTAATTTTGGTCAAAAATGTGTAACAAAATCAAAGTGTAAAATTTTTAATTGAAAAAAATTGTTAAAATTTGTTTAATTAATTATTTATTAAAAATTTTACTCTAATTTAAATAACTGAAAAAATTACACTTTCTTATCGATCGATTCTAAATGCCAAATTTCTAATCAATAATCTTGTGTCAGATCTCAAGCCTCAACAATGGTCGCGTGGCAAATTTATAACAGATACCATAATTTTAGAAAACCACTCTGATAGATTTTTTTTACGAAAATATATGTATTCGATTTTGTTTTAATTTATAAAAAAATAAATGTTTCAATACCAAAACAAATTAATTTAAAAAAATTTCTTAAAAGTTTAATTAGCTATTTTGATGCATTATACCAAAATACACCTATTATACTAGGGTGGGCAAAGAAAAATAGAATATTATTTAACTTTCGACACTGATAAATTGATTTCTAGGCACCTTTAAAAAAATGCATTTTAATGATAAGCTCTTAATTTTAATAGGAAGGACGCTTTCATCTCAGTTTTCTATTTTTTTTTTTAGTTTTATTTTTTAGTTCTATCTCGTCACTACTTGATCGTACAGAAAAAATTTATTTACATTTTTTGTAGAAAATTAAACGCTCTAAAAAACTTATTTTACAATTTTTTTTATAGCTCTTACGGTTTAGAAGATATTAGAAGTCAAAGTTTGAAGAATTTAACAAAAATTTCTTATGTACTTCTAAATTTTATAACTCGTAGATAAATAAATATTAGAAAATGCCCAACATATAGTTTTGTAGGAAATTAAATGCTCTACAAAAAAGGTCTCTTGTGATTAATCAATTACTCCAAACATTAAAAAAAAAATGAGGATTGATTCTCAAATTTTGGTTTTTAAAATGCAAATATCTTCTGAGTGGTTAGAGTAATCGATTAATCACAAGAAACTTTTTTTGTAGAGCGTTTAATTTTCTACAAAACTATATGTTGGGCATTTTCTAATATTTATTTATCTACGAGTTATAAAATTTAGAAATAAAAAATGTTTTTTGTTAAATTCTTCAAACTTTGACCTCTGATACCTTCTAAACGCTAATAGCTATAAAAAAATTGTAAAATACCTTTTTTAGAGAGTTCAATTTTCTACAAAAAATGTAAATAAAATTTTTTCTTACAATCAAGTAATGACGAGATATGAATTTTGCCAAATGTAACTGAAGAAAAAATAGAAAACTGAGATGAGGAAGTTCTTCCTATTAAAATTAAAAGATGTAACAAGTATCAAGACTCTCCGTAATACCGCAGTATCGCCGCATCCCCCGGATGGTTCAGAGACTTCCTCTCCCAAGAATATGCTCCCTAAAAAACCACCCCGTTAAATAGACCACCTTCACAGGATTTCGGCAGACTATCTCTACCTGTCTCCGAAACTTGAAACTAGCCACCCAGTCGAACTGGTATTGCAGTTTCCCCGAGTCTTCTCAAAATTCCTCCATTGCCTTATGTATATAGTCAATAAACCATTATTTGTAGTGTTGTGCTTTTCTTCATACACGTAGCTACAAAGATCATTTTTTTCAGTGTCATAAGTTAAAAAAAAATGATTTTTTTGGCCCACTCTAACCTATACACAAAAAACGTTAAATTATAATTGCATCAAAAAAAAATTGTATAAATACCATAAAACATTGAATAAAACAATTTTTTATTTTAGAAAAAACCGCCAACAATTTTTGTTTAATTAAAAGAAAGTGTTTTGGAGGTGCGGAAAAAACTTGATTTACCCGGTATATATGATTTAGGCATTTGTGTTTTAGATTTTTAGGATAGAATATTACGGTCGTTATTATTATTTTATAGTATTTTTGTTTTTTATTGAATTTTAATTCGGTTGGATATTAAGAACTTGGATAATTAAGCCAGTTAATTAGATTTGGTACTTTGTTATTGCGACGTTTTGACTTTTTGGTAATTATTGTTATTTCCTAGTGGATAATTCGGACGTGAATAATGTATTTTTATCTTCGGCTATTTATGGCCAAAATGGTATTTCTGGCTACTCTAAATATAAATTTAAATTATTGTTCGGTATACTGATTACTGAGAAAAATTTTTTATTTAATTTGTTGGTTGCATAAATAGTTTTGTCTAATTTATGCTAATTATCGATTTTTCTGCTCAACTACTTTCAATTTCTGAACAATAACAAGTCGTTTTTTTGCAAGAAAATAAGTGATAATCTTTTTAAATAAAATTGAGTTATTATTCATTTGTTTTTTTAAAAAACAGGAGAGCCATTCCACGCACACACAATCCATTTTAAATTTTAATGAATCTCGGTATTGATTTTAACTTAGATACGAAAAAAGTTTCTTATTATTAGTGTTATGGTAGTATAAATAACAACAAATTCTTTTTTTTTTTGACACTTAAACAAATATTTTTATCAAGTTTTATAAAAATCAAAAATGCTGCGGCTTTTAGTATATTTTTAATAATTTTATTTAGCATCAAAATGGTATAAAACGCAATTTTATCTCGTTATTTTGTTTAAACAAATTTGCAATAACAAACAGAGTAAAAGGGCTCGTTCAAAACAAGATAGAGAACTTGCACATTTCATAGAAGAAAAGAAAGAATCATTGAAAAATTGAGATAGTTTGTTTATTAGTGATTTAATGGTTGCTAGATTTGTTTAAAAAATCAAAATTTACCAAAAAAAGTAGGACCAGCACAAAATCAGTCAGAAATAAAAATATTTTGTTGATGTTTTTTTAAGGGAGTATTCTGGTGAAGAAATTTGAAAAAATCAATTTTTTTTTTGGTATTTTCAAAGTTTAACCTTTCAAGAATATGTCCTTAAAAGAATTTGTTAAAATTTTAATTATTTTTAGAGATATAGTCATTTTAGACCGGAACTAAAGACGTTAGGAATCACACTTCTACCTAATTTTCTCAGATTTCTCAGGTTCTACTTAACCGACTTACTTAAAATTTGATGTGAACGTTCTTAATACATGTCTCTATCGTACTAACTATTATTACAACAAAATAAAAATTTTTACTATTTTTAAAAAATTCCGAAAAGGCAAAAAAATGGAACAAAAATTTTTCGTTTTTTCAGACAGCCGGAAATTAGCAAAAAAAAATTTTTTCCACTTTTTCTTAGTTAGTACGATAGCAGCATTCATCTAAATTAATAATCCTTTTCATTTTTTTATTTCGGATCATTAGAAGTGTTGCCATCGTGACAAACTTGACGCGCCATTTTTTTTTCAATCTTTTACTTCAAGAACTTATAACATTTTGAGTTTTTAATTTTTTGACATTTTTTATTTTTTTATGTATTCTTAAAATATTAATAAATATCTTGTCAAAAAATGGATAGTAAAAATATTTTTTGTTTTTTATTTATAGCACCCGAAAGGACACCTCAAATTCATGCATCTACACTAGAATATCCCCTTAAGAAAACACAATGCACCGTTTCAAGTTTTTTTTTTAATTTTTTAATTATAATAAATAAAGTAATCTCGTCTTATCATCTTTTATTAATAATTAAAATTTAAATAAAAAATTGTTGCATTTCGAATTGATTTGAATCCTAATGAGCGTCTCACACACCAATCCGTGTAAAATCCCGAACGTCATTCCGACCGAATCACGTAAATGACCCTTAATCACCAGTACAGTAAGGTTCACAACAAATGTCCTAAATTTCCCCCAATTAAAATAAAACAATTCTGGTACGTCAGCGCATTATTATCTAGAATAAACTCTTATAGCAAGGTTATTTGCCTAAATAATACACCACAGCTCATCAATGACGCACAAATGACGTTTATTAAACAATAGTAGAGACATTTTTTGCCGTCATGTTGGATGCGTGTGTGTCAAACTTATGTAAATCATCCTGGGTTGTCATTTAATTGTTGAATTTCGAAGAGTGAAAATTGGTAGTTGTAGTTGTTAAATCGGGTGGTGCACACCCTCCTCTTCATGGTAGGTGGTTTTTCATTTAATTTCCTAACAATTTCTATAAATATGCCCCAAAAACAACTTTGGGCCATCAACCCCAAAACAAACGGTTACGTTCTACGTAAAAGAAAAACGAAATTGACAAGAAAGTCAGGTAGGAAGCATGCAAAACGTGCTCTTTTCTAGCTTTTATAGGTTTAACAAACCCCATTTATTAGGTGGTCTGACATTTACACTAACAAGGGTTGAGATAACCTTATTTCGGAGCACTTATTGCATGTTATTCAGCGCGATATATTGGAATGTAGCCCCCAGTTTTATTATTTTTTCACGTGATAATACCTGTATTTTGTATTATTAACACAGCACAATGGACAGTGTGGACAAAAATTGGGGTGGAATTATAATGCGATTTATTATTACACATCCCCAATGAATATAACTACAGGTGAGTCTGTTAAAAGTTTTATCTTAACTTTTTTCAAAAATTAGTTATCACATTAATTTCAGAATTTGCCATTAAAAGCTTTGTTTTTCTCTCTATGCATGTGAATTTTTTCAAAATTTTTGTAATATTCCTTCTAATGAATATTAATTGATTCGTTGAAAAAAAAAATACATTACTTCCAAATGACACGTTTTGTGAAAAAAATATTTCAAAAAAATTATATATAACCGTAAAAAATAATAAACTTTATCGTTTTGTAAGACCTATTTCGATGCTGCATTGCCGTTACTCGATAATGAGGTGGCAACCTCTTTAGCTTCTTTGTCCCACCAAATCACAAAATTAATATTCATTAGAAGGAATATTAGAAAAACTCTAAAAAAATCCACATGTATAGAGAAAAACACAATGTTTCTAATGGCAAACTCTGAAGTTGATGTGATAACGAGTTTTTGAGAAAAGTTGAGATAAATTTTTAACAGACTCACGCTGTATAATCGGTTTTTACAAGAACGGATATGTGACTGCCAAAAAATAACCCCAAACTAAGAAATTCTAATTAAACAATTAGTATTCACGTTGATTTTTGATGTTTCAAAAGCCCAAAACTCTAAACAATGTTACCAAAAATCAGCCCCTAAAACGAGACTTTTATAACGTGAGATTAATAAAACTTTTAGGGTTTTACGGGTTTTTAGGGCAAATTTAGTAATTTGACAACTCACAAAGCGTGCCAGTTTTTTGGTTATGTACCCCTCAAACCATCAAACAACAACGTCGAGAAACTATACCGGTTTCGGGGTTTTTGCCCCTCATCAGTACAACGTATCTCGGAGCGTTGTGCTCGATTGGAACGAGTGGGAGAACTCGCTTATATCAAGCGAAGTCCGGCTAGTAGTCGTATAGACAGACACAGTGTGCCATCTAACTAAGCGTGCTGGAAGGTAGCGAGAGTTGGTATAATAACGTTGGCGGATAACAAAGTTATATTGTATTATACCAACTCTCGCACTTTCCAGCTAGATGGCACACTGTGTCTGTCTATACGACTACTACCCTTTCTATGCTCAGAATTTTTCTCTAATCCGACTCGAAGGACCATAAAAATGTTTCAAATTTGAGAGACAAAGGCGCTAGTTATAAAAAAATATTTTTGCAATGCTAAAAAAATAGTAAAAAAAGTTGCTTCAGCTCTAAAATTGTATTAAAAACGTTAAGAGCGAAAATGAAACTTTAAATGCAATTTGTCACCGAAGGTGACAATTATAAAAAATATTTTGATTGTTTTTATTTAAATGAATCTGTTTTTCGGCTCCAATTTAAAAAAAAAACACTTTAAATTGTGCGTTTTCGCGACTCAGAAGCGTGAACTATTGGCCCTTCAAGCTATACGAACATTTTTTTACAATGTTGGTACGGCTGTGTACGGCTTTAGTCCCTTCCTTCTGAATACGACCTTGAAGATCACTGAACACGCTTTCAAGGCTGTTAACTAGTACGATTTTCATGTGAAAATTGTGAAACTTTAAAATGGCGGACTTAATATAAGCTGCTATGAAGATAAGTTAGATAAGATATAAGTTTTGTTGACTTTTTCACACGTTTTTATTGGGGTTTTTGGGAGGCACTAATTTTTGTGAAAATTAGTGCCTCCCAAAAAGCCCAATTAATAATCTTAAATTGAGATAATACGGATAATGTCGCAAATTTTAATACTTTTCTGTGACAACAACCAATCACAATACGGCATTCTTATAATTTTTCTTAGAAACGAAGAAAAATTAGAAGGTATTATCTCAACTTGAAATTAGCTCATAAATAACATGAAACTGTATAAGTACGGTTTGTTTTACCACAGAGAAGAGTGTAGTAAGCGTTGGAAATTCGAAATACTTTTTACGATTGCTTAATTATTTAATTGAACCAATCACAAATGGTTATTTGAAATTTCCAACGCTATCTAGTTTCTTTCTGGTAAAAAAACAGACAATAGTTGTTTCTACGTTATACTGAAAACGATAAATCTAAAAATGGCGAATTCAACATTCTCAATTGTCAAGCTAAAATCATGTATAGTTGACCATATTAAATCCGACATTTTGGTGTTAAATTTTTATTAAAAATTGTTATCAGTGGTTTAAAAATCGACAAAATATACAGTTTTTTGTACAATTTTTTTTACAAAATTAAATGATAATTAGTGATTTTGTTACTAGTTAAATGTACAGTTTGATTTTGTCAAATATATTTCAAACATTCATGGTTGCCATATTGAATTTTTCAATTTGCAGTTCAAAATCGTAATTAGTATCTCACGTGATGTACTGATGAGGGAGGCGCATGCTTAATCAAACCCGAAATTTTTGTTTACACTGTTTAATAATTTTTGAATGCCTGTAACTAGTTTGGTGGCAACAACATTTATCTAATATTCCTCCGATAATAAAACCTGTTATCTCTTTGTGAACGCACACAGTTGTCCCATATATATGGTAAATTTTTAGTATTGAAAATGCTGGCGGTAATGGAGGCATCTCAGAATACGAATTCTGTTCCACCACAGGGTTCTAAAGATGAGACAACACTTCCAACACCGGATGAATCTCCAAAAGCTAGTCATGAAGATTTTCTTCAATCAGGAAGAACGGGAAGACGTAACGCTATGGCGAATATCCTTGGGGAGCATGCAGTTGTGACAAGTTCGGATTTACCAGCACAATTAGAAGCGCTTACGACGAAAGATAAAGAAGAACAAGATAAAAGTGAAGCAAGTACAAGTAAAAGCTGAAGAAGTTGCTAAAAATGTGAGAAAAGGAAGTTTTTTTTAAGTAATTAGTCACGAGGACTAAACAAGAAAGAAGTACAAGTATTTATTTCTCAAATTAGTTTTATTAAGAACACGTAATCTACGTATAAGGCCTAGAAATACTCAATAAAATCGTATTTGTAGTCAATTAAAAGAAGTTTTATTAAAGTAGATCTGAATGGTTTTGGTGTTGGCACTAAAATCAAAAATTTTTTTCTTGTGGTACAAATCAAATAGGCCTGATTTATTTATTTAGCAACGATATATTTGTGATATTATTTATTCAGTGTGTACATCTTTGTGTGATAGTTGTTTTTTCAATTAATTTATTTATTGTTATTATAAAAACGCTGGGAAAATTTAAGCGTTTCGGGGACGGAATCTTGTTGTAAACTGCTCAAAATTCGTAAATTGATGCAGTTGTGCACCACCTAGTCATTGAAAATCACCTCAAAATTGTCAATACTATATTTGTATAGAAACACAATAAATTTATTCGATATAAATGAATTTTTTTTTCCTTTTATGAGGCACATTTTTTTTCCTATCATAGAAGCTTTTGTAAATACAAATACAATACGTAATGCAAATAATGATTACGTATTTGGGAAATATTTTGATAAGAAAAGTACAAGTGATTTAATTCTTTTTGTACTTTTTTCGTATTTTACGTAAAAAAATATTTTGACGAGTATTAATATATTTCAAGTTTTTATTTCCTCTGAGAGTCATTTTGTTCTTTTATTAGCATTTATACAATTTGATGGGTGGGACAACTTAACCCAATTTATAAAGTAAACATTTATTTTAGTGTTTTTGATCTTCTCTACTTCTGTTTAATTTTATTATTAGTGTTATTGATTGCTTAATTATCTTAATTTTTAAAATTAATAAAAATATGGCAAATTGTTTTGACAAACCGACAGTTTATTTCGAATCTTAAGTACATATAGAGCGCTTCGGAATGATTAACAACTTAGGTGGTTGTATAAATTCGTGGTAATCTACACAGCTATACACTTTATTTTAGCAATAAATTATTTTATCAATTATTGACAAATTTATTAAAAATAAAGTGTTGTAATCGGAAATAGTTTATTTATAATAATTAAATATTACACTACAAACAGTTTATTTACAAAGATCGAACGCGGATGTACCGAGAATCTGACCAGATAGGGACCCCACGGATGCCTGATTGATGCAAGAAAAGGTCTCTCCGACGGTGCAGAAGAGTATGAGTAGCTCACAAGACCAGTTGGGACCCTTCGGCCAAGGGTGGTTCCTTCCGGACTTCTGGAGAGGGTGGAAGCGATTTTAGCGCTACTCTGGTGGGCGCTCGGGTTATTAGAATTCACGCGGTTACAACTCTCCCCCTCGGAACCCGTAAGACGTCTCGGACTTGGGTTCTGAATCTGATGAATTTACTGTTTCCTTCGAGGCCTTTCTCTACGCCAAATGGGTT
Organism: Tribolium confusum; assembly: GCA_029207805.1. Taxonomy (NCBI): domain Eukaryota; kingdom Metazoa; phylum Arthropoda; class Insecta; order Coleoptera; family Tenebrionidae; genus Tribolium; species Tribolium confusum. Next base: position 1,637,958 of record JALGAY010000004.1, read on the forward strand.
GTATGGGCGTCTACAGGTCGCCGGAAGTGATTTCGTTCAGAAGAATTGTCGTATATAAGTTGGCATAAACTGCGACAAGTGAAAAAAGTTCGATTTAACACGAAGCACAGTTTTCCATATTAATAATCCAAGTTTCTTGTTGCAACTTTCCGACCAATAGGGCATCCGTGGGGTCCCTATCTGGTCAGATTCTCGGTACATCCGCGTTCGATCTTAACACCACGGTTTCGACTTGAGTGCGAAATAACATTAACCCGTCTATTGTAAATAAACTTGTAGTGTAATCTTTAATTATTATAAATAAACTATTTTCTGAATAAACCGATTACAAAGTGGCGCCCAACGTGAGGCACGAATGACAAAGAAGTAAATTAAAGCGATTACAGTGCACATTTTTGGGAGTTGGAAGCAAAAATTATTGAAAATTGCTCCGTTTATATTCGGAATTTTCTTAATATTTGCCTCGAAGGGCCATTCTTTTATTATTCTAAAATTTTTCTTTGTTTTTTACAGGTCTTAACATTCGTTGCTCTTTTTTGTAGTCTTCTTGTTCTATTTTTTTTACTGGCCTGTTATCAGTTCTTTAGAATCCTCTAAACTGAGTTTTCCAAATTTTTTTAATTTTTGTTCTCTTACATACCAGCTTTTCTTGTTTTCTTTTGTTTTTCTAGAATCTACTGGTGTTCTTCTTTTCCTACAGCTTATATATAATTCTCTTTGTTTTTCTATAATCCTTTTTTTTTCTAAAAACTTTCTTTATTCTAAAATTTTTCAGTGGTTTTTTAGTAGTCGTAATTCACTATATTCTTTTTTAATTGTTACTGTTTTTTTCTTCTGTTGTTCTTGTCTTTCATTCTGATAAGTCGTTGTTTTTCACCTTCATCAATTTTTGTATCTTATTTATTTTTCTTTCGCACCTCCAAAATTGTTCTTTGTTTTTTACAGGTCTGAACTTTCATTTTTTATTTTTTTCATAGTCGTTTTTTTGTTCTTCTTTTTCTTTCAAATTCGCCTAAAATCTTAATAATTTGTTCCTTCAGAATATCCCAATTTTTAAGTTTCTCCATGGAAGAATAAATAGGACTATTTATTATAGTCCTTATATATTTATTCTTCTATGAGTTTTACATTTTTTAGTGGCTTGTCATCTTCAGTTCTTTTCGAGTCCTGTAAACTATGTTTTTCAAATTCGTAAATGTACTTTTGTTCCTTTAAAAATTTTCTTCGTTCTTTTTTCTTCTTGCATATTAGCTTTTCGCGTTTTCTTTAGTCTTTATGACGCCTTTATTAAATTTTTTTCGAAGAATTTTGTAGAATCTTCTAGAATTTACTGTTTTTCCTACTGGTCGTAATTCTTCTTGTTTTTTTTTCATTGTCGTTCTACTTGTTTCTCTATAATCCTTTTTTCTCTCTGTATTCTGTTTCTAAATGTTATTGTTCTATTACCTCTAATAGTCACGTTCTTTTCTTTTATTCTTATCAGTCGTTGTTTTTCAACTTTATCCATTTTTTTTTAACAACACCTTTAAAACAACATTGTGAAGTTCTTCTTTATTTTTTACAGGTTCTAGCTTTTCTTTGAGACAATGTTTTTTCAAATTTGCCTAAAATCTTAATTTGTTTCTCCTGAACCTCCCAATTTTCAGGTTTTTCCATGGAAGAATAAATAGGACTATTTATTATAGTCCCTATATATTTACTACTCGCTGAGATTTACTTAAAACTTTCTTTAGTCAACCTGTCATCTTCAGTTGTTTTAGAATCCTCTAAACTACATTTTTCAAATTTAACTAAAATGTACTTTTACTCCTTTAAAAAATTTCTTGTTCTTTTTTCTCTAACCTATTAGCTTTTCTTGTTTTCTTTTGTTTTTATGTTGCTTTTCTTTAAATTTTTGTAGAGTCTTCCTCTTCTAGAATCTACTTCTGTTCTTCTTTTTCTACTACTCCTAACCCTTTTGTTTTTTTTCTTTTATTATTAGTCGTTCTTCCAGTTTCTCTATAATACTCTTTTTTATTTTAAAATTTTTCAGTGTTTTTAGTAGTCGTAATTCTCTATATTCTAATTATTGTTCTTTTTCCTCTATTAGTCACTTCTGTTCTTGTTCTTTTCGAGTCCTCTAAACAACATTTTTCAAATTTGTAAATGTACTTTTGTTCCTTTAAAAACTTTCTTCGTTTTTTTTCCTTCTTGAATGTTAGCTTTTCTTGTTTTCTTTTGTCTTTATATCATCTCTTTTTTTTTTGAAGAGTTTTGTAGAATCTTCTATAATCTACTTTTCTAATTCTTCTTGTTTTTTCTCTTTCATTATCGTTCAACTTGTGTTTCTATAATCCTCTTTTATTATTGTTCTTTTTCCTCTAATAGTCACAGTTGTTCTCGTTTTTCTTTCTTATAAGTCGTTGTTTTTCAATTTTCTCCTTTCAAACAACATTTTGATGTTCTGCGTTATTTTTCTTTCGTTCCTCTATAATTTTTCTGTGTTTTTTACAGGTCTTAGCTTCCTTTGTTCTTTTTCTTTCAAACAATGTTTTTTAAATTTGCTTCAAATCTTAATTCGTTCCTCCAGATCCTCCCAGTTTTCAAGTTTTTTCAACCTGTCATCTTCAGTTGTTTTAGAATCCTCTAAACTACATTTTTCAAATTTGACTAAAATGTACTTTTATTCCTTTTAAAAATTTTTTTTTCTCTTACCTCTTAGCTTTTCTTATTTTCTTTTGTTTTTATATTGCTTTTCTTCAAATTTTTGTAGAATGTTCTAGAATCTACTTCTGTTCTTCTTTCACTACTACTCCTAACTTTTTTGATTTTTTTCTTTCATTATTAGTCGTTCTTCCTGTTTTTCTATAATCCTCTTTTTTTGTTCTAAAAATTTTTAAGTGTTTTTTCAGTAGTCGTAATTTTCTACATTCTAATTATTATTGTTCTTTTTCCTCTATTAGTCACTGTTCTTGTTTTTCTATTTTATAAGTCGTCATTTTTCTTTATTTTTCTTTGCTCCTCTGCAATTTTCTTCTTTTTTTATTCACTGTAATTTTGTCTTTGTTTTTCTGTTTAGGTTGTTTTAGAATCTATGAAACGACGGTTTTTATTTTCTTTTAAAAAAATTTTTTGTTTTTCTAGAATTTTCTTTGTTTTTCTTTTTTCTTCTAGCCGAAAACTAGAGTTTCAGTCCTCTGTTCACACGTAATACTTAAAATTTCATTGACATTGGTGACTTAGAAAACCGACTAGACAATTTAAAATATTCTGTGATTGGATTAAAATTTTCAAAATCAACCAGTCACAAATAGGTATTTCAAATTTCCAACGCTTACTTGTTTCTCTCTGGTAAAAGGCGAAATTGGTGTCTTTTAAGTACATCTCAAAGACTCAAAGACAATTGATCAGAATTTTACTTTATTTATTTATTTATTTTTGAATTTCTAACCATATTTTTCAATGTTAATTTGTGAAAGGTCATTAAATAAAATTTAACGACTAGACAGTGTTTTTTACAGTATCTAATAAAACTTATCTTAATAAAATGCTTTGTTAAAAAAAAATAATTGTGTACTTGTTTTTCAAGGATAATATAAAAGAAATTCTTTTTTATTTTTTTAGAAAAACATTTATTTCGCCACACAAAGTTTCTCTTTACACCTCTTGAGCATTAAGTTTCCTCAAATTAGCTTCCGTCGTTTTCATATTGGGATCAATCTGAAGTGCCTTTTTATACATCTCACGAGCCTTATCACTTTTACCCCATCTGTGATATAAAACCCCTACAAACTAACAATTAATCCGCGATAACAGTATTTACCAACTCACCTAAATTCGAGTGGTAGAGAGCATTATCAGGACTCAAATTAATTGCTTCCAGAAAATGACTTTCGGCTTTTTCAAAACGCTGGATTTTTCCTAAAGTGTTGGCAAGACTGAAGTGCAAAGCGGGAGATTTTGGATTATGAATAAGGGCGGTTATACCCAATTCTAGGACTTTATCGTATTCACGCATACTGTCTAGGAGCACCAGAGTGTTACTCCAAGCTGCTACGTGACTGGGACGGTATAAAACAGCCATTTCCCACGCTTCTAAAGCTTCGGCGTTACGTTTTTGATCCAAATACTGTAATAGAGATGATTTTCAACTGTAGCACACATGCACATTAACATATACAATTTGGGTATACTTACCAAATTCCCTAAATTGTAGTAACAATCCGGATATTTATTCCTAAATTTAATTGCTGTTTTATAACAGTGTTCAGCTTCTTCAGTTCGATTTAAATTCGTTAAAACAATTCCCAAATTCATCCAAGCCGCAGCAAAATTCGGCCTACAACAATTTTCGTCATCTCAATTTTTTTTTTAAATCACTCGATATACCTAACTTCTAGTGCTTTTCTTAGTAGGGCTTCAGCTTCTTGAAATCTCTTATCTTCTCTCAATAAATTCGCTAAATTATTCATTGCTTGTTCATAATTTGGATTTAATTCAAGTGCTTTTTTATACTCGGCCAAAGCAAGAGTTTTGTTATTTTGATCACCCGCTATTTTAGCAATGTTATAGTGGACTTTAGCATTTAAAGGACAAACATCTAAAGCTGAAGTAAATAATTTTTCTTCTTTGATCCATTGGGAATTTCGGTGAATTGAGCGAATTGTAAATAAGAAACAAACGGTGTAAAATAACACAATTATAGTCTACAAAAAAAATATTTATGTAATTTGCTAAAAAAAGACAGATTTTTCCTCAATCCGTTGTGTAATAAAACTCATTATATAACTAGTGATGTAATTGACGTAACGGAATGAGGAAATAGCTGTTAATGCAATAAGTTGCAAAAAGAGAGTCGTATTGCATTCAAGATTTATTGTTTCAGCGTTTTATAACAGATTTTTTTTAAAAAAATAATGATCTCAATCAAACATTCACATTGTAAAGTAGGCAGACAACAGGTTGCTATGGATGTAAATTTCGTTGTTTACTGTTTTTATAAAATTACATACTGTCAATTTGGGTTCTGTGTTTAAGTTCGGTGATAAAGGAACACAAAAATGAGCGATTCTGAATTTGATTCCGACATTGTAAATGTTGCAGAAGCTGCACTAGCCACGCTAGTGCTTGAAAAAGCTAAGAAATTTACAAGGAAACATACAGGGAATTTGGTAGTTGGTGTGGGGAAAAAAATGTAAAAAGTGTTGAAGAAGAGGTACTTTTGGCATATTTTTCGAAATTATCTGTCATGTAGAAGCTGTCTACTTTATGGAGTACCTACTCAATGCTAAGAACCATGATATATCTTATAACAAGAATGTAGATATCAGAAAATTTACAAACTTGGTTGCGTTTCTAAAAAGAAATGCCAATGGGTACAAGACTAGAAAATCCAAAATATTCACCAATCAAGAGATAGAACGTTTCATGAAAACAGCTGATGACAAAGACTATTTATTGGCAAAAGTTGTGCTAATTACTGGGATTTTTGGCGCGTTACGCAGAGAAGAAATTACGTTTTTGAAGGTGGAAGATATAGAAGATTGTACAAGTTTTATTAAAGTGAAGATACCGAACACCAAGACAAAAATTTTGGGAACGTTTACAATAACTGAAGAATTTGTAGATGAAATTAGTTTCTTAGAAATTTTCCGCAAATACGCACAGCTTCGACCTCCTCATACTGAACATCAGAGATTCTTCTTAACTTATAGAGATTCCAGGTGCTGTACGCTACCCGTTGGTGTAAATACTATTCGAGGTATGCCTAAAAAATTGCAGAATGTCTCGGCCTTCTAAATGCAAAAGAATATACCGGGCACTGCTTTCGCCGTTGTTCAGCAACACTCTTAGCAGATTCAGAAGCAGATATTACATTACTCAAAAGACATGGAGGAACGAGATCGAATTATATTGCGGAAAGTTACATAGAAAACTCTGTTGAAGGCAAAAACGCAATTTCGATAAAAATTAAGGGAAAAGAAGAATCTGTGGCGGAAGTAGCAAATCTGAAGTGGCGTTTACAAGTACCGTTTCCACTTGTATTGAAGTTCAGGAAAGAAATCTGAAATCTTCGAATGTTCAATTTAGTCAGTTAAGTAATTGTACTTTTCATGTTTATAAAAATAAATAAATTTTTATAAAAAAATATTTTTCATTTTAGAGCACTAGTGCGTAAAAGGATGTCATTTAGCAATCAGAATGACAATCAAAAAGTTCCTGTTATAAAACGCTGTAACAAAATTTCTTTTTTCAAGTTATTTAGATATAAAATTACATTTTTATGACTAGGAGCCAAAATTTCGATTTTTTTCAAACCTATCACAACCAAAAGACAAAAACCAGCACTTGGTAGTAGTAAAGTACGTTCAGCTATCACAAAACCAACTTTTAGAAATAAATTTGAAGCTGGTAGAAAAGGGAGTACAATTACACTTATTGCCATTATTTTAGCGTCCCTAAAAAATGTTCTAATTATTTAAAAAATTAACAAAAAGTAATTATCTTACAAAAATCTGTTTTCTAGGACTTTTTTAATTAAATTATGTACTGACAGTGCGATAAATATCCAGAAAAACAAAACAAACAAGAGTCTTTTGTCTGAGAAACTCTCAATTAGAGGTATACAACCCATTGACCAATCAAAACAGAGCCATTGTGGCCACAATAATAACAAAAAATTCAAAAAATATATATAATTGTAGGAGAATATCTGAAAAATGCGATCACTAAGAAAAAACGTTAAAGGAGCAGTTCAAAGGAGTTTTTTATGTGTTCAGAGAGGTTAATAATTTCCCGAGGGCCATTAGATTAGGGCCATAAATATTTAAATTTTCAAAAGTGACAATTGCAGGCGATAAAATATTTTTATTGCCTGTTGTTTTGTTGTCGAGATATTTACGAGTTTTGAAAAAAAAAGAACTGCTTCTTTAATTATACAAGATGTCCCAGAAAAAAGGCTCATAAGGCAAGAAACTGATTTAACGCAAGTAACTTCTATCTCTAGTTGCACTGTTTCGGCGTTAGAGGGCGCCAAAATTAGAAATTAAATTTTGTTTTCTATTAATTACTTTTTAATTACGTCACCGATTTTTATGAGATCAGTATAGATGTTCTACTGTTAAGACTACATATTTTTACGCAAAACTTTTTTGTATTAACCGATTGGCGTATTGTGAAATAAGATAATTTTTGTCTCTTGTAAAATGTTGGTATATATATATACTATATATTCGGTTTATAGCGTCTTGTGTCGCTTTCCGATTCCCAATCTCCATTTTTTTCTGTCTAACCAATCTGCTTCGGCTAGATTTCTCTCACTCATGGCCTTGGTGATACCCAGTATCCAGTTTTTCCTCGGACGTCCTCTTCGATTTCTTCCTTCTGGTATCCATTCCAGCACTTGTTTTGGTAACATATCTTCCCCCATACGACGTATGTGTCTATACCATTTTAATTGTTTCTGTTCGATCTCGTCAATAACTGTTGTATTCATTATATCTCTTATCTCTTCGTCTCTATTATGGTCTAACTTTGAGTGTCTGGCAGATCTTCACAATGCATCCATTTCTGTTGCCAGTATTTTCCGTTTGTCATTTTCTGTCATAGTCCATATTTCGGCGCCATATGTTAATACACTTTTTACCACGGTGTTGTAGATGTTTAGTTTTCTTTGTCTGCCGATATTTTATGACCGAAAAATTCCATTAAGTGCTCCTATGATTCTTCTACTCTGGCCTACTCTTTTTTGTATTTCTTTTTCATCTTTTCCGTTTTCTTCGAACGTTATTCCTAAGTACTTGCATGCTGTACATCTTTCAAATGTAGTTCCATTATCTAATAGTAAATTACTATCATTGCTTCCTATGCCCATATACTTAGTTTTTTCTATATTTATTTCCATTCCCCAGTTTTTATATTCCTCACCTAACTTTCTCGTCATATATTCTAGGTCTTCTTTTGTTTGAGCTACCACTACTTGATCGTCCGCAAATTGCATAGTATAAAGAGTGGTTTTGTTTAATTCAAAGCCCATTCGGCAGCATTTCTTCTTCCAATTTTTAAGGGCGTGTTCTACATATATCTTAAATAATGTTGGTGAAATGCAACAACCTTGTCTGAGGCCCTTTGATATCCGAAATCCGTTTGACAGTTTTTTGCCAATTTTTATTTGAGATCTACAGTTATCATACATTTGTTGTACTGCTTTTAATAATGTATTATTTATTTTTGTTTGTTCCAATGCTTCCCATAATTTGATAACTGGTACTTTATCGTACGCCTTACTCAAATCAATAAATAATAAATGTGTTTCCCTGTTTTTTGCAATTTGTTTTCCAATTATTTGTTTAATACAAAACGCATTGTCGATACATGATCGTCCTCCGCGAAACCCACTTTGTTCTTTTGGTTATTTGCTAGAATATTCTGATTCTATTTTATCGCGTATAATCCGTCCATATAACCGGCTAAAAATTTTGGTGTCTGCTTTAATTTCCGACTAAAAAACCTAATAAATATGACTTATGATCTCACAAATAATTACATAAAATACGCCATTATTACAACAGTGATGTTCAAATCAGTTTTTTGTTTTCCATTTTAATAATCTAATGGCCTGATTTCAAGTTGAGATACTACCGGTAGTATCGTAAATTTTTATACGTTTCCAAAGCAACAACCAATAACAATAACGATTTTTTTTAAATTTACATGGAAACAAAGATACTACCGGTATTATGTCAACTTGAAATTAGCCCATTAGGCGCTAAATTCGTAAATTACCAGCGTTTCTCAAAGAAAATATATACAAGGTGTCTCTCAATGCTCTATGGTTACATCTTTCTGGGACATTCTATATATTCGATTTCTTACCCTCACAAAAGTATTGTCTGCATAAGCAGCTGGATTATCAATATTTGTAAAAGTAGGCCCTTCGAAATTCATTATCTTAAATCTATAAAACAAAATAATTAATCCTGTAAGGACTAGAGTGATAGCACGTATAAAAAAATAAATATTAAAAATGTTGCACCAATCTTTTCTTTGTTTCTTTAATATAAAGAGATCGTAGACGACACAAACACCCTAAAAAAACAAATTTAGTGATTTATTTTTCTAAACAAGAAAATATATTTACCAAAACAGTTATTGCCGTTTCTTTGCATAAGACAGCAGCTGTAGTCATTCCCATAACAAGACAAAGTAACAAAAACGAATTTTTACTAATGACTTTATCATATAGTAATATCACAATAAAAAATAAAATTGAACAAAGAATATCCGCTCTGCCTACAAGTCCAGCTACACATTCTGTATGAATTGGATGAACTGTGAACAGCAAACTCGATAAATAGGCAGTGTCGTTGACAGTTTTTTGGTTTTTCTTTTTGCGTAAAAACAGCTCAAATACTGGAATTGTCAGTAAACATAAAAGTCCATAAAGAATCACATTAGTTGCATGAAATTGGAATGCATCAAGTTTATTATTGGAGTATAGTACGTTCAGTCTGAAAATTCTGTTTTAGGACAGTTTATTAATACATTGTGCACAAAAAGTTAGGGATATAAGAAGATTCGTATTAAATTCGAAAAAATCTAGTAAATAACACAAGAAAATACTTTATTTACTAATTTTAAAACATAATTTGATGTGTTCATAAAAATAAATGCAAAATTAAAACCATAAATAAAAAAATAAATATAATTTTTTGGTGCATTAAAGAAAAAAAATTTGAAATCATTAGCGAATATTTTGACCTCTTACACGTAAAACTTCCCGAATTCTACGGGTTATACTTATTATGAGAGTATCAATTTGTTCCTGTGGGATTTGCAACCACAAATTGGGTAAAAGCTGGGCAAGCTTCCTCACTTTTTCGGGTTGAGGTTTACGCGAATATAATGCTCTTTCAAGAAGGTCCCATAAATGCTCTATTGGATTTAAATCCGGTAAACGTGGAGGAAGAATATTTTGTTCAATTCTATGAAAATCAAATGGATTTAACACTTCTGCGGTATGGCGAGACCGACAATTATCGTCAATAAACAGAATTTTGAGCAATAACAGCTTGAAAATCGACAACGATATTGTTTATGTCAGTCGCGTATGAGTGGTCAGTCTTTGTTCAATGACAAATGTACAATTTACTGCGACTCTCAACACAGATTCCGCCTTATATCATAATTGACCCCCTTAGAATGAAACGGTTTTTCGGATAAATTGTTGCTGATACCGTTCATCAGCCATTCTCCATACTCAAATACGTCTATTGTCACTTCTGAGGCCAAATCTGGATTCGTCAGCAAATAAAACCGAGTTCTATTCCACATCCTAATTTTGATATAAGTGTCCTATCTAACACGTGCCTCATGGTCTTGGTGTGATAACCGAGGACCTCGATGTAGTCAATGACTTCTCAACCCGAATTTCCGAAATCGATTTCGAATAGTTTGGAGGCTTAATTAGTCTATTCGCAACATTAAGAACATTTCTTGCTGCCGATGTATATATTTTTGGGTTTCTTCTTACCACGAAGCGTCTATAACGGTCTTGATTTCGAGTTGTAGACCGAAGTCTTCCTCTTCTGTGTCTTTGTCGAATAGATCCCGCATCCAGGTATCGATTTGTATAACTTTGATTCATTCTAAGGGTGTGAGCAACATCTGATTGAGTACAGCCAGCCTGCAACATCTCAGCCTTCAGCTTCAGACAAAATTCTTCGTCTTTTATAAAGTTTTGCTCAAAAGTCACTAAATTTTCTGCAATAATGAATATACTACGACGATAAAAGCGAAACAGATTCAAGTATCTAAACTTTAAATTTAAAAACTTATCATAAAAAACAAAAAAGCGATTAATACAGCCACTTTCTTTACATTACAAAAAAAATTGTGCTGCAACCTAAAAATAATAGATAAATCGTAATATAAAACACCTTTTGTTCAAATTTAACAATATCCTTAATTTTTTGTGCACAGAGTAGTTGTTACATACCTATAAGATAAAATAGTGAGAGGTCTGTAAGACTTATGACTACTGTTAAGTGAGATATTACTCCCCCAAAAATCGTTACGAAAAATTTCGTTTAAAGGAATGTAAGGCATCACATCTTTGTTTTTTACTATTGCCTCAGTATCGTCGAATACAAATGAGCCCCAAAGTGTATTGCAGTAACATATAAATGCCGCTATTGATATTGTTATGTACTTCTTTGATTTTTCCTTAAATAAAAACAAAATGTTAAATTGATGTAGAAAAGTGGTTTTGTGTACCATTTTAATAAAGTTTCATTTATTAAAATGAAAAATTCGCGAGTTTTGCGTCTATTTCGTCATTGTCAAATTCCTAACCTCAAGTAACAACAGTGCAGTGTCGCCAACTATATGATTTTTATCATAAAAATGTGCCAAAATCCCCTAAATCTAAGTCGCTAAACAAAAAAAAGTTTTTCACATTTTTAGAACAATTGATCAGCTATTTATAAATTTTTTTAAAAACTTCAGTCCCCAAAAAAATCTTTACCTCTAAGATATTCTCCTTCCCGTTAAAAAATACCCTGAAATTTGGGGTAAATTTCCCGGGTTGGCGACACTGCAAAACAGAGCAACTGCGCATGCACTGAAATAAATTGTGCCGAATGTTTACTTGTTCGGATTTTTAAATTTTTACCAGCAAATTCTAAATGTACCACGTACAATAAAGAACCGGTTATAACGAACCGTTATCACCGATTTCTTAAGATTTATTATAACCACATAACATCTTGTTTACTATTTTTAAATATTTTGTAATTATATAATTGCGTAAATTGCTTGTTTGCTTTTATTGTTTTCCTGAAACTATCTATAATTAAAATCTATAAAAAAATCCAAAACAGTTATATAAAGATTTATCTATTTTCTTTAAAATGTCCGTAAAGTGAACTAATTAAGGCCGCCCGGTCTTGTGTAATACTGGTTGCATAGGTTTGATGTCCCTTTTTTTTAATTTCCGAAGAAACCTAAAATTACATCATAAGTGCTTTCTTATAGAAAATGAAGTATTAAAAAATATATTGTTATTATCAAATAAGAGAAAGCATTATTTTAATTTTTTTAATTTAAATAATAAAATAAATTACAAATCCTTGACCTACGCACCTTAAAACGAGTAGTTATTTCGAGCCCAAAATATAAAAAAATATAAATCTGAGATCTGTAAAAAAACTAAAAAAGGTAAGAAGTATGTATACAGGGTGTCTTATTGTATTACATATTTTATAAGGGACGTTAGTCTTTTCAGAAAAAAATTCTAAGCTTGTATTTCAAAAACCAGACAAATCATTGTCCTCGATTGGTAGAATGTTCTTACCATTCCTGATACCTTAAATACCATTCAATAAATTTACTTACCGTTCTAGAACGGTAAACAATACTTTCGTCGAGTTTTTGTAGGTAAGAAATAAGCAATTGTGAGCCACTCAATATTTTTTTTGAAGATTTCTGTGATAGCTTAGTAACTGCGGGATCGCCATTGTTTTTTTCTGAAATATTTATTCTACAAAAAATGTCTTCGTGGTTTAATAAAAAATAGTTAAAAAGTGGTTTTTCTAAGTGTTGTAAAATAGAAATTTAATCAACACACAAGAACTGATAACGTGATAACACCAAAGAGGCAGCATGTCAGGTGATAGTGGTTGGTTTCTTTGGAATTTTGTTTCGCACAGTTTTCTCTTATTTTTATTAGACACGAGTAAAAATAATTTGTTAAGACGGTTTTATGAAGTTGTTTTGTTATAAAATAAGAGAAGAATTTAAAAAAGTAAATTGAAAATAGAATAAATCAATTACAACAAAGATTGCAGACGGTAGAAGGACGAATAAAATCCGTGCATTCAACCCTGCTAACACCAAAAACCAATTTTTTTTACTGAGTGGTTTATCAAATCTTTATTAAAAAAAAAATTAAAAATACCGATTCGACAACTCATTGTAATAAGTTATAAATAGTTATAATGTTTTCACTCTTTGTTGTTTCTCATTTACATCGCTTTGTTTTTTTTTCAAAATTGGGGCGCTAATTACAGGTAAAATCACAATTTTTTTTAAATGAATAACATCATGATTTAAAATAATTTTGACAGCAAACTGAGGCTAGTTTGAAATGTCAATAATTAATCAATAATTTTATTTGTTCGCCTCAATAGTACACACACCAGAAAAATCTAGGGATATTGATAATTTTTCACAATAATATGAGTTTAAAATGTTTTCAAATGAATTGGGGTTTGTCACAATAAATTTATTAAATTCAACAAAACGAACAAGTATTTATACACCAAAAATTTTATAAAATATGAATAATAATAAATAAAAAAATTATGTTTTTATAAACAAATAATAAAAAATTAATAATTTGTGTGACCTCCTGCGCTATTAATTACAGCTCTGCATCGTTGTGGCATACTTGTGATGAGATTGTCGATATCTTCTTGGGGGATTTCTTGACAGGCTGCTTTTGGAGCTGTAAATAACTGTTAACGATTTTCTCGCGGTAATCCATGTTGAACTCTTCTTTGGAGCGCATCCCAAAAGTGCTCAATTGGGTTCAAGTCGGGAGATTGTGCTGGCCACGGCAAAACAGAAATTTCGTGCTTCTTCAAAAAGTTGATCACCACTCGAGCAGTGTGTGGACGGGCATTATCATGCATAAATATAAAATTTTCTCTGTAGTTTTCAGCATAAGGCATCACAAGAGAGTGGAGAATAAGATCCCTGTATTAAATTGCGCTTAAGGATGGTTCAATCCAAACGAGGTCAGTACTTCAGCCCGTTTGTATTCCTCTCCACACCATGATTGTTCCACCGAGGTGAGAAAGGACTTCTTGAACATGTTGCAAGCGATTTATACCACCAGGCTCTCTCCCAACACGGATTCTTCTTGAATCCGAGGGTATTCCAAATCGGGACTCGTCGCAAAACAAAACATGAGCCCATTGCTGCCAATCTCAAACATGTTCTCGAGCCCATAGAAGACAAGCTCCACGATTGCCTCGTGTTAGGGCTAGAACTCTCATGGGTCTTCAGGAAAACAAATTGCCTTTCACAACCGAAATCGAATTGTATCTGGTCCACCAGTGACTTGGTGCACTTGTTGCAATCGTAATGCCAACTCAAGTGCTGTAATTGTAGCATTTCAGCGAGCAGTCAAACGCAGAAATCGGTCCTGAATTGGGGTTGTTATGCGATGTCGGCCTGTGTGGCGTTCAGTTACATCACCTGTCTCACGGTAACGTCCGTGCAACCGGGAAATCACACTTTGTGGGGTACCCAAAGAACGCGCTACTTCACGTTGGGTGGTACCTGATTCGAGCATCCCTATTGCCCTATTTATTTCGTCACGATTTAAATGTCTTCGTGCCATGATGTTTCTACACTTATTCGAAACGACTAAAGCCAGTAAAACACATGAATTCTGATAATTTTACCCTCTTTCTCAGGACTCAGTATATCTGCAACTTTTTGTCAAGCAATGATACTCTCTGTAAAACGCGATAAGTAGCGTACAGGCAACAAAATAATTATAAAAACTGCTTTAGGTAAAGTTAATTAGTATGTAAATGTTTAATAAATATCTATTAACAATAGAAAAAAATATCTAAACTGATTAAATTGACGTATTAAGCAATATCCCTAGACTTTTCTGGTGTGTGTAGATTTGAAACACGTGCCTTATTAAGGGAAAAAATTGAAATTAAAACAGAAACATAAAAAATAATGTCAATTTAAGAGACGGTTTCGTATTTTTTTTTACTTTGATAATGCAGATGTCAAGTGAATAGATTTTACTAAAGCAGATAAAAAAATGACACAATAGTTGCGGTTGCTGATTTGCTGGTGAATAGTTGGTCAAGTAGCTCTTTTTGCATTATAACAAATTTATTTTTGTTGTTTGTTTTGTTTTAGAAACTAGTTTAAGGTAAACTTCAAGACCAACAGCGCAGCGACTTAAAATAACTGTGCAAAAGATCAAGGATTACTACTCTTCTGTCTTTTAATTATTGTTACAGGGTGATTTGATAATAATAAATCTCATTAAATAAATTTAAAAGAGAAATCTTCTAAAATAAAAAAAAATCTTTCGTAAAGACGTTTTTAAGTCTTCTTTTGAGCCCAGACTTCCTGTCTAGTAGCTTTAAAATATTTAGAGGAAGTGAGTATACAGATATTCAAATTAAAAAAATATATTTTCCAATAATTTCCGTACGTTTAAGTTATTTATTACGTAGAAAATTATACTTAGGTAGGTGAATGACTTAAAATGCGCTTCAACATTTTTAAAATAATAAAAACAAGAATGTTTGTTGTTTGATTTAAAAATTATAATTAGGTACATAAATTAAAACAATTCAATGATTAATTGTTATACGAATTGTTATTTATTAAGACAATAAAAGTAAAAGTGTTGCAAGTGTTGCGGTCAACCTGAACCAAACTTTTTGGTCAAGTTATATCTATTGTATTATAATTTATAATAATATTAATAAGAGTGCTATTGTTATTTATATATTTAGAAAATTTAAATTAAATTATAATTAAGACTTATTTCAATTTTACATATTCCAGGATACCTAACGTAATTAGCAAAACGTAACTTTGTTGAAGATGATGAAATGTATGAAGTAAAAGTAAAACTAAACAATTGTGATGTCAACATAAGGACTAATGATGTCTATAAATAACGGACGTTACACAAATGCCACAATTATTATTTACATGGGCGAGTCGGATACTTTGCAGGCAAGCCGCGTACATTTTTTTATGTTTTCTTACTGAAAATTCTAGAAATTAGATAAACCATTTTTATATCCGAGCGAGTTTATTACCCGAGATGCGCAGCATCGAGGACAACAATAAATACAAGACCATTAGAGTTTTCTCTACTAATTTTTTCATTACTAGTACATTTATCACAGGTCAGGTAAGAACAGAAGTTCACTTACTTAGCGAGAGCATAATTAGAATGACATAAAGTTTTATAATTGTATAAATACATCTGATTTAATGGTTTAAAAATGAACATAATTATTGCTAGCAAAGGTGTTCCAATCGAGCAACAACGTCGAGAAACTGTATACCGGTTTCGGGGTATTTGCCTCTCATCAGTATAGACAGACACAGTGTGCTATCTAACGAAGAATGCTGGAAGGTATGAAGCAAGAGTTAGTATAATAAATTTTGCGGATAACAAAGTTATCTCTTAGGCTCTCACTCTGCCACCAACATAACGAACCTCCACGACTACTAGCCGGACTTTGCTTGATATAAGCGAGTTCTCCCACTCGTTTCAATCAAGCACAACGCTCTGGGATACACTGTACTGATGAGGAGCAAAAACCCCGAAACCGGTATACAGTTTCTCGACGTTGTTGTTCGATTGGAGCAACTTTGCTAGTTTTGGTTACACTGCCTTTCAGTGTGTTGCTAGTTGGGCGATGTAATTCAATGTCTGTCGGGGCATTAGTCCGCGAAGTAGTTGTTTTTGCCTAATCGTGAAGGTTAGTTATGTTGGTGGCCGAGCGAGAGGCAAAGAGATAACTTTGTTATCCGCCAACATTATTATACCAACTCTCGCACCTTCCAGCACTCTTCGTTAGATGGCACACTGTGTCTGTCTGTACGACTACTATAATTATTGCTAATTTTTCAGACTTAAATTTTAAATTAATTAGATTATTAAACTGTCATTTTATAATAGTTTTCTCCCTTTAAAAAAAGATATGAAATTTTCGTAAAGTATCATTACTAACCCACCTCTAGTTTTATTTCTCTTAGTTTATAATAATAAATTATTGACTACCAAGAGAGAAAAACAGTTTTGCACACTGTTGGTAAACTAAATAATGATATCTTTTAAGACTAGTAGTGAAATAGTATATTAAAAAACGCGTTTCGAAATGTCAACTTTGTGTCATAAATTCAAGTTTATAAAACGAGCGCAAAATGCGAGATTTTATAAAAAAAAACAGTGCCACAATGACTTGAGAAACAAAGTCTTTATACTATTTTTTCTACTTTGCGCGTTTTACATGATTTTTAAGTAAAAAAGTTAATTATTCAATCTTTAGGGACTTTCGCGTTAATACAAGTTAGTTGGTAATAAATGTCATGAAAGTGTTTTGAAGCGTTTTCAAATTTGTTTAAAATTCTGTACAAGTAACTCACAAATGGTTTTTTTTTACCTTCCGTATCGGTTATTGATTAAATACTCCAACTGGCATAAACACAGTAAAAAAAATCTCTAAAAACATTTTTAAATTATTCTTAAATTACCAAATTAATTGCGATTCTCAGCGATTCCTCTCGTCGATATTCCAGACCAAGAACTGCTACCAATATAATCATCTAGCAAATAACTTGTAAATTATCAAACTCCATAGGCATTGTAAATCGCCAAAATAGTGGCTAAAAGCTGTTTTATTTTAAAGGTATTCTAGCTTCAAAAAGAAAGTTGAAGTTACCTTATTGTAACCGTCGCTTGTACACCCCAATTTCGAATGTTTTATAGGTTAATTGCAACATACACACAAAAAAAATTTATTATAATCTCAACGCTGACATAAATGCTGAAACGTGACAAATTCCAGCAAAAGCGTGTTACCAACCTGAAAAAAGTAAATAGTTACGTACGCAATTTGGATGCTAAATTGGCTAATACGATACTAAAATCGGTATCTGTTACAGGCGCAAAGTAGAGAAAAATATTTTTTTGTATTATACACTCGTATTACGTCATGGTTAATATGTGAAATCTGATATTAGCATAATACCTAGTTAATATAGATATTAAACGTCTTTCAAACATTCGCATTTTGTTTCGTTTTTAGTTAGTTTTCTAGACTTACTAAAATCTTCTAAACTCTACAAAAGACATCCTCGGGTTAACGCTATAAACTCACTTCTTTTAAAATATATTTTTACTTAATAAACTAATGTTATGCATAATATGTAGATTTTTTTTTATTGTTGGTAGGTATACTGACAAGATAATTATTTTTTTGGTTTAATTTCTAAATTAAAATCTGCTTAATCGTCTATTAGATCTCAAGGACCGTAAGTACAACTTTTCGTAGTTGAAAACGCTAGTCTTGGAAGCTTTCCAAAGCGTTCGAAATAAGGAAAAGAGTTTACAATTTATATAAAGAACACGAGGGCTTTAATCTGTTTATCGCCTTAGGATTCCTGCTTACTACTCAAAAATCCGTATTTATGACCCTAGAGATTCTAAATAGCATTATTTCTATAGTAGTGGGCATAAATGTTTTGCTTACTACTGCTGCCAGTGTCGCATTAATTACTAATATTCTATTGTAAATATAATAGTTTTAATTTTATATTATTAATAAAATAAATTTTGTTGTGAAAAGATTTAGATACTTTATTTAGGTGCTATTTTAAAGTTGTTTCAAGTTTTATCTACTAAATGTTTTTGCTACCGGTTTTAAATGAGTTTGTTGGTCTACTTGTTTTAATTACAAAATTGCATATGGAATTATGAAATCACACAAAATTAATTAATTTTAAAATAATCAAAATAAAATTTATGATTTTGATAATACTGAAATACAAACGCAATGTAACGAATATTACAGTACTCGGCTCCTTCGTCGCTTCACATGCCTCTAAACTCGTACTGTAATAATCCGTAAATAGCGCAAATAACAATTCAATACTATGACAGTGTTTATAACCGCAAAACTGTAAAATAAACGCCACTATAATCCAGTTATTTAGCAAAAATTCCTTCTAATATATTTTTTTGGTAATTTGTAATGTAACCACTTAATTTTACTTCCTGAACTTGATACTTTCTTTGTAATTCAAAACAGGATACACTTTCTTGTAATCTAAATTCGTCAAAATTTGAAATTACATAATTTCCTCATCAAAAATTTCCAATCAGTCCTACAAATTTTGCCAATACAAATAATTAGAAAAAACAGGAAATAAATCGATATTCTAATTACTTGATCAATTAAATTTCCTTAATGAAAATAATTCCGAAATTAATATTAAATACCCCACGTCTTGAAGCAGCACTCAACCACTGCTAGTAATACTAGTAAAAGTGGTTTTGGTGGTGGTAATAGAAGCCGGGAGGTTTTTATAAAGGTTCGGTTTTATCGGCGGTTCGACTGAATCTGTTTTTGTTTATCAAACATGAAATACCTTGTGGTGTTGTGTGCTGTTGTTGCGGCCTCTCAGTGCAAAGTTTTGCGTATGTATTCCATAATTTATTATTAAAAAACAACGTAAATTGCGGTCACAAATCACAACTTTCTCCAATGATGTAATACAATTTTCAGCTGACCGCGTCTCGAATTTATTATGCCGCAAGTCCGACCCTGAATATACTAAATGTATACGGAAAGCGTTCGAGAAAAGTATCCCTCAACTGGTTAAGGGAATCCCCGAGTTGAATATCCCGCCGATTGATCCTCTGGAAATCCCTTTTATGGCCGTTGATAGGACTGTTAATGAGCTCGTTAGCATTAAAGCTGTTTTAAGAAATGTCAAAGTTCTTGGGTGTAGTAACGTCATAATCGAGGATATAAAGTAAATAAAAATTACGTAATTATTACGTGATTTTCTAATACACTTTCTCGCGGAAGAAATTACTTCCTTAACACGATTTTTTTTCAGAGCGAACCCTCATAATTTAACTGCTGAAATGAGAATTACTCTTCCTTGGACTCATCTAGATATGGATTATGATGTTAATGGACAACTTTTGATTGTTCCATTGAGAAGTAAAGGATTTTTCAGTGGAAATTTCAGTAGGTTTATCTCAAAATTAAAACTATAGACAGAAACGGAATTTTATTTTTTTCAGCAAACACCCAAATTTATGGGAAAGGAAACCTGAAAACCATTGATAAAAACGGAGTTAAATACTACCAAGTCGATAAATACAACATGAAAATGAGGGTTGGTGATGGCGAAATTAAATTGATTGCTGATAACCCCGATCTGCAATTTGAAGGTAAATAAAAAAAATCTGAATTACCTTGATTTAAGTCCTTGAAATACATGTTTTTAAAATATATCTAAAATTAATTTATACAAACACTGAATTGCAGTATTGATAGACGTTTATTTATAGAAAAATTTTTTTTAGCTGACCTCATTGCGAACTTCTACAACGACAATCCCCGGCAGGTGATGGACGCTGTCAACCCCATCTTTGTGGAAACTGCCACAGAATTCTACCGAGTTGTTTTGGATCAAGCTCTTAGTGCTGTACCTGCCAAAGAATGGTTGCCTGAATAAAATTCGTTTTTTTAATTTGTCTTTGGTAGATTTAGTGTTTTGTGGAAGGTTTTAATTTAGGTTTTTTACGATTTTTTTTTGTACAAAGACGTAATCTGTCGCAATAGAAACACTACAAGGTATTTACCTGACAGGATGTCAAGACAAAAACAAATATTGTTCATAATGAACAAAGCTACAAGATTGCAAAATTTGGTCAGTTGGTGGATTTTTAGGATTACTCAAATGTGTTTTTTCAGTTTTTACAAATCTGATGTTTTTATTTTTTTTACTATTTCTGAGTACCTAAATTGTATGTTTTGTAAATGTTCTTAAAATAAATGTTTAAAATAATAGAAACTTTTTTTATAATTAATTTTGAAATAATATTTTTAAAATTTTTTTAACCAAAAATTCTTTCCCTATTTTGGTCTTTTATTTCATTTATGCCATAATTTTAACGAATATGACTGAAATGTTTTTATGAAATTCTATAATTTAGTAATTTTATTATTATTTTTGAATTTTTTGTGTTTTTGATTAAATTATGGGGTCTATAAAACATAAGTGGTTTTAAGAATCAATAATAAAACTGTTTTTATATAATTGAAGAGTTTACAGAAAATAGAACAATAAATAGAACAATAAAATTACAATTATAAGAAACAGGAATCTCAGATGAAATCATTTGTTGAGATTTACGTTAACATTTATATTAAAAGATATAACTCTATTTGCTTTATTTTTTGTCACTTCAATGTTGTTTCCACATTTATTCGATTTTTGCTTCTCAGTATTTACAATAACATTGCCTTTTGTTTCCGAATTTCTACCCAGTATCTTCTTAGCAATGTTTATTTTGCTCAAAATTGACTCTTTGACATACGCTTGTGCCACGGTTGTCAATTTCCATCGGCCATGACGTTGGACTATACCAAGATCGGCTCCAGCGTTAGACAATAAACTCGCTGATGTGCGTCTCG
The DNA here is from genome assembly GCA_029207805.1 of Tribolium confusum. Taxonomy (NCBI): domain Eukaryota; kingdom Metazoa; phylum Arthropoda; class Insecta; order Coleoptera; family Tenebrionidae; genus Tribolium; species Tribolium confusum. The sequence goes on from JALGAY010000004.1 coordinate 1,659,209, forward strand.
TACTGTGTCCTGTGTAAGAGTCTGATTCTGGTAATTTTTAAAAATCAGCTACTACTGATGGTATTTTGGTTAGACTATTTATTCCCATTGGCTGTATTGAGCATTTCTCATTTCTATAGCACAAAAACAACCTGTTGTGAAAAATATTTGTAGGTCGGAGAGACATATATTTTCTACAAATATCCAGCACATTAACTGCAAATCCTTCTTCTATTATCGGAAAGCTACGTGAAACATATGTTTTTGTATCTGGTACAGATACCAACATATAGAATACTTTATCTTCTACGTTATTGATTGACATGTTCAATAATTCAGAACATCGACATCCACCTGACACACCAAAAGTTAGTGCGACCTGCAATGTAAAAAATTAGATATCATTCTCTAATAACAAAATCGGTCTACTTTCAGCATCAAATATATTTTATTGGGTGCTTCTGCTAGAAACTGTTGAATATGCTCTCTTTCAAGAATTTTTGATTTTTGCTTGTAAGTTTTTGATTCGTTCTTCAAAAAAGCGATCAACTTGCTATTTTGTGAAATATCTGTATTTTCGTGAAGCTTTAATGTCGATCATAAGATGCTGTATTTCGTCTAAATTGAAGAGGCTGCGAATGTCTTTTTGGTGTTGAAAAAGTAACCCAACAGCACGTCTTCGCAAGCTCTCGTGGCTAAACATTTCTTTCGTGACTTATTTGCCTTATAAGACACTTGTATAATAAATTGCTATAATTTTTTTTTAAACATTTACAACATAAAAACTCTCACAACAACAAATATGGCAAAATCAAATGTTGACTACTATACTCCTTTTAAAATTTTGTCAATGTCGCCAATAGTAAAAGCTGAAAACTGTAAATTCTCCAACAAAAACATAACAAATATTTATAAACAAACTATCATGTAAACAATTTGAGTAATATCTGGTTGTATACCTATCTGAATTCCTTGACGTGCATAATTTGTTATTGTTATAAGTGTAAATCTATAACTTTTTAGATTTGATAAATTTATAACATAAGACAAGTAGATTTAACCATGTATAACACACCCTCTTAAAAAAAATTATAAGAACTATTCGAAATTTTTTGCAAGTAATTTTTATATGCTTGTTTAATATTTATGTTAAATTTATTTTGTATATTTTATTTAAATAAATGAGAATGAATCTCTGTGATTTGGGATGGATAACTGTCAGAATTCAGAAGTTTCTTTCTTGAAAAGCCACGATTTTGTTAATTTACTTATGTAATAATGTTAGATATTTAAAAATCTAGCATTATAAAATAAATAAATAAGAAAAAAACTGTATGCAAATACCTAAAATTAGTTATACATAAATTTAAATAACATAAAAATTCTAGAAAATCTAGAACAATCACACAAGGAAGGCTAAAACTTGAAAAAAAAAAATTATAGATATGCAGAGGGTAATTAAATTTTGTACAATTTTTTTTAATTGTTCTCGTTATTAAGATGCTAAATAAGTGTTCGAATTCAACTAAAACAAATGGATATTTCCCATATCTTGCATTACTATTTCGTGCCTTCTATGTATAGTTGGTTTATTTAAGAATGAGATTTTGACTTTAATCATAAATTACCCTAACAAAAAAATCCAAATTCACCAATTATTAGTCATGCCGATTTATGATGCTTTGAAAGGCCGAAGAAGCAAATAATCTCAGGCAACGGCACCCCAGGCGGGGTTCGATGCCGGGATCCTTTCTACCTGTTTCTTGAAATAGAATACAAAACTCAATGCAAGTGCAATAATTTTTAACTGCAGTGTTTCCAATTGTTGCTTTTTATTTCGTTAATGCAAGTAAATATTTTTAAATCTTCTAATATCCTTCTTTATGTAAATTAGGATTCTGAAGTGATTCAGCCGAGTCAATATCAAGCACATTATCAGCATCTTCTGCCATAGCATTACAATCACTGTTTCATGGTTGCCACATTGTTAAAATTTGAATTATAGTTTTCTTTCAGAATGCAAATCATAACTAAACAAATTTCAACGTCTGAGGTGAAATTTTTTTATCCCACCCTTCCAGTGTTATCTGGTATTTATTTTTACCAAACTAAAACCAACTTTCTAATGTTATTTTCTTGGTATTAGAGATAACAACATCATTGTGGTTAAGATTATTTCTGCTAATACTTCTGTTCAATTTCTTTGTTAGGATAATTTATGGTTAAAGTCAAAATCTCATTCTTGAATAAACCAACTATATCACATGATACACAAATTAATCGACGTTCTTATTTGTTTCTACCGATTTTTTTTCCGTATCAATGATGTCGTTAAACATAAATATTTGGAGATAATGAATGAATGACTAGAAACAGGCACAACTGTGTTAAAAAAAACTGTTTTTTTACAATCTAAAATATTTTTTTTACTATAAAATACACCCCCCCATTTTATTTAAACCTCCAGATTTAAGAGGAAGAAATAATTCTCTTAATTAATGCAGCTGACTTGTAATAATAAATTTTCAGAAAAAAATCTGTTTCAAAAATAAGAAAAAAAGTTTTTGGGCTTGAGTAAATATCATTCCCTTTTACAACACATTAAACAAGATAAGTTATAATTGAAAAAACGTATTACAAAACTTTTATAAAATATTGGTCTGTATAAGTGGGGTTGATAGTAACGAACTTATTAGAAATTTTCTTAAACAGTCCTTAGTTACTTTCCCAGCGTAATTCTGCTCAGTTTTTTCGCATAAACGGCAAAAGAAACACACGAAGTGGGACAAGAGCAGGTAGCGGTTTTAGATATTTATCGATGCAGGAACTGTGAATGGTTTTTGATATACACAATTTCTTGATTTCTTGGTAAAGAGACCTGAAGAAACATCTTATTTTGCTGCTTTCTCGAGAATTATAAGTTTTTACACAATCTATCTTTTAATTGTGTAAAATTCTTATGAATTCTTATTTAACCCTTAACCTTAACCCAGAGAGTTGAGATCTATTTGTGAGGACACTCGATAAAGAAAAAACTAAGAAACATTCTAAAACAGAGAACAGTTTATTTATATAAAGTCAGAAATTAGTAATTATTTTTTTGATAATTACTAATTGATTAATTACTAATGATTTATCTGATAACCCTCAAGAAATTATTTTTTTGTTGTTCTTTTTTAGTAAATAAGAAGTTTTTCAAGTACTTCAAACGAAACTAGTGGTATTTAACTAAAATCACAAGCTTTTTGATGAGAATTATTGAATTTATCTTTGTTCTTTTCTCATTTTTTAGTTGTTGTTCAAATTAAAAAAAGAATCCAAAACGAAAACAAACCAAAATGATTAGTACTATTTATAGAACAATAAATAGGTATAATTATATAATTTTGAAAATTACTATTTCAAGGAAATTGCAAATGCAAGAATGACAAAAATTTTTTTGCACTCTTGCCCAAGAAATGTTTATAAACACTCTAGATATATAGCAGAGAAGCCATACTTTATGTACCAAATTTGTAGCAGTTTTAGTGTGACAGCCGCACGCAGTTGTGAAATGGCAAATTACTCTAACGTTTGGGTTAAAAAATGATTTTATACAAGTTTGATAAGTACAGAAATTTTATCAGGTCTTTTAAAACCATTTTAATATGCAAATTTGTCTTATCACAACCATCTTGTTGGTGGTTTAGAGATGCACGCTTTAGTTTAAAGCTTGAGTAAGCATTTTCTAATAGAAAAGAGAGATTTATACTTTGAATTAGTAATTTTAGTGCTTCTTTAAAATATTTGGTGCTACTTCGTGCGCCAATGAAAATATTCTGAGTTCGTGCGTTCTCTGACGCTGCTACCTGCTCCTAACCCACTTCGTGTGTGTTTATCCTTTTACTGCTTACCCGTACTAAGAGACATAATCTTGTCATAAACTTCACATTTTCTTAAACCAGATGATTTCATTTATAAAACTAATTTTTTAAAAAAATTATTATAAACAGCTTAGCTGTATTAATTAAGAACTATTTCTCGCTGTTAAATTCGGGTTTTGACTGGGTTAAGTACCATTTAACTAACCAGGGCTTTAAATCTGTGTAACTACAAGCTTTTTCTTGAGGATTATCTTTCTTTTACCTTTTTTATTAGTAATTAACAAATTAAAAAAAAAATTAAAACGAGAAGAAGTAAATAAGATTAGTACTATTTATAAAACAATAAATAGGTACAATTATATAATTTAAAGAATTTGCTTTTTTAAGGAAACTGCATTTACAAGAATGACAAAAATTCCATTGAACTCTTGTTTAAGAAACGTATATATACTTTAGATATATAGCAGAGAAGCTAGACTATTTGTACCAAATTTATAGCTGTTTTAGTGTGACGGCCGCACGCAGTTTAGAAATGTCAAATTACTCTAATATTTAGGGGAAAATAATGTTTTTGTACAAGTTTGATAAGTGCAGAAACTTTATCAAGTGAATGTTTTGTTAAAACTATTTTAATGTCTAAATTTATCTTATCACAACCACGTTGTTGGTGAATTTTGAGAAACACACTCTAAATTTTTTTGTCTCAAACCCTTTTTGTAAATTTTTTAATGTTTCTTAAGGGTTGAATAAGCATTTTCTATTAGTGGAAAGCGGTTTTATTTTGAATTAGTAGTTTTAATGTTTTTTTAAAGAATTTGGTGCCTCTTTATGTATTCCACTTTCGTGCGTCGATGAAAATATTCGGAGTTCTCTAAAACCTGCTACCTGCTCCTGTCTCACTTCGCGTGTCCACCTTTTTACTATTTACTATGGTTTTAATTGTAATTGTTGGATTATTAGTTTCATCAAGAATATAAATTAATCGAAGTGACGTACCAAGAGTCATCATCTTGCTATAAATTTTATATTTCCTTAAACCGGATGATTTTCATTCTTGAAACAGATTTTTTTCGAAAATTTATGATAACAGATTAGCTTCATTAATTGGGAGAAATATTTTCCGCTGTTAAATTCGGGTTTTGACCAAAAGTCGAGAGTGTATTTCTTAGTAAACAAAAAAATATTTGCGTTTGTAAAAAATTAGTTTTTTTTTCAATTTTGCTGTACCTGTTCCGGGTTATTTATTGTTAATATCAAAAAAAAATTGTTCTATGATATGACTAATACAAAAAATTATAATTGATAAAAATAAATAAAAAAATGGCTCAATTTGAGAATTATTAAAAAAGAATTTCAAGTCTTGTCTACACTCCCTTTATTACTGAGTTTCTACAATTCCAGATTTAGATTGTGATTGAAACTAACTCATTGAGGTATTCAGTTATGTACAGTCAGAGACACAAGAAAACAACAGTGCGAAAAAAAAATTTGCGCATTTTAAGTCGCCTGTTTTGAATTGTGAATAAACCATTGACCCAACTATAACAAGCGTTTATTTAAATCACAGATCTTAGATTGTGGATCTTGATTCGCATTTCTCAGATTGTTTAAACCACTTTTCTTTCTTGTTCTCGACTGTATAACACATGTAATTATTTGTTTTGGCGCACGAAGAGGGACTTAAACAGGTAGAAACTTAAGAAAATAAGAATTGGAAAAATACCCTCTAAAATGCTAAATTTCATTTATTTTTTGACCTGACCTGACCACAGAATTAAGAATGACATATGTAGTTAGTTATCTTTCTATAACCCTTAAATCTGTTTTTTTTTATTTGAAGAGAAAAGGCATTTTTAGAAAATAAAAAAAACTTTTTTGTGATTCAATACCTGCTTTCTACCCTTGGGAAGTAAGCCAGCTGGAAATGCAATTTATTTTGAGTACAGTTACTGTAAAAATTAATTTTGAATTATTTTTTAAAGCAATTTAATTGACAATCTAATTTCCCCAACTTGTGGAAAATTCTGATAATGAATTTGATATCGACAGGTACAAACTCGGTTGGCAATTTCGTAATTCTTCGATTTCTTTTTCGCTTTTACAAACCTACTTCCCTAACCTATGCTAATGTGCAGTTTTATAAACAACAAATCAAGTTTAAACAACCACAGGCATGTTTTTTAAACAAGTTAAATCTTCTTAAATATTTAGTTTCGTTTCTACTATCAGTAATATTGAATAATATATAACAGGTTTAGAGAAATTACGTTGACATTCATTTATAAAATAATTAACGAAGACTTGTTTAATTAGTTTTTATTGCAAAAGACACCAAATTTTGTAAAAAAAAAATATCAATGAACCTATCAAAACGAAACAAAATTAGATTTGTACAATTGTTACTAACTAGTCTGTAATTTAAACAATTGATGAATAACATGTAATTAACTTGATTAAAACTAGAAATAAATAATTGCAGTTTTGTTTATACACAAAACAATAAACAAAATTTTATTAAATATTACTAAAATCAGATCTTCTTCGTGATTGTGATATTTAACATATCTGAAGGTTATATAAGTTGTTGCATCGGAATTAATTTATTCCAGTTTTTAGTTTTTTTTTGTTTGAAGTCAAAACTGCAACTATTTTTGTTTATAATACTTGACTAATTAATTAAATTTTGATTAAACCTATAATTTATGTTTTAATTTCATCATAGCCACTACCGCTCCTTCATTGTATCAAATAACATTGGTGGAAACATATAAATTTCTCAACATTCATTTCAACCAGTCTGTCTTTAGAAGTCCCTCACAAATATGCATTTATCAATTAAATTTATTTATTTATTTAGTGTCATTTTTACAATTACTGAAGCAATTATTCATGATTTACGTAAGTAAACAAAAAAATTTTTGATTTCTATTTTTTTAACTCAAAAATGATTTGTTTCGTTTGCACATTTTGTGAAAGTAAATATTAACAATAACAATATTTCCATAATAACCTTGCAGGTGGAGATAAGTGCTGAATTGTTATGTAATGCCCTAATTAAGTGCTCCTCCCTGCATCCAGTGCAGTGATTTAAAAAAAAATTGACAACAACTTATATCATATTCAAATTTTCAGCTCCCTACTTTCCAAGATGTAAACGTTTCGACCCAAAACTAAGCGAATGTTTAATAAAAGCAACAGAAACTGTTAAACCATACCTTGTTAAAGGTGTTCCAGAACTGGGAATACCAGCAATTGAACCATATGTTATTCCTGAAATTACACTAGAACAAGGTACTCAAGCATTGAACTTCAAAGCTTTACTCAAAAATGTTGTTGTTAAGGGATTAGGCGCATACAAATTTTCCCAATTCGAGTAAGTATTTTCCAGAAGTACGTTTCGGAAAAAAAATTAAACCGTCTTCAGGCTAGCTACGAAAACTACACGGAAAATATAGGTTTTCAACGTTGTTTTTGTCGATTTATTACGTGATTTTGTATCAATTTGCCTGAAGACGTTCTAAAACCCGAAACACGTACTAATAAAAATTTTCTATTTTTTTAATTATTTCAGTTTTGATGTTCCAAATCTGCAATGGTTCTGCAAGGCTACAATCAACGCAATGGACTTAACTGGTGACTACACTGTTACTGGAAAAATTCTTCTTGCCCCAATTGAAGGAAAAGGAAAATTTGTTGCTAGCATTGGTACATTTTTTTAATTTAAAAACGTCCTGAAATAATTTTTTTATTGAAGCAAATTCAAATATTACCGCTTTCCAAAAAGTCGAAAAAGTTAAGAAAAGAGGAGTTGATTACGTTCGTCCGGTAAATACTACCACTACCATTGAAGTAGGGGGACCTAAAGTCCATCTTGATGGTCTTTTTGGTGGAAATGAGGAACTGAGTGAGTATAACATTGTTTGACATTGAATTAATAAGAACGTTTATTTTGTTTGTAACAATAGGAAAACTGTTGTTTGTAGTTTATGTAATTATTTTTCTTTACAGATAGGGTGACTAATACGGTAATTAATGACAACGTTAATGAGTTATTTGAGGATCTCAAACCGGTAATTGAACAAATTATTACAAATATTGTAGAGCAGTGGTTGTTTAGAGCTTTGGAGGATAATGTACCTTTTGATAAGCTGTATCCTGTTGATTAAGGATGTGATTAGAATTTTAAGTTATAAATTTGTTTGTTATTAATAAATTTACATGTTTTTTATGTAAACGTAATATAAAAAGTTATAAAAAAAATCTGTATTTTATTCAAACAAAAGTTTGAGACAATTTATCAAAAATGGTCTAAAATAAGCTCCTTCTGTTGTCAAAATAGTATTTTATCTAAGCAGATAACAGAAATATAACTACAGAATCATTGTTAAAAAATCTATTACATACCTAGAACCAAAAAGTAGTGTTAAGCACTAGCACCTTGAGGTAGGTTAGTAACAATGAAATTTTATTATTAATAATTTTTCTTAAATTTTTTAGACTAATTCATTCTTTTTCATTTGATATTATTTTTCTTCTTCTTTTTCTACCAATCTTTGACTCTTAAATTCTCTTTTTTTAAACTTTAAACTTTATTTTTTTTTTAAACGTAGTGTATCATGTTCTTGTTATTCTTATTATTGTTCTTACATTTTTTTCTTCTTTTTATTATCTTGTGCATCAGATTTAAATATTCCTATAATTGAGATTTTCTTGTTGGAATAATTTTTTTTATTTATTTATTCCTTTTCTAAACGTCGTGTTATAATATCTTATAACATTGACCTTTGTTCTCCTGTAATTCTACATTACCCATATTTCGGACTAATTTTCTATCTAAATTGTTTCCAACTCTTTCTTTCTGCCAGTTTTAGTTTTTAAAATTTTTTTAAATACATTTTTTATTATTACAGAGAATTTTTACTCTTGTTCTTTTTTTAACCAATTTTTGTCTCTCAAGTTCTTTTTTGTCTCTCAAGTTCTTAATCTCAATTTTTTTTATTTATTTTAAACATAGTTTATTTTGTTTTTATTTATTATTTAACCTTGTTTTTCAATCTTTTTTAACACTTTAACTTTACTAGACGTTTTCTAACTGCTCTTTTATATAAATTTTGCTCTAGATTTTTCTCAGCTCTCATTTTGTCATTGTAGAATCATTTTTTACTCTTTTTTTTCTTCATAACAACATGTTTCCTCTTTTTCTTTTACCAATATTTGTCTCTTAAATTCTCCTTTTTTTAGTTCTAATTTATTTGGCTTTTTTTCTAACCGTAGTTTAGTTTGTTTTTATTGTTTTTAACGTCGTTTTTAATCTTTTTTTACACGCCTTTTTTTCTTCTGTAATTCTGCAATGTCTATTTTTTTTCTCACAGATCTAAATTCATTCTTAGCTCTTTTTTTCCTTCAATTTTGATTTTTGAAATTCTTTGAAAAACATTTTTGTCAGTAAAAAATCTTTCCTTTTCTGTCCTCCTTTTTCCTTCATCATTTCTTCCTCTCCTTTTTCTACTAGTCTTTTTTTCTAAATTATTATTTTTTTCTAATTTCTTGTAGAATCTTCTGTTTTTACAGATTTTTCGTTATTCTTTTAGAATCTTTTTTGTTCTTTGTTTCTTTACAAATCTTTTAACTTTTTTTCAGAATAGTATTTTTTCTTCATTTACTTTCAACTGTCGTTTCCCAGCTACAGTTTTTCGAACTCTTCTAGAATTTTTCTTGTCTATTCTTCTTCTCCCAACAGATCGCGACTCTCTTTCTTTTTAAACAAACTTTTTGTAAAACGTTCTGTGTTTCCATTTCTTTTATCTAACTTTCTGTAATAGAATTGCCATTTAGAGACTTCTAAGTATCTCATTCCTGACTCTATTCGGGTTTCTTAACAATTAAAGAGTTGGAATTTTAAATAAATAATTTAATAACATTTTTTCTGCTCTCCGTATTGTAAATAACGCTTAAATCGTTAGATATATAACAGATTAAGAGACAATATCATTCGTCTATTAATTTTTCTTGAGCACGGAATGTAAATAGTATTATTTATTTTTCTAGTAAAATAACTAATAAAAGAATTTTTTTTTACAAAATTTAGGTAAATTTTGAGGAGCAGCAGGTTAAAACTGAAACGATTTTAACATTTTCGACAAGCAACAAGCCTTGGCTTTGATCCTGAAATTTTATATGTAAGACACAGTTCTTAATTACGACTACTATATCCATTGCCAAATGAGATTCTTTGGCGTTAAGATCGCTTGATATAATAAACTAATTCACACAAATAACTGAAACACAACTCTCAATAATTAGACAACTTAATAACACACTTTTACTGGTTTGATTAACCGCCGGAGAAACGCTTTTAATAATCGCTTTCTCTACCTTAGCAAACTGATGCCAACAGCCTTTTGTTTGCTTCTGCAGAGCTACGAGTCAACGCTTTTGCTTCTAGCAAACTCCACAATAGAATGACGATAGCTAGAATATGACAAAAAAAAAATAAAAAACTTACTGTTGAGCATCTGGTCTGTGGCACTAAACATACTATAATAATATTCAATTATAATTTTTACAAGAGAGTAACTTATTGTCGACTGAATTAAGCTCGTAACTAGCTCTTATACATACTCACTAATGACGTAATACAGTGAGAACAAGAATTTACTGAATTTGAATTAGAGCAATGCTAATAAAAATAGTTTAAATCAGGATTTGCTTATCAAATTTTCGTTTTTACGTTATATTGTAGCCTTATATACGATAAATTGTTGACAAAAATAACAATAATATAACAAATAAAAATAACAACAATAACATAAAAAATACTAATGGCAAAAAAATTTTCCAAAAATTCTTAATCACCAAACAAGTTCGTTGTTCGACCTCTACCAAATATTTATTTATTGATGGGTTCTAGTCTTGTCTTTGGAGCATTGTCCAAAAGCCTTGAATTTGACATCATTAGTTCAATTTATTTTTCTAAATTAAAAACAATAATTAAAAAATCATTAAAACTCTATTTTTATACTTAATTGATTTCAATAAAAAAAATGTTTGATTGAGATACAAATAAGAGAAAAATCTTTTACATTTTGAGGATCCACTACCAAACATTTCTTTTTTTGTATGTAAATTTACAATGTTAATTTGCATTGGAAGATAATCATGGACATAAAAAATGTCAAAACTTGTTTACCTCTTTTTCATTTAATTTTATAAATACCCAATGAAAGACATTCATTATGATTAAAACTGACTGAAGGGCAAGTGGTGGTAGTCACTTGCTTATATACCCAATTGAATACAGTTTTAATTTAGTCCCAACAAGAATATACCAATCATGCACCCACAATTTTTTCTACTAACTGTATTCTTCCTAGTTTCTTCAGTTTTCAGCGACCGAAATCTACGTAAGTCTTCTCATTTATAATATCAGAGTCTTCATTTTTACACACAATTTTAAAAATCAGTCAAGGTCACAAAGTCCAGTTCTAAGGTTAATTGATACAATTGATTCACTATCATGTATTCAGTCAAGGTTTGCAGTGGTTTTTTATCTTGACATTTTTGAAACAGTCAATTGTCCTTAATTTTGTTTTTTTTTAGCTGATTACTTTCCCAGATGCTACAGAGATGATCCAAATTTAAGCCAATGTCTTTTGAATGCAACTGAAATTGTGCGACCTTTTCTACAGAAAGGTGTTTCTGAGTTGAATATGCCGCCACTTTCGCCTTTTTATATTCCTGAAGTGAATCTTCAGCAAGGAACGGATTCTGTGAATTATAAGTCGTCTCTAACTAATGTTACAGTCACAGGATTGGATAGTTATAAATTTACAAAATTTGAGTAAGTTGTTGTAATTCTAGTTAGAGTAGTTGAAAATCATCTGTGGTTAAAAGGTCTTAAGCTCTATCTCTTTACCTGCTCTGACAGACTCTTTAATAACCGATGATTTTCATCAAAGTTACAAGATCTATAAAAATTAACATCGAAAATTGGCTATTGCAAAATCATTCCAAGTAATTTATGACAGTCTGGTCAAAGTAAAAATTTTTTTTTTGGTTAAAGCAAAGAAGAAAAGTATAGTACCGTTACAAGGCCTTTAAAAACTATAAAATCATCCATCTAAATTAATTTCTGAAAATGTCTTTTGTAAAATAAATTTAATTAATTTATAACAGTCCAGTCAAAGCTTATTTTTATCTAAAACAAAGAAAGATAGTACAGTACTCTTGTAAGACCTATAAAAATCATCAAAAACTCTCTAAATTAACATTTGAAAAAGTCTATTATAAAATAATCTCAACTAATGTAATCTCAACAAGTACCGTTGCAAGACTTTTTTTTAGTAGTCGTTGTTTAAGTGTTCTCAGAATATTTTTTTTATTTAGATTTTTTAGTTCTTCTTTTCTTCCAGTTTGAATTTTTAAAACTTTTAAAAACATTTATTGTTATTATAGACTCTTTTGTTTGCTTTTTTCTTCCGTTCAACATTTTTTTTTTGTTCATTTTATATCAATCTTTATCTTTTAATTTCCTTTTTGTTTCAATCACATTTTTTTTTGTTTTGTTTTTATTTTAACGTAGTTTATCTTGTCCTTAGTCTTTTTCTAAACGTCGTTTTAAATCTCGACAATTGTGTAAAGTGAAAACAAAAATTTGCTGAGCAAGCTTTAAACTAAAATATTTTTAAAAGTATTGCTTTTATTTTAATTCAGTACATTCTCATTTTTACTCAACATTTACAAAAGAAATAAAAACTAAATAATTTTGGGATTGAAAAGAGATAAAAATTGGTAAAAAAGAAAAAAATGTTGAAGGGAAAATAGCAAAAGATAAAAAATCTATGACGACAAGAAATATTTTTCAGAAAGTTTCAAAAAGCAAAATTACAAGAGAAAGAAGAGCTAAGAAAGAATATATATAAACTCGAAAAATGTTAGAAGAAAATCTAAATTAACATCTAAAAATATTTATGGTAAAATAATCTAGACTACCAGTCTGACAACCCACTCAAAACAAACATTTTTTTGACTTAAACAAACAAAATACCTACTTTTGTAAAACTTGTAAAAACCATAAATTTATTAAAAAAAACTTAAATTAACATAGAAAACTGTTTATTGTAAAATAATTCGAATTAATTTAAGACAGCTGTGTCAAAGCAAACATCTTTGGCTAAAGCGAAAGAAGAAAGAACAGTACCTTTGTAAGACCTATAAAAACTATAAAATCATCAATAACTCTCTAATGGGCTGATTTCAAGTTGAGATAATACCGGTAGTATTGCAAATTTTAATACATTTCTATGGCAACAACCAATCGCAATCTCGAATTGTTTAAATTTTGCTTAGAAACGAAGATACTACCGTATTATCTCAACTTAAAATCAGTCCATAAATAAACATCTGAAAATATTTATTACAAAATAATTTACACTAATTTATGACATTCCTCTTAGAATAGACATTTTTTTGGCTAAAGCAAAGAAAAAAACGTACATTACTGTTGCCAGAACTATAAAAACCATAAAATTATCAAAAACTCATTGAATTTACCTCTGAAAATGTCTATTGTAAAATAATCCGAACTAGTTTATGACAGTACTCTCAAAACAAATATTTTTTTCTTAACGAAAATAAAGAAAGAAAGTACATTACTTTTGTAAGACCTTAAAAAATTATAAAATCATCAAAAATTCTCTAAATTAACATTTGACAATGTCTATTATAAAATAATCTCAACTAATGTATGATAGCTTTGTCAAAGCAAAAATTTTTTTGGCTCAAACAAAGAAAAAAGTAAAGTACCGTTGCAAGACTTATTTTTTTTAGTAGTCGTTGTTTAAGGGCTCTCAGAATAATGTTTTATTTAGATTTTTTAGTTTTTGTTTTTCTTCAAATTTGAATTTTTAACTTTTTTAAAAACATTTTTTGTTATTTTAGAATCTTGTTTACTTTTCTTTGTTTTTCATTTGACATTATTCTTTCTGTTTTTTATACAAAACTTTGTCTTTTAATTATTTTTTGCGCGATTGGTTGTTTTTATCAGTTTACTGTGCCTGTTTACACGACGGCAGGTTGCTGTTACTGGTTGCTACGTGTAACAAAACGGTAAGTAATTCACTTACCGTTCACTACCGTTCAGTGAACGGTAAGCAATTAAATCTAAAAGAAACAATTTTGCGATTTATTTATTAAAATTAAATGTACAATTATTATAATTAATAGTAGTAATACCACTCGCATTTGAGTTTCTAGTGTTAATAGACAAACTTTCCGACGTAGAAGTTCCAGGTTGTTGTAATAGTCCACCAACATCGCTGTGTAAAATTTTATGAGCAAATTCAATTTTGTTTTGGAGGGAATCTTACACGTAACTCTCGGCCACCGTTGATGAACGCCACCCACCATGTCTTTTTAGTCCCAACACATCAACTCCGTTATTCGCCAAAAGTGTAGCCGATGTGCGTGAAACGAGTGTCCAGTAAAACCTTCAGGGGCTTGCAACTTTAAATACTTTGCAATTTTTGACGGCCAGCCTCCAATTGTGCCTTTTCCTGTGACTTGCCTAGTGCATTTGACATTTCGATAGTTCAGAAATAAATGATCTGACTTTGGGTTGCTTGGTCGAATTCTTATGTATTTTCGAAGTATTTCCAAATAATGAACTGCTTCATTTTCTTTATTAATAACTGTGAACGTTCGCTGAATATTTGTTTTTGTATTTGGAATATTTACTATAAACATTTCTTCATGTTCTTCTATGTCACTCATTTTAATATTGTACAGTTCCTCTCGTCTACAAGCGCCCGATACTCCCAATATCATTGCTACCTGCAAATATATTGTTTTCTTAGAACTCAGATGTACCACCTCATCATCTACAACATACCTTTTGAATTAAAAATTGTTCGTCTGGTGCTTCATTCAAGAATTTTTCCATGTCTTCTTTGGTAAAAATTTTAGCCTTCTTAGGCCGATATCCAATATTTTTTCTCTTAAGATAAGCAATTAATGTAGCAAACTTAGAAATATCGATAGCATCATGGTGAAAAATTGTACTCTTCAGCATAGAATACTCCGCCCATAAACTGCCTGGGGCCTTCAAGTGTCCACTTCTCACCACAAAATACGCTAACAAGCTCTTTTCATTTACAAAAATCTTCTTTACTTCACGCCATTCCTTAAACAACTTGTATGTCTGTTCATATCGGGCTTTAGATTTTTCTGGAATTATTGCCGAATATCCTTCTTGCCAAGTGTCTTCTAAATCATCCGGTAAATCATCACTATCGCTCATATTTGCTTCGAAAACGGAACCACAAAACAGAACTATGTAGGAATGATTGTATCAAAAAGACAATTTTACTTGTTTGGAACAAAACCATAGCAACCATGGAACAGCCACCCAAAGTTTTCAGTTTCAATCTTCCCGATTATCACAAATGTATTGATATAAATTATTATTATTATTATTCTAGAAACTCCAATCGCGCAAAAAACGTTATAAGCATGTCGAACGTTAAGGATTACCGTTCTCAGACAATAATTGGAGTCGTCGCTTCGCTCCTCTCCAAACAATTGTCTTCGAACGGTAAGCATTCCTTACCGATCTCCATACTTAATATACTATTTTTTATCACATTTTTTTTCTACCAATCAAACACGTTTTCTCCCAGATTTTATTTATTTTTATTTTTTGGAATACTAGTTTCGGGTTTTCACCCTTCCCCAGTTCCACGTCAAATTCCCTAAAATTTAAAGATCCATCATAAGGTTGTGTAATCTTTTATGTACAAATTAATAATTTTATGTATTTAGGGAATTTGACGTGAAAACCCGAAATATTTTCATATTCCAAAATATAAAAATGCATAAAATCTGGAAGAAATCGTGAATTTGATTGGTACAAAAAAAAAACATTTACACCCCAGATAAAGAGAAAAAGAAAAACATTTTTATTGTTTATTTTTTTATTTAAACGTAGTTTATCTTCTTCTTATTCCTTTTCTAAACGTCGTTTTTTAAAATGTTTTTCAAAGAGTTTTAAAAAGCAAAATTAGAAGAGAAAGAAGAGCTAAGAAAGAATTTAGTTTAACAATTATTCCGCTTGCAAAAAAGCTATTTTATAGAAGATTAAAACACAACTTTTAAAGGAAAAAACAAGATAAACATCGTTTGGAAAGGAAAAAACAACTAAAAAAATTTAAGTGACAAAGGTTGGTAGAAAAATAAGAAGAAAAATGTTAGATAAAAAAAGAATAAAAATTTCAATTACCAAAATTAAAAGAAAAAAGTGCTGAGAAAGAATTTCTCTCAGAGCACTTAAAAAGCGACTATTGAAAGAGAAATATAGGTAAATTAGAATTACAAAAGAACAAAAAAAGGTTGTTTATCATTAAAAACTTTTTAAGTTAACATCTAAAAATTTCTATTTTAAATTATCTAAACTAGTTTATGACAGCCCTGTCAAAGCAAATATTTTTTTGGCTAAAGGAAAGAAAGAAAGTACAGTACCTTTGTAAAACCTATAAAAATTATAAAATCATCAAAAACTCTCTAAATTAACATCTGAAAATGTCTACTGTAAAATAATCTGAACTAATTTATGGCAGTCTGGTCAAAACAAATATCTGTTTAGGCTAAAGCAAAGAATTTTACATTTTTGTTTGACATTTTTTGCTTCTGCTTAAACAGACAGATGTTTACTTCGAGCGGGCTGTATTAAATTAGTTCAGATTATTTTACAATAAGCATTTCTAATTATTCTAATTGAAAATTTTAGTTTTGACGAAAAAAATCTTATTTTCACTGGCTCTGTTAACATGGGAGCCATAACCTTTAAAGGAAATTATTCAATTAAAGGAAGAATATTGACTGTACCTATTGAAAGCAAAGGACTATTGGATACAACTGTGCGTAAGTAATTTTTTATAATATTTACGTACCTTTAAGTGGGCCGACTTTTTAAGACCCTTCTATAAACCGAACATAGCTTAGACAAGGGATAATCACCGTAAGGATGGATCTTAATTTATGAGAGTTCCCTCTGCCAGAAACATCTGAGGAAACTGTCATAAATCAAGATCCATCCTTACGGTGATTATCCCTTGTCTATAGTGTACAATGGGGCTATTGTTCGGTTTATAGAAGCGTCTTAAAAAGTCGGCCTACTTAAAGATACAAATACTGTAGTTATCAGTTTAAAAACAATTATTTCAGTTAGCTCCAATGGAAGTCTTTTTCAACAAGCAAAATTAGTGGCACGAAAAGGAAAAACTTATTTAGAAGCTGAAAAAACTGTTATCAAAATAGATGTTGGTGAAGTGAAATCAAAAATGGATGGTTTGTTTGACGGAAATGAAGTTCTTGGTAAAGAAACTACATTAAAAAAAATTTGTTTTTGCTTAAAAAATTTGTTTTTTAGCTAAGGCAGCAGATAACGTAATTAAAGAAAATTTACAAGAAATTATTAAAGAAGTAAAGCCTGCTATAGAAGAAGTGTTTACGCAAATTATGGAAGGGATTTTATTTAAAAGTGTTTATAGGATACCTTATGATAAGCTATATCCGGTTCATGGTCAGAATTGAACAAGTTTTGATAAAAAATAGTGTTTTTAAAAATAAATTATTGGCTGTGTAATACATACAATAAAAGAATATTTATATTTAATTAAGATTAGAAAACACAATTATTTTGTAAAGATTTTTTTGTATTTATTTAGAGAGAAAGCAAAGCTCAGTTTTCAATCTGTATACATATATTTAAGTGTGAAATACATTATTTTTTTAATTTTTGATTCTGTTGTAAGTGTTGTATCTATCAGTTTTCTGTTAAAAACAACTCTAATTGTAGTTCATTAAAATATCAGATGTGTCATCGCGCTACTAACTTTTCGATAACAATTATTGTAAGTATAAATGTTTGCGACAATTTTTATTTATAAAAAACGAGCAAGAACGTCACTCTTGATTTCCAAAATTTTATGAAAAACCTTGAAATATAAATTTTCAGGAATTGAATGCAAAAATTATTGAAAATTGTTTCATCTACTACCATTTGCTTAATATTAGGCTCGAAGGACCATTTTGTTCTTTACAGATCTTAAGTTTTCTTGTTCTTGCGTTTTTTCCAAACATTGTTTTTCAAATTCGTCTAGAATCTTTAATTGTTCCTCCAGATTTTTATAATTTTCAACTTCTCAAAGCTTCCTTTTATTTTTTTAGTGGTTGTTATCTTCAGTTCGTCTAGAATGCTTCAAACTACATTTTCTAAATTGTTTTATAACGTTGGTTTCTTTATTTTTTTTCTTTTACATATTTTTATTTTTTTATTATCTTTTCTCTTTATGTCGCCATTTTTAGATTTTTATTGAATCTACTTTTTTAAAATCTACTTGTGTTTCTCTCTGCCACTGTTCTTTTTTCTCTTTCTTCGTCGATCTCTTTGATTTTCTAGAATCTACTTTTCTTATTTTAAAAACTTTCTTATTTTAAAATTTTTGATTTTTTTTACTAGTTGTAATTTTCTGTCTTTTTTTAAAACTGTTATTGTTTTTCATCTCAATTAGTCCGTGTTTTTCAACTTTAACTAAAAATTTATGTTTACTGAAATTTTTATTAATAAAATATGAGTAAAAACTGTTGCTTCTGGCTCGCAAACTATATGAAAAACGTTAAAATATATATTTTTGGAGTTATAAACAAAAATTATTGAAAATTGCTACGTCTACAGCTACACCCGCAGTTTTCTTAATATTTGGCTCCAAGAACTATTTTTTATTATTCTAGAATTTTCGTTTATTTTTACAGATCTTAACATTCTGAGTCAACACACTCAATTTACAATAATGAAGTGATTGAAGTAACCAGGGAGGAGATTGAAGGAATTATAGCTTCTCTGAAAAACAAGAAATCCCCAGGATTTCATAATCTAAGAGGCTCCCTGCTCAAGACTATCGGCCCGTATCTTTCTCCATTTCTGACTCACATCTACAACTCTTGTTTAAAATCTTCATACTTCCCTAAAGCGTGGAAAAAAGGATGACTTAAAATTCTTTTAAAAGACCCCGGAGGGGACCTGGGTAACCCGAAAAACTACAGACCAATAACTTTGCTTTCTGAACTGGCTAAAATTTTTGAAAAAATAATAAAGGGTAGATTGATGTTTGGACAGGGTAAATTTCACTCTACTAAACAGTATGGCTTTATCCCGGGCCGAAGTACGATCGATGCGTTAAATAAATACCTGCACACGGTAAAAGATACAACATATAAATACGTCGCCACCATATTCGTTGATATCTCAGGGGCATTTGACTATGTGTGGTGGCCAGCTGTCATTAAGTCCCTTATAAGAAAGCAGGTGCCCAACTATCTTGTAGCACTAGTAAAGAGTTACTTCACCGATAGGACGGTCGAATTCCGAGAAGATGAAATAGTGGTGAGTAAGATCTGTAGTAAGGGATGCCCCCAGGGGGGATGTCCTGGGGCCCACCTTATGGAACTGTCTTTTTGATTTGTATTTGAATATCCATGACGACAACGAGACCTTTACTGAGATTGCCTACGTTGATGACCTGGCAATTGTTATAAAATCAAACCAAAGACAAGACTTGAAGATAAAGCTACAGGAAGCGACTCAGTCCCTGGAAGCCTGGGCTCACAAATTCAAGTTAGAAATCTCAGTAAACAAGACCAAGATTATGATTAATTCGTCCCCCAAAAGAGTACACAACAGGGATATAAAAATACGTATTGGAGACTCTCATCTCGAAGTGGTTGAATGCTTCAGATATCTAGGCATAAGTATAGACAGGAATCTAAAATTCCAACAACATATTAATACTGTATGCCAGAGAGCCAGAAACATTATCATAACTCTTCGAAAGTACGCTAGAGCGAATTGGAATCTCCCCACCGAAAAGTCTATAACCACTATCTATAAGCAAGCGATAGTCCCCATAGTATCCTATGCTGCTGAGGTGTGGGCTTCTAGACTCACAATTTCAGCAATTCAACGCAAACTGTTGTCCCTGTATGGGGCCGCCTCTAGGTTAATAGCAAAATGTTACTCGTCTGTATCTACTGATGCCGCTGGAGTACTTGCCGGTATTCCTCCTCTGGATTTAGAAATTGCCAAAATCTCTTACACCAGGTCAATCCGAAGAGAAAGCACAGCAAATTTTTTGGATACAAGATTGGATATGACAGAGTTTGACAGCGTGAGACATCTAAAACAATATCTTGACCTATTAATACTAGACATATGGCAATATAGATGGGAGAACTCTCAAAAAGGACGCATCACTTATGCATTTGTTCCCTGGGTTTCGACAGAACAACATCAACGTCGCGCTGACTGGGGATTATCCCAGTTACTCTCCGGTCATGGAAATTTTAAAATTCATCTCTTAAGAATTGGTAAAGCAGATGACGGAAATTGCCATTTATGTAGGGTGGTAGATGACCCACCTCACCGCCTAATATCGTGTACTCGTTTTGAAGATGAACGTCTAGACCTTCTCATGAGCATTTACTCAAATCCATTTGATCTCACCTCTGTACAAGATTACCCACTGGACTTGCTCCTGCCTTTCACGAAAGATCTAGAGCCCCCACCCTGTTTCCTAGAAGAGTTAATTTATTAGGAAGAAAAGGGAGCGTGGTCTTTTGGCATTCTTTGAGAGCAAGAAATTAACTCCGGTCCTTGATTGGAAACTCAGCTGGCAAACATACTATACAACATATATGTACCACTTGTTCTTATTGTACTATGTACCATTGTTTTTTTTTATGCGCCCAATTTGGCGCTTTTGTATTGTTTAATCAATATATGTGCCCTTGTGGCACCTCTTTTTTTTGTTCCTCTAGAATCTCTCAATTTTTAACTTCTTCGCAAAACTTTCTTACATTTTTTTATTAGTTTGTCTTCTTCACTTCTTCTACAATCTTTTAAAATAGGTTCTATAAATTTTTCTAAAATATACGTTTATTTCTTTAAAATCCTCTTTTCTACTTTCTAGTTTCTGTTGTTTTCTTTTGTCGTTATGCCGCTTTTATTCAGATTTTTGTAGAATCCTCTTTCACTAGGATCTACTTCTGTTCTTCTTTCCCTACTATTTGTAACTCTCCCTGTTTCTTCTCTCTCTTCCACTCGCCGTCCTTCTTGTTTTTCTGTAAGCCTTTCTTTTTCTAAAAACTTTCTTTGTTCTAAAATTTTTTAATGTCTTTTTTACTAGTCCAGATTTATTGTGTTTCTTCTTTAATTGTTATTGTTATTTCTCTAATAAATTTTGTTTTTCTTTCTTATAAGTCGTCGTTCTTCAACTCTATCTACACGATTTTTTGGTTTTGCCAAAACCTTCCAAACGACGTTTTTCAAGTTTCCTTTTAATATTTTTGTTTTTCTAGAATTTTCTTTTTTATTTTTATTTAATTCATTTTAGATAAATTTGTTTACTATTCTACAACAGTAAGTAATGTTTACCCTCGAGTTTGCTATAGCAACAAGTTAATAACTCTTACTTTCTTAGGTAAAAAATCAAATAGAAAAAAATTATAATCTCTTTATTAAGCTTCAAAAATGATAAAAAAATATTTCCTAACCTAGTATCTTAAATAAAAATAAATAGTAATTAATTAGGAAACAGTTCATCCATCGAATATCGATTAAATAACCTCGTGACAATCCCAAAAATAAATTCTGAAACAGTCTGATCAACAACAGGCCTCAATTCTTCCAGAATATCCAGAATATTTTCATTTATAATCTTGTTGGTTTGTTCATTCAATTCCCGATTATCCCGGAAAAAGTTATCGAAATAAAAAACAGGTTTTCCTAACGACAAATCTAATTTTTTTGTCTTGATATTTATATATTCTTTTCCTTTCTTAAAATATCTGTCTCCAGTGACTGTCAATTTCCCAGCTACATTAGCTACAAAAAAAAAAATTAAAAATAACTCCCAAATTTCCAAAAATTGTAAAACTCACTGAAATTCCCATCAGCTGGTCCTTGCCCTTTCAGTGTCAGAATCAAAATCCTTCCGTCGATGTTATACTGAGATTTAATCCTGAGCCTTGGGAAACTCACCATCAAGTCGATGAAAACCTTATCTAAATCGACTTTTAAGTAGTCCACTTTGAATTCATCAGCGTAATAGACCTCAATATTCTTGAAGGAGGCTTTAAAATTGTCGCCACTATTTAACCCAGCTTGGGGTATAACGAGAGGGTTCATAGGTGGAATGAATAAATCGGGGACTCCTTCGTGGAAATGGGGCCGGATTTGCTCCACTGCATTGAGGAAGCATTGCTCGAGTTGGGGGTCGGTTCGATGACATAAAGTCACATAAGAAGCTGAAAAAATAAATAAAGAAAATAATAATTAATCACGTAAGGTTAAACAAGGTAATTATTGGTCTGTTAGTTTTAAACAATCGAGGTAATTATACAAATTTTGACCATTTAAAAGCAATTTCTAAGCTAAATTTAATGTTTCTGAAGCAAATTAAAATCTTATTTTGATAATATGGTAATTACAACAATAACAATGTTAAATAAATAAAGTTACAGACAAAACTAGATTTCATATTGTTGTTAAAAAAAAAATATGTACAGTGGATTTGAGAATTTCTACGTCCGTCGTAATGTGCTCTGTACCTGCAAATGTAGGTCTTTTCTTGACTCACATTTGTTTAATCTGTTCGCTTATTTAATTATAACAATTCACTGTGTGCGCCAAGCTAAGCCCTACGTTCACTGATTTTTAGACGCTCGTTATAATTACAATGTTCCGAATGTGTCATAATTAAAAAAAATTAAATGTTGTTTTAAACAAATAATAGTACTTAAGTTAAGCACAAACGCACTTTGTACTGATTGTTATTTAAATAACAAGACTTGCTACTAAATAAATAGCGGATATTACGCATAGTCATGATCTGTAAAAATTTCCTAAAATATACATAGAGTGTTCATTAAACAAAACATGCAGTGATTTATCTGTTTTTGCATCAAATTGGTTTATAAATATTTTTTCTTAATTACAAATGCCGTTTTTTGATTAATATAAATTACAATTAATTTACTACGAGATACAACTCCTTGACTTGAGTTACAATTTAAAACTTCTGGAATATACTTGTTTTTGAATTACAATTGGAAAAAGGGTAGTTGTAATTTACACAAAATGATTTGAAATTCAATTAATAGATTAAAAAAACATTTTTTTTGTATTACAAATGCATTCCAAGTTATTAATACTGTTTATGATAATGCTCTCTAAATTACACTTGATTAATGAAAATTACAACTAATTTATTCTGAAATACAATTGGATAACCTAAATTACAATTTATACTTTTTAAAATAAACTTATATTTTAAATTACAATTGAAAAAAACA
Organism: Tribolium confusum; assembly: GCA_029207805.1. Taxonomy (NCBI): domain Eukaryota; kingdom Metazoa; phylum Arthropoda; class Insecta; order Coleoptera; family Tenebrionidae; genus Tribolium; species Tribolium confusum. The sequence goes on from JALGAY010000004.1 coordinate 1,682,455, forward strand.
AGCTGATATTTAGACAAAATGACTTGAAATTAGAATTAATAAATTACATTTTTTTGTATCACCAATGAACTTTAAATTACAATTGCTGTTTTTAAATTACAACTAAAACTCGTTAAAATACACTTAATTAATGTAAATTACAACAAATTCATTCTAAAATACAATTAGTTGACCTAAGTTTAGGTTATGATTTTAAATAAACATGTTTTTTGAATTACAATTGAAAAAAGTAGCTGTGATTTAAACAAAACGACTTCAAATTTAAATTAATAAATTGTTTTTGAAACGAAAAACAAGATAATGTCAATTAAATCAACTTTTTTATAAAATTGTCAATTGTAATTTACAGAAAGTAAGATAACTCTCAAGAAAAAAATGTTTTTCTTGAATTATCTACAAAGATTAATTACACTATTATTTAATGAATTATAATTAACGAAAAAAGAACCAATTGCAATTCAGCATTGAATTTTTAAAGCTATATGTGAAAAAATTTAATTTTTGAATTACAATTTGACTAAAATCTATTTGCTCTATTCTGAAATATAACTGTTTAACTGGAATTACAATTGATACATTTTGTAAATAATTGGATATTCTGTATGACTGTTATTACTTAATCTACAATACTTCTGTAAATCAGCAGATAGAATAATATGTATTTTAATATTATTTAAACGATTGTAGTTAAAAAGCAGTTGTAACTTGAATAATTTTTTTCCTGAACAAATCTTATATGAATGCTGCTTTTTGAATTACAATTAATACTCTCCAAAACATATTAATTAATTTAAATTACAACAGCTTCATTCTGAAATATAATTGGTTGGCTTGAATTAGCCAAAAGTCAATTGTAATTCAAAATTCAGATTGATGAATTGTATTTCAAAATGTATTACTTGTTTTTTTAAATTAAACAAACGGTATTTCAAATTAAAAAAATAAAGTTTGTAATGTAAATTACTTTAAATTCATTTATTACAAATATAAATCTTACAAATTGTGAATTACAATTTCCAATTTCTGCAAATTTTAAAGTGAAATGCAATTGTTTCTTTCTGAATTACAATTAATCAAATTCAATTACAAATGAGTTACTGTCTAGTAATAACGTTGTCCAAACTAAACCTTTACAATCAGCAATATATTTTTTAATAAACAATTAAGAATGTAATTTAACACTGAATATAATTTTTATTGAATTACAAATCTTATTTTCAAATTATAAATAAAGTTTTGTAAATTACAATTAATGCATTTTGAAATCCAAGTGACTAATTTGTATTACAGCTTATACAAAGGTTTTATACAAAGTTGTTTGGTTTCTGGAAAAGTCAGACACTTATTGTATTACTCGGTTTTTGTTTATTTGCCCACGTTTCGCATCTTTTTTTTGAGATTTCTTCAGAACTGATAAATTTTGCAAAATGTCTTCTCTCTTCAAGACATGTGTACGAGCGGTTTCCTAATTTAGTAGCCCTGAAGAAACTTCAAATAAAAGAGGCGAAACGTAGATAAATAAACAAAACCGAGTAATACAATAAGTGTCTGACTTATTCCGAAACCAAACATAATTAATAAACTCAAAAACACAGACGAAGAAGGAACAGAAGAAAAAGAAACAGAAGTAGTTCAAAGAATTCGAGAATATTTCAGAACTTGTCAATTGTAATACGTAATTGTAATAAGAATCAGATTTCTCACAAAAGAACTATTGTAATAATTGTAATTCAAACAGAAAGCAACGTATTTCAGAAAAAAAATTGCAATTTAATTCAGTCAATTGTACTTCAGGCTGTATCAGTTGTAATTCGATTGAAATGATCTTTACCTTATCTAAAGGATTTTTCAATAAGGATGGGTTGATGTTGGCACCCCGTGGCGGCCATGTTTTTATTGGTAGTGTCTGTGTAATCTGGTGTTTATTGTTCAGTCACTGATGCCAAATTACCATGGCAAATTACACAATTGAGCAACACGTCCAAATGATAAAACTTTATTATCAAAATGACTGTTCGTTAGTTCGAACACTGCGCTCGTTGCGCCCATTTTATGGAAGACACGGTGGTCCTTTAAAATCGACTCTGCAGCGCTTGGTGACCAAATTTGAAACAATGGGTTTGGTAAACAATCAGTCAACACCCCGTCATCAAAGAAATGCTAGATCGGCCGAAAATATTGCTGCCGTACGTGAAAGTGTACAGCAAAACCCGAAGCAGTCAATTCTTGGTCGTGCCCAAGAACTCGGCCTTTCGCAGGCATCAGTTTGGCGAATTTTGCGTCAGGATTTGGGATTACACCCGTACAAAATCCAATTGACTCAGGAGCTTAAAGTTAATGACCATACACAACGCCGTTTGTTCGCTGACTGGGCTTCGAACCGTTTAGAAGAAGACCCCATATTTGGTCGAAAAATCATCTTTAGTGACGAGGCGCATTTTTAGATGAATGGCTACGTTAACACTCAAAATTGCCGTATATGGGACGACACTAACCCACACGAGGTTCAGCAAGTTGCAATGCATCCACAAAAAGTTACTGTTTGGTGCGGATTTTGGGCCGGCGGCGTCATTGGTCCTTTTTTGAAAATGACGTTGGTGAGGCCATCATCGTCAACGGCGAGCGCTACAGAACGATGCTAACATATTTCTTTTGCCCTAAATTAAACGATCTGGAGGTAGACGATATGTGGTTCCAGCAGGACGGGGCTACGTGCCATACAGCAGACACCACGCTGGACGTTTTGCATGAAAGATTTGAAGGCAGAGTTATTTCTCGCAAAGGTGACGTGAATTGGCCACCAAGATCGTGCGATTTGACTCGGCTAGATTTTTTTTTTTGTGGGGTTTTCTCAAGTTGCAGGTCTATACCAATCAGCCGCAATCGACCGATGGCCTTAAAGTCAATATCACCAATGCCATCGGTCAAATTCAGCCTGATCTATGCAAGCGAGTCATTCAAAATTGGTCCACTCGGATCCATGCCACAGTTAGAAGTCGCGGCGGACATTTGAACGATGTTATATTCCATAAATAAAGGCATGCATGGACCTTTCATATAAAAAAAGATTTTTTAAATATCTCACACACAGCTTGTTTTATTCCATTTTAACATCGACCCATCCTTATTGAAAAATCCTTTACCTACTGATTTACAATTAAACATTGATTATACTAATCCAAACTACAGATTGATTTACAAAAATTATGAATTATATATAGTGGTTTTCAAGAATATTGGGTTAATTAAAATAAATTTTTAAAAGCTATATAACAAAAAAAAAAACTAGAATATCTGAATTACAATTCGACTAAAATCTATTTTCTTTTTTCTGCAATATAATTGTTTAAATCAAATTGTAACTGAAATAGTTTAAATTTAATTAGCTACTCTATATAACAATAAAAAAATTGAATATATTAATCTTATTTAAATAATTATAATTAAAAAAGCAGTTTTAATCTGAACAAGTTTTTCCAAATTTATAAATTTTAAAATTTTATTCTGAATTACAAATGCAGTTTTTGGAATTACTTACTATTAATTAGTACTTTCTAAAATAAATTGTTTATTTTTTAATTTGACTAAAAGGTACTACAGGAAGATATTTTCAACAATTTTTTAATAAATAATATTTTAAATTTTTTTTTTTTAATCAAAGACACTCTATACACTTTCACAGCTTAGAATATGACCTAAAATTGCTACAGAATGTTTAATAATCTCAAGTTTTTTTTTAAATTTTGATAATAAATAAAAATGAATATTCAGATATTAAAAAATTACAATAAATATTTTTTTCTTAATAGCCTTTACCTGCGATCTTTATAAACGTACTAACCGACCTTGATTACATTATTAAAATAATAAACAAATAATAATTAAAAATTTCTTTTTTAATTCAACAAATTGGCAATAAATTAAAATCAAGTACAAATCGGTAGCTAAATTAGCAATGATGTTTGAAATAGTTAAACAAATTCCAAGAATATTTCTACAAGATTATGAAATCTTCAAGTTCTTCGTAAATTAATCAGCATTTTCCATTTCAGTAATAAATAAGTTAGCTTAAAGGTTATTTAAAGAGTTGTTATTTGTTGTAAATTGTGTTTGGAAAGAGCTTATTATCATAGAACAATTAAAACAGAAATTTCTAATAACAAAAAATTTGTAAAATAAAAATTCTTGTTATTACACACATTACAAAATTGCAATTAAAAAAAAATCATCTAGCTACTTACGTATTTTTCTCGCGTTGGTACACCCTATACACAAGATCACAGTCAAAATGAGAATGTGAGTATTCATTTTAAAAGAGCGGCGCGCCGCACTCGTCGACATTCGATTGAAAAATATTGTAAGGCCAATGTTACAAGCTACGTTTATATAAACCGCGGCAAGTTCTTTTTTCTAGTATAAGAAATTGAGTCATTCCTTGCTTCAGTATATACATATATTCGTCAAAATAATTAATCTTGGGAAGATAACCTTGCGAAAAACGACTTGTTGAAGGTACAGACACCTGTCTATAAATTAAGTCACTGATTATATTTTATAATTGCTACCGGAAATAACACCAACTGATAACAATTATTTATTATACGAGTTCAAGAAGAATTGGTTTGAAAAATTTTTCAGGCAGTTTCTGAAAAAAAAAAGGGAAACAGAGCTATTTGGCAGATTTTTTTCTTATCCTGTTAATAAAAAATTAATAAAGGACATTAAAATTAAATTTACAATAATTTATTTATTTATAAATACTGTTTATTTAAATTATGAAAAATATTTAAAATTACAAATTACAATTACAAATATTTTTTTAAATACTTGCTATACCAATTTCTCGTAATATTGCATCGGTTTCTTGCGTCACTAACACTCACTTAATTTTTTTTTTTTGTATAAACTGATAAAAATTTAGTGACATAGTTTTACAATTTACTAGTAAAACTCTGAAATCAACAAGCAGTACAATTAAAAACGAGAATTAATTTAAAGAATTTGGCAACAAATAATAAAAAAATATAAGAGAGTAAATTAAGAACATCAAAAGCATGACAAATTGACAAATAGAAAAAAAAAGTACATAGAGAATTAGTAAACATGTAGAAATAAAGAAGAAAAAGAAGAAAACAACTGGAATTCCAATACTGAAAGAATATGTTAGAAGAAAATTTACAGAATGGAAAAAAATAGTGTAACACCAAAACATCATAGAAATAACTTGTCTAATGGGCTAATTTCAAGTTGAGATAACACCGGTAGTATTGCAAATTTTAACAATTTTCCATGGCGACAACCAATCAAAACAACTACCTTTATTAATTTTCTATGGAAACGAAGATACTACCGGTATTATCTCAACTTGAAATCAGCTCATAAAGCTGTAAAAATAGCAATTATTGACAATATTTTGTCAGAATGAACAGGGATAAACAAGTAGGAAGAGAAGCAAAAGTGATATAAAGAATGGGCAAAATATCTCGATAAAGTTATAAATTATCGATAAAAGACAAAAAATTGAAGACGTATCAGGCAAAACGAAGAAGAAGAACAAATTCTCACATTTGATGTAGTAAAATTATAAAAAAAAAGCCTAGAAGAAGACAACATAAACAGATACGATAAAGTATAAAGAAAAAACGCTGACGAAAATAATGTATAATCTAATTAAAAGTGTATAAACAAAACCAAAAATGCTAGTATTGTGCGAATATTGCTGGTGAACACAGCATATTAAAATAGCTAAAAATCTACTACTTCGGAAAAATAATATTATGCGAATGAAAATATTCAAATTTTCAAATCTGGAAAAGCTAAGAAATAGAATTAAAGAATAGTATAATAGAATTCTATAAAGTAGCTTTAATGTTTGATATCTCCCGATATTTGGTTTTATTTGAAAGAATCTTTGCCTTATCTACTTCTAAAGAAACTTAATTTCTATTTCTTTTATGATTTCACCTCACGTCTTTCACCAGTAAATATATTGGGAGAAAGCCTCCCATAACAAGGAGTAACAATGGCTATTGACTTTTCTATTTACTCTGCCAACTCACAGAATATTATACTTTTTGAAAATACTAACAATATTGTGGTAGCGTGAACAGTCAACAGTGGAAGCTCTGCCATGGCGGCGTCTCTATGCAGAGCCTATACTATCAAAATATTCACTACAAGCTTATTCTGTTTAACAAAGTAGACATAATAAATAGACAAAGAAGGCAAATATTTAGAAGTTAAGCAGAAACAGTTTATAATACAGATTAAAAAAGAAGGTAAAAAAAATGTTTTTAAAAAGTACAGATATTATAGAAGTAAACAAAACATAGAATTCGACAAATGAGCCACGTAACATAAACTTAAAGAAAATATTAAAAACACAACTAAGAGTACTAAGACTCATATACGATAAAATAGAGAACAAAATACAAATAAAAGATAGAACAGAATCTGAAAAACTAAAAATAATTAAAATTACGAAAAATGAAAGAGTGGAATTCTAAAAAAAAATAAGTGTGATCATTAACATAATTTTCGTGTGCTTTTGAATGATTTTACTAAAATTTTATTGTTGATCTGATGATTAAATTGTTTAGTGTTTTAACAAGTTTTTGCTATCAGTAATAATATAGGAAAAGGCGAAAAATTGGAAGTGTTTTAAAGGGCCTTGAATAACAAATTATAAGAGACAAACAATCATTAAGTTGTGCTTTTTTTTCAATCTGATAGATTTATTATATGTCAAGGTATAAAAAACATTTTGTATTCACGTTCTTAGAGCTTAAAGAACCTTCTAGTTTATCGAGATTTTTGTGAAACTTTGTATAATACCTAAAAAAAAAAAATTTTAGTAAATTAGTAGTGTTACTGCCTGAGTACAAAAAAGAGTAAAGATCGTTGTTGAATTTTGAATCAGTCAGTCCAACTGAGACAACTTGTAGAAAATGCATGAATGGAATTGGACAAAAAGGCAATAGAACTTAAAGAGTGAAGATTGTAGAGTAGATTGTCTAACTACAAAGAATTAAGAAAGTACCCTTAAAAAATATTTATAATGCTGATTATGTAAATAAAGTAATAAACCTATCCAAATTCAAAGTGGTTTTTATAACACTGCAATTGTCATTAGGACCGTCATAATGATGCTATTCAAAGGGTTGTCGAAGTCTGTTGTATACTTGCCCAAATTCAAAGTGGTTTTTATGACACTGGAATTATTATTAGGACCTTCATATTGACAGTCACATATTTAAAAAAGTTGTCGAAGTCTTTTGTAAATCAAATTTGTTTCCTTGAGTTGAGGTCCGGCTAGTACTAATAAGAAGTTATTTATTTATAGTTTTATTGCCCAGTGGAACCGTATCTTTGTCACTATTATAACCTTTAATACAATAGAACCCTCTCATAAAAACCACATTGGATTTGGGTCGGTATAAATTAATTTCTTGAAAGATTCTTAACTGTTCCTAAAAGACTAGCATCTTCAGTTGCGTCCAACGATCTTAGTTTGTTGGATTATTGAAACACAATTCTTAGATCTCTCTAAATCTCAGCTGACAACTCTTTAGTGTCTTTCCGTTATTACCATAAAAAAGCACTCTAAAACAAGGTAAAATAAGAATGAGAACAACCTTAATGTCGAAACTAGTCACCAGTCAATAAATAATTTAAGAAGGATGAGTTATTTTAATTCAAAATGGTTAGAACACTATTGGGCAGACACGGATGGTTCGACGTTTGCCTTAGAATCTATAATTTGATAAAGCTTCAACAAGAAAACATAAAAATTAAAAATTTACATCAAGAATTGTTTCTAATTTGAATAATAAAAATCCTGTTAAAATTTAAAGTAATTCCTGTTCTTAGTTTCCGAGAAAAAAAAATGTTAAAGTTACGATTTCGATACAGATTATGATGCAACTGATAAGAAAGTGTTTATCTCAATAACCAAAAATGAAAATTTCACAAAAAACCGCCAAGTTATTTATCAAAATTGTATAAATAACTGTGCCAATTTTAACAGCATTCCTGTTTTTAGATTTTAAGAAATTTAAATTTTTATATGACAAAACGTGGTTCAGTCAGGTCAGGTCAGGTCAGGTCAGGTCAGGTCAGGTCAGGTCAGGTCAGGTCAGGTCAGGTCAGGTCAGGTTGGACGTACCTGAATACACAAGAATTTATGTCATTCACAGTAGAAGAGTTAAAAGCAGCATCGGCAAGATTCAGAACAGGTAAAACGCCGGGTCCTGATGGAATACCGGCTGAAGTTGTACAACTTAGCGGTAGAACTTGACCCTGAAGGCATGCTTAAAGTACTCAATATCTTACTTAGTAAAGGAGGGTTTCCTAAAATATGGAAAACGGCCAAGTTGGTACTTATCCCCAAAAAAGGAATAAACGAAGATGGCAGCCCAAAACTGAGGCCAATTTGTCTGCTGGACGGTTTTGGGAAATTCTTTGAACACTTAATTAGGAAGAGATTGCTTGACGAACTTAGAAACCAAAAGAGGGTTGTCAAATGGGCAATATGGATTCCGAGAAGGTCATTCCACTTGATGCTATAGAGGATGTACTCACTTTTGCAAGAAATGCTAATAGTGGAACATGGGGAAGGAAAGATTTCTGTGTCTTAACAACCCTAGATGTACAAAATGCTTTTAATGCAGCTAGCTGGCCAAAAATCGTAAACAAACTGGAAAAAAGGAACATAACACCCGCCATAAGAAATATAATCTTAGTGACAGATGGCTTGCAGTAGGGGAAGATACGATTATAAAAGTTACGTGCGGAGTCAAGCCTCAAGGCTCAGTGCTCGGACCCATGATGTGGAACTTACGACCCATTGCTGGAGGTTGAAATGCCTATTGGGGCCAGAACGTTGGCATTTGCAGACGATTTAGCGCTGCTGACGTCGGACGGTGGATGAGTTGGTGGACACAACTAACAAACTTTAGAAACAATTTCTACCTGGATGAGAGATACCGACCTGTCTTTGGCGCCCCAAAAAACGGAGTCAGTACTGATGGTGGGTTATAGGAGACCAGGAACTGTAAGTTTTCAGCTGGATGAAATCACTATCCAACCAAAAAAGGACATTAAATACCTGGGAATTTACATAGATCAAAGCATAAGTTTTACACCACATGTTGAGTTTATTACAGCTAAAGCGGAAAGAATAGCTGCAATGCTTGGCAGAGACGATTACTTTCCTCAGTGGTAACAAGCATTATACTCTATGGAGCAGAAATATGGGCTACAGCGCTAAAAAAGAAAAATAATATAAAATTGCTCGGAAAAATCCAAAGAAGGAGTCTACTTAGAGTTACCAATGCATATCGTACCGTCTCTGATAGGGCAATTCAAATAATAGCGGATTGAATTATTGGTTGAGGAGAAAACTAAACTAAGACAGAATAAAAGTTTTAAAAAGGAGGAGGCCGCACTCCTTACAAGGCAAAAGTCGCAAAAGCAATGGGACGAAAGCAACATCGGCATCTGGACACGTTCTTTGATTCCCAATATTGAGCAATGGGTTAAAAGAAAGCATGGAAATGTGGATTTTTACATGTCGCAAGCGCTCTCAGGTCATGGGTGCTTCAGAAACTACCTAAAAAGAATAGGCAAAGCCGACAACGACCTGTATTGGTACTGTGAAGAAGTAGATGACGCCTGTCACACTTTATTTCGCTGCCCAAAGTGGGACTATGTACGCCTGGAATTGGCCAGAGCTACTGCACAATGGCCGGATAAAGAAAATTTGACCAAAATAATGCTAATAAGACCAGAAGAGTGGACATTAGTTCAGAAAATAGTTGAAAATATAATAAAAGACAAACAAAAATTAGAACGGGAGCTAGAAACAAAAAATCAAGGAAAGTAGATAAAAGCGCCACCGTGAGGTAATACCCTATTAAGGGCGATCATACCATAGTGGAATCCGTGGAGGAATGAATAAGAGGAGTTGGCATGCCCTATACCGACAATGTTAGGTTCTTGGTCTAGATACAGCAACCTTTTACGATCTTATTCTATTGTCGAGACCACCGTTTGCAAGTTTGTAGTGGGGGAAAAAGCTATCCCGAGTACAGTGAAAACTATCGTAAAAGGTGTTTAGCTATCCACCAAGATTTCAAGCTTATGCCCACTCCTGTTATTCCTCCCTCCACGGTGGAATCACACTGAAGGGAGGAGGTTTTTGGCTGGTGCAATCCAGCACGCTGAGAGACAGTGTCTTGCCCCCAAATATCAAGGGCTTGGGGAAATCCAAGGAAGATTTTCCTCCTCCGACAGAAAAAAAAAGATCAGGTCAGGTCAGGTCAGGTCAGGTCACGTTTTATATGACAAAACGTGGTTAAGTCAGGTTAAGCTTGGCAACGTTGCTCTATAAAAAAAAATTATTCAATTCGATTCTGTTTTTTTAAAGGAGCCTATAGCTATCTCTTAGAAACTAGTTTGGGGCTTGTGGTAAAAACTGTAAAAATATATTAAATAAATCAAAATTTTTTGAAATAATAAAATAAAAAATAAAATTATTAGTAAATAGCTTTTTTACAAAAAAAATGTATGTTTTCATCAATTTTAATAACAAAACTTTTGTTTTTATATGTTGGCAGCCTTGCTTGTCTTTTTACTCTTGTCTATTATTTCTCCAATCTATCTCTGCTTTTTCTCACTTCCTTAATGTGTTAAAGAAAAATTATTTATAACTTGTAGAGCGCTAGCTTTATTAGAGAACGCTGTGCAAACGTTAAAAAATACAAAAAGATGTTAAAAGAACAAATTATTCAGAATTAGATTTTGTACAACAAAGTAAAGAATACCAATAAGTAATGAGTAAATATGAGAAAGAAACAAATAGTTCAAGTTGTTTAAACTTTTTCTTATCTCTATCAAACTCTTTCTTATCAATATGCTTAATAAAAACAGTAAGAACTTAATTTTGTAGATGATACTATTTTTTCTTTATAATTTGTTAATTTGGTCAAGCAGGAGATGCTCTCTTTCCCTCTTGGATATTTTTATGTGGGTCCCATTCAGCAAGCAATACTCTTTTCTATTATTTTACGATTCTTTGTGTAGTGTTTGAATAATTTGCAATTTTAATTCCTTTTTAATATCAATTAGTAAAGGTATTTCTTGATGAAAAAACTAATTTTATAACCGCCATATACTCGGTAATGCTACAAGTTCAGTGAAGAGAAGTTCTGATAAAATAAATTAAAACTCGGCATAAAAAACATAAACGCGTTTTGCCACTTTTTCTCTGTCGGGAATATATAATTAGAAAATGAAAAACTCAAACTTGCTCCTTTTTAAATTTGTGTAAATTACCGGTAAAACAACAAAAGCACTTAAGAAAAAATTCTGATTTAATCACAATGCAAATTTGGACAAAATAGAAAGGCAATTTTCAGATTTTTTAGCTTATTTACCGAAAATACAAACATTGCATCGGTCATTGCAACAGCCAATGTGTGTCAACAATTCTGCTGACTTTAAATAATTAACGCATTTACCAACACACTCCAGCATTTTTTTTCCTCGTGTATAATCACGATGTGTAATAAAAAACTGATTGTTTTTCTCATTTACCACTTTGCGGTTTTAAACTCAGTTCGAGGAAAACCAAAATTGCGTAAGTCTTTTTACCTTGATTGTGTTTAATTAGTAAAAATCGAATTTTTCCAGCAACATTTATAAAAACATGTCGTCGTTCCGATCCCCATCTCAACGACTGTGTTAAAAATTCCGTCGAGAATTTGCGCCCGCTTTTGGTTAGAGGTATCCCAGAATTTGATATACCAAGCTGTGAGCCGCTTTGTATACCAGAAGTTGTGATTGATCAAGGTTCTGGGGCTGTAGCTGTGCGGTCAACGTATCGAGATATTAAAGTTTATGGTCCTTCTAAGTTTGTCCTGAAATATGTTAAGTAGGTTTAATCGGAAATCTGAGTGGAAAGACGTGTAAGGATTTAAATATTTGTCTTGTAGAATTGATATGGATAGGGATAGAATAAGGATAAAATTGTGGTTGCCACGTTTGGAATTGACAAGTCGGTATACTATGGAAGGACGAATTCTTATGATGCCCATTTCGGGAACAGGAATTAGTAGAGGAAATTATTGTAAGGTTCTTTTGCTATTTAAGATAACAAACACTTAAATAGGGATTAAAATATTTTGTTGACAAAACAGGACAAGCCGGTTCTAAATAATTTAAGATTCTTTATTATTCATGAATCATGTTTTAAGTATTATTCTAGAAATATTCTTCAATTAAGAAATAGCAAAGTTTACTTTCTTTAGTAACTTGAACTGTTGCTAGTCCAAGAACAGAGCCAAGGACACTCATAAAACGTCCTTGATTTGAACCAGATTAACTTGTTTACTACATTTCTTAAATCATTAGCAATATTTGCTCTTTAAGCTTTCGAATATATATAAAATGGGTCAAACGAAATACGAGTATTATGTATTATTTTTTTAATAACAAATTAATTTCTGAAAAAAAAAAGAATCTAGGTAATCTATAGAAGGAAGAAATGTGTATAAATGTAAGAAAGGATATAATTAATCGTAATCATACACTTATAAGTTTATGTTATGACATTACTCTCTACTAGTAGCACATAATAGTTCACACGAGATCTAACTCCTTCCGCAAATTACATTGTCGTAATATAATATCTCCATAATCATCTATTTCGGTCAAGAAAAAAACACTACTTAAAACAATTAGGAGAATTATCATTGTTTTTATTAATTCCTTTTTTTCTTCTAAAATATTTCTGGTCGAAAACATCTCGTAAGATGTTGAATTTCTTCAAGATTTTTTTTATTTTTTATTTTTCTTGTTTCTCTTTCAATCGTTATTTTTTAGTTGTACTTTTGAAAATTTTTATAAAGCATTTTTACTTTTTTCACAATCATAGTTTTAATTGATATTTTCTGCTTCCGTATGTTTCTATATCAAGTTGTTTTTAGAAATATTTTTGCGCGATTGGTTGTTTTTATCAGTTTACTGTGCCTGTTTCCACGACGGTAGGTTGCTGTTACTGGTTGCTACGTGTAACAAAACGGTAAGTAATTCACTTACCGTTCAGTGAACGGTAAGCAATTAAATCTAAAAAAAAAAACAATTTTGCGATTTATTTATTAAAATTAAATGTACAATTATTATAATTAATAGTAGTAATACCATTCGCATTTGAGTTTCTAGTGTTAATAGACAAACTTTCCGACGTAGAAGTCCCAGGTTGTTGTAATAGTCCACCAATATCGCTGTGTAAAATTTTATGAGCAAATTCAATTTTGTTTTGGAGGGAATCTTCCACGTAACTCTCGGCCACCGTTGATGAACGCCACCTACCATGTCTTTTTAGTCCCAACACATCAACTCCGTTATTCTCCAAAAGTGTAGCCGATGTGCGTCGAAACGAGTGTCCAGTAAAACCTTCAGGGGCTTGCAACTTTAAATACTTTGCAATTTTTGACGGCCAGGCTCTAATTGTGCCTTTTCTGTGACTTGCCTAGTGCATTTGCCATTTCGATAGTTCAGAAATAAATGATCTGATGTTGGATTGCTTGGTCAAATTCTAATGTATTTTTGAAGAATTTCCAATAATGAACTGCTTCATTTTCTTTATTAATAACTGTGAACGTTCGCTGAATATTCGTTTTTGTATTTGGAATATTTATTATAAACATTTCTTCATGTTCTTCTATGCCACTCATTTTAATATTGTACAATTCCTCTTGTCTACAAGCGCCCGATACTCCCAATATCATTGCTACTTGCAAATGTATTGTTTCCTTAGATCTCAGATGTACCACCTCATCATCTACAACATACCTTTTGAATTAAAAATTGTTTGTCTGGTGCTTCATTCAAGAATTTTTCCATGTCTTCTTTGGTAAAAATTTTAGCCTTCTTAAGCCGATATCCAATATTTTTTCTCTTAAGATAAGCAATTAATGTAGCAAACTTAGAAATATCGATAGCATCATGGAGAAAAATTGTACTCTTCAGCATAGAATACTCCGCCCATAAACTGCCTGGGGCCTTCAAGTGTCCACTTCTCACCACAAAATACGCTAACAAGCTCTTTTCATTTACAGAAATCTTCTTTGCCTCACGCCATTCCTTAAACAACTTGTATGTCTGTTCATATCGGGCTTTAGATTTTTCTGGAATTATTGCCGAATATCCTTCTTGCCAAGTGTCTTCTAAATCATCCGGTAAATCATCACTATCGCTCATATTTGCTTCGAAAACGGAACCACAAAACAGAACTATGTAGGAATGATTGTATCAAAAAGACAATTTTACTTGTTTGGAACAAAACCATAGCAACCATGGAACAGCCACCCACAGTTTTCAGTTTTAATCTTCCCGATTATCACAAATGTATTGACATAAATTATTATTATTATTATTCTAGAAACTCCAATCGCGCAAAAAACGTTATAAGCATGTCGAACGTTAAGGATTACCGTTCTCAGACAATAATTGGAGTCGTCGCTTCGCTCCTCCTCCAAACAATTGTCTTCGAACGGTAAGTATTCCTTACCGTTCTCCATACTTAATATACTATTTTTAATTTTTTTAGAAACTACTTGTGTCATATTTTTTTAAGAATTTTTCTTTCCCTTTCAATTGTTATTTTTCTGAAACTTTCTTTTGTAGTTTTAGAATATATTTGTATCTTTTTAAGCACAGTTTTTTCTATTTTTTTTTAGTCGCTGTTTTTTTTATTAGTTATCGTGGAACTCGTGGGCATTTTTGAAATTACTGATTACGATTACAGATTACAGATTACGATTACGATTTGAAGATACTGATTACAATGGCAAACTTGATTACACTATAAAGAATAAAAAAATGCTTTTTTCAAAACACACTAGACAAATTAAGCTAAAATTCTAAAAAAAACATTCAAAACGACATACTTAATACTAAGACAACAGATTTTGAAAGTCATATATACAGGGTATATTTCATTTTATGTTCATATTCTAATTCTTCTACATTTTAAATTTCAGTTTTGTAAGTTTCTTTAAAGCATCTTTTCTTGTTTTTTCTTACGAGAAGTGATTCTTCTCGTTTTTCCTTCTTATAAATGTTTGCTTATTTAGTTGTTGTAAAATACTTTTTTAATCCTTTAGAATCTACCTGTTTTTTAAATACAATTTTCCTTTTTCTTTTAAAAATTAATTTTCTGTAACTGTTGTTGTTTTTAAACGCTGTTTTTTCTTTTTTTTATTTAGCCAGCCTTTTTTATGTGTTCCTGTTTTAGTCACCATTTTTCTTATTATTCTTCTTTTAAATGTTGTCTTCTAATATATTTTTTTGTTTATCTAAAATCTGTTTTAGTTCTCTTTCTCTTCTAAACCAAAAGTTTGTTTTTCTTGTGTTCTTTTTCTTTAAGTTTTTGATTTGTTCTAGAACTTTTTATTCTTTCTTTTTGCCTTTTTCAAAAATAATAATTATAAATAATTGTAATATTAAATGACAATTAGAGTTATGAGAAGACGAATATTAGAATTTGCCGAAATATAGCAAAACAACATTTTTATTTGTTTATTTAATTTTTATGTTGCAAAAATTAACAGTTCATAGAATTATTAACTTCATAGTTTAGATTGAATAGTTGCAAACAAAAAAATTACGATAATTAGAATGACAATTATGGAATAAAATACAAAATATTATATTTACTATTTTTTACATATAATTATATTATTATAAATAATTTATTTCCTAAGACAAGTGAAATTACATATAATCATCTCCTTTTTGTTGTATAATAGAGATAACAATTATAATTTCACACTTATTTCTAACAACAAATATTTTTTTACATCAATTTTTACGAGTTTTACGTTATTACTTTCTTGTTTATTTGTAACCAAATTGTTCTAAAAATTATTACAAAAACATTACTTAAACTAATCTTAAGTTAAAAAATTGCTTATTACCTCATTTATCCAGATTTCTTTTCTTTCTCTATTACATTCTTCCACTTCTTCTTTATCATGTCTTTTTTTTTCAATTTTAGACGATTACGTTTTTTATAAAATACATTTAATTGAGGTATTTTAATTTACTTTCCAAATCTTCTTACAATTTTTTGACTGTTATTATTGCCTTATTTGTTGTTAATTCTTCCTTTAGGTATTCTTGCTTTTAGAAATCTTCACTTACTTCAAGCTTTCTTAATTTATACATTCCAGTTTTCTTCTTCTATTACATATTAATTTTCTTTTTCTTTAATTTTATTGTTTTTTTTTTATAGTTACGTTTAGGTATAGGTATTCTTTGTAGTCTTCTAGAAGAATGCAATTTTATCTTTATTTCATGTACTTTATCTGAAATAGGACTTCTACAGCTATCAGAAATATCGTATTTTCCTATTGTGAGATTCTTTCTACTTTGTTTAACCATCTCCGCTTCTTGTTTTTCTGTATCTAGCATTTTTGTCAAAATCTTCTTCTTGTGATAAACAATCTTTCCTTTCTGTTTTTCTAGAAGGCTTTAATTTTATTCCTTTTTCTTATTATTTGTCTAGAATAGGACTTCTATATCTACCAGGAATATCGTTTTCTTCTGTTTCTGTTTCGATTTTTTTTCTACTTTCTTTAACCACTTTCTTTTCACGTTTTTTATCAGTACTTTTGTATGTTTATCAAATCTTCTTCTTGTGATAAACAATCTTCCTTTCCTCTTGTTCTAGAAGGCTTCAATTTTTTTCTTTTTCTTGTTCTTTATCTGGAATAAGACTTCTACATCTACAATCCCCTTTTGTTAAACTTCCACTTGTTTCAAAAACTTTATTTCTTTCTATCACTTCTTTTCTAGAAGTGCTTAGAATAGAGGTTTCTTTCTGTCTAATATTCGTTAAATTCTGATATTTTCTTTGTTTTCTAACAATTTTCTAGAATTTCTTCGTCTTCTTATTTGTAAAAACTTTTTTTGTGGTAAAACTTTTGGTAAGAATCATCTAATGTTTCCTACATGGAATCTGGTGGAACACTATTTGCTATTACTACATACAGTTTCTTGAAGTTCACTTGGTGCTCGCCATGTATACCATCATCAACTTCTGGTAGCAAAGGTGTTCCAATCAAACAACAACGTCGAGAAGCTGTATACCGATTTCGGGGTATTTGCCCCTCATCAGTACGGCTAGTAGTCATGTAGACAGACCCAGTGTGTCATCTAACGAAAAGTGCTGGAAGGTAACGAGCGAGAGCCGAAAGCGAGAGCGTTGGTGGCTGAGCGAGAGCCGAAGAGATAACTTTGTTATCCGCCAACATTATTATACCAACTCTCGCTACCTTCCAGCACACTTTGTTAGGCACACTGTGGCTGTCTATACGACTACTAACTTCTGGTAGTACATTTTCTTCCACTTCATTATCTACTAATATTTCACGATCTAAACGATCAATAAAAGCTTCAATATTATCTAAAATAACCTCATTTTCTAATTCTTTCATTTCTTCATTATTTATTAAAATATCATTACCGAAATTTCTTCCAAGCCTTTTTAGAGATTTTAATGGTTTAGGAATTGAGTGTTACTCTTAAGTCTCTATTGTCTTCTTATATTTTATTTTAAAAACAATATTATTTTGATCAATGATTTCTTTTTGTTGTTATTTGTAATAAGTTTATTATAACATTCATATGAATGCTTTAATAGCCATTATAGCAAAATTTTATTTTTATTTTATATATTAAATTATTTTTAAATTAATTAGAAGAGATTGTTTTTCTACTATGTACATACCATAAGACACCCTGTTATTAGAAACTTCTGCTATTGGCGACCATAGTTCTGACGTCATATCGAGTAACTCATGTAAGTACATCTATTAACAGGTTATTCTGAAATAATCTCTTAACTTTTATTTATTTAACAAGCGTTACTGCCATGTTACCACTTGAAACTCGATTCTACGTCACACCAAGTAGTTCGGCGGTTTTCCGCTAGTGTCGTACACTTACTTTAAAATAGCAATAATGCCGTTTTATTCCAATAGTAGAAAAAAAATTCTGATGCTCTTAAACAGTTTAAGATTCAATATTTATCTGTTTTTTTTATAACATTAATCGTAAACAAATATATAATTGTTATTACATGATTTCTGACGCAAATCACGATTGTAAAGTAGTGTAATACAGCAATTATACTATTGAAAATTTTTTTTTCAGCGAATATAGATGCCTCTATTATTATGCAAGGCCAGAGAGTTCACAAAGACAACGAAACCTATTTTAATATAAAAGATTTTGACGTCGATTTTAACATTGGACATGCAACAATTCAGCTCGATGATCTCTTTAATGGAGACAAGGAATTAGGTGAGTATAAATTAAAACAAATTCAGAGAAAAATGTAGTATTTCCAAAAAGCAATTAATTAAATTCAAATCATTTCCTCTCTCGTTGGCACATCAGTGAAATATCTTTTTAGTGCCTATCACTGCAATCACTAGCAAGTAGGTTGTAGAAATTGAAAATCGATTGATTATATTGTTCTATTGCCTAATCCTCGACCATTTCAGGTGAAGCAATGAATTTGTTTTTGAATGATAACTGGAAAAATGTTGCAAACGAGATTAAACCTGTTCTAGAAGACACAATTGCCAGTATTTTTAAAAAATTCTCAAACAAAATCTACCACAAGTATCCTTTAAATCTGCTTCTACCTCAATAAATTTTGTTATTTAAGCGATTTTTTTTAATCCCTACAATCCGCAATTGTTTAGACAATTGTCAACAATGTCTTAATGTTTATTTTATGTAGCCTTGACGTAATATATTCATGTTATGTAATGACACATCAACAAACTCGTATTTTTGATAATAGGAGAAAGTAGACGTAAATTAAGGAAATATAAAAACATAACAACACAACAAAAAAATTTTCTTCATCAAAATCTAGATTTAAAATTTGCCAAAATTTGAGTTTGGTACTTAACACAGTTTTTTTTGTTTGTTTTTATTTCTACTTGATTTACTTGATTTACTCCAAAGCCTAATTACGTATCAATTACCAACCTAAGAAATAATATAATACGTAATATAGCGCATTCCTGGTAAGAGAAATGTCTTGTTTCCACTTTCACTCGGCAGTGATGCAATACCCTCCTTAAAGATCAAGACGAGAAGTGTCATATTGGCGTGTTTTGCTTTAATTCTAATACAAGATAGGATGGGGTGAAGTAATTTTACTTTACTAAACATTAAAATACCTAGTCATTCCTTTACGGGTTTGTGTGATTACCAACAGGGTCTCTTATACCAACAAAATGTATTACTCTTTGATTTTTGCAACAATTCTGTGTTATTGCTTTTCTAAAGGATATGGTTATCAAGTTAAGAATGCACCGTTGCTCACAAAGAGACGTAAGTACAATTTTTTTTTTAATTTATTTATTCTAATTCTAAATAATTTCTCCCAAGTTCATATGAAATTGTGCTCCTTCAAGCATAAAGCGGTTAACTGTGTATTTCAAAATTTCTTTCCTATTTTTATTTCTTTTTTAACATTTTTGTTTTATTATTCACATACATATCTAACCATATTTTCTGTTATTTTAATATTTTTCTGATGAATAGCGTTACATTTCCTACATTTCAAAAATATTTTTTGTTGTTTTTCTTTTTTAACATCTTTGTTTCATTATTTACATGTTTACGGTATTTTTTTGTAAATAGAGTTAAAACAGTTAAGCTTACTATTACTAGTAATAACAACAATTAATAACTGGCTTGTATTAATTAGTTTAAATTAATAATAAAATAGTGTTTTTATTTTTTAGCAGGTTTAATCCTGTTTTTAATTATAAAATAAATTCCGTTTTTTGGGTGTTTTTGACTGGTTTTAATATAATTAAATAAGTTTTAAAGCAATGTTTTAACATAAATAATACAGAATTATTAATCATAATTGTATAAAATGTCTGCATTTAATGATTAAAGCGCAATTTATTTATATTTTTTTTATGTAGTTTGTTTTATCGGAAAGAAGTATTAATATTTATAAAAATATCTACAAATACCTAGTATTGAATATTTATTTACTAATATTCATTTATATGAAAAATATTTTGCATAAACAAATAAATAAATGAAAAAAGAAAATTGCAAATATTTTATAACAAATTTTATTAACAGTTCCGCTTGTTTTTCATATTTAACACTTCCGTAATATCCGTTGCAAATTTCTGAAAAAATTGTGGTTCATTGAAACGAGGCTAAGGATAAAAATAAACCGCGATTTGTTTATTTAAAGTGATTAATTTTGAATACTTCTTGTCTTAAAAATAAAGCAATGTCAAAATTTCGAGGTCACTATTATCATTTTAAATTAAATTTCCTAAAGATATTTTTATAAGCAACTTTATAAGTAATAAATATTTTTGTAAAAAAAAAATTATTTTTGTGTTGATTCTCTCGTCCTGTTTTTGTTAATTAAAAATTTGAGTGCTCTAGAAATGCCAGCAAATTGTTTTCAATGTCAAAAAAAATATCAATCAAGTTAATTAAAATGATTTTTCAGTATTAAAGCACCTTATCTTAAAAAAATTTTTTAAAGAAATTAGCTTGCTTTTTCAGAATCTTTCTTTGTTTCCTAGAAGTTATTTTTTTTTGTTCAGACCACGCCTTTCAACTTTTTTTGAGTTGTGTGTTGCTTTTTCTACCAATCATTGTTCCTCAAATTCTTCTAGACAGATCTCTTGTTCTTCCAAAACTTTTTTCCTTTATTACGACATTCTTTCACTCTTATTTCCGCTAATTGTCATTTCTTAAATTATTCTTGTTCTTTCAAACACTATTTATTTAATCTTTCAAAATCTTACTTTGTTTTTTAGAATCACTTGTTTTATTATTCTTGATTTTTCCAATGCCATTCTTCAAGGTACTCTAGGATATTTTTATTTTTATTTTCTAAAGTTGGTTTTCAGATTTTAAAACTCTCTTTTGTTTTCTCAAATGTCTTCCTTGTTCTACTAGAATTTTTTCTAGTTCTTTTTTTGTTACTTCTTCTACGAATCATGTTCTTTAAACTTCTCTAGAAACCTTATTCGTTTTTCTAGAATCTTTCTTTGCTCTTATTTATCTTCTAGCCTCTTTCTAGTTTTAGAATTTTCTTTTATTTACTTTTTTTTATCAAGAGTTATTTCTAACATTATTTTTTATCATCAAAACGCCGTTTATTAAACTCCTTCAAAATTATCTTTTGTCTTTTCATATTTTTTTCCTTGTTTTTGTTTTTCCAAAATGTCGTTTTTAAGCTCTTCTAAATCTTTTCTTAGTTTTTCTTTTACTAAACGTCGATTTTTTTAGTTTTTCAGAATTTTTCTTTATTTTTTAGAATTCTTTTTAGTCCTTTTTTCTTCCAACTGGTGTCTTTCAAATTTGAATAATTTTTTGTTGCTTTTTCTACCAATTATTGTTCTTTAAATATTTGTATAAATTTTATTTGCTTTTTAAAGTTTTTTCTTGTGTTTCTTTTTGTTCCAACCTAAGTGTTTCAACTTTTATTAAAACTTATTTTACCAATTGTCATTTTCCAAATTATTTTTTTCTCTCAAGCACCGTTTTATAGACTCTTTCAAAATCTTCTTAGTTTTTCCAGATTCTTTACTTTCGTTGTTCTTGTCTTTCTAACGCCATTCTTTATGCTACTTTGGAATATTTATTGGTTTTTCTTTGTTTTATTTTAAAGGCCGTTTTTCAAGTTTTCTTAATTGTTTTGTTTGTTTTTTTATATCTTTCTTTGTTCTTCTAAAACCTTTTTATTTCTTTTTTTTTTGCAGCCAACGTATTGTGGACCAATTGTTTCACAGATTGTTTAAAAACTTCTTTTGTACTTTTAGAATCTTTCAATGTTCTTATTTTGCTTTCACTCTAAATCTTTCAACTTTTATTACAACTTTCTTTTACTCTTCTCTTTATTAATCGTTATTTCCCAATTTTTTTTTCCTACACCCGTTTTATAAACTTTTTCAAAATCGTCTTCTTTATTCTTTCAGATTCTTTTCTTTCTGTGTCAACTACTCTAAAATCTTTCTTCGCTCTTTTTTATTTTCTAAAAATCGTTTCTCAAGTTTTCCCTTCTTTGTTTCTTCAGAATCTTTCTTTGTGCTCACAGAACATTCTTTAGTTCTTATTTCTATTCTACTCAAAGTTTTTAAATTTTTTCTAAAATTTTCTTCTGTGCTTTTACTACCAAACTTTTTCCCAAATTGTTTTTTGGTTATCTATTTTCCTAGAATATTTTTAGTTTCTCAATATATTTTTTTATTTCATCTTCTTGCTTATTCTTTTTTTGACCTCAGTTGCAAAGACAGGTAGCCAGAATATGTTTTCTCTTAAATTTTGTTTCTCTGTTAAACAACGTTTTTTGTTTTTTGAATCAAGCTTCCCGAATAGTAAAGAAATTTCTTCCATTCTTAACAACAAAAAAATAATATTTTAAACAAATATGCATTGAAACATAAAGATAAAAAAAATAAAAAAATAAAAGAATGGATGTTTCTAGCATTTTGTTTTTTAAAGTGTTTGTTTTGTATATTTTACTTCTTTCTTTAAGCCAATAAATATATTACTTTACAAGAAAAGAAAGCAGACATTAGTAATCAGAAAGCTATGCCTAAGTGTAGCGAGTGCACCAAACAAAACTGCCT
The DNA here is from genome assembly GCA_029207805.1 of Tribolium confusum. Taxonomy (NCBI): domain Eukaryota; kingdom Metazoa; phylum Arthropoda; class Insecta; order Coleoptera; family Tenebrionidae; genus Tribolium; species Tribolium confusum. Next base: position 1,705,158 of record JALGAY010000004.1, read on the forward strand.
ATATGACGTACTATTTTTCATCCAAATTTGATTTAATTCAAGCAAAAACAAAACAATTTTTTTATTTCTAAATCAAAAGTGTTAAATCAGAGGTAAAAAATTTTTGTTTTGACATAAATAGCAAATGAAAGTTAATCTGAAGTTTTCTACCCTAGGGCAAAAAAGAACATTTTGTCACATTTTTAGACTACTGTGATTTTTTATTACTTATAAAGCTTTTAATATACGCATTAATACTCATTTTAAAATGTTTATTACAAAGATAAATCGAGAGAATTAAACCAAACAAGTTTTATTGTTAAAAAAAAAATATATATAAATAAGAAAATACTTGTTTATCAAGAGCAATAATTTTTACCTAATCTAATGCCTTTTTGAATTTTTAGCCCCTTGGCTGAAAGTGTGCCGAAAATCCGACCCAAATTTGAGTACGTGCCTAAACGAGTTATTTACTGAAATGTTTCCACAATTAGCAAAAGGTAAGCAGGTTTAATCAATCACTCATTACATTCCTAGAACTGAAAAACTAACGTTTTCCTAATCACTCTCAAACTATTAATTTAGTATTATATCCTCGTAACACGCAAAATGATTGTATCCTAATCATTTCTGACGTTATTTGTACCAGAACCTATACATAATCGATCATAGTTCAATTACACAAAAAAAAATCACAAATAACATAATTACTAACGGAAAAATTCTGTTTTTCCTCTTTAGGAATCCCTGAAATGAACGTAGATCCTTTCGAGCCTTTACCTCTCGACAAAGTCACTGTAAGTAAAGGCTCAGGAGCAATAACCCTAACTGGAGGACTCTACGACTTGGTTGTTTCCGGACCCTCGAATTCCACGCCAACATACACCCAGTAAGACCCTCCAAAACGGGATATCATCGAAAATTTTGATTTTTTTTCATTCAGATTTGATTTCGACAAGAAAACGTGGAATTTCGGCTTGAAACTACCCCTTCTCAACATCAAAGCTCAGTATAATCTCAAGGGGAAAATCCTGGTGTTGCCACTAGTAGGGCACGGACCTTGTGACCTCAGACTGCTGAATGTCTACACTCAGGTCTCCACCGATGTGGATTTTCCCAAAATTGAAGGTCGGGAAATTGTCAAAATCGAGAAAATGCAAGTGAATTTCGATGTTGGAGGAATGAAAGTGAAATTTCATAATCTATTCAACGGAAATAAAGTTCTAGGTAATAAGCAATTTCTAATTTATTAATCATTTATTAATCAATAAGTTGATGTCATAAATTGTTCTTTTTTGTGTTTTTTTTAGAAAGCTTATTTGAGGATTTGAGCTCTTATAACATAAATTTAAGATTTTTTTTATTCTTTATTCTTCTTCTGTTTTATTGTAGTTCTTTTTATTATTTATATTATTTAAACTATTATATACTTTTGTAAGGTTGAGTAGAATAGCTAGACTTTGCTATCGTATTCGCTTTTTTATATTATTATAAAAAAAACTTTTTTTGTTTTGTTTTTTGTGTTATTGTTATTATTAAATTTGTGTGTTTCAGGTCAGACTGTTAACCAATTTGTTAATCAACACGCGTTGGAAATTATCGGAGAGTTAAAAGACAGTATTGGAGACAGTCTCGCAGGGGTTTTCACCGAAATTATTAATAATGTTTATACGAAAATGCCGACTGATTTGTGGTTATTAACTGATGAACAGTATGAGAAATATCAGAAAGAAGTAAATTAGAGACTTATTATAATGTAGAAATAATTTTTTAAATAGTGATATGTTTGGACTTCTCTTAATGCTAATGCTATTCGAGATTGGCAGTACAAAAATTTAGTTTAAAATTAAAGCTAGTATTTTAGATTTTTTCTTGATAGCAGATGTGTTATTTTCCAAACAAGCTTTGTTGTATGTTTTTTTAAACAATAAAAATTAAAATGCATTGCAATTTTATTATTTAATCACCTTTAATAGTTATTTATTGTATAAGTGTTTTAGACAGAGTTTTACCTACGCAAGAATGTTTAAGCGCGAGACGCAGTCGAGCGTTTAATATTCGTAAGTGGATAAAACGCGACTAAAACACGAATCCAATATAACGTTTTATCCACAATTACGGGGATTTAAAATTAGAATTGTCAAAATTTCATTTTCTGTCAACAAAAAATGATTTGACGTTACACTCTGACAGCGGATGTCACCTCAAAAATCATTAAACTAACTAAAAAACATGGGAGGTGTTGAATCGTTGCTATTTATTTTCGATTGTTTATCGACTCTATTTGTACAAAATGCTGTGCAAGTTGGTGAAAATGGAAGAAAGTGATATTGTTCCTGAGACAATTCTTGAGAAAGATGAAAAAGCGACTCGCCAGTTATTGCCTGCGAAGTTCAAGGAACATTATGAAAAAGTATTTTCAGAATTTAATGAATGGAAAAAAAAACGGGGAGTAATGACAATAAATAGGGAAGTTCTGCTATCGTATTTCTTAAATTTGAAAAAGAAATATGCAATTTCATCCATGTGGTCAAAGTACTCCATGCTGAAAGCCACTATAAAGGTCTATGAAAACATAGACATTGGAAAATATAGTAAGCTCATGGCCTATCTGAAGAACCAGTTAAAAGGATACCTACAGGCCGAAGAAAGCTGCAGTATTGGAAAGAGCACACGTGATAGAGTTTTTGACAAGGGCTTGCGATAAAGAATATTTGATGATCAAGGTAATCTCTGTCATTACATAGACATTGTAGATAATAAATTTTGGAATATTTTAGGTTGCATTAATAATGAGGGTGTCTGGTGGCTGTCGATGCTGTTTAGCTGACAAATTTGAAAATCAGTGATGTAGAAGACAGGGGCGCATACCTGATTGTTTCGATACCAGATACCAAGACGGGCGTTTCACAAAAATTCACAATTATAGAAGAAGGATTCTCTACCAACACTGTGAAGAAGTGTAGAAAATTCATGTCCTTACGTCCGAAGAATTTATGAGAGAATCTTTTTAAAATACGCTAGTCAAAAATGTACATCGCAACCTTGTTGGAATTAACACTTTATCGAAACTTCTTTCTAATGTTGCTTCGTTTTTGAATCTGGCGAACGCTGAAGCTTATACCGGCCATTGTATGAGGCGCACTTCAACAACTTTACTTGCCAATAGAGGTGTTAATCATACAACAATTAAACGACATGGTGGGTGGAGGAGCTCCGCCATAACAGAAACTTATATCGAAGCTTCTGTATCTAATAAGCTTGATATCGCAAGGGAAATCTAAGGTTCTTCTGGTACTAGTAGTTTCTTACTAGAGGAGACGTCCATTGTTCCTACAACTACTATTCGTTCTGGAACCGATAACAACTACAAGCTTCTTATTAATGGAAATGAAGTGAAATATAATATAAATAAAAACCTAATACCTTTTATTGTTTTGTTGTTGCTCTATAATCAATTAATCAATGTAGATCATAGTCTTAATTTAAAGAGACTTAAAAACTGATGTATTTAGATCACAAAAATTGAACAAATCAAAGTGCATTGCACCCTAATTTTGCTGAACAAATGATACCAGTTTCGTTGTAGTTAAATTGTTGCTGATAGTTATACAGTTTTCTTTACTACTAATTGTTTAATTAATTGCATAAACTGAGAAATTGTTTTAAAAGTTTTGTGAAAGTAAATAAATAATATAGACAACTAAAAATACTTTGGAATAAACAATTATTATTATACTTACCAAAGAATAAAGGTATAACATAATTTATCTAATAGAAAAGTAAAAAACAGAACAACAAAGGGAGACAAAATAAAACCGATAGTCCTGTAGGAATGAAATAGAGTTATAAAAAGAAATTGTTTTAGAAAGTGGGAAATTATATATTTTTTATTTTGTTAATAGTTATTTATTTAAAAAAAGATATTTAGAAATCAGTATTTTAAATCTGAATTACACTAAAAACAGATTTTTAATTAAAAAAAAACTCGCAGCTTGTATAAATTGATTTGTATGAATTGTCTGTTGCTTAAACTAATTTGTGTCTTTACTTTATTCCGCTCAATCTCTTAAATTCTAAACATTGAGAAATTGAAATTTTTAACACTTTATTTTCAATTGGCAACTGAAATTTGGCAGAACTGCTGCAAAACCTGTCAGAAACGAAAGTTTTTGCATTTTTCTTGTACAGTTGGCTTCAAAAAAATGGGGAAATGTTAATTGGAAATTTATTTTGTCAATAAATAATTTATGTCTATATTTCTCACACATAAGTGCAGTTTTTTAACCTAAATTTTAAAAGACCGTTTCAAAATATAAAAATTTAATAGAATCTGACAGATTTTCTTCTGACAGTTCCCGTTTTTTTTTGAAGGCAACTGTATGTACATACATATCATATTACAATACTACTGCAGTGCATAAAAAAATCAGTGTGAAATGTATATTCAAAAATTAGAACAACTCTTGTCAATAATAAATTTAGACATAAAAAATTAAATAAAAATAAATAAATACTATAGAAATTTTATTTATCTATGTACTTACTTAGTGATCAAACACTGATCTTTTTAAACTGTTGCAGCAGAATGTATATCTTATACTCTTTTATTTTGTACTATTTAAATTTAATTTAGATTATATATTAATACATAATCTTATAATTTTAATTTATTATTAAAAGTACTATATAATTTTAAATAATTATTATATAATTCTTTTTTTTTTGACTTTTTTGTGGTAATTTTGAAAAGTCTGACGGTTTTTCAGTGAGTCTTATTACAGTAATCAAATTTTTCCTGTGGTAAACCTGAAAAATGCTGCTAATTTAACATTAGTTTTATGGTAATTAAAGGGTATTCTTGACAGTACTGTAGTAGTAATTTTTTTATTTGAGTTTTTTGCTTTTGCTAGTTTATGGGTATTCTTTGGTAGGTATATTTTACTAAATGTATAACGTATTAGTATTTATGTATCAGTACTCAATATAAATCAATGATAATTTATAGAAATCGATGATTGTCAAAATAATACAGTCATAATATCTACGTAATCCAATTTTTTGTGGTAATCCTGGAAAATAATGCTAATTCAACAGTAATCTCGTGGTAATCAAGACATATTCTAGTAGCATTTCTTTTCTTCGGGTTTTTTGGTTTTGCTAGCTTATGGGTATTTTTTGGTAAGAATTTTAAGAAACAGGGCCGTATGACTCAATAGGCTATCTAAGCTGTAGTCTAGGGGCGCCAGAAAAATGGGACGTATTTATCAAAACAAAATTATGATAAACAAAAAATAAAATAATTTTTTAGAAAAAAAGATATGAAACAAAATGACTCATGCTAATCAGGAAAGTCAGTCTGTCTCACAGTCTTATCCCTTTTTGTAATAAAACCATTCAACACAAGTTAATTCACGTTCATATTGCTATCTCTTTCGACATCATGGCCTAAAATGCAATGAACATAAAACGTATTGTATTAAGAATGTCACACTTTTCTATCTTCTGTCTTTCTTCCTATCTTCACACTTTTCTTCAATATTTAAGAAATTAAAATTTTGGGTATAATTCCTTGTACTGAGTTCTGTTGCAGCAACAAAGTTTTCTAAAATTTAATTCCCAAAATTACAATATTTTTGTTATTTATATGTTTCGTTTGTGTTCTGTAAAATGTCAAATTCACACGAAGCTATACGTCGTAGATTGAGGCATACTCTAATAATTTGATTACAAAAAAGGATAAGTTCATGAGACAGACTTTAATAAAAATCTGATAACAACAACATTCTGTAGAATTCACAAAATTATGAAAGCATATACTGGCGATGTCAAATACTGAGAAGTACTTAATTGTATTTTTTAAACACAATTTGAGCTACAGTATAAACCTTCCAATATAAATCGTAAAAATATAATAATAATAATAATAAAGTTTATTGCACATTAAAACAAAAATATACAAAAGGTTAAATGGCAGACACAAATCAGATTTTATAATTTAACCTAGAGAAATAGTTAAAACATAATAAAATACTAATAAATATACCTACAATAAACATAACACAAAATAATACAACAGATTAAAATTTGCTAAGATCAATTGCTAAAAGTTTTTGCGACAAAATTAGTTTTTTACATTTTTTTTTTAAATACACAGGGGTGTCAACTGTTAGAAGATCAGAGCAGTTACTTAATATATATGGTACAATATATGAAAAAGACGTCTGAAATAAAGTAGTCTTGTGTGCTGGAAAGTGAAAATGCTTTTCAACAAATCGTAAATTTCTAAAGTGTGTTTCACAGCGTTTGATTAATTTAACATACAAATAATCAGGAATTTTTAACTTTAGTAATTTGAAACAAAAACACAAATAATGAACAAAGCGTTGCTCATTCAATTTAAGCAATCCTAAAGATCTTAGGTAGGGAGTAACATGTGGAAAGTGAGGTATACTAATCACAAATCGTAAACAGTAATTTTGAATTTTTTGAAGTTTTTGTTTGTTACTTTCAGTTAGGCGCGGGCCATAAACAATATCACAGTAATGCAGATTTGATGAAACTAGTGAGTTAATTAAAGTTAGTTTAGTCTGTTGATTTAAAATCTCTTTAAACTGTGCAAGTTGCTTAAATTTAAAATAACAATGTTTAGATAACTGGGAAACATGATTAGTAAAATTAAGTTGTGAATCCATAATAACACCAAGATTTTTGACTGTACTTTGGGAAGGAATTTTTACATTATTAATTCGAACGGTGTGTTTTAAATTTTCTGCTTTATTCGTTGTTCCAAAAAGTATGTTCTTACATTTAGTTGCATTTAAATATAGTGAATTACATTGGGTCCAATTATATATTTCATTAAGGTCACTGTTAATTATATTTTCAATATTTCGTATTTCTAGAGGGTTAAAGCTTAGGTAGAGTTGAATATCATCTGTAAATAGATGTATTTTGCAAAATTTAGTTGCGTACTGAATATCTGAAATAAAAATAGAAAAAAGAAATGAGCTAACACCGGTCCTTGAGGAACTTATGTTAAAACATCTTTAATATCTGATAAAGCTAAAGTTGTTCGGCATGTCTGCTTACGATTGTGTAGATAACTATTAAACCACTTGAATTTATCATTATAAATTCCATAATACTCTAATTTTTTTAGTAAACAATTTATGTCATTTGAATCAAAGGCTTTACTTAAGTCTAACAGAGTTAAAGATGTTATTTTTCCTTTGTCCATAATTGATAAAATTTCATCGGTCACCGATAAAAGGGCAGTTGATGTACTGTGTCCCATACGAAATCCAGATTGCACTGAAGGTAAGATATTAAGAGAACATACGTAATCGTTCAGTTGGTTATAAATTATTGACTCTGCAATTAACATAGAAGCCGGTTGAATACTTATGGGTCTTAGATCATTGAGACAAGTAAGAACAGATTTTTTTGGTATTGGTGTGACATAAGAAGTCTTCCAGCTATCAGGAACATATCCCTGCTCAAAACTAGTATTGATTAGGTGAGTTAATGGTGCAGCTACAAAAGGCAAAGAAAGCTGCAGCATGCGACCTGATATACCGTCATAACCGATTGTTGATGGTTTTATTTTTAAAATCATTTTTTTAATTGACGTTACGTCTACAGGTAAGTATTGAAATTTGTTGCCAGATGGAAAATTTGAGCGCTCAAGATATTTACGAAAAACTGGTGAACATGACGTTTTAAGAATGGACTCTATAAAATAATTATTAATTTGGTTGGGATCAGAAAACTCAGAAGAGATTTCACAATTATTATTAGATTTATTATATTTGATCTTTTTAAGTTTTTCCAAAACTGTTTCGGATTCTTGCTAAAATTGTCTCTAAAGTTAAATTCATAATATGCTGGTTTTTCCTGCCTAAGAGCTAAATTGTAGTAATTTCTGACTTGACAATAGTATGATTTATGATTGTCAGCTCTAGATACACAATAACGACGCCATGCATTCTTTTTTAACTTTTTTAGAAGTTTCAGATTATCAGTAAACCACTGTTCACGTTTTTTTGTAGAAATTCCTTTTACAATAGTTAACGGGGCATGTTTGTCAAAAAGTTCGAGTAAACAATTATTTAAATAATTTACTTCATCTTCAATGTTACTAATCATATAGATAAAGTTTCAGTCAACATTTTCTGCATCTGCATTAAATAAATTTGAATCAAAGTGTTTAAATGTGCGTATATTTTTTTTTGTTCGTACAGGAATGTATTTACTAAAGTCAATTACAGAATGTATCCAATTATGATCAGAGAGAGAATACTCAGAAACCAAGATTCTAATACGTTTAAAGTAGAGTTCGTTATAATTAAATCTATTATAGACTCATAGTGAACTGTGATTCTAGTAGGATTTGTGATTAGATGTTTACAATCTAATTCAGAAAGAAGAGTACTTAAAGTTTTGCTACCTAAGTCATTAGTGATCATATTTATATTAAAGTCGCCCAAAAAAATAAAGTTTTTAAGATTATTTAAATTTAAGTATGTTATTACATCATAAAGAACTTCAATATCAGAGTAATTATTACAAGGAGGTCTGTAAAAAACGCCTATATCAATAAACTGCGATGCAAATTTAACTACTTTTAACAATTTAACAAATAAGTAGAATTCATTTATTAATGCTTACACTTATTAGGCATGTATTATCTGTAACCAAGTTCTAAAAAAAATAAGAAATTGTATTTGTTTTCTGCTCAGTCCGTATTTAGATTTAATGTGATAAAGTGCTTGAAAATTTTGTATTAACTGAAAAACAAATCGCTTAAGGCTAAAGGGGAAGAGCTTATAGTGTGTTTCTAAGTCAATAGATGGCGCGGAATTTATTTATTAATCTTTTAATAATTTCTAAAAGATGTTAAGTAAAACTTTTTTCGAATGATGTAGATGATATATTTTCTTTAAGAATGTGTAGGTACAGTTTAAATGTTTCTTTAAAAATATTAGTTCAACTAGTGAAAGTGTGTACTAAATGCTTAAATTAATTCGGAACATCAACATTTCCTAATGTTGATGTGGCGCTGCTAATTTTTTTTATGCATTTCTGTTTACAAATTGTTCGGGAGAAAGATCATTCTCGATACTTAACCTAATATATCTTTCACTTTTGGCTATTCAGTCAGATTTGGTGAAAAATTGTAATTTTGATAAAGTCATAAAAGAATTTGCTTCGATGAAATGTCGGAAAATTAAATTTTAGTGTTTATATTTGTGATTTTCTAATATTTTAATTTAATAAATATTTGTGTTTACTTTTTTATTCAAAAACAATTAAGTGTAATTATATAAAAAAAGCGGCATTATTTCTTAAAAAAATAGTTTTTAAGAAAAGAGGGGGGCGCAGAGTAAGATTAGCCTAGGAGCGCTAACAACTATAATCCGGCCCTGTTAAGAAATGTATAACGCGTTGGTTTTTGTGTACTAATATTTAGTATAAATTTTTGGTAATTTATTGAAAACGGTGGTTGTCAAATTAATACAGTTGTAATATCTACGTAATCCGATTTCTTGCGGTAACCCTACAAAATACTGCTTATTTGACAGTAGTTTCGTGGTAATCAAAGAGTATTCTTTACAATACTCTAGTAGAATTTTCTTTTTTTTTAACTTTTTGGTTTTTATGGTCAATTTTTGGTAGGTATTTTAACAAATATCATATTGTATATAACGTATTGTTATTCACATAGATATATAAATTGATAAAACCGTTTGGTAAATTTAAAGTGCTTATAAATACAAAAAATATACAAAACCTTGAAGAAGATTAAATAATAAAAAAACACTTTTATTTCAAACACCCAATTTTAAAAATTTGTAGTCTAATAACAAAAATAATAATAATAATTCGTGACAATATCTCTTTAGTCGTGGATTAAATTTGTTAACAAGGTTTGTTAGTATTAAATGTCCTCGTCTAAATAATAATTTATTTTTAAAGAGACTCACTATATCAGAAAATTGTAAATCCCTCGTTAATTTTTTTAAATGTTATTTGATTTGTCAATCTTTGACGACACCAAAAATTTTTTTTTTAAGTCAATAAAACTGTTTCTACCTATTTATCTTCACACTATGATATAACATTGCCGTCACGAAATTTTGTTATTTTATAACTCGTGATATTTTATCGATAAATAATAAATAATATAACACTTATTGAATAAAAATAAACAACGCGAATAAATTGTAAAACATTGACAAATAAAATCCTTGAAATTTAAAAAACGATAAAAATGTAGTATACACGTGTTTATTATAACAATAATAAAGACAAGACAATATTTGGTGATATTTTTAAAAGACCTAGAATGACGTCTCAGTGAAAAAACCTAAAAATAACCAAATTTCCTTAAGGAATACGGCGTCAACACGACCACTAAACTCTGCTAATAGCCAATTATGACCTTAGTAAGATTTCATCAATAAACTCTTTCTGACATCCTGATTACACAATGCATACAAATTGTTTATATTACCATGTAACACATGGGTGGTACTCTTTTATTGTTATCCCTACCAAAAACAATCAGCCGGCAAAATAGACCCCTACCAAAACCTAAACCCCCGTATAAAACTCAAAGGTACACATGCTTTCTCCACGACTCTTAATACTAAATAATGTACGACAACTAAACACAAACCAGTGCACTTTATAAACAGACTATTGTGATAACAAGAAAAATGTTGCGACTTTTATTTATTTCGATTGTTTTCTTTCAAGTGACGAATGCGGCTGAGGAAAAAAATGAAACTTTCAAAACACGTAAGTTTGAGAATTTTTTTTATTTAAATGCGGAAAATCTTGAAGGTTTTGCCTTCTTGGATCAAAAAAGCTTAAGGTAAACGGGTGATTTAGATATTAGAAAGCATTGTAATGGCTTGGAACTTAAAAGAATTAAATTGTAATTAAAGGATTGTAAAAGAATTTTAATATCAATCAAAGTTTGTTATTATAGTCTTTAAAGGGTATAGATTTGAAGATCACGTCTCTGTATTACCAAAAATTTGGCAGAAACGACAAGAAATTACTTTTATTTTTGTCGTTTATTGATCATAATCAAAACACAAAATTGATCATTCTCTTAAGACCTAATTACCCAATCACAATAAATTTTATTTAAAAATAAAACTGAAACCAATTATGTTATTAATAAACAATTAATTCGTAGCTCTTGGAATGTTTATAAACTAGATACAAATAATAAAAAGGCATGATAATATTGATTATTGATTGACTGCAATAAGTGTGTCTCATTAGAAAAAAATTATGATCATCTGAAAAGACTTTTCGCCGGACATTTTTTGTTACCAAATCGCGAGACAAACAATAATTATGATTCTAATCAAAAGATAAAATTGATCATAGTGTTAAACGGGCTTTATACAAAATTAAAAGTTGCCAAAAACACAAAAAACAATAACTGTTTGACTGGGATTTTTTTTATATTAGTGACTACTGATCGGTGCCAAGCAGTGTTCTCTTTTATTGAAAAAAATTGTATACTAAAATGGTCGCATATTCTAAACATATTTTTGAATCAAATGCCCACGTTTAACGTATATTGATCGTTTAATGATTCTAATACAAAATTGATTATCGTTTTAGAACGACTTTTTAGAAAATTAATAGTTACCAAGAACTGATTAAGTCAGGAAAAAGAAAAATTATTTTGAAGAGTTTATCGATTGTATAATTTTTAAAAAGCATAATAAAATAGAGCTACGTCAACTAAAAAATAATAAAATAGAGCTAAATAAAGCTCTACATCAACAATTTATTTAAAAATCTTTTTTTCAAAGAAACATTTTGCAAAATTCGGTTATAAAAAACGGAATCCAAATAGTCATAATGTAAAAAGACACATTTTGTTACTAAACATTGAGGCAACCAATAAAGATCTTGATCGTTTATTGATCCTAAATCAAAATACAAAATTGATTATATTATTTTGGTGAATTACGTCCATTCTTTTTACATTCGAAATTTGTTGTAACAGGGAAGTGGACAAGGCAGAAAAAAAACTATTTTATAAGGCCAACGTTTCGAATCACCTATTGATTCTTTTTCAAGGCTTATAATAAATGTCAAATTTGTTTGGCATGGTACCAACTTGTCTCGGCCAGTGGTCGCCGGAAGAAGATCTTCTTGAAAGATTATTATAAGCCTTGAAAAAGAATCAATAGATGATTCGAAACGTTGGCCTTATAAAATAGTTTTTTTTTCTGCCTTGTCCACTTCCCCGTTACAACAAATTTCGGATTGATTATATTGTTGTGTTTTATACAAAATGAAGAGTTGCCAAAAATAAATAAGTTGGATAGGATTAATGAAAGGTAATTGTTGAAGAGCTAACCAACTGTATAATTTAAAAAAAATATATGTAATGTAATTTTATAAAAAAGGCTTGAGATGGTTGATTTCTGTTACTAAATTTTGCGCAAAACAACTCAGATTGATTATGGTTTTGGAAAATAAAGATATTTTCTTGGAGGGCTTATCTACTGTCTTACTAAAAAAATAGATTGTAAGTAATGTAATTTTGTAAAAAGGGCTTTAGATAGTGAGATTTTCTTACCAAGTCTTGAGATAAACTTGAGAGTTTGATTGTGGTTTTAACTGTTTATAAAGGACCTTAAATGGTCAGCTTTTGTTACCAAATTTCGAAAAAAACGTTAAAGATTGATTAATTATGGTCTTAACCGTTTCTTGATCTTTGTAAAAATTCAAAATTAATTATTGCTTTGAGCTTTATACAAAATTAAAAATTACCAAAGTTAAGAGAATCAAATTTGATTATGTTAAGAAAAAAGTATTTTTTGAAAGGCTTACCAACTGTCTTATCGAAAAAAACTATATTTTTATAAAAGGATCCTTAGATAGTAACATTTTGTTATCAAATCTTGAAACAATTAACAAAGATTGCTTATAATCGTAATTTTATTTATTTATATTAGTCAAAATACATACATGATCAATTGATCATCCTGTTGAGTCTTAAACAAAATTCAAAGTTATCAAAAATAAAAAAAACAAGTGTGTAAATGACCAGCTTTTGTTACCAAATCGTGAGAAAAACGGTTGATTATTAATCAAAATAGAAAATTGATCATAAATAGGCTGATTTCAAGTTGAGATAATACCGGTAGTATCGCAAATTTTAATACTTTTCATTGGCAACCACCAATCACAACCTCGAATTGTTTAAATTTTGCTTAGAAACGAAGATACTACCGGTATTATCTCAACTTAAAATCAGCCCAAAATATTACAAAATTAACAGTTTAAAAAAACAAAAAGACTAGCCTAACATAGAAGAAATAAAATATTATTTTAAAGAGCTTGTCATCACTAATAAATGATGCTAAATCGGCAACTTTTTTATAGTGGCCTTGTTAAAATCATACAGATCTTTTACTAATTATAAAATTGCACAATTTTAAAATAATTTCTAACTAAAACTGAAAAACTAAATACCTTATTTAAATTATTCAAAAAAAAGTACCTTTTAATATATACTTGGTTTCAAAATAAAAACTGAAATTACTATGAGAATGGCATTTCATACATTAATTTTGCAATTGCAAAATTAATTGATCAAGGTTTTCACGATAACCTTGTACCAACAGCATCTACGGAGACAAAATCATGTGTTTCACCCGCATTTATGTATCAGGATATACACAAAGCAATGTCAAAAATTTAATGCAGTCATTAATAAATTATCCTTGTTATATGGAGGGTTAGAAAGAAACAAAAACATCATAATTGTCTTTAAATTTTAATTAATTTATTAAATATTATGTGATAGCGGCATCTTAAAGAACGCAATGTAAAAGAAAGACTCAAAGAATATTACTTTCAGATATTTTTAAGAGCTCACCAAATATCGTTTTGCTCTTCTTATAACTCTTTTCAAAAAAACCGTATTTCGTATCGTTTGGCGATGCCAAGTTACGCCATACGTTTTAAATTTGTGATATCCTAAACTAGATTTTTTACTTGAACGCTTGATATCTTATCGTTTGTACTTACTGTCTAAATAATCTAAAAAAAATTTAATACGACCATAATATAGATTAAGAGTTATATACCGGGTGATCCAAATATTATTGTCTCACTTCTTTTTGTCAATCATTGTTATTAAAAAAGAAATGAGAGTGTACCAGTCTTGTAGCAATCAGACTTATCAAATTTAAATTTCAACTTTTATTGGTTTTTGTTCATTTTTGGCGATATTTTAGCAAATAAAATTCCAAAAATCATGGTAACCAAGGGAACAAAAGTGTCTCTTTGGCAACAAGTGTGTTTCTGTAACTACAAGCTTGTTTACTAGTTTTTTTTGCGACAATATATGCCTATTTCTTATCAGTTTTTTAGTTTTTACCTATTTTTGTTTCTTTTTTAGTTTTGCTTGATTTTCTTAATTTTTATTTCCACTTTTACCTATTTTTGGAAAGTTTCTTCTATCTTTTATCGGTTTTTAATTATTATCTATTTTTGGCGAAATTTCAGCCACCAAAATTGAGAAAACCATGGTAGTGAAGGCAACAAACGTATTTCTATGGTAGCAAGTGTGTTTAATGGTCCTTTTTTGTCCCTTTTTTAGTTTTTGTTTTAGTTAACATCACTTCCAGAGCAGATATAACGTACCAAAACACATTATTGTCAAAAAAAAAATAACCGAACAAAATTTAGATAATTTCTTTTTGTGTAAAATAATTTGTTTTCTTATTTAAAAAATTATTGACAACACTGGATGAAAGTAAAATTAGGCTCCTTATTTTCATCCAATTGTAGTTTTAGGTAATCTCTGATGTTGTATGAATTCAATATTCGACGAAATCTGCTTTATCAACTGATAAAAACCGCATAACGGCTTGCTTCATTTACTAAGTTTTTTGTTTTTCGAGGTATTTTAAAACAATCAGAATCAAAAATTAGCGCTTTATCCTACAACAAATAATCATAATTATTCAAATATGGGCTAATTTCAAGTTGAGATAATACCGGTAGTATGTTCGTTTCCATGAAAAAATAAAGAAATTCGGGGCTGTGATTCGCTGTTGTCATAGAAAAGTATTAAAATTTGCGATACTGCCGGTAGTGTCTCAACTTGAAATCAGACCAAAATAAAAAATTTTGAGAGATGGAGGTGAAGAAATATTCCAAGCATGAATCAGTAATAAATTCAAACAAATTACAGTAAACAATAGTAATTAAATTCGAACGAAGATTAAATGAAGCATAACTAAACCAGTTCTATTTTAGTAGAAATAATAAATATAAATACGTAGGTATATGCAAATTATTTATTTATTTACAAAGATTAGTTATATTTTTCTAAGAATTTTATTCGTTTGTACATTAAATTGATTTAAATAATAAATTTGATAAGATTTTCGTCATAATCAAAGTTGACGCACTTTCCCTATTAAGCTAATGTAGTTGGCTGGTGTAAATACTATCACTACATTATTTCAAATACTAATTAAACTCAAAAAAATTTTTGTAAAATAATCTTGTTATTCTCATATCGTAGCTGAATTCAATTTTTTATTATTTAGATTTTTTAGATCATGTTGCTTTTGGAAAAGAATGACTTATCATTAAATAAATAGCAGTGAATAATCACTTTTCATTACAGAATTTAAATAGACTTCTATTACTTTAATTAACAAAATTTCTTTTTTTGTCTCTCATATTTTTAAAAACCCAATATAAAAATTAGTTTTAATTCTAGAGATAGTCTTTTGACCTGTCTTATACACAACAAAGATCGAGTTCTTTTTTGTATCATTCAGGCATCTACAAGTTATCTTGTAATGACTACAATGCAATTTATATAGCCAGACAGAACAAAGTAGGTATTCAAACCAAAATTTGTGAACATGTTAGGACAATAGAAAAGTATAAAATGCAGATATAGCAACATTTTATCTGCTTTAGCTTCTAATATTGTTTTTTCCGGTCATTTCTTTTCTCCTACTGTTAATTCTAAAATCCTTCACATCATAATTAAAAAATTAGGGTAATATGTATGAAATAAGCATTCACAAGAGATTAGTTACATTTACAATTATTTTTCTGAGATAAATTGTGCATTACAAGCAGAAACATTAGTAAACAAAGTAAAAATTTTCTCATAATCACCATACAATAACAAATGTACAAATAATATAATTTTTCTAATATTTTCTCTGCGACATTACTTTATAGCGTGCAACCTAAATTGTTACTTAATGCGAATCGCAAGTACCTAACAAGACATTTCGAAATTTCAAGTACAGCAAGTCGATATTATTTCCTGTTGAATTTTGCAATTAATCAATGTCTTTTAAAATAAAAAAAAATAGTTTTCTACGTGAGATATGACAATATGTTTTACCAAATGATGTAACATTTTAAATAACAAATTTCTTAAATGACATAATCGAGCAGAAAGTTGAATCTACGAAGAAATTGATCGAAACGTAACTTGCTTTACGACTGACTATATATATGAAGATCTTTTCAAGTTCTGCTTGGAGGTATGTCACGGTCTCATTTTGTTATTATGTAATGTTGTTATATAATTTCCGCGGATTTTAAATGTATACCAAGTTCCGTCTAGTTTTTCGTTCTGTCCTTCTTCAATGAGGTATTTAACGTCGAAATGGAGAAAGCACAATGACTGATCATTGTCATACTTTCACTATCTTTATCGGACAATATTAGATAATATTTACTCTTAATACATAAGGAAGACGAGACAGTAATGTTGCTTTACCGGTAATCCCTAAAATGTCTAATTAATTATTATACAATTTTATTAATAAATAACAAACATTTTGTTTTCTGTACTTACCTAATTGTTTATTACTTTAATTAAAAATATATCATCATTGTTCTAGAATTTAATACTGATAATTTCGACAAGAAATCTATTATTCATTTCTATAAATAATAACGAAATTAATACAATGTTTCACTGAGTTTGTTCTAATTTATAAACTACATAAAGCTAAAAATTTAAAATTCAAGTTTGAGTTACTAATCTCTTTCTGCTAATGAAGCTCTTTCTATCTTTAGTATTCTTCTTTTAGATTTATTTTCTTTTTTAAAACAGCACTGTTTTAATCTCTTTAGTTAAATTAATTTTAGAACAAGGCACTTCTTAGCCTTCTTTTAGTAGAATTATGTACAAACAAGCTTGAAGAAATTTTTTTGGAACTTCTCATTTCTTCAATGCATATTTGTTTCTGGTTTAAATATGTTGATGGCGTTATCTCTTTTTTTAAAAATAACAAAGCACAATTAGATAATTATCTTTAGTTATTAACTCATTACAAAATATTAAATTTGCAGTAGAAATAGAAAGAGACTTTTGCATTTTATTTTTAGATCTTAAAATATTTAATTAGAAAAGACAATTTTTTGTTTCTCTAATTTATAGAAGATATACATCAACTGATACTATAATTCTAAACGCTTCCAAACACTGTTAAATTAGACTTTTTTACTTTCCTTTAAATCTTATTGTTTTTGAAAAATAATGGGTCATCATAAAATAAATAGCACTGTGTCTGTCTGTACGACTACGAGCCGGACATCGCTTGATATAAGCGAGTTCTCCCACCTGTTTCAATCGAGTACAACGCTCCGGGATACACTGTATTGAGGGGCAAAAACCCCGAAACCGGTACACAGTTTCTCGACGTTGTTGCTCGATTAAAACACCTTTGCTATAAGTTCAGAAACAAATATTCTCTAAGCATAAACATATTACACAATTCTCTTTCTACATCTTCTTCTTTAAAATCTCTCTGTTCTTCTATTTCCTGCATTGGCAAAAAAATTTTTTTCTGTTTTTCATATTTTTAAAAGTAGTCTTTTAATAATCCAATTCTTGCTTTACATTAATCAGGTATCTATAAGTTATCTTATAATGACTTCAAAGAAGTCTATATCGGTCAGACAGGACGAAAGATTGCAACAAAAATGAATAAATGTGTAAGAACCATAGAAAAGTACAAAAGTGCAGATATAAACAACAGTTCTTCTACTTTTGCTTCTCATAACATCAAGCAAAGTGTCTTTGGTAGTCATTTTCAAAAGTTTTCTAAAAGTTTCTTTTGCTTTTCCTTAATTTCCAAGTGTAGTTTTTCATTTCTTTCTTCTAATTTTCTTGTAATCTTGGTTCTTTTTAGGTTTTTTTTTTTATCGTTGTTTTTCAATTTTTTTAATATCCTCTTTTGTTTTTCTAGAATTTTCTTTTGCTCTTCATCTTCTTCTAATCTTCGTTTTTCGACTTTTGCTTTTTTTAACTGTTGTCTCTCATACTCTTTTGCATTTCTAGAACCTTTTTTTTGTTGTTGTTCTTTATCCTTTTTCTAATTTACCTATAATTTTCTTTTGTTCTTTTAATTCTGAAAGAATGCTTTAAGTACAATTAAACTCTACTCTTTTCAAATTTTTTTACGGCAAAAAATAGGAGAAAAATTGAAGTTAACTTGAGACACCCTTAAAAGAGACTTTCTGAAACATCTGTATCTACATTTGTGGTAGGTACAACAAGTATTATTCTCATTGTAAATGAAGTGTAAAACAACGAAATATACATGATATTTAGATTGTTTTTTCTTTTTATAAATTTTGTGAACATACAATAAAAGTTTGTAAATAAAAATTATAACAATATTTTAATACAAAACAAAATCGTACAGAAAATGTTTCTAAATTTCTACGTTATTATTCTGAAACACCCTGTACATTAGGATGGGCCAAAAAATCGATTATTTTTAACTTCCGACACTGAAATATTGGTTTCTTGGCACTTTTAAAAATGCTTTTTCAAGATGAGCTCTTACAATTTTTTTATAACTTTTACCGTTTAGAAGATATCAAAGGTCAAAATTTGAAGAATTTAGCAAAAAATTTTTTTTACTTCAAAATTTTATAACTCGTAGATAAATAAATATTATAAAGTGCGCAACATACGGTTTTGTAGAAAATTAGACGCTCTTCAAAAAAAGTCGTTTGTAATTATTTGATTACTTCACTCATTTAAAAAAAATTGGGGATTTACTATCAAATTTTGGTTTTTAAAATGCGAACATCTTCTAAATGGTTAGAATAATCAATTAACCACAAGAGACCTTTTTTTTTAGAGCGTTTAATTTTCTACAAGGGCGTATGTTGTGCATTTTATAATATTTATTTATCTCTGAGTTATAAAATTTAGAAGTAGAAAAGGAATTTTTGTTAAATTCTTCACAATTTGACCTCTGATATCTTCTAAATGGTAAGAGATATTAAAAAATTGTAAGATAACTTTTTTGTAGAACGTTTAATTTCCTACAAAAAATGTAAATACAAATTTTCTGTACAATTAAGCAATAACGAGATATGAATTTCACCAAATGGAACTGAATAAAAATAAAAAAGTGCGATGAAGGAGTCCTTCCTATTAAAATGAAGAGCTCATCTTGAAAAAGCATTTTTTAAAGGTGCCTATGAAGTTAAAAAAAATCGATTTTTTTGGCCCACCCTACTGTATGTACATGCAGTACAGATTTTTACAAAATAGTTTTAAATGGTTGCAAGATAAAAGATAAATTAAAATATAAAATGTCTTTATGAGTTGAAGTACTTCGTTTAAAAAAAATCTTTTCACTGCCAAAAAATATTCATATTATTTAAAAACAAAATTAGACTGGCAAATGTTAATTTGTCCTATAAATCATAATTTTAAATTTTTTTCTCGTTAATTAATTAATTATTTTTTTCCCAGACTTTATAGAACCTTCGCTTTTCTAATAAACCATTTCTGTCGAAAACATTTCTGCCAAACTCTCAAATTTCTAAAAACTTTTCTTCTGATGTTCTTTATGCCATTGCTTTTCTTGTTGTTCTTTCTCTTTTAGTCGTTTTTCAAATTATTTTATATTTTTTCTTTTATTTTTTTAAATTGATTTTCTTGTTTCTTTCTGATCGTTAATTTTCAGGTTTTTTCGGTTAGGTTCTATTGTTTTTCTGAAATGTGCTTTTGTTTTACTTTTATATTAAACATGGTTTTCCTGTAAATCGTAATTTTTCTCACTAGACTCTAAAAAAAATTTAAACTCTTTCAGTTCGAGTAACAATTGCAATCTTCAATGAAACTCATGTTGCAGTTCCTGAGCTTATTTGCAGCATTATCTCTAATAATAAACCTTGCACGAAGCAAATTGTCACCACGGAAAAATACCTTTAATAGAAATATTGTTCATATTGCAATCGCATTCGACTAGTGTGAAACAATATTTTAAAAAAGTATTCCTTTAAGACTGTTAACACGAACTAGCTTTTCAAAATCAGAATTATCTAGTGCAGAAAACTGTTTTCTTTTCTATAGCTGTGCTAAACGCAAAATGATAAAACAAAGTTGTTGTTATTAAAAAAATTTGGCTTTTGGCTTGACCAACAGAGTGATATCTTGTTTTCACGGCATCTATTTATTTTTAATTTTTAAAATAATAAACAAGACATAAACAACAGTCTCTACAGTAAAATAATCAAGAAGAAACTGTGAGTATCCTAATATCCCAATAACTATCCTTTTTTTTAAAATTAGGTACACATATTTAGTGTTTTACGATTGCGCGATAATGACAGGAAGATTTTGCACTGTACCTTCTCTTATTCTCACAAAAAGCTTACTTACGCAAAAGTAAATAATTACAGTTGAACAGTTATTATTCTGTAAATAGATCGCATATCACAAATCAACAGAAAAGTAGTAACATTAGGAAATAATGTACGGAATTGTAGGAATGTTGCATTATGGATAATATTCTTTGTACACTCAAGTTATGAAAACAATTTTATCTCGTAATAGATCAAACAAGTTTTCCCATAAGAAGTGTCCTTATTTCCAAATTATTTTTTTTTGTGACTAACTAACTGACTGTATCACCCTTTGCTTTAAAGCAGATCTAGATCTTTCAGTAGATTTATCTAAGGCTTTATTTTGCTATAAATAAATCATTATTTCTATTATTACTATTATTGTCTTTATTATTTTTTTTAGCTGACTATATCATCCCTTGCTACAAAGCCGATCCCGACATCAACAAATGCCTCCAACGCACATTCAACCACCTCCGCCCCTATTTACTAACCGGAATCAAGGACATAAACGTCCCTAGCATTGATCCTTTAAAAATTGATAAGCTTGTTATGGAAAATGGTCAAGGAGCATTCCGAATTCGTGCCCTTTTCCACAACGTTACAGCTTCCGGTGGCAGTAATTACACAATCACCAAAATCAAGTGAGTTTAAAACAGTTTATTGATTCAACTGTAACAATCCGATTGTTATTTCCACATTTTTTATAGTGTAAAGTAATCGGTTAATTGTATGTCAAGGACATGAAACAACTGAATACTAAATTTATTACAATGACAATAGTCATAATTTACTTACTTCATGCTCGGTACTTCACGCGAATTTTAATCTAATAGCGGCATGAATTCGACTAATTAACACCGTTTTGTTTCAGAGCTGACATTGTGAATTACAACATTGAACTTGGATTTAAACTGCCAAGAGTTGAAATTAAAGGAAAGTATGAAGTTAACGGGAACGTGCTTTTGTTTCCTGTGAGATCAAAAGGCGACTTTTGGGCAATTTTCTGTAAGTATTGGGCGTATCTCAAAAAATTGTTGATTTGGGGCGAATTGACGCTATGCGCTATCTCACGAAAATCGCTGACAGACAGCGGGTTTTAGCCACAGTTTTCTAAATTATATTACATAGAAAAGAGGTATTGATACGGTTTAAATATTTAATATGTTCCTTAAAAAGAGACACTAAAAAGGCATTTTTTTAAAAAATGCCTCGTGCACTTTCCATTTTTATAAATTATCACCTACGGTCCCCAATTTTTATAAAATAAGCCCTACAATTTCTAATATTTTTTATACAAAAAACGATTTTTTATTGAAATCTTTATAAAATGCCCTTTGCAATACATTGTTGTATTGTAACTTCTAGTTTATAAAATGTCACCAATGACTTCTGGTTTTGATTAATAAGCTGTAACTAATGTGACTCCTGCTGATTCCAATTTTTATAAAATATCTTGTATCAGCTATTTTTATAAAATGGCCTCTATGTTTTTGGATTACTGTCTCTAAAAAAGGCGATTTTTGATTGCAGTTTTTATAAAATGCTTTTGCAATATATTGTTGTCTCTGTGTGACTTCTAGTTCTTATAAAATGTTAGCAACGACTTCTGGTTTTGATTAATAAAAACTATAACTAAAGTGATTCCTGCTAATTTCAGTTTTTATAAAATGCCTTTTGCAAGAGCAATTTTTATAAAATGGGCTCTATATGTTTTGATTGCTATTTTAAAAAAATAATTTTTAATTGCAATCTTTATAAAATGCCCTTTGCATTTGTGTGACTTCTAGTTTTTATAAAATGTCACAAACGACTTCTGGTTTTAATTTTGAAAAAGCTATAATTAAAGTGACTCCTTCTGATTCCGATTTTTATAGAATGCCTTTTGTAACATCAATTTTTATAAAATGGCCTCTATATTTTTGGATTATTGTCTCTAAAAAAAGGCGATTTTTGATTGCAGTTTTTATAAAATGCTTTTGCAATACATTGTTGTCTCTGTGTGACTTCTAGTTCTTCTACCAACGACATCAGGTTTTGCTTAATAAAAAACTATAACTAAAGTGACTCCTGCTGTTTCCAGTTTTTATAAAATGCCTTTTGCAAGAGCAATTTTTATAAAATAGGTCCTACATTTTTTGAATGCTATTTAAAAAAATAATTTTTGATTGCAATCTTTATAAAATGCCCTTTGCCTTTGTGTGACTTCCAGTTTTTATAAAATGTCACAAACGACTTCTGGTTTTGATTTTAAAAAAGCCATAATTAAAGTGACTCCTTCTGATTCCGATTTTTATAGAATGCCTTTTGTAACATCAATTTTTATAAAATAGACTCTACTAAATTCATAACTTTCTTTGCAAAAAAGCGATTTTTGATTACAATCTTTATAAAATGCCCTTTACAATACATTAACGCTTTTGTATAGCCTCTACTTTTTATAAAATGTCACCTACAAAAGCTTCTTTCTGGTTTTGATATAGAGAAAAGTAGAAAATTCACCTGTTGATTTTGATTTTTATAAAATGGGCCCTACACTTTGTGATAAATTTCTTTAATTTTTGGTTGTCATCTTTATTAAATGCCTCCTCCTCTCTCTCTCTTTTGACAATGACTTCTGGCTTTAATAACAGAATTTGTTTTTTATTCTTTTTAATTCTGTTTTTTTATGAAATGCTTTTTGTGACACCCCAATTTTTACAAAATGAGGTTTTCAATTACTAATTTTCTTTTACAATAGGCAATTTTTTACAGCAGTCGTTATAAAATGCCCATTAGAGGTTCCATTTTTAATAAATAAAAGCTATAAATTAAATGTCTTATGTTAATTCCAATTTTTATAAAATGCCTTTTGTGACACATAGTTTTGTATAAAATAGGTCATATAATTTCTATTTTTTTTTACAAAAGGCTATTTTTTATAGCAGTAGTTATAAAATGCTCATTACAGGCTTCTTTTTTATGATTTTAATAAAATGAAACCTATAAATCAAATGTATTCTACTGTTTCCAAGTTTTATAAAATGCCTTTCGTATTCTATTTTGTTTTTCTTTTCTACAAAAAGCTATTTTTTATATCAAATGCTATAAAATGCCTGTTCCAAATTTCATTTATATAACTTTGATAAAAAAGGCCATAAAACAAATATCTCTTGTTGATTTCTAATTTATAAAATGCTTCTTATTACAGCTAATTTTCGATAAAATGAGTCTTTTTTCAAAAAACTTTTTTATAGCAATCGTTTTAAAATGCCTCTTGTAGTTTCCATTTTTATAAATTGATATTTATGACTTTTAGCTTTTATAAAAAAAAATCGATAGCTTCTGATTTTTATTAAAAAAAGCTACAAAATGTCTCCTGTTGTTTCGGATTTTTATAAAATGCCTCTTATAACATCCAATTTTTATAAAATGTAATCTACAACTTCTAGTATATTAATTAAGATCTATTTTTTAGTTTTTATTTTTATAAATTGTCGCTTATAGCTCCCAGTTTTTATAAAATCTTGCCTATACCTTCTAGTTTTAAAAAAAAATGCTACAAATAAAATGTTTTTTGCTTATACCAATTTTTATATTAAAGGATTTTTATTGTGATAGCCAATTTCTATCAAATCAACTCTACAATTTCTAAATAAAGTTTTTTTTATAAAAAAGCTATTTTTATATCAATCTTAATAAAATGCCTTTTAGAAATAGTATTTTTTATAAATTTTCATCTAATATGACTCTCAGTTTTTATAAAAAAAACTCATAACTTCTGATTTGATAAAAAAAAGAAGCTACAAAATGTCTTCTGTTGATTCCGATTTGTAGATTGTTGTCTATGGCTCCCAGTTTTTATAAAATTTCGTCTATAGTTTTGCTACAAAAGCTATAAAATGTCTCGTATTAATTCTGATTTTTATAAAATGCTTCTTTTGACAATTTTTAGTACATCAAAATGCCTCTTATAATTTTCATTTTTACAAATTACACTTATGTAAATTATACTTTACAATATTAACAGAATATCTCCTATTATTTCCTATTTTTATAAAATAACTTTTGTGACACCAAAGTCTAAAAAATTTATTCCAAGTCTAAAAAAAATAATTCCACATTAAAGAAAATTATTGTTGAAACAAAGAGCCCAAAAGTACCCAAGGACGTGTCTAGAAACGACCATAAGCAGTAACTCATTATCGTGAGACACCCTGTATAAAAACTGAAGTGTTACCGGCAAAATTTCTGATTTTAAATGATATATAAAAGCAAACTTAGGTATTAAAAATTTTTTTTTTTTAATTTCTTATGTTTTTTTTTATTAAATAAGTTAGATTTTTTAGCTTGTATTTAAATATCTGTAATATCCGAATTGGATAGGGAATGTTGCCACCGGGGTCAAACCTACCCAATCCGCCCCTGTCGTAATCGTAAAACCCAATTTCGTAACACACCCATTAACCAAAAAATTTTCAATTCCGAGCAGAACCCAACGTGGCAACGTTCGAATTTGCATTTTAATAATTAAGCAATCAAAGACTTCAATTCAAAGAATTATTACTCAATGAAATCGTTACAAAAGTTTTTTTATTTCCAGTGGACGTCGACGCAGCTGCGAAAATCTACGGCAAAGAATTCAAAGATAAATCAAACACTCGGTATATGCGAATCGAGAAACTCTTAATCGATTTCAGATTGCAGAAAAGTCGGTTTCGGGTGCGTGATAACATCAATCATGGCAACATTATCGGTAAGTCTTGTGTTTAATTGATTTTTGTTGTAATTCTGGGGTTGCAGGTGAAGCCATGAATCAATTTTTGAACAACAACGCTAATGAAATCATCGCTGAAATGAAGCCAGCAGCGAATGCAGCGATTGCAAAGCATTTCAAGGGATTTTTGAACAGTGCGTTCTTGAAATTGCCGCTGAAAGTTTGGTTGCCTGATGCTTAGGCGGGTTTTAAATTGTAGGCAATTTTAAGAAATTAATCTATTGGCAATTTTTCGAAAATTGCCATTTAGAACACTTGTTGTACTGATTTTTTTCAGTTTTGTAAAAATTTTAAGATGCCCAGTGGCTCTCTACTTAAGTTTTGTACATATAAAAAATATTTTTAATTGTAAGACTTCCTTGAATGGACAAATTGTTTTTAATAAAAATAAAAAACAAAGATTGACTTATTTTTCTCTAAACCTAACCGACAAAAATCTGAATAACTCTCTAATATTAATAATAATAATTACTATTATGTGAGTTGTCTAATAGACGAAGCCAATTACAGGATAACCAGGAAAAAAAATTATAGAAAAAAAATACTTAAAAAATAGAAAAAACAAAAAACAATAGGCGATTTTTTGTAGAAGAAACTATCTGATATATATAATATTAAGATCCGAACAGTTATTTGTCTATATTTGGAAGAATTTTATGGTTTTGACCCTCAAACTAGTTTATGAGGGATTTAATAAGGGTGGTTGTAAAGATAAGTGAACTCTATTGTTACCGAAGCGATCAGGTAGTCCCTCGAAGGAAACGAACAACGGGTGCCACGCGCCAGACCTATACAATCCACTTAAAATTCAGGGGCTGGGGTTTCTTTATCGGTAAGGGACCGAAAAGTTCCTCTATTGCGCCATAAAATTCATCCAAATATAGACACACTCTATTCTCGCACCACAGATACTGCTTTGCAATATTTAGTTGCAAATTCTAGCAGTCATCTAAAGAAGATATAGAAGAATATATTTTTAAATCGTCTGCAAATAAAAGTTTATTACAGTCGAGTACAACAGAAAGATCTTTAACAAAGAAAAAAATAGCCAAAATTGGAACTTTGCGATGCACCAGAAGAAGCTGACTAGAGCGAAGAGTCAAAATTGTTATATCTAAAACAAAAGAACCAAAAGAAAAAAAATATAAACACCCACTAACACCAAACACGACGCGTGTTTTGACAGCAAAGTTATCATCCTCAAGTAGAAATTAAAACTCGTTTTAATAAGTGTCGATCAGAGAAATAAAGTACATAAATATCGTTATTAATATTTAAAATTTGTCATAAAATTGTTTAACCTTAACTTTGGATGTCCTTTCAAAATTATCTATATCAGTCAAGACACAACACGTAATAATTCTTTATCGTATTTTAATTGACATATTTTATTATGATTTAAAAGTTAAAAGTAATTAAGACAAAAATACAAACAAAATAGTTTATTTCGCTATACAACACGATAAAATTCGCAATAACTTAGGCTTAAAAAAATTATACAATGTATTAAATTATGTTCAGTATTTATAAAATGTACAATAATTAAAAGCATTTCACTATATTGAGAAACCAATAAAAACTCAGTGTATTAAAACAAAAAAATATCAGGCAACTCCTTGTAAATACGACGTTGCTGGTCTTTGATCAACAGTACCATAACTATAACTGTACCGCCCTAGAGTTAAACTAGCTGCATCCCTTGTTGGCCAAGCTTGACTTTTGTAACTATTACAAGCAATTAGACTATTCATAGCCGGTGGCCGACTTTTCTCGATTGAAATACCATTCCCAACCGACCTAATACTAAAAAAAAAAATACTTAATTTCTTTTCTATTTTATATAACTTAAGTAGTACCTCTTCACACTTTCTGTAACACTGACTTGCTGAGATTTCCCATAACTTGTATCAACATCACCATTAGCAACAAGTTTTTCTTCTTTGAGTTCAACATAAACTTGTGGCCGTTTTGTGAAAATCAAGAACAGAGATACAGCAAAACCGATAAAAAGATGAATTGCAACAATAAACATTGATGCATTCCTAAATCCGATATTATCGTAGAGAATTCCACTTACTGAAGGTCCTACGAAAGCTCCTAAAGCAAAAGTGCTAGTCCAAAGACCTGAGATCAGGCCGAAAGTTTCAAGATTGTTGGGAAAACCGTGTGCTCTAAATAAAAAAAAATTAGAGGGAGAAATTTCAGTGTTGGTTTACCTACATACTGGTTCGTAAAGCATCAGTGAATGACGCAACCAGTTGGGCTGCTATCCCTAATCCGTGTAAAACCAAGCCCAGAATTGTGACCCATAAAATTCTAAAACGAGTTTACCAGAGTGAGCTTCAAGGGTTGTTTACTTACGTATGGGTAGGGATGAAAGGAGCAGGTCCTAGTAACATAAACCCAGCAGCTACCAGTATTGTTCCAAAAACAGTGATCATTTTCGGTGGGCAAAATTTATCACATAGCATTCCAAAACCAGGAGCTGTGATTGCATAAGTACCCCCATTTATTACAAACATTAATCCTAATATAACTGGGGATAAGTAAAACTGTCGTAAATGTGGCTCAAGAGTTGCTTGGAGAAATCCTATTGACATACTTGTTACAACGATACTTCCACAACATAAAAGAACTCCAGGAATTCGAACAGCTTTAAACATTGAAGCTAGAAATTAACATTGAAGTTTTGTAAAAGAAATTTGAAGGGACTTACGTCCTTGTTCTCGATCTGTTCCTTCGTCTTGTTTGGGTAAAACAATAGCTGTTAAAATAGCTGACATAAAGAGAGCTGAGCCCATTACCGCAAAAGGGAGAGTGTAACCCCCGACTTGGTACAAAGCACCACCTACTGTTGGACCAACGATAAGTCCAAGGCCAAAGAAAGTTTCTAAAGAAGCCTAAAATTTTGATTTTTTTAAATGTTAACATTTGCTACGAGTATCAATGGTGTTTGAAGTTTAGGAAAACAAACTGTTTGAAATCGACAATTACGAAATTTACTTTTTTCTTATGAAAAACCGTTTATACAAGATTTTGGTAATTTTGTCACAGAAAATTACTAAAATATATAATACTACGGATAGTATCTCAACTTGAAATTAGCCCACACGACTTTTTTTTTAACGCAAACATTTTTTATCAGTCATAGTTTTTAAGCAAATTGTTATTGCAAAAAAAAACTGAGAGATGGTCAGATGTTGTTTTAAAAGATTTGTTTTCTCTTACTGCAAAAACCAATTTCTCAGATAAAAAATATCTATAATTTTTACTCGGATTAATTTTAAAAACTTACAAAAGTCGTAGCAACATTGTCTGGAAATTCTTTAGCGATTATGGCAAAACTTGCAGTGAGGAAAGCAGCATTTCCCATTGCTTCGACAATTCGAATTATAAAACTTAAAATGATAAAAGGATAATGGCCCTCGACTTTATCCAAGAGTCTACAATTAAAATTTCAGTTAGATTTTCTTTTTAAATAAAAAAAGTACCCAAATAAAATGGCGCAAATTCCAGTTGTGTAAATCCCTCCATTAAATGTCACTTTTGGACCAATTTTATTTAAGTGTTGTCCATAGATCGGACTTATAAGAAAAACAACTAATTCGAAAATACCAAAGACTAGACCATATTCTGTTGCTGAGCAACCTTTACGTTCAGCCTAAAAAAAAGGTTTTGATATTTTGCTTGTTAAATTTTTTAATTAGTGACGTCAGAAAAATCTGTTATCAGAGCTATTTTTCGAAAAACAAATTTTTTGTAGACCTTAAGAAATACCAAAAGAAAACTTACTTCAGCTGGATAAAAGGGCGCTTGTAGGGACACACAAATCGCATTGCAAAAGTCTGCTATACTGATAACAATCAAAGTAAGCCACTGTCGTTTAGTAAACTGCACCATTTTGACTGTCTTTTTGA
The DNA here is from genome assembly GCA_029207805.1 of Tribolium confusum. Lineage (NCBI taxonomy): Eukaryota > Metazoa > Arthropoda > Insecta > Coleoptera > Tenebrionidae > Tribolium > Tribolium confusum. The sequence goes on from JALGAY010000004.1 coordinate 1,734,495, forward strand.
TAATGCAAACCTACTATCAGTTCTCAGTTTTTGCACACTTTTTCGTCACTTCAGTCAGAAATTTAAATAAAAGTACGATAATTCTATCAATATCAGATAGTTATTGTAGAAGAAAACACGATTTACCATATTGACATTCTCACTTAACTACCACTTTTTCTCCAATCTGAAGAATTTGAACGCAAAATTCGATTTGGTTCCATCGGACACTTAAAGGAGGAGCTACGTCTTCAGTTCAAAGTTTACAGAGTTTATCGGTATTGCCATGATTATGATAAATAGTAATGTTTTCAATTTTGAATAAAAATTTTATTACAGTGGGCTAAACTAATTTAAAGGGGAATTAATTAATCGACGCGTTTTTCATCAGTTTTTCATCAACACATTTAATTGGTGTTATCCAAATATGCCAAGGAAAGATTAATTGACTAAAGTAGAATATTAAAAACAAGATTGGTATGCAACAAATGAGTTCAAATAAAGATCTATCTAATGACAAAAATGTTTAAATAAATCTCTTGTTTCCTATAATAACGTGTTATCAACTAAGAATATTTACATTTTAAATAGACAATTCTAGTTCAAAGTGCATTTACTCTTTTATTGTTAAACTTTAAAGCGCAGTTTTTGGTAAAAAATTTCATTGTTGTGACCTACAACTTTCGTCAATTTTAATAACAAGCGATAATTAAAAAAGAGGACAAGGTTGACTCATCTTTTCAAATTTGACTGAATTTTGTTTAGATTTAGCTATAATTATTATGCGTTTCTTATCTATTCGGGTTCTAAACTTTTGATGTTCTCTAGTTTCAAAACTTCTCAATGAAAATGTTGATAATAGCTAATTAACAAAAATGTAGCAAATGATAACAACATAACAGGTTTTATAAATAAAATTCTGAATTTTAGAAAAAAGTTTTTGTCTATACTCAAGAAGACAGTTTGCAATAATTTAGTAAAATTCCAAATGTCACTTTACATGTCTATAATCTATGTTAAAACTTTATTTACGGATTTATAGCTAAAACGGATGACCTTTACCACCTTAAGAATAAACTGACGCAATTTATTAAAAGTTTACTACACACCGTTGATGCGATAATTGTTTTATATTTTATTAATTATTGCGCAGAATTTTTTTAATTTTTATCTCATTCACCAGCAGTCGTGTTTTGTGTTATGTATTTTAAACATTTCTTTTAGTGTTGACAACTGTATTGGTACTGATATCATCTCCAATTAACAAAAATCCAATAAATTGTTTGGTATTTGTATTAAATAGATATGAAAATCTATCTTCTATATTTACTTTTAGTTGAAGATGGTACCACTTTTTTTACAAACACAGTCGATCCCTTTTGAGTCTATCAAATTTTTTTTTATCTCACTAGTGAATTGTGGGGTATTTTACTTCTTATGTAGATGCACTGGATAGAAGGCATTTAATACAAAAATCGGTGTCAGCAAGAGGCATTTTATTTATAGTTTTTTTTTATCAAAGGCAGAAGCCATAATCGACAATTTATAAAAATATAAAAACTGTATAAAGCATTTTAATGTACTAGAATTTGTAGGCCAAATTTTATAACAATTAGTTATACAAAAAACATTTTATACAAATCCGAATCAACAAAAGACATTTGATTTATAGCGTTTTTAATTTAGGGTTTAATTAAAGTTTAATTAAATAAAAAAAATAAAAAATAAGCTATAGATAATAGTTATTTATTGTGTTTTAGACAGCGTTTTATCTACGCAAGAATATTTAAGCCCGAGACGCAATCGAGCGTTTAATATTCTTAAGTGGATAAAACGCGTCTAAAACACGTATCCAATATAACGCTTTATCCACAATTACAGCGATTTAAAATCAGAATCGTCAAAATTTCATCTCATGTCATCAAAAAATGATTTGACATTACACTCTGACAGCGAATGTCACTTCAAAATTCATTGAAATTAACTAAAAAAACATGGAAGGTGTTGAATCGTTGCTATTTATTTTTGATTGTTTATCGACTCCATTTGAACAAGACGCTGTGCAAGTTGGTAAAAACAGAAGAAAGTGATACTGGTCCTGAGACATTTCTTGAGAAAGCTGAAGAAGCGACTCGCCAGTTATTGCCGCGAAGTCCAGAGAACATTATGAAAAAGTATTTCAGAATTTAATAAATGAAAAGAAGAACAGGAGGTAATGACAATAAATGAAGAAGTTCTGCTATCGATTTCTTAAATTTGAAGAAGAGGTATGCAATTTCATCCATGTGGTCGAAGTACTCCATGCTTAAGGCCGCTATAAAGGTCTATAAAAACATAGACATTGGAAAATATAGTACGCTCATGACCTATCTGAAAAATCAGTCAAGAGGATACAGGCCGAAGAAAGCTGCAGTATTAGAAAGGGCACACGTGGAAGAGTTTTTGACAAGGGCTTGCGATAAAAAATATTTGATGATCAAGGTAATCTCTATAATTACATAGACATTGTAGATAATAAATTTTAGAATATTTTAGGTTGCATTAATAATGGGGGTGTCTGGTGGCTGTCAATGCTGTGAGCTGACATATTTGAAAATCTGTGATGTAGAAGGCATGGGCGCATACCTGATTGTCTCGAAACGAGATACCAAGACCGGCGTTTCACAAAAATTCACAATTATAGAAGAAGGATTCTCTATCAACACTGTGGAGAAGTGTAGGAAATACATGTCCTTACGTCCGAAGAAGTTATCCATTGAAAGATTTTTTTGACAATACGTTAATCAAAAATGTACATCGCAACCTCTTGGATTTAACACTTTATCGAAAGTTTCTTCTAAAGTTGCTTCGTTTTTGAATCTAGAGAACGCAGAAGCTTATACCGGCCATTGTATGAGGCGCACTTTAACAACTTTACTTGCCAATGTAGGTGCCAATCTTACAACAATTGACATGGTGGGTGGAGGAGCTCCGCCATAGCAGAAACTTATATCGAAGATTCTGTATCTAATAAGGTTGATATCGCAAGGAAAATCTAAGGTTCTCCTGGTACTAGTCGTTTCTTACTAGAGGAGACGTCCATTGTTCCTACAACTAATATTCGTTCTGGAACCAATAACAACTACAAGCTTCTTATTAATGAGAACGAAGTGAAATACGATAAAGCAAAAAGCGGAATGTCTATTAATGTAAATGTTATTGTCAATATTAATAATAAATAAATGCAATTGATTTAAGATTGTATTTTTTCATTATTCCACTAGTGGAATAAAGTGATTTCATTATTCCACTAGTGGATAAAGTGTTACTTTATACGGTTCGTAATTGTGGATAAATATTATAAAAACTGGTGATCATAGGCAATTATTAAAATAAAAATTCTAAGAGACATTTTAATATACTAGAATTGTAAAGCATATCCTCGAAAAATTGCCTATTACCAGAGACATTTTATAAAAATCCATACATTTTTTTACAGCCTTTTTTATCAAAAACAGAAGTCATAGAAATTTTTCATAAATAACTGAAAATAGTAGGCGACAATTTATAAAATAGAACCTGCAATGCACATTTTATAAAAATTGCTATAAAATCGCCTATTTTGTAAAGAAATGCTTTCTTTCAGCAAGTTGTTGCAACATACAGTATATTTATAAATATACTAGATGTCTTTCTAAGAAGTTTTGCTATTTCTGGATAATGAATTGTTATACTAAACAAATATAAACAGATTTGAAAAGCTGTCTATAATTAAAATGTGAGAATTTTAAATTATTTAATAACATAATACTACAGAAAATAAAAACGTTTCTATAACATTATGTAATAAGTCCGAAAAATATTTTTTTTATTAGTTTAAAAGAACTAACAATGTAATTTATATGTCATAAAAAAATTTGGGCCTCTTATTAAATATAGAAGTATCACTAAATCGATTATCTCTAGGTCAATGGCTTAAATTACTGAAAATTCGTTAGATATTTTACGCAGTCATCGTTTACTACAAACACTAAAAAAATTGTTGATGTATTTATTTTTAGACATAAATTCTAGTTTTTAGATAAATTATTAAACTAAATCCGGATTCTTTGCAAATCTTTTTTCTTAAAAATTTTTTGTAGAAAGTAAAGAGCAGACTAATGGGCTGATTTCAAGTTGAGATAATACCGGTAGTACAGCAAAATCTTTTATTTTAGCCTAGAAACGAAAATACTACCGGTATTATCTCAACTTGAGCCCATAAGAGTGCATTGCATAGTTATAGTTGATGACAAGACACAAGACCACTCACAAATCACAAATTACAAAACGGTTTCGTTAGTTTGAAGTTGAGATTAGGTAAGTGGGATGTCCACAAAAAATGTATGAGTTAGGTATAAGCAGAGAGCAAAATGCCTATTTGTTAGTAGTCTTCTTTCCTGAAATTGACTCTAACAAGGTAAACTAAAATTCATAATTTTGTTGCCCGTTTTTTAGACAGTTTTTTCAGTACTACTACATTTTTATTATTTTATACATAATTTAATAAACTGTTTGTTTCATAATTGATCGTTTGGAATATTTTCAAACTATAATAAGCTTTGCGAAAAACATATTTGTAAGTGAAGAATATTCGATTATTTTTGATAACATTTATTTAATTACAAGTGATAAAGTACATAAATAAAAATAAATTTTAGCCAGTCTATACTAATTGCAATATGATTATCTACATTATAATTATTCTATAAATAACTGTTTTTCTAGTAAGAGAGTAATAACATTTAAATTTCGTCAGAGACTGGCACCACAAAATTAGAAAAAAAGCTAAATAAAATAAAATATTTTGATGACGTTTCTTGTGCTCTGAATCAAGAGTTTTAGCATTATTTAATGCACTTAGTAATACAGATGTGAAAAAAAGACAAAATGTTGAATATTTATGTATTGATAAAAATCTATTAATTCGTTTCAGTTGAACTAAATTGACCTTTTGATTAACTAGAGGTTATTATAACTGGTAAAATTATCGCAATTAATATGCGAACTCAAACACATTTGATTTTACATGAATTTTATATAATGTTGTCGTAGGTTATTAACAGCTACGTCTAATAATAGTACAGTAGAGTAAAATTAAGGGAGAAAATTATAATTATTCCTGAGGTGCGATTTATAGTCAGTCAGAAAAAATTCTAGATTTTAAAAACCAGTGTTTGCGAGAAAAAAAACAAAGGTTTAGAAAAACAAAAACCATTTGCTAGAAAAATTCTGAAAACGACAAAAAAGAAAAGAAAAATTCTAGATGTTGAAAGACGTCAGGTGGCGGCCAAAGAAAAGCAATCAAAAATTCTAGAAGAACATAATTTTTTTATAACAATTTAAAAAAAGCTCTAAAACATTCTAGAAGAACAAGAAGTTTCTAAAAAAAATTTGATAAAAATAATCTAGAAATTGAAAAACATTGGCTAGAAGGAACAGAGAAGAACAAAAAAGCAATGCAAAATAGATTCTAGAATAACAAAAGGAGTTACTAGAAAACATAATAAACGACAGTTATATTAAAAAAATATATAAAAGATTATAAAATAACTTGAGAAATGACGAATAAGATATAAAGAAGAATCAAAAAATTAGAAGATATCGAAAAACGTTAACGGGAAAAAAACCAGAAGATCAGAATAATATCAAATTATAGAAAAATAAAACAAAATTCTAAAAAATGTAAGAAACAATGACCAGTAGAGAAGAAGCAACAGAAAATTCTAGAAAAAAATGAGAAACGTTGTCTGAAAGAAAAAAAAGTAATGGAAGATTCTACGACATAAAACATTAAAAAAACTGAGAAACAGTGTTTCATACACACAAAAAAATTCTAAAATTTTAGAGGAATAAGTGGTAGAAAGAAAACAACACCTAGTTTCAATAAAGTTGAAAGGCGCCATCTGGAAGAAACAAAAAGTATTTCTAGAACAATTTTTTACTCAAAAACTCCCTATTGTAAAAAATAAACAAAAAACAAAAATCAGACTTCTATCTCTTATCATAGCTGAGATACAATAATTAAAATTTAAAAAACTGTCCAAAATTAATTTTTAAAATTAATTGTTTATAAATATTTTTATATTTAAGTAATTAAAAAAGAAGGAATTAAAAAAACTAATTAAAAAATATTAGGTAAAAATTGAAGAAAGCTGAAAACACAAAAAATACAAATGCATTATGTGTTGACTGCAAAGCAGGCGTATATTGTTATTATAAAGCAGCTCCTAGCAATTGTTATAAGTTATTTCAATTAAAAATTATAATAAAAAACACATGTATCTCAAAATACCATTATTTAATTGTTAAACAATAATTTAATAAAAAATAAAATTTTCGTAATTTTTATTAAAATAAAAATACGTTAATACAAACTCATTACTAGAATCGATAACCGTCCATGACTATTTTTTTTATTTAAAAAAAAAATACAACGACATACAAAGTTAACAAAACAACAACCACATTTTTTGTTAATTGTTCAAATAATAAAAAATATTCTTTGTATTTTGAACATTTTTTTGTAAAATATTAATTATAAACAACTAAACCAATTTTGAAAAAAAATAGCAAAATGTTTAACAGATAAATGATATTGAAGAAATTTATAAGAGACCTTGAAAACTATAATTGTTATTATCAAGATTTAATTACTTACTTATATATTTACCTACGTTTAGTAATTATTATAATAAATTAATTACGGATTTCGTATTAGTTACATTAATAAAAATGTATTAAACAAATGTAATAATTTCATTTACTCCCATTTTTTTATTTATTATAAAAATCTTCTACGCTGTTATACAGTGAGAACGAAAATGTTATAGTCAAGTCTGATTGATCGACCACCACTATCAAAAATATAACAGATCAAAGCTTGCTCTGATTCAGCAAATTGTCGTTCCCATGTTAGTTTTTTTATATTTCAGATTCTCGCTATAATTTCAGCAATTTTGTATTATAAAGAGTAACATTACAATACATCACTGTATTAGTAATTTTTATAGAACAAAACAAGATTTATTAAATGTTTGTGGTTTCAACAAAAAATTAATTAACATACAAGGTGGACACAATTTAATTGGATTAGAAATAATTGTATCAATTAGTAAAATTTTATAGCAAGTTTTGTGAAAAAACAGGTTATTTAATACCGGACCGGAATTTTGAAAATCTCTCTGATAAAAAATACAAAGCGTTCTTTCTTCATTTACAGGTAACATTTCCGGTGTTTTATATATAACAGGTAGAAATTAAAGCCGTTATTAAGAATGAGGGAGGAAATTAAATTTGAAGGTCTCGGAATGAAAGCAACAAAAATTAACGATATTGCCTGAAGTAAATCTCAAATATTTTAATGCAATTTAGATATTTCGAAAAGTGAAATTTCTTATGTAATTTCTGCAATTTGATTAGAAACTGATACTGCAAAAAGTGTCACAATTGAATTTAATACGAGTTTTTGAAGAGTTTGACTTTGGAAAGAACTTTAAATCGAAATATATTAACGTACCTATCTGGAATATTTTTGCTTAGTGCCATGCTTGATTTGACTTAGATTTGCAACGTAATTCTTTATAACAATAACAACCACCAAGTAAAATAATTTATTAAGAATATAAATTTTTAATAAATAATAAAAATATTTATTTTTTAAACTTTTAACAAATACATGTATTTACTTCCTTAATCTGGAAAACACTCATACATTTTGTATTGTTGAAAGGTAACAAAATAAATAATCACGCATAACAATCTTAGTTAAAGATTCGCTATGTGTAATTAACTTAAAAGCCGAAGCAACCAACCATAGCGATCATAATCTGAAACGAACTAGAAGAATCGTTTTGGCAGTGTATTGTCTTACTTTGAAATGTATCTATTAATGTCAACATAAATTTAATTGTAGCATTTTTTTAACTAGATTGGAAAATACTGTAGAGACTTTTATCTAGTTACTTTCTTCGCATTTAACTAAATCACTAATTGCACCTTATTATAATAAATCAAATTCTTGTTATATGTTAACCTAACTGCAGGCAAGACACCGTGAGATCGTTATAATTGCTATATTAAGCATTGAAATAAACAGTTGTTGTAGTTATTAAATGCCAATGATTTGCAGTAATGAAGCTTCAATTACTTAATTATTATAAATATTCAAGAAAAAAGTTTAAAAACGAGAGAAAGTAACGGAGATTCACAAAATTAGATTTGTCCATTTAAAATACAAAATTCTTAGAAAACAAGCTCTAGAAAAACGGAAATTTTGCTTTTTGTTGACGCATAATTTTTGAGATACTCTGTATAATCCAGAAAACAAAATATGAAGAATGAGATAAGGCATCAGCAACAGATAAAGAAAGTATATTCGTAGTAAAGAACAAAATTTTTTTAGTACACTGCTCCAAGAAATTAACGCACCACTTGAAAATAAAGTAAAAAAATTAAAACTATGTAGGTACATTTAACAACTTTGGTTGAGAAGGTTTAATCAAGCTATAATCTAGTTACCCATTGTAATAAAAGTTTTGACATTAAAGTCAGAAATTTGAGTTTAATAGTTTTTTAAGCAGAAATTTTAAAATAATTTTCATTTTTAAATTGTGTTAATTTGTAATTTCGTTTTATTGTTATTTGAATTTGCCGTTCTGTCGATAGTTTTTATCATTTGAAACAATAATAAAAACATTATGAGGAATTTGACTCGAGAAGAATGCGCCCAAGTTGTGGTTTTGTGGATGGAGCTACAGAAGAATTGGTGAAAGCTTTGGTGTATCTCATACGTCAGGTTCGCGTATGATACAAAGGTACAGAGAGACAGGAAGTCACCTCAGAAGACCTGGGCAAGGAAGAAAAAGGAAAACCACTCCTATCCAGGATAGATTTTTAAGAATATCTGCGCTAAGGGAACGCTTTGTAACCGCCAGGAAGCTACAAACTGAGTTCCGTGACGTAGAAGGAATTCAAATCAGTACCGAAACTGTTAGAAAAAGACTTAAGGAGGATAATTTAACACCCCATATTCCTGCTAGTGGTCCTGCATTGACTGCAGAACACCGCAGAGCCCGATTAGAATTTGCTAGAGAGCACATAAATTGGCAAAGAGAGGATTGGGAGTCTGTTCTTTTTACGGATGAGTCAAAATTTTGCCTTTACAATTGCGATAGACGTGTTCGTGTGTATCGTAGACCAAATGAGCGGTATGCACAGTGTAACATTCAGAATACCACATTGTTTGATGGAGGCTCAGTAATGGTTTGGGGTGGTATTTCCTTACAAGCTCGCACGGAGTTAGTGGTTGTAAATAATAGCTCTATAAATGCGGACCGTTACATAACAGACATTCTTGAAGAGCATGTCGTACCATATGCCCCTTATATTGGTCCAAATTTTGTGTTAATGCAAGATAACGCAAAACCCCACACTGTCCGAATTGTTAAAGATTACTTGAATGAGGCAGAAATCAATGTTTTGGATTGGCCAGCTCGAAGCCCTGACCTGAATCCTATTGAGCATGTTTGGGACATTCTCGGGAAACGTTTAAAAAATCTTCCACATCCTCCTGTCCATCTTCAAGAGGTATATCCTCAACTAAATGAAATTTGGAATAACTTAAATCAAGGAGACATAAGTTCGTTAATTTTGAGTATGGAACGAAGATGTGCAGCGGTTATTCAAAGTAGAGGTGGAAACACGCGATATTAAGATGTTTTCTGTAACTTTAATAAAATTTTGTTTTCGGTTTGTTTTTCTATATTTGGACACATTAGATATTAATTTACTTCAAACAAATGTTTTTGTTAAATTTTTCTTAATTTTGTACCAATTGGTCGAATACATGTTTCAATTTTCAAAAAAAATTCAAGTGGTGCGTTAATTTATTGGAGCAGTGTATATTTTTGTTCTAATTTTAATATGACACTGAAAAATCGATAAATCACCAAAGATTGTATCAGATTTGTTGCTATTCTTCTTTCTTCTGTCATATTTAAAGCGATCTTCTTTCTTTGTTTTGTTGTATATCACCGACCACAAACGAATGAATTCACGTCATTATTCATAATTTCAGATCGTTAGAATTGTTGTATAAATTTAGAACACTTATTAATCATCAATATACATTGTTTTTCCTCTTCTTTATCTTTTTCGCTGTGCCAATATATATCCGAAAGCTTCTCTTTCTTCCTTTCCTAATTTAAGTAGCAGCGTTTCCTCGTTTTGTACTAATTTTTTCCTTCAATGCAATTTTCTGTCTTCTCCTTTATTGTAATAGGTACCTATTATAATAATTCTATAATTTTTTTCTTCTCTTTTTTCTTTTCCTAATTTAAGTAGCAGCGTTTCTTCGTTTTGTACTAATTCAATTCTTTCAATGTCATTTTCTGTGTTCAGCTTTATTGTAGTACCTATTATAATATTTCAATAATTTCTTTCTTCTCTTTCTTTTTTTCATAATTTAAGTAGCAGCATTTCCTTGCTTGTGTACTAATTTTTCCCTTCAATTTCATTTTCTGTCTTCTCTTTTATTGTAGTACCTATTGAAATAATTCTATAATTTCTTTAATCAATATTGCTCATTTTTTGAGCTAGTACTAAGTACATACATTACATCTTTGTGTAGGTTTTCTTTTTTCGCGTTTTTTCTTCTTTCTTTACGTAAAATTTTCTTTGTCTTTTCTTCTCTCATTTCTCTATTTTGAATTTGTACCAACATTACTCTCAAAACTATATGTTCTGCTTGTTGTTGTTTCCATTGCTTTTTCTCTTAATTTTCTTCTTATTAACATCTGTGTCTTCTATTATATATTTTCACAGTTAATTTTAGTTACCGCTAACCGTCGATTATAAAACTCGACCAAACAGAGGTATAACTTTAGCTCATTCTTTTATCTGCCGTTTCTTTTTCTCAAAATTCTTTTCTCTGACTGGCTGAAACTGGCTCAAGCTTCATCCATTTGCAAAGTATCTAAAAGAACAAAAATTTCTGTTTGTAACACTCTCTCTCCTATTATATTTACAGCTATTTTCCCTAAGCAGTATTCGGTTTAGCTTTGACATAAAAAATCGTCTTACATCATTGCATAGTTCTTCTTCAGCTCTTTCCTCATCTTCAAAGTTGTTTCAACATTTTTTTTGAGAGGTTTTATTCTTCTTTCCTTTATTTTAGGTATTTCTTTAAAGCGTTTTTGTCTTCTTCTTTGTTTAATTCAATGTTTCTCTATTATTGGCATTTTTTTAAATTTAGCTTTGTTAAACCCCTCTGTTTATGTTCCTTCAAGCTGGATCTAAAAAAATTTTTAGTATAAAGCAAACAGTTCTGATTCTAATACCTAAAATTGCGTATTTTAAAATTTCTAATACAATTTTGAAACCAAAGACAACAGTTTTATTCAATTTTTTTAACAGTGCAAAAAGATTTTTTAATTGTTCGGGTTTTTCTGCTTTTTATCTAATTAAGCTAACTGAGTTCCAAAATTTTTTGCGAAAAATAATAATTTATCCTCAAATCCTGTTTCCATAATTTACTGTGTTAATAATTTAGCTTAAGTCTCATTATTTTTTAAATGATAGGGTGTTATAAGGAAATTATGGCCCGTAGAAATATTTAAAGACCGATTTGTGGTATTTAAATTAATAAATATATTAATATTGCTCAGACTTATCACTTTTTTTTAATTTCAATTTTGATTTCAATCGTAAGTACAAAAAACATTGTACGCATTACGGGCATAATAGTCACTAATAGCCCTCTAGAAATTTCTTCGTGATGCGATTCTCTTCTTTAATTATGTTTTTAACAGATAAATATCTAATTGGACACAATTTAAATTTTTAAATATTCAATTAAAACAATTAAGAGGTTTTTAATAGACAAAAGACGCAACGCTGGGCCATAAAGTGGCTTTATTGACCGTGATGTTGACAAGGGGCTTTATTTAAATCAATTGTGTATAACATTATTTTCAAAATTGTCATTTTTTTGTCTCAAACATCTGAACATCCTGTATTTAATGAAATTTTTTTCTTTGTGACAAAGTTTAAGACGACAAAACTATAAATATCACTAACTGTCATAAAACAAATAATGATCATTATTACTTCGTCAACCATCAAAAAAACCCATTCACCAACTTTTCCACACATCAGTACAAATACAAAGTGTTTTTTTTTTAAATTGTCTATTTTTAGAAATACAATTTTGTATTTTTGTTAACTCTTTTAATAATCGTAACTCATAATAATTCTCTGAATTGTCTGTAGAACCCTAACTCAAAGAAACACCCTGTATATCAATCAACCTTGCAAAACAGCACCAAACAACTCTTTCACTTTCAATCTGAAAAATCGCCAATTTCCATTCGTGTCGGCCATAAAACTCCCCAATTTCAGCCACTAACGGCCCATCAGTGCACATAGGATGGTCAATAATTTTCGGACCACGCTACAGTGTGTTCGTGCCCCACCTTGCTGCATTCAAACAGGTGAACCGGCGTTACCTGTGCTTCTCTTCTGAACCCTCAGTAAGCGATCGACAATAAACCGGCAACAAGTGGTTCGTATCTGAGTGACTTTCAGTGTTACTGAATGGATTGTTAAACAAAGAACAGACTTTATTTAAACAAAAAAAAACAAGTGAATGTGTGCAATATTTACAGCATCCGGGAGGATTTCACGTCAATGGTGGGTTATATTTGTATATCGTAAAAAAAAATTTAACACTCATTGAAATCACTCGATTTATGTTTGCATAAATTTTATTTTTTTTAAATGTTATCGTTGTATAATGTTTATATAACAGCATTTTTGAAATTATTTCATTCTCTCATAAAACTAAAACTAATAAGACCTAATTACCTTTCTTGTTTGGAACTCACATTCCAGGAACTCCCTGATTTTGTAATCCTGACATGACTATCTTAATTAACAATGTAAGAAATTTCTATCAAGTAAATAGCAGAAAGAAGAATGCACTTTTACATAACAGAATTATCTCTAATAACTACTTCAATTGCAAAATTAATTAATTAAGCAAAATGTTTTTTTTCTGCTTTTTTAATTATGATTATTGAAAGTAATCCTTTTGTTCTTACTTGAATAAATTTTCTGTTGTAAAGGTCATCTAACAATAAATTTTAAAAGTAGAAGAAAGGCACGTTCACACAGCACACATATTTCACCATCACCAACTATAATTTGGCGAGAAATGCTTCAATTTTGTCGTTTTGACTTGTCAATATCTTGTCAACCAGCTGCGGTTTCTTTACCTCTTCAAAAATTAATTGCATCTATTTCATCACAAAATTCAAGCATTTATGGACAAATTATAACCCAAATTTGCACATTTCAGCATCACCAAATATAATATGTCGAGAAATGCTTCAATTTCGTCGTTTTGACTTGTCAATATCTTGTTAAACAGCTGGACCTGGCTGCGGTTTCTAATCTTCCTAAAAGCTAATTGTCTTTATGCCACCACAAAATTCAAGCATTTGTAGACAAATTGTAACCCAAATTTTAAGACGATTGAAAATTCCATTTTTCTCAATTTTCTTCTTTTGATTGGCAAGCAACTCGACCGGGCTGAGGTTTTCTTATCTCTCCCAAAATTAATTGCTTGTGTTTCACCACAATCCAAGTATTTCTGGACAACTTATAACCCAAATTTTAACAATATCGAAAGTCACATAAATTTCCTTCGATTTTCTACTTGTGAATGCATAAAAACGCATTAAACTTCAAGAAGTACTAAATGTGCAAATGGCAAAATAAACTTTTACTTGCCGGTCTTTCCATTCACTTTTAAATTGAATTCACTTAAACTTTTTCCTGTAAAAAATTAACATTAAACACGTTTTAATTAATTACTTTATTTTTTTACAGGTGTGCCTAAATCGTCTAGATTAAGGGTGTTCAACACCAAAAATTTCAAGACGTGATAACATGATATAGTGTCCTTCTCGTATTTCAACAGGTAAGTCGATAATTCTATTAGCTATTACCTGTTAATATAGAAACTTAATTTAGTCTAATATTAAATTCAAATTTGTGCAATTATGATGACCAACTAAATGTATGCAAAATTTACTTTCACAATACGTTAAAAGCGTTCTTACTTGCCCAAAATTTTTAAAAATATACTTCAGCTAATCATTTATTAAATATTAATCACTGTTAAAGCAACAACCTCTCCCTTTAAGTCGTTTTCCGCCTGTTTTGTTCGACGTGACAAACACACGTTCAAATCGCTCCAGAGCCTTTTTTTATCAGATAAAAATGTTGAAAAAAAATTCTTGATCAAATTTTTTATTTTGGTCGTTTTCGCGTATTTTTTCCGTTTATTTGGTACTAAAAAGTGCGCAATTGCTAGAAATAAACAATAATGAAAGTCTCGAAAGTTCCTGTCAATCATCTCGAAGAACAAAACTTGAAGAAAATCGGTGTTTCGACGAAAAAAGAGAACAGTGGAAAATACAGAAAATTTGAAGACTTAAGAAAATTCTGGAAGATTTCGGAAATTTACTTTTAGAAGAAAAAGAAGAATAAAAGAAGGTTTTAAAAATGCAACAAACAATTCTAGAAGAACGAAAGAAGATTTTGATAGAGTTTGATAAACGGGGCTTTTGGAAGAAAGAATATGAGAAACGACGATTAGAAGAGCAAAAGAAAAATTCTGAAAGAACTTAAAAGGAAACGAAGAGCCTAAAAAGGTTCTACAAGAATTCATATCAAAGAATTGTGGGTCATTTAAAATGCCAGAACTGTCTGAATTGAATCACTATTTTTCTAAATTTGGTGCGCTCTGGAAGACTAAAATTAAATTGTGGTTGTTATCACTGCTGCTGACTACGTTTCTAGTTAAAATCACAGAGTTTATAGCTTATTTTTTAACAGAATATTGCACAGTGATTTCTGACAGCTAAGATAAGGGTAATGATTACTTTTAAATAGACAATTTTTATTTCTGAATATTATTATTATTATAACATTGATAGAAGCAGATACATCTGCCATTTCGGCTCCTTGAAAAACCTAGATTACATAAGAAACTCTAAAATCAATGAGTGTAAAACAAGCTTTTTCGTATTTTTGCTTAAAGTATAGCCTTTTGACAGAAAGTGGTAAATTAAGAACAATTACTTACAGCAATTATAATGAAAACAACAATAATAAACAATAAATTGTATAAACGTAAAAAGTACTAGAAAGGGCAAAATGAGGTCACAAATTATTTGAATCAAACCTACTTTAGATCTAGAGTAATATATTGACAATTAGCAAAAAGCAATACGCGCTCTGGTGGTAGAATTTAGAACTGGCAATATCTGCGTTATAGCTAACTCAGATTGACAGATAAGTTTGTCCATTCTGGATGAATCAATGAAAAAAGTGGCAAAGTTGTTAAAATTATTACCAGCTGTACAATAAAACGTAAAACACCCACTGACACCAAACATTTTACTTGATACGACTCGTGTTTTGACAACAAAGTTGTCATCTTCAGATAGGAATTAAAACGATTTCTGTAATAGATATTTAGGAAATTTCTAATGAGCTTACTCAGTCAGACTTTTTGTTAAAACTAATTTCTAGCAAAAATGAGATTTTTCTTTTCCATTGCCACCTCTTAGGTAGCCAAAGTGATAATAAGCGTGCAGGTATACCAAATGAGGGCTGAAATAGAATTTTCTGCGCTTGAACGAAAAACAAACTCTTTTTTGATTTATTTTCCTTAAATGTTAAAAATTTGTAGGTAACTAACAAAAAAAATGACAATAATAAAGAAACATAAAATTATATAAAGAAGAAGACAAAAGGTGTAAAGAAAACTAAGTAGTAAAGGGATAAGATAAAAAAAAAAGAAAAGATCTCTCAGAAAAAATGTTTGAATAACGTCGAAGATAAGGAAAGAGATGAAAAAGAAAAACCGTGCAGTAATATAAGACAATTCCAGTAGAAATAAGATTTTTGTTTTCCATGGTTACCTTTTAGGTAACAAAGTAATAAGAAGCATGCAGGTACGACAAATAAGGGCTGAAATAAATTTTTTAGGACTCCGTTCAGAAACACTTAATTTCTAGTCGTAAAGTCGTCCGGAAAGTGATCGTTTGCGTTTGTCACTATTTTGCACTGTTTAGACATTGAAAGTAAAATCTAGGGATTTTCTATTTTTAAATTGTATTCATTCCAATACCTGTTATATGATTTTACAGGCAGCAAATTTTCAGTTGCCTTTCTGGCTGCGTTTTTTATATGTTCTGGGTTATTATCGTATTCCATTTTCTGATTTATCAGAAGAAGTTCTATTTATTCTAACACAAAAGCACGATTTGACAGAATTTATAATTGTTTATTGTCAATGATATTTTAAATTTAGAACAATTATTTACAGCAATTATAATAAAAACAACAACAATAAACAATAAATTGTATAAACGTAAAATGCTTTTACAAATTACTTGAAGATCTACTTTAGATCTAGAGTAATATATTGACAATTAGTAAGAAGCAATACGCGCTCTGGTGGTAAAACTTAGAACTGGCAATATCTGCGTTATAGCTAACTCAGATTGCCAGACAAGTTTGTCCGTTCTGGCTAAATCAATGAAAAAGTGGCAGAGTTAAAGTGGCAAAAGGTAAAACATCCACTGACACCAAACATTTGACTTAATAAGACACGCGTTTCGATAACAAAGTTGTCATCCTCAGACAGGAATTAAAACAGTTCCTGTAACAGACATTTAAAAATCATCTAATAAGTTTAATTAGTCAGACTTTGTGTTAAAACGAATTTTTAAATAAATTTCTAGCAAAAATAAAATTTTTCTTTTCCGTGGCCAGCTCGCAGGTAGTAAAAAATGCGGGTATAACCAGGTCCGTAGCTGGGGGTGTCAAGTTCCTGCGTCTAAGAGTAAAAAATGCGCCCTTTTAATAATTATTTTTTATTATTAAGTGCATTAACAATTAATCATACATATAAATAAATACATTAATTATACCTATACCTATAAAGTAGACTGTGAATAAACGGCAGTTATTTTTAAAATTAGGCGCATCTTTTCAAAGATAATCTTAAATTTTTAGGCTTATTTTGGTTGTTTTCGCGCATTTTTTCGGTTTATTCGGTGATAAAAAGTGCGTAATTGCTAGAAATAAACAATAATGAAAGTCTCGAAAGTTCCTGTCAATCATCTCGTTGATTAGTTTCGCAAATTTCATCCAATTAATTTAAATTAGTTAAGATATTTCTTATTTTTGTAAACTTTCGTCCTCGAGTCCTGCTTTAGTCTAACCGAACCTAACAGGATGTTATAGTGTGCTCAATGACCGATGACTAATCAGTTTGTCCATGGCAAACGTCTCTTGTCCAATGACCAGCTTAGTTTAGCTAAACCGACCGTGACCGTTTATAAAATTTTTCATTCTAATTTGTCGAAATTTTCATAATTCTCCTTGGAGACTTCAACGCTAGATTAGAAACCAGTACCCGCAAATCAATGACAAAACACATAATGCAACTGTTTGTGCACACTTTCTAATTGACAAGAAATATCAAAATACGTGTTTATCTCCTTAATAGATGCATTGAACTCCGGGTAGAAATCAAAGCTCGGTGACTTTCATTTAAAACACTCGAAGGACGAATTTCAGGAGTTGATTAGATCGAAATTGGTCAAATGTCAATGTGGTAATTGCGATAATTTGCTAAACCCACGTGAAGATATTTGACGAAAAATCTTTAAATAGCATTCAGGTAATTTGCATTGACAGGTATGCTAATTAAAGTTAACTTTTGACAAGCTGTGAGCAAAAACAGTTTAATTTGTTGCTAACTTCAAGTTTACTGTTTTCACCGAGTAATGACATTTTAATGTAGGACGGTAATCAAAAATAATTGCTGCAGATAACTATAAATTTTTAACATTTAATGAAAATACATCACAGAAAGTGTTGTTTTTCGTTCTAGGGCAAAAATAGTTATTTTTATTACAAGGCCAGAAACTGTCGTTTTGCGAATATTCCACGGAATGTGGGTTGAGGCGAAGCCGAGGCCCACAAGTGTGAATACTCGCGAAGAAGCTTCTGACCGTGTCTAAAAACAACGTTTTTTAGACAGAAAAGTTGCCTAAATAAAAAAAAAACATTTTTATAGTAAAAAATTTTGGCGCTAGAGTACTTATTTTTCTGAGGTTGGTAGCATTATCATGATAACTAGATTTTAAATTTACAATATCACTGACAATAAATAATTATAAATTCTGTCAAATCGTGCTTTTGTGTTAAAATAAATAGAACTTCTTCTGATAATTCAGAAAATGGAAGACGATAATAACCCAGAACATATAAAAAACGCAGCCAGAAAGGCAATTGAAAATTTGCTACCTGAAAAATCATATAACAGGTATTGGAATGAATACAATTTAAAAATAGAAAATCCCTAAATTTTACTTTCAATGTCTAAACAGTGCAAAATAGTGACAAACGCAAACGATCACTTTCCGGACGATTTATACAAGTAAAAATTTAGTGTTTCTAGACGGAGGCCTAAAAAATTTATTTCAGCCCTCATTTGTCGTACCCGCATGCTTATTATTATTTTTTCTACCTAAAAGGTAACCATGAAAAACGAAAATCTTATTTCTGCTGGAATTGTCTTGCATCATTGCATGTTTGGTCTTTTTCATCTCTTTCCTTATCATTGACGTTATTCAAACATTTTTTCTGAAAGATCTTTTCTCTTTTTTTTATTTTATCCCTTTACTACTTAGTTTTCTTTACACCTTTTTTGTCTTCTTTGTATAATTCTATGTTTCCTTATTATTGTTATTTTTTTGTTAGTTACCTACAAATTTTTAACATTTAAGGAAAATAAATCACAAAAAGAGTTCTTTTCCGTTCAAGCGCAAAAAATCCTATTTCAGCCCTCATTTGTTATACCTGCATGCTTATTATCACTTTGGCTACCTAAGAGGTTGCAATGGAAATCTCATTTTAGCTAGAAATTCATTGTAACAAAAAGTCTGACTGAGTAAACTCATTAGATATTTTTTAAATATCTATTACAAAAATTGTTTTAATTCCTATCTAAAGATGACAACTTTGTTGTCAAAACACGAGTCGTATTAAGTAAAATGTTTGGTGTCAGTGGGTGTTTTACGTTTTATTCTACAGCTGGTAATACTTTTACCAACTTTGCCACTTTTTTCATTGATTTATTCAGAATGTACAAACTTGTCTTTCAATCTGAGTTAACTATAACGCAGATATTGCCAGTTCTAAATTCTACCACCAGAGCGCGTATTGCTTCTTGCTGATTGTCAATATATTATTCTAGATCTAAAGTAGGTTTGCTTCAAATAATTTGTGACCTGATTTTGCCCTTTCTTAGTACTTTTTACGTTTATACAATTTATTGTTTATTGTTGTTGTTTTTATTATAAATGCTGTAAATAATTGTTCTTAATTTACCACTTTCTGTCAAAAGGCTATACTTTAAACAAAAATACGTAAAAGCTTGTTTTACACTCATTTATTTTAGAATCTCTTATGTAATCTAGGTTTTTCAAGGAGCCAAAATGGCAGATGTATCTGCTTCTATCAATGTTATAATAATAATAATGAAAAATAAAAATTGTCCATTTAAAAGTAATCATTACTCTTATCTTAGCTGTCAGAAATCACTGTGCAATATTCTGTTAAAAAACAAGCTATAAACTCTGTGATTTTAACTGGAAACGTAGTCAGCAGCAGTTATAATAACCACAATTTAATTTTAGTCTACCAGAGCGAACCAAATTTAGATAAATTGTAATTCAATTCAGACAGTTCTGGCATTTTAAATAACCCACAATTCTTAGATATGTTCAATTCTTGTAGAACCTTTTTTGGCTCTTCGTTTCCTTTTAAGTTCTTTTAAAATTTTTCTTTTGCTCTTCTAATCGTCGTTTCTCATATTCTCTTTCTTCCAAACGCCCCGTTTATCAAACTCTATCAAAATCTTCTTTCGTTCTTCTAGAATTGTTTGTTGCATTTTCAAAACCTTCTTTTATTCTTCTTTTTCTTCTAAAAGTAATTTTCCGAAATCTTCCAGAATTTTTTTAAGTATTTCCTATTCAAATTTCCTAGTATTTTCCGCTGTTTTCTTTTTTCGTCGAATCACCGTTTTCGTTCATTTTATTCAAGTTTTGTTTCTCCATTATTTCCCTGTGTTTTCTTCTGTCTAACTTTTCAAATCTCAATCAACCCTCACACTGACAGCAGTGGGATAAACAGTTAAATAACAATAATTCATTTTTGCTGTAATTACAGATAACAGCTGTTTTATCAATACATATATCTTAATATTTACACAGAATTAATAATGTCGCATTCGATAAACAACTCACTCTTCAATCGCTTGTCGGGTTCTATATTAACCCCCAGGTCATTCTTTTCGCGCTGCTTATATAACGAGACGTCCTTCTAGCAATTATTCAGAAGTTTACCCAAACAATTTTAAACTATTGTGGAATAGTTCGTAATAATTATTATCCTCTAATTAAAAAATATTATCCTCTAGACGGCTGTGAAATGCTTTTTTGAAAATCTAAAATATATGTAAAAAACACAAACAGTCATAGCCTTCTAAAAAATAATTTTTTTTGATTGTATAGTATTTCCGGGTCATCTTAAAAAGCATTCAAATTTCAGCTTATTGCAATTTTTCTCCACAAAATTACTTTTACGTAAATTCCAGTTATAATATGTATGTAACATCCAGGTTATAAATATCAAAATTAATGCCTGCTTCTGAAAGTAAAACCACTCATCTTCCGAAAAAGTCAAAGAAAGTGAACGTCCACAATTTGAAATAACTGAAATAGTTTTGTAAAATATTTAACAAGGTTAACATAACTGTTCTAGTTTTTTCAACACCTGAAAAACCTAATCTCGTTGAGTTACTTTTATTTATCAAATAGTTAGTTTGCTCAAAGTGTTAAAAATTTTTTCTGTTTTTGCTTCAACGAACCATAAAAATGTAGAACATCACGACATATGCTCATCACGATTTTTTCCAAATATATTTAAAGCGCCTTAAGATAACTTCACTGCATTCGTTTTAAGGATTAGTAAATCTAACAGATGCAATGATAAATAAACCAATAGAAAGTGAGTAATTTATTCCAAGTAGAAATTTTTGATTTAGACACTTTTCATTGTCGAAAGTAATTTAGTGCATCTGATATATTTTTTAACCTTGTTAAAATAGGTGCGCAACTTGTTTTATAAGGTCTCAAGTCATTGACATAGTTAGTAATTTAAATAAAACTTTTATTAAATAAAAAAAATTAGAAAAAAGCATACAAAAAGTGTGTAATTAATAAAATATTGTAGATTTTGATTAGAAAAGTTTTGCTTTGTTTCCTTGGCCTACTCGTTGTCTGTTTTAAATTTCTAACTAAACACAATTTATCACAATATTGTCACTAATTTTTCAAATAAAAATTCCGAAGTAGTTTTGTCTAATGCTGTAACAGTTACAACGTGGAGAGAAAGGCTTGTGCCAAGGAAAACATGCTGAAAAAATAAATTAGCATAAAGTTTATATTAAGAGTAAATATCTCAAATGACTTGCTTCCGAAATTTTCTTCTCATTTTAGCTATAACTAAATTTTTTGTTGCTCTATTTCTTCCCTATTTTAGCTAACTAAAAACTAATAAAACTATCCTTTTCTTCACTTTTTTTGTTGTTGTTTCAGATGCGATTATCTTAGATAACTCCAGTAATATTGCGGAAATACGAGGACAATCGATGTGAAATTATTACGCCATTAGATGAATATTGTAAAATAGAACGGAGAATTATTGTGGTCATCTTTATACCGTTAAAATCGGTGTGAGGTACACTTTGTCTTCGTTTAGGTCGATTATTATGCAATTTTATTATTAATTTGCGGCATTTACTACGGTCAAATACCGGGATTAACAAGGTAGAAGTACCCAAAAAAAATACAAAGGAAAAGTTTTAATCAACAAATAAAACGATGCAATACGTAATACAGAGAACAAATATTTTTTTAATGATTAGATCAATTCTCAATCGAATTGCGCAAATAGAAATTGACAATGCTTGTTTTGTCGCATCGTAAAAGTAAACTTTCCTAAAGGATGACTCTCTATAATTATAAGAAAGTGAAAAAACAAAAATATATAATTATGTTTTTAAATAAAAAATAGCAGTATTATCAATTTAAAAAAAAAGCTGATAAACTACAAACATTGTTAAATAATAAAATGTGGACTCTGAAAAGGTTTAAAATTATAAAAATACAATTTTTGGAATTACATATTTTGTAATGTCAATAAATCTTGTAATAATAATCAATCGATAATAATAGCTTTTTAAAATTCTCTTTTAATCAAAAATAAATTAGTTTAGCTAGAAAATGTGATTAATATTCAGAAATATTGTTCGCCTAATAAAGAAAAATTAATTTGGTAAGTTTCTTTCAACAATATTAATTTTTCTATATAACTTTTTTTTACATTATAATTTAGGCACTGATAATGGAACTTTAGCTTCCGAGAGCGTTTTGCCACTGTTGTATTAGAATTTTGTTTAATCTTGTATGTGAGACATTGATTTCTATTGTTATTATTTATATAAATTCAAGAATGCTTTCATCAAATTCAATAAAAAAAATTAATACAGCTATATTTTTCTTAAAAATCTTGTTTCAGAAGACAAAATCAGAGTTTCACATTATTTCAATAACACCTTAGATAAAACCTTATTACACAATAATTACGATAATCCCAAAACTGCACTACTAACCTGAAGAAGGCCACAATAATAGTAAAGGGCAAATCGTCGACAAATTATATTTAAAAAACAACTCAAAAAACTTTGAATTATCTTCGACTTTAAGAAATTTCTAAAATGTCCAGGACCTGACAACATTCCATACGCGTTCATTAAAAATCTCCCGGAAGTTGGACTAAACAGATTACTCAATATCTACAACCAAATTTGAACAACTCAAACTTTTCCTGAGCAATGGCGACTATCTCATGTAATACCCATACATAAACCCGGCAAAGATAAGAAAAATCCACAAAACAACAGACCAGTTTCTTTAACTGTGTGCAAGACTCTTGAAAAAATAGTAAATCATCGTCTCGTCTGGTTCTTAGACGAGATTCTTAAAAAATGAACTTCAAAGACCACATTCAAAATCTTAAAGTAGAATGTATAAAATGCTTACATATGATGAAAACCCTCTCAAACAACACATGGGGAGACGACCAGAAAACACTACTCTTTTTCTATAAAACGGTGATTAGAGCCAAATTGGCTATGCGTCCACTATTTACGCAAATACTAACAAGACGGTTCTTAAATTACTCAATACATATTCAAGGCATCCGTCTAGCAATAGGAACCGTAAGATCTACACCGGTTTGTAATTTATACAAGATCTCCAATGAACCTACCCTAACTCTCAGGAGAGAACTACTTGAACTGTCATATCTTACCAAAGTACTCAGTAATAAAGAAAACACTAATCACAAATCTCTTAAAAACCAAAATAATGCCAACTTATATAGAACCCAACCGCAAGAAAACCAATAGACATCCGACCACAAAATTATTTAAACTCTTTAAAGATCGAAATAAATCAGATTAACGAACATTGCCCACTTACTCTCCCATTCTGGACAGACTCGCCTCCGATAATAGACCTAACCCTACGAGAATACCCGAAGGAAGACACAAACCCAGAAATATACCAAGCCGTGTTTTGTAAAAAAGTTTTTACTTGCTATTACACTGATACTTCTAAAAATGACACAAGAGTTGGTGCAGCTATCATAAATAACAACAAAACGATAAGACTAAAATATTCTGACATGACAAGTATCCACACAGCCGAACTAAAAACAGTGAAACACACCCTCCAAGAAATCAAGTCTTCCTTCAAACAAAAATTCTTAATCTGTTTAGACTCACTGAGCTCTTTACTCACAATCCAACACTCCCAACCACTCAACCACTTAGTCTATGAAATCAGATCCCTTATAAACGAAATAACCCTTTAACAAAAAGAAGTCGTCTTAATATGTATTCCATCTCATTGTGGAATTGTTGGCAACGAAGCAGCAGACAAAATAGCAAAAGAAGTTACCATGGCTCAATCAAATCCAGACATCACAGACCCCTACGTAGAGAAAACAGATCTAAAAAACTTCCTCAAAACAGAAAACATCAAAATGCGGACCAAACGAGAAAACTAACTGCATGCCTACAAATTTCGGACAACGACAAATGCAAACTAAATCGCAGAGAAGAGGTCATAATAAATCGACTCCTAAGTGGACACACTCGGCTAACTCACATGTACCTGATCAAAGAAAAGGAACCCCCGCAGTGCTGCAATAACCAATTGGATGTTACACACCTATTCGAATGCCCAAAAACTGCCCAACAACGTATAGAGGCTGGACTAATGCAAGCACCAACTCAAATGTAGAACATATCCTAAAATACCTAAAAATCATAAATATATATGACCAAATGTAACACTAAAAAGCGCTAATGACCGATGTAGTCGATGCGCTTAATTTAAAAAAAAATGTCTATTATTTCCCTGAGTAAACCAGGTTTGCCAACACAACAATTACTAGTAAATGTAATTTTTGTTAATGTAATCAGATTAAAAAAAGCGCTTAATAGCGTCAGTCTGACTTTAGTTTTAAAGATAAAATATGTTTTCGTAAAAATAAATACTTTTTCAGGGCTGACAACTAAATAATTATAATTCTGGCAGTTTAAGGATGATTTGTGACTTTTTTGTAAAACAAATTAACGCAAATACACAGTTTTTGAACCTCCATGTTTTACTAAAGTGTTTAACATGATCAAGTTGATAGGTTATACAAATAAACTAATAATTAGAAAAGCTCTTAATATTCAAGAAAAAACATTTCTCTAGAAAAAGAGTCTAGAGACAAGGTTATGACTACTTCCGTGTTTTATACCGACGAGTAATTAAATTAATTAAAATTAAATATTGCATGAAATCCCAAATTTCGTGCTTAGCTCGGCTAGTATGTAAATCATTTTTTTTTTTTTTGAATAGACAATTACTTTGCGAACCAAATTAATCTTTAATTAAATTTGAAATTTTCGATTGCCAGTTATGAAAATAATAATTAACTATATCTGCCATCATCCTGTACATTTTTTAGCACTTCCTTAATCACAGAACACTACCGTTACTTCCAGTGGGAACATCACTTCAAGAATTGTATGTACAATACCATAAGTCAGTTATAACTGCTTTTTTTGGTAAAAATGTTTTCTTATTATAACCATATCAAATTCTAATAAATAAACCTTGAAAATTAGTGAACAGAACATGGAGATTTAACGTTAATACCTGGAAAAATTTATAACTATTGTTGTCTTAGTCATTTAGTGGTTTTACTGTGATCATTTAAAATTTCTGTTTACAACAAAATGTGACACCTTGGTTTATAAATAAATCGACATCTTTATTCAGTTATTTTGTGATTTGTGAAATAAATTACGCAATTTTAGTAAGCAATCAAAAAAATTTACTTTCCTTCACCCACAGGGAAAAAACCACGTTTATTGGGTTATTGGTTCGTTATCTAACTCAAATTTCTCGTGCCGATTGTAATTTTTCGTCTAATTTTCGCCTTATTAGTCTGACACCTTTATTAATATCTCTTGAAACAACACAAAGGCGTTAAACAAACCTCTCATGTGTCGGTTATTCTCTTAAAACCGTTGCAACAGACTATGACGTGTCAAATATTAGCGTGCTTATGAATGGATAAAAGAACGGTTGAAGGACAACCTCTCCTTATAAGAGAGGTCTCCATATGCGAAACGGTTCCTGTTACATATTCATACAATAGCATTTGTCGTTAGAGAATTTATTCGAATTCCGAAAGTTGCAAAAACGAAACTTATTGGAAATTATCACGTGCCTTAAGTAAGATTTCGCGGTGTTGTGGTTCTCAGTCATGCATTCTTAAATCAACAGTCATAAAATGACAGAATTAGATATTCACGTGGGTAGATTCAGATCTTTGAGGCAATTTGAGGATTTCCTTGTTGGCTCTGAAATTGAGACGACAGTTCAAAGTTGGTGTCGTGACTGCACGTTGAACTCTCTTCTTTGTGTGCAGCTACATCTTCCGAGGTCGCTTCTAAAGACTCACCTCGAAAATTTAAGCTTTGCTTCATTTATAGCGAGTTGAAGATGATTTGAGAGCCTCTAAAAGACAGCATTTTCTTTAGTGACAGATAGTTCTCACAGCTAATTGATTTACTTATAATTATACATCAAATATAATGAAAGCTTTTTTAATTTTATATTTGTATTTATACTTTTTTTAAATTTTTCTCTAATTAGATCTTACACAAAAATCTGATTTTTTAATACGTGATATATATTACATTTTTAAAGGCAGGTGCGTTGTCAAATTACACAAAATCCTACTATAGTCCTAAGAACAGGTAGGCTGTTAGACTTTTTTTTATATCCGGCTTTTCAAGCAGCAATTTGGAAGCCGATAATTATTCCAAAAACAAATGTTTCTACAAAGTTTATTATAAACAAATAAAAGCTGTTACTTTTGATTCCTAAATTCTATTAAAAATTCTAAATTATATTTTTTTGAAAAACAAAAACAAGAATTATTGTAAATTGCTTCTTCTAATTCAAAAGTTTTTAAATATTTTTCTCAAAAGACCATGTCTTTTTAACACAATTTTTATATTAAAAGAAAATAGAAATTGTTCTAAAATTCGTTTATTTGTTTATAGATAATTATGTTTTTTTTTTTCAGTATTTTAGGGTTTAAAAGAGCTAATAGTTTTAAAAATTTTGTGAGCTGAAGAACACGGAATATAAAAAAATGTATCTGCAGTATTTATAAAAAAAAAAAGTAAAATCAAATGCTCGCGAAAAATTGCCCTTTTTATACTAACAATAAGACGTTTTTCTTCATCTGGCTCAAAGGACAATAAAATATGTACACTTTGAAAGCCAAAGGCGACCACTATTACAAAAATAGATATTTACTGCAATTTTTATAAAAAAGAGAGTACAAACTAACGTCTCCAGCTCCTAAATTCTGTTAAAAACTTTAATATTGGTAACTGAAATATAGATTTTTGAGTGTTGAAAGCAAAAATTATTGTAATAGCCCCGTATCTTCCAAAACTTTTTGTAGTATTCGGCTCGAAGGATTATTCCTTTATTAATCTTCAATTTTTCTTGATTTTTTACCACTCTTAACTTTCATCTAGTTTTCTTTTTTTAGTAGTCATTTTTTTATTTTTATTTTTTTTTAAATTGTTTTTCAAATTTGCCTAGATTTCTGCCTTCTAAAATTTCATTGTAGTTTCTGCAAGACGTCCTAAATGACGTTCTTCAATTTCTTAAAGCTTTCTTTATTGTTTTTTTTTTGTTGTATTTTCTTCTTCTTCTCTTTTAATCGTTTGTTTAGTAATTCTTTATTTTTTTGTAAAAACATAGAATCTACAGTTCTTTTAGAACTGCCTAAAGTAAGTTTTACAATTTTTTTTTTGGTTTTTTTCTTGTACAACAAACGAACAAACATATTGATTTATCTAGTGGTTTTGTAATTAGGTCACCTTATCTACAAATTTCTATAGAATCTACTTATTCAAATTGTTCTAGAATCTACTTTTGCTCTTCTTTTTCCACTAGTCGTAATTCTTCTTGTTCTTTTCTCTCTACCGTTCCAGAATTCAAGTCTGGATAGACCTTTTGTATGTTTATACAAACTTAAAACTTAATTTGGTGACTTAAAAAAACGTCTAGACAATTAATTTATTTTTGAAATCAACTAATTACAAATGAGTATATCAATTTTCTAACGCTTGCTCGTTTCTCTTTAGTAAAAAACTAGATAAAAAGACAAATTGTGTCCTTTAAGTACATCTTAAAGACTAAAAAACAGTTTATAAAATTAAAGGACTGGTTGGCAACCCTAGTTGGGACACCCTGTAGTATTCTTGTACTTCGTGTTGCCGCTTATTAAAAAATGAAGTGGCAGCGTTGTTTAGAGGACCCTTAATTGGCTTTGGTGACGCCAAATTTTGCCAAGGTTTCGTGAAAGTAAAATTGCAATTATCGAAAATATTCCCTTGTTTTTGGAAACTGGTTTCGGAAATAATGAAGCTATATAGTTGTAGTTGTTGGCCTTTAACATAATTCGCTTCGGTTTTAAACAATAAACCCATCATCGTAAAATCTAATTTAATTAGAATTAAGTATTTATCACTTCCTTATGGTTAGATGTAATGATCTATATCTATCTATATTCAATTACTTGTTTATGGAATTTGTTTTTTTTGCAATTATTACCTTCAATAACCAGTTGAGTATCATTATTATAAAAGCTTCTGTACCGTTATTACACATTCAAATCTTGTCTCTGAGTAAAAGTGAAATTCAAGTTATTTGCTTAAGGCGTTGATCTATATATTCTATGGGTTATTACAAGTACGTCCTTGCAAATAGTACTAGGCTAATCAACTATAGCCTGTCTAAAAGCAAATTACAACAAAACGTGTACTAATTTTAGACATTCGTTTTTGTTTTATGAAATCTTCTTTTTACAACAATGACAACATTATTTATTCAATCGTGGTTTTCAGGTCACTGTCCTTTGGGATGAATACTCTAAATTACATGTTTTGTATTACAAGTGTTAAGGCATGCATGTAATGTGAGATAAAAAATGACCACAACGCATTTATTGATATTAATTTGTTTAGAAAATAACGTAACAAAAAATTTGCAAAAAAGAAATTATTAGATATCTACTAGAATTCGAGTTTTTGTGTTTTTTAATTGTTTTGACTTTGTTCTTCATCTTTTAAAAAATTATTGTGGAAGTTTACTTGTTAACTCTTAATTGTTTATATTTCTTTTTTAGCAAAAACTTGTAATGCTATCAACCTTGAATCTCTAATTATTATTATTTTAGGTATTTGTTGAAAATTACTCTTTTTGCTTCATTAGCTAATTCTTCACTAAATACGTAGTTTCATAAATTCAAAATTTTCAAATACTGCTTAAAATAAGTATCTTAATTAAAATAAATTCTATAACTAGAATTTTATAAGTTAGATTCTAAAAACAAAGAAGCAAAAGAGCCCTGAAATGGCAAAGAATTTATACAAAAAAATTTCTTTCTGGTAATTTGATATGCATTAAACAGTACAAAACAATTAAAATATTGGAAGAAGAGGATAAAACCCTCCTAAAGCGTGTTCACAAAAAAGCTTAAATAAATCTTTTAATTGCAAATTACATAAAAATCAAGATACAGGCAGTGCCGTTGCTATAAATACATAAAATTTTGAAGACTTCTTGTCTTCTTATCTACCAAGTCCCTTAGAAGTCGGAGTCAAATGCTTAATATCCTCTTATTGAATCTTACGAATCATGAGAAAATTGGGTGCAAACAAAAATTTATTTACTCAAAAAAAAGCAGAGAGTAGGAAAAGAGAACAATAAATGGAGTTTATAAAATTTAGGAAAGAATAAAGAATATTTCGTTGGGATTAGTAAAGTAAAAAACGAAATTGAATAAAATAAAACAAGAAAAAAACCGAAATTATCCGAATGAGAGAATGAAAATGTTGTCTTAAAAAGACAACAAAAAGCTAAAGAAACAATTCTAGCAAACGCTAATAAGAAAACACGAAGAAAATTTGAATTTCAAAAAAATAGGTGAAGAATCATGAAAGTTCTCTTCAACAGTGATGTCTCAGTGAGAAAATTGTTGTAAGCGAAAGACAGTTTTTGCAACAGAAACAACAATTAACAAGGCCACGTAAAGCTACGTTTTGGGAAACAGAAAAAAGCATTTTCATGAGAAACATCTATTGATAAAAAAACAGATTAAAGAGATCTTCATTTTGCAAAAACATCATATATTGACAAGACAAGAACACCTAAAATTTAATTAAAATTAAATCTAAAAATTTTAAATAATCTTTCAACAGTTTTAATGTAAATATCTTACAGCAATTTTTTTTATATACAAAAATAAAAATAACAGAATTTATGTTTAGGACCTTATAATTTGAAAACTGAAACAACTAGATTTTTGAAATTTTTTTTGAGATTCTCTAACTCTAGGGAAACGCATAGCATTTTGTTGGTCAAGTCAGGTTAAGTCAGTTCAAGTCAGGTCAGGTCAGGTCAGGTCAGGTCTGTATGTTATATTAGACTATAAATTATTTGTTACTACATATTTGTATTAATAATATTAAAGTCGAAGAAAATTTTTAAAACTTAAAAATGGTCGAAACTAGCATTAAAATTGCAACAAAAACGTTTTCTGGCATACAAAAAGGCCAAATTAGAATATAATCATATTTAATTTTAAATCAACAAGAAAATTTACTCTTCCTATTAAAATACGGGATTAGGATTGTACTAAAAATTCGGGTCCTACTTCCATGTTTTCCTTTTTTTTCTAGGGGATTTTTATGTTTATTTTCTTGCTTTACTTACCTTATTTTTCCTCTTTTAACGTTCAGAAAGATCTAGAAATAGACGTACTAGTTCTACCTACAAGAGCTAAGGCTAAAAAGAGAGTTTTGTGTTACTCAGTAAAGATAGTAAAAACAGAATGCTAGAAAATAATATTTTTAGCCGTTCGAGCAACATTTTAAAATAAAGCTCTCGCAACACAAATTTTTAGCTTTCAGTATTTTTTTAAATATGTTTTAGTAACTTTTTTGTAATTTTTTTAGTATAAATATTAAGAATTAATGGGCTGATTTCAAGTTGAGATAATACCGGTATATTCGTTTCTTTGTGATTGGTTGTTGCCATGGAAAAGTATTAAAATTTGCGATACTACCGGTATTATCTCAACTTGAAATCAGCCTATTAGACTTCTATCTGACTGTTTTTTTATTTGTTTCAAAACGATTTTAAATGAAATTTTTCACCTTTTATGTTTCACCGCATTAACAATTTCTAAAACCTCGAATTTTGCTTTTATGAACTAGAAACAATGAGTTATAATTAAATTTTCCTAAAACTTTCAATTTTTTAAGGTTATTAAAGGGAGTGGTGTTCTGGTATGTTTTTGTAATAATAATAACCCATATTTTTGTAGAAACGTCCATTTATACTGGTTTTAATATATGCATCAATGCACAAATGTCAAATACAACATAAACAATGTAATAAAAGAAAATTTTCTTTCAACAACACTCTAATTTAGTCGTTTGAAATTTTTTAACAACAAACAACCGGATACTTCACAATTAATATGATAAAATTTGGTGTGAAGTAAAGGCCGTTCTTGCTAATGAGTGAACAATATAATTATTTGGAATTATTATAGTTATGCTAACATCTCGTGCATAACATGTCACAATATTTATACTCACGTTCTTTACTTAATAAAAAAAAATTCTTGTAATTAAGTTAAATGTGATGATATAGCAAGGACGGTGAGTTACCTTTAATTTTGAAAAAATAAAAATAAAATTGCTTTATAATAGGTTATCCTCAAGCACCTGTGTACATCAGTATTCAATAGAAAGTTAATTTCATGTATAGTCTTATCATATCAAAATGGGGCATTTGAAAGTCCGTCCATGAATATTAATCTCCTAAATTTAGCGATATAGATTTTCCGTTTCAAGGATCGTTCACCTCTTTCCAATATGCAAAAACGTAGCAATAAACGTTGTAGGCGTCTATGCAATTACCATGGTTTTAATGCGCTGTTGCAGACGACCTGAAGAAACCAACTCCTGATCGTGTCCAGACTGAAAACATCACCCATAGCTAGTTTATGACGTCATTCATTCCTCA
This sequence comes from Tribolium confusum, assembly GCA_029207805.1. Taxonomy (NCBI): domain Eukaryota; kingdom Metazoa; phylum Arthropoda; class Insecta; order Coleoptera; family Tenebrionidae; genus Tribolium; species Tribolium confusum. The sequence goes on from JALGAY010000004.1 coordinate 1,766,390, forward strand.
ACATTACCATTGTTCGAAATCTCGAAATCTTGCACTTAGCTCTTGCAATTAATCAATTAGAACTGAACTTGACCCATAAGTGTAACGGAAAGAATTCGTACTTTATTACAAAATCCCTTTCACTTTTTTCTCAAGACTCTATTGGAGTGTTGGTACTCCAAGTTCAGTTAGAGTCCTTGGACACACGAATTTATGGAACTGGAACTGTGGGTAACGCTTGGTAGATGAGTTATATAATAGGGTGAAAATTTTAGACACTTGTTTTCGAAGATAATAAAGGCTCTTTTCTAGTTTTTACTATCTATATTGGGCCATAAAACAAGTCCATCATTTTTAATTTTTTAATTTTACTCAAAAACTCGTAATCTATAATTTTAAAAACCTCTGAATGTCTATTTGCATATTTTATCTTTACACAATATGTCCGCCATTTTGATTTCCTTAATTTTTGTACAGTTTCATCTTATTTTGTCTGTTATATTATCTAAAACACTAGCATTTTTTTTACAATCGGCCATTATAATATTGCTAATTTTTACATAATACGTAATCAATGATCTCACAAACATACACCACAACTTATCTTTATAATCGGCCATATTAAAACCCCCATTTTAAATTTGTGTCATCATATTTATTTTAATGATAGACCATATTAGGTTCACCATTTTTATTTTTTTATCTTTAGTATTATTACAAAATTGTTTTTAGTGATTTAAAAATCACCTAACTGTATGTACCCACAATTTCATGTGATTTTGCTAGATATTTTACACACTACCTACCATTATTTTTTTATAATTGGCCACGCTTTATCCGCCATTTTGATTTTCTCAATTCTCACACAAAAATTCTGAAAACCTCGAAATATTGGATGCAATTTTGTCAAATATTTTTCAAGATAGGGAAATTCAATGACGTCAACAAGCCAGCACTAATAATCGATAACTAAATGGCTTGCTATTGGCTCAGAAAACCTGTCAATATTTTTTAATCACGTTCCTAGTATACTGTTTTATGTCATTTTGTTTAATAATTTCTCTCGTTATTTTGGCCAGTTATGTATAAAGTATCAGCATTTTTACTGATGTAGGCCTGCCATTTTTATTTTTTCTATTTAAGTCTTAAAATTGTAATCCAATATTTTAAATACCCCTGAGTATACAGTTATGTGATTTTGTAAAACATGTTTTTACTGTTACAATTGGCCATACTGCTATTTAAATATCACAATTTTCATAATAAGATTGTAATCGATGACCTTGAAAATACCAGAATCTGCAGTGTTCCAAGTTCCCCCATACAAATATTATCAAAAATATTTCCCTTTTTACGTATATAGTCAGCTATATTACATCCGCCATTTGGTATTTTTTAATTTTTATTACAAGATTGTGATCAACTAAGTGTTTTAGTATAGTTTGTTAGTATCGTTACACGCTAAATTAAGTCAGCCATTTTGATATTTACAATTTTTATCATAAAAATGTTATCAGTGATCTTACAAACATCTAAATATGCAGTGTTTTACAGACGGCTAAATTAAGTCGGCCATTTGAATTTTTACAATTTTCATGACAAAATCAGGTTTAGAAACAGATTTTTCTAAATTTTAGCTGTGTTTTTTACACGCAATTTTTAAAATTCTGTTTTCTTTATTCAAGCAAATTTGGTTGTATTTGGTCGCTCCTAGAACGCTGGAATTCCGAATCATAGACTAAGACAATGTCGACCTTAAAAGGTCTGAGTAGATCGACCACGTTTCACTTTCGTTTCAAACGTGAATCTATGCATTTTGCCTTTAGGAGGCGAACATCTTCTATTTTGAAATGTCAAACGGTGTGGAAACATCCAAGAATGCGACCTCAACGCAGCTAGGAAATCATATTTTTGGCGAAGATGATGCAAGGAGTTTTTGTTGCTGTAAATTCTAATTACGTCTACAATTTAACCACATTTATTGTTATTATTATATAACAGTAATCAATTAACCACGAAGGTCAACACAAAAAAATAAAGAAGATTTGATCTTTGCCCTTTGGAGTGTGTCAAAAATTTTGTAAAAATCTGTATCTAGCTCAGGTGTGTTGCAATTAAGCGTGAAAGTGTCCTATATGTAGAGTGAACATTCTTGTTCTAGGGCGTTGTTTCGTAGGAAAAAAGCCAAGTCGCCATTCATTTCTAGCAGACGCTAAAGCTTAATTACCATAAAATCGATTGGAAATTGAAATTAAGTAAACAAGATAAAAAATAATTTAATTATGTCATTATAATCTTGTGTAATGTGCTTTAATTATCATAGAGAAAAAAATACGAGAGTTTTATTTTGTGCATAATAGACTGGTCAAGTGTGAAATGAGTCTCTTACTTTTTTTTACTAGGACGTTGATAATTTTGAAAGTAATAATAGCTGGCCTCCATACAACAAGGATTAAATTTGTGTAATTCACGGTGAAACAAACAAAGGTATTAAAGTCTAAATTGACTCGGAATTATTATTATTCCACTCTGACGCTTCTTCTTTGAATTGGAAATTAGGTTTTTACCACAGGGGAATGCATCTGTAAATAGATAGTTATGAAAACACTGAATTTCATTCACCTGTGCTGTAAAAATTACTTTTTATCATCTAGAAACGTTTATTAAGTGTGAGACAGTAAAACAGTTAGAAGCACTACTTAGACGGACTGCTAGAAACCAAAAAACCTTCTGCCTTTATATCTGCCACAAGTAATAAAACTAATCCGTAATCGCCATCACTTTAATAACGTCGCTTTTGAGAGTATTGCTCACTTTAATCGCTATCAGATTCCACACTAACCAACCAACTGTCCGGTTAATGCCTTTTGCTCTTTTATATAACCATACGTTTCCTTCCAGAATGTGTCCAGATAGTTCACAAAATTTCTCCACACCTGCGAAGCAATGACTCATTCTTCTCGTTCGGTCTATAGACGTGTCTATTAATGATTTCGTAAAAGGAGATCGTTCCCATCTTATGAAAATCTAATAACCCCTCAAATCGAGATTTTTTTATATCAATCGATAGCTCTTGAAATAAGGAGCAATTGGTATCATTGCGCCAACTTTGTAGGTCATCAAATTTCCTTTATTATCTCAATGATTTGTAAAGATTTTTACCAATAAAAATCCCATTTTACACAACTTTAATTAGTTTAATTTCTAAAAACGCCATTTTGTGTTAAAAAGCACACTGTTAATTACAGATTTCTAAAATAGTTTATGACTAGTGTCCATGGCGGTTATACCGCCACTTTGACATGTTACTCTGCTGCGTTTCGGAAAAAACTTTTTTTTATTGCTATGTACTGATTAATTTAGCACAAACCACTCTTGCTGTTTATGTAATGAGTCGAAACATTTGCGAAACTCGCTATATTTATGAAAATCCTGAAATATCTTACCACTGAAACCAAAATTGGTAAAACGTTTAGAAATTTCCAGATAGATAAAATTCTTTCAGTGGCAACTGCTGCACTTTCCCGTCATACGTCTTCATTTCTAATCAATCAAGCTCGTTTTTGCACTAAATTGAGTTAGGCTGAGTGCGTTCCGGCTTTCATTTTTATTAGCAATATGGTGCTCGATTAATTTGTGTTTGTTGCATAAGTACAATAACATAATTGCATTCTCTCCAATCACTTGATTGCTTTCTTTTCTAATCGATATAATAGATGTACTTACAATAAATCAACCGCATCATCTCAAACACCAACAATGATTTAATTAGCTTGCCACCCAAGTGAAATTCTGGTGGATTTACTTCAAGTCAATTAGAGTTGCTTTGAATTAATTCAATTATTTCCCTTTTAACGCCCACGAGTGGTATACATACATCCTAGAGTGACATTACTGACATTCTCAAGCACTCCCAGAGAAAAGCTGCTCGAGGTGATGGTCGGGTATAAAATGGTGATTTTAAATGAGTATAAATTTCAGAAAAAGTGTAACCCGGTTTCCGGATTTTCGACTACCGAATAAGGAGCTGGTTATGACTTTTTAACTTTGTTTTATTCAATGAAGTCATGTTACTGAGAGACTTATTTAAGCATCAAAGGATAAGTCATCTTCCAAATTATTTTATATGAACTTGAAATACACTTTCTAAATACCAAAACCGTGAATACTACCAGTTTTTTGTTCTTATATGATAAAATAATATGTTTATTAGAGAACCAAGAAGAGGCTGTACCCTAAGGGCGCCAGCAAAAAGGGACGCATCAAACAAAAAAAATTATAATTTTTAAAAAAATTTTTGAAACAAACTCACTCATGCTAATCAGTAAAGTCAGTCTGTCTGACAGTCTTATCCCTTCTTGTAATAAAACCATTCAACACAAGTAAATTCACGTTCTTATTGATATCTCTTTCGACATCATGGCCTAAAATGCAACGAACATAAAACGTATTGTATTAAGAATGTCATTCTTTTCTATCTTCTAATTAATTTCAAACGACTAAATTAAAATGTTTTTGATAGAAAGATATTCTTTTTTCAACCACCTATATCATAAGTTGTATTTACCCTTGAAATAACGCTGCTTAAGTAGTTGAAAAAATAGAATAAACCTCAAAGCTGGAGATTTGTTGTCGAGAATGCTTAAACCTCGAACTTCGCCGTTCTCGATTACGAAAAATTATCCTTACAGCCCTTGAGGTCTAACAAAATATTATAACACTCTTATATGCTGTATTTGACATATGTGTGTTAATGCATGTATTAAAACCAGTATAAAAAATCGTTTCTACAAAAATATGGGTTATTATTATTACAGAAACATACCACAACACCACTCCCTTCAATAACCTTAAAAAATCGAAAGTTTTAATAAAATTGAATTACAGCTCATTGTTTCTAGCTCATAAAACTAAGGAAAAACTGAAAGCTCACTTAATCAAACAATATACCTGTTTAAAAAGCAATCGTTTGTCAAGATTTTTGCAAAGAGTAATTAGACCACTAACCTTTCAGCATACCTCATTAACCAAAAACAGAAAAGTTGTTTGAAAATGGTGTAACATATCCAGAACGTGGGTAGCTCTAACATTTCAAATCAAAGACCGTACCGATATGTGAAATGATACCTTGGTTATATTTTATTGTTATGGTTGTTTTCCCATAGTCTCAGACCCAACAACAAAATCAGAATAAAAGCAAATTGGTAGGCAAATAACCCAATCATTTTGACCGAGACGTGAAAATACTAACGTCGTATGTATTATACTAGCTGTATAATTTATTTACGTTAGTATATAATCAAAAACTTAAATAAATGGAGAGTCGGCCTATTTTTCTTCGACTTGATGATACTAATAATCGACAAAATTATAACAGCGATATTTCGCGAAGAAATTTCATTGTTGTTGTTCAAGCGTTTCAAAATTGTTACAAAATATTTCTAAATATTTGCGTACAAATAAAAAAAATAGATTTAAAGCCAAGAAGAAAGCATGTGACCTTATTTCAAATTTTCTTTTTAAATTCAACTTCTGACACTAAAAAATTGATACCTAGGCATCTTTAAAGAATGCTTTATAAAGATGAGCTCTCAATTTTAATAGGAAGGACTCCCTCATCTCAGTTTTCTATTTTTTCTTTAGTTCTGTTTGGCAAAATCTATATCCCGTCGCTACTTGATTGTAGGAAAAAATTTTATTTACATTTTTTGTAGAAAATTGAACGCTCTAAAAAGGTATTTTACAATTTTTTTATAGCTATTAGCGTTTAGAAGATATCAGAGGTCAAAGTTTGAAGAATTAAACAAAAATTTCTTTTTTACTTCTAAATTTTATAACTCAAAGATAAATAAATATTAAAAAATGCAAAATACATAGTTTTATAGTAAATTAAACGTTCTACAAGAAAGGTCTCTCGATTACTCTAAGCACTTAGAAGATATTCGCATTTTAAAAACAAAAATTTGAGACTAAATCCACATTTTTGTTTAAATGGTTGGAGTAATAAAAGTTTTGACATTAAAGTCAGAAATTTGAGTTTAATAGTTTTTTAAGCAGAAATTTTAAAATAATTTTCATTTTTAAATTGTGTTTATTTGTAATTTCGTTTTATTGTTATTTGAATTTGCCGTTCTGTAGATAGTTTTTATCATTTGAAACAATAATAAAAACATTATAAGGAATTTGACTCGAGAAGAATGCGCCTAAGCTGTGGTTTTGTTGGAAGAAGGGTGCAACTACAGAAGAATTGGTGAAAGATTTGGTGTATCTCATACGTCAGTTTCGCGTATGATACAAAGGTACAGAGAGACAGGAAGTCACCTCAGAAGACCTGGGCAAGGAAGAAAAAGGAAAACCACTCCTATTCAGGATAGATTTTTAAGAATATCTGCGCTAAGGGAACGCTTTGTAACCGCCAGGAAGCTACAAACTGAGTTCCGTGATGTAGAAGGAATTCAAATCAGTACCGAAACTGTTAGAAAAAGACTTAAGGAGGATAATTTAACACTCCATATTCCTGCTCGTCGTCCTGCATTGACTGCAGAACACCGCAGAGCAAGATTAGAATTTGCTAGAGAGCACATAAATTGGCAAAGAGAGGATTGGGAGTCTGTTCTTTTTACGGATGAGTCAAAATTTTGCCTTTACAACTGCGATAGACGTGTTCGTGTGTATCGTAGACCAAATGAGCGGTACGCACAGTGTAACATTCAGAATACCACATTGTTTGGTGGAGGCTCAGTAATGGTTTGGGGTGGTATTTCCTTACAAACTCGCACGGAGCTAGTGGTTGTAAATGATGGCTCTATAAATGCGGACCGTTATATAACAGACATTCTTGAAGAGCATGTCGTACCATATGCCCCTTATATTGGTCCAAATTTTTTGTTATTGCAAGATAACGCAAACCCCACACTGCCCGAATTGTTAAAGATTACTTGAATGAGGCAGAAATCAATGTTTTGGATTGTCCAGCTCGAAGCCCTGACCTGAATCCTATTGAGCATGTTTGGGACATTCTCGGGAAACGTTTAAAAAATCTTCCACATCCTCCTGTCCATCTTCAAGAGATAGGTCCTCAACTAAATGAAATTTGGTATAACTTAAATCAAGAAGACATAAGTTCGTTAATTTTGAGTATGGAACGAAGATGTGCAGCGGTTATTCAAAGTAGAGGTAAAAATACGCAATATTAAGATGTTTTCTGTAACCTTTATAACGGCGTAACTTTAATAAAATTTTGTTTTCGGTTAGTTTTTCTATATTTGGACACATTAGATATTAATTTACTTTAAACAAATGTTTTTGTTAAATTTTTCTTAATTTTGTACCAATTGGTCGAATACATGTTTCAATTTTCAAAAAAATTCAAGTGCGTTAATATAATGGAGCAGTGTATATGTTGCGCATTTTCTAATATTTATTTATCTACGATTTATAAAATTTACAAGTAAAAAAGAAATTTTTGTCAAATTCTTCAAACTTTGGCCTCTGATATCTTCTAAACGCTAACAGCTATAAAAAAATTATAAGATACGAGGTGAGCGCCAATAATTCCTGGCCTGACAATGAAGGAGTCAAAGTACAACAACAAGTTTTTTTTTATTTTTCAATGTAATCTCCCTTAACCTCATTGACCTTCTTACAACGTTTAATTAACAACTCAATCCCGTTAAAAAATATTCTTCAGCTTTGTCCTCAAAATGGGCGAAAACAGCTTCTCGTAACTCAAAGTCGTCCCGAACATGTCGTCCACGAAGGTCCTTTTCTAAATAACCAAACAAATAATAATCGCTGGGAGCCATATCTGGGCTATAGGGAGGGTGATCTATTTGTTCGAAACCGCAATCCATAATAGCAGCTTGTGCAACGCTAGCAGTATGAACGGGCGCATTATCCTGCAACAACCGCACGCCTCTGGTTAATTTTCCTCGCCGTTTTTCTCGGATACTTTTCGGCAACTTATGAAGTAATCCTGCATAATATGTGCCTTTAACAGTGGTATTTGTTTCTTTAAAATCAATCAGAAGGATTCCTTCACAATCCCAAAAGATCGTAGCCATTACTTTTTTTGTTGACCGGCAGACTCAACCGGCAGATTAAACTAAAAATTAAACTCCTTTTAAAAGACAACCTTGAAGCTACTGTTGCGAAATGAACAGCAAGAACTGAAGCTACTACCTCTTTGACTTCTTAATGTTTAAATCCTTAGTTTTAAGAAATTCGGTCACCAAGTTTTTTGCACCGGTATTTAAAATAGAGACTTTCGGGAATTTTCTGATAGCAACTGGGTAGCAGAATTAATTTGCAGTTTTACTAACTTATTAGATTTGTCATTTGCCGGCAATGGTATTTTTCAAAATCCGCCTACTAGAGTTACTTCTAAAATTACGAACAAAGCTCCAAATTTTAAAGATAATATCTCAAGAACAGTTCGTGTTAAGTAAAAAACAATTTGAGTTTTGGGAGTTTAAAAACAAGCAGAACAAATCAATAAAAGTAAAATTTTCTGAGAAATAAAAAAAAGAGATTTTTTCCTCTTTTAAAGTCGATCCTGGAACATACTGTAAATGCAGTCATACTTTTCTGGATGAAGTAGCAAACAAACTATAACATTCCGCTAGATTAACTATTCCGATTACATCTATTGCAATTGCAAAATCGTAAGAAATTCTGTAAAATAATCTAACAATAGCGGGAAAATGAATTTTGATTTGAAACTCTGTAAAAACAAAAGTGAGCACATACTAAACATCCTCAAGATTCATCTGTCTAAATTACAGGTTTCATTGTGTGAATTCGGTACGTTCTAATTATCATGATTACATAATAAATCTATGAAGTAGTGTTGAAGAGTTTAAAAGTCAAGAAACGCGTGTGAATTCTTTAAAATGACGGAAGTCAACACACAATGAAATTAAACTTTAGGTACTTTCATAGAGTTATATTACGTGATTTAGTTTGTGCATTATACTGTCTTTGCAACTACCTAACCTACCCACGCAACTATTCCAACCTAGATTTTATATTGTTTGCAGATAGAATAAAATTACGAAGGTGTTGATCATGTGTTTCACTTAAAATTGAATCTATTCCATCTGAAAAAACGTAACAGAATCACACTTTTTCTATTTAGGTTTCTAAACTAAGAAATTCAGTGATTAATGAGAGGAACATATTGTTTCAAGCTGTTGTTTGTTAAAAAAAAACAACTAATTTAAATAACTAACATATGTGTTTGATTACAATTTCTTCTAAAGCTTTTAATCCTCCGGAAACGAGCTTTTGTTCTAGTAAAATCCAGTCCTCGTCTTAAAACAATGAAGTTGAGGAACTCCAGTCGGTGATTTTGTTTTATACGATATGAGTAATGGTAGTTACGGAATTGTGTTTCTTGGACAGGCGAAACGGTTGGGTTCTTTTCCTTCCTACCAGTTGGTGGAATAATCAAGGTCAACCACTCTCTCGGTTGGATGTCTGGATATAGCCGTTGTTGATGTAAAACGGCCGCCATCGACCAGTTTTTCGGCGAAATTCGGCGAGTTCCGAAATTGGGCCGACATGAATACCTCCCCGCTGACGGCCATTCGATTCCCACCAATAATGAGTCATTGATCTGACTCCCCTCAAGACGCCATTAGCAAAATTATAGGTTATTTAAGAATTTTGAGATTTTATTGTGGAAAACCAGAATGAATGGTAGCAGATTACAACTAGACATAACATTTATTTTCTCGATTTGTTTCTCGACTCGGGGATTTTTATACACTTATCTAAATTGCTGTAGCAACGTGCCGCAAGTCCATTTGTGCGAAGAAAAACAACTTGCTTGTTTCGAGCTATTTGTGTTGCTTATTAGATACTCTATCGATTTATAGCGGTTTTGTGCTACGAAATTGATTTAAAATTCAATACAGTAGGCGGTATTAGGAAATTTAATACTGTATTATAGATCTCGATTTAGAAATTCGCTACGTAATTACATCACAAAGGACTAAGTAGGTGCTGCAGTGTTAGAATCTCAGAAATAACTTCTCTTCTGCACCTTGGCATATAATATACTTATCAATCCGTGAAATGGTATCAGTAAAAAGATAAATTGCTATTTTTTCTACTTTAAAGAATAATTTTTTGGCCTACTTTAAGAAGTTTAAAACAACAGTAACAAATGCCATTTTAATCTACTTCAAGAAGCTTAAATCAACAGTAATGAAATGCCTTTTTTCCTACTTTTGAAAAATTAAATCCACAAAAAAATAAATTGCTGCTTTTGTCTACTTCAAAGGATAACTTTTTAGTCTTTTTTGAAAAGCTTAAATCAACAGTAATAAAATAACTTTTATATTTTAAAATAAGAAAAAGATAAATTGCTTTTTTCTACTTCAGATAACGACTTTGATCTACTTTAAGAAGCTTAAATCAATAATTAAAACAATGCCTTTCTTCTATACTTCTTAAAAGCCCAATTAACAAAAAGACAAAATGCTTTTTATCTACGTGAAAATATGACTATTTGGTCTACTTGAAGAAGCTTCAATCAATAGTTAAAAGAATGCTTTTTTCTCATAGTTCTGAGAAGCTCAATCAACAAAACAATTAAATGCTTTTTTCTACTTCAAAAAATGACTTTTTGTTCTCCTTTGAGAAGCTTAAATCAACAGTAATAAAATGACTTTTTCGTATATCGAAGAAGCTCAATCTACAAAGAGATAAACTGCTTTTTTCTGCTTCGGAGAATAACTTTTTAGTCTGCTTAGAGATCTAAAAGAGAATTAAAAAAATGCCTATTTTCTACTTCAAAAAGCTTAAATCAACAATAATAAAATGCCTTTTTATAATACTTTTGAGAAGTTAAATCAACAAATAGATAAATTGCTTTTTTTCTACTGTAGACAATGTCTTTTTGGTCTATTTTAAGAAGCTTAATTTAACAGTTAAAACAATGCCTCTTTTCTATACTTCTGAGAAGTCTAATTAACAAAAAGATAAAATGCTTTTTATCTACTTCAGAAAATGACATTTTACTTTAAAAAGCTCTATAAACCGCTTTTTTCTACTTCATAGAATAACTTTTTAGTCTGCTTAGAGATCTTCAAATCAACAATTAAAAAATGCCTTTTTTCTACTTCAAAAAGCTTAAATTAACAGTAATAAAATGCCTTTTCATAACACTTTTTGAGAAATTCAATTAACAAAAAATAAATTGCTTTTTCTCTTCTTTAGAGAAGGTCATATCAACAAAAACGCCTTTTTCAATATACTATTAACAGTAAGTGCCTTTTCTAGTCCTTAGTATGCCTTTTTGACAATATTGGAAGTAAAACACTAAGAATTATTTAAAAATTAGAACATTAGAAAACGATTTTTACATTGGAAGCAACATTTTATCAATTTTGAAATACGCAGCCGTATATTTATGTTCAGTATTATTTTATTTTATTAATTTAAAAACTGAAAATAATATTTTTTATTAACTCCTAAATTAATAAATACAAAAAGTGGTATTTTGTCTAATAATCAAAACCAGAAGTAAAAGTTTAGTAATTTTTAAATCCCGAGTCCTAAAAACATTAATTCTAGAAGCCGGTGTCAAAATTTACTAAACACAAAAACATTATTTTTCAATTATTATTAGATTAAATAAAAAGCATCATTTTTTTCAGTATTCGGACCTGGAGGCGACAGTCTACCAATTGTAAAGTCCAAAAAGAAGTTTTACTAATTTTAAAAGCTGTACACAATGGGCCGAGTTCTCTTCTCTATATTAGCGCTAATAACATTCTTTAAAATTGTTAAATAACGTCATTAAATTTCACCTATTCTTAACTCTTGATTAAGAATTTAGAGACTTCAATTAACGATCACATTTAGTGGATATTTTAAAAAACGCCAATCGTTGCTTAAAATGTCTATTAACTTGGTAGTTATAAAAATATCTGTTTTCTTTGAAAATGACGGTGTACGGTGTACTACTTATTGGAAAACATTGAATTAATTGAAAATAATTTTGATAAAATCAGAGAAATAGACAGAATACCGAAAAATCCAAGAATATATGTATCGAGAACGGTTTGTTCCTTCTGATGAATTATTATCAGATAATCATATTGAAAAACAATATTGCTTAAGCAAAGAAACAACGCGATTCGTTGCTAACATTTTAACACCCCAACTTGAATCTGTATATCACAGGAGGATTGATTTAACCTCCATAATTCAAGTTTCAGTTGTTCTTAGATTTTTTGCCAAACACTTTTTAATTAAGATAAAAATATATTTTAAAATTATATACACTGCTCCAATAAATGAACGCACCACTTGAATTTTTTTGAAAATTGAAACATGTATTCGACCAATTGGTACAAAATTAAGAAAAATTTAACAAAAACATTTGTTTAAAGTAAATTAATATCTAATGTGTCCAAATATAAAAAAACAAACCGAAAACAAAATTTTATTAAAGTTACAGAAAACATCTTAATATCGCGTATTTCCACCTCTACTTTGAATAACCACTGCACATCTTCGTTCCATACTCAAAATTAACGAACTTATGTCTTCTTGATTTAAGTTATTCCAAATTTCATTTAGTTGAAGACCTACCTCTTGAAGATGGACAGGAAGATGTGAAAGATTTTTTAAACGTTTCCCGAGAATGTCCCAAACATGCTCAATAGGATTCAGGTCAGGGCTTCGAGCTGGCCAATCCAAAACATTGATTTCTGCCTCATTCAAGTAATCTTTAACAATTCGGGCAGTGTGAGGTTTTGCGTTATCTTGCATTAACAAAAAATTTGGACCAATATAAGGGGCATATGGTACGACATGCTCTTCAAGAATGTCTGTTATGTAACGGTCCGCATTTATAGAGCCATTATTTACAACCACTAACTCCGTGCGAGCTTGTAAGGAAATACCACCCCAAACCATTACTGAGCCTCCACCAAACAATGTGGTATTCTGAATGTTACACTGTGCGTACAGCTCATTTGGTCTACGATACACACGAACACGTCTATCGCAGTTGTAAAGGCAAAATTTTGACTCATCCGTAAAAAGAACAGACTCCCAATCCTCTCTTTGCCAATTTATGTGCTCTCTAGCAAATTCTAATCTTGCTCTGCGGTGTTCTGCAGTTAATGCAGGACCACGAGCAGGAATATGGGGTGTTAAATTATCCTCCTTAAGTCTTTTTCTAACAGTTTCGGTACTGATTTGAATTCCTTCTACGTCACGGAACTCAGTTTGTAGCTTCCTGGCGGTTACAAAGCGTTCCCTTAGCGCATATATTCTTAAAAATCTATCCTAGATAGAAGTGGTTTTCCTTTTTCTTCCTTGCCTAGGTCTTCTGAGGTGACTTCCTGTCTCTCTTTGTATCATACGCGAAACTGACGTATGAGATACACCAAACCTTTCACCAATTCTTCTGTAGCTCCATCCTTCCTCCAACAAAACCACAGCTTGGGCGCATTCTTCTCGAGTCAAATTCCTCATAATGTTTTTATTATTGTTTCAAATGATAAAAACTATCCACAGAACGGCAAATTCAAATAATAATAAAACGAAATTACAAATTAACACAATTTAAAAATGAAAATTATTTTAAAATTTCTGCTTAAAAAACTATTAAACTCAAATTTCTGACTTTAATGTCAAAACTTTTATTACAATGGGTAACTAGATTATAGCTTGATTAAACCTTCTCAACCAAAGTTGTCAAACGTACATAGTTTTAATTTTTTTACATTATTTTCAAGTGGTGCGTTAATTTCATGGAGCAGTGTATTTAAAAATTGTAATATCTTCTTTGATCCATTGCCAAAGGTTCACTCGATTGTCCTTCGCCACCTCTATTTTTTTTTAATTTCTTTTTTGTACTTACCTACCACAGATTTTGCTTGTTGCTTCATTGTGTAGTACGCGTTTCTAATTGTTTTACTATCTCAATAATAAGCTCGTCGCTCTTAAGTTTTCTGCTATTTCTGCCCACAGTTCCTATTTTTTATTTACACGAGTTTTTGATTTGTTTAATTCCAAATATGCCTATGTATGGCAACAAAATCTACAACACTCACTTTTTCGTTCTCAATGAAGTGTTTTTTTGTCTTTCTCTTTTACTAATTAGCTGCCCTAAAAAACACTTAGTTACCTACACAGAACTACACATTAATCAATAATAACACTTAGATTGTTTATTAATTTTCGTTGTTCTGCACGTTCAAATCACTTATAAAATGTTTAAAATTTAAAGTTGGTGAGGACATGTATGGATTACTGTAATTACTAATTACAAAAAAGCCTGATTTAAAACAAACAATTTGCCTAGAGACGTCGATTAACAAATTGATGTGCAAACGAGGATTAGAATAGGCCATTCATTAAAATATTCATCTAAACATCTAAATAACATTTTATGGTAGTTTAGGGAAAAGAATTCAGCCCAATATTATCTTTTATCGATTTTTAAATCAATAAAAGAGACATTGTTTTTGTAATTTTACAAGCCGAAAATTATGTTTTTTCTAATTTTTGAATAAATAAATATAAAAGCAACATTTTTTTCAATATTGGAAAGCAAGGAGCAACAGTTCTGTCAGTAATTCTGAAGACCTGAAAGATAATTTTATTAATTTTAAAAGCTAGACACAATATTTATATAGATTTTTAAATTAAAAGCGAGAGCAACATGACTTGTAATTGTAGAAATTAGAAACGACATTTTACAAATTTTAAAGATTGAAGATTTTTTACTAATTAATTAATTAATTAATTAATTAAAACGTTATTTTTCACTATTGAGAAGTAATATTTTACTGATAATAAAATACGAAGATGTAATGTTACTAATTTCAGAAGTAGAAGGCTATAATTTAGTGATTTTTAGATTCTTTTTAAAAATTGATGATCGGGGGTAATTTATTATAAATTCAAAAGCCGAAAACGATATTTTTTACTAATTTTACATTTAAAAACCGGTATTTTTATAATATTGATAGGCGAAGACAAGATTTTGCTGGTTTTGAACTCCAGAGAGTCGTTTTTACTAATTTTCGAAACCTAAGGCAACATTTTACAAATTTTACTAATTAAAAATATTCCAGACTAGCATTATATTTGGAGTAAATTTATTAGTATTTACGGTTTGAGAACTAAGCCAATTTCCAGCAAATGAATCATAATTATAATTTGTCCTAATTACCGTGTAAATTCAGTTTAAGAGTGCTCGAACCACGCGCCTCAAAAGAATGTGTGTTTCGGGGTTGGCCCAGGCGTGAGAGTCATCTCCGTCTGCCCAAATCCCCTCAGGTGCTGCTCTTCACAACAGGTGAAATGCGTTCTCCATCCATCTCCGAACTCAATACCCGGAGAAAGGAATTTTTTCCCTCGATGCATTTTGACAAATTAGTCTTTATTAGCAGTGAAAGTACTGCAATTGACCCCCATCTTTCTCTTTGCAGAAATGGACGCTGATAGCAGCTATGGCGGTAGCGACACCGCTCAGGATTCGCACTCTGGCCATGATAACAGTTCCTCCCTTGACGCCAATCAGCAGCAAGAGCCCAATAATTTTTACCACAAGAATGAAATCACCCTTCCTGTGAATTACGACGAGGCGGATTTCCAGGAAAGCAAGACTCCTAAACAGTCCCATTATCTCTCAACGGCAAATCTTAATATTAATGATACGTTAGAGCATCACAGTAATCTCGAAGAGATGAGCAAGAATTATAAAAGCACGAGTTATCTGAATGAATCGCCGAGGATTAGGAAGAAATCCGAGTCGGGAGTGGATAATCCGGCTTTTCAGGAAGAAGAGTACAAACCGGAAGTCAAATCAACTTTCGATAATAATAAGCCATATAATGGAGACTTGAACTCATCAGCGATGCTAGGATTGACCTCTCCGACCAAAAATGATGAACCTTTGACTGAAGCTGTTAATCTAGAGTTAATCAATTTAAAACCAGGAAAAGACGTCACGGGTGCTTATGAAAATGGTACCAATGGAATGACTAGTATTCCTGTTAAAAAAGAAAATGATGCGGAAATTGGTAATCCCTACGATGAATATTTTGTTCCTGTCAATGAACACCGGAAATATATGAGGTAAGGACACGGAATTTTTGCGAATTTCCGGTGATTTAGGCAACGAACAACGGCACTCAGCTGGTGCTTGCACGACCTGAAGTACCTACACAATAGCATTGTAAATATTTGATAAGATTGACCCATGATTCAGACAAAAATTAATCGAAATATTTTTTTCAAAATTCTTTTCGGTGTTATACACCCAAATCTGTTATTTATTTACCAAAGAAATTCTGTTTCTGGCATTGTTAATTAAAAACCTTTTTTGTTACAGCGTATTATAACAGTGAGTTTTTGATTGTCATTCTGATTGATAAATGACGTACTTTTACGCACTAGTGCTCAAAAATAAAAAATACATTTTTTATTTTGTTTATTTATTTATTATAAAGATGAAAAGTACAATTACTTAAGTGACTAAATTGAACATTCGAAGATTTCAGATTTCTTTCCTGAAACTTCAATACAAGTGGAAACGGTACTTGTAGACGCCACTTCAGATTTGCTATTTTCGTCACAGATTCTTATTTTCTTTGATACAGTTTCTTCTTTTCCCATAATTTTCATCGAAATTGCGTTTTTGCTTTCAACAGAGTTTTATATGTAACTTTCCGCAACAGAACTCGATCACCATCCTCCATGTCTTTTAAGTAATGTAATATCTCCTCCTGAATCTGCTAAGAGTGAACAACGACGAAAGCAGTGCCCGGTATATTCTTTTGCATTTAGAAGGCCGAGACATTCTGCAATTTTTTTAGGCATACCTCCAATAGTATTTATACCAAAGGTGAGCGTACAGCGCCTGGAATTTCTATAGGTTAAGAAGAATCTCTGATGTTCAGTATGAGAAGGTCGAAGCTGTGCGTATTTGCGGAAAATTTCTAAGAAACTAATTCCATCTTCAAATCCTTCAGTTACTGTAAACATTCGTGAAATTTTTGTCTTGGTGTTCGGTATCTTCACTTTAATAAAACTTGTACAATCTTCTATATCTTCCACCTTCAAAAACGTAATTTCTTTTATGCGTAACACGCCAAAAATTCAGCTGTTTTCATGAAACGTTCTATTTCTTGCTTGGTGAATATTTTGGATTTTTATCCCTGTACCCACTGGCATTTCTTTTTAAAAATGCAATTAATTTCGTAAATTGATTGATAACATTCTTGTTAAGATATATCATAGTTCTTAGCATTGAGTAGGTACTCCATAAAGTAGACGGCTTATACATAAAAAATAATTTCGAAAAATAGTCAAAAGTACCTTTTCTTCAATACTTCTTCAATACAAATTTCCTGTATGTTTCCTTGTAAATTTTCTTACATTTTTCGGGCAATAACGTGGCTAGTGCAGCTTCCGCAGTATTTCCAATGTCGGAATCAAATTCAGAATCGCTCATATTTGTCTTCCTTTATCACCGAACTTAAACACAGAACCCAAGTTGACAGTCTGTAATTTTATAAAAAGAGTAAACAACGAAATTTACATCCATCGCAACTTGCCGTCTGCCTACTTTACAACGTGATAATTATTTTTGAAAGAAAAATTTGTTATAAAACCCTGTAACAAAAAATCTTGAATGCAATACGTTGCAAAATCGATGTCTTTTAAGTTCTTGATGTGTTGGACCACTCGTTGCGCTCGTGGTCTCTTTTTGCAACTTATTGCATTAATACCTATTTTTTATGTCTTAATATCTTGCTTTTTGTTATCAACTTGTAATTTTTAACAAAAAAATGCTTTGATTTTGGTTTTAAATTTACGTAAATTCAAATTGATAACAAAAACCAAAATCGTAAAACATAGAAAAAACTGTTTAATTTACAATATCAAAAACAGAATTTTTTCGGTAAAAAGTAACAGATTTGGGTGTGTATTACTGAAACCCTGTTTTCAACAAAAAAATTTTTGTTAATTTGATATTCTAAACAATTTTTTTGCTATTTTTGTAACGTTCTTTAAACATTACTAGACCAAACCTTTTTATTATTTTAAAAAACATCTCGATTAATTTTTGGGTAAGTTATGGGTACCGAATTCCCTTAAGCTTACAGAGCTACATTTTTTACTACGCGAGTCGCATTATCTTCAAAATTTGCCAAGACTTTCACACATTATAAATATTGTACAATAAATATCATTAAAAATGTATTTATTGGTACTTCCTTCGTTGAAAACGAATTTTTTTCACGCTCCAAAAACTCCCCTTCCAAACTGCTAAAGTGGTGCATGAAGGGGTGAAAGTAAAATAAGCTTGACCTGTTTAAAGATGATATCCTTTATTATGTTACGTTGAGAGAGGTGACCCCTTGAAGTTTTGTAACGTTTTTTAAAGTGAAGAAAGGAATCACTAAACAATATATTTATAATTTGTAGACTTACTTACTTAATATTATTACGTTCTTATAATGTTTCATCATTCTATTTTTTTTTATTTTTTATTTATAACTGCTAAAGAAGTTGATAAAAGAAAGTACAAAAATTACAGGTAAGGCCTTTTTTACACACTTAATATTTCTGCCAAATTTTATAAAATTGATAAAGACAGAGTAGAGTAAGATTAGAGTAGTAAATTGTCTTTGTTACCTATTTAACTTTACAGCCCTAGAAAAATATATAATCTTTATAAAAATTCGATAAAATAGTAACCCTCTCCGATTACTTTCTTCTTGCCCCTCTAAATAGAGAGGATTATCCACTCTTTTCCTTCTACACATTCACTTAGTACTCTTCTTCTATCTAAATTCTTTCTACTGTTCACACTCTGAATATCAATGTATTTCTTCAAAAAAATTCTTTCTTCTTTATCTATTTCTTTCTTTGCAAAATTTTCCAGGATATTTACATTGTCAATGGCTCCTCTATCTTTCCTCAATCCTGCCTGTCCACCTTGAAACTTGCCTTTTCTTCATTCCTTTTCCCAGTCTCTCGTCTAACACCATGGCGTAGATCTTGTAAGCAGTACTTAGTAAGGTTACCTCACAGTAGTTTTAAGCTTGGTCTTTGGTTCCTTTTTTTGTATTAATAGACTTAACCTTTTCTACAATCTCTGAAAAAGCCTTCTCCCTTCTACATTACATTCAACACTTCATACTGCTTCACTCTCAGATTCTTTGAAACATATAACCACTCTTTATTCGTAATTTTCTTCTCGCCTGAAGCTTTCTTTTTCTTTAAATAGAAAATTCGATTTTCTATTTTTTTCTCTTAATAGATTGTTTATTTTTTTCGTAAGAAATAGATTGAACTAAATTTACTTTGAAAAAAATCTTAGTATCATGAAAATTCATTTCTGATGATATTAGAACAGATTAGGTGTCAAAAATTAAAAATGTAGTCAGCAACTTATAAAATCAATGTAAATTCAAAATTTTCGCAAAATTATTAAATCTTGAAACAAACCCTTGCTGGTTGTAGTAATTTAATTTTTTTCTGATAAAAATTAATGCAAAAAAGTTGTTAGAGGTACAACTAGGAGCCACTGATATAGCAGACAGAATCATTTTAGAGATAGAGAGTAGAAAGCTTTAAAGTGCATATTTTGCTCTTAGATGTAGGTAAAAACAAGAAATTAATAATTATACAAAAATACTCAAAAAGTTTGCAATTACAGTGAATTTCAGTTATCTAAATTTCTCTCTCTATTTAAATTTCGTAATCTTATAAAATATTTATTTTACATATTTTTCAAAATATTTAACAGTCAATTAACTTCTTAAACATATGCATGATTGCTAACCTCTTTAAAAATATAAATATAAGAACAAACAACAATAGTGTAGAAACTTTCTCATAAATAAATAAAAATTTTACTGCAGAAAGTAATGACAATAAATATTTTACATTTTTTACTTAATGTATGACAAAAACATAAATTATTCTACACATGTTTAGGTAATAAAAATACTCAAGTATTAATTTTTTTACTTACAAGTGTCCTAAAACTTACGTCATCGAGTTAGGGGTACTTTTAGCGCTCAAAGCGTGAGACCTAGCTAAGTTGCTACAACCAATTAAAGAGGTAATTTCTAAACCAAACGTTATGGAATGCTTAATTAAAAAAAAACAATAGAAAAATATCAAAAAAATATATGTACAAGTTGAGTAAATAACGAAAATATTAAAAACAAAATAAAAAATATATAATTTGACATTTTTAACATTTCTTGAAGAAAATCAATTAAAAATGTAATTTTTTTGTTAGTTTAGAATCTATCTAAGCCCTACATTTTCACGTAACACACTGACGAAAGTTTTGAGATAGTCGATATAAAAGAAAGAAATATTATCGAACCGATAAATTCCACTTTTTCACTATTACATAATCTTGTATAATTCAAAGAATTCGTGTAACACTTGACTTGACAAAAGCCATCAATTTTAATAAATTTCTTTTAAATAATTGCTACATCTATTAAAAATTCCTCATCGCCTAATTAAAACCTTTCATTTTTTTCCCTCAACACGCCTAAATCTATAACGCATATCTAAATACCGGTCTTAAAAAAGTCTAATTTTTGAAAGTTTTAATAACAACTTATAAATGATGTCACGTCATCAACGACGCGTTAAAAATAAGAAAAATTGTGAACAAGGAAGTACTTATTGACATCTTCACAATGTTGAGCGCACCCAAAAAAAGTAATTGTCAATGTCGTGCTTTCGCTTTTATTGTTTAACATTCAGATGAAGATGTTTGAAAATCAATATTCTATCAATCGAACAGATTTCCAATGATGAAACACGCATATTAAATTATCTTTTAAATCCTCAGAAAAATATTTCATGTTTACAGCCTTTTTTGATTCTTTAATAAGTTTATAAATTTAATAAGCCCTAAGACCAGGACAATGCTCAGCACATGCATGAGCCTGGCCCAACATTGACAAAATCTCGTTACCTCTTTATATTGGAGTCTAGAAATGATGGTTTGTGGTTAGACCTTCATAAAAATTAGTAAAAGTTAAATACCAGATTAAGTCGTAAACACGAAATACAAGCTGTCCCAACGGTCCGAAAAAGCTCTATAACTTGTTTATTTTCAGAGATATTAATTTTTTTTTAGATTATAGCTGCGTTCTTAATGCACATTTTAAAAATATTCGATTTTTATTGTCCAAATCAGAAAAGTTTATAGAAATTTAGTTAATTTAGGATAGCAACTTAGAATTTTACACTAGACTATACAAACCTTATATTGATGGAAAGCTTGTCAAAAGATCTTTTGATTAGTACAATAATAGAGGGTGCCATTTGAAAAAAATGAGTTTTTGACATTATTAATTTGTCATGTTTAAAAAATCGCAGTAGGCACATGCCACTGAGCAGTTTGTTGAGAAAACGCTTAGTAGATGCGGCAAACATTCAGGAATCAAACGGCGTTACTTACTTTGACTTGTGTGAAAGCATTTAGAAGACACAAATTTTTAGACGGACCCCTGCATTTCAAAAATTCTGATAAAAAAGCGCCACTAATCAGAATTGATAACAAATAAATAAAAACAACTTTTATTAAAGTTATTTATAATTTAGAATACAATTCAAAAATAAAATCAAACTGAGTAGATTCCATTAAAAAAAAAACATAACTTTTGTGTTTTTTTAATATTGCATCACAAACGCAGCTATAATCTAAAAAAAAAGAAAAAAAAACAAGATCTCTTAAAATAAACAAGTTATAAAGTTTTTTCGGACCGTTGGGACAGCCTGTATCTTTCTGAGGACTCAACATATTTTTTCTCCTGTAGCAAAACTCGAAAAGGTCGCAACAGCGTCACTTTTGCCGAGATGATTGCTACATCCGGAGTTGACAATACAGGCCTATCGATAACATCCCCGGAACAGGGTGTAGTGGAATACCCCGACTGGCTGACGTCACTCGAAAATACACGGTACCAACATTCATTCATAGACCACAACACCGGTACCATTACTGAATAAAACTATTGACAAAACTTTGATGACGATTTCCGATCAATATTTTTATTCGTTACTTAAATACAAACAGGGGAGCATTGGTGTATGGTGGATATGATTGGGTGTTGGTTTTAATATAATTTAGAAGCTAGAGGCCTTAACAACCACGCAAAATTTTGATGATAATTGGGATATTTCACTTTGTTATTAACAACAAACTCATTTATCATCAATTTAACAGAAGCTATAAGCTGTTGTAGCAATCTCATAAAACCAAACCAAATTTTTTTTAACACTGTTATTTCCAGAGGTGAAAAACTCTACGTCACTATGGATAAAAGAAATAAGAAAAAACGAAATAAATGTCTCTGTTGGGGACTTTGTTTATGTGTTGTTGCAGCTGCTGTTATCATTGGAATCTTAGCAGCAGGTAAATCATAATAAATTAATTTCAAACGAAATAAAAAATTTTCTTCAGTTGGTGTTATTGGTAATCAAGGACCTCCAGTCCAAGAAGTCAGTGCACGACACTTCGGTTCTTCTGTTAAAACCGAACCGGAAATTAAAGCAGCTGGTGGAATTTTTGGTCTTCCGAGAGATATTATTAACGAAACGACGGTAACACCGGAAATACAGCGACTTACGCCAGGTCCTCCAGTTGTTACAGTTTCGAGTGGGTTACCAACAACAGAAACTTCAATGATACAAGGTTAATAAACATTAAAATTAAACAAAATTACATTAATTTATTCCAGTTCCTCGAGCGTTGCAATCTCAATTAGTTATAGACAATCTTGAATTTACACCAGCTTTAGCTGATAAAAACAGTACTGAATTCAAGACTCTCGCTGAGGCTTTAGAGACTGAATTGAAGAACTCCTTATTTTCTAGTGATATTCTAACCTTTGGTGCTTCTAATATTGAAGTTAAAGTCATGGATTTCTCGTAAGTTTCTAACCCAATTTTAAAACTCTTCTAACAAGTTTGTTCCAGTTCTGGAAGTGTTGTAGCAAAATATAGAATAACCTGGGTTTTTAAAGACGGTATTCACAATCCTAAAGATCCAATTGATGAAGACATGTTAAAAAGAAAAATGAGAAACGTCCTAGAGAAAAATAACGGATTTATGAATACTTATCACATCTCTGATAACGCAGTTACTGTTGACAGAATCCTTGATCAATGCAAAATTGATAACAACAATTGTCAATTCAACTGTTCTTTTAATTACGAAGCAGCAGATTTTATCTGTTCTTGTCCTGAAGGAAAGTACTTAGATCATAATCAGAAGTCTTGCATTGATGAACCAGTTGTTGCACCAGAAGCAGAAATTGATCATCACGTTCATGTTCAACCTGAACCCACACCAGAACCAACTCATGATCATGATCATCATCATCACACTGAACCTTCAGCTGAACCAGAACCTACATCTGAGCCAGAACCAACCCATAATCATGATCATCATCACACTGAACCTTCAGTTGAACCTGAACCTACATCTGAGCCAGAACCAACTCATGATCATGATCATCATCATCATGTTGAACCTGAGCCTACATCTGAGCCTGAACCAACCCATGATCATCATCACCACATTGAACCTTCAACTGAGCCTGAACCTGAACCAACTTCTGAACCAGAATTATCTCACATTGAACACGATCATGACCATCACAGTATACCAGAACCGACATCTGAACCTTCTCCCAGTCCAGAACCTGAACCTACCAACAAACCTGAAGAAGAGTCACACCAAAATTACGTTCATTATCACCAAGCTGAAACTTTATCAGAACCCACAACTGAACCAAATGCTGAACCAGAACCTACAGCAGAACCAACGACTGTTAAACCAGCTTTTGTTCACGAACATGAAGTTCTACTAGAACCTACTTCAGAACCATCAGCAGAACCTACTACAACTACGATAAAATCAACCAATGTAATTGTGGGAGAACCTGCTCCAGAACCTACCTCAGAACCTCTTCCAGAACCTACTTCTGAACCTGTTCCTGAACCGGACTCGTCTAGTTCTACTGAAACTGTTCACATTACCGAACCCTCGGCAGAACCAACTCCAGAACCTGATTCGAACCCCCAAGACAGTGTCAAAATTGAACCTGCAGCAGAACCAACTCCAGAACCTAGTTCAGAACACAATACAGAACAAGTCAGTGTAAAAATTGAACCCACTCCAGAACCTAGTTCAGAGCACAATACAGAACATCAAGACAGTCTTAAAATTGAACCCATTGCAGAACCAACTCCTGAACCCAGCTCAGAACACCAAAACAGTGTTAAAACTGAACCAACTGCAGAACCAACACCAGAACCCAGCTCAGATCACCAAAACAGTGTGAAAATTGTTCCTGTAGCTGTTACAGAAATGACAACTCAACCGTCAATAAATGTTACTGAAGCAACTGTAACAACTACAACACCAAAATCAGAAACGGTTACTGTAATTTCAAATGATACAGAAAACAATGTAACATCTATAGAATATACTTCAGCAATAACTTCAACAACTTCTCGGAATGATGATGTTGAACATAGACACAATCATTTATCTCATGAAATATTTGCAGAACCTGAAGAAACAACTGAAATGAAGACCAACGAAGAAAACTCAACTGAGTTATTTACAAGTAAGCCGAGTTTACAAACTTCTGAAACACCTTCAGTTAATTTAGTAACTAGTGAAACTACAACAGCAAAACCTGAAAATTTTTTTACTACTCAGAGTTACTACAGAGTACCGGTTTTAGTGAATGGTGAAACTAGATTACTTGACGTTTCGAATAGTACAGAAAATGAAACTTCTTCAGTACCAATAATTGTAAATAAACCAGTTACAACAACAGAATCAACAGTTGTTGAAACAACACATCAACCTACAGATATGACAAAGATCTTTACAGAAATTCATAAAATTATGGATCAATCAACTGAAGTAGCTAATATCAGTCATGTTGATAGTACTGAAAATACTAGTGCTATGGATAACATGTCTCCTTTTCTTCCAGAAATAGATAATGACACTTTTGTTAATAAATTACATTTAGGTGAACATGTTATACCTCATATTCAGAACGAAACACAAGACGATGAAACTGTTGAAATACCACCAAATCCTCGGCTTGATAACGATCAAATGAATGTTACAAATCTCAAAGAAAATAACCAAAATGATACAATTCTCACAGTTGTTCCTTTGGGAGGTAACGAAAACGAAATTGTTACTACAACAGTGTCTTCAATAAATGTTACTTCAGCTGATGAATCTGTTGTAACTACAACAATGTCCGATAAAGTAACTACAACTGAAACTGTTGAAAGTACGTTACCGCCAGAAATTATTAATAACGTTCATAGTAACAATTATTTTGATAATATTGAAAAAGCTTTGCAATCTAACAGTACTGACCGATTTAGTACAAGTACAGAAGATCTAATTGCGTTAGAAACAACAACAAATGGTGGGAAAGTAGCTGAGAATAAAAATATAGTTGTTGATAGTGTAACAGAATCATCTAATATTCACAATCAAACTGTTATGACAGTTCAAGCAGAAATTGTTGATACAGTAACAGAAATGGTGCATTTTGATGGTAATCACAGTGAGATTGCTACAACAGTGTTACCACACCACTATGAAGTTAACGAACCTTTTTCTGACGTTACAACAACTGAGAAATACTTTGTTACTGTAAAAAGTACAACTCAAATTCCTGTTACACCAAAACCTGAAGAAGATCTCTCTGTTGTTCCGTTAGATCCAGAAGAAGAAAACGAAACGAAAGAGAAACGTGTTACTCATGACGCTGTTAAATCACTAGAAACTGATAACAGTGACCGGTTTAATGATATTTCAGAAGAACACAGTTTAGATAAATATCATCACGATCTTAATGAAATTGCTGAAAATCCACCTGATGTTACTACAACAAAAATTGATGATATTGATACAAATACCGAAGAGTTATCAAAATACGAAGAAACAAAAATAAACAAAAAGAATTACTACGAGAAAGAGAAACCTAAATATGAGAAAAAAGTGAAACTTGAGAAAGTAATAACGACTGTTACTAGTGACGAGATTTTAACACCTTCAGTTCCTAGTGATAAACAAGCACACCCGTTTAGTGATATCAAACCCGTAACGGAAGATTTTACAATATCTGGATTTACAAGGTGTAGTTACGGCCAATTTCACTGTGTTAATGGTACTTCAATCAGAGATGGTAGTTACTGTATTCCTGAGAATGACCGATGTGATTCAGTTGATGACTGTAGTGACGGTTCAGACGAAATTGACTGTGTTAAAAATGGGTGTCCTAATAATTTCCAGTGTGCAAGTGGGCAGTGCCTGAAAAGGCACCTTGTCTGCGACGGAATCCAGAATTGTAACGATGGGAGTGACGAAACGATTTGTGGTAAGTCCGAATTTTTTCGAAAGGAGATAATGAATTCATATGAAAATCTAATAACCACTCAAATCGAGATTTTTGTATCAATTGATAGCTCTTGAAATAAGAAGCAATTGTTGTCGTTGCGCCAACTATGTAGCTCTCCAAATAAAAGCCAAATTAAAAAAGGCAATGCAAAATGTATTGGTAAGAGTGACATCCAGTGAAGCCAAACAAACCGAGAGGTAAAAATGTTTGGAAGTCTATAAATCATCAAAGCTGGGTTTTGACCATAAAAATCTGGCAGTTTTGACAATAGGCTTAACGCCTTGAGAGGTGAGGTGCTTTACGGTTTGGAACCTTTCAGATAACATTAAGAAAAGAAATCCTGAAACATCTAATTTTGAATTTGAATATATTAATATAACGGATATACTGTTATAATTAACTAATGTAATGTTATTTCTCTATTTCGCCTCGATACCTAAAGTCACAAAAATCAACCGACTTAATCCCCATAAATAACAAGCGAGAAATATATGAATTCGGTGACAGAAGTAATTTAAACTTTAAATTAATCTAGCCACTTTATTTGAAGAATTACAGAGTTGACGCAATGATACTAATTACTCCTTATTACATGATCTATCGATTTTGTGGTCAAACAATTTCCTTTCGATATCTGACTATCTTTTAGAACACTGGACTTGCCGTTTTGATGAATTATCCTGTGGGCAAGGCAATCGTTGCCTGCCAGTTCACTGGAAATGCGACGGAAGGGCGCAATGTCCTGACAGTTCGGACGAATTTAACTGTCCTTCGACGATGTGTGGAGAAGAGTCCTTCCAGTGTATAGAGCAAAATACGTGTGTTCCAAAGAGCTGGAGGTGTGACGGAAAGGCTGATTGTGTAAATGCTGAAGATGAAAAAGCTTGCGGTAAGAAAAAAATCAAATTCAAAAAATCTTCTTGGTTTTAAAGTTATTTCTTCATTTTACTTTATTTTTTTGTTCTTTTTCTGTTTCAGAATGTGCAAATGACGAATTTAGATGTACCATTGGTGGAGGTTGTATCAAGAAGGACCAACTGTGTAATGGTATTGATAACTGTGCTGATAAGTCCGACGAATGGAACTGTTTGAAATTTGACCAAGACAAGAAGTTGTTGCAAATTAACGTAATGAACAGCACTTGGTATCCCGTTTGTACCGAAAACTGGAATCAAACCCATTCCGATCTTGTGTGTCAACAGATGGGCTATGCTGGGTCTGCTTCGACGGAAAATGTTGAAACTCCTGAAGGAATGTTTAAGGAATTTTTCAAATTCAAACCACAACCAAACACACCCATTTTAGCCCAACTGGAGAAGACCGAAAATTGCGAATTTATTGTCTCAGTCACGTGTCAAGAATTTTGTAAGTTGTTTTAGTTTTTCTCTTTCTTTCTCTTTCAGTCCGAGTTTTTTAACTTCTTCTAAAATTTCTTTTGCTTTTTTAAGTTTTCCTAGAAGCTTTCTTTATTATTTTTCTTCTAAACATAGTTTTCCTTATTGTTCGTTCTCTTTTCGTCTCCGTTTTTGAGTTTGTCTACTAAGGCTCTAAGTTCTTCTTCTTTAGTCAACGTTCTTCAAGATCTTTGAAATTACTTTTGCTCTTTTTTTTAACTTATTTTCTTGATTTTTTTCTTCTGAATTAAGTACTTTAGGTATAGTTTGTGTTTTTCTAGAATCATTCTTTATTCTTTTCCTTTCTTAACGTAGTTTCTCTTCTTTTTCAATTTTTATATTAGTTGAAAGCCACTAAAATATCAGTTTTTCTGCCAAGGCACATCACCGGTCAAAGACTCATTTCTTACCATTTCTTCTTTTTTTTAGCATGCGGAAGCCACTCAAGTGTGGACGTCCAATCCGCTCGAATAATCGGTGGAAACCGCGGCGCTGACACCCAATGGCCCAGTTTAACCCTCCTCTACAACAAAAAACACAATCTCCAATGCACCGCCACACTTCTAACACCCATATGGGTCATAGCAAGCCACTCCTGTATCTCCGACTCCCAGACACCGATACCCACCGACTGGATTTTATACGCTGGTAGTACCAACTTCTTCAGCAATGTTGACAACTCCACGACCCAAATGGGACAAGTTAAACGAATCATCACACACCCACAGGCAAAATACTCCCAGTTTGAGTTCGCAAACGACGTGGTTTTACTCCAATTGGGCAAACCATTGACCATGACCAGAAATGTCAGCGCTATGTGTCTACCAGAAAAGGATATCGAACCACGGCAGTTGTGTGTCATTGCTGGGTGGGGGGTTAGCAAACCTGGAGGTGAGTGGGTTAAATAGCCGAAACCGGTACTCCAATAATAAAAAAGAAGAAAAGAAAAAAAATATAAATAATAAATAAATAATAATAATAATAAAGAAAAAATGCTGATATATGTATATATTTTTTTGTAGAGGCCAATAAGAATCAATACCTTCATTATTTACCAGTCCCAATTATCGATTCCGATGAGTGTAACTCGACAAAACACTACAATGGGTTGATGGGCAAAGATAAAATCTGTGCTGGGTATACAGATTCTGAGAAAACACCATGTTATGTAAGATATTTGGAATTAACTTAAGCTCAAAATTAATTTTAGATGTAACCTAACCTCACATTTGGAATTGTCCTAACCTCAAAATTAATTTTAGATACAACCTAACCTCACAATTGGAACTATTCTAACCTCACAATTTTTTTTTCAGAATGACGAAGGGGCCCCCCTAATGTGTTTCTCAGACAGTGCAAGCAGCTGGGAATTGCAGGGTATTTTGAGCCACCATGATAACTGTGCGAGAAGTAAACACCCAGCAATTTATACTTCAATAAATGAAAAAATGAGACGATGGGTGATCAATACCATAGGTCAAAATCCATCAAGAAAAGAATCGTGATTTTATAGACTCTTGTAATATAATTAGTTTTATGATTGATTTAGCTCAATTACTACATAACATTCCAGAATATAGCTAACTTCCATTTTTACTAAAAATGCAAAAATGGAAACTAGTCAAAAAACTAACTGAATGTTTGTGGTTTAGAGAGTATTTTCGTACCATTTTTAATACTACTGTAAATATTGTATAGTTAAGTTACTTTATTATTTTATTCTGTTATTCGTTACATTCTTTTTTTCTTCTTTTACGTAGTTCTTTTCGAGGTCAAAGTCCGTCCAATAAAATTTGTAAAAAAATATGGAAATTTGTTTTTTGTATGTTTTCGCTAGTCACACGTTCTTGTGCCAATAAAGCAAGTAGAGGTGACGGTAAAGACCATGTAAATACCTTTATTATCTACTCATTTAGATGTACCCTCGTTAATAGTGTAGAATTAAATTTTATCTAAATAAACTAAAAACAAAAAATTACTTCTTTGTCTCTTCATTGCTTTTCCCTAAAGTTAACTCAAATTTTTAATTTAACAAAAGAAATAATCTCAAATTACAACATACTGTATTTTAATTTTAAATTTTCGCGCCAATTTTATAAATCAATCATGACAGAGTTTTGGGACATGGTGTATATTAAATATTTGAATTTCGCGCGCTTTAGAAGAACCAGTCAGAAAAACTGATATTTTAGTGCTTCTTAGTGACTTAAAAAAAAGTTTAAAAATATAAAGAGCAAGAGATGTTTCAAAAGAACTTGAAAAACGAAGACTGGAAGAAAAAGAAGATAAAGAAAAACTGCGTTTAGAAGGAAATGACTAAAGAAAGCTTCTAGATAAACAAAAATTGTTCTAAAAAAACTTAAAAAACAAACATTTAGAAGAAGAAAAAAGTAAAGAAATTAAAACAAAAAATGTTTTCAAAGAACTTAAAAAAGAATGACTAAAAGAGAAAAATTTAGAATCTTTAGAAAGAATAATAAGATAACTGAAAAACTACGTCTAAAAGAAAAAAATACAGAAAGCTTCTAGAAACACCAAAATTATTATAAAAGGTCTTAAAAACAACATTAAGAAAACAAATAATGTTTAAAATTGTTTAAAAACAAAAAAAAAATTTTGAGGAATTTAAAAAACAATGATAAAAAAAGAAAAAGAAGAAAAAAATACCTTTATTAAATGAAAAAAATAAAAGCTTTAAAAAAACAAAAATTATTCTAAGAAGAGTTAAAAAATAGTCAGAAAAAAAAGAACAAAAAAGTTTAAAAAAATAAAAAACAAAAAATTTTAAAGGAACTTGAAAAACTATAATTAAAAAAGAAGAATTTAAAACCTTTACAAACAAACTAAAAAACGGGGACTGAAAAAGAAAGAAGAAAAAAAACTACGTTTAGAAGAAAAAGGCTAAAGAAAGCTTCTAGAAAAACAAAAATAATTTCAGAAATACTTTTAAAAAACATTTAAAAGAAAGAAAAACTTAAAGAAATTGAAAATAAAAGATATTTTCAAAGAACTTGAAAAACAATGACTAAAAAAAAATTTTAGAATCTTTGTAGACAAACTCAAAAAACAGAGACAGAAGGAGAAAGAAGATTAAAGAAAACTACGCTCAGAAGAAAAAAAATAAAGAAAGTTTCTAAAAATACCAAAATTATTCTAAAAGGCTTTAAAAAACAAGATTAATAAGAAAACAAATAATGTTTAAACAAATTTAAAAACAAAAGAAATTGTAGGATAACATTGAAAAACAATGGTTGGTAAAGAATTTAGAATTTTTAAAGACAAATTCAAAAAACGAGGATTAAAAGAAAAAGAAGAAAAAAATACCTTTATTAAATGAAAAAAAAAGAAAACTTAAAAAAAAACAAAAATTATTCTAAAAAGAGTTAAATATTAGTCAAAAGAAGAAGAACAAAAAATTTCAAAAATAAATACAAAATTTTTTTAAAAAAGTTGAAAAACGATAATTAAAAAAGACGAATTTAGAACCTTTGTAAACAAACTCAAAAACGGGGACTGAAAGAAAAAGAAAAAAAACTATGTTTAGAAGAAAAAGGCTAAAAAAAGCTTCTAGAAAAACAAAAATTATTCCAAAAATAGGTACTTTAAAAAACATTTAGAAGAAAAAAAATTAAAGAAAATGAAAACAAAAGATATCTTCAAAAAACTTGAAAAACAATGACTAAAAAAGAAAAATTTAGAATCTTTGTAGATTAACTCAAAAAACAAAGACAGAAGGAGAAAGAAGATTAAAAAAACTACGTTCAGAAGGAAAAGAATAAAGGAAGCTTCTAGAAAAACAAAAGAAAGTCTTAAAATGCAAAAAGTTCAGAAAAACAATACAAAAAAATGTTAAAAAAATAAAAAACAATTTTTTAAAAAAAAACTTGAAATACGATGACTAAAAAAACGTAGAATTTTTCTACACATATTAAAAAACGGAGTTTGAAAGAGAAAGAAGAATAAAAGCTACGTTTATAAGAAAAAAAATAAAAAAAGATTTTAGAGAAACAATATTTATGTTAAAAGGAGTTAAAAAACAACATTTAGAAGAAAAAGAACAAAAAAAATTAATAAAAATGAAAAATGAAAGCAATTTTAAGAGTAGGTACTTGAAAAACGATAACTAAAAAACCTAAAATCTTATTTTAATTCTAGAATAACTGTCTAAAATTACAACACCCTGTATTCTGATTTTAAATTACGACAGTTTTGGCACCTACTGTATTCCGAATATTCAAATTTCGCGCGTTTGTAGATGGCGCGCAAGCATTTTTCAAATGTCATCTGTCATTTACTTGTCAAATGAATTGATTTTTCTTTTCAATCGAGAAAAATAAATAAAAAATTGATTTTCCAAGGTATTTCTTGATGATTTTTCTCTTTTTAATAATTTTGTTGATAAATTTATTTTGTAGATAGTTGTTCAAGATGGATTCTTTGGACATGCTGGAAAAGCGTATTGCAGCCCTTGAGCTGCAAATTCTCCCCAAAAATCCGAATTTCACCTCCGATGATAAGACCCAGGAAATCACCGATCTGCTATTACAAACTCAGACAATGATAAGTTCGGCTTTAAGTTGCCGAGAAGCAATTACATCAATCTTACAACATATGACAACAATAAACGAATATCTTGATCCTAGCAATGGAGAGAATGTACTAGAAATTGAGGCAAAACGGCACTACTTACTGGAGCTTTATCCCGAATTGAAAGACACAGTTAAACTGATTTCAACTTTTGAGAATCTAACTCCTTATACTGACTCAAGTAGTGTTATCAAAGTTACAGAACTCACTGATAAATTAGAGAGTTTGGCTGTCTCGAATCTGAAGATATTTGAACAGAGTCAGGAGGTTACGAGAAAAACAGTCAGTGCGTTACAGCAATATAACGATATTGTAACGACAATTAAAGTATTGTTTTCGCAACTGGATAAAGCTATTACTGATTTAGAGGCTGCTTTGTTACCGAGGTTTGTTACAGAAGAATAACTGGCTTTCTAACAGGGCTTTTGATACTGGATAATTTAGTTATGTAATTTTTTTAAGTGTATTATTTAGTTGTGTTTCACATTTGTTTTAAACATTTCAATGTACTTTTAAAACACAGTTGTCAATAAATATTGTTAAAATTAAGATGTTTTGTTCCAACAGAGAACTAGGACTGTACCAGAGACAAGCTAGTTTTAGAGTTAAATAGAAAGTAATTTGTGTTTTAGAGGTTTAAAAACAAGCAGGGCAAATCAGCAAGAGTAAAATTTTCTCAGAAAACAAAAATAAACAAAATTTCTTCTTTTAAAGTTGATCGGAGTACATACTGTATAAAAAAAGTTTTTTTATCCATATTGTCACTTGTTTAAGTTTGGTTGATTTTTCATTTTTTGTTTTCCAAATTTATCTGTTTTTCTTTGTTTCCAGTCAGTCGTGCATTAACTCAACAAGAGAACACATCATCTACTCACAAGATAAGTATTTCCATTTATTATATATCTGTTTTTTTTTTAAATTATTTTTCCGTATTATTATTAGATCTTATACAAACTTCATTCTATTTTTATACAATTTTATTTTTTTAAATTACCGATATAGCACGAGATAAACAATTTTACTACCACTATTTGCTATTTATAATAATAAATTTACAAGTTTTAATTAGACCCCCTTTCCACCCCCTTTAAAAAATAAATAAACGTTCTAAAGTAAATTCCTGTTGTTCTATTGGGGTTGGGGGTTTCCAAGGACATCGCTGGATTTCCGGATTAAAAGTAAGTCCGAAAGAAGCAGAGGGGACTCGCCAAAGGGCAGAAGAAGATGCACCAATTTCAGGATTAAAATAGGTTGGAAAGAAGCAGAATGAGAGAATTCGCCATACATCAATTGTGGCAGAAAAAAATATTTTCATTTACCAAAAATTATTGTTGATATTTTGTTATAAAAATTGTTTATGTCGATTTTTGACTTTTAAACAGAGGAATACCTGATTTGTTTTGTTTTAGCAAAATTATTGTTTATTTGTACTAGTGGATATCGGCTAGATTTTGTTTAAATGTTTAATTTAAATTAAGTCTTGTTTTATTTTTTCCAAATTTACATATTTCTCTTTGTTTCAGTCAGTCCTGCGCACATTCGAGTATAGAACGGATCAGTCAGTCTAATAAAAGATAAATACTTTTATTTATTATTATTTTAAATAAAATATATCGGTTTTCTTTACGTAAATTTGTACAATATTTGCATTTCAAAATTATAGAAACAGCACAGAGATAAACAATTTTACTATCAGTATTTCTGATTTAATAATAAATTAGCGTTTTTTATTTAATGTCTTTTCCCACCCCATTTAAAAAATAAATAAATACTTTAAAGTAAATTCCTTTCGTTTTATTGGGGTTGGGGGGGGCAAGGACATCGCTGGAAATCCGGATTAAAGGTAGGTCCGAAAGAAGCAGAAGGAGGAGACTCGCCACCCAACAGTTGTGGCAGAACATGATGTCTTAATTATTAGAACATGGTTATTGTAATTTTATTGCGTTATAAAAATTGTTTATCTCTATTTTTCAATGGCGAATTTTTAATATGTGTTTGGTTATTGTTTATTTATATTTTTATTAATTGATTTTTCTTTAAAAGTGAGACTTCTTTAATTATT
Organism: Tribolium confusum; assembly: GCA_029207805.1. NCBI lineage: Eukaryota > Metazoa > Arthropoda > Insecta > Coleoptera > Tenebrionidae > Tribolium > Tribolium confusum. The sequence continues at coordinate 1,800,874 of JALGAY010000004.1, forward strand.
TTTTATAATTGATTGTAAAATGAATTTTAACATTTGCTAACGTGAGTACTTGTATAAATATTCTTTTTTAAATTTTCAAAATAAATTAAAAGAGAGATCAACAATTTTCTGCTTTTTTATTACAAAAACATTTCAGAATTTAGACAAAACTGAACATAAAACAGTCATTAATGATAAATTTCAAACGGCGATTTGGTCTTAATCAGTAACAGTTTTATGAAATACTTTTTTAAGATAAACTGAGTTTGTCTTATTTATTTTACAAAACCCTACAAAATGCCCATTTTATCGTTTTTTTTTTCTTATTCAGGCGCTTTAAACTTAAATAGAACTCAAAAATGTACAATTATCATTCCCTTCCTCCACATATAAAAAAATAATTAAATATTTTACAAAATAATTCCTTTTGTTTTATTGGGGTTGGGGTACTTCAAGAACATCGCTGGAAATCCGGATTAAAGGTAGGTCCGAAAGAAGCAGAAGGAGGGGATTCGCCACCCATCAGTTGTGGCAGAAGAAGATGCTACAAAAGTGAATCCAGTACTTTCGTTTGTTGATCTCTCCTTTAATTTATTAATTAATTTATTTATTAATTTAATTAATGTGGTTCTTATTTCTGTATCTTTAATATTTATGTTCTGTTTCATTTACTAACAATTTTTATTTTTCAGGTTTAAATCTTAGGGCCACTTGTCTCGTGGTCATTTAACGCCTACACTGTCGTCTTATTTAATTTTTGTTTGTATTATACTTTATTAAATAAATACTTTTCTAAAACATTTTTCTTCAGTCTTTGTTTTTCTTTCTCCTCTTTTTGCTATAGTATTCCAAACAATAAACGAAACTGTTGCTCTATTATTTTCGTCTTTACTTTCTACCAGATTTAAGGAGTAGGATTATTTGACAAATAATTAATTTACACAAATAACTCAGTAACGCACTTATATCGTCTTCTCAAAGAATCACTATAGTTTGCTAGTTAAACTGAGATATATAATTCGACGTTCCATTGCTTTACTAGTGTACGAAATTGTTAAACAAAAATTTTTTTCTAGAAGTATAAATTATGTTTTTTTAAATAAAAGACCTACAACAGCGGGAAATTTAAACACAGAGTTTTTGAAATTATTTAATGGAATTTTTTTGTTTTTGATCCATTCTATTATAACGTGATCATACTTTAAACAATATCAATTCTAGTTACTTTCCAAGATAAATAATAAATTAATCTTATGCATTATTATCTTATCAAATTTGACTTTTTATCATTATATTTAAGACACAAGGTTATTCACGTTATTTATGTAGAGAGTCTAAAATTTTACTTAGTATTGTACTCGTACTTAATTTAAAAATTTAAAAATAGTTGTCTAATAAAAAATGTTTAAAACTTTATCCCGTTTTAGTTCTAAAACTAGTAAAATCATCAAACGTGGACTTCATACAAAACCAAATTTTACAAAGGTTAACACAGTTAACTATAAATAACCAAGTAAATAATTTTTTTTAGAACAATTATGACGTATCCAGAGGAAATTTTAACTTTGTTGAGGAAGAACATCTCACCTACTTCAGAAAACTCCTCGGTGAATCTCGAATTTTCACTGATTTATCAGATCTTGAAAAATTCAACGTGGATTTCTATAAATACTTACGAGGTAAATCCGACATTTTTCCTAATACCTGTCACTCCACAATTTTAAAGGCGGAAGTCAGATTGTGTTAAAACCAAAAACCACCGACGAAGTTTCAAAAATCCTCTCTTTCTGCAACGACCACCGGCTGGCAGTGTGCCCTCAGGGAGGCCACACGGGAGTCGTCGGTGGCGCAACCCCTGTGTTCGACGAAATCGTCATTTCGACAGATCTTATGAATGAAGTTCTTCACTTAGATGAAAAAGCCGGTTAGGAGTACACAAAATTTTCATTTTAAAACAAATTTTCCCACAGGAATTTTGACGTGTCAGTCTGGGTGTATTTTGCAGAATCTAGATGAGTTTCTAGCTGAAAAAAATTTGATTTTTCCCCTAGATTTAGGGGCGAAAGGGTCGTGTCATATCGGTGGTAATGTCTCGACAAACGCTGGTGGTTTAAGAGTGCTTAAATACGGAAATCTTCATGGTAATATCCTGGGCTTAGAAGTCGTACAAGCAAATGGTACAATTTTGAATTTCCTGACAACACACAAGAAAGACAACACTGGGTACCATCTCAAACACTTGTTTATCGGATCTGAAGGGACGTTAGGGTTTGTTACTAAAGTTGCAGTTCAGTGTAAATTAAGACCAAAGTCGCTTCATGTTGCCTTTTTGGGTTTACAAAATTTTGAGAAAGTTTTGAAGACTTTTTATAAATCTAAACAGGATATGGATGAGATTCTCACTGCTTTTGAAGTTATTGATGCTGAAAGTATGGAATTAGTAACGAGTAAAATGGAAATGGAGTCACCTATTGGTGATTACCCTTTTTACGTACTTATTGAAACAACCGGAAGTAATGAACAACACGACGAAGAAAAATTAAATCAGTTTTTAGAAAGTTGTTTAAAGAAACATCATATTTTAAATGGGACAGTTACAGGAGAAATTAGTAAAGCTAGGGTATTACAAGAAAAAATTTAGGAAAAGACCTAGATTATTATTGTTGTTTTAGGCAATTTGGGAATTACGAGAAAAAATTCCTCAAGCATTCAAACTAGATGGTTATGTTTTTATGTATGACATTTCACTTCCGTTAGAAAACTATTATAAAATTGTAGAAACCATGAAGAAATACATGGGCGATAAATCGCATCGAGTATTTGGTTTTGGGCACATAGGTACTGCTTAAAACACTTTTTTTTCATTCTTTTTACAAAATGGTAATATATTTCAGGTGATGGCAACATTCATTTAAATATTTCAGTAAAAGAATTCACTCCTGAATTAAAAAATTTCATTGAACCGTATGTTTTTCATGAAACAAAAAAATTAAAAGGTAGTATCAGTGCTGAACATGGAATGGGATTCCTGAAAGCTAAATATCTAGATATGATGAAAACTCCTGAAAGTATAAATTTAATGAAAAATGTTAAACAAATGATGGATCCTAATGGTATTCTCAATCCGTACAAAGTCCTAGTGTAGTAATTTATTTTCTCAATAAAAATTTAAAACAATTATCTGATTTTTGATTTAGTCCTTGCACTCCTTTCACCAGTGCAGGGAGGTTTAATAATAAAGAGTTAAATTAGTTGAGAGTTTACACTGTCTTATAAAAAGGTCACGGTATAACAAACTAAAGGTGGTGAGGACTACTCATGTCTGCACGCCTAAGTTCTTTCCTACATTTTCAGTTATTTTTCGTGGTAATTTTGTATATTTTTAATTCGTGACATCATTTAATTAGATGGACCAATCCCATTCTTTTTTTACCCCTGATGTCACCCACCTAATTACAAATTAATTAATTATGCGCACCTAAAATTCCAGCTGATACAGTCTCAATCATACGTGGCTTCATTCATCGTCCCTCGATCGAATATTCCCCATTTCACCCCCGGATCCTTGCTAAATCCGGTCCTGATCCTTACCCTTGCTAAAATATCAGTCCGAGATGGCATGCGTCCTCGCGCGTTCCCCTTAACATGGCGTCATAGAACAATGACGAAATCCACCGTCGTCGCCGACCTACGGAAGCTCTAAAAGTAAATATATTTTCAAATCGCTTCGAAAGCCCTCCTTTTGCCACACTCACCTTCTAGCTAATTTCGCTGCTTATTTGCACCCTTCTAGATTTTACTGCATGCAAAACGCTTATTCACGCCAGTTGTGCTGCAGCAACACGTGCCTTTACCGCTCTCTTATAAAATCAATAGTCGTTTTCTTTATTATTTAACTAAGAATGAAGCTCTACAAGTAAGATTTGTCACTTGATATTATTTAGTTTTTGTTTTAATCGATAACTGTCTTATTTCATGCTCTTTCCCAATAGAGTTTCGCGCGGAAAAGCTGTTGACTCCGAGTGAAATGAATTTTTTATCAGCTGAGATGATGGGAATTTCACAATTTGTACAATATTCAATATTAGATACGAGGATTCTTAAAATAGAACCACTTCCTACTACAAATTCCTGGTATTTTTGCTTTTACAGGAATTTATAACGTAAACACAATTTTTAATCACAAAATCTGTTTATTTGAGTCAAATATTTTATTTCCAGTATCGCATTATTTCTTGTTTTGGCTCATGCTATCGTAAAGCGACTTTCAATAAGATTAGCATTAAAAATTTTAATTTGTTTATTAGGGTGGGCCAAAAAAATCGATTTTTTTTAACTTCCGACACTGAAAAATTGGTTTCTAAACATCTTTAAAAAATACTTTTTAAAGATAAGCTCTTAATTTTAATAGGAAAGACCCCCTTATCTCAGTTTTCTATTTTTTCTTTAGTTCTATTCGGCAAAATCCATATCTCCTCACTACTTGATCGTACAGAAAAATTTTATTTACATTTTTTGTAGAAAATTAAACGCTCTAAAAAAGGTATCTTACAATTTTTGTATAGCTATTAGCGTTTAGAAGATATCAGAGGTCAAAGTTTGAAGAATTTAATAAAAATTTCTTTTTTAATTTTAAATTTTATAACTCGTAGATAAATAAATATTAGAAAATGCGCAACATATAGTTTTGTAGGAAACTAATCGCTCTACAAAAAAAGTCATTTGTGGTCAATCAATTACTCCAACCATTAAAAAAAAATGAGGATTGAGTCCCAAATTTCGGTTTTTAAAACGCGAATATCTTCTAAGTGGTTTTTGCCAAACAGAACTAAAGAAAAAATAAAAAACTGAGATGAAGGAGTCCTTCCTATTTTACGAGCTCATTTTTAAAAAGCATTTTTTAAAGATGCCTAAGCACCAATTTTTCAGTGTCCGAAGTTAAAAAAAATCGTTTTTTCTTTGGCCCACCCTATTGTTTATGTGTGTTGGTTATTTGTGTGTATTTTAATATTTATTCCTCTTTGTGATCAAAAACGATGGCCTAGAAGTGGTTAAAATCGACTCTGTTGGTAATTTCAGCTTTCCAGTTAGTCAGCGCTAAATTTACTCCCTTTACAGTACGCGTGCAGTAAAAAAATCTCTTACCCCACTAGCATACTACAAATTGTCATTACAACATTAGAAAATTCAAGGAAAATCTCCCATTACAGAATTGAAGATTATTTTTATTGTTTTAACTATAGATAGGAGTGGTTAAAGCCGACTCTGCTTATGTTTGATTTTCCAGTTATCACTGCTAAATTTGCTCCCTTTACGTTAGTAGTACAATAAAGAAATCTCTTTCCGCACTAGTAGGCTAAAATTGACATTTCAACACTGGAAAAATCGAGGAAAAACACACATTACCGAATTGAAGTAGATTATTTCTATTGTTTTAGTTATAGTTAGGAGTGGTTAAGGACGATTCTGCTTATACGCTGAACTTTTCAGTTAGTCAGCGCTAAATTTACTCCCTTTACGGTACAGGTGCAGTAAAAAAGTCTCTTACCGCACTAATATGCTACAAATTGTCATTAAGACACTAGAAAATTCAAAGAAAATCTTACATTACAGAAATGAAGTAGATTATTTCTTGTTTTAACTGTAGATCGAAGTGGTTAAAGCCGACTCTGCTTATATGTTTGACTTTCCAGTTAGTCACAGCAAAATTTACTCCCTTTACAGTACCAGTGCAGTAAAGAAATCTTTTACCGCACTAGTAGGCTAGAATTTGTCCTTACGACACTAGAAAATTCAAGGAAAAAAGTAAATTGGCATTTCAATTTTTTCACAATCTTCTGAAATAAAATTTTGGGACTTTCATGGTTGAAAGATAATGTCAATACTCCCAGCAATTTTTTTTAAAGCTACTACACACCGGCTTTAATTATGTTGTTAAATATTCACCTACGGTCGCTTGGTAGGATTAAATTTTCTGTTTTCAGAACAAACAAAAACGGATTGCAGAAGTTGCTGGATATATATTGTATATTTAGGTAAAAAAATCTCGGATTGTGTTGCTCAAGAGCAGGATAATCTCGTGAAACAAATTAAATAAGCTCAAGGTTAAAAAAATTAAGCGAAAACTCAGATATAATTGATTGAAACGGCCTTTTGTGTGTCGATTTGTTGTTTTAGAGCTTTTGCAATGTGGGTATTGATATCTGAAGCTCTTTTTTTGCTGTTGTATACTTTTATCGATTTTGTCGGCCGAAAACAAAATAATTCGTGATATTATTGAGAGGATAAGTTGAGCGCAATAATCAGCAAACTTCTCGAGTTTTGTATTTTTCTTCAATAAAATGAAACTAAGTTTGAGAATTTTTTTTGAGAAACATTTGTTCAGTGTTATTACGTTTCAAGGAAAACGTTTTTGCTACAAATAAATTTTCTTCAATTTAAACAAAACGATTTGTAATGTGTGTCTAAATAAATACTAAATAAATAGTGATAGTTCTAAAAAAAATGACAAAATTACACAAAATTCTAAACTTGAGTCTTTTCCAGTTCACTGATTTTATTATGAAAATTAACAAAATAAAAATGGCGGAGTTAAACTTCCTGTTGTTAGAGAATAAGCTCGTAAGTTCTAGAGCTTGCTAGAAGCAGAAGCAAGGTGTAAGTTCGAGAATAACGATCTGCCTGACCTTGGCTCTAAATAAGCGTGCTATAAACAAGTTGTCGGGCAGTTTGACTCAGCGAAAGACAACGACGTCACGAGTAAACCCCCGACGATTATTCAAAAGTGTATTATTGAGTTGTTTTATTATTAAATCCACGTGTAACACTATATTTCTCTTTTATTTTTTATCACAAAGTAGTACAAGCCCAGATCCAGTTCATGAACTCTACTGTGACGTCACAAATGTAGTCAAAAGCAAAATATTGCAGTTTTCTTTGAAATTCCGTCTGCTATTTTTGTTGTTTTATGTTCTCTCTTTTTTTCCCTTTCTTTAAATTGATTTCCGACTTGAATTGTCACTTTTTCAGAATAATTAAGCTAAAAAAAAGCCTTCTGTATCTATTGTTGACGTTAATTTTTAAAAAACAAATGATAAACGCCGCCGAAAAACCGCAATAAACTGTAATTAGATCCAATTTTTCCGGAGCTCTAAACCACAAAGGTATTAATTGCACAGCTTTGATCTCACTTTTTTGTTTATTTAACTACTTTATAAACAGTTTAAAAAAAACGTATTTTGCGAATAATTCAGTCACCTTTGTTATTGTTAATTGACCTCTCTACTTAAGATAATTAAACAAGTTGGCAAAAATTCAGTTCGGTTTCTTTTCAGGCTACTGTCACTTTACATAATGGGTGTTCACAACGACTAACACACTTCAATCAACACAGAGAAGAATGTTGGAACCCTACGCCCCCAGTTCAATATGGCTAGTGGTAGTGGGTTTTATAATAGCCTTTATCCTAGCTTTCGGTATCGGAGCTAACGATGTAGCCAACTCGTTTGGCACCAGCGTCGGATCTAAAGTCCTTACCATAGTCCAAGCATGCTGTTTGGCCACGGTTTTCGAAATTGCAGGCGCTATCCTCATTGGTAATTTAAAAAAATATATATTGTACTTAAATGGACCATAAAAGTTTCAGAATCAGACTCAGAATCAGAATTTTTTAAAACTATTTTCAAAACAGAATAAAGACAATTTATTTGCAGACGTTTCGCTTTTATTCAATAAAGCTTCTTCAGAGCTTGGTATAAAATCAAAACGTCGGAACTTTTATGGTAAACCTTAAAATTCAGAAGGTTAATTCTAGATTCATTTTTTGAAGGTTATAAGGTATCGGACACGATGCGGAAAGGAATCCTGGATATAAAGGTATACAACGACGCTGAAGTGGAGCTAATGTTGGGCTCTTTGAGCGCTTTAACATCAAGCGCTGCATGGCTGATGGTAGCAACGTTCTTCAAATTGCCCATTTCGGGGACCCATAGTATAGTAGGCGCGACAGTGGGCTATAGTTTGGTCGCGCGAGGGACCAAAGGCGTGCATTGGGGCACTCTTGCCAAAATTGGTACTGTTTTAACTCCCATTGGGGGTGTATGAGGCATGTTTTGATGTTCTAGTGGGCTCGTGGTTTATCTCACCGGTACTCAGTGGTGTAACATCAGTCTGCATTTTATTTATTATCAAATATTGCATCTTGTCCAAACCTGATCCTTTAGAAGCTGGACTTTTCTCCTTACCTCTTTTCTACAGTTTTACAATCCTTGTTAACGTCTTTTCAATTGTACACGATGGTCCTAAATTATTGTACATGGATAATATTCCGTTTTGGTTGGCAGCTACCATAAGTCTTTCCATTGCATTTATCACGATGATTTTTATTTGGCTGGTTGTAGTTCCTTGGCAGAGAAAGAAAATCAAAGCGGAGTTGTTAGCTGAGAAACCTACAGTTAACTTCAATATCGGAGAATCTACAGGTAAGAAACTTCTGAATACTTGTGTGTCTTTTCCCAGGTGATGGACGATAGGAAACATTTTTTTTTTTGTTACAGCGTTTTATAACAGTGACATTTGATTGTCGTTCTGATTGGTAAATGACGTACTTTTACGCACTAGTGCTCAAAAATAAAAAATACTTTAAAAAGTAAAAAGTACAATTACTTAAGTGACTAAATTGAACATTCGAAGATTTCAGATTTCTTTCCGGAACTTCAATTCAAGTGGAAACGGTACTTGTAGACGCCACTTGAGATTTGCTATTTTAGTCACACATTCTTCTTTTCTTTGATACAGTTTCTTCTTTTCCTGTAATTTTCATCGAAATTGCGTTTTTGCTTTCAACAGAGTTTTCTATGTAACTTTCCGCAATAGAATTCGATCGCGTTCCTCCATGTCTTTTGGGTAATGTAATACCTGCTCCTGAATCTTCTAAGATTGTTGCTGAACAACGGCGAAAGCAGTGTCCGGTATATCCTTTTGCATTTAGATGACCGAGTCATTCTGTAATTTTTTTAGGGATATCTCCAATAGTATTTATACCAACGGGTAGCGTACAGCACCTGAAACTTCTATAGATTAGGACGAGTCTCTGATGTTCAGTATGAGGAGGTCGAAGCTGTGCGTATTTGCGGAAAATTTCTAAGAAACTAATTCCATCTGCAAATTCTTCAGTTATTGTAAACATTCGTGAAATTTTTGTCTTGGTGTACGGTACTTTCACTTTAATAAAACTTGAATAATCTTCTACATCTTCCACTTTCAAAAACGTAATTTCTTCTCTGCATAACGCGCCAAAAATCCCAGTAATTAGCACAACTTTTGCCAATAAAGGGTCTTTGTCATCAGCTGTTTTCATGAAACGTTCTATCTCTTGCTAGGTGTATATTTTGGATTTTTTAGCCCTGCACCCACTTACATTTCTTTTTAGAAATGCAATCAAGTTTGTAAATTATTTGATTTTACATTCTTGTTAAGATATATCATAGTTCTTAGCATTGAGTAGGTATTCCATACAGTAGACGGCTTATACATAGAAAAAAATTTCGAAAAATAGGCCAAAAGTACCTTTTCTTCAATACTTGTTACATTTTTTCCTCACACCAACTACCAAATTTTCTGTATGTTTCCTTGTAAATTTTCTTAGATTTTTCGTGCACTAGCGTGGCTAGTGCGGCATCCGCAGCATTTTCAATGTCGGAATCAAATTCAGAATCGCTCATTTTTGTATTCCTTTATCACAGAATTTAAACACAGAACCCAAGTTGACAGTCTGTAATTTTATAAAAACAGTAAACAATATTTACATCCATAGCAACCTGCCGTCTGCCTACTGTACAATGTAAATGTTCGATTGAGATCATTATTTTTGAAAGAAAAATCTGTTATAAAACGCTGTAACAAAAAATCTTGAACGCAATACGTTGCCTTTTAAACTCTTGATGTGTTGTACACAAAAAAATATTTTTTTTAGATACATCCCCTGAAGGTAGTCCGAAAAAATCCAACCGAAACTCTACAGCTTTATCCGAACGTCAATTAACAGTAATATCAGAAAGTACCGAACTCCAAGCTATGGAAAATAAAATAACGGCCGCTAAATATATCTTCCCAATACAAACAAGTGACAACAAAAATGGTTATATGCCGGCTAAAGAGACTGAAATACACACCAGACCTAAAACTTTAAAATTGGTTGAAAGTGCTAACGAAGTAAATCCGACCTTATCTCCAAGTTCAAGTGGAGTTCCATTAATTATGAATAAAAACACAAGAATACAAAGTGACCAAGGAATGTGCTCTTTAGATATCAAAGATAACGACAGTACTCTTGTTGAGAATAAAAGTGTGTCTAAATTATTTAGTTTTTTGCAAGTTTTGACTGCAATGTTTGGCAGTTTTGCTCATGGAGGAAATGATGTTAGGTAAAACAGAAATTTGTAAAAACTCAAAAAAATATTTGATTCATTGTAGTAACGCAATAGGACCTTTAATAACCCTCTGGTTGATTTACACAGAAGGAACAGTTCACCAAAAATCTGAAACTCCACTTTATATTTTATTGTATGGAGGGTTTGGAATTGCTGTTGGTTTATGGCTTTGGGGGAGGAGAGTTATACAAACTATTGGAGAAGATTTAACTACAATAACCCCTTCAACGTAATAATTAACTCTTAAAATTTATGTAGCTAGAAAAGTTTTTTTTTAGTGGCTTCACTATTGAAATTGGTGCAGCTTTTACAGTATTACTGGCCAGTAAAATTGGTATACCGATCTCAACAACTCATTGCAAAGTCGGTTCAGTTGTTTTTGTTGGTTATTTTAGTTCGTCGAAAAAAGGAGTTGACTGGAGTCTATTCAGGTAATTAAAGTGTTTTTGGTATTTCCACAATTGAAAGTAATATACTGTATATCCCCGGATCGACTTTATAAGACAAAAAATTTCTTATTTTTGATTTAAAACGGGCTCGGTTGTAAACATTAAGAAGCCAAAGTTGTTCAATGAAGACGATGCTGCTTCAGTTCATGCCGTTCATTCCCCCAAGAGAAGCTCCAAGGTTGTCTTTAAGAAGAATGACAATGTTAAATTGGTCTTACAAGTTGCCAGACCCAAATTTCATTTTTTCTTCGCGATGACTGCTTAAACGATGAAAAAAATTAATTTATTACAACGGATAAAAGTGTCTTCTTTTAACAATGTTTTTTGTTTTAGGAACATCATTTCTGCTTGGTTGGTAACAGTACCAATAGCAGCTTTACTGTCTGCCGCGACCATGTTTCTCTTACGTTTGGTTGTCTTAAATTAAGACACTAGCAGTAGCTAGATCAACCAGATAATATAAGTACTTTTGAAATGTTTAAGGTTGTAGTTGCATTGCTTGTGAGAATTTTGAATAAACTCATTTAGGTACTAAAATTTTTCTTACCATCATCAAAAATTTAAAAAAACTTTTAGAGCACTGCATTTATGGCCTACGATCCGATTTAGTGCACTGTAACCTACGAATATTATCTGCATGATCGCATTTTCAATGTTGGTTAACATGGTGTTAGATTAGAAAATACGGACGTAGAAGTCTTTTTGAACCATCTTGTAAAAATCAGTTATTTTTCTAAAACCTGTAAAACCACAACTAGATCAAGGTTTTACCTAAAATCCCAGGTATTAAATGTATAGGTTGTATTTTTGTATTAATTTGGCGGACTATAGATTCTAGTGGCATGTCTGTGATTGAAAAATAATTTTGCCAGTGTCTTGTTCTCGTTCAAAACAATTACTTGTTACACTGAACAAAAAAAAAATATTGTTAGTGAAACAAATTTTCTGTTATCGATTTGTTTTGCTGTGCAATATTTTCGTGTTAAAAATTATTTTTTTCAAATATATTTTGTATTGTTAACTTGACGAATATGTACGGCACATGTCAAATTAAAAGGTTAGAAAATAAAATTAGAAAACCAAATAAAGTTTTATAAAAAATATTCTATTTAACTAAGTTGACTTTTGGGTACAATTAATTACATCCAAATCCTAAAAAAGAATTGTACATTGTACAAAAAAAAACTTACAATAACATGTAAGAAGAATATTTTCAACTTGCAATAAATAAATTAATTAAGTGTATTATTACTGAAGCAAATCAACAACTTCTTCATGTTCTTCTTCATCTTCATTATTTTGTGGTGCTTCAACAGTAACTTCACCTTCTATTGTTACCTCATTTACATTATCTTCCAATGTCACTTCATTTACAAACACTTCTTCATCAAAACTCTTAGTAACAATCGCGTTTTCAAACAACTGTTCGTTTAAAAATGTACCTTCCTCAATAACATTCTGCTCTTCAACTTCTACTTCCTCCGTTTCAACATCCTCACAATATTCAACTTGCTCAACTTCTTCATCTTCTTGCTCATATTTTATCTGAGTTTCATCAGCAACTTCTTCAACAATACCACCTTTCAATATTTCGCACTGTGTTGTATTATGATCTTGCTTTATCAATTGTGCAGTTTTTAATAGAAAAGTTTTCGGAGTCTGATAGATTTTGTTATTACCTTTCCGCGAAAAATTTTTTATACTTACTTCTGAATCATTTTGATGCGGTACAACTTTTAATATGACGTTTTTACCTGATGTTGTTTTAACCATTACCAAATTTGATGGATAACTGGCAACAGTTGCTGTATCATTTGTGCTTTCAACTTCCTCTGTATGGCTTACTTCCAGTGTTTCAGTGCTAAAATTACACAGAAAATGTAGAGGTAATTATAATTATGTAATTACAGAATTAAAAAAAAAAACTTGAATGAAGATGCAAAAACGAAAGGAAATGATAGTAGTTGTTGCGCAACGGTATAACAACATTTTTTCTTAAAACTAGTTTGCTTGAACTCTTATATTAATATCAATGAGGCTAAAAACAAACAGCAAAACTTTATTCAAAATAGTGTGCAATCATTAAAAAATGACCTCTGAAGTGCTTTAAAATCGTGATGTACTTGTTTTGACTATTTTTTCATGTCTTTGATTAAGTCACATTCGTCTGTCAAACGTTAAAATTCATGTTGATAACATGAGTAACAGCTAGACGAATATGACATAATCAAAGACATTCAAAACAACTGCATCACGATTTCAAAGCACTCTATAAAGATCATTTTTTTTAAAAAACAGTTGAAAACTACATAATTCAATTTCTATATTGATTTTTTTCAAAACTGGTTACGCAAATAAATATTAATTCATTTAATAAATATAAAAGAAAAATTATATCATTCTGTAAAATAATATAATGACCTCATAACGCCCTTATGTTGACAGTTACAAGTGATCCAATTACGTCATACTTGAGTTCCCTTGATATGTCCGTTTTTGCCATTTTTTCATCTTAACAAATTAAAAGAATACAAATTTTATGTGTTACTATATGGTTAAATCATAAAAAAAATTCATCTGAATGTAAAGTAATTAGCATAGTGGTAAAACTCTATTATCTAAATATAAAAAAAACACATGATACTTAAAAAACATATAATGACGTCATCGCGCCACCATATTGATCGCTGCGAGTAATCCAATTACGTCAGAATTGAGCTTTCTTAATATGACAGGTTACCTGGTATTACATTTTTTAAAATTTTGATAAATAAAAGAATTACGAATTTTATTTGTTACTTTAAACTCACTCTGTATGTACCTTCTTAACAAAAAAAAGAAATATTAACTTAAATAATAAATTACCACAACAAAGGTTTATTAATAAATCCAATATGGCTGCTACCAAAGAGAAAACAAAAGAAAAACGAGTTTTGTAATTAGAATTTTTTGCTTTTGTACAATCTGGCACAATTTCTTTATTATAATTTTCCAACTTTTGTATTTTATTGTTGTAATACAATAACATCATTGACTAAAACATATCGGGTATAGCGACGTAACTTAATAGTCCCGTTTTATTTCTATATAGTTCTTAATAGTAATGTATTGGTTTTTAGTTATTACGACACCGGAAATAGCGTCATGTTTTTTCGCGCTATAACTTACGTTATAACGCGTGATTCTACACTGTCATTAAATAGATCCGGAAAATGCTGACACATCGTTCTACAAAAATGAAAAGTGTACGAGAATTTACTAGAAAGCTGCTCTAAAAAAAATAATAAAATAAAAAAATAAACGTTTACCAAAATTTTTAGCTTCGCATTTTTTTACGGATATTTTGTCCCATACTAAAAGCAATTTATGTTTTAAGTCTCCAAATTTTTGTAGAGCTTAGCTCAGACTTTTCCCTCTAGAACCGACCAGATAGAAAACCAGGAATAGAGTACCAACAGGACTCAGTCTCGGCTTACAAGGCAAACAAAATTCAAGTGTTGCAAGGCTGATTATCCTGATTTTTTAAAGTGTGGAATAAACACCTTATGGATTAGACCTCAATCCTATATATTGTCAAATCTAGACAATTCTAGAAGAAAGAATTTGCTCTAAATCCCACAAAAATTTGAAAATTTTTAAACAAACATTGAATGAGACAAATAGTAAAACAGTTGCAGCATGTGGCGATTAATTTTGCCAAATATTAGAAACTCTGCATTCCTTAAAAAAAGGACCACTTTGAAACTCTATAAGTATGTTGTTACACAATATAGTTGTTTTGTTATTTATAGACTTTCTTGTTTCACCTTATTATTAGAGATTTTATTCAAAAAAAAAAAAAAAAGTTGTATACACCTATATACAGAGTGACATAAAAGTATGGAATAAAATTCATATTTTTTAACTTAATGTTATTTTTGGAAAAACGCCAAGACAGGTCGATTTTATTTTTTATTACGCACGTTTTTTACTTGTTTCCAAATTTTTTCTAGATTTTTGCTAGTTGCAAAACTAGTTGCTAGTGACTTAATCGATGTGTTTTTAAATAGCAACCCTTATTTTTGGTGTTGATTATTGAAACTACTTTTTTTCTGCGTATAATATAGTTCGTTCACTTATTATTTTTTTCTTGGTTAGCCATGAAATTTTGTTTTTAGGTTTTTCACAACTAAAATCACTAACTTCGATTTGACAGCAGTCAGCTGTTGTTTAATTTACGGGTTAATAATTTTCTTTTTTCGAATTATTTGATTTGAAACTAAATTTGGCAATGTGTATATAGGAATGCCATAATCCAAGATTAAATGGACATAACCTAATTCTGGATGTCATTTATATATACAGGCTGAAAAGCTGAAATCTGTCAAATTATCATAGCCAACCAAGAGAAAAATAATAAGTGAACGGATAATGTGGAGGTGCACCGTCTTGTTTAAACCATAGATTAGCTGCTGGTCCGTCTAGATTCTTTTTATTGGGAAAAGTTCCGCTAATGCTGGTACTAATGTGTCGCAAAGGATATCTAAATAATCTTGTCTAGTCAATGAGACGTCAAAAAAATACGCTCCTAAAGTGTGATTAGCTCAAAAAAGACACAACTGTCATATGAGTCGATAGAAAATTCGCACTGAATGAGAGAAACCAATACGTGTTACAACATCCACAAAAATTGAATGCTTAGTGTGATTTTTTCAAATTACATTTTAGAATTTTAAGATATCAATGATGTAAGGGAAAGAATTACAAATTAGTACCGCTTAATTATTCAAAAAATGATAAATAATGTACTAACGAAGCTCCAAAATTATTTGTATTATTACGAAGAAACAGAAAGACGTCAATTTGAACATTTAGTTCAGTAATTTTTAACAAAATTACGTCTATTTTGAAAAATTCAATAAAACATTTAAATTGGTTAAATTACTTAAGGTTTTTATTTTAGACCCTACAAATGTTATACTGTTATACGCAGACAAAAAAGTTGTTTTAATATTCAACACCAAAAATAGAGGTTGCTATTTCAAAAAAATATCGATTACGTCTCAGCAAAAAAACAGTTTGGAAACAAGTAAAAAACGTGCGCAATAAGAAAAAAAAACCACCCTGTCTTGGCGTTTTTCTAAAAAAACATTAACTTAGAAAATATGAATTTTATTCCATACTTTTATGTCATTCTGTAGTCTGTATAGTAATGTGTAAAAAAAGGGAAAATATGAAAAAACAAGGTTTAAATCTGAATTAAATAAACTTAATAATGTCAGGTCACGTCTTAATATTAATGTCATTTTACTTCTTACTTTGAAACTCTTAGAAAAAGCATTATTTTCTATTCGTAAGATGCAGAAAAAAATAACGTAACTCCTCTTAATTTCAACATTACTTTTTCCTGATTGAAATTAAATAAACAGTCTCTGATCTCAATGCAAAAAAGTAAATAATATGTAAATACAAATCAGAATAATTTCTCGTTATCCAACAATTTGCATTATTAATATTCAATGTTAAAACACTTAAATAACTAATCAAAAAAAAATCGGAGATAATAAATAACCTTTCTTTTGAAAGTTAATCAATACACACAAAAATAATAACAAAATAAAAAGACAGTGTTTCAGCGATAAAAACTAAACAAACAAATAGGAATAAAATGTGGAAAATTCCATTTACAGAACATGTAATAAAATACAAAAACTATTAGTAAAAAAAAGGCGTTTTAAACTAAATACATGTTAATATTTTTTTAACATAAAATTCCATCTACATAATATGTAATAAAATACAAAAACTCGAAGCAAAAAATGAAATTTTCAAGTAAATACAAATTAATATTTGTTTTAACATTGTAAAGCCCTTTTAAGAAAAATTTCGAGTAAAAAACATGACTCACTTTACTTACCTTTAAATCTCAGATTATTATTATATTTTTTTTAATTTGGAAAATATGTAGTTGAGAGAATTTCCTTCTTCTCCTGTCTGTTATCTTATGTCAGCAAGAGATGATAAAATATGGATAAAACAAAATAAAATTGTTTTGAAATGTGGCTCATTTTGAAATGACAATAATGACAAGCAATTGACATTTGACAGCTGTCATATGTCACATTTTTCCCACAATAACCAAAAAATCTTACCCTCTATCAGCAGGATTAACAGTAAGTCCATAATGAATATCTGCTTGCCACGGATTAAATTTTCTTTCATTTCCATCTTCATCACAATACCCATTTGTATTTTCTTCATAATCTGATTGACTGTCTTCACTACCCCCATCCATTCTCATTTGTTTACTCCCTTTGTGATAAACCTCTCCATTAACCCCACGTCTGACTCTTCTACGTCTTGTTATAGTATAATGCATAGAATCATATCCTTCACGTCTCATCATTTCAGGCAAATATCGTCTGCGCGCATTAATAAACCAATTACTGATTTGCAAAACTGTGAGATTTGTCTCTTGGGAGAGGATATTTTTTTCGACTTCAGTAGGATAAGCATTAAATCTGTGTTCATACAGCCAGTTTTTTAAAATCTTGACTGAGTCTTTGGGTAAGTGTCCACGTCGTTTAATTGTGGCCTTCTCAATTGGATGGTGGTAATGGTACAAGATTTGTTGCTCCTCATCTGAGCCTGTTTCCGCTTCCTCTTCAGCACTACTAGTCGACTGGAATCTGGAGTGGTCTGGAAAGACTGTCGTCACGTGAAAAGTGTAAAACACAAGCCAAATACTCACCCAATTCCCTCATTTCGTACTCGTTGGGGCTCGACATCGCTCCAAATGATCGATGCTCTCACTCACAACCGCTCATGCATTAAATGAACCAATTTCTATAACAAATATGACGGTTTTTACACTAGCAACGATTCAACAATTTTAAATAAACAAATCTTCCAAGAAGACTTATCTTTTAGGCTGTATGTTTGGGTCAACAGCAACAAAATTGACTAGTGACGTCACTATGGAGGGGATGGGTGTGTGAGAAAAAAATTACAATTTGGCCTTACCTTACAGAATAAATCAAATACGAATTTGATTTTTACTTTATTTAAAACACAATTATCCAAATTACGGTGATGTTGTTTTCAAAACAAATTTCACACAAATGTCAATACAATTAGGTTATGTCGAAAACTCGGAAGTGCGAGTTTTCTCACCACTTTACACGATAATTACTCAATTAAAAGGTGTTTTTACATTTATATACACTATTTAAGGGATTTTAGTACAACTCGGGATTGAAATGATGCCGAATTCTACAGCACATACAGGGACTGCAAAGTTTTCAAGCGCGTACGAATGAAATACCGTGGTATACAAATGGCGGCCATTTTGCGACCAAGGCAACCATTTTGTTTGTTTATCCTAGTTGCTGGATACCGAAAATGATAAGGATAAAAAAAACTAAAGTAATAATTATTATTGTTAATTATTAGAAAACTTTGCTATTAATTTAACAAACAGTTTTTAATAAAACACCTAAATTAAAAAAATATATATTGAAAATATATTTTTTGTGTTAACAATAAAATAAAATAATTATTTTTTTAAATAAACAAACTAATATTATTATTATATGACGTACCATGTGAAAAAACGATAATTGTTAAGAGATACTATATAACGTAGCAAAGACAAAAAGTGGATATTAGCAGCCCAAAAGTTTTAGTAACAGTTATTTATGTAACGTATTCGGGAAAATAAATTTTCCGCATAAGCACTTTGATTTCAGCACTCGCAAAGGGTTTGTTGGATTATCATTAGTGTAAATGCGGGAAATTTCTTCCCGAAATAATTAGGTAGGTACAAAATTTTTTGTAACAAATGAAAACCAAAAATTTCAAGATAAAATTATGTTATCAACAATTTACTATAATTTAGTTAATTTATTAATGGGTTGGTAGCAACTTCTAGCAACAAAATCCATCTCAAAAATTGTTGCTTCACCATGAATTTTTCTTTTGCTTTTTTTGTCGCAGGCCTTGTTTCTTAAATTCTTCTTTCTCCAGCAATCTCTTCTAGAATCATCTTCTGCTCTTTCTGAAACTTTTTTTGTTCTTTCAAAACCTTTCTAGAATTTTGTTTTCTATCAATTATCGTTTGCTAAATTCATTTGTTTCTTCCAAACGCCGTTTTTAAAATCTTTTTTGTTCTTTAATAATATTTTATTGTTTTTCTAGGACATTACATTACTATTCTTTTTCATCCACCCAATGTTTCTCAACTATTTCTAAAATTTTCAGTTGGTCATTTTATATTACAATTCGCTTCTAGAAGCTTCTTTTTTTGTTTCTCTAGAATCTTCATTCCTCTAAAATTTTCTTTTGCTATATTTTTTCTCATCATCGTTGTTTTTCAAATCCTTTTTCTATCAATCTCTTCTATAATCATCTTTTGAGTGCTTCTTTTGTTTTTTCAACATCTTCTAGAATTTTATTTTGCTCTTACATCAGTTGTCATTTCTCAAATTCTTCTGTTTCTTTCAAACGTCATTTTAAGCTCTCCTAGAATTTTTCCCTACTCTTCCAAAACGTTCTTTTGTTTTTCTAATTTTTTCAATTTTCCAGTAGTTTTCTATGTTCTCCTTTTTCGTTCATAATCTATCTTTGTTTTCTAAAATTTTTCTTTCTTCTTTAGTTACTTTCACAGATAAAATTTCTAATTCTTTTTCTTCTCCAATCAGCCCTTTTCAAGTTTCTTTGGAATCGTTTTTTGTTTCCCTAGATTTTTTGCTCATCTTTCTAGCCCAGTCATCGTTTTTCTTTTCTCAAACTTTTCAAAATTGACTTTTGTTCTAATAAAATTTTATAATATTGCACTCCTCTTCTTTTTAATTCAATCGACATCTCCCAACTTTTTCTAGAATTTTGTGTTTTCATTTTCGCAGTTCTCGTTTTTTCAATTCTTCTTTTTCTAGATCCTTCCAGTTTTACCTTTTCAGAAGATTCCTTTATTCTTTCAACACCTTCTAGAATCAATTGTCGTTTGAACTTGCTTTTATCCTTCTGTTTCTTCAAGTTGTACTCATGTACTCGTAGTTTTCCATGTTCTCGTTTTCTTTTAAAATTAATAATTTTTTATAAAAATTTTTTGCTTTTCAATTACTTTTACTATTTCTAGTTTTTCTTCTTTCTTCAAGCTTCTTTGGAATAATTTTTTGTTTTTCTAGAATCTTTATTTTTCCTTTTTTTACAGCACTTTTTTTTCTTTCTCTCAAGCGTCGTTTCTTATTATATCCATCCCTTCTAGAATAGAATCATTTTCTATTATTGTAGAATCCTTTCTTGCTTTTTCAGACCTTTCCTTTGTCTTTTTCAACATCTTCTAAAATTTAATTTTGCCTTTCTACCAACTGTCGTTCCTTAAATTGTCTTGTTTCTTCCAAAACCCGTTTTTAATGCCCTTCTAGAATCTTTTTTACTCTTCTAAAAGTTCTTTTTGTCCTCTCGTTTCTTCTAGTTGTAGTTTGCCATGTTTTCCTCTCTCTTTCACAATGTGTCTTCGTTTTATACAATTTTTCTTAGTTGTTCAGTTACTTCCACAACTAGGATTTCTAGTTTTTCTTTTTTCCTCAATCAGAATTTTTAAAGCTCTTTCACAATCATGTTTGATTTTCTTTTTTACTAAAATTGCCTTCTAAAAATCTTGTTTGTTCTTCTAGAGTCTTCATTTGCCCCTTGTTCCCAGCAGAGGTCTTTCCACTTCTAGAAATTTCTTTTGCTCTTTTTTTTTCTCGCAATCCTCGTTTCTCAAATTCTTCTTTTTAATAAATCTTTTCTGGAATCATTTTCTGCTCTTCCCGAATCTTTCCTTGTTTTTCCAGGATATTCTTTTATTTTTTCAACGCCTAAAATTTTATTCTAGGCTTCTATCAATAGCCATTTGTCAAATTCTTCTCTTTTTTGCAAACGCCGTTTTTCAAGCTCCTTTAGAATTTTTCTTCTGCTGTTCCAGAATTTTCTTCTGTTCTCCTGTTTCTTTTAGTTGTACATTTCCATGTTCTCTTTTATCTTTCACAATCTACCTTTGTTTTTATGGAATTTTCCTTTGTTCTGCAATTACCTCTACCAGTAGGAATTCTAGTTATTTTTCTTTCTCCAAACAATACTTGTGTTTTCAGAATCTGTCTCTCTTGGAATCGTCTTTTGTCTTTCTGGATGTTTTTGATTTTCTTTCCCGTTCCATCATGGTTTTTCACGCTTTCCTAGAAACTTCTTTTAATCTTCAACAGTCTTTCATTGCTTTTAGTTGTTGTAAAATTTAGTTTAGCTCTTGTTTCTTCTTCTCTAGCAATCGTCGTTTTTTAAACACTTCTATAAAGTTCCTTTGCCTTTTCTTTTCATCCAATGCATGTCTCTCAGCTTCTTCTAGAATCTTCTGTTGCTTCTTTCTCACTAAACATCGCATAGAAGAGTTGAATAAACGGTGTTTAAACGAAAAGAAAATTTTAAAAACCGAGACTTTATACATAGAAGATTAAAAATAAAGTTTTAGAAGATGCTAAAAGAACAAACTTAGGTTCTAGAACAGCAAGAAAAATTCTGGAAAAACAGGAAAGGATTTTAAGTGCTTAACAGAAATAAAGTGTAATTAATAGAAAAAGAAGGATTTAAGAAACGATGATTACGACAAAGAGATGAAGAGCAAAACAAAATTCTAGAAGAAGAGGAAATACTCTAGCTAAAAAAAGCGAATGAAGATTCTAGAACAACAAGTAAGGGTTCTAGCGAATCTAGAATCTTCTTCTGCTTTTCCAAAACAACTTTTGTTCTTCAATAATCATTCATTCTCTTGTTCTTCTAAAATATTATATTGCTCTTCTTCGTCATTCAATCGATGCCATTTAATTTCGTCTGTATAGAATCTCCTGTTGCTCTTTTCTCACTAAATATCGTATAGAAAAGCACAAAAAAAAACGATGTTTGTAGGAAGAAGAAGAATTTAAGAAAAGGCAGTTGAAAGAAAAACAAAATAAAGTTTTAGAAGATGTTGAAAGAACAAACTTATTAGCTTCTGCAAAAGAAAGAAAAAATTCTGAAAAGACAGGAGAAAATTTTATGAGCGTTGCGAGAAGTAGAATTGAGAAACGAAGATTGATAGAAAAAAGGAATTTAAGAAACATGATTGGGATAAAGAGGAGATCAAAAGAAACATTTTAGAAGTAGAAAGATGTCGGCTGGGGAAAAAAAAACTGAATAATAATTCTAGAAGAACAAAAAAGGTTTCTAGAAGATTTCGAATCTTATTCTAGATCTACTTATAAAAAATAAAAATAAATTATCAAATTTTCTATAACAAAAATCCGTTTTTTTCCAAAATTGTTATTAAAAATTAAAAAAAAAACTTGTCTAGATTTATTCATCAAGATCTAGTTATGTAAACGTTTTAATAAAAATACCAAATTGGTATAACGCCGCGAGAAAACGCCTTTTAATCAACGCCACAACAATCCTCTCTCAATGCAATATTTTTCTCCCAATTTCCATTTTTTGCCCACTCCTTTCGCTAACTCCGATCTTGGTACAATTTGGTAAAAAAATAAGCTAATTATTTTTACAATCACTGTAAAAAGCCACCACAATACCAAATTATACGCTTTAGCGTGAGCGACGCTGCCTCTATCCCCGACCTACGTCCCAACGCTAACCCCTCTCCACGTCACACCGCTCAGCTATTGGTCAAGACACCTATCATTATCCCCCCACTTCGTGGGCACCAACCGTACAATTTTTGAAAAATAAATCCGAACCCATTTAGAAGTCTGCGTCGAAACGAGATGGGTCGCAGTGATTTAACGAGATTTTTTTTGTTCTGGAGCGAACTTTTTGTGATTTGTGGTGGTGTTTGTTCCTGTGGGCCAAGGGGGGTAAGTAGAGTGACCAAATTGGGATTTTACTGATTTCAGGATATAAAGCGGTAGTTATCCTTAAGTTTTTGATGGGTGAGGGTTTGGTGCATGTTTTTTTACAACCATGACTAGATCCACACTCATCCAAAAATTTGGTGTAATCATCTCGAAAATTATCGCTTTTTAGATAACCAGAATTTGATTGTTGTTTTTTTTGTATTTAAAGCAGATTATTTCCCGCCAAAAAACACAAACGACGCTTCACATTTATTTACTACTATTTTTTTTTATTACGAAAAACTTTTTTCAGTCTCCGATTTCAAGAATTTTTTTTGTTCACTCTTTTTTACAAGACTACAAATTTCCTTTGTTATAAGAACTTGATAAAAGTTGTTTTTTGATATAATAATGGCGTCATTTATATATTTAGATTTTTAATTTTGATTTTATTACATTGTTTCTTTAGGAAAAATCCAAAAACGTAATTAACTAGTAATTTAGATCAATTTAGTCTTTACAATTTCGGTAATTATTTGTAAGTTATAAAGATTTGTAGAGATGAATTTAAAATTTTAATTTGTTTACGATTTACGTACCTCTTTGTTTCTTTTTTTTATTATTAAAATAGGTATCTAGTTCATTAATAGTGAATTGAATCATGGGAATTTCATTGTTAGCACAAAAACTGAGTCTTGAAATATTTTTTTATCTACTAAACTATTTTTAATAATTATTTTAATTTAAACGGTAAGTAAATCACAAAAAATGTGTTCACAAATTTAAAAAAGAAAATTACAAAGTTGTAATAACATTTTTAGCAAGTGTCTTTGTTTATCTTAAATGACATTCCCATTAAAATGTTTTATTACTTCTGTATTTCTTTCGTTTATTTTATTTCTAAATTAAAATTCTTGTTACTTTGTTGTTTTAAAATTTTAAGTTGGTACCCACATCTACCTTAAAGTGTTTTATAATCGTAATTTCGAAGAATTAATGATCTCATAAACCGTAAAATACGGCAAAATGTGTGTGAATTCTTGTTATCAGTGATATGGTAGACAAATTATGATAACTGTCATTGATAGACATTGCAAAATGCAAGCAAAATATTTTATTTACAAAAAGTATAGGTTTACACTGGTTTGTTTTGAGAAACTGCAAGGAATTTCAAACATTCTCCTGTTGCTGATTCATTTATTTTGACAAAAATGGACCTAAAGTTTGTTTCTTTTTATAACCAACTCTCACAAATGCCGTCAGGTTGGTACTGCAAATTGTTAATGCCATGTTATGTTGGTACCACGAAATGTTAATGCATTACTGGCATTGTTTTATACAATGAATATTTGTGAATAAAGGAAGTTTGTCCCTAAATACAGGTTTTAGGGTGGTACAGTATTGTTTTCAAAAAATTTTGACACTCACAATTTATTCTAAAAAAAAAAACTTTAGTCTGTTATCGTCTACCAAAAATAACTACTAAGTTAATACAATTTTTTAAAATGGAGAAATTTTTTTTTTGCTTTTTTGTAAAAGATATAAAGATACTAAAACAGTTCTAAAGAAATTACAATTTGTTTAAATTTTAACATTATTTGATGCTTTTAAAAATGTTGCCAACATTAGAAATATCTTTATTGTTGAGACCCATGCTGACGTCTGTTTTCGTCTAACAAAAGTAACTAGATTTGGTGATATTTATTTTTTAGCTTTATGTAGACTAAATTCTAACCATTTGATAATGGTAATAGTAATTTTAATATTCTTGACTCTCTTACGTCTTATTATGATATATATTTGTGAACAGGACGTCAGATTTGACTTTTCCAACGATTTTCAGCAAATTTGAAAAATATTGAAAAATCGACGAATTTTCAATTTTCAAAAGAATAACATTTTCAAAAAATTCTGAAAAAATTATCTAAGCTAATTTGGACCTCTTCAATCAATTTCTGAACTCAGATCTGGGATTGGAGGACAATTGACGATTCTAGAGACAAGTTTATGAAAGTGAAAAGCTATTCTCTCATTTTTTTTTCAAAAACGCCAAGACATATGGGACTGGGGTTTTCAGAAATCGATAGAGCGGTTCAAAATCTATAAATCTGGTTAATTTCATGGAGCAAATGCAGTTTTTTTTAAGTTATGAGGGGAATAAGACGATGGTGTTCCAAAACAACAAATTGTTTAAAATCATTTTTTGAGAAATTTAATTATTTCTAACCTCTTCGTCATATTTTGTTATATATTTGTAATCAGGACGTCAGATTTGACCTTTTCAGCAATTTTCAACCAATTTGAAGGATTTTGAAAAATCGATAAATTTCCAAAAAAAATAACATTTTCAAACATTTTTTTTTAATTTTGAAAAAATTCATCTATGCTAATTTGGGCCTTCTGAATCCATTTCTAGACTCAGATCTGTGATCGGAGGATAATTGACGACTCTAAAGACAAATTCATGGAAGTGAAAAATAATTTTTTGATTTTGAGAATTTTTTTCTCGAAAACGCGAAAAGATACGGTACTGCGGTTTCCAGAAATCGATAGACCGATTCAAAATCTATAAGTATCGTAAATTTCATGAGACAAATACGGTTCGTTTTAAAGTTATGATGGTAGGAAGACGGTGGTGTCGTACAACAACAAATTGGGGGTCTAAAATCATTTTTTTGTGAATTTTAATTATTTCTAACCTTTTTACGACATTACATAATTGTGATCAGGACGTCAGATATGACCTTTTCAGCGATTTTCAGCTAATTTTAAAAATTTTGAAAAATCGACTAATTTTCAAGACTATTAAATACTAAAAAATTACATTTCGAAAAAAGTTAAAAAAAAAATTCTGAAAAAATTCATCTAAGCTAATTTGAGCCTTCTGAATCCATTTCTGGACTCTGATCTAGGATCGGGAGAGAACTGAAATTCATGGAAGTGAAAAACTATACGAAATTTGTTTTAATAAAATGAGAGAGAACTTTGATTAGAAACAATAAAACCTCAAGATTATAGCCTGTTGTTATCATTGATTGCTACAAAGCATTAAATTAATGCATTTATACCATTAAGTATAGCGAGTGATATAAAAAATTTGAATCGAAGTAAACATAAATACTCAAGTCCCCCACTGTCAGCTCAGCTGTCACATTTGGTAATAAAGTAATAATGTGCTATATACTGTTTTGTACTATAAAGCACAGTTTTGACAGTTGACAGTGCAAAAAATAGCAGTTTTCACAGTTGTTATAGCAAAACAATATCTTCAAACCTGACGATTTGCCTATTTCTTTCTTCCAAAACCTGCTGAAAATTTTTTTTAATCTCGAAAATATTCAAATTCTACAAGGCCTGCTGAGAGTTATTTTTTTATTTTGATTCATTGATACAAAAATTATACTAACACAGTATATTTTAAAAATATTGGGATCTCTGGCAGCTGTTAAAATTTAAGTTAGCAACAGAGTCATTTTTTGGCAGAAGATAGAGGGGTGTTTTAATAAATAGATTGTTTGGAAATCAGCTGTTAAAGCGATTA
This sequence comes from Tribolium confusum, assembly GCA_029207805.1. NCBI lineage: Eukaryota > Metazoa > Arthropoda > Insecta > Coleoptera > Tenebrionidae > Tribolium > Tribolium confusum. The sequence goes on from JALGAY010000004.1 coordinate 1,827,113, forward strand.
GTGGTAGAAACAGAGCTTTAATCTGGTTACTGTCACACTCTTGCCATGCTGTCAAAATTTGTAAGAATTTCGCGTTTGAAGTAACAAAAGAAGGTCAAAATAGTACGAAAATTCGTCGATTTATTACATCAACAACTGAAGTTAGCTGTAACCCGCTGTTACAACTTAATAACAGAATAAATTGCAAATTTAAAAGCTGTCAAATCTAGGTTAATTTGTGCCATGATTTCAGATGTATTTTGGGTGTAAATTACGGTGTTGCTACTTTTTCAAAAATTAAACAAAGTGTTCTATGGATTTTATATTCATTATAAAAATTTACTAAAAGCTGTCAAATTTGATTTCTGGCAGTGGAAAGACAAAACTGTAAAAATCTAGATTTTAAAGTAAAACAAAAAACAATACAAACAAAAATTTTGTAAATGACAACAAAGATTAGCTTCGCATCAAATATTGAGCCATATTGCGGCTTTTATTCTGTGATGTCAATGATTCTGAAATATAAAAATATAATAACTTATTATTTTATACCAGTAACACCTACAATGTCTTTAAGTAAATTTTGAATTAATTATTTTAGTCTGATTTTTTGTTTTTTGATTTTTTAGAGATTTTAGAGACTGGACTCATATTTAAATAAAATGATTTGTCAGACTTTCATTACAACAAAGACATTGTTGTCTTTCAAACAATTTGTTAATTAGTTCTTTAAATATTTTTTAATTTTTTTTAGAATCAAGTTAACGGTTTTAAGTAACCCATTTTTTGATTCGACAGCCTCAAATTAGTAGGTAGCTATTTCCCCGATTCGAGTTAGTTTTAGTATAACAATTACTCTGAAAGTAATTACTTGTTTGAGGCAATTTCTAGTTATTTATTCCTTTTAGAAGTATGATCTACGATGGTACATTAATTCCAACTTGAAAGTTCTAACGGTTTAAAGTTAGAAAGGCACATAAGTACCCATAAAGGTAATCCGTGTTCCATAAAAAGCGATCCCACTCGATTACAATAATTATTTGTCAATTTAAAACCAAAAAACTTGAAGAAAGACGCCTAAGATTTCGCTGTAAAGGAAGAGACTGTTTTCTCATCTGAAGATAAAGGATAATAACGTAAAGCAAACTTCCATCTATCGTGTTATGGGTACCTAGTCAAGACTTACGTGCACAACACCCGGCGAACACGTATAGTTCAAGGGCAGTCATCTCTTCTCTGGCGAGTTGTGGAGAAATGGCTTTAGCGGTCACTTTATAAAATCGTACCAGTGGCGGCTAAAGCAGCTTGCATCCGGCATATCTCCAAACAATGATACGGTATTTTCGCGTGTGAAACCTACGATAACAAGTCATTTAATTCCAGAGAATTTTTAATTAAAACGGAAATTTTTGCCTCCTAGGGTCATATTCTACACGATTTTGCAATTGAAAACGAACCATCGTTATGGCGTAATTCATGTAGAAAGTTTAAATGAGGAAACGGGCCCCGAAACAAAGGCGTCACACAGTATTTCAGATTTCAGAATGCGCTGAAATCTTATACAATACGAGGCTGGGGGTTAACCAATCACAAAATTTCATGATTTCTTGCGATTTCTACGAGATTTTTAAGGATTTCCCAGTAATAGTACTTTAGATTTCTTGAGCGGTTTAACAAAAAAAAACTACAAAATCTTTCCTGATAATTCAGATTTTTATAAAATGCCTCTTGTGACAGCCAATTTTTTTAAAAAAGCAATTTTTGGTTGTGATCTTTGTAAAATGCCTTTGTAGTTTCCAATTGCTTGTGTGGCTCCCACTTTTTTTGTTAATGAGCCCTTCATTTTTAATTTGTTTCTTCATAAAATGCCCTTAGAGTTTCTATTTTTATAATTTATTGCCCCTTTTGGCTCCTAGTTGTCTTAATGAGCGTTACAATGTCTAATATGAATATTTCTTTACAAAAGGGCAATTTTTGATTTAAATTTTCATAAGTTATTGCTCGTCTGGCCCCCAGTTTTACAATTTCTGATATATTTCTTCACAAAAAGGCAATTTTTGTTTACAATTTTTATAAAATGCCCTTGCATTTTCTATTTTTTTTAATTTATTGTCCCTGTGGCACCCAGTTTTTTTTTAATTAGCTCTATCTACAATTTCTAATATATTTCTTTATAAAAAAGGCAATATTTGTTAGCGATCATTATAAAATGCCCTTTACAATAAATAACCGGATGTGTGGTTTCTAGTTATTATAAATGTCACAAAAAACATTTTTTTTACAGCAATTTTTGTAAAATGTCATTCACAGAGGTTCCATTTTTATAAAATGCCTTTTGTTGATTCCAATTGTTCTAAAATGCTTTTGTAACAAGTTACAGTAAATTTTTTTAAATGTCGACTGCAATTTCTAATATTTTTTTACAAAAAGGCAATTTTTGGTTGGGGTCTTTATAAAATGCCCTAAAAGTTTTTATTTTTATAGATTATTGCCTCTATGTCTCCAGGTTTTTTTTAATGAGCCCACATTTCCTAATATATTTCATCACAAAAAGGCAATTTTTTATTGCGAGATTTATAAAATGCCCTTTACACAATAAACTGTAGTCTCTGTGTGGCTTTTAGTTTTTATAAAATGTCGCTTACGGCTTCTTGTTTTGATATAAAAAAAGGTAGAAAATGTCCTGTTAATTCCGATTTTTATAAAATGCCTCTTATGACAGCCAGTTTATATAAAATGTGGTCTACAATGTCTACTACATTAAAATGCCTCTTGTAGTTTCCATTTTTATAAATTGTTGCCTATGATTTCCAGTTGTCAAAATGTCAACTATGGCTCATAGTTTTAATAAAAAAAGCTATAAATTAAATGCCTCCGTTTTATAAAATGCCTCTGGTGTGACACTGAATTAATTTTATAAAATTTAAAATAAGAATTGCGATTTTAAGCCTTTAAAAACAAGAGTCAGTGTGCCAGTCCGGTCCGTCCTTAGCACGTATTTTTGAACCAATAGGCTAAAGTCCCCCTATTACGACACAACTTTTAAAATTCATTTTCTCAGTTATTATAACAAAACCATTTCGAAAACAAAAATACAAGAAGTAACAAATAGTTAAAAGCAAAATTTGAGCCATGTGTTATAAGCCCATTATCCTTCGAATTTTATAACTAAACTAGTCCTGGAACGTGTTTAATAAGTTGTTTTCAATAAAGTTAATGCAGCTTGTTTGAAAAACCTTCCTAAGCTATTCAGGAACGCTGACTTGTAAATTCCTGGACTGTATCCACCTGAGAAAGGAACTGAAAGATCTATTCTTGCCTGCTTGATATTATTACAAAGAATTTTTCATAAACTAGTTAATTTAAAATTGTCAAAAGAATTGAAAACAACTTCGATATTTTAATTATAGTTGCAGAAACAGTAATAACTCTTGTAAATAGTAATCATGGATAATCGAATCAATAATTATTTATTCTAGAAAAACGTAAAAATCCGTTGTTATTGATACAAATAAAACTGTTAAAACAAATTTATGTAAAATACAGTTCTATTGATTAGATATGATAATTCTAGCGCGACTTGAAGTCAATATGTTTTCTTCGAGAGATAAAATAACACATGTTGGCAACTTGTAGTAACACCTGCCTAAGCTTTTGTGTAGGAACGTCTTTGATAAGTTAGTTTTGTACTAAAAAAAAAAAATTTAAAATAGTATAGAATGTATAGTTCATTCATGTTCAATTGACGTAACTAAATTTAGTAATATTTTGATTGGGTCACTTTAATTTTCCCCTATGTCGCATTTATAACCTAAAAATTGTATGCAGTAATGTGTCACACTGTCAAGAAGTGAAATTGATTGAATCCTGTAGACATGAGATATTACAGGAATTCCTTCTTCCTAAGATTATTACAATTCCAGGCAAATAATAATTATAATAATATATGAGGCTTTCAATAATATCCCTACAGTTGTTTCCGTCAAACCCGATTTTTTTACAAAGCTTTGTATGTACCGAATGTCTAAATAAATTTTGAATCCTTTTAAAACTCGGAATATATATAAAAATAAAAATTAAACAGACTTTCATTCTATTTATAATGTAAGAGTTTTTCTTGTTCTTTTTTCTCTTTCAGTCGTTGTTTTTCCATTTCTTTTAGAGTATTTTTCTGTTAGTTGTCATTTTCCAAGTTCCTTTAAAGAATCTTTTTTTCCAATCGTAGTTTTAATAGTTTTTTTATGTTGTTTTTCAAGTGGATCTTCTAGAATACACTTTTCCCTTTTGAATACGGGAAATCTTCTTCCTTCAATAGTTAATTTTCAATGTTTTTCGGAACTCTCTGTTACTTTTCCAGAATTTTTCTCTGGTATTTTTTCTTATTCTTTTTCTGAATTTTTTGTTTATATTCTTTTTCTTTCAAGCATGTCTTCTGATTTCTTTTCCTTATAAACGTTGTTTTCCAAGTTCTTGTAGATTTTTTTTCTTTCTAAAATCTTCTTAGTTGTCTTCTTAGTTCTCTTCTTAGTTGTGTCAAATAATAAATGAATGTAATTCACATTTAATTAAACAGGAACATTTAATTATTTCACGTTTATTTTGTTCCAAAAATTACTGGAAGAATAACACAAAAGTTTGCCGAAACGTTGCCAACCAATTTTGCTATCCATTTTCCCAAAAATAACCCAAAAAAACCCTTAATTAATTTCAAATTAAATTAATTATAATACAATTAAGTTGAATAACTTAATTTATCTGCAAATGTTTTAGAACAGTTTTATCATAATTCATTAATAGATAATTAATTATAATTAATGCAAAACATTTGTTTAAATAAATTAAAAATTTATTAGCCAAAATGGCTACTAAAAATTTTAAACAAAAAATGATATTAAATTATTTTGTGGTAGTGATTCTTACATTTTGAGTTTGTGGAGTAGGTTTTACTTGAAAATAAGTAATTATTACTACTAACAAAGAAATATTTACTTTAAAGTAACTTAGTGAAGTAAAAGTAACCAAAATCTCACTCAACAAATTACTGGTAAGTATTTAAACTCTTACTACAAGTCATAAATACGTTGCAGAGACCTCAAATGTTAGTCTTGGGAAATATTTCTTTAAAGTAACACTCTACAGACGCCGTTACTAACTGGTTAGTTTTATAAAGTTATATTTACTTCAAAGAAACTAAAAGGTAAATGGACAATGATTTTAAGTAATTTATCGGTAATATTCACTATATCAAAGTCGCAGAAAGTCGCAAAAGCTGAAATAGCAGTGATTGCAGGCGATACTACTTGTGTTGGTCGTAAATTACCTAAACCACTTTATTTTGGAGTCGTCTTTCACAACAGACCCTTGAAAAAAGGTTGTATCTTCAAGAACAAGTGGTATAAACTGATTTTTTTACCGGTTTCAGCTAAACGTTATCCTTGAAAAGTCAACAACTTTTTAAAGAAAACATTTTTGTCGAATCTGTACCATGAAAAATTTGGCGTATTGTTTACCATTTTAGCGTTACCAAAATCCTTAAATTAAATTATTATCCAAGTGCGTGAATTTCACCTTAACAAATTCGTGTTGGTATTATTAAAAACGTATTACAATGTTGTGAAATTGTTACAAACAGGAAATAATATGCTTTCATTTTTGTGGATATCAGTTGATGGGTGTTATCTTTGTAGTAGAGGCTAGAGTTGCCTGTAGGCAAATTATTATGCATTTGTTTTGCACTGAAATTGATTTTTAATTAATAGAATATTATGTAGACTATGCAAAAAACTCCAATTATTTACAATGTCCTTCAAGATAATAGAGTTTTGGTTTCTAACACCAGACCCAAGCCACACATAAAGTACCTGTTTGTAGAACTACCTGAAACTGAAATTTATGTGAAGTGAAACCGGAAGCAACAGGTCTGTTTCGAGCTTGTTTTTTTCAGGATTTTTCAGGCATTGTTTTTCGTTGGGACTGTACGAGCTGAGATTTTCTTTGTCGTAGAGAGCTGGCCGTTTGTTACAGTTAGGCAGAGAGGGGTCCGTACCTTACACAAAGGGGTCTGACTCACTATCTTGCTCTTTTTCTCAGGTAGGTATCCTACCACCTGCCTTTACGATGATTATTGCCAGTGGCGTACGACAAACACGATTTTTTTTTTGACAAACACAAAGAGAAATGTTGAGTGATTGACGAGTCCTCCTTGTTGATTTGAGTACAGTTCAAGAAAATGGCGAGAGTCATTATTGTGGGTTTTTGTGGTCGACGATCACGAAGAGGCCACGATCGTGTAATCACAATTTTATGGAGAGATTTCCGTCTTCTCGCTTTTCGAAAAGTTTAGTTCCCTAAAGAACACCAGATTTTGGGTTTTAGGGTTCTATCCATAATGGGATGGGTATTATTATTTGTTGAACAACCACAGATAATTTTAGATTTATTGCTCAAATCTAGGAATCGTAATTCAAGGAAGGAAAGTTAGTGTGTTTTGGTGAGGTTTTTCCAGGTATTTTTTTTTCCAGTTCGGAAGTTTGAAACATTATTTATTTATAATAATATTAGTGTTAAATTAGTGTGTCACAATTTGTCTCTGAAGGATAATCACATTTTAGAAAATTCATAGAAATTTTGTTCAGGTGGAACGCTTTGTTTTTAAATAAAGAAACTAATTACAGAAAGATTAGGAGTTTTTTTTAAAAAAATCTGCACTGTCATTTGCAAAATAATTGTTTCAATTTCAACGAATTATTTTATTGTCGTTGTTTAAAGGAAAAAAAATACTCAGAAGAAAGTGTCTTGGTGAAAAAGCAAAAGAGACTAAAGTAATGATTGTGTTACTGAAATAAATTTGATTTAATAATCAAAAGTTGTGCTAGAATTTACAAAACAGAATGAGGTTCAAAAAACAAGCACAAATTTAAATATTATGTACAGTGCGAACGAAAATGAAATGAATTAGATCAAGATTTGTTGGTTAAAGCACCTACAGTCACCTCTAATTCAGCTTACTTTCGTTCTCAGCGCTCCACTCAGATGATCAGCTGAATTTTCAAGCAAAACGCTTACATGAAATCAATTTCTTTACTTGTTCTTTTATTTCATCAAAAATTGCTTTTATTCTCTATTTTGTCTATGTTTTCTACAAATTTTCTTGAACTTATTAGAACCTTCTCGAATTCCTTTTTTACTTCTGGTACGTCCCTTTGGAACAGCATCTTGAAAAGTGTCAAATTTCTCTAAGATATTGTCCTGTTTTCCTGGTGGTCGTTTTCCCAAGCTTCCTAAAACTTTCTTTTGCTTTTTCTTTATTTCTAGTTGTAGTTTTTTATTATTTTTTCTTATTTCGTTGTCTTTTTTTAGCTCTTTTAGAATCGTTTTTTGTCCTTCCAGAAACTCTTTTAACTCCTCTTTTTTTTAATTGTCGTTTCTTTAATTTTTCATTTTGTTTTAATTGTCGCCTCTCATATTCTTTTTCTTCTAAATGATTTTAAGCTCTTTTAAGTTTGATTGTATGATTATGATTTTAAGAATGTTTTTTAAGTTCTTCTAAAATCTTTTTTGATCTTTCTTTTTCCTTCTACTTGTACAATTTTTCTTTTTCTTTTATACGAGTCTTTGTCTATTTTCTTATTTTTATTTTCTAATAATAAAAAATAATTACTTTAAAAAAGAACAAGGAGAATTAAAACTAGTAGAGAAAACAGGAACAATAATAATTTAAAAAAGGGTACGGACAAATAAAAAAAAACAGTGAAAAAAACTATAATGAACAAAGTTTTTAGAAGAACAAACAAAGGAACATTCTAGAAAAAGAAAAAGGACGACGAATGAGAAGCAGAAAAAAAATAAGTTTATTGCAATTAGTAGAAAATGAAGAATTTGGCGACGATTTGTACCTGCTTCTTAATTTATTTTCAAAATTTACTTTAGAAAATCATAAAAATTTATTTTAGTTAGTTTTAACTGATAACATTTATCTTTGAAACGTGCCTTAGCAATATTTTGCTTAAATTTTCTGGTTATTTTAAATCTGAATAAAAATAGAGTTGTATTTGATTCACATTTTTAGACAAATAGAAAAGACTATAAAAACGTAAAACAAACAAAATCTTTCATCAATTTTGAATCCAATTCTCTAAAAGATTTTATTTTTTTAAAATTTTAAAAATTATAGGTCTCACGTTTTTATTTTAAACTGTAAATTAATATTGTTTGCTGTTAAAAAATCAAAATAAAAATATCGATAACCGGTATTATAAAATTATTTTTTGACATTTTTATGATACACAACTCGTAAACAATTTAAATATAAACTAATTAATAATAATGATAACGGTCAAAGAATGCAAAAATGTTATGCAACAAACATACACGAAATTAATCCAAATTTTGAAACACTTTTTCGCAAAATTATCAAAATCAATGGCTTTGTTAAATTCATTTTGTAATAAATCCTTCTAGTTTATTTTTTAAATATTTAAAACATACGGACAGTAAGATTAGTAAAAAATGATTCGATCAATTAACAAAAATTTTGTCTAAGAATTATCAGAAGGAGAACAAGAATGACCGGAAGAAAGAATATAAGAAGCAAAAGCACATACAGTGTTAATTAAATTTGTATTTTTGTACCTTTCTATAGTTCTTACATGTTCCAGAAATTCTAGTTTCAATCTTTCGTGCTGTCTGACCGATATAAACTGCATTGCAGTCACTACAAGATAATGTTCCTTGTTATGTACAAGACAGGTTGAAAGACTACTTTTAGAAAAGCAGCTCATGGCGCACTGTTGTCAATAATTCTGAAACACTCTATATACTAATTTTAAATAAATTTCTATATTAATTTCAGTAATACGAATTAAGTGTTATTTATGTATATTGCAAGGATTGAGAGAAAATATTTCATATAATTACATCTTCGGTCAGGGGTGCAGCATTTATTACATACAATTTTATAAACACAAAATGAACGTAAACCTGTATTCCAACACCTACATTAAATAACTAGAATTTACGACAGATAGAATTAGTTTTTATTTGGATGTAAGCGTTAATTATTTAAAATTAAATTTAAAAAAATAAATTCATTGATATCTTACCGGAACAAAGTTAGCTAAAAGTAATTTAATACATCTTGATAATAAAAAAATGCACGACTAGTTTTAATTTTTATTTCCGTCTTTAAAAAAAATTAATATTAGATAATAAATCTCTTATTAGGTGCCGATTTCTAATTTACATAAATCAACAATTTATTATTTAACGAAAGTAAAGACGACACCTGAATGAATCACAAGAGTTTATTTTGGTTTTTTAAACTGATTCGTGATACAAAAACATATTTAAAATTTATTAAGAATGATCAATAAATTAATCAGAGCCTCAGTACAGTTCAATGAATTGAAATGTTTACTCTTAAATCACTCGTAATAATTAAATAAGACAAGACACCTAATTTCAATCACATTGCTCTCTTCTGTATTGGTGAAATTTTAAAAGTGTTTTGAAAGCGAGTTTTTAGTCCGTCATGAAATCGGTAATTATCCACGGAACACAAAAAATAAAACAAAATCAACGCCATCAATTCTCCAGCTGCAGCACCCATAAACACACCATAAATTTAATACCATGTCCTAGGGCTTTTCGTAATTTATCTCTGCTGAAATCTATAAATTTCTAAATAAGGCACTGAATAAAATTTAGGAAGTGATTATGCTAAATGACTGTCGTCTATGGCAGGCCAAGTGACCACCAAGTAAATATTTATACAAAAAAAGGAAGTAACTCAGAGGACAGGCTTTCTTTTTTTGTTTTTCTCTAACACTTATTCATTTATCTATGGGTAGAAAGAAGACAGATATATTCTATTTCACTATCTTACTTGTACGTTGATCCTTCTGTGTATCTTTGAGCAAATTTGAGCCACTTTCTGAATAGAGGTTTAGAAAAAAAAGTAATTCAGCGGACAGGCCTTTTTTCTGTTTCTTTCTAACGCTTATTCATTTATCCATGAGTGAAAAGAAGACGGATGTAGTGTATTTTACTGTTTTACTTGTACGCTGATCTGTCTACCTTTGAATAAATTTGTGTCATTTTCTGAATAGAGATTTACAAAAAAAAAATAATTCAGCGGACAAGCCTTTTTTCAGTTTCTCTCCAACACTTATTCATTAATAGTAGAAAGAAGACGGATGTAGTGTATTATACTGTCTTGTACGTTGATCTTTCTGTCTATCTTTGAATAAATTTGTGCCACTTTCTGAATAGAGGTTTAGAAAAAAAAGTAACACAGTGGACAGGACTTTTTTTCTGTTTCTCTCTAACACTTATTTATTTATCCATGAGTAGAAAGAAGAGAGATGTAGTCTATTTTACTGTCTTACTTGTATATCTGTCTATCTTTGAATAAATTTGTGCCACTTTTTGAATGGAGATTTATACAAAAAAAGTAACACAGCGGACAGTCCTTCTTTTTCTTTTTAACGCTTATTCATTTATAGAAGACGGATGTAGTGTATTTACTGTCTTACTTGTACGTTGATCCTTCTATCTATCTTTGAATAAATTTGTGTCATTTTCTGAATAGAGATTTATATAAAAAAGAGTAACTCAGCGGACAGACCTTTTTTCTGTTTCTCTCTAACGCTTATTCATTTATCCATGAGTGGAAATAAGACGGACGACGTGTATTATATTGTCTTACTTGTACGTTAATCCTTTTGTTTATCTTTAAATAAATCTTTATCATTTTTTTAATGAAGATTTATACTAAAAAAGTAACTCAGCGGGCAGGCCTTTTTTCTGTTTCTCTCTAACGCTTATTTATTTATCCAAGAGTGGAAAGAAGACAGATGTAGTGTATTATACTTTCTTACTTGTAGGTTGGTTCTTCTGTTTTTGAATAAATTTGTGCCTCTCTTGGACGCTACTTGTCTTGTGAGGATATAAAATATTCCAAGTGCTTAACCCACCTGTGATTACGGTGTGTTGTCCCCTTTAGATTAGTAATTTTTCCCGTGAATCATTAGATATTTGCAGGATGATTCAAATCGTGTCAAGAGCTGAGGGTACATGGGGGACACGCGACGTTAATGCTCCTCACTCGTGACTCTATCAATTGAATCAATTGTACTCTTATATAGAAATTTTAAAAGCCCGCATCTGTCTAGGAAAATTAATAAACTCGCTGTTATAGTAAAAATCAATGTGCATCCAAGCGTTATCATCTTTCATTGGTCGATTTTTTCGTTTGCAAACACATTAAAACGTAATTTACAACCGAAATTTCGTTGCGGTTGCGTAACGGAAGCAATAATCGTTTCAATTTGTTGTAATTTTAATAGTTATTTAAGTTGAAAATAATTAAATATTTTCCGAAAGAAATTTCAGGGTTGGAGTAATTATTTAAATCGTCATGCATAAATTTACGCTTTCCCTTTGAAATGGGGAATATAAAAAGTTCAAGAACTTTTATAGGCATATACCATGACGGTAGATCTACAGTTCAATATCAACGGTGACAAGAGTTTTTGTTAGTGAATTGAGGTATGGGAAAAACCACAACAGCTCGTGGACTTAAATGTAGCACTTGAAGGAATACAACTACAATTACATCAATAACAATTTGTACTACACGAGGTGGAAGAATTAAATCCATTCCGAGATTTGCACAAATGATAAAATAAAAAAATTAAAATATTTAGAAACATTTTTACGCTAAGTGATTACACGCTTTCAATCTTTTAAGATTGTCAATGATAAAAAAAATCCTCAGAACCAAATTCATCTCACATTTACATATTTTATTAAAATTTCTAAACCTTTTACTTTTATTTTAAATTATTTTTTCGGATTTTTCAGTTTTAGGTAAAAGTTTCTAAAAATATAAGTGTAACAATTTAATTTTTTTTTAATACAATACATGACCCGAGTGTTTGTTACGAGGGTTAAGTAGGTAGAAAAAAAAATTCTTGCTACTTATAGCTATTCGCAAAAGAATCTATCGAACTGTTTTTTTTTAAACAAATCTAAGATCAGGTATAAACCTGAAATGGTTAATATTTGCAATAAATAATATAATTAATTGTTTATTGTCTGAATTATTTTTTTTATCACATTTTGTCAAAATTTACGCGTTTTCCCAGGTGAATCTTTGCTTAATCAAATTTTAATTGAGTTTCTTCTAATGAACGTTTTTTCAAGTTCTTCTAAAATCTTTTTTGGCCTTTCTTTTATCTTCTATTTGTAGAGTTTCTTATTTTTCTTCTATACCAGTCTTCATCGATTTTCTTGTTTTTTATTTTCTTCTAATCGCCTTCTTTCATATTTTATACCAATCGTCTTATCTAGAAGCTTCCAACTTTCTTCTTCATTCGTCGTTCTTCTTGTTTTTCTAGAATCATCCTCTGATTTTTTTAGAAACACTGATTTGTCACTCTTTTTTGCCTTGTTTGTGTCCTTTTTAATTATTATGGTTCTTTTATTTACTAGTCGCATTTTTTTATTTTTCTTTTTTTAGAGCCATCATTTTTCAATTTTGTCTAAAAAAATTTTTGTTTTTCCAAACCTACCAAATGATGTTTTACTAAAATTTCCTTTTTCTTTCTAGTTGTAGTATCTTATTTTTCTTCCAATAGACATTTTTTATGTTCATCTACGGTCTTCTTTTGTTCCTCTCCAATTTTGTTCTCTTTTCTCTTTCATTCGTTGTTCTTTTTGTTTTTTTAGAATCATCGTTTGATTTTTCTTATAAAAACTTTTTTAAGTTTAAAAATATATATATAAAAATTAATAGTTTAAGCGTTTTAAATGTGACCAAAGCAACATTAGCGATTTTGTTCTCTAGCCAATCTATATTTCTATTGAGACAATTAAAAGAGACACCCTATATAGTAATTTAAAATAACAACACCAATAAAAACCAATAACTTTTTTCTACTAGATCCTCGTTGATAATTTATTTTATCATTAAAATTCATTTTTCTCTAGTAGCGGAAAATATTTAAATTAGCTAAGGTCGTGGGTAATTAACAGAAGCGGTGAAATCTTCTCTGATATAGGAGCAAAGACCTGAATTTTTTAAAATAAATTTTTGTAAGATTATCCGACGAGATGTTTATATACGAATCAAATAAATTTGACGAGTCAGCAAGGGAATATTATTGTTGCAAGTGCTGCAAGTTTCATGAAACAAAAGATGTCTGTCTGTAGGTATCTGGTGAGGTATAGACTTGTGGGAGTGTTTCAAGAAATATTTCATTACCCGCCCCCACGTCCTCAACGCACGAGGAATTTAACAATGCTAAAGAAGTTACGATGATTTCCATGGGAAAAAAATACTTATCATTTTCATCCAAATGGGATTTTTCTTATATTGATTCTATCATTATTATTTATTATTGGAAATGTTTATAAAAGGTACTGTTATATAAAAATATTCTTGGTGTCTAATATTATCGCACTTTCCAATTTTTTTCTTTTAACATTTTCAGCTATTTATTATTATAAAAATACATGTAAATATTTTTTTATTTAATTTTTGCTTTAATAATTAAATTACTCAGTGATAATTTGTTTTTTATCTATTTTATCTAGTTTCCAGTGATTCATTTAGGTACGTATTTAACATTCTTTTGCAATAATAAATTATTTACGCATTTTATTTTAAAATATAAGAAGCAGAAAGAAGAAGAACAAAACACTTTGGCTAGCAAAAAAAAAGAAAATTCTAGAGAAACAAAAGAAGATCGTAGAAGAACTTGTAAAATATCTATTGGATGATTCTAGAAGAACCAAGAACGATTCGGATAGAACATGAAAGAAAAAAAATAAAAGACAGGAAAATCAACGAAGAGTAATGTAGGAAAAAATAAGAAATTCTACAACTAGAAGGAAAAAGAAAGATTACAAAAGATTTTAGATGAACTTGATAAACGTCCTTTGGAACGCTTTGGTAAAACAAAAAAGATTTCAGGCGAACATGAAAAATAATGACTTTATAAAAAGAAGAACAAGAATTATAAAAAAGAACAATAAAATTGCAAAAACAAAAATGCAGACAAATCAAAAGGGACAGTGACAAATTTAAGAAAGACAAAAGTTTTTATGTAAGTATAACAAAAATCAAAGGATGATTCTAGAAAAGCAAGAAGAACGACGAATAAACAAGAAAAAAGAACAAAATTCTCGAGGAACGGAAGAAGATTGTAAATTGTCCATTGATAGATTCTAAAGGAAGTAAAAGCGATTTGAACAGAACGTGAAAGGATGTGATTAGAAGAAAATTAAAAACAAGAAAATTGGCAAAGAGACATATAGACGAAAAATAAGAAACTACAATTAAAAGGAAAAAGAAAGGCCAAAGATGATTTTACAAGAACTTGAGAAACGTCTTTCGGATTGTTTCGGAAAAACAAATTTTTTTTAGACGTATGTAATTAAAAAATGAACATTTTAAAAAATAAACAAAAAGAATTGTGACTAGTAGATAAAAAATAGTAATAAAAACTAAAAAAATAGCAAGGACAAGTCAGAAAAAGACAGTGAAAAATTTTAGAATGAGTTAAGTTTTTATAAGAAAAATCATAGAATGATTATAGAAAAATTAAAATAATGAATAAAAGAAAAAAAAAAGTTCTAGAAGAATGAAAGTGGAAACGTGGAAAAAGGCGATTAGAAGAAAATAAAAAACAGGAACATCGACAACGACTTGTTTAGAAGACAAATAAGAAACTACAACCAGAAGGCAAAAAAAAACAAGAAGATTCTATTCAAAAAACTTGAAAATGCTATTTGGAAAATTTTAGAAAAACATTTTTTTTAAATAATGATTTTTATAAAAAGAAGGACAAAGAGAACCGTGACTAGTAGATGAAAAAAAGAACAATAAAAATTAAAAAAAAGGGACACGAAGGAGTCAAAAAAGACAGTGGAAAATTTTAGAATAAATGTGTTTTTATATGAAAAATCCAAAGAAGATTCTAGAGAAAAGAAAAAAGAACAAATTTCTAGAGGAACGAAAGAAGATCATAAAAGAACATGAAAAATGTCCATTGGAAGATTCTAGAAAAACAAAAGATTCGGATAGATTGCAAAGAAGGCGTGTAAAAACGAGAAAATTGACGAAAACCTGTGTAAAAAGGTTTTGGAAAAACAAAAAGGAACAGTAAAACAAGGATAATTGTGACTATAGTCAAGCCAGCCAAACAAGCGATGCACGTCATCAACATATGATGACGTCACTATAAAGGGTAGTTCACAATTGCCATTTCAAAAATAGCGGCAATTTCAAAATTTTACAGTGCAAATAAACGTCAATTTCAAAAAATGCCATTCAGACGGTTGTGGTTTGGAGTGCTTCATCCCACATATCCAAAGCTTTTATTGTCCCATAACCTTCCCTAACAACATGGAAAAAACACATCAAGCACTTGTTGCACCAAACAACACGTGTAAAGTGAAAGTGTGAAGACGCCTTTAGTTGTTGCCAAACTTTTAGCAGCAAAATCCCTAACTTAGAAAATTTCATTCTAATTTTCTGCACTATTATTGCATTAACACTAATTATTTTTACTCATCCTATTTGTTTGTGCAAAAAATATACATTGAACTCTATTATTAAAGTACTATAAACAAAAACTGTCAATATTTAATTGTTTTGAGGTTGGTACGAATGACGTCATCAATCTGCATTGATGACGTGCATCGCTTGTTTGGCTGGCTTGACTATAGTAAATATAAAAAAAAACAATAAAAATTAAAAAATAAATGTATTCAAAAACGAAGAATTTAACAAAAAGAACGTTTTATTTATTTAACCATTTTTGGAAGAATTATAATAATTAAAAAAAACAAAAAACACTGTTTTATTTAAAAAAAAAAACGTTTTTTTTCAGGTTGGGGACAAAAATTTGAAAAAAAAATCCCAGAAAGATATTTAGTAGAGTACTATCTCATATAAAAATTTCAGTCAAATCACAAATGATTAATTTGGCTGGGAATATGTATTAATAATTTTTTTTTTCAATTTCTCTAAATATTAGTGACGCCCTAATTTCATTACCCAATATTAGCAATTCGTAATTTTGACTGATGACGTCATTCCATTTGTATGTATGGGCTGTATAGAAAATTTATAAATTTTAAATAGTACAATTTTTTAAATTTTAAGAAAATTTAGCGTCCCACTTTTCAATGGCTATCACTGTACTTAATAAACTAAAATTTTGTTTTTTTTGTAAAACTTTAAGACTTAATATTTAGAAAATTCCAGAAATGCATATTTTCGTCATTTCGGGAACGTCCCCAAAAACAATTAACAAAAATAATAAGTTTACTCAACAAATAAATTAAGAAATTATATTTTTTTGTATTTATAACAAATTAAATATTGTTATTAATTGTTCAAAAACTAGATACCTCATTATTATTCGCAAAGAAACTATAATAATATAAATAATTAACTTTTTAAATAAATCTTAAATACACTCAATAATTAAGATGTTTTCAATAGTGGAAGATATATCTGGGCTATATAGCTTCTGCAATAAATAAATTATTTTTCGTATTAATAAATTGAAATTATTTCTTTTTTAAACATTCCCGAGATGACGTTATCTCACCGTTCCTGTAAAGAGCTCTGATTTACTTAATTGAAAATTTTGAACATAATCCTTTCAAATATTAATTATAGACTACATTTTCATTTAAAAAAAAATCTTTAGATCTTGGTCTTGAAGCCTTGTAGATACGTCTGTTCATCATGTATATATCAAAGATCAGAGACCTATTGTATCTAGTTCCAGTTGAGTGCTCCTGAGTCCATTCGCTGTGAAAAACTTTTGATCTAAATGAAATAAAAATAATTCAAAACGAATGAACTTGAAACCCCGAAGAGCCTAATTTGCAATTCATTAATGAGTCAACAAACTTTTGTTTATGTTTTCCGGTATATAATTGCTGTTAGTACCATCAAAAAAAAGCAAAATCCCATCAAGACCCATCATCTGTTTAATTGATGATGTTCGGTTGAGAAAAATCTCGTCGTCAATTTTCCGTGAATGGCGCCAATTCCACCTCCCGTTGTAATAAATAATCAGTTTTGAACTCCAACCGCTTCTTATTGTTCTAACGCTTTATGGGGGAAGATGCAAGCGAACCAGCAACGGTCGGTGAAGAATGTGGTGGGACAGCCTTGAACACGGCGCGTCTGCGAAGACCCTCTTGTGCAGGGGGCCCAAACCGGCGGCACCCTCGCCTCACCACATCGGGCGGAATAAATTTGCATAAAATGTGGATCAGGGACGGGTGGAGGAATTTTGGCAGTTTAGTGGCCCAAAAGAATTTTATTTGAAAATGATCCCCAAATACGGATAGAGAGAACACCTGCACTCCGATACTGGATTTATTGTAGTCACCTGTCGATGGAGTACAGTTTGGGAGTTGCTGTTGAGGACGCTTGTTCAGGTGGAACAAAACGAAAAAATATAAAAGGGGGGCTCTGAATCACGGTAGAAAACCGTTGATAATTTGATTTTCTGTCATTGTGGACTTGCGGAGTCATCATCGGATGGGTTCAGAGCCATTTCACAAAAAATTCATGCTCGACGAGGAGCAATTAACTCATTAAAAAAATTATTATAAGCAAAAAAATTTTATTAGTTGTATTTTTTTATTACTTGATAATTTTTTTTAAATAAATCTCGTTTTTAAACAACGAAATGGTAGAAAACAGTTTAGAAAATGGAGCTAATTAGCATCTGGTGGGTTTATGGGTGGTCTAAAAATGTCTCTTAGCAGCATTTTAGAGGGGTTTCAACCCCAATTTTTGAAACCAATTTTAATAACTTAATAAACTGTGCTTACTTATGCATTTTACACAATTTTACTATTTTTTTTAATTGTTGTTGTTACGTGTATTTATTTCTGATTTGTTATCCGTTGTTTTTGTATAAAAAGTAGTAAAATCATAAAAAAAAATTATTCATTGTTAGCGTTTCTTACACAAATTATTCTATCAAAAAAAATATATTTTTTGCAATTGAAAAAAATAAAAAGATTGTTAATAAATTCAAATTTTGTTGATAAATTCAAAATAATCGAGTGAATGATTTTCTACTTAGACTTCTACTTATTTTTAAATTCAGGAGTGTAATGTTGGTTGTATATGAGTTCAAAAATTTCGCCAAAAATTCATCTTTTTTAATACGTGTTTTTGATTGGTTCATTTTTGATTTCATAGGTTTCTTGTACTTTTGTCCCTCACACAAAGAAACGAATACAGTAGAAACTGGTTCGGCCGGACCTTTTCCGGATAGGCAAGAATTCATCTACAGTATAAACTGAAAATATAGCCACAAAAAAAATTAAAATCAATGTATAATTTAGGAAGGTACAATGCATTTACGGACTGTTTTGAACTTGAGATAATACCGGTAGTATCTTCGTTTCCTTGGAAAAATAAACAAATTCGAGATACTACTGGTATTATCTCAACTTGAAATCAGTCCATTAATAACACGAATTTTGATCGCCTCTGAAAATATTTACAAAGGAAATCAGGTTAACTCCGGATTATCCGGAATTTTGCTGAATTCTTTTAAATAAAACAGAATTTTTAAAATCGATTTTATTTCCGAATAGCATGGACTTCTGAATAATTCTGGATAATCGGGGTTTTACTGTAATACATTCTTGTACTACTTTTTTGAGACACGTAATAAGTAGTTTTGGACTACCTTTCTTTGTTTTTGAGATACATACATATAACTTGAGTTTTGTTTTATATTACAATAAAAGCAAAAACAAACACAATCAAAGGGAAAAAATGTAATAAAAATAAGAAAAGAAGTCGGGATTAGTGACATTTTTAACGGGAAAATTTAAAGTTTCAAAACCGCGATTTTCAAAAATTTTGTGATTTTTTATCTCATCCAGTTAACATCAGTTGAAAAACTGATTTGGGGCATTCCCAGAGTGTAATATAGATTTTTTGCATCTCTAAGACTAAATTGACTACTTAAGGCGTCTTTTTAGGGGATTAAAATGCCATATTTAATCCCAAAGAATTAAATTTGCTTTTAGTTTCGCAAAAAATAAATCACGAAATTTGCATTTTTTTAACAAAATCTTCTGATACATTATAATTATTACATTTCGTTCTTAAAAGCTTGAAGTGCTTAGGATTGCAAAAAACAGTGTTTATCTCACAGGACTGAAGAGTTTTTTAATTCCTCAGTTGATTTGTGACTTCGCTGACTTCAGTCCTTTGATATATAATATACTAGGTTAATAGGTACATATTTAGTGATTTTTTGATATCATCTAGTAAAATTAGTTGAAAATTGACTACTTTAGGCGTTCATTTGAAGGACTAATATTCCACATTTAATCCCAAAAGATTATAAATTCGTCTTTACTTTGGCAAAAATTTTTTTACAAAATCTTTTGATACACTATAATCCTTGCACTTCGTTCTTAAAATCTTGAAATGAGTGCTTAGGATTGCGAAAAATAGTGTATACACCACACAGGACTAAAGTTTTTTGTAATCTCTTAGTTGATTTGAGCCCTCGCTTACTCCAGATCCTTGGTACATAATATACTATTATTGTCCGTTGTCATTGTCCGTTGTCATTGACAACGGACAATAAAAAGATTCAGTTGTACATAAAAAAATATATATATATATATTTTTTTTATCAAAGCAAAAGTTCATTTTTTTTAAAAAGAAACTATGTATAGTTAGCTTTATAATTTAAAAAAAAATGTTTTTTAATCTGATTGATTTTGCATTTTCAAATTTTTGCAAGAATCAATTAAAAAATTATTTTAAAAATTAAACAATAGTTTTATTTGATTTTTTAAATAATTAGTTTTTGTATAAAATTATTAAAAACGGAGAAAACAGCTGTCAAGCTACCCACCGAACTACCTGATTTTTCGAAATGCGTCCTTTAATAAAATATTTCAAATCAGGTGGTTTAATATACTATTAAAAACATTTAGATGCTGCAATAGCTGTTATAATAACCATTGCTAAAATGTACAACCAAAAATTTAATTTTTTTGCTTTAAATAAATTAAAAAAAGTAGGTAAAAAGTCTAAATTATAAAAAATAAGACTTTGTGGCCGCTCGTTTTATAAACTGGAATTCGTGCGACAAAATTGACTTTACGAAACGCGTCCTTTACTATACTATTTTGAACCTCGTCCTTTAATATGCTATTAAATTTATTTTGGTGCTGTAATAGCTATTATAGTACTTACTACTTAGTGCTGTAATGTAGAACCCAGAGTTTTATTTTTTACCCAAAAAAACTTTAAAAATAGCAGGTAAAAGTTGCAAATTTTAAAAATAAGTCATTGTGGGTTCCCTTTTTATAAACTTGAATTCATACCACAAAATAGACTTTTCAAAGCGCATCCTTTACTACACCATTTTGAACATAGTCTTATAATATAGGTACTATTAAAATTATTTTATCCATTGTTCCAGAATTTTATTTTTTCACCTAAAATAAATTAAAAAAATTGGTAAAAAGTGCAAATTATAATAAATTAGTCATTGAGAACGCTCGTTTTATAAGACACTAGACACAACTCGTTTTTAATATACTATTTCGAACCTTGTTCTTTAATCTACTATTAATATCTGTCAAAAGTGTCAAACCAAATTTAAATTTGACATCTTAAACGTCATGACATGTCACTGAGTGTTTTTTGACATTTTAAATCCATTTTTCAAACATTATAAACCCACAATGCCTAAAAAACCGACCCAAATGAGTGCGATTATGTGATATCTTCAATTTCTTATCACCGTCTTCCTTTAAATGTGAAGGTAAGTAACCTAACCTCAAAATTTTCAATTAATCTAATTTACCGTGAACTTGAATGAAATTTAACAGATATGGAATTTGCGGAACTTATATCAACACCAAAACTAGATGGGGTGATTTTACACAGTCCATTTCATGAATCCATTGATGGGACTTTATGTATAACGGGGCACCATTTAATTTTTTCATCAAGGAAAGAAGATGTTCAAGAATTGTGGGTAAGTCGTTATTTATTCCTAATTTATTTATTTAGAAGAGAAAAAAACTGACACGTCTTTGCAGCTTTTACATCGCTGTATTGATTCAATTGAGAAGAAACAAAATAATAACAATTCAAATCAAAATGGGGGCTGTATCACTCTCAAATGTAAAGATTTCAGAATTTTACAACTGGATATTTCAAGCACTGAAGAATTGTTAAATGTGTTTACTTCAATTGAACGTTTATCAAATTTAGATTGGCCTGAATATCTCTATCCGTTTTTTTATCGTCCAATGTATAATATCCTAGAAGATGGACATACTTTATTTAAATTAGAAATAGAATATGCGAAGTTATTAGGTAGTGAAGAATGGAGGATTTCACATATCAATAAAAATTATACAGTGTGTCCCACGTATAGTGCAAGTGTTATTGTACCAAAGTCAATTGATGATGATGTTATTGTGGCTTCAGCAAGTTTTCGTGATGGGGGGCGTTTTCCATTGTTAAGTTATCGGCATGATAACGGTGCTATACTATTACGAAGTAGTCAACCATTACTAAATAACAATAACAGAAGAAGTAGAGCTGATGAAAAAATTTTAAATGTTATTTTAGGAAGTGGAAAAAAGGGTTACATTATTGATACAAGAAGTACGAATTATGTGAGTTATTGTAAAGGAAAAGGAGGCGGAACTGAACCTGATTCTCACTACACTCAATGGAAACGTGTTCATAAACCTTTAGATAAAATTACCAAATGTGATGGATCTCTATTAGATAGCTTAGCTCGACTTGTTGATGGTAAGTGTGTTTATTTCAAAAAACACACAAAAATGACACTAATTTTAGCATGTAATGATACAAATTGCTCAGTTGATAAATGGATGTCTCGTCTTGAAAACAGTAATTGGTTAAGTCACGTTCAAAATTCCCTAAATGCTGCTTGCCTCGTTGCTCAATGTCTTGACCAAGATGGAGCTTCAGTTCTAGTTCATGGAACTACAGGTCTTGATTCCACACTTTTAATAACTTCAGTAGCTCAAGTTATACTAAATCCTGACTGTAGAACAGTTCGAGGTTAATTTCTTCCTTGACTAGACTTAGTAAACGTCTTTTTTTCCAGGTCTTCAGGCTCTCATTACACGTGAGTGGCTCCAAGCCGGCCATCCTTTCCACCAAAGACACTCCTCGAGTTGTTATTCTAGTAATAACAAATCAAAAAATCAACAACCAACATTCCTGTTATTTATCGACTGTCTTCAACAATTACATTATCAGTTTCCTTGTAGTTTTGAGTTTACAACTCAAATGTTGGTGATGTTATTTGAGCATTCATATTTTAGTCAGTTTGGGACTTTTCTATGTAATAATGAAGCTGAAAGAGAGAAAGTGAAATTAACAAAGAAAACTACAAGTTTATGGTCGTATTTAAACAGACCTGATATTTTAACATCGTTATTAAATCCAATGTATGAACCAAATAAAACTGCAATTTGGCCTAGTGTTGCACCTGTTAGTATTGTTTTATGGTCGGGATTGTATCTCAGATGGGTTATAAATCAAAGTGATAAGAAAAGTTTAATGAAAATACAAAATATTATTGATTATGATAAGAATTTAAAGAGTAAGGCTTTGAAATTAAGAAAAGAATTGTTAGATTTGCAGAAAGAATACGAGAAATTGCAGATTGATTTGGGGGAGATAAATAATATTGATTCTGATAGTAGTTAGTATATTTGTTCAACGATTATGGAAATTGCACTCTAGTCACTATTATTATGTTTTATAAGAATTAAAAACAATTAGGAGAGAAAAAAAATCAGTTCCATGACGTGATTCCAATCTTTATTTTTTTTATTATAACATTCCTTTTATTCCCAGTGTCCACAATTTTATTTTTTACTGTGTATTTATAAGCTATATTTTAAGTTAAAATTGTAAAATATATACACAAAAAGTCAAATGGAATTACATTTTATTAAGGTGTTGCGTTGTGTATTTTTTTCCTAGAAAAATACAAAGAATTGATCACGTGATTTTTAATATACAGACTGACTTTAAAATAACACTAAATTCTTGATTCTTATCATTTTTCTAAACAGGTGACTTACAGAAAAATCATGTCATTCCATTAAAAAGCATGATGACGTCATAGTGGTGGCTACGAGTAATCCAGTTACGTCAGAACTGAGCTCCCTTGATATGTCTACTTAGATAACGTCATATTGATGGCTATGAGTAATCCAGTTACGTCAGAATTAAGCTCTCTTGAATATGCCTGGTTATATGACGTCATTGAGTCGCCATATTTGTGGCCACAATTAATCCAGTTACGTCAGAATTGAGTTTTCTTGGTATGTCTAGTTAGATAACGTCATGACGCCGTTATATTAATGGCTACGAGTATTCAGTTACGTCAGAATTGAGCTCATTTGATATGTCTAGTTAGATGACGTCGTATTGATGGCTACGAGTAATCCAGTTACGTCAAAATGAACTCTCTTAATGTCAGTTAGCGGCGTCATATCGTTAGCACGAGTAATCCAATTACGTCAGAACTGTGCTCCCTTGCTATGCCTTGTTGCCTGTT
Source organism: Tribolium confusum (assembly GCA_029207805.1). Taxonomy (NCBI): domain Eukaryota; kingdom Metazoa; phylum Arthropoda; class Insecta; order Coleoptera; family Tenebrionidae; genus Tribolium; species Tribolium confusum. The sequence continues at coordinate 1,850,728 of JALGAY010000004.1, forward strand.
TTAGCATTTATTTGATTTTGGAAAAATAAATGAACTACGACTGTACATACAGGGTGGGCAATCACAAGATCAAATAAGCAAGTTTATGATGTTTCTAGTAATTTTCTCGAAAAACGCTCATTGGAGGCTCATTACAACAATTGTGTTGACTTTATCAAAATAACTAGAAGTGTTCAAAAATTTTGTTTTGGGAAATTGTTTTTCAAATTTGATTGATATTTCTACAACGGATTATGTTAAAAAAAATTCTATTGAAATGTGAATCACGCCTTGTATTGTTGGTTGCCTGCTTTCCCTTAAAGCGGACATTACTTTTGTGGTGTGCTGTACATTGTTGTCAAATTTTTGACATGATTGAAACGTCAACGTCAGATTATTCCAAATCGAATAATAAAAAAATGTACAAATTTAATAAATTAACAAGATGCAAAAGTGACTGACGCATTTTTCTCTTGTGTGAGGAGTTGAAATCTCGTGAAAATTATATAAATGAATAAATCCAGTCTGTTATTATCAGCATGACTTGTTTGTTGACAAAATAGTGACAATAACTTTGGACTTAACACGAATAAATCATTTTGATCCGACACAAATAAGTGTTTAAAAATTTTAATTTCACAGTAGTATCACCAATGAAGTGAGGTTAAGATGGAACAATCTCAAACAGTGTGTCCTTTACTTAAAGATCCCAAAACTTACAATCCAGACACGATTGATCTTATCAATGATATCAAACAACGCAATTACTGGTTACCGTGTCTTGAAAATATGGTCAAGAAATTTGTTACGAAAGCTAGTTATTTGAATCCAGAGAATCCAGCTGCTACTGAAAAGGCTGAGGATTGTTTTCAGAAGTTTCATGATCTGGCTAATAAAGCATTAGACGATCCTAGGTACTCATCTAATTTTTATCACAATTTTTTAATGCTAAATTTGTAGCATTTTGACTCCTTTAAGTATCCGAACATTACTCGAATTTAATGAAGATAATTTAAGAAATAACAATTTTAAAGATGCCTGGTATAAACAGAAAGAAACTGAAACAATTGCTGCTCTTTGTGAATTTAAAGAGAGATTAGACTTTATTGATTCAATTCCTGATTTTGAAATAAAGTGGTTAGAAATTGTAACTGGTGTTTTAGCTGGAAATGTTTTTGATTGGGGCTCGACTGTAGTTGCTGATATTTTAGAAACTTCCACTAATTTTGGACTATCACAAGCTATGACAACAATAGAAAAAAGACCTTGGTTTAAAGATAATTTAGACAATTGGATAGAAAGAATTAAAGTAAGTCATATAATTTATATATAAATACCTGTTATAAATTATTTTCAGAAAGAACCTTATAAAGAAGCTGTTATTTTTGTTGACAATGCTGGTGTAGATTTTATCCTGGGGATTTTACCTTTAATCCGAGAATTTCTTAAATTTAACACTAAAGTTATTGTGACTGCAAATACGTCTCCTGCATTAAATGATGTGACTTGGCATGAATTAAAACTGTATTTACAACAAGCAGCAAAACATTGTTCTATTCTTGAAAAATCATTACGAACTGGACAACTTCTAACTGTTGAAAATGGACAGAAAGGTCCCTGTTTAGATCTCTTAAATTTATCACCTGGTATAACACTTCTAGTACTAAGAAATCATTACTGATTTGTGTTTTTCTTTTTTAGAATTGTGTAGGCTCATGTCAAGTGCAGATTTAATAGTTTTGGAAGGAATGGGTCGTGCAGTGCATACAAATCTCTATGCAAAATTTAATGTGGACAGTGTTAAATTAGCAGTTTTAAAAAATGCCTGGCTGGCTAAAAGTTTAGGAGCACAACAATTTTCTGTTATTTTTAATTATGAAACAGCAACTTAACTCAAATGACCTGTGATCTACATAGTATTAAGGAATTCATTTTTGCAATTTTTCACTGATAGTGATTTAAGTGGGTTGTTGATTTTTAGAAGTCTATGTACCTACTGCCACCCTTAAAATGTCTAGTGAATGAACAAAATAAAATTGGTGTCATTTTTAAAAAAATTCTACAGATGTGTTTTATTTTTTTTACTAAGAAGACAGTAATTAGACAAGTTGAAGCCTCTATACAGTAACAAAAAAATGTTGAACACCTAATAATGAAGATTTTATTTTTAAAATATTTTTAAATTCATAAATACTGCTGTCATGATAAAAAAAATTGTGTGCAATCAACTGATTCAGTATTAGGAATAATAAATTAAATTATAAATTTATTCACAAATTTTCTATTATTGTTAATAATGAACAAACCAGAATTAATTATTTATTCACATCATTAAAAATGTTTTTTTTTAGAAAAAAAGCGCCATTAATTTGAAATAACCACTTATGATTGGTTGATGATTTTTGAAACTGACCAATCAAAACACACAATTTTTGTCATTTGAAAAATTAAAAATAAAACTCACCGAAAAATCCTAATTAAGTCTAATTATTGTTATTGCATCTCCCTTGATTAAATTTCTTTAATTTATTAAATAATATCACATAATATCAATTGTTATTGTCAAATCTCGTTTCCAAAGTACGGGACAGGTCCATAACCTCACTAAAATTATCACCCACTAAAACTGTACTAAATCTCAAAATTTTATTCCAGACAATAACCGAACACATAAAACACAAAATTCGGAAAAACCAGACCCGATTAATTAAAAAATACGACTTTTATGAGCAAAAAATACACGAATTCTTTCACCCCTAATGCAGGAACTTCGCGGCGGTGAGACAATGCTGCCAACCTCACGCCGCTAATCCCCTAGCAACTTGTACAACGACAACAAAATTTGCTTAATAAATGCTAAAATCAATTAATACATCAATTTGTCGATGCTTGTTCAGTTTAAACTTTTTTGTATTTTTTATAATTTGTGTGAAATTTGTCATTGTTTAATTATCTTACATGTATAGTTCGTGTGAAACTAATGGAATCTTCGTTTAGAAAAATATATGTATAGTAAGTTTCAAACTAATAAGCACTTCAAGGTCAGTTCTGTCACAATCTGTAATTTTTTGACTGTAAATTAAAATAGGAAATGTTCAAAATTTTGAATAAAAAATTCTAAATTAAAACAGAAATCAACAACTTTAACAAAGTCATGAACTATAAACATGAATTATGAACATAAAGTCTTACTTAAAGCATCTTCTTCTGCCACAACTGTTGGGTGGCGAATCCCCTCCTTCTGCTTTTTTGGAACCTACGTTTAATCCTGAAATTGGTGCTTCTTCTTCTGCCTTATGTGGCGAGTCCCCTCTGCTTCTTTCGGACTTACTTTTAATCCAGATTTCCAGCGATGTCTTCTGTTTTGTCCTATATTTCGTGTAATAATTAATAATAAATAGAAGTATGCAGCTTTGAGCCGCTGTGATGCATTCTGTTCGAGAGCTGACAAACGACTGATTTCAAACAAAGCAAAATGTAGATAAATTTACAAAAGACAACAAAAACTGTTTATTATATCACCGAATGTCGAAGCGCCTTTGTGTCTTTGAGTGCTGAATCATTGTATTATGTAAGCAATTAGTTCAAATAATAAATTAAAAATGTATTTAAATATTTAGGTAGATAAACAAGATGTTTCGAGTTTTGATTTCAATTCATATTTAATCGCCAAAATGGCACCAAGAAGACAATAATTAATTTTATTTAAACAAAAAAAAAATAAACATTATTTTAAAAGGTACGTTATTACTAATTGAAAGGTGAGGTCAACAATCTCTTGTCAACATTTTACGCAATCACTAAAAAAAGTGTTAACATTTTCTAAAGTCTCAGTTTATATATAGGGTGTCCCAATTTTTTTTCTCTTGCAAGTCTCAGTTTATATACAGAATGTACCAATTTTATTTATACATGATTTCACCCTAAGTGTAACAAAGCCACCTCTGAAATTTATTTTTTAAACTCTCCAAATTTCTAAATTTTCCTGCGTTTTTATTTTAATAATTATGAATTTACATAAAACAATCGAAAAAAAATAGTTTTGACTACATTCTTAAATAGACTTCAAAGTGCACTTTCTGTCATTTTAAATAATAAATTAAATATCGTTCGCTAAATAAGTGAAAAAAATTCTCAAAATTTGTTTGCCATAAAAAGCCCTGAGGCTGCCGGATGACGTCATGTGAAAACGCCTAATTTAATACACAAACAAAGTTAAATGTGCTCTTTTTGTTAATAATAGCGTAATTTTGCTACATCATTAAGCTCATTTACAGCAAAAATTAATATGCCATTTTGAAAAAAAAATGCAAAATTTTGCTAAAACTTACCGTTTTCGAGATATTTACATTTTAAATAAGATAAATTTCGATCTGAAACTTTGGCGCCCTCTAACTCCTAAACGTTGCAATTTGATTGAGAAGAAGTTATGTATGTTAAAATTATTTGTTGCTAATTTAGCTAAAACAATTTTTTTTTGTAAATTTTTATCATTTGTGGTCCTGTTTTTCAGGTTAAAACTGTGTCACATAATTTTTGAAAGATTTGCGGCTTTATTTAAAAACACTACGTAAACGGTCAAAGCTACAAAAAAAAATATCTTATAGAAGTTTTACAGAACTAAATTCTGTGTAATAAAGGCTGTAAGGCACACTTTCATCTTCAATATTTTAGAGTCTAGAGGGCTTAAAATCCATTTCTCACCGTTAAGCTGGTTTAGTGTTCCAGAAAATAGTGTATAGTTGGTTGCCGAGTGCTTTGTTGGAGCGATATTGTAGCTAATCTCCCAAATTTAGAGGAATATTGTTTCAATAATTGAAATTTTTAGAAAATAATTTGTTGTTTTTATTTAAAAAAATTGTAGATTGTTCTCAACAAAAAATATTGATTAGGTTCCTAATGACAGCGTACTGAGGTCATTAGGAAAGAGGATATTTGTGAAAAATGTGGCTCAAAACGGTTCAAATTAGGGGGATTTTGTCCCGAAAAGAAGATTTTTTTGTTTGTTTAGGGAGGAATCATTGTCTGCGAGAAAATGGCAACATTTGTAAGATACTGTAGCTAAGTTCCCAATCAGGTCCAGGGATAATTAAATACGAAAGAAAATTAAAAAAAAAAGATTTATTACATTATAAATATTTATAGATACAACAGATCACATATTATAATACAAGAAACAATTATACAAAGTCGCTTTAAAATTAATAAATCCTAATAAAACAATTTGTACTAAAACGTACAGCCTGACTTAATTAACACCACACAATCACCTTAATTAGGTAACGTATCATATAAAATATCCTTTGTTGACTGTGACAGCCTTTCTGGAAACTTGATATCAAAGTTGACAATGAGATCACCTTTTCTGGAAGGTTCTTTAGGAAGTGGCAGTCCATAACCTTGTAACCTCCTAACTGTCGTTGGCTTAACAACTTCATTTGTGAAATGTAATGGTATTTTCTGTCCTGCTAAAGTCGGGACTTCTACAGAACACCCACACAAAGCCTGTTTAAGTGTGATCCTTGCTACGTATTTAATATCACTTCCTTCTCTCTTAAACAGTGAATGTGGCTTATCCCTAATAATAAAAACAATATCTGCTGGTATTTTATTGTGTCCTTGATCGCCTTCTCTCGGAAACGTAATCTTCGTCCCTGCTTTCCACCCAGGTTTTATATTAATCGTCAAGACTTTATCTTCACTCCTTGTAGACCCATCCGGCTGTAACACCTTCCTGCTGATCTTCATCTTCTTCGTGCATCCTTTAGCAATATCCTCGAGCGTGACATACAAATCGTGCTCAATCGCCGGGTCTTGTTTCTCCTTACCCCTGTGAGGGCTGCCTTGGAAGTTAAACGACTGGCTTCTGAACGCGCCCCCAGGCCCCCGACTCCCCGTGATGTTGATAAACGGGTCCGCCTCCATCTCGTCGTCTTGGAATGCGAACATCGTCTGGTTGCCCCGGAAAAACGCCTCGAAGGGGCTGGCATTGCCGAAAAACTGCGCGAAAGTAGCTCGCGGGTCGCCGTGGTAGGTGTAGGTGAAACCGCCGGGGGCTGAAGTACCGGACTCACCGGGGATGCCGCCTTTCAGGCCCTCTTCACCGTAGGAGTCGTAGATGTCGCGCTTTTTCTTGTCGGAGAGGACTTCGTAAGCTTCGGCGACTTCTTTGAAGCGTTCTTCGGCTTCTTTTGCTTTGTTTTTGTCAGGGTGGTATTTGAGGGCGAGTTTTCTGTACGCTTTTTTGATGTCGTCGTCACTTGCGCCTTTGGAAAGGCCGAGGATTTTGTAGTAGTCTTTTCCCATTTTTCAGTTTTTCACTGCACTAATGTCACAAAAACACAGTTAAATAAGATTCACAAGCTCTTTTTAACTAAAAAAATGTAGTTTTGTACACGTAGTGCTTCGAGTTCTGTTTGATAATGAATGCGCGAGCGCTCGCGTCACTGCTTTTATAGGTTAGGTTTTTCTAGAAGGTTCTAGAATATCTGCCACCCCTCTGATGGACGCTACTGGAAATTTCTGGAACAAATGAACGTGACAAAATGAAGGAATCTGCCGTTACCGACCGATTGTTATATTCAAATTTCAAATTTGAAAAGTTTAAACAAATTTAAACATTTTAATTAATAATAACAATGTCAATAATGCCATAATGAAAATCTATAGTAAAATATAGAAAAAACAGAAATTTAATTAATACAAATTTCTAGTTCAGAAGCTTTAATATTTTTTTTGTTTTTTTTTGTTGCTAAATATTGCCCTAAAATTGTTGTTTAATTACTAATGTTTATTTTTACCTGGAGAAATACGTTGTAAAAAACTAATTGTTACCTACCTAAGTGTTTTTATGCAATATTTTATTTTTAATGGCTTTTTAACAAATTTATTGTGTTTATTGAAAAATAATTAGCACTAAATTATTTTTTTTTGATGCTACAGATTTCAATTTTTCCATGTAATTTTCTTTATTAACTTTCATAAAAGGATTTGGGTGGAAAAAAATTAATAGTACGTTTACATGTCCATCTTATTACGTTTTGTTTATGTTTTCAATAAAATTTTAATAAGTAAACGTTGTAAAGTTCCAGAAAGTGTTTGTTTATATTCCAGTTTAAAAATTAGCACGTGCAAACACGTCATTCTCTGTTATTAAAATTGTTATTCAATAAAAAATTGTTTAGTGTATTACTGGTTGCATACGTAGGCATTAATTTAACAATAAAGAGACTCTGTTCATCCTCAGTTTCTGCAAGATTCCAGGGTAGGATTTCCAGATCTCCCGCTTTTTATCACAATTTTGTCTCTGGCTCCAAACAAGAATTTTATAGTCCACTAAAACTTAAAAAAAATGTTTTTTGAAAAAAGAAATCTACCGACTTTAATATAAAGTGAAATAAAGAGAAAAATCGCAAAATAATATATTAGAACCAATGAGAAACGAACATTGCAACTTTCTAGAGAAATACAAAATTATCTTGACACTCTTTTCAATTTTGGCAAAACTAATAAATGGAAGTATTTTAAATTTACAAAATAACTAAGTTTGAATTAATAATTGAACATCTCTTACTACCAAAAGAGCGAGTTTGTTATTCAAGAGACATAATTGAAGGTAAAATCTTATCATTACCATAATTATTAATACATAAAAAATGTTGTGTGAAAAGTGAAAGCAATTCTCTTGACCGCTACATCAAAATATTCTAAAATCTTCAGGGTAAAATACGTTTTAAAATGCAAAACATTATTCTAGAATGTTTAAGACAAAGCAAATATATTTTAGAATATTTGAAAAACCCCAATTTATCAGAAAATGTGAATTTAATATCGCTACATAGAATGTTCTTGATTGAAACAGTTATGTGAAATAAATCAAAATAGTCTAAATTGTTTTAAAATCAATAGTTTATTATATCACAATGTTGTAAAATATCTAGATTAACGTCATTTTGATAAGACAAAACAGGAGAATATTCTATAATATCCTAGAATTACGTAAATATTAAATATATTTGTATTTTAGATTAGAGACGTCTCAATTCATTTCAAAATGTGAGATTATTTTGGTATTGCTCTATAGAATATTATAGAATGTTTAAAACCATCAAGCAAAATAAAAATAGTCTAAATTGTTCACAAAAATTTTCTAGTAAATATTCTAAAATGTTTTAAAATGTATAATATTCCAGAATATTTAAAATAACGTAAATATTAGATATACGTCTGCTTCAAGAAGCCTCATTTTATCAGAAAATGTAAAATTGTTTTGTTATCCTTCTGTTAAAAGTTCTAGAATGTTTAAAACCAATATGTAAAATAAATCAAAAGTAGTATAAATATGTAAATTGTTTTGAAATCGATAACTTGTTATTTAAAAATATTCTAGAATGTACAGAATAATGCAAATTTGATAGTGCAGAAGAGGATAATATTCTAAAATATTTAAAATTACGTAGATATTTAATATATTTTAGATTCGAGAAGCGTTAGTTTATCAGAAAATATAAAATTGATTTGTTTTTACTTCATAGAATGTTCTAGAATGTTTGAAACAACAGAAAGGTTGCTTTCTATAACAATTTAGAGTTGTACTAGACAAGTGCAGTAGTGTTTTAGCGGTTAGAAATCTTTCTTATCCATGCTAAGTATAGTTCGGAACTAGTTCTATCGCTGTTGTTACATATAATGTAACATTAATCGGCGTTCTTCGTCTCTGATTGGTCAAAATCGGCATTTAATCGCGAATTAACTATTTAATCGCAATTAAAGTTAATTTCACTTTCTGTAAACCGGCCCGTAATGTTCTAAAATGTTCTAAAATGTGGTCGCTGCATATAATGTTCCATCACAATCATTGCATATGTGAAGTAAGCCAAAATAATCTAAATTGTTCTGGAATCTATAGTCCCTTACATGAGAATGTTCAGGATAACGCAAATTCAATTGTATCTTCAAAAAAATATTCTAGAATTACGTCAGAATATTCTACAATGTTCAGGATAATGTAAATTTGATAGTGCGGAACAATAAAATATACTAGAATGTTTCAGATGACGTAAATACATTTTAGAAAATTTGGAAAACCCCATTTTATCCGAAAATGTAAAATTGCTTTGTTATCGTTACATAGATGGTTCTAGAATGTTTGAAACAATTATGCGAAATAAATCAAAATAGTCTAAATTGTTTTAAAATTGATAGTTCGTTACATGAAAATGTTTTAGAATGTTTAGAATAACGTAATTTTGATAATATGAAACAGGAAAATACTCTAGAATATCCTAGAATAACGTAAATATTAGATATATTTGTATTTTACATTAAAGATGCCTTAATTGATTTGAAAATGTAAGTGTATTTTTTATAACTTTCTAGAATGTTTGAAACCATTAAGAGAAATAATTGAAAATAGTTTAAATTGTTCTAGAATCTATAGTTCGTTACACTAACATTTCTAGAAAATATCCTAAAATCTTTAGAAGAATAATATTTTAGACTACTTAAAATAACGTAAATATTAGATAAATTTCTGGTTTGAAAAGCCTCATGTTCTAGAATATTTGACACCAATATGTGAAATAAATCAAAATAGTATAAATAAATTGTTGTGAAATTGATAATTAGTTATTTAAGAATATTCTAGAATGTACAGAATAATGCAAAAATTCGATATTGCAGAAAAAGAGAGTATTCTAAAATATTTAAAATTAGGTAATTATTTAATATATTTTAGATTTGAGAAAGAAGCCTTAGTTTATCAGAAAATATAAATTTGTTTTGTTTCTTGTTCTAGAATGTTTGAAATAATAAATAGGTTGATTTTAAGTACAATTTAGAATCGTACCTACTACACATGTGCAGTGCCGTTTTTGCAGTCCAAAATCTCTATTGTGCATGCTAAGTATATTTCTGAACTGGTGCTATCGCTATTGTTACATATAATTTTCTAGAATGTTTAAAACAATTGGGTGAAATAAATCAAAATAGTCTAAATTGTTCTAGAATTATTAGTTTGTTATTCCAGAATATTCTAGAATGTTCAGAATAACGTATATTCGATAGTACGGTACAATTATAAATATTCTAGACTTACGTAAATATTAAATATATTCTATTTATAAAAAATATAAACCCTATAAAATGTTCTAGAATGTTTAGGACAACGTAAAGTATTCTAGAATGTTTCGGATATAAATCACTTAACTGCCAGGTAGATACCCTTATCATAGATCGAATTTGTATTTAATTTTCAAAGAAGATATTGAATTCAAAAACGAAGCTTTGGCTTTATAAACAGAAGGTTTTTCTATGTCTGTAAATAGAGAACTTCAACGTAATTAGGACATTTTGGCAATGAAAGATAAATTTAATGCTTTGTTGGAATTCTTACAGTCTTAATATATGTATAAGTCACTATATCTATTTTTAAAGTAATAATACTGAAGAAGGCAAATTACAATAGAAGCAATCTTCACAAACAAAAATATGATTAAGAAATGTTCGGGTTAGAGATCCTTCCTGTAAACAATTTAATGTCCTGATTTTTAGCCAAAATATAAATAAATGGATGATCTGCTGTAAAAACTGGTGGTGGCTCAAGGGAGACTGCAAGACATCGTGTCATAAAAATCATTTCTGCAACAAAAAAAATTAATTATGTAATTTTAAAATACTTTACAAATAATAAAGTGACATTTTCGACAGAATTAAGCTGTTCTATTGTTTCACTATATCCTTCTCCTGCTGTTTCAGCTTCAGGAATATGCAAAGCAGACGCAAATTTTTTAGCAGTGCTTCCTTGCGCTCCTTGATACGCTATGACAAAACAGCATGAATACTAATCGGCGAAAAAATTATATTTCCTTTTTGTTCCGCCAAAATTTTGTACATCTCAGTCGTGAATTTATTGTTGCTTTGTAATACCAATTTTGCTGTTTGTTCTGCCATTGTTGAAGAGAAGAATTAAATAAAGAGCACTAATTCAAGGATAATTACAAAAAACACAAATTGATTTTTTTAAATCGCGAGAAAAAATTTTTTTGTACCGAGAATAAATTCCAAACAAAAATCTATTTCCAAAATGCAATTTTTTTAACGAATTATTTTGTAAAGTTTTTTTGTAATTAAAAGCGCGAATGTGATGTTGACTGATGTAACATTAGTCACAAATGACGTGTTTTTGTTTTGATGGTCGCGACTATTACTGCCGGATTCCTCATCTTTGGAATTGGGGTCACTCCCTGAAACTATGCTGCAGGAAAATACTGAAATGAGAGTAGGCAACCGACATAATTTCGGAGTCGCAGGAAAATTGCTGTTATTGATTATAAAAAAACAGTCAAAAATCTTTGTCAATAGAACATCACAAACATTTACAAAAAAAAACTACTTAGTAGACAAGATTTGAAGAAAAGTATTTGTTTTTTCAGGATTCAGCAGGATTCAAGAAGGCTTCACAAAGGAATTTTTAAGTGGCATTTCAACTCTAAAAAATGTATTAAAATAATTGTACTTCAACTGTTTCTTTTTTAATGAACGTATTATATTTATTGTCGTATTTATTAGTTACAATAAAGTTTAAATATTAATTAATGGATTTGTTACTCTTCCAGCGAACAAATTGTTACTTTTCATATTCGATTTATTGTTTAACAAAATGATAAAAGGATGATTTGCAATAAAAAACAAATCTGGTCGTGGCACCATCAAAGAAAACCTTGCCATAATCATACCTGTACAAAAAATAATATTATAATATATTTTATAAATAGTTAGCAATACATTAACATATTTTAGCAACATTACTGTACAACAAAAGCATTAAAACACATAATAAGTTAATACCATTTATTCAAGTAGCTAAATTTGCAAAACAGATAACTTCTAGCTTATTATAACATAAAGCAAAAGATATTTGGATTTTATTTACAGCCGCATCTACACTTCTCAATCTGCTTATTATTGTAATCTATTCCTAAATTTGTTAATAATAATAGCTAAGTACAATAAAATTAAATTAGAGAGGATTTGTTATTTTCCCCCCAAACAGAGTAAGAATTTTCCCGTTAGATTTTTGATTTAACGTAAAGATGAAGGGATGATCAGCAACAAAAAACAATTCTGGATGAACCACCAAGGAATAGGCACAAGCCATAATCATACCTGTACAAAAAATTATGTCTTAATATACCTAATTTCAACAAGTAATGGAAGAATTAAAATCCAAAGCAAATCCACAAATTTAATCAAAACAAAATTAGGAGAGAAGAAATGACGGGAAGGAAGAATGTGAGAAGCAAAAGCAGATAAAGTGTTGGTTAGATCCGTAATTTAGTACTTTTCTATTGTTCTTACATGTTCACGAATTCTGGTTTCAATCTTTGCAGTCATTTCAGAAAAGAAAAATTTAATCACTGTTGTGTATAGGACAGGTCGGAAGACTACTTTTAGAATTAAAAGCAACTTTTGTATTATAGTTTTTAACATATGACAGATATTATTGTATTCATAATTTAGTCTGTGTCACTCGTTTGCCAGTCAAATAAATACTAATTGATAAAATGAAATTGAAAATTAACTAGCACAAAAATTATTTTTCTGCCTTTTTGTAAATTTGTTTATGATTATAAATTACATTACTTACCGATTTTTTTTTTAAAATTAATAAACAAAAAACGGTATGACGACACAATACAAACAAAGCACAACGAATCAATTTTGAAACACTACAAAACATTTTTTGAGAATTACAAAACTCTAGTTTTATGTATATATAATAGTTTGTATGATAAGAGATTTTGAAATAATACAAACATTGCAGTTTCGAAAATATTTTATTAAGAACTTTTACAAACTGACGCTATCTATATTCTAAGTTTAATACTGAGAAAAAAATCAAAATACATAATACATAAAAAACAAATTTACAAACTTAAAATACGACTAATTAGATACATTTGGATTAGAGACCCTACCAGCAAACAATGTACTGTTACGTTTTTCAGCCAAAATATAAATAAATGGATGATCTGCTGTAAAAACTGGAGGTGGGTGAATGGGCATTATAGCGCAACGCATCATCATAACCATAGCTGGATGACAAAATCAAAATTAATTTTGAAAAAAAAAAAAAAATAAAATGTGGACAAAACTTGAACAAAATTGGAACTGTTTCCAAGTTTGTACAATTCAAAAGAATTTACATAAAGTTACGGATTTATTATTTTTCCAAAAAATAAAGTTCTGCTTATGTTCTTTGATTTATCTAAAATTAGAAATAGGAAAGGATGATCCACGTTGAAGAATATATCTTCAGATTCTACGATCATAAAGCATTCGAGAAATATCACCATACCTACAGTGTAGAAAATTTTAAGTAAGTTTCGGAATATTACTTAAAATTCGTAGAAAAATAGGGTGTTAACTCTACTAAAAAATATTTTTAACAAATATTAAAAACTTATTGCACAATTTTTCCACTAAACAAAATCGTGTTAGTGTCTTGCGATTTTTTTAAGACAAAAAATAGAGAAGAATGGTCCACAATAAAAAATGTTTCTTCGCATTCTACTAGACAGCATTCAAGCATTTCTTCCACAATTTCTGTAAATTTTTTAAATCAGTTTTACTAATTTTTAATCTATAATAAGCCCAGAGAAAAATTTTGCACTTTTCATAGTTATATTTTTCAGGTTTTATAATAACGTAGTGGCGTGAAAAACAGTGGAAAGGATGGATGTTAATATATCTCCATGGCTTCTTACAGATAACCTCAGATAAGAAATTGAAAGAGGTTTGCTACAGTAAACACTGTTTTTTAACTTTAATCTAGGAAGCCACGGATGTGGATATCTAACTCTATCAGTTTCTAAAGATTTTCGCTGAGAAATAGAAGTAACGACTTAAATTATAAATTTTTACTAGCATTATTACGATTTACAACATCACTAATCAAGCATTGGGAAAATAGAACTGATGCCAACAGATGTTTGTTTTCTTGTATTACCGTACAAGATTAAAGACGTCATAAATCGTAATATTGCTAGTAGCTCAAAAAACTATTACTAAACTACTCCAAACAATTATCGCACCACCTGCAATATTTGCGATTTTTTGAAAATGATAAATTTGGATTTGCATTTTGAAGACTTTTTCTTTTATTTCTAATCATAACAACATTAATAGAAAGCGTTTTATGTGGCATTTATTTTTTCTTCATAAAGAAAAAAAGACGGTAAGAATAAAATTTACCTGAAATGAACGTTTGGTTTTCATTGTTTAGACTTGTTTTAAAAACACATCAAATTCAGTATAATTAAAATTTGGTTAAATTTTGAAAGCAATGGAACGTAATCAGCGCAATTTAAGCAATGACGAATGTGTCACAAGAGTTACTTTATCCCAAGAAGGCTTAAGCTACCGTGCTATAAGAAGAAGATTTGGTGTAGCCCATACAACGGTGTCTAGGATAGTTCAACGTTACCAGAAAACTAATGAGTATACTAGACGTCCTGGACAAGGCAGACATCGATGCACAACAGCTATTGAAGATCGTTTTCTAAGAATTCACTAGGAGAGGTTCACTACTGCTCGAAGTTCACAGTAACAGTTAGCAAAGGTGCATAATAACCAAGTAAGCATTGAAACCGTTCGGCAACGACTTGCAGAAGTTAACTTAAACCCCAGAGTGCCAGCTAGATGCCCAGCTTTGTCTGTGAACCACCGTAGAGCTAGACTAGCTTTTGCTAGAGAACACATCGAATAGGATGAAGAAGATTGGGGGCGGGTTCTGTTTACAGATGAGTCGAGATTTTGTTTGTACGCCAACAATAGACGTGCAAGAGTGTACCAACGTCCATATGAACGTTTTGCTGAGTGCAACATTCAAGAAGTCCATTCTTTTGGCAGAGGCTCTGTAATGGTATGAGAAGGCATTTCTTTGAAGGGTTGCACAAACCTTCACGTCTTTAATAGAAGAAATTTGAACGCTGCACGGTACATTATCGATATTTTGGAACCGTATGTTATGCCATTTGCACTTTATATTGGAGACAACTTTATCCTGATGCACGATAACGCCAAACCGCACGTCGCAGGGATTGTACAGACATATCTTCAAGAAGTAAAAATTGAAAAAATGGATTGGCCACCGATGAGTTCAGATTTAAATCCTGTAGAGCATGTGTGGGACATGCTGGGAAAACGTCTGAGAACCATGCAACAACCACCAGCTAATCTGCAGGAAGTAGGGCAACATTTAACTAAGGAACAGGAATCAATCAGAGGACTAATTTTGAGTATGCCGAGTAGGTGTAGAGAAGTTATCCAGAAAAGAGATAGAAATAACTCATTACTGACGTTTTTTTTTTGGGATTTATAATTTAAATTTTTTGTTAAAAGTTGTTTTTTATAATGTTATGATTGTGTTTTATTTCGTTTATGAAGCTCTTTGTTGTTTGGTTTATTATATAACTGCAAATATTTAATTAAAATTTCTAACAAAACATTTGAGCAAAAATTTGAGAAGTCGTGCGATAATTCTTTGGAGTAGTTTACACTACTGTGCTCCTAGGTTTAGCAACTCGCCCAGAAAATATTTTTTTTGCTTTGTGTGATAGTAAATAGAAGAACGGATGATCTACTGTGAAGAATATAGGTGCTTGGTTAAGGACTTTTTTTTTTCGGGTCTTGACTATGACGGCTATTTTCAGAAATTGAAATACAAAAAAATTAGGTACTTATAACACAAACACAGTTAAAAAAGACAACAAACACACAAAAAACTAATAAATAATGCTAAATTATTAATCAAAACTGACAATTCGTCCAGAGAAAAAAGGACTTATAAAAACAAACGGATGATCGGCTATAAAATATTGCTGAGGGATCACTGCGCACCTTAGATACGTTTCTATTCCAACTGGAAGAAATATTGTACTTGTTAGACTGTAATACGAAGCCCTCAGAAATAATATCAACCCACGTGACTAAATAAATGTCAAAATTTACGCTGTTACGCTACTTATAGAGTAATGGGCTGATTTCAAGTTGAAGTACTACCGGTAGTATAGCAAATTTTAATACTTTTCCATGAAAACAGCCAATAACAGCTTCGAATTTTTTTAATTTCCCATAGAAACGAAGATACTACTAGTATTATCTCAACTTGAAATCAGCCCATTAATAAATAAGATGTTAAATAATACCGATTTTAGAAGCAAATTAATCACGTGAGTTGTACCATTTCTAAAGACACTGTATAAATAATAATTATACGAAATGTTCACCTAAAAAAGTTCACTAGAGTCTTGACTTGACCTTGTTAAGAATCCTGCTTTAGAGACTAGTAAAAATATTTCTTAAAAGTTTTATAAAATGTGACATGTAAGTGTTGTGACAACCACCACTGACATAACCAGCAGCCAAAAACAAGAACCTACCTACTTAAAATACAGTAATACTCTAGAAATAGTTTTTAAGTAAACACTGCATTATATAGATTTGTTCTTTGTTCCAACAACAAAACGGTTCAGACTTGAATTGTACACGTGCAGTAACGTTTAAACGGTCCAAAATTTCTATTTCGTATGCTCAGTTCAGTTCTAAACTGATTCTAAGCTTTTGTTGGCACAAACTTATAATTTTAAGGATGATTGTGTGAATAAGACATTGTTATTTCCAAACATTTATTACAATTTGTTTTTACAAAAATATTTTTCAAAATTTACAAAAATATTTAAGGTTGTTGAACCCTTCCTTGGAATAAAACAGTTCTGGTATCTTCGTTTTTATGTATTAATTTAAACAAAAACGGATGGTCTGCGTTAAAAGGAAAGTAGATTCGACCACTTCGACCAAGAAAAATTGCAGCTAACAAAGAATTTTTTAATTTATTTCTAATAGTTTCTCCACCAAAATGACATGCATTTTAAGCAATGCTGTTTGAGTCACCCCTTAATAATTAATTAATGCATGCTTATGCTAAATACATGCGGATTTTACGACGTCTCCCTAGTAAGAAAATCTTTTTTATTTTGTTGTAATGAATGAATAATACACCTACGTCATTTTCCCAATAAAGATAGCAGTGTTAGAATACCCTGTTTTCTCAAAAATTAAAAACAGAAAAGGGTGATTCGCAATGAAATATATATCCTTGTCTTCTACTAAACAGTCAAGCATTATAACCATTTCTATAAAAAAAATTCTAAAATTATAAAACTCTAGCAGAATTTACACTAAACTAATTGTAGCGACGAAAACACGGCAGTAGCTAGTAGACAATGTTAGTGGAAACTAAACAAGCGATTGAAGAGTGAGCGAATCATCAACGAAACTTTATTCTATAGATTCTACAAGCCGATAGCTCTTTTGTCTTTTGGTAATACATTTCTAAGACTTTGGACCCGTATTTTTTAGAAAATAAACTTTAGGTTTTATTTTAAACTGAATAATTTTTTTATAAAGCTTTTTGAAGATTAAAAAATAAATAAACCCGGTAAGAAACGTGTCGGCTTTGATATAAACCTAAATCTATTTGATTTAGTTTTGGTAAACTTAAATGGTATCAGTGAAATAGAAAGCTTATTTTTTTAGAAGCGCTAGAACACCTAAACAACTGTCCTAATACCAAAATTATATATAATAAAAGCAAAATAATTTAGAATGTATTTATTTTTGTAACTCTGCAACCAAATATTACATTTACAATTTCTAAAAAATGTTAACTCTTCCCAAAAATACAGGAATTTGTGCCTTGTCTTGTTTTTTGATTAGCAGAAATTCAAATCCATGGTCGGCAGTAAAATTAACTTGAATTGATTTAACAATCATTGATTTAAAAGCAAATGTTACATCTGTTTATAAAAAAGTAGATTATAATAGAGAAATAAAAAATATTATTTTATTTAAATTATTATGTAGTTTTTCCGTTGTGTTTGTGTGATAAAATTGATAAAGAAGGCTATAGTAGCGGCCACGAATGAGTGAAATCACGTCATGCCGATAAGCATAGAACAATCAATTTTTACTAAAGCAGCAAATAAGCTACTTTGTAACAAAATCCGCTAGAGAATTGACCTGAGTTATGAAGCTGCTCGATAGACCACCGAAAAGTTTTGGAAAATGAGGCGTAACAAACAGTTTAAGCTCGCTCTAATTTCCTAGATTAAAAACACGCTGTATCTCAAAAATTCTAGCGGTAACTCATTTATTGAGTGCGTATTTCGCAGCTTACCTCATGCTTTCTAGAAGTTTAACTCTAATAAGAGCTTTGATATAGAAAAGATATAGACACAAATCTACAAATATTAATCTCGGCTCTTTAAACAAGCTGTAGGTCGTTGACCGAGTAGTTTGACTTAGCGAAAGACAGCGGACAATTATTACAGTTAGAAAGGCATTATTGAATTGTTTAATTTACTGAGTGTCCACATCACAGTACATTATTTAATTAAAAATATTAGGATTATTTTTTATTTAAAAAATAATGCTCTTGTTGATAATTAAATGTTTATTCTTTTGTTACAACAAAATAAAAAATATTCTAGAAAAACACAGATCTATTTGTACGTATAATGTATTTAGGGTGTAATAATTTTGCCCAAAAATAAACAATTTCTGGTTTCTCTAGATTTTTCATTTAGTATAAATATAAATGGATGATCCACACGGTAAAACAATTCTTGTTTAATGACTAGTATCTGTGTGATTTCAAATTCCATCACTCCTGTACAAATTATTTATGTATATTAGAACCAACTATAGTAAAAAACCAAGATGAATATACCGTAAGAACAAGCATGCCTTGGTCCGTCATATTTTTGATAGTTTTATTCGATCCAAAGCCAACTCTAGTTCACTACATTCTCGTTCTCATTAGTAAAGTTAAATGATTACAAGCTGTAGACCCGCTTTTTTATATAAAAAATATTAATACTCTTCTTTGCCGATCGACAGTAAACACGAGGTTTTGGTGACAATTTAAGCATACTACTAACACATTTATTGACAAGGCAATAAAGCAGACAGTTTAAAGCCTGTCACGGTTTTTCAGCTGTCACAAAAATTTGATGTTTACTGTCAAATATGAAATTAAAAAAAAAAACGAAAATTGCTGGATTTAACTATTTTTTTAATAGAACAGAAAAATTTCATTTCTTGATGACTGAAAAATATTACTTTTCCATAAAATAGTGTAGTTCTGGTGTTTGATATGATATGTTTAAGGAGACATAGAATGAATGATCAGTACAAAATTTCTCTGGGATTTCTAAGCATGTATCCATCTCAACAAGCACACCAGCGAAGGGTGAAATACGTTTATTGTGTAAATTAAATTTTTATTAAAGCTTTGCTCAGCAGAAGGGATGAAAAAAAACTATAAGGCATATGTTACAGCAAATGTGCATATTAAATGAGCTCGGAGTACTAAATTACTCCATTTTAGCAGTTTGTAAGACTAACAGACAGTAGCAGTACAACCAATAACAATAAAAAAATATTTAAGACAAATACAGCATCAGGAAGCTGTAAACCGGTTTCAGGGTTCTTGCCCCATGCTTAATAAACATTGAATTTTTGTTATTTTTCTTCAAAAAATTTTTTAAACGGTAGGTGAGATCAGAACTGGCCGCTGGAAAGTTTTTTTAAATTGTTTTTAACAAAATGAACAACTGTTATAAAGAATTCATTTGCAAAATAATATTTCGGTAAATATTTGATAAAATTGCATCAAAATAAGGCCAAAATCAGGTTTTCAAGCTCACTAATTAAAAACATAAAAATAATATAAATATAAATAATAATAGACGGAAAAATATTTGTTATAATCGCACTTTACTCTTCGATAAAATTACTGATTACGACTTTGTAATAAATATTAAAATAATTAAAATGGCAGACGTACTTAATGGGACCTTAAAGATAAAAATGTTAATACGGATTCTATAGTATAATATTGGACAAAAAAATGTATATTTAGGTGTCTTTCAAATCACTGATAAGGACTTTGAAATAAAAATTGTAAAAGTCAAAACAGCAAAAGCCAGATTATAAGTAATTTTACTTTTTTGTTTGTTTTACTCTTAATTAGATTATAATTTTTAAGATATTTAAAATTTGAGCTTTATATTTTGTAATTTGAAACAATTTTAATATCTAATGTTAAATTAAAATTATTGTATTGTTATAAAGGTTATATTAGATCCACCATTTTTTTTCTGTTATAATTTTAATTTATAGAATCTAATTACAGATGCAAACTGTTTTTAATACCTCGCCACCCTCGTATTGTCTTGTTATGTTTCACACCCTGTATAAACAGGATGCAAAACTGTCTTTATTTTCAAAAATACTCCTAATTGTCAAACAAACTTAGACACGTGCGTTATTGAGGGAAAAACCTCAATCACATGTCAAAAATTCGAGTTTTCTCCTTCAATAACGTATAGTTCAAGCCTGGATATTAGAGTTGTGACGTCAAAAACGTGGTCAAAGTGGTAAAACATAGAAAGTAGAAAATTTAAATTAAATTATGTAGTTTCAAAACGAATAAAGAAATTTGTTATAAAGGGGATTAAATTTTTAATATTTCAAACTTGTTTTAAATACCCGAGCTTTTTTAAATATCCTGAAAACGTTGGAATAACCAGAAATATCGTAAAAATAATTGTTTGCAAGACGGATTTAGGTTGGTGCCATTGAAAAATGTCCACGCTAAAGTTCCATATTGGTACAATTTTGATTTTGGCTAAATTTACTAAGATTCGTAAAATTGAACATTCCACTTGTCCTTCAGATTCGCCGAAATTTCAGCTGAATTTCACTCGTATAATCTGTAATTATCATTTTACGAGTTATATTAAAATTGGGTTTATGTAAATAAAATGAACAAAAACAAATATTAATAACAATTTTTAATAATCTCTTAAACTTGTTATCAAACGTCCCGTCACAATTATTTTTTATCACATAAAATAGTATAAATAAATCGATGATTCACTGTAAAATCTGGACAAGTCATCAAACTAATTCCCACAAAAATAAAAACAATAAAAAAATAAATAAATTAAAAAAGATTTGAGATTAAAAATTAGAGTTCTTCATGGGTATGACTCGAAGTCAAAAATGTTCTAACTTTTCCATAAAATAATATATTTCCAGTGCTTGATTTAAAATTTTTGAGTAGAAATATGAATGGATGATCAGCACAAAATTCCGTTGGGAAAACTAAGGATCTTTTCATCATAACATGCACACCTGCGAAAGTATGAAATATATTCATTGTGTTTTTCAATTTTTTTAAATGAAATTAGTTCGAGAAAATGTGCTTTGCCTAGTAGAATAAGAAGCATGAAAAATGTAGAAGATGCGCTTAAAAAATCTAATAAAGACTGTCAAACTGTCGTAATTAAATAGAGAAATATAAAGATTAATTTTAAAGTAAAATAGCTAATAAATAACATGTAGAACAAGCAGGATTTTATGTTGGATGCAACCAAAGCAAACAAAAGCATAAAAAGCAAAAAAAATTCTCGACTTACCAGTAGCTGCAGCAGCTTCAGCCCCCTCTTCATTAACTTCAATAAATGCTTTTTGTACGACTTTACTGACATATAAATTATCGTTTGGCTTTAGCTCAATCATGCCTCTGAAATTAGCTTTGTCTTGTTCAAATATTTCACCAAGACCCAACTGTAAGAAAAAATTTCACTAAAATTCAAAAATTTCTGATTTACAAACCTTTGTTAAGGCTTCTTTCAAATCGATAGTTTGTTCAATTTTAAATCTCGGTAAAGCGACGTTAACATCAGTGTTCCACATTCCTTGAGCAATTTCCGAAAGATTGTAATTTTCTAATTTTTTTTCAAGTTCAGCAAGTCCGTTTCTCGCATTTGGTAGAATGATAATCATGCTGAGATCTTCGTTTTTGTAGGGCATTTCGAGGATTTGGGCATCGAGAGTTTCGTCGTTTTTATAATTATATTTTTTCTTTGTGTGCATCATTTGTACATCGACTGTATCAACATCATTCAGATAGAATTTTTCAGTTTCAGTTTTAGCTTTATCAAATTGATGTTTCCAGTCTCCTTTGAAATAAATCGCATTTACAAGAACTAAACGTGTTAAAGCATCTAAATCTTCTTTTTTAATCAAATCTTTTATTTTTTCATTCGTTTTTACTTCAACCCAATCATTTATAGTCTTAGCAGCTGCTTCACTTTGAGCAAAATCTACCGATTGTACTTCAGACTGAAAACTTTTAGTTACTGCTGTTTCAAATCCTGTGAGTAATTTAAATCCTTCCATTAGAAAGACTTTATTAGCCATTAATAAAGTGACATTTTCGACAGAATTAAGCTGTTTCATTATTTCACTATATCCTTCTCCTGCTGTTTTCGCTTCAGGAATATGTAAAGCAGACGCAAATTTTTCAGCAGTGCTTCCTTGCGCTCCTTGATACGCCATAGACAAAACAGCATGAATACTAATCGGCGAAAAAATCATATTTCCTTTTTGTTCCGCCAGAATCTTGTACATCTCAGTCGTGAATTTATTGTTGCCTTGCAATACTAATTCTGCTGTTTGTTCTGCCATTGTTGAAGAGGAGAATAAAATGCCAAGAACTAATCCAAGTATAACTGCAAAAAAAACACAAATTGATTTATTAAAATCGCGAGAAATTTTGTTTTGTACCGTATAGAAATGCCGGCTTTACACTAGACTTAAACATAAACTGCGAGAAATTAAGTACTAAACAAAAATCTATTTATAAATGGAATATTTTCCGAGGAATTATTACGAATTGAAATTTCGGAATTGGAATAACGGGTGTGGTGTAACATTACCCACAAAATATATGGGATGACGTGTTTTTGTTTTGATAGTCACTGCTAATACTGCTGCCATGATGTAATGATTATATGGTGGATCCACTTAGCCGCCATTTTGGCGTTCAAAACTGGCTCCAGATCAAAACCTCACTAGATGCCGCTACCGTCGTGTACGTCTGTCACATTGACAAATGAAATGACCTTGCCTGCATATTAAGCCATCTTAACATTTTTAAATGTTCGCGCTTCATGCTTAAACTTATATCATTTTTTAAAAGATGAGTCAATGTGCAATTTGCGGACGTGTAAAGCTTTAATACAGATGTATACCTCTTTCAGGTGCCATCAGTAAAGCTTTTTTTTAGAAAAAAATATATTGTCCTTTCTTATTATACGAATGTTCTTTTCTTGCAAAAAAGAAGCTCAAGAGAGCGAAGCCATACACAAGCAAAGGCGAAATACCACGCCAAACTGGCAGAACTTAGTAAGATCGAATGCAGTACCATTTCGAAAAAAACATAAACAGTTCTACTAAACACAATTTCCTACCTGCGCGTTTGTTTTGTTTTATGTGTTGCTTTAATTGTGTTTGAGAAATTGTCCAACCCAAATCCTCTAAGTAGTCAAGAAAATTCATTCATACACAACATTAAAATAGGTTATGTTTACTTTACGTCAAAGTGACAGTCGTTGCCTACGCTGGCGACATCTCGTGCACAAAAATTCTTGCCCCTAATTTCAGTCCGTTCGTTGCTATGGCAAAATATACGAGTTGATCCACCATATTATCATTACATCATGACTGCTGCTCTTCTACAAGGTTATATACGAAAGCAGTGACACTGAAACTATGCAGCAGGAAAATACTGAAATAAAGGTTAGACAACCAACAGCACGCCAGCAGGAAAAACAAGCATTCTTCTATCCTCTTCATTGGTAAAATTTCTCTTTCTATCTCTCATATTTTAAAAAACTGTAGTACAAAAATTGTTTTTAATTTTAAAAATAGTCTTTCGACTTGTCTGGTACACAATAAGGATAAAATTCCTCCTTTACATAATTTAGGCTACAAGCTACGTTCTAACGACTGTAATAGAATTTATATCGGTCAGACAAAACGAAGAATTGCGAAATGAATAGATAAACATGTAAAAACAATAGAAAAATACAAAAATACAGATATAACCAACACGTCTTTTGATTTTAATTTTAACAACAATTTGTAAACAACGAAGAATTTAAAGAAATTACTACTTAAAAACGTCATTAAGTTATCAAAATAGATAAAGTTGTTAAAAAAATAATATCGAATTCAGAAGATTCCTAATTCAAGGTCGAATGCGAACTCATAAAACGGCGAGAAAATTTAGGTAGATAGTGCCTAATTTGAAGCTGCCTAACAGTCCTAATTAAATAAAGAATTTTACAGATTTTAAGTAAATGGTTCGAGAAAATACCAGAAAGTAAGCTGTACATTTCTTGAAACGATTTATTCTACAAAAAAATTTAAAAACGTTTTTTCTATACAATTCTATAAAATGCAATTGCATTTAATTGTTAGTTTTTGAAATATTTGCAAAAATTGCCCTTTTTTTATCAAATTTATCAGTCTCTTAAAAAACTGAAACCTATAGTTTAAATCAAGGGTACTTGAAGAATGAAGATATATTTAGGACCTCCAAATAAAAATTTTACTAAACTCGATTTTAAAAATTTAAAAAAAAGGTGTTTTATGCATCTTGTAAACGTAATATAATAGGTAAAAGAGTTTTTTTATTACAGAACTCATTATTTGTTCTTGTTTGTTTCTTAATTCTCACAAAGAATAATTTAAATGTTTCAAAAATTTTAATAACTCTTATCAATTTTATTTACTAAACAATCTCATTTATTGCAGCTTATAGTTATGTTTACAATAAATCCAATTGACCAAATTTATCAGTAATTTATTTGACCTATAAACGAAATAACATTTATCTTATTATTATAAAATTACGTATTTTTTTTTTATATAAATTAAGAAGCTTAAATAATAAAAAACCTAATTAAAATAAAAGCTTAATAAGCTGTTTACAGACCTAGATGAAACACTGTGATTTTGTCTTAAACTAGATCAGGCTGGAACTGGATTTATAAAGAAATTAATTCCAACACTATATCAGGACAGTATTGATCTGTTTTTTCTCTTTTAAATATAATAATTACGCATGTCTGGTAGTAAATACAGTTGGAAAATCGATAAAAAATACAAAATTATGGATTGATTCGCTAACAATTCTCTCAAAAACATTTGCTTAAACAAAATTTGTTAAACTATAAAAAACAAGAATTAAATCTGACCTTGCATTCCTTGACTGATCATTGATCACACAAAACTATCAAAAAAGCTTGATATTCAGCAAATTTTCGTTTTCTGGTAAGAACTGAAATTTTGAGAAATTTTGAAAAGTACTCACCCCTCATGTTAGAAGTAAAATTTCTCCGTTGTCGACGATAAAAAATTGAAACAATTAGTTGCTTATTAAAACACAAACATAGACAGTACAACAATTTTATAAATGTCTCAACAAATTAAAAAGTTAGGACATAGAAGCTACTAGTCACAAACACTAAATTCACAGTAAAACAATCTGAATAAACACGTTTCCATAAAAATGAGATAAAAGTATCGACCTTTTGATAATTTCTTACTATAAAATGTCACTGTAGATAAATTGTGTTATTTCCAATATTACTACAAATAATAATCTAGCATAAATCACAGCTGCTCTACATTTTGAGTATTCTTTGATACTAAAACTGAAAAAAAAATTGTAATTTTTAATTTCTATTCTCAAAAAAAAAAAAATTAGTTTTCTTCCTACTGTTTTAACTTTACGGGTTATGCGACTACTTTAAAATAAAAAATAAAAATTATTTGTTAATTCTAACGTTTCGACACAATTTTATTTTCTCTTCTTCTTTAGGCATTTAGCAAAATAGAAGGGTTTGAAATATACACTGCTCCAAGAAATTAAATTAAGGCACCACTTGAAAATAAAGTAAAAAAATTAAAACTATGTACATTTGAGAACTTTAGTTGAGAAGGTTTAATCAAGCTATAATCTAGTTACCCATTGTAATAAAAGTTTTGACATTAAAGTCAGAAATTTGAGTTTAAGAGTTTTTTAAGCAGAAATTTTAAAATAATTTTCATTTTTAAATTGTGTTAATTTGTAATTTCGTTTTATTGTTATTTGAATTTGCCGTTCTGTGGATAGTTTTTATCATTTGAAACAATAATAAAAACATTATGAGGAATTTGACTCGAGAAGAATGCGCCCAAGCTGTGGTTTTGTTGGAGGAAGGATGGAGCTACAGAAGAATTGGTGAAAGGTTTGGTGTATCTCATACGTCAGTTTCGCGTATGATACAAGGGTACAGAGAGACAGGAAGTCACCTCAGAAGACCTGGGCAAGGAAGAAAAAGGAAAACCACTACTATCCAGGATAGATTTTTAAGAATATCTGCGCTAAAAGAACGCTTTGTAACCGTCAGGAAGCTACAAACTGAGTTCCGTGACGTAGAAGGAATTTAAATCAGTACCGAAACTGTTAGAAAAAGACTTAAGGAGGATAATTTAACACCCCATATTCCTGCTCGTGGTCCTGCATTGACTGCAGAACACCGCAGAGCCGGATTAGAATTTGCTAGAAAGCACATAAATTGGCAAAGAGAGGATTGGGAGTCTGTTCTTTTTACGGATGAATCAAAATTTTGCCTTTACAATTGCGATAGACGTGTTCGTGTGTATCGTAGACCAAATGAGCGGTACGCATAGTGTAACATTCAGAATACCACATTGTTTGGTGGAGGCTCAGTAATGGTTTGGGGTGGTATTTCCTTACAAGCTCGCACGGAGTTAGTGGTCGTAAATAACCGCTCTATAAGTGCGGACCGTTACATAACAGACATTCTTGAAGAGCATACCATATGCCCCTTATATTGGTCCAAATTTTTTGTTAATGCAAGATAACGCAAATCCCCACACTGCCCGAATTTTTAAAGATTACTTGAATGAGGCAGAAATCAATGTTTTGGATTGGCCAGCTCGAAGCCCTGACCTGAATCCTATTGAGCATGTTTGGGACATTCTCGGGAAACGTTTAAAAAATCTTCTACACCCTCCTGTCCATCTTCAAGAGGTAGGTCCTCAACTAAATGAAATTTGGAATAACTTAAATCAAGAAGACATAAGTTCGTTAATTTTGAGTATGGAACGAAGATGTGCAGCGGTTATTCAAAGTAGAGGTGGAAATACGCGATATTAAGATGTTTTCTGTAACTTTTATAACGGCGTAACTTTAATAAAATTTTGTTTTCGGTTTGTTTTTCTATATTTGGACACACACACTAGATATTAATTTACTTTAAACAAATGTTTTTGTTGAATTTTTCTTAATTTTGTACCAATTGGTCGAATACATGTTTCAATTTTCAAAAAAATTCAAGTGGTGCGTTAATTTATTGGAGCAGTGTATATAAATGGTCTTCTATTTTATTCACTATAAAGGAAGACGACACTGAGAAAGACGACTGAGAAAGACGACAAAATAAAATTTTGTCGAAACGTTAGAATTAACAAATAATTTTAATTTTTCATCTTAAAGTTGTCGAAACGCTCCGTAAAAAATTTAGATATGTTAATTGCATCGCTGCCCTTTTCATTCAAGCAGCCCATCATTAGCATATAAATGATAATTGTCTTTGATTAGATTAAAGACGACACGTAATAACCCCCCACACATGGGTCAAGAGTCGCCCAATTTTTACATTAAAATCAGTCAAACAGGAATTGCTCTATTAAGTGCATCTGTAGTCATGTGGTCAATCCTTGCATTTAGTGTTTTTTTAAGTGTTACAAACGCAGATGTCTCCCCTTACTTCTTCTGCGCGGATATGAACCCCCAGCAACATGTCAGCATAGAACAGGTAACGAAAAAAAATTCCAAAATTGTTCAACATTGTGTTTTTTTAATAAGCTGATGGGTATGTGGTACGGTATTGAGATACTGAATCACAACGAAGAAAATCATTACGTCCGAATTGGATCATCCTGTCCTGTCCTTCATTTGACTCTAAGCAAGGACTATCCGACCACGACTTACAACCCTCTTTATAAAAATTACAATTATGGGTATAATTACGGGGAAAGACGACCTCCATATCCGAGACCCACGGAGAGATACCCGAATTATGATGACCAGTATGACCGGGCAACTCAAGGCCCGTATTACAGAAATTATAACAACAGGAGGTACGGTACGAAATACTACAACATGAGGGATTATCCCTACGAAATGAGGAGACTCAGAATTTGGTGGGATGAAAATGGGAGTGAGACTGAATACCAGCTGAAATATAACACGAGTCGGCCAGGATTTTGGATCAGTGCTGGACCGCAAAACGGTAATTAAGTATCGAGTGGTCAATTAAAAAAGTTCTCTGAAGTGGTACGATATTGAGACAGTTGTGACAATCACCATAAAAGATACACTAAAAGATACTTTGGAATAAAAAAAATAAAATTACTTGTTATTCGACAACAGTTTAGAATTAAATTACAAATGCGCAGAGAGATTTATCAGTTCAAAATCTCTATTGCGCATGCTCAGTACAGTTCTAAAGCGTTTTTGAAACAACCGATAATTGGTTCCATTTTTTTTGTTGTCGTCTGTATAAAGATTTTTGTTTCTAGATTTTGTTTAGTGGTGGGATAAAGCAGACACTATTGCTCAGTTTTTTTTTTGTTTCATTTGTGTACGTTTCGCCTCTGTGTTGTGGCTTCTTCAGGACTAACTAAACTGGAAAACCGCTCATACACGTGGTGCGTCGCCAGAGAGGAAGCTATTTTATAAACAAAACTAAATAAAAATTTTTTTACAAATTGGCTTCCCCCCTGCGTCGCGCCACGTGTATCAGCAGTTTCCCAGTTTAGTTAGCCCTGAAGAAGCCACAACACAGAGGCGAAACGTAGGAAAAAAACGAGCAATAGTGTCTGCTTTATTCTACCACTAAACAAAATCTCGAAAGAACCTATAATCTTCTTCAGGCAGAAAATAAAGTTTCGTCGAAACGTTTGACTTACCAATTTTTTATTTTTTTACCTCAAATTGTCTAAGAAATAAAAATTGTTGTGGCACTTTAGAGAACATTTTTAAGTGACCGCTTAATATCTAAACTTGAAAAAATTTCAGGATCGGAATTGGAACCATTGTACAGTAGTTTTGCCGGAACTGTACAAGTTATAAAAGCTGTAGGGAGTCACCTAGTTCTGACTTTTTGCCACCAATTACCTGATAGACAACTATTTACTATTCTTTTAAGTAGAGAAAATAAACTGAGTTCGGCTGATGTGCATGGTGTTCATAATTTGTTAAATAGAAAAGGGCTTAATACACATGCTGTTAAAAAGGTTTGTTGGAATGGTACAAATAATTTGGAAATTTCGTTTTTCACATTGATTTTGTTATTATGTGGATTGATTTTGTGTCAGTAATCAGTATTAATTGAAATAATCAAAAGAAAACTTAAATATTTTAGAAAAAAATCGTGAAAATACCCCAAGTTTGAGAGTGAGTTTGATTCGATCATCAATTTTGTGTTGGCACGCTGCCTTTTAGTGTTGTTTTTGGTGGGGCAATTGGGTTTTATAATTCAACGCTGGTTGAGGCTTGTGTCTGCAGAATACTTGTTTTCAACTGATTTTGAACGTTTTGCTGTCACTTAATTCAAGTTTAAAAAAATTATCTGTCAAAGTTTAACGGGTATTTTCACGACTATACATAGAGTAAAAATTTTAGGATGACATCTAATTCATTACTAAAAATTTATCAAAGAGAAATCACTAATTCTTTATTAATTTAAATGTAAGCTTTAGCTCATTTTGTAACAAATTTAATTATTTTTTTATAAAAACCAAAATGACATTTTTTCATTTTTATTTTGTATTTTGACTGTTTGTGTATTAAAATAATTACTAATTACTTATTCCAAACTACACAGCTTCCATAAAATACCTCATTTACATTCACGTATTCTGTGACTAATAATAATTAGACTTATAGTTGTTTATTATTTTAAATTGCTTCTTCCCACATAGTTGTTACTTATTTCTTCATGTATTCATACTGTAGAAATATAAAATAATTTAAGCAATTGTACCTTCCTGTTGACACATTGTTTTAAACCGATTTTTATTTATTTTGGGTGTATTTATATCCCGTATTTTTTTAAATAAATATATTTGTTAATGCAGGTGTCTTTTTTATAATAACATAGACAAACAACTAAAAACAAAATATTTTTATAGCTTTTAAGATACACAATGTAGCCATTTGTAAACCGCAAGTAAATTTTCAAATTTGGCGCTTTAAAGCATGGTCATAACTGCCCACAAATCATGTTAACCGAGTTTAAACTTTCATCTTCAAAACAAAAAACTTACTTAGCACATACTCCTTGTAAAAACACTAGATGGCACTAGTGCTTGGTTGTGGTCTAAACTAAGTAATTTTGGCGTTATTTTGTCTCTCTAAGTCAACACAATGTACAAATTATTAATAAAATTGCCGCTATTTTACAGTCAATTTAAAATTTTTTAAATGATAACAATGCTCACGCCCTGTTTTGGAAAGGCAGGTGAAATTTTTTGTCATATCTGTATCTTTAACTGATTTTAAGCTAATTAGAAATACTGTCACTTATTTTTGCTAAGCATTAGATTGAAAATAGAAACTCACCTAATAAAGAAGATAAATAAAGTTTTCCCACAGTTTGAAACTTCTGAAAGGTTAGTGCACGAGTTTTAATAACTGTTATCATTACTAACACTTATACTGTTTTTTTTATCAATCACCTATTTACAAATAATCCTATCGTAATCTCTTCTAGTCATTTTGCTTAGGTAATAACAGATATGGAGAGATGATATATACTTATTATCTAAAACTTAAAATACCAAAAACTTTTTAATTTGCTAATATTATTAGATTATAAAAAGAGTAAACACACAAATTGACAATATGTAAGAGATAAAGAGGACAATATTTGTTTTGCTAAAAATAACTATTTTTTGTCTTTTCATTTACTTTTACCTATATTATTTAATATAAATATTAGCGCTAACTTTATTGCAGTAATGTTAATTTTATTCGATATAGATTTAGATCTTTACATTTGGTTTCCAAAATTATTAATAAAAATATAAATATTGTCTTTATTTACTTCAAATGTTGCCTTTGGCTTCCAAAATTGTTAAAATTACTGTTGCCTCTGTCTTATAAAATTACAACAATACAGCTTTGTCTTTATTGGCTTAAAAATTATTAAGACATTTTAAAATTAGTAAAATGTTGACTCTGGCTTTCACAATTTAAAAAAATGTCATTTTTGTATTAATTAAATTATAAATTTGTAAAAAATGCCGCTTAAAATTACAGAAGTTATTAAAACTTATTAAAAAAAATATTAAAAGTTTAAAATTTGTGTAGTATTCGCTTTATTTTATATGCAAACGGTAAAAACTACAAAAAAACTTGTAGAAAATTAAATTTTGTATAATAAAGTCTGCTAGACAATATTTTTCTCTAATAAAACTAATAATTTAGAGTTTAGAGACATTTAAAGATGAGAAAAAGTTGAGAATAATTTTACACAAATTAGGGCTAGTCAGGCCCACCTAGAAACTTTTCTGACATTTTTTTGGTCTATAAATATGTATTTTTTTAATATATTATACATCAAAAGACGTGTTTTTTAATTGCCTAAGACGCTTAACTATTGCCATAAATGAAAAGAAATTCTATTGTTTTATTTAAAAGAAACGTGTTTTAATTTTTTCTATGACATTCTTTTAGTTCTAAATTTTAAAAAAATACTGTAATTTCTTTTTGTAAATAGATAATATAAAAGTAAAGGGCGCTTAACTATTTTCAACTTTATTAATAAATTATTTATTTAAATATTGTTGACAATATAAACAAATCAATATCTCATAATTTACAAAATGTTAAAACATCAAATTAGACTTACTTGTCTAGAAAAATATGCCAAATATTATCACCATTTAATAATTTAAAAAAATCATTTCAGTTTTAAGTTTTTTTAATGTGTATTTACGTTAAAATTAGCGCTGAGTTCATAGGGTTTGCCGCCAGAGCGCGCACGCTTTGAAAGTATAGTGGAGGGAAATCATCTCATATATCAGGATAAAAATCGTCTATTTTAACTTTTTGGTGTAGGACCAGCTGAAATTGTAAACAGATTATCTGAAATGACCAATTTTAGACTTCTTTAATACCTATTTGTATTTTGTTATTTTTACACTGAGCTATCTCAGAAACCATAATAGCTATTGAGTTGATTTTTGTTGCGTTCGAATATAAAGACTTGAGCGCTTTTGGTTGTTTGATTGAAAGTATTTTACTTCCTTTTTTAATATATTTTTTGATAAGCTAAAGTCGCGCTTCCGGCGTCATGGTAATCAATTATAGACGATGCGAATAAAATTTTTATTATTACAGATAAACCTCTACATTAAGAGAACGAAATGTAGAGAAATAATCCAGGAAGTTTTTAGTAAAACCAGAATTAGATTATTTTCTGGGGATTACGAGATATGATTTTTTTAAAATGGTGACCATCCGCTTTATTAGCGCGCTGTGAGATGGAGGCTTGTTTGGACTATTGATTGGAGGTATATGCCAGGAGAAACAAAGATTTTCATAATTATAATGGTGATAATAAAAATAATACTGAATTCTGATTCGATAATTTTCTATATGTGGTTTTACGACCATTTTCCTCACCTGACAAATAATTAAATTGATAAATTCATCACCCTGCCATAATACAATAAGCAATCAAGATTTTTAACATTTTGTACTATTAAATAAAATAAGTAAAATTGAAAAAAATGTATATTATCATAAATTTTTAATTAGAAAAAAATTAATAGATTATATTCAAAATTTAACATCTTCTATATCTTTTACAAAATTGAGCCGATTGTCAAAATCTTGATAGTTACAATCGTCACAACATTTTAAATTTCTGCACACAAACACATTTTTGATAATGTAGTGAAATGAAGTTTAATGAAAGCTTTACAGTTATTGGGAAAAGACATTAGAAAAATTGGTACATACTGTACCGAGCAAAAATAAAACAACTTTTCAATTTTACAATTGTGTTTTATATAATACTTACTTGCATAGTATTTGATATTTAATACTAACACTCTTAATAAAAAATAGAATTGTACTATAATTGTTACTAGGTAATATCTTTGAATCTATGGATAGAAAAATTAAAATATTAAATTTAGGGGAAGCAAAAGTAAAGTAACTGATATTGAAAAGAGTTTTATTAATATTTATTTCAAAACATTTTGTTGAATACCCTTTATTTGCGATCCCCGCGATATATTGAGTCAACTAATTCATCAATAATGGTCTCTTATAAAATGGAACTCCAGACTTCGTTCAAAACTTGCATAAAATTGTCTGTGAAAAGTTTTTCTCACAATCTTTGCCATGTGCTTTAGGTAGTTATGCTAAAATATCCTTCTCAGAGGCAAATTATCGTCAACATAAGGTAGCATTGTATTTTTTAATATTTCTAAATACTTAAATTTATCCATAGTTTCATTTGTACTAATTGTGTTACCGCCTCCGTGTTTAATGGTACCGACAGCAAACTTTTCCTAGCAGGTCTCTGAATCTGTACATGCAGATTTTAAAAAAAATGTTTAGATAAGATATAAGATATCAAAAAACCATCAAACAGATGGCGAAAAATTATTAAATTCTCTTTGTTTTTTGTTTTTATAATTCAAGTCATTTGTAGTTTGTTAATAAAATAATGTTTTATTAAAGTTTTTTGTGCTTTAAAATAAAATATTCTATACATTCGTTAGTTAAATTTTTAACACCGATTTACACAAAAAGATGTCGATAAAATATTTTAAGTTTTACAGTTTTTAAAAGAGCGAATAAAATAGATAAGAAAAATACAAAAGTTTGAAATGGGCAATTTTTCTGAGAATATTTCATTTTGACGAATTGTGCTTCCAGTTTTAGGTCGGGTACTAATAGATCCTCTGTCCCTAAATCTCTTCAATATTTTTGAAATAATGTCCTTTCTCAAATGTAGTTGTCTTGCTATTTTTAAAAACCACTTCCTGTTAAATAATGTTCGAAAACCAATTATTACT
This sequence comes from Tribolium confusum, assembly GCA_029207805.1. NCBI lineage: Eukaryota > Metazoa > Arthropoda > Insecta > Coleoptera > Tenebrionidae > Tribolium > Tribolium confusum. The sequence continues at coordinate 1,884,796 of JALGAY010000004.1, forward strand.
AAAGTGAGACAATAAGAATTATTTCGTTGATCGTCAATTATTATTATTTTTCTTCTTTTTATTATTATTATTAGTATTACTAATATTATTATTATAAAAATATTAGCTTTTTCCGGCATATACGATTCGTAAGAGTCTAAATAAACTACCAACTCTCAACGCGCAAGTAATGCAGGCGTCATCGTTTAAAAAAAATCATATCTCGAAATCGACAAAAAATAATCTAATTTTGGTTTCACCAAAAACCTCCCGGATTATTTCTCTACATTTCGTTCGCTTAATGTAAGGGTCTATCGCTAATAATAAAAATTTTGTTCGCATTGTCTATAATTGATTAACGTGTTACCGGAAGGTTGATTTTAGGTTATCAAAAAATATTTTAAAAATAGAAAAAAATTCTTTGAATTAAACGACCAAAATCGCTTATGTCTTTACATTCAAACGCAACAAAAATCAACTTGATGGCTATTATGGTTTCTGAGATAGCTCAGTGTAAAGATACAAAACACGAATATTAAAAAAGTCCAAATTTTAAGTTTTTTTTCAAATTCCCATAATCTGAAACATAAAAAATTGTTGTGATTGGTCATTTTGATAGAGGATAATCTAATTAATAAAATATATAACGTTTCAGCTGGTACTACTCTAAAGAGTCAAAATGGACAATATTTATTCTGATTTCGCTTTACTATACTGTATGACATTCATCAGACAGATTAGAAATCGCAGCTAGGGTCAGACTAGCCTTAAATGAACAGTTTCTCAAAAATATTAATACTTTAGTCACATTCTTATTTTTTGATAAATCTACTATAGTTCTTATGACTAATTTAACATCTTTTCGAGTTAAAACCGTTATCTTGTGTCAAGATAAGCTAATAAAATTTCGAAATAAATCTCTCAGAAGCTTCCTTTAACTCTTGTAAGATAAATTTCACTTCGAACACTTGATTTTGTATATAATAAAATAAAATGGCGTCACATCTTTGTATCCCCGACCTATTAATACAAATCCCTATTGTAAATAGTAGTATTCACGTGTGGGAACAACGTCAAATCAACCCAATTAATTTAAATCATGTAAACCATGCGCATTCGATGACGAAACGTGAACAATACAAATATCAAAGCTGCCGCCTTCAGACGTAGCGCCTGCAAACTAGCACCGCGACGCTACAACCACCCAATCTAATACTGTACAGAATTTCCGTCGGAAGCGTTGAAAAAATACCAGGACGGATATCCGTCGTATTTATAGGGCTGCCAGTTCCACAATTCTAACCGATGGCAAGGTGTAGTGAATGTGTACCAGATTAAAATTTATCAATCAAAATATTATTTGTGATTTTGGTCATTATGAGAGATAATAAAGGGTTATAGCAGAGAATGGTGCTGTGTGATGGTTCTAAAAATACGTGATTATTATTAGTTGGGAGGTTTGGTTGGTACAGCTGAGATAAGAGATAAAGAGGTAAGATAATAATGTGGAATATAAAAAAAAAATGTTATAAAAGATATAAAGAGGTTAGTAAATGAGATATTTTTGTCAGATATTTAGTGTGAATCATAACTATTGTGATAGATTTACTGATTACCAACTATTTTATCTATTTTGAGAAATTAAGATGTGATTCAGTTCCAAATTATTTTTGAGGAAAAAATGAGAAAATCACTGTTGTTGATAGTTCCAAATCCAACAACACTGATTCACACTAAACAAAAAGAAATATTTTCAGAAAATGCGACTTTTATTTCCTGAAAATTGTATCATATTTAATTTTATTTTCTTTGATTGATTTTAAAATAAAATTTAAAAATAAACTATTTTTTATAATTTTAGATTTCAGTTGAAACGTTTCATTTGACACAACAAAAATATTTTTAGGATGTAAAATAAAATTTAATATTGTAAGACAATAATAATTGATAAATTTAACCATGATATCAATATCTAAACAGCTGTTGTAAATCAATCAAATTCTTAATAAAATAAATTGAGAGTTAAGCTAAATCAAAATTTAAATAGAAATTTAATTTGTTAAAATTTTCTACTGCACAAGTGTCTCAAAAATAATGAATCAGCAGAAGAAAGGTGAGAAATTTTTGCTGAAAAATTTAATTACAGTGGCTTCCCCTACTAAAAAATAAAATTTCAGCATTTTCTGTGTAAATTTGAACATTTTTTTAAAAAAGAAACTAAAAACATTTTTAGCAACAATATAATAGGTTCTCAAGAGTTTGTTGACTCAGTGTTATTTTTGAAGCACCTATATAGCAGCCCTTACGTTTACGTCATCAATTTATATCTAAAGTCTGCTTTTTTTAATGATAAGCTGAGTAGTAAGCTATGAAAATTTGAAATACTCATTTGTGATTGGTATATTTCGATAATTATTTAATTATAAAACACAAATTAGCAGGATTGTGGTTTAGTTTCGAAACTATGTTTTATACAGTTTGATATCATAAAATTAGATTCGAAATCTCAAATGTTGACATAAAGACACTGTTTTGTGACAGAAGGTATTTTTATTTAAAAAAAATACAAAAATTTGTTTTTACTATTATACAAGTGTCTCAAAAATAATGCATCAACAGAAAGAAGCTAAATAATCGATTTAATTTTTCCTAAAATTTTTTTTTAGTTTTTTACCCTAAAAAATTAAATTTCAGCAATTTTCTCTATAAATTAAGTGTTTTTCAAAAATTTTTTTACTAGAAACACTGTAAATTGTGAAATTTGAATTAGGTACAAGAACTTAATAGATGGCTCACCTTCCTTCAATGCTTTTTTCTTAATTCATTATTTTTGAAACATCTATATAGCCAGTGGCGTAACTAACCCCTATGAACAGGCAGGTATTAGGCTTCTTAAAAAGACGCGTAGGTAAATATGATAATAATAATACTAATAACTGATATTTTGTAGGGTAGTTGTTGCTACTCTGTTTTTTTATGTTTGATGGAATTTGCGACGTTAATGACGTGCTGAATGTGACGGTGACATAAATATGCTTCTTAAATCACTGAATCAGATAAGTTAAAGAACAAGGTATAATTATAAGCATAGGTATTTGTAAAATAAAAACAAGAAATAAACGTTTTACTTAAATTAGCACAAAAAATTCATATACTTTACATTAAAAATAAAATTTCTTTTTTTTTTTTGGCTTTTTTAAAATGTTCATTAGCAAAATCAACTTGTTCTGCCACTTCTTTTTCTATATTTAGGAAAGCTAAATCTTTCTTCTCCGATAGTAGACCTAAGATAACTATTTATTAGCTTAAGCCTACTGAAAAGCGCTCAGCAGAAGCTGTTGCTACTGGCATGGTTAAATTTTTTTTATACAAAATAGAAATAACAGGGAAACAACCTAGCATGTTATTTAAAGTTAAAAATGGTAAAATTTCAGATGTATTGGCCTTTTTTTTTAAATATTTCTAAAAACAAATCTCTAAACTGTAAATACTCATCAACAACATTGCTGAATTTACTAAATCTTCCTCATAAAGTAAAATTAAATCTTTCAGACAGATAATATTCTGTTCAGTTTTTTCAATATCAAAATTACGTTAATCAAGACAATGAAACAATGCCGCTTTAAATCTTTAAAACGTTCTTAAATTCCGTGTACAATCCTATCTAAAATATAAAAAATAAATATTTACTTTAAAAGCTTGACGGCCATCGTCTTCGCTTACTGGCTTATCAGGACATTTTTCGTCAGCAAAACGTTTCCGCTTACGAACTCTTACTTTCTCATATTTGAAATCAAGCTTGCATGACTTTGCGTAGGTACTCTTGTGAGATATGCTCGAATTTGGCAAAAGATTCGTCGTTTCTAAGATCGTCAAGTTGGGTTTTGGTTTATAGAAGTTTTTTGTAAATACACTGACAAACTACATATTCAATTTCACCAAAAAATCTTCCCAAATAACAATCACAAAAATAAATTCAAATTTTGTTATTTGGTTTTTGATTCCATTGTATTCGGATAAAATTTTTGCCTTTGTATGTACGTTACCTTGTAAACCTGGTCTAGAGCAAGTATAATTGCCTCAAAACATTTTTAGACAGAAGTTACAGCACTTCTATGACTATACCATCTTATGTCATTTGGTCTTTTTAATGAACTCCGAATTCCTTCATATAACTTTTTTAAGCTTTTTCAAATAAATGAAGACGAGGTAAACTACTAGTGATAAAACTGTATAAAGTTTCGAGACAACCAAAAAATAACTTAGCTCCTAAACACTCAGAAGTTGTATCTACTAGAACTAGATTTAATCTGTGAGCAACACAGTGAACATATAACCGTTGAATGAGGGAGCTCTCTTACTCAATGATATAACGATTTAGGTTGCAATTTACCGATTCTTTGTTGGAGGCCTGAAATATGACCAGACATATTTGAAGCTTCGTCACATGGTTGACCTCCTCAATTCTGGATGTCAAAACCAAGTTTTTCTAAATGATTAAAAATCATTTTAAAAAATGTTTGTGAAAAAGCATCAGAAGGTTTATCAAAGAGTAAAAAATGTTCCACTGCCATTCCAGTTTTGCAACGTATCTTATTTATAAAGAAAGTTGGTCTATTTTATTAAAATTAATAGTGGAATCAACAATTATAGTATTATAGTTAACACTGGTTAACTATACTAAACAATATGAATGCAAAACCAATTCTGAATTTCTGTTTAAATCACGTCACATCACGTATTTAAAAGAGTATAAAATGAAGGCTGACGCAAAAGGCGCCTTTTAACCAAAACAATACGATTGTAACTTGAGTCGCTAATGATAAGTGATACTGACAACGCATGTTTCGTTGCGTTCATAAGTTTGTGTGTGCGAGAGAGATCTAATTATAGTATGTACTGATAATTGACTAATTTAAATTTATAGAATTCCAAGAATATAACTCATAAAAGTGCCGATCAAGTAAAGACACTTTTTGGAATTTTCGGATTTTTTTTTAACATACCAAACCTCATTTTAAAAAATATTTTCGAAAATGTGTTAAAAATGGTTTTCTTTAATTTTCCATCAGAAGGCGCCGTAATCCTCAAAACTTTGAGGTGATGGGTGAGAGTACTCAGCTGACCCCCCCTTGTTGCGCCACTGTATATAGCAGCTGCTACGACGCAATTTATATACTGAAGTCATCAATTTATATAGAGCTATAACACAAAAAGTTTCTTCTATTATACAGGTGTGTCTCAAAAATAATGAGTCAACAAAAAGAAGGTAAATAATCCATTGATCTTCTTAAAAAAATTTTTTTTTAAGTTTCTGGTTCTAAAACATAAAATTTCAGCATTTTTATGTGTGAACTGAGTCTTTTTATTATTATTATTTTTGGAGAAAGAGGTATTTTATTAAAACTCAAATTAATTAATAACTAAAATAATGAGTCAACAGAAAAAAGTAGAAAATCATCGAGTTTGTACTAAAAAAATATATTTATGGCAAGCTTCCTCTTCCCTCACATTTTGAAAAAAAATCAAAATTTCTTTATTTTTCTGAAATCTAAATTAGACGTCTTTTTTCTGAAAAGAACCACTGTAAAAAAATTAGAGTAGAACTTACAGATTTTTAATAACTGTATTATATTTAATGACTATTTCTAAAACAATTACATAACAGCCACTACAAAACAATGCGTTTACGTCATCAATTTATATACATACAGCTAAAACATAGATTAACAGTTAGAATTGTTTTTAATTTAGTACCAATATTATTTTTTATAAAATCTAATATCATAATATTTGATTCGAAAATTGAAATAATAACCTAAGCTCATTGTTCTGTGACAGAATGTGTGTTTATTAAAACACAAAAACTAAAAACACTTTATGTAATATGCAAGGAAAACATATTTAAAATGATTTACTGGCAATAATGAATTGAAATTTTGCCAGTTGTTGAAAATAAAAATATAAATATCAATTTTTCAGGACATTACAGTGTTAACTAACGACTTTTTAATTCCCTAGAGACGGAAGTGCATTATTTCTTCCCTGATTAGATTTTAATTTCATTCTTTGTGTTTTATGAAACCAAGTATTGACTTAATTTTTACGAGCATTTAATAATTGCTTGCCAAAGCATGTGTCTTAAAAAAAAACAGTGTTTAGCAGTCACTAAATGCGTGTAATATACTTTTATTTGTGGCAGTTGTGGATTGTTACACAATTACTGGTAAAGTTTTTTTGCTAGAGTTTTCAAAATTTGCCGTTAATTACGCGACTTTTGAATACACCAAGTAACTGAAATTGTTCAAAATTTAAAAAGCTCTCTGATATTAAATCATTTTTTTTTTCTTTGATTCTTTTAACTTTTACCTCCGATCGCGTGTCGACTGAAGAATGCCAGACTAATTTAGGTCGTAACTCTATCTAACCAAAATTATGCACATAATTAAGTGTAATAAAAGTGTATAGCATGAAAACTAGAACAAAGAAAAACAGATTTACCTTAATTTGCAGCAAAATGGCTTTGGTAATGTTACCCTGTGACCTACCTTGGTGGGACTCAGTAAAGAAGCACTTGAAACGAATAGCAAACACGAAGAATACTCTCGAACTAATAGAAGGCATGCAAAAAATTCACGATATCTGCAAGTACGTGTCCTGATAAACGTCACAAAATATAGCAATTGTTTTTTTAGTGTCAGTCTTGATCCGGAAGAAGATACCAACGATCCTGATTTATTCGTCGCCCTTTTAAATTTTCTAGATAATGATCTCACAAGTGAAGAACGAAGCAATTTTTTGAACAAGACTTTGCCAAATATCGTTAAGCGGGCCTTAAAATTGAAAGAACATAGGCCCAAAGACGGCCTACATTTCAGTCTGCAACAGCAATGTAGAGACCTTTAATTGTTTTTATTATTGTTAAAATTTTGGTTTTCAGCTGATTGCACGGAACTACAATACTCATTTATAGCGTCCTTAATAGCCAATGCCTTTTTCTCAACATTTCCAAAACGGTCCGATCGGACACATCCCACGCTTCAAAATTTTAATTTTACTCATTTTTTTAAACATTTGAATAAAAATGTTCAAAAATCCAAACTTAAAAGTATTTTGTACTATTTCGACTGGTTAGAAAATAACGAGAATGCTACAGGGTGCCTTAAAATATCACGACAGGTAGGGTTCCACCACAAAATTGTGCATTCCGTTACGAAATGACATTTATTACATAACTAGTGACGTAATTAAAATGAAACATCAGAATCTATCTACATAATTTAATATTGTTTAATTTTTGTTTGTGTTTTTATAAAACGCTGCTTTTTAAATTCTTCCAGAATCTTTTTTGTTGTTCTTCTTATTTTTCTTTCAAACAGCATCTTCCAATTTCTTGTTAAATTATTGTTGTTTTAGAAATTTTTCTGTGTCATTCAAACGTTGTTGTTCAAATTCTTTTAGAATCGTTTTCTGTGTTTCCAAAATTTTCTTGTTTCAAACTCTTCTCAAATCAGTAATTTCTCTTGAATTTTTCTCACAAATTCTGTTTTTCAAGCTTTGCTAAAATTATTTTCTGTTTTTTCTCAGAGTTTTTCTTGTTCTTCCCGAACCTTTTTTAATTTTCTTTTTTTATTCTTGCTGCATCTCAACTTTTCTGTTCTTGCAGAATTTGTTCTTTTTCTTGCAAAACCTTCTTTTGTTTTAATCTTTATTTTTCACCAATAGTCACTTGTCAAATATTCTTGTTTCTTCTAAAAGTCATTGTTTATGCTTTTTCAGAAGCTTCTTTTGTGGTTAAAGAATTTTTTTGCTTCTCCAGAATCTTCTCTAATTCTTCTTTTTCTTCAGGCAGATGTCTTTTAACTTTTTCTTTGTCTCTCTTGTACTGTTTTTTCGTCAATTGTCTTTTATTAATTTCATAAATATTTTTAAGTAGAACTCTATTTTTTCGCCAAATATCTTTGTCAAATTTTAGTTTTCTTTCAAATGCCGATATTAAAATACTTCTAGAGTCTTCTTTGGCTTCTCTAGATTTTTTTACAAATATTGTTTTTCAAGCAAAAGAATCATCTTTAAAATTCGATGAAACAATTGTTGTTGTTTTCTAATTTTTTTCTTGTTCTTACAGGACAATCTTTTATTTCTTCTTTTTTATCAGTCGAAGTCTCAACTTTTTTATTTCTAAAATTTTATCTTTTTCTTTTTTTCTCGACCTAAAAATTGTCTTTTCCTAAATGTTTTTTATTCAAATTGTCGACTAACTTTCAGAATTTTTCTTGGCTTTTTTAGATCAGTTTTGCCTTATTTTTTCTTCCAGTAGATGTCTTTGAACATCTAGATCTCTCTTTTGCTCTTTTTTTTTACTTATTTTTTTACATTTAAATGCAGTTTTTTAAAATTTTTCTAGAATATTTTTTGGTTCTTCTAGAATTTCTTTTCCAAACGCTATTTTTCAAGCTGTTCTTACCTAATTCTTATTTCAAATTTTTCTCAGAACATTCTCTCTCAAATTACTCTAGAAATCTTTTTCGTTCTTGTAGAATTTTTATTTGCTCTTCTTTTTTCTTCTAACAAGGCCTTTAAAACTCTTGCAGTATTTTTTTCCGTTCTTTTATAATATTTTTTTCTAAACGCTGTTTTAGAGCGCTTCTATTTTCTGTTTTTCCAAAATCTGTCCTTGCTCATTTGGAACGTTCTTATGCTCTTTTTTTATAAATTTTTGTTTTTTTAATTCTTTTTCTAAGTTCTTCTTTTATTTCCAAACACTCTGGTTTTTAAATTTTTTTATAATCTCTTCAGTTTTTCTAAAATTTTTCGATCAGAACTTTTTTAGACTTCTTCTTCATCTAACCGAAACGTACCAATTTTTTCTTAAGACTTTTTTTCATTTTTCTATTAAGCGTTGTTCCTTAATTATTTCCAGACGTTTCTAATTTTTTCCAGAATTTTTTTATTGTTCCAAAACATTCTTTTAATGTTTTCTCCAGTCGTCATATTTCAACTTCTGGAATTCTTCTTTTAGAATGTTTTTTAGTTCTTTTTTTGTTGCTCTATTTCTTCCAACCTTAGTCTTACAACATCTTCTAGTACTTTAGCAACGTTCAAGCTAGGCTAACTGATTTATCAACTGTAAAAAACTAGTAAAAAGCAGAATTACAAAAATAAAATTTTATTTTGTAACGGAATTTGGTAAAATTTTGCACGTAAATAACTCTTAAAATTTAGGTGATGACAAGTAAAGAATGGCTAACAATTGAAGACTGGTTAGAATGTAGTCTTCCTTTATGCCCTTTACAAATAAAACACGAAGGAAAACTCGAAAGAACAGAACCGGATTCAATCCAACTTTGTTTCGCCAGTCCAAAAATTGGTGGCGATGTCTTAAGTGATGGAAATACTCAGGTAAATTCACCTTTATCTACCACCATTTCTAGAAAGTTAATTCTTCTTCTAGGAATGTATAAATCTAGTTACTTATCCTGAACTTTTAAGTGTGTTATTAAACGTAGAAGCATTAGAAGATAACGAGGTGCTAACAGTAGAACGAGTTAGGCATATTTCCCGAATTGTTGATCCCAAAAATCGCGCAACTTTAGAAAAACTAGAAGTTCCTCAAGAGGTATAAACAAATTTTAACGATCTTCTAACAAAATCAATTTTTTAGATGACAATCTGCTGTGTAGACGCAGACGATTACAAAAAACTGCCCATTGGGCAATACGAAGAAGACAATATTTTACGCGAACTCAACAAGTGTCTTCTTGCTTTCCAGCAGAAACAATTTAGAAGCAACGAACCTTCACATCTTCACATAAATAGACAAAGACGTTTATCACCAATCGGAGAATCAATAGGCTCAACTCAATCAGATCCTCCATTGATTCCTTTAATTACTCAGCAGTCTTGTAGCACAAATCGGAGCGCATCTCCACCTTCATCATGTGATAATAACAATATCTCAAAAAATAAACTTCGTGTTCAGTTAGAAGTAGAAAGAAATTTACAGAAGAAAGGAGTTAATAACGACACACTGGTTAATAACAGGCGAGGAAGATTTATCGTGTTGGGTTCTTCTGGGGAATGTCTTCCAGTCACTCGAAAACCTGTAGATTCACCTCCGAAAAGTATCTATTCCAGTTGTGAGTCAAGCGAGGAGGAGTTTCAAAGTGCTAAAACTAGTCTAGATAATGATAGTGAAGATGAGAATTTTCATAAACGATACAGTATAGATTTAGAAACTCCAGAACGGAGACACACTTTTGCTCAACGACTCAGAGATGCTTTAAGGAGAGAGGTTTCAGACAGTTTTTCCAGTTCTGAGTCGAGTTATGCTGTTGGAATTTCTGTAGCCGGGTCAGATGTTCAAGATAGACAGTTTAAGTAAGTTTTTGAAATTGAGCTACGGGCAAGCTCTATTCTATAGTTGAGCAAAGATAAAAGCGAATTTTATTTTCTTTTATCTATATTACAATTCGTGTAGAACTTGCCTTTAAATAAATTCTTAGAGACTACGTTAGAGTCTAGTTTAATTTAAGAAAAACTGTTTTGGTTTAGAGTCAGACGAGGAGGTTCTACGGGTTTTGCTCTTAAAGAAGACTCTCTAGATGAAAATTTTCTTCAAGATTCTTTACAACAAGAAAAGCAATGGATTGATAAATTCAAAAGCAAGCAGTCGGGTCTAAGTCGAAAAGAATCAAACAAATCTTCTGAGTATAGTTTTAGTACTGAGTACAGTTCAGAACTAGAAGAAGTATACGAACAGTTCTCTCGATGGCTCCAAAACCCGATTTTGGAAACCGAGAAAGGAACCAAAAAGGAACTCGAAGGCCGTGATTTGGCTGTTGTACAATTCGCTGGATCTCTTCTCAAACGTACCCTAAGCGAATCATTTGCTGGAGTTCCGGTACCACTAGCAGAAAACGTTGATTCGACTCGAAATCCCGAAGATTTTGTTACAAACAAGAAGAATAAGTTGGTTCTAAATGCGAAATCGCTCAGTCTAGAACTTGCTCGGCACAAACACAAACTAGCAGCTCAATTAGTAAGTAGATCTTTTTAGAAAAGTCATAGAAATTTGAAAGGCATGTTGGGAAATTTATTTTTAACAGATTGAAAATAAGGAAGCTGATGAGAAAGCTAATTTTTCTCTAACGAGTGATGTAGAATCTAGCAATGTTTTGAGTGATTTAACAAGTAAAAAGCGTAAAGCTTGGTTTATATCTTGTGTGAACGAAGCCATCGTACAAACTTTAGAAGATATTTCTTGTAGTGTTAGTTTACCCAAAGAAAAACAGGTAACTTAGTTGCTTAATTTCGACTAACTCGACGGTTTCTTCACTTTTAACTAATTTCTAACATGCCTTTCTTTTCTATTTTATGACTTTCAACAACATTGCACCTCTTCAAGTAGATGACTGTTTATACACAATTTTGTTGTTTCAGTTCTAATAAAAATATTGGTGGTTTCAGATAAGCAAGTCGACAACTAATGCCGTCTTGCTTAGATAAGACAGACAATAAAAAATTTCTACCACAAAGTGGTGTTAATTAACAAAACAGTTTAATTTTCTATATTACACAACATAATAAAATAAAACAAAAATAACATTCCAACTTTAACTCAATGCACAGTCCCGGGAAAAAGTTTGCTCACAGATTTTCTATTTTCTTTATTTTCTTTGCATTTTTCTATACAATTTCTTTCTTCTCTAATATTTTTCCGATTCCATGTTTGTTTAGATCGTTCTCATTCCTTATTTATTTGTACCCTAGCTTCCCAGTCTCGTAGTCTCCATTCTTTGAAGATGCCCTTACCAATCTCACTGGCGTCTTTGTTTCTAAATCCTTCAAATTGTCCTTTTTTTAAGTACTTTATTTTTATAACCTGTACTCTACTGACCTGACCTGACCTGTACTCTACTTTTCTGTCTATCGCTCACATTCAAATGTCAATACAGGTCAGGTCAAGTCACTCTTAGTTTTGCATGTCTGGATATTTCCTTTTTGCTTGTAAATTTCTTCTTCATTATTTTTCAACATTTCTATGTTTCTTCTTTCTATCAATACATCAATTGTGGATTTTTCACCACCATAACATGCACAAATCGAGTAATCCTCTACAGATATTGTTCCTTATAGCTTGTCCGTGTGTTTCAATTATATTATTATATACATCATCCCTTCTTTCCACTCTTCCGTTAAAATCTCTAGCTATATAGACATTCCCTCTTGATTGCTGTTGATAGTTCCAACCAAAATCTTTCTTATCCGCCAAATTATCTTTATTTGGGCGGATACACCACTACCATCGTTTTGTAGACTTTAGAGTTTTCTATTTGTGTTTTTTTTTTTATTGATTGGTGTATGATATAAGTGTATTTTCCTTTTGCAATTTTATCTTAGCGTTCCTTGGTCTACAATAAATTGTTGTAAACTTATTTTTAACACTTTTTCTTGTTTTTCCTTTTCTTGGGCTTCTTCCCTCATCATCTTTTGCATTTGTATTTCCGCTGTTATCATATCGTCATTTATATAATTTTTTCGGTATTCATAATCTTCAGTTTGCTCTTGTTTCTCATTCTTTAACTTCTTCCTTCGTCAAACTACTCGTAGTTACTGTATCTTCTACAACGTTTTGATCTGTTATCGTTAATTAATTGAATTTCTTCTTTCAAATTTAAATTTTTTTCTTATTCTTTGTATTTTCTTTCTTTGAATTATCTTAATCTCTTTTTATATATTTCTTTTGTTCTGATTTAGTTTCTTTAATATGTTGTGTTAGTACTTGCAGAAATCCCATTGTTTTATTCAACTTATCCCCAACCTTCTCTGTTTACTTCTGTTTTACTTCTAGTAAAAATGTCTGCTAGATAATTCTTCTGTATATATTTATCTTTTCCGTTACTTCACCTAAGCATTCTATTCCTTGAGTATTACAAATGGTTAGTAACTATAACTGATCAACTCGAAATCTAACTCCTATTAACCAATTATAAAACGGCCATAAGTGCATTTAGAACTGCCATACCCAAAAAGTTGTTCGAAACTTTCGCCAAACACGTGCCCAAAAGCTCCACTATTTTTATTGCTTTGTTGGTTTAAAAAATCGCTCAAAACTGCCTTAATTTGGGTTTGCCAGGTCTGGCCTTGGCATTTTAACTAACTCTTTATAAAACAGGCATCTTAATTGTAACAAAGTGTGAAACTGAGACATTTTAATTTTTGTTTTAGATATCTCAAATAACCCAAAAGCTGGACACTGGTCTAAAGCCAGTATCGACTGGAAATTGGGGTTGTGGTTCGTCAAAACGCGGCGATGTCCAATTAAAAGTGATAATCCAATGGTTGGCAGCAAGTGTTGCGGGACTTCCCACACTTAAATACTACACTTGTGGCCATCAAAAATTAACAAAATTGGATACAGTGCGTCGAATACTCGTTGATAGAAAATGGACTGTTAAAGATCTTGCTCAAGCCACGCTTAGGTACTCAAATCAAGTGCTTCACGGACGCGAACTCAGTGGAACATTATTTGAGGAATTAATTGGAATAGAAAGAACTGTTTAAAGATTCTAGATACAAATGGAAAGTTAAAACATTCTTATTTTTTTACGTTTAGATAAAATGAGCTTCCGCTTGTTGTATTTTGTCCTTTTGTTGGTGGAATTTATCTAAATGTGCCATATTGCAGAGGTTGTAACATATTTTATATAAAAAAAATGGAATTACAGAGAGGTTTTTGTGATTAATGCATTCACTGTGTTGTGTTAAATTTGTAAAAAATGCTTCTGTGATAAAAAAAATTCACAAAAGTCTCTCTGCATGTTTTACATAACAGTTACATAAATTTAACGAGTAAATAAAGAGTGTTTCACTCAGAGTAAGTCATGTCTAACAATTAAGAAATAACCAAAAGTCATAGCTTGCTCTAAAGTGAAATTTTTCTGGTCACTCGATATAATTTTAAAAATGAGAACACAAATATAGTCTTCCCAAAATTTTTATATAATTGCCTTTTATAAGCTCTTTTGATAAAAATTGCCGCAAAAATGTACAATAAAAGACAATTTGTAATATTGAAGGATTGTTTAATACAAACTTTAATACAGAAATAATATTTTTTCTTCATCCTTTTTCCCAGTCCTTGTCTATCATGTAAAATGTTACAAATCTTACTAATTTTGAAGTGGGAACCGGATGAATAAGTACAGAAAATATGATTCTTTCAACTGTAGAAGCAAATGCGACATTGTACTAACGTTGGAAACCTCAGGCAATTTTACTGATTTTAGAACCCAGATTGGCAATAACTTATAGCAATTTTTGAATTGAAAAGAAACATTTTGTTATTAAATTTAAAATTCTAAAACATAATTTTACTAATTTTAGAAATATGTTATTTTTGAGATAAAAAACGTTTTTAAAATAACTAATTTTGTACTGCAACTTGCCCAATACACAAAAATGCTGTATAAAAATTGTAAAATATGTGAAATATAAAAAATTTAAAACTATAAGCAATCATCAATGGAAACGGAACACACTAATCCCAGAACTAGATAATTTTAACCAAGATGGCGCGTGCAAAGCTGTGTTCAAACAAACACTGTCGAGCTTGTAGAAGTATTAGCGGTGACACGTCATTCTATTGTATTTTGTAGGTAATATTACACCACACTTGCGTTTCCAAAATTTCATTTCAAAATAATTTTGCTAAAAAACTTCTTTTTAAAAATAGTAGTAGATTTTTATTTTGTACCTACGTGCAGCCAGCATTTATACACGGTAAGAAAACAATTTTTTTGCGATTTTAATAAATACTTGGATTAGTTGTTGGTATCTTATTCTCCTCTTCAACAATGGCAGAACAAACAGCAGAATTAGTATTGCAAAGCAACAATAAATTCACGACTAAATTGTACAAGATTTTGGCGGAACAAAAAGAAAATATGATTTTTTCGCCGATTAGTATTCATGCTGTTTTGTCTATGGCGTATCAAGGAGCGCATGGAAGCACTGCTGAAAAATTTGCGTCTGCTTTACATATTCCTGAAGCTAAAACAGCAGGAGAAGAATATAGTGAAATAATGAAAAAACTTAATTCTGCTGAAAATGTCACTTCATTAATGGCTAATAAAATTTATCTAATGGCAGGATTTAAATTACTCACAGGATTTGAAACAGCAGTAACTAAAAGTTTTCAGTCTGAAGTACAATTGGTAGATCTTGCTAAAAATGAAGCAGCTGCTGAGGCTATAAATACTTGGGTTGAAGTAAAAACGCATGAAAAAATAAAAGATTTGATTAAAAAAGATGATTTAGATGCTAGAACACGTTTAGTGCTTGTAAATGTGATTTATTTCAAAGGAGACTGGAAACATCAATTTGATAAAAGCAAGAACCAAAACTGAAAAATTCTACCTTAATGATGTTGATACAGTCGATGTACAAATGATGCACACAAAGAAAATATATAATTATAAAAACGACAAAACTCTCAATGTCCAAATCCTAGAAATGCCCTTCAAAAACGAAGATCTAAGCATGATTATTATTCTACCAAATGCGAGAAACGGACTTGCCGAACTTGAAAAAAAATTAGAAAATTACAATCTTTCTGAAATTACTCATGGAATGTGGAACACTGATGTTAACGTAGCTTTACCGAGATTTAAAATTAAACAAACTATTGATTTGGGGGAAGCCTTGACAAAGGTTTGTAAATCAGAAATTTTTGAATTAGTGTAAAATTTTTGGTTACAGTTAGGTCTTGAAGAAATATTTGATGAAATTAAAGCTAATTTTAAAAGTATGATTAAATCAAACGAAAATTTATATGTTAGTAAAGTCGTACAAAAAGCATTTATTGTAGTTAATGAAGAAAGGGCTGAAGCTGCTTCAGCTACTGGTTGTAAGTCGAGATTTTTTTTGCATGTTTGCTTTTTTATGCTTTTGTTTGCTTTGGTTGCATCCAACACAAAATTCTGCTTGTTCTGATTTTATTAGATACATTACTTTTTTTTAAAGTTTTTTATATCACTCTATTTAATTACTACAAATTAAGTGTTGAACTGTTGAAACACCTTAGCGATGCGTAAGCAATTAAAGATACCTATAAACGAAATAAAATAGAAAAAATTCTATATAAGCGAGTTTGGACAATATTTTTATCTCTAACAGTTAGGCCCTAGAGTGGCTTAAAGACATGAACAAGCGTTTATTTTATTATCAATATTTTTGTAATATAGAAATAATTATTTACTTGAAAATATTTAAGTAAATCTGCAAGTAGCTGTTTTCCATTTTTTTTCTTGTATTTTATTTTTAGTTTTTACGCATTAAAATTTTTCTTTTTTTTGGGTGTATTAATCTACATAATATAATACAAACGAACAAACGTATAAAACACTCTTTTTATATTTTTGGTAATTGACAGTTGCAGTGTCAAAAAAAATATTTTTTACTCGATTAGTTCAATATTATAGGTGGCGTCTCGATATGCTTCACGCTCTCATTTGTAGATATTGCCTTATTAATGTTTTTGTTTTTGTTGAAATTGGCTATATTTTGTATTGCAACATTTTTTTTTTGTACAGTTTATCTGGTTCCCTGCTCCTATCAGCCAGAATTCTTTTTATTGCTGATCATCCTTTCATCATTCTGTTAAAGCAGAAGTGTTATAAGAAAACTATTCCTTTATTTTGTGCCAAGATAACTAACCCTCGCTAATTTCTAATTAAATTTTATTGTATCTAGAGCAATAATAAGATGTAGATTGGAGGTGAATTATACGGTTATAAATGAAATGTTTATAAATAATAAAGTGCGTTAATTATGAATATTTTTTAGGTCATTCCATATAAAATCATAAAAAAACAAATAAATTAAACTAACCGCACCATTTTTTATAAAACTCGGTAACAATAATGTTTGTTCAGGTGTTAAAAAAGAAAATTTTGTCATTATTTAATTTTTTATTTCAAACACTTCCAGTTTTACTACTATTATAACACAGGACGGAAGTACTTTTTAACAGTTTTTGTTTTTGACCTATAAAATTGTTCCATTAGAATTATTTTCACGTTCTTAGTCTCATTTAAAAGCTAAGACAATAAAATTTTCTTGAAAAAATAGATTGTAAAAAATATTTTTATTTTTAAACTTTGGTAACGTTCTGAAATTTATTTGTTTTTTTTTTTAATTTTTATAATTTTCACCTTGTTTTAGCTTCTTTTTGGGTAAAAGTGAAAAGGTTGATGATTTTGCGTGACTTTATTTTACACATTTAGCTACTTAAATAAACGGTCTAAGGTTATTTTTTGTCAAATTCTTTTTTATTTTATTATACCTTTCATTATATATGTTGTTATACATATAATTTGTTAGCTTATTGTTTAAAACTGTTTATATGATGCATTATAATATTATTTTTTGTACAGGTATGATCATGGAAAAGTTTTCTTTGATAGTATCACGCCCAGATTTGTTTTTTATTGCAGATCATATATTCATCATTTTGTTAAATAATAAATCTAATATAAAAAATAACACTTGGTTACAGAAAGACTAGCAAATCTACTAATTTCTAATTAAACTTAATTGTAAATAATAAGTAATAAATATAATTAAAATAACAATTTTGGCATCTTTTTCAGCCACAACTGATAGGTTCCCCCCTTTCAACTTTTTTCAGACCTACTTTTAATCCGGATATCCAGTTGGACTCCCACACAAAATCCCAATAAAACAAAAATAATTACTTTTAATTTTTTTACATTACAGCATAAATTTGATAAGAAAATGCTGAAAATATACGCAATCAATGGAAACAGAAGACAATAATCTCAGAAATAAATAATTCAAATTTCCCGCTGGTTTTAACCAAGACGGAGCTTCAGTCACAAAAAATTGTAATTTTTTTGTCAAAATATTGTTTTTTTTCAATTATTCAAAAAATTTAAAACTGTAATAATTAATACAAGTTCTAAAAAACCACAGGAAATGAAAATCAATCGATAATCCCCCAAATAAATAATTTAAATTTTTCCCCCTTCTTGTTTTAACCTAGATGGCGCTCCTAACGCTGTTCTGCCAAAGTCAAATCTGTCATTGTCATTTTTCTGTCAAAATATTATTTTTTATAATTCAATTAATTAAAAATTGTAATAATTAATATGAGTGCAAAAGAATCAATGGAAATGGAAGTCGATAATCCCTCTTCTAGTGATGCAATCAAAAATCCATCTGACTCAGATAAAAGTGTAATGGCAGGTGGGGCTGTCGGTTCAGTAACCTGTTCCTTGCACCCCCTTGTTATTATGAACGTTTCGGAGCACTGGACACGTGAAAAAGCCCAAGAAGGGTCCATCCAACGAGGTACCTATCAAAACCCAGGTTTAACCTAATTACACCTAATTAAATTCTAGTAATTGGAGCCTTAATTGGTAAACAAAAGGGGCGCAATATTGAAATAATGAACTCTTTCGAGCTTGTATTCAGCATGATTGAGGGCGACGTTATCATTGATAGAGACTACTACAATACGAAAGAGGAACAGTGTATGTAAAACCCCAATTTTACTTAATTTTTTTCTACAAAAACTGTTTCAGTTAAGCAAGTATTCAGCGATATGGATTTCATTGGCTGGTATACCACTGGTGACACCCCTAATAGTACTGATATCAAGATCCACAAGCAGATTTGTGACATTTATGAATCTCCAATTTTGCTCAAATTAAATCCGTATGACAAAAATATCGATGTAGGATTTAAATTTCTGTTATTAAAACATCTAACACTGTTATTTTAGCATCTCCCAGTTGCACTTTACGAATCTGTGATTGATTTAGTCGGTGGTGAAGCTACAATGTTATTTGTTAATTTAAGCTATACTTTAGCTACAGAAGAAGCTGAAAGAATTGGGGTTGATCACGTTGCTAGAATGTCATCAACTGATTCAGGCGAAAGTTCGCTAGTTGCTGAACATTTAACTGCACAACACAGTGCTATAAAAATGCTTCATTCAAGAGTTAGATTGGTTTTAGAGTATATGAAAGCGGTTCAGAGCGGTCAATTGCCAACGAATCATGAGATTTTAAGAGAAGCTTATTCGTTGTGCCATAGATTGCCTGTTGTACAAAGTGCAAGGTTTAGGCAAGATTTCTATAATGTGAGTACGCTTTTTGGGAATTTAGTCAATTATTTGATTTTTTACAGCAATGTAATGATGTGGGGCTTATGACGTATTTGGGAACCCTCACAAAGGGCTGTAATGATCTCAATCAGTTTGTAAATAAATTCAATATTTTGTATGATAGGCAAGGATTGGGCAGAAGGATGAGGGGAATTTTCTTTTAATTTATAAAACTCATTTCTGTATTAAATTCAAATTGTTTTTTATTCTACCTACTTTTTGCAGCAAAAAATTGTTTTTTATCAAGAAGAGCAATTATATAAGAAGACTACACTTTCTATCATTGTAAATATCGGGTGACCAGAAAGAATTTCATTTGGAGTGAAACCGCAAACTAGCGCTTGTACCGAATGGAAGATTGTGTTAAAGCACAGAATTTGGTGCTCCATCAAGCTGAAAACACTCGCTAAATTCAAATAATTTATTTCCCAAAAAATAACAGTAATTATTCATCTTCTGACGATCCAAAATCATCTTCAAAGTCATCAAACTCATCATCATCTGCAATTTTAAGCGCGTTCAGTTTACTTTTCAAATCTTCTTTCTTCTCTTCTTCATTTTCTTGTGTGTCTTCTTCACTCTTCTTACTCATGTATCTCAAAAACGTCCGCCTTTTCCTCTCTGGGAGAGACTGCAACAAGTTCTTCATTTCGTTATCTAATTTAATCTGTTCTTTTTCATCAGGTTTTGTCGTAACAACTTCTTTCGTTTCACAACACTTTGTACAAACACCGAATTTTTTTCCACACTCTGTACACATCACGTGGTAGGCCTTTTTGACGGTTTTTTGGTCACATCTGACGCATTTTCGGGGTTGGGTTAGAGGTTTGTATTTTTTATATTTTATTTTCCATTCGATTATTTCTTTACATCGAAGGCAAACATCACTGATTTGAATATTATTTATGAGTTTTGTACGCTGACTTGTGTCGTGGAGATTATTTTTGAATGCGGTTCTGTTTTGGTGCTTTTGGGAACGACTCCTTTGGGAGTTGCCTTTTTGGGTACTCATTACTTCTGAAACCAAAAAAAGTGGAAATTTAAAACGAATAAATAGGCTTGTTGCAACAACAGTCCAGAATTGAATTGGGCATGCGCAGTCGCGTTTTAGTAGTCCAAAATCTCTACTGCACATGCTCAATTCAGTTCTGATCTGTTGTTGGAACAAACCTTATACAACTAGAGCTTATTACCTATTATTATTATTTATTTATTTAATTTTTGATGTTTTTATATAGTTTAAAGCGCTTTCTTTATACTCTCCCGATTTTTGACTAAAACCTTATTTTCAAGTTCTTTAATTTCGTCCATTTGTTTCTCAATTAATTTTTCTAGTTCTTTAGTTTTCTTGGCAATTAGTTTAAACTGTTGCTGTTGCTGAGTTATATAACTCAAAGTTTCATTTCTAGCAATAGTTCCAAGTGTTTTAATATTAGTAACAAACGAATTTAATTGCTCTTTTAAATCACTAGCTAAAATTCTATATTTCGGTAAATCATCCCATTTTGGCGACAAAGCTCCTCCCTTAACAGCTTCATCAATAATTTCAATTTGTTTATATAAACAATCTTTGTACGCTTTACTAATTTCCAAAATACTGTCTTGCAACGAATTCATAAATTGGGTAATTGCAGCTTCACCTTTCTCACATGCTGATTTTAGATGTAAATCAAAATTATCCATTTTTTCTTTTTTTGGAAAAAGTGCACAAGAAGGAATAAGAAACAGTTTTGGTGTGTTTAGAAATTTTGGAATATTTGATAGACGTAAAGGGCGGTATGTTTGAAAAAATCTTCTAAAAAGCAAATTTCTTGTATAAACTCCGAGCATTTTCAGTAATGATGAAAGCAATTGTAATCAGCAAAATTATGGCATTGTGCAATGAGAGTTACCTGAAATCCACCAAAAGCTTTAGTTTTTGAAAATGAGGACATTTAAATTTGAAATGGGCACAATGAATTTTGATGTCAAATGAATGACAAATGATGTCAAATTGTAGAAAAGTCAGATTAAAAAATAAGGAGGTTCTGATAAAATTAATTTCGTAATTGACTATGAAAGTTTAGTATTGTAACGGAATATGCACGAGTTTCAGAAAATTCTCAATACACTAGAATTTTAGAAGAGAAGTGTGACCTCTGCAAAAATCTTTGCAAAATGCAAAAAGGACTAAATTTTTGAACAAAAAAATCTAAAATTTGGATAATTCATACTATTAAGGGGTGGCCGTAGACGAATGAAATTTTATCAGGGAACTACTGACATCAAAAAAATACTAGCTAATTTTTTTCTACAATAGAAACACAAGATACAGAATTTTTAGTTAATTTCTGAATTTTTATATTTTTATTTTATTCAATTTATTACCCCTTTGAAGTTATCCCCGTTTAATATGGGAAAAAAAATTCAAAAACATGTTACCAAAATTATTATTTAGTGATTGTTTTACCACCCTTCACTTCGTGTAGTCGGGGTAAGAAGTAGAAATTTAGGGGTGAGTTTCTGAGGCTAAAAAATAACTATTTCTGAAATTTGATAAAAATCGGAGCATTCCTTCATAGCTAGACCCAAGAAGCATCTTCCATTTTTTAATGTTGCATCACAGAATAGGGCTTTTTAAAGAAAAATATTTGCACAAAAAAAGAAACATTATATAAGATGATCTTTTCAAAACATTTCTCAATTTTCCAGATTACGATTTCGCGTAAGAAATAGCCAAAACAGGTTCATTTTGATTTTCATGTGGTCATATTTGTGTAGTAAAATCACGTTGATCATATCACTCTCTTCAGAGCAAGTTTTACCTCCACTAAAACCCCCCGATATCCACCCTAGTGGAGTAAATCTATTAAATCTTAAAAATCAATAAGGCAAATCTTGATGAAAAACAATTTTTTTTATTTAAATTTGTTAAGAATATTTTTTATAAACAAAAAATGCGTTTTCCGGTTCTGCGCTCCCTCTACTCGCTTTTTTCAATCTATACAATGAGCGGCAAAAGTATGGAACATCTAAAATAACTTAAGAACTACTTAATTAAAAAAAAATCGCTTGGACAGGTCAATTTTATTTTTAAATTATGCATTTTTTGAAATATATTTTATTTATACATTATCACCCAAAAATGAGATACCGACATCAACTTTTTTTTTTTTAATGACACCCTATATTTTTTTGCATTTTTAGATTCTATGATAAATTTTGAGCAGAGAGGACGGACGGTTTTAAAAAAATTATAAAATTGTTCATTTTTACTCAAAAACAAATTTATTGATGGAATCAGGTTCGCAAGGAAACAGCATTTGAGACTAGAGATGGGAATTATCGTTCTTTTGAATGAACTAGTTCGCGCGAACTAGTTCGTCAAAAAGAATCGTTCGCTTTTATAGTTCGTTCGCGAACTAATAAATCGGAATGTATCTTTGCGACCAAGTGAGACCGATTCGTTCGCGACCGAGTGAACGTATCACTCGGTCGCGAACGAACTAGTTCATTTATAGTTCGCGAACTAGTTCAAGTAGTTCGTATAAAAGAACCGTTCTTTTTATTAGTTCGTTCGCGAACTACCCATCTCTATTTGAGACAGTCAAGTGTGGAAAATCACATCAGTCATGTGGTGGCCGATATCGGTGATGCAGTGCTGGAGGCGTTCTTGGAAGTTCGCGTAGACTCTCTCAACTTCCACGCGAATTGCCTCCTTCAATTCGTGCAGAGTTCGGGGCTTGTTCTCGTACACTCCAGCCTTGAGGTGTCCCCATAAGAAAAAATCGCATATGGATAAATCTGGGGACCGGGGAGGCCAATGAACATCGCCAAACCTGCAAATAAGGCGACCAGAGAGGGCGAATGACGTTCATTGATGCTATGGCTGATTTTTTCTTATTATTAAAATCTAGCACCCCATGATTTTTCCACAGTTTAAAAAATAGTAGCAGTTAAATATTTGTTAAAAATAATAATTGATACTTTAATTTAAAAAAATAGCGTAATATTAATGCCCCACTTAACATAAACTCAAAGAATAGAGGTATTAATTTTTCGAAAACAGTTGAAGACTGAAGTCTACAATTTTCCATAGAATAAAAAAATGCAATAAAAAATATAGAATGCCATTTAAAAAACAAGGTTGATGTCAATATCTCATTTTTGAGACCTACTGTATAAAAAAATGTTTTTCAAAAAATGCGCAATCTAAAAATACAATTGACCTGTCCGAGAGATTTTTTAAAAATAAATAGTTTTGAAGTTATTTTAGATGTTCCATACTTTTGCCGCTCACCGTATGAAAAAATCACGTTTTTTGATATCTTTTTTTATTACAAGGCCAGAAACTGTCGTTTTGCAAGTACGAGTCGGCTTTGCGTCAGCCCACAAGTGTGAATACTCGCGAAGAAGTTTCTGGCCGTGTGATAAACAACGTTTTTTTGGCGGAAAAGTTGCCTAAATAAAAAAAAAACATTTTTATTGTAAAAATTTTTGGCGCTAGAGTATTTGTTTTTCTGAAGTTGGTAGCATTATCATGATAACTAGATTTTAAATTTAAAATATCATTGACTATAAACAATTATAAATTCTATCAAATCGTGCTTTTGTGCTAAAATAATTAGAACTTCTTCCAATAAATCAGAAAATGGAAGACGATAATAACCGAGAACATATAGAAAACGCAGCCAGAAAGGCAATTGAAAATTTGCTGCCTGAAAAATCATATAACAGGTATTAGAATCAATACAATTCAAAAACAGAAAATCCCTAGATTTTACTTTCAATGTCTAGACAGTGCAAAATAGTGACAAACGCACACGATCACTTTCTGGACAATTTATACGACTAGAAATTTAGTGTTTCTGGACGGAGGCCTAAAAAATCTTTTTTTTATACGTCTTTAATTAGTTGAATTGATTTGAAACAAACGACAAAATTACGTGGGCAAGTGCTGACGTCAAAATCTTGAATTGGTCAGCGTTCCGCTTCTACAATGCTTAAACCCTGTTTCACTTTAATTAAAAGGTGCAAAATAAGAAAACTTACTTATCTTACAATAACATCCGAATAAAGTAATAAACTAAAAATTTTGAAGCGCACACAAGAGGATGAGTTAAGGCTATGAATTTGTTTGTGTGGAAGCAAGCAGCTGTTTTCTAGGAAATTTCGTCACGCTTGCCAACGCTATTTAGCACTCTGAATTGGTAATAAATCTGTATTTATGGGGTAATTAATCCTAAGGATTTTTTTCTCCTTCAAATAGTAGGGTTTTTTATGAACTTACTTTATAGTAGTAATAGTAAGTATAACATTTGAATAGATTTAACTAAAGATTCTTGATGTTAATTTTTTTTGACGTTTTTTGTCGACTGAGGACACTAAACGTCACTTTTCTTTCTATATTGATAGAATTATTTTATTTAATAATTGTAGAATTAGTACTGGGTGGTCTTTTGGTGACTGAAAGTCTGGGTTTGAGTAGTTTTGCAGATGTGAAGGTCGAGCGTTAGGGATGTTATGCAAAACAGATGGATGAAACGGTACTGATTGGTTGATTTGAATGTGAGGGTGGATTGTGTGGGCAAATGTGTAAGAATGAGGAGTTAGATAGGGGAGTTGGATTTAGACAGTTAGATAGGAGAGTTGGATTTAGACAGTGAGAATGTAAAGTTAGAGTTAAAAGTTGTAAGTGTGTGTAAATAAAGAAGATGAAAATAATAATGTAGTGGTAATTAATCAGTTTTTAATTAATTTACTCTAACATCTACCACCCATCTATTTTTTTTCTCCGGATTATAACAATATTTTCAAAATCAACCAATCACAAACGAGTATTTTAAATTTCCACCTCTTATTGATTTCTGGTAAAAAAAAACAGACTGTACTGTATATTATAGGAAATGCTTGCTCTTTATACTCAAATCTACCATTGCGTAATTTTTCTTATCTAAATTGGGTCCTATTTTCTAAAATTAGATTTTTATTGACCAATAATCATAGAACCAACACGTGCTCTATCCGGATCTAGTTAGCGTCGTTCACGTGAAATTGACAGTTCAGTGACGTTACCTAACCTAAAAATTTTCGAAAATTTCTTTTTAAAATGCCATAATACCACTAGTTAATTATCCACAACGTTAAGTACCCCAAAAATGCGTTGGTTACTTCGTGCATACCACAGTGTGTTACACCGTTACCCCAAAATCACCCAATCGGTCCAAACAGGCCTGCTTATGGGTACTGGAGATGTAATTTCTCAGCTATTTATCGAAGAACAACGCATCAAAAATTTAAATTACAAAAGAACACTTCAGTTTTTTGCTGTTGGGTCGTTTTACATCGTGAGTAATAAATAAAATCAACACTTACCTCGTGTAATAAATAACAAACTAATTACAGGGACCTGCATTAACGGTATGGTACAGAATTTTGGATAGACGGGTTGGCAGCACTGGGAAAAGAGTGGCATTTACGAAAGTTGCACTAGATCAGATTTGTTTTGCCCCTTTTTGTCTTTTAGGGTTTATGATTATTGTTGGAGCAATACAAGGAAAGACACTTGAGGAGGCTAAACAGTCTTTAAAAGAGACGTATTCTGATGTATTAATTGCTAATTATAAATTGTGGCCAGCAGCTCAAATTGTTAATTTTACTTTTGTACCATTACAGTATCAGGTTTTGTATGCGCAAATGATTGCATTACTTTGGAATGTCTATCTTTGTTTCAAAACTCGGCCAAGAGAAAATTAGTTTAGTGTAGTGACACTTTAAAACGGTTTGGAACTGAACTGAGAATGCGCAGTAGAGATTTTAGACCGCTAAAAGCATAGTGCGCATGTGCAGTCCAATTCTGAACTTGTGTTCTCTAGATTAGAGTTTCATGTTGTACCATTTTTTGACGTTTCTCTTGATTGAAAGTTAGGACACAGATTTCTCCTCACTTTTTTTATTTTTTTAGTTATTGACATGTTAATTACAACCTTATTTGTGACAATTTTTTAAAGTAGATATTTGTAAAGACCGGAAAAAACGTTTGTGTTCTAATTCTCAATCAACGAGAAATTTCAAAAAATGGCACAAGGAATTCTATTCTTAATCTAATCAGAAACAATGTTTACATTTCTTTTATTTATATGCTATGAACCAAAGGAGTTATATTTATTAATCGACAATATTTTATTTTGTAGTTTTATGTAACAAATTTATTTTTTGACTGAATATTTTTTCGAATTTTATGTATACAGAAATGTTTTTATTTTATATAATATTTTTTATGAATCAATTACAAAAAATTAAAATAATTTACGACGATTATTTCTCTGATTTAATTTTTTTATTAAAGGTTTTTTATTTTCTTTGTTTTATCGTGAATTTTGGTAAAAAAAACCAATTTATTGGTTGCATTTTGTAACAATAAAATATGTGTAATAGGAGTATTAAATAAATCATTTAATTAAGTAGGTACCGTTTTTTATTTAATTGGCGCTTATCGACAAGTGAGGTGACATCTGGTGAACAACCAAGCACTAAGTGAAAGACATTTTTTAGAGTTATATTTGGTGATTGCTAAAAGTAAATTGTTTAAAGGAAAAAAGAATAGAGATAGATTTAATAACAAGAGAAAAAAAATCTAATGCAACGTTAAATTAAGAAAAAATGATTGGAAGTAAAAAACAATAGTATATTAAGTATGGAGAACGGTAAGGAACTGCTTACCGTTCGAAGACAATTGTTTGGAGGAGGAGCGAAGCGACAACTCCAATTATTGTCTGAGAACGGTAATCCTTAACGTTCGACATGCTTATAACGTTTTTTGCGCGATTGGAGTATCTAGAATAATAATAATAATAATTTATATCAATACATTTGTGATAATCGGGAAGATTGAAACTGAAAACTTTGGGTGGCTGTTCCATGGTTGCTATGGTTTTGTTACAAACAAGTAAAATTGTCTTTTTGATACAATCATTCCTACATAGTTCTGTATTGTGGTTCCGTTTTCGAAGCAAATATGAGCGATAGTGATGATCTACCGAAAGATTTAGAAGACGCTTGGCAAGAAGGATGTTCGGCAATAATTCCAGAAAAATCTAAAGCCCGATATGAACAGACATACAAGTTGTTTAAGGAATGGCGTGAAGCAAAGAAGATTTCTGAAAATGAAAAGAGCTTGTTAGCGTATTTTGTGGTGAGAAGTGGACACTTGAAGGCCCCAGGCAGTTTATGGACGGAGTAATCTATGCTGAAGAGTACAATTTTTCTCCATGATGCTATCGATATTTCTAAGTTTGCTACATTAATTGCTTATCTTAAGAGAAAAAATATTGGATATCGGCCTAAGAAGGCTAAAATTTTTGCTAAAGAAGACATAGAAAAATTCTTTAATGAAGCACCAGACGAACAATTTTTAATTCAAAAGGTATGTTGTAGATGATGAGGTGGTACATCTGAGTTCTAAGGAAACAATATATTTGCAGGTAGCAATGATATTGGGAGTATCGGGCGCTTGAGACGAGAGGAATTGTACAATATTAAAATGAGTGACATAGAAGAACATGAAGAAATGTTTATAGTAAATATTCCAAATACAAAAACGAATATTCAGCGAACGTTCACAGTTATTAATAAAGAAAATAAAGCAGTTCATTATTTGGAAATACTTCGAAAATACATAAGAATTCGACCAAGCAACCCAACGTCAAATCATTTATTTCTAAACTATCGAAATGGCAAATGCACTAGGCAAGTCACAGGAAAAGGCACAATTGGAGGCTGGCCGTCAAAAATTGCAAAGTATTTAAAGTTGCAAGCCCCTGAAGGTTTTACTGGACACTCGTTTCGACGCACATCGGCTACACTTTTGGCGAATAACGGAGTTGATGTGTTGGGACTAAAAAGACATGGTGGGTGGCGTTCATCATCGGTGGCCGAGAGTTACGTGGAAGATTCCCTCCAAAACAAAATTGAATTTGCTCATAAAATTTTACACAGCGATGTTGGTGGACTATTACAATAACCTGGGACTTCTACGTCGGAAAGTTTGTCTATTAACACTAGAAACTCAAATGCGAGTGGTATTACTACTATTAATTATAATAATTGTACATTTATTTTTAATAAATAAATCGCAAAATTGTTTTTTTTAGATTTAATTGCTTATCGTTCACTGAACGGTAAGTGAATTACTTACCGTTTTGTTACACGTAACAACCAGTAACAGCAACCTACCGTCATGGAAACAGGCGCAGTAAACTGATAAAAACAACCAATCGCGCAAAAACAAAAGAAGCTCTAGAAAAACCTAAAAACTATAACTGTACGAAAAAGAACAATAATAAAGTCTATTATGATACATATTTCGTAATGAAAACGTCAGATATGACTTTTGCAGCAATTTTCAGCCAATTTGAAAAATTTTAAAAAATCGCCGAATTTCCATAGCTTACAAAAAAAACATTTCCAAAAAATTTATTTTAAGATAATTTGGGTTTTTTGAACTTATTTCCGGACTCAGATCAGAGATCGGAAGAAAATTGTGAATTCTAGAGACAAGTTTAAAGAAGTGAGAATCTATTTTTTTACATTCAGTTTTTTTTTCTCGAAAATGCGAAAAGATATAAGACTAGGGTTTTCAGAAATTGATAGAGCGCTTCAAAATTTACGGTTGTGGTCAATTTCATGGCACAGATGCAATTCGTTTGGAAGTTATAAGAGGAGGAAGAGGATTGTGTCCTAAAATAAACTATGAGCTAGAAATCATCTTTTTGGAATTTATATTATTTCTGACTCGTTTACGTAATATTTTTATATCTATTTGTAATCAGCACGTCAAATATGACCTTTTCAGCGATTTTTAATTAATTTGAAGAATTTTTAAAAATTGACAAATTTTACAAAAAAATGACATTTTCAAAAAAGTTCTTAAAAAATTCTGAAAAAAATTATCTAAGCTGATTTGGGCCTTCTGAAACCATTTTTGTGCTCAAATCTAGGATCGGAGGAGAATTGATGATTCTAGAGACAAACTCATGGAAGTGAAAAATTATTCTTTTATTTTGAGAATTATTTTTTTGAAATCGTGAAAACAGATATAGAACTGAAGTCTTCAGAAATCGATAGAGCGGTTTAAAATTTATAAGTGTGTAATGTGTATACATTTAGCAATGCTGTTTGTTTGAAAGTTATAAGGGGAGGAAAACAATAGTGGTCCAAAGCAACAAATTGGAAGCTAAAAATTACTTACTGAAATTAATTACTGAAATTTTAATTATTTCTCACATTTGTAAGTCATATTATAATACATATTTGTAATCAGGACGTCAGATATGACTTTTTCAGCGATTTTCAACCAAATTGAAGGATTTTGAAAAAGGGACAAATATTCAAAGATTTTAAGAAAAATGACAATAAAAAAAAATCAAATATTCTAAAAATCGTTTTCTAAGTTAATTTGGGCTTTCTCAATTTACTTCTGTACTCAGATTTAAGATCGAAAAAGAATTGACGATTCTAGAGACAAGTTCATTAAAGTGAAAATCTATTCTTTCCTATTGAAACTTTTTTTTTTTCAAAAATGTAAAAAGATATTGGACCGCAGTTTCTAGAAATCGATAGAGTGGTTTAAAATCTGTAAAAATGGTAAATTTCAAGGGACAAGTGCGGTTCGTTTAAAAGTTATAACAGGAAGAATACAGTGGTGTCTCAAAATAACAAACTGGAGGGCTAAAATCAGTTGTTTGAGAATTTTAGTAATTTCTGAACCTCTTGTGTTATATTGTGGTACATATTTTAGATCAGGACGTAAGATTTGGCTTTGCCAACGACTTTCAACCAATTTAAAAATTTTTGAAAAAATTTCAGGACTCAAAAAAATGACTTTTTTAAAAAAATTCTAAAAAATTTGAAAACAATTATCTAAGCTAATTTGGGTCTTTTCAATTCATTTTTGTACTCAGATTTGGAGTTGGAGGAAAATTGACGATTCTAGAGACAAATTAATGGAAATGAAGAACTATTCTTTCAATTTAAAATTTTTTTTCTCGAAAATGCGATAAGATATGGGACTGAAGTTTTCAGAAATCCACAGAGCGGTTAAAGGTGTATAAGAATGGTAAATTTCATGGGACAAATGCGGTTCGTTTAACGGTTATGAGGAGAGGAAGACGATGGTGTCGAAAACAACAAATTGGGGGGCTAAAATTAGTTTTTTAGAAATTTTAATAATTTCTGACCTTCTTGTGTTATATTGTTGTACATATTCGAAATCAGGACGTCAGATATAATTTTTTCAGCAATTATCAGCCAATTTGAAAAGACAAATCCATGAAAGTAAAGACTATTTTTTTAATTTGAGAATTTTTTTTTTCAAAAACGCGAAGAGATATAAGGCTGAAGTCTTTAGAAATCGATAGAGCGGTTCAAAGTCTATAAGTGTGGTAAATTTAATGTAGCAAATGCTGTTTTTTTGAAAGTTATGAAGGAAGAAAGTCAGTTATAACCTTTCCAGTGATTTTCAGCAAATTTAAAAAATTTTGAAAAATCGACGAATTTTCAAGGCATTAGTAGTTTTTTTATTTAAATTTTGTGAGGTTAGGTTTTATAATATTGTTATTTTTTACTATTTTAAATAGAAATTACTGCTTTTTGATATATATTATTTAAAACGACAGCAATTTGTTTATTTTAAACGAATATAATTTTATTTTTAATTTTTTTTATAAATTCTACATATTTTGGTAATGAATCTGTCACCTCTCTTTAAAATAATTTATGAAATTATTTTTTACAAAAAATAAAGACACTAAGGAATGTGTTAAATCATAGAACAGTTGTTATTTCAGCAACAAGAAAATTATGTTGTTTTTCTTATTTTGCAAACAAAAATAGTAGTATGAGCTAATTTCAAGTTGAATTAATACTGGTAGTATTTTTGTTTTTATAGAAAATTAAAAGAATTCTATGTTGTGATTGGTTTTTGCTGCAAATTTCTGCTACTCTCTACCTGTGGTAGGTATCTCGACTTGAAATTAGATCAACAACTATTTTTTTAAATAACACACTTTATATTTCAGTGCAAAAATATCTTGATATATTTATCTTGGTATGAATTATAACAAATTAAATGCGCCACTTTTTTTATTATTTTTTTAATTCCATTTATTTTGTACATTATATGATACACATCAGTAACAGAAGACATCATCTACATTTTAAAAATTTAATTCTTAAACACATTATAAAATATACTATATATTTTGTCTTTTTTTTTAAACGTAACATTTAGTATTTGTTTAGCTACTAAGAAAGTTACAGATGTGAACAAATAGTCGTTGTAGGTCCACAAAAAACATCATTCAGATCAATCCCTCTCCTTACAAACATTGTGGACACTTATTATTAATAAAAAAATATCAACATTCAATCATGTTATATAGAAGGTAGACAAATTTAGGTACATTTATGCTTTAATACTGTATAGGCCGATAAGCGTCAACTTAATCATTCACAAGCAAATTAAACAGAAACTGTACAGAGATGTCTCAAAAACAAATTTTTTTTAGTAATCTTGTATTTGTTATTACAAGTCATTTCGTATTAATTAACTAAAAATAAGTGACTAGTATTTGGCCATTGCAGAGACACCCTGTACATCTACTTTACACCATCAGATTGGCATTTCTCTACTTTATTTTGATTTCACCAAAAAAAAATTGAAGATTATTTTGTTGTGACTGAAGTAGAGTAAAGAAAGCGATACTGAAGATTTCATCGACACTTATTAAATTCGATGAATTCCTCGCGAGATTTATACATTATTGTCGTAAGTTCCGGAAGCTCGTGATTGGAGAAATGCCCGTTTTCCCAGTGAGAGTAGGATCTGTCGGTTTCGGTTAGCTCCCTCTTTGGCCTTCTTTCTTGCAATTTCCAGTAATAGCCGGTTGCGAAGAACGTCCAGGGAATTGACGATCGACAGAGAAGCGCCGGACTCGCCCAATGCACCCGCTCTTTTGCTTCGCGATTCGGGACTTAATTTGCTCTGCAAAATTTAAACATAAAATTTAAGAAAGATTGGATAATTAAAGTAATCGAGTAATCTAATTTGTAACACTATTTTTAATACCGACCCTGTTCAAACTCAGTTTACAATAGCACGAGTCAAAACAAAAAACGGAGAAATACTGGAAATAAAATATTTTGCTAGTTTGACAAAATGAGTCTTTTAGTCTTTAATTGGGCTAAATTTACTCAGAATTTAAGCCAGTCCGCTACTGCAAAGAGAAAAAAACCAGTGCTTTATTCACTTAGACCAAGTTGAAATTAATTTAGCAAATAATCGAGGAAATGCGAGTATTTGGATAGAGGAGTTCTGACAAATTACGAATTTGAATAGCAAATTGTTTTATCTAATTGAGTCTGATACGGATTTTGTGGTGTAGATAGGCCAGTTATGCAAAATAATTTGTTTAGAAAAGAAAAAAAGCTGCTTTGTTTGCAAAATTTACAAGAAGTCGATAGACCTCAAATTTGTTGTTTCTGTGTTTCGAATAATTAGGGTTTTACGCTTCATGAATTCAATTTAATTGTTGTTAATCAGATGTGGACTGGTTCTTATGAAATTCAGAAGGGTTATCGCATTAATTATGCAGTTTTTATCGTTAAAAAGTCTAAATAATATAGAATGTGATTAAAAATTTACATTAATTATTAAATTTGATGAAAACAGAGGAAGAGAATGAAGCTAATTACGACAAGAAGTTTTTAATTTGATTTTTTTTAATTACTGTCATTTATTGCTGTTCTTAAATATTTAAATAAAAATATTAGCATGTGTTGAAATAAATTTTAAATTTTAAAGCGTATTTTCTTCACCTGAAGACAGATCAACAAGTCTGAAACCGGTCTGCAGTTTCCTTGGCTTCTCTTCTTGTCATTGATTTGTAAGGCTGAGCTGGCCTCATAAAGCTCTAGTTCATAAGACAACCAAGATGAAATAATCCAATGCTTGTCGAGACTCTTATCCAAAGAGTAGTTGTCTCTATTTTAGCCGTTGGGCATAATGTACAAATGCGTAGATAATTAAATTGCAAAATTTTAAAGAGCTGAAAAGACTAAATTTCTCATATTTAACAGGGCTGGTTTTGTAGATAACGCTACGACATTACCTCACCGTCGCAGGTCGTGTCATAATAACGCAATGAAATAAAAATTGTTTATTCTGGTGGAAGAAACTACGTGTTTTATTAGAAAAAAATTTTTTTACTGTTCAGCACACCCTTTATGGTAGTAAGATACAGTAAAATTTAGTTTTGTTGAAATAATTGATTTTAATTGTGAACTGTAATTCAGCAAAGTACAGTAATGTCCCGCTATAACGATCGCCTAACAAACAAAAGACCGGCAAAAATGTTTGGTTTGTTGTGACAGGATGTTCGCTATAACTGGACACTACTGTATTAGGTATTAGTTAAGGAATAATAAAGAAAAGAATAGTGTAATTTTGTATGTTATTAACTGCATTACTTTATTTTTTATTTGCAAATAAATAAAAAAGCAAACCAATTAATTAGTTTTATTTATACATTTATTGTTTTTGTAACAAAATTAACATAATAAAATAAATAATATATAAATACATTAATGTCTACAATAAAGTAAAAAAAAACAGGTACAATATAATGTAAATTAAATCAAACTTTTCCACAAACAGTTTAAAACGCTTATTTCCGATTTTCAATCATTGACTAGAGCTGCATTTAATTTACATTATAAAACCAAATAATCATCATCAAAAAAATACTGTATTGTTATAGAATTGATACTGTTTTATAATGGAACAAATTGAATTACGTAACTATGTTATGACTAGCATACTTGAGTGGTCACAGGAATGTGTTTTTGAATGTATAAACATTGTAGTGTTTATTGAAGGGCTTTTGCAATAAAAACTACACTGTCACATCGATTCCAAAAATTTAGTGTAAATTGTTGAGAAATTCTCGATTTTTCATCATTTGCTTTCTGGCCCTTTCTTGTTCCCAAGATTTTCGTAAGACATCGATTGGTGCTGTTATTGAGATTGTTGGACTCCGTCTTTGAATGCTTCGTTCGGAAGGCACCTACAAATACAAGTTAAAAAATAAATTATTTACCAAAAGCAAGAGACAGAAACACAATAGCAACAAAAAAAAAACTACCAAAAATCAGTTTTTGTATGTTGAAAGTCTGTGAATTGAAGAATTTTAATTTAGAAATAAATAAATAACACCGTTCATCTAATTGTTTTTTTATTTTATAGAGTACCGGTTTCGGCTTATAATCCGCCTTCTTCAGCTCTGTCACGTCAAGATTAATTGAAATGACAAAGTATATCTTGGAACAACAATTCTTATTAAAATTAAATAATTAACAGAAACACAGTATTGGTTAAATTAGTGACGAGAAAAATATTAACTATTTTTTTATAGAACGGGCTCTATCTCGCCTGTTGACGTAAAACTCATCCTTAAGGATAGAAATTAGTCTTCTTGCTTTTTTAATCTGTCGTTCCGAAATCGCCGTTAGACTTGGCATCAGGATTATCGGCCTGTCATTCGTCTCCCAGAACTTCCTCCTGCGCCACTCCAGTGTTCTCAGCAGTGCTGTCTATCTTCTTTATCCTTCAGGACTTTCTGCTGTGCTACTGCAGCGCTCTCAGCAGAACTGGCGCTTTTAGATTCGTAGTCGACATTGACAGTTTAGTTCTAATCGGGTTTTTACCTTGTTCTCCTGTGCCACTACCGCGCTCTCAGCAGAACTAGTGTTTCTCCTGACAAACGTGCTGTTTATCCTCTTCATCTCCAAGGACATCTTCCTCTGTCAATCTAGCTCTCCGTAAAACTCGCGTTTTTTCTGAGGATCGTGCTGTCTACCCTCTTCATTCTACAAAACTTCTTTCTGTGCCAGTCCAGCGCTCTCAGCAAAACTCGCGTTTCTCTTAAGAAACGTGCTGTCTACCTTCTTATACGGTATTGACAGTCGAGTTCTAAGCGGGTTGTTTCTTTCACTAAGCACCCCTAGTGCTTTTCTGCACTCTGTTTCTGCTGTAGATCTTCAGAGTTGTTTATGTTGTTTACATACTCTTTTTTCGTCTTCTACTTTGGTTTTTAAAATCTCCTCAACACTGCTTTGCACGAGAATAACTTTTAGCTATAGCATTAAAACTGGCTCGTCATTCATTCTTCAGGAGCTCTCAGCAAAGCTTGCAATTTTAAACCTGTACTGTCTACTTTTTTCTGCATCATTGATAATCGGTCTTTAAAAAAAATAACATTTTAACTAAGCGTCCCTAGTACTGCTTTCCACTCTAGGGCTATTTATGTCGTTTTCAAGCCTTCTTTTTTCGTCCTCTACTTTTTTTTAGGATCTTTTTAACGCTGCTTATTACTGTCCTTCACTCTGCATCGACTGTAGATTTCCAAAACTGTTTATATTGTTTTCAAACCCTCTTATTTCGTTTTCTACTTTGGTGTTTAAAATTTTCTCAGCGCTGCTTTGTGCTATGATTTCAACAATGCTGTCTGCATTGACTCTCTCTCCTACGAGTATTCCAGCATATGCTGAGTACTCTCTCATTTTTCTCTCCCACTTGAAGATTGCGTATTTTGTTATCAGTACTATATCCACCTCGCCGCAGTTCACGGATTTATCGTCATCTGCTGGATGCTTTTTATAAAATTTCTGTTTGTCGTGTGTTTTATCTCTCATTTTTCTTGTCTCTTAGATCCTAAAATCAATGGGTCTGATCCCTGATATAACTTAGGCGAGATTGTATAGTATACCAAGCATATTCAAAAAACTGTTTTGTTTTAAAGACTCATCTGTTTCTGCTGATATATTTTCGTTAACAATGCCGTCAGGCCCCAGATACGTAACCACTGAAATTGTTACGTCTGCCAGTAGTCTCCTTTTTAAGGACGATAGCTCTTTCACGTTTGGTATTTATCTTTGAAGCATTGCCGTTATTTTCTCTGCTGATACCACTATTACGTGTGATGTAAAAGACATTTTCTGGTCAATTTCTTAGGTCTTAAGTACCTTACTAATTTTTTAGGTTTTAGTTGTACAGTCCCTTCTGTGAAAATTGTATTCAAATTTAACCTTTTTTTTTTCTGCTAATAACACATCTTCTTTTTCTTTTGTCCATTTTTCAATAATACTAGACGTCATGTTAACAGGACTTATCAAAACTTAGATACATTCTTCTTCTACTACTGCTGCTGCTGCTAAGTCATCGGCGTATGCCATTAGTGTAGGTTCTCTTAGAATTTTTAGGTGTAGAAGTATAGAATGAACTGCAAGATGGCTTTTAAAACCAATCTCTATGGAACGCCGCTTGTTACTTTTATGATTTGTTTTTCTCCTATGTTTATTCTCCTATCCCATAGGTAACTGCCTCTTATTCTCCTTAAATCTTTAAATATGCTCTTTTTTTAGAATCTCTATTTTGCTGCGTTGAAAGCCTTTTGCACGTCAACAGTGAAAAGAACACACCAGTTTTTTGTCTTTTTTCTACCCAAATTAGCTCATTTTGCCAATCTTATGACTCTTTCTACGGTATTAAACAAAGACTTATCCTCTTGGAATTCATATTGTTCTGCGTTTAGACCTGCTTTTCTTCCAATATTTTTTTTGAGTTTTGTCAAAATCAGCTAATTGTAGAACTTTGTCTGAACGTTTAGAGGGACAGATGGGTCGACAATTTATCGGTTCTCTTTCTTTCTCTCTTGGTTTTTTAAGCAGTATCACCGACTTGCTTTTCCTCGTGCAAGAGGTTACTATATACAAGTACCTCCAACATAAGTTTTTTTTCTGGTGAGCTACGGCTTCAATAACTTCTACTAGTATGTTGTCGGGATCTGGTACTTCTGTGGTGCTGGTGCCTCTCCTCTACTTCACATTCTTCTTCAATTTTTTTTAACGGATGTTTTAGGAAGAGCACTTCTGCAATTCTTTAAACTCTTGACTGAAAGGAATTTGTTGTAAATCTACTTTTAGTTTTTTGGTAGCAATCTAGTACTCTTGAATTCTAGATCGTATTGATCTTTTCCTGTCTCATCTACTAGCCCTTCTTGGCTTTTCTGATGAAAGTGCAGTAGATTTTACTGTTTTGCATGTATAGCACTATTGCTTTAATCCTCTTTTTAGGAGATTGTGATGCCATGCAAGTAGTAACTTGAAAGCTTTTATTTAGTGCCTTAAACAGCTTTTTATTACTAGTGACTTATAGGGCATTCTACTTACTTAAAATGAGCATAGTAATGGGCTTTTCAAATATAAGCGTTTGCAACATTTTTAATTATATAATTTTGTTGAAATTGCTATTACATACGTAGATTTAGACGTGGCAAAATTGAAGAAGGCTGCTCATAAACCGAAACTAGCCCACCACAAAAAAAATGAGTGAAGTGTATATTTATTTATTTCTAAAATCAGTATTGTTTGTGCTTGTAATTGTGTAAAATTTGAGATAATTATTTTACTAAAAATTTATTTAATTCGAAAACTCTCTCGAAACTGTTTGAGTTAATTAACCTGGAGGCCGCTTAATGCATTTCAAATGTTTAGTGATTTGTAGTGAATAATTGAAGTCGAGTGTTTATTAGTGTGTAAAACAGAAACAAACATGCTTTCAAAAGACGACTCTAGTTCTACAATTTCAGTGCCTCAATCTTCTACTAGACATTCACATTTACAAACAAAATACTTACACGCTTAATTTTTTTTACAATGTCTCTTCTTGAAGCACACTAATTTTTTACACTCGTATTTCCACTATCTTAAAATCAGGCGATTGGCAAGATTTTTTTTGTCAGAGAAAAATGAAAAAGAAATTTTTTTGGAGTTAGTTTGTAAATGCCTACCTGATTATCGATGTCATTCGATTCCATTTCAGTAAGTACGTAAAATCTTGGATCTGTAACTCCACTCCATTCGCTGTTAGGTCTGTATTTTGCGGCCAATTTTGGTAATAGATAACTGACAGTTTCTTGATCAGCAGCTACATCAACAGGTTCCAAAAGTCTTCCTCCGTAGTAATTCGTACGGTCTTCACTTCTTACAACGACAACCAAAGCAGCGCATACCAAATAAACCGGAACACGCATGTTACGGACCTAAAAAAAATAATAACCAGTTAACAAAAAAAATCTAGCAAATGATAAAAAAAATATAATCAATAGAAGATGTTTTCCGAATTTTCCCAAATAAGTTTTTTACTCACATTATGCAGGAAATATTTTTGGAAAGATAAATGTAAAAACATTTTTCTTTTATTAAGTAGATTGTGTATTCTGCCCCCGTTTGTAAAAAGTTCAATTGATTTAAAGAATGTATAACTAGGTATCTGCTGCGCTTTTAATTTTCTTTGCACGGTATGGAATTGGAAAAACGTTGAAAAGATTGCAATAAAAGTCCAAGATTTCCAATAACTTATAGTCACGCACTAGTATGTTCTACAAAAAAAAATCATTTTATATTTGTAATAATTGTTTTAACTTTGTTTTTCAAACAAACTCTTAACGAAAAGTAATTACTTTGTTGATTTTTCCAAATCCACAATTATAAAATATACTTTGAAGTATTTTCCATAAAAATAAATAAAATATTTTTTTGTTGACTCAAATTTTCTAAATCCAGATTTATTTGCTTGACACACATCTCACAAACATACTCGTATCTCTGAAATTAGTAGAATTGAAATTCGCAAAGAGAGTTAAATAAATACCAACTTTTCTATTAAAAGAAATAATAGAATTGCGGCTTATCTCAAACCTGCATTTACAACGGACAAAACATTGTAAATAGCTAATTCAAACCCTTACTGACATTTCCTCTATTTATTTATTTACCACATTAAACCACCGAAAACTTTCACATTGACCAACCCTCGACCCACACGATTTTGTTTCCATCACGTCCGTTTGAATTTTATCAGAGAAAACACGATTTTTCCAAAAAGCATACATACAGAAACGATCGAGTTATGCAAATTGCATAGCAGACAGTTTTTTCACGTCTCTTTAGCTAAGAACGGGAGGATAAAAGAACATACAAAGCACCAATCTTTTATAGCAACTTTTTGTAAACTTAATAAAAGAGCTATGAAATCTCAACTCATTGACATAAGAACTTTATTTAGCACTCGATATTCATAAAGGGGATAATAAAGAGTAAGAGGGTGAAATGAGTTCTTGACGTCATGAAAATTAACACCTATTTTGCAAAGTTTTTATTGGAAAATAGAGTCACTAAAGCTAAATTTTTTATCACAAGTGTGGAGGTCAAATCAATATTCAAAAATACCTGGGCGTCAAAGATTAAAAAGAAGACTTTATAGACTGTCATGATGTAAAAAAATCTTTCTAATAGATGTAACAGTGGCGAGACAACGTCAAAGACGAAAAACCCAGATATTAACATCGTAATGACACACGAGAAACACAGGTTCTTATAAATTCGAAAAGTCTTGTTACTAGTGTTTTTATTTATTTTTATTACATTAATTAAATATTTTTTTAAAATCAAATTGTAAAATTATTTTAAAATTAGTAAAAGACCCTTAAATTTGAATTTACATTTGATAAGAGAAGTAGTACTCTTGGCAGAACGTTGTTAAATCTATAATTAAAATAAAAATCTACAATTTAATAATCAAGGAACAAATTCCAATAGTAAACGTCTAAAAAAGAACGAAAAGCCTAGAAATTAACGTTGATACGGCTTATAATTTAACGTGGTGCCACACACGAAACATAAACCCTTAAATACTGGAAAAATGTGTCTAAGATTTACCCAAAGCAAGGTTGACAAACACATTGACTAAGTATGTAAAAAAAGCAAAATAAACTTTAAAATCAATAAGATAGATTTTAAAAAGACTGGAATTTTAGATTTTTGAATCTGATAACTAAATGACCAAAATTAATTAATAATAAAAAAATAAAAAATGTTTTAAGAAGAAAAAGGTTTAATTGCAAGGATGTACATTCGTTTTTATAATTTTATTTTCCACATAAATAAATAAAAAATTAAAAAGATCCAAAAATTATGGCATTAGGTGTTTGTTAATCTTAGAAGACTGTCTTCACATAGGACTATATAGTTATAATACATCTTATAAAACGCGTAGCTATACAAGTAACACAAAAAGAAGTAAGAAAAAAAGAAAAGAAAACATAAAGAGGCAAACTAAAATGGGAGCAATAAAAAGAAAGATAATTATATAGATTGATAAAAAAACGTACAAAAACAGAGATAACATAACAAATAACAACCTAAATAAACCGAAAAAAAATACTGATAACTGTTTGTTCTGTCAAAATGGGAAAAAAATTAATTCTAAAAAATATAATGCTTGAAAACTAGACCAACTATGATAACACGAATAATATAGAATAACTGAAATATTTTTTAAATTAATAGAATTTAGGTCTTGGTGCACATAAAAAGTTTTTTCTACTTTTAAAAACGCCAAAGAATTTTGTAAAGTAAACAAAACAAACAATAGGGTAAAAAAAAACAAAATAAAAGAAATAACTAACAAAACAAAAAGGTAACTATAAAAACACAAATTTCCGAACGAGAAAAAAAAACTTTTAGAAAATAACTGAGAAGGTAGACCTGGATGTATTTTATCAGCTAAAGCAAAGTCAATTTTTAGGGGTTTTTTGCACCGTCACAACACTTCCCAGTTCCTCAAAAACATTAATAATTTCATCCAAATTGATTTTCTTTGTTACCATCTGTTCAGCTAATAAATATTGCTATTTTCTCCTGCCCAAATGATGACTATAACAGTTTTTTGTTAATTTTAACTTGCTAAAAACTGTAGCATAGTTTTTTAAGCTACAGACCTCAAATAAAGCTGTGAAGTATTCAACTTCTCTTAGACAATTTTTGTCCAAATCGACAAATTTTTTTAATGATAGGTAGTTCCAATAATATCAGTTTTTTTCTTGTAAGAAGTTTAAAATCAGAAGACATGTAGAAGAAGTAACTTTCAACATAAATTTTATCAGTTTTTTTTATTTTTTTCTATTTGAGCAGGTGATTTTGAAAGAGCTATTTGATCATAGAACCTTTTCTAAAAATGGTAAAACATAAGTTTAAAATTAGATAGAAATATTAAGAGGATGGAGCTCATTGTGGAGGTTCCGCCACTTCATTTTGTTGTGGAGGAGTCTGCTGCAATGGGTTTCGCGGTACAAATCGATAGAAAACAGCAACCGGAAAGGGTCATCGGACAATATCCACTAGAATGTTGAATTTAGACCCTATTTTTGAAATGGGGGACGACAGTATGACCTCCAGGATTGCTACAAATCACAAGTATCTTGTGAACATTCCACCACGTGACAACTGGTGTGAAAAAACGAGCAGCTTCAGAACGGGGGACTGGCTTGTCTGCTACACCGACGGGTCAGTTTACTCCAATGGGGCGGGTTCGGGGATATCTATATGTGGGCTCGGTCTTGAAATTTCAATACCTTTGGGCAAACATGTGGACGTTTTTTAAGCGGAAATCTTCGCTTTGCTCGCTTGTGTGACTGAGTGCTTTGTCAAACAGGCGAATCTGCATTTGCACCGACAGTCAGGCTTTGCTGCAGGCTTTGCAATCGTGCAGGTACTCATCGAGGCTTGTCTGGGAATGTTACAACAGATTACAGGAACTAGCGGAGTGCAACAAAAAGGTTGTATTTTGGTGGGTACTAGGACACTGTGCTCTAACGGGTAACAGAGGGCTAACGTTCTGGCTCGAGAGGGTTCACAAATGAACTTTATCGGGACAGAACCGGCTCTTGGCGTTACTAAAAGACGACAGAAAGACACACTTCAGAAGTAGATAGAATCTCGCCATCTCTCTGAATGGCAGTTTCAAGATGGCATGCGGCAATCCAGGCTTTTTATTAAAGAACCGGACAAGGCACGCAGTGAAAACCTGATGCGTTTCAATCGTAGAGACCTTCAGTTAGTAGTAGGCATGTGCACAGGACATTGCCTACTAAAAGGACACCTACACGTTATCGGACTCAGTGAGGACGAGATTTGCAGAGGTTGTGCTGAAGATGAGGAAACTCCTCTCCATATTCTCTGTTACTGCCCTGAATTTGCAGGCATAAGAGATTTATACATGGGCTCTCAATATCTGAAGTCCAATGCTACCGAGAAGGCTCCTGCAGACAAGGTACTGAGCTTCATCAGAGGCACAGGGCTACTGCAGTCCTTAAAAATTTCTTTGTGGTCTATTTCGTTCATTTAATGAAAGGCTTCAGAAAAGAATTATTCCAAAATGGAAAATTTAATAAATTATCATAAGAAGGCGCGGAGTTGAAAGGTTATTTTTATCCTGTTTGAGATATTTTAATTTCCTAATAAATGATTAAGCAATTCTCTGTTTATTTTTTAGTAATAATAATGCTGATATGTCGCGAGTTGCACGTTGAGAATGTGTTCAATGTTCTAAATATAAACTTGTATTTATTCATATTTGTTATCATTCCGAGATGAAATTATATTTCCATTACTATGTTATTTACCTATTCCTCCATTCATCATTTGTGAAAACTTACGCAATAAATACTGAAATTGACAAGAAGAGCCAACGTCAGTCAATGTAAACGACTAATTTTGTCCCACTTTCGCGTTACATAAATCTAAATTTACCACTAATTGACCAGATAATAAGCTATTGTCACGGTCGTTTTATTTTTATTTAGTAAACAGAATGATGCAATTTTAAGCCCTAATTGAAATATAAAAGCTTTCAGAAAAAATCGTTAAATTAGGTACTCACATTGATGTTTCATAAACTGGAAAACAAGTCACTCTATTTTAGAGAAAAACGGTGGCACTTTAAATGTTACTACCATGATCAAGTGGTAGATTTGTGAAATGTTGCCAATGTTTCACAATTATATATATGTGGAAGTGTTAAGATTAATGGGGGTCACATGACCTAGGCAAACGAGCGGTGTCAGTACTCCAATAGATGAATTTCAATTTTCGGATGATAGACTTTATTTTCTTTACTAATCTAAGGCTTGTTAGAACAAGATTTTTGCGAGTGAAAATTTTCCGATTATATACCAGAGATGATTTGAATTCAGTGCGTCGATAAGGCTCTAATTTAAAAT
Organism: Tribolium confusum; assembly: GCA_029207805.1. Taxonomy (NCBI): domain Eukaryota; kingdom Metazoa; phylum Arthropoda; class Insecta; order Coleoptera; family Tenebrionidae; genus Tribolium; species Tribolium confusum. The sequence continues at coordinate 1,928,122 of JALGAY010000004.1, forward strand.
GTAACTAGATTTGTAAAAGAATTCACAAATATTGGCTTCTGTAGTATTAAATTGTTAAATTTATCAACAAATATGTGAGAAGTAATATTATAATTGGTGTTTGTTGATAAACATTGCACAACTTGCGGGATTATTAAGTATTCAAAAGTTTGTAGAGATTTTCAAATCTACAAATAATTGAATATAATCTTTTTTTTTTTGCTCATTTTACACAATTTTCGGATAAAAAACTGTGTTTCTTAAATTTTATCCTGAAATTAAGCCTAAATTTAATTTACTAAATCTAATTTAACAAAACGCTCTTTGTGTATCAATTCGATAACTAATTAATATCTCCTCTGGCTTTCAAAATTAGTAGAATTACATCTCAGAATGTCAAATTAATAAAATGACGCTTCCAATTTCCAAAATTACAAAAACATTGTCGCCTTTATTTTTCTTGATTAAAAATATGGTTTTGGCAATTCCAGTTTCTAAAATTAGATATCCGGATTTTAAAATTAATACCTAGAATATGTTCTACGCCTTCCAGTATTAGAAACACGTCTTACATGTCTTAAAATTTAATAAAAATCTTATTTTACTTAAAACTACATAGACAATTATGCTTTTATTTCTATAGAATAATTTCAATATGCTGCTATTTCGTCTTTCAGAAAAAATGTTAAGCCGTCGGTCTCGGCCACCAATGATCGTTAGGTCATGTTAGGGCAGTAGATATGACTCAAAAACTCTGAAATTTTATTTATTTTTATTGATTTTAAAACAGATATATATTGTTTCTGGCTTCTCAAATCAGTAAAATTAAGTCTCTTTATTTCAAAATTAATCTAAATTAGAAGAATACAACTTATATGGCTTCCAGTAATAAAAAAATATATTTTTCTTATTTTATTAAGGGGGTCTTCTGGTGTAAAAATTTGAAAAAATGATATATTTTTGGTATTTTCAAAGCTTAACCTTTCAAGAATATGTCCTTAAAAGGATTTGTTAAAATTTTGATTATCTTCAGAGATATAGTCATTTCAGACCGGAACGAATGGAACAAAAGACGAAAAATAGAGATCATCCGCCAACCTAATTTTACCCGAAATTTTAAAAGGGTTTTTCTCAAAACTACATTTTTCAAAGAGTTTCTCATGATTGCTCAATTTCTACTTAACCGATTTACTTGAAATTTGGTGTGAGTGTTCTCAGTACATGTCTCTATCGTACCAACTATTATTATAACAAAATAAAAAATTTTACTATTTTTAAGAAATTCCGAAAAAGCAAAAAATTAGGACAAAATATTTTTTTTTCTGACAGCCGGAATTTAGCAAAAAATATTTTTTTTCTACTTTTTTTTAGTTAGTGCCATAGCAGCATTTATTTAAATTAATAATCTTTTTAATTTTTTTGTTTCAGGTCATTAGAAGGGTTGCAATCGTGACAAACTTAGCGCGCAATTTTTTTTTCAATCTCCTGCTTCAACAAATTCTAACATTTTGAGTTTTTAATTTTTTGACATTTTTTATTTTTTTACGTATTTCTAAAGTATTAATAAACATTTTGTCAAAAAACTGATAATAAAAATATTTTTTGTTTTTTATTTATAGCACCCGAAAAAACACCTTAAATTCATGACTCTACACCAGAATACTCCCTTAATTTAAAACTTAATAAAACTTTGCTTTCAGCTTCCAGAAAATATAGATTTAAACTAATTAAATTAAATTCGGTTAAGTAAATTAAAATGAGAGAAGTTAGTTTGTTTCATTTTGTAGTTTCCAGTTAATCCAAATTTTAATTGACATTAAAGCAATGGCTTTTAAAATTTCTGTGTTTTTCTGTTATAAAATTGTAGATTTTGGATTTAAAAAAATTGTTATGATTAAATTCAAGATGGTAGAAGATAGAAATTAATTACATAATTATAAATTTTAATTAATATAAAAACAAAAGTCTCCAAGTAGATTTTTTGTAATCCAAAATTTTTGTTCTTTTTGTAAGAAAATTGTAGATAGTGTGTAGCACATAATCCTTTTTTTTTGTTTTAAAATTGCAAATTTTAGATTGTAACAATAATAGTCTATAATTAGTTTAATTTCGAGAAGTTGCAAATATTGTCGTTATTGAAAGAGATATTGAATCGGGTCAGATTTTTTACAAAAAGCAGGTGTTAACTTAAAACTAACCTTTCTTAATGTTTATATATTAAAATTAACTAAACAAAATCAACAGCATTTGTTTTTAAATTCAATATTTGTTTTAAAATTCCTTCAATATTCATGAGTTCCAATGGAAAGCACGTGATTATTCAAATAGAAAAAACAAGAACAAATATGTGTAATTGTAATAAAAATTTGCAAACAAGAAATTCCTAATTTAGATAAAATTTGGCTTGTTTTGTGTGTGTTTCAAAATAAGTTATACAAATATAAATGAGTAATTGAATTGTGACTTTGACGCCACTTAAAAAAAATAAACTTGTCATCATATCTTATGATTAATTATCATTGAGTTAAATACTGTCAATAGCTTACGTTGCTAGTACAGTTTTCTAATTAACTAAAATTGATTACATTGTTCCTAGTAGGAAATACTCAATTAGCTAAATACCCCAGAAATTGACAAAGACTGAACGATTTTTCATTTTATAACCAAATATCGATTATTAATTATTTAAAAAAAACTTTCCGTAGGCGCTTTAATTATCTAAAACATCTCGTAATGATTAATAACCATTTTTGCTCATCAAATCGCTTTTAAATTACGAATTCTGTATTTCCCACCAGTTCGAAACTTATGTGTTACACGATTTATCAGAACAGGTGTTGGCTGACACATTCGTTAACGAACAAATACATCACTTTAGTGATTGTTTAAAAGATAAAATTCGCAGCACGTTTGAAAAAAACTTATTATTCGAGAGAAAACGATTGGTAACGACAGCTTGGGGTTCTACAAAGAGGTGAAGCACCTGTTGAGAGAGTGCTCAGGGTGCTTCCAATTTATTTATATCAGAAAGGCAGCTTTGGAATGTTAGGTACACTCAGTGACATTAGAAGTATTACACACAGAGGAAATAATTTTTTTAAAGTCATTTTTTAGCAACAGAATCAATCAATTTAAAGCTAGTTATAGTAAAACTTTGCAACGATTTATCTTTGACAGTTCTTGCAAAAAAGTTGAACGTTTAGATGGCTGTCAACATGTTTTTTTTCAGCAAGACAGTGCACGTCCACATATTACTCGTTAAACTATGGGTTACCTGCAAAAAGTTGGCGTTAATGTTTTGTCGTTATTACTAAAATTTCTTGCAAATCTCATCGTTTTACGGTAAAAAAATCATTTCATCTAGGTCTACAGTTACTAATTTTTTGATATTGAAACAAAGAACGTTTTAAGGAGCGTATTCAGGTATGTTTTTTAAAGAAAGAGCTCAAATAATTAAAACGTATTACTTCCGGCTTTCAAATTCTATGGAAAACTTTTAAATATACATTTTTGAAAGTTAAAAGCAAGAATTATTAAAAACTGCTCTGTTTTTACTAGTAGTTTTCTTAATATTTATCTCAAAAAACCTTTTTTTATTTTTCTAGAATTTCTCTTAGTTTTTTGACAAATCTTATTTTTCTTTTCTTTTTTTTAATACTTTTTTTGGCTCCTAAACATTGTTTTCCAAATTTTTGTAGTGATCTGTTATCTTTATTTTTTTAGAATTTTCTGTAGTACGTTTTTTAAATTATCGTAGTGTAAATTTTTGTTTTTATGTCGCCCTTATTCCAATTTTTGTAGAATCTTCCCTTTGTTATAGAATCGAGTTCTGTTTTTCTCTTCCTGCTATTTGCAATTCTTCTTTCTTTTTTTCTTTCATTCGTCGCTCTTCTTGTCTTTATGTCCATCTTTTTCTTGTAATTGTACTTTTTTTTAATAATTACTATTGTCTTTGCCTTTTCTTCTTATAAATCGTCGTTTTTCAACTTAATTTAATTTTCTTTATGTTTTTAGAACACCTAAACGACGTTTTTTAGTTCTTCTTTAATCTTCTTTTGTTCCTCTAGAATATTTCCTCTGTAGTTTTTATTCTTCTTTCTCTTTAAGTCGCTTTTTATCAAATTGTAAAAGCTGTTTTAATAAATAAATTAATAGACAAATCCTTTAAGTACATCTCAAAGACTAGAGAACAGTTTATAGAATGAAAAGACTGTTCTTTGAAATAAAGGACAATTCTGGGTGTAACACTTGTAATGTCATTGAGTATAAATCAGAAAGGCAGCTTTAGGCTGTGAAGTATTTCCGTTATTTACCAGATTTAATCTGATCAGCCTGATTTATGAATGCCGAAATCTTTTTTATTCGAATGTGGAATTTCTCTAAATTTGCATTGATTACGTTTATTAACAATGCGCTATATCCCAATGTTTGCTTTTAGCATATAATCCGTGCGAGCTTGAGTGGTCAAAGCTCCCATGTGATGATGCTTTGACCTATTTACCAGGTCAAACTTTTTGCGTTCTATTTACCGGAATAAATACGAGTGTTCTGTTTGCTATCCGGACCGGCTCTAGATTTGATTAAAAGCCTGTTCAAATAGCACACACACGGACACCTTTCAGGAATCAGACGTCATACTGAAATTGGTAATTATCCAATTCTTGCTAAGACAGTTATTCTCACTCGTAAAATATTAACAGGACGTTGATTTAAGCAATGTTTCTCATCTCAAAATTTACTTTTATGGCTTGTCTTACCTAATGCATCATGTGTGGGTTTGCATATAGAGAGAATATTAAAGTTTGCCGACAAAGTGTCAAAATCTACTTTGCTACCATATATTTGAAATTTTTCATCAAGATCAAGGTTCTAGGTTTAAATTTTGAATTATTCTGACAGAATAAATAAGAAAAATCTTTGAGATATGTTGACTTAAACAGTTTAAACTACTCGTCTAATTTAATGGCAGTTTTGGTACCTCAATGTACCAATTTATTTTTTAGCAAAATGTGCTTTGACCCTAATTAGCTGTTTTTAGTAAATTACTAAATTCTAAAAGATATTTGGCTAAGTAATTTGAATTTAGCTTATGATAGACAACGTCATTTATTTACGAATACATTCCATAATTTTGTTCTAATGTAAGTAAATTATAACTTTTGTTATAAGCAATAAATGTGAGACATACTTACATACAAAATCAACAACTTGTATAGTCCGATCTCTTTTTTTTTTTCATTTTTTTTATCTTTCTTGAAGAACATGATAAAAAACACCCAACAAACAGAAAAAAAGTTGTAAAAGACGTCAAAAAAGACGAGAAAGTTCAAAAAAATTGTTAAAAATGTAGCAAAAAATAAGAATTAATAATTCATATTTTTTAAGAATTAAGAAAAAGAAATTAAGACAAAAAAATTAATAAATTGACCAAGTAATAGGTACACTCACCGGCACAAAATTCGATCCATCATTTATATCTAATTTTTCTTAAGTAAATTTTGTTCTAAGCGGTAACAATTTTTTGCTTACTTTAAATTACACAAACTCAATTAAGAATAAACAAAAAACGGCATAAATTAAACAACAGTTTTTTTTATTTTCCAATAGTAAAAATAGTGCTGAATTTTACAAAAAAATCAAACCTCCTCCAAAATTCAGTTTCGGTACTAATTACACTGAGCAAATCTTTTTCCCAAGCGTCGCCAGACTTTTTTCACAAAAAATTTCCCAGATTTTTTGTCGTCTATCTGGGAAATGAAGACAAAATCTCGACTCATCAGAGAAGAGAACTCGTCTCCAATCACCAACATTCCAATTCTAATATTCACGAGCAAAACGTAGTCGCTCTTCTCGATGCTCTCTGGTTAACTTGGAGCCATTTGCTGGTTTTCTTGCAAAAAATCCCTTTTTGGTTAGTCTCTTTCTTACTGTTCTTTCGATAATTGCTACACCTCTTATTTTTTCTAAAGAACTACGAGCAGCAAGAGCTGTCATGACTCAATCTCTCAACATTTGTAGTGTGAGAAAATGATCATTTCGAGCAGTACATCGCCTTCTTCTAAACCCAACTCTCCTAGTGTAGTTCCCAGTTTTCCGAAATTGTTCTACAGCTTTTTGCACACTGCATCTTGAAACTCCAAGAACTCGAGCTGCGTAGTATTGTGATCGACCATCTTAAACTAAAGCAATTGCTCTAGCTGCGTCCGTTGGATTTATAACCATATTTGCTCTTGTAAGATTAAATTAAGATGCCAAGTATAGTGGCAGGTATTACAATAAAGACAATTATCCACAGGTATCATAATAAAAGAAAATAAAAAAAGTTAAAAAAACTTAAAAATTATATCAGATGCTTATTTTTTTTGTTTTTTAGTCTTAACAATGGTTAGAAATGTATCATATCTACCTAAAAGTTCTCTGACTGAAAAAAAATTATAATAAATTCGTTTTTGAGAAAATCAAATATTGATCGAATTTTGTGCCGGTAAGTGTAGTTAAAAACAAAAAATGACAATGTTTTAAAGGATGACAGTCAATAAAAAAACATAAAAATTGTCAAAAAAGTATTTGAAAAACTGTTAAACTGGCAAGAACAACCAAAAAACTGTTAAAATTGTAGAAAAAACTGTGAAAAACTAAAATAACAAGCAAAAAGTTTAAAAATGCTATCAAAATATGAAAAGGCAATCCAGAAAACCGTTAAAATTTTTATAAAATACTGTACAAATGATTAGACAGCAATAAACAGCAATGAAATTAAGAAATTGACAAGAAAAATAGTCAAAAACCAAAAACCTGTTTTAAACTGATTCAAATCCTGTGAAAAACTTCCAGAAAACTGCAGAAAGCTGTAAACTACTCAAAAAAATTACAATAAAAACCTTAAAATTGTTAAAAATTACATAATTTTGTCAAAAACTAAAAAATTGATAAATACTACTGTCATTTAAAAAACTATGTGAGGTTGAATAAGCGAACGGTCGGATCCCTAACCCAACTGATCGAGTTAAATTTTCGTAACAATAAAAACTGTTAAGATTTTAGAAAAAATTGTCAAAAACTAGAGTAACAAACGAAAAGTTTAAAAGACTATCAAAATATGAGAAGGCAATCTAAAAAACCGTCAAAAACTTTATAAATTACGGTAAAAATAATTAGACAGCAATAAACAGCAAAAAAATTAACAATAAAAGTAGTCAAAAACAAAAAACCTGTCCTAAACTGATTAAAATTCACTAAGAACCTACCAGGAAATTACAGAAACCTGTAAAACAACTAAAGAAAATTACAATAAAACCTTAAAATTGTTAAATACTAAATCATTTAAAAAACTATCAAAAACTGTAAAAATTGATAAATTGTCAAAAACTGTTAATGTCTCAAAGAATAACAATAAACAGTAAAAACTAAAACATTCTCAAAAAAGTTTTGGAAAACTGTTAAATTGTCAAAAAACAACCAAAAAATAAAAACAGCCAAAAAAACTGTTGAGATTGTAGAAAAAGCTGTCAAAAACTAAAAAAAAAAACAAGCAAAAAAAACAACCAACTTTTAAAGTTTAAAAAAAAAATTACAAAATACTGTAAAAATAATTATACACCAAAAAACAGCAAAGAAATTAAGAAATCGACAATAAAAGTAGTCAATAACAAAAAACCTGTCTTACACTGATTAAAATCCCCTAAGAAACTCCCAAAAAATTACAGAAAGCTGTAAACTACTGAAAAAAATTACAGTAAAACCTTAGAATTTTTAAAAATTACAAAATTTTGTCGAAAACTAAAAATTGTTAAATGCCAAATCATTTAAAAAACTATCAAAAACAGTAAAAATCGACATATTGTCAAGAACTGTTAATGTCTCAAAATTGACAATAAACACTAAAAAATTAAAAATTGTCAAAAAAGTTTTGGAAAACTGTTAAACTAGAAAAAACGTTCAAAGAATGCAGACTGTCAAAGGACTGTTAAAACTGTATAAAAATGTCAAAAACCAAAAAAAAAAAACAAGAAACTGGAAAAAAACTTTCAAATTGACAAAAAAAAACAAAAAAAGGTAAAAAAGTGTCATTAGTCAACAAACAACATTTAGAAAACCACAAAAACGGTCAGAAAAAAATAAAGACCTCCAAAAAATCATCAAAAATTGTAGAAAAATTTGTAAAAAATATTAGACAGCAAAAAAAAATTAGAGATGAGAATAGTCAAAAATATAAACCTGTCATAAACTGATATTAAGACCTTAAAAAACCTTCCAAAAAATTACAGAAAACAGTCAAATATGGACTGCCGAAAATTGCACAGATCTAATATTCTCCCTCTCTTTCTATTTTTTGCCTTACAATGATAGCAATTCTGTTAAAGATAATTTTTTACTGATTCTAATATACCAAAAATTTATTTTTGCGTTAAAAAAAATGCCGAATTTAAATATCTGTAAGAATCAAAAGAAAAGAAATGCTTTGTGTCCTAACTCTTAATCGTTATCAGTGCTGATTGACATTTATGCCAAGTCGTTCCATTTAATTTCAGCGCAACTGGAGATAGAGCACCAAGAGACAATGGAAACTGTATCTGTAGATGTAAAACTTGGATAAAAACATTTTCAGTTAAATTATGTGAAATTTGAATCATAGACTATTTTTCAAATTTGAATAAAAAAGTGGCTTTGTGGTTATTTTTATATTATGTCAGGTTATCAGTGAATATAGGTGAAGTTTATTTTTTTGACTGTCCAGTGGGATCATAAAGGGGGTGAGTCAAATAAATGAACCTTAACAGTCACTTGATGCTCCCAACTAGCTAACTTCACTTTATCCTTCAGAGTGTTGCGGATTGCATACACAATGCCCGAGCTTTATCAAGGAGATACAAAAACGCAATAAATTTAAATAATACAGTTTATTCCTATTACATATTGTATTTTACATATTTTCTCTAAAAATTGCCACCCTAACTCTGTTCCTCAAAGTCTTTAAAATAAAAAATCGGCATTTCCTCAACCAGCGTCGGCCTATAATGCCTACTATTAATATGCTTAAGCATACACGACTTAAGCGAAAACTTCTCCCCGCACGTGTCACAAATATACGGCTTCTCGCCGGTATGAGTCCTCATATGAACTTGCAAATGCGTCGATTGCGTAAACTTTCTATTACACAACTTGCACTGGAAATTCTTTATACCCAAATGAATCCGCATGTGACGTTGAACACCGTTCGAAAACGGAAAACTCTTCCCACAAATCGTGCACAGAAACGGCGTGCGTTTCGTCTTGCGACCTGGGGGCGCATCATGCGACTTCAAGTGCCGCCTCTGCGACGAAAGACGCTGGAATTTCTTATCACAAATAGGACAAGTGTAGTTTTTTTCACCGGTATGGGACGTGATGTGCTCTTTAAGGTGAAACGACTGTTTGAATTCCTTGCCACAGTAGTCACAGACGTGTTTACGGACGTCATTGTTATGAACACGGGTTAAATGTTTACGTAATTGCCAGTTTTTACAGTACTCAGCGTTACAATATTCACAAATATATTTTTTATCAGAAGAAGTGTCTTTTTTTATTTGTTCCTTGTCTTTATAAGAGTCATCACTGGAGTAATCAATTTTACTTAAATTATCATAATTACACTCAGTTTCTGATTGTAAACAGTCTTTAACTTTGTAATTATCAGTACTAACTGTCTCAAGTGATTCAGACTGTTTTAATAAATCTTGAGATGCTAAAACTTGTAAACGAAACTTATAACTAATTCTCAAATGTTTTATACACAACCAACACATTTCCATTCCTTCAGTTTCAATCTAAAAACAAATTTATTAACAATTTTTCAGTTATAAACAAATAAATTTACCAAATCATTTGTAACACAAATTTTTAATTTTTCTAAATAAGAAACCTTATCATTATCACTATTACCAACATTATAAAACTTTGTACTATCAGTTTTTCGGCAAGTGAAACATATTTTACTCATTTTTATCCAATTTTATATAAAATATTTGAAAAGTTGTATTTTGAGGTTATTTTCTGACACTGACAACTGACAGTTTTAAAACAGTATTCTGTTTTATCGATTTTTAAAGCGCGCGAACGCTATTTTAAATTTAAAATTCCCCGTATTTCCTATTATTTTGTTAATAATTATTATTTGTTGTTATCACTAAAATAAAAATGTTTAATTGGTTTTGGCTACAAATTCAGGTTCTGACGCTTCCGATAATAGCAAACGTAATTGTATGCATAATCCTGAATAATTGGAATAGTTAGTAGTGTTAATCCTGAATTTAAATTGGTCTTTAGGGTATAAATTAGTCGTTTATTTGAAAAAGGTAATTTTTGTGTGTTAGAAAAGATTTTTTTGGTGTAATAAAAGCGAAATAAATGCATCACTTGAAGCATACTAACAAGAAAGTTTAACAACAATTTTACATCAAAGCTAAAGCGTAAATGCTTGGCATTTTCAAGGAAAATAACGTGTTTCTGTAACAATCTTTTTACGTTTCGTTCTTAAAATTCCAGCAAAAGCAAAGAAATTAATCGCAAAAATAAATTCGGGATTTTAAAACAATTCTGAGGTGAAATTAGAGCGATTTAACTTTGCGTTTCTCCGACTTTTTACCTTGGCTAGTTATTACAAAAGCAGGATGTTTATTAGTGCATTGAAACAATTTTTCGTAGATTGTTTATTAGTTATTAATAATAAAACATTGTTCAGTAATGTAGCTCATTTTTAAATTAAAAAAAATATTTTTATTTTAGAGCTTTCTAATGTTAATATTTAGACGTTTCAATCTGATTGATAAGACACAAAAAATTACTTTGTGAGTTTTTAAAGATTTCTGCTTAGGTAATTAAGACAAGATGAAGAAACAATAAAGCTTCGAAACGTCGCCGAAATTTTAACTTTTTAAATATTAGTTAATTTCGCTATAACATATTGCAAAAAGATTGTTAATAACGTAGACGGTTTTTGCTGAAATTTGAGAGTAAAAAAATGTTATTGACTTGCAATATTGAGACAAAAAATTTTAGTTTTTTAATCGTGCTTTGGTCAGATTCGATTTTGCCTACAGCTTCGCTTTGTTTGTGACAGTTATTATTCGTAAAGCCACTATTATTACTGATATCAAAGGAAAATTAGCAGAATGTGGAGTACAAGCAGCGAGCCAATATTTAGATACCTACAAGTCGAGTGATCTTCACTAAATTAATATTCATTTGGATCCAACAATGAAGTGTTTAGTGTTAAAAAAAAATTTTTTTTAAAGAATAAATGCAATAATTTTTTTTAAATCTATAAGTATGTTCGACTTTTAAAAAATTTGTTAAGACAATTATTGTTATTAAAAGACGTTGAGTTTATTCTAGTTAATTTAGTTGGTAGATAATACCTTTAACGAGTCTTACAAGAATTGTTCTTATGACGAAAATTGCCTGAAACATAGTTAATACAAAACTCTGATTTATATATTTTAAATACCTAAAACATTTTATTTAAATAATTTCTGTAGAAAAAGTAAAGTGTAAATGTTTGAAGATGTCGATCTATTCATTCCTAAGAACTCAATAAAATTCCGGAAAACTTAAATGGAAAAACTTTATTTACCTACAGCGCCTGTTCACAAATACAAACCATAATGGGACGTTAATAAATATTCACTTGTCTATATTTATCTATCTATACTGCAAATGTTTGCATTATTATTAATTATTCTGCAAATAAATCACAACTTTCTAGACACATTTAAATAAAAATATAATTTGACTTTCAATTTTTATCAAATATTTTTTAAATTTCGTTTTTGTCACATATTTATCCCTTTTATTCTATTATGTTTGTGTGTTGTAAACAACTTTTGTACAGCTCAAAGAAGAGATAACATTGTAAAAATGTCTTATTTCATCTTTTCAAATCTTTTAGTCTGAACATCAGATAAAACAAATTTTTAAAAAAACACACAATAAATTAACTTTTAATCCAAGACGTTAATAAAGTCATTCCGCTAAATTTTAACACAGTAATTCAAAGTTGAAACAAAAAGAAATGTAATTGTTTCATCGAAATTAAGTTTCTTAAAATTCTTATGAGGGCAAAAGAACAGACACGCCTAGTTGCCACAGTACTCCAATAATACTCGACTTTAGAAACGTCACAACCAATAATAACGGTACAATAGGTCGCGTACGCTCCCCACTACACAGCACTAAGCACATATCTCTTCAGTGCAACCAATCAAACGCATTAAATTTATTGACGTCACAACAACACGAGTAGACTGTTAGCTTCTAATTCAAGACGCCAATAAAGTCATTCCGTAAAATTTTAATACAGTAAACTGATATTTAAGGTTGAAACAAAGAGAAATGTAATTGTTTGAATCGAAACTAAAGTTTTTAAATTTCTTATAAGAGCAAAAGTACCGACACGCCTAGTTGCCACCTTACTCCAATAATACTCAACTTTAGAATCCTAACAACTAATAATAACGGTGCAATGAGTCACGTACACTCCTGTGCTCGATTGGAAGGGGTGGGAAAACTCGCGCGAAGTTCGGCTAGTAATCGTATAGACAGACACAGTGTGCCATGTAACGAAGAGTGCTAGAAGGTGCGAGAATTGGTATAATAATGTTAGCGAATAACAAAGTTATCGCTCGGCCACCAACATAACCAACCTCTACGATTAGGCAACTACTTCGCGGACTAATGCCCCGACCGACATTGAATTACATCACCTGATCGTTCAACCAGCAACACACTGAAAGGCAGTGTAACTAAAACTAGCAAAGGTGTTCCCATTCGAGCAACAACGTCGAGAAACTGTATACTGGATTCGGGGTTTTTGCCTCTCATCAGTACAGTGTATCCCGGAGCGTTGTGCTTGATTGGAACATGTGGGAGAACTCGCTTATATCAAGCGAAGTCCGGTTAGTAGTCGTATAGACAGACAGAGTGTGCCATCTAACGAAGAGTGCTGGAAGGTGCGAGAATTGATATAAGAATGGTCGAGGCATTAGTCCGCGAAGTAGTTGTTTTGCCTAATCGTGGAGGTTGGTTATGTTGGTGGCTGAGCGAAAGCCTAAGAGATGACTTTGTTATCTACCAAAGTGATTTTGTGTGTGTGTGTTGCAATTAACCTATAATACATTTAAAAATGGAGTGGACAAGCAGCGGTTACAATGCGGTAACTTTGACGTTAGAACAGCTTTAAAATGAAACAGTTTAAGCCACTATTTTGACAATTTGCGGTTGATAATTTACATGTTATTTACTAGATAAGTATAGAGCTTATTCTGAAATAACGAAGAAAAGAATCGCTGAGAATCGCAATTAATTTGGTAATTTAAGAATAATGTTACAATGTTTTTGAAGATTTTTCTTACTGTGTTTAGTGTGTTTATGTCAATTGGAGTATTCAATTAATAACCGATACGATAAAAAACGGTAAAACAGAATCATTTGTGAGTTACTTACGCAGAATTTTAGACAAATTTGAAAACACTTCAAAAAACATTTGACACTTTTATGACATTTATTACGAACTATCTCGTGTTAACACAAAAGTCCCTACAGATTATTAAATAATTAACTTTTTTACTTAAAAATCACGTAAAATGCGCAAAGTAGAAAAAATAGCATAAAGAACAAAGTTCAGTTCTTGGAATGTATATTCTTTAATATACTATTTTATAACTGAATTAAGATGTGCCGAGTTCTAACAAATTTAAAAATAGTGGGGTTTTATCTATTTGAATAGTGAGACCTTATCTATTTAATGATATAGTGTGGAAAGTCTTAAGTATTAATAACATTTGTTAAAAAAAATTTTTTTCTGATGAATACAAATTTAAACATCAAAGCTAATAAACAACCTAAATTCATAATTTAATTACCAAATTTCCATCGAACACACTAGATTGCAGAAGTAATGTTACCTATCAAAGTTTAGTTGAGTTTGTTACGTGATTGCAGAAAGGACTTGAACCGCAAATAAATAATTTAGGACCTCTCTTGTAATCAGGGATTCAGCAAAGTTCTTTACCTAGTTCAAGTGATGTGAGGTTGTCTTGTTTGGTTTCAAAACCTCACCGAAAAAATATTTCACAAATTAATTAAATTCTAGTGAAGAGAAACAACGTAGTTACTTTAAAAAATATAATGTGTTTCTCTGGTTTTCCTCGAATGAATTTCATCAAAAGCCGAGGAGAAATCTCATGTGACTTTACGTTTGTAGAAGTAATAACGTATTGCTTTGTCACTACAATAAATTATCTTGATACAAAGCGAAGAAGATTCTGGTTGTTAATTTTGTTCGGATGGTAAAGTGAGTGTTATTACTTACTATAACTCACCAGAAAAAAAAATCAGATTTGTTTACTTTCCTCAAAATTATTTTTACGTTTCACTTAACAAACAGCAGCGGTACTTTAATGCATTTTACGATTTCATGTTTCTAATTCATCTGGGAATATATATGAAGGGAAGGCACTTAACAATCACAAAATCATTTATTTCACTGATCTTCCAGTAAATTTACAAGCGTTCATAAATTTGCATTTTCAACCAATTAGAAACTGTCACCGTAATTTTATTTATGTTTAATTCCCTTGAAATATAACGATGAGAAATTATTTGAAAGTGGTTTTAAGTGATTGATTGAAAAATAATGTGATTTTTATTTTCTTTTAGATTTTTTTTTATTGTCGGATATTGGTCATAATAATAGATTTAAGCTAACCCAATCTCATTAACAACCAAGCTTTGATGTTACCAAGTCAAGCTTACAAGTTATTAAATTAATACCTGCCGTGTTAATACCATTGATCGTATCGAAATCATGTAATTATCTTCACGAGAGTTAAAAGCGTGGTTAACGCTTATTACAACAATTAAATTTTGACACTTTTCATGACTTTTCAGGCAAAACTTTCAAACAAATTAATGAACATTAAGACTGTTAAAACACTGCGAGGAATATATTAAATAAAAAGACAATGGAAGTTGTTTTCGCGAATTTATTTTCCGGAAACAGTTAATATTTAATTAGGGTTCTGTCACTTTCACTGTCTTTTATAAATAATAAAATTGTTTTTAAGAGAATAAAGATTTGTTTTGACTTGGAGCATCTACAATTTAAAAATTACGATTCAAGAAGCGGTTTAATATGATTAGACAGTATTGAGAAATAAGCCAAATCACATTAAGGCTAAAATCCCAATTATCCAACAAATTGAAACCTAACAAGACCCGTATTATTGGTGGCTTTAATGCAAATTTCTGGCTAATGCATATTATTCAAATGGTAACAAGTCGCTATTGTGTTTCTTTAAGAGGACGAGAAAGCGAAATTAAATTTATGGAAGTGGTTATCACAAAAATGTATTTCTGTTTTATTTAAATATTAACAATTATTAAAATCGACATGTTCTTACTTTCTATTGATAGAATTTAAAACTAGCAAACACGTGCGTTATTGAGAGAAAAACAGTAAAACTACATCGCAATAATATTGACAATTATCAAGTACGGCATATCCTCTACTGGTTGAATTTAGAACTAGTAAACACGTGCGTTAATGAGGGAAAGACAATAAGATAAACACATCTCCATAAGGCATGTCTCTACTAGTTTCAAATTTCACTACCAATTAGTTAATTGTTTTTAGAGAAAGAAAAAAAAGTTGTCTTGAAACCCGGTTAGTTAATAAAGTGATAACAACTAAATATAGAAATTACAATACTCTAAATACAGTCTGTATACCTCGAAATGTATGCGAGTATAGAAGTAGGAGAAGAGACTGTACAATAAATACAATTCTAATAATAAATTAAGCAAAAATAATTGTTATAGTTTGTTTAAGAAATGGAGAGAAAAGAATTATGGAGTACCTATTTAATGTTAAGAACCATGATATATCTTAATAAGAATGTAGATATCAAATAATTTACAAACTTGATTACATTTGTAAAAAGAAATGCCAGTGGGTACAGCACTAAAAAATTTAAAATATTCCCCATGCAAGAGATAGAACGTTTTATGAAAACAGCTGATGACAAAGACTATTTATTGGCAAAAGTTGTGCTAATTACTGAGATTTTCGGCGAGTTACGCAGAGAAGTAATTACGTTTTTGAAGGTGGAAGATATAGAAGATTGTACAAGTTTTATTAAAGTGAAGATACCGAACACCAAGACAAAATATCACAAATGTTTACAATAACTGAAGGATTTATAGATGAAATTAGTTTCTTAGAAATTTTCAGCAAATACGCACAGCTTTGACCTCCTCATACTGAACATCAGAGATTCTTCTTAAACTATAGAAATTCCAGGTGCTGTACGCTACCCGTTGGTGTAAATACTATTCGAGGTATGCCTAAAAAATTGCAGAATGTCTCGGCCTTCTAAATGCAAAAGAATATACCGGGCACTGCTTTCGTCGTTGTTCAGCAACACTCTTAGCAGATTCAGGAGCAGATATTGCATTACTCAAAAGACATAGAGGATGGCGATCGAGTTCTGTTGCGGAAAGTTACGTAGAAAACTCTGTTGAAAGCAGAAATACAATTTCAATGAAAATTATGAGAAAAGAAGAAACTGTATCAAAGAAAAGAAGAATCTGTGACGAAAATAGCAAATCTGAAGTGCCGTGTACAAGTACCGTTTCCATTGAAGTTCAGGAAAGAAATCTAAAATCTTTGAATGTTTAATTTAGTCACTTAAAAGGCTAGTCTGACCCTAGCTGCGATTTCTAATCTGCCCCGCTGAATTTTATCGTTTCGACAACCCGAAATACATTTGTTTGACCTGATGAATGTCATATAGTATAGTAAAGCGAAATCAGAATAAATATTGTCCATTTTAACTTTTTAGAGTAGTACCAGCTGAAACGTTATATATTTTATTAATTAGATTATCCTCTATCAAAATGACCAACTACAACAATTTTTTTATGTTTTAGATTATGGAAATCTGAAAAAAAACTTAAAATTTGGACTTTTTTAATATTCGTGTTTTGTATTTTTACACTGAGCTATCTCAGAAACTATAACAGCCATCAAGTTGATTTTTGTTGCGTTTGAATGTAAAGACATAAGCGATTTTGGTCGTTTAATTCAAAAAATTTTTTTCTATTTTTAAAATATTTTTTGATAACCTAAAATCAACCTTCCGGTAACACGTTAATCAATTATAGACAATGCGAACAAAATTTTTATTATTAGAGATAGACCCTTATATTAAGCGAACGAAATGTAGAGAAATAATCCGGAAGGTTTTTGGTGAAACCAAAATTAGATTATTTTTTGTCGATTTTGAGATATGATTTTTTTTAAAAGGATGACGCCTGCATTACTTGCGCGTTGAGAATTGGTAGCTTATTTAGACTCTTACGAATCGTATATGCCGGAAAAAGCTAATATTTTTATAATAATAATATTAGTAATATAATAATAATAATAATAATAATAAGTCGAAGAAGAAAAATAATAATAATTGACGATCAACGAAATAATTTTTACTGTCACACTTTAGTCATAATTTGTTTTCGAACATTATTTAACAGAAAGTGGTTTTTAAAAATAGCAAGACAACTACATTTGAGAAAGGACATTATTTCAAAAATATAGAAGAGATTTAGGGACAGAGGATCTATTAGTACCCGACCTAAAACTGGAAGCACAATTCGTCAAAATGAAATATTCTCAGAAAAATTGCCCATTTTAAACTTTTGTATTTTTCTTATCTATTTTATTCGCTCTTTTAAAAACTGTAAAACTTAAAATATTTTATCGATACCTTTTTGTGTAAATCGGTGTTAAAAATTTAACTAACGAATGTATAGAATATTTTATTTTAAAGCACAAAAAACTTTAATAAAACATTATTTTATTAACAAACTACAAATGACTTGAATTATAAAAACAAAAAACAAAGAGTATTTAATAACTTTTCGCCTTATGTTTAATGGTTTTTTGATATCTTATATCTTATCCAAACAATTTTTTTTTAAATCTGCATGTACAGATTCAGAGACTTGCTAGGAAAAGTTTACTGTCGGTACCTTTAAACAAGGAGGCGGTAACACAATTAGTACAAATGAAACTATGGATAAATTTAGGTATTTAGAAATACTAAGAAATACAATGCTACCTTATGCTGACGATAATTTGCCTCTGAGAAGGATATTTTAGTATAACTACCTAAAGCACATGGCAAAGATTGTGAGAAAAATTTTTCACAGACAATTTTATGCAAGTTTTGAACGAAGTCTAGAGTTCCATTTTATAAGAGACCATTATTGATGAATTAGTTGACTCAATATATCGCGGTGATCGCAAATAAAAGGTATACAACAAAATGTTTTGAAATAAATATTAATAAAATCTTTTCAATATGAGTTGCTTTACTTTTGCTTCTCCTAAATTTAATGTTTTAATTTTTCTATCCATAGATTCAAAGATATTACCTAGTAACAATTATAATGCAATTCTATTTTTTATTAAGGGTGTTAGTATTAAATATTAAATACTATGCAAGTAAGTATTATATAAAACACAATTGTAAAATCGAAAAGTTGTTTTATTTTTGCTCGGTACAGTATGTACCAATTTTTCTAATGTCTTTTCCCAATAACTGTAAAGCTTTCATTAAACGTCATTTCACTACATTATCAAAAATGTGTTTGTGTGCAGAAATTTAAAATGTTGTGACGATTGTAAATATCAAGATTTTGACAATCAGCTCAATTTTGTAGAAGATGTAGAAGATGTTAAATTTTGAATATAATCTATTAATTTTTTTCTAAGTAAAAATTTCTGACAATATACATTTTTTTTATTTAACTTATTTTATTTAATAGTACAAAATGTTAAAAATCTTGATTGCTTATTGTATTATGGCAGGGTGATGAATTTATCAATTTAATTATTTGTCAGCTGAGGAAAATGGTCGTAAAACCACATATAGAAAATTATCGAATTAGAATTCAGTATTATTTTTAGTATCACCATTATAATTATGAAAATCTTTGTTTTTCCTGGCATATACCTCCAATCAATAGTCCAAACAAGCCTCCATCTCACAGCGCGCTAATAAAGCGGATGGTCACCATTTAAAATAATCATATCTCGTAATCCCCAGAAAATAATCTAATTCTGATTTTATTAAAAACTTTCTGTATTATTTCTCTACATTTCGTTCGCTTAATTGTAGGGGTTTATCTCTAATAATAAAAATTTGTTCGCATCGTCTATAATTGATTACCATGACGCCGGAAGCGCGACTTTAGCTTATCAAAAAATATATTAAAAAAAGAAATAAAATACTTTCCATCAAACAACCAAAAGCGCTAAAGTCTTTATATTCGAACGCAACAAAAATCTACTCAATAGCTATTATGGTTTCTGAGATAGCTCAGTGTAAAAATAACAAAATACAAATAGGTATTAAAGAAGTCTGAAATTGGTCATTTCAGATAATCTATTTACAATTTCAGCTGGTCCTACAACAAGAAGTTAAAATAGACGATTTTTATCCTGATTTCTGAGATGATTTCCCTCCACTATACTTTCAAAGCGTGCGCGCTCTGGCGGCAAACCCTATGAACTCAACGCTAATTTTAATGTAAATACACATTAAAAAAACTTAAAACTGAATTTTTTTTTTAAATTATTAAATGCTGATAATATTTGGCATATTTTTCTAGACAAGTAAGTCTAATTTGATGTTTTAACATTTTGTAAATTATGAGATATTGATTTGTTTATATTGTCAACAATATTTAAATAAATAATTTATTAATAAAGTTGAAAATAGTTAAGCGCCCTTTACTTTTATATTATCTACTTACAAAAAAAATTACAGTATTTTTTTAAAATTTAGAACTAAAAGAATGTCATAGAAAAAATTAAAACACGTTTTTTTTAAATAAAACAATAGATTTTTTTTAATTTATGGCAATAGTTAAGTGCCCTATGCAATTAAAAAACACGTCTTTTGATGTAAAATATATTAAAAAAATACATATTTAAAGACCAAAAAAATGTCATAGCAAAGTTTCTAGGAGGGGTCTGACTAGCCTTAAGTGATTGTACTTTTCATGTTTATAATAAATAAATAAAATTTAAAAAACTATTTTTATTTTTGAGCACAAGTGCGTAAAAGTACGTCATTTAGCAATCAGAATAACAATCAAAAACTCACTGTTATAAAACGTAGCAAACATATTTTTAAAAATTTTTGAATGCACAATTTTTAGCCACTAGAATAACTTTGTATAACAGTCACCAATGTAGACGACGACTCTTAAATATAAAATACTAATAGCTTCTATTAGAAATTTATAAATCATTTCATAGAAAATTTACATATTTAGAACTCTAGGCTATTTTCAGATGTGTTAATAATAAATTGAACTTTACGCTTCTGAAGTTTACAGTGAAAAGTTCTACTTTGTGATGGTTAAACTAATTTTTGGTTGCTCGCTTTTAGTGCTCGTTAATATCAAGTTATTAACAACATTAAAAGCAATTATTAAATTGTCGACTTTTTATTGCAAAACCAAGTAATTACCTATTTTAAAAGGTTACTCCACTCGTTTTTTTTGTACTTAAATATGTATTTAACCAAAATGTTTAATTAAAATTTTGTACAAAGCAAAAAATCTGGTTTTATTTATTTTTTTAAAATTAATTAAAGAATGGAAAAGCATCGATAATAGACTTGAGACAAGTGGTTTAGTAGTTTAGTTGGTGTTTTGACACGGCCAACAAATTGAAGAGATGTCATTACAACGTGAAGAGGTACCTGAGTTGATATGCTCTATTATGTTGGTGATATAAGAGATGTAGGGATGAGAGGTGTTTCTAAACCTCTTTAATCTCAATTGCGGTTTATTGATTGTCGCGAGGAAACTAACTTAATTGACAAAAAATCCAAAAAAACAAATTTTTGTTTGAAAGTCTTGAAACTTGAAATTGTGTGACTTCAATATTCCAATTCATTTTCGCAAAGTTTGTTTGAATAGCCAAGAAATGAGATTGTGAAACTTGAAATGACAAAATTAACAATCGCTTTATCGCTGAAAGTGGTAAATAGTTAAAAAAGCCACCTGTGGCTTGATGAATTTTCTACATGACGTGACGTCAGTCGGGAGCTTTGAGAGAAAGCTTCTGGAGAGCACTTTCCACATTTCGAGGCGACAACCATTAAATCAGACTCCTTTTCACACGAACGAACGGTCACCTTACTGTAAACCGCAAAGCCGGCCGTCTCTTGAGCCGTGTTTGTCCAACAAATGGTTAACGCAAGTCTTAAAAGCTTGTCAACGGATGGCTAAATTAAAAGCTTTCGGATGACTTTTTATTTATTTGGTAAATTGTCGACGGTATTTATAGCGCAGGTATCGCAACTAATCGAATTTTTATTACACGGCCACTTTGAGTGTTTGCCAAAGTTGACCCGGTCGTAAATTTTAACCAATTTAACGACCCACCTTCGATAAAGGCCCTGATAAATCATTTATACCTAATCTACCAAGCACAAACTTTTGCTTTATTTATGGCGATTTTTTTAGCATTCAGTACAAAAACAAAGTCAGATTTTTGTTGTAAATCTATTTTATTAGTTTATTACTTTTTCTAACTCCTAGTTGTTAGATTTTAACGTAACAACCTTCGTTTAGTGACCACTTAATCGACTTACAACACATAAATCCATAAGCCTAATAGGGTGAGAAACTTCGCTTGGTTTGTTTTGGTTCAAATATCCTCAGATTTATTTACTAAAAATATCTTATTTTCCTGCTGTTTCTTTTTCCTTTACTGCAATTTTTAAACTTTAATCAACTACAATTTCAAAGTTTTGTTTAATTAAGCAAATTGATTAAATGCAGTTAAATAATTTTATTTAAAAATACTTTATACTTGTAATATTAATAATATCTTAAACAACTGTTATATTCGTAGAATAGATCTCAGGACTTACTAGAATTCAGCCAAATTTGTTATTTGCTTTATATAGACTTTACGATGTTAATAACTATAATTTTAATTATTTTTTTTAACAAATTACCAAATTTATCATTATGTCATGCAATTCTTAGAAGTGTAGTTGTTTTTATCTGTAATAATATAACAGTTATTTATAAATAACAGTAACATAGGTCTATTCTGTAACGCACTCTGTGAAGAGAGTGTTCTGGTCTAGAAATTTGAAAAAAACAATTTTTTTTTTGGTATTTTTAAAGCCTTACCTTTCAAGAATATGTCCTTAAAAGGATTTGGTAAAATTCTAATTATTTTCAGAGATATAGTCATTTTAGACCGTCTACCTCATTTTACCCGAAACTTTAAACGCGTTTTTCTCAAAACTACATTTTTCAAAGAGTTTCTCATGATTTCTCAGGTTCTACTTAACCGATTTAGTTGAAATTTGGTGTGAGTGTTCTCAATACATGTCTCTATTGTACTAACTATTGTTAAAACAAAATAAAAAATTTTATTATTTTTAAAAAATTTCCGAAAAAGGCAAAAAAATTGGGAAAAAATTTTTCTTTTTTTAGACAGCCGGAATTTAGCAAAAAAAAATTTTTTGGCACTTTTTCTTAGTTAGTACGATAGCAGCATTCATCTAAACTAATATTTTTTTTAGTTTTTTGTTTCGAATTATTAGAAGGGTTGCAATCGTGACAAAAAATCTGATGGGTAAACTAGACGAGTGGCAAAACAAGTTGTCCCGTCCGTTATGAGTCCGGTCCGTCTTCCAATCTGCTTTTCAAATTCGTCATGGCATTATCTTTTTTTCAGGTCAAACTATCTTAATTAAACCAAAAATTAATAAAATAAGTATAAATGAAAAAGCTAAAGAAAACATAAAGAAATATCGGGCCAAAATCAAGGAAAATTTTGCGAAATATTTGACGAATTTAAAACGATTTGCCAATAAGAAGAAAACTGAGAGGTTAATTAAGAAACAGAAGTGGAAAACTAGTTTGTTTGCTGCAGAAGAAAACCGACGCAAAAAACGTCTTAAAAAAATGAGGTATAGAGCAAAAATTAAAGAACAGAAACAAAAACAAACAGCATCAACTAAAGCATACAAATGTAAACAGACTTTAGCTAAAACCATAAAGCGAGTAGAAATAAATTTGCCTTGCAGCACTAATAAACGACAAGAAATAGTGCGAAAATTGGCAATAAGAAATCTTCCTGAACTCTTTCCAAAATCTACATCCGCTTATGTTCGCCCAATTCCGGATTATCAACACGTGATTAATTTTTACTTCAGGGATGATATAAGCAGGCAAGCTCCTGGAAAACGCGATGTAAAATCTATTAAAAATGACAACGGCGAGAGGGAAATACACCAAATTAGGGTTGTGACCGTAAAAGAAGCGTTTGAGATTGTTATGAAAGAGTCTCTAGAAAAGACTATCCATTTAAGCAAACTCTATGAGTTGAGACCCAGATTTGTGCTACTTTCATCGGAAACATCGCACAACGTATGTGTGTGCAATTATCACTCAAATTTTCAAGCACTTTTAACAGCTATTTGAAACAAAATCGTCAATTTTCCAGAAACTGGTAGGAAACTGTTGTCAATGTTATATTGCCAAGAACAAAATGAAAGATGCATAAATAATAAGTGTTCAAATTGCGAAAAAGGTATTGAACACGCCTTGGTGCCACTTGGTGCCAATCTACAATTGGAGACGATGGCGAAATAGGTCGTTCACAGTTGGTAGAAGAGTCTGGCCTTTTAACTCAAGCAATAGATCTTCGACAAAATTAATTTGAAACTTACAAAAGACATTCATTTGTAAAGTGTGTTCAAGAAAAATATTTTGTAGACGTCAAGGGTACTTTAGACGATGAATCAGTATAATGATTCAAATGGATTTTGCCGAAAATTATTCTCTTACAGCTCAGGATGAAATCCAAGCAGCCCATTGGACTTATGACCAAGTCACCATATTTGCGACAGTTGCCTGGTTCAAAGATAAGATTTTATCGTACGCTATAATAAGCGATTGCCCTCATGATAAGTATGCAGTTTTTACATTTGTTCAAGAAATTATTACAAATTTAAGAGAATTTAAATCTTTCAATAAAGCATTTTTTTACTGATGTGTCAGCAGCTCAATTTAAAACCGTTATACTCTTTCCAACGTCTGCAAAATTAAAGAGGATTTAGATTTGGATTACGCGGAATAGAACTTTTCGCCACTTCACATAGAAAAGGAGCAGTGGATGGTGTGAAGGACTTGTGAAAAGAATGGTTTGGCTGACGTGAAAAGTTCCAAATCGCAGGTGTTGACCGCTAAAGGATTTTATGAATGTGTCTTAATAAAATCAAAACTCTAAAACATATTTACCTCACGAGTGATGAAATTGAACAGTGTAAAGAAAATTTGAACGAAAGGTGGTCTAAAGTAAAGAAGATACAACAAATTCAGCAAAAGCATTTTTTTCTTTTATAAACGAATTTGAATTGCAAGTAGCAGAATCATCCTGCAGCTTAAAAGCAATTGTTACCTTGTTTTAAGTTGAAATTAGTGGAAAAATACAATAAATAAAGTGATCGTAAAAATTCAGTCTCATCTGTTATGTCCCGTCCGTTATAATAAATTCTCCAAATTTTAAGTTTATGCTGATTACTTCCAGTCTTTTATCCTGATTTTTATTAAGTACAATTCTATTACAAACTTATGCATTTCACTGGAAAAATATTACTAAATCGCTGAATTTTCATATAAGACATTAAAAAAATTTTGCCCTCTATCTGAATGTTCCGTCTGTTATGATAATAAATTGATTTGTGGATTATTTGAACAGATTTTTTTTTATAAAAAGCAATATAGTTCGTCATTCTTCTCTCTAAATATGACGACTTAGAACACTTTACCGAAGTATATAGATTACTTCAGTGTTGTAAATATTAAAAATTAATGTACGAATGTCCCGTCCGTTATCAAGGGAATGGCAGTTTTACGACGTTAGTAACTATAATTTTCGTTGTTTTTTTTTTCAATTACAAATTACCAAAATTTTTATAAAGCTATGCAATTGTTAGAATTTTAGCTAAGTCAGGTGATAAGCTGTTATTTTATAACAGTTACTTATAAATATCAGTAACACGGTTCTCTTCTGTAACGCACTCTGCTAAAAGCTAAAAATAGGTAGACCCAATTTTGACAAAATTGCTCATTTTTAGCTCTTTATTTTTAACAGAATATTACACAATAGGCTTCATGATTTGTTAGAATTTAGCCATATCTGTTATTTGCTTCATATCGACTTTATGATGTTAAGAACTCTTATTTTAGCTAGTTTTTATAGATTGTTTATGTTTTAAAAACAGCTTTTTATCGTATTTGTCTTTCTAATCTTGTAACTTTTTACCGATTTTTTTTTAAATTTGTTTTATTTACAAAAATAATGAAAACAAAAAAATACTTTTTTAAAAACAGGCTAAATAAAGGAAAATGATTTAAGTTTATTAAATAATAAGCCGCAATTTTAAAATGATGTAAATATCTAATCCTAAACATGACACTAAAAATAGCAACAACTTATTCTAAAATCTCTATAATAAAACATACTCACTTAGATAAAATTCCTTCTAAAAATATTTTCAGCAAACTTTAAAAATTGACTGGCACATGTAATATCAGAATCCATTCTACTTTCCCGATTATTATTTAGATATTTTTTATGACTACCAACGAAAAAATGTTCGTTACATTTCGGAAATACCTTCACTGAAATAAATTTTTTTATCACTCGTTTATTTCTTTTTAAAAATAACCAAAGTCAATAAAACGAGAAAATCAGGTTAGCCAGTAAATAATAAATTTAACAAACAAAATCTACATATTGATTGACATATTGTGTTATTTAGGTGAACGTAGATAAAAGTTGCTTCACTCAAAAAGCAATTAACATACATTTCTATTGTTAATAGTATGCATTTATTAAAAATTTAATTATTTGTTTAATAACTGTATTGCACAAAAGAAGCAAAATTACAAATTACAGATAAATAAAAGTTATTTAAAAAATTAATTGTTAATCTAAATATTTCACATGCAGAAAATTAAATTTAATAGAAATCACGGTTCATTTGTTTGTTAATATATAGTTCAATTTCCGATTATTTGTGTAACCTATTTCGATATACAAAATTTTTATTGCATATATTGATTTTGAGACATTTTTGTTTGCTGAAATGATAGTTACGGTAGAAAAATTCCAGATAAAGAGTGTTATTATTGTTCACTAATTTCGTAAACACTCTGATTCTGCATTCATTATTCCAATTTGTCAATAATTGATTTGTCTTTTAAACGAAATTAAATTAAAACTATAAACACAAATATGTAAATGAAACCATCCATTACATAAATCCTTGCATAATTAAATTTCCACAAAAACATATGTAAGCATCTCAGATATTGAAAATATCGGAAAATAAATATAAAATCGGATAAAGAGGTGTCACATCAATCACGAAATTCTCTCTCTTTTAAATAAATTTAAAATATTTACTCACTTGTAAAACCGAAAATGATTTAAAGCGTTATAAAACACTAAATAAAAAGATGAAAAATGTGGCCATTACCGCAATTAAAACTCATCACTGCTTCTCTTGAGACGCTCTTATTTGCCGAGTAAATATTTTAGTCGAGATTTTCAATTTTCGACAATGCGTTTTAACAACGTAAACATCGAGGGATTTCTTCAAAATAGTTTAGATGCCTTGAGATACTCCCGTGTTGGATTATACGCAATAGCAACATGACATGCAACTCATCTTGTTAAATTAATTGTATATCCAAATAGCGCACCTATCAATCCGATTGGAACACTCGCTTTGAGGTCACAGCTTTGAGTTGAATCGGTGATGAATATTATTTTTAAAAGCTTTGAAAAAGTTGGTTAAATTCAGAATAAAATAGAGAATGAAAAATTTGGTTTCATATCGCGACGTCATCAAATCAAATGAAATTGATGGCATCACGGATGTCATGTTATTCACTCTTTTTAAATACGGAGATATTGCATGAGATTTAAACTGTATTTGAATTTCTTTTCAGTTTTATGAAAAACAAGTCAGTGTAATTTGAAACAGAAGCAAGGTTTGGTGATTTTAGCCGAATTGACAATTATGACGGCTCAAACACGACAAAAATATAAATAGGAATTTTGTAATTTAAATTTTTGGTACTTAAAAGTATTGCTTTAATAAAATAGCTACCAAAAAATTAGGACTATTTAACAGTACCCCTTTAAGCAATAGTTTTATATAGTATATTAAGTATGGAGAACGGTAAGGAAAGCTTACCGTTCGAAGACTATTGTTTGGAGGAGGAGCGAAGCGACGACTCCAATTATTGTCTGAGAACGGTAATCCTTACGTTCGACATGCTTATAACGTTTTTTGCGCGATTGGAGTTTCTAGAATAATAATAATAATAATAATTTATATCAATACATTTGTGATAATCGGGAAGATTGAAACTGAAAACTTTGGGTGGCTGTTCCATGGTTGCTATGGTTTTGTTCCAAACAAGTAAAATTGTCTTTTTGATACAATCATTCCTACATAGTTCTGTTTTGTGGTTCCGTTTTCGAAGCAAATATGAGCGATAGTGATGATCTACCGAAAGATTTAGAAGACGCTTGGCAAGAAGGATGTTCGGCAATAATTCCAGAAAAATCTAAAGCCCGATATGAACAGACATACAAGTTGTTTAAGGAATAGCGTGAAGCAAAGAAGATTTCTGTAAATAAAAAGAGCTTGTTAGCGTATTTTGTGGTGAGAAGTGGACACTTGAAGGCCCCAGGCAGTTTATGGGCGGAGTATTCCATGCTGAAGAGTACAATTTTTCTCCATGATGCTATATGTTTCTAAGTTTGCTACATTAATTGCTTATCTTAAAAGAAAAAATATTGGATATCGGCCTAAGAAGGCTAAAATTCTTACCAAAGAAGACATGGAAAAATTCTTGAATGGAGCACCAGACGAACAATTTTTAATTCAAAAGGTATGTTGTGGATGATGAGGTGGTACATCTGAGTTCTAAGGAAACAATATATTTGCAGGTAGCAATGATATTGGGAGTATCGGGCGCTTGTAGACGAGAGGAATTGTACAATATATAAATGAGTGACATATAAAAGAACGTGAAGAAATGTTTAAAGTAAATATTCCAAATACAAAAACAAATATTCAGCGAACGTTCACAGTTATTAATAAAGAAAATAAAGCAGTTCATTATTTGGAAATACTTCGAAAATACATAAGAATTCGACCAAGCAACCCAACGTCAGATCATTTATTTCTGAACTATCGAAATGGCAAATGCACTAAGCAAGTCACAGGAAAAGGCACAATTGGAGGCTGGCCGTTAAAAATTGCAAAGTATTTAAAGTTGCAAGCCCCTGAAGGTTTTACTGGACACTCGTTTCGACGCACATCGGCTTCACTTTTGGCGAATAAGGGAGTTGATGTGTTGGGACTAAAAAGACATGGTGGGTGGCGTTCATCAACGGTGGCCGAGAGTTACGTGGAAGATTCCCTCCAAAACAAAATTGAATTTGCTCATAAAATTTTACACAGCGATGTTGGTGGACTATTACAACAACCTGGGACTTCTACGTCGGAAAGTTTGTCTATTAACACTAAAAACTCAAATGCGAGTGGTATTACTACTATTAATTATAATAATTGTACATTTAATTTTAATAAATAAAACGCAAAATTGTTTTTTTTTTTAGATTTAATTGCATACCGTTCACTGAACGGTAAGTGAATTACTTACCGTTTTGTTACACGTAGCAACCAGTAACAGCAACCTACCGTCGTGGAAACAGGCACAGTAAACTGATAAAAACAACCAATCGCACAAAAAAACTATAAAACAAGTCTTTTTACATTGAAAAAATTATTTTTTTTATTTTTAATTAGTTTATTTGTGTTATAGTTAAAATTCAATTATATTCTAGTAAAATTCACACTCAAAAAGACATTTGAGCAAAATTTGTGATTAGAATTTACTCAAGAATTAAAATGGCTAAAATACTAGTTTCTGGTGTATTTTAAGAGATCAGCAACAAATTATATTAGTGGTTTTGTTTATAAACAATTAAGTTATCTGTTATCTTTATAGTACTTGCTTGTGCTATGCAAAAAGTTTTGTTTTATAATAAATATTAAAGCACTGAAATAAATGTTACAATTTGGATTTTTGAGAGTGTAAATTAGAAAAATAAATTTATTTATCTCTAAATGTGTTTCTAATTAAGTAATTTTGTTAATAGTTAATTAGGATTGTGCAATGTTTTGTTAATTACGCAAATAACAAGTAACAAAAATTTAAAAATTAGAAACAGACTAGTAGTACTCAATGTAATGCAACTTTTTATTATTTTCATAAAGAAATCAGTTGAAATTAGAATATTTCTTCGTGATATAAATAAATTTATATTTTTTTTATCGATTTTAAAATATTATTTTGTTTCTACTAAATAAATTTTAGCAACAGCTAGTTATAATAGTTATTGATTGTATAAGTGTTTTAGACAGCGTTTTATCCACGCAAGAATGTTTAAGCGCGAGACGCAGTCGAGCGTTTAATATTCTTAAGTGGATAAAACGCGACTAAAACACGAATTCACTATAACGTTTTATCCACAATTACAGCATTTTAAAATCAAAATCGCTTAAATTTCATCTCATGTCATCAAAAAAAGATTTGACATTACATTCTGACAGCGGATGTTACCTCAAAAATTATTGAAATTAACTAAAAAACGTGGGAGATGTTAAATCGTTGATTGTTTATCGACTCTATTTGTACAAAACGCTATGCAAGTTGATGAAAATGGTAGAAAGTGATACTGTTTCCGAGACAGTTGTTGAGGAAGCTGAAGAAGCGACTCGCCAGTTATTGCCTGCGAAGTCCAGGGAGCATTATCAAAAAGTATTTTCAGAATTCAATGAATGGAAAGAAGAACGGAGAGTAATAACAATAAATAAAGAAGTTCTACTATCGTATTTCTAAAATTTGAAGAAGAGGTATGCAATTTCATTTATATGGTCGAAGTACTCCATGCTAAAGGCCGCTATAAAGGTCTATAAAAACATAGACATTGGAAAATATAGTAAGCTTATGGCCTATCTGAAAAATCAGTCAGGACAATACCTACAGGCCGAAGAAAGCTGCAGTATTGGAAAAAGCGCACGTAACATTTTACCAAAAGTTTCTTCTAAAGTTGCTTTGTTTTAGAATCTGGTGAACGCAGAAGCTTATACCGGCCATTGTATGAGGGGCACTTCAACAACTGCCAATGGAGGTGCTAATCTTACAACAATTAAACGACATGGTGGGTAGAGGAGCTCCGCTATAACAAAAACTTATATCGGAGATTCTGTATCTAATAAGCTTGATATCGCAAGGAAAATCTAAGGCTCTCCTGGTACTAGTCGTTCTTTACTAGAGGAGACGTCCATTGTTCCTACAACTACTATTCGTTCTGAAACCGATAACAACTACAAGCTTCTTATTCATGGAAACGTAGTGAAATAAGATAAAACAAAAAACGAAATATCTATTAATATAAATGTTAATGTAAATATTAACAATAAATAAAATGCGATTGATTTAAAATTGTATTTTTTTATTATTTTACTAGTGGATAAAGTGTTACTTTATACGGTTCGTAAGTGTAGATAAAACTTCAATTATAAGGTAATTGTGGATAAAATAATTTATCTGTGCAAAAATGGTGGATGCGCCGGGTTTATCTTTTATTTTATTATCACAAAAATGTAAAAAATAATATAGAGTATATGTCACGTAAGTAATGTCTTATAATTACAAATGTACGCTAAAATTAAGCTTTTCTACTGTGATAATTTTTGCATCATTAGGTCTAAATATTTTTACTGCTGAATGTGATTATACAGAGTAATGGTAGTAATAACCAAGTGAAAATTAACGCTAATGTCTCTGTTTTTTTTTTAATTTGACATTTTAATTAGTTAACAAATTTATCAAAATTAACAAATTGCTGACAAACAAATGGGCAAATTAGTTTTACCCTCAAAAAAGTGATCTTCAAACATTTATTCATTTCTTAATTTTTAACATTGTTTTAATTTTTTATTTATGTTTATTTTAATAAAAAAGTAGGTTTGTAATTTACATTATTGTTATGTTTTGCTTCGTTTTTTCTTAAGTAAAATATTAACAATATAACAGTTTCTAAATTAATACAATACGTAAATGGTGGATGCGCCGGGATAATTATTATTTTAAAATGTGGTACTCACATAAAATATTTGTTTTTTATCATTTTTTTAGTTATTATTTACACATATTTTAATAAAAAATAGGTCTGTTATTTAAAATATTTAGTAAAGTTTCTAAAATTTACTAAACAAAATGCAAAATTGGTGGATGCGCCGAGATAATATGACTCCTATTTTGAAACATTTATTTCGTATTCAGGTAAAACATTTTTAGAGTCATATTCTAATAGAGAACTGCTTTTACATTTCCTGTTTTACTTGTTTTGTACGGATCTCGTTTACAAGTGGTTCTATTATTACATACTAGAAAATCCTAGATTGAACAAAAATATCGTATTGCTACTTATAGGTTTATAATACTTGTATTCAAAGCTTTTATAACTGTATGCTTCCAGAATTTTACAACTTTTTTTAGTTACTTAACAAAACAAAAATTTCGATAAGTAATAACAGTGAAATTAATTTAGAACTAGCAAATGTAGGAAATTCATAAAATTAATTATTTTATTATGCATTTAATTTACAAACCGTGTCCTTACATTTCCGTTGATTACTTTGTGTTCCAATTAATTTACGACCGTTTTACTAAAACAAATATGTTATAAACAAATAAATTTACTCTAACTAGAGCTGTTTTAAAAAATCTAATTTACAGTATTTGTTTTTATTGTACATATATTATGATGGATAGCTATTGTCAGTTACTCAAACAATGTCACTAGCAATGATATTATTATTTTGTGATGAGTATTGGAAAATTTACGACCGTAATTACTCACACAATTACTACATTTATTAAGTGTTTAAATAAATAATTAAAGTTCTGCATTTTTGCTTGAATAACTAGGCTTCTATTTACTTTAATTAATAATAATAAAGTACTCCAAACTAATTATGCACTACTTACTATGCACAAAAGTAAAGTTAGTAAAAGTTTGCTTGCTGTAGCGCATCGATACTTTTGATTTTCTGAATTAGAACGCTAAACTTGTATTTGAATTAATGAAATTTTTTTCTTCTACAATTCGTTAAACTCGAACATAAAAAAATTAACTGCACAATTAGTAAATTACATGGAGTAAATTGCGTTCATTAATAATTAATGGAGTTCAAACAGAAATTTTAGCTCAACAAGTGGAAACACCGTTCTGAGTTGAATAACACAAAATCTGTTAAATTTCAGATTTATTTCTTTTATTTTAATTAAAACAGAGTTTCTTTATTGTAGTCTATTACGAATTTATAGCTAATAAAATAATAAATTAGAAAAGAATATTATCTTTGTCTGTTACAGATGGTGTACCTATTTAGAGCAAATAAACATTAAGGTGAGGTGAGATATATATGAGAAAAATTTTAAATTAAAATATAAAAATTCTATTAAATTTAATAATGCAAATACACTTGAAAGTTTTCAGGAAAATAGGAAAATACAGGTACCTGTTAAGACTAACAAGAGAAATCTTTTCCTCAAAATAATGAGCACTCCTTTTGAATGTGTGAATATAATACTCTTAAAATATATAGATTTAGAGATTCTCACTTTATGTTATTATATTACATGTCTTTAATAAAACTACAAAATCAAACTTTAATCTTTCCAGAGCATGTTGCTTGTAAAAAGTTCAATTTTGTGATAAAATGTCGTTTGAAAATTGCTCACTCGACATGAAGGTCTGTAATTTAACGGCAAACTGTGTTATTACAGTCAAAATTATCGTCTTATCTATTGTTTGATAGCTTTGGTAATAACCAAACTAATTTTCAGTTTGATATTTCAGGTTTAAAAGTAGACGTGATGGGAAACGAAAGTAGCTAATCAATCCAGAAAATCCAGATTTAAATTTGAATTTCCCGCTATTGACAAACACTGAGAAAAATATTTCTGTTAGTTGAAATTAACATTTTAACAATTAACAGTTATTAAGAGTAACAGTTAATAAAAAGGGGTTTTAGTTAGACTTAGTTATAACCGATATTACAATATTAATAATTATTGATAAAAAATTTTTAAATTTTAAGTTATATAGGAATATCTTATTAAATCCGACAGCTTTGCTATTTTATTAATTGTAAAATTTACTGTTACTACAGCATTAACAGCTATTATTTTATTAACCGTTATTTTAATATCAATTTTTTTTAAATTATTTTCTATAAATACACTCGACCGCAAAATTAACCGGACACTAAGTTTCTTGGAAAAATTTCAGTGACGAAAATTTGAATCAAAATAATTTTAACTGAAACTGTGCAATGTTAAACATTAAAATTGAAATCAAGATAATTTTAATTAATTGTGTTCAAAAATAAATATTTATTTACAAATTAAACAAAAATGTGATTTCAAGTAACAAAACAAAGCAAAACAAAATTAAGAAAACTGCAAAACAAATGGTTTCAGTAGCGAGTATTTTCTCTTTGCGCTTGAATTACAGCTCTCATTCGTCGAGGCATACTTGCAATCAAGTCCGCGATCTCACTTTGGGTTATTAGCTCCCACTCATTCAGCGACGCCTGTTCCAGCTCAACTGTTGTATGAAACCCGCCGTAGTTCTGCCTAATCTTTTTCCCCAGGTTGTCCCATATGTGCTCAATGGGGTTTAGGTCAGGGCTTATAGGTGGCCACCTTAGCGCCTGAACATTAATGTCGTGAAGGTACTGACGCGTAATCTGGGCTGTGTGAGGGCGCGTATTGTCGTGCATTAAGAGAAACTCTTCCCCTACAAATGGCGCAAAAGAAACTACATGCTCTTGTAAACACTTCCTAATGTACCAGTCAGCGTTAATGCTACCTCTCCGCACCGTTACAAGAGCTGTATGAGCCTTCAAAGAAATCCCTCTATATACCATTACATCTTCACTACCAAATGATACTCTAGGCGCAAAGCAACACGGCATACCGTTCCCCCGGGAGTCTAAATACTCGTTGACGACGATTAGGTGAATACCTAGTGAAACGCGACTCATCCATAAAGAGAACGGAGCCCCATCCGTCTATATTCGAAACAACATGATTTCGCGCAAATTCCAATCGCTGTCTGCGATGCTCTGCATTTAACTTAAGGCCAGTAGCAGGTAGATGTAAAGTCAACTTGTTTTTCTTCAATCTTCTTAAAACAGTATCAGGAGAAATCATGGTCCCATGAACATCCGCCGGTCTCCTGGCAAAAGCTGTAGCAGGAAGAGTCCGTTCTCGCAGCATTTGTAATCGAAGAAATCGGTCTTCCACTTTATTTGTTACTCGTTTTCTGCCTTGTCCAGGTCTTTTGGAATAGAAACCAGTTGCCCTGAACCTTTGTATCGCATCGGATACTGTGCTTTTAGGAGAGTCAAGCACATCTGCAATAAATCGTATGCTGCGTTCATCATTATGTAAAGCAACAGCCTGGTCAGCTTCTTCAGGACTCATTACAATATGAATCGCTTCTACAACAAATCTCTTCCCCAAAAAGCCAAATTAATCTAACCAGAACCAGCTATCAACACAAATTTGACAGACGTGTAAGACAAACAAAGCCTTTCCGATTGGAAGCCGCCTAAGAAAATAGGTACAAAAAGTAATCTGCGTGATAGGGGTTAATTCAAAAAACTTGAATATCCTTTCTTTTAGTTGTTTTTTATGTGTAGCCATATAAAATCAATGTAGAGAACGTTTTCGCAAATTTACGGGACAAAAATCAAGTGGCCGGTTAATTTTGCGGTTGAGTGTAGATTTTAATTTTTTCCAAGCGTTGTGTTTACAAATTTTCTAAAACTATTTTTTGTTATTCTTAAAAAGTTTTTAATTTATTTCTTTTCTAATCCGTTATTTGTTAAGTTAGCCTTAAAACTTTTTTGTTTCTTTAAAAACTTTTATTTTTTTGTTTCAATTTTTAATTCTGAAATATTTTTTTGCTATTTTGTCTTTAAAATCTTCTAGAAACTTTTATTTATTTTCTAAAACTTGTTTTTGTTCTTCTGTGTCTTCCAACTAAATTCTACTGTAAAATGTCAGAGATTTCACTCGTTGTAAGGCTTCTAAATAAAAATATTTTGCAATATAGGTAAAGTTGTCCATATTAAAAAAGTACGCTTGTTTTTCTAATTGTCATTTTCACTTTTCTATACACCATCTTTATCAAATTCTGTAGCCATATAAAATCAATGTAGAAAGCGTTTTCGCAAAATCACGGGATTAAAATCAAGTGTCCGATTAATTTTGCGGTTGAGTGTAGTTGTTAAAAGAGCCACAATATTAACAATTATATAAAAATTTAAATTTTTAGCAATAACGGCCATTAACATTAACAGTGTATAAATATGTTTGTTTTTTAAAATTAGTTTTAATAATAGCAGTTATTACAACATTTTATTAAATCAAAACAGTATGCCATTCTGTTAATTCTAGAATTAACAGTTACTATAGCATTAACAATTGTATATTTTGTATTAAATATTTAGTACTACTAAGTAGTAACGCCATTTGTAATTTTTGGTGTTGCTTTTTAGAAAATATCTCAAAAACAAGTTTTTCAAATTAATTTATGTGTTAACTGTTATTCAAAAATTAACAGTACGTTAACAGTTATTTAATTTTAATGTTAACAGTTATTACATCATTAACAGTTTTTTTATATTAGTGTGAGTAGACAGTTTCTAAATAAAAAACATTATTAATGGACTGAATTAAATATTATAAAATGTATAATTTTAGCAATAACATTTATTAATATTAAAAAAACTTTAAATTATATTTTAATTAATTTTAATAATATTACGGTATTAACAGTTATTTTAAGTATCTGTTAAATTTATTTTAAATTGTATAAGAATACCTTTTTAGAATAGACAGCTAATCTATTTAATCAATTGTAAAATTAACAGTTATCACAGCATTAACAGTTATCTTGTTTTTTAAAATTTCAAAAATTTCTAACATAAAATCTCAAAACAGTTTTTTCAAATTAATTTTTTTAACGGTTATTTAAGTAAGTTAGTAACTATTCAATTTTAATATTTACAGCTATTACATCATTAACAGTTTTTCTAAACTAGTTTGTCAGTTAACAACAAACAGTTGTTAAAAATGCCACATTTGTAACAGTTATTGTAAAATTTGTACTTCTACATAAACACTAACGGAATAAAGTAATTTTTTTAAAAATAAGTCTTAGGTTTTAATAATAATATAAATGTGTTTTTGAATGAATCCTTGAAATGATTAACCAAACACAATGGGCCCTCTTTGAGCCCATATCCCATTGTTATTTTTAATGAAGTCGGCCATTTTCAACCCCCCCACCTAAGAACAACACATCAATGTGACAACAGCAGAACTTATCGGAGAAACATTGAACAGAATCAGAGGTTTACAATGAACTTATCCCATAATGTTACGCATAGGTATGAACCTCAGACGAGCTAACTCAATTTAGGCTTTTGAAGAGCGAAAGGTCCCCCCCTGAGCCCCTATGTAATTAACTAATGAAGAGTGAAGTGGCGCGGGTCCCAATTATTACCAAATGAAGGGCCACATCAATATGAACACGATTTATATCTGTTTAGCGATGATAATAGAAAGTTTTAGTCTGGTGGTCATAGCAACATACATTGTCTCAATTTTATTCATTTCTACGAGTCATTTAAATTTTCTGTCATGAGGTTTTGTCTTTATTAATTAACAGTTTTGTCGCGATGAAAAATTTCAAAAATGTCCGGTTTTACAAATTGAATTTTTTTTATATTTTTAATTTGAAATTTGGGTCGGAATTTCTCTCTGACTGGACTAACAGAGATAATGAAGTTTCAGTGAAGTACCCTTTGCGTATAAATGCTTTGTTGCTAAACCGTCATTTACACTCCTTTCTTTGTTTACTATTTTATTCTTTAGAACACAACCTGGAACATTATTGTATCTAGGACAGGTGAGTGAACGTTTATTTATTTTTTTAAATTTTACAGCAGATATTACATTGAGTTACTAACAATTTTTTATTCTAAATAAGCCGTATTTTGCAGTTTAAATTTAGCCACAAAATAAAATAAAATTTTAAAAACACTTGAAAAACAAAACATAGAAAACAAACAACAAAAACAACAGCAAGTAACAAAAAAACACAAAAAGTAGCGAAGAGCAAAGAACGATTTTACGCAAACAGATTTTAGAGAATTCTGAAATAACTTGAAAAAGAAATATGCGAGTAGTACAAAAAAAAGGGAACAAAAAGGAATTTTAGAAGACTTAAAGACGTTGGTTGGCAGCTAGAGAAGACCAATAATAGAAACTTCTAAAAAAAAAATTAAAAAACGATTATTGGAAGAGAAAGACAACTAAAAGCGCTTTTTAAACAACAAAACAACAAATAGAAATTAAGAATTTCTGTAAAATGTTATTAAAAGAGCCGTCCTAGAAGTGAGAAAAAAAACTTGAAGCAAAGCTTCTGAATAATTGAAAAGATTGGAAAGATCAATATGAATGAAATTCCGATATTTTAGAGTAGAATTTTGTTAGATAATAGATAAGAGCAGAGAAATGTAGAAAAAAAGATAAAAAAAATTCTTAAAAAATTTGAGAATCGACAATTGGTAGAAAAATAGCTTCAAGAAATTCTAGAAAAAGTTGAAAGACGTTAGTCGGTTGAAAAATAAAAAAAACCTTAAAACAAATAAAAATTGGAGTATTCTGCAAGATTCGTGTAAAAAAAATATCCTAGAAGTTAAAAAGAAATTTGTAGCAAATCTTGTGAAAGTTAAACAAGATTAAAAATGTCAGAACAAGCAAAACCTCTAATATTTTACCGTAAAATTTTGTTAGAAGATAGATGAAGGTAAAAGATTGTTCCAGCAAAAAAAAGTTTTTAAGTGAATTTAAGAAACAACAATTAATAGAAAAATAAACAGAAGAAATTCTAACTGAAAAACGTCTCTCGGTTGGAAAGTAGAAAAAACCAATACCAAGTTCGAGCAGAAAAATGAAAGTTTTAAGAAAATCTTAATAACAAAGATTAAAAAACAGAACAACTAAAGGTGCTTCTAAAACAACAAATCAACAAATAAAAATTGAAGCATTCTGCAAAAAAACTGGAAGCAAAGCTTCTGGAAGTTAAAGAAGATTAGAAATTCCTGAACAACCAAAAGCTTCTATATTTTGCGATAAAATTTTTTTGAAAGAGCAAAAAAACAATTCAAAAAATTAAAATCTCTAAAAGAATTTGGTAACATTTGGTATCAAAGACTCTAGAAAAAGTTGAAATACGTCGGTTAGCAAATTAAAAAACCAACAAAAAAATTTAAAAAAAAACACAATAGTTTGAAGAACAAAAATAAAAAAAGATTGAAAGGGCTTATAAGAGAAACGTTCTAACATAAAAAAAAATAAAACAAAGCTTTAATTTAAAAAAAAAATTAGGAATGCTAGAATGAGTAAAACCTCCGATATTTTATGATAAAATTCTGTTAGACGATAGATAAGCGTAAAAAAATGTTCTAAAAAAAGTTTTTAAAAGAATTTCAGAAGCGTCTTTTTGTAGAAAAATATCTTCAAAAAAATCTAGAAAAAGTTAAAAAGTAGAAAGTTGAAAGGTAGAGAAGTCCAAAAGAAAGTTTGAGAAGAAAAAAAAAGTTTTATAAAAAGCTTGACAATCAAAAATTGACA
Source organism: Tribolium confusum (assembly GCA_029207805.1). NCBI lineage: Eukaryota > Metazoa > Arthropoda > Insecta > Coleoptera > Tenebrionidae > Tribolium > Tribolium confusum. The sequence continues at coordinate 1,967,056 of JALGAY010000004.1, forward strand.
AAACACAACAACTTAAAGCGCTTCTAAAACAACAAATAAAAATAAAAAAATTCTACAAAATTTTTGTAAAAAAGACGTCTTAGAAGTGAAAAAAAACTCATAGCAAAGTTTATAGAAGTTAAAAAAAAATTAGAAATGCCAGAACGAGTAGAAGCTTCTATATTTTATGCTAAAATTTTGTTAGAAGATAAATAAAAGCAAAAGAAAGATTTAAAAATTAAAGTTTTTAACAGAATTTGATAAAGATGGTGTATAGAAAAGTGAAAATGACAATTAGAAAAACAAGCGTACTTTTTTAATATAGACAACTATACCTATATTGCCAGATATTTTTATTTAGAAGCCTTACAACGAGTGAAATCTCTGACATTTTACAGTAGAATTTAGTTGGAAGACACAGAAGAACAAGAACAAGTATTAGAAAATAAATAAATGTTTCTAGAAGATTTTAAAGACAAAATAGCAAAAAAATATTTTAGAATTAAAAATTGAAACAAAAAAATAAATGTTTTTAAGAAAACAAAAAAGTTTTAAGGCTAACTTAACAAATAACGGATTAGAAAAGAAAAAAATTAAAAACTTTTTAAAAATAACAAAAAATAGTTTTAGAAAATTTGTAAACACAACGCTTGGAAAAAAATTAAAAACTACACTAAACCGCAAAATTAACCGGACACTTGATTTTTGTCCCGTAAATTTGCGAAAACGCTCTCCACCATGATTTTATATGGCTACACATAAAAAACAACTAAAAGAAAGAATAATTAGGCTTTTTGAGTTAATCCATATCACGCAGATTACTTTTTGTACCTATTTTCTTAGACGGCTTCCAATCGGAAAGGCTTTGTTTGTCTTACACGTCTGTCAAATTTGTGTTGATAGCTGGTTCTGGTTAGATTAATTTGGCTTTTTGGGGAAGAGATTTGTTGTAGAAGCGATTCATATTGTAATGAGTCCCGAAGAAGCTGACCAGGCTGTTGCTTTACATAATGATGGACGCAGTATACGATTTATTGCAAATGTGCTTGGCTTTCCTAAAAGCACGGTATCCGATGCGATACAAAGGTTCAGGACAACTGGTTCCTATTCCAAAAGACCTGGACAAGGCAGAAAACGAGTAACAAATGAAGTGGAAGACCGATTTCCTCGATTACAAATGCTGCGAGAACAGAATCTTCCTGCTACAGCTTTGGCCAGGAGACTGGCAGATGTTCATGGGACCATGATTTCTCCTGATACTGTTTTAAGAAGATTGAAGGAAAACAAGTTGACTTTACATCTACCTGCTACTGGCCTTAAGTTAAATGCAGAGCATCGCAGACAGCGATTGGAATTTGCGCGAAATCATGTTGATTGGAATATAGACGTATGGGGCTCCGTTCTTTTTACGGATGAGTCGCGTTTCACTAGGTATTCACCTGATCATCGTCAACAAGTATTTAGATTCCCGGGGGAACGGTACGCTGTGTTGCTTTGCGCTTAGAGTAGCATTTGGTGGTAGAGGTGTAATGATATGAGGAGGGAATTTTTTGGAGGCTTATACAGCTCTTGTAACGGTGCGGAGAGGTAGCATTAACGCTGACTGGTACATTAGGAAGTGTTTACAAGTGCAGGTGGTTTCTTTTGCACCATTTGTAGGGGAACAGTTTCTCTTAATGCACGACAATGCGCGCCCTCACACAGCCCAGATTACACATCAGTACCTTCACGACGTTAATGTTCAGGTGCTAAGGTGGCCATCCATGAGCCCTGACCTAAACCTCATCGAGCACATATGGGACAACCTAGAGAAAAAAATTAGGCAGAACTACGGCGAGTTTCATACAATAGTTGAGCTGGAACAGGCGATGCTGAATGAGTGGTAGCTAATAGTCCAAGATGAGATCACAGACTTGATTACAAGTATGCCTCGACGAATAAGAGCTGTAATTCAAGCGCGAGGAAGAAATACTCGCTACTGAAACCATTTTTTTTGCAGTTTTTTTAATTTTGTTTTGCTTTGTTTTGTTACTTAAAATCAAATTTTTGTTTTATTTGTAAATAAATATTTATTTTTGGACATTAAATTAAAATTATTTTGATTCAAATTTTCGTCACTGAAAATTTTCCAAAAAACTTAGTGTCCGGCAAATTTTGCGGTCTAATGTGTTAGATAATGTTTTGCTAAAAGTTTGTGGCTAAAGTTACACCAAAACTCATGAATAAAAAAATTTCTAGTCTCGTCAAAATTTAATTCTCCAAGAAAAGCTTTAGTATTTAATAAAATCAATAAACTTCTGAACACTTCACTGATATATTAAATTACGACTCATTGCTTTTTTTAGATTCTGGAGTTAATCTTAATTACAAACGGTTGACAAAGTCAGTATTTTTTTTCAAAGTCTTCAGGGCTCTAGTTAAATTGTTAACAATTTTTTTTAGAATCTCAGTTGCATTATCCAACTGTAGCAAAATCTTAATCTCTTTGTGTTGTTTTTTTTCGTGTGAGATTATAAATCTGACAAGTTTACATTAGAATTGTTAGAGCGGAATACGTCTTACACGAGATTTCCTTTAAATGTATCTCGAGATTTAATACTCCAGGTGTCTCATCTTTAAAAGAAAACTTTATCCAAAATTAATTAAAAGACTTAAACACAATTTATTTTATTATTCCAAACAGCTATGGTTAATTCATGCAAATGAATTGATTAAGATTTAAATTCGCAAATTTCAAAGAAGATAATTAAGTCAGAACAAAATGTTACTGTTTTTAAATTTGGTTAAAAACTTTTCCAAATGCGGGTTGAACAATCCTAATTAACAGATTTTTAAATATTACAAGGACAAATACCTGCAATTTTTTTTAAGTTATTACCGATATTTGCCACTAAATTATTGTAATTAGAAAATTACAGTCTATTTAGTAATGTGTCTCAGATTTAAATAAAAAATAAAAGTCCTGAAATTTATCCTGTTAGGACCTAAATTGGTTTTTTAATGCAGGTGGGTTACTGTGAAGACTGGAGGCTACGTATCCAAAGTGTTCAAAATAATTTATTTTGTTAGAACGTCTGTCTGTGATAGAAATGCTATAATTAAATACGAGTATAAAAATCTGTTACTACAAACAAAGCAAAAAAAAATTCAAATCACAAAACTGTTTTTAATTATCAAATATCTTGTCACTTCAAGCTTTCCCTTCTTACTCAAGCTTTTTATTGCATTTCCATACGACCGGAAGCTGATTGACATTGATTGACGGAAATGCTTTAAAGCTAAGGATTTGCGCTTGAGAAGAGATTTTTTTCTAATAACTTGTTGGTGTATATTTTGTTTATTTCGGAACTTTGTAAAATAACCAATATCCGGTACAGGAGAGTCTTGAAACCTATCTAAGTGAATATTTAAACAAAATTCGCATCTAGCACATTCTATAAATACCGCCCCCTCACATAACTAATCAGCAAGTCCGAAATAGCATGGCAGCTATCACTTAACTATTGCCAGGAGCGCCAGTTCCTTGAATTGTTTCAGACAAGTTTAGTTTGACACACCTGTAGTGGCGTATTAATTAAACAAATTAAATTCGTGTTTTGTAATGATTTGAGAAAAACAGAGTTTGAGGAAAATAAGAGTTCATAAACTTGGATTACTTTTCCCGTTGTATGTTTTTAATATTCGCAGTGAAAACTGAAAACTACAAGCTACTATCCTGAATGCGTCACATCTGATTGTTTCCCAACGAACAAATACTTGACTGCATAGAAACCAGTGTTGATATTGTTTTGTGCTAAAATATTAAAGATCGGAGAGGTTGCTTTCAAGATAAAACAGTTAATTGATCTAATTTTACCTTTGCTGAGTCTAATTACTTAATGTTTAGTTTAGTCTTGTTTTGAGTACATCAGAGTTATATATTTAATTTTTTTTAGGTAAAAGTGTTGACATGATAACAAGTGTTTGTTTAAAAAATTGTCAAAATTGCCATGACAAAACAAGACACTAGTTCACTAGTGAAGTCATAAAATAAAAATCTACTCTTTAAAATTATTTGTTTAAATTTTAAACTCAATCTTAATTACATGCTGGTATTGTTATAAATATTAATAACACAATTTTTACGCCTATTTATAGTAACACAAGTTATTTCTGACATATTTTTTTTGATAACAGCTGTTGATGCAGTAGTTCTAACTGTTATAGTAACGGGCTATCTGATTCGAGCTTGAAAGAGTAAACTTAAAAAAAAAAACACAAAGTATTCGGAATGTAATGTAATTTTTATTTCATTTTAAAGATTGATCCTTGCAGTTTTTAGTTAAGCAAGATATCATTGAAATGTCCTCCACGGGACTTCTTACAGGCCTTGATCCTTTTGAGGTAATTTTCAATAACTTTCCGGCACATTTCGGGTGGTATCTCGGCCATTACATTACGAATATTAGTCTTCAATTCGTCAAGAGTGTGAGGATTGTTTGCGTAAACACGATTTTTTGCGTAGCCCCACAAAAAAAATCTAAAGGCGTCAAATCGCAGGATCTTGGAGGCCAATTGACATCAGCCAATCGCGAAATCACACGTCCAGGAAATTTTTCTTACAAAAGAGCTCAATTTGCTTGTTACGTGACTGGTTGCTTCATCCTGCTGGAACCACATATCGTCAAGATCATAATTTTCAATTTTCGTAAAAAAATAATCGGTTAACATGCGGTCATAGCGCTCAGAATTGACGGTAACGGTTCGTCTTTGGTTGTTCTTAAAAAAATACGTCCAATCACACCACCAGACCACAATGCGCACCAAACAGTGACTTTTTCCGGGTGTAATAGCTTCTCTACAATCAATTGTGGATTTTTTGAGCCCCAAATTCTACAGTTTTGCTTATTAACGTATCCAGCAAGCGAAAAATGAGCTTCATCACTGAAGAAAATTTTGTTCGAAAAATCAGCATCGACGGCCTGATTTTCCAACACCCAATTTGCGTATGTTCTTTGTTGTCCATGATCAGCAGGCTTTAGCTCTTGTGTCAAATGGACTTTATACGGATAAAGATGCAAATCCCGATGCAATGTGCGCCATAAGATAGGCCTAAATGTTGAGCTCGACGAGGAATTGACAAATTTGGATCTTCTTCCACACTTTCAGCTACAGAAGCGATATTTTCAGCATTGCGAATGTTTCGATAATGCACAGGTCCTACAATATCAGTAACGGATCCAGTTTGTTCAAATTTATTTACTGTATTCAATATGGTTTGCTTTGTAGGACGATTATGACGACCATAATCTGCTCGTAAAGCGCGAAATGTGGATACGGCAGAATCACTATTTTTATAATAAGATTTAATAATTTTAACGCGTTGGTCGATTGTTAAATGCTCCATATTCTTAAATAGCAGAATGTCAACTAAATAAATGACAGCGTACTTGACGTTTATCTTTGACAGATGTTGGTGTACAGATTTTCACTTTATCAACCTCGAAATGAATAGCTCTGATTTTGTAACTCAGAATTTTTTAAGCAATTTAAGCAATTTATATACCTCACTGCTACTGTATTTAAGCTGCAGCCCTCATGACGATTTACTGTTAAAAAATCAGCTTCCGAATTAGCAAGCAGCGAAGTAGATAACCGCCTATAGCAATGCCCCGTCGATCCTGCTGGATTATGTAACTGGAGGAAAGTGGCAATATTCTTGGGGAAAGCAGCAGATGTGTTTATACCAACAGGTAACTTTATACACCTCTGGTTTCTGTATTCTAAAAAACCGTCCACTACTGGCGCTATTAAGGCGAAGTGCAGCATATTTTCAAATTAATTCTAACATGTTGACTGCATCAATGACGTAATAAAAAATTCTCTGAATATTTTAGTTTTAGTGTTTGGTATTAGAACATGGAAGCATTGTCCCTGATATTTGACATCTTCCAAAAGCATGTTGGTAAGTTCTTGAATTATACAAGCTCCACCAACTCCAATAATTAAAGCAACCTTAAAATTAACATTACTTAATAAGAATAATTTATGCATAAGAAGAGTATAGCACCTTCATTAATCAAAATTTATTATTATTTGCTTCTTGTAAAAATTTGCTATTTTGTTTAGTAAAAATTTGCGATTTTTTAGCACAATATCGTTTAGATTTTCTTTTCAGAAAGGCGATTAAATGCACCTATTTCCTGATGACAACATTCTTCTTTATTTTCATTATTGTTCTAATCATAGAATAAAAAGCCCCGAGACTCGATGATTTATACTGTTTTAATAAACGATCAAAATATGCAAGTAAAACCTTCTCATGCGTAATATTTTTAACATTTTTCTTGTCGCACCATGAACTGAACCGTTGAAAAACCATCTTGTACTTTTCTTTGAACTTCTCTGGCACCAAACAAGAAGCGTCATTTTTGCCGCTTCTTCGATATCAGAAGTAAACTTTCTGAGTCAATCATGTTTTCAATTTTCTTATTTTTACCACAAAACACAATTTTTACTGATTATCTCAAAATGGCAAGCTTTGTTTAAAATTTTTTAAGCGGTTGCCATAGTGTTTACTGAACATATCCATAAGTCACTTTCGATGCAAAAAAAAGGTAGCGGCAGCATTAAATTTTCGATTTCTTAAATTTCTTGCAGTCATAGAAAAAGTTTTATATATCATACGTGAGCTAGAGCACATTACAGTATCTCGTGTGTTACAAATACTCAGGCTAACGCTTTCGTTATTTGTAATCTACACACTTGTCGTGTAATGATGCTTCTATTCCACTAATAATATAAATAACTTTTATTTATTTATAGTATTGTTTATAGTTAAGTGTACCAAGTTGTGACATCTATTTTTCGTTACATTTTTTTTATCAAAATTTCACAGCATTCTTGACGACTTTTTTAAATGAACACCTTTTACTTATTACACAAAATAAATTTAGTTAATTTAAATAACAAAATTACAACATTTGTAACAAGCTTTTTGCCACATTTGTAAATAAATAGAAAGCTAAATATTTCACTGAATTGATATTCTGAAATGTATCGTAAATATTTATATAAACATCAATCATCTCAGTTTCATCCAAATGTATCATTGCATTTCTGTTTACTAAGTCATTTTATGATTAATTATTTTGAATAAAATAAATACTAACATATCTGATATTTTAAATTGTTTCTAACTTCTCTACAAATTAAAAAAAATAAATAAAGACTTTCTATTGATTATGTTATTAAAGTTGAACTTTCCTAAGAAATTGTATTTGCCATTTTGTTTAATAATTTACAATTAATTTATAAAGTAATTAGAATAAATTATTAACAATAATGTCGCAAACGATTTATGTCATTTAAAACTTTCCCGGCGCATCCACCAAAATCAATCTTTAAGTTATTTTATTGTTGTTATGAATTGTAACAACATTAGACATTATTAATGATATTCCACTAGTATAAACACAAAATAATTTATTAAATATATTGCTATAGTAAAAGTTTAAACCATAGCTTGCTATTATTTATATTTTTTTTAATTAATTTAATTATTTTTTTGAACAGTAATAATATTATAAAGAACTATAAACGTATAAAAAAATATTTGTAATAATCAAATAAGACGAGTTTAATCATATCTTGAGATTCTAATATGTGTCTAAAATTATATTTAGTCAACGCCTCCTTTGACTATAATTTTGTTTGATTGTTGTATATTTATATACGATGACGCAAAAAATTCAATTAGATAATAAAGTGGTTGAAGCAATTTAATAAAAGAAAATGTTTTTAAATATTTTTTTTAAAATAAAATGATAAACTAATTTAGATTAATATCTATTTGATCCTGTTTCCTGTTATAAAAGTAATCAATAAATTTAAATAAATATGCTCTCACTGACGCATCAAAATTGTAAAAATATAACACCCACAAAATGTAATATTTCTTATCACTTAGCGTGGGTGTATTCAAGTAAATAAAGTTTTTGTTTGTATTCCAAGTTTAACAAACTAAACAGACACGATGATAGATAACAATTAATCTACTCTGTCTTGTAACATACACGTAATTTATAAAAAAAATACTTTTAACTGTCTGGGAGTTCTGTTAAATGCCATCTAATTAGCATTTTGCAGGCAGTAGAGACCTAATCGCTGCAATTTTAGGTAACTACTCTGCGGTAAACGCTCTCGCCAATAATCTCGAAAATAATAGTCTGCATTTTTTTTATAACTGACAAAGTTGTTGCCAATAAATTATTTAAAGCTTAAAATGTGTCATTTATTTTTAAAACTAACAAGGGAGTTGGAAGTTTTAAACTGCAGTCAACTCACGTAATTAATTTAAGGGTAGTTTTTGTTAAGTATCAGCTATTTGTTCAATTTAGAGCTACTTTAACTTTCCTTGTCATGTTTTGTACAGGTGGTTCTTCACGTGACAGTTTTCATTAAATCTAAACGCGAATTAGTTAAGTTTGTTATAGATAAATTGTATTTCGTTGTGCTGTCATATTTATGTCAGAATAAACAAAAAAAATGTGTTGTAAATTTATTATTTTTCTAGTAATGTGAATGTTACTATTTACATTCCGTGGTCTAGAAAAAATAATATACGAATGATATTAATTATTTACTTATCTAAGCATTAGAAAACTTAACTTTTCGTGTATTTGTGTTAGAATTGGTCAATTTTTCAGTTGATAACCGGTGGGGGTGTTAAAAAGAGGGCGATGTTAATGCTTCAGTGATAAAGTTCAGAACGATGTGTTTTTGATTTAATTAGCAAACTCAATTTGAAGCTTGCTCGTTCGTTCGCACTGCAATCTTGCAAGCTCTTACAGATCGCTTATCAAAAGGACCAAGTCTGATGAATACTATTATTTGTAATTGACCTTTAGGTTGTTTTACGGCGATTGGTATTTTTGGATATAAATTATACAAACACGAAGGCGGGAAAGTTATATTTATATTCGATTTAGGATTATTATTATAACGACAAGATGGGAATTATTAGTAACAGGGAATTTAAATAGATTTTAAATACTTTGTCAACATTTTGATAACGGATCGAATACACACCCCTGTTTAGCTTATGCGAATATCTTGCCGCGGGTAATAACCTGAAAACTAGCTTGGATTAAGCCGGAAGAGGGTGGCTTTAAATTTGATTTACTTGCCACAAGAAGGTGTAACATGTTTAATAACTATATCTACCAATAATAATTAAATAAAGTTGTAGTATTTAAATAATAAAAAAAATAAAAAATCCTAGTCAATTTCACAAGTTTATATAGATATAGCTCTTCAGATCCTTGGGACAATGGTTTTAATTTTTTTCCACAATTTTCCTTCATTTTTTTCTGTTCTTACTCCCTTCCATCCAGTCCTGGACTCCTACTCACTTTAGATCTTCCTTAACCATCTCCAACCATCTTTTCTTTAGTCTCCCTCTTTTTCTTTGACTACCTTCTCCTCCCGGCAGCGCTTTTTTTGTGTGCCTATTCGATGCCATTCCCGCCACATGTCCTAACCACCACACTCTTTGACCTTTTACCTTTTGGATTATGCTTGGGTAGCCCTACATATCCATTACATCTTTATTTTTTCTTCTTTTCCAGTTGTCTTCCTCGTCTTTTACTCTCTCAAACACCTTTCTTAGTGCTTTTCTCTTCCACCTTTCCAACTTTTCCGAGGTGTTTGGGGTCATGATCCACGTTTCACATCGATATAACACCCCTGGCTGGATTACAGTTCTATAGATTCTAATTTTTGTTTTTCTCGACACTATTTTGCTTCTCAACACCATGTTTAATGCCTCTAACGCTTTTGTTCCTTTAGTTAGTTTCTTTTCTATTTCTATTACTTCTTCATTATTTTCACGCACCGTAATTCCGAGGTACTCAAATCTGTCTACTCTTTGAAAACAATAATTTCGGCCATTCTGTCCTGTCACTTCCAGATCACCTTGTATTTCTCTTCTGTTTGTTCTCATATACTTTGTCTTGCTTTCATTTACCTCGAGTCCATACCTCTTATTGCACTCTCTTTCAAATTTTTAAACATTTCCTTCATCTCCTTTCTGGTTCTTGCGATTAATGCCACATCGTCCGCATACGCAATCACCTGCTTCTTACTGTAATATATTACACTCTCTGTTCTTATCCGACTTTCCCTCATGATTTTTTCTAATACCAAATTAAACAAAACTGTTGACAGCGGGTCGTCCTGTCTTAACCCCTTTCGAATTGGGAACGCTTTTGTCACGCTTCCATCCACTACCACCTTGCCCGACGAACTTTTTAACGTCATTTTTGTTAATCTGGTAAGCTTATTTGGTATTCCTAGATTGTTTATTGCCTGGTACATTATTGTACAATTGATTGTATCGTAGGCTCTTTTAAAATCTATAAACAATGTATGTAGAGACAGCTTTTGTTTGAAATTTTACAAATTTATTCAAAATAAATTCTTGCAAAGCGCTTTCGAAATAGTATATTAAGTATGAAGAACGGTAAGGAATGCTTACCGTTCGAAGACAATTGTTTGGAGGAGGAGCGAAGCGACGACTCCAATTATTGTCTGAGAAGGGTAATCCTTATCGTTCGACATGCTTATAACGTTTTTTGCGCGATTGGAGTTTCTAGAATAATAATAATAATAATTTATATCAATACATTTGTGATAATCGGGAGGATTGAAACTGAAAACTGTGGGTGGCTGTTCCATGGTTGCTATGGTTTTGTTCCAAACAAGTAAAATTGTCTTTTTGATACAATCATTCCTACATAGTTCTGTTTTGTGGTTCCGTTTTCGAAGCAAATATGAGCGATAGTGATGATCTACCGGATGATTTAGAAGACGCTTGGCAAGAAGGATGTTCGGCAATAATTCCAGAAAAATCTAAAGCCCGATATGAACAGACATACAAGTTGTTTAAGGAATGGCGTGAAGCAAAAAAGATTTCTGTAAAAGAAAAGAGCTTGTTAGCGTATTTTGTGGTGAGAAGTGGACACTTGAAGGCCCCAGGCAGTTTATGGGCGGAGTATTCTATGCTGAAGAGTACAATTTTTCTCCATGATGCTATCGATATTTCTAGGTTTGCTACATTAATTGCTTGTCTTAAGAGAAAAGATATTGGATATCGGCCTAAGAAGGCTAAAATTTTTACCAAAGAAGACATAGAAAAATTCTTGAATGAAGCACCAGACGAACAATTTTTAATTCAAAAGGTATGTTGTAGATGATGAGGTGGTACATCTGAGTTCTAAGGAAACAATATATTTGCAGGTAGCAATGATATTGAGAGTATCGGGCGCTTGTAGAAGAGAGGAATTGTACAATATTAAAATGAGTGACATAGAAGAACATGAAGAAATGTTTATAGTAAATATTCCAAATACAAAAACAAATATTCAGCGAACGTTCACAGTTATTAATAAAAAAAAATAAAGCAGTTCATTATTTGGAAATACTTCGAAAATACATAAGAATTCGACCAAGCAACCCAACGTCAGATCATTTATTTCTGAACAATCGAAATGGCAAATGCACTAGGCAAGTCCTAGGAAAAGGCACAATTGGAGGCTGGCAGTCAAAAATTGCAAAGTATTTAAAGTTGCAAGCCCCTGAAGGTTTTACTGGACACTTGTTTCGACGCACATCAGCTACACTTTTGGCGAATAATGGAGTTAATGTGTTGGGACTAAAAAGATATGGTGGGTGGCGTTCATCAACGGTGGCCGAGAGTTACGTGGAAGATTCCCTCCAAAACAAAATTGAATTTGCTCATAAAATTTTACACAGCGATGTTGGTAAACTATTACAACAACCTGGGAATTCTACGTCGGAAAGTTTGTCTATTAACACTAGAAACTCAAATGCGAGTGGTATTACTACTATTAATTATAATAATTGTACATTTAATTTTAATAAATAAATCGCAAAATTGTTTTTCTAGATTTAATTGCTTACCGTTCACTGAACGGTAAGTGAATTACTTACCGTTTTGTTACACGTAGCAACCAGTAACAGCAACCTACCGTCGTGGAAACAGGCACAGTAAACTGATAAAAACAACCAATCGCGCAGAAACTAAGTTTTATCTAACCAAAGTTTTGTCAGTAGTAAACAAAATAATAAAAATGTATTACAATATAAATATATGTACCTATATAATTCTCTAATTTATAAAATTTTGGTAAAAATAAATTTTGTAATAACGCAATTTTAATTAAGCAAAATTTTATTTTATTACTATATGTTTTTCATTTACAAAATTTAGAAGCACCGCAATGAAGTTACTTCTCATTCCAACCATCACTTATCCCTTTGATGTCTATAAAAAGTTCTACTTTTACTTTTCAGGAAAATACGAGTACATAAACCACCCAAACTTGCAATTATTCATTTTTATTTCTCTATTGTTTCAAAAGTGTTGGAGTTAATTAACGTGAAAATGTTGCTTGAATGCTTGTTAGTTAAATATTTACCAAACTTTTACTTGAGCTTTTTTAATAATCTCGTAAAAAAAACTTTTGTATTGTCGTTGAAGAAGAATAATTAATTTCGTTAAAGAAAGGAGATGGGAAATCTAATCCAGTGCTATATAATAGTGTGAATGCGGTGGCGGCCATTTGTGCAATTAAAACTGCGGGGTGTTGACCCATTTCCAAGGTGATGCAGTGATTCTGTTGTACTATAATGACATACCGTACCCATTAACTGTTACGTTACTTTTCAAATGGGAAATCTCCTATTTAAAAACGGGAAACTCGCCGGGATAATTGACAGTTTTCTAACATTTCGGATTTTTATTCGGGAAAGTTCATCAGGTGCAATTTGCAAGGTTTAATTACTTTCTAATTTTCCAGCTAATTCAAAAGGTAATTAAAATTTTTACGAAGACAAAACATGATCTAGCAAAAATATTTAAGTAAATAATTCTGTTTATCTCAGTACAGAAAGATTTTTTTATTATTTAATATTTACTTTTCTAATTTTGTTTTATTTCAATAGTTTTTCTGTTAATTTTGTTATATTTTTTTTACTGTTTTTAAATTAACCGTACTTCAAATAACATTTCACTTTCTGTCTAATTAAGGTGCATAGTTTTTTAACGTCTGGCTAATTTTAAATCTAGCTTTGAACTTTGCTCACGTTTGCAACTTCACCACAAATTGGGACTTTAAAAGAATTTCTTTTAATTTAAAAGTGCAAAATCAGTTCAACTCAGAAATGAAATAAAATCAGTAACTACACATAAATCGAATTTAATTAACACAAAAATTTCATACAGTATAGTACAAAAGACAAAAGAATGATAATAAGGGAGTAAAAAAGTAAGTGAAATAAAAGACAAGAGAAAAACTAATTAAACAAACACTTAGAGAGCAAATTAAAGAGAAAAACAAAGAGAAAACAAATTATTTATACAATGAAAATTGTAAACTTTAAGATCAGAAGAAAGACACAGAAAGAAATTGTGTTAAACAGCCCGAAAAAATATAAAAAACAAAAAACAAAACAAAAAAAGTTTGGAAAAAAGAATGAAAAGCACAAAGCTAAAATAATAAAACAAATAAATGCGAATTACAAAAATAAAAGATAAAAAGCGTCTATCAAAGATTCCAAAAAAATTAAACACAAATTTTAATTTAAAACTATATTTTGTCGAAATAAACATGACCAATTAGTAAGAAGCAAAGAAGAAATAACAGATAGATAAGCTGAATATTTTGAAGAAGCTTCAATCAAATAATTAATCAAGAGAAGAAAAGTTAAAAAGGAAAAAAACAAGAGAAATAGACAAGAAGAACGAGAAAAAAGACTTTCTACATATAATAAAGTTAAAAATATTATAGAAAAAAAAAACTAGAAAAAGCCAAGAGAAGACCCCATACAAGAAGAAATAATAAAGTACGGAAAAGAAACAATAACAAAGATGATATATGATTTAATTAAAAATGTATAAATAAAAGAAGCAATAGCGCAAGCATAGAGAACAAACAATACTATATACAATCCATAAAAAAAGACAAGACAAAACGTAAAAATTATAGAAGAATAGCGTTACTGAACACCGAATATAAGATAATGGCAACACTACTGGGTAGGGCTGGGCGATACCTGTTTTTAGGTATCGAGTATCGATACCTGCAAAATATCAATACTTGCCAAAGTATCGTAAGTATTGAGGTATCGGAAGTATCAAGATATCGGAGGCATCAAGGTATCGGCGGTATCAACGTATCGGAAAGTATCGAAGTATCGGAAGTATCACGGTATCGAGGTATCGGAAAGTATCGAGGTATTGGAAAGTATTAAGGTATCGGAAGTATCGCGATATCGAAGTATCGTAAGTATCGAGATATCGGAAGTATCGAGGTATCGGAGGCAACAAGGTATCAAGGGTATCAAGGTATCGGACAGTAGCGAAGTATCGGAGGTATCGAGGTATCGAGAAGTATCGAGGTTTCGGGAAGTATTAAGGTATCGAAGGTATCGAGGTATCGGAATTATCAAGGTTTCAAAAGTATCGGGTGCCGATAAATAAATATCGCATCAAATACCTTGTGAATTCGTTTGTTTTTATCAAAATAGCTTGTGTTTCTAACATCTAAAGCACTCTGAGTAGGATATTCATTAATAGCCATTTTTTATCAAGGTATCGCAGGTATTAAAGTATCGGAAAGATCAAAAGTATTGGAGGTATTAAAGTATCGAGGTATGGGAAGTATCGAGGTATCGGAGGTATCAAAGTATCGGAGATATCGAGGTATCGAAAGTATCGATACTTCGATACCTGATTGCAGTCGGTATCGGTGTACGATACCTGAGCAGGTATCGATACTTTCTGTAAGTATCGATACTTTTCCCAGTCCTACTACTGAATAGTAAACTAAAAAAACATATAAAAAAGTAGATGGAAAATACGAGTGTGATTTTAGAAAAGGAAGATCAGTAGTAAACCAAATATTTTTACTACAACAGATACAAAAAAAGTCGTTAATAAAAATAAAAAACATATTTGCTTTTATCGATTTCAAGACTGCTTACGATAGCATAAACAGAAAGCAAAAACTTTGAAACACTTAATAAAATAGCAAAATTAGTAAAAGTTACATTAGAGAAAACTACAAATATAATTCAGGTTATTGTAAAACTGTCAAAAAAATGTTTGATGGCTTGAGGCACAAAACACGTTTTCCTATCCATTGATTATAATCGCTCTAAATAGCAATATATAAGTAGACAAGATTTGCTTTTCTATCAACAACGTCAATGCGTTGCATTTGAAGAGATCAAAACACTTGTAAGAAGAACCAAAGAAGAGCTATTAAGAGTAACAAGAAAACTGATTATAAAGGCGCAAAAAATAAAACTAAAATTTAAAAAAACAATATTTTTATAAAATAGAAAGATAAAGCATTTAAAGAAGATAGACATCTAGAAGTAAAAATAAACTAAAGAAAGAAATACAAATTTAAAAAAATAAATAAGAGGTTTGTCTACCTAGAAATTGCAATAGAAAATAAACTAACAAATACAAAAAAAAAATAAAAGCAAAAATAGAAGTTGTAGCAAGAGCAACAAAACTTTATGTCTAGATAATAAACACTAAAAAAACAAGTCAACAGTCCATGCTGCAGATACAGAAAAAGAAAGTTTTATAAAAAATTTATGAAGAGAAAAAGTAAAAGAGACTTTGGTTAGAAAAACAAACAAAGAATTAAAAACATTAAACAAAAACACAGATATAATAAGAGTAGTTATATTATCAAAAAACAAAAAAAAACAGATGTATAGGCTACGTAACAAAAATAAAAAAATCAGGTTACCAAAAAAAATATTAGAAACAGGACTAAAATTTAAGAAACGAAGAAAAAATTAAAGACTGAAAAAAAAGCAATGGACGACCTCCAAAAACTACAAATAAAGAAGTGGAAGAAGAAAGCTCTGAATAAAAAAATAAATTTTAATTGTCCACCAAGCTATGAGCCTACCCTACAAGGCTTGTAGTGCTTATTTATAAAAATTTTTGTAACGTGAAAATATTTTAACCTTAACTGAAATTCTCCCGCTTCAAACACCCAATCCTCATTAAAAACTGTAATCCAATCCGTGGCAACTATCGCCGTCTGTCATAAAAAAACACTTTCCCAACTTTTCCCCGTATTAATAAATTCGTGTTTTCCCGTTGAAATGAAATTAATTTAAACCTCACTTCACCGCCACCGCTACCGTTTGCTTTGATCTCCAACCGAATTATTATTAATTTTGTTATTTTTTCAGCCTTAAGATACTTCACTACAATATCTAAAGTTGTTTGAAATTTACATTGTACAAGATCGCGTTGTCGATCAATCTTCTTTCGTTCAATTTGTGAGAGTAGTGGAATTTTAGTCCCGAGAGAACCAACCCAAAGTGATCTGTAACACCCACATTAAATATGTCGTTAATTCGAAACGATTAGGACATAGATGTTCGTATTGTGTGTTGAACTGTTAATTTGGCAGTAATTGCGGAAATCAGATGAGATCGTAAAATTGACATGACCACAATAGGATCTGGTCTCAGCTTATTCTATTACTACCAGAAACCAAATTCTGTTATCTTAAATAATTTGCTCTTGTATAATCAACAAATTTAATAAATAATAACCAACAAAAAATTTATTTCTACTCGTAATATTTATTATTTTGTAAAAGTAGCAAAGCTATTAGGGAATTAGAATTTAAAGGGTTGGTAATATTACAGATAATGGTTTCAATAAATTCAACAATAATATTGGCCATTTCCAGTTAAATAATACCTGCAGGAACATTAACCTCATGTTACGTTATATAATAACAATTAGGAACAGATGTTTAGTAATTTTAATTATTTTGAATTAACTACATAAATAAATGTTTATTACGCAATGAGTTGACTCAAATTTTGGTTACTTACAGTTTACAGAAATTGTCTTTATTATCCTTTACGTTGTCATTGTTATTCTAATAACTTAAGTGTTCTTAAGCTTATGATATGTTATACCTAGAAGTAGTTATAAGACAACAAAACATAATAAGTAGATAGAAAAACATTCTGACAATAACTAAGATAATAATATTTAATATACCGAAACTTAACTACACAGACTGCGCTTTGCATTAGATAAAAGGTAAATACTAAGTTTTATTAGAGTTCATTCATATATTTATTTTAACAAAAGTCAAAATTAATGTTGTATAAGTATTTATAAACTTTTTTAAAATAAAATAAAATAAAATTGGCCGAATTTTTAAATAAAATTTTATAGTTATTTATTGCATAAGTGTTTGAGACAGCGTTTTATCTACACTAGAATGTTTAAGCGCGAGACGCAGTCGAGCGTTTAATATTCGTAAGTGGATAAAACGCGACTAAAACACGAATCCAATATAACGTTTATCCACAATTACAGCGATTTAAAATCAGAATCGTCAAAATTTCATCTCATGTCATGAAAAATGATTTGACATTACACTCTGACAGCAGATGTCACCTCAAAAATCATTAAAATTAACTAAAAAACATGGGAGGTATTGAATCGTTGCTATTTATTTTCGGTTGTTTATCGACTCTATTTGTATAAAACGCTGTGAAAGTTGGTGAAAATGGAAGAAAGTGATATTGTTCCTGAGACAATTTTTGAGGAAGCTGAAGAAGCGACTCGCCAGTTATTGCCTGCGAAGTCTAAGAAACATTATGAAAAAGGATTTTCAGAATTTAATAAATGGAAAGAAAAACGAGGAGTAATGACAATAAATAGGAAAGTTCTGTTATTGCATGTGGTCGAAGTACTCCATGCTGAAGGCCGCTATAAGGGTCTATAAAATCATAGACATTGGAAAATATAGTAAGCTCATGGCTTATCTGAAGAATCAGTCAAGGAAATACCGAAAGTTCCTTCTAAATTTGCTTCGTTTTCAAATCTGGCGAACGCAAAAGCTTATACCGGCCATTGTATGAGGCGCACTTCAACAACTTTACTTGCCAATGGAGGTGCTGCAACAATTAAACGACATGGTGGGTGGAGGAGCTCCGTGCTTCGCCATAGCAGAAACTTATATCGAAGTTTTTGTATCTAATAATTAGAGTCGCCCAGAGGTGTTTTAATTAATGCTCTACTGACAGCAACACTAAGCAACTTACATGCTTAGGAACCTTGAGTTCTAACATACTATACTTAAAAATCACTACTGGAAAAATAATATAAAAAACTCTTTTAAAAAAATGTGTGAAACGCCGCTAATAAAGACGGGTAGTTATAATAAGGCTATTAAGAGACTTAAAAAACTTAATAAAATCTTTCTAAAACAAAAAATTTTAGAAATAAAATTGTTTTTTCTCATCAGGTTCTTAGAGTTTCAAATTATACATTTTTTGGTGTCAGAGTGTCGACTCTTGAAATGAACAAAACAAGTGTAAATAGAAATTTTTAAAATTTGACTGTAAATAAATTTACTTCTTTAAGAAATATAAAATAATTTTAGTTATATTTTTTTAGAAAAAGTTTTGAAAATAATTCAATTAATAAAGTTAACAGAACACAACAGAATAAAATACTTTTTTTCTATAATCCCTGTCAGATTCTACAGTTGGTAATACATTGTTTTTTTAAGTGACAGTGGATTTTGTTACTTATCATCTTTCATTTTATAATCTGAACTAATTTATGACAACCCGGTCGAGACAAATTTAAACAATTGTTTAAATTAAAACAAATAAATTCTAAAAAACGACAAAGTCGCTATAAGTTTGTTCGGATTATTTTACAGCAGAAGTTAATTTAAAAGAGTTTTTGATAATTTTGTGCTCTTTATAGATTTTCCAATTTACTTTAATAAAACTTCTTTTAAATTCTACTGGTTTTATTTTAAGATTAAAAATATATAAACCCACTTATACCAAAATCGGTTTCGTTTGGTTCATTGTGGTGCAAATGACTCACCTGTTACTATAGCTACTTATATAAAAATTATTGCCAAATGCACGCCATTTGCACCACAATAAACCTAAACAAAAGTAAACTTGTATATTATTTTTTATGAAATGCTTTTACCAATGCTTCTAAATTTTTTAATTCCTGCTTTCTTTGTGTTGCCGTTTCTAAAAAACTAAAGATTTTTAAAAAATGTTGTCACAAGTTCCGCTAACTCAAAGCTTTCAAAATTTGTTTTTTTTATTTAAAATTGACAAATTTAATTTTCAATTTTTGTAGTATAACTACGTGTAATTTATTAAGAGGAGAATCGTCAGATAAATTTCTAAAAAAATTTGAAGCAAATGTTGTTAACATGGCGTAATATAGGGCAATCACTTTTTCCTTTTAATCGAAAAAAAACTACCTTTTGCTTTAGGCAAAAACAAAATTGTTTATAAAGTAAATCAAAATAATCTGTAAAGTAATATTTTTACTGATTCATAACTAGACAAATAAATGACAAAAGAGACCGTAAAATAATTGTATAGTTGGTTGCATATATCGCATTTTTTACAAAATATTAATATATAAGATTTCAGAAAAAATGTCTCTCAGCTTTATATTTATGTAAAAAAGTTTAAATTTATTTTATTTTATATTTATTTTTATTATTTTTTTATTTAACTATATATTTCAGTAATTTTCATACAAATTTTGCTAATTATAAACGCACAATTAAAATTTATTTAAACAACATTTGAACATAAATATTCGGTTTTTACTTATTACAGAGTTTCTTATCTTGTTTTATTAAAAACTTTTATAATAAAAAATGTTCTGTATTTTATAGTTTTACAACTTTTTTAAAAAACAGTATCTTGTATTTTGTACAATTAAGTTTATAAAATATAATTTTTTTTTAATAATAAATAGAAATAGGGTGATCAGAAGTTAAAACTGCAATCGTAAAGCAATTTTTCCGCTCTCCTGTGCGTAAAATGCTTCTTACAATTTCGTCTAAATGTTTTTTTTTAAAACTGGCTAACCAGCGTTAAGAAGAAACTTCTTAAAAAGTATTTTTTAACTGTTTTTTAATAAACAAAAGTTAAAAAATGCAAGAGATTTAAGCGCTCAATTCTTCTCGAAATCTCTAATCTGAGGCATTCAAATCTTGTTAAATAGAAACTTACGGTTCATCTTTAGTTACTTTTTTAATAAACGTTCTTCCTTCAAAAATTTTATTTAATTTTCGTTGTTTGTAAAGAATGAAATGAATTTTTAATTAAAGTGCAGTTTATTAATGTTAAGAAGGTAACATATCAGTTCTTGTTCTTTTTTTCTTCATTATTGTACTCATTTATCTCTTAAGATAAATGATTTACATAAAAATAATAAAAAATCTCTTTAAGACTTGTAGTAACCACGCTACAATTTTTTTTGAATTGCTTGTTTTAAAACTTTTAGTAGTTTTTAAGAGTGTTTTTTAACAATATGGGGATAAGTCTTTGACTGAGAAATCAGTCACGACCCAGCCACAATATCACTCATATCACAAACCAACAATTTCGATTTGAAATCCCCAAAGTATAAAATCGCAAGATTAAGTATACTTTTCTCGATTAATACCAACAAAAACTCTGTAAAACAAAAATTTGACAAAACCAACAGCTCTCAAGAGTGTTTTCACCTCAAATAAATTTTTTTCAATTTCGTAAAACACAAGTTTTGAACCAGTTCTTACCTTATTATTCGTCGGAGTTAAATTCAACAGGTTGGTGAACAAGTTTGCGACTGATTTTGGTTCACAAAAGGCCGGAAGAAGTCGACTGGATCAACTCCAATTAGATCGAATGCACCGAGTCGCTCGCGACGAAACTCCGATTTGATGGTGAAGGGCACAAGTCGATGGTGATGTTGCCGACTGTTAGTGGTAAAGATCACGCAGGTTATGGACGTCGCGACGGTGATAGAGCGTCTTTATAGGCAGTGACATGCGCGTCGGTCATTTACTTGATGCTGATGGCTCATGACTTCATTCCACAAGAATCAAAACGATTCAACTGATATTAGAATGCGATCTAGTCAAGTAGAAGAAAAAGATTTTTTATCACAAAAATTTTTTTAGGTCATTTCTGATATTGAACAATGTTGTGCATTTAAAGGTCTTTGCGGAAAAAAAAGAAATCGATTTGAATACAATGAAGTAATTAGTACAATAAAAGAAAACCAACAAGTTAAAATTGCAACAATGAAGCACAAAAAAATTTTTTTTTTGAATTATTTAGTAAAATTTTGTTGATTCATCTAGCTATTATTTAATAATTGTGTTATCAACATAAGACCATGAGCTTAATTTTTGGTTAGCTGTCCAAACTTGATTGAATCATTTGAGTCTAGACTCGAATTTATTAATAAGGATCAATGTCAAGATCTGAAATTATATTACCGAATTGTTTACATGAGATAATTAAGTAATAATTCAATCAAAAATTACGTTTAATTTAATATTTTAAAAGTTTGCGTATTTGATAAATCAAATCAGTCAAATTAGAATAAGAAATTGCGAATAATAAGTTAGACTTGTTTGAATTTTTGTCTGGGAAAAATCTACATTTTGATGGAACGATGTAGCAAGCCATTGAAAGTTTAAAATGAAATTTTACAGTCTTAAATTGATTTATTGATAAAAGGAAACTGGAAATTGTTTCGGTAAAAAAGGTTTATGAAGACTTAAATTGTGCGTAATAAAAGACTTTGAAATTTTTGATTATTTATCAAAGAAGAATGTGCATTTATGCTCAGACATATACACTCAACCGCAAAATTAACCGGACACTTGATTTTTGTCCCGTAAATTTGCGAAAACGCTCTCTACATTGATTTTATAGGGCAACACATAAAAAAAAACTAAAAGAAAAGATATTCAAGTTTTTGAGTTAATCCCTATCACGCAGATTACTTTTTTTCGTTTTGTTGTTTTGTTTGTTTTACACGTCTGTCAAATTTGTGTCGATAGCTGGTTCTAGTTTGGTTAATTTGGCTTTTTGGGGAAGAGGTTTGTTGTAGAAGCGATTCATATTGTAATGAGTCTCGAAGAAGCTGCCCAGGCTGTAGCTTTACATAATGATGAACGCAGCATACGATTTATTGCAAATGTGCTTGGCTTTCCTAAAAGCAAGGTATCCGATGCGATACAAAGGTTCAGGGCAACTTGTTCCTATTCCAAAAGACCTGGACAAGGCAGAAAACAAGTAACAAATGAAGTGGAAGACCGATTTCTTCGATTACAAATGCTGCGAGAACAGAATTTTCCTGCTACAGCTTTGGCCAGGAGACTGGCGGATGTTCATGGGACCATGATTTCTCCTGATACTGTTTTAAGAAGATTGAAGAAAAACAAGTTGACTTTACATCTACCTGCTACTGGCCTTAAGTTAAATGCAGAGCATCGCAGACAGCGATTGGAATTTGGGCAAAATTATGTCAATTAGAATATGGACGAATGGGGTTCCGTTCTCTTTACGGATGAGTCACGTTTCACTAGGTATTCACCTGATCGTCGTCAACGAGCATTTAGACGCCCGGAGGAACGGTATGCCCAGTGTTGCTTTGCGCCTAGAGTAGCATTTGGTGGTGGAGGTGTAATGGTATGGGGAGGGATTTCTTTGGAGGCTCATACAGCACTTGTAACGGTGCGGAGAGGTAGCATTAACGCTGACTGGTACATTAGGGAGTGTTTACAAGAGCAGGTGGTTCCTTTTGCACCATTTGTAGAGGAAGAGTTTCTCTTAATGCATGACAAAGCGCGCCTTCACACAGCCCAGATTACGCGTCAGTACCTTCACGAAGTTAATGTTCTGGTGCTAAAGTGGCCACCCATGAGCCCTGACCTAAACCTCATTGAGCACATATGGGACAACCTGGGGAAAACGATTAGGCAGAACTACGGTGAGTTTCATACAACAGTTGAGCTGGAACAGGCGCTGCTGAATGAGTAGGAGCTAATAACCCAAGATGAGATTGCAGACTTGATTGCAAGTATGCCTCGACGAATGACAGCTGTAATTCAAGCGCGAGGAGGAAATACTCGCTGGTGAAACCATTTTTTTTGCAGTTTTCTTAATTTGGGTTGCTTTGTTTTGTTACTTAAAATTAAATTTTTGTTTAATTTGTAAATAAATATTTATTTTTGAACATTTTTAATCAAATTTATCTTGATTTTATTGCACATTTTCAATTAAAATTCTTTTGATTCAAATTTTCGTCACTGAAATTTTTCCAAACTCTTTTGTAATATCTAGTTCTTAAACGTGGTTTTACACACTGGTCATTGCTATATAACAATCTTTTTACAAACACGCTGCTGTAAAAAACGGACGTAAAGACTAAAATACAGTACTGCAGCGTGAAAATTTTCGCTTCTATGACAACTAGTATTAAAGTCGTAATTTACATTAAAAAATAGGTAAATTAGTAACCCATGATTTCAATATTGTACGTAAAACAATGTAGTCGAAAAAAAAAATTTTCAAAATACAGTAAAACTTCCCTAAATCGAAGTTTTTTTAGCTAAATTTTTACAACTGGATCAGATTTGCTTGCTTTTTATAATTCTTCTGTAACTCAATTTCCTTATTTATTTTTTTTTGAAGTTTAAGTTAGAAAAATTTTACTGTAATAATTTTTTTTATTAACAAATAAAATGTATAATTTTATTTAAATTAATAAATTTTAAATACACACTTTTATTGTAAATTAACAGTCACTGATTCATAAGTTTTCAGCTCCACTAAATTACCAAATACGGTTCGTTTTAACGTTCAGTATCGGTCTTCAAACTGGTCTCCTAGCCTCGTTGTCTCTATTATACAATTTCTTCACTTTGTTTTGTGTTTTTTTTTACTTTAATTGAAAGCAAAAATTACTAAATAAATTTAAAAACTTGCTTCTCTGTCGGTAACGACAAGCAAACAACGGCAAATCAGCAATCTAATCTCATTTTTTTTTACTCTTCTTATAAACATAAGTGTTTTGTTCATTTGTTTTAAAATTTCATGTTTAGCATAACGCGCGTTTCGCCAACAAAGTTGCCATTCTCAAGTTTTAATTGGCACGTCAAGATTGTTACTTTGTGAAGGTATTACCTAAAACTGTTATTGTCTCGTGTTTCTTTATGATTATTTAATAATTTTGTAATTTAGACTGAGAAATTTTACTGTTTTTGTTTGTTTTTAATGTTGGATATGCCATTGGTCATAAAACGTAAAGATCTTCTGCTCCTCACACTGATAACAATACGTGAAATTCGGTTTTATAGTAAGTTGTAGAAAAATATAATTTATATGATTTTAAAACTATTTTATTGTAGGTATGGTTAAACATAGTTGAGTGCTTTTCTAGTTCTACTATCAAATATAATATGGAAGTTTTCGAATGATTTTCTACAAAAGCAAATAAAAATGTTTACTTATAATTTCCCAAATGCATTAATTATTTCCAGAAATTTTTTGCACTGCAATTGCACTTAACTACGTGTCGTACAACAAATTAAAACGTTATTTCGCACTCAAGTCGAGACCGTGGTGTTAAGTTCGAACGCGAATGTACCGAGAGTCTGACCAGATAAGGGCCCTGTTGGTGCAGAATGTTACGAAGGAGAGCTTTCAAGACCAGGTGGGATCCCACGGATGCCCGGTTGATGCAAAAAAACGTCTCTCCAACAGTGCAGAAGAGTATGAGTAGCTCACAAGACCAGTTGGGACCTCCAGGATGCCCGGTTGATGCAAGAGAGCAACTGACTGCATGACGGCTGTGGAGAAGACTTGCGAGACCAGATGGGACCCCCAGGATGCCCTGTTGGTGAAGAATGTCACGAAGGAGAGCTTTCACGACCAGGTGGGACCCCACGGATGCCTGGTTGATGCAAGAAAACGTCTCTCCGACGGTGCAAGAAGAGTATGAGCAGCTCACAAGACCAGTTGGGACCTTCAAAATGCCCGGTTGATACAAGAGAGCAACTGACTGCATAGTGGCTGTGGAGAAGACTTGCGAGACCAGATGGGACCCCCAGGATGCCCGATTGATGCAAGCAAGCAACTCCGCGTTTGGTTGTGGGTGTATGTCTTTTATTACGGTTTGTCGGTACCTCTCGATCGAGGGTAGTTCCTTCCGGACTTATGGGAGATGGTGGAAGCGATCTTATTGCTACTGAGAATACGCGGTTACAAATGTATTTTTTTTAATATAGTAAAAATGTCAGTAACCCTATTCATATGTCTATGATAAAGAAAAAGTTAGTAGTGACAGTATATTACTAGAAGATGCAGAACCGAATCTGTAATCTTTACAGTGTTTCTACTATACAGGCGGTCAGGTTCAGATCTTTTGTTGTCCAAAAGCAGTGTCAATTCTTTGAATTTGTTAGTATATCTATCTACTTAAATACTAGTACTAAAATAAAGTTGCTTTTTTTATTAATTTTGTTTAATTTTTAGTTCTATACTATTTCTGATAGTATTTCTACTATAGAGGCAGTCAGGTTCGGATCTTTTATTGTCCAAAAAGCGGTACTATCTTCTCAAATTTATCACTTTATTTATGTACTTTCTAGAATAAAACTGCTTTTTATATTATTTTTTTTTAGTTTCTAGTTTTGTCCTGTTTCTGTTTATTCTAAGTCGAAAGCTATAAACTCGTTTATAGTATCATGTGCTCTATTGTTAATAACAATATTAACGTCATAACAAATTTTATCTTTGTTATTCACTAAATAATCTTGTTATAAAACGTATTCAAGTTTTTTAGTGTTTTGATTCAAATTTGTCAGTGAATTTGAATTAGATAATGTCAAAAGTTATTTGATTGTTTGTTAAAATTTCTCCAAGCCCAACGTTTGAATGTCTAAAGGCGACTTGATAACCAAAGTTTTGAAACTTTGAAACGCTTATTTTGTCTAGAGATAAGAATAAACAAAAAAAATTTAATTTAAGTTTATTTAAAACGCTTATTTTGTCTAGAGATAAGAGTAAGTAAAATTTTGTTAATTCAATTTGATGCTGGAATACATTGCTTTTAGAGTCTAGCAGTAGATACGATAATTTCAAAATTATGTAAAAACAAGAGAAAACAACTGGTCAAGCTTCTTGCTGGATTTTTTTAGCATGGAGAAATCGAGAAATCCAGCTATGTAAAAAAAGAGAAATCGACTACTTATGCTTCTTGCTGGATCTTCTTAGCATGTCGAATAAATTGAGAAATCCACCCAATCACACCAAACACTCTTTGCCATGATGCGCGTTTGGCAACGATGTTACAATTTATAAGTGAAACCTAAGACTGCAAATAATCAAATTAGTTTAATTTTGCCTTATTTTTATTTTTGTTTCTTGTTTTAACAGGTTTTGATAGATCAATAAAAAAAATTGTTTGTTTATAACCAAGTTTAACATTATTTTTTACAATAATTGCTGTTGAGATTATTATTAAAATTACTGCTGATGTTAATTCTATGACTTCAGACTATTTTACTCACTCAATGGGTAATCAACATTTTTTGTTTTACATTACTTACTACACAGAATTAAATTATTATAAATATATGTATAAGTGTCTTAAATATTTAAAGTAATTGTTAATCTGAGAAGAAAAATATTTTTGCTTTTGGTATTAGAACCGGTATAATTTTGCCCTTATCAGGTATGCAGATATGAGTATATACTGGAGAAATAGCTCTTTTGTTAATAAACTTACTCCAGATGCAAACGGCTTGCTTCTCACACACCTTTGTGTTGTATGAAATTCCTCAAAGCTCTATATTTCCATTTTAAATACGTAAAAAAAAATTGGATAACACAGTAATGTAATTTACAAAACCGACATTTATTGCGTTGTAAAATTACTCAAAAAAATTTTCAGCACTTGACCTAAAGTATTTCACCATTTTACAAAGTTACATTTTAATTATCTAAATTGCCTTAGGTGATGTTCCACGTATCAAAGGCAAGCTTGGCGTTCATAGCATTTCAAGGTTTCAACTAACAACGAAAATCCTCGTGTAACTTGTCACGTGATTTATCCTTCTTTGAGAATCCCCCAAAAAATTTTCCGGTTTTTAGCGTTCAACAAGTCCTGGCTGGATGCCAATATCGCAAATTTACGTAAAAGTTTCTTTTTTTTTAAATATGAATTCGGATACGGTATTGGATCCGTTATTAAATTTCACCTTTGTTTACTATTTGCTCTTTCCTGGAATAAAATCAGTACAGGCATCGTCTGTTGCTTTGGTTGAATAGGGTGCGTTATCCTTTTTATCTTTTTGATCTTCTACAACGTATTTATGTATTCAGATAGCTACTTGCGTTTCGTTTAAAGGTCACGATTTTTATAAATCGCTCTTAAAAGAAACAAACGAGTTTTAACGATCGGGGAAATTCTCGCTTGTTGCTGTTTAATTGTCGCAATTATAACGAGATGAGAACAATTTTCGCACAGGGCGCAAATGTAATACTATCATAAGCAAGGACGAAGCGTCTGTTGCTGTCATAATATCGTGATAAAGTTATATCTTAGTTGTTTCTCTAATTTAATTTCATTTTATTTTATTTACAGAGGTGGGTAGTGTATTATACTCACTGACATTTTACTTTATATTACTTTTTTTAACTCTAACAATTTATTAAATATCATAGTTCTAATCATAGAATATAAAGCCCAAAGACTTGATGACTTATACTGTTTTGATAAATAATTAAAATATGCAAGTAGAACCTTCTCATGCGTAATAATTTTAACATTTTTCGCGTTGCACCATGAACTGAACCGTTGAAAATCTATCTCAAACTTTTCTTTGAACTTCTCTAGCACGCATTTGTCGCCGTTTCTTTGATATCAGAAGGTAAACTTTCTGAGTCACTTATGCTTACAATTTTTTTATTTTTACCACAAAGCACAATTTTTACTGATTATCTCAAAATAACAAGCTTTGTTTGAAAAATTATAAACGATTGTTATAGTGCTTATTAAACATATCCATAGGTCACTTTACTTTTGATGTATAAAATAGAAGTTATCGGCAGCATTAAATTTTCGATTTTCTTAATTTTTTGCAGTCATAAGTAAAGTTTTGTATATCATACGTAAACTAGAGCACATTACAGTAATTCGTGTGTTATAAATACTCGGGCTGACGCCCTCGTTATCTGTATTCTACACATTCATTGTGTAATAATCCCACTAATAATATAAATAACTATTTTTTAAATAAACGGTCTGTATTATTACACTATTCCATTTATTTTTAAATAACAAAATAAAATAAACTTATTTATAATATTTCTTGAGTTAGCGGTTTGGGGTATATCAAGTGACATAACTAATTCGTTGGAAAACTGTCATCCGCCTTCTATACAAATACAATAACAGCCGTATTATCTTTCCTGCAAACAGAAAAAATCCTATTCGGATTTAATAACCTTTTCTGTTATTTGTAAAAAAAATATCAATCATTTTTTCTTAAGATAATAACTATATAGTTTCTAATTAGCAAAGACAAAACTTTATGGAAATAGTCTGCAAGTTCGCTAATAAGCGTATGCCAACTAACTGCATATTAGGAGCGTCTACACCACTTAATTTTTTTACCAAAGAACGAAACACAAGGTGCTGATAAAACTTCACCAAAACTTGGCAACTCCTGCGAAAATATTTACATTATAATTTAGTAAAGTTACAAGAAAACAATTTACATTTCGCGTTGTTTAAAAGAATTCGCAATTGCATCAAAAGCATATTTGTTGGCTCAATTTTCAAATATTTTTCCTCTTGTACTCACCCCTTGTTTATTTTGAAATTAATCTCACATAAATCATCATAATTAAATAACCATGTTAACGTGGCGACTTGTCATTTGTTAATCGATTATCTAAAGCTAAAAATTACAGATATAAATACAGTGTAATAATAATTCTACAACAAACAAAAATATTGTTCCTGAAGATTAGATAGTTAGACGTGACTGCTCTTTCAGAATATTGCAGTCAGTTATGTAACCGTAAAATTTTCCACACAATGTAAAAACGAATTTAAATCAATTGTAAACATAACACATTGTTTTAATATCCTCAATTGATAAAAACATGGCAGGATTTGATAAAAGCATTTATTTCATTATGACAACTACTTTGTGTTCAATCGAGGCTTTATTACTACGTAATACTGAATTACAGCTATTTTCAGCTTTGATTGTCTTGCAAAAATAAGTATTTTACCAAATCTTGTCAGTTTTCGAAAGCAAATTTCTGGTCGAAAATCGAACTTTCCGTAACTTAGATTTACTGAAACAGCTGTTAGCATCGTGCGCTCAATTCGACGTTAAATATTCATTATTAACCCATTTCGAAAAGCGATTCAACACAAAGAAGTTAATATTATTTGATGCAGTTGCAAACGGAATACGAGATATCAGTGATGTAACTTTACGATTCGGCTAAATCGACACTTTAACTTTCCACCAATTCTATGATATTGTTTCTTAACGAAAAAAGTTTTCTTTCTTGAAACTTCTCTCCATATTGTAGCGTTTTTATTATATTAGAATTTCATCTTTGATCATTTTCAAGTTGAAACGAGACTTCTCCAGGTGTAACCAAAATTAAATAACGCTTCCTGCGCCTTCAGCGATTTATACAATTTGATTAAGAAGCATAATCGCGGATACAATGATCGGTTAAATAATTTGAGTGTACAGAAGATTTAGAAGCGTGAAATTATATAATTTGCTATTAAAATTTACGTTGGGGTAATTCAAGAATATTTTATTTAAAATTCGTCTCATTATTAAACGCTTGTGCTGATATTACCATTTGAATACAATGAATTTATTCAAATATAACAGCAAGATGTCTGATATTTAAATTTCAATTGTTAGTCAATAAAAACCGAAAAAATTAGAAGATTTTATATACAAAAAAAATTTAGTCAAGCTTTAAACTATTATTTTTTTAACAATTTGTTTTTACAAAATTCCAACAGACAACCTTACCTATTGTTTTTCAGAGCCTGATAAAATTTCAGATTTTTGTCTTCTGTTGATACGCCTATACTTAATATTTAAGGTTAATTCAATTTAACGACTTAGATTATTAACAATTACCCTAAATTGGCTTTTATTAATTAAACAACACTTTTAAATTTACAATTAAACACACTTCTACTGCCTTTTTGATTAATCGCTAAAGACACGCTAAATGTAAGTGCTCCTTTTTACTAGTTAAACTGCCCCGGTCAGATAAAATGAGTTAAGAACCTAAATGCAAAAAAAAAATCCGTTATGTCAACGAAAAGCAACTTTTAAACCGCAAAGCTTACCATTAATTAATAATCGATTAAATATACTAATTAGAGAAAAACAGTAAAAAAAATTAAAATACTAAAATACAATTTTGGTGGATGCGCCACGCAAATTATTTTATATCTCATTTAAACAAATTAAAAATCAAGAACAATAATTAAAATAAGGTGTAACGTTGTTAACAATATCCTAAAAAATATTCAAATATCTAAATATTTTGTTGTAATTGTTGCATAATTAGAGAAAGACAATAAAAATATTAAAAAGCAATTTTGGTGGATGCGCCGGGCAAATTAGTTTATTTTTTATTTAAACAAACTAAAAATTAACAACAACAATAAAAATAACGTGTAACATTGTTAACAATAAATAAAAAAACATTTAAATAAATCAAAATTTAGTTGTAATTGTTGCATAATTAGAGAAAGACAATAAAAATATTAAGAAACAATTTTGGTGGATGCGCCGGGCAAATTATTTTATTTCTCATTTAAACAAATTAAAAATTAACAACAACAATAAAAATAACGTGTAACGTTGTTAACAATAAATTAAAAAACATTTAAATAAATCAAAATTTAGTTGTAATTGTTGCACTAATTAGAGAAAGACAATAAATATAAATAAAAATATTAGAAAAAATTTCGGTAAATGCGTCAGGCAAATTATTTTATTGATTAATTAAACAAATTAAAAATAATGTGTCATAATTAACATTAAACAAAAAAACATTCAAACTATTAAATAAAAAATGTTAATGCAGCAAAACATCGTTATACTTTTCCCATTAATTTCGAAATATGTATATCTAGTTTTTGCAATAATAATAACGTATTAACACAAAAAAATTATTTATAAAATACAAAAACAACATAATTGGATATACACGTATCTACAATAGGAAGCTAATAATAACAAAGTTTCTGTAGCTGTTGCAATATAAAACTACAGTAAAATTAGAATTTGTTATTGTTAATATGTTTATATGCTAGGTATAACGTTATTAAAAGTTTGCCTGCCATAATAATAAAAAATATTAAACAAATAAATCATTTATAGATGAAATATTCATAAATCACAATGTACTCGTAGATTTAGCCTAAAAATTTAAAACCATGTTTTATCGTGTTTTCAAATTATAAACAAATTGCTATAATAATTATTTATAGCAAAAGTGAGTTATTGGCTAAATGTAAAAGCTTATAGCCTACAGCAATTAATAATTTTGTAGTAAACTTAAGTACAGAATACGAATTAATTTTTTTGCATTATTCATGTAATTACAAGCTATAACATTATACCTTGTAGTAACTGCAACGCAGTTTGTATCAGTCAAACAAGACGAAGGATTGCAACAAATATACATAAACGTGTAAGAACAATAGAAAAATACAAAAATACGGATATAACTAACACTTTATCTGCTTTCGCTTCTTATATTTATTTTTCTGATCATTATTTCTTTTATCCTACTGATAATTCTAAAATCCTTTACATTTGCAATAAAAATTTTCTTTTAAATTTTTTTGATAATTTTGAAAAGTTTTAAATCTCAAAATTAACAAAACACTTTTGAATGTCTTATTTTATCTTTATTATTTTAATCGTTATTAGTTAATACACTGCTCCAATAAATTAACGCACCACTTGAATTTTTTTGAAAATTGAAAAATGTATTCGACCAATTGGTACAAAATTAAGAAAAATTTAACAAAAACATTTGTTTAAAGTAAATTAATATTTAATGTGTCCAAATATAGAAAAACAAACCGAAAACAAAATTTTATTAAAGTTACGCCGTTATAAAAGTTACAGAAAACATCTTAATATCGCGTATTTCCACCTCTACTTTGAATAACCGCTGCACATCTTCGTTCCATACTCAAAATTAACGAACTTATGTTTTCTTGATTTAAGTTATTCTAAATTTCATTTAGTTGAGAACCTGCCTCTTGAAGATGGACAGGAGGATGTGGAAGATTTTTTAAGCGTTTCCCGAGAATGTCCCAAACATGCTCAATAGGATTCAGGTCAGGGCTTCGAGCTGGCCAATCCAAAACATTGATTTCTGCCTCATTCAAGTAATCTTTAACAATTCGGGCAGTGTGGGGTTTTGCGTTATCTTGCATTAACAAAAAATTTGGACCAATATAAGGGGCATATGGCACGACATGCTTTTCAAGAATGTCTGTTATGTAACGGTCCGCATTTATAGAGCCATTATTTACAACCACTAACTCCGTGCGAGCTTGTAAGGAAATACCACCCCAAACCATTACTGAGCCTCCACCAAACAATGTGGTATTCTGAATGTTACACTGTGCGTACCGCTCATTTGGTCTACGATACACACGAACACGTCTATCGCAGTTGTAAAGGCAAAATTTTGACTCATCCGTAAAAAGATCAGACTCCCAATCCTCTTTTTGCCAATTTATGTGCTCTCTAGCAAATTCTAATCGGGCTCTGCGGTGTTGTGCAGTCAATGCAGAACCACGAGCAGGAATATGGGGTGTTAAATTATCCTCCTTAAGTCTTTTTCTAACAGTTTCGGTACTGATTTGAATTCCTTCTACGTCACGGAACTCAGTTTGTAGCTTCCTGGCGGTTACAAAGCGTTCCCTTAGCGCAGATATTCTTAAAAATCTATCCTGGATAGGAGTGGTTTTCCTTTTTCTTCCTTGCCTAGGTCTTCTGAGGTGACTTCCTGTCTCTCTTTGTATCATACGCGAAACTGACGTATGAGATACACCAAACCTTTCACCAATTCTTCTGTAGCTCCACCCTTCCTCCAACAAAACCACAGCTTGGGCGCATTCTTCTCGAGTCAAATTCCTCATAATGTTTTTATTACTGTTTCAAATGATAAAAACTATCCTCAGAACGGCAAATTCAAAAACAATATAACGAAATTACAAATTAACACAATTTAAAAATGAAAATTATTTTAAAGTTTCTGCTTAAAAAACTATTAAACTCAAATTTCAGACTTTAATGTCAAAACTTTTATTACAGTGGGTAACTAGATTATAGCTTGATTAAACCTTCTCAACCAAAGTTGTCAAATGTACATAGTTTTAATTTTTTTACTTTATATTCAAGTGGTGCGTTAATTTCTTGGAGCAGTGTAGAATGTTTGTTTCTTATCTTGTCTTTTTATACTCTATACTATTTTTTTATTTTTTTTTAATTATTTTTTAAATCAACTGTCAAATAATTGTCAAATTAAAAAAAAAACACATTTGAACAGCTAAAATTTATCTTTTCTTTATCAATTTTTAACGGTTTATTCTATTTTTAATAAACGTATATTATTTTTTTGTGTTATTATTGACAATAGTTTGATAAGTTAATTATTAATAATTTTAAGACACGTTCTTAATATCAAATCTAAAATGGTTGAATATGACCCGGTGATATTTGGTAGGAAGGAAGCTTGAAGAAACTTCGTTTCTTCATTAGCAACAAGCAGTGTAATTTATGACTGTAAAAGTGATTATTAACGTCTTTGATGTTAATTTTTGTAAAATATGTAAATTAAAATGTATTCAAACGCCTTCAAATCACTATACAACTTAATTATCGTTTTACAGATCAGTTTATGCAAGAATGATTTATTTCGCTTCATTAGCCCTCTGCCAATTTATTTTACCAAATGATGTTATTTAAAATCATGTCAACAATTAATGGAAAATAAACTCATAATAATTATGTAAAAAAAGTAATTTACTTCAATTATGTAAATGCTATTGCGTTCATCAACTAACAAATTTTGACAGTAATTTTCAAAACTTCTTATACAGAAATTGTATTCGGGTTTGGTTTAAATTCAGTTAAGAGAACCCGAATTAAACTAGCTTTAAGTTTATTTATTCTAAATTATGCAGTGTTTTAATATCTAGGAAACATGATAGATAAATATTTGATAATCATAAAGATAAGATATTTTTTAGGTGTAAACCGGTCGTAATACTTGAGCCAAATAAAAATTTATCATGTAGATAAAATGGGGTATTTTACATCAAATTTATGCCAGCTTTTGTGTGCTCTTGATTATGTAAAACATATTCGCAACAAATCCTCCGCTTTTATAGAAACTACTAAATTCAGATTATTACGGAACAATACTAGTGATAA
This sequence comes from Tribolium confusum, assembly GCA_029207805.1. Taxonomy (NCBI): domain Eukaryota; kingdom Metazoa; phylum Arthropoda; class Insecta; order Coleoptera; family Tenebrionidae; genus Tribolium; species Tribolium confusum. The sequence continues at coordinate 2,001,456 of JALGAY010000004.1, forward strand.
ATGCAAATTGTTCTAGGGGTAGAACTAGGAGCCACTGGTTTTGCATAGTAATGAGAATAAAAAAAATTGGCTTTGATGTGTATTACGTTTCGACAGAACAAGTTGTAACAAAATGTTTCATTCTGGTTAATTCAGGCAAGTTGATGGAGGAATATCGCGGGAGGAACTTCTTAACTTCTAATCCACTTAGGAACTTTGCTGTATATTATTAAAATTGTGAACTGTTGTGACCTGATAAAGAATCAAAAATTCAAAAGAAGATTATTACAGATTATGAGATGTTTTTGAATGCTCAATTCTGTGATTGGAACTGATTTGTAAGAAAATACGAGTCGATCTTTTATTCAAAATTTTTAGTAATTTTTTTCTAAAATTTTGAATTTAAACTATTAGAAATGACAAATTTGATTTATTTCTAAACCACTTGAAAAATAAACAGTTGAACAAGCGACTAAAAAATTTAATTAATATGTAAGTCTTGTTAGAAATAATAAACAATAACAATTGACCAACAAACATTTAAAGTACTCCAAACATATATCGCACCACCTGCAATATTTGCGATTTTTTGAAAATGATAAATTTGGATTTGCATTTTGAAGACTTTTTCTTTTATTTCTAATCATAACAACATTGTAAGAAAGCGTTTTTATGTGTCATTAATTTTTTTTTCAAAGATAAAGAAAAAAAAACGATAAGAATAAAATTTACCTGAAATGAACGTTTGGTTTTCATTGTTCAGTCTTGTTTTAAAAACACATCAGTGTCAGTATAATTAAAATTTTGTTAAATTTTGAAAGCAATGGAACGTAATCAGCGCAATTTAGGCAATGACGAATGTGTCACAAGAGTTACTTTATTCCAAGAAGGCTTGAGCTACCGTGCTATAGGACGAAGATTTGGTGTAGCCCATACGACGGTGTCTAGGATAGTTCAACGTTAGCGGAAAACTAATGCGTATACTAGACGTCCTGGACAAGGCAGACATCGAAGTACAACAGCTATTGAAGATCGTTTTCTAAGAATTCGTGCTTTACGGGAGAGGTTCACTACTGCTCGAAGTTTACAGCAACAGCTAGCAAGGGTGCATAATAACCAAGTAAGCATTGAAACCGTTCGGCAACGACTTGCAGAAGTTAACTTAAACCCCAGAGTGCCAGCTAGATGCCCAGCTTCGTCTGTGAACCACCGTAGAGCTAGACTAGCTTTTGCTAGAGAACACATCGAATAGGATGAAGAAGATTGGGGGCGCGTTCTGTTTACAGGTAAGTCGAGATTTAGTTTGTACGCCAACGATAGACGTGCAAGAGTGTACCGACGTCTACATAAACGTTTTGCTGAGTGCAACATTTAAGAAGGTCATTCTTTTGGCGGAGGCTCTGTAATGGTATGGGGAGGCATTTCTTTGAAGAGTTGCACAGACCTTTACGTCTTTAATGGTGAAAATTTGAACGCTGCACGGTACATTACCGATATTTTAGAACCGTATGTTATGCTTTTTGCACCTTATATTAGAGACAACTTTATCCTGATGCACGATAACGCCAAACCGCACGTCGCTGGCATTATACAGACATACCTTCAAGAAGTAAATATTGAAAAAATGGATTGGCCACCGATGAGTCCAAATTTAAATCTTATAGAGCATGTGTGGGACATGCTGGGAAAATGTCTGAGAACCATGCAACCACCACCAGCTAATCTGCAAAAAGTAGGGCAACATTTAACTGAAATTTAGGAAAATTTGAAATAAGAATCAATCAGACGACTAATTTTGAGTATGCCGAGTCAGTATAGAGAAGTTATCCAGAAAAGAGGTGGAAATACTCATTACTGACGTTTTTTTTTGGGTTTTATAAAATTTAAATTTTTTTTAAAAGTTGTTTTTTTAGAATATTATGATTGTGTTTGAAAAATATAAGTTTTATTTCGTTTAAAAAGCTCTATTGTTGTTTAGTTTATTATATAACTGCATATATTTAAGTAAAATTTCTAACATTTGGGCAAAAATTTTAAGTGATGCGATAATTGTTTTAAGTAGTTTATAAACACTCTGTATATGCTACTCTAAGAACGTTTAAAATTTGTATTTTTTTTATAATTAATCGTCAGCGTTAAAACTTCTGAAAAACTATACTGTTCCAACAACCGAAGATAATGTCAGGAAACTGTATACCGGTTTTAAGGTATTTACTCCTCATCAGCACGACGTATTCCGAAGCGTTATGCTTGATTGAAACTAGTGGAAAAAGTCGCTTATATCAAGTGGGGTAGGCTAGTGGTCGTGTAGACAGACACAATGTGCTATCTAACGGAGATTGCTAAGACAGCCGAGCGAGTGGCAACATTGTTGTCTGGCAACACTTGCTACTTTCTACCTTTTTAATAATATAAAAGAGAGCAAACAGGAAACCTTCTCCGTTGGAAGAGAATTGGAGCGGAAACGTAAAAATAGTAGTGTAACTTTCTTGACTGAATTAATTTACTAGAAAAACCTTCTTAATTAACTGAAAGCAAAGAAAACCTCTTCAACTATTTAAAAAAGACAGTAAATCTTCTCAGTTGTAAGAAAATTGGGGCAGAATTGTAGAAAGTGGTAATGTAACCTTCTTAATTGAATAAATTTTCTAAAAAAAATCTTCTTAATTAACTGAAAGCAAAAAAACCTTTTCAACTAGTTGAAAGAGAGCAGTAAACCTTCTCAACTATCTGAAAGAAAGCAGCAGACTCTCCCAATTGTAACAGAATTAAGACAAACTCGTAGAAAATAATAGTGTAACCTTCTTAACTAAATTAATTTACTGGAAAAACTTTCTCAATTAACTGAAAGCGAAGAAATTTTTTTTAACTATTTGAAAGAGGGCAGTTAAACAACAATCTAAAAGAAAACATTAGATCTTCTGTAAGAAAGTTGAGGCAGAATCATAGAAAGTAGTAGTGTTCTTAATTAAATAAATTTTCTAGAAAAATCTTTTCAATTAATTGAAAACAAAGAAACCTCTTCAACTATTTAAAAAAAAGCAGTAAACTTTCCCTGAAAGAGAACAAACCTTATCAACTGTAAGAGAATTGAGACAGAATCGTAGAAAATAGTAGTGTAACTTTCTTAATTAAATGTATTTACTAGAAAAAGCTTTTCAATTAACTGAAAGCGAAGAAAATCTTTTCAACTATTTGAAAGAGAGCAGTAAACCTTCTCAAAAATCTAAAAGAAACAGTAGATCTTCTGTAAAAAAAGTTGGAGCAGAATCGTAGAAAGTAGTAATGTAAACCTTCTTAATTGAATAGATTTAAAAAATAATATTTCAATTAACTAAAAGCAAAGAAAACCTTTTCAACTATCTGAAAGAGAACAGTAAACTTTCTCAATTGAAAAAATATTGAGAGAAAATCGTAGAAGCCTTCTTAACTAGATTAATTTTCTGAAAAAAACTTCTCAATTAACTGAGAACAAAGAAAACCTTTCTATTTGAAAGAGGGCAGTAAACCTTTTCAACTATCTAAAAAAAAAAGCAGTAAATCTTCTCAGTTGTAAGAAAATTGGGGCAGAATTGTAGAATGTAGTAACGTAAACTTCTTAATTGAATAATTTTTTTTCGTAATAAACTGAAAGCAAAAAACCTTTTCAACTAATTGAAAAAGAGCAGTAAACTTTCTCAACTATCTATAAGAGGGCAATAGGCCTCCTCAATTGTAAGAAAATTAAAACACAATCGTAGAAAGAGTAGTGTAACTTTTTTAAATTTATTAATTTACTGGAAAAACCTTCTTAATTAGCTGAGGTTGACGAAATCTTTTTCAATTATCTGAAAGAAGGCAGTACACATTCCTAACTTTGAGACAAATTTGAGAACGCCCTAAACCCAAAAATACATATTTTATAGTGTGTAAAGGCAGATAACAAAGTTGGAGAGTGTCATATACAACAGATTCGCAATCCTGACACAATATTTTTTGTTGTAGTTCCTTTAACAATGGTTCCAGACCCCACAAACTATATATTCTCGTAATTAGGACGTTAAGATCTGTGTCATCTAATTTTTTTCAGTCAGGAATTTTTGCGAAAATTTTAAAGTTGTCAAAAAGATCTCAAAAATTTGACAACACAGATCTTAATGTCCTGAACACGGAAATATATGGTTTGTAGGGTGTACGAGATAAAATAATAAAGTTAGAGAATGTCAGAATAAAAGACTGAAAGAGGAAAACGCCATCCATCAGTTTGGCAAAAAAAATATACCAAAAATTTCGTTATAATTATTGTAATCTAACTTTGTTATGAAAGTAGTTTATTTCTATTTCCTACCGAGACACTTCATCCTCTTATTGTTTTTAAAAATACATAGATCTATTTTTAATCGCCTAAAAAAACAAAAATTCGAGTAAAACATGTATTACATACTGTAAAAATATTTTTTGATTTTTGCGAATATTGTGTTTGAAATAATAAAAAAAATGTCAAATCCAGATCTTATAAATCTGTTAAACTGATATGGGTGAGAAGGATATGTTAGCTTAGGACACCTACCTGAAAATCATATTTGGCAGTCATGAACAATGCACATTGTCGCAACCACCTCGTCATAATAACTAAACAAAACATTCCTTCACTCTCTCAGTGGGCTACCACAACAATTTAAAATTGTCGAGAAAGTGATTTACGAGTCCTTTCTTATTACATTAATTGACAGTAATAATCTGAGCGAAAACGGCTAGAAATTACCTCATCAAATACATTATCTAGGACAAAACAACTATCCTTGAGCCTTGAGCCAGCAATCAACCTTTTTGCAAATTATCCTCTCAATTGTAGAAATATTTTTCACGGTTAAAAGACGTGTAAATAACAAAAAAATGTATTAATATACTCTTGTCTTTGATGTGGAGTTTAGCTTTAATCTAACAAAAAACAGCTTATTTAAATTATTATAGGTTCAGTAAGCATTTTCAGGATTTTCGTTTTTTCAACGCAATTAGTTTCAAAGAAAAAACAAATCTAATAAAGAAAGCTTTCACAAGGCATAAATCAGATTTGAAATTTTTGTCCTGCCTACGTAATCACCAATAAAACCTTCACTGTATTTACCCTTTCTCAGTGCCGGACTGGCACACAAACTCATCGGGAATTTTCCTGGAGGTCTTTCAGTACTGAGAGTCCCTAACTTCAACAATAATTTTATCTACTGTAGAATACTTTTTTTAGTTGCAATACACTAGTACAGTGCCTTCAGAAATGATGTCACACAATAGCTAAACAATTATTCTTTAGCCATTTTTTTTTGTGTCTGGATATGGTGAATTGGTAAGCCGTAGGTCTGTTATCTCAAAACTTTATATGTAGGTTACAGTTTAAAATTAATTCTAATTAAAATTAATTAAAATTAACTAAAATTAATTATTATATTACAGTCCCGAGTTATTTTAAAATTAATTCGGGAAAGAAAGGTACCCAATCCGGCACTGCCTTTTCTATAAAAATAAATATATATGAGAGGACGACAAATAATAATTCCACTGCAACCGCTTACTCTGACGCAGGATACGCAATTAATGAGTGGGTAGCAGGACTAGCAGGATATATCCCGGATTAAATCTTCAAAATGTAAATACAATACAATCTGGCGCCTTTTTTTAAATTATGAGCGCCCTCACACGGACAGAAAGTAAAGTGAAAGAAACGGAAACAAAACTCGTCCATTGCGCCTGTTGTTTCTGCCGAGGTAAGACGTCTTTGCCAAAATTTCAATTTTCGTGAAAAATAACAGTAATCCGTAATTATTTTCGAATTTTTATGACTTTATATAATGAAAAATGATGTAACAAAGCAAGCCCTAGTGAAATTTTTCTATTAAAATTAATTTAGTGCAAAAAATGGTGATTTTTAAAAATTGAGGTTATGTTTTATATAATTACCAAAAAATACAATTAATTACATTAGCGAGCATCAAGTACTTCGTAAAAATGCGTTTTTGCATTTATTAACCTTTTTTTATTTTAGTCTCCAGTTTAGGGCAAAAATTGTATTTTTTGAAGATTGAGGTTATGTTTGTGTTACAGTATTTTTGCTAAATAATTACCAAAAAATGCAAATAATTACATCAGTGAACACGGAGTTATTACAAAAATGTGTTATTTACAGTTAAATACCTGAAAAGTTCCCATTTAAGGGCAAAAAATTGAAGTTTGAGGTTATGTTAGAATTACGGAATTTTGCTAAATAATAAGTAAAAAAATTATAAAAACTGACATCAGTGAGCACCAAATAATAGTAAAAATGTCTTTTTTTCAGTTCTTAAATTCTTAGAAGAGTCCCTACACACTTCACGATGGGTAGGGAGGACAAGGCAACTTGGAAATCCAACTATTTTAGCAAACTCGTTGTAAGTATCACCCTCGTCATATCTAATTTCTGTCTTTTTTGTTAAAATGATGAGTATTTTTCGTCTCTCAAGGGCCCCCATAGCCATGCTAGCGCTAGAAATAGCAGAACCCACTAGTATGCGGGGGCGCGTTGTGGATACTTTTTTCTGACACTTCAATCAGTTTTTACGACTTCTTAAGTGAATTTTCAGTTGTGTAATTTGCTTTTTTCTGTAATTTCCAGCAACTTCTTGAAGATTACCCTAAATGTTTCATCGTGGGCGCTGACAATGTCGGCTCAAAGCAGATGCAACAAATCCGTATTTCTCTCCGTGGTACCGCTGTGGTCCTCATGGGCAAAAACACCATGATGCGTAAAGCAATCAAGGGTCATTGTGAACGTAACCCGGCTCTTGAAAAACTCCTTCCTCGTATCAAAGGAAATGTCGGGTTTGTCTTCACCCGTGGAGATCTTGTCGAAGTCCGAGACAAACTTCTCGAGAATAAAGTTCGTGCCCCGGCGCGTGCTGGCGCTATTGCACCTTTGCCGGTGGTTATCCCCGCTCAGAATACTGGGTTGGGGCCCGAGAAGACCTCTTTCTTCCAAGCCCTTTCAATTCCAACTAAAATCTCAAAGGGTACTATTGAAATCATCAATGATGTCCACATTTTGAAACCTGGGGATAAAGTAGGAGCTTCTGAAGCTACCCTACTCAACATGCTTAACATTTCACCGTTTTCTTACGGTCTGGTTGTTGAGCAAGTTTATGATTCTGGAACTATTTTCGCTCCTGCGATTTTGGACATCAAACCTGAAGATTTGCGGGAGAAATTTTTGGCTGGAGTTGCGAATGTTGCTGCAGTTTGTTTAGCTGTTGGGTATCCAACTACTGCTTCTGTTCCACACAGCATTGCTAATGGATTTAAGAATCTTTTGGCGCTTGCTGCTGTTACTGATATCGAGTTTAAGGAAGCTACAACTATCAAGGAGTATATCAAGGTTTGTTGGTAATTTTTAGGGTTGTTGTTGAGAATTGAAGGATTTTTGTTTAGGATCCAAGCAAATTTGCTGCTGCTGCTGCTCCAGCCGCCGCTACTCCTGCTGCTGCCGCTCCTGCAGCTGCTGCAAAGAAGGAAGAGAAGAAGGAGGAATCAGAGAGTGAGGATGATGATATGGGCTTTGGTCTTTTTGACTAAACTCTGAGGAATAAAGATTTTGTTTGCATCTGCAGCCAGACTGTCAAATAAATGATGGAACAGACAGATTTTATTAAAACCCTTACTGTCCAGTTAATGTTCCGTTTTCCTTATTTTTTCATACATTTTAATTATTAAAAAAAAAAGGCTTGATTAAGTTGTGGGCTGGTTTGCAGTTTGTCAAAACGCTGAGCTATAAGTCTATCAAACAGTAGTTGATTACTCGGTTTATAACAATATTTTTAAATAAAAACAGATTAGTATTTAATAAAATAAATTTTCTAACCACTGGATTGAAACCGTAGATTTTTATATTGTTTAGTTGGTTAATTACTCATAAATTTGTCATTATTATTATGTAACAGAATGAATCATTCAAAACAATGCGCTTTTGCTCTTCTTTTTTTTGTATAGTACGTAAAAACGGCAGGTTGCGTAATTATTTATGTCTCGTGTTGAAACCGTTGTGCAGTTAGTTGGCTTAAAGTGTGCAGATAAGATGGATCAACAACGCGTCGTGATTACGGCCATAATTTTATTTCAAAACCTGATCCGTAAAATCATTTAAATTTTGTCAATTAATATTTTTTCGGTTGCAATTACGACTTGCCACAACTGTAACTTATTGAGACAGTCTCTTAACACTCAACTATATCAATAAATCTTAATAAAGAAAATAATTTTATTAAAAACTTTATACACAACAAATGATCATTATAATTTGTATATAAATATTTCAAAAACCCTAAATGCTCTTATTTAAATACTGACAGTAATTACAATAGAAACACTACACTCTGTTATGCATTTAAACTGTATTTGATACTAATCTACATAATAAAAAAATTGCAAAAGTTAACATTTAAAAAAATACGTGATCAAAGCTCATGTTAAGTACGAATCAACAAACATTCCTGTATTTTCCTAACAATTTGAAAACGCTGAGGGTATACTTTCTTTAGTTTTTGACATTGTTGAATGTCCTAGTAGTTCAGGACATGCTAGTTCTCCCGATTGTATATCTTTAATAGTCTTCAATAAATCAAAATTTATCTCTTCTGTTACTTTCGAATCTTGCCTAAAAAATCAAGAAATAGCAAAAATCACAAAAATTTAATCCTTTACTTGTATCCAGGATGTTCTGTAACAAATTTTCGTATCCATGAAGCTGTTGTAAGTATTTCACCTGAGGCACGAAGCCTTATAAATTTCAAATACTGCTGAATTGTACAATGCGATTCTGCATCAACATCCATTCCACTTAGATAAGTCTCAACTAAAGGAATCAAACCTGGAAATTCGTTTTCCTGTAATCAATCAAATAAAAAAACATAAATTTTCACCTCTACTAAATTACCTTTCCGTTTATTATTTCATTAACAGTCATACAGGTATAAATATCACAGTTTTTAGGCTCGCAGTTTGTTGTTCCCTTTTTGCAACACTCATTCGCTTCTGGTGGACTAATCTGAGTCGTTATATCTTTCCTAAACCAGAATTTTTGATCGCGACAAGCGTTCCGTTTTTGGGCATTTTGCATATTTTCATCGACCTAATTTTAAAAAAAAGTTGGGGTAACTTTCTTGACTATAAACTAACGTACCCTGCTTATTGGAATTAGAAAATCCAAATTGTATGACAAAATCACACGAGTTAATAAAACTACAAAACAAACAATTGCCGCATTTTCAAAATCGGTTATTTGAACTTCACAAGGACGAAACTCAACTCTCCAACCAATTGTCGAGTTGGGTGGTGGTGGCTTGAATCGCATTGTTTGCCAATTGGTCGATTGAATATTCTGAAATTAAATTTAGTTGTTTCCACCTAGTCGCTGACATTTCATTTACTTACTTCAAAATGATCAGTGTCCTCAGCATCATTCTGGTCGACTTTTTCCGAAAATAAAGAAACCGTATCTCTTATAAAAAGATGAGCAACATGTTGTGCTAACAAATGATCAATATCATTATCAACTAGTTGTTGATAGATTTTCGGATCGTATGTTAACGGAACATCATTAAATTTTTCGCCTTGTGGTGATAAATATGAATCAATTGAATCATATCGTGATTTTTTTATAACAAATTTATCATTTTTCAATGGTATTAAACCACGTTCTTCTTTTGTACGACAATCAACTGAACATGAAATAACATTCCATCGACAATCAACATCTGTAACAAAACCGCGATGAAGTGGTGATGCTGCTGTTAGAGCCAACTGTAAAATAAGAAAAAAAATTGAACAACTACTTTGTGTTTTTTTTTTGTAAAATTACCATGATGGGACAAAGAGGTGTTAATTGATCGTACAAAGTCCGAGCTTCTGTTATGTTACAAGCTTGAAAAGTTAATTGTAAACAACAGCATCCCATACCAAAACCCATCGCGTCCATATAAACATGATCTGGTAATGCGGCTGAAGAATATTTGTGAGAATCATCAACAGGAATTTTTGTTTTTTTATCCATAAATACTAGAATTATAGTTTTAGAGAAATAGTTAAGTCAAATTTTTTTTTGAGAGGTTTTACTTGGTAAATTGATGGCTACTTTTTCACCCCGTCTTTCCCGAATGTTTCTCGATAATGTTTTAAATCGAGGATGGCCCGGAAAAATTGCTTGGTCAGGGAAAAAGAGGGAACGGGTGGCGCCCTCATTCGGTGTTGGTTTTACAGGAGGATCACTGAAGTTTTCACAGCCCAACCTTAACGAGGACAAAAATATCGATACACTCAGTTTCAAAAATGAGAATTTATTATATAAAAATAAAAAATATTTATTATTAACGCTTCTAATCTTTCTCTACAATCTTTTTTCGCAAAATATATTAAAATAGTTGCATTTTTGGCGAAATTACAGAAAGAGAATCATGAAAAATGTAAATTTTTTCATTTGGAGTTTTCCAAAAAAAAAAAATTTAATTGGCTTGAAATCGGGAAACTCCAATGGCCATTTTATACCTCTACTCTATACAGAATAGTTTGGCAATAAAAGCAAATATAATACAATCGATATAAATAAATAATATCTATAAATTTGCTATTGTTGATGGCTATTAAATTACAATTACATAACGCAGTGAGTTTGTTAAATGATTAACAATATCAGATCGTTATAGCTTTTATTGCGTATTTAATTCTTTAAAACGTAATAACACAGTCTAGTATATAGTATTGCGAGAAAAATTCTCATGCATAATTAATCATAATTTTGAAAATTACATAAAAATTGATCTTAGTTAACCTTTCTGTAATTAGAGATTGTTGATGGCGTATTTAATATCAAAATAGATTATTTATATATAATAAAATGACAAATAAAATAACCAAATTATTAACTGCATAGATCATCATGCAAAATTAGAAATTAAAATTTTAAATACGATGCATTTCACTATTTAAAATTTTTATTAATTGCCAATACAATTCCTATTTAATTTATTCTTTTTAATTTTCGTTAGTTACATCAGCCAAGTATTGTTTCCCTCTTGACTTCGATACGTATCAAAAAGCCAATTTTAGATAAATCGAATTTTATAAATAAGTACACACTTGTCTAGGTAATCGCTTATCAATTGGTTTTTTTACCTTGATTTTTTTTCCAATTTGAAAAGGAAATTATTACTTAATAAGCAACAATGATTACAGTAAATGCAATAAATAATTATTTTAATAAGTAATAACATTTCAAGAAGCGAACGTATCGTGATTGCAGTTGTTATAAACTGATTTTAATTTACTTGAATTTCAAGGATAACAAATTGTAGATTTGTGCTTTGGGCTGCTTGCTGGGTCATGTGATTTTTATCACAATGTTTGACATTGAAAAAAAAAAGATAAATTGATGATATATCACTATTTGTAACCACAAAATTATTATAATTTTTTTTCTGCTGCCTCTAATGTAAATAACATATTATTGTAAATAAATTTATTAATTTTTTTTGATGACTGAACGTAAATTATAACATTTACATCCCTAGGAATATAACGAATAACAAACAACACAATATGAAGCCTCTAACATTTATTTGTAGAGAAACTAAAATGATCAGAATTGAATGTTTTATTTTAAATAGTCAAATATTAATCATATTGTTATAAGCATTTCTAATTTTTTTTTTCTTCGAAAGTCTGTAAACAATATATTTAACAAAAAAATAGAAGCAAAAGATTAGAAGCGTTAATAAGACATATTATTTAATTTTCGAATTGTAGGTATAATAAAATCTCATTAGTTTTTAGACCTTTTTTTGCAATTTTTGTTTTTTATCTTAGAAGGCTGTGATAGTAAAATAATATTTCTAGATTATGTAGGCAACAAATAATAAATAATCTAATTTGAAAAATACAGGAGTTTAAATTAAAATAATTAGTTTTTCCGGTTTAACATTTTTTTCCAAATGGCTCACTTGACTTTTTAAAATAACGTTTTCTTTGTCAATCCAAAGATGCCAAAATTTTATAGAAACCTACTCAGTAGTTTTTGTAATATTTTTTTAATATGAAAAATGTTTATATTGAGAAAAATTTTAAACAAGCTAGCATTTTAACAAGAAAATAAAATAGACAGGTATTAAACATAATTCATGTGTGTGTGTTACGTCCATTATTTAAATTTAGAAAAAAAATTCACGGAAAAGTGGACTAGGACAATAAACGACTTGCTATACAGCCAACGTTTCGAGCCTTTTTTGGCTCATTCTTAAGTTATAAGCCTTGAGAAAGAGCCAAAAAGGGCTCGAAACGTTGGCTGTATAGTAAGTCTTATTGCCCCAGTCCACTTTTCCGTGATTTTTTTTTAAATTAAACATAATTTGTAACTTCTTTTTGTTTTACAGCCTGCTTGAATTTTAGTTAACTTTTAAGGATTTTTCCAAAATATTTTTCTCAATATTACAAAAACTACTGAATAGATTTTTAAAATTTTGGTATTTGTAAATTAACAAAAAAAAATGTTAATTTTTTAGCAGCTATTGTTCCATTTGGAAAAATAGAATAGAGCAGAAAAACTAACTTATTTCAATCTAAACGCTTGTATTTTCTAAATTAAATCATTTATGGAAGCTGGTTTTATTTTTTAGTTGTTGTCTACATTATTTAGAAATATTTTTTTACCATCACAGCCATCTAGATAAAACAACAAAAATTACAAAAAATATGAAAAGTAGTCTATTAAACTCAGAATTTAACGCAGATTCCAAAAATATAAAGATATACATAGTGTTCCATGTAAAAATCGAAATTTACTGTCGTTTCCGGTGAAACCGGAAGTGATAACAAGTTCATTTTTTACTCAATTAATGGAGATTTTCTAACATAATAACTTTCCTAAGTTTCGTTTATTTATATAAAAGAATACCATTAAAAAAAGGATAAGCTTAATTTCGTTTACACCCGGTATAATTCAAAAATTAAAAATATGTATATTTTATTAACGTTTATAATCTTTTTTTATTTTTTCGTAAAATATACTTAAAAAATATATTGAAACAGTTGCATTTATTGCAAAGTTACAAAAATTAAAATAACAAGGAATCGTATTTTTTGTCAAAAAAACGAAGAAATATTTTAAAAAATAATCTAATATTACTTTACATTTTTTATATGAAGTACATACATTATACATGCAAAAACACAATTTAGTTCAATTTATTGCCAAATTATAAACATTTGAAAAAAAAGCCAATTTTTCAAAAATTAAAAGAGTAGAAAATTTCAAAAAAATCGCAAATGACAATTTGACATGGAATGCCCAATAGGTAGTTATAATAACTACTTTTAATAAATTTGTCTTATCATTTTTATCAAAAATAGTTTATTACATCTCAAGAGAGAATGTGTAATTGTGTATGTTTGATGCCTGAGCGTAGCGAGGACATCAAATAAAAATGAGGGATGTTAACACCTTTATCACACTTTTATCTACTTTCAATTAAATTAATTGAAAAAACATAAAACAAACTTTTATTTATAAATAAAAAGTGTTGAATTAAACGTCAAACTGTCAGTTCTTATACAGAGTGACATAAAAGTATGGAATAAAATTCATATTTTCTAAGTTGAGGTTTTTTTTTAGAAAAACACCGAGACATGTCGATTATATTTTTTTATTGCGCACATTTTTCACTTGTTTCCAAATTTTTTTTTGGCCAACCGGTTTTTGCGGTGACGTAATCGATGTCTTTTTTAAATAGCAACCCCTATTTTTGGTGTTGAGTATTGAAGCTACTTTTTTTTCTGCGTATAACAGTATAACATTTGTAAGGTCTAAAATAAAAACTTTAACTAATTTAACCAATTTAAATGTTTGATTGAATTTTTCAAAATAGACGCAATTTTTAAAAAAAATTACTGAACTAAATGTTCAAATTGACGTCCTTCCGTTTTTTGGCAATAACGCAACTACTTTTCGAACTCCGTTAGCACATTAGTTCTCATTTTTTTTTGACTAATTAAGCGCTACTGATTTGTAATTTTTTCTCTTAAATCTTTGATTTTCTTGCAAATATTTTTGATTTTAAGTAGCCCTTTAAAAAAAGGGTCAAATCATCATCTAAATAATCTCTAACACCACGAGCGTAGTGTGGATGTGCACCGTCTTGTTAACCATACATTAGCTGCTGGTATGTCTAGATCCTTTTTATTGGGAAAAGTTCTGCTAATGCTGATGCTAACGTGTCGCAAAAGACATTCAAATAAACTTGTCTAGTCAATGAGACGTCAAAAGAATACGGTCCTAAAATGTGATTAGCTCAAAAAAGACACATATGGGTCGATAGAAAATTCACACTGGATGAGAGAAACCAATACTTGTTACAACATCCACAAAAATTGAATGTTTAGTGTGGTTTTGTCAAATCACATTTTAGGATTTTAGGAGATCAATGATGTAAGAGAAAGAATTACAAATTAGTACCGCCTAATTAGTCAAAAAATAATAAATAATGTACTAACGGAGCTCGAAAATTAGTTGTGTTATTACTAAGCTTCGGTGCTGGAGAGTCTTGACTAAACGACCAGGTAATTAACCGGTGTAATCCAGTGGGTTGCATGTTACATATTCAACTGGTCTACACCAGATGACCAGTAGACCAGTTGAATGAATAACATGCAACCCGCTGGATTACATCGGTTAATTGCCTGGTCGTTTAAACAAGACTCTCCAACACCGAAGCTTAGTTATTACTAAGAATCGGAAAGACGTCAATATGAACATTTAATTCAGTAATTCTGTTAAAAATGCGTCTATTTTGAAAAAGTCAATAAACATTTAAACTGGTTAAATTACTTAATTTTTTTGTTTTAGACCCTACAAATGTTATACTGTTATACGCAAAAAAAAACACCAAAAATAAGAGTTGCTATTTAAAAAAAAAATTGATTACGTCACAGCAAAAAACTAGTTGGCAAAATTTTTTTGGAAACAAGTGAAAAACGAGCGCAATAAAAAAATAAAATCGACCTGTCTTGGCGTTTTTACAAAAATAACATTAAGTTAGAAAATATGAATTTTATTCCATACTTTTATGTCACTCTGTATAAATGACAAACACATGCTGTCCTAGAGCAAAAATGACACATTTTTAAGGCTGTTATAATTTATATTGAATAACAATAAGAGAAAAAAATATTTTCATTAAAAAATGTGTTTTTTTAGGGATTTAAGTCAATAAATAAACGCCCATTTTAGGTAATAATTGTTATTACAAAATCAATACTTTCATCATCACACTCAGAACCTCTGTATTTATTTATTGATTTACATATTTTATGCTGAATCATAACAGAAATTTTCTAGAAAGAATAATAAAAAAATCTTTGATAATTAAACTGTAATAATAAAGTTAAAAATCAAGTACAAGACAATCTTTTTTTATTGTTATCAATCTCCTTAAAAAATCTTGAAGCACCTATGATGAATGATGATGCAGAAAAAAATCACTTATCATCACTCTTGATGGAAAATTTGAAATACCTAGATATTTATCTAATTTATTACCTGGGAAAACTCGTAATGGTCATCAAAGACTCGCCACTTTTCAGCAATTGGGAGGCTTCCTCCCTCCTCAGCCTCATATTGGTCTCCACAATATTCAAATGCGCCAACGTGCCCCCATATGGTTTCCCCGGCGTTCCTTCAATCATATACGCCCCGTATTCAGGCCTCCACAACGATTTGACCCCATCTGGATTCTCCAGCTCCTTCTTATTCAATTCAGTCAGGATTTCCTGCGCCCTCAGACTGACCCTCGCCAGCTTCTTCTCCTCGTTGAATTTCACAATAATGTACTCGACCTCATCGCCCCATTTCAGGACGTCTCCTTGCCGGTCTCGCAGACGCTTATACAGATTTATAAACTGGATAATACCGTGTTGGCGCACATGTTCAGCGAGTTTCTTCGTTTCGTCCCAGTTTAGGGGCTTGCCTTCACTTAGTAAACCCATCACTGTCACTGAGAAACTGTTGGTCACTAGTTTCTGTGGGAAATGTGTGAATACAAACTTGTGAAAATCAATTTAAAAGAGGGAATGACAGGCGAAAAGTGCGCGGTTTTATCTAATGATGTTGCACACTGTTACACAATGTGATAAGATACAGAGAACTGGGGAAATATATCTAATCTAAACTATTCTTTCGTTTTAAATTTTGCACTAACATTATATTCATGAATTGACCACTTAGGTTGACAGCACTAGTGACGTTTGTGGCCTTGAATACTGCGCAAGCGTAACAAATTTTGACAAATTAGAGATGCTAGTGACATCTCTGAAAAGACACTAACACCATCAAAAGAATTCTTTTTTTTTTGAAATTTTGAAGTCATATTATTGTAATTTTAGTACATTTATAACTATTTTATTTAATTACAAATCTCATTAATTATATACATAAAGTTTAACTAAAATTTTACTCAGAAGAAGCGGTGTGTTATTATAATTTGTTACACGAATTAGATAATTGGCTCGTTAGCTCAGATGGTGAGAGCACCGCACAGTTTCTTGCAAGCGGAGGTCGTAGGTTCGAATCCTGCATGAGCCCCTTTCACTTTTTTCTTTTTTTACACCCAGATTTTTTATTTATTTACAAAAAAATTTGTTTTTGGCATTGAAAATTGGACACTTATTTTTAATAAAACAAGACTTTAATTACCATAAAATACTGATTTTTATATCGATTTTATCACAGTTTTTAGTAAATTGTCTAGAATTTTTAATATCTCATTGATTTAAAAAAACAAAAAATAAAATGTTCATAATTGTCACTAATGGTCCTCGAGAAATTAAAAGCCCTCTTTTATATGTCGGTCTTTAAAAAATCCTTTAAACCACCCTAATCCGCTTGTTTATGCCCTTATTGTTATTTATGTATTAAAATAACTGTATTGGCATTTAATAAATTTATAAAAACATCTAAAAAAAAATTATAACCTTGATTTAACCTTGAAATAATCGGGTTATAAACGCAGTAAACAACCTAAAGCATTTGGCTTCATAGCCTGTGTGGTTACAGCGCCGCCGTGAGCGTTTTTCAGCACTGTGTTAGCAGGTTCGATTCCTGTTCGGTCAGCCCGGGTTGAGCCCATTTTTTTTTCTATTTTTTTTTAACAAAAAATTTTAAAAATAATAGAAAAATCAAAATTGAAACGGTTTTTGTACTATGTTTTTTTATTACAGTTTGTTTAAGCTACAAATAAGCTACATTATAGGATGAATCTTTTAAAAGTATATCTTAATTTTTCTCAAAAACGAGTAATCACACCGACTTCAAAGTTTGCCATTATAAACGTTGTTTTTTTCTTTATGCACGTGAATTTTTTCAGAATTTTTCGAATCTTCCTTTCAATGAATATTTAATAATTAATATTAACTAGTCATATTAGAATGTTTCCAAAAAATTGTAGATAACCGCAAAAAATTAAAAATAATAAAGTTTAATTGTGATATCTAAAGTGTCTACTTTACTGCCCAGTCAATAAAAATGCTATAAATAAATATGACAATTTAGTGTGCTTAAATCGTCACTAAAATGTGCTGTTTAGTGTCGATTAGCAAAAATAGTTGTTTGTTTAATCAGGCAATAAAGCATTTAATGCTGTGGAAGGCAATTCAAAGCCAAGACATAAATTGAGACTTTAAAGCCAGGCAATGCATTAAATCTGCTTTATTTCTGTATTCTACATATATTTTTCTCACCGAACCTACAATTTTACCGTTTTCTAAAAAAAATTACTGTTTTACATCAAACTTCAAAAATTTGTGACATCTAAAAAACCTGGGCGGCTCTAAAGTGCCTTGTTTAGTGTGCTTAAATTGTCACTAAAATGCAGTGTTTACTGTCGTCCAGTAAAAATAAATGTTATTTGTTTAATCATGCAATATTTATTGCCCTGACTGGCAATTTAAAACAAAGACGCAAACTGAAGATTTGAAACCAGGCAAGACCATAAATCTGCTTTATTCACATTATTTTCTCGCCAAACCGATCATTTTACCATTTGTTTAAAGAAAAATTTACTGTTTTACATTAAACTTCAAAAATTTGTGACATTTGAAAATCCTAGACGGCTCTAAAGTGTCTGCTTTACTGCTTATTCAATATAAATGCTGACTTACTAACTAGTCACTAAATATAATAGTTTCGTATGCTTAAATTGTTACTAAAATGTGCTATTTACTCTTACAAAAGCAAAAATAGTTGTTTGTTCAATCAGGCAATAAAGCATTTAATGCCGTGACTGACAGGTCAAAGCCAAAACATAAATTGAGACTTTAAAGCCAGGCAAAACATTAAATCTGCTTTATTGAGCCGAACCTACAATTTTAGATTCTAAAAAAAATTGTTGTTTGACTTTAAACCTCAAAATTTTATCTAAAAATCTAAAAAACCTGAACGGCATTAAAGTGTCTGCAATGCATTTAAATCGTCACTAAAATATAGTGTTTACTGTTGATCAGAAAAAATAGTGTGTTATTTAATCATGTAATAAAGCATTTATTGTCCTCACTGGCATTTCAAAGCAAGCAGAGGCTTTAAAGTCAAGCAAGGCATTAAATCTGGTTAATTGCCGTATTCAACATATAATTTTCTCGCCGAACCTACCACTTTACCAATTTTTCAGAAAAATTTGTTGTTTTATGACATTTAAAGTATCTGCTTTACTGCCTAGTCAATAAAAAGCTGTCATATTGACTGGTCAATGAATATAATAGTTTAGTGTGCTTAAATTGTCACTAAAATGTGCTGTTTACTCTTACAAAAGCAAAAATAGTTGTTTGTTCAATCAGGCAATAAAGCATTTAATGCCGTGACTGACAGGTCAAAGCCAAAACATAAATTGAGACTTTAAAGCCAGGCAAAACATTAAATCTGCTTTATTGTCGTAATCTTCCAGCCGAACCTACCATTTTAAATCCTAAAAAAAATGTTGTTTGACTTTAAACCTCAAAATTTTATCTAAAAATCTAAAAAACCTGAACGGCTTTAAAGTGTCTGCTTCACTGCTTATTCAGCAAAAATGCTGTCTTATTAACTAATCATTAAATATAATAATTTAATGCACTTAAATCGTCACTAAAATATGGTGTTTACTGTTGATCAGAAAAAATAGTGTGTTATTAAATCATGCAATAAAGCATTTATTGCCTTGACTGGCATTTCAAAGCTAAGACGCACTGAGGCTTTAAAGCCAAGCAAAGCATTAAATCTGGTTTATTGCCGTATTCAACATAATTTTCTCGCCAAACCTACCACTTTACCATTTTTTAAGAAAAATTTGTTGTTTTGTGACACTTAAAGTATCTGCTTTACTGCCTAGTCAATAAACATGCTGTCATATTGACTGGCCAATGAATATGATAGTTTAGTGTGCTTAAATTGTCACTAAAATGTGCTGTTTAGTGTTGATCAGCAAAAATAGTTGTTTGTTTAATTAGGCAATAAAGCATGAAATGCCGTGAGTGACAGTTTAAAGCCAAAACGCAAATTGAGGCATTGAAGTCAGAAGAGACATTAAATCTGCTTTATTGCCTTCAAATAATACTCAGTACATAATTTTCTCGCTGAACCAACCATTTTAACATTTTTTTTTTTTTAGAAAAATTTGCTATTTTGTATTTTGTGACATCTGAAGTGTCTGTTTTACTGCCTAGTCAATAAAAGTGCGCTTAAATTGTCACAATAAAGCCAGACAAGACATTAAATCTGATTTACTGCCGTAATTTTCAAGACAAACCTACCATTTTAAATTTTTTTAGAAAAATTTGTTGTTTGTCATTAAACCTCAAAATTTTATGACATGTAAAAAATCCTAGACGGCTTTAAAGTGTCTGCTTTACTGCTTATTCAATAAAAATGCTGATTTATTAAATAGTCATTAAATATGATAGTTTAGTGCGCTTAAAATGTCACTAAAATGTAGTGTTTACTGTCAATCGGCAAAAATACATGTTTGGTTAATCGGGCAATAAAGCATTTAATGCCTTGACTGGCAATTTAACACCAAGACGCAAGCTGAGGATTTAAAGCCCAGGCAAGGCATTAATTCTGCTATATTGCCAAATATTCAATATATAATTTTCTCGCCAAACCTACCATTTTACTTTAGAAAAATTTGCTGTTTTACATTAAAAAACCATAAACGGCTCTAAAGTGCCAGCTTTACTGCTTAATCAATAATATTAACATATTAACTGATCATAGTCACTAAATGTGATAGTTTAGTGCGCTTTAATTGTCACTAAAAGGTGCTGTTTACTGCCTATCGTCAAAAAATCGTATTATTTGCCCAAAACCAAAAAATTTCAAAATTAAATTATTACTCTTTTTAAAGATTGTTTTTATGTTGTTGTAACTGTCAAAAAATTTAACTAATATTCCTTGCAACAATGTTAAAAAAAAATAGTTTTCTGGCTTTAGCTGGTAATAATTCGGCTACATAGCTCAAGTGCAGTGTTTTATAAGTTAGAACCTGAATAAAGCCCCCTAAGTAGAGTCTTCTTTATTTTATTTTTTTAGCAAAAACAGCAAATATATAAATTAACAATTCTATTATATTTTTTGTACAATCAGTTCACAACTGGCTGAACTCCAATTAGAAAAACATTAATTATCAATTATGATTTTTATCGACTTACTACTCGTTTTATTGACATAAAATAAATTCTTTCAATATTTTATTTATTTATAACAAATTATGTTACTCTTTTTTATCCAACTATTAATCTCTAAATCACGATAAATGCATGAGAGTTCAATGATTGTGGAAAGGTGGGTTTACAATAAATAATAAACAATTATAATAAATTCTAAGCTCTACAGATTTGCTAAATTACACTACTTAGAGACACAATAAAATGACATGAATTGTATAAATCAAAATAAAACGAAATAGGTAATTGTCTAGAACTGAACAAAATTAATGCATTTTTGAATTTATTATAATTGTAAAATTTATAATAATAGAGAAACACCTGTGTTTATTAGTGCAGCTATATTATTACAAAAAATACTCTTTGGGGAAAATGGAAAACGGATGTTATCATAATAATGTTGACCTATGCGTTTGTTTTTAAGCTGAAAAACTGGTTACAAGTTATATTTATAAACTAGATCTAACTTTCTTAATTAATAAAAAAATTAATCGCATCAATGTTGTACTTTTTGAAATAATTTTAAATATTTTCCAGTATTTAATTCGCAAAACTTGTTATTTTTACAATTTTAGAATTTTTTAAACATTAGTTACAGCATTTATTACGCTGTCATTAAAATTCCCATTTTTTTCAGCGAAAAAGTAAACGCAATCTCTATCTGCAAATACTTGAAATTATACTTAGTAACATTAGAAGAGTTACATCCAGAAGAAATATTTTTTGGACGTAACACCTCGGTCTCAAGCGACTTGAACCCCATAGATTAACTGTGATAAAGTCTGTATCGAACTGTGCAAAGCGGACTGTCTTCTCTCTATCATATCCTACTCAATGAGATTTAAATCCGGTGAACAAAGTGGCATTAACGCCAAATTCTTGGAGGATGTACATAGTTTGACGAGCAATATGTGGACGTGTATTATCTTGCTGAAAAAACAGATGTTATCGGCAATTTAGATAAGGCAGTAAAGTGGTTTATAGAACGTCATTAACATAACTCACAGCTGCCATATTGTCTCGAATAAACACAAGAGATGATAACAGTTATTCTGTAACATTTCTAATGTAACTGAGTATATTTCTCAAATACAAAAAGTCGAATAACTATATCTAATTTCATTAGATTAAAATATAAACATGCAATCAACGATATCGTTTTATTTTTGAACGAATTATATATAATGATTATATAATTTATATAAATCAAATCTTAATTACTAACAAAAAGCAGTCATTATTCACCTGTTTCCACCTATACCTATTATCTTTAACAGTTCCGGATCTCAGAATTCCAATCCGGTTAAAAACTAAATCATTCTATTTAATTATAAAACAGTTTTGGTTGTTTTTTTTTGCAATAGCTGCAAGCCCATAATGAACAAACTTCCGTTTATAAAAACAGGAAAACAAAATTTCACTTAAGCTGCAAATTCCTTTGGTTATCTTATCAGGAACTCTTCCAAATTCTGAATCAATTTCTACCGCAATATAATTTATTGGTCGTAAAGACTGGTACAGGTAGTAATAATTGTAACTTGTATAAGAGCAATTACATGATAGGGTGATACATAGAAGATCTATTCGTGTCTAATTAATCACTTTAGTTGAAAAATAATGAATTATTCATAAATTCCACACAAATCTTTAATTTGTAAATTTTTTTTTTTGGAAATTTTTTAATTAATTTTGAGTAAAGATAAAGTCGGTGTTATTGCAGCAGTTATTCTTAAATGTTGTAGTCTGAATGCCTTCTTATCATTACACCTTTCTCCCAAGTGCAGAACTCAATTCAAGTTGACCAAATCGGTAATTAAAATCAACTCAAGATCAATCACTGTGTTCTAATTAACTGACTCAACAATTTCAGTTCAAAATATGTAGCAATTTCATCGGTATAAAAGCAGAACGGCACCTTGGAGGAATATCAGTGAACTGATTGGGTTAGGAGAGACACTATGGCAAGTCTGATGATGGTAAGTAATTAATTATTTAATTAGAATTGTTAATTAATAAAAATCTTCCAGATAAATGTATCACTGATAATTGTGATAACAATTTTCACTCAAACTTCCTCAAGCGGAATTCCCTATCCCTACACAGAAGCCCATTTCCCGAAACAGGCATCAGTTATTTATGTCCCGGTATGTACCCCAGAATGCTTCAAATCATCCCATCATTCTCATTTATCATCAAACTATGAAGAGAAGGTTGTGAATTTATTGAAAATTGCCAAAAATTAATCAAAATTTTCAGGCCCAAATACCTCTGGAACAACACCAAGACCTGGGTGAACACCAACTCGCATTTCAGCAGCATGAAGGCGCACAACTCTACCATCATGGAGGTGCAGGATTCCAGCAGGACCACCACCACCACCACCATGGTAGTGCCCAGGTGCACCAGCAGATCAACCAGCACGGTTCCGAGCACAAAGTTTCGGTTCAGCACGGCCATGGAGAAAGCCACCAGGTGTTTAAGCAGGAGCACTCGCATGGTCACTACGAAGAGGGCCTCCACGAGCACGACCACGAGAAGGATAAAAACGTCAACTACCAGTTTGAATATTCGGTGAATGACCACAAAACGGGCGATGTGAAGCGCCATAAAGAGGAAAGGAAAGGGGATGTAGTCAATGGGGAGTATTCCCTTCTGGAAGAAGATGGGAATGTGAGGACTGTGAAGTACTACGCGGATTGGAAAACCGGCTTTCATGCCGAAGTTCACAACTCGAAGAGGTCTCACGGCTGATTTTTAAACTTGTTTATCCTTAATCCTAGTCTGTTGTAATTTTGTATAATCGTACAAATCGAATTGTGATAAAAGAGTTGTTTTTAATAAAAAAAATACAGAAAATTCTAGTTATTGGTTTTAATGACAACTTAGGAAATTTATTAATATTGGTTTCAGTTTAATGACATATAAAAAGTTTTGTATGGGAGAAAGTGAAGTAATAAATACGTAATCGTAACGTTGAAGTGATAGAAAGTAATCCATAATCAAGAGATAAATTAAAATCGGATGCTATTAACTTCCTATTTGTATCAGAGGGCAAGGCTGGTTATTTTGCCAAAGCTGCTGAATTTTTGCTGTGTGCATTATAATTACAAATTTCTAATAAACATATCACGTGTTGTATCCACCGGGGGCTACTAAAGAAAGCACATTTAAATATTCCAAACGAATGAAAAAATTCATTATGCTGAGTGCCTCAAAATTACCTCACTTATCACGGGATTTTCATTTACAGATTATGTCATTTTAGAGCTTTAATTAACACTATCTGATTTACCGATTCTTAATTAATCGACAAATTACTAATTAAGACGAGATTACTGACAGATTTTATTGTAATGGCTCGCATTACATTTACACCGGAAGTACTCCTACGCGATAAACATCACGTGGTTATTAAGTAATTAAAAAGTTTTTTTTTTAATTGTTATTCTGTCATTTACTTATTGTTTTTCAATAAAATTTAAAAAAATGTTAATAAAAAAATGTCAAATCATATTTACAACAAAGATGTTTATAATAACAACAGTAATAAAGCCTTAATATTAATTAAATTTAAAAATAAACAATTTTTGACACTTTTAAGTTAAATCAAGGCGCTTTAGATAAAAGCAGAGACCCTGAACAAGATTGTCTATATTTGGATGAATTTTATTATTTTGACTTACAAACTAGTTTATGACAGATTTAATAAGGGTGGTTGTAAAGATAAGTGAACCGTATTGTTACCTAAGCAGTCGGCTAGACCCTCGAAGGAAACAAACAACAGGTGCCACGCGCCAGACCTTTACAATCCACTTAAAATTCAAGGGCTGGGGTTTCTTTATCGGTAAGAAACCCAAAAGTTAATTCCTCTATTGCGCCATAAAATTCATCCAAATATAGACACACTTTAGCTACCGCTACTTATACACCCTAGTTACGTCAATTAGGCGAGCAATCATTGTTTTTTATTTATTATAGAGCAAAAGTGTTTATAATATTTGTTTTTCTTGATAAAAACTCTTCACAAACTAACTTTAAATAAAATAAAACCCATAAAACATGCAAAGAAAATGAGAAAAGAAAGAAAGAAAGAAGATAGCAGAAAACCGTTAGGATTGCCAAGCGTCCTTTATTTGAAAGGGCACAGCGTCCTCTATTTGAAAGGGCACAGCGTCCTCTATTTGAAAGGGCACTTCTTTAATTTTATAAGTGTCTTTAATGGGCTAATTTAAATAGTATCGCAAATTTTAATACTTATCGGTAGCAACAACCAATCACAGTCTCGAATTTTTTTAATTTTCCATGGGAACGAAGATACTACCGGTCTTATCTCAACTTGAAATTAGCCCATTTGTCTTTAAGATGTACCTACATAAAGAACAAAATTTGTTCTTTGATGAAACATTAAATGAAGAGAAGAAATAAACAGTTTTAAATAATAGAAAAAAGCAAAATATAACAATTGAACAAATAAGTTTTGACTTCTGTCAAATTTTGAAATTCTTTTTTAGAATTACTACTTTAGAGAATGAGACGTCTTAAATACAAATGTAAAAAACAAGTCTTAGAAAAAGGCTTTTGAAAACCAAGCCACTACTAAATGTTAAAGAAGTCCTTTATACATCATCAAAGTATCATAAAAATTTAGATTTTGGGCCATTTTGAGCCTTTTTGAAAACCAAGTCACTACTAAATGTTAAAGAAGTCCTTTATAAATCATCAAAGTATCATAAAAATATAGATTTTGGGCCATTTTGAGCCTTTTTGAAAACCAAGTCACTACTAAATGTTAAAGAAGTCCTTTATAAATCATCAAAGTATCATAAAAATTTAGATTTTGGGCCATTTTGAGCCTTTTTGAAAACCAAGTCACTACTAAATGTTAAAGAAGTCCTGTATAAATCATCAAAGTATCATAAAAATTTAGATTTTTTGGCCATTTTGAGCCTTTTTATCGTTTTCAATTGAAAAGCAGTGTCTCAGATAAATGTCCCGAACCAATTAAAAATTGATTTTTTTTTTAAACATTATGTATCGGAGAAATTTGTTATTAATTGGTTATATTTTTAAATAAACAATAATTAAAAATTATTGTGATAAAATTATTAATTATAGGTCATTTTTTATTTAAATACCATTGTCAGTCTCTTTTCAACACATTATCTATATTGCATAGCAACATATAAGACAATGTCTTGAAAAGAGACAGACAACGGCATGAAAATAAAGTATAAATGTTTTATTTAGGACCGATTTCATAATCAACTTAGAAGCTCTATTAATTTAAATGACGTTTAGACTGTAACTATCAATGATGTTTCGATGCATATTGTCATAATGACAATTACAGTCTAAACGTCATTTAAATTAAAAGAGCTTTTATATTGATTATAAAATCAGCTCTTAGAAAGTCCCTTTCCACACCCTTTTAAAAAATAAATTTCATTTGTTTTATTGGGATTAAAGAAGTTCAAGGATATCGCTAAAAATCCGGATTAAATGTAGGTCCAAAAGAAGCAGAAGGAGGGAATTCGCCATCCATCAGTCTGGCAGAAAAAATACCATAATTAAGACCAAATTCTTGAAAGGTTATATATTTTGTTGCAAAAATTGTTTATCTATATTTTTTAGTTGTTTGATTATTTATATTTTTATTAATTTATTTTTGAAATTTTTAAAATTATCTATTCCAGAGTGGAACAAACTTGGTTTTAAAACCATATTTTTGTTATTATTTTTTTATAACACTAATTAAAGTGTATTTTATCAATCTAAACCTATTTTCAAATTTTCAAAATCATTTGTTAGTACAAAAATAATTTTTTAAATTTTTTAAATAAAAATCGACAATTTTCTGAATTTGTTCTAATTCTAACTGTAAATAGTGTGTTGTAATTATTTTAAAAATTGTAAAAAATCCCATTTTATTTTTTTTGAGTACTCAGACGTTCTAAACATTAAAATAAACCCAAAAATAAAAATAAAATAAACCCTTTTGCTCTACTCTTTAAAAAATATTTTTAAAACGAATTCCTTTTGTTTTAATAGAATTGTAGAGATCCAAAAACATAGCTGAAGATCAGGATTAAGGACAGGTACGAAAGAAGAAAAGAGACTCGTCCCGTATAGCATAAAAAAGCAGATAGAGGAGATTCGCCACCCGTTAGTTGAGACAAAAAAAGAGTTCATAATTTTAATTTTTCTGTTATTTTCTATAGTTTTTTTGAACTATTCTCTCCCAACTCTTCTCCATCTTCCAATTTTCAGTTCTTCTCCTCCATTTCTGTTTTCCAATTTCTTTTGTTTCATTTTCAGTTCTTGAAACGTCGGTAGAAGAGAATTTCGTGGACGGTTACATAAAAAAGTGTTTTGATTTGACGACGTCCTTTATTTTATTATTGCAAAGTTGGCAACCCTACTTCGTATGTAGAGAGGGCCTAGTGACGTACTGTTATGAATAAATTTCAGTGAATTCTATAAAAAGAACATTTTTTTGAAAAAACTAGATATCACATGACAAATTAAAATAAAAAGTTTCTAAAAACAATAACAGTTTAGTCACGCACTTATTTTTATTTTTTTTAATAAATGTTCTTGCATAATTAAAGTTACTAACTCGAATGAAATCGTTTTATAATTTACAATCATCTAATTAATTAGCAGTAATAATTTCTAACAGTATTGGAATAAAAACTCAGAAATGACATTTACGAGAACATAATTTTATAATGTATTATGACTGCTGTTGAAAAGATAAAATATTTAAAAGAAAGTTTATTACAAATAAGGTTTGACGGAAAAACTGGAATAACAAACTAACATTAAGTTTTTTAAAAATTAAATTAGAGTAGACGACATTGAAAAGTGGGACAATTATTAGGCCCAATTTTGGCTTTGTGAATTTAGCGATAATTTCCATAAAAAAATTGTTGATTATCTCAACAATTTAAATAAATAAAAAATTCTAAATACATTAATAAAATTGCATTTTTACAGCCACTCAATATCCACATTTTGTTTTTTTTTTTAATATTTATAGTTTAGTCAATAATCGCGTGATTCCATCCTTTTAGCCAACCCTGTATAACTCGTTGAATAATTTATCTCTTTTTTCAGGGATTAAAGGATTAAAAAAGTGTCTAATAAGTTGTATAATTTTATTTTTTCCCTAAATTACATAGTAAAATTACAATATCAGTAAAAAGTTTGAAATCCCAAAATGCAGGTACTTTTGTTCAAAAAAAAAAAATTAATAAAGCCTGAAATATATTGAATAACACACATTAAGTAAACCCGAAATGAGCACAAAAATTCATCTGTGTCTAGCTTTTTTATTATTAGTTTTCTTAGCACTTACACTAAAACTTTTCTGTTTAGCGGAAACGTCTCTATTGGGGCTATTCCTATGATCAAGACCGTTTTGTACCCCATTCAATGAATTAGTCGAATGTTTTCCTGCATTTTTAACTCCTGAATCAACGTGATTTAAATTTGGACCTAAGTTAGTATCACTCGAATCCTCGTTTGTTTGCGATTCAGTATCGCTGTGCGGTTCCACTACGAATAAAAATCAAAACTCTAATAATTTATAAAAAATATTTTAAAAATTTAATACCTGGACAGAAAAACTAGGCGCCAATCACTCGGCTGAAAAAATGAATGGTGAATAAAAAGCGACGATTTTGTGCAAAGTTAAACAATGGCATAACGTTACAATGTAAATTTTTCTGTTAAGGTATTTAATGCATCATAAACAATACTAATTACTACAAACAGATATACAAGTTTCATCGCCAAAAACAACTCGAGCACAAAATAGTTGCAATGGTATTTTGTGCCATAAATACTTAAAAACTACCACAAGAATTTTTAGTACTAATTAAGACAAAGTATATTAAACAAAAAAATACGAAAGTGAGAGAGATTCCACAGTAAACAAGTAAATTTTCCAAGACAATTAATTTTTAAAAAGCATTCATTAGAAAAATTATGTTGACATCAATTGCTCTGGTTATAATTAATTTCTTCCGCATTTTTGATCTACTATTATTATGTAAATATTTTCTATTTAAAGCTGGGAAATTTTTCAACTGATTAAGGCATAACAAAAATTAATTTTATTGAACTCAAGTTTTAAAAATCAAAAAAAAAAAATTAAATCTCTGGAATGTCCCTCATTGAGTGCAGAGAAAACATCTATTTAAAAGAAAGTTCTAGCAACTACAAAACTAAAACAACACTACACATAAGAGTGATTTTTTATCTCATAACTATTCTTACTTTTCTCCTGATTTTGGTCAACAATTCCACTAACCGCCTGTAAAATTCTCAGTTACATAAAATTCCTAAAAAATCGAGTGACTTACAGCGATTGAAGTTATAGACGATTTCGAAAATAAACGTTCAGCTTCTTTAAATTTTCGATTTCTTTTATCCGCTTTTGAGTTTGTTGTTTTATTACTTGATAAATACCGATCCCAACCCCTAATTATATTCCCATATAATTGCGTATCCTCTAAATATGAACCCTCAAACGCGTAAATCTGTCTTTCGAGATTTGCTAACGTTTCCTAGTAAATTTCAAATTTTAGCATGAAACAGAGGGCAGATTTTTTTGATAAAAACCGAGAATCTAGTCAATGTAAACAATTTTTAGTAATTGCTGCTATTAAGGCTAGTCAGACTCTCCTAGAAACTTTTCTATAACATTTTTTTTGCCTTTAAATATGTATTTTTTTAATGTTGTATCAAAAGACGTGTTTTTTAATTGCCTAAGGCGCTTAATGATTGCCATAAATGAAAAAAAAATACCATTGTCTTATTTAAAAAAAAAACGTATTTTTATTTTTTTCTATGACATTCTTTTAGGTCTAAATTTTGAGGAAATACTGCAATTTTTTTTGTAAATAGATAATATAAAAGTAAAGGACGCTTAACTATTTTCAACTTTATTAATCAATTATTTATTTAAATATTGTTGACAGTAGTATAAACAAATCAATATCTCATAATTTACAAAATCTTAAAACATCAAATTAGACTTACTTGTCTAGAAAAATATGCCAAATATTATCACCAATTAATAATTTAAAAACATTAAGTTTTTTTAATGTGTATTTACGTAAAAATTAGCGCTGAGTTAATGGGGATGAGGAAAATCAGCTCTGAAATCAAAATAAAAGCCGTTTATTTTTATTTTTTGTGTAGGACCAGCTGAAACTTTAATTAAATTATCTGAAATGACCAACTACGACATTTTTTAATGGTTTAGATTATCGAAACTTGAAAAAAAAATCAAAATTCAGACTTTTAATATTTGTATTTTTTTATCTTTACACCGAGCTATCTCAGAAACCATAATAGCTATCGAGTTGATTTTTGTTGCGTTCGCATGTAAAGACTTGAGCGATTTTGGTTGTTTGATTGAAAGTATTTTACTTCCATTTTTCATATATTTTTTGATAATCTAAAGTCGAACTTCCGGTGTTGTGGTAATCAATTATAGACGATGCAAAAAAAAAAATTATTATTAGAGATAAACCCTTACATTAAGCGAACGAAATGTAGAGAAATGATCCAGGAAGTTTTTAATAAAACCAGAATTAGATTATTTTTTGGAGATTACGAAATATTATTTTTTTTAAACATTGTTTGGACTTTTGATCGTAGAAAAAACAAAGATTTTCATAATAATAATGATGATGATAATAAAAATAATACTGAATTCTGATTTCTACGTATAAAACAGTTCGTGTATAACCAATGTAACCATATATAAATAAGTTTTTTGTAACGATTTTTAGAAAAATACATCTTTTCTAAAATACATCTCCTTGCTATAACTCAAAGCCGAAAGTCCGAAACCCCTCTGTGACAGATTATGGTCCCAGAAGTGGTCGTTTGAAGAACATTGTAGTGTTCGTGTTTGTCGTCTGTGAAAAATAGTAAAGCTGCAAATTTGTGTAGTCGTCCAGGTCAGAATCAACCATTATGAGTACTACAAACAGCAACAAAGTATTCCAAATTGCAAAATTTGATGGACAAAACTTTCAACAGTAGAAGTTTCAAGTAAAGTGCACTTTGAGAGCAAAAGAAGTTTATAACATTGTAACAGGAAAAACTAGAAGACCTGTTCCAAATGTAGTTGAAGACTGGGATCAAAAGGATGCATTAGCTATGAGACAAACCCGGACTGACGTAATTAACCGCCTTTTTCTGTTATAATCAGTCTAATAATTAAAATTGGGGCCATGTCTTGGAGTAGGTGCAGATGTTAAATTACATTTGTATTCACTAGATTCTCGGCTTTTACGGTATCGGATAACTGATTGTTCTTTGATAAAACAAATTTATAGATAAATCTTACCCCAATTTCTGCCTTTCTTTTAACTAATTCAGCTAACTCCTGGCGAGCATCCACTGATACATTGTTCTTAGCTGACATTATTTTTAGTTAAAAAATTACAACAAAACTAACTTTAGCTGTTGTATATTGCATTAAATTAATAAATTCAACTTTAAATTGTTAATAATTTCACAAAACTTGTTTATTTATAACACTTTTCTAATTTTGTTTGTGGACGTTTCTCAATCTGTCACCTGTCAACGTCAAAATGACGTCAAACAAGGCTATAGATATACAAATGTAAGAGCTTGACACTTCAAACGTTACTTTTAAAGGGCATCAAAAAATTAATATTAACACAAATAACAAGTTTTTTTAAACAAAATTAGTGTTTTTATAATTATTTTTAATTTATTATGATTATTATAGCTTAAATTAGGCCACTGGACTAAATTTTTGTGTACAACAAATTTATGGCATAATATTTCTATGGATATAGCACAAGCTTCACCAACCGAATAAACTTAAAATCTCTAAAAACAGTTTTTAGGTTATGTTTACTTCAAAGGTGAAAAATAGTTAAAATTTGATTATTACACTGTGACACAGTAAAATAACTGCATAATTTACAATAAAATAATTCTCGCAATTAAAAAACATGTCAACCGATAAATTACTGCGTGTGACCCAAATGAATGCGATTTTTCTCGACAATGAGATTTACAAAGCTCTTATGCAGATAATTCACGAGACAAGTCGTTTTTTACCTGTGAGATGGCCTCTTCTTTATTAATTTCTTCTATTTGTTGTAATTTTAGCCTGGTTACATTGCCCCAATAGAGCCTGAACTAAACCTCTTTGTCCGTTTAGCCCTTATAAAAAACTCAGTTTGTCGCAATGAAGGCACATTCGGGCAACAACTTTTATCAATAAAATACAGTAACATGTCTAATTTGAGAAAAATACTTTACCTGTTTGGTAACTGTTTTGATTATATCAAAAACCGTCTGGAATTTTGGAAACCATCACATAGGATTAACACTGTTATCTTCAAGATTAATATGGTTGTAGTTTTGTTAAATTTTATTAATATGTCTGTGTTTTTACGTCACGGTGAAAAACCGTTGCTTGTAGAGAGATTTTTGGGGTTAAAACAGGAATTTGCAAGTGAGAGTGGACCAAGACACTTTGAATCGAAATATTTAGCTAGAGAGTTGTTATGGAACGGTTTTATTGTAAGAATCTACCAAAAGAGTAACGTATCATTGAGTTTTTCTTGTAGGACATTCTAATCCACATCATTCCTTTAATTAATTACCACAAAATTAAAAGAACAATGAGACACTACAATCCATTTCATAAAAGGCCAACGTACGTTGTACTAAACTCTCGTATTATGACAATGCATTCCAAATGTGCTCATTGTGGGGAAAATCCGATTTTACCTCACCATATGGGTTGTGCCCACATCTTTTGTTACGTTTGTTTAAAAGCAAGTACTCTCACCAATTCTTCTAAATACTTAGTTCGGTTTTTAGGGAAATCAAACTGCTGATTCAAAATATGAATGCCCAATTTGTGAACATAGGAATCCTAATGTTTTATGTGATAAGGTCTCTGTGATAAATTAACAACTTACAGTAGAAAATATATATTTGTTTGTTTATGACTGACTGTTGTGACTCAATGACTCAGCAAATCGTGATTCTAAAAAAACGAAAATTATATTTCTAGTAATTAAAAAAATACGGCATTACGTTGTATCAGTACTGGTGTTTTTCTTACAGCACAAAATTGTGTAATTACGTAGAAAAGTAGTGTTATTACTAAAACTGATATTGCTGATGTGAGAAATATGTATTCATTGTGTTTACGATATTGGCAGCATTTTACACTCCAAAAAGCTCGAGTATTATTAATCTGAAAATTAAATTTTAGTGTTATATTAAGACACTGCTACCAACATACTAAATCAACCATATCCATACACACTCCAATTTTCTCATTTTCGTTACTTATACTACGATAATAATTGTCTAAATTTAAATAATCGTCCATACATGTTGGACATAATGTTGTATTATTTATATCACTGCCATTAATGCATTCCATAAAATTGTCATAATATTTATTGAATGCTATCGTTTCAAGAGATTTATTCGCTGTTAGTTGTCCATCAATGACTTGGAAGCATTCTAAAATGATCTCACTATAGCTTTGTTTCAACAGTTCTGAATTTGACTTCACATGCGCAGAACTGTTTTAGCAGTCCGAAATCACGATTACGCATGTGCAATATAGTAACTAACTCACCATAACATTTTGCATTGTTCCACAAATTGTAACTGTTCAAGTATAAAGTTTGAACAATTTGTAATCTATCTAAATTAATAAAATTATCAATACAGTAAGTTCCATTATCTGAAAGCTAACTCAACTTAGATTGATTTTATTAAATTAACAGAATCTTTACCTTTTTCATACCTTCATAACCTTCTTCTATATCTATATAGGAATGTACACAATTTTCACAAAATGTTATTGGCCTAGAATTCTGTATTGCACATTTTGTAAATTCTGCTGTGGAATTTGCAAATTGGTCTCTAAGTTCTGTACAATTTGATTCTGAGTTTACAGACACTAATAAACTCCTAAAAGATTCCATTGTTTAAACAATAAACAAATTGGAAAGAAATACTTACAGTACAAGAAACAAAAAAGTTTGAAGATGACACATTTGTATTCATTTAGTAAAATAATATAAAACGTTTTTAGAGAGTTTCCGCCTAGAAACTGTGATAATATTTATGTGATAATAAAAACTCCCCTTTTTTAAACAAAAACATAACCTCAAACTAACCTGTCACTTTTTGTATTGCTGGTTGTCTAATTTTCTACCGAATGTCGAAAAGTTAGAAATTACATTTTTGGCAATTTATTTAATAAAAACAATAAATTTCTTTTAGAAGTAAATAAAACACATAAAATTTGTCAATAATTAAGAGATATATCATTTAAAACTTTTTTTTTTTCTTATTATTGCAACATTCGATTGAATAATCACTCGAGCGCATGCCCGTTCCAAAATCTCTATAAAAAGAAGTCCGTTTTGCCGTTTGCGCAATCTCAGTTTTTTCGCCGGCAGTTGTTGAGCTCGTGCTTTTTCTAGGTTAGGTTTTAAAATTTCAAATTTCTTTCTATTTTTTTTTAAAATGTCGAAGCCACCATTCAAAGTCGGTACGTACTTCAATTTTCTTTAATTTTGTTGCTTTAACTCCTTTTTAAGCTGATTTAAAACTTGCCGATTGGGGCCGCAAAGAGATCTCCCTTGCCGAGAACGAAATGCCGGGTTTGATGAGTCTCCGCAAGCATTACGGCCCCCAGAAGCCTCTCAAGGGCGCAAAAATCGCCGGCTGTCTTCACATGACCATCCAAACGGCCGTTCTCATTGAAACTTTGAGAGAATTAGGAGCTGAGGTATGTCTATTTTTAAAATCGTCCCATTGTGATTTTGCGATAACCCCCTGACCCTTTGAAGGTTCAATGGTCAAGTTGCAACATATTTAGTACGCAAGATCATGCAGCTGCTGCTATAGCCAAAACAGGGGTGCCTGTCTATGCCTGGAAGGGGGAAACGGACGAGGAGTATGTCTGGTGTATTGAACAGACTTTGGTTTTTCCTGATGGAAAGCCGTTTAATCTCATTTTGGATGATGGGGGCGATCTTACGAATTTAGTACATCAGAAGTATCCTCAGTATTTGAAGGACTGCAAGGGGATCAGTGAGGAGACCACGACGGGAGTTCACAATTTGTATAAGATGTTTAAGGAGGGCACCTTGAAAGTACCAGCTATTAATGTCAACGATTCGGTTACTAAAGTATGACTTTTTTAATTCAAAAATTAGCCTTTTCTATTTTTTTTTAACACAATTTCAAATTTAATTAATACAAAAAACTCTGTTATACATTTTATAATTCCTATCTATCACAAAATTTTGTTATTAATAGTACCCCATTGGTTAGTTTTTTTGCTTGTTAGGTGTCTTAATATTGTTTTTTTATTTTAATTTTTTTTTTTTTTGCTTTAGAGCAAATTCGACAATTTGTACGGCTGTCGTGAGTCTCTAATCGACGGCATTAAACGCGCTACTGACATCATGTTGGCTGGAAAAGTCTGCGTTGTTGCTGGTTATGGCGATGTTGGTAAAGGCTGTGCCCAATCCCTTCGAGCCTTCGGGGGTCGTGTCCTCATCACCGAAATTGACCCAATTATAGCCCTTCAAGCCGCTATGGAAGGCTACGAAGTGACAACAATGGAAGAGGCAAGCAAAGAAGGCCAAATTTTTGTCACTACAACAGGCTGCAAGGATATTATTCTTGGCAAACATTTCCTTAATATGCGAAATGACAGTATAGTGTGTAACATAGGGCACTTTGATTGTGAAATAGATGTTTCTTGGTTAGAGAAAAACGCGAAGAGTAAGACGAATATCAAGCCCCAAGTCGATAGATACTTGTTAGCTAATGGGAATCATGTTATTGTCTTGGCTGAGGGAAGATTGGTGAATTTGGGATGTGCGACTGGTCATTCGTCGTTTGTTATGTCGAATTCGTTTACGAATCAGTGTTTGGCTCAAATTGAGTTGTGGACTAAGTCAGGGAAGTATCCAGTGGGGGTACATATGTTGCCTAAGGTTTTGGATGAGGAAGTGGCGAGGTTGCATTTGGATCATTTGGGGGTTAAATTGACGAAATTGACACCGGAGCAGTCCAAGTATTTGGGAGTGCCGATTGAAGGGCCCTACAAACCGGATCATTATAGATATTAGGTCCTAAATCGGATTGTTTTGATGTACTTATGATTTACATGTATATAATTAAACAATCGTGTCAAGTGTCATTTGTATTTTTTCTTTAAATTCCTATTTTTATGCAAATTGTTTAAGAAGTGACTATTGTAGTCTGAAGAAAGTTTTTGTTATTTAAATCTGCTAAGAAACAGAGATTAGGTAACGCATATTTTTCCAGATTTATCTCAACTGATAAAATTGTTGCTCAAATTGTTATTTCATTTAAATTGCTTAACAATTGTAAGATGTCAATAAAAAAATTAAACAAAAAAATAAAAAAAATTTCTAATTTGAAATGATTACTCCCTTCGCAATTCAACTGTGGCCATTTCAGTTGCCAATATTGTGCATTAAAAATCTTATTTAAAAAAAATGAGGGTTGCAATTGATTTAATTTTTTTTTAAATATCCTGTAATTATTATTAATTAATTAGGGATGAGTTACATTACAGGTCAATTAAATTCGGGATAAATCAAGTTTTAGGGCGTTGGTGATTTTATTTGGAAAAAAATTGGTGTTAATCACGAAGCTTCTAGATAAGCACTTTTTTCTCTCGTTTTTTTGGTGGTTGCATGATTCAGACGGGCGCTTCTTCACCTCACACTTTCCTTTGTTCAGTAGTTATCGGAAAATCGTTTGATAATGACGTGTGGGAATCAGATCGATCTAATTTATTTAAACAAATTAAATTCTTGCGGTTTCGAGACTAAAACTGGTGCAGTGTTTTTGTGAAAATGTGTTTTAAAAGTAAGTTTATTTTAATTTTAAATAAGCTGAGAACGAGTAAAACTGCAATTTGCGATTTTTAATTCGATAAAATTATTGATTTTGCACGATTTAATCAAACAAACTGATTAATTTATTCAAAATTAGAGTAATTAATATTCTCTCTTTGTTAATGTACTTTAAATAAATAAATGATAAGTCAGTTATTAATTGATTTGAGTCGATAAATTGCATTTTTGTCCATCCATGTAGCTCAGATTTACAATTAATAATTTACAAAATTAATAATTTACTATTTCAAATAATAATTTACATAACACGATGATTCATTTACAAATTAACTTTCACTTTTTTTATCAAGGACACAGTTGGTCCGATGTTATTCTGATATAAGAGGACACTTTTGCGTGTTTTTTTCTATTTTGCAAATGTCTTTATCATTTTTTTTTTTTTGTTTCAGACAGTGTTAAACCAACTTGAGAAGAAGATCAACAACAGCCAAGGCCACTTTAAATAAGATAAGTACTTTTATTTTCTATAAAACGAAATTTTAATCGGTTTTGATTACATTATTTTTACATTTTTAAAATGAAATTTAGACACTACATTTTATAAAATTTCACTCAGAGATAAACAATTTAACCATCATTATTTTTACATCAATAAACTTGTTTTTTATTTGTGCTCCCTTTCCGTCCCCCTTAAAAAATAAATAAACGTATAAAAAATATTCCTTTCGTTTTATTGGGGTTTGGGGGGGTAGGTTCCAAGGACGTCGCTGGAAATCTGGATTAAAGGTAGGTCCGAAAGAAGCAGAAGGAGGGGATTCGCCACCCAACAGTTGTGGCAGAAAATGATGCCAAAAGTTTGTTTAAAATTATTGTAATTTTGTTATGAAAAATTGTTTATCTTTGCTTTTCAATCGTTACGTTTTAGTTTGGTGGTTTAGGAGAGAGACAATTTATTTATCAGTTTTTACACATTTTTTTTTTATAGAAAGTGTTGATCTGATATTATTAAATTATTATTATATTATTATTATTCGGACATTTTTTGTATTTTTGTGTATTTTTTTTATTATTATTATACAGATTTACTTATCGATTTCGATTTGTTTCAGTCAGTGTTTGAGAAGCTCAAGAAGAGGAGAGAAGCAACAACAACTAGAGCCACTTTAAATAATTAAGATAAGTAATTTTATTTTCTTTAATACTCAATTTTATTCGGTTTTGGATTCTATTATTTATACATTTTAAAAAAAAATTTCAAAACATTGCATTTTTGCATTACAAAATTTCACACAGAGATAAACAATTTTACCATCATTGTTTTTACATAAATAAACTTTATTGTTTTTGATTTGTAATCCCTTTCCGCCCTAAAAAATAAATAAAGGTATAAAAAATATTCCTTTCGTTTTATTGGGGTTAGGGGGGTAGGTTCCAAGGACATTGCTGGAAATCCGGATTAAAGGTAGGTCCGAAAGAAGCAGAAGGAGGGGATTCGCCACCCAACAGTTGTGGCAGAAGATGATGCCAAAAGTTTGTTTAAAATTATTGTAGTAATTTTGTTATAAAAAAATTGTTTATCTCTACTTTTTAACCGTTACTTCTTTGGTCTTTGTTTTTTTAAGTTTTATAGTTTACGAGACGGACAACTTAATTATCAGTTTTATACATTTTTTTTTAATACAAAGAGTAGGTCTGGTTTTATTATAACTTTAGACCCTCTTTGTGTTTTTGTGTATTTTTTTTTACTATTACTTGCATAACTTATCGATTTCTCTTTGTTTCAGGCTACGTTTGACCAGCTTAAGAAGAGGAAAGGAGCAACAACAACCACAGCCACTTAAAATAAGATAAGTATTTACTTTTATAATCTATAAAACGGAATTTTATTATTTTTATATTTTCAAAAATAAATTCAAACATTACATTTTTACATTTGAAAATTTCACTCAGAGATAAACAATTTTACCGTCATTACTTTTACATCAATAAACTTACTTGTTTTTTATTTGTGCTCCCTTTCCGCCACCCTTAAAAAATAAATAAACGTATAAAAAGTATTCCTTTTGTTTTATTGAGGTTTGGGGGGTAGGTTCCAAGGACGTCGCTGAAAATCTGGATTAAAGGTAGGTCCGAAAGAAGCAGAAGGAGGGGATTCGCCACCCAACAGTTGTGGCAGAAGATGATGCCAAATGTTTAAAATTACTGTAATTTTGTTATAAAAAATTGTTTATCTCTACTTTTCAGTCGTTACATTTTTGTTTTTGTTTTTTTTTCAGTTTATTAGCTTACGAGAGGGACAATTTATTTATTAACTTTTACACGTTTTTTTTTTTAATACAAAGAGTTGATTTGGTGTTATTGTAATATAACTTCGGACACTTTTCGTATTTTTGTGTATTTTTTTTTATTTATTATTTTGCAAATTTACTTATCAATTTCGATTTGTTTCAGTCAGTGTTTGAGAAGCTCAAGAAGAGGAGAGAAGCAACAACAGCCAAGGCCACTTTAAATAAGATAAGTACATACTTTTATTTTCTATAATACTGAATTTTAGTCGGTTTTGATTATATTATTTATACATTTTTAAAAGAAAATTTCGAAACATTGCATTTTTGCATTACAAAATTTCACACAGAGATAAACAATTTTACCATCATTGTTTTTACATAAATAAACTTTATTGTTTTTGATTTGTAATCCCTTTCCGCCCCCTTAAAAAATAAATAAACGTATAAAAAATATTCCTTTCGTTTTATTGTGGTTTGGGGGGTAGGTCCCAAGGACATCGCTGGAAATCCGGATTAAAGGTAGGTCCGAAAGAAGCAGAAGGAGGGGATTCGCCACCCAACAGTTGTGGCAGAAGAAGATGCCAAATATTTATCAATAATTATTGTAATATTATTTTATTTAAAAAATTGTTTATCTCTGTTTTTTAATCGGCAAATTACACTTTATTGTTTCAGATTGTTACAAATATTCAAATTTTTTTTCAGATTAATTATTGACAATTAACAAGAAGCTGTACGCACTCAGGTGGTAGAATTTGAAACTGATGAACACGTGCCTTATTGAGGGATAAAACTCAAAGTGTTAACAAATTATTGTTTTTCCCTCAATATCCCACGTTTTCGTTATTTATAAATTTCTCCATTAACGTCATTTAATTATTTTAATTTCTATTATTTTTTTTTTTAGATGCTGTTATTTGAAACTACCTAAATTCCAGAGTACGCAGCAACAATGCCTGGTTTCGTTCTCTTAAGGTGAGTCTTTTAATTTTTTTTTTAAACAGTTCACGGATTTAAATGTTTTTCAAAATTTTAAAAATAAATTAAGAGAAACAGAGATCAACAATTTTCGTATTTCTTTATTTATTAATGTGATTGTCAGTGATTGAGTTCTGCAATTAATAGATTTGTTCCATCTGATGTTTCCCTGTCTCAAAAGATTCAAATAATTACAAAAATGGCCAACAGACTCAATTATTTACAGACACCTTGTAGTACATCACACAAGACAAAATATCGACAGTATTTGAATAAAAAAAAATAACAACATTTTTGGATATTCAAAGATTTCAAATTTGAAATCAACAAAAAACCTTATTTATATCAAAATATTTTAAATGATGACGTAAACACACTGTTTTGTGGCGGAAGATAAATACTATCTTTCTACTATCTGAAATTGGTTTGGAAATAAATGTGTGTTTTATTTATAATCCCGTTACGTACCCCCTTAAAAAAAATAAACGTTTTAAAGTAAATTCCTTTCGTTTTATTGGGGTTTTGGGGGGTAGGTTTCAAGGACATCGCTGGAAATCCGGATTAAAGGTAGGTCCGAAAGAAGCAGAAGGAGGGGATTCGCCACCCAACAATTGTGGCAGAAAAAGATGCTACAAAAGGTTGGTCCTTAATTAGGACATTCTGAGTGAATAAAAATGCTTTTTTTAAAATTGTTGATCTCTGTTTTAATTGCTAAATTTTTGGTTTAAAAATTTAAGTTGTATTTAACGTCGTGAATTTTTTTTTATAAAGTTTACCTTTTGCTCTACTATTCTATTTCAGGTTTTACTAATTTTTCTGTTTTAGGTTTTATTAATTTTTGGATATTTGCAGATTTTTTTTCTATTGAAATATCTTACTGCTGTTAATATGTTGTTGTCGATATTATATTATATTTTTTTAATGAATAAACATTAAAAAACTATCTTGTCTTTATCTTTTTTATTCCTCCAATTTTTTTTTATTAAATCTTTAAAATTTATAGATATGACGTCTATTAACTCAGTACCAGTTCAGAACTGTACTGAGCATGCGCAGTTAAAATTTCAAAGCGTTGAAACTCCTCTGCGCATGTCCAGCCCGATTCTAAACCATTTTATTAGTTCAAAATTGTTGTTAGATTAAATTTACAATAATTTTTTAATTGTTGAAATATTTTTTTATTAAAAATAGTTGTTTATATATCCAGTAACTAACTGATACAAATAGGCTTCGTAGCTCATGTGGTTTGAGCGCTTGTAAAAGCGTTTGCAACATTGGCGCTAGTAATTAACGCAGAAAGGTGTTTGCGAGTTCGAAACCAGCACAGAGCGAGTGCCTACGGGCTAAGCCGACTTTTTTTTCTTTTTTTTTAAACAAATTAATTAAAATTATAAAAAACTAGACTCTATAACAACAAATTTATAAATTAGTAACAAAATTAAACAATTTTTTAATAATAATAAAGTTTAAATTTGAAAATGGTGTTTTATCTGTCATCTGTCAACAGCAAAACTAAATTCCCTAAAAATATCACTAAACAACATAACCTAAAAATTTTGTTAATAATTTATTTGTTTACTAGCATTTATTATGTGAATATTTTTTTCTGAGAAGAGAAAATAGCTGTAAAAGAAATGGATGCGCCTGAAATTTTACAGAAAAAACTGTATTTTTTGCTTGAGCAGTTACAAAACATGGCAAGAGACCTACCCCCGTAAGTTCTTCCCTTTTTATAAACAATAAATGACAAATTGCTTGTTTTTTATATACAGTAAGTACCAAAT
This sequence comes from Tribolium confusum, assembly GCA_029207805.1. NCBI lineage: Eukaryota > Metazoa > Arthropoda > Insecta > Coleoptera > Tenebrionidae > Tribolium > Tribolium confusum. Next base: position 2,043,153 of record JALGAY010000004.1, read on the forward strand.
GCGCCTCCCTTATGAATTGCTATCAAGCCTTGCAAATTGTTTATTAAATGAGACAGTTTTTGAGATAGTAAAGGGGCTGCTAGAAATTCAACACGTAACAGAACAGCATTTATACCAGCAAAGGTTACAGTTTCTCAACAACAAGAAAAGTAACACTGAATTTATTGAAACTGAAACAAGTAATAATAACAATACGTAATTACAGTTGAAGAACATGAAATTTTGAGTCGTTACAGTAACGATCCTGATCAAAAAGTTGAGGAACTTCGTAAATTTATGATTAAACAAAAAGAGGAACTCAAACAGTTTGATATGGGGTTAGTTTTGCAACTAGACGAAAAGGTAAAACACTGACTAAACACATTTAGACATAAAACATTGTCCAACAGGTGGCTGATCAGCAACAAGTATTGGAACAAGCCGGAGTGCCTGGGTTTTTTGTCACAAAAAATGCAATTGAAATTAAAGTACAAATGCATCTACTTGATTTTATGCTCAGGTTGAGTAAAATGACTCTACCTTCGTAGAAATAATGGAAGGTGGATAAATAATAACAATTTTTTTTACCCTATTTGCAACATAAAAAACCTCAAATACACTTACACTAAATGAGTCTTAAATTTTTGATTCCTAAATATCAACAATTTGAATCTGTTGCGTTTACCGCTTGATTTAAATGCCTAAAACAGCTTGGCACAGACAACGCAATGTCTAACATTTAAAAATAATACTATTAAAAGCACTACTTATGCAACCTTCTTTGGAGTATTTGTACCGTAAGATGATCCTTTTTTAATCTCAGACATTCCAATTGTTTTGTCCAACAACAAGTAAACTAAAAATAAAATCTCAATATTTTTTTTAACACAAGCTAAATACTCACAAGCTCCTATAATACTGGCACCAATAGAAAAATAAAGCAATTCCCCACTAAACAACAGCTTAATTAAATAATACATCATAGGACAACAAATTAAAGCAAGCCAAACAGCAATATTAATAACCGAATTAATCCTCCGTTCAATTTCAAACGGTTCTATTCTCGGAATACCCGAAGTGGCAAAAAAATCCCCAGTTTTTATAAAACTATCTCGCAGTTTGTCTTTTCGTACAAACATTTCTCTGAGAAAATCTTCTTGTTCGGGTTCGGTTTGTGGCAAGTCTTCTAAAGGAATTCGTTTCATGTACATATGAGCCGTAACAGGTCTTCCTAATAACATGTCTCTTATCGTTGGTTTGTTTGGATCATTATCATCAAAACATATTTCAATATCATAAACTGCGGGAACTTTGCCTTTCATTGAAGGGAGACTAGCTGTGAAACCCTTGGTTCTTGGAAGAAGGTGGTGTTTTAATTCGGGGAGATTCTTTTGGCGGGCGAATTCTAAAGAGATTTTGTGCTTTGTTGGCGTGAAACGGGTGCCTTCTGGGAAGAGCAGTAACTGGAATTTAACCAAAAAAAAATAGTTACACGATAGGGACAAAAATTGGCACAAAATACTTGTTTTTTTCTAGAAAACAACTAAAAACTCTGTTTTAATTATTTAATATCTTTAGTACAGTACGTTTCAAATAGACAGACATCGCGGTAAGCAGTGGAAATTCAAATTTAAGTTAGCAACATAATTTCCACAAATTTTAGTGTTACGATATTTAAATTTGACAGTATTTTTGGCGGGAAATTTTTACAAATTCTGGTCGCCTACTCTTGTCTATATTTTATTTTTATGTACGAAATTTTTAGAAATGATTGTAGGGTCGTAGGAGGCTGTGGAAACAATACAAAATGTTTTGCCTTTTGAAGACAATGATTTTAGCTGTTGTTATAGTTATTATTAGACAATTGAGTAACTTCAAGGACCTAATATTGCGAAAGTAGGACATTACAATGAATATTCGTGATATAGAAAATTTCCACAACCTCCTACGACCCTACAATCATTTATAGATACGTTGTACAATAATTGTACAACATTATAAATGTCTTTAGTCTACGTGTGCTCTGTGTGCGTCTATATTGTTTTTGCCGCTTTACTTCAGACGTAACACAAAAATAGAAAGCTGTATTACCAACAACAAATCTCAATTTTTTTTTTGAGAACTTCTTTCTATGGCAGCCTGTTGTATTCTGTTTTTTTTTCCAACATTTATTGTTTTTATTCGAATTACACACATAACCAATTAAAGAAAGTAATTATCTTTATTGAATTAACAAGGTTTTGACATATTTCACTTTATTTATTGCTCATGTTTCCAATATTTTGCACAAAAAAAAAACAAATAAAATTCATAGATAATGCCTAGCCAGTTCATTGTAATAGTTCTATTTATAAATAATTATTCATTGAGTTATTTTTGTATGTTTTGATTTGATTTTAAATAATTAATGACTTTTTACGAGTTTATTTTAATTGTAAAACTTAGCAAAGTGATAAAACGCTTAACACTTCACGTATAAAAAATTCAAAAACAACAGAAAAATTAAAGTTTATGCTAAAATTAATTGTTTTAAATACATTATATTTCTTTATGACCACCAGCAGACATGTTAATGTCACTCTTGTTAAATAAATTATTGTTATCGATCGGAGTCTAATTTAAAGCACAATTTGTTATTGCATTATTTTGTCCACTATAGACATTGTACACTTGTAGAGGGCCATTATAAGTGTTTGTAGTCTATTCAATTCTAATTTGATAGCAGCATTGACACACAATTTTTTTTTATTAACATTTATTTATTCTTAGAATGTTCTCCATTTTGTTATTAACACCACTCGCACATTAAAAACCGTACAGTTGTTGGTAATACAGGTTTCCATTTTTGTATTACATCTGAAATATAGCGGCAAAAAAAATAGACGCACATAGCACATTTGGACTACGGATTTTTATAACGTCTTTGTATAAAGCAAATTTGGGTATTTATTATCGTGTCAATGAGGTCAATAACACCCTATCTTTGTTTACAAAGATAGGGTGTTATTCACACACAAATCACAATGCCTACTTCAGGCTATGAACCGAAATCATAAATAATAGCGCTCTAAAAATATCGAAAAACTACATTTTACAAAAAACAAATTCAAATTTACAACTTTTGACAAAATTTTTAGTTATTTCACTTAATCAGGCATGTTGTTGTAGTCCAAATACCACCACCAGAGTGTGTTGTTACATTTTTAAGTTACCAATATTTTTTTAAGCAGTTGAATGAATCTTCTGAGCTGTTTGGGCCTTGACTTATTAATCGTAGGTGATTATACAATATTTAACGCATTTTTTTTGTTTATAACCCACAAGAAAATTTTGTTTAAAACGTACCAAATTTAAGAATTATTTTCCGAAAAAAGAGATTCGATATTTGCTAAAAATGTAAATTTTGAGTTGACAACTTAGGTTTTTTGAAAAATATTTTGAACCAGCCTGTACATTTTAAAAAAAAGAAATGAACGGAAAAAATATTGCATAATTTGTGCATTACCAAATAACAGTTTGTGAGTTTATAATTATTTAAGTATCTTTTGTAACATCCTGTTATATAACCAACTATTTTACAGTTTTTTAATTTTTTTCTCGAGTATTTTTAATGAACAAGCCCTACATTCAAAAATTGTTTGTATAATTTGATAATAAAAATTACATAAATTTATCGGAAAACAGTTTAGGAATTTGTCAACGATTTAATAATAAGCGAAATCTGTGTTTAATTTGGCAATAATTTTTTTTTGCTACAATTAATATAGTAGATTTCAGATATGCTTTATATTTTTTGTTTATTTGTTATAAAAGAGGAAATGACCCTGCGATTTATATATGTAACCCTCATCTTTGAGTAAATGAAAACTCTGAAACGGATTTGCAAGATAAGGAAAATTTCGGGTCAATTAAGTTCAAAATCGTTGCTTAAAATAACTAAACAATCGACAAAAATTTCAGTTTACTAATCAACGAACCGAAAAGGACGTAATAAATTTCCTTTGTTTGTAGTAAATGTCCCAAAAAATATCATTCTTATCACAGTGATAACAGTTTCTGAAAAAAATATTGATTTTTTGATGCGTTAAGTCAAATACCTTCTTCAAACCTGCATTAAGTACATAAAGTAGTTGTGTTAATATTTAAACAATCAGATAATTTCTAATACGCTTTTAATTGGAGGTAATCTCAATTGCTTTGATTTATTTTTATTGTTATAATTTATCACGAAGATATCATCGATGATAAGTTAAAAAATCGGAACAAAGGATTTTTGTGTACAAAAAAATTATAAATACAATTTTTTTTGAATAAAAAAGAGAAAAATTCAATAAATAAATCAGTCGTTCTTACTAGTTGTGTCGTCATCGGTGGTCTGAAAATTTTTATATATCTGTTTTGATTGCAATTTACTAGGGCATTTACAAAGTACCAAAAAAAATACAAAAAATCAATTTGTGTCTGTAATCATCCCTTGCTGGTTTCTCTTTGGTAAAAACCAGACAGAAGTGACATCATCGTGTCTATTAATTTTTTTATTTACTATTTTTAAATACTATCACTTACCCACATTGGATCAGGATGTTCAGCTAATTCCGTAACTTGTGTATCTATAACTCTCTTATCTTTATCAAATGACCTTTCTAAAAATACAAATTCTGAACATTTCCACCCCCAACCTAACACAGGTATATATTGAACAACTTTTTTCGCATATGCTTTACAGTTCTACAAATAGAAAAAATTCTAGAAATAGAAAAAAATATTAAAATTAAAAATATTACCCCTAACATGTGTATCCTATCACAAATCATCCACCCCACTAACCAATCAATTTCATAAGTGTGATTCATGACACAATAAGCATGTTCTTTGCCATAATATTTATCGAATTCTTCTCTATCTATATAAAATTTTATTCTAGAACCTGACCACCAATCACCCAGAAAAACTAGTTCTAGAAAAAAAGAGAATAGTTTAAATAGATATATTAAAGCCGGGAGTGAATAACTCGAGGATTTAAGGCACTTTAGTCCTGAGCTAAACTGCTACTTTTAGTCCCAAAGCACTTAAAATAACATTTAAAATCCCAAGAGGATTTAAATGTCATTTTTACATCCCAAGGAGCTTTCAATGGAATTTTAAGTGTCCTGGACCTAAAAGTATTAGTTTAGTGTCCCCTAGTAGGGACCAAAGTATCCCAAGAGTCTTTACATTGGCATTGGAAACAGTTTTACATCTCAACAGATTTTAAATGTCATTTTAAATTCCTTGGAACTAAATGCAGCAGTTTAGCGCGTGTCAATAAGATCTCTAAAGTATTAGAAAGGACTTTAAATGTGAGTTTTACATCCGAAGAGAATTTAAAACTCATTTTAAATGCCTGGCGACTAAAAGTAGCAGTTTAGTGCCCTTTAGTAGGGACTAAAGTATTCCAAGAGACTTTAAATGTTAGTTTTACATCTCAAGGAATTTTAAATGACATTTTAGATGTCATGAAGCTAAAAGCAGTAGTTTAATCCCCCTCAGTAGAAGATACAGTATGTCAAGAGACTTTAAATGTCTGTTTTTACATCTCAAGGAATTTTAAATGTCATTTTAAGTGTTTTGAGGCTAAAAGTAGCAATTTAGTCCCCCTCAGTAGGGGGCACAGTACCATAATAGATTTTAAATGTCAGTTTTACATCCCAAGAGATTTTAAATGACTTTTAATAGTTTTAGTAGCAGTTTAGTGCCCCTTAGTAGAGATTAAAGTATCCCACGGGACTTTAAATGTCATTTTAAATGCCTTGTGACTAAAAGTAGCAGTTTAGTGCTCCTCACTAGGGACTAGAGTATTTCAAAGAATTTTAAATATTAGTTTTACATCCCAAAGAATTTCAAATGTCACTATAAATGCCTTGGGACTAAAACTAACAGTTTAGTCCCCCTTCAATAGTGGATACAGTATCCCAAGAGACTTTAAATGTTAGTTTTTCATCCCAAGAAATTTTAAATGTCATTTTAAATGCTTTGGGACTAAAAGTAGCAGTTTTGTGCTCCTCAGTAAGAACTAAAGTATTTAACGAAACTTTATAAATGTCATTTTAATTGTCTTGGGACTAAACGTAGCAGTTTAGCGCCTCTGAGTAAAAACTAAAGTATTCCAAGGGACTTTGGATGTCAGTTTTACATCCCAAGGGATTTTAAATGTCACTTTACGTGCTTTGAGACTAAAAGCAACAGTTCAGTCCCCTTGGTAGGAGATACAGTATCCCAAGAGACCTTATATGTCAGTTTTACATCCCAAGAGATTTTAAATGACATTTTAAATGCCTTGGGACTAAACGTAGCAGTTTAGTGCTCCTCAGTAAGTACTAAAGTATCCCAACAAACTTTAAATGTCAGTTTTACATCCCAAGAGATTTTAAATGTTACTTTACGTGCCTTGGGACTAAAAGTAGCAGTTAAGTCCCTTTCAGTAGGGGATACAGTATCCCAAGAGATTTTAAATGTCAGTTTAACATCCCAAGAGATTTTAGATGTCATTTTAAATGCCTTGGAACTAAAAGTAGCAGTTTTGTGCCTCTCAATAGGAACTAAAGTATTTCAAAAGACTTTAAATGTCATTTTAATTATCTTGGGACTGAACGTAGCAGTTTAGTATCCCTCAGTAGATACTAAAGTATTCCAAAGGACGTGTTTTACATCCTAAAAGATTTTAAATAACTTTTAAAAGTTTTAGTAGCAGTTTAGTGCCCCCTAGTAGGGATTAAAGTATCCCACAAGACTTTAAATGTCAGTTTTACATCACAAGAGATTTTAAATGTCACTTTACGTGCTTTGAGACAAAAACCAGCAGTTCAGCCCGCGTCAGTAGAAGATACAGTAACCTAAGAGACTTTAAATGTCAATTTTTACATCCCAAAACATTTTAAATGTCATTTTAAGTGTCTTGGAGTTAAAAGTAGCAGTTTAGTCCCCTTCAGTAGGAGATACAGTATCTTAAGAGATGTTAAATGTCAGTCTTACATCACAAGAGATTTTAAATGTTACTTTACGTGCCTTGAGACTAAAAGTAGCAGTTTAGTCCCTTTCAGCCGGTACTAAAGTATCAATTTTAGTACCGAAGATGCAGAAAAACTTGTATTAACTTGTTGTAAACTTACGTGAATAGATTGTGAAACAGAAATACCAATTTAATTTTCTGTAGAGTCTTCTATTGAAGGGCCTTAAAGTGAGGTAAAAGAAGCATTGTATAAGATTGACAATAACTCCAGAAGTGAAAAATGTAATAGCAAAACATAAATGTACAATTCTTGAGTGTTTTAATTTAGATATATCCATTTTTTTCTTTTTTTTTTTCAGTAGAAGTAAAACCTGCAACAACAGAATTAAATTAATTTTCTAGTACCTATTAAATGTCACAAACGAGTTACTTATATCAAAATAAAGATAAAGTATTTAATACCAGTTGTAATTCTAAACGAATAAATGTTCTATTTAAATAAACAATTCATTAAACATAAATATTTTCATTGACTAACCTTGACAAGATTGAGGTTAACATTTCCAAAAAAAATTAATAAATAAACTAACTAGACACTTAATTAAACAAATTTTGATAAATAACTTAAGAACTTGAGCCACGTTTCATATAAAACACGACGAAACAGCTTGAAAAAACCTAACAACTCACTTGAACTACATCCAACCCACCTTGCTGCGAATGAATGTTTTGTCTGAATAATTATCGCGTTATTGTTTTAAATATAGTTTTGCATTACTTGGTAATTTCTGGCTGGTGATACTCGTGAATACAAAGGTCAAGAACATGGCAAAGAAGTTAAATTAGGTCAACGTAAAGTGCCCTTATGGCTCCTCTCCACCATCTTGGCCCTAACCTATAACCTTTATTTTTTATACAAATACAACAATTATTTTATTTCCGTGTTATCATTTTTCAGATTAGATAATTGAGATAACAATTGTTGACATTATTGTTGTAGATAACGGGACAAGTGCACCTAAGAGTGGGGCTACACGGGCCAAACAAGGAAATATTTTTTTTGCAATTTTGATTATTTAATTAACGGAATTTGTATATTAATCAATAATTATTGAAGATAGATTTTCAGTAAATAAGTTTTGGTTATTTAAATGTTTTTGGGATTGTGTTTTTCGTGAGAATTCACCCTTAAGATTAGGGTAGTTCATGCAAAAACGTAATCAATCACCATGGCAACGGGTGTAAAACAATATATGTATTGTTGGTTGCCTCTACCTTCATTAAATTTGAGTTTTTAATGTAGCGTTAATTATCGAATTAAACTGAGTTTATTACTACTTAACTCACAATAATTAGTAGTATTTTTTATAAATCTACATTTGAAGCAAAAAAAAAGTTTTTCGTGGTTTGTTTTTTTACCAGAAAGAGAGCCAGAGACTAGCAAACGTTGGAAATTTGATATACCCGTTTCTGATTGGTTGATTTCTAGTTTTGTTTAAAATTTTAAACTAAAATACAGCCCTAGGGTCTAATTCCAAATCAGATTTACGCCGGTGTAATTTAAGTTGCTAAGGGCAACGTCGTATTTTTACTATACTCTTTATATTAGATGGTGTAATTTTGCGCTACTCTGATGGAGTAGCGTAGTGATTTAGAATTCGAGCATTAGACTATATATTTTGTCACCTGAAGGCACAGAACACTTAACTTAAGAAGCGAAAAGTTCCTGTTATTTTACTAACAGCACAGGCCCCCTCGTGTTCAAGTGTGTTACTAATGTGAAAAGCGGGAGATTCAAAAGGATCTTAATTTTGGTTTTTACAATTATTTTTGCATATACAAGTTTTTTTGCAGATTTTGATTAAAATAGCACTATTATATAATAGTGATATTTTAATCAAAATCTGCAAAGAAACTTGTAAATGTTAGTAACTATTTTAAAAAAATAACATGTCTAATTTTTATTTTATAGCTATTTATTATGAAAACAAACAATATTTGCTGAAAGGAAAATTTATTATATCAAATTAATGAATAAAAATAACAATAAACTCCAAAATAACTAAAATAAAAAAACTTAACAAAAATATTTGGTTTGGTATGGTGATAATGCAACACACAAGTGCCAGAGTTTTCAAGTCAAACCTACAGCCTCTGGCATGACTTAACGACCATTGCTGGCCGGGACCGACGGCTTAACGTCTCCTCCGAAAGACACGATATATACATATATACAAATAAATATAAAATAATACATATCACATGCAGACGAAAATAAAAAAAATTCTCAACATAAAAATAATAAAAAAAAATATATAACATGAATAACAAGATTATATAATAACTGAACAACAAAATAAAATAATTCTAGATAAAAAAACAAAAATTTAATTCACTGCACTTTCAATAACTATCAGGTACACTTCACTTCACTTTCAGTCTTTTCATTTTCTGGACATGGCCGGGTGTTACGGATTTTGATTTCTGCTTATCTTTTACGTACTTTTGTATTAAAAAGGCTGTGCACCAATTTAATATTAAAAGGTCGCAATCGTGATTCATGCAATACCTTTGCCCAAAATCAAACTGGCTTTTATAAAGTTCCTTAAACCTGTCTTCCAACATTCCCTGGTAAGCACAGGTGTTAAGAAAACCATACAAACTTGTGTGAATGTTTTGGACAAGTTGCATTACATACTCACTAGCATACGTCAACCGTCGCTGGTCGTCGAATTCCTTGAATGTGACAAAGAGATGGTGTTCTGTGGGCTCCTCAGAAAATAACTTTTTCCGACAGGGTCCACACACTGGAATTTCGATTTTCTTCAGCACGTACCCTGCAACATAAGCTAAACCTTGACTATTTTCACAACAAAGTTCTTCTTCCTGCAATGTGCTGAAGTCCATCTCAGTAGGTGATACCAATTCCAGATCTCTCTCCTCACTCTCTGAAAACATCAACAAATTTCTCAAGTTTTCCAAAGGTGTGCACTCATCATCCTCACAGTTACCACCAGAGCCTTTTGGAGAGACCAAATTGTTGACCACAACTGTTTTCAAGGCAGCTGTAAACTGGTGACAAGTGGGATTGGAGTTGGAAACACCGTGCTGTCGAATGCTGCAAAATAGATTTTCCACCGGGTCTTGATTTAAACCACGTAAGTTTAAATAGTCAAATCCGTCAATGTTTTTGAGGTGGTCCCAAAGAAAAATAACAGATTTGATTGTCGTTTGCCAACCTTTGACAAATGAATACTGATTGGTGCAATCAGTACCATTGTTCAAATCTATTAATCTCCACTGGTCCATTTCTGTTAGCAATTTTGACCAAAATGCCAAATGGGGTGACTCATTCGTCAAAGCACAACGATACACTTTCGAATCGGGTGCAAAAAGACGCGAACTGTTCAAAGAGTCAAACAAATCATCAATTTTTTTGACGAATTCTGCCGTAAAAATTGAGTCAGCTGGCAACTTATCTGTAAAAACAGAAAAAGTTTCAATGGCACTTGCCACTGAGCTACTTAACTGAGCAGCAGCCACCTTGACTTTCATTTTTACATAGGAATCTTTAAAATTGAAATGCTCTTTTTTCAACTTAGGCAACGATTTGAATTGTTTTTGCTGGTCAAGATTAAAAACAGCCTCAATGTGCTCAAATTTGGCAAATTTATCAGAATCAAATTGGATCTTACAACGCAATAACGAGTTTCTGGTGTTTTTAAGTAAATGAGGGACATCAAAAATTGTGACAATGGGACGATCATTAATAAAAAAATAATAGGAACCTCGTCGGGGGTGTGGTTCAGCACAAAGCTGAGACACGGCTTTTTGATTTGTAGACCCTTGATCACAAACTGTGGCCACAACTTCAAGACCGATTCCCTGAAGTTGACCTATTATTTCTTTAATAATTAATCTTAGATTGTCAGCTGCAATCGTGTGACTTGTGAAATAATAAGCAACCACCTGCTTCCATTGCTTTCTGATACCTCGGACCATAAAAACAAGAGCATGGTTGGCTGCCTTGTTTGTCCGACCTAATGAACCCAAATCTTCAAAACCACTAATTAATTGCTGATGGGCCTCATAATGAAATCCATGAGATAAAGAAATTTCATCAAAAATCAAAGTACAGAATCGATCTGTCCTCTTCTTTTTCATGATTTCTCCCTTTAAATGATTCAAAATTGCATTATTAATTCCAGGTCCAAATGGAATTTTAGACAAAACAGCTTTCAAGGTTCGTGTAGAAGGCAACTGAAAATATGTTTGCAAATATTTATACAAGCGTGGACTCCGTTTGTACATAGACAAGGCAAACGCCTTATCTTCAGGAGTCCACCTCCGCGCTGTCGGATGTTTGTTAATGTTTCTCAACTGCGAATTGATGAAATCCTTCGTTACAGAATTCAGGTTTTCATCAATGAACTCGAATTTTCCGGACTTGTATAAATTTTGCAAAATATTCACTTTGTGCTTTTCTTGTTGCAACAATTTTTGCAACTTTGACAAACGTGATGTTACATTTCGATGAATTTTATACATCTGTTTCTCCCGTGAAGTTAAATCTGCCCTTGAAAGTTTCATTTTGTGTAACATGCCATTTTCAGAACTGTCTTTCAAAAACGCAAATTTGTTGCACCTCTCATTGATCGTATTATGATTACCCTGAACAGAGTAATTGTGATCTTGAAGGCTATTGTTGCTTATTATTTCATTATTTGAAATAAGAGGAGGATCAACAAGACATCTCTCATTAGATGTTGAAGGCAAAGAACAACTGTTGGATGAAAATTCTGTTGAATTTTCTACTAAACAATTTTCTGATAAAGAAATTGTTTTTTGTGAAACTTCAACAGATTTCTCCTGCAAAGGCGCATCATAAAACCTTGGGACTACATTTGGAATCAATTTATCCTTCCTTTCATTTACAAAATCGCGGACTTCAAAATGATCCTCACAAATTCGCCAAAATTTTGTACTCACAGAATCCTGCACATCGCAAACATTCCTCCATAAGTTGTGAAGCTTTGGGTCCTTAGGGAAAGTGAAGAAGTGTTTGTTAATTCCTTCAGAACGGTTCGGCACATAACCATTACTACACCCAGGGTATTTGCAGGAATATCTTCGGTAGCCAGCCATAATTTCAGTATGCGTAAGATGCAGAAATCAAAATCCGTTCAAACGTTAAAAGTTTAACGAATCTACAATAAAAAAATCGTAACTAACCTAACAAAATTTTCCACGTGCAACAAAATACTTATCTGTTTTACATTAAAACGAAAGCCCAGCCAGATCCAGAATAACTCGTATATTACTTAAAAAGCTAGAAAAAGTAAATTGTGAGTTTTTATTTATAATTTTTGAGCATTTTTACTTACAACAACGCGCGAAAACAAACACCACCTGTCACTCCATTTCACGCATGAAATGTTTTTCTGGGCAGTGGCGTACCCTCAAACCTAAACTTTATTTCACAAATTTAATCAATGAAAACATGAATTTATATTAATCGTGACATATACACTAGTATGATGTAAATAAATTTTAAAAGTTTTGTTGTATTACTATTAATTTACCATTATTGTAATTTAAGTTTATTCTTCCAGATCCCTCCAACTAGGTACGCCACTGTTTCTGGGGGATTCTGTTAGAAACCTAAATCACTAACCCAAATGCGCGTTATTTAAATTTCTGTAACCTGATTGGTTGTTTCCTTTTCCCTCCCTCGAAGTTAAAAACCTCACCTTAGATACCAACGAACTCCTATGCTCAGCAAAACGCGCGCATCTCGTTTCACCCCCGTGCCTGAAGGACCCATCTGTCTAGGGCTACCAACTTTTCGCTATCGAAATAAAAGACGTTTTCAAGTGCGTGTCCTCGATTGCTGGTCAAGAAGCGGGTTCAATTTACATTTTTTTCAATGTTTACATCGGGTTTTTAACAAAAAAATTTAGAAGCTTATTGTTGTAAAAGTAAAAAATAGTAAAACCTGTCATTTCTGGCTTCTAATTTCTAATAAAAGTCTTAAATACCTATTACTTCTGAGAGTTGAAAGTAAAAATTATTGAAAATTGCTCCGATTATACCCGGATTTTTCTTAATATTTGGCTCGAAGGACCATTCTATTATTATTTTGTAATTTTGTATCTTTCTTGATTTTTTCTTTTTCTTGTTCTTCTGTTTCGTCCAAATATTGTTTTTCAAACTAGCCTAAATCATTTCTTGTTCTTTTATTTCTTTTAAATACTGTTTTTAACTTTTTTTTTAGTAGCTTACTATTTTCAGTTTTTCTAGAATTGTCTAATTGTAAGCTACGTTTTCATAATTTTTCTAGAATTTTTTGTGTTTTTTTAAAACATTCTTTTGTTTTTTTCTTTGTACATATTAGCTTTTTGTGCTTAGTTTTGACTGTATGTTACCTTTTTTTCAAATCTTTGAGTAATCTTAATTTTCTAGAATCTTTTTCTGTTCTTTTTTTTTCTACTATTTGTGATTCTTCTTGTTTTTTATCCTTTTTTATTCGTTGTTTTTCTTGTTTATCTAGAATCTTTCTTCTTTTTTTTTCTCTCATAAGTCAAGTCGGAATAGAATATTGGTTTGTTTACACTTCCTTAAAAGTTTATTGTTGCTAGAAAAACGTTAAGACAATTTAAAATCTTTTGTGTTTGGTTTTAAAATTTTCGAAATCAACCAATCACAAATAGATATTTCAAATTTCTAAAAAACAAAGTGTGTCCTTTAAGATCATCTCAAAGTCTAAAGGACAGTTTATAGATTAGAAGGACTGTTTTTTTACCAAGTTCCCAATTAAGAGAAGAAAAATAAAAGTAAAAAAAATATTAAGACAAAAATTAAGCATTGAAGAAAAGAAATAAAAATCTTCAAAAACAGCAGCATATTTTAGCTAAGAAAAAACCAGAAAAAAGGAAAGAAAACTGATTTTAAAAAACGTGAAATTAGTCCTAAGTTACCAAATACATATACAAAAAAAAACAATTAAAAAACCAAACAAAAATTTTGGGACAAATTTGCTTATAAAAATAGCCATAGACTCTTTTACGGCTCGCTAAAACTACTCTAAATATAATAAAAGATATAGACAGCAACATAAGAAGATGAAATTTTAGACAGATAAAGCAAGTATTTAAATAAAATAACAGAAAAGGGAGAAATAAAAAATAAACGCAAAACAAAAGTTATGTAAAAAAAATAGAAGTAAGCAATTAAAAAGGCAAATTTTAGGTGAAGCACTAAGAAAAAACACCCCAAAAATGTTGTAATTTTAAACAAAGAAGAGAAGAATAAAATGGGAGCGGTAATGAATGATGTAAGTACTCAAAAACGCAACAATACCGAAATACTGGAAGCCTGACATCACTCTAAAAGAGGAGATAAAAGAACTGGAACAAATACAAAAAGATAACATTTTCAAGTATACCAAAAACAATATTTAAAAGAAATAAAATGGATGCAATCCTAAAAGACACTTAATTTAAAATAAATGCTAAATCTTATTTTTATTTTCGAATTTGATGGTTAAAAATTCCTCTGGCATTTTGGATAGTAACAGATAAACTGCTCAGTTTTTGGACAACGTTTCGAACCTGATTTATTTTTTCTCAGGCTGTCTATTCTACACTGCTCCAATAAATTAGCACCACTTGAGTTTTTTTGAAAATTGAAACATGTATTCGACCAATTGGTACAAATTAAGAAAAATTTAACAAAAACATTTGTTTAAAGTAAATTAATATCTGATGTGTTCAAATATAGAAAAACAAACCGAAAACAAAATTTTATTAAAGTTACGCCGTTATAAAAGTTACAGAAAACATCTTAATATCGCGTATTTCCACCTCTACTTTGAATAACCGCTGCACATCTTTGTTCCATACTCAAAATTAACGAACTTATGTCTTCTTGATTTAAGTTATTCTAAATTTCATTTAGTTGAGGACCTACCTCTTGAAGATGGACAGGAGGATGTGGAAGATTTTTCAAACGTTTCCCGAGAATGTCCCAAACATGCTCAATAGGATTCAGGTCAGGGCTTCGAGCTGGCTAATCCAAAACATTGATTTCTGCCTCATTCAAGTAATCTTTAACAATTCGGGCAAAGTGGGGTTTTGCGTTATCTTGCATTAACAAAAAATTTGGACCAATATAAGGGGCATATAGTACGACATGCTCTTCAAGAATGTCTGTTATGTAACGGTCCGCATTTATAGAGCCATTATTTACCACCACTAACTCCGTGCAAGCTTGTAAGGAAATACCACCTCAAACCATTTTTGACTCATCCAAAATTTTGACTCATCCGTAAAAAGAACAGACTCCCAATCCTCTCTTTGCCAATTTATGTGCTCTCTAGCAAATTCTAATCGGGCTCTGCGGTGTTCTGCAGTCAATGCAGGACCACGAGCAGGAATATGGGGTGTTAAATTATCCTCCTTAAGTCTTTTCTAACAGTTTCGGTACTGATTTAAATTCCTTCTACGTCACGGAACTCAGTTTGTAGCTTCCTGACGGTTACAAAGCGTTCCTTTAGCGCAGATATTCTTAAAAATCTATCCTGGATAGGAGTGGTTTTCCTTTTTCTTCCTTGCCCAGGTCTTCTGAGGTGACTTCCTGTCTCTCTGTACCTTTGTATCATACGCGAAACTGACGTATGAGATACACCAAACCTTTCACCAATTCTTCTGTAGCTCCATCCTTCCTCCAACAAAATCACAGCTTGGGCGCATTCTTCTCGAGTCAAATTCCTCATAATGTTTTTATTATTGTTTCAAATGATAAAAACTATCCACAGAACGGCAAATTCAAATAACAATAAAACGAAATTACAAATTAACACAATTTAAAAATAAAAATTATTTGAAAATTTCTGCTTAAAAAACTATTAAACTCAAATTTCTGACTTTAAAGTCAAAACTTTTATTACAATGGGTAACTAGATTAAACCTTCTCAACCAAAGTTGTCAAATGTACATAGTTTTAATTTTTTTACTTTATTTTTAAGTGGTGCGTTAATTTCTTGGAGCAGTGTAATAAAAAATTTGTAGTAAAAGTGTGGATATTTTACTGACTCAAAATGTCTAAGAAAAAAGGACAAGACTGACTCTAAATGCCATCACTTCTAGAGCAAACGTTTTATTGTTCAAAAAACAACATTTTTCTAATTTTAATATGCTGTTTTTTGTTTTATTCCGATTTTTTAAAAGCACGTTGTATGAATACACAAAAAACAATTTAATTTGGGTTTTAAAACGAGTTTTCTTATTATAATACCTGTTCATATTTCATAAGGTTTTGCTTTGCTGCACTACATTAATTTTTGTAATAAATAAACAACATGTTTACTACAAAATAATTTATTGTTATATTATTTAATGAAAGTAGAAGTATAATATGTATAAATAATAAAATCCCAAATTTGTTTTACAGACGTAACAAAAAAAATAACTAAAATTGAAAAAACCCAAGAATAAGAAAGACACTAAATATTTACAAATTAAAAAAGCGATTTTTTTGTTGCTATTTAAACAAATTGATTAGAGACAAAGTATAGTAATAAATAAGAAATTCACAAATCGTATTTTACAGACGTAACAACAAAAATCTAAAATAGAAGAAAGCCCAAAAATAAAAAAGACACTAAAAGTATCTACAAATAAAAAAAATATTTTGTTGCTATTTAAACAAATTGATTAGAGAGAAATTATATAAATTGTTATAAACTTGTCCAGGATATAGAAATCCACATAAGGAAAACCAACAAGAACTATCTCATAAGTTCTTGCATCCTGTTTAAAATGGTGAAATGAAGGAAGATAATGTAATAGAAAAATAAACTTTCATTATTTCGTTATTATTTAATCAAAGAAAACAACAAAATATAAAATTTTAATTTACTTTAGTTACAATTTAAAGGAAAAGGAAGCAAACTATTTGATGCAATAAATATAAATTTATGTATTATATAACACAAGCAATTTTATTTATTTAGAACAATAAGTTATTAGGCCGCAATGAAGCGTACTAATCTACTATTTTATTAAAAAAACGAAAGTGTTTTAAATAATAATCAAGAAATTAGGTGTTTGTTAGTTAGTTTTTCTGTCAACAATTAAATAACATGAAGGTGTCATCATTATTTATAGACACTAGAACTAAAAAAAAGTTTTTGGCTACTTACTATTGCATCAAGATTTGTTATTATTGTCGCTAGAATTAATAATAAAAATTTTTTAACATCATTATTGCCAAATTGGGTACTTTTCGTAAGACATAATTGTTTCAAATTTCAAATAAAGGTCATTTCTGAAATAACAAAAAAAAAAATGTCCAGACATCGCATCCTCCTCTTCGAAGCTTCAACCAGGTCAATCTACTTGTAGTTATTTAACTTAGTGAAAGTGTATTTCAACAAAATATTTCTAAACCTTATAGTACCCATCTTTAAGAAAGCCGATTTTTATTGGTTCAACCATCCCAACCGATATCCCCATGAACCAAGTTGATTTCTTCAACCGCGCTCTTGTAACAAAATCCTCTATGAAATTGCAATACCACCGCTGTTGAGTAACTATAAAGAGCAACTTTTACAAATTCAACAGCCGGTGAATCACTTTATTTCCATCGGTATATTGGTGCGGTCGAGACATGTACCCCAAAATTTTGGTTTTGATTGCGGCCCTGAGCGGCCTCACCCTCGCTGACGAGCCCCAGGTGAGTGAAGAAATGCCGCAGTCAAATTTTGATTTTGCCGAAATTTAGGAAAACAAGTGTGATATCCCGCCAACAGCGCCCAAAAAAATCGAAGAAGTCATCAATCAGTGCCAGGATGAAATCAAATTGGCCATTTTGTCAGGTAAGAGGAATTTTTTTAGATAAAGTAAAGGGTTAATTATGGGTGTCCATGAAAAATGAGACATTCACTGATTGTGAGTGGCTTTATGTATATGCTAATTCAATAATTGTGCTCTTAGAAAAATAATTAAAAATAATAAAATAATAATAACAAAAAAATATTTAGGTTATTTAGTCAAATTTCTAACTGGACCAGTTTCGTGTCTCAATTATTTTGTAGACACGTCAGAAGTAATTTCTTTAATAATTCTAATTATTTTTTTGTTTCTTCTACTACAGATTTATTATAAAAGAAAAACTATTTTTCTGTTCTTTGACGTCAAAACAAACAAATTTGTGAAGAATGCTGTTCAAATATTAATATTAGATACCTGTCAGAGATTTAAAAAAATAATAAATAAAACAAGTTTATAACAACAAAATTTTAATTTTTATTTAAATTATAGAGAGACACGTGTTGAATCAATTTTCTTGTTTTTTTTTTCTAGTTAACAAAGGAAACAGTTTCTCTTTAAACACTTAAACAGTAATTTATTATAATGTCAATGCTTAACTGCAAATTGCTACATAATTAATCAAACATGAATACGAACATCTCATTATTGGCTAAACGGCAGTGTTTTACGTAATTTAGATATTGTGTAATCGAGTGACACTATTTTTTGTAGTAGAAAACAGGCGCACCCAAGAGGAAAAAAGGTTTTGGGGCTGAGGTTCCTCCCAAAAGCAGATTATGGTCTTTAAAATTAGTTGGACTAATAAGACAATTTATACATTGAAGCCCCCCCTTAAAAATGTTTTAAAGTGCGCCACTGTATTCAGAAACTCTAGTCAAAATTAGATAAACTAATAAACAGTTTATTGATTGAAGCTCTCGCTTTGAAATATTTAGAAGTGCGCCACTGTGTTTAGTAATTTAATTAGTAATTATCTCTACAATTTTAAAAATTAGTAAATGTCTTCTTAAAACTGATAAGAGATAATAGCATATTTGCTTCTAGACCTACCAAAATTTTTTCTCAAAACTTCAAAATTAGTATACTGCCAATTTCGAATTACAATGTTGCAAGAAAAATTTTTTTTTGTATGTTTACTGATTGAAAAAATTAGTAAAAATATATTTCTGTTTGTAGCCAAATTTTGTAACTAAAATTGTTAAAACAGTCTTGTCTTTGTTAGTTTAAAAATTTGATTGATATTATAAATATTTATTAATTAGTAAAATATTACTGCGGCTTGTAAAATTAGTAAAATGTCGTCTCCGAATTTTAAAATTATAAGAACAATGGCGCTTTTGTGTTAATTAGCTTATCTCTAAAGCTTTAAGAATTTGAAAATTAATAAAATCTGTCCTTCAACTTTTAAAATTATAAAGCGATATTCTAATTAATTAAAAAATATTAAAATTAGTAAATTCTTTTTAGTGGATTCACATTATTGCAAAAGAAATGTTTTTTTTTGTATTATTAACTTAAAAATTAATAAAAAAAATTTTTGTTTTCTTAAATTAACCAAATAATGCATACAGCTACTAAAATTACTAAAATAGTGTCGCTCTTGTTTTTATTGTTTTAAAAATTGATAAGAAATATTGTGTCTATCTTCTAAGACTACCTCTTAAGACTTCAAAATTAATAAAATGTGTTCTTCAATTTCTAAAATGACAAAACAATTATAATTACTTTAAAAAATTTAAAATTAGTAAATTCTTTCTTCTAGATCCACAATTTGCAATCCAAAATATTGCAAAAAGATGTTTTTGTTATATTTATTAACTTAAATATTAGTAAAAAAAATTCTGTCTTCTAATATTAATAAAATGTCGCCACCAGCTTCTAAAATTACAAAAAATGTTGTTAAAGATTAATTATTTTTTTAAAAATGTTTTTTTATAATAATTAATTTAAAAAATTTGAAAATAATATTTCTGGTTCTCAAAATCTTGCCTCCAGCTGCGAAAATTACTAAAATAATGTCACTTTTGTCTTTATAATTAAAAAATTGACAAGAATTATTATGTCCAAATTCTAAAATTAGTAAAATTAATAAAATTAATAAAATAGTTTTTCCGACTTCTAAAATTATAAAAACAATGTTGCTTCTGTATTAATTAATTTAAAAAAAATTAAATTAGTAAACTGGATCTCTCTGGATAAGAACAATAGAAAAGAATATTTTTTTCGTGTTTATTAACTTAAAAATTAGTAAAAAAAAAGATCTCTGGCTTTTAAAATTTGGTTTCCAAAATTAGAGGGCTACGAAACAATTTAAATTTTATCTTAATATTTATAAAAATTTGTTTCTTGTATAATAAATCAATTTGTTATTAATTTTTGATATGAATACGCTCAACTGTCAGTAAAACAAGATTTTATTGTTACATAAAAAATAATTATATATAAACAAAAATAAGTCTAGAAAATAATTTTTAAGAGAATAAGTTTTTTTGATTTTGTAATAATATCGTGTCAGATTATAAATTAGTAAAATTACTTGTTTGTTTAGAAAATTTAAAATTAGTAAATTGTTCCTTTTGACTACAATATTATTTAAAAAAAAATTCTTTTTGTGTTTACTAACAAAAAAATTGTAAAAAAACGTCAAATACCGTTTTCAGCTTCAAAAATTCCTAAAACAGTGTCATCCTAGTTTTTATTAGTTTAAAAATTGATAAGAATTATAAATATCTACCGTCTAAAATTAGTAAAGTTATCTCATCATAGTTTATAATTAGTAAAGTTTGCCTGTGACTTCTAAATTTACTAAAATTGCGTTTCTGTATTACAAAATTACTAAAATTTTGTCTCTAATTTTTAATATTAAAAAAAATTATTATTTAATTTATTAATTAAAAAAAATTGTAATAAAATGTTATCTTTACTTTCTTAATTAGTAAAATATTGCATCCAACCAAAAATATTGCTTTTAGATTAAGAGTAATAAGTTTAAAATTAGTAAAATACAATTTAGATTTGCTTCTGAAAAGTTAAAATTAAAAGTGCGCACTTCAAAAGATCTAAAATTACAAAAACAATGTGATTTTGTCTTTATTTATTTGAAAGTTGACAAGAGATATTACTTCTGGTTTTTAA
The DNA here is from genome assembly GCA_029207805.1 of Tribolium confusum. Lineage (NCBI taxonomy): Eukaryota > Metazoa > Arthropoda > Insecta > Coleoptera > Tenebrionidae > Tribolium > Tribolium confusum. The sequence goes on from JALGAY010000004.1 coordinate 2,064,087, forward strand.
AATTACTAGAATATTGCATTCCCAATATTAGAAAAATACTGCTTTTGTATTTATTAATTTAAGAAATTAGTCAAAAATATTGTTTTTAGCTTTTTAATTCGAAAAATATTGCCTCCGACCGACAATATTGAGAAAAAATATTGATTTTAAATTAAATATAAGACCAAAATTAGTAAAATTGCTTTACCAGAGTTTTTAATTAGTAAAACGTTGATTCCGTCTACTAAAATTAGTAAAATTGCGTTCCCATATTTCAAAATTACTAAAATATTGTCTCAGGTTCCCAATACCAGAAAAATGCTGTTTTTGTATTTATTTAGTTTTTTAATAAATAGAATATCGCTTCTGACTGATAATATTAGAAAAAAATATTGTGTTTTGATTAAGTTTAAGTCTGAAATTAGTAAAATACAATTTTATCTTGCTTTAAAAAGTAGTAAAACAATGCTTTTAAAACTTTTTCAGAAATAAACGGATTGTGGTCTTTATTACAGTTAAAATTGGTCTAATTAGACTAATAAACTAATTTTTATAGTGAAGCCCTTTCTAAATATATTTTCTAAGTACGCCACTGTATTTTATTATCACTTATCAGTCTTTAACCAGCATGGAAAGTGTTCCAAAACGAAAGTTTCAATGCAATGAACTTGGTCAAACAAGCCACTTTCTACGATTAAAATTTACCAGAATAAATTTTCATTTTCAGAGGCTTTGGAAGCACTCAGCATAAACGATCATGCGAAAAGTCGGGCAAAACGCGACACATTTTCCGACGATGAAAAGCGCATCGCTGGTGTAAGTATCACTTGTCATTTTTTCTTCTGACATTGATCCTAATTTCGTCCAATCAAAACGAAAATTGGCACATTGTATTGTCAACTTTCTAAACTGGTTATCAGTCCTGTTCTGATCTTATGTAATTGCAATTTTTGTAAACTTTAAATTTGGGACAAAATTACCTTTTACTAACACAGCTGAAAAAACTGCTTGATTAATTATTTATTTATATTTCAGTGTCTGCTCCAATGTGTCTATCGCAAAATGAAAGCGGTAAGACAAAAGATTTCGTAACTTATCTAGATTTGATTATATAACACTTTTTATTTAGGTAAATGAAAAAGGTTTCCCTACTGTTGAAGGCCTTGTAGCCCTCTACTCTGAAGGAGTCACCCAGAAAGAGTACATCATTGCTACTCTCCGTGCTGTTAATGTTTGCCTCAACAAAGCTCAGAAGAAGCATGTGACAAAACCCCAGTCTTTGGAAGGTTTGATTGAGTTCTCACAGTCGTTGCATAATGCGGCCTCAATTTTGCATTTTGTTTCAGAACATGGAAAAACTTGCGATATTGCCTATGACGTGTTCGATTGCGTTTCGGAAAGAATTGGGGAATATTGTGGACAAACTCCTTAGAGAAAAAAATATTTTAACGCAGAGACACACTAGTCAGAAATGTTTGCACGGATTTAGAATAGTGGTTGTTAGTTAATTTATTTGTATTTGTGAAATGCCGAAATTATTACCTTTCTTATCTCAGTATTTAGGCGAACAAAGCAGGAATAATTAAGAGAACAAACGTGTGAACTTATCAGATTTTAAACTTGAGGTCGATACATACATGATGTAATGATTGTTTAAAAATTTTGTAGGTTTTTTACCCTTAAATTAAGTAATAAAAAATTTAATTGAAGTAGTTTTTATTTTCTCAAAAATTAATTTACTTCAGAGTCAAAAATTTGGAGAATTTTAATTTTTCAATTGATTTTTATTCACTGATTTTTACAATTTAACTATTAATTACAAAATTTCTATTTAAAATTAAAAAATACTGAAAAACTGTCTATTGTTTTTTATATTAATAAAGCCGTTTCTCCAATGACTTAACCAGAGATTAATTGTTCAAAATTACTTTTCTGATTACATCTCTAAAAAGCTAAACCTGAAAATTTAATAATTACAAAAGCAGATAACTGTAATTTTAGATCAATTTTTGATATTGAAAAATTCTAGAATTTTCCGTCAGATAATGATTTTGAAAGTTAACGTCTGGCCTAAATTAAAAATAATTTTTTTACTTAAATTTACTCTTAAATCTGTCGTCCTCACTCTAACAAAATTTAACAATCTTAATTTTTTTCTTTTTATGAATTCTTTCTCTTCCTGAATCTGCACATGAAGCTCGTCTAAAGAGTTTAGGGGATGAGGTAAATTGCTTAGTCTTGCGCCTATCATATCCCACACATGTTCAATGGGCGAAAGATCCGGTGAACGGGAAGGCCTTGGAAGCACCACCACGTTAGCTTCTTCTAAGAAGTTCACTGTTCTCGTTGCAGTATGTGGGCGAGCATTATCCTGTTGTAAAACAAGATTTTGCAGCCCTTGCAAGTACGGCAGTGCAACTGATTCGAGCACAGCCTGTATGTACCGTTGAGTTGCCAGGAATACAAGCCAGAGGAGACCTACTGCCATACGTGATAGCACCCCCAAATCATCACTCCTTGAGTAAGCGCAGTATGCCGTGTAAGTGCCAAGTTCATGTTTCTGCGCTCGCCGCGAAGACGTCTGACCCATCTACGTCCGTCGTGGGCCCACAAACAAAATCTAGATTCGTTGGTAAACACAATCTGATGCCATTCTTGCCTTCAATTCACCCGTTCCAAACACCATTCTAACCTGCGAGCTCGATGATGAGGCGTTAGGGGGAGGCACCAAAAAGCACGATAAGAACGCACTCTAAAACTACGTACTCGACGATATATGGACGCCATTGAGACTCTTACATTTAAAGTTTACCTCCAAGTGTTTTCAACTACTCGCATGGTTGAAATGTGTCTCTTAACGTCAAAAGTCTTAAACGTCGTTCTTCGCTGTGGTCCAGGTCCTCTCCGACGTCCATAGAAACCTTTCTCAGACCATTGTCTCCAACATCTTATCACTGTAGTTGCGTCACAACCAATTCTGGTGGCAATTTTCCGAAAGGAAAAAACACCCTCTCGTATGCCAATAATTCGACCTCGTTCGAAATCATTTAGTTGCCGAAAATTTTGACGTTTACGAACTCTGAGTATTTTAAATGACGTTCTCAGCAAAATTGTAAAGAGAAAACTGATACAAAATGTATCTATGTTCGCAAAACACTCTTTGATATTGCTATCTTTCCTATATAAAATCTTCCAAAAAACAGGGTTGACGATAATTTTTTTTGTTAAAATTTTAATCATCTATTATTGTATCAAAATTAAACTTTTGTGAAATTTTTATTAAAATTTGACCATAACTTCTTGGTGTTGCATTTTCCATTCAAAGCAGTATATATAAACAAAACCTGGAGTCACCCTTTAGCTTCTTTTCAGCAAAATTATTTATAAACAATTTTGATGGGATAGATCTTTCTGGGATAAATATGTTGATATGTTCATCTCTTTTTCTAATTTTTTTTATAAAAAATTGTGTAGATCTTTCTAAAAAAATAAAAAATTGTAATATTTCTTTGAGTTTTTTGTTGTTTCTTCTGAAGTCAATAACCTATTTTCTTCAATTTTTGCCAAAAAAGCTTTTTCTATTCTCAGTAATCTTCTTTTTGATTCGCTTCCTTTTTTACACGTTACTATTTTAATTTTTTTTTTAGTTAAATTAGTTTTAAATCAAGATTTTTTTATTTTTAGTAACAATATATGTATCTATAAACAAATTTCCTTGAAAAAAAAATCAACGAATATGAGATATTTACAAGATGCCTTAAAAGAAAATGTTTTTGTTTTCTAGATGATACTCTAAGACAGAGGTTTCTAAAAATGCACAAAAGAAACTCTTGAAGAAGATTTTAGAAAAGTACTGAAAATGACTAAAAAAAATCGTAGAAAAGTCTCAAAAATTTTTTGGGGAAAATTCGCTAGAAAATAATTGAGGTTTAGACAAGAAATGAAACTGTCAATACTAAAGGAACCCTATTTTTTAGAGTTCCTTCGAGTAACAAGCAGCCAGAGTACTAAAAATAATTATTAGCCGTAGTCAACTCTAGATGAGAGATTCATTTGTAATAGCTTTTGACATTTCCTAGCTGTGTTATGCACTCTAGAGCCTTTCAAAGAAAATTGCCCTAAAAATGATAAAAAATTCTTTGAAAACTGTTTTTTAAAAAAAAGTTTTCTTTTAAGATGTTCTCTAGAAAATACTCTAGAAAAAATTTTCGAAAAATTTACAAAAGAAACCTTTAAAAAAAATTATAGAAAAGTTCTAAAAATGTTCAAAAAAGATCGTAGAAAAGTCCCAAAGGTTTTAGTCTTCTAGAAAATGCTCTGAAAAAAATCTTTCTGGAAATACACAAAAGAAACCTTTAAAAACAAAATTTGAAAAGTAGTAAAAATGTCCAAAAAAATAGTAGAAAGGTCCCAAAAATTTCTAGTCTTCCAGAAAATGTTCTAGAAAAAATTTTCTAAAAATTCACTAAAGAAATCTTTCAAAAAGCTTCTAAAAAAGTGCTAAAAATGTCCAAAAAAGTTGTAGAAAGGTCCCAAAAATTTTTTGTCTTCTAAAAGATGCTCTGAGGAAAATCTTTCTGAAATATACAAAAAAACCTCTAAAAACAAATTTAAAAACGCCGTAAAAATGTCCAAAAAAGATCGTAAAAAAATCATCTTTTCGCCTTCTTTTAGAAGAATTATTTATGAACAAGTTTAATAAGATAAATTATTCTGGGAAGATATGTTGATAATGTTACCTCTTCGTTCAAAGACACCAAAGCAGAATTATATAATTCTTTTTGTTATTAATTTATTACATAAAAAACATTAAATTTACTGTAGAAATAGAAACTAGTTCTTACATTCTATTTTTGGATTTTTATATAATTAGAAAAACATTTTTTTGCTCTTGTAATTTATAGAAAACCTACATTAACTAATTTTGTAATTCTTTTTGATTCTAAACATTATTATTCTAACATCACAGCTGCATTTAATTTGTTATTATTTAGACTTTTTTATTTTTTTTAAACCCTGTTGTCTTTAAATGACTTATCTTAAAACAAATAGCAGTGAATAATCACTTTTTACAGGACTTAACTAGGCTTTTTCTTAAATTTAGAAAGAATAAGTGCTGTCTAAGCTCATAATTTTTTTCTTTTAAAACCTTTCTCTCTTTCTATTTTCTTTCTTAGACAAAATTTCTCGTTCTATGTATCTCTCATTTAAAAAAAACTATAACATAAAAGTTGTCTTTTGTTCTAAAAGTAGTCTTCCAGCCTGTCCTGTACACAACAAAGACCAAAATTCTTCTTTTACATAATTCAGGTGTCTACAAATTAAAACCAAAAATCAAGAACATGTACCTAACAACAGTCGAAAAGTATAAAAATACAGATAAGTACTGTTGTCCTCCCCAAATTTGTAAAAATGACTTAAGTTATAAATCTTACAACAAAGGGGCTTGGGACCGAGGTTAAGTCGCCCACAAAAAAGTGCACAATAGGTATTTTTCTGGTTATTGAAACAGATGTTTGGGATCTCTCCTCTGCCGGTCTGCCGCAGGTATAAAGTAAGAGTGCACTTTATTGCGAGCGACTTAACTTCGGTTCCAAGCCCCTTTGTTGTAAGATTTATAACTTAAATCATTTTTCCAAATTTGGGGAGGACGACAGTATAATCAACACCTCTTCTACTTTTGCTTCTTACATTCTTTCTTCTAGTCATTCCTTTTCTGCTGCTGATAAATTAATCTAGTCATTTTCTTATTGCTACATATTACATAATTAGTTATTGTTTTGTCAATTTTCTAAATAACAACAAATTTATTTTAATATTTATTGTCAGGTCAAATCAGGTCAGGTCAAGTCAGACATATTTTTAATTTTTTTACTTTGTTTTTTTGATTATTTTTTTATCATTTTATAATTTCTTTATTTATTTGTATTCACATGTAGCCGTAATAATGAGTCTAGTTCTAGAAAACGCTTTGTATGAACTTAATTAGATTAAACCTGTGGGATTAACTATTTTTTTTAATTCTTTCATCTTTAAGTAATAAAATTTTATGATCTGTGTATTATTTATTATGACGACCTTCTTGCTGGATTAAAAGGATGTTACGCTTCTTATTACAATATCTCATAAGTTATCGACCTATTGTATTAGTAATTATGAAGAACAATGCCCTAGTTGCATTATATCTCTACTCAAAGTTGTAAAACATCATAATGTTTGAAGAAGTCTGAGCTAATCTCAGACATTTTTTTCTACTAATGATGTTCTTCCTTTTACAATTTACCTGATCTTTTCAATAGATATTTTTGCAGAGGTGTCTCTAAATGCAATTAATGGTTTATGCATCAAGGTTTTTTATTGTTAGGTTTGGCTTGTAATTACTGTTTGGGTTGAATTTAATTTTAAGTTCGTTCTTATTTTACCGTAATTTAAACCTTCTTTATTCATAAAAATTAAATGTTGATAACAAAAAGCAGGATGGTAGGGCGTAAGAAAAATTGTCTTATTTACAATATCAAAAACCTTTTTCTTTTTATAAATAAATAACAGATCTAAATGTGTAATGCCTTGTTTTCCAATTGCGTTCCAATCAAGCACAACGCTCTGAGATACACTGTACTGATGAGAGACAAAAACCCCGAAACCGGTATACAGTTTCTCGACGTTGTTGTTCGATTAGAACACTTTTGCTAGTTCTGGTTACACTGCCTTTCAGTGTGTAGCTGGTTGGGCGAGTAGATGATGTAATTCAATGTCGGTCGGGGCATTAGTCCGCGAAGTAGTTGTTTTTGCCTAATCGTGGAGGTTGGTTATGTTGGTGGCCGAGCGAGAGCCGAAGAGATAACTTTGTTATCTGCCAACATTACTATACCAACTCTCGCACTTTCCAGCACTCTTCGTTAGATGGCACGCTGTGTCTGTCTATACGACTATTTGCAAAACATTGTTTGGAAAATGTAAAAACAAAAAACAAAAATCGATAAAATTAAAAACGACGACTTATAAAAAATAACAGGAATAATAATGACTACTAGAAGAAATTTGAAAAAAAGACACAGAGATATACGACTACTACAAAAACAATAAAATATTTTAGAATAATTAAAAATTTCTAAAAAAAAAGAAAAAAAAACCAACAAAATTTTGAGTAGCAGGAAAAGAAGAACAAAAATAGATTTTAGCTGAAGGTTTTACTAAAATTTATATAAATGTTGTTTTAGCATCATTCATGGTACATTTAGAGGGACACTAGAGAGTGTAAAAACTCTGAAGGTTTCCTTCTCAACTACATAGTAGCAAAAGAAAATCAAAGAAAAATTTTAAAACAAAAATTCATTTTAAAAAAAATTGAAAACTGACATTTATAAGATATTTTAGCAGAACAAGAACAGATTCTACAACCTTACAAAAAGCAACCTAAAAAGAAAGAAGAACAAAAACTACAGCTAACAAAAAAAGAGCAAGAAAAGTTATAAGTCGTTATAAAATGGAAGATGTTACAAAATTACAAAAAAAGATATTATTCTATACTTATATAGTAAGACTTATTAAAAGAGATAAAAACATTAGTAACTATGTATTAGTAAAAAACAGACACTAACAATTAAAAAAAAACACAAAGAATTACAACCATTAGAAAGAAACGCTGAAATATTGGTATACAAAAAAATCAATAAATCTTACCTCAAAATAAGAAAAACTCTATAAAATAAAAAATAGTTTTTAAAAGAAAAAGAAAGATTCTAAAAATAACAAGTAGAACGACGAATATAAAAACACAAAACGAAAAAATTAAGAGTAGTGGGGTAACACGAAGAGAAGTAGCTTTTTATAAAAATAAGATGCTATTATAAACAAATTAAAAAAAGTCACATAAAAATAACAAAAAAAAAACAAGTAAAGCTAACATGTACAAAAAAAACAGAGAATTCCATCAGTAAAAAAAATATTAAAACGTTTTGATATATATAGAAAACTGTTTAGAAAAAAAAATGAGAGATTCTAAGCAGAGTGACAAATAAAATAACAAAAGTAATTACAAGTAAGAAATGAAAAACAAAAGTAGATTTTTAAAAAATAAGATTTTCTAAAAATTAAAATAGAGCGACGTTAAAACCAAAGAAAACCAGAAAAGCTTATATGTACAAGAAAAAAAATACAATAAAAACTATTTCTAAAAAAACAAGATTTAGAAATTGTAGTTTAGAAGATTCTAAATAAATAAAGAAAGCTTTACCTAAGGTGGAAATACATATTGGAAGATTCTGGAGAATCTAAATGAAATGCTATTATATACAAATTAAAAAACAGTAACATAATAACAAAAAAAAACAAGTAAAGTTAACATGTACAAAAAAAACAGAGAATTACAACAGTAAAAAAATATTAAAACGTTTTGATATTGAAGACTATTCAGAAAAAAAAAAGAGATATTCTAATAAACAAGTAGAGTGACAAATAAAAGAACAAAAGTAATAACCATAAGTAAGAAAAGAAGAACAGAAATAGATTTTAAAAAAATTAGATTTTCTACAAATTAAAAAAGAGCGACGTAAAAATTGAAGTAAACAAGAAAAGCTTATATGTACAAAAGAAAAAAATACAACAAAAACTTTTGTTAAATGAATAAGAATTAGAAATCGTAGTTTAGATGATTCTAAAAAAATAAAAAAAGTTTTAAGATGGAGATACAAATTGAAAGGTTCTGGAGGATCAAATAAGCATTCTAGGCGAATTTGAAAAACAATGTTTAAAATGAATATAACATCTAAAAAACGACTACTAATAAAAAGAAAAAAGTAGAAGTTAAAACCTGTAAAAAATAAGAAAAATCTAGAATAATAAAAAAATAGTTTTTTGACTCGAATATTAAGAAAAATTTATGTATATACAAAGCAATTTTTAATAATTCATGCTTTTGTCTCCCAAAAATGTATTTTACAGATTTTTTAAAAAATTTCGGGAGAAGAAAGCAACAGTTACGCATTTTTTTTTTAAATTAAAATTGTCACCTTGATTTTACAAATGAACAGAATAAAAAAAGTAAAATTCAAAAAAAGAACAAATGTACTTTTAAATCACCCTATATAAGAAAGTAAAATTTTAGTTACGTCTTAAAAACAATTCTTAAAAAATTTCAAAAATTATGTACAGTGCATTTTGTAGCTAAAAAAATTTATTTAATAATAATATTATTGAAAACCACTGTTGTGCTCTAGAGAAGCTCCTAATACAAAAAATTTAGGCAAAAATTATCAAAATTCGGCACTCTCTGTACTAATCTTTTAAAATATTTATTAAACCATTTAAATAAAACCATAACCATCCATGTTGTTACGTTGTACTAACAATAATTAGATGATAAAATCAAGAATTTACATTTAATTGTATTTGACACGCGACAGATAACAAAAGTAAATACAATTAGAATAATTAATTTAGACAGAATGATTGCTACTTAAACCAAAATTTACAAGTGAAATTAACAAAAGTGAACCAACCATTTGACGCATCAATTTAAAAAATTAACAATATCTTAATAGAATCTCAAATGAGTTTTAGTTTTAATTGTTCCTCCGGTTCTCCGAATTTTTGAAACAACAAAACAATTTTTTACGCTACGTAATTCTTCAGAATCAATTAATGCAACATCCTAGTTTGCTCAGTTTTCAAAAATTTTTTAAAAAAACTATATTTTCTCCCACAATTTTTTTTATTTAAATAAGTGTGTTTAATTAAAACGTAGCTACATATATGTTATAAACAAAACTGTCAAGTTAACTAACAAAATCTGAGGTCCCAACTTAATTGTAATCAGCAGACCAAGGAACAATCTGCAAGGGCATCTCCACGATCTTTACGCTAGAAAGCTCTCTCAGATTACAATCCTCCAGATGAATATTTGTCAAGTTTCATTCGCATAATGTCCAGTAATTACCCGACTGGTCATTTGCATATGTCTTATTAAAAACAATGCTGAATTAAAAATAGTGTTGATGCCCCACTATTTCACGAGATATATAAAGATCCTTTAAAGATTTTGGAGTTCAGTGTGGTTTCAGATTTTCGGGTTTTTTGGTGCGTCTGAGATGGATTTACGAAATGTGAGTGCCCTTTTTGGATTACTGTGATAAATTTTTGATTTCTGATTTTTGTGTAGTGGCCTTCATGGTGCTTTCTTTTGGTACTACTAACTCTACAAAGCTCCCAAAGTGCTCAAGACGATGATTACAATATTATCCACAGAGATGGGTCATTTCAATTCGGTTATGATAACCCAAATTCGTACCATCACGCTGCTGGAAATCGAAATAATGTAGTTCGGGGTGAATTCGGTGGGAGAAATCCTGGAACAGGTTCTAATCACTTTCTCAAAAAAAATTTTTTTGACTAAATAATTTTGACAGGAAGAATAGATTCGACTCAATACACTGCAGGTCCTCGCGGTTACAGACCTAGAGGAAAAAATGTTCACAGGAAGTTTGATTTGAATCAAAATGGTCCTAGACCTGTAGGATCACGAGATGATCCATATTTTGACCCTTTTGAAGATCCGAGTTATAGTTTTGAATTTAAAACTCGGACCTACAACAGGCAAGAGAACGCAAATCGAGTTGGTGATGTCAATGGAAGATATAACTACATAGATGATGTTGGTGAAATCCACAATGTTGAATTTATCGCTGGAAAAAACACAGGATTTCATGTTAAAACTCCCTATCCAGATTCAAATCCCCGAGCTTATTACGGCCGTTTGTATTTTAGAGGAAGAGGTAAACCGATTCCTCGAGGCAGAACTTCGATTCAAAGAGGTCTAGATGGCAGTTATAGGTACTTAATTAATTTCAAAATTTTGTAAAATTTTCTCTCAGATTTGTTTCAGCAGGACCTGATCAAAGACGAACTGAAACAAGTGATTCATCTGGTCATGTTCGCGGTTCTTATACTTATCTCGATGATAAAGGAGTCCAACACTCAGTTCACTACATTGCCGGTCCTGAAACTGGTTACCGAGTCCTTAAAAATGTCAAAGGACCTCATCTTCCTACAGTTTATCCCTTTGGGAGCCCCGATATTATCCCTTCAGATTTCTACGATTACATCAAAGATGACGTTTTTGATACTGCTGCTAGTGGCCCTATTAACAATGTTGGAGGTGGTTCAAAACCAAACAAGGAAAAACCGCCTTCTGGCGATAGTGGTAGTAACTTTGAGAATGATTTAGGTAAACCTGGAGAAGACAACGAGGCTTCAGGAGCTTCTTCTGGTGGTTCAACCAGTGCAAGACCTCCTTCAGGAGATTTTGATAGTAGCTCAATAGAAGGTGGTTTAAACCGGCCAACATCAAGACCTCCAATTGGAGGTAGTTTTGATGGTGATTCAGTGGTAGGTGGTTCAAATCGGCCTTCTTTAAGACCTCCAGTTGGAGGTGATTTTGATGGAGATGACGGAGATGATGACTTTGAAGGTGAATTATTTGGACCTTCAAGTGGTGGTACTAAACCTAAACCACCACGACCTGAAAGACCAAGACCGTCAAAACCTTCAGGTGGTGGTTCTTACAAACCTGATTTTGGTACTAATACTGATCTTGAAAGACCATCACGACCGTCAAAACCTTCAGGTAGTTACAAACCTGATTTTGGTGGCGATACCGGTGATGATGGTACTTATATACCGCCAGGAGATGTCAACCAAGATGATGGTAGTTACAAACCTGGGTTAGATGAATCTGGTTTAGGACTTGGTACGTTCTAAATTTTGTTTGTAAAGACATCAAAATTTGGTTTTAGGTGAAGCTCCACGGCCTGGTCTTGGTGAACGTCCACCACGTCCGCCTGTTGATGATTACGACGACGCCAATGGATTATTCGGTAGTGAATCCAACTCGCGGCCACCTCTAGGTGGCAGACCACCAGTTATACAAATCCAAGGTGGTGGTACTAGCGGAGCGCCTTGTGAGCGTTGTCAGGGTACTATTGTGACAAACGTTGGTGATCGAGTTTTTTCTGTCCCACCTGGAGTTTCAGTAAGGGCACATGTCCAATCCATCGATTTACTACCTTTAGTGTCAAAGGTTCCTTCACCCAGCGAGCAATACAATGAAGAAATGAGTATAAAAACAGAACAGTTAAATTCAGCAGCTAGTGATTTGGTCAGTAGTAATAGTACTACTGAAAGTAGTAAAATAACAACAACGACAGTAGCTACAACTGTACCTACTACAACACTTGCAATTACGGAAACAACAACTATTAATGAATAATTTATTTAAATAATTATATTTTTGTAATATATTGTATAAGCATCTGATTACTAATAAAGTTATTTTTTAAAATAATTAATTTAAAAATGAGTTTTATTGTGAGAACATTTTGAAAAGTGTGTATTTAATTTTTATGTAAGGTCAGCGTTGTTTAAACAATTATTTTTTTATCTAAATAGCTTCATGACACACTTTCTTCTCTTATCATTAACATTATCATAATAGATCTTTTTCAATAAAAAAATTGTATTTATCATGCTTAAATCCTGTTTTAGTAGACAAAAATTGTGAATTAATTCACCTTGACCTTGCTCTTAGTAAATTTATTTCTTCCCCAATTAAAATTTAATTTTTGGTAAAATAAAACAATAGTTATAAACAACAAACAATTAACTTAACATTTTTAAACTTGACCTTTCGTTTATAAAATGGAAATAATCACTTAATAGCAATTTTAAGAGAATTAATTTTATTGACGACGTTTAGCGTGGGTAAAAGCATATAAAAGAATAATTAGAAATTTTAAAAACAATACAAACAATAAAGAATTTTGGTGACATAATAATGTGTTAAAAATATAAAATTTAAATTTATGATGCTATAACAGATAGATCAAGGTAACAATTAGGTAATAATAGGCATATTTAAGGTAGAAAAATTAATAAAAATGTATACAGAGTGGTGACTGTTTTAATTAACAATTTAGAAAATTTTGGGTACTGAAGATAGTAATTACAACTAATCACGCTAACAGATTTCACACTTGAAATATCTAAATCTATAGTTTTGCTAAATTAGCACGTTAAAATTTATTTTCAATTTTTTTTGTAATTTTTTGCTAATTTTGATGTTTTGACAGAAACGAAGATCTACCAGAATTTTGATCAAAATGTCAAAATTGTCTAAAAGTAAAAGAAAAACAAAAAAAAATTCTAAAAAAGCGTAAAAAAAGATTACTAAAAAAACAAAATAAATTCTAAAAAAAACACTGCGATTAGAGAACAAAACACAAAAAGCTTCTAAATAATTTTTAGAAGATTCTAAAAGAGCTTTAAAATCAGCGTCTAAAAAAAAGAGGAAGCAACGGTAAATCTTTTAAAAACAAAAAAGTTTTTGAAACAGTTAAAAAGACAACGATTGGAAGAAAAAGAAGAATTAAAAAATGCTCTAAAGAAATAAAAAACAATTCTAAAAAACTTAAAAAACGATAAGTGAAAACAAAAAGAGAACAACAAAAACTACATCTAAAAGTAAAGTCTGACTAAGAAAGATTTAAAAAGCAAACAAAGACGCTGAAAAAAAGAGTAAATTAAATATTACGACTAAAAAAAAGTCGGCATATTTTTAGAAAAATGTTTCAGAAGAATACGAGGGTGTTTAATCTTCGATTAAAACAGATTTTGTCCTTATTAATTCTCACAAATTCTAAACGGATGTTGCGTTATTTGTCAGCGCTTTTAGTTACACATCCTCATTGTTTCGTAATAAATATTAAATCTTAGCAATCAATTAACCGTAGAGCAATGACTTACTTAGCTTGCATTTAATAACTTCCATTTTTACAGCGACGATATAAATGTTTATAAGTCAAGTTTAATTCTGTTTGTTTAGAAATTACTTTTTATGTTATTCTGGTTTAAAAACACTGTAAATAGTTTATATATTGTTAAGTTTTTGAATGAATAAATTAGTATAGAACGAACCCCCAAGTTTTATCACTCCTGCAGCATCGAACAGAGGGAATTAAAGCAAAGTTTTTGATACTTATAATTATCTTTCATATTCTTAATAACTGTGTTTTATTGTTTTTGTAGTATTTAATAAAATTTAGTAGAAATCCAGGTACATGGATGGCCGTTTTTGTCAAAATATCAAAGTCAAAAAAATCTGAAAAAATTTACAATGATAGATCTAGACGTACTGATTTAGAATGAATATGGTTTTAGATATATAAAATCCAAAATAAAAAAGTTACAGCTTCATTAAATTTACTTTTTTTTCAAAAATTATTTATTTTGTTTTGTAATTTTTTTTATTTTGTATCTTAGATATCTAAAACTATAGTTTATCTCAAAGTTGTCAAAAAAATCTGAAAAATTCAGAGTGATAGATCTAGAAGTGCTGATTCAGAAAAATTATAGTTTTAAATATCTAAAACTTAAAATGGTTAAGAATTCAAAAACCAACGATTGGTAGAAATAGAGAAGAGCAAGAAAAAGTTTAAGAAAATAAAAAACTTTAGAGCTAAAAGAACGTAAAAGGTAAAAAAAATTAAAAAGAAGTTTGAAAAGCACTGTTTGCAGAAAAAAATAGAAGCAATGATTTACAAAAAAACAATTGAAAAATGTCTAAAATAAATGAAAAACAAAAAAAAATTCTAATAAAGCATAAAAGAAGATCACTAAAAGAACAAAAAAGATTCTAAAAAAAACACTACAACTAGAGAACAAAACACAAAAAGCTTCTAAATAGTTTTTAGAAGATTCTAAAAGAGCTTTAAAATCAGCGTCTAAAAAAAAGAGGAGCAACGGTAAATCTTTTAAAAACAAAAAAGTTTTTGAAACAGTTAAAAAGACAACGATTGGAAGAAAAAGAAGAATTAAAAAATACTCTAAAGAAATAAACACAACAATTCTAAAAAACTTAAAAAACGATAAGTGAAAACAAAAAGAGAACAACAAAAAATACATGTAAATGTAAAGTCCGACTAAAAAAGATTTAAAAAGAAAAACAAAGATGCTGAAAAAAAAGTAAATTAAAAATTACGACTAAAAAAAACATAAAAATCTCAAAAAATATTCGAAAAGAAGTCGGCATATTTTTAGAAAAATGTTTCAGAAGAATACGAAGAATTTAAAGCAAAGTTTTTGAAACTTATAGCTATCTTTAATATTTTTAATAATTGTCTTTAATTGCTTTTGTAGTATTTAATAAAATTTAGTAGAAATTCAGGTATATGGATGGCCGTTTTTGTCAAAATATCAAAGTCAAAAAAATCTGAAAAAATTTGAAAAAATTTGCGATGATAGATCTAGACGTGCTGATTTAGAATGAATATGGTTTTAGATATATAAAATTCAAAATAAAATAGTTACAGCTATATTAATTTTTTTTTAATTATTTATTTTATTCTGTAATTTTTTTATTATTTATTTTGGATATCTAAATCTACAGTTTATAAATTAGCACGTCGAGAACTATCTTAAAAAAATTTTTGTGATTCTTTTGACAACTTTGGATATTTTTAAAAATCAGAAAAAATTCACGATGATAGATCTAGACGTGCTGATGCAGAAAAAACCGAGTAGTAATTTTAATTTTTTTAAAAATAAAATGCAATAATAGTTTAGGACAGTGGTTCCGCGAGCTCCCGCTGGGGTGCTGCGGGATTTCGGTGGAAGGAAAAAATGAAGGATTGATTCTGAATTGAATTTTTTTTGGTTTGATAGAGGGAACTATAACAGCTAAGGTGATCGAACCCGGGGGTGCCGCCGGAAAAGAAAAATCTTAAAAAGGGTGCCGTGATGGCAAAGAGTTTGAAAACCACTGGTTTAGGAGGATAATATTAGGAGAATCTGCGATTGGTGAAGAAAACTATTCAAATCTGGGATACTACAGGTAGTATCTCAACTTGAAATTAGCACATAAAACTGCTTTTCTGTAAGAAAAAGCTTTAAATTTTAGAAAAATCTATTTTTTTTGTTAAATCTCCAAATCTGTTTTGTATGTTACCTCAAAAACGCTTCTACCATGGATCCCTACCAGGACCATAATCATGGTCATGAAAAAACAAGAACTTATTTTATTGGTTGCCTACGTATTTGGTTATTAGTTATAACGAATATAAAAAAATATTTGACGCGTATTTACATTTTTTTAAAACATTTTATTTATTTAAATAAAGGAAAAGAATAAAAAAACAATAATCTTGAAACATTTTTATTTTTCACCAATTTACCACATCCATCGGCGCTAAATCTAAACCCAATTCCCAAAATCCACAATTGTCTAAATTCTCCTCCACCTTAAATAGTCGCAATCACGTTATAAGGATAATTGATCCCGTATGGGTACGGAATGGCGTACTGATGGGCAGGAAGGTAGGAATACGCTGGAAGAACTGCCACAGGCGCTGAATAACCCATCCCTGCAATCTGTGGCGTCTTCACCTGTAATGGTTTTATCTCCTGATCCTTTATCGGGATATGTTCGTGTTTTATCAAATTCATATCTGGTGCGATTTTAATAACTGGGATTTCATGGTGCGGTAATGGGTCTATAGCAATCCCATGCTTCTCGTTAATTGAATACGAAAAATCCTGACCAGAATGTTTGACATTCACCGATGAGGATTCAATCGGGACCACTGCTGAACGAACGAAAGCGAAAAAAGTAAAGAAAACAAAAAGTGGGACCTAAAAATAACACAAATTACAAAAGAAAAGAAGAAAAACAGTACTTACCATTTTTTTTCAAGTCTTTTGTCTCTCAGTGTTGATGGCAAACTGATATTGGCTAGAAGAGGCAACTTTTATATAGGGGGTATTATAAAAATCCTGTCATCTCTAAATGGATATCAAAATCAGCGATTTTCAAGTTTTATGAAGGCTGTACCAGACGGAACGCATTTTTCTAAAGATGTAGCCAATAAGCCCAGCTCGTTGCTGGTACAAAAACAAAGTAACTGGACGTAATGAGCTAAAGATCTCGCTTTGCACCACGGCAAAAGCGCATTCTTTACATACTTTACGAAGCAAGTGATAACGAAACAACAAAAGTGGTAAAAAAATCGGGAGAAATAAACCCGTGGGTCGAGGATTCAGGTCTTGGTGTCACTTTTTGTTATTATTATCCGGGATTTTTGCACTTTGGTGTAAAATACGCAAAGAAACTGGTTGGATTTTTATTAAAAAGTCTAGACTACATTCAGTGCGATCCATTTGAAGGCTGAAACGAATTTATGGACGCTTCTTTATTCAAATCTTTGGGTTTTTAAACAGGGCCGGTTTTGGTCGAAATTTTGGTATAAACAAAGTTTTAAGTTCGTGTCTCCAGAAACTGTTTTTTCTAAAATAAAAAAAGTTTTATAAAGTTATTTAATTACATAAAAAATATTTATTTTATAATAAACAGCTACTAAATATAGAAGAATAATATAAATACATAATTATTGCACAAAACAGCTAAATTAAATTCGAGAAACTAAAAACAAAACAATTTTTTTATGTAGTCATATAGTCTTTATGGCTGAGTCAGACGGCTAAATAGTAAAGCTGTAAAAGCTTTAATTTTTTTACTGATAAAAAACTAAAAACCTGAAAGTTGTTAAAAAAATTGTTTTATGTTATTACAATAAAGATTTTTATTTTTTTTCTGAAAAGAGACTCTTAACAGCTTGTTCCGATTTGTCGACTGTTAAGAGACTCTTTACATCCTGACGACAGACGTTCATTAAGAGCTTGTTTATTTATTAACAAACAATCTCTAAAACAACCTTAAACAACTAAATATTACAAAAACATATTGTGTAGTAACCCGAAATAATAAAAAAGTATATTTTTTTAATAATTTAATTTTAGTTAATAAATAACCGCTAATTTTGTGATATATTCTGACTATTTTTTTCTAAAATAAAATATTTATATTTTATTAAAATTGATGTACCTATAAAGAATAAAGATAGTAAGGAGATATGTAAGTCTTGCAGCTCAATTTTAGACCCAACTGTCTGGCAGGTCACAATGTAGAAATAAATCAATATAGACAGCTGATAAAAATTAAAAATTTGTCAAAAAACTAGCATCTCTCCAAGTTAAATGTGTACGATTGAGTCACTAATTTTTGGATTTACTACAGGCAACTAATAATACACAATTTAAATCTAAAGAGCTATAATTGTAAATAATATAATAAATAATCAAAAAACAAAAGTCAGACAAAAATCAAAGTAATTTTAATGTTTCTACTACTTATTTAAATTGTGTATTAGTTTTGCCAAGTTTTTAGTTTTTATCAGCTGTCTATACTATTTTTTAAAAAAAACTGTAGCCAGAGATCTTCCATAATAACCTAGTTCTTGCAACGATCAGTTTTTGATAAAATTGTTATATTACAACGAATGAAAATAGTATTTTTATTGTAAATTTTTTTTTTAAACAATGAGGTCAGATTAAACCGGCCTTCCATTAATGCAGAAAAACTTAACTTATGTATTTATTAATGCAAAAATTAGTAAGAAACATTTTCGACTTATAAAATTAGTAAATTAATGTTTTTGACTCTCAATATTAATAAATAAAAATGCCGTTTTTGAGTTTATTAAATAAAAAGATATTTAAAAATTATTATCTTTATTTTCTAAAATTTGTGAAATAAAGCCTTCTATTTATAAAACTACAAAAGCAATGTTGTATGTATTTTTATTAAATAAAAAATTGTTAAGAAACTTTTTTTCTAGCTTCTAAATTAGTAAAATTGCAGCTCTTAAACTAAATGTGATGTTAAATATTTAAGCTTCTATAAAGAGAACAATAAAGCCTTGCAAGATCGGTGATCAAAAAATTTGTTTTTTGGTAATAAAACGATGTACTTTGTGTCTTAATTGAACTAAAATTTGTTAAGGAACAAACATCATCTCTGGTTTTTAAAAATAGTAGAATTACGGCTTTTAAATTTAGTAAAATGCCACGTCAGACTCACAACATCAAAAAATATAGCTTTTTTAGAAATTATAAATCTGTTTTTTTGAGAATTCAAGATACAATGTTCTATACATAAATGTTTTAGTTACTTTTATTTTTACATTTAAAACATTAAAAGTTGTTAAAAAACATTATATCCAGCTTTTGAAATTAATAAAATTTGACAATGTTTGGTAGAAACAACATTTTTATATTTCTAAATGAAAAAAATATTTAAAGTTTTTTTACTTGGGTTCTCTATAAAAAAAATTGTTTTCATAATTTTAATTAATTGAAAAAATATAAATGAAAAAACAACTTTGGTTTTCAATATGTATTAGTAATATATTGCCTCTGACTACTAATAGTAAATAAAATATTATTTACATATTTATTAATTTAAAAATTATAGAAAAAATATTACTTCCAGCTTCTAAAACTAGTAAAACAATGTTTCATATCTCTTTACTTGATTAAAAATTGTTAAAATACATCTATGGCTTCTAAAGTTAGTAAAATTTAGTGTAAATTTCAAAACTAGTAAAATGTTGGCGCTGGTTTCTATTATTGTAACAAATATTGTTTAGTATTTATTGAAAAAAAATTGTAAAGAAAATAAATTTGGGTTGTAATGTTAGTAGAATATCGCTTGTGAGGGTTACAGTGAGAGAGAAAATTTACTAAATTTGTTTATATTATTTAGTTTCTAAAACAATAAACAAATTAAATTGTTAAAAACGTTGTTGGAATAATTAGCGATATAGAGATATTAAATAATAAATTTTTATATAATCAACAAATTTATTTTTAACAATTGGAATCAATTTATGTAAATTTTACTTATCGCAAATTTTACGGTCCCTGCCGATGCCTCAGGTAGTCAGCTATTCCGTCCAGATGTTGTAAGTGTCGATCCTCCGAACAATCATAAATTAAAATATCCCAGCACTGAAACTTAGCTTACCATTAGATTCAACAATGAACCATTGTTTGGTTTATTACGGGATTTAGAAGTCGGGACCAGATAAATTTGAGGGAACTTTACATCAATTTTAATAAAATATAAATATTTTATTTTAGAAAAAAATAGTCAGAATATATCACAAAATTAGCGGTTATTTATTAAACTAGAATTAAATTATTAAAAAAATATACTTTTTTATTATTTCGGGTTACTACACAATATGTTTTTCTAATATTTAGTTGTTTAAGGTTGTTTTAGAGATTGTTTGTTAATAAATAAACAAGCTCTTAATGAACGTCTGTCGTCAGGATGTAAAGAGTCTCTTAACAGACGACACGTCAGAACGAGCTGTTAAGAGTCTGTTTTTAGAAAAAAAATCTTTATAGAATTAACATAAAACAATTTTTTTAACAACATTTATGTCTCAGGTTTTTTTTCAGTAAAAAGATCTAACGTAAAATTAATGAATTATAGAGATATTACAAAAAATATTGGACGATTTTCTTGACTCGGTCGTAAAAACTATATGTGCTACAAGAAAAAAATTTTCAGATCTAATTTAGCTGTTTTGTGCAATAATTATTCATTTTTATTATTATTCTATATTTAGTGGTGTTTTTTTATTTTTCATCATATTAAGTTAAGGAGCTGTAATTTTACTAATTTAGAAGACAAGAATATGTTTTTTAACAATTTTTTATTTAATAAAAAAAAACATCATTGCTTTTATAGATTTAAACGAAGGAAGCTCTATTTAGCAAATTTTAGAAAGTAAAAACAACATTTTTTTTATTTAGTAAATGCAAAAATAACATTTCTATTTAATATTAGAGAAAAAAAACAATTATTTTACTAATTTTATAAGTCAAAAATGATTTTTATTAATTTTTGATTTAATAAATAGCTAAGCCAAATTTTTATATAAAAATAGGAGCCGAAGGAAACATTTTAGAAAGTTTAAAATTTGCAACCAAATTTTAGTAATTTCAAGAGCTGATGATAATGTTTATTAGTAACTTTTATTCAATAAAAACACAGACAATTTTGTTATTAAAGTTTTAGATGTCAAAGACTGCATTTTATTAATTTTAAAAGCTAGTGGTTATGTTTTTTACTAATTTTTAAATTAGTAAAGATCAAAAAACATGGTATTTAATTTTTTTTATGATTTCGTAGTTATTGAGAGGGCCGTCGACCCCAAAACTCTTTTCGATTATATTTGTCTTTAGTATTATCTATAATTTTGTGCTTTTGACCAATTTTTGTTGGAGTTTTTTATATTTTTCAAATTTGGTACCCAAAATAGCATTCTTTTAATTTTGGGTCCCAAACGGTCCCTTGCTTTGCTTGTGTCTTAAATAAACCAGTCTCTATTATAAAATAAAATCTATATCTGTTATTCCAGCAACGATTATATCGTAACAACGAAAGTAACAGACCCGCATCTTGCGCTAACAATAAGTATAACAAAACGTGAGAAAACTAAAATCGACTTTTAATTTCGTATTCCTTGTGTTCTTTAAATTTAAATTAAATGTGACACACTGTAACACACTGAATTTTGAACATTTCCTTACAAAAATCCCAAAATTAGTAGTCAATTCAATTTTCTGGTCATTTTTCTACTAGGTCAAGCGGTTACAGTTACCCGAAAACGCAGCTATTTCGCCAAATTTGGGCACTTTGAACAGGTCAAACAAGCTGCAGTAAAATGGTACTTGGGCCGCTTGCATGCTGTTTACCTTCCATGGATGTGAAAAACCTTGACATTGCAGGAGATTGGTCGATGAACTCGTGACGCCCAAGCAGTGATCTTCCATTTGCAAAAATTTGGAGTGATTAAAGCCAGGTGGGCCGAGGTGTAGGCTGATCAATGTTTACACATTTTTGGCTAATTACCTACACTCAAAATTAAAAAAATGCAAGTCACTGTTTTCACTCGAAAATACTTGAGTATTTTTTGTTTACTGTAATAAACATAACGGATTTTTGGAAACAAGATGGTGGCAAAAATTGAACCAGAATATCAGATGACCAGTTTTTGCATCTTGATGATGTTTTAATGACCAAAACAGGTGTTACAACAACTAGAATAAAAGACTTGATTAGTGTTAAAACAGACAAATTAAAAATGCAATTTTTTTATCTTTTTTTCTTTTGTTACTATTTTTTTTGTTACTGTTATTATTTTATTATATCATAAAGACATCAAAAATGTGTTGTCACTTATCAGTGACGTCTGAGCTTCTGAAGAAGAAGATACCTGATGTCAAATAACGTTACCTGCCCCTTCTTTCAAGAAGTGAAGTAACTTTTGATATCACCTCTTCTTTTCAATTAGAATTTAACATACACCTAGTTGCAATATTATCTTCCGTTAGTTTTAAAAAGCCTGCAAGAAATATTGTGAAGACAGTTCAACAAATGACTATCTAGTGCTATAATCATTTTTCGAAATGACAAATTGGTTTTTTTTCGTAAGTAAATTTTTTTTTGTTTAATTTTGTCATGTATTAAACATTCTAATTATCCATAAATTACATTGACAGTTATAGGCTTTAACAACTGACATAACTTTGCGAATAATGAACTCAACAACCACTTATCATAAATATTCCATCAGTTCCAGATCCAAAATCACATTCTAACCTCTGTTGTATTATAATTAAACCTCAGTTATCTCATGCAGGCATGTCTTAAACCGTTAGTTGCCATACAATATTTTAATTTAATTTTGTGCTTTTTTAGTTATCGACATTGGCTGTGGTTAGCTGTAGGCCCCAAATTAACCCGCAAGAAACGCCATCAGTAGAGTAAGTTTTTTCAAATTTTTTGCTTGTTTAAACTGCACAAACGATCTACACACCTAACTAATATTATTATTGTGACTGACAACCTCTAATTTTATGTTAATTTATGTGTAGCGGTAGTACAGTTGGTAAAATTGGCTCTTAAGGCGAGAGGGTTGTTGAAAGCGACAGTCAAAGTACTGTCTTCTATTCTATAATTGAAATCGGTTTTATAAAAGCGGCAAAACTGAGATCACGTGACTGGTTTTTGATGGAGAAAGAGTGAAATTTTTAGAGCCGCTCGCAATTTTTTTTGTTTTAATATTCTTTAAAACTAAATGTCTTTACTTCTAAACATATTTTTTTGTTTATTTTTTGTTGTTACTGGTTGTTTTTTAAGGTTTTTTAGAATTGTTTTTGTGTTTTTCGAATATTTTTAAATTCTTCTTTCTCTTCCAATCGTCGTCCTTAAACTCTTCTAAAAACTTTTTTGTTTTTTTTTTAGATCTTCAGTTGTTTTCCTTTTTAGTCCCTTTTCTTTTAGTTCCGAATTTTTTGTGTGTTTTTTTTAGTTTTAGTGTTCTATTCAGAAACCTTCTTTGTTGCTTTAGAATTTTCTTTTCTTCTGCTTTTAGAATCTCTTTTTTATTTTCCTTTACTTTAAAACATAATTTTTATTGTTGTTTTTTTTTAAACACTGTTTTTACTTTTTTTGTTGCAAACGACTTATTTATACTTGTTTTATCAAATTTTTTTTTTGCTTTATTTTCTATACCTTTTTTGGCTTTTCATTTTCTACCAATAGTTTTTTAAATTCTTTTTAAGACTTTTTTAAGAACTTTCTTAATTTTTTATACTTCTTTTTACTCTTCTAGAATCATAGAATTATTTTTTTGTATTTCTTGAATTTTTTTTCTAATTCTAGAATTTTCTTTTTTACTTTTTTTCTAAGCACAGTTTTTGTCGTTTTATTTTTTTCATATTTTTAACAAAGCAAAAGAAGATTCCGAAAGGACAAGTTACGATGATTCAGCAGAAACAGAAAACACGATTCATTAAAAACAAAATTAAAAAGAAATTTTAAAATATATAAGTTGAAAAATGTTTTCCAAAAATGAAAAGCATAAGAAGGATATAGAAAATCAACAAAATTCTAGAGGACAAGTAACATAAAGAAAAAATAATTCAAAAAACTTGTAAGACTTTGTCTGGGAAAAAACAACAATAAATTTAAAAAATAATCGAAAAATGACCATCTGAAAGATAAAAAGATTTGCAAAAACTACATCTAAAATAATTTAAAAAGCTCAGAAAAATTCTATGAGAACAAAAAATAATTGTAAAAAAACAATAAAGAAATTGTGAAAGAACAAAGAAAGATTCGGAAAAAAAACAGAAAAAGATTCTAAAAAACTTATAAAAAATGGTGTTAGAAATAGAATTGCAAAAAAAAACAATTTTAACAAACAAGAAATAATTTCAGCAACAATTGAAAAACGCAATCTAAAAAAATATATGAAAAATTTTAATTGTGTAGAGCTTGATAAACTGCAATAAAGAAGAAATCGTAGAAAAACAAAAAACAATCTGAAGAAGTTTAAATGTCCAAAATTTTTCTAATGTTTTTTTATTCTAAAATTTTTTTTGCTCTTCTTTTAATAATAATTGTTGTTTTTTAAATTTTTCATTTTTCTAAACGACGATTTGTAACGACTTAAAAAATCTTCTTGGTTTTTTCATAACTTTCTTTGCTTTTTCAGAATAATTTTTTTATTCTAAAATCTTTGTAAATTTTTTCTTTTTCTTCTAAGCGAAAATTTGTCGTTTCTTTCCTTTGAAATTAAAAAAAAAACAAAAGAATATTTTGAATTGGTAAATGAAGATTTAGGAAAAACTGAAAAAGTTTTAGAAAAGCTAGAAAAAATTTTGAATAGAGAAAAATTTAAGGAACAGCAATTGTTAAAACATAAAACAGCAAATTAAAAAGAAATTCTAAAATAAGTTGAAAAACCTGTAAATTCTAAAGGACAATTGATAAAAAAAATTTAAAAAAAAGCCGAAAGACGTCATCTAGGAGAAAATCAAAAAATTTTTGAAAGAGGTTGATAATGACCGTCTAAAACATAAAAAACCAGCAAAAACTACGTCAAGAAAAGAAAGAAAAATAGAAAAAATTCTACAAAAACTAAAAAAAGATTTTGAAAAAAACAATAAAAAAATTGTGAAAGAGTAAAGAAAGATTCGGAAAAAACACAAAAAAATTTCAAAAAACGGTGTTAGGACAAGGAATAAAAAAAAACTGGTATAACAAAAAAACCAAAGAAAAATTCTAAAGAAAGTTGGTAAACATTGACTCGAAAACAAGAAGAGCAAAGATACGGTTTCAGAAAAACAAAAAACAAAATCAAAAAAATAATTTTAGCAAAATTTATAAAAAATTCTAATATTGTAGAGTTTGATAAACAACAATAGAAAAGGCACGACGAGTAAAAAAAATCTGGCAAAACAAAAAATCATTTAAAAAAGCTCAAAAAACGATAATTATAAAAACAATTTCTTCATTTTTTTAGATGTAATTTTGTCTTCTTAAACTGTTGTTTTTCAAGTTTCTTCAAAATCGAGTGTATTCTAGAATTTTTTGTTGCTCGGATCTAACTGACGCCTTTCAATTTCTACATTTTTTCCTTTTTTCTATCAACATTCTTAAAATTAGTTTTTTTTAAAGCTTGTACCTGCTTGACACACCAAATTAATAAATTACGAGCGGCTTCTAAATCCGGACTGATTTTTTAACAAAATTTTGTACCTTTGTAGGTACCAGATTTGCCACTTCACTAAAAATTACTCACAGCTATTAAACCTCTCAGCCTTAGATGTCAATTTTATCAACTATAGTGTTTGTTTTTTTATTATTATTGTTATTATTAATTTCGGAAGCTTCAACAAGTAGTGTGGTGTAGTTTTAGAAGATTGGATACCAGTTCTTGTCTTTTTTGCTTTGGGTAAGTTACTAATATTTACAATTTCATAATTAACAAATTCTTTTTATTATTATTAAAACTGTTTTACAATAAAATTAACAAAAGATATTTTTAGGATTGAAAAACAACACGTTATTGAAATTACTCCAAGTAATAGACAACTGTTTGAAGACTCTTCAGGTGATAAAGTTAAAGAACTAGAAGAAAACACAAAAGAAATTTTAGAGAAAATAGCACTAGTCAATGAACAACAAGGATTAAATAAGAAGAAACCAAGACCACATTACCAACACTTCCCGTTTAGTTATTTACGATCTCAGGATGCTAATCAAAGATCTGATTTTAAATTCCCAAGAAATCCTTTTATTAACCCTATTCTGGATTACATAGAAAAGAAAGACCAAGGATTACACAGAACATCAAGCTTAGAAGAAAATGAAGCTCCTCCAGGACAATACATTAAACGGAAAATAATTCATCAGCAAACAATGATAGTTCCTGGTTTTATACCAAACCAGAGTTTACCACCACCACAAGCAGCAATTCCCCAAAGCTTCTACACGATGAACAAGCCTTCAAATTTCCCAATTAAGCAAAACGAACTTGAGAAACAGACCATCAACAATATTAAAAATATCGTTGAAAACTCGCAATATGGAAGTAGTTTTAACCCATATTTCTACCCACCACCAATGGAGAGTCCTTATCAATTCTATGGACCTTATATGTCTTATGAGACTTTTCCTTCTGCAAAACAGCAACAGTGGCAATGGCCTTTAGCTCAGTATTTTCCAATTGTTATAAAAGACCCATTGATGCATATGTTTAATGCCATGACAACCATGATAGAATATGGTCCTCAAGCAGATCAAGCAAATTCCTGTGCAAAACACTCAGAAGATTCGAGTATGAAAGCTAGAGATATCTCAAAAGAAAAGTCAGAAAATTTAAAGAGTGTTAATCCAAGTTCAAAATCTAGAAATATCTCACAAGAAAAGAAATTAAGTTATAATATAATTGATAATGGTAAAGGAGCGGAAATTGTTGTTAACAACGAAGACGATTCAAATACAACAACTGTCTTAGATATAGAAGATTTGCAAATTACAGATAACAGAGAAGACTCTGTCAAAATGAATCTAAATTTTCGTAAATCAAAAGAAAACCAAGAAATTACCAAAACAATTTTTCTGAACAACACTCTATCACCTCTAGACAATCCCTTAATTCAAACATTACAAATTACTAAAACTGAAATCAACTCAAATGATACCTCCCGCCAGTCACCCCCTATCAGAGACCAAGAACTCGGAGAAGACGAACTCGAAGACGAACTAGACAAAGCTGAAGACGTCCAAGTCTCCCACGACGGAAACAAGAAACTCTTCAGCAAGGACAACACAGGAAGCGGCATTTTCGTTCACAAAATCAAGGTCCGCAAAGGTGGGGTTGCAATTGCTGGACCTGGAGGTATTGCAACTGCTGGGAGTGGTGGTACTGCAATTGTGGGACCTAATGGGTTCGCGTACACGCACCCAGATAGTTTGGCAATTGCGGGTTCAGGTACCAAGGTGGTGGCGGTGGAACCCACGATTAATCTCTCCCAAGTGGTGATGGATCACAAGAATAAGACTCGGGGGCAGGGGCATGCTGCCCCGTCGAGGCTAGGGAAAGTGGTGGCTGTTGGGCCGGTTATTTATTACAATAAGGGGTGATTTAGGTTTGTGAGTGTGACATGGTTTTTGAGTAATAAGGGTTGAATAGGGGGCAAGTGATTATTTTAGTACAACTAAATAAATAAATAAATAAGTGTTGTAGACTGATAATAAATTTGTTGAATTGTAGTGCCAAGTTTTAATATATTTTTTATAAAAAAAATTTAGTTTCTTTTAAAGACAGTTAAATAAATTCATTTCTTCATTTTTACTAATCTTCCTTTTCTTCTTCAGATTCATATTATCCTCTAATGGACTTCGTTATCCACGATGGCCCTCTCATCCTTCTTCTGCATTCTCCCAATCTCCAAAATCACCAGAAATCAATCTCCAAACTGATAAATTTGCAGTCGTGCCAACTGAAGAAATTTTGAAGAATAGTACAGGATCACTGGCTCCGTATAAAGCCCATCCGTTGTTTTATTTTTTAAAAAACCGAAATACTATTAATACTGATAAAATTATAAGTTTTCGGAATGATAACTCAAAAGAGGAAGTAACCACTTTGATTTTGAAACCAGTGGCGAAATCAGTTGCTGGTATTGATGGTCAAGCTATCTCAAATCCTTTATCTCGGGCTATTTTGAGACAAGGGATGAATGTTGATATTTTATTTGAACCAGAAGCTGTTGCTGTTGCTGGACCTGGAGGGGTAGCACATGCTCAAAGTGATTTAGAAATAACATACGAGAATTTTTAAGTAATGGATTTATTTCTAAATTTACAAGATTTCCAAAATTAGGTATAAGAAAGTCACAAATTTCAAATTTTTAAATTCTGCAATAATTTTGCTTTGCGATACCTTTTCAAATGGTGGTAGTTTTTGAGATACACGCTGGCGCTGAGAAAGTTTTTTTTTTCAAAAAACATTTTCTTGAGATCTTAAAAGCTACAGACATTTGTACAAAGCAAATTTAGGTTTTTAGTAACTTTAAAAACAGATCCTGTATATATACGAATATATTTTAGAATCATTAAATGATCATTGGTCATAGATTCTACAATAAAGTCATCTCGCAAAATATTCATTTGCATTTTAGGACATCAGTTGACTTTTCACAAAATGTTTGTTTTGTTTATCTTTCTGAAAAAAGATACTGTTTTTCCAAAATTATTTCATGTTCTTCTTCTTTTTCTTCTCAACGCAGTTTCTTGTCCTTTTTTATATTTTTTAAAACCATTGTTGTTCAAACATCTTCAGAATTATTTTATGTTTTTCTAAAATTCTCTTTCACTTATCTTTGTCTTCCAATCTTATCTCTTCTAATCTTATAGCGCAAAAATGTAATTTCTCCATTTTTTCTAAAAACTTTACTGTTCTTTCAAAATTTACTTTGTTTTTCTTTCTGTTTCAGTCAAAGTTTTTCAATTTTTTCTAAAAACTCTTTTTGCTTTTTTTTATCTATAAATCGTTTCTCAAATTATTTTAAAGCACCGTTTGAAATTCTTCTGCGAGCAGAACCTACTTCTGTACTTTCAGAGTTTTTATTTGTTGTTTTTTTTTCTGTTAGCAGTTTCTTAATGTCTATTCTTTTCAATCAATAGTCGCCTCTCAAATTCTTTTTTTTTAACGCAGCTTTTTAAGTTTTTCTAGAATTTTTTCTGTTTTTTTAGAGTCTTTTCGTGCTCTTTTAAAATAGTTTTTTTTCTACTTTAGCTTCTAGTCAATGCCTTTTAAATTTCAAAGCCCAAATTCATATTGTTCTTCTGAAAGCCGCTTTTTAAAATATTTTGTTTCTAATTCTTCTAAAAATGTTCTTGTTCCTTTTTGTTTTTTAAATTTACGTCTTCTGTCTTTTTTAATCTGCTCGAACTGTCTTTTCTTCTTCTTGCTTGATTCTTTGCAATAGAATTCACAAATTCAAGTTAAAATAATAAAGAAGAAAATACTATATTTAATTAAAAATATTAAGTCATACAAAAAGAAAACAAAATAATAATTCAGCACAGTTTAACGAAAAGAAATATGATAATAATACTGAAAATCTTTCTTGGTATGTACTAATATACATTTAAAACAAAATTTATTTTACCAGAATTTATTCTGCTTTTCTTTCTCCTCCACTCAAAGTTTTTCAACTTTTTCTAAATTCTTTTTTTGCACATTTTTATCTATGCATTGCTTTTTTAATGTCGTTTAGAACTCCTCTAAACCTGTACTTTAGTACTTCCAGATCATTTTTTTGTTGTTTCTTTTTTTCTAGCTGTTTATTAACGTCTGTTCTTTTTCTATTAATAATCATCTTTAAAATTCTTTTCTTTCTGACAAACACCCGTTTTTAAGTTTTTCTAGAATTTTTATTTAGTGTTTCAGTATTTTTCCGTGCTCTTCTACAACATTTTTTTCTATTTTTTAGCTTCCATTCTATGTCTTTCAAATTTTGTCGCAAATTCTTCTAAACACTGCATTTTAGGATATATTTTTTTCTAGTTTACTCTGCTTTTCTTTCTCTTCTACTCAAATTTTTTTAGCTTTTTTCAGAACTCCTTTTTGCACATTTTTGCTTTAGTACTTCTAAATGTTTTTTTGTTGCTTTTTTAGCTGTTTCTTACCGTTTGTTCTTTATCTATCAAAAGTCGTCTTTCAAATTCTTTTTTTTAACAAAAACCAGTTTTGAAGTTTTTCTAGAATTTTTATTTGGTGTTTTAGAATCTTTCCGTGCTCTTCTAGGACGTTTTTGTTTTTTTAGCTTCCACTTTATGCCTTTTAAATTTCAGCGCTCAAATTCTTCTCGTTCTTCTAAACACTGCATTTTAAGATATATTTTTTCTAGTTTTTCTAAAATGTTTCTTGTTTCTTCTTTTTCTTCCAATCAACGTCTTTTGTCCTTTCTAATCTTCTCAAACTTTCTTCTATTTTTTTATCTGACTTCTTGAAGTAGCATCCACAAATTTGGCTCAAAATAATAAAAGAAAAAACTAGATTTAAATAAGAATATTAAGTCATACAAAAACAAAATAATAATTCAGCTCAGTTTAACTGAAAGAAACAAAATAACAGAACTAAAAATTCTTTTCAACACTGTTATTTAGTCACATTTTAAATAATTTTTTTTACTCAAAGTTTCTAGAACTGTTTGAAATTCCTCTAAAACCTGCTTCTGTACTTCTAGATTTTTCATTTGTGCTTTTAATTGTTTTTTAACGTCTGTTTCTTTTGCATCAAAATTCGTTTCTCAAATTCTTTTTTCTTCCAAATAGCGTTTTAAAGTTGTTTTAAAATTTTCTTCTGGTGCTCTTCTAAAAAATTTTCTTTTTATTTAGCTTCCAGCCGATATGTTTCAAATTTTGTCACCAGAATTCTTTTCTTTCTTCTGAACGCCACATTTAAAAATATTTTTGTTCTTGTTTTTCTAAAAATTTTTGTTTCTTCTTTTTCTTGTTGGTAACGTTTCTAACATTTCTTTCTCAATTACGTCTCTGTTTAAATTCTTGACATTCTGATATTTCTAAAGTGCTTGTCTCAGAAATTTTAAAATTATCAGAAAGACTAAAATCTCAAAATTTTGAATTCCTCAGTTTCCAAAAATAAAGATTTTTGAAAATTGAGAAATTCCGAAATTTTCAAAATTGTTAAAATTATTATTAGAATGTTAATAATCTCAGATTTTCTTGTCTTATAATTTTCTTCGGAAATTTGAATTCTTGATGATTTAAAACAATAAAAATTTTTTTTAATATTATATATATATTTTTAATTTTTTTTAATAAAAATAGAAATTACGTACAGTATTGTATTAACCAAAAATGTAGTTCCTACTTCTTGTAAATGTATTGTACATAAATTGTAAATAAAAAAAATTTGTCGTGTCATTTTTTTAATTACTAATTATCCTCCACTCCCATGTAACCAATTGTTAAAGTATTAAACTCTTATTTACATTAACAACTACCTACTTACATATTTTAATCACGCAAAAAAATTACATAACCAATATTTGAAAGGATTTTTATTTAGCACAATTCAGAATAC
Source organism: Tribolium confusum (assembly GCA_029207805.1). Lineage (NCBI taxonomy): Eukaryota > Metazoa > Arthropoda > Insecta > Coleoptera > Tenebrionidae > Tribolium > Tribolium confusum. Next base: position 2,095,433 of record JALGAY010000004.1, read on the forward strand.
ATTTTAAAGCACCGGAAAACGTCCTCAAACACTTCAAGAACAATAAATTTTGACTGTGCTGAATTTAGCAATTCAATAAGCATATAACAGCCACCTAGATAACGTTTCTCCTCCACTGAATACAATATAACATTTCTTAATCACTTTTTTAGTAAATGGGAAGAGCACAAACCGAAAATAACATTAATCCCGTTTTATGGAGGTGGGTTAGGTCAATCACTGCAAGTTGTTGAAATGCCAGATGGAACTGTATTTACAAGCATTATTAAAACACCTCCAAAGAAACATCACGCATCTACAGAAGAACCAGAAGTGACAGAACTAGAAAACCCACCTCTGCCTTCAAAACAAGACATTGATTTTGGATCAAATTTGAAGAATATCCACGAAACTGCAATAAATATAATCAAATTACAAGAAATAGCGAAGAAAAATGGACAGTTAAGTGCTGAGCAAGAAGAAACGTATCAGAAGAATATAGAAGAGTTGAATACTTCAGCTAGAAATTTAGCAGAACTACAACAGCAAGAAGACGAGTTTAGTGAAAATCGGGAAGGTTTAACCGAATGGTTTGAACGGAAAAAATCTACTAAGAAAGATAAAGACAAAAAGAAGAAAGAAGAAGAAGATAAGAAGAAAGAAGAGGAAGACAAGAAACGTAAAGAAGAAGAGAAAGAAGAAGAGGAAGAAACTGATGAAGAGAACGAAGAAACTGACGGTATTGCGATTGGTTTGCCGCCTCCAGATGCGTCAGTTGCTGAAGCTAAGCCTGTAGGACTTGCAGTTGCTGGTAATAACTCACTGATTTAAACAGATCTTGAAATTATTTTTTTTACAGGTGAGGGAGGTGTTGCAGCTAGTAAACCGATAGCTACAGCTGTGGTAGGTCCAGGAGGATTGGCTATAGCTCGGCCTGTTGGTACCGCAATTGCAGGTGTTGCTCCTGATCAAGCTCTTGTTCCTATTTATGCTGAAGGATATGTTGGAGGGACTAAACCGAAACGGTATAATTCGAGTAATAAAGGAGATGCGACGAGTGAATTTTTGAATAAAATTATAAGTAAATATCATCAAGTTTAAATTGTGAATAAAGTTTTTTTATTAATTTGTGTTTAGTCTACATGGCGTGATAGTGAACTTGAACCGGTATTAAAGCTATTAAATTCAGGTTTTGGTTTTAATGGAACCAGTTGAGAGATGGGTTTTATTTAATAACCCAAAGAAGTGATGGGTGTTTAGAGTAACTGTGAAATACCGTAATTTAGATTATTATAGATTGAGTGACAGATTTATGGTCCAGAGACGGATTGGAGAAATTTTTATACAAAATGATCTCAAAATTGTATTCCAGAATTTTAAATTATTAAAAAGTAAATAATCTGTGTTTCAATTTTTTTAAGTACTGTTCAGATTTTTGCAATTGTTATTTAATAATGTTGACTCAATTTGGGTTTCTTACGATTTAAACAATTGGATTAGATTTTTCGTTGTTTTTCTTTCTGTTCCAATTTTAATTTACTTTTACTTCATACAAATCGACTAACTTTATACTAATTTCTTAAAATATTCTAGAAGCATTTTTTACTTTTTAAGAATCTTATTTGCTTTTTTATTTTTTCAGTCTAGATTTTTCAACATCTTCTACAATTTTCTTGTGCTTTTCTCTTTCTACTAACACTCGTTTTTAAGCTCTTTCTGGATGAGTTTGTTTTATTCTTACACAACTTTATAAACTTTTTTAAAACCTCATTGTTATTTCCATTTTCTAATTTATTTAGGAGTTGTTATATTTGAAGACACAGATACTAGAATAATACAAAATTACTCTTAAATAAATTGAAAATACTCATTTACTCAAGTTTGTTTTAAAGAAATTTGTAAAATTTTATGGCAACTAAACAGAATTGCAACAAACTATAATTATCGTTTTCTAATATACAGACTGTTATGGAAGTGTATGCAAAAAATTTAACCATAAATAGAACTCACAACAAAAACAAAATATTTATTTAGCATTTTTGTCATAAACGCACCCTTACCGAGTTAAAATTAAAAATAAGTAGAGCACGAAAAACCATACCCGCCTATGTATGTGTTAACGCAGCGATCAAAACATACCAGAAAAAATTCAAGACAAAAAGCTTACAAAAAAAAAGTGTAAACGCAGCTGATTTTATGTGGATTAGTAGGGCAAAATAAAACTTTATTAACCCTGTTCATAAAGGGTACTATACACAATAAGGGCAGAAACACCTTCACGTATTATAGTGCTAGTCTACGAATACTTAGATCTGGTTTATCTTCAATCACATAATGAATTTTCGGCTCCATTTTAAGATTGTGATCGCTTCTTCGGCGTCCTCTTGATGATTTGAGGTTGTTACAACACTTGTAAACGTTGGCATCACGGCAATTACACTTGCGGAAAACGTTGGGACAAACGCCGAGCTGCAGACGCATTACCGCGACATAGCACCATATCATATTAGAAAAATGCACTATTGTTATAAATTTATTGTTGCACTACCGCAATTTATCAGATTTTTAAATAGTTCAAATACTTTATTTTCTATAAAATAAGAGTATTAACATTCAGAATTAATTAAAATATTTACTCTTATTTATTAAAATTTTATAAAATTAGTAACCTCACATTTTAAATAGTAAAGATTCTTAAGATTCTAAAATATTCAGTATTTTTAGACTTTTACATTTTAAATTTTTTACAATTCTCATTTTTTAAGCTTGTTTGAAATTGTATTTAGCTGTTCTTTCTCTTTTAATACCGTTTTTATAGTTTTACCAGATTTGTCCTTTGTTGTATTAGAATCTTCGTTGGCTCTTTTATTAACAAAATCCTTCAATTTTTCCAAAAATGTATAATTGTTGTCTATTCACCAATCGTCGTTAGTCAAATTTTTTCAGATACTTTTATTAATTTATTTATTAATTTTTATTAATTTTTTCTTCTAACTAATATATTTTACCTTTCTTAAAAAAAAATAACCCAATTTTTTTAAAGATATTTATTGTTTATTTAGAATACTTTTATAATCTTAATTTTACACAAATTGTCTCCACATTTTCTAGAATCTTTTTTGCTTTTTTGTTTTTCTAGCCTAGATCATTCAACTTCTAGAATTTTCTTTTACTACCACTTTTTTACTACCAACGTTTTTAAGCTCTTCAAGAATTAAGATTTCGGAGATTTTTAGAATTTTAACGTTTTAAAATTTTAAAATTCTTGTATTTACTACTATATTTCTTGAGTTTTTAAGATTATAAAATATAGAAAATACAAATTTCTAACAGCTCTAAAATGTAGATTATCTACATTTAAATTTTCTAAGATTGTTTTATTTGTTTCCTGACTACTTAAGATATTTAATGATATCAAAAAACCAATAATTATAATTACTAAAATTTTAAAAAATTCAAAAATTGAAATAGATGTTATAACGACTTTTAAAGAACTTATATTTCAAAGATCATTAGGACTTAGACGTTCTAAAGTTTCTAAAATTTTTGTATTTACTACTACGAGTATATTCTCTAGATTTTATAAAATTATAAAATTCAAAAAATACAAATTTTTAAAACTTCTAAAAGTGAGATTATTTTATTATTTTTTTCCTGATTTTTTAAGATGTCAAAAAGCCAGCGTTCTTATTGCTCAAATTTTTTAATTTCTGAAAATTATGGAGACTGTTATTATTAGAAACAAAATATTTTAATTTTTTGTGTGTTAAGAATTTCCAAAAATTGAAATACAGTAGAATCAGGTCAGATTTCTAAGATCTTTAGGATTTTAACGTTCTAAAATTTCTAAGTTTTTTGCATTTACTACTAAAGGGTTTTTCAATAAGGATGGGTCGATGTTAAAATGAAATAAAACAAGATGTGTGTGAGGTATTAAAATTTTTTTTTATATGAAAAGTCCATGTATGCCTTTATATATGGAAAATAACATCGTTCAAATGTCCGCCGCGGCTTCTAACTGTGGCACAGATCCGAGTGGACTAATTTTGAATGACTCTGTCGCATAGATCGGTCTGAATTTGAGCAATGGCATTGATTATGTTGACTTTAAAAGCATCGGTCGATTGCGGCAGATTGGTATAGACCTGCGATTTGAGAAAACCACACAAGAAAAAAATCTAGCGGGGTCAAATCGCACGATCTTGGTGGCCAAATCACGTTACCTTTGCAAGAAATATTCTTCTAAACGGTTCGAAGCTCAGTCAGCGAACAAACGGCGTTGTCTAGGGTCATTAACTGTAAGGTCCTGAGTTAATTCGATTTTGTACGGGTGTAATCCCAAATCCCGACGCAAAATTCGTCCAACTGATGTCTGCGAAAGGCCGAGTTCTTGTGCACGACCAAAAATTGACTGCCTCGGGTTTTGCTGTACATTTTCACGTACGGCAGCAATATTTTCGGCCAATCTAGCATTTCTTTGACGATGGGGTGTTGGCTGATTGCTTACCAACCCCGTTGTTTCAAATTTGGTCACCAAACAATGAAGAGTCGATTTTGAAAGGTGGTTTCTATAAAATGAGCACAACGAGCGCAATGTTCGAACTAACGAACAGTCATTTTGATAATAAAGTTTTATCATTTGGACGTGTTGCTTAATTGTGTAATTTGCCATGGTAATTTGGCATCAGTGACTGAACAATAACACCAGATTACACATACACTACCAAAAAAACATGGCCACAATGTGCCAACATCAACCCATCCTTATTGAAAAACCCTTTACATTCTCAAGATTTTACAAAAATACAAATTTTCAAGGCTTCTAAAAGTAAAATTATTGAGATTTAAATATTTTTTTTTCCTAACCTGTTGATATCTCTAATGATATCAAAAAGCCAATGATCTCGAATGTAATCTCGAACGAGTTACTCGAATATTTGATTTGTAAAAATTTCGAAGACTTTCATTGTTAGAAAGAAAATGATTCTAATTTTTTAAATTTGAAAAGCAGTGCAGTCAGGACATCACGATTTTTAAGAGACCGTTGATAATAGATCTTTATAACCAAAAACCGTTCGAAAAATATTTCTTTATAAAATACAAAAATATAATTTGAGAATTTGTTATCTTTCTAAATGTCTATAACCAGAATCGTTATAAGCGGACCCTACTGTACCTAACAATTAATTTAAATAAAATGTAAAGTATTTCAGTTCGTTTCAGATCGGATTTAAATTATCTGAAAGTGAGCGTAAAAGTGAGTAATCCTGCAACGTATCTAGTAATTATGCGTGAGGAAAATCCCAATTCTTAACAAAACAAATATAAATAAAAAATAGAGCATGACAACGAAATTCTATGCGATAAAAAGCAAATCAATTTAATTAAGTTTTCGACATTGAAGTGCAAAATTATATGTCGTACCTTATCACAGTTTAACAGAACAATACAACGAGAAGAAAGTGTTAAATGTGGTCATTGTCATTTTAAAATAATTTCAGAACTTATTTAGGCCACAAAGAGTAACATTATTGTCATTAGAACAGAATAATGTAATTCAATTTCATTTATCTTTAAAATTTCTCTCATTTCTCTTATTAGAGTTTTTTCAATCCACCTGCAGCCCATTTAAGGCATCAAAGTGAAGTCATTTTGTTGTGTCTGGGGTATTTGGGGAGTGACTTTGACTCATCACATTTCCAAATAAAATTGTGGGCTGGTACCAGATTTAATATTCAGATTTATATAAATGAGATCAAGCGTAAATCCACTACTTGTGGTCGATTTCAAAGAACTTATGCAATGACAACAACCAAGTCCATTGTTAGGTTTTGTGACATAGCAGATTACAAATTTCAATTAGTGGTAATCTGACTTGCACAAAATATTATTGATATTCATTTTGTTTTCGAGAGCAATTTGCAATTATCGCTCACACTTATTGAGCATTGACCTTGCTACTACTCATCTTGAATAGCAATCATAAGCTAGATTTTGTATTCCCTCTATGTAACCATCACTGATTCAATTGCTTTACTGTTGTTTTGGTGCGTGGGCCATTGCCATTTATTTTTATTTTTTACAGAAAACGTGCGTTTGAGACATTCCATCAACTGAAATAATCTCTTCTTCTCACAAAAAGCCTTCAAGAGAAAGTTAACAAAACATTTTTTATCTCGATTGATTGCATAAAACTAATCTAATTTGAAAATGTCAATCCTGATTTAGATCAAAATCGGAAAACAAGAAGTTTATTTTGTAAACAAATCAGAACATGGTTTGCATAAATAAATAAAGCAATTTTAGAATTTGATGTAATCAGCCTTTTTATAGCAAATTACAATTTATCGGTGTGTTTAAACGTTTTACAAATATTTTAATATTTAATGAAACACTTGTGCGTATGATTAAGAATTTGTTGAATCATGAAATAATTACTTTTTTTTGTTTTTGTTAAAAAAAATAACGTAAAATTTAATTACCTGCAAACGTGAATTTCGTCACTGAAATTGGTTTGAAAGGCATCAATTGCCTCAATCGATTGCAATTGTTTCTTGCGTTTTAATTTATTATTCAGAGTGCACCATGGTCACTGCATATGGGAAATGACATTTTTCAGCATTTTCTAATATAAATAAACGAGTAATTTACAAGAATAAAAAAATTGCGCATTGATGTGTGATTTGCAAAAAATTAGAGCAATTTTCATAAATTAATTACAGAGAAAGTTCATATGATAATTATTGCAGGACCGGACTGGCTACGAGATACTTGCCCTAAAATGTAAAAAGATCTGAATTTTTCAATAAAAATTAGGCTAAATTTTGATATTCTAAGATTTAAAATCTTTTAAAAACCTTATTAGAGACTTAGGAATAAATAAGTAGAAGTTTATTATTTTGTCACTGGCAATTTTTACATTTTTTTTTGTTTTGCTTTTGGAAAACTCAAAAATTCTGGAGAATTCTAGACGTTGACATCATCTATTGAGAGCGTTCTTCGAAATTATTACTAGACTATTCTCTAGAGGAGCGCTAGAATACATGTGGAATAGTCTCGTGTTCAACCTTGACGCTATATAAACAAGCATAGGGCAGTCAAATGGTCTATTACAAAGCAATAATAATACAAAATACAAAAATAACTAAATAAATAAATAAAACAACACATAAATAAAGCATAATAAAAAATAAATAATCCAAATTTAGTTTTATACGTTTTAAATGTTTTTAAAAACTCTCTTCAAAGCTATAGATAGTAAAATTATCGTGTAGCTCTAGGATAGATATTAATATATATTTCATATCTATTTTGATTATGGTTGAACGTTTATTGTAAGTCTAAATAATAAATAGTATTTAGATAATTAGTTAGTAGCTGATTTCGCCTAAATTACCTGTGAAATTAGAATGTTATAACCAAATTTTTAACTGTCTACAGCAGCGCTATAAAAAACTGCTTATTTTTTGTTATAAAGATAGAAATAGAATCTATGTCTACGTTATATTATCTTACGTGTCATTCAATTTTAAAAAAGAAAATACATATATTTACATTTTATGAGTCAATCTATCATAAAATTATAAAATATTAAAAAAATAGACATTACAGCACTAAAAAAAATATTTTTTGATTTATATCTAAGTTTATTGCCACGACCATAAGATTTGTTATTTATTCTACAAAAAATTTTGAAAAAACAATACAAATAATTTACAAATAAAGCATAACTAAAAATTTAAATAATAACGTTTAGGATTACAATTATTAGTAACAGAAAACGAATGACCGGAAGATAGAATATGAGAACCAAAACCAGATAATACATTGATTATATTTGTTTTTTTTTAATTGTTCTATTGTCCTTACCTGTTTATTTATTCTTGTTGGTTTATTTATTCTTGTTGCTATCCTTTGTCCTGTCTGAATGATGTGAAAAAAAATTGTTCTTTATTGGGTACCCAACAAGTCGAAAGACTACCTTTACAATTAGAGATAGAAAAACAAATTTTGCCAATAAAAAAATAGAAGAATAGAGAGGCTTTAAAAGAAATTATGTAGAAAAAAAAATATGTAATATGTTGAAGCTTAGAGAGTATTTGTTTCTAAATTTATAGAAAAATTTATTAAAGTCTTGTAATTGAAAATGATGATTCACTGCTATTTGTTTTAAAATAAGTCATTCTTTTCCAAAAGTAATAAAGTCTAAAGAAAAACAAAATAGTCTAAATAAAAAAGAATTTAATATAGCTATGAAGTGAGAATAAGAATGTATGGAATCGGAAGAAATTACAGTATCAGTTAATGTAGGTTTTCTTTAAATTTCAAAAGCAATAAATAAATTGTTTTTTTATAATAATTATATTAAGATAATTATAAAAAAGGAGGAGGTATATCAGTAGAAAAGTAAAAACGACGTCACAAGATTTTATTCACTGTCAAACCAGAACTGACTTACATTGTTTAGCTTCTAAGCCCTCCGAATCGAACAAAGCTGTCAAGAAATAGCAAAGAAATACTGAATCAATAAAAAAAATAGTTATTTACGCTATAATAATATATATAATTTAGTATTAATTTAATTTAATATTTTAATAATAATTTATTAACGCGATAAGTGCGTTATTACACAAAAATTTATTCAACCATTCCCAACAGCCACCAAATTCTTAAAAAATTAAAAAAAATTGATTTAAATAAGTTTTATTTAAAATCAAGCATTCTCTGTCACGTCTGTATCCCTCTAGACATCAAAACTATTGCAAAAGTTCTTCTTACTCTTGAAATAGTTCTGACTTCCAAAAATACCATCAAAAGTAGTCTTGATCAAGTAAACCAAATTAACTAGCTTTCCTATTTCGGTTCAATCTCTGTGCAAGAAGAGCAAAAAAAAATTATTCATAATATTGTCTTCTTCTAGACACCAAAACCATTACAAAAAAAATTATATTTTTAAAATGGCTTTGATTCTAAAGAATAGCATTGGTAAGAGTATTAATTAAGAAGGTTAAAGTAACCAGATTTTTTATTTTGACTCTATATTCTCTTCTTTGCATTTTTTTTTAATTGTAGTATTTCAATCTCGTTCAAAATTGTCATTTATTCTTCTTAACTTTGTTTTTTTTTATTATTTGGAGATATTTCTTTGCTTCTAAAATTACCAAATCTTCTTATTTTTTTTTTCTAATTTGTCAAAAAATTTGTATATAAATAGTTGCTAAACAATCAAGAAATTAAAATAAATTTGATTTAAATAAATTTTATTAAAAATCAAGCATTCTGTCAAATTTCTTTCAGTAAAACAAGACAAAATACAAAAGAAAAAGGTGTCTCCACCAAATAAAAGACAGTAACTCTTAGTTTGGAGTTTCAAAATGTTAAAATTTTAGTACTTTTCTTTATAATTTTCCAAAAACCTCACAATTTGACGATAGTGGTTTAAAATTTATTTCACTAGTGGCTTAAATAGCGTTTAATAAGCATAATTATAGATTTTCTACATAGAAGCGTTAGATACAAAAATTAATTATTTTTTTTTCTTAAAACTAGATCTAGTCAACAAGTACAATCAGTGTTATTTAACTCCACTGAGTAAATAGAACGCTACGTTATAACAGTAGCAAGCTATTATACGAACTAAACACACGAACGTTAACCTATGTACACACATAAAAAAAATGTTGACAGACTGTATTTACTTCTATTCCGTAAAAATAAAAATGTTAAAAAGAAGTCTTTCGTTATTATCTTTTTTTAGTTAAATAGAACAGAGTCAGATATTCTTGGTAATTTTACAAGAAATAAAAAATGAAATAATCTAAATCTTCTTAGAACAATCTCACCACTAATTTAGTTTAATTTATATAAAGCATGACGTTTGGGGAAAATTATTTGTAATGCGGTGTTCCCAATTTTTTGTGGTTACACACAAATAAAGTCAGAGGGTTTTATAATTTTATTCACGTAAATTAAATTTGTTATTGTCGAAATGTTAGTTGTTATCCTTTTTGACTTTTATCCTTTGTTACAAATCAAAAAAAAATTTTTTTCATATTTTTTTGGTCATAAATATTTATAACAACATTGTTCTACCAAAAAATCTTGTCATTGTGCCAAGCCAAAATACACCCACATTTTTGCATTAATAAAATCACTCAATTAATTAAATTTTATTGCTAATTTTAGTGTACCAAATACCGAATTAACAAGTCATTTTACTGTTATAAACAACAACAATACAAATAAAGAAAGCGGACCATTTGTTTATTTACACCGAAAGTAAAATCTTGACAGTGAACCTCTCGATTTTTACCAATGCCCCCCTTAAACCCTCTTAAACCAATTCCGGGCATGTCAAGAATACTAATTGACAATCTTCAAAAGAAGAAGAAAAACAAAGTTATTTCATAAATATATAAAAAAAATCGTGATGTGCATTAAATAATGTTTACATAGAGTCAGAAAGTACCATCAGGACGATGTTGAAGACACTTGGCATTGATGACTCCTCCCCTCCTTCAGGCATGTATAAGAGAGGTCGTTGGTCCTCTGAAGGAGTTATTGCTTATCTATACTCTTGTGCACCAAGGTGTTACAACAATCAGTAGGTAAGTTTTTTAAATAAAAAAAAATCTCTAAAGTACCTAACTGATTTCAAAATAATTTTACTACAACTAAACTAGGTAAAAAAATTAATTAAGTGCTATAATTACAAATAAGTGGGACACATAAATTGTAGTAGAAACATTTTTCAAAGACAGTTTACTCTTTAAAAAAATAAAAACATTGGTATTTTTTCTTGCAATTAGCACATAACGAGTATTTATCATTTATTTGGTGTTACATAAGTCCTTATTGATTCTCTTTAATGACATCCTGTGTGTAATCCTTAAATTATTTCCTTATAAATGTTTCTACTTGATAAATATTTCTCAATTATTTCAAAAATTGCCAAATTTTCCTATTTTAGAACACTCAGTCAGTAACCTCAGGTAAAAACTAATCTCTTGTGCTAAATTTAGCCAACATTGTGTGTCTAATTGCAATTTTTTTGCAGACAAGATGTTTCTCCTCTTAGCCTTGGTGCTAGCAGCGATTTGCTCATCCCAAGGTATGCCTCAACGTGAAAATCAGCAAGCTTCACCCAGAACCGCTGAACCTAAACAGCTCCTTTACGTTCCTGAAAGACAGCAATATTCACCGGAATTTCAGTACGACCTGGCGCTTCTCGACCCACAATTTCAAGTTCCTTCCTATAATTTCATCGGGGATAAGCAGCATTTTCCCAGGTTGGTTATCATTGTGATTGTAGTTCACGTTCTGTTTAGCTCGAAACCGGTCAAATTCGTTTCAGAACAGTGATTATAAAATTCCTGAAAGCTCAGGGTTTTTAAAAAGCTGTGAAAGCAACAACAGGAATCACTATTATTACAAGAAACGTTCATTAATACTTTTTAAAAATATCTTTTGTAATACAAAATTGACAGTTTCCTGTGTGTCCTTTCATAAAAAAAATTTGAGAGACATTTCTTTGAAAAGAAGTGAATGTAAATATTGCTTTGATGATATTTAATACAATTTGAAAAATACATTATTTCCTGATCCGGATCTGGATTTTATTACCTTTCTCCTGTAATTTTATATTGTCGGTGATAATTGTTTTTAACAAAAAATTATACAGAAGGAAGGAACTGAAGAAAAGGGATACACTTTAATTATAGCTTACTTAAAGGAAATATATTTTTTAAATTTATAATTGATTCTAATTAAATAAATTATTTTTATTTTATTTAGCTCTTAGCTTTCAAGAAGACTAATATAGTAGATTCAATCAGAATCAAGTTACTAAAACTCAGCAATGCTATCAATGGTTGTCATCCATATTGTGTTGACAAATATCAAGTGATTAAAATAAACTGAAACAAACTGAATCAAACAATGTATTCAGTTCTTTGTTAGGCAAATTAAATAAAAAACTTTTTTGTGTTAAAAACGTATTGTTATAAACAAATTAACAAAAATTTTGCCTTCCATGACCTACTATTAGTTTTAAAGAAAATTATTTATACGAAACACTTTTAAATATTTATTATAGTTTACTCCACTTGCAGAAATATTTCAATAAATATTTATTTATTATATTAGAAATCAAATTACCTAAATTTTACGCAAATTGTTGCTTTTCACTTTTTAATTGTCAAATTTTTTATTGTTACCCTATTATTATATTCGTTTGAAAGTAATTAAAAATTATATAATTGTTATTATTGCAAAAATTTATATTTATTGTATTTTTTTATTTTCAGTTGTTATTATTAATATAACAAAAGGTAGAAATCGTTACACCTAAATGTTATAATTTAACAATAACTATTATACAATAACTAGGTACATATAATTATTTATAATTTGGTCGAATTATTATTATTGAGTATTTAAGCAGGAGATACGCAATTTTTAGAGTTTTAATTTTTTGAGATAATTAGCGTCTTTTGCAGCTTCTGTTTCTATACTGGCTAAGGCTACTGTTCGATTTATTCCAATCGGATTTTTTAGAATTTAAAAAGCTTGATAATTCAATAATAATTAAATAACTAAATAATATACTTCTATCGCAATTTAATTTTTGCTTGAAGAATTTCTCGCCTCTATGGGTGTCCCAGGCTTGTTTATATAGCGCCAAGGTTAAATACAAAACTATAGAGTAAAGTAATATTTTCAAGACATTCAAAACACTCAATAGATAATGTTTTCATCAAAATTTCTTGAAGGGTATTTTATAACACTGTCTCCCTCTAGACACCAAAAATTCTACTTACTCTTGAAATAGCTCTGACTTTTAAAAACAGCATCGGAAAGAGTCTTTATTAAATAAGCCAAATTAACTAGTTTTTCTATTTTGGCTCCATATCTTTGCAAGAAAACCAAGAAGAGAATTTTTAAAATTCTTAAAAGAATTCTATAGCATTGTCCTCTAGACGCCAAAGCAATTGCAATAGTTTTTTCTACTTTTAAAATAAGCTTTGATTCTAAAGGAGAGCATCGGTAAGAGTCTTGATCAAGTAGACCAGATTAGTCAGTTTTTTATTTCGGCTCTATACTCTCGCAAGAAAGAAGTGTCTAGAATGTTTAAGAATATTTAATAATATTGTCTCTCTTTAGGTACCAGAATTATCGGAAGAGTTCTTCTTACTTTTAAAATGGCTTTGATTCCCCAAAAGCATTAGTTAAGAGTCTTAAACAAGTAGAACAAAATTAACCAGTTTTTCGGTTTTGGATTCATATCCTTCCAAAAAGAGCAAAAAAAAACAAAAAAAAATGTCTAGAATTGTCAAAAGTATTTCATAATATTGTGCTCCTCTAGACACCAGAGCCATTCTAATGCCATAATAATACTTTTAAAATTGTTTTGATTTCTAAAACTAGTCTAGCATCGGTAAAAATCTTAATCAGTTAGGCAAAATTGACCAGTTTTTCTGTGTCTAACTCATGAAATAAAACTGATTTTGAGAAATAGGATGGGTAAGAGTCTTGATCATGTAGGTTAGAATAACCAGACTTTCTAAAACTTAGACTTTCTTTAAAAAGCATAAGAAGAATAAAAAGACAAGAATTAAGTGCAGCAACTGCGGGATCTTTAAATAAACCATAAGAAACAGAAATAAAAAAAGGAGCTCAACATTTTTTAAGAATTTGTAGTCTGTATAATTTCCAAATGTCACTTAAAATCGTTTTTGCGCGATTGGTTGTTTTTATCAGTTTACTGTGCCTGTTTCCACGACGGTAGGTTGCTGTTACTGGTTGCTACATGTAACAAAACGGTAAGTAATTCACTTACCGTTCAGTGAACGGTAAGCAATTAAATCTAAAAAAACAATTTTGCGATTTATTTATTAAAATTTAATGTACAATTATTATAATTAATAGTAGTAATACCACTCGCATTTGAGTTTCTAGTGTTAATAGACAAACTTTCCGACGTAGAAGTCCCAGGTTGTTGTAATAGTCCACCAACATCGCTGTGTCAAATTTTATGAGCAATTTCAATTTTGTTTTGGAGAGAATCTTCCACGTAACTCTCGGCCACCGTTGATGATCGCCACCCACCATGTCTTTTTAGTCCCAACACATCAACTCTGTTATTCGCCAAAAGTGTAGCCGATGTGCGTCGAAACGAGTGTCCAGTAAAACCTTCAGGGGCTTGCAACTTTAAATACTTTGCAATTTTTGACGGCCAGCCTCCAATTGTGCCTTTTCCTGTGACTTGCCTAGTGCATTTGACATTTCGATAGTTCAGAAATAAATGATCTGACGTTGGGTTGCTTGGTCGAATTCTTATGTATTTTCGAAGTATTTCCAAATAATGAACTGCTTCATTTTCTTTATTAATAACTGTGAACGTTCGCTGAATATTCGTTTTTGTATTTGGAATATTTACTATAAACATTTCTTCATGTTCTTCTATGTCACTCATTTTAATATTGTACAATTCCTCTCGTCTACAAACGCCCGATACTCCCAATATCATTGCTACCTGCAAATATATTGTTTCCTTAGAACTCAGATGTATGTACCACCTCATCATCTACAACATACCTTTTGAATTAAAAATTGTTCGTCTGGTGCTTCATTCACGAATTTTTCCATGTCTTCTTTGGTAAAAATTTTAGCCTTCTTAGGCCGATATCCAAATTTTTTTCTCTTAAGATAAGCAATTAATGTAGCAAACTTTGAAATATCGATAGCATCATGGAGAAAAATTGTACTCTTCAGCATAGAATACTCCGCCCATAAACTGCCTGGGGCCTTCAAGTGTCCACTTCTCCCCACAAAATACGCTAACAAGCTCTTTTCATTCACAGAAATCTTCTTTGCTTCACGCCATTCCTTAAACAACTTGTATGTCTGTTCATATCGGGCTTTAGATTTTTCTGGAATTATTGCCGAACATCCTTCTTGCCAAGCGTCTTCTAAATCATCCGGTAGATCATCATTATCGCTCATATTTGCTTCGAAAACGGAACCACAAAACAACTATGTAGGAATGATTGTATCAAAAAGACAATTTTACTTGTGTGGAACAAAACCATAGCAACCATGGAACAGCCACCCAAAGTTTTCACTTTCAATCTTCCCGATTATCACAAATGTATTAATAAAAATTATTATTATTATTATTCTAGAAACTCCAATCGCGCAAAAAACGTTATAAGCATGTCGAACGTTAAAGATTACCGTTCTCAGACAATAATTGGAGTTGTCGCTTCGCTCCTCCTCCAAACAATTGTCTTCGAACGGTAGCATTCCTTACCGTTCTCCATACTTAATATACCATTTTTGTTCAAAAAATTTTTTTGCACATTTTAAATTTTACAATCGTGTTTCAATCACTTTCAAAATTTATTTTCATTTTTCTAAAGTTTTTTTTGTTTTTTTATTCTCTATTAATTGTACCTTTTCAATTTTTTCTAGAAATTTGTTTTGTTCTTCTAAAAATTTTTTTTTTTGCTCTTCATTCTCATTTTTTAAATATACAGCAACTAATATTGTGTCTTTTGCTTGCTTAGATCTGTAGATACACAAAATTTGACGGTTTATTTATTTGCTTTTCATTTTATTTCGTGCCCAACTTGTTTTAGTTTGATACTGATTTATACTGTTATTGCTAATCACCACTTTTTTAACTGAGAGTTTACTAGTACCGAAGAAAACGTAGTGTTTATCTTCAACTTCTTTACTTTTATTTTTAACAATGTTTACTTACATTGTTTTGTAAATTTTTTGTGGCTTACTTTCCTGTTCTTCAAAATGTTTTAGATTTTTTTGAAAGATTTTTTACTTCAACACGACTTCTCTCTTTTTTCTCTCTTGTTCTTCTATTTCTTAACTTTCATAGCTTCTGCTGATTTTTATTACTTATAAGCTCTTTCAAGAATAGATAAAGTAGTTAAACCGACCCGAAAAGTCGATCAAAATAGCGGTTTCTAATAACAATTTTTGAAAAAAAAAGTATACAAAATAGTGTGCCTTTTTAATAAACACATAGAAAGTTCTAACTTCAAATTTAATTATTTTTTCTGTAAAAATTTAGTAAAAAATATTTTACTTTCACCTGCTTCAGTAAGCGATAATCTATTCGAGTCAGATGCAACGCTAAGATTTACTACATAGAAGTACAGCAATCCCAAAACCGGCTTGCAGTTTCCTGATGCTAATCTACTGTAAGGATTTTTGTTTTACACTGTTTTGTAAAAAAGTTAAGACATTTTGAGGAGCACCGCGTCTACCTAGAACCTCAGGTACTGAGTAAACCTAGAACCTCAGTATATTAAAAATATAGTAAGTCTGATATTTTGGCGATGCAACCAAAAAAACAAATTTCATTTACGTCTTGAGCTACTTCTAAATTAAGTTATCTTATGTTACTTTGACAATGCTTTGATATCAGTTAAAAATGGTGTCCTATACCTGTTTATTTTTGCAAATTATGATTTAGAATATATCTGTTTCTCTACCTGTCATTCTTTTATACAATTTGTATTGGAGTTTGAGTACATCAAAATGAGTTTTTTATTTTCTCATTTTGGCACAAATGACCGTTTTCTGTGCTAATATCAAGGTTAAGCAGATGATAACTTGGATTCAATTTGAAAACATTAATTTAAATTAGTTCAAAAACGTAAATGAAATTTGTTTTTTGGGTTGCATCGCTAAATCATCAGGCTTATTATCTTGTCTGAATTAGGCTGTATATTAAAATTTTTAAATTTGTGCAGCACAGGCGTTGTTTTAAAACGCTGCGCAAACGGTTAAAACTACAAAAAATATTGTAGAAAATTAAATTTTGTGTAATAAAATTTGCAAACTACATATATTTCTTTAATAGTTCAAGTTCTAGAAAAATTTTTTTTCCTTAAAACTTCTATTTTAATTCGTATATTTGACTTGACAACGCTCCGTGTTTCTGGGCTCCAATTTTTTGCAAAAGTACTGGTTATTCCATCGTTCAACCCATAAATAGGAATTTTATTGATCCAGTTTTAGTTTTTCTGCTAATTCTAACTGTAGTGTAGCATCTGCAACAATGTTTGAGATTCCAGAAAAGGTGAACCACCTATCTCTAATAAAATGTTGTAGAGATAGTGATTTATTACTCTAACAAGCCTTTTCACTATTCAACTACCACAAAAAGTAGCCATCTGACGGTAATTACAACTGATTAAAACAATTTAAATTTATTTAAATTAATACTGCACTAACTACAATTAATTAGTAATTATTTATGAGTATTGATAAGTTCTATGCACTCGTAGTAGCACTTCCACAAATGCATCCTAATTACAATTAATTAATTGCGCAAACTACCTAGAAATCACATGACAATTCCTCAAATAACCGACTTTCTAAAATTTTTAATAAAACAATCTCAAAATCAGAAAGTCACGAATATAATTTCCATCAAACCGTTGCATATCTAATAACAGCAATTAAACCTGAGGTGTCCTTAAATTATGTAAGGCATCTGCATACCATTTCCTATACCATTTCACAAGGCCAGAAACTAATAACAATTCTTTTCCAGAATTCAGCCACAAATTATCCTTTATCAAGGAGGAGCGAATCCCGGCCAGTTCCTGTTGCAACCTGGCTCGCCTCCTGGCAATTTCCTGGTACCCCAACCTGGCCCCAACGTTATTTTAAGAGACCCCCAGACGCCTCAAAGACCCGTCTTTGTCGCTGGATACCCCAAACCGGCGCACATCCCTCCGATTGAAAAGGACGCCGAAGAAGTGCCGACGAATCCCTCGAAAATTCCGCCTCTGACACCTAAAGGTGCGTGTTTTATTATGCAGAGTGGGCAAATGGGTCACTGTCAGCAACACAAAAATGTCAAATTGGTTATTCGAATCGCGTGCGGAGTACAATGACATTGCTTTATGCAATAGGAGAGGATATCATGAGGTTTTAAATTATTTGTGAGCTAATAAAAAAAAAATTGTGTTGCAGAAGAGAGGTTTCTTGCTTGATTTCTGTCTTTTTACCTATATCTAGAGTTAAATTCTCTGTTATCTCTGTTTCCTTTGCTCTCTATCTCGAGTTAGTTCTCTTATTTCTTACAATGTCATTCTTTTATTCTTGTTATTCTTTTTTGATCTTTATTACTGCTTCTTTATTTCTTCTTTCATCATCCCTATCTTTTGCTGTTTTCTTTTTTTTGTAAGCTTGTCAAAATGCCTCTTTTATTTTGTGTATTTCTTCTATTTCTAAGTTGTTTCAATACACTTTAAATTAATTTTTGGTTCTTTCTATAAATCTCTGTTATATTATTCTTAAATTTCTTCTAAGATTTTTCCTTCTTAATCTATCTACCACTCTGTTTGCTCGTAAAAATAAACTTCACAATTTCTTCTCACGGAAGATAACCTCACCAGAAAGTAACCTACATATTCTCGTTGCAGAAGAGAAGAAACCCGAAAAACTCGAAACCTTCGACGAAGACAACTCAAAGAAGCAAGCAACCGAAGCTGAAGTCCTTGCCGCAGCTGACCGAAATCCAGCTTTCAACACCCGAACAAACCTAAGACCGGGCCAAAGATTCTTCATTCTTAATGGCCAACCCCTCTTCTCTAATTTTCCTTACAACAACCAGATCTATCCCGGAATTAACCCCAATCTAAAATTCTCTCAAGTAACTCCCAGTTTCATCCCCCAAACCCCAACCAAAAACATCTCCCCGTACCAGAACGTCCTCTTCAGAAACACCCCAGTTGAAAATCTTCAAAACACCCAAAAATTCAGCCCTTCTGCCTTTCAAAACTCCTACCCCGAAAACCTAGTTCTTCTCAACCAACCCGGAGTTTTTCAAGAGGATCTCATCTTCCGGTCTCCTGCAGTTCCGTTAAACCTCGAGCAACCAAAAGAAGAAAAACCTCAGCTCCGATTAAATGAAGAAAATTACGGACTTTTCTTAAGAAACAGTGACCAAGAAGATGATAGTGTTGTAATTGATGCTAAGCAACAAGATGGTGTTGAAGATAGCCAAGAAGAAGATAAAGAAGCTGAGGTTGTATCAGCTGCTGATAAGCCTGATAGTGAACCGACGATCTCGCAGGCACAACCTGGTGCTATAGCACTTGCTGGACCTGGAGGTGTTGCTGCAGCAGCTCCAAGAGGTACTGCCTTTGTTGGGAAAGAAGGAGTTGCAGTTTCAAGTCCACAAGCAACGGCCGTTGCAGGACCAAGAAAAGAGGAAAATGAAGAGAAGAATAAGAAACAGAAGAGGAAGCAATAAGTGATTTGTGATATTTAGAAGAAATAAAATTCAAATTGATGGTTTTATTTTTAAACTGTTTAAATTTGAAAACGAGATTTTGGTTCATTTTTGGATTGCCATTTTGAATGTTTAAGTATTACAATTATATCGTATATACATATCTATATAAAATACATTTTTTTTAAATAATATCAGCCATTTTTATTTCTTTACCTACGTCGAACCTACTAATTTACAATTTTTTAAAACGTTCTGCTGTTTGACAGTCTCTAAAGTGTTTTCTTTACTGCCTAATCAATTAAATATTGACATATGCATTGACCAGTCGATAAATGTGACACTTTAGTGCGCTTTAATTGTCAGTAAAATGTGATGTTTACTGTCAATCAACTTTTCGTGTGCGCATGGCGGTTTAAAATTTTTGTTGGTCAGGCAACACTGTAATAAACGTCAAATTTGTTTATTTATAGAGTCAGGCGCATGCTCAGTTCAGTCTAATCCGTTTGGAACTGTATTTAAACAGTTTTTTTTTTTAAAGATTTACGTTCAATTAAGTACAATTTTGAGTTTAATCGATAATTAAAAATTGAAAAAAAAAAAAATTTGAGTGCTGTTGTACTAAAAATTTTAATTAATTTGGCCCTTTCAATAACTTGAGTCCGGCCCTGTCGTCTAAACGTCAAATTTGTTTATTTATGCTGTCATATCAGCTGTCATTAAAAATTAAACATAACCTCACTTTTAAAAACGTCTTATCGAAGCAAATGCTTATAACAACGCTAATTTCAGTGTAAAACGATTTTTTGCTTATGCCGAATTTACCAATTTACCGTTTTTAAGACGTTGTGATGTTTGACCGGCTCTAAAGTGTCTGCTTTACTGCCTAGTCAATTAAATATTCACATATTGATTAGTTGATAAATGTAGTGTTTACTGTCAATCAGCAAAAAAAAAAGATACGCTATTGGTCAAAATTCAAAATTTTTAAGCTTCTGATTGGTTGTATACGCATTTTTTACATAAAAATGAGATTTTCGAGTGCGCATGGCGGCATATAATTTTTGTTAGTCTGGCAACACTGTTCTAAACGTCAGATTTGTTTATTTGTGAGGTAAGGCGCATGCTCAGTTCAGTGTAAACCGTTTGGAACTGGTTTTAAACCGTTAATTTTCCAGATTTACGTTCAAGTAAGTATAATTTTGAGTTTAATCGGTAATTAAACAATTTTTAGTGCCATTTTACTAAAAATTTTAATTGATTGGGCCCTTTTAATAATTTGAATCCGGCCCTGTCTTCTAAACGTCAAATTTGTTTATTTATGCTGTCATGTGAGCTGTCATTAAAAATTAAACATAACCTCACTTTTAAAAATGTCTTATCGAAGCAAATGCTTATAACAACGCTAATTTCAGTGCAAAACGATGAATTATTATGAATATTCAACAACACTAATTAGTTTTCATTTCCTTTGATAAAAACTTATCGAAAACTTTATCAAACAATTTTCTTCGAATTACGTAAGAAAACCACATTCCAACACAAAATGTACTTAATTCTTTTTTACTTAACTCTTTTACTTAATATTTTACCAATTTATCCAACGAATTGTGGCTGTCAAGTCGACAGAAACTCTCAGTGCTCAAACGAAGAACCTCACAAGAAATACTCAAAAATCCAGAATGAAGAGGGCCCCAACAGCGAAAATTTTGACAAAACTGACATGGTCTTAATCGAAGGTGCAATATTTGAAATGGGCACTAATAAACCAGTATTTGAGAGTGACCACGAAGGCCCAGTTCGAAACGTCACTGTCGATTCCTTCTACTTGGATAAATACGAAGTTTCTAATCAAAAATTTAGCGAATTTGTTCAAAAAACAGGGTACAAAACTGAAGCCGAGGAATTTGGCGATAGCTTTATTTTTGAAATGTTAGTTCCTGAAAGTGAGAAAGAAAAATACAAGGATTTTAGAGCAGTACAGGCGCCTTGGTGGATCAAAATGAAGGGAGTCAGCTGGAAACATCCGGAAGGAGAAGGTTCCACAATCAATGGTACTTGTACTAGTTTATCCAGGAATGCTTGAATGACTCATTTTGGTTCCCAGATCGTCTTGATCATCCCGTAATCCACGTCTCATGGACAGATGCCCAAAAATATTGCAATTTCGTTGGTAAAAGACTACCAACTGAAGCTGAATGGGAAATGGCATGTAGGGCAGGCTTGAGACAAAAACTCTACCCTTGGGGTAACAAATTAAATCCTAAAGGAGAACACTGGTAAAAAAAAACCTGTGATCCACCTGAATTTTAAATATATTTCTAGGGCAAATATTTGGCAAGGAGATTTTCCTGTGTCAAACACAGTAGAGGATGGTTATCTTTCCACAGCTCCTGTTTCGAGTTTCCCTCCAAATAATTTCGGGTTGTTTAACATGGCCGGAAATGTATGGGAATGGACACAGGATAATTGGCAAAATGATCCTGTAATAATTTTTTATACCAAAATTTTATTCTCACCAGAATAACAAAAATATATGATTAAAAATATTTTAGGACGCTAAGGTCAAGAAAGGAGGATCCTATCTCTGTCATGAATCCTATTGTTGGAGATATCGTTGTGCGGCAAGATCTTTCAACACTAAAGACAGTTCAGCTGGAAATTTAGGATTTCGATGTGCCGGTAATTAATTTCTCCAATTTAAACTAAAAACCAGGCAGTGAATAATCACCAAGTACTTAATCCTGCCAACAAGTCTTCCAAGTTATTTTATATAATATTTTAACAATTTTAGAAATATATTATAATTTCAATAACTTTTTTCATACACCTTAACCTACGTTTTTAAAAAAATATAACACGGAATGTTTGACTTAGAATTAAAGCAACAAAAAACACAAAATTCTCAATGTAAAGCATATTTAAAATTCGAGCTGCCTTTGACACTCATTAAAATACGTTGAATCACCAAATGTGAATTCTCTTTGAGCATTTTAGGAACAGGGACAAATTTATATACCAAATAGCCCCCAAACGTCAACAAAGTCACTCTGAAAGTAAGTCTGACAACTTTTGAAGTGAGTGAAGGTGGGGGCACTTTTAAAATAGCAGCAATAAAAGGTTTCTGATCGTTAGGCCACAATTTCATTATTCCAGGGACGTGACCAATACCCACAACGCCTACTATTTTTATTGCTTCACTTGCATCACCCGCTAAAAAAATTGGTTTGATGACGTAAATTCATTGATTAGAGGCTACAACTATACCTTCTTTGCTTCTCTTGTTGTAGACAGCAGTAGCAGCTGCTTGAAGCGAATGAGTTAAAAAAATATCACGCTCATTTAGAAATACATCTCTAAAAGCTGGATATTCACCAGCTAATTCAGTCAATAATTGCTCTAACATATCACGCTTTTTACATTTTTCTATATCCTCCACACTAAAATTAACTAATTAATTTTAATGAATTAAAATTGAGAGGACTACCTGACACTCTCTTTGGAAGTTAATAAATGCCAGGCAAGTTTAACAGTCTGGAACCAAGTTAATTTAGATAGTGCCCTATGAAGGGTAATAGCAAGGGGGCGATCACCCAATAAAACTTCACAATTTGGAATTTTCTCAGCCTGTTTTACAACAAAAATATTAATTTACTAAACTTGTTGAAAATCTGTGATTACTTCTCTGTAAGCAACTCTAAATTCTCCTCCAGGTGCCATTCCAAGTTCTTTAGTAATATGAGCACTCATATTTAACAACAAAATATACATAATTCCATTGTAAAGGCCACTAGTCTTAATATTTGTAACAATTTTTTGAAAGTCTATATTCTTAGCTTCTTCTAAAATCGTTTTTTCATCCAAAGACAAAATATTTGTCCTTGAGGCACACAATTCCAATACAACAGCATGTGGAAGGATATTTTGAATAACCTAAATTTGGTAATATCACAAAAATTCGCAATTAAATTTCCACATACTTTGATAACATCCTCTTTTGACTCATTGCTAAAGTGAGCTGTTCCAACGAGATAAACTTTGGCACCTGTTGCTTCATGTCTTAGGAGAGTCACAGTTTCAGGAAGATTATTGTCGAAGTCTTCATCGGATTTGCCCCCATTTGTGGATGACTGATCACTCTCGCCGATGCTCAGGATTTCAATTGCCTCACTTTTGTCTGAGCCATGTTCTGAGTCGGAATTCACTTTTAGGGTGCTCTCGGTTATTTCTGAAAGTGATAAGATTACCTGGAGTTTTAAAGCGCTGATTGTTTACCGAAATTTGTTAATGAATGTTCCATTTCTGATTTTAGAGCTGCAACGCGGAAATCTACAACAGGACTAAAACTAAATTCGAAAAATAGAGAATAACGACTTTTGAAAATGTCAATTAATGACAGATGACGTATCGGGTTAGGGAATTTTGGTTTATTAAGTTCTATCACCGCCATATTTAAATTTCTTGAAAAATTTATTAAACTGTTATTTTTAAACAAATATTAATTTTTGTGCTCATATTTTATCAATTAACTGTAATTATTAAATCCAATTTGAACTCACAGACATATATATAATACATTTGGATAAAAAATTTGTTTGTCGATTATCAGAGCAAAAGTCATAGGAGGGTTAGTTTATAACCGCAAAATTGCTGTTAAAATAAAGTGAATCATGCAATCTATAAATAATAACTTTATACATAAATAATCAAAACTCGGTATTTTTTTATTGTTATAAAACTTTTATATGCGTGCGCTTAATTGCTTTGTTTCACTTGCCTTCACTGGATTTTCTATTTTTATCTCTCTCAGGCTTATTTGGGATAAGTTTACTAGCTCTCCTGCGCTTATTGCTCTAAGGAAATTAAAATCAGCTGTCATCTGTCACATGCTCTCTGTCATCAAAATTCAATGTCAAGCTGACAAAAAATAATTCTAAAGTTATCAGAATCCAAAGAAAAACCACTAATTAGGCCCAAAAATTTAAAAATATGGTTAGAGGATTGGTAAATAATTCAATTTTATATTATGACGTGTCCCAAATTTTTTACAATTTCAGTTCAGTTTTCTTGTGGGTCTTTATGCTGGAGTCTATCTTAGCCAAAACTATGATGTAAGTTGAATAACAAGGCCTTGAATTCAAGTTTTGAAAGTTTTTGTTTATTTTCAGATTCCACGAGTGGACGACCCTCAAGCCTTGTACGAAAAAATTAAAGACTTTGCTGACAGACATAGAAAGGACTAGTTTTGAATGAAAACAGTAGTTTCTGTGTGTGATTTATTTAAATAAAATTATGCTAATACATTACGATAGTGATACACCACCACCTAAATATTCAAGTCTGACTGGTGGCTCAACAAACGCCAACCAGTCACTGGAATGTGTGGGCAACAGCCCCATACTTTGACACTTATATAACGCCAATCCAATATTTATGAAATTTCCCAAAATATACACGAACATTTGCTTAAAAGCACTGCTATTTTCCACCATTTTAAACGTGCTTTTAGTTGCGAAAATCGCCTGAATTGGTCGCATTAACAACATACCAACCATCATAATTGGAAAAATCGAAATTGAATTTCCTGCCATGTACATTATAAAGAGGTTCATTGGTACTTGTTTTAAGGGGGCCAAAGCTAAGTCCCACGATTTTTTAGTTATTAACCGACTAACGTCGGTTTTTTTCGAAACTTCGCTGTTTGAAGCCGGCCCTGAAGAGCTGTAGGCTGGGGGCGAAGCCAGACCTTCAATTAAACTCCGATTTCTGAAATTCCACATTTAAGCAAAGAAAAATAACAGTAACTTGTACCTGGAGCTATCCAAAATCCATTTAAGTCGTTTATTTTGCTGTTTTGAGGACATTTTAATGCAAATCACGGAATTTATAATTATTGACACAACCTTATTAATATTTCAGGTTAGGTCAGTCAGTGGCTGTGGCTACGTAATCGGAACCACAATCGATTTTTACACAGACACGCGTACTAAAAAAATACAAAAAAGTAACAAATCAATAAAAAACTAAAATAAATACATTTTTTACGTAATAACAGATTTGTTCCAAACAAATTTATCAATTTGATTGAACAAATTAAATCAAACACTTTAGACACTGCAATAACTAACTCACCAACACCAACCGCAACAATCAAAAGTCACTAATTTTGTTTGGCTTTTTAAAATTAAATATCTAGATTTAGGTTGGTAGTGTTGACAGATTAAGCAATGAAGTTTTATATTCGCGCCGATTGTTCATAGCAAAATCACATGTTATTCGTGTTTAGTTCCAATTTAAACAGTTAAAGGTCAGTTTTGAAGTGTCCATGATTGTTAAAGTAATAAAAATAGTACGGAAAAATGGAGAAAAATTCCAAAGGACAAACTGATAGTCGGAGTAGATTTGACAGTTTTAACACCATCAATGAAAAACCGGTGGATGATATCTCTTTAGAAATCTTCTACACCCCTCATAGCATCTCAGCACTTGCTATTTCAATAGCTATTGTTATCTATTTTGCTTTCGTTAGGTAAGTTGTAATTATTTTTTTATGTTAGGTTATGTAAGAGTGCACCTTTCAAGCACACTTGAAGAGTTTTTTTTAATTTGTTATTACTTCATCACTTGTTTCTTATCTAGTTTTTTTACAAATTAATAATTATCAATGATCTTTGACTTGCATAAATCCTGCCCTACATTGCGTGAGATTTAATAAATTCCCAATAAATAATGTATTTTACTAGATTTCCACAAAAAACAATCATTTATAAATATTATGCGAAAAAACTACATTTAATTGTTGCTATGATAAACACGTATTGGGGCAATAAAATGTTATTTTCTTTTTTCATGTATGTACAGTCAAAAACAGTGAAAATGTTCGCACTGTCTTTCTTGATCTACAAATCGTAAGTGGTAGACATTCTCTGGCTGTAGTTATTTCGTTTTACTGTATTATTTTATTAGTGCATATTATTTTTTAAGCTAAATCAGTTTTTATTATTATTGTGATGCCTTACTTTGCTTATAATGACTTAAACATATTAAATCAATAATTAGTTGTTATATGGAGCGATCAAAAATGTTGCGGTTTAGGGTAAGTTATGATTTTTGATTGTTATTACTTTAACCACATGCAAATAATTGTTGGTGATACATAATCTTACAAGTGACATTGACAATTTAAATTTTAAAGCAAAGTAATAAAATTAATGCAGTGTCGAGGGGTTTAAGGAGAATACACATTTTTTTTTCTAATAATAAATAAAGATTTGATAATAAAATTTTGGCTTTAACTAAATAATATTTGGGTAATAAATGGTTTATTTAATTTTTATTTTAACTGCACAATGCAGCGTCTTATCCATCGTGGGATAGATGGTACAGGAAAACACATATTTTCTTGTTTTACATCATAGGAAATCGAATGGTATTTTCTGACATAACACACCCTTACCTCATTAATACTTTCAGTAAAAAACACTAAATGATTTATTTAGTTTGGTTGATTTTTTTATAATAATAATCAATGTTTTGTATGGTTGAGTCACATTTAAGTGGGCTGCAATAACCCAAATAATACCCATTGTTAAATTTATGAGAGAACAGACTTACTATATGGATAACCATGGATTATAATTTACGATAGTTTCACCAACAATTACTGGAAATCATAGCTTGCTCTGATTGAAAATATTTCTATAGTTGCGGTCACATATAAATGAATTTACATCATTAAAAAAAATAATAATGCAGTTTTACAGCTAACCAAGTTAGTTTGAAATAACGTCTAGTGTCACAATTGTTTTTTTATGTAATTTTTGTTTTAAATAACAATGATTAAGTGCTCCAAATTTATGCTACAATATCAGCAAATGATGACGTAAATTCATTAGTTGATATACTTGATATTATAAAAAAATCTGCATGCAAAGTCTAGTATTTTAAATGTCTAAGGGCCGATTTTATAATCAGCTTAAAAGCTTTTTTAATTTAAATGACGTTTAGATTGTAACTGTCACTATGACAATATGCATCAAAAAATCATCGACAGTTACAGTCTAAACGTCATTTAAATTAAAAAAGCTTTTAAGTTGATTATGAAATCGGTTTTAAAAATAAATAAAATGTTTTTTTTTATTACATCAATTACGTGTTTCGTCTTTTTACGGTAATGTTTTTGTCTCTATATTCAGGTGAATTTTCCACCTGTTAATTTTGGTTGCCACAACAAAAATCTCCTGAAATAGTTAGAATTACGCCAATGTTTTTTTTTTTTGAGGTTTATCATATGTTAAAGGTTAAAACCACTTTTTGTCAATTGCAAACACAGTTGGCAATACTTGACAAGTCTTAAAATAAGAATAAATCAATTGTTTCAATGTCTCTCCATTATATAATTACATAATTATGTAATTATTTACAAATTTTAGTAAATAAATATTTAGTCTAAATTCAGGGTGTTTCTTTTAGTTAGAGTCATTAGAAGTATGTGTACAGAGAACCATAAGATTTTTTTATTTGATTTTTTGGACATACGAGTATTGTGCAAGATTTCTTCAAATATTTTTTTTACAACAGTTGTTTATTAAGATTTTTCAATGAAATAGATTTTAAAAAACTGTATCGCTTCCTATAAAGACTCCTCTCTCTTTTGCACTTGATTTCTTATTTGACGTAATTTCTTATTTTTGTTTTTACAGCGTTTGTTAAAAATTAATTTTGCACAAATACAGGATGTTCCTAAATTGTCGAATCTAGTCATAAAAGACAATATAATTTATAGCCGAATATTTTTTTAAATTTAACTCACTTGAAAAAATTGTGAGAAATGTTAACTGCAAAAAATAGCTTGTTTTGGCATCTGATATTAATTTGACATTTGATTTAAAAAAATTGATTTGGTTTCAAAGCAGTTTACTATTCAAAACCCATAACAATTGACAAAAACAGCGACATAATAATAATAATAATAATTCCTTGGGGTTTATCTTGGGATTGAGGACTGCGGTTTGGGTCGAAATAAAATTAATTAATTTTGCCGACGTTTCGTGGCTGTTTATTTGGCCACTTCTTCGGGGCTATCTGTAATGGTACAGTATTTTACATTTTTGTTGTTATTTAAAACATTACATACCGTGATTAGTGGTTAAATTTACGTGGAAGTTACATACACAAAACATTTTACTAACAAGATGGTTGCCACTGTTGACAGATAGTGGTTATAAAGTATGTAACCAATAATGTGTTTAATTTACGTACATTATTAAAAACAATACGTGTAAACTTGTTGTGTACACATCGGCTGCAAAAAAGCACTTTTTTCATTTAGACGTACTTAACAATAGGGCTGGGCGATACCTGCAAAGTATCGATACTTGCCAAAGTATTCTAAGTATCGAGGTATCGGAAGTATCGAGGTATCGGAGGTATCGCGGTATAGAGGTACCGGAAGTATCGTGGTATCGAGGTATTGAAGGTATCGGAAGTATCGATACTTCGATACCTGATTGCAGTCGGTACCGGTGTACCTGAGCAGGTATCGATACCTTCTGTATCGATACTTTTCCCAGCCCTACTTAACAATACATTATTCACGAAGGTAGAGAAAACATTTTTATATCCGAGTGGTCGATAGTGTCTAGTATAATAATAAATCTGAGCTTACACCATTTTTTTTACTACTAACGCATTTGGTTTTGTAAAAATGGTAAATAAAAGCCAAAAAAAAGACTGTTAAAAATTTCACTGCACCGAATTCCAAACAGTTCTACTGTGCTTCATGTCAAATTTGCATCTACAATTTGACAGCTTATTATATCATTAAAAACAGAACACTACAATTTGTGTTTCGCTAGAAACTGCGATATTTCTAATGACTCTACTAAAAGGAACCCTCTCTATTTGAATCTACATTTTTTTTTTATTTTGTTTTAGGGACACTGACAATGTCGAGAACAACATCTGGGCGGGAATGCTCTGTTGCATCTTCTTCTTCCTTATAATCTCAGTGTTAGCATTTCCAAATGGTCCTTTCACTCGGCCCCATCCTGCCGTATGGCGTGTAGTTTTCGGTATGAGTGTGATTTATCTAATGGGCTGTCTATTTTTCCTCTTCCAAAACTACCAAACTGTCAAAAACATTATCTTATGGTTCGATCCTAGTCTCAAAGACTTCCATATAGATATGGATAAAGAATATGGAGTGAATTGCTCGGATATAACCTTGGAACGTATCTGGGCTCATTTGGACGTTTTCGCTTTAGGCCATTATCTCGGCTGGATGTTTAAAGCGATTTTAATAAGGCACATGGGTATTCTATGGGCGATAAGCTTCATGTGGGAGATAACCGAAATTGCTTTTGCCCATCTCTTACCAAATTTTATTGAATGTTGGTGGGACGCACTAATTTTGGATGTTTTAATATGTAATGGTTTTGGAATTTGGTGCGGATTGAAAATATGTCAAATACTCGAAATGCGCGAATATAAATGGGTCAGTATCAGGGATATTCACACGACTTCTGGAAAAATCAAGCGTGCCATGTTGCAATTCACTCCAGAAAGTTGGACATCAGTCCGATGGCTCGATCCGAAATGTTCCTACATGAGAGTGGTTGCATTGTGTCAGTTAGTGTTGTTTTGGCAAACATCAGAACTTAATACTTTTTTCCTAAAACATGTTTTTGAATTACCCGCTTCTCATCCACTGGTTAGTGCAAGGCTGATTCTGATTGGTGTAATAGTGGCGCCATCTGTACGTCAGTATTACAGTTACGTTACTGATACGACTTGTAAAAGAGTAGGGACTCAGTGTTGGGTTTATGGATGTATTATGGTATCAGAAGCTTTGATTTGTATTAAACATGGAAGAGAATTATTTGAGAGGACTCAAGCTATTAATATAATTGTCTGGTTGATGGTACAGTTAATTATATCTGTGGCGTGTGTTATTGGGTGTGTTATGTGGCATAAAGCTGGATTAGCGAAATCAAGTTCGAGAGATGTTAGTCCAGTGAAAAATCTTGCTGCAAATAAAATTCTTTATGAGTTTAGTGATGGAAAAGATGATTAAAGACTTGTGATTCGTGTTGGATTTTGTTAATTTTTTTACCTCTTGTGATCTAGTCATTTAGAAAATTTTCTTTGTTTTTTCAGTTGTTTTGTTGCAGTTTAACTGTATCACGACTAGGGTTGATTTTAACTCACGTTATGTATATATTGATACATATTATTAAAAAAAAATAATAATAAAAAAGGTCTCCATGACAAATCAATTCTCAAATAACTGTCTTATGATAAAAAAAAATAATAATAAAGGCCATATTTTAGTTAGTGAAATTTTTTTAGTTTAAGTATATGAAACGTATTAATTAATAAAAAGAAATGATAATTATTATTTGAAATGTTAAACGGAAATAATTATGTAGCTATACTGTAAATAGGTAATCCAGTTTTACATTGGGATAGAAATAATAAATTAATTTTTGCCTAAATTATCTATCTGAAATTACTTTACGAATTTAGTCAATAAAAATAAATGTAAAATGTTAAAATCAACCTTTAAATAAATGTTATATTTGTAAAAATTTAAAATGTGTCATCTGTGTACAAACGCAAGTTGTACAAATACCAAAGACCAATAAACTGTAAAAAATTGTTTTTGTTTTTTGTTATAATTCTTTTATACTGTATTTTTTTCCCCAAAAATTAAAAAATGGTCAAACAGGTAAGGGGCCATTCATTAATTACGTAAGGGTTCTTGAGGGGGGGAGTTAAGAAAATCTCTACATGTCCTTATGTAGGGGGGAGGGTCGTAAAACTTATTCTTACGTAATACTTTTTGAATCAATACAAAAATCAACATTTTATAGCATGAGAAGAGTATACTTTAAATTATTACTTGTTAAAAAATAAAAATTATTGATTCAAGTTGAACTGTAAGTTTTACTGGAACTGATCCTTTCCTAACATTTTATTGTTTAGAAGAACAAGATAAAGTCTTACGTAAGAAAGGGGAGGAGGGTTCGAGAAATCTTATGTATACTTACATGGGGTAGGAGGGGTCAAAAATGACTAAAATTGTCCTTACGTAATTAATGAATGGCCCCTAATCTGTGTTAGAAATTTACTAATGAAACGATTTTTTCAAGTTAAATTTATTTACAATAATTAATTAAGGTATAGTTAATAAAATACAATAAGTAGTGTACGCTGTGATGTCTCAATGCCGAGTGTTTTTTTCTCATATTGTAAACACCTTAAAATGGCTTTTTATTTCTGGAACAAGTCATTTGGCGTATGTAAAAAAAGGAAATATAGACCAAATGAAGGGGGGATATTTTATTATATTATTAGGATATTTGGTGTCTTAAAAACGGGGTTGAAACCTGAAGATTTAGTTATTAAGACTTGGCGCTTTATTTTGAATGGTGTCAGTTTCGCCAACTCAATTGTTTATTGGATTTTTAGCGGATTTTATTGAAGTGCGTCCGAATTAAACTAAAAAAACCTATAACCGATTTTTTGACTAATAAACGGAATTTGATTTTATTTTTTTTAAGTAAAATTGTAATATTAATAAAATTTCTTGGTGTTTCTTATTGCCATTTGGTTGGCGATTGTGATAAGTAACAGTGGCACAGTGGTCGTCTACTAATCAGAGCAATAGGTAGGTATATCTAGAAGTTTTCTTCTTTTTTATATCTTCAAATTTAGTGTATTTATATGATGATTTTTTTAAGTTTCGATTCTTCTTCACACTTTTTTTCAGCAACAAAATTTGATTTAGCTGATTTTATTTAAAAATAGTAGATGTTGCGCGCGCATCCAGTAGAATAAATTTTTAAAAGTTGGCAACATTGGCTGTCATCAAATTTTGGTGTGTGCGTTCAGCGTTGCTGACCTACCTCAACCAGAGATCCATTTCGAACAGCAGTATTGAAGAAAACCCATCAATTAAAGGTAAATTTTTCATCTTTTTTTATTTAATTTGTATCGCTCACGTTGGGATATCTTTTGTGAGGTTATTATCTATGTATTAGATGAAACTAAATAGGTAAATTTGATGTACATATAGACTGAATAGACGGACGCACGTGTTTCAGTCAATTTATTAATAAATCAATAATAAACGCAATAAATCAAATAATAAGCTAATTCGACGCTTTATTTCAAAACAATCCGTTTGTTTCCGCCTGATCAATTTGGATCAATTTTTCAAAAGAAACAACAAAACATAACCTCTCTTTTTTTGCTAAACTATAATCGTTGTATAAAGCATACAGTACTTGGGTGCATTTATTTCTTATAGATAAGTGGGTAATAAATAAACTTATTTATCAGAAAAGGGCATATTAATAGTTATTTAATCAGTTAATGAGAGCGATTAATAATCGAGACGTTTTAGCGCATGAGCGAAGCGAAGCGAAGATTATCAATCGCGAATTAACAAACGTTGATTGTAGCTTATATAATAAAAAAAAAATCAGGCAATGAAGTGTTTACAGACTCTTATGCATCCTACCTGACACATGAGCTTCTGGATGTTTCTGTTGCTTCTTATGGCGAATAAATTTTGAGAATTTTTTTCACTTATTTAGCGAAAGATATTTAAATTATTATTTAAGGTGGCATAAAGGGCACGTTGTAGTTTATTTAAGAATGTAGTCAAAATAATTTTTTTTTTCGATTGTTTTATGTAGACATTAATAATCATTAAAATAAAAACATGGGAAAATAAAAAAAATACTGTGTTTTAGTGTTTGGCTTGTTTTTGACATATTTCTTTTCAGGATTTTGCAAAGTTTGAAAAATAAATTCCAAAAATGGCTTTATATTTGGGGTGAAATCATGTAAGAGAATTTCTTGGATACGTTGAATCGTGATTGACGTTTCTGCCAACATTCTAATACAAAAAAAAATACTGATTGAGAGTTTAAACCTTGTAAATACTACTTAATCTGGATAATTATTGAGGTATTAAATCTTTTTGAGTTAGAACAGCTGTCAAAACACATAAATAGACCCATTTTTAACAGATAAATTTTAAAAGAGTTATTGAATAGTCGGAAGTGGTTGGCACGCGTGCTTTCTGTTAATTGTAACCTCAAAAATACACTATACCTGCATAAAAGATGAATTTAAAAAAAATCGATGTGGAATGACACTCAAAATTTTGAATAAAAAATTCTAAATTAAAACAGAGATCAACAATTTTAACAAAGTCATAAACTGTACATACCGGCTTAATTAAAGCATCTTCTTCTGCCACAACTGTTGGGTGGCGAATCCCCTCCTTCTGCTTCTTTGGAACCTACCTTTAATCCTGAAATCGGTGCTTCTTCTTCTGCCTTATGTGGCGAGTCCCCTCTGCTTCTTTCGAACTTACTTTTAATCCAGATTTCCAGCGATGTCTCCTGTTTTGTCCTGTATTTCGTTTGATAATTAATAATAAATAAAAGTACGCAGCTTTGAGCCGCTGTGATGCGTCCTATTTGAGAGCTGACACACGACTGATTTCAAACAAAGCAAAATATAGATAAATTTACAAAAGACAACAAAAAATGTTTATTATATCACCGAATGTCGAAGCGCCTTTGTGTCTTTGAGTGCTGAATCATCGTATTATATAAGCAATTAGTTCAAATAATAAATTAAAAATGTATTTAAATATTTAGGTACATAAACAAGATGATTCAAGTTTTGTTTTCAATTTATATCAAATCACAAAAATAGCACCGAAAAGGCAATAATTAATTTTATTTAAACAAATGAGACTAAACATCGTTTAAACAGCTACGTTATTATCAATTGAATGGTGAGGTCAAAAATCCCTTGTCATGATTTTACGTAATCACAAAAAAAGTGTTTACATTTTCTAAAGTCTCAGTTTATATATAGGATGTCCCAATTTTATTTATACATGATTTCAGCCCAAGTGTTACAAAGCCACCTCTGAAAGTTATTATTCAAACTCTCCAAAATCTTGAAAAGAAATGTCAAAAACAAGTCAAAGACTAAAACACAATTTTAAATTTTCCGACGTTTTTATTTTAATAATTATTAGTTTACAGTAAACAATCGAAAAAAAATTAGTTTTGACTACATTCCTAAATAAACTTCGAAATAACCTTAAATGATAATTTAAATATCGTTTGCTAAATAAGTGAAAAACATTCTCAAAATTTATTCCTTATAAAAAGCACTAGAAACGTATGACGTCATGTGAAAACGGCTAATTATTCACATGCGCAGAGTGTTGAAAATGCCTATTTATCACAACAATTTTCCAGCCAAAATCATGTATTAATAAACTTTTTTCTAAACGAGGAATGTACATATAAAGCTTGTCCATTTATGACTTAAAAGTTTCTAAAGATTTACTAATTAATTCCTCAATGTTCTTTATCTAAAGTTATATTTTTACGACTACCTGCTTTATTTTCTACATTATCTAATAACTTTTTATTTATTTTTTGTTCCTAATTGTTCCGTTTTGTTCTCTTTTTTACATTCAAACTGAATTTAGCCCCATATTGAGGAAATTTCTGGAAATACTTTTAGATTTGCAAAAATCAGTCTTTGTTAGTTTTTTATTTACGGTTGAATTGACACATTCAATAGCAACGATTACGATTTTTTTATCTGAGTTACTTCATCTGACAAAAAAGTAAAGCAACTATTTAAAAAGAAAACTAATTGTCTATATATTATAGTACTTCTTTAAATTTTTTCTTTAAAAATATTTTGATTAGCGTCTATTATCATTTAAGCTTTTCAATAAATTATTTGTTGGAATGGGGCTAAATTTTACGCGACAAATGCAAAGCAACTTTTTTTTACTAGAAGGCTAGAAGTGATAGCTTGTGGTTAAACCTTCATAAAAACTAGTGAAAGTTAAATACTGGATTAAGCCGTAAGCACAATATATCTTTCTGAGGGCTATATACAATTTGAACAATTTTTAACTTTTAACAATTTTGTTTTTTTATTGATTATTTATTTTATTTTTTTCAAGTTAAGAATGCACTAATTGTCACTATGAAAATTGAAAAATCGAAATAGAATTCGTAGTAGCAACAGATAAATTTTTTTCTTAGCACAACGTTTTAACCAATGATAGTTTTAGAAAACAGTCTTTATTTCTTTCATTTATCAATTACTGCATTCTTATCTTGAATTTAACATTACCTGAAACTTATTTAACATATTATTTATTTTTATTTCAGTTATCATCATCTTGAAGAATTTTTACAATGTTCAGAAGACTTATTACTAATGGTAATTATTATATTCATTAACGTATAGAAGTTTTCGGAAAATTTAAAATATTTTAAATTTGTCGATTTGCCACGAATACTTCTAATAATTTTTATATTCTTACATATTTGAATTCCCACTCTACTAATATTAAGATACGAGGCGTATGTTTTAAGTAAGTACTATTTTGATATTTCGCCGTTGTAGCGCTGCGGTTTGGATACAATGCATGCGCGCTGTACGTTTATTAACAGACATTTAAAATGGCACTGCCGACTGTTAAATTCGATCTATTATTTGTTTTCTGAGTGTAAAAGGCTTAAAAGTGATCGATATTTATCGTGAGATCTGTGTATTTTACTGACAGAACATTATTAACAATTGAGTGGTTAAGAAGTGGGTACAAGCATTTAAAGATGGCCGCACAAATGTGCATGATGAAGAACGAAGTAGGCGATCTTCAGTTATTACTGACGATTTGGTGTAGAAAGTGAGAGTTTTACAATTACTTCGTTATCTAATAATTTCAAAACGGTCGTGTTGCAGTGGCTGAAAAATCAGGCAGCAGATAGTAAGCTCGTTGTACGATAATATAATAAGTGTCTTAATATTAGATTAATATATAAGTTTTCATGTAGAAATAAAATTGTTAAAAAATCTCTCTTTTTTATTTATGTCAAAAGGGTACTTACTTAAAACATATACCTCGTATTTATATCAATTTATTGACACTTGATTGTTACAGTTACAAGAGAATACACGACTCGCAGACGTAACATATCTTGTTCATGTATTTTGCAATTTGCAAGAGGGATAGATCCAAAAAATTTTGATGAAGTGAAACGGCGAATTATTGATATGGAATTGAAATGTCGTGACATGGAAGTGCAAAACAATAAACTGAAAGTGCAACGTAATGAATTGGAAGTGCAACACAATAAACTGAAACTATCAAATAATGAACTAGAACGGCTAGTTCATAATAAACCGAAACGTCAAAATATTGAACTGACAGAGCTAAATAATTTCAAGAAGCATAAAGAACTGCAACGGCAAAATGAAGAACTGACAAATATTGTATACGCAATCGTAAATGGCGAATATGCAAATTTGCTTCTTCGCAATATTATAAAACATTTTGTTCCTGGCATAAATTTACAGTGTAAGTCGCTAGTGGAGCTTGAATCGTATATATACACAAGGACTCTTGTACATGAGGTGTATAGGTGGATAGACTTTCAAACAAGTTTGCACCAAATAGGATCGTCTATAGTGGATGTTGATGAGGATATTTACTATTTCATCGAGAATCGCAATCAGATAGTTCATCAACTTGTTAAAAAATGTTTGATCGAAATGAAGGATGAAGAAGGTGGGAAAAATGACGTGATATCTAAACTACTTAATGACAAATTGACAAAATTGTTGATTATGACAAAAGTTTCGTTGAGATAGTCTTTTATAAGAAAGTTCCATACATGGATTGTGTGTTATTGGTCTATTTTGTCATGATTTATGTATGGTACAGTGCATTTCAAATAAAGCTGCATATTTTTTTAAGATAGATTTTAGAACTAAGTGCTACATATTGTGTTCTTTTTTATTAAAAAAAATTGTATACTTTAGCTATTAATAATAAACTAGATTTTTTCCTGCAATTAAGATATGTGGACTTTTTTTCTTCAACAATTTTTTGTGTCTGTTTTTAAGTTGCAAGTGGCAATGGAAAGTTCTGAAGAGTAACTAACAACTGAGTGCTGTCAAATATTCTCAAAACATTTTTCGGTTTTGAAACTTTTCCTTCTATTCAGGTTTTACAGTAATATCATAAACAATAAAAATGAGTCGAAGACGAATTCAGGATTGGTGGTCGTGCCGATGATTCTCTTTGATAAACACATAAACATGGAAAAAATACAAAAAATAACGCAAACGAATTAAATATTTAAAACCAACTCTGTTTAAACTTACTTTACAGTAGCGCGAGCTAAAATAAATAGTAAAACAATACTGGAATTGAAGTATTTAACGAGTTTGACAAGAGGAGTCATACAAAAAATTTGTTCGTCGTTTGTATGAAATGTAGAACTGAAACCACTGCGAGGTAAGCCTTAAAGTCTTTACTACTGGCCTCAAATTTACATTTTTCTTGTTTTTATAGATTTATTGTATTATTTTTATAATAAAATAAAAGTTGTTACGTCATGGTTTTTGTCTTAGGTCAGTTTAACAATATGCTATCAAAACAGGTGAATTTCCTGATTAAAAACATGGTTTTCACAGTTATTAGAAATTGATGACAAAAAAAACAGGGTGACCCGCCATGACAAAAACCGAAATTGTTTGGTAAATAACAGCTTTGTAATATAAGCTCAACAAAAAAAAAATTGGCGGCTTTATATTGTAAACAGATTTTTTTTTAATATTTTTCTATCACTCTATACTTGTGAACAGTACTCAAAGAAGAGTAGAAAGTAAAAAAAAACAGATATATGTTAACCCCTAGAAGAAGAGCAGAGAGTAAGAAAAGAAGAAATGACTAAACCTCTACAATCACTCTAAAAAAATCTTCATTCACTCAAAGAAGAACAGAGACTAGGAAGAGAAGAAATGATTAAACCTCTCTAGTCATTGCAAGGAAAGCTTCATTTGCTCCAAAAAAAGTAGAAAGTTAAATAAGAAGAAATGAGTAAACGTCTAGAATTATTGCAAGAAGATCTTCATTCACTCAAAGAAGAGCAGAGAGAACAAAAAAGAAATAAATAAACCTCTAGAATCTAGAAACCTCTACTCAAAGAAAAGCAGAAAGTAAAAAAGAAGAAATATATAAAATTCTATAAGAGGAACAGAGAGTAAGAAAAGAAAAAATGAATAAACGTCTAGAATCACTTCAAGAAAACCTTCAATCGCCCAAAAAAGAGTAGAAAGTAAAGAAAACGAAATGGATAATCCTCTAGAACCACTCTAAGAAAATCTTTATTCACTTAAAGAAGAACAGAGACTAAGAAAAGAAGAAATGACTAAACCTCTACAATCACTCTAAAAAAATCTTCATTCACTCAAAGAAGAACAGAGACTAGGAAGAGAAGAAATGATTAAACCTCTCGAGTCATTGCAAGGAAAGCTTCATTTGCTCAAAAAAGAGTAGAAAGTTAAAAAAGAAGAAATGAGTAAACGTATAGAATTATTGCAAGAAGATCTTCATTCACTCAAAGAAGAGCAGAGAGAACAAAAAAGAAATAAATAAACCTCGAGAATCGCTCTAAGAAAATCTTTATTAATTCTGTACTTGTAAACACTACTCAAAGAAGAGCAGAAAGTAAAAAAGAAGAAATATATAAAATTCTAGAAGAAGAACAAAGAGTAAGAAAAGAAAAAAATGAGTAAACGTCTAGAATCACTTCAAGAAAACCTTCATTCGCCCAAAGAAGAGTAGAAAGTAAAGAAAGACGAAATGAATAAACCTCTAGAATCACTATAAGAAAATCTTAATTCATTCGAAAAAGAGTAGAAAGTAAGAAAAGAAATAAATAAAGTCTAGAATTATTGCAAGAAGATCTTCATTCACTCAAAGAAGAACAGAGACTAAGAAAAAAAGAAATGAATAAACGTCTAGAATTATTGCAAGAAGATGTTTATTTACTTAAAGAAGAGCAGAGAGAACAAAAACGAAGAAATCTTTATTCACTCAAAGAAGAGCAAAGAGTAGGAAAAGATGAACTGAATAAATGTCTAGAAAAACAAGTGGAAATATTATGGAATTGAGGAAAAAACAAAGAAAATTTTCGTTGGGAATTAGTGAAATAAGAAAGGAAATTGAAGAATCTAAACCCGGAAAATGAAGATGCTGTTGTCTTAAGAAAAAGGCCACAAAGAGCTAAAGTAACAATCCTAGCAAACGCGAATAGAAAAACACAAAAGAGGACAAGAAAATTTATTATAGATGGCGTTGTAATCAGGACAACAATAAGTAAAGGATTCGTAATGACGTAATGACAAAAAGGAAGAATTGCGAGAATTGAAGTATTTCTAAAAACAGGAATAAAAAGAATTCCAGGATTTAAAGCAAATTTTGTGACAAAAAAAGTGTCTTTACTATATCGTCTTAACTGGATAAAGACAAATCCAATAACTTTGTTTGATTGTTGTCGACGTTTCGCTCTAGTTTAAAGCTTCTTCAAAGTATTTAACCTCCAGACCTAGCTTTGAAAAACATGTATTTGGAAACAATTTTTTTGTTTAAAAATTCCGGATTAAAAGCTCTGAAGAAGCTTTAAACTAGATATAAAAACGAAACGTCGGCAAAAAATACTTCAAAGTTGTGATGGCATCTATTGTTCTTATCTCGTAATTAAAACAATCATATCAAATGATTATGAATATGGACGTCAAACCACAAAATGAAAAGGATTTTAATAAATAAAAATAGATAACTAGTCCAGTATAATGCAAATTTTTCATTTCATTTTAATGATTTCATTTTCTACATTAAACATGCAACAGGTGTCATTCCATTTTAAAGATAAAAAGGATATATCTGTGTTAAACATCTGCCAACGTTTTTAAAATTTTACAGTGACCACACTTCACTAAGAAATTTCGTAATTAATTTTTTTTAATAACTTTTATCTTTTTTTTGAGAAATACTTATTTACCTAGATATACAATATACATTTAATAATAAAAAAACAAATTTTTAAACAAATTTTAATCCAGTCGTATTATTCAGGTTTTGAAGGTTTAAAGCCTGATGAAATGAAGTTTAAAAAAAAATTCGTGATAAAATGAGAGATTCAAATTTTTTCTTTGATAAAGCATTTTTTGGGGGACTGGACTGTTTGAAAGTATTAAAACCCGTTGCGTTTCTTTAGTGTTGGCACTAATTTCGCCAAGTTTCGTTGTAAAGGCGGTGGGCGTAACCATGCAACACACCCTCGCGGGACTGCCCCCGCAGGGGACGTTGGCACATGCATCCTCGGTTAGCAACCTCGCAGCCGGCAGTGCACTCCGGTGTGCATTCGTGTGGGAAGTTGTCTGAGGAGTGCAAGCTTGCAGCGAGGAATGTAACCGAGACTGTGTCTTAGCAGCCGAT
This sequence comes from Tribolium confusum, assembly GCA_029207805.1. Taxonomy (NCBI): domain Eukaryota; kingdom Metazoa; phylum Arthropoda; class Insecta; order Coleoptera; family Tenebrionidae; genus Tribolium; species Tribolium confusum. The sequence continues at coordinate 2,136,034 of JALGAY010000004.1, forward strand.
ACGAATGCCAGCAAACGATTCATTGATTGTCTGATTCTGATTAGGATTATCAGAAATTGATATGACAACGTGCCGGAATCGGGGGACTAGCCCATCAACAGGGTCAATTGAACAGGGGGGGAGTGGAGGGACGGCGTATTTGAGACGGCTGACGCCCCTTAGCCCTCGGTTGTTGGGTATCAGCTGGCGTTTACCCTAAACTAAGCAGTGGCGTTACGAAAAAAATTTTAGTGGGTGATCTGGAAGTCGAAATCTAATTTTTTAAACGAATACAATTTTTTTAGAGGATTTTTTACGATTTTTTATTTAAAATTCTTAAATATTTATTATTTTAAATGAGAAATTGATTTAAAAAAACTTTTTAAAACTATAATGCTATTGTATTTTTACGAAAAAATGAGAATCTGTCTTAAGTCGTAAAATTACTTTTTAAAGATGAGCTTTTAATTTTAATAGGAAGGTCCTCCTCATCTCAGTTTTTTTATTTTTTCTTTAGTTCTATATGGCAAAAGAAGCGTTCAATTTACTACAAAACTATATGTTGCGCATTTTCAATTTTTATTTTTTTGGCCTACCCTAGTAAAGAAGTTATATTCCTGTTCAGTTTTGAGCCAAGACATCTACCATAATGTGTGGTTTTTCACCCAAGGGCAAAAATTTTTATATTAGCCCGCGTATGTCATTTTTGTATATTATTTATATGAGAACTTTAGTTTTATAAAGAAAATCATAGAACCTCTAAAAATACCGTAAGATCAATTGAATTTATAGGTAAGTGATGCGGATTTGGTAACGAGTGATTCAAAAATCGTAGAATTTCAGATGATTCTGGAATATAGAGGTTACATGTGAGTATTTTGCGTCATTTAAATTGTCAAAAACTGTCAAAATTGAATTTCCATTTGTTAAAATTTGATTCGTCACTGGAAGACAAATTAAATTGATTACATCTCAAGCACAAAACACAAAAATACAGGATTTTTTACAGTAATTTGTGACATTTAAAATGACAATATGATTTTGCTTAAACCTGCTTTGATTCCACGTTTTTACATTGCTTTTTAGCATTAAAATTGGTAATTTTGACTCAGTTCATTTGGTTGATAAAATAGGTTGGTGACCCTGTCAAGGACGTTAAGTTTTTACATGTCAACTTTTTGATTTTACAGACTGATATGACAATTTTGACAATGTCAATTTGTCAATATTATAAAATTTAATTTTTATTAAAGCCACAGAAACAGATAAAATTTTGGACATACCTCGGTTGTAACAATGTCATATTAGCCTTAGATGTCTTAAAATCACTCGACATCTGTGGATGTAATGACATTGTTTACATTCTAGATGTTAATAGCTATAATTAGATTTGCTAAAGAAAAGTAATAAAATAAAAATAGAACGTTTATTCTCAGATTGCAGAAGTCTCTAAATTGTCAGTTTTTATCAGGAGTACCAACTGAACTTGGTGATAAATTGAACTAATCTCAGAAAGTCACTTAGTTGCTCTAGAGCGTCTTTGACGAGAATAAATCTAAGTTTTAAAAATGCGACAGAAAGTGTGATTTTCTACCCTAGAATTTAAACATTTTAAGTCTCTAAGGGTCGGTTTAGAGAAGATGGCATTAACTTTAATTGCGATTAAATAGTTAAATTGCCATTAAATGTTCATTTTGACCAATCAAATCAGAACTGTCAATTTAATCGCGATGGAGAATGAAACAAAATCTAAAAAGAGAAATTAGTAACACGCCAATATTTTTGAACTTTTTGGGGAATTAGGGATATACACATTATCGATTTTTTTATTAAAAAACAGCACCATTGCAATTTACCCAAAAGTACAGTGGCGAGCAAAACTTTTCGGGCAGCAATTCATATGTCATTAAAAAAAAAGCAATGTAGTTTGACCTTTATTGTCATAAATGTCATGATAATTTGTCAAAATGACATGCGACAGTATTGAATGGTTATTAAATTGAGGTTATTAATACGTCTAACACGTAAAGCTCATTTCACATTTTAGATCACTCAAATTTGAAGTCTGCCCGAAAAGTTTTGCTCGCCACTGTACATCCGACAACATGACCGAATTTCTGGTTTGGATTTTACCTTTGTTTTCATTTGCATCTTGTTCTTTAATTATGATCTAAGACTTTTATAAAACTATCTGCAGTTCTTCTTAGTCTGTCGAATTAAACGTAAAACACCCACTAACACCAAACACTAGGCTCAAAGTAGAGTTAATAAGCTCCTGTCAGGAACACTAGAAAACTGTGAAAATCTAGATTTATATAATCTCTTTTAATTCTTCATTCTAGATCTCTTAATCTCTTTAATTCTTGACCTCTAACTAAACTAAGTTTTGTGTTTTGAGAACTGCGAGAAATGTTCTGCAAATGCCCTTCCTTGCTACAGTTCTAGCATATTTTTTTTTAATAATTGTGCTCAATTCTGTCCACGTGACTGTATTCAAAGCTTCCCTGTCTTTGGAATCCATAGCCGAACAATTTTTGAAACTTTTTGATCTTTTATTCCTGTCATACATAGTCGAATTGCTACGATTTGGATAAAGTTCTTGTCAGGAATTGGCCAGTCATTCAATTTGAATTGCAAATGCTGTGAGATCTTCTTTTGAATGTTGCACTCTTTAGATCGTAGTTGCTAAGTGGTCTTCCCTAAATTTCAGGTTTAATGCAGCAACTAAGCTGGAATATAACAGTCGTTTATCTGATAACAAACTTTGGAGAATCATTAGGGCCGTTTCAAGAAGCATAGCTGTCAAATGCTTCGCTTTTTGTAACTTGGTCCAGCCATTACAATTTGCGATTCTTTCAGTACTTCTTCCATGAATTTTCATAAAGAGAATTATTTAGGGAAAACACGGTTTGCCCACTAGCTTGAATCTGTTGAATTTTTTTTTCCAGAACACCAGAACTGCTTTAGGTTCTATTTTTATGTCCTTGAAGTTTTGCTTTAGATTCTTCAATTGTTTTTTGCTTCACTAATTTTCTTAGTTCTTCTCTAAATTTCATAAATATTTCTTTTTGTTCGTTTAGACAATTATTCAATTTTTTTCTCCTACTCTTTGCTCTTGTTTGAGTGAATGAAACAATTTTTCTTGAAGTGACTCTAGACTTTTATTCATTTCTTCTTTTCTGTGTTCTTCTTTGAGTGAAAGAAGATTTTTTTGCAATGACAGAAGCATGTTAGACCGTGATATATAAAAATGATTGAACCAAAAATAGTGGGGTGGTACGCCTGAGCAGTTGGTAGCCATCATATTTGAGCCTTGTCAAAATTTTAGGTTAGGTTTGTACATAAGAAACTGTGACAAGCTTGTCAATTTGAATTTTATTATGACATTTAATATGTAATACCGACAGAAAAATTCTAATCGATTACCAACCAAAAAAAAAACTTCAATTACGACCGATATAATTAAAGCTTCCATATTGGTGTTTTTTCTGCGATACCCAGATATATTACGTCGGGTTTTTGTGGTTTACACTGCTGGAAAAAAAAAACCGAAGATTTTGCGACTAAGATTCGTTGAAACCACTTTTTTCTTTTAATATGGAAATCTGCGAGTGGAAAACATTTTTTATGGCAGAGGAAGAATCAAATGAGACAATTTTAGGATTGCCTCAAGGATTTACATTCCAAGTAGGTATTTTGTATTATATCGAGACTCAAATCCGCCATTTATTGTCTAAAAATTTATGATTCAGAATAATTAATAATCCATTTTTCTGTTTTACGTATTTGAAGCAAGATTCATATAAGACTGGTACTTCAACTCGCCGCCATTTTTTACTCAAAAACGAGGTGTAAAATTCTAGTTTCAACATAAGAATGTAGATGGCAGTAACAAGAACTGTCATTTTTAAGGTTAGGTTTGTAAGTATTTTTATTCTTGTTTTGACACTTTTACTGTTTGCACTGCTACCAGTCATTAAATTTTTTCTCAAAGAAATATTGTTTAGAATCAGAATTTAACAAAAATCACACATAATGATGACTACATAACCTTAAATATTTGTCGAAAATGACACTATTGACAGTTTTTGAATTTGATCTACCAGATTCTTAAGTAACTTGATTTGAGGTTATAAGAGAAACACTGACCACTAATGTAGTGATGCCAACTGTTTTTGCGACGTAATTTACAGTTTTGTGTTTTGAGATAAATTTTTGATTCTTTTGTTTTGAGAATCTTAGAAATAAGTGAGTTTTAAGTGAATTGTTAACAGATTCTTATATAGGAGTTGACTTAGATTGATTGGTTTCAGAGCTCTTATTAAATCGGATTAATCATTTGCGATAATTAGGTAAGTGATAACATTAATTTAAAAAAATTACATCAGAATTGTTATTTTCTTGAATTTTCGCTAATTTATGTTAAAAACAAAGTAACTTCGATATTAGATCGATATTATCCTGGTTGGTTTATCGGCCCGTCCCCCCATAGCCTCCGCCTCTGTGATCGCCTGCCATCCGTTATTTGAAAGACCGCGCTAGCTCTGTTCCCTCCCCACCCAAGCCAGTCCCAGAATGGCGTGGTTTGCGCTTTGGTTGCCCTGCCTGTGCGTTGTCCAATTTAGCGGTAGCGTTGGGTGTCTTGCATAGGCCCATCACGCCCAGCCGTGTGTTTTATCAATTACTGGTGTCCTGTCGCGACCATCAACATTTTCGTCTAAAAACGCCTCAAATCTAGCGTGTGGTGACCCCATATCGATCTCTAAGTGTGTGCAAGTTGAAACGGCAACGGCAGTGTCCCACAATGTACATAATGGACTGCAATAATGACATCTGAAGTGAACCAGAATTTAAAAACGGAATACGTTCAAAACTCAACACAGGTGGGTGGTTAGGTGGTTATTTTAGGCCGTGGCCCGCTAGATTGGTAGTTTAGGGCGGAGATCGTGACGTTAGCTGTGGGAGTTGCTTTGTCCCGGTTCTACAAGATAGGAGAGGAGGTCGAACTTTGGCTTCAATGCTCCAACCAGGGGTCGGAACTCATCCTTCTACTTCTTAATTCTTTAATATTACTCAAGAATATTTACTTTTGATTTAGATATTCTTCATTACGGTACCACGATACATAACATCTTTTTTTTAACTCAACAACAGCCAATCACGATCGAGATTTTACGTAATATTCGATTGTTTTCGCCATTTCGTAACCGCGAACAAAGATTTTTTTATACAGAGTGACACAAAAGCATGGAATAAAATTCATATTTTCTAAGTTAATGTAGTAATTGTAAAGTAATTTAAATATTTTATTGAATTTTTCAAAACAGAGGCAATTTTTAACAGAATTACTGAACTAAATGTTCAAATTGCCGTCCTTTCGTTTCTTGGCAATAATACAACTAATTTTCGAACTTCGTTAGCACAGTATTTCCCATTTTTTTGACTAATTAAGCGGTACGGATCTGTAATTCATTCTCTTAAATCCTTGATTTTGTTGCAAATATTTTTGATTTTAAGTAGCCCTTTAGAAAAAGGGTCAAAACATCATCTAAATAATCTCTGACACAACGAACGCAATGTGAAGGTGCACCGTCTTGTTTAAACCATACATTAGCTGCTGGTATGACTAGATTCTTTTTATTGGGAAAAGTTCTGCTAATGCTGGTACTAACGTGTTGTAAAAGACATTCAAATAAACTTGTCTAGTCAATGAGACGCCAAAAAATATGGTCTTAAAATGTGATTAGCTCAAAAAAGACACAACTGTCATATGAGTCGAAAATTCGCACTGAATGAGAGAAACCAATACTTGTTACAACATCCACAAAAATTGAATGTTTAGTGTGGTGTTGTCTAATCACATTTTAGGATTTTAGAACATCAATGATGTAAGAGAATGAATTACGAATTAGTACCGCTTAATTAGTCAAAAAAATATTAATAATGTACTAACGGAGCTCGAAAATTAGTTGTGTTATTGCCAAAAATCGAAAAGACGTCAATTTGAAAATTTTATTCCATACTTTTATATCACTCTGTATAAAGAAAATGAAATTATCCAACCACAGGGACAGCCAATAAATTAAAACAACATTATTCTTGGACTAGTTTCGACCAGTCTTGCCTTGCCATCACTGGAGGATATGTCTGTCATTATTATTAAAAAATTTTTAAACGAGTTAGTTAGTTAACCGGGTTGTTTTTCGTCCTGAGGATGTTCTAATTAAAGAACGAAACTAGTCGAAGAATAATGTTGTTTTAATTTTAATTTATTGGCTGTCCCTGTGGTTGGATAATTTCATTTTCTTTAAATCATCAAGGGAGTAATTTTGCATAATATTTAATCACTCTGTATATAGCAATACTATCAAAATTGGGTTATTTTATAGTTATACACCCACCTTATATTATAATTAATAATTATAGATACCTACAGTTTGTGTGAACAGTTTTTTAAATTTATTTTCCAGATGTTCCAAAATATTTTTTTTAATGTAAATTAATTTTATAACAGTTGGTATACCTAACCTACCTACTTCTTCAAGGTGGTCTTTTGCATTTATTATTGCTATAGGGAGGTACACAGGTATCTGTGTATAAACCGGTATCTCTTTGTAGCAAGATATCAGTTCTAGTTTTCTAGGAAGTGTTAAACCCTCAGATTTCACTTTTTTTTTCTAGGGTTGATCGCTCTTCTACAGTTCTACACTGAGTACAAAAAATTAAGAATATTAAGAAAACTGAGAAAAATTTAATAACACAACAAAATATTTTATTTACTAATTTTAAAACATAATTTGATTGTTTCATATAAACAAATTAAAAATTAAGTCCATAAATAAAAAAAAATTCTGGAGCATAAAAAAAAGATGTCAATAGCGAGTATTTTGGCCTCTAACACGTTAAACTTCCCCAATTCTACGGAGCATTCTTCTTCTGAGAGTATCAATTTGTTCCTGTGGGATTTGCAACCACAAAATGGGTGAAAGCTGGGCAAGCTTCCTCACTTTTTCGTGTTGAGGTCTATGCGAATGTAATGCTCTTCCAAGAAGGTCCCAAATATGTTCTATTGGATTTAAATCCGGTGAACGTGGAGAAAGAGCAATTTATTTAATTCTTTGGAAATCAAGTGCATTTAACACTTTCTTAGTACGGTGAGGCCACAATTGTCATCAATAAAGCCAAAATTTTGATTAAAAGCGGCTTGAAACTTGACAACAATGTTGTTTATAATGTCAGTCTCGTATAAGTGGCCGGTCATTTTTCCATGGCAAAAACCCAACGCAGATTCCTCCCCATACCGTACAATAATTGATCCTTCTTGGAATCAAACGGTTCCTTGAATAAATTGTTGCTGATACCGTTCACCAGCCACTCGAAATACATCTTTACTCTCACTTCTGCTGAGGCCAAATCGGGATTTGTCAGCAAACAAAACCGAGTTTCATTATTCCAGATCCCAATTTTGATATTGGGTGGTCCATCTAACACGTGTTGTATGGTCTTGGTGTGATAACCGAGGACCTCGATATGGTGGTCTTTCTCAACCCGAATTCCCGAAATCGATTTTAAATGGTTTGGAGTTTGGACGCTTAATCTCGGTCCATTCGCATGAAGAGCATTTCGTGCTGCCAATACATAAATTGCTGGATTTCTTCTTACCACGAAGCGTATATAACGGTCTTGATTTCGGGTTGTAGACCGAGGTCTTCCTCTTTTGGGTCTTTGTCGAACAGATCCTGTCTCCAGGTTTAGATTCCATAATCGACTTACAACACTTTAACTCACTCCAAGAGTGTGAGCAACATCCGATTCAACAGCTCTATTGCCTTCAGCTTCAGACAAAATTCTTTGTCTTTTCATGTTTTACTCAAAAGTCACTAAATTTTGTGAGTAATGAATACAAGTGAAACAGATTCAAGTATCTAAATTTAAAATTTAAAAACTCGTTAATTTGCAACTTCCTACCATTTTTCGGGTTTTCTCGTCAAACAAAATACAGAGTGTCCTAAAAAGGCGTTGCCATAGAGCAATCTGAGATTCTTGAAACTTAAACCGATTAAACGCTGCTTACCGTGTCTCAAATGGCACCTTTGAAGCTAGAGGGCGCCAAAAACAGAAATTTCAATTCGATTTGTATTAATAACTTTTTAAGCTTTTTTCCGATTTTAATCAAATTTTGTACAGATGTTCTACTGTTAGATTGACATCTTATGATGGAACTGTTTTTATTTTAAGTACTAAACTAGTGTTACACCGCACATTTTTATGTGTTATCCGATTGGCTAATTTTTTTGTTATAAAGCTACATTTATTCAACATATACATACATTTAATTTATTAATTTTATTTAAAAACAGACTTGATAATGAACCGACGTAAATTGTGGGCTTCAACACTGACAGAATATTTTTTTACTCAAAAACCAGCATAAATATGAAATTTCAAGAGTCAAAAAATATTTAAAAATAACAGAGCTTTTAAACAAAATGTAAATCAGAGCAATCAAACTATGTACAAAATAAAAACAAAATTTGGAAAGTTGGCGTTAGTTCAGTACTTCATAATAAGAAGAGAAAGAAATCATTGAGACCAGAATGTTTAACATAAATAGTTTTTTATTTGTGTTAAATCTCATAAAAATCAATGAAGTGGTTAAATAATTATTAATAAAAAACGAATTTTAATTTCTAGTTTTAGCGCCCTCTGGCTCTCAAACAGTTAACTTGCTTTATTTTGATTTCAAATATCTCAGGTTGATCTATGGCAGCGTCTTTCTGGAACATTATGTGTATTGTACGACTAAAGATATTCTGCGATTATTGCTTTGACTCTTTAAGTACTTTATAAGGGTTGGACCGCAAACCCCCCAATAAAAATAGTGCCGACCAGATGTTGACAATAGGTTTAAGAAATATCTAGTTTAGTAGGTAAAGAATTTTACAGCGGACTGTGGTTGAGTGTCATAAAAATTTGGAAAAGTTAATTACAGGATTATGTTGTAAACGCAAAATATTGATGGTCGAACTTCTACATCTATCATAGCACCCCCGAAAACTTTTTTTTAAATGAACACTCGTTATTAAAACATAGCTGATCAGTAAGTAACAAAGCAAATCTATCAAGGTAATTAATATTTCTGAAACTTAGCCTTGATTAAGCAATAAACAACTTTACGATTTCCGGTTTTAGCGGTAAAAAAAAACTCTTATGTTTTTAAATGTAAGATTGCAAAAGTGGCATTATTAGGTCGACAGAGATGTATACAGTGTGACCCGAAAGTCGCAAACAAAATTTTTGTTACGTTGTTAAATAACGTCTAAGCAAACTGAATAAAAAAAGTTTAAAAAATGTATCTTTTTTTTGACAGTTTGACAAGTTCAAAATGTTATATTGTCAGGTGATTTTTTAAACAAAATTAACAAGAAAACAATTTTTAAAATTGAAAACCTACTCCTAAACAATGTTAGGCTATATTTTAATTTTTTTTAACAAAATTGATTATCAAACCTGCTATTGCACAATAGAGTCATTTCGAAAAATTTTAATATATATTTTAGTACATTAAAGTGATATTCAAAGTTGAAACGAAAAGAAATATAAAAAAAAAATAAGGAAAAAGTGTTGAAAATCGAGTTTCTTAAATTTAGATAATGATAGAAGACGTAATTTTGACAGTTTTTTTAAAATTAATAATCAACTATTTATATATAACAACTAACGTTGTTTTTTTTATCTATTGTAATAATAAATTTCAATTGATTTGTGTGTAAAAGAAAAAATGTTTACTTTTGATATCACGACTTACCCTCCCAAATTTTAAATCAAATATTTATCATTTCTTAAAAAAACCACAAATTTTTAAGAAAAGGTGTTCCACAGTGCCGTAGGATATCCAAAACTAGAGATAAATCAACAAAGCTTGTTTACACAGATATTTCCCAACCATAGATAAATCCAATGGTGATGAATGGGTTAGGAAAAAATATCATTTAATAAATGTGAAACAACGTCTAGAGTTCATTTCAGAATAAATGATATTTTAGTAGACTAGACTATGACTTTTGTCTTCATTACTGAAGGACAAAGAGCCTGATAGGTTTATTTGATTGATAAGAATTTCGTGCCCAATTAACAAGAGTACAAGACACATAATATTCAAGATTATCGGTCGTTTTAGGTTGATAAGGAGAGATTTTGTATTTATTATTAATCATAATTATTATACCGGGTGATTATACTATATTAGCTGAATTATATTATAATTATTAAAGAAATAAAGAAGCTTTATCTTAGTTATACAATATTCGCCGATGAGATGCGCCACTGTCGCATCAAACAGCTGTTTTATAAGAAACTCATTTATTCTCAAACTACTCTTTTACGCGATTTTTTATTCTCCTTGATGCTTTCACATTTAGCAATGATAAAAACAAAGTAATAGTAATAATAAATATTAAATCCCGTGTGCCTTGATCAGCTGTACTACCGTATTGTTCTGAAAATAAAGTAAAACAAGTGTAAGAATAACACTGTGTTAATGTTTTAAACACGTTTTTTGTAACAGTTTTAACAGGTTCAAGGTGTTCTATCTAGAATATCTTCAAGCCAATTCACAGTTCACAATTTTGCATAATTAAAAACAGTCATAATAATTTTGGAAAAAATTCAAATTCTGCAATTCATTTTTTTAAATGAAAAAAAGCGAGTATATTGATGTTTTAATTAATTAATTTACAACATAAATGCTGTGCTATTATTTAAATTTCTAAAAAAAGTTCAAAAATAAATTGTTGATTTTAATTCAAAAAAACTGAATAGTCCCATCTGTTTCCCATATTTTCCTCGCTTCTCTCCGCACCATCTCTTTGTTGTACTTTCAATTTCACCCCGAATCGATACTCGCGCAAAATCTTTCTCTCTGCTTTTGACGTCGATTTATGAATCCTCATTTTCCCAAATCCGCCTCAATTTCTCTTTGTTTACATTCTCATCGTTTCAGTATCTCTCGTTGTATCGTTGTAGTAGTAAAGTAAAAGCATGCAGCAAGGTCTCATGCCCCGCCCTGTCGTGATTACAGGAAAACAAGCCCACCCCCTCGCCGCTCGCGCTGCTGGCCGCGACCTGCAGCAGGATCGGACCCACCTCGAGCGAACCGACGCCTCCCACCATCACCATGTCCAGTACGCCTACCCCCGTTAAGAATGTGCCCGTTGCTAGCCCCCAGGTGGTCAGCGTACCTGTTGGCCTACCCCAACAAATCTCTCAACAATTACTCCAACAGCAGGGAGCGCAAATTGTCAGCGCCGCCGCAGGACAAAACTTAGCTTATAATGTTATGCAACCGATGCAGACTGTTACTGTTGATGGACAAGAGGCGCTTTTTATTCCTGCTATGTCACTTGCAGGTATACTAAATCAATACAGAAATTTAAAGTGTACTGAGCTTTATTAGAAACACAGTGATCTTATAGATTTTTTTGTAATTAACAGGTGGACAACAACCTCAGCAACTCTTTAGTCCTGGTCAAATAATCCGTGGTCCTGGTGTCCTTCCTACAAATCTTCAAACTGTCCAACTTTCTAATGGTCAAAGTGTTGCTGTACGTCCTACAATGCCTCAAGTAGTACAATTTCCAATGCAACAAACTATCCCAATTCAAGTACCCATTTCATCAGGAAATGGTCAGACTATTTACCAAACAATTCATTTTCCTGTTCAATTAGCTACAACTGCTGTTCCTAATATTATTCAAGCACAACACATAATGCCCCAATTAGCCAATATTATAACTCCTAGTGGTCAATTACAACAAGTTCAAATTGCAACATCAGTGGCAGCACCTGCTCAAACACCAACTTCTGTTTCTCAAAGTGCTACCGTCCAATCAGATATAACTACACCATTGACATTCACTGGAGCTAATGGACAACAGTTTACTGTAATACCGGCTACAAATTTACAACAGGTTCGAGGGACCAATATTATACAAGTTCCTAATATTCAAGCTATACCAACTGTACAAAATATACCAGGTATATCACAACACAGTATAGACAACTGATAAAAACTAAAATGTTGTCAAAAATCTAGCATTCCTTTAAGTTAAATGTGTAAGATGGAGCCACTAATCATTGGATTTATTGTAATTGTAGGCAATTAATAATATACAATTTAAATATAAAAAGCTATAACTTTGTCTTTTGTTTATTTATCATATTATTTACAGTTATATAGTCTTTTAGATTTAAATTGTATATTATTAGTTGCCTATAGTAATTCTAAAAATTAGTGGCTCCATCTTACACATTTAACTTGAAGGAATGCTAGTTTTTTGCTAAGTTTTTAGTTTTAATCAGTTGTTCATACTGTGGTCACATATTTAGTTTCAGTTGAAAACTAATTCTCTCCTCTTTTAAAGGTCTTGGAAATGTTCAAGTAATCGCCCAACCAGCTGCAGCTTCACAACTAGCTGTAGGTCAGCACATCCAGCAAGATCCAAACGACCCTAACAAATGGCAAGTTATTCCTAACGTATCAACCCAACAGACGACAGCACCTTTAACTCCTGGTGTGGTAGTAACATCAAATCCCCCAGAAATGACAAGTGCAACTCCCGTTTCTGAAAACGGTCAAGATGGACTCCAGAAGCAGCGAGTGCGAAGAGTGGCTTGTACGTGTCCGAATTGCCAGGAAGGTGAACGTCATGCTGATAGGAAAAAACAGCACATTTGTCATATTCCGGGATGTAATAAAGTGTATGGTAAAACGTCCCATCTTCGTGCACATCTGAGATGGCATACCGGGGAGAGACCTTTTGTGTGTAGTTGGTTGTTTTGTGGTAAAAGATTTACGCGATCTGATGAATTACAAAGACATAGAAGGACACATACTGGTGAAAAACGGTTTCAGTGCAACGAATGTAGCAAGAAATTTATGAGGTCGGATCATTTATCAAAACATTTAAAAACGCATCAGAAACAAAGAATTACGGTAAGGGGGTGGTTGGGGGGTAGTTAATGGTGTAAAGATTAAAGTGAGAGTTTGTTTTATTTTTGTTTTGAATTTTTGGTTACAGCGGATTAATGGAGATGGCGTTGAGGAAATACATGGAGACAAAGATGAATGGGATGACAGTCAATCGGATGAACAGGCTAAACCTATGTGGATTACAGACAATAAAAACAATATTAAATACGAAATCACACAAGTTAATTATGCACAGGTAGTTAAAATTAAATTTATAAACAATTTTGTATGACATAAACCACTTGGTGATGGTCGTATCACTATAATCTTTACACCATCGTGTTGTAATAAGTTATACTTGAGGCCACATAGTCATGAATTTACGACATCAATCAAAATATTTGTTTCATGACGTAAATTCACTCATTCATAGCTGATACTTTACTAATTATTTTGTTGTGTTACAGGAGGCTGCAACCTCGACTCAATCTGCTTCATCGGATAGTTCAAGTGAAGAGAAAATGATGATTACGATTAGTACATCCGAAGCAGACGAATTAATTATTGCAGATCCTCTTGATAGCTGAGCTTCCATTTATTTAATTAAATCCGAAAATCACTTGTAAGAATTGTTGTTTAGTTATGTTTGAATGTTTGTAAATACAAATTGTATAAAGTTTTTACCTTGAATATAGTTTATTTTATAAAATACTTATTTCTTGTGTTTTCTAGCAACTGAAATAAGGGTACTACACAAAGAGATTAATTGAGACAGTTAGGTATATCAAGAGGCGCGAGAGAGAACGGAAATTGTAATTCTAGGTGTAAAACTTGGATAAACTACTAAATTTACTATATTTAAAAATTTACTAATACTTAATAAACTTCTAAATTTAGTAAAATTACATCTAAGTATGTCATAATTAGTAAAATGTTGTTCAAACTACTAGAATTAAGATATCGCGTCTAGCTTTTAAAATTAGTAAAACAATGTTTCTGTTACAAAAATTACAAAAACAGTATTATTTTTGTCGTTATAACACGGAAATTGATAAGAAATATTGACTCCGACTACTAAACTTAGTAAAATTTGGTCTTTATTCGTCAAAATTAGTAAGATCTTGCTTCTAGCTTCAAAAATCAGTAAAAGGACTTTTATAGTTTTCAAAATTACAAAAGCAGTATTACTTTTGTCTTTATTGTTTCAAAAATTAGTAAAATTATTCAAATATCGCTTCTAGTTTTAAACATTAGCGAAACGATTCCTTTAGTTTTGAAAATTGATAAAGAATATCGTCCCCATACGTCAAAAAAATGCATCCAATCACACCAAACACTTTTCTGCACACAACGCTTGTTTCAGGGACGATGTTATCACTCTCGAGTGAAACATAAGACTGAATACTTTAGAAACAGCTCGGTCTTATACGTTAGTCGATTACCCAATAGCTTCGAAATAAAATATAATTTATGATGATTTATAGTGACAGATGTCAGTTTTTCACTCAATCTCTTTGTATATGTCGATTATACAATAACTTTAAAATATAATTTATCGTGATTTACTGTGACAGCTGTCAGTTTTTTCACTTAAACTACGTAATTGTGTAATCGACTAATATACAAAGAATTTAAATGAAAAACTGACAGCTGTCACATCATAAATTACATTTTATTTTTAAATTATTGGGTAATCAACTAGTATATAAAGCCGACCTGTTTGTAGAGTATTCAGTCTTAAGTTTCACTCGAGAGTGGTAACATCGTGCCCCAAAGATGCGTTGTGTGCAGAAAAGTGTTTGGTGTGATTGGGTGCATTCTTTTGAAGTATGGAGACAATATTTCTTATCAATTTTCAAAGTTAAAACCGATATTTCGAATGTCAGTAGACGTAATTCTACTAATTATAGAAACCGGGGACGATATTCCTTATTAATTTTCAAATCAATTAAGACTAAGGATGCATCATGTTAGTAATTCTAGAAGCTAGAAGCAACATTTCACCAATTTTGACGTAAAGCGACATAAAATTTTACTAATTTTCAAATCAGTAAAGACAACAGTGACACTGTTTTTGCTAATTTTTGAAACTAGAAACAAGATTTTACTAGTTTTGATCAGTGAAGACGTAATTTTACTAAGTTTAGGAGCCGGAGCCGATATTTCTTATCAGTTTCTATGTTAGTAACGACGAAAATAACATTGTTTTACTAATTTTGGAAGTAGAGGCATAATTTTACTAATTTTGAAAGCTAGAGGCAAAATTTTAACAATTTTAAATGAAATCAGTTACGACTGAAATTAACTGGGAATTGTGCTTATCATTGTCTTTAACAAAAATCATTTAAACCAATTTTGAATCCTCTAAAATATACTCAAAAATGGACAATTATGATGACAGAATTAAATTGGATAATTTTAGAAGCAGCACAACTTATCAAAATGACTACAAAAGGTTCACATTTACGAAAAAACCTCTGCAAATTGCCAGAAAAAAAAACCCGAACCAAATCAACCAGTTCTATAAACTGACTACGTCTCTGTAGATAACACCTTTGCAGCTCCTCGTCGAGATGTCTACGTTCCTTTTAATCTTCGTTGGAGACCGAAAGAGATCCTTCATACAGATCCTTATCAACCTTTTCATATCCCTGTAAGTCCTAAAACTACCACCAAAAAATCTCCGTTTTTTAAAGTAGTTCCCCAACCACCCGACCAAAATGAAGTCATTAAAACTCGACCACGTGTCTACATGGTACCAGCTGTAAGTATCGACGATGTAGAAGATCCCGAAATGAGAGATTTGCTTCTATCCCAAGCATGGAATAGACACCACAGAATGGAAGAATGCTCTCCAAGAAATATCAGTACAACCGAGACTCAAAAGAGATTCCAAATACTACAGTATTGTTTTAGTGTTGTGTTATTAATTATTAAAATTTTCAAATTAGATTACAAGATAGCATATTTAACCCATTGAAAATTCATAAGGAGCAGGATAATATTGTGTCACATATTTAGAAAGATTTTGCTCAATATCCCCCAAAAGACCAGAAGCCCCAAATCGGAATAAACTATTATTCAACCATTCATTTCCCAAAATTTCTTTTACAATAATTAGCCAAGAAATAGCATCTTTACTTGTTCTAATACCACCAGCTGGTTTCAACCCTACCTGAAATATAATAATTATTATTAAAAAAGTATTGTTTATTTAAATTATTACTTTGTAATTATATTTTTCATAATATTCCCTAATTGCTCTACTCATAACAACACCAAACGGTAAAGTAGCATTAATACTTTCTTTCCCAGTTGAAGTTTTAATAAAATCAGAACCTGCCATCATCGCAACCAACGACGCTTTATAAACCTTTAAAAAACAAATAAATAACACACTAAAAAACCTAAACTAACATTATCTAATGTTCCTAATTCACCAGTTGCCAAAATCGTTTTCATATGAGCCGTTGGTCCACAAGCTTCTTTCATTTGTTGAATTTCCTGATACAAAGTCTCCCATTTACCAGTCAAAACCAAACTTCTGTCTATAACTATATCAATCTCAGTTGCCCCTTTTTCTACAGCATATTTTATTTCTTCAACTCTTGTCTTTAGAGGATATTGACCACTGGGAAAACCAGTTGCAACTAATTTCAAAAAATAATATGTAATCACAGTTGTTACTTCAACCACTTGCAATTTTTGACAATTGCATGTGGTTAAAGCTACACTGCCGTCCCTAGATAGATATTTTAATAGACACACTATATAACAAACCTGAAGCAACGTTAATTTTGTCATAAAGTTTTAATTTTTTTAATGTTGTTACAGCATCTTCGACTCGGGAAGGATAAACACAGACTGCTGCTGTTCGTATGGGACTGTCATGACTGTAATCAAAACCTAATTCTGTTAATAAATCCTCACGAATAGGTCTTGCAGCCTAGAAAATTCTCACAAATGATAAATTCTTTAAAATTATTCAATTTGTAACTTTGTAACATAATCTAGCAACATTGCTAGGGGTGTCATCACCCCCTAAAGTTGTTAAATCAATACAGGTTACAGCCCTAAGTAGCCACGCTGCTTTGTAATCATTTTGTAAATCTCGGGAATTTAGGATATCGTCAATAGCTGTGTTTACAGCATTATGGTTTATATTGACGTTGTTAAGCCACCCCAAATCTGAATTTTTTTTTTGATTAGTTAAGTAGATAATATTGTAGAAGAGGTTTTGACTTACCTAATTCACAGCCTGGATTTCTCTCAAGCATTTCTTATGTATTTATATATAAACTGAACTGTTTTTGAGGAATTTTTATTTATAACTGATAAGAAACTGATAATTTTTGATTTGAATCAACAAGTGGAACAAAATGGATTCTTATTGGACTACCAACTGCAACCTTGGTCATTTTTTGTTTTAAAATTTTGTAATAAATAAAGTAAAAAGCAGATTCTTCTTATCAATCATTATTAAGGTCGTATACAGTGAAAATAATGTGATAAGAAAAAATTGAATTTATTGCAAAATTAATTGTTGTGACGTCAGAGATTGGTAGTTGGTCGTCAAGGTTACTCTAGAGAGTTTACTTTAGAAGGTTGGTAGCAAATGAAACGTCAAATTTTCCTTTATAAATGCCAATATAACCAAGGACGTTGTATGACCATTCAACGTCCTTGAATATAACCGATTTTTAAACCAGAAATATTATGTAGCAAATATTAACTTTAAATATAGCAAATAGAAGCTTTAAAAATTATAAAAATCTAGTAACTTTTTATTTTTGTTTCTTGGTAACAAATGAAAAAAAGCGGTACCAAAAATCATTAAATCACGGATTTTAAAAACTGAAATGTTATTTATCAAATCTGAACTTTACATACAACAAACAGAAGTTTTCAAAATTAAACTAACTGTTTAGATTTGAAGGTTTGTAGTAAATGAAACATCCTTATAAATGCCAAAAGTGATACCAGAGATTGCTAAATTACCGATTTTAAAAGCAGAAATATACATATAACAAATATTTTATACCTTAAAAAGTCTAAAGATTTAGGAACAGCTTACTTTTGAAGGTTGGTAGCAAATAAAACGTCACATCTTCTTAAAGCTTAAAGCATAAAGCTTAAAATTTTATAAGAATGATTGATTAACTTAACAAGAAGCAAGAAACAGTGTTATTTTAAATTTTTTATAATAAAAAATACTGTTTATGTACATTTACAGTTTTTAATTCATATTTTTTTACCTTGCCAAAAATTTGGTAATATAACTAAAGGTTGGTAGAGCTCTAAAATGGCGGAATTTTTCGCCAAACTGCCAATAAACTACCGGTTCTCCCCGATCGATATGACCCTCTTATAAATGGTACCAGAGATCGCCGATTTCATAAACAGAAACGTTATTTATCAAATATTAATTTTAAATATAACAAATAGAAGCTTTAAAAATCGTAAACATCTAGGAACTATTTACTTTTAAAGGTTGGTAGAAAATGAAACGTCAGATTTTTTAATAAATGCTAAAATTGGCACCAAAGATCGCTAAATCACCGATTTTATAAACAAAAATGTTATTTAATAAATATTAATTTTAAATATAACAAACAGAAGATTTAAACATTGTAAACATATGGGAACTGTTTACTTTTGAAAGTTGGTAAGCAACGAAACGTCAGATTTTTTAAATAAATGCCAAAAGTGATACCAAAGATCGTGATATTACCGATTTTATAAATACAAATATTATTTATTAAATCTTAACTTTGAATACAACAAATAGAAGCTTTAAAGTATATAAAAATGTAGGAACTGTTTACTTTTGAAGGTTGGTAGCAAATGAAACTTCAGATCCAAATCCAAGAAAAAAGAATGCCAAAAACCCAGTTTATAAGGGTCTATGGCATATGGTAATGCCAACTCCAGTATTTGACGTATGACAGACAAAGTTCCTAAAAGTTGGAAGTGACCGAAAGAAAGCGTGTTGTTAGTTGTATATAAAAAAAATACGTAATATTTAAATAAGTCATAAATGCACATTTACGCAATAAATATTGTAATATATTAATAAAAATAAACAAAATATGATTTTTCTTGTTATATCTGTTGATAAACAGTTTGATTAAGTTTTAATTTTTAATGGTTGCCTACATTATTTAGAAATATTTTTTACCATCACAAGCTTCTTGATAAAAAATAAAAATTAAAAAAAAAAATATTTCACAAAACGTTATAAAAAGTAGTATATAAGACTCAGAATTTAGTGTAGATTCTAAAAATATGCAACTAACTAGGCGCTCTTGTCTTTCTGTCATACTTCCAACCTTTAGGAACTTTGTCTGTCATACGTCAAAATACTGGAGTTGGCATTTCCGCTATTAGTCCAAGCACGAGCTTGCGCTATAGACCCCATTTATAAAACAGAAATGTTATTTATCAAATCTTATTTGTAAATACAAGAACATAGAAGCTTTAAAAAGTATAAAAATTGATATAATAATATAAAAATTAAAAGCCAAATGTGATATCAGCAAAGATGGCCAAATACAGTTCGGTAGCGACCACGCGTGACGTCACAACTTCTCTAGACTTACCTTGGTCGTCGAGAGAAAACTCCTCCCACAGCTGTCATCTGTCACATTTGACATTTCGCGAATGTTTTCGTTTTTATTATTTTAATACGTGGTTATTTTCATTTCCATTTTAATTAATTATTTGTTTATATTTTTTTCAATTGCGAGTTTACCAATTATATAAATGAGACAACGTACCGTTTTAAAAAATAATGACTTCAAAGCAGTTTTGTTTAAAATGGAACAATTTTCAGAATAATATCCTCAATGCATTTGAAAGTTTACAAAATACAGAAGACCTCACAGATGTTACATTAACATGCGAAGGAATTAACGTAAAAGCCCACAGATTTATTTTATCAGCTTGCAGTCCTTATTTTCGGACTGTTTTTAAGGTGCCAACTTGGTGTTCTAGTTCTTTGTAAAATCCGTTATTTTTTTTAGGAGAATCCGTGTTCGCATCCTATTATCATCTTAAAAGACGTTCTGTACACAGATTTAATTGCCATTATTAATTTTATGTACCATGGAGAAGTGCTGGTATCTGAGGAACAACTAGCTTCGTTTTTACAAACTGCCAAGTTGTTACAAGTTTCTGGATTAAATAACACAGACAGTCAATCGAAAAAATCCCCAAAGAAAACAAAGCCTCAAAAGACAGAATTTGAACAACCCACAAAGAAAATCAAAATTTCAAATAAGCCAAAAAAAGTGATAAACAGTGATCCTAACTCGCCAATAAGAGAATCATCAAGTGCACTTCTTGAATCAGATAAAAACAGAAATGACAGTGAAGAAGAATACTGTGCTGATGTTAACGAAAATGTTGAAGTGGTTGTAAGTGACCAACAAAGCTCTATTCTTGAAGCTGCTCTTGAAAAACCTGAAAGTATCTTAGAGAGATCTCTAGTTGCTGGTAAATCTCCCTCTTCTGTTCCTTTTAATCAAGAACTAACATTGCCTGATGTTCATAAATCTGTGTTTATACCACGGAAACCTCCAGAAGTTGATTTAGAAAAACGTGGAGTTAAATCGACATCTTCGAATTCATCAAGCCCATCAACTTTTGACCGTCCATCTGAATTTCTTCAACAAACGATTAAAATTGAAGAAGACTCGTATGATAGTTTTGAACCAATACCAGATGATATTATTCAAAGAGAAGGAAATATAAATATCTCACGAGCACCTGATATACAACCACATCATAGTTCTCAATGTGGGAATTGTCCACATTGCGGGAAAGTTTATTCAAATCAGTCAGCTTTGAAATATCATGTTAGATTGGTGCATTCGGATTTAACTAACATGTATTGCTGTCATTTATGTCCTGAAGCTTTTAATTACAGGGAGGGTTATAAAAAGCATATGGTGGATGTCCATTGTATCAGAAATTGAAGTGCTTTAATTACTAGTTTTTGTAATTTTATATATTTAATAAATTGGTTTTCAGATTATTTCATATTTTACTTTTTATTTCTAGTTTTTACTGATAATTGGACCCGATTTGATAAAAAATAGCAGTTTTATAAGCAAAAACACACCGTTTTTTTATCTGAAATACTATTTTTTTTAATTTAAGAATTTTTTTCTTGAAAACGGGGAGAGATACGCGACTGAAGTTTTAAAAAACCTATAAAGAGGTTTAAAATCTATCTGCACAGTAAATTTCATGAGGCAAATGCGGTTCGTTTTGAAATTATGAGGAGAGGAAGACGATGGTGCCAAAAAATGGGAGTTAAAACCAGTTTTTTGGAAATTTAATTATTTCTGACCGTTTTACAACATTTTATGTTACATATTCTTGATCAAGACGTCCGATATAGCCTTCCTAGCGATTTTTAGTCAAATTAATTTTTTTTGGAAAATCGATGAATAATCAAGGAAATCCTCTTACCAAAATAAATAACATTTAAAAAAAAATTATCTACGCTAATTTGAGCCTTCTGAATCCACTTTTGTACTCAGATCTAGAATCTGAGAAAAACTGACGATTCTACTGATTCTAGAGACAAGTTTATGGAAGTGAAACACAATTTTTTCACTTTAAAATTTTTTTCTCAAAAATGTGGAGAGATAAGAAACTAAAGTTTTCAGAAATCGATAGAGCAGTTTATAGTCTATAAAGATGGTAAATATCATGGAGAAAATGTGGTTTGTTCAAATGTTATGGGAATAGGAAGACAATGGTGTCTCTCCCCCAAAAAAATTGGAAGCTTAAATCAGTTTTTTGGTAATTTTAGTTATTTCTGAACCTCTTACATTATTTTCTGTTATATTTTTGTGATTAGAACGTTAGATATGACATTTTCAGCAGTCATTTCAAAAAATTTTGCAAAATATATAAATTTTCGAGTGTATTCCTACCAGAAAAAATGACATTTTTAAAAAAGTTTTCAAAAAAATTAATCTAAGTTAACTTAGGTCTCCTGAATCTATTTCTGTACGCAGATCTAGGATCGGAGGAGAATTGACAATTCTAGAGACAGATTTATAAAAGTGAAAAACTATTCTTTAAAATTTTAAGAATTTTTTTCTCGTTAATTGAAGAGATTTGGGACTGAAGTTTTCAGAAATCGGTGGGGCGGTCTATAGTCTCTACGTGTGGTAAATTTCATGGGAAAAATGTGGTTTGTTCAAATGTTATGAAAAAAGGAAAACGGTGGTGTCTCCCCTCAAAAAAATTGGAAGTTTAAATCAGTTTTTTGAGGATTTTAATTATTTCTGAACCTCTTACATTATTTTCTGTTATATATTTGTAATCAGAACGTCAGATACAAGAGTTGAGCCTCCTGAATTCATTTTTGTACTAAGATTTAGGATCGGAGGAGAATTGACGATTCTAGAGACAAGTTCATAGAAGTAAAAAACTATTCTTTCACTTTAAGAATTTTTTTCTCAAAAACGCAAGGATATATGCGTCTGGTGTTTTCATGAATCGATAGAGCGGTTTATAGTCTATAAGTGCGGTAAATTTCATGAAGCAAGTGCAGTTGCATTGGAAGTTATGGGGAGAGGTAGATGAAGGTGTTTCCCTCTCAAAAAATTTGTAGCTAAAATCAGTTTTTTGGAAATTTAATTATTTCTGGCCCTCTTACATCATTTTCTGTTATATTTTTGTGATTAGGACGTTAGATATAATATTTTCAGCAGTCATTTTAAAAATTTTTGAAAAATCGATAAATTTCAAGGGTAGGTATCCCTTCAGAAAAAATGACATTTCTAAAAAACTTTTCAAAAAAATCTGAAAAAATTCATTTAAGCTAATTTGGGCCTCCGGAATCCATTTTTGTATTCAAATCTAGAAGCGAAAGAGAATTGACGATTCAACAGACAATTCTAAAGACAAGATCATAGAAGTGAAAAATTATTATTTCACTTCAACAATTTTTTTCTCGAAAACGCAAATAGATTTGGGACTGAAGTTTTTAGAAATCGATAGAGCGGTTTATAGTTTATAAGCTTAGTAAATTTCATAGGGCTAGTGCAGTTCGTTTGGAAGTTATGAGAGGATAAAAGGATGGTGTTTCTCCCAAAAAAAATTGAGAGCTAAAACCAGTATTTAGAAATTTTTGTTATTTCTGACTCTTTTACATCATTTTCTGTTATATATTTGTGGTCAGGACATGACAACTTTTTCAGCAATTTTTAGTTATTTTGAAAAATTTTAAAAAATGGACGAATTTTCAAAAACCCTTATCAAAACAACATTTTTTAAAAAGTTTTCAAAAAATTCTGGAAAAAATCTTCTAAGCTAATTTTGGCTTTTTGGATCCATTTCGGTACTCAGATCTAGGATCTGAGGAGAATTGACGATTCTAGGAACAATTTTATAAAAGCAAATAACTATTCTTTCAATTTTGATAATTTTTTTCTCGAAAACGCAAAGAGATTTGACTATAGTTTTCAAACAGTTCCAGTAATTTTCAGTCATTTTGAAAAAATGACGAATTTTCAAAAGTTACCTTATCAGAAAAAAGGACATTTTTAAAGAAGTTTTCAAAAAATTTTGAAAAAAAAAATCATCTTATTTAACTTGGGCCTCCTAAATCTATTTCTGTACTCAGATCTAATATCGAAGGAAAATTGACGATTTTAGAGACGATTCTAGAGACAAGCTAATAATAGAAGTGAAAAACTATTCATTTACTTTAAGAATTTTTTTTTGAAAACGCGAGCAGATATGAGACTGAAATTTTTAGAAATCGATAGAGCGGTTTATAGTCTATAAGTGTAGTAAACTTCGTGGGGCAAATGCACTTTGATTAAAAGTTATGAGGGGAGGAACTGAGGAAGACGATGGTGTCTCCCCCTCAAAAAATTGGTAGCTAAAACCAGTCTTTTGGAAATTTTAATTATTTCTGACCCTCTTACATCATTTTCTGTAATAAAATCGTAATTAGGTCGTCAGATATCACCTTTCCAGTGATTTTCAGCCAATTTAAATTTTTTTGAAAATAAAAGAATTTTCAAGGCCCTTACAAAAAAAGAAATTATTTAAAAAGTTTTTGAAAAATTCTTCTAAGTTAATTTGGGCCTCATCCTGAATTCATTTCTGTACTCAGATCTAACATCATCTAACATCTAACTGACGATTCTTGAGACAAGTTCATAGAAATGAAAAACTTTTCTTTCATTTTAAAATTTTTTTTCTCTAAAACTCGAAGAGATATGAAACTGGGGTTTTCAAGAATCGATAGAGCGGTTCAAAATTTATAAACATGGTCAATTTCATGGGGCAAATATCGTTTGTTCAAATGTTATGAGGAATGGAAGACGATGGTGCCCCTCTCAAAAAATATATACATATAAAATAATAAAAAATTAAAATATAATTTAGTTATTTATTAAAATAACGTTCATAACTCGTTGCGTTGATTGTTATTATAAAATACTCATATTCTATAATATTTGCTCTAATTACACTTCCTGATTAGATAATTCCAAATAGGGCATAATAAAAAATGTATTATTTATTACGTAAAAACAATTTTCTGTAATGAAATAATTGAGAAAACAATTTTTTATGTAAGATTTGCACATTTTCTAAATAAGAACACAATAAAATCTTTTATTAAAACTTTATTTTACATAATAATAAAAAATAGATAACAAGAGTAGCTTAAAGCCGCTCAAGACCTCTAAATCTAAAGACTAAGAAACCAATATAAAACATTGATTTATAAAATAGCGTTATTTGAGCGTTTAAAAAAACATTAAATTAATATTTGCCGAAATTCCCATCTGCATGGTATCCATCATGGGGATGTGCATCGTAACTGACCATTTGTAATTTGCCAAGTTTATCATAGAAACCGAAATGACCCTTCACAATCCCCTCTTTATCTCTTTCTTCATATCTGAACTGCCTGTTGTGACTGAAAAAAATAATAATAATAACAAAATGCGTGAGTACAGCAAGGTTACACTTCCTACTAGACATTATTTTTGCGCAATTCAAATTACCATAACATGTCATGACAGACAAACCTAAGCTGACCCCATTCATGTCGGGTTTAATGAGAAAATGAATAAAGCAGTCATGTGCGTAAAAATAAAAAATAGAAGTGGTTCGAGTTATTATTTCAATAAACTTGATTACATACATTATTAGAAAGTAAGTAGCTGGTTGAATTCTTGGTTTATTATTATCTGGGAGAGTTATTGGTACAATGGGAACGCTCAAGGTTGATAGTAAAGCACAAAAGGGATTTTTACAGTAGTTTTATGCAAATTTCAAAGCAGATAGAACATAATTATATACTTTTTTATATAATTACAACGATCTATCCGGTAAAAGTAACCAAAATATAAGAAACAATAAAAGTAGAGAGATATTTAAATTAATAATTTGCGTAGTGATGCGAAAATGGTTAAAATTTCAAAAAAAGTATGAAGGAGAAAGTTGAGAGATATAAGTTTTCCACAAATAAATAAAGTTTTTTGTTTATTTAAAGTGGAAAATATAATTAATAGTACCTCAAAAATGCTTTAAGAATTTATATTTTATATATATTTAAAGCTTATTTTATTGGCTACAGCAATATGGTGGTCCAAAATTCAGTACCACTTTTAAATTTTTTACTCAAAATGCTTGTTTTCGGTCTTTACATCGGCTATAAAATTTGTTTTTACTGCCTTGACTGCCAAAATCGTATTTAAGACCGCTGTCAATAGTAACTGATAAAAAAATCGTTTTTTGGCTATTGCCTTTAGTCATTTCTTTTAGTTTTTCATAATAAATTCTGTGTTTTTATAACTTGCACAAAAAAACATCGTATACACCTCTAGATTTATTGAAGAAAGGGTCAAGTGTGAAGAGTTTAGACTGTGAAAAGACGCACAGCAACTCGTGCAACCTGTGTGAAACAAGCACAATCTAAGATTTTTGGTTTGTAAGCGTAGGTCTTTGATAGATTTTTAGCAAGATTTGGCAATAGTTTCATGAATTCTAGAAGCTGACGCTACTTCTCAGTCTGTTTTGCGTCATCGATTGCTGCTTAAAGCTTTTAGAATAGTGTTTTATTCAAAGTGATAGAAATGTGTTATTAAGTCATGTAATTATTGGAAGTAATTTGGGTGAAATAATTTGGTTTTAAATAAATTATTTTTTTTAAATATTCAACTCTTTAAATAGAAATTGGGTCAAGTCACACTGCTGTCAGAAGTGGGATTTAAAGGAACTTAGACAAGAATTTAAATAATTTCTTCAGATCAGAAAAATTGAGAAGCCGAAACACGTCGGTTGGAAGAAAAAGACGAAGAAGAAAAGTTAAAGAGGATTCTAGAAAAACCTCTAAAAGAACTTCTAAAAATAACAGTTTAAAAAACACTTTTTTGGAGGAACAACAAAAATTTAAAAGAAAATGTGGCTAAAGAAGAGCAAAATAAAATTTTGAAAGAAGTTGAAAGACGTTGAGTCAGATAGAAGAAAAAAAAATGGTGGAAAAGCAAGAAAAAATTCTGGATAAACAAAAAAAGATTGTAGAATAGCTTGAAAAACAAACTTTGTAAGAAAAGAAAAATTGAAGAAACGACGTTTGGTTAAAGAAAATTTCTAGAAAAAGTTGCAGATTAGAAGAACAAAAAAGCAAAGAAAGATTATAGAGAAACAAAAAATGCTACTAGAGAAATTTGGGAAATGACATAGGTAGGAAAAGGAAATAGAAAAGTTCAAAAATTGACTAGATAAAAAAGAAAAGCAATAGAAAATTGTAGAAACACGAAACAAGCGATTGAAAGAGAATAAAAGAGATTCTAGGGAATAAGAGATAATTCTAAAAAAGTTTTGCAATTGCAATAAAGAAGAATGAGAAAAATGAAACAAGAAAAATAGAGGAACAGATTTGTATATTGTTCGAGAAGTTTGATCAAGGACGAAAGAGTCAGTTATAGAGAAAATCAAGGATAATTTTAGAGAAACTAAAGAAGATTTTAGAGTTTAAAAAACGGTCGAAAACAGACGAAAAACCGTGTTTAGAAGAAAAAGAAAAATTTGAGAAAGACGGTTAGTAAAAAGTCGAGTAAAAGTTGATTAACAAATCGTTGAAGTAAGGAAAAAAGCAAAGAGAGATTTAATGAAAACAAAAAAATCTTTAGAATAATTTGAGAAATAGCAATTGGGGGAACAACATTCTAGAAGAAGTTGAGAAAGGTGAGGAAAGAAGATTGCAGATAGAAACCAAGAAATTATCTAGTGGAATTTGAAAACCAACGATTGGTGGAAGAAGGACTATAAAAAAATTTAGAAAAAATTAAAAGACGTTAGTTAGATAAAAAAATATTGTAGATTGTAGTAAAGATATAAACAACAATTGAAATAAAAGGCAGAGATTAAAAAACGGCAACTAGAAATATACAAAAATAAATACTTTTACAAGAAAAAGAACAATGAGAGATTCTACATTAAAAAAATACAAAAAATTTATGAACAAAGTTGATAAACGACAATTTAAAAAGACAACAGAGTTAAGAAGATTCTAAGGAAAACTTCGATTTTGAAGAAGCTTAAAGAAGGAAGGAAATTGCGTAATATACGAAGATTCTAGAAAGATTCAGAAAAGACAACTAGACGTATTAAAAAATAAGAAATACATTAGCTAGTTTATAAAAGAAACATTTTAGAAGTAAAAAAAGGCATTTGAAATAAAGTTTAAAGAAGATCAAGGCTGCCCAAGAGGAGATTTTGAAAAAGCAACAAGAGTTTGTACAAATATGTAAAAATAATTGTAAAAAAACTAGTTAATTGGGTCTACCTGATCATACCCTTGGAAGTTTGTGACCAATTGGGTATGGGTGCTTATATTAATGTGCTACAGAATAAAAATTTAAAATGCTTTCTCAATCTAGAAGCAGCGATAGGTCCTTGACTGAGTAGTTTAGGTTAGCGACGTAGAGTAAGTAATTCCGAGTGATTGTTCAAGGCAATAAAAGTGTGCTACTGAGTTGTTTAATTATTGAGAGTTATTTTGGTAAATTATCTTTTAAAAATTCAATTTTTTAAACCACAAGAAACTCAAATTCTTAAGTATTTTTTGCATAGTTGTAATAATGATTTAATTAGAAAAGAAAATAAGCATAATGAAAAATTAGAAGCGTTTTATAAATGCGGTAATTATGTAAATTCTCTATGAAATGAATTGCTATTTCCCATCAAAATAAAAATCTATAATTAAGCACATGACTGTAATTACATTTATCTTTGCTTTATTTGTTTTTGTTGATGTGAAATAGCAATAATGAAGAAGAAAGCAAGCGAAAGTTACCCTTTGCCAGTATCAAACCCCCACTTGTAGCTGTGAGGGCCATCATGCCCTGCCATATGAAATTCATGCCTTTCCCCATGCGGAGCCCCACCAGAAGAAGAATGAAAAACAGGTGAAGCACTTTCAAGAGCCGCACTCAACCCCTTTCCAAACCCTCCATGCCCATCACTCTCCGTAAACCCTTCATGCGAGATCTTCGGTTGCGCAAAAAACTGCTGTACCTGCAGATCTTTCTGGTTTTCTTTTTTCGCTAATTTCTCGTAGACCTTATCCAGATTCTTCTGTTTGGCGATAAACTCCTTCTCAGGGACAAACACTGCCTCCTGTTTTGGCTTGCTGGAGTAGGGCTTGCTCTTCACATGGATCTCCTTATCGAATTTCTTAGGGTAGAGATTAGTGGGAGTGTTTTGAGTGATTTTGTAGAAGAATTTGGGATCGTTGTCGGGGTTCCAAGCGGTTTCAGAGGGCGCGACGAGGTCCTGAGCGGGGATAGGGACTTGGTAGTAGTTAGGTTCGGAGCTGTATTGAGGCGCTTTTAAAGCTGTGGTAATATCAGGGACGTAAAATGGGATTTGGGCTGATTCAGATTTAGGGAGTTGGAGATTTGTAGGAAGAGCAAATGCTAAAGTGGAGTCGGTTTCGTAGGGACGGGGATTGTAGCTGTCATCGATTTCTTCAGTTTGGTAAAGTTGGGGGCTTTTTGTCGTTGGTAAAGCTCTTGCTAAGGTAATTATAGCAATGCAATACACCTGAAAATAATCTTTTTTTTTAGTTAAATTACTGTTATATATTTAAAGAAATGCTGCACAAACGGTTGAAGATACAAAAAAAAATTATAGGAAAAAGTTGTAGAGAATTAAATTATCTATCATAAAATCAACAAAACAAATTTTTATCTCTAATAGTTTAGGCCCTAGAAATGCTTAAAGATGTTTTACTGTTTTAATTGCGTTTTTGTTACAATTTCTACATTTAGTAGTCTTGAAGAATAAAATAGATTGTTTTAAACAATTTTTTTGTGTGTAATAAACTTACAACACTATTTGCTACTTATTGAAACAATTTCCGCGTCTCAGCTTTCTTTTTTTAGCACTTTGCTATCAAGTGGAGTTGTGTAATTAAGTAAATTGTTTATATTCAAAAAGAGACATCCGTTTATGAAAATATAGACCATCTAAATATTTTGCAATATGTCATGTTATGTAATTGGTAATAGTGACAATACAAATGATCATAAAAGTAAAAGGGCAAAAGCTGATAATGAATTGTTTTAAGCTACGCCTCCAGACACCCATCCTAGGTTAAAAGTCACAGTCTTAAATAACACAATTAATTTTAATAGTTACATTATAAAATCTGTTATGGTTATTACAGGACGGTCAGATAGTCCTGCTTTCATTTTCGATCAACCTTTCACTTTTTTTTTAAATAAACAGTGCATTTCTCTAGCAGTGAACTTGAGGTAGCCGTTACTTTCTCCCCATTTCATTGAAATCTCGGTTACGGTGGCTAAACTGGTTCAGGAGATTCAATGCGTAAATAAAAAATTTCAGAGAGATTAGGAACTAGGAAAACTGTCTTCCTGTCTGCTAAATTGCTTCAATTGTGCGATTTTTTACGTCACGAGGGCTTTAATAAATTTTTTTAACTTTCTTTCAGTTTCACTTTCAAGATACACATCTTTGAAATTTGTAGGGGGTATGTGCTAATTTTAAAGTTAATAAACTTTAATCCGGAAATTGTTTGTTTAACAGACGTTTCAATAAGTGGATAATTTGTCACTTGCACTTTCGTAATCACAACCGAAGAAATGGAATACATAATCAGCATAGTAATTTGTTTCTTCATGCAATGAATATGTGGGAATTGGGGTTATTTTTCATTTTTTTTTCTTCGTGTTTGCGTAAGTTAAATGACGTTTTCGGGTAGGTAAAAATGCGCTTTTTCATTCACGATTATTAATTTGGTTTCATCCGAGATGGATTCACACGTGCGAAGGTTAGATTTAATTTGTTTTTAATTTGTTGCGTCTTTAATTTTTATTTATTTCATTAAATTCCGCTCGTTTTTAAAGATATCTATTTTTATATTTCAATAGTTGTAAAAACTGTAAAGTGATCAAAAAAAAAAATCAACAGAACTTGGAAGAAAGAGATAGATATAAGGGGCTTAGTCTACGGTCTGAGAAATGTAGATTATTTAATTTCATTATTCCATTAAATTCTGCTCGTGTTTGAAGAAATCTATTTTTGTATTTCAATGGTTCTAAAAACTATCGAGTGATCAAAAAAAATCAGCAGAACTTGGAAGAAAGAGGGACATAAGAGGCTTAGTCTAGAGTCTGAGAAATGTAGATTATTTAAACTGTCATAATTCTTTTCTATTTTTTTTTGAGTACATTCTCAGTAGTATCTGCAATTTATTGTTGAAGAGACAATGAACAACCCACATATTTATCTCAGCTTACTCTATTTCAATTTATTTTAGATCACTGGTTAGTGGTTAGTTTAAAAAATCTTTATTGTGCATGTTCAGTTCGGTTTTAAAGCGTTCTCAATTGATTCCAAAGTGTTGCTAGAACAAATCTAATTATATCGTGTGACTAAGTAAATTACTGGTCAATAGTAGGTATGAAATGTTAGATCAGTGTTTTGTTTCTTAGTTATTAAATCTGAAGACATATTGTTCGGAATTTTTTCAATAGCACTCTTGACTAGGAATTTATTTAGACACACTATAGTATTCGATAAATAAAACAATCTAGCTATAGGTTTGGTCCAATTAAAAAGTGAAAATTTATTGATTGAATTATAAATTCTAATGTTAACAGTAAAATTTCTATAAAAAAAATGTTAATAAAGTTGAATTGCGTTTCAAAATTATTTTATATTAAAAATTAACAAGATCTTTATCAAAGACCCATACAAGTAGGTGTTATACATTTTTTTTTATTACTTATTAAATACAGCAAAGCATAATTAGTTTCTCTATGACATTGCCATTGTTATAAATTGTCTGCACGTCAACAGTTTTTCACGCACGACTTGTTTTAAAATTTATTTTTCGCACGCTTTTTTAGCATTGTGTAAAACAATTTTGATGAATAACGGCTGGAGTTTTCCTATTTTTTTAAAATTCTGAATGCTATCGAGTGATTAAAAAAATCTTAGGATGTCTTGGCTGAAGAAAGAGAGAGATACAGAGGTCATAAATATCTGAGAATTTTGGGTCATTTAAGCTGTCAGAATTGTCACAAAATATTTTTATTTTTTGGTGTATCTAGTGTATAAATCCTATAAAAATTTCTAGAAATTTTTAGAAAACCTTAAAAATCTTTAAGAGTCTTAAGAAAACTTTATAAATTTATATAGATCTTCAGAAAACCCTAGAAACTTTTATAAAACCTTAGACAGTCTTTAAGAATCTTTAGAAACCTTAAAAAATAAAAAATTACTTGTTAATTCCAACATATCTACTAAGAAATAAACCACTCAAGATATCTAGTGTACATAGAAAAATCTTTCAAAATTCTTAGAAAGTCATTAGAAAACTTTAGAAATGCTTAGAAATCTTGAAGACATAAGAAATGATTTGCTAATTCTAACGTTTTGACTAACCTGCTCAAGAAATCTAGTGTAAAAGTCTAAGAAATCTTATAAAAATCTCTAGAAGTCCTTAAAAAAACTTTAGAAACCATAGAAATCTTATAAAATCTCTAAAAATACTTAGACATTTTTAGAAATCTTTAGAAAACTATAGAAATCTTTATATATTTTATAAAAATATTTAGAGATTTTTAACAATTTTGAGAAAAACTCAGAAATCCGTAGAAATCTCTTGGAATTTTTAAAAATCTTAAAAATTCTTAGTATTCTTGAAGTAACATGAAATCCAACGTTTCAAGTCAGAAATAAACCGTTAAAAAAATCTAGTGTACAAGTTCTAAGAAATCTTATAACATCTCTAAAAATCCTTAGAAACCTTTAGAAATCTTAAAGAAGTAAAAAATTACTTGCTAATACGAACGCTTCATTTTTGAAAATCTTATAAAAATTTCTAGAAATACTTACAAATCTTTAAAAATTCTTAGTGTTCTTAAAGTAATATAAAATACGATTCCCCTCAGAAATAAAATGCTAAAAAAATCTAGTATACGAGTTCTTAGAAAAATCTCTAGAAATCCTTAAAAAAACTTTAGAAATCTTATAAAATTTCTAAAAATACTTAAGAATTTTTAGAAATCTTTAGGAAACAATAGAAATCCTTATATATTCTAGAAAAATATTTAAAGATTTTTAACAGTCCCCAGAAAAACTTAGAAATCAGTAGAAATATTTAGGAATTCTTAGAATTTTTGAAGCAATAAAAATTATTTGTTGATTCCAATGTTTCATTCTTAGAAATCTTATAAAAAGCTCTAAAAATTTTTAGAAACTTTTAGTAATCGTCAGAAAACTTTAGAAATCTTGAGAAATTTTAAAGAAATAGAAAATTATTTGTTAATTCTAATGTTTCAATTAGGAAATAACCTGTTCAAGAAATCTACTGTATAAAGTCTAAGAAACTTTAGAAACTTAAAGAAACTTTAGAAAACCTTAGAAATCCTATAAAATTTTTAAAACTACTTAGATATATTTGGAGATCTTTAGAAAACTATAGAAATCCTTAAATATTCTATAAAAATTTCTAGAGATCTTTAACAATCCTCAGAAAAACTTAGAAATCTGTAGAAATCTTTAGAAATTCTTTGAATTCTTAAAACAATAAAAAATTACTTGTTAATTCGAACGTTTCATTCTTGAAAATCTTATAAAAATTTCTAGAAATACTTAGAAATCTTTAAAAATGCTTAGTGTTCTTGAAGTAATATAAAATACAACGATTCAACTCAGAAATAAAATGCTAAAAAAATCTAGTATACAAGTTCTTAGAAAAATTTCTAGAAATCCTTAAAAAAACTTTAGAAATCTTATAAAATTTCTAAAAATACTTAGACATTTTTAGAAATCTTTAAAAAACTATAGAAATCCTTATATATTCTAGAAAAATATTTAGAGTTTTTAACAGTCCCCAGAAAAACTTAGAAATTCGTAGAAATCTTTGGGAATTCTTAGAATTTTTGAAGCAATTAAAGATTGCTTGTTAATCCAACGTTTCATCCTTAGAAATTTTATAAAAACCTCTAAAAATCTTTAAAAACTTTTAGAAATCCGTTTCATTTTTAGAAATCCTATAAAAACCTCTAAAAATCTTTGGAAACTTTTAGTAATCGTCAGAAAACTTTAAAAATCTTGAACATTTAAAAACAATCAAAAATTGTTTGTTAATTCTAATGGTTCAGTTAGAAAATAACTTGCTCAAGAAATCTATTGTAAAAAGTCTAAGAAATCTTATAAAAATCTCTAGAAATTCTTAAATTTTTTTAGAAAACCTTAGAAAGCTTATGAAATCTTTAAAAATCCTTAAAAAATTTTAGAAAATCATAAAAATTCCATAAAAGCCTCTAAAAATCTTTAACAATCTTTAGAAAACCTTAGAAATCCGCAAAAATCTTTAGAAATCCCTAGAAATATTTAGAATTCTTGAAGCAATAAAAAGTTATTTGTTAATTCCAACGTTTCATTCTTAGAAATCTTATAAAAATCTCTAGAAATCTTTAACAATCCTTAGAAAACTTTAGAAATCCGTAAAAATCTTTAGAAATATTTAGAATTCTTAAAGTAATAAAAAGTTACTTGTTAATTTCAACGTTTCATCCTTAGAAATTCTGTAACACTTTCTAGAAATCCTTAGACAATTTTAAACATCCTTAAAAAATTTAGGAAATATTTACAAATTTTTAGAAGTTTTACAAATTATAAATTTTTAGAAATACTTAGAAATCTTCAAAAGTTCTTAGTATTTTTGAAGTAATATGAAATCTAACGTTTCCAACCATTCAAAAATCTACAAGTTCTAAGAAATTTTATAAAAATCTCTAAAAATCCATAGACACTTTTAGAAATCGTCAGAAAACTTTAGAAATCTTAAAAAAATAAAAAATTATTTGTTAATTCTAATGTTTCAATTAGGAAATAACCTGCTCAAGAAATCTACTGTATAGAGTCTAAAAAATCTTAGAGAAATCTCTAGAAATCGTTAAAAATAAACTTTAGAACTCTTATAAAATTTCTAAGAATACTTAGACATTTTTAGAAATCTTTAGAAAACTATAGAAATCCTTATATATTCTAGAAAAATATTTAGAGATTTTTAACAATCCCTTGCATGTTAATCCAACGTTTCATTCTTAGAAATTTTAAAGAAATAAAAAA
This sequence comes from Tribolium confusum, assembly GCA_029207805.1. Classification (NCBI taxonomy): domain Eukaryota; kingdom Metazoa; phylum Arthropoda; class Insecta; order Coleoptera; family Tenebrionidae; genus Tribolium; species Tribolium confusum. Next base: position 2,170,640 of record JALGAY010000004.1, read on the forward strand.
TTGTTTGTTAATTCTAATGTTTGAATTAAGAAATAACCTGCTCAAGAAATCTACTGTAAAAAGTGTAATAAATCTTATAAAAATTTCTAGAAGTCCTTAAAAAAAACTTTATAAAACCTTAGAAATCCCGTAAAATCTCTAAAAATCTTTTGGAATGTTTACACATTTTTAGAAATTATTAGAAAACTATCCCTATATATGCATTTGTAAAAGTATCTGGAGATCTTTAGCAAACCTCAGACAAACTTAGTAATCCGTAGATATCTTTAGAAATTCTTAGAATTCTTAAAGCAATAAAAATTTACTTGTTAATTCCAAAGTTTCATCCTTGGAAATCTTATAACAATCTTTAAAAATTCTTAAATTTTTTTTAGAAAACCTTAGAAAGCTTATGAAATCTCTAAAAATCCTTACAAATCTTTAAAAAATCATAAAATTCTATAAAAATCTTTAACAATCTCTAGAAAACTTTAGAAATCCGCAAAAATCTTTAGAAATCTCTAGTGATATTTAGAATTCTTGAAGCAATAAAAAGTTACTTGTTAATTTCAACGTTTCATCCTCAGAAATCCTATAACAGTTTATAGAAATCCTTAGACAATTTTAAACATCCTTAAAAAAATTTAGGAAATATTTACAAATTTTTACAAAATCTTAGACCTTTTTAGAAATCTTTAGAACTCGCTAGAAATCCCAAGAAATCTAGTGTACTAAATTTTGTCAGCCCCCTTGTTTCTATCACACAAAAACTTTATTTAAGCAAGCTTTTTTTATTCCAAATTCTTAAACAATCCTTTAAAGAATTTTTTTAATGTCTTTAATACTTTAATAGTTACTTGTCAAGATAAAACTTCACTTAATTCTGAAACATCAAAAGCTTATTTATTCAGAAACAAATACAATTCAATTTGAGATGTTTTTATTCAAAAAAAAATAGTAGAAAAAATAATAATAAATAAAAATAGAAGATGAATAAGGCAAAGTCTAGCACAAATTTCTACTCTACTTTATTCAAATATTACAAATTGTTCCTGCAGGATTTAAAGTAGTTTCAGAAATTTGTTGCATTTTCTTCTATTGAACAAGTGTAACAACAAATAAATGTATTGTTTGAAATAAAAAACATAGAAATATAACTGATTTACATTACGGCACGGCGTGTTGCGAGTTTTTTAAAGAACAGACATTATATTAAAAAAAGTTGGCATTATTTATTGTAGTTTAACAAAATTTGTTGATTCATGCTACCCATTTGTCATTTTTTTATAAATGTAGTGAAACAACTCGTAATTAACCTTGGAACGAAATCCCAAAATGGTGATTTTCTTCACATCAAACCGGTATTTAAAATTGTGCAAATTGTGATCTATTGATTGATTCTTGTTAGAAATTATGATTACCAATTATCCTTGTTGACTTTATTTAGTTTCGAAAAACAAAAACCTGCTCTTTCAATTAAAATTCAGGACACGATCTCGGATTATAAATAAATCTCATTATCATAATTTTACTAATAATGCATTATTTGACGACCTTGTATATTATTTTCATTCTAAAAAAGACTAGTGATGTATCACGAGTTAGATTTAGCATCACAAAAAAAATGGAAATTTTTTGGAAAAATTGGCAGGACCTTGAGCATTGATTAGTGGTGCACGAAAAATAAATTAGAGATTTCTATTAATACAGAGAAAGCGAAAAAATGAAAGTGATTTTGACATTGGCCATCATTTAGATGAGATTCTGATTAGTAAATCATTTCATTTCCTGATCTCAAATCCTTCAGTAAATTGTTGCATCCTGTGCTTTAAACTAAACTGAAACTAATTTGATTTTTTATTTTATTGCGACGAAATTAAACAGTAAACCACCTGAAGGTAATTTAAGAAAGAAAAAATATTAAAACGTAATAGAAAATTAAAAAATAAATCACCGAAAAATAATAGAAAATAAAAAAGTGCGGAATTTAAACAACAAAACGTAATAGAAGATAAAAAAATACTTGCCAGTTGATACAGTAAAGCCATGTCTTGTCTACACCAAACACTATTTCACTTTCGAACTCCAACAATAAATATAAACACATTCGTCCTTTCTAAGCTCTTATATAGTTTACCATTCCTCCCGGCCGGATTTTGGTACGTCATCTCAAAAATACTTGAACAATTTCATTTCATCTTGTCCCTACTTCAAGATTAATAATTTAAACGAGTTTTTATTAATAATTTTAAGTAAAAGTTTAAGAACTGATAAATCATCTCAAGAGTCCAGTTTTATTAACACTTTATACAATAGGAAAGTAAAAAGTTCCATTCTATTGACATATTGTCATTGATAAATAAATTTTACAAGTCTCAGAAGATAAACTAATTACACACGCAGAAAAATACGCGACTTTCACGTAAAATTGTGTTTTCCTGAAAAATTTATTTTGTTTATTGATACAGTCAACGTATTTAGCAATAACATTCCTTCGTTAATATTTAAATATAATTATTATCTGAAGTATGTGGTTCGCATTGTAATGCGACTTTGTTCATTGTTTGGGTTTTTAAAGCCGTCAACCGTATCATTGATAAATCCAATCTTTTACAGATATGTAACCAATAATAATATGACAGTTTTTATCTGGACGGAAGTGGTTTTAACCATTTTACCACTTAGTAAAAATTTTGCTTTGAATTAATTTATTCATTCGTAGAAAGTGTATGTAAGGAAATGTATCAGGGAAATTTCAAATCAACGATAAATCAGAGTGAAATTCGAAAATTTTCGTATTAGTTTCAAATTGCGGAATTTAACTTCGCTCTGGATTGTTTATTAATAAAAACAGCAATTTTTACAAAGAATTTAATTAAGAAAATAATATTTCGGAACATATTTGTGAAAAATAGTATTCAGGCCTGTTAGAGGTCTTAAATACGATTTTTACCAGAAAATTGTGAAATTTAAAATGGCGGACCTAACAAGGCTTGTTTTATAAAAGTAAACACTGATTACAATTTTCGTATAAAAATTAGAAAATTTGAAAATCGTAAACTTAATATTAAAATGACTATACAATGTGAAAACGGCTCAATTTTTTTTATTATAAAAGACACATTAATTCAAGATAATTTCTGTCTGCTCAACTTTTTAACTAAGAATTTCATTTAGACGGAAATTTCAATATTTAAATATTTAACAAATTAATTAATTTTATTTAAAAAACCGACTATAAATAATCTTAAATTGTAGCTTAAACTCTGGCATCACTACATAAAATATTTTTTTACTCGAAAACCAAATTAGATATAAAAATTTTTTAAGAGACAAAAAATATTTAAAAGTAATGCAGATTTAAAATAAAAAATAAATCAAAACAATAAAATAATGTACAAAAAAGATACAAACCAAAATTTAAAAAGTTGTCGTTACTTCAATATGTATTTGAGAATAAAAAAAAACACTGACTTCAGAATGTCTACTTAATTTTTTTTTAATGAATAGTGTTGAAAGAGTTATTAATGAAAAACAAAATTTAACTTTGGCGCCCTCTAGCCTCTAAACGGTGCACCTTGGTTTTGGCATATACCAAAGCTGCGTTAAGTCGCTTTATTATTTATTTGGGACACCTTGTATAAAGATATTTTGATGTGAAAATAGGAAAGTTTAAAATGGCAAATTAATTTGCATTGGCAAGGATAAAAATAGTAATATTTCCGAGAATTTTAGACTAAATAACGAAACTTTTAAATTTAGTGTTTTAGAAATCACTGATAATTTGTGATAAATATTTTAAAAGTCTAAATGGTGAACGCAATATAGCCGACTATAAAAATAAAAGTATTTACAAATTACGATTGTCCAATTCTTAGAATTCTTTAAAAATCTTTAAATTTTTTTAGAAATCTTTAGAATTTCTCAGAAATCTTGAAGAAATAGAAACTTACTTTTTAAATTTAACGTTTTCAATAGGAAATAGTTTGCTCAAGAAATGTAGTGTAGAAGGTCTAAGAAATCGCATAAAAATCTTTAAAAATAAATCTTTAGAAATCCTTTGAAATCCTGAAGAAAAAAAAAATGTTTATTCTGACGTTTCTACTGGGAGATAAACCGTCCAAAAAATCTAGTATACAAGTTCTAAGAAATCCTATAAAAATCTCTAGTAATCTTTAAAAATTCTTAGAAATCTTGAAGAAAAAAAATTACTTTTTAATTTTAACGTTTCGGCTAGGAAATAATCTGCTTAAGAAATTTAATATACAAATCTAATAAGAAATCCTATAAAAATCTCTAGAAAACCTAAGACATGTTGAGGAAAAAAAATTGTTTTTTAATACCAACGTTTCGAATAATAAACCGCCCAAAAATCTAGTGCACAACTTGTAAGAAGTTATCTAAGTTTTAGTTACCCTACTTTGAAGTGTGTTATCACCCAAGATAAAACAATTTTGTTGAAGATTTTTATCATTTGTGGTGCTGTATACAAATTAAAATTTTGCTTCATACTTTTGAATCATCCCATATATGTCGATATGTACATACAGGATTGGCCGAATGTATAGAACCAAGGGATTTTCGACTGAACCTTAGAGATTCTTAAGGTGATAAAATACCGAGGTTAATTGGCTCAAAGTGCAACTTTATTAGCGTATTTTGCATTTTTATTTATTTAAATTTTTGACATAAACATAAGAATTTTTTAAATAAAAACCTATCCTGTTTTTTCTTAAAACAATCATTTTAAATAAAATCTTACTCTCTCAATTTTTTAATATGTATTGATATTAAGGGTTTTAAATAAAAAATTAAATACTAAGCCCTCGCTATTCCCCACCCTATAAGTAAAGTAGGGGTCGAGTGGGAGTTTCATAGTGTATAGTCAAACCTCGTCTTATAGACCCGAAGTTTCAGTGATACTGATAACTGTTAAAGAACGTCTAGATAACGAACAATTTAAAAAAATTAAACTCTTTAATAATATTTTATATTTTTTTAATTAAATGTATAGACTTTTTACTTCTGGCTCAGCCTGTATAAAGCAATATGGCAAGAGTTCAGATAAATTAAAATGTAACAAAGTAGAAATGTAATATCAAATGACTTTCCTTTTAACTAGAGACAGTTTATAGATTTTATTGTCTTTAATGTAAAATTACGAAGACTAATTTACCAGTATAAAGCATCATTTATTGAAACTACAAACTGCAAACCACAGCGTTTATTACATTGGATGAAAGCTGCTCCAATAACGCCAATATTATAATCGAAAATTATTATTAAAATTTCCAATTTATACCTACGACAATTTTGTACCAAATGATGGTCTTTGTCCACCAAAGACAAAATTAAACAAGTTTTGGCTTAAAAAATACGTAAATTAACGTAACTTTCACTTTTTAAATAAGACAATTACAACGACAAAATATTGTCAAAAACGAGAAAGCAAAAATTCATTATTTCAGACTCTTGCAAATAATAATACCAGTTGAAGCGTTAATTATAAATTCTAGTTACTTTTCCTCACAATTCATAGCAATTAGGTCATGATAAAAAGACCTTATTTTTGCGGAAATGAGATTAAAAAATATGCAAATAACACGCCCATGACTCCAGTAAATGTATATTGTGCAAAACCATATCCCACCCATCCTCACTTTTACTGCAACATTTAACACACAATTCTTAAATTGTAGCACTTTCACAAATATGCAAAAATATTAATTTATATTAAATCCCATAAAAAAATCTGATGTCATAATCATTAATATTTTTTAAAAAATCCTATTCTTATTTGTTAGGAAATATTATGCATTGTTTCAAAATATTTCAAAATTAAACAAAACACTAAATAATGACTTGGTGAATTTTTAAATTGATAATTCTACAACCGGAACAAATACCTCTTTATAATAATTTTATTTTAGTTTTAACGGTATTACATAAAATCTGATTTTTTAAAATAAATTTCTTTGTAATTTCAGAAGAACAACAAAGTAATTAATGTGACAAAACAAGAATAGATGACTGACATACAGAATAACAATGCAATTTTTACTTATCTCTAATTCGTGAGCAATTATTTTCTAATATGGTAAATAATTAGCAAGGTTAAATCGTCTTAAAGATAATTGCGGAAGATAGATAAATACAGTTAATAGAATTAATTAAAATAACTGCTTCAATAAAAATAAGTTTGTGAAAGATTGTTGTTAAACAAATGCAACAAAATAGATAATTATTACGTGTAGGTTAAGGTTATTACCTGCATTAATTAACGAAAACAACTCGTAACCTTATAGTATTTTAATTTGACCAGAAGCGCACTTTCTGGTTATGCAACAATTTAAATTTTTGCCTTCGTATTGTCACGAGAATTAATAGACAAAAAGACTTCGCTTCTACCAACTGTAAAATTGTAGAGGTGAAAAACTCGATTGCAATAACAAAAATGAGAAAAGACAAATATGGATAATTTCCGGTAATTTTTTTAAGTAGTTTCTAATCGAATTCAAAACTTTGAATATAGTGTGTTTAATTAAAATTTTAGCGGTTATGTAATAGCTTTGTATACATTACACAATTGACTTATTATCTACTATTTGTAAACAGTCAGGTTCGCGACATTTTATTTTTTGTGTTAGCGCTTTCTTTTAATTATTTTTGTCGCTTCAAAATGCTTTATAAAGTTTTAGAATCAGAAGTGAGAATTGTTGAATTTGTTATTAAAAAAATTAACAATTCTTACAATAAAATTATTCTGCTGGAAAATATCCCTAATAATTCCAATTTTTATAAAATGCTACTTGCAATTGTTAATTAAGACTTCCAGCTTTTATAAAAAAAATTTCTATTCCTACTGCTGCTGATAAAAAAGGTTATAAATAAAAGGTTCAGATTTTTATAAATGTTTTTTGTGACAGTCAGTTTTTATAGAATGTTGTCGACAATTTCTAGTACCTACACCTACCTACAGTAGTGGCCAAAAAGTTAGCAACTAAAGGGTTTTTCAATAAGGATGGGTTGATGTTGATGTTGGCACCCTGTGGCGGCCGTGTTTTTTTGGTAGTGTCTGTGTAATCTGGTGTTTATTGTTCAGTCACTGATGCCAAATTACCATGGCAAATTACACAATTGAGCAACACGTCCAAATGATAAAACTTTATTATCAAAATGACTGTTCGTTAGTTCGAACATTGCGCTCGTTGCGCCCATTTTATGGAAGACACGGTGGTCCTTCAAAATCGACTCTGCAGCGTTTCGTGATCAAATTTGAAACAACGGGTTCGGTAAACAATCAGCCAACACCCCGTCGTCAAAGAAATGCTAGATCGGCCGAAAATATTGCTAAAGTGTACAGCAAAACCCGAGGCAGTCAATTCCGCGTCGTGTACAAGAACTCGGCCTTTCGCAGACATAAATTTGGCGAATTTTGCGTCGGGATTTGGGATTATACCCGTACAAAATCTAATTGACTCAGGAGCTTAAAGTTAATGACCATAGACCAAGGATACTATAGAGAGAAGGATTGTCAGATGCATGAATATTTTCTCCGCGGTAGCATGAGCGCTGTGACGTCACCGGCGGACCTACCACTTCATCGTATGCGTTGGATAGTCTAATTTTTTATCAAAAGTAATCAATTACACATGAAATAAAATAAATATACATTTAAAAATATTTAATTCATCTATTATTACATTAATAATTCTAAAAAAGTAAAAAAGTAAACATAAATACGCAGTGATTAATTAATTGAGAATTTTTTTCATTTTTTTTGATAGCTTTCGAGTTGTGTCCGAATGTGGTGTACTTGAAGTTAATTTACGTTTTCGCATTTTCTGAGCTTTTTCCATCGCTTTTTTTACATTTAAATAATTTATTCTAATAATTGTTCTTAGTTTGCAAAATGATTTTATGACATCTTCTGATAGGTGGTCCCTTTTTTTAATTTTATTTGTTAAATTTTTAACAACACAAGGTGTTGTTCTCAATTTGTCACCATGATATTTTTCAAAAAATTTATTCCATGTTGTCACGTGTTGCAAAAAGTCAGTAGTGGGTTTAATCAGTCCGCCAAACGACAATTGTTGCACCCATGATGGTAAATTATAGTTGTGATCACTTTTGATTTTGTAAGTATGATCTCCCAATTGGGGATGAGTGGCTTTAAATTTTTTGGCAATATAACCAGCAATATATTCGAGGGCATCCTTTGTTGTTTCTGCTGATGAAGTTTCAACGTTTACTGAGGTTTCAACAGAAGAAAATGAACTGCCACTGCTGCTACTTTGAGTTACGCCAAATTCAGATTCTTCAATGAAAGATTCATCACTAATCGAAATTTTTGCATTTTCCAAAACTGTTGATACAACATACTCTTCTCTTGATTTTTCTTCAGTGTTTACCTTTAAAAAAATAAATATTGTTGTTGTTAAAAGTAATACCTTCTAAAATACCTGTGCTTCTAAAATTCCAGGATTTTTTCCAAGAATTATCATTCGAATTCTCTTCATCGCTTCAAGCGGTGACGGGTGTTCGTTGGGTCCTCTGCAACGTAGTTGGAAGAAAAAATTTTCTAGGCAATCCTGATTCAGTTTATGAGTGCATATGTAATGTATGTCTTCAAAGTCTTCCTTTATATCGTAAAACAACGATTTTAAAGATTTGATGGAAATTAACATTCCTTTTTGAAATAGCTGCATTGAAGTTTTGCCTTCCGCTCTTAAATGCAGAAGCAAATTTTCAACTTTTTCTAAATGCTCTACTTGCTGACTTAAATGTATACCAAAAGGGGCTTTCATTGGGTTTGAATGTGGAAACTCTTGCACATGACTATTAAAAATATCAAACCACGAATTAAAAATATCAATAAAATTCCCCACATTCTCTGCTAATTTTTTGTCTGGACCAGGTTTATATCGTATTAATGCTTGTGCTGTATTACGAGATATCAACTCTGCCGCTAATTTTACATTTTGACGTTGGCTTTTTTCAACTAAAATATGTTTTTCTGAAATTTTGTAGCATGAATTAATTTCAACGTCAGTCAATTTAATTAATTCTTGAAGAGGAAGTTGATTAATTTTTGTTCCATCTTCAAGAATAAAGCCTTTATCTAAAAGCCAGTTTCGTAAAAGTTTTAGTAAATGTGGAGCGTCCGCAAAAACGTAAATGTTTTTTTGAGTTAAAGGATGTTTAAAATAAGTTTTATTTATATCTACAGCACGTTCTTTCCACAATCCTATGTTACTAGCACCACAATCACTTACAATTGCCACACAGTTATAGGATATTTCATGTAACTTTGTGATGATGTTCATTAATATGTCTTTGGTCATTTTTTGATCAAATGCTATATAAACAGGTTGTTTCCATTTAGCAAATAATCGCCTAATCATACAGACTTGCATTTGATTATAAGTCCCGATTACTTGATCCTGAGCCACATCATACTCAAAAATCGATTTAATTTTCACTTCGTCGAACATCATGACAACTGTTTTTTCTCTAGAAGTCATGTTTTCTCCCGCAATTTTTAAAAATGTAAAAACGTCTACTAAAATTTCAGGTTTTATGTTGATTTTTGCTGCCCAAGTTCTTAATGTGGATAAAGCTGGAAGAGGAAAATTTAATTTGTTTCTTATGTACAAATAACTTTTTTGACTAAAATATCGAAGTGTAAAACCAATCGCAATTTCTTCAGTTGTCCAGTTAACTCTCTTTTTTTTATTTAAAAGAATAGCAATCTGGTTGTCTGTTAAAATTTTTTTGCATACATTTATTTCTTCGACTTTTGGAGAAATTGTGCTTAATTTGCGTATCTTCTTTTTATAATATTGTAACTGTCTACGTTGAAGATTTAGTTTTGCTTTTAACTTATTCTGACTTTGTACCAAACTTTTATATTTTTTCTTTAAATCTTCATTCTCCTCTTCTAAATTTTTTTTTGTGTTATTTTCAGTTTGCTCTAAAATAGCTTCAGGTTGAATGTTTAATAAAGATTGTTCAGCAATAAGTTCATTAACTTCTTCTTTTCTTTTCATATCTTCTTCGATTTTTTGTTTTCTCAAATATCTTTTCTGGCGTTCTGTAGTTTCTACATTATCGGTTTCTTTTGACAAATTCAAAGTTGGTACAGCTGTTTTTTTAAGTCGTTTCCGTGTAGGTAATCCTAATAACAAAAAATGTCATAATCTCAATTTTTTATTTTATATTATGTTTTTACCTAATAATTCATTTTGCATATCACGTTCATAATCGTTTTCAGTAAAATGAATAGAACAAATTTGACAGTTATTCGGATTCCAATTTCCTGTTCGCCTACAGCGATGTATCCATTCTTTGCGAATGGTAACTGATGTAAAATCACCACTTTTGGGGAAATTATGATAAATAATTTCAGGATTTAATTTTTTTGTCGACATACGGCTATTATTACAACCGAACACAGCTCATCGTCTTCCAGGCATTTTCACAATTATGAATAATTAATTACAAATATTGTAATAGACATAAATTATTAATACCGATCAAATACAAAAAAAGAAACACCGAACCATCAAAGATGCGAGCGCGAATAAACGAGAATGAACATGAACGCTGAACGGGTCCGTCGCCTACGTCACGACTGAATGTGTACGCTACAACATTGCGAGCATAGGGATCTGACAATCCTCTTCTCTATAGTATCCTTGACCATAGACAACGCCGTTTATTCGCTGACTGGGCTTCCAACCGTTTAGAAGAAGACCCCATATTTGGTCGAAAAATCATCTTTAGTGACGAGGCGCATTTTTGGATGAATGGCTACGTTAACACTCAAAATTGCCGTTTATGAAACGAAGCTAACCCACACGAGGTTCAGCAAGTTTCAATGCATCCACAAAAAGTTACTGTTTGGTGCGGATTTTGGGCCGGCCGCGTCATTGGTCCATACTTTTTTGAAAATGACGTTGGTGAGGCCATCACAGTCAACGGCGAGCGCTACAGAACGATGCTAACAGATTTCTTTTGCCCTAAATTAAACGATATGAAGGTTGACGTCATGTGGTTCCAGCAGGACGGAGCCACGTGCCATACAGCAGACGTCACGCTAGACGTTCTGCATGAAAGATTTGAGGGCAGAGTTATTTCTCGCAAAGGTGACGTGAATTGGCCACCAAGATCGTGCGATTTGACCCCGCTAGATTTTTTTTGTGGGGTTTTCTTAAGTCGCAAGTCTATACCAATCAGCCGCAATCGACCGATGCCCTTAAAGTCAATATCACCAATGCCATCGGTCAAATTCAGCCAGATCTATGCGAGCGAGTCATTCAAAATTGGTCCACTCGGATCCATGCCACAGTTAGAAGTCGCGGCGGACATTTGAACGATGTTATATTCCATAAATAAAGGCATGCATGGACCTTTCATATAAAAAGATTTTTTTTAAATACCTCACACATAGCTTGTTTTATTCCATTTTAACATCGACCCATCCTTATTGAAAAAAAAAACCCTTTACTAGGATAGGGAGCTAAAGATTGCGTAATAAGCAGTAAGTTTATGTATTATTTCAATCTATATATTTCATCCCTTAAACTAAATTGAGAAATTTGTGTACATAGGATGGATAAAAAGATAGCAACACATTTAAAACAGTCCAGATTTTCTTTCATTTATTAAAACAGCAGCTACTACATCAATATTTAATCCAATAACCTTTCGCCCTAATAACATCTGCACACCGTTTCGGCATATACTCAATAAGTTTGTTAATTCGAGCTTTATCCATATTATTCCATGCAGTTTGCAATGCGGTAAACAGAGCGTTCAAATTTGTGAAGTTTTGGCCCTTGATAGCTTCGTCCAGTTGATCCCAAAGGTTTTCGATTGGGTTAAGATCAGGCGACTGTGAGGGCCACTTCATAACGTCAATTTTTTCCTCCTCAAACCAATTAGGAACAAGCTTGGATGAGTGTTTTGGGTCGTTATCTTGCTGAAATTGGCAAAGTATAGGCATGAAGTCGTCAAAGTTGTTCCGTAATATGTCTCTGTACATAAACATGTCCACCTTGACGTATATTCTGCAGATGGGACCCATACAGTATGAAGAAAAGCATCCCCAAACCATCACAGAACCGCCACCGTGTTTAACTGTAGTTGTCACATACTTTTTGTCCAGTCTTTTACCTCGAGGGCGTCTTACATATTGGGCCCCATCACTTCGATAAAGATTGAGTTTAGACTGATCGCTAAATACAATTTTTTTCTAATCATTCACCGTCCACTGTAAATGCTCTTGAGCAAACTGAAGTCGCGCTTTTATATTTCACTTAAAAAGTAGCGGGTTTTTAGCAGGACGGCGCAGGGGCCAAATAAACCAGCCTCCACTACTCTTCTCCTAACTGTTCGTGCACTCACTTGTGCATCTTCAGACTCTGCTAATTGTCTACAAATCTTAAAAGATGATAAAAATGGTTGCTTCTTAAAGAGGTTTTCTATTCATGGTCCATTCTTTTTGTAGTTTTCCGTGGTCTCTCTAAACTCTTCCGAGCTAAAACTTCTCCCGTACTGCGAAATCGCTTAATAATTCGAGACACTACAGACTTGCAAAGTCGAAGACATTTTGCAATTTTCACTTGCTTTTCTCCGTCTTGATTCTGTTGTACTATGATGTTCCTTAACGGTTCAGACACTGTTTTATTACGGCCCATAGTCAATTCATTAATTAATATCAATCGATATAGCAATGTGTGTGCCAATACTACAACTGAAACTCAATCGTTCGTCTGAAACATCGGAGTTGCTATCTTTTTGACTAATGTAAAAACAACAAAAACCAAATTGTTCTTATAAGAACTGAAAGATATCTTATATCAGGTGCTGATTCTAGCTTTTATGTGAAAAGAATTTATAGAAGATACATTTGGGTATGGGTAGTCACAATACTAAATTAGTATTTAAATTTATTTAAAAATTGCTATCATTTTGACCACTACTGTATATTAATGCCCCTTGCATTTTCATAGATTGTCGCCTATGACTCCCAGCTCTATAAAAAATTTCAACGGCTTCTGCTTTTGACAAAAAAGACTAAATAAAATGCTCGGATTTTTATAAAATGCCTCGTGTGACAGCCAATTTTTATAAAATGTGGTCTATAATTTCTAATAAACTATTCCAAACAATTATCGTACCACCTGATATTTGCGATTTTTTGAAGATGATAAATTTGAATTTGCATTTAAAGACTTTTCTATTATTTCTAATCATAACAACATCAGGAAGCGTTTTTAAAAGGCATTAATTTTTATTTAGAAGATAAAGAAAAAAAGACGATAAAAATAATATTTACCGAAACGAACGTTTGGTTTTCATGGTTCAGTCTTGTTTTAAAAACACATCAGTGTCAGTATAATTAAAATTTTGTTAAATTTTGAAAGCAATGGAACGTAATCAGCGCAATTTAAGCAATGACGAATGTCACAAGAGTTACTTTATCCCAAGAAGGCTTGAGCTACCGTGCTATAGGAAGAAGATTTGGTGTAGCCTATACGGTGTCTAGGATAGTTCAACGTTACCGGAAAACTAATCCTGGACAAGACACACATCGAAGTACAACGGCTATTGAAGATCGTCTTCTAAGAATTCGTGCTTTACGGGAGAGGTTCACTACTGCTCGAAGTTTACAGCAACAGTTAGCAAGGATGCATAATAACCAAGTAAGCATTAAAACCGTTCGGCAACGACTTGCAGAAGTTAACTTAAACCCCAGAGTGCCAGCTAGATGCCCAGCTTTGTCTGTGAACCACCGTAGAGCTGGACTAGCTTTTGCTAGAGAACACGTCGAATGAGATGAAGAAGATCGGAAGCGGGTTCTGTTTACAGAAGAGTCGAAAATTTGTTTGTACGCCAACGATAGACGTGCAAGAGTGTACCGACGTCCACATGAACGTTTTGCTGAGTGCAACATTCAAAAAGCCCATTCTTTTAGCGGAGGCTCTGTAGTGGTATGGGGAGGCATTTCTTTGAAGGGTTGCACAGACCTTCACGTCTTTAATGGAGGAAATTTGAACGCTGCACGGTACATTACTGATATTTTGGAACCGTATGTTATGCCTTTTGCACCCTATATTGGAGACAACTTTATCCTGATGCATGATAACGCCAAACGCACGTCGCTGTATTGTAGAGACATACCTTCAAGAAGTAAATATTGAAAAAATGGATTGGCCACCGATGAGTCCAGATTTAAATCCTGTAGAGCATGTGTGGGACATGCTGGGAAAACGTCTGAGAACCATGCAACCACCACCAGCTAATCTGCAAGAAGTAGGGCAACATTTAACTGAAATTTGGGAACAGGAATCAATCAGAAGATTAATTTTGAGTATGCCGAGTCGGTGTAGAGAAGTTATCCAGAAAAGAGGTGGAAACACTCATTACTAACGTTTTTTTTTTTTGGGTTTTATAAAATTTGAATTTTTTGTTAAAAGTTGTTTTTTTTATAATGTTATGATTGTGTTTTATTTCGTTTAAGAAGCTCTATTGTTGTTTGGTTTATTATATAACTGCAAATATTTAATTAAAATTTCTAACAAAACATTTGAGCTAAAATTTGAGAAATGCTGCGATAATTGTTTGGAGTAGTTTATATTAAAATGCCCCTTAAGGTTTGTATTTTTATAAATTGTCGCCTATGACTCCCAGCTTTTATAAAAAAATTCTATGGCTGCCGCTTTTGATTAAAAAAGCTTTAAACAAAATGAGCCGATTTCTGTAGATAAGATCTACAAATTTTTTGATATTGTCATCTCCTTAAAAGGCCTGTTTTAATAAATAGTTATTTATGTAACAAGGCAGTAAAATGAAACTTTGTCTGACGAGTTTGGAAATTGTTGAGCAGAGGCGAAGCCGAGGCGAAACAACGAAACGAGTCAGACACAGTCATTTTACTGCCGTGTTGCATACAATATTTTATCGCCTACCACACCATTGTACCACCAAAAATAATTTAGATGCATTTTTTTAATACTCAGATTTTAAGGTAGGTATTATGAAAAAGTACATTTTACGGTTTATTAAATACATACAGGTAAATGTGCAGCCAGTGGGATTATAAAAATTAATACCAGATGTTAAAGGAGTAGATATTGAAAATGTGTTTGAAGTGTTTACAATGTTGTTAGTAGAACTGTTCTTTTGCTTATCTTCACTAGTTAAATCCTCCTGGCAAACCTCCGTATCTTCATTAGCCATGAAAGTATTTACTACTGTTGGCTGTTGTTGGTAAACGTCACCAAGAATCGTTTTTGCAATTTTATTTTAATCAATGTAAAATACGTGCAATTAGGGTTGCCTATCTCCAGTCAGGTAAAATATTTTACCTGCCTAGGCAGACAAAGTGGCACTTTCTCTCATTGAATGGATACAATAAAGTTTTACTTTCCATAGTGGTAGGCGATAAAAAAATTTAATCACTTGCTAATTTGCGTACTTATTTAAAAAAAAAACAATCATTTATTTTCTTGATCTTTAAAATAAGTTACATAATTATATTATTACAGCGATTGTAAATTATTGAGACATCTTACTTCCTAAGTTTTATCTGTCTAAACATAACTATCTACATTTTTGTGGATTTAAAGGCGAGTTACGAAAGATGGTAAAGCATTTTTAAAAGCTGATTAGTTAATTTTTGAATTTCTAAAAGGAAATAAGAGGAATCGATGTATCAAAAATAGATGGACTAGAAAATTAGATACGTTATTTTAACAAAATTATCTATATTTTTCCTCACATTGCGTTTTACTGGTACACTTATCTGTTAAACAAACAATATTAGTATTGTAAATTGTTGAAAGTTGGTAAATAATAGCAACAAACTTAAGAAATAAATCAATTATTTATAAAAAATTGATTTAGTTAAGTATGGAATGCATTTCCCTCCATTTACAACAGATATGTTTTCTTAATGCGCAATTCCTTTTTCACTAGGGAGTTACGACTGTGTAATTTATGATCTTGTTTAAATGTGTGACCAATAAAAAAATTTTTTTACAAGTCAAAATGACAAAACTTATCTGCATAAATTAATTTCCAATTAGGTAAAAAAATTGTTTACAAATTTCAAGTTGATATCCTAAGAATCACAATTATTTATGTAACACGTGATTAAAGTCCGACTTTTTTACACGATTAGGGCAAGGAGATGCTCTATTTTTTATTGTGGAATTATTATTTAATTTTTTTTTGTTGCAATAAAATAAGTCTATTTTATCAGATGTAACACTTAAAAATATTACGACTTTTTGTTTATGATATTATTACAAAAACGTATCACCGCACCCACAAAAACCGATGATTCACTTGTCTTTCTTTTGGGCCAACTGCGATTTTATCAGTGGTGTAATCAAAGACAAAATTCAAGGCCCAATTTTTAATATAAATGACCATCACAATCATTAAAAACATTTAATTTAAATAAGTGGTAATTAGTCAAGATGCGGAAGATAAATCACGAAGCCTTCACTTTGCTAACAGTTGCAGAATAGAATAACTTCCCACGACGATAATTATTTTACTATACTTGGTCTATAATAGAACTGTATTGTGATAATTTTTCTGTCCTCTTAGCTGATTTATACAGTAATAACAAGAAGAAAAGAACACCAAACAATTAAGTTATAAAAAAATAAAATCTATTATTATCTTCAACACTTTATTAAATAATAAATATAATTATATTTCCATGCCTTCATCATTTGCAAGACTGACCACCAGGTCTTCATAAGTCCATTTCGGAAAAACTCTTTTATATAAATTTAAAAGAACAGTATCTTGTGACTTTAATTGTCCATCAAAAACGCATTTGATATGCCCATGAGTACCTAAAATATCAATAAATAATTAGTTAAAAACACATTTTTCAAAGTCTTACCCAAAGGTTCTTTAATATGTCCTATCCGTCCCATTTTCGTCCTTAATTTACAAGGCTTGAAATAGATAATATCTTCACGGTTAAAAAATAAAAACCTTATAACAGCAGATCTTTTGTAGATCTTAAACGGATGTCCTATAAAAAATTGTAACAACCACAACATTCAAAAAGATCTTAATCCAGAAAGTCCCACCTGACAAAACAATCCTTTTCAGAATAATCCTATCAGGATTACACGATAGCAAACTCCCTGTTGCAACCAAAACCAACTTCCCATTTTCTTCTTTATAACAAAGAACAGGTGCTGGTGGGAATTGAATTCTCCCATAAAACGTAGCAACAGCAGTTGATTCCGGTTGAAAAAATCTCTCAAATTTATGTTTTTGTCCATTTGTGTGTTGACTAAACAAAGGATTTGTCACAAATTTTCTATACCCACATTGAAAAATCAAACGATCTTTTGATTTTATCGGAAGAGAATAATTCGGAGTTCGTTTCAAAACCACATTAATAACTGACATTTTGTATTCGTGTGGTAACAACCCAAAAAGAACCAACGGCGAACCGACTTTGACAAAATTAGACCATAATAATTGCGAAATACCTTTGATATAAACAGTGATGTACCAACCGGGCTAGAAGTGAGGCTATAGTTATAATTCTAACTCTAATTTGACTTACCTTAGCTCCAACTCTAATTTGACTTACCTTAGCTCCATAAATAACTTCTTCAATTTGTTTCAAGACACGTTTTTTCGTCCTATCAAAATTCTGAAACTGAAAAATCCTTGCATAATCACTCGGTAAATTCTCTTTGGGATCCCATGGCGATGTTCTGAAACTCTCAAGACCTCGATATTTCTGAAATCTGACTCTGGCAGGCTGATCAAGAGGAGTATCAACCTCATCAGGAAACTGCTGATCAGACCTTGCCGCTTTGATTTTCTCCAAATCTTTTCTTTCGGAGAGAAAATCCATTTCTTGGTCGTATTTCTCATCATTTGGTCCCACTTCTGACTCAGTGACCGTATCAAATTCTTGATATTCTGACTCAGATTTTTCTTCTGACATTGCATCCATAAATTCATCATCTTCAGATTCTGAATTATCTTCTAGAAATTCAGCATCATCGTCTGGAATCCACGCTGCTTGATAATCAGACCATCCTTTAGGAACCTTCTTTACTTTCTTAACTTTGTTTTCTTGTTCTGCCATTTCAATTTCTTCATTTGTAGGCCAAGTTTGTTCTGCATCCATTGGATCTGGGATATTTTCAGCATCTAAAGATTCTTGTTTAGCAGGATCAGCTTTATCTAACACCCATTTATTTGTTTCATCTAATTCTTTATTCCTAAAAAACAGTATGCAACCAACAATATAAATCAACTTTTTTCTACTTTTTCTTATCAATGTTATAAGGATCAGGAGGAGAATCAATTTGACTCATTTGAAAATCACCAATTCCAGGTAAATGTACTAAACCATTAACTGATAGTGAAGCCCCACGTAGATATCCTGTTATCTTTAAAGTGCCATAAGGTCCTAAAACCAATTTCAAATTTTCAAGTCAAAAATAACAATTTAAAGACCTGTTTCATCTGCTATAAATTCAGTCTCTTCAGCATAAATATGCGGCCTCCTGTCTCTATATAAAACAGTTCTTCTTTTCTGATTCCCAATTTTTCTTAATAAATTAATTCCGTCAGTTTCATTCTCTAAAGTTGCAATTTTTTCATCAGGAAACCACTTTGTGATTAATTTTTGTGCTTGTTGCTTGTAATCTTGTCTTTTCTTCTGTGCAAGACTGTTTAAATCACTTAAAACAACAACTGGAGTTGGCAAGCCCTACAATTATTTTTTTAGTGAAAATATTGGCGAAAATAGTGTTAAAACCTGAGCAAATGAAGACATTAAAATATTCTGGCCTGCCTTATCAATTAAACAGTCTTCATCAACCCCTCCTGAAGCTGACATTAAAAACACAACTGTGTCACAAACTTTCAAAGCATCCAAAATAGCAAATTCATTATCACTAGATGGAATCACAAATGAGAATTTTTGTTTAAATCTAGGAGTGCTAAAAACTCAATTATTTAAAGTTTCAACAAAAAGGGGGCACCAAACCAAATATGTGTCACTCCAGTCGGACTTTTACTAACAACAGCTTCAGAATCACATCCAGTCAAACATTTCAACACTTCGTTAGGGTCCCCTTGCTGATTTAGGGGTACAAGAGCAACCAAAAAGGGGGCATGTGCTAGCCCCCCTAAAGACCGTTTTTTACTCAGCACTTCATTTCTCTTACACTTCCGAATTTGCACAGCTTGGTTACGTCTCTCGTCACGATTTAACTCCCGTTTTAACTTCTTTGAGAGAGTTTTCACCGAAATTTTACCTAAATCAGAAAATAAATAAACGTCGACATAACCTCAAACTTGCCTTTAGCATCACTGCTGATCGAGCCCTTAGATCGGTGTTTCCCATGTTTGTGCGATTTGTTAGATTGCTTGAAGACACCAGGACGGTGAGATTGCACCTTATCAAGGCCCATTTCTTATCAAAATTTCGGTTTTTCACAACACGTGCACTTTTGACATGTCACAAATCAATAATAGTGTTGCCAACATGATCGGTTTAAATCACGTAGTGTGAGCCAATAAGAATTAAAGCTTTCGGTTTGTAATGTTGGCTGACTGGAAAACGCGCATGCGTAGTAACATTGTTGTGGTCCACGTGTTTCGGTGAGGTTAGAATCGATCCGTCATGTGGTGCGGTTTTTATGTGTTTTTAGTGTCAAAGAAACGGTTTTAAAACACTAAAATGGAAGTGAAAGATCAGGATGAACTCTTGTTTAAAAAACTGAAAAGTTTTTGTGAAATCAACGAGCAGTTTTCGATTGCTTTTAAGGTAATTTCTGGGTGTGTTTGTCAAGCTTGAATTTTCTAATTTTTCTCTATTATAATGCAGATAACAGAAAAAAATAGTTTAAATCGGCAACAGAAAAACAGTCTACATTTACATTACATAGCTCAACATATTATAACACTCCCAGTTTATTTCCATGATGTTGTTACTCACTTTGCTGAATTTCTGCCAAAAATTGTCTCAATTGCTATCAGTTTTGATGATAAGACAAGTTTTAGCTCTAGACAACATAAAGTAAATTGTGTTCTACTCGGAAAAATTGTTGAAGTTCGAAAAGACTTACACTGGTATGCCAGTAAATATTTTGAATCACAGCCTTCACCATTCGAAGATCGTGATCAAAATACTAGTAAAAGGAGTAAAATGTCGCAAAATGTAACAGTTTCTGATTTGGAACTAATCGAGTCTTGTTATGCTTTACTCAAAAGTGATCCTCAGTTTTATAAAAATAAGTGGAACTGGTCAGAGTTTATCAAGTATTTGAATCATGAAAAAGCAGAAATTCAATGGATTGCTTGCCACTGTCTTGCTATAGTTACTCAAATGAGTGAAAACCAACTGAAAAACCTGATTTTTTCTAAGCTACCAGTTGAAACACACGAAAAATTTTCGTGTTTTAATTCTTTATCAACTTTATCTAAATCAGACTCAAAAAGTCTAGGATTAGATCAACATCCTGTAATCAGTATTAATAAAAACCAACTTGAGGAAGTTGTCGAGATTTCCGGTGTTTACATTCCTAAATTACAATCTTCAGTTTCACCGAATCAAAATTTGGTCATTGTTAATTCAACTTACAATAATTTAAAAAAACTAGCTTTTGGTTTATTTTCGAAAAAAGCGATTTGTTTGCAAGGCCCTGTAGGGTCAGGGAAAACAACTCTAGTGGAATATATCGCAAATAAAACAGGGAGAAAACTAGGTGAAAACTTTATTAAAGTTCAGTTAGGTGATCAAACTGATAGTAAAATGTTATTGGGAACGTATAGATGTACGGATATTCCTGGGGAATTTGTTTGGCAACCGGGAGTTGTAACACAGGTGAATTTAATTTAATTTTTTAGAAACGGGTTTAAGGAATTTTTTGTTATTTTTTTGTATAGGCAGTGATTGAGGGTAATTGGGTTTTACTGGAAGACATTGATTCAGCAAGTATGGATATTGCTTCAGTTTTGGCAAGTTTGGTGGAAAATGGGAGGCTTACAGTTCCGGGTTATCGAGATTCGCTGCCGATAACTCCGGGATTTCAACTGTTTTTCACTCAACGGTAAGTTATTTGTTTGGATTTTCATTGCTAGTTTGCGAATTTTTTTTATTAAATCAGATTTATGAAATTTTAAGATTCTCTACTTTACTGAAAAATTACAGTTTTTCACGTTTTATGAGCCTTTCATGGTCGTTTTTTTACAAAGGAGAAACCTTGAAACTAAAAAAAAAGGAAAAGCTGTACTATTTTTGATTTTTATAAAGCACCGCAACAATTTTTTTATTCTTATTTTATTTTTTATTATTGCATTTCTATTTTACCGTTTGAATCTTTAGTAAACTCATTTTGATTGTCAGTTATAATATCACAAGAACTTCGATTCTTTCCAGATTTTTTTTTGAGTGTATTTCAAAGACGTCATTATTAATTAGCGTAAGTTCGTGTGATATTCAGCAAGAGAATTGCATGACAAATAATTAAATTTGTATTAAAATATATGTTTCTGAGTTCTGTTGAATTAGATGCATTACAATCTTTTATTTCTTGAGGTAATTCTCAATTAAGAAGATTATAGACAAATTAAAGAACAGTTTCTCTGATAGAGAAAAGAGAATTAGGAAGAACTTTTTGAAGATAAATAACAATGAAAGATTTAGAAGAAGAAAAGAATGTTTCAGAAAAGAGAAGACCAAGAAAAAGTTCAAATGAAAGAAAAAGAAGAAAATGTTTTTTAAAATCGCTTTAAAAATAAAGTTTATAAGACAAGGAACAAAAAACTATGATTTACCTAAATATCTCTGTCTCTTATAAGATACAAACTTCTAAAATACTGTACTGTAACATAAAAAAAATGTACAGTCAGGAGCAAAAACTCCCAAGAGGCCTTGTGTATTCTTCTGTGGCAGACAATTGTGTCAACAGTGTCAGGTTTTTTTTGTTCGCTACTGTAACATGTACCGAGTAATCAAGTTTTATCCGCACCCCTAATCCTTAAATCACGGAGAAAAAAATGAAATTTATATTGTATATTAGATTATCGACAATTTTCGAACGGGATGTTTTGGGGGGAACAAAAATTGATATAGTGTTAGAAAAATAAAATTTTTGTAAGTGGAGGACAAGATCGAAAGACAAAAAATAAAGTCTATAAAAAGAAAAGTGTTTATTCAGTACAAAAATACAAAAATGTTAAAATTTGGGCTTTAGCTGGGGCTTACAATAAATACTTAAAAATTAACTGTTTCATATTTAAATTACAATAATTAATAATTAACAAAATACAAAAATTTAGGCATTGTTAAAATCGTAAAAAACAGTTAATACTTGTGAGGAAAATTAGTAAAACCTAAAAAAGAAAAATTAGTAAAGCCTAAAACAGTAAATAAACAAATTCGGAAAAAGTATGAATGTTTACGATGATAAATAACGCAACTGAGAATTTTGATTTAAAAATTTCTAAATTAAAGCAGAGATTACCAATTTTCGGAGATCATAAACAGTAGGTTTTAAGCAAAAAATCCTAATTAAGGACCTACCGTTTTCGCTTCTTCTTCTGCCACAACTGTTGGGTGGCGAATCCCCTCCTTCTGCTTCTTTCGAACCTACCTTTAATCCAGATTTCCAGCGATGTCCTTGGACCCTACTCTTCCCAAACCCCAATAAAACGAAAGGAAGTACTTTTAAAAATTTTTATTTATTTTTTCGGGGGAGAGGGAGGATAAATAAAACACAAGAAAATTTATTGATATACCGAATATCAAAGCGTTTAGTTATATTTTATAAATTTTAAGTTTTAACTGCTTTTAAACTTCATGTATAAATTCACAAATTAGACACTTTAAATCAAGAATTTTTTATTATTTTATTATTTATGTAATCAATTTTTCAGTATTACAGTACTTTAGAAAAAAAAAAAAAAAGATTATGTATGTAGTAGTATTTTTGTTAAAAATAAATCCGAAAATAGGTAATCTCTGTCTCTTATTTAACAAATTTAAAAAATGCTATTTATCTCCGTAAATTGATTTTGAAAATTCAGGAATAAATCAAGAATAATTTAATGAAAAAAGTGTTATAAAAGATATTAAAAAAAAAGACTGACCTTGACGACAGGCGTTGTCGGTTTGCCCTCTGGACTCTGAAGACGACACAGTTTGAAATAACAACACCTGAAACTGAAAAAATGAATTAAAAAAATATTCAAAGGAACAATAATTAAAATGAAACAAAATTACCTGTTGGAAACTGAAATAAAACCTCAAAACAGTATAACATAAAATTGAAAATTTGGAAAAAAGAGAAATAAACAATTTTTTTACAAAGTATTATTACAAAAATTATAAAAAAATATTTTGGCAGCTTCTGCTCCCTCCTTCTGCTTCTTTGGGACCTACCTTTAGTCCTGAAATTGGTGCATCTTCTTCTGCCGTATGTGGCGAATCCCCTCTGCTTCTTTCGGACTTACTTTTTATCCGGATTTCCAGCGATGTCCTTGGAACCTACCCCCCAAAACCCCAATAAAACGAAAGGAATTGCTTTTATAACGTTTATTTATTTTTTAAGGAGGCTGGAAGGGATAAATAAAACACGATTTTATTAAAAAATAAATACATGTAGTGAGAATAAAATTTGTTTATCTCTGTTATTTTTCTAATTTTGAAATGTATTAAAGTGAAACGCGAAAATGCGGGTAAAAATCGGGGTAATAAATAATAAATAAAGGTACTTATCTTATCATTTATCAGGCAAACAGTCGCTGCGTCTTGTCATCGAGTTGGTTGAACACTGACTAATCAAACAAAGAGAAAGCGATGATAAGTTTAGGGAATTAAAAAAAAACACGTGCAAAAAATGTCCTTTGTTACATCACGGTAGCATCAGAACCTCTTTGTTTAAACAAATAATTGATTTAATAAATGAATCATTATATTATGTAAACTACTATTTTAAATAATAAACTAAAAATTTGTTTAAATAATTTAAGGACAAATTTTGTTTAAAATTTACGAAAGTTATGATCGAAATTAACTCACCTTGATTTAATGCACATTTTTTTCGCAAAATACTGCACTAGTTTTGCCACCGGAAACGCGATAATTTATTTAAATAATTTCCACATTTCGCTATGTTTCACACCACTCGACTGCTCGACAATTACTGAACGGGCGAAGGAGTGAAGAGGTGAGATATTCGTCAACATTTTATGCAATCAAAACAAAAAAATACAGAAAAAAGTGTTTACCAATTTTCGTTTTAAATGAAATTACCAATTCTTCGAAACTTTAATCTGTAATCATTGCCGGATTATTTTAACTCCAAATTAACATCTTTTCAGAAAATGTGATTTTTCTGGAATATATATGTATATATATATATTACTGGTGTCAGGGGCGGACTGATAATTTTAATTGCCTTTTGGTGGGCTAACACTGTTGGATGGGAGCTTTTTAATTAACCCAAGTAAGAATTTTCTGGTGGCACAACCAGCATTTGCTGTTTGGCCACAAACTGTTTCACATTTTATGCAGTATTAAGAAAATTGTTTAAATAATTAGGGAAAAATGGGCGGATAATTAGATACTTAATGATTGTCGACATTTCCGATTTTTCTCATTTTGTAAAAATGATAAAAAAGAGGCCTATCATAGGCTTTTAGAATCTTGATGCACTAAACTAAATGACTGTTTTTAGTTTTAAAAATGTTTAATTTTTAGAGTTTTATCTTAAAATAAAGAGTAAGTGATAAAAGTAAAATTTAAAAAAGATATTAGTGCAACTAGTAGTCACTTTTTGTTATTACACCGAGATCACGAACTATAAAGAAGACTGGATTTTAGTGTCTTGATGCCTTAAAAATAGTCAAAAATGTTTAATTTTTAGTGTTTTTTAAATAAAAAGGAAGTGACGCATTTAAAATAGATATTATTGCATCTAGTGGCTACATTTTTTTTATTACACTAAGATTACGAACTATAATAGAAAATTGAATTATTAAAAGATTTTAGTGTCTTGATGCCTTAAAAACCGTTAAAAATGTTATATTTAGTGTTTTTTTTTAAATAAAGAGAAAGTGACGCACTTAAAAAAGATTTTGGTGTAATTCTTTTATTTTTTATTACATCAATATTATGAACTATAATAAAAGACTGGATTATCAACGGATTTTAGTGTCTTGATGCTCTAAAAACAGTCAAAAACATTTAATTTTTAGTGTCTTTTAAATAAAGAGGAAGTGACACATTTAATAAATGGTGGCTAACTCTTTTTTTTTATTACACCAAGATCACGAACTATAACAGAAAACTGGATTGTCAAGGGTTTTTAGAGTCTCGCTGCTCTTAAAACAGTCAAAAATTTATAATTTTTAGTGTTTTTTCAAATAAAGAGGAAGTGAGGCACTTAAAAAAGATATTAGAACAACTGGTGACTAATTCTTTTTTTTATTGTACCAATATTACGAACTGTAATAGAAGACTGTATTATTAAAGAATTTTAGTGTCTTGATACACGTAATAAAATACTAGTGACAACTAGTCACCAACTTTAATAAAAGACCGGATTATCAAAGGCTTTTCGTATCTCAGTGCACTAAAAACAGAAAAAAATGTTTTATTTTTAGTGTTTATTATTTTAGAGGAAGGGACTTATTTAAAAAAAGATATTAGTGCAAGTAGTGACTAAATCTTGCTTTTATTACACCAGGATTACGATCTATTATGAAAGATAGGATTGTTAAAGGCTTTTATTGTCTCCATACATAAAAAAACTGTCTAAAATATCTAACTTTTAGTGTTTTTCTGATTTTAAATATTATGTGACACTCTTAAAAATGATACTAGTGACAACTAGTTACTAAATCTCTTTTTTTATTACACTAAAATTACTATAATAAAAGAACTATAATAAAAAACAGTACTCGTAGGGACTTTTAGCTTTTTGACTCTCGATGCTCTAAAAACAGGCAAGAATGTCTCATTTTACATTTTTCTGATTGTGAACAGGAAGCGGCGCACTTAAAAAAGCAACTATAGTGACAGCTTGTGACTAAGATCACAAACTGTAATAAGAGAGAGGACTATTATAGGTTTTTAGTGTCTCTATGCACTAAAAACAGCCAAAAATGATTTACTTTTAGTGTTTTTTTTATTTTAAAGAGAGTTTGACACACCTAAAAAAGATATTAGTGCAAGTAGTGACTAATTCTTGTTGTTATTACACCAAAATTACGAGCTGTAATAAAAGACAGGACTATCAAAGGCTTTTAGTATCTCTATGTATTTAAATTGTCATTAATATCTATTTTTTATTAGTGTTTTTCTGATTGTAATCAGTAAGGGACACATTTCAAAATAATACTCGTGACTAATTCTTTTTTATTACATCAGGATCACAGGACTGTATAGGTAATAAGAGACAGGACTGTTATAGGTTTTTAGTGTCTCGATGCACTAAAAACATTCAAAAATGTTTTATTTTTAGTTGTCACGCAAGAGGAAGTCACACATTTAGAAACGATATTAGTGCAAATAGTGACTAATTCTTGTTTTTATTGCACAAAGATTACGAACTATTATAAAAGACAGGACTATCAGATGCTTTTAGTGTACTTAAACTGTCATTACTATCTAATTTTTAGTGTTATTCTGATTGTAAACAGAAAGTGACGCACTTCAAAATAATACTCGTGACTAATTCTTTTTTTTTACACCAAGGTCACTAAATATAATAAGTGAGAGGACTATTATAGGTTTTTAGTGTCTCGACGCACTAAAAACAGTCAAAAATGTTTTATTTTTAGTTGTTCTTTTAATTTTAAAGAGGAAGTCACGCACTTAAAATGGATATTAGTGCACGTAGTGACTAATCTTGTTTTTTATTACACCAAGATTACGAGCTATTATAAAAGACAGGACTATCAATGGATTTTAGTATCTCTATGCACTTAAACTGTCACTAATATCTAATTTTTGGTGTTATTCTGATTGTAAACAGAAAGTGACGCACTTAAAAATAAAACTAGTGACTAATTCTTTTTTTATTGCACTAAGATCACAAACTGTAATAAGAGACAGGATTATTATAGGTTTTTAGTGACTTGATACACAAAAAACAGTCAAAAATGTTTTATTTTCAGTGTTTTTTTATTTTAAGGAGGGTGTGACACACTTAAAAAAGATATTAGTGCAAGTAGTGACTAATTCTTGTTTTTATTGCACAAAGATTACGAAATTTTATAAAAGACAGCATTATCAATGGCTGTAGTGTCTCGATGCACTAAAAACGGTCAAAAATCTCTTATTTTTAGTGTTCTAACAGCTTAAATATAACAGTTTGAAAGTAACATCTTTAAAATAACTGTTTAATAAGAATAATAGTTTAAAGGTAACAGTCTAAAAATTACAATTCAAGAATAACAATTTGAATATACAGGGCTATCCATTTCGAGCTTGATAAAGTAAAAATCTGTATACCGACATTTGTCAAAGATAAACGTCAAGTACACTGTTATTTATTTAGTTGACATTCTGCCATTTAAGAATATGGAGCGTTTAACAATCGACCAACGCGTTAAAATTATTAAATCTTATTATAAAAATAGTGATTCTGCCGTATCCACATTTCGCGCTTTACGAGCAGATTATGGTCGTCATAATCGTCCTACAATGAATACAGTGAATAAATTTGAACAAACTGGATCTGTTACTGATATTGTAAGTCCTGTGCATCATTAAAACATTCGCAATGCTGAAAATATCGCTTCTGTAGCTGAAAGTGTGGAAGAAGATCCAAATTTGTCAATTCCTTGTCAAGCTCAACATTTAGGCCTATCTTATGGCGCATTTTGCATCTTTATCCGTATAAAGTCTATTTGACACAAGAGCTAAAGCCTGCTGATCATGGACAACGAAGAACATACGCAAATTGTGTATTGGAAAAACAGGCCGTCGATGCTTATTTTTCGAACAAAATTTTCTTCAGTGATGAAGCTCATTTTTCGCTTGGTGGATACGTTAATAAGCAAAACTGTAGAATTTGGGGCTCAGAAAATCCACAGTTGATTATAGAGAAGCCATTACACCCGGAAAAAGTCACTGCTTGGTGCGCATTGTGATTTGGTGGTGTGATTGGGCCCTATTTTTTTGAGAACAACCAAAGACGAACCGTTACCGTCAATTTTGAGCGCTATGGCAGCATGTTAACCGATTATTTTTTTACGGAAATCGAAGATTATGATCTTGACGATATGTGGTTCCAGCAGGATGGAGCAACCAGTCACGTAACACAAGCAAATCGAGCTTTTTTGCAAGAGAAATTTCCTGGACGTGTGATTTCGCGATTGGCTGATGTCAATTGGAGTCAATTGGCCTCCAAGATCCTGCGATTTGACGCCTTTGGATTTCTTTTTGTGAGGCTATGCGAAAAATCGTGTTTGCGCAAACAATCCTCGAACTCTTGACGAATTGAAAACTAATATTCGTAATGTAATGGCCGAGATACCGCCCGAAATGTGCCGGAAAGTCATTGAAAATTACCTCAAAAGGATCAAAGCCTGTAAGAAGTCCCGTGGAGGACATTTGAATGATATCTTGTTTAACTAAAAATGGCAAGGATCAATCTTTAAAATGAAATAAAAATTACATTACATTCCGAATATTTTGTGTTTTTTTTAAAGTTTACTTTATCAAGCTCGAATTGGATAGCCCGTTACTAGTTTAAAAATAACAGCTATTTTTAACAGTTATTTTTCTAAAATAACAGTTTTTGTCATCACATACTCTTTATTATTTTACTTAATGATCTAGACAAATAGTAAAAAAATAGTACAGCTTCATCTAGAAAATAGCAGTTTCAAAATAACCGCTATTTTTAAGTTAACAGTTTTTGTTATCACTAGTGCATTTTGATATTATTTTACTTTAGATGAAGACAGTTACCGAGTTTTAACAAATTTAAAAATAGTACAGCTTCTTAGAAAATGTAGATTATTCTAAAATATTTGTAAATATAGCTATTTACTAGCTAAAAATGATATTAATTATGATAACATTAGATAACATTTTCTCAAGAGATTAATATAAGTTAGGTCGTTTGGGATTTAATAACATCCATCGATGGTTCATACATATTCAAAGCATTCTCCGAATATCTCAAAGTCAGTAATACGATTCTAATTTAAATAATTATTAAAGTTTACAACAATTTAATTACGTAATAAATTCTAAAACGTGAGAAAACTATTTTTCTTCAGTACAGATTAGAGAAAAACTGATAAATCAAGCAACGAAAGGTCATAAAATCGTCCATTCATTACATTATATGGCGACACTGATATACTCCTCGTTGTTACATCCCAAAACTGAAATGGGACACTTGACGAGTTTCCCTAACTTACAACCATCAAGAGATTTCAACTTAGTAATAGTTATTGAGGTCAAAAGTTCATCTTAAATTTTCAGACTTGTATCAACAATCACTGGCCATCATAAAAAACACTCAAACGCAATGACTCTCCTCGAAAAGCATTTACTTCAAATCAATATCGATCCGTTAACTCCACAAGAACTCAAAGAGATTTTAATAACCCAACATCCACAATTTTCAACAATTGCAGACCGTATGATACAAGTGTTTCTTCTATTTTCGAAAATTTCTACTAAAACAAGTCGGTTGATATCGACTCGTGATTTTTTCAAGTGGTGTTCACGAGCTGCTGTTGATTTTGATGTCAGTAGCCAATTGAGTGCTTTGAAAGTTCTTCAAGATGCAATAGATGTGTTTTGTTGTTCGTTTTCTAAATCAGAAGATGGGTTAAATCTAGCGAGGGAGATTAGTACTCATTTGGGAATTATAAATCAAAAAGCTGAGTATTTTTTTAAGAGTTATAAGCCGACAATGAAATTAACAGCGAGTTATTTAGAAGTAGGGCGTGCAACTGTTACCAGAAATAACGAGATGTTGTCCTTAAGACAGAATTATTTTTTTACACGTCCTTCAGCTGTTTTACTTGAGAGAATAATGTGTTGTGTTAATTTCCGTGAACCGATTTTACTAGTTGGTGAAACTGGAACTGGGAAAACTTCATCAGTTCAATATTTAGCTAATGTGATTGGTCGAAAACTAATCGTGATTAATATGAATCAGCAATCGGATTCTGCTGATTTACTTGGTGGTTTTAAACCTGTTGATTTAAAATTTGTGATTGGTCCGATTCGTAAAGAATTT
Source organism: Tribolium confusum (assembly GCA_029207805.1). Taxonomy (NCBI): domain Eukaryota; kingdom Metazoa; phylum Arthropoda; class Insecta; order Coleoptera; family Tenebrionidae; genus Tribolium; species Tribolium confusum. The sequence goes on from JALGAY010000004.1 coordinate 2,200,900, forward strand.
GAAGAACTTTTCTCTGAATATTTCCAAATTGAACCAAACCGTACTTTTCTTGGTCATATAACTCGATGTTTTAATGAACAACGTTGGTTAGATCTTGTTAAATTAATGAGAAAAAGCTACGAAGCTGCAATTGCTCGTCTAAGCCAACCTTCTGCATCTAAGAAAGAATTATTTCCTCGATGGAAATCCCTTGGTGAAAAGTTAGAAAAACTAAGTTTACAGTTGAAACAGAAAAGTGCTTTAGCTTTTGCTTTCATTGAAGGTAGTTTAGTAAAAGCTGTCGAAGAAGGTCACTGGGTCCTTCTTGATGAAATTAATTTAGCTAATGCTGAAACTTTGGAATGTTTGTCTGGACTTTTAGAAGGCTCGAAAGGATCGTTATGTTTGTTAGAACGTGGGGATAAACAGCCGGTGCAGAGACATCCGGAGTTTACGTTATTTGCGTGTATGAATCCGTCGACGGATATCGGCAAGAAGGATCTGCCAGCTGGTTTGAGGAATCGGTTTACAGAGTTTTTCGTTGATGAGTTGATGGAAAAAAATGATTTGCTTTTATTAGTTGGGAGTTATTTGGAGGCGTTGAGTTTGAAAGATGGGGAGTTGGGGAGAATTGTTGAGTTTTATTTGAGGGTTAGAAAGGAGACGGAAGTTTCTTTGACGGATGGGTTAGGACATAAACCGCATTTTTCGTTGAGGTCACTGTGTCGGGCTTTGATGGTTACAGCGAGGAATCCGTGTGGGATGGTCAAGAAGAGTCTCTATGAGGCGTTCTGTTTGAGTTTTTTAACACAGCTGGATTCGCAGTCGTATGCGATTGTTGAAAAATTAATCGCAAAGTATAACTAAAAATTTGAATATTAAGAATTAAGTTAAGAAAATTATTTTAGATATTTGGTAGGAGATGAAAAAGTCTTGAAGGGAGTTGTGAAACAACCAATTCCTCCACCGAGACATAATCCAGAGAATTATTTACAATTTGAGGGGTATTGGGTTCGGAAAGGAAATTTAGAATGTTTGGTTCCTGATGATTATATTTTAACTGATTCTGTGCGAAAAAATCTTAAAGATTTAGTACGGATTGTTTCAATTGGAGGCTTACCGGTTTTGCTACAGGTACTTTGTTTTTTTTTTATAATAACGTAATTTTTTATTTTCCAACCGAGAGTTTTAATTGTACCACTTCGTATATAACTGGCATATTTTATGATGTAACAGTTTTTTTTGATAAAACATGATATAAGAAGACAGAAAGAAAAAAGAAAAAAATTTCATTTTTTTCTCTTCATTATATCCTCTATCTTCTTTTTTTCTCTTCTTTTTTCGCGAAGAGAAAATAATGTAATTCAGAGACGTTTTACATGCTCTTTATGATTTATAAGTGTTGAAATAAACAGTCAGTCCGTGTATTTCTTTCTTTTTTTTTTGTAACTAACAATACTTCTTTATTTTTTCTTTCTTAAAAAAATTTGTGGTACAATTTAGGCTTCGTAAAATTATCTTTACCTCTTTCTAAATAATTATCCTTAAGGGTGATACTTCTGTTGGCAAGACAAGTTTAATAACCTACTTGGCAAAATCAAGCGGTAACAAATGTGTTCGAATCAACAATCACGAACACACCGATTTGCAAGAATACATCGGTTCATACGTGGCTGATTGTGAAGGTAAATTAGTATTCCGTGAGGGCCTTTTAGTTGAAGCAATGAGAAAAGGTCATTGGATTATCCTCGATGAATTAAACTTAGCACCGACTGATGTCCTCGAAGCTTTAAACAGAGTTCTTGACGATAATCGCGAACTGTTTATTCCTGAAACTCAAGAAACCGTTAAAGCAGATTCTAATTTCATGCTTTTTGCAACACAAAACCCGCCCGGTTCTTACGGTGGCCGAAAAATGCTATCGAGAGCTTTCAGAAATCGATTTGTTGAGTTACATTTCAATGAAATTCCACCGAAGGAATTGGAGGTTATTTTACATAAGAGGTGTCAAATGGCGCCGTCGTATGCCAAGAAGATGATTAATGTTATGACGGATCTACAGGTTTTTAGGGTTTAATTTTTTAGGGCAATCAATAGAGGGGGTTTTTGGGACTAAAGTAGCAGCAGAAAACTGATTGTGTCATAATATAATTTCTCATTTTTTTTCTTAAGAAAAACAGTTTAAAAATGTCTAAAAATAACAGTTTGAGATTAATAGCTTTAAAATAAAAGTTTCAAAATAGCAGTATAAGAATATCAGTTTGAAAATAACAGCTTAAAGGTAACAGTTTGAAACTAGCTGCTTAAAAATAAAATGACGTAAGACAGTCGAAAATAATTAAAATTTTTTTAAAAAATAATAATTTTTGCAATTCGTTGTTTTGGGACACTATCGTCTTCCTCCTTTCATATCTTCTAAACGAATTGTATTTACTCCATGAAATTCACAATGCTTATAGACTTTGAACGGCTTTATCGATTTCTGAAAATTCCAGTCTTATATTGCATTTTTGGAAAAAAAATTCTCAAAATGAAAGAATAGTTTTTCATTTCTATGAACTTGTCTCTAGAATCGTCTCTAGAATCATCAATGTTTCTCCTATAGTAAATCTGAGTATAGAAATGGATTCAGAAGGTCCAAATTAGCTTAGATAAATATTTTCAGAATTTTTTGAAAATGCCATTTTTTTTGTAAAAATTGAAAATTCATCTATTTTTCAAAATGTTTCAAACTGACTGAAAATTGCTGAAAATGTTATATGTGACGTCCTGATTACGAATATATAACAGAAAATAATGTAAAAAGGTCAGAAATAATAAATATTTTTAAAAAACTGGTTTTAGCTCCCAATTTTTTTAGAGAGGGTCACTATCGTCTTCCTTCCCTCATAACTTCCAAACGAACTGCATTTGCTCTATGAAATTTACCACTTTTATAGATTTTAAACCACTCTATCGATTTCTGAAAACTTCAGTGGCAAATCTCTGCGCGTTTTCGTCAAAAAAATTCTCAAAACTGAAAGAATAGTTTTTCACTTTTAGAATCTTGTCTCTAGAATCGTCAATTCTTTTCCGATCCTAGATCTGAATACAGAAATGGATTCAGAAGGCTCAAACTAGCCCAGATGAATTTTATCAGAATTTTTTGAAAACTTTTTAAAAAATGTCATTTTTTTGGAAAGGATTTTTGAAAATTCGTCGATTTCTCAAAATTATTCAAACTAGCTGAGAATTGCTGAAAAGATTATATTTGTCGTTCTGATTACGAATATGAATTCTAATGTAAGGTAAGACGGTCAGAAAAAAATAAAATTCCCAAAAAATTATTTTAGCTCCCAATTTGTTGTTTTGGGACACCATCGTCTTCCACTCCTCATAACTTCTAAACGAATTGCATTTGTTCTATGAAATTCGTCATGCATATAGATTTTGAACTGCTCTATTGATTTATGAAAACTCCAGGCTTATATCTCTTCACGTTTTTAAGAAAAAAATTCTTAAAGTGAAAGAATATTTTTTCACTTCTATGAATTTGTGTTTAGAATTGTCTCTAGAATCGTCAATTCTTTTTTTATACTAGATCTGAGCACAGAAATGGATTTACAAGCTCCAAATCAGTTTAGATGAATTTTATCAGAATTTTATGAAAACTTTTTTAAAAATGTTTTTTTTTTTGAAAATTCGTCGATTTTTCAAAAATTTTTAAAGTGGTTGAAAATTTCTGAAAAGGTTATATTTGACGTCCTGATCACGAATATATAACAGAAAATAATTTAAAAAGGTCAGAAATAATAAATATTTCTGAAAAAATGGTTTTAGATCCTAATTTTTTTAGAGAGGGTCCTCCCCATCGTCTTCCTCTCTTCATAACTTCCAAACAAACTGTATTTGCTCTATGAAATTTGCCAGTTTTATAGGTTTTAAACCGTTCTATCGATTTCTGAAAACTTCAGTCGCAAATCTCTTCGCGTTTTCGCCAAAAAAATTCTCAAATCTGAAAAAATTGTTTTTCACTTTTATAAACTTGTCTCTAGAATCGTCAATTCTCCTCCGATTCTAGATCTGAATACAGAAATGGATGTGAAAGGCTCAAATTAGCTTAGGTGAATATTTTCAGAATTTTTTGAAAACTTTTTTAAAAATGTTATTTTTTTCGGTGATTCGTGGATTTTTCAAAATTTTTCAAAATGACTGAAAATTGCTGCAAAGATTATATTTTACGTCCTGATTAGGATTATATAACAGAAAATGATGTAAAAGGGTCAGAAATAATAAAAATTTACAAAAAACTTGTTTTAGCTCCCAGTTTTTTTTGGGGAGGACACCATCGTCTTTCTCCCCTCATAACTTCTAAACGAACTGCACTTGCCTTATAAAATTTACTACACTGATAGACTATAGACCGCTCTATCGATTTCTGAATATTTCAGTCCCGAATCTCTTGGCGTTTTCGAGTAAAAAATTCTCAAAATTAAAAGAATAGATTTTCACTTTTTTAACCTTGTTCCTAGAATCGTCAATTCTTCCTCAGTCCTAGATCTGAGCACAGAAATGGATTTAGAAGGTTCAAATTAGTTTAAATGAATTTTTTTTAAAATTTGTTGAAAATGCTTTTTTTTCGTAAGGAATGCTTTGCTTTGAATTTTTCGGATTTTCCGCATTTTCTCTGTTTCTGATGACCCGATCGGACTGTTTTGGTCACATTCTAATTTTCTACAATCTTGAACATATTAATAAGTGACAGTCGCGAGCAGGAAACAGAAAAATATAACTACAGGCGATCTTCAATGTCATGGCGCAGTCGCTATCCTGCTGCTATTTTTGTCACAGAAACACTCATTTGATTGGCCTCCTCCTGAACCAAATTTACTGAAAGAAAAAATTTTAGATGCGTAGACGTGGCTCGGCTGCTTTTGCAGGAAAACAAGGCTTTATAACACTGAGAGATTTATTCAGATGGGGGGAACGATATCGTCTGGCAAAAAACACCGAAAAATTGTATGACTGGGACCAACATTTAGCCGATGAAGGCTATCTAGTTCTCGCAGGAAGAGTCAGAAAAAATGTTGAGAAGAAAGAGATTATTACAGTTTTACAAAAACATCTAAAACGAGAAGTCAATCCTACGAATCTATTCACTCGTGAGAATTTCCCAAAATATTAGTTGTCATCTCAAACAATTTTTTTTTTTTCAGTTTCTGAAAATACTTCAGTTGTTACACGAGATATTTTAACTAAAATTTACAACAATCGAGATAAATATAAAAATATTGTTTGGACGTACAATATGAGACAGTTGGCTGTCCTGGTAGCTAAAGCTTTCGAATTTAAAGAACCTGTTCTTTTGGTTGGTGAAACAGGAGGCGGGAAAACAACAGTCTGTCAGTTAATTGCAGAACTAAACCAACAGGAATTAATATCAGTTAACTGTCATATGCATACAGAAAGCAGCGATTTTATTGGTGGTTTAAGACCAGTGCGAGATCACGTGGACAACGACGTTAATAAATTATTCGAATGGGTAGACGGTCCTTTAATAGAAGCTCTCTTAAAAGGCCACGTTTTTCTCGCTGATGAAATTTCTTTAGCTGATGACAGTGTTTTAGAACGACTTAATTCTCTTTTAGGTGAGTTTCTACTGTATTAATTCATTAATTAATTAATTCCTTTGTGATTAGAGCCGGAACGAACTTTATTACTTGCTGAAAAAGGAGCTGATATTAATAATTCAAATAATTCGGAATTAATTGTTGCCGATCCGAATTTTTATTTTATTGGTACAATGAATCCTGGAGGTGATTTCGGGAAAAAGGAATTGTCACCAGCTCTACGTAATCGTTTTACGGAGATCTGGTGTGAATCGTGTACTGATCGGGATGATTTAATTGCGATAATTGAGAGAAATGTTAACGAGGGGATCTCTTTTGGGAATCAACAGGATGGGAGTAGTGGGATTGGGAGGAATGTTATGGATTTTGTTGAGTGGTTTAAATGCAGCGAAATTGGGAAAAGGTAGGTTTTGAAAAATTGTGTTTATATAGTAACCTACGGTTACAGATTAACGAATGTAATGTTTGCTAAATGCTACAATTTTTTTTATTTATACTACTGAGAGCTTCAGAAAATTCTTAGTTCAACGTATATATTTGTTGTTTCGCATAATTTTGAGAACATTTTCTTGATATTTTAAGTGTCTTTGATTCTTGTGTGTCGTCTCAGCTACAAATATTTTTTTGTAGATGCACTGTTAGCATTCGCGACATTTTAACTTGGGTCAGTTTTATAAATAACTGTGCTGAAAAAATCGGAGTATACAAATCGTATTTCCATGGGTTACACCTAACATTTCTGGATGGCTTAGGTTCTGGAATAACAGGAACAGAAAAGTAGGTTTCTATTTTCTTAAATGAAGCTTAAATAAAGCAAAAATTTTAGTTTAAAGACTTTAAGAAAATTTAAAGACGACTGTGAGTCTTTTATAAAAAGACAGCTAAATTCAGTAACTCTCCCAGACCTGTTCCAAACAAAATTAGTAATTGAAGAGTCTGGAAATTCATTCGGAATTAAACCATTTTACATTGAAATGGGCAATGAACCTCCCACAAACCACAGTTTCTCATTCAATGCTCCTACAACGACATACAACACTCTAAGATTATTAAGAGGAATGCAATTGAATAAGGCAATTTTACTTGAAGGAAGTCCTGGAGTTGGCAAAACTAGTCTAGTTACTGCTTTAGCAAAATTAGCTCGGCATAAAATTTTCAGAGTGAATTTATCTGACCAAACAGTAAGGAAAACTGCGATTCTCAGCTAAATTTCAATTTTTTTCTTTTTTAAGGACATTTCAGATTTGTTTGGAGCAGATTTACCGGTAGAAGGCGGTACTGGTGGTCAGTTTTCCTGGCGTGACGGTCCTCTTCTTCAAGCTTTGAAACAAGGACATTGGATTTTACTCGATGAGTTAAATCTCGCATCTCAGTCAGTTCTCGAAGGATTAAATGCGTGTCTCGATCATCGTGGCGAGATTTTTATACCAGAACTGGGTAAAACATTTTATGTTAAACCGGGAACAAGGTTTTTCGCGTGTCAAAATCCGTTGAAACAGGGAGGATCGCGTCGTGGCTTACCTCAGTCGTTTTTAAACCGGTTTATTCAAGTTTATGTGACTTCTCTGACCGATCACGATTTTAGTTTAATTTTATCTAGTCAATATCCTGAAATTCCGTCTGAAATAATAACGAAAATGTTAAAATTTAATTCGCGTGTTCACCAAGAGTTAGATAATCACAATTTTGGGAATAAAGGCTCGCCGTGGGAGTTTAACTTGCGAGATTTGAGTCGTTGGTGCGAAGCAATGATTTATCACTTTAACTCGAGTGTCGATAAGAAATACCAGCCTGAGAGTTTAGTTCAGTTAATTTACGGTGACCGGATGAGGTGTTTAAGTGATAAAAAGAAAGTGAGTGAGATGTTTGAGGAAATTTTTGGACGTGGTGTTTCCGGTGATGCGCCTGTTTTTTATATAAATAATGAGAAAGTATTTATCGGGGACGTGAGTCTAAAAAGGAATCAAAATGGGATCGATGGAGACGTGATCGGGGAGAAGAGTTTGGTGCTTAGAACGCAAATGCCGGTTTTGAGGAGCTTTGCCTATTGTGTTAATCTCAATTGGATGAGTTTAGTGGTAAGTACAATTTAATTTTTTCTGGCAAGTATTGGCAATTCTGGATAAGTATGGCGACATCTGGTGAGCGCACAAAAACTACTGAAAGACATACTTTTAAAAAGCCGCATTTAGCATTTACCAAAACACTTAAAATAAGATAACTTTGACAACAAAATATTTGTCAGCTTTGTTGGTTATTCAAGATTGCCAATTTAAGAAAAAAAATTTTTTTTGAGTGACTATAAGGGTACGTTATTCTTTTCCCACTGATAGCTGTGTAATTATAATCACATTTTAGGTCACTTTGCAGCAAGTTAATTGAATATATAATTGCAATTAACACTTAAATCTCGATTAAATGTCAATTTTAACAAATTAAATGTCAAAAAGACAAATTTACTGCAAATTAAGTGTTCTGTTCAGTTCATTATCTTTCTAATTATACAAGTTGTCTGCTAAAAAATGTTTTAAGAATTTCGAAAAAAATTTGAAGAAGGTTTTACGTTTTTATTTTATTTTAATATCTGCTTTAGCTTAATTTAGTAAAATTATACTGTTTTAAATAACAGATTTTTTGTTTAATCGATTAATGTATAACTCAAATTTCTGTGATTACTGGTAAAGCTAGAAATAATTTTTAAAATCAATTTTAACCCGGCGCATCCACCATTTTTACACTTTCCATATTTTTTTATGTTTTTATTTTATTTTATTATCTGCTTTAGCTTAATTTTGTAAAATTATTTTGTTTTAAATAACATGTTTTTTGTTTAATCGATTAATGTATAACTCAAATTTCTGTGATTACTGGTAAAGCTAGAAATAATTTTTAAAATCAATTTTACCCCGGCGCATCCACCATTTTTACACTTTCCATATTTTACGTTTTTATTTTATTTTAATATCTGCTTTAGCTTAATTTAGTAAAATTATACTGTTTTAGATAAAAGATTCTTTGTTTAATCGATTAATGTATAACTCAAATTTCTGCGATTATTGATAAAGATAGAAATAATTTTTAAAATCAATTTTAACCCGGCGCATCCACCATTTTTACACTTTCAATATTTTACGTTTTTATTTTATTTTAATATCTGCTTTAGCTTAATTTAATGAAATTATACTGTTTTAGATAAAAGATTCTTTGTTTATTCGATTAATGTATAACTCAAATTTCTGTGATTACCGATAAAGCTAGAAATAATTTTTAAAATCAATTTTAACCCGGCGCATCCACCATTTTTACACTTTCCATATTTTACGTTTTTATTTTATTTTAATATCTGCTTTAGCTTAATTTAATAAAATTATACTGTTTTAGATAAAAGATTTTTTGTTTAATCGATTAATGTATAACTCAAATTTCTGTGATTACTGATAAAGCTAGAAATAATTTTTAAAATCAATTTTAACCCGGCGCATCCACCATTTTTACATTTCCAATATTTTACGTTTTTATTTTATTTTAGAATCTGCTTTAGCTTAATTTAGTAAAGTTATACTGTTTTAGATAAAAGATACTTTGTTTAATCGATTAATGTATAACCCAAATTTCTGTGATTACTGATAAAGCTAGAAATAATTTTTAAAATCAATTTTAACCCGGCGCATCCACCATTTTTACACTTCCAATATTTTACGTTTTTATTTTATTTTAATATCTGCTTTAGCTTAATTTAGTAAAATTATTCTGATTTAGATAAAAGATTCTTTGTTTATTCGATTAATGTATAACTCAAATTTCTGTGATTACCGATAAAGCTAGAAATAATTTTTAAAATCAATTTTAACCCGGCACATCCACCATTTTTACACTTTTAATATTTTACGTTTTTATTTTATTTTAATATCTGCTTTAGCTTAATTTAGTAAAATTATACTGTTTTAGATAAAAGATTCTTTGTTTAATCGATTAATGTATAACTCAAATTTCTGTGATTACTAATAAAGCTAGAAACAATTTTTAAAATCAATTTTAACCCGGCACATCCACCATTTTTACACTTTCAATATTTTACGTTTTTATTTTATTTTAATATCTGCTTTGGCTTAATTTAGTAAAATTATCCTGTTTTAAATAACAGATTCTTTGTTTAATTGATTAATGTATAACTCAAATTTCTGTGATTACTAATAAAGCTAGAAATAATTTTTAAAATACAATTTTAACTCGGCGCATCTACCATTTTTTCACTTCTAATATTTTACGTTTTTATTTTATTTTTACACTTGCTTTTCTCTAATTTGATAAGATTGTACTGCTTTTCGTAGAAGCATATGAAATTAACAATTGGTTTTGATTGTACTGTTAAAACTCTACCACTAGAGGGCGTATTTCTTCTTATTAATTATTAATACTTACACAGCTGTCAGTGGCAACTCAAGTGCAAATATTAATAGTCACTCGATATTTTTTAATCATAGAGGTTTATTAGACCCAATCTTGTCTAGGTGGGGAGTTCAGCAGCTGGTAAAAGCACAGTAATCCGAGTTTTAGCAAACATCCTCGGAAAAACTTTGAAAACTCTACCTGTGACGTCTGCAATGGACACGACGGATATTCTGGGAGGATTTGAACAGGTAAGTCAGATTTCTTTATTGACAATTTATTTTTTTTAATACATACAGAAAAAAATGTAAGAATAGATGTGCAGTGAAATAATAACAGAATTTTTTTTGGTATTTAATTTCGTTGTAATTTACATAATAGGTGTTTTTTATATATACAAAAGCAATAATTTATTAGTTTTATTTATTTATACATTTAGGCACATAGTTTAGTGGTTAGTTTTTAACCTGAATACATTTGGACAAACTCGTGTTATTGCTGTTTATTTATCTGAGAAATCGACGATTAAAATTATATAAAAATTTCTACAACACAACATTGACGTGATGAAATAAATGAGAAAATAGAGATTAGGATATGTCTAGAATAACATTAAAGTGGCATGAAACGATAAAGCTTGTGCTCGACAGATTTCCCATTTATTACGGTTTCAGTATGGAGAAAAATGTGTCTTACAGGATCTATGTGACATTTACGATCTAATCACAAGGATTTGATTGCAGCTCTGGTCCTAAACACTATTCTACTACAATTTTACAATTTCTACTGCAATTTCTAAAATTTTTGAGCAATTTTTCTTGGAATTTTAGCAATTGCAGTTTCCACAAGAAAGACTTGAGATAGTTGTTCAGTTCTTTAGTGTTTTCTTTAAAAATATTTAGTACCCATTGACAGTGTTCTTTTACAATGATATAGTTGATCTAGTCACCAACAATTTTAATCTCTAATCGTCTCTTAAAATTATCAATTCCTAAAGTAGGCGGATTGTGTTTGGAGTTGCACATTTGTGTGGGTGATCTTAAGGGGGTATTCTGGTGTAGAGGCATGAATTTGAGGGTGTTTTTTCAGATGCTATAAATAAAATTTTTTTGACAAGATATTTATTAATATTTTAAGAATACACAAAATAATAAAAAATCTCAAAAAATTAAAAACTCAAAATGTTATAAGTTCTTGAAGTAGGGGATTGAAAAAAAAAATGGCTCGCCAAGTTTATTACGATTGCAACCCTTCTAATGATCCGAAACAAAAAAGTAAAAAAGATTGTTAATTTAGATGAATGCTGCTATTGTACTAACTAAAAAAAGCGTTAAAAAATTTTTTTTGTTAAATTCCGGCTGTCTGAAAAAAAGAAAAATATTTGTCCTATTTTTTTCCCGTTCGGAATTTTTTAAAAATAGTAAAAATTTTTATTTTGTTATAATAATAGTTCATAATAGAGTTAATAATAGTTAATAATAGAGACATGTATTGAGAACACTCACACCAAATTTCAAGTAAATCGGTTAAGTAGAACCTGAGAAATCATAACAAACTCTTTGAAAAATGTAGTTTTAGAAAAAAGCGTTTAAAATTTCGGGTAAAATTTGGTAGACGGGTGATTTCTAAGGTCTTTTGTTCAATTCGTTCCGGTCTAAAAAGATTGATTTTTTCAAATTTCTACAGCTGAATACTCCCTTAAAAAAATTCACAAGTGATCACAAGTGCAGTCTTTATTCCGTCAATAAAACTCAGATCCTAGTGGATCTATCCCAATCCGGATGCTAGTCACTCTCGGGTGGTGAACTTGGCTCCGGGCTGATGTAATGTGGGATTTGGATTCCTCCGTTTACTGGTTCTGGACTCCAAGGACTCAAATCGGAGTCTCCCTGAAATAAAACGGAGTTTTAAACAAGTGATACAGTCACAGAGTAGTCCAGTCAATTTTTTTTTTTGCACTAATTTAGTTTCTAGCTTTTTTCTTCTGATTTTTTCTAGTCTAGAAACAGTCTTAGTGTTTCTCTGATTTTTTTTTTATTATTACTAATTTAGTATGACTGGTCTACATTTTTTTTTGCAAACTATAGTCAAAAAATTGTCAAAAAAACTTTTTTTTGTTTATAGTTGCAAGTAGTGTTATTACTACTTTGTGCCTATCTATATAAAAATAGTAAACATGCTGTGTACACCACTTACATATAATATTTAATTACCATAGAGCTATCAGGGTGGGCTGGTACGGGCAGGGGCGGTTTAAGAAGCGATATGTCAGTTCTAGGGGGATCTGGGGGTGGGGGTACATTTGGATTTCCCAACCATAAGGGTATCCATCCGCAACAAAGGTCAAGAGTGGCTCGTCTGAGCCCTCTGTGCAGTACCAGAAATAGCGTGGGATTAACGATGGCATGAACGTATGATATGTGCAGAGTTATCTGCAAAATACATGCTTTTTACATTTTTTTTTCGGGGTTGGGAAATTATGTGGAACTAACCTCGTGTCCGAGAGGATTGCCTACGATAGGATGATTGACGAGAGTGACGAAGAAAAGTGGGCCCCAGAATAGCACGTAGGCGGCGGTTATAACAAGGAACATTTTGACGCGTTGCACGCCATCGCGTTCCATTCGACGGAGGTATTCTCGCATTCTTCGGTGTTCTTCCAGGGCGCCGGATGCCTAAAAGATTTTTTTTTAGTAAATTATGGATGTTTGAAATGGCTTAGAATAGGCAATTTTAGTTTAAATTTGTGTTTTTTCGGGTTTTAAGGGTTTTCCAGTTGAACAAAGTCTTTCAATCGAGACAAATATAAATTCTAAGTTTACATGTCTGGCAACAAAATAGTTATGAACGAAGTTTTTGCCGATTTGAAATATACAGAAAATGAGTTGTTCTGTGACAAAATTAGCAGCATTCTTATTTTTTTAATAATATTCTAAGTGCATTGATTATTTCCAAAATTTTTTAGTGTTTTTATTTTTATAATTTTCTAAGCTTAATTTGGTGAATTTGTACTGCTTCTGAGAGAAGATTTTTTGCTTGATTCTTTGATGTTTAATTTAATTTTCTGTGGTTATTAATAAAGCCACAAATAATTTTTAAAAATTATGTTATCCCGGCGCATCCACCATTTTTACATTTCCAAATTTTACGTTTTAATTTGATTTTTATAATTGCTGTTGTTTAATTTGGTGAAATTGTACTGCTTTTGATAGAAGAATCTTTGCTTAATCGACTGATTTTTAACTCAATTTTCTATGGTTATTAATAGAGTCTCAAATAATTTTTAAACACAATTGTAACCCGGCGCATCCACCATTTTTACAACTTACGTTTTGTTTTTTTTTCTGATTGTTTTAGCTTGATGAAATTAGCCTGGTAAAATTGTACTGATTTTGATAGAAGCTTTCTTGCTCGATCGATTGATGTTTAACTAAATATTCTGTGGTTGCTAATGAAGCCACTAATAATTTCCAAGTACAATTTTTAACCCGGCGCATCCACCATTCTTACGCACCAAATTTTTTTACATTTTTTTATATTTTTCTTTTTCTAATGGAAAGTAATAGTGAATAGTTTCAATTTATAGTTGTTGTAGTTTTGTTTAAACGTTGTCTATCTTTAATGCGATGACATAGTCGTGTTTTTGCTGCAATTTTTGTCACATAACTTTTATTTTATGCCTTGTTGATTGGCTTATCTGTTTTTATGGTAGTAATGGTTATTTTTTTTATACTATCATGAAATATATAATAAGCATTAATTACGGAAGAAGTATATTCGTGAGCTCGGAGAGATCAAACTCGGGCTGACGCTATTGACATTTTTGTAAACCAGATTTCAGGCTGTTTCTCGGACGTTCAGGCATTTGACTTACAAACATTGCTATATAGTCTTCTGGAACAGACCTGTATTACCCTTTTTTTTTGAAAACTATTTGTCCCTGACATAATTCTTGCCCTTAAAGCACATAAAAGCTTCCTCCATTTACGTCAACCCTGTTAATTATGCACATGATTGTCGAAACAAAGAGCCTAAATTTATGTTTCCTAAAACAGTAACATTTTCCACAAAGTGCACTCGCTTGAATTGTTCCAAAGAACTTCCCGACTGATTCAACAAAGGCCTCTGCCAGTCATCTAGCCGTATAAAATATTTTAAGGCAGTTTCTATTCCCCTAAAAAACCGCGCCGCAACCTTCTAAATATTTATCTCGCTTTTTCGTTTTTCTCCTTTATAATTTATGCAACAGGACTTAAAACTACAAGCACTTGAGACACTCGTTATGAATTATAGCGAGTAGTCCATGCGTGCATCCGACGCTAATTACCCTCTCCCCGTTGGCGTTGGCGGTCGCTCCTCCACCTCCCGTAACATTAACTAACGTAGTGACGAGCCCTGCAACTCGCACCGCCTCCACATTAGCCTTGGTGAGATCCCGATGTAATTTCCTCAGATGGAAAAGGGTAAGGAAGACGCAGACGAGATTGACGGCGATCCAGAGCGCGTTGAGGATGTAGTGGCGTAGGGGGCCGTGTATGAGAGGGCATGAGGGTGCTTTGTGGCCGGCTTCGCCTTGTGCTGCTAGAGCGCCGGATAGAAACGTCGGCCCCAGGTTGATGGTTATGGAAGCGAACCAGATCATGAACGTGCCGAATAACACGCACTGGGGCGAGTCCATAAGGAGGGGCACGTCGGAGAGGGAGTCGGAGTCGTCATCTTCGGGGAATACGGGAGAGTCGTTGAGGACTGTGGTGAGCATGTTGACTGTGGCGACAGTGACGAGGAGGAGAAAAGCTGTTTCGACGAGGGAGCATTTTTGAACTGGTTGGCAGTGGAGGATTGAGATGCCCAGAGGGAGCAGGAGGGCAGCTCGGGCGCAGTCGACGGCTCCTTGGTGGAAGAGAAGGCCCTGAGACCACCTGGAATAAATAGGAAAACTGTAAATATTGGATATGTTAGACAGAAGCTTTTTCTATAATTTGCGAAAGGATATTTTAGCTTTATCTTCATAAGACTCTTCCAATGGAGACATTAAATGTTAATGCTATTTTAATTTTCTGCTTATTTACAAATTTATGGTTTTTAATTATTATTATTGAGTATTTAATTATTCAATTGCGTAATTTATGTAGAGCCGGATTTGCTATAATCATTATTATTGCTAATTACAATCAATAACGCTACAGTGATTATTTTAGGATATTACGAGTATCTGTTTGATCAAAGTAAATTAGTGAATAATAAAAACTCCAGTGCAACAATAAGATACAATATAAATGTTATCCCGGCGCATCCACCATTTTTCCGTTTCCAATATTCAACGTCTTTGTTTTATTTTGATAATTGTTTCATTTAAATTTGATAAAATTAGACTACTTTTATTAGAAAACATTTCGTATTACCGATTAAGGTTTAATTCAATGTTCTGTGGTCACTAATAAGGGCACAAATAATTTTTAAAAATGATTTTATCCCGGCGCATCCACCAATTTTACACTCTGAATATTTTACGTTTTTATTTTATTTTTCTGATTGTTTTAGCTTAATTTGGTAGAATTATACCGATTTTGATAGAAGCTTTCTTGCTTGATTGATTGATATTTAACTCAGTGTTCTGTGGTCACTAATAAAGCTACAAATAATTTTTTAATTTAAGTACATCCCGGCGCATCCACCATTTTTGCACTTTCATATTTTACGTTTTTATTTTATTTTTATAATTGAGTTAATTTGTTAAAATTTTACTGCTTTTAATGGAAGATTTCTGCTTGATCGATTGGCGTTTATCTCAATGTTCTGTGGTTACTAAAGCTACAAATAATTTTTAAGAACAATTTTGTCCCGGCGCATCCACCATTTTTGCAACAAATTATTTTCTTTTGAGGTTTCAAATCGTAAGTGAAACCTTCCAACACCTCTCTACATATTCATGCAAAGCCGAGTGTAACGCCATTCCCAAACTTTATTAATTTTGTCAAAATATAAGCAATTTCCTCGTCCAGTCGGTAGTTAACCAAACCACATGAAAGGAAATGACCCGACGCGCAATGGGAAACGCCTAACTAAACGATAATAGTTTTGACCATACGTCAAAAACTAGAATGCATCGAAATTAGATTTGTAGCGACTCGTATTGACTCTCTAAGGGCGTGGTGTTAACGCACCGGGATGAGTTACTCTACAAAAGATTTCGAGAAAGGAAAGTGAATTATGAAGTGGAGTAGAAAGCGCAGGATAATTCAACTTGGGCGTGATGAAGGCTCATGTCGAAGTCTGACGGAAATTGCATTTTTTGTCAAATTGGTTAAATGTACGATCTTGGAGAATTTTTTATGCGTAGAGACGCGAAATTGATAAATGATAGCGGTATTAACATACTTTTTCCACTTAAGAGTTTTATAACGCTCATTATTGCAATGTAAAAGATCATTAATTATAAAATATAGAAAATTTGTTTAAGTTTTGCGATTTTTTTTGCAAAAATGGCGTATCTCAACAGGATTAGGATCTTTTGTTGAAACAGATCCGCTTTCATCGAACTTTTTCTAAAGAAGTGTTCGTGTCAGCTGTAACCGAAAAACGAAAATATAAATTGAATCGATGTAACTTCAAGTTTTATCTTCGAATTTGGTGAAACTCGTGTGGCACCTATGCACCAACTTTTCTTTTATTTAAAATAAATGCAACCTGCAGCCGGAGGCATTAAAGTAGTGACAGACTTTCCAAACAAGGTCTTTAAATTTTTCCAATATCAGAAGTTTTTTTTTCTTGTATATTCTTCTCATCAATTATCTAGATTAGCGAACGCAGTTTATTTTTGGTTTTTAGCTTTAAATTGCGGTAGAATTTTATTCCTTTTTAAAGAAGGTGTTTTGTGTGATTGATTCATGTTTAATCTAATTCTCTCTGGTTACTAATAATGCCACAAATAATTTTCAAAACAATGGTAACCCGGCGCATCCACCATTTTTACACTTCTAATATTTTACATTTTTATTTTATTTTTATAACTGTCTTAGTTTAATTGGGTAAAATTGTACTGCTTTTGAAAGAATTGATTTCTTGCTTCATTGATTGGTAGTTTACTCAATGTTCTGTGGTTACTAATAAAGCCATAAATAATTTTTTTAATTTAAGTTTATCCCGGCGCATCCACCATTTTTGCACTTCTAATATTTTACGTTTTTATTCTATTTTTACGATTGCTTTAGTTTAGTTTGATAAAATTGTACTGCTTTTGATAGAAGATTTCTTGCTTGATTTTGTGGTTATTAATAGAGCCACAAATAATTTTTTAAAACAATTATTACAATTATTATTATTATTATTATCTACTATTTTTACACCTCCAGTATTATACGTTTTTATTTTATTTTTATAACCGTTTTAGTTTAATTTGGTAAAATTGCGCACTACTTGTGATAGAAGTCTCCTTTTGTGTTTATTTTTCTCATCAATTATCTAGATTAGCCAACGCAGTTTATCTTTGGTTTTTAGAGAAAAGGTAGCTATCGATCACAGTTTAATGAAAGAAAGAAGTTGCGGCTCAAATGGAAAATCGGGACTGTATTGTTGCTAGCAGTTTTTATTCTTGTCCGTTTAAATTTGGTGAAAAGAAATTGCTTTGATAAGAAGTAGTGAGTTATGGCCGTTTTTTATTTTTAAATTAAGGTATAATTGATTGGAGTAATCTTTCTTGTTGAACTTTGTATCTTCTTCAATTAATGTTCTAGTTTTATCGTAACTCTGCTCGTGTTCTGTTAGGCAATTTAACTGGAGACATTTTTTGCTAAAATTACTTGCAAGAACCTGACAGAAAGGCAATTATTATAACTTCTAAATAAGAAAGAAATGAATGAAGATTGTTTGCGTAAACTTCTGGGTAATTTTATGTGACTTCTTATGTGGATTTCTACAAGCGATTGAAGAGTGAGCGGTTTTAATAATAAAAGTTATTGAACAATCTAAATGATAAAGAATTTGATGTGTTTTAGAAATAAAAAATTACGTACTAAATGAAATTACGAAATTAGTGCTTAAAAATTATTATCTTTTAAATTGCAAATTAAATAAAACATAAATTATTCTTGAAACGAGCCCGCTTAAAACGGTGGCCTTACGGCCACCCTTTACGCGGGCCCGCGTTTTCGCCCTCCGGGCGAAAGGCGCAAGCGCCAGGGCGCTAATGGCGCCCGCCTTCGGTTGACACCGAAGGCGATATTGCGCTACTGGCGCCGCCTTCGCTTGATAGCGAAGGCGATATTGCGCTACTGGCGCCCGCCTTCGGTTGACACCGAAGGCGATATTGCGCTACTGGCGCCGCTTTCGGTTAAAACCGAAAGCGATGTGTGACGGCGCAAACGCCGCCTTAGATTGAAGTATAAAAAATTTTGTTTGTTTGTATAACTTGAATATCTGGTTGAATACTGGCTTTGGGCCAGATGTTCCCACCTGCTGCGCGATAGATATTTGGTGTTTGGTCAAACGTTTGCGCCTGCGACGCGATAGGTATTCACCCTTAGGTCAGATATTAATAAATATTCGGCCTTTGTTCAAACGCTCGCGCCTGCGGCGCGGTTGGTACTCGGCTTACGGGCAGATGTGCGCGCCTGCGGCGCGAGAGATTTTCGTGTTTTGGCAAGACGTTCGCGCTTGCGGCGCGATAAATGTTCAGCTTTTGGTCAGACGATCGCGCCTGTGGCGCGATAAATACTCATCTTTCGGCCGGGCATTCTCGCCTGCGGCGCGATAAAATTTAGCCTTCAGCAGGCGTTCGCGCCTGCAGCGCAATAAATATTTGGCTTTTGGCCAGACGTTCTCGGCGATACTCGGCTTTCGTCTTAACGTTAGATAGATATTCGACTTTTGATTAACGTTTAGATTGGACATTTGCGCCTTCGACGCGGTGGATATTCAGTCTTGGACAGGCGTTCACACCTGGGGCGCAATAGATATTCGGCCTTTGGTTAAAAAATTGATCTTCTTTAGCTATTTAGCAATTGTTTGTAGTCACCTAACATAATTTATTGTGACCCTAACTCATTTAATAAAAAAACAATAATGAAATTTACTTTAAAAACAAATTATTACATTTTCAAATAATATTTTTTTTATTTTACTATTTAAGCAATATGTAATGTAGATGAACCACTGTTGTCTAATTTTTTATTTATTAAATAACATATGATATTTGTAATCACGTTTTTAAATTATATGACGTTTATGACACTATATTGCGTGCAAAACGCCTGCGAAAGAATGTGTATCTGACCAAAATTTGTTTTACAACAGAAAGTTTAGCAAAATATATTAATATTATAAAATCATAAAAAAATTATAGATTGGTGAAAATTTACTATACATTTTTGTTTTATTATTTACAAAAAAAAAATCTTGGCGTGCGAGTGTGGGTACATCCGAACAATAATTATTGCTTTAAATAGTATTATTTAATAACTTATTTAATAGTAAAATTTTTATTATTAAATGTCCTTGAATATTTTTGTAAGTTTAAAACATTAAAAGAAATAAAAAGATTATTAACAATAGCATCAAATTTGGAAAGAATAGATATGTCGACTTTCATGTTTGTGATTGAGATTATATTAAAAAAAAAAAAAATTATTTAATTTTATATACTTTAAACACCCTAATAAGCTCAAAATATTCTATTTCTATTGTTACACATTTATAGTGTATAAGAATTTTACTGAAACATTTAGTATGCATATATTTCTTCATTTATGGGACACTTATCCTATAAAATTATTCTAACGTGTATAAAGTAATATATCATATTAGAAACTTTATTTTATACAATTTAAAAAAAGCGTATTCTTGGTTGCCTACCTTATTTATTTTTCTTTAATTAATTTTTAATTGCGTGTTTTAATTAAAATTTTATTATTTTGCAAAAAACAATTACTTATCAACTGTAAGATAGTTATTAATTAAACAACTTTGGCCTCTAACTGGTATTTACCTTGCTACTGATAAAAAAAATTCTAGTTAGATATTTTTTTTATTTTTCGCACATTTTTTTTTTTTTGTTGTTGTGGTGGCAAGAAATGGATATTTTAGGTAAAATACTTACTAAATCGTCTCTATTCATTGAAATCTCCATATCGTATTGCTAAAAAATTTTATAGAGAAGAAATTTTATAAACTTTAAATAATGTTGAAAAGAGTCCTTTCAGTCAGGAATAAATTGAATATTTAATGATTTTGTGATTTTTCCTTAATTTTGCTACAAAATATCTTGTATTCAGCGTTCCATTTTTTGCTAAATGTTATTTTTCAACAACATAAAAATGGAAGACTTATTTTAGTTATTGGGGCTAATTCCTTCTTGAATTACTCCAAGAAAGTCGAAAGGTTTTAGAGGCTTCTTACTGTTGTAATTTTTAGATTAGGTAGTTATTACTTATTGCACTTTTTTTTGTGATAGCAACAAAGCGATTATATTGAGTCAAAAAACAAAGCGATTATATTGGGTCTAAAAATAAAGCAATTATATTAGGTCAAAACAAAAACTCCGTGTAGTTTTTAGTAGACACGGGTAATTGAAAACACACACACATCTGTTATTTAATTGTGGGAGCAACAAAGGGGCCCCATATTTAAATTAGTTCTTAGGCCGACCCTGTTTGTTGTTATCAAAAACTCACTGTGAAGCAAAAATAACATTTTAAATCACGTTTAATTAAATTTAATTTAATTATTTCAAGTCACTTTTGATTTTTATTTATTAACAAATTATAATTTCTTTCAAAATGCACGTACTGGTTTTCAGTCTTTACATTATAAAAAATGGTCCCCTTGATCAGGAATAAATAGAATTTTGACCAATTTTCTGTCAATTTTTCTCTGTTTTTGTTAAAAAATGTCCCATATTCAGCGTTCCATTTTTGTTTTTTCTAAAAGGTCACTTTTATTTGTCATTAAAATGTAGGACTTTTTTATTTATGGAGGCTAATCATTCTCCCTGAATCACCTTCTTAGAAAAAGTCGAAGGATTTTAGAGGGTGTTTACTGTTAGAATTTTTTTAGGTTAGGAAATTAAAGTGATGATTTTTTTCGTTTTGGTGATAACCAAAAGGGATTATATTGGGTCACAACGAAAACTCAGTGTTGTTTTTAGTCGACACGGCCAATAAATAACACAGACACCTGTTTCTGTTATTTTATCGTTCTTGGGCCTCGGGGGGGCAACAAAGAGCCTCCATAGTGAAGTAAGTTCTTGGGCCGACCCTGTTTGTTGAAATTATTTTGATTTTATTATAAACAATCCTATGTGAAACAGATATAACATTTTAAATCACGTTTAATTAAATTTAAAATCACTTTTATTCGACAACAAAAATTTGAGGTTATGTTTACATCTGTCATCTGTCATATGTCACAGTCACTTAAATAAAATAGCCAATCAAATGCAAAGAATAAATTTTTAATTATTATTAATAAATTATAATATTTCTTTCAAAATGTACGTACTTGTTTTCAGTCTTTATGTAATAAAAAATAACAGGGGCCCCCTTGGGCAGAAATAAATGTAATTTTGAATAAATTTTAGTGTTTTTCCTCTCATTTTGCTAAAAAATGTCCTATATTTATCGTGCCATTATGCTAAATGTTACGTTGATTTTTTTATGGTTCATGGGAGCGATTTCCTTCGTGGTTAACCCTTTTGGAGAAACTATAATTTTCTTAATGTTGTAATGTATTGTATAGCCTAAAGATTCTAAAGAGGCTTTTTTATTGTTATTATTAGAATTTAAACGTTTAAAATAGTTTTTATTTAGGCACTCACTGCACTCACTGAAAGTAAAAGTTTCGTAAAATTTTTAGGTTAGGTAATCTTTGTATGAATTTTTTTCGTTGTAGCAACAACAAAGAGGAAGATTTTGAGTTAAATACTTATTAAATCGTTCCTATTAATAAAAAATAATTGTTACATTTAATCAAATCACTTTTAATTGATGATTAATACAATTTTTTTTAATATTATGTCATATGTCACTTGTGAAATATCAGGCAATTTTAAATCAACCAATCAAATAAAATGAATTTAAAATGAACCAATCAAATAAAAGAATTTAAATAAATAATTGATTTTGTATCTCTTTCTTTGAAATTTTTGCTAAAAACAATGAAAAACATCAAATATTTAAAAATAAATTTCATTAGTATATCATTATAATTAGTAAATAAAAACCTTTCTACGCACTAAAAAAAAGATGAAATAAGAAAAAAATAAAATAAAACAAATAAAAAAGTATTGATTAAAAATTTGTATAACCGCGGAAAATGATCAATTTTTTAGAGTGAATAAGACTGTACATGAATTATAATAGTATAATAAAGATGGAAATAACATTTTTACGACTGAAATACCCCTCTTCATAATTTTATATTCTTATTAATAAATTTCTCAGTAACAAAAGTTTTGAAATTCGTTTAAATTTTTGTCAGTGATGATAAATTCTGCTGAATTATTTGAAAGAACCACACAATTGGATTTTCATAATCCTTTTAATACTTTTAGAAAATAACGCGACAATGTCTGAAATTTCTCGAAAGTTAAATATTCTTCGAACTATTAAAGTCAGGTTTTGGGTTGAATCCTTAAAAGCTAACGGCTCAAAAGACTATAAAAGTTTTATTACGGAATGATAAATGTCTTAAATAAGGCTTAAAATACATTTGAATATTACGATCAGTAAAATAGCTGAATAGAAAAGAGTCTCATTATAAAATGTTTTGAATTCTACTAAAGAACAGACTTAAACCTTAGATTAAAATAAATGTTGGGTTTAAGAAGTTATCTGTTTAGATAAAACGTGTTGAGATTACTAATTTAGAATTTATCATTAAAAATTAGGGAGCGTAACGACTGTCTTATTTTTTTGTATCTAATTCCCCGATGAAATTTGCCGCTTCGTCGCCCGATATAATTATAAGAATCCGCTGTATCCTTGTGGAGTAATTGATTTCGTGTCTCTCTTGAAAGAGATGAACGAGACGGAAAAAATAATTCTCTCATTAACTTCTCGAAGTTCCGAGCTTTAGTTGTGATTTAAATTAGCCCCAGTTTTCGAAAATAAATGTTGAAATGCTTTTATATCACACAAGACACAAACAAATGGTCTAAGCTGCTTTTTTCAATGAAATTTTTTTTATTTTATTCTAATAAGAAGATTTCTTGCCGGATCGATTGATGTTTAACTCGACGTTTTGTGTTTACTAATAAAGCCACAAATAATTTTTAAAAACAATTATTACCCGGCGCATCCACCATTTTTACAATTCAAATATTTTATATTTTTATTTTATTCATATAACGTTCTTAGTTCAATTTGTTAAAATTGTACTGTTTTTGATAGATGATTTCTTGGTGGATTGATTGATGTTTAACTCGATGTTCTGTGGTTTCTAATAAAGCCAAAAATAATTTTTTTAAACAATAGTATCCCGGCGCATCCACCATTTTTGCTGTTGCAAAATTGGATTGTTTTAAATTGCGCTAGTTTTTCAAAATAAATGTTGAAACCTTCTATATCACTCAAGACACAAACAAATGGTCTTGGCGTGCTTTTTTTCAATGAAAAATAAAATATCCTGGAAGGATAAATACCACATCCGCGTCTTTTCTGTCATTCAGAATACTGCAGACAAGCAACTAATTGTCTACTGCCATTAAATCGCATACTCAGAAGTAAACCCTAACAAAACCGACAGAGATTAATCATTCAAGACGTTATTCATAAAGTTCATGCATATTTATTTCAAACCAACTTCCGCACAAATTTCACTTAATTACATACGAAAAGTTTTAAGGGAAAAATCTATTGCAGGTTAGATGTTTGAGATTCCAGAATGTCGGGAATGTTGTGATAAAAGAAAATCTCGTCAAGAAAATAACAGGTTTTGTTCGTTATTAAGTTAGAGAAAAAAATTTAACCGTAAAATATCAAGTGTTAAAGTCGGGAAAGGCTTCAGAAAGGAAAAGAAATTAATACAATAGAACAAAGAAGCTTTGTTGGCTGGATTTAACCAAACTCGATTTAAATCTGAATAAAAATAAAAATATAATTAACTAGTTTTACACAAAAGAAGGTTTATTCAAAATATTTATTACCCAATCTGAAAGCTTCAGAGAACAAAAAAATATCAGGTTTAACTATCTTTCAGGTATTTTTTGTAATTTTATATTAATAAAAAAAAACACTAATCACTCTAGTAGTCGTATAGTCGCGGATAACAAAGTTATCTCTTTGGCTCTCGCTTGGCCACCAACATAACCAACTTCCACGATTAGGCAAAAACAACTACTTCGCGGACTAATGCCCCGACCGACATTGAATTACATCACCTAATCGCCCAACCTAGCAACACACTGAAAGGCAGTGTAACCAGAACTAGCAATGGTGTTCCAATCGAACAATAACGTGGAGAAACTGTATACCGGTTTCGAGGTTTTTGCCCCTTATCAGTGTATTTCGGAGCGTTGTGCTCGATTGGAACGGGTGGGAGAACTCGCTTATATCAAGCTAAGTCCGGCTAGTAGTCGTATAGACAGACACAGTGTGCCATCTAACGAAGAGGGCTGGAAGGTAGCAAGAGTTGGTATAATACTAAACACTCTATTAAAACTTTGCGTGACTGATATAAATAGGAACGCATTACACAGTACAGTTGAATTTAGCAAAGAACATAAATATAAACAACTTCAACAATTTTGAAATCTGAAAATGTGCTAATTTTAGAAGCTACACACGATATTTATTATTAATTTTAGTGCAACACGCCCGCATTTTGAACGAGGCGTTCTAAGGATATTTGTTTTGTATTGGGGATTGGCTCGCATACTCAAGAAATTGGTTTGCGAAAAGGTTTTTGCTTAATTTTTCATTACTTTTATTTTTGCATCTAAATTTTTTTTTTAAAATAAGTAGTTTAAATTAGGACTTTTGGTTGATTATAAGTCTTTTTGCACCATCAAAACAAATTTTTTAAACATTATTTTTAATTATTTGAGCCTTTAATTGACAATGTTTCAATTTGGTCGTCGAATTTTGGGACTCTCTGTTAGTTTTTTCTGATTTTCGAAATTGAAATCCACATTTTGGTAATTTTGAAGTGTGCAGTCGTAATTTTACTAATTTTAGAAATCGGAAAAGACATATATGACGTTGTTTTTTTTAGTTTTAGAAGCCGGAGGCTGTATTTTACTCAACTTAGATGCTATTTTACTAATTTTGGTACCACAACGTATATAATTTAACTAATTTCAGAAGCCATATCAGTGAAGACACATGTGACATTACTTCTGTAATTTTAGAGGCTTGTTTAATTAGTAAATTAGTAATTTACTAATAATTTTAGAAGGCGAAGGTACCACTTTTTTACAATATTTGGAGTCTAAAGTGATATTTTACTAATTTAAAAGTTAGAGACAATATATTTGACTACTTGTTAAATTAATAAGTACAAAAAAGATTTTTTTTGGGTCTTTTAATTTGACTAATCTTGAAATCTAGAGACTTTCGGTGACTTTAGAAACTTGAGGCAACATTTTACTAATTTTATAAACGGCATATAATATTATTTGCTAATTTTTAAATTAATAAGTATAGCTTCAACATTTTTTTTTACTGTTGGGAGCCACAGGCTTCAGTTTATTTACTTTGATATCTAGAGAAATAGTTTTACTAATTTTTGAAGCCACACACGACATTTTATATCAATTTTTAAATTAGTAAAAACAAGGGCGAGATTGTTTTAGTAATTTAAGTACCGGGAGGGAGTATTTTAACTAATTTTTAAATTAATTAATAGAACAGAGACAATTTTTTTGTTATTTGGAGCCGGAGGCAGCATTTTACTAAATTGTAAATCCGGAAAAGTAGTTTTATTAATTTTAGAAACCAGAATAGACAGATACGACATTGTTTTTTTAGTTTCAGAAGCTGGAGGCTATATTTTACTCGCTTTTCAACCGGAGGTAACATATTTTTAAAGTTTTTTGAAAAATCGAATTTTTAAACAGTGTTCTAATTTTTTTTTAATAATTTTAAAAATCGGAGATAATAATCGGAAGTGGTATTTTACTAATTTAAGAATAGAACATCATATTTTTTATTAATTAATACAATAGTTAATACAACAGAGAAATTTTTTTCAGTTACTGGTTTTAGAAGCGGGAGACGATATTTTACTAATTTTATGAGCTGAAGATAATATTTTTTAGTAAGTTTTAAATTAATAAACAAAAGGGGATATTGTTTTAAAAATTTTATTAATTTTGGAATTCGGAGTGACGTAATTTTATCAACTTTAAAAGCAAAAGGTCATATTGTTTTATCAATTTTGAAATATTTTTTTTTGTAATTTTAATTTTCATAAGTTCACTCATCGATCTGTCAAAAAAAAACGTCAATAAATTAAACTTTCTCACAATAAATAATATCAAAAAAATGATTATTTATTCCAACAAAAATTGTTGAAAGTGAAATATTAATTTTAGTCATAAATTTAATGTCATTTCTAATATACAATAGTAGAGTAGAAATATAATTAGTAACAGACGCAAAATAAAAAAACAATTTTAATATAAAAACTGTAACCTTTTTTTGTGTAAAAATATTTTAAGTTAGTAGAAAACTCTCTAAAAAACTAGTTAATCTGCCGTCATCATCATTCCAGCAGCGTTAGCTTAAAAACACCCACTTAGCTGTTCATCTCTAAAAAGAATACAAAACGAAAGTGTAAAACGTCTCTTTTAACAACATCTCTGGTGCATTTCTCCACTCCTGCGGGAACCACTTAATTACATCGCCCCCATATTAGCTTAAAGAAATTATCTCAAAATCTAACCAAGCAGCGCATCTTCCATTTCCCACAAGACAATTGTACTGCAGTCTTTCAAATTAACTTTCACTCCATAAAGCGTGCGTCGAAATGCAGATAACTCCCTTCTTTTTTTGGACAGCTTCCATCTCTCGAAGACCGGAAAGTTGTGCACCGGAACTCAGACGTCTCTGTTACTTAAAACGTTTGACAAGACTCGACAAAAACGAGGCAAGTTTCTGCGCGATTTACGACGACTCGTCTCGTCGAAATTAGTTATGTGAAAATTTAATTTCTAAGACGGTTGTATAAAGTGCCAGAGTTAAGTGGTATTGTCAATAAACCTTTCCAGAAAGCCACTCAATTATTAAACGCCACAGGTGTTGGAAAACGGCCGCTTTTCAAATATACAACATCGGGAGAAAAAGCCTGGAGTTTGTCAAAGAGGACCGAAATATTCCGGAGTGGTTTGCTTTATGAACTGCGATTTTATTGTGACGTTACAGATGCATAATAGATTAAAACTCAAAGCGGGGTAAAACGCCCACACAACCAAGATATTCCGAAAGACTTCTTTTTATTAGATCTGCATAAATATTCGGATTTCCGGTGCAATATTATTCAAGACATATAGCGACGCTTGGATTTATGTCAACATTTATTATGTCTTATATATGTGCGTCACCGGTTCAATAACAAGCTATCGGTGGCGGATGCACAACAAAAAAGAAAATAAAAAAAATCCGTTGAGACATATTTGAAAGTCAAAACTGACAAGCTAATATCAATCTTGCTATACTCTGCTAAACTAAACTGCACTCTGATGAGTCAAGACTGCTTAAAACTTTCAACTAGAAACTTCCGAACTGTGTCTTTGCTCCAATCGGATTTTTACAGAAATTTACAGAAATTTCTATTTTTACTACAACAAGTATTTTAGCGAATCGCTCCACGGTTACAGTTCTTGCTCACTGAAATTTCTGTATTTAAGTCGTTTTTATAAAACTCACATCTCGCTCTGACACTTTTTTAATATTTTATTATTTAAATGTATTTTAATTTTTTTCTGAAACATCTGTTTATATCAAATTTTAATATGTAATAAGCTTTATGAATAATAATTTTATTTGATGTTCCATCAAAATTTAATAACTTTTCTCGTATCTCTATACAAAAATGGAAAAACGCTGTCGAATTTAGTTTTGTAAAATTAATAAATCAGTTTTACGTCACATTTTTGTATTTTGTTTCAACGTTTCTGGTACTGCAAAACCGTGTTCAAGGGTTGCGTTCATAATTCCATTTTTCCAGAGCCAAACAACTCGGTAATTTAAATTCAGCAGTAGTAAAAAGAACGTGTACTGGAATTTATCCAAAATTGCAGCAATGTGCAAGGAATTCAAATATTAATACATTCCATACAGAGGATAATTCATAAAAAAAATAACTAGATTAGCTCAAGTTTAAAATAATGAACTAACTTCTAGTTAAAGTCAGATTCTTACCTTAAAAACCGGAATTAAACTAATTAACTAATTTAGAAGTTCGGGATAATGTGATGAGACACAAGAAAGCTAAAACGGATTTTATTTTAAATGGAAATGAAAATTTCGCTTTCAGGCGCATTCAGAAAAGTTACAATTATGTGAATTGTTTACGAGACATTTCCATTAAAATAAATATTTTTCGTGTGGACTGTTCTACTAGAATTACATTTTTTGCATTTGCGCTCTAAAATCGGTATTTTGCGGACTACAATTTTAGAAATTTCACTGATTTTGCACTAGACACAACAATTGTCACCAAAAAATACAAAAACAACAAGAAGCTACTAAAACAATATAAGAAAAATAGGAGGTAATAGTAAAACTAATTAAACATGCATTCAAAGAACAAATTAAAGAGAAGAATAAAAAGAAAACAACAGATTGGTACGATGAAGATTGCAGTCTCAAGAACAGAAGAAAGACACAGCAAGGAGAAGTATTCTAGAAGAAAATACGCAAAACAGCCAGAAAGAATATAAAAAACAAAGAGCAGAATAAAAAAAATTGTAAAAGAAGAAACGAGACTATCAAAGATGTAAGAAGATTTAACAGAGATTCTGAGCTGAAATCATATTTTGTCGAGAAAAACATTGCCAATTAATGGAAAGCCCAGAAAGATGAATTAAATATGTTGTAGAAGACTTAAACAAATCGTCGACCAAAAGAAGATCAGTTGAAGAGGAGGAGAACAACAGAAACGGAGAAAAAGAACGAGAAGAAGAACTTCTCACATATGATTTCTACAATTTATTATAGAAAAACAAAAATATAACAAGAACCTAGGAGAAGACCACATACAAGAAGAAATGGTAAAGTACGGAAGAGAAACAATGACGAAGATGATATATGATTTAATTATAAATATATGGATGAAAGAACAAATACCGCAAGCATGGAAAACAGAAATATTATGTTCAATCTATAGAAAGGGATAGAAGAGAAAATATAAAAATCATAGAGGAATAGCGTTACTGAACACTGTTCATAAGATAATGGCAACAGTAGAGCAGTAGAGTAAGAGCATATGGAAAAAGTAGTAAGAGAATACCAGTGTGCTTTGAGAAAAGAAAGAACTGTAGTAGACTAAATATTTTTATTACAAGAGATGTCACCACTAAAAATTAAAATCATAATTGCTTTTTATCTTCTTTAAGTCGGCCAATGACGTCATAAACAGAAAGCAGTTATACTAAGCATTAAAAGACTTTGAAACATTCAATGAAATAGTAAGATTAGTAAAAAATGATATTGGAGAAAACCACAAATAGGATTCGGGACAATAGAAAACTATGAAGAAATTTTGTAGTGTTTAATGGTTTAAGACAAGGAGATCCGCTTTTTTCGACATTGTGTATAAATGCCCTAGAAAAGATATTAAGACAGAGGAATGTATATAGACAAGATCTGCTATTGCATCAACGACATCAGTGCCTTGCATTTTCAGACGACGTAACTCACATAAAAACAATAAAAGAAAAGCTATCAAGAGTAAAAAGAAGGCTTATTACAAACGCGGAAAATATGGGACTGAAAGTAATTGAAGAAAAAACTCAATTTATGGTATGAGAAGAAAAGAATTTAAAGAAGAAGATATCTAGATGTAAATGTAAACGAAAGAGAGATATACAAATTAAAAGACATTAAGAGATTTGTCTACTTAAAAAGTGTAATAGAAAAGAAACTAAAAAAATACAGAAGAGATAAAAGCAAGAATAGCAGCTGAAAGCTAAACCGTCTATGTATTACACTCTGTACTAAGTTCAGAAGGTGTAGCAAGACCAACAGAATTTGGTAGAGCAGTGGATCAGTAGACCCTCGTCTGCGAGGGATAGACACGAAGAAAACAAGAACAGTCCATGCTGCAGATATGGGATAGAAAGTTTTGAGCAAAATTTATGAAGAGAGAAAAAATAGAAGAGACTTCGATTAGAAGAACAAACGAAGAATTAAGAAGATTATACACAAACACAGATATAACAGAAGTAGTTATATCACAAAAAATTAGATAAATAGATCACGTAACAGGAATAAAAGAAAACAGATTACCATAAAGAATATTAGAAACAGGATTAGGATCTAACAGACGAAGAGGCAGACCAAGTACAGAGTGGAAAAAAGAAGTAAAGAATGACCTCTAAAAGTTACAAATAAAGCAGTGGAAGAAGAAAGCTTTAAATAAGGAAGAATAGAGAAAAATCGCTAACCAAGCCATGTGTCTACAAGGCTTGTAGTGCTAGAAAACTGATTTCTATAAATACAAACAGATTGCGGTCTACTATGTAAAAATATTTAAAGCAATTATTTAATTAGTTTATTGTTTTAGAGAAGTTGTACAAAAAGTATTATATGTACCACATACTTAAATAGTTTTAGGGGAGTTCTCTTACTAAAGATTTAGCTCCAAACGTCGCCTCTTTGATACATAAACAACTATTTTTAGCTTTGTTGAAACAGATTTTTTTGTGAGCAATCTGAATAAATCATTCTATTAGAACTCTAAAAATAGTGTCCCAATCAGGACGAAGTCTCCAACTTTTCAGTCTCGACGCTTTGTATTACCTAAGTGTTTTTTGTCGGAAAAAGCAAAGTTGGGAATACAAATGCGCCTCTTCGTATTGGTTAGTTTCCTTGTTGTATGTCCCATTTTATAAAGCTCGTTAAATAAAAAAGTTGACTTACCTTCGAAGCTGTCTGTTGGCTAGTATAACTCCCATGAGGGCAATATTCGCGGCCATTCCCATTGTTCCTAAAGCGAATATCAGTGCGGCTTCGGCTGTACCTCCCGGATGACATTGGAAGATTTTCGAGGCATTCAAAGTCGCATTGGCAATTGAACTTCCGAAACGCAGGTTGGCACCTATCATCGCCACCGCTGAACCTGTCACAAATTTCCCGGTTAGCATACGTTTCAGCTACGGCGACAACCCAACCGCATAACACCATGAATCACTCCATGTTTCAAGTGCAGAAGCCAAATGCCACAGGGGAATTTCAATTTAGTTAAAGAATATGACACAATTATAATACAGAAATGTGGGGGTTGGTTACTGATTTTGTGGTCTTATTTTATAAATGACTGGTGATTTCAGTGTTTACACTTGTTTTACAAATTTCGGAGGATTTAATTGACTAAACAAACTATTGACACAGACTCTTCTACAGTTTAGTTTTATTGATTCTCACAGGTTTTAAATAGGGAGCTTCCTGTTTCCATCGGTTCCTCTAAGTAGTCTTATAACAATTTCAATGACTTCTGCTGAAAAGTGTCTGGTCTACCTTGTACTTAATGTTTTAATAGAAGGATTAGGATAATGGTGGCAAGGGCTACTCATGTCTGCACACTTGTTCTAAAAATTTCTGTGTTGTAATAGATATTTAAGCACTTAAAACAGTGTTATAATAGATTATTTAAAAACATAAATCAGTATTTAAAAATAAATAAGACAAAAGTGCAAAACAAAACAGTTCGTCTAAAATTAAATTCTTCACTAAGAAATTTTATGTATTATTCAGTATTTGTATCTTCTATTATTGAAATAAAACAGAAAACTTCCAGATTTTTTCAAAATGGCTTCTCTAAAGCTGAAAAACTACTTAAAAAAAAACAGGTAGAGAATGGTGAAAACAAAAAATTTCGGATTTATTTTTGCGTAAAATGGCTTTATCAGCTTAAAATAGTTTAAAAGAATATATTTTTTTGTTTTAATTTTTTAAAATGGCTGCTGTAAAGCTGAAACACTACATTTTCAAAAAAAAGCTAGAGAAGAGTAAAAAATAAGAAATTTTGGTGGTATTTATGCCTGGAATAAATACTACCACATCAAAACACTTAAAGAAACTGTTTTCAGATTTCAGACATTTCAAAATGGCTGCCGAAATGCTGAAAAAACCTGTTTTTAAGAATAAAAGAAAAACAGCTAGATAATAGTCAAAACAAAATATTTCAGTAGAATCTTTGCCTGAAATGGCTTTATTACATCAAAATATGCAAAAGAACACGTATCAATATTTCAGATTTTACAAAATGGCCGCCGAAATACTGAAAAATGTTGTCTTCAAAGAAAATAGCTAGATAAGAGTCAAAACAAAATATTTCAGTAGAATCTTTGCCTGAAATGGCTTTATTACATCAAAATGTACAAAAGAACACGTATCAATATTTCAGATTTTACAAAATGGCCGCCGAAATACTGAAAAATGTCGTTTTCAAAGAAAAATAGCTAGATAATAGTCAAAACAAAATATTTCAGTAGAATTTTTGCCTGAAATGGCTTTATTACATCAAAATGTACAAAAGAACACGTATCAATATTTCAGATTTTACAAAATGGCCGCCGAAATACTGTAAAATGTCGTTTTCAAAGAAAAATAGCTAGATAATAGTCAAAACACAATATTTCAGTAGAATCTTTTCCTGAAATGGCTTTATTACATCAAAATGTACAAAAGAACTGGTATCAATATTTCAGATTTTACAAAATGGCCGCCGAAATACTGTAAAATGTCGTTTTCAAAGAGAAACAGCTAGATAAAAGTCCCAAAAAATATTTCAGTAGAATCTTTGCCTGAAATGGCTTTATTACATCAAAATGTAGAAAAGAACACGTATCAATATTTCAGATTTTACAAAATGGCCGCCGAAATACTGAAAAATGTCGTTTTCAAAGAAAAATAGCTAGATAATAGTCAAAACAAAATATTTCAGTAGAATCTTTGCCTGAAATGGCTTTATTACATCACAATATACAAAAGAACACGTATCAATATTTCAGATTTTACAAAATGGCCGCCGAAATACTGAAAAATGTCGTTTTCAAAGAAAAATAGCTAGATAATAGTCAAAACAAAATATTTCAGTAGAATCTTTGCCTGAAATGGCTTTATTACATCAAAATGTACAAAAGAACTGGTATCAATATTTCAGATTTTACAAAATGGCCGCCGAAATACTGAAAAATGTCGTTTTCAAAGAAAAATAGCTAGATAATAGTCAAAACAAAATATTTCAGTAGAATTTTTGCCTGAAATGGCTTTATTACATCAAAATGTACAAAAAAACACGTATCAATATTTCAGATTTTACAAAATGGCCGCCGAAATACTGTAAAATGTCGTTTTCAAAGAAAAATAGCTAGATAATAGTCAAAACACAATATTTCAGTAGAATCTTTTCCTGAAATGGCTTTATTACATCAAAATGTACAAAAGAACTGGTATCAATATTTCAGATTTTACAAAATGGCCGCCGAAATACTGTAAAATGTCGTTTTCAAAGAGAAACAGCTAGATAAAAGTCCCAAAAAATATTTCAGTAGAATCTTTGCCTGAAATGGCTTTATTACATCAAAATGTAGAAAAGAACACGTATCAATATTTCAGATTTTACAAAATGGCCGCCGAAATACTGAAAAATGTCGTTTTCAAAGAAAAATAGCTAGATAATAGTCAAAACAAAATATTTCAGTAGAATCTTTGCCTGAAATGGCTTTATTACATCAAAATGTAGAAAAGAACACGTATCAATATTTCAGATTTTACAAAATGGCCGCCGAAATACTGAAAAATGTCGTTTTCAAAGAAAAATAGCTAGATAATAGTCAAAACAAAATATTTCAGTAGAATCTTTGCCTGAAATGGCTTTATTACATCACAGTATACAAAAGAACACGTATCAATATTTCAGATTTTACAAAATGGCCGCCGAAATACTGAAAAATGTCGTTTTCAAAGAAAAATAGCTAGATAATAGTCAAAACAAAATATTTCAGTAGAATTTTTGCCTGAAATGGCTTTATTACATCAAAATGTACAAAAGAACACGTATCAATATTTCAGATTTTACAAAATGGCCGCCGAAATACTGTAAAATGTCGTTTTCAAAGAAAAATAGCTAGATAATAGTCAAAACACAATATTTCAGTAGAATCTTTTCCTGAAATGGCTTTATTACATCAAAATGTACAAAAGAACTGGTATCAATATTTCAGATTTTACAAAATGGCCGCCGAAATACTGTAAAATGTCGTTTTCAAAGAGAAACAGCTAGATAAAAGTCCCAAAAAATATTTCAGTAGAATCTTTGCCTGAAATGGCTTTATTACATCAAAATGTAGAAAAGAACACGTATCAATATTTCAGATTTTACAAAATGGCCGCCGAAATACTGAAAAATGTCGTTTTCAAAGAAAAATAGCTAGATAATAGTCAAAACAAAATATTTCAGTAGAATCTTTGCCTGAAATGGCTTTATTACATCACAATATACAAAAGAACACGTATCAATATTTCAGATTTTACAAAATGGCCGCCGAAATACTGAAAAATGTCGTTTTCAAAGAAAAATAGCTAGATAATAGTCAAAACAAAATATTTCAGTAGAATCTTTGCCTGAAATGGCTTTATTACATCAAAATGTACAAAAGAACTGGTATCAATATTTCAGATTTTACAAAATGGCCGCCGAAATACTGAAAAATGTCGTTTTCAAAGAAAAATAGCTAGATAATAGTCAAAACAAAATATTTCAGTAGAATTTTTGCCTGAAATGGCTTTATTACATCAAAATGTACAAAAGAACACGTATCAATATTTCAGATTTTACAAAATGGCCGCCGAAATACTGTAAAATGTCGTTTTCAAAGAAAAATAGCTAGATAATAGTCAAAACACAATATTTCAGTAGAATCTTTTCTTGAAATGGCTTTATTACATCAAAATGTACAAAAGAACTGGTATCAATATTTCAGATTTTACAAAATGGCCGCCGAAATACTGTAAAATGTCGTTTTCAAAGAGAAACAGCTAGATAAAAGTCCCAAAAAATATTTCAGTAGAATCTTTGCCTGAAATGGCTTTATTACATCAAAATGTAGAAAAGAACACGTATCAATATTTCAGATTTTACAAAATGGCCGCCGAAATACTGAAAAATGTCGTTTTCAAAGGAAAATAGCTAGATAATAGTCAAAACAAAATATTTCAGTAGAATCTTTGCCTGAAATGGCTTTATTACATCACAATATACAAAAGAACACGTATCAATATTTCAGATTTTACAAAATGGCCGCCGAAATACTGAAAAATGTCGTTTTCAAAGAAAAATAGCTAGATAATAGTCAAAACAAAATATTTCAGTAGAATCTTTGCCTGAAATGGCTTTATTGCATCAAAATACAAAACACAAACACGTTTTTCAATTTTACATATTTCAGAATGGCGGCCTAAAGGCTGAAAATCGCTGTTTTCAGGAGAAAATATAAGATATTTCGGTAGAACTTTTGTCTGAAATGCTTTTCAAATATTATCAAAATACATAAAAGAACATGCTTTTATATTTCAGATATTTTAAAATGGTTGCTGAAATGCTGAAAAAAGCTGAAATTTTTAGAGAAAAATAGTTAAAGAAGCGCGAAAAACAGATATATTTGCAGAATTTGGTCTGAAACGATTTTATTACTTTAAATACATTAAGAAATTTAGATTTTAAATATTTCAAGATGGCAGCTGAAATGCCGAAAAAAGTCATTTTCGAAAAAAAGAAAAACAAGTGTGAAAACAAGACGTTATAATAGATTATTTAAAAACACAAATCAGTATCTAAAAAATAAATAATTCAAGTGCAAAACAAAACTTCGTCTAAAATTAAATTCTTGACTAAGAAATTTGATGCATTATTCAATATTTGTATCTTCTATTTTCCGAATAAAACAGAAAACTTCCAGAAACTCCGTAATTCGATTAGGATTTTTCCGATTGTCATGCAACATTTGCTAAAAAAAATTCTTCGGATTATATTTCATCGCAATTTTCTCTTAAAAGTAATTTGAATAACAACAGACCGAATTTATAAAATCGTGAATTAGCATCATTTCTACCCTTCTCTTGTTGTTTTTTAACTCTAATTCTTACAACAAAAAGCTTATTTTTAATTCCGTTATTAAGGAAACTGGAATGCGACTCGAACAAAACAAGTTTTATATCAGCCTTTCTATCTTTTTGCTGCATAATTTTTTTTTAAAAGGACATCAGTTTAATCGCGTTCTTTATCAATCGGACAGTGCCAGTTCCAGAAACAAATCACACAGACAAGGAATTAAATCGTGAGTGTCTTTTGGGAATTGTCCGACATCTATTCAAGCGAATTTAAATTGTACAAATCGATGAAACTAAGCCAACTTTCGCATTATTAAGAGCACAAGATTTTGAACAAGGGAATTAGGGGAAAGCTCGAAGGGCAAGTACCTTTTGAGATCGTTGCTTAATTATTAATTCTTTAAGACTTCCTGCAATGCAGGAACTTGGGATTAAAAGTTTGTGGTGAAATTTTGATGTGGAGTATAATGACGACTAATATTTTTAAGAAAAAAATCTAAGTAAGTCGTTAAAGACGAGCGATAAAAAAGGTTTCTTTTATCTCTTTAAACGCCTCACTATATAATCAATACTGTTTGAAGAAATTCAGAAATGCGTTAAAAAACTGAGAGGTGTAAAGGCAAGTTCAAATGTGATTGCGAGAAGGTTTAACAAAAGACTCGATTAATTCTATCGAAAGGGAAGCTTCCAGGAATAAATTTCTCCTAGTAATTACCAGTCTTATCTGGAACGGTGCGCTCCTTTCACTTTCACTCCGATTTGTCGGAAATTTTAACTAAATCCAAACAAATTTGCCGCAATTACATCACAAGTTACGTAATGAACTATATGTTTTTCCAGAAATATAAACACACATTTCAAATCGTGAAACTCTCGTCGTAAATTCTCGAAATCAGTGTTTTATCCTGAGGGTAGAAGAGTGTATATAAATGTCTGAATATTACCCATTCGATTAGAATTTTATCGGTAGGGGAGTGCTGGTGAAAGGATCGGCCTGAAAAAAAACACGCATCTTGGAATTTATCACATATTCGGGAAGCAACCTCTGGCGAAATTTGATGCTTATCAAGCACAGACGTTTACAAACCGAGTGAGTGGGGGTGGAAACGCAGAAATATCCAACAACCCGAATCAATTTTATTAAAGTGTAACCCAAAAAAAATTGTGATTTCTAGTTGTATAGCTCTTCCAGCTGTTTCCATTCCCGACACTTGTGACTAAAAACGGAATACACTGAACTTTCGACCAAGGGAATAGAGCGGAGGTCAAACACATCAGAAATAATTTTTTGAAAGATTTTTTATTGATGACGGAAATGCACTGTTTCTTGACGTGTTATAATAAAGAAAATGGATTTGATTTATGAATTATAGGATGAAAGAATATACATTTCTAGTCTGCACCGTGAGCTGATGTTGAAAGAGGGAGCAACATTTATTTAAGACAGTTTAGAAGAACAAAAAATTTTTTTGATAAAGATTTAAAAAATAAATATAAGAGATATAATAAAAAAATTAAAAAAAGCAAAAATTCGGGACCGCAAGAATCTCTAATAACAAAATCAAAAAATCGTATTTGCGTGTAATCCGTCGCTAATTCACCCGAGAAAAGAAAAGGAAGTTCCCAATCAAAAAACTCTTGATCTGACTAATAGACTGAAGCTCTCTAAAAGCCCGTCTTTAATTTTCCTCGAAAAGCAATTTAACTTAATTAAGAGAAAAACTCAAGAAAATGAAAATTTTTTCGTCTCATGGAAGCAATAAATTATGTCACAGGGGCTATAATAGGCGCTAAACTAAACAACAATGTTTTTTGGGCTGTAATTCCCTGATGAAACTTTTTCCAAGACTGGAGGCAACTTTTCTCATATATCGAAGTAGTCAAGATGAAATTCAGGGAGTTTTAATTAGGTTAGTTCCGCGTCAAAATAATTGACTTACAAATGAAATTACTGTCATTGAATTCGGCAAAATAAAATTCTATTAGCACTCGTCTTGCGGAGGAAGCCTTGATGAATGTGCACTGTTAACCTACTTCGACGTCTCTGTCTCATTTTCTAGAACAGTTTATTATCTTCTCGATGTTTAAAAATAAAAATTTTGCAATTTGGAGTATAAAGGAAATGAAACAGATTCTCGACAAAATGGGGCCTCCATTATAAACGTCATGAAAACTCCCTACCTGGGTTTGGATAATTATACGAACTACATCACTGCCAAAGATTTCTCTCAAACACTTAACTCGTGAAAGCGCGACACTAATTTTACTTAACGTTTAATAATAACTGCAATTTCTTAAAATAATAACAGAGAGAGCTTCCGAGATAAAAATCTCGAAAAGTTTTGCAAAGTTAATTAAAGCATCAAGATTTTTCTCAATTAAAATCACAAATCACGAAACTATCTTTAATTAAATTCCTTAATTAATTTTTTTTTCGGTTCATATATGGAGACTCTCTTTTAAGAATTAATCACAGCTGCACCAGACATGTCTGTAGATACTTCATCAGGCATCAAGTTTCACCAACAAAAGCTCTTGAAAGCTCTTAATGGCTTCGTACCAGATATAAGACATAAGAAACTTTGTTAAATGATTGATTAGATCATGTAACGATAGATTTGATTAAGCGGTTTCAAATCACGACAAAAACATACTTTATTGCTTTAAATCAAATTTTAATCAAGATTTATATTAAGTGATGAAAAGGGATTAACTCAGTTCAAAGTTTAATAATATTGGTGAAGTAATGACCGCAGTTTGGGTTTAACGAACTTATTAGGTCGGCCACAATGAGGTTCTGATAAACAAGTTCATTATGGTTACAGCTATTCACACTTGACTTGATCAAAAATATAGAAAAAATATTATTTTGTTGTGTCATTGCAATAAAAATTGTATTACGTTGTTTAACTCTCGATTTTTAACAAATTTTGTCAAAAGTCAGGGCTAAATTTTCAACGACTATATTTCTGGAGTAACTGTGTTTGAGGCTTCTTTCCACATATTGAGTTTAAAGATTCCCTAAATCGTCTCTATGGGGTTGAATTCAGAATGATATAGAGGTAAAACTTTGTTACCTTTATACCTTTAAATTTTAATTAATAAGATTTCTATTATGTGAAATGTCTTCATCGTTGTAACTGTTAAAACATAGATTAATTTTCTGCACATTTTTCTTGTTCTTTTTGAATCTTAATTGACAACGTATCAACAAGAATGTATCTAGAATAATCAAGATAATAATAATATATCAAGAATAAAAGAAAATATCTTTCAGAAGATTGTGAAATGTAAATTATATGGAAAGATATAATATTATAGCTTTCTAGAGGATATATTTTTATCATATTGTACATCAATCCGGACGCACGGTCAGTGACCTCAAATGTATCACTTTATTAACTAAAAACTTGAAAAACTCTGAACGTGATTCGTGGTATTAAGATTAATTTTAACAACAATTTTTCTCAGAAGTTTTTTAAATAAAAAAACTGGGCTGCGATTGATTGTTGTCATAGAAAAGTATTAAAATTTGCGATACTACCGGTAGAATCTCAACTCAAATTTGACCGATTAAAGTCAAGAAAAAAATTCGAATTGATGAACCAGATTTTTTAGATTTTTAGTGTTGAAAGATTTTTCAAGTTTGTAGATAAATCCGATATATTTATTTCAGAAGAATAAACTGAAACGACCCCCAGATTTTTCCGGTTGGTTATCAAAACTTCCATTTTAACCGATAAAAGTGAACATCTAGACTAACTCAATACAACGAATAAGAAAATGGGAAACTCGTGTCTCTTTGTTTTTAAAATGGAATAAAACAGTAGAGAGAAAATTACAACAATAAAGTTGTATAGCGTGGCCATTTGTGAAATACTCGTATATCTACAGAATATAAATTCTGGGATGCAATGAGTATGACAGTAATTCCGAATTTACAAAATGTAATCTCGTTTACACTATTTCAAAATTAATTAAAATGAGGTTACACCAAATATCACAAAATTAGATAATTAAAACATTTACTCTTTATTTGTTTTACAAAATATTTATTTATCTATTATCAGAATTAACAAAATTATAAATAAATTATATAAACCATGTTAAATATTTAATTTTGATCTATAAACAGCTGTTTATTTCGCTGTTACTAGATTATTAACGGAACGTTTATTTCAAAATTTTATTTTGTGGTTTACAATAGCTACTAATGCAATAGCTCGTTGCACTCGTGGTCCAACACGTCTAGAGCTTAAAAGACATCGATTTTGCAACTTATTGCATTCAAGGTTTTTTGTTACAGCGTTTTATAACAGATTTTTCTTTCAAAAGTAATGATCTCAACAGAACATTCACATTGTACAGCAGGCAGACGGCAGCTTGCTATGGATGTAAATTTCGTTGTTTACTGCTTTTATAACATTACAGACTGTTAACTTGGGTTCTGTGCTTAAGTTCTGTGATAAAGGAACACAAAAATAAGCGATTCTGAATTTGATTCCGACGTTGAAAATGCTGCGGAAGCTGCACTAACCACGATAGTGCCCGAAAAATCTAAGAAAATTTATAAGGAAGCATACAGGAAATTTGGTTGTTGGTGTGAGAAAAAAAAATGTTGCAAGTATTGAAGAAAAGGTACTTTTGACCTATTTAGCCGTCTACTTTATGGAGTACCTACTCATGAATCATGATATTACTTAAAGAATGTAGATATAAAAAATTTTACAAACTTGATTGCATTTCAAAAAAGAAATGCCAGTAGATACAGAGCTAAAAAATCCAAAATATTTACCAAGCAGGAGACTATTTATTGGCAAAAGTTGTGCTAATTACTGGGATTTTTGGCGAGTTACGCAGAGAAGAAATTACGTTTTTGAACGTGGAAGATATAGAAGATTGTACAAGTTCTATTAAAGTGAAAATACCGAACACCAAGACAAGAATTTCACGAATGTTTACAATAGCTGAAGGATTTGTAGGTGGAATTAGTTTCTTAGAAATTTTCCGCAAATACGCACAGCTTCGACCTCCTCATACTGAACATCAGAGATTCTTCTTAACCTATAGAAATTCCAGGTGCTGTACGCTACCCGTTGGTATAAATACAATTGGAGGTACGCCTAAAAAAATGCAGAATGTCTCGGCCTTCTAAATGCAAAGGAATATACAGGGCACTGCTTTCGCCGTTATTCAGCAACACTCTTAGCAGATTCAGGAGTAAATATTACATTACTCAAAAGACATGGAGAATGGCGATCGAGTTCTGTTGCGGAAAGTTACATAGAAAACCCTGTTGAAAGCAAAAACGCAATTTCGATGAAAATTATGGGAAAAGAAGAAACTGTATTAAAGAAAAGAAGAATCTGTGACGAAAATAGCAAATTTGAAATGACGTCTACAAGTATCGTTTCCACTTGTATTGAAGTTCAGGAAAGAAATCTGAAATCTTCAAATGTTCAATTTAGTCACTTAAGTAATTGTACTTTTCATGTTTATAATAAATAAATAAAATAAAAAATGTATATAAAAGTACGTCATTTATCAACCAGAATGACAATCAAAAAGTCACTGTTATAAAACGCTGTAACAAAATTTTTTTTTTTTTTGTTATCAATTGTCAAAATTAGATGAAATCTTGTATAACATACTAAGTGTTTCCACTAGCCGCTTGTCAAACGTTAATTTTAATTTCTTGTATATTAAATAAACATTTCGTTTCTGTATTAAAATTTAACTCGTTTCGGCCGCATCAAACGCGTGCAAGCATAAAGCCGGTCGTTATAAAGAAAAAGACGACCACAAACTGTTCCCTGTTTGTTTATAATCTACATGCAAATTGCATTCGAGGCGTCCTTCAAAACTTCTTAAATTATTCTGTACCTAATTACGTTAAACGTATCATAAAAAGAAGGAATACAGTTTGTGTGAATTACCTGTAAAAAGGGCAAAGGACATTTGCATGTGAAAGGATAAGGAGTGATATCAATCCTCGAGAGTCGCTGTCGAATAAATCCGACGACCTAATCCGATAAGGCTATCCGAAATATTTGTCGGATACGTTAAAAGCATCTATCTTTGCGACCTATATAAAACTATTATTTTCTTGTCGGTTGTTTTGTTTATCTGGGAAGGGGTGTAATGTCGTTGTTCTCAATTTCGAGATAAATATTGCTTTTATTTCGCGAAAGATTTACTCTCCGCCCAGTGGAAATAAACACGATAAGGAAACAGAGTTCATCCCGAGAGTACTTTTACTTGGTATGAGTTTGATAGTGAGGAAAATCTTTAACAAGTTTAAGTGTATTACATTTATTATGTTTGTATACATACGTGTTGTGTACTAGGAACGTTTCACATGAATTATACAACTCAACAAACTTTATTCAAATACAATTTCAAGCGCAAACGCTTTGCTTTATTCAATTGATTGTGGAAAATTTTGTCTAGTACAGTTTAGAAAATACAGAGACGCATTTTATGCTCCAGGAAGTAAAGAAAATAAACTCTATCATCTGAAATGATTTATTGCTATACCCAATGAGATAATTTTTAAAACTAGACAAGTTTAATAAATTTTGAAATTAGCAGCTAAATGTAATACTAAAACTTGCGGCCAATAAAGTTTCACAGAGTGTAAATCTTTCTACAATGAAATTATTAAAACATTTTGTCTATTTCTACCAAACTGTACTTCAAATTTAGTTTCTTGTTATGAATATTTCGGAGTAACAATAAGAGAAAGAGAGTTTTGAGTAAATTGTTTGAGAAAATACCAGAAGGATATTGCGCCGATATTATTAAGAGACACGCTTATGTACCGATCGAGAAAGAATGAGTCATCGCTTTGTCTGAGTGGAGAAAGGTAACGAAACTTTCGGGCGCATTCTGGAAGGACGTATGAAAATATAAATGATAATATAAAACTGTAATTTTTGGTTTAATCACTAGAAATATACCGAAATACGAATTCTTGAATTTGCTTTCCGAATCTTTATTTTCAGTATTAAACCAACAGCAGGTGTAAATCTTCCAGACCACTCTATGTAAATTATTCGCGAGAAAAGTTCCGTTAAGCTTTTACCAACATTTACATAATTTTCGTGGAAAACTTTTCCGGTTTGAATCGGCCGAATTCAGTCATTTATTTCTACACAAAAACAAACCATACCGGCTGTACATTTTCACCGATGTTGATTTTACACTTTCTCTGTGTGTGAACCAAGGACCTATTTAATACACATATAAATTTTTCTGTTTTATAATTTATCACTGTCTGTTCTGCGAGCAGCAAAAACTCGAGATTACGCCCATTTTTTTTAGATAAAAAATTATTGCACGTATTAATTTCGAATTTACCAGGCTGGAGATGACAGGATGTAAATTGGAATAGACGGGCACAATTATCATTTTTTTAGTTTAATTTAGTCATTTAGATTAATAACACAATTTTATTTTTCTTCCAATTTCATTTCGTGTTATTTCTTGGTAATTTGATTTGAATTTCTCAAAAGCTAGAAATTGAAATGGGAGTCAAGCTTATATAGAAGATTGTGTGCAAGCCCGGCGCATTCACCATTTTTGCACTCGAGGAATTTTACATTATTTTATTTATTTATAAAATGAGATGATTTTAGATTTAGGTACGTTTTGAAAAGCAGTTCTTACTGTTCTTGGGTATAACTAATTCTAAAAAATTATGACACAGATATCAAGAATTTATGGGAAGATTA
Organism: Tribolium confusum; assembly: GCA_029207805.1. Taxonomy (NCBI): domain Eukaryota; kingdom Metazoa; phylum Arthropoda; class Insecta; order Coleoptera; family Tenebrionidae; genus Tribolium; species Tribolium confusum. Next base: position 2,244,877 of record JALGAY010000004.1, read on the forward strand.
TTTGCTAGCCCGGCGCATCCACCATTTTTTGCAGAAAAAATTCGCATTATTTTATTAATTTACAAAATGAGAAAATTTTGGATTTGGGTAGGCTTTGAAAAACACTATTTACTGTCCTTGAGCTTAATTAGTTTTCAAAATTTATGACACAGATATGAAATAATTATTAAAAGACCTACTAATCCGTCGCATCGACCATTTTTACAATCGAATTTTTTACATATTTTATTTATTTATAAAATAAGAAAATTTTAGATTTAGGTAGGCTTTTAAGGGAAGTATTTATTGTCGTTGGGCATAACTAATTATAAAAAATGTATGACACGGTTATTCGGAAGAGTCTGCTGCAATGGTTTTCTGCTTCGCGGAACAAATCGGTGGAAAACAGCAACCGGAAAGGGTCATCGGACAATATTCACTAGGATGTTGAATTTGGACCCCATTTTTGAAATGGGGGACGACAGTATGACTCCCAGGATTGCTACAGATCACAAGTATCTTGTGAACATTCCACCACGTGACAACTAGTGTGAAAAAACGAGCAGCTTTAGAAGGGGCGACTAGCTCGTCTGCTATACTGACGGGTCGGTTTACCCCAATGGGGCGGGCTCAGGGATATCTATATGTGGGCTCGGTGTTGAAATTTCAATACCTTTGGGCAAACATGTGGGCGTTTTCTAAGCGGAAATCTTCGCTTTCCTCGCTTGTGTGACTGAGTGTTTTGTCAAACAGGCGAATCTGCATTTGCACCGACAGTCAGGCTTCGCTGCAGGCCTTGCAATCGTGCAGGTACTCATCGAGGCTTGTCTGGGAATGTCACAACAAATTACAGGAACTAACGGAGTGCAACAAAAAGGTTATACTTTGCTGGGTACCAGGACACTGTCTAACGGGTAACGAGAAGGCTAACGTTCTGACTCGAGAGAGTTCACAAATGGACTTCATCGGGCAGAACCGGCTCTTGGCGTTACCAAAAGACGACAGAAAGACACACTTCATAAGTGGATAGAATCTCGCCATTTCCCTGAATGGCAGTTTCAAAATGGCATGCAGCAATCCAGGCTTTTTATTAAAGGACCGGACAAGGCACGCATTGAAAATCTGATGCGTCTCAATCGTAGAGACCTTCAGTTAGTGGTAGGCATGTACACAGGACATTGCCTACTAAAAAGACACCTGCACGTCATCGGACTCAGCGATGACGAGATTTGCAGAGGTTGTGCTGAAGATGAGGAAACTCCTCTCCATATTCTCTGTTACTGCCCTGCATTTGCAGGCTTCAGAGATTTATACCTGGGCTCTCGATATCTGAAGCCCGGGAAGGCTTCTGCAGACAAGGTACTGAGCTTCATCAGAGGCACAAGGCTACTGCAGTAGTACTATTACGAGAGGTAGCACAGAATGGGCGTAGGCCTCGGTGTGCGGCTCGCGCTTCGGGCTCCTCTTGTCAATAAAAAGGAAATGACGCGGTTATCAAGAGTTTATTGGAAGATTATTTACTAGCCCGGCGCATCCACCATTTTTACCTCTATTATATTAATGAATAAAATGAAATTTTTTGGATTTGTGGTAATTCAATTTGAATGTTTCTAAAGCTAGAAATGAAAATGGAGTCAAGGTTAGGTGAAACATTTAGTCTTGTCAGTTAAACTCTTTAGGTGCTTGTTTTAAGTGAAGTTTGTGAGGATTTATTTCTCGAGTTTTCTGAGTGAATTTATTCAAGTTCGAGATAACAGAGGACAATACTGTTAATTAGTCGATTTTGTTTTGCACGTGGAGATATCGCAGCTCCATATATCAGAACGGGAAAGGATAAAGGATAACAGATGAGAAATTCCACCAGTTTTTGTACAAAACAGGGAAAATCATTTTCTGGATATAGAAAAGTCGAATTTTAAGTAGTTCCAGTTTTATATTTAGCCAACCTTAAGTTGTTTTTCTAACTTTATTTCTTAGATAACCTAAAACTTGTTTACGTTTCAGTCCCGAATTATTGAGCTAAGGACATCTCCCGGAATTTTTTTAGATAATTTATTAGAAGCGAGATTATTAGATTCTGTTGAATTTATTCATGAATTATTTAAAGTAGCTAATCTACTTTACTCACGAATTTACTTAAGAAAAAGAATCTAAAAATATCACACGTACTTCCAAACTAATCTTTTCGAAATCAACATAATTTATCGCTTTTTTGCCACTTGAAACATTTTTTTTTTTTCAATTTGAATCTAAATAAATACATGGGATTTGCGGTTTGGCCAATATTGGATTTAGGGGCGATACTTACCAGCCGCCATTTTGTCTGTTTGCTCTTCTTGCCCTTATTACATTCTCTCTGGTCCATATGTTAACATGATTGATGTTTTTTCACTTAGACACTTTAAATTAACAGTCCTGGAAGGACACCAAATTATTTGATTTGGTATCTATTTTAGGGAATGTCGAGGTGTTTAATTAGGTAAAGTTCGCTTGTATCAGCTTCAGAGACAGTAGGAATGTGAGATTTATCCGTGTTGTTTTAGAAAATTTATACATCGGTCGAAAATGAAAGTGTCTAAATTATTTATGGGAAGGTAGAGTTATGAAATATAGGGCTGTTTAGTTGAAGACTTCACACTTATTATATTTACATAATTTTGGAATTTAAACCTTGTGATGATAGCGGCCTTGTTTCGATTTTCAGAAAAGGGGAAAATACAAGCGGTTCACCGACTTCGAATGTATTTGAATTTTGATTTATATTATTTCATTTTCTTGGATCAGACGGTATGTGGACCCAAAGAGGAATCTCTGAAGTGACTTTTTTATGGCAGATATTGATCTATTTTTCGTGCTTTTGCTGATTCGGTTTTTCTAAATTTATATAAACAAACGTAATGTGGGCTTTTTACTTTCTAACAAAAGTGTTTTTTTAAGATCTAACTTTGAGAAGCCTCAATAAAAGTAAAAGAAAACAGTTTTTTAGAAACAGATTTTTTTTATTGTGGTTTGTAGTTACAAACATTTTTTATTGATCAAATAATAATTTATTTATTTATAATTTTATAGCTTTGAATAAAATACATCGTTTTTAATTTAGTTACTACAGTATTTAACGGTTTTATCGATTTATCATTTATCATGTTTTTGTTTATTTTATGTGTGTTTTAATATTGCATTGTATAGAAATTTTGGATATGGCTAGATCTTTAAAAACACTATTAATTGTTTATGGGCATAACTAATTGTAATACATTTATGGCACACATTTAAAAAATTTATTGGAAGATTATCTTCTAACCCGGCGCATCCACCATTTTTGTGCTCGAACAATTTTGTATTTTTGTATTTGTTTAAAAACCGAGAAAATTTTGGATTTGGGTAGTTTTTAAAACGCACTATTTACTGTCCTTGCGCCTATTTGTAAAAATAAATCACACGGATTTGAAGAGTTTATTAGAAGATTATTTACTAGCCCGGCGCATCCACCATTTTTGTTCTTGAAGAATCTCACATTATTTTATTTATTTATAAAACTAGAACATTTTAGATTTTGGTACCTTAAAATACATTGTTTGACGTATCCATGACTGTGCATAGAGTCGCGTTAAAAAAAACTGGACACCAGTTTTGATATGATCAGCCAAACCACACTAGACTACTTAGTGCCTACAGATTTCATGAAATACATAAGATATAATTCTAAATCTATTTTTTTTAAATTTTGTTTATTATTTTTTGCATTGAAGGCATTCTAAAGGCCCGATTTCAAGTTGAATTTTGCACCATTGCAAACTGTCAAAATGCTGCAATTGACACTACGCTATATTCAAAATTCAACAGCTCATTTCCAAAAAAATTTAATTTTACGTCAAATTTTAGCTACTTTATCTTTAATATTTTGAAAATTGGTCGTAAATGTGGTTATAGTGGTAAACTGAGGACAAGAAATAATTTCTACAGCAAGCCATTGGCTCTTTAACTTTTAACAAAATATTTTTAGAAGAGCGTCTATTTAGGACATTTCATATTCGATTTATATAAAAATGGATGTTATGGGTATTAAATATTTTCAATTTTATGCTGTTAGTAGTTTGTTTGTAACTGTTTTAAGTAACTTCAAATAATAAATAAAAAATTTAGGGAGTTCAAGGACAACGCATGAAAATTGTGAAAAAAATGTTTGTGAATTGAGGTAATGTTATATTTTTTCTTTTATTTTTACTTCTACTCGTATTAATAAAGCGATTATTCATCCAAAAAATTAGTTGTTGCATCTAATTAGATAAAAATTGAGATTAAATAGTAAAATTTTTAAAAGAGCTCGGCTGACGCCTCTTGTTTGCAGTTTTTACTCGCACGATATTACTCACTTATTGAGTTCATTAAGTAATATACTATTATGTAATTAGTTATAAAATCACAAGGGCTGATTGCATAAGCGTCAATCAAAATTCATGGGACATTAATTCCTCATTAACATATTTTTAACCAATCAGGGCACGGTATTTTGATTTAATTAGAGATTAATGGCTCATAAATTTTGATTGACGTATATGCAATTAGCCATAATATTGTTAATAAGTATAGTATTTGCTAAATAGATTTTTTTAAATCGGATTACCAGTATGCACAAAATAAAAAAAATATTAATTAACACATTTGATGGTAAAATAACTAAGATGAGATTGAAATGTAACTGAATCAGAGCAGACTGTGCCAGCGTTACTGTAATTATATGTCTAATGTTAATACTCACTTCTACGGCTTTCATTTCGATCTCAGCTTATTTAAGTTTGTTAAAAAAAATTCAAATTCGTTTAATTCTGACTCTATTTCTTCTGAAACAAATCAAAGTGATAATTTTACAATGCTTTAATACACGGACATACATAGTTGAGCAAGTATAATTGTGAATTTTGACTTGAAATTGTAAATCTAACAACAATGCTGCTTAAGACAGAGCTGGTTTCTTATTTTCACAATAAATTTATGCTCTAAAGAATCTATGATATGATTAGAGCTCGCAAGTAAAGAGATAAATGCAAATCGAGTCTTTTTCAAACCGAAAACTGCTGTTAGATTTACAATTTTGGTCAATATTTACGATTCTGGTTACTCTCCTATACCAGAAATTTAAAAATCGATGTGTTCAGAACCAATATTTAAACAATATATTTTTTTATTAGAGTAAATAAATAAATCTACTTTCTTTTGTTCAATTTTTGTTTTGCTACTATTTAAATAAACAATGTCAGTTATGAGATATATACTTTTTATAACTAGTGATGAAAAATAAAATGTAACTGTTTTAATGACAGTTCATTTAAAAAAACGAATACAAAAAGTGCTAAAATATTTCCCAGTCATTGTCTTAACAGTTCTGAATTACTACAGTCCACTAACCTGAAATTTCAGTCAAAAAACAAGCAACTAGTTCACCTAAATTATTTTTTTTTGCTCTCATGTTATTTAGTGAAATGTAATTGCACTATCCTGGCGCATCCACCATTTTTACACTTGAGGACTCTTTAATTTCGTTCATTTATTTAGAAAGAGTAGAACAGTAATGCAATTTTTTTCATGTATTACGTATCAGAGAATAATTTTTTTTCTATAATGTCGTTGGAAACAATTTTTTACGTATCTTTGATGTCACAAGAGAACAATTTTTCTTGTTTGTTATATTTTTGGTCATTCTAACGTGTCAAAAACACAATTTAATTTTATTAAATAAAGAAAATGAAAATGACAAATCAAATGTTTTAATTTTGGGTAATTAATAACAAGTGTGGCTTTTAATTAAACTTATTAAATGTTTGAAATTCATTTATCATCATGTTTATAGCAAAATCTGAATTTGACTGAGTTTCTAACTAGTTCTAAACTAATTTAATTATTTAAAAAAATCTAAATTTTATTAAGTAAGATAGTTTATTTAGAGAAAATGTTTTAGAAGATTTTTTTTGAAATGTTCTGTATTTAATCAATTGAAATGAATGCTAAATGCAAATTTTGACATTGCATATCTGCAGATTTAACAACGTGTGATTAAATCATTTAAAATCGTAAATCTCTCTTGACTGGACGATTACATTTATATCAAGGGATTGGCGTTGTTTGTTAAAAGACGATTTATTGACCGGATTATAATTTAACATTTCATGTAAACGAATGTCCGGATTCCAGTGGCTACCAGTCAAAAGTTACGTAACAACCCCTTAAAAACAGTTTTTTCTTAACAAGACCGGTCTTTAGGAACAAAAATGTCGTCACGTGATTGTAAATCAAAACACGTAGGGATGAAAAGTTGCGTATACCCTCGAGATTTGTTTTTTCATTGGAAGTTTACTTTTTGAATTGTAATTTTTCGGAAAAGTTTGTTACTTTCAGGCCTATCGTAAACAGAAAGCTGAAATAAAAATAATTTATATGTTCGAAAAGGGAGGACAAAAAGCGTCTCTTTGCAAGTCCTTGGATTAGTGCCAAGAACATTTCAAAATTCACAGTTTAACACAATCGATAACTGTACCACTAGCAAAAAGAAATCGAAGCAGGTACGTCATCAGCCCTAATGGTCTTAAACACTGCCAAGATAAGTTTTTCTTTAACTCAATCAACTGAAGCCATCTTGACCTAAATTTAACGAAATGAGACACAAATTAACTCACGAACACTTCAATTAAATTTGTTTTAATTTTAGGGACTTACGGGTCGTATTAATTAATTCTGTAATAATAAGAATTTAAAGTTTTTGGGTGAAATAAAGAGAGGACGCACTCGGTTTCAGTCGGTTGAATGTCTCCCGGACCAAGTCCGGGATTAATTAACGCTACTTTAACCGGAAGTTTTTTTTTTAATTCGGTACGTAAGAGAAACTCCGGACCGGTCTTTTGCGTGTATTTGTGACCGAGTTCGCGAGGATACTGCAGGGATGCTGTAACGTGCCACCCTATCGCTCGAGTTATATCCCAGGAGTGAGTACCGAGGTCTGCTCACCGAGAGTTATGCTCTTTAATTGGGACAAATTTTTACGTTGAATAATAGTGCTAATAGTAGTAATAATCTGCCAACAAAAAGAGAATTTTATAAAAAAAAATTGAGCTTGTAGTTGAAACAATATCTACAAATAAATAATTTCTAGACAAATTTTGAAACAACTTCTAAACTATCAGGAATTTTAAATTTTTTTGATTATTATCGTCTTTTAAGCATGTCTGAGAAATCCAGTTCTTATTAGTAAATTTTACAAAAATTGCCAAAGCTTGAAAATCTTAAAAAAGTCGTAATATCACTCTCTTTTAACTTAAATAAATAAATAAATTCTAAAGTAATAATTTTATATGCAATATCGATCTGCTAGCTAATCCTTTGTTGAATGCTGCCCAGCTTTTGCAAATCGACTAAGAGCTAGAACTGTTCAAAAATCCTAAAAATGAAATTTTTGGTTGGCTATACACGTACTTGTAGTTACCCAAAAATAAAAATTATAATTTTTAGAGAAAAACCAATCTTAAATTGGTAATTTTTTGACAATTTTTGATTAAAAAAACAGTATTTTATATATTTAATCGATAACTTAACATATTCTTTCAAAATTTTTTTCAAAATATTCTTCAAAAAAATAGCACAAAGCACATGAAATTCGGTTTATTGGTTTAGGAGTTAAAGCCATTCAAAATATGTCAAAAACAAATTTTTGTTTACAATTTTAGCTTAAAATTATTGTTTATAGATTTCTCCAAAATTATAAATTGGATTTTAACAAGTTTTACTACAAGAATATGTCCCAAAAATCTAGTATTGATTGACTATTTTTGAAAAAAATTGCCATAAATTTTGAGTTTTTTTTAGTTAAAAAAATCGATATTTTGAAAATTTAAAATGTATGTCACTCAGGCAGAAAGACAATGGCAGTGCTCAGGTGCTTTTTGCATTTTTTAGAGCACTCGCGGGCTGATTTGCAGCCTACTTTCTGCCCTAGAGACACAAAATTCTATTTTCGCTCACCTAAACAGTAAAAGTTTGTAAGGACTGCTTTTGAAGGCAGAACAACTATTTTGTTGCCTTCTTGTGTCAAAAGGACAGTTTTGTAGCTCTCTTAATATCAGTATATGCTCATATCACTCACAGTACAAAGTAAAAAAGCCAGTCAAACCCAATGTATCTATAATGGCAATCTTTTTGTTGTAAAAGAGCCTTGCTTTTTTGTTTTAATAGATTAAATTAAAATCTGTAAAATTACGTTTCCAAATTTTCAATTTCGGTTATTGCATCACGCTGCTTATATAACGTTACGTTGCTTCTCGAAATTTTTCGGAAGTTACGCGATCTTTCTCTACTCATGCGAAACGATGACATTATTTTTTTCGATCTGTCTATGAAGCATGACTCGAATCTTTTAATACACCTGTGGGCTGTAAATGCCTGCTTTCTGCCCTAGAAACACAAAATATTATTTTTGCGTAAACAGAAAATGTATCAGTAATGTGTGCTTTTGAGGGCAGAAAATACGTCTTTATTGCCTCCTTACTACGTCAAAACTGTCTTGTTGTCCTTCTTTTTTTAAAGAAACGGTCTTTTGAATTCCTCTCGATGGGTTCATAGGCTTGACTAATAATAATGGTTTCGCAGAATTTCATGCTCTAACATGACTCATAGCACGAATCTTTTAATGCACCAGCGGGCTGCAGATGCCTATTTTCTGCCTTAGAGACACAAAATACTATATTTTCTATCGATCTGCTACTTCTGCTAGTTTTTTAGTTAAAATACCAAAATTTTGGGTTGGTTGTTTTTAGAAGTTACCTAAAAATAAAATATTATAAGTTTTAGATAAAAACCAATATTAAATTCATTATTTTTAGATAAATTTAGTTGTTATAAGTCTATTTTTAAAGGAAAATGTCAAAAATAGAGAAATTTGATTTGTGGAATTTAAAGTTAAATTACTTAAAAACTTACGAAAAAATTTTATTGAAAAGGAAAATCGCAATTTTTTTATGGAAGCGATAGCTTATAAGGCCCTCTTTCAAATCCAATCAAATATTTGAAAATCAGTTTAGCAGTTTCAACGATAATGGTGTTTTCTGCTATTTTGGTTTAATTTAGGGATAGGAAGATTAGTTGATGTTTTAGATTGTTAATACTGAAAAATTTAGTTACTAGGCGACGTTTCGGAATGTTTTTATTCTTTCCCCAAAGCTCTCAATTTAATCACAGAGTTGCTTGATAAACGGTCATTTGAAACCGACTGCTGTTTACTATTTCAGCTGAAAACTAGTTATCTATTAATCCCATTTTAATAAATTTTACACCAATTGTAAGATCTTAAAGTTCTTTATCTTGTAGATTTTTTTCACATTGTTTTTGTTATTTGTACAAATTTTTTTTTGAGATTACGGTGTAAAATGATTTGAGAAGCACTGGTTTTTGGCGTCTTATGTCATAAAGGAGGAGAGGATTTGCAGTGCACTATTTTTTGTTATAAACTGCTTGTGTTACTCTACGCTGTTTGACCGATTGGTGGTAAAATAATTCATAATCTGTCATAAAAATAATATTTCACTGAAGTTTAAAGCAGATTTTTTATAAAAGTTATCAGAAATCCAGTGAATTGAAGTTAGATTTCAGTTTTCAAATATTGCTGTTTGTAATTTTTTAAAAAATGCGATTTTTTATAGACTCGTTCTTTAACACAACTCGGTTTACGACCTCGTTGGCAATTTCCGCTCTTCTCTTATAATTATTCTACCTATTCAACGAAAAAAAAAAAATTGTTGACACTATGGATTGAGTCAAAAAGTCGTCTAAAATCGGGAGTTTGCTGTAGCAAGGTTTTTTTAACTTGCCAATTGGATTATTTTGTTTTCGTCAAAAGTGCTTTGTTTTAATTTAGCCATTTGGGATTTTTTTAAATTGCCTCAGAGGTAATTCATTATTAAGTTTTTATTAATTGCTGGTAAAACGCACGAGCTTTAATACCGCTTTTAATTAAATATGTTAATTTTTTGCCACCTCCGAGGAAATAAATCAGTGAGGTTCATTATTTCGAGGAAGTGTGAGATACAATAAATCAATTTCTTTTGTAATTAATATTTATAAGAAGCTATGTTTTCTGTTTTGATGTAATTACAGAAAAATATCGTTGGCTTCTTTATTTATATTTGGGGAGATTAGAAATTTAGTAACGCGCAGACTTCAGTATTCTGAAACTCAAAGGGGAAAAAAGGTTTATTAGTTGCGGTCATTTACTCTGAAACATATCGTGTGAGGCGATATCGAGCGATGTTGATATCAAAAAACTGAATTTTCCGACGACTTTGAGATAGTTTCGTCGTATTTTGTTTGATAGTTTTATTGGAAATAAATTTGTTCGTTTTTATGACAAAAATAAAAAAAGTTTTGTTGACGTTCTTGTTATTTATGGCTTCCAAATATTTAATTTATTAGATCTGATTTGTAATCAATGCCTACTACTGGTTAATAATAAATTTAATTCGAATTTTAATTGCAAACGAGATTTGTTTTTGACATAAATTTCCAAATTTTCAATTTTTTACGGAATTATCTACTAAATTGTGTCTTGAATAACACCTCAGTGTTTAACAAGTAATAATAACCTGAGATCAAAATGTAACTGAATCAGAGCAAGCCGTGGAAGTGGGTATTAACATTAGACACACATTACAGATACACTGGCACAGCCTGTTCTGATTCAGTTATATTTTGATCTTATCTTATTAACAGAAACTTCATAAAGACTCTCTATTTTTTATTAATCTATAATAACAATTAATTTACTAAGTTTAACATCTCATAACTGTGCTATTTGTCTTTAATTAGGATTTAGTGGACACGCTTTATGGTCAGAAGAAAAAGACAAATCAGCAAGTTATCAGTTTTTAAGTTTTTTTTTTGTTACAGCGTTTTATAACAGTGACTTTTTGATTGTCATTTTGATTGCTAAATGACGTATTTTTACGCACTAGTGCTCAAAATTGAAAAATACATATTCATTTTATTTATTTATTATAAACATGAAAAGTACAATTACTTAAGTGACTAAATTGAACATTCGAGGATTTCAGATTTCTTTCCTGAACTTCAATACAAGTGGAAACGGTACTTGTAGACGCCACTTCAATTTGCTAATTTCGTCACAGATTCTTCTTTTCTTTGATACAGTTTCTTCTTTTCCCATAATTTTCATCGAAATTGCGTTTTTGCTTTCAACAGAGTTTTCTGTGTAACTTTCTGTAACAGAACTCGATCGTCATCCTCCATGTCTTTTGAGTAATGTAATATCTGCTCCTGAATCTGATAAGAGTGTTGGTGAACAACGGCGAAAGCAGTGCCCTGTATATTCTTTTGCATTTAGAAGGCCGAGACATCCTGCAATTTTTTTAGGCATACTTCTAATTGTATTTATGCCAACGGGTAGCGTACAGCACCTCGAATTTCTATAGGTTAAGAAGAATCTCTGAGGTTCATTATGAGGAGGTCGATGCTGTGTGTATTTACGGAAAATTTCTAAGAAACTAATTCCATCTACAAATCCTTCAGTTACTGTAAACATTCGTGAAAATTTTGTCTTGGTGTTCTGTATCTTCACTTTAATAAAACTTGTACAATCTTCTATATCTTCCACGTTCAAAAACGTAATTTCTTCTCTGCGTAACGCGCCAAAAATTCCAGTAATTAGCACAACTTTTGCCAATAAATAGTCTTTGTCATCAGCTGTTTTCATGAAACGTTCTATCCCTTGCTTGGTGAATCTTTTGGATTTTTTAGCTCTGTACCCACTGGCATTTCTTTTTAGAAATGCAATCAAGTTTGTAAATTTTTTAATAAATACATTCTTGTTAAGATATATCGTGGTTCTTAGCATTGAGTGGGTATTCCATGAAGTAGACGGCTTTTACATCGAAGGCAATTTCGAAAAATAGGTCAAAAGTACCTTTTCTTCAATACTTGTTACATTTTTTCCTCACACCAACTACCAAATTTCCTGTATGTTTCTTTGTAAATTTTCTTAGATTTTTCGTGCACTAGCGTGGCTAGTGCAGCTTCTGCAGCATTTTCAAAGTCAGAATCAAATTCAGAATCGTTCATTTTTTGTTCTTTTATCACAGAACTCTAATACAGAACCCAAGTTGACAGTCTGTAATTTTATAAAAACAGTAAACAACGAAATTTATAACAACTTGCCGGCTGCCTACTGTACAATATGAATGTTTGATTGAAATCATTATTTTTGAAAGAAAAATCTGTTATAAAACGCTGTAACAAAAAATCTTGAATGCAATACGTTGCAAAATCTCTTGACGTGTTCACGTCGCGTGCTTAAAAGACTTTCTATTTGCAACTTATTCCAATAATAGCTATTTCTGAATCTGTTAGATATTACATAAATTCAACCTGAAGTACACTCTTGATCACTAAAAATGAGACGGTCGAGCTGTCTACGTGTAATTACAAGTAATATCTACAGTAGAATCTAGATTAATCAGTATTTTAACTAAAATATTGTTTAACTTTTCTGATTGTAAAAAATGCAAATAGAACCTTGTTATTTTAAGGAAACGCCAAGTAGTGTATTCGGTTTATTTTGTCTCATTTCGAGTGATCAAAACGTACATTTTCCTCTAATTTCAGTGGCGATAACCCAACTTTTTCTAACCTCTGAACACCCCAATCTTGTTTCGGCAGTTATAAAAGCGTCTGCAGTCTTCGACCTCTTATATACCGCCCCTAAAAAATCGAATTAATCCATTTCTAAGACGAGTCCTAATAAAATGAATCGACGAACGTCCGGAGGTACAAAAGTGCCGATTTTATGCGTCTGTATATCCCCGTCGGGACGGATTTGATAAATTTGTTTTTTTCCAAAGTTCTGATCTGATTTTTTCTCATCTGGAATTTCAACAAAGCTCATTAGAAATTCGACTAATCCGATTAAATTTCATACCGGAGCAACTCAATTATTTGACACCTGTTTTCGGTATTTTCGTAGAAAAATTAGGTGTGTGATCAACGCCAAATCAAAGCGTTCTTTATGAGACACTTAAAACATTTTTATCGGCACTAAAATTCGCTGGTCAGATTGCACTAAGCATCGTAAAGATAAATATATAAAATGATAGAAAAAGCAGTAAAATAAACTTAGCCGCCAGTAATTGAGCGTAATTATATCATGAAACTCACCTGAAAACAAAAAGCAACAGAAGTTATTAATGAAGTCCATTAACTCGACGCTTTTATAGCCAGAACAGATTGTTTTTCCTCCAGGTGAAATTTTCGGTATAAAAAATATCATAAACACACCAAATATTTAAATTTGGAAACAACAAATTAATTAAATCTTGTTTACAAAAAGTTTATTTTTATTTTGGACGCTTGTTTTAATCAAAAGTCGGGAAAAGGTTTACAATGTGGGTTCCAGATGTTTTTCCGAAGTGACATCTGGATTTTCAGTTTTTAAAGAGAGCTTTTAACACATATTGTATGGGTTTTAACAATTTATAGCGAGCCGCAATTTTTAGTTCGATAAATATTTTATAGAAATTAATTTTTTTACAAAAATAAAATGAAACAATCGGTATTTACCATTAGTTTGAAAAGATTAAAATATATTGTTTAATACCTAAAAAGCATTTTAGTTTAAGCCGATTATGTGTATACATTTTTATCAAAGCTTTGGAGATGAATAATACATTTATATTGTCCCAAATAATTCGAAATAACAATAAGAGAAGGAGAGTTTCTAGTAAATAGTTCGAGAAAATACCAGGAGGATGTGGTAAATAAGTTCGTGTTCTATTGCATTTTTACATAATTTTTATTCAAAGAAAGGAAACAATCTGTTTACTGATGATTAAACAATTATTTAAAAAATATTTGAGCTTTGTTGACACGGTTTAGGAATGTTTTATCCGATTCTTTTTTGTTTGATTTTAAATTTAGCGCTAATTTTCGGGTTTTGTAATACTTTGAGTCATTATAACGCACTCTATAACCAACCTAACGATTTATTATTAATATCTTTTTCAAATGGCAAAACTTTGCATTTGAAACCTGTAAAAGTTTTGAGAATCTAAAGTAGAAAACTAAATATTTGTTTTTTAGAAAAATAATTTTTGGAATAGAAAAATTCTAATCTTCTCGTTAAATTCTAATTAAGGAAAATCTTATTTGAACCTAATTTCTATCTGAAAAATTCAAGAGGATGTCTGTTTTACAAGCAAAATGCACAATTTTTTACTTCTCGATATGGATGTCAAGCTCAATTATTAGGAAACGTTAAATTATTCAGAATTATCGTTTACAATTCCCTTTTTCGAGTAATATTAATAGAATTAAGCCCTTTAGATATTTGCAGATGCATTAACCACAATTATTTAATTAACTCAACTATTACAAAACTAGAAAGGGTTATTTTAGCCTGATATAGATAATTAGATACAGTTGGTTAGTCTTGAGAGAGAAATTATCAAGGATTCTACCACATTATCTGTAAATTCGCTATATTTAATCTAAGTTAGCTTTATTATTATTGCTACAAACACTTCCAGAATTATGAATCACACTATAGCGTGTGATTCTGAGATATATTCGTCACGGCCATTATTTGGATACAAGAAAGCTAAGTCATCGTACCCCTTATTTGCTAGAAGGATAATTCCTAGAAGGACGTATTATTATATAAGCGGCGCAATGACAAAGACAGAGTAAATGAGGAACTCGACAAGCGACTGAAGAGTGAGGGCCTAATTCTAAATCAGTTTTACATCAGTGTAATTTGAATTGCTAGGGGCAACGTCGTGACTTACTACACTCTTTATATTAAATGGCGTAACTTTGCGCTACTCCGATGGAGTAGCGTAGTGATTCCAGCATTTGTGGTTTGTCAGAAGCGACATTATTTCTCGCAGGCGTTATTTCTGTGTGAATATTGTGTTATTCTCGTGTATATAGTAAAACTAAATTATTCCATATTAATCTCTAAAAGAATCCTGTTTTTGCAGTATTTTAGATAGTTAAAAAAATGAAATTTATATTTGTGTATATATTAAATGAAGCTAATTTTTGTTTTTGTAGCAAAATTTTAAGCTTCTATTTAAATATTTGTTTTCATGAGGTAATTGCAACGTCTGTCAATATACAACTTTAGAAAATATGTTTCTTCAAGTTGCTTTCATATAAAATATCAATAATGTTTAGCGTTTGATTTAAAATAAATACAGAAAAGTTTGTAAATTATTTTCTATAAAAAAATAATTGCTTTTCATTTCTAATAACTGAATTTTATTTGTTGACAGGAAGATAGATGTTCTACCATTTATAATAAATGTCAACTGATTTTTCGAACATGAATTTTAATAAATAATGATTGAACGAATTCAACAAAAACTGAAGTAACGTAGTTATAAAATAATCCATAACTGGTCATAAATTCTCAGTGTAATGTTTGCAGCGGTAACCGAGCCGTAGGCTGTTAGAATAATCGTGGTCTATGGTCGAAACCCATTTTATACATAACATAAATGTTGGATGAACTTTTGTCTAAACAAAGATAAAATTATTTCGTGACATTCCATCCTAAACCTACTTGTGTGTGCCTCGAGGCTTATATGAATGAAATTTCATATATTCTGGAATTTCTACGTAACCAAAACTGAATCTGAACAAGAAAATAAGCATTGTTCCTTTCAAAATGGTTAAATGTAATTTTCCGATAACAATCGACTGAAAAATTCGCTTAAAATCTACTTAAAAACCAATAAAAAAATAAATTGGAAAAGTGTGGCCAAAATTATGCAGAAACAAATATTAATAAAGCAAGTAAGTTTGCATTTGGGTGAGATCAATAAACATTAAAGTCCTCATTAATATGACCGCTTTAGTGAGAATCCGGCAAGCGATTGAAGTGTGAGCGGCTTATCCTAACGACGTTTTTGCAATCGTAGTTATATTATGTATAATGCAGAAATAATTTAGTTGTTAATAATTTATGGACCAAAGTGTAGCAACAAGAAGTCGGGTGGAAATAATTGAGGAACAAAGCATTTAACTAAGACTCAAATACGATTAAAAATATAAGAAAATTTTGCAACATCACAGAAAACTATTTTTTGAAGAAAAAAAAAGGAAAAACAGTTCTGAAAGAAAAAAGAAGGTTTTGAAAGGACTTGAAAAACGGCGTTTGGAAGAAAAAGAATATGAGAGACAACAATTTACAAAAAAAGAAGAACTATCTAAAGTTCTAGAAAGACAAAAGACGATTCTAAAGGAGCTTAGAATACAAAAATTAGAAAGGAAAGAAGATGCTGGTAGAGAAACACTACCTTTTATCATTGTTTTATTGTATTTATCTCCGAAGAAATAAATAAATAAGTTTTACAATAAACCAATTCTGCTATTTTTAAAGAAAATTTATGGTTTCACCGCTATGCTGCGTTAAGAAGAAGAGAAACGACGACTTGAGGAAAAAGAAAAATAACGGCTGATTCTAGAAGAAATGGAAAAACTGAGATCTCAGGAAACTACTTTTACAAGAAGAAGAAGAATAAAAGAAGGTTCTAAAATATAAGAAACAGTTCTAAAAGAACAAAAGAAAATTTTGAAAGAGTTTAAAGAACGGAGCTTGTAAGAAAAAGAATATGAGAGATAACAATTAACAGAAAAGGAAGTATACGAGAAACGACAATTAAAAGAAAAAGAAGAGCTAAAAAAAGTTCTAGAATACCAAAAAACGCAGAAACTTAGAAACAGCAATTGGAAAGGAAAGAAGAACAAGCAAAAGAAGAACGAAAAAAGATGCTGGTAGAGAAACGCCACCTTATATCATTGTTCTATTGTATAGTTTCCATAATAAGTTTTGTAATAAACCAATTCTGCTACTTTTAAGGATTTTTTTTGATTTTATCGCTATGCCGCTTTAAAAAGCAGAGAAACTACGATTTGACGAAAAAGAGAAAATTGTAGAAGAAATGGAAAAATTAAGATCTCAGATCTCAGAAAACTGCTTTCACAAGAAAAAGGAGAACACAAGAAGAATCTGTAAATGTAAGAAACAGTTCTGAAAGAACAAAAAAGCTTTTTGAAAATGCTTGATACACGGCGTTTGTTAGAAAAAGAGCATGAGAAATGACGATTAGAGGACCAACAGAAAATTTGGGAGGAAATGAAAGACATCTGTTAGGAGATAAAGAACAAGAGAACATTTTGGAAATGCAAGAAACAATTTTTGAAGAACAAAAGATTTGAGAAGAACTTGAAAAATGACGTTTGGAAGAAAAATAATATGATAGACGACAGAATAAGAAAATACGAGAAACGACGATTAGAAGAAAAAGAAGAGTGAAAAAAGTTTTAGAAGGACAAAAGACAATTCTAATGGAGCTTGAAAAACAACAATTGGAAAGAAAAGAAAAAGAAGAACGAATAAAGTAGATGATGGTGGAGAAACGCCACAATTTATTATTGTTTTATTGTATTTATATGCGAAGAAATAAATTAATAAGTTTTGTAATAATGATTTTGCAATTTCGCTATTTTAAAGGAAAATTTTTGATTTCATTATTATGCGGCTTTCAAAAGAAGAGAAACGACGATTTGACGAAAAAGAGAAATCACGGAAAATTTTAGAAGAAATGGAAAAATTAAGATTTCAGAAAGCTGCTTTCACAAGAAAAAAGAGAACACAAGAAGAATCTGTAAATGTAAGAAAGAGTTCTGAAAGAACAAAAGAGCCTTTTGAAAATGCTTGGTACACGGCGTTTGTTAGAAAAAGAGCATGAGAAATGACGATTAGAGGACCAAGAGAAAATTTGGGAGGAAATGAAAGACATCTGTTAGGAGATAAAGAACAAGAGAACATTTTAGAAATGCAAGAAACAATTTTTGAAGAACAAAAGATTTGGGAAGAGCTGGAAAGATGGCGTTTGGAAGAAAAAGGATATGAAAGACGACAATTAACAGAATCAGAAAATACGAGAAACGACGATTAGAAGAAAAAGAATAATTAAAAAAGTTTTCGAAGGACAAAAGACAACAATTGAAAAGGAAAGAAAAAGAAGAAAGAAAGTAGACGCTGGAAGAGAATAAGGAGAATATTAGAATAAAAAAAATGAGAAACTACAAGGGGAAATAAGGGAAATACAATCAATATAAAAGAAATTATTAGTATTGTCAATTGAGGACAATTTTCTTTGCACTTCACTGCTCATTTTAAAAGCTTCGTTCATGCTACAAAGCTTATTTGACATTTAATCTTTTATTATAATCGTTTATTACATCTTTATTGCAATAAAACGGTTGTTATATTTTTATCAAATAATTGAGTGATCGAATTGGTCTGATGATTAAATAATAGTGCAATAAATTGCACCATAATGCCAGAGTTCCATTAAACTAAGCTTTTCAGTTGTCGACATACGCACCGTGTTCGGTTTGTAATTAGGCATTTTCGATGGGCATAAACACAACATTAACACCGAAACAGCAACGAGCTGTTTGCTATTAGCTTACATTCTGGTATTAAAATTTAGAGGTTGGAACTATAATCGTCTCAGATGTTTACATCGATTTCTATTTCGCATATCCTTGTTTTGGTAGGACATAAATCGGAATTTTCGGAATGCATTATGTATCTGCCTCCCGAAACTTGTGTTGTTGTGACATTCGGAATTTTCTTTTGAATTATTTTCGGAGGGTTGGCAACCATTGTCTATAATTATGAGTCCGGATGTCGTAGGAGCAAAAAGGACAAAGATATTTATTTAGTTATGAGAAAGTCATGTCCGGCGAGGCTTTATTACATTACACGGGGATCTGATGGGAGAGATATCTTTTTGGGCTTTATTAGGATAAACTCAGGGTGTTTTTTTTGCTGGAAGGAGTTAGTTTTGAAGTATTAAGGACTTTGATCCTGAATGTGGGTTTAAGTGTAAGTTTACGACATGTAATAATTAATGAGTCAGTAGTGGAGTTAGTCTATTTTGTAATTGGTAATTAACTGGTGTAAAACAACACTCTTGGGGATAGAATTCACGGGTCAACTGTACGAAGGGTGGGTCTGGTATACAGAAGAATAAACAGACAGATTTTGCAACGGATTTGTACATTTTGTTTGTCTGAGGACAAGCTCTACTGAAATTTTTTTAGCGAAAACTGATTTTTTCAGATTTTTAATAAGGTGAGAATTAGGCGAATTTTCAGCGATTATTTAAGGGATAGAAGTGTGTTTGGCGTTTAATAAATATTTTTTTTAAATTACAAGAAATTTAAATTTAATAAACGTCAGAATTGAGTTGGATTAAAAACTAAAAGTGTTGATTTCGTCTTTGCTTTGGCGTAATTTCGGTTTAATGTTTGTATTACTTAAGATAATACTGGATTTGCTATGATCCGTCCAGATTACTACAGCCGTGAATGCTTAATCAATGAGTTGAAAAATTTATAAACAACACATTTTCCTTGGGAAAAAAATTTGTGGCTAATTTTAAGTCAAGTCATCTCTAATTATTCCCCGTATAAAACTTTTTAATAAAAAATCAATTAGGTCCTCCCTTTGTTGAATCATATTAAAGAATTAAAAAAGTGAAAAGCTAATTTATGTCAGAGTATTTTATAACAAGGATATTTATAGAATGAGAGAAAGTTTGTCTTGTTAAAACAGTGAAATGATAAAGTGTAACTTCAGTCGCGTCAAGTACATTAGGAACAAAGACGTGATAATGTTACGATGGCTAAAAATAAATAAGAACTTCAACATCAAAAGAATACGTTTTAGGTTTATTTACCGAGAGAATTTTCTTGTCTGAAATTATTTTTATTGTTTCTGGTTGTTACTCAAACAATTTCTAGTTAGATTGTTATAAAAATTGTTACAAACATTTCGAAATTAAAATTCCACGAAATCATGAATAGATATATACCCAAGAATCGATCGAGAAGAGTGACTCTACGCTTTACACGAGTGGAGAAATGTCGTGACACATTCTAGAAGAACGTCTGGTTATGTACTGACTAGATAGGTAGTTAGTGGCAGCGATTAAAATAAGCGATATTCTCAAAAATGACGGTATCAAAGTTTATTTATCAACTATTGTTAATGTGTGTGTAGTAGAAATAAATTATTTGTTATTAATCCAACTGTTCTCTTTACTTCAAGCGAATTTTCTAGTGATTATCCTGCCGTCATTTTAAAAGTGAATTTTTCAGCCGATATTGACACTCTCTCGAGTGAAAGTTCGAAACGTGTCTTTATTCTAATAAGTGAATAAAGGTTGGGAAAATGCCATGTAAAGAAGCAGTCTTTTCATGCATATCATAAATTTTAATAACATTTTTTTTCTGAATGTGCATCGAAGCCGAAACCTAATCCTCGCCGAATAATTTAAAACGCGAAAAAAATGTGACAATTGTAGAGGTAAAATTGAAAAATTATGATGGATTGTAAGAGCTAATGGATATTTGACAATGACGACAATGCGTGAATGTACGGTCTGGAAGCCGTTATTAAAACTTACCCCTTGAAAATTCTCCAAGACGTGGATCAGACAACATTAAAAAC
The DNA here is from genome assembly GCA_029207805.1 of Tribolium confusum. NCBI lineage: Eukaryota > Metazoa > Arthropoda > Insecta > Coleoptera > Tenebrionidae > Tribolium > Tribolium confusum. The sequence continues at coordinate 2,265,434 of JALGAY010000004.1, forward strand.
TTTCTCCGAAATAGGTTATGGCAGCTAATTCTTATGATTAATGATAGCAGCCGTTAAAATTGGCACTGCTGAAGAAAATCCCAGTTTTTTTTTCGAAATGCAATTAAATTTCAACCACCGACAATAATTGCACTTCGTTCTCGTTGTTTTATTTTGTGGGAAACGTGGATGATTTCGAGCGTACTCCACAAATAAATCATTTAAAAAAAAGTTGGCGATTCACTCAGGGTGAGAAAATAAACATTGACATTGAGTAAGTGAGGGATTCGGTAGCCTTATTAAATAAAAGAGATCGAAACTGTTATACCAAGGATACTCAGGACCAGGACCATTTATAATCTTTAATTGTAACATATTTCTTCAGGCATGGGGAAATAACGACACAAAAAACCTAAAGCGAATACGGTGAAATTAGATGGATAAATGGATGAAGCAAAAAGCGAGACACATCTCACCACTGTGATAAAACGAAATTTTAAATAATACGCTGTGCCAATAAGGAGTAAAAAATAAATAAATTCGAAAAATTTATTTTAGTCGCTGTCAAGTTCCACACTAACTAACTACCCAGTTAATATCTCTGCTCGCTTATATAACCATATGTCTCTCCACTTGTGTGAATCGATGACTCATTCTTCTCGATTTATCTATGAGAATATCTATTGATTTTGTGGAATTTCACGTGAGAGTGCGACTTTCGGCGCGATATCTTTCTCATTTTGTTATTTCGAAATGTTTGTAACAATTTTTTATAACAATACAACTAGAAATTGTTTGTGAAAGTTAGTAACAACCAGAAACAATAAAAATAATTTCAGACAAGAAAATTCTCTCGGTAAATAAACCTAAAGCGTATTCTTTTGATGTTGAAGTTCTTATTTATTTTTAACCATCGTTACATTATCACGTCTTTGTTCCTAATGTACTTGACGCGACTGAAGTTACACTTTATCATTTCACTTTTTTAACAAGACAAAATTTCTCTTATTCTATAAATATCCTTGTTAGAAAATACTCTGACATAAATTAGCTTTTCACTTTTTTAATTCTTTAATATGATTCAACAAACGGAGGACTTAATTGATTTTTTATTAAAAAGTTTTATGAGGGGAATAATTAGAGACGACTTGACTTAAAATTAGCCACAAATTTTTTTCCCAAGGAAAATGTGATGTTTATAAATTTTTCAAATCATTGCTTAAGCATTTACAGCTGTAGTAATCTGGACGGATCATGACAAAGCCAGTATTATCTTGAGTAATACCAACATTAGCCAAAGACAAAATCAATACTCTTAGTTATTAACTAGCCCAACTGTTTTAAAAAAATTGGTGTGACTTTTACCACAATTTATTGTTGTTTGGAATCGAAAAATAAAGCCGGATCTGGTTGTTCAAAAATTATATATCGATCGCGAAGCAGGACTGCATCATAATGACTTAAGAAACAAACACTTTAAACTATTTTTTATACATTTATTTTCAGTAAAAAAGTAAAATATTGGGTTTTGTAAAATTCTGTTTCAGCACTGGGTGCTGTATTGGCTAATAACGGCGCCAAAAGAGTTTTATTGTAGGTTTATTAGAAGCGCAAATTGTTAAAATAATGTTTACGATACGAAATTTAAAAAACTTAGGTTAGCAACCAGCAAAACATCTCTTATTTCTCTATGTAGTAACCTACGGTTATACTAGTAATAGCTACCTTTAAGGAAAACATTAATTCTACGAAGTAAAATCAAAATAATGAAAGTAATTCTACTTTTAGATAGTATTTTAAGACTGATTTTTTATAGTAACATGAAAATATGTTGTGCAGACGTATAAGTTGATTAAATCTTTCTATCCCATTGAGCAATCCACTGGCTTATCGCACTGTCTTTGTTGTCGTGTTAATTCACTTGGCACACTTTAAGCAAATGCATCCGCATGACCACCCCGAATAATTTTCAGTGTTTCAGCGAAATTCTGCTGAAATTACCTTGAGGTGTTAGATTTTTCCGTTCCATTAGTGTCTGAAAAGCACTCGCTTTTTATAGTCACGCAAACCCTTTTGTGAATAAATTAAAACATCAAACGACTGAGAAAAGTCAATAGAGTGATACTCAGATGCTCTTATTAGATAATTCCTAAACGATAATTAATAGTCCTTTATTGATTCGACAAATGAGAATTAATTGGAACAGCCAACATTGAAATTGGAGTCATCTGTTTCTTTTCTGCAGTTAATCACATTTGCGAGTTATTTTATTTCAGAGATAACGTTGCAACGTAATTGTTTTTATCAAATTCATTTATCAGGGTTTAATGTTTCTTTGAAACGAAGTTAAATTAAGTTATTTTAAAAGTTGTGTGATGCTGTAAAGTCAATTAGTTTTACAGTGCTTCTGGTCTAATAAAATTATTTTAAGAATCTTGTATCAAAAAGCGGTGAAAGATCATAAATATGATCTTAAAGCGTGCGTTTTATGTTGAAATTACGTGGTTTATCAAGATTTTGCTGCTCTTGAAGGATTACATTTATTAAATAGAAAATTAATTATAACTAAATAATTCTTTTGTTACTAATTAGTTTAATACCTTTTTACTGAAAAGCACGTACATTTCTAATTGGAAATGCTCGAGTATACCTTGCTTTCAAAGTTATAAACTTTATTCCCTAAGCAATAACAAGCCGCGAAGAATTCGTAAAATATTTAGTCTTCAATTAGTTCCTGTATTTTATTTAACTCTTTTTTTTTAAGAAACACACAACAATAAACGTTTAAAGGCCACGCAAACTATAGGATTTATCATTACGGCTAAAAAGCTTTTCTTTTTTCAATTTTCTAAGTGACTGTAGCATTTACGAGAACATCTTTTGCTTCATTAAATTTTATCTCAAACGGTTAGTTTTAAGAGACTCAATAAAAATAAATGCTGTTATAACAAATCAGAACGTAATTTATTTTCTAAATATACAGGATGTTTTTAATGGCATAACCTGAAGTCGGTGTGATGACTAGTTTTTGAGAAAAGCTAAGATATAAATTGTAATTAAAACACAATTTTAACAACAATAATAACTTTGCGATGACAATCAGCAAGAGGGCTGTTTTAGAAAAAAACATTTCTTCTCTTTTTGCTTGACTAAGAAACCCTTCTTTGACGTATTCCTTCAGGTTAACCTGAGTCCACCTCGTCTCCATATTCTTGAAATAATTAAGCTTCTGACCGTTCCATAAATCTCTTAAATTCCTCCATTCTTTAAAAATACGTTCACCGTTTCAGCCCCATTATTGTTGATTACTCCCGTTGTCCCATCCCACCATCGATCACAGCTCAGATCCTTCAAGGCGATCAATCATGTCAGGATGATACAGGACAAGCTCAAGCTTGGTAAAAAATCCCTCAAGATCTTTTTTATTTCGTCCTCATAATTGATCCTTATGTAAACTTGACCACAGACATTAAATTCTCTCCGACTTGACGCTTTTAAAGCTTTATCTTTGAAATTCAGTGAAGCCACACGTTACACCTATAGTTCGAAAGTATAATTAGAGTTTAATTAAAATTTCGAGTTGGATTAATTAATCAGAGTGAAATTTGACGATTAATATTTTTTTTAAACCCACCCGGATGAGTCACTTGACTTTGTTGGAAACAATGCAATGCATGTGAAGTAATACACCAGATGTGTACAATGAATACGAAAAGCTAACCTTCGGGTCGGGTTTTTAAAATTTATTCAAATCGCAAACGTTCTGTCATGTCAGGGATTACACTTCTATTTGGAAAGGCCACAGAAAATCGTTATCTTGATAAATACACAGTCTTAATTCCACTTCGCATATATTTTTCACAAGAAAATGATTAATCGACGTGACCGAAGGCCCAAATAAAACCAAGACGAATCTTTGCTGTGATTTTAGTCGTGTGTTACTCAGGATTTGGCTAAGATCCATACACCAACAAAGCTTGGAAATCGTAGTAATAAAAAATGTTTGTGGCTTGTTTTTGTCTGATTTTTTCAGTTGTCAAAAACAGACTAAAGAAAATATTCTGTTGAAAATTAACTATTAATAACAAGTTCCTGAAACGAACCTGAATAAATATTGTTTCAGTAAATGGAACAAGTACAAAAGTGTGGTATTTTGTAATTGAAGTTCTAATTTAATTTTAAGTAAATATAAGCATAGTTACAGTGGAAAAACAAAACTATTTAAAAATTGTCTTTAAAAATGGTGAATTTTTAACAATAATTTTTAACACACTTCTATCGCTTTGATTAATAAACCGCAAAACATCAGCAAAGACATGATTATTAAGTAGTAACGCTGAAATTAATTAAAGAGTAATGACATAGGATACAAATTAAATTATTTTACTACTATGTTCTTGTTGTTCCAGTTTTAAAATTTCACTGAAACTGAAGTATTTGTTTTAACTATTCTTAGTTCTTTCCTACGCCTGCTTTTGCCATCAATTAGAATAAGTAAATTTGCTAGTAATTGATTGACCAAATATTAGTTCTGTCATATTATGGAATCGTTGGATTGTACAGCACACAAACTCTATTGATTCTATCCACCAACAACGTTTACCTGTAAACACAATCTTTCTCTATATTTGTACAATAATCTTGGTATTTTATTACTCCCCTTACTGAATTTTTAAAACAAAGCAATATAGGTCTCACCACTTCGTCACATTTACGACACCAAGACGGCCAGAAAATAATATTTTACGATACATCTATCCCAGTAGATCTCTAAAATATTCAATTCAATATTTGTTTTAATTGTTTTTCCTCAACAACAAAAATAAACTCGGAAAGTGAATTTCTTGTTTGACGGAGCGAGTTATTACACCAGAATTGGTTATTTCTTTGTTTTTTCGCTCGAATAAGCCACATGTTTGCTTTTAAAATTACATTAGAGCTCACAATGTTGCTTCTAAACATCTACTTTATTCCAAGCATGTCTTCCGTTAACTTATAAAATTAAGTTTGAAGCGCGAGATGGTACGCTTCGTGTACACTGATTCGCTACTACTCATTAAATGTCACGATTCGAATCGAATAACCAGATTTTTACAAGTTAATTAATATGATTTTGCACGTTTTTAAGTTATGACACCGCACGATTTTAAAGTTTTGCTTCTGACAGTTGGTAATTTGCAATTAGAGATTAGAACAGATTAGGGCAAAGTTATTTAAATTTTAAAGCATTTGAACTGTTTCCTACAAACAACTAAAGTTTTATTACACGTATATTCTACACAAAAACAAATTAACTATTTATGGAGTTAAGCAACTGAAATGACAGATTTATACTTGTTTAGCAAAATTTCCTGAATATTTTATTCACAGATTTATGCTCGAACTAATGTTTATGCATTTGTTATTTCACTTTGTGCTGAAAATTTATTTATTCAGATTGTTGAATTTTCATTCAGAAAATTGTATTTAATGAAAACAAATCCGGTTTAAGCCCTCGGAGTAGTTGCTTCTACATCTTAATGAAATACAAGTCATTCTCTGAAATGTATCACATTATCAACAGTTTGTTGCTAGGTAACACAATGTTAGGAACAATAAGAGAAAGTTTGAGTAAATAGCTCTAGGAAATACTAGAAAGATATCGCGCCGGTAGCGCATCGAGGTCTGAAATTTATTAAAGACCCGCTCAAGGACCGATGAGGGAAAAATGACACATTCTAACAAGGACGTTTGTTTATTTAAGGAGGGAGACTGACCTGTTATGTTACTATAAAAATTGTATTATTAATTTTGACTAAGCTACTACCGATATAAAATCCTTAACTTGTTTATTATTAATTTCGTCTTTCTCTCTTTTTAAATGTGTCTCTATTGAATAGAACCGGCATTGTTTTTGATTTTTGGGAACTGGAGGTGACAGTTCCAAAAATTCCATGAAAATTCCAGTCTTGGTGGACAAGAAGAGTTTTTTTTTTTGTGTTATAACCTTGTTATGTCTCACCCTTTCACCCCATTTTGACTGTTGTGCATTTCGTAATAATATCACAATTAACCTTTGTAACCTGACAGTAACACTTACCTCCTCTTGGTCTGTTAATGTTTTGCAATTTCGGCATCGTCTATATCTAGTTAATTACCAAACTTGAGTCCATACACGGACATAATCTCCGTATGTACGCAATTGAATAGCTCTGAACCGCTTGTTATACGATAATTGATTATTCTAGGACTAATTGTCTGTTGTGGAGTACATTCTAATTGATTTGCAGTCATTGAAGGTCAGGAAAATGATTCGTTAGAATTTCTGTCGGAAAAGCAAAGGAATTACTGGAGGTATAAAACACTTTAATATATACTCGGGTCGGGTGGTCACGGAAATCGTAATAGATAAAATATATGGTCGGGAAAACAGCAATAACTGCGTCAAGACCATTTTCGCATTGTTGCTTTCATAGGAGGATTTTATGGTAGGAGAGGAAAATTGTAAAATTTACGTGAGATCGGTTTAACGGATTCGTAAGTGGAAATTGTTGTATTCGCGCTCTGTCAAACGATTGTTTGCTTTGAAGTGGCAGTTTTTACTAGATATTTGCTTTCCCTCAGTTTACGATCTGAGATTTACAGGAGCGAAAAAAAGCCTGATTGTTATAAAATACTTCGAAAAACGAAGAACTTACTGCATGCAGCATTGAAGTATGCCTTTATACGGCGTTTCAGTTGGTAAAGCAAATTTCGTCTAATTTCAGCTACTGATAAATTCAAGTGAAACTTTCAGAAATCTTTTCAAATATTTTTATATAGATATTTTTGTTACAGCGTTTTAATAACAGCGACTTTTTGATGGTCATTCTGATTGCTAAATGACATACTTCTAAGCACTAGAGCTCAAAAATGAAAAATTACATTTTTTATTTTATTTATTTATTATAAACATGAAAAGAACAATTACTTAAGTGACTGAATTGAACATTCCAAAATTTCAGATTTCTTTCCTGAACTTTAATACAAGTAGAAACGGTACTTGTAGACGCCACTTCAATTTGCTATTTTCGTCACAGATTCTTCTTTTCTTTGATACAGTTTCTTCTTTTTTCATAATTTTTATCGAAATTGCGTTTCTGCTTTCAACAGAGTTTTCTATGTAACTTTCCGCAATATAATTCGATCTCGTTCCTCCATGTCTTTTGAGTAATGTAATACCTGCTCCTGAATCTGCTAAGAGTGTTGCTGAACAACGGCGAAAGCAGTGTCCGGTATATTCTTTTGCATTTAGAAGGCCGAAACATTATGCAATTTTTTTAGGCATATCTCTAATAGCATTTATACCAACAAGTAGCGTACAGCACCTAGAATTTCTATAAGTTAAGAAGAATCTCTGATGTTCAGTATGAGGAGGTTGAAGCTGTGCGTATTTGCGGAAAATTTCTAAGAAACTAATTACATCTACAAATTCTTCATTTATTGTAAACATTTGTGATATTTTGTGTTGGTGTTCTGTATCTTTACTTTAATAAAACTTGTACAATCTTCTATATCTTCCACCTTCAAAAACGTAATTTGTTCTCTGCGTAACGCGCCAAAAATCCCAGTAATTAGCACAATTTTTGCCAATAAATAGTCTTTGTCATCAGCTGTTTTCATGAAACGTTCTATCTCTTGCTTGGTGAATATTTTGGATTTTTTAGCTCTATACCCAGTGGCATTTCTTTTTAGAAATGCAATTAAGTTTGTAAATTTTTTGATATCTACAGTCTTGTTAAGATATATCATGGTTCTTAGCATTGTGTAGGTACTCCATGAAGTAGACGGTTTAAACATAGAAGATGATTTCGAAAAATAAGCCAAAAGTATCTTTACGTCAATACTTGTTACATTTTTTCCTCACAACAACTACCAAATTTCCTGTATATTTCTTTATAAATTTTCTTAGATTTTTCAGACACTAGTGTGGCTAGTGCAGCTTCTGCAGCATTTTCAATGTCGGAATCAAATTCAGAATCGCTTATTTTTGTGTTCCTTTATAACAGAACTTAAACACAGAACCCAAGTTGACAGTCTGTAATTTTATAAAAACAGTAAACAACGAAATTTAAAACAAACTGCCGTCTGCCTACTGTACAATGTAAATGTTCGATTGAAATCATTATTTTTGAAAGAAAAATCTGTTATAAAACGCTGTAACAAAAAATCTTGAATGCAATACGTTGCAAAATCTCTTGACGTGTTCACGTCGCGTGCTTAAAAGACTTTCTGTTTGCAACTTATTCCAATAATAGCTATTTCTGAATCTGTTAGATATTACATAAATTCAACTTGAAGTACACTCTTGATCACTAAAAATGAGACGGTCGAGCTGTCTACGTGTAATTACAAGTAATATCTACAGTAGAATCTAGATTAATCAGTATTTTAACTAAAATATTGTTTAACTTTTCTGATTGTAAAAAAAATGCAAATAGAACCTTGTTATTTCAAGGAAACGACAAGTAGTGTATTCGGTTTATTTTGTCTCATTTCGAGTGATCAGAACTGTACATTTTCCTCTAATTTCAGTGGCGATAACCCAACTTTTTCTAACCTCTGAACACCCCAATCTTGATTCGGCAGTTATAAAAGCGTCTGAAGTCTTCGACGTCTTATATACCGCCCCTAAAAAAACGAATTAATCCATTTCTAAGACGAGTCCTAATAAAATGAATCGACGAACGTCCGGAGGTACAAAAGTGCCGATTTTATGCGTTTGTATATCCCCGTCGGGACGGATTTGATAAATTTGAATTAAATTCGTTGCAAAATCGATGTTTTTTAAGCTCTTGACGTGTTAAGATTCACGTCGCGTGCTTAAAAGACTGTCTTTTTGCAACTTATTGCATTAATTGACAGTTATGACAAGTCAGTCCGTTTAATTTCAGCGCCACTAAAGGCGCTAGAAACTGTAAATGTAGGTGTGGAACCTGGATAAAAACATTTTTAAATGCTTCGAGAATATTTTAGAGACTTTAAGATAAACTCATAAAATCACGTTATCAAGTCTGAAATCGTCCATTTTTATAACGCCTCTAAAAAATAAATGCACTAAAGTCTGTTCTTTTACAACAGAGAAACCAGTAAGCGTTGTAAATTTGAAGTTTTCAGTTAATTTTTGAAATCAACCAACCACAAAAAGGTATTTCAAATTACTACGTTTACTAGTAAGTAATTCTCTTGTAAAAAATCAGATTATAATGGTTTCTACTTCAAACTAATATTTCTCTAAGAGACTCCAATATTGCAGTGATACCAACAGATCGTAAATTACATCTGACAAATATTAATTGTTATCATTTGTTAAAATAAAATAGGTCGTCTACTATTGTAAATTTTTCATTGTTGGACATTTATTGCATGTACAGCTAAATACAAAGAAAATATTTTCGCTTTGTAGTCACCTGTTATCTCGTTAATCATTGTTCATACGTTTAAAAATGAATTTTGCGGCGTACTAAAATATGCACAAAACTATTTTTATTTACAAATTTTTAAACCCTTCTTCACTCTCTTTAATTACCTTCTATATGACTTTTATTTCTCTTTTTTTATGCTAATCTGTACAAATAGCCTTTTGTGACGCTCCATAAAACACACAAAATGAAAACAAGAGCAGACATTAAATGCTTTTATTTTTCGTCGATTTACATAGAAATTTAAGTAAATTCTGAGATAAAATTGGTCAGAGTAGAGTGCTTCAGATAGGTGTGAGAACTCATTCAATTTCGACTGAAATAAAGCCTTTTATTCATTTATTTCTTCTTAATTACACAATAGAGGGCTTAGGTGATTGAAATGACGTTTGAGAAAATACCAACGTGAAGAAAAAAAATTACACCAGATTGCCACAATGTTATTAATCTTAGTTTAAACTTGCGCTCTCTAATCTGACTAAATTGAATTTTAATAAGTAAGTTTATATTATCGGAGGATTAAAGTGTCATGCTGAGATTAACAAGAATATCAGGCGATCTTCCTCGTTTAATTACAATGAGAGTATTAAAAAAAATACAGCTTGATTAATAAGTACTGATTAGGTTGGCAGCATTGAAGTATTACTTGAAATTGGCCGCATGCGGGTTGTGTAACGTCTCTTACATACACGTAATGTTGCAAAAACAAAACCTGGTCGACTTTTTACTCTTACTGAAGATGTTGTGAGTTCGAAGTTTGTGAAAATCTCTGAAGGTTTTATATCTATTTAACCGATAACTTGCAAAAAATTTAATAAGTATTTATCACGGTGTATGTGCATCGGTAGTAAAAATCCCTATCAATGTCTATTTTGCACGCGAAATATTCGGGATATTGCGTTATAAAACCTGTAACAAACCGCTTTTGGAATGCATTTTATGTCGACTTTGCATATCACTGAAATTAATTTTAAAGCATCGTCACCGAAACTAACCTATAAATTCGGCAATAAATTTCCACTAGCGCCCGCACTTTGAGCCGAAATAACTTTTTAAATATTTAAATTGCGCGAAAATTGACCCCGAAATAACCCCTCGCTTGCATACTTAAAAGCTTCTTTATTTTCTACCAATTTTTTTCTTTTTCAGACTGATTACTCCCGCCATTTGGAGGAAATAATTCGGAAAACGGAACAAGTTTTGTTAAAAATTGTCCGAAAGAAGCTCGTAAAAGGCCAACCCTGTGTCGAATTACTCCAGCTTTGGGAGACTTTCTTGGCCTTAGATCACGGTAAGGAACTCAATTTTTTACAACAATGTAATGCCAGAAATGGCAATTTCCGTTTTCACGACCCTTAAAATTCTCACCGCAAAACCGGAGAGATTCCGATACTATAAATCAGGCCGGTCATACTGACAGAGAATTTTAATATCAAGGCTTTTCATTAAGGTTGGGTGATGCCAATTGACGGAGAGGAAAAAAATAATTGATTGTGGAGGGTTTTGGATTTAATACAAGGGATTAAGTTATCATTTTGTTTGGTTTTTTGAGATTGTGAGGAAATGATTGGTGCAAAAACTAAGGGAATTGTGGTTTTTGTCTGGGGTTGCCAAGATGGATTTGTCTTTTATAAAATGTGGTGGCAGTACTGAATGTTATAATCATAACCAGCTGCCTATCGATTAAACTCTATTATAAATTATGCAATATCTAAAAAAAAATAATTACATATTAAATAAATATGTTTTTTTAACCGAATTAATACATATTTATAATCGATTTTTTAATGAACGATTAATAATTATTCAAAATAAAAATTGTTCAGTCATATTATAATCGATTAATTTAATCGTAGTGCTTTAATAAATCGATTAATCAAAAAATAGATAAACGATTAACTTTGATAATATAATCGATTCATAATTAATCGATTTTTTGTAGATTATCGTTTATTTTGTCGTACTCTGGAATTTACGAATGTAATAATTCTGTTATCTTCTCATTCTCTTCGTAATAAAAAACAAACTTATCGATTGTTATCTCATTATTGAATATACATACATTCGATATCTTTATTGTTTATTTTATATATATTGTTTATTGTATATTTGTATTACATTCTCTAAAAAATTATCGATTAAAAAATCGTTTGATTAAAACATTAATATTCGAATAGGAAGAGAGATTGCGAGCATATTGATTAATCATAATAATCAACTTATGTGTAAACCTATTCTCTAAAAAAATTGATTACTTTGTAAGTGATTAATTTGTAATTTTGATTAATAAATTTGTAATCAACCTATAATTAATATACGCGATTTATTTATTTAATAAATCGATTAACTTAATTAAAATAATCGATTGTGTCTAATAAACTCTCGAAATAAATCGACAAATTGTGTGTAATCAACCGATGATCAACATAATCGATTTATTTGTATAATAATTGATTATTTAAATAATTCTGATTAATTATTCAATCGAACTCTCTGAATATTTCTATTTCTTTAATTAATCAAACGATTTGATTTATTTATATAGTTAATTATTTAATTGAATCACTAATTTATTATTTAATCGTCTCTCTAAATAAATCGCTTAATTATTTGTAATTATTTTTCTTCATAAGTGGATTACTTTAATAATAATTATTAAAATTATATAATATTAAGAAATAATCGATTTACCTCTATGTATAATCGATTCTCTGCATAAATCGACTAATTATATAATCGATCATTGACAGAAGCAGAATTCCCAGAAATTTTTACATCAGATGACATACATTTTAAGATAATTTGGTAATCAGGGTTGCCAACAAATATTTTTGAAAGACATTTTTGTGATAAAATTGTGTATTTGGACGGATATCTCAAAAAATACCAGTCTCAGAACTGAATTAACAAGAAATAATTTTTTTTAGTAATTTTGTATTACATTAAATATTTTTCAAGGTTATTATGTAATCAACTGTCAAGTTTTTTGTTTAAATAATACAATTTTTCTTTTTGATATTTAAGAGATGATAGAATATTGGTAGATATCTCAAAAAACACTTATCTTAGAACAGAAATAGATACAAACTCAGAATTTTCAGAAGTTTTGGTATCAGACTGGCTTATGTTTTAAGAGATGTTGTTAATCAGTGCTGCCAACAGCGAATTTTTTGAAAAACACTTTTATGATAAAAATTATTTATATCGATTGATATTTCAAAAATACGAGTCTCAGAACTGAATTTATAACAGATTTAAATTTTTTAGCACTTTTGTGTCACGCTAAATACATTTCAAGGTCATTATTTAGTCAACTGTCAAGTTTTTTGTTTAAATAATACAATTATTCTATTTGATATTTGATAAAATATTGGTCAATATCTCAAAAAACACTTATCATAGAACAGAAATAGATACAGACTCAGAATTTTCAGAGCTTTTGGCATCAGACCACCTTATATTTTAGGAGATATTGGTAATCAGTGCTACCAACAGCGAATTTTTTGAGAAGCACTTTTGTGATAAAAATTATGTATATCGTTTTATATCTGAAAAATACAAATCTCAGAACTGAATTAATAACAGATTTAGAAACTTTCTAGCACTTTTATGTCACTAATTTTATTTCAAGGTCATTATTTAGTCAAGTGTCAAGTTTTTTGTTTAAATAATACAATTTTTTTGTTTGATATTTAAGAGATAATAGAATATTGGTCGATATCTCAAAAAACACTTATACAGATAGACACAAATCTTAGACACAAATAGATACAGATTTAGAGGTTTTAGCATTAGACCAGCTTATATTTTCGGAGATTTTGTTAATCAGTGCTGCCAACAGCGAAAACTATTCTATTTGATATTTGAGAAATACTAAAATATTAATCGATATCTCAAAAGACAGTTGTCATAGAACAGAAATAGATACAGACTCAGAATTCTCAGAGGTTTTGGCATCAGACCACCTTATATTTTAGGAGATTTTGTAAATCAGTGCTGCCAACAGCCAATTTTTTCAAAAACACTTTTGTGATCAAAATTATGTATGTCGATTGATATCTCAAAAATAGAAGTTTCAGAACAGAATTAATATGGGATTTAGAAATTTTCTAGCACTTTTGTGTCACACTAAATACATTTCAAGGTCATTATTTAGTCAACTGTCAAGATTTCTGTTTAAATAATACAATTATTCTATTTGATATTTGAGAAATACTAAAATATTGGTCAATATCTCAAAAAACACTTATTATAGAACAGAAATCGATACAGACTCAGAATTCTCAGAGATTTTTACATCAAAAGGCTTGCATTTTATGACATTGTGATAAACAGGGCTGCCAATAGCCAATTTTTTTGAAAAACAAACATTTTCTGATAAAAATTTTGTATCTCGGTCGATATCTCAAAAGAAAAAGTCTCAGAACAGAATTCTTTTGTTTAAAAATTTTGGATTAAAGCCCTGAAGAAGCTTTAACTCTAATAAAAACGAAACGTCGGCTAAAAAATAACAGTGTTATTTTTAATAATTATCTAAAAATAATGTGAATTAGATATTTCTAATATCTAAGTAAAACGGATCTAATATACTAGAAAAAACATTAACAATTTAAAAACTAATTAATAAAAACTAATTAAAAAGAATTTTATCAGAAAAAATTTTAATTTCTGCATTTTTTGCGATAATTTTGTGATTATAAATAGATCGTTGTATGACTGAAAATAAAATATCTGTCACATGAGGTCAAGTCGCGAAGAGGTGTTAATGAAATTGATTTGACAAATAGATTAATGACCTTAATGATGACCTTTTAATTTGACAAATAGATTGGTAAATTTATCAGAGATATAAATAAAATTTTATAAGAAAAATAATTTTAGAGATTTTCTTATTTAAGTACGTTATGAAAAATTTTTCTTACAAACAATTGTGACTCTATACGAGTAGATGTAGAGTAAACCTTTCACCGACACATCCTTCTTCCATACTTTAAAACTTTAAAAATCGAACAAAGCTCCGAATTCTTTATTTTGTCACTTTCGAGAAGTTTGAAAAAAGATTTTAAACTTTGATTTATTCGAAAGTTTGCTTTTCGGATTGTTCGCGAATTAGTTAATATTAAGGGCACCGTGTTGTAGTAAATTGTAATTGATTACGCTTTGATAGTTCTAATTTCGCACCTGAGTTTAATCGTAGACATCCATCATCTGATTTTGCTGTAGAACTCTAGTTCTAGCACCACAATGTCATGTATAAATTATACATTTGAACGCATTACGGCTTAGTCCAACCAATATGCATACGACGACCTAATAATCCGTATTAATATTCATGATTGTTCATTATTTCCCAATTTAAAGAGCCAAATCCCACACACACAATGCAAGAAGAACTGAACCGATTTCTGCGAAAACTTGACGAATTGGAGAAGATTTGGACGGTCCTAGGCGAGACAAAGGAGTGTAGTTCATCCTTGGATGCGTTAAACAGTAAAGCTCGAAAAATGAGGATGTCGGTGAAAAATGAAGGTAGCTTAAACGCTGGGGGTAAATTCGAATGGGTCGACTCGGTTTTGATAAAAGTAAAACGAGAATCTATTGCGCGAAACGGATGTTTTACTAAATTGATTTTAGTGTTTACAAGAAGGTTCATGGCTGCTCGTGGATAACGTTAACTTGTGTAGCGCCGCCGTTTTAGATCGACTTAATGCTCTTTTAGAACCGAACGGTGTTTTAACGGTTGGAGAAAGAGGGGTTGATGATAAAGGACAAATGGTTGAAATTAAGCCACATCAGGATTTTAGACTGTTTTTAACTATGGATCCGAAAAATGGGGAGATTTCAAGGTAAGTCTTAGTAAAAAAATTTTTTACTCAACTCTTTATAGTTTTGTAATGAATTTCATTACAGCATTTATTGCGTAAAGTGTAACTTTACATCACTAGTTATGAAAATTTTGTTGCGTAATATTTTATGAAAAACTTATTATTGTTTAACAAGCATAATTTGCAAAACACTTTTTCAACTCTCTTTTCATAACTGGTTACGTAAATAACTATTAATACATGTTTTGTTGGCACGAAGGAATATAATAGATAGGAATATGCACTCACCGCTCTAAACCGAAATTACAAAATCTATTTTTGAATGAAAAAAATCATTGTAACTTTAAAAATCATTGTAATTTTTTAAATTATTGTTGAGGTCGAAAATTTTTTTATAGGAAGTAACTTGCTGAAAACTGTTTGTCATGCTTGTAAAATTCAATCAGCTCAGCTAACGTCTTATATTTGCGACATTTCACTCGGATATTGAGTGCTGTTATTAGTACAGCAGTCTCAAGTTGTAATGGTCCATCTTGCCCAGTAATTTTAAAATTTTGCTAATATGGTTCGGGAAATGCAGGAAACAATTCTGGAAAAACAAAAGAAGATTTTGGAAGAGATTGAATAACGAACTTTGGAAGAAAAAGAATATGAGAGAAAATTAAAAGAAAATTTGAGAAACAACGATTAGAATAAAAATAAGAGCTAAAGAAGGTTCTAAAAGGAGAAAAGACAATTCTAAAGGAGATTGGAAAGTAAAGAATTACGAAAGAAGATGCTGGAAGAACAAAGGACGATTCTAAAGAAGGTTGAAAAACAACGATTGGAGAGGAAAGAAGAATAAGAAAAAGAAGATGCTGGTAGAGAAACGCCACATTTTGCCATGGTTTTATTGTATTTATATGCGAAAAAATAAATAAATAGGTTTAGTAATAAACTAATTCCGCTATTTTTAAAGAAAATATTTGGTTTCTTCGCTATGCTGCTTAATTTTGGAATAAATGGAAAAACGAATATCTCAGAAAACTACTTTTAGAAAAAAAAGAAGTACAAAAGAAGGTTCTAAAAACGCAAGAAACAGTTCTGGAATAACAAGAGAGAATTTTGAAAGAGCTTGATAAACAGCGTTTGGTCGTAAAAGAGCATGAGAAAAGACGATTAGAGGAGCAAAAGATAATTCTCAAAGAAGTTGAAAGAGGTCGACTAGAAGATGTAGAACAACAGAAGAAGGTTTTGGAAATGTAAGAAACAATTCTGGATGAATAAAAGACGCTTTTAAAAACAGAGTTTGGAAGAAGGAGAATGTGAAAGACGACACTTAAAAGAAAAAGAAGAATTTGAAAAAGGACGATTAGAAGAAAAAGAAAAGCTACAGAAGATAGCAGAAGACCAAAAGACGATTCTAAAGAATCTTGAAAAACAACGATTGGAACGGAAAGAAGAATAAGAAATAGAAGAACTAAAGAAGATGCTGGTAGAGAAACGCCACATTTTATCATTGTTTCATTGTATTTATATGCGAAGAAATAAATAAATAAGTTTTGTAATAAACCAATTCCGCTATTTTAAAGGAAAATTTTTGGTTTCATCGCTATGCCGCTTTAAAAAGAAGAGAAATGACGATTTGACGAAAAAGAAAAATAACGGAAAATCCTAGAAGAAATTGAACAACTAAGATTTTAGAGAACTACTTTTAAAAGAAAAATGAGAATAAAAGAAGTTCTAAAAATGCAAGAAACAGTTTTGGAAGAACAAGAGAAGACTTTCAAATGGCTTGAGGAACGGCGTTTCGAAGAAAAAGAATAAGAGAGACGACAATTAACAGAAACAGAAGAATACCAGAAACTATAATTTAAAAAAATAACGACGACTTGACAAAAAAAAAATAACGGAAAATTCTAGAATAAATGGAAAAATGAATATCTCAGAAAACTACTTTTAGGAGAACAAGAGAAGATTTTAAAAATGCAACAAACAGTTCTGGGAGAACAAGAGAGGATTTTGAAAGAGCTTAAAAAACGGAATTTGGAAGAAAAAGAATATGAGAGACAACAACTAAAAGACAAGGAATTCGAGAAATGACAGTTAGAAGAAAAAGAAGAGCTAAAGTAGGTTTCAGAAGAACAAAAGACGATTCTAAAGGTGCTTAGAAAACAAAGACTGGAATGGAAAGAAGAACAAGAAAAAGAAGAACGAATGACGATGGTGGTAGAGAAATGCCACTTTTTATCATTGTTTCATTATATTTATATGCAAAAAATTAAATAAATAAGTTTTGTAATAAACCAATTCTGCTATTTTTAAAGAAAATTTCTGGTTTTACCGCTATGCTGCTTTAAAAGCAGAGAAATGACGATTTGACAAAAAAGAAAAATAACAGAAAGTTCTAGAAGAAATGGCAAAACTAAGATCTCAGAAAACTGCTTTTACAAGAAAAAAGAGATCACATGAAGAATATGTAAATGTAAGAAACAGTTCTGAAAGAACAAAAGAGGCTTTTGATAATGCTTGATATACGGCGTTTGTTAGAAAAAGAGCATGAGAAATAACGATTAGAGGAGCAAAAGAAAATTCGGGAAGAACTTGAAAGATATCTGTTAGAAGATAAAGAACAAGAGAACATTTTGGAAACGCAAGAAACAATTTTGGAAGAACAAAGAAGATTTGGGAAAAGCTTGAAAGATGGTGTTTGGAAGAAAAAGAATATGAGAGGCGACAATTAACAGAATAAGAAAATACGAGAAACGACGATTAGAAGAATAAGAAGGTTTAATAGGGTTTTAGAAGGACAAAAGACAATTTTAATGAAGAGAAACAAGAAAATGAATAACAAAAGAAGATGCTGGAAGAGAAGAGGAAGAGTATAAAGAGAATATTAGAACAAAAACTCAAAGACAATGAAAAATATAGAAGAAATGAAGGTTCTAAAAATGGAAGAAACAGTTCTGGAAGAACAAAACGGCGTTTGGTTGACAAAGAGCATGAGAAACGACGATTAGAGGAGCAAAAGACAATTCTGGGAGAAGTTGAAAGAAGTCGGCTAGAAGATGAAGAACAACAGAAGCAGGTTTTGGAAATATAAGAAACAATTCTGGACAAACAAAAGAAGAGTTTAGTACAGATTTAAAAACGTAGTTTGGAATAAAAAGAATATGAGAGACAACAATTCAAATAAGAATTCGAGAGAAGACGATTAGAGCTGATGAAGGTTTTAGACGGAGAAAAGACTTCTAAAGGAGCTTGAAAAAGAAAGATTCTAAAGGAAAGAAGATGCTGGAAGATAAAGGGAAGGAAATAAGAAGAAAATGATGGAAACTACAACTGGAAATAAAGGAAAAGCAAAAGAAACTCATAGAAAGATTCGGAAAACGACCACCAGAAAAACAGGAGAATATCTTCAACAAACATAACACTTTGCAAGATTCTTCTCAGAGGAACCTACCAGAAGGGAAAAAGGAATTAGAGAAGATACTAGAAGTTTAAGAAAATTTGGAAAAAAAGGTTGATAAAATAGGACTGGAAGTCAAAGAAAATTTCAATAAAAGGTAAATGTTTTTGAAGCAAGAATAAAAGAAGATTTAGACAAAATGGTAAATGAGATGAAAACAAAAATTAAGAAACTAGAAGAAGGGTAAATTACGAAGATTGAATCAAAATCACAACGACTAAAACCTTTACAGTTAATGAAAACTCGACAAACGATTAAAGAGTGAGCGGATTATTGGAACTGTAGTTTTTATTGGTGGAAATCGAGATATTTATCTCAAGTTATTATTGCAAATTATTAAAAATTTAAGAGACTATTTATCATCAAAGAAATACCTGTAATTACCCTATGTAGTAAATCGGTTTTTTTTTATTTTATAAATTGCATTGCGATCGTTGTTTTAATTTTAATGCTTTCAATTTCACGAGTGCATATTCCTCTCTCCCACTTCGTGCCTGTTGGCATCGCTAAAAAACCCTCAAAACCCGCTTTTTGTCCAATTTATCACTGAAATGCCCCATTTTCCCAGCCGTTGTTCATTACTCAAATTTATTTAGGGCCATGAGGAACCGAGGCGTTGAAATTTACATGCTCAATGAAAAAGAAAATGAATACCGTAACAGTATCGATATAAAAAGTCTAATAAGCCATGAGGGACTCGAAAATATCAGCCACATCGAATCCCTTTTAAATTTACATGATTTCATTTGCGATTTGATTTTGGGCGAAAAACCAAACATCAACGAATTATTACGCGCATCAACCCTAATTTCCCAACAAATTCAACACGGCTCAACCCAACTCCATGCCTTCTACAACACAATAATGGAAATTTATTACAAAACTCGCTCGAATGTCGAGTTCAACTGCAATGATTTTGATACAGTTATTAAAACTGAAATTGAGAAGGTGCTCACTAATCAAGCAACAAAACTGAAATTTTACGACGGTGTCACTGTAAAAACAAATAAATTACATGTCTCCTCGGATTTGGAGAAAATTAAACAGCAAGCAGCGGTTCTAAATTATAAAAATCAACCAGATCGGGAGAAATTTCTCTTAATACATTTTTATACTATGAGTAGTTGTGAGGATTTAAGGATGCGGTTTTACTACTGTGATCACAATCAGGACTTGTCTAAAAAACTGTATAAATTCGTTGAGAGTTTCCCAATTGAGTTTAAAGACTTCCCAATTGACTCCAGATGGATCCCTGAAACTAATTACCCAAAGAAATGTTATTTCAGCAGTAACAAGTTAATTCTAGGACTACATTTTATTACAAATTTACACAAAGAACTCACAGATTACCCAAAACGTCAAGGACAACTCTCACTGCGTGATTATATGACTCACAGACAACAAAACACACTACCGGATCAATTCAACGATGTTTTAGTTGATGAATTTTTGAATTTAATTGAGGAGTACAATAATTTCTTACTGGGAGTTGTTAAAGACAGTATTGAATTGAGTGATGAGAGCGTTATAAAAATTCTGGAATTGTTATCTTGGAGATTTGTTTTCTATAGATGTACTATTATAAATGTGAGAAAAATGAACACAAATCAGAAGTATCTCGCTCTAACAAATCTTAAAGTACATTATCGTTGGTTTGTGAAATATTCGGTAAACAGTGTTAAAGTACTCTTGAACAAACAACTGCCAACTGAATTGGAAAATATTATCGAAAGGATTAATAAAAGTCTGGAAAAACAATTTTCTCAACTTCATAAATTTAGTAAGAAATATCAGAAATTTAGTTACAAACCGCCACCGAAAGTCAATAATTTAGAAATTGAATTAGCGACTTGTTTGAACAAGATTTTAAAAAAATCTCTGGTGCTGCAAAGTTATGAATCACGGAAAGAAATATTTGACAATTTGAATGATCTTGATAAATTAAAAGTGATTGAATCGAGTGAATTTAACTCGAATTTGGATCAGTACCAGGAAGATTTGCTTCCGATTTTTGATTATTTTGTGAAATTGCAATTGAAAAAATGTTTGCTTTCAACAGACGTTCCCGAAGAGGAGCTTAAATCATGTTTGACAGTTCCGATCGATTTAGTAACTAGTCTTTTGCAGTTTAGTCGATCTAAAGACGCCAGATTGTGTCACGATTTATTCCGTTCGTATTTCTCGTATTTAGCAAGCTCAGATCGGTGCTTTGCACCTGTTTTGACTCTGAATTTAAGCTCTCTTTTGGTCAGTTGTACTAACTCTACCATAACGAAATTCGGTAATTTCAGCGAGTTGATGAAACAGCATCGGCAATTGAGCTTGATTTTGTGGCGGAATTTGCAACAATTCCACGAAAATCACTACGATTATCTCTCGGCCGAACGAAATTTTGTTTGTGAGAGCTTCCAGTCGTTTATTGAGGCATTATCCCAGAGTTTGAACACGAAAAATGAGAGTTTTCCCGAATTAGTAAAAATCTGTTTAGAGAAATTGGAGGTTTTGCGCGATTGTGGCGATTTGAGTGAGTCGTTTTTGGCGCATTTGAGGAACTGCTCAAAGAATTATTTTAATTTGGAGAGTTGTGATGACTTCGATTTGAGTCTTTTATACGTTTGTGAATTACATATGGAGCTGAGTTATGTCAAAGCGGTGCTGAATTCGCGGTTACCGTTGATAGACCCTTCGGCAAAGAAGGCGCTGAAAAAGAAATATTGTGGGGAGAGTGTGGCGAATTTTGAGGATTTAAGGGAGAGTTTTGTTGATGTGAACCGAGTCTTGAGTGGTAATGATAAAACTTTGCATTCGCATTACAAATTCGTTGTGGAGATGATTCAGAGTTTAAATGATCGAAATGAGCAGCTTGGAAATTATGTCGCTGTCAGGCCGAAAGAAGTGGTGTACGACGAGGTTGTCAAGGTAAGAAAAAGAAAACAGAATATTATGTGATCATTTCAGGCATAGATTTTACCAAAATATTTTGTTTTTACTCTTCTATAACTTTTTTTTTCGAAAACGGCGTCTTTCAGCATTTCAGCAGCTATCTTAAAATCTTTGAAAATTGATACCTAAATTTATTTCAGACAAAAATTCTACAAAGACTTCCCATTTTCTTCTTTGTCTATTTTTTTTAAAACGTCGTTTTGAAGCTCTTTGGCAGCCATTTTGATAAATCTGAAATGGGAAAACAAGTTTTTTATCTATTTTGACGTGATAAGGTCACTTCAAGGATCGATTTTACTGAAATATTTTGTTTTACTCTTATCTGTTGTTTTTTGTTTAAAATTTGCAGTTTTTCAGCATTTCAGCAGCCATCTTGAAATATTTGAAATGTGAATACATGTTTCCCTTATGTATTTTAAGGTGATAAAGTCATTTCAGACAAAAAATCCAACAAAAATATCTTGTTTTCACTCTGCTTTACCTGTTTTTCTCTGAAAACGTTTTTCAGCATTTCGGCAGCCATTTTAAAATGCCTGAAATAAAAAATTGTTGTTTTATGTATTGTGATGTAGTTTTAAAAGCACTTCAGGCAAAAATACTACCGAAATATTTTGTTTTTATCTTTCTCTAGCTGTTTTTTCCCTGAAAACATCGTTTTTCAGTATTTGGTCAGCCATTTTGAAATATCTGAAATTACAAAAGGTGCTTTTTTATAATTTGATTTAATAATACTATCTTAGATAAAAATTCTACAGAAGTTTCTGGTTTTTTACCTTCATCAAGCTGTTTTTTATTTTTAAAATGGTATTTTTCAGCAGTTTGGCAGCCATTTTGAAAAATCTGAAATTTAGATACATGTTCTGTTGTGTATTTTGAGATTATAAACCCATTTCAAGCAAGGCTTTTACCGAAATATTTCGTTTTCACTCTTATCTAACTGTTTTGTCCTGAAAACGGTGTTTTCAGCATTTTAGCAAACATTTTGAAATGTCTGAAATCTGAAAGCACGTTCTTCAAGTGTTTTGAGGTGATAAAGTAATTTTAGGTAAAAATACTACCGAAATTTCTTGTTTTCTCCTTTCTCTAGCTGTTTTTCTCTGAAAACGTAGTTTTTCAGTATTACAACAGCCATTTTGAAATGTATAAAATGGCGATATATATTTTTTATATATATTTTGAGATGATAAAGGTTTTTCAGGCAAGAATTCTACGGCAAAGTCTTGTTCTCATTCTTATTTCACTTTTTTTCAGCCATATTTGAGCCATTTTAAAAAATTTAAAATGTGGATGAATGTAACTATTTTAAGGCAAGAAAGCTATTTTAGATAAGGATTCTACCGAAATGTTTTATTTTCTCTCTGTTTCTTCCTGAAAACGGTTTTTTTCAGCATTTCGTCAGCCATTTTAAAACGTCTGAACTCTGAAAACACGGTCTTTAAGTGTTTTGATGTGATAAAGCGATTTCAAGTAAAAATACTACCGAAATTTCTTGTTTTCTCCTTTCTCTAGCTGTTTTTTCCCTGAAAACATCGTTTTTCAGTATTTGGTCAGCCATTTTGAAATATCTGAAATTGCAAAAGGTGCTTTTTTATAATTTGATTTAATAATACTATCTTAAATAAAAATTCTACAGAAGTTTCTGGTTTTTTTACCTTCATCAAGCTGTTTTTTATTTTTAAAACGGCACTTTTCAGCATTTTGGCAGCCATTTTGAAAAATCTGAAATGTAGATACATGTTCTGTTGTGTATTTTGAGATTATAAACCCATTTCAAGCAAGGCTTTTACCGAAATATTTCGTTTTCACTCTTATCTGTTTTGTCCTGAAAACTGTGTTTTCAGCATCTTAGCAACCATTTTGAAATGTCTGAAATCTGAAAGCACGTTCTTCAAGTGTTTTGATGTAATAAAGTCATTTTAGGTAAAAATACTACCGAAATTTCTTGTTTTCTCCTTTCTCTAGCTGTTTTTCTCTGAAAACGTAGTTTTTCAGTATTACAACAGCCATTTTGAAATGTATAAAATGGCGATATATATTTTTTATATATATTTTCAGATGATAAAGGTTTTTCAGGCAAGAATTCTACGGCAAAGTCTTGTTCTCATTCTTATTCCACTTTTTTTCAGCCATATTTGAGCCATTTTAAAAAATTTAAAATGTGGATGAATGTAACTATTTTAAGGCAAGAAAGCTATTTTAGATAAGGATTCTACCAAAATGTTTTATTTTCTCTCTGTTTCTTCCTGAAAACGGTTTTTTTCAGCATTTCGGCAGCCATTTTAAAACGTCTGAACTCTGAAAACACGGTCTTTAAGTGTTTTGATGTGATAAAGCGATTTCAAGTAAAAATACTACCGAAATTTCTTGTTTTCTCCTTTCTCTAGCTGTTTTTTCCCTGAAAACATCGTTTTTCAGTATTTGGTCAGCCATTTTGAAATATCTGAAATTGCAAAAGGTGCTTTTTTATAATTTGATTTAATAATACTATCTTAGATAAATATTCTACAGAAGTTTCTGGTTTTTTTACCTTCATCAAGCTGTTTTTTATTTTTAAAATGGTATTTTTCAGCAGTTTGGCAGCCATTTTGAAAAATCTGAAATGTAGATACATGTTCTGTTGTGTATTTTGAGATTATAAACCCATTTCAAGCAAGGCTTTTACCGAAATATTTCGTTTTCACTCTTATCTAACTGTTTTGTCCTGAAAACGGTGTTTTCAGCATTTTAGCAAACATTTTGAAATGTCTGAAATCTGAAAGCACGTTCTTCAAGTGTTTTGATGTGATTAAGTAATTTTAGGTAAAAATACTACCGTAATTTCTTGTTTTCTCCTTTCTCTAGCTGTTTTTCTCTGAAAACGCAGTTTTTCAGTATTACAACAGCCATTTTGAAATATTTGAAATGGGAATAAATGAATTGTGAGGTGATAAAGCTATTTCAGGCAAAGATTTTGTGGAAATGTTTTGTTTTTATTCTTTTTTAACTTTTTTTTTTCTGAAAAATGCTTTTCAAGAGGAGCATTTTTTTTCAGCATTTCAGCAGCTATTTTGAAAAATCAGAAATGGGAAAATATATTTTTTTTAACTATTTTAATGTCATAAAGCCATTTCAGGCGAAAATACTACCGAAATTTCTCTTTTCACTATTCTCTAGCTGTTTTTTTGTAAAAACATAGTTTTTCAGCTTTACATCAGCCATTTTGAAATACTTGAGGTAGGAATACATGTTGCTTTATATATTTTGAGACGATAGTGCTATTTCAGGGAATGATTCTTTGTAATTGCCTTGTTTTTATTCTTTTTTATCTTTTTTTCTTTCTGAGATATGTTTTCAGCATTTCAGCAGTCATTTTGAAAAATCATAAATGGAAAAGTGTGTTTTTTTAAACTATTTTGACGTAATAAAGCTACTTTAGGCAAAAATAATACCGAAACTTCTTGTTTTTCCCTTTCTCGGGCTGTTCTCTGAAAACGTCGTTTTTCAGATTACAGGCTTTTCCATACTTTCTGAAGTGACACAGCCTTTGTAGGAGGTACTGATTTTACCAAAATATTACATTTTTACCAAGTACAAGTGCTTTTTTCCTCGAAATCTGCGTTTTTCAGCATTTTGGCAGTCATTGTGAAAAATCTGAGATGGGGAAACATGAATTTTGACATAACAAAGCCAGTTCAGGCAAAGATTCTACTGAAATACTCGTTGTCAATTGGTCGGTCAAGTTGAATCAGAATTTTTTTTTCTCTGTCGTTTCTTTCTATTGGCTAATTTTTCTGACTGTAATTTATGATCACATATTCCGTTACAAATATGTCATTTATGTCATAAATTTAAATGGACGCACGTTATTTTGACTCAAATAGCATTAATAAATTATTTCAGGTGGTGAATCACGGATTTTGTACGATTTTATCGTGCAAATTCGTTGATGGAATTATCCAAAAGCTAGATAACGCGGTCAAGGCTTTAATAAAAAACGACGTTACCTGTGAGGAGACTCATCACATTTTAAAACAGTACGAATCTACAGTTTCTAGTTTCGTTAATCTGATAAGCGACTGGTCGAAATATAGTCCGTCTTATCCTGACGTTATCCTGCCGCTTTTAAGTAACGTCAGTGAGTTTGTATATGGTCTAAAATCAAATTTGGAGCTATTAAAGAAGCTCCTAGTAGGATACGAGTATAAAAAATTTGGAGTTGACGTGCAACAAGAAGTTAGAAGTTTGGTTGGGATACCGAGTCTTGACCGCGAACATAAAAGCTATGAATCTTTAATTGAAAGTTATGCCAACGTTCAGGTAAAAAAAATCATCGACTATTCATTGAGAAGTGAGGAAAATACAGTTGAGAAGAAACAGGAACAACTAAGGTAAGTTTTATGTTTATTTACATTTTTCTTAAGCTAAAAATATGTTGCATTTTTAAGACAGTAAGTAACGTTGAGTGTCCTGACTCTATAAAAAAAAACTACGTCGCTCACAATATTTTTTTTCGATCACGTGATATATTGGCTTCTTTTAAATTTTATTAAAAACTTTGGTGTGATTTATTGTCTTTGTTTTTTATATACAAAAATAAATTTTGTATCGATTTAAATAAAGGAGAATTCTCGAGTTTTTATAATATATTTTGTGACAAGATTTATTTATTTTATGATTAGAGAAGAGGGTAATAAATGGGAGATGTCCACAGGAAAAATGTCTTAAGGGACTTACAGTCACGGAAGGAATATTGAATACTAAATAAAAACACTGAAATTATTATTATTCGCCATTTTAAACGCCATTTTGAATTTTTTGTTGCATATAAACAAATTACAATCAAATTACATTGTAAAATAAAACACTGAACATTTCTTGTTGCTTTACAAAGTAGACATTTTAAGAATAATTTTGAAATTTAATGTCGGCTAAATGGCTGCCACAGCAATGCTAGCAAATCTTGATTTTTTTATATAAAATTTTTGATTTTTATTAAAGCAGTTGCTTTAATTTTAACAAAAACGCCTTGTATTTATATTTTCAGTTTAGAAACTGTTTTTGGTGTGTTAAATAGAATATATATTTTTCAAAATTTTAGAGGAATAAATCTCATGGCGTTAAATCACAGGAGAAACAACCAAGTTAAAAAATCAATGATATTTTTCGGGTTATGTGACTTCTAAAAAATGCTGATGTTAGGTGGTAGAGACCACCTTTGAGTTTTGCTCTCAAAACTTGCAATGCCAGCCATTTGACCGAAATTATAATTTATAATTATTTTCTAATTACTTTTAACTTTATATTTGATTTAGAATTGCTGAAAAAATTAATATTTGCGTGTCTGATGGAACTTTCATTATTGCTCAGCAAAGCTATATTCAAAGATCAGCTTGAGATTTTTTAAATCAAAATACAGAAATCTAGGACCTTTGTTCTAAATTGTACCGCTTTGAAGCTAAAGGGCGGCAAAATTTGAAAATTATTTTTATCATTTTAATATTATAAAAATTTTAGAAGGGTTTGCACAATTGCACAACTCTCATAATTACCTATTTTTGTAAAACAAAAATTATTGTTATTTTAAAATTATCGTGCCGTTTTTCTAAATTTCAGGTTTTTCTTATTTAACAAATAATTTATTTATAAACTAACTATTTACACGAACAACAACTCGATAATTTAATAATACTTTGTATCATGGCTCTATCACTTTACCAAACTTGGTTTATTCAATTACTCCGCTTTGACTGATTGGTCATCGCCCTCTCACTTATTATACAGTTAGGCTACCTTCTAGTAAATTCTTGTACATTTTTTATTTATTTAGAACGAAACGTAAGCATTCTTCGAATTTAGTCAATAACCGTGACTAATATTTCTGAGAACTCGCTGAGTAATCAGGTCGCGGATCCTTCCAGAACAGTTATAACCTTATCTATTTTTATTTTCTACATTTTGGGCGGTCTAAGGGATTAAGAGCCTTGGAATTTATACGCAACAACACCAAAGAGTATATTTGGGCTAATTTGAGGTATCAAAAACACTTCAGAAAGGGCAGGAAATAACACCTATCTTATGTTTTTGAATTTTTTTTGGGGTACTAAATCGTTGTTGGCACATGAACATCAATTGTTTAAGGCTGAAATAAATAATTCTATTAATGTTACGTATTGTGGCTGTCATACACATGAAGTCCAGCCAGAAGTTACTCTTGATTATCTTTTTTCGTTGTGGAAGCTGAAGGCTTCAGAGAATTCTTAATTTGAGGTACTGTTTAATGTCTTTGCTAAATTTTGGAGGTAGAATTGCTTTTATCTTTTTTTCTATATTTTCTGTATTTTTACGTCTTTAAACACATCGTTTATTTGCTTCGCTTGTTCAATTTTTCTTTCTTTATCTATATATTTTCTTATTTCTAGAACAATATCTTTATTATTTTTATTATATTATTATAATATTATTTTATTATTATATCGTCTAAATTGCTTTTTCTTTCAGATAGTTTCTATTTCAGGTTTATCTCTACTTCTTCCTACTCTTTTTCGTTTGGAGTTTTGATTTAGTCACGTGTCTATATATTTTGACTATTTTTTTATGATTTTATATTCTTCTGTTATTATATTACCGTTGCCGAAGCTTTTTTTAACTACTTGGCTGCATTATTCTTCTGTACTTATTACTGCTTTTTCATATTTTTAATATTTTTGCCTTTTTAAACACATTATTTATTTGCTCTGTTAGTTTAATTTTCCTTTCTTTGCTTATATATTTTTTTGTTCCCCAGACAATACCTTTGTCATCTTTATCGTAAAAAATGATTTGACTTTTTCTTCTTTTTTTTATGATTTTTATTTCGTGTTTATCTTTTGCTTTTTTCAGCTAGTTTTTTATTGTTTTATATTTTTCTTTTATTAAATTGCCGTTTTTATTTTTTGTATTCAATATGTTGTGTTCGAGTAAATAGTTTGAGAAAATACCAGATGTCACATTGTTTCACACGAGTAGAGAAAGGTCGCGAAACGTTCGGATACATTCTTGAAAGGACGTATGGTTGTATAAGCGAATAGAGACATTAACTGCGCAGTTAGTACTCGACTGCGATTAAAGTGAGCGATATTCTCGGAAGCGATGGTGATTATAGTTAATAGTTTTATTAAATTATTGTTATGTGTATATAGTAGAAATAAATTATTTGTTATTAATTCAATTATTTGAATCACAAGATTTGCAAATCTAGCCTATTTTGAAGTGGTACGTGAATTGCTCCACAGCTGCAATTCTTGCTCACCAAATATATTTTATAATTTTGGCGCCATCTAGCTCTTAAACGGTGCAACTAATAATAGAAGTAATTTGTGTTAATTCGCTGTATTATTTAAAGCAATTTTAGAAAGATTCTTTTTGTTATATTTATTGCTTTCCAGATTGTTAAAATGCGGCATTCAAGAGTCGTTCAATAATTGTGTCCTCGACATGAACTCCACAGGAGAACTAAACTTCTCACATTTCGAAAATTTTCTAAAAGCTTGGAATGAGCAAGAGAGAAATCGCGAACTTGTAGAAACAGAAGCCAATGCTTTATACAAAACTAGGTAATTTCAATTTCTCTCTTTTAATATTCCTCTCTTTTACTTATTTAATAAATCCAGGACAAAATGCGACGACAAACCTGAAACTGAACAAATCGAAGATGAGCTTAAAGAACTTTTCCCGAATTACCACGACAAAGATTTCGCTGATTTGCAAAAATTTACCAGTTTAACCGACGTAGTTGGGCTGAAATCAATCCGACAAGAAGATTTGATTTCAGAAGATGATATTAAATTTGTTGTTGATTTACATATTACACTAGTACAGAGTTTTACAAAAACTGAGTGGCTAAATCCGGGTAATAAAGGCTTAGCTGTTAATTTTCTAAATCCACTAATTGAGAAACACAAATTGTTTAAACAAATTTGTGAGAAAGTCGCACCGGCTTTGGATTATCGACTCGATAAGGATTTGCTGGAAAGTATGAGTGTTTTGCTTTGTTGTGTCCAGAATTACGGCGAGACTAATTTAGGTAAGGGTTTTTTGTCGAAGTGACTTTTTTGCCGGCAATAGTAGGCAAAAACATCTATTTTGTTTGACGATTTATTGATTATCTAACCTTAAAACTAATGCCGGCCAACAACTGCTTATCTAATACAAAACAATTAAAGAAAAAACTTAAAAATGATGTATGCGCCTGGTCTAATATAAAATTTAAAAAATTATTGTAGATTTATTACTAATCGTAGAGGATGAAACAGTTTTAAGCAATAGATTAGAGTGTTTTCTATACATTACAACATAGTTTTGTCTTAATAAAATGTAAATACATTATTTATAATTTTTTTAAAGAAAATTTAAAAATGGTGGATGCGTCGGGTCTAATACAAAATTTAAAAAAATATTGTAGATTTATTACTAAACGTAGACAGATGAAATAGTTTTGGGCGATGGATTACAGTGTTTTCTGTACATTACAATACAGTTTTGCTTCATTAGAATACACTATTTAAAATCGTTTTATGAAAATTAAAAAATGGTGGATGCGTCGGGTCTAATATAAAATTTAAAAAAATATTGTAGATTTATTAGTAAATGTAGAGAGATGAAATAGTTTTAAGCAATAGATTAGAGTGTTTTCTATACATTATAACACAGTTTTGTCTTATTAAAATATAAATACATCATTTACAATTTTTTAAATGGTGAATGCGCCGAGCCTAATATAAAATAAAAAAAAATATTGTAGATTTATTACTTAAACGTAGAGACATGAAACAGTTTTAAGTAATAGATTAGAATGTTTTCTATACATTACAACATAGTTTTGCCTCATTAGAATATAAATACACCATTTAATTTTTTTAAAGGAAATTTAAAAATGGTGAATGCGCCGGGTCTACTATAAAATTTTAAAAAAATATTGTAGATTTATTACTAAACGTAGAGAGATGAAACTGTTTTAAGCAATAGATTAAAATGTTTTCTATACATTACAACACAGTTTTGCCTCATTAGAATATAAATACATCATTAACAAATTTTTTAAAAGAAAATTTAAGAATGGTAGATGCGCCGGATCCACTATAAAATTCAAAAAATTATTGTAGATTTATTACTAAGCTTGGAGAGTTGAAACAGTTTTAAACAATAGATTAGAGTGTTTTCTATACATTACAACACAGCTTTGCTTTATTAAGATAGAAATACATTATTTACAATTTTTTTAAAGAAAATTTAAAAATGGTGGAGGCGCCGGGTCTAATATAAAATTTAAAAAGTTGTTGTAGATTTATTACTAAACGCAGAGAGATGAAACAGTTTTAAGCAATAGATTAAAGTATTTCCTATACACTACAACACAGTTTTGCTTCATTAAAATAGAAATACATTATTTACAAAATTTTTAAAAGAAAATTTAAGAATGGTAGAAGCGCTGGGTCTACTATAAAATTCAAAAAATTATTGTAGATTTATTACTAAACGTAGAGAGATGAAACTGTTTTAAACAATAGATTAAGAGTGTTTTCTATACATTACAACACAGTTTTGCTTTATCAAAATAAAAATACATTATTTACAATTTTTTTAAAGAAAATTTAAAAATGGTAGATGCGCCGGGTCTACTATAAAATTCAAAAAATTGTTGTAGATTTATTACTAAACGTAGAGAGGTGAAACAGTTTTAAGAAATAGATTAGAGTGTTTTCTATACATTACAACACAGTTTTGCCTCATTAGAATATAAATACATCATTTACAATTTTTTTAAAGAAAATTTAAAAATGGTGGATGCGCCGGGTCTAATATAAAATTTAAAAAATTATTGTAGATTTAATACTAAACGTAGAGAGATGAAACAGTTTTAAGCAATAGATTAGAATGTTTTCTGTACATTACAACACAGAGTTGCCTTTATATAATTTAAATACATTATTTACTTTAAAAACAATTAATTAAAACCGAGTGACGCTAGTCATTTGGTTAGCTTTTGCCGGCAGAGAAGTCACTTTCCTTTCCTAAAAACTCCTTAAAATTTGAGTAATATTTTAGTCGAGCCGCAATCTCCCGTGAGAATCGTACCCAACAAACGTTTTGATTTTTACAAAGACCCTAATATCGAAGAAGTGAAATCTTCTTTTCATATTTTGGAGGAATTACGTTTACGTACTAAAACCCTATTGGATGAATGGCCGGACCATCCGAGCTTGAAATCGGTATGAATAAATTTCTGAAAATCCCTTACACAAATATCCCTTATCGTAAATTTTCAGATTATGACAATTATTGAGCGCTTGTATAATTTCGATCTATCCAGTCCCTTATCTCGTTTTTTGACAGGTTTTGAGATTTTATTAAGTAAATGTAATGAATGGGAAGAGGTTGCACACTCAGGTGTTAGTCTAAGTGACTGTGCTCAGAATCTGACTCATCAGATAATCACGTGGCGAAAAATGGAATTAAACATCTGGAAGGATTTGTTGAATAGCACGTTTAAAAAAATGACCGAACCGATGTACAAATGGTGGCTGTATTTATACAACATCATGGAGCAATTCACACAGGATGAGAAATTCACGGAAATTGAGTTAATTGAAGCTCTTCAGGGTTATATCACGAAGGCAAATTTGGCCGAATTCCAGACCAGATTGAATCTACTATATACGTTCCACTGTCATGGTGTTCATCTCAAAACTGGGGAAAAAGAAAAGTCAAAGAAATTTATCAATATTCTCTGGAACGTTTATAATTATTTCTTGCAATTTACCCCGGTTGTTAGTACCAAAATCAAGGATTTGAGAGCACCCATCGAGAAGAAATTAAAAGATTATGTGAAAATCGTGCGGTGGAAAGATGTGAATTACTGGGCTATTAAGGAAACGGTTGATAAATCACATAAAACACTTCATAAATATGTCAGAGAATTTAAGGTGAGTGAATCGAGTTATTTAATTGGATTTTTTTTTATGATTGCAACACGCGGCGAAATATTTTTCGAGTGGTGTAAATGCGACTTGTTAGAGAGATTGCTTTCAAAATGGATGGTATCAACTTCACTCCAATTTGTTTGCATTCAGAAGGAGGTAGATAAGAACTGAAACAATTACTAGATTCAGTCGAAAGCCGGATTTTGGTATTTGCAAGCGAGTGGATTTTAAAAAGCTACTTTATATTAAAAGGATTTTTTAACATAATCAAATCATTATAAAAATGCCCAGATTTGTTGCATGTAGAGCATTTTGATTTTTTCATTAACAAAACTATCTTTTTTAATCACATTTATTTATCAAAATTAATTATAATTAATTTAATTTAATTATTTCGTTTAGTTCAGACACATGGTTCTCGTCCTCTATGTAGTAAGAATCTTTGAAAAAATGGTGTCTTTTACCTAAAAAAATAATTAAAAAAACATAAATGAGTGCCATTTTTTCATTATTTGAATTTGAAACATTTCAATATGCAGTTGTAGACATTCTAAAGCAAGTAGTTTCAATTCTAGATTCAAAAACTGAAAGAAATTAATAAATAAGAATCAAAATAAATCAAATAGTTGTTGCAAAGTGAAAAAAATAAAAATAAAAAAGTCTTAAAATATGCAAAAATTATATACAAATTTTTGACTTTTTCTGTCAATCTGATGGGTGGCGATCTCCTCCTTTTGCTTCGTCTGAACTTATCTAAAGAAACAAAAGGTTTTTGCTTTTAAAAATTTTTTAAGAGGTCAAAAAACGATAATAAATACAAATTAATTTATTGTTTTATCGTTTACATCATTTTTACAACGTTTACATTTATCGTTTAATAATAATACTAAAATTTCAATTAGTACATGTTCTAAAACTGAAATAATGAAATAATTTTGGCTTCTCCTGTCAATCTGGTGGGTGGCAAATCTTCTCCTTTTGCTTCATTCAAACTTGCTTAAAAAAACAAAAGGTTTTTGCTTTTAAAACATTTTTAAGAGAGACGGAAATAAATACAAATAAATTTATTATTTTATCAATTACAGTAATAATACTCAAATTCCAATTAGTACAGGTTCTAAAACTGAAATAAAACAATAAAGAAGAATCAAGCTAAAACAAAACTTAGAAGAAAAAAAATTAAGACAACATTGAAAATAGAAACAAACAATTTTTATAACAAAAGTTATGTACAAATTTTGGTTTTTTCTGTCAATTTGATGGGTGGCGAATCTTCTCCTTTTGCTTCTTCCAAACTCGCTTAAAAAAACAAAAGGTTTTGCATTGAAAACATTTTTAAAAGAGACGGAAAAGAATAATAAATACAAATAAATTTATTATTTTATCGTTTACAATGGGTGGTGAATTCTCTTCTTCTGCTTCTTTCAGCGATGTCTTAGAATAAAGAACAGAAAGTATTTTATTTAAAAAATTAAAACAGGACAAGAGGAGAGTCAAGATTTAGTATAGTCAAACCAGCCAAACAAACGATGCACGTCATCAGTGCAAATTGATGACGTCATTCGTACCAACCTCAAAACAATTAAATATTGACAATTTTGGTTTATAAACATAAAATATAGTATTTTAATAGAGTACAATGTATATTTTTGCACAAACAAATATGATGAGTAAAAATAATTAGTGTTAATGCAATAATAGTGCAGAAAATTAGAATAAAATTTTCTAAGTTAGGGATTTTGCTGCTAAAAGTTTGGCAACAACTAAAGGCGTCTTCACACTTTCACTTTACACGTGTTGTTTGGTGCAACAATTGCTTGACGTGTTTCTTCCATATTGGTAGGGAAGGTTATAGGATAATAAAAGCT
The DNA here is from genome assembly GCA_029207805.1 of Tribolium confusum. Lineage (NCBI taxonomy): Eukaryota > Metazoa > Arthropoda > Insecta > Coleoptera > Tenebrionidae > Tribolium > Tribolium confusum. The sequence continues at coordinate 2,299,874 of JALGAY010000004.1, forward strand.
TTGGATATGTGGGATGAAACACTCCAAATTACAACTGTCTCAATGACATTTTCTGAAATTGACGTTTATTTACACTGTAAAATTTTGAAATTGCCACTATTTTTCAGATGGTAAGTGTGAACTACCCTTTATAGTGACGTCATCATATGTTGGTGACGTGCATCGCTTGTTTGGCTGGCTTGTCTATACTTTTATTATTATACCAGTTTTAAATAACAAAACTAAAATAATTGTTTATTCTTTTGTATTTGTAATTTTAAACTTTATGTAAAATACATACGAAAATATTTAAAATTTAAACAATACTGGTGTATCCTAATAAATAAATTATTTATTTATTCCATCAAATAAATAGAAGTAACTGCTGTTTTATCTTTTCAAGTTTGTCTACAATTTAAATAAAGAGAAATCTACGAATACATTTAAATGTGAAAAACAAAAAAAAATGCAAAAGTATCCTACGTTATGTCACAACAACATCAAGTCACTTTTGTTTTTAATAAAGGAAATAATAAAATTGTTTGATATCTAGATGCTATTATGTTAATTTTTATTTTAAGTAAAAAAACGTTCTTACAGAAAAACTGCACATTTTTTTTTAAAACGTGATAATTTAATTTATTTAAATAAATGAAGATATTAGTTAGCTTCTTGAATTTACGATCTCAATCTGTCATAATAAAAATCTCTTTTTGTCCCTCTTGTTTAAAACGTTGCATAGAAAAATTTCAAAAACGTTTCTATTTTCTCTTTATTTGTTTTCGTTTCTGTAAATATTTCGAATGTCTGCACTGCAACATATTCTTTAGGAGGTCTTAAATCATCCCGTTTCGACATACTTGGTCAATACCAGCAATTCCACTAAAATTGAAAATGTCGGTATTTGGGACAGGCCGCAAAGGAATGTCGTAAAGACTTACCATTATACTTTAGATGCTACAACTTACGTAGCAAAGGAATCATCCCGAAAGGTAACATAAAACCAACAAAACTTTCATCTACCAAACTTTACTAATTTATAGAAATTAAGTCCGAAAAGTTCAAAGTATCATCAAAAACTTTTTAACAAAATAGAGTCATATTTTAACGAAGCACGAAAGTTGTGTAAAGATTCGATTTCAGCAATGAAATATCCCAAATTAATACAAAATTTAGATAATTTAGTGACGCAAATTATTGAAACAAGCACGCATCTACAAAATTTAGAGGTACGAGTATAATTTAAAAAAAAACACGGAACTAATCAAACAATTAGGTCGACACCACTTTAGATAAATCCAGGCAAAAATCACAAGCTAAAAGCATTCGAAATCAGAAACATCGAGCTTTGGCTGACTTATTCAAGACTTTGAGTAAAATGGGATTATCATTCAGGACCGGACTTGTTGAAGCTAATCTTAAAATGGCAACTGAGGATTTTCTAATGAAACCGATTGATATCAGTGCGAATTTCAGCCACATCAATTACAAGTAAGTAATTTAATTTTGAAATTTGGCGTCAGAACATTTAAAAATGCTCTCTAAGCTTCCAATTTTTATTTGTTTGTGGTTCATACTAGCCTGAGAGCTTCGAGTTTTCTGAACGTTCAAAATTTAGTAAGAGGAAATGTTAGTTAGTGGTATATTTCAGTACTATCCAGTAGCTTAACCTGAAATTTTAACTCTAAATTGTGCCCAAAAATGTAAAAAAACACAAAAATGGGCTATTGTAATTCGTGAAAGCTGTTAAAAATTTGCAAAACTGTTTTGAGATTTACATTAAAAAAAAACAGTTTAAAAATAGCTGTTTCAGAATAACAGTTTGAAAATTTTTGTTTGAAAATAGCAGTTTTAAAATAACAGCTTATAAGATAACATTTCAAAACTGGCAGTTCAAAATAACGGTTTGAAAAGAATAACTTAAAAATAACAGTTTGAAAATAGCAGTTTAAGAATGACAGTTTAAAAATAACGGTTTGAAAATAACAACGAAAAAATTACAATTTGAATATAGCTGTTTATTAATAACAGTTTGAAAATAACAGCTTAAAAATTACAGTTTAAATATAACAGTTTAAGAATAATATTTTGAATATAATAGATTAAAAATGGCAGTTTAAGAATAACCGTTTAAAAATCACGGTTTGAAAATAACAACGTCGAATTTACAGTTTGAAAACAGCTCTTTATAAATAGCAGTTTGAAAGTAACAGTTTAAATATAGCTGCTTAAGAATTACGTTTTGGAAATAACAGCTTAAAAATTACAGTTTCAATATAGCTGTTTATTAATAACAGTTTAAAAACTACAGTTTGTTAAGAATAACAGTCTGGAAGTACCAGCCTAAAAATAGCTGTTTAAGAATAACAGTTTCAAAGTAACAGCTTAAAAATAACAGTTTGTAAATAGCAGTTTAAGAATAACAGTTTAGGAATTACAGCTTAAAAATATCAGTTTGAAAATAACAGTTTGAAAATAACAGCTTTAAAATAACAGTTTAAAGATAACAATTTAAAATTAACAAACTAAAACTAACAGTTTAAAATTAGCAGCATAAAAATAACAGTTTAAAGCTATCAGCTTAAAAATAACAGTTTGAAAATAGCAATTTAAGAATAACTGTCCAAAAATAACAGCTTGAAAATTATTGTTTGAAAATAGGAGTTTCAAAATAGCAGTTTATAAGATAACATTTCAAAACTGACAGTTCAAAATAACGGTTTGAAAAGAATAAATAAAAATTACAGTTTGAACATAGCAGCTTAAGAATAACTGCTTGAAAATAGCAGTTTAAGAATGACATTTTAAAAATAACGGTTTGAAAATAACAACGAAAAAATTACAATTTGAATATAGCTGTTTATTAATAACAGTTTGAAAATAACAGCTTAAAAATTATAGTTTCAATATAGCTGTTTATTAATAACAGTTTAAAAATAACAGCTTAAAAATTACAGTTTGAAAATAGCTGTTTAAATATAATAGTTTGGAAATAAAAGCTTAAATATAACAATTTGAAACTAACAAATTAACACCAACAGTTTAAAAATAATATTTCAAAACTAACAAGTCAAGATAACGGTTTGAAAAAAACAGCTTTATAATTACAGTTTGAACATAGCAGTTTAAGAAAAACTGTTTAAAAATAACGGTTTTTAACGTAAAAATTACGATTTGAAAATAGCTGTTTAACAAGAACAGTTTTAAAATAACAGCTTAAATATAGCTGTTTAAGAATAACGTTTTGGAAATAACAGCTTAAAAATTGCAGTGTGAATATAACAGTTTAAGAATAATATTTTGAAAATAATAGATTGAAATGGCAGTTTAAGAATAACCATTTAAAGATAACGGTTTTTAAAATAACGACGTAAAAATTACAACAGTTTGAAAACAGCTCTTTTTATATATCAGTTTGAAAATAACAGCTTAAAAGTAACTGTTTAAAAATGACGGTTTGAAAATAACAACGTCGAATTTACAGTTTGAAAACAGCTCTTTATAAATAGCAGTTTGAAAGTAACAGAGTTTAAAAATAGCTGTTTAAGAATTACGTTTTGGAAATAACAGCTTAAAAATTACAGTTTCGATGTAGCTGTTTATTAATAACAGTTTAAAAATAACAGTTTGGAAATAAAGGCTTGAATATAACAATTTGAAACTGACAAATTAATACTAACAGTTTAAAAATAGCAGCTTATAAAATAATATTTCAAAACTAACAGGTCAAAATAACGGTTTGAAAAGAACAGCTTTATAGTTACAGTTTGAACATAGCAGTTTAAGCAAAAATTTTTAAAAGTAACAGCTAAAAAATAACAGTTTGTAAATAGCAATTTAAGAGTAACAGTTTAGGAATTACAGCTTAAAAATAACAGTTTAAATATAACAGTTTGAAAATAACAGTTTAAAGATAACAATTTAAAATTAGCAAAATAAAACTAACAGTTTACAATTAGCAGCATAAAAATTACAGTTTAAAGTTAACAGCTTAAAAATAACAGTTTGAAAATAGCAATTTAATAATAACTATCTGAAAATAACAGCTTGAAAATTATTGTTTGAAAATAGCAGTTTTAAAATAGCAGCTTATAAGATAACATTTCAAAACTGACAGTTCAAAATAACAGTTTGAAAAGAATAACTTAAAAATTACAGTTTAAACATAGCAGCTTAAGAATAACTGTTTGAAAATACCAGTTTAAGAATGACAGTTTAAAGATAACGGTTTGAAAATAACAACGAAAAAATTACAATTTGAACATAGCTGTTTATTGATAACAGTTTGAAAATAACTGCTTAAAAATTACAGTTTGAAAACAGCTCTTTAAGAATAATATGTAGTTTGAAAATAACAGCTTATAAATAGCTGTTTTAAAATTACGGTTTGAATATAGCACTTTAAGAATAATAGTTTAAAAATAACAGTTTGAAAATAATAGCTTAAAAATACAGTATGAAAACAGCTCTTTATAAGTAACAGTTTGAAAATAACCACTCAAAAATAGCTGTTTAAGAATAACGTTTTGGAAATAACAGCTTAAAAATTACAGTTTAAATTCAACAGTTTAAGAATAATATTTTAAACCGTTAAATAATAACCGTTTAAAGATAACGGTTTGAAAATAACAACGTCGAATTTACAGTTTGAAAACAGCTCTTTATAAATAGCAGTTTGAAAGTAACAGAGTTTAAAAATAGCTGTTTAAAAAGCTGTTTTGGAAATAACAGCTTAAAAATTACAGTTTCGATGTAGCTGTTTATTAATAACAGTTTAAAAATAACAATTTGGAAATAAAGGCTTGAATATGACAATTTGAAACTGACAAATTAATACTAACAGTTTAAAAATAGCAGCTTATAAAACAATATTTCAAAACTAACAGGTCAAAATAACGGTTTGAAAAGAACAGCTTTATAGTTACAGTTTGAACATAGCAGTTTAAGAAAAACTGTTTAAAAGTAACAGTTTAGGAATTACAGCTTAAAAATAACAGTTTGAAAACAACTTTTTATAAATAGCAGTTCGAAAGTAACAGTTTAAAAATAGCTGTTTAAGAATTACATTTTGGAAATAACAGCTTAAAAATTACAGGTTCAATATAGCTGTTTATTAATAACAGTTTAAAAATAACAGCTTAAGAATTACAGTTTGAAAGTAGCTATTTAAGAATAACAGTCCGAAAGTAACAGCTTAAAAGTAGCTGTTTGAAAATAATAACTTACGTTGTTTCAAACTGTAATTTGTAAAAACAATTTATGAATAACAGTCCGAAAATAACAGCTTGAAAATAACAGTTTAGAAATAACAGTTTGTAAATAAAAGCTTAAATATAACAATTTGAAACTAACAAATTAATACTAACAGTTTAAAAATAGCAGCTTATAAAATAATATTTCAAAACTAACAGGTCAAAATAACGGTTTGAAAAGAACAGCTTTATAATTACAGCTTGAACATAGCAGTTTAAGACTAACTGTTTAAAAATAACGGTTTGAAAATAACATAAAAATTACAATTTGAAAATAGGTGTTTGACAAGAACAGTTTGAAAATAACTGTTTAAAAATAACAGCTATTTTTTAACGGTTATTTTATAATAACAGTAACTTATAGTAAGAATTTGACTGTATTTTTTTTATTTTTCAACATAAAAACTAAACAAAAATAACTTACTTTAGTAATAATTATGTAATTAATTAAATATTTACTTATTTAGTTAATTATTACTAAAGTAAATTATTTTTGTTATTATTAATTATTGCTATTAATTAATTAATTACTTTATTAAATTTTGGACGTTCAGAAAATAACTGTTTTCGTCTCAGGTTGACTCTCTCTTCTAATTTTCAACAACCAAATTTTTTTTATTAGTCGAAAGGACGAAAAAACCATGACAATCTGGGACAGCTGCGAAATGTACTACCTCAAATCCCTAATGAGAGCCGACGTTTTAGACACAGCTCTTAAAGCCCCAGCTCAAGATTTAGGCCAACAGAATATCGCTCGGTGTCGCGGCTTTACATCCAATCTTCTGGTAAGTCTAGCGCCCTCTATCCTCGTCCTGTGCAATCCTAAACAGGATAACTGTTTTTCGCAGACTCTCATACAGAAACACAAGACGCAATTGACTGAAAGCAGCACTTTATTCTACTATTTAAGGCATTATACGACTCAAATGACCAGAGTTTGTGAAGGTAGAAATTTCTTAGAGTCGGAAAAAATTAGAAATGTTCAGAAAGTTATGAAAAATATTCAAATTGTGCTTAATCAAGCTAAGATGGTGTTGTATTCGTGTCCTGAAGAGGATTTTACGAATGCAGAAACACGGATTGTTGTTCTAGAACCAGAAAGAGAATTTATCCAATTTAAAAATGATCCGTTATGGAGTAAGACTTCTAATTTAATAAATGAAGCACTGAATTCTGCTAAAAAAATTTCTTCTGATCTAGAGAAATTTAAAGGAGAAGTGCCATATACAGAACTAGAACTAGCTAAACTAGATTTTGTTCCTGTCTCAGATTTAAAATCTATTCAAACTAGATTAGACAATATTAAAACAAATCTTGGAGAGATTATCAAAATTTTTGGCAAAATTAATCTGAGCCAAAGCTTAATTTGGATAATTTCAGAAATCGATCTTCTAGAAAAAAAATTTGAAGATCAAAATTCTAGTTCAGAGAATCATCTAAACGAGATTCAAGACCTGACTAGTCAATTATCCGACAAGATTTCAGAAGTTATCACTGAAATTTCTAAGAAGTATTCTGAATCTTCTGAAATTGAAGAAGAAACTCAAATTGAAGATGACCATTTAAGAATTTTAATTCTTCAAAATCTTGAGAGTGATTTCAGAGATTTACGTTTTGATGAAATTGTGAATTTGTGTCATAAACTCGCTCAACACTTCTTCACTGTTCCACCAGATTGTTTAGAAGAACCGAGAACAGTAGTTTCTTCTGTTTTACCACTTCTTGAACAAGTGATTCTCTACCACCAGTATTTCTTAACTCAGCAAGTGTCAGCATATCGGGTTATTTGTAAAATGAATTCAGTTCTCTTGAATATATTTATTGAATTAGCATCGAAAGGTTTTTGTGTTCCTCCTGAACTAAGTGAAGATTCTGAAGATGGTATTTCTAAACCTTCTGATGGTCTTGGTTTAGGTGAAGGTCAAGGAGAGAAAGATGTGTCTGATAAAATCGAATCTGAAGATCAATTAGATGATGCACAACCAGCTGGTCAAGAAAAGGAACAACAAGAAGATGATGATTGTAAAGAGGAAGATAAAGGAATTGAAATGAGTGAAGATTTTGAAAGTAAATTGCAAGATGTTGAACCGAAAGATGATGAAGATGAAGATAACAGTGATGATGAAGGTGATGAACAAATGGGTGAAACTGAAAAAGATGCAAGTAGACAAGATAAGGAAACTTACGGGTCAGATAATGAAGAAAATGGTGATGGTGAAGATAAAGAAGAAAGTGGTGAAGGTGGTGAGAAAGACGGAGAGAAAGAGTTGGGTGCTAAAGAGAATGATAACTCTAAAAGTGAAGATAAACCGGATAAAGACTCTTCGAAAGAGAAAGAAGAAAATAAAAAAGAGATTAATGAGATGGAAGAACCGGAATATGATGATGAACAAACTGATCCGTATCATGGAAATCAACCGGAATTACCCGAACCGGAACCAATGGATTTACCTGATGATTTTCAACTAGATGAAGGACAAGAACCTGATAATGAGAACGCAGATGAAGAAAATCCGTTTGATATTGATACAATGAAAGAAGATAATCCGTTCGAGAACAAGGATAAAGAAGAAGAACAGACAGAAGAAACTGAAAATCCTGATAATGACTACAGTAGTGAAGATGAAGAAGTTACGAAAAGTCAAGAAGATGAAGAATGGGAAGATCCGGGAGAGGCGGATAAAAAAGAAGAAAGTATTAAAGAAAAGGTTGATGAGGAACATGAAGAAGATAGAGAAGATGAAGAAAAAGGTGAAACAAATGAGACTGGTTTAGATCAAACCCAGACAAATGAAGATAATGTTGAAGCAATGGAAGTTGATAAAGCTGAAGCTACTGATAAGGTACGTATTGTCGACTTCTTCTTCTTTTTCTTCCAGTCGTCGTTTTTCAATTTCTTCTACAACCTGCTTTTACAAACATTGTTATTTTTATTCTTCTTGTTTCTGCAGCCGCCGTTGGCTTTTAGAACTTTTCTTTCAAATTCTCTTCTTATTTCTATAACTTTCTCTTTTATATCTTCTCTAAAAACATCTTCTAATTTTTCAAAAATTTACTGCCGTTTCTTGTTCTTTTGTCTTTTATTCATCTTTTTGAATTGTCGTTCTTCTAGAAACTTTTTTGTTGCTTCTTTTTTAAGTCGTCGTTTTCCAATTTCTCCTAGAATAGTCTTCTATCCTTCTAGAATTTTGTTCTAAACGTCATTCAAAATGTTCACTTCAAATTTTGTTTTTACTTCTAGAACTTCTTCTACATCTTTCTTGAAGGCATATTTCAAATTTATCAAGGATTTTCTTTTATTTTTTTTGTCGGCTTCTTGTTCTTCTTTTTCCAGTCGTTGTGTTTTTGTGTCTTTTTCTTTTAATTGACTCATATTCTTTTATAGACGATGCCCAATCTGGCCGAAAATCAGAAATCCAACCAACCAATCGACGAACTGTGCCAAGAAGACAAACCTGATAAAGAAGGCGTCGGTCAATCTCAAATGGAAGAAAGCTCAACCGGTCATTCTGCTCAAACTACCACTCCTCAAGAAATGCAATCTTCAAAAAGACAAAGAGATGAAGAATTTAAAAAGCAACAAAAACCTGGAGATTCAGATTCTCAAAGAAGTCTAGGTGATGTGAATGAACCAGTTAAGAAGAAACTGAAGACTGTAGATTCTAAAGAAGATGGTGAAAGTGAAGGTGAAGATGAAGGTGACAGAGATGAAGATGCAGAGATGTATAAACATATTAAAGAAACTAAAGAAGCGGCGACTCAGGTTTTAGATGTTGCAACAAAAGAGCAAGCAGAGAGTCAGAAATACAACACTTTAAATTCTGAAGAAGAAGAAAAGGAAGAAGTGACGGAAACAACTGAAGACTTGCCACCTGAAGAAGAAGAAGAAGAGAAGATTGAAACAGGAGATGCACCAGTTCAAAAAGCGGAAAAAACTGAATCTAAGAAGAATAAAACAGAAAAGAAACAACATCCAGACGGTGATATTCTTGATGATATTCAAGACGTCGAAGTTGAAGGTGAAATTGTTGAAACTATGGGTGTTTCTCGTGGAATTGATACAACCTACCACACTTTGTATGACCAACTTGGAGTTACCACAGTACCGAGACTAACCCAATCAGAAATGAATTCACTCCGTTCAGAAGTAGAAACACAGTTATCTGCTTGGAGTGACATCCCGTCTGATATTGAAGCAGACCAAGCTTGGCAAAAAATCTCTTCAGTTACATCATCTCTAGCTCAAGATCTCTCCGAACAACTTAGATTAGTCCTTGAACCGACCCAAGCAAGTCGTTTAAAGGGTGATTTCCGTACTGGTCGGAGAATAAACATGCGGAAAGTCATCCCTTACATTGCTTCTCAATTCCGCAAAGACAAAATCTGGCTAAGACGAACCAAACCGTCAAAAAGAGAGTACCAAATAGTGTTGGCTATAGATGACTCGTCTTCTATGGCAGATAACCATTCCAAAGAGCTCGCTTTTGAAAGTGTAGCTCTTCTTTCGAAAGCATTGACACTGCTAGAGAGTGGCCAGTTATCTGTTGTTAGTTTTGGTGAAAATACAGAAATTTTGCATAAGTTAACTGATCAATTCACGGATAAATCCGGCGTTAAGCTTCTACAGAAATTTCAGTTTGATCAGAACAAAACTTGTGTTGGAAAATTGGTAGATTTTGTTACTGAAATGTTTGAACAGTGTCAAATGCAGTCAAATGCGTTAAATGCCAAGCTGTTGGTGGTTGTCAGTGATGGCAGAGGGGTGTTTTCAGAAGGTGAAAGTCTGGTTAGGCAAGCGGTTAGAAGAGCGAGGTTAGCTGATATTTTTATGGTGTTTGTTATTATTGATAGTCCCGAAAATAAAAATTCGGTTTTGGATATAAGAATGCCGATTTTTAAAGACGGGAAATTGTTAGGCATTCAGAATTATATGGATGTGTTTCCGTTTTCGTTTTATATTATTTTGAGAGATATAAATTCGTTGCCAAATGTTTTAAGTGATGCTTTGAGGCAGTGGTTTGAAGTTGTTTCAAATTCAGATAAACAATAGAGTTAGGTTTTACAATAATTTTGTAATTTTGTTTTGGAAATAAACGATTTATTTAAGAGACATTTTTTATTTAATTCTAGTTTGGGGAAAATGGAAAGGTAAGTGATTGTTTTCAATGGCCGTGACTAATATTTCTTAGAATCACGCGCTGTAAGGTGAGTCATAGCAAGGTGCGACGTCATTTTTCCGAGACATGTTCAATAATCAAACAGTGGTTCCTTCTAGAATAATGCGTTACATAATTTAATTTTTTCTAGGGGACTGTGAGAGAAAGTACTGTCTATACTAATTTTTATAAGAAATTAAACATTCAATAAAAAAAATCTCTTATTTTTTATGATAAAAATTACCTTTTTTAAAAGCTATTTGAGGTCAAAGTTGAAATTAGAGTAATTTTCATATTTTTTGTTTGTTTTACTTTTCCGACAAAACTATCATACTTAATAACCCAATTGCTCTCAATTTCAAATCAATATCCAACCGCCGACTCCCACAAACCTACATTTATCTGTTTTACTACATCGTGACACTTAACAATCGCTGTCCTCGTGCCCCAAACGACACAATATTCAAAATTAATGCATAACTATTTACTAATTTGGGTCACGTTCTAAATTGATTTAACAATACAACGAATACTTACAAAAGTTAAATATTTAATGAAGCTAAAACTGCTTTTAAATAAATCAACACAAAATAAAGTATCGCCTTGAAAACAGTTTATTAAGAGATTATTTTTCTTTAGCTGTAGTTTATTAAACATTACAGCTCACTCTTTTATTTATTTTATTTTATACGTCAATCTTGTCAAAATAGATATTTCTTAGGTTTTCTTTCTCTTGCAATCGTCATTTTTCTAGTCTTCTTAGAAACATTCTTTGTTCTTTTAGAATTGTCTATTCATCTTCTTTTTTTATAAAGCCGACATCTTTTACATTTTTATAGAATTTTGCTTTAAATGTCGTTTCTTAAATTCTTCTAGAACCCGCATTTGTTCTTCTAGATGTTTCTTTAGCTTTTCTTTTTCGTCATTTTTTTTTTCTCTACTAATCGTCGTTTTTCAAATTTTACATTTTTGATACGTCATTTTACAAGCTCTGTTAAATTTTGATTTTTTAAAACCGACTTTTGTTGTCTTTCTTACAACTGATGTCTTTCAGCTTTCGGTGTATTTTTTTTCTATTTCTGGCAAACGTTGTTATTCAATCTCTTTTAGAATCGTCTTCTGTTCTTCTAGAATTTGGTGTTCTAGAATTGCCTATTGCTCTTCTTTTTATAAAACCGACATCTTTTACATTTTTATAGAATTTTGCTTTAAATGTCGTTTCCTAAATTCTTCTAGAACCTACTTTTGTTCTAAAATTTTCTTTTGTTACTCTTCACTCTTTATTCCAAACGTCATTGTTCAAGGCCTTTTCGAACCGTCTTTTGCTCTTTTAGAATATTTTTTTTCTAGAATTTTCTTTTTATAACAGACATTTCTTACTTATTCTAGAAACGTCTATTCATTTTTCGAATTATTTATTGTTTAACACTTTTTAAAATTCTTCTAAAATCTTGTTCTGTTTGTCTTTTTCTATAAATCGCTGTTTCTTAAATTCTTTTTTTACCAATTCTCATTTTCCAAATTCTCCATCTGGGATTTTCTGATTTTCCTTGAACTTTTTCTTTCTATCATCGTTTTTTAAATTCTTCTAAAACCCTATTTTGTTTTTCTAGTGTCTTGTTTTGTTATTCTTCTTTCCTTCACTTCTACAATTTTCTTTTCCTCTTCTTTTAATACCGGCAATCGCTGATTTTTAAATTCTTTCTTTCATCCTATCAATCGTCCCAAATTCTTTTAGAACTTTTTCTCTTTTTTTAAAATTTTCTGTTGCTCTGTTCTACTCTAGAGTGTTTTTTTTGGCTTTCTCTATTTTTTCAATCTATAATAATTATTCTTTACTTTTCTCTTTCTATCGTCACTCTTTTTTTAATTCCAACAATATCTATTTTTCATTATTTTACATTTTCTTTCAAACTTTGTTTACCAAGCTCTTCTGAACTCTTCTCATGTTGCTTCTCTAAAACCATCTCTTTTCATCATATTTAGTTTTCCAAATTATTTCAAAAGTTGTTCAAGCTCCATTGAATCGTCTTGTGTTCTTTGAGAATCTTTATTTTTTTCTTCCAAACCTTCTTTTATCCTTCTTATTTTTTCAACAGATTTTTCCATATTTTTATAGAAACTATCAATCATTAATTTTTAATTAAATTTTTTTGTCACACATTCTTCTAGAATTTTCTTTTGCTTCTCTTCTCCTATTAATTGTCTTTTTTTAAATTCTTCTAGAACAATGTTTTGCTTTTCTTTTTTATCGTCAACCATTGTTTCTTAATAGTTTTTTCTAGCAATCATCTTAAATCCTTCTAGAATTTTCTTCTTCCTCTAGAATTATCTACTTCTGAATTCTACTAGTAGAGTGTGTAATCTGCGTTGACGACAGTTACCTATACAAAGCAATACAATGGATGAATTTTTTTTGTTTTTCTAAAACCGACTTTGTTCTTTTTTTATAACTGATGTCTTTCATCTTTGGGTAGAATTTAATTTTTTCTCTTTATTCCAAACGTCATTGTTCAAGCTCTTTTAGAACCATCTTTTGCTCTCTTAGAATCCTTTTTTTTAGAATTTTCTTTTTATAGCAGACAATTTTTAATTTTTCTAGAAACGTTTATTCTTTTTTATTAATGCTTTTTGTTCTAACACCGTTTCTTCTAAAATCTTGTTCTGTTTGTCTTTTTCTATAAATCTTTGTTTCTTAAATTCTGTTTTTACGAATTCTCATTTCTCAAATTCTTCATATGTGATTTTCTGTTGTTTTTTTACGATTTTCTTTTAACTTTTTTTATATCATCGTTTTTTTAAATTTTCCTGGAACCCTACTTTGTTTTTCTTCTTTCTTTCACTTCTACAATTTTCTTTTACTCTTCTTTTTATACCGTCAATTCTATCAATCGTCTCAAATTATCTTGTAAATCTTTTTCCTTCTTCTAAAAATTTCTGTTGTCCTTTTTGTTCACTTCTATAATTTTTTTCGTAATTATTTTTTTATGAGTCTCTGTTTTTTTGTTTTTCTAGAATCATGTTTTGCTTTCTCCACTTCTACAAATTTTTTTATTCTTTTTGTTCTACCGACAGTCGTTATATTTCAAACTCTTGTTTTTGTACCAATCGTCGTTTTTCAAATTTTTATAGACCCTCTTCTGTTTCTTTAGTGTCTTCTTTTTCTTACATCTATAATTAATCTTTCTTTTTTTTCCATTCTCAATCGTCGTCGATTCTAACAATATTTGTTTCTCAAATTTTACATTTTCTTTCAATGCTCTTCTAGAGTCTTATGTTGGTCTTCTAGAATCTTTGTTTTTCTATTTCTTATAACTGATGTACTCTAACTCTAGCCAGAATTTTCTTTTGCCCTTGTTGTACCACCAGTTATAATTAGTTTTTCAAATTTTTCTATTTCTTTCAAACGTCGTTGTTTAAGCTCCTTTAGAATCGTTTTCTGTTCTTTTAGAATTGTTATTTCTTTTTCCAAATTTTCTTCTATCCTTCTTCTTCTTTCAGCAGAGATCTACATACTTTTCTAGAGACTATCAATAATTATTTGTTAAATTTTTTTCTCCCATAGCCTTCTACAATTTTCTTTTGCTTCCCTTTCTTTATTAATCGTTTATTTTTTAATTTTTCATTTTTTAACACTCATTTCTTTTTCTAGAATTATTTATTGTTTTGCTTTACAATTATAATTTTTTTTGTCTTGTCTTGTTTTTCTAAAATCTTGTTTTGCTTTTCTTTTTTAACGAGAATCGTCGTTTCTTAAATTTCTTTTTTCTACCAATCGTCCCAAATTCTTCTAAAATTTTCTTCTTCCTCTAGAATTTTCTGTTGCTTTCCTTTTTATTCTAACCCTCAATAACGCAAGTGTGCTCTCTAATTTTGAATTTTACTAATAGAGTTCGTATTGCATTGACTGATGACAGCTATACAAAACAAAATCATATCAAAATATCACAATAATTTCTATTCTATAATAAACACTTCTAATTCTATCATTAATTTAATAATTAAGTAATTTGACAGAAAACCTTTTTATCCAAGTTTGACACCTGTAATTACATTTTTCATTATATCGTGACTAGAAAGCTTCTAGTGGCGCCGAAATTGAATGGACCGACTTGACGTAACTGTCAATGAAAGCAAATGATAGCAGTTATTAATTAATTGAGCAATTAATAAAAATTTGTCAATAACTATTTTATTGAAAGACATTCTAGAAGATTTTTCTAATTCATGCCTAAAAAGTAATTGAAAAGAATTTATAAAAAGAACACAGTATAGAAGAAAAAAGAAAGAAAAACTACGATCAAAAGGAAAGAAAGGCCCAAAAGAAGCTTCAAGAGAATTTGGAAAACAACGTTCAAAGAAAATGATGAATTAGAAAAAAACTCAAAACTACGAAAGAGAAAGGACTGTGTTAAAAAAACATAGAAAGATTCTGGAAGAACAGAAAAAATTAAAGCAGAAAATTGCAGAAGAAATTTAGGGCTGTCCTACCTAATCTCTCATACCTACTATCAAAGTTTTGAGGAAAATGGTCTAAAAAATCTAAAAAATTTATGATTGACAGATAAAGAACAAAAAAATAAGAAGGAAAATCAAATTTAAAAGAAAAACTCTACAAAGGCGGATTAAAAAATATAACGTCTGAAAACAAAATTAAAATCAATGACTGAAAAAAGTATCAAATAAGAGCTAAAAAAAATAAAAATTAACAAAATAATATTCCAGAAAAACATTATAAAATTCGACAATTGAACTACAAAAACAACTTAAGATTTAAAAAAAAATAAAAAACTATGTCAAAAAATAATGAAAAACAGTTTGAAAAACAATGTTCTGCAACAAAAAGAAGAAAAACTAAGGTCGAAAGAGAATAAGGCTTATTAAAGCTTTAAAAGAACTTGAAAACGCCAACCAAAGAAAATGAAGAATTTGTGACAACCATTTTATTGAAAATCTTAAAATATTCTAGAAGATTTTTCTCTTGATTTTGACAAATCTAAAATAAATATGAAATCTTCAAAATACGTAAAATTGACAAATTTACAACTTAATCAAGCAAATTATCCTTAAACGGTGAGCAAACACCGCCTGAAAGTGTACTCTTCAAACAGCAATAATTCGAACAATAAATTATGAAAAATTCTTTAGCCCCAATCACATGCGTAACCTACTCCTGTCATCTTTGACAAATTACCGTCTTTTCAAAGCATAAAATGGTTATTAAACAGTGTCAATGACATTTTCCTAGTTAATCCGAACTATTTTCCATTTTGTATTGATTTTTCCGCGTACATCCGTTGCATGTCTCCAACATTTCTGATTCCATGAAATAATCAATATTCGTATTATCCACTGGAAAAGTCGCAGTTTGCAACCACCACCTCAACCCTACACACCACTTTTACCTTACTCGATCCGTCCCAAATATGGTACAAAACAATGGAACGTAAAAGTGATGAAATCAAATTTGGGGGTATAAGTAAAGTGTCTTTACCATTTTATGAACCCCCACCGCGAAAAACCAGTGCGGAAATCATCAACGAAGCGAGACTGGCTATCAGAGGTACCCAAAAATTTTCAAAATTTTTCTTTTTTTGGCAAATTCGAAGTTGTAGAATCACAAATGGCGGAAAGCTCGTTTATTTCGACTCCTATCAAGCCGCTGCAAACGCAAAGGCCTTTCACACCGAGGAATAAAGAAAGGCTGCTTTTCGGGAAGAAAACCAAAGCGAATAGACCGCCAAGTTCGTTCAGGTGAGATTTTGAAAACGATAGGTGAGTTCAGCGATCAATATCAGTGTTTACTTTGATTCAACGAAGGTCACTGGTTTTCAATTTTAAATTATTGTTTTTATGAACACTCTTACCTCAAATATGCAGAGTTGGTTTTTACGTGCGCTAAGCCATGAAAATTAAATAAAGATAAAGGAAACAAAAATAAAAAAATGACATGAAAGACTGATACGATCAAAACATGTTTTTCTTGATTAGAGATGGACATTTTGCTGAATTAGTAATACGTAAAAGGAATTTTTCCAATTACCAAACCTTGACTTTTCCGAAAATAACGCGTTTTTATTTTGAAAAAGAAACCTTTATATTTCTGCTTTAGCTTCCGAAATCAGAACTATTAGAATTGCATATTGGTCATTGTGAAATTTCTGTATGTTTGCACCTTCCCTTGAAGAACCTAAAAATCTTTCTTCACGGCCACAATAATATTATCAAATTTGATACAAACGCGCAGTCACAAGAAACACTGATATTTGATACAAAAAACCGTCAAATTGTCTAATTTGAAATATTTTCGTTTTATTTAATTATCCAACAATATTAGACCACTTTTTCATGCCGAGAAGACAATCATTTTTGTGCCCATTCAGAGACTTTATGTCCATATTTTGTGCCCAATCAAAAATTACTTAACTTACCCAATTTTATCAAAAATGTTGACCGTTTGAAAAGACCTACAAGTACGTTTTTCAAATATTTTAAGCGCCATCGTTTCTTGTGTGTTGTCACGGTCAATTGAGAGGCGATGATGTTTTTCTTGATTTTTCCTCGTTTTCCCCAGCTTTGTGAATATCTTCAGCTGGATTTAACTTGCGGTCCAGCTTTAAATCTTCTAAAACCATCACTTCAAATTTTTATTTTTTTCATTTCGATAACGTTTCTATTGAAAATGTTTTGTAAACTGTGGAATATTTTCATCTTTCTTTATATGTGTTGTTTTTGTTGTTCTTTCTCTTCCAGTCGTCGTTTTTCAAATTTGTCTGTATATTTCTTTTTACTATAGTTAATAGTTATTATAACTGTTTTTCCAGACAGTTTTTCTGTTTTTTTTTAAGAATATTCTTCTACTCTTTTGAAATTACTTCTGTTACTTTTTTAAAAAGATAATTTTCCTTTGTCACTATTACAGTAGTTTTTCTTTGTTCTTTTTCTTTCAATCATTGATTTTTTAGTTTTTCTGTATTTTTTTATTTAATAAAGCTACTGAGACAACCCCAACTACAGTTTCGTAATTTTTGTGGTTGACTTGAACGCTTTTTCAATTTTATTGTTCTTCCAGAATCTTTCTGTTTTTTTTTTAACACAGTCCTTTCTCTTTTAGATGTTTTGATTTACTTTAGATTATTTATTTTCTTCGGCCGTGCTTTTGCAAGTTCAAATTGGAAATGAAACACCCACTAACACCAAACTTCTTTACTTGATACGACGCACGTTTCGACGACAATGTTGTCATCCTCAGGTAGGAATTACAACTCCTGGTTTAGTTCTTAGGATGACAACATCATTGTCGAAACGTGCGTCGTATCAAGTAAAGAAGTTTGGTGTTAGTGGGTGTTTCATTTCCAATTTTTATTTAAACACACCACAAAGATCCAACAAGAAGACTTTTGCAAGTTCTTTTAACAATATTTTTCTTATTTTTTTAGTTTACCTGTGAGTTTTTTCTTTTAAATCTAGTTTATTTTTCACATTACTGGAGTTTTTCTTTGTTCTTTTTCTTACAATCATTGATTCTTTAGTTTTGCTGTATTTTTTTGGTTTATTGAAGGTGAAATATGGGTAAAATAATGCTATATCGCCATTCCAAAACTGTGTTGACAATTGTTACTGACATAACCCCAAAACCGTTCTGCAGTTTCCTGATTCTTGTGGTTAGCTTAAACGCTTTTTCAGTTCTATTGTTTTTACAGAACTTTCCTCTGTTTTTTTGAACAGAGTCCTTTCTCTTTCCGTGGTTTTGTGGTTTATGGATTCTTTATTTTCTTTTCAAAGCTCTATTTGGCCTATTTTTATCAATCCTAGTTTTTTTTCTAAACACTTTTTCAAATTTTTTTTTATCTTACGTAATTCTTGTTGTCATTCAATCGTCAAATTTTTCTGGAACATTTTCTTGTTCTTCAAAAAAGTTTTTTTTTAATTATGGTCTTTCTAGTGCTGTTTTTAGTTATTTTGAATTTTTTACATTTTTTTCTCTTCAGACGTTATTTAGTTTGGAATCAACCTTTGTACTGTTTTTATTTTAAATATAGCTTTCATTTTAGGATTTCATCGTAGTTTTTCTTGTTCTTTTTCTTTCAGTCATCAATTTTTAAGTTTTTCTAAAACATTTTTCTTTTAAATGATGTCGTAGCGCCGTCTTAAAACCCCAAATGCAATCTGCAATCTTCTTGGCGCTGTTTGGTTCAATTTTTCTGTTCTTGGAGAATTTTTCTTTGATTTTTTTGAATACAGTCTTTTTTTTGAGTCTTCATTTTTTTCGTCGTCGTTTTCCAAGTTCCTTTGAAGCTTAATTGGGCCTTTCTGTTCTTTCGATTGTAGTTTTTCTTTCTTTTGAACGTTGTTTTTAAAATTCTTTTCAATTATTTATTATTTATACACATGATTTTTCTTTTTCTTTTAATCTTTCGCAGTTTTTCGTATTCTTTTTGTTTTTTTCTTAGAATCATTAAATTTTATTAAGTTTTTCTGCAACATTCTTTTATTCTTCCAGAAATTTTCTATAGGCTCCCTTTTTCAGTCGTTTTTGGGTTTTTTTAGAATTTTTTTTTTAATTTTTGTTTCTTTTTGGAAATTCTTTTAGTTTTTTTCTATTTCAGTCGTTTTTATCTCTTTTACTTTTTTCTTTTCTTCAGTCATTGTTTTCCAAGTTCTTTGAAGCATTTTTAGTATTTCCTCTTCTGAATATTGTTTTTCAAAACCATTTGTTCTTTCAGAATTTACTATTGATCACTTTTTCTTCCAAAAATAGTTTCTTATTATTTGAAATGTTCCTTTGTTCTTCTAGAATCTTCTCCTTTGTTGTAAAGATTGTTTTTCTTATTCTTCTTCCTTCTCAAGCACTAAGTTTATCTAGAATCTGCATTTTCTAGTTACAAAGTTATATTTCGACCGAATCTTAACAATTAAAAGAAGTGTTTCTGCTGAAAATTGCTGTATTTATTGAAACAAAAGATTTTATCAATAAGGTAACACCCATCTATTTAAATAATCAATTATTTATATTCACGTGAGAAAATCGTTACTGATTTGGATTTCAAATAAGAGATCTAAATTATTAATAACAATTCTAATTTTTTGTCATACAAACCGCATAGATTTCCCAGAAATAAATTAGACTACCTATATACCGACATTAAAAAAATAACTCGCAGCACGCCATGAGAAAGAGAAGTGCTTATAACAGATACTAAAAACAAAAAATTCCTGTGCTTAATAACTCATTTTTTAAAGGTTTCTGAATTTTGGTTGTATAAATTAATTGACTTTAATTGTTAATAACAAACAACAGAATAATTTAATAAATTAATTAATTATTTCATTTATTTTTAGCCTCCGATATCTGCAAAATGAAGCCGAAATTCCGCCTAATAACGTTCCTGACACCAATATGATTTTAAGCCCTCACATGTTATCACCAACCACAAAACCATCCCCTTCACAACCATCATCTCGTTCAATTTTCACAAAACCACGTTCAAACTCCTTATCAGAAATCAATGATAACAACAAAATCTTCAACATCGGACTCAAAGAACTCTCACTAAACAAAGTTAAACTGCCATCACTGGACCACATGAAACCACTACAAAAACGGAAAATTTTCAAAAATACTTCATCGCTGGATAATCGTAAGTAAACCGTTTTTTTTTTTTTGTTAAAACCGTGTCAATTTTTTTTCTTCAGTTCCTGAAGAACAAGAATCTAATCTGAAAAATCCGGAACGTAAAGCTTTCAGTTCGCCTCAAGAACGTACCGAATTCACTGAAAGTGTCTCTCCTTTCGGTTATTCCTCAACGAAACAAAAAAATCTCTCACAATGTCTTCTTTTGGGTCCACAAAATTTGAATAAAATTTTCGATAATAGACATATAATTGAAAATTCTGAAACGCTTTTTATTGGGACAGGTTACATGAATAGGGAGAAAGCGCAGCGAAATAAAAATTCAATTTTAGCTGCAGAATGTAAGGAGAGAAGTGTTGATGATGTTATTAACGATTTGAATAATGAGAGTATTAAAATGGATAATGATACTCGTGTTATTGAATTACTCGAAGAATTGTATGACAAAATGGAAAAAGCGAATTTATTAACGACGAAAATTCATTCGAAATTGAAGATTCATGTACTGAAAGCTTTGTATAAATTTGTTGAGTCGCAAAATGATCAGCTTCTGTTGAATATCGCAAGAGTGATATTGGGGGTAAGTCTGATATTCTTGGATGTATCTATAGAGCGTTTCAGAATGACTGATATTTTAGTAAGCCATGACTGTGTGAACGGCACTTAACCTCGCAAACGTAGCGTCAAAAAAGAATTGTTTGTCATCGTCAAAAAAAGACGTTATACCAGATTATAGCTGCGCTTGTCTTTGCAACTCCGAGTGCACCGTCTTTTTCCTTATTTACTTCATCAAGTCCATATATCACTATCTCTATCCAGTGACCAAAACTTGTTTTTTTTGACAATGTATTCAAAACAACACACTCTTTGTGCGTGTTGTTATTAGATGGGGCAGAAAGAGCGTTCGTTGTCATGAAAACACTCTTTATATTAGTAAATCCTGAATTTAAATAATGCGACGGATTTATCTGTCTTGAATAAGACAAACAAAGACAGAGTAGGTGCACTCGGAGTGGCAAAGCCGAACGCACCTTATAACAGCAAAAACAAATGTTTGTTGCCAATTTAATAAAAATACACCAAAACAAAATTTGTAAAATACGGTCTTGCTAACGTAAATTTGAATTTTCATAGCTGTCCAGATTTGAAAACCGGATACCAAAAATGAAGGTCCTTAGAAAAGAGCAGTGAATTTGATACTAACCTGAGATCGAAATGTAACTGAATTAGAGCAGACTGTGCCTGCGTAACTGTAATAATAATTAGACACATCATTACGCTGCCACATCCTGCTCTGATTCAGTTACATTTCAATCTCACCTTATTTACCTCATTAATTCATTTTAAGGTTTAATAAATTAAAAAAAACAAATTCGTTTATTTTTAATGAGCACATTTCACTACAAAAAACGTTTTTATGACAGACATCAATATCACTGACGAATAGAATTCGGCGTTTAAGAATAGCTAGACAGCTGGCCACATAATTAATCGGTGATCGGCGCTCAAAACCCGCAGCGTCGTTGCTTCAAATGAACCAAAAATATAACACTCTGACAAGATGCATCTCCAGAATTGTCGGTTATATTAGAGAAACCCAAATTTCTAAAGTTTAAAGAACTAGTCTAAGATTTCCAAGCGAGTGAGGTCTAATGAAGTGACTTAATAAATTATCCTTGCAATCAGATAACTCTCACACTACCAACAAAAGTCTTAAACAAAAAACCAAAAATATTCTATCAAGTCGGATATTATAAGCTATAGCCTTTAGAATCTCCTCTTAGAGTTCAGCGATGAAATTTCTAATGAAATTTACAACCTAATTGTCATTAATGAAGAATTCTTTTTGACATCCTCTGCTATCCCCACTGATGTTTGGCGAATCCCCTCTTTCTGCTTTTTTCTAAGAGTAGATCTTAAAAGTAGACTTAATCTCGATAGAAATTCCGACAAACTATTCGTTAGACTCTTCAGAATTTGGAAGTAATTTCTTTGCAACTACAGATATGAAATCCTGTTCTACATTATCAGATATTTTAGCTTTGTACTTTTCATCTACATATACCGCTCACTAGATCTTCTTCTTACTCCAGTTCTAACTGTTCTACTCGTACTCTATTTTATCACTTTTCACGACAAGTTTCTGTATATTTTCTCTTTTCTTCCTGATTATTTTCTTTTACTACCTCAGCTTCATCTAATTCTGCTGCTACGAATGAGTTTATTTCGACTTATTCACAAATTAAGGATTTTAAATAAGTAAAAACAAGGTCTTAGAAATAAATTCGTCGTAATTCCGATCATTTTTCCTTAATTTTTCAAAGACCTCGATAGCACGAGAGTTGACAACTTTTCTTTTTCTATAACCCTGACTTTTTCCAGAAAAGTAAGGATTATCAAAGTAGTAGAAGAATGAAAGGATTACACATCGAAAGATGACTCTACATGAATACTAATCTCTATATCATTATTTTTAATAGAAGTGTATTGTTTAGTTTGACTTAAGAGCTTTCCAAGGCTTTTCACGTTGTAAAGACCCACTAAGTTGTGGAAGTCCCAAATTTTAGAAGAGAGTTGGTTTTAAACCCTTGTAGACGTTTGGAAACATCCATAAAACCAAAAGTCATCCTAGATAAAATACAAAGTTATTAATTAAATGTTTGCTATCGATAAATCGCATTTTCTGGGCGACGCCATGTGATGGTGCCATTTTGATCAGTTCTGGTTTTTTTTTCGCTTTTTGGGACTCAACATCTGCGTTCTGAAGTGAAATTGTGTTCTATTTTGATCTTCTATTAAATTTATAGAATGGAAATACGAAGTTATCAGTCCAACAACTCCAGAAACTGGGACACTGAAATATTGGGGTCATCTGTCATAATGTATAATACTACTATAATCTGTTATAACCTCATTCTTGTGACAATGACACAGGATCAGGTGTTTTGCTGTAGTCCTGGAACGTTAAGAACTGCCAAAAGATCCTTTAGGAGTTACCTCACAAGATCTAAGTGTTCTAATTATAACAATACCAGATTACATCTAATCAAGCTGAGCTATAACTGTAGAAACGTTGTTCACAAGGCTTAAATTTCTAGAATTTATCATGAAAAAATTGCTTACCTCAACACCACCCTCAAGACAATACTTTTTATTATTTTCTGTTCTAAACATTCTATTGATTAATGTTTCACGTACCAGGTTTGCATGAAAGCATTTCCTGTTCATTTAAACTATGTATAAACAAGTAATTTAATTAATTACTTCTTCCTTTGTATTTCGAATATGTTATACATTTAAAAAAAAGTAAGAAGGGTGTACTAGTTTACCGTGATAGACTATTAATTATTTCTAAATAAATCGATCTAACTTTTATAAATTTAGTCTGTGTTGGTATCCAAAAATAGATAAATTAGAACTGAAAATAAGAAATTTAAATTTATTACTGGAAACCTGACAATAGCTGATTCAAGGTTGAATTGAATATTAGGAGACACTTTCCTTTATTTTCAGAGGAAAATCGGGAAATTCCATGACTTGCTTTTATTTAAAAATAAAACGTTGTTGAATTATTTAATTTCCTTTGAATTACGTGAAATAAAATTATTTGACAAAAAAGAAATTCATTTGATTGAGTCATGTAAAGAGTCTAAGAAAATAAATGCGCTCTGAGTAAAATGGCGGCGTTACGTGGTGTCACTTCGAAAACGCGATAAAAATGCATTCGAACAACTATTTACATAAATTAATTAATCACACTTAAATCACTCGGAATTTATCGCTTTTGCTGAAATTCCAAGACTTCTTTTTATATCATTTTTAAAACAGTTTTTTTTTCTAAATTAATTTAACTTGAATTGCAGCTGAAAGTAACTGGAAACAATTTGAGTGGTGTTTGCAAATTAATATTCAAAGTATCCAAAAATGACAAAAACGACTACTTATTCTTCCAGAAAAATATCTTAGGTAAGTGTTTTTTTTTCTCCCGATTTTAGGTAATTTTTCAAATTTTTTTAGAACTATTTTTGGACGCTTTGGGCCGCTCAAGCCCTTTAGATGATGCCGAAGCTTGTGTTTACGGTTACGGCTCCGTAAAATTTTTAACAATGAATCAAAAATTACTCGAAAAAATTTTATCTTTGGGAATACTACAGTTGATGGTTTTACATATCAAAATTATTAACAATGCTGTATGTATTATGTGTTACGGAGATGTTACCGCGAAATCCAGGAATCCAGTAGTGATCCTAGTGATTGCTAAAATTACGTTTAGCAACAAATGATCTTCTTCCAAAAAAAAGTGATTATTTGCAATAACATTCTCGACTTTACAACCAAACTCGGGCTGACGCTTTTATCAGCATTTATCCGACAATAATGAGGGAAAAGACGGTTAATAGCGTCAGTCCAAGTCACTGTTCCTAGACAAAGTCATATTTACTAATTATTAACACTCTGGATTCCCGGTTTTCACGTTAATGCCATTTTTTACTTATAGTTTTCTTTTTAGAAATTGGATAAAACACAAATGCCTGAGCAAACTAATCACGCTCTATTCCAACTAACCGGTGCCTTACGAAATATAGTTTCAGAAGAAAATATTTACGAAACTTTTATTTCATGTGGAGCTATTCAACAATTATGTCAAACAATTGATCTCTTTTCTTCAGATTTAGATATTGTTAGTAACATTTCGAGAATTTTTAGTACAATATCAACAAATGATTGTTGTTGCGATAGTTTAGTTGAACATAAAGATATTTATAAATTATTTATACAACTTTTTGATAAATATCCAGGAAATGAAGAGATTATTGTCAGATTGGCTTACACTTTAGGAAATATTGTTGCCAAAATTGACAACACCAGAGTCAAAGTAAGTCAGAGTTTTATACTAAAGCAAAGTGAATTTTGACTTAAATTGTAAATCTAACAATTTCGTTCGGGTTATTTCACTACAAACTTTTGTCGGATTCAACACTAACTGCCAGGTTATTGTCCTCGCCCCGCTTATATAACGATACGTCCTAGCAATTATCCAGAAATTACCGAAACAATCTTCATCAGGCAATACAAAGACTTAGCTTGCTCATATCCTGTCAATGGCCGTGACGAATATTTCCCAGAATCGCATGTTGTACAGAATATAAAATATGCAACATAAGTCAAAATTCACTAGTACCTTTGTTTTAGTATAATTTGGTTCTAAAAAATTGTTTTTTTTTTTAGTTTTATCACGAGAAAAATTCGATTGACAGTCTTCTAAACTTGTGGAAAATCTACTTAGAACGCACTCTAAAAATCTGTTCGTTAAAAACTGACAACGAAATTATTGAAAATGGAAATCCTGAAGACGTCATGATTAAAGTAATGGAAATTTGAAGAAAACCTTTCATGATTTTTTTTTTTTTTTTTAGGTAATTCGAGTGATTGCAAACGTTGTTATAAATCCAGAAATCGGAAAAGCAGTAAATGAGACTTATGGTTGTCTTCTAATTGACGAATTTTTGAAAGTGTTGATTAGCAATCCGTTCAAAAAAAATGAAGAATTAGTAATGTCAATCCTAAGCACTCTTAACAACTTATCTTATTACTACACAACTGACATGGAAACCGACATTTTCCACATAAAACAAGTGGAAATCGTTGAAGGAATCACCGAATATGCTAAATCGCGTAACAAAGAATGTGTTATAGAATCGATGAGAATAATGGGTAATTTATCTCGATCGAAAATAACACGAGATTATATCACAGAATCAGAAGTATTCAAAATTCTTTTAAATGTCTTAGACAAAGCTGATTTAACACTCCTTAAAACAACAATTGGAGTTTTCGTTAATTTAATGGCAGATAATAAATCACGAAACTTGTTTAAAAATCAAGGAGGAGTCGGGAAATTAATCACAATTTTGAAAAGTTATGCCCAAAATGATTGGTTGTTGGGGATGTTGGTGTGTCAGGTAATTTGGAATTATTGCATCGATACAATGGATTTGTACGAACTTATACCCGATGATGAAATTCAACAGTTATTAGTGATTCTAGCCGATTATTTAGGTAAGTTTTTGATGTGTCAGATTTTAATATATATGTGAAGACTTTCATAAACTAGATTCTCGAAACAAAAACTTGTGTCCGATCCCTCAGAACACTTGCAAAAAAAAACACAAAATACGTCCTAAAAATATGAAAACTCCGACTTAGTAATTACTATGCTACAGAAGATTGTAGCTAAGCTGAATCACCCTGTAGAGATTTAAATTTTGTATAATAAAGTCTGCAAAACTTTTTTATCTCTAACAGTTTAAGTACTAGACATGAGAAAGTGTTTCATAACTCGGGTTATTTAACTCTTTCTCATCTTCAAACGTCTCTCGACCTTAAATTGTTTTAACAACCTGAATTTTCGCCCCCCATGTTCCACCACCAGAGGGGCCTCTTGCTTCTTGTTAATTGCCAATATTATTTTTACTAGTTTTTTGTGAATTATGTAATTAAAAATTTCGTTTTTTTCAGACGAGGAGAAATTATTTGGAATAACTGAAGGTTCAGACGATGCGGAAATTTACGTAACTCAAGAATATTTAATCTGGGAGGAATTTGCAAGCGTTGCAACTAATTTATTAGAGAAAATTGAATATTTTTTAGATACTTTTGACCAAATCCATATTGAAAACGAAACAGTGCGTACAAAAGATTCAAGTACGAATCTTAGTTTTGCAGCTTGGTAGATCTACTATTTAATCCTAACTATTTATATATTAACTGTACTAGGAATGCTGGAAGGACAGTTATAGATATTACATTTATTTATACGAAATATATTTTATTAATCGTTTTAACTCGTTATTTACAGATTTTTAAATTATGTTATTTATATAACTTACGTAAAATAAAACTTCTACTCAAAATCTGGTGGCATTAAATCTATTATTTTCCGAATCCTTTCTAAAACGATTGTATTTTCACACATACAATCTTCTTTACCATATGGAGGCCCTATTGAGAAGTGTTCATCCACTCTTAACAATTCCCCATCTTCTCTTACATTAATTAATAGAAGCTTCAACCATTTCATGAGCTTCATTTTATTGTGGAGGGACTCTTCTGAATTTAGCAATTTTGTCGGTATTTCAAGTAATTCCTCACTTTTTACATCAGAAATCACACTAAATGATCTAATAGCGTGATATAAAACAAACTCGAGGCTTTTTGTGTCCGTATTTAGTAAAACCACAGTCTTAAAGACAGGATCCACCACATAGACAACCCCCTGGTGCACATTTTTATCACAAGTCTCAATTTTAACACTTTTTCCTATCAGATTTTTCACGTAGAACACGTCATTGTTGAAAATTGGGTCTTCTTTTGCAGAAATTTGATCCATTTCTTAATTTCAAAAAGAATTTTTAAATCGCAGAAAAGTTAGGTTAGGTTTTTGTTGACACACGTCTGCCAATACAACAACCCAAAAATTAAAATTCCCAACACAAGTTTATGGTCGTATTATTACGTTGAATAATCAATAAATTGTTTTAGTTAAGTTTAACGCAATTAACTTGTAATTATTTTTGAATAACTGCGTTTTATACATTTGTTGAGGTATATGACAGTGGCATAATGCTGTAAAAAAATTAATAAACACTTGCAATGAGGTTATACACCCTGCGCACACAACCTGTCTTCACATCTGTCAAACTTTGACAGTTATTAGTGAGGTTAGGTAATGTTTTACTTTATAATCATGTTTTACTAGCCTCCAGGAGTGTTTTCACCTATAATTTAACAAAAAATCTTGTATTTTGTGTTTTTGTGTCTCAGTAGTGTTAGTTTTACTCAATGGCTGCTTTGGCGTCCCTTACAGCGACTTATACAGACTCTGAAGGAGAAGAAGAGTTAAATAATGAAAATTCGGAAAGCCAAGGGGTTGCTATCCTTACAACACCATCAGGATCTCCATCTGATAATAAATCATCAAATTCTTCACATCCGAATAGTCCTGCTCCTGTCCGAGTGACAGCAAAAGTAGCAAAATTGGTGTCTTATCATGACGATACTATAGCTTCGGATGATGAAGTAGAACCTGACGAATCAGCCCCTCCTCAAGTTATATTACTAACAGAAACCGAAACTGTAAAGCATGAGGATAACGAACCGACTGAAGACGGTGTACAAATCCCACCGGAGCCTCCAGGTCAATGCTCAGCTGATCTTCAGGATAAAATCGCGAAATTGTACGAAAAAATGCAAAACCAACAACTTGATATGAATGCTTTGATTCAGAAACGGAAAGATTTCAGAAATCCGAGTATTTACGAAAAGTTGATTCAGTTTTGTGCGATAAATGAACTAGGTTAGTTGTTCGAATTGGTGGGTTTTATCTGTACAGAAATTTTTTTCAGGTACTAATTATCCACCAACGATTTATGATCCAATAAAATGGGATAAGGAGTCATACTATGAAGAATTAGCCAAAGTACAAAAAGTTGAAATGGATAAAAGGGAAAAAGAGAGAAAGTCAAAAGTCGAGTTTGTCTCAGGTACTAAAAAACAAGAAGAAGATAATAAAAAACGAAAAAGTAAGTGGGATCAACCAGGAGGAAACTCAGTTGGATCTCAAAGTATTAAACCAGCTGGACTTATCCAACCTTCCTTGACTAGTAGTGCGACAGGAACTAAAGGAACAGTTATTTCAGCTTTTGGATCGTTACCGAAAAAACCTAGACCGTAATATAGTGTACATTTTTTGTAAATATAAATCAAAAACAAATTTTTTGTTTGAATTTCCCGCCTCTGTTAATGGACGACAGTACAGAAAACTGTTTTATCAATTTTACCGACATTTTGTGTGATTTATTGACAGACAGCAGATTTCGGGGAAACACCTTTCTTAAAGTGAATTTTACGAAAAATATTGTAATAATGAGTTTACCAATAATTTATCGAAGTGTTGATTCTGTGTTAAATGTTTTAAACAAACACAAGGTGAGTAATTAATAATCCAATTGTTTCTTTAAATTTGCCACTCCAGAATGAGAATCTTCAAGGTGTTGAGTCCTTATTAAAAGTTTATAACAACGCATTAAAGGTCTTCAATGAAGAAAAACAAAATGATTGCACCAAAAAGTATCCATTGATCGTTTTTGAGGGGTTAGATGGTTGTGGTAAGCAAGGAAATACGTTTTTTTCAATTTTATAATTAGTCCTACAAGCTGTGACGTCACGGCAGCCATCTTGCTAAATGGCGTTTCATATAAAACACAAAACAAAGTTGTGCTGTGAGAATAATGAAAAAAGTAAATAAAAGATTGTTACTGTACGTTAACCAACGTTTTCTTCTTCTCTTTAACAGAATTCAAAGTGTTTTTATTTGGAACGTGACTTCAGAATCTTGTCACCACAACGTCACTCTTGCACAACTACTTATATAATTTTTCAGGGAAATCCCGAATTACTCGTGAATTATCATCAAAATTACCCGCTGAAAAGTGGTGCACTCCTCCTGAATCAATTAAAAATATCAGGAATTTATTTGATGACCATCCCACTCTAAGAACTGCATATTATGCATTAGGGAATTACATTGCAGCTCTTGAGTGTAGTTCCTTGTTGAGGCAGAAACCTGTAGTCATGGATAGATACTGGCATTCTACTGCTGCTTATGCTTTGGCACAAGCAGTGTATGACTCTCCAGCAGACGTTGAAATGCCACCACAAGGGGATAGTTTCTACAAATGGCCTGAAGATTTGTTAAAACCTACTTTGGTTATATTTCTGGATGTGGAGGAAAATGTGAGACTGCAAAGGCTGTCGAGACGGAAAATAAGCACCACACAAGAGGATTTGTTAATAAGTTCCAGGCAGTTTAGAGATAAGTATGTCTGATATGCGGAAAGAAGCCATTTTCTGTAACTTTATTGAAGTACTTGAGTTGTTTGGAGTCAATTACGTAAGAAATTGACCCTCTGAGTAGTTGTTTTTACTATTAAGACACTGAGAGATGTTCTCTTCAATATAAAGTTTAAGAAAATGGCTTTGAATTATGTCATTTTAATTTTGGATTTTTTTTTTCAGTGTGATTTTGGCTTACAAAAATATGTCTAACCCTGATGTTATTTTTATTGATGGTAATTCTTCTGTTGATGAGGTCGTGTCAAGTATTGAGAAAAAAATCAAGCATTTGTTATAAACTTGTAAAGATAAGTTTATTTAAATAAGTACTTTTTTAGAGTATTTTCGTTTCTTGAGATTTGACGAAAGCATTTTCATTTTTTTTTTTTCTGATAACTGGCTTATATCCTTGACTAGTTAGTCTAGTTAATATCTGTATTAATATCATTTGTCAAAATATTAAATAACAAGATGCTTACCTCTCCAATTTAACTAGTTTTTAAGGGAAAAAAACATTTGACTTGAAAAATCTTTGCAATAAATTTTGAGACGAAATAATATTGTTTTGACCAGGAAAATTATAAATTGTTACAGGTTCGGATTCAAAATAAAACTGTTTCTGTAATCATGTCAGTTTATCCGATCTGTATCGCTTGAAGAATTCAGTCAGACTGGCTGAAAAAAGGTCTTATAACTAATGACATAAACATAGTACGTAACTGAGTGTTTTTATATACTTGAGACAAGAAATACAAGCCAAATATCAGATTTGCTCATGTTTCATGCATAAATTACATAATAATAAATCAATACAGTAGTAATAAAAATAAACAAAATTTTAGATTAGTCATTTATTAATACATCCACCATAAAAAATAAAATATTTATATAGAAATATATTTTTATTATGTAAAGTCTTTAAAAATATACCAATTTTCACAGCCTTACGGAAGCACCTTATAAGGATTTAGAATCCCCTTCGGATCCATCAATTTTTTAAGCTCCTTCATCAACAAAATTGCAGAATCACTTTTAGAATAATGCATATACTTTGGTTTCCTAAAACCGATTCCATGTTCAGCACTAACACTTCCTTTCAATTTCGAAGTGTATTCATAAACAAACGGTTCAATTTTTTTTAATAAATCTTGCGAGAATTCTTTTGCTGTAACATTGAAGTGTATATTGCCATCTCCTAAAACAAACAAAACAATAAAAAAATGCAAAAGGAGTTATTTAATAAACAAGAATGTTAATAAAGGTGATTCATAATGGAGAGGGTTTAAAGAAAGAACGAGCGTTACCGAGTCGAGATTATATACAGCGTGAGTCTGTTAAAACTAGTTATCACACCGACTTCAGACTTTGCCATAAAAAACTTTGTTTTTTTCTCTACGCATGAGAATTTTTTCAGAACTTTTCAAATATTTCTTCTAATTTAAAAAAAAATTTAGATAACCGCAAAAAATACTAAAGTTTATTCGTTTTGTTAGGCTTATTTTGAAGCAGCATTGACAGTTACTTGACAATAGGTTGGACATCTACCCTTCAGCTTCTTTGTCCCACCTACTCCTTTGGGAATAATGGCGTATTATTTGATATAGAAAATTTTTATCTCCTTTTAGAATTTTTAAATAATTTATGAATGTAAAAGAATATATTAATAAATGATTTATTGGGGAAAATCATGCATTAATGTTGATATTAATGAACAGCCAACAAAAAATAAATTTTAACGCACCTATATGTCCATATCCACAACAGCGGGAGACATCTTTCCCTAACCTCTCCCTCATGACTTCCACAATCGAATAAAACTTCTCCAATGGCAATGAAATATCATATTTAAAGACATACCCATCATGTAGCAACCCTTCAGCCACTCTTTCCCTCAATTCCCAAATTACTTTCATTTTACTTGGTTCGTTAGTAACAGTCCCATCATCTGCAACCCCATCCCCCATCAATTTCTCCAAAAACTTGCTAACTTTCTCCTGATCATGTGCATCACAACTTCCTTGAGTCTCCACAAGGATATAAAAAGGATGCTCCGATATCGGTGACTTGACCTTCAAGTGTCCGATAACCGCATTTATGGATTGCTCGTCGATCATTTCAAACGACGACAAAATCTCCCCCAATTCCCGTTTAGCTCTTTTAAAAGTCGTCAGGATTTTCTCAAAGGAGTCGACTCCTAGAAAGGCGAGATTCACAGCTTCCGGCTTGGGGGGGCACTGAATTGCCACTTTGGTGACTACACCAAGAGCGCCTTCAGAGCCAACAAACAGATGCTTTAAGTGAAATCCCGTATTGTCTTTTTTTAAAGTACTGAGACAGTCAAGAATCTCGCCGTTTGCTTTTACCTTGAATTTCGAGGGGCGTTATTAGAGCAAGGAGAGATTGAAACTTACTGCTTCGATTCCGAGAACGTTCCCTTGTAAATTACCATATCTGAGTACCCGCAGGCCGCCGGCGTTTGTTGAAACATTTCCGCCTATCTGACACGAACCCTTCGCTCCGAGATCCAAAGGCATCATTAAGCGATGTTTGGCTAATTGCTCGTCTAAATATTCCAACACACAACCACTCTCGCATATGAGGATGCCTGGGGAAAAGCGGAAGTGCTTTGGAGGGTTTGCAAAAATGGGGCGATTACTGGTTTATAATTAAGTTGGAAAAAATGCTTCACCAGAAAGTAGAAGTCTAGCAGCGAGATTGAAATTTGACACTTTTAACCCAACTGAAGCCCTTAGCAAAACTAAATATTAATTCTTTGGCTATTTTGTAAAAAAATAATTTATCATTTTGACAAAATATACATATAGAGTCCATATTTAGTTTTCCTAAGGGCTTCAGTTGTGTTCAGGGCTTCAATCCCGGACTATAAGTATTCTACTTATAATAAGAGAGGTCTATACAGCAAGCCGAAAACGCTCATTTCATTAAAATTAAAACAAACGCTAAATAAATATTATTTGTTTATAATAATTATCACATCTGTTTTATGTCTTTTAAAACAATTTATTATTTATTTATTTTCTTATCAATTTAGTATACGAATCGTCGTGGCTGGTCGAACTATTCAATGTTAAAAGCGATAAATTTCCGAAGTTAATTGCCTTTTTAAAGCCCAAAAGACTCGGCTCTTAACCGAAAAAATCAAAAATTTTAAGTAAGTAGAACCCAAATTCATAAAACCGTAAATTCGTTTTCACACTCAAACTGATAACAAAAGCATCTTGAAAACAAAAAAATACGGATTTTCTCATTTTTAAAGTAACGTAAAAACACCCAATAACACCAAACAATTTTTGAACGACGGAAATTTCTACAACAAAACTAAATCTGTTTAATTGACAAGGATGACATTGACTGAGGATGACAGCTTTGTTGTCGAAACGTGCGTCGTTCAAAGTAAAATTGTTTGGTTTTATTGGGTGTTTTTACGTTTCATTTCATACATCAAGAATATCCAACAAGAAGTTCTCATTTTTAGAAAAATAACCACGATGTGACCAAAAACAAAATTTGAAACATGGTTTATGAGCCCATTCTCAGTATTAATAATTTTAATATCAAATAAAAATAAAATTGTACAATAAAATATATGTATTGTTATTTAAAATGTCTCTCCTTCGTATTTTGTCTACATATAAAAAGACCGAAACAAACAAATTTTTTTATAAAACAGAAGAATATTTATTAAAACGTCATTGTACCCAATTTTTATTTATTGAATAAAGAATTTTAACGCGTTTTGCATCATCTTGTGTTGCCAGATTGTTCTACAGATTTCTACAGTACTTTTTGAGTTTGACGTGGTATCCATGACAACAATGGTGTAATTTTTGACGTATTTAGGTACCTAACCTAATAATTTATGATTTCTTAATATCGTGGCCAAAAAGTTTAATACAAATCTTGTGTGGTAACTATCTTATAGTTTCGTGCTGTAACATATAAGTTTCGTTTATAAAACAGTTTTATTGAACTGTCAAATTTTATGTTACAAATTTATTAATAAAAGACATTCAATTAAATAATATAAATAATTTTGTTTTGCAAAAAATTGTTGTCAACATTATTTAGAAATATTTTTTTTTGAAGAATTCATGTCAGAAATACCGAAAAGTTCAGTTTTCCTTATTCTGTCACAAAATGTTAGAATTTTACGTCAATTTTAGCTCTATATGATGGCACTTATTACATAACTAGTTTCGTAATGAAAATACAACGACAGATATTGCCAGTAGTTTAAATATTTAGATTTGTGAGAGGTTTTTCTGTTTAATATTGCAAAAGTATACCGAAAAATGTACAAGAAAAATGAAATTTTTAGGCTCGAATACAGTGATGATCTTCTCATTAGTGTTTTTTTATATTTTCCTTATCTAGACACGCAATCTTTCAAATATTTGATAGGTCATGTATACTGTCTCTACTTTTTTGTCTATCATAAAACTTCATGGTCTTCGTAAAAACTAGGGCTGGGAAAAGTATCGATATTTACAGAAGGTATCGATACCTGCTCAGGTATCGTACACCGATACCGACTGCTATCAGGTATCGAAGTATCGATACTTCCGATACCTCCGATACTTCGATACCTCCAATAATTCGATACTTCCGATACCCCGATACTTCCGATATCTCCGACACTTCTATACCTGCGATACCTTGATAAAGGGTGGCTATAAATGAATATCATATTCAAAGTGCTTTGGATGTTGGAAACACACGCTATTTTGATGAAAACAAACGAATTCACAAGCTATTTGATGCGATATTTATTTATCGCCAGCCGATACTTCCGATACCTCCAATACCTCGATACTTCCGATACCTCGATACTTACGATACTTTGGCAAATATCGCTACTTTGCAGGTATCGATACCCTATAGCTAAAAACAGGTATCGCCCAGCCCTAGTAAAAACCACAGTGATT
Organism: Tribolium confusum; assembly: GCA_029207805.1. NCBI lineage: Eukaryota > Metazoa > Arthropoda > Insecta > Coleoptera > Tenebrionidae > Tribolium > Tribolium confusum. The sequence goes on from JALGAY010000004.1 coordinate 2,334,735, forward strand.
AGCTTATCATTATTGAGCATTTATTTATCAGAGAGAGACAAAGACTCCAAATTACAGGCGTGTTTCCGTTTTATCAAATTTGGTCTCTTAAGAAGACTCTTAAGGGAATTTTGACTTACCTAGGCACTATTTTGGGATGCAAAAAAATCTACTAAGAGAGTAAACACTGGATTAGACATCTGTTAGTTTTTAACTTTCAAGCTTACTTAATTAAACGCTCAATAATGATAAACTAATCACTGTGAGTTTCTAGGAAGCCCATAAAGTTTTACAACAGACTAAAGTAAAATAGTAACAGTATACGAGTTCAGAAAGCCATAGCCAAGTTAGTATGGTGCCTTCAGAAATCACCTCAACCCACGTGACTAAATAAAGACAAAAAATGTTTGCGTATCACGCTTTATTAAGTTACACTCTTGATAAAGACAAAGTAATTGGTTAGGAACATTTTAGGAGCGTCAAAAAATAATAGTTGTGCAGTTTGTTGTTGATTTATGACCATAAATTGGTCACGTGGGTTGAGGTAATTTCTGAAGGCACTGTTATTTCTTCTATATTGAACGAAGGAGAGCCAAGAAGGATTTACAGTCGTGGTCCTTAAATTGAACTTTTGACATCAATTATGAGCATTGTTTGACATTACTGTCTCTATTTGTATTTTCAATTAACTCGACATTCTTTTTACTGCTGAAGACCTCTGAAAACTACCCAAAAATATTTGTGATGTTTTAATGACTAATATTTTTTTCTCGCCACTGTAGTTTAGTCTTTGTGTAGTATTATAACTAGGGCTCGGTTGGAGTATGGGAACAAAAACGCTATGCAGTCGTCTAGCTAACTACTCGCACCCGCCACGCGATAAAACATTGAAACTTGAATTGGTCGACAGCAGTATCGAACTAATACCGCTATCGACCAATTCAAGTATCAATGTTTTATCGCGTGGCGGATGCGAGTAGTTAACTAGACGACTGCATAGCGTTTTTGTTCCCATATTCCCACCGAGCCCTAATTATAACATAAAAATTGCTTGAATATTCGAGATATTATTCATAGACAGTGTTGTTAGAAGAATTATCTAAATCCACTGTTTTATACAGCGACTTTATTTATCGTTATTTATAAAGAAAACCGCGGACAGGCTATAAAAATGTTTACAAAAAAATCTTTTTATCAATAGAAAATATATTTTATTTTACCAAATTGTCTCATTCCGTTCAGATTTCGGCCTTAGTTTTTGTAATTTCGGTCATATCTGTTATTTAGTTTATTCTCGATAAATCTAATCATAAAAATAGAAATATTAAATAAAAATACCTGAGGTATCGTCGATATTCAGAATGCTGTTCATCTGACTGAGCGAAAGCACAACTTCATCATGAACAGGAACCGAGCCACCCACCAAGCTGGTGTTTCCCCCTTGAGGCGCAACGGCGAGGTTGTTATCATTACAAAACGATAATATTTGAGAAATTTCTTCGGCTGTTTTGGGCTTCAAAACGCATTCGCTTTGTCCTATATCGTCAAGAAAAGAGGTTTTATATAATTGATCGTTTAGAGCATTTTCTCTGAATTTTATCCCGGTTTTATCGCACATAAACAGACATTTCGGGGATAACAAGGGAGAGTTAGTTTATGGAAAGTTTGTCTTTGTCAAACTAAGCGCTCGCTAAAGGAAGTAGAAAAAGAGGGAGAAGGCATTGTGTTTTGGGTCTTATCTGGAGAATATGTATGACGACATTTTGATGAAGAGGGAATTTTACTAAGGTCAAGGTGAAGGTTTCCACTTCTTTAGAAGTTAGTTTATCATAATATGCAATTATCAAAATTAAAAAGCAAAAAAAAATATTGACCACAGAGAAAGCGCCGCTGAAAATTTGAACTTCTCATTTGTGATTGGTTGATTTCGACTGCTCAACAGATTTTTAGATTAAGACTTTGATAAAATCCCGAATTGACAAACAAGCAATTATTTTGAATAAATGCCAAGAAATTCGACATTTTCGGAATATTTTGACAAAAAAGGGATAATATAGTGAGGTAATTTCGTTGGAGTTGGTTATAATTCACTCGAAACTGCATTTAGGGAATCCAAAGAGCCGACATGATTAATTTGGTGGTATCCAAAAGGACCGGTTAGATACCTCTAAAATTCCTATTCCAATCTACATTGTAGATCTCACAATCAGAAGGGTCACTCAAGACTCGATTCGCTCCGAGCAACTCCCTGAAGAATCTCAAATGATTTTGATCCAATTTCGCAAAGTCCCCTCGCTTTACGTGAGGATATCGATCCTGGAATCACGAGGACAATTCCCGTTATTAATGATAAGCTTCTTTTAAAAATTATCGAAATTAGATTTCTGACCTACCTTAGTAAGTTCAGGTAATGTCGGACTGGCAAAACCCCTGCACATTGACGAGGGTAAAATCCCCAGAGAGCAAGGCCGCAGCCTGCCTAAGTGCTTTACACCCCTCGAAAACATGTGCACTTTCAGAGGGGAAGAAGGGAGAATCGCCGAAACCTAGCCGTTTCCGCCTGAAAAAATAAACAGTTTTCAATGATTGGGTTATAAACAAAAAGAGATGAGACATATGGGTGGGCGCTTTTAGGGATTTTATTAATCTGATAAGAGATAAAGCAATAACAGATGTTTTTACAGACTAGGTTTAACACTACAAGATAACAAAAAAAATAAAGAATGTAAATAACGAAAAAATCCTGAAAGTGTTTATTTCAGGTAGATAAGGGTTGTAAAAAATAATTGTCTGGCCTTTAAATGCTAGATCCACTTTAGGGTTGTTCAAATTAAAGCTCAAGCAAAGCACAGGTGTCCAAAGTGAGGAATTTCGCAGATACGTATGAAGTTTAGAAAATAATTATTTTTGTAAAAAATAAACAAACTAAACTTCCAGCAGGTGAGTCTTGTAATTTATTTATTTGAACCGATTTATTAATTATTTATTCCTTGCTTGTAACATTGCACCCCTTTTTAATAATTCAAACCGTAACCACCGTCTCGTGTCCCTTCTTAATTGACACGCGCCACATTTTAACTGGGGCAGCGGATTTTTTATACAGCACCCCAGCTTTGCTATAGAAGGGGGTCAAATGTTTGTGTGCATAAACGATTTTAGATTTGTGTGGATGTGAAGCAGGCGATTTGCCTAATACCTGCTTAAAGGGGGTTGATTTAAATTTCTGGCAATGATATATGTGATGTGAAGAGAAGTTATTTCCTAATTACTCTTGGTCTGATTTTTTTCGCTTCTTGATAATGAAGTACTGATAAAAATGTTGATAGAATCTACAAATTCAAAGGGAGAACTTTGAGTTGCAAGAAACACCGAAAATATTGAGATAAGTAACTTAAAAGGAAGGGAAAAGAACTCCCAAAAGAATAGAGGGAGCATCTTATTATAAAATTATGCAGACCCGTCTGCTGTTGAGGACTAGAATTCAAGATGAAAAAAGTGAGGCAAATTCCTACAAAAGAAAACAGAAAGAGAGTGCAAAATTCAATCAAATAAATGAAATAGATAAGAGACTTTTTTATCCGTTTTTTATATAAATATAGTCTCAATAGAAAAACTTTCGCCCTTTTTTCTATTTTTCTTTCATAAAAAAAAATTCGGAAAATGTACAAATATAACAGAAAAAAATAATAGTTCAAAGTAGCTGTTATTCTTAAACAGTTCCTTTTAAGCTGTCATTTTCAAATTGTTATTTAGAAAAATAATTATGTGTGTAATAACAGCTAACAGTGCAGCGCAATTTCTTGATCATCTCTCTCTCATTTTAGCTCTAATTAAGTTAAAACTGCTGTATCATAGTCCGTTATAAACGAATTTAGCTGGTATTTATAAGCTATTAGTTTTAAACTGTTATTTAGAAAAATTATTATGTATCTAATAACAGCTAACAGTGCAGCGCGATCTCTTAATGTGCAATAATTTTTATTTATTTATTTATTTAATCATCTCACTCTCATTTTAGCTCTAATAAAGTTAAAACTTCTCTAATATTATTGTACTGTTATTTGTAAGCTGTTTCAAACTGTTATTTAGAAAAATACTTATTACTAATAACAGCTAACAGTGCAGTAGAATCTATTAATCATCACCCTCCTGTTTTAGTTCTATTAAAGTAAATATTGCTGTAATGTGTAGTCCGTTGTAAACGAATTTAGCTGTTATTTAAAAACTGTTATTTTTAAGCTGTCCTAAACTGTTATTTAGAAAAATACTAATATATCTAATAACAGCTAACAGTGCGGCCCAATTTCTTGATCATCTCCCTCCCATTTTAGCTCTATTAAAGTTAAAACTGCTCTATCATAGTCCGCTATAAACAAATCTAGCTGTTAAGCTATTGGTTTTAAACTGTTATTTAGAAAAACTATTATGTATCTAGTAACAGCTAACAGTGCAGCGCAATCTCTTAATCATCTCACGCTCATTTTAGCTCTTTTAAAATTAAAATTTAGCTGTTATTTATAAACTGTTATCTTTAAGCTGTTTCAAACTGTTATTTACAAAATACAAATATATTTAATAACAGCTAAAAGTGCTACACAATTTCTTGATGATCTCCCTCCCATTTTAGCTTTAATAAAATTAAAATTGCTGTATTGTATAGTCCGTTGTAAACAAGTTTAGCTGTTATTTATAAACTGTTATTTTTAAGCTGATTCCAACCGTTATTTAGAAAAATACTTGTATATCTAATAACAGCTAACTGTGCTGCACAATTTCCTGATCATCTCCCTCCGATTTTGCTTTATCTTAGTGCGTTATAAACGAATTTAGCTGTTATTTATAAGCTATTGATTTTAAACTGTTATTTAGAAAAATTATTATGTATCTAGTAACAGCTAACAGTGTAGCGCAATCTCTTAATCACCTCATTCCCATTTTAGCTGTATTATAGTTAAAACTTCTCTAATACATAGTCCTTTATAATAAATTTAGCTGTTATTTTTAAGCTGTTTCAAACTGTTATTTAGAAAAATACTTATGTATTTAATAACAGCTAACAGTGCAGTGCAAGCTATTGATCACCACTCTCCCATTTTAGCTGTATTAAAGTTAATATTGCTGTAATGGGTAATCCGTTGTAAACGAATTTAGCTGTTATTTATAAACTGTTATTTTTAAGCCGTTTCCAACTGTTATTTATAAAAATACTTGCATATCTAATAACAGCTAACGGTGCTGCACAATTTCTTGATTATCTCCCTGTCATTCAGCTCTATTTAAATTTAAATTGCTGTAACATACAGTTCGTTGTAAACGAATTTAGCTGTTATTTAAAAACTGTCATTTTTAAGCCGTTTCAAACTGTTACTTAGAATTTTTTTTATATATTTAATAACAGCTAACAGTGTTACACAATTTCTTGATCATTTTCTTTCCATTTTGGCTCAATTAAAATTGCTATATTGTACATATAGTCCATATAAAACATAAACATATTTAGCTGTTATTAAAAAACTGTTATTTTTAAGCTGTTTAAAACTGTTATTTAGAAAAATAATTATATATCTAATAACAGCTAACAGTGCTGCACAATTTCCTAATCATCTCCCTCAGATTGTAGCCCTAATAAAATTTAAATTGCTGAAAGGTATAGACCGTTCTCAACGAATTTAGCTGTTATTTTTTTGTTAACAGTTATTTATAAGCTATTAATACTATTCTCTATAATTTTTTAATCATTGTTTTGTAGCATTAATCGAAGTTTATAAAACGAGTATCGAAGCACGAGTTTTATAAAAGAGCTATGATCTCAAAAATTTTCCCAAATGTCACACCCAGCTTTCAAAAGAATAAATTGTTTTGGGACTTATTACAGCACCGTTTTGCGTTTCGAAATAAGATGCTTTACAGTACAAAGACAAATTAGAAAATAGTTATTTATGATATGAATACGTTAAAGGAATTATTACAGTACATTCAACCGATAAGGTAATAAAAATAATAGAAAATAAAAAAAAATACAAAATGTTATTACAAAGTAGCAATCAATAACGATTTCTCTACGTAATCAAGATTTATGTTCAAAATGGTGGAAGGGAAAAACGATTGAAACGCGCACCCTTTTATGAATTTCCAACCCCAATCAAGCAAAATAATAGCACGCAATTTAAATTTGAACCCTTATTAAGCTTATTAAAATTATAATTAAAACATACTTCTTTTAATTAATCCTATCATCTTCTATAATTTAAAAAACCTCAATTCGATTCATTTCCCGATAAGAAACCCCCGACTGATCATTTCCGTCGTTAATCCCCTGTCGTAAATCACCCTGAATGATGACTTGGTGATTGTATCCCAACTGAAATTAATAATAGAGGTGGTTTAACCCCGTCACCGCGAAGTCAGCTTCATCAGATAAAAACCGTAGTGAAGACAAGGGTTGGTCCTCCAACCTGTAGCACGCGCCTGCTTGACCCTACCCTTATGTCATTCTCATTCAAACTCCCAACCCAATTTCTTATTACGTAATGAAGTATCCCGTGATTCGATGTGATATCAACAGGTTTGTGACAAGTTTCATTTTACAAATGCGCACCCTGACTCCGCCTACGCCCAGTTACCAGCTTCTGTGATGTTTATGGCCCGTCCGGGCGTCCTGTCCTTTGTTCTTCTTTCTTTATTCCTTCGATTATTTAGAGAATTTAGCTGTCTTGCTCTAGCACAACCACCACCAAATTGTATCGTTACTGTTTTATGAAGTCGGTGATTTGCTCGAATCATCCCCTTTTACAACAGCTCCCTAATAAAAATCCTTGTTATATGCCGATTAATTATTCAGAGAACGGTGATTGTGTTATGGATTGGGGGTTGGGGCAAGAAGGGTGGAGTTTTTATAGATAGGGAAATAGGGATGTGCAATTAGACACCCTCTGGGTTCTACATATAGTTAAAAATTTCAAATAAATTTATTTATTTGTGTTTTGTACACAAAGTAAATATTGAAAAATGGAACATTATGCCAAAAAAAATTAAGTTAATCCAAAATTGGGACATTTTTAATGTAACTGACCATGACGATCTTAATAAAAAATCAATTCATACATTTGAAGCAATTAGTGTCTCAATTTTCAATAGCCACCACTGTCTATACTCATATCTACGCTATTATAGCTCTGTAAAAAAAGTAAAAGAAGTAAAAAAAATTTTCGCATAACTTTAACAAAAATGAGTTAAAACAGTCCTCAAAATGTGAAAGAAAAGAGTCATTTACCACCCTCTAGGGCAGAAAATTTTATTTAAACCCGCACTTGTCATTTTCTGTTTCAATTGTCAATACCCACCACTGTATATAGGTACCCATATCTCGCTATTTTAGCTCTGTCCTCACTCGTGAGGTAAAAAAAACATTTCTCGCATAACTTTAATGAAAATGAATCATAAAAGCCCTCAAAATGTGACAGGAAAGTGTTATTTTCTGCCCTCTAGAACAGAAAATTTCATTTAAACCCGCACTTTCGTTTGTCATTTGAATGAAAACTGTCAATTTGATATTTAATAATTTTTATTTAGAAATTAAAATTAGTTTTTATGATTTTTACTTGATTTAATTGAATATATGGGCAAGACAGTTGTACTTTACACAACATCGGGCTGGTAATGTCTGCTTTTTGCCCTTAAGACGTAATCTACAATGTTGCAACATCTAATTGGACAAAAAAGTTAAAAAATTAATTTATAAGAGCCAAAATAACCGAGAATGAGAAAAAGAACAGCTCTATGTACGCCAAGAGTTACCTACGTACAGTCTTGTTCAATTATAATGTCACAGTCGAGTTCTTGAAATTTGCGTTGTTGTGACTCATGTCTAAATTCTGCGATTAGTAGAAAAAAAACAGAAATACATTGCTCTTTATACAGCTAAATTCTGACTGTCTTGTCCTTGCCTTGCCGCCAGATCGTTTGAATCAACACAGATCTCGAGTGCTCAGCTATGTCATTAGAATTGAACAAGATTGTACCTTGAATTGCGAATAATTCTCTGTTAATTATTAGATTCAATTTCATTCTAAAACCATTAAAACTGTAAGATGTCAAATTTTTAGCAAATTTCACAATCAAGAATTTTGGGCATTCGTTGGTAAGAAAGATGGTAATAATCTGAGTTCCCTAAAAGATGATGACTTAAAAAAATATTACACTATTGTTTTGACCTATATCGCGAGCTAAAGCTTCAAGCAATGCTATCAAAAGTAGGAAGTAGGAATTACAAACAATTTGGTGTTATAAAGTTGCCTTTAAGACTTTCAATTCACACACTTAGAACGCACTTATTAAATCACATTTAAATAAAATGCGTTATCAAAATTCGTTTTTGTACCAATTATTGTACGTTGTGATAAAAAAAATCCCCCAGAAGGTAGTGAAGTAACGATCTATTCTAGATGGAACTGCCGTCTGATTACTGGAAGTTCTCATGATACCACGTTATTCTAAGATATATTAGTCACAGCCTTTGACCCAACTCGAAGAATGCTAACACGTCGTTCTAGAAATTTTTTTTAGAAAATCCAGGATGCGGCCTAAATGTCAAATGAGTTGAATTCAGCGGTTTAATGGAGCGGCATTCTCGGGAACAAATCGACAATATTGAGCGATAATCGTGAGCGATGTACTGTGTGTCTGAAATATTTATTTATCGAGTTATTGTAATGTTATTTATATAAATAGTTTTAAATTTATAAGAACCCGAAATTTGAAAGAAACAAAGTCATCGTCTTCTAAAAAATAAATTTTCTTGATCATGTTCTTGAATATCTTAATCTTCTTACCGTTCATGATGTTTAAAACATTTTGTACGATTGATTTTCATTCAAAAGTAATAATTTTGAGTAAGTAATAATTTTGATAAGTAGATATATTATAAGCACTATTTACTGTTCTAGAACGGTAAGTACTGCTTACTGTCAAGTAAGCAACCCTTACTGACTTACTGTGTCTTGGAAACAGCCTCGACAAACAATTAAATAGAGTTCAATCGCACAATCAATGTTACAGCTCTGTAGGGAAGTTTTTAAGAGAAAACTTAATACATATAACAACTGTCTATAAATATCCAATAAAAAACGATAATTGTTATTTATTATTCATAACAATTTTCTTGCAAAAAATGCATGAAATCCCACCTCTTGAAATTTAATTAGTCGTCGCATCAAGAATGCGCCTGAAGGGGCATTAAAACACTATTCAAGCACCCTCCATGTTATTATGTCGCACCCTCGCCCTTCGCATTTTCTCCCCTTTTTGCAACGACCCACCCTAACCCTATACAATTACAGCCGAAATGCTTTTCGTACGCACACCATCCGAAAAAAAAAACGGGAGAACTAATCAAATCACCCCTTAACCCACATACAATCTAGGTCAAAAGACACCCTCCATTGCAACGATAAAAAATCAATCGAAGGGAGAATTTTTGACAGAAATCACGAAATGCAATAACGATATATGCGTGTGTCGAATGAAATTATTGTGGCATGATATTAATCCACTTAGGAGATGGCGTGTTGGAGGTTTACGAACCTAATCAGGTTAGGTTGAAACGGAAAAGGATCACATTCTCTCATAATCTGTTACCTAGTTATTATATAATCTATAGAAATTGAGAATAGATATATCTAGATTCTTGGATTACCATGTATTAACCACAAAAAACGAAAATACGTTTTTGCTCAACTGCGAATGGTGTTAAGTATAGATTTTGATGATTGTATACTTCCTTGACGATTTTTTTTTTAATTTATCCATATTTAGATACTGTTATGTAGATAGTTAAAGCAGAACAACTTTAAGAAAATAATTATGCATATTATACTCTGATTATTTCAAAAAAGAATAATTATATCCTTCCTTTTGAATATTGCATGATATTTTTTTTATTTCCTTTACTGCTTTCTCAGGACGTACCTATTTATAGAATAAAAGGTCGGTGGGAATTAAAGTAATAGTAAAACTGTAAAAATAAATAAATAAAAATAATGTAATAACAAAAAGAAGAGAAACTACGATTCGACGAAAAAATTCTAGAAGAACTGGAAAAACGAAGAGTTGAAGACGATGAAAAACATAAAATTCTGAAGGATCTCGGAAAACTACTTTCAGAAGAAAAAAAAGAACAATAGAAGGTTCTAAATAGCAAGAAACAATTCTGGAAGAACAATAAAACATTTTGAAAGAGCTCTTGATAAAAAGAGAATATGAGATACGACAATTAGAGGAGCAAAAGAGAATTCGCGAGGAAGTTGAAAGACGTCGGTTAGAAGATAAAAAAACAACAGAAGAAGGTACTGGAAATGCAAGAAACATTTCTGAACAAACAAAAAAAGATTTTGGAAGAGCTTAAAAAATGACGTTTGAAACAAAAGCAAGAAACAATTCTGGAAAAACAAGAAAAGATTTTAAAAAAATTTGAAAAATGACGTTTGGTAGAAAACGAAAATGAGAGACGACAATTAGAAGAAAAAGAAGAACTAAAAAACGTTCTAGAGGAATAAAAAACCATTTTAAAGAAGCTTAAAAAACAACAATTGGAAAGGAAAAAAATAAGAAGAAGAAGAACGAGAGAAGATGCTGATAGAGAAACGCCACCTTTTATCATTGTTTTACTGTATTTTTAAGCGAAAAAATAAATAAATAAGCTTTATAATAAACAAAGTCCGCTATTTTTAAAGAAAATTTGTGGTATTACCGCTATGCCGCTTTAAAAAGAAAAAAAACGGCGACATAACGAAAAATAAATAATAATAACGGAAAAGTATAAAAGAAATGAAAATCAGAAGAAAATGAAAGATTTTAAAAATGCAAGAAACAGTTCTGGAAGAACAAAAGATACTTTTGAAAGAGCTTGATAAGCAGCGTTTTGTAGAAAAAGAGCATAAGAAACGACGAGCATGAGCACGTGAAAATTCTGGCAGAAGTTGAAAGACGTCGCACAGAAAATAAAGAACAACATAAGAAAGTTCGGGAAATGCAAAAACAATTGTGGAAGAACAAAAGAAGATTATGAAAAGCTTAAAAAATGGAGTTTGGAAAAAGAAGATTATGAGAAGCAACATTTAAAAGAAAAGGAAGAACTCAAAACACTAGGATTCGAAGAAAAAAAGAGCTAAAAAAGGACAAAGACTCTTTGCTCTTCAAGTTTTAAAAGGAGAAAAGACCATTCTAGAGAAGCTTGAAAAACAAACATTGGAAAGGAAGGAAGAACGAAAGAAGATGTTGGAAAAGAAAAGGAAGAGTATAAGGAAATTAGAAAAACAAAATTAAAAACTCTTCTTCCAAAATATTTAGCTACAACGACTTTTGTTTAAAGAAACAGCCTCTAGAGTGTTTCTTTAGAAGAAGAATTCAAAAAATAACAAGAAAATTAGTTAAATAAAGACAAAGACCTTCTTGAGCTTTTCAAGTTTTAAAAGGACAAAGGACCATTTTAAAGAAGCTTGTAAAACAAAGATTGGAAAGGAAGGAAGAGCGAAAGAAGATGTTGGAAGAGAAAAGAAAGAGTATAAAGGAATTAGAAAAAAAATGAAAAACTCTTCTTTCAAAATATTTAAATAAAACGACTTTTCTTTAAAAACGCAGCCTCTAGAGTATTTCTTTAAAAAATGAATTTGAAAAAGGACGATTTAAAGAAAAAAAGGAGCTAAAGAAGGTCTTTGTCTTTCTTTAGCTCTTCAAGATCTAGAAGGACGGAAAACCATTCTAAAGAAGCTTGAAAAACAAAGACTGGGAAGGAAAGAAGAACAAAAGAGGATGTTGGAAGCGAAAAAGAAGAGTATAAGTAAGTGAATTAGAAGAACAAAATAAAAAACTCTTCTTCCAAAATATCTAGCTAAAACGAGTTTTATTTAAAAACACAGCCTCTAGAGTGTTTCTTTAGAAGAATTCGGAAAAGGGCGATTCGAAAAAAAAGAGTTCAAGAAGGACAAAGACTTTCTTTAGCTCTTCAAGTTCTAGAAGGAAAAAAAATCATTCTAAAGAAGCAAGAAAAATAGAGATTGGACAGGAAGGAAGAACAAAAGAAGATACTGGAAGAGAAAAGAAAGAGTGTGTAGTGCATTCAAAGACTCCAAAAACATTTTAAATACTTCCCTAATATACAGGGTGAGTATTTTAAATGGAATAAATTCTAAAACTCGATTCCTGTTGGATAAAAAAATACTGTTTTTAATTTGCCACATTATTTTTACGTTTTCATGTTTTTTTTTAATGCAATAGTTCGTTTTAAAGGTCTTATAAAAAGGAATGTGCTCCACTATAGATTTTTATAATTTGATGAGCTTTAAAATGCAAAAAATTTGTTTTTTTAGTGTTAAAATTAATAAAAATGTTTTTTGTTGTTTTCTGTCAAATTATTGTCCTTATTATCCGATTTTATCCTTCCTTTTGTAATTGTGTCTTTACTATTTCGTCCTATCAGATTACCAAAATGCAAAATGCCCAAAATACAGACAATATTTGTTGTTTTAAGCCCTTCACAGCAAGCTAGAAGTACCTATCTTTATATTTGTAAAAAAAAAGTTGGGGGTGGTTTTTCTCTTAGATGGGGAGGAAAATCTAATAAAACACAAAATTAATATATCAAACTAATTTATTTATTTATTTTTTTTTAATTAATGAGAGTCGAGTTACAGAAGTTATTCCAGTTAAAATACTCACTTATTTTTTTTCTAATTTGGAAATATAATTAGCCAATTAAGCACCGTCAAGTTATTTTTTTTATATAAGAGGCAAAATAGGTACTTGTGTAAATATAAAATTAAATAAATTATTAACAATTCCTTCATATTTTTGTTAAAATTATTTAATTAAGTCGATTGAACCCTCCCTCCTCCTTCCCTAATCAAAAGGGTGTGTTCCTTGATCGTTAATTCGTTTCGTCAGAAAGTATCGAAAATCCTCCACCTTGTCGGTGGTGGTCGCGGCCCAGACGTCGTCCTTGACGCTATAATTTCCCCTCCATGCGTGCAGAGTATGCCATCCACAGCGACTTGGCGCACTCTCGTTGACTTCACGAGGCCAATGACAGCGCCGCGGGGGGCCATCTCATAACACGCTTGCGCACCCTGGGGATCACCGTGCATTGGCTTCTTGCCACCTCCATACACATGCATTCAACGAAACCTTTTAAATGAACGGAAAGGATGATATCGATGGATGTGAACAGGTAATGCGAGCTATGAAAGGGTGCGAGAGGGAATACTTGGAGCTTATGATTGGTGCTTCACCAATCACCACTTGGAGGATATACAAACACTTATCATGCTCAACGAATTTTTTTTTTCCTTAAGAATTTCAATTTAAAAATTTAGCAAAATATTCTTGTAAAAAAAAAAACAAATATAATTTACTCTAATAATGATATAATAGATCCAGCAGTAGATTCAATCAAAATCAAGTTCCTAAAACCCAAAACTCATCTGCCAATGCTATCAATGGTTGTCATCAGTATTGTACCAAAACGGACCCTTCACCAACAAAAAAGATTTGCTAAAATACGTTCATTAGCATAAGTAATAGAGTGTGCTAAAAAAATTGAATATTTTCGTCTCTAATTGATCGTAGGAAAAAATTTTATTTACATTTTTTGTATAAAATTGAACGCTCTAAAAAAAGGTATCTTACATCTTATTATAGCTCTTACCGTTTAGAAGATATCAGAGGGCAAAGTTTGAAAAATTTTACAAAAATTTCTTTTATCCTTCTAAATTTTATAACTCGTAGATAAATAAATATTAGAAAATGCAAAATATACAGTTTTATAGAAAATTAACCGCTCTACAAAAAAGGTCTCTTGTGATTAATCGATTACTCTAACGACTTAGAAGATATTCGCATTTTAAAAACCAAAATTTGAGACTAAATCCTCATTTTTTTAATGGTTGGAGTAATCAATTAACCATAAAAAAAATTTGTAAAGCGTTTAGTTTCCTACAAAACTGTATGTTGCGCATTTTCTAATTTTTATTTATTTACAAGTTATAAAATTTAAAAGTAAAAAAGAAATTTTTGTTAAATTCTTCAAACTTTGATCTCTGATATCTTCTAAACGCTAACAGCTATAAAAAAAATTGTAAGATACCTTTTTAGAGCGTTTAATTTTCTACAAAAATGTAAATAAAATGTTTCTTTACGATCAAGTAGTGACGAGATATGGATTTTGCGATATGAAACTGAAAAAAATGGAAAACTGCGATGAGGGAGTCTATCCTATCAAAATTAAAAGCTCATCTTGAAAAAGCATTTTTTAAAGGTGCCTAAAAACCAATTTTTCAGTGTCGGAAGTTAAAAAAATAGTCGATTCTTTTGGCCCACCCTAATCAGTAATGAAAAAAATTCACCCAGAAAATCAAAAGTTCAATTTTTTTATTGCCTTATTTATATTTTACAAATCGTTTCCTTCAGTGTGACAATAACAAATGTCAAAATTGACACAAAAAGATTGGTTTATAGACGACTTTTCTTGTCAGTGTCAAAATTTAATGGCCGGAATTTTTTGTCGCAAATTGTTTAGAAGAAAATCAGCAGAAGCATTATAGTGCTGTGACATTATCCCCCCATTAAAGAACTCTTTATATTTTGGATATGAGATGTCAGTTATTTGCTTAATTAGTGTCAAAATTCTGTAGAAAATATTAGGATGACATTACAGAGTAATGTATATCTAATAGGCTATGAATGTGTAGAAGTACTTGTAGTTTATCTACTAATTAATCTCTAACAAGTAAATTTTGAATAAGTTGCCTGGAAAATATCATCTCTCAAAGGGATTGGTGGTAAAACAAATAAATAATTTTCAAAATAATAATTAAATAAATAATAAAACCATTTCATCTAAACATTATTTTAAATACAGTCTACAAATGCTAGGTTTCAGGTTTTAAACATAATTTTCTCTAACTGAATCACACAGAAGAGCGTCAAATAGATGGTAAGTCTATTTTATAATCTTGTCCGTTTGCAAATACTTCAAAAATCTTACAAAATAACTTGGGAGAAAGCAATTTTGGCTTTATTTTACCACCAATCGGTTGACACTTGCACGTAACTTATTGCCAATGTTTAGACAATTATTTTATTGAGAATGTCACTTTAAAACTGTCTTCAAACAGTAAATTTTAGATATGATGTAGAGATTCTGTTCTACCATGGATATTTTAAACAAGCACCCATATTGTAAACCAAAAATTTTTTTTAGTTTATCTACTCTTAGAAAATCACTCTCAAATCCAACGAAATACTACCTAACGATCCAAACCTCTTGGATTTTCAGTTGGCCATGAGGGAAAGAGGCAGATCTAGAGATTTGTGTCTCAATTAAAATGTCAGAATTGAATTTTCGTTTTTCAAATTTGGTTTGCTACTGAACAATCTAAAATTAAATTGTTCTTATTGTAATAGTCAAAAAACTGACTGTATAATTTATCAATCTGTTAATTCTCGACAGTCTCAACTGTTAATCAGGCCAGTAAAGCATATTTCAATAGAAAGTACAAATACAGGGCTATAATATAGACTCTGATTGCCTATTTAAATTTAGCCGATACTATTTAAAAAAAATATTTTAAATATTTATCCAATAGCAATGAATATTCTGTTTCTTTTTAGTTTTTAAATTTGTGCGGGAACTATATTAAATTCTGGAATAGTCCAAGTACCCATCCTGCTGGGTTTGGCCGAAATAACGTTATGAGGCCATAATGAATGTTGGCATTTAGTAATCTTTGAGCCGGTTGCATGATTTTTGGTAAATCCGGAGAAGGCGAAGCAGAAAACCGATATAACTTTGATGCATTTACTCAAATACAAACCGTAATAAAAAAAAATGTAAGCCTCATTTAACTAGTACCTACTATGACTGCCTCAAGTCACTGATGTCATCAGTGCCAAAATGTCAAGCAGTATATGACAGCAAAAGATAATTGAAATTTGTTTATATTCAAGTGAATTACTGGCTCATTATTTTGTCGCATCAGCTAAAAATTGCTGTCGCTATTCGGATGGGTGACTCGCTTACTGTGCGCAGCTATTGGTCTTTTCAATGACTCTGAGGTGCCGAGCAATAAACCCTCTATATTCAATTATTATTAACCGAAGGCACCGCAAATGCAGTTGGAGATTTTGACTCTTTAATTATAATTTTACCTAAAAAACGTCTTAACATAGTTATCATTTTTTCCTGATACCCCATTCTTGTCATATCTGCGGTAGAAACCCTGAACTCAATCCCTCATTTGTTCAGTTCTTCATTTCCGCATTTTCCTGATTTTCAGCATTCTTCAGCATTTAGAAAAATGTAATTACAGAATGCTGCTCTCTCCATTTCGTAATTATTACAATTTTATTGATTTGGACCTCAAAATCAGTGAAATCCACAATATCTCGTTTTTCAGAGAGGTTAAGCCGTCAGTCCCGCTCACTAGTGATAGGTCATGGCAGATGCTGTAGAAGTGACCTGAAATCTTCTGGAACTTGGGTAAAGCATTGTCATAACAAGATTGTTTATTTTATTATTTTTTTAGCTAAAAATGTTCAACACTCATGTTTTTTATCATCAGTGGTTCCATTTCTACTAGTATTTAACTAGATTTTAATGTTTTTAAATAATTATTTTTGCACAAATTCTCTAAAGTTTCAAATTAATTAAAAAATTGGTTTGAATACTTTTAAAAAATATTTCCTGAACGTAGCAGTAATCTGCGTCTTTTTTTATAGAATTGTAACGAACTAAATCAGTGAGAATTTTTGTGTCTTGTGAAAAGTCAGTGAAATTTCTAAAATTATCATCAGCTAAAGCCAGTTAGACAAATACAAAATTTGTAAGCTTTCGTAACCAGAAAAGCCTTTGATATCAAGTTTTATTTAGAAATTGTGGTCCATCTCTCTTACATAGGTACGTTTAATAACACCCAGAGATAAAGCACACTTTTCTGAGGGGGAGTTAAACTCGAAAAAACATCATTATTTTAAAAATAATAGTAATTTATGTATCAAATACGCAAAATATAGTTTTGGCAGTGGCCGCCGGTGATTTTTTAAAACGCTGTATTTTGCAAATGGAGCATGGGATCCAAATTCTGTTATAAAGGATTATTATTGAGACCACACTGAAGACAAACTGCTAAAAAAAAAATGATCGAAATTTGCGAAATTTGATTTTTGAAGATGATGGGCCTCACCTGGTATTTCCGAAACGGCTTATATTAGAGGGGTGGCGATTTCTTTTTTAGCATTATGAGACAAATTAATGAATAGGTTTTTTTCCAAAATCTTAATTATAGAAAAAGTTATGAGCATTTGAAATTTAATTTCCGAAAAATATTTAATTTCTAAAATTTCATTAACTTATATCTTTTTCTTAAATTTAAAATTTTGAATAAAACTTAAATAAACTAGTCATAATGTGTTTCATAATGCTGAAAAAAATCGGCACTGGTCTAACATAAGCCGTTTCGAAAATAACCAGGTGAGGCCCACCATTTTAAAAAGTCAAATTTCGCAAATTTTAATTAAATTTTTTTGTAGCAGTTGTTCTTAGTTTGGTTTCAGTAGTCATGCTTTATAACAGAATTTGGATCCCATGCCCCATTTTCAAAATACAGAGATTTAAATTAATCACCGACCGCCACTGAGTTTTAGATAAGAAATCGTAATTTAGAAAACGAGTCTTATAGAGAGGAGTCCCCTAAAACTATTTGCGGACGTTTTTTTTATAGAAATTCTCTAAAGCACCAAATAAATTAAAAAATTGGTTTAATATTTTTTAAAAAATATTTCCTCATTGTGGCAGTAGTCTGCGACTCCTTTTATGGAAATGTAGCAATAACATTAGTGAGAATTGTGTTTTGTGCAAAATCAGTGAAATTTCCAAAATTATCACAACTAAAGCTAATATTTTGGATCTTATATAATTTCAAAAGTAGCATTAGACAACTGGAATCCAATTTTTTATAAGATAAGCCACAAGAAAAGCGTAAAACAGGATAGAAGCGATTATCCTGTTCCTTGCCTTCTAAAAACATTCGAAAACTTTTTTTTTATTAAAACTCACTTTTAAAAAAAATCTATTTTGATCATAATTTGTGGAAATAATAAAAATCTAAGCACTAGACCGCAAAATGGGGCATTTGCGGTATATTTTGAGTCAGAAAAATAACCATTTTAGAGAGTAAATGAAGCAAAAAAATGAAAGCAAAAAAAAAACATAAAACAACAAAAAGCAAAATATGAAACAGACCAATGAAAAAAGAATATCTTTTGGAGTATGACAGACTAGAAATGAATGCCTCTGAGAGAGATAAAAATTACGAAAATTCTTCGTGTTGGTTAAGAAGAAGACTGTTAGAAAGAAAAACTAAAAAAAGAAGAACTGGAGACAGTAATGCCTTTGCTGTAGATATATAAATAAACGAAAAGTACATAAAATAAAGATCGAGATTCTCTGATTACGACAGAATTTTGGTGTCAACAAACGTTGATGCTTTATATAACAGACAGCAGACGCTTCTTTGGTTGCAGATATTTAGGCGCCAATGTCCTAGATACGAATTTATTTTTAGCACTACCAGTTGTATACCGCACTTTCTATTTTATCACTGGATATCACATGTCAATCTTACCAATTTTTAATAGAAGATAAGTTTAATTTATGTGATAAGAGAAGTAATCAGTTTTAATTTCTGATAAAAATTTCGATAAATTAAAACTGTTAAAACTCTAGAATTATGCTATATTTCTTGTTAATTAAATTAAGAAGAAGAAGAAGAAATAAAAAAAGAAACAATGTAGACTTAGCAATTTTTGTAATTATACCTAAATTAGTAATGCTAACAACTCACAGCTTGCGTGCGTTTAGAATAAATATGAGTGTTATTAGATACTTTAACAATGTTGACAACAGCAATTTTATCTTTCTACTGATAAGCAGCAATCTCGTTTATCAGTGTTTTCCTTTACTAAACAAATCTGCATTGCTTTGATTCCATTAAAGCGTTTTATTGGTTGGAAGACTTTCCTACTCATCATAAAAATCGTCCACGTAAGCCATTTTTAAACCGAGCGTGTTACACTTTCACAACGGTCTGCCTCCCCTCCCCTTGAATGCATAACGTGAATCCGAATAAAGATTAAAATTTAGGAGGATTGATACGATTGTAAATCAAATCAAGTACACCAATCGCCCCCTCCATTGAATAGAACGCTTGCGTCGATTCTTTACCAGCCATGCTCGAACTGAAAATCGGATCCATACCGGGAGGACAGGGGGGATTACAGACTACACGACAACTATTGGCCACGTATCCCCTCCATGGATTCAGCGGCGGCACGTCAACGGTGGGTAAATTCAGGAAGTTTTGGATTACAGTTCAGAATCCATCATTGAATTTACTCAGAGTTAGATTTGTGTTTCTAACAGAAATTTATTTTTAATTCGTTATTATTTTATTAATAAATAGTGATTTAAACGTCTTAAAAGTTAAGTCACTTGTTTAAAAAAATTTAAAATTCTAGATTCGTAATTCTTTGTTTGTTTGTAAGATGATAAAAAAAAATTAAGCAAACAAAGGACACAGATGAAATGAATCTGAGAATTTATAATAAAAAAATTGTTTAACGAATTATAAAAATTCTGTAAAACAGTTAATAAATAAAGAAATCATCAAAATTGATAATACATATAATTAATTGGTAAATATAGATTATGACCACTAATGGCCTCTTTGTTATCGCTTGTTATCATTCAATGAAAGGTCACTAGTCAAGAAGACGCTATCAGAGACATAATATATGAAATTTAATGAGAAATTTAATTACCTAACCAATTTTTAAATATTATAATAGCAACTATAAAAAAATATATATATATATAAAGCGATGGCTAATGACCAGAAACAATTGCTTAATTAATATTCACCGATTTCTATTAATTTATTAAAAAATTAAAAATGCTGTTATGGGACAGGACATGAAACAATGCATTAACGTCAATCAAATTCTTATTTTTTATACACTATAACGTGTTAAAAACGATTAAAAAAATATATTGTAATAAGAAGCTTCTAATGGTCGTTTTAGAGCCGTTTGTAATCCTCTCAACCCAAGAAATAAACAGGATTATGGTAATTGAGTCCTTTGATCGAGTTCTATATTCGATTATTTCTATTTTAGTCACAGTGGCCAAATTTTTTGTGACTAAGTATATCCTAATGAGCTGATTTCAAGTTGAGATAATACCGGTAGTATCTTCGTTTCTAGACAAAATTAAAAAAGCGGAGCTGTGACTGGTTGTTGCAATGGAAAACTATTAAAATTTGCGATACCACCGGTATTATCTCAACTTGAAATCAGCCCATGAGTTTATAAATTTAGTCATTTTAAATTTGTATTCACTGACTTTGTTTATTACTTTTGTAATATTGTTTTTATGTGTAATTGAGCGGCATCCACCGTTGAGTGCGCTGACGTCGTAGAAAAAAAAACAAAAAACGATAGAAATTTAAAATACTCTTTTGTTATAGGTTAATTTTCAAATTCAACCAATCAAAAATGAGTATATCAAATTTTCAAAACTTATAATGATTTTTCTCTAGTAAAAAACAGACTACAAAACACGGATTAATAAGTAATGTTTTTATTGAAGACTGGTGTGGTTACTGGTTATTAAAAGTCTATATAGTGACAGCAATTGTTAAACAAATAAGAGAAAAGATAGATATTCGTTCAAGTATTACGTACATATCAAACAAATAATAGACCTCACAGAAACTTATACAGATACATTTATTTAAATGAACTGTAATTTTGTATAGATATTATCTGATAATTGCCGTCTGAATTAAGATTGTTGGCGTAAACTTCCGGGTAATTTCGAGAAAAAACGTGTCGTTATATAAGCAACGCGAACACCATGACAAAGTTAGAATGGAACTCAACAAGCGATTAAATAAGAGCGGTTTATTGCAGCGACGTTATTTAATCAGCAATCGTATTTATTACTGTGTGCATATCGAGTTGCACTATTATTACGTGTGACAAACCATTTTAAAAGTATCTTTTTACATTAAAACCATTAAACAATTTATAATTTACACGACTGATGTCTAATATTTAAATAATTATATCTTGTTTAATGTTGCCATTATGGCACTTAAACACTGTTTTTAAACGTTCTAAAAAAAAAAGAAGTGAATCTTCAAAGATAAACACTTTAGATGAGAAGAGTAACGCACTTTTTTCTAAAAATTGAGGGACTAAAAATGAGTTAGTTACGCAAATTTATCCAAATTGTGTTGAAAAATAATAAAAAAATGCGACATATATACGTTAAAAAAAATAACACTAGGTATATACCAGATGAATATTAACAATACGTTTTCCTCATATTGAAGATATCAGCGCTTAATTAACTATGAAAAATCAATCATAGAAAGAGTCGGTTTTAAAAATATGTTTTTGTATAGTGCAAACATGATTCTGTTCCTTCATAAAAAAACAATTAAAAAATGTAATGCCATCCCTGTTCAAGCATCTGACCAGTTAATTAATGATGAATATATATGTAATAATGTCATAATAACAAATTCGATAAGGTGATAAAAACTGTGAGAAAACAAACATCTGTTGGCATCAACCTCTTTCTTAATGCAATATTAGAGAATTCGTAAACCGTAATAACGTTAATAGCTCAAGTAGGAGGTCTTTGTTAATAAAATTTACAATTTAAGTCACCATTTCTATTTCTCATGAAAAAACTTTGTGCTTTTTCACTTCTAGCTGCTACCTGAAGATGCCCATAGATACACCGAAACCGCCAGAGTAGTATTGTTTCAATAAAATTTAGAGTTTAAAGAACTAACCTCTTTGTTTCATTTAATATAATAATTACTCTCACAATGAGTCACCAATTCTCCATTAAAATTTTTAGAACTTACCTAAGTCAATTCCTTAGAATTGGCTTAATTCCTTGGGAAACTACATCCATTTTATCATTTCTATTGTATTGTACAGTCAGACTATAAAAAAAGGACCCTTAAATACTGAAAAGATCACAAGTAGCTATTGTACATACGAGTATATCAACATCAAAAATTTCTTATTTTCAATATTTTTTAAAATCATTTACAAAACTCTTAATTTTTAATTATAAAAAAATATTTTAAAGTGGGGGTAGGCAAGTAACAACTAACCAAAAAAAAATTAAGTTGTTTAATTAAAAAATGCAGGAAAAAAGAAAACACAAACAATTTAATAAAAAAATATGAATAAAATAGAGTAATCATCTCACTTTATTATACCAAAATGTAAGTGCGACAAAGACTAACAAATTAATTAGCGTATCTGAAAACCAAATTTGAAGTTATAATACAAAACAGTGAGACACAGAACAGCACGAAAAACAGTGGTGATAATATGAATCACAGCGAAAGAGTAAAATAAACATGACAAAAAAACAAAGACAACTGTACTTTATGTAGATACAATTTAGATGGTATTGTCATTAAATCCAAACACTTGATGGGTTCTTTTTCACAAAAAACTTACCATTTTCAATAAAAGCAAAGAAAATACGACAACAGAAACACTATGCAGTGAAAAGTCACAACAATAACGAAACGAAAGCACAAAAAAAAAACCGGAAAATTACAATAAAGACACTAGAAGCTGGCTGTACAAAAGCATAAAATTATAATTACAAAGCTACGGAACCCAGGCTCTTTGATGTTTACCCTTTTATACCAGTCATATTAGATTCAAAAGCGCTTTTTACATTTCAATTTTTGAAAATTGAGTTTTTTGATATTTAGGAGTAGGTAAAAATCTGTTTTATTTTTTTTATGTGGTTGGACTGAAATTAAATGAAAAACAGATGTATATCACACAGACAAAGCCATTAGCGACCTCCTCCGGTTACTACTGTTTACTTTCTGCCTTTGAAATGTAATGTACTATTAATTTATGATAATTTATTCACAGCGAAAGAGAGAAAGAGAGAGAAAAATTTACTAGATATTTAGTAAAAACATTAGATAATATTAATATTACATAATAACAATATTATACATAAGTATCTTACCAAAAACCGAATGTACAGTCTTATTTAATTTTTATGTCATAGAATCTAATGGATTAGGGCAGGGCGTCAAGTCTCGAGCGCTCAACAATGACATTAGAATTGAACAAAATTGTACAATAGATTTTAGAAAAAATAATCTCTGAGGTCTGACCCCTAGCAGTTTTATATAATCTTTCTCAGGCCTCAAGGCTCAGACACTTAACCATTATTGTACCTACTTAACCAAATATTCTATTTGATTAATTACTTGATATTCATCCACTTGATATCTTTGGTGTTTCCATATTTTTCTTTTCATTTATAAATGTTTCCTAATTTTTGTCGTACCCAGATATATGTCCAACTGATTGAAAATTAAAACAATTTGTTTAATCTTCGCAATTCTATTAGAAATATTGACTGATTTATTGGGTATAATTTTGCATAAGTTGCTTGTTTTCCTTCCTTTCTGAAATTGTATGTAGGTAAAACCAATATCATCTTTATAAGGTGAGATCGAAATGTAACTGAATCAGAGCAGGCTGTGCCAGCGTCCCTCTAATAATGTGTCTAATCATTACAGTTACGGTGGCACAGCCTGCTCTGATTCAGTTACATTTCGATCTCAAATTGTCAACATCGGAGTTAAGTAAGAACTCTATTTATAAATACAGTAGGAGTCAAATTAATGCGGTGTATTTTCAACAAGCACATTGTTAAAAAGCTCCAAATTTTTTATTGCTACACCAGTCAAAATCATTTAAATGAACAATAGATATGTATCTGTGATTCTTATCAAACTTTTATGTATGAGTCCTACAGAAACCTGTTATAAAAATTCTTAAAATTTTCAATTATTAATAATTAATTAAGTTTGTTTATAAGTGTATTTAATGAACAAAAAACTTAGTTATTTTGTATTTTGTTTGGGCTATTCTTGCTCCTGGATAACCTTTATTGTTCTTATTAAATTAATCATATAAGTCTCAAGAACACAAGATTAGAGAAACAATGATATAAAATTGAAAATTGAAAGCACATAATTAGTGTCATACAGAAATTATCAATGCAGTAAATTGAAAACAAACACATCGTTATCATAAATCTAGTGATAACAGGAAGTGACTGATAAGCAAATGTAAATTGCTCATCATCTGTCATGTGTCCAAATCCATCATTTCTAAATTGCATCTCCATTTATTTCACCATTTTGAATTGATTGGTGGTCTTGAAACAACATTTAAATACAAATGGCGTAGATCCCAACTGCCAGGTGCGCCACTGCCTCGACCCCTTTCACTTCTCCCCCTTATCCAACCCCACTCCTTTACGCTCCGCCCATCCTGCTATCTCACCGACTGAACTGACTGGTCGGCAATCCCTCCAATCAAAACTCGCTCTAATCTTCAGCAAGAGGGTCCCTTTTACAGGGCAAAGACACCGACCAGTCGCGTGAGTTACCCAGAGTATCAAACTTAAAAATCCATCCGCGAGTGATCTATTTCGCGATCTAGTGCTAGCTGTGCAAAATGTGGATTACCTCTATGGGATCGTAGAAATTAAAATTTGGGTGAGTGCTATAGAGTTGAGAAACCCAGCCGGCCATGGACGCGAAAGGGGCCGTGTTTGAACACGGACGAGTCCATTTCGAACCGGTCAGACGGGTGCGGTCGCTCCAGCTATGACTGTGAGTTTTTATCATGGGATTTTAATGTGACCAAGCATAGTCTGATATCGGCGAGACGTCGCCGACTTTTTCGGGAATTTGCGCCGGGAATGAATAATTAAGCAAAAGTGAGGCACGCAGAATCCATTTTGTAGGCATTGCCTGGTTTTGATTAGTTGGGGGGCGGCCTTGAGGGCGATTTTCGCCTGCGCCGCCTCGGATTATTTTATCACATTTGATTGTAATGCATGGTATGGCTGACGAGAGCTGTTTTATGCGCACGATCATTCATAAATGCGATTTGCTAATTTGTATTGGGCGTTGGGAGTTGCGTTACGACGTTCTAAGGATTCACAAGTAGGAGCAATCGGCGCGTGGACGATTTATTATTTGCATTTCAGCTAGCGAAGGGTTTAGAAAGTTTACGAATTGGATTGTTGCTGTTGGGACTGTTTTATCGCTCGGTTCACGAACACGAGCACAGGCTATCACGTGTGAATGACCTTTGCATTTACATTCGAATACACTTGGAATTATTCGACTGGGTTATGACCATGGGACTAACCTTTGCCATATGTAGACATTATTTTTATAACTTGCACAATTTTATTTTATTTTTTTTTATTTCAAATTTTTTTTAAAAACTGAGATACAGAATTATGAAAATATAATAATTTGGAATTCTTAGTTTTACGAAAAATAATAATTATTATAATTTAGTAAATAGGTGATATATAGGTACTATAGAATGTAGGCTATTTCTACTAGGTACAGAACTTTCTGGGTTCGTCTTTTTTCCGTCGGCACTGATACCACTTAGATATTACGAGTTAGAACCTACCTACCTATGATGTATGTCTATCTAGATAGGTTTTGAATATGCCTTTTTGAGTATTTTTTGAGTATCCATGAGTTAATGATACTCACTAATAAAAAATAAATAAAATAAAAGAAGATTGTCATATGAAGAAACAAACAATATATTTGGACCAATTTTTACTCTCTCAAACTAACAACACAATTAAATTTTTTTAAAATTTGTTAAATTTTTAAAAATAACATTTTTATAAGAACACATTGTTACAATTTTTTTCAAAGACAAAGGAATCAAATTTACATCAATCTGGCTTTCCTTTTTGAATATAAAAAATGTTTTGAGAATTGGCAGAAGACATTTTATAGAATTTAGGCTTTAGGAAACCTCAAAGAAAAAATCTGGAACGATCAAGTTGGGGGATTTTGCTAGATAATTATGCAATATTGCTAATCTTTGAATTCAGCTGATTCGGGAGAAATGAGAGCTGTAAAACAAGATGGTCATCTTGGGGTTGTAAAAACTAAAGATACAGAATATACAGACTGTTATGGAAGTGAATGCAAAAAATTTAACCTGAAATACAGCACCACAAATAATAAAAATCTACAAAAAAAATTTTGACGTATCTCAACTAATAACAAAATTACAGGCCGTCAAGTTGGGTATAAAAAAACATTTTTTTGTTATATTTCGAAAACCGCTTAACCGTTTAATACTAAATTTCGTGCACAAATGAAGTTGAGTGCACTCTTTTTATTTCTACTAGCAAAATTTTGCTGCACATCTCAATTTCAAATTACGGCACTTTTGTTTCACATTTTGGGTAATTAATCAATTTTCTTCTTATTAATTTCCAATTTTTATAGCAAAAATGAATATGCCAGTAGATTCTAAATAAAAATGCAAGAATGCAATATTTTGCTAAAACGTACTGTTTTCGAGATATTTACGTTTAAAGTATAAAAATGACTTTTAATCTCTAACTTTGGCGTCCTCTAGCTTCTAAACGGTGCAACTTAGTATTGAGGTAAATTGTGTTAAATCGCTTTATTTTGACCTGAAAAACCTATAGTTGCCCTATGTTAAAAAAAATTTGTTATACGTTTTGTAATAATTAATTTTTGGATTATAATTTTGTTATCATTGAGATAAGACAATTTTTTTGCAGATTTTCATTATTCGTGGTGCTGTATTTCAGTTTAAAATTTTGCATTCACTTCCATAACACCCTGTAAAGCTAAAGTAAAGAAAAATTCGAGAAAAAATAGAAATGATACAAAGGAGAGATCACTTTAGTTATTTTTAGGAACAAATTGCCACAATGTACCTATGTATGATACAAGACGAGTGTCTTCTAATAAGAAAGTGTTTTTATAACAAAAAATTAACATGTTATAAAGAATAAAAATAAAAATCAAGTACACAAGTTTAATAAAACAAAATTTTTATTTAACAGCGGCAGAGCGCTTTCGAGAACTTATGAGTGCCTAAATAATAATGCAAAAAAAGGAAAATCTGACGGAAAAAAAATAGTTGCTATTTATAAAATTAAACAAAAGAAAGATAATTTTTAGCTGACTAAAAAGTGGTTTTTACTAAGAATTGGCATAAATTTGACATTTGATTTAAAAAATAATTTAATAAACTATTAAAACTGATAAAGAGGGTAAGGAGACAAGATTATAAAGAAACATTGAATTACACTATGAAGATTAAACTAGTAAGGATACAATATCACAATCAAAATTTACTTGGTCATTCAAAGTTTGTAGAAGAGGTTCATGAGCAGATTTAAGAATTTCTAAAGCTTCAAAAAAATATTGGAGATGTGAGAGATTTTAGAATTACCAATAGAAAAAAAGAAATGACCGGAAGAACGAATGTGAGAAGCAAAAGCAGATAAAGTGTTGGTTACATCTGTATTTTTGTACTTTTCGTTGTCTAATATGTATTACAGAAACTACTGAGTACATTTTCAAAATTTTGGTATCTTTAGATTAATAATAATAATAAAAAAAATGTTGAGTGTTCCACTGTTCATATTGTTCTATTTGGAAAAATTAAGTTAAACCGGAAAAACCAATTTATAATTTGAACTGTTGCATTTTCTAAATTAGAGCATTTAGGGACTTGTTTTATTTTCTGATTGTTGTCTTCATTATTTACAAATATTTTTTAGTCATCACAGCCTTTTAGATAAAAAAAAATTGGGCAAAAAGTAAAACATATTTTCATTCCTAAATCAAAATAACAGTTGCGTATTGACATAAAATTTTCTTTTAAGAGCGGAAAATTACACTTTCTGCCACAATTTTAGATCTGTCTTGACTAATTGTTTAAAGTGTTGGTAAAATTCAGTTTTTCTTACTGTTTTAAAGTATAAAATTTAGCCAAAGAGGCATGGCAAATTCTAATTGTTGCATTTTGGATATTTCTGATTATGCAGGGTATTGCAAAGTTCGGAGATCAACGAAATGGTACTCATTTTCCTAGGATTAGGGAACCTCCTGACAAATTTCCAAAAACGATCTGCTATTTTAAGTTTTAAGCTACAAGGTATCAAATTTTGATCACTTTTACATTTCGGGATACCTATTATAACATCACAGCTTTTCCAACTTTTTATTCTGTTATTGAAGAAACAAGTGATAAGTGGACATAATCTATTAAATAAAAATATTAAAAAATGAAAATAGAAAATTTTGTAAAGCTAAAAACAGAAGAAATCAATCACAACAAATATGAACGTTTATTATAAATACAGGATGTCCATTAGGGTGATTCAAAAAAACGAAAAAAATTTTTTTTTTTCCAAACAGCTTAAAAGTTTGATCTTGATGCAAAAAGACGCCAGTTAAAAGTTGAGCTCTTAATATTAATATTAAGGACGTCCGTCCGCATCGCACTTTTCTATTTTCCATAGAAAATTTCTTTTTGCACTTTCTGATTTTTATTGCTAGCTTTACGTGAGTCAAAAATAAAACCTCTTGACTTATTTTTGTAGAGCATTTAACGCTCTACAAGAAAGGTTTTTTGAGATTTTTTCGAAAACCTTACAGTTCAAAAGTTATTCGAGGTCAAAGTTTAAATTAACGCAAATTTGACCGTTTTCAATTATTAAATATATTTTTTTTTTTTTTAGAAAAAAAAAACAAGATCACTTATTTTCTACCTCTCATTAAAATATTTCAAATGACTAAAGAAAATATTTTGCGTTTAGGTTAAAAAAAAACTCAATGAACTACAATTTTAAAGCTTACTGATGCTAAAAATTTTCTGAAATAATTTCACTGGCAGTAATATTGCAAAAAATAACTGATATACATTTTCTGTAAGAAGAAATTCAAGATAATTACAAAGTTTTTTGATAAATAATTCCAATAAGACCATTTAATCCACTGCAATTCATTAAAAACGGTCAAATTTGCGTTAATTTAAACTTTGACCTCGAATAACTTTTGAACTGTAAGGTTTTCGAAAAAATCTCAAGAGACCTTTTTTGTAGAGCGTTAAATGCTCTACAAAAATAAGTCAAGAGGTTTTATTTTTGACCCACGTAAAGCTAGCAATAAAAATCAGAAGGTACAAAAAGAAATTTTCCCATGTTATTCTTATGGAAAATAGAAAAGTGCGATGCGGACGTCCTTAATATTAATATTAAGAGCTCAATTTTTAACTGGCGTCTTTTTGCATCAAGATCAAACTTTTAAGCTGTTTGGAAAAAGAAAAAAAAACTTTTCGTTTTTTTGAATCACCCTAATGTCCATAAAATATTTGATAAGCAATGCACAATCACAAACAATACAGCAACACGAGTATGTACCAAAAAAAAATTAGAAAAAGTTCTAACCCACTTAACCAAAAAAATATGAAAAATGTTAGCTGCAAAATTAGCTTATTTGGAAAATGACGTCAACAAAATCAGTCTAGACACGTATCAAGGACATATTGGTAAATCTAAAAAAACTTGTATAACTTTATAAATTTGAGGCAGTTTTTTAAATTTTTCGTACATTTTTTTTCCTGTTTCCGCAGTGTAGCATTCTGCATAATTACTCGTAAATGCTTGTAAATGACTTTAGGGACCCTCTGTATATGTTTAGTATCTAATTTATATATAGAGAAAACCACAAGTACTAATAAATCTATGTAATCAACACTGATAACGAGAAAACGACAAAAACTTTGTTACTGAAAATCTTATCATGAAGAAAAGTACAGAAGTTCAATTGTAGATATTTGTATATCAATATTATTATAAAGATTTGATTGTTTATGATTTCTTAATTTTCTTTACCTATCTCCATGATTACTCTGTTTTTTTCCTTCAAAAATTGAGACACCAATTCCAGGTAAAAACAACTACTCCACGAACTCGTAGACACTTACGTTGACACCTGTCGGGGTGTGTTGGTTTTGAGTGGCGATATTTTTTAAGTTTGACTGTTATTGACAGTTAAACTTTATGTGAGAATTATTAATTATATGTGATCAGGCTATTCTACAGGCGGATTCTACGGTAGATATTTACAAATTGTTATCGTAAGGTCTTTTTTTACAGAAAAAAAACAGTAAGTATTGTAAAATATAGTAGACACCCCACTATCTGATCTTTCTGGTAAAAAAACATACCGTAGAATACAAAAATATGTATATTATGTTTTAAATAATAGTTTTATCACAAAATAAATAAATAAAAAAATCGTGAAACACATATAGTAGATCCAGTCGTAGATTCGACCAAAATAAAGTTACTAAAACTCACCTGCCAATACTGTCAATGATTGTCATTCGCATTATACCAATACGAAGCTTTGGCTGGATTTATCAATAGTACCAACCAAAATTCGGCTTGTTAAAATAAATTTTTCGGTGCTTTTAGTAATTTTTACGTTCTTAGGACCTTTAAATAAATACAATCTGTAGATGGATGGATACTGCTGTTAAAATGTGATATGAAGTTTTAAAAACTTTTAAACTTACTCAACATTGAAAAAAAACTTATATTCAAACCTAATTAAAACGAAGCATGCTTGTTTAAAATTAACAAGTTTTACCAACTTCTTCTCTCGAATCGCCTAATTTACGCCATAGCATAGTACAACACCCTCGCTAATTAGCTCTATAATTTAAAATTTTAGCACGCTGACTTCAATGACTTGAGGGATACATCATTCACCCCAAGCAATTTTTCATAAGTTATTTTTCAAGCCAATATATGCCTAGTAAAAAAAGTAACTCAAGAACACTAAGAGAGTGCTGTAAAAAAAATTAAAACACATTGCGACGAAATCACTGGTGCTCACTTTAAATTTCTATCTAAAATATAATATCTTATCACAGCAGATTTAATGGACAGGTTTAAATTAGATTAGGTTTGATAAATATAAATAGAGGATAATGCCACAGATGCTACCTTATTTAAAATTTTGATCCGACAATTTCCCTGGAAAATATTGTATTCAAACTAAACTTGTTTGTTTACGTAAAGAAATAGCACACTAGCTGATCAAAAATTCATTAAAATAATAAATAAATAATGAAATTTGTAAAAAAGATTTTGGAAACTAATGTAGTATCTTCGTTTCTATAGAAAATTAAAAAAATTTGGGACTGTGTCCGTGATTGATTGTTGCCTTGGAAAAGTATTAAATCTGTGATACTACCGGTAGTATTTCACTTGAAATTAGCTCATACGACAGTTTGATTACAGTGTTGCCAAGTTATTGACGATGATTTCCCCCATATAATGGGTCAAAATCCCCTAAATCCAAGCTCAATTCCCCCAAAACATAACTCATTTTAAAAAGGACTACTGGGCTGATTTCAAGTTGAGATAATACCGGTAGTAACGCAAATTTTAATAGTTTTCCGTGGCAAGAACCAATCACAACACAATTTTTTTTTAATTTTGCCTATAAACGAAGATTCTACCGGTGTTATCTCAACTTGAAATCAGCCCATACAATCACAAAGTAAAAAGAAAAAAATAGTTCTTTACAACAAACAAATTTTAATTTCTAATAAATAGATAATAAATCACTTTTTAAATAAGTGATAAATGTGAATTACACCGTAATCAAGAAATACTGATTAAGTTGGCAACAAAAAATTAACAATTTAACATGTTTTTGGTAATTTTTATTAGTAGTTAATCTCCTACAGAACTTTCCCCCTAAATATTCCCCTCTTTTTCAAAAAATACCCGCAACACTGTTTGGTTACAATTTGTCAAGAAATAGACTTAACTTTATAATAATGTAATAAGATCCGAGTATGGTCGCAAAAACTTGACAAGATACATCTAAAGAAAAAAGAAACATCAAATCAAACGTCGTTTTATTTATTACTCAACAGAACTGACTTTCCCAACATCGTAGACGTACTTGTAATAATTTAAAGAGCTTCATTCATGTTGGCAGTCTGTATCGATTTGCTGTTTGTAACGTAGAAAGTTGAAAACGAATCAGCGCAAACGTTTTAGAAGTTTTAGATGCATTCAGCAAAAAATTCTTCTCAAATACAAATAGCGTTATTACAAAGATTCAAAAAAAGAAGTTTTTAGCACCGTCATGACTTCGGACATCCTGTTTATTTAAAATGCTAGTGGTGCTTAAAATTAAATGACTTGGCTTTTCGAAAGGATGTAAAATGCTAACTAAACAAAACCTTTGGACGAATTTGCTTTCTTCTTGTTTCTTATCATAATTATTGTTGCAAGTTGTAAATTAGTTTTATCGATGTCGCAAAGTCTGTTTGGAGCACTAAAATACCCTCGCTTCTTTCATCTCTTTTAAAAAAGCAAAGTTATTAAATTTATGAGTGTAAAGTACTAAAGTTGGGAGAGTCCAGGTCTATTTTAACAGTTGGAGGGTCGTTTTAAAGAAAATAAGTAAATAAAAACCCTTAATTAACATGCTGCTAAGGAGTGAGCAAACCAGACATCAGTGGTAAAAATCACAGGAAACCCTCTTGTGCATAACAAACTCCACCGGAAATACTTGTTGCTCACATTGTAAACAAGTTCCCTTTTTCGTGTCAAAATTCGACAAAGACATTGTTTTCACAATCAGTTTTGAAATCAGCTTCAACGACTATTTTGCACTTTTGGTCAGTCAGCAGGAAATTGCTTGTACCTAATTACTAAAATCGAACTTTCTCACATTGAAAACGAGGTTTTTAAAAGCACCAGCTGCGATATTAGGGACAGGTGTAGGAATTTGAGGATCAACAAATTCTAAGCGACAATAGATAAAATCGGCTGTCGCTGATTTCGTTTTTTTACAACGAAACTTTGCCAGTCTGCATTGTGAAATTTATTACTACAGTTGCATTTCTCCCCGATAAAGTTTCGGCATAATTTTCTCGATTAGAGAAGTTTATCGTTACAAAACTCTGCTTCAGAGAATATCGCACATGCAAAATCAACCCCTGCTGAGACTCGCAGTGAAAAATAAATTAAGGGCGCCACAGGCATGACAAAATTGATGATTTTTTCGAAAATGTCTAACACAGGCAGTTTATTGCCAAAAAAATCACTTACGTGGGATTAAAATTGAAAAGCAATGAAGTGTTTAAAAGCTTTTCCGACCGGTTTCGGAATCTATCACGTGAAACGATTTAGCACTAACGGAAGGGAGGCCAAGCAAACAACATCAAAGAAATTCTTTTAAAAAATCTACCTGAAGACCGAAACTGGTCTACAGACGAGTCTGACGGTTAAAGCTTTTCAATGACCTTGAATTCGGAGAGCTTTTTAGTTAGTTTTCCGAATTTTACCCAAAGTTGATAAGGGGATTTGTTTGTATAGAGATAACGACGTTACTCAATTTTTACATATCTTAAATTTCCTCAATTTAGGCTAATTTCTTGTAGCCATAAGAGTGTTTTATTTAATTTTAGAGAAGATAACGGAATTTGGTGTGAAAACCAATTTTTTTTTTTTTAATTTGCAACTTGTTTGATCAACAATTATGTTGCAAAATGATTGAAACAATTATTTTTTAAAAGCAATATATCGTAAATTCAGAGAATAAGGGACCCGTATCAGAATGCAAAATAAAGCCATCATTTTTTTTTCACAAAGCCTATTCTTGTCAAATAATGATTAATGCAGTAATTAAGGTATAAATAATATCTATTCTATATTTATTTATGCTTAAATAGCAGAGTCCGCAAACGTGACGAAAATTCTTAGAAAACAGCTGCTTGATTCCAGACAAAACAAATATATAACCTCAACACAATCTCTTCAAAATTTGTTGTGTGGGGTTCAAAAGTGTTTTAAACCTCTTAATTTGTTACATTATTCAGTTGTTGTTGTAAGATGAGCAAGTTTGCTTACTTAACATCTTTTATTTAATGTGAAACAGGGCTCAAAACAGTGAGAATGGTTTTTTAACAAACACTTAACAAAGGTGTGTTCAGTACTGCAGTTTTACCGTTCCAAAATCTTTACTATCCAAACTCAGTTCAGTTTCAAACCGTTCTGAACTGGTTCTGAAGTGTTGTTGTTAAAAACCTATAAAAATATTGATCATAGTGTTATTCTTGTCGCAGATTGAGGCTTAGTTTTAGTTAGTTTTACTCCAAACCCGTCGAAGAATTTTAGAGTTCTTAGAAACTCAGTTTATTTGGAACTTCAAGAATTAACAGTGTAGGAAATTATCTAGAATCTGACCATACAGAAAATTCAGAAATTACCTCATTGTCTATCTTTCTTAGAAAGTTAATTTTAAATTTTTTAAGAATTATGTACGTAAACAGCACATTTTAGAAACTTAAAATTTCAGAAATTGCTTTAGTATGTCAAGAACTAAATCACTATCTAACTAACTTACTTGTTTTTCAGAAACTAGCTTGCTAGCTGCTCTTAAAAAGAATTTCTTTACTTAACTAACTAGAAATCTAATTGTTTTAAAATTTAACTCATTTTCTCTTGATAAACTACTATGTATTCTAGAAGTTGAACTAACTTTCTGAGCCATTATTTCAATGGTTGAGCAACTAACTAATAACTGCCCCACTGTTTCAAAAACTAGATATTTCTGTATTTTGCTTTCTCGCAGTCTGAAAAATTATATCAATAGTTTGGATTATTTCAAAAACATTTTTCATTCATAGAAAGCGCGTTAGCATCACAAAAACTATCTTAACATTTCAGCAATGGAATCACAATTTCAGAAATTGTTTTAGCATGTCAAAAACTATCTCACTATCTAACTTACTTTTCTTCCAGAAACTAGCTTGCTAACTGCTCTTAAAAAGAATTTCTTTAATTAAATAACTAGAAATCTTATTATTTTATAATCTAACACATTTTCTCGTGATAAACTACTATATATTACAGAAGTTGAACTAACTTTCTGAGATATCATTTTAATGGTTGAGGAAACTGACCATACAGAAAATTCAGAAATTACCTCATTGTCTATCTTTCTTAGAAAGTTAATTTTATATTTTTAAAAAATTAGGTACGTAAACGGCACATTTTAGAAATATAAAATCTCAGAAATTGCTTTAGTATGTCGAGAACTATCTCACTATCTAACTAACTTACTTTTCTTTCAGAAACTAGCTTGCTAGCTGCTCTTAAAAAGAATTTCTTTAGTTAACTAACTAGAAATCTTATTATTTTAGAATCTAATATACATTTTCTCTTGATAAACTACTACGTATTCCAGAAGTTGAACTAACTTTCTGAGACATTTATTTCAATGGTTTGAGAAACTAGCTACTAACTGCCTCACAGTTTCAGAAACTATATACATATTGTGCTTTCTCGCAGTCTGAAAAACTAAGTCAATAGTTTGAATTATTTTCAAAAACATTTTCAATCTAGAAATCGTTTTAGTATCATAAAAACTATCTTAACATTTCAGCAATTAAATCACAATTTCAGAAATTATCGTTTAGGGCTTTTCTGTTTTTTTGCTTACTTTGTAACTGCTAATGAGAATCAAGTGGACGCAATCTCATCATAAATTCGTAAAACAAGCAAAATACGTAAGTAGAGTCACAAACTAAACAACTTTTTGACTTTTTTCTGATAGTTTGTGTTTGTACCCCGTTTTCTACCTCAGTTGCCTTCATAAATTAAATTAAGAACAGTTAAGAACTCTTTTAGGTGGTATGCACCCTTTATCCTTACAAAAATAAACCCTACTTTAAAACCAAACTCGGACTGACACTATTGACTGCCTTTTTAAACTAGATATCAGACTTTCACCACATTTTATTTACAAATCCTAAGATTTGCCATTTTTTTGAGACTGAACAAATCCCACAAAAAATTAAAAATACTTCGTGTTCCCAAAATTTTTGTGGCGGCGTTGTTCACACGCTAACAAAGTACTTCAAGAGTTATATCGATTTTCTCAGCATTTGTAACATGTTAAATAATGATAACAGTGAATTTTGAGTTGTAAATCTAAAGTTCCGTTTGAGATAGAGGAGAGTTGTTTTTCTACCTGCTATGGCCATACAAATGTAAATAACAATTACAACAAGGTAAATCCTAAAAGAATAAATTAACCAATCTTGTGCGATAACAGAGTGGAGAGTAGAGATTTTCAACTCCTCCTAGCGTCATTCTTTTACGATTTACATTGCTATAGTTCATTTACTAATACATAGAAGACTTTGGTATTCAACCCCCATTTTTTACCTTATTTCTTATTGGAAAAAAATAGAAAAAAAATCTAATATACCCTAATAAAGGTCTACATCAGTTGTACGTAATTATTTTTTCGTATTATTTTATCTAGGGTTGTAAAATAAAAAAAGAGATTTCCATGTTTTAATTTTTACAAGAATCAAACAAGAATTAATTAGGAAATTTAATTAAGAAAAGCTATAAGCACAAAAGTATATATCTTAATAGAGCTTATATTTTTTGATTGTAAATTGTCATAAAAAATTTCGAACTGCCGAAATAAAGGAGAGATGAGGCTCTTTGTATTTCTTAACAAAAATCGTCATTAATATTGTTATTAATAAACGGTCAACGAAAGAAACTGATTCGACACATTTCACGTTTGTATTGCGTTCATTCCCAAATGAATAGATTGAAGGTGGAACAACAAAACATTCAAAAACTCTTCCATCAAAAAATATAATTATAGGTCAATGCTTTTACTTGAAGAAAATTGCTGTTCTCATTAATAATAATTATCAGTTACGTGTTAAAAAAGTATTTGAATAAAAAACCTATAAACAATAATTTGTCATTTAACATTTAAACGAAAGCGAAAGTGTTATAATAATTTTAGAACCAGTAGACATCAGAGAGCAATGTTCTTAGAAAATCTCATTTCATTTTCTTGTAAGTCACTAATCTTTATCTTTATTATTATTTAGAACATAAACTCTCGTTAGTTCTAGAGTTACTTACCTATAAATTAACAATTTCTTAGAATAGGAATGACATGTAGTAGGTTAAAAAATATAAATAATCACCATATTTAAATAACACCAAGCTTTATTTCTGCATAACTAGTCTTAATAAATATTGGCGCAATGTTGCAATTACTTAAATTTTTGCAAAATCCCGATGTTTTTGTGCCTCGCGTCAATGTAGGTCAGCCTTAAGAATCGACCTTGAAAATAAACTCGGTACGCTAGGCCTTAAATAGTGCCTTAAAAGTTCACTGCCCCCCTCCCATTAACATTTCACTCTAGTTCACTCGTCTTGTCCTTGAACCAGCCGGGGTATTTTGACCACCTATTAATAGTCCGCTACTCACATGTCCTCCAAGGAAGTGATAATAAATCCACACAGAGCCGATCACGCTACACAAACACACCGCGACTGCAAATAATCATCGAAACCGGCTCTTTTGGGCCTTCGCATGACAGAAGGCAGAGGCAGCAAGAGGGGCTGTACGCCTTCCGCCCGCTCACCGATCAATACGCCCCCCTCTTACCGCCGGTTGTGTGACCGACCCTGAACGCGCCAACTCCAGACTAACTGAAAAGCACGTTCAGTGTCATTTCGCTTATCCGAACAAACGTTTATCCGAATGTCGAAACGCAAACGCGTTGTACTAACATTTCAGCAAAAAATCGAGATTCTAAAACAGCTCAATGATGGCAAGAAAGGCGCAATTTTGGCAAAAGAATACGGAATTGGAACGTCGACAATCTCAGATATCAAAAGAAACGGAGACACCATCTTGAAATTTGTCTCAAATCTAGAATCAGAAAACCAAATTTCTGAAAAGAAGACACGGAAAACAGCACACAATACCGATCTTGACTCACTGATGTATAGATGGTACTTAAAAGAAAAACAAAATGGAGGAGTACCACTTGATGCTGCAATTTGTGCTAAAGCACTCGAAATAAACAGTCAATTAACAAACGGCAAAGAAGGTTTTAAAGCAAGTAATGGATGGTTAAGACATTTCAAGAATAGACACGGAATTAAAGAAATCAAAGAAGTAACAGAAGAACCAAGTAAACAATTCAGAAATTTCTTAAAAAGAGGAGGATACACGCATGAAAACATCTACAATGTTGCTGATACTACATTATTATGGAACTCTTTACCAAACTGTGATAACAAAAATACAACAAGTGTTAAAATAGTGTCTTGTACTAACGTAAATTCTTCTCATAAGTTACCTCTTTGTGTCCTTGGATCTGATAAAATGGGTGAAATCAACGATACAATCTACTACAGACACCAACAAAATCCAGAAACGGCTTTTGAAGAATGGTTTGAAGATGTCTTCGTTCCTCGTGTGACACAAAGACAGGAAAATACAGGAAACGTTGGTAAAATCCTTCTAGTAATGAATGATTCCTCATGGCATCCACCAAAAGACACTCTTATTAAAGATCGCGATAATTTTGAAATTTTTCTTGT
Organism: Tribolium confusum; assembly: GCA_029207805.1. Taxonomy (NCBI): domain Eukaryota; kingdom Metazoa; phylum Arthropoda; class Insecta; order Coleoptera; family Tenebrionidae; genus Tribolium; species Tribolium confusum. The sequence goes on from JALGAY010000004.1 coordinate 2,373,172, forward strand.
ACCTGAAACTTTCACACAACCGATGGAAGTAGTAATGAATCGTTTTATTTTTTTCTATAGAAAAAATCTTCTCGAGTTGTTGCTTTCAAAGTCGTGTCCTGTTAAACAATTCCTGGAAGAATTTACGTTAGCTGAAAGTATTTCAGTAATCGGTAAAGCGTGGGATTCCATTCCCAGAACTGACATAGTACAATCCTGGACAAGGTTATTATCAGACTTGAGGAATGAAACGGATCTAAACCATGACGGAATACTAGAAATACTTGAAATAGCACAAAAGATTAAAGGATTTGAAGAAATCAATTCAGTTGATATAACCCAATGGTTTGAAAGTGATAAATACTTCTCTTTCTATACTTCAACACAAATCGAACATCTTAATTATGATGAAAGTCATGAATGTGGTGAACCGTCCCATATTGAAGCTTATCAGTCACTCGAAACTGCAATTAGTTGGTTTCGCACACAAAACGAATGTAATAACTTGCAATTGAGCGTTTTGGAAAACCTCCGAGACCTTGCAGCTTCAAAACTCTGTGGTAAAATCAAACAAGAATCGTAATGTATTTTTCCAAATAAAACTTTACAGCTTATTTTTGTCATTCTTAACCTTATCACCCATTAATCGTCCTGTCACTCGCTCCATAAACTACTCCAGTCAAGCTTTTCGAATGTGATAACGGGGGGTTCAAGCCGCAAAAATTGGATATTCTCTGCAGTGTTGCTCTCATCAATGTTTCATGGGAGTGAGCGCGGTGGAAGCCCATCATGGTTCAGACATATACCGACCTCGGTTCGTCTGACACGCCGTTTTTCAACCGGTGACATTTCTAACGCGGAATTCAAGGGAGGCTTTTAAAGATGGGAGAATTTTTAATGTTGTTGGGAGCTTAGCGAGATGCCTGAAAGACGGTGATTGAGGAAAGCAAAGAAAGGCACTTCGAAGGTCAAAAGTGGGACTGAATTATTGATTGGGAATTGGGGGAGAATTCTAGATAAATAGAAAACTTCACTTTAAAAATAAACTCCCTACTGTCTAATTAAGAAAAATATTGAAAGAATTATCAGTTAATAAGTTATAAAAGGATATTTTATAGCAAAAACGAGCATAGCGAGTTTTGCAAACATTAAATCAATTTCATAAGATATTAATTACAATTTTCCTCTTATTTCATCCTCTAATTTTGCTTCTCAATGAAATAGAGCGTTATCTTATCAAAAAAAAAGTGTTTAACATCCTGAAATATAGGAGAAGATAATATAGACTGATAAACCAGAGTTTTTGAAGGTTGGTGCTGTTGGTGGCTCAATAACAATTTTAATTAGAAGGAAGTGTTGGTCTGTTAAGATTCAGCAACATGGCCAACATATTCTGTGCTAAACTTCAGGAAGAGTAAATCAATATTCAAAACTTGATTGTCACAAAGACTAGTCGTGTAAGAGTCATTACATAACACTAAAAACTGATTTCTTGCACTACTCTACTAAAAATCAAGTGATTACGCACTGAACGAACAATCGAGACCGTCAATTTTACAATCATCCTCGGTTTTTACCGCACTAGTTTAAAAAACGGCTTAAAATTAGATTATCGTATTAGAGCCCAAGTTTATAATAAAACAATGCACTTTACCACTTTTAATAAAACAACAGAAATGTATTCACAATATTGCATTTAAATTTAAGTTTAAGCACAGCGCCATCTGTGAGAAATTATGTAGGATATTAAAATGCCAAATTTTGACAGTTTAATTAAAGATAAATTTTAAAATTTTCGTTTTTCGGCCTTGTGGATGCGTGCAAAAAATAATATACAAGAGACGTGCAGAAACAGTTTTGCTTTATTCGTACGACATTCTGTACTCGTGCGTAAAGTGCACTCGTGTAAAAACTGACGCACTCATATGCAAAATATATGTTCCCGCACTTATCGTGTAAATATCTATTGTAACAGAATCCAGACGAAAGAAAATGTTGGTTGAGAAAAACGATATTTAATGTTCATTGTAATAAACGAGGAAACTCTTATAATTAAGCGATATTTCCTGTTGTAACTGAAACTAGAATTTGTAAAAAATATCTTTTATCGATTTTAACTTAGAGCATTAAAAAATAATAAAAACTATCTTGCAAATAAGAGACTTCTTTTGTGTATAGAATATTAATTAATTAAATTTTCTCTATTTTATTATAAATGAATAATGCAAATTTAATTAGATGAACAAAGCATATTGTTTTTTCTTTTTTACTTCGTTAAAATTCTGTTTCCGCGTTGCGAATTAATTTTTATATAAGGTTTTTTAAAATAATGAAATTTTTAATCAAAGGATTTATATGTACATGAATAAATTGAAATTGTTGAAAAATAACGTGAAACAACAATGAGTGAGCTGTTCATATAGATCAAAAATGGCAGAAGACCATGATTAGAAGAGTTCTGTTCTCTGTGATTCTCTATTAGACTCGCCTCAGGTAATTTTTTTAATGTTCGTGCAAATGACCAATTAATTTTTGAAAAGTAACAAAGAGTTCTTTACTCATCTCGTCAAACTGGTCAAATGATTCATTCCCAGTGTTGTTTTATTTCTTATTTTGGCTCGTACCATTGTAAACCGGGTTTGAACTGGATTGGAGGTAAATATTTTAATTCGTTAATGCCTGTTACATGGTGAATTGTTGTGTTATTTTGGTGATGGTTGTTTCTTTGAGTTCATTTTTATTTCTACAGTTTTTGTAATTCTCTTTATGAAGAAAATCTTGTTTTAACATGTTCAAATTCATATTTTTAAAACTGACTAGATTGCACGTAAAGAATGAAAGAGTCTTGCATACTATCGTCTCTTTCAATGTCTCTCAGTCTCTCTGCTTTATATTTCATAATCTAACTATAATAATTTTAATTTAGTTACCACAAATGTAAAACTACTGAATGCGTCTTACACTGGATTGGTTAGATGTCAGTCCAACCAATTAGTTGAAGTCTCTAGATAGGGATGGATTTATCTAGCCCTTTTTCAAAACTGGAAGTACTGCAGTATTATTTACAGTCTTCCAATTTGAAGCTAGAAAGCCAAGAATGTTGAGATCTAATTCCATTAAGTGTGAGGTCACACTAATCACCTTTATAGGACGGTTCGATGCCCATGATTTGGTCAAAAATTAATCGAGATATTTAATGAAGAGGTTTGATCTAGTATTTTTAATAGAATGTTGGAAAAATAATCAAAAACTTTGTTTAAAATATCAAGATAACAACAATAATACAGAAACCAGCGGTGTATAAAGTTACTATTGGTATAAACACGTTTGCTGCTTTTCCAAGAATATTGCTACTTTTCTTCAGTTACCTAATCCAGCAGGATTTACGGGACATTGTTATAAGCGCTCATTTACTTCGTTGCTTGCTAATTCGAGAGCTGATCTTTTAACAGTAAAGCGTCATGGGAGCTGGCGCTTGAAGGGGTATATTAGACACAGCACAAGAAAATAAAAAACAAATTGCTCCAAAAATTTGGGTGACAAAGCTGTTATCGAAAAAATGTATCAGAAATGGCTTGTCCTACTATAAATAGGTGTGAAAATTGTGTTATTAATATTTATAACAATAGTAGCTTGTAATTAAGATTGAGTTTGAAATTAAAACGAATTATTTTAAAGAAATAATTTTATTTTATTACTTCACTAGTGAGGTAATGTCACTTTACTTCACTCAAATATTCAATATAATATACAGCTATCAAAGCAGGCATAGATAAAATATTTTCGTGCCGTTTCAGATGTTGCCCCCAGATGAGAAATCGTGACAGCTATTTGCGTACTTTTACTGAAATTACTAAATTTACTGTTCTCAGCATGCAAAACTCTTAATTTTTTTAAACAGAATCATTTTGCATGAAATGACCCACGCTTTGCTTCAGATTTTTTTTTGTGTTCGGACATGTTGTTAAAAGAGTGTTTTGTTTTTAATAACTGAAATTCCGTTTGCATCAGTTGTTGACTTGTTGGCAAAGAACGTACAAACGCCAGCCTCAATTATGCAAAGTAAGGATTTAATGTGAGGTTTGCAAAGATATTTAAATGGGGAGCGAATATAATTGGAGTGTTGTTTCCACAGCTTTGCTGAGGATCCGTTTCAGAATTGCCAACGAAATTATAATTGCTGTAGCTACTGGAATACTGGGTGCATCTGCTGATGCATAAACTCTCGGAAAATCCCTGTCACACGGTGATAATTAATGCAGACACTCTTTCTTTTGTGAAAATTTCAACAGTTTTCATCGAACGTAAAAAGCAATTAACTAGTTTTCCAAGGCAATTATTTCGTTAATGATACGAGATGTTATGATAATACCCCTAAGGTTCTCTGGTCGCGTACATCAGAGGGATAGAATTTGTCACTAGACACTAACGAACTTGGCTCCCTTGGAAACCTGAAACTGAGAAAGTGCCACAATCAGTGTAAGCGGAGGCCATGTAACGAGCTCATCTGTTCATCTCCAACTCGGCAAACATAAATTCCGGAAATTGCAACGACTTGAGGAATTGTCCCTTTCTGGATCGATTTCGATTCTTGCAGTTATGCCGCGAGCGAGCTTATCGCCTAATCTCTTATTCAGACAGCAAGTGTGTAAACTTAGTCTAATCTACGTTGGCTGTACACTGACTTGTTCAGATTATCAAAGTCCCAACTCACGGCTTTATCTCAACTTCTGCCCGGCTGTTTTAACACTTATTTCAACGTTGCATGGGGGCACACGTGCTCTTCAACTTTGACTAACTTTTAGCACATTTCTCAACTTGGTAATTTGCCCCTTGACGGTGTCGCGACATTGATCCTTCAAACTTTCGCGACAAACTGTTGAACGGTCGAAAGCGCGATTTCCATCTTATTATACATGAGGTTCGATCATCTCAACCACTTTGGAAGTGATTTATTTAGAAGGGGTGGGAATATAAAATATACATTTGTACACAAGAAGTATTTTTTCTTTAATAAAAGATTTGGTACAAAATGCTGGAAAATCACTGAGTTTTTAAGAAACTCTTATAGTATCTTATAGGAATCTTTAATACTCTTTTGAAATCCTATAAAATCTTAAGAAATCCTTAGAAATCTTTAAAAATCCTATAAAATCTTACGAAACGCTTAGAAATCTTTAGAAATCTTAAGAACTCTTCATCTTCATACCTAATGAAAACATATTTCAAATTTTTATTATAAACTATCTAACTGGGACATAAACCGCTGAATAAATCCTTAGAAATGCTACAAAATCTTAAAAAACCATAGTAATCTAACAGAAATTTTAAAAAACACTAGATACAAGAAATTTGGACCACTCGTTATAATAAAAATAAATATTTTTCAATGTTTATGTATAAAAAATATACAAAATGCTGGAAATCACTGGGTTTTTTAGACATACAGCATAATCTCAGAAAATATCTGAAAAGAATTTTTACTCATTTCAAACTTTTAAAAATTAGGCATTCTTAAGAAACTCTTAGTATCTTTCAGAAATCTTTTAAAACTCGTTAGAAATCTTTAAAAATCCGATGAAATCATAAAAACCTTCATCATAAAAAAATATTTCAAATTTTTCTTATAAAGTATCTAATTGATAGGTAAACTGCTTAAGAAATCCTTAGAAATCTCTAGAACTGCTATAAAATCTTAAAAAAACCCTCAGTAATCTTATCAAATTATTAAAATCCTATAGAATCTTAAGAAACCTTTAGAAAATATTAAAATAAATAATAAAAAATATTTCAAATTAGTATTATAAAGTATCTAACTGAGAGATAAATTGCTTAAGAAATTAAGAAGTCCTTAGATATTAGAAATGCTATAAGATCTTAAGAAACCCTCAGTAATAGAAATTTTTAAAAATTCTATAAAATCTTAAGAAACCTTTAGAAATGTTATAAAATTTTAAAATACCCTCAGTAATCTTATATAAATTTTAAAAAGCTTATAAAGTCTTAAGAAATCCTTAGAAATCTTTAGAAATGCTATGAAATCTTAAAAACCCTTACTAATCTTATAGAAATCTTAGAACTCCTAAAAAATCTTCATCATAAAAAATATTTCAAATTTTTATTATAAAGTATCTAACCTGGGGGTAAATTGCTCAAAAAAACCCTAAGAAATCCTGATGAAAAAAGAAATCTATTGTACAAAATTGTGTCAGTGTTTATCCCCTAAATTTATACAACCGCCACGTTTTAACAGCCTCAAGTACCTGTGTGTGAAAGATTTGGGCCCTTCGTTATAATAAAAGTAATATTTTTTCAATGTTTATATTTATAAAAAAATAAATAGAATGCTAAAACAAAATGCTAGAAATCACTGGGGTTTTTTAGACATACAACACAACCTCAGAAAAAATCTGAAAAGAATTTTTTCTCATTTTAAACTTTTAAAAATTAGGTATTCTTAAGAAACTCTTAGCATTTTACAGAAATCTTTTAAAACTCCTTAGAAATCTTTAGAAACCCTATGAAATCTTCAGAAATCTTAAGAAATCCTTACAAGTTTTATAAAATTTTAAGAAACCCATAGAAATCTCATAAAAATCTTCATCAAGCAAAAAGATTTCAATTTTTTAATATAAAGTATCTAAGTGGGGGCTAAATTGCTCAAAAATTGCTGGAAATCAATGGGTTTTTAAGAAACTCTTATAGTATCTTATAGGAATCTTTAATACTCCTTTGAAATCTTTTGAAATCCTATAAAATCTTAAGAAATCCTTAGAATTGTATAAAAATCCTATAAAATCTTACGAGACTTTTAGAAATCATAAACTCTTCATCTTCATAATGAAAAAATATTTCAAATTTTTATTATAAACTATCTAACTGGGACATAAACCGCTGAACAAATCCTTATAAATGCTACAAAATCTTAAAAAAACCATAGTAATCTAACAGAAATTTTAAAAAACACTAGATACAAGAAATTTGGACCACTCGTTATAATAAAAATAAATATTTTTCAATGTTTATGTAGAAAATATCTGTAAAAAATTTTTACTCATTTCAAACTTTTAAAAATTAGGCATTCTTAAGACACTCTTTAGTATCTTTCAGAAATCTTTTAAAACTCGTTAGAAAACTTTAAAAATCCTATAAAATCTTAAAAAACCTTTAAGAACAATTAAAAATTCCTTGAGATCTTAAGAAACCTTTAGAAATTTCATGGAAATCATAAGAAATCTTCATCATAAAAATATTTTAAATTTTATTTATAAAGTATCTAACTGACAGGTAAACTGCTTAAGAAATCCTTAGAAATCTTTAAAACTGCTATAAAATCTTAAGAAACCATAGATCTAATAATAAGACTTGATTTAGCCTCGCCTATACGTTGCTGAAGCGAGCTGCAGTGACAACATAGTCAGTACATAGTATAAGAGAGAGAGAGAGATAGTATAATACACAGATTAAATGTGTGTGAGAGAGCAAATCACCTGCTGGTAAGCAAGAACGTTGAATTTTTGAAAATACAGTAAGAATAAAGCAAGAAAATAAATTTTTATTTTAATTCAGTAAATATATGAGCGCCAGGACTTTATTGTGCATGCATACAACACTCACAGTTTACAAATTAATATGTATTTAATTTATCTAAAATCGTATTATCTAAAATTGTTTAAAACGCTTCTTATAAACAAAATTGTTTAGAAATATGCAAGTTTTAGCGATTTTAACACTTGTCTAAATGCAAATACCATCTTTAACATGGTAAATACACCACTTTTAGTGTTTTACCTACCAATGTGTTGTCACCATACTTCTTGCTTACCCTCACTCCAGTCTTATTGTTACCTCAATGTAAGAAACCCTCAGTAATCTTATAGAAATTTTTAAAAATCTTAAAAAACCTTTAGAAATCTCATAGAAAACTTTTATCATGAAAAATTTTTTATTATAAAATATCTAACTGGGAGATAAACTACTTAAGAAATCCTTAAAAATATTTAAAAAAGCTATAAAATCTTAGAAGCCCTCAGTAATGTTATCGAAATTATTAAAAATTCTATAAAATCTTAAGAAACCCTCAGCAATCTTATAGAAAATTTAAAAAACCCATAAAATCTTAAGAAATCTTTGGAAATGTTATAAAATCTTATAGAAATCTTAGAGATTCTAAGAAATCTTCATCATAAAAAATATTTCAAATTTTTATTATAAAGTGGATCTGGGAGATCTAACTGGGAGATAAACCGCTCAATAAATTTTTAGAAATTCTATGAAGTCTCCAGAAATACTAGAAAATCTTAAGAAACCCTTAGAAATCTCAGAAAAATCTTAAGAAATCTTCATCAAGCAAAAAGATTTCAAATTTTTATTATAAAGTATCTAACCTGGGGCTAAGTTGCTCAGTACTAAGTACAGAAATCTTTAGAAATCCTATGATCTCTTTAGAATTTTTAAGAAATCCCTACAAGTTTTATAAAATTTTAAGAAACCCTTATAAATCTTCATCAAGCAAAAAGATTTCAAATTTTTAATATAAAGTATCTGATTGTTGTTTATCGTCCTATATGTATTTATTTATTGTATTTTTCGGATAGAGGACTAATAATTAGTCTAATTAGTCCTCTATCCCAATAATACAGTAAACAAAGTATCTAAGTAGAGGCTAAACTGTTCAAAAAATGCTGGAAATCACTGGGTTTTTTTAGCCATACAGCACAGCTTCAGAAAAAATTCTGAGCAGAGTTTTTACTCATTTCGAATGTTTAAAAATTAGGTAGATATTGTTCAGAATTCTGAAAAAAAATGGAATATTTAAATTTGAATTATTTGAAATACGTCTTAAAAATCCCGGTGATTCGCCGATTGACAACTGAAATAACTGAGGGCGCCACACTAGGGGAGTGATAACATCAAGAATCAACGGTTTTTAATCGACAAGCTTTCTTCAAAACTTTTGTAGTGTTTCAAAACTCAGTTTCGTTGTGTTTTGTTTATATTCTGATGTTTTCTTCGATAAGTAAGTAATTCATATTTTAAGCATAAATTAATTTAGAAAACTGGATTTGTTAGTAGTTAATTTAGTTAAAATTCTAATTCCCAGCAGTTACTTAGACAAAATTTAAAGTATATTAAAAAATCTGGACAAAAATTTGAAGACGACGACTACTACAACTTAAATATTAACGTAAGTTGCTTAAAACTAAGGGGGCGGCCAATAAACGACAAAAGAAGCCGACAGAAGGGTCGCTGCTTTGGTTTGGCAGCTGATATTAACACCGTAAAATTTAAAATATTACTTAAAAGCCCATTTTTAAAACTAGTAAATCAAACCTCTTAATTAAATTTAAAAAAATATCTCAATTAATTTTTGACCGAATCGCTTAAGCAATGTTATGAAAAGTAGGAGGACATTATTACAAACAGTTTAATAACAGTTTAAATTAATTAAATTTTGAAAGAAAATAACAAAATAAGTAGTTTACTACGTGATTTAGTGGAAGTTAAATATTATATATATACCTGTGTGCAATACAGTTTTTTTTCCTTGACGTTTTCCATAAAAGATCCGTCCAAATTTTTCAAATAAAGTTTGTTAAAATAACGTATTTTAGAGATTTATATCAGCACTGTTTGCTGGATTACGTAAAATAAAATCAAAAAAATGAGACAATACCATTATAAAATGTAAGCAAATGAGCTTTTATTTGAAAACATGTTGGCTTTGCTGGCTTTTAAGGGTTCTTTTTAACCTTATTTTGCGTGCATCGAGTCCAGCGAAACAACATCTCTTCCCCCTTTTAGGAGTAATCTTCATTCATATATTCTCATAAATATATAACATGTTGCAAAGCGCCCTGGAGGACAGTTTATTTGGAATGATAAATGAGCGTTATATACATTTACATGTACAAGTTTTGAATTTGAAATTTATCGGTCCTGATAAATTCCGAATTTTACAATAATTTACTGATCAATAACAAAATTACAAACGATGACATAAATCCAGTCGCCCCACGTTTAATATTTTTGAAACGCTATTCTCAAGCTCCATAAAACGATTTCAGTATGTTTACTTATGTATCAAGTACCTGAAACGACCTCGAGGCTTTATTATATGAAAATTTCAACTGAGGTTTTATGTTTTGAAGGACGTCCTCGATAACAACGTTTTATTAAAAAGTCGGTTTAATATTCTATTTCTAGTGGTAGACGCCATATTCTTTCCGTTTTTGTTTTAAAGAATGCCTCCTACTGAGAGTTTCCAGTCGTCGCGTTTTTTTCACAACTCCATCAGGAGGTAAAATATGCAAGCGCTCTTCTTTGATGGAATTTTCATTTCGTCTTGCATACTTTTACATTCCAAGTGTTGCAGCCAAAGATGCCGACATTTTTTAACAACCAACGAGGAAAACAAAATTTATAACTTGATTCATTCTAATAGAAATATTTCTCTAATTTTCACCTTTTTTGAGTACCCCTCAATCAACGAAAAACTATTGTAACAAACTCCCGTGATTAGCATTTATTCCGAATTTGATGAAATATGCGTAGATTTGCGGTTTCTGCCTATCCATTTCTGTATTGTTATCGCAGCCGTTATAGAGCTCCATTCATGAAAATGGGACGTGACTTTTCACGACCGAATGATTCCACAAAATAGCCTTGCCATCGATTTCACTCTTGTAACGATAAGAAAACTCGCCCCAAAACCAGAATACCATGACAATATACCTTCACACACCAGTATTTTTTATGCAACAATACACACCTTGACTAAAGCAACAGGTACAATAAATAAATTTTTAATTGAACTCAAGTGGCGCAAGTTTTCATAATTAATTTCGCAAAGCCAAACCCATCCTGTCTTATCTTTTCCTACGTTTGTTTTGTTCGATTTAAATCCGATTTTAATGGAATATCACGCTACATCAGTTTCTGAATCAGAGAGTTGCGCCATCAAAATCGTATTAGAACGTAGCGAAATTTTTTGAAAGTTTTCGTGAGCCTCGGGGAGTCGGAGGGTGCAGAAGAGGGTGGGGCATCTTAATCACAGGTTAGGGCCACAGTGTATAATACAGTCTACGGTGTAATTTTGTCGTAGCTGACTTTATAATGTTATATTAATAGTTATAATCAAGGGTCGTTACAACCATACAATACTCTTCTTGGACTCTTCTATCTTCGTGACTCGATCGACTACATCAGCGATATTTCATATTTTACATTAATTTTTGACGGCGAAATTATAAGGGATTTAACACGGGCTAGATCCCATCGCCGAAATTGCCAGACTTTTATACAAAAAAATCAAAACTCCCCCTTTTGAAAGTCTTTGTTAGTAGTCAAATTTTCATTAAAGCAAAAATATAGTTAGTTATTTATTTTTGTAAAAGACGATGGAAGTTATAAATTTTTCTTTTTTTCTGTTCAAAACGAATTTAGCTGTGAAATTGTCATTTATCACAAAAGATTTTGATGTTGCTTCCTTCCCTGATAGACCTCGTATAACTATTTCTATCATAACAAGAATTTTGGTAAACCACTCCATGGTTGTGGTTCTTGTCCAAAACTGATTGCTGTATTACACGAATTTTGCTAACGTAAAAATGACCATCGAGGAAAGAAGTTGGTTTAAGGGGTTCAAGAGTCAGTGCATTTATAATAATCAGTATATACTGTCATTCGAACTGTGAAATCTTAAAAATGTATTTTTAGGTTTTATCTAGTTTCTGAAGTTGTATAATATGCATTCGTATGTCAATAAATAAAAAAAAATTACATAAAAGAAATTATAAAGCTTTGATGGTAGACAACCAAGTTCTAACTACTGGCAATTCATTGAGGCCTCCTTGAAAACTCGTAAGTCGAAACTCTTCGACAAGACGTTGTGTAGTTTCTTCTACTTGACTACATCGAAATTATGGATTTTCAACAGCATTCTATTTTCTATTTAAACATCTCTGAATTACATCTAGGATGACTAGTTCTTAATCTGTTCAATTTTACCCAGACCTGTCTTGGTTAATCTATTGCAGGTTCCCTTTTTGTTGGATTTTTTATTAAATTCTTATTGAAAAGATGGATGTCGGACTACATATTGCACGTCTCAACCCAAAAGAATCTTCTAGATCTTAATCGTTTCTCGGGGATAATCAGGTTAGACAATTTTGGATAATCTTTTGGATGTTTTCTATCCAGAGTTTCTTTATTGAAGGCTGTCTTCTTAATATAGGAGCAGGAATATTAGGAAGCCAGTTAGTGGGTGCATCTATTTTGCTTCTATGTAAACTACTCATCCAAACAGCATTGCAATATTCTGTCGTTGGGAAGACAAATTCAAAGACTGAGATAAGAATCTTAGCATTCGTACTCCAAGTCAAACTAGCTAACTTCAATAAATTGTTATTTCCTGTTTTCTGCTTCTCTCTTATTTTTTCTATGTGGAACTTATAGGTAAAAGAACAGTTTAGAGTGACCCTAAGTTAGATGGATTGAAAGTCGCGCTTCAGTGGTATTACAATATAAAATGTTTATTTTCTTATCTTTTAAAAAATTTGATAAATAAAAGCAAGAAACTCCTGTTTTTGATAGATTACTGCTTGAAGTAACCACACAGAGACGAAACATCTTGAGAATTTTTTTTTTTAACCTGATTAAGATCTTTATGTTGAGAGGACAGGGCAATATTGTCACCATACACAAATTTTCTTGAAAATGTATCACGATATATAAGTAGATTGAAAAGCAAAGGAGACCTGAGGAAACTGAGAGACTTTATTTGATTTTTTGCCGATAAAAGCTCTAAATTTTCTATTTGTTAATATGTTCTTGATAAAACTGACAATCCGTTTGCAAGATACATCTTTATAAACTTTGTGTATGAAACCATCTTTCCATAATGTATTAAATGGTGCAGTGAGATCCAAAAAAACATCACCAGTTTTTAAGAAAGTTTTTTGAAACCAGATTTACTACTGGTCGTTACAGCCAAGACATGGTTAGAGCAACTTCTCTGTGGTCGGATCTGGGGGAAGAACTTCTTCAACAAGAGAAAAAATGCGCTAATGAATCATGTTCTCCAGAATCTTGTAACAATCACTCAACAAAGATATAAGCCACTAACTGGACGCTTTGCTGGAGGTTTTTTCTTTTTCATAATTGCGATTACTTTGGTCTTTTCAAACTCCAAGGCAGATAGAGCTGAAGTAAGTGATTTAAGTGTAAAACTTCCCTGATTTTTGTTATGAATTCCGAGTAGATCTCATTAAAACCACTTCGTTGATGATATATCTGCTTTTCATCCATCTTGAAATATCTTCATCTTTCTTCTTTGTTTTTGAACCCGATGTTTCATTTTCTTCTTTGCTTTTCTTCCTAGCTTAGCAGAGCTTGAAGCTTCTACCATACGGCTAGTTATAGCGTTAGGCTTGATAGCAAAATCTGACTTAGGCAAAATGGTGTTTGAAAACCCAACTTTTTGCAAAAGCTTTCAACAACTGCGACTGCTATGTGTCAAATTTAAATCTTCAATTAAACTATTCCATTTGTTTTTCTCTCCCTGTTTAACGAATCTAAACCGCATCGGCATTTTTTGGGTTGTGACTAGGGATATGTTTTGTACAATCTTGGTGTTGCTACATCGCTCCATCACGGGATATAACTCTTTCTAAATCCATGAGAAATAAATTTTCCAGCAGCATTTTTGATTACTCCAACAAATCTGTGATAGTTCAGGAGAAATCTATCAAAGATCAGTTTTCACTTGTTTGATAAACTCAATTCATTTGGCTTTTTGAAAATTCCAACTAGGTTTTTTAAGAAAAGGAATTTTTTAAATTTCTGGATGCTCCTTCAGCAGGATAATAGTTAAGTATTAGATTTGCAGTTTTTTGATCATTAGGAGGTTTATAACGTTAATAAAGCAGCAATTTTGACAGTGAGAAAAAACATGTCCTGTGATTTGACGATGGGTCGTATATCTTTGAAATTTGAAGAAGCACAATTTCGCAAATCAACAAAACCAAACAGTGACTGAGAGGGTCGTCCAACTGCGGGTGATTTTTGAGTGCCGAAAAATTCGTTTACCGACATTTGTCAACGCAAAGCACACTTTACTACACTTTCAACAGAAATGCGAAATGATTTATTCATTCTTTTACGTTGTTTTAAGCTTTTTCTTTAGTAAATCAAACCGCAAAAACAACGTGTAATAGTTAGGAATGCTGTCTTATATAGAACACTCTAAGGGAAATATGATTACATTATTATCATCAAGATATTAAATTCTGTTTCCGCTACACTAGATAAAATAAATACTCGTAGGGTATCATTATATCGTAGTCTGTTCTTATGTGAGAACATTAAAATCGTGTTCGAAATTTTTGCTTTTTACATTTTGCAAAAACTAAAAATGATATAGCACACAACTATGTATTTATTTAAATTTTTCATGTAACAAGAGTTAAGAGAGAACAAAAAGGAACTGGAAACTTTGTATGAACAAAGAGCATTTTTCCAAACCCAAAGCCGAACTCAGAAATTTACATAGAAAGAAGCTAAGTTTTTATATCCCTATTTTTCACAAAACAACGGCTTATAGATCCGAATTAAATCCTTAAAACGAGTGGACACGAAAATTGGGGGAATAGTAAAACGCTCGTATGACAATAATCCCTTTATTTTTAACCGTGGAGATATCAAAATGTCATTCTATTGATTCATTCTCCTCTGCGGGTGTTATCCGCTTGATATATTTTATGTGGTTTAATGGTCAAGAGAAAACTATCGGCCCCAACACTCGAATAACAGCACTCAACGCGAATGCAGAAAGGGATATAAACATCATCAATCAAGGGTTAGCATTGACAACGAATTTTCTGGATAAAAGTTATGGCAATCTTCAGTAACACAAAGAAAGCGAGAAAATAAGTAAATTATCAGTAAAAGAAGACTTAGTAAGGGTTACAGGTGATTGTGTGGTTGTTGTCTTTCAACAAATAAATTAATGATAAAACAGTGCAGCACTGAAAGAACTTTGGCAAAACATATGATGGAATCGTTTCATCTCAAGCATTGCCGGTATTAGAGTGAGATGAATCCAAATTTCAGGATTTCTTGACAATATTAAAAAAAATAATAATGTGAGGTGTAGGGTTTCATACTATGGCATTATTGGCCCATATTATTTTGATCAAAATTTTTAGCAGACAAACTAAATAAATGGCTGATAAACTACCGAATGTAAATGTTTTTCCAACACGATGGGTGCCATGCTCATTATGTCGGTATAAAGTTCCATGATAACTCGATAGGGAGAGATAGTAGCATTTTATGACTACCGAGAAGTCCTCATCTTACAATAATGGACTTTTATTTGTGGGGTTGTTTTAAACAAGTTTATATAGAACGGATCATAGCTGGAGTTTTACAAATATTTATGACATATTCAGAAATTCCTTTGTTTGTTATTTAGTTTGTGAATGAATTGAGTCTGTTGTGTCTTTTCGAATTTTTCGTTGATGGATTGGCTGGAGTCGTTGGCAATATCATGATCCGCAATTCGCATAGGGTCGGCCCATTTGTATTTTACTGCTTGTTCAATTCGACAGAAGCAGCGAAGTGCTAAAACGTGTCCGTTATCCAGGGTCTCCATGCACATATTTCACTTTATATTGCATCTTGTACTCATTCCGAATTTAAATTCGCAACCGTTATTGTGTCTGCCACCTACACTCGTATTGCTTTATTGCGGCAGACTTTCGACGCCCAACTCTTCTATGATATAGATACATATTTATTGTGTTCGAAAACGTGAGATAATCAACACGTCATTCAGCAACAGGCGAAACAAAAACCTCGCAAAGATGGCATTAGCATCATCGTTCATTTGTTTCCATTTGAGAGCACCCTGCAGGGGTCCTGCTTTGTGCACTTTATGGAAACGAAAGTTGAAATATTTGCTTCGGGACATCACAAGGTTTTTCTTTGGAACGAATTGACGGTTTTGTTGAAAATAGAAGACTTTTTTTGTTTAGATTATTTGACGGATGGACTCATGGAGAGAGGCAATGAGGAATGTCATTAACGGACCAACGATTTGTTTCTACTTGGGGATTTGAATAGGAATTGTTCGCTGTTACTGATTCGGAATTGATTTAAATCAAAAATGAGTTCAGATGAGTTAACGTAAATTGTATTACGATTTTCACGCTCAAAGCAATTAACGTTAATTCCTGAAAAACCTGATGGAAATTTAAATTTTCAAAAGAGGCGCCACACAACAAAATTTGGGGAAAAAAAATCAGAAAAAATAAAGATCAGACAAAATAAAGCGATTTAAGCTAAGTTAGGTAGGTGTACTTACAAAGATGGCATCGTTTTGGAGGTAGAAGGCGCCAAAGTTTTGCTGACAGTTTTGACTATTTTCAAGACCTACTTTCAAATTTTTGTCTGGACGGAAAACCCAAAAATGTAGCTTCTTGAGTTTGATTTTTGATTATGATACAAAGTCAGAGAAAAAATATAATAAAACAACATAGAATAAAAAAAAAGAACAGAAACAACAAAAAAACGAGAAATGTAGTTTTGAAGAAAAAAGAGAACAAACGACGATTTTAGAAGAACCCAAAACTGTCTACTACTAATCGCTGTCATTGACGAACCTTGTTATTAATAAATTGTAGAGATTTAGCAAAATTCTAAATTTCTTTATCATATGTTGCTTTATGTTTTATGGTTATGTTTGAAAACTGAAGGTATGGATAAATCTTGGGGTAAATCGTGAAGCAGTCAGGCGAGCAAAGGAATAACGCTATACTAGATGTTGATATATTGTGGCTACTGAATAAGACAAGCGACGGAAACGGAAACTAAACGCAACATTAATCTTTAGAAAGTTAGAAAAGAGAAAAATAATTTTTATGAAATATTATATACAGATTTTATAATTTAACTGACGCCAATAGACGCAAAAATCGGAGAAAGTATAGCGTGGGTGAGGAAAATCCTGATTTAATCAAGCGCTGGGAATTGGGTATATACATAAAAATTACCTCGAGAATTTTTTTTTCGTTCTCACGTTATGTGAAACTACAAAGTGTACAGAAATTTTCGTTATTAATTCTTGAAATTTTAGATAATTAAAAACTGTTTATAACTGTCTACACTTAAATCTAATAATGTAGCGCAATTCTAGCCAATCTAAATAATTTTTTTTTTCGCTCTCTTGTTATTTTGAAACATTAGATAATTAAAAAAAAAAAAAATTATAACTGTTTCAACACTCTTGCACAATGTTTCAACACTCTTTCAACACAATGTAACGCAGTCATAGCGGATCTAAATATTTTTTTATTCGCTCTCATGTTATTTTGGAATTACAGAGTGAACCAATGTTTTTGGTATTAATAAATGAAACATTAGATAATTAAATAAATAATTTTATAACTGTGTCTACACTTTCGTCTAATAATGTAGCACAATTACAGCCTACTTAAATATTTTTTTTCGCTCTCACGTTATTTTGAAATTACAGAGGAAACCAATATTTTCGTTATTAATTTTTGAAACATCAGGTAATTAAATAAATAATTTTATAACTGTGTCTACACTTTTTCTAATAATGCAGGTAATTTTAGCCTACCTAAATATTTTTTTTGCTCTCATGTTATTTTGAAACTACAGAGTGAACTTATCTTTTCGTTATTAATTTTTGAAACATTAAATAATTAAATAAATAACTCTATAACTGTGTCTACACTCTTGTCTAAAAACGTACCGCAATTACAGCCTAACTAAATAATTTTTTTCGCTCTCACGCTATATTGAAATTACAGACGGCACCAATATTTTCGTTATTAATTTTTGAAACTTTAAATAATTTTGTAACTGTATCTACTCTTGTTTAATGATGTAACGCACTTATAGCCTACCTAAATATATTTTTTTTGCTCTCATCTTATTTTGAAACTATAAAGTATTCAGAAATTTTCGTTATTATTTTTTGAAACATTAGGTAATTAAATAAATATTTTTTTTCGCTCTCACGTTATTTTGAAACTACAGAGTGTACCAAAATTTCCGTTATTAATTTTTGAAACTTTAAATAATTTTGTAACTGTGTCTACACTCTTGTTTAATGATGTAGCGCACTTATAGCCTACCTAAATATATTTTTTCGCTCTCATGTTATGTTGAAATTACAGAGTGAACCAATATATTCGTTATTAATAATTGAAACATTAGGTAATTAAATGAATAATTTTATAACTGTGTCTACACTTTTGTTTAGTAATGTAGCGCAATTATAGCCGATCTAAATATATTTCTTTCGCTCTCTTGTAATTTTAAAACATTAGATAATTAAAAAAATAATTTTATAACTGTTTCTACACTTTTGTCAAACATTGTAACGCAGTTACAGCCGATCTAAATTTTTTTTTTTCGCTCCCATGTTATTTTGAAACTACAGAGACAACCAATATTTTATTAGATAAATAATTTTATAACTGTGACTACACTTTGTCTAATAATAATATAGCGTAATTTTAGCGGACCTAATTTTTTTTTGTTCTCATGTTATTTTGAGTCTACAGAGTGTACCAATATTTCCGTTATTATTCTTTGAAACACTAAATAATTAGATAAATAATTTTAAAAATGTTTCTGCACTTTTGTTTAATAATGTAGCGCAATTATGGCCTACCTGAATATTTTTTTTCGTTTTTATGTTATTCTGAAACTATAATGCAAGCAGTATTTTTGTTATTAATTTTTGAAACATTAGGTGATTAAATAAATAATTACAAAACTATGAAGGAAATATCGATTTCATAAATATTTCTTCAATCTTCAGTTACCGTATTTACAAACGCTTTATCTGCTAGAGAAAAACAGAAATAATCGAATACAAAACATCGAGTCATATCTTTGCTATAAACATTTGATATAAATATAAAAGGTAAGAAGAAAAAAATTTGTGCTTAAATCAGGACTCTGGAATTTGTTATTAAATGCAATTTGTACCGGCCAAACACTTCTACTGCAGGAATTTATTGCATAAAATGTACTTTAATCTTAGAGAATTTCCGTATAAATGTAAATCCAACAAAGTATCGTTTTTGGTGCAAACTACTGATCTACATAATTAAAAGTTCAAAGTACATGAACCATTTTACAAGAATCTATTTTAAAACTGAATTTTTGTTTCAGGTTTTTTTCGGTTTAAACCCGACTGAATTTTTCAAAAATACGGTAAGTGTCTCATATAGTTAATAATAATTTTAAAAGATGTTTTTCTTTACTTACCAAATCTCCAAAACACACTTTACACTATTTATCTTGTGGACTTGTTGATAAACCAGTTTCAGTGTACTAAACGTTGTAATAAATAATCAACTTTGTATTTACAATACGACAATTGTTTTTGATAAAATATACAAGGATAAGAAAAAAAAGTCGAATTTAACCTAGATATAGTTATTTAGTCGCGTTTTACATCATCAGAAGTCATTGATATCACTGATCAAGAACCTTGAACGTGAATTGCGACTTGTTATCTATGAAATTCTGTGGTATGCTGAAAATTCCTTTATTTTCGTTCTCTTTATCATTAAACCAAGAGACGGCAATGTGTTCATTATCAAACTAGACAGGTCGAAAAAACCGTGATTAATTCTTCGGTCTAATAATGAAAAATGAACGAAACAGCATTAAAGCGGAAATAAACTAGAAGGCCTCATATATTTTTTAAAACGGTTTTTCCTGGTGGATTTCATTGAATCGTTTATCAAAACAAAAGGGGATCCACCAGGATTCGGTTTTCACAGATTGCAGACGTCATAAGATTGAATCCAACGAACCGAAATAAAGCACCAATCTTTGTTATTTCTGTATAAGAAAATCTCCGTTGCTTTACTGGTTGCCTGAATCAGTTCCGAAATGGTAATTAAAAATAAGAGAAAGTCACTCATTAAATAAAACGGCGCCAAAGTTATTGAGGAATTTACATAAAAGAAAAAATTCAGGAAATCGTAAATCTATGATGCATAATAAAGAGGTAAAGTAAATGGAATAACTAATGAAGGATTATGAAAATAAATGTTTTCTTTTTATCCTTATTTTCTTGTCTCTTACTGTGACATTAAACTTCTTAATAAATAATGAATGAGGGAAGTTTGTTTGAAGCAAAAATGTGGGTACACTTTTATCACTGCAATATTTTTATTAGCTGAATTACTAAAATTCCAGTGTAACCAGGGTTGGTTTAACAAAAAAGTTGCGGTTTCTGTTTAGTTCATCACAGGGAGGTATTTCAAGCATTTTAAATTATTTGTAGTGGAGTAAAATCGGTTCTCTATAAAACACTGTTTTTGTGAGTTTCCATCAGACAAGAGATAAAGTCCAACCAGAAATATAGTGCCAATTATGCTTTGACTTGTTAAGTAATATTGGCACTATATTTCTCGTTGGACTTTATAACCAAATCAATATCATATCATGTTGTAGAGAAAATCTATGGGGCAGAAGAAATGGAAAATTAACATTTTTTTAATTGGTTACAATTTTTTAAGTGTGTTCTTATAATTTGCGTCTGTAAGAAACCTGTAATAACACTTTTGGGTGCTATTATAGCCGTTATAGAACCCGGTGCTAAAATAGGATATTATAGAACCTAAAATTTTACTTTTTTCCTTAAAATCAAATAGGTAAAATGCCCAAATTATTACAAAAACTTGTTTTTTAAGCTATTTTTTTTTATAAATATCTTAGCATTATTTTCAAACTTCATTTGTTTTTATAAACATTACAAATGTTTTCGGTGTCATTCTTTATAAATATCCTTAAAATAAAAAGAACAAAGAAAGATTTTAGAAGAAGAAAAAAATATTCTGGAAAAACGACTACTAGAAGGTTACAGAATCTAGAAAAACTTTAAAAAACCGACTAGAAGAGACAGAACAAGAAAAATACTATGGAAACTTAGAATGTGTTTTAATAGAGACGTTTTCAAAATTTAAAAAAAAAGTGTAAGTTCTAGAAGATTTTTGGGCAAAAGGGTGCCTTGCTTTGAAGAGCCACGGAATGGAGTGCCCAAATTTGCCCCTGTTTGCTGCTTTTTTGCAAGACTTTTACCTGTTTGTTCCAGATCTTAGGATTCTACATCCTTCACTCCGAGGTTGAAAGAGCACTTATTAATATTCTTAAGCAAAATACAGTAAAACACGGTTATAACGTACTACGTTCTACCTGACCTGACCTGATGTATGGATTTGTTCCTACTTCCCTTTTAAAACAATACGTATTATGAGGGTTATAAACGGAAGTGGGAACACATCTACTAAAACCGACCGTTATAACCAAAACATGTTTTATCCGAGTACGTTCTAACAGGATTTTACTGTAGTTTGTTTAAAAAAATAGGCTAATTTGGCACCTACTCTCTAAGAAATGTTTTTTTAAAACACAGATTTAGGTTCTTCTCAAATTTTCTCCTATTCTGTTATATTTTATTAGAGATGTACCGACTAGTCAGATAAGCCGACTATTGGGCTACTTTTCTAGTGGGCAAAAATCACGGACTGGTCAGGTCAGGGTTGTTTCTTATGCCACTGTGGGCTTTTATTCTTTAAAAAACTCCAGTTTTGCCCTTTTTTTATAAACTTGAATTTCTACTTGCATTATAAACTTAGAGTAAGCAACAACATCTAAAAATGTCTAGTAATGTCATTCTTTTTTGGGGTAACTGTACGTTTTTTACACTGTAAATGGGGTCAAAACTGTAACAAATTTTAAAATTATTAGACTTTTGCATTCACAAATAACAACTTTTAATTTTTCTATTGCAACGGAAGTACAATTACTTGCATAAGAAATGTCACTCAATCCATTCTGTGCCTTCTGAAATGATCTCAAGTCACGTGACCAATTGGTTTATAAAATGAAACTACAAAATTGATTTTATTTAACACAAATGTTGCTAAACGATTACTTTTACCATTTATTGCTTTATCACCAGCGTAACATCAAAAAAAAAAAAAAAACTATATATATTTTTCATGAGAAATAGAAATAGTGACTTAAATTCTAAATCTTATTAATTAAGACTTCCTACTTGAACTATTAGCATTATTACAATAAATGTCGTCCCTAATCTTGTACTGATAAATCCGAAAACAAACATCTGATGGCATCAGCTCCTTTTCGATTTTACTAATACAAAATTAGAGATTTCATAAATTGTAATACTGCTAGGACCTCCTAGTAGGAGGTTTTTATTAATAAAATTTACAATTTAGGTCACTATTTCTATTTCTGATGGAAAAAGAATACACAAACGTGGGTAATCACGCGGGTTAAAGTTATTTCTGAATATAACCCAATAAGGTCTGTGGTTGCGGCTTCAGATTTGTTTTTTATGACCCGGACTGTACTATAAGACCTTTAAGGACATTTTTAACTGTAGATTTTACAATTTGAGACGTTACTGGAACATGACTAAATTTTCTGTGAATTCTGTCGACAAAGGCTGGTTCACAAAACATTCATTAATATTTTTTTGACAATTTATTGGTCAAAATTGCGCTAATAAATTGCGAATTTATACTTGAGTGAGGCTCCAACAAAAGTAGAGACAAATCGATCCAACGGAGGGACATTCTTCCTCCATTTTCTTGTTTACGACGAGACAATTTTTGGCGAAGTTAATGAAAACCGTTTATTTAATTTGCCGAGAGTCTACCTACACCTAAACAGACATAAAAGTAGGTTTATGGTCGAGTAAAACTGACAATAAATTTTAAAAAACTAATTTCTGTTAACTCATCCCAAAATTTAAAAAAAAAAGCACAAAATTAAAAAGGTTTACGTTTCGGAGCCTATTATTGTCACGGCAAGAACATAAAAATGTAAATTTTATTACAAAAATTACAACAGAAAATATACTTACCTCCAAAATTGCTTCGAGTAGACCGATCCACCCGAAATTGAGAATTTTGCAATAAAATACAATAATTTCGGGGTTAAAATATTGAAGTTTTTTTCCTGACTTGAGCAATATTGTTACATAATTTACAGCTTTAGTCAAAATTCACAATTTCGGGATGTTTGGTATAAGTGAAATAGAAAATTTGAAGCGACTATTTTTAGACAAAAATGTCTCCAAAGTCGTGTTTATTTTTAACTGAACAAGTGATAAATTAAACTTGTTGACATTTTGTAAAATTTTATAGCAAGAAAATATTTTTTTGTGAATTTCTCTCATTACAGAAAATAAATTAAGCTAATTATAACTTGCATTAATTAAGCATTAATTATTTCATGCAAGTCTTAATTGGATCATTGATCAGATGAAATGAAAGAGAAATAAAACAACAAATTTCCGAATATTTTTTTTTAATAATGATAAATCTTGTCCTTAAAATACTTACTTATTTCGAAAATTACGAAACAAATTTATTAGTGCATAAATTTTAATATATCTAACAGACGTAAACAATCATACACACAATGGTTGATTTATACGAAATTTAATATCTCCGTTGGTAATAAATAACGTAAATAACATAAACTGAACGCACACATGTCCGTTCTAAATCACTATCACTAGTAAAACCGAAAATCACTATAAAGGGTGTCGTTTCTCTCGTCCTGTTGCCAAGGCGATGCAGATTAAGCACCGGACACGGCAAGAATGATAACGGCACCAAGTCGTAGGCCGGTTAGAGAGATATAAACTGCCACTATCTGGCAGGCTGAAACCTACACCGAGGACAGCTGAGCATCTGCTGTATGGTATGCCCCCCAGTCGGAGGTTTTCTTTGTCCTCTCCACCAAGCCCGGATCGACCCACTCACTAAACACGGCTGTTTATTATTAGGGGAACGGCGGATGTGGGCGAGGGAAACGAAGGGAGCTTAACAGGGGGAAACGAAAGCTCACGTTTCTGACTGGAGATGGGTTGCTTTGTTGCAGGGTTATTCGACAGTTTTCGATTGCAATTAAGAAATTTTGAGACGGAATGTTTCCGTGGATGATCTAGGAACGGGGTGGTTGAGGTCGTTCAAGGGTTGGTTACTAAGGAGGGACACCGATGAAGTGTGCATTTTGACTGTTTTACGTCAAAGAAAAAAAAACTATTTTTTTTTAATTCTAGACTTAGCTAAGGTTTGACAGTTGGGGCATAGAGATTTTATAGATTTTTGTAATTTTGCTACGTGCTTTAGATGACGTAAAAAGTAATTAATGAAAATGAGACCCTAATCTCTAGAACACGAATTTTAAAATTTTTGGAGACTTAAAAATAATCCCTTCTTTAGGGGAAACAAATAGATTTTTCAAAAAGTTTTTCTCCAAATGATAAATACATTCTTTTCATTTTCGTAATTAAATAGCAAAAATAACAAAATGTGGAAATATGGAGAGAACCGGAAGTTCCCAGATGAGTTCTTTTGTCAATATTTTAATGAAATAAAAAAAAATTAATTATTTTTTGTGCGATTTAACTCTATTTGATTGCTTACCAAGCCTATTTCCATTATAGTAAGGATTGTTCACTTGTTGCTAACAAAAACTCGACGGTAAGCACTACTTACTGGTCAAGAACAGTAATTAATTTATTCAAAATTAAACATTTTATTTTTTATTGAAAATCAATCGCAACAAAAATGGTCAAAGAGAACTGTTTGAGATCGGTAAAACGTTCTTACAGTTCTTGATACAAAAAGGACAAAATGTGGAAATACAGGAACAACCAGAAAATATTGTTATCAGCTGAGAGTTCTTTTGTTAATGTTTTAATAAATAAAAAAATGTTTTAATTATGTTTTTAATTAGTTTTTGTGCGATTGAACTCTATTTGATTGTTTACTAAGTTTCCAAGACAGTAAGGACTGTTACTGGTTACTGGTTACCAAAGAAAACTCGACGGTAAGCATTACTTACCGGTTAAGAACAGTAATTAATTTGTTCATTTAATTCAGTAATTAATTTATTAATTATTATTTTTTACTGAAAATCAGTCGCACAAAAACGGGCGAAGACAACTGTTTGAGATCGGTAAAACGTTCTTACCGTTCTTGATACAAAATTGTGGAAATACAGGAACAACCAAAAAATATTGTTATCAACTGAGAGTTTTGTTCTAAATATTTTAATAAAATAAAAAAAATTAATTGTTTTTTGTGCCATTGAACTCTTATTTGATTGTTTACCAAGCCTATTTCTAAGACAGTATCAGTAAAAGGTGTTTACTTGTCACCAACGAAAACTCGACGGTAAGCATTACTTACCGGTTAAGAACAGTAATTAATTTATTCAAACTTAATTATTATTTTTTTCTGAAAATCAATCGCACAAAAACGGTTGAAGGCCGTTTGCGATGAGTAAAATGTTCATACCGTTCTTGATATAAAAATGACAAAATGTGGCAATACAGGAAGAACCAGAAAATATTGTTATCAGCTGAGAATTTTTTCTTGAGAATTGTTTTTTGTGAGATTGAACTCTTATTTGATTATTTACTAAGCCTGTTTCCAAGACAGAAAGAATTGTTTACTTGTTGCCAACGAAAACTGGACGGTAAGCATTACTTACCGGTCAAAAACAGTAATTAATTTATTCAAAATTAAACATTTTTTTTATTGAAAATTAATTAGACGAAAACGGTTGAAGAGAATTGTTTGAGACTGGAAAAGTGTTCTTACCTTTCTTGATACAAAAAATCACAAAATATGGAAATATAGGGAGAACCAACAGGTATTGTTATCAACTGAGTTCTTTTAGCAGTATTTTAATAAAATAAAAAAAATGTTTTAATTATTTTTTGTGCAATTAAACTCTACTTGAGTGTTTACTAAGCCTATTTCCAAGACAGCAAATATTTTTTACTTGTTGCCAACGAAAACTCAATAGTAAGCGGTACTTACCGGTCAAGAACAGTAATTAATTTATTCGAAATCAAATATTTTATTTATTATTTAAAATCAAATACACAAAAACGAAAACAATAAAGACAATTATTTGAGTTCAGTAAAACATTCTTACCGTTTTTGATATTTAATTTATTATTACGTGCACACCAAATTAGTTTTTGGTTACAGGAGACACTGTAAAAATTCAAGATGGTGGATTTGTGTTTATAAATAATAAGGTGAGAGCGAAATGTAACTGAATCGAGCAGGCTCTGCCTATTATTATTAACCAAACAAGGTTATGCTGGCACAGCCTGCTCGATTCAGTTACATTTCCATCTCACGTTATAATAATAAATAAAAATATATTGTTATTTCTGTAATTCCTTTTTGATCTTCAAGCATAGTTTGACGAAAATAATCGATTTTTTTTATTGAATGGCGCATCGGCTTATAATTTCGTTTACAAACATTGACTATTCCCTGTATTTTTGGTTGCCTATTATACAAGAAATTTTTATATTACACATTATTAGGTATATTTTTTCATAAACAATAGAAATCGTGACTTACATGTAAATCTTGTTAATAGAAACCTCTTACTAAGCTGTTAACATTGTTACGATTTATAACGTTTCTAAACTTGCATTAACAAAACTGGAAAGGGGTTGATGCCATCAGATGTTTGTTTTCAAGTTTACTAATACAAGATTAGAGATGTCACAAATCGTAGCAATGCTAATAGCTTAAGTTGGAGGCCTTTTTTAGGGAGACTTACAATTTAAGTCACAATTTTTGCTATTTCTCATGGAAAAAGAATATAAAACAGAGTACACCAATACTTTGTAAATTTAGATGTTTATCCTCAAGCTGAATTTTTATTGTTCAAACGATGCACTGTATTTTGTAATGTTTAATTAATAAAAACCCCTGTAGCAGGCAACCAACAAAACTTGATCCGTCTTAATGTTTGTTTGTAACCAAAATGATTAGCTGATGCTATTTGCTGATAGTCCTACTATCTAAAAATTTTCATATCAAATAAGCAGCACTGCTTATCACCAATGCACGTCTTAAATTAACTATCGGCATAAAGCCACTGATCCTTCTCCAATTTCCGCAGTTTGATAGCGAAAAGCTTCCCCAACAAATCGAAGTCGCTTTCTTCAGACGAAGCAGCTTGGAGCTGCGATTTTTCGTCAAAACCTAAATAATTTTCATTTTGATTTCTACGATTATCAAATTGTTTATTAAGCAGAAATATAATTCATTTTCAAAAAAATCTTTTAAAATAAAAAATATCATGAGTTATAGGCTTCGGAATTGGGATCATTTAGGGCACTGTTGCAGTTGATTAGTATATCAAGAATTTAAACCCTTATTTACAAGACGAAAGAACACATTTCTGGTTTGTTGAATATTATTTATAAAATATGTTTTCAAATAGCGTTATCACATTATGTAATATCAAATAAACTAAACTTGTGTGTCAATACGATAACCTAGCTTTGAACGAGTTAATAGTTATTTAGTTTGTTTATTAGAAAAGTTTGTTAATTTGAGAAACAGAGATCTATAAAGACTATTATCAACAATATTGATTTCTATTTCCCACACTTTTGTTGTCGTCATTTTGGACATTACAACAAAAGACACGTCTTCCCTCGCTTTCGGAAATGCCAAGACCAGAGAGCTTTACCGAGATCGTTACTATACGAAATTCCACAAACTAACGAAATAAAAGATAATCCCGAGGGTTTCCTGGAGCAATCCTCCTCAACTGTAGAAACTTTTTTCATTCATATTAGATAAATATTTAGGAGGATTTAAACCGGCTGTAATTAATCGCACGCCTGATTTATTCTTTATCTGAAAAAAAGGGGAATTTAAAACAGGCTTTGCTTGGAAAAAATTTGCTGCTTCATTAGGTCGCAAGCATATTAAAAGTATTCCAGTGAAAAACAAATCAATATATACTGAAATGTGTGTAAGGGATTTAGCAAAATGATTAATGACATTTCTAATATCTCTATCTGTGAGTAAAGCCGAAACAGTGACTTCCTTGAAGGCTTCGAGTCGTTTATCTTCAGACAATCAGTCACCGTGTTCAAAAATCTCGCCGGATTTAGTGAACATAAAATAGATTACATCGCGTTGCAATAGAACACCCCGTATTTTTCACAAGAGTAATGAACAGAATTTAATAGAATTGATCCTGAAAAAAATCCGTATCTGTAGCAACTAAACTCCACCCGAGGCTAGGAAAACGAAAAACATTGCCATTAAAGTCATTATAAAAGGACCCTCACTGCGGCATGTAAAGTAACGAACCATAGAAAGAAATTACACGATGACGACTGCGGAAACTCATTTACTCTACTCTTAATTATTGCCCGAGTTTTGTATTATTCTTCTCGGTGTTATAATTCAAAATCGATACTATTGGAGCTAACGCATTTTGGACTAATATGATAACGATCTGACATAACCACATGCGGCTTGTTATAGGAGATTAATTACAGGATCAGTGGCAATACGTGACAAATACAAGGGCAGGATCTGTATTTTCCTGTTTTACAGTGTTTCAGGACACTCTTTTATAGTGGCGGGAAAACTACAAAATTTTAGGATGGGCAATAAACACACTTATTTATATTGTTAAACCAGGGTATTTAATATACTTTTTTTTAATATTTATATTATTATCGCTGATTCAAATATACATTATAATTAGGCGTTTTAACTTTGAAAAGAATTGTCAAACTTGTTATTGTTAATTAATTTAATTATTTCTACCTAAAATAAAATATTGTATTTACCACGGGCATAGTTGTCACTATTTAAAAGTCCTGTTCGGGCTTTAAATATTGCCTCCTGGCATTATGTCCTTAATGCCATAATGAATTTAGAAGACCCCTAATAGTTCCCATTTTTCCAAAATACTTATTGTCAAAAGACAGTTTTACCAATCTAAAATAAAATATCCCCTACTTCCAGCGTAATAAATACATATGTATAATTGTTCATTTTTAAAATTTTGGTTAGCCAAAAAATTTAATACAAATGTCGTGCGTTAGGTATTTAGCTAATTCTTGCCATCAGCTCGGGCCTGAAATTGAGTTTTTGTACTGTAAATTTTATTTTTAAATAAAAATCAATTGTCATTTTAATTTAAAATTAATTGTCAAAGTGTTTTAAGGTTGGTAACTCCATTTAAAATTAGCCTTTTTAGTTTCGTTTCCATGGCAATCTAACAGGGTTCCAACATAATTTCAGAATTTAAAATAAGCTTTTTGTCCTCCTGAATTGTAAAGTTGACTTTGACGTATTGTAAACGTTAACTGAAAGTGTCACTTTACGCACTAGTGCGATAAAGACTGCAGTAAACTTTAAGCTTTAGAAGATGTTTAAAAAATAAGTTATGTATATGACGATAAAGTTAATTACACAAAACTTTACATAATAAGCAACAAATAAGAAAAGGAAATAAATTTATTATTCTATTTTTTATTTTTAAAATTATGGCGACATTTATGCGAATTTAAGTAAGTTTATAATACATAATTAATAATTATCTGTATTACCGACATAGCGACATACTGACCAAATCTCAAAGTTTTTTACAGAGTATAAAAAATACAGTTACACTTGAAGTAATTTTTAGTTTATTCAGTTTATTAACTATAATAGTTATAAGAAACACTGCTGTATAAAGAAAAACAATTTACAATAGCTTGGTTTGTGCTTGTAGTTTTTAGGTGCCTAACCTTAAAAGTTGCTGTTTATTTAGCAGGATTGTTGTAAATTCTGGTAATGAGCAGTTTATGAATCTAACACATTCAAGGAAAACTTAAAACAGTTTTATTCTATTGCTTCCAAATCCACTCAGCATGAATCAACGATGTCTTATTACTTCACTCCATTCAGAGTGACGATGAGAACCTGATCGTGATTTTTCAATTTGACAAAAGTGGTAATTTTTCTGGAGGCTAAATCATTTGTATTGATAATTTACCAATTTTTCTTTCTAGTATTTTAATAATTTTTAAAAAATTATGAAAGATTTCCTATTTTGCTTTAAAATTTGATGTTATGTGGGTTACATTTATTAAAATTAAAAAAACTGTCGGACAAAAAATGTTATACAAATTTCGTGTGTTAAGTTATTTTACAGCACTCCAACTAATGAGAAACTCTCCCTATGGGCTCGTTTCCCAAACAAAGCTGTCGCGCTGTAAAATATAACTTTACCACACTCTAATGTAACTAACTATTACATATTTTACATTACAACTGAATATTTTAATATTGATATTCGGAATTTGACATTCTAGTTTTAAAATATACAAATATATGGCAAAAATAGTTTTTTAACTACCTAGAGTAGTATTGTTATTTTATCGCATTCATTACCGCACTACTTTGTTGATGTATTGACATTTGTTACATACATTTTACAATTCAGGAGGCCAAAATTAGTATTTTGTGTCTCTAGGGCAGAAAGTAGGTATTTGCAGTCCACGGCTGCATTTATCGCGAGAACTTATCTCAATAGTTTAATGTTTTTTTATTTTGACATTTGGAATTTGACATTCTAGTTTTAAAATATACAAATATATGACAAAAATAGTTCTTTTAGCAGCTTAGTGTAGTATTATTATTTTATCGAATACATTACCGCACTGCTCAGTTATTGTAACGACATTTGTTACATACATTTTACAAATCTCGAGGCCAAAATTAGTACTTTGTGTCTCTAGGGCAGAAAGTAGGCATTTGCAGCCCGCGGGTGCATTATTATCGCAGGAATTTATCTGAGTATTTTAATAGTTTTTCATATTGACTTTTGGAATTTGACATTCTTGTTTTAAAATATACAAATATATGGCAAAAATAGTTCTTTTAACTGCTTAGTGTAGTATTATTATTTTATCGAATTCATTACCGCACTGCTCTGTTATTGTAACGA
This sequence comes from Tribolium confusum, assembly GCA_029207805.1. Taxonomy (NCBI): domain Eukaryota; kingdom Metazoa; phylum Arthropoda; class Insecta; order Coleoptera; family Tenebrionidae; genus Tribolium; species Tribolium confusum. Next base: position 2,404,030 of record JALGAY010000004.1, read on the forward strand.
CATTTGTTACATACATTTTACAAATCTCGAGGCCAGAATTAGTATTTTGTGTCTCTAGGGCAGAAAGTAGGCATTTGCAGCCCGCGGGTGCTTTATTATCGCAGGAATTTATCTGAGTATTTTAATAGTTTTTCATATTGACTTTTGGAATTTGACATTCTAGTTTTAAAATATTTTTTAATTTCTTAGTGAAGTATTTTTGTTTTGTATGTTTTTTTGTTTATTGTTTATCGACATTTGTCCCATACGTTTTACAATTCACAAAATTAGTATTTTGTGTCTCTAGAGCAGAAAGGCATTAGTAGCCCGCGGGTGCGAGGAATTATCTCAATATTTTAATAGTTTTTTGTGATTGAAATTTGAAATTTGTTATTCTAGTTTTCAAATATACAAATAGTTGCCAAAAATAATTTTTTTAACTGCCTAGTGTGTTATCGTTATTTTTATCGCATTCATTAACGCACTGCTCTGTTGTTTTATCGACAATTGTTACATACTTTTTACAAATCGGGATGCCAAAATTAGTATTTTGTGTCTCTTGGACAGAAAGTGGGCATTTACAGCCCGCCGCTACATTATCGCTGGAACTTATTTAAATATTTTAATAGCTTTTTCATTTTGATATTTGTAATTTGACATTCTAGTTCTCAAATACACAAATAGAAGACAAAAAAATAATTTGTGAGCGATTTTTGTCATAAGAGGCCAACAAAACTGTGGTTTTTGACATAAGAGGGCGACAAAGACGTATTTTCTGCCCTCAGAAGCAGTCATTACTGTTACTTATACCGATTTTCTGTTTAAGTAGGTGAAAATAGTTATTTATGTATTAAGAATATGATATAAAAATTATGGCATGAGAGATGCTTTAATAAGTCTGACGTGTAAAGGAGGACTTTTGATATCCCAAGGGCCATTAGTAACAATTATGCCCGTAACAAAGTTTTCTTAATTTATGTATTAAACTTACAATTTTGAGAAAAATTTAAGATTTTTTATTATAATTTGATTTTTTTCGGACGTTTTTAACCCTGATCCACCAGTAGTTTACCTCTATTCAATTTTAGTGATTCGAATTTATTCAAATAAGCCAAAAACTAATCAATTTCTGTGAGCAAAGTTTGGTAGAAAGCAGAATTCCTAATTGTGTTCTGTATTTGGCTTCATCCCACTATGAGGTAATGGAATTGAAGGCAATATTGCGGTTTGGAAAAGAGAGGAATAAGGGGCAGAACCGCAGGCAAAATTCTAATTAATCTGTATCTTAATAAATATCAAACAAATTTATATATTTATTTGTGTCGAGCAATTAAAATTTGAATATCGTTTTTATCCCCGAAGCTTAGGAGATGCATAATCATAAAAATGAGTACTTTTCGTCCTGCGTCGTTTACGACGATACAGCATGCAGAAAGCTTCACCTCGTCGAAAGCACTCAGCCCATGTGACGCATTCTTGCTGATACAAAGTGAGGAGCGTAATCGATCAGCTGACTGGGGCCACTGACCCACTACCGGTCGACTCCGAGCTACTCCGAACCGAAACACCGGAGTTACCGCCCTAAATACTTTTTCGGCTTGAAGCTCGAAGCCTAGCTGGAGTCATAAAGAAATTTTCAACTTTTGAGTGGTTGTCATCTTATCAGAGTTCTTGGAACGTGTTTACAATGACGGGAGATGGTTTTAAGATGAGAGATACATAGCCCTCATTGCGTGTAAAACAGCACTAACTTTTGTCGAAAATTTTTCATTTATGAAATAACTTAGAGTAGTTTTTTTTGTAGATTCTTTTAGACCAACATCTAATTAATTGCATCAGTAGGTTTTTTTGTTAAAAAAAGCTGGTCATTAATTAATAAAAAATATTAAAAGTGTCGTATCTAGTAGAAGTGAAAATTGCTTTAATAACAATTAAATATTAATGCCTTTGTGCTTAAAAAAAAACGAATCAATACACTATTATCCAATAAAAATAACTATAAAAAAAATCTTCGAAATATTTGTGTTATAGCTTAGATATTTTCGCCATAAAATTTTTATAACAATCTGACACTTTCAATAAGAAATATGGGTTGCCTATCTATGTGAAAGTCAGACAAAACTTCAGCGTGTTTCGAATAGATGGCGCAACCATTTTCAAATTATGATATTTAAAACAATATGCAAAAGAGAATTAATAAGGTAAGAAATGAAAAAATAAAGTACGAACTTAACATAAAATTTTTAACAGTAATGGTTTCAATTTCTTTTATGGAGTTATGCAAAAGGCAGATTAAGATTTGAAACAATGAGTTTAATACGTAATTTCATTTTTTATTATTAACAATGTATTTATTTCGTAGTAGCACATTTCAACAATTTACTGTTGATTAATAAATTAAATAAATATTTATTTACACTTATTGATTATACTCGTAATATATTGAAATTATTGAAGTTAAAAATAAATAACAAAAATTGCATAGTTTATGCCTCAATAAAAACTTTTACAAAATAAAAACCAAGCATCAAGGAAAAATGACAGGTTAATAGTAAAGCATCACATAGAAAATTAAAGTTACACTTTATTTTTTTTTATGTTTTTTTTTTCTTGAGCTTGAACAATATATGGTGGATCTAAACATTTTTCTCCTTTAGGAATTCTGCGTCTTACAATTTCTTGTAAGACACAGTCATTGTAAAATTTTATTAAAATTGGTAACATTTTATTTTTCCAAAAATTCATGTCAATTTTAATTTCTTCAACAAAAAGTGGGTTTGCATCTCCAGTATAAACTACAAAGTAGCATGCTTCTCGCTGGGCAATATTTAACTGGCCTTGGATTTGATACCAATAAGTATGGTTTCGTTTTAATCTTAATTTTTTCTCATATTTTTCCAGACAAATATTATTTTTTTCGGCAGCCTCTTCTAATGCCACGTTCTGTTTAAAAACGCTGTGCAAACATTTTACTTCCACGAGGTGGGTTTCACCTACAAGTCCTATAACAAAATAAAGTAATGGAAAAATAAATCATTTCAAATCAATTAACAAAGAATAATAGTTAATATACTAACCATCTGGAGACGCACCAAGATACCCATAATTAAGATCAATGAAAAAACCAGCCTTTTTTACAACGAAACCATATTCTGTTTCAAATTTTTTTATGGCGACTGTTTCCATTGTCTTTCCATATTCAAGACTTGGCGTAGAGAGACTGTTCCCATATAAAATTTCTTTAACCAAATTATGGCAAGGAGTTGACGCTCTTCGCTTTATAACGTTGCCAAAAAAAGAGGCTGTCAACCTATCTGCCCTCTCTGTTTTAAACAATTCACTGCCAAACTGTTCTTTTGTGTTTTGTTCGATAAAAGCTCGTTCTTCTTTACTAACCTAAAATCAGTACAATTAAAAAAAAAGTTATTATGGATAATTTATATCTAGTTTGTTTGTTTTTCTTTTTAGTGCGCTAGTCTGTCTCTTTTTAACACATTGTTGTATACGTTGTTATGTCATATACATAATGTATTGACAAGCCCACTAACAAGAAAAACGAACTACATATTAATTTACAAAAAGACAATAAGTTGCCACAGGTGACAGTAAGGCTTATACTAAATGTATTTACCTGTAATTTTGCAATTATTCTTGCACATTCTTCTTTTAGATACTCTTCTGTCGGTTCAGGCTGTTGGGCATTTAAACCGTAATCTATATTTTTTATAGTTGGTAACTTTTGTCCGCTTGTTTTAAATTCCAATTTTTTTCTTCTTGGTTTAACTTTTGCCCTGTGACTTTGAGTGTCAATGTATTGTTTGAAATATTTTCCCGGGCTTTTTTTTGTTAAAGATTTCCATAGACTTGAATGCCACATAATGCCTTTGTTATACCTCATTCCACTCATTGTGCATCTTGCTTGAAATGAGCCCCTTGTAGTCAAATTTAAACGTTTTCCGGCATTAAATCTAGCTAGTATATTCATGAATATTTCTGCCCGGTTGTTGTTCTGATTTTCTAGTAATAAATGAGATTTTTTCAAAATAATTTCTAAGGCACCTGCAAAAATGTATACGGTACATGCAAAAAAATTACAACTAAAAAAAAAGCAAATACTTACTATATAAATGATTGTACAGACCGGATTTTTTTATAGCTTCAATTTTTTTAATATTATGAAGCACGGTAGGTGTCTCACAGTAACGATCTTTACATGAGCGATGGTCACCAAAAGTATGTAAAGGACCATTTCTTAAATCTTCTTTTAACTGATCAAGATTTTTGTTGCAATTATAAATTGCCTTTTGAGCGACCTTTTGTAAATCTTTTATAATTTTGTTTGTTAATAATTTTCTGGCCGCTAAATCAATTTTTGCGTCTTTGCTTAATTGGAAGAGTGTTTTTCCATAATTTTTGAGAACATGATTGACGCACTCATTTTTTTTTACTGTTCTTCCATACGGGACTCGCTCAATTATTTTAGTGTAGACACTGGAGTCCCCCAATTATTGTCTGTTTCATGTTCTTCAGACGTAGAAGGTTTAACCTCACTAAAATATTTTAATATAAAACTTACGTAAAGTGTCAATTGATATAAAAAATAATGTACATTATGATAAAGTATTGAATGCGTTTTAGACATCGCTTTTAATTTTTTTTATAACTTATAACTGAAATAAAATTTATACATAGCTTCAAATTTGTGGTGTAACCTTTTAGATAAAGTTTTAATCGTAAAAACACACTTTTTCACAATTTACACAAATTGCACGCTTGAATACAAACCTAGAAAATGTTATTTTTTCATCCAGTCTTCTTTGTTTTTCTGAACAGATTTTATCATAATTTGTGTCTCCTATAACATTTCTTGTTTCGTCAGTACAATCTGCATTCTTAGTAATAGCTAAAACTGTAATTAAATATTCTGTATAGTTATATATTTTAAAAATATGTTTGTATTTTATTTACCTTTTTTAGCAATTAGATATTTTCTTCGAGAAATAGAAGCTTTATTTCTTTTACAAATCTTTGAAGGTCTTGTACGCGAAGTTTGTCCCATCGTAAAAAAAGCAAATCAGAAACACTTCACTCACAAGTAGCACCACCAATAATAATGAATAATTTGTAAAATTGAAGGAGCTTATGTTACCCACCCTAATTTAAAATGAAACAATTCCGGGAAAAACAAATAGTTGCCGACAACAAATTTCAAGAATTCTTGGCGGTACCGGTAAAAGAAAATTCCTGGTAATGAATGATGAAATTCAGCTAACTGCTGAATTCAAGTACGCAAATATATAATAACTTTGTAAGATTTTCTTATTTCTGTTATTTCAAAAATTATAATTAAAGCAGCCTCTCATAAAAGTTTAAAATTTTTTGAATAAATGTTGAAATCTCACATTTCAAAATCATGTTATTGAATAACATTTTCTTCTCAATTTTTAAATATTAAAATTGTTTATAAAAATATTACTTAATATTCTTGTTTCTTTTATAACTATAACTTCCACAATAACTTACAAACGTATGGTTCCAGCCTGATAATCTATTGTTTCTATTTTAAAATAATAAGACCCACTTTAGACAGTTTTGAAAAACTACATTATTTTAATTTTTGGATTTTTTTAACACCTGACAAGCACCAAAAGTTTTACTTAATCCCAATAAATGCGGTAATATAAATTAGAATATAAACAATCATTTTATTTCAAATTCGAGTTCAAAGTAAAACATAATAATAAATTTATTTAATTTTCCTTTAATAGTTTTTACACTATTTGACATAATGCTGATTAAATTATTATAGCTGCAGTGTTTTAAATAAAAGCCACATATTGTCATAACAAAAAAATCCTTTTCACTTTTTTTTACAAAATATACGATTATTTGGAATATCTTGTAAAGCGGCTAAAGTTCGGGAAGTACCGTGTCCTTTCGAGCTTACTCGAAGACACAAGTCCAAACTTTCTCTAATATTTGGAAGGCTTGGATGGTTGTATTACTAAAAAGTGAATGCCTGCGCCATCTGAACGGTTTTTGTAAACATCCCCAATGTATCTCGGGTCTTAAGCATTTTGATGCCAGAAATAGGTTCTCAACAACTTTGGTGGCTAGTGAAAATTTGGTGAAGGATAGGTATTTGATGTGGTTACAGTCTAGACTCCCTTGAGGCTAGGTTTTAACGAAAAAATATCCATTTGAATACACCCAACTGGAATAATTAACTCCTGGTTCGTTTACAAAAAGCGAATGTGGATATTAAAAACCGGGAAGGGAAGCAAAAAAAAAAGATAAAGGAACATACTGAAAAAGCTGAAAAGGATATAGAGTTATAAATTATAATTTTGGTGTTTTACGCCCATTATTTATAAAGTTAAAAATATTTTTACGGGGAAGTGGACAAGGCAGATAAACTATTTTATAAAGCCGACGTTTCGAATCTTTAGTGGATTCTTTATCAAGGCTTATAAGTAAAGTCAAAATTTGCTGGGCATGGTACCAACTTGTCTCGGTCAGTGATCGCCGGAAGAATGATAAAGAATCTAATAAAGATTCGAAACGTTGGCTATATAAAAGCTTGTCACAAATACTTTATAACAAATAATACGCAAGCTCATTATTATTAAAAAAATGTTCAAATTCTTTTTTTGTGTCTGTTTAATAATAAGCATGGACCTGGTGGAGATTTGGTTTTGTTGTAAAATAAAACAATACAGTTTTTACAGTGTAGCTAAGTGATTCTCCACGTGAAAAATTAATTGGTGGCCATAGACGTTGAATCTATGAATCCGATGGAGCGAAAATCAATATCCAATTTATATTACAAAGTCCCCCTGAACGTGGCACGACCACGATAACGTGACGTACAGTTGAATGACATATAGAGAGATTCTTTGTTGTATGAGAGCCAGGTGTATGCTTGGAATATTTGGAAATAGAATAGAAAGGGTTAGGATTCGGCACGGATTTCAGCTCCCTCATCGATGGGTGGTGAAATGGCGCAGGTGAAGGTAAAACGATACAGGACAATGATGGATGACGTACCGGTACCATCCGTTACCGGATTGAAGCCAATATATTTACGGAAAAACACTCATTGGGTTAATCTTTATGAATTTTTTTTTTCACTCAATTCTTTGCCTCGTTTACTCGAGATATTAATCTTCTGACAAAAATTTTAAAGCTTTCCATGGACAAAACATGACAAGTCAAATTTACAACGACTCGGTTCGCCAGAGAATTGTGGAAAGTTCTATCGTCTTTAAAATTTTATTTGGGGCTGTATAATGCAGATTTTTAATTGCTACAACGCTTAAATTTTAATTATTGTTTCGAGGGTTTTTTGTTTTGTTTCTATAAAAAATTGGACACGTCAGAATTTTTATCGATTTACTTATTAATTTCAAAGTAGCTAATTCAAATTTATTAAAAGTGTCTATATACAGGGTGTCCCAAAGGTTAGAAAAAGCTCTTCAACTTGTTAATTAACATTTAAATTTAATCAAACTCTAATCACTACTTAGTTTGATTATTCACAGTTAAAAGTGAATTAGTGAAATTCAACATTGTTGATCTTCAAAAAAGAAACAAAAAACGAACTTGGACAACATTTTGTTAATAATAATGTGCTTGCTTTTTGTTATTTAATTTGTTATAAAGTATTTTGATATTATGCGAGAGATCAAGATCGTTTTAACAGGACACTACTGTAATTTAACAAATTAATAGATAGAAATTGATTATGTAAAATATTTGTTAAAAAGAGTTTTGTAGATACGAAACAGAGTCTCGTGATAAATTTGGTAAAAAGTGCGTTTCCGGTTGTAAACACTCAAAAAGTCCGAAAAAGTTTTCCCTCAGGGGTTGAGATTCGAGAAAGAGAGAGAAGAGGTGTTGTTAGAGCGTCTCTCCTTTGTGCTGTTAACAAAATGAAGCCTGCATAGTCGGCCATTTTTAATGATCGATGCTTAGAGAGCATGACAAGGGTTCTGGAAATGATTAGTATGTGCAACCCACCCTAAACTAATTCATCGTGTGTTTCCCCCCTACTCGAGCCTCCTTTCAAACGAATTTCACTTCTATGGATTCTGTTTTTTCAAGTCATCTGCCACACAACAGTTTATTTTTCAGACGTGGAATGCAATACAAGATGCGGTTCTAAAAAGAGAGAAAGGAGGGCTTTGAAGCCATATGTCATTCGGAAATGTCTAGTCATCATGGCTTGCGACTACCTGGGGCCTTTATTGTTTAGACCGACCAGCGATCCTCTGACCATTATCACGTGCTGCACAGGCAAATTAGAAACGCCAAAGATGACTTACTTTATTAAGTGCTGTTACCTCCAAATTGACAATGATTCATTCACATTTTAGGCATTATGGCTACCCAGAATTTGACCATGTACAAAGGACAAACGACCAATTTTTTTAATATTATTATTATTATTATTATTATTATTACCGGTTTATTTATAATAAAGTTTATTGACGATTTAGATTTTTTGTTTAAATATACGAAATCTGTACATAATGATTTTTCATAGCAGTCAATTGCAAAAAACCTCCCCAGGTTCGAATAATAGAGTCCAAACTGTAGGGAGAGAAAAGTTAAAAAAATAAAGAAAAAATATATAAAAGGGGAATTAGGAGTAGAAGGAACAATACCAATAGATGTTGAAATAATTTTTTTTATTCTAGATTTCAAAAGAAATTGAATAAAAGAAATGAAGAAAAAAGGCATAAATTAAAATTAAAGCCTTCAAGTGTTTCACCTTTATTTATTCATTTAAGAAAACTAATTATATTTTTTTTATTAATTATATTCATATTGTAATTATGCCTACCTTAAAAAATAGATATAAATAGAGGGCTTCAAACTAGAGAAAATTTTTTGGTGACAGCTGCGGTCCTGTAATCTGAAAATAAAAAAAAAACATAAATATTAATTGTAATTAATATTAATAATTATTAATGATTATTTAATCAACAATATCGTAATCAGAGCGATTAGGTAATAATTGAGATGCTTTAAGCAATTATCGTAGCGAGTATATATCCAAAAATTTAAATCTGAATGTCTTCAGAAAATGAAAATAAAAAATAAAATCATAAAGGAACTTGAACGATTTCGTTTGGAAGAAGAAGAAGAACAAAAAAAGATTTTGCAAGAAAGGAAGACATTTCCAAAAGAGCTTGAACAAGGAGGCTACGTCTAGACTAAAAAAATCTAGAAAAAATTGAGAAACTACAATTCGTGGCAGGTTGGAAGAAAAAGAAGAATAAAAGAAAACGTCAGTTGGAAGAAAGATTCTGGGAAAAGATGTGATTCTAGAAAGAGAAAGAAAAAGTGGAAAGATGCCACTTAAAAAAAAGAGAAGAGCAAGTAGGGATTCTAGAAAAACAGAAGTAGTTTCTAGAAGAAATTGAAAGGCAACGTTTGATGGAAAAAGAGCCACATAACAAAATATTCTAGAAACAGTTGAAAGATATCAGCTGTGTAAAAACAAGACAATGGAATATTCTAGGGAAACTAAAGAGAATTCTAAGAACAAGATAATTTAGGAAACGATATTATGAAATAAAAAAGCAAATTAAAATCCTCGAAGGAGTTGAAAGACGTGTGGGTTGAAAGAAAATAGAAGCAGAAGAAAGGGAAATGTCATTTTGAAGGAAAAGAACTATTTAAGAACCGATTGATAAAAAAGAATCTGGAAGAACAGAGTATGATTCAATAATAGTTTCAAAAATGTCTTTTAAATTTTATTGAACAAAAAGAATAAAAAATTAGACGTGGAGAAACGGCAGCCCAAAAAAAAGAGCAGATTAAGGTGAACTAAAGAGGTTTCTATTCTAAAAGAATTTGAGAGACGATGTTTTATGGAAAAAGAGTAACAAGAATTTATAGTACTAGCTGAAAGACGTTAGCTGAATGGGAAGGAAGAGCAACAGAGTATTTTAAAGGAACTAAAGAAGATTCAAAAGATTCAAAAAAATAGTGTCTGAAAGAATGACAAGAATTTGGGAAATGTTGTTTGATGAAAAAAGAAAAACAGAAACAAAAGAAGGTTCTAAATGAGCAGAAAATTATAGAAGACTTTGAAAAACGGCGTTTGAAAGCTGAAAGACATTGGTTGGAAGCACAAGAAGAACAAAAGATAGTTGTAGAAGACCAAAGGAAGATTCTGGAATGACAGAAGACGATTCTAAACTTGAACAACTATGTTTAAGAGGAACAGAAAAAAATCAGAAAAGACAATTAATTTCTTTGAAGGTTTCTTATTACATTTAAAAGCTAGAAGCATTCTTAAAATTACCTTTTTATAGGACCACCTTCATTTTTAATTACCAAAATTAACTAAAACTGAAATCTATATCCTAAAAAATGACAGCTATTTAAAAAAAATAATTTAGAATAAATGTGTAATTGGAAAAATCAACAATTATTATGTTTCAGACTTCTAAAAAATCTTGAAAGACGTGAGTTTAGAAAAAACAAGAAGAAAAAAAAAGAAAGACGAGCTAAGGAAGTAAACGTTTCCGAAAAAGCTTAAAAAACAACCTTTAGAAAAATAAAAGTAATAAAGAATAAGAAGAGTGAATTCGGGAAGACTGGATAATTGAAGAAGAAAAAGAACAAAAACCTCCTGCAAAAGAAGATGAAAACAAAGACAGAAGCAAGATTATGAGAGAAAAAGAAAAAATGAAAAACTACAAAAGGAGAAAGTGAATAACGAACGAAAGACGCTTTTAAAAAAATTTGGAAAACCACGACTAGTAGAAGAATATTCTCGAGAATTTCAAGAGCTTGCAGCAAAATTCTTTGAAGAATGAAATAGAGAAGGAATTTAAAACAATAAAGCTTCAGAAATTAGATAAGATTTGAAAATAAAGGTTAGACATTAGAGCGTTGGAAACAGAACAAAAAAAAAACAAGGTAATTGGTAAATGTATTCGTTTAAAATCCATCTCTTCGTAAAAAACCCAAATTAGGACCACGTCACAATACAATTATGTATTTCTAATGTCCTAATGGCTGAAACACCTGTGTATATACCTGTCAGATTCAGTATGTACAGTCGTTTCAAGAATCTAGTGCGTACTTATTATAAAGATGAAGCACAATAATAATGTTTGTGAAAATTACGAAATTGCAATAAGGCCGGCTCGTACGCCATCAAAAGGGTAAACCTGCCCTTGGGAAATATGTCATATGTTGGGCTGCTCTAGGCTCTGGTATTGACATGCAAGCATGGAGAAACAAAGAGATGTGATGCTACCGCAACGAATCAGAGTAAGATGCAGCTAAAAGCTCTGAAAGTAATGTGAGATTTATATTCTCCCTGTAATTTCGGTTCTGTTTTGGTTTTCTTAATATTCGGCAAGGTAGCCGTTTCGTTATTCTATATTTAATTAGTTATGTAAATTTTCCGCCATTCAGACCACGTATTTGATGAGCGAGCGCAACCTGAATTATTAATCACCGAAGGAAAAATGATGAAAAATTTATTCCTTTTCATATTGTCACAGGAGGACGGATTCAATTATATTTTACAATAAAAACGCGAAAAATTAGTTTTGTTAATCTATCATTCATCTTCTTTTTTCTGGTAAAACAATTTCGGGTTTTCCTGTTCATGTTTCACAGGGGGGGTAAAAAATTCCTGCGTTAATAATGGCTGCTATTAAAATGCCCCATTCCCATCTACGATAAATCACTTTATGCAACGCACGACCGTTACGTCGAGGAGTTCATGAACTTTTCTCTGCATTTTCAGAGTGATTAAACCATTATTCGAAAATTTTCTTTGTTGCAGGATCGTCGACCTTGACGCTCTACCTGAAGACACTATTTACAGCTATTCTTAGGAGAGCAGGTAAGGTGCTTTAGCTCTAGGTTATGATTAGGTTTTGGTAAAATGTTCAAAATTCGAAAGTGCTACGACTTATCACCAGGACCACACTAGTGTACCTGAGAAAACAATCCCTATTCAGTAGGTGCAGTAAGGTAAAATAAGACCGATGTTAAAATATCAGCCCTTAATGGTCGCTCATAACAACGCTTTATACAAAAAAGTATTACGTAAGGCACCAATAATTAAAATATTGTAATTTTGAATTTATTTAATAATAAGATACTACAAGGTAAAAAAAAATTCTTGAAATTTACGAAATATAATTTCAAATTTGACCTTCTATAACTTTTCAAAGGCTCACATTTTGACCTAAGTCTAATTTCATTTTACTACAACAGCTGAATAGGAGATTTCAAACAACAAAAAAGATTCGATTTTTTTAAAATAACCCCACTGAACGGTGCTGGACAGTGAAAAGTGGGACACCAATTTGACAAGATTCTCTCAAAGTTAATTTTCATCCAGTGTTGTCAGTTGTATTTTGAGATAAATTGCGATGTTGGTGATTTTTTCAATAAAAAACAAATAACAAATAGCATGACGTCGAGGGACACGTGCTATTGAGATCACCAACCAACCCATACATAACTAACACATATTTTTCTCTCAGCTGTATGTCCTGTCTTTGAGTTTTAAAAAAATTTAAAGTAGTTATGAAACAAATTTAATAAATTCTAATAATAATAAATTTTATATAAATTCTTTATTAAAATATCGTTGAATCACGTTCCTAAATAAAACCTCTTTGAATCCTCATAACCTTGCAATGAAAAAACGAGTCTTGGATTAATCCGGACAGATATTAATTGTCACCAGTTGGTAAATCAAAAGTGGGGCGCACATGTTCACCAGCAGTTATTAAAACAAGTCAAAATGACCGCAGATTTTCTGGTAATTACCTCGCTTTGGGCGGTCATTATTTACCATAATTTTGTCAAAAAGAAAATCAGTTTAATTTCGTCTGGAAACTTTTGGAAGTGATAATAGAAAATGTGGCTAAAAATCAATTTCGTTTCGAGCCTCAAATATTATATTACAAGCTGACAGTTTCGAAATTAAACCGGAAACCCACTTCATTTACTCAAATCTGATACATTTTAATATTGTCGGTGGCAATATTGATATATGAATTAATTGCAATTATCGTGTATGCTTTTGTTTCTAAAACCATTTAGAAGCAGCTTTAGAACGTTAAACTAACCCACACGTACAAATATTTGCTTTTCCAATTTTCATTCTTGTTTACCAAATGATAAACTTCAGAACGAGAACATTTCACTTACGTGAACACCATTGGTTGAAAACTTGAAAACTAAACTTTCATTTCCAACCAATTAAAGTTTGGAATTGTTATTCTATCACGGATTTTGATTGGTGTGTGGTGGTATAATTCTATGGTATCTGACACATCAATTGTCTCTCTATATTATTAAAATTCCTGATTGTAATAGACAGAGCCGCACTGGCAGTTTCCCAGTTAGGCCTTTAATATTGGGGTCCCCTAGCTTCAACTAGTTTTATTTTGTGTGTAAAATAACGACTTCATCTAGAGTGCTCTGAAATTTTCATAACTTAGATTATGTCATATTTGTTTAGCTGTCATTTTGTAGACGTCACTTTCTTACATTCAATAACAATCTTCTTGAAAAACTGTCAAACACGTGATACAAGTTTTGTAATTATTTTTACGAAACACAGAGCACAACACCAACTTTTTCTTGAATTTTTTAATGAACATACGTTATAAGTAGAGATGTCAAAATTTAAAAATATAACAAAAATATAAACACTGTTTTTGAGATAATTTTGTAGTTGCTACAATTTTGTAGTAAAAAATAAATGTTAAAAAACAGGTTTTTGTTATACAGGCTGTTCCAAAACTCGCAAACCAACCTGTTGATAAGATGTCAATTAAGGCTCAAGGAAAACCAGTTTTTTTTTAAATCTATCCCCATTTTGACAGTTATAATAATTAGATTGACACTAAATGCTGCAAAAGGACTTATAATCATTTATTTATTCGTAAAAGCTATGAATAAAAGTAACCAAAATTTTATTTTATTTAATACAAGCTCCCAGTATTTTGAACATTAAAAAAGCTGTTTTTTTATATTTTTTTCTGGAGCTCCCCTGATCTTGGAGAAACGCGTACTCTTTCCTTAGTTCGCAAATTTTGGGACATCCTGTATAGAAATTCTGCACGTTACAAAAGTATATTACTCAGCAGTTCTTCAGAAGATGCAATATCTCAAAAAGTACCACTAGAATCAGGTAAAAAACAAAATAAATCTTTTTGCTATGTTTCTAAGGGTTTCTGTCACCCTATCAACTAAAAAAAATTCCATCGATCCGAAACCTGCAAGTTTGGATCCAGCTAATGACCTTAACTGTGACGTCACAGGAGTGGACAAGGTGCTAAAGCATAGAAGATAAAAATTTTCTGTTAAAAACGTCTTAAAATAAATAAAAAATACTATCATTTAGAGAATTAAATTCTTAATATTGGTATCATAAATGGTAAAATAAATTGATAAAGAAGTTAGTGGAATAAAATAAAAAATTCTAATGCCTTAAACACACTATTAATGTTATTATTATCAAGTAGACAAGAGAAGATGGGTGTGACAAGCTTGGAGATGGGTGTTTGTTTTTTTTTTATTTATAATTGGTTTATAAACGCTTGAATTTTATGGTTTTGACTTACAAACTAGTTTATAAGGAGAGAAAAGTGTGCGCTATTTAGTGAAGACAGTATTGGATAAAGAAGGTATATATCGATATATCGATACTCATCCATGTGTGCTTTAGATAAAGATTTCTATTGTTTAAATTAGTTTATTAAACATTTGATTTAAAAAACAACAAAAATTGTAAAAAAATAAAACTCCGAAACAAAAAACCTTACATAAATTAAAAAAAAGACTTTCAAAACATCAAACAAAAAACAAATTTAAAAAAATAGAAAACAGCACTAAAGGCTTGACAAAAGAAATAGTTTTTTTACAAAAAGAAAGTAAAATCAAAGCATCAATTTTTACACTGATACTTTATTTAAAATTTGATGCATCGATATCAGACATTGAAACAAAGAAAATCATGTATCGATATTTACACCGATACTTGTGTCACCACTAGCGCTATTGTCACCGAAACGACCAGTTGGACACCGTAAAATTCAAACATTTCTAGACAAACTATAAGCAACACACCATCCCAAACCACCAAAACGGACATAAATACTCATCAGACTAGCCCCAACAGGCATTGAATGACTCCATTTTGGCCGCCTGCAGTTTTGTGATGCTGTTTTCGGTTTGATTATTATTTTTATTTAAAATTTGAAGTAGCCAAATTATGTTCTATTGATAATAGAAGGATATCAGCAAACTGTCTGACCTCTACTGGAATATAATCAACTTTTCCAGTATCCATGACAAAAAAGTACGAATAACACTTTGATTCTTGATGGGAATCCCTATAATAAAAAAAAATGGGCTTTCGACTAGTCTAATGCGCTACAAAATGAATATGAATGATTAGAAACCTTTTATCAGATAACTAGAGCGAAATATTGTTGGGAATTTTGTAACCTGTTCCAAACAGATTATCTAAGATGTCTTAAATATATTTGTTTTTTTTTTTAACAATAAAAAATGTTGGCGTCCATATATCACGTCCATAAATTTTGATTTAAAACAGGCAAAAACTGTATTTTTAGATCCGGCTATAAATTCCGAATTCGTAATGTTTTTCCCTCTGTGACAAAAAAAATTGTATGAGATTTGAAAGTAGAAGTAAAATTGTCATTCCGCATGTAATAAATGTTAGCAACACTCCCCTTTTCCCCATTCATCATCTCAGTAACCCACAAAACCGTGTCTACCAATGCCACCTGTAGCAATGGGTCAGTGCTAACCCACTCTCTTGTCTCGATTTAGCGTCCTCCTCCTCGTGTATAAAGCGCGTATCGGCCTGGTGCAAAGAAAAGCCAATTCCTGCTCTCTCGAGAGTCCAATCTTCTTATTAGGTATAGTGGCCGATACGTGATCCGTTGATGATGCTCCCCTCCCGACGTGAGCGTTGATTGGACGCCACGACGCCCTTGGCATGGATCGATAACGCACAACCACGCACGCTGCTCCTCCAGGAATGCAATATCCAGGCGAGGGGGAAAATGTCCGCGCTATTTGAAAAAGGGATTTCAGTCGGAACAGCAGTAGGGAAAGCTCCCTTCGAGAGGGATGTATTGGGCGTACTGAAAACGTACGGCTACCATGAAAACGATGGGGATGCGTGTGCGCTAAAGAACACGCTTAGATAAGTGAGGGTTTGATTTACGATGATGACTATATCGATTCGGGAGATGATAAGCGTGGGATAGGTTATGGACCATGGACAGTGGAGATCGCGAATGGGACAGAGGCTTTATATGGAATGATCATGATGGGGGTCATTCCGACAAAGAGATCAGGTTAATTAATGAAGTTGTTGAGGAAGATATCTTATTTTATGTAAGACACTGTCATTCCTGTATCGTTTCAAAGGAATTCCTTGAATGGGATTGCTTGATATGGGCTTGGAAAAAAAACTGGTTAAGAGTAACATGCATAAAAATTGTTACCAGAAATTTTGGAATAAACAGAGGAAAACACTAATAAAAGATAGGCTTAAGATGGTATTCAGCTGTTAAAAAAGATCATGTAGGTAGGTAGATATAAAGCCCTAAGTATTATAAGAAACACCTGATGGTTTACTAAACAAAATGGAAGTTGCAAATCAGGAACTTTTCCTTTTCAAAAAACGATTATCTATTTTTGAATATATCTTTTTGTAATCTTATAACACAATAAGAAAGAGAAATGACCAATGAGGGTGCCACACGAGAGAAACATAAAGATATCATTTCAAATTTGACATTAGTATGACATTTAAAAATGGGTTAAAGTGTTTTTGTGATTTCCACTATTTCAGAATAATGTTTCAATTGTTATAGAGTATTTTAAATTTTTTTTAGTAACGTAAAAAAATTGATTTTTATGGTGGTTTATCTTGCTAGTTTTCCATTTTCCTTTTATTAGGAGAAATCTGTCTTCTTAAGAGGTTTTTCGTCAACAAACACTATTTACAGCTTCAATGAAATCAGAAAAATCACGAAAACACGGACAGTAATAATGTTATAAACGATTATAAATGTATAAGAACGAAATTGAATTATTGATACCGAGAAGGCTTTGTATTTTGTCAATTTGAAGATAATTCTTTCTTCCCCTAGAATCCTAGATTAATTCAAACAAGGTCACCTATAAACAGGCTCTAGTCAGTCCCTTTACAAAAATACGAGTTTGGAACAAACACTATCAAAAATTTTTTTTTACAAATTTCTAACTAAAAACGTCTTCGGAATTTGGAATTGGTGAATTGAATTTCTTTAATCCCGAATTGGATTGCGTTCAGGTTAGTCCTTAAGTCTCTTAAGACAGACATGTCTTACTAAAAATAAAGAAGTTTCCATTTGATTTCGCTGCTCGTTAATACATAAATAATACGAAGCATTATTTTCTTATGATTGAGAAATGATATAACGAGAGATTTAAAAATCTTGAGATCAATGAAGGCTTAGACAAAAATGAGGTTTTTTCACTTAAAACTAATTATTTTTGTTACCTTAACTGTCAGGACTTTTTGTAGAAAATTCTATCATACAAAAGACGCAGGAATGTGGATTTTTAATTAAAGAAAATCACAATGAAGAAGAGCTGCATGAAATTCAAAATGGTGGTTGAGTGAAAGACAGTAATCACTGACAGTTCAACATTTTTTAATAATCATTTAATCAAACTATGTTCTCGCGTTTTCTTTTTAGATTATCTTTTCAACACGTAGTTTTTTCAACTTTAGAAAGCTTAAATCAGTTAAATCATCGTTTTTTCTCATGCAAAAAAGCTATACCCACTCAATTTCACTTAATTTATAAAGGTTAGTGAAATTTTTCAAACGACAGTTTCACTTAAACTGATCTATGAGACGAAGCATCGTTTAGTGTTTCTCGGCCAAAAGAACAGTTTAGTGTTTCGTCAGCTAGGTTAATTGTAAAAATACAAGGCATGTAACAAATATGGCAGATATTTCTTCAAATATAAGAGTATAGTTTAGGTTTTAGGCGGAATTAAATTAGCTGACTTTCTAAGAAGCTGCAATACACCCAATAATTGTTGAAGTTATGAAGATCCAGATTATCCTGACGATAGATTTTGATTAAGGTGGTTGTATTATTTTGGTTTATTGCAGCTTCGTATAAAATCAGCCCACTTAATTCTTCCTGGACCTTCTATCGTCTACAATTTGCAAACTAAATCCAAAGCAGGATATTCCAAGGAGAAACAAAATTTCAAAATGTCTTCAATTTTTAGATCGCCAGTGTGTTCTACAGCTCCTAGCCATTTCTCTTTTTCTTCCTCTTTTTCCTGTTGTTCTTTCAGCAAGTACTTAATCTGTTTTTACTTAGCATAGCAATCTTATTTCTCCATTATATTCATCCATTCCTGTTCTGCCACTATAAATTTCCCTTAATAAATTTTGTCTCTCAATAGATCTCAATGGATCTTTAGCTTGTCATATCAATTGTTATTTATTGTCACATCCAGCTAATTGATATTCTCTAACAAAGAATCTCAAATAAATTATTTAAAGCAGTACTTCGTTTCTTCTGTTCAAATTGTAAGCAGATCTTTTAGAACCTCTTCTTAGATCTTTGGATCTTTAGATCTCTTCCTTTATTTTTAAATATTTATCTTTCTAGGATGTTTTCGCCAGTCTTCTCTCTTTTCTTTTTTTTTAGTCTCTGTTTACTTATTTTCCTCAGCGTAATTCATTCATTAGTAATCCGATTCAGTAATTTGTATTACTCATCACACCTAACTTCTAACTGCTTTCTTAAAATCAATAAACAGAATTATGCAATTATGCAATTTCATCTAGACTATTAATTTATTCAAATTTACTTAAAAATAGAGCAAAAGGTAATGCAATTACCAAGTTGATTTGTCGCATTTATCTGTAAAATTTTGGGTAAAAAACAACTAAAATTTTTGAAAATTTTACATCTCCAATTTAATTATACTGCTGAAAGAGGTGGAAAAGGAAAAGATATTTGATTTGTTTTTCTAGGAGGACCGTTCCTCTCCCTTTGTTGTTCAAAGAAGTCATATAAAATTTCATTCCCCCGGCTTTTCTTATTCAAGACCAATGAAGTACTCCTATCTCGGCATTTCAAGTTATTTCACCACGAACATTGGACATCCACCAGTTCAGGATGTAGATCCAAACCTGAAAATTCGTTTGCTTCAAAATCGAATGAACCGGAATTGGGGCCCAACTGCAACTTGATTCTTATCTTTGAAGTCTACATACTTCTAGCAATCTATTGATATCTGCTTGTAGTACAGATTTGAAGGATAACATACGATTTTTGCACTGATGTCAGGTGTGAATGAGGTTTTCTAGCCATCAGAGCTTCTTTCTTTTCATTTCTTGACTTTCTGGTTGCACTCTAGTCAAGTATTTTGATCTTGGGAGGTTCAGCATCTTGCAATTCGTCTCTGGATCAAATTCTGGTGCCACAGTTATCAAAAATTTCTCCAGTTTATGAATTATTTCAAAAAATTCATCACAAGTCATGATTCCTCAGCCTTATCCAGAGATTAGATTCCAAAATTGCTTCTAGCTTCAATCAAACTTCACAAGATGACTTGCAATTCTAAGCAGAAATCTGCTTTTTCCAATTTGCTTTTTGGTCGTTTTGTTCTTTATAATTAGCGCCTCAATCCTCATCTTTCTGTGTCTCCTTTCTTCTCATTGCTCAATAAGAAACTTCGAATTACGTTTTCTATTTTTTTATTATAATGTACTTTCACTTTTTCTTGATTGATAAAAATCTTCAAATCAGAAAAGGATTTTAGTCAACAAAGTCTGAAAATTAGGATAAAACCACTGTAAAAAGGAGCAAAATTTGCGATGTCATGCGACCGGTTCCAAGACTTAAATTTTAAGTAGACTAATATAAAGCAACTGGTGCAATAATAAAAATTTTAAAAGCTCATATCTTTCTCCAATTAAATAAATATATCTGAAATAAAATTAACGATTTCTCCCTTTTATACGCCTCGAAAAAGTTCCAATTAACATCTAAAATAAAACTCATGACTCGGCAATAAAGACAGGTGGTCTTCACCAGTGTTTATATCCCTTCTATCTTTGTATCAAGTTGCAGAAATGATGTGATAAAAGCACAACTGATATCAAATAAAATGCAAGCCATGAAGTCTACTTCAGCAGTTTCGCCAACTCAATTTGCGACAGCTGATGTCGATGCCAACACGTTTCTCTAAGTTCGTGCGTGATGTTGGAACTAATTTCCATTAGGATTAGTCGGTGCATGGAAACTCTACTGCCTAGACTCATTAAGCTAATGCAAGGGAATCGAATCTCCTGAATTAAATTTTGATTTTTTACACCGATAAACAAATACTCAATTATTTATTTACATTAATTATAGAGGTGGCAAGCCAGACGCCAGACTTCTGTCAACACAAATAAATTCCTTCAGTTTCAGTTTTCAGACCAACACACAATTATTCCGCAGGCTTAGGTTCCTGGAATTTTAGATGGAATTGAGTGATGCCAATCTTAATCCTTCGTAAAATGGGTAGCACTTTGAATGTGTTTCTGGTATTTCAAAACTTGATCAAATATGCAAATAGAAATGGTATTTCTAACCATTAATCAATAACTTGCTAATGAATACTTGACTTGACTGTATTTTTCAACTTAATGCCGTTTGTTTTATTGGCTTCTATCAGAGTTAATATTAAAAGAAGCGCAATAAGGAAGTTATTCATTTTTATCCCATTATCTTCTATTAGATGGTCCCCGACACTAGATCTTTCAGCAAGCTTAAAAAGTGGTTTTATAGATTTATTTTCATAAAATAATTTGTACAAATATGCTTAAAATAATAAACGATGTCTGACGAGATGAAAAGAGCTAGACGCTTGGTGTGCAGTATTCTTCCTGGAAATATAAGATAGATCAGTGATGGCAGACTCCAGCAAGCGGCATATCATCAGAAGAGGCGGTGATTGATGCCTCGGTTAATGATGCTGCGTTCTCTCCATTAGGAGAACAGAACTGTGTCTCAAAAAGGACGTTGATCACCGGTTCACGTGCAAGAACTGCGCAGCGTGTAGTGACGATGCATTAATAAATTATCATCATTATTCGAGAGCGAATCGAACCCTCCAACTGGATTGGGGGAGAAGTTCTTTACGAGAAAACGTAATTCGATGGATTTGGGAAAAAGTGAGTGATAAGACGAAAACTTTTTCTGTATTTGCTAGGTATACAAGGAAAAAAAATCTGGATGTTTATTCAATGCGAATAACCTGTTCGGGTTGCCCTTTGTTATCCCACCTGTATAATGTTTACCAAAGATTTAGTTTTAGCTGAGTTGAATGTTTCTGTTTCATCACAATAATTGATGCCGTATGTGGAAATAAGGGGAAGTAGAGAGAAGATAATAGATCGAGTACGAAACAGTACGCAAATTGAAAAAAAAAATCTAATTAAATTTCAAAATTCAATTTGGGAGGTTTTATTTAAAGAAAATTTCTGTATTATAACCTCTGTAACTGTGAAGGGTTTCGCACCAATTTAAGTGATTGGGAAACTTTTTATTAACTCACTTAGCTAAAGTGAAAAAGGGATGAAATATCTCTAATAATAATAATTACTTAGTTACATGTTTCTGAAATTTTGGATGCTAACGTGTGTCCCAAAACTTTCGTCGCACATTCTTTGTAAAAAAAGTGACATATCTAATTAATTTTATTGTAAGTACTAGAAAGAAGTGTACAAAACGTAATAAACGTCAAATGAACCTCTCCCCCTAGCCACTGAATTTTCAAAATAACTAAACAAACATAAATATTCTTTGTTTTAGCCTAAACAGAGGTGTCACGACTATAATCAAACTAAAGCATACGAAAACTGGCAAATTACAACAAAAACACTACAAAATAGACTCTCTTTTGTTTACCCTTTTATACCTGTTATTGGATTTGAAAGCTCCCTCTGTATTTCATTTTTTGCCGAATATTTATATACCCTCTGTTATTTTTTTAGAATTTTATGCTTTAGAAAGCTCTTGTTTTAAAAGTGTCACAAATGCCTTCTTGGATTCATCAAATTGCAGCCTGTTTTGTTTGGTAACAACAATGTAAGATTAAAATATCTTTTTAGAAAATTTAAACAATCTTTAGAAAAATGAAAAAATTGTTGAGACTTTTTGGACGATTTTATTGTTCTAGGAAGTTATTTTTTAGGATTTAACCTAGGTTTCGGGGGGGATTTTATATACAATATTGCATAAAATAGAGCGCATTTCAGGAAAAACATGTCGTCATAATGATATATGTTTTTAAATGACATGCTAGTATTTTTTATGCCCATTAGGATGCCTTTTTAGTTACTTGCATGTACCAAAAATGTTTTCAAATCAGTCCAAAAGAAAAAAAAAGGCAATAGGAAATAATGCTTTGCAAGGGGGTTTGAAGTCCCTATAAAATAAGTAGTAAAATTATTGGGGAGATCAGGCTACGCTGCTCTAGTGAAATTTTGTAATTATTATTTTTTACTATACTTTTTAAAACTCCTGTTAAAATCCCTACAAAAAGACAAAATTTGTATTTCGATAGTTAAAAGTATTTTTTTTAATATAGCAAAAGAGAAACATAATCTGATCTTTTTTATAAAAAACTTTAAAAATTTACATAATATTTATGATTCACAAGTGTTGAAATAAAGAGTTAGTCCTCGGTTGTATCTGCAAATAATGAAACTAACGCTTCAACGAATGAATTTCCGTGATTTTCCTGTTCATAGCTGTCCATAGATAATATGCTAAGACTTCAATTTGTGTGATCCTACAATAACGATAAACTCTCTTATTACTTTCTTCAACCTCTTTTTTACTAATTTATGTCTCACAGAAAGTAATGAGATACATCAAACTTAAATTATTCGAAAATAAGGCATTTTCTGAAAAGAGCTTTTGTATTTCTTCGTTCAAAGTTGATTGCTTCATTGATTTGCTACAAAGCCAAAAAATAACATTATGACATAGTTGAAAACTGCACTGCATCAAGCACTTTGAGGTTAGATCAGAATCACGATTTTGTTATCCAAAAATGAGATAGAATTTCAATCAGAATCAAAGACAATCTCAGTATCTGAGGGTATAAACGTACTGGCAATGACGTCACCCAACATGGCTGCCTGGGGATCTTGAGAACTGTGATTTTGTGAATTTAGAGATAATCAGGGAGGAGATTTAAAGTTAGTTTAATAAAAAAAAAAATTAACAACATTCGTCTTTTTACTTCCCAATGACAGAGATAATTAAGGAGGAGATTTAACGCTAATTTATTAAAGAAAAGGACTTCAGACAATCTCAGTAGGTATCTGAGAGTATAAAGACTGGTAATGACGTCACCCAACATGGCTGCCTGGGGAACTCAATAACTGTGCTTTAGTGAATTGTTGTTCAAGATTGCTTATTACACCTGTTGATTTTTAAGTGTTGATGTTGTATTTGATTTGTGACAATCACGAGAGAAATAATCCTTACGTTGCTTCTGTTAGAAAACAATAAGATTAAGTGAGGTTATGTGCAT
This sequence comes from Tribolium confusum, assembly GCA_029207805.1. NCBI lineage: Eukaryota > Metazoa > Arthropoda > Insecta > Coleoptera > Tenebrionidae > Tribolium > Tribolium confusum. The sequence goes on from JALGAY010000004.1 coordinate 2,427,652, forward strand.
TGACTTGATGCATTCTATTGTTGATTGCTCTAGTAAAATGCCTCAATACCGAAACGAGATTCGTCTTGTCGTTTCTCAAAGTTAGAGATAATCAGGGACGAGAGACTTTAGACTTAATTTAATAAAGAAAAGAAGCTTGGTATTAGGGGTATGACGTCATTTGAGAGTACTCTATTATATCAAATTCGGTTACCACAAAAAATCTCTATAAAACATGTAAAATTTAGCAAGATTCGTCTTTTTATTTCCCAATGACAGAGATAATCAAGGAGAGGATTTTAAAGCTAGTTTAATAAAAAAGGACCTCTGTATGGACTAATGATGATTATGACGTCACGTGAAACTCTCTATTGTATCAAATTTAGTCACCAAATTGCAAAAACACCCTAAAATATGTAAAATTTAACGACTTATGGCTGCCTATAAATTATAACTACAAATCGCCGTGTTAATACCGCTTTTAACTGTTTTATTTATTCTTTAAAGACCATACGAAGAGAGCTTAATGTCAAACAAAGATGAATTTGGTACTCGACAGTTAATTACAGTTAAAAAGACTATAAATTAACTGCTTTCATTTATATAGCTTGAGGCTTTCATGCCATCAGCACATTTACAATGCTTATACTGTTAATGACTGTATCTTATTGTGAACTTTATGAAATTGGTGCCTTAAAACGGATTGTGATGTGTGTCTAAATAAAAAAATAGTCCAGACTTAAGTCGAAAAATTTTAATTAGACTAACGCAAGTTTTTGAAAATTGCCGCGTTCTGAATTCGATATGGAGAATCTCTCTGAATTTCCCACGTATTTATTCGTGGTAAGAAAAAAAAGTGTTTTAATTAAACGTGGGCACTTCATTCAAGGTAGAGACGTGTGCAATTTCCTCCCCTCTGTTTTTTATATTCAGTAATAATTAAATAACAATTCTGGGAGAAAGCTTCTTCAAAATCAGTTTCCCCTGTCATACAATCAAATTTTAATTGTTAAAAACGCACCCACGGCACAAACCCCAAGTCGCCTTTCAAGGACGTGACTAAATCAGCTTTCGAAAGCTTTACAAGCCATTAAAAAGCAAAAAAGTTATTGAGTCTAATGAAGAACTGTTTCAATTACAGGAAACGAAATCAACGTTTTATTATAACTCATATTTATTTATTGCTTTGTAAATAATACGGTTTTCCTGCAGCTGTTTCTTAGAAATCTAATTAAAGTGTTAGAAAGTTTGAAGAACTGTGGGAAAATCCTGAATTATCCTGAAACCCTCTTTATTCAATTGGTCAATTTCGTCACGTCGAAAGATAAGAATAGTCAGGAAGCCATCAAAAATTTACATGAATAACCACGAGCTAAGAATTGACAATGTTATGGACCGAATTGGCCCTCTGGGTGTCCTTGCAGTGCGTTAATTATTGCTCATTTCCATTTGATGTCGTGAGTCATAATCGCTGCATAAATATGAAGGTTAGTCCCGAATCTGCATAATACGCTTTGATTGGAGAGGACTGAAATCCCTGTAGATTTCGAGTGATAGAAACGCCATGACAGAGTTGATCCTTGAATAGCATGGTCGCCCGTCAATCTCTCCAGCAACTCCTCGTCTTTTTCCATTTCTCGAAGCGAGACAGCCGTTCCCTCGCCTGCTCTCGCGTCATTTTCAAATGGCGACCAATCCGGTTACAGGTAGGGATATGTTTACCCTCATTGGAGGAGTGAAGGACACCCAGTTCCTATCCTTGCTATCCGGCGCAGTCGCGTGTTCGGTGTGGCCAAGTGTGGAACTTGAAGAACTGTTTCTAGTTACCTTTGAGGGTTTCCCGTGCGATTTTCTCTTGTTTTAATGCCTACGTGATTGTGATTTTTCCTTTGGTTTCTTTCCGGATTTTATATGATATGGAACGGAGAGGTTTTGGTTTTTTTACGAAAAGGTCAGTTTTTGTTTTTATTTAGATTTTGTTTGGTTTAAATCACGTGATTGGCAAGAGGACGACTGTCTAGATAACGGTACGTTTTTAATGCATCCTTCATGTTGGTTTTTGCGTTCAAAATGGCGCCATTGGCTGTCTTTGTCTAAGGCTTGCATGTGCCGATAGTGGTGTCTTCGTCTGTGCGATTTTTTTCGAAATTTTTGTGAAAAACTTGACCTAGTCCGGCATGACGTCGCCAAAAGCCCGACGGCGTCTTGGTGGTTTTAACTGCACGGTAATTGAGAGAGTGGGGACTGAGTTTTGCTCGGGTACATCTGCTTCAAGCCGATGCAGTTGGCAGCAGTGGCAGTTCCCCTTTAAGCGGCGCTAGTCGGAGCGTGTCTGTCGCGTTCAGAGAACAGTTCGAGATATCGGCTTGCTTGATTAACTGTTAGGTAATTTCGGAGATTACACACGATTGTTATTATGAAATCGATGATGGCCATGTTTCCGTTTCCTTTTTTCTCATCACTAGATTTATTACTACAAATTGAGAATTCGGAACTAAGACAGAAAAGAACACTTAGGATTAGGCCTAAATCGAAACAAATGACGATTGCGATTTCATTTTGACTAATGTACCACTACCAACCCCAAATTCCAAAAAAACACTATTCATCTTGATTTTTTGAGGGTTTTCGGAAAATTATGGTTGGCATCCCCTCCACCCTTCCAACTAATTTAGCCAATAAAAATTATATCTAGAAAAAGTTTTTACCTTGAATATCTAAATCTGTTTTGACGTTTCTTATTGGCTCCTAAGAAAAAGTAACGAGTGGGGCGAGCAAATTAGAGAGTAGCTCTTTAAAATTACACTGGACACAAAAAATTAAGAAAATTCCTATAAAACTGGAAAAAAATTCAATCAATAATACAACAAAATAATTTAATATTTACTAATTTTAACACATAATTTGATGGTTTCATAAAAATAAATTAAAAAGTCTATGAATAAAAAAAAAATAAAAAAAAATTCTGGTGCATAAAAGAAAAGAAATATTTTTGATATCAATAGCGAGTATTTTGTCCTCTAACACATAAAACATTCCGAATTCTACTTCTTATGAGAGTATCAATTCGTTCCTGTGGAATTTGCAACCACAGAATCGGTAAAAACTAGGGCTGGGCGATACCTGTTTTTAGGTATCGTAAGTATCGAGGTATCGGAGGTATCGCGGTATCAGGAAGTATCGAGGTATCGGAAGTACCTATAGGGCTATCGGAGGTATCAAAGTATCGCGGTATCGAAGATATCGAGGTATCGGAAGTATCGGGTAGCGATAAGTAAATGTCGCATCAAATATCTTATGAGTTTGTTTGTTTTCATCAAAATAGCTTGTGTTTTTAACATCCAAAGCACTCTGAATAGGATATTCATTTATAGCCACCCTTTATCAAGGTAACGCAGGTATTGAAGTATCGGAGATATCGAGGTATCGGAAGTATCGGAGGTATCGAAGTATTGGAGGTATAAAGGTATCGATACTTCGATACCTGATTGCAGTCGGTATCGGTGTACGATACCTGAGGAGGTATCGATAATCGATACCTTCTGTAAGTATCGATATTTTTCCCAGCCCTAGTAAAAACCGGGTAAGCTCCCTCACGTTTTCGAGTTAAGGTCTATACTGTTGTCTTCCAAGAAGGTCCCATGTACGCTCAATTGGATTTAAATCTGGTGAACGTGGAGGAAGAGCAATTTGATGTCAATAAAGTTAGCAGAACATATATTTCTTTGCAGGAAAATTTAAAGCTAATTAAATGCTCTAATTAAAAATTTTGTGCTCGTATTTAAAAAAAAAATATGTTCTCCTGGCTTAATAAAAAGTTAGCAGAGCAACAATAAAATATGACATAAAACGTAAATATAATAATTGAAATATTGCAAGCTTATTACGAGCTAATTAATCGTACTTTAGTTAATTAAAAAAAATATCCAAAGTGCCTTCTATCGGTCACCGCACAAATATTTAAAAATGTGTATGTTTAGCTGCCTATCTTTCAAATAATTTTAGGCAGTATTTTGACATTTTAGCTTAGTTTAAGGCAAAACGGTGGTATTTCACATTAAAATTTTAAATTAATTTGATAATTTCACTTTGTTTCACCTTCCTTGCGTCTTATAATCACTCCTAAAAACTTTTTATTTATTTGACAATTGTGCGCATGCGCGAACCCCTTTTTTCCCAAAGACTGACCCCTTTTTCACAACGATTTTTCAACATAATTAGATCTTAATTAACTTAAAATATTTTCATTATGTTATTTACGTTTAATGTGATACTTTAATGTCTGCTAACTTTTTGTTAGCAGACATTAGTGGCTTGTATGTGGCCGGTCATCGTTCCAGGGCAAATGTGCAAGTCAGTGCGACCCCCAACACAGATTCCTCCCTATACCATAATTGACCTCCCTGGAATGGAACTGTTCCTCGGATAAATTGTTGCTGATATCGTTCACCAGACTCGAATACGTCTACTGTCACTTCTGAGGCCAAATCTGGATTCATCAGCAAACAAAACCTAGGTCCATTCCAGATCCCAATTGTAGATCATAAGTGTCACATGATAATCGAAGACTATGGTGAATGATTTCTCAATCCGAATTTTTTAGACGCTTAATCTTGGTCCATTCGCAGCATGAAGAGTATTTATTATAAATTGCTGGGTTTGTTATTACCACTATGCGTATGTAACGGTCTTAATTTCGGGTTCTAGACCGAGGTCTTCCTCTTTTTGGTTTTTGTCGAAAAGATTCTGTCTCCAGGTTTCGATTCCATAACCGACTTACAACACTTTGACTCACTCCAGCAAAATTGCATTGAGTACGGTCAGGTTGCAACATCTCAACAGCTCTGTTGCCCTCAGCTTCAGACAAAATTCTTTGTCTTTCCATGTTTTGCTCAAAAGTCACTAAATTTCATGCATTAATGAATATACGAGGGCGACAAAAGCGAAACTGATTCAAGTAGCTAAACATTCAATTTAAAAACTTATGATAAAAATGAACAAAAAAGCAATTAATACTGCCATTTTCTTTACAATCAAAAATAAAAATTGTGCTGCAACCCAAAAATAATAAATAAATCGTAATGTAAAGCTTTTGTTCGAATTTTACAATATGCCTAATTTTTTTGCACAGTGTAAATTCCATTTTTTTATTAATTAAGTACGTAAAATAATTTTATGGAAAAGTTATTAATAAATTTAAAATTATGAAAATTATTTATATTATATGTTAAATCAGAGATTGTAAGCAAATTACTGGTTAGTCAGATTTGAAAAAAAAGTCAGTTTTATTGTGACCTTTTTACATAGAAATGAGCTAGAATGTATTCCATCAATCTTAATTTCTGCTTAAATTGCCGGTGGAAAATGGCTGCTGTGTTTGCTGCCGATTTTCATCAAGAATCGGCCATTAAATAGTTCTTGTGTGGAAAATTTTGTGACCCGATAGCTAATTACAGTACAGTAAATTATTAAATTCCACTTCTCGTATTATGTTCTATAGATAAATAGATAAGGACATTGTGAATGTAATTTCATGCTCCCATCTTAATAGAGCGTAGATGCATCTTGTGCAATTTGTAGATGTTCATTTTTGAAGCGCTTTATTGAAATGAGGAATGTACAGTGGACCAGCTAGAGTCAAAATATAATTGACAGACATCTCCACTTATGCGATTGGATACCTAAAAATTGGTAAATCTCGTTAGAAAAATCTAAATCGCCCTGTGTGCAATGCTCCACGTTGCCACATTGTTTAAAACAACCTTCTTGGCGGTTGTCATCGCAAAGTTATTTAAGATATCTCGTTAAAATTACTTTTTGATAACATGCGAAAGCTTAATGTTTATTTTCGGAAAAACGTTTTTAAGGCTGTTCGTCCCTTGAGACAATGTTTGAATTTTCGAAGGGCGGTCACTGAAATCAAATTGTGAGACGTGCCCGTCTTTGTCTGCGGGCTATACCGTTTAAAAAAAGGCAAGTGCATTGAGCTCTAATTTTAAATAATTTTAAAGAAAGTGTAAATACGTTTGAGAAACGCATGCCTTTCAACTCCATGTAGAGTATTGTTTTTCCATGTATTATTCTTATTATGAAAAATACATAAAATGAGGGATTTTAATGTATTTATAAATTTTATATTTTTAGTTATTTTGCTAAATTCTTTCGAAGTTGAGAAATTTGATTTTGAAACGGTTTTATGAATTTATTTTTATTTTACGTATTTTTTGAAATTAGTTTGATTTCAACTTGAATTTTAATTGTTTCAAATCTACCAAAAGAAATATCTAATTAAATTACAATGGGCTATTACACCACATTTTTTTTATTGCAAAATCTAAAAGTATTTATCTCAACTTAAATTTTAACGCTATTACCATGGACTTTATTATTGCCCTAATGCACAAAAAAAAATATTTAATTTCAAATTTTGCTTGTGACGTAATAGCCCTGTGCTTGCGTTATTGCACTAATTTGCGTCAATGCGCATTCGACCCGATATACTCGATTTAAGTTGGCAATAGATTTCTAACTGTATATGTCACTCGACCAGTCACTGTAAACAAAGAGATTTTTTGGCGAATTATCGATAACCGCTTCAGTAGTAAGCGGTAAATTAATAAATTCACTACCGCACCTAACAACGCAAAAATATACTTGGTGACACATCCCGGTCAGTATGTCTGCTAAAGTTTGTTATTTGAGGTTATGTGATATTGTCACGTGCCTTGAAAAACATTTGAAGAACGTTTATATTATTATTAATTACGATATATCATTATGGATAATAATAATAATGATGTTACAATCATCTCAAACCATGAGGTACAGGATATGGCTGTGAACGTTGATTTAGAAACAGCAAATATTCTATTTAAGGGTACGTAGTGATTTGTACATATTTATATACTTGAATTACATTAAAGGTTATTGTTTGTAATAAATATTAACGAATAATACGTATATCGTAGACTCCAGTCAAGCAAAATTATTTTTGGAAACTTGCATACTCCAAGACAACACTGAATCTGATGGTTTCTCACCTGCACCTTCCATAAAAGTGCATTTATGGTAACGAATTGCTGATAAGTTAGAAGCCACTGGTTTTACGATAGGAAAAAATGGGGCCGAGAAGTGCAGACAAAAATTTTCAAATCTTTAGAAGCAATATATTAGCCACATTACCGACGTAAAAACTACAGGTGAAAAGAACAGGAAACCCCATTATATTTTGAAAGACTACATACCATATTAGGTAAAAAATAATTATACATATTTAACCATTTCAATAAAAAGTTAGTAATGTTGTATTATTAGGTACAAAGGACAGAATTAATCCGAAAAAAAACAAAGGACTCTATCAGAGGAGGAGCCAGCAGTGTCTGACAAAGAGAATATCGTAAACCGATTTGCAAATAAAAAATATACTTTAGTGAAATCAAACACAGATACATAATACATATATGTATGAAGGTAGTTAAAGAAGAATTAGAAAAAGACCGTAAAATTAATAATGAAAATTTCAACACATTGTCCACTTTATTACGCGAGCAACATAGCCAAAGGGAAAGAATGATTGATCTTTTTGCAGATTTTGTTACAAGTAGCAAGAAACACAAGTAGGAATCAGAGGAATATGATTTCTTTAAATCAGAATGCTTTTTTTGGGTGATTTTATTTTGTGAATTAAGTTATGTTTTTTGTTAATTTTTGTGTTAAAAAGTAAATGAAGAAATAAATATTTTTATTGATTAAAACACTTCAAATATAGAATTTACATATTTATTATAAGTTGTGCAGCAATTCTGTTTCGTTTTGCTTTTCCCAACCTTTACTGTTCTAAATCATTATAAAATCATTCCGCACATTAGTACGTATCTGCAATTATTTCTCCAGTCTATTGGTCATTATGTAGTATACAAAAAAAGTATTTTCTATAACTGTCCTGTCTGCACTTAGAGAATGGTTATTTCTGTCCATTCGGTTCAAATTTATCATACGGGATTTATCACTAAACTGGTCACTTCACCAAAACTTTCTTATTTAACACTTATTTATTAACTTTGTCCCTTTGTACGCAGCGTCATGACGTGTTCTCCATTTTTATTAAAGAAACGAAAACACGACTGTTAGTAAACAAAAACAAATCACAGTTGTCAAATCACACATGTCAAGTGAAGTGGTACCAACCTATTTTCTCCCAACATCGAAACTAACTAAAACTCATCGAGCTTGAACACGATTGGTTGATAGAGTCATTAAGGGCTATTACGTCATGGCCTCCAGATTTAAATTTCTAATGCCCGTAATTCAAAATCAAATGCCATTTTGACATAACCAATTGTGTCATAGGGCTTCTTCCTATATATATTTTGTGTGTATAATGTTTTTTTTCGATTTCGTTTCATGGTGTAATAGCCCATTACTGATTGCTTTTTAAATGCTATTTGTTAAATTGAAAACAATATTTTTCATAAATTTTTGGATATTCTATTGAGACCCTATTTGTAGCTGTCTTTCATAAAATGTTTGTTCATTTATTTATTTAAAATAATATAACAAAAATATGAAATAATATGCTTTTAATTAATTCACTAAAGTCATGATACAATCATTGTTATGACATATTATTACAAGGCAATGTTTTTACTTTTTTTAATTGGCAATGTTTTTAATTTTGGAAAAATTTTGCTGCAAAAAAAGTATGTGTAGAAAGCAAATGACACACATGTGTTATACAGATTCCGAGATTTTGTACACAATAGTACTTCATTTTCCTTGTCCACATGTTCATTTTGTGAAAAAAAAAAAGTCTTATTAGTACCTACTTCATCTGATATCTTGGTAGAGAACCCATCAGTGCAAAGTAGGTGTTTTTCATTATAACAATTACGTATTTATTCAAGTTTGCCTCTTGCAAACACAAGAAAGCAATGAAGTACCCATGGAAATAGAACCAACATACAATGAAGCTTCTTTTTCTGTGACTCAAGATATTAGTGTCAGACGTTTTTTTGATATCACTTACTTTTTCAAAATTTCGTAAATAACCATTTCAGGAAAGTATAGGTATAATTAAGCAACGATAACAGTGAATTTTGATTTCTAAAATTACGAAATCTATGTAGTTTAAGCCTGAATGCAGCAATTGTGACGTCACAAACGTGGCCAAAGCGGTGAACCTCAAAAGGTGAAGATTTCAGATCAAAGATTCTAATCGAGTAAAAAGAAATACTGTCAATGAATCCTTAATATTTGTATTAGAAAAATAAAGAAAGTGTTTACAAAAATATATTGTTATTAAAAATAAAATTGCTACAATAGAATATACACTTTATATTAGAATATGAAATTCGCTATAAATTTTCCATATATGTATTCTTAAAATAAGACCGCTATTGTGCAAATTTATAGGAACATCGGACTGAAATTGCAAATTTCGGGCTCTATTTTTGTGATTTAACAAGATAAATGGGCCATAACTGTGTTCTGGAGATTACAAAACCGTTAAAATCGACTGGTACAGACTAAAAAACATAGAGAAACTACTTTTTTAAGTGCGTACAGTTCTGAACTGTTGTTGGAACAGTTCCATTTATTATTATTATTTCTCAAAAAATTCCATTTTATGTAATTCTTAGGATGACGTATTAAAAAAACAATGCAACTCTCCCATTGTAGTGAGGCATGGTTGAGAGTAATAGTATATTACGTCGCAAGTGTAGAAAGTTAAGAACTACACAAAGACCTTTATGCTAGTGTGACGAATAACTGTCTTTTGCTTTAACCGCCTTAAATTAAATAGAAATCATAAAACTGATTTCTATCTCTAAATCTGACAGTTCTCACAAAATTGAAAAACAAAAATGATAATTGATAAGAGCTGCTATCATTCATTTGTGTTAAAAAATAGGGGGAAACGTTTTCTTAAATACCAATCTTAAGGTCTATTATAATACAGACGAACGTACTCTGGCGGCGAAAAATTTAACTGACGAATGTTTGATCTTGAAAAAAACCACAGCGCCCCCTCTAGTCGGAAACTCCGCAATTAAAAGCCATAAACAGCAAAATACACAACACAAACAGAAAAATAAATATTATTTAGAAAAAACCTTTAAATATATAAAAAAATTACTTCCATGTGTTTTGAATATACTAATTGGTAATCTGCATAAGTAAGATATTAGACTCTTATTTCCCCTCATTAAAATATAAATTAAATTTGAAAATCAAGTTTATTAATTAAGCAATTAGCACTGAGATATTACTTGTTAATTATCAGCAATCCTTTTTAAAAGTCAGATTTGATTTTTTTCTGAATTAGTTAAGGAAAATTTTCTTTGAATGTTGTCTCTATTCCCAAGATTTATTTCAACACGGTGAGAATCTGTATTTTACGATAATCCATCCATGTTTCTGTCATAGATATTTTGCCTTTATGGTCATAATGGCCGGTTTATAGCCCCGTCTGTTTCTTGTATGTTTACTTCTTATAAGGGATATCGAAGTGTCAAGTTAATCTTTGGTTCAATAAATAAACGTAAATATTTATTTAGGTATAAATATGCATAGATTTCTGGAATATGTTTTAGTGGGGATAAGTGGGTGGCTAGGTAGGGAGGGAGAAGTTCTTTGTGTTGACATAGAGGGTCTCTTTTACATTTATTCTACATAAAAAATTGAAAATTTCCAAAATTACAGTTTACTCTGTCTACAATGCCACTAACGAACTCTGCGGTCAAAATTCAAACGAACTTCGGGTTAAATTATACGTTCGAGAGAAATTCCGTGTGACAGCATAATCGAGTCCTCGTTTAGTACCAATTTTCTTATTTCCTTGAACAGGCGGCACAAATAAACAAAATAATAAAGACCGACAGATATGATTAAATTTTTTAATAAAACCCTCATAGCCAATCGGCTTGTTTGATAACAATCAAATTTTTTTCCAATTAATGACAATATAAATTTTCATTTATCTCCAAGTGTTGACAATAATCAAGTCGTATTGTGAACGCATCCGGTAAATTTCCATTTTCTAAATTGCCTTCTTTTCGTCCCACAAAGCCTTTACAGAATTTAGAAAGAAAAGAAACCGGAGATGAATGTGCAGATTTGCAAATCTGAGGCAGGTCAGCGGATTTGTCCTCGGGAGGCTTTTTTTGAAAGTGGTGTATCCCCAGGGGGCAGAGCGCCATCATGACGTTGAAATATGTAAACCTCACTTTTGGGATTGTATGGAAATCGGATGAGTTTGTTTACGAGCCGATTCTTTGAACGCATTCAGAGAAGTTTTTGTGTATAATTTGCAACTTTCCCGGTCGGGATGTTAATTTGTTTATACAGTACGTGCAATAAAACTAGCTTCATCTTCTCAACCCCCGCACTATCGATGCTCCCTCTCTCTTCCTCTCCCTTTCCAACCCTCGTAATTTTCCTGTCGGTCGCACCCGGTGCACGAAACCTCCCCGGGGGTACAGTCGGTGGTTATATCTGGGGGTGCATACACTCCCCCTCCCTTTCGCCCAAATCATCTGTCGCACCGACAATTATACTTCTTCTACCTCATGGCGTTTTTTACGCTAAATGCCGAGGCTCACAGTTTTATCCAGGTGCAACGAAGAAAGTTAAAAACAACAACAAAATTGCAACAATTACAAAAAGGAAATTTTTGTACTGAATTTACAATAAAAAGAACAATTCTCTTCCAGAAAAGAAAAAGTAAGAAGTTATAGGAAATGTGGCAGTAAAATTAAGAAGACAAATCATGTCAAAACAAAAAATTGATTTTTGAATAGAAGAAAAAATTGAAAATGCTTGAGCATTGATTGTAATAAAGTCAGATTCTTAGAGAAAGGAGCATTCCAGCCTTATGAAAATTGCAAGATCAAATTTAAGTATTTTGACAGTATTTGAAAGCTCCTGAACGAACAATCAATTCGTATCATTGCGTCAAATTCTAGTTTTGAAATTAAAGTCACAAAAACGATTTAAACTGTGATTTTCCAGTTTATAAAAGGATCTCTCCAATTTATGTTGCGGCTAGACCCTTAAACAAGCCGGTACTGACATAGAAACTTGCTTTTGTTACTTGGAAAAATGCAAATAATTATTATATCTCTTGCAGAGTTATTACGTTTTTCTTTTTCTGATTTATGGACTCCCACCACTCAAGACTGCTCTGCAAATGATAAAAGAATTCTTATATAATAGTGGCTACAAACCTAATTGCCCTATAATTACATCTGGCGCCTATAGTTCTACAAGTTCTATACGTTTTTTAATTCTTTCTCATTTTTCTTTCCGTGTGACATTTTTAGTATATTAAAAAACGCAAGATCAAAGGAGAGCAGGGAATGTAAATAGACTTCGCAAATAACGAAATGAAGGGACACGTGGATAAATTAAAGCAAATAGCATATTTCAGACACGTATCTACATATTTCTACCCAAAAAAAAGAGGGGAAAAGCCACAGGGAGTTTTAATATCATTACGTAATTTACAAACTTGTTTGCATGCATTGTAATGTTTGATAAATTGTTGAACCTCAACATCATTGATGTATATACAAATTAATTGAACTCTGTGTGACAACAACAGTTGGTTGCTTTCAATGTTTTGATTAGTACTTTAGCATTTCTGTTTAAAAAAATATATTCGGGCCATCCTTTATAAAAATGATTGGAATCTTTCATGTCACATACATTATTTATGTTCTCTGAGAAAAACGACAAGAGAACAAGAGAAATAATTCCGTATGAAATTCAGGATGTCCTTATCGTGATTCTAGGAAATATTTGATCATGTTGTATGATTTTCTGAGTAGTTTTTTAAATAATCGAATTAATTTTCTATCTCAAGCCTGTTTAATCCGTCAACCTTTCCACTTGGTAATTATAAGCGTCAAGGAAGCAGCTGTCTGCTGGTGTGCTAACGCTTATTTCTAATAAGAGAAAAAGACAACTTGAATCGTTTAACTGTAAGTCCGTCCTCCGGGAGGAAAATAAGTAATTACAAGCCAAAGGGGTTGGCAAACAGGTAGTCGCTACAAGCTCTAAAACGGAAAAATCCGAGCAACGACCTTGTCGGTTTATTAGGGCCCCCAGACTCCATATTTCGAAAGTGCCATAAACCGAAAGCGATTAAAATTTTAGTTCTGCTTCAACCGCCCAAACTATACCAGTGATTCGTTATGTTATTAAGAAAATCGAAGTGTAGAGACGTGACAGAGTAAGTTGTGATTTTTAAAATAAGTCTGATTGAGGAGTCCAAACACGTATGTATTGGTGGCGAATCTGATTTAAAATAAATAGCCTATATAGATGCAGGATGGGCACTCAAATCTAATAAGTGTAACTAACTCCGAGTGCTGCTATCAGTAGTCTACCAAGGGTTGGTTTCAAAATGGAAAAAGGCAGCAATGCAGCTACATTCCCTGAGGCAAACTGTGTGGTAATTGCATTCGACCCCCAACATCTGCGCATACGAAAGACGAATATTGAAATGAATGGTTAATACACGAAAATTTTGTTGCTATTTTCTGACAAATTGTAATATAACAATAATAACAGACGCAGCACTGCAAAAAATAAGATAGTTATTGCTTGTTTCGCACTCAAAAAGATGTTTTGAAAGGTCCAAAGTGCAAGGGACAAATGGTCTGTGGCAGGTAAAGATAAAGACACAATTTGGTAGTTTTCTCGTTTTATTTACAAAAAATTAGAGAAGTGATAAAATTTACCTGGGAACACACAATAAATACCTAAAAATTGACACTGAAAAATTGGTTTCTAGGCACCTTTAAAAAATGCTTTTTAAAGATAAGTTCTTAATTTTAATTGGAAGGACCCCCTCATCTCAGTTTTCTATTTTTTCTTTAGTTCTATTTGGCAAAATCCATATCTCATCACTAGTTGATCGTACAGAAAAATTTTATTTACGTTTTTTGTAGAAAATTGAACGCTCTAAAAAAGTATTTTACAATTTTTTTATAGCTATTAGCGTTTAGAAGATATCAGAGGTCAATGTTTGAAGAATTTAACAAAAATTTCGTTTTTATTTCTAAATTTTATAACTCGTAGATAAATAAATATTAGAAAATGCGCAACATATAGTTTTGTAGGAAATTAAACGCTCTACAAAAAGTCTTTTGTGGTTAATTGATTACTCCAATCATTTAAAAAAAATTGAGGATTTAGTCTCAAATTTTGGTTTTTAAAATGCGAATATCTTCTAAGTGGTTAGAGTAATCGATTAACAAGAGATCTTTTTTGTAGAGCGTATTATTTCCTATAAAACAATATTTTTTGCATTTTCTAATAATTATTTATCTACGAGTTATAAAATTTAGAAGTAAAAAAGAAATTTTTAAAATTTTCAAACTTTGACCTCTGATAAACGCTAATAGCTATAAAAAAATTCTAAGATACCTTTTTTAGAGCGTTCAATTCTCTACAGAAAACGTAAATACAATTTTTCTGTACGATCAACTAGTGATGAGATATGGATTTTGCTAAATAAAACTAAAGAAAAAATAGAAAACTGAGATGAGAGAGGCCTTCCTATTAAAATTAAGAGCTGATGTTTAAAAAGCATTTTTTAAATATATCTAGGAACCAATATCTCGGTGACGGAAGTTAAAAAATAATCGATTTTTTTGGCCCACCCTAGTGGTTATACAAAAATTGTTTTAGATTTTGGTTTTGAAGGATCAAGGTTCAAGGATCAAACCTTTATTTTCTCAATTAATTCCTTCAAAAAAAATCATTGAAGCAGAAAATATCTTCACGAATTTATTTAATAAATTAAACGGCAAAACTGCTAAACTGTTTCTTTATCTTGATCTACCACACACGTCTATCCGTCTCTTGCACTTCGGATCTTTCAAAACATCAGCTTTGAGTGCGAATTAAGTTAAAATTCACTATAAATATTCAAGAAGGCATAGAAACAGTTCTGTTTTCAATATTTTATTTTGTGGAGTTGAATTTTAGTGAAAATGTTGAGTATTCTGGCTTCGCTTTAATAAAATATCCTTACCAAATCTTAAAACGTCTGAATTGAGTTTTCTGAATGTTAATTTGAGTGGTTTAGTGTATTTCAAGGGTTGCAATGTTATTTTTTGTAAAAAATACCTGTACTTTACATTTTCAAAGTAATAATAAAAGACCTTTTGTTCGAGACTTGCTGAACTGAAGTGAAAGTAACATTAAAATTCATTTATCCGCTCTCCCGCGTCTCGAAACATAATGAATAATTAACAACTCCAGGAGTTGTCTCAATTATTTCACTTTGTATTTAATGAACATCTCCTGTGACATCATTTCGATTGGATTCTTTTAAAAAGGAAAAAGAGCCAGTTTTCAATTTATACTGATTTTATTATGAAAGCGGCAGATGTTTGGAATGGAAGAGAAAAAAAAATTTCGGCCACTCAGTAAATCAGTTTTATTGAACTTTGGGGAACGGTCCATCCACTTTATTAAAAATCCTTAATTATTACTTTTACAGTTGAGAATCAGGTTTTTGGTAATGGCATATCGTATTTTACGGATCACCGAAGTGAAAGTATTTTTTTTTCAAGATATTGAGAAAACTTTACGGTATCAGTTACATTTATTTCTCCCCAAAGGCTAATTTTAGATACTCCAGAGAAAGGCTGGTATTTTTTTAATGAAAATTCTGTCAGTTATTATTCGAAACAATATTTTTCTTTCATTTTATACCAACGAATTTCGCAGCGAACAAAGGCCCTAACAGAAGTTTGCCTGTTTTACCAAAATGGTGTTATGGTTACATGCAAAATTCATAGTGTTTTCCCACATTATACGTGCTTGTAAGCCGCTCTCAGAAGGTAATTTTAGTACATACATCCGCCTTCAACACATGATATGTGTGGTCGTAAAACAAAAGCCCGAGCTTTATAACCCCTCCAGCATAAGCATTTAACGAAATTCCACCATATTTTGAATTTAATTCAGACCCTAATAAATTAAGAAAAGCAATAGATCATCTACAAATCGTTACACAATATTTTAGTTTAAAAAAACCTGATTTTTTACGTCGTTTTTATTATTCTATTTCTATTTTTCATTTATTTTCAATTCTTGGTCGAAAAAAAAATTAAGAGGACGTGAATGAAGAAATAAGTGTCTTGATTATTGTGGTGTAAAAACTGCTTTGCAATGTGTCTTGTTCTGTTTTTTATTAATATTGTTTTATTATTATTATTAAATTTTTTGTAATTGTTTTCAGGTCTCAACATTACGACAATCTTCAACAGGCTGATAGTCAACAACAGCAAAAACAGCCTCTTAAAGACACAACAAATACAAGTCCATCATCAAAACAACAAAAATTAAACAACAACGAAGAAGAACCGAGTAATCAAGAACCTGAATCAACACAACGCGATCCAGAAAGCAATAATAATAATCAACCTGCAAGTCGTTCCCTCCAGTGTTTAGAGACTTTAGCTCAAAAAGCAGGAATTCACGATATAACAGCTGATGATTGTAAATATGACATCGCCAATACTCTTCTAAATTTAGATCGTGGCCACGAAAATTTAAGACAAGAATCGAATAATCAATCAAACAATATGAGTGAAATTAAAAGTCAACAGCAGGTGAATATAAAATTTCTGTTGTAAATTTCTGTTTTTTTATAATTGTGTGTTTAGCAAATGGCAGAAGCTAATGCTCAAGCTCAAGTCCAGGCTCAAGCTCAGGCTCAAGCTCAGGCCCAGGCTCAGGCACAAGCCCAAGCTCAGGCTCAAGCTGTCCAACAACAGCAACAAATGCAACAAGTTGCCTTACAACAACAAGAACAACAAGCTCTTGCTCCTGCACAAAGTCCTCACATGCAGCAAGTAGCAGTAGCAGGAACAACAACTTCAATGGGTCCTCCACAACATACTGTCTCTATGCATCAACAAGTAGCCCAACAAGGCCAAGTTATCCAGACACAAAATGGTCAAGTTTTGACAACAGCCCAAACTGGAAGTGCTACTTTAACAACAATGTCTCCATTGCAACAAAGTCAAGCTCACCCTCAACAAATCAGTGCTGATTGGAGTCATGGTCGGGTTCAAGTAATACAAAATCCGACCTATCTTCAACAAGTGTATAATACTCAAGGACAACTCCTGATGCCAAGTAATATTGCTTTGCATCCTAGTATTAACCCACAGCAAATACAAGTGATTACAAAACCTTTTCAAGGGAACCAGCTGACTCCTCACATGCTAACAACAGCACAAGGAAAACACGTACTGCAGGGAAGTCAAGCAGGTAATTTCCATTAATCATTCGCAAATTTATGTTGATTTAACGCTTGGGGTATTTGCAACAGCTACTTTTCCTGGTTATACTACAATTCCAACGATACCAACGACCCAAAACCAGCAAACTTTGGTTTTGAGTCAATTAGGAGTGATCAGCTCGCAACCGAATATTCTTCCAAATCATTCAGCTGCAGGTAATGGACAGGTGGCACAACAAAAACAGCAGGATATGCATAAGGTAAGTCGCGGATTTAATTTGACGACATTAAAACACTCCAAACAGTCCGAAAAAAAAAAATCTGTCGAAATGTGAAAATTAAATTTCTTGTACTTAGGTTATGGCCGGACAAAAAGTAATGCAAAAAGTGGCAAGTAATACAGGTGCTGTAGCTCAAACACAACAAGGACAATGCGTACAAGTTTCTCAAGCAATGCTCGGCTCTCAGCCGACTGCCCAAATTATCAGTCCGTTACAAGTAAGACACTTTGATAATACTCCGAAAATCGCTTCTACACTTTGTCAAAAAAGTTTCTTTCGAACGTAATAGATTGTAAAAAAAGTGCGGCTTCTTTGACTAGTGTATTATTGATTTCTTAGAGACGTTCCGCGACTTCTAAAACGTATCACTCTCACACAATAATGTGATGATTTAGGACTTCCAAACAGAGATTTTTTATTTTTTTAGCCCGGAGGCCAACCGATGCAATTCGCCGCTCCTTGGCAATTCACAAACGGTCTTCAGCAGGTTTGGACAACAAACGGTATCCAATCACAAGCTTTGTTAGCCGCTCCCAATCCAATTTTTATCCGAGGAACACCACCCGATGGGTCCCCCGCTCAGGGAATGTTTATCCAACAAAGTCCCCAAGCTACAACCATTCAAACCCAACCGAATCGTAAGTCGGCCCACCTCCACATTTCCATTCAAATATATTTGCAACCTTTACAGCTGCGATAGCTACTCAAGGAAATGTGCAACAGATCAATAAACCTCGACCAGCGAATGAAAATATCCAACCGAAACAACCCACAAGCAGGACGTTAAATATACTGCCTTCAAACACTGCAAATATTAGACCAGCAAGTTCAGTCTCCACCCAAACCATCGGAGCGCAAACTCCCGTATGTATTTTATCTGTTGCATCAAACAGAATTTCCGGAATTTGTATCTAGGCTTCAATGGGCGGCAAACTTGGAACGAAAATCAGGACGAAAGCACCACAAATTCGGACCTCTCCAGCCCCCAAAACCGACGCTTCCAACCAGACACAGATTAAACCCTATGCTAATATCCAACAACACCACTTAGTTGGCAACAAGTAAGTTTTAATCCCGCCTCCATTTTAATGGAATCGGTTATTCTTACTTTCCCTTGATAGAGTAAGAAAAAAACCAAAGTGCGCTCTTTGGTAGGGGTTCTAATCCCAGTCGAATTGCGTTTCTTAGATTCCAAATATTAAAGAGAGATCTCTGAGTTGAACTTGTGAAGGCTTCAAGTTGAACTTCGTTCCCCTCCCAACATTTTTTTTTCTCATGAAAATTTCATTCTAAATATGTTGTTATTCATTAGAATGGTTGTAATGAATACTTCAACCGGTATGACACCGGTAACACCAGGATCTCCAATGAATGTTGATAAAAATCAACAAATGAACAATCCAAACAAAAATCAACAAGTACAGCAAGGACAACAACAGCAGCAGCAACAACAGAATCAACAAGCCGTGCTTATGCAACAGCAAGCGATTCAACAACACGCGATTCAACAGCAACTGCAGTTCCAGCAAGGACAGCCGCAACATATTCAGCCTAAACCAATGATGAGTAAGTAACTAATCATTGTTAAAAAAAAAAAAAAAAACAAAGAAGAGTTAACAACGCGGAAATACGTGCGTCATTGAGGGAAAAACAACAAAAATATTAATTCAAAAGGTTACTACACAGACGTTTTTGCCTACAAGTTGGGGTTTCTCCCTCAATGATGCACGTGTCCATTAATTATTAATTGTCAATTAAGGATGACATTGATCTGATTAGCATTTGTAATGATAATAATAATAAAAACATCTTAAAACTGCGTTCTATTATTATCTAATCATCTACTGATCAAAATAGAACGTAGAATCTTCTTCCTTGATAGAATAGCGTCTTCTCGCAAAATTTTGATCTGCATTTTAGTAAATTAAACTGAGATTCATGGTTGGAAACAAAGAAAAATTTATTTAATTTTTTTTTCTTGGAAAAAAAGGTGAAAACGGTTGAAAATTAATTTTCTCAAATTTCTTATAACGTTATTGTTACGACCACGCCCCATTGCTAACCTGCTTCAATAATATTGGACTTTCGAAACGTCACAACCAATAATAACTGAGCAATGGATGTTATACATTCCCCCACTATACCACATATTCACATTGCAACCAACCAAAATTTTTAATTTTTGAAATTAACCAATCACAAATGAGTATTTTAAATTTATAGTGTTTACTGATTTCTGTTTGGTAAAAAAAACACAATATGCAGTTTAGGTAATTTTTTGTTTAATTTAGTTGTTGTCTACAAGCAGAATTGGAGAGATAGTTTCGGAAAAAAATTGTTTAGGACATAAAATGTTGTATTAATATTGTTTAAATTTTTTGAACAACATTATTTCTAGACTCAACATTAGGTTGTTAAGTAGTGTTTTATTGGCAGTCTGCATGTGGTTAAAGTTACAGTAAAAATCACGTCTTGCCTTGAATAGAAAAATATTTAGTCACTCGATATTTTGCTTTCGCTGCAGAACTAGAAAATGAGACCAAAACTTTTTATTGTGTCATTTAATCATTGTTATTATTATCAGAAGTATTAGAATGATAAATGACAATAATTTCCGCTAGTTTAACAGCAATAACACCAATGAGAATTAAAGAGCAGTAAGTGGAACTTTAGTGATAATTATGGTTGAATATATGGTATCAGACATAACACAATTAATTATCATTAATTCACACGAAAGAAATAATAGTCTGGAAATCCTATCCTGTATTTACATTGTAAATACAGAAATTAATCCTGTCACTATAATAAAATACTTTTTTTTAGTGCAAACAATCCAGGGTATCCCCCAGCAACAAATTCAAATGGCTGGAGAAAGACCCATAATGCCAGTAGTGTCAATGTCACAAGCTGGTGCCCAGCAGGTCCAGCAAGCCCTCCAGCAGACAATCCCTGGGACATTACAACAAAGTCTACCCTTACAATCCAACCTTGCAGTGACCCACCAACCCATGCCAATGGGAATGTTACATTCGGTACGTTACACAATTACACATAATAAAAACAAATCAACAACTGAGTTTGTTTATTTCTTTATAGCAACTTACTCAAATGACCCCGGCTGGGGCTATTATTGGCCAAATTCAAACATCAACCCAACCTACAGCAATGTCAGTCACCCCAAGTCCGTCACAAGTCCCACAACTTCAACCAGGAACACCACAAACTATAACACTTTCAACCCCACAACAAGTCCCATTGCCTCCCTCTGTACCCCCAGTTAAACTTGAACAAGGTGAAACAACGGGCACGGCTGACAGCGCGACGCAAGGAACGGCCACAATGATCGCGGAAACTACCAAAGAGGCACCAGGAGATGGTGAGTTCGAGACTTTATGTTTTTCAATGAAAAATCGAAACTTTCAAGCGTTTTATAAGGTTTCGGTGAAATTCTAACCTCAAAATTTGGACGCTTACTTTTTGACAGTTGACAGATAGAAGCGCCATTTTCAAATTCATAGCTCACTTCGTGAATAACAATAAAAACCCAAAAAACATAACCAAAAAAAAAATGTTTTATTCAAATTTTAAATTGTATTTGTCTCGTTTCTAGTAAAACAGTGAGACTTTTCTTCAGTAAGAAAAAAAAGTAACACTCTTTTTGTTTATTACATAATTATAACGTAATAAATGAGTGTTTATTGTATGTAAAATTTATGCTGAAATGAATCATTTTTTATCATTTCAGTGTCTCTACCCCAATCTGAAAACAAAGAATCACTTCCGTCCAGTGATACTAAACCACAGCAAAGTACTACTGAAAGTACTGGGGTTCAACCAGTACCAATTCCTGGTACAGTTCCCACTCAACCATCTAACACCCCCATGGCTGAAAATGGTCTTCCTATAGCCACAACGGCTGAAGAAGTGAAAGAGCGGTGTCCACCGAAAGCAATGGTCAAGCCTCAGGTTCTCACCCATGTTATTGAGGATTTTGTAATACAGGAGTCTTCAGAACCGTTTCCAGTCACTCGAAGCGCTCTTCTGGGTGATTTGAAACCGATTCAAGCATCGAATGATAAGGAAGGAGATGAACCTCCACGTAAGTATAAAAAATACAATTTAAATTTGGCGCCAATTATTTTTAAGAGACTGGCAAACCATGGCTTACTAGAAAACAGAGAAGAGTGATGCAAAGACGCACTCTGGTGGCAAGAAATTCTTGTAAAAAAAGCGCCACAATTCAAAATTGATAACAAATAAATGAAAATAACCTCTAAAAGTTATTTGTAATTTAGCATAGAATTCAAAAATAAAATCAAACTGAGTAGAGTCCATTTAAAAAACATAACTTTAGTGTTTTTTAATATTGGTACATCCTGTATATAAACCGCAATATAAAATTGTTTGGTGTTATTGGGCAGTCTATTTATTTATTTATTTTGATAAATTGACAATTTATTTTATTGACTAACTCTTTGATAAGGTCATTATTTTCGATTCTAAAATTCTAATTTTTTGAGAGAGGCAATAGATTGTTTCATGGACTATTGCACATTCTAATACCATCTAATTTTAAAAAATTACCGATTCTTGCAACTCCTGTATTACCCTTTTATCGATTGAAAATCGTTTACGTCTGAGAATTTTAAATGATTCATGAATTATTGATTTTTTTTCATTATTGATTCATTGAAACAAAAACCTGTGTTTTATTACAGGTAAGAAACGTGCATCATCTCCAACAAGTAATGGAATTGGGATGTCTCCTAAAGGTGAAATGGCGAAATGTGAGGCTTGTGGCACTGTTGATTTGCGCGCTAAATTTAAAAAGAACAAGAGATTTTGTTCTTTGGCTTGTGCTAAAAGGTTTATAACTAATTATAATCCGAAATTAGGTTTTTTAAAATTTGTATTTCAGTGGTAAATATAAATCTGATGATAAGAAGCACTGGGATAAGGATGGTTCAATGGAAGTTGATGTGGATTCAGGAACTTCAGGTGCTGAAAGCAGTTTGAGTCCCAATGATGGTTCAGAACATGACAATACGCCGAAAGTTGATCCACTAAAATGGACGGTGAGTTATAATTTATAAATAAGTTTTTAATTACATCACTAGTTACGTTATGAATTTCATTTCATGTATTTTTATAACAAGTTACGTAAATAACTCTTTTATAATTTTTGTTCCAGGTGCAAGAAGTTTGTGACTTTATAAAAAATCTTCCGGGATGTTCGGACTACGCTGAAGATTTCCTAATTCAAGAAATTGACGGTCAAGCCTTAATGCTTCTGAAGGAGGACCATTTAATGACTGCAATGGCAATGAAATTGGGTCCGGCTTTGAAAATAGTGGCAAAAATAGACGATATGCGAATCGATAAAGAGCCACCTAAGCAGAATTAAAGTATTTATTTAGTTCAATTAGACGTTAGAGTATTTATACAATTTGTTTAAGACTGTCGCGTGATCTGATATTTTATAGTGTATGAATGAATGTCTAGAAAATAAAAATTTGTATTAATTGTTTGAATGAGATTAATATTTAATTGACTGCAATTATTCCAGCAACAGCCGTTATGACACAAAATCTGTTTCGTTTGATTCCACTGATAATTAGTAAGTTATCAAATAGAATTTTATTTATAATTTGGTATTATACCCGTGTATATATTGTGAATATAATAGAATTTTTTTTTCTGTACATATTTATACATAATTTTTTCGTAAGTCTCTATAATAGCAAATATCTAATTGAAATTCAAAATTTCGTTTCTAATAATTAACATTAAATTGTAAATATATTATCTGTGCAATCTTCAGTTTCAAGAATTTGATGTTAGTTTATAAATTACGATATTTGTTACTATTACTGCCACTTATGATAATAAACATTTGTAATTTGTAAAATGTGTTTTATTATTTTAAAATACCATTTCCCGGACTTTAATTCTCTACATTTTTTATTATATCTTTAGCTCTTTGCGCAGCGTTTTAAAACAAAACAAGCCTTGCAAAATTTCTAATTTTTGATATATACTTCTGAAACAGTACGGAGCAAAATTTTAACCTGACATACATCACCACAAAGGATGAAGATTTGCAAAAAAAAATTGTTTTATCACAAGTGAAAAACAATTTTTTTAAATATCTTGAAATTTCAAAGTTGGCAAAAAATTTTGAGAACACAGATTTTAAACACGAGGATATATGGTTTGTGGGGTCTGGGAAGATTGATAAAGGATCTACAACAAAAAATATTCCGTCAGAATCGCGAATCTACATTCTGGCAGCCTCCAACTTTATTATCTGCTCTTGTACACCTTAGAAACCATATTTTTTCGTGTTCAGGGCATCACGATCTGTATTGTCAAATGTTTTAAGATTTTTTTGACAACCTTGAAATTTTCGAAAAAATTCCTGACTATTATAGTAATGTAAAATTTGCAAAAATTTCAAAGTAATCAAAAAAATCTGAAAAAAATTTGACAACATAGATCTTAACGTCCTGAACACGGGGATATTTGGCTTGTGGGGACTAGGACCATTTTTAAAGAGTTTAGAACTTAAAATATAGTGTCAGAATCGTGAATCCATCTTCTGACAGCCTCCAACTTTGTTATCTGCCCTTGCACACCCTACAAACCATATATTTTCCTGTTCAGGACATTAAACTCTGTGTTGTCAATTTAAAAAAAAAAAATTGACAACCTTGAAATTTTCGTAAAAATTTATGCAAATTTTGCAAAAAATTAAAAGTTGTCAATAATAACTCAAAAAAATTATCAACACATATCTTATAGTCCTGAATACGTGGATATACAGTTTGTGGGGTCTAGGACCGTTTTTAAAGGATCTACAACAAAAAATAATGTGGCAGAATCGTGAATCTTTATTTTAAAAACCTCCAAATTTTTAATCTGCCCTTGTACACTTTACAAACTATATATTTTCGTGTTTAGGACATTAAGATCTGTGTTGTCAAATTTTTTGAAATTTTTTTGACTACTTTAAAATTTTTGAAAAAATTCTGACTCCTATTGAATGCAATTTTGGGAAATTTGAAAGTTGTCAAAAAAATCTGGAAAAAAATGACAACACTGATCTTGACGTCCTGAATGCGGGGATACATAGTTAGTAGGGTCTAGGACCATTTTTAAAGGATTTGCAACAAAAAATATTGTGTCAGAATCGTGAAAGTTCGCAAGTACAACATACAGATACCCTAAGTGCAAGGGAAAATATCCAACAGGTCAAAATGCAAGCTCTAAACGTTAATGTATCTCCCCCGGAGAAATTTACCCTCCTGAATCCGGAAGCATGGCCGCAATGGAGGAAGAGGTTCGAAAGGTACATGATACAGGCCTCTATTTCACACGGTTTAGGCGCCGCGTTGTTTCAGATAAATAATAAAAATGAACGCGAAATAGTTGCTTATTCGTCACACACATTAACAAAAGCTGAGATTCGATATGCTCAAATCGAAAAGGAAGCATTAGCCTTGACGTGGGCATGTGATAAATTCCATGAATACATAATCGGGTTAACTATAACATTAGAAACGGATCATAAACCTCTTCCGCAAATATTACAAACAAAAAATTTGGATGAATTAACTCCGCGATTGCAGCGATTTCGATTAGATTAATGCGTTACAATTATTCTGTGGTATACACGAAGGGTAAAGATTTAATTGTGGCTGATGCATTATCACGTAATCCCGTGGTAAAAAATAATACAACTCAAGAAGAGTTAGCGGAAGAAGTTGAAGCGTACGTACGTTTAATTTTCAAAAGTTTACCAGTAAAAGACAAATATTTGGAGAAAATTAAACAATCGCAAAAGAAGATCCGATTTGTAAAAAATTAGCTTTTTATACATCTACGGGATGGCCGGGAAAAAGTCAATCGCCAGTGGAAATGGTGCCGTATTATCAATACAGATTTGAAATTTCAAAGGTTCATGGCTTTTTGTTAAAAGGATGTAGAATGATAAATACCACCTCCGCTACAATTAGAGGTATTGAATTTTATTCATTTAGGTCATCAAGGGATAGTTAAATGTAAAGCCAGAGCAAAAATGTCAGTGTGGTGGTTAGGGTTATCAACACAAATCGAACATTTGGTTCGAAGTTGTCCCAATTGTGTTGAACAAAAGGTAAATATTAAAGAACCTTTTGTAAAGGACTCACATCCAACGAGAGCTTGGCAGAAAATCGCGATAGATCCATTTAAATTAAATTCTTGGTACATGATAGTTACGGACTATTATTCCAGATTCTTTGAAATAGTTGTTTCGGGAAACGATTTGTCTTCAAAAAGAATAATTCTGAATTTATTGAATTTGATTGGTCGTTACGGCATACCTGATAATGTACGAACGGACGGTGGTCCTCAGTTTAGGAGAGAATTTCAGAATTTTGTGGATGAATTGAATTTCCAACATATTGTATCTAGTCCTTATTATGCACAATCAAATGGTGCCAAGAGGCGGCAGTTAAAACAGCCAAATCTTTAATTTAAAAAAATGGCACAAATGAAAAAGAACTACAAATGGCATTGTTGGCATATAGGGTTACACCGTTAGAGAATGGATTTTCTCTAGCTGAATTATTAATGACTAGGAAACTGAAATCACAGCTTCCTATGTTGCCGGATAAATTAGCCAAAATTGTAAATACAAAATCTTGCATTGCAAACGAAAGTCGGAGAAAAGCCAAACAAGCAAAAAATTATAATAAACGGCATAACACAAAAACTTTGGCAGATTTAAATGTAAACGGTAGTGTATGGGTAACGGATATCAGAAAATATGGAAAAGTTGTTAGAGTACTAAATGATCCTAGATCATATATTGTAAAAACTAATGAGGGGGAATATAGGAGAAATAGGTGGTACTTAATGAGTGCTCCATATCAAAATCGTGAAAGGTGAAAGTGATCCACTGGTAATAGTGAATAGTGATAATTACGTCAGTGATGGACACGAAAATGAGGAACATCCGAGTGATGTAAATAACGAAGAAAATGCGGTAGATATTAGTTGTAACAGTCCTAAGGTAGCGACGCCGAGTTATGAGAATAAAGAACTAGTATATCATATCCTGAAAAGGAAATCACAGTTGCTAGACCTCGGCGTGTGATCCAAAAACCTGTATGGTTAAAGGATTATTATGTTTAAGTTAAGTTTAAGTTTTTTTTAGATTTGAGTTTAAGATAAGAGAACTTTTGTAAGTTTTAAGAGATTAGATTTATTTAAGTTTGTGCTCTTACATTATAAAAAGGGGAAATGTACTCCTATAAGTTAGACGTCTGGAAGGAAATTCAACATTCGGGTCTGGGCGCTTGTCTCATTAGGTTCTAAGCTTCTAAGCCAGACATGTATCATTAAGACAATATATATTGTGTTATAATTAAAAGTGTCTTATTAAACCTCCAACACAACAGAAATCCTCCAAATTTTCAATCTGCCCTTGTACACTCTACAAACTATATCTTCTCATGTTTAGAACATTAAGATCTGTGTTGTTAATTTTTTTCAGTTTTTAATGACAATTTTGAAATTTGCGCAAAAATTTCGGAAATGTGAAAATGTTAAATTTGCCAAAAAAGTCTCAAAAAAATTTGACAACCCCGATTTTAACGTTTTAAACACGAGAATATAGGGTTTGTGGGGTCTGGGACTCTTGATAAAAGAACTAACTTCATTGGAAAAATATGATAAGGAAAAATTAATCAACAGCCCACACTTCTATAAAAACCACAAGAAAAATTAATCAAACATATTACAATAATAATAATGATCCAATCTTTGTTTATTTTCGTTGTATCTACAATACATTGTATTTTTAGAAAGTTTATTCCCCGAAAATCGTCAAAACATTTCTGGTCTTTTTTCAGAGAATCAGGACAAGCCGTTTTTGAGAAAAGAGGCAGAAAAGCAATAAATCTTTCCATTTTTCTCTTCTTTACCGACCTTCAAAAGTTCAAAACAATCCTCTGAATCATCTTTTACCTCTTGATTTTTTCCCCAACAAGAACCCGAGACCCCGAGAGCCACTCTCTCATTTATTTCATCGTGTTCATTCGACTCGAACACAAACGAGGCTGGCTCGAAGAACGAACTGAACTGGCAAAAATTATTTAATTATCTTCGTTCGTCCGAATTATGTTGTAGTTAGTCATAGGAAAGCTATGCTGTGTTTTTGTGTGTGCTGTTTTGTGTTGTAATTTGAAGTACCGTTGTCCGATTGCCTTTCAACAAATTGCAGTTATCGAGTTTTAGCCAATTGGAAGTCATGCTGTTATTTATTTCAAGGTAAGAGTCTTTTTTTGGTACTAAAATGCGGATTTTTGTGACGTGTCGTGTGCTATTTTGCCATTTTTTTAACGGATTTAAAAAAATTATTTTACGTTTGAGACAGGAACAATTGGATAATTTGAGGAATTCGTATTTTTTTATATTGTTCACGAGATTCCGATTAGATTGCTGATTTAATAAAAACTAACTGCAATGGGACCAATTCTTTTCCTTCTGTGACTGCGTGCTAATGACGATCACTAATCTCAGTAATCAACGTTTCTAAATTTTCACTATTCTGTTCTATTTTTTTAATTTTCTTTTTTTTAAAGATAAGTAGATATTTCGCCAAAAAAAAAATTTTCAAAATTCTTTTCATAACTAGTAATGTTAAGAAATTTATCAAAATTCGTCATTACGTAACTAGTACTGTAAAGGAATTTATTGCAGAACTAGTGATTATGTGCCATTAAATAGCCAGAAATTGACTAAAATTTAACATTTCATAACGAAATAAGGCAATAATCTATTAAAATAACATTGCCTTAATGAGACAACCAATATTTTTTCGAAATGTTCCCAACATGTTCAAAAAAATGAATAAAACAATAATTTTGTTAATTTTATAATAATTTTTGGTAGGAGAAGCGTTCCATATTTTTTACTTCATTAAATTGAGGCCTACTTCTCAAAATTTTTATTTATTTTATGGTACATATGGGACGTTCCCACATAATACCATTATAATGGGCTCCAGAAGCCGTGACGTCAAAAATGCGCGAAATTTTGAAACACTGTCATTCCATAAAAATACCTTGAAAAAGTCGACCTTATTGCACATGTAAATAAGGTTGAATTTACAAAGATTAAATTTCAAGCGAAGAATAAATACACTAAATAAAATAAATAAGACCTAAAAATATCGACATTCGATAGCCTAAACATTTCATTTATTGATAAGTCACGAATTACAACAAATTTACACTTAATAAAGAATTTAATGGAAAATAAAACGTTCGATGCACAGATTTCATTCATTTCTAAGGTGTAACGCAGTTCCAACATGAGCGAATTCCAGCGAACCATGCCGAACGTGAACGATTTTCTTCATTTGTCCGCGAGTTTGCGCGCTACTTCTCTACTCGGCCATCTTCGGTAGTTGCTTTACAGCTGTTCGGGTGACTTTGAGAGCACGAAGCTTACACGGTAATTTCTATTTTCGATTAATTTATCAATTATGCCAGAATTATTTGTAACTTCTGACTGGATTAAAACTAGAATGTTTAAGGTATTGGAGTTGAGTGTTTTTATGCCTTATTTGTGTTTCCATATGTGATTTTCATTCGGTCAAAGTTTAGCTGTTATAATTTCAACCTTATGCACTAGTGCTATAAGGGCGACTTTTTTAAGGTATATTTTTAGAATGACAGTGCTTCAAACGTTCGCGCTAAAATTACGACACACTTCTCCAGCCCATTTGGCATGGAACTTACCACAAACCAATCAAATCAAGTAGAAGTTTGACTCAATCGGAGAAAAACACAGAGATAAACAATTTTTAGAACAAAATTAAGTTATAATAAAGTCTTAAGTACGGTATCTTCTTCTGCCACAACTGATTTGTAGCGAATCCTCTCCTTCTGCTTGTTTTGGACCTACCTTTAATCCGAATTTTCGGCGATATTCTTGAACCCTCCAATCCCAATAAAACAAGAGGAGTTTACTTTTTAAACGTTTATTTAAAGGGGTGGAAAGGGGCTTTATAAATAAAACATCTAAATTTGTTAATTCAGCAATTACAAATGAGGGTGGGCAGTAAAATTGTTTATCTCTGTGTTATTTTTGTAATTTAAATTAGCAAAATTTGTATATAGGCTTGTAGTTGAATGATAATTTAAATAAAAATCCGATATATTTTGTTTATTAATATAAATAATAACTAAAACTACTTATCTTTCGAGTAGCTGATGTGTTCTCTTCTCGAGTTGGTTCACGACTGACTGAAACAAGGAGAAATTTTGGTAAATGTACAAAATAAAAAATCGACAAAAAGTGACTCTTGTTATGTCATTATATAACAGCAAATCGCCTTTGTGTCTCTAATAAATGAGACAGTATTACGTAAATTACAAAAAAAATTAATTAAATATTTAAATAGAATTGTTTTTGGCTTTTGTTAAACAGTAGTAATGTCAAAAGGCACATCTGCTTACCTTAAAATAGGCACACATCTTAACGCGAGATTTTGATTTATTTAAATAAATTAGACTGATCTTTATGTCTTTAATACTACCACGACTATTCGTTAAAATTTTACGCAACAACAAAAAATAAAATAAAAAATAAACAAAAAGATGTTTATGATTATCACAATGTTTGGGGACTAAAAAAATTTGGAACTAAATTCTTTGACATTTAAGCCACCTACTCCGTAATAAAAATTTAATTACACCGAATTTAACTTATTTAATTAATAATTACGTAATTTATTATTATTATTACTAATTCAAAAATATAACAAATTAGGTAATCTAAATCCCTGCTACACATTGCCTACAACTTTTTTAATATTTAATTGGCTTATTCAGGCATTTATTTGAGACACTGGTTTTGGTTAATTTAACACAATAAAAAGGCTTAAAATCGCCGAAAAATTAAAATTTAATAACAATAATTAAATGCCTTTTTTAACATTTTTAGTACTGATTTCATTCTCTCTTGTTCACGACTTGTTTTTACGTTTACTTTTAAGATAATTAATAATCTTTATCTTTAAATTAGTAATTTTAAAAAGACTTTGCATTACGAGGACTAAATTAATACTTTAGTCCCCATTATCAGGAATTAAAGTTGGTTATTTATTCCCTAGGGACTAAATATAAATTGAACTCAAATTATTCACACTTTTTGTAAAATGACAAGCTTGTTGATATTATAAATGTAGGTAATAAATTTTATGTCTCTTCCGCATATTTAAAATTTGCAATAATATTTTTTTTTCAAAAGCCGCAGGCGACAGTTTGAAAAAAAAAATAGGAGCTGCAGGCAGTAGCGAAATTATTTTAGGAACATCCAGTATATCAAAGGACTAAACTGCATCATAATTTGTCTCCAGAATTAAAATTTGAGACCCCAGTCATTTAAGGGATTAATACGGCATTTTAGTCCTGACGTATTAGGTACTTTATTTTTTGCAATTTTTATAAATAAAAAACATTTTAAAACCTGAAGAATTTTAAACGTTACTTTGAATCCCAAGGGATTTAAATTGTAATTTTTAAATTTCAAGGAATTTTAAATGCTACTTTGGGACTAAAAAAGGTACTTTAGTTTTAGTCCCTTTCAGTAGGGACTAAAGTATAACCTTGAAGTGCAATAATTCGAATTTGTCCATATTTTAAGTCCAAACGTTTCTTTGAATCTCAAGGGTTTTTAATTGTAATTTAAAACGTTACTTTAAGTCAACTTCTGGGACTAAAAATGGTACTTTAGTTTTAGTCCCTTTCACTAGAGACTAAAGTATTACCTTGAAGTGCTAAACCGCCTAAACCGGAAATGCGCAATAGTTACTGTAACGGTTTTTTTTAAAGTTAATGAGTAACTTATAGACTCAAAATAGAAAACAAAATAAACAAATCACTAAAATATTTCTTAGAAGGTCTATTAGTGCTGATTAATTGTTTTAATTAAACGATTAATTAATATTTTTGTAAAAATTAAAGAATTTAACTCATTGTCAGAATTTAAATTCAAATTTGGCGCGCTTTGCCCTAAGGGAAATTTGTAATTTTAATTTGTCCACATTTTAAACCCTTTGGGATTTTAATTGTAATTTTTAAATTTCAAGGAAATTTAAACGTTATTTTAAGTCTATTGTTAAGACTCTAGTCCCTATTGAAAGGGACTAAAGTATTAACCTTGAAGTTCAAAACCGGAAACGCACAAGAGTTAGAGTAACGGTTTTTTTAAGTATAATAACGAACGAATGGATTCAGAACAGAAAACAAAATAATCAAATCACTAAAATATTTTCTAAACGGTCTATTAATGCTGATTAATTGTTTTAATTAAAAAACTAATCATTATTTTTGTATTAATTAAAAAATTCTGGTCATTCTAAGAATTCAAATTCAAATTTGGCGCGCTTTGCCTTATGGGAAATTTGCGAGAAAACAGCGCCATTTTTTCTTAACCTCTGTAACAGTCGTTTTCCGCAACGCTTTGTAACGTAGTTTTTAGTGCCGGTAAGAAGTATTTTAGTGAAATGTGAGTAAAATACGTTGAATAACAGCAAGAGGTAACAATGAGTACCCCAATGAACTGTCTTTTTATCACTTTCGTGGAAAGAGAAGGCCCCTTTTTAAAATTGTGGGGGCAAACGGACAAATCCGCGGCACTGTATATAGAACAAGTTTTGCACGGCCTTTCAAGCCAATTTGATAGCGGTTTAGGCATTCCACGTCCCGAATCATTACAAATTGGCGTTTTGTGCTGTGCGAAATACAAAGACAACAAGTATTACCGATCGCGAATCATCAATTTGAATTATTTACCAAGCAGATATATTGAAGTGAATTTTATTGACTATGGCCATAGAGACATTGTTCCTGTTTCAAACATTCGCTTTTTGGAGGGTTTCGACCCCGCATTTTCCAACATTCCGGCCCAAGCCGCCAGCTTCGTGCTGGCGGAGGCAGTGTGCGCTCGCGGCGAGTGGGACGAGATGCAGCTCGAAGAAATTAGGACTGAAATTCGCTATTGCGAAGTCCACTACAATATAATTGCACAAGTTGGCTCTCACTTTCTTGTCAAAATATTTGTGAGAGGTGCTGATTTGTCTCTTCTTTTGATTTCGAAGGGGTATTTGAGACACACAACGATCGCAACGCAAGAAGCAGTCATTTTATCCATGATGCCGAAAACGGCAGTGGTGCAGCCTACACCCCAACAGAACATCGCTACCTACAAGGCTTATTCTCTAGAAGCTGGCTGCCAGTATGAAGTTTATGTGTCTTTTGTTACTGATGGACCTTGTAATTTTTCTGTTCAATTAAAACAGTCAGAAGAAGTCTTAGCAAAGCTCATGAAGGAGATCAATTCTATGACATTGAATCCTATTGAGGATATTCCTATTCCTGGAACTGTTTGTCTAGCAAGATGTATGGAGGATGGGCATATCTGTAGAGCTGTTGTTACCAATGAAGTTGATGGACAGTTTAAGGTAATATATTTTTTAAATTATTTATTATACTTATATAAACTTTGTTCCAATAACAGTTTAGTAAGTTCCAGGTTCCAGAACTGCGCACGCGCCGTAGCGTTTTAGAAATTCAAAATTTGTATTGCGCATGCTCTAAACTGTTCTGAACTGGTACTAAAGCGTTGTTGGAACAAAGAATAAACCGTTTGTTTAGTTGACCTTGAAATTGCATATAATTTAAAATTATACTAATTTAATCAGATGAACTGTGAACTGAATGGATAAAATGCATAAAAATTTAGCAAATACTTTTGCATGATTAAAACAAGACAAATTTATGCAATTAGCATGTGCTAGAAGGAGATAACTAGCTAGCAAGAGCTTTTGCAACGAATCATTCTCTGAGAACTTGGGGCTTCTTGAATTTTTTAAAATATATCTAAACATTCTAGAATATTCTCACACAACAAACTAATGGTTTAAAACATTCTAGAATATTCTACGGAATGTTGACGAAACATTTTCCATTTTCCGAGAATTTGAGGCTTCTAGAATCTTTTAAAATGAATCTAAGCATTCTAGAATACCTTCACATAACAAACTAATGCTTTCAAACATTCTAGAATATTCTCATGTAACAAACTAATGCTTTCAAACATTCTATAATATTCTCAAATAACAAACTAATGGTTTAAAACATTCTAGAACATTCTAGGGGGCGTTAACGAAACACTTTGCATTTTCTGAGAACTTCAGGCTTTTCGAATCTTCTAAAATATGTCTAAACATTCTAGAATATTCTTAAATAACAAGCGAATGGTCTCAAACAATCTAGAATATTCTAGGGGGCGTGAAAGAAACATTTTTACATTTTCTGAGAAGTTGAAGCTTCTTAAATCTTCTAAAATATGTCTAAACATTCTAGAATATTCTCAAATAACAAAAACGAATGGTTTCAAACATTTTAAAATATTCTAGGGGGCGTTAACGAAACATTTGTACATTTTGCAAGAAGTTGAGGCTTCTCAAATTTTCTAGAATATGTCTAAACACTCTAGATTATTCTCACGTACCATGGTTTAAAACATTCTAGAACATAAAGTTATTTTAACGAAAAACACTAAACAAGACGCGCCTTTCCACAGACTTTAAACATTCTCACCTGAGGATGCCAGCATTGTTGTCGAAACGCACGTCGTGTTAAATGAAGTTTTTTTTTTCGTAAATCTTAGTATTTTTAAAATTAGATTTCTACGAAAATGACATTTTTTATTTGTCTATTCAGGTTTACTACGTCGATTTCGGCAACTACGAAGTCATCCCTTTAGAAACCCTCTACGAGATTCCTTTTAAATTCGTAATTCCTAAAGTAATGGCCATCCGTTTCGCCCTTGCTGGCGTTGATAAATCAACAGTGACTCTCGAAATGCAGTGCGCTTTTAAACAATTCGTCGATAACCGTCTCATCCATATGAAAGTCTTGCCGTCGACCACTCGAACAGCACTTCCACGTTGCGAACTCTGGGATCCTGTATCTCAAATCAGCGCTTTGGATATCGTTACTAAAGCGGCTTCAGCGAGTTATCCTGATCATGTTCCTCTTAATCGCGGCTTCAGTCAAGCAATCAAAGTCAGCTACGTTTCCAGCTGCAATAAATTCTACGTCCAATTAAAATCGAAACAAGATGATTTGCTCAAACTTATGTTAGATATTCAAGTTGTGTGTCGTGAAGGTACGACTTTCAATAGTAATATGTTGAAAGTTGGGTTGCCTTGTTATGCGTTATATGCGGGTGACCAGCAATGGTATAGAAGTGAGATTGTTGAGATTTTGGATGATACTCAAATTAAAGTTCACTATGTGGATTATGGAAATGACGAAGTTGTTTATGTTAATTTACTTAAACCGATTGAAGGGAAACAATTAACAATTTTGAGACCACAAGCAATCGAATGTTGTCTAAATGGATATCAGAA
Source organism: Tribolium confusum (assembly GCA_029207805.1). Lineage (NCBI taxonomy): Eukaryota > Metazoa > Arthropoda > Insecta > Coleoptera > Tenebrionidae > Tribolium > Tribolium confusum. The sequence goes on from JALGAY010000004.1 coordinate 2,462,651, forward strand.
TATGGAACCAGATCTTGAACGTGATAATCTCTTTGAAGAACTTATTTTAGAACAGGAATTTACAATGAAAGTTGTCGAAATGCAAGGGAAGAAAGCTTTAGTCGAATTGATTGATTCAGCTAATTACAATGTTGCATCGTTGTTGTTGGATAAAATTGCAATTACTAGAAGTCAAGTCAGTCCAATGTTGGTTCAAGCCGGCAATAAAATTGAACATCGAAAGCTTTCACAGCCGTTTATTTCAAGAGAACCAAAAATTGAACGTAAACCAGACCGGTAAGTTAATTTTTGCAAAACTTGTTGAATATATAGTAAAGTATTGATATAGCGTACAAAAACAGGGAAGTGATTCGATAAATGGTAATCCTACATGGAGACAGGGGAATAAAGGACTTCGGTAAGCAAATCAGCTTACCTTACTGTCCGTCTTTTGTTTCTTTCAAATTCTAAACTGTCGATGTTTACACATTTAATTTTTTTTGCACCCTTCAATGCATGTTTCAATCGCACTTGAATCGCTCGGAGATTATTCCCTGTATGCGCGTGCCTTTATTGAATTCAATTACTTTCTGGCGTATCGAAAGTCCGAACGTTTAAGTATAGTTGTAACTACTATTAAATATTATTTAAAAAAATGCACTTTGTACTATTCTACACAGGCTTGTCTTTTAAAAATTTTTAAAGCTATAACTCTCTTAGTTATCGGCTTCAATATAGTAAAAAAAATATAGTTTATAGTATACATTGACTAATTTAATTCGTTTTTCTTTCAAATCGAATCATAAAAAATTAAGTAGCCTTGAGAATCTTTTAGGAGACAGTCTAAAAAAAAAATTAAATTTTAATTACGTTAAGTAATAACTTATTATTTTCTGTAGAAATCGAGACAGCGTTGAATCGAACGAAAATAACGAGAATAATTCATGGAGACAAAATAATAAAGGTTTCAAGTAAGTTTTAATGAATTGCTCTTAACAAAAATACAAATTTTTTTTTTAGTAAATATGATAGAAGTAGACGAGACGAATTCAGTGATTCAAACGATAGCGAAAAACAAAATACTAAAGGTTTAAATAATAGAAATCGAAACGACTACAATACAAGAAACACTGAAGGTGGTTCTTGGAATCAAAACAAGGGTTTCAAGTAAGTTTTTTTTACTTGTCTGTAGAGACAAAATAACGGTTTTTGTTTTATAGTAAAAATCAGGATAGGTTTAACAAGGATAATAATCGAAATAACGATTGGGGTGATAACAGAGATGAACGAAAAAATTTCAAAGAGAAAGACGATTGGGGTTCAGGAAGACAGCGTATTAATTCTCCTGATGATGATGGTTTTGGTAGCAGCAAAGAAAATAATAGACAAAACTACAATTCTCGAGGAAATAAGAGCGATTGGGGTAACAATAGAGAAAATGATAAGAGAAATTTCAAATCGCGAGAAAATAATGACTGGGGTGATGATAACACTCAAAATGAAAAAAGGAGTTTTAAAGCGAGAGGTGATAACGACTGGGGTGGTGATAACACTCGCAGTGATAAGAGAAGTTTCAAATCGCGAGAAAATAATGACTGGGGTGATGATAATACTCAAAATGAAAAGAGAAGTTTTAAATCTCGAGGAAACGATGATTGGGGCGGTGATAACACTCAAAGTGAGAAGAGAAGCTTCAAATCTCGAGGAAATGACGATTGGGGTGGTGATAACACTCAAAGTGAGAAGAGAAGCTTCAAATCTCGAGGAAATGACGATTGGGGTGGTGATAACACTCAAAGTGAGAAGAGAAGCTTCAAATCTCGAGGAAATGATGATTGGGGTGGTGATAGTACCCAAGATTGGGGTGGTAAAGGTGATAGGAAAGGTTTTCAATCAAGAGAGGATAATTTCCGCCCGAAAAAACGATTTGAAGATGGTAGTGGTGACTGGGGGGATAACTCTGGTGGTTATAAGAAACGAGAGTACAAAAGAGACACAAGTGAAATGAGTTCGAGTGGTTCTGAGAAAAGTTTCCGAAAAGGTTCTAAAGATAACTTCAGGAAAAATAAACTTGACTGGAAGTCACCTAAAGATGGTTCAGGTGATGGTTGGAATGTTGGTACTAGTACAGCTGTTGAAGTACCAAATCCTGCTCCCAGTACTGCCAAATTTAAGACTTTGAGTGTTGACCAAACTGAAGCTAATGTCACTATTAGCTGGTTTCATAATCCCTCGAATTTTTACTGTCAAATTGAAAGTACCCAAGATGAGTTTAAACAAATGATGAGTGATATACAACAAGCGTACAAAGGACGCAAACCTGGTACTGCTACTGTAGGTGCTCCTGTAATAGGTTTATTTCCTGAAGATGGTGTCCTTTATCGGGCAGAAATCGTGGAAGTTTTGGGATCACAATACAAAATTTATTATGTCGATTTTGGTAATGTTTCTGTGATAGATAAAGTCTGGCCGATTGAAATGCGGTTTATGGAACTTCCTGCTCAAGCTATTTGTTGTAAATTGAGTGGAATTTTAGCACCAGGTGATGCGTGGCCCGATGCTAGTCACTACAGTCAGTATTTTGATAAAAAACAGTTTTTGGCTCGGTTTATTTCAACAGAAGATAACAGGTTTGTGTTAAAACAAATTTTTTTTTCTGTTGTTATAAGAGTTGTTTTAGAGTTGCTATCCAGTTGGAATGTAACAATGAAGATATTGCAAGTTTATTGTTGAGAGATGGATTAGCTACAGCTTTAGCTTCTCCTCCAGAACCGGAATTGCCTTTGTTGATTGGTCAAATGTTTAGAGCTTTAGTGTTAAGTGTTAACAGTTTGGCTGATTTTTCAGTGTCACTACAAAGTGGCGTTTTACTACAGTGTGGCATTTTTAATTTGAGTGAGTCTAAAGAGACGTGGGAGGAGACTCTTAAGGAGAAGATTAACCAGATTTTAATTGTTTATGTCGATGATTTGAAAGAAAATACGTGAGTTGATTTTTTTTTTTGTTTACTAACATAAGAGTTAAACAAGATTAACAAACAAGTTAAAGCTTGATTTATACATTCATTTATGGCATTGATAAAATTTAATTCCGGAATTATACTTCAACTTCTGTCTGTATGTGTGAGCTGAACCTTTTTTTGTCATTGTTTCGTTTTATTACATAAATTTTGAGTTTGTGCCTTCAAGTTTGAAATTTTCTTCGCGTTCCTGTTATTTTAAAGCGATTTTATTTTTTTACAGGCTTCAAGTGACTTTATATGATGAAAACGGTCAAAAAATTAAACTAATCGATAACGACGAAGGCTCTTATGAAACAGTCGAACTTCTTGTCCCATACTTAATCCTCCATTCCAAAATTGCCGGTGAGATAACTCACGTTGATCAGAGTACTGTGTATATTCAACCAGCAGATTGTGCCCAAAATATTGACTATTTATTACAATCAGCGTTTGACTACTACGACAGTTTTTCTCTTGATGAACCTTTTGTGCCTACTGAAGGTTGTGTTTATGCTGTAAAAGGCTCAGACTCGAATTGGTATAGAGCACGAGTTGTAAGTCTTGACGATAAACAAGCCACAGTGAATTATATAGATTATGGAAATTCAGAACAAGTTAATTTTGACGATATACGAGATCTTGTTGATGAATTTGCCCAAATACCGATTTTGTGTGTTCCTATTATTGTTAAAGATGCAACAGAGGATTTAGTTGGTCAGTTTATTAATATAATTTTAACATTTACTGAAAATGGAATTGAGGGTACAATAGAAGTGCTAAAAGAAACAGAAGTAGTTCCAGAAGCAGAAGAAGTGCCTCAAATGATTGAAACTTCTGGAACTAAAGTAGTTCTAAGTCATACTGATACTCCTAGTGATTTTTACCTACAATTAGCTGAGTCTATTCAAACTATTGAACAATTGCAAGCGAGACTCCAAGATCAAATACCAGAAATGGTCGATATGGAAAATCCTGTTACTGGAGTACTGTGTGCTGCTCAATACTCACTTGATCAACAATGGTACAGAGCACAAGTCCTTGATGGTGATACTGATATTACAACTGTTCGGTTTGTTGATTATGGCAACACTGATGTTCTTGATAATCACACAACTCGTGTCAAGACTCTTCCACCAGACTTACTTGCCTTAGAAGTACATGCAACTAGATGTCGTCTTGAAATTAAACCAGTTGATGAGGAATGGTCAACTCAAGCGACTGAACGTTTTGAACAATTAGCAAGTGTTGAAAATTTAACAGCACAATTTATAAGTCAAGACGAGAAGACTAATTACGTTGAACTATTTTCTGATGGAATTAATGTTCGTGAAGTTCTTATTCAAGAAAATTTAGCTCTTCCCGATGAGATTATCTCAGAATTAAGTAGCAGTGTGGGTTTTGTCAGTCATCTAAACTCACCATCAGAATTTTGGATTCAATTAGAAAACTGCGTTGATGACCTTGAATGGGTCGCAGAACAATTATCTGGAGCTGAGAGTTTTCCTCCACTTGAAGATTTAGCTCCAGGTCTGCTGTGTGCTGCCTTATTTGCCGATGATCAGATGTGGTACCGTGCTAGGATCTTGTCAAACACTGTAGCTGGCATCGAAGTATTGTTTATCGATTATGGCAATTCCTGTATGACTGAATCCTTAAAGGAGCTTCCTGAAGAATTAGTGATTTTACCACCACTTGCACAGAAATGTAGTTTACAAAAACCTGAAGGTTTGACGGTTTGGGGACCAGAAATGGTACGAAAGTTTAGTGAGATTTCGGCAGATGGACAGACTACATTCAATGTTAAGAAATTGGGTACGGGAGAGACTGCGTCTGTGGTTTTACTCTTAGATGGTATTGATGTAACGACGTTAATTGTACCCCAGACTGAAGAGGTTCAAGTTAAGAGTTTTGATGGGTTTGATGAGATCGTTTTGGTTAAGAATGGAGCAGAGTTAGAGAAGAAATTTAAATTGGAACCGATTCAGGATGTAGCATGGAGTGAGGATTCTGTGGAGAAATTTGCAGATATGAACAATGAAGGTAGGTTTTTTTCTTGTTGACATGTCAAATGAAACGAAAAATGTATCTTCTAACACCAAATACTTTCGTTTTGACAACAATGTTGTCATTCTCAGGTGAGACTAATCCAAAATAACTTACAACTTGTACATACGGCGTATTTTTTCCGCCTGTAACTTCTAACTTAAGTTCAAAGTTAATAAATTTGTTTATTGTCTGAGGATGACAACAGTATTGATTTATTAAAACTATAAATACTTTATCCCATTTTTCCTTCTTAGGCAACACGATTTTCCAAGTTGAATATGTTGGGGACGATACAGTTAGATTATATTTGGGTTTAAATGATATTCGGCTCGAACTGAATGGAATTAAAGCAGCATCACAACCTGGTAGCCCTATAAAAGCACGATTAATCGACGAAAAACATTCCCTTCGAAGTTCCATAGATGAAACACTAGATGGTAATAGAGAATTTATAGACAGCTTGGTGGTGGACATTATTGAAAGCAGTATTAATCCTGAAGACCGTGTGGTTGACAGTGTTTGTGATGTTGAACATTTTGTGAAGTCTATTCTAACCCTCATTGTCGAACGCAGTACTAACCAAAGCACTAATTCTTACCCTATAGCTCAACAGATTGTTGAAAATATAATTGAAGGTATTAACTATGATACTGTTGCTAAGTCATTATCTCAAAAAATCGGTGAAAGTACTAACCATCAAGACTCTAATGCTAAATCATTATTTGAAGAGACCGCTGAGAGTACTAATTCTCATTTCACATCTTTAGTTGAAGATATCGTGAAGCACAGTACTAACAATGGTTTAGGTGTAGATCCTGTAATTCAATCAATTGGTAATTACATTATTTATAAAATTATTTATAAACTGTATTTTTTTTTATTAGAATCTCCAACTAAGAATACGGAAGAAATTCATGATGTTGAATCCACCTCCACTGTTGTTGAGACACCACAACAATCTCCAATCAACAGCGGCAAGAAAGTTTCTGATGTTGAATCTAGCTCCTCTGTTGTTGAGTCACCAAAGCAATCGCCAGCGAAATCTGAAATAGAAATTCGTGATGTTGAATCTAGTTCCTCTGTTGTTGAGTCACCAAAGCAATCGCCAGCGAAATCTGAAATAGAAATTCGTGATGTTGAATCTAGCCCTAAAAGTGCAGTAAAAGTTTCTGATGTTGAATCTAGCTCCTCTGTTGTTGAATCCCCAGAGCAATCGCCAATTAAGAGCGGACAAGAAATTTCTGATGTTGAGACACCACAGCAATCTCCTATTAAGAGTGATGGAGAGATTTCTGATGTTGATTCTAGTTCCACACTTGTTGGAACACCAGAGAAATCTCCGTCGAAAACTGAAGACAAAGTTTCTGATGTTGAATCTAATGTCCCTGTTGTTGAATCATCAACGGTGGATACAGATAAAGAAAAAAATCCTGATGTTGAGGCTTCAACAGTGAAACTAACTGAGATAAGTAGTGATCAGAAATTAGATAATATGGAGAAAGGTTCCCTTGAAGTGATATTAGCAGAGAAAGAATCTACTAGTGAGAAAAAAGATGCACCAGAAGGTGAGCAAACTGAAAAATTTGATAAGTCGAAAGAAGACGACTCTCAATAAACCAGTGATAAATTGAAACTCTTGTACATACAAAACTATTAATATTAGAATTCGTTTTTTTTTAGAATTTTTATATTTAATTTAGGTTAATCTGTTGTTACCCCAGAAATTTTATTATTAAAAAAATGCAGTTAAGCATTTACATAATACACTTGTTTTTGTTAATTTTCAGTCTGTTGACTTTGAATAAAAAATGTTAACTTTGTTTCAGTTTATGTATTGAGTTCTTTAATAAAACTATTAAAGCAACCTAATTTATTCTTTATATCATATAAGGTACAAAGGAAAAATAAAATCACAATAGACGTAAAACAATAATTTTTATTGGTCCACAAAAATGAGTTATAAAAACAGTATTTTAAAGCTAATGGAATTTGATCTTTTATTGATCCTACCTACCCTTAATAACTATGTTCAAGGAAGCCAACATTAAGCAAATTATGTATATTGTGTTTCAAAAAAATTTGAAATTCAAGTGAGACTTAATTTTTTTGAAACACTATATTTAACAAGCAAAATTGTGCCCTTAAAAATAATCGGAATGGCATAGTATGGCAATAAAATTTATAAAACAACCCGCATTGACATAAATTCTATGGCAAGTGCACAAATATAATACATTTTTAGTTCTCATAATCTCAGTCATTACGAAAATATTGCAATTTTACTATCAATAATTTCATAATGTTGAATAATTGACGTCAATTCCGATATTTCTTATTCTTATAATGATTTGTCTGTACAACTTAATCACATTTTTCACATCACATTTTATTTAAAATAACGGATGATTGTTTAAATTTTCATATATCTGATTCACGTTCCCATGAGTGGAAATTTAAGTGGTCACCCGATATTTTACAAAGTAAAGCATACACTACAGATAAATTACCCTTTTAACCAGGGCCGGATTATAGTTGTTAGCGTTCCTAGACTAATCTCACACTGCCCCCCCATTTTTTTCAAAAACTATTTTATGAAAAAAAATAGTAACAGTTTTTTATTTTATATGATTTACACTTAATTGTTTTTAAGTAAAAAAAAGAAACAAATAGATTTATTAAATAAAAAAATGAGAAAATTACAAATATAAACACTAAAATTTAATTTTCCGACACTTCATAGAAACAAATTCCTTTATGACATTAAATTACATTTTTTTTTATTTCTCCCGCCTTATTAATGGGCTTCTAACAAAAAAAATTCTGGCGCCCCTTGGCTGCAGCTCAGATATCCTATTGGGTAATCCGGCCCTGCTTTAACAGTATGATAGAGGGAATGTCAACAGGATGCTCCTACTGTACTGAATTGAAACAATTTATTTTGATTTTAATTGAATATTTACAGTTTATTGTTAGATAATTTTATTTTTAGAACAGATATGTTATTTAGGTGAGAGACATTCTGTTGACAATTAAAAGGTGTCCTTGGCCTGACACAATGAGAAAATTTAGTCACCAGATTGGTTTATTATTTCAATTTATAATTCGTTGGTTAATTAAAAAAATATTTAGGAATGTGCAAACATTTCTTAAATCACATTTAATATTTTTTATAAAAATATGTATTTCAGTCAATTCCAAGGACAGTTATAGATTACACAACTATTCTATCAAAGATCATTTTGGTCTACTTACAGTAAAGTTCTGGAATTGTATCAAAATGTCCCTTCAGAGCAAGCCATGGCTTGACAGGAATGTATCTTACAAGACAATTGTTAATCAAAAAAAATTTGGGATTGAATGAAGTTATCGAAAATTGTGGGATTAGCAAGTGATCAAGGTTACACTCCTGTCAGTGCTTCCTCTGACTTGATATTTTGTTAATCACCCGATATAACACAAGGAATGTCATAAATTAACAAGATTTGGGTTGTGATCTGGCAGGAGAGGTTGGAGTACTGCTAAAAATAAAATCCTAGAAACACAAATGATTAAAAATTGTCTTACTGTTGGTTTGAACATTTAGGATCCCCATACTGTTCCAGAAATTTATCAATATCAATCTGAGTTAGTAACTGGAATAAAATCGTGAGAAACTTCTTAAGTGAGGGGGTCATACCTTAGAGGGCTGTAGAAACCTGCTTGGTATTTTCGAAACCATGTTTGTACTTTTAGGGGGCCCGAAACCCAACCCCAGCAAGACTGCTTCAGGATCAGGCTTTCGTAGCTCCAAAACAGACTCCACACTTGAGCAATGACTGCTGGCATCATCAGACTGCAAAGAAATCTCTCTCGGCAGGAATTTTCGCGGGTTTCTCGACGGCGAACTGTAGATATTTGCAGGAATTGTGTGATGAGGGGGTGGCAGTGATTCAACCCATTGTTGAACTGTTATAGGAGACTTGCTCATTTTGGACCAGAATCAACAAGTTGCTGATTAATGACATTCAATGAATCGATAAAAGACTGATATTGCACATAAATTCTAATCTAATAATAAACAAACACTCACAATTACTATCTTTTAGATTAAAACGATTCATTAAAAGCTAAATCACTCGACTTGTTGACATTTTAATGACAAGGGGGATTTTCGCGGGATTATGTTGGCAGCACGTGACAAAACATTTAAATGTGACAATAACAAGACTGATATTGCATATAAATTTTAATCTAATATTGAACAAACACTCTTTTAGAGATTAAATTAATTTATTAAAAGCTAAATTGTGCGATTTTTGGCGAATTAAATCGGCAGCGCGTGACGAAATGCCCCTAACTTGGGTCTTTTCGCGGGGTTGGGTTGGCAGCACGTGACAAAACATTTAAAAATGACGTCACGTTGGTGAAAGCGGTGCCCCCCAGAGAGAAAGACGTTTTATTTTCTTTATGATAAGAGATTTTATAATATTATATCCCGCGAAAGTGTTATGGTGTTTAAGTGCATATGGTTCGTGTTATCATTCGAGCGCGCAACTAATTCCAATTTGAATTTTTAACACTTGCCAAATCTGACAGATGTTTACAGTCCAACAATCACACTTTCTTTCATTTTTTTGACACGATTTTTAATTTGTGCAGTGATTTGCTATGTGTTTGTGAGAAAATGGGCGAGAAATGGGGCCCCACGTAGTTGTCACCCCGAGAAGGACCAACTCTTATCAACCAAAATGACGAGGAAAAAATGAACGATGCTGAAAGCTTGGTCAGTTTTTTTTATTTATTTTGGGTGGTTTTCGTGGCCTAAAAACCCATTTTTGACCATTGGGCATTGGGTGCGATTTTCTCAAGTTAGGGTTCGTGTGGTATAACCGACTTCCGTTATGCCATGGGAATAGAATGAACGTGGTAAAAATTTTAATTGTTGTTTGTCTTTAGAATCGTGAAACTTTTGTTTAAATTTAAAAATACAAGATGATACGTAAGATTTTTTTGTCGGATTATTTGCATTTTCATGTTAAGTATTTAGTACTTTCCACTGCAATAACTTTCTCACCTTCATTTATTCCAATAAAACAAGTAACCGTTAATCAATAACACATGTTATGTCTCAATTCTAATTTTTTTCAATGAAAGTGATGAAGAGACTTGGATGCTATTTTTAGAAATTTATAATTGGAGAAATATTTGAGTGGATCTTCTGGACATCATTATAAATAATTTTCTTAATAAAACAACTATCAAGGATGAGAAATATATAGTTTTCTCTTTGAGTTTTTACAAGATGATTTGTGAATTAATGTAATTAAAACACTGAAAACTAATAATAAATTAATAATGATTAGACTTTAATAAGTTTGTACAGATCACACGGTACCAATAGATGTGAGAATAAAAATACTTATTAAATAGAAAAGTTGTTTCATTATCGTCTCTTTTAATTGTTGGTATATAACGAGAGATCTAAAAGTCGAAGAATTAAAGTAGGCTAAGGAAAAGTAACAGTTGTTAATTTAAAATCAATTGATAACTGTCAGAAATGAGTACGCAAAATTCTGTTATAAAATAAGCTAAGAATTCTATTTTTTTTTTGCTAGAAATTTAGTCTTTTGTAGTTACAGTAAGAACAATTATTTTTTTTTCTTCAGTGGTGAAACAAATGTGAAAAAAAATGAAATCTTGTTCTGTCAGTTTAAAAATTTTAAATAATAAACAATTCTCAAAACAACTGAGGTTTTATTACTTTTGGATCGCTGGGTATACTTAATTAATATTATAATGTAATCAGAAATCACAAAAAATGTGGTCAAAACATATTACGTGATATTTTTTTATTTGTGATAGATATTCGTAGTTTTAAACGAAGTTATAAATATCAAAATTACGGAAAATATTTTATAGTGAACAGGAGGATGTGCTAATTCAGTGATAATAAACGGTGAACACAATTTGTCGGTTGTTAGTCTGCTATAAACAGCTATCAAAATTGCGCCTAAAAAAATTGTAAGTCATTTTAAAATTATATTTTAAGTATATAGCTTGATTTTTAAATATGTCACTATGAACCATTAAAATATTGGTACGTTTACTTCTCTTTTTGAATTGGAGAGAAAGGAGTACATTTTTGAACCTTTCAAATTTCCATTTTTGTAAAAAAGGCAGTTATATCACTTTGTGTAACTATGTTTAGTTGAATCATGGGGATATAATTAAAAATTGAGCTATAGTTCTAGTTGTATTATTACTGTAACCCAAAATTTTTATTGCGCATGCTCAATTCATATCTAAACTGGTTCTAAAGTGTTGTACGAACAAACCAAATACAATATTAATAAAAAAAATTTTTTAGAAGGCTGTGAAATGGTTTTTGTCAATGTAACAGTTATTTCTGTATTAAGGGCGTAATGTCTAAGGAGGGCTTTTAATTTCCTGAGGGCCATTAGTAACGATTACGCTCGTAGTACATACAACGTTTTATTTTGAATCGTTTTAATTTTTCAAATCAAAAGAATAATATTCAAAATTCCGGTATTTTTTAAAAAAATTCAGATTAACTAGTTAACTAGTTTGTCGTTGTCAGGATACGGTATGTTATTATTTTCTGTTTTTGCAATTTTTCAGAATGGAATCTGGTAAAAATCCTGTGATTACGCTCTGATTTGCGGGCGTATAAACTAGATTATGGTTCCAAAATAAAATAAATGATATTTAGAGGTCTGCTAGAGGATTTTTTTTTAATTATATGGTAATATAAACTTACAACGCTGGACAGCAGGGCTAAAATTGAGAGAGACCTGCGTTTTGGGTGATATTTTTTTATTTATTTTGAAACATGAGTCTCTGGGAGCATAAATATGCGAAAATATCTAAAGTAAAGACCGGAATTTATAATACAAAATTACAATTAAAGTGATTAACAAACAAATATAACAAATATAACAAATATTACTTTTACTTACGTGTTTGAGTTTGGTAATGAAATTTATTACCTACCTGAGTGATGTAATGTTTTTACGACATTAAGCAAGTTATGTATATCGTGCTATTAAAAAAAATCGAAATTTACGAGGGACTATATTATTTTACATCGTATTTAATAATAATAAGCGAAATTGTGCTCTTAAAAATAATCGGAATGAGATAGAATGGCAATAAAATTTATAAAACAATATGTCTTGATATAATTCTCTGGCAATTGCACAAATATAATACATTTTTATTTCTTATGATATGAGTCAATATGAAAATATTGAAATTTTATTACTTATAATTTTACAATGCAACTATATTAATTGATGTCATTTCTGGTAAAGATAAAACGAAATACAATCACTTGGATATGACTAAATTATGAGTTTATTATTTAACTGAGTGATGTAATGATGTTGTCAGCAGTTAGATGATTTATTATGTTTTATTCCGGTTTAGGTATTTATTATTTATAAAAAACAAAGACAATATCGTTTATCAAATTCTTACTTGCTATTTAAAACTTTGAAGGTGGTAGCCGCTCCCGCCAAGGAGGTGTTTTTTTAAGAAAATACCTAAAAACTTGCCTGTTCAACGTCTTGAACAGGTAAAATAAATCAAATTAAAATAGTAAACAAAGTTAATACGGAAAAATAATTGAGCTCTTTAATGGACAACAATAAAACCATGGAAAATATAGGAAACTCTACATAAAAGTTAAATTAAAATTATTTAATTGAAAAGCAATACAAATAGTAAAAAGCTTGTTATAATAACAAAAATTAAACTTGTATTCATAGAAAGTAAAATGTTTCTAGCAAAAAACCGTAAAACGTATTTCATTATCACAAGTTATAAAATACAAGATAACGAGACTAATAGCAATTATCAAGCCAATTATAGAATAATTATGAGCCGACATCGAACAGAATATTGCAAAGTTGTCTCCTCTGTGAAACTCTGAAGTTTCGTAATACCTATCAAATCTTGTTATGATATAAAAAAAATCTGAAACGTAATTAAAGTCCTAAAATCTTCAATTGAATAGTTGAATTATACAAGAAAAGATTCTTAATTATTTACACAAAATTTCAAAAACGTGTATTTCAACCTTTAAAAAAAAACTTGCAGAAAGTAGGTATCGAGGCAAGTATAGTGCCTTGAACTAAATTAAAACTAACTATTAAAAAGATAGTAAAAAAGCTATAAACTAGAAAAAGACTATTGTTTATTAATTTGTATCCTGATTGAAATTGAAGACGCAACGAAATTTGAATATTCCGATATCTATTTAGCTGTTTTTGGGTCAAAAATTGTCGATCACTTTCTTCGACCTTTATCCCGAAAAATTGAAAAAACTCCTGCAAGCCCGTGGGGTTATAAAAACCAACTATAAAACGCTCTCCTTTACGACTGCACAATTTTCCTTTTTACTATTACATGAATTTCGCTTTTACTATCTAAAAAGGTAAACCGATACGATAGCGTCCAAGGAATTGAGTTATCAAAAAAACTGAACTGGCAAATTTATACAAATTTAAATTATACAAATTTAATATATCCACCACCCACAGAAGAACTACAAATCAAATAAATTTCAGGAATGGCAAAAATCCGAGAAAATCTGCAGTTTTCCGATGATTTAAAAATACCTCGGGATATAGAGAAAATTAGAGACTGATAAAATGAAGCAAAACAAAGCGGAAATAGTCAATTTGTTTGTTATATTTGTGGTTTTACTGAGTCACGATTAATTTACTGGTTTAAAATTGTTGAATAAACTGGAAGTAATGTACATAAATTAGAAAAAAAATCTAAATGAAAACTAGAAATAAGTAGATTGTTTTACTGTTTCAAAAACATGTTAATCTGCCAAGTTTCTGTTTTCATTTCCTGTAATTTAACACATTTCGGTTTTTTTTCTAAAATCAGAATCGATTGTGGGAATTTAATTTTGATTTAAAGTGCAACAATATATTCATGGAAATTATTTTATGGTCAATTAATAAAAATAGGTTATTTAAATAAAAGTAGACTTCCGTCCTGTCTCTGAAAGATGTATTTTTTGACATTTATGATTCTTCCGTGAATATATACGGAAGTTTTATAATTATAATAATATTCTCATCTCTAAACGAAAATTAGGAAGTATACACAATCGAATTGAGAGTTTTGTATTTTAAACAACAGTTATTTTTCTGGAATTATCCTCAAAAATGAACAAAATAATCTTTAAAGTCTATAATCTCTAAAACGAGCAGACTGTTATTTTTTTATGTAAAAAAAGTAAAATTATGTGTGCTGCAATAAGCTTTTAAAAGCACTTGGAGCTGGCTATTAAAGCACCCAAATAAGTGTTATAATAGAGGTGGGTATCAAAGCATTAATTGAGACTTTTTTAAATTATAAAGGTGTTTGCTCTAGTAGTGCTTATAGGGAACTAGAAAAATACTAAAAAAGTTCTATTTTCAATATTAAGCTGCCAAAATTTTTTTAGTTGAAAACAAGTTTTTAGAAACTTCTAAAACAGAACTGTTATTTATTTACCAAAAAAATTTGTTTTTGGCATCGTAAATTAGACACATTATTAATATAAAAAAGGTTTTGAAGTTACTGTAAAACAAAAACCGTCTTTAAAACCTGTTTTTTATTAAAAATTTGGGACCTGAAACAGAACGTCGCGCCTTAAAAGTGTCTAATTTACGAAGTCAAAACAAAAAATTTTTGGTAAATAAATAATAGCTCTGTATAGTAGAAAATTCGAAAGTCTTGTTTTCAACAAAAAAAAAATGATAGCCTAATATTATAAAAAGAATTTTTGTAGTATTTTTCAAGCACTGTATAAACACTAAAAGAGCAAACACTTTTATTTTTATTTAAAAAAATATTAATTAATGCTTGGCCAAATTTTGGTAACAATATACAGATAGTTTTCATCTAAATTAAAAAAATTGAAAAGTGACGAATTCACAAAGATATTTTTTATTTTGTTATCGTTTTTTGATTTCTTTTGTTTTTTTTTTCAGTCGTAGTTTTTGTCTACAATCTTTTTTTGTTCTTACAAAATCGTTTTTTTTTTGTAGTCGTAGTTTTTTTCTTTCACAATCAGTCTCTCCAGCTCTCAAGTTTCTTTGTTTTTCTAGAATTTTTCTTTGTATTCATCTTTCTCTTCCAATCAACTTTTTATGACAACTTTTTTTTGAAAGCATTGCCGTCGTATTTCAATATCTTTGAGAATTTTTAACTGCCTGTTTTCTACCAGTTGTGATTTTTAACATTCTTCTATAAACTACTGTGATTCTACTAAAATCTTATATACCTTTTTTCCAAATGCTGCCCCGTTCTTCAAGCTCTTCTAGAATATCTCTTTGTTCTTTTAGAATCTATTCTTGCTGTTTCAAAAACTGATTTTCTTCTTCTAGCCGCCCTCTTTTAATTTCTTCTAGACCTTTATTTAATAATTTCTCAAATTCTTCTTGTTCTTTTAAACAGTGTTTTTCTAACTTTTTTAGTATTTGTCTAGCACTCTATTAACACTACTAGAGCAAAAACTTTTATAATTAAAAAATAATTCAGTTAATACTAAATTTTTTGATAAAACGCTACCTTAATTAACACAAATAGTTTTCATCTAAATTAAAAAAAATCAAATTTTTCAGTTATGTAAAACCTTTTCAAAACAAATTAGAAACTGTCGAATTCATCAATTTATTTTGCTCTTTTTCTTCATCGAAAGTTGTTTCTCAAATTCTTCTTGTTCTTCCAGTCTTTTTCAAATTCCTAGATTTTTTTTACATCTGTTTGTGACATATGAGGCGAATTGACGTCTTTTTGTTTTTTTAAACGAAATTCTCAAAAAATTATTGAGTTTGTTTCTGTATTTTTTCTTCATGTGGGCATCTTTCTAGTCAGACTCAGGAAAACAAGTTATTCTGTTTTCCATTCAAATTTATTTAAATCTGACTCCTGAAATTCGGGTTTCTTGTGATTTAAAGCAATTAAGTAACTCAATAACACACCTAATTGCTTTGAAAAACCGTCGACAATTGTCTGACACAAACGCTCTATTTCGCTAAGTCGAACTTCACCACTCTAGCGCTTCTCCTGCTTTATACTTATCAAGGTCGGTTAATATTTTTGAGACAATTCCGGTTTTTCTAGCCACCGATTTATCATTTCTGGTATAGTAATCTAGAAACGCTGATATTCTATGGCCCCAATTCAGTTAATATTCAATTTTTTTTTATAACAACTTCATCTCGGTTGAAAACCTAATAATTTGGATGTAGCATTACCACTATATAAGATTATTTATTTATTTATTTATTTACCTAATGACGTCTTTTTTAAAAAAAATGCTGACTTTTTTAGCTTGCAAAATGTCGGCTGGAAATCCAGTGAATGTAAATTTTCAATCAATCCCCTGAGTTTTTATTAATTTAGTGTTTTTCACCTCTTGTACACAATGAAGAGAGCAGTTAGAGACTTGCGTATTTAGGCCCTTTGCGTCAGTTTGAGTTCTCGAGTATTTACGTCACAACTTGAGTCCATCTTCGGTCTCGATCCAATTGTAATTGGCAAATTACAGATATATCCTAACGTCACAATTGATCATCCCACGATTAGATCCGCTTTGCTTATTTGAAACCCACGAATTGTTTATAAAAGAAATTTTTTTGTTTAGTTCACGTGTTACAAAAAATGACGTAGTAGACAGTCGAAATGGTGGTTGTTGCATCTATGTATCAAATGTTTCGGTGTTAGGAAATGCGTGGTACTGTGATATTGTAATCGGACATATAACGAAAGATCATTTCCTGGCGTCAGTTTTTGTTTTGATATCAAATTGTAATTTTTAGAATCGAGATGAAATAAATGTCAATAAACATGATTGTCGGATTGATTTCGCCGAAATTATTAAAACAAAAATTTGTTAAATCGATCGTAAAGCATTTTATAAATAAACAACAGTTTCCTGTCAGAATATACCACCTACTACTATAAAACACAACAATAAAACGCAGAATGCAAGGCTCAACGATAAAAGAGGGCATCATTTAAACTCGGATGAAAATTTACCCTTATGTTTTGTTTATTTTACCTGCAATATACTACACTAATAAAGTTTATTATTGCTTATGTGTTTCATTTTATGTGTTTTTCTAACAGCGATTATACAGCGTGAGTCTGTTAAAAGTATATCTTAACTTTTCTCAAAAACTAGTTATCACACCGACTTCAGAGTTTGCCATTAAAAACTCTGTTTTTTTCTCTACCTATCTGAATTTTTTCAAAATTTTTCTAATATTCCTTCTAATGAATATTAATTAATTAATATTAATTCGTTGAAAAAATATAAAATTTTAAAATTTGTAGATAACCACAAAAAATAATAAAGGTTATTTGTTTTGTAAGACCTATTTTGAAGCAGCATTGCCAGGTTACTCTAATAGGTTGGGCATCTACCCTTCAGCTTCTTTGTCCCACCCACTCTCTTGGCAATAATGGCGTATTATTTAATCTGGAAAAATTAAAAAAAATGAAAAAGATCAATTTGTTTGTCGATTTAGTGATAATACTTACATACACAGTAAAAAAATTAAGTGAAAACCGATTAAGTCTCATTTTCAGTCAACATTGTAACTCAATACATTGAGTAACTACGCCATTTTTTCTAAGAAAGTGGGTGGGACAATGAAGTTAAAGGGTGGGTTGCTATCTCATTGTGGAGTAACGGCAATGCTGCTTCAAAATAGGTCTTACAAAACGAGTAAACTTTATTATTTTTTGCGGCTATCTAAAATTTTTTTGAAAAGTTTTTTTAACTAAACAATATTTAATCATCGTGTCATTTAGAATGACATCACAAATAATGTAAATTTTATATTTTTTTCAACGAATTAAGAAGGAATATTAGAAAAATTCTGATAAAATACACGATCATAGAGAAAAAAAAATTAATGGCCCTAAACCCTAAACCCTGAAGTCGGTGTGATAACTAGTTTTTGAGAAAAGTTGAGATATTCTTCTAACAGACTCATTACTCTGTATAGTCTCTAGTGGTTTGCATAAACCCTTGAAAGAGTAATTTAATTTTGTAATGCATTTTGTATCAGCTTTTCTATTTTTTTACTCCCACCATTTTCCATTAAATTATCCTTTCCATCACAGCTTTTAAAATAACGAAGATCAAGCAAAGCTCGTTGCTTCACTAAAGGGCAAAGGGCGTGTTTGCTTTTTGTTTGAATCGTGTCGAACACATGCCACTGAAAATCAAGAGATTTTCAGGAAATTGGGGTATTTTTTCGATTTAATTTAGTCGTGATTGATGGAAACGTGTCTCTGTCAGGACCCAATCAATAAACTCTGCTTCTAAAAGTTGCCAAACAATTGAAAATGACATTTTTACAGTCCTGTTCTTTTCAATATGCACTACATATAAAAATAATGTATTTCTTTGGGAGATTGGATAAATATTTACACCACCTGTCGATATTTTTCTTTATTTATGATGTCACGTTTTGGTATTGATCGTTCTTTATGTGACTCTTGATAGAATCTGATGTTACTTTTAGTAAGTAATCCATAAAGGTAGAAAATGGGATTTTACGGCTTCACCAGATGGAAACAGATGCATTTAAAATAGGAATTGAAAGGAATGAACCCATAAACTCGATAAAACGTTCACTTTCTTGATTGTACAAGTAGAAAATAGGGTTGATGCAATCTAGCTTTTCTTTTAATTAATTGAATTGTTGCTGTTTTATCTGATGATAAATTTTAGTTTGTTGTTTTGGTATGTTGTAATTAATTTTCTTTTCGTGGAAGTTTAGACATGATGTTCGCTTCGGCCATCAACTTGACTGAAAGTTCTTTATTGTTTGTCAAGTTTTGGTAAAAGTGTGGTTAACTGCTCGTTGCTCTTTGTGACAGTTTGATTGGCTGAGGCTTTTATACTTTCCAACTGATAAGGATAATATAAATTTAGAAATTTTACACTCATATTTTTTCATTATTAATTTTGACGCTAATTAGTACAAGAAAAGTATAATTTTACCGAAATAATACTCAATTTTTAAGGAGTGACAGTGTTGACAAAGTTTATAAATTAAACAAGAGTCAAAAATGAAGAATATTTTTTTATTTCTGATTATTACAATGAATAATGCAAAAAAAATTAGTGACATACAACAAAACATAATTAACAACTAACAGTAAACTATCATAGGTAACATTGATTTATTTTTTTATCTGCCGCTTCTCTTGTTTGGCTACTTCCTCTAAACTAAAATCTGTCGTAATTCACTGACTAGTTCATTTAAATAAATATAATATAACATTAAAAAAGCAGTTTTGACCCGAACATAATGTTTTTTGAATTACAAATGTCGTCTGAAATAAACAGTTTATCTGAATTACAATAGATGTAAACATAAAAATGCGCATTATTCGGTTATTGTAATCTGTTAAAAAAATGATCTTGCACTTGTGAGGCTATTCCATTTCTTTTCTCGATTTTTTAATTTATTTTGTATTATCCGTTTATTAATTTTTTATTTTTGTTTTTATAGACGACGTAAAACGTAAAATCTAACGTTTGAAGCGGTAATTATAGTATTAGAAACGTCATTTGTGATAAAAACGTGTATAAATTGTTTATCGTGTTATATAAAACTGTGACGACTGTTATTTTGTTTTCTCTTTAAAAAAAATGTGTAATTTCGCATTTATTTATTGTAATGTTATCGTTTTTTATTGCATGATAATAAGTAAACAATAAATCGTAAAAAATTACCTTAATCTAGATAATTAATCAATTCTTAAAATACATTTTGATAAAATACTCTTTTTTTATAAATTGGAGCACAATAGGGTTTTCAAATCCGACATTTTTATTATATATTCCATTAAAAAAAATGAAATGATAATAAGACCCTTCTTGAAAAAATGATTTATCTGTAATACGATGGGAAAATTCACGAGCTACGTATATATAAAGGTTAATAGTGCCATTTATTTTTCTTCAAAGGTTGTTATGGAGGGTGTGAACTCAGGTGTGAACATCTATTTGAATAAAACAAATTTTTTAAGTCATGTTTAATGTATACTTTGAAAGGTTTCTTCTATGACCTAACCACTTAAATTACAAAAACATCTATTACTTTGCGCCACAGGTTTTTTTTTTGTGTAGGAACCGGTTTCGGGGTGTCTTTTTTACAGACTGTCTCACTTAAATTTTACAAATTAAAAACTCTAAAATTTAAGAAATACATTTAGGCCTGTCAATAAAGCATAAAGTGAATTATTCTTTGACAAATATAGTAACAGGAAACCGACTGGGCTATCACATTAAGGATAGTCTGTAGTTATATTCTGCTGTTTTCTATTTGAAACTGTTTAAATCGACATTGTTTTAATTTTTCTTACTTAAGATTTTCTAAACTGTTACTTTAAATTATAGCTTTTGGTCGTCTGAGACAACTTTAACTTCACACTTACTCACTTTATTTTTTTGCTTTTAGTTCTTTTTATTTGCCTGCACTTTTTCAACTAAAATGATTTTCAACTAAACTGATTCGTACTTTTTATTTGCGACTTTTTTTGCCCAGTCAGGTCCTTGCATTTCCTGCAAATTACTTCGATTGCATCGGCCGACTAGTTCAAAGAACAATAACCGTATACCTTTTTACTAGGGCTGGGAAAAGTATCGATACTTACAGAAGGTATGAAAGACTGCAATCAGGTATCGAAGTATCGATACTTCCGATACCTCGATATCTCTGATACTTCGATACCTCTGATATTTCGATACCTCTGATACCTCCGATATCTCCGATACCTCCGATTCCTCGATACTTCTGATACCTCGATACCCCGATACCTTCGATACTTCCGATATCTCCGATACTTCAATACCTGCGATACCTTGATAAAGAGCGGCTATAAATGAATATCCTATTCAGAGTGCTTTGGATGTTAGAAACACAAGCTATTTTGATGAAAACAAACAAATTCACAAGCTATTAGATGCGGTATTTATTTATCGCCACCCGATACTTTCGATACCACGATACTTCCGATACCACGATACTTCCGATACCACGATACTTCCGATACCACGATACTTCCGATACCACGATACTTCCGATACCACGATACTTCCGATACCTCTATACCGCGATACCTTCGATACCTCGATACTTCTCGATACGTCGATACCTCGATACCCGATACCTAAAAACAGGTATCGCCCAGCCCTACTTTTTACAGCATCTTAAAATATTTTTAACATTTGTCATCTGTACCTCATTTGCACTACAAAAAAAATAATATGGATATGAAAGCACTCAAGTGAGTGATACAATAGGTCTCTTCTTAAAAAAAAAAAACACTAAACGGTAGTTTTAATGAAAATTGTTAGTTAATTATTGACGTAAACGCATTGTCTTAGTGTCAACAGTAATTGAGGGGGTCAAAAGCCAAGGGGTCTAAGTTGTTTTGTGTGCACTAAACTAAATTTTTTTTTTTTAAATTAGCAAGAAAATTGTTGCTGATTCTCATTGTTTGTTAAATTTTTTGTCATTGTCATCACAAAATGACTATCCTTGACCTTTCTTAGAGTTCAGTAAAAAAAATAATAACTAAAGAAAAGAAGTCTGCTTCACAGCTACAAGTGCGTTTCTTGTTTTTTGTTATTGATGCACTACAATACGTCAAAACATTGTAAAATTGCATCAATCTCCTCCTGCAGGTGCTTTATTTATAGTACTTGAGAGGCTTTCCTGCTGCGCTTGCGTTAAAAATGTCAATTAAACGGCACGCTCTCGAGCCTCGCAGGAAGCAATGATATTCATTATACTGTCGGGGGACGTTTGGAGCGTTGTGGTGCGGCGTCGGTGCGGTGATCGTCCTTTTTATCAATGCAAGGGACTGTTTGGATTTCTCGCATTATCGATTCGAGGATTTAATCCAATTTTGTTTTCTCTCTTCTATACTGTGATTCTCTTGGATTATTCAACGGATCATCAACCCTCCCGGCATATAGTTATGTTCCTGCTTTTCGGTTTATTTAACTAATTCAAGAAACACACAATCTTGTGCTGAAACGAAAACATGCTACTGCCAACGAATTCTACATCTGTTGGTTTTCAACAAGAACTTTATCATAGTGTTACTGAAAAAACTAAGTTTTTTGCTTCGAAATGCCTTAATAGGAGTATTAGTCCTAGTGGTGATAAAATGAACGATTCGTTTCGGGGGAGGTTTAGATTTTGTGTTTGTACGTTGCCGAGAAAAACTAATAAAAAGACGACCAAGTGGTATGTAAAGGTAAGCAAATTTCATTACTAAAAAAGCACAATTGGGGTTGTGTGCTTTTATATTTTTAATTATGACCGGAATCAGGGCGAAAGCTTTTCTGATTAAAAATTCAAAATTGTCAATCTCTTGCTGGTATTTCCCCTAAATTATTAAAACGAAATGAAATTATTTTTAGCAGGTATAGGACTGTAGGTACTAGATAAAATATTTTTTTTCCTCCTAATTGTACAACACCTATCAATGTTTTTTTTATTTATTCATTTATTGATTCGATTAGATCAAAACTGCAACTCGTGTCGAAAAATGTGTTTGTTATACTTTTTCCGGTATAGATGAATGGTAATTGATGGTATGGAATAGTTAGTTTGCTGATTGATGCATAAAACATGTGAAAATAACATGGTACCAAGGCCGCTTTGTAGGTGTTTACATTATTGAAAGAATATGTTTTTACATGATGCGATTTATAATGTTTCATATGCACTGCTTGAAAATAACAGTTGAGGTTTTAAAATATTTAGAGATATTTTGGCACAAGTGGGCTGTTTTTGTCATAAGATACGTGTATGTTGTGACTTCTATATTTGTAAGGATAAACAAACAACATTTGCTCTATTAAATAATTTGTGTGTGGTACAAGTAGCGAGAAACAATAAGCTGTTCAATAACCTACACAGAGAGAATAGATCTGTGTATTGTCTCCTTAAAAATAAGTGGGCTTGCATTACTTTAAATAATATCTAGTCTCTAGTTACTGCAGCTATCTTGTTTTTTAGAGAAGACGTTAAGCCGTCCCGGCCACCAGTGGTCGTTAGGTCAGGTTAGAGGCAACCTGAAAACTCGGGGATTTGATTGAAACACTACCACCATAAGGTTATTTATTTATTTAATTAACCAAGCCTATGTTTCGGTTTATAGCATGTTACCAAAATCAGTTCAAATATTTTTGAGACTAGTATATTATAATGTTGAAATATAGTACATTAAAAACTTGTTTTAAATAGTATGTTAGGTCTCAAGGGTCGTAAGCATAACTTTCGTAGTTGAGAACGCACCTTGCAAAAACGAGGGCGAAGTCTCAGGTTTTCTAAGTGTTGAGACTATAATCAGTGATTACAGCCTCGAGGTTCATATACTCTTTTTTTTTCAACCATCTGGAAGAACAAGAAGGCATTAATTTGCTTACACTGCCTTAAAATCCATACTTATCGCTCAGGTGGTAATTTTATTGCCGAGATTCTATGGACAGTAATTGTTGCTTGTTGTAACATAACGTAACATAATGACTTGCTTACCAAACAGGTGGTTAAAAAAGGTGTCTTTTACATTTAAGCACAGAAAACTGTTAAATAAAATAAGCAAATGTGAAACTGCGCATTTCTAGGATTTCTTTAAGATTTTTTACGATTTCTTCAAGATTTCTAGGAATTATTAGAGATGCCTAGGGTTTTCTGAAAATTTCTGTAGGATTTTTAAGATTTCTTAGCATCTTAACAGTAGATTTTTTGACTGGATATTCCCATTTTTTTAAAATTAAAATTTGGGAAATAACAAAAAATGGGGTCATTTATCTGTTAACACCCAATAATAGTAATAATAAAAAAATATTGGCATTGTTACGATAACCAGAAATCATTTTTGAAAATCAAATTTGATTCTAACAGTCAACTCTTAAAATACATACATTTTAGCCGTTCCTAGGATTGAATATAAGTCATTGTGAAGATTCTGTTTATTTGTATCTTCTCTTGGAGAATCTTGGACATATTTTCGGGTATTTTAAGCGACTTTGTTCCTTGCGAGTTGTCTTATTAAATTTTCATATAATTATTTTTATTTTGTTATTTTTTTGAGCTTTGTGAGTGTCTACAGCTGTATTTTCTCTTTCAATCATAAAATTTTAGAACGCTTATTTCTTACATTGTTTTCCAGCGTGTCAGAAAGCGCACAAGAATAGGTAATAACAATTTTGTTTATAACTTTGAGGTTTATCTGTCAATTTTGTTACTTTTACTACTGCGCAAACTTTACTGCTGGCGTTATCTAGTTTCAGTTTCAGTTAGTTTTAATTTTTCATATTGAATTGCCGGCGAAAATGGCTTTCAGTTTCGTTTTGATGTGCTCGTGTTGTTAGAAATAAATTAAAATCTAATCAGATTTCATATTTAAACAATTGATGAATTACATTAACGCACCCAAATAAGTGTTATAATAAGTTTCTTAAAGACGCAAATTGAGAAAATGTTTTTGTCGATAATTACATTTTTTGACACACCTTTTACACTCCCATTTCTTTCCATTAGGAGGAATTACGTGTTTATCACATTTATTTACTCAAGAAGTTAAATCGTGCAAACATTATCACTTATCAGTTATTCAAGGAGTTCCAGAATCAATTAAATTTTCATCGAAATCAATAATCAGCTTTTAAACTTTGAATGGTTTAATGAGAGGTGAACGTGTTAAAATTAATGAGAATCAGCAAATAAACTAGTGCAATTAATAGTTAAAAATCGTGGTAAAAATAGTAATTCTCGTGGGTTTAAAGGGCGAGTTAGGGTTTTCCAACTTGAATAAAGCTTGTCTTTCGTGATGGATTTATGTCTTTTAAAAATTGTCAGATTTATCACGTCTTTGCAGTCATGTTTATGACAGGAAAGACATTAAGCTTGTTTACAGCTGGCTTCTTGTGGCTAGGATTCAAGCAGTCCAGACTTTTGTTGCTCATTTTGACAATATTTTAAAGCGATTTGTTGATAGGATTGACATTTTACGATTTTAAAAGAGCTCAAGGATTTGCTCCAATATTAAAGAGAAATATAGGTTAGAAGGTGCGACATTTTAACGATTATTGTGTAATTGACAGACAGGTCTTTGCGTTCACTTCAAAACCACAAAAATGTTTATTTATAAGAGAAGCTTTGATCTCATTTAAATTTTCGTTTAGTAGAGAATGTTGAGAGAACAACGGTGTCCAGTTATCAATACTCAAAAGCTGATAACTTTATTCAGTTTTATAATAGTCCATTTTTCTTTTGTATTGACTTGCGTTCAAAACACGTGCCTTCACGCACATGTTGTATCAAAAGAAAAATTCTATGCAACGGAAACGTGATGCATTTGTTAAATATCAAAACGGATATTATCTGTTTTGAGTCACAACTTATGTAATTTAGACTATAGCCGCTAAAAAAAAATATTGTTGACTTTTATTGATATACAAGGTCGAGAATTTTGCTGATTTATCATTGATATTCGAAATTCGAACAAGAATTTAGAGCAACGTCTGCTTAATGTACGAAGCAATTGACATTTTTAAGAGTGTCCTTCAATTTTTCTGCTTCCGTTTTGATCTAAATTTATTACGAGGATCCTTGATCGTTATTTATTTGCTTTTTGCTCCAATATACCAAACTTTGGCCTAACTTTCAAATCAAATATCTAACTTGCTTAGCAAAATCGATCGGAATTGAAAAAAAAATTCGGCGCGCAAACTACACGTTCAAAAATACAATATTCTATTATCAGTTTTTCTTATTAGTATTTGGACAAAAAAAAATTTGGGAATTTTATAACTTTGATCGTTTGTTTCCTGCCTCGTTGCAGTATTTTTAATTGAGTTGGAAAGGTCGAGTCATCAACGCTCATTATTCACCGCGTAATGGAAAGTCTGTTAGTAAAAAAATGGAATCAATGAGGTTGTTTTTAGAACGAAATTACGTCAGGATTCTACTCTTCATTACGTTAAATATTTTATAAGGACAAAGAACTGTTCGAGGTGAAATAAATCGATATGTATTATTCAGCTCAAAATACCTCTGATAGAGGCCCAAACTTGTTATTGAGTTATGTTTGTATTGGTTTTGAAATGGAGAAGACAAGAACAATAGGTAACTACCAGGTACTACGCCTTTGTCAAGCTCTCCTGAACCGTGAAGAAGACACACGATTTTAAAACGTTTTTAACTTGTGGAAAAAAAAGTGAATCATCAAGGGTAGTTGATCGATAAAAACTTATGAAATTAGAAAATTTATTGAGACCGGCTTGTCTTTTAATCAATAAAGTTAATTGCAGTAGTTAACTACATACAAGTAATTTTCTTTGTTATTTTTAATTTAAGTGGTCGTAAGTAAAACTAATGAAACACGAGTAATTTTTCCATGAATTGTTTTGACCTTTTAAGATTATGTTGTTGAACTCTGTTTTGTCATTTTTTACGTGGAAAACCTGTAACTAATAAGGAAAATAATGGAAATGTCTGTTTCAGCAGTTTTTGCATCTGACATCTGTTGAAAAAAATTCTCTTTTCAGCTAACCCACTTTTTCGAATTGTGAAGACACTGAAATTGTGAAATAAGAAGTTTGTTTCTATTTTACAGAGGACAAACGATATAATCATACGTTTCGTGTTTGTATTATTATAGTTCGTGTATGTTTAAATGAAATTTCGTGTCAAGAGACGAGGTTCTTACGAAAGCTAGTCAAAACAGCTTTTTGTCGTTGAAGTTTGGAAGTAGAAAACAGAATTTTGAATTCAATGAGAATTTTAATAGAAAATTATTCGTAGACAACTTACATCAAATCCCAATTTTAAGAACATTACTTTGTTCAATCGACCCAAATAAGCATTTTCTGATAGAAGAAAAATACATAGTTTTTTTGGTACGGAATTTTTTTTTATACGAGCTGCAGAAAATTCTTAATTCGTCTTACGTATGGTATCTATTTCTGTTCCATATTCTTGCAAGCTCTCGTTTTGTAGACTCTTATGTTGAAGAGCATCGAGTATACTACCTTCTTGTTCCGGTCTTTATATCGTTGTTCCAGTACATTCATAACAGTGTCGTAGTTCTTCTGATTTTGTTCTGATTTGTCCAGCAACAGAGCTGGACCTCGTTGTGCCAAGAAGACAGCTGTTTTTTATTCCAGCAATTCATTTTTGCTTACGTTTCATATTGTCTTCTCTACATTGGCCACCTTTTTTTTCTCCAGTTTCTTAATTTTTGTTTCTATCTCATTATTTTCTTTGTCGAGATTTTTTATTTTGTTTTAAATTTATTATCCATTTTTTTTTTGTCTTTTATTTTTATTTTATTGATCTTTTTCTCTAAATTTTCTTGAATTTCTTTTGACCTCTTGTAGGATTCTATGAAAAGCATCTTGCAAAGTATCAAATTGCGTGTCGTTTTCCGAGTCTGTTTAAAGTTTCTTTTCCTTTTTTTTGTTTCCAGTTGTAGTTTTTCATCTTTTTTTCTAATTCTTTTATACTCTTCCTTTTCTCTTCCACTTTTTCTCTTCTTTCCAATCTTTGTTTCCTTTCTCTTAGAATTGTATTTTGTTTAGAAGGTCTAAAACTTTCTTTAGCTTTTCCGTTTCTCCTAATTGTCGTTTCTTGAATTCTTCTTTTAATGTTAGCCTCTCATATTTTTTTTCTGAACTTCCTTTTTTAAGCTTTTCAAAAATCTATGTTTTTCCGGAATTGTCTTTTACATTTTCTTCACAACTTTTTTGTTGTTCTTTACCTTGTAGCCGACGATTTTCAGCTTCTTCAAGAATTTTGTCTTGCACCTTTAATTCTCGTTTCTCATATTATTTTTTTCAACCGTCATTTATCAAACTTTTTCAAAAGTTTTTTTTCCATCCAGAATTGTTTCTTTCATTTTTGGAACTTTTTTTGTTTGATTTTCTTTCTTCTGGTAGGTTTCTCTGAAAAGGCATCCTCTTTTGTTCTTCTTTCCTTTTCAATCTTTATTTTCCAATCTTCTTTAGAATCATCTTTTATGCATCTAAAACCTTCTATATTTTTTTTATTCTAATAGTCGTTTCTCGAATTCTTTCAATGGTAGCTTTTTCATATTTTTTTCTAAACTTTCTTTTTCAAGCTCTTCTAAAATCTTTTTCTGTTTTTTCTGATTTGTTTCTTACATTTTTAGAACTTTTCAATTTCTAGAATTTTCCTTTGCTTTTTTAATTCTCGTTTTTACATTATTTTACTTTTAACCGTCGTTTACCAAGCTCTTTCAAAAATTTTTTGTTCATCCAGAATTGTTTCTTTCACTTTTAGAACTTTTTTTGTTTGATTTTCTTTCTTCTGGTAGGTTTTTTTGAAAAGCATTTTCTTTTGTTCTTCTTTCCTTTCAAATCTTTATTTTCTAATCTCCTTTAGAATCGTCTTTTGTCCGTCTAAAACCTTCTTTCGTTTTTCTTTTCTTCGAATCGTCATTTCTCGAATTCTTCTTTTAATGGTAGCCCTCTCATATTTTTCTTCTAAACTCTCTTTTTCAAGCTCTTCAAAAATCTTTTTTGTTTTTTCGGAATTGTTTCTTACAATTTTAGAAATTTTTTTTTTTGTTCTTTACCTTGTAGTCGACGATTTTCAATTTCTAGAATTTTCCTTTGCTTTTTTAATTCTCGTTTTTACATTATTTTTCTTTCAACCGTCGTTTATCAAGCTCTTTCAAAAGTTTTTTTGCTTATCCAGAATTGTTTCTTGCATTTTTAGAACTTTTTTGTTTGTTTTTTTTCTTCTGGGACGTTTTTCTGAAAAGCGTCTTTTTTGTTCTTCTTTCCTTTCCAATCTTTGTGTTCCAATCTCTTTTAGAATCATCTTTTGTCCGTTTAGCTTTTCTTTTTCTTCTAATCGTCGTTTCTCGAATTTTTCTTTTAATTGTAGCCTCTCACATGTTTCTTCTAAACTCTCTTTTTCAAGCACTTCAAAAATCTATTTTTGTTTTTCCGGAATTGTCTCTTACATTTTCAGAACTTTCTTGTATTGTTCTTTACCTTGTAGTCGACGAATTTCAACTTCTTCAAGAATTTTCTCTTGCTCCTTTAATTCTCGTTTCTCATATTATTTTTCTTTCAACCGTCGTTTATCAAGCTCTTTCAAAAAAAATTTTATTTATCCAGAATTGTTTCTTGCATTTTTAGAACTCTTTTTGTTTGTTTTTCTTTCTTCTGGTAGGTTTCTCTGAAAAGCATCTTTTTTGTTCTTCTTTGTTTTTCAATCTCTTTTAGAATCGTCTTTTGTCCGTCTAAAACCCTCTTTAGCTTTCTTTTTCTTCTAATCGTCGTTTCTCGAATTCTTCTTTTAATGGTAGCCTCTCATATTTTTCTTCTAAACTCCTTTTTTCAAGCTCTTCAAAAATCTTTTTTGTTTTTTCAGAATTGTCTCTTACATTTCCAGGACTTTCTTTTGTTGTTCATTACTTTGTAGTCGACGACTTTCAACTTCTAGTATTTTCCTTTGCTCCTTTAATTCTTGTTTTTACATTATTTTTCTTTAAACCGTCGTTTATCAGACTCTTTAAAAAAATTTTTGTTTATCTAGAAGTGTTTCTTGCATTTTTTTAAACTCTTTTTGTTCTTTTCTGTCTTCTAAAAGTAGTTTTTCGAGATTTTTCAGATTTTTTGTTTTTACGTTTTTCGTCGTCTTTGAGCCTTTATTATTCTATTTCCACTACAAATTTCTGTTGTTCTTTTTTTTTCGAGACATCATTTCTCTTCTTTTTGTTGGAGTTTTTCTTACAATAAACGAATTTGTTCCTCTATTATTTCAGACCGACTTCTTCTTGTTTAAACGTCTTGTTGTGGTTCATAAATTATTCAGATTTCCGTTCAACTTCTTCAAATCTTACTTCTGACACGAGTGCAACGATTGTCTACTATTTCTACTATAACATATACGAATACACACAACAATAATTTGATAAATAACTGAACATTCACACAGTAATAACTGCGATCGCTTCCAACAAACTGCTCACTCTTCAATCGCTTGTCGCTATCATTGTCTTTGCGCCGCTTATTTTGAAATTTTTGAGGATTCTGCTGTTTTAACAACAATTTAACTGTTTTTAGTAACAATTCTTGGACAATCCTGTAAGTATAAATATAATTGGAATAAGTTTTCTATCTGAAATAAAACGAGGGAAAAAATATCGTAAAAGCAGTTGGAAACAGAAATTTATTTACCCACAAGTCTAAATTTAGATAAAATGTTACTTATCTAGTATACACAGTGTCTTTAATATTTGCAGTCTTCAAAACGAGCGCAAATAAAACCAAATGTTCTAATCTTGTTCGAAATGGATCCAATTTGTGCTTTTCAAGCTCTTGGACTAAAAATAGCAACAAAATTACATTCATGAAATACAGTTATGTCAAGACACAAAGGCAATTGTGACGTCTTTATTAACCAAGTTTATGTCCTCCGGATTCGTATTGTTATATCATGAAGTGGACTTGTCTATCTTGATCCTAGATTTAATGAAATGTCATATTATGTATCTAAACCGGAAACAAGGATCATTGCTTATATTTTCACTTTTATTAATAATTTATCATCCTCTCTACTTGACCACAGTTTCATTACGTCAATTACTCAAATGAAAACCTATAATTTTGATAAATTTCTTATTATATTCACGGTCACTGGTTCGGTTTTCCTCTGATGCGCAAACATATATTTCAACAAACAAACTCTGACTCATCTATGTTATCAAAGTCCCCTCCGTTGTGATTAACTATGCTTTCTAGTCGTTCATTTCTATCAGACGCGCCCTCCCCTACTGTTTAATTAGGGATTTAACCACGTGCATGTGTAAATATGAGAGTACTACGTTGTATGTTATAGATAAGGTGTGTTTTGATTGGTTTGTGTTATCTCAAAATTAAGATTGTTGTACAGTGAGTATATCTTAACGGTTTTCAAAAACTAATTACCATACCGACTTCAGGGTTTGCCATTAAAAGCTTGGTTTTTCTCTCTATGCATGTAATTTTTTTCAGAATTTGTCTAATATTCCTTCTAATGAATTTTTACATTATTTTTATTGTTATTAACCGCAAAAAATAATAAAGTTTATATGTTTTGTAAGACTTATCTTGATGCAGCATTGCCGTTACTCGAGAGTGTAATAGTAAAGAGTTTTTAATGGCAAACTTTGAAGTCGGTGTGATAACAAATATTTGAGAAAAGTTAAGATATTCTTTTGACAGATTCATTGTATATCTGAATTTTCTTTCTTTCAGCAGCCCACATGGCGACTGTGGGGCGAGGAAAAAGCCGATGGCGCTCTCTACACCGTCTACCTCAAAAAAGTTCGTTACCATCGACCTACAAGAAGTTTGTCATCATCACATTCAGTAAGTATATTATTCTTCCAGACGGCTTAAAGTGATTTGAATCTCTATGTTGGGGTTTTGAAAGAAAGTAATGAGAAACGAGGACGTTGACTTCTAGTGCTTGTGGGGTAATATTGAAAATTGTTTATAGGGAAGTTTTACGAGCGCTGTTCTTAGCACCACACAGATTTAACAATCACTAAAAGAAAAGTGCTCGGTTATGAAGCATTTCAAAACAAGACGGTTTTTTTGCTTTTAAACTTATATTATTACAAGCTACACAGTCGTTGAAGCCGTGTTTACAAAGCTGTAAAAAATATTGAAAGGAAAAAAGTTGGAGAGAATTAAATTTTGTATAAGAAAGTCCGCGAGGTAAAATTATTATATATAATAGTTACTAGAGACGCTTAAAGATGAGACATAGTTGAACAACTGTTTTATACTCAAGAATCTATTAAGCGTTTACTTGATTTTTTATTTTCACATTTTTGTTAATTTTTAGTGCACCAAACTATCACTTTTATTAATTAAGCAGCTTGTCAGCATTTTTATGGACTAAGCAGTAAATCAGATACTTTAAAGCCATTCAGAAATTTTCAGCTGTCACAAAATTTTAATGTTAAATGTTAAACAGCAAATTTTTCTAACAAAATACGGCAGTAAACTAGATTTAATGCCTTACCTGGCTTAAAGCCTCGGCTGTGCCTTGTTTTCCAACTGCTAATCACTTTTTTTTGTTTGTTATAATCATGGAAAATTTAAAAAAAAAATGAGACAAAGGACAGTCGGAAAACTAGGACAAACTGCAAAAATGCGCTTTCAACTAACATTCTGCAAAAATTGTAAGCCGCTCTTTAAAGGAGCTGTACCATCATCTGTTGGTTGTGTTCTTCCATGACGCTTAATACACTTATATATAAGGTTCATTCATAAGTTGAGTGGGTGGAATTTTTAGGGTCGCATTCAGGCTGGGGAAAACGAGTGATCCTAAACCGTTTTGTTTATGCATTGTAAAATGCATGGTGCACGTTGAAATGTTTTAGAACCACTGACTTAGTCGAGTCTAAATGTTTATTTCGAGACGCCATTTACATTAACTGGTTTAAGAACGGCTCTTATCTACAAGTGCGTTAGAGGTGATGAAACAACACAACTAACAGACGACCCATACCAATGTGGTACGTATTTTTACAGAACACGTGTTAAACGTTACAACCCCTTTTATGATGTCACCGGACAATGTCAAAAAAATAAGCTTTAGAGTAAGGGGTCATCCGTAAATTACGTCACATATTTTACGATTTTTTAACCCCTCCCTCCCTTCTTGTCACAGGTAGACACAGTTTTAAAAACCCTTCCTTCCTGGTGTGACGTCACATATTTTTTATTTTGAAAAAATAGCAGTTTAATTTTTTTAAATTTTTGTTAAACAATCTTTAATAAAATTAACATTAAGTCAAATATTTTAAATTTTGACATGTGACGTCACAAAGATTTGTACCCTCCCTGCCCCTTGTCACAAGATGTCACATTTCGTTGACACACACAACCCCCCTCCCCCAGAAACGAAGGTAAGCAAGCGTTTCACTAAAATTGGGAGCCGCTGGCATGCGTTTTATGAAAATTGGTAGTCGTAGGCGACAGTTTTATTAAAATTGGGAGCCGTGGGTGATGGTTTCGTAAAAATATGGAGCCGCAGGCGGGCGTTTCATTAAAATTGGGAGCTGCAGGCGACAGTTTTATGAAAATTGGGAGCCCGTTTGTAAAAATATGGAGCTGCAAGAGGGCGTTTCATTAAAATTGGGTGCTACAGGTGGCCGTTTTATAAAAATTAGTAGCCTTAGGCGTCAGTTTCATGAAAATTGGTAGTCGCAGGCGACAGTTTCTTAAAAATTTGAAGTCGTAGACTAAATTTAAAAACTTGAACTATATTTAATAAAAATTTAGATCTGTTGACAATTAACAAATGCGATATACCTATTATTCTATCGACAGGTTTTAAAACTACACGTGCGTTATTGAGGGAGAAAAGTCACATACATATTACTAAAGTGTTTGACCACCGAGGACGTCACTAACGTTTTAGTAGTAAAATTAACAAATGCTTTATGCTAAATGCGTTCTGTTGGGATTTAGAATTAGTAAACATGTGCATTATTGAGGGAAAAACGCCAATCAAGTGTCAACAAGGCTTATCTCTTTTTGTTAATGCTTAATACGTTTGCAAAATTAAAGTTATAGAATGTTAAAAAAAAAATTAACCGCAGCAACACTTATCAAAAATAAAAAATGAGAAAACAAATGTTAATCTGTGTCTTGTGTAAATCAAGACAGAGTTTTATAAAAAATTTTATCTGCAGGCGGCAGTTTTATCAAAATTGGGAATCGCTGGCGACTCTGCCCTCCTCTTACCTTTTTTTAAATTTAAAGATTTAAAACTTTAAACAATAAATGCTATATGCGTTCTGTCGGGGTAGAACCAGTGGACACGTGCGTCATTGGGGGGAAAAACGTTAAGCACGGGTCAATAACGCGTTACTCTTTTTGTAAATATTATAGGTTTTTTATAAAAAAAATTTTTATCTAGAAATGTAGACAACACTTATTAAAAATTAAAATAAAAACTACAGACGACAGTTTCTAATAAGAATTTGACATTTTAAGATTTTTTTTGCTTATTGTTAGATGTACATAATGCCGAATTTGTTTTACACAAAACCGTTTTATTTAGGCAATAAAGTATGTGATTTAATGCAGTGACTAGCAGTTTGAGGCTAGGCAAAGCATTAAATCTGCTTTATTGCCGTATTGAACATACATATAATTTTTTCGCTGATTTTACTTTTTTGTTTTGAAAAATTTGCTGTTAACCTTAAAATTTTGTAACTACTGAAAAATTCTGAACGGCTTTAAAGAGCCTGTTTTAGTGCTTAGTCCATAAAAATGTTGACATATTGCTCAATAACTGTGATAGTTTGGTGCGCTTAAATTTTTCTCTCATTATTTTTAATTTCTATCTCTCTAAAAATGCATGTTTGTGAGCCGTTCTGTGTGTGTACAAACCTGGGAATAAATCAATAGAACAGTTACTAGCTTTAATATTCCCGAAATGCGAGTTATGTACTCGGTGCGAGTGTTTTAATTAATGAATAAATCGTGATGATAACGTAATTAAATCCCTGAGAGATGTGTACCTTAACAATATAATTTCACATGACATTTCGCTTAAATGTCACACATTTTCTTGATTCAGGATTTATTTTCAGGATTCAGATGACGAAATCTCTCACTTGGAATGGGAGACAGTCCGCGTCCGTTTCGTCAAAGCTGGCACATTAAAAAAGCTCGTCGAAGCTCTCTCAACGGACGACGGCGAGCTTGAAACAACCTACATCAATGTCTTTTTAGCAACCTATCGGAGCTTTTCAACGCCTCGTGAAGTTCTCAAATTGCTGTTGCAACGATACGAGGAGTTGTTAGATGCACCACCTAATGGAAAAATAGATCAGCATGAACAGCACCGGAAGTAAGTAATTTCGAGGAAAGTCCTGAAGGAAACGTAATTTGTTTGTTTTAAAGGACGCTCGTTTCGGCTTTACATGTTTGGTTGGATAGTTACCCGGAGGATTTCAAGGATCCTCCAAATTATACAGCGCTCAATCATTTATTACATTTTTGTGAAGAGTTTCTTCCTGCGACTGAATTACATGCAAAAGTTCAGCATAGATTGGAAAGGTATAGCAGAGAAGCTCAAGCTGACCCACTTCTAGTACCGCCTCCAGCGTTTGCCTTAAGGGCGGTGGCGGCAGGATGGAAAGTGTATAAACTTCCGGAGGTTCCTGTGCGACATTTTGCTGAACAATTAACGAGAATGGATGTGGTAAGTGGATTAGATTTTTTTTATTATACAAACGGATATTGTCTTTAGGAGCGTTTTGTTTTTTTTTCTAATGCATAAAACATAATTTTTTGGGTTAATGACACTAAAAAGGTTTCAATTTGTAATGGAAATTAAGATGTTATGAATTTAATTCGTTTTTGATTATCAATTCAGATTATTAAATTCGTTTTATGTAATGACAACGCTTCCTGCATCCATTAAAAAATTAAATTTTTATGTAATATTTTATGGAAGACTGAGAAGAATTTAAAAAAATGTACAAAAAGGAAGAAATTGAGAAATAAAATTTAGACAATCTGTGTTTAATCTTAGTTAGATCCGGCTCGAAGGACCACTATTCAAATAATAAAAAAAAATTTCTTCTATTTTCACCCCAATGATAGTCGTTAGTTGAGGCACTTAGGAGTCTTTTTTTTTGTCCTTTTCAGGACCTTTTTAAGAAGCTCGTCCCTCACCAGTGCCTGGGCGCAGTCTGGTCTCGTCGTGATAAGAGTCGTTCCCATGAAGCAGCGACTGTTTTAGCGACTGTGAACCAATTCAATGCCGTCTCATTTCGAGTCATATCATCAATTCTAGTCGAACCAGGTCTCAGGGCCACTGACAGGGCACAAATCATTTCATGTTGGATAGATATAGCTCAAGAATTGCGTCTTATTAAAAATTTCTCGAGTTTAAAAGCAATTATTTCCGGATTACAGAGTAACCCAATTTATCGATTACAGCGAACATGGCAAGCTGTACCAAAAGAAAAAATTGAATTATTTGATGAACTTGCTAAAATCTTCAGTGAAGATAACAATCAGTGGACACAGAGAGAGCTACTGATGCGTGAAGGTACTGCTAAATATGCAGATACAGTTGGAGAAAACGATAAGCAACTCCAGAAGATATTCCAGAAACAGAATCATCACACTGCGAATATATCCTTTGGGACTATTCCCTATTTAGGGACTTTTCTTACGGATTTAACCATGATTGATACAGCAATTCCAGATGTTATCGGAGACGGTTTGATAAATTTCGATAAAAGACGTAAAGAATTTGAGGTTTTAGCTCAAATTAAATTACTTCAAGGAGCAGCAAATGCTTATCATTTCGAAGCAGATCCAGCTTTTGATCGTTGGTTTGACTCAATTCTAGTTCTGGATGACAGAGAAGCGTACCAATTAAGTTGCCAGATTGAACCATCTGGTAATAATCTCAAATCGAAGAAAAAATCTTCAAGTGGCCACCAGAAAAATGATTCAATTGCAAGCACCTCGAGTAGCAACAGTTCGCAATTTTACTGTGATTTTGACAGTATGCCGAGTTCACCTCATAATAGTATCGATCGGAAATTAAGTCCGTCTCAAATGTCAAATTCTAGTAGTAATTCATCACTTCCATCACTTGATGTTTCGTTAAATAGTTCGCATTCGGGTGGAGCGAGTAGTAAATTACAAGTTCCTTATGGTGGCAATACTGGGACACTTAGTCCAAGTCATTCACAGAAGAGTAGTCCAGATTTTTATATTATTAAAGTCACGTATGAAACGAATAGTGTAGAGACTGAAGGAATTGTTTTATATAAAAGTATTATGTTGAGTAATAATGAGAGGACGCCACAGGTTATCAGGAATGCAATGTATAAATTGGGATTGGAAGGGAATCCTGATAAGTACACTTTGGCACAGGTTTTACCTGATAAAGGTTGGTAGAATTGATAAATTGATAAAATTCAAGAGAAAGGATTCGCTACCCATCATAATTGATGGGTGGCGAATCCCTTCTTTTGAATCTACGTTAATCGTCGTTAAGATGAGACGTCAATAAACAGTTTTTATTTATTTCTTTTTTTGTTGTTGCAGAAATGGTTCTCCCCTCAAATGCAAACGTTTACTACGCGGTGAATGCCGCCTACAATTTGAATTTTATTTTACGCCCTAAGAAGTCTGAAGAAACTGATAGTGGAAAGAGTGCAAGAGGAAAGTAGGCAATTTAATTTAATTTTTTTTTTGGTAAATGTAAAGCTGTTTTGACAAATAATGGAACAAATAACAACTGTGATACAAAGCACAAATACTCTCTCTTTTTACATCACATTTTATTTTTTATTTATTTATTGAAATGATAAAGGATTTTGAAATGTGCTAATGTAATATTAAAGCATGGATTGTTTTATTTATTTTACCTTTTTTTTTTAATTTGAAGCTTTATCTTTTTTTATGTAATTAATGTAAATTAATAATGGGCTAAGTATTGTAAATGTGAACAAATGTAATTTATTGTATGTACTTATTAATGTAGAATGTATTAAGTAGGACCAACTTTTTCACCTTTTAGCCTGACTAATCAAGGATTACTAGTGACTTCTCTACCGGTACTTAATTTAGACAATATCAACTCCAATTTTTTCAGTAGAAACTTTCTAATGTACCTATTTTTGTAATAAAGAAAATATACCAAATAACATTTTGGTTTTAGTATTAATAAAGACCCTAAAACGAAAAATTGGGTTTTATTAACTGATCTCTAGTGGCAAATTTAATCAAATATTTACAAAGCAAAGACTTTTAATTAAATAGGGTATTAAATGGTAGCAAGAAAAAACAATAAAGGGAAATATGACTACTGGAAAAAGAAGATCAGAAATAGCTTCTAGAAGAATTTGAAAAAGCAGATTCTATATAAATTTGAAGTAAAGATGACCTAATGACGAAAATAAACTCGAACCATTAATATGTAAGTTGTACAAAGAAAATTAAAAAGGTAGTTTAGACAATTCGAAAAAGACTGTAGATTGTAAGTCTAGAAAAAAATAAAGAATCACAAAATCAACGATTGGAAGAGAAGAAGGAGTAAATACAACTAAAACAAACGATCAAGAAGGGTTTAAGAAGTTGAAAACGTCAATTGGAAGGTCCTGGAGGAACAAAGTTCTAGGCGAATTTGAAAAACAATAAGTAATTGTTGGTCCTTCAAGCAAGATGTTGAAAAAAGAAAAAAGTCTGAGACTAGAAGAGGCAATTTACAATAATTCTCGTTTTCGTCTTTTAATTTAGAAACCAAAGCTAACAGTTTTTATTTGTTTATAATAAAAAAACCTTGTAGAAACATTTGTTTTTGGCATAATTATCGCCTTCGGCTGCTAAATTGTTGCTTGAAAAGCCGGATGTAAAAAAAGTCTAAGAGCTAACCCAAAAGAAAAGTTCTAAAGACAATAGGACGATGGTAAAAAAATGCAAACTCAATCCTCCTTGACTCCTTCTCTCACTTCCTAAAAAACAATCCTAGATACGCCTTTGTCAATGTTTTTTATTTCGATATCCAAAAGTTGGCATAACGGCAAATCAACGTTATATATAAAATGCAGCATTTGCACTAAGGCGTGTCTTTCTTTAGTGATTAAGTTTAAAACTTGGCCACTATGTGCTAAAATTCAGTTTGAGACGAAAATAAATAAATTTATTTTAAACGTGGCGCCTAATTTTTAAGAAGATTTCTTTCCATTTTTCTCTTGGTATTTGAAGGCACTGCCGATAGATGGCGATAAACGTGTTGGCGTGGAAGCGAGAGAGTAATATCGATTTCCTTTTTTAATCAAAGTCGTTTGGAA
The DNA here is from genome assembly GCA_029207805.1 of Tribolium confusum. Taxonomy (NCBI): domain Eukaryota; kingdom Metazoa; phylum Arthropoda; class Insecta; order Coleoptera; family Tenebrionidae; genus Tribolium; species Tribolium confusum. The sequence goes on from JALGAY010000004.1 coordinate 2,501,586, forward strand.
GAAGCCATTGCTTGCATTTCGAAACGTCTCATCCTAATTCCGCTGTTTTTGTGGTGTATTTTCTAAAACTCAACAAGCAAAATGGTAAGTTATTGAATAATACGCAATGGAGAACGTTTTCCCGCAATTTGCGCGATAAAATTCGGTTTTTCCGGGTAAAACCTGAAACACGCCCGGCCGCCATCTTGAATGTGACACCGGCTGTCGAATTTTTTCTAATTTGGGGCCTTTTGTTCGCAGCGTGAATGTATTTCAGTACATGTTGGCCAAGCTGGAGTCCAAATAGGCAACGCCTGTTGGGAATTGTACTGTTTGGAGCATGGAATCCAACCCGATGGGCAGATGCCCTCTGATAAGACCGTTGGGGGCGGTGACGACAGTTTCAACACGTTCTTCAGCGAAACCGGTGCTGGAAAACACGTCCCCAGGGCCGTTTTCGTCGACTTGGAACCCACAGTCGTTGATGAGGTCCGCACCGGGACTTACCGCCAGTTATTCCATCCTGAACAACTAATCACAGGGAAAGAAGATGCCGCGAATAATTACGCCAGAGGCCACTATACTATCGGCAAAGAAATCGTCGATTTAGTCCTGGATAGAATCAGGAAATTGGCCGATCAATGTACTGGACTTCAAGGTTTCCTGATTTTCCACTCTTTCGGTGGAGGCACTGGCTCAGGGTTTACGTCCCTGTTGATGGAAAGATTGTCGGTTGATTATGGAAAGAAATCGAAATTGGAATTCGCTATTTATCCTGCACCCCAAGTTTCGACTGCTGTTGTTGAGCCCTACAACTCGATTTTGACCACCCACACCACTTTGGAACATTCCGACTGCGCCTTTATGGTTGACAACGAAGCTATTTACGATATCTGCAGACGTAACCTCGATATTGAACGTCCGACCTACACCAATTTGAACAGATTGATTGGCCAGATTGTCTCCTCGATTACGGCTTCTTTGAGATTTGATGGGGCTTTGAACGTGGACTTGACTGAATTCCAGACCAACTTGGTACCGTACCCACGTATTCATTTCCCTCTGGTCACCTACGCCCCGGTTATTTCCGCTGAAAAGGCCTACCATGAGCAACTGTCCGTTGCGGAAATCACTAATGCTTGCTTTGAACCGGCCAACCAGATGGTCAAATGCGATCCTCGTCACGGGAAATACATGGCATGCTGCATGTTGTACCGTGGAGATGTTGTCCCCAAGGATGTCAATGCGGCTATTGCCACAATCAAGACAAAACGAACCATCCAGTTCGTCGACTGGTGCCCAACTGGGTTCAAAGTTGGTATTAATTATCAACCTCCCACCGTTGTACCTGGAGGTGATTTGGCTAAAGTACAACGGGCTGTTTGCATGTTGTCCAATACTACTGCTATTGCCGAGGCATGGGCTCGTTTGGATCATAAATTCGATCTTATGTATGCCAAACGTGCTTTTGTTCACTGGTATGTAGGTGAAGGTATGGAAGAAGGTGAATTCTCTGAAGCTCGTGAGGATTTGGCCGCTTTGGAAAAGGATTATGAGGAAGTTGGGATGGATTCTGGAGAAGGCGAGGGTGAAGGCGGTGAAGAGTATTAAAAGAGATTTTCAATTCTCTGTTTTCCAAATTTTTTTGCATTTTTTTTATTATCAATATGTAGAGTCTGAATATTTGAATAAATTCTTGCAACCATGATATGATTATTATTATTGCAACTAAGTTATTATATTACATAATATTGATGTCTCTAATTTAAAATTTACAAATATTAACAGAGATATTCTGTGTAATAAATAATAAATAAAAGTTCTTATCTGAGATGTCAACAGTCCCTACGTCTTGTCTAGAAGTTGGTCAAACATTGACTAAATAAAACAAAAAGAAAGCGATAAATTTAGGATATAAAAAAAGCAAGGAGTGTTCTTTGTTATGTCACTGTAGCACTAGAATATCTTTGTTTCAATACAAATAAAATATAAAAATTATTCCATAAATGATTCATCATATTTTTTGTAAACTTTTGAATAAATATCTAGTACAGAAACTAAGGCCGGAAATTAAAAAAAAATTGGAAAAAAAATCTAAAGAAAGAAACATAAAAATAATCGTACTTTGTACCAAACATGTCTTAATATTTGAGAAACCGTTGGATGTGGAATATTGAATTTTTTTATTAAGGTGTTTTCAAACTTTTATGCAACCCACCTGACACATCAGCTTCAGGACAACATTCCTGGTGCTTCTTATGGCAAATAAATTTTGAGATTTTTTTACTTATTTAGCGAACGATATTTAAATTATTATTTAAGGTGGCATAAAAAGCACTTTGAAGTTTATTTAAGAATGTAGTCAAAACTATTTTTTTTCGATTGTTTTATGTAAACCGTTGAATGAGTTATACCATTATAACGTTTGTGTATTCATTCAACGTGTAAACTAATAAATATTAAAATAAAAAAGACGGTAAAATTTAAAATTTTACTGTGTTTAGTATTTGACTTGTTTTTGACATATTTCTTCTCAAGATTTTGCAAAGTTTGAAAAATAAATTCTAAAAGTGGCTTTATAAGATTTGGGGCGAAATCATGTAAGGAAAGTTCTTGGATACGTTGAATTATGATTGATGTTTTTGCCAACATTGTAATATATAAAAAAAATACTGTTTGAGAGTTTAAAACTTGTAAATTCTACTTAATGAATATAAATATTGAGGTGTCAAGTCTTTTTGAGTTAGAACAGCTGCCAAAACACATAAATAGACACACATTTTTAACAGTTAAATTTTAACAAAGTTGTTGAATAGTCAGAAGGGTTGGCACGCGTGATTTCTGTTAATTGTAACCTAAAAACTACAATATACCTACCTACATAAAAGATGAATTTAAAAAAAATCGATATGGAGAATGACACTCAAAATTTTGAATAAAAATTTTTAAATTTAAACAAAGATCAACAATTTTAAGAAAGTTATAAACTGTACATACCGGCTTAATTAAAGCATCTTCTTCTGCCACAACTGTTGGGTGGCGAATCCCCTCCTTCTGCTTCTTTGGAACCTACCTTTAATCCTGAAATTGGTGCTTCTTCTTCTGCCTTATGTGGCGAGTCCCCTCTGCTTCTTTCGGACTTACTTTTAATCCAGATTTCCAGCGATTTCTGTTTTGTCGAATATTTCGTTTAATAATAAATAAAAATAGGCAGTTTTGAGCCGATGCGATGCGCCCTGTTCGAGAGCTAACACACAACTGATTCAAAACAATGAGAAATTATCGATAAATATACAAAAGACAACAAAAAATGTCTATTACATCACGGAATGTCGAAGCGCCTTTATGTTTTCTTTGATAGTAATAAATCATCGTATTATGTAATCAATTACTTCAAATAATAAATCGAAAATGTATTTAAATATTTAGCTGCATTAACAAGATGTTTCGAGTTTTGTTTTCGATTTATCTAATCATGAAAATAACACCGGAAAGGCAATAATTAATTTTATTTGAACAAATGAGACTAAACATTGTTTAAATAGCTACGTTATTACCAATTGAAAGGTGAGGTCAAAAATCTCTTGTCAACATTTTACGCAATCACAAAAAAAGTGTTTACATTTTCTAAAATCTCAGTTTATATATAGGGTGTCCTAATTTTATTTCTATTGCCAAGTCTCACTTTATATACAGAATGTATCAATTTTATTTATACATGATTATTATTATTATTACAAAGCCACCTCTGAAAGTTGTTTCAAACTCTCCTAAATCTTAAAAAAAAATATGTCAAAAACCAGTCAAACACTAAAACACAATTTTAAATTTTTCCGCCTTTTTATTTTAATGATTATGAATTTACATAAAACAATCGAAAAAAATTAGTTTTGAATACATTTTTAAATAGATTTTGAAGTGCACTTTATGCCACCTTGAATAATAGTTCAAATATCGTTAAATGATGCTTTCTAGGATTTTATAGAATTTTTAAAGATTCCCATAAGATTTTTTCTAGATTTTGTGAAGGATTTATCTTCCACTTAGATATTCTATAATAAAAATTTGAAATATTTTTTCTTGACGAAATTTTTTAAGATATCTAAACATTTTTTGATTTTATAGTATTTTTAAAGATTTTTTAGTACTTCTACACTAAATTTTTTGATATTTTAGAGTTTCTAAAGATTTTTTATAACGCTTCTACACATTTTAGAACATTTCTAAAAATTTCTAGAAATGTCTAAAAGTTTTTGAGGATTTCTAAAGATTGCTATAAGATAAACACCAAATCGGCACTTTTGCACTAAATTTCTTGATATCTTCGGTTTTCCAAAAATTTTTATAAAGCTTCTAAGATTTTTGAAGATTTTTACAATTCTGAAGGTTTTTAAGAATTTTTTTCTTAGAGATTTCTTAGAGTTATTAGTACTTCGATACTAGATTTTTTGAAGAGTTTACCACTCATTTAAATACGATATAATAAAGATTTGAAATATTTTTTCATTATGAAGACAAGAATTTCTTCGGATCTCTCAAGATTTTTATAAGACTTTGTAGAATTTCTCAATGTTTTATGAGCTTATTAAAAATTTTGATAAGACTTTTAAAAATTTCTTAAGATTTCGTAGGATTATTAAAAATTTCTTCGAGTTTCTAAAGATTTTTAAAGTTTTCTAAAAGGTTTTAAGGATTTTTAAAGATTTATTAGGATTTCTAAAAATATTCATAAAATTTCTTAGTACGTCTACACTAGATTTTTAGTCGATTTTACTTTTATAATAATAATAATAAAGTTTATTGCACATTAAAACAAAAACAAAAATGTACAAGAGGTTAAATGGCAGACACAAATCTGATTTTATAATTTAACCTAGAGAAATAGTTAAAAATATATCTACAATAAACATAACACAAAATAATACAACAGATTAAAATTTGCTAAGATCAATTGCTAAAAGTTTTTGCGACAAAATTAGTTTTTTACATTTTTTTTTTAAATACACAGGGGTGTCAACTGTTAGAAGATCAGAGCAGTTACTTAATATATATGGTACAATATATGAAAAAGACGTCTGAAATAAAGTAGTCTTGCGTGCTGGAAAGTGAAAATGCTTTTCAACAAATCGTAAATTTCTAAAGTGTGTTTCACAGCGTTTGATTAATTTAACATACAAATAATCAGGAATTTTTAACTTTAGTAATTTGAAACAAAAACACAAATAATGAACAAAGCGTTGCTCATTCAATTTAAGCAATCCTAAAGATCTTAGGTAGGGAGTAACATGTGCAAAGTGAGGTATACTAATCACAAATCGTAAACAGTAGTTTTGAATTTTTTGAAGTTTTTGTTTATTACTTTCAGTTAGGCGCGGGCCATAAACAATATCACAGTAATGCAGATTGGATAAAACTAGTGAGTTAATTAAAATTAGTTTAGTCTTTTGATTTAAAAACTCTTTAAACTGTGTAAGTTGCTTAAATTTAAAATAACAATGTTTATAACTGGGAAACATGATTAGTAAAATAGAGTTGTGAATCCATAGTAACACCAAGATTTTTGACTGTACTTTGGGAAGGAATTTCTACATTATTAATTCGAACGGTGTGTTTTAAATTTTCTGCTTTATTCGTTGTTCCAAAAAGTATGTTCTTACATTTAGTTGCATTTAAATATAGTGAATTACATTGGGTCCAATTATATATTTCATTAAGGTTACTGTTAATTATATTTTCAATATTTCGTATTTCTAGAGGGTTAAAGCTTAGGTAGAGTTGAATATCATCTGCAAATAGATGTATTTTGCAAAATTTAGTTGCGTACTGAATATCTGAAATAAAAATAGAAAACAGAAGTGGGCCTAACACCGATCCTTGAGGAACTCCTGTTAAAACATCTTTAATATCTGATAAACCTAAAGTTGTTCGGCATGTCTGCTTACGATTGTGTAGATAACTATTAAACCACTTGAATTTATCATTATAAATTCCATAATACTCTAATTTTTTTAGTAAACAATTTATGTCAATTAAATCAAAAGCTTTACTTAAGTCTAACAGAGTTAAAGATGTTATTTTTCCTTTGTTCATATTTGATAAAATTTCATCGGTCACCGATAAAAGGGCAGTTGATGTACTGTGTCCCATACGAAATCCAGATTGCACTGAAGGTAAGATATTAAGAGAACATACGTAATCGTTCAGTTGGTTATAAATTATTGACTCTGCAATTAACATAGATACTTATGGGTCTTAGATCATTGAGACAAGTAAGAACAGATTCTTTTGGTATTGGTGTGACACAAGAAGTCTTCCAGCTATCAGGAACATATCCCTGCTCAAAACTAGTATTAATTATGTGAGTTAGTGGTGCAGCTACAAAAGGCAAAGAAAGCTGCAGCATGCGACCTGATATACCGTCATAACCGATTGTTGATGGTTTTATTTTTAAAATCATTTCTTTAATTGACGTTACGTCTACAGGTAAATATTGAAATTTGTTGCCAGATGGAAAATTTGAGCGCTCAAGATACTTACGAAAATCTGGTGAAGATGACGTTTTTGGACTTTATAAAATAATTATTAATTTGGTTGGGATCAGAAAACTCAGAAGAGATTTCACAATTATTATTAGATTTAATTATATTTGATCTTTTTAAGTTTTTCCAAAAAAAAAACTTTCTTATTAAGATTTCATAGGATTACTTAAGATTTCTTAGAATTTCTGAAATTTTTATAAGAATTTTAATGCGTTTACATTAGGTTTCTTTAGGTAATTTTTAAAATTAAATTAAACTCAAAAATTAAAATTTATTAGGATTTATATAGGAATTTCTTAAGATTTTACAGGATTACTGACGATTTCTGAGTATTTCTATAAGGTTTGCTAAAAATTTCTAGGAATTTTTAAAAACTAATAATGATTTCTAAAAAATTTTATAAGATTTCTTAGTACGTCTACACTAGATTTTTTGAGTGGTTGTACTTGCGTAATTTTCAAAATTATCCTAATAAACTCAAAAATAAAAATTTATATATGATTTTTTAGGTTTTTTTTTAAGATTTTATAGGATTACTAAAGATTTTTTAGGATTCTTGAAGATCTCTATAAGTTTTCTAAAGTTCTTTAAGAATCTTTAGAAATTTTTAAAGATTTTTAAGGATTTCTAAAGAGTTTTTTAAGATTGCTTAGTACGTCCACACTAGATTCATTGAACGATTTAACATCCATAATTTTCAAAATTAAGTTTAACTCATAGTTCTTTCATATATTTTCAATTCAATTTCAGTTTTTTTTTAAACATTTGTTTCATAAAAATTTGATGAAATTGGATTGGTCCTGAAAGAATTTTTTTTATTAAATTGATTAGTGTTAATAACAATGTCACGTAGTTGTTCATAAAGACACAAATATTTTCTTAAATATTTTCTTATGGCGCATCCACCATTTTTAATTTTTTTATTTTTTAATTATAGCTTCTAGATTTTGCAGATAAGCTTTTTGTAAAATGGGGTAGCCTACATAATTATAATTAACTAAAAGCAAAAATCAGATGTTACATAAATATTTAGACAGTATATAGAAATAAAAAAATTAAAATCTGGTATGCAAAAAAATGTAAAAACCAATAGATTTACGATAAAATTTTTTTTAATTTGCTCTTTGTGCTATGATGAATTGCATGACGTCACAATCCTGGTCACTCAATTGGTAAAAGCCAAAAAAATCGATTGTCTTTCTGGTGTTTGTGTCACCTCAGGTTCAAGCTCTATATTGATTGTGACGTACTATTGTAAAGACGCAGGTCCAATATGGCGCTAGTGAAAATCACAATTTATCCTTTTAGTTCTCGCAGGACCGTCAAGGAAAAAAGCATGCGCGTCGCGAAAATCCTCATCTCTGTGACGGCGAACGATATTTGAAATAATTTCAATCACAAAGTGATAAAACTCTCCACTGATAACACTCTTCTATCACCCGAAAACAGCACCAATTCGTTCAAAAATCGCCAAAACTGGACGACCAAAATGTGGGTTTGGCCCACGAATTAACCAGGGACTCAGCCCTGACCTTAGTCATTTAATTTTGATTGGTGAAAGTGAAAAAACTAAATAAATGTATTTTAAAAAAATCTAATTTTTGTGTGCTAAAATGGTGATGTGATGTAACTGATTTTTGTTTTGAGATTTTTGTGAATCATGGTTTTTTGGGGAATTTTCGTTTCCTTCTGTAGGATACGACCAACTAACAGCTAACATGAGGATTTGTATACAAATTGTAAGTGAGATCAGAGATAATTGATCAAACCATATTGATTCCTCCATGATTAGAAGTATATTTCTAGATAAGAAAAAGAAAGTAGAATTACATACCTTATTTCAGCTTTTATTTCAGTCTTATTATGTCAGAAAATAGAGCGTGTGGTGCTTATTATCCTTATTGTTGGCTAGAATAATTAGATTTTGATATCGGGTTTCAGAAATAGAAATTCCAATATACTCGTACAGGGGATTAAAGAACCAATAAACAATGCTAGAACTGTTAGAAGCTAGAGCTACTGTCCTAATGAAAGACTAAATTCTTCTATTAGAAGTAGAAGCTAAACATATGTTTTGATCCTCGTGAGAATAAAAGAAAAACATTTTTATTTTATTCATAAGCAATTACAAGAAAAAGAAACACTTCATCTTCTTAGATCTATATAATTTATTTATTAAGGGCTTGATAGAACTGGTTTAATATCAGAAGTTTTCAAACAAAGTTATTATCTTAGTATTACCGTCTAATAACTCAGTCAAATATTTTTTGTTTTTTTTTGACGAGAAATAAAAAATACTTCAATTTGGAATATATCTCTTTTTAAATTTGGCGCTTTTAGCCATGTCAACCATGAATCACAACTCCACGAGTGAATTTTAAAATAAAAACCCAATCTACCAACGCTGCTAGAATTATTTGTTATAAACTATTAGTAACAGCACAAAGGCTAATTATTCACAGCTTTAGCTAATTAATTACCTAAGAAAAAAACACAATTGTTTTTTTTCGATCGACAGTAAACACTACATTTTAGTGACAATTAAGAGCACTAAACTGTTACAACTGACTGAGCGGTATGTCAGAATAAGCAGTAATAGAAACACTTTAAAGCTGTTTAGAATTTCGTGGAGCAAATTTTTCTTAAAAAACTGGTAGAATCGGCGAAAAAATAATGTTTAATATGGCAATAAAGCAGACTTAATGCTTTGCCTGGCTTTAAATCTAGTTCGTTACTGCCTAATTAAACAAATAAGTATTTAGTTAGATTAACTGTTGACAGCCTGACAGCGAAATGGCGAGTCAAAGTGTCATTTATATTTTTTGAGTAGAAATTCAGACGACAATATTTAAATTTTATAATGTAGCAACGAGTTTTGATATAAATAATTTGTTTAATCAAGCATTTTATAATTCAATTTTTTTTTCGCCAAATTTTTACTTAAAATATGTCAGTACTGTGTCTTTATTTATTGACTGTACTGTTAAAAATAGTTTATAACAAATATGCAAGTACATTATTAATATATTATTGCAACAATGTTGTTAAATTTACGGTACTCAGGTTATTTGTTGTGATTCGCGGAGTTGTGGTTTATTGAGTAGTCGTGGCTAAAAGCGCCAAATTTAGAACAATACGAGCGATTTTTAAATCAAACGACTATCATGTATATTATAAACACCGGAAAATAGTTAAAAACTAATTTACGTTTGAAAATTAAACATTGACAATGAAAATAAAGTATAATTTTTATAATTTATTTAAAAAAAAAGAAAGAAAACGAGAAGAGAAAACAGTAATTAAGGGATAGGATATCGTTTGAATTTTTTTACATTTTTAAGTGTTTTCTGTGTGCTAAGTATTTTTGGCAAAGTTTTTGGATTATTTAAATAAATGATTACAAATAATTGAATTACTCCCAATGTTTGCAGTCGCCTCATGACATTGCATAGATTTTCTTATACATTTATATTGTTACAAAAACGGCAATCTCTAAAGAACAGACTAGAAAAAGTATCGCAAGTATTTTGTTTATTTAAAAAATAGTGTCGGTTTAAAATTGGCTATTTAGAAATAAACAAAAATAAGTCTGTTCTGTCTAGTGTCTCGGCGACATTTTATTACAAAATTTACGTTACAAAATGATTTTGTGGCTAATAGGGCTGGGCGATACCTGTTTTTAAGTATCGGGTATCGATACCTGCAAAGTATCGTAAGTATCGAGGTATCGGAGGTATCGCGGTATCGAGGTATCGAGGTATCAGAGGTATCGAGGTATCGAAAGTATCGAAGTATCGGAAATATGGGGTGGTGATAAATAAATATCGCATCAAATAGCTTGTGAATTCGTTCGTTTTCATCAAAATAGCTTGTGTTTTCAACATCCAAAGCACTCTGAATAGAATGTTTATTTATAACCACCCTATCAAGATATCAAGGTATCGAAGTATTGGAGATACCGGAAGTATCGGAGGTATCGGGGTATCGAGGTATCGGGAGTATCAGAGGTATCGGAAGTATCGAGGTATCAGAGGTATCGGAGGTATCGCGGTATCGAGAAGTATCGAGGTGTCGCGGTATCGGAAGTATCGATACTTCGATACCTGATTGCAGTCGGTATCGGTGTACGATACCTGAGCAGGTATCGATACCTTCTGTAAGTATCGATACTTATCCCAGCCCTAGTGGCTAAGGTACAAAAATAATTATATATTTTATAATTTTCATCTTTAAGAAACTTATTAAAACACTAATTTGGGTGTTTTAATAGCCATTATCGTACTAGTTACTGCCACAATCGGTGTAAATAAGTACACATTTTTTTCATCAAATAAAACTGTACAAAAATTACAAACCAGAGCTTGTTCTGAATCAGTTTATTTTCGTTCGCTTTGTTCGTTATTTTATATAGGCCTATTTTAAAAGTGTAAATAAAAAATTAGTAAAAACAACAAATTATTGAAAATAGTCTGCAAAACAGTTAGTGTAAGTATTTGTTATAAAACTGACTTAAAAAAACGCGTTTTTCAATTTACTATACTAACATATTAGCAATTTTGTATATATTTTTTGAAAACATAAAATTTTGCTCTATTTTACAATATTTTTTACTATTTCATTGCATATTTAAAGGACAAATTGTTTTTTTTAACGACATCTTAAAGGCTGAAAGACAATATATAAAATTAAAGGACTGTATTTTAAAATAAAGGACGATAATGAATCAAGTTGTTGTTGATAAATGACGGCAAAGTAGTGTCAAATCTGTCGTTGAAACAGTAGCATTATTACAAAAACAATTTAATAAGGAATACGTGGATAAACATTTGGCTTAAGATAAAGACTAACCAAAAAGGATAATTGATGAATTTAGATTTAATAGGATCAGGGAAAAAGAAAACTAACGTTTATCAGGCCGACGTTTCGCTTTATTAGTTTAAGCTTCTTTAGGGCTAAAAAGACAAACAATAATATGGAAATTTTTATTTTTAATTTTTAGTAAATATTTTATGTTTATATCTTATGTTTCTGTTTTTCTATATTATAAAAATGTTGTATATATGTAAGAAACATAAATATTGTACAACTTCCATACAATTGTTTGTCTTTTTAGCCCTGAAGAAGCTTTAACTAATAAAGCGAAACGTTGGCCTGATAAACATTAGTTTTCTTTCGTCCTGATACTCTTAAATCTAAATTCATCAATTCTATCATGGATGTCAGCAACACCATTTCAACAAAAAGGATAATGTTGAGGAAGGACTTTTTCATTTTTCTAATTTAACTTTGTTTTTGACTAGTGAAAGACCTTTGACTAGCATTAAATGTCTGTTTTATTGCCTAGGATTACCTACTTAATAAATATATTAACACAATGACCACACGAAAGACTTTAGTGTGCTTGAATTAGCACTAAAATGTGGCGTTTACTGTCGATCTAAAATTTTGCAGCTTTAGGCGTGTGTCTCAAGGACCTAAAATTTGCCTAAATAAACTTTAATAAATCTGTTTTTTTACTGCATTTACTGCTAAGAACTAAGAAGAACAATAAGTTTAAGAAATTGTCAAATGTCGCGGAGAGATTTGTAGATCAATCTATTAAAACAAAATTAAAATAAAATGACTGCAGAGAAATTGTGTGAGATGCAAATGAGTCTTGCATATCTACGTTCACCGATTACAACAATTAAAATTATTAGTCAATTCACAGTATATAGATAAATCAGTATGGACAGCTGATAAAAACCTGTCAAAAGCTAGCATCCCTTCATGTAAAATGTGTAAGATGGAGCCACTAATTTTTAAACCTTTTAGGCAACTAATAATACACAATTTAAATTTAAAAGGCTATAACTGTAAATAAAAATAATACTATAAAAATGATTTTAATCGTTGTTTTACCCTTGTCTTTTGATTATTTATTATATAATTTACAGTTGTAGCCTTTTAGATTAAAATTGTGTATTATTAGTTGCCTAAAAATCTAAAAATCAGTGACTCCATCTTACACATTTTACGTAAAGGGATGCCAGCTTTTGACAAGTTTTTATCAGCTGTCCATACTGATTCATTTCTATACTGTGGTCAACTCTTCAGTTATTTTTCTCTTAGAATTAATAGTTTCATATTTGTAGAGTTTACTAATTTGCTTTTAAAAATATATTTCTTTAATATGAAAACGAAATAAAATTATTTGTTATTTAATTTTGTAATTATTTAAATTAGTTTGGTAAAGTATTTATTTCTCTGACCAGTCAGGCAAAATACTGCATCTGGCACAGCCATCCAGTCATAAATTTGTCTCACTTTAATTTTTCGTTTGTTTTTTATTGGTTATATTTAAATAATTTTATTACTAAATATGAACTAATTTTATAAGAAAGGACTTGAGAGCTAACAGCTTCTTAACGCTTCTTAGTTATATTCCTATGTTGAAGAGGGAGACTTGACACAGCTATGGATGTAAATATTATATACTGTAATTTATCAACAATAAATTTTGTTTAAATAAATCCACAATGTAAGTAGTTTTGCAATTTTTAATTTAAAGCGCAGTACAAAGTTAGGCAGTCGAACTCTGTGTCTCAGGCATATTTCTATGTAGTTTCCAGCTGACGAGTGACAACTCCTTTCAGTCTTTTCTAGTATTTTTTGCTTCGTGTTCTACAGAAATATATTTTTTTTAGAATAATATTTTTTGAGATTTTACCAGTTAGTGTCCAAGAGGTTGCTGTTTACTTAGGAAACTAGCTTGGAGACTCTCCTGAATAAAGTTTGTTTATTATTTCAAAGACTCTGTAGGCGGCAATATCGACATAGTAGGTCAGTATTATTACAATCACTGAAAATTTCAGTATCTACAAATCTAATTTTGATTTTCCAAATACATATTGATAACTCGTGTAAAACAAAAACAAATATCCTATATGTGTTTTGTGGATTTATCCAATCATAAATAAATATTACAGTTCAATATTCGTACCTGCATCTGATTTAACTAGTAATAACAGAGCTTATATTCTATATTACATAAATATGTACTTATGTATAAAATCAAATAACAGAGTTTATGCTACCTGCTAGAGTCAAATAAGCAAATATTCCAATGCGATATACTCCATTTCCAAACCCTTTTAAAACCCACGTAAAGCGATCTTATACCAGAAATACCACGGTATATTACAGCTATGAAATATATATTTTATTTTTATTTAATTCAGAATATCGCTGTTATATTCATACATCGAGTAGCACCTAATGTATGCCATATTTTACATGCGAAAATTCCGACTTAAACAAACAGTTTTGCTGATTTTCAAATAAAATTAATTATTTCAATGGTGTATTGATTTTGTTTTGTAGTAGTCCATGTTAATCTTGTCATTTATTTATAAAAACAATTGCTCGTATTTTATACAAAACCTACTAGAAATCAATCAATCATTGGTTTCAGTTTTACGAGTGTTAATTTTTAGATAAGTTTTTAATTACTGATCTGGAATAAATTGAAAACATTTTGAATTTAAAATAGTCAGGTAATAAATCTTTTTATTGATTTCAAATGGTATAGAAGTAAAGTAAATTGAACAGTCTAAGATCAATAGAGATTTACATTTATGTTAATGTTGCAGAATGCAGATTTTGTATAACAGAAAGTTAGTTTAAATAATTTTGAATGAGAAATAAATTGTCGATACTTTTTAAAAATATATTTTCTCACTGTCAACTAGCATTACATTTAAAAATTGAATTTTAAAACGCTTTCTGTGTTGCATAACAAAACGTCTATAAAAGATTTCAATATCAATATATTAATGTAACTACTAGATTTTGCAATTTTATTTTTATTAAAAATAATTGAATGAAGAAGAGAATTTTAAAATTGCTTTTTCTGATAAATCAAGCAAAAAATTCTATACAAAAGGAGACACTCTCCTAGTTCAGAAGTTTATACTATCCTACTCGGATTTTATTGAAAAATTTAGAAATTATTTTTAAAAGCCTACTATATCCGCATATTAAAAGAAAATAGCAAAAATAATTAACATTCTTGTTAATATCGATTCTCTCTACCGAAACATGTATAACATTCCTACAATACAATGTCTAAACCAGAACAATTTCGCTCAATAATAAAATTTGGACAAGCACAAAGCAGTTTCTATACCTCTCTTCAAAACAAAGCATCTACGTCATATTTCGAAATCTAAAATAGTTTCTTTAGAATCCATAATGAAGCTTATTTTGGTGCTGTTTTAATATAGGGGAAGTGTTATAAAATGACATTTTTTCTACAAAACTGTTAAAAGTGGGCTTTCTAATTGTCATTTTTGATGTTAAAAGTGTTTTTTGACACGCGTGTTAAAAGTAATTCAAAGTTTATTTCAATTTTGTTTTAAAAATTAATAAAACGTTTTAACAAACACATAAACAACTTTTTATTTTAAATAAGTACAAACCAAAATTTAGCTATTTATTAGTATTAACTAAAAATATTTATAGTAAAATTAGAACAATTTGAAATTTTAATTTCCTGGGGAGCCATCATACTTAACCTGGTTTTACTGTCAACATGTGTGACACATCTATTTTCTGTAGAAATACCACTGGTAGTAGGTACTGGTGGTCTTGCTAGTAGTTGCAGCAGTAGAAAGTATTTGGCACGCAATTTCCTCCTTCTGTTCCAGCGAATTTTCAATGTAGCTTTCAGCTACTGTCGAAGATTTCCATCCTCTATCTCTTTTGTTGGTAGTAAGATTTGCATCAGAATCTGCTAACAATGTCGCCGACGAACGACGAAAACAATGTCCGGTGTAGAGTTGATGATTTGGTAGATTTAAGAACTCTGCAATGTCGGCAGGCATTTTACCGAACATGTTAATTCCAACGGGATTTTTCACACATTTATTCTTCATATATTTAAGAAAAAGTCGTGTATGGTCAGCGCTGGGTGGCCGGAGTGCCATATACTTTCTAAAAAAGTTTAAATAGAATTCACCAACAACACTGAAAGTCTAAGGCACTTTCGTTTTGGTATCTGGTATGGTCACAACAACCGAAGTGCCCAAATCTTCAATATTGTCGATGGTCATCTGACACAATTCCTCCCGGCGACACGCTCTGAAGACAACCACTGTTGCTGCGACTTTCATCATCAGATACCTACTTTTTGTCTTGTGCTTCTGTGAGAAATTTGTTGATATGCGTCTTTGTCAAAACTTTTGACTTTTTTGCTTGATATCCTTCACTTTTCCGTTTTAAAAAAGCAATAAGTTTATAATATTTGCTGATATCTTGATCTTGCTTTATTTTTAACATAGCTTTAATCATGGAATAATTTGCCCACAGCATTGACGATTTCCATATCTTGGCTTTTTTCTCAAAATATGCCAGTAAAACACTTTCGTTACATTTCCCAGGGACCTTTTTAATGTAGCACCATTCCGAAAAGCGTCTATAAGCGATTTCGTACTTGTCTTTTGATTTCGCCGGCAATAATTCCAATGTTGCGCGACTGGCCGCTTCTTCGATTTCAGCAGGGATGGATTCGTTACACTCATCATCGAGATTATTCATTATACTTATAATATTATCAGAAAATGCTGTCAATATTTTTGCGTGTTTTTTTTTGTAACTAACAATAGCACTGGTTGCTAGGAAAATTCTGGTTTATAACCATTGCAATCTGTGTGGTATTATTTTTTTATTTCTTATTTTTATTAAGTTTAAAGTTCTTCCGACTGTTTTGTAGAAAAAATAGTATATGATATACGTGTTAAAAGTGATTTTATTTTGTTCTTGGAGTTAAAAAACTCGTTACGCTCGTTTTTTAATCATCTCCACTTCCAAAATAAAATCTTTTAACACTAATATCATAAATAACTATTTTGGTAGCATATGTCATTTACTCATTAAACTGTTGACATTTTACTCATACACAGACAACTGTACGCAAATCAAACAAACACAAACTACAAGATAGTATATTAAGTATGGAGAACGGTAAGGAATGCTTACCGTTCGAAGACAATTGTTTGGAGGAGGAGCGAAGCGACGACTCCAATTATTGTCTAAGAACGGTAATCCTTAACGTTCGATATGCTTATAACGTTTTTTGCGCGATTGGAGTTTCTAGAATAATAATAATAATAATTTATATCAATACATTTGTGATAATCGGGAAAATTGAAACTGAAAACTTTGGGTGGCTGTTCTATGGTTGCTATGGTTTTGTTCCAAACAAGTAAAATTGTCTTTTTGATACAATCGTTCCTACATAGTTCTGTTTTGTGGTTCTGTTTTCGAAGCAAATATGAGCGATAGTGATGATCTACCGGACGATTTAGAAGACGCTTGGCAAGAAGGATGTTCGGCAATAATTCCAGAAAAATCTAAAGCTCGAAATGAACAGACATACAAGTTGTTTAAGGAATGGCGTGAAGCAAAGAAGATTTCTGTAAATGAAAAGAGCTTGTTAGCGTATTTTGTGGTGAGAAGTGGACACTTGAAGGCTGCAGGCAGTTTATGAGCGGAGTATTCTATGCTGAAGAGTACAATTTTTCTCCATGATGCTATCGATATTTCTAAGTTTGCTACATTAATTACTTATCTTAAGAGAAAAAATATTGGATATCGGCCTAAGAAGGTTAAAATTTTTACCAAAGAAGACATGGAAAAATTCTTGAATGAAGCACCAGACGAACAATTTTTAATTCAAAAGGTATGTTGTAGATGATGAGGTGGTACATCTGAGTTCTAAGGAAACAATATATTTGCAGGTAGCAATGATATTGGGAGTATCGGGCGCTTGTAGACGAGAGGAATTGTACAATATTAAAATGAGTGACATAGAAGAACGTGAAGAAATGTTTAAAGTAAATATTCCAAATACAAAAACGAATATTCAGCGAACGTTCACAGTTATTAATAAAGAAAATGAAGCAGTTCATTACATATTTGAAAATACTTCAAAAATACATAAGAATTCGACCAAGCAACCCAACGCCAGATCATTTATTTCTGAACTATCAAAATGGCAAATACACTAGGCAAGTCACAGGAAAAGGCACAATTGGAGGATGGCCGTCAAAAATTGCAAAGTATTTAAGTTGCAAGCCCCTTAAGGTTTTACTGGACACTCGTTTCGACGCACATCGGCTACACTTTTGGCGAATAACGGAGTTGATGTGTTGGGACTAAAAAGACATGGTGGGTGGCGTTCATCAACGGTGGCCGAGAGTTACGTGGAGATTCCCTCCAAAACAAAATTGAATTTGCTCATAAAATTTTACACAGCGATGTTGGTGGACTATTACAACAACCTGGGACTTCTACGTCGGAAAGGTTGTCTATTAACGCTAGAAACTCAAATGCGAGTGGTATTTATTACTACTATTAATTATTATAATTGTACATTTAATTTTAATAAATAAATCGCAAAATTGTTTTTTTCGATTTAATTGCTTACCGTTCACTGAACGGTAAGTGAATTACTTACCATTTTGTTACACGTAGCAACCAGTAACAGCAACCTACCGTCGTGGAAACAGGCACAGTAAACTGATAAAAACAACCGATCGCGCAAAAATGTTTATATTTTATTTATTAATTACACAATTCACAAATAAAAATTTTTGTTTTTAAAGATACACATTACAAATGTGCTCATTTCTTGCAGGTCATGCACTGTAGCCACTTTTCCTTTGCTCTAGAATATTTAAAAAGTTCCTTACAATATCAACATAAATGTTTTTGTCATCTTCGAAATAAAGGTCTTCTTCATCCAGATAATTTTTTGTCTTCTTTTGAATTTCGTTAGTAGAAATAGAATCTCTATTAAAAATTACACGGTTAGTCTTTCCTACTTTTTTACTCTTGACTTTTTTTTAGTCTTATGTTTCAATTCAATGACATTTGGTAAGCACGCATGTGCAGAAAATTTATTAGAATTAACTCTTCTTTTTCTCGACGTTTCTCTAATTTTTTCGAAAGTTACTCTCTGTGACTTATCGTCAGATGCAACTGGTATTTTTATTTTTTCTTCTCTCTTTGTCAAATCTAAATTTTTCTTGTCCTAATCGTTATTATTGTTACTTCTTTTATAGTAAAGTTTTTGTGAGAATTTCCGCCATTTACTAAATTTTTTCATTCATTACTAATTAAGATATTTTTTCCAAAATTTTGATCTTTAACCTGATTTTCAGTTACTTCTTCTTCAGCAATGTCAGTTGTATTCGCCGGTTAAAAAAGATAATTAAGAAAAATATTTTTATTAAAAGGTAATATTTTAGCAAATATTAGTATCAGCCTCAGCCCCGTTTTAGCAAATCTTCTAGTAGCGTTTTGTACTGTGGGCTACTTTACCATATGCGAAAGCAAACAACTCTCCAATTTGATAAATACCGATAGACTTTCCTTCGTGATTTTTCACCCAGACTGTACACTCTTGATTGTAATAGGTCCAAAAAAAATTACATAAGGGTTGCATGTGGTGTGTATATTGCGCTGAAAAGCACACCATGATAATACAATGGCTTTCGCTTATGTCACGGCTTCTAAAGACTTATAACTTTTGTGTCTATCTAACAGTAAGAACACTTTGTTGTCTTGGGACGGTTTTACAGAACTACAAAAATGCTTCAATCTTTTTACAAAAAGATCTGTAGTAATCCATCCAGATTCATGGTAATGGCCTAAAATTCCTGTTGATGGCTTATCAGTGAGTTTATCTATTTTGTTTTTTCGGGAAAAGATTAATGACGGAGGAACAAAGTTTCCGACAGCAACAAATGGCAGTAATATGTTGTCTTCTTTGTGCACTGGTCAGAGACCTCACCTGTTTTTTACCAGTAGCTGCCAAAATCTTGGGAGGTTTTTCGACGGTAGATAGATCACTTTCGTCTATATTATAAATTTTGTCTGGTGTTATTAAATTTTTTCAAATTACTGTTTCTAAAGTTGCAAAAAACTTAGAGACTTGAACTTTATTAAACCCTAAAGCCCTAGCTATAGAAGTTGGCTCTTGTTGTTTTAAATTAATATCTATATTTCTTTCGCGAAAAGCTCGAAGCTACATTAATCTACCTTTTTTTTTCTTGTTAAATCTGTGAAGGATATTAATTTTTTCAGCAAAGGAATACGCAAGTTTTCTTACTTCTGTTGTCGTAAGAACGAAAAGACTAGATTAGAGTAATTTAACATTATTTAACATAATTTAACAAGTAGTTTAACATGTACTAGTTCTGTTTTGGTGTTCTTACATTCAAATTTACCCAACACTTTTGAAACTTCCTTGACCTTTTTGTTAACGTTGCTTGTGGAACCCAGTAAAACTTTAAGGCTTTATACCATTCTATCCTCTTCTCAAAAAAGCTTGGATGCTATCTCTCATAGCTTGCTCGCTTCAAGATTGACGATTAGTTTTTCTGTTATATACAGGACCCATTTCAAGCTTTAAAAAATGTAAGTTAAAGTTTGTACTTATTATTATAAGGGTTAAAATGAAACAGTGTGTCATTTTAAATACATCAATAGTCAAATTACCATGGACTTTGTACAAAGAATAATATTCTAATAATAGCAATAAAACTCATAAACAAAGCACAAAATACCTTTTTGTTAGATATGTATAAAGTCTGGCAAAAGTTTTTTTAAGTTACTTTAAACTTAATTTATGCTATTTTAACCTTTATGTCATTTTATAACTAAACTTCGGTGCAAAGGAGTCTTGCTTAAACGACCAGGTAATTAACCGGTGTAATCCAGCGGCTGCATGTTATTCATTCAACTGGTTTACACCAGTTGATCAGTAGACCAGTAGAATGAATCACATGCAACTCACTGGATTACACCGGTTAATTACCTGGTCGTTTAAGCAAGACTCCTTTGCACCGAAGGTTGTAACACTTTCTCTTACTATTTCAACACTTAGTGTTGGGATTTTGAGCCCAATTTGTTTATTACTAATGTTTTCTTTTTTTAATTAGTTACTATAGCAACAATCGAATCATTTCGTTATTTTTGATGTTTAAAAAAGTCAGATTATCTAATTTATTACGAATTTTTAATAAAATCTTGTGTGTTAACAATTTTACAGTGCTCAATTATTAAAACACTCCGCTGGCGCCTCCTGTCTCAAATTAATTTTGCTCTGTAAAATTGAAGTTACCACACGCGAATGTAAATTTGCAGAATTTCTTTTTCTTTTAAACAATTGTCGCTTTAATAAAAATAATTTTTAAAATAATAATCACGTGATTATAAAAATTGTTGATGATTCTATATCAATTACAAATGGTAGGTAATACATCCATCATATCGCTTAAACCATTTAATCCAATTTGCATTTGATAAATGACAACCGATTATGAATAACGCAATATATTGTTAACAGTTTAAAACCTACTTAAATTTTCTGCCAAGATTTTATTTATTATAATATTTACCTTTCGTCATATTACTGAAAACATTTTTTTTTAGATGATAATTAAGGTAATCTAACTTTGCAGTTAAAATAATTTGTAACATTATTCTAATTTACCTCCTTGTAGTAAATTTATGAGGTAAAAATTTTTTTTACGCATTGCGTGTACTGCAACTAGCCTCTATAGTAATTTACTACTGTTTGACTGTATTACCTATTTATACTAACAACATTAGCCATAGAAAAGCCGGCGTGAAATATCCGATTGCCATTTATGTAAATTTATACAAAATTTTTGTCGCGTGTGCAATAAATAAGTCATAGAACTCAACGCAAATTTGAAAAATTATTTAAGGTCTTTAACATCGAGCCTTACAAAAAATTTCTTTAGTATAATTAAGAGGCCATACAACTCGTTTCAGTAATAAGGTTTCTGTAGATTTTATTATTGTGATTGATTTTTTGCATGATTTCAAAGAATCGATTTCTTTTTTGCATAGATCGTGGTAGTATAAAAGCTTGTAATTAGATAAGTTAGTCATCGGGCATTCACCTTGTTGAAATGCTCGTCATGAAAATAAATGAAACTGATTTCAATATTCAGTTATACCAACCTACAATAAAGGAAGATAATTCAATGTAAATTAGGCCGATTTTTGTGTTCATTTGCTTTGATAGAGTGTCTGAATGAAATTTAAAAAGCTCTCCAAATTTGTGAGCTTTCTCTGTGAAGCACTCACACTTAATTAAACATAACTTTCACTTCAGGGGTGTACGACCATATTTTGCGATTCATTGCATATATGCTGAAATGCTCCCACTTCAAAAATTTCTGTTAAACATTTCACGAAGGCTTATTTAATATAATAACAATAAACAAAGCCACAGTGTGGCATGTTGCATGCGAAATAGTTCCCGACATATTTGCTTTGGCGTATTTATTTCTTATCTTGATTCACATTACTATTATTCGCTGTTTTCGCTTTACCTGTAAATGCCAGTTCATTACTTGTTTAAAAAACATGTTTATTGTTGCGGAAATTTTGTTGCAGACGAGAGAAACGGACATTTATGTTGCTGCATTAATTTTTCTAAAGTAGAGACTAAATAAAATGCCGGAATTTTGTGTGAGTTATTCTTTTTTATTTGCATTTTGGCGTTCTTTTGTGCAATTTGTTGATTTTTGCTCTATTGTCAAAGTCGAAACAATGGCTACTTTACCACGACTATCATTAATCACTGCATTAAGGAATTAATGCTGAGATTTTCAGTCATGAAATAATTTTACAGATACAAATTATGATTTTGTCAAAATTAGAAATTATTTTCTTCCAAACACATTAGTAAATTTGAATTTTTGATATTTTATTTACTTTAATTAAAGATTTAATTTAAATTATTAAAAACGTCAATTATATATATTTCAAGCAAAATAAAATATAATTAATTATACCGAGTGTAAACGAAATTAGGCTCACCCCTTTTTTTAATGGTATTTTTTTAAAAAGAAAGAAGAAACTTAGGAATCTTATTATGCTAGAAAATTTCTATTAATCGAGTAAAAAATGAACTTTTTATCACTTCCAGTTTTATCGGAAACGACCTTACATTGTATTTTTAAATAGAACACTATGAATATTTTTTTTTTTTAGAATCTACGTTAAATAGATTAAGAGTTTAATAGACCACTTTTTATAACTTAAGTGTTTTAGACAGCGTTTTATCCACGCAAGAATGTTTAAGCGCGAGACGCAGTCGAGCGTTTAACATTCTTAAGAGGATAAAACGCGACTAAAACACAAATCCAATATAACGTTTTATCCACAATTACAGCGATTTAAAATCAGAATCGCTTAACTTTCATCTCATGTCATCAAAAAATGATTTGACATTACACTCTGACAGCGAATGTCACCTCAAAAATCATTGAAATTAACTAAAAAACATGGAAGGTGTTGAATCGTTGCTATTTATTTTCGACTGTTTATCGACTCCATTTCTACAAAACGCTGTGCTAGTTGGTGAAAATGGAAGAAAGTGATACTGTTCCTAAGACAATTCTTGAGGAAGCTGAAGAAGCTACTCGCCAGTTATTGCCTGGGAAGTCCAGGGAACATTATGAAAAAGTATTTTCAGAATTTAATAAATGGAAAGAAAAACGGAGGGTAATAACAATAAATGAGGAATTTCTGCTATCGTATTTCTTAAATTTGGATAAGAGGTATGCAATTTCATCCATGTGGTCTTAATACTCCATGCTAAAGGCCACTATAAAGGTCTATAAAAACGTAGACATTGGAAAATATAGTAAGCTCATGGCCTATCTGAAGAGTCAGTCAAGAGGATACAGGCTGAAGAAAGCTGCAGTATTGGAAAGAGCACACGTGGAAGAGTTTTTGACAAGGGCTTGCGAAAAGAATATTTGATGATCAAAGTAGTCTCTGTCATTACATAGACATTGTAGATAATAAATTTTGGGATATTTTAGGTTGCTTTAATAATAGAGGTGTCTGGTGGCTGTCGATGCTGTGAGCTGCCAAATTTGAAAATCAGTGATGTAGAAGACAGAGGCGCATACCTGATTGTTTCGATACCAGATACTAAAACGGGCGTTTCATAAAAATTTACAATTATAGAAGAAGGATTCTTTATCAACATTGTAGAAAAGTATAGGAAATACATGTCTTTACGTCCGAAGAAGTTATCCATTGAGAGATTCTTTTTACGATACGCTAATCAAAAATGTACATCGCAACCTGTTGGAATTAACACTTTATAAGGAAAGATCCTTCTAAAGTTGCTTCGTTTTTGAATCTGGCGAACGCAAAAACTTATACCGGCCATTGTATGAGGCTCACTTCAAAAACTTTACTTGCCAATGGAGGTGCTAATCTTATAACAATTAAACGACATGGTGGGTGGAGGAGCTCTGCCGTAGCAGATGAAGATTCTGTATCTAATAAGCTTGATATCGCAAGGAAAATCTAAGGTTCTCCTGGTGCCAGTCGTTCCTTACTGGAGGAGATGTTCATTGTTCCTACAACTACTATTCGTTCTGGAACCGATAACAACTACAACCTTCTTATTAATAAACGAAGTGAAATATGATAAAAGAAAACAAAATGTCAATTAACGTAAATGTTAATGTCAATATTAATAATAAATAGAATGCGAGTGATTTAAGATTGTATTTTTTCATTATTTCACTAGTAGAATAAAGTGATTTCATTATTCCACTAGTGGATAAAGTGTTACTTTATACGGTTTGTAAGTGTGGATAAAATTTCAATTATAAGGTAATTGTGAATAATAATTATCAAAATCTACGTAAAACACAATGAGCGGCTTTAAAAGTGTGCCATCTAACTGTTGTGTTATTTCACCAGAAAAATTGCAATTTAATCGTTTTTATTACATCATTCAGTTATGTAATAAGTTTATGACATTACTTAGCTAGATAACAAAAATATTGTAGCTTCTGACCTTGATATACTGAAAATCAAAAGTTCAAATTCGAGCATAAAACACTTTAAAGGATCCTAAATCGATATTTTAAAGCATGTCAAACTCAACTTATTTATTGTTATTTATTTTGAAATAAATATTTTTTTAAAACTAAATTGTTCTTTTTATTTGTGGTAAAAAAATAGTCACAATTTATTTATTCCAGCAATTACCAATCAATTCAACCGCTAGTTTATTCCCCAATTCGAAACCATCCCATTTTTCCAAAATCATTAACGCCCAGACACATTGACCCATTTCATATCGCCAAAACAGTGCCAAATGTCTCTCAATAAATCACTTGGTGTTGTAATTCCTTATCTGAAATAGAGCACACCCTCATCTTTTCCAACCGCTTGAATCTAAAGATCAAGCACTGACTTCTCCTCAACCACATCAAAGTGGGTCCTTGTAACTCTTACTTCAATAGGCAATACCTAGAATTTCACTTTGATCAATACGAAACAACGAAATTGTATAATGTTCTACTTTGAAAATCTACTATCTACAATTCCTTGTGTAACACCTGAATATTTTATAGTCTTCCCACCGAAACTTTCAAGTAATTTGTTACGAAACTGTCAAATAAGTGAAGCTTAGTTGCGAAGCTTCTACGCACAAAGGAGAAGATCTGGAGTTTGGAAATACAAGTGTCGAGATAAAAAAACAAGTTTACGAGTGTGACCTTTTAAAATGGAGATTACAGTCTTTTATACTAGTGCTGAAACTTAAATAAGTCATTAAAGTACTGATGGTGTTTCCTTCAATTTCAAAAGTAATTAGCAAATATTATTTGCGGAATAAGTGTTTATTAAAGGAACCTGTAATTAACCTAATTAAATTAGAAATATAGTTGCAATAAGAGCTCTAAAATTATATCCAGAGCTAGTGCTTTTATCCGAGAAAGTGTAGTGTAGCTTCACGTCTAATCCTGAATTATAGCAAGGACCTGTGTCAATATGCGGTAGTCCTGTCGCAAGCAATAAGACCGATCAGCAGGATACGAGGGCGTCACGTCAGCCGAAGCTTAAATCATATTGATCAAAACCTTGCTGGAGAGCAGATAAAGTATAAAAGCTCTAAAAATTATGAAAGAATAAAAATCCCAAAACGCACAAGTTTCGTTAAGCTAAATTTTTACAAAACAGTAACTGAGCGTTTTCGAGAACTATGTCTCATCAGCAGTGCCTGTATGCCCGTAAACAGAAAAATTATAAAAATTTAAAAAAGTGAAAAAACTAGCCAAACTTTTGACAAAAATGATTTAGAAAAATAATAATAAAAATAGACTAAATCGCTTTAATTGTTTTATTATTTGTTTAATAATCATCTTATTTGAGAAAAAAAGGGGTGTTTCTATTGAATTTATAAAATCTGTGTTAAAAATAAAAAACTCATTATCATTTCTTGATAACTACTCGTAGTTAGTTCATTATAAAATAAAATATTCAGCAGTTTTTTCCCCGAGATTATTCATTAAATCTTGGCAAAGTTTTCATCTAGCAACTAGCAAAAGATGAAAAACACATTTAAGTGCTTTATGAGAGTCACTTCCTTTGACAACATGTTCATTTAAGTACAGTAAGGTAATTTTAAAAGAAAATATTGAGATAAATGAAACCTTTCACTAACAAAGACGTCTTCAACTTAAATTAATCTCACTAAACAATGTGAAAGTGATGACAGAAAAGACTTGTGATAAATTTAATAAAAGTATATTTTAGAAAAAAAGTAAGATCTGCAGATGTTTCCGTTCTGGCTCATTTAATATCAGAGTAAACTGTTTAAGAGGAGGTTTCACGCGCATTGCCACAGTTTTCACAAGTTTTCTTCCTTATTATCTAATGGAATTAAATGAAATTTTTGGAACACATTTATTTTTATATTATCTAGGTTCGTATGGATAGATTTTTTTGCTAACTATTTTAGAACAATAGCAATAAATTGTATCTTTCGAAAAAAAAATTTTTTCTTAAAATTGAAACCATCGAAACTTAGATAATGTACAAGTTAATGTATTCCAAAAATTTCATTTAATTCTGTTGAATAATAAGAGAGGGAACTTGTGATAAAGTTATGAACTACGCGCCAATTTTCAAATTAAAAACGCGCTTTCTAGATTGCTTAACAGATGGCGCGCTTGTCGTAACTTGGCGTTTTAACTTTCCTGCATCTAGTGGGGAATTATGGGTGTGGCTAATAGTTTCGAATCAGAAATTAGAGCATTTCGTTGCACGATTGACGGAATACAATCTGAAATAAATACAGATGTAGTTTAACTAATCTTTGTCGCTTTCTTAAAAAATCATGTTTTTAATATTCCATATTGTTTCAAGAATAAACTTAATTTATGTAGTCCCTTGATAAGTAATACCAATAATCACATTAATTCCTAAACAAATAAGCCGATAATTAAAAGATAATTTACAGGCAAACTATAAGTTTATCAAAATTAAGGTATAATCGAATGAATCTTGACGAATAATTCCATAAAGTTATGTGACATTCAGGTATTCGATGATTGGCGGTACTGAAGCTTAAACGGATAAATAAATTATTAATAAAATTTAACGAATGACTTTATTCGATTGTTTAAAATCATTTGATGAGTGATAGTAATTATTCGATAAACATAATTAGATCTTTATTCTTTACTAATTACTAATTAGATTTTTAATCTAAAGTCAGTGCTTTCTGTAATGATCTCAACTCACGTTATCAAATTGTTTAATAAAATTAAACCACATAATATAATAATATGGTTTAATTTTATTTATTTATTATTATATATATATTATTATTTATTATTATATATATTATTATATATTATTATTTTATTATAATTTTATTTATCAAATTGTTTAATAAAATTAAACCACATAATATAAGAATATGGTTTTATATCTGTAATGGTTTTAAAAACGCTGCTGTCGCCATCAGCTATCATAAATTTATAAATTAAACCATGTGTTGCTAGGCTTTGTTGAAAACCTTCAGCAATAATGAATGATTCCATTGAAGAAGACGAACCGGAAAATTTTTTATAACACTTATGTTCTCGAACATTTTCTTTATCTGCATCCTTTTTACATGTTAAGCAGAATTTGTTTTTCACACTTAAGTGTAAAACTTTTCCGGTTTTATAGCCTACTATTGCAGCCGCTCCAGACAAGGAACTGTAGTTGGTACGATATGATCTCTTAGCCCATGATCCGTCACAAACTACAGTAATATATGGTATTCCTTTGTCTGTTACGTCACCAGATTCAATCGCCAATTTTTTTTCTTCTCTACCGGCGTCTAACATTGATTCAACAGCTGTTGATTCCCAAGAATCACATAGTTTCTCTTGAATTTTCTGATATTTTCCCGAAGACATACAAGGCATATTCATAGCACTTGTAATTTGTCCTAAATGGTTATATCCAGCACCAATATTCATAATTCCCAATACAGAAGATTCATTAGCATCATGGTTAGTTTCAACAGATTCGACCTTATTGCATATATTACATTTAAAAAATATGCGGGATTGGAAACCATTTTTGATTTCTTTCTGGACAACCATATTACTTAGTGTGCATCCCATGACGTTGTTATGGTCACCAATTATTTTCAATGAATCAATAAAATGCTGAATATCAACAATTCGTTGACCTTCTAATTGAAATACTGTTTCTTCTTTAGTATAACCAGTCTCAACATTTACTTCATAGTCTTCAATATCATTGGTGGCATTGATTAAATTCGAGTCTTCTAAAACAGTTGTTTCGGGAATTATAGTTTCAGTTTCGACCACACCACTTGACCGTTCCAAGGAAGTGTCCCTTATTGTAGACTCGTCACTTGTATTTGTTTTTATAAATTGCCCTTTTTTGTTAATGCGTTTTTTTTCCTATAGCTACTCGCATGTACTCTGGTTTCATTACCTTTTCTATAATCTTTAATTTTTGCCGTGTCCATCGCTGCGCTGAGGTTGTTGACATATTTGTATTGCCTTCGTATTCGTTTTCGTCGTAATCCAAATCGTCGTCCTCTAACATTGCCACAGTTGTTTTTTATAGTTTATATTTATTTAAGCACTCGGAACACAACAGCTAGTGTACTCGCCGAGAATTAGACTAATAATAAATAAGTAAAATGTAAAGGTTGTGCACATCAACTCAACTTGAGTTAGCTAAACTAAGTATTACATTTTGTTGCTTATAACTAAGCCTCAGTTATTGTAAAGCTGAGATAAATTACAATCTGTAATACTATTTCCATTATACTGTGCGAGCGAAAATGAGCGCAACCGGAGCAAGTTTTGGTAGTTTGTAGGTATAGTTTTGCTTGTTCAAGTAAAATGTGCACAACTAACTCTAACTTAGTCTTGGTTTTACCGTACCGAGCGTTCCAAAATTTATCTCAAGAAAGAGGTAGATATATGGGATGGTTTAAAAGTATGGAATAAAATTGTAACCTGACATAGAGCACCACAAATGATGAAAATCTGCAAAAAAAATTTTGGTTTATTTCGAGTGTTTAATCGTTAATTTAATTAATTTCTTCTGTATTAATTTGTAAAGTTTATTAGGAGTATTAATATAATTAATAGTGTATTAATTTGTAAAGTTTATTACGAGTTATTGTAAATTGGACTAGAATAAAAAAATATTTTAATCGCAGATGTTTTGTTTTATACCTACATAATATGGCCGTATATGTCTAAAGTTTTATATTGGCGAAAGTAGTTATTAATAGAGTGACCGTATTTTACACTTACTTGAGTAGAATTGTGTATTGTGCATTGTGCTACAGTTCAAAAGTTTTTGAAATACACCTCTTTTTTGCAAGATGTAAAAATTGTAAATACCTGTCATGTATTTTCAATTGAGTTTTTAGTAATATTCTATTAAAATATTTCCTTTTGTTATACTTTTGTCTTTTTGATATTTTTTACAATAAAATGTTTCGGTTCCATGGTTTTCTTACACAGCTAACACGTTTCCTGCTAATGTCTCTCTCAAAACGTGGATGAAATCCAAGAAAATAAAAGTCTTGGAGTAAATAATTACCCTTTTCACTTTATGGTTGGACCATTAATAATATAATTTTTAGAAGAAATTTCTTCTACCAAAAATTATTTTCTGTGTTATGTTAGCGACAATACTTCTCTTATTGTTTAAAAAAAATTTTTGTTACGAGAGTTTTGTTCTTCTATATAAAGTTTAAACAGATCTGTACTTTTTTACTTATAATTAAAATGTAATTAAATTACCCTAGTTGTAATGCGAACGCATTTTGTTGACATTAGGTATATTGTGTAGTAAGCTACCGAGGAAATAAAGCAAATATGAGTGAAATTAATACCTTTGTAACAAACTCAATCTCAACGTTTAAAAAAAAAAAAATAACTAAAGTTTTTTTAAAAAAAACTTTGTTTTAAGATTTTATTTTTTGACGGTAAATTGACATTTCTTGAGGCAACTTCTTGTACATTGTCTAATTAATAATAAAGTAAAACCTATATTTATAGTAATATAATAGTAAAGTGGATTTTTTACATGAAACTTGTAATTCAATATTTTAAAATTAAAAAAAAAGTTATTTGATTTTATTTATTAATAACCCTAGGAATATCGTTCATGTTTCGGCTTTCAACTAAAAAAAAAATGATTTGATAACGTTACTAATGACGAAGGTATTGTATTTTACATCTTGAAAAACGTTAAAGTAAATTCTACTAAAATAATGACTTTATTTATTCCAAAAAATATGTTGAATTGGCAATGAAAAGTTTGTAAACATTGTAATCATATTATAAATTATATGAGCTGGTATAAGTAGTGACATTCTTTAGGTCTCAAAGTCAGTTTATTTTTCTCAAGGGCTAAATCAACATGAGGAACCGATATACTTCTGCATACTGAAAGTGATTAGCGAATTAAATTGTTTCTGTATGTCGAGCCGGGTCGGATCATTCGGCAGCAATGTCATTGGTGGGGTCAAGTGGCGAGAGGTAGTAAAGTTTGCTAGAGTGGATGGTGGGGAAGGTTTGTCGGTACGGCCCACGAGCTACCTCGTAACACACCGATCCCCCTCAGGTGAAACGTTCGGGACCATAATACCGAGTCTTAAGTCAGCCAGTTTTACGAGGAAATCTTGATGACCAGCTGAATACTGAGTAGGTTCACTTGAAACAAGTTTGGGTCATCAAAACTCTTATATTTTAATTCCGGGATCAAGATTTGTCAATTTCAGGCGAGCTTAGTTTAGATAGAGCTGAAATGAACACAATAGCCGGTTGTTCGCTGTTAAAGCACAAAATTGTTCTGATAACAGCACACGGCTAACCACAAAAGTTTAGCTAGTTGAACTCGTCGGGTTTAGGGGAATTTTGCCAGATATTTTTGTTTGTTTAGTGTACTAACCCATTTTGTAACACACAATAAATCAATTTAATGGCGAAAATAGCCAACAAGCTTCTGCAATATACTGTCCAATAACGCGATTTCGATTCCTCGCAATAATTACTTTCCGTAACAATTATTTAATATGGAACCACAAGTATAATGAATGGCTGCGACAATTAAAGCCTGTTTCACAATAATTTGCATGAAACTAGGACACAAGAAGTGCATACCTAAATCAAGCAAGTCATTTTTGATTAATTTTTTTATCAGCTACAAATCTAGATACTCAATCAATTTTCTTATTAAAATTTACCCAAATGTTTAGAAAGAACAAATAAATAATGAAAGAATTGAAATCCAAGTCAAGTCCACAAGTTTAATCAAACAAAATTCTTATATAACAATGGCAGAGCGCTTTTAAGAATTGTGTTTCATCATCAGTGCCAAACCTTTGTTAATAACACATCAAAAACATATTTAACAAATACATCCTGGCGAGTATTCTAATCCTACTTTCTAACAAGTGTTCATTTTAAAAAGTTGTCAAATGTGCTATAAAAAAACAAAAACATTTTGAAATATGTCTTAGTTTAATTCGGCTGCTGTACTGTCAGTTACGACGACAAATCACGACTGCGCGCGCACTGTGAAGCTGTGTATCAAGTTCCGACATCCCTTCTTCGCTACCTTTTCTTTTATCAAAATCTCATAGCACTTTTGACAATTTTTTTAAATGATCAGTTGTTATTTGGCGCTTTCTTATGGTATGGGTTGTATCCCCTTAAAGAAAATTTTGAAAAATGTATGTAATTAATTGCAATTGTAACGAAATAAGTAATTAACTTTTAAATAAATTTCAATTGAAGACCGAATGATTAATTACTGCTTAATTACAATAAAAATAATTTAATTATTTTTTCAATTTTCAATTACTTGTAATTAATGACTTAACACTGGTAAAAGAAGAATTAAAAAAAGATTACTAAGAATAGAAGCAGTTTTATTGAGAAGAATAAAACGAAATTAGTTAGTGGCGTTTAAAAAAAGAGCCAAAGGGGTTATTAATTTTTTTTTATTTTTATAGTAAGTTCTAAAGAATTTTTTACAGATGATTTATTGTCAATGGTTATGGAATTTCTATTAACTTGATTTATTTAACTACTTTGCTAATTTATAGTAAAGTGAGTTGGTATAAGAAACCACTGGTCTTATTGGAATATTAATTTTTATAAAAAAATATTTTAAATTTGTTTTCAAAAATAATTAAGTAAAGCTTTTCAAATGGATTTAAAGAAAGAATCAAATTTAAAGTTTTTCTTGTTAAATTAAAACTTAATAACAAAAAGCAGAATTGGTATGCCCTAATTGTAAGCAAAAGTGTCTAATTTACAATACCAAAAACAGATTTTTTTGATAAATAAATAACATAAATAAAGGTATTCCAATCGAGCAACAACGTCTGTATACCAGAAACTGTATACCGGTTTCGGGGTTTTTGCCCCTCATTAGTACAGCGCATCTCGGAGCGTTGTGCTCCACTGGAACGGATGGGAGAACTCGCTTATATCAAGCAAAGTCCGGCTAGTAGTCGTATAGACAGACACAGTGTGCAATCTAACGAAGAGTGCTGGAAGGTGCAAGAGTTGGTGTAATAATGTTGGCAGATAACAAAGTTATCTCTTCGGCTCTCGCTCGTCCACCAACTTCCACAATTAGGCAAAAACAACTACTTGACATTGAATTACATCACCTAGGCGATTAGATTGTTTTTGTCTTATCGTGGAGGTTGGTTATGTTGGTGGCCGAGCAAGAGCCTAAGAGATAACTTTGTTATCCGCCAACATTATTACACCAACTCTCGCACCTTCCAGTGTGCCACCACTCTTCGTTAGATGGCACACTGTGTCTCTCTATACGATTAATAACTTGTTTAAAATTGTTTTAAAAATCTGATTTATTGCAGGACAAGACTAACAAATTCGGGTTTGTTTTATAACTTTGTTATATTTTCAGGCAAAATCTGAAATACAGCCGTTTGTTAAGAAGTGTTTATGACTTATTTTTGCAATTTTTTTCTGAGTAAAGTTTGTGTATGAAGCAAGTTTCAACATTTTTAATCATAAAATTAAATTTTTTACGGTGAATGCTTTTTATTTAATGAAGTTGCATGTTGTAACAATTCTAACAAACAAATTACTTACGACTTTTGAGCTTCACTCATAAATTTAATAACTAGCTGAACATGAAGTTTGCAGATTTTTTAGGTTCTGAACTATTGACCTTTATACTTAGTAATTTTAATTTTAGTAATACCTGATTTTTCAAATGTAAATAATTAGATCTAAACACAAATAAAACAAAAATGCTTCGTTTACTAGTCTAGATAATATATCAGAGTTTATAATGTTACGAAAATGTCAGAGAAAAAGAGTAAATAATCCGAAAAAATACGAGAAAGACACCGCGTTATAATCGATAATCGTAGTTATTACTGTGTGAATATTAAGATTTTTTGGTGTATATTGTAGAAATAAATTAGTTGTTATTAATCAAATTTTTTAAATTAAAGAACGCTGAATTTCCACATTTGTTGCAGTAATATACGTAGAATTGCCCAAAACAGTAGCTTTGCACTGATATATTTTTTGTGTGGGTTTTAGGTGAGTAATTACGAAAAAACGGGAACATTTGAGGTATGAAGAGTTGCCCACTTTGACATTTGTTATCAGGAGAGAAAAATTAGGTCGTTAATTCAGACAAATTCGCAATTTTTTTTAAACTACTTATAGAAGACTAGACAAAGTAATTTACTGATATTAAGTTGTTAGAAAATTTCGAGAAAGCAATTTTTAGTCTGCTATCACCATTAGGTAATTTCCCAAATTTAGCTAAAGTTTTATGAATAAACCCTTATCACGATTTAGATAAGTAGCTGACGTGAAAGGCGTGAAACCCTAATTTTTAAATAGAAAACCCTTGACTTTAACCATCTTTTAATTAAAAGCTAATTAATACAAATAACTGCGATAAAAAAAGGTGATAAAGCTCGGTAGTTAATTATAAAACTACAAATAGTCTTTTCCGATTGTTTGATGATTGTAATTTTGTTTTTAGCTAACGTACTCGTGACGATTGCACGTTGGCTAGGAAGTAGCCCGAGGGATGCGCGCTGGGGAGGAATACTCTGAGCTGGCTGATTTAGGCAGCTCTTATATAGGAGGAGGCCGCTACGGAGGCACTACTTGGACACGCACCCCGGGCCGGACCCGGACTAATACAATGCCTGCTGAGGCCGAAGATGTGCTTGACCCCAACGGCAGTCCCAGGGGACATTCCAGAAGCCGATCCGGGCTTTACTACTCACCTCCCGGTACTTCCTATACTATTGTCGAGAGGCCGTCGTCTGTGATGTACCACCACTCTTCCAGGGAATATAATACGCATCAGTATAATACCCTCACTAGTCCCAGGGGTAAATATTTCAATTTTACTTCAATTTTTTAAATCTATTTACAAAAAAAAAAATACATTTTGTTACAGCGTTTTATAACAGTGACTTTTTGATTGTAATTCTGATTGCTAAATGACACACTAGTGCTCAAAAATGAAAAATTACATTTTTTATTTTATTTATTTATTATAAACATGAAAAGTATAATTACTTAAGAGACTAAATTGAACATTCGAAGATTTCAGATTTCTTTCCTGAACTTCAATACAAGTGAAAACGGTACTTGTAGACGCCACTTCAGATTTGCTATTTTCGTCTTAGATTCTTTGTTTTTCTTTGATATAGTTTCTTCTTTTCTCAGAATTTTTATCGAAATTGCGCTTCAACAGAGTTTTCTATGTAACTTTTGCAACAGAACTCGATCGCCATCCTCTATGTCTTTTGAGTAATGTAATATCTGCTCCTGAATTTGCTAAGAGTGTTGCTGAACAACGGCGAAAGCAGTGCCCGGTATATTCTTTTGCATTTAGAAGGCCGAGTCATTCTGTATTTTTTTTAGGCGTACCTCCAATAGTATTTATAAAAAAGAGTAGCGTACAGCACCTGGAATTTCTGTAGGTTAAGAAGAATCTTTGATGTTCAGTATGAGGAGGTCGAAGCTGTGCGTATTTGCGGAAAATTTCTAAGAAACTAATTCCATCTTCAAATACTTCAGTTACTGTAAACATTCGTGAAATTTTTGTCTTGGTGTTCGGTATCTTTACTTTAATAAAACTTGTACAATTTTCTATATCTTCCACCTTCAAAAACGTAATTTCTTCTCTACGTAACGCGCCAACAATCCAGTAATTAGCACAACTTTTGCCAATAAATCTAGTCTTTGTCATCAGTTGTATTCATGAAACGTTCTATCTCTTGCTTGGTGAATGTTTTGGATTTTTTAGCTCTGTACCCACTTGCATTTCTTTTTAGAAATGCAATCAAGTTTGTAAATTTTTTGATAATCACATTCTTGTTAAGATATATCATGATTCTTAGCACTGAGGAGGTACTCCATGAATATCATGACTTATACATGAAAGATAATTTCGAAAAATAAGCCGAAAGTACCTTTTCTTTAATACTTGTTACATTTTTTTTCTCACACCAACTACCAGATTTCCTGTATGTTTCCTTTTAAATTTTTTTAGATTTTTTTGGGCACTAATGTGGCTAGTGCATCTTTCGTAGCATTTTTAATGTCGGAATCAAATTCAGAATAGCTCATTTTTGTGTTTCTTTATCACACAACTTAAACACCGAACCTAAGTTGACAGTCTGTTATTTTATAAAAACAGTAAACAACGAAATTCACATCTATGGCAACCTGCCGTCTGCCTACTGTACAATGTGAATGTTCGATTGAGATCATTATTTTTAAAAGAAAAATCTGTTATAAAACGCTGTATCAAAAAATCTTGAATGCAATACGTTGCAAAATCGATGTGTTTCAAGCTTTTAACGTGTTGGACCACTCGTTGCACTTGTGTTTTGCAAATTATTGCCTTAATAGCTATTTATTATCTTTTACTGATTTTTAATCTGATTCTTGTTTTATCTGTTAATCTCAGTAAGCTGATATTTCCGTATAAATGTACTAAATAAAACAACAAGAGATGGCGTTGATAAAATTTTTGAAAGACCCATAGAAACGCTGTAAACAAAAACCCTTTCTTTTCAAAATTCTTGTTAAACTTCTCTTAAAAGATTTTTGTGCGGATCTCAATTTGTTTTTTTGATTAAATCCGCTAAAGCCTTCCAACTTTCGTAATTGTTAAATTTGTTTTGAAGAGATACTGAAAGATTCAAGGTGGATGATCCATTCAACCTCTCTTTATACCGAATGTTAAGGAACCTTCGTATGTAAAATATCTTCTGGTAAAAATGGGTGCCATTAAACTGGGTGGAATAGCTGGATAGAATTACTGCGAAAAGAGTTTTGGATGTATTTTAGTCCATGGATAATCTTTTTAAAACGGGTTTGTTGACTGTCGATTTGGAATTTGAGAATACAGAATTGGAGTTGACCGATTTGGGCTTAGTGGAGTGGCTACTTAGAAGCTCTTCTATTCTTGGTTAAAGAACTTGCAAAGAGCAATTTTTAAGGGCTTATTTGAAATTTATAATTTTGGCATTATAATAAAAAACAAACAAATAAATACATTCTTATTTGGTTATATTTACTTGTTTCTATTAGCAGTACTGAGGCGCAAATGACGACATATTCGCTATAAAATTGTTATGCGAAAGTGAATAATGCGTTAGTGAACAAAAAAATGGGGTTGTAATGGGGCCTTTGTGTGGTACAAAGTTGATTGATCTAGCAGGGGCTACGTTCTTTAACTGCAGATTTGCTTCAGGGTTTTTTTTTCATCTCGATTATTGAAAAAATGAGACTAAAAAAATAATGAAAAAAATTAGATCTTTCTGAATTTGGTCCGTTTTGGGTAGATTTTTGGCACCCAAAAATTACTGACACTTAGACGACCGAT
This sequence comes from Tribolium confusum, assembly GCA_029207805.1. NCBI lineage: Eukaryota > Metazoa > Arthropoda > Insecta > Coleoptera > Tenebrionidae > Tribolium > Tribolium confusum. The sequence goes on from JALGAY010000004.1 coordinate 2,538,407, forward strand.
TCAGATCTTCAAGGTTTTGTCGGTTTTACTTGGGATTGTTGATTTGCAAAGTTCTTCTGAAGTTTTAGAACTCTATCAAAATTTGACGGATTGTCAATTAAATATAGAAGGAATACAAAAAATAAAAATGATTTAGATCTCTTTTCTAGAGGATAAATTTGGCGGATTCAATCAATTTCAAAAAAATTTTACCCATCATCAAATCACAGTAAAACAATATTTTTTTTACTGTTTACTGCTGTTATATTATTAAGCTTCATAAACTTTCTAATGTTTAATGGCCTGCAAATCTAACACTGAACTATAATCTTGCTCTTTAGATCGGCGATTTGAATTGTCATCATAATATGTAGAGTTATGCAGAAAATGACAGAAATGATCTTGCTCTTGTTTTATAGATGGAACTAAATAAGCTTGTTTGCTTTTTGATGGTAGGTCTTGGAAGAGTTTTTATTTCTAGGTGGAAGAAGGAGTACAACTCCGATTTATAATTTGTTGCAAGAAAAAGCGAAGTATCATTACAAGCATCACAAGATGTACTTTCTCGTTTTCTACATAATCCACATTGCCCAGTTATTTTTAAACTTGGCACAGAAGTAAAACAAATTTTTACTCTTTAAAAACTCAGATAAAATTTTCAAAAAACTAAACGAATTGAGTTTACTAAACAAGTAGATAGTGATCTTTGTTAGATTCTGCTAACTGCAATAAACTACATAGATTTATTGAAGTAATCAGGAGTGCTGCTATAAAATTTGTTCCTCGTAGATTCAGAAAAACTTATGTTTTATGTTAGAGGGCTGTAATAACGAGACTTTACAATACATGTCTTTAGTTCTAACTCAGAAAATGCCGATGCTGTATTAGATTTGTTAAAAATGCAAAAAAAATTGAACAGTCGCAGTTGTTGGAAGCTTTTGCAAAAACTTAGGTTTTTAAACACCGTCTTGCTTAAGTCAGATTTTGTTATTAACTCTAACGTTATAGCTAGTTGTTTAGTAGAATTTTGAACGGGTTTATAAACACAGAAGAAACATAAATGTTTCAGAAGAGCTTCCCAAATGTTTCAACGTAGATGAGTTTAAAGCAGTTTCATTATCAAAACGAAGTGGTTTTGATGGAATCTACTCAGAGTTTATAACAAAAATCTAGGAAGATTTCGACTGAAATAGCTTACTTCTTTTCTAAATAGTATTTTTATATTAGCCAGCCTGTTTCTAGAGTTTAAAAAGACCAAAAAAATTGCTGTTATAAAAAAGGGAAATCTTCCACAGGTTTAGTTATTGGAACATTTCTTTGTAGAGTCTTTGTCACAAAATTCTGGAAAGGATGATTTATCAGTGCACTTTGTCTCTTATCGAAAATGTTTTTCTTTTAACCACAGAGAAGTTGCTGCAACCAAGTCTTGGCTTTAACGACCCACATTGAAAAAACGCCCAAAAACTGGTGTTGTTCTTTTGGATCTCACTGTTGCATATGAGACAGTATGGAAAGATGGTTTAGTAAACAAACTTTATAAAGCCGTATCCTGCAAGGCGTTTGTCTTATCAAGAACATGTTAACAAATAAAACAAATTAAAGTTTTTATCGAAGAGAAATTAAGAAAAATTAATACTCTTAATAATGATGGTCTTTTTTAGGGTGTAGTCTCATCTTCAATGCTTTTTGATTTATATACAAATGATTTTTTTGATTCAATTTTAAGAAAATTTGTGTATGCTGACGATATTGTCTTGACTTTTTAACATAAAGAATTTAATTAGTTTAAAAAACAATTTTTTTAAGATGTTTTTGCTTGGTGTAATTACTTCAAGTAGTGGCCTCTGTGTATAAAACCATCAAAAACAAAAATTTTTGGTTGTCAATTACCAAATTTTAAAAAAGACAAAAAAATAAACATCTTATTAAATGGAGTATTTTGGCGTCACTCTGGACCGATCTCTTATCTACAAATTTCACGTAGAAAAAAGAGAAGCTGAAAACAAGAAATTCGGCATCTTAAAGCTGATTTTTATTGAATGACTCTCTGTATATTTAAACATTGCTTCTTCTATACTACGATGAAAGCTTTCAATAAAGAAACTTTAGATAAAATATAAAGAACATAGGGAAGATTATCCAATATGGTCTGACTTAATATCTGATCTGATTTTTCCCAAATATTAATTAAAATCTAAGAAATTCTTCTGGATTGAAACTATCAATTATAAAAAAAATATTTTTTTTTATGTCGGACCAGTCCCATTTGCAAATTGAAGGGGAGGAATCCAAGCGGCACGTGGTCAGCGAAAGGTCAGCGGCGTTCGCCATTCTTGGTCATTCTATTTAGTGTCGTTCGCTGACAGATTTTGATGACCCAACATGCTGTTCTGAAAGTGTACAGACTCTACTACTTATCAAAAAAAAGAAACAACGGAAGATCCAGAAATAATGCATTTAATTTAATGAAATTAATAGATTAAAATGGTAATAAAGTAACTAATAAATGATGAAAATACTGTAACTGAAAACTACAAATTATAACAAAAAAAAATTAATAATGGGTTGGACCCCCATGTGCATGTATGCACTGTGCAACCCTCCGTGGCATACTGCAAATTAAATAATTAACTTCGTCTTGAGGCAGCCCAAGAGGTTGCCCAAGCAATCAAAATTTCACGTCGCAAGTCAGCTACTGTTTGTGGAGGCGGTGTTTGATTTGTCAATCGCCGTCCTATTGAATCCCACACGCGTTCGATCGGCGAGAGGTCAGGCGAACGAGGTGGCCAAGGAAGAACTTGCACATCAACTTCTTCTGGGTACCTCAACGTAAAACGTGCAGAGTGTGGCGTGGCGTTATCCTGTTGAAACAACGAGTTTTCAATAGTTTCTACATATGGTACTGCGATAGGTTTCAGAACCTCCTGTACATAGTGCTGGGCAGTCATGGATTCCTGAATAAAAACAAGAAGTGATCTACTACTATAGGCTGTAGCTCCCCAAATCATGACACCGCCAGTTCGAGCTACATGGCTTTTCTCAGAAAAGGCCACGTTTCGGCATTCTCCACGTACCCTCCTGACCCTTTGTCGACCATCATGCATGCCCAAACAATATCGAGATTCATCAAAAAAGACCACCGAATTCTATTCTAAGTCCCAATTATCTCACGCGCCACACCATTCAAGTCGTTGTTGTCATTGTTGAGGAGTTAATGGGAGCACCAAATGCGGACGGTAAGAGTGGAGCCCAAAAAAACTTATTCGTATATATACTGTTGCCATTGAAACTGGTAGTCTCACTGCAGCATACCACTGGTTCCCAATCTGTCGTGTGGAGACATGCCGGTTTCGAAAAGCTAAAAAGCGGAGGTACTTATCCTGGCGTGTGGTAGAACCTCTAGCACGACGATCTCTGCCTTCTTCTTACCATGCCCGTACACATCGCAGTACAGTACTCACGCTACAATTCACACAAGTAGCAATTTCACGACCGACATTCCACTTTCACGTAGCCCTACAATTTGTCCTCGCCCAAAAGGGGTTGATTGCTAAAAATTTGCTTGTCTTCGTATGGGAAGCATACTGTTAGTGTCCAATACACAAATAAAACAAAGCTTTTTTATAGTTATTGTTAACAGAAATAGCATAACAGTTATCCAGAGAAAGGATAGAAAAACCTCCTAAAAAGGGTTGTTTTTCAAGGAATAGTAAAACTGTACTTTATCTAAATCTTTATTTATCTAAATCTCTGTACTTTATTTTTGTTGACACTGGGTGTACATTTTAATATTGCTTTTCTGACATTACAAAGACTCAATATAAAGTCAAAAATGCGTTTTATTATTTGAATATTTTCGTTTTAATACTTGAAACTCTTTCATTTCTATAACATACATCTCTCTAACATATTGTTAAAGGTAGAGAGAGAGCAAATAAAAGAAGCTTGAAATAAGCTTTTACGTACAAGAAGCGTGCCAAATGCAGCATTTTAGAGCGCTTTTAGTATCAGTATGTCATGTGGTAGTTTCAGTCGATTAAACATTGTGTGCAGAAATACAAAAACACAGTTTTATGCCTTCTTAAAAATGTTTTTATCAAAAATTTTTTTTTCTATTTACTGTGTTTATTATACTTGTTTATTTCTTTTCAAGCAGCTGATAATAATACTTCTTTGATAAATTTCTAAAGCTTCTTGATTTATTCCCGTCATAAATCCCATCTGAGATCAATTTACTTGTCTATAATAACTCAGTTTGCGGCGGTAATATTTTCTCGATAATCTTTCAAATCTGCTTACAACTTTCAAAGTAAATTACGGAAATAATAAAAGTTATGTTAATTAAACTTCGTGATTATCAAATGCTGTATTTATATTTAGGCCGGATTTTCAAAAAAGTTTAGATTTATACGAGAAGTTTTGCTTCAAATTTACAAAAAATAACTTTGGCGCCTGACGAAATAAAGCTTCTCTAACCCGGCGCCTCCACCAAATTTAACTCAATCGATAAACTCGCTTTAATTTTTATTTATAAATTGCGATATTAATATCGTGATTTTTGTTATTTTCAGGGACGTATTTAGGGTCAAATCCAAATTTTAATACGGCAAGCAGAACAACACCAAGTAATAACAAGAAACGGCCGATATCTCCAGAGCAAGTTCTTCGTTTATTCGGTAGCAATAATCAATCAAATACTAAATTAAATCCGGAACGGCCACGACGGTCTCCAGCTAGTAGTCCTCCTTCAACCACACATCAAATCAATTATAGAGCTCCTTATGGTCCTAGTATTCATGAACTGGCAACGAGAACTGTCACAATGGTTAGAGAGCCACAAGAGGGTACGCATGGATTTGGAATTTGTGTCAAAGGAGGGAAGGATTCAGGTGAAATATTACAAAATTAGTGTTATTTTAAAATTAACATTAATTAATATTTATTAACAATTATTATATTAACACATTTTAACGGTAATTAAGACATTTTAAATATCTAACAGGTTAAGACTCAAAATAAGTGTTTTGCTTTAGAATAAATAAGGCTTTAGGTAAAATAATGAAATATTATTGTTAATTTATAAATTAGCAATAATTAACACATATTAACAGTTAATATATTAACAGATTTTAACAGTAATGAACACATCATGAGTTTTTAACAGGTCAAAACACATAATAAATGTTTTTTTTTTAGAATAAATAAAAATTTAGATAAAATATTGAAATATTGTTGTTAATTTATAAATTAGCAATAGTTAACACACATTAACAATTACTATATTAACACATTTTAACAATAATTAACACATTTTGACTATATAATAGATTAAAACACAATATAAGTGTTTTTTTTAAGAATAAATAAGGATTTAGGTAAAATATTTAAAAATTGTTAATAATTTTTAAATTAACAATAATTAACACATATTAACAGTTAACATGTAATTTTCATTACATATATAATCACATATTAACAATAGTTAACACATCTTGAGTATATAATAGATCAAAATAAAAAATAAGTGTTCTTCTCTTTTTAAGAAACAATTTATTATAGAAACCAACTAGTTTCGAATTTAGTATTGAGTTATCTTCAGGGCTAAATAATTATATTGTCACGAAGCGGAAGTTCGTTAGCCTGTTAGGTCAAAGGCCTGCCGATGCGGATGGGCTTTTGCTGATATCGACTAAATCACCGTCGGTTGAGGCAATAGCTGGCTCAGCATTTGGGGGGTTGGCGAACTAGCAGGTGGCGTTAATCGGGGAGTCGGTTAGTAGAGTTCAACGGAGAGAGTTGAGTTAGGTGGAGTGTGAGATATGTCTAGACCTTTCGATTGTGTGAGAATGTCAATGTAAGTAGCTTTATTGTATTATGTATAACTGGATTTTCGTATTATGTAAATTTGCAAACATTATTAAATTTCCTTTTGTATTAAAACCCCGTTTTTAATCTCAACCCTACCTCACGAGGCAGAGCCCGTGACAATATAGTACAAAAAAGAGTCATTTGACACTTGATTTCTTTTTGTACAATAAAATATTTGATCCTGAAGATGATCTGATACGGAGGCCGAAACAAGTCGCCTTACGTAATAAATTGGTAATTTTAAGGAAACAAAAATTTGTTTAATTTTTTTACCTCTAAAATATTTAATTTAATGAGTCGTTTTTATTTTGAACAGGTGGCAATTGACTCACCAGATAATTTTCAGTTTGTAAATTAACTCAAAAATAATAACTCCAATTTTAAATTTAAATTTTGAGTGTAATATACATTTAATTTGTGAATATGTGAGCCCGAATAAAAATTTGACGAAAAATAATTATTGGAATAGAACAAACACATTTAATTTACTGCCTTCTGGAATAAACCGGATTACCATCTATCTGCTTAGAATTTCAAATGAAAGTTAGTATATCGCGTGCACACATTTTTGTGTATTTATTCCTGTACAAGGCGGCGATTAAAATAGTTTTTCCGCTGCTTTTTCTAACAATTTATAAGCTATAAACTTTGGGAAAAGTGGAATTCTTAGTTATGATAGAGTTTTAGTAAAATTGTAGAATTATTGTCTACGTTTCGAATTTGTTTATTTATTTTTTTTCAGGGTTTTTAGTAGTTTTAAAGTTGTCATGGCATGGCAAAATTGTGTTACATACTAATAAAGCAACAAAAATTTTATAGAAAGTTTTTAGAAATTATTAGAAATTTTAAGAAATCATTAGAAAGTCTATGAAATTTTATGACATTTTTAAGAATCGCATAGAGATTTTAAAAAGTATTTATCTAACTGTATTTATGACTGAATTAGATGAGTTATAAAAAAATTTTACAAATATTTAGAAGACTTTAAAAATTCTATATACATTTTAAGAAGGTTTAGAAATTTTTATTACTTTGAGAAACCTTTATTTTGATTATAAAAAAAATGTTTTAAATTTTTATTATAAAAGATATAAGGTAAAATCGAAATCAAACTGAATTAAAGCAGGTTATGCCTGCGTAACTGTAATGATGTGTCTAATATTATTACCCACTTCCACGGCTTGCTCTGATTCAGTTACATTTTGGTCTCACGTTATAAACTAACATGTCAATTGCTCAAGAAATCTAGTGTACAAGTACTAAGAAATCTTATAGATATCTTTAAAAATTATGATAGATAATGAATTCTAGTGTGCAAGGTTTTTATAGTGGTTTACTTCCTAGAATATTGTTATAAATAATTAAACGAGTTAGATGCCCTGAGTGAAGCTAAATAAATAAATAAACCTGAAAAGTATTAAAATTTTGTAGTTTTACTAAAGTCTAAATTGCAAATTACTTAAAACAAAAACGAAAAAATATAGACAAAAATACACAGAAAATTATCTGTAAACATTTTCAATTTTCTTTTTCATCAATTTTATTTTTGACTAGGTGTAGGTGTCTACATTTCGCGAGTGGAAGAAGGCAGTGTGGCTGAGCGTGCCGGACTAAGACCTGGAGACTCAATCTTAGAAGTGAACGGAACACCATTTACTGGAATTTCACACGAGGAGGCTTTAAAGGTAATTTACAAAAAATTCTAACATAGAGTATCAGTAATTGCGTTCGCCTTTCATAAGAGAATCTTTAAACGGGTGCGTGTGAATTCTCATTAACGAGATTGGAGATTTTCAATTCACAAAAGGGCTTTATTGATGACACAAAGAGACTAATAAAAAAAAATCAATGACGAGGAGTTTACGTGGCGTACCAGTCGAGGAAATAACATGACCGTGTCAAATGACTATTATGGGGATCGTGCTACTTTAATTGCATGATAATCTCCTGCGGGTTTAAAAATTGAGCGAATTTTAAATATTATTGGCTATTATTTTAATAACTACGTGCTGCTAGCTCGATTTTGTGGGGATCAATCTTTAGAAATGGGCTACTGCTTAAACCAAAACAATTTTATAATAGCTATTAATGCAATAAGTTGCAAAAAGAGAGCTTTTTAAGCACGCTGACGTGAATTTTCAAGTGAAACACGTCAAGGGCTTAAAAGACATTGATTTTGCAACGTATTGCATTCAAGATTTTTTGTTACAGCGTTTTATGACAAATTTGTTTTACAAAAATAATGATCTTAATCGAACATTCAGATTGTACAGTAGGCAGACGGCAAGTTGCATTTAAATTTCGTTGTTTACCAATTTTATAAAATTACATACTGTCAATTTGGGTTCTGTGTTTAAATTCTGTGATAAACGAACACAAAAATGAGCGATTCTGAATTTGATTCCGACATTGAAAATGTTGCGGGAAGTGCACTAGCTACGCTAGTGCTCGAAAAATCTAAGAAAATTTACAAGGAAACATACAGAAAATTTGGTAGTTGTTGTGAGAAAAAAATGTAACAAGTATTAAAGAAAAGGTACTTTTGACCTATTTTTCGAAATTATCTTCCACTTATAAGTCGTCTACTTTATGGAGTACCTCCTCAGTGCTAAGAACTATGATATATCTTAACAAGAATGTAAATATCAAAAAATTTACTAACTTGATTGCATTTCTAAATAGAAATGCCAGTGGGTACAGCGCTAAAAAATCCAAAACATTCACCAAGCAAGAGATAGAACGTTTTATGAAAACAGCTGATAACAAAGACTATTTATTGGAAAAAATTGAGCTAATTACTGGGATTTTTGGCGCGGTACGCAGAGAAGAAATTACGTTTTTAAAAGTGGAAGATATAGAAGATTGTACAAGTTTTATTAAAGTGAAGATACCAAACACCAAGACAAAAATTTTACGAATATTTACAAGAACTGAAGGATTTGTAAATGGAATTATTTTCTTAGAAATTTTTCGCAAATACGCACAGCCTCAGCCTTCTCATACTGAACATCAGATTCTTCTTAACCTACAGAAATTCTAGGTGCTGTACGCTACCCGTTGGTATAAATACCATTGGAGGTATGCCTAAAAAAATTGCAGAATGTCTCGGTCTTCTAAATGCAGAAGAATATACCGGGCACTGCTTTCGCCGTTGTTCAGTAACACTCTTAGCGGATTCAGGAGCAGATATTACATTACTCAAAAGACATGGAGGACAGCGATCGAGTTCTGTTGCGGAAAGTCACACAGAAAATTCTGTTGAAAGCAAAAACGCAAATTCGATGACAAATATGGGAAAAGAAGAAACTGTATTAAAGAAAAGAAAAATCTGTTAGGAAAATAGCAAATCTGAAGTGGCGTCTACAAGTACCGTTTCCACTTGTATTGAAGTTCAGCAAAGAAATCTGAAATCTTCGAATGTTCAGTTTAGTCACTTAAGTAATTGTACTTTTTATAGTTATAATAAATAAATAAAATAAAAAATGTATTTTTTTATTTTTTAGCACTATAAAACGCTGTAACAAATTTTTTTTTGATAGCTTTAAATTTTGTCATAGCCTTGCTTAATTAGTTTAAATAAAATCCTAATTATTCCTAATTAAACCTCACAGAAGAGCTTGAAATAGATAGTAAATAAATAAATAATAATAATAATAAATCTAATTTGAAACTCTACCTGTTTGCAGTTGCCTTAAGAAGCTCCCAGAATAATTTGTGAAAAACAATTTAGCTTTGTTTTACCATCAATCGGTTGACACACTCATTAATCCAATTAAAAATTTTGTTTTTCCAGTGTAGTGAGCTGCATATCATTATAATTGCCCGATTTGGCGAAACACGCCAATCATTCTCCACGCAATCGCTATGCGGTAAAAGCAACTGCAAATTTGCAAGATCTCTGTATAATAGAAAAATACCAAAATGACGAAATATCGATCATGTCATAATCACTGTCAATAAACGTCAACGTCAGGAAATTATTGTCAATCACTTTGTTTTATAGATCGTAAAGGATCTAAAAACTGTTGCAAGGATTAAAGTTGGAGAGAACTACCGAGATTATTAATGTTGACAGGACGAAATTAAATTTCCACAAATGTGTGTCTCGAATCGAATTCACCAGAAATTACAAAAAAATGTAATTCAAGATTAAATTAAACCTCAATTAAGATCAATATTTGCTCGCTTCAACGAAATTAAACGCTTGTCTTTTTAGGCGTTTGTAAACAGTCTTTTTGCCTTTGTTATTTCAGTAAAAAGGCTATTGAAGGGTTGAGAAAATAGTGAGGCAATTATTAGTTCAAACATGTTTGAGAAATATGTGGTTAAGCTTCCTTGTGCTATGAATACAAATGAATCGGGGTTATTACCGTTTTTTGATGTTGTTGAATGTCATTTTAAGCAGGAGAGTAACCTTTAAATAAGATTTTTTCTAAAGTTAAAAACTGTCTTAAAAAGAACACTACTTAATCTAGTATTTTTCAAATTATTAATTGTCTGTGAATCGATTAAAAGTTTGTGAAACAGGTTAAATTTTTTTTGCAGAGTTTATCTAATAAATATAAGAAGTCCCTCAGGAAGTAACTGTAATAATTTTCGATGAAAGAAACTCGATAAAACTGCTAAGAGACGATAAAAGCAGTTTAGGAATAGAATATTTTGAACGTTTCTCTTTGAGGTCAGGTATAATAGCAGACCTAAATACACAAAATAAAAGTTTTGTTTTGTATAAATAGCATATAACAATTTACATAATTTGTGAAAATAAAAATTGAACAAAATTGCAACTTGGTGGTAATTATATCCTAGTTTAAAAAATCGTATAACTCAATTTAAAGTCAGTCTGAAATTGTATTAGACACGCAATATTTTTTTCTTAAGTTGGCTATTATAACGTATTATTTTTCTTTATCACATGCACTATTTAATCAAGGAAATAGTATATTAAGTATGGAGAACCGTAAGGGATGCTTACCGTTCGAAGACAATTGTTTAGACAATTATTGTCTGAGAACGGTAATCCTTAACGTTCGACATGCTTATAACGTTTTTTGCGCGATTGGAGTTTCTAGAATAATAATAATAATAATTTATATCAATACATTTGTGATAATCGGGAAGATTGAAACTGAAAACTTTGGGTGGCTGTTCCATGGTTGCTATGGTTTTGTTCCAAACAAGTAAAATTGTCGTTTTGAAACAATCATTCCTAAATAGTTCTGTTTTGTGGTTCCGTTTGGAAGCAAATATGAGCGATAGTGATGATCTACCAGAGGATTTAGAAGACGCTTGGCAAGAAGGATGTTCGGCAATAATTCCAGAAAAATCTAAAGCCCGATATGAACAGACATACAAGTTGTTTAAGAAATGACGTGAAGCAAAGAAGATTTCTGTAAATGAAAAGAGCTTGTTAGCGTATTTCGTGGTGAGAAGTGGACACTTGAAGGCCCCAGGCAGTTTATGGGCGGAGTATTCTATGCTGAAGAGTACAATTTTTCTCCATGATGCTATCGATATTTCTAAGTTTGCTACATTAATTGCTTATCTTAAGAGAAAAAAAATTGGATATCGGCCTAAGAAGGCTAAAATTTTTACCAAAGAAGACATGGAAAAATTCGTGAATGAAGCACCAGACGAACAATTTTTAATTCAAAAGGTATGTTGTAGATGATGAGGTGGTACATCTGAGTTCTAAGGAAACAATATATTCAATGATATTGGGAGTATCGGGCGCTTGTAGACGAGAGGAATTGTACAATATTAAAATGAGTGACATAGAAGAACATGCAGAAATGTTTATAGTAAATATTCCAAATACAAAAACGAATATTCAGCGAACATTCACAGTTATTAATAAAGAAAAAGAAGCAGTTCATTATTTGGAAATACTTCAAAAACACATAAGAATTCGACCAAGCAACCCAACGTCAGATCATTTATTTCTGAACTATCGAAATGGCAAATGCACTAGGCAAGTCACAGGAAAAGGCACAATTGGAGGCTGGCCGTCAAAAATTGCAAAGTATTTAAGTTGCAAGCCCCTGAAGGTTTTACTGGACACTCGTTTCGACGCACATCGGCTACACTTTTGGCGAATAACTGAGTTGATGTGTTGGGACTTAAAAACATGGTGGGTGGCGTTCATCAACGGTGGCCGAGAGTTACGTGGAAGATTCCCTCCAAAACAAAATTGAATTTGCTCATAAAATTTTACACAGCGATGTTGGTGGACTATTACAACAACCTGGAACTTCTACGTCGGAAAGTTTGTCTATTAACACAAGAAACTCAAATGCGAGTGGTATTACTACTATTAATTATAATAATTGTACAGTTAATGTTAATAAATAAATCGCAAAATTGTTTTTTTTTTTAGATTTAATTGCTTACCGTTCACTGAACGCTAAGTGAATTACTTACCGTTTTGTCACACGTAGCAACCAGTAACAGCAACCTACCGTCGTGGAAACAGGCACAGTAAACTGATAAAAACAACCAATCGCGCAGAAAATTAGTTTAAACATATTGCAACAAATACACATAGCAACAGTTTGATTTACAACTAACTCGATGTTCACGCAGTAATAACGCCTACGATCTAATAACGTCGCATTCGACGAACCGGTTACTCTTCAATTTTCTGTCGGATTTTACATTAACTCCTTTAACATTTTTTTCAGTTTTATTGTCATTTGTTTTTATTTTATTGATCTTTTTCTGATTTTTTTTTAACCTTTTAAGTCTTTATGAATTCTTTTTTCACCTCTGGTAAGTTTCTGTGAAAACATCTTTTAAATTGACAGATTTCTTAATAATATTCTCTTGTTTTTCTGATGGTTGTTTTCTAAAGTTTTCTAAAAGTTTTTTGATTTTTTTTTATTTTAATTGTAGTTTTTCTTTTATTGGCTTTTACTCTTTATTTCTTTTCTAGCATTTTTGGTTTTTTCTGTTTCTTTCTTAATCGTTGTTCTTCAAGCTTCTTTAGAATCGTCTTTTGTTTTTCTAAAACCTTTTTTAGCTCTTCTTGTTTTTCTAATCGTTCTTTCTCAATTTTTTTAGCGATCTCTTAACTATTTTTTTTCTTTTAAACTCTGTTTTTTAAGCTTTCTTAAAGTATTTTTATGTTTTCTCAGATTTGTGTTTTGTATTTGCGAAACCTCTTTTAGTTGTTTTTTATCTTCTAACAGATGCCTCATATTCTCTTTTTTTCAAACGCCGGTTATCAAGTTTTTCCAAAATTTTTTTTTGTTTTTCAAGAATTGTTTTTTGCATTTTTGGAACTTGGTTTTGATCTTTTTTTCTAAAAATAGTTTTCCATAATCTTCCTATTTTAATTGTAGTTTTTTATCGTACTCGAGTCTTCGTTTTTTACTTCTTTTAGACTCTTCTGTTGTTTTTTGTCGTTTTTTCTCATTCTTTTGTTTATTTTTCCAGTCTTTATTTTTTCAGCATTTTTTTTTGTTTCTTTCTAAATTGTTGCTCTTCAACCTTCTTTAAAATCGTCTTTTGTTTTTTAAAACCTTTTTTTGCTCTCCTTGTTTTTTGATTTTTTTTTTCAAATGCTATTTTTTAAGCTTTTTTAAAGTGTTTTTTATTTTTTCAGATTTGTTTTAGTATTTCTGGAACTTTTTTTAGTTGTTCTTTATCTTCTAACCGATATCATTCAATGTTTTCTAAAAAAAATTTTTATTCTTCTAATCATCGTTTCTCATTTTTTCAAACGCCGTTTTTAAAGCGTTCTCAAAATCTTTTTTTGTTCTTCGAAAATTGATTCTTGCATTTTTAAAACTTATTTTTGATGTTTTTTTCTTCTTTTCAAAAATAGTTTTCTACAATCTTCCAATTAAAATTTTCTTAGTTTTTTATCATTTTTGAGTTTTACTTTTTTAAATTTTTCTATTGTTTTTCTTTTTTGTCAAGTTGTTTTTTTATTTTTCTAGTTTTTATTGGCAGCATTTTTCGTTTTTTTCCTGTTTCTTTTCCAATCGTTTTTTAAAATCATCTTTTGTTTTTCTAGAACTTTCTTTAGTTTGTCTTGTTTTTCTAATTGTTTTTTTAAATTCTTTTTGTTTAAGCGTCGTTTTCAGTTTCTAGTATTCTTTTTCTTTAAAACCCTATTTTTTTAAGCTATTTCAAAGTATTTTTTTTGTTTTTTTTTAGATTAGTTTTTTGTATTTCCTGATCTTTTAGTTTTTCTTTATCTTCTAACCTTTGCTCTTTTAATTCTCACATTCTTTTTTTTCAAACGCCGTTTATCAAGCTTTTTAAAAATCTTCTTTTGTTTTTCAAGAATTATTTCTTGTATTTTTGGAACTTATTTATAATCCTTTTTTTTTCTAAAAATAGTTATCTAAAATCTTTCGATTCTATTTTTTTTTAGTTTTTTATCGTCTTTAAGTCTTCGTTTTTTCACTAGATTTTTCTGTTGTTGTTCTTTCTCATTTTTTTTGTTGTAATTTTTCTAATAATAAAAACATTTGTTTCTCTATTATTTCTGACCGATATGGTGGCATGAAGCATTTTAATTATTTTTTAGTTTATTTTTTGTTATTTGGGATTTACTTACTACTAAATACTAAAAAACAAAAAAGAGCTCGATAGAATACAAACCAGTTTTGTTATATAAACTGATTAATCAAGCTGTCGTTTTTGAAATGGAAAAATGTCTGAAAAAAGATGAGTGAGAATTTGCTGGAATTAGGGAATAAATAGAAATGCGTTTAGATGTTGGAAAACAATCTCTCTCGAGCTCCCTCGTGATAAATGACTACATTATCGAAAGCTTTCGTTCGATTTTTGCGTATAACTTTCTCATAAACATCTTATTGTCGTTATAATGATAAACATCGATCAAGGTTATGTAGTGTAGTAGTGTTGTCTTTAACATACCTGCTTTACATCGATTAGCTGTCAGTTCAGAGACTTGTACTGTGTCTTCATTAGAATACACCAACGAAGGTAAAACATCCCTTGGGTGATCATTTTGAAGCCAGCTTCAGAATATTTTTGGTAGTCTTCTAGGTCATTTAAATTTGTCTTGACCTAACAAAGGAGGTCTTGTTATATTTGCAGTGGCGGCCTATAACATTTATCTCCGATAAGAAAGGAATGATATCGTAAATTTTCCTCGCCTTTACATATTCGGTTGTTATTCTTAGTGTGATAAAATTCACGAAATAGTCAGTTCGTGTCTAGTTGCCATTAAAGAGCCGCTCCTAAAACACACAAATCGAAATAATACCACTGACATCGAGATGGACGATTTTTATTAAACAGCAATGCAGATGGCTATTATTCTTGTACCACTATATTAGCAAACATTTTTTAAACTCCGACAGAAACGCGATTTATTGCTGAACATCACATTATGTCATTCTGCGCTTTTCTCTGCACCGGTCCAAACGTTGATGACGATGTTTCGCAGCTAAAGGAAGCACTAATTTTGGACGCTAAGAAAAAAGTCTAAAAGCTCAAATGCGGCAATATAATGTTCGCATAGTAACGAGTCGACCTCCTTCTCCAAATCATTGATCACCGATGTGTCGCGTAGTAGCAAAATGGTCTTAAAAAGCTAGTTGTCAAAAGCGCTTATTTTAACGCTTTGTGGTACGCCTCGATTGACCTTTTGGTCTGTTTCGTGTTTCCCTATTTTCTTCTATCCACTCTCAAAACATTCACATGACTGTCATTGCAGTAGAATAAACACGGTGATAAGACAAACCAACTTCTCGCAAGGCCACAGTTCTACTTTTGACGAAATTTTGAGGTGGTAATATCGTTGATGCCTTTGCATTAGAGACACTTTATTACCCTTAAAACAAGTAGTTGGAGACACAACTACAAATAGTTCTACTTATCAGCTCTAAAACCTAAGAGGGTAAATTTTTTTTGCAAGAACTGTCAAAGATAAACCGTTGCAATAGTTACTATAACTGGAAATTTTGTTCTTTTTGTGTAATTTCTCTAATGTCATTCAGTATAAATTTTATACTTCTTGAGGTTTATGTTATCTGCAAAAATTTTTGAAATCCGATTCTAATAAATTATTATTTACGAGGATAATTTAGACAAAACTGATTATTGCGTGATTGTTCCTATTTTCTGCTGGTCGATTAATATTTTACGACATCGTGCTCACTGCGAAATTAACTTTTAAATTCAATTATCTTTGATAAAATATTGGTCGATAGTTGATTTCGATTCGTTTTATTTTAGATAGCTGGTAAATAAGAGTGTTGGGTTTCAAAAATGAATTGCTTTAAATCCCTTAAATTGGAACTCATTTCGCACAGTTTTACTGGTTTAACTTCTAAGCTGATTTCGGGATGGACGACTATTGAGAGGGTTTTTTCTTTTTTTTAACTGCAGACATAATTATTTTTTAATTTTATTACTAGTAAACAGGGTGGCTAACTGAAATAGGTTTTACCTAAATTTTTTTCTCTTTTATTTACTTTAGAAAAAATTGATTGGACAAGACTATTTTGTTTAAGAAAAATTCAAAATAACAATAAGAAACAGAAAGCTTTAGTAAATAGCTCGAGAAAATACCAGAAAATATTGCTCCAGAAGCGCACCAAAGCGTGAAATTCTGCGAAACTATTATTTTTAATCGGTTTAGAACCGATTATCGCTTTGGCTGAGCAGAGAAAAATTACAGAACTTTAAGACATATTCTGAAAGAAAGTATAATTATACAATATGTCCTCGGATCCAATTTAAAAAAAGAAACTTTTTTACTCTTCTAATACTCTACTATAGGGCTGGGCCATACCTGTTTTTAGGTATCCGGTATCGATACCTGCAAAGTATCGATACTTGCTAAGGTAATCGTAAGTATCGAGGTATCGGAGGTATGAAGGTATCAGAGGTATCGGGGTATCGAGATGTATCGAGGTACCGGAGGTACCGCGGTATCGAGGTATCGGGAAGTATCGAGGTATCGGAGGTATTGCGGTATCGAGGTATCGGAAGTATCGTGGTATCGAGGTATCGGAAATATCGGGTGGCGATAAATAAATATCGCATCAAATAGCTTGTGAATTTGTTTGTTTTTATCAAAATAGCTTGTGTTTCAAACATCCAAAGCATTCTGAATAGGATATTCATTTATAGCCACTCTTTATCAAGGTATCGCAGATATCGAAGTATCGGAGATATCGGAAGTATCGGAGGTATCGAGGTATTGAGGTATCGGAAATATCGAGGTATCGAAGGTATCGAGGTATCGGAGGTATCGAGGTATCGGAGGTATCGAGGTATCGGAAGTATTGAGGTATCGGAGGTATCAAAGTATCTGAGGTATCGAGGTATAGGAAGTATTGATACTTCGATACCTGTTCGCAGTTGGTATCGGTGTACGATACCTGAGCAGGTATCGGTGTACGATACCTGAGCAGGTATCGATACCTTCTGTAGTATCGATACTTTTCCCAGCCTTACTCTACTATTCTACTCTTTTAAAGTCGATTCGGTGACGTACTGTATAATAAAATATCAAGACTGTAACGACATTTCTTAGAAAACAGCTGCTTGATTCCAAATAAAACAAACATATTTATATCTACAATCTACGATATCTCCGTGGGCCAACAATTTTTTTAAATTAATTTTGTTATAAACAGATAATTTAAATCTTTGTGAAAGCACAAAAATATCTTAAACAGATCTAAGCAAATGAAAAATTCCAGATCAAAGATTTAAATTATCCGAGTATAAAGCCGCCCACAGATCCCAGTACTGCTGCATCCGACAAGCCTCCTTGTTTGATGTTTATGTAAACACGAACGAAGCAAACGGAATTGGCGTATTCCCTTATTGACATATCAGAAGGAGCATTTACCGGAAACGAAGTGGTGCACCATATTCGCCTCGATGCTATCGCCTTAAAACGTCGCTTCCTACATGCAATTCTCTTTTGACACGCTACATTTCCATCAAATTCAAATCAATCATCACCACCTGATATTCTCTGTTTCAGATGTTGAAGTCTTGTCGGAAGTTGAGTATGACAGTACGATCTCCCACACTTCCATCGGGACTAGGCTGTGGAGGCGCTCCATGGCAGATGCGACATACTTGTTCCTGGATGGACAGGCATGGAAGACCTGTTTCGCCTCCAGTGGAGTACACGAGGAGCGGTCAGCGGTATGGCGGTTATGGGTTTAAAACGAATATAGACAGGAGCATACGAAGGGTGAGTATCGAGGTTTACGATCGCGTTCTCATAAATCTGCGTTTGTGAAAAGCTGTAAAAGCGTCTTTGACAAATAATGCGAGGAAAATGGATTACATAGAGTGCGGGAAATACACTGATTTTACGAGAGGATACACTTAGTGAAGAGATTTATGATTATGAACAAACATGCAGGACGGATACTTTCGACCAGCTACTTCATATTATTAATCTTATCTTCTTCGGTTGACTCGCTTTTACAATTTCATTAAAGGATATCTCATTCAATTAGTTTAATGCTTAATACATATAAGTATTGAACAATAGAGAGGCATTAAGCATTTAATCTTCTTTAATTAGCAAATACGCAAATACTGCATGACGTCAATTTGTGGTGTAATGGATGTGGTTTAACGCTCCTCGATAAACCAACTCAATATATTTTTGTTTTACATTTTGTTGGATATTTAACAACAAAGATATTGAAAGAATATCAGTACAAATTTATGACACAAAAAGTCTTCAGAGACCTATTTTATTGCACTATAAATTTTCGTTTTGTTTATGAACAAAACGGTCGTCTAGAGGCAAAGAGCTAAAGCTGTTTTGCATCAAAATAACAATTTTTTTAGACCTAAAAAAATAATAAAATTATTGTATTGAGTTAAAGGTTAGCTTTTCAGCCTAGGCAGAAAAGGATTTTTTTTGTCGTTGAGAAATAAGTTTATTACGTTGACAGAAAGAAGACATTTTGTTTTTTTTATAAATTGAATACGTTTTAAAAAGAAATGTAGGTTACGCCGAAATTACGGTTGGACTCGATACTTGTGTCTCTCACATAGATTTGGCATAAAACATGTCTTTTTAGTCTTATAAAGAAAGATTCTAGATACACTTCTTCTACATATTGCTTCTTCTAGAAACTTTTTTGCTTTTTTTAATTTCTATGCTTTTTGTTTTTTCTAGCTGTCGTCTTTCAAATTTTTCTCAATTTTTCTGCTGCTCTTTTTGTTTTCTTTGTTTTTTCTACCAATCGTTTGTAAAGTTTTTATTTTCTTCTAAATGCTGCATTTTTTTACAAAATTTTTAAATTTTTTTGTTGCTCCACAATTTTTTTGTTGCTTTTTTAGAACATTCTTTTATTTTTTTTCTTTATTAATCTTCGTTTTCAATTTTTGTAAATGTTTTGCAAAAGTTTATTTGGCTCATTTTTATGTCGATTTTTTCGAAATTATTTTTAATCTTTCATGAAAACACTGATTTTTCAATTTTTTTATAATGTTTTTTAGCTCTTCTAAAAAAATGAGTTTTTTTATTTTAACTGGTGTTCTTCGTCGAGGTTGTTTAAATTATTTTTAAATTGTTTAAATTATTATGTTTAAATTGTTTAAATTATTTCTTATATTCTTCTTATTCCTCCAACCAAACACCGTTTTTCCTTTATGTAGTTTCTCTAAAAAAAATTTTGAGTTTTTTTTTCTATTCTAATTGACGTCTTTTGTCAAAATTGTTTAAATTATATTTCAAATTCTTTTTATTGTTCTACGGAAACACCGTTTTTCCAACACTTTTATATATTTTGTCTAAAATTTTCTTTTAATTTACTATTTCAGCCAACGTCTTTTCTTAAGGTTGTTTCAATTGTTTTCTAAATTCTTTTTGTTCTTTTATTCAAACACGGTTTTATTAATTATTTTAGATTTTCTTTAGTGTCTATAAAAAATTTTATGAGCGTTTTTTTATTTCAACAGACAAGTCAGGTCAAGTCACTTATTGTTTTCTAAATTCTTCTTGTTTTTACATGCAAAAACAGTTTTTTCAATTTTATATAATTTTTTTCTTTCTATAAAATTAGCTTGAGTGTTTTTCCCTTCTATTGCAAACAATAAGTCAGGTTTAGTCAAGTCAGGTCAGGTCAGGTCAGGTCAGGTCAAGCTTGTTAGAAGAGTTTTCTAAATTTTTCTTGTTTTTTCAACCAATGTCTTTTCTTAAGCTTGTTTCAATTGTTTTCCAAATTCTTCTTGTTCTTTTATTCAAACACGGTTTACTCAATTATTTTATAATTTTTTTTTGTGTCTATAAAAATTTTTTGAGTTTTTTTTTTTCATTTTAACCGACAAGTCAGGTCAAGTCAGTTGGTGTTTTCTACATTCTTCTTGTTTTTACATGCAAACACGGCATTTTCAATTTTTTATAACTTTTTTTAGTGTTTGTAAAATTAGTTTGAGTCTTTTTCTCTTCTATTGCAAACGACAAGTCAAGTCAGGTTAGGTTAAGTCAGGTTTTTGCTTAAGCTTATTGAAACGCTTTTCTAAATTTTTCTTGTATATTTTACTCTTTTTTAAATTTTTGTCATCATTTCTAGTTTTTTAAATTTTTTGTTAGGATAATAATAGAAATAACTGTTGGTATTCTTTTGTTATGCCATTCTAAACACACAGCACATTATCCATATATCCTATAAAAAGTTTTTTCGCAAATTGAATAAATCTGTGACTAAATCAAGCTTACTAATTTTTTTAATTAAAGAAATTAAAGAATAAACAAGGTTCATATTATAAAAAAACAGAATTTTTCTAACGCCTAATCTATAGGAATTTAATTTAGTTACTATGTATATTAATTAAACAACAAAGAGTATTTAGAATGTTTAGAAACGTTTAGAACCTATATTGTTTTTGATATCAATTTGTAAAATTGTTTAATTATGAAAATATAACAACACTAAATAAATTCATAAGTCTGATCAATTTAAAATTTTATATCAATTTAATTTTTATATTAATTTTTAATATTAATTTCTTAAGATCTATTAATAATATACTTTGTTCTGGTTTTTTTAATAACTCAGACTAAATACAAAATATTCTTATTACAATGGTTTCAGATATTAGAAATCCAATAAAAGTTTCTTTCATTCCAGCTGACATCTTAAGAAATTTTCTTTTCAATATCTAGACTCTCTTGTCTTGTACGAGTACCAAATAACTTTTCAAGCTTGAGGCAATCTGATATAAAATAACTTGGAATAGGAATAGTAAAACTTTATTAAATTAAATTAGTTTACAAATTAATAAAACACAGTAAAATTATCTATAAGAAAATTTTAACTAACTTTATTAAAAGAATTAAAACAGTGAAGTAATCTGTTTTAAATTCAAAATATTTCTACGATTGCCAACTGGTCTAAAGTTCAAGTTAGTAACGCAAATGTCACTAGCGGAGTTAGACAATGTGCTTTTTATTTGTATTACTTTGTATTTTACAGGAAATCTTTGCATGATTTAGCATTATTAAATGTTGTTTATCCACAATTACCTTATAATTGAAGTTTTATCCACACTTACGAACCGTATAAAGTAACACTTTATCTACTAGTGGAATAATGAAAAAATACAATTTTAAATCAATTGCATTTTATTTATTATTAATATTGACATTAACATTTACATTAGTAGACATTTTGTTTTTTGTTTTATCATATTTCACTTCCTTTCCATTAAGAGGAAGCTTGTAGTTGTAATCGGTTCCAGAACAAATAGTAGTTGTAGGAACAATGAACGTCTCCTCTAGTAAGGAACGACTAGTACTAGGAGAACCTTAGATTTTCCTTTCGATATCAAGCCTAATAGATACAGAATCGTCGACATAAGGTTCTGCTGTGGCGGAGCTCCTCCACCTACCATGTCGTTTAATTGTTGTAAGATTAGACCTCCATTGGCAAGGCAAGTTGTTGAAGTATGCCTCATACAATGGCCGGTATAAGCTTCTGCGTTCGCCAGATTCAAAAACGAAGCAACTTTAGAAGAAACTTTCAATAAAATGTTAATTCCAACAGGTTGCGATGTACATTTTTGATTAGCGTATTGTAAAAAGAATCTCTCAATGGATAATTTCTTCAGACGTAAGGACATGTATTTCCTACACTTCTCCACAGTGTTGATATAGAATCCTTCTTTTATAATTGTAAATTTTCGTGAAACGCCTGGCTTGGTATCTGGTATTAAAACAATCAGGTTTGCGCCTCTGTCTTCTACATCACTGATTTTCGAATTTGTCAGCTCACAGTATCGACAGCCACCAGAGACTCCCATTATTAATGCAACCTAAAATATTCTAAAATTTATTATCTACAATGTCTATGTAATGACAGAGATTACCTTGATCATCAAATATTTTTTATCGCAAGCCCTTGTCAAAAACTCTTCCACGTGTGCTCTTTCCAATACTGCAGCTTTCTTCGGCCTGTATCCTCTTGACTGATTCTTTAGATAGGCTTACTATATTTTTCAATGTCTATGTTTTCATAGACCTTTATAGCGGTCTTTAGCATAGAGTACTTCGACCACATGGATGAAATTGCATACATCTTTTTCAAATTTAAGAAATACAATATCACAACTTCTTCCTTTATTGTCATTACCTCCCGTTCTTCTTTCAATTCATTAAATTATGAAAATACTTTTTCATAATGTGCCCTGAACTTCGCAGGCAATAACTGGCGATTCGCTTCTTCAGCTTCATCAAGAATTGTCTCGGGAACACTATCACTTTCTTCCATTTTCACCAACTTGCACAGCGTTTTGTACAAATGGAGTCGATAAACAATCGAAAATAAATAGCAACGATTCAACACCTATCATGTTTCTTAGTTAATTTCAATGATTTTTGAGGTGACATCCGCTGTCAGAGTGTAATGTCAAATCATTTTTTGATGACATGAGATGAAATTTTAGCAATTCTGATTTTAAATCGCTGTTATTGTGGATAAAACATTATATTGAATTCGTGTTTTAGTCGCGTTTTATCCACTTAAGAATATTAAACGCTCGACTGCGTCTCGCGCTTAAACATTCTTGCGTGGATAAAACGCTGTCTAAAACACTTATACAATAAATAAGTATTAAAATCGTAATTTTTATCATAATTAGTGTAAATGTGATTTTATGTTTTTGAAACGGAGGGCAAACATGTCAGAACTTGTTTCATACAACTGTCAGCTTAAACTACAATATGTAACACCAAACATTTTAGATTAGTAAGTGTTGTATTAAATTTACAGTCTAAATTTTAAACTTGGTTATATTTAATTTAATTTTTGGTTATTAATTAAATAAAATAGGTTTTTCGACATGCATTGAGTCTAAACATACATAATTTTGCAGTATTTTTCATTCTACGACTGTTATAATTTCTCTGGTGGAAAATAAATAAATTTAAGTTAGTTAATTCACATTTTTTTCTTTTTAGTTAAAACAATAAAATAGAGAAACTTATTATTCTATGACCTATTTAAAGTTGCTAACTGCACAATATTTCTCTCTTGGTCTCTTGCAATGTAAAATTTAAAGATTTTCTTGCACTTTAACCCCAATCTGCAGCCCGAATCTCAGTCCTGCGATAAAAAATCCTGAAAACCGAGAAGTTGCGGAAGTAATGAGTAATAAGGCTACAACAGCTCTAATAAAAATCAATGGCGTGTGGGATGTAAGTGTTTACAGGAGTCAGTATAAAACGCAAAAAATTGTTTTATTATTCAGAACTAATTTCTCGGACTGAATTATAAGAGAGTGATTTAATCAGAGCTGAAACCTTTTTCTATTTCGAATTTTCAACTATTTAAGGTTTGTTTGTAATCCATCATTGTGTATGTACATGCAATGCCAAACAATAACTTCAAGACAATATAAACCTCGATATAGGCTATACAATACAATATAAATTGTGTTAGCATACACCTCATCAAGACGGAAAACACAGTCTAAGCAAGAAAAAAAAATGTAATGCAGGCAACATCATTGTTCCCATGTAGACAATAAAGACAACGAAATAATATACCTACAGGAGAGTGGACAGGGTACTAACTCATTGTAGTTACTAACTACTATAATTATTATTATAGTACCTATAATACAATAGTCAAGATTTTTTATTTAGCTTTATTAACAATTTTATTTTTAAAATAATATAGATGTTTACTTACGTTTATAGTTTATTTAGATATTTGTTTATTTACAATCCTAATGAAAACTATTAATATTTTATTTTCGCATTAAATTTATTGTATATTTCATTGAAATGAATTATGTAAAGAGCTAAAATGAATAATTAAAATTGTGAACAAACCATATTTTAACCAACAAATAAAAATTCGTAACAAGCTTTTATGACTACAAATTTTAAACTGGTTAAATAATTTTATTACCAAATAATAAAACTGAAGTAGTAAAAAGTTTCTAAATTTTGAATACAATGTTTCTTTTTGTAACAAAATAAAATAATAAAATATTGTTTATAATATAAAGATTTTACAAATTATGGTAAACTATTTCTATTTTATATTAAATGTTTTAAGAAAATAGCAGCAAAAAGAAGGGTCAGAAAGAGAGTAACTATTTTTATTGTAATTTTGCACAAAATGCTGAAAACGAATAATAACAAACTAATTTATATTGTTTTTGCGCGATTGGTTGTTTTTATCAGTTTAGTGTGCCTGTTTCCACGACGGTAGGTTGCTGTTACTGGTTGCTACGTGTAACAAAACGGTAAGTAATTCACTTACCGTTCAGTGAACGGTAAGCAATTAAATCTAAAAAAAAAACAATTTTGCGATTTATTTATTAAAATTAAATGTACAATTATTATAATTAATAGTAGTAATACCACTCGCATTTGAGTTTCTAGTGTTAATAGACAAACTTTCCGACGTAGAAGTCCCAGGTTGTTGTAATAGTCCACCAACATTGCTGTGTAAAATTTTATGAGCAAATTCAATTTTGTTTTGGAGGGAATCTTCCACGTAACTCTCGGCCACCGTTGATGAACGCCACCCACCAAGTCTTTTTAGTCCCAACTCATCAATTCTGTTATTCGCCAAAAGTGTAGCCGATGTGCGTCGAAACGAGTGTCCAGTAAAACCTTCAGGGGCTTGCAACTTTAAATACTTTGCAATTTTTGACGGCCAGCCTTCAATTGTGCTTTTTCCTGTGACTTGTCTAGTGCATTTGACATTTCGATAGTTCAGAAATAAATGATGTGACGTTGGGTTGCTTCGTCGAATTCTTATGTATTTTCAAATAATGAACTGCTTTATCTTCTTTATTAATAACTGTGAACGTTCGCTGAATATTCGTTTTTGTATTTGGAATATTTACTATAAACATTTCTTCATGTTCTTCTATGTCACTCATTTTAATA
This sequence comes from Tribolium confusum, assembly GCA_029207805.1. NCBI lineage: Eukaryota > Metazoa > Arthropoda > Insecta > Coleoptera > Tenebrionidae > Tribolium > Tribolium confusum. The sequence goes on from JALGAY010000004.1 coordinate 2,563,626, forward strand.
TTGTACAATTCCTCTCGTCTACAAGCGCCCGATACTCCCAATATCATTGCTACCTGCAAATATATTGTTTCCTTAGAACTCAGATGTACCACCTCATCATCTACAACATACCCTTTGAATTAAAAATTGTTCGTCTGGTGCTTCATTCAAGAATTTTTCCATGTCTTTTTTGGTAAAAATTTTAGCCTTCTTAGGCCGATATCCAATATTTTTTCTCTTAAGATAAGTAATTAATGTAGCAAACTTAGAAATATCGATAGCATCATGGAGAAAAATTGTACTCTTCGGCATAGAATACTCCGCCCATAAACTGCCTGGGGCCTTCAAGTGTCCACTTCTCACCACAAAATACGCTAACAAGCTCTTTTCATTTACAGAAATCTTCTTTGCTTCACGCCATTCCTTCAACAACTTGTATGTCTGTTCATATCGGGCTTTAGATTTTTCTGGAATTATTGCCGAACATCCTTCTTGCCAAGCGTCTTCTAAATCATCCGGTAGATCATCACTATCGCTCATATTTGCTTCGAAAACGGAACCACAAAACAGAACTATGTAGAAATGATTGTATCAAAAAGACAATTTCACTTGTTTGGAACAAAACCATAGCAACCATGGAACAGCCACAGCCACCCAAAGTTTTCAGTTTCAATCTTCCCGATTGTCACAAATGTATTGATATAAATTATTATTATTATTATTCTAGAAACTCCAATCGCGCAAAAAACGTTATAAGCATGTCGAACGTTAAGGATTACCGTTCTCAGACAATAATTGGAGTCGTCGCTTCGCTCCTCCTCCAAACAATTGTCTTCGAACGGTAAGCATTCCTTACCGTTCTCCATACTTAATATACTATTTAGATTACTCGTTTAAATATATTGCAAATTCGGAGTTCTTTGATTTAAAGAGTTGAATTAATAACAATACTTTAATAAATAAATAACTCAATAATCACACAGTAATAACTACGATTGCCGATTTAATAAGTAATAAGGCAAAGTTTAGAGTTTATTACGTAAAAATTGCTTATTTTATTGCTAATATGAGACGTACTCTTGCTGTTAAAAATCACATTTTATTGTTATTTGCTGTTTGCCCAAATAACCATTTTTTGTTTGGATAAGATTAAAACAAATATTTTTGTTTTTACAGTCAACGGTTTCTGTTCAAATTGTTTCGATTTGTGGCATTTGAGTTTTAACTATTTTTGATTAAATTCATACTATAGATGGTAATTAATTAATATAGGCAATACTTTTTAAATACCTACCCAATTATCTACAAATTTTATAATGATTAAAATTAGGTACATTGTAGCTTAAATATTAATTTACCTTGTATTTAGATCTATAGACTATTTTACAAACTTACTGCCAAAGAAAATTAAAAAGCTGCAGAAATTTTGTCGTAAAAAAATCACAGACATTACTATCATAAATTGTGGTTTGTCTTGATTTAAAAAAAGCAACAGGTATAAGTATAAAGCTTTGTTAAAATTTCCTGGAATGTGTTCATATTTTATTTTTTAATAAAAAGATTGCTTTGGGAAAAAGTTTTAATATTCGCAAAACAAATGACTAAAGTTTGTAAAGAAAGCAAAGTATGTATATACCATATACAAAATTATCTCTTCTTTAATGATATAATTTTTTTTATTTTAGTGTATTGCAACGAATAAATTGAGTTAATAACGAATAATTTATTTCTATTAACTATACACACTAATACATACAACAGTAATTTGTATAAATAAATAACTCGATATTCACACAGTAATAACTACGATTGCCGATTTAATAACGTCGCATGTTGTAAACCGTTTACTCCTCAATCACTTGTCGGGTCCTCACTAATACTGTCATTGTTTTTGTGCAATAATTTTAGCAATTATTTGGAAGAGCAGGCGGCTTTTCTCTACTCATGCAGAACGATGGCATCAATTTTTGCAGAACAATTTACTCTAGTCTTCTTCGTTTCATTCTTTGAAGTTCAGAATTCGTGTGGATTCTTTCAGATGATATTATCTGATTCAGAAATTTAACCTCTTTTTAGAATTAGACGATATTTTTTGGGGTTGAGCTAAAGGTTGGCGTTCTTTAGACGGTTGAAGATCTTTTTCTTTATCACTTCGTCTAATTTTTTGAAGATTTTTTCTGGTTTTCCTGTCGGAGTTTATCTGCTTTTTTTATTTTTTCCAAGTTCCAAGAGGAGTTTTTCAAGATCTTCTAGAAGCTTTTACGTTTTGCGTCGTTTGATACTTGTCGTTTCTTTATTCTTTCTAGAATTTTGGGTTATTCTTCTATTTCTTTAGATCGTTGTCTTTCTATTTCATCCAGAATTTTTCGTTGTTCTTCTTTATATTTGAATTGTCGATTTATTCTTTTTGTTCGAATTTATTTAACAATAAACGAATTTGTTCTTCTATTATTTTTGATTGACTTTTTGTAATCGGCTTTTGAGACATAAATTATTCAGACTGAGGTCTGACGTTTTCAAATTTTACTTCTCACACTAGTTCATCAAATGTGCGAAATTGGGGTTTTTCTGATTTAAAGTGTTGGATTAATAATGAATAATTTATTATTACTAATACACGAAAACACCCAACAATAATTTGATAAATGAATAACCCGATATTCACACAGTAATAACTACGATCGCAGTTGTTTTAATCAACCGCTTATTACTTCTCAATCCGCTGGTCGGGTTCCTTACGAACTGCCTGTCCAAAACAGGTCAGGTTAGTGTTTACTTCTCAATCCACTTATCGTGTTTCACACGAACTACCTGAGGTCAGGTTAGATCAAGTCAGGTTACTGCTTACTTCTCAATCTGCTGGTTGGGTTCCACACAAACTGTCTGGTCTAAACAGGTCAGGTTAGCTCACGTCAGGTCAGGTCAGATTACTGCTTACTTCTCAATCCGCTTATTGGGTTTTACAGTAAATGCTTGGTCATTGTCTTTGTGCCACTTATATAACGACACGTCTTTCTAGCAATTATCTAGAAGTAAAGACGACTTTTTTCATTCATACGGAACGATAACATCACTAATCTCGATTGGTCCATACGCGTGACTAGTAATGGTTTTGCAGAATTTCGTGCTATAGTGTGACTCACAGCACGATGACTTTTTGGTATTTACTCAAAAAAATTTTTCTCTGGAATTGTTCATAACAGTATTTAATCCTTTTTATATTCCAGGTATACTAAAGTAAAAATTATAGCAAATTTTAACTCTAATCTATACAATTAAGCTATTTATTACTTGTTTAGCGCTTACAGCAGATGTTTTGAAATATCCAAAGTGGAAAAGACAGATAGTCTGTGACAGGTGAAGATAAGTACTAAAATTAGAGAAATTGAGTAAATTTGTTGTTCCAATTTTGAACATTTTTATCTTGGCTTTTCTACCTTTTTGATTGCTTTTTTAAAAATGACCATACTGTATATAAGTTAAAAGCACAAGTGATCGACATTATTCTCTATTGTTGGTAATATTAAGCTTATTTTACGTTCAAATAAACTACTAAATTGCTCCACATTTATGTTGGCAACAATGGGGAAAGAAACAGAAACTTTACTAAACTTAAACCTAACAAAAATGGTGTTGAGAACCGAAAAAAGCAGTGCATGTGCTTTAATGGCGTTTTTATAAAGCGTAAGGTAAGCGTAAGCAAGCACAAAAATCATTGGGGAACCATTGACTGGCAGTGGTGTGGATTATAGGGAAAAATGATTTTTATATTGGCAACGCTGAGATAATTAGCGCAAAAAAAAAGAAAAAGACAAAACAAAGAAAAAGCTAAATAGAAGAAGTTACTGACAATTAATTCTGAATCTGAGGAACAACGGTTGGAAAGTGGTGAAGACTAATTTTGCTTTTTTCTGTTAGTTTTCTAGATTATATATTTTTTGTTTAAAATGAAAAAGAAAGTTTATTTTTTTATAATATTCTGTCTACTTTTATTCAAGACAAGTCTCTCCAATCGTGTCGATTACTGGGGTGTCGATTATTGAAAAATTATAAAATTCCTGTGTCGATTAATGGAGGATTGAACAGTTTTTTAAAAAAATCACATTTTTTACACTACACAAAAAAATAATTATTTGGTATTTTAGAAACAAACAGAAAGAATCATTGTATCTCTAAAGTACTCTTCAAAGTTACTTGACTGTAAATCTTCAATTTTGACAATTTTTTTGTTCATGTTGGTCTAATAGTGTCGATCACTGGTGCCTTTTATATTAAATATTATAATATTATTTATATTTACCTTTTATATTGAAAATATAATCTGAACGAAAAATTGGCTTCAGGCGGGTTCCTTATTCCCAGTATTGTTAATTTCTGGTTTTGACTCGTGCTAATATAAAACAGGGTAGGCTTTAAATATTTTAATTTGTTTATGTGTGTTACAAGGTGAACCGTATATCAATTCTGATAAGAGATTAACATTTAGGTCTTTGTCCTTTTTTAAAGAAAATTCTACTATTTTTTCCAGGTGGACCTCTGCATAGAACCAGGTCAGAGTCTCGGCTTGATGATTCGAGGAGGCGTTGAATATAATCTCGGGATTTTTGTTACCGGCGTTGATAAAGATTCAGCAGCAGACAGGGCTGGACTTTTGGTAAGAAAATCTATTTCCATAAAAGACTCCTTGATTTAGCATTAAAAAAACTGTTTCCGGTTTATTTTTTATCCTTTGATTAATGATAGAGTCAGGAAATAAAAGTAAATTACGTTTTTCTTTTTTTTTTCATTACTGTGTGTCCCTCGATTTAAGAGTGATCTAATTGTCCAGATCGGGATTGCACAGCTGTATTTGAACATAAAACGTGAAAAAAATGGTCTCCTGAATTAATCTTACCTAATGGAATTAACTTATCCAGATAAATGGGACACCGGATCGCGACTGGAAAGTAATAAAAAGCCGTATCGATTTTTTTCCACTAGCTAGTCATAAATTGCGCAGACATTTCAGTAATAAGCGTTCCACAATTAACAGAATGGGGTTGAGAGAACCACCACGATTTAATTAACCTGGACTTTATCAATCTAGGTGGGCGATCAAATTCTGGAAGTGAATGGACAATCTTTTCTGGATGTAACACACGATGAAGCTGTTGCCCAACTGAAGTGTCACAAGAGAATGTCGCTTTTGGTGAGAGATGTTGGGAAGGTACCGCATTCATGCACTGCCTACAACCGGGACTGGGACTTGTGCAGTCCAGGGTAAGGATTTTTTTTTAAGTGCACGCACTTGTACAGTATTTTACACGCGATTTACATAAAAACAATATCAGAAAGATAATCGAATTGTAATGAATTGTGCGTGATAACTCAGACTTTATCAATATTTCTAATTTTATTAACGTTTCGGAAAAAATGCGCACGCGATCCGATCGAAAGTATTGGAAATAACGGGTGTTCTAAAACTCTAGGCATCGGGTTTGCTCTAATATAACACTGGTCAACATGATTTTTTTTTTTTTTTTTGATGTATAATACGTGTCTCTTGTGTACTTTTTTATGCAGATTTTAAAAATCTACTCAAAAATTGGCCATCACGTCAGGTTTCTGAAAAAAATTATAAAATATTTTTCTATACAGTGTGAACCATTTGTAATAAACATCAGTAACCTAGGCAACCTAGGTTATATTGGTTATGTTGATGGCCGAGCGAAAGCCGAAGAGATAACTTTGTTATCCGCCAACATTAATATACCAACTCTCGCTATCTTTCAGCACTCTTCGTTAGATGGCACACTGTGTCTCTCTATACGACTACTAGCCGGACTACGCTTAATATAAGCGAGTTCTCCCACCCGTTCCAATCGAGCACAACGTTCCGGGATACACTGTACTAATGAAAAGCAAAAACACCGAAACCGGTATAGAGTTTCTCGACATTGTTGCTCGATTGGAACACCTTTGATAGTTCTGGTTTCACTGCCTTTCATTGTGTTGCTGGTTGGGTGATTAGGTGATGTAATTCAATGTCGATCGGGGCATTAGTTCACGAAGTAGTTGTTTTTGCCTGCCTAATTGTGGAGGTTGGTTATGTTGGTGACCGAGCAATACCGAAGAGATAACTTTGTTATCCGCCAACATTAATATACCAACTCTCGCTATCTTTCAGCACTCTTCGTTAGATGGCACACTGTGTCTGTCTGTACGACTACTAGCCGTACTTCGCTTGATATAAACGAGTTCTCCCGGTTCCAATCGAGCACAACGCTCTGAGATGCGCTGTACTGATGAGGGGCAAATACTCCGAAACCGGTGTACAGCTTCTCGACGTTGTTGTTCGATTGGAACACCTTTGCAAATTAAGTACATGTTAAAAATTTAACAACACAATTAAAAAATAGAAATAATCAATCTTTATAACAATAGTTTATTACAATAATTAAGTCTTAATTAAGGCTTTTTTTTCTACCACAAATGATGGGTGGTGAATTTCCTGCTTCTGCTTCTTACGGCCCTACTTTTAATCCGAATTTCTAGCGGTGTCTTTGGGTTCACCCCAACCCTAATAAAAAAAATGAAAAATGTACAAATATATGTTTGTACCGACGTTTTCACAAATTTACTTTTATTATTGTCTTCTTTAAGGTTCAAGTTTAGGGTTTTTGGTACAAACCAAACGTATAAATACATTTTATCTTCTATTTTGTTAATTTTTTTCTATTATTATATAGATACAATTATGTTCTAGAGTGTGTCTATATTTAGATGAATTTTATGGCGCAATAGAGGAATTAACTTTTGGGTTCCTTACTGATAAAGAAACCCCAGTCCCTGAATTTTAAGTAGATTGTAAAGATCTGGCGCGTGGCACCCGTTGTTCGTTTCCTTCGAGAGACTACCTAATCGCTTCGGTAACAATAGAGTTCACTTAACTTTGCAACCACCCTTATTAAATCCCTCGTAAACTAGTTTGTAAGTGAAAACCATAAAATTCTTCCAAATATAGACAAATAATAATATTGTAGCCATATTAAATGAAATGGAAGACCAAATATATTTACATGTTTAGTTTCTTGTATCCTAAAGAGTCCTGAAGAAGACAACAATAAAAAAACTTGTCGAAACGTCGGTAGAAATAAATGAATTGTGCCTTGTTTTATTTTCACAGTGCAAGAACTCTCCTAAAAAAATAACAATAAATAAACAAAATAATTTAAATAATTAGGTACATATATTTATTAGAGAATTTTTGTGGCAGTAGACTAAGATAGGTGTTGTAGAACAAATAAAAACAAAATTTTTATCTAGAAAGACCGAAATTTTGACGATATTTTTTGAAATAGCCTGAAGAAGGCAAAAAGTTTGGCGAAACGTCGGTAGTTCTAGAAAAAAATTTTACCTTTATTTATCCTATAACATAGAAAAATAGTTAGGTTTTTTCTTATTTTCTAAGATTTCTAAAATCGGTATCATATATTTTTACAATCTAAAAAAAAATGTTGGTTTAGTTATCACAAGAAAATGCAGTGAAAACCTTTTCAACAACACATTTTTCACATTTTTTAACGTATTTTTTGGTGATGCGGTTAGTTAGTATAATTTAAAGGACTAGAGAAAAACGTTTGTCTTTGAAGCAGTTGTTTCTGTCTAGCCGTTGCTAAATTGTCTTTCAATACGTTTACTTACTAGATTTTAAAGTGTTTAATTTGTTGCTAATATTCCGAGAGATCTCAGTCCAGCACTGCAACAAAGACATTTATTATAAACCGATTGTAATAAAGAAAAGGAGATTAATAACGTCAGTCCGAGTTTATTTGTCTTGTTATTAAACTACATATTTCGTATTTTCATATTTTTATTAGCTTTAGGCCTTTAGGAACTGGAAACGTAACTTTCCGTACCTGATTTTGACAGAAATCACAGAATTCAATAAGAAAGAATTGTTTTTAACGCTACATTTTAATCAAAAAAGGTAAATTCAGCGAACTTATTTCCTGGAAGAATCGTTTAAAACTAATTTCAGCTTGATTTAAGTTATTGAATTACTAATATTTTTCTATAACTCGATACAATTTTTCTTGAAACAGCGGAAAATCGTTGAGAACTAATCGTCGATATAATTTTTCAGAAGCAAAGCAGCGCAAACAACGAGAAAATGGGCGGCGGCTCTTCAGATGGTTGAGGAAAAGGCACGATGTCTTCTCTCTCGACCGGAATTTACTACTCTTTGCTATTACACGGATGAGTACGCGTCCAGACATATGACCATAGAGGCCTTCGTACAAGTCATGACTGAACTTCTTAACACTCCTGATAAGGTGATTTACAACCCTGAAAAAATAAAAAAATAAAATCTTGTTCTAGTATACTCTTATGACCGAACTACGAGAAATAGTAGCCATCGAAGATCGCGCAAAATTCGACGAATTAGTGTACAGAAGAGAAATCGAAACGTCGCGAATAAGAGATCCTAGAGAACACGATTACAGACATTCGAGGGTGAGTTATGACGTAATTAAAATTTTCTTTTGAAAGTCACTTCTTATCGTTTACTTTATAATTAGAATAATCGAGATGTACTTTAAATAAAATTTATATTTTTCAGAGAAAAGGAATACCTATTCAAGATCCTAACCAACCGGCGAACTTTTCAACGTATCACGAGGTAAGCTAAAAATTTTTTTTTACAATTTTCCAAGCTAATGCGGAGTACAAGATAGAAATATGTGGTGCTTGATGCTAAAAAAATTTGTTTAATAATATTAAAACCTTGATTATGAAATTTTATCGACGTATGAGAGTGGTAAGAACTAATCCAAGCACTTATTCGATCTATTATCTTGCAATAACAATATTTCTACACCAATAATATCACAATATTTTTTTTAGTTTCAGTGTTTTTACTCTTTTTTTTCCGCAAGTGTTTTAAATTACGCGAATGGTACATTATCAAATGTTTCTCCAGACATCGAGTGTTATTTTTCTTTTCACTGGCGCTCTACAAAAACAGAGATTTATGATAAATGGATGATTCTCCTTTCAAACAATAACATAAAAATTAATTTCGCGAAAAACTTTCGAAAATAATACTAATGATGCACTTAATTTCATCAATTACAGGGTGTTCCATCAAAAATTTACATTCTCTAAAATTTCCGATTTTGTTCAAGTTTCGAAAAAATGCTAAGGCTGATCAATTTTAGCTTAAAGGGGGACCAGATTATATCACAGTTTTAAAATTATTACCACATAATTCTAGCGCCCAAAGCTACAAAAAATTTAAATAGCAAGTGGGATCGAGTGGCACATCATTTTAAAGCTGCTTACATTATGTTTGCAACCACGTATCTTTTATAAAATTTAAATGATTCTTTTTTGAGAATCACAAAATTGCTTTAGACTTATTGAAATTTTCAAAATTGTCAATCCGGATCACTCGTTTATATTGTAAACAAAATTTTCGTATAGATAGACTCACAAACGTTATCTTATCTGCACTAATGTTTTTTTATTTTATAAGTAACAAGAAATTTTAGCTGTAGGTAGATAGGCTGTAGATCGGTTAGAAACGAACCAATCACCGCTGCGGAAAATTATCATCTTTTACACAGTTTCTACTTGATTTCATACATTATTGTCGTTTAATAACTAAATTTAAAATAAAAACTTGTAGTTTTTGACATGTTCACAGTATACAGAATAAAGAATTGAACTGGTAAAACTCTAATATAGTAGAGTACACCGGATTGTCAAAAACCACAAGTTACATCTTTACTAGGGTGGGTTTTAACTTCCGACACTGAAAAATTGGTACCTAAGCATCTTTATAAATGCTTTTTAAAGATAAGATATTAATTTTAATAGGAAGGACTTTTCTTTTCTCAGTTTTCTATTTTTTCTTTAGTTCTGTTTGGCAAAATTCATATTTCGTTAGTACTTGAGAAGTAGTGACACTTGCGCCTGGATCATATGCGCCTTTTACTTGAAGTGGGTCACTTGCGCCTAAACCTGCGATCAAGTCTCTTACTTACTGTGATTTAGTGAGTAGCAGGTCATTTGCGCCGCTTATATACTTGATGTTTAAGAACATAATTTTTACATGAATAAAATCAGTGTAAAATTTTGTATATAAACACAAATAGAACAAAAGTATTAATTATAAGACACAATTTATTAAATACATTAATACACTGCTCCAAGAAATTAACGCACCACTTGAAAATAAAGTAAAAAAATTAAAACTATGTACATTTGACAACTTTGGTTGAGAAGGTTTAATCAAGCTATAATCTAGTTACCTATTGAAATAAAAGTTTTGACATTAAAGTCAGAAATTTGAGTTTAATAGTTTTTTAAGCAGAAATTTTAAAATAATTTTCATTTTTAAATTGTGTTAATTTGTAATTTCGTTTTATTGTTATTTGAATTTGCCGTTCTGTGGATAGTTTTTATTATTTGAAACAATAATAAAAACATTATGAGGAATTTGACTCGAGAAGAATGCGCTTAAGCTGCGGTTTTGTTGGATGAAGGATGGAGCTACAGAAGAATTGGTGAAAGGTTTGGTGTATCTCATACGTCAGTTTCGCGTATGATACAAAGGTACAGAGAGACAGGAAGTCACTTCAGAAGACCTGGGCAAGGAAGAAAAAGGAAAACCACTCCTATCCAGAATAGATTTTTAAGAATATCTGCGCTAAGGGAACGCTTTGTAACCGCCAGGAAGCTACAAACTGAGTTCCGTGACGTAGAAGGAATTTAAATCAGTACCGAAACTGTTAGAAAAATACTTAAGGAGGATAATTTAACACCCCATATTCCTGCTCGTAGTCCTGCATTGACTGCAGAACACCGCAGAGCCCGATTAGAATTTGTTAGAGAGCACATAAATTGGCAAAGAGAGGATTGGGAGTCTGTTCTTTTTACGGATGAGTCAAAATTTTGCCTTTACAATTGCGATAGACGTGTTCGAGTGTATCGTAGACCAAATGAGCGGTATGCACAGTGTAACATTCAGAATACCACATTGTTTGGTGGAGGCTCAGTAATGGTTTGGGGTGGTATTTCCTTACAAGCTCGCACGGAGTTAGTGGTTGTAAATAATGGCTCTATAAATGCGGACCGTTACATAACAGACATTCTTGAAGAGCATGTCGTACCATATGCCCCTTATATTGGTCCAAATTTTTTGTTAATGCAAGATAACGCAAAACCCCACACTGCCCGAATTGTTAAAGATTACTTGAATGAGGCAGAAATCAATGTTTTGGATTAGCCAGCTCGAAGCCCTAACCTGAATCCTATTGAGCATGTTTGGGACATTCTCCGGGAAACGTTTAAAAAATCTTTCACATCCTCCTGCCCATCTTCAAGAGGTAGGTCCTCAACTAAATGAAATTTGGAATAACTTAAATCAAGAAGACATAAGTTCGTTAATTTTGAGTATGGAACGAAGATGTGCAGCGGTTATTCAAAGTAGAGGTGGAAATACGCGATATTAAGATGTTTTCAGTAACTTTTATAACGGCGTAACTTTAATAAAATTTTGTTTTCGGTTTGTTTTTCTATATTTGGACACATTAGATATTAATTTACTTTAAACAAATGTTTTTGTTAAATTTTTCTTAATTTTGTACCAATTGGTCGAATACATGTTTCAATTTTCAAAAATATTCAAGTGGTGCGTTAATTTATTGGAGCAGTGTATTATAATTATTGTACAGATTAAAAAAAACAGTCTATTTTCTGAACTTATAAAAATGCTAGTAAACAGTCTTTCAAATTACCAGAGTTCTTGTAATTATTTGAAATACAAGCTATTTTTATTTATCTAGAACAACGTATTTTTTTTTCTTTCTTTATTTGACAAATGCAAAAAATTTCTATTTAAAAGAAAATCGTTGTACAAAGTTTCTTGTTTGAGCTGATTTAATAATACAAAAAAATTGGGATGATTTTTATTTAAAATTTTATTCAACCTGCAGTTCCAACTCTCAACCACGTTGTTTGTTCGATGGCGCTGTTTTATAGCAATTCCTTTAGTAATAGTTTCATTCTCGGCCTGAAACGGCCTGAAGACGGTTAGAAACAAACCAATCACCGCTGCGGAAAATGACACGATCATTCCTAGCAACAGCAACCGTCTTAAGAAAGTCGTTAAGAGAGCGCGCTAAACACCCCTGATTGCAGTCACGTAAACTGCTCTGACGTCACTAAAAATTTGGATATAAAAGTAACTTCTAGAAAAGTCATTCTTAGAGAGAGTGCTCTGACACTCTCTATGTTGGTCGACTTATTTTTTGATATAGCAATTTCCGACGGGTGATCGCTAATCAAAAGACTGTCTTCCAGCTAAAAATCACGTTTGTCTCCACAAAATATGTCCAAAATTTTTCGTAAAATTTAAAAATGCAATAAAAGGTATAGTGTTTTTTAAAAAAACAAAGTTGATGTCGGTATTTCAATTTTGGGCCACACTGAATAAAAAAAATATTAAAATTAATTAACAAATTATTATTTAAATGCGCAATTTAAAAATAAAATTGACCTGTCCGAGCAATTTTTTTTTAAAATAAATACTTTAAATAATAATAAATATATATATATAAACCCAACTAAATAAATAGGTAAATAAGTAAATTATAAGATACATTATATACTTGCCCCTATAAAGTGGTCACTTAAATCTCCAGATTTAAGCCTTTTGGATTTCTTTTTGTGGGACTACTTAAAATATGAGGTTTATGCAACATCATCTAAATCTCTTCAAGTGCTTCAAAAAGAATTTTCGCAGAATGCCGTTTGATCATGCTTCAAAATGATGCAAAATGTTAGGCAAGCTTCTGAAAACCTTTTGTAAAGTTGGGGTAGACTTTTTGAGCAATACATTCGTAAAATATTTTTTTTTTAATTACAACTTCTGTTTCTTCTCACAGTAATCTAGGCAAAAACTCAAAAAAAAAATTGTTCAAAATTCATAAAAGATGATGGTTGCAGAGACAATGAAAGCAGCTTTAAATTGATGTGTCACTCAATTCCACTTGCTATTATAACTTTAAAACAATCATAAAATTTGGTTTCTCTTTATGCTAAAATCGACATGTTTTAGCATCTTTTCTAAACTTGAGCGAAATTAGAAATTTTAGGAGTGCAGATTTTAGTTGACACACCCCGTCAAGTTACTAAAATTCGGCTGTTAATGCTATTAATGGTTGTCATCCGTATTGTACTAATATGTAGTTTTAGCGGGAAAATTTGGGATACTTAAAACAGTTCACTTTATCGATGGATACACTACCTATTCGTCTACAAAATTACGGTAATTATTGGACCACTGAGGTGACTAATGCGGTCAAATAAATTTAATTCGGTGAATTTGGATCGATTCTTAACTGGTCGGGTTAAATGGAACCATTACAAGGAATTGTAAATAAAGCACAAACCCGCAGAGATTAAGCCGAATTCAGGCAATCTAATACCTCGAATGGATGCAAATTTTTTAGACGAATGTATTGGGGTTTATAGTTTTTTTTATCTTTGAAAGTTATTAGGTATGCATGCCGAGTTTTTGAATGACACGTTTTGCATCAATTTTGTATTTTTTGGCAGATTAGTTTTTTCTTGTTTCTTCCAGATGTAATTTGCTATTAGATTAGACGTTTTTAGTACGTTTTTTCATTCAGTTTTTTTGATAAACTGTTCAGAATTGCAAATTTTTAAACAATTAAAATATAACCTTTCAATAATTATTAATGTATTCGAAGCATAATGAAGGGAATGAATTATGCCTGTTAGTGTAATTATGTCACTTGCTTTTCCGAGAATATCGCTAATTTTACTCGCTTGTCTGGCTCTCACTAACTGACTGAATAACTCCCGGTCAGTATCACTTCTTATATAATCAAACCTTAAGTTTTGTGACTTTTCGAGATTCAATTAGAAATAATGACGCATTTTTCCCAATAGACTCGGTCTTAGAGCGAGTCTATTTCGTCGCGAAATTTTACTAGTATTTTTGGGAGCTATTTACTCGAATTTTCGCTCTTTTATTGTTATCTTAAATTACTGTAACAATATTATAGACGGTAAGAAAATGCTGAAAATAGCAAAAAATTTTTTGTTTAGTTTTGATCTGTTAATTTTGTAGCAGAACCTGTATAAAAGACAAACCTCACAATACGATTATATTTTTTATATAAATATTATATTTTTTTTTAGCGTAATCTGTGCTTTCTATTTTTCTATATAAGTAATAAATTATTGTAATTAACACATATTCCTTTCTGCTGATACAAACAAATTATATCTTCGTTTAAATTTTAATTATTATTAATAATTTTAATAATTATCTAGCAGACAAAATGAATTACCTATTTTCTTTAAATTTATGTGATAAAATAAATAATGAAATTGCAGAGTTTCGTGTTCAATTTCATTTTTTAAATAAATTAAAAATGTATAATAAAATAAGGAAAGTTTTCTTTGACTATCAAGACATAGATAATTACTTAACGATAAAACTCATCTACAACAATTACCTAACAAAGAACTTAAATTGGTTTTATCTACTTTTGAGTTTGTAATATTAAAACTTTATACATAAACTTTTCGAAATTCTTGCTTTTAGATATTAGAAGCACAGTTAGAAGTGTCAACTCACTTGTAAAATTCAAAATTTTAGCTAAGTTGTAATACGAGATGTACTTAAAAAATTATTTTCCCATAAATCTTTAGTTATAAAACAAAAAAAACACTGAATTTTTTTAATAACTGCTATTTCAAAAAGTACATAATTTAAAAAAAAGCTGTTATTATTAGTCTTTTTTTTTAATTTGAAATAACGAGAGAAACGTATCCAGCAACCAGGAAACTGCAGACAGGTTTGAGATGGTTGCACATCATGGTAATCATAGTGTCGTGTCTAGCAGGTGCTGCGAAGTGTTTTTAAAATTTAAAGACTTTATTATCTGACATTTAGTCTCAATTTTATTGCAAATTTGTTTCTTTTATCTAAGTTAAAAACTATAAACTTAAAAAAAATAATTAAGTGTCTTACTTATCAAGCTGTTGAGAAGACATGAGCACAGTATTCCCAATTATCTTCTTGTCGTGGTTGTAATCTCGAAAACTACTTTCTAGACAACCTTGAAACTTGAAACTAAGTTATTTGCAGATTTTGCACGTTGTATAAATTAACTTAATTTGGCAATCAAATGTAGATACTCCATCAAAACTAGTTTGAGACAATATTCTTAATAACAAATTTTAGATTAGAGTGAAACTTGCAAATAAGCAACAAATTTAATGTACGAGTATTTCGAGTTAGAGAATCTCACATAACAAAAGAAACTTTTTTATCATGTTATATGGCAGAAGAGAATACATATATTTATTATTATGCGTATCAGATGACAAAATAGTAAAAGTTTGACAATATATCTTCACATAAGAAAACTCTGAGAATAGTTGAGTGGGTGTAGCTTTTTTAGATTTTTTTAAATAAATATTGCGATAGGACAAACCACAGTATAGAAATGAATCAGTATAGATAGCTGATAAAAACTGAAAACATGTCAAAAAGCTAGCATCCTTTCAAATTAAATGTGTAAGATGGAGCCACTAATTTTTAGATTTATCATAGGCAACTAATAATACACAACATAAATATAAAGAACTATAACTGTAAATAATAACAGGCTATCCAATTCGAGCTTGATAAAGTAAACTTAAAAAAAAAAACAAAATATTCGGAATGTAATGTAATTTTTATTTCATTTTAAAGATTGATCCTTGCCTTTTTTAGTTAAACAAGATATTATTCAAATGTCCTCCACGGGACTTCTTACAGTCCTTGATCTTTTTGAGATAATTTTTAATGACTTTCCGGCACATTTCGGGCGGTATCTCGGCCATTACATTACGAATATTAGTTTTCAATTCGTCAAGAGTTCGAGGATTGTTTGCGTAAACCCGATCTTTCACGTAGCCCTACAAAAAGAAATCCAAAGGCGTCAAATCGCAGGATCTTGGAGGCCAATTGACATCAGCCAATCGCGAAATTACACGTCCAGGAAATTTCTCTTGCAAAAGAGCTCGATTTGCTTGCGTTATGTGACTGGTTGCTCCATTCTGCTGGAACCACATATCGTCAAGATCATAATCTTCGATTTTCGTAAAAAAATAATCGGTTAACATGGGGCCATAGCGCTCAGAATTGACGGTAAATGGTTTGCCCTTGATTGTTCTCAAAAAAATGCGGCCCAATCACACCACCAGACCACAATGCGCAACAAACAGTGACTTTTTCCGGGTGTAATGGCTTCTCTACAATCACTTGTGGATTTTCTGAGCCTCAAATTCTACAGTTTTGCTTATTAACGTATCCACCAAGCGAAAAATGAGCTTCATCACTGAAGAAAATTTTGTTCAAAAAATCAGCATCGACGGGGTTTTTTCAACACCCAATTTGCGTATGTTCTTCGTTGTCCATGATCAGCAGGCTTTAGCTCTTGTGTCAAATAGACTTTATACGGATGAAAATGCAAATCCAGATGCAAAATGCGCCATAATGAGCCATAAGATAGGCCTAAATGTTGAGCTCGACAAGAAATTGACAAATTTGGATCTTCTTCCACACTTTCAGCTACAGAAGCGATATTTTCAGCATTGCGAATGTTTCAATGATGTACAGGCCTTACAATATCAGTAACAGATCCAGTTTGTTCAAATTTGTTCACTGTATTCAATATGGTTTGCTTTGTAGGACGATTATGACGACCATAATCTGCTCGTAAAGCGCGAAATGTGGATACGGCAGAATCACTATTTTTATAATAAGATTTAATAATTTTAACGCGTTTATAATTTTAAAATTATTTTAATCATTGTCTGACCCTTGTCTTTCGTTTATTTATTTTAATTGTGTACTATTAGCTGCGTAAAGTAAACTTAAAAATTAGTGTCTCCATCTAACACATTTAACCTAAAGAACAGCTAGCTTTTTGAAGTTTTCGGTTTTTATAAGTTATCCATACTGATTTATTTCTATACTGTGCGACAAACCAACTTCTCGAAAGACCACAATTCTACCTCTGCCGAAATCGCTAAGATCGTGATATCGTTGATGTTCTCGGATGGGGAAGCATTTAGTTACTCTTAACACAAGTAGTCAGAGACACAAGAACTGCAAATACTTCTACTTATTAGCTCTGATAAGTCTGTTTTTTAACAAAAACTAAGAGGTTAATTTTTTGGTAAGAACTGTCAAAGATAAACTGTTGAAATGGTGACTATATAGCTAGCTTTAAATTTACTCAATCTTTTGTTAAATAAACACGTCTAAAGAGTTATTTCTTCTTGATGTAACACATCTAATGTCACTGAGTATATATTTTTTCTTGCTCAATACCTGTGTAGGTATAAAAAAATATTGGGAACTGATTTGTTCTATTTTCATTTAAGTGCTAAACGTAATTACCTTTCATAGTGAAAATAGTTTATGAAATTTCCATTATATTCCATTCACTTAAAACAATTGAGGTTTTTATAAACCATTGTGTAAAATTAATTAAGAGTCACTTAAAAAAGGAGCAAACAAGTTCTGTTTCAATACTCGTAATATAATAATTTCTTAGCTATTATTTTAGATATTGAAGTTTGTCATAAATAAATTGGTATCTTAGTAACTGCATAGACATTTCAATTCTTCTTAAAATAATAAAAAGAGTTTATTTTTTTAGTTCTAACCGTTTGTGTAGTGTTTTAAAATAATCCAGCGTTTGTAAGAATTTTTTTTTGTTATTTTTTATTAAGAATTGGATTCTCTATACAACACTATATTTTATAATCGTTTTAAAATTATATATTTCACCGCTTTGACCACGTCTGTGACGTCACAATTTCTATATGTTTTTTCAGGCAAATTCTCGTAGGTTTTGAGGTAGAAAAAAAAACAATTCGAACTTTGCTTCTTATCTCTTATCTTAGTATTTTTAGAAACTGTATTATTTATTATTGCAACAATAAAATCCTTGGAAGCTTTTATGATTTTTTTGTGGTGTGATATAACGAAATCGCGTTAAGATCTCATCAGATAACTAAAGAAATAGTGTCATAAAACTCAAATTATAATATTTTTTATAATATCGGAATACATTTTTGTGCACCATTAAAAGCAAAATTTTGGTAAAAATTCTTATTAATAAGCCGTTTGGTAGTTACTATACCAAAAAACTGACCCAGTTGGTATTGCAGGAGTACGGTCCCGTAATAGAGCCACCTCCTGGTGTAAGTATTAGTAACGAAGATGATTATCGCTCTCCGAGTGAGGATTCAGGTTTAGGAATGGGAATTTCAGATAGAATTCAGAGGTGAGATTATTTCGTAACCAAAATGAAACATTTACAAATTTCTCGGGTTTTATAGAACACGCCCAGCAAGTGCTACAGGAAAAATAGTAACCGCTTTAAACGACGAAGATCACCAAACTCAGGTTACGTTTTTTGTATTTTAAATTTTTTTATTATTCTTCTTCTCCTCTCTTTTATCTTCGTAGGCTTGTAGAGGAACTAAATAAATCTCAGATTTTTTTTCTGATTTTTGTAATAACAGAAAACTGAGATTTGTTTCGTTTTTAGAGCACTGGCACCAACATATCTCTATCATGTTCCCACTTGCACTGTCTTTAATACCTCTCTCATACCTGTTTTAGAGTATTAGAATTAGATTTTTTCTGGATTTCATTATAAAATCGAAATTTTTTCGTATGAATTTGGCGTTCGAAAAATTTGAATTTTGAATATTTCAGGAATATGTCAGCGGAGATGAGGAAAATCCTCCGGGAACCAGAAGTCGGAGACACTCCAGTCCGGGAGAGTCCAGGTCTGGAAGCACCACGGCACTACATCAGCAAGATTATCCTGATTCTGTGAGTACTAATAACGGTGATTACACTATTTTTACCTCCAAGGACACAAATATTGATATAAATATCGAAAAACAATGCAAAATTCTGACAGTAAAATATTTTTTTTTATTATTTTCTTTCTATTACGTTCTGAGTATATTATGTTAAAGCAATTTTTTTTTGAAACAACACCCTTTTTTAAAAATTTTAACAAACTGATAACCTGCACATATAAATACAGTACTCTAAATTCTTGTCAGGTCCGCTAGTATCAAGGTAATAAGTGATTTACCAACAAATGATACGATATTTTTTGGAAAAATAATAAAAATATAAGAACGTCTATAAAGTAAAATCATTTTATTATTCTGAAAGCTGCAAGCTTCAAAGGATTCTAATTCACTGTATTGTATGTCTTGCTGTTGTGTGCTTTCTTTAATTTCTATTTCATATTGTCTTCAATAAAATTTCATTAAAAAATTGTATCGTGCACTTTTAGATGATGTAACTGTACCTTTTCTCGGGTAATAATGAGCACGTTTTTCAGGTATTTTAAGCGTTTTTGTTTCTTGTGTGTCGTTGCGTTGAGTTATAAGCTACCTCAATGTTAATTTTTACATTTTTAGTCCTTCTTGTTGGCTACAGCTTCAAAAGTGTTTGGGTTTGTTTTATCGCTGTTCTGAATCCTTATTTTACCTTAGCTTTTGTTTTAATACCATAAGGGTAGTCTACAATTTGTCAATAACAATTTTATTTATAAACATATCTTTTACTTATTAATGAGAGATATTTATTTTATTTTTTTTTATGTCATGTTAAAGTTAATTGAACGTCCATATTTTCACATAAAAGACATGCTTGTTTTAATTATATTTGTTTTTAAAAAAATTTTAAAAACGCCAGAGGTAAAAACCGCGTAAATTTAAATTTCTAATATCTGTTTTACCGATAGAACGGGTTGTCTACTGTCAAAATCTTTTTGTAATTTTAAAGTTTGTTTTTTAGATTGTTTTGTTTTATTTGTTTAGTGTTTAACTTATGGTATCTGTTAACATACCAAACACTGTATGTACTCATATCAAAAACCAAAAATAAAATTACTTCTGCTGTAGTTTAGGGCTTGCAGCAGACTAAAATGACAGAAATAAATATCCAGTGGCGTCACCTAGAAAGCACAAGAGTGGTTATCTTTTTGTGACGTATTTTCTAGTCGTTATTTATTTATTTTTGAATTTATAAGCAAATTCAGAAAGAAATGAGCATTTTCATAATTTTATTTTGATATTTTTAGACCTAATTTTGCAATTATTATAAAATAGTGCAACACACTTTTTGTGCGACTTTTAGTACTATGAGATCGTGACGAAATAGACGGGAACGCAAATACAAGCGCCATCTATGCATTTAAATATAATTTTTTTTATAAAAAGTATTTTGCTTCTTTTTGATTTCGGTGGCACAGAACAAGTAAAATATTTAAAAATTTCTTGTAAATCTTTAAGAAATGTTTTGGAAATTTTTACAAATTTTATGGAAATCTCCGAAAATTCTCAAAATTATTAGAAATCTTAGAAAATCTACGTAAATACAAGAAAATTTTTGGAAAGTCTTGCCCTTTTTACACCAGCAATCCCTACGGGTCCACTCTTTAAGAATATCTAGTAATCTTTTTAGTATCACAGCTGAAACCAGTTTTAAAATAATTTTTAGCATTTTTTGAAGCTATCGTCGTCTAATTATTAACTCAATTTTTTTTCGAACAAATATTCTTATTAGAACGTTTTGCCAGGCTTAGAACATTAAATACAACACTTTGCCGGGACTAGAAACATTAATTTAGCGTTTGACTTGTCTTACATACCCTCTTCTTCTTTTACTGTACCTGTAGTTTACTGTCAATTTTCTTCCAGTGTTGTAACCGACAATTTTCAGTAGGTGAGCTATTAACTGGAAGATTTGAGCCTGAAAGTATCTCATATTGACTTCTATTTTATGTGTCTTAAGTTCCGGTGAGTTTTTGAGAGCCTTTGACTCCTGTTACCTACAGAAAAGTCTTTAGAGCTAATTAATTTTTTAATTTAAGTTTAGAGTAGCTATAAAATAGCTCTAAATTTCGTAACTAACCAAACGTAATTATTTATTTAACTTTCTTGAAGTAGATAAAGCCGGTCATTGCCACATCTCTTCTTAAAGTTCTTTACTGCAGTTTTAGCTGATGGGTTTTGAGTCTAGTATGCCGTTTAAATTTGCAAAAAGGGGCATTACACACTATTTGTGTATGAATATCAGTTGACTATTTAGAACTGTTATCTGCCTTAGAGAGTTTGCAGATTTTGTTTTCTACTGATGGCAACATTGTACAATTTGACTGTTATTTAACGCAGTATCGTAGTCAAAGATTATTTATAAATAAAAATATTGGTATTGTAATTTTCCTCATTTCTATTTTGTAAAAATGATTTTTTAAATTAAATAAAGATTTCTATAGATTAACGAATAAAAATATTTTCTTTTTTATTGTTGTCATTCATCATTTTATTTTTGAATTCTGTTTATTTAGACTGTTACTGGCGGTAACAATAAAGACAAAAAAATGGAATGTTTTTATTTTATAAAATCGAAAGTTCCAATAGACAGAATTTAAAAAAATATATTTATGTTTTCTTGACACAAACTGATCATATAGTAGGCTAGTATATAGTAGTAGGATCATGTAGTATATTTATTAAAAAATATATAGTTTTGGTGGGTAAATTTAACCATTTTTTATTTCTAATTTAACAAAAATTTAATCGGAACAGTTGTGAGTCGCTCCACGGTTGCGCTTTTTGTCCACTAAAACAGATTTCTGTGTTTTTATGGTTTTTCACTAAAAAATTTGCTTTTTTGAGACATAGATTCGTTCTAGAAAGAAAGAAACACAAAGATTTTGTAAATATTTTATTACAAAAATAACATAAAAATATTAATAATATTGTAAATGAATACAGATTCTATTCCTTTATTTAATTAAAGTGGAATAATATTTCTAAAGATATCACAGTTATGTACACTACTTAAACCTAATTTTAATAACAAACCTAACTAATGTGATGTGTTGTAATGGTACGCACTTGAAGGCTATTTACATAAATATTTTCCCAAGAGTTACATTGCAAAAAAAAATTCAACTGACCGTTGCCTCTAAATCAGAAGTGAAATTGTCTGGAACAAATTCGAGTTCAATTTGGAGCAGCTTTCATTCCCTAAATCTGTAATTTATATATTTGTGATTCCATATCGAAAATTGCGCGATTATATCCGTCCAACTTTCATTTGCAATATAAAAACTGATTAAAATTACAATTTCTCTTGGAGAGCTCGCCGCAATTCCTCGGTCGCTTTAGCAAGACTCGTGTTTTGTAGTGCAGCTCGAATTTTGATATCGTCCTGTCGGCAATCGTCATAGATGTAATCCTTGGGCGGTTCGATTGGATAGACACAGCGTGATCCGCTCCCGAATTTCGGGCGAGGGATTCGGACTCTTTTCACATCAACGAGCCACGATTCCATTGTGACCTGTAAAAAAAATTTTTCTCAGTTGCATACAATGAAGTTTTCTCCGGTTTCTAGGCCACAAGTAGCGCAATATCCCATCTTGAAAATGGTATTACGCCGGTGTGCTGACCTTGTTTATTTTGACCGATGGTTTAGATGCGATGATCTTGAAATTTCAGCTCTAAACATTACTTAATTGACTTCGTTTAAACTTTCTAGACGAGCTAACGGTATTTACGAGTGACTAGTTCACTAGGAGAGTCAAATTATAAAACCAAACAAAGACGAGATTCATGTGTGTCACTACATTTTTTAAGACATGGCTTTCGTGGTTTGATGACTCATTAATTGATGAGGAAATTTTTGGCTGGATAATAACAGTTAATTATCTTTAGAACGTGATACTACTTTGTTTATTACGTGTCTAATCTGGTGGTTCCGGTCTAGGTCAATGTTTTTATGGGTTTTTGAGATTATGTAACAAAAGATTTGGTGTGTTTTACCACAGGTGTTGCAAAAAATCTTGTTAAATTAATATGGAAATTTAGAGGTCGGGTCTAACAAAAGGTTCAATTACTATATTCTTAAATTCTTTATTTTTTGGTGTCATGGTGTTTGAAAAACCAATTTTGGACAAAGGAATATTGTATTCAGAAGGAAAAAGCAATTATTCATTTACAACAAGAGTCTAGTTAACTAGGACATTATAGGTGTTGAAAATTTTTTTTTTTGAGCGAATCTAATCTCTACTTATACATTTGGAAACAAGAAGAGCAAAAAAATTAAAAAGTAACGTTGAGCCAGTTTACAACTCAATACGGCGATATACTTGGAACGAAGGCGTTTGAAAAACCTGGAAAATATGCACAAAATTTTCCTAAAAATGTATGGGCAGAGACAGAGAATTTAAAACGACCAATATCCTATTTTTTATTTCAAAAATTTATTTCAGAAGCAAAGCTATAATAAATGATATAATAAAGCAAAAATGTCTACAAATTCGTAAAAAAAATTAAAACCAAAAGAGCAGTCATATATACGGTATGTCCCTGGATAAACTTTAAAAGAAAAATAAATTTCTTGTTCTTAGTTTCTCAAAAAATTTTACTCTTGTTGATTTGCCTTTGTTAAATGAAATTTACTTATCCCAGTTTGTATTGCCCTTCTTCTTAAAGCCAACCTTGGAGTTTTTCTTGCAAGAAGAACAGCAAGAACTGAAGCAGCATCGTCTTTATTGAACAACTTCTTTGACTTCTAAATATTTAAGAAATTTGGTCACAAAGTTTATTGCACCAGAATTTGACACTTCTCTCTACATTACGAACGATTTTCCTTTTTGAATCTGCAACAGTACTTCTCTATCTTCTAAACCTACTTGTCATTGTACCAATCTTATTTTTTTTAATAACCATCAAACCATTATAACCAGCCTCATCTTGAATATTTCATCGATCTCCTACCGACTTCATAAATGAGATAAATTACTGCATCTCAGTGAATTACCGCTTTGATAATGGCCATTGCTCGCGGTCACGTTGGGGTCACACAGGTGTTTTTCTATTAATTAGCTAGGTGTGTCGATGCAAATCACAAAATTGGTATAGTCAATCCCTGCTGCCGGAAATCCAAACTCTTATTGCACTTTCATTTAAGCGTGCAATTTTACGAAAAAAACTGGTGCATCGGCATCATAACCATGATAAATCACCAAAGCCGTCAATTTAACCAGTCGTCACGTTGTCGGAAATCGTTATAACAGGCATCCTGAGCGTTTTAACGGCCGTTGATGAAGGCTTTAAGTTGTTGAAGTACCGTTGCGGTCACCGCCATTATTTATCTACACCTTTAACCCCAAACTCGGATTTTTACAACGTCTCAATATCAGACAACTGTTTTAATTAAAGAAAATTGAGAGAAGTACCGTTGGGTTTAGTGGTTCTGGAGTGTGTAACATATACTCAGTAATATTTGAAGTGTTACACCCAAAAACAACAATTTTTTGCCAAGAAAATAAGCAAATTCAAAGCAAGTTACAGTAATAATTGTATTTTTGTAAGACTTATCACAGCTGATAAGAAAAAGTATTTGCAGTTGCTGTGTCACTGTTGTGTATTTGTCTTAAAAGTAACAAAATGCCTCCAGTCTGAAGTCGTCAATAATATCACCATCTTAGCGATTTTGACACAGGTAGAATAGTAGCCTTTCGAGAAGTTGGTTTGTCTTATTGCGAAATTGCCCGCCGTTGATTCTACTGCAATATCGGTAATGCGTGTGTAACCAGAAGAAGGTAAAAAAACACGAAACAGGCCAACAGGTCATCAAAACGTCAAGACAGGCGCTTCAGACAACTAGCTCTTTAAGACCGTTTTGCTACTACGCGATAACTCGGTGACTTCTTGATGTAAGTTGTCATTGCCAAAAAATCACGTTCAAAAAAATTATTTCTTCTGAGTGTAGCACTTGTAAAGTCACTGAGTGTATTATTGTCACGCTCTGGTGCAGATTTCATTTAGTCTTGTCTTATTACTCTTATTATATCACTTTATTTTCTTTTACAACATGTTGTCTTTGATTAAAACATCACGGAAAAAATTACTTCCTTCGAGGACTTATTACTTTTTGTTTCAATACTGCTATATGTATTTGTATTCAGTCTGTACAATCACTTTCTGTAAACAACTACCTCAATTACCTTGTATATGTAATAACAATTAAATTTACTTAATTTATTCTCGTATCGAATGTAAAGAAATACAGTGAAAGCGTCATTTACTTGCTATTACAACTGTCAAGTGTGTGAAATTGCAAGATAGTGGAAAATTAGCTTTAGAAATGAAATACCTGATAACGGATATGTTTAAATGTGAAACGTTTCGGTTTTATCGTAATGGTTGTTATACGATAATTTATCATTGTTATATTCAAAATAAAAATATCATATTGTATAATTTAACTACGGTATATATGAGACAGTTATAAATAATGTGGTAGCTGATTGTAGGTACTTGAACCTGAACTTATCAACATTTAAATATAAAAATCTTTTTGTTTCATTTTATTTACTTATTTCAAGTAACACAAACAAGTTTTGTAATGTCTTAAAACAAAACAATTGCAAATGCAGGTACTTTTTTTTCTATAATTGTAAATTGAGTGAATTTCACTTTTGTAGTTTCACTGCTAGACAATCATTTTATCTAATGTACAGTCTATAATTAGTACTCTACATTCATCAGTAGAAAAATCTAGACGGCTGTGAAATTGCAACAACAGTTGTTTTCAATGATTTTGGAAAAACGTTTTACAATTATTTTAAATAAAATATTGAAAATACCTTCATTCTGACAATTTACTAAATATTTTTTTTTAATTTTAGATTTTTAAACAGATCCAAAAACAATTTTGTCGTGAATTGTACGTGTTTCTGTGGACTTCAGAAAATTCTTAATTCGACGTGCCTTTTATGGTGTCGTTTAGTGTCTTCATTTATAATTTTGGGAGTTGGATTATCGTACTGTTTGTTAATGTCTCACTATGTGTCTTTATTTACCTTCACAAAGTTGCTGTAGTTTATTTTAATTAAAGTAACATTAGATAAATAGGTAAAAACAAGATGGAATAAATACAAAATGTTATAAAAAAATTGACACAATAATTATCTCGCTTATCACAGAAAAGCGATCATCTGCGGGCTATAAATTGTAGAAACCATAGCAGTAGATATAAAATGTAGGTATTATAGCCCATGTTATTTAAATCTCGTTTCTAAGGTATTAACAGTAGATAATAATAATTAGATAAATTATAAATTTTACTTCAAACCTCATTTGTCAATTGAGTAAAACAATTATAATTAAATTATTAAATATTCGTGTTAAACGTTATTTAAATCTTGTCTACTAAAAAGTTTTATACAAATCTGATGCATTAGGTTATTTTATAGTTCTCTAACTAATACAGATTTGTGCATGGAGCCATTAGTAATCCTCAGCTTTACTTAATGATGTTTTGAGCTGCTAAACTTGCTTATTTCTGCCCTTGGGACGTAATATACAATTTATGCTAATTTTGTAAAAAAGATCTATAGTTATATTTAAAAATTTTGGGTCATTTCTAACTGTACAGTATATTTTTAGCGAAAAATACAAAGTACTTAGTTAATGATAGAAACATGATAGTATATGTGAGAGTAGTAGACAGTTCAAAATAAACAAACTTTATTTTTCTGTTATTGGCTTACTTCGATTTTAATTATTGTCTATCACTTGTTATGATGATGTACAAGGTCTTGCACTTTACAAACTTGCTTTTTACGAAAATTTTGATATTTTTTGTGATACAAGATGTATCCATTTTGTTTGAAAATCGCTGATAATTTTTAAATTTGGCGCCTTATTTTTTTTTAAATTGAGCAACACTATTTAAAAAATTACTTTATGTGCTGTGATATTTATTAATATATTATTTCTTATATTTTGAGAGAACATTGACATTTCTTATAGCCACAACTGTATATTCTTTTACTTCAACAGTGTTGCTCAACTTCTGTTCAGTATTGCCAACCAATTGACGATGATTTCCCCCATATAATGGATCAAAATCCTCTAAATCCAAGCTAAATTCCCCCAAAACATACTTCATTTTAAAAAAGACTACAACTACAAAGTCAAAAGAATAAAGAAATAGTTGTTTACAATATACAATTTTTAATTTATTTCTAATAAAAAAATTAGAAATAAATCACTCTTCAAATAAGTGATAAATGTGAATTACACCGTAATCAAGAGATACTGATTAAGTTGGGTCAATAAATTCATATTTTTTTTGGTAATTTGTAGTAGTAGTGAAAAATACCCTAAAAAATCCCCTACAGAACATTTCGCCTTAAATATTCCCCTCTTCTTTAAAAAATACCCTAAATTCAGGAGGAAATCCCCCAGGTTTTCAAACACTGCTAGTGTTAAAGAAGTTGTACAAAGAGATATTTAAGGCGCCAAATTTAAAAATTACCAGCTGTTCTCAAAAAAGATGAATGGGGTTTCTTAAAAACCATCTTCAATGGTTTAAAGACAGGTTTATCAGGTAAAATTTATTTGTGCAAAACATTTGATTATACTCTGTATATAGAGTGCCTTATTAAAAAAAAAATAACAAAATGACTTTTAAGAACTAAAAGAGACTGTTTTAGAAACTAAGCAGTACTATTACATAATTAAAAACTATACTCCCAGCATGCCATGATAAGGTAATTCGTCTTCTCGTCTTTTTTACTACTCTAACTACTCTAATTAATCTAAAAAAAATTTTTGGTTTCTATTTCATTTTTTAAAATATTTTAAATTTTATAACTAACCACTAGATCACTATTTTTTCGCAAAAAAATAAACAAGTCTTTCATGTAAGGTTAATTGTGGTTATTTATTTTATGAGTGTATATTTCTAAGTAAGCTTTTTTTGTGTTTTTTTAATAAAATTATTTAAAGTGTATTTGTTTTTTAAAAACATTATGTACAGAAAGGTATCAAAACCCAATAATTATTCTTATTATTTATTGTATTGCTAAAGTAAACTCTAAGGGAGCTATTTTAGACAACGTGAGACAAGTTTTTAATTATTTGTGAATTTTTAATGGTTGTTACAACATTTATTTAGTTTTTTGGTATTAAAGAACTATTCATTTATTATAATAACGACAAAAAAAGATAAAACATCTAATTGTTACTTAGCGTGTTACTATTACTGTTAATCTGTTAATACAGTTACTTAACATGTTACTATTACTGTTAATCTGTTAATACA
This sequence comes from Tribolium confusum, assembly GCA_029207805.1. Classification (NCBI taxonomy): domain Eukaryota; kingdom Metazoa; phylum Arthropoda; class Insecta; order Coleoptera; family Tenebrionidae; genus Tribolium; species Tribolium confusum. The sequence continues at coordinate 2,591,842 of JALGAY010000004.1, forward strand.
GTTACTTAACGTGTTACTATTACTGTTAATCTGTTAATACAGTTACTTAACGTGTTACCATTACTTCAAATCTGTTAATACAGTTACTTAAAGTGTTACTATTACTGTTAATCTGTTAATACAGTTACTTAACGTGTTACCATTACTGTTAATATGTTAATACAGTTACTTAACGTGTTACCATAACTGTTAACCGGTGTTAAGTCTATTGTTTGGTGTTAGTGGGTGATTTACGTTTTATTTAACACACCAAAAAGATTCAACAAAAAAACTATGGTAATGAACATTATAATGTAAAAAAGTAGCGTTTTAGTGTTAAATAACATTTTATTTTGACAAGATTTGAAAGACATATAAAACAGTTGTTTTGCTATTCTTTAGTACTGTAGATTGTTACAAATTCAATCTTAAATTTAGATCTAATCAAAAGGAAACAGGACACGCACCTAATTTATTTTGTTTTTCTCTGATTCAGTGAGAACTTGTATTTTATATTTTTTTAATACCTAACCGGAAAAAAGTCTAATTAATTTAAGCCGGATATTTCGTTTTTTCTCCGAAGATCTCAATTAGTGATCTAATCTTCAAATCGTCTAAACCGTGGGCAAGCTCCTTTTTTGTCTGACCCAGGCCCCACAATTGGAACATCCTGATCGAAAGAAAGTAAAACTAAAATTTCGTTGTGAACCGACTTTTACTTCACGCCAAAGAAATTCGTTAAATGATGCAAAACACCCAACTTTCGCATGGAGACTTCGACGATGCGTCACGAATGGTACCTGAGATGTTGATGCAAATCCAAGGCCTACTGCAACACTGATCCACATTTTCCCACAGCAAATCGTACCAAAAAACTCCTAACCGTACTAAATCGTGATCTGTTTTGCACATTTTTGCAGACCAGGTTAGTATTTTTATGTGTTATACGGTAACGTAACTAACGACTTTAATACAATAGTTAACGGATTGAGTACAGTTTGTCGTAAATTGAGTGATGCAACTCAAAAAAAAAAAAAATTAAATTGCTTCGGTAGTGATCAAAGCATGACTGATTTTTATATCCGAGATATTTAAATAATCATCGTGTTGGATAATTAGGTGGATAGAGTAAAAAAGGGATGAAGAAAAGCGACGAGAGGCTGTGTATGCGTTCGAGAAATTATTATTATTGTTATTATACCCACTAATCATGGTTGTTATTACCTGGGACCGGTTATTCGTTAAAAATGATATAATGACTAAATTGCTACACTAAAGATGAAACTTGTTAATGGCAAAACGGAATTGAAACAAGTACAAAAGACAATAAATTTCGATTATTTCACCATTTAATATAAGAGAAATAAATTATTTATAAAGAAGTTTGGCAGCAACACGCCTAATTGTTAATTAGAAATTTTAAACGAGATGACTATTATTTGTGGTAATTTACGCCGGATTTACAAGAACATAAATTGTAAATTATGATACGGAATGAATAAAATAACACACAATTATGCAACTAACCAGGTGGTAATTTTTTTAAATTTAATTTATGTGTGTCTAAAGTAATTAACATTTTTATACGTCAGACTTTCTGTTAGTTAAATCAATTAACAAGGAAGAATACATAAATGATTGCTACAAAGAAACAAAAACCAATCAGCATTTTCTAAAATTTTTTTTCTAACCCAGAAGCCGGTATTGACATTTTACTAATTTTACTAATTTAAAATATAGAAGATGACATTGTTTTTGTAATTTTTGAAACAAAAAGCAACATTTTGTCAATGTTAGAAGCCAGAGGCGTTATTTTACTAATTTTCTAAACACGGAGAGTCATTTTTACCAGTTTTAAGACTCGATTTTATGTTCTAATAAAAATCGTGGCTTTTAAGTCATGATTATTGACATTTTGGTAATGCCACGTGAAAACAAGCTTTTTGACACAATATTTACTGTCATGACATTGTGGTTTTTAGTTTTTTCGTAATACCATATAGTTATTTTGGTTTAACAGACGTGATATGACAAATGAAAAGCCGGTTTTAACAGACGCCGGCCGTTATTATAGGTGCGTTCGGCTTTGCCACTCCGAGTGCATCTAATCTGTCTTTGTTTGTCTCATTCAGGACAGATAAATCCGTTGCATTATTTGAATTCAGGATATACTAATATAAAGACTTTTTCATGACAACGTACGTTCTTTCTGCCCCACCTAATAACTGGGTGCACAAAGAGCGTGTGTTGTTTTGGATACAGTGTCAAAAAGCAACAAGTTTTGGTTACCGGATAGAGATAGTGCTATATGGACTCAACGAAGTAGATAAGGAAAGAGGCGGTGCACTCGGAGTGGCAAAGCCAAACGCAGCATATATTATAACGGCCGCCGGCCGTTAAGTTGCTAAGACACGAACAATCAACAATCAAAAAACAATTAAAGTAAAGAGATAGTGTAGGTAGTTGCTTAGGAGATTTATAAATAATCGTTTGAAAGTAAATAATATTGTATGCTTTAGTATTTATTTTTAATAATTTGTCTTTAAATGATGCTTTGGTATCACGAAAAGTATTGAACGACCCACGGCCGATACGCAAATAACGGACTTGGTTGATTATAAACCTCGGCTGGCGCCTCGGTTTACAACATTCAATCGCGTCCGTTATTTGCTTCATATCGGCCTAATGACGTTAATAACTATAACAATGACAAATGTCATAACAATTTATGTTATAATGACATAACACGAGACATTCTTCTTGATTTTATAAAAACTGGTTAAGTAGCATTGTGGCTAACACTATGTTATTGATAGGTTTCTAGTGATAATACAGTGATTAGCTTAACCACTTCTTATAGAATTAGGGAGAGTAAAGTTGATTTCATTAAATTTAATAGAAAAAATACTTTAAACAGAGTTTAGAATGTGTACACCTTAACGTAAAATTTCCCTAAATTTTAAAAAGAGGTTATATCAGTTTGACAATAGTTTGACAGTCAAGTCATGTTGATTCTTAGAATTAACTAAGCAAAAGTCGCTTACTGAATCAAGTTCAATAAAATTAAAATTTTAAAAGTAAAAATCACGTGTTATTTTTATTTGTTTAAACAAAATTAATAAAAAATTAATTCTATATTTGAATAAAAAAGCAAATTGTTAAAAATAGACCAAAAATACTCCTTCAGAAACAATTTTAGTATTTTTGTTTAGATTTCTAAAATAAATAAAGACTTTCTTTAGTATCACTATTATTTATTTTATTTATATCGAGTGTTTAAAAAAAACTCTAGAGTGTTCTGAAACTAAAAAACAATTGTTTTGCATGTCTGTGATTAATTTTTTACACACTTGTCAAAATGACAGATCTCATAACTTCACTTTTCGAGAATTAAAACAAAAATACATTTTTATAAAAATATTCATTTATTACCTACAAAAACTGTTAAAAATGTCTTTCTTGATACTAAACACATAAAGTATATCGTCTTCGAACATTATTTATCACTTATTCAGTTCAACCAGATTTTTATTAATTTCATCAATTTTCTCTTGAATTCGACGTCTTAATTCAATTGTGTTTAGAACACGCTTCATCCGGAAAGAAAGTTTTTTGAAGTAGTTCATTATTATTTGCAATGTTATTTAAAAACCACTGTCAATACTACAATCTTCTAGGGAAATCTACGGGTCGTAACGTTTTGAACGGCTTGGAGACGATAAGGGTACATTATGTGAATCTTTTCGTAGGGGTTTATGACATGTACAAACAGAAAGTTTAGCTTACTAAGACAGATGTCTAATCGACGTTTTTGGATCTTGCTGTAGAATCTCTTGTGCAGCATGAATAACTTTTTCTGTTCGTTTAGTTGGTCTTCCACTGCCCTCTTTACGTGTAACGGACCCAGTTTCACGAAACAGGTTCACACTTTGATGGAGAGTGTTTTTAAACTCTTCATACACAACAACAACGTCAGGAAAAGCTTCTCGAAATTTCTCCAGGCACGGCTGAATTGAATATTTCCAAACACCGTTAACTTTCTCTTCATTTCGGAAATAACTTTCCAACAAAAAAGTCTTTTGTTTACTGGTGTACACCATGATTACAAATCAAGGAAAACACAAAATTTAGTATTGAAAAATACTGATAAATAAAATAAAGAATGTTTGAAAAATAAAAACACCACGAAGGCAACCACAGAAAAATACACCAAGACCAAGCTCGTTTTGACGGGAAGAGAAGATATTCTTAGGTTATGGTTAAAATAATTTGTAAAGAGTAAAATGGCATAACAAGCAACCAACAATACATGGATAATGTAAATAATAAAATTTTGTTGTTGTATGGAGTCATTTACGACATACGTAAAAATGTCATGACTTGCTTCGAGTTTCTTTTTAAACAAACACATTATACGTCTTTATTTTTAACTGAAATCAAATTGAATTCTTATTTAATTAAATTTTATTTTAATTTTATATTAATTAAATCATTCAATTTATCGCAAACGAGGTTTCCTATTTCGACGTTCTGAAGACATCATTAAAGAAATTTGAAAATTCGGTACCAATTTGCCTCAAACTCAAAGTGCAGAATTTGTTTAACACCCTAAAAAAGGCACTATTGGTTGTATTTTTATGATTTTTACTAATTTTCTATCGTTCTTGTCGTTCCAAACAACACAGAAATTCAAAAAAAGCGACATTATTCAAACGTTAACAATGATAATTATATTAAATTTTTTTTAATATAACTAAAAATTAGACAATAAATTACCAGTTAAAAAAAATTACTAAATCTTAAATTTTTACAAATTCAATGCTGCCAATAAAATTTTAATTTTTAGAGCCACCGATTATATCAATTTTATTCAGTTAGATTGAATAGCAAACGTAAACGTAACAACACTGTTTTTGTAAGTTTGGAAATTAGAGGCGATATTTTATCAATTTATAAACTAGAGACCTGATTCTACAATTTTTATAACTCCGGAGATGCATTATACTAATTTTAAATAAAATGCTTTTTTAATTATTTTGTAATAATAGCGTATGACGCCTGTTTTACTAATTTCTAAATGCTGAAACATTTTATTAATTTTGGAAGTCAAATTCAAGATTTTACTAATTTTAGAAGCCGGAGGCGATATTTTTTACGTTTCTATTTTATAAATATACAAAGTTGCTTTCTAAAGGCACATTTTTCTAATTTTGGAAGCCAAAAGATACATTTTACTAATTTCAAAACACGAAGATGTATTATAGTAATTGTAGACAAATAGTTTTTTAATTTTTTTAATAATAGTAGCTCAGACGACATTTTTTTATTAATTTCAGAGTGCGGAAACAATGTTAAAAGCCGGAGACGATTTTTTTCCTTTTTTTTCAGTTTAGAAATATACAAAGTTGCTTTTTTAACACATTTTTCTAATTTTGAAAGGCAGAAGACATATTTTACTAATTTCAAGACCCAGAGATATAATTTTACTAATATGAAAATCGTAAATAATATTTTTTAAAATTTTTGAATTAATTTAATAAACAATTTTTTTTAAACAATTTTTTCTGTTCTAAGCTTTTTCTAATTGAATAGAAAAATTGCTAAATAGATTAACAAGAGTTTTGGTATAGTGTAGTACTAGTTTTTGGTAAAAAATTACAGTAATTATGTAGTATCAATTGAAAAATATATCCCAATTTTTAATATCACATTCTAATTAAAAAATACAAAATAAATTCTGAATTTTGTAATTATTTGAAACCCCAAATTTGTTAAATAATCTGTAGAAATAATAAATTTGCAACCGACACATACGAAACAAACCAAAAATTTTTGGCAAATATTATACATCACACTCTTATAATAGGAGAAAGCGAAATATAAAATTCCAAATTTAGCTTTTTCTAAAGATCAAATATTAATAAATTCAGTGCAATGGCCGGCAATTTAGGCCTCACTAGTACCATTTACATCTCTATTATAAAGCAATTTCCTGTGTCGTAATAATACAAAAATAAAAGAAAAAAAGACAAACCTGTTGTCAATTTCGTCCAAATACACTTGTCACTCGTTACGTAATACTGGAGCTAGTGCCACGATGGTACTATCCTCGTGGTCGCGACACCTTCAATGGTACACAACCGACTGACCACCACGGCCTGATTGTGCTTTGTTTTGTTCCATGCCTTACTATATTCTCAGGATCAGGTAAGCTATACAATGTTGCCATACTGCTAGTTTTAGACGTGGTAGTGTAGTGATAGTAGTAGATTTAGAAATCCGGGTAAAAATTCGAATCAAGCGTGCGTACTTTACTTTCAGAAAGGTTACAGGCATATGTTATTCTAGTAGGTACTCCTAATTATAGAAACACTTCCGTATATGAGTGGTTTAATTGAATTCATGTTAGTTGCATAAGGAATTTATGAATTCAGTGAATTTTGTTATTGTAGAAAATTTCTGTTTAGATGCTATTGAAATGGCCTTTAGTAAGAAATGATTTGGTGTTGTAGAATAATGTTTATTATTAGATATGCTAAACACTACAATTTACACTACGCAAAAATTTCTTGTTAAATTTGTAATTTAATGACAAATTATCAAATCTAAATTTTAGATTAATTACTTCTAATTTTGTTACTTTTATTATTTTGATTGTCTTATTATCAGAAATTTTGATTTAATGTTTTAAGTGTTTGTTTTACCTAATTTTCAAATTTATAATTAATTTTTTAACTGGGAAAATCACTTAAATATTATTGTGTATTTCCGAAAAAGTGATAATGTGACTAAAGTCGTAAATTATTCTAACAAAGCAACCTTATTTAGACAAAACTCTTCTTAATTAGTTTATTAGCTACATTCTTATTCTTTCGTAAATACACAAAGCAAGTAAAGTTCCGATTATTTCGAAATAAAAATTGCAATGGTGACTTCTGGTATAAATAATTATTTGAGAATGCAAAAACTTTCCTAATGTATTGACCAAATATTTAAATCAAATAAAATGAATTAATTGAAATATTTGTAACAAAGTGAAGGTTTCCATATTTGTAACTTCAGGAAAAATAAAAGTAAGTTGAGAGAAAAGTAGGTCAAAACGGCCCTTTCTCATTGAGCAACGAAAGTGCACCTCTTTCGTGACTTCTAGGTATTTATATTTTTTTAAACACTTTTCTTTGGGTAAAGTTTGTATGCAGGACGTTTCAGCCATTTCCTGTTTAGGTATACCGGAAACAATTAATATTTAGTATAAAACTGCTGTCAAAAACAAGATTTTGCCGATTAATTAAAATGTAAAAAAATAGTAGAATTTTGTTTAGTCTAGTACTACACCAGAGGGCGTACTGCTACACAGCAGATCTGTATATATTAGTTGTCTCAAGTTTTATTTTGAAATAATAATTTAAAGTGAGTTTTTTGGAATGAATTAAGCTTTACGTGCTGTTTGACAAAATGGCGAAGAAACTGTGGGTTCTAGATCGGAGAATAGAATAATATAAAAATTAGTACAAATTAGAAGAAAGGATGAAGGTAAAAACTAATATAGCAAATATTATTGAAGACAAGGCAGGTACAGTCAATCTCGAATTTTCAGGTTATCACGACATTGAAGGCGTTAGAAATTTTTTTAAAGATAGTTTGAGTTTTTTCCTAAATTTGTAGACCAATCCGCAACTTAATAAAGTACTAAAATTTTCAGCAAAAAAAAAAACTTTAGAAAAAACAACTTTTTTGAAATTAGTTTTTTTTTAATTATCGCTGCTGTGTATTTAGTAATTGTTCGTTAATAAAAATAAAAATTAAATTAAAAAAAGAATAATTATAAGGTAAAAGAGAAAAAGCGTAAAAAGTAAACCAAAGAAGTAAGTAAAACGTGATTTAACAGTAATTTAGACAGAGAGATGTTAAAGGATATACTAAAATAGTTGTTTTAACAAATATTTTACAAAAAAGGATAAATAAAAACGTGTTCAGTCAGTTAGATCATAAACCAACAAATGAAAATAGAAAAATTTACTGAAACATTTAGTCAAATGAAAGTTTGACTGATTTTTGGAATGTTTGAAATAATAAAAAACAAGAAACATTTAAATTAGTCCAGTAGCACAACTATTTGGTAGAGAACGCTGTAGCAACGCCTCTAGATCAATAATAGGTCAGCAGCTGCACTATTAAAATAGAAACCACATGGTTATTCTGCTTGAAGATTCTGATAGGAAAACTGTTAGTTATCTTCATCAAAAAAAAAAAAATCTAGCAACAAACATCTGCTGAAAATCTGAACACTGATTTCTGAACAAAATAAAAAGTCTTTGACTAAAAAGAGATCTTTATATTTTTTTGCGCGACTGGTTGTTTTTATCAGTTTACTGTGCCTGTTTCCACGACGGTAGGTTGCTGTTACTGGTTGCTACGTGTAACGAAACGGTAAGTAATTCACTTACCGATCAGTGAACGGTAAGCAATTAAATCTAAAAAAAACAATTTTGCGATTTATTTATTAAAATTAAATGTACAATTATTATAATTAATAGTAGTAATACCACTCGCATTTGAGTTTCTAGTGTTAATAGACAAACTTTCCGACGTAGAAGTCCCAGGTTGTTGTAATAGTCCACCAACATCGCTGTGTAAAATTTTATGAGCAAATTCAATTTTGTTTTGGAGGGAATCTTCCACGTAACTCTCGGCCACCGTTGATGAACGCCACCCACCATGTCTTTTTAGTCCCAACACATCAACTCCGTTATTCGCCAAAAGTGTAGCCGATGTGCGTCGAAACGAGTGTCCAGTAAAACCTTCAGGGGCTTGCAACTTTAGATACTTTGCAATTTTTGACGGCCAGCCTCCAATTTTGCCTTTTCCTGTGAATTGCCTAGTGCATTTGCCATTTCAATAGTTCAGAAATAAATGATCTGACGTTGGGTTGCTTGGTCGAATTCTTATGTATTTTCGAAGTATTTCCAAATAATGAACTACTTCATTTTCTTTATTAATAACTGTGAACGTTCGCTGAATATTCGTTTTTGTATTTGGAATATTTACTATAAACATTTCTTCATGTTCTTCTATGTCACTCATTTTAATATTGTAGAATTTCTCTCGTCTACAAGCGCCCGATACTCCCAATATCATTGCTACCTGCAAATATATTGTTTCCTTAGAACTCAGATGTACCACCTCATCATCTACAACATACCTTTTAAATTAAAAATTGTTTGTCTGGTGCTTCATTCAAGAATTTTTCTATGTCATTTTTGGTAAAAATTATAGCCTTCTTAGGCCGATATCCAATATTTTTTCTCTTAAGATAAGCAATTAATGTAGCAAACTTAGAAATATCGATAGCATCATGGAGAAAAATTGTACTCTTCAGCATAGAATACTCCGCCCATAATCTGCCTGGGACCTTCAAGTGTCCACTTCTCACCACAAAATACGCTAACAAGCTCTTTTAATTTACAGAAATCTTCTTTGCTTCACGCCATTCCGTAAACAACTTATATGTCTGTTCATATCGGGCTTTAGATTTTTCTGGAATTATTGCCGAACATCTTTCTTGACAAGCGTCTTCTAAATCATCCGGTAGATCATCACTATCGCTCATATTTGCTTCGAAAAGGGAACCACAAAACAGAACTATGTAGGAATGATTGTATCAAAAAGACAATTTTACTTGTTTGGAACAAAACCATAGCAAGCATGGAACAGCCACCCAAAGTTTTCAGTTTCAATCTTCCCGATTATCACAAATGTATTGATATAAATTATTATTATTATTATTCTAGAAACTCCAATCGCGCAAAAAACGTTATAAGCATGTCGAACGTTAAGGATTACCGTTCTCAGACAATAATTGGAGTCGTCGCTTCGTTCCTCCTCCAAACAATTGTCTTCGAACGGTAAGCATTCCTTACTGTTCTCCATACTTAATATACTATTTAAATATTTTTTCTAAATTTATATAAAGAAGTGAATTTGTTTTACAATTATTGTTTTTCAAGTCGTCATGTCAAGGGCTGCTTTTTTTACTTTTATTTCTACTAAAAAATGAAAAACGGTTATTTTATTAAATGATTTTAAATTTATACAGATTCATTATTATTCATTACAGTGTTCTTATAAAGTAAGAAATTTATTTGATAAAAATATTTAAAAAAAAAACAACTCTTTTTTAAGTTTAAAAAAATCAATATATATAGAAAAAATAAAAACTTATTATTTTAATTTTTTGTCTATTTGTATAGAGATTTCCACTGCTAACAATCAGCTGATTTTTGCAGAAACAGTATTTTGATCATTTTTTTATTAAATTGATCACCTTAAAAAAACGAGTGTTACTTCAAAATATATGTAAACAACGAGTTTTCACCAACTAATTCCAATAGAAAAAATTAAAAATACTTATTTCACCAAGAGTACTATCATATACTATAATATAGTTCGATCATAGTTTATTGTACTAAATTACTTATTATAATAATAATTAAGCGTGTATATGAATATGAAAAACAGTTGTGTTCTGGTTTGAATAATAATCGGATCAATGCCAGTGTCAGAGATTGTTGTAGATAAGACAATAGAAATATTAAGCAACAATCAAGTGCTGTTGTTAAAATCGAGCTTAGAAAATTAATTATAATCACGTAAAAAATTAAAACATTAGTTCCAGTGTAAAAGCACGAAATTCGAGGTTTACTTTATGCAACAATTAATTATAATCTGCAATTTCCATTAAAATGAGTCATTTTTTTAATCTGATTGAAACAGAGCAGTGAAAGTAAAAAATTCAAAATCCCGGTAGAATTGATAAATTCTCGAATGTCACTGCTAGTTAAACACGTAGTTAGTAATTGCTTAATCCACGTAAAGTGGCATAAAAATCCGAATCTCCCGTTAAAACGTTTAGTTCCTAGAAAGGAGCACACAGTACCTTGTTCCTCTCAACCAACAAGATAATGAACTGAATTCCGTTTCATTACCTAGACACCATCTTCTCTCAATTAGTTAGCACGTACAGAGCTATAAACTTTCTACAGGTATAACACAGGTAAGGGAAAAATGACGAACAATAATGGCTCAACAGTTTCACCTTGAACGAGAGATACCTGTCTTTAATTAAAAGTGCACTTTTTCTTTATTAACTATTGTGCGAGTCTATTTTCGATTTTTAAATAATTAATTGAATCTTTCAAGAAGTAATGGCGTAATAGATGCTTACAATCTCGCATCCTGTCTTTGATTTAATCCACAGGTTACGTTGTGGTTTTTTTTTTTTCGTAATCACCCTGTATGGAGAACGATCTGAGATAAAGTACCGCCGCGGAAAAAATCTCTGCTTAACTGTACGTTTGAATTAATGAAATGAATTCTCACAAGACACTCGTACTTATTTATATTTTTTGACGGCTATTCGATTTCCTGGTTTTTTATTTTTGACTAAATTAACGGGATTTGATGGGTGGGCAAACAGGACGTTTGTTTTGTTGAAGGGTAAACCGCTAACAAAATTTTCTCCACTAGATTTCTTTTTCATCTATGAGCTTTCTAACGATTTTTTAATAGATATTAATTATCTTAATATTTGTAAATAAGTACTTACTATAGTTATTTAACAAATAGAGAAAAATAAATTTGCAAGCACTACGATTAAAAAGAAAATTTTGATTCAAATTTTAAAACATAAAGCTCTGTTATAAATTCTTTTTCAACAGTGCAATACTAATATTTTACACGGTGAAAACGAAAAAGTTTTTTTTTGTGTTCCTTGATTGTAAAACTATCAAAAATATGACAGATCAAAGCTTGCTCTAATTTAATAAATTTTCGTATTTACGGAATTGTTTTTGTAAATTAGGTCGTCAATAACAACGCTTTTAATAAGTACATAAAATATACTAATCAAATTTTAAAAAATGTGTTGTAAAAAATATAGAAAACAACACGAATTTTATAATTTAAAATTACAGTTAATTAAATTTTCGCTTTCTAACGGTCTTTTTTTAAAATTTTTTTAAACTGTCTATAAACCTTTTGTTGTTTTAATAACTAAAGTATTAAAGACAACACAAGTTTTATAATTTAGAATTTTAGTTAATGGAATTTTTGCTTCTTAACAGTTGCTCAAATTTAAACTGCGATCTCAATTTTTAAACTGCCTTTAAAACTCTTGTTGTATTAATAACTAAAATAATACACTACACTTACAACTTAAACAAATATTTAATTTTAAAGAAATATACAAATAAATTAATTTATCCACAATTACCTTATAATTGAAGTTTTATTCACACTTACGAACCGTATAAAGTAACACTTTATCCACTAGTGGAATAATAAAATCACTTTATTTCACTAGTGAAATAATGAAAAAATACAATCTTAAATCAATCGCATTCTGTTTGTTATTAATATTGACATTAACATTTACATTAATAGACATTTCGTTTCTTGTTTTATTACATTTCACTTCGTTTCCATTAATAAGAAGCTTGTAGTTGTTATCGGTTCCAGAACGATTAGTAGTTGTAGCAACAATGGACGTCTCCTCTAGTAAGGAACGACTAGTACTAGGAGAACCTTGGATTTTCCTTGCGATGTCAAGCTTATTAGATACAGAATCTTCGATATAAGTTTCTGCTATGGCGGAGCTCCTCCACCCACCATGTCGTTTAATTGTTGTAAGATTAGCACTTCCATTGGCAAGTAAAGGTGTTGAAGTGCGCCTCATACAATGGCCGGTATAAGCTTCTGCGTTCGCCAGATTCAAAAACGAAGCAACTTTAGAAGGAACTTTCGATAAAGTGTTGATTCCAACAGGTTGCGATGTACATTTTTGATTAGCATATCGTAAAAAGAATCTCTCAATGGATAACTTCTTCGGACGTAAGGACATGTATTTCCTGCACTTCTCCACAGTGTTGATAGAGAATCCTTCTGCTATAATTTTGAATTTTCGTGAAACGCCCGTTTTGGTATCTGGTATCGAATCAATCAGGTATGCGCCCCTGTCTTCTACATCACTGATTTTCAAATTTGTCAGCTAAACAGCATCGACAGTCACCAGACACCCCATTATTAATGCAACCTAAAATATTCCAAAATTTATTATCTGCAATGTCTATGTAATGACAGAGATTACCTTGATCATCAAATATTTTTTATCGCAAGCCCTTGTCAAAAACTCTTCCACGTGTGCTCTTTCCAATACTCCAGCTTTCTTCGGCCTGTATCCTCTTGACTGATTCTTTAGATAGGCCATGAGCTTACTATATTTTCCAATGTCTATGTTTTTATACACTTTTATAGCGGCCTTCAGCATGGAGTACTTGGACCACATGGATGTAATTGCATACCTCTTCTTCAAATTTAGTAAATACGATAGCAGAAATTCCTCATTTATTGTCATTACCCCCCGTTCTTCTTTCCATTTATTAAATTCTGAAAATACTTTTTCATAATGTTTCCTGGACTTTGCAGGCAATAACTGGCGAGTCGCTTCTTCAGCTTCCTCAAGAATTGTCTCTGGAACAGTATCACTTTCTTCCATTTTCACCAACTTGCACAGCGTTTTGTACAAATGGAGTCGATAAACAATCGAAAATAAATAGCAACGATTCAAGACCTCCCATGTTTTTTAGTTAATTTCAATGATTTTTGAGATGACATCCGCTGTCATAGTGTAATGTCAAATCACTTTTTGATGACATGAGATGAGATTTTAACGATTCTAATTTTAAATCGCTGTAATTGTGGATAAAACATTATATTGGATTCGTGTTTTAGTCGCGTTTTATCCACTTAAGAATATTAAACGCTCGACTGCGTCTCGCGCTTAAACATTTTTTCATAGATAAAACGCTGTCTAAAACACTTATACAATAAATAACTATTATAAACTAACAAGAATAAAAAAATGAACGACAAATAAACAAAAAATTAACTTTGTTAACTAGATTACTAGGTACATACCAAACTATAAATATTATTCAAGTAAGTTTCTAAAAAAAAATTAAAAAAATATGTAAGCCATAGTAGAGAAAACTATTCGAGCCTTGCGTATAATAAAGCCCTCGATGCTACGCATCTCGAATAATAAACTCGCTAGAGTCTGTAAATGTTTTTTTAATTTGCTACATTTTTTTTAGATTTTTACATAATTTCTATACCATTTATTTGTAAAAATTTCTTCGATTTCATAAGCGGTTTACCCCCATCTTGTGTTTACCCCAAAAAATGGCATTGTTCTAGTAAAACAATCGGCTATAGAATATTAAAGGTTGCAATTTCTCCAGTTTCATAATTACACATATGTTTTTTGATTGAAAGTAAAAGCTAGTTGTAATGACTGGTGTGTTTTATTATAACGCCTAGGATCTTGTCCGCCTTCTTTTTCGTCTCGACTCGTCCAGGTGTGTTTGTATAATGAAAATAAATTGAATTAAATTACAATTAGTCTTTTTACTGTTTAAATCGACAGACTCATATGGTAATGAGAGTCTTAATCAGGTTAATTAAAGTCGATTTATTTGTTAAGTAATTACAGCACGTCCAAAGTTATTTATTAAAATATTCCCTAATTAATTTAAATCTAATGCAAGAATAGTGTTTGTCTGCGATTTTTCTTTTGCAGAATGAGAAAGATACAGGGAGATTTATTTTATTTTATCTCGAAAACAACGATTTGATATGAAGATTCAAGCTTTTTACTGGAGAAAATTTAATCAAGATTCTGATTATTTCACTTGTGTAGGCTTAGAGAATCTTGTATTCACGATTAAAGTAATACAATAAATTTTCGTTTTATTGCTAATAAATCTCGGAAAGAGGTATGCTAAATACCTAATCCGGAATAATAGAGGAAATGAAATTTTAAATCAGTTTATAATGGTTACAGTTACGGTTTATTGGAAATTCTAATTTATTGAATGCTTATTGATAAATCGTACCATCAGGCGCAAAATTTTCAAATTGTTTAATTAAATTTTGTGTAATTGATGTCGGCATTATCTGAAATTAAAGATCTTAGTTATTAACTTTCTTATAAGTAACTTGAAAAATGATATGAGACTATGAGAGAACAAAGTGAATTGACTATTAGGTGACCGCATCCGCCATGTAAAATGGGCGAGGCTTCAAAATTGCAAGCGGCTATATGCAACCAGTTATACCACATTATAAGATTTGTATACATTAGAATGAGAAGCATGATAAAGATAGTGCTATAGTTGCAACCTTACGTTGATTGGTTTAATGGGCTTACCGCTCACCTGTAGTCAATTCACC
This sequence comes from Tribolium confusum, assembly GCA_029207805.1. Taxonomy (NCBI): domain Eukaryota; kingdom Metazoa; phylum Arthropoda; class Insecta; order Coleoptera; family Tenebrionidae; genus Tribolium; species Tribolium confusum. Next base: position 2,607,109 of record JALGAY010000004.1, read on the forward strand.
TTAATGATAATATTGATAATACAAAAAAAAATTGATTAAATTTGATAACTATAATATTTCATAATTAATTTTAATACGTATCTAATGAAACTTGTAAACTTATAATGAAAGTTCCTATACATTTATAAGTTTATAACACATTATAATATTACAAGCACCTTGAACTCTGTTTATATAACTTAAATTAAATTAATTAATTAAGTTAATTAGTAATAAGTAAAGTAAATTCATATCAATTCTTTATCTTTTAAAATCAAATTTATTGTTGTTTTCTTTATTAGGATGACATACCTACTGTTTTGCATTCTTTATTATAACAAAACAAATTACTTGTCCTTTAGTGTATTCTTAGTTCGTTAAACTTTAACTTTTTACATTAAAAAACGCATGAATATTTATTTTTTCGCCAACACAAATCTAATTCACTTTACCAAAAAATATTTGTTTTTGTGATTAGTCATACTTCTTAAATTGGATAACACCGTCTTACCATTTAAATTTCTTTATAAATGTAAAAACATAAATAATGATATTACCTGTATATAATTATTTTACAAGAAAGGAAATGTCAATACGCTAACAATGATTTACAAATAAATAGTCTCTAATGTCATACCTGCCATTGTATATTTATGAATAATAGCTAACTACTTGCTACTTAAATTATTTTCGTAATAGATTTCAAAGTGAAAATAGAATAATAAATAAGTATTTGGCATCATTAGGAAAGAAAAATTGAATTTTCAATACAAAATAGGGTTTATGTGGTTTACAATTTTCCACTTGTCGCTCATTTTTATTCTTGTTAGAAATGCCAAAGACATTCAATACGGTATTAAAATACTAACTCATAAGATACAAGTTAATAATTCTCTGATTTATAATGGTATTGCAAGTGTTGCAAATTTTGCTTTTATAGTAGCTACAATCATTTTATTTGTGTCTGCCATACAGGTTTTGCATGTATTGGTTTAAATAGGTCTTTATGTAACCAGTGTACAGTTATTTATTCTGCAAAAAATAATGAGAATTGATTTCAAAATCGATCATTACGTCGAACCTAAATTTGAGGTTAAATCAGAAGTGGGATGGACAAAGGTATCGGGGTGCTTTGGTTTAATTTTTTGTAACTAAACGATATTTTTAACCTGGTTAGTTGTCAAAACTGTGTGCTATTATGATTTTGAATGACGTAAATTCATTCATATGTGGCTGCGACTATAGTTACGTGTTGTTAAAAATAAGATCAATTTGTGGTAATTTGAAACAGGCTGACTTTAGCTAAATTAAGAATTTTTTGTTGAAGTAATAAAATATTTGCTCGATAACAAAAAAAATAGTATAGCTTCCTATCAATTCAGGTCTTAATTAACTAGGATTAGATATTTTAATTGTTTTTTTTACAGCTTTATTTTTACGTTAGTAATTTCAGTTCTGTTTTGTAAGGTTCTACAAGAACAGCAAATTCTAAGATGCACAGTTATTTTTAGAAAATAACTTTTTTCTAATTTTGTAGAAGAGAGAGACCTGTAGAAATAAAAAGAAAAAGTAAAATTAAAATAACAAACAATCTCTGAATATTCTTTTCTAGAAAACAGAATCACATAGAAACAAAAAGGAAAACTATAATTAAACTGACAAAAAATGTTTGAACATTCTATTCTAGAAGAAATAACACACAGAAACAAGAATAAAAACTAAAATTAAAATAAGAATCTTTGAATATATTTTTCTAGAAGGCAGAAACAAAAAGCCGAACTAGAATTCAAACAACAATCTTTAAAAAGTCATTTCTACATTACAGAAATACACAGAAACAAGAACGAAAACGCAAATTAAAATAACAAACAATATCTAAACATTCTATTCTAGAAAACAGAAACACACAGAAATAAAAAGAAAACTAAAATAATAGGCAGCCTCTAAACATTTTTTTTTTTGGAAGACAGAATCACAGGATTAAAAACAAAATAAACAATTAAAATAACAAAAAATCTTTGAACATTTTATTTTAGAAGACCGTAACATACAGAAACAAGAATAAAAACTACAATTAAAATAAAAATATGTGAATATTCTTTTCTAGAAGACAATAAACAAAACAGAAAACTAAAATTAAAATATCAATTTCTAAAAATTCTTTTCTACAAGACAGAAATACACAGAAACAAAAAGAAAAACTACAATTAAAATAAGAACCACTGAATATTCTTTTCTAGAAGAAGGAAACACACAGAAAGAAAAATAAAAACTAATATTAAAATGAGAAACAATTTCTGAATATTTTTTTTCTACAAGACAGAATACACAAAAACCAAAAGTAAAACGTAAATTAGAAAAACAATTTCTAAATATTCTTATCTAGAAAACAGAATCACATAGAAACAGAAAGGAAAACTATAGTTAAACTAACAAAAAACCTTTAGACATTCTATTCTAGAAGACAGTAACACACAGAAACAAGAATAAAAACTTCAATTAAAATAAGAATCCCTGAATATTTTTTTCTAGAAGGTATAAAAAAAGCCCAATTAAAATTAAAATAACAATCTCTAAAAATTCTCTTCTACATGATAGAAAAACACAGAAACAAAAACGAAAACGCAAATTAAAATAACAAACAATATTTGAAGTTTCTATTCTAGACGACAGAAACCCAGAGAAACAAAAAGGAAAACTAAAATTCAATCAAGAATTTCTAAAAGTTGTTTACTAGAAGACAGAAAAACAGACATAAAAACATAATCGAAAATCAAAATAACACATTTTAATTCAAACATTTTATCTAAAAGACAGAAACACACAGAAACACAAAGAAACCTAAAATAATAAGCAACTTTTGAACATTTTTTCTGGAAGATAGAAACACAAATAAAAACATAAACGAAAATTAAAATAACAAATAATCTCTGAACATTTTATTCTAGAAGAGAGTAACACTGAGAAACAAGAATACAAACTAAAATAAAAATCTTTGAATATTCTTTTCTAGAAGACAGAAACAAAAAAGAGAACTAAAATTAAAATAACAGTCTCTAAAAAATTTTTTTTACAAGACAGAATACACAAAAACAAAAAGGAAAACGCAAATTAGAATAACAATTTCTGAATGTTCTTTTCTAGAAGACAGAAACTCACAGAAACAAAAATGAAAACTAAAATTAAAATAACAATCTCTGAGCATTCTTTTCTAAGAAAACGAAACATAAAGGAAAACTAAAATTAAAACAACAATCTCTGAAAGGTCTTTACTAGATGACAAAACGACAGAAACAAAAAGGAAAAGGCAAATTAAAATAAAAAACAACCTCTGAAAAATTATAATAAAAATAAGAATTCTTGAATATTTTTTTCTATAAGACAGAAACATTTAGAAACAAAAAGAAAAATTTTACAGAAGAAATTTTGATTTCAAGCAGGGCTTTTTTAATGATAAAAGGCTTAATAATAAAATAGGAATCGAGACAGAAGTCTCTTAAAATATAAATTATGTTTTAATGATTAACTATGCCTCTAATTTTTTTAACTATTTAATACATAATATACAGGCACTGGCTAGACATATAGATATACAGGAGATGGACCTTTTAAAACATTTTTTTGTACTTTTTGAAACCTAATACGGTGAGAATAAGGATGTGCCGAATCTGATCTGAATATGACAGAGATTCACCAAATTTTCGTTCTCACAGTATAATAATTTTTTTAATTTTAAAAGCAGTTTTGCATCACCTTGGGAAAAATAAAAAAAAAAATTTTAATAGACCCAGAAATTATATTTCTAATTTTTTTTGGTCAAATAATTCATTAATTTTGTAGTTATAGTTCTTGTTCTGTAAAAATAAGGAAACCTGGTACTTAATATACTATTATGCGTAAAAACCTGGTAAATGTGTTTGAAATATCTAACGTCATTTTTCTAAACTAAAATAAAGTGAAATTCCAACGTTGTTTAATTAATTGGCGGCTACCATTTTTAGTTAATTTTGATAACACTGTACTTCAGGAACTAAAGTTGATATTTTAGTATTTACTGAGAGGGATTAAAGTACCACTTTAAGTCCCAAGAGACTTAAAGTGACATTTAAAATCCTTTGAGATTTAAAAGTGACGTTTTAATCTTTTAGGATTTAAAAATGATTTTAAAATTTTTTTGAAATTTAAAATATATACAAAAACCAAATCGAAATATATTTTTTATTTATCGGAAGTGCAAAAAATAGCGTATATATCTCAGGACTAAAATGCCATAACCCTCGAGAGTGAGAGTTAGGTCTTCTTTTACTCTCGGAATTAAATAATGCACTTTAATTCCTTGTTATGTAATATCGTATTACTGCCCTACCAAAAACAGAATGCCCCATAAGTACAAATTTTGCCCTTATAATAAAGTATGGAAAAGGGGGGAGCTACTCTGATATAAAAAAATATTTTGATTAATGGAAGTTTCAAATGATTATAAAACTGAGGCATTTATCCCTCTAGGTCATCTATCTTGGAGTTACTCTTTTTTAAACATTGTTAATATTGGGCCCTTTTTTTAACTCAGCATTTTGTGTAAAAATTTGTTAGTCCGTCCTTGGTTTAAATAAAATATAAGCTTCTTAGAAGAATCTTTATTTATCTTATTGTTTTTTTTCTTTCTATGAATTGTTAATAAGGTATAAATCACGAAATTGCTTTTCTAAATCTAGAAACAAAGCCGCCGAGATGGTATCATTTTTTGCGACTATAAAAAGATAAGGCCCATGCAAATATATCTCAAACAAGTCAAGTAAGAATAATTTCTTTCTGACGTCGGTGCAAAAAACACATCAAAAGCAATAAATGACCATCTCCTGATCCAAATCATTACCAACAAAAAAATAAGAGCGTCCATAAAGCCTCATTAACTATTTTTCCAAAAAAAATAACGCAAATATTTACCAACAAAGCAAAACTGATTGACCTTCATTGGTTAACCTATCTGTAAGTAAGTACCCGCTGAAGTGAGTGTGTACCTTTTCTCGCGCACGAACCATTCCATTCATTGACCTGCCCACCTTTGTGGGTAAGTAGTACCTGGGCATGGTACCGCAGTACCATAAGTGTGGGTTTCATGGTTCTTGAATACGAGGAGAACATGAGTTTGAGGCGGTCCGCCGGTGTTAAAACGCGCTCAAGTCGGGCTAAGCCGTTTTAGGAGCGGAAAAATGGTCACTTCAGCCAAGATTGTAAAAAGTGAAACGGCTAATTGCGCCTATTAAAACGACTAATTGATACTAAATTGTTGAGAAACTAGTTTGATTTAAAAAAAATCGGGATTATGTTGCTATTAACGTTTTTAATGATATTGCGAAGACGAGATTTTATATTTTGATTGGTAATGGATTACTTAAGCTCGGCTTGGCTAACGATTTCATTTTCAGTGAACAGTGCGGTACTGATAAAATAAAACGCTTATCTTTCAGTGACAGAATTAATGTGCCGTAACGAAATTTTATCTTGTACTTTTAAAAAATTAGAAACCAGTAAACCAATCAATTAAGAATTCACAAGGAATTCCATGAAAAAAAAATTTCTTGGTGGTTCTTCTCTTTCTTCGCTTCTTATAAAACTATGAGTCTTATTAAATTTATCTTGTCAAATTAATAATAACATAATTAATAAAGCATACCTAATTGTACAGGTGATTCAGCCCACCGTCTTCTGTAGCTCAGTTTTTCATTACCCAGGAAGGAATTTTGAGATTTTGTAGGCTTTACATACAGGTAGCGCACTGATTTCACCTAATTGTGATACGGCTGAAAAGGGGTTTTGATTCTCTTTCACACTTTTTTGGAACAGTCTGTACAATTAAAAACATTTTTCTGATAAAATACGCTCTAGTTAATAGACAAAGTCTACAAAATATCAAACTGAGACAACCAAACTCAGCTACAGAAGATGGGAGCTGAGTTAAACCGGTTTTATAAGTATTAAAACCCTTCTATAATTATTTTGTAAATTATTTACATCTAAAACTGGTAGGAAGAACATTTGGTAGAAATAGCTTTGACACAAAAATGCGTTGAAATAGATTATTATGTTTGTCGATTAGACTAGAGAGAGATGACTCAGTATTCATTAACTTACTATTTATTGAAGAAAAACGTCTGTACAGATTCAAATAAAATTTATAAATAGAACTGACTTAATTATCACCAATAATATCAATAATAGAAAGCAAGAATAACTCTGACTGAATGGCTAAAATAACAATACGTCATTTTAATGCAGTCTGGTTAACAATTGATCAATAAATAATAAGTTTAGCTTTCCTTTAATTTTGTGACATCACTCAAGCCAGGACTATAAGCAATCCTTTCTGGCTAATTCAAAAATTTCAGAACGACACAGCTCTAATCCTCGTAACTGAAAATTACTCTACAAAACTCGAAAATGCTCAAGACTTTGTGACACAGCCCCAGTGAGCTTTTTTTAAATGTTGAAGATAATCTTGAAATATCTTTTGTCGTAGGTTTTTGAGACAACTCATTTTTTTAAATTTCTTTTTTTTACTCAAATACAAAAGGAAAATTATGACTAAATCCAAATTTAACTAAGACATCTTTGAAGACATGGACTTCCCAGCAATATCACAAAACAGACTTTAGTCTATAGAATAGAGTCTAGAATAGATTTGAATAAAACTTTTGGAAGTTCAAGTAGCGAGAATATTTGGTGGAAATAAATTTATCATTAAGAACCGATTCACTAGTATTTATTTAATGTCTCTTATCTCAATTCTCACTCTTTAAAGAATTATCAAGAAGTATAATGCTGAAAAATCTTCAATAATACGGAGTACAGTGATTACTGATTTCACTATCTTAAAATATGCTATTTTTGAAAGAGCAGTAGTAGCGTAAATATTTAACAAACCAATCGTGACCATGGTGGAGTTTCTAAATTAGACGTTACACAAAAAAATTTAAAAACAATTTCTGGCTTTATCAGCGCATTAAATATGCTATTTTTAAAATAAAGCTTTGGTAGCGTTAATATTCAACAGAAAAATCCTGATTATGGTAACTCCTCTAAGTCTAGTTCTACACAAAAAAAAAAAAAAATGTTCTGGTTAAAGTTTTGACATTAAAACAACCCCAAAGACGTGTTTTTATGAACAGAATAACAATTCAAAATAAAATTTTGTAATAGGTGAAAAGTATTGGCATTGAAATATCTATTCAGACACGTGTTTTCAAAGAATGTTGTATATATCTTTAAAAATCTATTTTTTAGTAAATCAGCCGTAACAACGAAAGTTTTTTAAGTAGTGAACAACGCTAACAATCTCACACTTAATTTAAAGTTTCAGGTTAGATTATTATCGCATTTTTTTGCGGTCTATTTTCTTTTAATACAATACCAAAGGTGGCTTGATGAAGTTTACTATTCTCATTAGCTGCCAAGCGCCACGACCCCTGGCGGACAGTCCGAGCATTGAAATGATTTGACAGCAAGTGTGATCAAACACGGAAAGCCTACTCGTTTCTGTTGTTTTTTATATTTTTTTTGTAGTTTTTAAATTGGTATGTAACGAGTTTTTTTTTGAGTGCTTAATAGAATAAATTGAAGATGAGCTGCGGGGCAAACTACCACAACTTCGCCCTTCATAATGCATCATCTGGCAGGGGTGGCATTTAAATAACTAAAAATACTTGCCAAAGTCACAAACAGCTTTAACTTAAAAAAAAAAAAATTGTTATATTAAATAAAATAGTAAATAATGCCCAAATAACTTTAAAAATCTTTAAAACCTCAAAAACTTATAATCTTGCTTAAAAAAGAGCACAAAACGAGAAAAAGTAAGATTTTAATGTGTAAACAGGAACAACTAAAAAAAACATAAGTAAAAAATAAATAAAAATTAAAGAACTGTTTATTTAGTGTATTAAACAAATTCTAATTCTATTTTTAATCAAATAAACAGTTAATAGGTATTGGAATATGAGAAGGGTTGTTTAATGCTTCCTTACCTTTAAGGCGGCGCTCTCGCAATAGTAAATTTCCTATGCTGCAGAGTCTCTCGATTTGCAAGCCCCTGGCTTTAATATAGCAATTTTTATAAATTAAAAATTAGAAATAAAATCTAAAATGTATGTAGTATGACATAAAACATTTTATTTTAAAAAGTATTATTTGGTAAACAAGAAAAAAAATCCCTTTTAAGCACTAAAATTTTATCTTCATCAACGTCAAATTTTGCTTAATCTCTTAAATTTAAACTAATTTCAGACCAGAAAAAAGACTTTAAGTCATAGCTAGGACAGTCACCAAGTTGATGAGCCCAAGTAATTAGTTAAAATGTGTTTATATAAACTAGGAGCTTACAAATAAAAAATGCGAGAAATTTAGCTTCAGTCTATTTCAGTAAACCATCCTATTGTAGGACCCTATCATATTTATACTTGGAATTTTACTGAGGTTGCTTGGGCAACTGTCTAATAGGTGGCGCAGCAGTTTTTACTTAATTTTGAAAAGGTTTGTGTGAGTGCCTTGTTTTGTAACTTATGGTCTAATATTAGGCAGGTTGCGCGTAAAATTAGAAAAAATTAAAATGTTCAAAATATTTATTTCATTTATTCCAATAAGCTATACGGATAAAAATGTTCACAAAATTTTGCTTGTACAAAAAAAATTAGAAATTCATATCCTGAAATAAAAAGTTATGCTTATTCAAAAGCAGTAGTCTAGGGTGGGCCAAAAAAATCGAGTTTTTTTTTTTAACTTCTTACACTGCAAAATTGGTTCCCAAGTACCTTTAATAAATGCTTTTTCAAGATGAGCTCTTAATTTTAATAGGAAAAACAATTGCAGTTTCCATTTTTTTTCCAGTTCCATATGGCAAAATCCATATCTCGTCACTACTTGATCGTATAGAAAATTTTATTTACATTTTTTGTAGGAAATTGAACGCTCTAAAAAAGGTATCTTACAATTTTTTTATAACTTTTACTGTTTAGAATATATTAGAGAACAAAGTTTGAAGAATTTAGCAAAAAATTTTTTTTCATTTCTAAATTTTATAACTCGTGGATAAATAAATATTATATTTATTTATTAATTATATAATTATATATTTTTTTCAATATGAATTTGTTGTACACATTGTTTTCTACTTATCAAAAAAAATCTGTAACTTACGCTTAATAGTTTACGAGTAATATGTGCTTATCATTAAAAGCGCAGTAGATAAAAACTTTGCACATTTGTAATTATAACTTTTGGAGTAATTATAACTAAATAAAATAAGCACAAGGTCGTAAAAAAGATATATGTTAATCTAAACATTTCTCTAAAAGATGGTGTAGATCCTATATTTTTCTATCCGCTCTCTCTACTAATTAATATTCGTGAAATTTGGAAAGCCCGAACCATTATTAGGATTAGAAGGATTAGAAGGATTTTTAGATTATTATTATTATTATTTAGATATAGATATTAGAACCATTAGAAGGATCGAGGTATTCCAGCACTGGACTTTCCTGGTCTGGAGGTTTAGTACTATTCTTTGAAATGCCGCTTTGGTGTTTTCCGCTTTGGGGTTGATGTAATGTCGAGTCTGCGCTTCATTTGAAACTTATAATAAGCAATCCTATATGCTTTTTTTTTTATAAGCTATAAGCTTTTCAATTATTTATCCCAACTTTTAAATTGAAACTAAATATCCTATTTTTTATTTCAATTTTTATATTAAAAGTGATTTTTCAATTTTTAATTCAGTCGTTTGAATTAAAAAATATTTTTTCAATTTTTAATTTCAAAAGTTGAATTATAACATAATTTTAAACCAATTTTACCAAATCATTTTCAAGATCAAATTTATACCAGATAATCTAAGAGGATGTAAAAATGTGCCCAAGGCCAGAGTTTGGGTATTTGGGATGATTTCACCAAGGGATAATTTATGCACGGTTGCGGCTTGTGGACTGACATCGACTGCAGGGGTTGGTTTATGAACGTATTTTTTTATGCAACACACAATCCTACAATTAGTCAACCCGTCGCTGTAATAGTTCGACTACCCTTGGACAGAGACCGCCACTTCCTTGATACAAAATTCCGTCTTTCTTTTTAGGTACTTCCTTTAGAGCTAAAGCCCAGCCTTAAGCGTCTCTATAACCTAAACTACTAGAGATACAAATATTGCTTCGCAGGCTTATTACTAGGCTTAGGTGCAAGCGAGTCTGCTAGACGACCAGATAATTAATCGGTGCAATCTAGCGGGCTGCATGTTATTCATTCAACTGGTCTACTGGTGTAGACCATGCAGCCCGCTGGATTACACCGATTAATTACCTGGTCGTTTAGGCAAGACCGAAGCTTACATAATTTATTTAACCACAACTTTTTCCTAAATTTTTTTGTCTATCAGAAATATCATTTGTATAAATTAATGAAAACAATAACTTTATTTTCCTTTTTTGTGAAGGATTTGAGTAAATAACTATTTGCAATTTTCGGTATTTAAATTTTTTTGGAATGAAGTAGTAAAATTTTTGTTTTTTTTTGTTTTTTACATTTTTCTGTGAAGTGACCATTTTGTTAGTATCTCGTCGCGTTTGAGCCAAATATACGAAACTGAAATGTGTTTCCAGAGCGGGTACCTTGGCGGTCTGCGATCGAGCTTGGGAGGGTGGACGCAGAAAGTCAAGTCTTGGTACTGGGGCAGACCTCTTGTAAGTGTTAGGACCTTCAAAGCACTCCAAAGCATGCGGCCTTTTATAGATTGGGCACACTGTCTTGTCGCGGCATAGATATTAAAAAAATAACCGAAATAATGCCTTGTAGTTCTCTCTCACTGTACATTATAGTACCAATCACAAGCACTGATCCTGTATAGTTCTAGCACTAGCTTTTCGTGAAGAGTACTACCGGCGTTATTCCACAATTTCGAGTGTGCCACCTGACCGAATTCACGATTTATTGGCTACGCTTTTCACATGTGTCTTTTCTCATTTGCGAAATTAGAATTTATGACCGGGACTATCAACGAGTCTTTTGTTCAATCTGACTAAAACGCCCACGAAATTTTTTTTTTCAAGCCTATAAATCGTGATGTCAGATATATGACAACCCGATTGGCATATTTAGCATTTTCTTTTATCTTCTTTTCTATCTAAATGTTGTAGTTTTGTGAATTGTCTAATCACTTTCATTTAAACACTGAAACAAAATTACACAATTGAATTTTTAAAATTTTATTTTGGGGCGTTCCTTGCTTGCAAAGGTCCGTCACGAGGTACTACTTTAGTATCAAGAAATAACTTTCATCGTCCACACAGCATGGGGCATGCTAATTTACATAGATTTAGTGCACTGTCTTGGGACGAAAATGAAATCTATCAAAGAGAACCAAGAATTTTATTTTTTTTACTCTTTGATATTTTTTTTATTTGCACGACATTTTTGGTATGAGGTAGTTGATACGTGTGTGGTGACTAGTGCTTTTTAGATATACTCACTGACATTAGAAGTGTTACACTCAGAAGAAATAATTTTTTTAAATTGAATTTTTAAGTAAATTTTAAAGTTTTTGTAAAAAGTTAGTTTTTCTTAGAAAACTAATTGAAAACGAATTGAACAGCTTTACTGCTTTAGTTAGATGGCAGTCAACATGTCCTTTTTCAGCAGAACAACGCACGTTCACATATTGCTTGTTAAACTAGACATTTTTTAAATCGCCGGATTTAAATCCCATCGAGCTTGTGTGGGATGTAACGTGTCCGTTTCGCACCGTCTTCTAAAGACTCTGGCACAGTTAATCCGTGAGGTTTAAGTTGCTTTGAAAGAGGTGTCACAAGTAGGCATCGGCTATGTTATTTTCTCCAAAAAACACGTTTAAAAAATTATTTCTTCTTTGATGTAACACTTGTAATTTTACTGAGTGTAATTTAGACAGTTGCAAGAAAAAAAATCTTCAGTTGTACTTAGCTCGTTTGTTATGGTTAATGAAAGTTTATTGAAATAAGATTTCTACAATAAAATAAATTTATACTAAATTGAAAAAGTCTTTATTAACCTACCGAGCGTAGTCAAGCTGTTTTATTTATTTATGATTAAATAATAATACGATGAGAGTTGGTTTATGTTATGGGAACGATTTTAATTAATAGGTACGTAAATTTTATTATTACTTACTATATTTTACAACAAATTATATTTGTTTTTGATATTAAAAAGAATCCCTGACTTTAATAACCTCGTTGCTTCTTATACATTATTGCAAATCTGAAGGCAAACAAATCGCAGTTTAGATTTTTTGTTGGGTGAGGTTTTTGTTGTATTGATTGAATCTGACATGGTTACAAATTTTATAATTTTATGGTGGCAATAAAATGGGAGATCCAGCGAAGACCTGTTTCATAAATTCAAGAAACATCTACGAAGTTGTGTTGGTCTATTTGCCATTTAGAAAAATGGTAATGAGCTAATGAGGATACAACGCAAAAAAACGGACTAATTATTTACGACAAAAGATGTTGATATTTATGATAAAAATCCAAGGATTTTTTTGTTAAAAATAATTGGAAATAGAACGATATGTAAATGCAAATTTTGTCTGTACTAAATAGTTTTGAAAATTGTATTTTGCATAATAATTGATTAACAATAGAAGGAATTTGAATAAAGTACAAATTTTGTCTGTATTAAATAGTTTTTGAAATATTGATTTAGAAAATTAGGTCAAATTTATGCAAAACTGCAATTTCAAAGTTTGTTCATTATTTATGTATGAGCTTTAGTTTGAAATATAAAAACTTTATTTTAATTGGCAACGAAATGCAAATTATTTATTAAAAATTTACCACTATACTACTATAGAACTGCTAAACAAGTAGGTATTTTAAAAAATCCAGCTAATAACTATTTGTCAAAATGAAACATTAACTGAAAGGCGAACAATTCTTATTCAAAAATTAATTTTTGAATTTTTAGAAACTTTTTTTTAAGCTTTTATTCTATAAACTCAATTTTTCTTTTCAATGTTATTTTTTGTATTAGAAACTACATTTTTGTATTTATCTAGCAAGATAATTTTATTTCTGTTTCTGAAACGAATTCTTTATATAAAAGAATTTTTTATGATCGAAGCTAAATCTCTCGATCAAAAATTAATTTTTTTTTTTTTTAGAAGACATTACTTGACCGTGATATGAGCTATGTTTTACTTTCAGAAACAAAGGGAAACAAACTTTTGTCTAGAAGCTAAAATTTCTGTTAAAGTTTTATCTTTTTAACTGTATTCTGTGCTTGCTTGAAAACCAATTTCAATTTTAAAGAAAATTTTCTGTTTTAGAAGCCATGTTTTAACAAACAATTTTCTTATTACATAAGTCAGGTTTCTGTTTTCTTTAAAGTTTTCTAGTAAATTAATTTACTATTCTAGAAGCTACATTTCTGTCTTAGAAGCGAATATTTTATTTAAAAAAATTCGAAAAACTAAATTGACTATTCAAAAAATTTTTTTATTTAGAAACTACGTTTCAGCATCTAACTGATAATATAAATTTCTGTTTTAAAAGCTTCTTACTACTCTATCTGTGTTCTAAGCAAGTTGTCTGTTTCAGAAATAAATTTTTGTGTCAAAAATTAACTTTCTGGTTTAAACAAATCTTTTTTACATCCAAATCACATTTTTCTATTGTCTACAAAAGACATTTCTGTTTCAGAAGCAAAATGTCTATATTCTGATTACGTCTTTTACGCTACAAGCAAAATTTTTTATTTAAGAAGAAATGGCACATTCCGGATCAAAAATAATTTCTTTTATTTATTGCAAAAATAACAGAAATAAAATAATACTTGTAAGAGTAACTTGATGTTTTTAGGAGCTTCTTACTACTCTATCTGTGTTCTAAGCAAGTTGTCGGTTTCAGAAATAAATTTTTGTGTCAAAAATTAATTTTCTGCTTTAGAAAACCATTTTTTTTCAATCCAAATCACATTTTTTTATTGTCTGGAAAAGAAATTTCTGTTTCAGAGACAAAATGTCTATACCCTGATCACGTCTTTTACGCTTCAAGCTAAATTTTTATTTGAGAGTAAATGGCACATTTCTGGTTCGAAAATAATTCCTTTGGTTTATTGTTTTAGAAATAACATATCTGTGTTACAAGTAACTTGATGTTTCTAGGAGCAAATATTTTATATAATTTTTTTTAATTAGAAACTAAATTTTTGTTTCAGAAATAATTTTTTGATTTAAAACTCTTCTTGTTAGTTTTCTGTTTAAGGAACAAATTTTCTGATTTCTGTACTACAAGCTACATAATTACCATTACAAACCAAATTTTTATTTCAAAAGACAATTTTTTGTTGTAGAAGCTACATTTCTGGTTTAAAAATATATCTTTTGTTTTCTGTTTTAGAAGACAGCCTTGTAATTTTACAATTAACTTGTTTTTAGGAAGAAATGTTTTATAATAGACTTCTATAAACTAGAAATTAATTTTTGTTTTTAAAATATTTTTTTGTTTTTTAACATATTTTTTTGTTTTAGACGTTATCTTGTCAATTTTCTGTTTAAGAAGCAATTTTTGTGATTTTTGTACTGCAAGGTACATGATTACGATTACAAACTAAATTTTTATCCCAAAAGAAATTTTTTGTTGTAGAAGCTACATTCCTAGTTTAAAACTATAACTTTTGTTTTTTGTCTTGGAAGGCAACATTTCTGTTCTACAGTTAACTTGTTTTTAAAAACAGAAATGTTTTATACAAGAATTTTCTAAACTAGAAATTAAATTTTTGCTTGAGAAAATAATTTTCTGTTTTAGAAGTCATTTTGTTTTCTGTTTAAAAAGCAAGTTTACTGATTTCTGTGCTCTCAGTTACATAATTATTAAAATTTTATACAAATTATACTAATAATAATTAGTATAATAAGTTCTCAGTTTAACAACAAATTAACAAGAATGATAACACAACTATTTGAAAAGTGCATTAAGGGTCAACCAATCCCTAACGAATGGAAGTTGGCTTACATCACCCCACTATATAAAAAAGATGATCGTAGAAATTGTGACAACTATAGAGGACTTTTGGTTACAAGTACCTTTAGCCGGTTATATGGACGGATAATACGCGATAAAATAGAATCAGAATATTCTAGCAAAAAACCAGAAGAACAAAGTGGGTTTCGCGGAGGACGATCATGTATCGACAATGCGTTTTGTATTAAACAAATAATTGAAAAACAAATTGCAAAAAGCAGGGAAACACATTTATTATTTATTGATCTGAGTAAGGCGTACGATAAAGTACCAGTTATCAAATTATGGGAAGCATTGGAACAAACAAAAATAAATAATACATTAATAAAAGCAGTACAACAAATGTATAATAACTGTAGATCTCAAATAAAAATTGGCAAAAAACTGTCAAACGGATTTCGGATATCAAAGGGCCTCAGACAAGGTTGTTGCATTTCACCAACATTATTTAAGATATATGTAGAACACGCCCTTAAAAATTGGAGGAAGAAATGCTGCCGAATGGGCTTTGAATTAAACAATACCACTCTTTATACTATACAATTTGCGGACGATCAAGTAATGGTAGCTCAAACAAAAGAAGACCTAGAATACATGACGAGAAAGTTATGTGAGGAATATAAAAACTGGGGAATGGAAATAAATATAGAAAAAACTAAGTATATGGGCATAGGAAGCAATGATGGTAATTTGCTATTAGATAATGGAACTACATTTGAAAGATGTACAGCATACAAGTACTTAGGAATAACGTTCGAAGACAACGGAAAAGATGAAAAAGAAATACAAAAAAGAGTAGGCCAGAGTAGAAGAATCATAGGAGCACTTAATGGAATTTTTTGGTCAAAAAATATAGACAAACAAAGGAAGCTAAACATCTACAACACCGTGGTAAAAAGTGTATTAACATATGGCGCCGAAATATGGACTATGACAGAAAATGACAAACGGAAAATACTGGCAACAGAAATGGATGCATTACGAAGATCTGACAGACACTCAAAATTAGACCATAAAAGAAACGACGAAATAAGAGATATAATGAATACAAAGACAACAGTCATTGACGAGATTACACAAAAACAATTAAAATGTTATGGACACATACGTCTCATGGGGGAAGATAGGTTACCAAAACAAGTGCTAGAATGGACACCAGAAGGAAGAAATCGAAGAGGACGTACGAGGAAAAACTGGATACAGGGTATCACCAAGGCCATGAGTGAGAGAAATCTAGCCGAAGCAGATTGGTTAGACAGAAAAAAATGGAGATTGGGAATCGGAAGGCGACACAAGACGCTATAAACCGAATATATATATGTATAAGTTCTCAGTTTTAGAAGTCAAATTTCTGCTATAAAAATAATTTTTTGTTTTCTATTTTAGAAAGCAACATTTTTGTTTTACAATTAACCTGTTTCCAAGAAAAAAATATTTTATAAATACTTCTCTGAACTAGAAAGTAAATTTTTGTTTAAAAATTATTTTTTTGTTTTAGAAGTCATGTTGTTAGTTTCCTCTATAACAGGCAAAAGCTCACCACGACATAATAATATAATCATTAATAACGAATCTTTAAGATACGTATAAACGTAAATTTTCAAGAGCTTTTATAGAAAAAATATTTGTGAAAGACAAAAACGTTTTATAAATATTTGTTTTAAGTCAATAAAATTACAAAGTATTTAAATTTTTGTTTTAAAAGGTACGTAATTATAATCTTTATGTAAAATTAAAATTTTACTAACAACATCTATTAAATTTAACGAGAAAATAAATTCTCGAATGGCATTGTTACAAGCAGTGCAACGATTGTTTCTAACAGACCATTAAATTTTACTGACTTTAGTTGAATCAGCTTCCAACATATTTTAAAAAATTCTAGCTCAAACAAAGACAAGCTTTAGAGAAAAAAAATGTTTGGTGTTTTCTCTCGAAAGTGATATTTATAACAGAGATCAAACAGAGACAAAAGTTTCTATCATTGTACTTGATTTTTCTTTGTCTATAAATTGTTATTACAAGTGACCGAATATGTATCTTTCAATAAAACTTTCTACATCTTGTAAACACTGACACATCTCTTAATTTAGTAAACAATTTCTTTTTAAATCTGAAAAGTATGTCGACTGATTAAAAAAAATAAACAAAATAAATAATTGTTGTCATTCAGCCAAAAGATAATTGTCAACACTTTCGCCTGAATCACATCCAGGTCACCACAAAAATAAAAAACACTGTTTTATTTTTATCGAGTTGGCAGCGTCTCGTGTTAATTCTTATTCATTGTCATCGAATTTCACCGATCATGCATGTAAAAATCAATTTCTTCTTCGACCAGCTCGCATCTCTCACTTTCAAAAAAAAAAAAAACTTGGTGGATATATTCATTCAAAAAATTAACTTAAGACACAGCTAGGTATAGCTTCTGAAAACCGAAAACTAACTTTTAGAAGAGAAATTACTTGAAGATTTTAATTTAAGATCGTAAACAGAAAATTAACAAGATGATTTCTAAAGCAATATTTTTTGAAACATGATAGAATGATTTCTAAAACAAAAAATACTTTTTGAAACAGAAATTTAGTTTTTAGTTTAGACAAGTTTTTTATAAAGATTTCTGTTATTGAAAATACGTTAATTGTAAAACTGAAATGTTGTCTTCTAAATCAGAAAACAAAAGATATATTTTTGAACCAGAAATGTGGCTTCTAAAACAGAAAACTTTTTTTAAATTGAAATTTAGCTCGTAATCGTAATTATGTAGCTTATAGTACAGAAATTATAGTCTTTTATAAAACATTTTTTCTTAAAATCAAGTTAATTGTAAAACTAAAATGTTGTCTTCTAAAACAGAGAACGAAAGATATTCTTTTAAACCAAAAATGTGGCTTCTACAACAAAAAATTTTCTTTTGAGATGAAAATTTAGTTGTTGTAATCGAAATTATGCAGTTTGTAGTACAGAAATAAAAAAACCTCCTTCTTAAACTGAAAACTGCAAGAAGGCTTCTAAATCAAAAAATATTTTTAAAACAAAAATTTAGTTTCTAGTTAAAAAAATATTTGCTCCTAAAAACATCAAGTTACTCTCACAAGTA
Source organism: Tribolium confusum (assembly GCA_029207805.1). Lineage (NCBI taxonomy): Eukaryota > Metazoa > Arthropoda > Insecta > Coleoptera > Tenebrionidae > Tribolium > Tribolium confusum. The sequence goes on from JALGAY010000004.1 coordinate 2,625,229, forward strand.
TTATTTTATTTTTGTTATTTCTGCAACAATAAGCAAAAGAAATTATTTTTAATCCAGAAATGTGCCATTTCCTCTTAAATAAAAAATTTTGCTTGTAGCATAAAAGAGGTAATCAGAATGTAGACATTTTGCTTCTGAAACAGAAAATGTCTTTTGTAGACAATAGAAAAATGTGATTTGGATGTAAAAAAGATTTGTTTAAAACAGAAAATTAATTTTTGTTACAAAAGTTTATTTCTGAAACAGACAACTTGCTTAGAACACATATAGAGTAGTAAAGAGCTTCTAAAACAGAAATTTATATTATCAATTAGATGCTGAAACGTAGTTTCTGAATAAAAAAATGTTTGACTAACCAATTTAGTTTTTAGGAATTCTTTTTAATAAAATATCTGCTTCTAAGACAGAAATGTAGCTTCTAAAATAATAAATTATTTTATTAGAAACCTTTTTATAAAACAGAAACCTGGCTTACGTAATAAGAAAATTGGTGAAACATGACTTCTAAAACAGAAAACTCTCTTGAAAATTGAAATTGGTTTGTAATAAAGAAATTAGTTAAAAAGATAATTCTTTAACACAAATTTTAACTTCTACGACAAAAGTTTGTTTCTGAAACTGAAATATAACTCATATCATTGTTAAGTAATGTCATCTCTAACGAAAAAATAATTTTTGAAAAAGAGATTTAGCTTTAATTATAGAAGATTCTTTAAATTAAAATATTTATTTCAGAAACAGAAATAAAATTTATCTTGTCGTATAAATACAAAAATGTAGTTTCTGAAACAGAAATTAAACATGAAAATTAGATTTTAGAAATTGGGTTTATAGAACAGAAGCTTCAAAAAAATTCATCAAAACAAATTTTTGCTTCTAGGACAAAAGTTTGTATCCGTTTGTTTGTTTCTGAAACTAAAATGTAGCATATAAGTCTGTTAGGTGATGTCTTCTGAAACGAAAAATTAATTTTAGAAAGAGTGATTTTTAGTTTTCGTCATAAAAGATTTCTTTAGATAAAATATTTGTTTCAGAAACAGAAATGGAATTTATCTTATCGAGTAAATACACAAATGTAATTTCTAAATCAGAATTAAACACTGAAATTGGGTTATAGAAATTGAGTTTATAAAATAAAAGCTTGAAAAGAAGCTTATACAGCTTCGAAAATTTATTTTTGAATAAGAAATTTAGTTTATACAACAGAAAATTAGAAACCTTCTTTGTTAATTGTTGTAAAAGTCAATACATTTGTTGGTCTATTTAATTATTATTATATCTTTTTTTAAATTCTTTACCTACTTTGACCAACTCTCATCTCTCTCTCTCTCTTTCCAAAAAAGTGAGTGATTTTATAGGGTGATGAAAAATAGGGTATAAAGTTAAAAATTAAAAAAATAAAAATTAATTGAGTATATAACAAGATAACGTTCATGCATTGTCTACAATGTACAGTATGTTTAAAAATAAATGTCACACTCGAACACTCTAAAATCGTGCTAAATTCTCAAAACAGTTTGTTATTTTAAACCTTTTCTGACATTCACCAAAAAATTAAGAACACAGTAGAGCTATATGCTATGTTCCTAGATGATGAGTTTGATTAGGTTCCTATATTTCAAGAGTGACATTCATTTCGAAACATTTGCCCTCTATTGGCCCCACTATTTGCCCTCGAAGTGGCCATTCTACAATTTGTTGCTATTTTCTAGGAGCTGGCTCACAAGCTATCGCGAAGCTTCGACATGAAAGACGAGCAAGCTCTTCTCGAGGGCGACGGTTGCATGCGCCGCCACCAATCCATGCAACGCCTCGCTCGAGACGGTGGTCCAGAGGGCCAGCGTGAAACTCCTCGTGTGACCCAGGACGAAGAGGGCAATCTCCGGGTCACAGTGAAGAAGACTAAGCCTATCTTAGGTATTGCGATCGAAGGAGGCGCCAATACAAAGCATCCTCTACCGAGAATTATCAACATAAATGTAAGCGCAGAGACTTCCTGTGTGTGTATTCTCAGTTTTAATCCCCATATATTGCAATTATGACAGAGCGGTAATGCAATTCAGTACTGAAGTTGTTAGCGTGGACGTACGAAGAGCTAATTGCTATAAATAAGAGAATTTGTGCACTAGAGTGAGGATCGAGACAGTAGTTAAAGGACTTTATTGGTGAGAAATCGCTGATGGAGTATTATAATTTGTGGTAGATGTTAAAGTACCTATTGGTATGTGAAGGCTTAAAGCTTATTTATTCAGGATTTTCTAGAAAGAAACTTTGTAATAAATGGTGGGAATGTGATGAGGTTTGTTGGCGAAAAATTGTAGCTGCTTTTAATTCTTTATTATTTAGAATTTTTAATTTCTCTTTAGACCATGTTGGATTAAAACCAGAATTCGTGAACATGTAAGGACAATAGAAAAGTACAAAAACTCTAATTACACATTTTTTTATTATATATAAATAACAAAAAGCAATGTTTAGAACTTAAAATCTAACACTTATTTACTGCATTTCTATTTTATTTTATTTTTTTTTACAAAAAAACGTATTCAAAACTTCAAGACCATGTGATTCTTATGGGATATTATAAATTATTTTACCACCAATCGGTCAAACAGCTGATAGTAATACCAATAGTTTTTGACAAGTAAATACGTAGTAGATTGGGTTAAATTGGTTTCCAGAGGCATTAGATAAAAAATAATTATGTAGGAAGTAGGATAGGTGTTTAGAATCTTCTCTATTTCACATTATTTCATAATTATTAAAAAGTGTAAAAGATTATTTAACATAAGATAAGTAACATGTAAAAACATTAAAAACATAATTTTACAAATTATAAAAGAATTCAAAAAAGTATTTGTTATTTCGGATATTCAGTGAAAGTTGAAACTGTGAAAGTTTGAAAAATTCTGTACAAACTAATTACATGTCACGCAGCTTGTTAATTCTGTGCCGTTGTTTATGATTAGCGATTTTATAAAAGAGTTAATAGTAATGTCAATAACAGAGTGGATTGTGGAATGTAAAAAGAGTATGTGAAAAAGCAATTTAATAGGCTGATATAAATAATTATTACTTCTGGTTTCGACAAATGCACAAATACTGATATTTATAACCATTTAGATAAAAATTTATTTTGCTATTTACCAAATTACAAAATACAGTAGAACTCGATTATATGGACCCGCTTGGACTTCCGGTTATAATGGACCAGTTTTCACGGTCCCGTCTCAATTACTATCTTAAACAATGTAATCAATGTCGCTTATTATGGACTCGCCTGTAATGGACTTTCGTATATAATGGACCGCTAGAATTTTACTGGGGATTTTCAGTAAAAATTTAGTCAGAATACAGCATCCAAAATAAAGAAAAAGGAGAACAGCAAGAGTTAGCTGTAGTTACGATCCAAGATGCACTTAAAATCACTTCAAACCTTGCATCTATTTATTCCGCAAAAAGATGATGGCTACGTAACTCTTTATCAGTTAAATTCAATTCAAAGTACTTTAAATATCTTTTATTTAAAGGAAAAAATTAAACAAAGTAGAATTTTTTAATTTATACATATAATATTTTTTATTTTATTTAGAACGTTGTAGCGTCATTGTTGTTTTCATCAATAAATGAATCATTTATAGTAATATGTACGTTAATAGTATTTTCAGTCAAAAAATTCAATTCTTTAAAATGGACCCTCGGTTATAATGGACTAATGTTGACGGTCCCTCAAGTCCATTATAAGCGAGTTTTACTGTATTACTTATTTTACTTAAATTTGTTGGCGCAATTTTGATACAAAATAAGCTACGACTTTTTTGGTTTGGGTAAAATTTGTTCTATTTAAAAGCAAAAAAAAAATGTTTAAATAATTTTGTTGGACACTTAATCAGAGTGTATTATATCAGCTCGCATTATCGCAGTTTGTTGTTAAATTTATCACTTTTAATTCAAAATAAACGTTTAAACTTGTTGTTAAATTTAATTATAAGTAGGTAGACAAAAACACTTTTATGATACGTATTAGTCGCGAGCTGTTATGCCCACTTTCTGTCCTTGAGACATAATATACTATACTGGATTCATATTTGTAGATTATATCTAGATACGTAATATTTATATTTAAAAAATCTTTCTCTCGGTGGAATAGTAAAAAACAGCCATTTATAACAACCGCAAGGACGTAAACAGCATGAGAAAAACTCAATTAAATAACGTTTAGTATTCAATTAAATAAGGTATTTATTGGTATAATATGTACGCCTTTAAACTGAGTTTAAAAATGAATAATTTTCTCTACACACGATTTTTTTATTGAAACATTAATTGAAGAAACTCTAACAAAAGAAGAAATTAAAGATATTTGGAGAAGTAATTTTTTTTCTTTTTTATTAATTTTTTTTTAATGTAATAAAAGATCCAAAAAGATGCTAATTTTTCTGAGAGAAGGAATTACATACTTAATTCCGAAAGGCCCTAATAACACAAAAATGTAAAAAAATATAGACTAATAACACGTTTACTAACTTTATACAAAATAATAAAACAGCTTGCTTAGCAGATAAAATATATATATTATATATACATATACAAAAAATAAAATTATGATAATAGAACAAAAAGAAAGTAGACGAAACACAGTAGAATGTAAAAAGTAGATAAATATTAGGTGCGTTTGGCTTTGTCACTCCGAGTGCATCTAATCTGTCTTTGTTTGTCTCATTCAGGACAGATAAATCGGTCGCATTATTTGAATTCAGGATATACTAATATAAAGACTGTTTTCATAACAACGTAATCTCTTTCTGCCCCACCTAATAACTGGGTGCACAAAGAACGTGTGTTGTTTTGGATACAGTGGCAAAAAGCATCATATTTTGATTACCGGAAAAAGATAGTGATATATGGACTCAATGAAGTAGATAAGGAAAGAGGCGGTGCATTCGGAGTGGCAAAACCGAACGCAGCTTTTGATAGTATGTTGCTAAGACAAACAAAAAAGCAAACAGATCAATTAAATTAGCGATAAAATAACAATTCTAGAACAAACAAATGTACAAAACAGAAAATAAAAAAAAGCTATGCAAGAATCAATTTATAAAGAACTAACACATCAAAATGTAGATTACAGAGAATCAAATCAATTACTAAAGCTTATTTTCTTTGACTCAGTCCAGTGAGATTATAAAAGGGGTGGTACCATTTAACACGTGCTTTGCAAAAATTTTTGTCGGTTGGTTGTGTTGTTTCAAGACCTCTAACGCACTTGTAGATCAGGGTAGTTGTTAAATGTGTTAATATGGATGGCGTCTCGAAGTAAACATCTAGGGTTGGCTAGGTCAGTGGTTCTAAAACATTTTAACATTTTACCATGCATAAACAAAACAATCTGGAGTCACTGGTTTTACCCAGTATGAATCTGAACCTGAAAATCCCACCCTCTCAATCGACTTAACATTGAACCTCCTTATATGTAAGTGCATTAGGGATTATGAAAACAACACAACCAAGTACCAACAGACAATGTTACACAATTTTCGCAGAATTTTACTTAAAAGAGCGTTTCTTCAAAAAGTACTTTTCCGCTTACGTGAAATTATGTTTTGCACTTTGAGCCAACACGTGTTAAATGGTTCCACCTTTTTTACGATCATACCGGACAGAGTCAAATAAACGGTTTTAGAGAAAGGAGCTACATATTAAGAAACTGAAGGATTTATGCTGGTAATTCAATATAGAGTGATACCAATAAGAAACTACAGAAAAATAGATATCAAAGAAACAGAAGTCAAAGATGACGGTAGAAGATGCCGTAAAAGATAAAAAACGACAACATATGTGATTGGAAGATGTAAAAAAATAAAAAAGGAAGAACAAACAATAAGGTATAACAACGTAAAACAAAACTGTAATAATAAATAAAACAATAGGTCAGGCATAATATTGACTGACAAACCAAATGAGACCACATAGTTAATAAATATAGCAATTTCCAGAAACTATAATCTACAAAAGAATTTATCCTCTGAGGAAAGATGGGTAAATACAAAAAAAATAAGAAAGAAAGTGAAAAGAATGTAGAAACGGTAAACAGTTAAAGTTGATCCAATAATAGCTTCACATTTGGAAATAATACTAATACTAATATTAAAGATGCAAATATAAAATATATAATAATAATAAATAATTCTAGATACGAGTAAAATAACCAAAAAAACTTTAGTTTTTGAAAACTAAGATAGATGAATGTTTCTAACAGAATGCTGAGAAGTGTGCAGTTTTACAATAACAACAATAAATAAACAATTCTAAGAAATTTGTGGTAACAACAGCTGTTCGGTCGATTGGTGGTAAAATAATGAACAATCTACTGTAAGAATAATATGTGCTAAATTTGGAGATAACAACCTAGAATGTCGGGATGGAAGACTTCATTGAGGACTTGAATTGAAAGAACCCGGAAACTGGCATTGAAAATGAACTGGGTTAATAATAATTATTAACTGGAAATTTTATTAATAATGTAGCTACATGTATAAATAAAATAAATAAATTTTAGACACAGAAAATCTTTTTTTATTTTGGAAATTTTTATAAAAATATTAAAACGATTTTTTATTTCTGGAAAATTGGGTGAGTAGTGAGTACCAAAGGTCACTGCTATTTCATCTTAACTTGAATTAATCATTTAAAGATTGTTTAATAGTTAATAACAAATAATACGTAAGCACATTATTAAAAAATATTAATGACAACAAGAACAGAAAAATAACTAATATCTCTGTGAAAATACAGCAGTTAATATAGTTTCTACCATCGTTGAGTGAGAAAGTAACAAGTAAATTGTATAAAAAACCTCAAGAAAAAGTAAATGTTTACGATTAATTATAAATCTGCATGAAGTACAACAAAATGGAGTGTATAAACAACGGTTACAATGGGGTAAAGGTAACTTAAAATTTTTTTGTAAGATTAGAACAGCTTTAAAATGAAATAGCTTTTAGCCACTATTTTGACAATTTATAACCCCCAGCATTTGATAATTTTCAAGTTATTTGCTCTATGAGTACATAGCACTGCTTGGTCTGAAATAACGATGAGAAGAATCGCAATTAATTTGGTAATTTAAGAATAATGTTACAATGTTTTTAGAGATTTTCTTTACTGTGTTTATGCCAATTGGAATATTAAATCAATAACCGATACGGTAGATCAAAAAAAACCATTTGTGAGTTATTTATACAGAATTTTTGACAAATTTAAAAACACTTAAAAAAACATTTGATACTTTTAATGACGTTTATTATCAACTATCGCGTATTAAAGCAAAAGATTAAATAAATAACTTTATTACTTAAAAATCACGTAAAACGCGCAAAGTAGAAAAAACGGCATAAAGAACTCATTGTGGCACTCAAACTTGTTTTATAAATTTAAATTCGTGCCATTTTCAAAACGCGGTCTTTAATACACTATTATAATATTTTGTTACAGTATATACTTTGTATTACAGCTTGAGTATCATTCAGCAAAACAACCAAGAAAATAGGTCATGACACTGCTTTCGAATTTATTTCTTTATTTTGTACAATCAAGTTTACCTCAAATAAATCCCACCTGAACAATTGAACAGTGTCAAAGTTCACTCAATAAACATGTATTAAGTTTTTCCACCCAAAAAACCCATTGTAAAACCAGAATTTTATTGCCAAACAAGTCAAGTCATCCTCAGTGAAATTTCAGAATAAAAAAACCGTAATTAAAACCATTGAATTGCGCCCCACCCAGTCTGGAAGAACAATTAAGTGGGTGTACCTTGTCATGATTTAATAACCGAATGTTTTACGTAGGAAAACGGTGCGGCATACTGCGCGGGAGGCTTAGAAGTCGGCCAATTGATTCTCCAAGTGGATGGTACTCGTGTCGAAGGTCTCCAGCACCAGGATGTTGCTCGACTTATCGCTGAATCATTTGCGCGACGAGACCGTGAAGACATTGAGTTCCTGGTGGTCGAGGCGAAGAAGAGCAACATGGAACCAAAACCTACAGCTCTTATCTTCTTAGAAGCCTAACACTTGCTTAGCCTCCCCGCTAGCGACCCTCCGGGGCCAAGCAACGTCACCGACTGAACTCTACTACTACATATCATTGTATCATCAAGCGAGGTTTCTTTGTTTCGATGCGATCAATGTCTTAAAACACGAAATCTCGCTGTAGGAGTAGTAGGTGGAGGGCTGGACACGTTTATAAACAATAGATCTCGTGAGTGATAAGCTCATTGTTAAAGACTGAATTTATTTTATGTAGGCAGTTTCTGTTTTTCATAAACGTTTAACACTCTTTAAGACATCATTTCAACACTCTTTTGTCCCTTTTACCGTTTACGCAGCTTTTTAATAAAATATCCAATCAGAGTAGTGCTGCTTCCCGCCCTGTCATCGGTTGCTAAGCAACACGTATTGGTATAACCAATCACGGCATAGTTTTCTCGCGGTAAATTCAAATTAACTAGTGTTAAACGATTACAAAATGTTTTCAAACGAGTCCAGTTCTTTGTAGAATCAATATAATATGCATTATAACCATTGTATCAAAGAACATCAGACTCATTAATTGTTACTTGTTGTGTACAGCTTTAGTATTACGCTTTCGTTGTAGGCAAATGGTTGTGCATATTATAGAACCACACTTGTCAAATGATTGACATTGTGGCTTCGGTGACACCAATAGCAAATTCTAGAGGGAGAGGCACTTTAATATCACCAAAACAACAAAAATTTGCAAATGTATATACACAAAAAAATTAATTTTGTAAAAATGCAGTATTAAACCTGAAAAAAAAATTGAAAATGTCTAGCTGAAATATAGCTGTGCCAAAATACAGAAAAGCGAGCCTGAATGAAGTAAATGTTCGCTTTATTTATGTGAAAGCCACTCAGAGTTCCAAAAAGCACCATTTGTTTTCAAAATCATATCGTAGAGAGGAGAGATTTTTGGAAATTCTGAATTAAAACGAGACAAGTTCACACGAAAAATTCAATGTCTGCCTTCACTGCATTTTGCAAAGCACTGTTAATTTGTGCGCTGATGTAAATAGTGTTATTTAATTTAGATTTTAAGTGCGTGATGATTATCTACTGAAAGTAGAAAAATTTAGTGTAGAAAATAGAGCTTAATGCTGAAAAATCAGTACTTATAACTAAATTTATCTAGTCTTTATACAGATTGTTATACAATAATTTACAAAATCTAGCAATACAATTCAGTGTCATATCGGAATATATTCTAAAAGCGTTATAAAATGATTGAAAATATAGAGCGTCTCAGAATGATTAATCGCTCAGACGGCTGTAAACATTCAAATTTAAATTACCAAAACACTAAATAATTTTGACTGAAAACTCTAATTTTGACAACAATTTTGAAAACTCTAAAATGCTTTAAATTCAAATTTGAACAAAAATGGCGTAAACAAATTGTACAAATATTGACTCATTAAAGGTACCTGAAAATGGTAGCAAAATTCTCTAGTAGAGAAAGCTTTGGCACGAACATTGGTCATGAGAATAGCGCCAATGTTTGCCAGTCATTCTGAAACGCTCTATAAATAGTCTTGATCTCCAATCTGTACAAAAACTGCTAAAATTTAGCTGTTATTGTTGCATAAAACTTGCATCGGCTAAAATTAAATGTATATAGAAATAAAATTAGGTGCTATAAAATTGATTTATTTCATGAAAATTTGTAAATTTTATTACTCTATTGACTAAGTTATGTATTTACTAATGTTAATAACTGTTGTTAAATGACGTACGATTTTAATAATTATAACGAATCAGGGAATAATGTTACATTCACCTTGAATTATCAGTTATTTGTTTAATTTTTAATCTGTTAAATAAGAAATTATAATGTTAAACACTACAGTTAGTGAAGCTGAAGTTGCTTATTCTATAGGTATTGAAGGATATAAAATTATAGACTGTAATGTTTTACATAAATATGTAGCAAATTTTATTTATTTATTATTGTAAAGTTATCGACGATTGACCAACAACCCATTGTAGTGTGCCAATTTCAAACACATAATAGATTTAATTATTTAAAAATAAAGCGCTTCTAACAGACGGTTTAAACAACATTTTTATTTTTATAACAATTAAGTAGATACCAAATAAATATTTGATTACAACTAGCCAAGGTGAATTGACTCTTACACAAAAAAGGTCTTAAAGGATTGCAAGCGGGTGTATGCAACCCGATATACCTTACTATATAATTTATATACATTAGAACGAGAAGTTTGATAAAGATAGCGCTATAGTTGGAACATTACGTTCATTGGCGGCTATTTTATAGTAGTTGATTCATCTTGACTAGTTACCTTTATTTATAACAATTTAATTATTTAAAAAAAGCGACACGAATTAATAATCTTATTGTAATAGATAATTACATTTCTCTAATTATGCACACATGAAAATCAATATTAATAACCAAATTGTATATAATCCAGAAATTTACTATTATACATAATATAGATCTGTTGTTTTATTGTTAGATTTGAATTGTTAATTTTGTCAGATATAATTTTATTTATAAATACGTAAACTTAAGTGAATGCCACAATCACATTAATTAAAATTGTTTTACACTGTTCATACGCAATTTTAATAAAGAATGAAAATACGGTTCTTTTACTTTATGTAGTGCCAGTTGTTGCTCCCCATTTTAAGAATTATTTTAATAGAATATGTTACTTTCGAAAAAAATAACAAAGCTGTGGTAGCGTGAATAATGAACAAGAGAAGCCCTGTCTAAGTTCCGTACCGTCTTCCAGGTCTTCCACTGTTGAAGAAATGCACCAGTTACTCTGCTCGTGTGACCTAATTATTAACATTTTGTCAGTCGCTAGAAAACCGAGAATGTGTGTTCTAATTTGCCCTCGCTGAGTTAAGCAAATTTGCTTAATAACACCTGGTTTTAGTTATTTTAAAGAGATTTAAACAATGATTGCAATTTATTTGAGCAATAAGTTCCAGTTCATAACCTATTGGATTTTTCTTATTTCTCTAATAAGAAATATAAAGATTTAATCTTGAATGGCTTCAAGAAAGCAACTTAATTACTAAATCTAGTATTTTTTATTTGTTTAATTTTGAAAAGTAAACGTAATAATGAATTGTTTTTCTCCCCAACAAGTTTATTAAATAAAATCTTTAATACAAGAATTAAACATTTTTATTGCCTAGACTTGACGTTTTGTTTTTATTTTGTTTTTTTAGCAATTTTTTAACATAAGTATTCTAGTCTGAGACGTATTTTTGAGATATCGACCGACATACCAAATTAAAAAAAAAATCTGTTGGCATTCCTGATTACCACAAGGTTTTAAAATATAAGTTTTCTAATGCAAAAATCTCTGAGAATTTTTAATCCGTACCTACTTCTATTCTAGGATAAAAAAAATTTGAGATATCGACCAATATTTCATTATTTCTCGAATATCAGATGGAATAATAGCATTATTTAAGTAAAAATCGTGACAGTTAGCTATATAATGATCTTGAAATGTATTTAGTGTGACACAAAATTGGTAAAATATTTTAAATTTGTTATTAGATCAGTTCTGAGATTTGTATTTTTTGAAATATAAATCGAAATATAATTTTCATAAAAAAAATTTTTGGAAAAATAGGTGTTGGCAACCCTGATCACCAACTTTTGCTAAAATATACCCATGTCTTTTGACATAAAATCTCCAAAAATTCTGAATCATTTTTCATTTTATATAAGTATTTTTTGAGAATCTACCAATATACAAAATTTTCATCACAATATGTTTTTCAAAAATATCTTTAGACAGTCCTGATCACCAAATTATCTTAAAATTTACGTCTTCTGATAAAGGAAATTCTGAAAATTTTGAATTTGTTATCATTTTTGTTCTGTGGTAAACAGTTTCTAAGATATCGACCAATATTCCATCATTCCACAAATACCTGTCAGACCTGTCATTTTAAATAAAAATTTTAACAATAAATTAATAACAATCTGACATTGACCGTGAAATGTGCTTAATACAAAATTGTCAATATTTTTTTTAACCTGTTATTAATTTTGCCTTGAAGAAGCTTTGACTCAAATAAAATCGAAACGTCGACAAATTATATATTTCTTTAATTTATGGTTTTCGGTGTGGGTCTCTTATTAAAGTTTTCAGTTTTCTGAATTTCTCCTAAATATCGAAATGTGTTGTTATTTCTTCTTATTTTATTATTATAACTAAAATTACAGTTTTAGGAAGAAAATCGTAAGAAATCATTAAACTTCCAGTCAATTTAGCTGATTTTACCCAATATTTATCAACGAGTAATACATACAATGAGACACATAAATTCGGTGCCTTTAATTAAGTATATTCTTTCAGTTTTCAGCTTGAATTTAGATATCTCAACAGTTTCAGTTCCGTAAAAATAATTAATTTGTCTGAAATTTCTGAAATCGTCCCAACTGAGTGTGTTTCAGGCATTCAAGCCTCAAATTATGCTCTTATTGTTGCTCATTTTATTACTAATAAAAGTAACAACATTCTTTACATTCGGTCCATCGAGAAAATTTATTTAGGGATTAATTAAATTCGAGGTGATTAGAGTATTGACTCGGTGTTGGCTTCCAGTTTTTTACTCGCATTTTATTTAACTGATAAACACTTTTTTCTCAAATTTTTTTGTCGTTGCGTAAAATTTTCGTCGAGCGTTCCTTTGTTCAGTTGTGGGGAAGTGATCGTTTATTACAGACGTGCTCCTATAAAAATCGGTCTAATTTATTTAAATTAATTAAATTATGGTGATTTCGGTGCAGTTTCTTATTGTGAGAAAGTCTGTATCAACTTTCTAGTTATTAAAGGTGAGTTTGTTTATTTTCTGGTTTTAGTAATTTTTTAACAATAGTTACAAACAATTTTCTTTAAATAATTTTTTTAGTATTTTACATAATCATTTCATTTATTTATTAAGGACACAAAGATGTAAAATGCTACATAACGTTGATCACTTTTTGACGATTTTTATTTACGTAATTTACCAAATTTTTCTTTCTTTCAGTCAGTCAGTCAGTGTTGCATCAATTCGAGAAGAAAACATCCCCTGCTCTAAAGCTAAGTACTTTTATTTTTTTATTATATTTGTTTAAACATATTTACGTATTATTTAAACATATACGCAAATTTTACGTTCTTTTATAAAATCACAAAGAGATAATCAATTTTACTATCATTTATAATTTATAATTTTCCTTATTTATAATGTTCTTTTTTACTCCTTAAAAAAAATAAATAAACGTTTTAAAGTAAATTCCTGTTGTTTTATTGGGGTTGGGGTGAGGGTCAAGAACATCGCTGGATATCCGGATTAAAAGTAAGTCCAAAAGAAGCAGAGGGGACTCGCCAAAGGGCAGAAGAAGATGCACCAGTTTCAGGATTAAAGGTGGGTTTAAAAGAAGCAGAAGGAGGGACATCGCCACCTATCAACTGTAGCAAAAAAATATGCCAAAAATTATTGTTATGGTTTATCTCTATTTTTTAATATTGAATATAGACGTGACTTATTTTGTTTTAGCAGAATTGTTGTTTATTTTTATTAATTAAGTGTAAACAAAAGCTAGCTTTTGTTTAAATTTTTGATTTATTACTCATAATAGTTGTTTACGTAATTTAATGATAATTCACGTATCATGACAGGCTGATATTTTAGTAATATAACGTAAAAAAATTTTTATTTTTCAAAATTTATTGATTTTTGTTTCGTTTTTTTGTTTCAGCCAGAATCCACTTACTCAAGAACAGAACAGATCAGCCAGTCTAATAAAAGATAAGTAATTTTATTTTTTATTTATTAAACTGTATATATCGGTTTAGTTTAAATCATTTTAACGTAAATTTATACAATTTATGCATTCTAAAATTATAAAAACATTACAGAGATAAACAATTTTACTGCCATTATCTCTAATTGATTTAATAATAAATTAACGTCTTTTATTTAGTGTCCTTTCCACCCCCTTTTTAAAAAATAAATAAACGTTTTAAAGTAAATTCTTTTTGTTTTATTTGGGGTTGGGAGGTCCAGAACATCGCTGGATATCTGGATTAAAGGTAAGTCCGAAAGAAGCAGAAGGAGGGGATTCGCCACCCATCAGTTGTGGCAGAAGAAGATGCCTTAATTGCGACTTGACTATTGTAATACTTTTTTTTTATAAAAATGTTTATCTCTATTTTTCAACTGTTGTATTAAATTTTTAATACGTATATGTATTTGAATTGTTTTTTTTCAGCTTAGTTTATTTATATTTTTATTAATGCATTTTTTCAGTTTCAGGTCTTGTTTTGAAAATTACCTAATCCAGAGTGTCGATACAACAGCAGATCCTGCTATATAAAGGTTAGATTTTTTTTTATTTTTTATAACAACCATTTAGATACATTTTATCAAAACTTATTATAAATAAAAAAGAGATCAACAATTCTCTGATTTTTTTTATATCTATTAAAAGTAATTCTGAGAAAACTAATCATTGAAATTTCAATGAAATGAAGAATATTTACAGAAGGATTTTTTTAAATATTTTCAAAAATTGATAATTTTAGAGATATAAATATTGCGATGAGTGACGTCACAAAATTGGCAACAGTGTAAACATTCTTCTGACAGCAATCTAAATTTTAATTTTTTGATTATCTATTGATACTATTTTTTGTGTACAATATGCGATTTTATCAGGTTATTTGCGTATTTAGGTCTTGTTTGGGTCAGATTTCAGAGTTATTTTGTATTGTTTGGTAAACCAGTAAATTGATTTGTGTTTTATTTATCATTTCTCCTTTTCTATTAAAAAATAAATAAATATTTTAAGAGTAATTCCCTTCGTTTTATTGGGTTTGGGGGGCCAAAAACGTAGCCGAAATCAGGATTAAAGGTAGGTTCCAAAGAAGCAGAAGGAGGGGATTCGCCACCCATCAACTGTGGCAGAAAAAGAGGCTTTAAAAGTTTGTTGTAAGTAAGTGTTTTTTTGCCATTGCTTAGACTTTTCTACTAGTCCAGAATAGTCAGTTAAGACTTTTTTTGTAAATTATTTATGCTGGTACATTTTAGGATTCTGCAAAAATTGTTGATCTCCACTTTAATTAAAAAAAAGTTATTTAAAATTTCAGGTTGTATTAACCTCTTCCTTTTTTTCTTATGGAATTTACGTTTTAGGTATTGTTTCTTACTTTATTATTTTTGTTACTTAATTTAAGTATTGTCTTCAGAATTTATTGTAAGCGT
The DNA here is from genome assembly GCA_029207805.1 of Tribolium confusum. Lineage (NCBI taxonomy): Eukaryota > Metazoa > Arthropoda > Insecta > Coleoptera > Tenebrionidae > Tribolium > Tribolium confusum. The sequence goes on from JALGAY010000004.1 coordinate 2,640,555, forward strand.
CAGCTACATTCTTTTTTAATCTTTATTTTTATTCTATTTAATTAAATCAATACTTTATTTTTATATAAGTTTATTGGTTTCTCTGTTTTCCTTGTCTTAATACTTCCTCTATTCCTACACCAAATTAGGTATGTCTTAAAATTTTTGTTTTGCAAACTTTTTTTTACTATTTTGACATATCTTTAAACCCCTTTCATAAATTTACGAAAATATATAATTTTAGTTTTTCAGGCCTGGATGATTTATAGCTTTGTGGTGTCTTAGTTATGTCAGGTTGGTATATAACGTAGGGTGCGCTTCGGACGCTTGAAATCCGATGTGCTTTGACTCCGTGAAGATTGAATTTTATCTTTTTCCCGCCAGAAAATTGACAATTCTAAAGTCGACCAACAAAAATAATTGACATACTTGTTCGAAAAAGTTATCAGTTATTTTTGTTGGCCGACTCTAGAACTGTCAATTTTCTGGCGGGAAAAAGACAAAATTCATAAGCGCCCGAAGCGCACCCCATAACGTATGCTAAGTAATTTTATGATTTTAGGTTGGTAGCGTTAAATGTCAGTGGCATTGCGCTTGCGCCATAAATTTTTGTGAACAGTTCAAAAAGTCATAAAAATATTTGAATGTTAAAATAAAATTACTTCATAAACAAAAAATACTAAACTGTTATTGCTAAATAGTAAAAAAACTGTAATGCCCCTAACCTCAACTATGACATTAAGAAAGTATAAAGTATTATACTTATATATAATTTTTAGAGTGATACAGCTTTGTTTTGCAAGAAATCAAGAATTTCAGTTTATTGATTATTTATTTAACATTTACTGATTTTTTATTGGAGAGTCAATAAACTGAAGCAAATAATTCTTATCTTATCGGAAAAAATAAAAATTTGAGAAACGGTGATAAATACCTTATTTTACGTGCCTGTAAAGTCAAAATTGAGATCAAAATTTAATTAAAACAAGTCACAATTTATTTTTAAAACTTTTTTGTGATTAGTGTTCCGCCACTGGTAATATTCAATTTTGGCGCGTTTTGCAACTTTGACAGTTCACTATGAGAACGCGCTCAAATACAAATTTCTGTATAAAAACGTTTATTGGTCTCAGTTTCTTGTTTATTTACTGCGAATACCTAATTTATTACGTCGTTTTAAACTCTGTAAGTAAATAAACTCGTCTTCCACACATGAATCATCAAATTTCAATCAAAACAAAAAAGTGAGGTTATGTAACGTTACTTTCAGTGCGAGTGGCCGGTGTTAGACCCCGAAAATGAGGACCCCACAGTGCAAAAGACAAGTTACGATCCAGTCAAAGTCATGGTTCTCGCAGACACCCATTTGCTGGGCTCCAGAAACGGGCATTGGTTTGATAAATTGCGCAGGGAATGGCAGATGTACAGGGCGTTCCAGACCGCGATGCGGCTGTTTAAGCCCGATTTGGTGTTTGTTCTGGGGGACCTGACTGACGAGGGGCTGTATTGCAGCGATACGGAGTTTGAGTATTACGTTAAGAGGTTTTATAGCCTGTTTTCTGTGCCAGAGACAACTAAACTGTATGTGGCTGTGGGGAATCACGATATTGGCTTCCATTACAGAGTTAGCCCCTATTTAAACCAGAGATTTGTTGCGGCTTTTAATGCGCCACCGGTTCAGATTATAAGTGAAAGGGGGGTTCATTTCGTTTTAGTTAATAGTATGGCTTTGGAGGGCGATGGGTGCTTTTTATGTAAACCTGCAGAGCAGTTATTAACAAGAATTGAAAGTAATACATAATAACAATAGAAAATTACTTTCGTAATAATTTTTTTTGTAGAAAAACTCAAATGTACAAAAAATCCTGTCGGTGATAAATGCGAGTCAAAACTCGATATGTACAGTAGACCAATTTTGATGCAGGTACTTCTAGTTATTTTTAATTATTTTTGAATTAATTGTATAATTGTAGCATTATCCACTTTACAGAGAGTCAGATATTGGATGTGAGGATTTTGATGCAGCTCCTGATCCTATAAAACGTGAACGTTTTCGTGAAAGATGGGAATGTTTAAGTAAAGAAGCTACATTACAACTTGTTAATCAAATTCAGCCAAGGTTAGCTTTATCAGGACATACCCATCATGGGTGTACAAGAAAACTCCCAAAAGGTGATGGACTTGAAATTACGTTACCAAGTTTTAGTTGGAGAAATAAAGAGAATCCTAATTTTGGACTTGTATGTAATTTTTACAATTTTTCTTATTATTATTCCAAATTTTTAGGGTATTTTCACTCCAAATAATTACGCTTTTAGAAAATGTGAAATGCCAAAGGAGTATACTGTTATAAGTTTGTATATTATTGGGGTTATAATTTGGTTGCTTTGGGTGACTTTTACTGTTTCTACAAGAAGTAGAAGATGTAAGTACAAGCTACGCTGACGGTTTTGACCCCTGTGGGGCTAACCTGTGGATATGTTGGATAATAAAAAAATGTTTATTTTGTTTTTTGTGAAAGTTTCATTTTATTTATTTTAGTTTATTTTTGTTTTTATTTTCAGGTCTTTTTAGGCGTTCAAAGTATTAAAGAAAAACTTTTTTTAATTTGATTTGTACAACAATAAATTATGATTTTCAGTTTTGTTATTTCTTGTTTTTTTTTCTCCTGTTTTTATCCTATTGACAATTAACAAATGCGGTACGGTGAAATTTTGAATTAGTCAAAAGAATCTCTCAATGACGCACGTGTCCAATTTTTTAAAATTTCACCACTAGAGTGCGTATCACTTTTTGATAGCTGTCAATTTTTTAAAAAGTATTTTTATTACCTGATTTATTTTTATTTATACGCTTGACTACATACCGGATCGGTTCACATTATTGTTTTTTATTTTATGAAGACTAAAATTAAGATTAAATTTAATTAAATATTATAAACGTATTACGTACAGTTGATTCTTTTATAACAAATTATGGACGTCACTATTTGTTCTTGAGTTTGAAATCATTATTAAAATGATTCAATTTAAAATTCCCGCCAAAAAAATACAATTTACCAATCAAAAAAATTCCAGATTGTGACATATCTGACCTTGAAAATTTTGTGTTTTACACGCATTTTAAATTAAATAAAGCTAAATTTGACACATATTGTTAAAAATACGTAGAAAGAGTCTAAATCTCAAACAAATTAATATATTTAAATAATTTTAGTGTGATTCTAAAATTAATATCTAGGGGATTAGCAAAATGAGGTTGGTAGTAATGTTCTATCGCCGCGAAGTTCGCCCGTTTGAGGTTAAAAACATTGCGCGTTTTTTGCTTATAAAAGTGGTATTTTTACGAAATTGAGTCGAGTTTTTTACAAATTTAGTATTTGAAGTGTCCGGTTTTTGATTAGAATAAAATTCGGTACGTAATTTTGTGATTTAGTGTTATTTGGCCGTTTATAATTTTAGTGAGGTTATTGAACTGGTTGTCGACGCATTGCTTATTCATTCAACAAGTATGACGTAATATTTGTTGATTGACGTCTTCGCTTTCAAACAAAACAAGAACATAACCTCTATAAACTTTGTTGAATCTGCACGAAAAGGGCTAAAACTCTGACTTTATTGCAGAATTTAGTAATTTTGAGTTAAAGGTAGTTTCAAAAACGGTTCAAAAATTTGTTTGGAACGTGACTTAAATTAGGCATGACAGTTATGTCGTCATTATAGTTGACGCAATTACATGGCCTCCTAGAAGATAGTCAACTTTTCTTAATCATCGTATTCGCTGATTTTTAACAGTGAGGGTGTTAATAAGAGACATGTGGGCAGTTGTTCAACATTCTTGGATTTTTTCGGTGAGTTTTTATTTTTAATTAGATGGAAAAACTGCTTATTCTGACTTGAATATCTGCTTAAAATGGTTTACATATTACGTTTGTTTATATTTTGGTTGTCTTTTGATATCAGGTGACCACGGAACTGCCATTTTTTGGCGGGAATTCTAATTTGTGATAAACGCATATGATTTTTGTTGTATAAAAGAATCAACTGACATACTTTTGTCTGTGTATATGTATATAGAAGCGACCACAAACGAATGAATTTATTTACATCAAAAAATATATATAAAAAGCTATTTTATATGATCTGAATTAGTGCCCCATTAATAGCAATCTGAAATTTTAAATAGTGACGTAAATTCATTCGTATGTAGCCGCGGGTATAGCAATCACTATACGCCTATATGTGTGCCAAATTTCCAACTACTCTTTCTTATAAAGCTCTGTAAAAAAATATGTATAGTAACAAAGTAATAGTATTTTTTAAAGACTGATTGTGCCAGGAAGAAATAAGCATTTATGAAATTTTCTATAAAAGAATTATTTAAAATATTGTAGACTTAAAAAAAATCTGTATTCAAGATAATATTTTTATATCATGTATAAGTGTGTTTCTTTCAAATTTATTTAAATATTTGTATGGAGCGTTCAAATAAAAACGACATTATAGTTTGCTATGAATGGGAAAACGTAGAACGTAGCTTAATACAAATGTATTGGGTGACTGCTAAATTTAAATTTGAATTTTACTAGGATAAAACTGGTACTCAAGGTTAAAACTAAGAGTAATTTTTTTAAGTGGAAAGGTTTGAAATTAACTTTTCTATGACGTCAACGTTCAGAACACGTCTACTTGCTGACCTATTTCACTAATTCGTCACTATCGACACGTCACAACTGAGCAACTCAACATAAAACATAAACACGGTGTTATTTTTACACTTGTTTTACTTTATTTTTGGCATAAAACGATAGTACAGCTGATCAAGGCACACGGAATTTAGTATTTAATATTATTCTTACTTGGTTTTTATTATTGCTAACCGTGAAAGCATAAAGGAGAATAAATAATCGCGTAAAAAGAGTAAATTTAGAGAATGAACGACTCTTATAGAGTAGCTGTTTGAATAGCTGTTGACAGTGGCGGTCCCAATCGTGAATTGAGTCATGCGTGTCTTAGTAGACTTAAATTTATCATAACTTATGGTCCTAATAAAAAGAAAAAAATTATAACAAAAGAATCTGTTGGTCTTTATTTATAGTATTTTGGTGAATCACGTCCATTCTTTTTACATTCGAAATTTGTTACGGGGAAGTGGACAAGGCAGAAAAAAACTATATTATAAGGCCAACGTTTCGAATCCTTTATTGATTCTTTTTCAAGGCTCTTAATAAATGTCAAATTTGTTTGACATGGTACCAACTTGTCTCTTTTCTTTTTCATTCTTCCGGCGACCACTGGCCGAGACAAGTTGGTACCATGTCAAACAAATTTGACATTTATTATAAGCCTTGAAAAAGAATCAATAAAGGATTCGAAACGTTGGCCTTATAATATAGTTTTTTCTGCCTTGTCCACTTCCCCGTAACAAATTTCGAATTTATTTATAGTGTTTTTTTTCTTTTAACAGCCCCCTCTTTCTCGTTTGCTTTCCTGGAGAGCTTTTTCACCATTTTATATTCACCCTGTATCCGCGAAGATAATGATCGATGAAGGCGCCAAAATCGCTTTAAATATGGCTGACGAAAGATTCTGATACAGTTTCTGTGATTTATCAATTTTTTAGTCTCAATAGTCATTTAATGACTAGAAATATAGAAAAATAACGTCGTTTTACATTTGAAAATGTAAAAGTAGGTAAAGCTTTCAGTCAAAAAACGTCAAAATATCACGATCTGAAGTGGTAAGCAATGTTATCAAAAGTAGGAGGAGAACATTATTAACATTTGGTATTCAGTTTGAAGCATAACAGCCAATAGTTTTGTGTGAATAAATCACGTTACGTTGAAATTTATTTCAGAAGGAAATTATACTTAATTATAATTAGGTACCTGAATTATTTGAAATTGAAAATCCAAAAACATCTAGAATTTTATTAACTTTAGAACCAAGTTAAATGTAAATTGTAAGTGTACAAAATTTGTGTAAAAGAAATTATTTTCCTTTATTGTTCTAACGTCAACGTGACAATACTTATTTTCCTGGTACCAAATTTTTTTTCCAGAGGTCATTTTGGCTTATATAGTTTTTTTTTGAACGCTCGATGCTAATCCGTATGCTGTATTTTAACCATATTGTAAATCTTTATACTGTTAGTATTTCAAATAAACAAATTTGTCTTTATTTGCAAAAATATTTTCGTTATCCTTATCTACATCTACTTGATTTAAATACGAGCTTGATTTTATGAGCTTCTGTCAAAAATCTTTTTAATTACCATTTTTTTTGTTATTTAATTTTTGTAAATATTACAAAAAATGTTGAATGGATTTTCAAAATTTTTGTATTTTTAAATTAACTGTAGTTAAGGCTTAATGGCAGTTTATACACTTGGTATTAAAATTCTTTTTATATTCTTTTATTTCTTTTTTAGTTTAGAGCAATTAACTTATAAACGAATTTAATTTTTTTGTTATAACTATAAAATAAAAATTCTTAATTATTAATTGTAATTTGAAATAAAAATTATTATTTCTAATTACTGTGAAGCAGTTTACTATATGTTTTAATTTTTTTTTTGATAAGAAACGTATCTAAAGACGTAAATTAGTGCCCCAAATTAGACTTTCATCGCTTAAGACTTCTTGAACTTTGATAATCAACAAATTTGATTTTCTGATTATTTATAGTAGTTTTTAGGAAACTTTGACTCATTTATAAATTAGTTAATTAAATTATTTTTTTAAAAACATTCTGTAAGGAATATTAAAGTAAAAAATTTATAATAATATAGGTTTTTAGGCTTTGATTCAGCTAACTTTTCTCTAGATTAAAAAAAAATATTTCATTATTATAAAAAATAGTCTACACAATCATACAAAATTTGTAATTTTTTTAATGTTGTCTTTATTAGTTTTTTTATTTTTTTGTGAATAGGTAAAAATAGTAAACATGCGATGATTCAACTGGAGGCCGCTTGGTGTCTAAAACTGTGTAATTGGGGTTAATTCAAAGTTATCATTGAATTAGATTAAAGCTGTCGATAAAAATCCTTCTTTATTTCAAGTAACTGTAATAATAATAAATCATTAATGACGAAATTTCTACAATTTATAAATATTTTATTTGTTAAAAGATATCTCATTTCACATATTTTATAATTACGGAATTCAAACAATATTCCTCCACCCAAAATATCCAGATAACAATTATATTTAAAGAAGTTTGGAAATATTTTATATTTTCGATGATTAATCAAGGTCATGCAAATAACCCCCTGTTTTTTTGCGATTCATGTTTTACGTAAATGGTATTGTGATATGCGGCAATACTGTTACAAATTTTTATTTTTTTTTTTGGAAAAAAACACGAGATGTTTTTCTCGAAACATGTACCGCCGGATGTTCATATAGTAACCGTATCGAATAAGACAATTTTTACGTAACGTATTTATAAATCAACAAATTTTTGATTATTTGTTGCTAACATGATAAAAAGCAAACAATATGAAACCGGCATATCACAGATATTGCACAATAAACGAAAAGTTCACAATATTAACTTTTGCACTTGCATTTTTTAATAAAAAATTGAAAGGATAAAGCTTTTTGTCGGATGTTTATTGATGGACCAACTATTAATTAAAGAAAAATATTATACACTATTATCAACAAATACTGATTGAGTTGGCAAGGAATTTACTAGAATTTTTTTAGCAAGTTGTTATTGTGTTACCTATATAGGTTATGCCTTTAGTAAGAATGAAAGGTCGACCAGGTTTTGTTTTTGCAACATTACCTGTGTTTAAAAGACATTCAACAACTTGCGTGCGGTGTTGTTTAAAGAGGATAAAAACTACCACTTCGGGGTTCTAATTCTAATGTTCTTATTCGAAAATAATTTTAATAAAACTTTTGCAACTACTAATGACAATGGCATTTCGCGCCTTTTAGTACAGTCAAACTCGGATATAAGGTCAATTACCGGACCAGCGGAATTTTGACGATATAAGCGGACTGACGCTAAATCCGAGGTGAAATTAAAACCTCAAAAAATGTGTGTACGTTTTTACTAATTGTATACTAATGCATTACGATGGCTCAACGTTTTTTGTATTAGATGTTATGTATTTTAATAAGAAATAAATTATAAAAAGATCATTGCTAAAATTTGCTTGAATAAATATGTAGGTATTTATTGTGAGAATGCCTGCTAATTGAAATATTGTATGTAATAATAAACATGATTTGATGTATCACCTTCGCCTAACACAAATGGAGCTGAATTCAGATAGACGATGGAATTTACAATAAATACAGAAGGTGTGGAGCCAAGTACAGTCAAACCCGGATTACCGGACCAGCAGAATTATTTTGACGTTCTAAGCGGACCTCTTAAAAAGGGACCTCTTAAATGTTGCATATTAACATCGCAAAAAGTCATAAAAGGGGTTGTACCGATTAGCACGTGGTGGGTAAAAGTGCTGAACATGATTTCACGTAAGCGGAAAAATACTGTTTGGAGAAATGCGCTTTCAAGTAACATTCTGCGAAAACAGTAAACCGCTCTTTAAAGATGCTGTACAGTCGTCAGTGGGTTGTATTTTTTCCATGATCCCTAATGCATTTATATATAACGTTCATTTTTAACTCGGTTGAGTGGGTGGGATTTTCTGCTTCACGTTCAGACTGGGACAAACCAGTGGTCCCAAACTGTTTTGTTTATGCATTGTAAAATGCATGGCGCACGTTGAAATGTTTTAGAATCACTGATTTAGCCGAGTCTAAACGTTTACTCCGAGACACCACCCACACTAACTGATTTAAGAACGACCCTTATTTACAAATGTGTTAGAGGTGTTGAAACAACACTACCAACAGACGACTCATACCAATGCGGTAAGAAGTTTTACAGAACACGTGCTAACCGGTACAACCCCTTTTACGACCTAACCGGACAAAGTCAAAAAAATAAGGTTTAAACGAGTTTGACTGCACGTATTTTAGTCTAATGTTGCTGGGACCTCTGAAATATTGACGTTATAGCCGGGTTAACTCTCCATCCCATGACGTACTAATCGAGTTTGACTGTAGTTATTTTTTTCTTTCATAATTTTTACTATTTTGAACGATATTTTATCATCGTCTGGTGCCATGCAGTTTTTTTATTTTTGAATAATTGTTACTACTTAATTCTTTGTCCAAAATGTTTTCATTTTCTATTTTGTTGGTCCTGTTTTTATGGTGAATTTTTTACCATTCCAGTCTCCAAGAATCCTTGCTATAATCTTTCGTTATTTCTTTTTATTGTTGACTGCAATATTATATTCTTTTTTTTTTCCTAAAACTATTTTTTTAATCCTCCCACGTGCTTTGTTTTGTTTGTAACACCAACAGTTTTTTACTATTTATTATTATTAATATTGATAAATGCAAATTGGCGCCGTAATCACCACGTGAACCTGTTTCAAGCTGGGTCAAAATTGTTTGCTTTTAAGATCATTACCAGATAATTATGTTTTACAAAATAAAATTAATTATTATTTTATGTGTTGTTATCAACACCTAGAATTTTCATTTAAAGGTGCCTTATTAATTTTTTCAAAATTTTGAATCATCTATTTTATTTCTAACCTATTGTCCATTTAAGATTTTCAATGAATTATTTCATTTTTTTTTGAGTTAAAAAATAAAAAAAATTGAAGTTAGTACTTATTTCATTATTAATATTTAAATATATTGCATCGCCCAAGTTTACTATAATTTATGTAATAATGCGGATATGTAAACCATACCAAAGTCCAAAATATTGCAATGATAAAAATAGTAATAATTTTCTAGACTTTTTTTTATTATAATTTTATTAAACGATTAATTTTTTGCACAACATCCAATTTGAAAAATATTTTTTATCGTGACTGAATTGTGTTGTTTATCGCAACAGACGGATTATTGTAGTATTTTTGTACAACAATAAATAATTTCTTGAAGCAACTTCTGGTGTATAAATTAAAATTTTTAGATACTGAGTCCATTGAACTTTTTTAGTGACCATATTATCTGACTTTATCTAAAAAACGGGTCATCCATTAAAATCTAAATTTCTAACTAGAAGAAAAGTTGAAATATTAAATTGGCCCAAATTATTGGATGATTAAAAAATAAAAATTATTTCTTTGTATTTTTTTTTACAAATCAACTGTTGCTTTTGTGAATTTTCCAGTGTCAAAATTTCAAGTTAATAGTTATTTATATTATTAGTGGGATAGAAGCATCATTTCATAATGAGTGTGTAGATTACAGATAACGAGGGCGGTAGCCCGAGTATCTGTAACACACGAGTTACTGTAATGTGCTCAAGCCCACGTATGATATACAATGATGACTGCATAAAATTAAGAAAATCGAAAATTTAATGCTGCCGATAATTCCTATTTTTTTACATCAAAAATAAGGTAACCTATAGTACCTTCAGTAAGCACTGTTGCAACCGCTTAAAATTTTTTAAACAAAGCTCACCATGCGACAATGCTGCTTCTTGCTTGGTGTCAGAGAAGTCTAAAGAAAAGTACGAGATGGCTTTTCAACGGTTCAGTTCATGGTGCGACGAGAATTATGTTAAAAATATTACGCATGAGAAGGTTCTACTTGCATATTTTGATTATTTATCAAAACAGTATAAATCATCGAGTCTCTGAGCCTTTTATTCTATGATTAGAACAATAATGAAAATAAAGAAAAATGATGACATCAGTAAATACGTGCGTTGAATCGTTTTTCTGTAGAGAAAATCTAAAGGATATCGTGCTAGAAAATCGCAAATTGTCAGTAAACAAGATATTAGCAAATTTTTACAAGAAGCAAATGATGATAAATTTTTGTTAATGAAGGTACTATACTCTTCTTATGCATAAATTATTCTTATTAAGTAATGCTAATTTCAAGATTGCTTTAATAATTAGACTTGCTAGAGCTTGTACGATCCAAGAACTTACCAACATACTTTTGGAAGATGTCAAAGATCAGGGACAATGCTTCCTTGTTCTAATACCAAACACTAAAACAAATATATCCGGAGAATTTTGTATTATGTCAGGCGAAATTGATAGAGTCAACATATTAGAATGAATTCGAAAATATCCTGCACTTCGCCCTAATAACGCCAGTAATGGACAGTTTTTTAGGATACAGAAACCAGAGGTATATAAAGTCACCTGTTGGTATAAACACATTTGCTGCTTTCCCCAAGAATATTGCTACTTTTCTTCAGTTACATAATCCAGCAGGATTTACCGGACATTGTTATAGGCGCTTATCTACTTCGTTGCTTGCTAATTCAGGAGCTGATCTTTTAACGTAAAGCGTCATGGGTGCTGGCGCTCCAATACAGTGCCGGAAGGGTATATAGACACGACAGAAGAAAATAAAAAACAAATTGCTTCAAAAATTCTGGGAGACAAAAATACTATAAGAGTTAGAACTCTGCATCAACAGCTGTTATCGAAACAAATGTATCAGAAATGGCTTATCCTACTATAAGTAGGTGTGAAAATTGTGTTATTAATATTTATAACAATAATAGCATGTAATTAAGATTGAAATTATAATTAAAACAAATTATTTTGGAATGTGGATTTTTATTTTATTACTTCACTAGTGAAGTATATCTCACTTTGACTTTACTTTACTCAAATATTTAAGATAATATGCAGTCATAGATAAATAAATTAATTTCAAGTCGATTTAATATTACAGAAGGGCCCATCTTTCTAAATTCAAAATTTTTATATTTAAATTCCAACAAGAAAGCGATTATTATTCAGCGGATCAAATGAATATGAAATAGACACTTTACCTTTTGAACTATTCTACATTTTTTAACTAATATTTTATTAACGTTTTTTTCAAAGTTAGTCGTTTTTTAAAGACACTAACATTCAGAACAAATTTTTAATGTCAAATGATTCGGGAAATCCATTGAAGACCAGAAATAATATATTCAAAATTGAAAATTTTAGAAAAAAGGATTCATCTGGTAAATAATCGTTTTATTTATTCTTTAAAAATATACTTGTTTTTGAAATAATAATAATTTGCAACAATAATTACGTCCATTTAAATTTTCACAACTATTTTCGTCATTATCTTTTCCAAAAATAAATTTTACCCAAAACAAACTAAACAAAGAGAAATGCAATAATAACACACGACAATATAAATACATCAATTTAACGTGCGCATTCATCAATAAAACCATGAAAATATTTTGATAATAATATCGCGTAAATCAGAGTATTAATTCCGTTTCAGTTCCTCTATTTACTTCATGATACGTAAATAAAAAAAAACCGCAACATAACTTTCCCACCGAGATGTAATAACATTCCGAAACAAATACATTCGCTTAGAAAAAAATAAAAAATACGTAAAGATTCTGATTAAATTTTAAATAATTATTACAACACATCTGTTGATTTATCTACGCACACAGCAAAATTCGCTTTGATAATCGTGTGGTCTGATAAAATGCGCGAAATCTAGTAATTCGCCAAAATTCTTTCATCAGACAAGTCGACTATTTAAACAGCGCAAAGCTCGAACTACTCAATCAGTCATTGATAGAATTCGATAAGTGAAACAAGTGTTGTGTCTTAACAATTTAAAAAAAATGGCAAAAGTGTTAAATTCAGCCCTGATGACAACAGTCATCAACACTCCAGTGAAGCTACCACCGACCGATCCGGAAGAACGACAGATAACAATGGAAGAAGTGTCATGGCATGATAATGCCGGTGATTGCTGGATAATAATCTATGATAAAGTGTATGATATCACTGATTTCCTAGACGAGGTAATTACATCCTATTAATTTTTTTTTCATCCATTAACTTTTTTTAAATTGTTTCAGCACCCTGGGGGTGGCGATATTTTACTGGAATATGCCGGTCGTGACGCCAGTGTTGCTTTCAGAGGGTCGGGACATAGCAAGCAAGCCCTAAGGGCCCTCAATCGTTTCGAAATTGGTGAACTGCCAATGCATGAAAGGATATTCAGAAAGCCCGGAGGATTCAAATTAAGTGATATTCCGGAGTAAAAAAAGTCACGTGTTTATTTAGTGTTAAGCCCTTCTTCATTCGAATTATCAACATTTTGTTGCCAAGTTCATAAAGTCAAATGTCAGTTTCGCGATATCTACTTATATAATTTTATACATTTATTTATTATTTTTACTTAATTGTAGGCAAGGCTCGGATTAGGCTTATCAGTATTCGATTATTTATATTGTTTATTTATTATTGGAAACCTACCTCTGTAAAATATTCAGTATTTTATGAAAATACTCCTAGACGGAATTAAATATACTCTTTTGAAATTTATTTTTGGTTTTTATTTTAATTTATTCTATTTAGAGAAATCGGAAAAATGAAATTTTACACTTGCAAGAAAGGTAATTTGAGTTGTGTAATTTGGAAGCCATATACGAGTAAAATTCTATAATCAATACTTAGGAGAACTGTATACAGGTGTCCCAACTAAAATTCCAGGTTTCGACAAACTGCTTAAAGGTGCTAAAAAAGGTCAATTTTAGCGTAGAGGGGGACCAATTATTATCATAGCTTCAAAGTTATTGCTACAACTACAATACTTTAATTGTGAATTTTGAGGAAACGGGCACTGTTTAGGGTTGCCAACTTTTCGATATCGAAATAAAAGACATTGTTAAAGACGTGTCTAGGATTGTTTTTTAGGGAGAGGGGATGGGGGAATCGAGGAGGATTGAGTTTGCATTTTTACTTACCATCTTACTGTAGTCTTTAGAACTCTTCTCTTGGGTAGGTTCTTGGACTTTTTTTACTTCCGGCTTTTCAAGCAAAAATTTAGGAGCCGAAGGCGATAATTATTTCAAGAATAAATGTTTTTACAAAGTTTATTATAAATAAATAAAAACTGTTACTTTTTGTTCCTAAATTCTATTAAAATTTTTGAAATATTAGAAAGATGGAAACGAAAAATACTGTAAATTGCTTCTTCTAATCTCAGACATTTTTCAATATCTTGCTCGAAGAACCTCAATTTTTAATACAATTTTTATATTAAAATAGAAAAAATATATGAATATAAATTGTTCCAAAATTCGACGTTTTATGTTGGGTTTTTGTTTATTTATTTATAAAAACTTATGTCTTTTTTAATGTTTCAGGGTTTATAAGGGCTATTAAGCCCTGAAACGTTAGTAGTAAAATAACAAAAACAAAAAGAAGAGTGCCATAAATAGGACTATTGCAAAATGACCCGTCTATTCTCAGACTTTTTTCTACATCCTGCTCGAAGGACCATACAGTTCTAACACTTTTTGTGAGCCGAAGAAAAACTAATATAAAAATTGTTTCTGCAGTGTTTATAAAAAAATAAAATTAAATGCTCGCGAATTTTTTTAATACTCACAATAAAACGTTTCTCCTCATCTGGGTCAAACGACCATAAAATATTTACTCTTTGGGAACCAAAGGCGATGATTATTACAAAAATAAATATTTACTGCAATTTTTATAACAGAAAGAGTATAAACTGTCTTTTCCAGCTCCTAAATTGTATTAAAAACTTTCATATAGATAACTAAAATAGAGATTTTTGATTGTTTGAAGCAAAAATTATTGTAATTGTTCCACTTTTTTCAGTATCCGGCTCGAAGGTTTATTCTTTTATTAACATGGAATTTTTCTGGGATTTTTACTATTCTAGTTTTCTTTACTTTGGTAGTTTTTCTTATTCTTATTTTTTTCCAAATATTATATATATATTCGGTTTATAGCGTCTTGTGTCGCCTTCCGATTCCCAATCTCCATTTTTTTCTGTCTAACCAATCTGCTTCGGCTACATTTTAATTTTTTTTTTTTAATTGTTTTTGTGCAATCTCGTCAATGACTGTTGTCTTTGTATTCATTATATCTCTTATCTCGTCGTTTCTTTTATGGTCTAATTTTGAGTGTCTGGCAGATCTTCGTAATGCATCCATTTCTGTTGCCAGTATTTTCCGTTTGTCATTTTCTGTCATAGTCCATATTTCGGCGCCATATGTTAATACACTTTTTACCACGGTGTTGTAGATGTTTGGCTTCCTTTGTCTGTCTATATTTTTTGACCAAAAAATTCCATTAAGTGCTCCTATGATTCTTCTACTCTGGCCTACTCTTTTTTGTATTTCTTTTTCATCTTTTCCGTTTTCTTCGAACGTTATTCCTAAGTACTTGTATGCTGTACATCTTTCAAATGTAGTTCCATTATCTAATTGTAAATTACCATCATTGCTTCCTATGCCCATATATTTAGTTTTTTCTATATTTATTTCCATTCCCCAGTTTTTATATTCCTCACATAACTTTCTCGTCACATATTCTAGGTCTTCTTTTGTTTGAGCTACCACTACTTGATCGTCCGCAAATTGCATAGTATAAAGAGTGGTATTGTTTAATTCAAAGCCCATTCGGCAGCATTTCTTCTTCCAATTTTTAAGGGCGTGTTCTACATATATCTTAAATAATGTTGGTGAAATGCAACAACCTTGTCTGAGGCCCTTTGATATCCGAAATCCACTTGGCAGTTTTTTGCCAATTTTTATTTGAAATCTACAGTTATTATACATTTGTTGTACTGCTTTTATTAATGTATTATTTATTTTTGTTTGTTCCAGTGCTTCCCATAATTTGATAACTGGTACTTTATCGTACGCCTTACTTAGATCAATAAATAATAAATGTGTTTCCCTGCTTTTTGCAATTTGTTTTTCAATTATTTGTTTAATACAAAACGCATTGTCGATACATGATCGTCCTCCGCGAAACCCACTTTGTTCTTCTGGTTCTTTGCTAGAATATTCTGATTCTATTTTATCGCGTATAATCCGTCCATATAACCGGCTAAAGGTACTTGTAACCGAAAGTCCTCTATAGTTGTCACAATTTCTACGATCATCTTTTTTATGTAGTGGGGTGATGTAAGCCAACTTCCATTCGTTAGGGATTGGTTGGCCGTTAATGCACATTTCAAATAGTTGTGTTATCATTCTTGTTAATTTAGTTGTTCCATTTTTAATTAGTTCTCCAGGTATTCCTCCCGGTCCTGAAGATTTATGGTTTTTTATATATTTTATCGCATTACTCACTTCGTCTTCTGTTAACATTATATATTCTCCTTTTACATTTATTTGTGTGTTCTGAATTGGTGAATTATCTATAAATTGCGATCTATCTTCAGTAAGTAAGCTTTCATAGTACTTATTCCATTCTTTTAGTTGTATTGTATTTAATCTTGTTTTTTCTCTATACGGTGCTTTGATATTTTTTATTAATCTCCATATTTCTGTGCATCGTCTTCCTCCTATATATGTGTTTATTTCGGTACATTTTTGGTCCCAATATAGCTTCCTCTCTTTATTCACTGATCGTCGTACCTCTCGTTGCATTTGTTTATAGTATATTTATAGTTTATATAGTATAGTCTATATTTTTCCAAATATTGTTTTTCAAATTTGCCTAGAATTTTGTTTCTCCAGGAATCAAAAATCTTCCTTTACAGTTTGTTTTAGTAGTATTTTTTCTTCTTCTCTTCCAATCGTTGGTTTTATGATTCTTTATTTTTCTATAGGCCTAGAATCTACAGTTCTTTTAGAATTGTCTAAACTGCGTTTCTAAAATTTTTCTTGTAAAACATACATATTAATCTTCCAAGTATTTTTGTTATAAGGTCCTCCTTTCTAAAAAATTTTATTTAATCTACTTTTTCTAGTTTCTTCTAGAATCTACTCCTGTTATTCTTTTTCCACTAGTCGTAATTCTACTTATTGTTCTTTTCTCTCTACCACTAAATATCCTATTTATGTAGGTTTTATAACTCAAGTATGTATAGAGCTCTTGTTTGTTTATACGTACTTAAAATTTATTTTGGTGACTTAAAAGGACGTATAAACAATTAATTTCTTTTTGAAATCAATCAATCACAAGTTTTAGATTATTAAAAAAATTAGTAGCAACAAATTCAGCAATGTTTCGACGCAATAACCTCTTTATAAGAGTTTTAGGAACACAGATTTTTTGCAAATTTTTATCTCAACTCAAAATGCTCTATAAACATTTTTCTTCCTTTTTAAAATCTCTGGCCGTCTAGTGACGCTCTAGCTGATGATATACGTATGGGACGTGGCTTGCTTAATTGTAACTATGTACAATGCAATATAATAAATTATTAATTGGGTCAAAACAGTTTTAATTTAGAACTTTTTTGCTATTTGAACGACTTATTACGTTCGGAGTTACTTTGTATTGTGGGTTTTTATTTTGTCTCAAATTATGGTATACAAATCCAATAGATTGAAGCAAATTTGTTTTTCTCTCATAAGTTTTAATAAAACTCGACCTAAAGTTAAACGTTATTTAAAAAAAAATGTGATATTAAAATTATAAATTTAAACTCTTTAAATCATAAACTCCGATATAAACAAAAACAAACTTATTGTAGAATATTATTTTGAATCTTTAAGATTAAATTGTAAATTGGGGAAACGGTGACATTAAATTATGTTTTTTCTGCGACAACATTTGAATCTGACTTTAGTCATTTCAGATAATTCACAATGCAATTTTATACTTTAATATTAATTAAATAATAATTCATACAAATCGTAGGAAACTATTGGGGGAGCATCTATTACAGCGAGCCAAAAAGAGCGAGTCAGTCCCTGAAAAAATCAGCGAGATGGCTGCAAAAACTCAGCGTTTCAACTTCGTCAGCTCCTCCTATCATTTTCAACGGTTTGAGAGCCTTAAGCTAAAATTGACCTGAAACTTATACGAAATCGGAGATTTTAGAGGGTGCAAATTTTAGGTGAGACAACTTGTTTGTATACCGGGTGTCTCAAGTTTTATCTCCACCCCCATTTTTAGCCTTAATTCTTATCATAAAAGAATGCAACTTACAGAGTAAATTAAAAGAGGGGATTACTTCAATCGTACCTAATTACCTTTTTGATATCATTTTATTTATGGCTGTAAAATTAAAAAAAACCGTTTTTGCGAAATTTTCAAACTTCTAATTTTTACACTAATCAATCAGAAATTTATTTTTAAACTGATCCGTATTTATATTTACGTAAAAAAATTGCTAAATTTTGAATAAAACCAAATTTTAGATTACGGACTCAGAATTTGGATCGATTTATGACATGTCTTCTTAAATTGGCCATAAATTTTATTCACAAAGCTTGGTACTAGACCGGATTTGCGGATTTATGATCTGACCCAAACTTACCAGGACAGTACTACAATCGGCACGCGCCTAGTTTTACAGCAGGTACCATAAATATCGGAATCCACAATCCAATAAGCTTTCTTTTGTGTACTAATTTTACAACTTCATCATAAATTCGTCAAAATAAAGAGCTCTAATATCAAAATTAAAATAAAACCACAAACGTTTTAAAAAATGTAAGAGCATGACGAGATGTGGGGCAACGTAACGCAAATATGGACAAAACATGATCTAAATTCATTAATAAACTTCTGAGTAAAATGCAATAAACTAGCGATTTAATTAAACGACATAAAATTTGGACAAGATGTACTCCTATAAGAGATAATCACATGTGAATTTTTTCAAAATTTTTGCTCAAATAGAAAGACCCCTTTTGGGGGTGGAGGTAGAACTTTGGACACCAGGTATATGGACATATTGTATAAATGGGCTAATATTAGTATAGATCAAAACATACTCTTGTTACCAGTGCGATAACTCTTTTGTAAATCAGTGTAGGGAACATGGGTGGAGTCATACATTATTTTAAAAAGAACAGAATTCTCGTTTCTGACGTATCAAAGTTTATCAGTTTTAACCACGTTCTACTTCTTATTAAACAATTAGAAACAACAATTAAAAATTAAACTAAACAATTAAACAATTTATGCACGTTTTCTGAAATTTTCAGGGAGATAGTTTAAAAACTATCTTTTCTGCGACAGTGACAGAGTGACTCTAGGAAAAAAAAAATTCGACCATCTTCTGTTAACAAAAAAATATTACATCATTTGATTATACACAATCTAGTTCCATCCCACCTTTGATACATTTTGAAGCCCTGAGGATGATCTTCTTGTAGGACGAAACCTGGATTGGTTATAAAAAAAAACATCAAATTAAACTCTCTTTTTATTTTTACTAAAACTCATATAATTCCGCCGACCTAAACTTCTTTTTTACTCTCTAAAGAATCACTGTATCATTCAAAAAAAAATAGTTTTTTTTAATAAAGTGTAGGAAATGGATATAAATACACTTTAATACGATTTCAAAAAAGATTTAATTCTTCTCAAAATGATGTATAATCTAAATTTAAATAATTTTCATCAAAGATTAAGGATAATTAATTTTTAAAAATCAGTTTTCAGTAAAATTAGTTTTTTCTAGCCACTAGCGCGTAATATTGGTTGCCTATTCAAATTTCGATTAAGTGATACTGCAATACTATAATATTCTCAGCGCATGTAGTATATGTCACTGTCACCTGTCAGACATCCCAGTTGTCAAAAAATGGTATTGTTTATAAGAAAATTATAAATAGCGTCGTATCATCTCACTTTCAAGCCATTCCCCACAGATTATAAATGTAGCCTATTTCTAAAATTGTAACAAATAGCATTCCTGAACCAAAGGTAACCATTTTGAAGCGTTAATCGATTTTTCATTTACATAACCTCATTTTTCTAGTACTTAGCATGGACAAAGCCAAAAACGACCAAAGTACAGAAGACAGACGTCTTTGGATCGGAAATCTCGATCCTAGAGTCACCGAGTAAGTATAGAATTAAAAATAATTAAGATTTTTAACTTACACGTGCCATTTCTTTTTACTGGTATCACCTTCTGAAACTCGTGCAAAAACATGGTGCCATTGAAAAGTTTGATTTATTATTTCATCGAAATGGACCTTTAGCAGGCCAACCAAGGGGTTATGCTTTTGTTACTTATGTTAATAAAGAAGATGCTGTTAGAGCAAAAGAAGTACTAAATCATGTTTTAGTAGGCCAAAGAAGTATTGTCGTTACGTGGGCTCATAGTATAAACAATGTATGTTATATCATTGATATGTTAGTTTTTCACTGATAGATAACGTTATAGGAAGAAGTTGAGAAACCTAAACCTGAAATAAATATTCCAGCATTAGCCATGTCAAAAAGTGAAAAGAAAACAGATAGAGAATCTCAAATTCAAGCCATAGAAGCAAAATTAAAATTAATGGAGAAAAAGGCTGAAGATGAACTTAAGATCAATGATACTGTTGCTACAAAACCACCAGTTATTACACAATTTCAGTACAATAAACAAGCAGTTACCAATAATAGTTTGAAGACCAAAACAGTTTTAAAACGACATGATAAATTTGTTAAGCCCTATAGTAAACAAAAAAATAATAGGTAATTAAAGAATTTTTTAAATGAATCTCAGGAACGTAATTTATTTGTCGAAATTTTTTATTAGATTTTATTTATGTGTCATTTTTATGTTGTAATTGCTTTTTATACTTTAACTTTACATCTAACAATTATTTTATTGTTTTATCCAAGTATTAAATTTACTAAATTAAGCTTTAAGTAATTTATTATGAAAAAATGTATTATTTTCAAATACAAATCTCGAAAAAGTTATTTCGTTTTTTATTGCACAGGTTTTACCAGATTTCTCTGGTACCTATAATTAATAGAAGTGTCTGTAAAACAATTCTATTTTGTTCGACTGAAAGTTAAAATGAAAAAATTAATCCCATTGTCAAGGTTTATGTAGGCAACACACAATACAAAGGTGCAAACTACATGTACTCTATTGGGTTGATTTCAAGTTGAGATAATACCGGTAGTATCGCAAATTTTAATACTTTTCCATGACAACAGCGAATCATAGCCCCGAATTTGTTTATTTTTCCATGGAAACAAAGATATTACTGGTATTATCTCAACTTGAAATCAGCCCATATGTACATTTAAATTTTAATACTAATAAAAGTCAAGTAAAAAATAGTAAACGGGATAAATTTAAAGTAACGAATAAACTTCGTAATTCTTTTATTTTTCAAAATTAAAAAAATGTCGTTTATATGATGCGGTCATAGAGGAATAAATAAATAAGACTTATTTATTTATTCCTCCATGGATGCGGTAATTAAAGAGATATATGAATCCTTCGGCACATGGGGAATAGAGGGACTCCTTATGACAAAAAACAGGAGCGAGAGATGCTCAGAAATTTTTAACACAAAATAGTCTGTCGATTCAACGCGGAAATTCCTTGGGTCTACTAGGAACGGCTAATAAAGAAACCGGTCTTGAAGGATTATATTCTATGTTAAAGTTTTTCAAATTACTAAAAAAATGTAAAAAAAACAGAAATATTCATCATAAAATATATAAGTGAAAACACCTGAGAGATTTCAAAATGACACCACTGCTATTGTGGAACTGATAGCACGAATATTAGTAGAGAAAGCATTAACACGAGAGTGAATTGATCAATGCGAAGCTTAAATTCCAAAAAAATGAAGAATTAATTAATAAAAGTAATGTAGCATTTGCCCTAGCATTCTAGTGTTTCTTCACTAGATCGTAGTAGCTACAAAATTTAATTTCAAAAAAGCTACAAAATTACACAATATCTTTGAAAACTAAAATGACAAAAATATAGAAAAAAAAGTATCATAAGGAATGGTGTAGTGGTGTATATTTAACTCTTTCTCTCTAATTTTTATTCTCATCTCTAAAGATTTAAGCTCCGAATAATAATTTAGCATCTACAATACTATACCCACTTGTGTCTTTCTACTACATTCTCCTTTTAAAAGACCTAATAATGTTGTGGTAGCGTGAGTATTTAAGAGAGTTTCTTTATTTCCTGACTTAGTAAAAAGTAACTAAACTACCAATGTCTAATGGAAATTTAGACACAGATTTCGAAGACAAAATTGAAATAATTATTTGGTAAAATAAATCAACAAAGTTGTTGCAGTGCAATCTAATTTATTTAAAACGCAGATTAGATGCATTCATAGAATGAAAGTCAAAGATTTAGGAGTTATAATTACGCCGCTAACGTCTTTGTTTTAGTAAATTTCATTGGTAGACCAATTTTTGACGCAAGCACAAAACTCTTGGGCTCAAATTGGAGAGGAACTGGAGTCTCAGCAGTTTTTTCAAGTTCGAATTCTGATAAAATATGAATTAGACATAGTTTTGTACTAAGTAAACCAAAACGTTCACCTAAAATATATTTCTGTGATTCTTTTTCTATTTAAATTTTTTAAAACTTACCAATACAATTTCTTGGTCCTCCACCAAATGGCATATAACTGAAAGGAGTTATCTTTTTGATATTTTCTTCTGTAAATCGTTCAGGATCATATTTTTGAGGATTTGGAAAATATTCTTCATCATAATGAAGTCCAAACATTGGAATAAAAACAGGAGTACCTTTCTCTATCACAACATCAGTGTTGGGAATTTTATAATCTTGTTTACACCGACGGTCTAAGAATGGCAACGCTGGATATTTACGCAATGTTTCTAGAATAATTTTAAAAAAATTACAAGAACACTGAATTTTAGAAATTGTCTTACCAGAAACACACATTTGGAGATACTTCATATCTTGTATAGCTTCATATGAAATTCCGCCATGTTCCTTAATACATGAAGAAATTTCTGATCGCAATTTTTGTTGCAGATGGGGTTGAAGACAAAGCTCATATAAAGTAAATGCAATAGTAGAACTGGTAGTTTCAAATCCAGCAACAAAAAATTGAGCAGCTTGAGCAACCACTTTGTCACCCTCTAAAACAATAACTAAGCAAGCAGAATAAAAAAAACCTGTAGTACTAACCAAATTTGTTATTTTCGCAAAAGTCCTTATTATCTTTTAGAGAAATAAGCGCATCGATTAGATCATTAGCTCTGATATTTCTCTCTTCTCTTAGTTTAATCGTATTCCAAAATGCTTCTCGAAGAAAGTTGTTAACATCAGGAGACCACATATTTAATTTTAAAAAATTCACAAGTTCAGGAAGGAAAAAATACGAAGTTTGTTGTACCGCATTACTCCAGTTAAAATCAAAAACCATTCGGCCCATTTTTCGAAACTCTGCATCTTCTTTTTGAAACGAATTTGCATTAATTCCAAAAGCACATTTTGCTATAGCATCAGTTGCAAATTTAGCACAAAGCTCCTTAGCTTCCAGTGAATCATGGTTGATTCTTTGCTGGATATATTTCTGCATTGTTTCACCAGCTTCTTTAATTAGCGGAATCATAGCTTTTAGTTTCCCACTAGTAAAAACAGGAGTCATTTTTACCCGGACATTTCTCCATTCAGGATTTTTGTTGAGGAAAAGCATATTTGAAAGCAGAGGATCATGAGCAGGCGAAGCTATACATCTGTCATCAAAACTGTTAAAATCCCGCACTAGAATTGTTTTTACAAGTTCAGGACTTCGGATAATTAGGTGAGGTTTGTGGAAAACGAAGATTCCAAAGAAGGGTTCTTTCGTTTTGTTGTACATTTTTGCTAAGTGTTCTCCTACTGTTGTACGGAAGAGAGAAATGTCGAGGAAGTTCCCGAAAAATGGGGTTGGTTTCTTCAAACGAAGTAAAACACATTTTTCTTTTCCCAATGGTTGAAGTTTCGAGAGAAAAACTTGTAAATGAGGTATCCTACTATCGAGAGCAAAATTAAAGTGTTCACTGGTAACGAAGATGTCAGAAACATTCTTCCTAATAATAAGAAAAAAAAATTACTAATAAATTTATTTAATTTAGATTTAGGTAAATTCGAGTACTTACTGACTAAAACTTTCAGTTTTCTGTAACAAGAATTACTTTTGAAACGTGTTTATAAACTAACAATAATAACACAGAGTATCTTTTTATATACAATCTCCTTAAATAAGTTTGTTTTCTAAGTTGGTAATGATAAATGAGTAGTTGATTTTTGTTTCTTACTACGAAACAAATTTTAAAGATTCAAAACTATGATAATGAATTAGCATCTATCAAAGAATTAATAACAAATTATTTTCTCAAAAATGTGATGTTTATATTAAATTGTATAAATAATAAAATATGATTTGTAATCTTTTAATTAATTTGCTGACTCACCATGAATCAACAAAATTATTTCTAATTAATAATTTAAAATAATTAGTAATATCATGATGAATGACATAAATTATCTTAAGCAAGTCACTACAACCGATCTATGTGCAGTGTAACGGTTAACATCGTTATTTTTGTTGTTATATCATGTGATATTTATAAACAAAAAACTAAAGGAAGTGATCTGACAAGTAGTATTAAGTGTATAATGCAGGAGCGATGACTGCAGTGATCATTAGTGTAGTATCCTTACTTAGTCATTAAAAGAGAGAAAGGAGCGATAATTTTTGTTAAAATATATTTTTTTCACACGGGATTTAAACATATACAGGATGAGTATTAAATGGCGGAAAAGCTCTGTAGTACGTTGTGGGGGACTGTTAATAGAGTTCCCAAAAAATAGTAATTCTCTCTCGCCTATTCTTCTAGAAAATAAGAGGTAAAGATGAGGATTCAGCCTTTTGTTTTTATAAAATTTTGAAAACTGTAAAGTGTTTTATAATTTGTTGTACTCTTTAGATCATATTATGACAAAATCATTTTTAAAAATTGCTGACTAACTGTCAAATTTAATTTTTAAAAGTGTTCAATTACTATTAAATTTTCTACATAGCACCCACTCGACTTGACTGTATATGGTAACCACTGGTTGGCAATGCTGATTTTTTAGAAAAAAGGGTGCAATTTTTTTAATTATTTTTTCGGAGCTCTTTTAACAGTTTCCTACCATGTAGGTACTGAATATCCTTTTTGCCATTTTATAGTCACCTGTATGTACAATTTTGAAAAGTTGAAAAAACTTTTAAGTTTTAATAATTAATAAATTAATTTGCGCTGTAGTATTAAACTGGGATGTACCTTGGGTTGATAAAAATTGTGATAATTATAGAGTTTAATAAAAATGTAGAGTTGAAAAATATCTCATACGGGGGTGAAATTTGAGAGGAAATGCAAGAAAGTAACTTGAATTTTAAAAGGCGATGGAGGTATGTGATGAAGAGCTTTCTCAAAAAATTATGCTATTTTTATTGCAATTAAGCTAATTTTTGAATTTAATTACGTATCCAGTGCTTTTTCTGCTTGAGCAAAGTCTACAAAAGAAGTTTTTTTCTTATTTAATTAGCGATTAATAACTGATTATATCTTTTTTGTTTTTTTTTTGTATTTCTTTCTTCTTTATGTAAAATTATTTCTTTAATTTTTTTTTGTTTAAATCATAGATTTCCGGTTAAAGTAATGAATTAGATTCTACCCAAATTCAGTGATTTTAATTACTAGTTCATTTATTAATTAACTTCTTTGTTAAATGTTTGTTTAAAATTAACTAGTGTTTTGGTTTAAATTTTTGATTAGTTAAATTCAGTTTAAAAATCAAAATTAGGTATTAGATTTAATTTTTTTACCCTAATACACCCCAATTATTCAGATATTCTATTTTAGATCAGGCGTGCAGACATTAAAAACTGTATTTTTTAATAACAGTTACCGCCTGTTACTGTTAATTTGAAATAACAGTTAAAAATAGCTGTTATTTTTAGATTGTTTTTCAAACTGTTGTTTTTCTGTTGTTAGTTTCAAACTCTTATTTATTTATTAACAGCTAACAGTGCTGATGCGCAAATACGAGGATTGATTGTTTATAATTTAAGTGCTCATTTAATTATTTCTCTACTTTTTAATTAATTAATTGTTTTTTTAATTACGATTTTATTACTTATTTTCTTACATAACTTGGTTTTCATCTATTTAGGTGATTTACAAAATTTGGGTTAGATTAACAATTTTGGAACCATGTTCTGCCTTATCTAAATTAATTATTTTTTCTTAATAATTTTGTAATAAATTTAAGTATATCTTTAACTGTCTTTTATTTCTTTGCCTCTGTTATCTTGCAGCTTACAAGGCGGCCTCACTATGTAACTTTTATTTTGCTTTTGCATGGTTTTATGAACAATTTTTCTCTTATTTCGTGTTTTTTTCCTTTTCATATAATTTTAGTTGTGTAATATTGCTTTAAATCTTTTGTTTCCATTCTCTTTTCGGTCTGCTTCTACGTCTGTTGAGATTTGGTCTTGTTCCTAATAAATTCTTCTGTAGTCTGTTTTTTTTTATTACTCGTATAGTTAATAATCTTATTTTTATACACTATTTTTAATATTTTATTTTTAACAATTTATTGTTTCAGAGCATTTTTATCATAAGAACTTCTTACATTTTGGCTTGCCACGAATATTTATTAGTCATTGTTTGATATGTTAATATTTATATTTTTTTCCTTGCTTTTTTTAAGATTTTATTCTAGTTTTTTAAAATATTTTTTTAATTAGTTTCTTAAATAATGTTAGTGTCTAACATTTGTGACTCTAAAATCAAACTTGTTTCAAATTTTATTTAAAAAAGAAATGTAATTTATTTAAAAAGAGAGTTTTTCACATTCACAGAATGAAAAAAATGGATGACAGTTACGCCAATAAGGACTTGGTTTTTGTAAATTTCATCGGCAATCCAACCTTTGACGCAAGCACAAAACTCTTTGGCTCAAATTCTAGCGGATCTGGAGTCTCAGAAGTTTTTTCAACTTCAAATTCTGATAAAATATGAACTAGACCTAGTTTTGTATTTAGTAAACCAAAACGTTCACCTAAAACCAATTTACGTATTTATCTTCTAAATTACAATTTTTTTTACTTACCAATACAATTTCTTGGACCTTCACCAAACGGAATATAACTGAAAGGCGTTATATTTTTGATATTTTCTTCTGAAAATCGTTCAGGATCAAATTTTTCAGAATTTGGAAAATATTCTTCATCGTAATGAAGGCCAAACATTGGAATAAACACAGGAGTACCTTTATCTATAACAACATCAGAGTCGGGAATTTTGTAATCTTGTTTACATTTGCGGTCTAAGAATGGCAACACTGGGTATTTACGCAATGTTTCTAGAATTAATTTAAAAAAATTGAAAGAACACTAAATGTTAGAAATTCTCGTACCAGCAACACACATTTGGAGGTACTTCATGCTTTGTATCGCCTCGTATGTAACCCCACCATGTTCTTTAAGACACGAAGCAATTTCTGCCCGTAATTTTTGTTGAATGTGAGGGTGAAGACAAAGTTCGTACAAAGTAAAAGCCATAGTGGAACTGGTTGTTTCAAATCCAGCTGTGAAAAACTGAGTCGCTTGAGCTACCACTTTGTTACCCTCTGGAACGGTAATTAAGTAAACAAAATAAAAAATGCAGTAACACTAACCAAAATTGTTATTTCTGGAAAACTCTTTATTGTCTTTCAGAGAAATAATCGCATCGATAAGATCATTAGCTCTTATATTTTTCTCTTCTCTTGTTTTAATCGTATTCCAGAATGTTTCCCGAAAAAATTTATTTGCTTCAGGAGCCCACATATTCAATTTAAATAAATCCACAAGTCCAGGAAGGAAAAAATACGAAGTTTGTTGAATTGCATTACTCCAGTTAAAATCAAAAAGCGTTCGACCGATTTTTCTAAACTCTGCGTCTTCTCGTGTAAACGAATTTGCATTAATTCCAAAAGCACATCTTGCTATAAGATCAGTCGCAAATAGGGCACAAATCTCTTTAGCTTCTAGTAAATCATGTGGGATTTTCTGCTGAATATACTTCTTCATTGTTTCACCAATTTCGTTAATCGCCGTACCTTTTAGTTTTCCTGTGGTAAGAACCGGAGTCATCTTCACTCTGATATTTTTCCAGCTGGGATTTCTGTTGAAGAAAAGCATATTTGAAACCAGATCATCGTGGGCAGGTGAAGCTATACATCTGTCATCAAAATTGTTAAAATCTCGTACGAGAATTGCTTTTACAAGTTCAGGGCTTCGAATTATTAGATAAGGTTTGTTAAAAACGAAGATACCAAAGAAGGGTTCTTTCGTTCTGTTGTATAAATTTGTTAGGTGTTCTCCTATTGTTGCACGGAAGAGAGCAATGTCCAGGAAGTTCCCGAAAAATGGGACAGGTTTGAAGTAAAACACATTTTTCTTTTCCCAGTTGTCGAAGTTTCGACAGAAAAACTTATAAATGAGGTATGCTACTATCGATAGCAAAATTAGAGTATTCACTGGTAACAAAGATGTCAGAAACATTATTGTACCTAAGGAAATAAAATTTAAAAAAATGCGAAATCTACATATCTTTTTTGTATATTTCGCTACTTACTGGTTAAAATCAGTTATGTAACTACAATTAGATACGTTTGGAACATGTTTTTAAACTGAATATTTAATAACAGAGTGTTTCTTCTTATTTATTTACAATCTGATTAAGAAAAATTTGTTTTCTAACTTTGTAGTGATAGTGATAAGTAGTCGATATCTGCTTTATACTGTTTTTAAGATTGCTCTATGTATATCGACGAGGTAATTTTAAAAACAATTTAAAAGATAAAAATATGATAGTGATTTGGTATGTTTGTACTTAATTGAAGAATACCGCCAGTACCTACCATTGACTTAATTATTTTGACAAGGGGGTGTAAATAAGATATATTTTTTATCATGTTTATTTTAATTTCATCGTCCTATATAATGCTCAAGTTTATAAATAGATTTATCTGACTTTTAGGTTTGTTTATGTTAATTTTTTTAATTACTGGTCGCAATATTTATTTTGTTTTCAAGCGGTTGAAAATCGCTTTTTTATGTATCACAATAGTACCTATTAGTAACTTTTTATTTAACCAATGTGTGGTATAACACGAATCGCGTATGTGTATTCATGGATGACCTGACATGCCCATGACATGCAAAATGAAAAATATCAAGATGGCTTTAGTTTAATTTAAATTCAATGTCAAAAAGTAAAAATTATGAGGAGGTATATAAACTGTATGGTTTGCTATATTCCTTATATTCCTGAATAAGGTAAATTCTAGATAATTGTTATTGTTTTTATAATTTTTGTTCTTTGAAATATATAAGCTCTTGAAATATCTAATTGAAAAAAATCGGAAGAACTTTAAAGACGTTGGTAGAAATAAAAAACAACAACCATTTTGGAAAGGCAAGAAACCATTCAGGAAGAACAAATAAACATTTCGTTAGAGGTGCTTAAAAAACTGCGATTAGAAAAAGAACAGCGTGAGAATAAAAAATTAGAGAAGCAAAAAAAAATTTGGGGAGAAATTGAAAGACGTCAGTTAGAAGATAAAGAACAAAAAGAGAAGGTTTTGAAAATGCAAGAAACAGTTCAGAAAGAACAAATGAACATCTTGTTCCAAGAGCTCAAAAAGCGGCTTTTAGAAGAAAAAGAATTTAAGAATCAACGATCCGAGGAGCAAAAGAAAATTTTGGTAGAAATTGAAAGACGCCAGTTAGAAGATAAAGAAAAACAAAAAAAGATTTTGAAAATGCAAGAAACAATTCAGGAAGAACAAATGAGTATCTTGTTCCAAGAGCTTAAAAAACGGCGTTTGGAATTAGAAGAAAATGATAAATTCAAGAAACAACGCTTAGACGAGAAGAGAAGTTAAAGAAGGTTCTAGAAGGATAAAAAACGATTCTGAACAAGCTTCAAAGATTGTTATAATTATTGTTTAAACAAACATTATTTGTAAAAAAATTTTTTAAGATACTTCTTTATCAAATTGTTTTTGTGTGTATTTGTGTATACTTGTAGTAGAAATAAATAACTTTTTAGAAATAAATTTTTTGTTATTAGTCCAACTCGAATTTGTACATTTGTTGCAGCAATCAAAAAACTTTGATTATTTAAAAATAAGACGGAGAGTGAATACATTTATGTAATAAAAAACGGATTTCTTAATTAAGCCGCTGACGTTGCTAATTTTTTGAATTTCATCGGTAATCCAACTTTTGACGCAAGCACAAAACTCTTTGGCTCAAATTCTAGCGGATCTGGAGTCTCAGAAGTTTTTTCAATTTCAAATTCTGATAAAATATGAATCAGACCTAGTTTTGTATTAAGTAAACCAAAACGTTCACCTAAAAACGATCTTCTTAATTATATTCTGCTTTAATATTTCGTTTCAACTTACCAATACAATTTCTTGGTCCTTGACCAAACGGAATATAACTAAACGGTTTTATATTTTTGCTATTTTCGTCTGAGAATCGTTCAGGATCATATTTTTGAGAATTTGGAAAATATTCTTCATCATAATGAAGTCCAAACATTGGAATAAAAACAGGAGTACCTTTTTCAATAACAACATCAGAGTTGGGAATTTTGTAATCTTGTTTACATTTGCGTTCTAAGAATGGCAACACTGGGTATTTACGTAATGTTTCTATAAATATTTTAAGAAAATTATAAAAACACTAAATGTTACAAATTATCTTACCAGAGACGCACATCTGAAGATATTTCATGCTTTGTATTGCCTCGTATGTAATTCCTCCTTGTTCCTTAAGACACAAAGCAATTTCTGCTCGTAATTTTTGTTGAATATGAGGATGAATACAAAGTTCGTATAAAGAAAATGAAATAGTAGTACTGGAGGTTTCAAATCCAGCAACAAAAAATTGAGCGGCTTGAG
Source organism: Tribolium confusum (assembly GCA_029207805.1). Classification (NCBI taxonomy): domain Eukaryota; kingdom Metazoa; phylum Arthropoda; class Insecta; order Coleoptera; family Tenebrionidae; genus Tribolium; species Tribolium confusum. The sequence goes on from JALGAY010000004.1 coordinate 2,671,249, forward strand.
CAACTACTTTGTCTCCCTCTAAAACACTAGTTAAATAAACAGAATTAGAAAATGTAGTTATACTAACCAAATTTGTAATTTTCGCAAAACTCCTTATTATCCTTCAAAGAGATAATCGCATCGATTAGATCATTAGCTCTTACATTTTTTTCTTCTCTTACTTTAATCGTGTTCCAGAATGTATCTCGAAGAAACTGCCTTGCTTCAGGTGACCACATACTGAATTTAAAAAAATCAACAAGTCCAGGAAGGAAGAAAAACGAAGTTTGTTGTATTGCATTACTCCAGTTAAAATCAAACATCGTTCGTCCGATTTTTCTAAATTCTGCATCTTCTCTTTTAAACGAATTTGCATCAATTCCAAAAGCGCATCTCGCTATAACATCCGTCGTGAATTTGGCGCAAATCTCTTTGGTTTCCATTGAATCATGTGGGATTTTTTCATGAATATATTCTTTCATTGTCTCACCAATTTGGTTAATTAACGGAATCATACCTTTTAATTTTCCGATGGTAAAAACAGGTGTCATTTTAACCCGAATATTTTTCCATTCGGGATTTCTGGTAATGAAAAGTGTATTTGCAAGCAAAGGGTCATGGGCAGGCGAAGCTATACATCTGTCATCAAAATTATTAAAATCCCGCACCAGAATTGTTTTTATAAGTTCAGGACTTCGAACAATTAAATGAGGTTTGTGGAAAACAAAGATTCCAAAGTAGGGTTCTTTCGTTTTGTTGTACAGTTTTGCTAAATATGCTCCTATTGTTATACGGAAGAGAAAAATGTCGAGAAAATTTCCAAAAAATGGGACAGGTTTGAAGTAAAACACATTTTTGTTTGCCCAATGGTCAAAGTTTCGAGAGAAATATTTATAAATAAGGTATCCTACCATCGAGAGCAAAATTAAAATGTTCATTGCTAACAAAGGTGTTAGAAACATTCTTCCTAATAATAATAAACAAAAAACACAAAATCTTTATGAATTATTATACAATGTAGGTACTTACTTGGTAAAACTACCTATATTTGTGTAACTAAAATTGCATTTAGAACATGTTTTTTAAACTTGTAATAATAGTAGAGAGTTTTTTTTATAAATACAAAGAGATTAAATAAATTTGTTTTCTATGTTGTTATTGATAAATTACTCATTTTAATTTTTTACTTTTTGTTTAATTTCTAGAGACATTATCAATATAGTTTGGACTTACTCGTAGATTATTAATCGAGAAAATAAAAATTGAAATAGTGAAACAGCAGTAATACATTTGCCAGATAGGTTGGGCTTCTCAATTTTGATTTGGCTGCATCAGATCTGAGGTGATAAGAGTTTAATTTTCTTTTAAAAAGTGAACATAAAATTAGGATTAGGAAACTGATGATGGGGATGTCACGAAACCGGTACTCGTAAAACAAAATATAAAAACATTTATTTATAGTTAACGAGTTATTAACGACACAAAACCGAAAACTGTTTCAATCAAAATAACCTTGAATATTCACATTCGTTGCAGTAATAAAATGTGATAATTTTTACGTAATTAAGTAATGTTTATTTTAATTTTAATTAAGATTATTTAAAAAAACGGAAACTGGGTACATTCACCGAAAAAAAAGTAAACGGATTTCTTAATTAAGCCGCTGACGTCGCCACTTTTTTGAGTTTCATTGGCAGTCCAACTTTTGACACAAGTACAAAACTCCTTGGCTCAAATTCTAGTGGATCTGGAGTCTTAGAAGTCTTTTCAATTTCAAATTCTGATAAAATATGAATCAGACCTAGTTTTGTACCAAGTAAACCAAAACGTTCACCTAAAATATATTTCAGTAATTACCTTCTTATTTGAATTTTTTTTAATCTTACCAATACAATTTCTTGCTCCTTCACCAAATGGCATATAACTGAAAGGCATTATCTTTTTGATATTTTTTTCTGAGAATCGTTCAGGATCGAATTTTTTAGAATTTGGAAAATATTCTTCATCAGGATGAAGTCCAAACATTGGAATAAAAACAGGGGTACCTTTCTCTATAACAACATCAGAGTTGGGAATTTTGTAATCTTGTTTACAGGTGCGGTCTAAGAATGGCAATACTGGGTATTTACGCAATGTTTCTAGAATTAATTTAAACAAATTATAAGGACACCAAATGTTAGAAATTGTCGTACCAGCAACACACATTTGGAGGTACTTCATGCTTTGTATCGCTTCGTTTGTAATACCATCATGCTCCTTAAGACAAGACACAATTTCTGCTCGTAATTTTTGTTGAATGAGGGTGAATGCAAAGTTCGTATAACGTAAAGGCAATAGTAGAACTGGTAGTTTCAAATCCAGCAACAAAAAATTAAGCAGCTTGAGCAACCACTTTATCTCCCTCTAAAACAATAATTAAGTAAACAGAATAAGAAAATGCAGTAGTACTAACCAAATTTATTATTTTCGCAAAACTTCTTATTATCCTTCAGAGAAATAATCGCATCGATTAGATCGTTAGCTCTGATATTTTTCTCTTCTCTTAGTTTAATCTTATTCCAGAATGTTTCTCGAAGAAATTGGCTTGCTCCAGGTGACCACATACTAAATTTGAAAAAATCAACAAGTCCAGGAAGGAAGAAAAACGAAGTTTGTTGAATTGCATTATTCCAGTTAAAATCAAACATCGTTTTTCCGATTCTTCTAAACTCTGCATCTTCTCTTTCAAACGATTTTGCATTGATTCCAAAGGCACATCTCGCTATAACATCAGTCGAGAATTTGGCACAAGTCTCTTTAGCTTCCAATGAATCATGCGAAATTTTTCTATGAATATATATTTTTTTATTGTCTCACCAATTTCGTTAATTAAGGGAATCATACCTTTTAATTTTCCGGTGGTAAACACAGGTGTCATTTTAACCCGGATAGTTTTCCACTCAGGAATCTTTCTGAAGAACAGCATATTTGAAAGCAAGGGATCATGAGCAGGCGAAGCTATATTTTTGTCATCAAAATTATTAAAATCTTGCAGTAAAACTGTTTTTACAAGCTCAGGAGTTCGGGTAATTAAGACAGGTTTGTGGAAAGCGAAGATTCTAAAGTAGGGTTCAGTAGTTTTGTTGTACAAATTTGTTAATGTTCTCCTATTGTTGTACGGAAGAAACAAATGTCGAGGATGTTCCCAAAAAATGGGACAGGTTTGATGTAAAACACATTTTTACATTTTTCTTTTCCCAATGGTCAAAGTTTCGAGTGAAAAACTTGTAAAAGAGGTATCCTACTACTAAGAGTAAAATTAAAGTGTCTACAGGTAACGAAGGTGTCAAAAACATTCTCCCTAATAAGAAGCAAAAAATTGTTAAATTTATTTATTATACATTGCTCCAAGAAATTAACGCACTACTTGAAAATAAAGTAAAAAAATTAAAACTATGTACATTTGACAACTTTGGTTGAGAAAGTTGGGTTTAATCAAGCTATAATCTAGTTACCCATTGTAATAAAAATTTTGACATTAAAGTCAGAAATTTGAGTTTAATAGTTTTTTAAGCAGAAATTTTAAAATAATTTTCATTTTTAAATTGTGTTAATTTGTAATTTCGTTTTATTGTTATTTGAATTTGCCGTTCTGTGGATAGTTTTTATCATTTGAAACAATAATAAAAACATTATGAGGAATTTGACTCGAGAAGAATGCGCCCAAGCTGTGGTTTTGTTGGAGAAAGGATGGAGCTACAGGATTGGTGAAAGGTTTGGTGTATCTCATACGTCAGTTTCGCGTATGATACAAAGGTACAGAGAGACAGGAAGTCACCTCAGAAGACCTGGGCAAGGAAGAAAAAGGAAAACCACTCCTATCCAGGATAGATTTTTAAGAATATCTGCGCTAAGGGAACGCTTTGTAACCGCCAGGAAGCTACAAACTGAGTTTCGTGACGTAGAAGGAATTTAAATCAGTACCGAAACTGTTAGAAAAAGACTTAAGGAGGATAATTTAACACCCCATATTCCTGCTCGTGGTCCTGCATTGACTGCAGAACACCGCAGAGCCCGATTAGAATTTGCTACAGAGCACATAAGTTGGCAAAGAGAGGATTGGGAGTCTGTTCTTTTTACGGATGAGTCAAAATTTTGCCTTTACAATTGCGATAGACGTGTTCGTGTGTATCGTAGACCAAATAAGCGGTACGCACAGTGTAATATTCAGAATACCACATTGTTTGGTGGAGGCTCAGTAATGGTTTGGGGTGGTATTTCCTTACAAGCTCGCACGGAGTTAGTGGTTGTAAATAATGGCTCTATAAATGCGGACCGTTACATAACAGACATTCTTGAAGAGCATGTCGTACCATATGCCCCTTATATTGGTCCAAATTTTTTGTTATTGCAAGATAACGCAAACCCCACACTGCCCAAATTGTTAAAGATTACTTGAATGAGGCAGAAATCAATGTTTTGGATTGGCCAGCTCGAAGCTCTGACCTGAATCCTATTGAGCATGTTTGGAACATTTTCGGGAAACGTTTAAAAAATCTTCCACATCCTCCTATCCATCTTCAAGAGGTACGTCCTCAACTAAATGAAATTTAGAATAACTTAAATCAAGAAGACATAAGTTCGTTAATTTTGAGTATGGAACGAAGATGTGCAGCGGTTATTCAAAGTAGAGGTGGAAATACGCAATATTAAGATGTTTTCTGTAACTTCTATAACGGCGTAACTTTAATAAAATTTTGTTTTCGGTTAGTTTTTCTATATTTGGACGCCTTAGACATTGATTTGCTTTAAACAAATGTTTTTTTAAATTTCTCTTAATTTTGTACCAATTGGTCGAATACATGTTTCAATTTTCAAAAAAATTCAAGTGGTGCCTTAATTTATTGGAGCAGTGTATATTCAGGTACTTACTAGTTAAAATTTAGTTATGCATCTGTAACTAGAACATGCTCTGAAACTGGCAATAATGTTACAGAATTTTTTTTGTATGCAATGAGATTAAATAAATTTGTTTACTAAGTTGGTAATGATAAATATTGTTATATATATTAGCATTTAATTGTTTGCTAAATTTTTTCAGATTTTTATTATTACTAACTAAAATGATAAAAAGTGAAATAGTAAAGTGTTATTGAACAATAATAGCAACAATATCTTTTTATTTATTTAAACCGACTGACTTACCTGTTTTATCATGTTTATTTTAATTTTTCTTATCTGTTAAATAAGTATTCACAAATATGTGGAATTATTTCATTCAATAATATTGTAATGGAATGCACACATATATTTGAAAACCAAAGAAAGATTCCGAAAGAACATATGTTGAACAACAGGGCCACTAGAATATTGCAGATTGCATATGAGGTTTGAAAAACTACCGAAAACAGAAAAATTATGATTAAAAAAGAATTTAAAATAATTTGAAACACAGCGTTTAGAAAAAGAAGAAAAACACGAAAAACTACGATAAAAAAAGGCTTAACTGTGCTTCAAAACAACTTGAAAAAGGACGACCGAAGAAACTGAAGAATGTAAAAAAAACTCAAAACGACTGGAAAAGAATGTGTTAAAAAAACAGAGATTGATTTTAGAAGAACAGTAAAATTGAAAAAGCGTTCAAGTCAAACACAACAATCAGGAAATGCGAGACCGGTTTTCAGATTTCCTCAGTAGTTGTCAGCAAAGTTTTGAGATGGCGTATAAAAAATTATTTAATATTGGCAAGGAACTATGAGTATACTAGAAATTTTTTTGAGTAATTCTAGCTAAAAATTAGGTCATTTTTCAAATTGTCATTTCTCAAATTCTTCTAAAAACCTCATTTGTTGTTCTAAAATCTGTCTTGATTCTTCTTTTTCTTTCAGTCAACGTACTTCTTCTAGAAATTTCTATGCAACTAATCGTCATTTTTAAATTTTTCTAAAAACCTTTTTTGTGCTTCTAAAATCTTTATTTGTTTTTCTGTTCTTTTCCAGTAAACGTACCTCTTCTAGAAATTTCTTTTGAAACCAATCGTCATTTCCTAAATTCTTCTAGAAATCTATTTTGTTTTTTTAAAAGCTTCCTTTATTATTTTTTGTTCCAGTTGACGGTTTTGTGCTTTGAAATATTTCTTTGTTTTTTTTTTGTAATAGAAGACAAACTTATATACAAATGTCTCTCCATGTATTAAGCAACATCATAATACATTTCTCTACCTTCTTAAATTGTCATCTTTTATTTCATCTACTAATTTATTTCAACAGTATCTGTGTTAAGCTCTGTCATCTGTCAAGAAGTGCAAAAGTAGTTGTAAATATAAACAGTTCTGGTATATTCGGGAATAAACAAAAAGCAAATTATAAAATAAAGAAATTATTTATAAATAATAATAGATAAAGACTTTTTAAACAAATAAAAAATTTTAAAAGAATAATTTATTATAATATAATAAAATTGTAAGCAATTATGTTCTCATTATAAATTTTATAATTACAGTATTTATGTTTATATAACATAAACATATCATTAAAATAAGAATAATTTTTTTTATCGCGTGACCTATAGTCCATATTTAAAAATCTGTGTTACAATAATATATCTAAGTAGCATTAAATCCATTTTACTGCTCATATTTCCATTTTTTTTAAAATTTATTTCTAGAAAATAAGGCACCAATTTTACACTTTTAAAAGTATAAAACCATTTTATAAAGACGGTTTTCCCAAAATCTGATAAAACAGGCAGACATCATATTGAATAACATTGACAAAAAATTTTAATCATATGTTTGTCCAACTATAAATAAATTATCGACACGCTCTCCTATTCAGTCATGTGATTCCTCCATATCGATACGAACTAAACAAAAATAGTGAATTTTAATTTAATGGGTTTAAAGATGGATTTTGACCTGTTTTCCAACTCCTGGACCATCAACTTCCTCATCTTACTTCTCAGTTTCTGGACAACTCTCTACCTCTACTTCACCCGAAAATTCAACCACTGGACCACCAAAAACGTGCCCCAAATCCCCCCAATCCCCTTCTTCGGTAACGCTTTTCCCGTCTTCACCTGGCAGAAAAACATCGGCGAATTCGCCCGCCAAATCTACAATAGCACCACAAACCCATTTATTGGATTTTTCATCTGTGATGAACCCTATCTCCTGATCCGGGACCCGGAACTGGTCAAATCCATCCTAGTGAAGGACTTCGCGATTTTCAGCAACCGAAGCATCTCCGAAAGCAAAGAAAATGACCCAATGGGCTCACATCTTCTCTTCCTCCTTAAAACCCCCGACTGGAGGGACATGCGCCGGAAAATCACCCCGGTTTTCACTTCGGGAAAAATGAAAAACATGTACTCGCTTATTAGCGAAGCTGGGGATGATATGGTGAAACACATGGTGAAGGAAGTTGGGAAAAATCCCGAAGTTGAGATGAGGGAAGTGGCAGCGAGGTATACAACCGATGCGATAACGTCAACGTCTTTTGGAATTAACGCAAATTGTTTTAAAAATGATAAAGCTGAGTTCAGGGATGTGTCAAGGAGGGTGTTTAATTGGTCAATTTGGGAACGGTCGATATCGACAACGTGCTATTTTATTGCACCTAATTTAGTGAAGTTGTTTAAATTGAAATTTATAGATGAGGCGTCTGCGAAATTTCTAAGAGAAGCCTTTTGGAAAACAATGACTGATCGAGAAGAAAAACAGTTTGTTAGAAATGATTTGTTAGACATTCTGATTGATATAAAAAAACAAGAAGATATTAATGATCCTTATAAGCTAGGTAATTGATATATTTTTTAAATTGTAGATACAGATTTTAGGGATTTTTTTAGATGGTGATAAATTAGTAGCACAAGCAACTCAATTTTTTGTGGCAGGCTTTGAAACAACAAGTTCAACAATTTGTTTTACTTTATATGAGTTAGCAATAAATAAAGAGCTACAAAATCGGCTTAGAAACGAAATTAAGGAAGTACTGAAAAAACATGGAGAAATTTCGTATAACTCTCTTAAAGAAATGGAGTATTTAGATATGTGTATTAAAGGTACAAACACACACAAAAAATTTTTTTATAACAGAGTGTTTTTCAGAAACTTTGAGAAAATACCCAGTTTTGCCGTTTCTTGATCGCAGATGTAACACTGATTACCGTATTCCTGGAACGGACGTTATCCTAGAGAAAGGATCACCTGTCTTTATCTCAGTTGCGGGATTACACTACGACCCGAAATATTATCCAAATCCTGATAAGTACGATCCTTTGAGGTTCACTGAAGAGAATGTTAAATCAAGACCACAATTTACGTATTTGCCGTTTGGTGAAGGACCTCGAAATTGCATTGGTATTTTAATTTCGGTATTTTGTCTGTTATTCTAGTCTGTTTTGTAGGGGCAAGATTTGGTACTGTAAGTTCAAAATCTGGAGTTGCTAAAATAATAAAGGATTTCGATGTGGATTTGTGTGGGAAAACCCAACATCCTATCCAGATTGATCCTAAAGGATTTTTAATGGCGCCGGTTTCTGATCTTGTTCTCAAGTTTAGGAAATTGGATGACTAAATTAAATACTCGTATCTGTTGCTACTTCAATTATTTTACGTGTGTGATTATTAATTTAGCTGATTAATAAAAATAAATAAAATGTAGTTCTCTTATTATTAGAAGACTGAATCCTGTTAGATAATTTATAATATAGGTTCCTTGTATCAGAGTCCAGGTCAAAGCATTTAGAGCTTGATTTGGTGTGAATTTTAGGACCAAGTAGAAGCGTCAGCTGGAGCCCAAGGAAATATATGTGTAGCCACTTGATGACAGAATTTCATTACAAAAAGGCGATTTTTTGTAGTAATCTTTTTAAAATGCCTATTGCAAGTTTTACTTTTATAAATTTTCGTGTTGATTCCGATTTTTATAAAATGTCTTTACTGAGAGCCTGTTTTTATTAAAATAAAGACTGCAATTTCTAGTATATTAAAATGCCTCTTGCAGTTTCTATTTTTATAAATTGTTTCCCACATTTTTTCTGACAGCCAATTTATATAAACTGTCGTCTACAATTTCTAGTACCTATTTTAAAATACCCTTTGCCGTTTATATTTCTATAAACTGTTGTCTATGATTTCAAAGACCTCTTTCTACTGATTCTGTTAAAAGACAGCTAATTTTTAGAAAATGTAAAATTGAGCCCCAATACCAAGTTCGTATGTTAGTCCGGCCCTGGTTTATTTGCTGTAAAATGTACACATTGTTTATTGAATGTTTCATTGAGCAATTTTTAGCCGCAGTTAAAATATTAGAAAAAATTTTTTTTTGCTGAAATCTCTTTTATAACTTTATTTTTTTTCTTAAAATGAATTTCTATATATTCCTTAATAAATAAGAAAGATAATATATTTTGATAAAACCTTATTATGCTTATTGCCGAATTTCGTCAATGTAGTTCATAAATAATAAACAAAATAACAAATTTTTGCAGGTTCTTTTTGAACTTTGATCTCTTGTCAATGACTTGCTTGAGATAATTTTTGATTAATTAATTTAAATTATAAACTACAAGTAATTTAGTTGATTCATATTCTGTCAGCAAATTAATTAAAATAATACAAATCATTTTTGTTAATACAGATTGTTGAAATTTAAATAAAAAAAATTATGAGTTTAAACTCTTTGTTTCACATTTTTTTTATTTATATTATTTCTCATAGGAAATGCAAATTATACAACTACTACTTTTATTATAAAATTGTTTGTTAAATTTTATTGTTGTTGAAATTACACAGTAAATTTTAAAAAAGTAATATCAAGTACAGTGCGAAAGTAATAATTATGCTATTTTTTTCAAAAAAGCTTGCAATTATACCTTTATGTCTATGTAAATTATGAGATCTATAATTTTATAACCGTATAGATAAAAAAAATTTAGTTCCTCAAACATTACATCAAAAAATTTTTTTTTTGCAAAACAACAATAGTTTTATTGAAAGTGATAAATCTAATAAGGATGACTTGTTTAATAGATAAAAAAATTAAAACAGATATGATAAAATGAACTCAGTGGTCCCCGCTCAAAATAATAATAAGATAATGTTGTTAACAATTGTTTGATAGCACTTCACTATTTTAGTTTTTATCTTTTCAATTAGTAAAAAAATTCTAAAGTACGTATTATGTCTGCAGAAATTTAGCAAACAATAAAAGACAAAGATATATTATTATTTATCATTACCAACTTAGAAAACAAATTTATTTAATCAGATTGTATATAAAAGAAACTCTCTATCATTATTGCCAGTTTTAAAAACATGTTCTAAACAGAATTTTAGTTATCTAAACATAACTAAGTTTTAGCTAGTATAGTAAGTACCTAAATATATAAAAAATATTTAATAATTTTTGTTTAGTATTATTAGGCATAATGTTTCTGACACCTTCGTTACCTGTGGACACTTTAATTTTGGTCTCGCTAGTAGGATTCCTCATTTACAAATATTTCTCACGAAACTTCAACCATTGGGCAAAGAAAAATGTGTTTTACTTTAAACCTGTCCCATTTTTCGGGAACTTCCTCGACATTTCTCTCTTCCGTACAACAATCGGTGAACATTTAGCAAATTTGTACAACAAAACGAAAGAACCCTACTTTGGAATCTTCGTCTTTGACAAGCCTCATTTAATTATTCGAAGTCCTGATCTTATAAAAACAATTCTCGTGCGTGATTTTAATAATTTCGATGACAGATGTATAGCTTCGCCTGCTCATGACCCTCTGCTTTCAAATATGCTTTTCCTCAACAAAAATCCGGACTGGAAGAATGTCCGGGTAAAAATGACACCTGTGTTTACCACCGGAAAATTGAAAGGTATGATTCCGTTAATTAACGAAATTGGTGAGACAATGAAGAAGTATATTCATCAAAGAATTCCGAATGATTCGCTAGAAGCTAAAGAGATTTGTGCGAAATTCTCGACTGATGTTATAGCGAGATGTGCTTTTGGAATTAATGCAAATTCGTTTAAAAGAGAAGATGCAGAGTTTCGGAAAATCGGCCGAATGATTTTTGATTTTAACTGGAGTAATGCGATACAACAAACTTCGTATTTTTTCCTTCCTGGACTTGTCAATTTTTTTAAGTTGAGTATGTGGTCACCTGAAGCAAGCCAGTTTCTTCGAGAAACATTCTGGAATACAATTAAAGTAAGAGAAGAGAGAAATGTAAAAGCCAATGATTTGATCGATGCGATTATCTCACTAAAGGATAATAAGGAGTTTTGCGAAAATAACAAATTTGGTTAGTACTACTGCAATTTCTTATTCTGTTTACTTAGTTATTGTTTTAGAGGGTGACAAAGTGGTTGCTCAAGCTGCTCAATTTTTTGTTGCTGGTTTTGAAACTACCAGTTCTACTATTGCATTTACTTTATACGAACTTTGTCTTCACCCTCATATTCAACAGAAATTACGGGCAGAAATTTCTTCATGTATTAAGGAACATGGCGGAATTACATATGAAGCTATACAAGATATGAAGTATCTCCAAATGTGTGTTTCTGGTAAGACAATTTCTAAAATTCAGTGTTCTTGTAATTTTTTTAAAATAATTCTAGAAACATTGCGTAAATACCCAGTGTTGCCATTCTTAGACCGCACCTGTAAACAAGATTACAAAATTCCCAACTCTGATGTTGTTATAGAAAAAGGTACTCCTGTTTTTATTCCAATGTTTGGACTTCATTACGATGAAGAATTTTATCCAAATCCTGAAAAATTCGATCCTGAACGATTCTCAGAAGAAAATATCAAAAATATAACGCCTTTCAGTTATATTCCGTTTGGTGAAGGACCAAGAAATTGTATTGGTAAGTTTAAAAAAATATTGAATAGAAAAAGAATGGCGTAATTATATTTTAGGTGAACGTTTTGGTTTACTGGGAACAAAACTAGGTCTGATACATATTTTATCAGAATTTGAAATTGAGAAAACTTCTGAGACTCCAGTTCCTCTACAGTTTGAACCAAAGAGTTTTGTGCTTGCATCAAAAATTGGTTTGCCGATGAAATTTACAAAAACAGTGACCTCAGCGGCATAATTATTAAAACCTTTTTTTTTTATTCTGTGAATGTACGATACTTATTCTGTGTTTTAAATAAATTAGATTGCACTGCAGCTATTTTTTTATTATAAAAATAATGAGAATCAAAAAAATCAGACCTATTCCTCCGTGGTAAATTAAATCCTCTTAAATTGAAGAAATTTTAAAACAAATAAAAAATTTCAGTAAATCTCAAGTTTTTGTGTACAATCTAGACCTCTACACCAATGACAATGTTGTATAAATTTTGGCGGTTGATTATCAGGAGCAGGAGTAGTAGTACTAACTATAGGTTCAACTCCACTATTGCATAAATCTGTATTACACAACTCGCAGTCTGTATTATCTTCTGGACATAATTCAGGTTTGTCAAGACATCCTCGTCGACTAGGAGAACTGTCTTTTTCACACTTTCTTAAAGACGAAATTTTACAAATTTTCGTAAAGAATTAAAGTCTTAATATATTATACAGCATGTCGTACAACTAATTATTTTAACCGTAAATTAAGAACTAAAAAAATCGAGACGTATCTTCTAAAAATCTTCTCGAAATTGGCAATTATCAGCTTTTAGAAATAGCTCTAAAAGACGTTTTTTTTGCTGTTAAAAAAACCTATTTAAAATTTTGGGTTGAATATTTAATCATTTGTTATCTCTAATTAGAGAAACATATCTACCAGATTTGATTTTTACGCTTATAACACTCCGTATATTTTTTTGTTATTAAATACAGCTTGGCCAGGATATGATTAGGTAATCTATGCCTAATTTGTTAGTTTAGTATTGGGGATAAACCACTGACCAATTTCTATACACTAGATTTCTCTTTTTATCATGATTCTTTAAGATTTCTTAGGATTTTTACAAGATTTCTAGGAATTTCAACAAGATTTTTGACCTTTTTGTAGGATTTCTAAAAATTTCTATAGGATTTTTTAGTACTTGTACACTAGATACTTTAGATACTTTATAATAAAAAACTGAAATAATTTTTTAATTGCTGAAGATAAATATTTCTTAGGATTTCTGTGAGATTTCTAAGGAATTCCAAGGATTTTCTAAGATTTTATAGAACCCCTAATAAATTCAAGAAATAGATAGATTTAATATAGATTTCTAGGAATTTTTACAGATTTTTATGAGATTTCTTGTCCACTATATTTCTTGAGCGATTTATGTACCCCTAGTCAAGTACAGTGTTGCCAACTTGGGGGATTTCCCCCTGAATGTAGGGTATTTTTTTAAGAAGAGGGGAATATTTAGAGGGTAAAGTTCTGTAGGGATTGTTTTAGGGTATTTTTAATTACTACTACAAATTACCAAAAAAACGTTAAACTGTTAATTTTTTGTTGCCAACTTAATCAGTATTTCTTGATTACGATGTATGTAATTCACGTTTATCACTTATTTGAACACTGATTTATTATCTATTTATAAGAAATAAATTAAAAATTGTATGTTGTAAAAAACTACTTTTTTTTACTTTGTGGTAGTTATTTTTAAAATGAAGTATGTTTTGGGGGAATTTAGCTTAGATTTAGGGGATTTTGACCCATTATATGGGAGAAATCATCGTCGATGAGTTGGCAACACTGGTCAAGTACTTTATAATAAAAATTTGAAATATTTTTTTATGATAAAGATGATGATAGATATTTTAAGATTACTAAATATTTATATGGGATTTCTAAAGATCTAAGAAAATTTCTAAAAATTGCTAAAGGTATCTAAGAATTCCTAAAGATTTCTAGAAGATTTTTTGATATTTTTACTCTAGATTTCTTGAGCTACTTATCTCCCAGTTAGAAACTTTTTATTAAAAATAAAAAACAAAGACTTCTAAACCTTTCTATGAGACTTTTATAGATTTCTTGATATTCTTTAGGATTTCTAAAAATTTCTGTAAGATTTCCTTATATTGGTTTAACATCCATTGAGATACTTTATAATAAAAATTTGAAATATTTTTTGATGATAAAGACTTCTCAGTATTTCTTAACACTCTTATAGAGATATCAAAAAATTTCTTAGGATTCCATTAAAATTTTAAAGATTTCTATGAGATTTCTTAGCACTTGACCACTAGATTGCTTGAGCGATTTGTCCCCCATTTATTAAAATTGTATCTTTCATAAAATATGTTTTCAAGATGAAGATAATGATTTTTTAAGATTTCGAATTATTTCTAAAAATTTCTGAGGATTTCTCACGATTTCATCAAATTTTCGAGATTTGTAAGAATTCCTAAAGGTTTCAAGAAATTTCTAAGAATTTCTATAATATTAAGAAAGTTATATGTGCTAATTTCAAGTTGAGATACCACTGGTACTATCGCAAATTTTAATACTTTTCCGTAGCAACAACAATCATAATCTTGAATTTTATTAATATTCCATGGAAACGAAATTACTACCGGTATTATCTCAAATTGAAATCAGCCCATTTGACTACTATATTTAACGATTTTGTCAGCTCAGTCACTTTTGTCGAATTTCGTTAAATGTTACGTTTATTAATGTCAGATTTATATTTCTGTTTTGTTTCTTAAGCAGCTGCAGCTTCTTATTAATATGAAATTGAATTTTTGTGAAATCTTTTAATAATTTCTTGTACTCTATTGTATGCTATTTAAAAAAAAAATGTCAACCAAAATCGTGTCTTGATGATGAATTCTGATACATGAGTTATAAAAAAATATTTTTGTGTATTAAAAAAATAAATTGCTAAACACTTAATATATATTGGACTATGAGAAAGGTTGTTTAGTTGTTTTTCATCTTTATGTGTGTCTGAGGGGTAAACTATTGCTTATTTGCCGGAATTTACAAATTTAAATTCTCTACAAGTTTTCCTTTAACATTTTTTTGTATATTGAACCGTATTCACAGCGATTGAAAATACATAGAGCAATCGTTAAACAAATTTTAAACCTTTACACCTGTTTCTTAAAGGCGCATAAAATTTATTTTGTCCACTCAAGAGCGTATAATAAACACTTTATCTGTGTTTGTTAAGATAAAAATACTTGAGTAGGTATTGCTTTTTTATTATTTCCCATTTCCCGCCGCAATAATTTTGATCAGAAATGCACTGACATAATAGTGACCTTGAGGAAACTATCAGCCAGTGTTACGATAAGTCTTAAATTAAATTACTCTCATTTTAAACAAAATTGCTTTTTAGGGTCCTGTTCAAATTCGCAGACTTGTGTCAAAATCTCGAATTTTCGTTAAATTTTTTTTGTGGCCTTCGCCACGTCGCGTCGCAGATATCAAAGGTAATGACATGTTTGTAAATATTTCGCATTTAATTTATTCAGTATAATTATTTGCACGAACAAGATACACGTGTTTGTTTTTCAGATGATGTTTTTTCATTCTACCGAATTTTTCCTCTTTTTTGGTATTATTTTACTTCTTTATTTCTATTTCACTCGACATTTTAATCACTGGCAAAACAAAAACGTGCCTTTCATCAAGCCTCTACCATTTGTTGGTAACATTCTAAACGGGATTTTGATGCGCCATTGCATGGGCGAAATTTTTCACGACTTGTACTACAAATCGACTCAACCATTCGTCGGTTTTTTTCACCTGGATAAACCATGTCTGTTACTCCGAGACCCAAAACTTATAAAAACAATTTTAGTCAACGATTTTCAATATTTCTACGACAGGAATGTTATGAACAACAAACGAGACGATCCGATTAGCACAAACATTCTATTTATCCTGAAAAATCCTGATTGGAGAGACGTCAGGACGAAAATAACGCCAGTATTTACATCGTCAAAAATCAAAGTAATGTCGGAACTTATCGAAAATGCCTCACAGGAATTAACAAATTATTTAAACAATCAAATTAGAGATAATAACTCAGTTGAAATGAAAGAAGTTTGTGTGAGATTCACTGTAGATGTGATTGGTTCAACGATATTTGGAGTACAAGCAAATTCCTTCAAAGATGGCGAATCAAAATTTTTTTCTGTAGCTCAAAAACTTATAGATTGGGACGACATTACCACATCTTTCAGATTCAGGTGCTACTTTTTAGCCCCCTTGATTGTTAAATTATTTCGAATGAAGTTGTTTCGGCCTGATTGTGTTGCATTCCTAAAAGAGAGTTTTCTGAAAATTATGGCTAAAAGGACAGTTTCCAAACAATGGAGGAATGATTTGATCGATATTTTACTGCAAATGAAAAACGACAATCAACAATTTATAGGTTCGTAAATTATATCATGTGAGTAGTAAAAAAAATGACTGGATAAATGTCATTCATATCACAAACACTTTAGACAGTTCAGGTGAATTCTTGAGTCTATCTCAGTCTTCTAAAGCCTACTTTAGATGTCATTCTGTAGTCACAGAATTTTTTTTTATTCCAGAGGGTGACATATTAGTTTCACAAGCCCTAACATTTTTTATTGCTGGATTTGAGACTACAAGTTCAACAATGGGTTTTGCTCTATACGAATTTGCACATAACCAAGATATTCAGGAGAAATTACGAAACGAAATTAATGTCATTTCGGAAAAATATGGCGGAATAAAATATGATTCAATCAAAGACATGCCATATCTGGATATGTGTATTAAAGGTGCTTTCTTAGAGAAAAAAAAATTGTTTATTTTCTGTTTTGTATTTTAGAGGTTTTACGAAAATATCCCGTTCTGCCTTTCTTGGAAAGAAAATGTAACACCCGTTATACCATACCAGAGACTAATATTGTGCTAGAAAAAGACACTCCTGTTTTTATACCAAGCTTAGCCCTACACTACGATCCTGAATATTTCCCAAATCCTGATATTTTTGATCCTGAACGATTCTCCAACGAAAATAAAAACGAAATCACTAATTTTGCTTATTTACCGTTTGGAGAAGGGCCCCGAAATTGCATTGGTATGAGATCAAAATTATTTATAATTACGTTATGCCACTATTGCAGGTTCAAGATTTGGTTTATTAACTGTCAAATTAGGACTGTCTTACATTTTAAAGAATTTTATTGTGACCTCAAATGAAAAAAGTCAGGAAAAAATCAAATTTAATCCAAAAGGTGTCGTGCTTTCGTCACTCAATGGGATTAGCTTAGATCTAATTAAAATTCGAAGTTAAATCCTATTGGTGGTTGCCATAACAACCCGAATCGTGGATGAATTTGATTGGCATTTGAAATGACGCATGCGTATTACATCAACTGACCACAACGAAATGAATTATAACAGTTCAGTTCTAAAACAGCTAAAACATAGATGAGTTATAAAAAAAATTTTGGGTTTAATGTCTGAATTTCTATTAAATATTAATAGTTTAATTGCTTTCTTTGATAAAAATGGTTTTATACTTTTTCCATGAGAAATAAAAATGGCGACTTAAATTTTCAATCTTACTAAGAAAGACCTCCTACTTACGCTAATAGCAATATTACAAGTTACATCTTTCATTTTGATTAGCAAAATGAAAAAGGGCTGATGTCACCAGATGTTTGTT
This sequence comes from Tribolium confusum, assembly GCA_029207805.1. Classification (NCBI taxonomy): domain Eukaryota; kingdom Metazoa; phylum Arthropoda; class Insecta; order Coleoptera; family Tenebrionidae; genus Tribolium; species Tribolium confusum. The sequence goes on from JALGAY010000004.1 coordinate 2,688,808, forward strand.
TTTGGTTTTACCAGTACACGATTAGAGACGTTATAAGTCGTAATAATGCTTATAGTAAGATTTACAATTACATCTACATTTTAGTCACTATTTCTATTTCTCATGGAAAAAGTACATTTTTTCTGTGACTGCAATTATTGGTCTAAAAAAATCATTTGGAGCTGGTAGCACAAACATTTGCTAGATGAAAGTATGACTTATTAGGTTCCAAAGTAATTCAAGCATTTGTAGAAAAAAAATGTTTATGCTGGATAAAAACGTAAATAGAGAAAAAATGATTTTTTATTGTAGACATTTAATCAATATCTTTTATTTTACATTGGCATATGGACATATTATAACCTAATTAAAATATTTTAGTGTTATTTTCTAAATATATCACTTATTCATCTAGCAATAGGAAGAATATAGATTTCTCTTTAGAAGATAAAAAGGATTTTACAGGCTTCAGTGGTCCTCATATTTTAGAAAAAAAAAGGAAAAAATTTACAAAACAAATAACCAACAATCTGTTAACAATTTTTAGCACCAGATGGTCACTTTACCAGCTTCTAGCACATTTTAAATAATTAAAAAAAAGAAAAAATTACGTAAAAATGTACGTATTTGATACGAAAATATTTTCCTAATCCTAGTAAATGCACACATAAAAATAATATTAAATTAAATATCATTTTTATCAGACTAGAATCACATGGATAAAAATTTATAAATATCTTTTATAAACAATATCTTATAAAAAAATGTTACAAAAACTGTTTTATTATAAAACATAATTATTCGCTATTGTAATCAATAAATAATATAACAAGAAAAAAAATTGACTTAATGAGAATACATAACTTATAGTAATATCCAGTAAAATATTTGTGCTTTAATTTTGATAATCTCATTTGTACCATTTGTGTGATATAACAGTCATGTAAAAAAAAATCCTTTTCCTGCCTTGTCCGAAAAAAACTGAATACTCTATTGAAGGGTTGAGATATGTTTGGAGATAGTTACAATGCACTAGACGGGTACACAGTTATCCTAATTTGAACTCAAAAATAACAAAAAAATAAATACAAATAAATAAAAAAGAATCTTCTACACATTATTTCTTACATTTGGTTTATATTTACAACACCGACAGAAAATGTATCTAGCAAAACTCTCCCTTTCCGGAGGACTGATCTCTTGTCAAATCAGGCCGCCCTCGCCCGCCTTCTCCTCCCCCTTTTCGGTCGCACTCTCCTCCACTTTGAACTCCTTCAAGCTGACAATCTCAAACCGCGACTTGGGACTTGCGCAATTACTCTGGAGTTGTGAGGTAGACGGTAATGATTGATTGTCGGTATCGGTGGTGAGCTTGTCCACCGCAGCGTCCGACGCCCACCCCTCCAGTTTGGCCTTCTCCTTGCCCAGCACCAGGAACTTCCACGCTTTCTTGTTCTTGGTCTTGGGGAGAGTGCTGGCTTTGCGGTCGCCCACCTCCTCCAAGCTGCGACAGCACGGCGATTCTAGCTTCTTTTTGCTCTTGTGCGGAAAGGGAGTTCGAGTACTGTTGTTGTTCTTTGGATGTTTCACTTTCGAGTCTTTGTCTACCGAAAGACTGAACCGATCGGTGAATTGACGGAAACGAGAAAAAATCGAACGACTGTTTTTGGGACTTCCGCTCGCTTGCACTTTTTTTTCGTCCTTGTCGGATGAAATACTGTTAACGTTATCACTGGTATTGTTCACTCGCGGCGACATGTTTTGAATACTATTTTTCCGGTTGTTGACTGATATCATTTCGGTGTCGTCAAGAGATGATTTCACGTTATTCATTTTTAATTTTTCCGCGTTTGTGAATGATTTATTGTCAGAACACTTTAGAATACTTTTTTTTTCTTCTAAATTCGAAGGGATTTTTACCAAATGCTCCGAATTCCGTTTATTTAAATTCAAGGTTTCTTTCGATACCACACATTCTTCTTCTTTTTTCTCTTCTTCACTATCTGATTGATCATCCAAACCTTCATTGAATTTCTTTTTCAAAGTGAGAGCATACTCGTCTAGGAATTCAGGAGTGTCAAACGATAATTTCTTATTTCCTACCATACAGTGTTGGTCAAAACTGAATCCAGCTGATCGTAATTTACCTTTTTGGATCATTCGAGCCAAATCAGAACTGTTGAAATGTTGGACTCTTTCACGGCTTCCTTTTCTTGATCCTGGATAGCTTTTACGGCCGGTTCCGACACTACTTTCAGTTGATATTTTGAATTTTAGTGCCTTTTCAGATACTTCTACTTCAGTTGCTGTTTCTGATTCGCCGCTTTCCGGATCTTCAACGACGTCTTCCAGGCTTTGTTCTTCTTCAATCATGTTGCCACTACCAAAACTCTGTTCTGTGTCTTCATCTGTAGAGCGAGATCTGAAAATAAAATATTTCAATTTTGTATATATTTGCTCCAACAGTTGAGTACTCCTTGATCCAAATTAATTTCACTCTTTAAATCAACACTTTCGGTGTAATTTTTTAGTCGAGCTTGCCCTTGCAATGTGTGGTTGTTTCTCTAAATTTTATAAAAATCAAGCAAATCTGTTTTGTGTTTTATTTACGCAACAAAGAGAATCCCTTAAAATGATTTTTGCTTCAGATAAAAATTAATTACTTTCCAAATCGTTATCGAACCTTCACAAAATTAATTAAAATTTCAAAATTTTCGTTTGTTAAAAAATAATCTAAGCACCGGAGGGAAAGAACAGATAAAACAACGAACACATCATATCCAGATATTGCATGATTTCATTTAAACACGTAATGGATTTTATATTTCTATCTAACTAAAATGAAAAGTCGAGTCTGATATTTATTTATACATTTATATTTGTTATTTATTTTGGAATCACACTGAAAAATAATATTGTTGCATAAAATTTGCATATTTGCGTGGAGGTAGAACGTAGTAATTGGACTAAAACTAATTTATGTTTTGTATTTCTTTTACAAAAGTTGGGTAATTACAACAAAGTTATTTTTGTTTTGAATTTGGCTTTTTATTCTGTTTTTAATTCCTTTTAGAATTATACAGATAAAATCTGGAATAACGACCAAACTTGCAAAGAAGATCAAAGTGTTTTTAAAACAATACAAAACTTGATAAATTATTTATTCGGCAAAGAAAAGCTCCAAATTATGCACTAAAATTAGAAATTATTTTTGTTAATTTGGTGTAAGTGACAAACGTCAAACAGATGCTAACTTATAAAGATAATACCTATAACTCACTTGATTATTAAATTGATTTATAATTGAAACTAGAGTGATTCTAGAAAAGCTTAAAAACGATGCATAAAAGAAAAAGTAGAAATAGGAGAGACAATTCCTAAAAAAAAATTATAAACAAAGAGTGTTAGAAAGTGAAGAGCAGAAGAATTTCTTGAAGGATTTGTGTAACGTTTGGTGGAAAAGTACAACGAAAAACAATTAAAACAAGTTGATAAACATCGGCTAAATAAAAAAGAAGAGAAGTGGCATAATCTAGAAGAAAAAGAAAGGTTTTTACAAGAGCTTAAGAAGAAAGACTGAGAAAAATAAGTAGAAATAGGGGGGCAATTGGTAGAAGACAAAAAAGAATTTCGGAAACAAAGAGTAAAAAATTGTAAATTAGGTTGAAAAACATTGACTAAATAAAAAGGAAGAGCAATGGCATAATTTAGAAGAAAACGAAAAGGCTTCTACAAGAGCTTAAAAACCAGGATTGTAAGAAAAAGTAGAAATAGGAGCGACAATTGGTAGAAAAAGAAACATTTCAGAACAAACATTTTTAGAAAATGAAGAACAAAAGAAATTCTTGAAGAATTTGTAAAACGTTTGGTGGAAGAAGTGCAACGAAAAACTTTAAAACGAGTTAAAAAACATCGGTTAGATAAACAGAAAGAGCAATAACATAATTTAGAAGAAAAAAAAAAGAAGGTTCTACAAGAGCTTAAAAATGAGGATTGAAAAAAAAGGTAGAAAGAAGGGCAACAATTGGTAAAAGAAAAAAAATATAATTTCAGAAATAAATATTGTTAGAAAGGGAAAAGCAAATGGATTTCTTGGAGAATTTGCGAATCGTTTGGTAGAAAAGTGCAACAAAAATTCTAAATTAAGTTTGAAAAACATTGTCTGGATAGTAAAGGAAGAGCAATAGCATAATCTAGAAGAAAAAAAGGAGGTTTCTAATAGAGCTTAAAAACAAATATTAAAAAAAGTGGATTTAAGTGAGATTCAAAAGAAAAGTAAAATATTCTGAAAGAGCTTAAAAACAATGTTAAAAAAAAGAACAAGCAAAAAAGAATTAAAAAAATCGTTATTATTATTTATTATGTAACGTTCTTTTTCTAGATTTTAATTATTTTGGTCTGAGTTATGGTTTTAGCTTTATCTATCATTGTTTTCTCTATGTTTACAGAAATTTATATGAAGTTTTACATTTTAGTTGAGAAAAAATATCCAAAAGAAAATAGAAAGTGAGATTAAAAACCTTACATTAGAAGCAAAGAGTGAAGAAAAATCTAATTGAGACCTCCCTTACCTGGACCTATTCTGCTGAAAGCTGAGACTCTTCTTGAGCTTAACACTGGCATTGGAAAGCGATTTGGGCACAGTAACTGCACTGTCTGGACTTTGTGTGGATGGTGTATGGTCCGTCAATTCCGACACTATACTTTTCCTATGCAGTCTCTCCTCTCTCGTCGCTTCATTTAACCTCCTGTAATATTCCAGCGCTTCCCTGACCGGCTGAACAATGAGATCCTGAAACAATCCAACTTTTGATCAAAAGCATTGAAAAGTGAAACCACTAACTTGTAACTCGGTAAGTAACTCTCCCAACGCCTCAAACAAAGGCAAAAGGACGAATCCGATAAACGAGCATTGCGACGAGGGTTTCGTTATTTTCTCCCTGTCCATAAACGGGGTGACAGGTAGACCTTCAAGTTTCTCAGCGTCGCTTTGTTTGAAGAATTCCTGAAGGAGTTTATCTAGCCAGGGTTCCGCCACGTCCATCGGACGCGCCTCGTTCGATATGTCCGACACTTTGATAAGGACCATACAAAGCTGAAATACCGATATTAATTTCGTAAAATGGTGTTTTACACATGGACTTACTAAATTTACGTGCGCTTTGTCCGTGTAGTCGAAAGTTGGCGTGATTTCTCGGAAATTGGTGAGGATTTCGTTATGACGGGCCATATCGGTTGCTAAAATGCACCGAATTATGCCTTCACGGACTTGCTTGAAGTCCTCGCTTGTGAACGATTTGAAAATGTTACAGTCTTCGTTTTCAAGTATCCTGAAGGCGACACTGCAGTGGTGGTTCTCCAATGGGGATATGTCGTTATAGCGGATTGCAAGCTCAGTTTTTGCGTTGATTTGGTAGATGTTGTTGTAGCCGGGGTGGTCCAAGTCGTGGCAAATGCAGGAGGTTAGTAAAATTAATATTTCTAAGTCACCGATCTTGGAGGAGAGGTCTACGCTCCAGGATATCGCATACATCTGAAATCGGAAATGGATTTTTATGTATTTAAAAGAGCTGGAAAAAATGATAAAATTAAAACTGCCGGAAGAAAAAAACAAAAAGAGAAGAAGCAAACAAAATCTAGAATCTTAAGGACGACAGCTTAGAAAAAAATAGAAAAGCGCTTTCTCCTAATAAAAAACACCAAAAAAGAAATGAAATAGTTATTCTGGGATTTTTATAAAGTCTTAAAGAACAGTAAAAATTTTTAGAAAGAAAAACATTCGAAATGAAAAACAATCTTAATAATAAAGAATGAATCTTTTAGGGTTTTTCAGAAAGACAGTCTCGGCAACAATAGAAATAGTTTTTCTTGAATTTTGTTTAAGACAATTGAAGGGAGAGCAGAAGAAATTCTGTTGTATGAAAGAAGAAGACAGTCGGGAACAAACTTATTCTGGAATCTTAATGATGACAGTCCAGAAGAAAAGAGCAGATTTTTTTGGAGTCATGCTTAAAAGAAAAGAAAACAAGCAAGAATTATTCTAGAATCCTAGTGAAGATACTAAGATAGTCACAGCAGAAGATTTTCTGGAGCTATTTAATTGAAACAGATCGAAGAAAAAAATAAGAATTTGTTCTGGAAGAAAAGCAGAAATTATTCTAAAATCCCAATGAAGACAGTCGGAAAAAAGCGTAAATTATTTTCTGAAATCTACATAATACAGTCGGGGAAAAATAGCAGATATTTTTCTGAAGTTTTTGTTGAGACAGATGAGAAGAAAAATTTAAATTGTTCCGAAATTTTACTGAAAACTGTTGGGAGCCATGGGAAAAAAAAGAGAAGATGGGCAACTAAAAAAAGCTAAAATTTCAGAGACAACAGTGGAAAAAAATTCGTTCTGCGGTCATAAGTCCAGAGGAGAAGAAAAGTAATTTTCTTAATAATTTTTAGAATGTTCCCTCTTGACAATCAGACCAAAGATGCAGTTTTTTGGAGTCATATTTAAAAGACAAGCACCCAAAAAAGTTTTTTAGTTGAAACAGGTAAAAGTAGAAAATAAAGATTTTTTTTGGAATGTTAATAAAAATTGATCGGACAGGAAAAGTGAAGAAATTCCAAAAAAAAACAGTCTTTAGAAAAAACAAAATTAATGAAGACTATCGGAGAACAAAAGAAAAAGTTATTTTCTGGAATTTTTATAAACATTTGAAGAAAAGATATCACACGTTTTTCTTGAGTATCTTTTGAAATAGATAAAAGGAAAAATTTTAATTTGTTCTGGAATCTTAATTGATAACTGTCAGGACAGGATAAATGAAGAAATTTTAAACCTGGCAATCTATGAAAAGAAGAAATTATTCTCATATCGTAATAACAAGCGGAGAAAAAGAAAATACTCTAGAATTCTATTGAAAACAGATTGTCAACAGAAAAAATTAAAGAAAAAAAAATACATTCTTCTAGAATCTTAATAAAGATAGTCAAAGAAGAAGTAAAAAATATGTTTGGGACTTTTTTGAAGAAGCAGAAAATGTTTTCTGTTGTTTTCATTAGGCAGTGGGAAGAACAAAGTTTTTATTTTAAATTTCACTTAATTAGATAACGTAATAAAGGAAAAATAACAAAAAATTGAACCGGAATCATTCTGAAGACACTTTATTAGGAAAGAAAACAAAAATTTGTATAGAAACGTTAATTTAAGAGAAAGAGATAGTAAAACAAAAATTGAATTTAGTGTAGAAGCAAAAATTCTTCTAGAACCTTAATGAAGATAAACAAAAGCAGAGTAGAACACATTTTTCTGAAATTTTAGTACGCTAGTTAAAGAAGAAAATAAGAAACCGGAAGAAAAAAATTGGATTTTTTATTGGAAGAAATAGAAAGGTCTTAATAATTTGGTATTAAGTAAGACTGTCATGGGGGAAAAATATGGTTCTTTTGCAATTTTAATTAAGACAGTTTGGGAGAAATCTGCTTCTTTTTTGTCGTTTTAATTAGTTGAGATACTTCAGAGGAAAGAGAAAAGGTTTTTTGGAACTTTAATTAAGAATGTTTTAAAAAGTAATACCTAGATAGAGAAGAAAAAACATATTCTAAAATTTTAAACGTGAGGGATAGAGAAAGAACAAAAAAATGTTTTCTGGAAACTCAATTAAAACAGTTGCGAGAAGAAAACAAAAAAGTTATACTGGAATCTTAATGTAGAAAATGCAGAAATAAAAAAATCCGTAATTTTGACTAAGACAGTCCTTGACAGAATAGAATAAATTCTTGAATCCAGTTGGGTGGAACATAGAGGAAGTTTCTCTAGAATTTTAACGAAGACAGATAAAGAGAGAGTATAACTGATAGAAAAAGTTTTCTAGAATCTAAATTAACACAGTTAAGAAGAGGAAACAAGATGCAACTAGAATATCTATGAGTAGTCAGGGGAAAAAAGAAACATTTTTTTAATCTTCTTATTCTTCTGAAAGACAGTCGAGGAAAGATTAGGGAAAGAAAAAGAGTATTTCTTCTGGAATTTTAAGCAAGACAGTCGATAGAAGAAATACAATGCTACAAAGGCAGTCGCAAGGGATTAAAATTAGTGAAGAAAACCAGAAAATTATAGAGAAAATCGGCGGTAAAATATTTTAGAAAACGAAAAACGGTAACAATTTTTCACCGCTTCTAACGACGTATATTATGATATTTCTGGTTTATAAATGAGAGTCGTATAACTAAAAATTAAATTTTTGGTATTTTATATTATTAATGACCGTGTATTTTGTTGAAAAATATTTGTTGTGAGAGATAATAAAGCCTTGTCCACAACACAACGGTTCGTTAACAAGTTGGCGATGTAGAGGTCAGTAATGAAGATTGGAAGTAAAGCTCCCTTGATAAATCTCCTGAACATATTTAATCTCTTATGGTTAGGGTATTTGGGAAAAGAGCAATTATCACGTTTTGGAAAAACTCCGGTTATAATAGCTTTAATCCGGGCGTTGTTGGTGAAATGAGCGAAGGCTTTGAAGGAGAAAAGGCTTCATCGTAGCATAACGAATTTAATGAAAAGCCAGCGAACCTATCTACTGCAACTTACCATTTGTGCTACGCAAAAGCAATGCCTGAAATTGTGAAAGGGCACATCGTTATAATTCTTGTAGGCTTCGTAAAGGAAATTTCTAAGCGTATTTACATCTATAGCAAACTTCGAACAGAGATCATAATCGAGATACATTTGTTGGAGCAGAAGAAGCAGTTCTTCGTCTTCCCAGGGCCTAGCGTCAAACGTCGGTGTCCTCAGCCACTGCCGGATCGTATCCGAGACTTGAGCTTCACTGAATCATTCAGAACCATAATTAGAAATTTTTGGTAAATTTTTTTTATTAACTCTTACCAGATATTTGCGAAATTCTGCTTCACCCGTTTTTTCACCGAATCGCTCTTTCGGCGGTACTGGAGACGGCGACACTCCTCACTCGAGATGGGTTCCGGAAGCTGCTTGTAGAATCCTAAAATATTATAAATCGAATCAAAGCGAACAAAATGGATGATATTTGCATTAAAGCGCTCTTAAAAAAATAACGAAGCAAAAAAATAACGAGCTAAGAAATTAATCGGCCAACTGCTCGCTTCTTTTGTAAAGGAAAGCTCCTTTTTACTCTTGGCTCTTTTAGAATTAAATTGACGGCTTTAGGTTGGTAGCCTTGGCCCGACAATATTTCGAAACACATCCAACTTTTAATGAAGAATTCTCCAAAGTATTTTAACTATTTAGACAGGAGAACGGTTTGTTAAACTTTTGATAAAAGTCATAAAAATTCGGAGCAACTTGGTTGCTCTTTAGTAATAATATAAAATGGAATTTTAAATATGACAATAAGCTATATCTATTAAAAATACCTTTGAAAAACAACTACAGTAGAGTCGCGATAAATCAACTACTCACACCAAATATACATGTATAAAAAATTAATAAATAATAAACAACTCAATAACGCACTTTTATAGTCTTCTTGATTAATCACCGAAGATCTTTCGATGTAATAGCTTTTTTCGCGAAACAAAGCTGCCCGGTCAATGGCCTCGTATTTACTTTTATAGAGCAAAGTCGCCTTCTAGCTTATTTTAAACATTTTTAAAAACAACAAAGCAAGGCTTTAGTACTACAAGATTTTTTTTATCAAAGCCAAGAAAAACGCTAGATATACACCAAAATTTTATAAACTTAAGGGATTTATCGATTCTTTATTCTCTGTATCTTCTCTGTATCTTCTCTATTTTATGCAAACTTAGATTTCCTAGATTCTTACAGTTTTATAGATTTCACAAATTTTCGAAATGAAATTTTGTAGAACAAAGCAAAATTCTAAGAAAAAGAAGATTCTAGAAGAATTTAAAACAAGACGATTGGTGAAATAATAACTGCAAAATAATTCTAGAAGAGCTTGGAAGCAAAAGAGAATCTGTTCATAACTTCTAAAAGAACAAAGAAGCTTCTAAAAGATATTGAAAAACGTCGACAGAATAAAAAAAGAGCAAAATAATTTAGAAGAAAAAATGTGATTTCTAGAAAAAAAAGAACAGAGAATTTTAGAAGAAGTTGGAAAACTCAGCTAAATAAACAAAAGAGCAATGAAATATTTTAGAAGAATGAAAGCAGTTTCTAGAACAGCTTAAAACATGACAATTGAAAGAGAAAGAAGAGCTGAGAAATAATCCAAAAAAACAAAGAAAAGCAGTTTCTAGAAGAGCGTGAAACAGTTTCAAGGACATGTATTTTTTGTAGCCATCTTTGAAATTTACTACAATTTTTTTTATTAAAAACACTTTTAAAAATCAAGAAATAGCTTGGAGAAATTCAACAATTTTTATAAAGTTTCTAAAAGGAAAAACAACAGAAAATTTTAGAAGAAATTGGAAGTCGTCAGCTCAATAGACAAAAGAACAATCGAATATTCTAGAAGAACAAAAGCAGTTTTCAGAAGAGCTTAAAAAACAACGCTTGGAAGAGAGAGGAGAGCTAAGAAACATTCCAGAAAAACAAAAAAATTGCTCGAGGAAAGTGAAAGTCGACGATGGAAAGAGGAAAATAAACAAAGAAAATTTCTAGAAAAACAAATGACAATTCTACAGGAGTTTAAACAACAAAGATTAGAAAACACATAAAAAACAAAAGTTATTTCTTGGTTTTTACAGACGAAAGAAAGTTTTGACGCCATTTATTTTTTATTACTCTTTCCAGAGTTTATAACAAATTATAAAGAAGAAGAAGGCGGCAAGAAGTAAACGTCGTCAAAAGAAAACTTTCTTTTATTAAAAACATTTTTAAAATCTTTTATTTAAAAGATTGTTAAAAATCAAGAAATGAAGAACTTTATACAAATTAGAAGTATAGCTGAGAATTGAAATATAACAAAGAACAAAATAAGATTCTGGAAGACTAAAGAAATAATCTGTTTAAAAAAGAATTACATGAAAAATTAGGCCAGTAGAAAAAGGAAAGAAACTACGCTTGTAGAAAAAAGAAAGAAAGAACAGGAAAGTATCTTGGAAAAATTCAAAAGTTTCTAGGAAAAGAATAACAGAAAATTCTAGAAGGAAAAACGTCGGCTGAATAAACAAAAGAGCATTGACAGAGCGAAAGCAGTTTTTAAGAGAGCTTAAAAAACGACGATTAGAAGATAAAGAAGAGCTAAGAAATATTCTAGAAAAACAAAAAAGTTTCTAGAGGAGCGTGAAAACGGTTCCAACGACATTTATTATTTGTGGCCATTTTTAAAGTCTACTATAAATTATAGAAAAGAAAAACTCAACAAAAATAAACGTCTTTAAAACGGTTTTTTTATTAAAAACATTTTTAAAAATCAAGAAATAGCTCTAATAAAATTATAAGAATGGCTGAGAATTCAAATACAACAAAGAACAAGAAAGATTCTGGTGGTATAAAGAAATAATTTTAATGAAAAAGAAGAACATGAAAAACTACGCCTGTATGAAAGAGAAAAAGAACAAAAATATGTCTTCGAGAAATTTTCCAGTTGTTATGTGGTTTCTAGAAAAAAAAAGCTACAAAAACTTTTAGAAGAAGTTGAAAGACGTCAGTTGAACAAATAAAAAAGCAATGGGATATTCTAGAAGAATGAAATCAGTTTCTAGAAGAGCTTAAAAAACGAGGATTGGAAAAGAAAGAAGAGCTAAGAAATATTTCAGTAAAAGGAAGAAAAGCAGTTTCTAAAAGAGCGTAAAATGGTTTTCATTTTTAAAGTCTACTACAAATTATACAAAAGAAAAAGGCAACAAAAATAAATATCGTTAAAACAATTTTTTTATTAAAACCATTCTAAAAGATATAGAAGAACTTTGATAAAAATTTAAAAAATGGCTGAGAAGTAAAATACAATAAAAAACAAAAGAAAATTCTAGAAAAACGGAGAAATAATCTAAATTAAAAAAAAAGAACAAGGACAATATCTTCGAGAAATTCGATAGTTTCTATGAGGTTTCTAGAAGAAAAAAAAACAACAAAAAAATTGTAAAAAAAGATTGAAAGACTTCAGCTGAATAAAAAAAAAGGAATGAAGTATTCTACAAGAATGAAATCAGTTTTTAGAAGAGCTTGAAAAATGATAAATGGAAAAAAAGAGCTAAAAAATAAATAATAATATAGAAACATTCTAGAAAAACAAAAGAAGTTTCTAAAGAAGCTAAAAAAAATGATGAAAAGAGTAAAAGGAACAAATAGAATTTCTACAAGAACAAATAACAATTCTAAAGGAATTTAAAAACAACGATTATAAAGAGAAGAACAAAAATGTAGAGATAAAAAACAAAAGTTATTTGAATAATAAATTGGCAATTTGATAGTTTTATCTTTGCCAGTTTAAGAATTAGAGCTGCTTAAACGTGAGAAATAGTTGAACAATCCGGATTTGTAGTCGTGTCTCAGCATTTCAGTCCAGAAATTTTTTTTTTAAACGAATTATACATAGATTCCAATAAAAATTTGTGTTCCTCACAACTAAAAATAATTTGTATTTCTAAGAATAGCTAAATTTCTTTTTTTTTTATTTATTTAAAGTTGTTCGTTGTAATACGGTGACAAACTTCGAAAATTTTCAGTAAAGCAAACTGACGTATTTTCCCATTTAACGCTAAGTAAATGCGAAGTGGAGTTCCGAAAAGTTTTAGTCATGAGCCTCTCGAGATGTATAAAGACAAAGGTACTTTAAACTGTCTTGGTGTTATTTTTAAATTACAATTTAAAACGTTTCAAATATTTACAAAATTTTCATTGTATCGAATTATCACTTATTTAATTTTTTCCTCGACTACTAGGTTTTCTAATTTCTCTTATTTGAAATTCTTCCGGTCCGGCTCTCACCACAGCGTTGATAATCCATCACCAACCAAATATTTGTTTTTTGGATCGACATCAGATCGTTGCCGGTATTCAAAGTACCCGATGAAATTATAGACTCTGGGACTTTTTCTACCGTGAAATGCGTCAAATCGTCTCTATAAATACGTAAGTCAATATTTACACGACCGGTTGAGCGAAGTCGTCTGAATTATGGGAATGTTTAAAGGAGTTGCGGGCACAGACCAGGACTACCATTTTTTTCAAACTAATCAATTTTGTGTGTGTCAACGACGACAAATATGCGCCCTAGGGAACTTCCCTGGACTAATATTTGCCCAAGAAGGATAGTCCGAACGGCAAATTACCGGAAGGTGCGGACACCTCAAGCCGGTCCTGTGTTTGTTCCTTTCGGGTGTGTTATTAACTTGTTTTCAATGTTGGTAAATTAATAGCGACATTGGGATCAAAGAGAACGAGATTAATTAGCAAAACACCTAGGGCTGACAAGATGCGACATCTGTTGAATTCACCAAAAAAAAAAAAAAAAACTCAAAATATGAACAAATAAATACTTTAAGAAGGATTCACTAGGGTTTTAAGTTTTTACAGGGTTAAATAGAAAAATCAATCTTGTAGAGCTTCCACTGTACCCACAAATTTTTTTCTTAAAAACATTTTTTTTAAATTTGTTTACAGCAGTTTGTTAACCAAAGGCTAACCAGGTTTTTTTGGTCTTAAACTTTTCAATTTGTATACTCTTATTAAACAAATTGTTTAAAAAATTGCAACTTTAAGTAAGTTTTAATGTAGATGCCAGATGTATCTTTCTACAATTAGTGCAGTAAGTACTTTGTAATACCGTTCTAGAATGGTAATAATAAATTGACTCCAAATTAATTAAATAATTTAGAGGAAAATCCATTACACAAAAAATGCCATAAGCATCACGAATGTTAAGAATATTTTACCGATCTCAGACAATAATTTTCCTAAATCGGTAAAATGTTCTTACCGTTTTTAATATTTGATGTACTATTTATTATCTTTAACATTCACTTCTAATTTTTTGTAAGACATTATGACTCTAGAAGTACAGGAAGGTAAAGCAGCAATAATAGTATTTTGTGTCTTTAGGACAGAAAACAGACATATTTATAAGACATCATTAGGTATAGGATGTAAAATTGGTGCACTGGACACCCTAAAAAAATTTTCGACGATCGACAGTAAATACCACATTTTAGTGACAAATGAAAAGCACTAAACTGTCACATTTATTGACTAGGCAGTAAAGCAGACACTTTAGAGCCGTCAGACTATTGCAGTTCTCACAAAAATTTGTCGTTTAATGTTAAACAGCAAAATGTTTTTAAAAAACATTGGTAAATTGGTAGATTCGGTTAGAAATACAACAACAATAGTGTTTTATCTCTCTAGGGCAGAAAGTAGTCATATTTATAAGGCATCATTAAGTGTAGGATGTAAAATTGGTGCACTGCACACACTAAAAAATTTTTTTGCAAATCGATTGTAAATTCCACAATTTAGTGACAATTTAAAGGCATTAAACTGTCACATTTATTGACTAGGCAGTAAAGCAAACACTTTAGAGCCGTCTGACTCTTGCAGTTGTCACAAAAATTTGTCGTTTATGGTTAAACAGCAAAACAGTTTTTTAAAAAATTGGTAAATTGATAGATTCGGTGAGAAAACTATATGTTCAATGCGGCAATAATAGTATTTTTATCTCCCTAGGGCAGAAAGTAGTCATATTTATAAAGTATTATTAAGCGTAGGATGATAAATTAGTGCACTGGACACACTAAATTTTTTTTTTGTAGATCGACTCCAAATTCCACATTTTATAGACAATAGAAAGGCACTAAACGTCACATTTAGTGACTAAATAGTAAAGCAGACACTTTAAAGCCGGCGAGAGTCTTTCAGCTGCCACAAATTCGACGTTTAATGTTAAACAGCAAAAATTCTATGTTCAATGCGGTATTAATAGTATTTTGTGTCTCTAGGACAGAAAATAGGCATATTTATAAGGCATCATTAGATTAAGATGTAAAATTGGTGCACTGTCCACACAAAAATTTTTTTTTGGCTGATCACAACAGTAAACACCACATTTTAGTGACAATTTAACGGCACTAAGCTGTCACATGTGTTGACTAGGCAGTAAAACAGACACTTTAGAACCGGTCAGAGTCTTTCAGTTTAACGTCAAATAGCAAAATGATTTTTAAAAAATGATAAATTGGTAAATTCGATAAGAACACTGTATATTCAATGCGGCAATAATAGTATTTTGTGTCTTTAGGACAGAAAGTATGCATTATTAGGTGTAGGATATAAATAGGTGTACTGCACACACTAAAAAAATTTTTCGATGATCGACAGTAAACAGCACATTTTACTGATAATTGATATTGGTACTGAAAGGCACTAAACTGTCACATTCATTGACGGGGCGGTAAAGCAGACACTTTACAACCGGTCACGGTCTTTCACCTGTCACAAAAATTTGACGTTCAATGTCAAATAGCAAAAAGTTTTCAAAAAAATTTGTAGATAATTGGTTGATTGGGTGGGCAAATTATATTTCAATGCTTTTGTGTCTCTAGGGCAGAAAATAGGTATTTGCAGCACGCGAATGCATTTTTGCTGCCCGAAAGAAGCGTGACTACATTTTATTACAGATAGAAAAAATTGTTGTTTAGAGTACAACAATTTAGAACAAATATAAGAACACTAAATATCTGTCTGCAGTTCAAGTGTGCTGTATGCGTCTATTTTAGTTTTGCTGCTCTACTTCGAAGTACCACAAAAATAGAAATCTGTATTACCAATAATAACGGTTTGTATTGTTTTTATTTTGTTTTTGCAACAAATTTGTTTACAACAAAGTGGAGAACATTGTAAGAATAAACAAATGTTAATGGAAAAAAAATCGTTTACCTTGTGTGTTACTTATATTATGTAAATTTTATTTATAATTCGTTTTTGTTTATAATAATTTAATTCAAATATTTACGATTATGCAACCAATTATACACTATAGCTGCTATCATTGTATTAATACTACGGATATTGTAAAGCAAAAAAGCAGGAGAACAAAATGTATTTAAATTATTTGTGAATAGCCATATTTAGAAGCTTGCTTTTAGTTAAAAAAAAATTATTTACCGAGCCAGCTCAGACTCTCCGTAGTTTCAAGTTTTTCCCGGAACTCCTCAACTTGTCTTTGGAGTTCTTCAACAGCAGGAGGTAGCGGCAGTTCGGATCGAAGTTGTCTTTCAATAGCGGATACTCTAGCTTCTAAAGCTTTTAGACTATTTCCGGTCGACTCCTGGAGCATAGCGAACCCGTTGGCGGCGACCACTTGCAGCGAATACCTGCTGTCAGGGGTGTTGGGTGGTAGGTCACCACTGATGTTTAGTAATTGACCTGCAGTATTGTACAGTTTCAGAATGTCCCGGGGACCAGCCTCGGAGGCAGATCTGAACAAATCTGGAAAAAACAACACAAATAAATGTCGGGCTTTTGTTTGTAATCAACGCAAAGCGTCGACCAGTAAGTCCACAAACGGTAGAAATTTTCATTTACCCTTTTATGAAACGAAAAGCTGCAGAAGTTGCAGCACTAATGCACTGTTTTATACTGCGACTTTCATTTCGCTGGTGCTGGGACTGCAAATTATGAGGTTACCACAGGAATTTCGACTTCTCTTTGTAATTACGAAAGAAAGAAGTTTGTTGTCGTCAAATTATTTTTATTTACCAATAACAAACAATATAAAATATATTCTCTTGGCATTTGCTAATATTTACTTTCTTTGCTCGTTGATTCTCTCTCAAACATTTATATTTGATAAAACAATCAGACGGATTGTAACAATGTCAGCTGTGTTCTGCCAAATACATATTATTTATGAGTTAAAAATAAAGTAAAACAATCAACACATAATTTAAAAAAATAATTAACAAAAAACACGAAAAGCGCTAACATTTCAACAATTTTCTCTGATTGTTAATCATAATCAACAGAAGAAACTACGACAAAACCCATCAAAAATAATGCTTGTGCATACGTAAACGGTGAATGTTTGAAACCCGACAAGTTAATTGCCAATGTCGGCGGTTAACTTGTGGTTTAACCTAACTAAAACCAGATTTTAAAAAACGAATTACAAGAAGACACCAAAAAATTATTGTACAAATAAAGTGAGAAAAAAGAAGTTTTTATAAAATCTTGATTAAAAAGTGAATAAGTCGTAAATCTTAATAAAAAACAGTCGGATGAAGAAAAAGAATTGAATGAAGACAGTCAAAAAGAAATTCGAATTTTTGTAGGAGTCTTCATTGTTATAGTTTGGAGAACAAATTTAAAAATCTAGAGTCTTAAGAAAGACAGCTTGGAGGGACAAAATCTAGAATTACTGAAAGTTTTTTTTAAACCAGAAGAAAGAAAAAAAGCCAAATTTTTCTGTCGTTTTAATTAGATAAGACAGTAGAAGGAAGAAAACAAGAAGGTTGTTCTTGTATCCTATTGAAGTGAGGGTCTTTAATCTCGCTGAAGACAAACGAAGGGAAACAGTCTACATAATAAATCAATTTTTTATAGAATCTTGATTAAGAAGTAAAGAAGTCTTTTGTAAATCTTAATAAATATAGTCGGATGAAAAAAAAAAGAATTGAAGGAAGACAGTCAAAAAGAAATTCAAATTTTTGTAGGAGACTTTATTGTGACAGTTGAAAGAACAAATTTAAAAATCTAGAGCCTTAAGAGAAATAGTCTAGAAAGACAAAAACTAGCTTTACTGAAATCTTTTTTAAAGCAGAAGGAGAAAAAGATCCAAATTTTTCTGTCGTTTTAATTAGATAAGACAGTAGAGGGAAGAAAACAAGAAGACATTGTTTTTAAATCCTATTGAAATGAAGGTCTATATTCTCAATGAAGAGAAACGAAGGGAGATATTTTTTATAGAATCTTGATTAAGAAGTGAAAAAGTCTTTTGTAAATCTTAATAAAGACAGAGGGATAAAGAAAAAGAATTGAATGAAGACAGCCAAAAGGAAATTTAAATTTTTGTAGGAGTTTTTATTGTATTAGTTGGGGGAACAAATTCAAAAATCTAGAGTCTTAAGAAAGACAGTCTAGACTCTAGAGAGACAAAACACGAAATCTTTTTTAAAACAGAAGGAGGAAAAGAGCCAATTTTTCTGTCGTTTTAAATAGATAAGACAGCAGAGGGAAGAAAACAAAAAGAAATTGTTCTTGAATCTTATTGAAGTGAGGATCTATAATCTCAATGAAGACAAACGAAGAAAATATATCAATTTTTTATAGATTTTTGATTAAGAAGTAAAAAAGTCTTTTGTAAATCTTAATAAACGACAGTCGGATCACGAAGAAGAATTGAATGAAGACATTAAAAAAAAATCGAGTTTTTTGTGATAGTTGGGAGAACAAATTTAAAAATCTAGAGTCTTAAGAAAGACAGCCAACTAGAATTACTGAAATCTTTTTTTAAAACAGAAGACGAAAAAATATCCAAATTTTTCTGTCGTTTTAATTAGATAAGACAATAGAGGGAAGAAAAGAAGAAGATTGTTCTTGAATCCCATTGAAGTGAAGGTCTATAATCTCAATGAAAACAAACGAAAGGAGACAGAGTAGACAACATAGCAATTTATTTTACAATAATGAAGATAGTCGCGTGGAGAAATAAAAAAATTGTTCAGGAATATCTTTTAGGGCAGTCGAAAAAAATTGGTTTTACGAGAAAAGAAGAACAACTTTTCTGAAATTTTTGTTAAGATATCAAGACAGTAGGAAGATATGACAATTTTTTCTGCTAGTTTAATTACATAGTCAAGGTTTTTTTTTCGAATTTTAGTTAGGGCAGTCAAAGCTAGAGAAGGAAAAAAAAGAACTTGTTCTTGAAATCTAATAAAGTCAGTCGGGAGAAAGAACAAGAAGCTCTTTTAGAATCTTAATAAAGATGGAGAATGAAATCTCTTCACTTAAGACATTCAAGAAAAGGAAACAAAATGTTAACATTGTGTTCCAATGAAGACAGTTAGGGGAAAGAAAAAAGAAAAGATAAAAAGAAAAGAAATTAATAAAATCTAGAGGTTACGTACGACAGTCTAGTAGTAAAACAAACAAAAAAATTTAAATCTTCTTGAAGACAGTGGAAATAAATAGTGATAAAATTTTCTGTCGTTTTAATTTGACAAGACGAGAAAAACAAAGAAGAAATTTTTCTTGAATCCTATTGAGGTAAAGGTCTAGAATCTTAATCAAGATAAATACCTAAATAAAAAGAGTAGAACAAGTTTTTTTTGAGTCTTAATTGAGACAGTCAAGACAACATAATAAGTTATTTTTAGAATATTTTAGAGAGGAGAAGCGTAAAAATTGTTTGTGAATATTTTTTAAGACAGTCTAAGAAAAATATTTTGTTTTAAGAAAAAAGAAGAATAGCTTTTTTTCAATTCTATTGAAGTAAGTCAAAAAAACTATTTTTTTAAATCTTATTCAAGGCAGTCGAAGAAAGAAGTGTCAACATTTTCTGTCGTTTTATTTAGATAAGATAGTTGAATAAAGGTAAAAAAGAAGAAATTGTTCTTAAATCTTACTGAGGTAGAAAGAAAGAGTTCTTTTAGAATCTTAATAAATACAAATGAAGAAAGAGTACTAAAAGTTAACTAAGACAATTAAAAAAACAAAACAAGTTATTAGAGAATATTAATGAAGATAGTCAAAGAAAAAAGTTGTTTTTCTTCATTAAACATTTCTGACGGGCATATTCTCGCGGTGTTGCCTCTTCTATACAAATATATTAGATAGTCTTTGTAACTAAATAGAAATAGTCGCACTTGTCCTAAAAACGCTCTTACTCCAACTGACTTTACATTTACTAAAAGCTATTCTACTCAACCAATTCTGTATTTTTCTACAAGCATCCAATTCAAATAGGCAATAAACCTGAACACTTTATAGTGGTTAGAGTTTTCCGAAATAAAACTTAATTTTCAAAGTAGTAAATTCTCGCTTTATCTTAAGTAAATAGAATTGTGTAGAAGACAATACAGCAAATGTTCGTGAGCTTAGAAACAGGACTGAGAGACAAAACAACTTTAAACACAAACACAAAAGAGAATGTTGTATACTTTCGCCTTTTCGTATGATAAGTCAGAAAGACAAATTTGTAATAAGATATTCTTGGAGCTTAATCTTATTGAATAATGCACAAGCTAAAGTTTTAGAACTCTATGACACACTCTCTTATACGTAACTTGAAGTTTTTTAAAAGAAAATACTCGAATTTTTAATAACAGTTCCTTGAGTTTGACTCAATTATCTAAATTGGATACTTATCGATACATATCTTTTCTTTCAAGCTTTTAGATAAACACGAGAGCTGATTTTATTGAATTGAAAAGAAGTCCTGATTCCTTGAAATTCAATCAAATTTATGTGAGGCTTCACTTGACAGGTAATTTTTTATAAAAAACAAATAACTTAATATCAAGTCGATATGTAATATTAAAAATCGTACCAAAGAGTTTTCCGGGATCACCAGATCGGGCTTTTCGTTTTGTGGTAGAATTCTCTATAAAAATTAATGGGGTTGAGAGAATAATTCATAAGGGCTGTCTTCAGACCAAATAAATTTACCAGAACCCATTTTTTATTAGATCCCACTCCAATGAATTAATAAAAACGTTTATTTGTGCTCGTAAAGGTCATTCCCATTAAAATAAATTTATTTATATCCAGAATTATTTACTATTTCTGTAAGTAGTTTTAAAATAAAATGAATTATAATTCAACAAACCTTCGCTTCTATCGTTTACGATTTAGATTAACTTCAAATAAATAAAAAATGTTTTATTCTCGAATCCAAAGTTTATTTCTCCTTCTCTCTCTCTTAAGGTTACTTCTGACGTTTTCACTGTTGTAATTTCTAATTGGAATCAAAAGTTTAATTTAATTCATTTTCCAAGCAATGGCGTAATTCACTTTCAGGTTATTTAACTTTGTGAGAGTATATTAAATCCTGCCTACAATTAAACTCCTGTTATACTTAACTGTTAACAAGAATCTAATCTTGTTTTTGTTTCAATGAGAATTTACGTTCTGATTAGAAATTAAATTTCAAACAAAAGTGTATTAATCACAAAAATATTTGTTTGTTTTACTAGAAACTAGAATAGAAATTACTAGATCATGGAGAATCTTATGACTAGTGCCAAACTCACTCAGTCACTCGTAGTGTACTGCATTTTCTTTATTAAGATTCTAAAATCTCTTATTTTCTTCGATTGTTTTCAAAGATTCTCATCTAAGTATTTCATTTCTTGACTGTTTTGATTTTTCTTCTCCTGACTGTCTTATTTAATTAAGATTACAGAAAGACTTCATCATCTTCTTTTCCACAGTCTTATTTAAAATAAATTTTTTATTGTTGCTAAAACATTGAAATTCTCAAGTAAATTTGTAATTTTATAGAAAAATGAATCACTGATTCACCTTAGAATTACAACAAAAGCAATATTTTTTATATTTGAGGTGTAATTATTATTTAGGGGGTTAAAATGTGGTCATGTTTAAGCTCAGCTTAATATTTTATCGACCTGTGGTCTGTAGACAACACTTAAGCACTAAATTCAAATTTTATTAAGCAAAAAATTATTCCACCGGTATTTTTGTAATGGGTAAGGCTAGACGGGCAGCAAAAAAGTAATCAAAAATTTATTCACTCTGTGAGAACTCACTTTGAAAAATATAATAAGGTTTGTTCAAAAGTCAAAGAGTTAATTAACAGAGTCTCGATTCAAGTGAATAATCCTTTTGAAAAATACAGAACGTTTTCTGATATCTACTCATATTAAATTGTTATTTGAAGTCAACAATTTAAATTAAATTTATTAAATTAGATTGATTCTAAGGCAGTCATAATTAGTTTTAGAAACTTTTCTGGATAGCTTCTATTCGTAAATAGATTACAGTTCAACATTTTTTTCAAGCTTTAATAAACTCTAACCAAGCAGTGAATCAAGATTAGTGGATTATGGAAGTAATTTTTCTTTGGCAATTTATTGGGAAATTCGTTGTATTTAAGATAAACCACGAAGCAAATAGAAAAGCAAAAACTCCGATTTAGTTACTTAATAGAAGTACTATAGGCTTATGTAGTTAATTATTTAACTGTTTTACTCTGTTTGAATAAGACTAAATATATCACATATTTGAGTTAGATAATGAAGCTAATTAATTATTATCTGACTGATGGAATATGATTATATGTATAATTTTGTTTTTAATTTTATTAATACTAAGTTTTCGGTCTGTTTGTTTAAAAATTTCTCATGCACGTTCAGTGGTGGCTCTGGAAAAATGGGACACTAAATCTAGCAACGTTCCTTTAAAAATAAAAAAAATGTACATTTAAATCAAAATTTTATTAAAATTGTTATTTTTACGGTGATTAAAACACTTAATCAGGCTAATCAATTAATTTGGTATTCGGTACCTCTCTGTTATTTATTAAAAGGTTTTGGCGCCCTGGCTAATCTTCATCGGACTTTGCGTCATTAGACAAAATTGAACCCTTTTAACGCCTGGTCCTCTTGACATGCTTCCTTAGATTCAGTAAGTAATTATGATTTATTAATGATTTCTTCCAATTTTTTAATTTTACAAACTTTCTAATTTTCTAAACATTCTGGACTCTCTTTTTTTATTTTTCAGCTTTGTTGAATTTAGATTTTCAAAACTCTTTTCTTTCTATAAATCCTTAGATTCTTTTAGGTAGAATTGACGATTTCTTCTGATTTTTTTAATTCTTTAGGCTTTCTAAATTTTCAAACTTTCTAGAATGTTTTTTTTATTTTACAGCTTTTTTTGGTTTAGAAGATTTTCAAAATTCTTTCCTTTTTATTAATCTTTATATTCTTTTAGGTAAGATTGATGATTTCCTCTGATTTTTTTAATTCTTCAAACTTTCTAGACTGTCTTTTCTTTATTTTACAGCTTCGTTGGGCTTTAAATATTTCCAAAATTCTTTCCTTGTTATAAATCTTTAGTTTTATTAGGTAGAATTAATGATTTTTTTAGTTCTTCAGGCTTTCTAAATTTTCATACTATCTAGACTGTTTTTCTTTATGATTGATCTAGAAGCTTTGTTTGATCTAGAAGATTTTCAAAAAAATTTTTATTTATAAGTCCTTAGATTCTTTTAGGTAGAATTGATTGTTCTTCTGATTTTTTTAGTTCTTCAGGATTTCTAAATTCTCAAAACTTTCTAGACTGTTCTCTTTTTCATTTTACAGATTTATTAAGTTTAAGAGATTTCCAAAAATTTTTCTTTATTATAAATCCTTAGATTCATCTTGGTAGAATTGATGATCTCTTTCTACTTTCTAGACCGTTTTTTATTTTGCAGCTTTGTTGTGTTTAAAATATTTCCAAAATAAATCCTTATTTTAATTTAAAAAGATTTTTTTTAAATCCTTAGATTTTTTTAGGCGGAATTAATAATTTTTTTGGATTTTTTTTAATTCTTCAGGTTTTCTAAATTTTCAAACTTTCTAGACTGTTAGTCTTTATTTTACAGCTTTGTTTGATCTGGAAGATTTTTAAAAAATTTTCTATTTATAATTCCTTTTCTCTTAGGTAAAATTGATGGTTTCTTCTGATTTTTTTAGTTCTTCAGGATTTCTAAATTCTCAAACTTTCTAGACCGGTCTTTTTTATTTTACAGCTTTATTGGATTTAAAAGATTTTCAAAAGTCTTTCCTTTTTAGAAATTCTTAGATTCGTCTAGGTAGAATTGATGGTTTCTTCTGACTTTTTAGTTCCTCAGGATTTCTGAATTTTCAAACATTCTAAACTGTTCTTTTTTAATTTACAGTTTTGTTGGGTTTAAATTTTTTTTTAAATTCTTTGCTTTTTACAAATCCTTAGATTGTTTTAGGTAGAATTGATATTTTCTTCTGATTTTTTTAAATTCTTTAGGCTTTCTAAATTTTTAAACTTTTTAGAAGTGTTTTTTTTATTTTACAGGTTTATTGAGTTTTTATAGAACTCTTTTCTTTCTGTAAATCTTCAAGATCTCTTTTAGGTTCTTTGTATTTTTCGAATATTTCTCAAATGTTTTATTTTTTCAAAATTGTATAAAGTTTTCAAAAAAATTTAAATATTGTAAATCCACCAATTTTTTTAAGTAGATAGTCTAGATATAGATTTAGCAAATTTTGGACTTTCACAGGCTCCTAGATGATGTTCCAAACCTTGTGGAATTTTTGAAGTACTTTTTTGTCGATTGCATAGACAATATTTGTCTAGATGTCTAGATTTTGGAATATTTTATGGGATTCTGTAAATTATATAAATTTGTCGCTCTAAGACTTTTTACAAATTGACCAAATTCTCAAGATTTTACAGATATTCCAATATGGAAATATTTACAGTAGAATTAGACGAAATTACAGTATTGGTAAAAACCGAGGAATCTAACCCTCTCTGGGATAATAAAGCGAAGTCATGTAAATTCCTTTGTGAACATAAATGAGATGTGAATGCAAAGTGGGAGGGCACAGGTCTGGTGATTTATAGGTAAACTTGGTCTGATGATTTTCATCGTGATAGTCTAAGTGCCGATAAATTAGGAAGACAGCTTTGGAATTTCGATGCGAGCAAACGACAATTTGAAGGTAAAACCATGCGAACGTTTGTAATGGATTAAGCAACTAAACGTCCTTTAACAATTGGGACATTATTTAGCGATGGGATTAAGTGGCTTTTATCGGCGCGTTAACAACACATCGCCGTTCCGGTCAATCGATAGTTCGACGGTCAACCGGATAATTAAGGGACTAAAGTCGCCCCTTAATAACCCTAGAAGACATTATACACACACCCCCATTATGCCAAGGTGTGTGCAATATAAACGGCCCTAATTAAATAGCCAACTTTATGTCATGATGGTACGATAATACGTCCCTAACTGGATTACCACTGCCAGCATCAACATTTTATACACGACGACAGCCATTAACTTTTTATTAACCCACACTTTATCAAGTTATTATTCCTCAAAAGTTCGATGCCAAGCTTGCAAACGAGGGGTTAGTTTGCTCTAATTGGAGTGAAAGAGATGGTAACACAAACTGTCAATACCAATAAACAAACCCATTTTTTACAATTTTCTTTGATGCATACGTTAGTGATCCCAATTTTGTCTTAACAATTGTGTTTGCTTTCAATTCTAGGAAATAAAAAGCGAAATGGTTCGATAAGCGACGGAAAAGTTCGAGACATTCGAAGCTTGTGACATTTCGGACACGAGATGAAAGCTGAATCGATACCAGATTTTTTTTTCAACAAGTCTGATGGCAATTTTCGGGATTTCGTATTAATGCAATTTCTTTGATTCTCTTCTGGATATATAGAAACTTATTTTTTTGATAAAATATCGCATATTTGAACACTTCTTGAATATCAAATTTTAAATTCACACTGTTTACACTTATTTCACTATTCAAAATTTTCTCACATACACTTATTGAATCGAAACTAAGTTTTATTTTTAGACGAATTTCAACGTTCTGTAAAAATAAAATTTTAAATCTAAGATATAATCGTATAAAATACTGTTTCAAATAGAAAATTCACAGTATTCTGAATAATTCACGAAAAGTAATTTCTCGAAAAATCTACGAGTAATAACAGTAATATGCAAGACAGATCTAATTGCAGAAGAAAGTGAAACAGTAAATGAGATAAACAATTTAGTATTCTTTGGTAATTCTGGCAACCATAGGTATATTACATTTTATTATTAACATAAAAAATTATAAAAATTTGTAAGAGAAAGAAGTCTTGTCTAAAAGGCAAATGTATGAAACACAGATAGAAACATTCATAATAATCACTAATAAATACTAGTTGAAAAATTCAGAGAAGTCATATGGTTCTATAGGGTGAATATTAAAAGGCGGAAAAGCTCTAGTAAAACCCAACAAATTCAGCTTGGCGTGTGAAGGTCAGAGGCGCAATAGACTGGGTGTTGTCGTGGTGGAAAAATTCAGTTGAAAGTTGCGAAGTGTACTGTAGAAGGAGCACGAAATATGTCTTTTCTTTTCCGCTTCTACGCATCTCACACGCCAAGCTGGATTTGTATATCTATACGTTATAGGAGACTCTGAGTAGACCCCCGAAAAAACATTTAAAAAATCACGCCCGCTCATTCTTCTAAATATGAAAAAGTAAATCTGAGGATCCAATTATTGTTTTTATGAAATTTTGAAAATTGTAAAGTGTTTCATAATTTGTTGTACATCTTATTTTTAAATATTGCTTACTAACTGTTAAATTTATTTTTGATAGTGTCCAATTGTTATTAAATTTTCCACTTGACTCTTCAACTACTGGTCTGCAGCAAATTGTCAAAATTATTTCACTAATTTAAAAAAAACGTGTAAAATTTGTTTTATTATTTTTTCGGTGCTCTACCAATAGTCCTTTACAAGGTATTGAAAAGCTTTTGGACCATTTTGTACTCTCTCTGTATTTGTAAGAATTACTGACAAAGCATAATGAATAAATTGAACTTCTTTTGTTATCTTAGTATTAGTGTCCTCGGTGTCCTCTAATTGCAGTTTTTCCAAAGCAGCACATATAGAGATTTTATTTACTAACATTAAAAACGAATTTATTGGCTAAAAATTAATAGAGAAACACTTAATAAAAATTAATTGAGTGTTTACTCTGTTTGTTACTTTTTATTCAGTTTCAGAGACACAATAAAACCAAAGTTACAAAGTTTAGAGAACAACCCGCGCGCTGGCGCCATCTAACGTCATTGCCTGCTGCTAAACACTTTTTTTCATTTTATCAAAAACTAAAATTCTGATGACTTTTCGGACTTAACCTTGAATAGTTGTTAATGCCTATCACATTCTATCTTTGATTCCTTTGATACCTTTGATTAACTGGGTCTAAGGCCTTTTATTTTACCAAATTAAACTTATCACAACTATGCTGTTCGTTTTTTGTAGTTATATTACCGTTCCTTAAAGGAAATAGGTACTGATTTCAAGAGGATTTAGTGGATACGCTTTTGCGACCACATTGGAATTTTCTTCGCCAAAAATAACCGCTGCATAACTTGAACACACTTTTTACTAGGTTCTTTACTGAATTTCCTCACTGAGTTTCCTTACAAGATCTTCCTTTCAGCTTTAGTCCTTTCGATTTAATACATCGCCATTTTAAGCTTAGTCGTCGTTACCTGTTGACTTCCAGATTAGAGTTTTTGATATTTTATCAACTGTCGGACTGAAGTATCTACATTTTTTGTGTTCTAAGCTTCGAGTTTCTACTTTTTGAGTATTGGAATCAACGATGGCAGCTAGTGGTAACTACGTAAAACAATGTCAAGACCACATTTAGTTATTTTGCTATTAGAGTGGTTGGATTTTGTCGTGAGCGATTAGTCATTCTGCGCAAAGTACGAAAACACGTCTTGGTTAAGCGCTATTGACTAACCCAAAAACATTCTCATTTCGTTTCTTTCCTTCTTCTCGAACGGTTGTGGTTAAGCCTGTGTGTATTGACAGATTTGTAATTTTATTTCAACAGTCTTTTTCAAGACTCTGTTTTTTTCGTGGTTTACAGTTTCGTAAGTATACCTAGTACAATTTAGAAACAAGGATATAAATGTGTTTTTGCAGAACATACTTTGCGACAATATGATGGGCAATAACGGTCGTGTTGTTCATAGTCAAGGGAGGCAGATAATTTATAACGTTTTTTCGTTTATGAAAGAGGAAAAAGAGAAAGGTGAAGTTATAATTCCCTTAAGTCGTTTACAAGAACGTGTTGCTAAAGCCACTGGTGTTGGTCTTAACACGGTAAGGAGAATTATAGAAGAAGGTAGCAAGAAACCTGAAAATAGCAAATTTCAATCCCCGCGTAAAAAAATCAACAAACCATCCCCAAAAAACACATTGGATGAATTCGAAGAAGAAATAGTTCGAAAAGTAATTTATAATTTTGCCGCCATTCATAAAAGAAGACCGACAATGCAAGTTTTATTTGAGGCAGTAAAACGTGAAGGTGTTAATTTTACTGGGAAAATAGATTTATTTAGATAGTTCGTCCGAAAGCTAGGTTTTCGTTGGAAGAGATCGACAGATAATCGAAAAATCTTAATTGAAAAAACGGACATCAGGTTAAACGAATTGAATATTTAAGACAACTTAAAAAGTACAAAGAAGATGGTCGAAATATTATATACTGTGATGAAACTTACCTTCACAGTTCCCATACTGTACCGATGGCATGGGATGATGGCACAAATAACATGCTTAAGGCACCGATAGCCAAAGGGCGACGTCTAATTATTTTACACGCTGGAGGTGCGCAAGGTTTTGTGCCTAATGCTTTAAATATATCGAAAACAGGCGACTATCACGATGAAATGAACAACAACAACTTCACCAAATGGTTGAAAGAAGAATTTATTCCCAACATTTCAAGGAAATCGGTTTTGGTGGTGGATAACGCGTCCTATCATAATGTGGCAATAGAACCTAGTCCGAACTCATCATGAAAAAAAGCAGCAATGCAGCAATGACTAAACGAAAGAGGAATTTTTTTTGGGACCAAAGAAACAAAGGCAGAATTATATAAAAAAATTAATTTGAATAAACCACCGAATAAGCAATTTGCGATCGACAAAATTCTGGCAGAATATGATATGCCAGTTTTACGGTTGCCTCCATATCACCCGGAGATTAACCCCATCGAAAAAATTTGGGCATTAGTAAAAAATCATGTAGCCGTTCACAACGTTAGATTTAAATTAGAAGACGTCTGGAAATTAGCTGAAGACAAATTTGCTACGATTTCAGTGGAACAATGGAGAAATATCTGTAACCACGTAGAAAAAACGGAGAAGGAATACATGGCCAGAGAACAGATTATGGATGATATAGAAGACTTCATAATTTCTGTTAGAGCTGACGAAAGTGATAACGATTCGGAATTTTACATTTCTTCCGACGAGGAAAACGATTTAGGTTGCGCAAAATTGCAAGAATAATGCAAAATGTTTTATGTCAACAGAATAAATTTTTTAAAAAAAATTTCTCACTCTTCATTTTATCTTTTGTTTTTTAATAATCGCTGTGCAGTCTATTCTATTAAATTTGTCTTTTAGTTTGTATTTTTATTGTATTATTGTACAAAATACAACAAAAACTGGTCCCTGCCTGCGCATTTCATGCAGACTTTTAAATTTGCCGCAATCTGAAACTAGTCAGATGTTTTTGGATTTCACTTATCGCATTTAAGATTTTACTTCACGCAGATCTGTTCATGGTCATCACCCACGACAAAACCCAACCACTCTAGCACTTTTATTTTTTGTAGTCGTGTGTAACCTAACTTTAAATTTTTGTATTTGTAACAATTTTTTTTTATTTGACCATTTGCTAAGACTTATGAGTTGGACGTGCTCTAGAAGAAGTAGTTTTCGGTTTGTTCTGTTCTAAAGTTGTTTATATTTTAAAGAATGTGATTATAAAGTTTATCCAATTGCAGTAAAGGCTAAAGGGTGAAACACAAACAAAATTATTTCGGTTAACTTGTTTCGTTCTTTACTATAGAACATCATCAGGAAATTAGAGAATTATGTTAATGAATGACATGAACATGTTGTTTGAAGAAACAAGGTATGATCAACCTTGAAAAGAGTAAAGAAAGAACAAAATAAAATTGACATTATTTAATATATAGTCCTGGCATCGTGGCTAATCCTTAACAGACTTATAAAAATGCCTGACTTTGAAGCTAGCTGTCAACCTGAAGAAATTCAAACAGCATCAGCTAATGCATTCTGTCAACTCGTAATTTTGATAAAAATAGTGGTATAATAAAATAAAAATTTAACTCAGAGTCTATATAAGACATTTGTATATAAAAATAATATATGTATATTGTAAAAAACGTGGCTTCTTTTTTGTTACAGTATTTCCCTTTGTAGTTTTAGAAAACCCCGCACTTGTTTGAATTTGAATAATTTGTGTTGACTCTGAACCGTCAAAATCTTTATTTGAAACTCCTTTGTACTTCCTTTTTTACTTTTCAACTCCGTCAGTAGCACAAAAATTTTATTTATGATTTTAGTTTTGTCATAAATTTCGATGCTTTTGTTCAAAAGTTTGACATTGACGCGCGATAAAAAGGTAATACAATATAGAAAGCTTTCAGAATGCAGTTATTCAATAGATATTATTCAAACTCGGCAACAAATTTCTAAAACTTTTATACAAAGTTTTGGAGCTGATTTGTAACGATTTTCCCGTAAATAAAGTCAAAATTTTATTAAACGATGTGTGTCAACTGCATGTTCCTTAAGGATATTGCATTTTAGATTTGTGAATAAAATTAATAGAGCGTGTATTATGCTCATACTCGCTTAAAAACTTTGCTCTTTATTGTTAATATGTCAGTGAGGTCGAGAGTAATGTGTTATGTTAGAGGGAGAAACCTAAGAAAATTATAAATTACATCGTAAAGTGTCACACTAATGGCATCACATGCATACTCTCACATATCCTCAGATATACAGCACGTCCTTTGAACTAAAATATTTCCCTCGACATTAAAAGCCTCGATTTTATGGTCAGTTCTTAGCGACATATCCTTGTCCCGTGGGACAAAAATTCCGACAATAACCATCCCAAACAGACGTAGCTTTCTGGGGAAAAACTGCAGCTTTCCCACGGGAAGTGCCCCGACAATAAGCTTCGGAGGGTTCAAGCCCCAACAATGCTCTCTTGAACAGTAGTCAAAGCGATACATTTCATTTCAGTCCATTTTCTCATCATTTATCTGAAAAGATCACATCTGAAAGATGTACAATACGATCACCTCGGGCTTGGCTTTGCGCGATCGGAAAATAAAGTCGAGAAAAAGTTAGAGGCAGATGAGACGGGACAGAATGGCACTCGAGCGAAAAATCCTAAGGGACTACCAATCGATATATCTACATGTGCGATCCTGACGCACCAGGATGATGCCGAAATTCTAACATACCGAAAAAAGAAATCAGTTGTTTTTGTGTCCTGGAGGACAAAATTAGACAAGAGTGACCCACTACGTGAACAGTAAAGTAACGCGTTTTAAACTCAAACTTCCCGCGATTATCAACAGAAGAGAAAGAAATTGTGAATTGGTAATCTTGTTGTTGGATTATACGCGGGAATCGAGAGGGATGTACAAGATGGCGTCTGCCTTAAGCTTGCCTATTACTGCATAAAAATAATTTTCCAATATTAATCTTCTGCAAATACCAAAATTCACAGTCACAGATTTTCTAAAAGAAAGTGATGCTTGAACAGACATTTTAACATCGGTTAAAAGACTTGCAGTGTCAGCAGCATTATAAAATATGTGACTGAGATTTTGTGGCCCTTCTACTAATCGATAATTTTCTATAGGATAGTTGTCTAGACAGAGAAGCTCTCCTCTACAATTTAGATAGAGCAAATTAAATATTTCTCCCTGGAAAAGTAGTCAGCTTCGATAAATTCGCATTTAGTGATTTTTTTGGTATAAGTATAAAGCAAAAAAAAAAAATAAAATTATGAAAATTGGGTTAGACAGAGCTTTCATTAAAATTTATATTAAAACTGAATAACATAATGAAGTTTAAACAAAGTTGGTTGGAAATAAAATACGACGAAACTTTTAGTATAACTTTCCTTCTAATTTCCGTACATTTACCTGTCGTAAATTTACCTGTAACATATTGGTTTGATATTTTCCTCCTAGGTATATCTACAAACTAATTAATAATTTAAGATCGAAAGTTGTAAGACAAAGCTGAAACTTTATTGTAATTTGAAATCGATACTAAAACAATATCTGTCTACCGAACCCATTTGCATGAAAAATTCAAAAAAACAGACAGCTTTTTCTACAAAACTGAGTTTAGTTAGCAAACTTGATACAAGTTAGCAATTAGTTAAATTTGAAATAGCACCTGACGTTTTAAGTTTCACCCAAAAATTATGTCACGAATTTCATTTAGTTCTCTGAAATCCTGAAAGCTTCTCTTCAGTTTGATAGTGAAAAAATCTTTTAATAATAATTAAAACTGAGCTTGATTAAACGTAAGAGATGCTGTTAATAATTGCCAAATCTCATTAAGGCGAATAACAATTTAGGAAAAGTTATTGAGTTGCTATTATTAATTTCAGGAGTGGAGATTAAGATTGTTTTCCTCCTCTTTTGAAAACGTTTTCATGTTTGCCGGCTATATGCAAATCTAGTACCTGCAAAAGGCTTTAACGTTTTCCATCCATCAGTTCGTATTCTCAAATTAATGTGGATAAGTAAATGAATATTCATTTTTCAATTCTCTTTCACATTATGATTCCGTTAGCGCATTAAACGTTTTTGTCATTTGAAATTATCGGTTTTCTGCTGAAAATGATAAAATTTCTTTTATTAATAAACGTAATACCGAAATGAGCTTTCCACTTTTATTTCCAATATTTAAAATTTTCAATCACTTTGATGCCTTTACACCCAATTCAAGCTTTCAGATATCTCTAATAAACAAGTTCAAATGTCTAATTAATTAGATGATATAACCAAGTTATAAGCTCGGGGTGTCAATAAACAATTTATGACAGTAAGAGGTTTCTGTAGGCATATTCGAAGAAGTCTTTGTGCTTCTTGTTTCACAAAGGCGGTTACTGCACTGACATCAATTTCAACACGCAAAGGAGTTAAGTATATGGAGAGTAATTAATATGACTTCTATGTTAGCTGCTTTGTATCATTCAAAAGCATACCGAGAATCTTACACGCGTATAAGCAACAAGTATTGATTTTTATAACTTTCTAAAGATCTAAGCATTTCAAACACGTGACGACAATTCGAAGATTTATTGCAACAAAAACTAGATTTTCTAAAGCTTAGATATATGAACAGGAGCTAAGAAATTATTTCTAACTTTAGAAAGAATCTAGATTTAGGATCTAAATACGATTTTTAACGCTTACACCTTTAAAAGACATTCACTTTTGACTATTTTAGCTTTAAAATAGAGGGTTTTTAATTTATTGAAGTACAGTTAACATCAACGGGAAAATAGTGTAACCAACTTCTTTATTAATGATCAAAGAATTAAAAATTAAAAGCATATTTAGATAAAGAGTTACATTTCACTGTTGGGTTAGATTTCATTGACTTATTACAAGTAATGACAGCGAATAGTAATTCAATGCCTTTTAATAGCAAATAACATGTTTGTGTGATTGAAGTAACAATAAAAGAAACTTCGAGAAAATAGCTCCAGAAAATACTAGAAATATATCGCGCCAGAAGCGCACCCATGCGCGAATTGCTATAAAATCGTTAATAGACCCGCATATGAACCAATCTAGAAGGATCCATCGCATCCAATTAAATGTACAAAAACCACAACACAAAAAATCCAGCACTTTCTAGCAAGGACATTTGATTAGTCAGTCAGTTAGTGAGAGCCAGATAAACGAGTAAAGTAAGCAACATTCAAGATTATTGAATAAGTTTTGTTGATAAATTACATTGATTCTAAGGCAGTCATAATTGGATAGTAAATAGATTACAGTTCAACATTTTTTTCAAGCTTTAATAAACTCTAACCAAGCAGTGAATCAAGATTAGTGGATTATAGAAGTAATTTTTCTTTGGCAATTTATTGAGAAATTCGTTGTATTTAAGATAAACTACGAAGCAAATAGAAAAGCAAAATCTGCGATTTAGTTTCTTAATGGAGGTACAGCATAACTATAGACTTACGCAGGTAGTTATTTAACTGTTTGGTTATAATTCTGATTATTTTCAAAATTAATGTAAAATTAATGAGTCTGTTAATAAAGATTATTAGTTATTATCTAACTGAGAAATGTAATGAAATAAATTAATTTTTTTCTTTCTATAAATCTTCCGGTTTTGAAGAAAGATTTTTGATTTTCTCTCGTTTTTCACACTTTCTTAACTGTTTTTTTTTTAATTTACAGTATTGTTTGGTTTAGAAAATTTCGAAAATTCGTTCCTTCCTGTAGATCCTTAATTTTTTTTAGATAGAACTTCTTTCTTCTGATTTCTTCTGATTTTTTTAAATTCTTTAGGTTTTCTACATTTTCAAATTTTTTAGACGGTTTTTTTTATTTTACAGCCTTGTTTAGCTAATAAAATTTTCAAAATTCTTTTTTTATAAATCCTCAGACTCTTTTAAGTAGATTTGATAATTTCTTTTGATTTTTTTAATTCTTCAAGCTTTCTAAATTCTTAAAATTTCTGTACTGTCTTTTTTTTATTTTAAAGCTTTGTTGGGTTTAAAAGATTTCCAAAATTCATTCCCTTTTATAATTCCTTAGATTCTTGTAGATAGAATTGATGGTTTCTTCTGATTTTTTTTATTTTCAAGCTTACTTAATTTTCAAATTTTCTAAACTGTTTTTAATTTTATTTTACAGGTTTATTGGGTCTTTATAGAATTTCACAACTATTTCCTTTCTGTAAATCTATAGATCTCTTCTAGATTATTTATTTTTCTCTCAAATGTTTCATATTTTCAAAATTGTCTCTAGAGTTACCTACAAATTTTAAACATTTTAAATCCACCATTTTTTAAAACTAGACAGTCTCGATATAGATTTAGCAAACTCTGAACTTTCATATACTCCTAGATGTTGTTCCAAACCTTGTGGAATTTTGAAGTTTTTTTTGTCGATTACACAAACAATATTTATCCATAATTTAAAGAACCTTTTGATGGTAGAAACTGTCTAGATTTTAAAATATTTTATAGGTTTTTGTAAATTTTATAAATTTGTCACTCTAATAATTTTTACAAATTAACCAAATTCTCAAAATTTTCCAGATATTCCAATATGGAACTATTTACAGTAGAATTAGACCAAATAACAGTATTGGTAAAAACCGAGGAATTTTAATGCTCTCTGGGATAATAAAGCGAAGTCATGTAAATTCTTTTGCGAACGTAAATGAGATGTAAAGATGCAAAGTGGGAGGCCACAGGTCTGGTGATTTATAGGTGAAAATAAGTGCACCAAAACGTGAAATGTCATAAAATCACTAAAAGACCCGCATATGAACTAATCTAGAAGGATCCATGGCTTTCAATTAAATGTAGAAAAAAAACAGCACAAAAAATCCAGCACATTCTAGCAAGGACGTTCGATTAGTCAGTCAGTTAGTGAGAGCCAGATAAGCGAGTAAAGTAAGGGATATTCAAGATTATTAAATAAGTGTTGTTGATAAATCACTCTGTTAAAAGCCTAATTCCTCTAGACGAATATCAGTTTATTTTCGTGTAAGTAACGGACAAGAACAAGTAAAGTAATATCACCTCACCCAACTGTAAAAGACGGTTTAAGGGCTTAATTATTTATGTCACAATTGATTTAGAAAATAAGATTTAAGACTATAAAGGAGCAAATTGTAAGTCTAGATTCTTGTAGATTAATTAAATTTTGAGTTGCACATTTCCAAAATTGATTCTGTATTAAAATGTTCTGAAGAAGACTTTAAATAAGACACTTTTCTTGTAAATCAAAAGAAATCTGAAACCTTTATTGATTTTTTCCTAAATGTCAAGATTAAATCACTGTTGTAAAAATATAAATAACAAAGTGATGTAATGAAACGTATGCTTCATTACCTAACTCAAATATGTTATATAATTTAGTCTGATCCAAACAGTGGTAGATAATGTACAGAGTAGCCATAAATAAGTGTCCTTTGTAAATAATCCGCTTTTTGACAGTAAATATAAGTCACTTTACTGATCCTGTCAAGTGTCAGCTGAATCTGACCTAATCTCACTTTTTATTATTATTAATTTCTTAATATTGTTTCAAAAAACAATAAATTTCTTACATTAAAATATACACAAGTTAAAGTTATAAATTTCACAGTTTCTCCCAAGATTTCATTGCCGAATTTATGTTTATTTAACCTTTCAAAATCGTTTAACACTAGTGGTCACTGTACACGATTCATTCGACTGATAAAAATTTTGTGCCCAATTTCCAAATTTTAACATTATTGACTAAACTAACAAAACAGATAATATTCAGGATTGTCAAACTTCTAAGATAAACTGAAGGCTGTGATGCTGTAAAATATTTTTTGTCAATATAAGTTATGTGAAAAGAAACAAAGTAATCACAGCCTTCTAAAGGATAAATTTTCTTGATCGTCTGGTAGATATTCTATTAAAAATGTAATATTTATTGGCATTAGAATATAAAACCTTTTTATAACTGTACATAAATGATACCCAATCATCATTTATCAAAGTTATTTTTAACGTAAGAGGTTCCACCAATAGCTGCATAAAAAATTAACAGTCGGTTTAAAGGTTAAAGACTATAACCTGAAGAACTTATTGACCTTTCACGCAATTTGCTGTCAGTCTAAAAGTGTTTCATTGTTCCGGAATTACCCAAATTACCAAAAATCTAAACAAAAACAATAGTGATGATGCTACTCTAGCTTATCCTGCAGGTATAAATAATTGTAATTAATCACTCCTCGCTGAAGTTAGCTAATGAAATAATCAGATTACCGATAGAATTCGTGGTGATGAACGATGATTAATTTATTTCTAATTCTAGACAAAAATTTAGCAATCCGTTTTGGGTGTAGTTCTATGCAGGATAATAAAAACATCGTAAAAGTGAATTATTCCGAACACAAGCCATGTCCATGCACAAAGCTCTACAACGTGTTAAAAACCATCCAATTTAGTCAGTGTTTGTTCCAGAGCTTGATTAATTTCCACCCAACAGTTTTCCATGTATGAAAAATGAAAAGCTTTTAGCCATCAACCTCCTGTTGTGTTAATCAATGCTGTTTCATTCTTGGTCCTGTTATCCTCAGTCTGACGCGTGTAGAAGGACGATACATTGTCAAACAGCTTTTGAGCTTTGTCGTGACGGTCGAGTGAACCCTTTCATGGAGATTCCTCCTCGAAAGTATTTCGACGAGATTTTCACCGATTCTAAAACGTTACGACAGATCTCAAATTTTGCATTTATTTCATTTAGAAGCTTTGGTTTAAAGTGAAGTGAGGGAATTCGATCTAAAGTTTACGGCCGTCTTTCTATCGAGCTAATCCGTAAATGGGTGTTGCCTTAACAAGAGTTCAAAGTTTAGGGTTAAAAAGAGCAAGAGTTGAAACAATACAGTGCTCTCACCGAGAAGATATTGCACGTCGAAGTTTCATTTCCGGTGTGATATATTCGAGGGGCATCGGTCAAGGCTGACACACGACGTAATAACCCTATTTTTAGGAACTTATTCTACGCTACATAGTAGACAGGTAATAACATTGTGTGGGCCATTGTGATTCTTCATCAGAAAATAAATTGGAGCTGTATTGAATATGGCTACTTCGAAAAATATTTGAGAGGTTTTCTCTTTCGAGCTTTTCCCTGTTTCGCTTAATTTAACAACAGGAAAGCAATCAGTAAAAAGCATTTTTTTCCGCAATTAACCCATGGCCCTGTTAAAGACAAAACGATATATTTAAAGTTTATAGTCTCTATCTGATGCATCTATCTTTTTAGGATATAAAACGCTTTTATGAAGGACATAATTAGTGCTGAAACAGCAAAGTTATTTTTATTTTTACAACAGTGATGTGATCTTGACATTTAGGAATAAATCAATAAAGGTTTCAGATTTCTTTTGATTTACAGGAAAAGTGTCTTATTTAAAATCTTCTTCAGAACATTTTTATAAAGAATCAATTTTCAAAATTTAATTAATCTACTACAAGCATCTACACTTACACTTCGCCCTTTAGTGTCTCATTTTCTAAGCCAATTGTGACATAAATAATTAAGCCCTTAAACCGTCTTTTACAGTTGGGTGAGATTATATTACCACCCTCTATTATACGATAATTACCTCCTCCAAATTTTTTTATGATTTTGTTACAAAAGCTGTTTATATTGTTTCTACTTCAAAAAATGACCTTATGGATAATGAAGGTAAAGATGCGGATGACTGTCTATGTTAATGTGGTAGTTAGGAATGAAGAAGAAAACGAATCGAAGTCTGATTCCGTTTCAGCATCAAAGTGAAGATAGAGATTTGAAAAATACTATCAAAGACAACGAAGCACATAAAGAAAAAAAAATGAGAAAAAAAAAGCTGTTTACCTATGTTATTTAGTTTATAAATTATTGCTAACTAGTTTTTAATAAATTAGTATAAAAGATAGATACAACTTCAATTGCTAAGAATTATAGAGAAAAAAAAAAGACAAAGACAAGAAGAAGCCAACTGCCAAAATGTAAAAATAAAGATAAAAAACCAAGAGATATACAATAAAAATTAAAATTTAAATATGAAAAAAAAGGCGACTGAAAGTGGAAGAAGAGATTCAAAAGTGAAAACGAAGCTAGAAGATTAAACAAATTTGGAAGTTAGTTAGTCTAATTTTAATTATAAATTAAATTACAAATTAAATTTGCACTTTAAAAGCATGTAGGTTATGATTTTTATGCAGAATGTGATAAAGGTTGGTATCTGTGAGATCTTTAACTGCTCTGAACGTCTTCGAATAGAGAAATTTGAGTTTGTACTACGATAGTAAAAGCTTGGATCCAGCTCCTTCTCTGTGAGGCTCATGTCCTTCTCTGTGACGTCACAAATGTGGTCAAAGTAGTAACGAAAAACTACGAATTTTTTTGGTTAAAAGAGCTTCAAAACAAATTTAAAAAATTCCGTCATATAGAAAATTAAATACTCAATACTTATATTTAAAATAATTAGGAAAAAATTGGTGGAACATATTGAAAAAATATTTAGATATTGGAGAGTTCAGGCCTGAAATTATTTTTTTATTATGTCAATATTTTGCCAATTTTATTGCCTGCAGCAGTACAAAATAGGATAATATTATTATACAAAATATAATTGTTGAAAAAAATTTAATGCCGTAACTAGCAGTTCAAAAACAAGGCGCATCTGAGCTTTCAAAGCCAGATTAAACCTGCTTTATCGCCACATTAAACAAATATTTTTTTTCAATTTTCGTTTAACATTTAACCTTAAAATTTAACTGCAAAATCCTGAACAGCTCTAAAGTGTCTGCTTTACTGCTTAGGCCGCCAAAATGCAGACATATTGCCTTGTCAATAGATTTAATGGTTTATTAAAGTGCGCTTAAATTGTCACTAAAAGGTGTTGTTACTGTAAATCCCCGAACAATTCTTTGAAATTCAAATAATTCGACTCACAATTTAAAACTTAATAATGATCTATAAAAATTAAAAAAAAAATTAAACGAAAGAGGTGGCGTTGGGTGTGTGAGTCAATAATAAAAAGAAGAAAATAAAATATTAGTAAAAACCACAACCGTCTGAATGACATTTTTTGAAATTGACGTTTATAATAGCCTGTTCATTTGCTCACTTAGAGAGATCTCCGCATGGCGCTGCTAACAAAATTGTGTCAGATTACTCTACTAAAATATTTTAAAACCTTTGTCGCTGTCTCGTTTACTTAAGTGATTATGTTAATCGTTTTGACTATTGGTTTGTAGTTTTCGTTTGTTTATTGTTCTAGATTGAGTTTTTCTTATTCACGTTTGCTAGTGTTTCTGTTGATCACTTTGCTGCCTTCACCGGTTTTGCTCAGTTGTTCGTTGTTTTAGTTTTTTATTATTCGTTATGACTAGACACGTTCAATTAGGTCCAGTTTCTCTTGAACGTTTGCCTATTTGTTCATTGTTTTAATTGTAAATTTTTTAACTTAATTAATTATTAATAATTCTTTAATTATTACGGCATTATGTCATGTAAACAGAAATGCACAGTGCTTCACTGTAAGAGCTTTGCTCCTCAAAAAACCGTTACCGGATGATTCAACAGTGAGAAGTAAATGGGTGAAAAACATTTATCATTTTCGTGGTAAGGTTTTTCTATTGCATCCACATTTCTCTGAAAATGCCAAGATTTGCAATTTACATTTTAAAAGTGATTGTTTTAAAAGTGGATCATCAGGCAAGAGAATATACACCCTTGTTGCACCCTATTTCAGGTATTAGTAATGCGAGGAGTAAAAAACATTAAATTTACCTTATACACGTGAACCAATATGGTAACACATATCAAAATGTCTAAAAAATAAAAAATTTTAATCTTCTATTTGGTTATTTTTGACACAATTTTCACTTTTGACAGATTTAAATTTTGCTTTTGACAGATTTCAGATATTGGAGGTTGACGCAAAGCCGATGTTAGCAGCGCCACGCGGAGATCTCTCTAAGTGAGCAAATAAACAGGCTGTTGTAAACATCAATTTTAAAAAATGTCATTCAGACGGTTGTGGTAAAAACATTTATTTATCAAAAAATGTTGCTAAAAGTAAACTTTTTATAATTTTCGCATGAAATATTAGAAGAGTTGTTCAACTCTTTCTCATTTTGAAGCGTCTCTAGAGCCCAAATTGTTAGAGATAAAAATATGGCTTCGAGAATTATTCAATATAATTTAATACCTAATGTTACTAACTGTAAAAAGTTGATTTAAAAAAAATCCTTTTATATTTTAAGATCTGTTTCACTGGTTTTGTTTATATTTTTATATCTTCCATTTGAAAAACATTTTTATTTCGTTAAGTATATTTACGGAAATTCAACAAATCGTCCTTCTAATTTGAAATTTCTGTTAGCTGCATCGAAGTAAAATATTGTATCCTGACTATTATAAATCCTGGTTATATGCTGTAAGAATATTGAAAGGTTTGAAACGTAGGTAAGTAAACTCGTTCATTCTTTATTCGCATTTCAAATTCAATATGTTTGTGCATCATCCTCGAAATAAACTAGAATCTCCTAGTTATTCCCTTATTTCATCTAGATAATGGAAAACATTTCCATGTTGTCACTATTGATTTGAAAATATGGCTTATATATACCCCCCGGCTGATTTCAGTTTAAACCCTTAATTACGATTCGTGTGATATTCATGCCAGTACATACACTTATTACTATAATTTCAGAATAGAATTAAATTATCGCGATGTATACTCACACGAGATAATAATAACATGTAGTGTACCCCGTGGACATGTCACGTTATTATGATTTGAGTGCGGTGGGAGATACAAAGCAGCATTGAAATAGCGATGGCTTGTCAATTAGAACAAAGCTTAGACGAGCTTTATTTCTGCCTACTCTGAATGAATTTAAATAAGCTTGTCAAGTGAGGCGAGATTTCATTGCAGTTTGTTTTAATTCGACTAGAATTAACACGTCATGTTGGTTTATGTCCCATCATGGGGTTTCAGGAATTGTTGACGCCAAAGATTATCGAATAAATTACGAGTGGACAAACTCATTGGAATTTCAATAGGGTGTTGGTTCAGTGCAGACAAGTATGGAGATCGGGACGAGAAACGATATTTTTTACATTTTTTTTATAACTGAGTAAGTTGAAGATGAACATGACTGAGAGACAATATTATAAGAAACATCTGCTGGGTTCAATCGGACTTGTCAGTTCCAGTTGTTGACTCTGTTATGAAAACGGGACGCCATTATAAACTTAGCACAGAAAGAAATTTTATTTACCAATCCCATTTAAAGCAAAATTTATGCAAGTAAGACATTGTTGACAAGACTGACAAGGTGTCAAAAATAAAATACTTTTTCTTTAAGGACATTGCTCCTGATTAGTCTTTTTTTTTTCCTAGAACTCGTAATGTGAGATTACTTTAACAGTTTTATAATATTTTCATACACTGTATTTCAATCATAATGGAATTGACCATACGATCCATTATTTCTCATCGAGATAACACAATTCACCTTTGAATTCAAAACTAACTAATTAAACAAAACTAATTAGTTCCAAAAAATTGAGTTGTTTTATGAACTTGCCTAAGATGTTGTGTTCTTAATTATAATTCTAAATAATAAAACAATAAAAACAATAAAACTATTCAAAAGTAAAAATCTCATTTTTTTAAACAGTCATAATAGCTTTTACAAAATATTATTTATTATGATTAACCGAAACACCGTAAATATAAGTTACTTATATCAGTAGTACCTTTGTAATAAATTTGCATTTTCGCAAAAAAATAATGTTAAGGCATTGAGGGAAATTAGATAACATACCCCCTGTCTGTGCTGTGAGAGACTGGAGATAGAGAATCGAACGATTCAAACTGAGAGCATCTGATAGGCGCCGATAAATGTGGCCTATTAGAGTTGCAGTAGCAACGATTTATATGCGTATAAAAACAAAAAGATAAGATACTAGTAAATGAGTGGAAAAGAGTAATTGTTATTTGAAGTAATTTATTTACAAATATACAAGATACGAGGGCCGGCTGATAAATTCGCGGTCTAAGGTACTTAGCATTTTGTCACTTATAACACTGGTTGTGTGACTTATTGTGAGCATATATAACACGCTTTTTTAGTATTTGTTCTACTAAGACTTTATTAGAAAATAATTAGTACGCATTGGATATCGCTAATGCTCAACAAGCATTAGCACAAGCATCGATTGGAGAGTTGTAGGGATTTTTTGGAGTTGTGTCAAAGGGATTTCGATAAAATTTGTGACCAGATTGTGACCGTTGATGAAACCTGAATTCGTCAGTATGATCCAGATGGCAAACAAGAGTCAATGCAGTGAACAAAAAAGAGAGAAAAGCCACTAAAGAAATTGAGTATGGAAAAGTCGACGTCAAAGATTATGGCTACCATTTTCTGGGACAGAGAGGGAATTTTACGAATTGGTTATTTGCCTAAAGGGACTCCAATGAATTGTCAATATTACGCTAATTTACTAGACCAGGCACGTAAGGCAGTCGTACAGAAAAGATGTCGCAAGTTGGCGCGCGAAGTGCTGTTAAGACAAAGCACCCGTTCACACCGCTCGGGTTGCAAAGGATGCCGTGAAAGCCACGGGATTCGCCGAACTTGACCACTTACCCTACAGTCCGGACCTGGCTGCCAGTGATTTTTTCCCTTTTTCAAATTTAAAAATGGAGTAGCGGGGACAATGATTTTCGGATCAAAATGAAATGAAGGCGGCTGTAGAAACCCTTTTACAGAGAAATCAAAGAAATATTTTTTTAGTGGTATAAAGGCCTTATATTTACGATGTGAAAAATGTATTGTTCTTGAGGGGACTCACATTAAAAAATAAAAAGTATAAAACTCTACTTTTCATTCATTCAAGTACCTTAGGCCGCGGATTTATCAGCCTTCCCTCGTACAAACAAAAGTATTTTTTTTCTGATCATGTTATTAAAATGAACAAAATATTTCGTAAAGTAAATCAAAATAGTCTGTAAAGCAGTACTTTTGTTGACACATAGTAAAAATCAAAAATTGTTAATAGAACAGACAAATATTTTTGATTGTATATATTACAGCTTCTCGAAATATAAAAAAGTACGATTTCAGAAAAAACAGAAAATTGAAGGGGGTGTTTTACAGCCTTTTACTCTGTATATCTCAGCACTAGAGTTGCTTGTTCCACTCATAAAACTAGGATCATTTCTACTTCCGATTCTGCTCGTGGCATATGGTGGAGGCGCCGGGTCATAGAAACAGTTTCTACTTCACCAGAAAGTCAAAAACATTGACTAAAAATCATCCAAACATCCATTAAATTTCACGAAATGATCAACAACACAGATAATTGTGCCTTAAAATACAGCCTAACGGAATTTTTTTCATCCCCACGTTATATTTCTAAATCAT
The DNA here is from genome assembly GCA_029207805.1 of Tribolium confusum. Taxonomy (NCBI): domain Eukaryota; kingdom Metazoa; phylum Arthropoda; class Insecta; order Coleoptera; family Tenebrionidae; genus Tribolium; species Tribolium confusum. The sequence goes on from JALGAY010000004.1 coordinate 2,732,482, forward strand.
ATTTTTGCAACAACAGTCGTTAAAATTTAAAGTAATAAAATCTAAAAGTTTGTCTTTAACGACCAAAACAACCCTCAAATCCTCTTTAGAGTTGTCATATAATAATAAAATCAAGCAATAAACAATAATAACAATCCTTTACGAGTTCCATTTAGAGAGCAAAAATAAAATAAAGTAGAGTAGACTGATATGCTTGCCTTGCCTCATAGAGAGAAGATTCTACAACGAGAACTTAGTCAATATTTATTTTTACTAACGGCTGTTCAGTAAAAAACGACTTTTAGAGTGTTATGGAATTGAGAAACAATTAATTTATGTAGATATATGTTTTTTATCAATTTTTTATCAAATTTATCAATCAACTCGTCAAAACGAAACTTCAATCAAGTTCTTTAAGCTTTTCATGTTAAAACACATAAATATCAAAAATTATTTTTTGACTTAAAAACTGTTGAAAATATCCTTATTCCTAACACAACTATATAATTATTTTGTAATACAGGGTGGCCAAAAAAAAACGAAACAGAGGCTACAACTCTCAGAAAAATATCTTTTAAAAAAAACGCAAAAACAGGTCTATTTTGTTTGAAAGGGGGATAGCTTTTGTCATAAATTTAACAATTTTGTATGCAATCCTCTAAGCGGGGGATGTATCCCTTCTAAAATTTTAAATAGGAAGGGGGGTCGAGTTGCACATCGTTGGAAATCCCTTTCAATTCTGTACACAGTGGTTGTTTATTTATGAAATTTGAGAAGATTTTTCAAAAGTTTTTGAATAATCAAATTAAAACAAAAACTTAAGTACAATCCATACAAAATGCATTTGGTAGAAGAATTTAATAAAGACGATTTTGACTGTTGTCTGCAATTTTGTAAAATTCTGAGTGAACAGGCAGTAAGTAGAGAACCAGAATTTTCTATTCAATATCCGCTTTTCAGATGAATGCTCTTTTTTCGTAAACGGTACTGTCAATCGTCACGACTGCCGCTAGTGGTCCGACACAAATCCTAGAATTCATTACGAGATGCACACACAAACTTCTGAAAAGTTGAATGTTTGAGCGGGCATTTTTGGGGATCACTTAGTTGGCCCTTTTTTCTTAATGACAATTTAAATAGCGAAATGTATTTAAATTTATTAGAAAACGTTTTTGATCCAACTTTGACTGAAATTATCGAATATTATGAAGGGTATGATAAAAATTCGTTGATTTTTCAACAAGACGGCGCATCCTCGCATTTTGCACTGGCTGTAGTGCAGTATCTGGATCAGAGATTTCCAGAACGATGGATTGGAAGGAGAGGACCTGTTGAGTGGCCTCCCCGTTCGCCAGACATGTCTCCGTTGGACATTTTTATAGAGTCACTTAAAAACTAAAATTTATACAACTCAACCTACCTCTTTGGAAGATTTACGACAGCGGATAATGAACGAATGTCGTCAAATTGCTCCACAAATGCTCCAAAATGTTCGACAGTGTTTTGAGCACAACCGGTACTGAGGCACGTTATTATTAGCACTTTGAACATTTAATAAAGTAATGTGTCACTTCATTAACATTTTTTTTTTCATAAAAGCTAAATACCCACCACTGTATATAGAATTAAAAAAACAAATGTGCAACTCGACTCCCCTTCCCATTTAAAATTTTTGAAGGGATGCATTCCCGCTTAGGGGTTTGCATACAAAATTGTTAAATTTATACCAAAAGCTGTCCTCCTTCCAAACAAATTTCCTGTTTTTTCGTTTTTTCGACAATTTATTTTTCTTAAAGTTATAGCCCCTGTTTCGTTTTCGTTTGACTACCCCGTATTTAACTACTCAGTATTTTATTCAGTTCTGTTATCAAAAACACTGACAAGTCGTCTTTCTCCCCTTTCCCAAATTAATATTTTACCACACAAAAATGTGTTACCCCTTGAAAAGGCGAAGACTTATGTGTTTTACAAATATTGAAAAATGTAGTACAGTTCTCTTAAAATTTGCATAAAATTTTTCAGTATCAAATTCTAAAGCTTTAAATTGTTAAATTCTATATCGTCAGTGTATTTATATCTCAAAACAAAAAAATATTGTGATTATAAATTTATAGTATATTAAGTATGGAGAACGGTAAGGAATGCTTACCGTTCGAAGACAATTGTTTATTGTCTGAGAACGGTAATCCTTAACGTTCGACATGCTTATAACGTTTTTTGCGCGATTGGAGTTTCTAGAATAATAATAATAATAATTTATATCAATACATTTGTGATAATCGGGAAGATTGAAACTGAAAACTTTGGATGGCTGTTCTATGGTTGCTATGGTTTTCTTCCAAACAAGTAAAATTATCTTTTTGATACAATCATTCCTACATAGTTCTGTTTTGTGGTTTCGTTTTCGAAGCAAATATGAGCGATAGTGATGATCTACCGGATGATTTAGAAGACGCTTGGCAAGAAGGATGTTCGGCAATAATTTCAGAAAAATCTAAAGCCCGATATGAACAGACATACAAGTTGTTTAAGGAATGGCGTGAAGCAAAGAAGATTTCTGTAAATGAAAAGAGCTTGTTAGCGTATTTTGTGGTGAGAAGTGGACACTTGAAGGCCCCAGGCAGTTTATGAGCGGAGTATTCTATGCTGAAGAGTACAATTTTTCTCCATGATGCTATCGATATTTCTAAGTTTGTTACATTAATTGCTTATCTTAAGAGAAAAAATATTGGATATCGGCCTAAGAAGGCTAAAATTTTTACCAAAGAAGACATGGAAAAATTCTTGAATGAAGCACCAGACGAACAATTTTTAATTCAAAAAGTATGTTGTAGATGATGAGGTGGTACATCTGAGTTCTAAGGAAACAATATATTTGCAGGTAGCAATGATATTGGGAGTATCGGGCGCTTGTAGACGAGAGGAATTGTACAATATTAAAATGAGTGACATAGAAGAACATGAAGAAATGTTTATAGTAAATATTCCAAATACAAAAACGAATATTCAACGAACGTTCACAGTTATTAATAAAGAAAATGAAGCAGTTCATTATTTGGGAATACTTCGAAAATACATAAGAATTCGACCAAGCAACCCAACGTCAGATCATTTATTTCTGAACTATCGAAATGGCAAATGCACTAGGCAGGTCACAGAAAAAGGCAAAATTGGAGGCTGGCCGTCAAAAATTGCAAAGTGTTTAAAGTTGCAAGCCCCTGAAGGTTTTACTGGACACTCGTTTCGAAGCACATCGGCTACACTTTTGGCGAATAATGGAGATAATGTGTTGTGACTAAAAAGACATGGTGGGTGGCGTTCATCAACGGTGGCCGAGAGTTACGTGGAAGATTTCCTCCAAAACAAAATTGAATTTGCTCATAAAATTTTACACAGCGATGTTGGTGGACTATTACAACAACCTGGGACTTCTACGTCGGAAAGTTTGTCTATTAACACTAGAAACTCAAATGCGAGTGGTATTGCTGCTATTAATTATAATAATTGTACATTTAATTTTAATAAATAAATCGCAAAAATGTTTTTTTTTAGATTTAATTACTTACCGTTCACTGAACGGTAAGTGAATTACTTACCGTTTTGTTACACGTAGCAACCAGTAACAGCAACCTACCGTCGTGGAAACATGCACAGTAAACTGATAAAAACAAACAATCGCGCAAAAAATTAATTACCTTTTATTAATATTGGGCGAAATACCTTTCAAATTTTCATTAAAATCTATTTAGCAATAAATCTGTTCTCAAATCGCTCCTTGAATTGTTCATTGAATGTTGTAAACCATTTACATATCACAAAAAAAGTCTGAATCGATTGAGACCATAAAAAAATAGAGAGATTTTACTATTTGAAATTCAAAATTCTGAAAATTCAAATATTGTCAAAAAAATTGCAAGGTTTATTATGGATGCTTCTTCTTTATTGCTTGTTAATTGTTTAGGTAATTTCGAGTTAAGAAAGTTTTTTGAAAACAAGACATGTATAAAAAAGTCGCAAATAATTATTATAATAAAAAGAGCGACGTTTGAATCCCATTTAATTGTTATAACTTTAATTATTGTATTTTCTTTGTGCAATTAGGTACAAATTAACTTCCCAAATTTTGTTTAGTACTTTACTTCTTGATTAGTATTTTTTTTTTAGAAACAATTAAGTGAATTTTGTAGGTAAACTATAAATAATTATTTTATATTCAATGAGATGTAGTTTACCTTGTAAACTAAAGTAAGCAACTAAAATAACTTAGAAGAGAAAAAATTTGTGAAGCTTAAAGTTAGGTCAGATTCGGGCACAAATTAGGACGTATTAAGGAATAGTAAGGACAAAAAGTGCTAAGCAACATCTAAGAGGAAGGACTTTGAAAGAAGTCAGACTTGCGTGATTCAGAACTTATTTAAACCTACGACTTTTCGAATTGAATCACTTGTCCAGTAGTTTCTCTGATTGTACAAAAGTAAGATAAGTAGTTTTTTTAATTAACAACTCTTTTTTTGTTTTTGAATTTCGCTCTCACTGTAAAAATAACAATTTTTTATGTACATTTCGCTTGTTTTTATCAAAGTTTACTGGGCAAATTAAGTATTTTTTATTACGAACTTCTTCAATTTATCAAACCCTCCTGCACTGGTAAAAGCAGTGCAAAAAATTTCTGTAAGTTTGTAATTTATTTATATTTTTGGATTGATTTTTTAATTTAAAAATTTATTTGTTTTATTTATCGGGTTTTTTCGTCCAATGTTTAATTAAAATTTTTAATTAAAAATTTTTTTTTGCTCGACTTACTTTTAATTTACTTAGTTAGTTTACTCATTTAGAATAACATTAGAAATACTGTTAATTTTATATTTTTTCAACGAAATAATATTAATTAATTAATATTCTTTCGAAGGGATATAAGAGAAATTCTGAAAAATTCACTTGGGAAAAGAAAAAAACAGAATTTTTAATGGCAAACCCTGAAGTCGGTGTGATAACTAGTTTTTGAGAGAAGTTAAGAAATACTTTTAACAGACTCACGCTGTATAATTTATAAGCACCCATTGCCAAAATTTCAAAATAAAAAAAATAGCAATCCATGTCGAAATCGCGCCGCTCCGCTCCTGGAATAAACAGCGCTCTCGTCGTAAAAGCTCTTAAAAGCCGCATCGAATCTGGTAAGCAGCCGGTTTCAAAGGCAGCGTTCTTTGTAAATTACACACGTATTAATAATACCAACATTGCGCTAGAGGCTTTGAAACTTTCTAATTATAATAGTGTTGGATGGCTTTTTGTTACCTTTAATCTGTTCCGCGGGCGAGTCGGAGCGGAAAAGCGCTGCCTCGTGGCGCTGCCCCACGCTGAAATACACCTGCACCGTCGTGGGGAGGTCCATGAGCGACTCGGCCACCGGCTCATCGCTTAAGCGGCCCTGACGTCGCTCCTCTCCAGCTTCTGGTCAGCCGCAGAATGGCCGAAGGCGCAAACCGCCTGAAACAAACCAACACTATGAATCTTTTACATCATTACTTTTACACAACTAACACTAATGGCTTCAGTTGAGATAAAGGTACTGCAAGGGAGTTGGGGAGAGTCCCAGAAGACTCAACGGGAATTTAGCAGACTTCCGATTTGTAGGAAAGATAGAGAAAGTGAGGGTTTTTGCAAACGTGGCAAATCGGTTTATTTCACGATGGGTATCTAGGAGAATTTTTGCCATGATCAAATCTGGGCGAAAAAAAATAATGGGGAAAAGGAAAATTTCAGTTTAGTATCAGTGCTTTTTAATTTTAATCTTAATTAAGTTTTACTGTTTTAGTACGGTTTAAAAACGGAAATAATTACGAAAAACATAAAGTCAATTGCGTTTGTGAGTGGTTGTAAAAATATAAGAGAACTCAGAATGGGAAAAAAGGAAATTAGTTTATTATTATAAGTAAATTAGAACATTTAAATTCATTACAACATTTTTTATAAACGTATCTACGGAAGTAACGCGTTTTAAATTCAAATCTCCCGGGTTTGTCAAAAGCAGAGATAGAAATTTTGAGTTGGTAACAGTGTTAAGTCTTATTTGCTGAAAAATCGTAAAAATTGCTTCTTCAAATTTTAACCTTCCATTAAGATAAAAACACAGTGAAACCACTCCAAAAATTTTGTTGTTACCTCCTTAAATAAATTTTACCTGAAAACACACCAATTTTGGAAATTTTTGGGAAAATTGTGTTCTCAAACAGACGTTCCAACGCTAGATAATGAACTTGTATATCAACATGATTTTCAGGCAATTTATTATTGTCATGTTGGTGTTTTACATTACATACATTTATTAATAAATTAATTAAATCCTAGTTTTTATGGAAATCTGCAGCGTAGCTGCAGTTATAAAGCTGCTGTAATAACTATAGTAATAGATATCAGAGGAGTAGGTGTTCTAATAGCCTCTAATTACTTCTTACAACAGGTTTAAGTGCTGTAATTACATTTAATTTTAATGAAGTTGTTGTATGAAATTTTAACAAAAATTGAATTGAAAAAGTTGGTACTACTGGCTTCAGTAGTACTCCAGAATTTTTTGTAGGTTGGTTAGATTGTTTGATTGAGAATGTTTGGTTGAAAGAGAAACCTTGAGGTGGATTTTTTGTAGTGTAGAGACTGCCATCAAGACTTACTCTGTTAAATGTCCACGCTATCACAGCTTTGTTGATCTTTTTTAAAGTAGCATCCAGCATTTAATCTTGTGTAACCTAATGTAAGAGCAGTGGCAAAGCTTTGGGATAGACGAGGTAGACCTGATTTATTAAACAGTCTTTGGAAGCAAAGAAGAATGAGAAGCGACAATTAGAGGAGCAAAAGAGAATTCTAAAAGAAGCTAAAAGACGTCAGAGAATAAACAGCAACAAAAGAAGGTTTGGGAAATGCAAGAAACAATTCTGGAAGAACAAAAGAAAATTTTGGAAGAGCTTGAAAAACGGCGAAAAAGAAAAAGATTATGAGATACAGACAATTAAAAAAAAAAGTCGAAAAAGGACGATTAAAAGAACAATAAGAGCTAAAGAAAGTTTCAGAAGAACAAAAAAGTATTGTAAAAGGAGCTTGAAAAAGAAGGATTGGAAAGGAATAAGAAACAAAAAGTAGAAAAACGAAAAAAGATACTGGAAATGAGAAGGAAGAGTTTCAGCGAAAAACAAGAGACACACAACAATTTGACACTTTGTAAAACAGTTTTTCAGAGGGACGTACCAGAGATAAAAAAGAATTTGAGAAAGTTTTAGAAGTTCATGTAAATTTGGAGAAAATCTGAAAAAAATAATGAATGAGAATGGAACTAACATCATAACAAATAAAACCTCTGATGTTTGACGATCAAGCTTCGTGGCCAATTTGGAATCAATGGAAAAAGCTAACAGGTCTCTTGTTAGCACAATCCAACTGTTGGGGACCATATCGGATCAGAAGGACCACCATGCTGTTATCGATGTATTGAAACAACGATATACAGAAACCGGCATTCATTGTAGCGACGTTATTTAATTAGCGATCGTAGGTATCACTGTGTGAATATTGAGTTATTTCTTTATTTATAGTAAAAATAAACTATTCACTATTAATCCAACTCTTTAAATCAAAAGAACACAGATTTCGCTCATTCGTTGCAATATTTCTGCTAATCTAATTGATTGTCTTAGAATGGAAGTTTATATATAATTTGCATGGCATTATTCACTAAAAATTTTCACGCTTTGCCACTGTATAGATGTCACTTTTTAACAATAATATCTAAAAAGGTTCATGAATATTTATGAAACAGAACTGATATATTTTAAGAGTACCTGCCTGTCTAAAAATAAATTTGTTTACTATTTTCATCACTGGATTGTTATCCAATTTTTAGCACATGAATGACGTATACATAGAGATATATTACATCTCGCATTGCGGCCAACAACATCATATGCAGTTCTAATGCATCCATTCCCCAAGAGCAAAACACTTCATTCAGAAACATTACAGCAAACAAAATTTAATTACAAGCTATTTAAAATTTATGCTTTGTAAATTAAATAGTGAAAATATATCTTTCTGTATTTGTGTTAAATTCTTACTCTAGATTTAATTTAATAGTATTTTTTATCAACTAAATAAGTTCATTTTAAAAACTCTGAAATTTAATTAACTTTTGTATTTACACATATGTCGCTAATAAGTCTGTTTTGTTGAGCTACAGACTGCTAAATTAATAAACTCCTACATCTTGTTAGGAATTTGATATAAGATGAAAAATTCTTTATTAATGTAAAGGTTAGAATCCATTTTATTAGCTGTGAAAATACTTTTCTATTTCAGAGTTTTCCTAGAATTTCATATTGTAACTCAGATTTCCACAATTACAAATTATTATTTACAGCACGAACGAGTCTCAACAACTCAGTGCCGCTGACCGCAAATTAAATATTTCAATTGTGGAATAAAAAACTGTTTTAATCAACGATTTTTACGAAATTCATATTATAACGAGCTCTTCTTGAGAGATACACCGCTGTTTACTTCCCAGAAATGTGTCGTCGCGCTATGATTCACGTTTTACCGCGTGATTCTGAAAGATATTAATCATGGCCATTGTCTGACAGAGCGATAAACAGTTGCTCTAAGTCGAATAGTAAATAATTAAGTTTAGCGGTATTTTCGGGAGCGAATCGACGTTATTGAGCGACAATTGTGGACGTTATACTGTGTGATTAAATGCAACTTTTTCAGTCACAATAACTTCGAATTTGACAAGATTGTTGTAACCCCTTTTTAATAAACAGTCAATATTTAAAAAAAAGCTGTTTTAAATTTTACATATAGCAAAACAAATTCAATTAAACTTCAACTTTATAAATGTAATAACTATTTATTAAAAGCAACATTTGAATATGTTGTACTGCAAAACAAAAGTAAACAAGCCTGATATTGGTAAAGACCTGAGGGTTAAAGTAAAACAACCTTTTCCTCGTTGTTTTAGGCAACCACCAGAGATTTGAATAATCCCGAAATTTTCTCGAAATTCGATTACCTGAATGAATTTAGTGATAACTATAAAATGACGCCATTTAAAGCCCTAAGGAATCATTTTTTTATATTGACTACATTTCGAGAATTTGCATCATACAGAAATCAAATAATTTTCAGCCAATAAAACAGATTTTACATAATATTTTGAAACAAAAATAAACCAATAAGCTTAACCTTCAATTCGGCATTAATCATGTAATGTTTATTCATTTATTTGGAATACATTTTAAATAAATTAAATGCTAAATTACAATTACAAACACGAGTATTTTGACTGGCATATTTTTGTAAATAAACACAAACATTTGAGAAGCTGGCCACAAGCAACGGCTTGAATGAAAACAACTACACCAGGGATAGCTACCCCACCGTCTAAGGATAAGGCAATAACCCTGCCAAAACCGGTTTACAGTTCCCTGATTGATACATTATAAATCTGTTTTAAACCTCTTTATCATTAAAAAAAATTAAATTAATGGTAAAAAATTAGAAATTTGTGTTTTCCAATATTGTTTCTGGCCCTTCAATTAAGATAATGTGTAGTTATCTTGCAATTGCAGTATATATTATCCCCTACCAATCTAGATCGTGTATTACAATGGGCTATAACAGGTAGCCATTAATTGTTATTATAATAATAGCAATCGAGCATCAATTCCAATAAACATAAAATTTTAATTGATTAACTCCTGTAAACAGTAATCTTGCTAAACAAACTGTCAGTTTTATCTAATCATCCCTGATTTAATCCCGACTTGTCTGTAAAAATCATGATTATGCTAATGGCTGTAATTCATGTCAGTGATTGCACATGACCGTTGTGTTTGTTCTGTAAATGGAGTTAGTCAAGTGATCTAAACTTGCAAAATATAGAAAGCAGGTGGTAGAGAGACACCCCCATATTCAAGCTCTGCATATTTATTAGGAAGTATATGTGAGGCATACCAATTACGACCCTGTATCAGCATCGCATAAACAGCTTTTCGAGTAGAAAAAACGATCTAATTTGGGCAAGTTCCGGAACGTAATATTTTCGCAAAGATTTGCACGAACGGTCAGAAAAAAGACACTTTACACAATCTCCCTTCACAAGGAGCTTCGCATAAATTTGATTTATGATCGGGATATTTACATATGGGCTCAATGTGATATTTTTCAAAAAGATCAGATCGGGGGTTTTGGCGAGATTTATCGCTGACCAAAATCGAATCATGAAATTAACAAACAGTAGAATTTAACGAGAATTTTTTTGTATTCAGTTCGCTTCACAATTTAAGAATGTGCTTTGATAAAACCAGAATCCCTCAAGCAACAACTGCAACAGACAGAAGAAGTGTTGAGACAATTTAAAAATATTGACGAGCAGATATCCTTTTTTCTTTTTTTAAATAACGGAATCTAATATTTATCTGAATTAAAGGCAGTTGTTTCCTCAGTTTTTGACCTGAAAATTACAATTATAACAGAAAGAAAAAGCCAAGCATAAAAAAGTAATAAAATTTAAGCAATAAAAAGATTAATATTGTCAAAAACGTGTGTTATGTCAACAAATACCCGTTGCCTTCCCATTCATGATGAAAAATAAGAAGATATACCTGTTTTCTTGTACCATCTAGCTCACAGTAAATAAAACTCTGAGCCAGCATAGAGTATCAGTGCATTTTACAGTTAAAATAAAAATTAAATAATCATTTTAACCGACTATTGTAAGTTCAGCAAAATTTGAAATAAATTATCAAATAAAAATCAGATCTTTATTTATTATTAATTAACTTTCATTTCTTGAAAACTTTGATTTTGTTGTCAATAAAATAATTACTTTTTTTTCGACTAAAATGTCTTCTATGTCCTTGAATAGCTGCTACTCAATCTTAGCTCACTTACGCCCTCTTCTTTCTCGTTTTCTTTGTTTTCAGCATTGTCTTCTAGTTGATATAACGTGATTTATACTCAGTGACATAAGAAATGATTTTAGAAGTGATTTTTTGGCAACAGAATGAGTAAATTTAAAGCTAGTTATAGTAGCCGTTGCAACAGTTTTTTCACAGTTCTTGAAAAAAGGCTAATCTCTTAGTTATTGTTAAGATAAAAGATTATCAGAGCTGATAAGTAGAAGTATTTGCAGTTTTTGTGACTGCGACTACTTTTTTTAAAAGTAATAAAATGCCTCCAGTTTTAAGGCATCAAAGACATCTCCATAGCAATTTTGACAGAGGTAGAATTGTGGTCTTTCGAGAAGTTGGTATCTTCTATTGTGAAATCGCTTGCGGTTATGATTCTACTGCACTGTATGTTTTGGGTGTGGACAGAAGCAGGTAGAGGAACACGAAACACACCAACGGATCAACCGAAGCGTGCCACAGAACATCAAGACAAGCGCTTCAAACAACGCTTTGCTACTACGCGACAACTCGGTGACCAATGATTTTAACTTACTCTAAGTACAACAGAATATGATTACTATACTTATTTAAGTCAGCTTATTTTTTTATCTTAACACTTAAAACATTTAAAATATTGGTTTACATTTTAAAGAAAATCTTGTAAATGAAATTTTCCGGTTGAAAATATTTTTATGAAGAGCACTTCAAAACCAAAATTAATTAATAATCAATATTCAAGTTGTAAATTACGTTGAAGCAGGTATAAATAATTTACAAGTAGAGCAGAGTTTGATTAAATAAAAGTAGTAACTTTGCAAAACTAAATGAATATTTACATAAAACCAAACCAAAAAATCAGAAAATGCCTTGACATGTGCTGCTTTGCTAACTCATTTCTTTTGGTTTTGTTCTAAAGTAAGTTTTGTGTTTTGTACAGAATTGCCAACTTTTCAATAATGAAATAACGGACATTGTTCAAAGCGTATCTAGCACTGTTTTTTAGGGAGTGGAGGGAGGAATCGAAGAGGATTGTGTTTGCATTTTTTACCATCTTACTATAGTTTTTACAACTCTTTTCTTGGGCAGACTCTTGGACTCTTTTTTACATCCGGCTTTTCAAGAACAATTTAGGAGCCTAAGGCGATAATTATTCTAAAAACAAATGTTTCTACAAAATTTATTATAAACAAATAAAAACTGTTACCTTTGGTTCCTAAATTCTGTTAAAAATTCTAAAAAAAACATTTTTGAAAGACGCAAACGAGAATTATTTTAAATTGCCTCTTCTAATCTCAAACCTTTTTTAAAATCTTGCTCAAAGGACTACCAATTTTTACGTTAAAATAGAAAAAATTAAAAAATTTAAAGTGTCCCAAAATTCTACGTTTTATGTTCAGTTTTTCGTTTGATTATAAAAAATTTAGTTTTTTTTAATGCTTCAGGGTTTATAACGGCTAATAAGCTCTGAAACATTAGTAGAAAAGTAACAAAAACACAAAAAAAACAAAATAAAGGTCTAAAAAGAATGCCATAAATAGGGCTATTACAAAATGGCCCGTCTGTACACAGAATCTTTTCTATATCCCGCTCAAAAGACCATACAGGTTTAAACACGCTTTGTGAACCGAAAAAAAATATATAAAAAATGTTTTTGAGTGTTTATAAAAGAATAAAATTAAACGCTCGCGTCAAATTGTTTTTTTATACTAACAATAAAACGTTTCTCTTTATCTGCCACAAAGGACCCTAAAATATATACTCTCTGAAAGCCAAAGGCGACAATTATTACAAAAATAAATATTTTCTGCAATTTTTATAAAAAAAAGAGTATAAACTACCTTTTCCAGCTCCTCAAATCTATCAAAAACTTTAATGTAGATAACTAAAATAGAGATTTGTGGGTGTTTGAAGCGAAAATTATTGTAATTGCTCTGTATCTACCAAGACTTTTTTCAGTATCCGGCTCGAAGGATTATTCTTTTATTAATCTAAAATTTTTCTTGGTTTTTTACTATTCTATTTTTTTTACTTTAGCAGTTTTTCTTATTCTCATTTTTTCCAAATATTTTTTTTTAATTTGCCTAAAATTTTGTTCCTCCAGGATCTCCCAATTGACGTTTTCAACTTCTTAAGTCTTTTTTTATCGTTTGTTTTAGTTGTATTTACTTCTTCTCCTCTTCCAATTGTTGGCTTTATGACTCTTTATTTTTTTATAGATCTAGAATCTACAGTTCTTTTAGAATTGTCAGAACTATGTTTTTAAACTATGTTTTCTTCTTCTATATCATACATATTAATCTTCCGAGTTTTTTTTGTCATTAGGTCATCTTTTCTACAAATTTTTATGAAATCTACTTTTTCAAATTCTTCTAGAATCTACTCCTGTTCTTCTTTTTCCACTAGTCGTAATTCTCTTTACCATTAAATACCTAATTTACGTAGGTTTCATAACACAAATCTGAATAGAACTTTTGTTTATTTATACGTACTTTAAATTTAATTTGGTGACTTGAAAGGACGTCTAAATAATTAATTTATTTTTGAAATCAACCAATCACAAATCGGTGTGTCAATTTTCAAACGCCTTGCTGGTTTCTCTTTAGGAAAAAACTAGATAAAAGGACAAATTGTGTCCTTTAAGTACATCTTAAAGACTAAAAGACAGTTTATAAAATTAAAGGACTATCCTTTGAAATAAAGGACGGTTGGCTCCCCTGGTTGTGTGCGTTAATTTTCGATTAGCGTCTCCAGGTAGATGGTTACTTTATAATCCATCAGAGGACGGCTAAAAGTACCACTTCGTGATGTACTTGAAAGTGATGCAATCAAAGAGATCGATAACTTTTGCCGCAAGTAATGATTACTCAACCAAGCAGCCTGCATCTCTATCAAATTTGCAACCGATAATTTAAAAAAACTGAATTGTTTCATAAATATTTACGTTTAAATGGTCTATTTTCACAGCGACAATTCACACTATTATTCAAATCAACACATTTAAATTTAAAAATTACCAAAATTTTGAACACAAAATAATGGAATTATTTAGGACTCCCGCGAGTGTATAAATTCACAAAACGATCGGATTTAGTGTCGGACAAATTAAGGATGACAAGGGAGATATAAAGTTCGGTCTGATATTCATAAATTTCTTTTTAGAGAACGATTAAATCGGAAATTTGAGTTTGTAGAAAATTGCTTCTTTTATTATCTGTGAAACAGGCCAGTTTTAATAAATCATAACCTCGTTTTACTACACAAAGATAGACTTTTTGCTGATTGATAGATCAAGCGTTTGCAGGAATGCAATAGCTTCCTTCGAAAAATTCCTTAACACGCTTTGTAACGATTTCGTATCTTCTTTCGAACGGAAACTGAATTTCTCAATGTGGATTCAATTGAAATTCTATTTTGAGGTAAAGCCATAATTTGGTTAGTGTTATAATTATAATACATTATCGATTGTACTGTGTTTACAGTAATTCTCAATCTACCACAAAATTAATTATTGAAACCCCTTTACATTGAACCTCTTAAGTCCTCCGATTGCGACATACTGTTCAAATTACGTTTTTCTCGCTTTCAAAGCGAAATACCTACAGTAAAGTGATTCGTTAGTGAAATTTCTAAACGTTCAAAGGAAGTTAATAAGTGTCTACATGTTTTAGACAAAATTATCACAACATATAACACAAAGTGATGATTTTACTGGTTTTTTAATTGATCTTCAGGGAAATGAAATAAACAATTTTTCATTTGACTTGTCTGGATTTCTTTGAAATACTGAAATTTGGAGATAATGAGTTATGAGCGGTAGAACTCGCTTTTAATCAATAAAACGTACAATGAAAATTGTAGTCTAATAACAGAAATGTTTCTCTCTATACAAGCTGATTGCGTAATAAAAAAGGATTCAATTATCCTTGGCATTTATTAAAATTCTGGATACAGATTTCAGAGTCTCTATAGGAGCAAAATTTCTGATCATCTAATGTTAAAGATATTAAGTTATTCACTTTTCTGAATGACGATTTCAAAAAAAAAATAAATTCAAATTCTTTAATTTAAAATTTGAACCTGTTAATAGGATATTTTCTAAACAAGAACCAAAATAAAGTTGCAATGAGTTCAACTCGCAGATTCCAATGATGATATAATTTTTTTTGAATGTTTTATAGCATATTTAGTGATATATAATAGCCACCTTTTGCAATAAATTAAGAACTTATAATAACAAATACCGCTGCATTTGTTATGGCCTACACAGGCCTAATAATGTCTTATTTGAAACATCCATTTGAACTTTGCTTATCAACACAGTTTAGAAAGGTTTTATCCGATCCTTCTTGCAATAAAATAATTGCGAAATATCTATCCTAACAGCATATCAATGGTTGTTTTTTATGTTTTAGTTTGTCTCATTTTGTCTCTATTCAGTCTTAATTCAAGGAAATTTGCCGCCATATTGTCAAACACAATGTAGATCCCCTTTTCTCCTATAGATAAAAATCGCTACTGCTACATAAATAAGCATGGTCTTTTAAAGAAAAAAATTTTTGATTAGAAGGTTTTATTGATGAGCAGTAATTAGGGCATCTTATAAAATAAAATTCCTTGCAACTGTCCAGTCCGTGAAATTCGTTTTTGCAGCTGCTGTCACTAGAAATGATCGCGCAATACAGTGCTAAATTACTCCATAAAGCCAGTATTAAATAATTTAAAGCTTCTTTCACTAAACGAAAAAAGTAATTTGCAAAATTTAGTTTCTTTACAAAATGTTGTACTGATATTTTCATACAAATAATGGCATTATTAAGCAGTATTCTATCATTATTTACATTGTTTGATGTTTAAAAAATTAAATTTAAATTTTTAAATTAAAATTTTAATCTGGTTTTAGGATATTCTTCTAAGCAAGAAACAAAATAAAACTGCGTCCTGTTCAACTTTCTCGCAGATTCAATTTTTTTTTATTAATTTTACTTTTTAAACATTATTTGAATGTTTTACAGCATATTTAGTGGCATGTAATAACCACCAATGGTATAAATTAAGAAATATTATAACAAATGCCGCTGCATATTTACACAGCCCTAATAATGTCTCATTTAAAACATCCATTTGAACTTTGCTTATGGACACAGTTTAGAAAGGTTTCATCCGATCCTTTTTGCAGTAAAATAATTGCAAAATGTCTATCCTAACAGAATATCGATGGTTGTTTTTCATATTTTAGTTTGTCTCATGATCTCTCTATATGTTGTTTTGCCATTCACATTTCAATAAAATTTGCTGCCATATTGTCAAACACAATGTAGATCTCCTTTTCTCCTATAGATAGAAATCACGACTGCTAGCATAAATAAGTATAGTTTAAAAAAAGTATATTATAGAGTATTATGAATGAGCAGTAATTTATCTTTTCCAAGACATCTTATAAAATAAATTTTCCTGTCCTGTCCGTGAAATTCGTTTTTGCTGTCACTAGAAATAAATGCGCAATACAGTGCTACATTACTACATAAAGCAAGTTTTAAATAATTTAAAGCTTCTTTCACTAAACGAAAAAAGTAGCTTGCAAAATTTATTTCCTTTCAGTTTCTTTACAAAATGTTGTATTAATATTTTCATACAAATAATGGCATTATTAAGCAGTATTCTATTATTGTTTATATTAATCGATGTTTAAAAAATTAAATTTAAATTATTTAAATTAAAATTTTAATCTGTTAGATAGTAGAATATTTTTCTAAGCAAGAACCAAAATAAAACTGCGACCAGTTCAACTTTCTTGCAGATTCAATTTTTTTTTATTAATTTTACCTTTTAAACATTCTTTGAATGTTTTACAGCATATTTAATGGCATGTAATAACCACCAATGGTATGTACTAAGAAATATTATAACAAATACCGCTGCATATTTACACAGCCCTAATAATGCCTTATTTAAAACATCAATTTGAACTTTGCTTATCGACACAGTTTAGAAGGGTTTTATCCGATCCTTCTTGCAGTAAAATAATTGCGAAATGTCTACCCTAACAGAATATCAATGTTTGTTTTATGTTTTAATTTGTCTCAAGATCTCACTATATTTTGTCTCTTGTATTCAGTCACATTCAACGAAATTTGACGCCATATTGTCAAACACAATGTAGATCTTTTCTCCTATAGATAGAAATCACCACTGCTAACATAAATAAGCATTGGTTAAAAAAAATTGGGTATAGAATGTTATGGATGAGCAGTAATTTATCTTTTCTGAGACATATTATAAAAGGAACTTTCTCGTAACTGTCCCGTCCGCGAAATTCGTTTTTGCAGCTGCTGTCACTACAAAAAATCAAACAATAAAGCACGTTTTGAATAATTTATAGATTTCTACAAGTAATTAATAATTCAGTCCGGTGGGTAAAATATCTAGAATTCTTTTATAACTAAAAAGAAATTTAGGTTGACTGTAGACATTTCTATGTGTTTTAAATTTTAGATTTACCCATCGTTAAGCTAATACAATCATATCTATCTAAATAAAAAAATTCCAACGCCTAATTCTGCATCAGGAAGAAACCCTTGTAAATTACTCCAAGACCTTATATAAATATTCATTAAGAACAACTAATCAAAATGACAATAATAAATGTGAAAAGTTTCAGCAAAGATTTTCTAATTTTGTCGGAATTTTTCACAAAGTTTTCTCTTGAAAATTAGTTAGTTTTCAACTGATTTGCACTAAAATAATTTCTTTTTGATTTATAGTAAATAGAAAAAAATTCCAGAGATAATTTTAACCAGTTTAAAAAAAATACTGACGTCTGTTTAGGCCTAAATTATTTTTGTAAAAAACAGTGCCTTTGTTATGGCATTTTATTGATCAAAGCTATCACTTATTAATTCCTACGTATTCGTGCGATGCGCTGTCTACAGCGGGGTAAATATGTTTTACGTAAATTACTATCTACTTCAGTTAACAATGAAATATGTACATAGTGATGTCAAAAAAAAACATTTTGTAATTGATATTATTTCTAACGTCTGCTCTATTTGGTAGATTTACAAAAACAAAATTTAATTTTGGGAAAAATACCTCTAATTACAGAAGAGTCATCGATCACCCGATATATTCCTCATAGCGTGATGGACATATAGTTCAATTAGAACCCACTAAGAAAGAAATTAGTGAACACATTAATCATTTGTGACAATAATTGCTACTTTTGGTCTTTTAAAAATTGATTGCTTAATCCAGAAGCTCCAAACTTGTTTAAGAAGTGCAAAAATCATTATAATCAGGTCAAAACTAACTCCTTGTTCTTTATTTTTAACGTGTAGGATGGAAGATACCTCTGGGAAATTGGATTCATGCCTTCTATTTCCTTTTCCGTTTTTTTGTTATCTTTCCCACCCCACACGTCGGTGCGTATTTACAACGTTGTGTTAACAATTTACTAGGTTAAAACACGCAATTTTACGTACTTGGTTGTAACCCCAATTAGGGCAAAATTATGTGAGCGCTTGAAATCGGTCAAATATGGATTTCTGGATTCAATTACCCGAAACTGAAATTTTGATTAAGACTCATATAAGCTTTGGACCCTTCCAATTGAATTATCACGACGTGATTTAAGTGTTTATTGACGAAAATATCGTCATAGAAACGTCAAATCCTCATTAAGTGAATACCGAAATTTTCTTATTTAGAGGACAATAAACTGCTCATAACATCTCATTTTCAATAACAACCGCCATAGCGACGATATTCTTTTTTACTGCTTGACAAATAACATGTAATGAAACGACTTTTTCCGCGTTATTATTATTATTATATGGGATATAAACCATCTAAATGTTACAATTATTATCGCAGTGACAAATTACATTCATTTCGAGAAAATTGTCTCGATCAGATTAAATGAATTATCGATAATCAGTTTGGACCCACAGAATTGAACAACATGGGGCAAACACCAGGAATTAACCCCAAATTAGGGTAACAACCTTGGAGATATTAATAACAAAGAACCCACAATAAATAAACAATCGCTGTTGCTGTACTAATGTCGCTCACTTTACTTGCTTATCTGGCTTTAACAACTAACTGACTAAACGTCCTTGCTAGAATGTGCTGGATGGTTTTGATCTTCGCATTGAATCGTTTTGAGCTCGTGAAAGACTTAATGACGATGAAAATCAATAAATTTTATTACATTCTCCCGTTATGTAATGACTTCGTTGCATCACTTTGTTAGATAAAAAACTTCAATATAACCTAGCTCAATTCTCTGATACAATAATATCTAGTTTAATCCAAGCAAACAAAAATAAAATCTTAGTAATTCTTTAATACAAAAAAAAAATGGTTTGATTTGTTTGAATTGTATAAACCAAGGAATGTCGAAATACATAAATCTAAATATACAAAAATTTAAGCACTGAGTTTTAAAACATAGCAAAAGAAGAATGAGATCAATAAAAAAATTCTAGAATTCTATAAATGCAGATATTTATTATATGAAAATTCAGAAACAAAGAAATCTATTTCGAATATTGGAATTCACGAAGATATTTAAAATTTTCTTAATATATGATGCTATAGAAATTAGGAACAGCAAAAACTATAGAGATAGGAAAAAATAGAAACTAAGAATTTTAGTACCATAGAAGGAACAAAAAATGGTGTTCTTCTCTGTATATACTTCTAAGTGTTTTTCTATCTTATTTTCTCAGTTGCTCAGTTTCCTGATGCTTTTTAAACTTCTTGGTACCTCTGATTTGCTTGTTTCTGTATCTTAGATTCTTAATTATGCTGTTTTTACTCAGATTCTCAGAAATATAGTAGATAACAATACAAAAAATTGATATAAATTGTAGAAGCCAAGGAATGTATAAGTAGATATATATGTGAGACAAAACAGTTTTAAATTATAGCAATAGAAGAATGAGAGCAATTAAAAAATTCTAGAATTCTATAAATGCCGAAATACATTTCAAATATTGGAATACAGGAACATATGTACAATTTTCTAAATATATCATGTCACAGAAATGTAGAAACAGCAAACATAAGAAAGCGAAAGAAGAAACAGAAACTTATGGGCTAATTTCAAGTTGAGTTCCTATCGGTTGTATCGCAAATTTTAATAGTTTTCTGTAGAAACAACCAATCACAGCTCCGAATTATTTTAATTTTCCATAGAAACAAAAATACTACCGGTATTATTTCAACTTGAAATTAGCTCATAAGAATTTTAGTGCCATATAAAGAACAAAAAATTGTGTTCTTCTCTGTATATACTTTTAAGTGTTTTTTTATCATATTTCCACAGTTTCCTGATGTTTTTAAAGCTTTTTAATGGCTCAGATGTGATTATCTCTGCGTCTCAGTCAATTATCCTGTTTTACTCTGATTCTCAGAAATATAGTAGGTAATTTAAAGAAGTCACTTTAAACTGTCAATTTTCCCAATTTATCAATATTTCATCTGCCCCTTCCTCAATGATTATCGCCCGGAAGTATTGAGATAATCCTCTAGGATTACGTCGAAAAATTAGACCGGGATTAATTAGACTCCTATGAATATTGTAATTGGAAGCAACCCTGGATGTTTGCCTTTCATTACAACATCGAAATCTTTACATCGTACATAACTTTTTCCACATTATGAATATGCAACAGTATTAAAAAAAACTCCAATTAATCGAAAACTTACCCGCTTATTGCTGCCATCCTTCACTTCGTTCTGAAAAAAAAAATCGTAATGAGTTTCACAATAACAAAATTTCTTGTATTTCGAAACATTTTTGGGCTATTTCAGAAAATTGAAGCTCGCTTTAGATAATGGCGATTTTGCCATCAAATCTAACGACACTCTTATAAAATCTGGAGCACCGCTTTCTTGAAGATTGTAGTTTATGTCAATATAAAAGCGTATCGTATATCGTTTCATTTATGCCACGTAAAAAGGCCTCTTATAGATTTAGGACCAGAGGAATGCTCGAATCAAATGCTGTCATAAATTAAAAGTGGCGTCAGAGTCTTATCTTATCAATTCTAATTTAACTGTACAACATAAAGTAAAAGGAAAAATTAAAATTTGATCTACACTCGTGATGACACAAACTAACTACTTATTATATAATAACAACTCATTATAACTGACTTCCACCGCTAACCTGACTGAAACAATTGAAGCTGTGAATATGTAAAAACGTTTTTTATAACGCTGTTGTTAAATTTTGTTTATTTTATAAGTCAGTTTAATGCTCCTTAATTACTGTTTACTGGTTTACAAGATTAAAGCCGCCAAATTTAAAAATAATATAAAATTTAAAATAATTTAAAAACTATAATATCTTTTTTTGCTCTCTTTTCTTCTTTCTGCAATTTTTTTATTGGGCTTTTACTCTTTTAATTCTTTCTATTTTTTCTGCCTGTTTTGCGTATTTTTTCTAGCATCTTTTTTCTTGCTGTTATTGTTCTTCTGTTCTTGAAGTTTACAATCTTTATGGTTCGATTCTTGTATTTTCTTTTTATTCTTCTCCTTAATAATTTGCTCGTTAATTGCATGTTTAATTAGTTTTCCTATTACCTCCCATTTCTCTTCTATTGTTCTAGTAGTTTCTTGCTGTTGTTGCTTTTCTTCTATCGCTGTTATATATTTTCATTTGTTGACTTGTTAAATAATAAAATTATCGGAATCTATATTTGCGCCTCTTTCTTACTCAAAGTTAGCTCAATAACCCTCTGCATAATCAACTTTTATTTAACAAATTTTGTCATATTATTTACTCAATAATACGTCATAACAAGTAGTTCTCCGGTTTTCCGCTAGTGTCGCTCGACTAATTTGAAATGACAATATTGTAGCCTGTTTTTGAGTGTATTTTTCTTATCTTGATAAGGCGCAAATTTCAAAACATAAAAACCAATTAACGTCTTGTACAAAGCGCCTAATTTGCTGTTGGATCTGATTAAAATTACTCAAAAGTTTGTTAATTAAAACTCGACATTCCCCAACCGGACACCTGATGCTGTAAGAAATAATTAGCAGTAAACTCAGTATCCACTCCTTTAAAATAATTGAAGAAGAAAAATAAGCGTCTTGATTAAAAAGAAGTGAAATCCGAGCGTTCTACCACTTAGGAAAAAAACTCGTCAAGATTCTCACTATCGATTAATCTTCTCAAGACAGAAAATCCATTCGATAAAATGTTAACACGACTTTAAGTTAACCAAAAAGTAATCAGTGTTTGTTAAGCTGAAACGTGATACCACTTCTAGAGCTTGTAAACTCAACAATCGCCACAGAAATACAAAAAACAAGAAAACCGTTTCGGAAAATAGGGCATAAAATATGGAAATGTTGCTTTAGGGTGGCAACTCGTGCAAATCAAATGCGTATAATGAATAATAAGAAATTATTATAATTTCTGTTTCAGTTACATTGTCCATATTCGTACCGGAAATGGCGTGCCTGAAATTTCAGTTATTTTGTTACCAAATTGTAAGGTTTGCATACACCACAATTGAAAGAAAATTGCTTAATCTAATCAAGTGTTAAAAATTTCAACACAACTGGCTTCCATCAATCGAATTACAGAAACAGATGAATAAAGTCATTGTGATTTGTCAGTTGGTAGTATTGGAAAAATGCTGCTAGAATTCAAGTAATTGGTGTTTAGAACGAAAATATGAGAACAAAATGCGATTTATTCCATCGCAAAAGAGAAAATTGCGCATCGATGTTATTGCCTCTGATTTCAGGATTTTTACAAGCTGTACAGATTGGTTCAAAAGTATTTAAGCAAATAACAAAACACGAGCGTTTCACAGATTAAGTAAATAACAATACTGTAACAAACATTTCGAAATAACAATCAGAAAAAGAGAGTTTTTAGTAAATAGTTCGAGAAAATACCAGAAGGAAGTCGTTACACTCTGAGAAATGATGAGAAAAAAAATAACAAAATACAAGCTAGACCCAAACAAAAAAAGGAGACTCAAAGACAGAAAAAATATGGAGGAAAATTATATATAATAATACCTATGGTAGAACAGGTTAATAAACTAAATGTAAAAATAATTTTATGGAGTCGGGTAAAGAAAGTATACAAAAATGGAACAACACTCGTATTTTTCCTGTTTACTGAAAAAGAAACATTTTACATTTTGTTGAGTTCATAATTATTTTCAGAGAAATGTTTGTAGAGGCCATAACATGATTACATTTTGTACTTGTATAATAATCTCTCTTGTTGGTATAAAAAATGCCAAATAAAACTGTGATTCTGGTCTAAAATCTGGATTTTTTTTAATGCGGCAGTATAGCAGAAATTGAAATGACGATTTTATCTCGAGCCACATTAATAAAATTCGGATTGGAAACGTCACCGATGAATAACAAGAACTTTTTACTTTGCAAAATTGTGTTATCGAAGCCTACAAAAGTTATCGATTTGGTGATATTAGTTAGCTTTATTGGGTTTCTCAATCTTATTTCAAAAAAAAGTAAGAGAAAACTCGATTTTAAGATAGAAATTGTATTTCCAGAGATTTTTTACCGTTCCAGTTATTCCGCTGTATTATCTTTGTCGAGCTTTCCTGCATTGCTCGGTTTCATTTAATTTAATGACCGCTCTTAGCGAAATGCCAAATACGCCATGAAAACGCAATTTTTTCAAATGAGAATTCCGATGCACACATCCGATGCCTCATCGGCGCTTCCGATCCAAAACAAACAAAATTTTATTTCAAAAATTTTTATTCTAGCTCGGCTTACCCTCAAAATTAATTAGACTTTCGCCAAGTAATTATTTAATTTAAATTAAACCGGATCCACTGCTGGAATTACTTACCAAAGTTGTCACGACTAACACGAGGTTCAAAAATAGGAATTAGGCATTTTCTTAGGCTCATTTATGTCCTTAGTGAGGTAATTTTTAACAGATAAACAGCAAAATTCATTGTGAAAGTAGTCTATTTTAAGATTGGGCAGAAGTGGGATTTATAGGGGTTACAAAGTCACTCCGTCGATACCAATTTTAGTTATAGTGTGGCTACTGGATGGGAACTTGTAGACAAATATAAAGACAAACGACCGCAGGGGAACGTTCAAGGATTCAAAGTAACGTAATCATGATATAAGGAAGTGAGTCACGTCGCTAGATCACTTTAAAAACAAAGGACACCAGAGTGTAAGGACACTCTCGTTAAAGGAATTTATTCCGAGAACTCTCAAAATTCATAACGAGAGTGCCAAAAAAAATTCTGCGAGTTTTTTAAAAGTTTAATAAAACATTTGTATCTGTCTGGAAAGAACGGAGAGATTTCAAGAGTACATTACTTATATGGATCGATCTGTCACATGTCCTTACGGAAAGCAGCAGCTCGGAAAACGAAAAGTAGAAGGAATTAAATAGCACCTTTTTCGTTAAAAACTAAAAACTCTGTTTTTAACTGCGTGGGTTTAGACAATTGAAATGCTCTGCTAAATGTTTCTGCTACTTATTGTAGTGTACTATAAGTACACAGTGCACACACATTTGTTGACTTTAGCTTTATTAAACTGTCATTTTTAAGCTGTTATTTAGTTTCAATTTGTTGTTTGTAGCTGTTTTTTTAAACTGTCATTCATAAACTGCTATTTTCAAACTGTTATTTTTGGACTGTTAAATTCAAACTGTTATTTTAAAGCTGTTATTTTTAAACTGTTATCTAGAAAAATTCTTATGTAGTAAAGGACAATATAGTATGTCCTGTCCTTATCAATTTTTAAGAGTGCTAGTAAATAGAGTCATTGCAGACTAATTTAGTTTGGCATAAAACTCTAAAGATCATTGGTAATCAACTTAGACGTCCCTCAGGACTGCCTGTACAAAGTCGTATTGCGGCTTTTCCCCCTCCTGTCAAAGTTTCAATACAATTTACAAAAAATCTACATCCGGTGGAACGCCACAATACGACCCTTCCCGAAAAATTCCCCGAGTTTATGCATCAATTTCTGGTTTAGAGAACAAATTTAGAAAAGAATAACCGGAAGATCCACGTTGAAAACTTGATTACTTGCAGGTGACAGCTCGTTAGATTAAAACAAATTCCCTTAAATTTTTATTTCTCCCAAAATAAATTCTCCTCTCGTCATAATTATCTTTTTCCGTCATCATATATTCTCGCGCAGTTCTTCCACACTTGAAAAAAATCAGGGATCAATGGGAAACTTCGTGAGAATACAAACGACCGAAAAACAATCCTTCGGATGAAAAATGTGGCGGTAACTCCGACATCTTGTAACGCACCCAAATACAATGTAATAATAAATTTTGAAACTTGTAAAGGTCGTGTCGAATTGTATGAATGTTAAGGATCTAACTCAGGAATTTATTGATTTCGACAAGCTATCGATTCCCGATTCTTCGATTAACGAATTTAACACATCCCGAGTGACTCATCCCGAGTTTAATATATCATCTAAAACGTCTTTTAATAATAAATATCCGAGTCTTAAACGAAAAGTATCTTGTAAAAAATTCAGTCGATCATTCGTGAAAAATTTACGGAAAGACCTAACTTGAAGGAATTCTCCCGGCGCATCCACCATTTTCGCTAAATGCAACAAAAACATTTGCACATTTGGTAACTTTAGCGATATTACTGTCATTTTTAAGCTGTTATTTTTAGCTGCTATTATCAAACCGTTATTCCTAAGCTGTCATTTTAAATCTGATATTTCAAACGGTTATTTCAAACTTTATATTCAACGAACAAATATAAAAGCGATAGAAAAAATACAACAACAAGAAACTACTAGGACAATAGGAGAGAAATGAAAAAAACATAGAAAAACTAAATAAACAAGTAATTAGAAAGCAAATTAAAGAGAAGAATAAAAAGAAAACTAAGGTTTGTTACGATAAAAATTGTAGATTTCAAAAACAGAAGAAAGAAACAATAAGTAAAAAAATGTTGAAAGAAAATGGGAAAAATAGCTAGAAAAAAATAAAAAACAAAGAACAGAATCCAAAAATAACTGCAAAAAAAGAAAAGTGAACACAACGCTAAAAAAATAGAAAATATAGAAGAGAATTACAAAATGTAAGAAGAATTACAAAATGTAAGAACATTAAACAAAAATTTTAGTGGAAAGAGAAAAAGAAGTAACAGAAAGATAGGCTGAATATTGTGAGAAAGTTTTAAACAAATCGTCGGTCAAAGGAAGAACAGTTGAAGAGAAGGAGAACAACAGAAGCAAACTAGAAAAAGGACTTTCCACAAATGATGAAGTTAAAAGCATTACAGCAAAACAGAAAAACAACAAAAGCGTAGGAGAAGACAATATACAAGAAGAAAAAATAAAGTACGAAAGAGAAACGCTGACGATTATGATATATGATTTAATTAAGAATGTATGAATAAAAAAACAAATGCCGCAAGCATGGAGACAAGCAATACTATGTCCAATCTATAAAGAAAAGAAACAAAATAAAATGTGAAAATTTTAGAAGAATAGCGTTACTGAAGACTGTATATAAAATAATGACAACAGCAGTGATTAATATTAAAAAAGCATATGGAAAAAGTAGAGAAAGAATACCATGTGATTTTAGAAGAGGTAGATCCGTAGTAGACCAAATATCTTTATTACAATAAATACAAGAAAAATGTGACCAACAAAAATTAAAAACAGACTTGCTTTTGATTAACCTTAAGACAGAATAAACAGAAAGCAATTATTCCAAGCATTAAAAGACTTTAAAACACTCGACAAAATAGCAAGATTAGTAAAAATGACATTGGAGAACGCCACAAATAGGATTCGGATTAATAAAAAACTTCAAGAAAGTTCAAGAAATGTTTGATAGCTTAAGGCAGGAAGACCAGCTTTCTTTGATTCTGTTTATAATTACTCTAGAAAAAATATTAAGACAAAGCAGTATATATAGATAAGGTTTGTTTTTCCTCAACAACATCAATGCCTTGCATTTGCAGACGGCGTAACACTTATAACAAGAACCAAAGAAGAACTATCAAAAGTAACAAGAAGACTGATTATAAACGCGGAAAAAATGAGACTGAAAATAAATGAAGAAAAGAGTAAATTTATGATATCGGAAGATGAAGTATTTAAAAGAGACAGATACCTTGAAATGAAAGTAAACGAAAAGTAAAGATACAAATGCAAAGAAATCAAAACATTTGTCTATTGAAAATGATGAAGACAAAAAGTAGAAGAGACTTGAATTAGAAGAACAAACGAAGAACTAAGATCATTGCACAAAGACACATATATAATAGAAGTAGTTAAATGACAAGGAATTAGATAAGGCACGTAACAAGAAAAAAAAGAAAACAGGACTACCAACCAACAGACGAAAAAGCACACCAAGAACAGAGTGAAAAATAAAAGAAAGAGAAGATGGTTTGCAAAAACTACAAGTAAAGCTGTGGGAGAAGAAAGCTCTAAGTAAGAAAGAATAGAGAACAATTTCCCACCAAGCCATGAGCCTAGTCCTCATTTCTAAATCGTTAATTTCAAAAAATAATTTTTAAACTGTTATTTTTAATTTTTTGTTTTTAAACTACTATTTTCAATCTGTTATTTTAAAGATGTTATATTCAAACTGTTATCTAAAAAAATACTTATGTATTTAATAACAGCCCACAGTGCTCGTGCTTGAATAGTAAACATTTGTAATAATTTAAGTATATGTTCAATTATTTAGCTGCTTTTACCTATATTTAACTCTAGATATAAATAATGTGCTCTTAATAAGCTTTATTCCTTTCTTGCTTTTATAGTATTTACTTCAAATAACAGTTTAGTTAGACAGACAGTCAATCACTCGTGAAAAATATTTGGAAAGAGTAAATTCAAAGAAAATTATCCCGGCGCATCCACCATTTTAACTAAATGCAATATTTACGTATTTGTTAACTTTAGCTTTATTAAACGCCTTGAATCGAATTTTTTAAAACATTCATTGTTCTCATAGTTGTTCCTTTGTTAGTCCAATATTAAATTTCAAGCGCTGATTAAATCTTGTGTGTTTAAAAATGTTAACCTAGTTTAGCTATTCACTCGAATCAAAGAGGAGTTGAAGCGGTTAATATTTAAGTAACTCCATTACAAACTAACTTAAACCTGTAATAGTTTTTAAATGGATTAATTAGATTCCTGGTCGGGTTCCTAAGTTTCCACAAGTCAAAATTGACTCAAATTGTGGTATAAAATCACATTAAACTTCCCTATGTTGTTTATATTAGACCTAATAACTGAGTTTTTTAAGTCGGTTTAAGAGCGAGTTGAAAAGGAAATCGTTTTATGCTGATTGCTTGGCTAGACAGTAGCGATTCGCAATTATTTTTAATTAACATAAAACTGTGCAATGTAAACAGGTTCTATTAATGCAAACAAATATTGTTGTTAATCAATCCACAGGTGAATAATTTTGGCTATAATCAGCTTTAAAATAATCGACTGATTAAAACCATAGTTGCGTGTTTAGAGGTCGAGTCCATTGAGACAATCACGCAACATTTTAGATTTGGGCCACTTTACAATTAATTCCGGCCCTAATTTCCATTAAGAACAATTATTGGAAGTTTTTGGTAATTTAAATTACGTAGAAAAGCAAATATTGAGAAATTTCCACAAAAATACATGCAAGACTGAAATAAAATTTATAACAAAAAAATTCTGAATACACAGAGGGTAGTTTAAAAAATCTATAATACAAAAAAATTGAATTATTAAGTTTGTATTGATAATATCATTATTTAATGTAAAATTCCGTTATTATAAACGTGTTGTGACGTATAAATGCATAACTAAATTATGGAATATCCCAATACTTTTGTAATAGACCTGTAACATGCAAAGTAATTTACAACACATATTTATTGCGTAAAGAAAACTTATTTTAAAGAAAATACGTTTGAAACATTTATTTAATAGACGTTACAATAACTTTTAGAATATTTTTTTTATTATAAAATTTTAAAACTGCAAATCACTGTTATATATCAGAAAATAAAAACAATTGATTATCTTCTTATGTTTAAGCGTCTCTAGGGCCTAAACAATTACAAATAGTAATCCACCTAGCAATCTTTATTGTACAAAATTTTATTTTCTGCAAGGTTTTCGTTTAACATTTTTTTGTAGGTTTAACAATTTTTAACTAGCTCAGCGCCCAATTTACCGTTTCAATATTTTTTTGAAATGTTTTAATAAGTTTCTGTTAATTTTTTTGATAGAAATATGAAGGATTTAATTGTCTATATAACAGTATTTTTTTATTCGACTACTTTTTTAAATTTGATTCAACTTGTATTTTAATTTGTTATTGAAGATATTGCTGTTTATTGTATTCTTTTATTTAGACTGCAAAAAAGTATTTTGTTAAATTTTCAAAACAAACATAAGAAAATGGGAAAATATAAAGCAAATAAAAATGATGTTGAAGATAGAAAGAGGGAATATAGTCAAAACTGTCGTGTACTAATAGCAACATACTAAATAGACAAAAATAAAACTGAAAAAAAAAGAAAACTGTAACGAATGATCTAAAATAATTGGAATAGAAGTATCTATGTCAGAAAAAAAATTGTATAAAGCTCTGGGTATAACTGTGTCAAACAAACTAGAAAAAACAAATACTCAATTCTGACATTTCAATTTTAATTAAATTTAAATAACCACTGACTCTATCTCATTTTTTCAAAGCCTGCAGAAATTAATTTTTTTTTGCTCACCCAAAATTTTAGAGAATCCATAGAAAACCAGTAAAAACAGAAAAAAAATATTGATAATAGTCTGAAATCTCAAAAAAGATGTATTTGAACAATATGGAAGAGATAAAAAAACAGAAATGTGGTGGTAGCAAATACTTGATTTGAACATAAAAAATATACAAATACATTTACGTGAGAGAAATTAGAACACAACTCATATTATTAACTGCTGTTTTAACTATCATTTTAAAGCTGTAAATTCTAAACTGTTATTTTTAAGACGTTATTTTCAAACTGCTATTCTTAAACTGCTGTTTTCAAACTGTTATTTTTAAGCTGTTAATATAAAACTGTTACTTTTAGACTGTTAGTTTAAAACCGTTATTCTTAGACTGCTATTTCTCAACTGTTATTTTTAAGTTCTTAGTTTTAAACTGTAATCCTTAAGCTGCTGTTTTCAAACTGTTATCTAAAAAATAATTATGTATTAGTAACAGTTAACAGTGCTCATGCTCGAATAGTGAACGTTTATAATAGTTTAAGTGCCTTTTCATTTCTCTGCTTTTACCTATATTATTAAATATAAATAATGTGCTTAATTAACTTTATCTACAATTACCTTATAATTGAAGTTTTATCCACACTTACGAACCGTATAAAGTAACACTTTATCCACTAGTGAAATAATGAAATTACTTTATTTCACTAGTAGCATAATAAAAAAATACAATCTTAAATCAATCGTATTCTATTTATTATTAATATTGACAATAACATTTACACTAATAGACATTTCGTTTAATTGTTGTAAGATTAGCACCTCCATTGGCAAGTAAACTTGTTGAAGTGCGCCTCATACAATGGCCGGTATAAGCTTCTGCGTTCGCCAGATTCAAAAACGAAGCAACTTTAGAAGAATCTTTCGATAAAGTGTTGATTCCAACAGGTTGCGATGTACATTTTTTATTAGAGTATCGTAAAAAGAATCTCTCAATGGATAACTTCTTCGGACGTAAGGACATGTATTTCCTGCACTTCTCCACAGTGTTGATAGAGAATCCTTCTTCTATAATTGTGAATTTTCGTAAAACGCCCGTTTTGGTATCTGGTATCGAATCAGTCAGGTATGCGCCCCTGTCTTCTACATCACTGATTTTCAAATTTGTCAGCTCACACCATCGACAGCTACCAGACACCCCCATTATTAATGCGACCTAAAATATTCCAAAATTTATTATCTCCAATGTCTATGTAATGACAGAGATTACTTTGGTCATCAAATATTCCTTATCGCAACCTCTTGTCAATAACTCTTCCACGTGTGCCCTTTCTAATACTGCAGCTTTCTTCGGCCTGTATCCTCTTGACTGATTCTTCAGATAGGCCATAAGCTTACTATATTTTCCAATGTCTATGTTTTTGTGGACTTTTATAGCGGCTTTCAGCATGGAGTACTTCGACCACACGGATGAAATTGCACACCTCTTCTTCAAATTTAAGAAATACGATAGCAGAACTTCCTCATTTACTGTCATTACCCCCCCCCCCTTCTTCTTTCCATTCATTAAATTCTAAAAATATTTTTTCATAATGTTCCCTGGACTTTGCAGGCAATAATTGGCGAGTCGCTTCTTCAGCTTCCTCAAGAATTATCTCAGGAACAATATCACTTTCTTCCATTTTCACCAACTTGCACAGCGTTTTGTACAAATAGAGTCAATAAGCAATCGAAAATAAATAGCAACGATTCAACACCTCCCATGTTTTTTAGTTAATTTAAATGACTTTTGAGGTGACATCCGCTGTCAGAGTGTAATGTCAAATCATTTTTTGATGACATGAGATGAAATTTTGGCGATTCTGATTTTAAATCGCTGTAATTGTGGATAAAACGTTATATTGGATTCGTGTTTTAGTCGCGTTTTATCCACTTAAAAATATTAAACGCTCGACTGCGTCTCGCGCTTAAATATTCTTACTTCAATAAAACGCTGTCTAAAACACTTATACAATAAATAACTATTATTCTGTTATCGCTTTTATAATATTTATTTGAAATAACAGTTTAGTTAGACAAACAGAACAGCAAATCAGGAAGTTGTGTTACTTTTTTATTAAACAATTAGCTTTATTTTGTTACCGTTTTAATAAAAATTGTCGCTTTATATAAAAGCTATTTTAAAAATAACAGTTTCTTTTGAAATAACGGTTTAGACCAAAAGTAACTGTTATTTTTTTGAGCAAAGTAATACTCTATTGCATTTATTTATAAATAACAGTTTTAGAATAACAAATAAAAGATAACAACCTATCACGGATTTGTTACCAAAGCTTTAGTTAAAAATTAGTTAAAATATTTTTGATATTCTAGAAACAAGACTTCATGCGAGACTTAAAAAATTAAAACAAAATTTTTTGCGTTGTGCATTAGACACTTTTCCTTATGTTGTGTCATTTTCTTATTGTCACTTTAATTTTTTAGCAAAAAAGCTGCATTTTAGGGTTTTTAGAACTCCTGTGTGACCCATTTCACCGTAAAATTTGGTCGCATTCAGTAGAATAATGCCCAATTTAATTAAAAGACAGTCTCGCAATTTTATGTGACAATTTAGCAACGACCTGTTCGTTAATTAAGTGACTTTTTACTTCCACTTGTCCTGATACATTGTATTTTGATCGTTGCTCTAATTTTCAGCCGGAAGCACAAATTTCAGTATAGCGAGCTTTTAAAAGCCATAACCGTTTTATTTGTTTTTATTTCCCGTCTCATATAAATTGCAAATCGCAGGTAAAATTCCCCGGGAAATTATAGAAAAACATAGTTGTGTTGAAGAAGCCAAAAAGCGTAAACAAGATCTGGTAAATTGATACTTGATTCGATCAGCGAAAATACAATTATTGCGTTGCATCATGGCGAGTTATCATCCGAAAAGTAGAACAAGCGAAATTAATCTAAATATTTTAAGTGGTGTGTCTGTGAAATTGCGCTGCTACATCGAAAATTTGTTTTAATACTTAATAAAACAACATCTAATTAGTGCTTTAATTGGGTATCGTAGCAGCAAATTGGAAATTGTATCGATAAAAATTACACCAGTGCTATTCAATTACGACCATGGGCAATTAGCACATTCGAATTTGATACTGAAAAACTGAATTACATCTCTTCAATCACAATTTTTTTGCCCAATTGTATTTTATTTATCTATATTACATAATTATTTTATGTACTTTGTAATTTCTCGTTTCTCTCTTCATCATAAGCATCTTTTCTGACAGCAGACTAGATCAAAGATCTTCTTAATAAATTATAAGATATTCAAAAGTAAATTACAACTCTCAAGTTAGTCTCTTGTCTTGTTAGAAACTTTCCTGAATTAAATATGAAGAATGATGTTAAATTGATTGAAAATTGGAGGTTAAATTGGACTCAATGATTCGGGCTAAAAGTATTGTATAAAAACAGCCATGAATTTCAGTATCGTGACAATTGAACAAGGGCTTAGGGATTTTTACAAAGTATTGATTTTACGTCATATAAATAATCCGGTTCCGTTTGGAAAAATACGAAATTACCTTCTCTTTTGCATAGTCTGATAAAACTGTTCATTTAAACCAAGTAGATCAACAAATGTAGCTTTTTCAGTATTATTGCGAAGTTCTGCTTTAGTCTCGTATAAGAACGTCATACTTACTTGATTTAAACAGCATTTGTGATTCAGGAGTGAAAATCTACAGTCTCTGAAATGACCTAACCACAATTACTGGCCGGGACCGACGGCTTAACGTCTCCTCTGAAAGACGAAAATGTCTATACAATACAATAATTTTGAAAATTTGCTACCAAACGAAAAAACAACGCAAGAAAACCAAATTTATACAAACAACGCAGTAATACACTTCTACCGCCTTCAATAATTACTTTCCTTTGATAAACCAAACTCAACACAGCAACATTGATGCAAGTACATTACAGAGACCGGAATCAACAGGATCCATTTTATAGCTCTTTTTATCAAAACTGGAAGCCGTAAATTACATTTTATATATAAAAACTGAGGGCCACAGGCAACGTATAAATAAAAACTGCAAAAAGCATTTTATAAAAATTGTAATCAAAAATCGTCTTATACTAGAAACAATTAAAAACACTTTTTATTGAAATTGGCTGTCACAAAATGCATTTTATAATAAAGTCGGATTAACAGGTGGCATTTTATAACTTTTTTACAAAAATTGGAAGCTGTAAATTATATTTGATAAAATAAAGGCCACAAGCTATTTAAAAATATAAACAAAAAGGGGCATTTTATAAAAATTACAATTAAAAATGTTTTTATACTAGAAATTGTAAGTCTCATTTTATAAAATTGGCGTCACAAACTGCATTTCACAAAAAAGGCGTAATGAACAGGAGGATTTTATGGCTTTTTTTATCAAAAATAAAAGCTGTTAATTACGTTTATAAAAACAAGAAGCTGCAGACGACAATTTATAAAAAAAAACTGAGCGGGGCATTATATAAAAATTGGCTTTTACGATTTGTATTTTATAAAAAACCTGAATCAACAAGAGGCATTTTACAGCTATTTCTATTAAAACTAGAAATTGTAAATTTCATTTTATAACAACTGAGGGCTGAGGCAATAATTTATAAAAATAAAAATTGCAAAGAGCATTTTGTAAAGATTACAATCAAAAATATTCTCAGCCACATTTTATAAGAATTGAAGTCAGAAAATGCATTTTGCAAAAAAAAACATAATCAACAGGAGGCATTTTATAGCTTTTTTATCAAAACAATAAGTTGTAAATTACAGTTTATAAAAACGAGAAACCGCAGGCGACTATTTATAAAAACAAAAACGGCGCAGGAAATTTTATAAAAATGGCTTTTACAAAATGCATTTTGTAAAAAACCTGAATCAACAAGAGGCATTTTATAGCTTTTTTTATTAAAAATAGAAACTGTAAATTTCATTTTATAACAATTAAAAACTGAGGCAATAATTTAGAAAAATGGAAACTACAAAAGGCATTTTATAAAGATTATAATCAAAAATCGTCCTATACTAGCAAATGTAAGCCACTTTTTATTGAAAATGGCTTTTAGAATGCATTTTACAAGAAAAAACGGAATCAACAGGAGGCATTTTATAGCTTTTTTTTATCAAAATTAAAACCTGTAAATTACAATTTAGACCAGATGTAATAATTTATAAAAATAGAAACTGCAGGGGGCATTTTATAAAGATTACAATCAAAATGCGTCTTTTGCTAGAAATTCTTATGTAAAAACGGAATAAATCGAAGGCATTTTTATCAAAACTAAAAGCTGTCATTTACATTTTTATAAAAACTAGAGAGCACAAGCAACAAATAATAAAAATGGAAATTTCAAGAGGCATTTTAAAAAAATTGCGATCAAAAATTGCCTTGTAATATAACATATTAGAATTTGTAGAACTCATTTTACAAAAATTGGCTGTCACAAAATGCATTTTATAAAAAACAGGAATTAACAGAAGGCATTTTCTTATCAAAATTAGAAGCTATAAATTACATTTTATTCAGATTGAGAGGCACAGACAAGATAAAAATGGAAATTGCAAGGGGCATTTTACAACATTTACAATCAAAAATCGTCTTACACTAGAAATTATAAAAAACTAACTGTATGCATTTTATAAAAAACGGGATCAATAGAAGGCATTTTATAGCTTTTTTTATAAAAGTTAGAAGCTGCAAGATAACAATCAAAAGACTGGAGAGCACAAGCAACAAATAATAAAAATGGAAATTTCAAGAGACATTTAAAGAAATTGCAATCAATAATTGCCTTGTAATATAACATAAAAGATTATCTGTCACAAAATACATTTTATAAAAAAAACGGAATCAATAGAAGGCATTTTCTAGCGTTTTTATCAAAATTAGATGCTGTAAATTACAATTTAGACCACATCAATATATAAAAAGGAAAACTGCAAGGGACGTTTTATAAGGATTACAATCAAAAGTCGTCTTATGCTAGAAATTATAAAAGACTTTTATTAAATTAAATCAAATTAAAATTGGCTGTCACAGAATGCATTTTATAAAAAACAGAAACCAGCAGAAGGCATTTGATAGCTTTTTTTATCAAAACTAGAAGCTGGAAATTTCATTTTATAGAGACTGGACAGCACAAACAATAAATAAAAAAATGGAAATTCAAAGGGCATTTTATAAGAATTATAATCAAAACTCGTTTTATACTGGGAATTGTAAACCACTTCTTACTAAAACTCGCTGTAACAAAAAGCATTTTATTACAAATCGGAAAAAGTATTTCACAGCTGTTTTAATAAAACTAGAAATTGTAAATTACATTTTATATAAACTGGGAATCACAAGCAACAGTCTATAAAATATGGTTATTGCAAAAGGCATTTTGTGAAAATTACAATCAAAAATTGTCTTTTTGTAAAATAATGTCTGCATTCCAAAAATTCTAAACCAAATTTTCTAAAAATTGGCTGTTACAAAATGTTTTTTAAAAAAACCTGAATTAACAAAAGGCGTTTTGTAACTTTTTTTATCAAAACTAGAAGCTGTCATTTACGTTTCATAAAAACTAGGTACCACAGGCCAGAATTACAAAAATGAGAAATGCAAAAAGCATTTTATAAAGATTGCAATCGAAAATTGCTTTCTAGGCTCGTTTCTAGGTCAACGAGAAAGTGGTTTTAATGATAAATCATGGTACAGAGCGCCTGCGCAATATAAAAAATATATGTTACATAGAATAAGTATGCTGGAATTGACTATTAAAAAAATATATATCACATACCTGGCATTTATTGTTTCCCTCAGTGCTATGGATCTCAGGCAATAAACCGCTTGGTTAAAAAATACCTTAACTATCTTGGTATATAATATACTATTTGTACATTTTAAAAATTTATTATTATTTTCATTTTTTGTTTTTATTAAAGAAAAAGTTTAAATATTTTGCGTTTATGTAGTAATAATCTTGAATGTGAACGCTCAAATAGCCGCATTGTGTCCAGCTTTCCTCGCAGTGTAACTTTCAGTTCGTTAAAATTTCTTGCGTTCATTGTGAAAATGGTGTTAATTGGACTCGGGGTCAGAGGTAGAAAACGACCGCGCTCGTTGGATTTTTTCATCGAATTTCCCAAGCAGAAACACAATTCCCCCGACATTCCCATTGTTATAAAAATAAAATTTCGTCTTGCTGAAAACTTTATCCCAATTTCCTTGTCCGTCATTTCCTACCTAAATTCATGGAAATGAAAATGCGTTTCGAAAAACAAAAACAGAAAGAGACGAATTGTGAAAAATCCAGTGTTGACAGAAGTTAAAAGAATTAAAGTCCGGATTACTCCGGTCGGATGGTAAACTAGGAACTGTTTGGTATCCAGGGAGACGCCTTTGACGTCAAGCAATGTGACGCTGAATTTCGACGCGTCGCGGCGGTCAGTAATTGAAGGCTGTGATATGTGCACCTTGATTGGGACGATTACAATAACAAAAAAAAATTACAGAAAAGTACAGTGAATTGTCTTCAAACCTACACAGATTCCAGGTCTCTTGCTATTTTTATAACAAAACTACTGAACAAATACAACAAACTGAAATTTTATTCCAGTCTGGAAAATTCTATCTAAATAAAGTTTAAATTGAAATGAAAACATCCAAGCTTTTGTTTCTAGAGCTTCAATCCTTTTATAATCGATTTCAGATTACAAAATATATGACTTTTCATCGTCGACAAGAATGCTAAGAATTCTCGGAAAATTTTATAATATAACTAAGCAAGCTTCATATTTTATTCTGAACAGCATCAAGGCGTTACTTGCAAAAATCTCACATTTTCGAATCTAAATATTTACATTTCAGTAGAAAATTGAACGATGCGACAATATAAAGCTCCAATTTTTTAACGGAAAATAACCATTGTGTTTCAGAAATACTTCGAGAGAACTTCAATGCAAAAATGCATTTCAAACCGGAATTGTTTTACACAATTCTCTGCCTTTTAAATGCCTGTTATCTCTACAAATAAAAGCTAATTATTAAAGACATACCTTCAACGCTTTGAATAACTTTTCTCCTATTTCATTGCTTTACAAATTTTCAGTTTAAGAAGAGACAAGAGAGTATCTTATATCACTAGGCGACATATTAAACTAACCGTCTGCTACCACTAAAACTATAGCACGTACCGCTGTGTCCAGAATCAAAGCGATAATTACCACTTTTAAGCACCTGTGCGAGGTTTTAGGGCACACCAGTGTCAATAATGGCCGAATTACAACATCATTTTGATACAAGAAAAATCTTTGTGTTACTGTATTGTCGTCTTTTTTTGTTTGTTGTGTTTTTTAGATTTAATTACAGTCTATTAAAGGTAAAACAATGGCATCTTACCGTGATTGATTTTATTGGAAGTAAAGACAAAGAAAAGTTAGATTCTTACAATAGCAATTTATTGTGGCTTTTTCAGAGCTTTCTTAACTACATTACAAAAAGCTCTTTATTGACCTGGAAATGGATGTAATTATAGCTCTAAATTTAGAAAGGTTTTATTTAAAATGTCTTCAGTCGTTATAACAGTATTTTATGGTTCAATTTTTCTTTTGTAAATAATCGGTTCTATTACTATTTCTTCTATTTTATCTATCGATATTTTAACATCTCAACAATCTCCTAGAAAAATTTTTGACCAACCTCTGCAAGCCATTTCTCTGCAACTTGATTCAGTTTAACATTACTGGAAAAAAAAATTCCCACGTAAGTAAGTTTTCTTTTAATTTGGGGAACAACCTGTAATTAATAAGGGCGAGATCTGGCAGATATGGTAGATGCTTCACTAATTTAAAGTCTGTTTAACTGGAAAGATTATCCTGATGGAATAACACACCGTTCCTTTCCTTTCCTTGGTGTTTCTCTTTAAGAGCATCTTGCAATTTAAATACGTAACAGCATCCTGTAATGCTCTGTTCTTTTTGCAAAAAATTATTTAGGATGATTCCTGAAGTATCCCAGAATGTAGACAGCAAAATCTTTCCAGGAGACGACACAACTTGGATTTTGCATGAAGAAGGGAAACTGCGGTGTTTCCACTTTTTACTTTCCGCTTTGGTCTTGGTATCACATTGTTGCACCCCTGACTTGTCTGTGGTTACATACCGACTAAGAAAGTTCTTATTGTTTGCTTGGTACCTTTCCAAAAGACCCTCACAATTCAACAATGGTTAACATTCGAGGCACCCATCTTTTTCATACCTAATTATTTAGTCAGTATGTGGAGTACCATATGGTATGATAAGCCAGGATCTTTCACAATGTCCTTAATGCGTCCTCGCCGGTCTTCCAGTACGATATCGTGCATCTTTTCAATGTTTTTCTCTGTTGATACTGTTGTAGCAGGATCACTGACATGTTGACTTTCACAGAACATTGATACCAGCGATTGATAATTGCAGACTCTTGAATAGTTACCACAATGTTTTCATAAATTTTAGTTGGCGTCATACCCTCTTTCTGAAGGTATTTTCTTAAGGCTCTTTATTCTTCAGGATCTATTTTTATGAGATCAAAAATTAGCCAAAGCTCAACAACGCTTTGAGATACAAAGTTAATATTTTGTAGATATGATCTACGAATGTCAACAAACTAACTGTCAAAAACATTAATCAAGCATTCAGTTAGAAAGAAGCCAGGGGCAGACCATACAGATCTACCCTGGTATATTCTAAAGAAGTATGCAGATTATCAGTATATTAATTTTAGGCTAATTCCCCTAATTGTTTTAAGCAGTGTAGTTAGCCAATAAATTCTAAAATTAGTACTTTTTTAACCTTATATTTGCCAAATTTTTTAAAAATATTTTTTTGTTGTTCGAAAATCTATCTTTGTTTTCCTTTTCTTCTAAACTATAGTAAAATTAGAATACGAGTGTATTACATCTTGTATTTTCCGCCCATTGCGTCTTAAAATCGCGAAAACTCATTAAATTGAGTAAAAAATAAATAAAAAGGTAGCAAAATTAAAAACAAAGATCTGGAGACAAAATCTGATTACTTCTAAAAACAAGAATGAGAACTGCCGAAACCTAATAACACAACTTCAACAACAGAAAGAATTATAAGACCTCATTACATTTCAGAATAACGAATTTCATTTCACCTAGAGAGTATTTTTCAGTAAAAAAAAAACAATTTTTAATTAACAATGTAAGGGCAAAGTTCAAGTTTATAAAAGCTATCTAGTTACGTTCTAATTATAACAACAAAATTCTGTTGAAAACTAAATAAATTACTTTAACAGTGCGCTGTATTGACGAGGAGCAAATCCCTGAAGATACAGTTTCCTAGTGTTTGATGTGTAGAAAATAGTGAATAGTTTTAACCTTGTTACATAACAGTAAAAAAATCGTAACCACGTCAGGTAGAGCTTCAGTTCAAGCCACACGGTGCGTGTAAACTCAAGCTTTCACAAACCAGAGATATGAAAGGGACGTTTACAATACTGTGTTTATACAAAGCAAGCTCCTTGCCATGTCAACATAAATCCATCCACCAAATGTAATAGATCAAACAGAGTTGCTTAAATGTTAAAGACAATAACAGTTTATTAATTAATAGCGTGAATAATTAGTACAATATGTCGTGTTGAAACTCGAGGTTTAAGCTCATATTAAAGAAGCTTTCGCTGATGCCGACTTCTTTAATCCATTATATCTAAAGATAATTTACATTTTGCAAGTAAGCATACTCCAAGACTTCATTTCATAATGTCAGATCGTTAAGAGAGAGTCGCCAGTTTTAAGTGAACGTTAATATTTATTAGAAGATACTAAAAAAATATTTCAGGTTTTAACTGAAAAAAACCTGTCTGGCTTCACACTTTTCCGGTGAAAATTTCAAATTTTTTGTTGCGTTTTAAGCTTGTAAACTATCAGCAAAACTGCAACCAACAATGATTAATGAAGACATTTTACAAAATTACGTGAACAATTTTTTACTTTGATATTGCAATTAACATATCTAAGCCTTTAATTAATCATTAAACGAGTGTCGCAAATTATAATATATGGGCGCAATGCGTCAGAATGCTTTAGTGTTACCCCCCAGTGTGCAACAAAACACGTCATTTATAACAGGGACGGATTTGAATTATTCTAACGTAATTCTTCTGACAGATATTTGAAATAAATTTGATCTCTTTCATAAGAAAATAATAGATGAAATATAAACAGATTTGTTACTGACTGGAAACGTAAAGCGAAAGTGAAAGGAAAATTGTTAAAAATTTAACAAAATTCAGGTAGAACAACTTGCAACATTTGACTAACTAGATTTCTTTATTAATATAACTTTGAGGAAGATAAACTGTAACCATGCTGGTACGTTACCAGCAAACCCTAGATAAAATCGTAAAAAGAATAACACTGTTATATCGAACCTACTAGTGCAATTTCTACAAATTTTCGTGTCAAAGCTGCCTCAACCAAATATTCGTGCTACCATACACAAATAACTTTTTTGAATCAACTACAAAATTTCCTTAAATAATAATTGTATAAGTTTAGGTTTCGCATTTTTGTTAATAAGCTGCAAGAGACAGCATTTTAATATACTAGAAATTTTAGACCACATTCTGTAAAAATTGGCTGTCACAAGGGGCATTTTATAAAAATTCGGACGTTTTGTTTACAACTTTTTTTATCAGAAGCAAAAGCCATAGGAGAAAATTTATAAAAACTGGGGGTTGTAGATGATAATTTATAAAAATTGAACCTGCAATAGGCATTTTATAAAGATTGTATTCAAAAATGATTTTTTTGTGAAGAAACTTAACTCCGGGCATTTTATTAGAATCAGAATAACAGGAGACGTTTTAAACTTTTTTTAAAAATTAAAATCAGACTAAAAGACGTAAGGGACAATTTATAGAAATGAAAGCTCCAAAAAAGGCATTTTACGTACTAGAAATTCTAGATCAAAATCTATAAAAATTGCCTGTCTAGAGAACATTTTATAAAAATCCAAACATCTTGTTTAAAGCTTTTTTTATCAAAAGCAAAAGCCTAAGAAGAAATTTTAAAAAAAACTGGGAGTTGTAGGTGATAATTTATAAAAAACGGAAACCGCAATGAGCATTTCATAAAAATTGCAATCAAAAATCGTCTCTTTGTAAAGAAACTTAATGCCAGGCATTTTATAAGAATCAGAACTAATAGGAGGCATTTTATATCTTTTTTTTTAATTAAAATCTGACTGAGAGGCATAACGGACAATTTATTGGAATGAAGGCTCCAAAGGAGGCATTATACAAGAAGTTCTAGACCACAATTTATAAAAATTGGCTGTCACAAAAGGCATTTTATAAAAATCCGAACATTTTGTTTAAGGCTTTATTATCAAAAAAAAATTATAAAAACTGAGAGTTGTAGGTGATAATTATTCATAAAAATAGAAACTGCAATGAGCATTTTATAAAGATTGCAATCCAATTCGGCTTTTTGTGAAGAAACTTAACGGCAGGCATTTTATTAGAATCAAAATTAACAGAAGGCATTTTATACGTTTTTTTTAAATGAATCAGACCGAGAGCCATAAGGGACAATTTATAGAAATGAAATCTCCAAAAAAAGGCATTTTACCTACTAGGAATTCACAAGGCTCTCACAAAAGGCATTTTATAAAAATCCAAGCATTTTATTTATAACTTTTTTTATCAAAAGCAAAAACCAAAGAAACATTTTATGAAAACTGAGTCTTGGACGACAACTTATAAAAATGGAAATAGCAAGTGGCATTTTATAAAAATTGCAATTAACAATCGACATTTAATAAAAACATATTAGAAATTAGAAGGCTCATTTTTTTAAATTTGCTTTCACAAAAAGCATTTTATAACAATCGGAATGCACAGAAAACATAAATTTATAGCTTCTTTTATCAAAAAGTTGTGGTTTATGGCGTATATGACTTTTTATAAATACTGGGAACTGTAGACGACAATTTATCAAAAAATGTAGGCCTCGCTAAGACACATCTGTGGATCTCAGACACCTGAGTTCGGCACTGTATATTTCAACAATATCTATTTACATATAACACAGTTTTCTATATTTTAATCTTTATATATTTTAACAAATTAACAACATTTTCTTTTATATTAAATGTTTAAAAATATCTTTGAGCCTTGTTTGTGAATCCAGTCTAGAAAGGACTTATTCGATCCTTGTTGCAATAAATCGGTCAATATAATGCAATAAAATAATTAAATTTATTTCTTGTTATCAGCAACAGATTTATTTTAAATCTCATGTCCGATTTACTGCGACAACAAAACAATTAAA
Organism: Tribolium confusum; assembly: GCA_029207805.1. Taxonomy (NCBI): domain Eukaryota; kingdom Metazoa; phylum Arthropoda; class Insecta; order Coleoptera; family Tenebrionidae; genus Tribolium; species Tribolium confusum. The sequence continues at coordinate 2,775,504 of JALGAY010000004.1, forward strand.
AGTTTCCGTTAAATTAAATTAGTTTTATTGTACTCTCTCATCTCTAATTTTGCCACCATTATGTCAAACACAACGTCTTATATAAAATCAAATTTAGAGAATTATAATTAACTGTCTTTTAAAGTTTTTTTAAAGTTAATTCCATTTATTATAGCAATTTTATGCAACCAAATTACCACAAATAAAAAATTGTCGCTTTCATTCTTTCAATAAAAAACGAGTGTCAAATTTTTAAATAAAATCAAGCGTTGATCTGTCAATTTATAAAGTTGAAAAAACACTGCAACCACAGCCTGATCTTAATTAGTTTATTTTGGCTCATACGTTATACTCTTAATTTTGTTCTTAGATAAATTATTGAAATTATTAAAATGTTTAGCACTATTTTACAAAAAAATACAAATCTATTTTTATATATTTCCCATTCCCAAGATTATCAAACTAAAAAAAAATGGCCGAGTTTGTCCTTAAACTGCAAGTCAAGCTATTTTGCATTCAATGAAATTACTTCAACAAAGTTTTTGCATCTGAATTTAAATAATCTAAAAAAAAAATTGTGAACAAAAGTACAGAAATCAATTTTAAATATAAAGAAAATGTTTACGAGTATAATCGTACAAATGGTTGACAACAATAGACATGTTGTATGCTAACAAACCTGATTCACCACTGACAATAGCTTTGAAAATTATATCAGAGCTACTGCATCTATTGAAAATATATCAGAATCTGTGTAATTTTTGCCTTTAGTAATGTAAAACATTTCCAATAAATTAATGTGTTTCATAAATTACACCAAACGCAATATATTTATACGAGTATATTAAATGATCGTCCTACCGGAACCGACAATTTCTTCAATTACGTTTAATTAATTTTTTTTCTCTTAAATGCACATTTATTACTGATGTAAATTCAGTCTGATGTCTTTCTGTATAATTTGTGGTTGTTACCAGCGAGGATGATCGGGGCAACGACTGCCTATGGTCTAGGTAGCCAGACTACCTTGAGATCGTAACATTCCATCTAAAGGCCGCATAATAACAATATTAAAAATCGTGTACAACAACGTGAAAGTGTGTTTACTCAGTAGGTAACTCATAAACAAACTAATTTCACATTAGACTAACCAATTTATGTTAATGAAACGAATCGTAAGCCACTCCTAGAATAACGGGATGAGAAAATTTCGTCAATGGAATATTCTACGATGAATATTTAATCTTTGGTAATGGTATTATGAATTTCACACTACCCGAAACCGAGATACTGATACAATAATGTATTGATGGTCAATATCGTGATTAAACAACACTCATGAAGGACCGCAAACATGGACCGAAAGGGATTCAGACGGAAGTTTTTCGGGTGAAAAGGATAGACAGCTGGTGATAAACTTTGTATTCACAAATCAAAAGTATTGGGCTTAAATTTAAACAAAAATTGATAAGTTAATATCTGGCATTAACTAAACTATACTCCAGTTATTGTCTATTTACGAAAAACTGAGAATGCGGCTTAAGGGTTCTCTAAAGGGGAGAATTTTCTTTATTAGCAAATAGTTCTCTTACAGATAATTGTTTTCCCTATAATTATATATCAAATAAAAGCTTTTTTAATAGTCGAGACCTCTAGACAGATACGTTATTGTTTTTTTTTAATTCCTAGCATTTGCCACGGGTGCCGCTTTATCGCCAAACAAACAAAACAAGACATACGATGCACTACATTGCAAAATGCTAACAGCATTTCGGGAAAGCATCGATTTTATTTTGGAAGTCAGAGAAATGTTTTTTTTTGAGACAGAGTTAAGACAGTTAAGACAGTATGTCTTAGTAATATCCTTGTTATCTTGTAACATTCTTGTACTTAAGGTTGCCGTTTATTTAAAAAAAGAACCATAGTTAGAATCACTGCCTCGTTCAGAAAATCCTTAATGAAGCGAGAACTAAGGACTAAAAATTTTTATCATAAAGCTCTCTTTAAAAGTAATCAATAATTTAATTTCTAACATTGATAGTCGCTTCAAGTATTTGAAATTATAAAAATGTTGCTATTATTGTGTTTATTCATTATTTTATTTAAAAATTGATAAGAAATATCACCTTCGGCTTCTAATATTAGAAAAACTGTCACTTACCGATTAACTAATTTAAAAATTTGTAAAAAATACCTTTTTGTTACAGCGTTTTATAACAGTGACATACTTTTAAGCCCTAGTGCTCAAAATTAAAAAATACATTTTTTATTTTATTTATTTATTATAAACATGAAAAGTACTATCACTTCAGTGACTAAATTAAACATTCGAAGATTTCAGATTTCCTTCCTAAACTTCAATACAAGTGGGAACGGTACTTGTAGACGCCACTTCAGATTTGCTATTTTAGTCACAGATTCTTCTTTTCATTGATACAGTTTCTTCTTTTCCCATAATTTTGAATTTGAATTTGCGTTTTTGCTATCAATAGAGTTTTCTATGTAACTTTCCGCAACAGAACTCGATCGCCATCCTCTATGTCTTTTGGATAATGTAATATCTGCTCCTGAATCTGCTAAGAGTGTTGCTGAACAACGGCGAAAGCAGTGCCTGGTATATTCTTTTGCATTTAGAAGGCCGAGACATTATGCAATTTTTTTAGACATACCTCCAATAGTATTTATACCAACGGGTATCGTACAGCACCTATAATTTCGATACGTTAAGAAGAATCTCTGATGTTCAGTATGAGGAAGTCCTCATAAGCTGTGCGTATTTGCGGAAAATTTCTAAGAAACTAATTCCATCTACAAATCCTTCAGTTATTGTAAACATTCGTGAAATTTTTGTCTTGGTGTTCGGTATCTTCACTTTATTAAAACTTGTACAATCTTCTATATCTTCCACCTTCAAAAACGTAATTTCTTCTCTGCTTAACGCGCCAAAAATCCCAGTAATTAGCACAACTTTTGCCAATAAATAGTCTTTGTCATCAGCTGTTTTCATGAAACATTCTATTTCTTGCTTGGTAAATATTTTGGATTTTTAGCCCTGTACCCACTGGCATTTCTATTTTGAAATGCAATCAAGTTTGTACATTTTTTGATATCTACATTCTTGTTAAGATATATCATGGTGCTTAGCACTGAGGAGGTACTCCATAAAGTAGACGACTTATACAAGGAAGATAATTTCGAGAAATAGGCCAAAAGTACCTTTTCTTCACTACTTGTTAGATATTTTCCTCACACCAACTACCAAATTTTCTGTATGTTTCCTTGTAAATTTTCATAGATTTTTCGGGTACTAGCGGGGCTAGTGCAGCTTCCGCGGCATTATCAATGTCGGAATAAAATTCAGAATCGCTTATTTTTGTCTTCCTTTATCGCAGAACTTAAACACAGAACTCAGGTTGACAGTCTGTAATTTTATAAAAACAGTAAACAACAAAATTTACATCCATAGCAACCTGCCGATGAGATCAATATTTTTGAAAGAAAAATCTGTTATAAAACGCTGTTACAAAAAATCTTAAATGCAATACATTGCAAAATCGATGTTTTTTAAACTCTTGACGTGTTAAGATTTTTGTCGCGAGCTTAAAATACTCTCTTTTTGCAACCTATTGCATTACTAGCTATTGTAAAACAATGTTGTTGTAATAAAAACTGTCCCCAAGGAGGTCCCTTGTATAGGACGTCACGATGGACGATCTTATCTATCATATCGGGGGACGATAGCATGGCCCCAGAATTGTTACAAATCACAAGTACCTTGTGAAAATTCCACTGGAGTCTAGTGCTATCGAGAATCATCCTGCAGACAAGGTACTGAGCTTCATTAAAGGCACAGAGCTGCTGCAGTAGTTCTATTTCGAGAGATTAGATTCAATAGGTACCTCTTTATTAAAAAAAAAATTCACTATGTCTTATAGAGCATTTTACCTTTCTAAAATGGGCACTGTTATCGGCTTATTATACAGAGGCGTTGAATAAAAAGTATAAAGGCCAAATTCAAACAAAAATTAGTTTTAGTCCCCTGTTTTTTCAGAATCTCTAATTTTTAAGCAAATTACATTGTCGAACAATTTTTGTTGACAAAATAATCAAAAATTAATCAATTTCATAACACCACTTAGTTACGCAATAAGTTCTTTAAAGATTTTTCTTTGTAGATAAAAAATTGTAGATAAAATTGATTTTACCATAAATATACCTATAAACTTTGTTATCTATTTTTAGAAGTAGCGATTGAAAAGTCTAAAACTTAATTATTTCTAAGTTGTCAATTAATGTTCTAAGGGTAGTAACTTTTACCTTCCAGTCTTAAATTAGAACTTGTTTGAAACAAATTTTGTCTTGTCTTCGAACAAAACTTTTGATTGAACTTAATAGTTAACAGCGGGGGAAATCTTTTAGAAACTTTGAAATTGGCTTTATTGTATTTTGTTTAATACTAGTATGAAATGTTTGTTTAAAAAAATTCAATTAAATGAAATATATAAGGTTAACTATCAAGCAAAAATACCTCAGGCGACTTAATTAAATTATAATTTCATTCCCTGGTATTCCTGTGAGATGTAACAATTTTTGTCCTTTTTAAATAAGATAATGAATTCACGTTGCCCACGTCCTTCCATTAATTAAAATCCAGACTAAACCGTTTAGATATAAATCACAATTGAAGTAAATTTCATCCCTAACAACAGAGGAAATAAATAGAATATATGCAGCTTTTGTTGAACAAGCCTCAAAGTCGGACTTTTGGGAGTAATCCTCCTGTTGGAGACTCTTTGGGTTTTCGAGTGGAAATTTTTAGAACACCGCTCGAAATCCCTGAATGTCCTCTCATTGAAAATATTTTGTTATAATAAACAAGATACTTCAGTTTGGCATTTATCATAACGGGTTAAAAGCTTCGCGGTTAGTGTTTAGGTATACATTTTCTAATTAAGGCAGGTCTCGTAATGGTAGTGTAATTTAACAAGCAGAGTAATTTGCAGTAAAAGTCTCGGAACAAGTGGCGCCTACATATTCTTCAGTTAACAGGATTAAACACTGTCCTCGACGAATCTACCACTACCAACTCAATTTCCAATTATCAAAGGAATATCATAAACGTGGCTTTTTCGACATTCACCATCAGGAAGTTGAATTTATCCTTTTATACACCGTTTAGAACATCTAAAGCACCCCAAAATCCTAATAAAAATTATTTTAATTACCACTTTATAACAGACATTTCTCTCACATTTTGCCTAATTAAATTAAATTAATCTGCTTACTACAGTGAAAATACGGTATTAAATTGCTGGCTCCTCTTTAGATTTTAATTAATTAAATATTAAAATACGTTTTTTACGACAAATATCTTCGCTTGCTCATTATCTTATTACCGGCTTTAATTATACTAATATTTGAGTTCAATATTTCCAATTATAAAAAATAAATATAAAGTAAAAATTCCTACCCAAAAACAATTAAAAACTTGTTTAAAAAGTATCGAGTGATACAAAATAAATTGAATCCAAGTCGACTACTTACAATCTCGGTCAATTAGTGATCTCACGATTATACTTTTCCATGAGAAACAGAAATACTGACTGAATTTGTAAATCTTTCTAACAAAGGCCTCCTACTTGAGTTATTGACATTATTACAATTTATAACATCTCTAATCTTGTACTAGTTAAATCAAAAAACATACATCTGATGGCATCAGCCCCTTATTGGTTTTGCCAGTGCCAAATTAAGGATCTCAAAAACTTTAATAAAGCTAATAGTAATAGCGGGAGGTTTGTGTTAATAAAATCTAAAATTTAAGTTTTGGTTTCTGTTTCTCATGGAAAAAAAATACTTAAGACCAGATTTCTTCGTTCTCCTTGTAGTCATAATAAATTTGAGGTACCAGTTATGACATTTAAAACAAGAATATGGTTCCAAAAATACTTCCAAAGTTACTACAATTGAATATGTAACATAATTTCTTCCAGTGATTGATTGATAATTGACAGGGTATTTCCTAAAAAAGGTTAAAAAGAAATCTTGAAAATGACAGAAAGATGACACTGCAAAGGTAAGGAAAGAATGCACAGAAGTTAAACGTAGACAAAAGCGTCTAAAATTCAGACGCAAACCTGAGGAGGTTGCTGAAGCATAGAGCTAAACAAGTAGAAAAGGAAAGTCTACTGAACTTTTGTTAGAATAGGCAAGAAGGCTTAATAGAAGCAACTAATGGATAAAATAGAAGAAGATTAATGGAGGCTATAGTACCAGATTGCAACCAGAAAACTAAAAGTAGATTCACAACAAATCACTTTAAATTCAGAGTTTAAAAGAAGAATTGTAATTGTCCTTTTGAAGAAGAACCTTGAAGGAAAATGTGTGGTAAAACTGGCAAAATATCAAGTCTCGACGATTATCAAAGCAGTGGCTTACGAGAAAAGAGAAAAACTCATACTGGAGGTATTTAAAAGCCTCTTGTACAAGGAAAGTTTTTTGAAGAAACTGAAGCAAGTCAGAGTAGTGTAGTGCTCAAAAAAAAAGAAAAAAAACTAAGAGATACAAGCAGCTGTTTTCGACAAAAGTCAAAAAAGACCTTTTTTAGCAAAAAACAGTATGATTTCTTAGAAGACAAATCTACGCTAGATATCGTAGAGAGAGTCATGAAATTGACAAAACAAGTTAACTCTTCTTGAAAAAAGGCAAATCAAGGATCATTCCTATTGATCTCAAGATCTAAGAGTCAAGAAAGTGATAGAACACAACAAACACGAAGCGCGTGCAAACTGAAAAGGCGCAGTATCAAGAAAAGGTGGACCCCCCCAATATAAGACAGAGAAAAGAGAGGAAAAAGTACGCTGTGCAGGTAAATTATTACGTAAACCAAAGAGGACACGCATTTTTCAAGTGCCAAAGATGGAAGAGAATATGGCGCAAGCTGAAACTACTCGTAGAAGGGAAGATTAATCCAAGCATGATCGTAGAAGTTATGCTAAAAAGCAATAAGAACTAAGGAATAGTGCAAAACAGCGCTGAGAAAATTTCAAAAACTAAAGTAAAGAAAAAGAAGCAGTAAAGAAAGGAGATTTAAAGTCAATACAGAGTGCAGAACAGCAAGTCTTGCTTCGTAGAAGAAGGTGAAGTACGTTAAAAAAAAAAACTGTTTTTCCTACAAAAAGCAAAGAAATGAAACTAGTTTAATTTAATTTAACTAGAAACAGTTATCACTGGAATAGAAAAAGAGCAACTAAACTCTATAGATTTATAAAAAAATAGCCTAATTCTAAATCAGATTTACGCCGGTGTAATTTGAGTTACTAGGGGCAACGTCGTAACTTAACTGTACTCTTTATATTCGATGGCGTAAATTTACGCTACTCCGATGGAGTAGCGTAGTGATTTAGAATTCCAGCCAAAATAACAGATAAATTTTAGACAAAAATAACAGACTATAGACTGAAGTATACAAAAAGAAAATAAGCACAGACACAGTGATGAATAATTGCTTTTAGAGCATACCTACTTTAAAAAATTAAAATTTTACTAATATCAAAAACGAAGAAATTATAAAAACAGATAGCACAGAACAACTACCATAAAAAACTTCGTGTCTTTGTGAGCAACATAATGGAAATGAAAAGAAACGAAAAGAAATAAAAATAACAGATAAGGAGACCAGAAAAACAAAATATTCTTGAAAAACTAAAACTAATAACACCAAAAAAAAGCAATGTGTTCGAATTAAAATGCATAAATTGTAATGTGGTTTAGTTAGGAGAAAAAGGAGAACACTAAAGTACTATTTTACTAATTCTAGAATACGGAGATTTTACCCATTTTTAAATTACTATAATCGATTGTTTGGGAAAAATACTTTGTTTTTGTAGTTTTAGAAACCAAATGCTGTGTTTCATTAATTTTAGAAGCCGTAAGTAACTTTTTTCACAAATTTTTAAATTAACAGGTACAACAGCGACATTTTTTTTAATATTAAAAGCCAGAGGCAACATTCTACTAATTTTGAAATCCACAGCCATAATTTTTTAATGTCACAAGTCGAATCTTTCGATAAACACACAGTTTTAGATCGAGGAGCGGATACTTTTTGCTAATCTATTAATCAATACGAAAGCAGTCTTTCTTTTTACTACTAGTATTTAGTTACTAATTCAGAAGTGCTATTTTCTAATTAGGTATTTCTCATTAAATTAATTTCAATTAAACTAAAAATATAACACAAAACATTACTCTAGCAATTCAACAGAGAAATGTTTCCAGTGTGTTTGGTGGCTAATAAAGAAACTAGTCTTAAAGGATTTAATTATATTTTCTGTTAAAGTTTGTTATTATTATTGTATTATAATCTATTTAATTTTATGTTGAATGAATGTTAGAAATACTTTATAGAAGCATTATAAATATTTCTTTTTTCTTTCCTCTCTCATTTTTTTTGTGTTAGGTTTAAATATTGCATATTACAGGAAACTTATATTGCAAATATTAAATAATGGATATCGTATACAATAATTGAAAGCAGATGTAGATAAATCTTGATAATTGTTACATAATGCTAACATTAGCAGAGAATAATAGTAAACAAAAGCAAATCCTGGCAATAAATTGAATTGATACAAAGCTCATGTTTAAATGCTGATAACAAACACTTTTTATTTATTTATTTTTTTAATTTTTTACATTATTTTGCAACATTTGCTTTCAACAAAAAATATTTGCTTTCTTCTTTATCCCAATTTGCTACTTCCCATTTAAATCCAGCTGGAAACCAAAAAGTAAAAAGTAACTAAAACTAATTTCTCCCGCCGTCCAAATTAATTAAATCAGATTATCGCGGAATATGTTTGTCACCGATTTCCATGTTCCAATTTCATAATACCATCTTGAATTTAGCAAGTGGCTATATCTAAATTAAATTAAATTTGTCGCCATTCGAATAAAGCAAAACCTGCATTTATAACGAAATTATTTAATAAGAGAGCGCGTATTTGCCAAGCTTAATAAACGGCCCAACGCACCTTCTCCACTTATCGTCCTAAGTTGATTTATATCGGATCCTCCGGGAAGCCGTTAGCCGCCTAATTTAAGGTAGGTACGCATGAGAATAGATGGTTACCAAAACCCATGTTGGTTAATGGCCACCTACGGCTATTTGCATACACGAAAATGGACGAATCAAGCTTCTTTGGGAAGGGCGAAGCTGAAACACACTACAAGCCTAAATTAAATCAAAATGTAACGCCGAATTTAGGCCATTGTTTGGGACCAGTCACTCATCATTACGCAACGTCAAATTTTCAGAAAAAAAGAGACATAAACCGGAGGTTGAACATTTATATCAATAGCATCAGAATAAAAGAAGGTTCCTTGTTTGAAAAAATACGTCTTCGTGTCCATGGTAATAATGCAGAATTAAGAACTGTGATTGGTGGTTGTCGTTGCAATGAAAAAGTAGATCAGATTTGTAAGGATTATTTGTTAGTTTTAACTGTTTTTACTAGTAGGATAATCATTTTCAATTCATTGATTTAACAAATTACATTGGTTATATTTAATTACAAACTTTTAATTAAAAAAAATAAACGTCATCCACTGAAAACAAATTCAATCAATAACGTCAATTTCTCCAAAAGTTCTGTACCTACAGTTCTCTGAGTCTAGACCGGTCATTTTGGCCCTATAAAGGTCTCTTCCATTGTTTTTCACCCAAATATCACACTACATTTCTTTAAAAATTGCATAAAACAACTGGAAAAAGATAAGCATCTGCTTGAAGACAAACACCATCTTGAAATGGTTGAAAAAAGTAAAGAGCAGTCCCAGATAACCTCTGACAGCAAACAGGGTGTTGTTTCTGGTCGACATTTTCGACCAACCTATATGTGTTTCCTTCTATTGATGATTCTGACACTGATTCTGAATCCACAGAAATTGCTTGTGACAAAATAGCTTCTCAAAATTTGAATAACGGGATGAGGTCTCAGTTATGTCAAAACTCTGAACTGTTTAGAGATGTAATTGGCTTCAAAATCTACATCTCTCGGTGTCAGTTCAAAACTTTTGGGAAAAACGCGCGCAAAGTGGTTACCTTGTAGGTTACCTTGTGTGTTACCTTGTAGACAAAATTTCTAAGTTAAAATGTGGCGCAGTGTGGTTCACGTTTGAGTAACGAGATATAGATTTTGCCAAATAGAACTAAAGAAAAATTAGAAAACTGAAATAAGAGGGTCCTTCCTATTAAAATTAAGAGTTCATCTTTAAAAAGAATTCCAACAATTTTTTAGTGTCGGAGGTTAGAAAAAAATTCGACTTTTGGCCCACTCTAATGTGTATCTTCGAAGAGTGTAGAATCTTAAGAAAAACTTTATAAGTCTCCTCTCGTGTTCTTCATGTTCGTTTAAAGAAAGTCACTCAAAAAAATCTCTTACCGAAACTGAGTGATGAAGATATCAAAGAAGCAACTAGGATTATATCTTCTCAAGATAGCTTTGCAAAAGATAGCATTTTTACTCTTCAGAAGTTGGTAAGAAAGCATCCTAAATCTTTTCATGATCTTCAATATCTTCAACCAAGAAATAATAATTTTATAACTCTCGAAGAAGAAGTTCAAAATGTTGTTATATCACTCCTTAATGCTTCAACAGCTGAAATTGACAGCTAAAGGCCGTACCATCTAGCAGTTCTGTAGGAGATGCAACAATTATTGTCACAGATTACCAACTTTTGTAACCTCATGTTATCCAGCAAAATAAATTGTAAAATCACTCTTTCTTTGTGCACCTTAATGTGCCTTAACCAAAAAAGTTGGTGGCATTTGTTCAATAGCTTTTGGTTGTACCTTTTGTCGGTTGGTTTCAAAATTTGGTTGTGGTCTTACTTCAGAAAAGTTTGCTGATTACTCAAAACCTATTCAGTTTGGAGTTGGTCTTAAAAATGGCTGTGATGCTGCAGTTTATGCTATTAGAGGATATTTTGCCAAAAACGCCGGTTCTAAAAAATTCGAAAAGATCGAAAAAGAACACAGTTGAAAGAGAAGTGCTTCTCCAAAATGTTAAAGATGTAACTCATGAATTGTTCCCTTGCTTTTCTTAATGTTTCACTGCGCCTTCAAATTTGTTCTACAAGAAACACCAGATTTCTTCTCTAGTTGGTTACAAACAAGAAGATCTGCTTGGTTCAGCATTTTTCAGTTTCTCGATTCAACCAGTCATTAACAAACTAGTCTCTAAACTCAACATTTAGTACTTAGATGATAGTACCCCTGCTGATTCGTTTGATGAAGTTCTTGCAGACATTCAAAGATTTATCTTCTCTGACTGTAGATGCCTGTGAGATAGAATACAAGAGCAAAGCTTTGGCATTCTAGACAGAATGTTTTTCTACACCTGTAAACAGAGAACTGCAACGTACTTATGACATTTTAAATTTTATTTTAATTTAAATTTTAAATAAATATGGTCTTAAAGCTTGCGTTTTATTTAAACCTGGTTTATCAAGATGCGAATTTCTGAATTTCACTGATAACAATTAGTGTAGATTTGTAAACACTCCAATTTGTAATCAAATTAACAAAACCATTTTTACTATGTGAGTAGTTGTATCAAAAATTCCGAGAAGAGATAAAAAATCCAGTGATAATTATTTTGAAAGCTGCACAACATAAATGTAAATTGCAATTCCTACCCACGTAAATTCCGCTTTAGCGGTAAAATATTTTTGTAAATTATCCCATAATGACGTAAAAAGCAAAATAATTAAAAACAAATTTAATTTCGTATATAGACATGCAGACTAATTGCTCCAAACTTCTAGTTATTGTAAGACAAAAAGGCAAAATTTTATGAGAGTTTAGCACGAGATCGATCTTCCGAAGCCAACACGATTTAGTCGTCTGTTCTAATGTAGATTCTGGTAATTGTTTTGATGCGTGGGAGATATATCTTGACAGAACAAAAGCACACGCACAGTAATTGAGCACATAAACATGCGAGTGGAAATCGCCACAAATAAAAAAAAATTCTGACTCTTATCAATAGATAACTAAAACTGCACTCAAAGATACTTCAGCTCAGCTTCTTGCAACATTTAAATTGGAAAAATAATTTGAAGCGCATACTTTTACAAAAAATAACGAAGTCGTTTTGAGATGTCTTTAATGGGAAAAGTGCAATTTCCTGCCATCTAGAAGTTTCCCACGAGTTTGGAAAGATCCAAGCAATAAAATACTGTCGGGAAATGGTACACACTTTTTTCACCCTTTGCTAAAATATTTAACAAATAATTTATGTTATCAGAGAATTTCTTTAGCTTTATTGTATTATTATCGTAGGGAATGATGATCTGAGGAAATACAATACTGCACACCTGCATTCATCGGAAAAAAAAATATGTTTAGTTACACAAACCTTTCCATTTGGATAATTAAGTTCAATTACAAACTGTTAAATCATGTTTTCTTACTACATCACGAGTTATGTAATAAATTTCATTACACCACTAGTTATGTAATAACAAACTCTGACGAATTTTTTTACATTACAAACAAAATCAGTCTTCTGTAGCCATTCGAGTTAAATAAAAAGTAATTTGTGTTTTGGGGGTTTGAAAATAAGCAGAAAGCAAAGCAAAATCAAAACAAGACTGAAATTTTTTGAGGAATCAAAAATAAGAAACTTTTTCTCTTTTAAAGTCGATCCGAGGACATTCTGTATATTTAAACAATTGTGTTTGTTATATTATAATGAAATTTTCTCACAGCTAAACAAAAAGTAATTACATGCAGAGCTTTAGCACAAAACTGGCGAAAATCGATGATGCATTACCGAGTTAGTGTACTAAACACTTTAAATCCCGAATATGAAAATGCGAGGCGAAATAATTACGTTCTATTTTGCTGTATCGAGACGTCGTATATTGTGTTACATCTATTGTAACACAGTCAAGGTATTTCAGATTTTCTGTTTCTCTTGTTAGGAAAAATGTGGTATTGACCGCTCGACTGTCATCTTCTGAATATTGAGTGAAAATGAAATAACTACATCACGTTTTAACAATAATTCTCTTAACATATTCATTGATTAAAGAGAACATTAGTGTTATCTCGACCACTCAATTAATTCAAAACTTGTTCATGGTTTATTAATTTAGGCTATCATTCATGTAAATTGATAACTGGCGAACTACTTGCAGAACGAGATACATTTCTAAGTTTTGGCATTCAAATTATCGGAAGTTGGTCAAACTGCTCAGCAGGAAAATGGAAATGTAATCGATTGAAATTTCATTTCGGACAATAATGTGCTTTAAAAAGTATGTAAATATGTATTTTGGGTTGATTCCGTTGAAAATTATTGACAAACAACGTATTTTTTTAATTTTTACAACCACCAAAATTTATCTATTAAAATTGGGTGGTTATTAGTCATTAATACGAAAAACCCCTAACTAGAAAAACTCGTTGATCTTAACAGACGAACAGCGGTTAGATAGGTCAAGAATTTATCAAATTCAAAATCTTAATGTGATAAACAGGCTATTAAAAAATTTCTAATAAACGAGCTGAAAACGCATTCTTGTAGCTTTAACCGTTTGCGCAGTGTTTTCAAATAAAGCTAGCGCTGCGCAAATTTTTATATTTTTCTGAAATGTCTCAGTATTATTATTTTTTGTTATTTCACAGATGCACCCACTTCTCGGATTAGCCACATCTCTAGTCAGTAAGTAGTTAGAAAAAAAATGGCGACTAGTCGGCTTTAAATTTTCATTTTAACAAATGATTAAAAAATTGTACAAATTTGATAAATTTGAATTTGGGTTCATAATATTTTTTTTGGGACAACATTCCCCCTGAAATTTATCTATATTATATCAACATTTACACTTATAGCTCGAACCGCTCTATCTATTTCTGAAAGCTTCAATCCTATCTCTCTTCACATTTTTGAGAAAAAAATTCTCAAAGTAGAAAAATAGTTTTCACTTCCATGAACTTGTCTCTAGAACCGTCAATTCTCCTCAGACCCTAGATCTGAGTACAGTAATAGATTCAGAAGGCCCAAGTTAGCTTAGATGAATTTTTTGAAAAGTTTTTTAATTTTTTTTAAAAATGTCAATTTTTTGTAAAGTTGAAAATTCGTCAACTTTTCAAAATCTTATATGTTATATCCAAAGTCCTAGTCACAAATATGTACCACAATATGACACAAGAAAGTCAAAAATAATTAAAATTCCCAAAAAAATGATTTTAGCTCCCGATTTGTTGTTTTCAAGACACCATCGTTTTCTTCCTCTCATAACTCCCAAATAAACCGCATCTGACCCATTAAATTGACGACACTTATACATTTTGAACCGCTCTATCGATTTCTGTAAACTCTAGCCCCATACCTCTTTGCGCTTTCGAGAAAAAATTTTAAAATGAAGAAATAGATTTTCACTTTTTTGAACTTGTCTCTATAATCCTCAATTTTCACCGATCTCAGACCTGAGTACAGAAATAGATTTAAAAAGTCCAATTAGTTTAGATAATTTTTTTCAGAATTTTTTGAAAATTTCTTTGAAAATATCTTTTTTTTTTGGAAAGGAAACCCTTGAAAATTCGTTGATTTTTCAAAATTTTTCAAAATCGCTGGAAGGGTTATATATGGCGTCCTGATCACAAATATGTATCCTACTATGACGTAAAAAAGTCATAAATAATTAAAATTTCAAAAAAAAAATATTTCAGCTATCAATTTGTAGTTTTGGGACACCATCATCTTCCTCCCCTCATAACTTCTAAATAAACCGCATCTGCCCCATGAAATTAACTAAACTGATAGATTTTGAACAGCTCTATCGATTTCTGTAAACTCCATTCCCAAATCTCTTCGGGTTTTCGAAAAAAAAATTCCCAAATTAAAAAAAATTGCTTTTCACTTCCTTATGCTTGTCTTTAAAACTGTCAATAATTCTCCACCGATTCCAAATCTGTGTACAGAAATGGATTCAGAAAGCCCAGATTAGCTTAGATATTTTTTTTAATTTTTCGAAAACTTTTTTTAATATGTAATTTTTTTTGAAAGGGTGTAACCTTCAAAATTCGTCGATTTTTCAAAATTATTCAAATTGACTGAAAATCGCTGGAAAGATCATATTATATATCCATATCTGGCGTCCTGATCACAAATATGTATCATAAAATGATGTAATAATAATAATAATAATAATAATAATAATAATAATAATAATAATAATAAGTTTATTACCACATAAGTTTTACAAAAACATTGGTATTGTCACATGAATAATATTAAATTTAGAAAATAGAATAAACAATAGTTAAAAGTTAAAAAGTACATAGTAAAGAAATACATAAGAGAAAAAAATTTAATTAACAGACTGCAGTTAGATATGTAATTATTGACCGCGCGTTAGATATTCTTGCAAGCTATAGAACACATTTTCAGTAAGAAACAGCTGAAGGCTTTTTTTAAATTTTATTTTTGATGCAATTGTCACAATGTCCGTAGGTAAAGAATTATACAATTTAATGCAGTTAAAATAAGGGCTATTTTCAAAATGTTTAGTATGATGGATTGGCACACTCAGCATGTTACAGTTTCTCGTTGTCATGTTTGAATACAATTGACCATTTTTTAGAAAAAGATTTAAGTTGCTTTTGGTAAACATAATAATTTTCATTATATAAATAGAGGTAACCGTCATTATGCGCAGCTCCTTGAAGTACTGTCTGCATGAAGTCCGACAAGACAAACCTAAGGCTGTTCTTATAATTCTTTTTTGGGCGCGTTGTATTTTCTCGATATCACAAGAATGATACCAAAATATTATTCCGTACGATAGTCTAGAAAAAACGTAAGCATAATAAAAGGTTAAAATACTACTTATTGACAATTGGTTTTTAAGATATCGTATTACACAACAGGCCGAATTCATTTTTGATACAGTGTTGCATATATGTGTAGACCATTTAAGCCTAGAGTCAATTGTTAAACCGAGAAATTTAGTTTCATTTGTTTCTTTAATTGATTTACCAGATGCCTTAATTAGTAATGATTTATCTTCAAAGATGTTAGTATAATGCAAAAAAGCTGTTTTACTTGCATTCAGGTGTAAACTGTTAGAATTACAAAAATTTATCATATTACAAATAGTGATATTAAGTTGGTTAGACAGTTCTTCTATCGTATTTGCTGCGACAATTATTGATGTATCATCTGCGTATTGACATAAGGAACCGACGGCGACGTTCAAGTATTTGGATAAGTCATTAGTATAGATGATAAATAGTAAGGGACCCAAAATAGACCCCTGCGGAACTCCCTGATTTATAACACTTATAGATGAGTACGTTGGAATTATTTTATTATTTTGTATCGTTTGAATACACACACTTTGTTTTCGATCTGAAAGATAACTTTTTATTAAATTGTTGCTCGTACCTCTTACACCAAGTTGTTCTAATTTTACTAACAGTGTTTTATGACATAAGGAATCAAAGGCTTTAGAAAGATCGAAATAAATTCCTGCTACTTTTTTTTGATTATCCAGATTATGATGAATGAAATTTATGGCGTCAAGTATCGCAGTTTCAGTTGATTTATGCGGAATAAAGCCATGCTGAGTTGGTGAAATTAGATTAAATTGATTAAAGTATTTTATTAATCTGTCGTAAATAACTTTCTCAAAAATTTTTGAAAACGAAGAAAGGATTGAGACCGGCCTGTAATTTTCCACCGATTTTTTATCTCCCTTTTTATAAATAGGTACAATTTTAGCCGTTTTTAATTGTTCAGGATATATGCCATTTACTATACATTCATTAATTATATCAGACAAAGGATCGCTTATGTATTCGGCTGCAATTTTCATAATTTGTACAGGAATATCGTCAATTCCTTTAGAGTAGCTCGATGGTAATTGTGAAATTATTGATCTTATTTCGTCAGCACAAGTGGGGTAGAAAAAAAAGTTTAATTTTGAATTTTTTATATAATTATTAGAACGATTATGAATGTACTGAGCAGTGTTGTTTGGTGAGGTGTTAATACTACTGAAATATGAATTAAATTCTTCAGATACTGTTTTTGGGTCCTCTATATTTTTAGAATTAATAGTAAGTTTAATATTATTAGTATTTTGGCACTTTCCGGTTATTGAATTAAATTTTTTCCATAACGCTTGCGATTTATTTTTTGAATTAGCTATAAAATTCTCGTTGTAACATATTTTATAATGAATGATATAATTTTTGTACTTCTTTCGTTCAGATTTATAACGCAAAAGTAATTCGATGTTATTTGTTTGTTTATATAAATCATATAAGTTTCTGATATTTTGTGACCAATTGCTGATTTCGTCCGGTACCCAATGTTTATGTTTTTTTGATGTAATTGTCTTTATCCTGAGTGGAAAAGATACGTCGTAATAATAATAAAAAATATTAAAAAACACTTGATATTTTTGAATTACATTAGATGGAAGTTTTATATCTTTCCATGTTTCACTTTTGAGACTATTTTGAAAATGTCGGATACAATCTTTATTTCTAATCTGTCTACTAGTTTTTATTAATCTGAGTCTATCAGATATAACACAGTTAAACGAAAGAGTTTGCGCATAATGATCTGATATAAAAGTTTTTATTACACTGCCACTTAAATCGTTGTCGATATCAATGTTACTAAAAATATTATCGATGATTGACGCGCTTGTGTGAGTAATATGAGTCGGTTCAAATATGTGTTGCTTTAGATTGAACGTACTGAGTAACTGCAATATTTCTGATACTTCTTTACACTTACTTTCAAAATGAATATTAAAATCTCCGCAAATGATTAATTTTTTATTAACTGAAAATGTTTTCTGTAGCACAAGAGAAAGTTTATTTAAAAAGTTAGCAAAATTCCCGGTAGGTGATCTGTATATTCCAATAATCACATATTCAACATTTTTCGATCTAAATTTAGCACAGACATATTCAAAGTCTTTTTCCAAAGGATCAACATTAACACACACTTTTTCCAAATTTTTACTTCGTGAGTATAAAGCTACTCCACCCCCTTTACTATCATTGCGACAACAAGAACTTACGAGTGTATAGTTTGTTACTTTATGCAGTAGGATTTCGTCGGATTTTAAGAAATGTTCAGTAAGACATAAAAAATGGGGCATAACTTCATTTAGCACAATTTCCAATTCATTAACTTTGTTTCGTAAACTACGTATATTTAAATGCATTATAATAGATTTAGATTCGGTGTTGTGTAATTTAATTTTAGAAAATTTTTGTTGCGATGTATCCGATTTTGTTTGTGTATAGGTTATCTTGCTGTTAGAGGGGTTGGGCTGGAGTTGACTAAAAAATCTTGTGCATTTTCATCTTGGGAAATACATTGATCTTGAACTGCTTGAGGCGATGACGTAGTTGAATTTACTTGTTGGGTTTTTTTGGAGAAAATTTTGGAAGTAGAAGGACTGAGAGCAAAACTGCTGAATCTTTTTTTACCTAGTATGTATTCGATTACCGTTTTAACTATGTTTCTTTTTGCTGCGAAGTTAAAAATCACATCCTGGTTTTTAAACTGACTTTGGATAATATTGTTAGCGTCGAAGTATTTTAAGTTCACATTATTTTTTGATATAAATGATAATTTGATGTTCAAATTATGAATAAATTTATTAAGTATAGGGCGCTTATTGTAGAATGGGCATCCAATAATATTTAAATTTGTATGTTTAAACCCGTGTAATGTTGATTCTAAATCGTCTTCTGTAGGTATTTTACCGGTACGAGCTTCCATGTTACCTCCAAAAATTACTACATTGTCATTGCGGGTAAGAGTGTTTATGAAATCTTCATGACTATCTACAATTTTTTGAAATGAAGCATTAGTTTTAACCATAGAAAAGACTTCAAACTTTCCAGACGGGAGATACGTTTTTGCTAGTTCTACACAATCTCTTCCTTTCTCATCGGTAAGAAAAACAATTTTATTCTTTTTTAATGCAGTCTTATTAGGTTTATTGCGTAATTTCTTCAAAGAATCTTCAATTGGTAAATGTTTATTTTCTGTGACCGAATGAATTTGTTTTAATGATATGTATAAATCATTACGATTGCTGTTTTCAGCGATTAAATCCGATCTAAAATGTGCGGTTTGTTTTTTAACTAATTCTTTCAGATTAGTCACTTCCGTTCCGATAGTGTTCTCTATCAAAGATTCAATTTCTTTTTTGAAGTTAATGAGCCTTTCGTCAATTAGTTTTTCAATTTCCAACATTTGTTGATGTTGTAGTCGCTCTAGTTCTTTTTTTAAGTCATTAATTTCCTCTTTTAACAAGCTTTGTTCTAATGCAGTGGGCGTTAAGGGAAGATTCGCAAAAGGTGGTTCATAACTTTTATCGCAGTTAGGACATTCATCTACTTTTGTAGTCTCTGATTTGATCAAAGTAAAACCTTTGTAGATTTTTAAGCAACTGGGATGGAAGACTGAAAAACATTTCGAACAGTCGATAGTATCTCGGACAATATGACGTTTGCACTTGTAACACGTATTCATGATGCTAATTTTGTAATGTAGATTTATAATTATTTTGAAAGCCTGCGTAATAATAATGACAACATAAAAAAGGGAAAAACAGTATACAAGACTTCACACCCAGGGGCCTATCAGGGTGGCTAACTTTACACAATACACAGGAAGGCCACGGAGGGTTAACAAAAAAGAGTGGAAATTTGTTGTTAATAATTTTTCTTAGAAATGAATTAATTTTAATGACTATCAGCTGACTTAACAACATATGATGATAAGCGCGTAGGAGTAAAAAGGTGATAGCGGAGTGATGTTTTCAGCAGGGTTTATTATAAGGTTTACTTACATTGTTCATAACTGGCGAAAAAAATTGTTTTTCTCAGGCACTTATTCTTAAATTGACCATTCCATAAATGTAAAATTTTAAAAAATATGTTTAGAAAAATCCACTAAAATTAACTAATTCGCCGTACGTAGATCTGCACTCTGCACATTTGCTCTGCTGATCATGATAATAAATGGTCAGAAATAGTCAAAACTCCTAAGAAACTGGTTTCCGTTTCCATTTTTTTCTTTTTGGGACACTATTAGTTTTCTCCCTTCATAACTTTTAAACAAACCACACTTACCCTATGAAATTTACCCTGCATATAGATTATATATCGCTTTCTCGATTTCTTAAAACCCCAGTCCCATATCTCTTTGCATTTTCGAAAAAAAAATTCTTAAAATAAAACAACAATTTTTCACTTCTAATTTGTTTTACAATATTTTTTATTTAATTAAATTGGTTAAATTTAATATTGTCTCTCTCTTGATTGCTTTTATGTGGGTCTAAGCCAGAGACTGACTACTTCTCTCTGTTATTTTCTTTCGTATTTACAGCTAATTTTGCTTGGGCATTTTCATAAGTTTTTCTTTTTTTATTTTGCAAGAGTTTTTTTTGTATAAATTAGATGAATTATATATTTATATAATTTTAGCTAAATCAGCGAATAACTGAACAAATACTGAAACCTTGACCAGAATCACAAAGACGTAGGTATATAGAAGTAAATCCTTTAATTACCTCCAGACAAAGACGAATCAATACGTAATTTAACCGCTTTGTCTAGATCAAATATCTAGAAACGAAGTACACAAATTATCTAAAAATTACCTACATTTTATTTACTTAATAACTCTATTTTGGTTTCCCAGAACCACATATTTTATGTACTTTTTTATTGTATAACAATAAACAAATGAAACAATAGGACAACAAAAACATTAATCACTCTCGACATTTATTGCATTTTAATTAGTTTTATTGGCTGTTAAAAACAATAATTTTTCGTTTAGACACGGACGTATCAATTATCAATAAAAAATGCCCACCATTTTGTCGTCACGAACTACAAATCGTTGCCAAAATCAGGGATCACTACACTCATTTGGCTGATATCTGAAATTTCATTGTTGTTGCGACAAAGTCGCGCCACATAAATCGAAAACGTTCTAAGATAGTTTTGGGATGATTCCGAGCTTCAAAATAGAATAAGTTTGATTCAAACCTCAACGAAATTCGAGGTCAAGCCGAAGTTTTACTTCATCCACTGACCTAATTTCGTCCTCGAAAGAGGACACAGAGAGAAAGTGGAAAATACTTGAGTATTCCTAGCTCCAACCCATTAAATCAGGTGCCCTTCATTACTGCAAACGGCGCCGGTTTGCGGCTCTCATTTTTACAACCTAACCCTTCATTTCCATTAATTTGAGGAAACGCGGTTTGCTAACGTCTTGATCATTTTTTTTTCACTGGTGTAAAACGTGTGTCGTTGCTTGAAGAGGGTTAAGAGTCAAAGGTCATCATTTAGGAAAAGAGATGATAAAAATGTCACATATTTGGAAAGTTTCAGTGACCGAACATCCATCTTCTTCAAAACGTACCTTTTTAACATTTAGGACAAGTGGTGTAATTTAATTTGGACGAAAACGGTAAACCCATTACTCATTGACGTATGCATTGAAAAATAAATTAAATAAAAAATGGATGATTAATGAATTTTCGAGGGAGTGGCTCATTTTTCACTCAAATTTTATTCTATTAACCAGGAACACATTTGTTTTGTCACGAGGTTACCATCAACAAAAATCTACAGTCCATAAGTGCAGCTGATATGCAGCTTACATTCTACTTCAAGTTCAAGGATCAACAGATAACTCATTACCAGTCGTTCTCGGTTTTATTACAAATAAACTCTGTTTGCATTTGATTATAATAATCAACATGAAATATTCACTCATTGATTGCAGTAGTTTTAATCAAAATTTAAAATTGAGACAAATCAAAAATCCAAACCAGTTCAGAACTGTACCGAGCAAGCGCAATAGAAATTTCTGGCCATAAAACAGTACTGCGCTTGTGCAGTCCAATTCTAAACCGTTCTGAACTGATGTTGAAACAAACCTATCAAAAACAACCACAGAATAGCGATTTTTTATTAAAATCTTTTTTGAAATGCCTATTGCAGGTTCCATTTTTATAAAATTTCAACTATGACTTCTAATTTTTATTTAAAAAAATCTATAAATAAAATGTCTCCTATTGATTCCGAGAAGATATTTATAAAATGCCTCTTATGACAGCCTATTTTAAGAAAATGTAATCTACAATTACTTCTATATCAAAATGCCTTTTCTTGCAGCTTCCATTTTTATATATTGTCGTCTATGACTCCCAGTTTTTATTAAAAATCCAGAACTTCTAATTTTTATTAAAAGAAGGTACAAAACGTCTCCTGTTGCTTCTGACTTCAATAAAATGCCTCTTATGAAAGACAATTTTATTTCAACTATATTACAATGCCTTCTTTTGCAGCTTGCATTTTTATATATTGTCGCCTATGACTCCCAGTTTTTTTTTTAAAAAGCCATAACTTCTAATTCTTCTAATAAAACATTCAAAATGTGTCCTGTTGATTCCGACCGATTGCCTTTCATTACAGCAAATTTTTCGAAAATATGATCTACGATTTCTACTGTATTAAAATGCCTCCTCTTACAACTTCTATTTTTATATATTGCAACCTTTGAGTCCTAGTTTTTATAAAAAACCTATATTTTTTAATTTTGTTAAAAAAAATTGCAAAATGTCTTTTTTGCGCGATTGGTTGTTTTTATCAGTTTACTGTTTCCACGACGGTAGGTTGCTGTTACTGGTTGCTACGTGAACAAAACGGTAAGTAATTCACTTACCGTTCAGTCCCTCCAAAAATAAAATATCTTAAGTCACCTATGTTAGTTAAATTAAGCTTACAAATGTTAAATAAAATATCTTAAGTCTCAAAACGCTGAAAAAGCCTTAAGCCTCAGCAGCGACCATGTTTGCTTTAAAATAATTGTCATAGTTTTAAGAAAATTGTAAACATATTTGAAAAAATAAATGATTTTTGACTTGACTTTGACCGTTCAGTGAACGGTAAGCAATTAAATCTAAAAAAACAATTTTGCGATTTATTTATTAAAATTAAATGTACAATTATTATAATTAATAGTAGTAATATCACTCGCATTTGAGTTTCTAGTGTTAATAGACAAACTTTCCGACGTAGAAGTCCCAGGTTGTTGTAATAGTCCACCAACATCGCTGCGTAAAATTTTATGAGCAAATTCAATTTTGTTTTGGAGGGAATCTTCCACGTAACTCTCGGCCACAGTTGATGAACGCCACCCACCATGTCTTTTTAGTCCCAACACATCAACTCCGTTATTCGCCAAAAGTGTAGCCGATGTGCGTCGAAACTAGTGTCCAGTAAAACCTTTAGGGATTTGCAACTTTAAATACTTTGCAATTTTTGACAGCCAGCCTCCAATTGTGCCTTTTCCTGTGACTTGTCTAGTGCATTTGCCATTTCAATAGTTCAGAAATAAATGATCTGACGTTGGGTTGCTTGGTCGAATTCTTATGTATTTTCGAAGTATTTCCAAATAATAAACTGCTTCATTTTTTTTATTAATAACTGTGAACGTTCGCTGAATATTCGTTTTTGTATTTGGAATATTTACTTTAAACATTTCTTCATGTTCTTCTATGTCACTCATTTTAATATTGTACAATTCCTCTCTACAAGCGCCCGATACTCCCAATATCATTGCTATCTGCAAATATATTGTTTCCTTAGAACTCAGATGTACCACCTCATCATCTACAACATACCTTTTGAATTAAAAATTGTTCGTCTGGTGCTTCATTCACGAATTTTTCCATGTCTTCTTTGGTAAAAATTTTAGCCTTCTTAGGCCGATATCCAATTTTTTTTCTCTTAAGATAAGCAATTAATGTAGCAAACTTAGAAATATCGATAGCATCATGGAGAAAAATTGTACTCTTCAGCATAGAATTCTCCTCCCATAAACTGCCTGGGGCCTTCAAGTGTCCACTTCTCACCACAAAATACGCTAACAAGCTCTTTTCATTTACCGAAATCTTCTTTGCTTCACGCCATTCCTTAAACAACTTGTATGTCTGTTCATATCGGGCTTTAGATTTTTCTGGAATTATTGCCGAACATCCTTCTTGTCAAGCGTCTTCTAAATCATCCGGTAGATCATCACTATCGCTCATATTTGCTTCGAAAACGGAACCACAAAACAGAACTATGTAGGAATGATTGTATCAAAAAGACAATTTTACTTGTTTGGAACAAAACCATAGCAACCATGGAACAGCCACCCAAAGTTTTCAGTTTCAATCTTCCCGATTATCACAAATGTATTGATATAAATTATTATTATTATTCTAGACACTCTAATCGCGCAAAAAACGTTATAAGCATGTCGAACGTTAAGGATTACCGTTCTCAGACAATAACTAGAGTCGTCGCTTCGCTCCTCCTCCAAACAATTGTCTTCAAACGGTAAGCATTCCTTACCGTTCTCCATACTTAATATACTATTGTTGATTCCGACGACTTTTTATAAATGCCTCTCATGACAACCAATTTTTAGAAAATAAGATCTACAATTTCTGTTATATTAAAATATTTTCTTTTGCAGCTTCTATTTTTATATAATGTCGCATATAACTACTAGTTTTGATAAAAAAAAACCCTAAATATTAATTGTTATTAAAAAAAGCTTTTATTAAATAAATGTCCTTTGTTGATTCAGATTTTTATAAAATGACTCTTTAAGTCAGCCAATTTATAGAAAATGTACTCTACAATTTCAACTATAATAAAATGCCTTCTCTTGTAGCTTCCATTTTTATAAATTGTCGCCTATGACTCTCAGTTTTTGTATAAAAAAAATATAATTTCTAATTTTGGTGAAAAAAAAGGTAGAAAATGTCTGCTATTGTTTCCGACTATTTAAAAACTTCTCTTATTGCAGCCAATATTAGAAAATATAATCTACAATTTCTACTATATTAAAATTCCTTTTTTGGAGCTTTTATTGTTATATATTGTCGCCTAGGGCTTCCAGTTTGTATGGCCTTTTTGGGCAAAAACAACATTGTATTCATCTGCCTTGACTCCCTGCGACTTTTTCCTGTTCCCAATACTGAAAAAACCAATGAAATGACGGCGTTTTGCCACAATTGAGAAGATAAAGTCATTCCAAAAAGCGCATATCAGAAGTGCTTAGAGGATTGAAAAGAGCGCTAACACAAATAAACTGCTCCACAAAAGTTAAGAAATTTGAATTATTTTTAAAACAAACAAATTTTATTCCATAAAACATTGTGGAATCTAGCAAAAACAAAAAAGAAGAAGCATATTTGCCTGTTTCTCACTTCTTTTTTTCGAGTTTTTGTTGTTTTCTTTACATTTTTTTAAAATGCGTTAAAGTAACTACACTTTGCGAGGGTGATAGCAAAGGCCGTGAAAATTTTGTTAAAAGTTTGCTATCGATAGAAACAGTATGTCTTGACGTAAACTAAGAATTGACAAAGCTAATAGAGCTGTAAGCATAATTGAAGCAGGTCAGCTGCAAGTTCAAGTAGCCAACCACTTTCATGTTAGCAAAAGTAAGTGTCATTTCACGACTTGTTCATGAATATAGCGAGATAGGAAGTGTAGCAGAGCGCTTAAGCAATGGACGTCCACGGTCTACAACGTTAGTCCAAGATCGGTTCTTAACCGTTTCAGCGCGAAGACAGTCCTTTGATGCTAGAGATGACTCTGACATGCCACAGAAAGTAATGTGTCAAAAGAAACGATTCAAAAATAACTTAGAGAGGTTCATCTGACCCACGACGTTCTTTACGAATTGTTCCATTACCTCCGAAACATTAATGGCAAAGACTGCAATGGGATACAGCACACCTTGGACCTACGTACTTTTTACTGATAAGTCCTGATTTAGCCGATATTCTGATAATCGTCGTTTACGAGTCTGGACTAGACTAAGGGTACCAAGACATTGTCGTTCTGTCCATGAAATTCACCCTTTCCGTGGAGGTACAATTTCGGTTTGGGGTGGCATTTGTTTTAATGGTCGTACCGACTTATTAGTACTTGAGGGCAATATTAACGCACGTATTTACGTAGATCACAATTTCAACAATGTGCTACCTTTGTTTCATACTGCTATTTGCAAAAAATTTGTTTTTTGGACGACAATGCTCGGCCGCACCGAGCGGAATATGTGAAAAATGCACTTGAAGCTCACGAGAGCCCTTCTTTAAAGTTGCCACCGCTGTCTCCCGATGTTAACCCTCTTGAGGACAGCTGGGACATGCTTCAGAAAGCATTAGATCTTATCAACCCCCACCTCAAACTCTTCGAGTGTTAAAGGTAGTTCACACTCAATTGTGGGCCCAAATTGAGCAAAATCAATTTAATAATTTGATTGAAAGTATGCAAAGGCGTTGACAGGCAGACATTGATATTGGGAGTTGGCAGATTTGGTATTAAAACTGAGATTTGGGTAGGTTTTTAAAAAAGTGTTTTTGGTGTGTTTAGAAAATTCTTATTTTATTTTAGAAATTTAAGAAAATTTTTTTTGTAGATTATTGGGCTGATTTCAAGTTGAGATACTACCGGTATTATCGCAAATTTTAATAGTTTTCCTTAGCAACAACCAATCACAACAGCAAAGTTAATTTTCCATGGAAACGAAGTTATTACCGGTATTATCTCAACTTGAAATCAGCCCATATGTTTTAATACATAGTTTGTTATACAGTATAATCTGTTTTTGTTTGAATTTTTGAAGTTATTGCACAATTCCTTAACTTTTGTGAAGCAGTTTATTTTATAACTGGGGGGAATTACTTTAAAGGAGACAAAATAAATAAATATTAACGATTTTGAGAAAAAATAAATAGTTACCTTTTTTGAACAAATTTCGTATGTTAGATTTTTGTTATAACATTAGGATAATAACTATTTAGTAAAAAAAAATAGTGTGCAAAATTCCCAATATTAGCTTTTAACTTAGTTAATTAAGTCTCGGTGGACGGTTCATATTTTGTTTGAAAATAAACCGTTATTAAGTTTAAACCCATACTCCTTTTTAACTATCAATTAAGTTAAAAGCTTAATTTAGTTAATTAAGGTCTATTTACACGAACTAGCAGTCGCGGCGACTATGAAAATAATTGTTTTACGAAATCTGGATCAACAACAGAGATACGATAATCACTGAGTAAAATCCAGGGATATAGAGGGGATTTTGAACACGCAAGATGGGATTTGATGGGAAAAGTTCGACAAAACGGTATCTAATTTCCTGTTGACATATAGAATATAATAAAATAGCGTTAATTAAACCCGATTTTATTGTACTAAACTTTGTAACTCGATAAAATTAATTTCTAACATTTTGTAAGCGCTAGAAATAAGAGAGTGCGTCAATAAACAATTTGGAAATAAGTGCAAAGCTGGCAACACATCAACTGATTGATGCTTTAAAAGAGGATAAACAGAAATTAATTTTATGTAAATAGAAATATTCAATTGCACTACTTCAGTGGCGAATTTTAATAGAGTTAAGGAAAGAAAGTCATCACACTTTCCTCCACGCAAAAAAACTTTAAAAATCCAAATTGACGGCTCATCAATATTTTTCACACCACAACAACTTTTTAATAAAACTTTGTCATTAAATTATCGAGTTGCAGCTTTTCCAATTAAAATGTTTTCGCCTTTGAAAAGAATATATTTAAAAATAGATAAGGAAAAGTAGAGACGTACACGAAGCTCCAGTACGTGATTTCCGAGGAAATGAAAACTTTAGTGGATAACGAAGAGGTCCCAACTGTTTAGTAACTCAAGACTGTTTTCACGGTTTCTTAGAGGAAAAATAAAAAAATCACAGCAAAGTATAGTGCAACCAAAAATGGTTCTCTTCTTCAAATTGAAATGAAAATTCGCCATTTAAAATCACTTCAAAACACCAAACTGTATTGATCTCACGTGACAAGTATACTTTTTCCATGAGAAATAGAAAAAATAACTTAAGTCGTAAATTATTTTTGAAAGACGTCCTTCTGAAACTATTAGTATTATTACGATTTCCGACATCTCCAATCTCGTATTTGGTAAAACAAAAGACAAATATTTGGTCCTTTTTAAAAGAAACATTAGAGACTTGTGTGTATTTATAATTTTGTTATTTCTACCACCATTTTTAAAACACAAAACAAAACACAATTCTCTAATTTCCCCCAAAAAGAGCAGAATGTTTGTTTTCGGTTTCACTAAGTACGAGGTTAGAAATGTCGTTAAGTCTCTACATTTTAAGTCATTCTTTCTATTTCTCATGAAAAAAGTATATTACATGTTGGCAACAACACCTCTCACTTTCATATTCTGCCATGTCAAATTTAAATCAAACTTAAGTTATATGAGCAATTTTTATTTTACTCCTTACACACTTCGGCAGCAAATTCCTAACTTGTGGTTTACAGATTTATGTTTGCTAGTTCATCAAACAATACATTTTCGCTCAGTTTCGCAAAACAAATAAACAAGACACGTTTATATCGTCATAAAATTGTTACTTTTGATAAAAGCTGCTACTTACAATGTAGTAAAGCTGAATGGAGCGAATAAATGAGGTAAAAGAAAGTAAATGACAAAAAAGAATTTTTTGTTTAAAAATATTAAAATAATTAATAAAAAGTTAATCTAGGAGAATGTTAAAAATTTACTACGAATTTACCAAATTTTGATGAGATATACTGGCTCCACCAGCTTCAACAATAGTTTCATTTATTGTGGAATTCTGGAATTATTTTTTTAAATTTGAAGTATGTAAAACTTTTTTATATTTTTGCCGACGTTTCACTTTATGATGCTTTTAAAACTTCCTCAGGGCTTAAATTCGCCAGTTGTGTTTTACATTTTATAAAAAAAAATGGTTGCCACCAAAGTCATTTTATCAAAATAAGAACGACCAGAAGTATTTTAATATTCTAGAAATTGTAGATTTTTTTTAAATTGGCTGCCATAAGAGGCATTTTATGAAAATTGTAATCAACAGGAGACGTTTTGTAAACGTAAAACTAAGAGTTTTAGGCAACAATATATAAAAATAGAACCTATAATGGGCATTGTATTGAGATTTCTTTAAAAAATCGCCATTTTGTGAAAAAGAAACTTAGAAATTAGAAATTGTAGAGCCTATTTTATAAAAATTGGCTGTCACTATATAAAAATCGGTATCAGCAAAAGATATTTTATTTATAGCTGATGTCATAGACGATCTTTTATAACAACTAGGAGCTATAGGCGACAATTTATAAAAATGAAAACTGCAAGGGACATTTTAGTACTCTACAAAATCTACCCAACATTTTATAAAAATTAACTGTCACAAAAGGCATTTTATAAAAACTAGAATCAACGACATTCTATTTATACCTTCTTTTAATCAAAACCTGAAGACATAGGCAATATTTTATAAAAAACTGAGAATTATAGGCGACAATTATTAAAAATGGAAAATGCGAGAGGCATTTTAACAAGGTAATTTAATGTGGAAACTGCAGACTACATTTAATAAAAAATTGATAAAATAAAAGAAGTCATTAGGAGACATTTTATTTTTATCTTTTTATATTAAAACCAGAAGCTGTAAGTGTAAAATAATAAATAGATAATAGATAGTATATGTATATGATAGGTAATAATAGATAAATAAATGTATAAAAAAAATTATAGACCACAATTTATAAAAATCAGAATGAACAAAAGACATTTGACAAATAAACCTTTTTTATCAAAACCAGAAACCGTAAGTAAAATCTCAAAATTAAGAACCGCAGTCAACAAATTATAAAAATAGTACCTGTAATAGGCATTTTATCAAAAAATTTTTGTAAAATAAAACAAGGAAATTTGTAATTATTGAAAATTAGTTGTCACAAAGAACATTTTATAATGATCGGTATCAACAAAACAAATTTTCTTTATCCCAACCAGAAACCATAGAAAAAAATTTTAAAAATAGAAGTTGCAAGAGAAAGCATTTTAATATACTAGAAATTCTAGACCGCATTCTATAAAAATTTGCAGTCACAAAAAACATTTTATAAAAATCCGAACATTTTGTTTATACCTTTTTTTATTAAAAGCTAAAGCCGTATGGATAATTTTATATAAACTAAGAGTTGTAGGCGACAATTTATTACAATAGAAACTGCAAGTGCCGCAAGTGGCATTTTATAAAAACTGCAATCACAAATTGCCTTTTTGTAAAAAATATATTAGAAATTGTAGATCACATTTTATAAGAATTGGCTGTCACAAAAAGCATTTCATAAAAATCGGAATCAACAGAAGGCATTTTATACGAACTAGGAGCTGTAGGCGGCAATTTATAAAAATGGAACCTGCAATAGGCATTTTGTAGAGATTTCTATAAAATCAACTTTTTGGAATTAAATGCCTTCTTTTATCAAGTTTTTTCATCACATTAGTGGGCTTCTCTAAAAAAAAATATCTTAGTGGGTCCGAAGCACCCCAATCTGGCAATGATTTAACTTATTATTGATCTAACCCTTTCTCATTATACCATCCTACAAGAATGAGAGAAATAGAGTGGTTGGATTTTGTCGTGAGCGATGAGTCATTCTGCGCAAAGTACGAAAACACGTCTTGGTTAAGCGCTATTCACTAACCCAAAAACATTCTCATTTCGTTTCGTTCCTTCTTCTCGAACGGTTGTGGTTAAGCCTGCGAGTATTGACAGATTTGTAATTTTATTTCAACAGTCCTTTTCAATACTCTGTTTTTTTCGTGGTTTACAGTTTTGTAAGTATACCTAGTACAATTTAGAAAGAAGGATATAAATGTGTTTTTGCAGAACATACTTTGCGACAATATGATGGGCAATAACGGTCGTGTTGTTCATAGTCAAGAGAGGCAGATAATTTATAACGTTTTTTCGTTTATGAAAGAGGAAAAAGAGAAAGGTGAAGTTATAATTCCCATAAGTCGTTTACAAGAACGTGTTGCTAAAGCCAATGGTGTTGGTCTTAACACGGTAAGGAGAATTATAGAAGAAGGTAGCAAGAAACCTGAAAATAGCAAATTTCAATCCACGCGTAAAAAAACCAACAAACCATCGCCAAAAAGCACATTGGATGAATTCGAAGAAGAAATAGTTCGAAAAGTAATTTATAATTTTGCCGCCATTCATAAAAGAAGACCGACAATGCAAGTTTTATTTGAGGCAGTAAAAGTGAAAGTGTTAATTTTACTGGAAAAATAGATTCATTTAGACAGTTCATCCGAAAGCTAGGTTTTCGTTGGAAGAAATCGACAGATAATCGAAAAATCTTAATTAAAAAAACGGACATCAGGTTAAAACGAGATGAATATTTAAGACAACTTAAAAAGTACAAAGAAGAAGGTTGAAATATTATATACTGAGATGAAACTTACCTTCACAGTTCCCATACTGTACCGATGGCATGGGATGATGGCACAAATAACATGCTTAAGGCACCGATAGCCAAAAGGCGACGTCTAATTATTTTACACGCTGGAGGCGCGCAAGGTTTTGTGCCTAATGCTTTAAATATATTTAAATCGGGATCGAAAACAGGCGACTATCACGATGAAATGAACAACAACAACTTCACCAAATGGTTGAAAGAAAAATTTATTCCCAACATTTCAAGGAAATCGGTTTTGGTGGTGGATAACGCGTCCTACCATAATGTGACAATAGAACCTAGTCCGAACTCATCATGGAAAAAAGCAGCAATGCAGCAATGGCTAAACGAAAGAGGAAATTTTTTTGGGACCAAAGAAACAAAGACAGAATTATATAAAAAAATTAATTTGAATAAACCACCGTATAAGCAATTTGCAATCGACAAAATTCTGGCAGAATGTGATATGCCAGTTTTACGGTTGCCTCCATATCACCCGGAGCTTAACCCCATCGAAAAAATTTGGGCATTAGTAAAAAATCATGTGGCCGTTCACAACGTAACATTTAAATTAGAAGACGTCTGGAAATTAGCTGAAGACAAATTTGCTACGATTTCAGTGGAACAATGGAGAAATATATGTAACCACGTAGAAAAAACCGAGGAGGAATACATAGCCAGAGAACACATTATGGATGATATAGAGGACTTCATAATTTCTGTTAGAGCTGACGAAAGTGATAACGATTCGGAATTTTACATTTCTTCCGACGAGGAAAACGATTTAGGTTGCGCAAAATAGCAAGAATAATGCAAAATGTTTTATGTCAACAGAATATTTTTTTTAAATAAAATTTCACACTATGTTATCTTTTGTTTTTTAATAATCGCTGTGCAGTCTATTCTATTAAATTTGCCTTTTAGATGGTATTTTATTGTATTATTGTACAAAATACAACAAACAACGGGTCCCTGCCTGCGCATTTCATGCAGACTTTTAAATTTGCCGCAATCTGAAACTAGTCAGATGTTTTTGGGTTTCACTTATCGCATTTAAGATTTTACTTCACGCAAATCTGTTTAAGGTCATCACCCACGACAAAACCCAACCACTCTACCAACTTTTCCATCTTTCCACCTAATTTTTAATTTTTTGTAATTTTGTAATTGTAAATATATTTATGATTGATTCAGTAGTTATTTTATTTCTCTTTTATTTACATAATTTTCTTTTCTTTTTCTATAAGTTTACTCCTCATTAATTTTGAAACAAATTTCTGGCTCATTCTATTAATTATAAAAAATATATAGTATGTATATCAAGTAAATATTTAATTAATAAAATAATTTGACCTCTCCCAACTTTATAAATAAATAAACAGAGAGTGATTTTCATTTTTAATAAAAAACCATTTATAGTGTTCATTAAACCTAAATGATTCATTAAAAATGATTTATTAACAACGTGGTTTCTACGTCAGAGAAAGTCAAGCAATTTGTGAAAAATGTAATTTTTTTATCACTTATGAAAAATTTCATTCATTAAAGCAAAGCAAATAAACACGAATAAAAAGCTGTCAATAGTCATTAACCCGAAAGCTACAGATTTAAATTTTCCATGTAGGCGTATCAAAACTTCATATTAATTATAAATTGTGATTCAAAAATAGATCTTTTTGTCGCAAACTTATAATTAAAATGCAATTCCAGAGAGGCATTGAGAAAATTTCATTAATATAGAGAGTGTTCTTTTAGTTGTGACCTCACTGGCGGTTATGGAAATTACAACTTAACCGCACCTTTAACCCGAAATACACATACAACATAACCTCACATTTAAACCGAAAATACAAAATATTCAATCGAAAACAGATCCAAGCCCGAAAAACCTCAACTTGGTGGCAATAATTAATTAAAATCGATCTTTGAGCAATATGAGCTTTCCAGTCATTGTTATGCTTTTTCATTTCAAATCTCATTAGTTAAATGAACCAAATTAAAAATTTCACACACGTTTTATATCCCAGACAATATTTCCTGTCATCGAATGGCACGCAATTTTTTCCGCGTTAATGACTCTCTAAATTCTTCTTCGAAGATTAATGATCTTTTGTTGTATCTAAACAAGCTCGTATTATGTCCATTGAATAAACTTACGATATATTAATACGCGGCTATCGTTTCCGGCTGTCCATTTTTTTCTAGGTCATTGATTACACTATCGTAATGGTGTTATCGATAATTAGAGGATTGCTGGAACGTTTTGGGTTAATTCAACTATTTGTAATCCTCGGCTGTAATTTTATTGCTATTGATTTCCAAACGAACAAAAACGAGAAGAATTAACGGTTTTACAATTAAATTAATTAAAACACACGTCAAAGCCTCCTCCCTATTGGCTATTCTTAAATAAAAAATTGATTATGTCATTAGATTGCGCCTTAATGACGAACAACAAAGAATTTTTATTGATGTGCATTAGCATTTGTCATAGAGGGGGAGCTATTGATTAATTTTTATTGTAGGTAGAGAAATTACTCAACTTTTTGATGGCTACAAACAAATAAAGAGGCTAAAAATAGACACATCAAAGTTTGTGGGCTCTTATTTCGTCGAAAACTGTACTTTATTTTTTATTAAAGCGATACAGTACCTAAAATTTGGCTCACAATATTTTTTTAGAGGTTATATCTAACAGAACCGACTTGAAGTCTCCTTTTTTCACCAAAAATTATAAGTTAATAAAAAAGCAGGGCGGTAAGACATAATAAAAAGCGTCTAATTTACAATGACAAAAACAGAATTTTTTTAGTAAATAATTAACAGATCTGGGTGTGTAATACCGAAGCCCTGTTTTCAACCAAAAAAATACTTTTCGATTATTTTAAAAAAATATCTCGATCAGTTTTTACCGCTTTAAAGGTAGTGTCTATAACATCTCACTCGAGCGTTGATAATTATATTTCATTGACGAGTCCACCTATTAAGTTATAAATTACACATTAGATTAATTTGTAGTTAACTATAATTATAGCTAGTATAATTAGATTAATTATAACTAGGATGCTAATTAAATGGAAATGATGGTAAATGATTTATAATTTTAAAACAAAACTTTCGTAATTTAATTAACTTTAGTTTAAATTTTGTTGTTACGGTATTATAAATTAGCGTATACTCATAATGTTTATTTTATAAAATTCTTATTTTAGATACTAATGTGTGAAAAAATAATTAGCTAGATGAAATTTGCTGATTAATTACTAATGTCTGACTAGACTATAACATGTTTCAAAAGTATTATATTCAAACCACAACCTCAACGTAATTATAAAACCAAAACAGGAATCTAACCACAAACTATATGGCGCCAGAATAATTAATTCTAGAAAATATTGTTACAAGAAGTACAAGAGTTAATTATCTTATTAAGAGTTAGTTAATAATTGCAATTATCTAAATTGTTTCTTTATCTGCCGCTTTAGTTGTTTTCTCTGACTGTCTCAATCTCGGAGAAAGACGAAGAAACTTTTAATTTTGTAATATCATTTCTAACACAATTGTTTTTTGAAATTTTGGGACAGAAACATATTAAATAAATAAATAGTTTATTTAATAGGTATTAAAAGATTGTTATATTTTTATCCTCACCACGTTTCCATGAAGAAGAGGAAGAAAACAATAAATCAATAATTAAGAAAAATGTTAAAACTGAAAATTTGAACAGTTACAAAAGCAGATTTAAATGCTCTTGCAGCTAGATTTTTTTGTAAAAATTAAACAGAAATAATAAACAATATTTTTAAATTTTAATTAATACTTTGAGACTTTGGCTTAGAAGGTTTATGATTGTCAGTTCATCAAACAATACATTTACGCTCAGTTTCACAATACAAATAAACACGACACGTTTGTACCGTCATAAAAATATTTCTTGATAAAAAACTGGATAAAATAAAACTGAACGGAGCAACTGAAAAAATCCAAATAAGGATAAAATCCTGGAAAAATGCTCCACGAATCTATCATTGTATTAATTAAAATCGCGTAACATAATCAAGTTGCTTGAATTTAATAGAACTCCATTTTTATATTATTTAACAAGAATTTCACTCTAATTTATGATAGTAAATCACTGACACAGGAAGGGACCTCATGTCTTAAACGGGTATTCTGGTGTAGAAATTTGAAGAAGTCAATTTTTTTGATATTTTCAAAACCTTTCAAGAAAATGTCCTTAAAAGAATTTGTTAAAATTTTAATTATTTTCAGAGATATAGTCATTTTACACCGGAACGAATCTAACAAAAGACGTTAGGGATCACCCGTCTATACCTTATTTTTTTGCTTTGTCCGGTGTGATCATAAAAAGAGTTGTACCGTTTAACACGTGGTGGGTAAAAGTGCGGAACATAATTTCACGTAAACGGAAAAATACTATTCGAAGAAATGCGCTTTCAGGTAATATTCTGCGAAAATTGTAAGCCGCTCTTTAAAGATGTACTGGCATCAGTTGGTTGTGTTGTTTCCATGACCCCTAATGCACTTATACATAAGGTTCATTCTTAACTCGGTTGAGTGGGTAGGATTTTCAGGTTCAATCTGGGAAAAACCAGTGGTCTCAAACAGTTTTGTTTGAGCATGGTAAAATGCATGGCGCACGTTGAAATGTTTTAGAACCACTGGCCTAGCCGAGTCTAAACGTTTACTTCGAGACACCACCCACATTAACTGATTTAAGAACCACCTTTATTTACAAGTGCGTTAGAGGTGTTGAAACAACACAACCAACAGACGACCCATACCAATGCGGTACGTATTTTTACAGAACACGTGCTAACCGGTACTACCCCTTTTAATTTTAACCGAAACTTTAAACGCGTTTTTCCCAAACCTACAGTTTTCAAAGAGTTTGTCACGATTTCTCAGGTTCTACTTTACCAGTTTACTTGAAATTTGGTGTGAGTGTTCTCAATACATGTCTCTATCGTACTAATTATTATTATAACAAAATAAAAAATTTTACTATTTTTAAAAAATTCCGAAAAGGCAAAAAATTAAGACAAAAATATTTCTTTTTTCGAACAGCTACAATTTAGCAAAAAAAAATTCCCAATTATTCTTAGTTAGCAGCATTCATCTAAATTAAAAATCTTTTTTTTATTTTTTTGTTTCGGATCATTAGGAGGGTTGCAAACGTGACAAACTTGGCGCGCCATTTGTTTTCAATCTTCTACTTCAACAAGTTATAACATTTGAGTTTTTAATTTTTTGACATTTTTTATTTTTTTATGTATTCCTAAAATAGTAATAAATATCTTGTCAAAAAATGGTTAGTAAAAATATTTTTTGTTTTTGATTTATAGCACCAGAAAAACACCTCACATTCATGCTTCTACACCAGAATGCCCCCTTAAAATCGGTCGCATCAATCGGTTACTATTAGCTTCGACTTAAAGCCA
The DNA here is from genome assembly GCA_029207805.1 of Tribolium confusum. Classification (NCBI taxonomy): domain Eukaryota; kingdom Metazoa; phylum Arthropoda; class Insecta; order Coleoptera; family Tenebrionidae; genus Tribolium; species Tribolium confusum. Next base: position 2,812,367 of record JALGAY010000004.1, read on the forward strand.
CAACAATGGTCGTGTGGCAACTTTATAAAGAATACTATAAACTGAAAAACCACCACAGAAACTGAGCTTCTTTGAGAAAGAAATTTACGATTGTGTCATAACACTCATAACTCATAAAAAATAAGTACTTTACCATTAAAATATAAATTAAAATAAACCTACATTTTCTTAAAAACTGAATTGCCCATTTTGATGCATTAGACCTGTAATTAATTAAAGTAAAAAGAGAAATAGTATCCGTATAAAAAACAATTTTGAAATGAGACAAAATCTTTCAAAAAATTATGTTTTTTTATTCCAAATTTTGTTTAATCAGAAATGCGTTTTTAAGAGGTGCGGATAAAACCTGATTTGTCGGGATTTTGCCACTACTAACGGCCGTAAAATAGACAATACTCGTAATACTTTATTATGAGCCACAAAAATTGATTCGGAGAAACTTTCAAAAATTGTTGATTTTATCGGATAAAATATTGAGAGCTCACGTCATTTACTTATCCAGAGATTAACTGCAATAATGATTAGTTATAATATCTTAAGAATCTAGATCAGTTAATCCTCAAGTACCTGTCGAATCGAATTATTTTACAATAAAACTGTTATCATTTAATTTATTCCGTTTAAATACCCACAGAATGAAATAAGTGTAAATATATAAAATTTCCCAAGTATTAGAGTGTTTACATTGAGTTATCTGTCTGGATGACATCACAGTCTGCGGTTGCATTTCACTGTATAAATGAATTTTTCCCTAAAATTGCCACCAATCAGTGATAACAAATCAATTAGTTATATTGTGAAATAATGATACCCTTATGAGAGTGATGAATGGCGGAAAGAGGGTGTGCCGCAGGTGAACTCAGAATATGGCGGCATACAATTAACATTCACAAATCAATCTCTATATTCGTTAATTAACAACGCACTTTCATTAGATTTGGCGTTGTTGCCATTTCATAAGCCGTGGTTTTGACGAAGCTAATCCGGCTCAAAGGACCAAATTTCTATTTCACAAATATTTTTATAATTTTTGTCACTTGATAATGTTTTTAATTTTAATAGAAACATCGACTTGCTAAAGGCAGGTCATAGCTTGTTTACGTGGGAAATGTTCCGTGTATAATCCTTGTCAAACAACTTAAATCAGTCGATTTTTCGAGAGAATATTTTTATCAAAAAATAATAAACATTCTACGTAGATATTATCTAATTAAAATGACAAGTGTTTGGTGTTTTTTGTAGTGTGTTAAAATGGCCGCCAAAGCTATATTAGTTCATAAATAAATAATATTTACATACATTTCATTTCTTGATAAGATACCTCACCGTTTGTAATGTGGGTACCTATAAGAAATATTTTTTTATTAAATAATACAGACACCTGTGGCATTTCGTAGTCTTTGAACAAAAACAAACAAAAGACTTTGTTTTAAAACGCAACTACAGCACATTTGTTTATTTATTGCTAAGTGCTGACAGATTTTAGTAGCAAAAAAGTCGTAAACATGGTAATTATCCACTGTTTGTTTCTGACTTTTGAGACTGAAATTATGAACGTGACAGTTATAGAAGAATAATAAAGATGTTATCTCTGAAAGGCGACAATAATGTTTGAAGAAAACTTATTGATTACCCAACACGGAAGAATTTTATTGTCCTAAAATAAAATCAATTAATTTTCGTTTAACCCTTGAAGGGATCGGCCGCAAATTGGAAAGAGGGTTGTGATAAACCCACGTCAGAAGCGATTTCGTGGATATATTGATAGATAATTTAAATCTCACACCGTTTGGAATTTTCACGATGTTGTTTGTAGTTATAGAATTCTCATTTTCGAGATAACACGTCACTTGTCTGCTTTAAAATTATTAGTGCCATGAAAGATCACTTGTTTACTTCCTCTAAAGATACTGATGATAATTTGTATACAAGATATCTTTCTAGGTGATCTGCTTTTTATTTATGATTCGGAAAAATCTCTACCCACAGGTTTTATTATGTTTTATTCAATTTGATTTTTGCATTATTTATGTAATTTTAATTTCGACGCTATTCTCTGGTTTGCTTTATTTACGGTTTTACTGCAGATATATTATTTATGTAAAGGGTGCCTACCTCCCATTTGCTAGGATTATTTAACTCTCTAATGCTGCTACGACTATTAGGAGGGTATTCTGGTGTAGAAATTTAAAAAAATCAATTTTTTGGTATTTTCAAAGCTTAACTTTTGAAGAATATGTCCTTAAAAGGATTTATTAAAATTTTAATTATTTTCAGAGATATAGTCATTTTAGACCGGAACGAATCTAACAAAAGACGTTCGGATCACCCCTCTACCTAATTTTACCCAGAATATTAGTTTTTCTTAAAACTACATTTTTCAAAGAGTTTGTCGTGATTTTTCAGGTTCTACTGAACCGATTTACTTGAAATTTGGTGTGAATGTTCTCAATACATGTCTCTGTCGTACTACCTATTATTATAACAAAATAAAAAATTTTACTTGATTAAAAAAATTCCGAAAAGGCAAAAAAATAGAACAAAAATTTTTCTTTTTTTCAGACAGCCGGAATTTAGCAAAAAAAAATTTTTCACACTTTTTCTTAGTTAGTACAATAGCATCATTCATCTAAATTAATAATCTTTTTCATTTTTTTATTTCGGATCATTAGAAGTGTTGTAATCGTGACAAACTTGGCGCGCCATTTTTTTTTTTTCAACTCCCTACTTCAACAACGTATAACATTTTGAGTTTTTAATTTTTTATCATTTTTTATTTTTTTATGTATTCTTAAAATATTATTAAATATTCTTGTCAAAAAATGGATAGTAAAAATATTTTTTGTTTTTTATTTATACCACCCGAAAGAACGCCTCAAATTCATGTCTCTACACCAGAATACCAGAATAATTGGGATCGTCACCTCGCTTCAACAATTATTTTCGATCGGTAAAATGATCTTACTGAAACTGTAAGAGCCATATTAGAAACTGTAGATCCAATTTTATAAAAAATATAAAAATCCAGAATTTCTATGTTAATTGTCGGTCCTGTCATGTAACTCCCAAAACCTAGATGATGTAGATATCTCTCTTGTATATTCTGTGAGTATTATATTAGACAAAGAGGAGCAAAACTTAGTTATTGGAAGTGAAAGACGTTTGCCGTCCCTTTCTGGGTAATTATTTAGTTTAGCGCCTCTGTACCAGGAAGAGGTGGAAATAATTTCGTAGGTAGAAAGTATCCCACCATATTTATGTAGATTAATGTAAATCTAAGTCAAAATTCAAAACACGCTCGAAGATAAGAGCCGGTTAAGTTCATTATTTGGCTAGGTTTCAACTCCATTACACTGTTTTTTTATTATTATTATTCTCTTGCCCTACTTGAGAAATTCTAAACAATTTTTGAATATGAATAGAGTTATGAAAACATAAATAACGTTGGAAAACTTAACACTGTAAAAAGAATTCACAAATATTAAATCCATTCAAAGGAAAAGCAATTTTTGCAAATGAAATCGCTCGTCGCGACACCAGAATTTTATTTCCGGTTATATTGTTTGGAAATTCCATCCAAATATGACAAACTTCTTACTACCAGTTATTACTTCCGTTTCCTCTCCAAAGAAGGTTTTCCTTCACTTAAACACCAAATTTACTCGTCTATTGTCATGCAGATTTAAACAAAACCTCATTAGGACAGTCTTTACAAAAATCAAACTTTATATTCGGAAGGGTGCTCGAAATTCTTTTACGGAAGATCCGTTTCAAACACAAAGGTTTCTTATTTTATTCAATACTTTTGACACAGACGACCGATCACAGGCAAATAAACAACTCACAGAAAGTATACAATAAGAGAAAAGGGACTCTATTAAACCTTATTCAATTTATTTCAACAAAAACACAATGTACGACATGATTTTTGACAGCTTCAACGCCTGTCAGAATCAAAATTTTTCACGCTTTTTATTTCAGCAGATTAAAGATTGTTTTGCTTGGTTTTTACCACCAAATATTCGAACAGTTGATCAAGCGACTCTTTGAAACCAAAGCAGCTCTCTCATCTTCAGAAAGAATTCTTGAATTCGTCGTAAAAATCAAGCAAAACAATCTTCAATCTGCTGTAAGAATAACATTGTAGTCAAGTTATAAATACGTTTTATGAAGTAGAATAAATAGATGGACGTTTTTGATTCTAAACATTGGTGTTTTTTTACTTCTGTAACTTCTTTCTTTGGCTATAAAGCGATAATTGTGACTGAAAATGATTCACCAACGACTCATGGGAATTTAATCTGAAACATGGTTCATTCTAATTCTCAATTTCCATAATTAATTATAATTAATTTCTCAATTTCCATAATTCCATAAGCTGTAAAACTTGTAATTCCCATTTTTGTTATAACAAACAATCGCGAGATTTTTATACAGTATACCTATCGACAAATTGAATTTTGTTTAAATATTCTAAGAACGTTAAAATCACCAGAAACACCATAAAAATCGGTGATGAGAAGAGGGATTTAGGTTGGTGCCACTGATAAATTTTCCCGCCAAGGCTCTGTATTTAGAACCCTGGCAGCTGATGAGTTTTAGTTGAATGTACTACACTAGTTTTGTTTATAAATAATATTGCTTGACCCAATATTACCTAAACAAATTATGATAGCGACATGGGCACAGATTTGCCCATATAAAGAAAGAAAATGGTTAAAATGAAAACAGTAAATAGGTTAATAGTACCAAATAATAGGTTCCTTCTAATTTTATTTAATCTAAGTTTGTTCGTTCTAACAACAATTCGAAACTGTTCGGAATTGTACTACGCATGTGCAGTAGTGTTTTAGACAACTGAAATCTCTACTGTGCATGCTCAGTTTAATTCTGAACAGTTTTGGACTAGTTCTCAGCTGTTGTTACAACAAATCTAATACGAACTGTTATTTCTCTGAATTTACTACTTATTATGTTATAATCTTAGTTTATAAAAATCTTTAAGATGGCAAAACTGTTTTTAGTGTTGTTTTAGTGCTTTGTGAAAGAGTTATCAAGTTGTAACATGCAGAAACAAGCAAAATATAATAAAAAAGAGGTTAAAATAACATTGTTAAACAGATTATTAGAAGATTTTAAAAATTAAAAAGATGGCGCCCAAAATCAATTAAATCGAACGAATTTAAATTTAAAATTATAATATTTTGTTGTTTTAAAACATAAATTTAACATCTAAATTTCTTAAATTTGTTAATAACAAAATTTACGCAAATTTTGAAAGAACTGAAATTTCCTGCGTTTGTCGACCTATTTTGTTTGTCCCTTGAAAGACTCACATTAGTTTACGTTTCTTAAAAATCTAGAGAAAATATGTTTTGACAGTTTGAACGCCTACACAATTTTTTTTGCACGCTTGTTATTTGAAAATTCTTGGATATTAATTTGAAATAATATCCCACAAATGTTTATCTCTCTATCTTAGCTACTCAAGATTTAAATAGTTATCCAACCGCTTATAATGCAATGAACTTGATTGACCATCCATCCATTACCTGAATAGTTTCCAGATGCGAATTGATTAAACTCATAAACTGTGTAAAGCAATTAAATAAACGAACTTAGCAAAAGAAAATTTAAAGAAAGAAAACTATTTTATGAATGACACCAAAATGAAGATTTGCATTTGAACTATAGGAAAAAAAAAGAGTTGTTTTGAATGAAAGCCAAGGTTTTGTGTTTGTGTTGCATTTATATTAATTTAGTTGAGCTTCTTTATCTTATTTGATTAGGTAAATCGCTAGCAACAGTTTAAAATTACTCGCTTTTCTAATCTAATGGAATTAATTAAATTAGATGAAATTTTTTATTGTTTCGAATACTTTGAATTTCAATTAGGTAAAGTACAAAACGAAATTTTATCTGAATAGTAGATAAAAGAAACTGAGAAGAATTTTATTATCGATTTATTTTAACTAAGTGAATTGAAATTTAATTAATTTGAGAGAATTTTACGTGAATAGAATTATTTTCAGATATTTTAGTTCAATTAATTAAATTATTTTTTTGAAAGATTTTTATTTATTTGTGTGTTTGTCCTGTTAACACTAATTTATGGTTAGATATTTCTGTAGTTTACAAATTGATTAACAGGTGTATAATAATAAAAATAAAAGTAGTATCAAGTGAAATAAGAAATAAAAGTGATGGTCCAGTATATAATTATGTAAATCGTTTTAGACAATAGTTTAATTTATTTTAACAAGCTTTATAAGGCCATTGGTCATCATGTTTTATCAACAAAAGCGGAAATGGTAGATTAAACATCGTCGGGTTAAATAAAATAATTCTTCCGAAAAAAAAAAAAAAAAATGACGACTTACCAAAAACAGTTTTATATACAATCCACGTGTTTAAATATTAAAAGTCCACAAAAATTGAACGCAATTCACACAAATTATAATTTTGCACAACACATTTATAACTGGCACATCTCACAAACCCCTTAGTTTTTTTCGAATAAGCGCTCTTTTTGGTGAGTGTTTCGGAACGCGGCTGAATTCAAAAATGCTCGAAACATCCTCTCGATATAGTCGCGTCAACAAAACTGGAATATTGGCGCCGACGTCAAAGCGTCGATGATCGTGCTTTTCCGCCCTTTTCCGTTCAAGACGTCACACGCAAAAATCAAAACAAACGACGGTAGGATTCGCCATTGCCCTCTTCGCGCGACTTATCAAATTTGGTCAGGGGACCTTGAACAGCAGCCGATTCTAAATAAATTTCAAATTATTCCGAGGTTTTGCTTTGACAAGTGGTGTTTGTTTGCGCTATCTGGTTTATTTGATGATTTCTCGAATTGATTTATATTTCGGGATAGCAATAATATTTGGTTTAGAGTGGTTCGATATTGTGGAGGTAATTTTGCGGAAAATGGACTAGATTACTCTACAGGGTGGTTTATTTTCAATCGACATTATAGGTTTTTCAAACTTCAGGTCATCACACTAGCAAACGAATAAAACATTCTCGTCTAAAAGGTCTTTTTGGTTTTAGCTCAATTTTTTCAAATTTCGTAACTTTTTTTGAAACTTAAAGACACTTTGAACTAGTTTTAAGTAACAAATATGTCAAAAATACTACTTTTGTGCTTCTCTCTTTAAGCGAACTCATTGGTCTTTTGTGCGTCCTATTTTTTACTAAAGTTTTTCTTAAAAATAATTAAAAAGTCAGCCAATTTTGAAAGACTAAATAAGCTGTGTAAACAAAATCTCTATTGGGCTTCGTTTGTATCCAGTGTAAAATGACATTAATAAATAGTATATTAAGTATGGAGAACGGTAAGGAATGCTTACCGTTCGAAGACAATTATTTATTATTTGTTATTATTATTTATTGTCTGAGAACGGTAATCCTTAACGTTCGACATGCTTATAACGTTTTTTGCGCGATTGGAGTTTCTAGAATAATAATAATAATAATTTATATCAATACATTTGTGATAATCGGGAAGATTGAAACTGAAAACTTTGGGTGGCTGTTCCATGCTTGCTATGGTTTTGTTCCAAACAAGTAAAATTGTCTTTTTGATACAATCATTCCTACATAGTTCTGTTTTGTGTTTCCGTTTTCGAAGCAAATATGAGCGATAGTGATGATCTACCGGATGATTTAGAAGACGCTTGGCAAGAAGGATGTTCGGCAATAATTTCAGAAAAATCTAAAGCCCAATATGAGCAGACATACAAGTTGTTTAAGGAATGGCGTGAAGCAAAGAAGATTTCTGTAAATGAAAAGAGCTTGTTAGCGTATTTTGTGGTGAGAAGTGGACACTTGAAGGCCCCAGGCAGTTTATGGGCGGAGTATTCTATGATGAAGAGTACAATTTTTCTCCATGATGCTATCGATACTTCTAAGTTTGCTACATTAATTGCTTATCTTAAGAGAAAAAATATTGGATATCGATCTAAGAAGGCTAAAATTTTTACCAAAGAAGACATGGAAAAATTCGTGAATGAAGCACCAGACGAACAATTTTTAATTCAAAAGGTATGTTGTAGATGATGAGGTGGTACATCTGAGTTCTAAGGAAACAATATATTTGCAGGTAGCAATAATATTGGGAGTATCGGGCGCTTGTAGACGAGAGGAATTGTACAATATTAAAATGAGTGACATAGAAGAACATGAAGAAATGTTTATAGTAAATATTCCAAATACAAAAACGAATAATCAGCGAACGTTCACAGTTATTAATAAAGAAAATGAAGCAGTTGATTATTTGGAAATACTTCGAAAATACATAAGAATTCGTCCAAACAACCCAACGTCAGATCATTTATTTCTGAACTATCGAAATGGCAAATGCACTAGGCAAGTCACAGGAAAAGGCACAATTGGAGGCTGGCCGTCAAAAATTGCAAAGTATTTAAAGTTGCAAGCCCCTGAAGGTTTTACTGGACACTCGTTTCGACGCACATCCGCTACACTTTTGGCGAATAACGGAGTTGATGTGTTGGGACTAAAAAGACATGGTGGGTGGCGTTCATCAACGGTGGCCGAGAGTTACGTGGAAGATTTCCTCCAAAACAAAATTGAATTTGCTCATAAAATTTTACACAGCGATGTTGGTGGACTATTACAACAACCTGGGACTTCTACGTCGGAAAGTTTGTCTATTAACACTAGAAACTCAAATGCGAGTGGTATTACTACTATTAATTGTAATAATTGTACATTTAATTTTAATAAACAAATTGCAAAATTGTTTTTTTTTAGATTTAATTGCTTACCGTTCACTAAACGGTAAGTGAATTACTTACCGTTTTGTTACACGTAGCAACCAGTAACAGCAACCTACCGTCGTGGAAACAGGCACAGTAAACTGATAAAAACAACCAATCGCACAAAAAAAAAATTAAGTGTAGGCGAGATTTTAAGGGAGTAACCTAGAAAAATAAATTCCTAATTTTTTTGTTTATTTTAAAAGAACTAGAGCACAAGGGTGCATATGGGGGAGTCATAAAGTAGCCGTGAAGGGAGTTGGTTGTGTGTGTGTTTGTGCCTGCACCCTGCACGAATAGTGGGCTGGATTGTGTAATATTGGGCCCTAACATAAATGCGTGAGCTGAGGAACCGTACTCTGGTATTGTACGACTAAAAATATTCTGCGGTTATTGCTTTGACTCTTTAAGTACTTTATAACGGTTGAACCGCAGATGTTGAGAATAGGCTTAAGAAATATCTACTTTGGTAGGTAAAGAATTTTACAGCGGTCTGAGGTTGAGTGTCATAAAAATTTGGAAAAGTTAATCGCAGGATTATGTTGTAAACGCAGAATATTGTTGGTCGAACTCTAATTACCTTTGTTATAGGTAATGTTCTTCGGTAGATATAATCTGGTAAGATTCACATTGGTACCTGTGTCAGGTATGTGTCATATTGATGCCTAAATAATAATTATTCTATGATTACTCAATACCTTTGGTAGGTATATTTATTGTTATGTTGTACCTGGTGGGGGTACGTGAAAGCACACCCGGTAGCTTTGGTAGCTACGGCCGGGGTAGTGGTCGACCTACCCGCGTCGCTGGGATCCCAGATAGTTGAGTCTCTAGAGTAATTGTTAGCTAGGTGCTGTTATACTGTTACAATCCTCCGAAGAGGAATCCTGGGTGCTGTTCGCAGACGGGGTGTGTCGGGAGTAACAGGCAATGCTGTGCTATTTAGCCGGGACTGGTAGGGGTCAAGTCTCCTGTTTCAGATTGGATGTCCTGGATGTCCATCTGTCATCGATTCATCATGATGACGGCCAGCGCCAGGGATAAAAACCCTGCCGTAAGTCAACCAAACTTTGGTTGTGATTCTAACTAATTATGTATTTCATTTATTTCATGTTTGTCTTAAATTCCAATGCTGAATTATAAATCTGAGTGCGGTCCTGGCGTCCACATTTTGTTGCCTCAACCCCAATTGGGTCAACGCCCTATGGTTTTCCGATTACAAGAACTCCGAAAAATGGTCGTTTGTATACATTCTATATTTTAAATTGTGTAAATTTCTATTAATAAAAATACCCCTACAAAAGTAGCTTGATTGTTTTTTCTTGTTTTATCCTGAGTGGTTAAAAAAATTGTTTTGCTTTATTTACAGAGCTTGTCTTGTGTTTTTTCCTAAAATTTGCTCAAATTCAATTATTTTTCAAAAGAAACTTTAGTGAAGTATAATTAATGAGTACATCTCGAAATATTTGTCACTCCACTCCTGAAGAAGCTACCTAACGTTGACGAAACGTCGAGTACAAAAACTCCATTGACACGTTCTAATTCCAAAAGAAGAGATTTTCATATATTTCACAAGATAAAAAACAACATTTTTTTCAAATCACAGTCAACCATGGTAGTTTCCATTAAAAAAAAATAACTTTGCTTTGTATTTCAACAACTTTCATCAAAGAATTCGATTCCACATAATAAATTTTACTTTTTGAGCTTGTTGGTAGTGTATTAAGTATCAAGACCGGTAAGAACTTTTTACCGATCGAAAACAATTGTTTGGACAACGAGCGAAAAGTGAAACAACGACTCTATCTGTTATCTGAAATTGGTAGATTATTTTTAAGGTCCCTGATGCTTATAGCATTTTTTATAAGATTGATTTTTGTCTAAAAAACAATTGTTTTATTGGTTTTGAATAAATTTACTTACTGTTCTAGACCAACCAAATTTTCAAATTTTCATTTTTTTTTCAGCGTTTCTATAGTTTCAATAGCTCTTCTCTCCTCTGTGTATGCCTTTTGACTTTTCTTTACATCTAACTCAAAGGACAATAAAATTTTTCAAACAATTTGGAAGCCGAAGGCGACAAGTTTTACAATGTTTAAAATAAACAATAAAAACTATCGCCTCCAGATTTCAAATTATTAAAAACCTTAAAATTGCCTCTTCTATACTTTTCTCAATGTCTTTAAACACAATACGGCGACGTTTATAAAAAGAAATTTGTGCTATGCTTTAAAAAAATGAGACTGTCGATTTCAGCTTCTAAATTTTATTTAAAACCTTGAAATATATATTTTTGAGAACCGAAGGCGACAAATTCTGCAATGTCTAAAATAAACAATAAAAACTGTCTCTTCCAGATTCCAAATTCTATTAAAAACTTTAAAATTGCCTCTTCTATACTTGTCTCAATGTCTTGAAACACAATATGGCGAGAATTATAAACAGAAGTTTCGACAATGCTTTAAAAAGATAAGACTGTTGTTTTCGGCTCCAAAAATCTATTCAAAACCTTAAAATATACACTTTTGCGAATCTTCTCCGTCAATATACAGATTTTTCTCAAGATCAATATCTATATTGATCTTTACTTTACTTGTTGGTCTTTTTCTTGTAGTTGTCGTTTATTTTGTTTCAATTTTTTTTTTCAAACGTTGTTATTCAAGTTTCAAATCTTTCTTTATCGTCTTATTTTTTAGTTGTTTCTGCTTTATTTTCCTAGACGTTGTTTTTATGTTCCCTTATTTTCTAGTTGTAGTGTTTCTTTTTCTCTTCCAGTCAGTGATTTTCTAGTCGCCAAATTTTCCAGTTGATTTTTTAGAATGTTCCAAACTAGGTTTTTCAAACTTTCCTAGAATGTTTTTTGTTTCTTTACAATTTTTTTTTGCATTATTGCACACAAAATATCGATCGATGTATTCTTCTTTCTTAAAAAGGAGGTAATCTTAGAAAACTACCGGCTGAAATTTTAAAAAAACTTCTACTTGTGCAGGCTGCATTATTATTTCTGTTGCTGATTATTCTGTTTACTTATTGGTACAAGCTGATATTTTAAAGAGTCCTCTTTTATATTGCAAAGTGTTTTGTTATTTATGTCCGTAATGGTATATAAAAGTTTTTTTTATATATCTCTTTTTTCATATCCTTGTAGAAATTTTTTTTCAAGTTCTAGAATTTATTTTTGTTTTTCTTTTTCTACAAGTCGTTGTATTTTCCTTGTTTTATTCTTTTTAAAATCTTCTTTTGTTTTTTCTTATTATAAAAACATTTTTTTATCTGTGTCCTTTCTTTTCCTCGTTCTTTTTTCTCGTTTTTTAATGTTGCCTTGTCTGAATTAATTTTTAAAAGTTTTTTTAAAATCTTCTAAACGACGCTTCTCAAGTTCTTTCAAAGTCTTTCTTTTTCTTCTATTAAAAAGTTATTTATTCTTCTTTTCTTCAAATCGTTGTCATTTCTTTTGGGTTCTTATTCTTTCAGTTCTAGTCGTCTTCTTTCGTGTTCTCTTCAAATTGTCTTTTGTTCTTCCAAAATCGTCCAAACGACTTTCTTCAAGTTTTTATACCATCTTCTTTTGTTTTCCTAGAATTTAACAATTTTCTTTTTTTTTTCTTGCTATTCTAGCCGTAGTTTATTGTTATTTCTCTTCAACATCATGCGACTTCAAGTCACTTTTATAAAATTTGTAAAATCTTTTTCAATTATTCTAAAATCTTTTAAACGACGATTTGCAAATTTTTTTTACAGTTTTACTTTGCTTTTCATTTTCTGCTAGTCGAAAACTGTTGTAAATTGCTCATTTTATACTAGAATTTTTCTTGACATCCAGCTCGAAAGACCATATAATTTTGAATTATAATTTAGAGGCTGAAGACGACAATTATTATTTAAAAAATGATTCTATGCTATTTATAAAAAAAATAAAAAAAACTGGCCTTGTTGATTCCAAAATTTTATTGGCTTTTTATCAGACTTTTCTAAGAGAACACCCAGAATTCCACTTCGAGAGGACTCAAAGTTATTTATTTTACAATGTCAAAATGACTGTGTACCCTAATGAATGATTCTACAACAAAAATAATTTGAAAGGAAAAGAGCCTTTTTAACTCCCTCCCCCCTAACAAAAGAAAGGCATGTACAGTGGTTATTTTCAAAGAGTTTCCAGAGCTTACCTAAATCAGGATTTTTTTCGCTCACTCGTTAGCAAAAATTTTAGTCAATAACAGTTTGGTTTGGGAGAAAATTCAGCTTCTCAAGCTCCTCCTGAATACGCCCTTGAGATAAGCTCTTTACAGTGGTGTACACTATAATATGCTATTTTTAAAGAGTTTCCCAAGCTCAGCTAAATTAAGAATTTTCTCGTTCACCCGTTAGCAAATGAATATTTTATTGTCGCTTTTTGGGAAATAATTTCTAAAATATGGATAGAGTGGAATGAATATTAATTAAAACAATTTGCTTTGATTTCATACAGTTATATCTCATCAAAGGCATTCACAAATAACGAGAAATTGGTTTATACATGTCATGTAATTTAATTTTGCAATTTAGTTACAAATAAATACAGATTTGTTTTAAAAAATTTGAGTCAAAAATTTAAAACAAAGTCCATGAATAATTCTCATTATTTTGTTTGAATTTTTCGAATTTCTCTCTTGGATTTTTATCATGCCGCATAAATCTAAACGAACTTTTTTATTCGTTTTCTTTAAGGTGGAAAACGTAACTTGTTTAAAATTCCGTTCTCGTGTTTTCACACAAAATTGTTATTTTCTTTCGGAAAACCAGCACAACATATTCGTGTGGGCCCTCACTAAATCAATTACAGTTGCTCGTATGTTTACCTTTAGGCGATGTGTACTCTAAGTAAATTTAACAGTGAATGAGTTTGGTTTTATAATTGATTAACTATATTAGCCATTAACGAATTAATTAAACTTTAATCTTGTTTTTAGTTTAAATGGGGTGGAAAATTTAATTATCATTTGGATATTTTATTGCCGTTTAGCATATAATTTAAAAATAAAAAATTGTAAATAAATTTGAATAAAGTTTAAAATATGAGCGAGCGCAGCGAGTGTCATATTCATCCGACAACAAACTTTTTTACAGAGTACATATCTAACGTGTGTGTCTAACGTCTAACGTGTTTAACTAAAATACTAACTACTACAGACGCCAAAATAAAAATAAAACTACTACAAAGTATAAACTATTCAAAAGCGAACAAAACTCTCTGTTATCAAACTTGCTTGGCAGTTAACCACTCTATTTCAAACTTACCAATAGCCATCACGTATTTAAAATAGGCGAATTTTGACAGGCTTGTTCTAGACTCGTATATCTCTTTGGTAAGCCTGTTTTTAGCTAATAATAATAACAATAAATACTTATTTAAAAAAATATTCTTCCTTTTAAGCGGAGTCACCTTGAAACCACTTTTTTGTCTCCATGTATGACACATTTTTTGTGAAAAATGATCTTAATTTGTATTTTTTCTCATACATTTTTGAATAATTTCTGTTTTAAAATAAAAAATAATTTAGTAAAACGTCATTTTACACAACTTTTAATCGTTTAGTCAGAAAAAAGAGATAAGTAAGTTTACAAATTCAAATACAAATTAATAAAAATTTTGTGTGTTAACTATTTTACAGTGCTCAATTATTAAAACACAACGCACAGTATTTATTTCTTTAATGTTTAATCAGACAACAGTTCAGAACAGCCCTAAAACGGTATTTTATTCAAAACATTTTTTTAAATACAAAAACAAATGATATTTATATTGGAGTGACATCAAATAAAGCTTAATGTCAGTGTTAATTTTGACATGTTTGACATTTGTATGACACAAACTGGCCATTTTTATATTAACCAAAACCGGAAATTATGTCTTAAATTCAAATTATTATAAAATGGACAAATGTCGTGATCGTTATTTGGGAAAGAAAGAGTGTTATGTTGTGTTTGACAAGATGGCTGCAAAATTCGGTCAAACGTTCAATGAATAGCTCAAAATTCTTCTTATCACTAAAGATTTTTCAAAAATACGATTTATTAGTTTATCATTAATTTTTTGGTATTTTTGTATCTGTAACTGTACTATCGGCGACAAAAAAATGGAAATACCAACGATTTTGTTTTGCAATCGAGTTTTCAAAATTTCATGTTTCAGAACTCTTGAAACACTTTGCACTGGTCAAGTTTCTTTACGTAAACATAATAAAAAAACTTTTTTTAACATTTTGTGATTGGTTGATTGCTAGAAGGACCGAATAAAACTTTCCTAAATTAACAAGCAAATCACAAATATATTTAAAAAAAAAATTACGCAAAAAATTGTATATTTTCAAAATTATGAAATTAATTCAAAAAATTCAATAGTTGATAGCAAAAACAAACTCTGTTTTCAACAAAAAAAAATATTTGTGGGTTTAATATTTAAAAAAATCTAACATTTGGTAAGCACTAACACTACTAAATCAACCATTTGATTATTTACAACAAATTACTCAATTAATTTTTTGTCTAATTATGAGTACTCAACTCTTTTAACCTCATGGCACAACTGGTTTTTTGGTGCTATTTTCGTCAAGAAAAATTCTCTATTTATTGTCTTAAAAAGTTTTATTTGTATCTAAGAGTATCATTGTTTATAATTAATTGTGTTTTATATTTTAATGTCTAAAAAAACGAAAACAAGAGGGTAGAGAAAAGCTTTAATACTAATTATTTTAGTAGTAAACAAGAAAAAAAATCGCTAAGAGAAGGAGATCGTTTCCATCTTACGGAAATGTAATGACCACTCAAATCGGGATTTTTTTATATCAATCGATAGCTCTTGAAATAAGGAGCAATTGGTATCATTGCGTCAACTTTGTATTTCTTCAAATAAAGTGACTAGATTAATTTAAATTTTAAATGACTTCTGTCACTGAGTTCATAAAATTCTCACTTGTTATTTATAAGGATTAAGTCAGTACTTGGGCCTCAGGTCAGAAACCGGCTAAATATATATTTCTTGGTATTTACATTCTTTTCTCAATATTATCTGAAATGTCCTAAACCATAATACAGCCTCCCATGGCGTTAAGCGTATTGTTAAAAGTGCGATATTATTAGGGTCCAAACTAAGCTTTGATGATTTATAGACTTCCAAACATTTCTACCTCTCAGTTTGTCCGACCTCACTAGCTCTCTCTTGCCAATGCATTTTGTTTTGCCGTTTTTAATTTTTTAATCTTCAATAGGGACTTTATTTGATGACCTACAAAGTTGGCGCAATGATACCAATTACTCCTTATTTCAAAAACTATCGAATGATATAAAAAAATCTCGATTTGAGTGATCATTAGATTTCCATAAGATGGGAACGATCTCCTTTGTAAGTAATTCGTAACTTTTCTCAAGTTTATTGAACTATACTACTCTACTATTGTGGATTGTGCTACATAAACAAAAAAAAAAAAATCAATAATAACTTAATATTTTAAACCAAACAATAAAAACAGTGAAGGTAATAAAAATCAAATAATAACAACAAAAAGTTTTTTTTAATAGACGCAGTGTAATAATGGTAATTAACTCCACAAACTCAGTTACCTCAATTTTGAAAACCCATTTTCACGTTTTTTTAAAGTGTTTAAATTTTTTTCTTAATAGCATTCTATTTAATGCCAGTAGTCACCTTTTACAACAGAATTTAAATCCAATGCTCCGCTTTGTAAATACAGAGGCTTCAAAATTCGCTAGCCGCCACTAAAAATAGTTATTTAGTCATAAATCAAAAATGAGCAGTTGTAGAATAATTTTATTAAAATAGAATTTGTAGAAAATTTTGTTCTCTACAACATCGGTAATAACAATTTTTTACAAAAAATGTAGTATAAGCGAAATATTTGTAAAAAACTGTCTTCAAACGGGATGTTCCGAGCCCTCATTTTAATTGTTCTCTTTGATTTTATAACTGAAAACAGTAACAGTATGACATACTTAAAAATTAAACTCTTTAAAAAAATGTTTTTTATTTGTAAATTTCTCCCTCAATAACGCACGTGTTCACTAGTGTGCAGTTCGTATCGCATTCGTTGTAAATAAGAATGTTTGTTGTAAAATTACAACAAATACACAAGAATTAATAAAACAATTATCTGTATTTGTATTTACTTCGATTTTACATAAGGAGCACTTTTAAAACGTAATTTTTAAATGATAATTTTAAAAGATAAAATCAAGCAATGTAGGCAACCAACAATACACATAACAAATACAGATTTTTTTTATTATCAAAATATAAAATTGTTTTGTAATGCTTACAATACAAAACTGAGTCTTTTTAGTAGTTATTATGTAATAGTCTAGAACAATTAACACAAAGTAATAACAATAATAAGATAAAAATAATTATTCAAAATATATTTTTTTGTTATTGTAGAATCTGTCTTAAAATAACCAACATGTTCTATTTATCTTTAAATTAACTCACATTTCCTTTTTTTAATAATAATTATTGTTAATTATAAATTTATTGTTGGCCCAAAATCGAGTTTTGCGTCTTTTTTGTAATGAGTCACGTGACAATACTTCGCGTTGATTGGTCACCATGTCTCGGAAACGCCCCGATGGTGACCGACCCGTAGAAAACAAAATGGAGTTGACAAGGTTGATATGTGAAATGTCTCTTTGTAGGTTGTGTGGTGAGGAAAATACAAACGGATGTGAATTATTTCCTACAAGAGAAAACGAACCTGATTTAAGCCAACTCGTAAATAAATACTTGCCGTTAAAGGTAAGCATGAATTTTCCGACCAGAACCTGCTTTGATTCCTTTATTACTTACTGTATTGTTTGGCGGCAAATTCAAATTATTCCAGATTGAAAATGATCAAAAATTTCCCACGAAAATATGCCCGGGCTGCCACATACAGCTGGAAGCGACCAAATCATTCATGGATTTGATCATACAAGGACAAATTAAATTAAGGCAGCTGTATAAACTCCAACAGGATAAATTATACAGACAGGAAAAGCAAAGGCTGCAACTTGAAGAAGCTTTAAAAAATGTTAATCCTAATTCTAGTGTTGATACGTATACTATACAGTCTGACGAAACTGGAGAAAAATTCTTAATTCAAAGTAATTTAATTAATTAATTTTTTTGTTGTAATAAGTTATTAATTAGTAATTCGTCACAAAGTGGAAGGGATGGATGTCAAAATTAAACTGCGCATGCGCATAATAGAAATCACTGTCATATCCATGGCTTCCTAGAGATATAAACTCAAAAAAAGTTTTTCAAAACGACTTTTTAAAATACTGCAACTGTAATAACAGATTTTTTAAAATTATTATAGAACACAATTTTACGTTTTTAATCTAGGAAGCCATCACTGTTGACATCCACCCCCTTCTACTTTATGATGCGTCACTAAAAGACCGTATTTTTACGTATTTTAGTTTACTCACAAGGACCTTTATTTCCTCCTGAACATGAATTATCCTTACGAGCTGAAGGACTTACTAAGCCGAGAAGAAAGCGTGGAAGGCCACCTAAGTCCTCCCAACCACCTACTACAAATACTTCAGAAGTAGTACAAAATACAATAAAAGAAGAAAAAATAGAAGAAATTGAAGAAACTACAGAAGATGGTAAACGAAAACGAAGAATTAAAAAACCTACAAGATTCTCCGAAGGAATTCAAGGAAAAGAACTAGATAAAGTTTTTAAACAAACTGGTATCTTAGATGAAGAATCAATATCAGATGTAGAAGATTCAGTTGAAGAAGAAGAAGCAGAAAATCCAAGTAAAGCTGAAGTTATTGGCCGTCTGGAAACAGAAAATGGAGAGGATTTAGGACAACCGGTTGTTATAAAAAAAAGTTTACGTAAAACACGGACTAAGAATAAAAATAACAAAAGTGTAGGTATAGGAGGACAAACTAAAAGACGACGAAAATACCAATGTGAGATCTGTGGCCGCGAATTTTTACACCATGGAAGATACGAAGTTCATAAAAAAATGCATGAAGTCAAGTATAATTGCACACAGAAGAATTGTGATTTTGTAACAGATAATAAAGAAGCGATGGAAGAGCATCAACAGGAAACTGGACATTCTGTACATACAGTATCAGAAAAAGTCAACAAATACGTAAGTTCTTCTCGCTTCTGGCTCCGGCTCGAAGGACCACCATTTTTTTGTTTATTTCAATAAACTACTGCTAGATTTTTAGATTTTTCTAAGAGTGTATATTTTAGGGAACACTTCAATTTCCAACGGATTTAAAACCTGAAGCACCTCTCGTAAAATCCACCGCCCCTTCAAAAAAAGACTTCACTTGTGAAAAATGCAACAAAATCTTCGCATCGAAACAAAACTATGCAGTCCACTTCAAAGCTGTCCATGGTGGTGAACGTCCCTTCCTTTGTGAAATCTGCGATAAACGTTTCTCCTACGCTCACAGTCTTAAAATCCACCTTATCCGCCACCTCCCTAAAAACCCCGAAGACGTCTCTGACGCTCAATACCGGTGTCCTCTATGTCCGAAAATGTTCCGTCACCCCAGCAGTCTGCAATACCACCGCGACTCAATGCATACAAGCGGCCGACGTTTCGTTTGTAATAAATGCGACAAACCCTTCAAGCACCGCCAGCTTCTGAAACGCCACCAGCTTGTTCATTCCGATGAGCGTCCCCACCGCTGTCTTCAGTGTAATTCCGCTTTTAAAACACGTGCTAATCTCATGCATCACACTTCAACAGTGCATTCTGGTAAACGCACCCATTGGTGTTCCCAATGTAGCAAAGCTTTTGCTCATAAAACCGCACTGAGGATGCACCAGAGGTGGCATTCAGGAGTGAGGCCGTATCAGTGTGAGTTTTGCAAGAAGTCGTTCTCGCAAAAAGGGAATTTGGCTGAACATAGAAGGATACACACTGGAGAAAAACCGTATCAGTGTGACCACTGTGGAAGGGCTTTTACTACGTCATCACAGTTTAGGTTACATAAAAAAAGGCATTTAGATGAAAGACCACACAGATGTGAGCAGTGTCAGAAGACTTTTCTTCATAAAGTTACACTGAGGTGTCATATGAGACGGCATTTTGATGAAAGGCCGTATAAATGTCCAGTGTGCTCTAAAACGTTCCCTGAATCTTGGGCTTTAAAAAAACATGAAAGGTTACATACAGGGGAAAAACCCTACAAGTGTGATTTATGTCCGAAAGCGTTTGCTGATAGCTCGAATTTAGCAAAACATAGACGGATGCATCGGAATTTAAAAGGTAAACACGAGGCGAAACTGAGATTGATTACTATTTGTCTTTTCTAGATAAACAAATGCTTTTTGTAACGTATGAAAAGGAAGGTGGTGATGCTATTGTGACGTATATTGAGCCACAAGATACAGAAACAAATGAAATTAATATAGCGGAGGAACAAGTTGATGGACTGAAAACAATTCAGTTACAACAGTTAGTCGATCAAGATGGTAATCCTATAACTTTTATAATGCAAGACGGACAACAAGTTAAAGTTGTAACAAGTACTGAAGATGGTCAGGATAATATTCAAGGTTTACTTCCTGATGGTACTTTGGTACCAATTAGTTTAACAATTCCTGAAAAAACTAAACCAGTGACACAAGTTGAGGATAGTCAGGTGATTATATAAAATTTTGAGTTATGAAAAGGTAGACAAAAAACTTTTTTTTTCTCTCAAGATTGTAGTCTTGAAACGTCAAGCAAAAAAGATTTTTTTGTTCTTTATATAACACTTATTTTTTCCAGAAATCTGTTGATGTTCCTCTTGAGAGTCAGCTGTTATCAACCAACATTCAATTCTTGTCTGATGACGATCCAAAAGTGGACAACATTCAATTTGTTGATAATCAAAATATGTGTTTAGTTACGACGTATAATATTGAAGATTCAATTAATCCACAATATCTCAATATGCCTTAAGGAAAATTGTTATTCTTTTCCAACATGTATATTTATTACATAAGCACCTTAATATAAAAATATAATTAAAAAAAATTGCTCACTGATTTAATTATAAGCAACAGCACAATGAAAAAATTGAAGCTAAACACTCCCATTACATTGTAAAGTTTTGAGTATAATCGTATTCTATTGTCGGGATAACAGATTGCATAAATTTTAGGAATATTATTAGATACATGTGTACTCCTAACTCGCCGCCACCTTCAGTTACTGTCTCTATAATGCTTTTCATGACTTCAGCGTGTCTGAAAAAAAAACAGTCACACTTAATCATCTTAACATGGCGCAGTGCACGTTTCGACAATTGTATTATATTTGGGTGGGAATTCAACGGGTTAATTCCTACCTGAAGATGGCACCTTTGTTGCCGAAACGCGTTCCGTTTTTTACGTGATAATGTATCTCTATTTTAATAATATACCTGCATGGATGGACTGAAGCCATTTTCGGTACACTTAAATGTGGGTGGGTCTCCATTGTTACAGTTTTCATAGCATAATCTTTGCTGACATCTTGGTATAATTCTTCCACAGTGAGGGGTTTATGGTGCTAAAAAAAATGGCAGTTATAATATCACAAGTACTTTGATTCTTTCCAGTTTTTTGTTTTTGAAATTTTGCAAGAAAGGAATCAAAGTTCGTGTGGTATACAGCAAGAGAATTGTTGTTCTCTTAGACAATATCTTTCTGATTATATTTCTCTATACCTCGTTATAGCCAGTCAGCCACAACCTCGGAGTTTGGTAGTATTTATCATAAGTTATATGTAAGTCATATGTGCGTGTGTGAATGATTTCACCATCTTCATCTGCATCTTTTGTTGTTGAAGACTTTGGTTGAATTACTGTCGTAGCTTGTGCATCATCCAACATTCCGCTTTCTTCAAAAGCTTCCATATCTGCTGCTTCTTCATCATCATCCTCTTCGTCTTCATCTTTCTCATCATTTAAGGCTGCTTCTTCCATACTTTCCCCCTAAATTTAATTATTTTTACTACTAGTAGCATAAGATACGAGTCGAGGAGATGCTAAACTCGCGCTTCGACTTCGTTTAGAAACTATGCCATCTAATATCTAAGTTATAAAGTAGTACATTTTTTGTGATCCGTAGAGAAACTACTCATTTCTGATTAGTTGATTTGGAAAATTAACCAATCACAAATGAGTATGGTATTTCTCTATGGTAAAAATCAGTGTGGAAAAGACTGCTTTACAACACGCTTTTCCGTTTTGTAATGTTCATGTTTTATACCTTAGAGTTGCTTAATGTCATTTCGGAAATCTTCTCTTCAACAGCTGCAGTGGTCTGGTCGTGGTCATAATGATGAGTGTCCACCCATCCATTATCAGCATCATCTGATACAATTATTCTTTCTAAATCTTCGGAGTATTCCATTTGTTCACATCTTCTGGTACATGGTACATTTCGTGTAACTAAAAATTGTTTATCTTTTGGTAAATATGGTTTGGCTTTGCTTTCATCACCAGCTGCCCATTGCCATGTGGGACAATGGTGTACTAGATGGTCACCTGCAGCTACAAATTCTTCAGGTGTTATAACTCCTGTTTCTCTAAATTTAGATTCCTGTTAAAACAAAAAGAAGAAGGATCTAGAAAGACTGTTTTACAGATAGTTGCAGTAATTTACAGATACAGATTTAAGAAAAAATCTAGCATACCTTTAAAACCGGGGTTAGATATTCGGCAACACCAAGTGCTGTGCCTTTCACACTGTTAATTACGTTTTGCATTTTTATTTTAGTAATTTATCTGAAATTATTAACGACGAATTTTGAAAAAAATTTCCGAAAGGCTAAAACTTTGAACTCTTCATTGTTTGAGGTTATCGATCGATGCTCTGCTGTTTCCAGACTTTCAACAATTAAATTTCCATTTAAATGGTTGGCAAGAATGTCTGTCAAAAACCAGCTGATAAGAGTCTATTTCAAAGAAAATTTGCTCTACACAATCAACAAACAAAGATAGCATTAATTGAACCGTCCTTGTCTTGCACTTAATATTTGTTTACTTTTGGCTTCAACACCGTTAAAGAACAATTTAAATGATTTGTTGTACTTTGTGGGTTTTTTTAACGATAAAAAACGCGACATAAAAATTTATGACTAAGTGTGAGCGATAACAAACAATTTTTTTATGTTACTGGCAGAAAAAGGGTTATTTTACAATTGGTTCCGAAATTTGTTTTTCCGCCATTGGCACTAGTGATTTTTGATCTTTTAAATTTTTTAAATTAGTTGCCAACCACTCTAAGCAAAATATTCCTAAAACTCAAAAATTTTAAAACCAAAAACGTTTTAAATTAAAAATCTTGTATTCAAAACAGGTGTATATTGGCAAATTGTTGCTATTTACAAAACAGAACAGAATTTTTTACAGCATTTTTCAAAAATATCTGTTTACAACCCTGATTACCAACTGCAAAAATTTCTGAGAATTTTGAATATGTTGCCATTTTTGTTTAGTGATAAATATTTTCTGAGATATCGACAAATATTCCATCATTGCTCAAATACCAATTAGACCTATTATATTTTAAACAATTTTTTTTACAATTGCTTAACACATAACGACCTTGAAATGTCCTTAAAACAATAGCTATTTACATTCGTATGTGGTAGGCTTAATTTTACAGGCGACAGCTTTGTTTCAGGCCCGAGCTGAAAGCGAGGGCCTGATTAGTTGGAGCCTGTAAAATTAACTAACGCATAAGATTTGTATAATTTTTTTTGTCCGAAAGAGTCAAATTCTGTTTTTTTTTTGCGCCATATCAAAAGTTAGGTTAGGTACAAATAAATTCTAAAAACCAATAAAACGTACCCAAATGCGGCTTAAATACTCTGTCATTGCTTGCATAATTTTCTTTAAAACATGTTCAAAGGTCTTTCCAGTACTTTTATTCACACTTTTAATTCTAAATTGATAATTACTATAAGAGATTCAAAATTTGACAATAATAATGACCATAGAAAAGAATAATTATAGAATAATGACATTTATTAAGTAGACACGAACACACGTTTTGAATAGATGGCGCTGTAGCGGTTTATTCTATATAAAATTGCAAATTATTTTTAAAATTATTTTAAATACATACGTTTTATTTTTTTAAGTTTATTAACTATAACTTTTTCCAAAATATACTTTTATTCCTATAATTTTGTATTGTTAGTAATTAAATAAAACTCTTGCACTACGCGTTGTCTATGGACCTGTGACGTTTCAGCGATTTTTTCAATTCACCATTTTTCTATTAAATATAGCTTTATTTGTGGTAATATTTTAGGTACGTACACTTTGATACATAAACTTTATTACTGTAAGGTTAGTTTTTTCCTCAAGCATATCCTGTGGTAGTTGTAACCGTACAATGTGAGACCCGGTGTTTTTCTCATTTTTACCGCACAGTTTCCAAAAGGCCGACTTACTATTGGTGGATGCACAACTATGATAGCCTACTTTACAATACGGGAGGACAAAAAATTCTATTTTAGATTTATTTTACCACCAATCGTTTAACACTTGCACGCAACCTATTGAATTTTAACCTAACTTTTCTCATTAAACAACAAAAATGATAGTTCACTGTTTCATCTCAGTGATACCAACATAAAAGTACTTTAGAAATTTGAAATTGACGAACGGACGCCGCGACGCCTACCAATTGGAGTTAAAATTTTTGTAATTTCATGTTTTACATTCAAATTTTGTGGAAAACCGCGTAGCAATATATATTTTTTATCACTAATTTGTGTCAAGTGCTATAAAAAAATGGCATCTGGAAATTCCAAGTAGATAAGATATGGTGATGATAACAAATAAATCAATAATGCTTAAAATACCTAAAAACTTTTCTTTAGTCAGGTGTCCGAACCCAAGGCGACGTTTTCGACACTTTTGGATTAGTTCTTGGCCCAAATTTAATTTTTTTATACTATTTTTTTGTAGACGGAATTATACGCAAAACGTAAAATATCTCATGTTTTAAACTAAACACTCTATATTTTTCTCTACCAATAGCATTTTTGACAACTTTTCTAAAAAAAAACAATATAACAAAATATTTTAAATAAAAAACAGAGTTAAACTAGTCAAAACTATATTTTTCCAATTCAATTACGAACGTAGATCTAATAATAATACTGAATCGAGCCTCGCCTATACGTTGCCGAAGCGAGCTGCGGTGACAACATAGTCAGTACATAGTACAAGAGAGAGAGAGATAGTATAATACACAGATTAAATGTGTGTGAGAGAGCAAATCACTTGCTGGTAGGCAAGAACGTTGAATTTTTGAAAATACAGGAACAATAAGGCAAGAAAATAAATTTTTATTTTAATTCAGTAAACATATGAGCGCCAGGCCTTTATTGCGCATGCATACAACACTCATACTTTACAAATTAATATTTAATTTATTTAAAATCATATTATCTAAAATTGTTTAAAACGCTTCTTATAAACAAAATTGTTTAAAAATATTTTAGCGATTTTAACACTTGTTTGAATGCAAATACCACCTTAACCACGGTAAATACACCACTTTTAATGTTTTGCCACCCAATATGTTGTCAGTTGGTGTTGTTGTCACCATACTTCTTTGCCTACCCTCCCTCCAGTCTTATTATTAACTCACTGGTTACGAAAAGCAACCATTTTGATATAGAATTTCAGTTGTCAAACATTTTTTATTACGTAACTAGTGTTTTTTAAATTTCGCGGGTTTTTCACGTTTGTCACGTGACTTCACTCAGTTAATTACAGTTACACACGCCAAAGTGAACAGTTTTACGTTATTTTGTCAAATATTGTTTAAAATATCAGCCATTTTGTCTTTATAGTCGGCCATTTTGGGCCCGCCATTTTTTTTACAATTAATTATTTTGACAACTTCGTTATTAGCAATTTGAAAGAGACCTAAATGTACAATTTTATGTAATTTTGTCCCAAATTGTCTGAAATATTAATATTTTTTTTTTTAATTTTGGGGGCAAAGTCGTTATCAATGATTTCATTAGCATAATTTTATCAAATATTTTTCCAAGTATTTATTTTGATGATCGGCCATATTCGCTCCTCCATTTTGAATTTTTAATTTTGATACCAAAAATAATTAGCGAAACCTGTTTAATAATAAAACAGTATTTATCAGTGAGTGATTAAATTGTAATTATCAATGCACTTAAAAATTGAAAATTTAGAAAACAAATACAATTTACGTGATTATTTGTGAAAACAATCGCAATTCTGTAAACAAGTACTGTTTACAAGCACTGTTGTCTCTCTATTTCAAATAAACCCAGACAAACACAAGAAAAAATCAATAAATCTACACAATCTCAGACTGGAAGAATTGATTTTTCCCCTTCGTCTTTTAATTGTGAAAAACCCGCAATTTGGACAGTCCGGACCTGCTCCCAAAGCCGACCCTGCCTATTACCTAACGTCATTACCAACGACCTTGATGACGTAAAGTAAAAAAAATTATTCACTAGAGTACTGACTCCAGTCGGCATCGGCAATCGCCCCCAAAATAACAGTAACCTTTCACGCGTTGCTTCTTCTTCAACATAAAGTACGTTCCACCTTTCGCCCCCATTAATCTCAGAAAAAAAAAAATGTTATCGTTCCCTTGTGCGTGTTATCAGTGAATCGTGTGTGTGGGAGTCGTGCCCGATGCCCTACATCCTGGTGCGCGGCAACTTGGCGGCGTATGGTCAACGGTACCCCTGGCGCGTCCTCGTCTCCGGCTTAAAAGCCTCCGATATCGAGCAATTAAACCGGTTCGCATCAGGGGGCTACTGTGATGACTGCACCATCGTCTACATGCAGCACCCCTGTGTAATCCTCACCGCCCTCGAGGTGCTCGGCTACAAGGTGGTGGCATCGTCCTCCACCTCCGTTAAACAGGACTACAACGAGTACATGTGGACGATGCGCAAGGATTTCTCCGAGCCGGAGCCTCCCGTCGCCGATGTTGGCGCCGCTCCTGAGCTCAAAGAGGACTAATCAGTTAGTTGTGGTTGTGAGATGGAGCTATCCGCTAATTTACTGATGACGACTGGAACCTACGGATATGTGGCCGTTAAGGCCTCGCTACATGCGAGCGATAGTGCCGTTTTTGGGTTAAATGAAGATGAGACTGTTGCGCTTGTGAAAAAGTTTGAAAGTTATAAAAAAGAAGTTATTAATGGGGTTTTACTGAAAGCAACCCCGATGCAAGTTATTAACGCGTTGGGGGAGTTGGGGTACCGTGTTGTGGGGACCACTGGGGAAACTGAGGTTGTTTGGACAATGCAACGTGATATTTAAAAAAAAAAAAAGTGTCGAGTGTGTGAGACTTTCTATTAATTGGACTAAAGAACTAGAGAAACTTGTTTGTATTTTTTGAAAAGACTTTTACTTAAATACTACTTACTAAATTAGGATTAGGTCTATAAAGTTTTCATTTACCTGTAAGGTGAGTAACTAATTTGTAACGAGATACGTATCTCTGATATCTCATGTTTCAAAGAATGTGATGCAAAAAACCGATTAGGTATCTTGAAATCGATCTAAAAAGCAAAAAAAAACAAGCAAAAATTTATAAAAAATTGTAGGCAAGAGAATAATAATATCTCATTTACAGCACAGCAATTGGGGCACTCTGCTAGCAAATCTAGACAAGTATTTAGTATTTTGCCTTCGGCTCCGCTAAATTATCGCCTCTAGCTCCTAAAAATAGTGACATTCTTGCTTTTATGAAGAACATGTGGTCTTCGCTTTTATTAAATTTCAAAATTATAAAAAAAAACAATAGGTTTGTCCAAAAACAGTTTAGAACGGTTCAGAATTAGACTACACAAGTGCAGTACCGTTTTAGTTGAGCTAGTTCTGAACTGTTCTTCTTTGTGAATGTTTTTTTGTTCTTCTTTCCCTTCCAGAGAGTTCCAGTTTTTGTAGATCCTTCTTTTTCGTCAAAGTTCTTCTCAAGTTTTCTTGTTTTATCGTATTTTCTTGTTCATTTTCTTCCAAACGTTCTTTTTTAAGTTGCTTAACAACATTGTTGTATCCTTCTAGAATCTACACTTTCTTTTTCCTTTTAACAAAGTTTTTCTTGTTTTTTTGCTTTCAATAGTCGATTTTCAAGTTTTTCTGGAACCCTTATCTATGTCTGGAACATTCTTTTTTTTTCATAATATTTCTTTGTTTTTTTAACCTTGTAGTCTTACTTATTTTTTTTAGTCATCGTTTTTAAAGTTTTTCTCAATCTTTGTTGTTTTTTTGCTCTTTCAATCGTAGTTTTTAAGATCTTTTAAAATATTTTGTTTTTTTAGAGTCTGCCTTTGTTCTTTTTGTTTTGTAAATATATTTTTTTCTTTCTGCTGTTTTTCTTGTTCTTTTTCTTTGTGTAGAAGTGTTAGCCAAAGGCCACAAAATTATAAATTAAAAATAAATAATAGATCTGGAAGCCTCTACTCTAACTGAAGCCTTGTTTTCAACAAAAAAAAAATTATTTGCCGGCTTAATGCTTAAAACATTTTTTTAAATTATTCTTTTAACATTTTATAAACACTACTAGATCAATCCTGTACATTAAATTAAAAATATATCTCGATTAATTTTTAGGTACCGCAGACCCTTAAATATTACCTCTAGTTTCTAAAATTAGTAAAATGGCGCCTTCTGCTCTCAAAATTAGAATCAAATAAATATTCTTGCATTTACTCTTCATTATTGCAAAAATTAATAAGAACTATCGCGTACATCTTCAAAAATTGGTATAACTTCGGTTTCTAAAACTAATAAAAATATTGCTTTTAGCTTCCAAAATTAATAAAATGTAACCCTCAGCTTCCAAAATAGAAAAACGATATTGTTTTTGCTTTTATAAAAATTTAAAATTGATAAATATTACCTCCGGCTGTCAAAGTTAATGAAATGTCATTTTCAGCCTCTAATATTTTTAAAAAATGTCTTTGTCATTATTAAATTTAAAAATTTATGAAAAATATTACTTTTGGCTTTCAAAATTAGTAAAATGATGCCACCTACTCCTCATTTAAAAATAAATATCACCATTATCTTTATTACTATAATATTTAACGCGTTTTAAAACTACTAAAATGTTGCTTTGATGTTTCAAAATTAGTAAAATATATCATCCAGACCTCAAAATAAAAAAACAATGTCGTCTTTCTTTTTTTATTAAATTTAAAATTGATAAGTAGTACCTCCTGTTTTTAAAATTAGTAAATTCTTCCCTCTGGGACTTTCAAAATTAGTAAAATGTCATCTTCGGCTTCTAATTTTAAAAAAACAATGTAGCTTCTGTCTTCACTAATTCAAAAACTGCTAAAAATATATTGCTTTTGTCTTACCAAATTAGTTAAATTCTGTCTCCGACTTTCACAATTAGTAAAATGTTATTTTGGTTGTTCTTAAAGTGAGAAAAAAAAACATTATATTTATCATTATTAATTAAAAAATCAATAACAAATGTCGCTTCCAACTCCACAAATTCGTAAAATATTAAACAATTTATTTGAAATGGGCAAGGGCGGGAAATACAAATTTTGAAGATGATGGAATGATTTTTGAAAACTTTGACTTCAATAAAATTTAAAAAATATTTGAAGATTATCGCGATTATTTTATTTTATAACAAAACATCTCATGTAATTGCCGTTTTACTAATCCAATTTTCACAAACAAAGCGTTTTTTATTGTTTAAAATTCCATTAAGCAAATAACCGCAGATTAAATTATGACAATGCAAGTTGTAAAAAAAATAATCTATTTTGTGGTTGTCCTTCACAAATTGTATCACAATTTTTTCTACCTTTTTACTGACATAATTTTTAGTAAACAATCAAAGAATCAGAAAAATCAAAAACCAAATTTGATTTTACAAAATTTTTGACACTTCCTTTTCTATGGTTTTGTCGAAATAAAACGAGCTCTTTTTACAAGTATAACCCTTAATAATCTACATGACCTTTTGATATAGCCACGTAATTATTCTGTTATTGAAATAAGTATTACTACTTTCGACTTTACGAAGTCACTTTACCAGAATTTTTACTTTTATTAGAAATTTTAGTATCTATTTTATTTTTTTCGGGAGGTAAAAGAGAGGTATAAAAGAAAAAAAAATACTATAAACTACGATGTGTTTGGCAAAAAAAAAACTCCTCTCCGAATCTTCCCGAAACTTATCTCTCGATGATTCACCATAACACTAGTAATAAAAGGGACAATATAATCAAGAAACTAACCTTATTTATTAAAAAAATATATATATTTTAAAATGGTTGATTTTCATAAATGAATTGAAAGAAATCTTGTATCAAACACTTTCTAAAGTGGCTTATTTTACAATTCGTTGCATAAATAAAGGGTTTTTCAATAAGAATGGGTCGATGTTAAAATGGAATAAAACAAGCTGTGTGTGAGGTATTTAAAAAAATCTTTTTTTATATGAAAGGTCCATGCATGTCTTTATTTATGTAATATAACATCGTTCAAATGTCCGCCGCGACTTCTAACTGTGGCATGGATCCGAGTGGACCAATTTTGAATGACTCGCTCGCATAGATCTGGCTGAATTTGACCGACGGCATTGGTGATATTGACTTTAAGGGCATCTGTCGATTGCGGCTGATTAGACCTGCGACTTGAGAAAACCCCACAAAAAAATCTAGGGGGGTCAAATCGCACGATCTTGGTGGCGAATTCACGTCACCTTTGCGAGAAATAACTCTGCCCTCAAATCTTTCATGCAGAACGTCCAGCGTGGCGTCTGCTGCATGGCACGTAGCCCCGTCCTGCTGGAACCACATGTCGTCTACCTCCATATCGTTTAATTTAGGGCAAAAGAAATCTGTTAGCATTGTTCTGTAGCGCTCGCTGTTGACGGTGATGGCCTCACCAACGTCATTTTCAAAAAAGTATGGACCAATGACGCCGCCGGCCCAAAATCCGCACCAAACAGTAACTTTTTGTGGATGCATTGCAGCTTGCTGAACCTCGTGTGGGTTAGTGTCGTCCCATATACGGCAATTTTGAGTGTTAACGTAGCTATTCATCCAAAAATGCGCCTCGTCACTAAATATGATTTTTCGACCAAATGTGGGGTCTTCTTCTAAACGGTTCGAAGCCCAGTCAGCGAACAAACGGCGTTGTCTATGGTCATTAACTTTAAGCTCCTGAGTCAATTGGATTTTGTATGGGTGTAATCCCAAATCCCGACGCAAAATTCGCCAAACTAATGTCTGCGAAAGGCCGAGTTCTTGTGCACGACGCGGAATTGACTGCTTCGGGTTTTGCTGTACACTTTCACGTACGGCAGCAATATTTTCGGCCGATCTAGCATTTCTTTGACAACGGGGTGTTGGCTGATTGTTTACCGAACCCGTTTCAAATTTGGTCACCAAACGCTGCAGAGTCGATTTTGAAAGAGAACCGTGTCTTCCATAAAATGGGCGCAACGAACGCAGTGTTCGAACTAACGAACAGTCATTTTGATAATAAAGTTTTATCATTTGGACGTGTTGCTCAATTGTGTAATTTGGCATTAGTGACTGAACAATAAACACCAGATTACACAGACACTACCAAAAAACATGGCCGCCACAGGGTGCCAATATCAATCCTTATTGATAAAACCCTTTAGCTATTCTTTTCCTTTATTACATTAATGAATGTATTTTTTTCATACTGACTCATTCATAAAAACTCATAATTTTCTTGTTTACGAAATATTTCCTGCGGTTGTGGATACAAACCAAGAGGAAAAGTTAAATAAAACTTTTTTATCTCTATTGGATAAATAAAATGATTAATAAATCGATAAAAATATCACGTTTATCTCTTCTTGTACAAATAAATATCGACTTTAGTACATATTTAGTTAATTTATTAATCCTGGATTTGTCGAGAATGTGTCAAAAGCCGTAAATTTATTTAAATAGTAACAATGTCAATATCTGAAAAAAAAAAAAGAGGCAAAAATGTAATCCATAAATAGTTATTTGTTTAATTAAATAATGTGACATTTAATCTCAAAATTTTGACAGATGACAAATCCTATAACCAGCTCTAAATTGCTTGCTTTACTGCTTAATCAATAAAAATGCTAATACAGGGTGTTTTTTTATTTGCTCCCGCCCAAAACTCCTATAATAGGCAACACAAAAAACTTTGCTAGGTTTTTAAATTTAATTTTCAAAATTAAGGCATAGAGGATTGTGAATTAATGTCAACGTTCTTAAGAATACCTTTGACAATGCTACTAGAGTCAATTCATTTGGATCATTTGTAGTTTTCCCAAAGTTGCTTATAGTTTGTATAACGTGTTGCCTATTTTGAAATCTCAGGCGGGAGCAAATAAAAAATCACCCTGTATATTGCTTAGTTGATAAAAATGATCGTATAGTGTGCTTAAATTGTCACCAAAAATGTCTTGTTTACTGTCAATCCATGAAAAATAAAGTTTTAAATACCTACACTCATTGCAGTAATAATTATAGACTTGTTATCTTTCAACCAGAAAGGTGTGTTTAATAAACTGTTGCCTTATCAGATATCACTCTGTTTGATCTTTTTTTATTATTGTAAAACGTAAAAGTTATAATCATGTTTTGTTAAATTTTTATGTTGCAGTTTTTCGAATCAACAGTAACAAAAAAAATGGAAACAATAAAAGAATAACATTCTTAATTTAATTGAACAACAGTTACACATAAAAACTAAATGTACATTTTCTTTTAACGATTCATTTAAATCCCAATTTACATAACATTTCCATTCGCCAACACTGTTTAAAAATAGCATAACTGTTTTCTAATCAAGATAAATTTGTTCAATCTTTGTTCCAGACATAACACCATGTGCGAATGCAGTGGACATTCAGGACCAAATTCAGTATCTCAATCATTAGACGAACTAGAATTCGAGCGTGGTTTATGGTCGGCAGCTCAATATGGCGAACTTGATCGAGCCTTAAATTTGCTAAATAAAGGCTTTCTAGTCGACCAGAGAGACGCTGCAGGTTACACATCACTACATTACGCTGCTAGAAATGGACATTTAGACGTTTGTAAACTACTTATTGAAAAAGGGGCGTGTCTTAATGCCGTCACGTGTCAAGGCAAAGCCACACCGCTACACCGAGCTGCAACTGTAGGTAAATTTCAGCTACGCCTCGTTTGGTAAAGTTCCGAGTTTTTACGTTTTAGGAAAATACGAAGTCGTGAAATTTCTAGTAGAAAAGAAAGCAAATTGTCGACTGAAAGATGCTGATGGAAAAACTGCCTTACATAGAGCTGCTAACAATAAACATTTCGAGATTTGTAAATATTTAATTGAAATTGAGCCAAGTTTGAAGAATGAAGTGGATAATCATGGGAAAAGACCAGTTGATTACGTCCAAAATACCGAATTTGTAGATTTACTCAAGTAATTTGTATTCACATTTTTGTACCCAAATTAACATTATTTAGGGAAAAAATAACATATTATGAGATTTATAAAGGGTGCACTCACACACCGACAAAAAAAATATTATTTAATCCTGCAATAATCTTGCATATCTTGTAAAACACTCAATACATACCTGTCATGCATTTATTGTTTTTTTTTTAAACAAATTGAAAAGTCCCAGTTATACAAAAAATTTATTTCTTCTAAACACTATATCACAAAAATTAATAAATACAATATTGTTTTTTAATAAGAAAAATACATGCAGGTGGGCCTGAATTGTGCTGACGCCTCGTGTTTTTAATTCGCCTGATTTCATGGAACACCTGTATATTAAATTGACTAGATACTCTAATAAATCAAACAGAGGAGGGAATGCTAGAATTATAAGTACATCAGTGGTTTAGAAATGGGTGCATCTATATTACTTTTGATTTTTTTTTATAAAAGTTGTGTTTTAATAAATCCTTTTTCACTCCCTTCAAGGGCACTACATTTCAAAATTTCTACACATCAATGGTCCTCTCAAATCTACCAAATTTGTTAATAGTTCGGGTCACTCAGCTGTTAATCACTTCATTCATACATTAAAGTGAATAGGTTTAATTGATTGTCTACTTTACATAAAACCCTGTAAGTTATGCAACCAATTAAATCGTAATGATTCCAGCTGGTGATGTAATTGCTATACTTGTCTACACACTTTTAATACTTGTTACATAAATACATAAGAGATCATTTCCTTCACAAAATTTCCAAAGCTAAATACCTCTGTAACCAAACCGGTAATGGAAGCTTTGTGATTTTACTCAATATATGCCGATTTAAACACCCTCTAATTTTAATCCTGCATATTTCCTTGAGTTGTAAAGGTGTACTTTTAATTGATACCAAAAAATCATGAACAGGATCATCTGGTTGATTCCGTAACGAATTTAAATCAAACGCCATATTAGATAACCGAAAACCGGCATAAACTATTAATTTAACCAACTCGAGATTACCGTGACGTTTTGCTAAGCTGAGATTATCAAAATAAGCTCGTTCATCTCGTAAATTCACATCAACGCCATGGCGGACTAAAGCTTCAGCTCCGTGAAGATTTTCTAAAATAATTGAGTAAAATAAAACACTGCCTTGGTAACTAGTTGCGTTCATGTCGGCATCGTAAGACACTAGTAGATCGATTAATTGCTCCAGACTACGTCTTTCACGGATATCCTGGACGCAGATGTGGAGGGCTGTCATGCCGTTTATGTTATTTACTGCATTTACATTAGCACCTAAAAAAAATCACAGATTTTAACAAAATATCGACTGTTACAACAACTGAATAGCAACAAGCGAAAACTTTCTGATAGTTCGAATTTGTACCGTGTGGTGTCGTTTAGTCTATAATACAAATTGACACGCACTGACTTGTGGTCATAAGTATAGTATAAATTAAGGTCCTTTTTACCCAATTTGTTCAAAAAAAAAAATCAAATAATTTAATAAACTCTAATAAAAAGAATTTTTTAAATTAAAATCCTGTTTTTTTAAATCAAGTAATAGGCATGTGAGTCAACATTACATCACGAATCAGCTGAATAAATTACATAACGAAAAAAACTCACCATTTTTGAGCAGATACCTCGCTACTGTAAGATTCTTCCTCGAGCAAGCCACCATCAGGGGTGTATTCCCCTGATCATCCCTGATATTTAAGAGTGCCCCTGCTTCATGTAAAGCCTTAACCATCTCAGGATTATTACTCCTCGCAGCCGCATGTAATAAATAATGTGATTGTACAACTCTTGCTCCTGCATTTAACAGCATCATAGCTATTGGAGTACAATCATTCCAAACAGCTCGTCTCAACGGGGTAAACCCAGCCGCATCCTCTTGATTAAGCCTGGCCCCGTTTTTTATCAGTAATTCAACTGCAGCTTCCCTCGAGCCTAACACAGCGAGAGATAGAGGTGAACGTTCTTTCATATCAAAAACATTGATATCCGCCTCGTTTTCAATGAGAACTTGCATGATTTCAATGAAGCCGTGTTGTGCAGCGACATGAAGGGGCGTCCGGCGCTCCCTACATGCACAATTCACGTTAGCACCCTTGTCGACTAAATAGCGAACTAGGGGGAGATGGCATTTTGAGACTGCGATATGAAGGGGGCTCACTGATGCCGCATCGCTTTGATTTACACTGATTTCGTTGAATGTCTCCACTAAATACCTCACGAGTTCCATATTACCGGACCTTACAGCGTAATGTAACACGTTTTTACCGTGGCTATCAAAACGAGCAATGTCGTTATCAGGAGACTTCAAGACAAGTGAGCTCTGGTTTAAAATATTCGCATACCACTGGTAGATATTCATTTCAGGGTGGTCTTTTTCAGGTTCAGTAACTGGTTCATTGTTTACTTCCATGTCCCACTCGAGGGCTTCCATGCCTTCAGGTGTGGGGCCCTCACCAAAATCTGGATCCTCAACGTCTTTACGCACAACAAAGTAACCGATGTTTTTGTACTTTCGTTCAGGGTTATTTAAATCTAGGTTTAGTAAAGGGGGCTTTGTGCCTATTTCAGTTTTGATACTGAAATCAATACTAGAACAGTTGGAGTAATCAATCAGAGTTTTGACGATTGAAAGATTGCCTGTTTGAGCTGCAACTCCCAAAAGGGTCATTCCAGTTGAACAAATTTTGTTGATGTTTACACCTGAAGAGTTATTGTAATGTTGAGACACAATTTGAGACCTACATACCTCGTTTTAAGTAACACTTGAGACATTTTAAATCATTTTGGATGATTGCATGCATCAACAGTTCGTTGAGACATTCCATGATTTTTGTATCATCTAATTGCGGACATGATTTCAATTCTTGAAGTTTCAGTTTAAAATTGTTACGTTTTCTTGAAATTCATTGTGGATATTAAAAAAATTGTTTAAATATCCATTGTTTGACGTTTATTTGACGTAAATGTCAAATCTAGTAACTTTTACGAATTCGGTTGGCAATCAAAATATTGCGACAAAGATGTTAAATGGAAATAAATTCTGTTTTAAGTTGTTCACTGAGCGGCAACACTTTATTAATTTTGGAACGAGAAGTAATAAAATTTATTTAATAAAAAATTACTAATTTAAGTAAAATGAGTAATAAAAAAAAATTATTCCGTAAATTTTCTGTGTCCGGTGAGAGTTATTCACGCTTGACGTCAATGCCTTAGTTTGACAGCTCGCTGATTGACAGTGACAGTAGTGGTTAATGCGGTTATGGTTATTTTGCTGAACTTTAACTAAACGTTTATTAATTAACGGGTTAAATTGAAATTAATTGAAACTCTCGCAATTTCAAGTAATTTTCTTGCTTGAAGTTAAAACATAACAGTGAACTGTGTGACGTAACCTGTGACCTTTTGAACTGTGTTTGACCTCTTCGAGTTAACTGTTAACCGAATGTTTACGTAGTTTTCAACGGTTTTTTGTGCTCTTGAAGACAGTAAATTTGCGAAAATGAGTGTCGATTCAAATAAAGAATACAGTGTGAACTGGAAAAACCACATGATCCATGTACGAAAAGCGTTTGATAACCTATTAACTTCAAATGAACTAACCGACGTGACGTTATACTGCGAGGGCCAGAAAATTGGGGCCCACAAGATCCTTCTTTCTGCCTGCAGTGCATACTTTCGGGACACTTTTAAAGACGTGCCTTCTCCTCACCCCGTCATTGTTTTATACGGGGTGGAATACGGTGTGTTGACTGATATTCTTCATTTTATTTATAACGGGGAGGTCAGTGTTGACACGGCTAAATTAGATGCGTTCTTAAAAACGGCGCAATTATTGCAAATTAGTGGACTTACAGACGATGTTAACGCCTCAAATGAACAAGTTTTAACCGAGAGTGAATCAAGCACGAATTCTCAGCAACAGACAAGAGTTGAGGAACAACCAGAGGCTTGCAACACGCAGATTTCGAGTAATTTCTCGTGTGGGGCTATAGAGTGGGGTAATGTTTGATTGGTTGTAGCATCTTCAGCCGTTAAAGAAAACAAAAAAGTGGCAAAACGGATGAGGAGTGTGGAGTCAGAAGTGGGACCGACACATACAAAAGTAGGCAGACAGGACAGTGATTCATTTTTTATTTCTGATGTTAAATCAGAGCCTGGGGAACTTGCCAATTTTGAGGATCCTTTAGAGGATCCACTTTTACAAGCGGATCAGTCTAATGACACTAAGGAATTTTTTGCGGCAGGTAAAGTATTTAGTGTGTTAAGAGACAGATATAATAATAAAAAAAAAATCGTTTAGGGCAAGGTGGCGCAGAGGAGGAGTTTAAAAGTAAGTATTTCTTATGATAGGATTTTTTTACGTAAATTAAGGATGATTTACATGTTGCTACTTTTAACCAAACCTCTTAAGTGGCTAAGACGTATATGTCCGTAACGGGTGCCACATACGCGAAAGACCCGCTTGTTTGAAGTGAAAATAAATAGATTCTAAACAGAATTCAGTAATTAAGTCACAAATTAAACGTTTTTAGTAAATGATTACATAAAGTCAGCGGATATATACGCTTGCAAAAATCTAAAGGTGGTTTTTACCATTCGTATTGACAACTGAGATAGTTAATGAGGACGCCACATAATCACCTATCAGCTGATCTACATTAGAATCATTTCGTAACTTTTTATTACGCTTGTTTATAACACAGATAAGAAAATGATTGTTGTTTATCGTAAAGCGAGAAATTTTTATATCAGTTCTGGTGTTTTTTTATTCTTATACTCTAAGGTTAGGAAATTTGGCCGTTTTCGATTCATTGATGTAAAGTACGACCAGAAATATTGCTTGACGTTTCTAGAATTGATGCCATTTTACGCAATTAATCGTCCAGAACTTGTCTCTAAAATAGAAATCGGAAAACGCAAATAAAAAAAACGAGTAATTTAAAATCTATTAATTTTATTATTTTATTTAAACAAAACGATTTAGTTTTGTCTTGTTTTTAAATTATTTTAAATCGTTCGCAACTTGTTTTTAAATTATTCTTAAATTGAGTTAGATTTTTAATTCTTTCACAATTTATAAGAAAGTTGCCAAAAAGAATAAATTTTCATTCGATTCAGGTGATATAGTAATAGAACAATATGGAAGCAATCGAACTAAAAAAAGGAGACGATTTAAACCATCAGCGGGGCGTTTTACTGAGCGACATTTTCCACAAATAATTCCACCGACTACTAAAGCGAAACCGACAAAAAGGTATTTCCTTGTTTTGTTTTATGAAACGTTAATAAGAGGTGATTCGCACTCCGGTGGTGGAATTTGAAACTAGTGGCAACATACATATAAAAACTTTAAATTTTTGAAAAAAAATTGACAATAAAACGAAATCAAACGGCAAATTATTGTCTTTAAATATTGTTCAAGAAACAAAATTTCCCGAATTTTTTAAGTTGAGGTGATGTCGCAGGAATTTGGATTTTTATCAATAAAATAGATCTTAAAGCAAGAGTAAACAATAATCTATTCACTTCGGTTCAATTAATAAAAGAGTTAGAGCGCCATTTTATTCGAAGGTGACCGGTGAGCTACTGCGCATCATATTGTGACGTCACTGTATGAAACTCACCAAACCACTAGTGCCAAATTCCACCGTTAGAGTCCGTATCGCATTCGTTAGTTGTTAATAAACTGATAAAAAAAAATTGTAGGTGTGTTCTCTGCCATAAAAAAGGAAAACGGAAGGAATCAAGGTACTGGTGTGAACAGTGCGGCACTGGATTATGTCCAGCTCCTTGCTTTGGAATGTTTCATCAAAAATAAAATGTAATTTTTATATATTAAATACATATAATTTTATTAGTCTGAATTTATTTTTCGCGTAAAGTCTGATTTTTGCTTGTGATGGTGTTATAATGACGTATATGTACGGGTTCGCCACTTAAGAGGTTAAAAACGTTAGAAATTTATGCCAAAATTTATTCTATTTCCAGTTGGCAACTGAGATAGACCAAACGATACCACGCGGCGCTATTACGAACTATTAAAACATGTTTAATCTGTGACTTATTTTTTTGTCTTATAATTGCTTGAGAAACT
This sequence comes from Tribolium confusum, assembly GCA_029207805.1. NCBI lineage: Eukaryota > Metazoa > Arthropoda > Insecta > Coleoptera > Tenebrionidae > Tribolium > Tribolium confusum. The sequence goes on from JALGAY010000004.1 coordinate 2,851,729, forward strand.
TCTTATTTTGTTTCTAGAAACATCAAAGTTGTAAATAATAATTATAACAACAGAACAATTAACAAATTGACGTTAAAGCTCGTTAAAAGATAAAGACCAAAGACAGCTCATTGTTATAATTAATTACAACTTTTGTATAAATCAGCTGACAGATGTGTATGTGGCGCCCTCATCCGCCATCTCAGTTGCCAATACTGTCACGTGCATAGCTATATTTCTTTGCCACACTGGAGGATCAACATCAGCTGTTTCTATTTATTTAGAATTGTTTCTTAAAGGATTTTGGTGGTTTTTGAATACTTTTTTAACATTTTTTTGTGAATTTTATAATTGTACCACAGACCAATGAGAAGCGTTGTCTCAATTATTTATTTTAACCAGAGAAATGGCGTAGGGAGACTGCAGATTAAATGTACCATTTTAACCGTTTGTGATAGAACAGTTGATGTTGTCCCTCCATTGAATGCACGCGACCTACAGAGTCTTTTTTTGACTCACTCTGTATAATACAACGGAAGTAAGCAACAACTGGATTTGTAACATCCATCTGCAAGCTTTTTACTCCCATTGTTTGAAAATTTTGTTAAATCTGATTGTAAATAAATAATTTTAGTGCTATTTTCTGTTACATTGTCACGTAAGACTTGTAAAATGTAACGATATAATTCGGAAAAAAATTATTTACATAACCAGTTATGAAAAGATCGGTTTTTCATAACGTATTACTTTCAAAAATTTCCCTCATTCCGTTGAAAAAGCCAGTTTCACCACTAGTGATGTAATGAGAGCATTTCATAACGGAGTGAGGAAAAAAAGATAAATCGTTCAATTTACAAGTCTTGCAGATGTGTTACTTTTCTAATTGTTGTATTATTTTCTAGTTGAGTATACAAATTACGAGCCACGCCCTATAATGGATGTCGAGCACAAAGTGAAGCAAAGTAATTTTTCCGAAGAATGTCTAAAATGCACCGTTTGCGACAAAATGTTCTCCCATCCATATAGCCTTCACCATCACAAAGCTGTACACATGGGAAACACCCGATGCCACATATGTCATGCTGTATTATCACGAAAATACAATCTAAAAATGCATATGAGGGCACGACATAACGTCTAAATACGTATTGTATTTCAGCAAAAACAGCAAACAAGAACCGGTGGCCGATAAGTACTGTAAAGTGTAATATCTGCAATAAAGTGTTCTCACATCCATACAGCTTGCAGCAACATAAGCCGGTCCATGCCGGTACTACAAGATGTCCGATTTGTAAAGCTGTGCTTTCAAGGAAATATCATCTTAAGTTGCATATGAAAGCACGGCATAATTTGAAGTGACAAACCAGTGGAGGCCAGTTGACTTTACTGGTTTTTTAATTTAGTGAAAGTGTGAAATTATATAGAGATCAGGCGTTATAGATGCAAGCATCAGCTTTGTTTTATGTCCAGTTGTTTTAAGAGCTGGTGGTGGTTGCATATATAGTTCTATCTCTCAAATATTTTATTTTGTTTGAATGTTCCATTTAGGAGGTAGTTCTATATAAATTTATTGTTTTGTGTTTTCATTTGTTATAAATTAAGAGTCAGCGACCGCCAGTTATAACATAAAATCAGATTTTATGTAATAACGTTTTGCCATCCTATATTTGCATTTATTTTTATCACCCGATATCTTCTAAAGCAAGCCGAACTTAAGATTTGTAATTTCCAAACGTTCTGGCGGTCAATGATATTCACAACGAGCGATAACAGGATTATGCACTCACTCTAAGAGCTAACAGCTTGTTTGCGCTTCATAGTAATATGCCTGTATTGAAGAGAGAGACGGGCGCTTCCATATACAAGAATGTAAAAGCTATAAGCTCCAATTTTATAATTAGAGTTGTTTCAAAACCATTATAATTGAATAAACTCTATTGGGCTGATTTCAAGTTGAGATAATACCGGTAGTATCACAAATTTTAATACATTTCCATGGCAACAACCAATCGCAACCTCGAATTGTTTAAATTTTGCTTAGAAACGAAGATACTACCGGTATTATCTCAACTTAAAATCAGCCCATATAACTTTTTCCTTTAATTTTTTTTTATTTTTTAACATTTATTTACAATTTAATTCTTTCTATGTGACAGTATTTTTATGTGTAATTATTTTGCAATTTTTAATTCAAATAATTACACATTCTGAACTGTTCTTCTTTGTGAATGTTTTTTTGTTCTTCTTTCCCTTCCAGAGAGTTCCAGTTTTTGTAGATCCTTCTTTTTCGTCAAAGTTCTTCTCAAGTTTTCTTGTTTTATCGTATTTTCTTGTTCATTTTCTTCCAAACGTTCTTTTTTAAGTTGCTTAACAACATTGTTGTATCCTTCTAGAATCTACACTTTCTTTTTCCTTTTAACAAAGTTTTTCTTGTTTTTTTGCTTTCAATAGTCGATTTTCAAGTTTTTCTGGAACCCTTATCTATGTCTGGAACATTCTTTTTTTTTCATAATATTTCTTTGTTTTTTTAACCTTGTAGTCTTACTTATTTTTTTTAGTCATCGTTTTTAAAGTTTTTCTCAATCTTTGTTGTTTTTTTGCTCTTTCAATCGTAGTTTTTAAGATCTTTTAAAATATTTTGTTTTTTTAGAGTCTGCCTTTGTTCTTTTTGTTTTGTAAATATATTTTTTTCTTTCTGCTGTTTTTCTTGTTCTTTTTCTTTGTGTAGAAGTGTTAGCCAAAGGCCACAAAATTATAAATTAAAAATAAATAATAGATCTGGAAGCCTCTACTCTAACTGAAGCCTTGTTTTCAACAAAAAAAAAATTATTTGCCGGCTTAATGCTTAAAACATTTTTTTAAATTATTCTTTTAACATTTTATAAACACTACTAGATCAATCCTGTACATTAAATTAAAAATATATCTCGATTAATTTTTAGGTACCGCAGACCCTTAAATATTACCTCTAGTTTCTAAAATTAGTAAAATGGCGCCTTCTGCTCTCAAAATTAGAATCAAATAAATATTCTTGCATTTACTCTTCATTATTGCAAAAATTAATAAGAACTATCGCGTACATCTTCAAAAATTGGTATAACTTCGGTTTCTAAAACTAATAAAAATATTGCTTTTAGCTTCCAAAATTAATAAAATGTAACCCTCAGCTTCCAAAATAGAAAAACGATATTGTTTTTGCTTTTATAAAAATTTAAAATTGATAAATATTACCTCCGGCTGTCAAAGTTAATGAAATGTCATTTTCAGCCTCTAATATTTTTAAAAAATGTCTTTGTCATTATTAAATTTAAAAATTTATGAAAAATATTACTTTTGGCTTTCAAAATTAGTAAAATGATGCCACCTACTCCTCATTTAAAAATAAATATCACCATTATCTTTATTACTATAATATTTAACGCGTTTTAAAACTACTAAAATGTTGCTTTGATGTTTCAAAATTAGTAAAATATATCATCCAGACCTCAAAATAAAAAAACAATGTCGTCTTTCTTTTTTTATTAAATTTAAAATTGATAAGTAGTACCTCCTGTTTTTAAAATTAGTAAATTCTTCCCTCTGGGACTTTCAAAATTAGTAAAATGTCATCTTCGGCTTCTAATTTTAAAAAAACAATGTAGCTTCTGTCTTCACTAATTCAAAAACTGCTAAAAATATATTGCTTTTGTCTTACCAAATTAGTTAAATTCTGTCTCCGACTTTCACAATTAGTAAAATGTTATTTTGGTTGTTCTTAAAGTGAGAAAAAAAAACATTATATTTATCATTATTAATTAAAAAATCAATAACAAATGTCGCTTCCAACTCCACAAATTCGTAAAATATTAAACAATTTATTTGAAATGGGCAAGGGCGGGAAATACAAATTTTGAAGATGATGGAATGATTTTTGAAAACTTTGACTTCAATAAAATTTAAAAAATATTTGAAGATTATCGCGATTATTTTATTTTATAACAAAACATCTCATGTAATTGCCGTTTTACTAATCCAATTTTCACAAACAAAGCGTTTTTTATTGTTTAAAATTCCATTAAGCAAATAACCGCAGATTAAATTATGACAATGCAAGTTGTAAAAAAAATAATCTATTTTGTGGTTGTCCTTCACAAATTGTATCACAATTTTTTCTACCTTTTTACTGACATAATTTTTAGTAAACAATCAAAGAATCAGAAAAATCAAAAACCAAATTTGATTTTACAAAATTTTTGACACTTCCTTTTCTATGGTTTTGTCGAAATAAAACGAGCTCTTTTTACAAGTATAACCCTTAATAATCTACATGACCTTTTGATATAGCCACGTAATTATTCTGTTATTGAAATAAGTATTACTACTTTCGACTTTACGAAGTCACTTTACCAGAATTTTTACTTTTATTAGAAATTTTAGTATCTATTTTATTTTTTTCGGGAGGTAAAAGAGAGGTATAAAAGAAAAAAAAATACTATAAACTACGATGTGTTTGGCAAAAAAAAAACTCCTCTCCGAATCTTCCCGAAACTTATCTCTCGATGATTCACCATAACACTAGTAATAAAAGGGACAATATAATCAAGAAACTAACCTTATTTATTAAAAAAATATATATATTTTAAAATGGTTGATTTTCATAAATGAATTGAAAGAAATCTTGTATCAAACACTTTCTAAAGTGGCTTATTTTACAATTCGTTGCATAAATAAAGGGTTTTTCAATAAGAATGGGTCGATGTTAAAATGGAATAAAACAAGCTGTGTGTGAGGTATTTAAAAAAATCTTTTTTTATATGAAAGGTCCATGCATGTCTTTATTTATGTAATATAACATCGTTCAAATGTCCGCCGCGACTTCTAACTGTGGCATGGATCCGAGTGGACCAATTTTGAATGACTCGCTCGCATAGATCTGGCTGAATTTGACCGACGGCATTGGTGATATTGACTTTAAGGGCATCTGTCGATTGCGGCTGATTAGACCTGCGACTTGAGAAAACCCCACAAAAAAATCTAGGGGGGTCAAATCGCACGATCTTGGTGGCGAATTCACGTCACCTTTGCGAGAAATAACTCTGCCCTCAAATCTTTCATGCAGAACGTCCAGCGTGGCGTCTGCTGCATGGCACGTAGCCCCGTCCTGCTGGAACCACATGTCGTCTACCTCCATATCGTTTAATTTAGGGCAAAAGAAATCTGTTAGCATTGTTCTGTAGCGCTCGCTGTTGACGGTGATGGCCTCACCAACGTCATTTTCAAAAAAGTATGGACCAATGACGCCGCCGGCCCAAAATCCGCACCAAACAGTAACTTTTTGTGGATGCATTGCAGCTTGCTGAACCTCGTGTGGGTTAGTGTCGTCCCATATACGGCAATTTTGAGTGTTAACGTAGCTATTCATCCAAAAATGCGCCTCGTCACTAAATATGATTTTTCGACCAAATGTGGGGTCTTCTTCTAAACGGTTCGAAGCCCAGTCAGCGAACAAACGGCGTTGTCTATGGTCATTAACTTTAAGCTCCTGAGTCAATTGGATTTTGTATGGGTGTAATCCCAAATCCCGACGCAAAATTCGCCAAACTAATGTCTGCGAAAGGCCGAGTTCTTGTGCACGACGCGGAATTGACTGCTTCGGGTTTTGCTGTACACTTTCACGTACGGCAGCAATATTTTCGGCCGATCTAGCATTTCTTTGACAACGGGGTGTTGGCTGATTGTTTACCGAACCCGTTTCAAATTTGGTCACCAAACGCTGCAGAGTCGATTTTGAAAGAGAACCGTGTCTTCCATAAAATGGGCGCAACGAACGCAGTGTTCGAACTAACGAACAGTCATTTTGATAATAAAGTTTTATCATTTGGACGTGTTGCTCAATTGTGTAATTTGGCATTAGTGACTGAACAATAAACACCAGATTACACAGACACTACCAAAAAACATGGCCGCCACAGGGTGCCAATATCAATCCTTATTGATAAAACCCTTTAGCTATTCTTTTCCTTTATTACATTAATGAATGTATTTTTTTCATACTGACTCATTCATAAAAACTCATAATTTTCTTGTTTACGAAATATTTCCTGCGGTTGTGGATACAAACCAAGAGGAAAAGTTAAATAAAACTTTTTTATCTCTATTGGATAAATAAAATGATTAATAAATCGATAAAAATATCACGTTTATCTCTTCTTGTACAAATAAATATCGACTTTAGTACATATTTAGTTAATTTATTAATCCTGGATTTGTCGAGAATGTGTCAAAAGCCGTAAATTTATTTAAATAGTAACAATGTCAATATCTGAAAAAAAAAAAAGAGGCAAAAATGTAATCCATAAATAGTTATTTGTTTAATTAAATAATGTGACATTTAATCTCAAAATTTTGACAGATGACAAATCCTATAACCAGCTCTAAATTGCTTGCTTTACTGCTTAATCAATAAAAATGCTAATACAGGGTGTTTTTTTATTTGCTCCCGCCCAAAACTCCTATAATAGGCAACACAAAAAACTTTGCTAGGTTTTTAAATTTAATTTTCAAAATTAAGGCATAGAGGATTGTGAATTAATGTCAACGTTCTTAAGAATACCTTTGACAATGCTACTAGAGTCAATTCATTTGGATCATTTGTAGTTTTCCCAAAGTTGCTTATAGTTTGTATAACGTGTTGCCTATTTTGAAATCTCAGGCGGGAGCAAATAAAAAATCACCCTGTATATTGCTTAGTTGATAAAAATGATCGTATAGTGTGCTTAAATTGTCACCAAAAATGTCTTGTTTACTGTCAATCCATGAAAAATAAAGTTTTAAATACCTACACTCATTGCAGTAATAATTATAGACTTGTTATCTTTCAACCAGAAAGGTGTGTTTAATAAACTGTTGCCTTATCAGATATCACTCTGTTTGATCTTTTTTTATTATTGTAAAACGTAAAAGTTATAATCATGTTTTGTTAAATTTTTATGTTGCAGTTTTTCGAATCAACAGTAACAAAAAAAATGGAAACAATAAAAGAATAACATTCTTAATTTAATTGAACAACAGTTACACATAAAAACTAAATGTACATTTTCTTTTAACGATTCATTTAAATCCCAATTTACATAACATTTCCATTCGCCAACACTGTTTAAAAATAGCATAACTGTTTTCTAATCAAGATAAATTTGTTCAATCTTTGTTCCAGACATAACACCATGTGCGAATGCAGTGGACATTCAGGACCAAATTCAGTATCTCAATCATTAGACGAACTAGAATTCGAGCGTGGTTTATGGTCGGCAGCTCAATATGGCGAACTTGATCGAGCCTTAAATTTGCTAAATAAAGGCTTTCTAGTCGACCAGAGAGACGCTGCAGGTTACACATCACTACATTACGCTGCTAGAAATGGACATTTAGACGTTTGTAAACTACTTATTGAAAAAGGGGCGTGTCTTAATGCCGTCACGTGTCAAGGCAAAGCCACACCGCTACACCGAGCTGCAACTGTAGGTAAATTTCAGCTACGCCTCGTTTGGTAAAGTTCCGAGTTTTTACGTTTTAGGAAAATACGAAGTCGTGAAATTTCTAGTAGAAAAGAAAGCAAATTGTCGACTGAAAGATGCTGATGGAAAAACTGCCTTACATAGAGCTGCTAACAATAAACATTTCGAGATTTGTAAATATTTAATTGAAATTGAGCCAAGTTTGAAGAATGAAGTGGATAATCATGGGAAAAGACCAGTTGATTACGTCCAAAATACCGAATTTGTAGATTTACTCAAGTAATTTGTATTCACATTTTTGTACCCAAATTAACATTATTTAGGGAAAAAATAACATATTATGAGATTTATAAAGGGTGCACTCACACACCGACAAAAAAAATATTATTTAATCCTGCAATAATCTTGCATATCTTGTAAAACACTCAATACATACCTGTCATGCATTTATTGTTTTTTTTTTAAACAAATTGAAAAGTCCCAGTTATACAAAAAATTTATTTCTTCTAAACACTATATCACAAAAATTAATAAATACAATATTGTTTTTTAATAAGAAAAATACATGCAGGTGGGCCTGAATTGTGCTGACGCCTCGTGTTTTTAATTCGCCTGATTTCATGGAACACCTGTATATTAAATTGACTAGATACTCTAATAAATCAAACAGAGGAGGGAATGCTAGAATTATAAGTACATCAGTGGTTTAGAAATGGGTGCATCTATATTACTTTTGATTTTTTTTTATAAAAGTTGTGTTTTAATAAATCCTTTTTCACTCCCTTCAAGGGCACTACATTTCAAAATTTCTACACATCAATGGTCCTCTCAAATCTACCAAATTTGTTAATAGTTCGGGTCACTCAGCTGTTAATCACTTCATTCATACATTAAAGTGAATAGGTTTAATTGATTGTCTACTTTACATAAAACCCTGTAAGTTATGCAACCAATTAAATCGTAATGATTCCAGCTGGTGATGTAATTGCTATACTTGTCTACACACTTTTAATACTTGTTACATAAATACATAAGAGATCATTTCCTTCACAAAATTTCCAAAGCTAAATACCTCTGTAACCAAACCGGTAATGGAAGCTTTGTGATTTTACTCAATATATGCCGATTTAAACACCCTCTAATTTTAATCCTGCATATTTCCTTGAGTTGTAAAGGTGTACTTTTAATTGATACCAAAAAATCATGAACAGGATCATCTGGTTGATTCCGTAACGAATTTAAATCAAACGCCATATTAGATAACCGAAAACCGGCATAAACTATTAATTTAACCAACTCGAGATTACCGTGACGTTTTGCTAAGCTGAGATTATCAAAATAAGCTCGTTCATCTCGTAAATTCACATCAACGCCATGGCGGACTAAAGCTTCAGCTCCGTGAAGATTTTCTAAAATAATTGAGTAAAATAAAACACTGCCTTGGTAACTAGTTGCGTTCATGTCGGCATCGTAAGACACTAGTAGATCGATTAATTGCTCCAGACTACGTCTTTCACGGATATCCTGGACGCAGATGTGGAGGGCTGTCATGCCGTTTATGTTATTTACTGCATTTACATTAGCACCTAAAAAAAATCACAGATTTTAACAAAATATCGACTGTTACAACAACTGAATAGCAACAAGCGAAAACTTTCTGATAGTTCGAATTTGTACCGTGTGGTGTCGTTTAGTCTATAATACAAATTGACACGCACTGACTTGTGGTCATAAGTATAGTATAAATTAAGGTCCTTTTTACCCAATTTGTTCAAAAAAAAAAATCAAATAATTTAATAAACTCTAATAAAAAGAATTTTTTAAATTAAAATCCTGTTTTTTTAAATCAAGTAATAGGCATGTGAGTCAACATTACATCACGAATCAGCTGAATAAATTACATAACGAAAAAAACTCACCATTTTTGAGCAGATACCTCGCTACTGTAAGATTCTTCCTCGAGCAAGCCACCATCAGGGGTGTATTCCCCTGATCATCCCTGATATTTAAGAGTGCCCCTGCTTCATGTAAAGCCTTAACCATCTCAGGATTATTACTCCTCGCAGCCGCATGTAATAAATAATGTGATTGTACAACTCTTGCTCCTGCATTTAACAGCATCATAGCTATTGGAGTACAATCATTCCAAACAGCTCGTCTCAACGGGGTAAACCCAGCCGCATCCTCTTGATTAAGCCTGGCCCCGTTTTTTATCAGTAATTCAACTGCAGCTTCCCTCGAGCCTAACACAGCGAGAGATAGAGGTGAACGTTCTTTCATATCAAAAACATTGATATCCGCCTCGTTTTCAATGAGAACTTGCATGATTTCAATGAAGCCGTGTTGTGCAGCGACATGAAGGGGCGTCCGGCGCTCCCTACATGCACAATTCACGTTAGCACCCTTGTCGACTAAATAGCGAACTAGGGGGAGATGGCATTTTGAGACTGCGATATGAAGGGGGCTCACTGATGCCGCATCGCTTTGATTTACACTGATTTCGTTGAATGTCTCCACTAAATACCTCACGAGTTCCATATTACCGGACCTTACAGCGTAATGTAACACGTTTTTACCGTGGCTATCAAAACGAGCAATGTCGTTATCAGGAGACTTCAAGACAAGTGAGCTCTGGTTTAAAATATTCGCATACCACTGGTAGATATTCATTTCAGGGTGGTCTTTTTCAGGTTCAGTAACTGGTTCATTGTTTACTTCCATGTCCCACTCGAGGGCTTCCATGCCTTCAGGTGTGGGGCCCTCACCAAAATCTGGATCCTCAACGTCTTTACGCACAACAAAGTAACCGATGTTTTTGTACTTTCGTTCAGGGTTATTTAAATCTAGGTTTAGTAAAGGGGGCTTTGTGCCTATTTCAGTTTTGATACTGAAATCAATACTAGAACAGTTGGAGTAATCAATCAGAGTTTTGACGATTGAAAGATTGCCTGTTTGAGCTGCAACTCCCAAAAGGGTCATTCCAGTTGAACAAATTTTGTTGATGTTTACACCTGAAGAGTTATTGTAATGTTGAGACACAATTTGAGACCTACATACCTCGTTTTAAGTAACACTTGAGACATTTTAAATCATTTTGGATGATTGCATGCATCAACAGTTCGTTGAGACATTCCATGATTTTTGTATCATCTAATTGCGGACATGATTTCAATTCTTGAAGTTTCAGTTTAAAATTGTTACGTTTTCTTGAAATTCATTGTGGATATTAAAAAAATTGTTTAAATATCCATTGTTTGACGTTTATTTGACGTAAATGTCAAATCTAGTAACTTTTACGAATTCGGTTGGCAATCAAAATATTGCGACAAAGATGTTAAATGGAAATAAATTCTGTTTTAAGTTGTTCACTGAGCGGCAACACTTTATTAATTTTGGAACGAGAAGTAATAAAATTTATTTAATAAAAAATTACTAATTTAAGTAAAATGAGTAATAAAAAAAAATTATTCCGTAAATTTTCTGTGTCCGGTGAGAGTTATTCACGCTTGACGTCAATGCCTTAGTTTGACAGCTCGCTGATTGACAGTGACAGTAGTGGTTAATGCGGTTATGGTTATTTTGCTGAACTTTAACTAAACGTTTATTAATTAACGGGTTAAATTGAAATTAATTGAAACTCTCGCAATTTCAAGTAATTTTCTTGCTTGAAGTTAAAACATAACAGTGAACTGTGTGACGTAACCTGTGACCTTTTGAACTGTGTTTGACCTCTTCGAGTTAACTGTTAACCGAATGTTTACGTAGTTTTCAACGGTTTTTTGTGCTCTTGAAGACAGTAAATTTGCGAAAATGAGTGTCGATTCAAATAAAGAATACAGTGTGAACTGGAAAAACCACATGATCCATGTACGAAAAGCGTTTGATAACCTATTAACTTCAAATGAACTAACCGACGTGACGTTATACTGCGAGGGCCAGAAAATTGGGGCCCACAAGATCTTTCTTTCTGCCTGCAGTGCATACTTTCGGGACACTTTTAAAGACGTGCCTTCTCCTCACCCCGTCATTGTTTTATACGGGGTGGAATACGGTGTGTTGACTGATATTCTTCATTTTATTTATAACGGGGAGGTCAGTGTTGACACGGCTAAATTAGATGCGTTCTTAAAAACGGCGCAATTATTGCAAATTAGTGGACTTACAGACGATGTTAACGCCTCAAATGAACAAGTTTTAACCGAGAGTGAATCAAGCACGAATTCTCAGCAACAGACAAGAGTTGAGGAACAACCAGAGGCTTGCAACACGCAGATTTCGAGTAATTTCTCGTGTGGGGCTATAGAGTGGGGTAATGTTTGATTGGTTGTAGCATCTTCAGCCGTTAAAGAAAACAAAAAAGTGGCAAAACGGATGAGGAGTGTGGAGTCAGAAGTGGGACCGACACATACAAAAGTAGGCAGACAGGACAGTGATTCATTTTTTATTTCTGATGTTAAATCAGAGCCTGGGGAACTTGCCAATTTTGAGGATCCTTTAGAGGATCCACTTTTACAAGCGGATCAGTCTAATGACACTAAGGAATTTTTTGCGGCAGGTAAAGTATTTAGTGTGTTAAGAGACAGATATAATAATAAAAAAAAAATCGTTTAGGGCAAGGTGGCGCAGAGGAGGAGTTTAAAAGTAAGTATTTCTTATGATAGGATTTTTTTACGTAAATTAAGGATGATTTACATGTTGCTACTTTTAACCAAACCTCTTAAGTGGCTAAGACGTATATGTCCGTAACGGGTGCCACATACGCGAAAGACCCGCTTGTTTGAAGTGAAAATAAATAGATTCTAAACAGAATTCAGTAATTAAGTCACAAATTAAACGTTTTTAGTAAATGATTACATAAAGTCAGCGGATATATACGCTTGCAAAAATCTAAAGGTGGTTTTTACCATTCGTATTGACAACTGAGATAGTTAATGAGGACGCCACATAATCACCTATCAGCTGATCTACATTAGAATCATTTCGTAACTTTTTATTACGCTTGTTTATAACACAGATAAGAAAATGATTGTTGTTTATCGTAAAGCGAGAAATTTTTATATCAGTTCTGGTGTTTTTTTATTCTTATACTCTAAGGTTAGGAAATTTGGCCGTTTTCGATTCATTGATGTAAAGTACGACCAGAAATATTGCTTGACGTTTCTAGAATTGATGCCATTTTACGCAATTAATCGTCCAGAACTTGTCTCTAAAATAGAAATCGGAAAACGCAAATAAAAAAAACGAGTAATTTAAAATCTATTAATTTTATTATTTTATTTAAACAAAACGATTTAGTTTTGTCTTGTTTTTAAATTATTTTAAATCGTTCGCAACTTGTTTTTAAATTATTCTTAAATTGAGTTAGATTTTTAATTCTTTCACAATTTATAAGAAAGTTGCCAAAAAGAATAAATTTTCATTCGATTCAGGTGATATAGTAATAGAACAATATGGAAGCAATCGAACTAAAAAAAGGAGACGATTTAAACCATCAGCGGGGCGTTTTACTGAGCGACATTTTCCACAAATAATTCCACCGACTACTAAAGCGAAACCGACAAAAAGGTATTTCCTTGTTTTGTTTTATGAAACGTTAATAAGAGGTGATTCGCACTCCGGTGGTGGAATTTGAAACTAGTGGCAACATACATATAAAAACTTTAAATTTTTGAAAAAAAATTGACAATAAAACGAAATCAAACGGCAAATTATTGTCTTTAAATATTGTTCAAGAAACAAAATTTCCCGAATTTTTTAAGTTGAGGTGATGTCGCAGGAATTTGGATTTTTATCAATAAAATAGATCTTAAAGCAAGAGTAAACAATAATCTATTCACTTCGGTTCAATTAATAAAAGAGTTAGAGCGCCATTTTATTCGAAGGTGACCGGTGAGCTACTGCGCATCATATTGTGACGTCACTGTATGAAACTCACCAAACCACTAGTGCCAAATTCCACCGTTAGAGTCCGTATCGCATTCGTTAGTTGTTAATAAACTGATAAAAAAAAATTGTAGGTGTGTTCTCTGCCATAAAAAAGGAAAACGGAAGGAATCAAGGTACTGGTGTGAACAGTGCGGCACTGGATTATGTCCAGCTCCTTGCTTTGGAATGTTTCATCAAAAATAAAATGTAATTTTTATATATTAAATACATATAATTTTATTAGTCTGAATTTATTTTTCGCGTAAAGTCTGATTTTTGCTTGTGATGGTGTTATAATGACGTATATGTACGGGTTCGCCACTTAAGAGGTTAAAAACGTTAGAAATTTATGCCAAAATTTATTCTATTTCCAGTTGGCAACTGAGATAGACCAAACGATACCACGCGGCGCTATTACGAACTATTAAAACATGTTTAATCTGTGACTTATTTTTTTGTCTTATAATTGCTTGAGAAACTTCTTATTTTGTTTCTAGAAACATCAAAGTTGTAAATAATAATTATAACAACAGAACAATTAACAAATTGACGTTAAAGCTCGTTAAAAGATAAAGACCAAAGACAGCTCATTGTTATAATTAATTACAACTTTTGTATAAATCAGCTGACAGATGTGTATGTGGCGCCCTCATCCGCCATCTCAGTTGCCAATACTGTCACGTGCATAGCTATATTTCTTTGCCACACTGGAGGATCAACATCAGCTGTTTCTATTTATTTAGAATTGTTTCTTAAAGGATTTTGGTGGTTTTTGAATACTTTTTTAACATTTTTTTGTGAATTTTATAATTGTACCACAGACCAATGAGAAGCGTTGTCTCAATTATTTATTTTAACCAGAGAAATGGCGTAGGGAGACTGCAGATTAAATGTACCATTTTAACCGTTTGTGATAGAACAGTTGATGTTGTCCCTCCATTGAATGCACGCGACCTACAGAGTCTTTTTTTGACTCACTCTGTATAATACAACGGAAGTAAGCAACAACTGGATTTGTAACATCCATCTGCAAGCTTTTTACTCCCATTGTTTGAAAATTTTGTTAAATCTGATTGTAAATAAATAATTTTAGTGCTATTTTCTGTTACATTGTCACGTAAGACTTGTAAAATGTAACGATATAATTCGGAAAAAAATTATTTACATAACCAGTTATGAAAAGATCGGTTTTTCATAACGTATTACTTTCAAAAATTTCCCTCATTCCGTTGAAAAAGCCAGTTTCACCACTAGTGATGTAATGAGAGCATTTCATAACGGAGTGAGGAAAAAAAGATAAATCGTTCAATTTACAAGTCTTGCAGATGTGTTACTTTTCTAATTGTTGTATTATTTTCTAGTTGAGTATACAAATTACGAGCCACGCCCTATAATGGATGTCGAGCACAAAGTGAAGCAAAGTAATTTTTCCGAAGAATGTCTAAAATGCACCGTTTGCGACAAAATGTTCTCCCATCCATATAGCCTTCACCATCACAAAGCTGTACACATGGGAAACACCCGATGCCACATATGTCATGCTGTATTATCACGAAAATACAATCTAAAAATGCATATGAGGGCACGACATAACGTCTAAATACGTATTGTATTTCAGCAAAAACAGCAAACAAGAACCGGTGGCCGATAAGTACTGTAAAGTGTAATATCTGCAATAAAGTGTTCTCACATCCATACAGCTTGCAGCAACATAAGCCGGTCCATGCCGGTACTACAAGATGTCCGATTTGTAAAGCTGTGCTTTCAAGGAAATATCATCTTAAGTTGCATATGAAAGCACGGCATAATTTGAAGTGACAAACCAGTGGAGGCCAGTTGACTTTACTGGTTTTTTAATTTAGTGAAAGTGTGAAATTATATAGAGATCAGGCGTTATAGATGCAAGCATCAGCTTTGTTTTATGTCCAGTTGTTTTAAGAGCTGGTGGTGGTTGCATATATAGTTCTATCTCTCAAATATTTTATTTTGTTTGAATGTTCCATTTAGGAGGTAGTTCTATATAAATTTATTGTTTTGTGTTTTCATTTGTTATAAATTAAGAGTCAGCGACCGCCAGTTATAACATAAAATCAGATTTTATGTAATAACGTTTTGCCATCCTATATTTGCATTTATTTTTATCACCCGATATCTTCTAAAGCAAGCCGAACTTAAGATTTGTAATTTCCAAACGTTCTGGCGGTCAATGATATTCACAACGAGCGATAACAGGATTATGCACTCACTCTAAGAGCTAACAGCTTGTTTGCGCTTCATAGTAATATGCCTGTATTGAAGAGAGAGACGGGCGCTTCCATATACAAGAATGTAAAAGCTATAAGCTCCAATTTTATAATTAGAGTTGTTTCAAAACCATTATAATTGAATAAACTCTATTGGGCTGATTTCAAGTTGAGATAATACCGGTAGTATCACAAATTTTAATACATTTCCATGGCAACAACCAATCGCAACCTCGAATTGTTTAAATTTTGCTTAGAAACGAAGATACTACCGGTATTATCTCAACTTAAAATCAGCCCATATAACTTTTTCCTTTAATTTTTTTTTATTTTTTAACATTTATTTACAATTTAATTCTTTCTATGTGACAGTATTTTTATGTGTAATTATTTTGCAATTTTTAATTCAAATCAAGGTTAGGCATTAATGCTGTCTCTCTCAGGCATATTCCTATGTACACCGCATTTTTTATTTATATGCCGTTGTCAGTCTCTTTTGTTGCTATGAAATATAGATTATATGTTGAACAGAGACAGACAACGGTTTTAAATTAGAAAATTACGTATAGGTTCTTACTGAAGGGGACTGAGTGAAGAATCCTGTCTATTTATAACTGGCAAGAGTGTATATTTAAAAAATGTTTGTTTTTTATACTTGTTTGTTACCTTAATCCTTTTTTATTATTTTATTAAGTACAACATGTATAATATGTAAATTTTTCTTTATACTTTTTACAATTATTATTCTTGTTTATAAAACATATCTTTAAAAAAATTAATAAAATTTAGTCATTCTTATTTTTTCAATTTTTTTTTTAACTACTCCTTTAATATAAGTTTTAGATATTTTTACCGGACGATTCGAAATCGAAGATGCGCATTATTATATAACATTGTTTTTAACACTAAAGTAAAAAGTACAGAATCACAATAAAACGCAATATAAAAATCAATAAAAATTAAAAATTGCAGTTTCCAAGCAGAGCGGCAAAAAACAGCACATAAGACACTTGGACTACACTACAGACATTTATAATGTCCTTGTAGTAAAATCTAAATAAGTAGCTGCTTCTTTTTATTAATTATTTATTTTTCTCATGTAGTAAAAATAAAGTGTAAAATAAACGTAATAAATAATAAAGTTTAAACTTCAAATATATCTTATATCATTCTTGATCTAATCCAGAATGTGTAAATACTGTTAAATTTCCTTAAAAAAAATACATAATTGTCAAAATTACATTATACCACCACAGTATAGATATGAAACTAGTAGAGACAAGTCGCCTTAAACCTTCTGACTCAATATGGCCGACCTAGCAGTGGCTCCATCTAACATATTTAATTGAAAAGAATGCTAGTTTTCTGAGAGCTTAGTCAGAAAAACATCAGGTTCGTATCTTTACTGTGTTTCCAAGCAAAAACACTTACTTTTATCTGTTCTTCTGCTATAAATTTTGTAAAAGTGGTATCGGAGCAGGCAAAATAAGCGTAAGTTGCGTCTTAACGCCATCACTTTTCACTTCATAATCTTGTACATCATTTCCAAGAAATTCATCAGTAACAATTTCAGTTTCCAAATTGACAATATCATTTTTATAGAGATTATCAGTATTGCTCTGATATTCCTTTTGTTTTGTACTTTTCTTTCTTCTCTTGTTGTTATTTTCATGCGTCATTCTATGTGTCTTCAAAGTCCCACTTTGATGAAACGCCTTACCACATATGTCACAAACGTAAGGACGTTCCCCTGTATGTATCCGTTCATGTTTCACAAGCATGGCTCTCGATGTGAAGGCTTTCGAACAATGTGAACACGAGAACGGCTTCTCGCCAGTATGAGACCGCAAATGAATCGTCAAAGTACCTGCGACAAAAAATGACAAACACGAGGCGAAACCGAGTTCGAACTACCTGTAGTAGACATCCGTTTGCCACAGATATTACACAACACAGGTTTATCACCAGTGTGTGTTCTCTGATGCCCTTTTAAATCAGCTGATTGTCGGAATGCAACACCACAGACATCACAAACATACGGCCTTTCGTTTGTATGTTTTCGCATGTGGACTTTCAGAATACTTTGAGACATAAAATGGCCGTTACAGATTTTACAAATAAATGGCTTGTAGCCGGTGTGGATTCTTTGGTGGAAGTGTAATGCACCACTCTGGCGAAAACCTTTGCCACAAAATGAACACAAATGGGGCTTTTCGCCAGTGTGGTTTTTCATATGTTCGGCTAGAAAACTCGGGTAGGCGAATTCTTTCTGGCAAATTTGACATGTGTGCTTCTTTTTTACGTAGTTTTTGTCGTGGATTCGCATGTGGCGGCTTAGGCTCTCACTAGTAAGGCACCCTAAAGATAAATGAAATTGTAGTTGGTATCACAAGGAGGTTAAAACTTGTGAACTAATCACAGAAAGCAGTGTCTGTGGTTTAGTCACTGCCAACTTTAAGAGCGAATTTATTAATGAACACCCGATATTTACCTTTATTACAAATTTTGCACGGATAAGGCTTTTCATCACTATGTTTATATTCGTGTTGTTTTAGTAAATATTCGTACATGAATTGTTTATTACAAGTCTTGCAAACAAATTTCTTATCTTCATCTTTGATATGTGATCGCAGATGTACATTTAAATGCATTTTTTTCTGAAAGCACTGAAAGCATTTATCGCATTTATAAGGATTATCCTCGTGGGAGTTTTTGTGTTTGGTGTAGCTAGTTTTATTGCTAAATGATAAATCACATTTGGTACAAGTAAATTTAGTTTTCTGCTCAGTAATATCTTCAGATTCTGCCGATTCTTCACTTTTTTCCAATTCTTCTGGTTCGTATTTAGCATTTCGTAAAATAGCATCTGAAGAAATACAATTCTGGATGAAATCATAACAATCATAGATTTTATCCAAGCATGATGAGCAAAGAAGATCTGGAAGGCCGTCGTTTTCTGTAATCTAGAATAAATTTTTTTTAAAAATTAGCAATCACAAATCAACAAAAACATAACCTCCAAACTTGTGATTTGACGTAAAAAGTCACAAATGTATGTTTCACTCTCGGAAATTGTTGTGTTAAATAAAGGAACACTAGTTTCGGGTTCTTTTACACACATTCGGCAGTGTTTTTCGAAATTTGTCTGCATTTTTTGGAAAATAATGGATAATAAAATTAGCACATTAATAAATGTCAAAATCCGAAATGTGAGAATACGAAAACATGAGAAAGATGTAGTTTGCAGATTTCGGATAAAGCGGCGCGGTGGCCTAAATTCTAAATTAATTTAAAATAACTAAAATAAATGTTAAAATGACAAAAATAAAGCTTGTAGGACATATTTAACTAAACGTAATTACTTTTATTAAAAAAAGCTTGAAACAACGTTCCTGTTAGATTCGCAGATTCCGTATTACGCTGTTCGCAGACCAGCTGTCAGCTGTCGTGTTTGACGTTTATAGATTTCCAAATAATAAATTTAAAATAACAAAAATGAAGATTAGAATGAGAAAAATCAACATGAATAAGGTTTGTAGGTCATGTTTAAGTGAACGTGGTCATTTACGTGAAATTTTTTCAACAAAATTACCAAAAATGATGGAAACGTGTGCAACCCTCCAGGTACCTCCTTATTACCTCCAAGTGTTTAAAAAAATAAAGTTTTTAACGTTAATACAGGTCTCGGAAAATGACGAACTTCCTCCTTACGTCTGCATCACATGTTTCCATCTAATTGCAAAATTCTACACATTTAAAAAGAAAATGGAACGAAGCGATAGGATCTTAAGGACCTATCTGAAACAAAACAAAATGAGACAGAAAAATATCTTAGATATCGCGATAAGTGAAGCACAAATCGAACAATTAACAACCGAAGAACCTGGAGACCTCAGTGAGGAAGATGTGCCTCTCAGCAAACGCCAAAAAAAGAGCCCCCGTCTTACACGAAAAAGCAAAGTCAAGGCAAACAAAATAATCGACGACATTATTAAAGACAACAGTTCGGAATTAAGCGAGTATTCCGTCGATGACCCTAAACCAACAATCTCTGACGGTCCTCCACCTCTTGTTCCTCTCGAACCTACAAAAAAATCCGAAACCAGTGAAATTCCTCTTATTAAGAACCTTCCACAAGACCCACCACCACTAATCCCAATCAAACCTATCCCAATCCCCGATAAAATTCTCACAAATGTTCTTGAAATCAACCTAACTTGCACTAACTGTGACCAACAATTCAACACAGTCTCGGCTCTAAAAGACCACAAGTTAACAAACTGCAAGCCGAACCCCCTCAAATGCAACATCTGCCGCAAGGAATTCAAAGAACGCAAACGCTTGATTGGTCACTTGAAGGGTCACATGGTTGTGAAAGACTACGGTTGTAAAATCTGCGGGAAGCGGTACCCCAATCCTAGTACTTTCCGGGTTCATATGAGGACGCATACGGGTGAAAGACCCTTCAAGTGCCAGATCTGCAACAAAGGGTTTGTGAGATGGGCAGGTGTGGTGGGTCACATGCGCACCCACCAGTCCCACAAGCCCTACAAGTGTGACACTTGTGGAAAAGGCTTCAAGATCTCGTCGAATCTCGAACGACATAAAGTTCTACATTCGGAGAGTTTGCCCTACTGTTGCAACTACTGCGGCAAGACGTTCAGCCAATCAGATAATTTGCAACTGCACATCAGGACGTATCACACCAATGAGCGGCCGTATTTGTGTAATGAGTGCGGGAAAGGGTTTGTGAGCTCGACGAGGTTGAATAGACACATGTGGGTGCATACTGGGTACAAGCCGTATCGGTGCAAAAGCTGTCCTAAGGCCTACTCGAATTCAAATGATTTGAAAAATCATGAAAAGTATCATTTGGGGAATAGTAATGAAGGGGATAAGCCTCACGTGTGTAAGGTTTGTGAGATGAGGTTTTATCATTTGTGTAGATTGAATAAACATATGAAGACGCATGAAAGACCCTACTCGTGTTCAATCTGCTTTAAAAGCTTTAGTACGAGTGCTTTATTAAATAAACATTTGACAGGGAAGAAAAGTGTGCATTTGGTGGAAGTGGAAGAGGTGCAGCAAGATAATGAAGACGTTAACCAAATATTTTTAGAATATTAATATGAAATAATAAGACAGCTAACCGCTTCTTGTTAAAGAGAGAGAGATAGAGAGAGGGGGACAGTGGTGAAACATAAAAGATGATTTTTTTTTCATCAAAATAATTTTAAAACAAATAAATTAAATATTCTGATATAGAGGATTAAATTCTTAATATTTGTATTTAAAAAATTAACAGAAATATCACTACAATATATTTTTAAAAAATATGGAAAGTTAAAGATTTGTGGAACGCTTGCTTTATTTTAAAATATTTTGCAAACAGCCAAAGCTACAAAAAAAAATGCATAAAAAAGTTGTAGAGAATTAAATTTTGTGTAATAAACTCCGGGAAGCCGTATTTTTATCTCGAATACTTTGGACTCCAGAGACGTTGAAAGATGAGAAAAAGTAGAATACACCATCTCATATTTAACATTAATTAAACGTTTAATTTATAATAAATTGAAAAACAAATTGCTAAAAATTAACAATTAGTATTGGAATATGAGGGGGTTTGTTTAGTTTTTTTTTATGGTTAAGGGCCTCCAAGCCAAACATCTAGAAAAAAAAATGTTTTTCGGACTCTTTTATGGACAATTTAATTCTCTACAACTTGCTTTATTTTCTATAATATTTTTTTGTGCCTTTAACCGTTTGCTTAGCATTTTAAAATAATCTTTCAGTTTCAGTACATATATGTATTCTTTAATATCTTTGTTACAGAAACTAATTAATTAGTTATTTTTTAATACAAATATTAAGAATTGAATTCTCTATAAAAAATAAAAAGCATTTTTGTCAGTATGTTGTTTCTCTTTTGGATATTTTTATGTGCGCCTGGGCCGGCAAGTGAATACTCCTTTCTATTATTATACATCGTAATCTGGCACAATAAGAAATTAGGTATTCGCGATAAAAATGTTTTGAAGAGACATCTGTAAGTACGACAAGAATTACGTATGAAAGAATAATTTTAATTTATTTTGTAAAAATTATAAAATGAACAAATTTGCGCAAAATATAAGGGCTGCAATAAACAATTGTATGTAGCTGCTAGTATATTTCTCTTCACCGCCATTTTGTCTATAATTCAGTCGTAAATTGTGATTTTTATCGCAAATTAAATTAATAAGAAAAAAATGTGAAAAGAATCTATATTTTATTTATTGATTTTCTTTATTTTATAAGCAACTTTTTACAAAATTTATACTCGTGTCAGGATTTTTTCTGCATTTAATGTAGATAGTGTGACATCATTCCATTTATAAATTAGTCATTTTTTATCGAATAATGTGAGATTTTGCAAATTTAGTGTGTTTTTTACATTCTTAAAATCACAGAAACCTATTTTATGTCTTTATTTAAGTTTTTGAAAGTAATTTGAAAAAGAAAATTACTCTCAATTATTTGATTTTTTTAATGTGCTGTGACGGAGATATGATCTTGAGAATTTGAAAAACAAGCCGTGTTAGATCACTGCATATTTTAGTCAAACTTTTGTTCAACAATAAATAGGATTTTATGTTGAAATTAATTTTTTTTGCCTTTTTATCCAAAATATATAAGAATTTCAACTTTTTTAAGGTATGTTTTTAGAATGACAGTTTTTCGAATTTTCGCGGTTTTCTGACGTCACACTTCACCACCCCATTATCATCACGATTCATTTTTTTGCGTTTTAGAATATTTTATATGTAGAATTGCAAATAATAAACTTCGTTTGCAAAAAACAGGACTTGAATAATACAAATTATATTGCAAAATTAGCTAAATAAGCAATAAAATTAATTTATTTTATGAAGCGCCACCTGGTGGTGACCTATGGAAGTACAACCAGCTGTGTACGCGTTCGATTGATTGTCAAAAGTTTTGTTATAAATTTAACCTTTAAAAAATAATGGACGAAGAAATCTCAATAAATATATGTCGTGTTTGTTTATCAGAATCAGGAGAATTCCAATCAATATTCACTCCAGATGAGAAATCCGGCACTTCAATACATATTTCCGAAATGATAATGGCATTCGCTTCCGTCCAGGTAACACCAAATCAAGCAACATTTTGAGAGTATTTACTATAAAAATTCAAAAATTCTCATCACAGGTAACACTCGGAGATGGATTACCCGAACTGATCTGCACCCGATGTGCCCAAGATTCCGTAAATATGTATTTGTTTAAATTGCGTTGTGAAGAATCTGATAAAATCCTGCGTAACCGTCTGGGTAAAAGCCCTTTCCTGGAGTTACCCCATGAACATAAGCCTACAGTCGACAATAAAGACGAAATTGAGCTTCACGATGTTGTTATCAAGCCTGAAATATATTCCGAGGAGTCTCAAATCAACCAGGACTTTCACAACGACTTCGACAGTTTTAACGCCCCTGATGATAGTGATTTAGAGACTTATGAACTATTCGAAGAGGAGAAGGAGCTTAAATGCCCTCATTGCCCCCTGTTATTTAACAAAGAAACCGAATTCAGTCGCCACATTAAAACACATCCAGTAAACAAAGCTTATAAATGTGATACATGTGATAAGAGGTTTTCGAGAAATGATTTACTAATTAGGCATAAAATTGCACATGCAATGAAAATTAATGACGAGAAATTTCATTTTGAGAATTTTGGGGAAGATACAACAGATCAGGATGTTGATACGATTATAATAAAGACAGAAACAGCGCTTTATCCATGTACAGAATGTAGTTTATTTTTTATTAAGAAAGAGGAGCTTGATACACATTTACAGAATCATGCTAAAGATGGAAAAACTATTAGTTGTAAATTGTGTACGAAGAAATTTAGTAAAAATGCACATTTGAATAGGCATATGAAAATACATTTACAAAATAAACCACATGTATGTCCTACGTGTAATAAGGGGTTTGTGAGGGCGGAACAGTTGAATAATCATATGAATATACATTCGGGTATTAAGCCACATGTCTGTGCTATTTGTCTTAAAGGTAAAAAAATAAGTTTTTTTTATATACAGGTGTCCTAAAATTTATTACATCCCAGTATTTTTTGTACAACTGGGAGTAGAAATCAACTTTTTTCATGCCAAAATCATGACAGAAAACTAAGATTATATATTTCATAAAAATGAGGGAAAAACAGCACTATCTATTTGTATATTTAAACACTAAATATACAAACACTAAAATGTTGTCAAATCGCCTGCCTGGAATAATAGTGTCCTAACTCCATTTGTAACAAATTTTACTTGAGAGACGTTCGTGTACTGCAGGAAATTGAAAAACCAACAAATACATTCGTTATCACAGATACTAGGTAGATTTTAAGCAGTTAAAACAAGAAATAAATTTGTTATAGCACTCAAAACATGTAAAAGTGGAGTTAGACCGTAACGAAATAAAAATCTCAATTTCGGAAGAAAGTGGAGTTAGAAC
The DNA here is from genome assembly GCA_029207805.1 of Tribolium confusum. Taxonomy (NCBI): domain Eukaryota; kingdom Metazoa; phylum Arthropoda; class Insecta; order Coleoptera; family Tenebrionidae; genus Tribolium; species Tribolium confusum. Next base: position 2,875,893 of record JALGAY010000004.1, read on the forward strand.
ACTATTATTCTAGACAGGCGAAATGTCAAATAACAATTTTTCAAATGCTATAACCACATTGACTCAATAATAAATAAGTGATAGGTCAGGCTAATAGAAATTCAATTTTTTGATAATTATTATTACACAGGAAATTATTAAAATATTTGGAAAAAAGTCGTTTAAACTAAAGCTTATCGGCCAAAAAGTTTTATTTAAATCTGATGTGCGTTAGGTTATTTTACAGTGCTCCAACCAATAAAGCACGCGTTCTACGGCCTTGTTACTTAAAATTCTCGCTCTGTAAAACTAGATTTACTGTATTCTGACGTAAATAGCGAATTATTTATCAATAAGCCAACACCAATGAGGCGTTTTCAGACTTTCGTTCAACTCACCTGACACATCAGTTCTGGACAAGGTTCCTAATGCTTGTTATGGCAAATACATTTTGAAATTTTTTTTCACTTATTTAGCCAACGATATTTAAAATTATTATTCAAGGTGGCATAAATTGCACTTCAATGTCTATTTAAGAATGTAGTCAAAACTATTTTTTTTTCGATTGTTTTATGTAAATTAATAAATATTAAAATTAAAACGCGAGAAATAGTCGAAAGTGGTTGGCACGCGTGGTTTCTGTTAATTCTAATTTAGGTTAGGTTAGGTTATTTTACAGTGCTCCAACCAATAAAGCACGCGTTCTACGGCCTTGTTACTTAAAATTCTCGCTCTGTAAAACTAGATTTACTGTATTCTGACGTAAATAGCGAATTATTTATCAATAAGCCAACACCAATGAGGCGTTTTCAGACTTTCGTTCAACTCACCTGACACATCAGTTCTGGACAAGGTTCCTAATGCTTGTTATGGCAAATACATTTTGAAATTTTTTTTCACTTATTTAGCCAACGATATTTAAAATTATTATTCAAGGTGGCATAAATTGCACTTCAATGTCTATTTAAGAATGTAGTCAAAACTATTTTTTTTTCGATTGTTTTATGTAAATTAATAAATATTAAAATTAAAACGCGAGAAATAGTCGAAAGTGGTTGGCACGCGTGGTTTCTGTTAATTCTAATTTAGAAAATACACTATATCTATATAAAAAATGAATTAAAAAAAAATCGATGTGAAATGAAACTCAAAATTTTGAATAAAAAATTCTAAATTAAAACAGAGATCAACAATTTTAACAAAGTTATAAACTGTACATACCGGCTTAATTAAAGCATCTTCTTCTGCCACAGCTGTTGGGTGGCGAATCCCCTCCTTCTGCTTCTTTCGAACTAACCTTTAATCCTGAAATTGGTGCTTCTTCTTCTGCCTTATTTGGCGAGTCCCCTCTGCTTCTTTCGGACTTACTTTTAATCCAGATTTCCAGCGATGTCTCCTGTTCTGTTCTATATTTCGTTTAATAATTAATAATAAATAAAAGTACGCAGCTTTGAGCCGCTGCGATGCGTCCTGTTCGAGAGCTGACACACAACTGATTTCAAACAAAGCAAAATGTAGATAAATTTACAAAAAACAAAAAAAAATTATTATATCACCGAATGTCGAAGCGCCTTTATGTCTTTGAGTGCTGAATCATCGTATTATGTAAGCAATTAGTTAAAATAATAAATTAAAAATGTATTTAAATATTTAGGTACATAAACAAGATGTTTAGAGTTTTGTTTTTAATTTACATCTAATCACGAAAATACCACCGAAAAAGCAATAATTAATTTTATTTAAACAAATGAGACTAAACATTGTTTAAATAGCTACGTTATTACTAATTGAAAGGTGAGGTCAAAAATCTCTTGTCAACATTTTACGCAATCACAAAAAAAGTGGTTACATTTTTTAAAGTCTCAGTTTATATATAGGGTGTGTCAAAAGTCACGAAGATCTTTTGAAGGGATACACGGGAAACCCTCAAAGAACACAAAAATGTATTTAAAAAAATTCAATATTCTTTTGTTTTTTTTTGTATTTTCTTGAAATTTGGTATTTTCTTGAGATTTATGAATATGTAATTGACAGTAAAGCATGTGAATGAATTACGTATTCATAAATCTCAAGAAAATACCAAATTTCCAAAAAAAAAAAAACAAAAGAGTATTTAAATTTTTTAAATACGTTTTTGTGTTCTTTGAGGGTGTCCCATGTATCCCTCCAAAAGATCTTTGCGAGTTTTGACACACCCTATATAGGATGTTCCAATTTTATTTTTATTGCAATTCTCAGTTTATATACAGGGTGTACCAATTTTATTTATACATGATTTTACCCAAACTGTTACGAAACTACCTCTGGGATTTATTTTTCAATCTCTCCAAAATCTTGAAAAGAAACATGTCAAAACAAATCAAAGACTGAAACACAATTTAAAAATTTTTTGCGTTTTTATTTTAATAATTATTAATTTACATAAAACAATCGGAAAAAAAAATTTGACTACAGTCTTAAATAGACTTCGAAGTGCATTTTATGCCACCTTAAATAAGAATTTAAGATCGTTCGCTAAATAAGTAAAAAAAATTCTCAAAATTTATTCGCCATAAAAAGCATCAGGTAGGTTGTTCTGAGGCTGCCGTCATGTGAATTAAAATGTTAAAATTACATAACTATTCCTATTTTTTTTTATTAGACGTATACAAAATATATTTGAGACAACAAAAGGTAAATTTAATGAAATAAGAGAGTGATACGCTTTTGTAGGTGAAATATAAAGAGTAAAAAATTTATTCAAAATGGTTTTAAAAATACTATCATATAGATGATTAAATAATTTCGTAATAAAAGGTGTTTATTTAAAAAAGTTGTCAGGAATGCTATTATTTTGATAAAAGAATATGTAGAGAAAAGTGGATGTCGGAACTTGATATACTGTAACTATCGAAATTATTATAAATATTTATTTTTTTTTGGAAATTAAAATGACTCGGAATCTTGTAAACACCCACTCAAAATTATTTAATTTTGATTATTTTTGAGTGTGTGTTTACAAGATTCCGAGTCATTTTTATTTCCAAAAAAAGTTTCATTTTGTTCATTATTTTTTGTGTTCAGTTTTTGTTTGTTCTAAGTTTTAGTTTTGTTTAATTGTTATTTTGAGCGATGGCTGCTTAGATTTTAGAGCAACAAAATTTTTTATTCGAAAATTATTTTCGATTTGTTGTAGAACTAGCTTTGTTTTAAACCGTTGCGCAAATGGTCAAATAAAAAAAATGACGTAGGGTTTAACAATCTTGAAGATTTTCTGGGCCAGACTAGCCCTAAGATTAAAATCAGAAACGATCTAAAATAAAAATATAAATATTTTTTTTAGGTTTTAATCAAGTATCAAATTTAAAAGACCACATGCGTACCCACAATGGTGAAAAACCTTTCCTTTGTTCAACCTGTGGGAAAGGTTTCAACCAATTGGGTAATCTTCGCCAACACACCATTAGACACAGCGGTATCAAAACACACCTTTGTAGCACTTGCGGAAACGGTTTTGCAAGTAAAGGCGAATTATCAGCGCATCTACGAAAACACACAGGTAAAAAAAATGCATGTCGTAGAGGTATTTTTTAATGCACCGGTGTTGTAACAGGTTGTTTGTTTTAAGAGAGTAGATACTGTAAAATGTAACGTTACGTATCTCGGCTTCGCCTCTTGTGATAAAATTCTAGTAGAATTTTTTTTAGGTGCTCGTCCGTTTGTTTGTCCTATATGCAACCACGGCTTTACCACGTCAAGTTCGTTAACAAAACACAAACGCATTCATTCCGGAGAGAAACCTTATGAGTGTGATGTATGTAAAATGAAGTTCTCACGTTCGGGTATTTTAGCTCGACATAAAAGGACCCACACCGGTGAGAAGCCGTACGTTTGCAAGTTTTGTACGAAAGCGTTTTCACAATCGAATGATTTGACATCGCATTTACGTATACATACAGGAGAAAAACCGTATATTTGTGATGTCTGTGGGCAGGCGTTTAGGCAGAGTTCGGCACTGAAAACACATAAAAAAACACACGCTGATAGAAATCTTATTGATACAACTCGTGCTGTAATAGGAGTTATGCAAGCGCAGTTTATAGTATAGATTTATTATTTTAGTGTAGCGAAAAGTATTATCGTCAGAAAATCGTACCATTTTTTGTGTTTTTTATTTTATTTATTTTGAGCTATATAGCATTTTTAATTATATACAATTATATTGGATTTATATCCAAGTTTTATTAAGTTGTTATTTATTTGAGGCATTTTGCTCAAAGTAAAGTCTACAGATTTATTTATTTGGTGTGTTTTTTAAAATCCTTGTAGATAACCTTTTGGCGGGAGCGACTCGATAAGTAAAAAGAGAAGACCGCTCATAGAAAATGTGTATTAAAACAGTTTTCTTTAATTAATATATTTATTCCTAAAAAATGATGAAAGAATTAAAAATCTAAGTCAAAAAAATCTTAAAAAGTTAGTTTCTATATATCTCTATGGATCACTTATCTGAAGACTGCTGGGTTGCCTGACTCATTAAGTCATTATCACGTGTTTGAAATCGTCGTAGCATCTAAAATCTAATTAAATTGGTTTCAAATAAATTTAATGAAAGAGCAAAATTCCTAAAGAAATTAAAGCTAATTATTATTACCTAACAGAAAATATGTTTGATTTTGGTGATATTTCAATCACGTGGAGTAAAACTCAGATTTATATTTTATAAAAAATTGTAGAGAACTAATAACTACAACAGAATAATAAAAATATAATACCATCAGAAAAATACAATATAATTTTGTTTGTGATGTGATGTTTGAAAAGTTGAAGAAGGTAGGTATAGTTTGAATCATTGCGGAATACTTAAAAGTGAAACAATGGCAAAATATGAAAAATTTTCGGTAGACAATACCTACTCTACCTATCTCAACGAAAAGAGATTTTTTTAAATACAATTTTTGATGTGTAACATGCAGAGTTTATTACGTTACTATTTAAAGAGTTAGATTTTTAAAGAAATAATTTATTTAACAATAAATAAATTTACACAAGTGACTCACTTTAATCGCTTTTATTAATCTCTGTTTTTTATAAGCTCGACAATTGACTAAGCTCAGTTTTTTTTAGGAACCATTTGTTCTTCTAAAACTTTTTTATTTTCTTTTTGTTTTAGAATCTTTCTTTTTTAGACGTAGTTTTCTTTCTTCTTTTCTTACTAAGCGTGTTTTTAAGAACTTGTAGATACGGAACAAGTTTTTTTGTGGTTTTTTAACGTCGTTTTTCAAATTTTTTTAGAACTTTTCTTTTGTTTTAGATTTTTTGTCGAGACAGTTATTTTTTCAATCCTGTCTTTTGGCATATTTTAAGCACTTTTGATAGTATATTAAGTATGGAGAACGGTAAGGAATGCTTACATTTGTGATAATCGGGAAGATTGAAACTGAAAACTTTGGGTGGTTGTTCCATGGTTGCCATGGTTTTGTGCCAAACAAGTAAAATTGTCTTTATGATACAATCATTCCTACATAGTTCTGTTTTGTGGTTCCGTTTTCGAAGCAAATATGAGCGATAGTGATGATCTACCGGATGATTTAGAAGACGCTTGGCAAGAAGGATGTTCGGCAATAATTCCAGAAAAATCTAAAGCAAAGAAGAGCTTGTTAGCGTATTTTGTGGTGAGAAGTGGACACTTGAAGGCCCCAGGCAGTTTATGGGCGGAGTATTCTATGCTGAAGAATACAATTTTTCTCCATGATGCTATCGATATTTCTAAGTTTGCTTCATTAATTGATTATCTTAAGAGAAGAAATATTGGTTATCGGCCTAAGAAGGCTAAAATTTTTACCAAAGAAGACATGGAAAAATTCTTGATTGAAGCACCAGATGAACAATTTTTAATTCAAAAGGTATGTTGTAGATGATGAGGTGGTACATCTGAGTTCTAAGGAAACAATATATTTGCAGGTAGCAATGATATTGGGAGTAGGTATCGGGCGCTTGTAGACGAGAGGAATTCTACAATATTAAAATGAGTGACATAGAAGAACATGAAGAAATGTTTATAGTAAATATACCAAATACAAAAACGAATATTCAGCGAACGTTCACAGTTATTAATAAAAAAATGAAGCAGATGATTATTTGGAAATACTTTGAAAATACATAAGAATTCGACCAAGCAACCCAACGTCAGATCATTTATTTCTGAACTATCGAAATGGTAAATGCACTAGGCAAGTCACAGGAAAAGGCACAATTGGAGGCTGGCCGTCAAAAATTGCAAAGTATTTAAAGTTGCAAGCTCCTGAAGGTTTTACTGGACACTTGTTTCGACGCACATCGGCTACACTTTTGGCGAATAACGGAGTTGATGTGTTGGGACTAAAAAGACATGGTGGGTGGCGTTCATCAACGGTGGCCGAGAGTTACGTGGAAGATTCCCTCCAAAACAAAATTGAATTTGCTCATAAAATTTTACACAGCGATGTTGGTGGACTATTACAACAACCTGGGACTTCTACGTCGGAAAGTTTGTCTATTAACACTAGAAACTCAAATGCGAGTGGTATTACTACTATTAATTATAATAATTGTACATTTAATTTTAATAAATAAATCGCAAAATTGTTTTTTTTAGATTTAATTGCTTACCGTTCACTGAACGGTAAGTGAATTACTTACAGTTTTGTTACACGTAGCAACCAGTAAGAGCAACCTACCGTTGTGGAAACAGGCACAGTAAACTGATAAAAACAACCAATCGCGCAAAAATACATATTAAGTTTTTCTAGAATTTTTTTTTGTTCGGTTTCTTTCTCTTCTAATAGTCGTTTCTCAAATTCTTTCAGAAATCTTTTTGTTCTTCTAGACTTCTCATTGCATATTTTGTTTTAGAATTTTATACTTTTTTGCTAGGAGTTGTTTTTCTTCTTATTAAACGCCCTTTTAGTCATATTAATTTTGTCTAAAATTTTCTATTACTCTTTTTTATGTTGTTTTGTCGTTTTTCAAATTTTCCTGGAAACTTTTTTGGTTTTTTAGAACTCTTCTCTTCTTTCTGCTTTATAACTTTCTTTTTTTTCTAGACGCTGTTATTTTCCTCTTTTTTTAACAAATGTGTTTTTTAACCAATAAATTTTTCTAAAATCATTCTTTGTTTTGTTTTTTCTCTTCTAATCAACGTTTTTCAATTTTTTTGTGAGTTGTTTAGATTTTTGTGTATTTTTTTGTATCAGATTTTTTTTTCTAGAAGTAGTTTTCTTATTTTTCTTCTTTTTTTATTGATATTTTTTTACGCACTTTTAGATATAAATACATATATGAATCTTGTCAGGAATCGTTTTTTGATTTTTTTGTTTCCTCGTTTGTCATATTTGTCTGGAAACTTTTTGGGTTTTTCAGAAATTTTTTTTCCCTGTTTCAGAATTTTCTTCATTGAGTTTTCTAGGACCTTGGGTTTTTTACCTTGAGTTTTTCTAGAATCATTCTTTTTCTAGAATCATTCTTTGTTCTGGTTTTTCTCTACTAATCGTCGTTCTCCAATTTTTTTTGAGCAATTCTTCTAGACTATTCTTTTGTTTTTTTGTGTTTCAGAATTTTGTTAATAATATTTTTTCACGTACTTTTAGACATACTAATTTTGTCTAAAATTTTCTGTTACTCTTCTTTATGTTGTTTTGTCGTTTTTCAAATTCTCCTGGAAATGTTTTTGGTTTTTTAGAGTTTTTCTCTTTTTTTTGTTTGATAACGTTCTTTTTTTTCTTCTAGACGTTGTTCTTTTTCTCTTTTTTTTAACAAATGTGTTTTTTAAGCACTTCTACATAGGATATATTATTCTAAAATCATTCTTTGTACTGTTTTTCTAATCGTTATCATTTCTTTTGAGAATTTTTTAGACTTTTTGCTGTTTCTATATCAGATTTTTATTCTTTTCTTTGTAGAAGTAGTTTTTTTCTCAATTTTTTTAATCATAATTTTACGCACTTTTAGACATAAATTTGAATCTTGTCTAGAATCATCATTAGATTTTTTTGTTTCCTCGTTTTTCATATTCGTCTGGAAACTTTTTGGGTTTTTCAGAATTTTTTTTCTGTTTCGGAACTTTTTTAACGAGTTTTCTAAAAACTTGGGTTTTTTACCTAGAGTTTTTCTAGAATCATTCTTTGTTTTAGTTTTTCTCTACTAATTGTCGTTCCCCAATTTTTTGTATTACATTTTTGTTCTTTTCTTTCTAGAAGTAGTTTTCTTATATATTTCTCTTTTTAATCATACATTTTACGCACTTTTAGACATAGATAAAGATATTAATCTTGTCTAGAATCGTTTTTTAATTTTTGGTGTTTTCTCGTTTTTCAAATTCGACTGGAAACTTTTTGGGTTTTTCAGATTTTTTTTTCAGAACTTTCTTTATTGAGTTTTCTAAAAATTCGAGTTTTTCTAGAATTATTCTTTGTTCTGGTTTTTTTCTTTTAATAGTCGTTCTCCAATTTTTTTTGAGCATTTCTTATAGAATCTTTTTTGTTTATTTTTATGTTTCAGAATTTTCTTTTTTTTTCTACTTGGAGTAGTTTTTCTTATTTTTTTTTTGCTTTCCAATCATGTTTTAAGCACTTTTAAATCTGTACTAAGTTTTTCTAGAATGTTTTTTTCTTCTACTTCTTTGCCTTCTAACAATTGCCGTTTTTTTTGATTTTTTTGTTTTTCTAAACTTAGTTTTGCTTGTTTTTTTTTCCAATCTCTTCCTAAGAGCTCTTCAGAGACACGTTTTAAGTTTTCTTTCTGTCTTTTTACTTAAATGACGTAAATGAAGTAAATTATTGGTAGTATTCACTGTAATCAAAGTCATAAGAAGTGAAACATTAGTAATTGTCCTTATACGTATATACCCTACGTGGGTAAGGAGGTCCTGTAAGGCTAGGTCTTTCATTGTAACACTATACTATATCACTGAGAATAGAATTCTTCTCATTTTAGTTCAAATGATTTCGCAGTAATGACAGGTTATTAGCATCAAATAACTAACTAGTTAATCCTTTCAATTTTAGCTCAATTCCTGCAAATAGCAAATAATCTACGAGGGATAGTATTTCCCATTATCCTTTTTATTAGAATTAGGTGTTACAAACGCAAATACAATTGTTATATAAATTTCTGATTATAATTTTTTAAAATTTTTAATGTGTTGATGTTAATAAATGTGCAAGTTGACTGATGACACGAGTAATTAGCCGAAACCGGTACCGCAAAATAATTGAAAGAAATTTGCATTTTTGTTTTGCCGCAAGGTATTAAAGGGTAAATTGTAAATTAGCATCTGTCCAAAATCGGCGTTGAACTGTGGACAAAGGACAATAATGCAGCAGGCGTACTCTGGGGAAAGACAGCTCACGTTGTTGAAAGCGTGAGTGGTTGTCGGTTGCGTGCCCTCGTGGTATACCATACTCTTTCCTTTTCCTGCATACTCTTTCAAAACGTCACCTATCTCATTCTGCAAACTCACCAAAGGAAAATCTTGCGCCAGTTAAGTTTCAACCAAGCTTGCAGTTATACCAAATTATTTTGTTGGGATTAACTACCGAGTTTTTTTGTTATTGGTAATAGTTTTACGGGCTTTCTACTAAACATCATGGGAAACGTCACAACTTCATGTAAGTAATAAATTATTATTATTATATTTTTTTTTCAAATTTATATCTACAACTATATTTCTTAATTTTATTATAATATAAATAATTATATATAATTAAAATAATTTTGTATTAAATTCAAATTTTAATTAAACTTAGAGAAAGTAAACTCTTTAAAGTTTCTTATTATTTATTAATTTTGATAATTAACAAATCTTAATTAATAATAAAATTACGCAAAATAATCAGATTAGTTTAAATTCTGTTTAAATTTTTACTTTTGAATTAATAAAAAAATTCACCCTTAACAACAGAGGTTTAAATCTCTAGGTCAGGGTCAAAATCTGAAGATCAAATCAACGATAATATTTAATTAATAATTTCACAAGAATTGTAGTACATATTTTTTTTATCAAAAAATGTTATAAACCCACTAGTTTTTATAAAATGTATAGGTAAGTCTTGAGGTTTCTTCTTCTTTATTAAACTTTTTTCTTTCCTAATAAGTTTTATTTTGTCTTCTTTTTTTCTGTACTATTATCTTCTCTTCTAAGCTTTCTATTTTTTTTTTTGGAATTTCTTTTACCTTAACTATTTTTTTTTTATCTGCACTTTCTTTATTCTACCAGTCTCTTCAAATGGCTGATCTATCGCAGTTTTATCTTTTTTAGTATTATTTTTCTGATTTTATTATTAGTTTATTTATTTTGTATCTTTTTCTCACTGTTCTTGTTTTATTTTCTTGTGTTTAGAATCAACTATTTTGTTTATGTACTAATACCAATATCTAGCTACATTGTTATAATTCATTGATTCAGAGTAAGTTTTGGTCTGCTATTTTTGTATAATGCTCGATCAAGAAATCGTGCACTGCCATCTTTAATTCAGTCTATTCTCTTTCTCACTGTGCATATTCTACGTTTCAAAAATCTTTTTTGTTATGCTTTAATAGGATTTTATTAAATTAATAGATATTGTTTCCAATTTTTTTATTTTTATTGTTTTTTTTTAAAGATTTTTAGAACTTTTAATTTCTTTGTTTTTAACTTTTAAAATGTTTTTATTGAAAATGTTTTGTAAATTATAAAATTTCTTCAAAATTTTAATCTTAGGTTGAAATGTTTTTTTTTTTCTTTTTCTTTCAGTTATTGTCGTTTTCCAAGCTTTCTAAATCATTTTCATCTAGATTTATCTTTTGTTTTTATTACTTTTAATCGTAAAGTTTTCCGAAACGTCTACAACCAACAAGTGTCTAATTTTTTTTTCCACCTTCTCATAATTAGTAGTCGTATAGACAGACACAGTGTGCCATCTAACAAAGAGTGCTGGAAGGTGCGAGAGTTGGTATAATAATGTTGGCGGATAACAATGTTATCTCTTCGGCTCTCGTTTGGCCAACCTTCACGATTAGGCAAAAACAACTACTTCGTGGACTAATGCCCCGACCGACATTACATCACCTAATCGCCCAACTAGCAACACACTGAAAGGCAGTGTAACCAGAACTAGCAAAGGTGTTCCAATCGAACAACAACGTCGAGAAACCTTTTACCGGTTTCGGGGTTTTTGGCCTTCATCCGAGAGCCGAAGAGATAACTTTGTTATCCGCCAACATTATTATACAATTCTCGCACCTTCCAGCACTCTTCGTTAAATAGCACACTGTGTCTGTCTATACGACTACTAGCCGAACTTCGCTTGATATAAGCGAGTTTTCTCACCCGTTCCAATCGAGCACAACGCTCCTGGATACGCTGTACAGACGAGGGGCAAAAATCCCGAAACCGGTATACAGTTTCTCGACGTTGTTGTTCGATTGGAACACTTTTGCTTCTCATAATTAGTTTAATAACGTTTTGAATAATATCTGTTAGCTACATTTTTTAGGGAGACAAAAAGATAATCATCTTGCTACAACCAACTCTTATTGAGCTTAATTTATTGTCGATCTTTTTTGTTTTCTTCTGTATTAAATGTTTTTTACTTCTCTCTGTCTTGTGTCATTTCTTTAGCTTAATCCGATAATGAAGATAATTTATAATATAGAGGTATAGTTCAACAAAAGATAAGTGAGCTGACTTTTTAAGTCCTCCCAATAGACAGAAGCATAAAAATTATTGCAGCTACTGCAAATCTCAAATAAACCATAAAATCATTTATAAAAGTTGTTTTATGAGCGTTTTCATTTTTCGGAACCATTAAAAGATGTAAGCAAACTCTATCAAGGTTGTTATTAAATGTGCAAGTGCGCACTCTCATAAATCAAGTTTTATGAGTGGTTTTATGGTTTACTTGAGGTCTGCAGTAACTGCAATTATTTTTATGCTTCTGCTTACTGAGAGGGATTAAAAAATCATCTTTCGTTGAACTTTACTTTCTATTTTTGCATTGGTTTTTTTTCACTTTTGTCTATTGATCTTGCCTTCTAAATCAACTTTCTTATAGTCTTGTTTGCTGTTTGATTTTTTTGTTTTATATATTATTCGAGTTATCTTATATCTATCTACTGTTGTTACTTGTTCTATTTTTGTTTTCTCTAGTTTTATGTTAGTTTCTTGTTTATTATTGCTTATTGTTTTTTGGTTTTCTCTATGCCGGTTATAAGTTTTCTACAGAAATTTTTGTTCTGAATGTACTTTTGAAAATGATTTTGATGCTATTTTAATGCTAGTAAAGGCAGATTCTGATTCTGAAGATTTATCGTATTCCTCTTAAATCTATTACAAATGAATCTTAATGACAGTACAAACAATATCTAATAATACTAAAAAAAATTTGGGGTCTAACGTTTGCAGACCAATTTTTTCTGTAAATTTGTAATGACCAAAAGTTTGGAAAACTTAAAATTTCTTCTTACCTACTCTACCACGGTAAAAAACTTTTCTCTCTTAAAATAGCCTATATGTGGGAGCTTCAAGCTTTTATCATACAGAATTCTATTTATACTCCTTATTTGTGTTAAAATTTGTTTTGAAATGTCATCAAATGACCACCAACGTAATTAGATTGCAACAATAGTAAATGTGTCAGGTAATTTTAGCACAAAAGGAATTCAACACAATAACACCAATACCCAAGTGTTTACATATTTTTGTTAATTAATTTTCTAATTACTAATTTATGTAATTAATTCAAGCAGAAAGCAAATAGTGATGGCTATTATAAATTGTAATTTTATAAGTAATTGAAATCGAATTGCAGGTGCATGCACTTTACCTACTTCTTCCAATTATTTAGTCTTCATCAAGGTCGCATATTTGATTAAGTAACAAGATAATCATATGTTATTAATTATTATTACCAATTAGTTTTTTATTACACTGAAATCACGTTGCAGTTTTTAAATTTAGCGAGTCATTACAGCTTAAAATAGATTTTTCTTTATTTTTAATGTAATTAATATTACTAAAATGTTAATTTTTAATAACAGTTATTAATGTTAAATTAAAATAATAGTTAAAAGTAGCTGTTATTGTTAAATTGTTGTTAAATTTTTAATAATAACAGTTACTAGCTGTTACTGTTATTTCAAAATAACAGTTAAAGTATCTTTTTTTAAGCTGTTAATTTCAAACTGTTATTTAGAAAAATACGTTATGGCGGCTGCTTTAGTTAGTTTAGAACCAAAAATTAAAAAATCTATATTCTCTTTGAGATTGTTTTTATTGATTTAGAAATATCATAAGAATTTTACTTAAAAATGCAGGAAATATTAGAGGAAACAGGTAAAACGTGACTCGTGCAAAAATAGATTCTTAAGAAATAGCTTTTCAATTAATTAAATTGTCAATGAATGATTCATTTTCTGGAACAACTTTTTTGGGCTTCAGTAGTCGATAATATACCAATTCAAAACACGGAAATGTGATTCTTCAGGTCATAAAATTCAAAAACTGCAAGAGAAATTATAATTAGCCAAGTTTTTACTGACATATTTAAAATTTTGTTGTTGTTTAATCAGTTGTAAATACCATGTCTGTTAAATACCTAATAACCAATTAGTAATTACATAAACAATATTTACCTTTTCCCTGACTCTCTTTTAAACACTTCACGTTTTAAACAACGTGAATTGTTATTAGAAATTGAAGATACGTATCGAGTTTAACAACAATTATTTTATTTTTGTGTTTTACTGCAAATAAATCTAGCAGAGAGAAAAGCTTGTTTATTATTTAATCAATAAACAATTAATATCACCTGTATCGTGAAATTTTTTATCTAGATGTTAGCTAAACAAATCGAAATACTTGTTTTGTCTTTGTAAAAAATCATAACTGTGTTAAGGTGATCTTCTAGTAGTACCTAAAGATTGAGAGAAAGGTAGGTTGGTAGGGGTCAGTTCTATAAATAAATAAACTTCATCTAATAAAAGCCAGAATCTGAATTTTTTTGAAAGATGTCATGAAAAGACGATGAAATTAAGTTCATATAACAACTTTGCGATTGGCATTAGTTGGGGTCTGCAGGAGGAGCAGCACGTTGTTGTGCATGGGATTTTCTGTTACGACATGAACTTGGATCAAATGACAAAGTCGGAGAAATATGCCGCGATTATGTTCGGTCTTGAATTGAATTGGTTATAGAAAAGCAAAATTGGCGATGGTTTTGGGCAGAAATATTGAATTAAAAGTTACCAAAAAAACACCAATTTTTAAATGTTTATTTCAGCTATTTTGCAGCAAAAGTTCAAAAAGGATTTATAGTATTGTAATGAAATAAAGTAATAGACAATATATAATGATAATTAGGTATTGAAAAATCTAAAAATTATAAAAAAACTAAATTAGGTATATCGGGCTTGCCAGAGAGCCCGAAAGTTGTTTTAAACTAACAAATTATGAAAATGCAAAAATTTATTGTATTTTTAAATTTAGCAAAGTTGGCAACACTAGAAAATCAATCAATTATAATTTAAAAAAATGATAAAAAGGCGCACAATTTAAAAATATTTTTTATAGAGTTTGGTTCTTTAAAAAGGTAAAAATAAGGTCTTTATTATGTCACTTTCTATTTTATATACCCAATTCATCAAGATGGAATTTGGTATTTTAAACAAGTATTATACAAACTGGAGTATAAATATGGATTAGAGCGTTTTATTAGCTAAACTGTAGAGAATTTTGAAAAAGAAAAGCAGCATTAAATAGCTATAAAAATTCTGATTAAAGTTACGTTTTGTGTTAAAAATTTCTGAGCATCTCTTGCACCTGCTTTTTATCATAAGAGGTTACCCTTGTCATAAGGTATTTTACAAGTGTTTTGACCTTCATACACGAAATTTTAGCCGATGAAAACGCACTTTTTAAGATCATATTTATTTTATTGTGCCAAGATAAACCTTAGTGTTCTAAACGGTCGACAATTGTGTTACAAACACATGAATAAATCTAATAAATTTTAGAAGAGATAAGTAAACAAACTGAAAATGTGGTACATATTTGTCTAAAAGTGTACCAAGTTGTTGAGTAAAGCTTATGTCTATGCACCAGATTTGTGTTGAGAAGCAGCTAGTAAAGTAGCTAACTGTCGAGTCTGAGGATTCCAACAAAAAATTAATTTTTTTATTGTCAAAATGTTCCAATTACGTTGAAGTTCTTTATTTACAGGTGTAGAAAAACGTTCTGTCTATAAAGCCAAAGCTTTGCTTTTGTATTTAGTCTTACAGGCATCTTCAGTTAAAGATAGAATAAGGATAAAGCCTACAAGGCTTAATGTGCAAGAAACCAAAGCTAGAAAAGCTGGCAATGACAAATCTGCAACAGAATGAACACTCTGGCCACCTAAAGTCACAGAAACTAAAATCTAAGAGCAAGATGGTTTAGGAAGACCAATATTTAGAAGTTTTTAGAAAAGCTTCTCATAGGTCTTCGTGTCTTCAGAATAGAGATTTGATTTTAAATGATAATTAAGTTTAGGAATAAACAATTCCGAAGAAGAAAGAAGGTTATTTTCGAATAATTAATTTTGTAAAGGTTTATTGATAAAGGCGAAAATTTTTCTAGAAGTCTAGTGGCGAAAAGAGGAAATGCGTTTTTATGTAATGTAAAACCAAGAAGATGCAAATTTTTAAATTTAAAGAAATTAATATCAGGGGCAAAGGAGTAAAACTGCTTTAAAAAGAAGATGACATTTTGTCCAAACAGGTTCTAAAAAGCTAAGTTTACATTTGGAAAAATTCAGCGATAATCCAAGTCGTTTAAATTTATTGATAAGTGTTTGAAAGTCTGCAAGAACTTTATCAAAAAAATCAGCAGGAGTACCATCTTCCAAATACTAAATGTTGAGTTTAGAAACCAGGTTGTAAGGGGCTGAATCAAGAGATTGAAGATTGCTGGAGTAAGCGGATCTTCTTGCTGGAAACCAACTAGAAAAGGGATTTGGTGTTTTTTTTAGAACAAATTTAAAAGACTAGTGTAACATGAGAAAGACAATATGTTCTGGTAGCATTAACTACAACTTTATAGCTATTATCTCTAAGCTGAATAGGTTTCAAGTAATCAGCAAGCTTTTTTGAAGTACAAAAAACAACCAAATTTAGAAATCAAAAGACGAAAGTTACCTACAAGCATAAGGACTTGGACGAATGTCACCATTTTTTTTTTGGACAAGGCACAAAAAGATGCGTAAAAAAAGAGTAATTTTACAATTTACTTTGCTGGACTATAAGAGGTTACAAAGGCTGGTAATCTGGGACATTAATTGTTGTCCTTCTTCTTTTACAGACTTGCTAAGTCTTTTAGATATTGCGGTCTTAAACTATCAATTTCCGCTGTTGAACCATTAGGGAATGACATAATAGCATTTTAAACTTCTTCGTTGCTAACCATGACAGCTACAAAATTATCATCCGTTAGTTGAAGACATTATAAATTATAAAAGGGTTTAGGATGCTTGCTTATTAACTTCTGAACAGTAAAAATGTTTTTTTTTATCTTGAGAAGCTATTTTGAGAAAATAAAATCCTAATTGCTTCTTTGATATCTTCATCACTTAGTTTAGTTTTGGTAAGAGATTTTTTTTGAGTGACTTTATCCAATGGAACATGAAGAACACGAGAGGAGATTAATAAAGTTTTTCCTAAGATTCTACTCTCTTTGAAGATTGTGGAACTTAATTTTGTTCTACCAAATTTCCTGTAGCCAGATTTCTAATAACCCTGAGAGTTACAGAATTATCATCCGTTGGTTGAAGATATTGAAGATCACATGACGGTTTAGGAAGCTTCTTATTAACTGCTGAAGAGTACAACTCTAATTTCTTCTCTGATATCTCTATCACTCAGTTTAGTTTCGTCAATTTTATTAGAGCGTTAATATCAAGAAGCTTTTTTTGGGTAACTTCATTTGACAAATATTTGAATGTCGTTTGCACAAACAACTTTATTTACAAAAGTTAATCGCTTTATTTAAACAGAACATAATTAAGAGGAGTACATGTTAATCGATAATAATAAAAAAATGGTATTAATATTAGTCCTTTACAGTTTTAATTCTACCAAAAGACCAAAAAAGACTTCGAAAGTTACTCTCTATGACCAAAGCTTTCGAGAAACAGAAATCACAGAATTGATTGTTCTGTTCTTGTAGAATAGTCACTTATCAAACCCTCAATATATCAAACGCTCGAGCATTTACTTTTATCCACCTGAAAATGTCAATTTACCGATTTATATTTAGGTATTTAATCAAAGAGAAGCTAAAACAGGTAAACAAAGAACAGTGACCTAACAATTTTGTAGTTTTAGAATTCTAAGTATAGATTCGACCTGTCTGTTACATAATCTAGAGCACATTTGAGCCACCAATCTTGGTCTTCCGCACTAAATAGCGTTACATAAAACACTCGCTGCAACTTAAGACCATTATGTAAGAAACTTAATTATAAAACAGGATCCAAATTAGAACAGTACTAAAAAAAGTTTGCAGATTGTTTGTGACAAGGTCATGTTAAGTAATAGGTATCAATATTGCATCTAATAATAAAAAAAAATTTACATGTCAGTAAACAAGTTTTTTTTGGTATTTTTAGAACAGAAATTCTAAACTTGAATTGCTTTAATTGAAAACAATTACTCACGAGTTTATATATAACAAGTGAAATTAAAAGCCTCATTGTTCTAGCTATACTTACCTTCACGTTGACGTAACCGTGCTTGCAAAATGTGCATCAAAATCAATAAAATATTTGTTTAAAACGCAATTTTGCATAAATTAATTAATTGATTGAAATTCTTAATGAAGAAAAGAATTGAAATGCTAGGTAGCTACAGAAAAATTACTCGGTTTTACATTGAAATGTCTTAATTAAAGTAACTTAATTTACCTTGATTTTAATTGTGATTCAATTTTTTTAAATAAAATTAAAAATGAATCTGTGCAATACAGGCGATATTTTAGACTTGTCTTTGAAAATCACGTGTTAAATAAAACTGTAAATCACGTGTTTCAACCTGAACTTTACATTTTCTTGAAACTACAACCTCTAAATATGACGACGATTTTTTTAGAATCGATATTAATTTCTCCATTGAGACATATGAATTATACGTTTTCATAAACACGGAAAGGCTAATTGAAAGAAATGTATTAAGGACATGAAAGGCTAGAGTTAGGAAATTATTCAGATTTTAATTTTTTAACAAAATTCAAGTTAATATTTGTATAACAAAGCATTTAAATTTAATTTTGAAATTTATAATAATAACCGTTGACAGTTATAGAAATATATTTATTAATTTAAATTTTATTTGAACTGTACAATGCACTGATGCTCTATACTGGCTCAGCCTCTTATCCATCGTGGTATAGACGGTACTGAAAAACTCGTGTGTCTTCTTATTTTAACAAGCGATTTTTGTATTTTTTAAATTATGTTTATAAATACATCTATTGAAACAGTATTTTACACAAATTTTTTATCTGGGACCAATTCAAAAAAATGCAACAGAGGTTGTCTCTAAAAATTAAAAGAACAAAATTCTAAATTATTTTTTTAGAGTATTGGCAAAAAAGACGGTGAATTATTGCTTGATTACTATTTAGATTTGCTATCAATTTTATTATAAATTAAGATTTTAATAATTTATATTTTTTTAAATAAAAATTATCGGCCAAAGCGTTTAATACAAATTTTGTCTGTTATTTTTAAAATCAACAGAAGATATTTTACTTATATAATATATTTATATAACTTGTTTTTAACAAAACCGGATGTCATTGTCTTTTGGTTTTATAAAATTTTATAAAAACTGGGAGATATATGCAACAATTTATGAAAGCGGAAACTGCAAGAGAAGGCATTTCAATATACTAGTAATTATAGGCCACATTTTATAAAAGATTGGCTGCCATAAGAGGCATTTTATAAAAATCGGAATTAAGAGAAGACATTTTATTTATAGTTTTTTTTATTAAAAATAGAAGTCATAGATAAAATTTTATAAAAATTGGGAGCCATAGACAGCAATTTATTAAAATGGAATCAATAAGAGAAGGCATTTTATAAAAATCTTTATGAACAAAAGACATTTTAAAGCTTTTTTTTATTAAACTTAGGAATTTTATAAAGACTAGGAGCCATAGGCAACAATTTATAAAAATGGAAGCTGTAAGAGAAAGCATTTCAATATACTGGGAAACATTTTATAAAAATCGGATTAAACAAGCGACCAGAAGTCGTAGACGAAGGCAGCAAAAGAAAGCGTTTTAAAATACTAGAAGGCATTTTATAAAAATCGGAATTAACAAGAGATATTTTAAAGTTTTTTTTATTAAAGCCAGAAGACATACTTTTCTGGTTTTATAAAATTTTATAAAAACTAGGAGACAAAAGCAACAACTTATAAAAATGGAAGTGCTAGAGAAGGCATTTTAATATACTAGAAGCCTTTTTATAAAAATAGGAATAGACATTTTAAAGCTTTTTTATCAAATGCAAAAGTCGTATACGAAATTTTATAAACACCGGTGCCATAGGCAAGAATCTATAAAAATGGAAGTAGCAGGAAAATGAATTTTAAAATACTATAAGGCATTTTATAAAAGTCTGAATTAACAAAAAACATTTCAAAGTTTTTTCTTTATCAAAACCAGAAAAAATACTTTATAATTTATAAAAATGAAAGCTGAAAGAGAAGGCATTTTAATCTTCTAGAAGGAATTTTATGAAAATCCGACTAAACAAGAGACATTTTAAAGCATTTTCTTATAAAATTTTGAACTCGTAGACAAAATTTTAGAAAAACAGAAGCCATAGGCAAGAATTTGTAAAAATGGAGGGTGCAAAAGAAGATATTATAAGATTCTAGAAGGTATTTTGTGTCAATCAAAATGAACAAGAGACATTTTAAAGCTTTTCTTTATTAAATCCAGAAGTCGTAGACAAACTTTTATAAAAACTGGTAGCCATAGTTAAGTATTTATAAAAATGGAAGCAGCAAGAGAAGAAGCTTTAATATACTAGAAGGCATTTTATAAAAATTGGAATTAACAAGAGACGTTTCAAGGTGTTTTTTTTAACAAATTGAGAAGACATAGGTTTTATAAAATTTTATAAATACTGGAAGACAAAGGCAACAATTTATAAAAATGGAAGCCGCAAAAGAAGGCATTTTATTATACTAGAAATTAGTAGATAGTAATTAAAATTGTAGACAACATTTTATAAAAAATTGGCTGTTACAATAGGCATTTTATTAAAATTGGAATTAACAGTAAACATTTTATATATAGCTTTTTTTTATCAAATCCAGAAGTCGTATACGAAATTTTATAAAAACTGAGAGCTATAGGCAATAATTTATAAAAATGGAAGCAGCAAGGAAAGCATTTTACTATATTAAAAAGCATTTTAATAAACTAGGAGGCATTTTATAAAAGTTGGAATAATTAAGAGATGTATGTAACATTTATAAAAACTGGGAGCTACAAGCGACTATTTATAAAAATAGAACCTGCAATAGGCATTTTATAAAGTTTGTAATAAAACTGCCTTTTTTGTGATGAAATGCCTTTTTTCAAGTAGATGCTCTATATATTTATAAATTTATGGGTTTTTCTAAGAAACATATTTCGATGAGTCCTAGACAC
This sequence comes from Tribolium confusum, assembly GCA_029207805.1. Lineage (NCBI taxonomy): Eukaryota > Metazoa > Arthropoda > Insecta > Coleoptera > Tenebrionidae > Tribolium > Tribolium confusum. Next base: position 2,896,567 of record JALGAY010000004.1, read on the forward strand.
CCCAATCCAGGACTGGATTGTTTTTAATATATTTTTTTTTGCTCATTGCGAAATTTATTTCTAAAAAAAACTTGTTATTGTTAACAGATCTCGCTGATTAATCGTCACCACGTTATGGAATCCGAATCGGGAACAACCAACACAAAAATTTCCGATTCTGGATATTCAAACAGCTGTAGTAACAGTAACTCTCAAAGAAGGTAACCCTTCCCATATCTTTAAAGCTTCAACTAACTTTTTATTATTTAAAGTGCAAGTTCTAAATCTAGACATAGTGGCAGTAACTCAAGCAGAAGTAGTGGATATTGTGGCAATACTAATCCGGATGAAAGGTACTCAACAAATTTAAATAACATAGTTTTTACTCCCAAAATTCTAGTGGCGAATTTGGATTCCAACTTCCAAAACGCAACAAAGAACACAAAAAGAAAAAACTTAAATCAGCAAATTCTAGTACAAATGGTGGAAACGTTTCACTTACACCAACAGAAGACAGCAGAACCGTTTGTGTTATCTTGAAAGAAGACAGTGCTGAACAAACTATGGGTTAGGATTTTTTTTCTTGGGGTTGGTGGTGGTTTAACTTGAGATTTCAGGTGTTGAAGTACTTCCTGTTCCTGTTGTGGAAACAGCAGTTCCGACAACTGATACTGTTGAGAAGAATGAGCCTGATCTGAATGTTTCTCCTTCAGTGCCAGTCACAGGTAATAGTAATGATAATTAACTCGTCTAATTAAGTGAATTACTAATTAAGTAATAACGGGTGTGCTTCGAGTAAAGATTTAGATGTAACACATTGCCTGTGGTGTGTTTTTTTTGCATGTTAGCGGAGACACCACCACCAGATAAAGAAATGGTCTGGACTGATCAGCAAAATCATCAAACGGAAAATGAAAATTTTCTAAATATACCTAATGTTCCTATGGAAGCTTCAGTTGAGAAGAAAACAACAATTTGTCCACCAGAAGTAAAAGAAAGTAAAAAAAATTAACAAAAAATAAAACAGCTGTTTTTAGGATGGTTTCTGTTGTGTTATTTCTATGTATGATGGTGTTGTGTTATATACAACTCCTAGTTTAACAGCAGTTTTGGGTTTTCCTAAAGATATGTGGTTAGGAAGATCTTTTATTGATTTTGTACATCCCAAGGATAGAGAAACTTTTTCTAGTCAAGTTACTACAGGTATTGCGTTACCTCTTGTTGATTCCCAAGGAAAATACAAAGGTTTGTTGTTTTATCACTCGAAAAACTAATCCTAAAATCCTTTTCTTCAGATATTAAAAATTGTTTATATGTATGTCTTCGTAAATATAGAGGACTCAAATCTTCTGGATTTGGTGTCGTTGAAAAAGCTGTTTCTTATCAAGCTTTCCAATTGACTGTTACCTTTAGACACCTAAATGAAACACCAGATTCTAAAAAACTTCTAGATACAAACGGTGGAATGTTTCTTGTTGTTGTTGCAACTCCTGTTTATTCCGCATATAAAGGTAAAGTACCCAAATCTTTAACTACGTTTTAACAAGTTTTTCTAGTTCCTGAAGAAAGAGTTAAATTTGCTAAATTCGGAATGAGACATACAGCAGCTTGTACTTTTAGTCACGTAGATCCAGATGTAGTTACAAATTTTGGATTTTTACCTCAAGACATGGTAGGAAAATCAATTTTTGATTTCTACCATCCTGAAGACATGTCCTTTCTGAAAGAAGTTTACGAATCTGGTAGGTCAATCTTATATTAAAAATTTTTCTTCTGATTTTCTTCTTCAAGTTATGACAATGTGCCAAATTGCCGGCTCAGTTTTCCGAAGTAAACCTTACCGCTTTGCTGTGCAAAATGGCGGTTTTGTGATGATAGAAACAGAGTGGTCGAGTTTTGTTAATCCTTGGTCAAGACGGTTAGAGTTTGTTATCGGCCTACATAGAGTCCTACAGGTGAGTTTTTGCAAAATTTGTGATAACAATTTATTAGTGCTGTTTAGGGTCCAAGAAATCCCAATATTTTCGACCAAAATAAAACTGATGAGAAGAAATATATTCCTGAAGAAGTTATGAAAGAAAGTAAAATAATTCAAGGCGAAATTTTATTATTATTGAACAAGGTAAGATTGTAATTGTGTAACCTTCTGGTATTGTTATATAAAACTGTTTTTTGTAGGAATTATCAAGGCCGTCTGAAGCGGCAAAACAAGAAGTTTCAAAGAGATGCAAGGATCTTGCTAATTTTATGGAATATTTAATGGATGAAGTTAATAAAACTAATTTGCAACTAGACTTACCTCAAGATACCGATCCGACCATTTCGGTAAGTCTAAGAAAATTGGTAAGTGCCCCATTTTTTTTATTGGTTTTTACTAATGGGCACTGGTTACTAACACCTCTGGAATATTCTTGGATCAGATAGTTTACACAACAAAAACTAGAAGTTTGGTTAAATTAAAAAAATAAATGCCGGTTACAGATCTTTTATGTTATCCTGGAGGACGAGAAGAGTAACAACACTCAGTCACACAGTATAATGCTTACGATTGTCGCTCAATAACGTCGCTTCGCTCGCGACAGTCAGTAGCTTGCTTTTTGTTTATGAGTTTATATTTTTTTGTTTGCATTTTTTTAATAATTTTACTAAGCTTCCAGATAGCGTTGTGTAAACCGTCGTTCGTAACACTACTTTGATTGATATTTCAGGAGCGGGATTCAGTAATGTTAGGAGAAATATCCCCACATCACGACTACTACGACAGCAAATCGTCATCTGAGACACCTCCTAGTTACAATCAATTAAATTATAACGAAAATATTCAAAGATTTTTTCAAAGTAAACCAAAAACAACAATATCAGATGAGAGTAGTGAAAGGCCAAGTGCTTCAAATGATACAGATCCGGAAGGAAAAATTCTTTCTTCTGTTCAGCACTGTGCTAATAATCAGTGAGTTTCTTGAATAAAAAAATTGAAAAAAAAACTAAAAAAAAATGTTTAGGAAGTGTCTTTCTCCGGTTGAAAACAGTGGAGCTTCCGGAAGCGGAAGTGCAGGAAATTTGAGTTCCGTGAGTAATCCAAACATGGAGAGTGCAACAACAAGTGCCACAAATACCTCAAATAGTTCGTATAAACCTTTACATCTCACAGAAGCCGTTTTGTACAAGTAAAAATTCTTGAAACGTCTTGTATATAATTTTTTAACAATTTTTTTGTAGACATAATGAAGATATGGAAAAAATCATGATAAAACGGCACCGAGAACAGAGATCTGTAACAAGAGAGAGTAAAAAGTCTCACCACAAACACGAAAAGATAACTACTGATAAAAATTTAGAAAGGAATGCTAATACGTTTCAAATACATGGAATTAAACGAAGTGTTTCACATTCGTGGGAAGGTGAAAATCATAAAATTACAAAACATAAACATCAAGGAAGGAATAACCAGAATATTGAAGCTCAAACAAGGATGAAACCTCCACAAGTGCCAGTTGATGAAACAAATAACGAAAATATGTACCAACAAGGGGTAAGTTATTTTTTAGCTAAAACTAAAAAAAACTAGTGCCAGAGTGGCTTCTGATACACAGTTAAGAAAAAAAAATTAATATCACTTCTATAAACCGTCTATCTCACAGAAATCGTTGACAAGACGACGCCAGTGTCTCCATGAGCTGCGTTGATTTGTTCGCGTTATTGCTCTTTGCTCCTCTTAACAAAATATCGGTTATTTTAATATCTCAGTTTTTTAACTGAAGGGATTAGTTTTTTTGGTCTAATTTTTGGAATTTTGACTTTCTGAGCTTTATAACTCAAATTTTTTACAGCTAAACGATGTAAATTTGTGGCCCCCTTTTTCGGTCACTGTAACTCCAATAAGTAACACTCAAAGTATAAACGTTACTTCAAACCCAAATTCTTTGGGAGGACTTACCCCAAGGATGTTCCCTCTTTACTACATACCAACAACCCAGCAAAGAGGTTTTGATGGAAATATCACCGACCCTCGATACCAAGGTTTTAATTTTTTTTTAAATATTTAAAATCTGAACTAATTAATTTTCTTAGTTCAATACATGCCAGGAATGATCTACAATTACAACCCGATTTTTCCAGCTCCTCCAATAATATGTTCCCCTCTTCCTGTCTTACCAATTTCTGTTAATTCCGAAATGTGTTCAAATAATCCCACAAATCCCCCGAATGAAACCACAACTGAGTACAAAACAACTCACCAATTCCAAAGACCAGCATCTCAAGCAACTTCTGTTAAAGCCGAACCTGGGAGTGCTTTAGGGTCTATAGCGTCTGCCAATAAGGTAAAAAACTAAAATATTGTTATTGTTGTGGTTGCACTAACTTGACTAAACGCAAATTTAATGCTTGGTTGGGATTACAGGCAATGTCTGAATGTTCACGCAAGGATTTAACTCTTCAGTCAGTTTGTTCTCCTGATTCTCCATTGGTTAGTCCTCCCGATGGAGAAATGGAAAATTTTCAGTTAAACCAAAAGGTTAACACACATTCTGTTTGTGCTTGCATGTTAGAAAATCATCTCTAAATTTTTTTATTTCATAAATCTGTCTGGAAAATTCTTTTCTTTCCGTAAATTTTTGGCTGAAAAGCCAGATTTATGATGAATTCCATTATTAATGTTTTTTTGTTGTGACCCATGCGGTTTGAGGTAAATGACCAGACCATTCACGTGAGTATTAATTAAATTCATTAACGAAATTTAAAAATTGCACTTTCTCAGTAGATAAACATAATTAAATGTTAAAAAAAAGTTTTCAGAAATTTGAAATTTTTATATTTTTTTTTGTAATTTTCAGATTAATAATTTAATCACAAGTCCACTTTACCGTAATAATCATATTATTGATGATGAAAGCTGTTTTTCATCGTCTTATTCTTCATTTTTGAAAACTGACTACGGTTCTGGATCTAATGATGATGCTAATGCTTCTGAAAATAAATCTTCTCAAGACGATTCGGTAAGTTTTTGTAAATTCAAATTTCTAATTTTTTCAATTTTTACATAAAAATCGTAATCGGAAAAAAACCATTGAGTATTAGTCAAAATTTTTCAAAAATAAATTTCTCTGATTCTAAATGCTAAAAGTTTTCAAGACCCTTCTGACCTTTAAAGCTTAGAAAAAGAACACTCTAAAATTTCTCACTTGAGGATGACAACATTGTTGGCAGAGTTGTTACTTTTTAAATTAATTTTTGACATTTTTGTTAGGTTTTAAAGAATCGCAAAAATGTGCCAATCCGAAAACGTGATCCTCCGTGGTTAGAAACAGTAACGATAACTCCTGATATTATCTACAAATATCAGATGTCAGTAAAAGGCTTGGACGATATTCTGGAAGCAGATCTTCACGCTTTGAAACGAATTGATCAGGTTTGTAAAATTGTTAGTAACTCCTAATCTGGAGCAATTATTAATCAAAAAACTCATAAAATTTGGATATTAACTCCATCGCCGACAAAATGATACCAACTCGTAAAAATTGTGATTGCAGCCAATGCTGGTAAACGACCAATTAAACCAGCTTTATATCGAAATGGAATTAGAGGGATTATCGACGAAATTAACGTTGGAGGAAGGAATTACGTCTAGCAGCAGTGGGGATGAAATTACCAACTCATCAAAAGTAATTGTCGAATTTGGGTTTTGTTCAATTGCTGATTTTCTTATTGCAGCCGAAGAAAAAAAGGAGGTCGCAGAATGCTGTCATGATGATGTTTTATGAGGAAAATGCACCTTTTCCGTCACCGAATAAGTCATAAGAACTACACTGTTACTATTTTTATAAAGTGTTTTTATTTTTCTATTGTGACTCAAGTTGCACATTTTGATGTTGTAGAGCGACTTTTTACACTATTCTTCTAATATTTAGATAACTACACTTGTATTTAAAGTCTGCGTTGTACATTTAAAATAAATATTTTAAAACAAAAACTAATTTTTTATTTTTTGTGAAGAAGCGACAGGGAATCCCTTGTAAGTAAAACTTACCTGTGATTGTGTTGGTACGTATTTATTTATTTTATCTAGTTCTTAAAAAACTGTTGCTTGCGGTTCCCAAATTTAATAAAAGTCTGGCTTTCTACTCTCAATTTTGATGAATCTGTCGCCGACACTGCCAGTTTTCAATTTATCTAATTTTAAAGAAACTATCGCCTTTGGCTACCAATTTTAAACTGTCGCAAACACGGCTTTCAATTTTTTAAATTTTTGTCTAATTTTTAAACAACTGTTGTTTAACAGCCTTTAAATATGATATAATGAAAATGTCTATTTCTGTTCTCAATTTTAATGAAACTGTCGCCCTTGACTTCTAATTTCAATTTGTCTTCTGCACAGCTCCTAAGTTTAATAAAAGTGTTTCTTTCTGTTTCAAATTTTAATTAAACTGTTTTCGCGGGCAGACAGTTTTTATTATGCCTAATTTTGAAGAAACTGTCGCTTGCGACTATTAAATTTAGTAAAACTGTCGCTTTCTGTTTTAAATTTTAATAAAACTGTCGCCCTTGGCTTCCAATTTTAAACTGTCTTCTCCACAGCTTCTAATTTTTTCTCTTTATTATCTTATTTATAAGCAACTGTTGTTTGTGGCTTCCAAATTTAATAAAAGTATTGTTTTCTGTTCTCAATTTTAATTAAATTAATTTTTCTGGTTGTCAGTTTTATTTTATCTAATTTTTAAAAAACTGTCACTTGCGATTCTTAAATTTAATAAAACAGTCGCTTTCCGTTCTAAATTTTAATGAAGCTGTTGCCCTTGATTTTCAAATTTAATCTGTCTTTTGTACAGCTCTTAGTTTTAGCTCTTTATTATTTTATTTATAAGCAACTGTCGCTTGCGGTTTCTAAATTTGATAAAAGTATTGCTCTCTATTTCCATTTTTAATTAAACTGTCGTCTCTGGCTGCCAGTTTTTATTTTATCTAATTTTTAAGGAACTGTCGTTTGCGACTCTCAAATTTAACAAAACATCGTTTTCTGTTTTTATTTTTACTGTAACTGTCGCTCTTGTCTTTCAATTTTAAACTGTTTTCTGTACAGCTTTTAAATTTTTCTTTTTATTATATTATTTATAAAAAACTGTCGCTTCAGACTTCCAAATTTAATAAAAGTGTTGCTTTGTGTTCCCAATTTTAATTAAAGTGTTTTCTCTGGCTGACAGTTTTTATTTTATCTAATTTTTAAGGAACGGTCATTTGTGATTCTTAAATTAATAAAACTCTCGCCTTCTGTTTTAAATTTTAATAAAACTGTCGGTCGCTTTTTGCTTTCAATTTTAATCTGTCTTCTGTACAGTTTCCAATTTTATCTCTTTATTTATAAGCAACTGTCGTTTGCAGTTTCCAAATTTGATAAAAGTGTTGCTTTTTGATTCTAATTTTAATTAAACTGCCGTCCTTGGCTGCCAGTTTTTATTTTACCTAATTTTTGAAAAAACTGTCGCATTCTGTTCTAAATTTTAATGTAACTGTCGTCCTTTCTTGCACAGCTTTCAAATTAAATTTTTTATTATCTTATTTGTAAGCAACTGTCGCTTGCAGCTACAAAATTTAATAAAACTGTTGCTTCTTTTTCCTAATTTTATTTGAACTGTTGCTTCTAGCTGCCAGTTTTTTCATCTGATTTATAAAGAACTGTTGCATTTGGCTTTCAATTTTAAACTGTTGTTTGTACGGTTTTCCATTTCTATTTTTTTTATCTATTTTTTAAAGAACTGTTGCCTTCGGTTATTAATTATAATGAAACTTTCGCCATCGCTGCCAGTTTTTAATTTGTCTAATTTTTAAGAAACTATCATCTTTGGTTTCCTGCTTTAAACTGTCTTTTGTGCAACTTTTAATTTTTTATTTCTTTATCATCTTATTTATAAGCAACTGTCGCTTCTGGCTTCTAAATTTAATAAAACTGTCGTCTTCTGCTCTCAATTTTAATAAAACTGTGCTCTCTAACTTCCAACTCTCCTGCTGGTTTCAATTTTTTCAAAAAAAATGTTTCTAATTTGAAAGGAACTGTTACCTGCGGTTTCTAATTACTTTTAAATAAGAATTAGAAGCCACAGATTACTGTTTTATAAGAACTGGGAACTAGAGGCGACAGTTTCCTAAAAATTAAAAATCTTAAACAACATTTAAAAAACTGGAATTTATAAACAAATTATAACAATAAAAGAATTATTTTTTTCACATTGATGTTATATCAATAATGGGATAATGCGATATAGAATATTTAGAATATTTTAGATAAAAAAATTTTTATGCTGTACTTATCTCAAAGTTTTAACTAATTTTAAATAAAAATTAGAAGTCTCCAGCTAACAACTTTAAACAGAAATTCTTAACGTTCTTTTTTAAGAGTATTTAGGCCCTAAAATATTAGGACAAAATTGTTACTTCAAGGACTTTACTATACAAAATTCAATTTTATACAACAATGTATCTATGATTATTAATTTATAAGAAACGGTTATTTGCAGCTTTCAATGTTAAATAAAGTATCCCTAGCGATTTTCAGTTCCTATTTAATATGTATAAAAATTTTAATTTGTAAGAAACAGGGACCTGCAATTTTAAATTATTCTTAAATATGTTAGAAGCTGCAGGAAATATTTTTATAGAAACTAGAATCTGTCGTAGCAGACAGCACAGATTCCGACAGCAAATTTAAAACTAGAAATACACTAAAAACTGAGATCTCCTAATAATTAAAAAAAAGTCGATACGGATTTTTTCTACAGGGCTTAGTACTAGTAGACAGTAATAAGAGGTGTTAAGGGAGGAAGAAACGTCAACCCCATATTAACAATTTAAATTTTCTTGCTCTTTACCATGTGATGTATACTTGCAACGACAAAATGGTTTTTAACAAGTGACAAAAACTAATTCATTTTGGAAAATATTTGTTATTTAATAAGTTAGCGACATATATAAAATATTTTTTAAATTAATTAGATTTGAACAAAGCGTGTGACCGTTATAAAATTTTAATTCGATTCTCTGAAACTAACAGAAAACAGACAAAATAAAAATGTAGATCAAACAAATTGCTAATTCTTTTCTTATTTGCTTGAAAATAGTAATATTAACGAAGAAATTTATTTCAATTTAGTGTAGCTATTCGATGTAAATTTCCCAGGTCTTAGAGAAAGCAGACTAGAAAAGAGATCAAATTAGAGTAATTGGTTGCTTTACATAAACCTTTAAGATCGTCGCTGCATAATTGTAACAAAATTGATTAAAAAGCTCTCTACGAAATGCTTGAGGCTTTCAATTTCGATTGTATAAGACAGTCTAATTTTTGTAAAATTAATTACTTGAATGAATAACACTAATTCGAATTTTATTGGATGAAAACGCGTTGATATAGTAGCATGTCCTCGTAATGTGAGAAGCAATAGTGAAAGAAAACGAACATTTGAAGCTTTGAAAAGGTTTATTTTGAATAGAAATGGTGTTCAATTGACTTGATTTCAATTGCAAATTCAGCGACAGTTTAAACAGTTCTCTCTATTTGAGAAGGCTTGCTTTCAGGGATTTTCACCAAACGGTCTTTTATGTTATTGCCTGATGTCAGACCTCAAAACTTCATTAATTCACTTACAATTATTTTAATAGAATTTCACTTCATTTAATAAATACACTGCAAACATTGTTAGAATTAGTAGTATTGAGGCTTAATTTGTTCAATAACACTAAGTGATATCGATTATTTCAAAAAACTTTCTTTACTCACCGACTTCTGATCAGAAATGTTCTCAAAACGCTTTCTGAAATATTTCAAAGACCCCTCTGATGTCTACTCGGCAATTCACCCACTTTTTACAGTTTGTACTCTCTTTGGCTTAGCTCCGTATTCTTTGGTTCGGGCAGAGCATGGAAAAAAAGAATTTAAATTCGCTTGGACACCATTAATCAGAAACGCAATTTTGGTTTTAATACTTTTAGGAAGTTTGACGTATCACGCGATTTTTGATTTAATATCGTTTAAAGACAGTGATCTCCAACAAAAGCTCAGATATTTCGAAGAAATTTTTTCAAGTCTGTTGTCATGCTGTTCTGTTATTTTTGGATGCATTTTTGCTTTAAAAGTGGTTGAGGTTTTCAAGAATATTGAGGAAGTTGATGTCTCGTTTCGGAGTTTGGCTGTTTGGGTCCCTTACAAGTAAAAAAAAATGTTTTTCTAGGAACTGTAACAATTTTTTGTTTTAGAAATTTATATGTTAGTATTTTAATACATTTAGCTGGTCTTGTTCTAATTGTTGGAGCACTTACTTTAAATACAATTTTTTTTTCGTATTTGCAATACGGAACTAAAATTTATTCTTTATTTATTTTATTTATGACAATAATTTTGCCTTATTTTATTAATTTATTGATGGAATTACAGTATTGTCACTATTTGGACATATTAAGAATCAGATATAAATTACTTAATGAGTACTTAGAAACACTTGTTCAAGAAACGAAATTTTCCAGTGGTAAGTTTTAAATTTTATATATTTTTTGCTGCCGCGGCAGCTAATGTTCTTTTGCCTCAATAAAACTCGTTAAATTTTAACATGAGTCTATTTGGCATGACTTAAACAACTCAATGATGTGTTGTACACTGATATCGCCGTTGAATAATCGTCGTAGATTTGTTTGTTTTTATGAGTACTCTCGCTTGTGCTAGAAATGTGTCAAACTTGAAAAGTATAGAAACCAAACAAAACAGTGCTTTTTAGCTGCGAAAAACTAAATATACTTGTCAAATAGACTCTTGTGTTAAATATTTTTTTAAAGTTGTTGAAGGTTGGACTGAAGATCAAGTAAAATCAATTTCCACCAACAAAAACCGCAAATCGAAGGAAATTTTCGGTTCAGGCAGCAAAATCCCAAAGAGCATGTTGGCAATTTCCGATCCTGTGTTTATCGTAGATCAAGTTGCTGCTCTCCATATCAAACTAACAGATACAGCTCATATGATAAATTACGCATTTTGTGTGCAACAGCTTTTGAGAATAACTGTTGCTTTTATAAGTATAGTAACAGCACTATTTTTAGTTGCTATTAATTTTAACAAGTCGTCTGATAAAAATGAGAATAGATCACAAGTCGATTACTTTTTTACATTTTGGGCTTTTTCCAACGCTTGTGAAGTTATGGCTATTGTTTGGATTACAAGTGAGACTTGTGAAGAAGTGAGTAAAAACAATTTATTATTTATGCAATGAGATGTATACAGTGAAAAACGATGTTAAAGGAGGAGGAAAAAGAGTAAATTGAATTAATAGGATTTCCGCTTGATCAGTGATTTTAATTATTTTTTCTTGTGTTGTAATTGAAAACAATCGAATCAATAGGCTAGGGTAAAAACAAAGCAATTAAGTGATGTAACGGGAATTTCAGGCAGGGGTAGGGTAAATCTAAATACAGAATCAATGAAATTTAAAACTTTGTTTTTTGCTCTAGACAGGTGAATTTTTTCAGAATTTTTCTAATATCTCTTCTAATTAATATTAATTAATTTGTTCAAAAAAAATTAAATCTTTCCAATTTTTAACATTATTCTGAAAGAAGAAATGTCAAAGTTTATTTTGTGCAAAAAATATTTTAAAAAAAATGTAGATAACCCGAAAAAATAATAAAATTTAATTGATTCATAAGACGCGTGTTGGTGCAGCATTGCCAAGCTGAACCTGCCGTAACTCGTCAATACCTACCCTTAGTGTGTTGGTCCTACCGAGATACCACCCACCCTCTTGGAAAAAATGGCGTATTTAAGTTTGAAATGTATCGCTTCAGTGGTGGCTCTTAACTGTTATAATAGGGGGACCAATAAGTCACAGACATTAACAAACACAAAATTGGAAATATTTAGATTTTTTTGAACAAATTAATTAATATTAATTAGAAGGAATATTAAAAAAATTTTGAAAAAAATTACCTGTGTAGTACAAAAAACAAAATACAAAAAACAAACACTATTAAGAGCTTATAAGTATTTCTGAATATTTGTAGATGAAATTTCTAATAATTTTCTTCAAATTTTTGAAGACGTTTCTTAGAAACGTTAGGTTTGTTATAGTCTAACAACAATGTAGAACCAGTTTAAAACAGTACTGCGCATGTGTAGTTTAATTTCGAACCGTTGCGAACTGTTATTGGAACAAATTTAATATGTTAGTTGGATTATTACGTTATTATAATAACTTTAATAAAGCTATTGATGTTTTATCAACAAGCAGTGTTAAACTCAACCTTTCTGAATAAAATTTTATTGATCGTTATCAGAGTTGTCTGTATAATTTGTTATTAGATAATGAATCATAGAACTCCATAATTAATCTTATACGATCTGTTTCCAGGCGAATACGTGCCCTAGAATTTTGCATAAAATTAGGAACAATACAACGAATACAAATCTGCAAGATACGGTAAATATTTAAGTAGATTAAATGATTCTCCAAGAAGATAATTTCAGATTGAAATCTATTCTCTTCAAATGTATCACAACCGCTTGTATTTCACAGTTTGCGGCCTATTTCCCCTCGATTACACCTTGCTTTACACAGTAAAAAAAATCTTTTTAAAATCAACGTAATTTCTGTTTGTTTTTCAGATTGTAGCCGGCGTAACGACGTATTTAGTGATCTTAATACAATTTAACAACTCCGATTTCGTTACGAAAAACTCAAACTCGAGCTTCGAACTTGATAACATCACGACAGAAAGCTATTAAATAACTTTGGTCCACATATATATTTTTTTTTTGAGTAAATTGAAAAATATAACAGGTCGCTGCCGCTGTTAATTGAAATACGAAACCTCTTGTGCTTTCAGCTGAATATTCAACGGCTTCATAATTAATATTTCGCCTCAATTTCCAGAGTAATTGGCAAGTTGACACTTGAAATTGTTTTAAAGTTCGGCAAATATTAGCGTTGGCCACCTAAAATAGGACCGTGATTTATGACTAACTCGAGGCTAGCCAAGACTTAGTTTTGGCTATTATGTACAAGTTGAGGACACACGTGATATCCCAAAGTCTGGACGATACTGATAATATTGAAATTAGTTGCTTCTAACCGGATTATCTACACTTATCTACCTTTAAATAACTACACTTTGGTAGAGTAACTTCTCTAGATAGCACTGACTTTTTAAGTATTTGCAATAAACAGAATAAACTGAAACTTTGTGATTACGAATTTATTTCTTAGAAAAAAATTTGTAAATAATTAAGATAGCATATGAAAAATAATAAAATATACTACTCGCAAGTGAAATCCGAACACCTTGAAATTGCAGTTATTTAAGGATAATATTTTGGGAAAATGAAAGAATGTGCTCACCCAAACAATCATTTAAGTTTTATTAAAATTACCTCCAATTTATTAGTAATGGGTGTGTGCTCCGTGTTGTTCTATACACTCTTGTTTACGTCGAGGTATGCTTGCGATTTGATTATTTATAAATTCCTGGGGTACAGCGTCCCATGCCTTTTGTACTGCAACCCGGAGTTTATCTAAAGTTGTTGGAAGACGGAGTAAATCACGGATATAGCGACCCATTCAATCCCACACTTTTTCTATTGGCGACAAATCAGGAGATCTTAGTGGCCAAGGCAATACATGTTTTGTATAAAATTGAACGCTTTAAAAAAGATATTTTACATTTTTTTTTATAACTATTAGCGTTTAGAAGATATCGGAGGTCAAATTTGAAGAATTTAACAAACGCTTCTTTTTTATTTCTAAATTTTATAAGTCGTAGATAAATAAATTTTAAAAAATGCTCAACATATAGGTAGTTATGTAAAAAATAAACGTTCTACAAAAAAAGTCTTTTGTGGTTAATCGATTACTCCAACTATTTAAAAAAATTGTGGATTTAGTCTGAAATTTTGGTTTTGCGAATATCTTCTACGTGGTTAGAGTAATCGATTAACTCTAAGAGACCTTATTTATAGAGCGTTCAATTTCCTATAAAACTATATATTTTGCATTTTCTAATATTTATTTATCTACGAGTTATAAAATTTAGAATTAAAAAAAAATTTGTTAAATTCTTCAAATTTTGACCTCTTATATCTTCTAAACGCTATAAAAAAATTGTAAGATACCTTTTATAGAGCGTTCAATTTTCTACAAAAAATGTAAATAATTTTTTTTCCTACGATAAAGTAGTGACAAAATATGGATTTTGACAAATAAAACTAAAAAAAAATAGAAAACTGAGATGAGGAGCTCCTTCCAATTAAAATTAAGAGCTCATCTTTAAAAAGCATTTTTTAAAGGTGCCTAGAAACAAATTTTTTAGTTTCGGAAGCACTAGTAGCTTAGTTTAGCACTGCAAGCCTTGTAGAGGCTTGATGGGCGACCTTTCTCCATTCTTTCTTATTTAAAGTCTTTTACTTCCACTGTTTAATTCGTAACTTTGAATGTCGTCCTCTACTTTCTTTTTCCACTCTGTTCTTGGTCTGCCTCTTTGTCTGTTCTAGTCCTTCTTGTAATATTTTTTTTGATAATCTGTTTTCTTTCATGTTTGCTACTTGGTCTATCCATCCAATTCTTTGTGATTTAACTATTTCTATTTTAGCTGTGTTTTTGTATAATGTTCTTAATTCTCCGTTTGTTCTTCTAATCCAAGTTTCTTCTACTTTTTTCTCTATAAATTTTTCTTTCTTATAGCTGCAACATGGACTTTTTTTGCTTTTCTAGTGTCTATTCCTCGCAATAGCTATCACTGGTCGTATTATGATCTTGTAGATATGAACTTTTGTTGCTTTTGCTAGGGTTTTTAAACTAAATATAGAGTGTAACGCATACACTTTATTGTTTCCAGCTGCTATTCTTGCTTTTATCTTTTTTGTATTTGTTGATTTCTTTTTTATTACACCTTCTAGGTAGACAAATCTTTTAATTTCTTTGAGTTTGCATCTTTCTTTTTCGTTGTTTGGTTAGTAAATAGTAGGCTATTATTGGATATAAAATAAAAAAAGTTGTGTTGCTATATAATAGACAGTTTTGTAAATGAAAAAAAGCTTAAACCAGAAATAAATCGTTTAATAAGAAACAGCGTTTTTCTTTGTTTTATAAAAACGATACATTCGTTTATGTACTTTTATTTTCAGATATTTGTCTTCCTTAAATACTTTATCTTTTTATCTCGTAAATTTCGTTTTTTTCTATTTATTTTTAGTCCTATTTTATCAGCCTTCTTGTTAATCTTAATAGCTTTTTTTGGTTCTTGTTATAAGTGTTCCGTCGTCTACAAATGCAAAGCATTGATGTTGTTGATGGAAAATTAAACCTTTTCAATATATATTGCTTTGTCTTAATATTTTTTAGAGCAATTATCAACAATGGCGAAGGAAGCGGGTTTCCTTGTTTTAAGTTATCAAAAACTTTTTTGACAGTTTTTCAATCTTATTTTTTTTTAATGTTATTTTGACTAATCTCTCTATTTTATCGGATGTTTCAAGCTCTTTCAATGCTTGGTATAACTTCTTTCTGTTTATGCTGGTTGGCTGACTTGAAATCGATAAAAAGCAAGTATATTTTTAATTTTTGTTGATGACTTCTTTCTTGCATCTGTTGTAATAAAAATATTTGGTCTACTACAAATCTTTCTTTTCTAAAACCCTACAGGTATTTTTCTTCTACTTTTTCTATATACTTTATCAATTTATTATTCAGTACTGTTGCCATTTTCTTATATACGGTTCAGTAACGCTATTCTTCTATAACTTTCATATTTTGTTTTGTTTTCTTTCTATGGATTGGACATAATATTGCTGTTCTCTCTGCTTGCAGAGTTTGTTCTTTTAACTATCTATTTTTAATTGTAATCGTTTCTCTACGTACTTTATCGTTTTTTCTTGTATATGTTTTTTCCTGGGCTTTTGTTGTTTTTTTTCAAATATTTTTTACTTTATCATATGTGGGAAGATCTTTTTTTTTTCTTAAGTTTGTTTCTGTTGTTCTCTTCTTCTTCAACTGTACTTCTATTGGTCAACGATTTGTTTAAGACTTCTTGAGAATTCTGTTACTTCTTCTTCGTTTCTCACTAATTGGCGATGTTTATTTTGACAAAATATACTTTTAGGTTAAAATCCTTGTTTAATTCTTTTGCATCCTTGATAGAAGTTTCTTATTTCCTTATTTTTATATTTTTTTTTAGATCTTCTATATTTCAGCGTTCTGTTCTTGTGTTTTTTTCTGCATTTTTTTTGTATTTTGTTTTTTGTTTTTAATTTTTTTTTAGCTGTTTTGTGTATTTTTCTCTAGCATAATTTTTCTTGCTGTGTCTTTTTTCTGTTCTCTCTGTTTTATATCGTTTTACTGGCTTTCGAATAGCTTGTCCTTGAAGCGGCTGAACTGATTTATGACCGCTGCTTTGTCTATTTATTAATAACCCTAATTACTCTTACTACACTGATAGTAATAATTTTTTACTTAAAACATCAGCTTATCTATACCTAAATAGATTCTCGAACAGAATTTTAGTGTAATTCACTGTTCTTTATTTGTGCACTAATGATTCTTTATCTTCGCCAGCACCGTCTTTACTCCTCGTGCAAAACTAATTTAAGTTAAGGAAAGATGTGCATCAACTCTTGCAAAACTTAAATATAACGATAATTTTGATAATTCACTTTGATAACTTCACGACTGATATAATTTCGTTTTGAAAGTTTTAATCTCGGCGTAATAAATTTTAAATGTTTTTTTCAAAAACAGCAAATTAAAAATTGTCGCCATTCAACATTTAAATAAATTTTTATCTCGACATTGTTATAATGAAGTCGCGCAGGCACAAGCGACCCGTAATTTAGATTTATTTCAGCTACTCGACGCCGTAACTTCTGATTCTCTACAAATAAAAAGGGGTCGTAAATATCACACCCTGTATTTGTTTTATTGCTTATAAATTTTTTTTTAGCGGTTATTAACTGGGAAATAAGGTGGATAGACAATGAAGTTTGTTAGGGTTTTAAACTTTATTGGCTAGAACAAACTCAACATCTACAGAAATTGCCTTATTATACAAACAAATTTATTTGAAAGCGCTTCATGTAAACACCTCTATTTTGCACGACTATCACAAAATCACTAAAAAAGTTTTTATATAAAGTTGCTTTCGGTATAGTCTTTTACCCATAAATTAAAAAAATCTATCTAACAGTAACATGGGACCTTATATTCTAAATAGTATCACATTTTGTACATACTAAAATTATTTTTTATATATTTATTTTACAAGATCTATTTATCTTTAAGGTAAATAATATGTTTTTTATTGCCATAACAGTTATTTACATCACTAGTAAGTTAAGAGACATGCGAGGTCGTAGACCGAGTCGTGTAAAAACACAAGTGCTTTAATATTCTATTAACTTACGTGTGACATACAACATTTTATCTACGACTGCATATATTAAGAAATATAAATGACTATGAAAATCAACAAGTTTATAACCGATTTAAACAATTCTCTAAAAAATAATAAAAATTTAAATTTTTATTGACATTTGGACATATTATTCGATGTTATGGTATGTATGGTTTATAAAAAAAAATATTTGACCTTTTTAATTAATGGTAAAAGGTCAGGTCATAATTGGTATGAGAAAAAAATGGGATTGCTTAATGGCTATTTCATCACTAGTTACATAAAGTACTCTATTACGTACCTCAAATAAGCGTCAATGAATGATATAATAGCAGTCGTAGATAAAGATAAAAACAAAGTTTGTTAAAACACTTTTAATAATAAAATCTTAGTGAATAATATTCTAATCTAACCGCTTTTATTAGATTAGGAAATTACCACTTAACTCGGAAAAAGCATATATTTTACGATAAAATATTAATTAAAATAAATTTAGGCACACTTTACTTATTACCAATCACCAGTTCATTATCTTAGAAAAGAAATTATAATTAAAATGAAACAGTTTATAATGCACGATATACAAAAACCAGGATGGTGACCGCTTCCATTTCCCTCTGAAAACAATGTAATATTTGAAATTAATTTTCTATTTTAAATATAAAATTTATTTTGCATTTAAAACAGCTATAAATGAATAAATATATTTTAATTTTAACAGGGTTGAAACCAGGGATGAATATAGTAAAATTTAGACAATTAAACATCACATCTATAATCATAGAAGATGATAATTATTTTGTGTTTATAAAACAGTGCACTTATTGTTTAAAAAATAAATACAAGGTTGGTATTTTAATTAGTAAATTTGATTTTTGTGGTAATCTGTATTATAATATCTTGTGTTGACTAGCTTTGTCTGGTCTTTTTTTTCAAAATGTTTTAAAAAATTATTATAAAAATAAATCAAAATGGTCTAAATTATTCTGAAATCGACAGTAAGTTACACGAAAATATTCTAGAAGCTTTAGGATAACTCAGATTTGGGAGTGCGATGCGGTAGAACATTCTAAGTTATTTAAAGTTTCGTAAATATCAGATACATTTTATAGAAAATGTATAATTGTTTTGTAATTGCTCTATAGATTGTTCTAGATTTCCTAGAATGTTTAAAATCTTTAAAATCGTTATGTAAAATAAAAACAAAAGAGTCTAAACTGTTGTAGAATCAAAATGTTCTAGAATGTTCAAGATAACGTAAACAAATTTAAGAAGATTTAAGAAGCTTTAATTTATCAAAAAATATAAATGGTTTTCTTATTGCTTTATAGAATGTTCAAGATTTTTTGTAATGTTTTGTAGCATTAGAATATTCTAGAATGTTTAAAACAAGGTAAATATATTTAAAAAGATTTGAGAAGCTTTAATTTATCAGAAAATATGAAATGCTTTTGTTATTGCTCTATAGAATGTTCTAGATTTCCTAGAATGTTTAAAACCGTTATGTAAAATAAAACAAAAGAGTCTAAACTGTTGTGGAATTGATAGTTCGTAACACCAAAATGTTCTAGAATGTTCAAAGTAAAGCAAACTTGATAGTTCAGAACGGTAGAATATTCTAGGATGTTTAGGATAAGATAGACATATTTAAGAAGATTTAAGAAGCTTTAATTTATCAAAAGATATAAATGGTTCTTTTATTGCTTTATAGAATGTTCTAGATTTTTTGTAATGTTTTGTAGCATCACAATATTCTAGAATGTTTAAAACATGGTAAATATATTTTAGATGATTTGAGAAGCTTTAATTTATCAGAAAATATGAAATGCTTTTGTTATTGCTCTATAGCATGTTCTAGATTTCCTAGAATGTTTAAAACCGTTATGTAATATAAAACCAAAGAGTCTAAACTGTTGTGGAATTGATAGTTCGTAACATCAAAATGTTCTAGAATGTTCAAAGTAAAGCAAACTTGATAGTTCAGAACGGTAGAATATTCTAGAATGTTTAGGATAAGATAAACAAATTTAAGAAGATTTAAGAAGTTTTAATTTATCAAAAAATATAAATGGTTTTCTTATTGCTTTATAGAATGTTCTAGATTTTTTGTAATGTTTTGTAGCATTACAATATTCTAGAATGTTTAAAACAAGGTAAATATATTTAAAAAGATTTGAAAAGCTTTAATTTATCAGAAAATATGAAATGCTTTTGTTATTGTTCTATAGAATGTTCTAGATTTCCTAGAATGTTTAAAAGCGTTATGTAAAATAAAACCAAAAAGTCTAAACTGTTGTGGAATTGATAGTTTGTAACATCAAAATGTTCTAGAATGTTCAAAGTAAAGCAAACTTGATAGTGCAGAACGGTAGAATATTCTAGGATGTTTAGGATAAGATAGACATATTTAAGAAGATTTAAGAAGCTTTAATTTATCAAAAAATATAAATGGTTTTCTTATTGCTTTATAGAATGTTCTAGATTTTTTGTAATGTTTCGTAGCATCACAATATTCTAGAATGTTTAAAACAAGGTAAATATATTTTAGATGATTTGAGAAGCTTTAATTTATCAGAAAATATGAAATGCTTTTGTTATTGCTCTATAGAATGTTTCAGATTTTCTAGAATGTTTAAAATCATTATGTAAAATAAAGTAAAAAAGTCTAAACTGTTGTGGAACTGGTAGATCATAGTATTAGAATATTCTAGAATGTTCAGGATAAAGTAAATTTGATAGTAAAGAACAGTAAAATATTCTAGAATGTTTAGGACAAAGTAAATATATTTTAAAAGATTTGAAAAGCCTCAATTTATCAAAAAATGTAAAATTGTTCTGTTATTGCCACATAGAATGTTCTAGAATATATGAAACCATTACGTGAAATAAAGCAAAATAGTCTAAACTGTTATAAAATTAATAGATTGTAGCATCTGAATATTATAGAATGTTCATGATAACAGAAATTTGATAGTGCAAAACAGTAAAATATTCTAGAATGTTTAGGACAAGTTAAATATACTTTAGAAGATTTAAGAAGGCTTTAGTTTATCAAAAAATATAAAATTGTTTTGTTATTGCTATATTTGCTATTATGTTATTGTTATAGAATGTTCTAAATTTTCTAGAATGTTTGATTAATAGAGAGTAGCATTAGAATATTCTAGAATGTTTAGAGAAAAAATAAATTTGATAATGCAGTTCAGTAGAATATTTTAGAATGTTTAGAACAAGGTAAATGTATTTTAGAAGATTCGAAAAGCCTCAATTTCATCAGAAAATGTGAAAATAATTAGTTATCGCTCTATAGAAGTTTCTAGATCATTCTAGAATGTTCAAGAGAACGTAAATTTAATTGTGTAAAAAACAAAAATATTTTAGACTTTTTAGAATAACGTAAATATTAGACACATTTTAGATTCGATAAGACTCAGTCTATCCGAAAATGTAAAATTATTTTGTTATCATTCTATAGAATGTTTGTGAAATAAAGCAGAATAGTCAAACTGTTCTGCTAGTTTGTTACATCAGAATATTATAAAATATGCTAGAATCCTAGAATTCTATTCTAGTTTACCAAGGTTTCATTACACTTCTATGATCCAATTTTTACCAAGCAAAAACCAGTAAGCGTTAAAAGTTTGAAATAACCATTTGTGGTTGGTTGATTACGAAAATTAATAGTAAAAAACAAACTTTAGTTAAGTTACAAACTAAATAAACTAACTAACTTTAAATACTGCGTACATTTCAGCCTCTGTTCTAGCTTTCGTCTATTAAACAGTTGCAGCCGAGATATACAAATAATAATTTTTATTGTTCTTACATTATTAATGCATATTTATGCACATGGAAAAAAAATTCAAAACGATAAAAAATGAGTAGAAGTAGTTATTAGTCCTGAAGTTTAAATTTTTAATAAGGTTTTTTAATATTTGTAATTGTACTCGTATTTGATTAGATTATTTCATGTCTTTTTACGTGTATTAGAGATGTGGAAAAACACGAAATATGCATTTGAAAAAAACTTTTTGAATTAATGTGCTTTTAACTAATGAAAATTAGTTAAATTTTATTAAGTTTTCATAAGTGAAATGCATAACATTGCTAAAAAAATTGAGATCAGTCAATTTAGTGTTTTGTTCTCAATTATCAAAATAGAAACAACTACTCCTTGGACAAGACTGCCCTAACCTAATTTTTGACGCAACTACTAACAACAGAAAACCGTTTAAGTCAAATACAGAACCAGGAAACGCAAACCGGATTCTGAGTTGTTGCACTATTTTCAGTACAGTAATAAGTTAAGTAGAAGTAAGATAATTACCGTAGCGCCACCTTATAAAAGTCATATGTTCAAGCTAAAATGCACTGCACTGAAGATGGAGTAACAAACCCGAAACCAATCTGCAGTTTCCTAGTGCTGTATTTATCTTGAACGCTTTTATAATAATTAAAATGCATTAATTTACTAATTTCCTAATAGTATGGCTTCTTAAGCTGAAGCATGTCCTTGTAATCGCTCAATTTCTAGTTGAAATAAGCTTTTATATAAACACTCTGTATTTCAAAGCAAGCACTCCAAATCAGAAACATTCTCTAAATCCACAATTATTCAAAAATTACCTATTATTTCGTCAACTTGACTTTGTGACGACGTCGATCCTAAAACCGGTGCTAATTGGGGCGTATCATCTCTGACATGATCTTCAACAACCCTATTCCAAAGCGTATAAATCCTCGCATCGCATTTTACAACCATAAAGCCCAAAATAAAATGAGCTCGATTCGTCGTAATTTCTATTCTCGACTTGGAAGAATGCAATCCTAAAGCAGTATCAGTTTCGATTTCTGTTGCAAAGAGTTTCACACTTCCGGTATTTTCAGTAACCTGAAATTAATTTCGAAGGAATTACAGCAACTAGAAAAGAAAGAATTGGCATGTTCGAGATGTTTGCTCTCTCAAATAAAAATTGGACATGTCGTAAATCGATTATGGTTACATGAGTGAGCAATTGGTGATGTCAGACAAAAATATAGCAAGAATTATTGTGATAGGTCAACAGCGATGATTTACTACTTGAGAAGTCACAAATTACGAAAAGTGTCAAGATCAGAATGAGATTTGATAAGAAATAATAGCGCAAGGATAAACAAAGGATCATCTGGCACAATTTTCCTAACAATACAACGGAATTTGAGTGAAACACTTGAAAATTTCAGACTGTTTGATTAAGTAATTACTAAGCTTCGGTGCTGGGGAGTCTTGATAAAACGACCAGATAATTAACCGGTGTAATCCAGCCGGTTGCATGTTATATATTCAACTGGTCTACACCAGGTGACCAGTAGACCAGTTAAATAAATAACATGCAACCCGCTGGATTGCACCGGCTAATTACCTGGTCGTTTTATCAAGACTCCCCAGCACCGAAGCTTAGTAATTACACAGTAAAAAATATTTTGTTAATTTCACTTCTTTTTAATCAATATTTTGTTACAGAAAACTTTGTAATTATCAGTCATATTGTCAATAATGTTCTTATTGGCAATAAGTCATTTTACTAACCTATAATCTAATTATTTGTAATTCACTTAATTTATTAATTTAAGTGCTTTAGAAACAGTGTTTTTTAAGATACAGAAAAAACCGTTTTTACTGTGTTACTGTATAACAGTCGGAAACATTATAAACATTTTTTTTGTTTAAATCACCTAGATGGTTTAGTTTTTTGCTAAAAACTTTTTTACCTGTTCGTCGTTGATATACCAGGTGAGATTGGCTGGAGGATCGGACCCTGGTGAGTAGCAATCCGCTTTTATCTTCTTGCCTATCTCCACCTTGGTCTGTTCGATATTCATCATGGGAATACCGTTGGGCAGTTCTGGAAGATGACTCGTTTATTAGAATGATCTTGAATAGCCGAGGAAATAAAACATCTGACCTGCTACTATCATGTGTGCTACTTTGATATCGGTGTGAAATAGAGGGCCGTCGGCTGAAACTTCGCACTTGTAGTCGCCGGTAAGCTCCCGACGCACTCCACGGAGGGTTACCTGCGTCGGACCGGAGCGGGATATCTGGAAGAAAAAGGGGAACAAGATAGAGGCTTATTTATGAGATCGGAGCACCGATTTATTGTGAAATTTTTGTGATTTGTATCGGGTGTCTGTCAAAATTCAAACAGTAATATCTTTGAGTGATAAAAGTTTGGATGGAATTGGGGGATGGAGCCAAATAGCGATAACGATTGCCAGGGATTGATATATACAAGATAATATTATAAAAAAATTATTAAAATTATTTATAACAAAACGAAATAAACAAAAAATTGTTGAGTTGAAGCAATAATAAGAAAATCAAAAACGTACTAAAAAAAAATTTTTTTTAAAAAAATTATATATTAATAGTTATTTATTGTATAAGTGTTTTAGACAGCGTTTTATCCACGCAAGAATGTTTAAGCACGAGACGCAGTCGAGCGTCTAATATTCTTAAGTGGATAAAACGCAACTAAAACACGAATCCAATATAACGTTTTTTCCACAATTACAGCGATTTAAAATCAGAATAGCCAAAATTTCATCGCATGGCATCAAAAAATGATTTGACATTACACTCTGACAGCGGATGTCACCTCAAAAATCAATAAAATTAACTAAAAAACATGGGAGGTGTTAAATCGTTGCTACTTATTTTCGATTGTTTATTGACTCCATTTGTACAAAACGCTGTGCAAGTTGGTGAAAATAAAAGGAAGTGATACTGTTCCTGAGACAATTTTTGAGAAAGCTGAAGAAGCGACTCACCAGTTATTGCCTGCGAAGTTCAGAAAACATTATGAAAAAGTATTTTTAGAATTTAAGAATGAAAAGAAGAACCGATGGTAATGACAATAAATGAAGAAGTTTTGCTATCGTACTCAGTACTCCATGCTAAAGGCCGCTATAAAAGTCTATAAAAACATAGACATTGGAAAATATAGTAAGCTCATGGCCTATCTGAAGAATCTGTCAAGAGAATACAGGCCAAAGAAAACTGCAGTATTGGAAAGAACACACGTGGAAGAGTTTTTGACAAGGGCTTGCGATAAAAAATATTTGATGATCAAGGTAATCTCTGTCATTACATAGACATTGTAGATAATAAATTTTGAAATATTTTAGGTTGCATTAATAATAGGGTGTCTGGTGACTGTCGATGCTGTTTAGCTGACAAATTTGAAAATCAGTGATGTAGAAGACAGACCTGATTGATTCGATACCAGATACCAAAACGGGCGTTTTACGAAAATTCACAATTATAGAAGAAGGATTCTCTATCAGCACTGTGGAGAAGTGTAGAAAATACATGTCTTTACGTCCGAAGAAGTTATCCATTGAGAGATTCTTTTACGATACGCTAATCAAAAATGTACATCGCAACCTGTTAAAATTAACACTTTGTGGAAAGTTCCTTCTAAAGTTGCTTCGTTTTTGATCTGGTGAATGCAGAAGCTTATACCGGCCATTGTATAAGGCGCACTTCAACAACGTTACTTGCCAATGGAGGTG
The DNA here is from genome assembly GCA_029207805.1 of Tribolium confusum. Lineage (NCBI taxonomy): Eukaryota > Metazoa > Arthropoda > Insecta > Coleoptera > Tenebrionidae > Tribolium > Tribolium confusum. Next base: position 2,921,509 of record JALGAY010000004.1, read on the forward strand.
CTAATCTTACAATTAAACGACATGATGGGTGGAGGAGCTCCGCCATAGCAGAAACTTATATAAAAAATTCTGTATCTAATAAGCTTGATATCGCAAGAAAAATCCAAGGTTCTCCTAGTACTAGTCGTTCCTTACTAGAGGAGACGCCCATTGTTCCTACAACTACTATTCGCTCTGGAACCGATAACAACTACAAGCTTCTTATTAATGGAAACGAAGTGAAATATGATAAAACAAAAAACGAAATGTCTATTAATGTAAATGTTAATGTCAATATTAATAATGAATGGAATACGATTGATTTAAGATTGCATTTTTTTATTATTCCACTAGTGGAATAAAGTGATTTCATTATTCCACTAGTGTGGAATTTTTTTTAGTACGATATAATTCTAATTCTCGTCAGTTAAAGCCAGTTAACAGAGCTCGATAAACCCAAGACTCTGTGGCACAGCCCCAGTGAGTTTTCATAGACTTTTTACGCTTTCCGATTACCGAAGGAAAATTCGATATGTTAGCGACAAGTAAAACTAAATTACGGGTAACAATTCCGCCGCTAAATAAAAGTAAATTATAAAGAGATTATAAAAATGTAGTCTCTCTGATTAAAATGGCGGCGCGACGTGATTTTATCAAGAAATTGTCATAAAATTTTATAAGCACCACAGCGATATATAAAAATAGCGAAAATTTAAAACCGACTTTTATTTTAAAAATCACGATCGGAGGAAAGAATATTCTAGAAAAATAAAATAATATTTTAATAAAATAAAATAAAAAAATAATATTTTTTTAAAAAATTTGAAAACAACGTTAAGGGAGAATTAGGTAATAAAATAAAAGATGATTCTAGAAGAATGCTAAACAACTTAACAAGAAAAATTTGGAAATCGTTTGGAAAACTCTAACAGAAAGAACAGAAACAGAAAAATGTTTATCTAAAAAAAAATTTTTATACAAACTCGTAAAAATAATTATTTAATTTGCAAAAAAATATTCTAGAAGAAACAAAAAACCGACAATTGAAAAGAAAAATTAAAGGAAAAAAATGTTGTAGAAGAACTCAAAAAACGATGATTGGAGGAAACACAACAAAGATTCAAGAAAAAAAATCTATAAAAATTTAGATTGACGCTGAAAAATAAAATATATTATTGCTATTGAATAAAAAACTCAAATAAAAACAAAAAAACGTTAATTATCTGAAAAAATATAAATATTTAGAAAACGACAGTACCAAGAACAGTTAAAAGAAATAAACAAAACAGATAACTTGGAAATCGACTCTATAAGATATGAATTAAAATAAAAGAAGTTTCTAGAAGAACGCAAAAAACGCTGAAATTAAAAAATCAGAAATTGTTTGGAAAATTCAAATAAAAACAGAAAAAATGTTGATTAATTAAAAAAAAAATTGGAAAACGACGTAAAATGAAAAACAAATATTTTATAAAAATATGGAATGTTGTAGAAGATTTGAAAACCTAAACAAACTAAAATTTATAAAAATATTTTAGAAAGATACGCTAAAAGAAAAAAAGAATAGAAAATTTTAACTAAAAGAAATACATAAAACAATATTTTTGAAAAATTTTTATTATGACGCTACAAAAAAAATATAAATACCCTTCTAAAAATTTCTTTTTTAATACTCAAACATAAACAGAGAAAACTTTGATTTAAAAAAAAGTGAAGAACGACACTAAAAAAAATTCTAGAAAAATTTAAAAACAATTGGACGAAAAGAAACAAAACAAAAAAATAGTAAAACTAAAAACCCTATTAAAAATAATTGGAAAACTAAAAAAAACAAAAGAAGCTTTTTAAAAAAGCTGGAAAAACAACAAAAACATTAATTATTTGAAAAAATATTTGAGCAGTTTAACAATTTGAAACAAGCTTTTAAGAAAAACCTTAAAAAATAATTTTTTAAATTTATTTTTATAATAACTGTATAACTACAGATACTGTTTTTTATCGATTTTACCTATTTTTGGTTTCTCTCTACCCAACCTTGCCAGTGTTCATTTCAGTTTCAGTGTTTTTGCATTAATCCAGTTCTAATATTTAATACATTCTCTCATTATTTTATACGAGGAAGTAGAAAAATAAAAATAAACATATTGATAGAAGCATTTCAAAAAAAGAAGACCTGTTGTTGTATAATTATTTCAAGTGTTTAAACTGTGATTTATAATAATTTGCATTTAGTGTTATTTTTTCCCTTGTTAAATCAATTTTAATAAATTACAAGGCTTAAACATTAACTTGTTTTTAGGCTATTTTTAAGAAGTTCCATATTTGTACTGTTCTGTTAAACAAGTACAGAAATTATTTTGTTATTCAAAGTTTGGTCTGAGCTAGAAAAAAAAAATGATTTGTTAACTGTTACCAGTTTACAGTTCATTAAATGGAAGGAATCATAATAATAATCTTACAGAACGTCCTACATATATGCCATTCACGAAGAAGTTTAAATGGAGTGTAAGAAAAATGTAGTTTAATTTACTTTGTTGAGTTAGCTTTTTAAAAGAAAGGTTATCTTCTGTTTTCATGACTTGTCTGATAGGTCTATCAATTTATATCATTTAAAAACACTCCTACTAAAACTAAAAACTAAAAAGGCTTTATACAATTTTTAATAACACTGCTCTTTCATACTAAATTTACTTTTCCATTACTGTCAAGTGGTTTTTTGTTGTTTTATATTTAAGTACTTAAGTAAATAACAAATGGGACAAAACTCAAACTAACAAATAGCAAGTAATTCTCGTAAAATATTTTAGCATGAATTTTAGTGTATTGGTTGGTAGAACTGTTGGCTAGATAATGTAATTCAATCACTGTCGAGATTTGTGTTCGTGGAGTAGTTGTTTTCAGTCTAGTAGCTACTATTTTTTACCTGTACTTTTGACCTGGTAGCTTTGTTTCAATATTTGATATCTAAATTTATATAAATAACAAAAATAAATCTTCGATTTAAGGAAAACTCTAAAATATGTGTTTCTCAATAAATTCTGTAATTTATAACTTTACAATATTATACGTCAAACTGTGATATGGGTCGGCTTAAAAAAAAAGAATCCAAACAAATTTCCATCTTTATGAAACTATAAATAATCAAAATAATGTTTAAAGTTGATTATTTCAATTTAAAAATTGAATTCAATCACAATTTAACTTCGTAAATGTCGTTAACAAACATTTCATTTCAGTTATATTACGATATAATAGACCATTCCTGAGGTCATAAAATTTCAGATTTATTTCGTTTAAATTCAAAATTCTAATAACTTGATTCGCCTCAATTAGCTGAAAACATCTCAATTTCGCTGAAACACAAGCGTTTATTTGTTATTAGATGTGAGACGAGGTTTATTGAGGTTAAAAGCGCATTCTGCTTCTAATAAAATTTAAATTACACAAGAATCTTGCAGAATATGATTTCTTGTAGAAAATAACTGAAACAAGTCTAGTTCAAGTCACGTTTAAGTACGTGTTTCACCCCAATGGGTGCAGCAGGTGTCTCAGCTGTCGTATTACTATCATATTAGTGAACTACATCTCAAGAAACTAGATTTGCGCAATAATCTCATTGCAATATTGGATCAAAATTTTGCAGTTTTATTTTGAAAAGCCGGTCGTAAGAGAAAATGAACAGAATTTCCGGCTAAAACAGTAGGTAGATATTTCTTTTTATCATTGTTTCTCATTTGGCACAATTGTGCCTCTCTTAGGGATTTTCAGCACACACGGCAGCGCTGGGACGCACACAAAAGGCCTTCTGTATATTTATGACTTTATAAATTTCAGCACATACTTATTTACGCCCAGAGTAAATTTTCAAATACAATTATGAGACCTTCTTTAACAAACACTTGGAACTAAAATATGATCAAAATTAAATTTAAACCAAAAGTAGAAAAGGTTCAATTAAAAAAAAGATGTATACTGTTATAAGCTTGTAAATTTAAAGAGTTGCATTATTATATTTACACGAACGACGCACAACATTAACACAAATAATTAACTCAATCTCACAGTATAATGCCCACGATTGTCGCTCAATAACATCGATTTGCTGCTCTGAAGCTAAATTTAACTTATTTTCTATTCGGTTTTAACTGACTGGTCATTGTTTTTGCATTTGTTTACATACAGATAGGCTCTTTTCAAGTAAAAACTCAGACACTCTTCATTCATGTTGAAAGATTCTATTAATGGCCGTGGCTAATATTGCTCAAAATCACATGCTACAACGTGCATTACAGCGCAATTTTATATTTCCGAGAAGTAATCGACAGTGACTCTTTCTAGAATAATTTGTTAGACTCTGTATATCTTTATATTTTTGAATATTATAATTAATTCTGAGTTTAAAACAGTACTTTGCTAAATTTATTTAAAACATTTTGATTAGTTTTAATTGTTCGCAATCGTATTATCGCTTCTTACATTGTGTAGCTTAAAACAGTCTGGAAGTATTATTACCTGTCGCAAGCTCTTGTGTGTGTACAGATGCACTTATTACAATCCCTAAATCTCCGCTACTTAACTTTTATTGCCGGAAAGCTCATCTTCGAGCGAATTCCGCCATATTGTAACTATGGCAATACCAATTTCGCCATATCCTCGATATACTCAAGCCAAACAAAACAAACACAACGACCGAAAAACGTTTTTGTTTTCATAATAATTGGAGATAGTAATTCATAAATTGGACTCACATCGACATTAATGTATTTCATTGTGAAAGCTCGAAACGGTGGAGATTCTTTTGGAACGAAACGGTAGAACTCGACGTCTTTCCAATACCATTTGATTGTGTACAGAGCTACCTCTTCAAGATCGTATTCGCATGATAACGTCACCGTTTCACCAGATTTGACTACTTCCGGCACTCGGATCTTCAATGACTTCAACGACGACGATTCTGAAACAAAAAGAAAACTTGCACTTAACAGCTCACAATGTGGCACTTAATTGCCGCAATATAGTGCTGATTTTTTCAGATTTAATGAAAAAAGTTCGGGGAAAATTACAGACCGCAAGGAATAATACTGGACCCTATTGGCACACTGGCATATTATAGTTACATTGTTTTATACATTTTTTTTAATTTAAACAAATGAAAAATAAAGTTTTTCTTAAAATTGTTATTCAAGTAATAAAAAATCAATTTTTTTAAATGATATTTGAAAATTCTTGTGTTCACTTTTGGTGGAGGCGCCGGGACATATCCTGTCATCTCAACGTCTATACTTTCCCAAACTTTTATTTATTGCTACTATTTTTAGTGAGATTAAAATTTACCGACAACAATAAATAATCTTCGAAGAAAAAAAACTTTTTTCTACAAGATTTAAGTGGCATCAAATTGCCAACTTTTTATTTTTGTTGTGCCACACGTCTCTTGTGTTAAAATTTATTATACAAGCTGTCTCAGACAGGAAAATCAACCGTAAACTACAAATTATTTTTCTCTACTTAATTTAAAAAAAAAATTATACAATATAAGTATCTCCGGCTCACTAGTATCACAAAACCGAAGTAAATAAGTCATTTTCGGCGTTACCTTATCAGGGTAATTGACTGTCCTATTTTAAAACGTAAAAATTTACAGCAAAAAACTGTGTATTAAATACTTTCTTTTATATATTTGTATTTTCGTCTATTTCGTCAAGATCTAACGCCAACAGTATTAAAATTATAGTCATATATATAAAAAAAATGTTATTAATCAATATTGCGCTTCTAAAATAGTTTTTTTTTAAATAGAAACTTAATAATTAATATTTTAAGAAGAAAAAGTAGACTAAGCTGTAGTAGCTTACAAAGCTAAAAAACAACAAAAAAAATAAGGATAGCTTTATATTAGACAAAAAATAAAAATACTAATAATACTCAAAAAATGTACTCAAAGTCTTTGAAAAAAGGTACAAACAAACAGAACATCACAAGAATTGGTATCCAGTTTTAAAATTTCAAGAGTAGAGCAATAATAAAAGTACAGTAATTTCTACCCAAACCGGTTTAAAGATATAAGACTGGAAAATAATACGGTATTAGGTTAGTAAGGTAAGAAAATAAAATAAAAAAGACGTACGTTATGCATCTTGTAATAATAGGCTATCCATTTCAAGGTTAATAAAGTAAAAATCTGTATACCGAAATCTGTGAAAGATAAACGTTAAGTACGCTGCCATTTATTTAGTTGACATTCTTCCATTTAAGAATATGGAGCATTTAACAATTGACCAACGCGTTAAAATTATTAAATCTTATTATAAAAATAGTGATTCTGCCGTAATCCACATTTCGCGCTTTACGAGCAGATTATGGTCGTCATAATCGTCCTACAAAGCAAACCATATTGAATACAGTGAATAAATTTAAACAAACTGGATCTGTTACTGATATTGTAAGGCCTGTGCATCATTGAAACATTCGCAATGCTGAAAATATCGCTTCTGTAGCTGAAAGTGTGGAAGAAGATCCAAATTTGTCAATTCCTCGTTGAGCTCAACATTTAGGCCTATCTTATGGCTCATTATGGCGCATTTTACATCTGGATTTGCATTTTCATCAGTATAAAGTTCATTTGACACAAGAGCTAAAGCCTGCTGATTATGAACAACAAAGAACATACGCAAATTGGGTGTTGGAAAAACAGGCCGTCGATGCTGATTTTTCGAACAAAATTTTCTTCAGTGATGAAGCTCATTTTTCGCTTGGTGGATACGTTAATAAGCAAAACTGTAGAATTTGGGGTTCAGAAAATCCACAATTGATTGTAGAGAAGTTATTACACCCGGAAAAAGTCACTGTTTGGTGCGCATTGTGGTGTGGTGGTGTGATTGGGACGTATTTTTTTGAGAACAATCAAGGACGAACCGTTACTGTCAATTCTGAGCGCTATGGCCGCATGTTAACAGATTATTTTTTTACGAAAATTTAAGATTATGATCTTGACGATATGTTGTTCCAGCAGGATGGAGCAACCAGTCACGTAACACAAGCAAATCGAGCTCTTGTGCAAAAGAAATTTCCTGGACGTGTGATTACACGATTAGCTGATGTCAGTTTGCCTCCAAGATCCTGCGATTTGACACCTTTGGATTTCTTTTTGAGGGGCTACGCGAAAGATTGTGTTTACGCAAACAATTCTCAAACTCTTGACGAATTGAAAACTAATATTCGTAATGTAATGGCCGAGATACCGTCCGAAATGTGCCGGAAAGTCATTGAAAATTACCTCAAAAGGATCAAGGCCTGTAAGAAGTCCCGTGGAGGACATTTGAACAATATCTTCTCTAACTAAAAATGGCAAGAATCAATCTTTAAAATGAAATAAAAATTACATTACATTCCGAATATTTTGTGTTTTTTTTTTTAAGTTTACTTTATGAAGCTTGAATTGGATAGCCCTTTACTTGTAGAAATGTGATTCTTACTGATGAGTTTGCGTTACCAGAAAGTAAGTAACACTTACTGTCTTAGAAACAACCTTGGTAAATAATCATATAGAGTTCAATATTACAATATTAGTTTAGATGTTTCCAAATTCAGCTTCTTTGTCGTCCTGTTCTGAAACAGTTAAACTTGTACTGTAATAATTTGTTTACCAGACTTACTCCTACTAAACTTATTATGTAAATAGATTAATGGAGTGAAACAGCACCATTTTAATTTTTTGAAACTGCTTTTAAAAAAGTTTGTAGAGTTTTTCAGTTCTCTCAAAAATTCTATTTAATTTAACAGAAAAATTTGTACAAAACTTAACAAATAAGTTTTGAAAAGTAAAGTAATATTAAGATATAAAAAAATAAAAATTTTGTCAAAAATTCTGTTATGCAACTCTTCGAGATATGCTCGAGATTAGTTCTCAAAACGGAGTTAAAATTATTTTCAGTGTTAGCTTATAAAGGTGGTTTGCTTACCGATTTTAAAGCTCAAAAATTTTGAGTAAAAAAGTATCTATTATCTAACAATACAATAAATCGTTATTTTTAGTAAAAAATATGTTAATCGATCTGACACATTAAAATAAACAATTGCTATAATTAAAAACAAATATTCAATTAAGTAAAGAAGATTAAACTAGTAAAATAAAGAATATTCAAAAGGGATTTGCTCGTTTAAAAAGTAATAAATAATTAGGTAACTGCTATTTTTTGAATAATTTGTTATGATGTTATAACTGAGAATTTTATTGACAAATTTCACTAAAAAAACTAGGTCAATTTTGCTCTAACAGACTTTTAAATAAGCTTGAAAATTTATTCGCTCGTAATTAAAACTTTTTCACTGGTTTTGCCCGAGCTTTCCAAACATTTTCTATGCCAAAAAAAGTAAAAAATTTCTGGTAGATTAAAAACTATTTCGGCATTTTATTGCATTTTTTCGAATAAAATAAATTCTGCTTTTAGTGAAAAATTGAGAACCTTCGTTCATTTGAAAAGAACTTTCAATTAACCAATCCAGTTTAATGAATGGCCGGTGGTGGTAAAGCCTAAAAAGTACGTAATTACCGCTGAGTTAAATTTACTAAGAGAAATTAACATCCATTTACTTTTTTTTCAGCTTAGCGCTTCTTTTCCATTTCACAATCTCATCTGAATATTTTTTAGAAAATGGATCAATATTTCAGATTTAATTAGAATAATTTCATTTTCTAAAAAGCTCTACTACGAATTAAACCCTCATTCAAAAGTCATAAAATATGAAACTATTGCGATTTAGTTGAAACAGACTAGTTTTCAAACTTGTTCTCTGTTAAATGATCTTCTAGTTTAAAACCAGTTTGCCAAATCCTCTCCCACAAAGTATACATAAAATGGCACTATGACCTGATATTGGTTGTCTGAATAAAGTTCGGAGTTACGGAGGTATTACAGCAGAGTCATAAAGAAAGCAAGTTTTTTAGATATTTAAAGCGCACTAAAGTGTCTCAATTACAATGCGTTTCTAACAATTATTATTAAGTAGTCATTAAATTTGACACGTTATAAAAAAACTGACAGAAATCGATATTCGTTGAATAACTTTGATTCAATATTTTCACCAAAATAAAAAAATTATTAAAGAATTTGCTTAATATGCAAATTGGTTCTTTGGATTTGTCATCATTCTTGAATAACCTTGTATAATTGAAGAGTACAGGAATGAAAAGAAGAATGTTCAAAAATTCGATTTCTTATAAAGTACTCCAAACAATTATCGCACCACTTCTCAAATTTTTCCCAAATGTTTTGTTAGAAATTTTAATTAAATATTTGCAGTTGTATAATAAACCAAACAACAATAGAGCTTCATAAACAAAATAAAACACAATCATAACATTCTAAAAAAACAACTTTTAACAAAAAATTTAAATTTTATAAAATCCCCAAAAAAAACGTCAGTAATGATTATTTCTACCGCTTTTTGAATAACTTCTTTACAGCGACTCGGCATACTCAAAATTAGTCGTCTGATTGATTCCTGTTCCAAATTTTCCCAAATTTCAGTTAAATGTTTCCCTACTTCTTGCAGATCAGCTGGTGGTGGTTGCATGGTTCTCAGACGTTTTCCCAGCATGTCCCACACATGCTCTATAGGATTTAAATCTAGACTTATCGATGGCCAATTCATTTTTTCAATATTTACTTCTTGAAGGTATGTCTGTACAATGCCAGCGACGTGCGGTTTGGAGTTATCGTGCATCAGAGTAAAGTTGTCTCCAATATAAGGTGCAAAAGGCATAACATACGGTTCCAAAATATCGGTAATGTACCGTGCAGCGTTCAAATTTTCTCCATTAACGACGTAAAAGTCTGTGCAACCCTTCAAAGAAATGCCTCCCCATACCATTACAGAGCCTCCGCCAAAAGATTGGACTTTTTGAATGTTCTCAGCAAAACGTTCATGTAGACGTCGGTACACTCTTGCATGTCTATCGTTGGCGTATAAACAAAATCTCGACTCATTTGTAAACAGAACCCGTACCCAATTTTCTTTATCCCATTCAACGTGTTCTCTAGCAAAAGCTAGTCTAGCTCTACCGTGGTTCACAGACAAAGTGGGCATCTAGCTGGCAATCTGGGGTTTGAGTTGACTTCTGCAAGTCGTTGCCGAACAGTTTCAATGCTTACTAGGTTATTATGCACCTTTGCTAACTGTTGCTGTAAACTTCGAGCAGTAGTGAACCTCTCCCGTAAAGCACGAATTCTTAGAAGACGATCTTCAATAGCTGTTGTACATCGATGTCTGTCTTGTCCAGGACGTCTAGTATACGCATTAGTTTCCTGGTAACGTTGAACTATACTAGACACCGTTGTATGGGCTACACCAAATCTTCTTCCTATAGTACGGTAGCTCAAGCCTTCTTGGGATAAAGTAACTGTTGAACACATTCGTCATTGCTTAAATTGCGCTGATTACGTTCCATTGCTTTCAAAATTTAACAAAATTTTAATTACAGTGACACTAATGTGTTTTTAAAACAAGACTGAACAATGAAAACCAAACGTTCATTTCAGGTAAATTTTATTCTTATCGTTGTTTTCTTAAAGTCTTTAAATGCAAATTCAAATTTATCATTTTCAAAAAATCGCAAATAGTGCAGGTGGGGTAATAATCGTTTGGAGTAGTTTAGAACTGGAATTTCTATCCATTTTTCATCAATAAATTAAAACTAATACTGACAATAAACAGTTAACAACAATAACAACAATGCCAAGACTCCTCAGTCTACTCAAAAAATATTTCAAATAAAAAAATCTGCTCTATTTATAAAAAACGATAGGAATTCTATTTCTGTAAAAAATCAAATTTTTGGACATTACTCTTTTTATTCCTGTACCCTTCAATTCTCTTTTTTTTTTACTATTATTCAAGCACTGATAATGAGACATAATTTAGAAAGCATTCTGCCACTGTTTATAAGAATTTTATTTGATTAGATTTGATTATTTTAATTCTTTCATTATTTGTATTGCAGTACTAGATACAGGGTGTTATGGAAGGTTTTGCAAAAGTTTTAACAGATGTTTTAATTTGTTGTGAAGATGTAAATTTCACAAATTTTATTTGTGATATCAAAAATTTAATTTTACGTTTTTGTAATCCCTAATTTAACACTGCACTCATGATGGCATTTTCAAGCTCAAGCAAAGGGATAAAAAAATTAATTTTGTTAAAACTTGAGCGTTTTTTCTAGAAAAAAACACTGATAACGGCAACCGGCTATAACCTTATTTCACATTGTGTCGCTGTGATCAACAGTATTCTAATAATAAATTGCGGTAGTGCAACAATAAATTTGTAACAATAGTGCATTTTTTCTAATGTGGATATGGGTGCTATGTCGCGGTAATGCGTCTGCAGCTCGGCGTTTGTCCCAACGTTTTCCGGAAGTGTAATTGCCAAGATGCGAACAATTGTAACAACTCTAAATCATCGAGAAGGACGCCCAAAAAGCGATTACAATCTTGAAATGAAGCCGAAAATTCTTTATGTGATTGAAGATGAACCAGATCTAAGTATTCGTAGACTGGAGTTATAATACATAAAGGTGTTTTTGCCTTTATTGTGTATCGTACCCTTTATGAACAGGGTTAAAAAAGTCTCATTTTGCCCTACTAACCCACCTAAAATCAGCTGTGTTTTCACTTCTTTTTGGTAAGTTTTTGTCTTAAATTTTTTCTGGTATGTTTTGATCGCTGCGTTAACACATAGGCGGGTATGGTTTTTCGTGCTCTACTTACTTTTAATTTTAACTCGGTAAGGGTTTTCGACAAAAATGCTAAATAAATATTTTGTTTATTTTTGTGAGTTCTATCTGTGATTAAATTTTTTGCATTCACTTCCATAACAGTCTGTATTAGGCCTAAACTGTTCCCATGATGTTGACACCTAAATTGTTTTTCGTTTGCCATAACAAAGTTATTATTTTTATACCACCTCCGACGTCTGTAAATTTTACAAATTTCCGTTGTTCTTTCTGAATAATTCAGCAAACTAAAAGTTTTGTTTGTGTGGTTGCAGACGAACTATCTGATTTCAGTGACTGCTAAATGGTTGTTTTGTTACATTGTTGCAGTTATACTGAGTGTTTTCGTAATATATCTTGTAATAAATATGTTGTTTTCCGTTGTATTATTGAAAAAAAAAAGATGTCGTAAAGTGAACTAGAATATAACAAGAGATCGAAGTGTATGTCGTGAAAATGTCCTTTATTTTTGGTGCCGGACTCTAGACACATATAAACAGTTCTGATTTGATTGGATTGCTATCAAGAGTTATATAACTAGCTTTGAACTATCTTCTTAACGAGAGTAAATGACCGGCCCGAGGAGTATAAACATAATGATCAACCACAAAATGGTAAATTCCTCGATTTTAGTGGATTGAATGTGTAGCGTTTATTTCTAATTGGAGGGAAAAAACCGTTAGGAATCAGGTGGTGAAAACAAAGCGGCTGAGAAATTAATAATGTATTATTTGGCGAGGCAGAAGAGGCGAAAGGGTCCCATAAAAGTGCAATATTTTGCAATATATCTCTGAAGAGGCAGAACTAAGTAAGCCATTTCTAAGCGCATAACACATACAGCAGACTTATTAGAGTCCGACTTCAATATAGCAGTTTCGTCGGAGACTATAAAATATCTTTTATTCAAGAGGCTGCCGCTCATATTACATGATTAGTTTTTGTGCATTCAGAAGTTATACATAAGAACGGGAGTAGTCGGCGCGTTCCTTCTCTCCACTACTTTACTCTCACCCATAATTCATTTGCCAACTTCGCTGCGTATATTTTATGAAGTCGGCGTCGATAGCTCACGTCCTTTTCAGATTGTGGCTTTGTTTTGTTCCTCTCAATACATATTTATGATTTACGGCACGTACGTCAGGTGAAATCAGCTTTTTACCACACTTTGATAAATAACGACCTACTTCATCAATTTCCAAGCCTTTAATTAATTCATCAACGACAAACTTTCGGTACAAAGATGACCACTCATCTTAACCGATACTCGCTCTCTCTATTCGAAATCTTGTTTATGTGTTTTCACGGATGATTTCCTGCTTGAAACAGGTAAATATGATAAATTGTGTATCAGAATTAATTGCATGTCATTCCCAGAGGCTTATTCAAGATGAAGACCGTATTGGAAATGATAAATTTTATACCATTACTGACTTATTGACAATATCGACTTTCATAAACACTCCAAACTTGCCTTTGTCATAACTTATTCTCTTTTTTACAACGTAATTAAAATGAAGTCATTGAACTTTAAAATGTTTTCAAATTTGTCTAAAATTCTGTGTAAGTCACTCACAAATGGTTCTTTTTTACCTACCATATCGGTTATTGATTGAATACTCCAATTGGCATTAACACAGTAAGAAAAATCTCCAAAAACTTTGTAAAATTATTCTTAAATTACCACACTAATTGCGTTTCTCAGCGACTTTTTTCATCGTTATTTAAGACCAAGCAGTGATATGCACTCATCTAGCAAATAACTTGTAAATTATCAAATGCTGTGGGTGTTGTAAATCGCCAAATAAAGGCTAAAGCTTCATTTTAGTTTCAAGTTTCATTTTAAAGCTGTTCGTTCTAACCTCAAAATTTGTCGCTTTTCCTCTGCCGCTTGTCCGCCAGCTCCATCTTCGAAAATTTTATAGGTTACTTGCAACACACACTCACAAAAACAATTTGTTGAGGAATACTGCTGGTCATCAAGTGCAACAAAATCTATTCGAATACAATTATTATAATCTCAACGCTGACATAAACGTGACGTTTTATTCCAGCGACAACGGGTTACCCAGTGTTACCAATCCGAAAACAGTAAATTGCACTAGTGCTTGGCGCACGCAATTTGGGTGCGGAATTGGCTATTACCGCACCCAAATCGGACTCTGTTACCGATGTAAAGTAGAAAAACGCTATTTGTAGAATGCTTATGATTAAATTCTTCTATTTTATTACAAAACTCGTTTGTTATACTAAACCGATTGAAAAAGATTGAGTTCAAAGGCACAAAGAACATTTATCAATTTTAAATTATTCTGTTGATAAAAAAATAACTTGGGGAGAATATAAATTGTGGTTTTCGGCTATTCTATGATGTATTATTAAAATTCTTTCCGCAATGACACATTTAGTGCTTTTTTAAATAATTACTCGAGTTTTTTAATTTAAAAACCTCCCATATCTGAAATGTTTATTATCGATTGAGAAGCTGAAACCTCCTGTTTGCTGGATTGAGCTATATCCTCGTGAAGAAGAATCAAAGTGCTGTATTATTTCCACTGATATAATATCGCGCATTTTATGAGAATTTTTCACGTGATAAAAGCGGATATTCACCGCAACGCTTGATTTTCAAAAATTCCTGTTGTCATATATTGATTTTAGTTAAAAATTGTACGAGTCGAGTGTGAAAAACGTAAAATTTCAAGTCACGACTACACTCTCAAGGCAAGTAGTCCCAAGTTTTAAATTTGAATTGGTAACAAAGCAACCTTTTGTAATGCATAATTTAAAACCAGTGTCGAGTTGTTAAAATGTCATTTTGGAAATGATTTGCTAGAGTTTTAGGCTGGATTCTTAAATACTCGAGAAAATGAAATTGAAACTGGATCTGAAAAAAAGTGAATTTTTTTTATTATATTCATTTTTAACACTGAGAAAATTAAATATTATATGAAATGTAGAATATTAAAAATGTGACAAAATTTTATTTTATTACAAGACTTTTCAGGAAAATATTATTGCGTTTCTTTTAGATTCTTTTTCAGTACTTTTTCAATAAAAATAAAAACGTTATTACAGAAAAAAGTGTAATTTTTAAACTTTTATTTAATTAATATGTTTAAGTGAGTAGCTTTGTATAAGCTGCATTTATATTGATTTTTATAAAATACCTATTAGTAGTAAAATAATCAATACAACCAATGATAGAACCTACTTGTGTTATTACAAATTACTTAGTCTACTATTCTTTTACTTTACTAAATTATAAAAAAATTCAAATTTATTTAAAAAAAAATTTTTAACTCATATCTTTGCAAACAGCAGCTCAGTTCAGTTTGTTGGTAAAGAACTAGGTCATGAACTCAGAAATCAGACAAAGAAAAATTTTCCAAAACAAAACTATATAATACGTATAAAAAAAATATTTTGGAATAATTGCAGAAGACAGAAAAATAAAAACAAGTTATTTAATATTTGAAGTTAAAATTAAACAATCTTTGGTAAAAATAAAGACAAAAACAAATTAATAAAACGTTATAAAATGCAAAAATAAAATTATGATAGACAGAAACTACATACAACTAGAGAGAGATTGCTTAAAAATCTTAGGATAAAAGAAATAGTTATTTGTCTCTAGAGTTTAAATCAAAATTTAGTTCTTAACTGTACACATCATATTTATACAACAAATTGAACTTAGCTGTGAGACATAAAACCTGGGTACAAAGCCACAGAGGCAATTTGGTAATAGAACAATGTTGATTTTCTCGAAAAATTTAAAACCAAAAACAAAAATCATTAAAAGTATGAATACTACACTCAACCGCAAAATTAACCGGGCACTAAGTTTTTTGGAAAAATTTCAGTGACGAAAATTTGAATCAAAATAATTTTAATTGAAAATGTGCAATGATGATCATTTAAATTGAAATCAAGATAATTTTGGTTAATAATGTTTAAAAATAAATATTTATTTACAAATTAAACAAAAATTTAATTTTAATTAACAAAACAAAGCAAAACAAAATTAAGAAAACTGCGAAAAAATGGTTTCAGTAGCAAGTATTTCCTCCTTGCGCTTGAATAACAGCTCTCATTCGTCGAGGCATACTTGCAATCAAGTCTGTGATCTCATCTTGGGCTATTAGCTCCTACTCATTCAGCAACGCCTGTTCCAGCTCAACTGTTGTATGAAACTCGCCGTAGTTCTGCCTAATCCTTTTCCCCAGGGTGTCCCATATGTGTTCAATGGGGTTTAGGTCAGCGCTCATGGGTAGCCACCTTAGCACCTTAAAGTCGTGAAGGTACTGACGCGTAATCTGGGCTGTGTAAGGATGCGCATTGTCGTCCATTAAGCTCTACAAATGGCGCAAAAGGAACCACATGCTCTTGTAAACACTCCCTAATGTACCAGTCAGCGTTAATGCTACCTCTCCGCACCGTTACAAGAGCTGTATGAGCCTCGAAAGAATTTCCTCCCCATACTATTACACCTCCACTACCAAATGCTACTCTAAGTGCAAAGCAACACTGGGCATACCGTTCCCCCGGGAGTCTAAATACTCGTTGACGACGATCAGGTGAATACCTAGTGAAACGCGACTCATCCATAAAGAGAACGGAGCCCCATTCGTCCATATTCCAATCAACATGATTTCGCGCAAATTCCAATCGCTGTCTGCGATGCTCTGCGTTCAACTTAGGGCCAGTAGCAAGTGGATGTGATGTCAAATTGTTTTCCTTTAACCTTCTTAAAACAGTACCAGGACAAATCATGGTCCCATGAACATCTGCCAGTCTCCTGGCCAAAGCTGTATCAGGAAGAGTCTGTTTTTGCAGCATTTGTAATCGAGGAAATCTATCTTCCACTTCATTTGTTACTCGTTTTCTGCCTTATCCAGGTCTTTTGGAATAGGAACCAGTTGCCCTGAACCTTTGCATCGCATAGGATAACGTGCTTTTAGGAGAGCCAAGCACATTTGCAGTAAATCGTATGCTGCGCCTATCATTATGTAACGTAACAGCCCGGGCAGCTTCTTCGGGACTCATTACAAGATGAATCGCTTCTACAACAAATCTCTTCTCCAAAAAGCCAAATTAAACAAACCAGAACCAGCTATCAACACAAATTTGACAGACGTATAAACAAACAAAACCTTTCTGATTGGAAGCCGCTTAAGAAAATACAAAAAGTAATCTGCGTGATATAGGTTAACCCAAATAACTTGAATATCCTTTCTTTTAGTTGTTTTTTATGTGTAGCCATATAAAATCAATGTAGAGAGCGTTTTCTCAAATTTACGGGACAAAAATCAAGTGTCCGGTTAATTTTGCGGTTGAGTGTATATTAAATACTGTTTTTTTTGTGAGAATTTAGACAGCAACATATACTACTTATATTTTGCTTAAATTTAGTTTTCTTATTGCTTTCGCATATTATTTTCGTCAAATTAAAGTTAGTTTTGGTATAACATAAGTTCACTCTTCCAATTCAAAGTTTATTTAAACTAAAAGATAATCAGTAAGACATCTCCGAGAAGTTTCGAATTTGAAAACAGCAAAGCGTAAGTGCAACAAACTGCTGGTGGAAAATTTGTTTTATCATAAAATATTAAGAGAATGTTTGCTAGTGTGAGTGGTGCTCTTCCAGTTTGAAAACTAAACTAACTAAATTTCACGTCGGAAGAAGAGTACCTGCATTATGCATATTCATGATTCAAGATATTTACTTTAAATGTTTAGTAAATTTAAAAAATTTACCACAATTAATTTAAAAATAAAATGTAAATAGCTTGAAAGAAAGTTGATGAATTTTAAAAAATGTTTATCTCTTTAATGAACTGTGAAATCTCCAACATTAATTTATTTGGTAACAGACAAGCAGCAAGCAGAGCTTAAAATTTCAAATTTAATTAATTTCTCAGCATTTGAAAGAAGAGTTATGTAAATAGAAATGAAAACTGATCTTAGTAAAAAAATTGCGGGCAGGTGTGTAATTTTTTCTACGTGTCAAATTTAGATGGTTTCAGATTAAAAAAATTAAGAGCTCATAATTCATTATAATTAAGTAATTCACTACGGCCAGGCATTTAAAAATTTTCCTACATTTATTTCAATCTCTTCCTCGGAATAAAAAATAAACGAGAGTTTATATAACTGCGCCCTTGAGAGGTTATGACCTGCGAAAACAGGACCTAAAAAACACTTTATTTCAAATATCAATATATAACTTAAACAAGTCAAACTAAGTGAAGAAGAAAACGTTGTTAAATATTGAAAAATAAAAAAGTAATCATTGATTTTGTTTAGATTAAAACAGTTTTAATTCTTCTAAAAAATTTACTTAAACAACTTAGGGTCTCTCAACATACAACCAGATAAATTTAAAATAAACCTTACTACAAAATATTAATTATATTTAATTTTGAAAAATATCCAATCTTTCAAATTTGACAGTTAATTTGACAAAATTTGGCGGAAAACGTTTTAATCTATTATTTATTCGTCCTTTTATATTTTGTGTTTGTTACTTTCATCAACAATTTTTCTCTCTTCAGTTCAATTTCATTAAGTTTATCTCATACGCTCTTTTTAATTAACTGAAAGAATTTCGAAAAATTTATCTACAAACAACAAAATCCAAAATTTTTAATATAAGTTGTACTAATTCGATCCAGTGAAAAATCTGACAAATAAACTAATTTTATTTGTCAAAACCGTAGTCAAAACAATGTCAGGCAAACTAATTATCTTAGTAAAGCCCAAATTCTTGATATTTGGTTGCTATAGTCCGTTCACTTATTATTTTTCTCTTGGTTGGCCATGATAATTTGGCAGACTTCACCCTGTATATATAAATGACATCCGGAATTTACATTAGGTTATGTCTATTTAATTTTGGGTTATGGCATTCCTATATACACGTTGCCACATCTACTTTCAAATCCGTTTCTTACAGGTTTTTATATTGCCACGAAATCTTGCTGTACTTAAAATATAAAATAATTCAAAAAAAAAAAAAATTATACAAAATTCAGTTGAGAAATGTTTTATTGTCGATAATAAATAGTTTTTTTTATGTTTTCCTTTTTTCTTCTTTGGCTATCATTCAGACTTTCCTCTTCTATTTGTCAGGTCCCAGAAGATTACCTCTTACAAAAAGACTATTTTGTCGGCATTGAAAACTATTTATTTTAAGCAATCATTTAACGGACGAGTTCCTATCTTAATCTTCAATCGCCGACTGCTCGGTGTAGCGGATCTCGGCATTTGTATCCTCCACAGTTGAAGCCAAGTGTTTGGGCATGGTAAAATTTCAACAACAGAATTACAACAACTTGTGAAAGAGATTATTGCCAAAAATGCCGCCAAAAATTGTAATAGTCTCTATAAGAGTGTAAAATCTAATCTAGTCTTCTGTTGAATAATAATTCTTCTACTTCTTGAGCTTGTCGTCTTGCCTCTGTATCTGAAAGTTCTGAAGCATGACTACATTTTCTACCATTTCCTTCTCTTCTATAAGGACTCAAGTTATATAACAATATTTTCCAGATCTCTGTTGCTCTGCGTATTGGAGCACCCACTTGTGCACCTCATAGATGTCGTTTTTGTAGAGTGATCTGATGTCAAATTTTGATGCCAAATGTTTCCCTATTCCACGTCAATTATTTCACTGAAAGAATCAGAATCGTAGGTAACATCTGAACCTGATTCAACCTCTACCAGTGAAATTACAACTGGTGGAATATTTTCAATCGAACAATTTTCCATATGTCTCGTCCAGTCTTCCAGAATAAGTTTTTCCCAATGATTACAATAATTTTGCCACATGTCAGGTGTACACTTTAAAAGAGCTTCAAGTCATAAATTTCTTACTTTATCCTTAGAAGGAGGTCGGGAACTCATGTACGTATTATAATAAGACCTAAAATACCCCTAAACCATTTCAATAAGATTATATTGGCAATGGTATGGGGGTAGTCTAAAAACTTCATAACCATGCTCCTTAAAAAAAAACGTCAGTAACATATCGTTTTGTGTTGTCTTGCCGAAAAAGTGTGATTAAATTCATAATTCTTTTTTAATAATTTTGCCCTCAATTTCGACATTGTGTTTAATCAACCAATCCTGCATGTCTTTTTCCTTTCAAGAAAGTGTGGATTTCTTATCTAACTGCACCGAATGGTACGGCTCATTATCCAAGACGACCACACATTTACCGGGAATTTTATTTAAAGCAGGAATTAGCTGACTAACCAGTAACCACCTAATTTTGAAAAAGATCGCCATTCATTGTTTATGATAGTCTCTGTCGTTGTTGCGTGAGTCACAATAAGTAACATCTTTCTAAAAATCTGAAATGACACCCAGCATGCAAAACAGTAATTCCCTCAGATTTAATTTTGGATAGATTACTTTTTTGATCAGTGTCGTGTACCCATTGTCGGACTCTGGATCCATTCTGGTAGATCTATGTTTCATCCAGATAAACGAACGTTACATTTTTAAAGAATTTTGATACTCCAAGTATTTTCTTAGAAAGGTAATTTTGAATGCAACGACATGTTTTTGTTCACAAAGAATTTTGCGTTCATTTACGTACTTATACTTATAGCCAATAGACTTAAGAATTTTGTATAAACTAGTTCTTCTCAAATTAAAATGCCAATTTTCACGTGCATCTTTCAATAGTACGTTCAAAGTGAAGTATTCATTTTTCGAATTATATTCTCAAATTAGTCGTTACAAATCACCACGAAATTTATATAACCGTCACTTTTTTTTGGTCGGCCTAAAGATTTATTGATTTTTAAATTATTCTGTAGTACGATTGTCCAAGCTATACTTCCAAAATCTACAAAAAAATTGACATTTTGTTTAAACATTATTAGTAAAGGTTCTTACTTACATTCCAAATGTTTGTTAGCCTCCTGAATATTTCAGTATTAGAAAGATCCGGCCTGTCTTTTTTCCATAATGAAAATGCTTATCTTATGGAATTTTATTTTTCAGATATAATTTTCGGCATTGTTAACTATCAAATTAACATGTTATTTGAACATTATTATGTCAGTGCTTTAACAACCGTCTGATAAAGTGTCTCAACAACAAGTATTACAAGTGACTGATCTTACCGAATTGAACACGGAAAAGTTTGCCATTGTTGTTCAAAATCGGGCTATACAATTTTAGTTTCTTTTCATTCGTGACTAGAGCGCTTCTAGTTGCGTTAAAATTGAATGGACTGACTTGACATAGCTGTTAATCAGCGCAGATAAAGATTTTAATTAATAAATTATTATGACATGTATCAAACAATTAACTAATATAGTCACCTCTTAAAGTAGGTTTACAAGATATAATTAAAGACCTTCTGTTAAAAAAGTAAAGAAAATGTTTTTTTTCACTCGTTTTATGGTTAATGCCTGTTAATTTAAATCACTGTCAATTTACATATGGAAAAACCACCTTCACTCGGTACTTGAAGGAACTTCCCGGCGTGAAGTTAATTTTCCCCGTCATTGTAGCGTATTAGAGCCATTAGGTCAGCAATTGCCATGTAATTCAATAAATATTGTGTGACATTTAAGCCAGCAAGTATGTAATTATTTCTGTTCGTGTTAGTAGCCTAAAGAGCTTATAGTTCGTGAATTCTCTTAAAATGGCTCTTAGCCACTCGCCACCGAGTTTTGCTAATTTGATTTTCAGCTAATAAGCATACAGGATTGCAAAGCCTGAAAGCTCGTTAATTATTTAAAATTTTTCTAATTTAATCTTGTACTTAATCCAAAGACCGATATATTTTAAAGCAAAAGTAGTCTTTTATTGCACAATTTAAATGAAGATTTGTTTTTAAGTGGAATATAAATTGGAACGCGACCTAACTAATTATAAAGTATGGTTGTATATTTAATTTTGTACGATGCATCCAATTAAAACGTAATCTTGCTTGGTATGAGCTTGGAGAATGTAAGACTCTGTCTTGACGTTACACATACCTAATCCTTTAAACATTTTCGAGGACAAAATTAATTTTTAATTGAATTATTTATTTTTTTATAGCGTACTTTAATTAAAAAATAATACTTTACAAAACGAGTGTCTCTATACCAATTTCATTACCCTCAAAACATAATTAAATCATCAAGAAAATTTGTCATTTTTATAATGAAAATTTTGTTTATCTCATATGAATTAAATGAATTCTGTACGGTTGTTAATTTCTGAAATTTATTTTGATAAAAAAAACAAATTGTAGGCTTTTATGGTTGTTGTCGTTCGAAGTGGTCCTTTCCGGTTAGATGCAATGAAATAGGTTTGTTGAACTTGCGTCAGTTTCCTAAATAATGGTTATTTTAGAATTAAATTGCAAGATCTTAATAGATTCGACTCCTGTGAGTCTGTTGTATTTTTCTACAAAAAAATTCTCGAAGAAGCAATTTTCGAACTTAATTGCTATTTATTGGTGTTGTGCTTTGATCGTATCTAATCTTGTGAGACAATTAAGAAGATAATTTACAAGAACCGGAAACAAAACTGTGGATTTTCTTCGCCGCTAACTCGTTTCTACGTTTTTCTTTAATAAACTTTAAAATTTTCTTTGTAAATTAACTTTTAATCAAGTTATAAGAGTTTAATAGTGTCAACTTTTACGATAATGCTTTCACACTTAATTAATTGGTTAATTAATTAAATTCGGAAGTTTTAATCGTATCATTTTTAAAGTTTGTCGTTTATGCAAATTAGGTTTAATATTGATTTGTCAAAGAGAGACCTCCCGACTGCTCACATCATCTAAGTATTATTATGGTAATTTGGAATAAGCAATCGCTGCCTCTCCACCAAAGAAATATAATTGTGTAATAATACTAAAATGTCAGAAGCACTAAACATGTAAATCACACTATGTAAATCTGGGTCTTTATAGCTTGAGGCACCCCTGAAATATCCAGCCTTTCCACACCCCCAACTATCAATACAGACTGGAACATTTACATTCCAAATGATGTGCATAGCTAAATCCTCGTCCCTAACTTATAATACGCACTTTACCGCGATTTATATCGTTACTTCAGCCCCGATGGACACCTGTGCTGGGCCCCAAACTCCTTAAAACTTGAAATTTTCACGCAATTTTTACACCAAACTTTCGCAAGCTTTTTTAATGTAAAAATGTTGAAGTTTTTTGTATACTGTGCTAAATGAGTTTATCACCAACGCCGGACGAGGGAATACTCAAGGGTGTGTTAAGATCGAGGGACCAAAATCTGCAAAGGAGTGTCAATATTCGACACGCTTTAAATAATGAAAAAGCGAGACAAAGAAATTTGCTAACTTTACGATTTATTAAAATATTACTGGAGAAATTCCCACAAGATAAATCAGTTAATTTAGCGAATTTAAAGAAGAAAAATACTCATTTCTTTTTGTTTTTAGTGTTTAAGGTGTTTTACAAAAATTACTTACAAAACTCTAGTTAAAATAGCCGATTGTTTAGTCTAGATTCTCATTACTCATAAGATACCGAGCGATCTAAAAGTCATTAAATTTTAATTGGCCATAATTAAAAGAGTATAGTAATTATTAGGGTAGGCCAAAAAAATTGAATAATTTTTTTTAAATTTTCACTGAAAAATTGGTACCTGGACATTTAAAAAAAAAGCTTTTTGAAGATGAGCTTTTAATTTTAATAGAAAGGACTCTCTCATTTCAGTTTTCTATTTGGCAAAATCTGTATCTCGTCACTACTTTATCGTAGGGAAAAATTTTATTTACATTTTCTTTTTGATTTAATTTTCAAAATTACAATATTTTCACAAAAGATTTTTTATAGAGCGTTTAATTTCTTACAAAATCATTGTGCATTTTCTAATAATTATGTATCTACAAATTATAAAATTTAGATTTAAAAAAAAAATTGTTAAATTTTTTAAACTTTGACTTCTGATATCTTCTAAACACTAATAGCTATAAAAAAATTAAAAAATACCTTTTTTTAGAGCGTTTAATTTTCTACAAAAAATGTAAATAAAATTTGTCTGTACGATCAAGTAGTGACGAGATATATGTAGATTTTGCCAAATAGAACTAAAGAAAAAATAGAAAACTGAGATGAGGAAATCCCATCTATTAAAATTAAAAGCTTATCCTTAAATTAAAAAAAAAATGCCTAGTAACCAATTTTTCAGTGTCGGAAGTTAAAAAAAATATTCGATTTTTTGACCTACCCTAGTAATTATATCTAAAAAGTGTCATTTAAAATTTTAGGACTGTCAGGCTTAAATTTTCATTTATTTTGAGCGTATTTTATAACATAATTTTGCACAGTAATTTCTGACAACTAAGAAGACAGCAATAATTAATTTTAATTAGACAAATCTTAATTTTGCTTGACTTGTTTTGATCCCAAAACTTTTGGATCGCTCTTTATTTGTAACTTGGTTATATTGCCATGTAAGTTACCATGCTCTTGCTACTACGATTTTGTTAAATTTTTTAAAAACAGCTGTTTGGAGCGATAAGAAAAAAAAATGACATAAGATAGTGTCTCTTACTGTATAGCTCCGCACCTTGAAAAGTTAATTACGGTGAATCATCGTGAGCGCAGTTTCGAGAAAATTTGAAGAGCTTGATATGATTCATCTTCATCTACTTTGAGAATAATTCTGAAACATCGGGCCTTTAGAATAGTTGTAGCAAATAGAGTAGCCAATATACTAGACTAGATATATAATATATAAAATTCTAAATAAATTCTTAACTCCACAAAACACAAAAAAGTTCTATTTTAATTATAACCACTAAGTTAAACTAGTTAGTTAATTATCAAAATGTACCAATGCTGATTTAGAATCCTCATTAAAGTTATTAATGATTGTACAAATATTAATTATTTCTCTTAAAAAAAAAACAGACTATACCTCGACAATTTACAGTTTCTTGTCTATAGACCGACTAGAAAAATCAATCAACTGCTAATAATATTAATCGGTTGACTAATATATTAACTGTTTGATAATTGTTGTTTGTATGAGCTTTTAAGATATTATAGCAGTGTAGGGAACTTAAGAATTGACTGGATTGCATCTTTATTTTTCCATTTAAATATTTTAAATCTTATAATAAATCGATCAATAAGTATTTTTCAATAAAGAAAGTTGAGCAAATGTTTCAGGCAATTTGTTTTAGGGTGGTACGTTTCTGAATACAAGGCGTTTTTTGTGAGTAATAGTTTTTTTAAAATAATTATTTGTTTATCAAACAGGACAAGAAATTGAGATCAAAATTCGTGAACAGGTAAAGACAATAGAAAAGTACAAAAATACAGAATAACCAATACTTTGTCTGCGTTTGCTTTTCATATTCGTTTTTCTAGTCATTCCTTTTGTCTTACTGAAATTTGCTCACATACCTTCTCTACAAACATTAAATGACCAACTAAATTCTGATTGTAATATTTTATTTTTACTAGTTTAATTTTCATTAGTTAATTGAATGTTTATTTATAATCCTGTCTTTTCATTTTTTTATCAGTATTTTGCTTTTTTACATTATTTTTTAAATCAAATGTCAAATTGATCCATTTTTTTAACACACTATTTTAGACAACTAAAATTTATCTTTCTTTTGTCAATTTTTCTAATAGCAATTATTTGCTTATTTATATTTTTTTCTTCAATTTTATCAACAACTTTTGCTCTAAAAATATCATTTTGTTCTGTTTTTAAAAAACGTTTTTATTTTTAAATGTTCTTAATTTGTTTTTGACAAAAGTTTGGTAAGTTTTTCCTAACATTGTGTATATATTTATTATAAAAAAACTGTCTTAAAAACTATAGATAGTAGCTCTTTGAGGAATCACAGTTAGTACTTTTTATGTAGACTATTTTTTTTAAAATACTAATAAAAGTATTAGTTATAATTAGTGATTAGTGGCACATAATTCAAGACTCAATTAGCACAGTTAAACAGGGTGAGCTTGTCTTACCTCCAACTACTACTGATACGAACTATCTAGACCTAGGAGAATAAAGATTGGTTGAACAAACATTACTTATTTGATTTATCTGGCTGTAAATTCTCTTAAAAAATGTTTGGTGATCTTTTTTCTTTATTATAGACAAGATTAGAAGCTTCTTTGACACATTAATTACCTTCTTTTTAATAAACTGTGTAGCTTTCACGTGTGGCAAAATTATTGTACCAATGAGTAATAAATAGTTTCTAGTGTAATAAATCCCGATTAAAACTTAACTAAACAAACAACTCGTATTCCCCTGACCTACAGACTTTGATAACCTGTGGGATTTAAATAAGCAATCAAATCCTTTGAGTGTTGCCGCAAAATTTAACTTATTCAACTTTTATAAATGATAATGGAGACGTGGGATTTAATTAAATTTCTCAAAAAATAAAAATATTTTCATTTGTTGAAGTGGTGTTTTTAATCAGAGAAGAAACTCGCTCAAAGACAATTATCGCTCAAATATTTATCACTTGTAATTTATTTATGTGATCCAATTCGTCTATACTCCTAGAAACCGAATAAAAAAAAATCTAAAGGCGTCCATCGGGAAATGAGTCGGTTCCAGTAGCAAAACGACACGAATTTATCTTCCAAACGCTTCACTTACCTTCAGCCAAGAAGAACAAGACTGAACAAAACAATCGTAGGGAGAACATAGTGCACAATAAATACACAAGTTTTAAGTTTCGTTGCTGTTAAATGTGCTGTAGCACTTAATCTGGCATTAGTTGAATTATAAACACTTTTAACGATGCCTAAATGGCTTAATAAAGTTTTATTTCTTATTGCCCGGCAATTTGCAGAGCTTTTAGATTTGCTTTATAGCTGGTCTGTCCGTTCTTATTTGGACGCCACCATAAAAACTTTAAATTAATCCTACAGGACTCTCCTACATTGTTCGGCGCTCCAATTAAATAATGATTTTTGAAATGTCGGTAAAAGCACGTGGAGTAGCGTCGCGACGCCGCTGGAGATTAGCAAGTCGTCTGTTCGACTCGGAAAACGGCGCATCACTAAAGGAAAATATCAGTGAAGGGGAAACACCAGACTCGAATCGCATGCTCCCTTCTATAGTGTGGCCAACTCCCATTTGCCTTCAACTCGAAAGTGTACCAACTTTAATGAATCATTAATTTAAATTAACTAGTAAATTTTTAAGTTTCCTCGCACCAAACTTGCAAAAAGCAGTCTCTTTCATACTGCTAAATGATTTTATTAGACGGCATTTTGCCGCCCTGGATTGCACCAAGAGAGATAAATAAAATTCAAGAAGGTATAACTTACTTTTTCGCAAAAAAAATTATAAGTGGCTTAAAAAATCAGGGTTTATGGGAGCTAAGAGACTTGATGCAGTGAGTTTAATCTTCTGACTTTGTAAAATAGTTTAAAATTTTTAAAACTAATAAGAAATCTAATTTTGTCTCTGTTTGTTAAGTTATCTTGCTATCTACTTTAAGAAAAAAAGAAATAAAAAATATGCGCAGTAACGAGAGTCATATTAGTCATATCTGTCAATTATTGACATTTCAAAATAGCCTCAATTTGCTGATAAAATTATTTTGAAACATGATGAGTTAATACACTTATTAATTAGAAAATTTTGTGTTTTCACCTAGAATTAGTGCCCTAATTTTTTGAAATAAAGCAAAATTATATAAGTAGGAAACAACAAAAAGTTAAATTTTTATTAGTATTAAAGAAATTAATAAGTTGTCTAGTCGGATTTTTGCATTTTTCTTCTTAACAAGATTTAATAAACTTCTCACTAATATAAAAAAAAATTGTTATCAGTGATAATTACATGAGTTGTTTAAAAATCTCTGATATAAGTTGTAATTGATTTGCTCTATTTTTTAATAACTTTTTAAAATTTTCTTCTTTTTTTACAACAAACAAATTCAAAAATATCGTTCTACTATAGTATAATTAAAGAACGCGCTTTGAAAAGTCAATTTTGTAGCACGAATTGAAGTTTATAAAACGAGCGCGAGTTTTTATAAAGAATGAGTGCCACAATGACTTTAAAAAACGAGATCTTTATGCCATTTTTTCTACTTTGGGCGTTTTACGTGATTTTTAAGTAAAAAAGTTAATTATTTAATATTTAGGGACTTTTGCGTTAATACGAGATAGTTGGTAATAAATGTCATTAAAGTGTCAATGAAGTCATTGAACTTTGAAATGTTTTCAAATTTGTCTAAAATTCTGTGTAAGTAACTTACCAATGTTTTTTTTTACTTAGCGTATCGGTTATTCATTGAATACTCCAATTGGCATTAACACAGTAAGGAAAATCTCCAAAAACTTTGTAAAATTATTCCTAAATTACCACACTAATTGCGTTTCTCAGCGACTCTTTTCATCGTTATTTCAGACCAAGCAGTGATATATAGTCGGCACAGGGTCGAATGGCCACTCTGACTTAAATCGTAAATCTTTACATAATAGATCTCCTGCTGCGGTGCCAATTGCAGTTAACAGATACTTTAGTTGGGCTGGGGGTTTTTACGATTGTGCCACAGGTAGATTTCAGATGTTTCTCATTTAAGTAAATAAGAGATAATAGAAAGTACATGATAACTGCAATTAGCACCACAGCAGGAGATCTATTATGTAAAGATTTACGATTTAAGTCAGAGTGGCCATTCGACCCTAGGCCGACAGTACACTCATCTAGCAAATAATTTGTAAATTATCAAATGCTGTGGGTGTTGTAAATCGCCAAATAAAGGTCAAAGCATTATTGTAGTTTCAAGTTTCATTTTAAAGCTGTTCGTCCTAACCTCAAAAGTTTGTCGCTTTTCCACTGCCGCTTGTGTGCCCGCTCCATTTTTGAATATTTTAAAGGTTAATTACGACACACACACACAAAAACACTTTGTTGAGAAATACTGCTGGTCATCAAGTGCAACAAAATTTATTCGAATACAATTGTTACAATCTCAACGCTGACATAAACGTGACTTTTTATTCCAGCGACAGCGTGTTACCCACTGTTACCAATCCGAAAACAGTAAATTGCACTACTACTTGGCGCACGCAATTTGGGTGCGAAATTGGCTATTACCGCACCCAAAATGGACTCTGTTACCGACGTTAAGTAGAAATAGTTATTTGTGTACCAAGGACAAAAAGTGATGTTTTTTGCCCGAGTCGAATTTTAATTTAAGAAATCAGACGAGGACAAAAAACACTTTTTGGCCGTGGTGCACACATAATTTTTTAAACACTTTAACAAAAAATTGAATTTTTACTAGTATTTTCAGTCGTGTCTAATAAAAACAGAAGAGCGAAACAAAATTTCGAAAAAACCAACAAGTTCCACCTGACATTTTTGTTGTAATCACGTTATCAGTTCTTCTGTATTAATTAAATTTACTTTTTAACAATAAGAAAAATTTTTTGAAACAATTATTGTCAAAAATATTTAAAAGTTGTCAAATCAATCATTAATATAGAATGTTACAAAATTTGTTAATAAATAGGTACGCTTGCAATTTTTTTTAATTATTAATAAATTACATACCTGTATAATTAAATCAGAATGCTAAAAGTAATGTAAAACCAAAATCCAATACTGTTAAAAATTAATAAAATAAAGTAAAAAAAGATGTAAAATAAAGTAGGCAAAAACTATTAAAAGCACTGACAAATATTAGCAAAAACTGTCACAAACAAGCAAAAACTCTTAAAAATTCAAAAACACTGACCAAAAATGTAAAAACCAACTAAAAAATCAAGAAATTTCTAAATTGTCAGAATTGGCAAAAACCGACACAAAATTCTCAAAAAACCTAAAATCCCAATAATAAAAATATATTGTCCGTTTCACGAAAGAAGCGACTTTCGTCATTAATTTATTTTTAAGTTACGACACACGTTATTCACATTTCCGATGTACTGAAAAGAAACAATATTCAAAGTAGTGTCTACTAGAAGCCAAAGATGAAAAACGTGATAACGAAGAAGATCGCTATATAATTGCGCTCGTTGATTATTGGTTTAGGCAACTTATTATACTTCTAGTCTTTCGGGAAAACGGGGCAGACGCTCCGCGCTCATTCAATTAACGCGGTATGTACGTGCATATCATAGTTCGGACCATTAATGGCTATGACGAAAGTCGCTTCTTTCGTGAAACGGACAATATTTTATTTATTATTTACGTATACAAGGCTGAAAGTAAAAGATTTAAGCCCACAATCAAAGTTTGAAGTTCTACTAAATAAAAGATTTAGCCAAATTTAGTAAAAAATGCAAAACTTGGTACAAAAACATAAAATTTTTAAAAATAAAACAAAAAAATAAGTGACAAGTAGTCAAAATTAATAGGTGTAAATTGCTTTACGGCTCACGGGCATAAAGTTTAATTTTTTGCCTTGTAAACAAGCAATTTTGAATTACCTAATTGTGCATAAATAACAAAAATATGCAGAAAATGCTACATATTAATTTTGTTTTTTTTAAATAAATCAATCATTGACTTGGTTACTTATTTAAGCTTCTTGGAGTAGATTATAGAAAGATAAACAAATCTTTATTTATCACAGATTAGTACAGTTGTATTGCATGATTTTCCAGAGTGGCGATATTTTCATCAAAGTTAGGTAACAATAGGCATTTATAATTAACATATCCCCAATATATTTTTTTATATAATCTAAACATTTCTATAAGTATATTCGGTTTATTGCCTAATTACAAAACATACAAAATATGTGGTACAATGTAAAAACAATGTTTATGATAAATACTACCTGTCATTGGCATGGTTATACTTATTTAAGCTTCTTGGAGTAGATACAGTCTATAATAGAAATAGTTACTTGTTTCATCTTCTTGAAATACAGGGTTTGCTTAATATATGAAACCAAGCAATTTTCAGCCACACTGTATATAAGCGTACCTAATTATCATTTTTTTTTTATTTAAATTTTTGAAATAATATAACAATGTTGGCACCATACTTTTGGTCAATCCTGTGTAACAAATTGTTAATAGTCTTATGTTTTATCCTTAGATGTTTTTTTAGATTAAATCAATTAATGTGATTTAGATGTTATAAAAAATTATTTTATTTGCATAAATAAAACGTAGAAAACAAAAAATATTTCAAATAACAACCAAAAAAGTTTTAAGTAATTTTTCAAGGACTTAGTTAAACACAGTAATTATCAATAAATTGACGTCAAGTGATGATAATCATTTAAAATCAAAATAAGATGTAAACATTTTTGTTAGCTTATTGCTGTATTTAAAAAAAATACCTAGAATTTATTAGAATTATTATAAGTTCAAATTTTGTTGTTCAAACCAGGGGAAAATTTATCGATACCCAATATAAAACCGATTGTTGCTACAATTTCATAAATAAATATCTAGTTCGTTTATTTTATAAATAGTGCCTTTTGTTTACAAAATTAGCAAACACAAACCATAAATTTAGTTTACAATTTTCCACCACCTTTGTGAGTTTTTCGCTCATCGATCTTGTATAATCTTCCATAATTATCTCATTCTTTCTCGAAAACAAAAGGCTAACATCTTGCCTGCAGGTTTTTTGTTCGAAATTTTACAGATCCGACCAGTCATTATTCCTCTGATCGTTGTTTTGTCTTGGGCATACATAAAATTATTTATCTGAAAATAACCAAACATTATACGATTGAAATTTCAATTTTGTCCCCATTTAATCTGAGTAATTAAATAAAACCTATTTTGTATTTAGTAAAAGTCTTTTTGAGAATAAGTTTTTCTGGGAAAGTTTCTCTAATCTCAAAGTTGAAAGTTTGAAGAGTTGAAAGTTGGTAATATTTCAAAAGTTGAATTAGCTCTTGACCATTGCTGAACCCATCAATCAACTAAAATAAAGAAACTTTGATTTATAAGAGCATGTTTGGAGAAAATTGACAATTTTTCTCAAACAACCCAGCGACAAATGATTTTGCTCAACCTTTTATCTAGAAATTAAATTGATATTTGCTGTTCGTGCTACAACGGTAGTCAAGTTTATGAAATCTGTCGTCAGGTATCACATCCTGAAATGAAGATTTCAACAAAGTTGACAAATAAAAAATGCAATTCCGATCTTTTTAATGAAAAACGTCATTCCAACGCACCAAATTAAAAATTTATTACGTTGCAGTTTAATATAAATAACAGCGATCTTAAAAAATCTTGATGAAAATTAGTTTGCTCGTCTTTACGATCTCTCGTTTCGTCTTTTGTGGTTGAACCACTTTAGGATTGAACGACTAATTTATCTGCAAGAAGCCAAAGCGACGTCAAAGACAAATAGCAATAAACCGTCAAGGTAGGTCGTGAGAAAATCAGAAGCGTGAAAGTGGACAGCCGTCTAGATTTATCTTGTCCCTAAGGATTTAAACCGCTCATCCAGAAGACCACTGCAAACACATCCGATATCACTATACTCAATATCCGCAAAGGTATAATGAAACCCGAAAGGTAATTATTTTACCTGAAACCTTTGAGATATATAGAACGTTTTACAAAGTGACACTGAAGACGTTTCCGAGAGATTACTCTCTAATCGTAAAACATTATTACAATAAAGATAAAACCAGGCTTTTTATTGTTTTTGGACAAGATGGCTTCACTGAGCTATATTAAGAACATTCACATAAAATCTGATGGAAATGACCGACATATTTTAACTACGGTCAAACTTTATGCCGCGAATAGTTCTGAATTATTTACAAAAAAATCTATTCTAAATGTTTTAGCATTACTTAGAAACACTATTTTTCTAAATAAAATTTTAAATTCTAATATGCAGTAGGTTTACACAATACAACCAATTGGTCATATCACGACAATTATCTAACAAAAATTATAACAACCTTGTGATCGTCCTGTGTCCTTCAAATTTTCGAAACGACTTAAACGAAGTTTTCTAATAATCGAGTCTTGCTGAAGCTAATTAAATACAGAAAATTCAAAAAAAATTTAAAAACTTGTTTCTGTATCTTACATTTTAATTACATTAGTTCACACTCGGTTTGCCTGCTGATCTGCTATAAAACGACTGATTCTAATCCCTCAACTAGTCTTAATCCTTTTTCAAATAGGTACCAGTTTCACACAATTAATTTAGCCTAAAATACTCGAGAAAATTTGCCTCTAATTACCAAATTATTTCAGTTTATATTTTTTATATTTAATGCAGCTTTAGTAATCTATTAAGTATTGTTTTTTTTAAATAGTATATTACGTTGAAAGAGCAAAAAAGAGACATTAAGGACTCGAACCCGAATTTGATAATTTTTAATTGATACATAATTGATAAATTGATATTTTTTTTTTAATTTTTTGGATATAGTTATTACAGTCTTTGATTTTTAAATGTTTGTAGTCTATAGTGTTACTTAAAAAGTTGGCTTCTTTTTTGTTTTAAATTTTTTCTAGTTAACCTGCTACCCTTTCTTTTCAATTTTTTTTTGACTTTATAGTTAATCTGTCATTATTACAATTCTATTATTTTTTCTATATTTTTTTTATTTTTTACTTTTATAAAAATTTTCTTTGTTTTTTTGCAATTGTTAAAATGAACCTTCAAATAATCTTCTTTCTGTTTTAGTTAATTTTTTTCTGTTTTATTTTCGGTCATAATACTACACTGCTCCAATAAATTAACGCACCACTTGAATTTTTTTGAAAATTGAAACACGTATTCGTCCAATTGGTACAAAATTAAGAAAAATTTAACAAAAACATTTGTTTAAAGTAAATTCATATCTAATGTTTCCAAATATAGAAAAACAAACCGAAAACAAAATTTTATTAAAGTTACGCCGTTATAAAAGTTACAGAAAACATCTTAATATCGCGTATTTGAAAACCGCTGCACATCTTTGTTCCATACTCAAAATGAACGAACTTATGTCTTCTTGGTTTAAGTTATTCTAAATTTCATTTAGTTGAAGACCTACCTCTTGAAGATGGACAGGAGGATGTGGAAGAATTTTTAAACGTTTCCCGAGAATGTCCCAAACATGCTCAATAGGATTCAGGTCAGGGCTTCGAGGTGGCCAATCCAAAACATTGATTTCTGCCTCATTCAAGTAATCTTTAACAATTCGGGCAGTGTGGGGTTTTGCGTTATCTAAGATTAACAAAAAATTTGGATCAATATAAAGGGCATATAGTACGACATGCTCTTCAAGAATGTCTGTTATGTAACGGTCCGCATTTATAGAGCTATTATTTACAACCACTAACTCCGTGCGAGCTTGTAAGGAAATACCACCCCAAACCATTACTTAGCCTCCACCAAACAATGTGGTATTCTGAATGTTACACTGTGCGTACCGCTCATTTGGTCTACGATACACACGAACACGTCTATCGCAATTGTAAAGGGAAAATTTTGACTCATCCGTAAAAAGAACAGACTCCCAATCCTCTCTTTGCCAATTTATGTGCTCTCTAGCAAATTCTATTTGGGCTCTGCGGTGTTTTGCAGTCAATGCAGGACCACGAGCAGGAATATGGGGTGTTAAATTATCCTCCTTAAGTCTTTTTCTAACAGTTTCGGTACTAATTTAAAATCCTTCTACGTCACGGAACTCAGTTTGTCGCTTCCTGGCGGTTACAAAGCGGTTCCTTAGCGCAGATATTCTTAAAAATCTATCCTGGATAGGAGTGGTTTTCCTTTTTCTTCCTTGCCCAGGTCTTCTGAGATGACTTCCTGTCTTTCTGTACCTTTGTATCATACGCGAAACTGCCGTATGAGATACACCAAACCTTTCACCAATTCTTCTGTAGCTCCATCCTTCCTCCAACAAAACCACAGCTTGGGCGCATTCTTCTCGAGTCAAATTCCTCATAATGTTTTTATTATTGTTTCAAATGATAAAAACTATCTACAGAACGGCAAATTCAAATAACAATAAAACGAAATTACAAATTAACACAATTTAAAAATAAAAATTATTTTAAAATTTTTGCTTAAAAAATTATTAAACTCAAATTTCTGACTTTAATGTCAAAACTTTTATTACAATGGGTAACTAGATTATAGCTTGATTAAACCTTCTCAACCAAAGTTGTCAAATGTACATAGTTTTAATTTTTTTACTTTATTTTCAAGTGGGGCGTTAATTTCTTGGAGCAGTGTAGTTTAAAGTTTGTTCTCTTTTTTCTTTTCAGTTTTTTCCGACTTAAAAGCTCATTCTCTACTATCTCTAACTTTTTCAAATTTATGTTTTTTACTTTCTTTAAAATGTTTCTCCAAATCTTTTTGAATATTTTTAGAACATTTTCGAAAAATACATTTTACTTATCGACAATTTAAATAAAACTATTGTTAATAAAAAGTTTTTAAAATCTTCAGAGTTTAATTATTATTTTATTTAACTTTCTTTTTTTTTTCATTTTTTTCCTTTACGTAAAATTTTGTGTTCTTTTTGCTATTTTGTTTAATTTTTTTTGTTTTGAACATCTTCATCTTCTAGTCAAAGTCAAAAACTTGGAAGTTTATAATATATCATCTCTACACTTCTATTAACTTTTTCAGATTTCTTATCTTTATTTTTGCTTTCATTAAAATTTTCTTTGGTTTTTTTAACAACTGCTAGAACAAAACTTCTAAAAGATCTACTTTCTGTTTTGATCAATTTCTTTCTTTTTGTTTTTTTTTTAACGCTAGCTGAAAATTTATCATTTCTATCTTTGTAGTTTCTTTAAACTTGGAAGCTTATACTCTGCTATTTCTAATCTTTTCAGATTCGTTTACTTAACTTTCTGCAAAATGTCATCCTATTTTTTTACATTTTTTAAACAACAGTTTTAAATAACCTATTTTTCTATGCAATAATTGTTTATTTGTTTATTTCACTAAAGGGCTTGTGCAAGACAAAATTTCCAAGTTAAAAAACCTAACTTCTCCCGGTCCGAATCAAGTCTCAGTCATAATTTTTAAAAAATCTGCGGAGATGTTGTCAGAACCACTGACAATTTTAATGAAAAAATCATTTGAGACGGGCGTTCTTTCTTCAGACTGGCGGCTAGCAATAGTAAAACCCATTTATAAGAAAGTCTATAAATATTTGATCCATCCAATTATCGACCTATAAGTCTAACTTCCATAGTAGTAAAAATCATGGAGAGTATAATAGCTAACGCAATCAAAGGTTTTCTACTAAAGCAAAACACTATTCCTATTAAACAACATGGGTTCATTAAAGGCAGGTCTGTCACCACTAATTTATTGTGCTGTCTCAACGATTGGACCAAACAATTGGATGCAAACAACGCAGTAGATATTATTTATTTTGATTATGCTAAAGCGTTTGATCGTGTTCCAAAAGAATATTTAATTTTTAATCTTCGTTCCTATAGTCTAGTTGGCCAGTTGCTAAACTGGATTTCTACGTTTCTGTCTGGATGCTATTTTTGTGTTAAAGTTGGCAACTCTCTTAGCAACTTTAAACCAGTCCTTAGTGGAGTCTCGCAAGGATCTGTTTTGAGTCCTCTTTTTTTATCATCTACATCTCTGATTTTAGAAATGTAATTGTATCTGATTGCTCTTTCTTTGCTGATGATAGTAAGATTTACAACATTTCTAAAAACCACCTAGTATTGGCAAAAGATGTTCAATCTGTCAGTAAATGGAGTAAAAAGTGGCTCATGTCTCTTAACATTCAGAAATGTGTAGTGCTGCATCTTGGTCGAAACAATCCTCTGACAAACTATTTTATTGATGGTGTTCAGTTAGACAATGTCACTTCCTATAATGACTTAGAAGTGTCCATAACTTCGGATCGTTTTACTGTATCAGGTTGCAAAAGTAGTAGAAAAAGCTAACGTAATGTGCTATCTCTTTACTAAAGCATTTCCTCTAGCTGACTACAAAATTACCACTGCTCTTTTTAAGTCATATATTAGACCTTCTCGAATATGCCAAGTCTGTCTGATGCCCCGTCTTAGCAAAAGACACAGATCTATTAGCGAAAGTCCAGCGTCGCATGACCCGTCTACCATTTGGACGCCCTCGTTCTACGTATGAAGAACGTCTGCGAATATTGAAACTTCCTTCGTTAGCTTTCCGTCGTAAAAGAGGCGACCTAATTACGACTTATAAAATCTTAACTCAGGATAGCTCATCGGTTAGACATTTATTTTCATTTCATACTGACCTCGCACAAGAGGCCATCAGTACAAACTGGCAAAAGAAAAGTATTCATCTAAAATACCGCAATTTTTCTTAACCAATCGAGTGTTTAATGATTGCAATGTCTTACCAAGTAACCTAGTTAACAGTATATCACTAAACAGTTTTAAAAACAACTTAGACAATCACTTCAGAAACTCCCTTTAATTGCTACAATGAGCTCTCTCCATCACGTCACGCGGGCATCACAGGATTCGTCCTCTGCTCGGATCGTGTAATAATAATAATAATAATAATTTAAGTAAAGCTTTTTTAAAAAATCTTTTTCAGATAATCTTCTAGATATGATCCTTATTAGATTTAATTTACTTTTTTTTTTTTAAAATACTTTTTGACTTTTTTTCAAAAAAGTTTTTTTTGATTTAAAGCTCTATTATCTAATATTTATTTTTTTACATCTTTATTAACTTATTTCAAGTTGGTTTCTTTCCCCTTCACTTTCCAAGAATTTTTTTCAATGTTTTCTCAACAACTTTGTATCTTACTTACTTAATTTTTTTAGTAACCCTACCTCTTTCTAACCATGTAAAAAATTAAAATGTTTGTTGTCAATTACCTAAGGTAGTTTTTAATTATATATCGCGTTAATTACTTTTCATTCTCTATCTTTAATGTATACATTTTAACTGGTTAGAAGACTCGGATATCGGTCTATATAAACTTTCTGTTTGTTTGTATTTTCTTTCAGAAAATTTTGAGCACTTTTTTGAGTATTTCAACAGCTTTTGTTTTTTCTGTGTCAACCACGTAAAATTGAGGGACGTTTTAACGTTGATGTGAGGTTTTCCAGCTTTAAGATCATCAACAAGTAGGAAATTTTAACAAACTGGTTGATAGAATCTCTAAACATTCTCTTTTTCTTAGTTTTTTGTAGTTGTAGGTTGTAGTGTTATTAAAAGTATTTTCAACATTATTTAATTATTGTATAATTATGCAAAAATGTAATCAAAAAAATCGTTATATCAAAACAATTTTTTCAACACACCTTCTTCTAATCTAGTGTAATCTAAAATAAATTTGCGTAAGTCACGAATGTGTACACAATAAAACTAAATTAAATTATCGATGCAGATTTGCACACGTTAGAACAACATTACCAACATTCAGATTGTGTAGTAATTTAATGAAAAAAATTATGTAATCAATAATTTATTATTGCAGAATTTTCCTCTACTAAATACAAAATTTAATAAGAAAATTGCCAATTATTTTTATAGAAACGATAATAGCTGTAATTTCTCAAAGAATTCGTTTGCGTGCTGTTAAGCCAAAACAATATAATTATAGAAAAAGTTTTTTATAAAACTAAACAACACAATTTCGTTCAATTAAAGAACTAGTCCCGAATCATATAGAAACTCAAAGATTTTTTTTATTAAATCTCTAAATGTATTTTTTGGAGTTGTTTTCTCGTTTTATTAGTCTATAGAGTGTCAATAATGTGCTTTCGAAGCTTGTGAGAGAGAAATTCTCCGTTCTAAAATTAGTTTGCCAGGGTTTTTTCCTAAATGAAATAAGAAACGGTTGTGTTAGAGTTCTGTGTGCAAAATTTTATTTAGATATGCACGTCTTGTTAAATTATTCCGATGTATTGAATTGTAGTAGAGAAAATTTCCAGATGGATTCTTCGATCACAAAGGACCGTTTCAAGTCGGCATTGATCTCGCGTGTGGCAGCAATCACGATCTCGCTTTTACCTTCTTTGAAGAAATCTAGACAAGGATCGAAGTGTGTATCTACAATTAGTTTGGTAAATTGTGCTGTAATGAAACTAAAATGTCAAGTTAAACGGGCCAACACAGAAGAAACAAACATACTTAAAATACTCGGAAAAGATGCTCAGAATTTTTCAAACAAACAGAGATTTTACATCGACTAATATCCGACTTTTCTAATTTTGAATCAGAGTGATAACAAAGCGGTAAGGTTTGGATCGTAGTGTGTATTCGCAATTAATTTGATAAATCGTGTTGTAATGATGCGAAAGATGTATAATCAAACGTGAGGGTAGCGAACAGAGCAT
Organism: Tribolium confusum; assembly: GCA_029207805.1. NCBI lineage: Eukaryota > Metazoa > Arthropoda > Insecta > Coleoptera > Tenebrionidae > Tribolium > Tribolium confusum. The sequence continues at coordinate 2,960,498 of JALGAY010000004.1, forward strand.
AATATTCCCCTTGGTAATTAGAAAACCAAATTGAGAAGTGGATAGCCGCAGCTGCGAGAATCCTGCTATACCGTATGTGGGAAATATACATTAATTACCATAACAAACCGGGATAACAAGGACGAGGATTGCTGTGTAGTGGGCAAGCTCTCTGGAGAGGCGGAGTCCTTCAAGTCCACTCGGGGATCGAAGGCCTGCACCCTGCACCATCTCAAGAGACGAACTATTTTCGCCTGTATAGAAATTTCAGATTACCTAGCAGAGAAGTCGAGTACAAAACTTTTCTGATCTTCTCATTTAAATCCGACTGAAATGCTAAAGATAATATAAGTTGTTATAACGACGAGAAAAATCTGAAAGCGAGGTAATATCAACGTTTAACTAGTACAAGTCGTATTTCAATTTTGTATTCATTTCACCTGTTAAAAGTTTTGCGAAATGTTATTCAAATTGGCTTTTTGCGTTTTTAGGAAATTATTCGCTTCTTTATTTTATTAGGTAGAGGCAAGTAAGGGACTGTCACGTATAAATGTAAATGTGATTGATAAATTATTTAAGGAGACAAACCTCCCTAAGCATTTTAGCTGCCGTGTTCTGTTGATTCAAAATTCATTAATTAAGCATTGTTTCGTGTTTTGCAACCATACCACAAACACTTCACTGGCTAACTTCACTATAAGCGCCTTACAATGCATACAACATTTAGACAGTTGGTAAATATGGTTTATAAAATTAAAATGAGGCTTTATTCTACTTTGACCAATCTTCTTAAAGCGCCCAGAATGGACAGACACAAATAAACCAAACATCTTGAGTTTATTGATCAAAAAACAATAATTACATACAAATCGTATCAAAAACAATTTTTTGTATTACAAAATAAGTTTTGTATTTGTTATGAATCATTTCCAGAATTTTTTTTTCATGCTTTTTCAAAATATATAAGTAGTCAGAGCGAAACGCGAAAAATAACTTCTTAATAAAAAAATTTATTTTATTAATAATTTTTTATTGCAAAATTTTCCTCTACCAAATAAAAAATTTAATAAAAAAATTGACAATTATTATTATAGAAAAAATTATAGCTGTAATTTCTCAAAAAATTTGTTTGTGTTTGAAAAAAAAAATTTGTTTGTATCTAAACCAAAACAGTATAATTATAGCTATTTCACGAAAGAAATGTTTAGCCACAAGAGCTTGCTCGAGTGGCCTAATTTTTCTTAAGTGACGTATTTGCTGTTAAGACATGAGTAGTGTCTAAAAGTAGTTCTCTTTCTGAAAAAATTGCGAAAGATGTTGAAGAAGTCACATCGAGTTTGCTACCCAAGAAATCCAGGGACGCTTGTTTCATAGAATTGAGTGAATACAATAACTAGAAACAGGAAAACGATGTTTGTGGGGTAAGCGAAGACGTTGGGTTACTTCTTCAACGCCAAAAAAAGATTCGTAGCCTCTTCAATGTGGACGAAATACAGCATGTTAAGATCGACATTAAAGCTTCACGAAATTACAGATATTTCACAATATGGCAAGTTGATTGCTTTTTTGAAAAATTTTTGAAAGAGAGCATATTCAACAGTCTCTAGCAGAAACACCCAATAAAAAATATTTGATGTTGAAGGTAGGTAGATTTTGTTATTAGAGAATGAAATCTAATTTTTTTACATTACAGGTCGCACTAATTTTTGGTGTGTCTGGTGACTGTCGATGTTGTGAATTATTGAACATGTCAATCAATAACGTAGAAGATAAAGGATCCTATATTTTGGTATCTGTACCAGATACAAAAACATATGTTTCACGTAGCTTTACGATTATAGAAGAAGAATTTGCAGTTAATGTGCTGGATATTTGTAGAAAATATTTGTCTTTCAGACCTAAGAATATTTCTCACAACAGGTTGTTTTTGTGCTATAGAAATGAGAAATGCACAACAGCCAGTAGGAATAAATAGTCTATCTAAAATACCATCAGTAGTAGATGATTTTTTAAAATTACCAGAATTAGAGTCTTACACAGGACACAGTATGAGACGCACATCAGCGAGTTTATTGTCCAACGCTGGAGCCGATCTTGGTATGGTCCAACGTCTTGGCCGATAAAAGTCTACAACCTTGGCACAAGCGTATATCGAAGAGTCAATTTTAAGCAAAATAGACATTGCTAAGAAGATACTGGGTGGTAATTTGGAAACCGAGGGCAATGTTATTGTGAATACTGAGAAGCAAAAGTCGAATGAATGTGGAAACAACATTGAAGTGACAAAAAATGAAGCAAATAAAGTTATATCTTTTAATATAAATGTTAACGTAAATCTCAACAAATAATTTTATCTAAAATTCCTGTTTCTTATAATTGTAATTTTATGTATTGTATTTTTTGATGTTTAATCAATTGTTCTATTTTCTGTAAACTATTCAATTATATAAAAATAGTTTTATTATTGATTCATAAAACCACTTGTGTTTTATAGACCCCATAATTTAATGAATAACATTATTTTTATAACGTCATATTAAAGAAGTATTGGATAAAATATTTTATTTTAAACTACGATTCGTTTTTCTATTAAAAAAATTTTATTTAAATTATCCAAAAAAAAATCATTAAAGATACTGTCTTTAAAAATATTGCTAAGAATGAATGGTAAAAATATTTTTAAGAAAATAAAGATAAAAAAAACAAAATAGAAATGTGATGAAATATATTGCAGAAAATATGTTTTCAAGTCAAAAAACAAAAAAAAAACCAGAAAGATTTGAGATGGCACTACTACAATAAAGAGAAAAGTCTAAAAGGAGCAACAAAAAAATGAGTTTGACAACTCTGAATATGTTAATAGAATCCTAAATTTAGACAAACATTTAAAGAATTTAAATTTTTTTTAAAAAAGTAAAGAAAATATTCGAAAAAACTGGAAACGATAGAAAATAAGTGTCCCAGTCGGAAAAAACAAAAAAAAAATTTTTTTTGATTAGTAAAGAGAATAAAATAAAATAAGGATTGTTTACAATAAAAATTAGATCATTTAGAGACGTTGTCCCAACAATTGCTAGAAGAAACAAAAAATATTTTTATAAAAGTAAAAGTAAAAAAGAGAAATCTGAAAAAGAAGTGTCGGGTTAATAGATTATGAACTCCCAAGTGAGAAAAAAAGATGACAGATTGACTTGTAATTTTAATAAAAAAAGAAAGTTAAACAAAACAATTACACTGTGTAGGTTCTCTCCAGATCAAGTTTAATTTTTTTAGTCAAAAATTTATTATATTTTCCGAGAAAAATAGTAAATTAATTAAAGTTATTGTAAAAAAAGTTCTATAAAAATTGGAAGAATATCTTGAAGAGTGTGAAAAAATGTAGATAAAAAGAAAAGAAACTGCAGAAGTAAATTAAGACATAAAAAACCCTTAAATAAATATCCAAGTAGAAAAAACAAATGAAAATGAAGGTAAAAAAGACAAGGTTGTTATCTTAAATACAGTTATTCTCTTTTATTTTCACAAAAAGATTTTCTTCAATTATTTAAAAAAAATACGTATATAGATAAATTATTTGAAAATATTGTTCTAAAAAATATGTTAAAGAAAAATTGGAGGAAGATCTTAAAAAAGTAAAAGTAAAAAAAACTAACTTAAAGATGTTAGTAAAGATGTAGAAAACAGATAATACAAAATAGTGTGTCAGAAAAAAACCAAAGAAATGTAGAAAGTTGAATAAATTAAGAACAAAAAACGTAGTTAAAAATCTTTATACTAAATACAAGGTTTTATTTAAATTCTCCAAAAAAATATTTAGAGATATTGATCAAAAAAAAGTTGTTGAGAGAGAATTAGAATAACATTTTAAAAGTGAAGAAAGCGGAGCTGAAAAATAAAACTGAAAATGTTTATAAAAGTGTGAAGAAATAGATATAGGTAATAAGTAGTAGCAAATTGACTTCTAAAAACAATAAAAAAACAAATTGTTTCAAGTGACGTTAAAAAAATATAGCAGAAAATGAAATAAAAAACAAGTTAAACTTTAATGTCACAAAAAACAAAGAAAAAGATAAGAAAACACTTTTGAAAGAGACAAAATAGCAGAAAAACAAATTGACTGATCTCCAAGTGACATAAACTTTTTTTTAAATCTCTAATTTAATGAGTTTCTAATCCACAATTCTTGTTTTAATCAAAACCAAAATTTTTATTAAATTTTTTAGAAGTAATAGATCATTAAAAAATATAATCCTAATAAGTGTTGTTAAGAAAAAATCGGGGCAACACCAAAAAAAGTGAAGCTAAAAAAATCTAAATAAGGATGTGAAGAAACATATAACAAAAATAGCTTTCAAGTCAAACAACAAAACAATAAAAGCAAGATTTCAAGTGGCATTATTAACATAAAGAAAAAAATGTAAAAAAGAAAAGAAAACAAGTTGATCAAATCTGAGAAAGCAGCATAGCACTTCAAAAAAAATAAAGAAGCGACAAATGAATTAACTAATTTCCAAGTGGCTTGTATTGTGCTAGCAACATTTATTTTTACAAATCTAAATAGAAAATAGAAATTCTTCCTTACCAATTAAAAATTTGAAAAATTTATTTTAAAATAAGCATTGCACAATTGCTAAAACTTATCTTTTATAATATTAACAAAAGAATTATTAATAGTAATTATACATTACAGTTCTTGGATAAAACAACATTAGAAAAATGCTCTAACAAGATTAATTTAGTGCAGTTTTATAAATGTTTAAATTACTTTGTAATAATAATTGTTTGATATGTATTATGCGTTAAATTTGGTTATTGTTAAACTGAATTGTTGTGCGAAACAGTTGATCTCTGTCGCAGATAAATTCCAGGTATGTTGATGCCTTGTAGTATGCAGGAATGTATTATACAGGTGTAAAGTTGTAATTGTTGGAGGAACATCCTTGTCAGGTATAAACATGTAGCCGAAAAGCGCAATACTGTCTCGGTGATATGTGTCTGGTTGCAGTTTCCAATTATCCAGGTTGAAGTCTTCGCAATAAATATTTGTAGCAATAAAATAAATTCGCGAAACAAACCTCTTTGAAAAATATCAATTTGCACATGTAACAATAAATCGGAAACAATTCAATTTGCATGCCAGCTATATATTTCCGTTTCCCCCGTTTAAGATCGAATCTGTGGCCAAATAATAAAATATTGCTCTTAGGCGCTATTCGTCTTCGAAATTTATCTTGTATATTGGTTTACAATACTGCGGCCACCCTACATAATTCAATAAGAAACGAAAACTGAGTCGTCTGACTCGAAAGCAACTGGAATTAACCGAGATGTAAACAAAATCACGAGACTTGAACTTAAAGAGTCTTCATTATCAATTCAGTGCGGTACTTCTGTACATATTTTTCGCATTCGGACAATTGGAATGACCTTTTAAGTCGTATTTTATAGCTAAGCTGCTTTTAAAGCGAACTCGGGAGAATGCATCTCGGTTAGTGCTTCTCGAAGCTCATTTTGCCGCTGAGAAGAATTAAAATATTTTTACTGCGTCGCCGAACATTACCTCCAACGCTAATTAAGTAAATTTCATTCAGGAATTCGCAAATCTCAGATAAAGAGATTTTATTAACGCTCCTTATTTTTTATTTCGTCTTGCCGAGCTCTCTCTGTAATTAAAAATTAATACAATTTAGAGCACTCGCTCTAAACGAATAATCGCAACATTGCCGAAAACGTTAACATCAGGTGCTCTATATTTATTTCATTATCTTATAATTGTCTGTTATTGTTTCATTAAAATGCATATTTTATTGTTTAAACAATTAATTTGAAATATCCCACTTCAAATTTGAATTTTCCGCGTTGCCGCTAGTGCATTAAAAGTTGGCAGGTTGGCGGCATTGCTGGAGGGAAGTTGGAAAAGCAAGATAGATGCGCGGCCATGACACCAGTCATCGGCCACTAGGGGTGGGCTTCGGGCGTTTGAAATCCGATGCGCTTTGAATCCGAGAAGATTGATTTTTTTCTTTTTCCCGCCAGAAAATTGACAGTTCTAGAGTCGGCCAACAAAATAGCTGATAACTTTTTCGAACAAGTATGTCAGTTATTTGTGTTGGGCTACTTTAGAATTGTCAATTTTCTGGCGGGAAAAAGGGAAAATTCAATCTTCTCGGATTCAAAGCGCATCGGATTTCAAACGCCCAAAGCGCACCCGCCACTAGAGTAGTTCCCTGCCACACCTCGGGTAGTTCCGACGCCATTTTCCATGTCGATAAATAGAAACCCTCATGTTGTGACTGTTGTGATAAATCACTTCAGTAAAAAATGGACTTCCATGTGGTTTAAACTGTTCTACAGGTAATCTGAACTTTTTTATCATTGTTAAATATTGTATAAAATTGTCATTTACTCATAATTTGCTTAAAATTTAGTTTTTATGCTTTTGAAGTGGGGACGACAGGTCGAGATTTGTTTTATTTAATTGATAATTTGAATTACAATTTTGTGACATCAAAATTTTGAATTGTATTAACTTCATACATTAAATTTTGAATTAAATTATTTGATAAAATAGATATTTTAATTAATCATTTCAAAAGTGGCCACACATAGTGGTGACCGACAGCACTGACGGAACCGTGGTAGAAAACTACAACATTTTATTAAATAGAGACTACTTATTATTATGATTATTACGACCGTTTGCACCGTCTTATTTAAGTTATACTTGACGTACATTCTTGAGTTGGACTTGAAATTATAAAGAACTTAAAATAAGAAATGCTTACTTAAAAGCGATGCAACCGCCCATTAGTGAATGTTTGGGGGAGGGAGGTGAGAGTGGAGATGGGGCCGTTAAGTAATAGGCTATTGAAACTTGGCCTTATGTCCGTTACACCCATGACCTAAATGTTCTCCCACTTAAATTTTTAGAGATTTTGTTTAGGAAAAGAAAGTGGGTTGGAAATGTTGGAATGATGTTAGTCATTGGCTTTAAATGTTATCAACCTACAAGAAGAGGGGATGATAACATTGAGACCATTCGTGACTTATCCTCGTGACAAAACATTATTTACCTAATCATTTGCTAGTATTTCAAGTAGTTTGGTTAAACCGTGGAGAGAGGAATAACAGGAGTGGGCATAAGCTTGAATTCTTGGTCGATGGTCAAACACCTTTTACGATAGTTTTCACTGTACTCGGGATAGTTTTTTCCCCCACTACAAATTTGCAAACGGTGGTCTCGACAATAGAATAAGATCGTAAAAGGTGGCTGTACCTCGACCAAGAACTTAACATTGTCGGTATAGGGCATGCCAACTCCTCTTATTCATCCCTCCACGAGTTGAACCAGTAATCTCAACCATTTGTGTTCACACCCGTCACACTTTTGTAATTATTTCTTTAACTTTTGTAAAATTTGGTGATCTGACTTGGCGTGCTTCCTCCAATTTTTAAATGTCTAATGTTTCAAAATTGTTGTAAATGTTTTTTGTTGAATATTTATGTAACTCTTATTTGAAAACATATTTGAGTTTTGTTTATAGACACGGTTTGGGAAGGTTTTATCCAGTCGTTCTTGCAGTAAAAATATAATTGTTTGTAAAAATTCACTAACAGAATGTTACATATATTTTATTGTTTACTTATGTGTGTATTTGATGTGCCTATTTTATGATTGTTTTGTTTATTTGTTGTTGTTGTTTTTGATGTGCATTTTGTTTGGTTGTTTTTCTTATACATTGATTTATTTTTATTTGGTTTATTTTATGTTTTAACATGATTTACTGCAAGAAATGAACAAATAAATGTCTTCTTCCACATTGTAGTTTTACTGTACTCCCCCAACTAAATCCTCATACAATCACATATCAAAAAACTTTGCCGCCATTTTGTTAAACACAACGTAGGGATTCTTTTCACTAGACGACGATCACGACTTTGGCCACTTTTATTTAAATTTGAATTTAGCGCGCAAATTTGGGTTTATGGCAATAAGTATGGCCTAGTTTGGGTCATTACAAATTATTAATCAGATTTTTAAAGTAAAATTTTACTTAAAATCCTAAAAAATTTAATATTGTCGGTCATATTTCAATAAACAAAAAATTCAAACTCTTTTTTTTGTACATTTTCTGTATTTTTGCGATTATAAACACCATCGTTTATTTGTCTCGCTAGGTCAATTTTTCTTTCTTTGTTTGTATATTTTCTTATTTTTAAGACAATATCTTTATTATTTTTATTATATTATTATGATCGATATTATTTTTCTATTATATCGTTTAAATTGATATTTTCTTTTTCTTCTTTTCTTAGATAGTTTCTATTTCGAGCTTATCTCAACTTTTTCCTACTCTTACTCATTTTGAGCATTGATTTAGTCACGTAATATGTCTTTAATATGTATTTTGGCCATTTTTTCATTATGTTATATTCCTTTGTTATTATATTGCCGTCTCTATTTATTTATTAAATTTTTAATAACATTTCTATTTTGTCCCTCTACAAAACACCTTTGCTAGTTCAGGTTACACTGCCTTTCAGTGTGTTGCTAGTTGGGCGATTAGGTGATGTAATTCAATGTCGGTCAGGGCATTAGTCCGCGAAGTAGTTGTTTTTGCCTAATCGGGGAGCTTGGTTATGTTGGTGGCCGAACGAGAGCCAAAGAGATAACTTTGTTATCCACCAACATTATTATACCAACTCTCGCACCTTCCAGCACTCTTCGTTAGATGGCACACTGTATCTGTCTATACGACTACTAGCCGAATTTCGCTTGATATAAGCGAGTTCTCCCACCTGTTCCAATCGAGCACAACGCTCCGGGATACACTGTACTGATGAGGGACAAAAACCCCGAAACCGGTATACAGTTTCTTGACGTTGTTGCTCGATTGCTCTCTACAATTTCATTTCTCCTGTTATTATTTTTTTTGTCGAATCTTTTTTGAACTACTTGGCTGCGTTATTCTTTTGTTATTACTGCTTTTTTATATTTTTAGTATTTTTGCGTTTTTAAACGCATTATTTATTTGTTCTGTTAGTTTAATTTTTTTTTCTTTGCTTATATATTTTTTTGTTTCCGAGACAATACTTTTATCGTATAAATTGGTTTGGCTTTTTCTTCTTTTCTTATGATTTTTATTCCGTGTTTATTTTTTATTTTGTTCAGCTTCTCCTCATTTAAAATTTTTATTTCGTACAAGAAATCTCTTTAACATGCTCCGACTATTTTTTCATTGTTTTATTTTTTTCTGTTATTAAATTGCCATCTTTATCTTTTGTATTCAATATATTGTGTTCTCTTTTAGTTCTAAGTTGTTTCAGTGTTCTATAAAACAGTTTTGTTTATTTTTATAGTTCTCTGTCTTTAAATAATCAATTTTTTTATAAGATTTTTATTATTTTTTTCTTATTTCGTCTGTCTACAATTTTGTTTTTTTAACTAAAGTTTTTTCAGCTAATTTTCTCATTTTTCATCAGCAAAGTTGTTGCCTTATTAGCTTTTAATTTAACTTCTAGTATTACTTTTTTATATGTCTTATGGTACTTTTTCCTTTAATTTATAATATTTAATTGTTCCCTTCTTTTTATCTATATTTTTATTTGCCTTCTTTTTAGTTCTATTATTAATAAATAAAAATTACTGTTTTTTTATTTTATTTTTACATTTTTCATTTTGTTTCAAACGTTTCTGGTTACTAGAAAATACTTTATAATTAATTCTTGTTTCTATTTAGTATCTATTCTATTTCGTGTTGGTGTAGATATTTCTATGATTTTTTTTCTATTATTGTTTAAGATTCTTAAATCACTTTCTCTTTCTTACTCCATATATTCATTTAACCTCTATTTTTGTTTCTTACTCTTCCGCTTAAATTCTCTATTATTATATATATTTTTTTATTATCCATCTGTTTTCGTATTTCTTCTTTTTCTTCTTTCCTTGGCATTTTCATTTTTACCGTATGTCGTTATTATTGTTTATGTTTTTTATTTACCAGTTTTATTTTTATTGCTTACAGTCTCTCACTCATATATTGCGATGAAACAAATTTTTAAGACTTTAAACAGTTTTCAAAATTTCACAAAAAATATAAATTTCAGTTAAAATAATTTTACAATATTTAATAACTTTGATTTAAAAAACTGTGTTTTGTTTATTAGTAACATGCAATATTCACTAAGTTAGCAAAACAAAGCAAAAAAAAATAAACAAAATGTGCAAAATACAGTTTTTTAAATCAATTACATTTGAACAAAGCGTAAAACCAGCACAGAAATAGTCTTAAAATTTGTGACATTTAGTCTAAAGTTTAGCGTGTTTCAAATATTTTATAAAAGCAAACCTCCATTGCAGTTTATTTATAAAATTGTTAAATAAATAACCAATACTTTGTTGTTAAATAAAGAAAAAAAAGTAGAGCAGAGAGAAGTAGCATAAACAAATCAAGACAACTCTAGGAGGTAGAGACGTCGTCTTGTCCTCGACAAAACAGTGTCCATCGTAATTTCAAAGAGAAGGTAATATAAAAAATAGAATAATTCAAAAAAAACATGTTTGAATTTTTTTTTAATTTAGAGATTCAGGTTATCGCAATTCTACTGTAGTCAATCCAAAATGAAAAATGTTTTATAATTTTGTTTATTTATAAATAAGAACTTGCCAGTTTGTAGTGAAGTGGAGAGAAATTTTGTGCAAACAATCTGGATGTGGAAGTTTTCTGTTGAATATAAATCAATCAAATTGACTCCATAAAGTTGTTTGATTTAGAAATTTAAATAAGGAATGTTTGCATGTAGAATTTTTATTTTTGTAATGAGATTTGTAAATTCCGGCATCTTGTCATTGTATATAAAGAAATAAGAATTTAAGCCAGGAATTCGTAGTATTTGAGATTGTTTCATTAATTTCTAAAATGAAAACAACTAGGTAAATAATTCCAGCTTGGAGCGGCAAACATTTCAAATCGAAAGACGAAATTACTAAATCCTCGAAGGATTGATTAAGGTATATACACGGTCTGGAGTGTCTTCCGTCGCAATGGCATCTTGTTAATTACATAAGACGCAATTTGTCGTTTCGATTTTGCAGAGTTTGTTTTGTTTTAAATTTAATAATAAAGTCGAGTCGCTTATCAGAGCGCTCGCAGCCGATTTTTGATGTATTGTCAATAATTGTTCAGTGTTGCGACTGAATTTATGTATCTCGCAGGTTTTCATTAGTTCGTTTCTCCGATTCATATCTGAAATTTTTCCTCTTGCGTCCAACTTTAAAATTCCAATAAGTCGGAAGGCTATGTGTTTTCGGGATGTTGTTCATTCGGCGATGATTTATAAAGCGAGCGCACTGGATTAGGAAAAGAATAATGGATTTATTTAAGTTCTGATTCGCAAAAACGCGCCGCAAAGATATCTGCATTTGTTCATGGTGGGTTTATTTATGGCGCGACAGTTGGGCCCTAGCACGGACCCACGCTGTGCACTTCACTCATGTCCATGTGGACTTTATTGTTTTGGCAATGTGATAAATACTTTGCCAGCGAACTCTCCCCAATTCACGAGTTTTTCACCATTTTTCAAGCCAATGAAATGAAACATTGCTCATAATTTTTTAAAATAACACCAAGAAAGGAATTTATGCAAAATAGAGCAGACTTTGCGACGCAAATGAATAATCGACATGAATAATTAAATTGCCAACTTTTAAAAAACGTTGAAATACCGCATTGTAACGTAAAATTCTACGAAATTATTAATAGACACGCCCGTAAACTGATCGAGAAGAATAAGTCATCGTCTTGCACGAGTGGAAAAAAATCGCGAAACTTTCGGACACATTCTGTAAAAACCTTTAATTATATAAGATAGCAGAAACGTTGACCGGGCTAGTCAGTGTAAGACTCGACAGCGATTAAAATGAGCGATATTTATGAAAGCGACGTTATTAAAGTGACGGCGAGTTATTTATTTGTTAAATTATTGTTGTGTATAATCGTGTATCTAGTAGAAATAAATTATTTGTTATTTATCTATCTTTTTCAATAAAAAAAATCACGAGTTCTATATACATCGAAGACCTAAATGCAATAAGTTAACAAATAAAGAACAAAAGGAAAAAATTATTTAAACACTTTACTAAAAATTTTATTTTTATGGTCAACCGTATTAGATTTGATAGATACAAACAGTGTTGCCAACTTGAAGGATTTTCCTCTAAATTTAGGGTATTTTTTGAAGAAGAGGGAATTAGAGAGAAAAATTCTGTAGGGGAGTTTTTAGGGTATTTTTAACTACTACTACAAATTACCAAAAAAAATGTTAGACTGTTAGTTTTTTTGGAGAATTTAGCTTAGATTTAAGAAATTTTGACCCATTATATGAAGCAAATCATCATAAATGGGTTGGCAACACTGAGAAAAACTGTAATTAGTAACCAAAGTACACCTAATACTTTATCAAATTTTAAAACCAAAGTCTACATTTCTTATCTATTTTTAATAAACAACAACAAAGAAGCAAAGGTGTTCCAATCGAACAACAACGTCTAGAAACTGTATACCGGTTTCGGGTTTTTTTCCTTCATCAGTACACTGTATTCCGGAGCGTTGTGCTCGATTAGAACGGATGGGAGAACTCGCTTATATCAAGCGAAGTTCGGCTAGTAGTCGTATAGACAGACACAGTGTGCCATCTAACGAAGAGTGCTGGAAGGTAGCGAGAGTTGGTATATTAATGTTGACGGATAACAAAGTTATCTCTTAGGCTATCGCTCAGCCACCAACATAACCAACCTTTACGATTAGGCAAAAACAACTACTTCGCGGACTAATGCCCCGACCGACATTGAATTACATCACCTAATCGCCCAACCAGCATCACATTGAAAGGCAGTGTAACCACTGCTATTTTACCAATTCTTGCTACCTTCCAGCACTCTTCGTTAGAAGGCACACTGTGTCTGTCTATACGACTACTAACAACAAAGAAGACAAAGTTATAAATAAATTAAAATTTTGGCAGGTCTAGATGAAGTTTTACTATTTTTTTTGAATTGTTAAAGACTATGTTTTATAATTTTAGAAACTGAAGATAACACTTTATTAATTTAAAGAACCAAAAATAAAATTTTATTAATTATAGAAGTCAGAGCCAATATTTTTTATCAAATTTTAAATTAATAAATAAAACACCGTTTTTGTATTTTAGGAGTAGAATTCCACATTTTACTAATTTTGTAAGCAAACATTTATCAATTTTATAAACGATAGAAAATATTTTACCAATCTTTGAAACCTAAGAAAATATTTTTGTTGTTTATTTTCTACATTTTATTAATTTTCAAAATTAGGGACTTAATTCTAGAAATTTTTAAAACCGGTGGTAATATTTGATAAATAATTTTGGAAGGCAGAACATACATTATTCAAAACGGGAGCGACACTTTATCAATTTTTGAAACCAAAAGCAACAATTTAATTATTTTTGAATTTTTTTCTAACTTTGGAAATCGAAGGTAGTGTTTTGCTAATTGCAAAAACGTAGACAAAAATTTTGTAATTTTGGTTTTGTTAAAAAAAAATTTATTAGATATTTTTTAATTTAATTTAAAAAAAACAAAGACAAGGTTATTGCCTATTTATAGAAGCCAAAAGTGACATTTTACTAATTTGAAAAACTTCTTGTATTCTTGTACTTTGTACTTGTATTCTTGTACTTATCTTGTACTTTATAATTGTTTTAATACAAAAAAACTTTTAAAACCGCGCAAAAAATTATTTGTAATATTTTCTTGACATTTTGACGAGCGTTAAATTGCCTTCTTTAAAAGCAAAAATTACTTGTAATTTTGAGAACTCAATAAAATAGTTTTGGTAAGCGAACGGTATATTTGCTAACTTCAAAAGTAAAGTACCAATAATACTATAAAAATAACATTTTTTATTAATTTTTAATTTAATAAATACAAAAGCAAAAAATTTTGCCAGTTTTTGAAAATAAAGGCGGAATTTTACGAATTTTAGAAGCCGGAGGTGATATTTTTTATAATTAATAAAGTAAAACTTACAAAGTTATTCTAATTTTTGAGAATTTCCAAAACAGAACAACAAGAAACAAATAAATTTGTCTTTTAGGTGAAACAATAAATTTGTTCGTATTTGCAATAAATTTTTATTATGCGATTTAAATCACTTGTTATCTTTCCGTAAAAACTGCACTTTTATGATTAACGTAGTTAGAAACAATGATAAATTCGGTTGTAAATTTTCTTGATTGAGTACCAAAAATTGTAGAAGTATTGTGGTTTATAGAGTTGTCAATGTTCCGAATTCGTAATCGTTTGATTGTTTGTACAGGTCCGGAATATATTTATCTTCAAACAGTCTAAAATTAAGATAAATTGACTATTATTAAATAGAAGCCTCAAAATCTATTTAGACAATCAACGAGATGTTGCAACTATAGCACTATCTTTATCACGCTTCTCACTCTAATGTATACAAAATAATGAAATATTATAACGGGTTGCATACAACCGCTTGCAATCTTTTTAAGACTCCGCCTATTTTACATGGCGGATGCGGCTACCGTTTTTTGTGTATTTCTCTAGAAACTATTAAAGTAGTTATCATAAAAAAATTATTTTTTTTTATTGATAGAATCTACTATTTCAAGGTTTATTTTATAACACGTGCAAGCATATACCGGTATGGCATTCCGATTTCCGTCCAGTTTTTTCTAATATCGTCCGCGAAAAACTTACGTTATGCCGTTATAAATTTTTCATGAAGTGATAGCGATAAAGAAGAAGCAAAGTACGGCCCTGTGTTGACAGCAAGTTTTTTCAAGCGGATATTTATGACATCAGATTCGGAGTGTATGCCGCGGCATGTATCACAGTTTGCGGGGGAAAAACAGAACACAATCGGGTGCGATGCGATATTGTCTGGGTTGAGAGCGGCCCGCCTCCTGACGGCAGCGGTCTGAATGACTTCCTAAGTATGTTAGATGTGGAATGGGACGAGGTGAGCCCGGCGCCTCCGCCAATTTACGACAATAGAACCAACGTAATAGGAATTTAATCAGCCATGGGGCTTGATACCCAAAAATGGAACGTTGAAAGTTGAAAGATTGTTTCCTGTTTTTGTTCACGATAAATGGGTGGCGTCGCAAAGCGTCAATACAGGAAGAAATCAACGACGTACAAAATAAGTTTTGTTTTCGTAATTTGAGACGAAGTGGGTGGAGCGAGGAATATTTATGGCGTGTCGCTGATGTTACCTTTGAAGGTGAATAAATTATTCATTTTTAGGGTACATTAAATGTGACACCGCCACAGCTGAGGTATCATCAATAAATGAGATTTTTTTATTAATTTATTATACTTTATGGTTTAGTCTTTAAGTTATCTTTCAGAAACGAGCTTACAACTCTAATTTGTCACGCAATGACCCTTTTTGTTCTTCTATAGCAAAGAAAAATTGATTAGAATCACTTTGTTATAAGTTTTTTGATAGAAATAATTCAAATTGAAGTACCCTCTTAATCACTAAAAACGAGTCAGTTGAGCTGACTATGCTTATCATTATCAATAATATCTACAACTAATAGTTATTTATTGTATAAGTGTTTTAAACAGCATTTTATCCACGCAAGAATGTTTAAGCGCGAGACGCAGTCGAGCGTTTAATATACTTAAGTACATAAAACGCGACTAAAACACGAATCCAATATAACGTTTTATCCACAATTACAGCGATTTAAAATCAAAATCGCCAAAATTTCATCTCATGTCATCAAAAAATGATTTGACATTACACTCTGATAGCGGATGTCACCTCAAAAATCATTGAAATTAACTAAAAAACATGGGAGGTGTTAAATCGTTGATATTTATTTTTGATTGTTTATCGACTCCATTTGTACAAAACGCTGTGCAAGTTGGTGAAAATAGAAGAAAGTGATACTGTTCTTGAGACAATTCTTGAGAAAGCTGAAGAAGCTACTCGCCAGTTATTGTCTGCAAAGTTCAGAGAACATTATAAAAAAGTATTTCCAGAATTTAATGATTGGAAAAAAGAACGGAAGGTAATGATAATAAATGAGGAAGTTCTGTTATCGCATTTCTTAAATTTAAAGAAGAGGTATGCAATTTCATCCATGTGGTCAAAGTACTTCATGCTGAAAGCCGCTATAAAGGTCTATAAAAACATAAGACATTGAAAAATGTAATAAGCTCTTGGCCTATCTGAAGAATCAGTCAAGAGGATACAGGCCGAAGAAAGCTGCAGTATTAGAAAGAGCACATATGGAAGAGTTTTTGACAAGGGCTTGCGATAAAGAACATTTGATGATCAAGGTAATCTCTGTCATTACATAGACATTGCAGATAATAAATTTTGAAATATTTTAAGTTGCATCAATAATGGAGGTGTCTGGTGGCTGTCGATGCTGTGGGCCGACAAATTTGAAAGTCAGTGATGTAGAAGACAAGGGCGCATACCTGTTTGTTTCGATACCAGATACCAAGACGGGCGTTTCACAAAAATTCACAATTATAGAAGAAGGATTCTCTATCAACACTGTGGAGAAGTCTAAGAAATACATGTCCTTACGTCCAAAGAAGTTATGCATTAAAAGATTCTTTTTACGATACGCTAATCAAAAATGTACGTCGCAACCTGTTAGAATTAACACTTTATCGAAAGTTCCTTCTAAAGTTCCTTCGTTTTTAAATCTGGCGAACGCAGAAGCTTATACTGGCCATTGTATGAGGCGCACTTCAACTACTTTACTTGCCAATGAAGGTGCTAATTTTACAACAATTAAACGACATGGTGGGTGGAGAAGCTCCGCTATAGCAGAAACTTATATCGAAGATTCTGCATCTATTAAGCTTGATATCGCAAGGAAAATCCAAAATTCTCTTGGTACTAGTCGTTTCTTACTAGAAAAGACGTTCATTGTTCCTACAACTACTATTCGTTCTGGAACCGATAACAACTACAAGCTTTTTATTAATGAAAACGAAGTGAAATATGATAAATCAAAAAACAAAATCTCCATTAATGTAAATGTAAATGTCAATATTAATAATAAATAGAATGCGATTGATTTAAGATTGTATTTTTTCGTTATTCTACTAGTGGAATTAAGTGATTTCATTATTCCACTAGTGGATAAAGTGTTATTTTATTCGGTTCGTAAGTGTGGATAAAACTTCAATTATAAGGTAATTATAGATAAAAAAATTAAAACCATCTCAGAAGAAGAATTAGTTTTGAAGCTTTCTTTTATTAAATATCAAAAGTATATAATAAAATGCAAAATGGTAAAAATAAAAAAGTGTAATTTATAATAATGCTAAAAACAAAACTGTTTTGATAAACAAATAACAGATTTGGGTGTGTAATACCGGCACTTTATTTTTTTTAAAATTTTAGTTTAGCTTATCGTATAAACAGGATCAATCCTTTTTACTATTTTTAAAAAATATTTCAAATAATTTCTGGCCGAATTATTGGTACCGAACCGCCTTAAATATAAAGTAAATAATTATTTAGTCGACAAAATTTACTAAACTAATTAACAATAGATATTTGTAAGATAATTTGTTTTGTATAGAACAGATATACAATATAATAGACTCGTCCTAAAATGATATACCCGCATAATCCTCTCATAGTTGTCTAATCCCCACATCATTGTTTCACTATTAATTCGCAATAATACCATTATACCATTTAGAACAAATCAATGCTCCTCAATTTGCACATCAAATAAAAAATATATTACAAGATAAAATATCTGTTTTAAAGCACAATTTTACAGTTGATGTGTTCATAATAGAATGAGTTTCGAAACGAGTTATTTGCGACAGAGATTTCACTTGACAAATTCCTGCCTAAAACCTTTATCATCAAATTCTCAACCACTTTTATCTATCATCTGAACTTAAAGATTCACACTTTATATACCACTTACTACAGTTATGTTGTAGTAAAATGTGCCCGAACTATAGATATTTGATAATATCCACAGACAACGGCTATAAAGAATCACTTCGTGTTTTATATTCAATAATAAAACCAGACAGCATCGTTTTCGACAATAATAATTATAATCAGTTATTTGATTCTTTTGAGAGGATAAATAAAGTAAAAAAAATATTTTACGGTAACTTTAAAGCTTTTTCTATTAAAAATTTAAATTTGATAACGAAAAGCAAGATGATAAGACATAAGAAAAAGTGTCTAATTTACAATACTAAAAATAGAATTATTTTAGTAAATAAATATCAGATTTGGATGTGTAATACTGAAGCTTTGTTTATAAAAATATTTTAAATTTTTTTTAAATCTCTCTATTATTTTTTTTTAAATTACAAAATGATAATTAAAAAAAATTAATTAGCATTTTAATTGAGTGTTTAAGTATTTAAAAAGAAATTTGTTTTTAATTTTAAATTGTATGTTTTGCAGCTTCTTAAAATCTGAAAATAAGTACACGAAATTTCTAAAAACTAACTTAGATTTAAGAAAACAAGAGAAAAAGCTGTTCTATAAAATGAAATGTGGTTAGTGAAGCGTTCAAATACTCGTCAACGATACTTTTTATCTTCCTCATTCCCGTTCAAAACTTTAGCAGACTTCCTTTTTGATACTTTTTTTACTTAATACGCCGTTTCCTGATCCTGTTATTTCGAAATATGTTCAAACTTCGGAAGCAAACGGTATAGAGCCGATCTTGTATTTCAAATAACTTGAACAATGTGTGTCCCTAAGCTTATTTTAAGACGACAATGAAACGAATTGTTGCATTTCCATTTTGTTAGATCAGCCGTTATTCAAAACACAAAAGACTTACAAAACAAACATCTTTGCCAGACTACAGGTATTAGGGTCAGATTTACATTTCACACAATAAAGAGGCTGGAAATATTTATCTAAATTTTTTATCGTTTTATTAAGCTTATTTATGTCATTTATCAACACTCATTTCAGCTACAAAACATCGAATAATACGACCAAAAAGTTTTTTTTTAATATTTGTTTTATTTGAAGCTAATGAAAATAATCTGTTCTTTCTTTTTTAATAATTACTCTTTAAAACTGCTTAGATTTTTTTTATAATATTTTGCTCTTATTTTTATTTTAGCCGAATTATTGTTTTTTAAATTCTTTGAAAATGTTTTTATATGTTTTAGTTAATTTAAATCTTTTTTGCTTTTCGCTTTTGTTACTCGCTTTGTTATTTGATGATCCACATAACGTATATGTAGTTTCTATTTTTTTAAGCTCTTTCAGAACTGTTTTTTGTTTTCCTAGAGTTTTTTAAATCTTTATTTTCTTCAACTTGTTGTTTTTCAAACAGTTTTAACAACTTCTTTTGTTTTTCTTAATTTTTTCTATTGCCTTTATTTTGTAATCGTTCTTTTACAAGTTTTCCAGGAAGTTCATTTGTCTTTCTCAAATTCTTCTTTTTTCTGACGTCCTTCAGCATTTTCTAAAATCTTTTTTTCTTTTTACTACAAATTAATTTTAATCTGTTTGTTAATTTCTTCTAGAATATTTCTTTGTTTTTTATATAAGCTTTCTTTTTCTTTTCCTTTTATCCAACATTTAAAAAAAATGTATTTTTTATCAGCCCACATAAGGTAGAAGTATGTAGTTTCAATTTTTTTTCAAGCCCTTTCAGAATTATATTCTGTTCTTTTTAAATTTTCTGTTTATCCTTTTCTTGTAATAAGTTTTACAAGTTTTTTTAAAAACTTTTTTGTCTACTCAAAGCTTTTTTCTTCTTCTCTTAATCAACGTTCTTGTACAAATTTTTGTTTGTTTTTTTTTTCAAAATCCTCTAGAAATTTCTTATAGAATCGTTCTTTGTTTTTGATTTTCTTTAAGCCGACATTTTGTTAAGTTACTGGCTTCGTTTTTCTTTATTATATAGATATTTTATAGCTGCCATTTTCTCCATAACTGCAGTGCCCTCATCGGTCATTTTTATTACAAATAAGAAAAAAAACTGCTTAAGATTTTTATCGACGATGGCCCCCTGATTCCAGTGCTTTTCGTTTAAAAAAAAAACCTCGAGTTTTGAGATTGGTTATTTTTTGTTAAGACATTATAACGTTCTTAGCGCTCTTTTATTTTCAAAATACTAAAGTTTCAGTCTTGCCAACTGTTTTACATGAAGTTAACAAAACTACCACATCTGGTCTATACAAAAGTTCATCCGAATTGACACAAGCTGTTGTAAAATAAATAAATAATAACACAATATTTTAAAAATAATTTAATTTTTCTAGTGGTTGAGAAAACAAATCTTTCCTTTGTTTTCAAAAGCCATCCATCGCCAAGTTTTCCATAAATCGTATTAGTATAGAGGCATTCAGCCATTGGTTTACTTAAATCAAGTAGTATTAGGAAACAGCGGGCTATAAAACGGTTAATTTTGAAAGTACAACGCCAAACCCTTTCTTAAACAACACTAAAACAGCTATAAAGAATGATAAGTTACCCTAGGAAGTATAAAATTGCCATGTTTTGCAAATAAGTCACAGAGCATTTTCAGCAAAACCACGTACTACATTATCATCCGATTTTTATTCGTTTTACAAACGAGTTTTGTGTTTTATTAGCCTAATTACCATTTTCTTTAGGTTATTAAATGATACTTTCGATATAATTCATCAAAGAATGCACAAAAGGGTTAACAAATAGGGAGGTAAGTGGGCCAATTAAGTAGATTGCGTGTGGGGTCGCTTAAAACTGAGAGCATACCAGAGGAGCTTAGATACTTTAACTTATCAAATTTATTGTGTTCACGATAGCGGCCTGGTTTTAACTTGAAATATCAGCACCCCTCAGGTCATCGATAGCAAATTTCGGGGTTGAATTAAAATACATAAATGAGGTAGATATTAAATTAAGGGATATTAGTCCCGAAATTTAACTAGAAAGTTAAATGTTATGAGTTATGATAATAAACACTCATAATAATAACTTTCTAAATTCTATTATTTAACACAGATCAAAGTAATATTTATATATTTTTTTATAAATACTGCTAGTTATCATATTGTACAAGTTATACAGTGGGAACGAGAATTAGATAGATCAGAGCAAGCTATAGTCTGTCATATTCTTAACAGTTTTGCTCTATCAGACAAGAGATAGAAAACCAACTGTAATTCAGCATATTCTCGTTCTCACCATACAAAACTGGTTAAAGCACGTGCTTAAAAATTAATTTCAAATTAAAACTGATTATTTTTGTAAACATGAAAGCTAGAATCAAGCACTAATCAATTAAACAGCAAATTTTATTAAATAAAAAGTAAAACAAATATTAAAAAAAAACTCTTTGGAAGTATTATTCAAAGTTACGTGATGTAATGTTTATGATATAGATGTTTATTACATCATTAATTACATAATAAATTTTCTTGAGTAGTTCAAATAATTTTCGTAGATAATAGTAGATACATTATACAGGGTGCGGCAGCATAACTTCCATTTTATAAAACGCAATAAAACCCATTTTACAAAACAGATTTTTTTATTTTTTATTTATAATGTAAGTACAATATCTAAAGTTTTGTTTTACACAGTTATAAAAATCATATCAGGTAAATGACGCCCCCCATTGTCCATACACCGAATAAAACGATTTCTGGCGTTTGTCATGACTCTTACCAGCATATCAGCGAGTATGTTGGCAATTTCTGGCCTTCAGGTCTTGTAGGGTCTTTGGGCGGTTGACATAAACGCGAGATTTCAAAAAACCTAACAAAAAAAATCGCACGCTGTCAAATAGGGGGAGCGGGCTGACTACTCCAAATCACTCCTTACTGAGATGAGGCGCTCCGGGAAGTGTTTCCTCAAAACAGCCATTGATTCCCTTGAAGTGTGAGCCGTTGCTCCGTCCTGTTGGAACCAAATGTCCCCCAAATTCAGTTCATCAAGTCGTTAGAAAAAAAATTGCTCTACCAGGTTCACATACCGATCTGAATTCACTGTCACTGTGACTTCATTTTTTTCAAAAAAAACACGGAGCAATAATTCCAGCTGAGAAAATTGCACACCACCTATGACTTTAGGTGAATGCAAAAGCCTTTGATGCAATTCTCAGGGATTGGTATCAGCCCAGTAACGCATGTTCTGTCTGTTTACGCATCCATTTAAGTGAAAATAGGCTTCGCCGCTGAAAAAAACTATTGCGTCCTCTGGAACGTTTTCGAGAAGCGACTGACGTGGAAGAAAATAAAACTTTATTATTATTATTATTATTATTATTATTATTATTATTATTATTATTATTATTATTATTATTATTATTATTATTATTATTATTATTATTATTATTATTATTATTATTATTATTATTATTATTATTATTATTATTATTATTATTATTATTATTATTATTATTATTATTATTATTATTATTATTATTATTATTATTATTATTATTATTATTATTATTATTATTATTATTATTATTATTATTATTATTATTATTATTATTATTATTATTATTATTATTATTATTATTATTATTATTATTATTATTATTATTATTATTATTATTATTATTATTATTATTATTATTATTATTATTATTATTATTATTATTATTATTATTATTATTATTATTATTATTATTATTATTATTATTATTATTATTATTATTATTATTATTATTATTATTATTATTATTATTATTATTATTATTATTATTATTATTATTATTATTATTATTATTATTATTATTATTATTATTATTATTATTATTATTATTATTATTATTATTATTATTATTATTATTATTATTATTATTATTATTATTATTATTATTATTATTATTATTATTATTATTATTATTATTATTATTATTATTATTATTATTATTATTATTATTATTATTATTATTATTATTATTATTATTATTATTATTATTATTATTATTATTATTATTATTATTATTATTATTATTATTATTATTATTATTATTATTATTATTATTATTATTATTATTATTATTATTATTATTATTATTATTATTATTATTATTATTATTATTATTATTATTATTATTATTATTATTATTATTATTATTATTATTATTATTATTATTATTATTATTATTATTATTATTATTATTATTATTATTATTATTATTATTATTATTATTATTATTATTATTATTATTATTATTATTATTATTATTATTATTATTATTATTATTATTATTATTATTATTATTATTATTATTATTATTATTATTATTATTATTATTATTATTATTATTATTATTATTATTATTATTATTATTATTATTATTATTATTTTTAAACCCGGCAAAAGAATAGGAATCATTTCAACAATTAATTTTTTTTTTATGTGAGTTGAAATTATAATTGATTAATTTTTTATACAAAAATTAATTGATAAATAATTCCTACGTCTTTTACACACCACTGACCCGGCAGTATAAACTTATAGTCAGGCAAGACATCATTACGGATAAAATTATCAAGTAATGATGCTAAAACATAAATGAAATGAAATGAAAAAGATGTAAGGAACGAATTTCCTTACTTGACGTCAAGCGTGACTACAAATCGCCTGCCACGCAACTTTGTTCTTGTTGTGTTAGTGTAGTGTTATTAATGTTAAAAAATTTTCGGACGATGTTGCATGTGGTCAAAAGTATTGATTTTTGAATTTCAATTATTAAGTTTGAATTTAATTTTAATAATTTTAAATTTTTATTAAGAGTTTTTGGCACAATTCCAGTGGCCGACATAATCATTGGAAGTATTTTAACTGTCTGCAGGTTCCATAAATTTTTGATTTCGCCAGCAAGTAACATGTATTTTGACATTTTTGTAGTGTATGTTGTGTGTATATTGTGTGAATTTGGAACCGCAATGTCAATCAAGTATGCCTGTTTGTCGATCTTTGAAATTAAGATTATGTCTGGACGGTTAGCAGTTATGTTTAAGTCAGTCAATATAGTTCTATCCCAATATAATTTATAATTATTATTTTCAAGATATGGCTTTGGTTCGTATTTGAAATAAGGTGACTTGTTTTCAATTAAACCTGAATTAAACGCCAATTCTAAATGGAAATCTCCGCAAAAACATAAAAATTTATAAGAAATCTTGCTCCTTGTACTGTTACCACCATCGTAATCCGATTTTTATTTAATTAAGTTTTCACAAATTCTCTGTGTTGCCTGAATTAACAAACTTTATCAAATCGGTAATATTAGAATTGAGCAGGAACTCAGAAAAATTCCATCTCTAAAAGTCGCTTTCTTCGCGAAAAATTTCGACTCACACGGTCACCTGCACAGATATCCACGCATAGAACCACACATTGAAAAGCTCTCTTTAATCCGAGTTTTTTCGTATAAATTTCATCTCGTAATTCCTACGGCAACCCTCAAAAACCGCAATTAATTAACCAATTAACTCATCTCACGCATTTCTCGGTAATTAGAACCGCGACATGCGCAATCTCGCTCTCATTTCGTCAGGTAGGCTTCTCGCGACCTACCTCGCATCACTCAGCCCTCTCGCATGTTGCGGACTAATTATTAAACCGCTAATTGTGTTATTTAAGCTTTTTTCGTTCATATCTCATGAATGGGTTGTAAAATTATGATTCAAATATACCTTGCGATCTTGATTCGCGTGGACAAATTCATTCAACCCCTCGATTTTTGCCGAACCTTTCAAAGGTGGCAAAATTCTCGCTTTTAACCACCGTCTCGGCTCTTCGGCAGTCAGTCGTGAGTCGGCAGTCGATTGCAAGTTCATAAAGACCACGCTGTCTTCATCCGTGCTTCTTTCACTCTCTCACCTCGCTCTCTTTCTCTCTCTGCTCGTTCGCGCGCGTGCCACCTTGCGGAGTAACAGCGCGTTACTCACTCGCATCGCTGCGCCATCTCTCTCTCAACCCATTCAACTCTTTTACCTTTTTGCCCGACAGTGCCGTTTTAAATTTAATACTGTGTTTTATTTTATTTTTTTTTACTTCGTTCAAACAATTTAATTATTTCCTTTTTAATTTTCCTTTCCTAAATTTTTAATTAAATTACCGCTTCCATTTATTATTCACCACATTCCCAATCAAAACAAAATTGCACCGATAGCCGGACCGGTGACAGTACACCAAGAATCTTTGTGTCCACTTCGCGTCCTAAAAGAACAAAAAAACTTCCTAGAAGAAGAACAGCGGTTAAAAGAAAAAAGAACACGATTTAAAAAATTAAGAAAAACAAAAAGAATCTTAAATGTTTGAAAAACGACAAAAAGAAGACTTCTAAAGAATACAGAAAAACGAAAAACAATTCTACGCTTGCCAGTAGTTTTCCGAGATGGCGCCAGAACTACATTTTGTGTTTAATTTAAAAAAAAAATAGAAAAAAAAAATAGAAACTACTTGTCAAATAACAAAGTGAGTAACAAAAGCAAAAAAAGATATAAAAAATAAAAATATCTACAAAATTAAAGAAAATTATATAAGAAGTTGAAAAACAATTATTGTTGAAAAATAAATTAAACAAGAAGTTAAAAAACTTCGCCAAAATTAAAAAAAAGCGAAAAAGATTATAAAAGAAAAAAAAAATATTTTAGAAAATGACTATTTAGAAGAGAAAAAACAACAATAAGGTATTCTAATAGCAAAAAGTTTTTACAAAAGCAAAGAAAAAAAAAGCTAAAAAAACTGTAGAAAACAAAAAAATTCTGAAAGAGCTTAAAAATTGAAAATTCTATTGTAACATTCTATCATAATAACAAAAATTTTGAAAAACGATAAGCAGTAAACAAAGAGTTAAAAAAACTGTAGAAAATGACAATTCTGAAAGAGCTTAGAAAAATAAAAATTATTTACGTTATGTTTACCGTTATAAAATGCGCTGCTTTTCTCTACATTAAAAAAAAACAAAGCAAATAACTGAACAAAATATCAGCAGAAAGAAAAAAACAAAGATAGTCTCTATATAAGACAAATAAAGTTTTTAGAAAAACAAAGAAAATTTAAAAAGTTGAAAAACAGAAGAAAATCAAAAGCAAAGAAACATTCTAGAAAAACAAAAAAATTCCTAGAAAAACTTGAATAACGACTATTAAAAAACAGACAAAAAAGTAATAAAACATTCTAAAAATGTGAATACTGTCACTGTTAGATAAAAAATCTAGATCAGGAAAATTATGGGCTTTGTTGCACAGCAAAAAACAGTTTGGGTTTTTTTTTACGTAATAGACATTTGAAAAGTAAAAAATTGATATTTACTCAGCCAAACTTTGTTACAACAAATTCAGAAACAATTTCCAGACAAATGTTTTAAAAATTTTGGTTTTCTTTAGCTACTCCTCATCAAAACTTATAAGAAACATTCAAAAATCTGCAAAAAATTATTTTTTATTTTGAGTAATAACAAATTTTTTTTAAAAAATCTCGAAAATCGCTTAACCGATTATTATGAGATATGGTACGTAGATAAACTAAATAAGCTGTTGGTCCTAATAAAGTAAAATTTTTGGTAAATCTTCTCAATTCTTTTCAAAAAATAGAAACGTAAATTCACACTAAAATGTACCGTTTTCGGAATATTTACATTTAAAATGTAAAAACTGATTAAAATTTCCAATTTTGGCGCCCTCTAATAAAAATGACAGTACTAAAAATGTTGGCTGTGGCTATATTCCAATTTAGTTCTTATCTTACCACGGCCAGATTTTTTTTAATCTCAGGATATATATGATTACGCTTATTGCGACATCTAGAGAAAACTTACGAAATTAAAATTCTTCGTGGTGCAAACTAGACTAACTAGAGGGCGCTCGATCCAAACATATTTTTTGTTTATTTACATTTTACAGAGGGGCAATTTTAAGCCCCAAAACCAGTAAATATTGTGTATTTCTGTATAAAAAATTTCGTATAAATTACACTTTCATGCTTAACAATTATCGAAATTCCAGAAATCTCGGTGAGTATACCTCTTTATTACTTAAAATTTAGGTTAGGGTTTAGGTATTTCTTCATTTGGTTTGGAAATTTCGGCCTTTTCAGCTTTGATTTTAGGGTGTTAGTTAAGTATTGCACTTTTATTAACACCTCTTTTTTCTTAAGATGCAGTCTCAACTTGAAGCGGCCCTCTTAGGGCACAGCTCTAATCTAAACACTTCTACCAATCTAGATGATGATGAAAATTTCCACGACGATGATGGAGAAGATGTTGAAGATTATGTTGATGAGGTCTCTTTTTGTTCCCTTGCACAATTACTAATATGCAAAAAGACCCAATTGTTGCTTGTTAATTCTTTCTGTAGTCTGCATGATAGGCAACCCTTTTTTTTCTCCAAATATTTTTCAATTTCGTAACGAATTGTAAGAGTAGTTTTTTCCTACAATGTAGGATTTAGAAGGGGACAATGGTCCCAGGGGTACAAAACTCTCCACAGGGAACTCTACAACTTCACGTACTGTAACCCTTCAGATGCTTTTGGCAGCTGATATCTTACAGCCGGGTAATGGAACTATGACAATAGAGTATTTGGTAGGTCATTTCTTAATCATAGAATTATTACTTCGTATAATAAGACACTAAAGTTGTCCAGACATCAATAGTCCAGAACAGTTCAGAACTGTAAAAAACGGTACTAAGCATGTGCAGTTCAATTCGAAACCGTTCTGACCTGTAATTGAAATATACCTCTGATTATAATAAACTACAAACATTAAATTTGTTAAAAAGTAGTGAAACTAACAAAATTTTTTACTGTACATACACAAACACACATCATGCACTATTTATGAACAAAAAGTAATAAATCTGGCATTTCAAACAGGGCCAGAAGTTTGTTGGCGATTTACTAGAAGACGGCAAAATCCGAAGTCAAGAAACAGATATTGTTTTTGCATCTCCAAGTGCTTGGGCTATAGCATGTAAGAGATTTATAAATCCAGAAAAAAAATCGGGATGTGGTTGGGCATCTGTTAAATACCGGGGAAAAAAATTAGATGCATATAAGAACGTATGGTACAGAAAAAAGAAAGAAGAGAGAAATCAAGAGTTTGATGGAACATCAGAACTAGAAATTTTAATGCAAAAGACGTTAAGAAACAGTATGCAGTATCACAGAATGATTGTCAAACATAACACTATAGCAAACCGAACGCTAACTCAGTAAGTTTTTTAAACCATTCTGTATGTTAGAGTGTTAAAAAAAACTCACAGTATAACACCACTAACACCTAATTTTCAGTGATGCCAATACACTAATCGAATGTGTCCCTTTTTCAAATTTGGGCAAAATCCAACCATTTTTAGTATCGCTCTCAACAAATGCCGCTCTCTTAATGGATTTCCACTGTCATTTAACAAAATCAGAAGTATCAGGATATCTTGCAGGCCACTGGGATGTTAATAGTCACAGTAAGAAGATTTTTTTCTCTTCTTTTTTAATGTTTCTTCCATTCACAGATTTACAAATAACTAG
Source organism: Tribolium confusum (assembly GCA_029207805.1). NCBI lineage: Eukaryota > Metazoa > Arthropoda > Insecta > Coleoptera > Tenebrionidae > Tribolium > Tribolium confusum. Next base: position 2,989,002 of record JALGAY010000004.1, read on the forward strand.
TGCCTTTCCATGTCGAAACACTAAGTCAGACAGAGAGAATGCACAACATGTTGAAGCTGAAATATCACAGGCAATAGATAAAGAGAAATTAACTTTAGTTGGTTGGTACCATTCCCATCCCTTTGCTGCGGCAGCACCTACTTTAAGAGATGTAGATGCTCAGTTAGATTATCAAATTCGGATGAAAGGGACTTCGGATAATAATTACACGCCTTGTATTGGCATAATAATTTGTAATTATCACAGCTACGACTTGAAGGAAACTGCCAACATTGTCTACCTCCGATTTATAACTTGTTCAACTCTAGTACTACTAGTTCTTGTGTCCCTTGATTCCTTATTGTTTTAAGAATTGAACCATTGTGTTATTTAGAAAAACAGCCTATGGTTCCATTTAAAAAACGAACTAAAGTTCTTTAGAGTGATTGCTGAGGCTGAGGAGCAGTCGGTAGACAGTAACCGTAGTACGATTCATTTTTTTGTAAAGCGGCAAATAAGCTACATTGTAATAAGACTGTCTAGAGAAGATTGTCGGTCTTGTGCCGTTCTATCAAGCGACTTCATAAAGCTAATTCTCTAGCGAATCTTATTAAGATGTGGCTTATTTGCCGCTTTACAAAAAATGAATCGTACTCTCGTTACCACCCACTGACTCCTCTCAGCTTCAGAAGTTAAGGACTTTAAGCTAGACTAGACTTTATAATTATTATATTATTAGCTATTTACTAGAGCTGAACAACATAAATCAAGCTTATTAAAGTTGGAGTCGGACAATGTTGATGGTCTCCTTGTTTTCCCATTTCTAGAAATATCTTTCAGCTCCCTATAATTACGAGAATAATTCACTCGAATCTAGTATAGTGGCATATTGGGTTATTCCTCCACCAGAAACCAAACCAAATGAATACGGACGTCCCATGCTTATGTCATATAGTGTTATCCAAGATTCCTTAATGACACCAAACGTGAAAGAAGAAATGAAAAAATGTGTTGAATACTACAAAAAAGAGTCAGATTTTATCAATCTCAGTGACAGATATCTTAACACTACTCTATATATAGATAAACTAAAAAGTACACTAATTTCAAAATTCCCACGGGATGAAAGCGAGTCAATCCTTTGGCGTTTCATCCGCGAGATTTTGGGTTTCCAAACTGAGGAAAACGACTGCTTGTTGAGCATTCCATCAATTTCAAAATCCCAAATGTTGCCGAGTCTGTCATCAAATATGATGCTGTCAACCGATATCTCAAACCTCTTGTTTAATTCGGGAAAATTCCCCACTGCTAGTAGTCTTCTAGGTCTTCCAGATCCAATGGCACAGAGCACATTAGCCGCAAATAATATGTTCCTTTCAACGAATTTATTCAAAATGCAGGAACTACTAAAACCGTTATCCACAAGCAGTCCGATAACAAAACCAAAAAGCGATCAGAAACACACGCTGAAAATCCCAGCAGATATTAAAGGAAAATCAGATTTTGCTGCAGATTTGCTAAATTTGAAGAGTAAACTTGATTTTATTGCACCTGAATTAAATCTGTCGAAAATAGATTATTCGGGAGATTTTGGTTTAGCCAAACAGGAACTTGATCTTTGTGATTATAGTGTTAATTTAAGTAAAAGTATAGAGAGTGGTGAAAGGCCACAAAAAATTTCAAAAAGTGATTTTAGTGTGTTTGATTTAAGTAAGAATTCCAGTGAGACGGAAAGTGCAACGGATTTAAGTGTTTCACCAGAACAGAAAGATAAACCTCTTAATTTGGTGGTTGATTAGTTTCTGTTTCAAGGACAATTATAAATATTTCTGTTGTAGAAATAGAAAAATGTTCTTCTAAATAAGGAGTGTAGAAGGATATGCTCTTGTAAATAGAGTACCATTCGCTGTTATATGCATGGAAGTGAAAGTTGAAGGCCAATTTTATGTAACAGTCATTTCAAATTTTGTATAATTTATAATTCCAGTTTTTTGCAAATTTTCTGTATTGGGATTTCATAAGAAACTGACTTTCTTTAAATTAATTTGTAAATTGTAAAATTATCTGTCATTTTGTGTGTGTAATCAAGTGTAGGAATAACAGGAAACTTTCTTTTACATAGATGAAACAATAAAATGAGTTTAAAAAACTGTCATTAACAGAGATGTTTATTTTCCCTATAATTACTGTACAATTAGATAATGTAGATTATAAAAAATACATATAGTTTACGAAATGGATTTTTACAGTTATGTATAACCGGATAAGAATAGAATGTAAAAGTAAACACATTTAATATAAATTTATTATGTCCAACAATAGATTTAAAGAAAAATTCAAGTATCAATAAAAAAAATTTTGCTTTTACGATAAGCTTATAAAGTAACATGAAGATGGTAGAAATGTTACACAACCGTATTTCTCAATATGAGAAAACACCATTAACGGTTCAAAAATTATAACAGAATTGTATCTGCTATTGGTGAAAGCGCGGTAAAATTTATTAAATTGCGTCACTTTTTCTTCAAACGACTGACAATCCATTCTAAGCCCTGGTAAAGCCTGAAAAAAAAAATCATCACATGATAACTCCGTAAATAACAGAAAATTACTAAACCATAGAACAATGAGAAGCGTTAAAAACTGCAATTTGCAACTTTTTGCATCTACAACACAAAATATCTAACTATCATTACAGATTTGATGTATTTATGCTTATCCAAAATTTTAATGGTCTACGATCAGCTAATTCTATCAATTATCTCAACCAGAGAAGCGGACTATGGAGACTGTTGGTTAAATTACAGCCCAATTGAATTTATTTATTTTTTCAAAAATGATATATTTTGTTCTGTAAATTTTTGAGTATTTATCTTAGATGCCTAAATCCATAGCTTTTCTGAATCAGCACTTCGACAACTATCTTCCAATTTTTTTTGTGATTTTGACAAAAACGACGACCTATTTTTACCAAAATTTTCGTCAAAATGTCAAAAAATTTTGAAAAAATTCAAGATGATAGACGTGTTAATTTAGAAGAAATACAAGTATGTATTTTATACAAAAAATAGAAGATATAGGAGAACTTAATAAATATTTCTGGATTGTAATGTCAAACCTTTGACGCTTCTCTTATTGTTCTCTGGCTGAACAGTACACATTATTTTTGAAGATAATATACCTACTCTCTGTTTCACGAAAGAAGCGACTTTCGTCATCAATTTATTTTTAACTTACGACACACGTTATTCACATTTCCGATGTACTGAAAAGAAACAATATTCAAAGTAGTGTCTACTAGAAACCAAAAGTCAAAAACGTGACAACGAGGAAGATGGCTATATAATTGCGCTCGTTGATTATTAGTTTAGGCAACTTATTATACTTCTCGTCTTTCGGGAAAACGGGGCAGGCGCTCCGCGCTCATTCAATCAACGCGGTACGTGCATATCATAGTTCGTTAGACCATGAATGACTATGACGAAAGTCGCTTTTTTCGTGAAACAGACAATAGTTTTTTAACTACTGTGGACCAAATAAAAATTTAGGGACCACACAGTGACTTTAAAAAAATAGATATTATAATCTATTCCAAAGACTTGTTATTAGATTTGAGGATTTCTTGGTTTAATTAAGGATAACCGGGGAATTCCTAAACATTTCGCTTGATCTACGCATGCGCAAGCAATCTGCACATGCGCATAATGCCCTAGCTGAGTCAAATTTTCGGACATAACCTCACAATTCATAATTTTATTGATAAAATGAGGGAGAAAATCGATGAGTGCACTTACCCTTCTCCGGTTAGAGCACAACACGACTGTATATGCCACTGTTGTTGCTTAATTGAGGTTAAATCTAATTCTTTGGATATTTCAGACGCACTCATTGACCCTTTAACGTCCTGTTTATTAGCATAGATGAGTACTCCTGCTTTTGAAAGTTCTTCATTTGCCAACATTTTATATAATTCTTCTCTAATAACACTTAATCGTTCCTTATCAGTTGAATCTATTACTAGTATCACAAACTAGAAATGAAAGAAATTAATATTTGTTGTTGTTGAGTAATAAATTGACCTACTTCTGTGTTGGTATAATAAGTACTCCAAGCTGCTCTTAATGATTGTTGACCCCCTAAATCCCACATAATAAAATGTATATTACGCCAAACAACTTCTTCAACATTTGAACCAATTGTGGGGCTAGTATGAACAACTTCATTCATTAAGAACTGATATAGAATAGTTGTTTTACCTGCATTGTCTAATCCAACAATTACAATTTTATGTTCTAGAATAAGATAATTAAATTAGGTCTAATTAATTATTAAAAATGTTCTACCTTCATTGCCAAATAAACTCCACAGTTTTGAAAATAATAAACCCATTTCTACTATTTTAAACAAAATCAGGTACTAGAATGAAATTTTTCTTCTAAATCTGGAAGAAATTCGACATTCGATGTATCCAATTGTAGTAATCATATGTTAATCAATTTAATTAATAGAAGACGATAATTTTTCTTGATTCACTACAGATTAAGCACTAGTTTTGTGGTCGTCATAAATAAAAGTAATTGATAGTAATCCTGGCAAAGTTCATAATAACTCATTGCCTTTTCATTGCGGAAAATCACATGAAGCACTGACAATTTGATAAGATATTTGACACATACGGTAGATTAGACATACGTAACTCATTTCCCAATGACGTAAGCACTGTAATCACGCACTCAGTTTACTCGAAAAAATAACGAATTCGTGGAAGGTTCTGTTTAAACAAATTTAGATTAAAAATAATAATGACACACCAGCATGAATAAGCAGAAGTGAAAGCAGCTTTCTTTTTCTGTGTTGTCGGATTTCTCGATTTCGGGATTTTTAGAATTGTTGCTTCAAGGACGCTGGTGGCGGCAACCAGTTATACACTGTAATGGTGGTTGCAAGAATAATTTTAAATAAAAGTTTGTTTTAAAAACAAACTATTCATGTAAATTTATTAATTTTATTTTAATTAATTAACAGTTATTTACCTAACTGAGGTCTGTTTTTTACCAGATAGAAAGCAGTTAGTTATCGGTTTTTCTGTGATAAAAAAACACAGATTATTGTGATAAAAATAAAAATAAAGTAGTTATTTATTTTCATAACATTTTCATAATTAGTGATGTAAACTAGGGCTGGGCGATACTTGTTTTAAGTATCGGGTATCGATACCTGCAAACTATCGATACTTGTCAAAGTATCGGAAGTATCGAGATATCGGAGGTAGCAAGGTATCCAGGTATTGGAGGTATCAAGGTATCGGGGGTATCGGGGTATTGGGAAGTATCGAGGTATCAGAGGTATCGCGGTATTTAGGTATCGGGTGGTATCGAGATATCGGAGGTATCGCGGTATGGAGGTATCGGAGGTATCGAGGTATCGGAAGTATCGAAATATCGGAAGTATTGAGTGGCGATAAATAAATATCGCATCAGATAGCTTGTAAATTCGTTTGTTTTCATCAAAATAGCTTATATTTCCAACATCCAAAGCACTACGAATAGGATATTTATTTATAGCCACCTTTTATCAAGGTATCGCAGGTATCGAAGTATTGGAGATATCGGAAGTATCAGAGGTATCGGGGTATCGAGGTATCGGAGATATCGAACTATCGTAGGCATCGAGGTCGATACTTCGATACCTGATCACAGTCGGTATCGATGTACGATACCTGAAAAAGTATCGATACCTTCTGTAAGTATCGATACTTTTCCCAGCCCTAATGTAAACTCCTACTTTAGGTAGTTATTTATTTTTATAAGATTTTCATAACTAGTAATGCAAACTCCTACTTTAGGTTCGTAACTAATGTGGTTGACAAACATTTTCTATTACAATTTAATTTAAAATGTCTTTACACAAAAAAATTTAAATAAATAAATATATAGAAAAAAAAGTAAATAAATAGGTGACGTCTATCACAATTGTTACTCTACAATTTCAAAAGAAAGTGCTTTAATTTTATGAACTGCCCTATAGTTTTGGAAATCTACCAAAAGAACACGATTTGTCCTTTGATTTTAAAAAGTTCTAATATTTATTAAAATGGCGAAATCGAATGCTGTTCAAGGCAAACAAGAGTTGAAAATAAACTTGAATAAGTACACGTATAGCCCATTTTTTGTTTGTAGTCCGTTGTTTGTCTCTTTTCAACACATTGTTGTATATGTTGCTGTCATGTTGAAAAAGGATAGACAACTGTACATAAATAAAAAATAACCTATAGTTCTGTGACTTTTAAATAATTAAATTAATTTTTTAAATAAATAAAAAATAACCTATAGTTCTTTTGTTGTCTTCTGCGCTGATGACAGGTATACAAAGTCATTCCAATTGCTAAAAAGCGTGCGTTTTAAAAAATAAAAACTATCTCTAGATTGTTAACCTGACTTGACCTGACCTGACGCATTGTAGGAACCTGTAACGACACTAAATTAAAAAAAAATACAATAAATGTAATTAAAAAACCTAGCGTCTTGTAACATAACATACAAGCAGATAAATGACCAAATTTAACATAATTTGACGGAAAACGTTTTTATCCAAGTTTACGTCTAACTACAATTACAATTGCCATTCTCTTCTGACTAGAATAATTAAATTTAATTAAAGTTTTGTTATTAAAATTTGGATTTTTTAGTCATTTTGAACGGTTTTTTAATTACATTTAAAACCAGTATTTTAAATAAATGTTTTAATAAATCAATTAAAAATTAAAAATTGTAGACTGTTGCTGGAATTCTAAAGCACTACGCTACTCCATGGGATTAGCGCAAAGTTACGCCATCTAATATAAAGAGTAAAGTAAAATTACGACGTTGGCCCTAGCAACTCAAATTACACCGGCGTAAATCTGATTTAGAATTAAGTCTTTATGGGCTGATTTCAAGTTGAGATAATACCGGTACTATCGCAAATTTTAATACATTTCTATGGCAACAATCAATTACAACCCCGAATTGTTTAAATTTTGCTTAGAAACGAAGATACTACCGGTATTATCTCAACTTAAAATTAGCCCATTAGACTACTATGAGTATTAGTATTTATTTGTTATATTTTAAATTTAGTAATAATTAAAAAACATGATGTAGTTATTAATTGAATGAGGTTAATTAGTAACTAGATTTTTATTACGGCGTTGGAAATAATTTATTTTCAAATTTTTAAGTCACAAATATTGTGATTGAAATTGTAAACATTTTTTCTTAAATTTTTTTTACGTTGTCTGAAATTTTAAAAGTACTTAGTTAAGCAAAAACTAAAAACGACTTTATTTAATTATATTTTTTTAGTAATTTATATAATACTATTATTTATTTATAAGAGACACGAGAGCGGCCTGATGTCCTGTTTATGACATAACGTAGATTATATTCTGTCAGATTATTTAATTTTGCAAATTTATCATAATTTATCTTTGTTTCAGTCAGTCGTGCATCAATCAAGAAAAGAACACATCAGTTATTCGAAAGATAAGTAATTTTAGTTATTATTTATTTTATTAAACGAAATATATTGTTTTTTCTTAAATTATTATTCAACTTGAAGCGTATATACAAATTTTTCTTTCTAAAATTACAATAATAACAAAAATATAAGCAATTTTACTACTCTTATTTGTTTGTAATTGCTTTAATAATAATTTCCGTATTTTATTTATACCTAGAATTATTCTTTTTCACCCAATTTTAAAAATAAATAAATGTTATAAAAATCAATTTCTTTTGTTTTATTAGGGTTGGGGCGGTTTAAGAACATCGCTGGAAATTTTGATTAAAAGTAAGTCCAAAAAAAGTGCAGAGAGACTCGCCACATATAGAAAAAAAAATTCACCAACTTTAGGATAAAAAATAGATCTAAGAAAAGCAGAAGGAGGAGATTCGCCACCTATCGTTTGTGACAGAAAAAATGCTTTTATTATTGTAATTTTATTTTGTTATAAAAATTAGTTATTTCTATTTTTTTTGTTTTTGTCAATTTTTTATTTGTTTTATTTCAAGTTGGTTTTTGTTTATTTACTTTTTATGAAATTGTTCTTGTAGTCTTTGTAGTCTAGAGTGTACACATCTCCTGTAAAAGTCAGACTTTTAATATTTTCTTGTATAACACTTAGTAAAAGACTCTGTTAAACTAATAAATATACTTTCAAATTTTCAAAAAATTATTTTTTAAGTATAAATATTTTTTATATTTTTAAAATAAATCTAAAAAAATATCAACAATTTTCAATTTTTTTTATTTACTAAATGTATTTTTAAAAACTTAAGGATTACAAAGTAATTAATTAGGGAACTTTGCAAAAACATTTTTTTCTATTAATTTTTATGTAAAATTCGATAATATTGCAGATCGAAATTTTCAGTAACATGACAGTTGTTGCCAACGTTGTAAAGATTTAGGCGCAAAATTTTAACAATGTCCTTTAAACAAAAATTTTCTTTTAATCAGTACAGTTTTCCGAAAATTATTTTTAATTTAACAAGTGTTTTAATTACTTTTTTAAAGATTGTAAAAAATATTTCTTTATTTGCGCATTCAAACCTTACAAACTTAGAAATAAACCCAAAACTGTACAATTGTCTGGTAAATTAAAAAAAATATTTGTTTTGTATTAATTATCGTTCTTTTTTACCCGTTCTAAAAATAAATAAATATTTTTAAAAATATTTTTTGTGTTTTTTTAAGTTAGAGGATAGTTTTGAAAGTAGGAACCAAGGATGCATCTAGAAATCCAAATTTTGGGTAAGTCTATAAAAAGCAGAAGAAGGAAATTCGCCACCTATCAGTTGTGGCAGAAAAAGATGAACCAATTAATTTGAGAATTAAAGATAGGTCTAAAAAAAACAAAAAAAAAGAATTTGACATTTATCATTGTGGCTGTGTGCACTTTTAATTTGTTATAATAGTCACGGTTTTGTAAAATCTGTTAATCTCTGCTTTCTTTCAAATTTTTATGACAGAAATTTGAGTTGTATTTTTTCCTTTTTGTAAATTTATGTTTCAGGATTCAGAGAGTGCTTCAAATTTTAGCAAATTTTATTTTAATAAGTTCCAGGTTTGTACTACTTTTTCTCCTTCAGGTCTTAAAATATATTTTTTAAAATTTAGTACATGCTTAAGGAACATAAACAAAATGTTTTAAACAATTTATTTTTGTTTTGACAATTTGATATTTAATCCAGAGAAAATTTACTCTGGTCTATCATTTTTTTGTATTTATTTCGATCAGTCAAAAAACGCAAAACTAATTTTAATTCAACACATTCTCATTTTTATCGTATATTTGTAGCAAATCAGCGTTTATTTCAATTAAAAATTAATTATTTATTGCTTTTAATAAAATTAAAATAATATTTAAAATGTCTGACCCGGCGCATCCACCTTTTTTGAAAATGAGATACAGGTTGAGCCTGAACCAAATTTGTGTAATTTTTATTTTATTTTTTTAAAATTTAAGACGTTATAGACACTACCAATTACAGTTGATATTACTGTTTAGTGCTTTTTTGCTAACAAATCAAAAATAAAATTTAGTTTTCTAGTTATAGAGCGAAGAGTTTTTAGACATTCATCTGTCTTCTTTAAAAAAATATATACTTTTATATTATAAAAGAAAATCTTAATAATAAAAGAGAAGATTTGTATGCAGAATTTCAGGGAATAACTTATCATTCCAGACAAGCTGGAATATCTGCTTATTGTCGATAACACGTAGATCCTTAAATCTTAACAAGAGCTAATTAATCCAGGTGTAAAAATCCTGAGTACAGAAAGAGATATCTGTAATTGTATTTTAAGCCTGTATCGTCAGTCGGCATGCGTCGTCTTTGTGACGCACTAGTCAATTTCCTGCACTCCTGATTCCTGCAGTAAGAGAACGCGCTGCAGGAATTGAGGCACGACTGCAACGACAATTCAGTTTGTTTTTAACCTCATGTTCGTGTATACAATTTTCTTATATCTAGATTGTATTCCACGATGCAACTAACCCAACCGCGTCGTGCATCGAATCAAATTTGATGCAACCCCGTGATAGAAATTTGTGTTTATTTTTAAAAACCTTGACCCTCCGTGACCCACAATTTCTAACCTAAAAAGTCAGTCATGGACCTGTCTAAGGTAGATGAGTGTTCAGTGTTCTGTTAAATCTAGACGTTCTTGAATGAATCCTCATCCTTTATCCTTCTTATACTAACTGAGTTTTTCATATTACCTTCGAGTGTTTTAGCATGTATTGTTTTAATAAATTTAATGTTGTTTGCTATGCATAGAGTTTGATTTGTTGCATTTTCAATCGTTTTAGATGTTTAGATATATTTAGGTATACATACATTATACTCGTTTATTGTTGTGTTGCATTTTGTTAACAGTTTGTAAATATACGTATACCCCCTATATCCTGCAGGGCATTTTCAATACATTATAGATTCAATATTTGTCTATCAATAAAATCAAAAAACGTAAAAACGTAATTTGATATGCTTTAGTTGGCGACTATAAAGAGGTTGGGGCTTAGTATCTTCAGAGTGGTGCAATTTGAATATCAGTTTTTGACAACTTTGTTATCGAAACGCGCGTCGTGTTAAGTCTAGTGTTTGATTAAAGATACAAATTTGAATAAAAACATGATAAGGCAGTTTTTAACCTTACCAAATATTTTTATTAACTTAAAATTGCATATTTGTTAAAATGGCAACTGTAGGTGGCTTTGGTACTTTTGAAATATCAATAGCTTTCTAATTACAAAAATGTATCTTATAATATTTTTGTTTTAAAACTGTATATTGAACAATAACCAAATTATTAATTTTTAAAAATTTTGTTGGCACCAAATTATTTTTTCAAAAAAAGAGCGCAAAAATATACTTCTTGCTACATGTACTACCCTGTAAGATAATTATTATCTAGATATACAGCTATTTAGTATACAGATGTAGTATGGTAGTAAGTATTAAAAAAATAAGACAGTAATCTATATCTTTAGGTTTTCTAAGTGTGGCATATTAGGCAGGTAGAAAAACAAAAAAAAAACAGTTTTTTTGTTAAACAAATTTTTTTATTTTTTGCAGCATTCTTCATTTCTAATTTACCTAATTTTTGTTTTAAGTTTACAGCACAAGAAGTACAAAGTATTTCTTCTGGATCTAATAATGGCGTCAAGTCAAAACCGCTGTTACTAAAAAATAAGAATAAATATTGAGAGTAAATCAAAATCCAATTTTGTTTCCAAAAACATAATCTCAAATATTCATGTTAAAAAAAAATTATATTTTTTTAATTGCCTTTAAAAAACTAGTACTTATATTTACAGTTTTTCAAAATATGTGTTTATTTTATTATTCTCATCTTTTATTCAATTTTTTTATATTTTTACGTAAAATTAGCATAAATTTGATCCCAATTTGAAATGCTCGTAACAATATTAAGACTAAAAAAAAGAGTATCTAAATTTTGGAAGAGGAATTCAAGGTGTGTTTGATTCAAAGATTTGAATCAATAAGCAAAAATTTATTTCTGTTCTGGTTTTCGCTAACTGACTGCCCACCTTCAGGTCAGTCTTTCTTCTCATATAATCGAACGTCCTTGCTAGAATGTGCCGGATATTTTATGACTCGAGCGATGAATTTATGGAATTTCACTCCTAAATGCGCTTCTGGCGCAAAATAATTCTAGTATTTTCTAGAGCTATTTACACAAACTTTCTTTTTCTTATTGTTATTTTGAATTGCTCGTAACAATATTAAGACCTAAAAAAAGAGGAAACTTTGGAAGAAGAAGATTACGGACTCTAAATGTAACTCAAAGTGAGGTGCGTTATACTAGAAGCTAAATATTTATAAAAAATCAACAATTTTTGTAAAATTAGAATCATAAAATTAATGTCAAATACATGGACAAAGAGCTTAGTTTTGGAACATCTTTTTCTCTCATAATTTGGCGAATAATCTCTGCTTGATTTTTTAAGATCGGAATTTTCGGCGACATTTTTAAACCTATAACAGAACTGAAGTAGTGTACCTGTATTAAGATTATATTATATTGTCATTTAGTGATCTAATCGTGTTTTTAATATATTTTAAAAGAAATAAAATTATTACATTTTGTTTTAATTGTTTATAAATTTATTACCGATTTTTGTTTTAAGTTGTTTTTAAAAAAAACTTTATAAACATGAGGAAGCACAAATTCTTTTGTATAGCTCAAAAAAAAACATTAATAGAAACATTAGGACCTTTAGATCCATTTTTGGTTTTTTATTATTTTTGCTCAAAGATTGGTTGGTCAAATAAATGTAAATTAAATAAATTACTTGTGAGATTTTGAATACTATAGTTAAATCAACTACTACAAAAATGCATTTTTTACTGTTGTACAGTGTGCACTAAAAAAACACTGTACAGTATTTAACACTAATTGTAAGTAGTGACGCATACAGCATACAATTCTAAAAAAAATATAATAATAAACCTTATTGCAGATGTGAAAGATATTAAAATTATGAGTAAAACAAAAGAAATGACCGGAAGAAAGAATATGAAAAGACACAGCAGATGGAGTGTTGGTTATATCTGAATTTTTGTACTTTTCTACTGTTCTTGCATGTTCACGAATTCTAGTTTCAATTCTTCGTCCTGTTTGACCGATATAAACTTTATTGCAGTCATTAGAAGATAACTAGAAGGATGTCAAGAAGGAATTTAATCCTTGTTGTGTAGTTGACAGGTCGAAAGCCTACATTTAGAATTGAAAGCAACTTATATTATAGTTTTTTAAAATATGAGAGATAGAAAGAGAAATTTTGCTAATGAAGGAGATAGAAGAGTAGAGAGGTTTTAAAAGAGAAAATGTAGAAAAATAATTATGTAATATATCGAAGTTTAGAGAGTATTTGTTTCTGAGTTTATGGAAAAGTCTATTTAGATGATTATTCGCTGCTATTTATTTAATGATAAGCCGTTCTTAAATTTATTATAAATTTTTCTATAAATCATTCTCCAAAATCAATACTTCAATTTTATAAATCACTCCAAAAACCGAGTTTTATAAATGAATCAGAATATTTAGCTCTTTGTAAAAACAACCTTTAGAAGACGTCCAAAAACAAAAAACCTTTAGAAAATACGTTAATAACTCTTTTGAATGTTGTCATATTCAATCAGTCAAAACCTAATTGATTTTAACAAAGAAAAACTATTTCAACATGTATGCTCATTAATCTTTAAATTATTCTGGTAACTTGACAGGTTTATTACTTCTATTACAGCGTTGATTATTTTTATTACATATCGTAGTAAAAGTATCTAATATGTAGTAATCAACACATGAAGGTTTATTTATAAAGTTGAGCAAATTTAGATGCAGCTTCATAACCACGAGTTGATAGATGGGTTGTAAAAATAAAACCACTACAAGTTTTTCTATTTCGTATTTGTATAATAAATATCTAAAGTTGTATTTATTTTGTTGTTTTTTTTAGATTGTATTTAGATATTATTTAAGAATAAGAAGAAAGAAAGAAATTTAAGAAGAAAGAGAAACATTTTCTTTGTTAGCACACAGTTCTCTTACAATAAATTGTTTCACCTATAATAATTATACATTAATTTTTTAATTGTCTAGGCAGGTGTGCTATTATTTTAACAAAATGATTATATTTAAAATATGTATATTACATTTTTAAAAGCAGCTGCGTTGTCTAATTATACAAAATGTATTACTTTTGTTACCATTGTTTTTAAAATGACGCTTGCTTAGACAAACAAACTATACTTTTATAACAGCAACAATTAGGTACACTTTAAAGAAATCAAAATAAACAATGTTTTATAATTATTTTAATAATTTAACAAAATAAAATATTTTTTTACTTTTTAGTATTAACCACGGGTGCCGCTGTATCGCTGTACGAATTTAAGAAGACATACGGCGTGGCGGCTTACTAGAAAACCGTCTCTTTCTTTTCAATGTGAGCTAGTTTGTTAGGTCTCAACAAACTTTCTCAAATTGAGAAAAAGACGGTTTTCTTGAGACAGCGTTAAGACAGTACGTCTTAGTAATTTCATTCTAAAATAGTATCTTTGTACTGTGAGTTGCCGCTTATTAAAAAAGAAAGGGGCAGAGTCACAGCGTCTTTAGAAGACCCTCACAAAATAAAAAAATTGCTTCTAATGATTGATTACTGTTTCTACTTGGTACAGTCGAGACATTTTAACAGAAAAAATTTTGTGCATTCCCCTTTAAGCTACGAGATTTTGACCTAACGTGTTTGATAAGACTGACGATAATGACATTAACAAAAAATTAATTAATATAATTTTTTTAATTTGGAATGAACGTTGCCGAATCTAGTGTCCCACTTTTTATGACCATCACTGTACATATTCTGTTACATAAAACAAGTCTGCTTTAGAATAACGGACAATATCCAAGCTCTGACATCTCTGAATAAACTTTATCTCTCTCGACTTGTTAAAGAAAATTGAAAATTAAAAAAACCTTCAAATTGCAGTAATACAATTTCCAAGCTAGCGGCCACTGCGGGCCACGGTCTTTTATTTTTATACTTTATTCTAAAAATAATAGTTAACTGGATCTATGTCTGCATTGCGTCATTAGGACCGTTCCATTCAATCTAAAAATGTGTTTTTGTTCAGTATATTTAGGAAAAATGACAATAAATCAACATTTTTACCTAAAGAGTGTGGTAAAAAAGTTTTTTAAATTTTTACAAAATACAAAATTATCAACAAGTATTAAAAATGATTAAAGGTAAGAACGTGGAATAAGTTGCTGTACATAATTTGGTAATAGCAATAAAAACAGAAAAAAATAGTTTAGTTACGAATTTTGCATTTTTTGATTTAGGAGAAGTACTCTCGTAAATTATATCTATCGAGCGTGCAAATAAAAACGATGTTGTAGTGTGTTATGGATTGAAAAACATGAAGCAGTACAGATATAACAGAGATATCACAATAGAAAATCGTAATAATACATCTCTTAGATCTCACTGCTGACGTTGCCTATTGTTTGAATTGCAACAAAGAAATAAAAGGTAGGTAAGTGATGTATGAATGCTCTACATTTTCAAAGCTACAATCGTTTAAAAGCTGATTTTTTTTTGAACGCTCTATAGTCTTATTAAATCAATATAGTAACAATTTTGAATATTTTTACATTAGAAGGTTTAACTTTGGATTTGTAAAATTGGATTTTAAGTTGACCAGATCTACCAACTACCAGTGGATATATAACTATTTTTAAAACAACTTTTATAAAACAAATTTAAAGAACGAGTGGCAAACGTTTATGAAACGAGTTTTTTACACTATTTCTTGTAATTCGATTTTTTTAAAACAAAAATAATTGTTGATTAGGTTGATTTAGGTACATTTGTGATAGTTGGTAACACCTTAATTTAAAAATAAGATCGCAAAAGTCCTGTTTGACGCAAAATTCCCTAACAACGGATAAGAAAAATTAGAAGATTATCTATCTAGATGATATCAGTTAATTCAGTTAGTTCAGTTGATTTAGTGTATTGTAGAGCTTTTAATTTGCTACAAAATTATATGTTTCTCATTTTCTAATATTTTTTCATCTACAACTTATAAAATTTAAAATAAAAAAAATTTTTGTTAAATTTTTCAAACTTTGACCTCAACTGTTTTCTAAACGCTAACAGCTATAAAAAAAATTGTAAAATATTTGTTAAGAGGATTTAATTTACTACAAAAAATGTAAATAAAAATTTTTCCTTCAATCAAGTACTGACGAGATATGGATTTTGCCATATAGAACTAAAGAAAAAATAAAATACTGAGATGAGAGAGTTCCTTTAATAAAATTAAGACCTCATCTTTAAAAAGCATTGTTTAAAGATGCCTAAGTACCAATTTTTCAGTTAAAAAAGTTAAAAAAAATATTCGATTTTTTTGGCTCATTCTATTATAGATATTCTATATATAAATTATAAATATATACAAAATGGTTAGAACCTTCAACTACAAACTTCCCAATTGTGTTTTTACTCAAATTAAATTTTTTCACTTTTTCTTTTTTTCTTTACTTAGTTCTTTATACATAAACTGTTCTAATTTAAATTTTAAAATTGACATAAACGTCAGGTTAATTTTTTATATAACTTGTTCCATACTATAATGGCTATAAAGACCGCGATTCATGATGCAACCTTATATTTTAGCTTCCTTACAGAATTAAAATTAAGCCGAATTATGCAAAAAAGTTTTATGGTCTGATTTCAAGTTGAGATAATACCGGTAGTATCTTTATTTCCATAGAAAAATAAATAAACTCGGGGCTGTGATTCGCTGTTGTCATAGAAAGGTATTTAAATTTGCGATACTACCGGTATTATCTCAACTTGAAATCAGCCCATACGTTATTAACTATTTCGAGTATGCATATATACCTTTTCCACGAGAAACAGAAGTATTGACTTAAATTGTAAATCTTGCTAACAAAAACCTCTTACTTACACTACTAGCATTGTTACGATTTACGACATCTTTAATCTTATTTCTTATAGAGAAACTATATACAAGAAATACACTGCATAGGTAAAGAGGTCAACAGTTTTACGCTCACTGGCTTAGAGGGATTCAAGATCTAATATCTGTGTTAAGAAAGAACTTTATTTACAAATGTTTTAAAGATCATTGAGTAAGTAAGAATTTAATTCAGTTCAGATTCCTAAGAAAGAGAGTGTCTCATACTTGCGACAATTACGTGTTGAAAACCTCCACCTCTTTTATTGCTTTACTGGTTAAAATCATTTAAATGGACTTTAATTTCTTGTTTAAGTAGCTTTTTATGCTATAATAACGTTCAGAAAATTACTTGTATAATATTATTCACAGACTTTTAATAAAATTGAAGTTATTTAACAAAAACAGTAAGAATGCATTATCGTGTCGTATTCGGTTGTAACCAATATACCTTCTAGGATATTCTAAAAATTTAGCATCGATTTCCTGAAATGTTTGGTGTAATCGATTGCAAACACATCAAATAAGTGTCTCTGTTGTTTGCACTGGAATGTGATTCTTTTAAAAAATTGAACAGCATTATTTTACATTTTTTTTAATAAAATATGTTTTTAAACTATTAAATTTGCAATATTAAAAAGCTTCTTCAAATTAGATTTTTTGTAGATGATCAGTTTGATGAGAAACTATGCTAAAAATTGGAAGTTATTGATTTTTATATTTAGAAGCTAATATCTAAAAATTCTATTAGAGCATCATGGATTTTCTTATCGTCAGTTTATAGAAAGTCTTGAAAATGTGAGGTTTAGATCATTTAGATATTTAATAAGCGCCCTGCTGCTATTAATATTACTTTGTGAAAAAAAATTGTTATAAAATGTTTTTTTTTTATTTTCAGTAAAAGATCTTGGTGGTGTTGTCGATTGAGGACTAAACAAACTGGCCCATCAGTTTTGGATATCATACCCGCCGCCGGGGGCGGGAAGCTCTACCAGCTCTAAAGAAAAAGAAAAACAACAACAAGCGGAAGAAGAAAAACGAACAACAACAAAAGAACAGCGACAGTTGGAATACGACGCTGCTATTAAAGTTAGTAAAGTAAATTCTATTTTTTATGTTTAAAACAATTTCTGTTTTTTTTTTATTTTTAAAGCCTAATAAAATGGTCGGATTGTTTTAGATTTGTCTTATTGTTTTTTCAGGAACATCATCGTTCTCAAAGAGAACAGTGGGAGATAAGACAACTTGATAACGATTTGTTGCATCAACGACACTCAGAAAGAGAAAGGGAAAGAGAAGAAAAAGAATTAGCAGAACAACAACAACTCTTACTTGTGGATGACAAGGATGATTTTATCTCTCATTCGTCGTAAGTATTAACTACTTTTTATAATTATTTTTTTAAATTGGCACTTTAAATCTATTTTCTTTATGAGTAAATACAGATTATTCCAAAATGTTGATATCTACGTTCTTAATTGAGGTCTAAAGAACACAAAAAATATTTAAAATAATTGGAAAAGTCTATCTCTGTTTTGAAATTTAGAAGTGTCAATCGATTGGTGGTAAGACAAAACCAAAATTGCTTTTTAAAAATTATTTTTTGAGGTTTTGTTTTGGGCTTCTCGCAAACAGATAAAATTTTAAATTAGATTTTCATCTATTTCATGTTATTCTATGTAATTCAATTTAAGAAAACAGAAATTTTAATTAAACAAATTAAGGTAGGTTGCGTTCAAAACTAATTATGCGAAAAAAAAACTATCTTTGATGAATATAAAACGAAAGAAGCGCTAAATAAAAACAGTAGTTTAGTAAAGGGTTATTAAAGCTGTCATTGTGCTGTTTAATTATAGAGAATAATTTATAAATTATTTGTGTGAATACATTTATTGCTATCAGAAGTAGGATTTAAAGAAGTTCGGACAGAAATCTAAATAATCTTGTTTTCCTGGAACCGACTGAAGAGAGTTAGACATTAGTAGTTAGAAGAAAAAAGAAGAGATTCGAGATTTAAAAAAAAGTAAAGAAAATTTTAGAACGGTGTTTGGAAAATCAGAAGAATTTGAAAAACAATAATTTACTGCTAGAAAAAGAAAAGCAAACTGCAGTTTTAGAAAACGCTGAAAGACGTCGGCTGGAAGAAAAAGAACAATAAAGACAATATTAGAAGTGTAAAGAAACATTATGGAATAATAAAACTAGAATCTAAAAAAGCTTAAAAGACAGTAAAAAAAGATTTTTTTTAGAATAAGTACTGAAATAACATCGGTTGGAAGAAAAAGAAGGACAAAAAAGTTAAAAAGATTTGAGAAAAACAATTTGTAAAAAAAGAGTAAATGAATATTTTAAGAAAAAGTTAAAAAATGTTGACTAGAAGAAAAGAAACAGCTAAGAATGTTTCTAGAAAAACAACTAAAGTTTCAGAAAGTGGTTGCAAATTGAAGAGAAACAAAAGCTAAAAACAAAAGTACTTCTTGCAAAAAGCTTTCTGAAAAACAAAAATGCTTATGAAACTATTAAAGAACTATTTGAAATAAAAAACTTAAAAATTTTGAAAAAAAAATATTCTGTACAAAAAATATAAAAAACTAAAACTAGAAAAAAGAAAGAAACATAAAACTTGTAGAAATATACTGAAAAAAAAAACGGACGCAGTGTTACAACATACTTTAGACAGTCATTTATTGAGCATGTTCTTGTAACGCGAAACCATAAAGAAATTGTATAGGCGATCTTCATTAAACAAGAAAAGATTTCAGAAGAATGGAGAGATTCTGGACAAACTAAAGACAACACTGTAATTAGAAGAAAAACAAAAATTTACGAAACGACAATTAAGACAAAAAAGACCAAAGATAAATCTAGTAGAAGTTAGAGGGAAAAAAATTGAGGAGAATCGGGGAAAAATCTTAAAGAACTGAAAATTTTTAAAAGAGTTAGAAAAACGGTGGTGTTTGTTAAAAAAAACGAAAAACTATCATCGGTAGGAAAGGAAGTGCAAAATACTATTTTAAAAAAAGTTGAAAAACGTTGGTGAAATAAAGCAAAAAAACATTTTAGAAGAGCAAGAAAAGCTTATGAAATAATAAAATTAAATTCTGGACGAACTAAAAAACAGCTGTGAGAAACGACGCTGTTTTTAAAGGTAATGAACAACAAAAAATCTAGAAAAATAAATAGACAAACGTCTGAAAAAAAAGCAAAAAAATTTAAAATATTTTAATAAAATCGATTGGTGAATAAAAAGAAAGAAACAATTTTAGGAAAAAGTTAGAAGCTGTTGAGTAAGAAAAACTAAAAAAATTTCTAAATAAAATTTCTTAAAAACGTTGTAAATTGGAAGTAAAAGAAAAGCTACAAGCGATGTTAAAACAACAAAAGCGATTCTTAAAATGCTCTAAAACCGACAGTTGGACAAAGAAAAACGTTGAGAAAGTTTTTAGAAAAACAAAAAGTTATTATAGAACTTGAAGCGCAATCATTAGAAATAGAAAAAGAACCAAAAGATTCTAGAAAAAAAATCTGTAAAAAAAATATACAAAAACTAAAGCTGAAAAAAGAAAGAAATAAAAAATTTAACTAGAAGGTCATTTAGAAATTTTAAAAATTTAAACAATTTAATTTTCTGAGAGTAACTGCATAAAATTAGACTACATTCTAGAACGGTTAGTTTGATAAGAAAGAAGAGTCAATCTAAGTTTTAAAAAAAGTTGAAAAAAGGTGGCTGAAAGAAAAAGAACAACAAAAAAAGATTTCGGTTGAACCAAAAAAAAACTTTAAAAGAACTTAAAAAACAAAAAAAGTTTTAAGAAAAAGATAAAAGACAGTCTAGTAGAAGTTAAAAGGCAGCGATAAGCGAAAAAAAGAGAAACAATAGAAGTTTCTAAAGCTAAAAAAATTCTGGAAGAGCTTCAAAAACGACGATTAAAAGAGAAAATCCTTAGAATATCATATACATTACAAAACTGGGTTTGATGGTATTATATCTTTTTTATTTTAGCTGCCGTTAAATAACTACATTGATCAAATAAAATTAGTCAATTATCTCTTAAAAAGAACAGTATTTTCAAATTAAATCTTTCATTAAAAGGTTTCTAAAAATTGCACCCATACAATGTAGAAACTCTATTTTAATTAAATTTTACGACTTTATTGAAGAATTCCGTTTTGTGAATTTTTCCCTTCGCTCGTTTATTCACCGATCGCAGATTATTCCTGCCGGTCGTTATCTGGCAGTATAAATATTTATGTGGATGAGTAGATAAGACGCTTTATTTTTTAACGTTTATGGAATACGAAAGGTTATTCGAACATGTGTCTGTCCTATTTATTTCCTGCTGCGCTGAGGTTCTCATGGAAGCATTCTAGCGGCAGGAACTTGAAGCTTTCGCGAGCTTTCGTTAAGAATCGAGAATTTTCGCTTAACCTGCAATGACGAAAACTCAACTGCCCATATTATTAAAAATCGTCTCGTCCGTCTAACTGCTAATTTTGTTAACTACACATGTTGTGATTCTATTGGATTAATAAGTTTTTTAGTAAAAAAAAATGGTTGTGACACGAATTTTAAAGTAAATCGCGTTAATCAAAATATTTTCTAAACAATTCTAGGTTATTTGGTTTAAAGTAATCGTTAATATTTAAAATAGATTGTTGGTAGTGGTTTTGTAGTGATAAAAGGTTTAGAATAAAGCTTTCAAACGAGCAATATCAATTTTTAGATTATCGATTTCATTAGAAGGAAACCATATCTTCCGTAAAATAGTGTGATAAATAGCTTTTTTAGATAGTTTTCATCTAAAAATGGAGTTCTTATGTTAAATAAAACGATAATAAATAAATTTAATGCATGTTTTCGTCAATATTACTAAAATCTCGGCGTGAGGTTAGTTTTATTTCCGTTTGCTAGCTAGGAATTTTTCGCTTTTTAGCTTTTTTGATTTTGAGCAAAATAAATTTACAATATTTATTTTTTCAGATTTTTTATGAAAAACAATTTTCTAACTGCTTGCCTTAAGGAAGAAACCTAGTAGTGCCTATTGTTTGTTAAAATGTTTACAAAAATTAATAAAAAATGAAGCAAATTATATTCGTAGTCAATAATTAAACTGTAGTGAAATTTTTGAACAATAATAATTATATTAAAATGTCTCAATTGGCTTTATGTAATTATACTAACAATAATAATAATAATAATGACAACACTAGTGAAGATTCTAGTCAGCCACCAACTATTTATAGGTAAATATTTATAAACATTAAAGTGCACACTCGCATATATAAATCTATATGTGTTTTCAAATTATATTCGTAAATACGTGGGGAGGGGCGAAAGAATTTTTAATTTTAATTCACTCAATAAAATTCGTTTTGAAAACACATCGTTTTCCTGCATGCATCTTAACTAAATATTTAGTATGTCTAATTATTTTTGTTAAAACTGATAAATAAATTCTTTTAGTAGTAAATCAGTTACGTAACAGGTAAACAAATAGTAAAGCAATCACAGAAAAACATTACACATAAATCGCAGAAGTAGCACTTGTGTCTTGTGCGTAATTCCACAGCAAAAACAGCATGATACAGCCATAACAAAAAAATTAAATTTTGAATATCAAAAGTTCGAAATTTTGATTATTGAAGCGGTGCGGTAGTTCATGAGAATTTATTCCCAATTTGTTTCTCTTTTTTATTTTTTTTTTTCTTATCTTCAGACCGTCCACAACCTTCCTTTCAAATTTCTTTATTACTTTTAAAATACTCTTTTAAAAGAAAGGAGAGTGGAAACCGTAAGACCAGTCAAATTTAATTTTTTTGGTACCATTCGAAAGCTCTTGAAAAGACGAGTATTTCATATTATTGCGCAAAATTGCTAGCTTTGTAAATAAGAGCAGAAAAAAGTCTCTTTGACTTCTGTCACGACAGTTCATGAAAGTGTCTGTTTAATTTATCAGGGTTTAAGTAGGGAAACCCTGCGGCTAACCCTTGATAACCAGGTACCGGGAAAGAAACTTGCTTCTGTTGTTATTCTCAGATTTTCTGTTAACACCATCTACCAGTTCTAAATTATTATGTTATTTTGTAATTACCAAAATAATTTTTAGCCATTAAATTTAGGACAGATTTTTTTTCTTCTGTGAGGTGCTTTTCAAGTTTTCTTCTTTTTCTCGTCGTTGTTTCGAGAGGAAACAAAAATGTACTTTTCTACCTTTCTTCTGTTTTTCTTATAAATATAGTTTTTCTTTTAGATTTCATTGTAGTCTTTCGTGTTCTTTTTCTTTCAATCATCAATTTTTAATTTTGTTTCTACTGTGTGATGTTTATCAAGTTCTCTTCTTTTCGCCTCATTGTTGTTTTGTACGTTTGTTGTTTTTTTTAATCACAGTTTTTTGTACTTTTCCTTCTAAAAATTGTTTTTTAGATTGTGTAAGAATACTCTTTATTTTTCGAAAAATTTCTTTTGCCTCGTTTTTGTTATGAGTATAGTTTTTGTTTATATTTAATTATAGTAATTTTTAGTGTTATTTTTCTTTCTAGTTACATTTTTCATTAATTAAATTAATGTTAGTGGTAAAAAAATTTTTTGTTTTTTTTTGTTTCTGAAAATTGTTTTTTAATTTCTTTTGAACATAGCTTTACGTTTAAATTTTTGTTCTTTTTTTTCAGTAGTCGCTTTTTAAGTTTTTCTAAAATGTTTTTTGGTTTCAGTAGAATTTTTCTAAACATAACTTTTCTTATTCTTTTTCCTTTTTCAGTTCGGTTTTTTCTGTTTTACTTAGAGTATTATCTACTTTTTTCCCATTTTTTTTTATTTTTAGATATTCCACTGTTTGATAATTTATTTTGGCTTTTAAATAATCTTCTAAAAATTAATCATCTGCAAAAAGATAAAAAAACCTAAACTATTAGAAATACAATTATTTTGTAAATTTTATTAAACAAAATTTAGTTTTCTAGAGACTTTGTAATAACAAAAAGTCTCTAGAGACTTCTTGTTTTTTTATAATTTATTTTAGAAGTTTAGAATAAAACACAGAAGCAATTTGAAATTTGCACAACGCTGGCTTTATTTCAAAACACTGCGCAAACGGTTACAGTTATAAAAAAATTTAAATAAAGTAGTTTTGTTTAACTTTTGCTTATCTTTAAGAGAATCTCGAGCCTAAACTGTTTTGATATTTTTTTTTGAGCGTAAATAGTGTTATTTTTTGTTCTATATTTCAAATTGACCATTTTCTAAACGAAAATTTAAGATTTTGTCGTTTTCTTGGCTAATTTAGTTGATTTGACTTTTGAAACATATCATAATTCATTTTTGTCGATATGAGTTTAGTGAGCTTGAACTTCTTTTTGAAGATTTTCACCAAATTAACTTCCTGTTTCTTGAAAAAAAGTAATAAGTAACTGTCTTAAACCAAGATTTAGTGGACACGTTTTTAAGACCACATTAAAAAAGAATTGACGATAAAAGAAACTGTTCTTTAGTGACTTTATTACTGGGTTTCTTTATTGGGTTTCTTGAGTTCCTTTACTGTATTTTGTATTTGGAAACGAAGATCAGATTCAGCCATTTTGTTTTCAATAAAAATTTTAAAAAAACTGTATTATACCTAAGAAATACAACATTATAATTTTAAGTTTTCTAATTCTTATATTCTTCACAATTTAATATGGAAAAAGAATTTTTTATAACAGATCATTTCCTTTCTGCCATGCCTTTCAGATATTTATTTATTTAAAATCGTTAAAAAGCTCATTTTTAAAGAAATTCTGACATTTTAACAATTTATATTTAAAGAAGCTTTTAATAAATCATTGAGTTTAATAGTTTAAGATATCTTTTATAAGAATAAGCTAATTAATTTTTATATTAGCTAAAGAATAATCAATATTAAACCAAAATTTTTTTTCTACAAAAAAATTGTGCAAATACAGAATGTTCCAGCTTTAATAAATATTATTTGAAGCGAAATTTTGATAAAGATTAAGTTTTTAAGCTGCAATTTTGTACACATTTTAAGATAAGCGATTTTGTTCTGTTCCTCCTCTAATTACAAGTTCGCAAATAGTTTTTAAGCAAAAAAAAATTTAGTATTAGTAGCGTTAGCCCGAGTTTGGTTTGATAGTAATTTTAATAAATCGCAAGTTTTGAGCGCTTAATTATAACATTAGAATTTAATAAGATTGATCAAACATTTTGTTGATCTATTTTTTTACATTTATATATTACTATTTTTGCTCCTTACACTACACATACACTAAGATTTTTCTCACGTTTTTCTTCCTTCAGATATAAATTATTTACTATTCTTTTTTACTAATTTCGTTTTTTACTAGATTTTGTTTTGACTAAAATGATTCAAAACAAATTTTAAAATTTGAGTTACTAATAGCAACGGCCGCAAAATGACTCGCTGCTGTCTACCTCTCGGGAGAAACTCACCTCAAATAAATTTATTCGTTTCTAAGTGAAAACCGCTTGGGCCCTAATTTTCAAATTATTTTTTTCTTAAAGACAGTCTATATATACAAATTACTTTTTTATAATTATGCACATATCTATTATAGTCATTACTTTTTTTATGTATAACATTTTATTTTTTTTTAGGTGTAGAGCACCAATAGCAAGTTTAGACTGCATGGAAGAATTTAGCGCTGGAAGCGCACTTAGTGCACTCACGGAACGTTCAGGTGAAGGAGGCATCACAAAAGAACAATTATTGCTGAGCGGCCTTACTCAGTCAGCACCAAATGCACCATTACAGCTTGCAAAACAAACATCAACAGCACCTGGATTAAGATATCGCAATTTGGGAAAAAGTGGTTTAAGAGTATCTAATATTGGATTAGGTACTTGGCCCACATTTAGTCCTAATGTTACTGAAGAACAAGCTGAACAAATTATTGTTCTTGCTGTTGAAAGCGGAATTAATGTATTTGACTTATCTGAAGCTCACTCAGGTAAGATATCAAAATTTTAACTAAATCTAAAGTCACAATTAACCTTTTTAATACCTTATTTATGTTCAAAATTTTCTAAAATTTTGGGCACGAAGATATAAAACGTTGTATGTGGCTCGCCTGCTATTACTCTATCAAATAACTGTTATTTCAGGAACTAGAGCAGAAGTGGAATTAGGACGGATTCTAGCACGAAGAGGATGGAAAAGAACTTGTTATATTGTTACTACAAAAATTTATTGGAGTACTAGGTAGTACCTCAGATCAAAAACAATTTCTACTTTAGTAATTTTGAATTTACAGATCAGAAGAAAGAGGTTTATCTCGTAAACACATAATAGAAAGTGTAAAAGCAAGTCTAGTGCGTCTTCAACTATCCTACATAGATGTTGTAATCGTCCATAAAGCAGACCCAATGTGCCCCATGGAAGGTATAAAACAGTAGTACCTAAATCCATGAACTACAAAAATAACTAGAAATAACTTTTGTAGAAGTCGTAAGAGCAATGCATTATGTAATTTCACAAGGCTGGGTCATGTATTGGGGTACAGCTCGATGGTCCCCTGTTGAAGTAATGGAAGCTTATACAAACTGCCGTCAGTTTAATTGTGTTACTCCCATTGTGGAACAAGCAGAGTACCATATGTTTTGTAGAGAAAAAACTGAACTCTACATGCCTGAATTGTATAACAAAATTGGTGTTGGTACGTAGATATACCTTTTAATAGTTTAAATTTGACATTTATGTAGGTTTAATGGCATGGTCACCAATTTCCATGGGACTATCTCAAGGTAAAGAGGACGCAAGTGTGCAATTATTTTCTAGGGCAAGCTTCAGAAATAAATATAGTTCATTTTCATGGACCGAAGATGAAACAACTGCAAATAAAGATGGATATAATTGGATGAAAGAAAGAATCCAACCTGAAGAAACAAGAAGACAATCTGAACGAATTCGAGAATTGAATACAGTAGCAGAAAAATTGGGATGTACTTTATCTCAGTTAGCAATTGCTTGGTGTTTAAAAAACGAATCGGTGCAATGTCTACTACTAGGAGCTAGTACTGTTGTACAACTCTATGATAGTATACAATCTCTTCAGGTTTGTTTAAATATCACAGTGAGATACCTACTTCTAAAATTTTTGTAATTCTAGTTGGTCCCTAAGCTGAACACCAATATGATAGCAGAAATAGAACGTATCTTAGAAAATAAACCATCTAGACCTCCTATGGTGTCAACTCTCGCGCTTAGATGACAATCAATGTGCCCCCCTGGGTCCATCGGGTACATTTTCTCTCCTCCAACTTTACAAATTCTAATCTTTTAATTCTAGTGGGGGTCAGGGAGGCACAAGCAATACAGACAGTCCAAAAGAAGACGATTTAAGTAACGCAGATACAGACACTAAAGATAGTCAAAAGCTACCATTTTGCGAGATTCAGTGACAAAAAGTTACCGAGTTTGTAAAAACTCGTAAAATTAAAACACCGGAAGAGAAACCATTTAAAGAAAAAGTCAGATGGAGTTATAGTCCTGATGAAGGTCCAAAGTGCACCACCGAGACTTTTTCCACCAAGAAAAAAGACAAAAAGACAGCTAGTCCTGTGCAAGTATGAAATAAACAGAAACAAGATGGTGAGATTCTTATTTAATGAATTTGTGACGAATGAAACGAGTCCAGAAATGGACTTTAATTCAAAAATTTCTAGTATTTAAGTCGGAGTTTATGAAGCGGACTTTATACGAGTTTCGTGGAACGAGCTGAATTTTATGACGTCACGTAAAGTATAGGCTAACTGAGATCAAAATTTTTGTAATCTCTCGTTGTTTAAAGCAGCTCGTTTCGTACGTAGTAGAATGTATCAAATCTAGGGCTTGAACTGCTTTTATTGCATGGATTTTTCTTAGTGCAAGGCAGGATTGACAAATATAATTTTCTTTTGAAGCTAACTCTTCAAATATATCGAAGGATAATTAATTTTAACTTAAGGTATTTTTATAAACTCGAATGAAGCAGTTTTTACAGCTAAAACGTGTTGGTTTTAACTAAATAAACTCTAATAATACGATTAGAAGTTTTAAATAAATAAATACAATTCTATGTATTATTTTATCGCAATACAATTATATATATATTTATTATTCTATGTTTTTTTTAAATACTGACATAATATAACGCACATCACTTACATCTTACTATGTAAGCCAAGATACTTGAAATTCAAGGACAATTCTAGCGCTCTAATTGCTCCGCCTATATTTGTTTTTTAACCAGTCAGAAAGTTTGGTACAGGTGACGTACATTGTCCATGCGTTCTCATTGGTTGCAATTCAGAGGCGTCATCATTCCAGTCTCTCATGCTATTGGTTTAGCAGCAACTAGGTGTGGCCAGCATCGTCAAATATCTAATTTTATTTTTTTAATTATATTATTTATAAAATACAACAAAATAAACAAATTTTAAATCTGTGCAGCGTTGGTTTTATTTGAACACGATATGCAAACAATCACAGTTGTAAAAAAAGAAAAAATGTTACGAAAAAAGCTATACAAAATTAAATTTTATATAATAAAATCCGCGATATCATTTCTAATAGTTAAGTTATAAAGTTTTTTTATGAGAAAGATGATTTTACGCTTCTCTAAGGCCTTAATTATTAGAGATAAATATTGTCTTGTGGTTCGTAAATAAAATGAATAATATAATATAGGTTGTAAAATTTAAAAAAAACTGCGCAAACAAAGTTACAAAACAACTAAAAATTTTGTTTAATAAATTCTAGAAAACGATTTTTTATAACAAATTAAACTCATTAGTGTGTCCAGAGCCTAAAGTATTAGAGATAAAAAAGCCAGCGCTGCGCAATATTTTTTGTTTTTTTTTTAATACAAATAATTAACGTAACTAGATGGGCGAAGCAACAAACAGTGTGAATTATCCTTAATAAGAGGTATGCCTGGATACTCCTAGTCCTGCCATTATTAAAAATACCAATGAGATTTCCGCAATTCTAATTTTAGTAACCAAGTATACCAAAGTATCTTGAGTAAGATAATCTAAAAAAAATATGTAAAACAATGTATATCTAACTCTATTTCAATTCTAGAATGTTTTATATACACTTTTATGTGGATTGCTGCATCGATCAACTTATACATAATTTATGTTCCATCATTGTATATTCATGCAATAAACTTGTAGATAACTGTTAAGGAAATTCCAGAGCTGATGATTGTTTAAAATAATTTTGATTATTAGGATAGGAAGCTCAATAACGATAACTAATTATTATTGTACATTCCCTAGATATGTTAATGTGTTTTTGTGTATAAACTAATTATCAAGTTCTGGAATAAATTATAGCAACAATATCAACTGTTGTCTACAGGTATTTAGATAAATAATATGCTACGAATGCAATTTAATGTAAGTTAAATTTCTGCTTCATAATTACATCTCATGTCACATAAATTGACTTAATGTACGAAGTAAAGTAATGCGTTTCTAATGTGGCTTCAGTTAAGAGAAAAACAGATCAGAAAAACCTACATTAGAAACGTATGACTTTAATAAAACAATTTTATTCTTCTGATGAGTATATTGATAAGATTCTAATTAATGTAAATACTCATTTCTAATTTCACTACACTAATAAACAATAATAAAAACATAATCTTAAATCTAGTATTAACAAAACAAATAAGTGATAAATAAATAATAGTTTTAATCTAATTCTTAAAAAATTTTCGAAGCAACTAAGTGGCTTTGTAGTACTCTCCCACGTTGTACCAGTTGTAAGTCTTCCATCGTTCATTAAATTAGTTTCACTGCCTCGACGAATTTTTAAATAATTTGCCTGCAAATATTGTTTTAAATCATTTTGTGTGTTTTTCGGAAAAAGCAACGAATCGATGCAGTATCTTGACAAATCTGTCCTTATGTTTAGCGTTTAAGAGGCTTTATACATTATTCTATTCCACAAATTGATGTTTTATTCCACAATAGCAATATTTTATCAGCAATGTATCGTAGTGTTTATGCAAAATTTTTGACATAAGCACGGGTCATACATTGCGTTTTTTCTTACTACTGTTATGTAAAAATGCTCACAATCTGTTACTGTTTGTCTATTTACAATGTTTATTTTTAGAGATAAATTCTAGTTATATTGTTGAATTTATACTGTATATTTAATCAGTAGTAATACATTTTATCTAACTCACTATGAGTACCTACGTAACGACACATTAGAATGTGATTTTTACTATTTTATTATCGAATCGTTGAGATTTTCAAAAATCCTTAAAAAAAATAATTTTTTGGAAATTCGTGATTTTTGAAAGTCCCATTCTTGTGATAAATATAACGAGATAATTTGATCTGGTAATATATAAAAATTTAGATTTTAGGAAAGTAATCATAATCTTAATTGCCAGATTAAATTCAATTAAAAGGCATGAAATAAGGCCTAATTGTTGTGTAAATAAATCTCGGCTGATACCGGCTCAAATAAAACTACGTTTACAATTTACTTCGAGTTAACTAAAAACTCGGTCGTCTGTGCAACTATAAGCTTGTTTTTTCTTAAAAAATATTATTACTTGAGTACATTACCTGTTTTTTATTTCACAAACACCTTTATTCCTAAAAACTAATCTATCAAAAGTAAAAATACGTAGCAACTGCGAGGTTTAAGATCAACCAACATTTTTTTTTTGTTCAAAAGATACAACTTTAATCTAAGATTCAATAAAAATATAATAAAATTTAAATTATTAAATCACTTCACAGAAATTCAAAAATAAAAACGCACGCTTTAAGATCATATTTATTTTATTTTGTCGAAAAAATCTTTCACTGCTTTTAATATAAAATAAACAATGACCTAAGCGATGGACAACTTAAATAGAAAAAATTGCCTCATTTTTGAGAGCTACACTGCTGAAGATATCAACCTTAAAAACTGCAGTGTTAGAAGCAGAGCTTTTATTCTTCTCAATTATATTTAATTTAACAAATGTTTTTTGCTACCTTACTGTTTGAATTATAATTAAAAAACTACCAAGGCTTTTTCAAAAAACATTTTTACGTAAGTCTACTCAGTCTTGAATTCTTACTAAACTTTTTCTGATTTGATTGTTATTTAATTAATTTGTAAATTGTTTTAATTTAATTAAATTTATTTTCGTAATGTTTAAAAATCAAATTTTGAGTCTTGACATGCAGCAGCAACTCACTGTTTTTTACTTATCCTTTTTACCATTGTTCTAGAGACAATAGAGCTCTGTTAAAAGTCCAAGACGGTGTAACTTTTAAATCATTTATTTTATTATTTATATACTGATTTATCTGTTTATTATTTATGTGTTTATTTTTTTTTAATTATTTCTGAACAATTTCTGAAAACGATCCGAGTCTGACCGCTCTAAGAACAACAAAAAATCCGACCCTAACAAATCATGATGAATATGAGTGGGAATTTCAAACCCGGCTCTTCTTCCTTTTCCGTATTCTTATGATTTTAAAGTTAAATTTTTTTGCGCGATTGGTTGTTTTTATCAGTTTACTGTGCCAGTTTCCACGACGGTAGGTTGCTGTTACTGGTTGCTACGTGTAACAAAATGGTAAGTAATTCACTTACCGTTCAGTGAACGGTAAGCAATTAAATCTAAAAAAAACAATTTTGCGATTTATTTATTAAAATTAAATGTACAATTATTATAATTAATAGTAGTAATACCACTCGCATTTGAGTTTCTAGTGTTAATAAATAAATTTTCCGACGTAGAAGTCCCAGGTTGTTGTAATAGTCCACCAACATCGCTGTGTAAAATTTTATGAGCAAATTCAATTTTGTTTTGGAGGTAATCTTCCACGTAACTCTCGGCCACCGTTGATGAACGCCACTCACCATGTCTTTTTATTCCCAACACATCACCTCCGTTATTCGCCAAAAGTGTAGCCGGTGTGCGTCGAAACGAGTGTCCAGTAAAACCTTCAGGGGCTTGCAACTTTAAATACTTTGCAATTTTTGACGGCCAGCCTTCAATTGTCCCTTTTCCTGTGACTTGCCTAGTGCATTTGCCATTTCGATAGTTCAGAAATAAATGATCTGACGTTGGGTTGCTTGGTTGAATTCTTATGTATTTTCGAAGTATTTCCAAATAATGAACTGCTTCATTTTCTTTGTTAATAACTGTAAACGTTCGCTGAATATTCGTTTTTGTATTTGGAATATTTACTATAAACATTTCTTCATGTTCTTCTATGTCACTCATTTTAATATTGTACAATTCCTCTCGTCTACAAGCGCCCGATACTCCCAATATCATTGCTACCTGCAAATATATTGTTTCCTTAGAACTCAGATGTACCACCTCATCATCTACAACATACCTTTTGAATTAAAAATTGTTCGTCTGGTGCTTCATTCAAGAATTTTTCCATGTCTTCTTTGGTAAAAATTTTAGCCTTCTTAGACCGATATCCAATATTTTTTCTCTTAAGATAAGTAATTAATGTAGCAAACTTAGAAATATCGATAGCATCATGAAGAAAAATTGTACTCTTCAGCATAGAATACTCCGCCCACAAACTGCCTGGGGCCTTCAAGTGTCCACTTCTTACCACAAAATACGCTAACAAGTTCTTTTCATTTACAGAAATCTTCTTTGCTTCACGCCATTCCTTAAACAACTTGTATGTCTGTTCATATCGGGCTTTAGATTTTTCTGGAATTATTGCCGAACATCCTTCTTGCCAAGCGTCTTCTAAATCATCCGGTAGATCATCACTATCGCTCATATTTGCTTCGAAAACGGAACCACAAAACAGAACTATGTAGGAATGATTGTATCAAAAAGACAATTTTATTTGTTTGGAACAAAACCATAGCAACCATGGAACAGCCACCCAAAGTTTTCAGTTTCAATCTTCCCGATTATCACAAATGTATTGATATAAATTATTATTATTATTATTCTAGAAACTCCAATCGCGCAAAAAACGTTATAAGCATGTCGAACGTTAAGGATTACCGTTCTCAGACAATAATTGGAGTCGTCGCTTCGCTCCTCCAAACAATTGTCTTCGAACGGTAAGCATTCGAAGACAATTACCGTTCTCCATACTTAATATACTAATTTATTGTCTTCTTATTTACTGATCAAACATCTATTTTTTTATTTTAATAATTAGTTCATTGATCTTAAATTTTTTTAACATTTTTTTTTATTAGAAACACTATTTATTGTTTGATTTTAACTCTGTCATTTAATAGCTATAAAATTCAGGTTAGTATAGCTATTATCAAGAAAACTGGGAGTCAAACTTTACATTTAAAAATCAGAAGCAAGATTTTGTTAATTTTGAAAGGCGGAGGCAATATTATAACAATTCTGGAACGTAAGAACGACATTCCTTATGAAATTTTTAAGTTTGTAAAAAGAATTGCAAATGTTTTTTCAATGTTAGGAGCTGTAGAAGATATTTTACTAATTTTGATATTCAGAGACGTAATTTAATTAATTTTAGATGTCAGGAACATTTTAAATTAATTGTTAAATAAAATAAATAAAAATAGGTTTTAAAAGCTTGAGGCAGCATCACAAAAATTCTAACTGAAGAGAACATATTTTTCCAATAATTTTTTTACTAACATTGAATTCCGAAAATCTGTGGCTCTATGAACAAAACTTAGCCTTCTGTATTAAGACAGGTTAAGTAAAGATTAATAAAGACATTTCACTATTATTGGCGTTTTAAGACAGATAGATAACAGAAGGCTGAAAATATTCCTCATAAACTAGCCACACGACCATTGTTGTGGCTTAAAACTGGTTTGAAATTTTGAACCAATGGGATTGTAAATTTTCTTCAGTTATTAGGGTCTTATGTCCCTTATTGTGTACGATATTTATGACTTAACAAGTCATAAATTGGAATAAAATTCTCGATAAATAATATAAAAGTAAATTTTTCAAAAATGTTTCAAAAAATTCAACAATTAAAAAAATATGTGATATTAATGCTTTTAATTTTTTTCTATACTTTTCTTGCGCAAAATATAGTTAAAAACAAGTAATATATTATATTAAAACATTTTCACTTATAGTGGAGTTACAGCAATTCGGAAAAAAAACGTATTAAAACACATTATTTGGACACAAGACACAGTTTTAAAAATAAAATTTTAATATACAAATTAAAATCTATTTGTTATTATTATTATTATTTACAATTTTTTTTATAAAATACATTCAAAAACCCACAATTAAAAAAAAATTTGAGAAGTTACAAACATTCAAAAAAAGACCCTATTTTTTCAAAATTTTATATTTCATAAAAGGTTTGAGATTAGGATCTAAAATTTTGCATGAAATCTTCTTTCAATAGGTACTAACAAAATTTTAAAAATATCGCAATTGTCAAGGAATTTTGTAGGTGAATTTTGAACGGAATACTCCATATACATTTCATTTTTTTTGTGTGTTTCAACAAGTGTTTTGGGGCTGCTGATAAAACCTGTATTAACTAAACCTGATTCAGCCGGTGTAAAATAGCAACCGAGTTGTGACTAAAATGAATCAATGCAAACCGTCCTTATTGCTCAGCGTTCTTACTCAGAAAGAAACAAATTTTAATTTGGCAGTTTAACAGGAGTATGGACGTAATTTCTCTTATAGGAATTTCAATGTGAACTCGCGAAACTGTAGCACTTTTATGTATAAAATATTTTAGCGAAATTTGGCACAATCATTCTTCTAATTATTAACTACAAAATGACTGAACGTGATTCTAAAAAACTGTTTATAAATAATAAAAAGTCAAAATGTAGTCCAAGTTATTACAACACTTGTAGCAAAAAACGTTTCTAATTTTTTTAATAAATAAACAAGCTACAGATTCGCGAGTTTGCATTGGAATCCCTATACTAGAGAAATTGGCAAATAGTCCTCTTAAAAAATCGTTATGCTTGAACATCAACCCCTTCTGTTGTAGGGGGAGAGTAGATAATGTAGTGGCTGCAAAGTTTAAGTTCAAGCAGATCATTGTCTTGTTATTATAAGCAATAAAAAAAATTTTTAATTGTGAAGAAGTCGGCAACAAAAATAAAAAAATTGAGAAGCCTATTTAAAAAAAAAATTGCAAGTTACAACTTTAACCTTTACATCTGATGCCCTTCACCTACTTTGAGGTTTAAATCCTAGGTAGGTGCAAAACTGCTTGACATTGAATTTGCCGATTTCTTACAAAAATGTACAATCAACACGATTAAATATTTTTTTAAGCAAAATTTTAGTGTCAGCACTTTTTTATGACTAGATTTTTGATAAGAAAAATACTTAAACAAGATTATTGGGAAAAACATGTAAACAAAAATGATTAATAATACATAATTTATTTAAATCAGTCTTGTAATATCATAGAAATGGGCATTTAGAAAGTGCTAAAAATTAAGGATTAATAATTTTAAATCCAGTGCCATCGACATGCAAATGATGCGTTCCTCGTTTCCACCAACTATCCTGCCGTGGAAGGATTGGTTTAAGAATGTATTTGTAACTAATAGAAGGAAGATTTGCTTCTTTTAAATAATGTGCATTAATTTCTAGAAAAATCAATTGATGGTTTAAAATAAGTAATAAATGTTTTGTTACCTTTTACTGGTTTTGTACTAGTTAGACCACAAAATGTACACGTGATAACACCGACAACTAAAAGAAGAAGAATGTTCGACATTGATAATTTACAATGCTGTGTACCCAATCCGAAAGTCGATTTAAAACTAAAATTTACAATATCGTTAACCTCTATAGAGGCTATGCATATTAGAATAATTTACGATTGGTTGGAATCCTTGTCACGTTAACACCGATCTTATTGTTAAATTGTTTACAAGTTTACGGTTATTGGTTATCATGTTTATTGTTATCTTATACAAAGCTTTTATATCGAGGAGACATACCAGATAATTAAACAATTTATTGATGCGTGTACCAATTATTCTGCGTAGATTTCAAAATTTTTAGTTTCAAACACAAGAAAAAATTACCACAAAATTATCTCTATTATTTGTGGTAATGGAAAAGATATATAAATTTCCATTGTGGTAAAATTACTCTTAAATTCTAAGAATAACATGATTAATCTAATTTATCTACTCATTTCTACAGAAACTAAAATATTCAAAATTGAAGAGAAACTAAAAAGAAAAATTATAAATAGTTAAAATAAAATTAAAAAAGACTCTTTTACTTTTAAAATTTATTTTGAAATTCCTCTCGATTCTAAACATTGTTTTCCATTTTTTCTAGACCCTGTTGTCTTTCAAAAAGAATGACCCATTATAAAACAAATAGCAGTGAATAATCACTTTCTATGACTTAAACAGACTTATCTTTAAATTCAGTAACAAACATCTTTTTTTTAAAAGCTCTCCCTTCTTCTGTCCCCTTCATTGTCAAAATTTTTCTATCTCTCTGCTTCATCGTTGTATCTATCTCAAAAAAACACTTTGTATGGCCCTCTACCTCGAAAACGATTTAACGTATAAAAAAATTTTTAAAACAAAAGTGGAAGAGAATTTAATCCTCTACAAATAACAAAAAACTTATAGAAAACCCAATATTTGCGAAAAATCGATTTTTGTGATTTTGACCTTTGATTTTAATAGACGCGGACACCCTACCGTATGCAGGTTTTGAGACAACTTTAAGAATGTCACAATAAAAGTTTATATAAGTTTATAGCTGGGTAGGTATCTCAAATTTCGAGATTACCTAATTTTGACTAAAATGACTGGACTATGATTCCAGAAACAAAATAGAAGCTAACAATACAAATTTTAATAATATCTGTATTTGCATCCATGGTGATGATAATAATTGTGTAAATAGCAGGAACTTGGACTTAGAAATAAAATAAAACTTGGTTTACCTGGCTAACGTTTCGGCTTTATTATAAGGTTATAAGGTTACTAGCTTTGAGAAAGGCTTAAATAATAAAGCCGAAACGTTAGCCAGGTAAACCAAGTTTTATTTTATTTCTAAGTCCAAGTTCCTGCTATTTACACAATTAATACAAATTTTGTAGTTAGTAGTTTTGGAATAATAAACAAATTTACTAAATTTTCATGTGTTCATACTGGTGGGCCCCATGATATCAAAAGCCTGAAGGTATGATATTGTCCACATTGGCAAGGTGGCTCACGTCACTCTGAGTGATTTTTTATTTTAGAAAATTCGAAAAACGTCATTCATTTAGTGGTGTGTCATATTATATTTGGTGAGTATTTCTACCGCGAGTGGGCCCCAAAGATATATACTTCGGTGGACTTGAGTACACCAGTCCGGCTCTGCCTCTTTTAAGCCTGGTTTGTATGCAACCAATTATCCATTTATAATAAATTTTCAAATATTGCAAATACTACTGCACGAAATACAGTAAACATGTACATATTTGTGTATTAATTATTTCTTGTGTTATATTTTTGTATTGTAACACAACTACGTGTATAAATGCAAAATTATGTAACAAAATTTGTTGTATTTTTAAATTTCCCGCCAAAATTAGTTCTTGATTGATTCATGCGCAGACCGAATATCGCTTGGCGTGTCTTCCGTTCATTAAAATGGCGGTTTCGAGAGGATTGTTTTATTTATAAGTGATTATTATTTATATTTAAATAATTAATATAAACGAATCAAGTGTACTAACATTTATTTACTTAAAAACAAATTCCATCGCCTAGCGAAGACTTTTAATGGCTAATCAAGCAATCAAAAACAAAATATTTGTGAGTTCAGTGCCCTGTGGAAGAAACAGTAATGTTTAGCTTGGCAAGTAGTGAAAAACTAGAATTCAGTGTTTTTTAAGAGATGTAGTGGTTGAATCATCACTCAAACTCAACAAAAACGTGTTTTTCAGACAAAAATTACAAAGTGTCACATTTACAAAAGGTAACCTCAAAAGGAACAACATCCACAAAAAACAACATTGTTGGAGTGAATCAATACCAAGAACTTGTTTTCCACACGTAGAAACGTATCTCTAGCCAGTTGTTTTGTGTTTCTATTGTAAATAATGCTGATTTTTGTATCGTGAAACCTCCAAATGTTTGCTGTTTTATTTTTGTAAATACAGTTTTTTCCACAAGAAAATCAATGTTTTATTCGTTTTAGGTTCATAATCAAAGAGAAAAATGTCGAACAGTGTTTTTAAATTAACAGACGCAACACCGAAAGATAATTTACTTATTCTTGTTGGTCAAGATGGGACTGTTACTCCAAGTAAAGATGTCGTAGAGGCATATTTAAGTAAGAAATTAATTTAAAAGTGTAATAAAAATCATAATTTTTTTGTAGGTGATAAACCTGACGGTGCAAATCTTCAAGTAATGCGTATAAAAAAATCTGATCACGAAAGTATGGAAGTTGCAGTTGAGGATTTATTTTATGTACCAGATGCTGAATCTGACGAGAAAGACAGTTTAACTGGTTCAACAGATAACGTCGGGAGTAATTTTGATGAAATTTCATATAATTTATACAATATAAGACTCGATCATGATTATACTCCTCATTGTCGATATGTAGAAGATGACGAATTAGCTAGAACACTCAGTATTCTTGATGGAGACGAAGAAAGTGTCTCTCCTCCTTTAAAACCTGTAAAAACAACTGAACAAGTAGCAAAATCAAAAGTAAAAGTGTCAACAACACCACTAAAACCAACTCCTAAAGATCAACAAAAGAAACTTAAATCAAAACAAAAAGAGGAAGAAGAAGAGAGTATTCCAGATAAAGAAACTGAAAAGAAAAAGATTCCAAAACCTGACAAACCTAAAGAAATAAAGTCCCCAAAACCAGTTAAACCTCCAGAACCTGAGTCACCCAAACCCGAAAAATCTCAGCCAGTCGATAAAAAACAACCAAAGAAAGAGAAGAAACCCACAAAGCCTGTTCCCGACGATTTTGCTTTGTTTTCAACACCTGATATTATCAGACGTGTTCCTGGTGGGAAAGAGCCAACATCTCCCGAATTACCCAGTCCAGATGGGGCCAAGCCTGCAAAAATTGAAACTCGGTCAAAATCAGTGTCTGAAACAAGCCTTCAAGCTTCAACGAAACAAACCAGGTTGAGTCTAGATAGTAAAACTGTGACGCCTCCGAAAATCAAAGACAAAAAGGCCAGTGAAGGGAAAGTAAGGCGTGATAGTGGCTCAAAGAGTGGTGTTGAACTTTCGAAAACTACCTCGGAGAGTAGTTCAAGTATTTCGGTAATTTCGGATAATTTGGAGTCGATTATGACCTCCAGTGATGATAAGTCGTTCAGTGGGTTGCCAATGGACACCCACGATTTAAGTGGAAGTGATCAAAATATGACACTTGATGGGAATGGACTTGATTTGGATCCGAGTTTACTGGAAAATATTAATAATGACTTGATTTCGGAAGATATCTTATATCAAGTTGCACAGTCTCTTGTTTCTAATACTGAGCTTCAAAATGCAATTGATAAAAGTCTAAATGAGGAAAATTTGGGACTTGAGTCAGTTGAAGAAATGCAACAAGATAATGAAGCACAAAATCAAACAGAACAGGTGAATTTTGGTTATTTTTTGGTAAGATAGTGTATAGCTAATTACAAATGTATAAAGGAAAATTTGTTGCGGTTTTAATATTTATTTGTTGTTAGTATTTTGTTAATTTTGTTATATTATGCACCTTTTTTTGTTTTGTTATGAGGTAACTAAAGGTTTTTCTTGTCTAATTTATTATGGTCACACTATTAAACAAAAACGAAACTCCTAAATATACATCAAAGATTTTTGTGGTACAAACCAGAGAATATTTGTTTATTTTTTGCAATATTTACCTACAATAAACCTTTTTGACATCCTTGACGTTTATTTGCCCAGTTTGTCTAAATTATTTTACAAAAAACGTGATTCAGTTTAGAAAAAATGCAAATGGCAAGTATTTATGACATTTATTAAAAGAGGTTAGGTTTAATTATCAGAACTTCAAGTTCATATCAGAAAATAATAGATTATTTTATCAGTTATGTAATCAAATGATAACAAATTATGATATCTGAAATTTTGCATAATAAATATAGTCAGAATGGAAATTACAGGCCTTGAATGTCATTTTTGACGTTTTTAGTTCTTAACGAGTTAAGACAATCAATGACATTCTTTTGGTGACAACTGACAACACATAAATGTTTAAAATCGTGGTTTACTATTAACAGTTATCAAACTATTATATATTATTAAATATCTTCTTATTAAGATAACCATTTAATGATGTGTTTGTGTTTAAAGAGTCTGGACAATTAATAACATCTCGGTGACAATCACCATGATAATGAATATCTAGACTCTTTATAAAAGAGAAACCTCGAAAACTAAGTTAACAGATTTGCTATAAAATTTAATAAATATAGCCTATCCGCCTGTTTTTATTTTAACTTTTTTGCTTATTATTTTACATTAAATATGGCCTTTCTTGGTTACTAATGGGCACAGTATAGAAATGAATCAGTATGGACAGCTGATAAAAACTGTCAAAAAGCTGGCATTCCTTCAAATTAAATGTGTAAGATGGAGCCACTAATTTTTGGATTTACTATAGACAACTAATATTATTTGTTATACACTGAAATATTTACGTTGTATTTTTAGGATAATTATAATCTTTTTCTCTTGATTATTACAGTTATAGTCCTTTAGATTTAAATTGTGTATTATTAGTTGTCTACAGTAAATCTAAAAACAGTGGCTCCATCTTACACATTTAACTTAAAGAGATGCTAGCTTTTTGACAAGTTTTCAGTTTATTATCTGCTGTCCTTACTGATTTATTTCTATACTGTGCTAAAGGGTGTCTATAAATGATTATCCCATTAAATAGCTTGTGAATTCTTTTGTTTTTATTGTGGTTTGATTGTGTTTCCAAAATCCAAAGCACTCTGTATGGGATATTCAGTTATAGACACCTTTTATTGCTGCACAAAAAAGTTGATTTTGACGTTTGTTAGTTTGACAGTTATTTATGACGTATATTTTATTGCATTTCTGCTTTAGGTTTCTTCTACTGTATCTCAAAAAGGAACGCAAATCGTACGACCCGATGGTAGAATAGTCGTGATACCACCCATAGAAAGACCCACAACAAGAAGCCGAAACAAGAAAAAAGAAACTGAAAGACCAATCTTAAAGTATGTCCTTTCACTCACTTAAAAAAAAACTAAACATTTTTTTTTAGTTTCAGTCGTAAACCACTGGACGAAGAACATGTTTCAGGAAACGAATTTGACAGTTCTGATGAAGAAGAAGAATCAGAAGATGACCCAAACAAATTGTGGTGTATTTGCAATCAACCACATAATAACAGATTTATGATTTGTTGTGACACTTGCGAGGAGTGGTACCATGGGAAATGTGTGAATATAACTAAAGCTATGGGTCAACAAATGGAATCTGAAGGAAAAGAATGGATTTGTTTATTTTGTAAGGTAATTGTAATTGTTTTTTTCAATAAACTGTCTTCCTGTGTTTCACTTTTTTGTTTCCTTACCTTCAAATACCTTATTTTAGGATCCTCATCTAAAACGACCTCAAGCAGCGGCAAGAAGAATCAGAAAGGCTTCACGCAATTCAAGACAGTCTACTGACAGTACAGGGAGTACAAAAGTGACTGAGGCAAAGTCAAGTTCTGTGCCTTGTATTGTATGTCAGAAGCCTTCAAGAACGAATTCTATTTTCTGTAGTGAGTCTTGTATCTTAGCACATGCTCAAGGTGTTGAACGAGTAAGTCTACAATTTTTTTAAAAACATTTCTAATTGAAAATTATGACAGGTGGTGGTATTTGAAAGATCAACAGGAAATATGCTAACAGGAAATAAGGCACCAAGTGCTGCTAATCTCGAACAATGGCTTAAAGAGCATCCAGGATATGAA
Source organism: Tribolium confusum (assembly GCA_029207805.1). Taxonomy (NCBI): domain Eukaryota; kingdom Metazoa; phylum Arthropoda; class Insecta; order Coleoptera; family Tenebrionidae; genus Tribolium; species Tribolium confusum. Next base: position 3,030,479 of record JALGAY010000004.1, read on the forward strand.
GTTGTTCGTTCTGCTGGAAAAATTGTAACAACTAAAGTAAGAAATTGAATTTTTTGTGTTTTTCTTCTACTGATTTTTTTTCAGCAGAGTAAATTGCCACCAACTAAACTTAAAATCTTGAAAGATTCTGAAACTCCCCCTATGCCAGTTCAAAATAAAAACAAAACTGTTCCAATATTAAAAAGTCAGCAAATAAAAAAAGTGAGTAATTCTATTATAAATAAGTGTCTTACTAAGAAAATAATTTTAGGAAGGGCAAACGTCAGGAGTGAAGGTTCTTAACAGACAAATATCTAGTGCCCAAATAAGAGAAAAAGTTAATACCGCAATTTTGAAAGACTCACCGAAATTTAAAATTGTTCAAAGTTCGACTAAACCAAGCATTTCTCCAGCAAGTAAAGAAAAGCCACCTACACCTAAAGTACAAAAAGTCAAAACTACTGAACAGACTTCGAAATCTCCTCAAGCTAAACAAGAAAATATAAGAGACAATGTTAAAAAAACGCTTTATGAACAGTTGACAAACAGATTAAAAATGGTTGAAGATTTGAAATTGTCAGAAGAAGAACTGAAAAGTATCTCTACTGAAATTGAATCTCAACTGTATAAATGTTTCGGTGATACTGGCCAAAAATACAGAAATAAATACAGAAGTTTAATTTTTAATATAAAAGATATCAAAAATCAGACGTTATGGAGACGGATTTGTGAAAAGTCTATTAATCCCTATCAGCTGGTAAGTTATGCTAGTTTATAGCAATTTTTTTTTCACAGAAAATTTCTAAAGAAAACAGAGATCTTGTTCAGATTTGGTTCAGCCTGTATATACAATTTTTTTAGGTTCGGCTGTCACCTGATGATTTAGCTAGCCAAGAATTGGCCTTATGGCGAGAGCGTGAGGCTAAACATCAATTAGATATGATTAAAAAATCTGAACTTGAATTATTACAATGCAACAGGCAATATGTATTAAAAACACACAAAGGTAATTGTTATTTAATGTGGAGTAATTATTATATTTTGAAATAATTTAGGTGAACAAATTCTGGAAGATAATCGGCCGACAGATCATATTGATAACACTGAGGTAATAACAAGTTTAACTGATAACACCACAGGTGAGAAATCAGATCGTAAAGGAGACAGTTCAAAAGAAGACAGGAAAAGTTCGAAACACAGTCACAAGGATAAAAAATCGTCAAAAGATAAACCATCATCAGATGGGAAGAGTCATCACAGTCATAGATCTTCCAGTAGAGATGATCGTAGTCGAAAACGTTCACGAAGCAGAGATAGAAGCTCAAAACATACAGAAAAACGAAGATCTCGAAGTAGAGAACGTGATAGACATAGAAGATCGTCACATAAAAGTTCAAGACATAAAAAAGAACAACATCGAGGATCTTCAACTGAAAAACTTGATAAAAAATCAAAAGAGATTCTGGAACAACTGGTTGATAATAAAATTGTACCGCCTTTAGAAGATCGACTTTGGAAACATGTGCCACAAGAAGATGTTTTACCAACTTCAATTGCTGAAAGTGACAGTGATCATGAGCCTACTTCAACTGTCACAATACCAACGCCACCACGAAATACTGAATCGGATGAATTTGCAACTACTAATCAAGCTTTAACAGAAAATAAAAATGTAGAAAAAGTAGCTGCAAAGGTCGAACCTGAAAATGTTAGTGTGTCATCTCCATCAGTAACAAAGAAATCTGAAGAGATCTGGAGAGGTACAATTAATATGATTGATGTGGCTCAAATCTCAATAACAGCTCATGAAGTATCAGGTAAAGTCACTTCTTTGTAATATTTTAAATTTTACTAATTGTTTTTCTAGGAGATTGTTCTGGTCTGTCATCTGATCTACCTTCAAATTTAGATATTGTTGGTAGAATTTCTCCTGAAACAGTTTGGGATTACATAGGCAAAATGAAGTGTTCTAACAGTAAGGTTATATCAATTGTGAGATTGAATGCCATAAATGTTGAAGAAAAAATGCCTTACTTGGCTCTCTACAGTTATTTATCAAGCAGGAATAGATTGGGGGTTGTTAAAACAATAAATAAGGCAGTTAAGGATTTTTATATACTGCCATTAGCTTCACAGAAACCTATCCCACAAGCATTACTACCCCTTAATGGACCAGGTAAAAAAAAAACTCCTAAAATGTCGTGAGAAAAAAATTTGTTTTACAGGTTTTGAAGAAGCTCGACCAGCCTTGCTTTTGGGAATTTTAGTTCGGGATAAAAGAAAACGGCCATATATTGATCCAGTTCCAACTGTATCTCCTGTTATTAAGAAACAAAAAACTGAACTATCGGGAGTACAAGCACCTAACAGGTCTTACACACCGCCTCCTGTTAAAGATTCCCGTCTTAAATTACCTCTTCCACCACCACTTGCAACAGAACCAGATCAAGATGGAGGTACTTACTTTCAATTTGTTTTTTTTTTCTTGGTTGTTTAAGTTATTTTTTTAGATGAGCCATACAGTCCTGAAGATTCAGATCCAGATAGCATTATTCCATCAACAACAGGAAGTGTTTCAAACACTCCTTCAATCTTTTTGGATTCAGATGCTGCATCAACACAACCGTTCCAACCTTTCGTTAATAAATTTGATGATATACCTGGTTTAGATAATCCTACTTTACCGTCAAGTACGCAAGAAATTCAACGTCAAATGGAGAAATTAAATAAAGAGATTGAAATGCAAAAGTCGGAGATTAATAGTATATCGCAAAATATAGCAACAGCGTCTAATGAAATTGGATCAACAGCTTTAGCTAATATAGCACTACCAAGCAATTTGCAGCAAATTTTAGATAGTATTAAAACAATTGGTTCAACCTCTTCCATGGATGCTTTAGAAACAAAGTCACAAACTTCCGGTGGTTCACAAGAAAATTCTGATTTTACGATACCTTTAATGCTACCAACAACTTTCTCTCGACATTCAAATTCAACAAATGAAAATACCATTCCGTTGAATTTACCAAGTAAGAAAAAGTTTTCAGGTGAATCAAGTGTTTTAAGTACGTTATCTGAGGAAGATTTGATAAGGAAAGCTGAAGAAATGCTTGAAGATACTAAAACTACACCAAAGACGGATGTTGTTAGTCCACCAAGTGCGCCACAAATACTGCCCAATGTTGAGTTAAATCAACCACCAATACCTGGACTAGAAGACGAGAATATTTAATTTTACATATAGACTATAAATCTAGATGTTATGCTTTTTTGTGAATGGTGTTTCACAAAAAATAATTTGCGTAATATTTTTATATGCGTTATTTTTTTGTTTGACTAGTTATGAGGCATGTATGCATAGATGTTAGTTGAAATGTTTTGATTTAATTTCAGCTGTATGCAGCGATCCTTATTTACTTATAATAGTTTTATTGAGATGTTTTTTACATTCATTATCTTGTACATATTTTTTGTTTCTATGAGATGTAATGTAGATTAATTAGGAAAATATATATTTACTATATATGTAATAAGAATGATTCCATTATGTATTGTAAATTTTGGCGATTCTCTTTATTTCTGTAAAAAGTTACTTTTATTTAGAACTCTTAAATAAACAACAGTTTCTTTTTCCAAACTTTGAATTGAAACTTATATAAATCCTGTAAAATAGGCAACCAATTAAATCTATTTACTTTAATGTTTGAATGATCACACTCTGGCACTGTTTAGCTGTCATTATTTATTGATCTAGTGATTTTCAAAAACAAAATTTCAGCTAAACCACAATTGTCAATCAGGCGAAATTGTTTCGATTTAGACAAAAATGGGAATAGATTATTATGGTGTATTACAAATTTCAAGAAGTTGTACAAACCTTGAGATAAAAAAAGCGTAAAAACTTATATCAGAGGTACTAACTTATCTAAATTTTCTACAATCTAGGTTTCGCGATTTGGCTCTTGAATTCAATCCTGAGAAACTTCAAGAAGAAAATGCCCAACACGTATTTACGATTATTTGTGAAGCATACGATGTACTCAGTGACCCTTTACGAAGGGCAGTTTTTGACCAGTATGGTGAAGAGGGTTTAAAGAGAGGTGTTCCAGGGCCTGATGATTATATTGAACCTTATCGGTATCATGGAGATCCTATGCGGACATACAAGTTCGTTATTATCCCTCTATTTAGCACTTTTTAAAATAAATAAACTCTTGTAGAGATTTTTTTGGTACAGACTCCCCTTTTGCCAACTTACTCGACTACCTAAGAAACCCATCTTATGAGTGTATGACGAAACATGGAAAAGTCTTTTGTAAAAAACAGCCCCCTATAACCCACCCCTTGCAACTAACTTTACATGAAATTTTCTTTGGGGGTATAAAAAAAATGAAGATTCATCGTTTAGTGTTTATCAACGATGAAAAGACAAAAACTGATGTTAAGGAAAAAATTTTGACGATTCCAATAAAACCAGGGATTAGACCTGGGACTGAATTGCTGTTTCCTGAAGAAGGAGATCAGAATCCTAATCAAATTCCTGCAGATGTGATTTTTATTACTGAAGATAGGCCGCATGAGACTTTTAAAAGAGAAGAAGATAATCTTATAATGATCAGTGATGTCACTCTTGAGGAGGCTCTGATGGGAACTACAGTCACTGTTAATACCATTGATCATCGCACGATACGAGTACCAATCACTGATGTAATTTTGTTAGTATTTCTTCTACAGGGCCTCCAGAAATAATCTCAACCCACGTGACCAATTCGCTGACCACACAACTGTTGCTAAACAATTTATCAGTAGTTTAACTTCAGAAATAAATGTAATACACAAACGGTTTAATTACAATTTTTATTTAGTCACGTGGCTTGAGGTTATTTCTGAAAACACCATATACGGAAAACTTGATACAGTGATGCTCTTGTCCACAATAAAAGATTTCACTGTACTACTTAGTTAAAATTATGTAAATTATTAACTTGTGTTACTTTTTAGTCCTGGATATGAAAAAGTTGTTGAAAATGAAGGAATGCCGATTTTAGACGATTTCCCTAGACGTGGAAATCTAATAATACGTTTTAATATTGCATTCCCTAAGTATTTGCCAAAAGCATGTAAACAGATGTTACGGAAAGGATTTCAACTAGCTAAAATTGGAGGAGGCGTAAATCAGTATGAAACTGTTAACAAATTGGTTTTAGCTGATAAAATCCTTCGTGTTGATGTTAATGAACAGATGCCACCTTAAGTATTGTAACTGTTTTTAATTTGGAATTTTTAGGAAGAAATAAAGTTGTTTTACCTTTTTTTATTACATAATCATTTAATGATAGTACGAAAATATACCACTTGAGGGCGCACCATTTAGCAACAATCGTCAATACCGTTTTTAATTACTGTTGCCGGTAAAACAGGTTACTGTAAATTGACACATGTTCTAACCTAACTTAATTTGTTGTTTTCTTTTAATTTATAAAAGTTACATAGAATTTCACAACTTAACGTAATTTATTAAACAATCTCTAATATAACAATATTGGGGTAAGTAATTTCAGTATAGTAAAAATCTGTTTTTTGGTTTCAATTTATAGGTTATATATTACTCGTCTTAAGTTTTTTAAACATTTTTTCCCTTTCAGACCACAAATTAACAATGGACGAAGACGAAACTAACTCAGAAGAAGTAGAAGTAATATATTTAGATGACGACGACAATATTCCAACTGAAATGCTCGAGGAAGAACCCTTTGAAGACGACAGCGACCCAGCCGATTACGAAGACTTCGCAAAACTCACATTTATCAAACACTCTCAGTCTGTTTTTTGCGGAGACTTAACCAAAGACAGTCAACTTGCAGTAACCGGTGGTGAAGACGACATAGCCTACGTATGGTCACCCTCTACTGGCGAAGTGAAATTCGAGTGCACAGGCCACAAAGATTCAGTAATTGCGGCCTGTTTTAACCACGACAGCCAGTTGCTAGCAACTGGGGACATGGGTGGCATGATCCAGGTGTGGAACATCAAAGAGAACAAGCTAATCTGGTGTTATGAAGGCGACGATTTGGAGTGGATGATCTGGCATCCGTGTGCCAATGTCTTAATTTCCGGCATGCAATCTGGTGAAATTTTCGTCTGGCAAATCCCGCAAGGCAACTGCCGGATGTTAATGTCTCACGGTTCTTCCTGTACGAGTGGGAAATTACTCCCAGATGGTAAACAAATCCTTGCAGGATATGCAGATGGGGTTATCAAACTCTGGGATATTAAATCAACCACAGCGAAGTGGCAATTGTTAGATTCAGCTAAACCAGACGTAACGTCACTTGAAATCAATTCGAGTGGTACGCTATGTTCAGTTGCACCCAGTTCGAGTTTAATAAACGTGGCTAGTGGGAAATTAGTTGGGGTTTTACTAGCTGAGGGTGAAAATGAGATTGAAGCACATGTTTTTAGTAGCGAGTTAAATCTCTTGGTTACTGGGGCTTTAAGTGGGCAAGTTTGTGTTTGGGATGTAGCTAAACATGTTATCAGGCATCAAGCTAAGCTTGATTGTGGTATAACTGTGCTAAAATTGGGGCTAAATGGGAGTGTTTTTATTGGGTCAACGGATGGGCCTATTTATGTTTGTGATATAAGGAGTGGGAGTTATCTGGATACGTTAAAAGGACATATATCTAATGTGTTAAGTTTGTGTTTTTCAAATGATGGAGGGTTTGTTTTAAGTACCTCAGATGATAAAACTGCAAAGGTTTTTGCAATTAATGAAATTAAGAAAAATGTACAATAATATTTTTATGGTTATTTACTAGACCTTATTCTAATCTGATTAATAAAATAAAGACAATTTATTAATTTGTTTCTTTATCTGCCGCCTGTTCAGCTATTTTCTTTGACAGTTATTCACGTAGCAAAATAAGAGAAAGGAGTATTCATTTGCCGACTCAAATACTCAAAAATATCCATTTTTTTTTTTGACTCGTATTTCCCAGTGGGTACTCAATTTTATGTTATTAAAGAAACAACATTTCTGTAAAGCTGTGTTCCTCGGAAGTTTAAAAAAAAAATGTAATTAGAGATGGACTTCATTAAATAAAATACAGATTTGTTTAGATTAGTTTTGAAATAACAGCTACGTGATTTACAACAGTTTTAATGATATATGTTGTAAACACTTTTTCTTCCTTTCTTTTTTGATTGCATAAAATTATTTGAAATAGTTTACATAATTCATCTATTATTATTTTTTTATTAAAGACAAAGGTGATCTGATGTTACAGTGACATAATAAAGGCCATTTTTTGTATGTTTTTTCTCCAAATTTATCGATTTCTCTTTGTTAAAGAACTAGCAGTATTAACAGGAACCCAAAGTTAGTTAGTTCAATGACTTGTCGTCAGGGAAAATTCATTAAAAAATGTTTATTGATATTTTGAAACAATTACAAAAACTTGATTACAGTACACTAATTTCGAATGTCTAAATAAATTATTATAAAAAATACTGAAGTATAAATGCTAACCGCTAAAAAAAACTTGGAAAGGGGCAGTAGTACACAATTTCTATTACAGAATAGGTATACCTTTTTGTATATTCGTATCTTCACATTATTATATTAAGGTTCGTAAACATCGAAAGTTTCAAGCTTGGTTGCTTGTTCAGGGGTATCATTCTGTGCTACCAGTAAAGTGTGCCCAAATCCCATTGATAACCCCAAAACTTTAACACCGGATAGTTTAGTAACCTACAAAAATAAAACAGTGATTAATATAAAATTCATTAGTATTTGTTATTTACTTCTTTAGGAACACTTGAAGATTTAGTAAGTTCTCCAAGGCCAAGCTCTCCATAAGTAGGTGCAGACCCCCATGCTATAACAGAATCATCTGCCGAAACAATAATTGACGTATTTCCTGCAGCAACATGATTAATAGTCCACCCGCTTAAATCCTGTATTGGTTTAGGATACATATTAGCCTCTCCTGTACGTTTGGTCTGTCCAAACATGAACAGTGCCCCAAATTCAGTAACAGTAAGACTGTAAGTAGACCCACAGTGAATCGAACGCACTCCTTTCGATTGTGTATCAAAATATTTAATTAAACGTGGGACAAGTTCGTCTTTCGGTTCGGCATGACCTAACCGTCCAAATCCGCCAAATCCCCACGAAAAAGCCCTTTTTTTGCTATCAATCGCGACGGTGTGATTTTGCCCACAGCTGAAATCAACGATCTCAGTTACATCTACTGGAGCTACATGACCGTCTTTGCTTTTCTCAATGTATAGCACAATGCGTTTTGGGCTGGTTACGAAATTAAAGCAAAGTTTTGTATTGGTTTTAAAGTATTTGCCGTCAGTGTTGTGGCCTAATTGGCCGTATTCGGGTAAACCGAACGAATGAAGACCGCCTTTTATATCCAAAATAACTGAAAACTCTGCTCCACAGCCCACTTTTACAATTGGTGGTCCTCGGTAATTTATGCGAGTGGGAGTGAGGATATTGGGTTGGAGGTTTCCAACACCACACTGACCTGAGCGGTTGTCACCACATGCATACACAGTACCTGTATCGGTCAGAAATAGAGTGTGATTACGACCACACGCAGCGCCTATTACGGTCATGTTTTCTAAGGCTCGAACAACAGTTGGGACATCTTTTGTCTCAGTAGAATCCAGGCCTAACTGGCCGAATTTGTTGCGACCGAAAGTTAAAGCTTTGCCCTCCTCGGTTATAAGTACACTATGAGTCGCTACGCATCCGCTCACAGCTAGCCGCACCTGTCAAAGTAAAAAAAATACTAAAGTACGAACCCGACAAAAGACAGTTCGAATGAATAACAATATTAAAAAAAACACTAAACTTTGTAAAAAATAAAAAATATTTATTTATATAATTAGGCAATAAAACGCGAGATTTAATGCTGTGACTGGCATTTCAAAAATAAGGCGCAACCGATGTAGGTACACTATACTTCAAAATTAATGTCACACTTAAGTGTTAAAGAGTTGGATAAAACTCTCCAGCTAGCAACACAGCATTTAGTACTAGTTAATGTAGGGTTCTGCTGTTATTTTGTTTTTGGTCGGTAGTAGTTAACCGGCTAACGATTTAAAATATCCTAATTTGAGGGTTTACCAACAGTGTGACATTAATTTTGAAACATACTGTACATACATATCTGCATTTTTACTATCTCTTATTATTATTTCATTAAACAATTGAGCTTTCCAGTTATCACAATTAACACATTGTGCTTATACAGAATCTGTTAAAAGTATATCTCAACTTTTCTTAAAAACGAGTTCTCACACCGACTAGGGCTGGGCGATTTTCTGGATTTTCAAATCGAACCCTATGTATATTTTTAGAATCTACGTTAAATTCTGAGTGTAATAGACTACTTTAAAAAAAATGTAAAATAAAAAAAATATTTAGAAGGCTGTGATGGTAATAAAAATTCTAAATAATGTAGGAAACCATTAAAAAATAAAACCAATCCTATAAATAATCTAATATAGAAAATACACGAATTTAAATTAGAATAAATTAGTTTTCATTTTTTTCAAATGGAACAATAGTGGCTCACTTGACTTCCTAAATTAACGTTTTCTTTGTCATTACAAAGATACCAAAATTTTGAAAATCTACTCAGTAGTTTTTTTAATATTTACAAGGATAATTTTCAAAATATCTGGAAAAAAAAATTATATTGAGGAAATATTTTAAACATTTTAACAACAAATGTTTTACAGCCTGCTTTTTTCAAAATATTTTTGTAAATACAGCCTGATTCAGATAAAATAATGAGCCTGATGATCTGGCGATGCAACCAAAAATACAAATTTCATTTACGACTTGATCTACTTTTAATTACGATTATTTGCAATTAAGTTATCTTATGTTACTTTGACAGGAGGGCTGGGCGATACCTGTTTTTTAGGTATCGGGTGGGTATCGATACCTGCAAAGTATCGATACTTGCCAAAGTATCGAGGTATCGGAAGTATCGAGGTATCGGAGGTATCAAGGTATCGGGGGTATCGAGGTATCGGGAAGTATCGGGTAGCGTTAAATAAATATCGCATCAAATAGCTTGTGAATTTGTTTGTTTTTATCAAAATAGCTTGTGTTTCCAACATCCAAAGCACTTTGAATAGGATATTCATTTATAGCCACTCTTTATCAAAGTATCGCAGGTATCGAAGTATCGGAGGTATCGGGGTATCGAGGTATCGGAAGTATCGATACTTCGATACCTAATTGTAGTCGGTATCGGTGTACGATACCTGAGCAGGTATCGATACCTTCTGTAAGTATCGATACTTTTCCCAGTCCTATTTGACAGTGCTTTGACGTTAGTTAAAAATGGTGTGGTATACCTGTTTATTTTTACAAATTATGATTCTCTACCTTTAATGCTTCATTCTGTTATACATTGTGTATTGGTGTTTAGAGACGTCAAAATGAGTTATTTATTTTCTCTCTCTCTCTCCCGCACAAATGAGTGTTTTCTGTGTTAATGTCAGGGTTAAGCAGATGATAACTTGGATTCAATTTGAAAACCTTAATTTAAGTTAGATCAAGATGTAAATGAAATTTGTTTATTTGCTTCCATCGCCAAAAGATCGGGCTCATTATCTTATCTGAATCAGGCTGTATTACAAAAACAACTATATAAATTCTCAAATTTCAAAATTTTGGTATTTAAAATGTTAATTTAAAATGTCGAGTGAGCCACTATTGTTCCATTTGAAAAAATTGAGTATGACGAGAAAAACCGATTTATTGTAATTTAAATTGTGTATCGTGTATTTTCTAAATTAGATTGTTTATAGTACTGGTTTCATTTTAAAGTTGTTGCCTACATTATTTAGAAATATTTTTTAACCATCACAGCCTTCTAGATAAAACAATAAAAATTATGTTATAAAAAGTAGTCTATTAGACTCGGAATTTACTGTACATTCCAAAATTTTCAAAATAAAAAGTTTCGAGATAAAGTACTATTAATGATAGTCTAATAATTATTCTTCGATTTATTTATCTTTATTTTTAACCAATATGTCCAAATAGACAATGTATGTAAGACTGGGCGATTATCAGTTTGAATAATGCAGCGTTTCCCAAATTGGGTTCCACGGAACCCTGGAGTTCCGCGAAAAGGCAAAACCACGATTAAAAAAACACGAATAGAAAATATAAAACAAATAAATGTACAAATTAAATTACTCCGTGACGAGGGCCAATGTTTGGTCCTGATATAAAGGAAGAAAAGATCACATTCCTCCCATTAAAATGTAACTTGATTTTTTGTATTTTATTTTTATATCGGGTTCCGTCTTGATGTTCCAAATCTAAAAGGGTTCCACGGCTAAAATTAATTGGGAAACGCTGGAATAATGGATAGTCGGTTATTCAATTTAATCGATTATTTCGATTAATCAAGTTTGGTTATTGCGATTAATCGACTAATTATAATTTTAATCGATTAATCAATTATTTTGCCCAGTCCTAACACCGACTTTAGGGTTTGCTATTAAAAACTTTCGTTTTTTTTCTCCACGTACCTATGTGAATTTTTTCTAATATCCCACTTCATTAAAAACCAAATTTTTAATGGCAAACCTCGAAGTCACTGTGATCTAGTTTTTTAAAAAAGTTAAGATATAAATTACGATTTATTAATTGTTCGAGTCGTTAACTCACGTAAAAACCGCAAGTAATAAAGTAAAGTTGGCAGGTTTTCCTGTCAACAATGTTAGATGGCGCCAGTGCGTGGGTTGTTGCCTAAACTTAGTAATTATGGCTTCATTGTGTCTCCATATCTCAATAAAAAGCAGTCAACAGATTAGCAATAAACACGATTTGGATTGTTGCTATTTGACAATCACTACAACACAAAAATTACGCTATAGAGGTAACCAAAAGTCGCTAAAACAGGACACTAAAAGCGTTTTTGTTTAAATTCTGGCACCACACATTAATAAACAATTTAATTGATTTTTTTTCCACTGTGTAATAGTATAAAAAGTATGGAGAACGGTAAGGAATGCTTATCGTTCGAAGACAATTGTTTGGAGGAGGAGCGAAGCGACGACTCCAATTATTGTCTGAGAACGGTAATCCTTAACGTTCGACATGCTTATAACGTTTTTTGCGCGATTGGAGTTTCTAGAATAATAATAATAATAATTTATACCAATACATTTGTGATAATCGGGAAGATTGAAACTGAAAACTTTGAATGGCTGTTCTATGGTTGCTATGGTTTTGTTCCAAACAAGTAAAATTGTCTTTTTGATACAATCATTCCTACATAGTTCTGTTTTGTGGTTCCGTTTTCGAAGCAAATATGAGCGATAGTGATGATCTACCGGATGATTTAGAAGACGCTTGGCAAGAAGGATGTTCGGCAATAATTCCAGAAAAATAAAGCCCGATATGAACAGACATACAAGTTGTTTAAGGAATGGCGTAAAGCAAAGAAGATTTCTGTAAATGAAAAGAGCTTGTTAGCGTATTTTGAGGTGAGAAGTGGACACTTGAAGGCCCCAGGCAGTTTATGGGCGGAGTATTCTATGCTGAAGAATACAATTTTTCTCCATGATGCTATCGATATTTCTAAGTTTGCTACATTAATTGCTTATCTTAAGAGAAAAAATATTGGATATCGGCCTAAGAAGGCTAAAATTTTTACCAAAGAAGACATGGAAAAATTCTTGAATGAAGCACCAGATGAACAATTTTTAATTCAAAAGGTATGCTGTAGATGATGAGGTGGTACATCTGAGTTCTAAGGAAACAATATATTTGCAGGTAGCAATGATATTGGGAGTATCGGGCGCTTGTAGACGAGAGGAATTGTACAATATTAAAATGAGTGACATAGAAGAACATGAAGAAATGTTTGTAGTAAATAATCCAAATACAAAAACGAATATTCAGCGAACGTTCACAGTTATTAATAAAGAAAATGAAGCAGTTCATTATTTGGAAATACTTCGAAAATACATAAGAATTCGACCAAGCAACCCAACGTCAGATCGTTTATTTCTGAACTATCGAAATGGCAAATGCACTAGGCAAGTCACAGGAAAAGGCACAATTGGAGGCTGTCCGTCAAAAATTGCAAAGTATTTAAAGTTGCAAGCCCCTGAAGGTTTTACTGGACACTCGTTTCGACGCACATCGGCTACACTTTTGGCGAATAACGGAGTTGATGTGTTGGGACTAAAAAGACATGGTGGGCGGCGTTCATCAACGGTGGCCGAGAGTTACGTGGAAGATTCCCTCCAAAACAAAATTGAATTTGCTCATAAAATTTTACACAGCGATGTTGGTGGACTATTACAACAACCTGGGACTTCTACGTCGGAAAGTTTGTCTATTAACACTAGAAACTCAAATGCGAGTTGTATTACTACTATTAATTATAATACTTGTACATTTAATTTTAATAAATAAAACGCAAAATTGTTTTTTTAGATTTAATTGCTTACCGTTCTGTTACACGTAGCAACCAGTAACAGCAACCTACCGTCGTGGAAACAGGCACAGTAAACTGATAAAAACAACCAATCGCGCAAAAACATATTTAAATTCTCTTTATGTACTGAAATGAATACTATTAAAGAATTTTATTAAACATATATGTTTGTTCGTATTTTTTGTGTAAAGGTTACCCTTAAAAGTGTTTTAGAATATTTTATTTACTATTTTCATTATTAAAAATTATTAGGTTATGTTCGACTTTGACTGACAGTTTGGACGTGGTTAAAGTTACAGCCAAAAACCACGGCTTACTCCGAACAGAAAAATTTCTGTTCACCCGATACATTTAATTAAAATCCTGTTATTAAAAATTGAGACAAACCTTTTGGTCTGGGAGAAACCGATGTGGACTGAATAGATTCGGGTGCATCTTAATCTTGACTTCCTTTGGTACTTTATTGGACGTATAATCCCAATTAATAAGCCCAAAAATAAGAAGTTGTCCTGGTGGCTTGATCAACGTCTTAAGTAACTCCTGAGGCAATTGAGTGGGTTCATCAAGGGCATCGCCATGGCCGGCAATGAGAACTTCATCTGGTTGTGTTGTATTTTCAGTATCACTGGTTTCACTCATTTCCGAATCGACATCACTTTCTTCTTTCCTTTTATTTCTTTTGGCAGAACCTTTTTTTGTTGGGGGCTTCTTTCGTTTTGAAGACATTCTAAAATTCCGAAATTAGCATATCTTATAGTCCACAAACGAGAACATACTTTTTACTTTCTCACACACACAATTTAAAAAGCCGAATTGGCTAAAAAGGTATAATTTGAGTTTTAAAATACGATATTTAAGGCTGGGTTTGTTAAGAATATGATATGCCTTTGTTTGTTTAGACTCTAGTGGCCTCGTTTATGTTATTATTATCGTTATAATAATACCGTTAGACAAAATACAAGCGATCTTATACAAAATGGCTTATTATAAAGACAAACACATACTTTTTCTTTTAAAAGATGTTCTCACTGCAACTGTATAACTAATAATATTGTAAATTCACTGTTAATTTCCACTTTTTTTTTAATTTAACGGTTTAATTGGATTTAACGGAACTTTAGATTAAGGTAAAAGTGATGGAAAAGCCATCATCGGTTAAATAATTATCATTTTATTTGGTTCGAACTGCCAACATAACAGACATAAATTCACTAAAATTAATGTAGCCAACGCGCCAAATTTATAAAAATTAAAGAAAAGAAAAAGAAACATTTCTTATTTTAGATTTCTCAAAAAATTTTACTTTTGTTGATTTGCTCTGTTTGTTTTTAAATCCCTAAAACACAAATTACTTTTTATTTAACTCGAAAGGTTCTTGAGATAATATCATTTCATTGCTAGAAAATATTCAAATTGGGCCCGTTTTATTTAAAAAATTAAACAACTTGTAAAAAGAAATAAAATTTTCTAAAAGCAAAAGCTAAATTATTAATTTTCCATTCAAATAATGCTCCTCTTTTTTCTGCACAGATTTCAATGCGGGCTCTAAATTTTGGTAAATTTAATTTTGACGAACTTCATTCAACAGGTAGTGGTTTTTTGAAAAGTAAACAAACTTTAGTTTATATCTGAATAAAAAATAGTCATTTTTGGAAAAAATACTTATATATTTGATTAAATAGTGATACAAAAATTATAAAATATGGACATAGCTAGCGCTTACAATATTTGCTAACCAGACAAGTGGTCCCACGATCCCATCTATTTAAAAAACTAATTTAACTATTACTAAACCTGAAAAAAAAATACATACCTGAAAAAAACATTTCTGAAACATGAAACTGAAACTTATTATTAGGATCAAAATATTTAGACCTGAAAAAAAAACCTGAAACAGAAAATAAGGACGTAGCTGGCGCTTACATTAAATGCTAACCAGACAAGAGGCCCTTCGAATCGTAAAATTTATTATTAAATTCAAAATATGTACACCTGAAAGAAAAAAAAACAAAACAAGAAACAGGAAAATAAATTATGTATACGTAGTTCTGGAGACTTACGTATAACACCAGTAAAATTTTTATTCTTCAATCTCAACTAATAGCTGAGATATTTTTAAAAATTTTTGTTCAGAGTGATAGAAAATTCAATATATTAAATTTCGAACGGAGCTATAAAATGAAAAATAAATTATGTCTGCGTAGTTCTGGAGACTTACGTATAACACCAGTAAAATTTTTATTCTTCTATCTCAACTAATAGCTGAGATATTTTTAAAAAAATTTAAAAACCTAACTAATAAATAACTCTTGAAACGTAAAAATTATTATAAAAACCAAAATATTTAGACCTGAAATAGAAAAAATATAGAAATCCGAAACAAAAAATTATTAAACCTGAAAATAATAAAATACCTGAAAAAATAATTCCTGAAACGTATAAATTATTATTAAAATTAAAATATGTAAACCTGAAAGAGAAAAATTACTAATCTTGAAAAAAGAGAGACTACTTAGACCAAATAATTCCTGAAACATGAAAATTATTAAAACAAAGATGTTAAGACCTGAAAAATAGAAAATCTGAAATAAATCCTGAAACATGAAAATTATTAGAATCAAAACATGAAAGCCTGAAATGGGAAAAAACTTTTTAAATCGTGAAATAAAAATTATGCAAATATGAAACACTAGGTACTCAAAACGTAAATTTCAGAAAAAAAAGAAGAACAACTGAACAACGTTACTTAATTGTAATTCAAAATATTAAGTCATTAATTTTCAAATTAAAGAAGAGATCAACAATTTTTGCAAAATCATAAACTCTAGAAGCATAAATAAAATTCAAATACATACACACAATAAAAAAATATTTCCTAAGAACTCACTTTCGTGGAATTTTCTTCTGTCACAACTGATGAGTGGCGAATCCCCTCCTTCTGATTCTTTCGAACCCACATGTAATCCAGATTTTCAGCGATGTCCGTGGACCCTACCCTCCCCAACCCCAATAAAACGAAAGGGATTACTTTTATTTTTTTAAAGGGTAAAGGAAAAGGATAAGTAAAACACAAATACATAAACCATAATTGTACACTTTTGTGTTCATTTATAGTTTGTACCTGAAATACGCAAATAAAACAATAAAGTAAGCATTTTATAAAGTTTGGAAAAATAATTTAAACATTTTCAGTTTAGTTTTGAAAAGGCTTTCATAAAATTGTTACTGGTTATAATAAAATTGATTTTTAAAATTTAGTTAGATAATAAAAAAATTAAACAATATAATTAACACTCAAATTGTCATAAGAATTTCTACAGTGTTGCCAATAATGTTTTTTGACATTCAACCGGAAAAATTATCGAATTTTAAATGAAAATATTTAAAAAAAACTTTCTGCAATGCCTATAATTTTAGTGTTTGAAGTTTAATTTTCTCTGAATTACCTGTAGTAAATTTAAAAAAAAAATCAAAAAATTGTTGATCTCCCTTTTTATTTAATTAAAACTTTTTAAAAGCCGCAATATATTTTATTCTAATTAGATAAAAAAGTATTTTGGAAAATAATGGAAAAATCTGACCTTTACAGCAGGTTGCTCTCTGGTCTGGTTCTGGAACTCTGAACTAAGTAGATTTCTAAACACCACCTAAAAACTGAAAAAAATAATTAACAAAAATATAAATAAACAATGGCTGGAATGCATAATAAGTTAGCAAATGCTTTTGCTTAATTAATTCATTAATTTGCTGAAAGGAGATAATTATTTACTAAAGGCTTCTGATACTCTTTAAACATATCACCTACTAAGTTTAAAATTTAAAAAATTGACACAAAATTAAAAAAAAGAGAAAAACAATTTAGAAAAATATTATTACAATAATCAAGTCTTAATTAAAATTTTTTTTACCACACAAAATCCCCCCTTCTGCTTCTTTCGGACCTACCTTTAATCCTGAAATTGGTGCATCGTCTTCTGCCCTATGTGGCGAATTCCCTCTGCTTCTTTCGGACTTACCTTTAATCCAGATATCCAGCGATGTCTCTGAAAAACCCCCCCGCCCCTCCTCAATAAAACAAAAAGGATATACTTTAATCGTTTATT
Organism: Tribolium confusum; assembly: GCA_029207805.1. Classification (NCBI taxonomy): domain Eukaryota; kingdom Metazoa; phylum Arthropoda; class Insecta; order Coleoptera; family Tenebrionidae; genus Tribolium; species Tribolium confusum. The sequence continues at coordinate 3,048,054 of JALGAY010000004.1, forward strand.
TATTTAAACGAGGTAAATACAAATAAAAAACTAGTAAAATTGTTTATCTCTTTGTTATTTTGGTAATTTAAAAAAATAAAATTTCTAGGTTTGTTTAAATATTTATACGCAAAATTAATTTAAACAAAAGAGGTATAGTCCGTTTAATTATTAATAAATAAAAATACTTAGCTTTATCAAAGACCTGCGATGTGTCTTGTTGTTGAGTCGGTGCACGACTGTCTAAAATACAAAGACAAAGCGATAAATTGACAAAAAAAATAATAATAAAAAGTGCATTATGTAGTCACAGTCACATAAGAGTATTTTTGGTTTAATAAATGAATCACAGTATTATATAAATTATGTAAATTGCTACAAAAATGCGCTTAAATGCCAACAAAATTGTTTCAAGCTTTTGTTAAAAAAAATACGAAAATCAGGGGGTACGTCAAATCAGCTTACCTCTAGTAGTTGCACATTTTCTCACACTAAAACACTGCACCGAATACGCGCCACAGTTTAATTTATTTAAACAAATTAGAGCGATCTTTACACGTCTTTAACGGACAATTGCTTGATGAAAACTGATAACGAACAAAGAACGTCCGTGAAAATTTGACGTAACTACAAAAAACTTAGGGGAAAATAGTGTTTACAATGTATCGTATCACAATGTGACTAAAAATGAAACCGCCAGGACCGTATTAAAACGTATCACCCCTAAAATTCAGGGTACGGAAATTTACACCCCCAAATTTACTCAGATTTGAATTACATCAATTTTTTTTTGATTTCGTTATTCTCATTATTAGTCCAGTTGGTAATTTTAGGTTTTGATTTCCGAAAATGTTTTGTAAAAATTGATTTTTCCATATAATTTCAATACGATGTTTGAATAAATATTAAAAGATCCCATCAATCTCGTAATTAAAAATGACGAAGAGTTTTCACAAACTTGCTGTTTTCGATAATAAATTAATAAAAACACATCAATATTGAAAATATTCAAAAGTTATAGACTCAATAGAGTATAAAACAGAAATTTTTTTTTCTAAATTAAGTTATTTGAGGCATTTTTTTTTTCGAAACAAGAAAAAACAATATCTCTTAAATCGGATTATAGCAGTCTGAGGGAGGTTTATATATTTTTTAAGTCAATCCTAGCAAAATCCCAAGGTAGAAAAAAACCAAATAAAACTTAAAAATCTGTGAAACTTTATTATTAAAAAAACTCAAATTTTATTTAGCTCGCAATGCTGATACATATTCTTTCGCTTTATTTTTGATTTCGTCTACAGCTTCAACAGTACCATACTGTTCCTCAAACGCAATAAATTTTTGAAACAGTACTTTCATAGTTTTCAGAGCAAATTTCTGGTTAGTTGCTTTTTGAAGAACTTTTCTGAAAAACAAAAAAATTACCAAATTATTCAGTCAGAAAAACCAAATCACCTCGCATCTTCAATTTTCTTCTTTCGTACAAGTTGGTCAACGTAAAGTGTCCAAATATTGACTTTGTTTGGATAAGTGTCTAGAATTGTTTCGAAATTTGCAACAGCTTGAATGTATTCACCTAATTGAAATTCCATTATTCCGAATTTTATGATAAGATCAAACTCTAAGAGCAAAAAAAATAAATCACGCTTTCAGTTCGTTTTAACTTACGCCTCTTTTTATCCAAAATTGACTTCAAAGCTGCTTCTTTAATATTCCGTGCTTCTTTAAATTTCCCCAACGAATAATAGATTTTACCAATTTCTAACCACATTTTTGTACTTTGTTTCTCTTTCTGTCTGATTTTTTTAATTTTCTCTTCCATTTCTACTAATTTACCAGAAGATGCAAGCATTTCTATCACATTCAAATATATCTCCAAAGAGTCGTTATATCTCACAGCTTCTTCAAAAATCTTTTCAAAAGATTCCTTAGTGCCATACATGTTTTCTAAATTAAGTAAAGCAATCCAAACATTGTATTTTTCCTTAACTTCTGTCATATTTATTGTTTCTAGTGCCTTCTTCCCTATTGCTCTTGCTTTTTCCAGTTCAGTTGACTAAAAACAAGAATCAAAAGAGAAATAACAGAAAGCAAATTTACCGCAATATGCATTGACATGTACTGCAACCACAATTTTGACGAATTTGGATTTGCTAGTAACAATCTATCAAATTGTTCTGCAGTTTGTGGAGTAGCTGTTGAATCAGCAAGCTCATGTTCTATTTTAGTAATTCTCGCTTCTTCCTTTTTCGCAATTTCTGCTCTTTCTGCCGGAGTTAATTTCTTCTCCTTTTTACTTGGTACTGCTTCCTAGAAAACATTTTAAATTTACTCAAAAAAAAAACAGAATTTAATTATCTAAACCTGTTCTTCTTCATCTGAAGATTCTTCTTTGCTGTTGTTCTCTTCTGAGATATTATAAAATGACTGTGCTCCTGATAAAACTGATTCTGTTTTAATTCCAGAGGCAGTGTTAGATTCTAAAAAAGAAATAATTACAACAAAAAATAAAGGCGCGGTGGATACCTGTTTTAAAGTTAAAACTGTCTTCTTCATCAGATTCTTCATTTTCGTCAATTTCTTCATTACTTTCATCACTACTATCAACATCTTCATTAAATTCATTTTCTATTTCTTCATTTTCGCTATTACAACCGTTATTTTCTTCAAACCTTTCATCTATATCCTCGTCACTATTTGTTAATACATCAATATCTTCAACAATTTTAATTAATTTTTGTTTCTTCTTTTTTCCTTTCTTCTTCTCTTTTTTAGAAACAGTTTTTTCTTCATCTTCTAATTTTCCATTTTCTAAAATTTCATCTTCTACTTGCCTTTTCTTTTTTTCTGCTTGTCCATTTGCTATTATATCGGTATTTTCAACAGTCTTAGCTAATTTTTGTTGCTTCTTTCTCTCTTCCTTCTCCTGTTTTTTAGAAACAGCCTTTTCTTCCTCTTCTGATCTTCCATTTCCTACAATTTCTTCTTCTACTTGCCTTTTCCTTTTTTCTACTTGTCCATTTGCTATTATATCGGTATCTTCAACAGTTTTAGCTAATTTTTGTTTCTTCTTTCTCTCTTCCTTCTTCTGTTTTTTAGAAACAGCTTTTTCTTCCTCTTCTGATCTTCCATTTTCTTCTTCTTCTATTTGCCTTTTCTTTTGTTCTACTTGTTTTTTACTAACTGTCTTTTCTAAAGACACTTTTGGGGGATGTATTGAGACTTGAAGTCTGTTTTCTCTAGTGCCCAAAATCCATACATTCACCTTAAATAACCAAAATTTTTTAAATTAATTACGCAATTTAATAAGCTACTTAAAAAAACAAACCAAAATAGTATATTGCACAACAAACAACAAAAAAAGTGTCCTTACCACTTGCCCAATGAAAAAATACTCTCGTGGATCCATATATGGTCCCTTATTGCCTGAATTTAACACTCTATTACTAATCCAGCCTCTACAGTTTCCATAAAAAGCAACAAGAGCTCCAGATATCTTAGTTTGGACTACAAAACCAACAAATTGAGATTTTGGTTTTGCATCTTCTATTTTTGCTAGACATTTTTCAGACTCTACTAAACCTTGTTTTAGAGTAAATATGACGTTACCATCCGTCATATTTAAAACTCTATAAAATAATTTTGAATGACAGATATATTATACTCAGGGGTAAGTTACCTAGCGTTTACAGTCATACCAATTGAGAATTTCCCTTTAATATTATCTGTGTATTTTACATTGGATAGATGTAAATTTGGTACAAATCCTTGTACACGTCCAGCTTTAACAACCAATCCATTTGATACGATTTTATCAATCTGGACCACAACAGCTTGTCCCACTTCTAAATCATTAGTCGTAAAAATTTTTTCTTTAATTATTTGCTTTTCAAAAGTACAAATATACAATTCTTGCATATAATTATAATCTAATATACGACAATCATGTTGGCTACCATTCGGATATTTTTTAGTTACAGCATTAACAATGTCCAAGTGTGAATCTTTAGGTAAGGTCTTCAAAAGTCTTTTATTTGACACAAAACCAGTACCAGATTTACCCAAATGCAAATACAGCCCTTTAGGGACATTATACAGAACTTTAGACGACGAAATCTGACCTACTGTGAGCTCAGGTCCTGGTAAATTCTCAATACCACGTAATGTCAGGTAAGTTATTTTAGTTATAGGCTCAATAAATAAGACATAAGCAGGCACAGTAGAGCCTTCCTTAAGTTTCGATTTTTTAACACTTGAAAATATTTGAGTTTCGTCAATGTAGCCGTAACAACTGTCAAAAAATTGGCCCTTCAAACCGTGAGGTAACACTTCTTCAATAAAGAAGTCTACTCTCGTTCCCGAGATGACGTCGTTCAGATTTAATTCCTCTTTGATTTGTGGCTTTGCGATGTGGTCTTTTTTTGCACTTACTGTCAGTGTCGTGGCGTAAGTAGAAGTTACTACTTTGTGTATTATACAAAATAAGGGCTCTCCAGTTTCTAAAATGAGTTAATTTAAACATGTGGCAGTAGCTGAGATTTACAAGACGATCCAGATATTTTTAAATGGTCACCCGTTATTTTGCTCATACTTACTGTATTTTTTCGAGTCGTCTATATTTTTAAAAGGTAAGAAAACTCGACAGTTGTTAACTCCTACAGTTAATTCATATCCGTGATCAAGCTCTGATTCAATATTGGCCCAAATTAGGGCCCCCTTTTTGAAAGAGCTGTGTTTCTTGTCCGAATTGACATCTTTGGGATTTATACTTGCTTGAACATCATGCCCTTTATCTTTGCTTTTAATTGATAAGACTTTAGCTGGGACTAACTGTCCTATTGAGACTACATCTCTTAGGGCATTAGTACAAGACTAGGAACAAAATGTAGCCTTTGAAATTGAGATAAACTAATGAAAACTGACTTACAAAATCATGCTTTGTTTTTAATGCCTCTGTCAGTGATGTAGTAAAAGCATCTGAGATATTATTGATAGGAACAGTTGCAAAAGTAAGTCCAGGGAATTCTACCTGTACTGCTAGATTAGAAATGTGTTTTATACAACCTAAAATGATCATTCCATCTTGTATTCTCTAAAATTTCAAAATTAAGCTCAAATTATTGCAAGAAAAGTCTGAATTACATTGTAGGTTAGGGTCCCTTGAAGCTTTATAGATGCTTGCCACAAGTCCTCAGAATTTACGTTTTTTGCTTTAAGTGATGATTGTTTACGGGACCTTTTTGCTTTTGGTGGTTTTATCAAAGGGAACAACTACAATTAATTCGTTATAAAAGATAAAAAGTAATTTTTTTATATTGTTTTTAGGGTGACTTACAGTCTCTTCATGCTTTCGTTTATTGTCTCCAGCCGTGTGAATGACTTTTTTGCCACCACGTGGGAAATACTCGCTTTCTAAAACACTCATAATTCACGACACTAGGCCCACAATTCAAAAATAATTTATTTTCACTCAAAACATGTGTTTGGTGGTGACATAACCTCAAACATCATTTTTGACGTTTCTATAATGTATGCAACCAAATATACACTAGGTATTGCCAATGAATTTGTTACTAATAAAATTAATAAATAAACTGATTTTTAATACAAATTAGAGGTTTTTATAATTGCAGAAAATAAGCTTTTGTCTTACATAATTTTTGCAGTTAGATTTTACGTAAATTTTGGAAATAACTCGCTTTTCCCGATATAGCTATCTAGACTGTGAACGATGACCGGTTGCTAAGGAAGCCATCCACTCGTTGAGGTATCACAAGAGAGGTATAAATTTAAAAACAGAAATAAACAGTGTAAATCAAAATTTTTAATTAGGAATTGGCTAAATCGGTTGCATTATTCAATATTTATGTTTTTCTGAGACAAAACAACTTTTATTTTTGCTATTTGGGGCGATAATAAGCGTACTTTTCTGAAGCTAAAAAGGTATTGCATGTTCCGGATCTAAGAAAGCTCTCACCGAAAATAATTTATAAATAAATATATATTTTGTTTAAAATACGAGAAAAACATCGCAAGTACTCAATAGTGTTTAAAACTTAAACTAAAAAATATGTAAATATATATTTTTCTTTATAATTTTCCGTTTTATATTATTATTCAGACACTGATGATCAGACATAGTTCTCGAAAGCCCTCTGCGAATGTTATGTAAGAATTTTGTCTAATTAAACTACTGTCGTTTTGATTTAGATTTAAATTCTTCTATTATTTGTTTGAGAATCACCTCACTTATCGAATTTAAAAAATATGTTTTAAACTTTTACAAAAAATTGTAGAAAAACACATTTAACAAAAATTCAAAATATTTATCACGCAATTCTATGATAATATGTCTATTAAACAAACACCTATTTATAATGTTATAATTTATTTGTTTACTCTATAATAATAAAAGTCTGAAATATTTTTGTATTTTAATTTGTAGAACATTTTACACATTGTTGTTCTATAATAATAAATCAACTGACATTGTAAAAAATATGTCAAGAATTTATCGTAATTTAAGTGGAAATATGTACTTATTATATCTAGGAATATGAGTTACCCAGTTTTATTTTATAAACAACCCAGGGTGAGGCAAATTTCCGGTTAGGTAAGTCTAATAATTTCATATCTGTTCAACTTATTGTTCTTATTTTAATTTTTATTTTAATTTTTTAATTTTAGAAATAATTAATCTGTTTTATCTTTCTGTTCTAAGAACTTTTTTAAAATTATTTTTTGTTTTTGTTGATCTTTTTTACCTTTTTCTCTTCCAAACGTTGTATTTCAAGTTTGTCCTGAGTTGCCTTTTGTTGTTCTAGAATAATTTTTAGATTTCTTTTCTTTGTGATTCCCAGATCTTCTTTTCCTTTCAGTCCTTCTGTCGTAAACTTTCTTTGCTATTTATTGTCTACTAATCGTTTTCAAAACCTTTTTGAAATTATTTTCTTCCATTGTTCTTGTTTTTCTTTTATAGTTGACGTCGTAACTCAACATCGAATTAATTTGTACAAATAACTAAAAAACTCAGTAATTAAACAACTCAATAATAATTCTTTTTTCCCTGAATCGCTTTCCATGCTTTTTATACAGTTGGTACCTCTCTAGCGGCTCGCAACTTCGTAATTTTTTAAAATTGTTTTTTTTTTCTTCAAAAAACTTTCTTCATTTTTATTTTACTTCCAAATTTTTTTCTTTTTCTAACAATCGTTTACAAAGCTTCTTTAAAATAATTTTTTGTTTTTGTTATTTTTATTGCCATTTTTTTTCTTCTAAACGTTGTTTTATAAGTTTGTACTGAATTGCTTCTTGTGATTCTAGAATCTGTCTCAGCTCTTCTTTTTCTTTCAGTTTTTTACTGTTTTTGTAAGCTCTTCAAGAGAATTTTGAATTCTTATAGAACCTTCTTTTGTTAGTCGTAGTTTTTGTGTTTTTCTTTTACTGTTAAAATTTTTTTTTCAAATTTTTTTTTTCTTTTAGAGGTAATTGATGTTTCTTCTTTTCATTAGAACATCGAACAGTCGTTTTCAAAGTTCTTTTAAAATAGGTACTTTTAATTTTTGTAATTTATTTTTATTTGTATTTTTTAAAACGTTGTTTTTAAGTTCGTTCTGAATCGTCTTTGTTCTAGAATCTTTCATAACTTTGTTTTTTCTTTCAGTTCTCAATTTGTAAACTCTTCGAGAATCTTCATTTGTCTTTCATCTTTTTTTGTTTTTCTCTCTCTTCTAACCATTGTTTTATTAAAACCTTTATAAAATGCTTTTTTTAATCTTTAATTCAGGTAAATGCAATTTATAAAATTCGATTATTAAACGAATTATTATAATTAAACAGCGCTAAAAACACATTTTTGTGGCTTTGAATAATTGCTGTTTTTTCTCTCGTAATAATCGTTCTGTTTCAAATTTGATATTTGAATTACTTTACTCTAGCCTTCTAGCGTTTCTCTTCTAACACAAATTATTTATTTAACAACAAATTAATTTACAAAAATAAGTCATGATAATAACGTTAATAACACACTTCTGTAACCTTAAATAATCGCTGTTTTTGTTACGTAATAATCATTCTATTTCACTAAGACAAACTACTCCACTCTTGAGTATTTCTCCGTCAAAGACAGAGACGTAGCATTAACATTATGTTTTAAACTTTCATTATTCATGCAAATTACTTTTTGACTGTATTTAAATTCCGCCAAGCTTGTAATAATTCTACTATTTAAATTTGATTAAAAGTTATTTGGGAAAATTTAGCAAATCTCACTGAAATTAAATGCTCGAATACAATCTAAATTCTGAAGTTGATCTCCAGCTTCCTGGTGTTGTGTGCGATGAGAACAGAGAGTAGCTAGTAACCTCTTAGCTCTCTATAAAAAATTCGTTTCGTTCTCATAACATTTTTATTAAAAGAAAAAATGTTTTTTCTTTTTTTAAATCTACTGACCGAGTAAATTTAACCTGATAAACATATTATTTGTTTATATTATTAACAATTTTTTATTAGGTCGTCAATCATATTACTTTTATTACTTAATAACCCTGAACTAGTAATTATAATTAGTGGTTGACATAAAAAATAGTTGTAATGTTTATTTATTGTAATTGTGTCCTGCGATTAAATAAATATGTGTTATGTTTACTGTTAAATGATACCGGAGGATATAAATTATTATAAAAATAATACACCACTTTTATATAAAGAAAGATGAAGACGATCTTCAGTTCTTGTAGTGTAGTAGTTTGGTTTTCTACATCAATGATGTAAGTTATTTTTGATTTCTAAAATTACTTTTCCAAGAATTTTTGTTATCTCCCGTTATATAATATTTTGTATATTTTAAATCCCAGACGTATAATTTAGTTAGATTTCAATTTTGATAAACAAAATAATTATTTAGTCGAGTGAGTCGAGTCTGGTATAGAACAATGATGAGAATCAGCTATGATCTAGCAAAAAATATAGGAATCTTTTCAGATTTGTTAGACTAGTTACGTAAAAAAATGTCCGTTTTAAAGCACTCTTACCTAAAAAACTAAAAACGCAACAATTTAAATAAAGAATAAAAAAAAACAAATTTTCTAGTGGCAGACAGTTCAATCAGAAATCGGGGTGCAAAAGCTCGAAAACTCTTATTTTTCCTCCTCGACTCTTTTAGTTATAAAAATGTTCTAAAATAGCACAGCAACAACATGCATCCCAATTTTTTTTGGATGCATAATGCATCAAATGTTCAAATCTAGTGGGTCACGGTTGCAAAATAAATTTTCTGGCATTCTATTTGCAGAATTGTGATTATGTAAAATCATGTATCCCGTTTACAGAGAAATGCAATTGGGTTTATGGAGAAAGTGAACTAATGTCAAGGTCACCGATCTCATCACCTTATCAGCACCACTCATTATTGTTATCATCTTAATAAATTTTATTCTGGGAAAATAATGATCAAAACGTGTGTAAAGACTAACCTTGAATAAATTTATGTGACACACGTGGACTGTGGAGTTTAAACTGAGGTATATTTAAATGAATTTATTAAAAATCTGCATCAAAATATAAATTTTTCGGTTTATAGAGCACATAAACGAGATAAATCGTAATTAATTCTGGTTCATTTCTTTATTACATATTCAGTTAAATTAAGATAAGAATTTGCAAGACTATTAGATATTGATTTCATAACAATGTAGCTGAAGCAACCCGTTTGCCTAGGTAGATTTTGCCTAATTGGGTCATTAATAATAAGCAGCTTCAATAAGAATTTGGTGGCAGTGGCAACGAAATGCGCTGCTCACCAAAAACCTCGGAATTATCGGAGGTTATCACTCCTTTTTATATTTTGTGCTAAAATGTATTGTATCTAGTTATCTACCTGTGTTTTCTTTAAGTCTGTGGTTGTGATTGTTGCTTTATTTCAACTCGATTTTAGCCCAAAAAGGTAAGATTTTTAACCAAATACATTTACAAATTAACTAAAATTTAAGCACACAAAAGCTCAAATTTGAAATTTGAAAACCTTTTTTCAAAATTTTGCAATAACGCATTTTTGTTTTAAAAAAATTCAAAAACACTCAATGATCAATGGCTATTTTTAAAATATTGACATTCTTTTATTTACTTTTTTATCACATGTACTTTGAGAGATATCTATTCTTATAACAAAAATAATATTTTGGTTAATTATTTTGCTAAAATGATTTTTTAGGTCTTTGCTAATTAAGTGCAGTCTCTAGAAGTGCGAAATGTGTGATCTAATTAGCAGTTTGCTGTCTAGGTAATTAGTGAAAACATAATTTTAGGACAGATTTTTTTTACAAGCTTAAAACTATTAAAATTATGATAATTAAAACGTTATTGGTACTGAATTTAAATATTTTTTTTCCATTTTTATTATGTTTGTTTTTATAACACACGTGTGTTTGACTTGAACTTGAAATTAAATTGCTTCCACTTCTCATAAAAATATTTCACTTTTTTCAATTTTTTTTTCTGTAAAACACTCGTTTTGAAAGGTAGATTTTTGATTAGTTATAAATTACAAGAAACTGATTTGCATATTACAACAATATTATTTTGTGATTTTGTGTATTTTTATGAATTTATTCATTCAAGAATTGTATTTGTAAGAGTACTTTACCTTTGCTATCTTATCATTTATTATCATTAAGATTTTATTTCCTACTTCTCTCTGGGAGATTTCTAAGAAGCACCTGTAGAAAAGTTAAATTAATATTTATCAATGCAAACAATTTTAACTCAAATACAAATAGCCACAACTTTTTATAAATGATTTTTTTAGTAGAGTAATACCAATAAGTATCATGGCCTCTGAAACAATTTTTTCCGAGTTCTAGAGGTGAGACTAAACTCCCTCAGGACAGGTTTAATAAAGCAATAGAATTCAGTAGAATCCACACGACATCCATGTGTTTGCACCTGAAGACAACCAAATATAAAGTCGAAACGTTGCTTTAAACAAAAATTTTTGTGTTGCTCCTGTTTTTTAACCAGTTTTTTGTTTAAAACTGTATTAAATTGGTAAATTATTCTTCTGAAATTACTCGGAATGAAAACATTTGTTAAAAATGTAACTGAAAACCCTAATTTAAACAACTAAATTACCAAAATAATGCTAAAATTATAAATATTGCCAATCCAATCAGGATTTTTGTTTATCTCAGTGTAGTTACTGTTATCGTAATTATAATCAATAAAAGCAAAAATTAAAAATTGCGTTACACACTTTTATCTCTGTTAATATTTTGTCTCAAATTTATGTGACCTCTGTGATTAAAATCATAATTTTTCTGATTTTTTATAGACCCCCGGCTATCCAATTCTTTTACCTGTTTATCTAAGTGAGACACTTACATCGTTTCAACTCAAGTGTAATAAACTTGGTAATTAGCTCTGTTATCGGAAATCAATTGTTCTAAGATTTATAATTGCAGTCACAGTGGCCAAATTTTCCGTAGTCTAGTATATATTCGTTTAAAGGGGTTCTGAACCCAATATTTTTTAAAATAATGAGGAGTTTTGTTCTTGCAATGTTTAGAATAGAATATTAGAAAAATAATAAAAAGTTTTTTTTTGTTTAAAACAGTGTTTTAGTATTATCTACTCAGATCTGTTATTTATTTACCAAAGAAATTCTATTTTGGGCATTCTAACTTAGACACTTTTTCTTATGTCTTAGCATTCTACTTTTTGTCAGCAATTTTTAATTTTTATTAAAAAAAGGCTTTGAAATCGGTAACTTTATACCAAACCATGGAATTCTCCATTTATTTATATACACTTGTAGATTGCTTTGCTACAATTAGTTAATGATTATTATTACAGATGTTTAAACAAAAACAATAATCCATTGTCATTTGCGGTCTACTCAAATAAATTTTTCTCTCAGATCAGATGTCTCATCTCTGATAATCAAAAACATTTTTTTTTCGAACAAAGGTGAAACATAAACCTATAAATCCATTGAAGTTTGCAACAATCGCTAAATTAATTAGGCACGTGTCGATTATTACCTTTTAAAAGTCACCCACATTCACGCTTCCAATTATTTCTAAACTAATAAATTTCGGTTTTTTTTTGTTGATATCCGCCATCAAATGTTTGTTATGCAAATGCAAATACCACAACTGTATCAGTCTATATGCAATTTCCAAATACATACAAATTTAATTATCTTATCAAGTGATAAAAAATACGACCAATTTAGGAATGATCTTAAGGTATACATACATATATTTATGAGAAAGACCAAATCGTGTTTATTTCACTTTCAAGTGACACGTGCAGTATTAAGTTTAGGAAGCCAGGTTAGTGTTTAAATGGCAAGTTAATTTATCTTCTTTTTGATTTGGATTTATTAATTTATTTATAGAACAGATTCAATTTGGTTCTATTACGCAACTCTTAATACAGTAAAAATTAATTTTTACAAAAAAATTATAAATAAAGAAATTGTTTTTAAAAATAGTGTAGTTCACACACAGTTTTGCAGGATTTTTTTTAAACAATAAACAAATAGATATTAAATAGTGTGGTATATTTCACACTTACATAACTGTCTGAAGCATCTATGTATTTAGGTACTTGTGTATTAAAAGAAATTACTAAACAAACCGTAATTTTTAATTATTTTAAATTTTTTTTGATAAATTCTTTTAAATAAAAAATAAATATACGTCAATATTGTTATCTCCTAATTCAGATTAAATAAATACAAAATATTTTTTGACACAAAAAATATATATTTGAAAATTTAAGAATGTATTGTACTCTCGAAAATAAATAGGCTGACATTTGTCAGTTTGTGATAAAAAAAATTTCTAAGTTACATACAGCAACTACTGTATTATTACCCATTCATAAAGTACCCAATTATTTAAAACTTCGATGAAATGTCAAGGTATATTTTCAAGTGAAACTTGATTTTGTGATTTTTGTGATAACCTACATTATGTACCTATATTATGTCGTATTTAATATTCTTTGTACATAAAGAATACTTTGTATATGACAGTTTATTTAGACAATTAATAAAATTGTTTCTTCTTATTAAATTCGATTATTGCTATCAAAATAAAAGTCAGGTAAGCAGACCAACAATAAATTTTAATTCGTTGTGTCCGGGTTGCACTAATGGTCAAATGGCCTTCAAAATTGATGACCGGCTAGTGCAATGCCAATGACCAGATTTGAAAAGAAACAAAAAGAATTGGCACGTGTAGGTGCCAAAATAAAAATGACAAAACAGTGTTTTTGCACGAAATTTATTAACAAAGTTCTGTAATCAATAAACAAATTTCAAAAAGTTATTCTAATCTGAGATATGTAGAGGACGTCAAAATTTTTCTGTAAATAGTAGGGTACAAAAATATTACAGATTTACATAAAAAAAACGCAAATTTACATTAACAATACGTTGCACAAAAAAATTATTGTAATTGTAATAAATTATGTTTCAGATTAAATATGAAGAGTCCCGTCAACATTTTTATATTGTTATTCTGTGTTAGTTTTAATTTTCAAAATGTTTTTACCTACGCCCCTGCAAATCCTATCGTTTATACCAAAAATGGTCCCATTATTGGATCAATTGAGCTGTCGAGAAGTGGAAGATCCTACATGTCCTTTAAAGGAATTCCATACGCAAAACCACCAGTTGGGGAATTGAGATTTAAAGTAAGTATCTATTTTTGTATGTTTCTTCTAATACAGGAGCTGAAACATTCTCGAATCTAACTATTTTTGACGTTAAAAAAATAAATTTGAGTTTCGCTTAAAAAACTTTTTTCAAAGTTTGAGTATAGATTGAAGGAGCAATTTACAGTAATCCAGAAACGTTTACAATATAGGGCCACAATAAAATAGTATAATTTCTAGGTTAAAAATATTACTTACTGCTTAGGGGTTAGATAATGTTAGGGTTTTTGGATTACTAGGTATACAATAGTTTTTGCCTCCGACTCCTAAAAATGTATTCTATAGTTTTTAATAAAATTTTGGAAATGAGGGTTTCGGTTTTTTTCTATAGTTTTTATAACAATTTCAAAAATATATATTTTATAACAATTAAGAGAGCGACAGTTTTATTATACGAGTACATACCATCTTTTTTATAATTATTGCAAAAACATTTTGTTTATATTACTCTTCTTGCAGCCATATGTAGAGACAGATTTGAGTAGAGAAGGGACTATTTACAATAATTCTCGTTTCTCACTCCCAAATCTTTGTTTTTAAGTTTTTAATATAATTTTTAAGCCGAATTTGAAGAATTAACAGTATTTTCTGTTTTCTCAACTTTCTCAACGTGTAGCCCTCAAATTGTGAAAAATAGTCCTCCAAGCCGGATTTAGGGAAATATCTGAATATAACAGTGTGATCTCGAATATAACTTTCCTAAAACTTCCAATTTAAAATTTTTATTTAAACTTTACAGTCAGAGCTGTTTGTTTTTTTCTTTATTATAAACAATGTAAAATTATTTTTTTACAATTGTCGCTAAACAAATTTTAATATTTTTTTCCGGCAATGATCAATCATAGATCTGAATACTACCGGTATCATCTCAGCTTGCAATTCGCCCCAAACCCTCTCAAATTATATATATTAAACATTTTAAAGTTTTTTGAAACGGGTGCACAAAATTCCAGAAGAACAATTTACAATAATTGTCTCTCCCGACACTAAAAAATGTATTTTTAATGTTTTTAACAGAATTTGTGGAGTAAACGCCACAAACAGTTTTTATTCATTAGAAACATTAATTTTTATAATAATTGTCTTTTACAAGAAAGTGATTTTTATATTATTAATTTCGATATTCAGTGGGGGTTATTATTCTCTCGCAAATTTTTCTGTTTTTTTAAGTTTACTTTCATTACTATCATTGTATTTTTTTTATTTTATTTTATGTTGTTATGATCAGCTCATGTTAGGTCAGGTCTAGTTAAGTTAGGTTTTTTATGTTTTATGGTCATTATTTTTATAGTAAATAATTTTTTTTGTTGTTATTGTCAGGTCAGGTCAGGTCAGGTCAGGTTCTTTTATGTTTTCAAAGTCATTATTTTTTATTTCTTTCTTCAACAAGTAGAGTTTGGTGTTGTTGGGTGCTTTTTAAGTTTCATTCGACACACCGAGAAGATTCAGCAAAAAGACTTCATTCCAGTTTCCTCCATTTTATCTTGTTTGTTCGCTTATATTCGGTACATTTATCCCAGAAATATTGGAGCTAAGTTAAAAAAGTATTTTTAACAACAAATTAGTTGCCATTAAATGATTTGTAATGTCTGGAACTAAAGTCGATTATTTATGAAATCCGACAAGGATCTTCAGTGTTTTTTTTAGTTTTTATTATAAAGGTATTTAAAACTAGAGTCAATATTTGTTTAAATTTTAAAAAGACCTCAAAATGTTGTACCCATCTCTACAATGTATCTTCTTCGCTTGCTTCAAGATTTTTGTTTTATTGTTATAACATCACTATCATTTTCTATATTTTTCTATTTTTTTCTATAATTTCTCTTTTTGTAATATTTTTTAAAACTTATTTTGCTCTACTTTTCTTGGCATCTTCTTTGATAATTTTTTTGCTGCTTTAAAACTTTCTTCTTGTTGTTCTGTACACCAAACTAAATTTACTATTTATTTAATTCAGATTGTTTGATTCGGTAGAACTTTCAAAAAACCGCATAATTTAAAACTCCTGTCTTACAATATTTTATGGCTAAGCCGTTTATTATTTGTGTATTTTTTTGTACCTACCATTTTTTGCCCTAATGTTCTAAATAGTCAATAAAAAAATAAATAAATACATAGTTCACTTACTAAGTCTATATTACAGTTTATTAAAATTAGTTATTTATAAATGTTTTTTTTTGTAGGCACCAGAACCACCCCAACCCTGGAGTTTCGCCATCAACGGAACCAAAGACGCCCCCTACTGCATTCAAAAAAACTACTTCTTTAGCAACCCAAAAGTCGAAGGTGATGAAGACTGTCTTTACCTCAACGCCTACGTTCCAAAAGTAACCATTTTAAACCCACTAAACTGTAATAACCCACCACTTTATAGACCGACGGTAGCCGCCTTCTCCCAGTGATGGTTTTCATCCACTGGGGCGGCTTTTTCGCCGGTCGTGGATCGAGTGATATCATCGGGCCCGAATATTTCATGGACCAAGACGTTATTTTAGTCAGTTTTAACTACCGTCTTGGAGTGTTTGGCTTCTTTTCGACTTTAGATGATAACGCACCTGGAAATTTTGGTATGAAAGATCAAGTGATGGCTTTGAAATTCGTCAATGAGAATATTGAATGTTTCGGTGGTGATAAATCCCGAGTTACAATATTTGGACAAAGTGCAGGAAGTGGAAGTGTTAGTTTGCATCTAATCAGTCCTTATTCTCGAGGATTGTTTCAACAGGCGATCAGTCAGAGTGGAGTTGCTTTAGATTTGTGGGCAAGACCATTGAATCTTATCCAGCCGAATATTTCAGCAGCTTTGGCTGTTTTTACAAATTGTACTGAACATATCGGCAATAATAAAAATCTTGTTGACTGCTTAAGGCAGGTTGATGCTACAAAACTTGCTCAAACTGCTGATAATTTTAAAGTAAGTTTTTTCAAAAATGTAGGTTACTGATACAGAATAAAATTTCTAGTATTTTTCCATCGAACCACTAACTCCTTATACTATGGTTATTGAAAAACAAAGTGCAGCAAATCCGAACCCGTTTTTGATAGAAGATCCTTTCGAATCTCTAATGTCTGGTAATTTTATGAAAATTCCATGGATTGTTGGTTATGTCCAAGATGAAGGAATTTTGAGAGCTTCCGGTTTGTTGGTCAAAATTTTTGATTTTAATTAAATTTTTTTATTGTAGCTTTGTTGAGACAACCGGACACTCTTCAAAAACTTAATGATAATTTTAACACTTATATACCCCAAATGTTAGCACTTCAATTAAGTTCTCCAACAAACGCAAATTCACTTTTAAAAAATATAACAGATTTTTATTTAGGAGGTAACTCTTCCATTGATATTAACAATCCAAAAAGTGTTCAAGGTTTCGTTAATGTAGGTTTAGAAAAATAACAATTTTTGGATATATGTAATTAATAATTCTAGTTGTATGGTGACAGAGCTTTTATCTATGGAATCTACCAAACAGCTATTTTACAATCCAAAAAAGGTCATAAACCAATTTGGATGTACAATTTTAATTACAAAGGACAATATTCGTATGGTGATAAATTTGCAGCTACCAATGAAAATATTAATTTTACTTGGGGTAAATACAGTTTTTTAAACAACAAAAATTTAAAATTTTGTTTTAGGTGTGAGCCACTGTGATGATTTACTTTATTTATTTAAAACTCCTGCTCTTTTCCCTGATTTACAAAAAGACTCTGATATTCTAATGAGTAAGGCTATGGTATCGCTATGGACAAATTTCGCAACTGGAGGGTATATAATTCATTTTTTTTAAATAAATATTTAAATTTTTTTTTAGAAATCCTGACCCACAACAACTTTTAAAATGGAACAGCCTAAATTTCGAAAGTGAAGATGATATTAAAATAGCCAACTTAAATATTTTAAATATTTCTGGACATTACGAAATAGAAAGTAAAATTTTGTTCCTAAACCAAAAAAGTCATATTCTTGATAGAATCAAATTTTGGGCACAACAGAGTCTTTTTGAAAATTTTCCTGGTTTTAGTTAATTATTAGTTTTAATGTATTTTTACTTAATTTATGTTGACGTAACGAGCAAATTCAATTAAAATTATATTTTTGTAGATTGTAACAAAGTATAAAAAAATGTATTTCATTAAAGAGACCTGTTTATAATACTTAATGCCTTACTTTATTTTTTTTTATCTTTAACACCCAAATACCTATTTATTTTCCTTTGTAACGACTCGAAATAGCTATATTAATCACTTAATAATCGCTATCAGAAAAAAAAAGAGTCGTACGTTGAGTTTAACAAGATGGCGGTTAAAGGAAAAGTGCAATAAAACTACTAAATATTTGTTTTTTTTTAAAGTAAACTATTTATGAGATGTGAAATAAATAATTTGTTTGTCAATAATACGAACAAAACGAAAAGCTTATTATATGTACAAAAAAAAAAAAATGAATGAGCTAATAGGAACAGACAGGTCTAGAAAGGACATCTCTAGAAATCTGTTACTTTACTCATATTATTACAAACATTTTAACAAAAGGGGGGAGTTTACAGTAAATACCAGAAAGACATTGCGCCATGAGTCATGCTATAACGTTAAATCCTGCAAAACTCTTATTAATCAGGTTTATAGGAAAAAGATGCTAGAAGAAAGTACACAGAACAGCTAGAAGAAATATAAAAAACAAAGAGCAAAATACAAAAAAATGCAGAAAGAAGAAATGAAAGTGCAACGCTGAAAAATAGAAGATATAGAAGAGAATTACAAAAATAAGAATATAAGAATCTTCTATCAATGATACAAGAGAATTAAATAAGGATTACAACTTAAAACTATATCTTGTTGAAATAAAGATGGCTAATTAGTGAAAAGCGAAGAAGAAGTAACAGAAAGATGGGATAAATATTTTGAAGATGTTTTAAACAAATCGATTAAAAGAGAAAGAGTTAAAGAAGAAGAGAACAACAAAAACGGATAAAAAGAAAGAGAAGAAAAACTTCTCACATATGATGAAGTTAAAAATATTATAGAAAAACAAAAAATTAAAATGTTCAGGAAAACACAACACACAAGAAGAAATAATAAAGTACAGAAAAAGAATGATTACAAAAATTATATATGATTTAATAAAAAATATATGGATAAAAGAACAAATACCGCAAGCATAGAAAACAGCAATATTATGTTCAATTCATAAAAAAAGAGACAAAAAAATGTAAAAATTATAAAAAAATATTGTTACTGAACACTGTATATAAGATAATAGCAACAGTACTAAATAATAAATTTTAAAAAAAACATATGCATTAAAAAGCTTGAAACACCCAATAAAATAGCAAGATTAGTAAAAATGATTTTGGAGAAAATCACAAATAGAATTCGGGGTCTAAAAAGTTTGAAATGTTTGATGGTTTAAGAGAAGGAGATCTGCTTTCTTCGACATTGTTTATAATTGCTCTAGAAAAAACATTAAGACCAAGCAATATATATAGATAAGGTCTACTTTTCTATGAACTATATCAATGTCTTGCATTTGCAGACGACGTAACACTTATAACAATAGCCAAAAAAGTGCTATCAAGAATAACAAAAAATCTGATTGTAAACGCAAAAAATGGGACCGAAAATAGATAAAGAAAAAACTAAAATGATATTGGAAAACGAAGTATTTAAAGAAGATAGATATCTAGAAGTAAAAGACAAAAAGAGAAATACAAATTCAAAGAAACTAAAAGATTTGTCTAACTAGAAAGCGTAATAGAAAGAAACCAACAAATACAAAAGAAATAAAAGCAGGAATAGCAGCTGAAAACAAAAGCGTTCATGCATTACACTCTATACTAAGTTTAAAAGCTGTACCAAGAGCAATAAAGCTTTCTGTCTACAAGACCATAATACAATCAGTGGTAACATTCGCTTGCAAAAGATTGGCGCTAAGAAAACAAGAACAGTCCATGCTGCAGATATGTGAAAAAAAAAAGGTTTTAAGGAAAATTTATGAAAAAAAGTAGAAAAGCCAGAATAAAAAAACAAACGAAGAATTAAAAACATTATACGAAGACCTTTAGACCTTAAATAGACCACGTAACAAGAATAAAAAAACAGATTACCTAAAAGAATATTATAAACAGGATTAGGACCTAAAAGACAAAAAAACTGACTAAAAACAGATTGGAAAAAGAAGTATATGACCAGTTCCAAAAGTAACAAATAATAAAGCAGTAAAAGAAATAAGCTCTAAATAAGAAAGAATAGAGAAAAATCGCCGACAAAGTCTTCAAAATAAGCCTACAAAACTTGTAGTGCTTATATGTATATTATGTTTCTAAAAAAATCACTCAACATAAAAAAAAGTTTTTTTTTATTAACTTTAATCTTGAAATACCAAGTATCAAATCTTGTTCAATCTGAACGTTCAAGCATTTCTGTATATAGCTCTCCCAAGTAGGTTTCCCTCAACATGTTGTACTGCTTTGGACTTAGTGGTCCAATGTAAACCAAGTGCACGGCGGTGTCATAGTTCTTCCTTTCTGCCATTATTTTAAAAAACTTCAACGATCGAATTTTGACTTTTCCAAAAGTGATTTCTTCGAGCTTTTCACACTTAGTCATTAATTTACATAGAGTCTGGCTCCGTATGCATATTTTTTGTGGCGAGCCCCAGCAGTTGTTGATAGTAATGGATTTCAGTTTTGTCAAGTGCTTAGAGACGGCTTCAAGAATAAAATCAGCGTCTGTTCTGTCACTGATCTGGATATGCCTTATCACCGGTGAGAACTGAATCCAATTGTGCAAGTCCTCTGTTGGGATGTCGTTACCAGCAGATACTCTTCTCCAGCTTGGTGATAACATGGAAAGCTGCTGCCATCTTGAACAGACGCGACGAACATTATAGTATAAGTCGTTTACACTCAAATAGGAGAATATTTGAAGAAGAATTTCGTTAGGCAAAGCTTCTATGTAGCTGAAAGTGCGGGGCCGTTTTGTCTTCACACTGCTTTCTTCAGGAGAATGTTTTCTTTTGGGGTTTCTCTCGCGCAAGTTGTAGGAATGTCTTGGAGCATCGGACATTTTAAATCAGTAAAAACAAAAATTTGTAATCAAATAATAATTTATAAAAATTAAATTTATAACAAAAACTAATTGTAACGTCAAAGTTTTTTTGAAAACTGAAAGCATTAATTGCCGTCTTGATCAAATATTTTTTTTGTTTTTTTTTTTCAAGTTTTTTATGACTGCAACAAGTGTCATTTTGCTGTCATTTTTTTAAACGAATTTTGATCCTACCCAAAACGATTTCTTCAATTTTTTGACAACGAGTCATTACGTTACACAAAGTTTCGCTCCGGATGCGGAAGTTCTCTTGTGAGTCCCAGTTGTTGTTGATAGTGATAGATTTGAGTTGCCCCAAGTGCTGCGACGCCGTCTCTAGAATAAAATTGACGTCGGTTCTGTCACTGATCTGAATATGCCTTATCACTGGTGAGAACCGAATCCAGTTGTTTAAGACGTGTCTTGAAATATTATTACCAACCGAAATTCTTTTCCAGCTTGATGATAACATGGAAAGGTGATGCCATCTTCGACAAACAAGACGAACGTTGTAGTATAAATCGTGAATATTCAGATAGGAGAAAATATGAAGAAGAATTTCGTTAGGCAGCGCTTGTATGTAGCTCACGTTGGAGGATCTTTTCCTGTCATCAATGGAGTGTTTTCGTTTACAGTTTCTCTTACGCAAGTTGTAGGTATGTCTTTTAACAGCGGACATTTTAAATCAGTAAAGACGAAAATTGTAACTAAATAACAGTTAATTGTCTGTAGTAACTTTGTATTTGAAGTAAATAAAAATTGTAACTAAGTAACGTCAAAAAAACGTTTGAAAACAGACATTAGCATTCTTGATTCATTGTAACAAAACATGAGTTGTTCTTCTTTCTTCATAGGTATGCTGCTCCTAGATCTTCTGTTAACTGGGTTTAGGATTTTTTATGTGGACCTGCTTCTTCTTGGGTGAACTTTCTGCCATTGGATAACACTGAAGTCTTTTTAGAACTCTCTGGCTCAACGAAACTCTTTTGTACCACCTATCACAGAGTTAACACACGTTTTTGCAAAAAAAATTTAAGACGTCTGGCCTTAATGGTCTATTTAACTTAATCTTCCAACACTAACCTGAAAAAATTCTTAAAATTTTTATTTCACTTTTCAACGATTTTCTCAATGGTCATCAAATTCCCTAAGCATAAAAAGAATGCCTGATTTTTTTAATCCTAAACCCCTTTCGTCAACCCAACGTCTTATCTATTTACGATTTAAATTGTCTTTAGAAAACCGCTTTCTACTTCGTCCTACTCAATAAGAATTTCAACGTGGTAAGAGAACATTACGATTCTAGACCGTATTATAAAAAAATTGGTTGTTTCTCTAGTCTTCGTCAGTTTATCATACAATTTCTATAAAATAGAAATTTCTATACTACAATTTCTTAAACCAATTGCATTGTGGGTCCTCTCCAAACAAACAGAGACCTCAAGTCTCTGATCTTAGCCCTTTTTTTGTATTTATTCTGCTATTCTTAATAACATCATTAGTCTCCAAACTACAATCCTGCAGTATGCAGACGATCTTCTTTTGTTGGTTGTAGAAAACACTGTACAAAACTGTATTAACACTCTCAATCGCTCCCTTGAAGTTCTTAATCAATGGCAGCTTTAACGTGACTTAGTCTTCTTTTCTTTGAAAACTAGAGCCATCTATTTTTCTCCAAGAGGATCTCTAAACCTGGTTTGTCCATTGCGGCGGGTAGAACCTTGAGTAGGCTGATGAGACTAAATACTTGGAAGGAACCCTAGACCACAACCTTATAAAAAGCTATTGTTCGGTACGTTCACTCATTCCGATTCGCATTCTTTGTTATTCTGTCCACTATTCGCACTTCACTATCAGACTTGTTTTGTTCTCACTCACCCGGTCAGTTTCCCTCTTTAAATAAATTAGTCTACCTTCTAGTATCATCTGGAAGTGTTGTTTTTTTAAACTATTCTAGAAGCATGACGTTTCATTCTTTTCTATGAATAATAAATAAACGGATGAATTATTCGAAGATCTTTGAATCTTCTCGAAACTTCTCTCTCAATGATTTACGAGATTTGTGTTTTTATTGCTTTGTCAATGTTTCAGAACGAGAAGAGTTCTATCATTTCATATGCTATAACTTCTTTAAATTTACTAAAACAACACTAAAGATAAATAAAACTCTAACAAAACAAGAAAAATATTTTTTTAATAAAATTTTAGTAGTCAGTAGGGTAGAAATTTATTAAAACTAGAATTGAAATAACAATAACATTATTATAGACACTACGTTTTGGACAAAGTGAATCAGTAAAACTGCTACTTATATTTCCAAAAAAAAACTCACAAAACATTTTTTTTTTTAATTTTAATTTAACACTACCTAATTTCGAGTTGTGTCTCATTTAAATTTTGGTCTCCATTACACTTCTTTCACTCTGTTGGCTCCTCGACTTCACGCAGCTGCATGTAGTGTCCTCTTTCTGCCATTTCTCTAAAAAACTTAAACAAATGAAATTTGACTCCACACAAAGTAATTTTTTCAAGTTTTTCACATTGAGTAAACAGTTTACAGAGAGTTTTGCATCGAAGACGCGATTTTTCTGGAGAGCTCGTACAGTTGTCGATAGTGATGGTTTTCAGTTGGGTCAAGTGTTTCGACACCGCGTCGAGGATAAAATCTGCGTCGGTTCTGTCACTGATATGAATATGGCTTATCTTTGGGAAGACCTGGATCCAGTTATGCAATACGTGCCTGGGTATTTCATTGCCTGCCGAGACACGTTTCCAGTTTGATGATAACATTGAAAGCTGCTTCCATCTTCTACAAACCGGGCGGACGTTGTAGTATAAGTCGTTGGCATTCAAAAACGAAAAAATATGAAGAAGCATTTCGTTGGGCAGTCTTTCTATGCAGCTCTCGGTGCGGGGCCGTTTTTTCTCCACGCTGTCTTCTTCAGGCGGGTGTTTTCGTTTGGGATTCCTTTCCCGCAAGTTGTAAGAGTGTTTTTTAGCACCGGACATTTTAAATCAGTTAAACCAAAAATTGGTAGCCAAATAATAATAAATGTAAATTTTAGGTAAATAGAAATGGAATCGTCAAATCAAAAAATTTGGAAAAACTGACATTACCATTGATTGGCTTCTTGATCAAATATTTTCTATCACTTTTTCAAAAATTTTCTAGAAAATTTAAGCACAGTTAGGTACTCTAAAGCAGTAGAAAATGAAAACGAGTAAAATTAGTGTTGTAAATTCTGCGACGCTATTGTAAAAGCCTGCAGCTGGTAAAAACTAAAAATTTTGAAAAGTTTTTCTTAGTATTTCAAAAAAAAAAACTTAAAAAAATTACTACTACTACAAAATTGTATTTTTTAGAGATTTTATAACTTTTACTTTTTCTATTCTTGGCTTTAGCTGCTAGGACTTTAATTTAATTTAGTTTTTTAATTTAATTTTATGGCTTTTGAGAAAACTAAATACTTTTTAAAAGAGTTGGAACTTTTAATCTTTTTACTGTTTCCATAATATAGATTTCTAAAATAGAAGAGAGAAGACAGTAACAATATGTTCTGGCATATTTTAATTAATTTACTAAGAGATAGACCAGATAAAACCTTTCTAAGTAGTGTCCAAAAAGAAGACTCCACTGTATTTTAAATTGTGCCAAATTAATTTGTTAAAATATGTAAAAAGCTGTAATACATGTTACAAAATGTAATTAAATATATAAAAGACACAGTCATTGTCCTTTATAGAATAGATAAAAATATAAATTTCTAGAAATTTTGTGAAATTAATTTATTAAAAACTGTTTAAAGTTGGTAGTAAAAACTTTTGATAGAGAAAGCTTTAACACGAGAATGGGTCGCATGCACAAAAAATAACGTCCACTACACTGAAAGTCTAATTCAGCTGATCAATTGCACTTTGTGTTGGTAGAGAGATTTTAGTTGTTTTCACACTTTTTGAACATTGCTTGCTTTGGGATTTATATTTTAATGTTTAATAAAAAATTAGTAAATATATGCAATAAAAAACTGCTACATTGTTTTATTTTTAGTAAAGTTTTTTCTCTTTAAAAAAATAATTTATAAATAATTTCTTGAACACCAGTAGCTCTCTGTTAAATCTCTCAAAAATAAAGTCAAAATCAAGCTTCTCTCAAATAAAAAAATATTTTTAAAATAATAAAATTTGCTTTATTTCGATCTTACAACACAGTTGTTTTTTATCGGTCAAAAACTTTTATTTTTAGCAGAATTGATTACAATATTTGTTTTTTCTAAAAAACAATACGTTTCTTATCCCTGTTACAGTATCGAACTGTATATTTGGTCTCAAATTTTACAATTTATTTACAATATATTTACATACTCGTAATTATGGAACAAAGTAGTTTATACAATATAGACACGTCATCATATATTCACTATAATTAACAATATAAATGTCAGTTGCATTACTTCGTTAATATCACTGAACACACATACGGAATATACACTGTATCGATCTGCATTGCAGATAACACAAAAATTATGGCACATAAACGTCAGTCTCATCTTTCAAGACTGATATGTATTTAAATAGTATTATAACTTCTAAAATCACCCTCTAAAAAGGGTAACAGTAATTGCTATATATCTGCTGTATTTTTTTCTTGTCTTCTGTCTTGATACCTTTGAATTGGTGGAATGAGAAATAGAACAACTCCACTGAGAGATATAGTGATTCCAGAAAGATAGAATCCAGGATTGTAAGATAACGTTGCATCATACAAGGCACCTAAAACGTAACAAAATTAATTCTGAAATATCAATTTTAGGGAGAATATTCACCTGCCATTGGGGGTCCAATAAGAGAAGCTATACCTTGGAATAGAAGTAAGAGTCCAAACGCATTTGTAAGTTTCTCCAGTCCTAACAAATCGACTAGAATAACAGAAGTAAGACCGACGTATGCTCCTATTGTAAAACCAAAAACGCTAGCATATAACACTAGAGTGTAGAATGTAGGACAAAAGGCACTAAAAGTTGTGGCTGAAAAAAATGTTTTGACATTAGAAGTGTTCCACCCAAAAAACATAATTTTTTAGACGTGATTTTTTAGCAATCTAGAAGTACATCAAGAATTAAACGATAAAATTTGCAAAAAAAAATTTGGTCACCGAGTTGTCGCGTAGTAGCAAGTAGTCGGAGACACAACAACTGCAAATACTTCTACCTATCAGCTCTGATAAGTCTCTTTCTTAACTAAAACTAGCTTAAAATTTACTCATTCTGTTGCCAAAAAAATCACTTCCTAAAGATTATTTTTTCTGGGTATATAATAACGTACCTATTCCACACAGCGTTAGGCACCAATTATAAACCATAAGGCGATTTACCCAAGCTTTATCAGAAAAGTATCCCAAAATAATTCTTCCAATAGTATTAGCAAACCCAATAACTGATAACAACATACTCGCTTCTTTTGCAGTCAAATTCATAGATTTTGCTTTTGGAACAATATAAACATAAGGAATGTTAAATCCTATACTAGTCAAAAAATTACTCGTTATAAATAAAATAAAAATCCAGTCATGAAACAAACTAAAGTCTAACATTTCTTTTAGTGTATCTTTAGTTTCTTGAGAACATGGTATACATCCACAGACTCTTGTAACTTCTTGGTTACTATCAACATGTCGTCTTCTATAAGTAATAGAAGAATGTCTTCGACCTAAGAAAGCTGCTTCTTCTCGATTTTTCAAATCAAGTCTTGATCTATATGAAGGTATATTCATTAAGCTCCCCTGGTAGAAAACATCTGGTTTATCTAGTGGTCCATGTTTTCGCAAATTTTGACTACCATAACGCTGGTAAGGCCGATCCATATGTGTCAACATCGGCTGACTTAAAGCAAGTCTCGAACTTTTTCCATTCGCAACACTTTTACTCGGTTCTAACAATTTCGTACCTCGAGGCATTGAAAAATGCCCTAAGCTATGCGGCCTGTGAATCTCTCCATTTCCATTCATTGCCGACATCTGATGTAGATTATGCTCCGAAACGTGTATATCAATTTTACCTTCAGTAGGTTTCAGCTTGATTGTAGTAGCTTTAAGATTTTTGTCTTCGTCAGTTTCAAGAGGCCGGAATAAAGCCCCAAATACAATACATTCAAGTACTATGCCAGCTATAATTAGCATTGCTCCTCTCCAACCGTATTCAGCGAGTAGTCGAGTTATTATAGGAGCGAAAATGAATGTACCAAAGCCGGAGCCGCAGACTGCTATGCCTGTTGCTAGAGATCGTTTCTTCTCAAAGTAGGTTGTTACGCTGACAATTGCTGGTAAGTAGATCAGGCCGAAACCAAAACCGGTTCCTATTCCTATTGTAAAGTAGAGGGTTGTGACGTTTTTGGCAAACACGGAGATGATCATGCAGATGCTGCCAAGGATTGCGCCAGCGATTGTTACAGGACGACAGCCCCATCGGTTGACAAACGAACTTGATATTGGGCCTAGAAATAAAAATCTTTTTATAATTAACATTGATTTTGGCAAATTTAATTAATTAAATTAAGAATTTTTGTTTTAAAAAATTTAAGAAACTTTGTAAACTTACCAGAACATAATGTTACACCAACTAGAATCGATAAAATCCAAGCTGTTGCAGCTTTTCCTTCGTCAAAGTAATCTAAGAATTCGTCGTAGAAAACTCCAAAAGAATATGTTACTCCATCAGCTGAAAAAAAATGAAAAACATGTTAAAACAAGTAATAAGTACCAATTAATTCAGTTAATAACTGATTATTCTAGATTTTTTATTATTCTTCTGTTTAGAAGTTCACAATTGTTTAGAACTGCACTGAACAGGCACAATAAAGATTTTAGATCGCTAAAAGAATACTGCGCATGTTCAGTTTAATTCTAAACTATTCTGAATTATTATTGAAACAAATCTAATAATTAAATTGTGACAAACACCATATTACCAGTTTTTCTAAAATAAAATTGTAATCTATAAAATTTTAATTAAAAAAATATTTCTAAGAACAAAACTAAACAAAGTATAAGCAAGTAATAAAAAAATAAATAAAAAAACAAAGCAAAACATTGAATAAATATCAAACGTAACATATTTTTAGAATATAGGTCGTTGAAACGAAAACTATTTCTGGACGGTTTTTATTTTTAAGATTCTGTTACAGAATTGCTGCATCATTAACTTGCATTTGTTTTTTATTAAGCCAATCTTAAAAATTACTTACTTATTAACATAAAATATAAATATTGTCTGACTTTAGATATAAAAATATTAGATATCGTTAAACTCCCGGTTTTAAAACCTTGTAAAAGCTGAAGACAATCAATAAACAGGAAGTTCTAAATCGATTAGAGACTTATAAACTAAAAATAAAATCAAATTAAAGACAAACAATTCGAACAAATTTGGCAACTGGTCCGTGAAATTTAATTTAGCGGCCGTTGTTCAGAGTTTTGAGAAAAGCTTTTTTCTTAAAGACTTGTTCATTTTTAATTTTGTCTAAGTTTTGGATGTGCCCTTGCTGAAATAACGATATACTCTATCAATAGTACAAATCGGGAGCAACAGATTACTAATTTTGAAGTCCACAGGGGTAATTTTACTAGTTTTAGAAGCTAGAGTATTTCTTATCAGTTTTTAAATTAATAAAAGCAAAAATGACATAGTTTAAGTAATTTTAGTAGTTAAAAACAATATTTAACAAATTTTAAAAACTACAGATATTTTTACAATTTGTCTCAACATTTGGAGAAACGACAGTTACCAATTTTGAAGTCTAGAAAGATAATTTTACAAATTTAAATTTTAGAAGCTAGCCATAGTATTTCTTATCATTTTTTGAATTAATAAAACCTGGGCAACATAATTTTAGTAATTTATACTGTTGATTAACGCCTGTTGACGTCAAAAACGTTAAATGGCGCTCTTCGAAATTTAAAGTTTGGCATTAAAAACATTTTTTTAACATTATTTTAAAAGAAAAGATGTCAAAGTATTATTTTATGCAAAAAATATTTTAAAAAAATGTAGATAATTCAAAAAAATAATAAAATTTCAAACTTAAATACGCCATTTTTTTCTAGAAGGGTGAGTGGGATCTTGGTGATACCAAGACACTAGTTTTCAGAAGAGCAAATTGGAAGCTACTATTTAAATGTCCCGGGCAAAAGTGGGCGGTTTTATTACTATATATCTGTTCGCCGATCGGACTTTAGGGGTAGGTATTGTCGAGTTACAGGGGATTAAGCTTGGCAATGCGGCACCAAAACGCGTCTTAGGAATCAAATAAATATTATTTTTTTGGGCTATCTACATTTTTTAAAAAACATTTTCTGCACAAAATAATACTTTGACAACTTTTCTTTTAGAATAATGCTAAAAATTAGAAATAAACTGCTCAACAATTGAAGTGATCTACTCTATAGTAAGTCATGTTTTCATTTTTATATATCATATTTCTTTAAAAAACCGTTATTAAAATACAAGACGAGTAAAAAAAGGAAGGTATACATGCATCGCAACATCGTAAATCAGTATACTTGGTTATTTATTCAAATTTTACAAAAACAGTAAAAACTTCCAGCAATATTTAGTAAACACATATTGTATTTACATATTTATTTATTAAACATATTGTATAAATTAATATCTAGTAGGACCACCTCTAGCCCTATAGACAGCCATACATCTCCTAGGCATACTTTCTATTAAATTATTGATGACTTCTTGAGGCACTGCTTCCCATTCCTGTTCCAATATGTTTTGAAGCTCCTCAAAAATTTCTGGTTGGACATCTTGTTTCGATAACTTGTGCTCTATGTACGACCATAGATGTTCGATGGGATTGCAATCAGGAGAGCGTGCCAGCCACACAATTTATTCAACACCATGTGCATTAAGAACATTGTTCACAATCCGAGCACGGTGCGGTCATGCATTATCATCCACAAACACCAACTCATTTACAAAATTATTGGCAAAAGGGACTACAATTGGTAGAATAGACATATCCCTATAATGTTGTGCATTTATGCATAACCCCCTTAGTGTCACAATCTCTGTCCGGCCGTTAAAAACAATGCCTCCCTAAAGAGTAACACCACCTCCTCCAGAACGTACCCTGTGCTTTCGCATTTCTTCACGGTACGACTTCTTCGGACGTCGCCACACTCTAATACGCCCATCCAAACGATAAAGGGTATATCGAGACTCATCTGCAAACATACAACGGGACCATTCGTCCTAAGTCCAGTTCAAATGAGCTTCCCCCCAATGTCGCCGTTGTACTCGACGTTGTCGGGTTAACAGTGGGCATGGCACACGTCTTCTAGTCCTTAAACCATATTCGTGTAGCCTTTGTCAAACTGTTTGAGTAGAAATCACTACTTCTGTAACTCGTCGTAGTGCGTTATTTAACTGAGTAGCGTTGTAGGTAAGATTTCGGGGAGGAGTAATTTGTAAAAAACGAGTTTATGTTGGAGTTAGACTGCATGCACGACCTCTACCATATCTGAAACGAGGAGTTCTACATTCTTGAAAGCAATTAATGGCTCTGTTGAT
Organism: Tribolium confusum; assembly: GCA_029207805.1. Lineage (NCBI taxonomy): Eukaryota > Metazoa > Arthropoda > Insecta > Coleoptera > Tenebrionidae > Tribolium > Tribolium confusum. Next base: position 3,078,416 of record JALGAY010000004.1, read on the forward strand.
CACCCTAAGTGCCACATTAAAAATTCGCGCCACCTCGCGATGACACAATCCTTCCTGCACCATGTGAACCACATGCTGCAATTCTCGGTCAGATAAACGCTGTTGAAGCGTTAGAAATTAAGGATAAGTCATCCTTAATGATACTTTTAACGTGTCAGTGTTAATATTACTGAAAAAGACACTCAGTTAAATTCTCATTTTGCTTGTTCTGTCAGATAAAACTGCAAAAAAGCCCGTTTTTAAAATTAACACATAAAAACTGCCACTAGATAGACCTTAAAATACTTCAGATAGGCAAAAGAGTACAAAAAAACAACAAAAAAACAAGAATAAAACCTGTATAATTAACAATTTTTGTGGTGGATCACTTCAATTGTTGATCAGTTTATTTAGATTTTTTTTAACAAATTAATTAATATTAGTTAGAAAGAATATCAGAAAAATTCTGAAAAAATTTACCTGTGTAGTGTAAAAAACAAAGTAAGTCTTTAATGCCAAACTTTGAAGTTGATGTGATAAGAGAAAAGTTATGAAACACTTTTAGCAGACTCACACGGTATAAAAAGTTAAAAAACATAATCTTTATATTTTGTATGTTATCTTGACCCAAAGTTCACACCGAGAACACCGATTTTTCGAAGAGCGCCACCTTAAGTCATAAACACACTATATATTATGCTCTACTTTAGTTCTATAACATCTTTCATAGATTTTCTTAGTTCCATTGTAACAACAAAATGCATATTGATATAAATAATAATCTTAATATTTTCCTAGTATTTCCATTGTAGTTAAATCAGTCACAATGACCTCTAAATCATAGTGCGTATAATAAAAAAAATTAAAATTTTAATTGTAGATAACTCTTGTACTGTTTTCTTCGGTTAGATTTCAAAATTCTAAAACAAGTGCATTTCAAAAACAAAAAAATGGTACTATTAGTCTTTAGTAAAAAAAGAATTCTTTTAAAATCAAAATATATTTTTAATCAAAATTATAAAAGTCGGAACAAAATTCTACGATTAAAAATGTGTGTACAAGGCAAGTTTCCAAAATTCAGTTATAACTTGACAATAAATTTATAATCATTTCCCGTGCATTGAGCCAAATGAGGTCATATGAAAATTGGTTATAATAAATTTTCATAAAACACAAACACGTATAGATGGCATATTCTTGGCTGATTGTATCAAAAGTTCAAAATCCGATTTTTTTTTCAATTGAATGTTTGAATATATACATTTTTGTAAATAAATATAACCCACTTGTTGTCTAAGATAAATTTTCTCTCACCTGTTTGTACGCCACGTGTGTCAGTTTTGTGACCCACGACAACGCATTTAGTTACATGACGCCTTCTGTAGTGACTAAATAAAGACAAATATCGTGATAAACCCTCTATGTACCTTGCGAACAACGCGACTACAGTGAAGGCATCTCAACAAAAACGGTCGGTATTTACTCGTCAAACGTTCTTGGAGAGAGTTATTTTCTTATATTATAGCAAATATTTATTTTTAAAATTCATTGATAAGTAGAACGATTCTTATTTATTTACTCAGAATAAAATAGAATTGCAGTACAAATATTTGAAATTCAAACTGCTCTAGAATTAGCTATCGATTCAAAAATAAAAGACATCTTTACACTCCATTTTTAAGCCTCACAGATATTTGCCATTCACATTGTCTCTCTTTTTAAACTTTTGGTTTATTTTAGAAAATCTTCTTGGTAATTCATGTAAAAATATGGTAAATATTACAGTATAATAAGCTTCTAAATAACATTAATACGTATTTTTTTAAATGTAATACATCAATATCTTAAAAAAATTGAGAGAAACACCAGAAAAACGGAAATGACTACTTATCTTTATATCAAGTAAACAACATCTAATTTTTCTCATTATGAAATTATACTCTACTTGGGTGTAATACGCATTATATCTAGGAAAAAATTTCACATAGTTTGTCAAAAAAATTCTATTAGTTTACTATGAATAAATAGGCATAAAACACAAAAGTGTTAATTGATAAAAAATTATTAAACAGTAAAAAAATATTTTTTTCAAAAACACCGCTCCTCTTGCTAATCAAATCAATAATACACCACTATCTTACTTTGTACATACATCCTGCTCAGGCATAATGAGTAAATCTTACAGATCATTACATCAGTTTTTTCACAATAATTATTTTTCAATTTTGAGATTAATTAACAAAGATAGCAAAACAGTTTAATGACTGAAACTGTATGTTTTAACAAATTGTTTTTTATTTTATAACTGTTATCATTCTGTTATTTTTAACTATTTGTGTTTAAACATGAGCATTGATGACTGTTATTAAATGATACATAAGAATTTTTCTAAATTACGGTTTAAAAAAATAACAATTTAAAAATAACAGCTTATAAATAACGGTTATTTATAACTGTTATTCTAAAATAACAGTAATAGGCAGTAACAGTTATTAAAAAAATTATATTTTAAAACTAACAGTTATTTTTAACTGTTGATTTGAAATAGCAGTAACAAGTGTAACTGTTATCGAAATAGTAATATTTTAAAACTAAAAAAAATTACTGTTACTTTTAATTGCTGTTTTAAAATAACATTAACAGGCAGTAACTGTTATTAAAAAATAACAGTTTTTGCTATCGTTAGTAATAACAGTTAAATAAATTATAAAACAAAGTGAAGCAGCATCAAAAACAACTTCTGGATGATATAACTAAGAGCTACATTCTCTACAATCCGAAATCTGTAGTTTTAATAACGGCTAGTAAAGTCTCATCGCCTTGCATAGCAAAACGTTTGATACAGAATATTTATTATAAACGCTGGAAATATCTTTTTTACTGTTTCTTTCCGTACAACATTTTTTAAGCTAGAGCAAAATAAAGTTAGTAATTTTTACTAAGTGATAATACACTGTCTCTAAGAAATTAACGCACCACTTGAAAATAAAGTAAAAAAATTAAAACTATGTACGTTTGACAACTTTGGTTGAGAAGGTTTAATCAAGCTATAATCTAGTTACCCATTGTAATAAAAGTTTTGACATTAAAATCAGAAATTTGAGTTTAATAGTTGTTTGAGCAGAAATTTTAAAATAATTTTCATTTTTAAATTGTGTTAATTTGTAATTTCGTTTTATTGTTATTTGAATTCGCCGTTCTGTGGATAGTTTTTATTATTTGAAATAATAATAAAAACATTATGAGGAATTTGACTCGAGAAGAATGCGCCCAAGCAGTGGTTTTGTTGGAGGAAGGATGGAGCTACAGAAGAATTGGTGAAAGGTTTGGTGTATCTCATACGTCAGTTTCGCGTATGATACAAAGGTACAGAGAGACAGGAAGTCACCTCAGAAGACCTGGGCAAGGAAGAAAAAGGAAAACCACTCATATCCAGGATAGATTTTTAAGAATATCTGCGCTAAGGGAACGCTTTGTAACCGCCAGGAAGCTACAAACTGAGTTCCGTGACGTAGAAGGAATTCAAATCAGTACCGAAACTGTTAGAAAAAGACTTAAGGAGGATAATTTAACACCCCATATTCCTGCTCGTGGTCCTGCATTGACTGCGAAACACCGCAGAGCCCGATTAGAATTTGCTAGAGAGCACATAAATTGGCAAAGAGAGGATTGGGAGTCTGTTCTTTTTACGGATGAGTCAAAATTTTGCCTTTACAATTGCGATAGACGTGTTCGTGTGTATCGTAGACCAAATGAGCGGTACGCACAGTGTAACATTCAGAATACCACATTGTTTGGTGGAGGCTCAGTAATGGTTTTGGGTGGTATTTTCTTACAAGCTCGCACGGAGTTAGTGGTTGTAAATAATGGCTCTATAAATGAGGACCGTTACATAACAGACATTCTTGAAGAGCATGTCGTACCATATGCCCCTTATATTGGTCCAAATTTTTTGTTAATGCAAGATAACGCAAAACCCCACACTGCTCGAATTGTTAAAGATTACTTGAATGAGGCAGAAATCAATGTTTTGGATTGGCCAGCTCGAAGCCCTGACCTGAATCCTATTGAGCATGTTTGGGACATTCTCGGGAAACGTTTAAAAAATCTTCCACATCCTCCTGTCCATCTTCAAGAGGTAGGTCTTCAACTAAATGAAATTTAGAATAACTTAAATCAAGAAGACATAAGTTTGTTAATTTTGTGTATGGAACGAAGATGTGCAGCGGTTATTCAAAGTAAAGGTGGAAATACGCGATATTAAGATGTTTTCTGTAACTTTAATAAAATTTTGTTTTCGGTTTGTTTTTCTATATTTGGACACATTAGATATTAATTTACTTTAAACAAATGTTTTTGTTAAATTTTTCTTAATTTTGTACCAATTGGTCGAATACATGTTTCAATTTTCAAAAAAATTCAAGTGGTGCGTTAATTTATTGGAGCAGTGTAGATAGTAGCAGTTACTTATAACTCTTTAGCTAAATTAAACTGTTATTTCAAATAAATATAGTAAAAGCGGTAACAAAACAAAGCTTATTAAGCACATTTATCTTTAATAATAATTGTTAAAATAGTGTTGCTGACATCCATGATAAAATTGATGAATTTAGATTTGACAGGATTAGGACGAAAGAAACTAACGTTTATCAGGCCGACGTTTCGCTTTATTAGTTAAAGCTTCTTCAGGACAAACTGTCAGGTCAGGTCAGGTCAGGGCATATTATCAGACTGCCCTAAAGAAGCTTTAACTAATTAAGCAAAACGTCGGCCTGATAAACGTTAGTGTCTTTTGTCCTGATCCTGTCAAATCTAAATTCTTTAATGATAATGTAAATTATAATCACTATTTGTGTTTAATCATGAGCACTGTTAGCTGTCATTAAATAATACATAATTATTTTTCTAAATAACGGTTTGAAAATAACAGTTTGAAACAGCTTAGAAATAACAGCTACTTTCACTGTTACTTTAAAATAGAAGTAACAATTGCTATTAGAAAATAACAGCTTTTGCCATCACTAGTATTAACAGTGAAATAAATGATAAAATAAAGTAGAGTGGCATTTGAAACATAGCTTTTGGATAATCAAATCGAAGCCTACGTTATTTACAAACCAAAATCGGCAATTTTAATAACAACTAGCGGACTCCCATCGTCTTGCATAGCAGGCGATTGACACAAAATATTTATTATAAACGCTGGAAATATTTTTTTTACTTTTTTTTTATAAAATATTTTTAAAGCTGGAACAAAACAAAGCTACGTGCTAACAATTAGTTATAACTTTTTGTCTAACTAAACTGTTATTTCAGATAATTTAATATTGTAAAAGTGGTAACAAAATACTTAGACACAATGTAGGTAAAAAAAAATAATTTAAAAAGTTTTCAAATTATAAATAAATAATCACTATTTTAAATACTTTTTTAAATAACAGTTACCTATAAAAAATACGGTTTAAAAATAACAGCTATTTGTAAATAACAGTAACAGAAAGTAACTATTAAAAAAAAAATAGTTTGAAACTAATAGTGAAAAACTGACAGCTATTCTTAACAATTATTTTAAAGTAACAGTGACAGGTCAGGGCATAATGTCAGACTGCCTTAAAGAAGCTTTAACTAATAAAGCAAAACGTCGGCCTGATAAACGTTAGTTTCTTTTGTCCTGATCCTGTCAAATCTAAATTCTTTAATGATAATGTAAATTATAATCACTATTTGTGTTCAAACATGAGCACTGTTAGCTGTTATTAAATAGTACATAATTATTTTTCTAAATAACGGTTTGAAAATAACAGTTTGAAACGGCTTAGAAATAACAGCTACTTTCACTGTTATTTTACAATAAAAGTAACAACTCCTATTAAAAAATAACAGTTTTTGTGATTAGTAGTAATAACAGTTAAATAAATAATGTACAAAAATAAAGTGACATAAGTCGTCTAAATTTTTTTTATCACAACTAAATCATAAATTTTGGTTCACACTGTATACCGTTAATTTATAAATAGATTATTAAAAATAAAACCATTGAGAATTAATATGTTGTTATCTCTTGAAATTAACAAAAACAGATATATTTAGATTAGAAAACATGTAATTAATGTAATTTGTTAAATTTTATATTTGCAATATAGTAATTTTCATTAAACAAAGTACTCAAATGAGACTATAAAAATTAATATTCCTGAAATAACATCAACATAGGAGTTGATATTGTAATAATTACTAATGTTTATGACAAAATTGTGAGTAAAAAAAATTATTTTGCACATGTGGTAAAATACCGACAATATGTATTGATAAGTAATTAAAATATTGCGTAAATTCCTTTCATGAGGACATATAAGTGTCGCAAGCGGTTAGATTAAATTTTGAGATATTGTAGTGTTGCTACAAGTCCATCCAAAATGAAATTTATTTGATTGTGGATTAGCAAATGTAATTAGTAGATTTTACCTCAAACAACAATTTAAAAAATGACGTTTTGTCAAATTGTACTACGAATTTTAAAATAACTCACTGATTATGTGTATCATGAAGGATCCAAAAACGATCACCCAACCCCATCCTCCGTCTGGCGGCGCCGGTGCATCACTTTCCTCATCGTCCTGTCTTTTCGTTTGATGTCCCACTGACATTTTCGTATTTAAACTAAAATAAAAACATTAGCCGAGCACGTGGATTTGGACACAAGTGTCGCATGTGGGATTCTACTGCTGGTTCCGACGTTGCAGACGCCACTACTAATTTTGTCATGTTTATCGTTGTGGTAATAAAGTACTGCCCCTCCATTTGTTGCCGTATCTAAAATAAATAATTAAATTGTTCAAATTTTATTACAAATTCACATTCGGAGAGTTAAACAGGTTAATACCTTGGCTGATAACTGAACTTAAGAGGGTTATCGGAACCTTATCGATAATTATATTGTCATCAGAATCAATAGATATTTGAAAATTCCGATTCTTGTTTTTCGAGGCGGGTAATGACACTATTAGGGTAATTAGATGGGTAATTTGGACATTTTTGTGTTTTGACTTTTAAATGTGTCAGGGTTGACGTATAAATTTAAGAAAGAAGGTTGCAATATCATCATGGTAGGCGGTTGATATAAATTTCTGCAGAATGCAGATTACAGAGACTATTTGTTTATAATATTAAATAATTACCTAATTTAGAACATTTTTTCTTGACCGTTTATTAATGATAACATTAATGTATAATTTTCGCTAAAAAATTGTTCAAAAATATCGTTTTTAATAAATTATTTGAGATCAATACATCATTGCTTCGAAAAAATTCACACTGAATAATTTTGAAATAAAAAAAAATATTTTTAAGTATTCTAAAATACCTTACGGTCAAAGAAAAAACATTGTAATTAACTCGTATGTTGCTTGTGTCATGCCATTGGCTAAAAAACGTGCGTTAAAAAAAAGGAAGTCCCCCTAGATAGCATTATACGCATTGTAGAAACCTGCAACGTTATTAAATAAACAAAATTTAAAAAATGTTTAGCCTTTCTTAACATGCCATTAGAAAAATGTAAAACATGCCATACCAGTTTCAACACAAAATATTTGACAATTAATACGTTTTTACACCTCCAATTACAGTTTTTTTTCTTATGTGATTAGAACGCCTCTAGTTGCACTGAAGTTAAATGGACCGACTTGATATAATTGTCAATCAACGCAAACAACATTAAAAACGCTGCCGCACGTTTTTGGTTAAACAGTCTCAATTATTAAACGGTTTAAATAACATCCTTGCTTATTATAACTGTTTATTATACAAGTGTCTTATAAGGCAAATCAGTCACAAAAGAAATGTTTAGCCATGAGAGCTTGCTCGAGTGGCCTAATTTTTCTTAAGTGACTTATTTGCTGTTAAGACATGAGTACAATATATAGTTTTATCCAACACCTCTCTCTGAAAGAGTTCTTAAAAAATCATCAGAACCCAAAAATTTTATATCTACAAAGATTAGTAGTAGTCTATGATTTGGTTGCCATGTTGTTGACAACAAAATTACTATTTAAGAAAAATTTTGCAAACAAACTGTTTTGGCGCTTGTAACATTATTGGAAATGAAAAGAAGTAGTTCTCTTTCTGAAAAAATTGCGAAAGATGTTGAAGAAGTCACTTCGAGTATGCTACCCAAGAAATCCAAAAACGCTTATTACGCGAATTGAGTGAGTTCAATAATTGGAAACAAAAAAACGATGTTTGTGGGGTAAGCGAAGACGTGCTGTTGGGTTACTTCTTCAACACCAAAAAAAGATTCGCAGCCTCTTCAATATGAACGAAATACAGCATGTTAAAATCGACATTAAAGCTTTACGAAAATACAAGTACTTCACAATATGGCAAGTTGATCGCTTTTTTGAAAAACGAATCAAAAAATTACAAGTGCAAAAAATCAAAAATTCTTGAAAGAGAGCATATTCAACAGTTTCTAGCAGAAGCACCCAATAAAAAATATTTGATGTTGAAGGTAGATCGATTTTGTTATTAGAGAATGAAATCTATTTTTTTTACATTACAGGTCGCACTAATTTTTGGTGTGTCAGGTGGGTGTCGATGTTGTAAATTATTGAACATGTCACTCAATAGCGTAGAAGGTAAAGGATCCTATATGTTAGTATCTGTACCAGAAACAACAACATATGTTTCACGTAGCTTTACGATTATGGAAGAAGAATTTTCAGTTAATGTGCTGGATATTTGAAGAAAATATATGTCTCTCCTACCTAAGAATCTTTCTCACAACAGATTGTTTTTGCGCTATAGAAATGAGAAATGTACAATACAGCCAGTAGGAATAAACGGTCTATCCAAAATATCATCAGTAGTAGCTGATTTTTTAAAATTACCAGCATCAGAGTCTTACACAGGACACAGTATGAGACGCACATCAGCGAGTTTATTGTTCAACGCTGAAGCCGATCTTGGTATGGTCCAACGTCATGGCCGATGAAAGTCGACAACCGTGGCACAAGCGTATGTCGCAGAGTCAATTTTGAGCAAAATAGACATTGCTAAGAAGATACTGGGTGAAAATTCGGAAATAGAAAGCAATGTTATTGTGAATACTGAAAAGCAAAAATCGAATGAATGTAGAAACAACATTAAAGTGACAAAAAATGAAGCAAATAAAGTTATATCTTTTAATATAATTGTTAACGTAAATCTCAACAAATGATCTCATCTGAGATTCCTGTTTCCTAAAATTGTAGTTTTATGTATTTGATGTAATACATTGTTCAATTTTCTGTTACCGTATCAAAAACATGAAAAAATTCCATTTGCATTTAGTGATATAAAGATAATTTAAACAAACTGTGATAACATAAAAATTGTTAATCCCTGTGAGAAAAAATAAAATGTAAGAAAACATTTTTTATTTAAACAATTTGAGAGATGGAACTTTATTTTTGGTCTAATAAGAACATAAATGTCAAATTAACTTATAGTTAATACTAATAAAACCACCTACGTTACAATTGGCTGTATTTTTTTTACAAAAAAAAAATGTTTTTGTACATTTTGTTATCTTTATTAAAACACCTAATACAACATAACTTTTAAATTGTTAAATTACAAAAATTATAACGAATAAACTACAAAAATTCAAATTTAAATAACTGGCAACACTGAAAAATTTTATAGAAGATTTTGTAGAGAAAAATCAAATAAACATTCTTAAAAAATAGAGAATTATAGAATATATAAATTGTATCTGTTAACACTGAAGAGTTCACGCTTCAGGCTATTTTATATTTTAATGTTTTTTAATAAAATTTAAGAGTCAAAGACAACAGTTTTTATTTGTGAATCGTCTGAAAAAAATTCAATTAAAAATTAAAAATGCTATATTAGAAATGGAAAGAATAAAAATATCTAGGTGGCATAAGTGTCTATCAGAAAAGATTCATGCAGATTTTTTAATTTTTTTTGAACTACTTGCTTATATAGACAAATGATAATTACAAATTGTGTTTTTTTGAGAATCCCACCCAACTTTATATAACTGTTTTAAGATAACAGAATAAAGATAAAAAGCAGAAAAAACCGAAACAGAGAAGAAAATAATAGTGAATTCAAAACTAAAACAAAAATTTTCAATTCATTAAGTTTCTTGTTTTTCGAATTTTATTTAGGTGAACTCACCTGTGTCTTAGAAATAAATTCGTTTTAATAAAATGAGTGCAGATTTTTGATTTTTTTGTCTACTCGCTATATTGACAACTGATGACATCAAATTGTGTTTTTTTTCTTAAGAATCTTACCCAACTTTGTGTAACTATTTTACGATAACAGAATAAAGATAAAAGGCAGAAAAAAACAGAAACAAAAAAAAATAGTGAATACAAAACCAAACACAAAATTTTCAATTCACTTTCTTATTTTTAGAATTTTATTCAGGTGGTCTTACCTGTCTTAGAAATAAATTCGTTTTAATCAAGTTGAAAAATCGATTTTAATACATTAGTTCCGCTAAATTTAGCTAATAGAGGTAAAACGTCAAGTTTTATGCTGAATAATGGTTTTGCTATTAAAAAAACTCAAAGTAAATTTTCAAATTTTGTTTTCGACTATTAATTTTATAACTGTTTTGCTGTTATTGTATTATAATTATTAAACAGTATTTTATCAAAAAACAAAGAAGATAAGAAATGTTTTAGATTAAGCAACCTTGGTTTAAGGGACTATCTATTCTTTTTTAAATTCAGTTTATTACAGACTTTGTTTAAAAAAATACAATAATGCTAAAAAAATTGTTATTACTAAATGTAAAATAACAAGAATTGATAGTTTTCTATTGTTTTCGATTATTTTAGTTGCTATAATATCATTGATCTAAATATTGTTTATTGATATACGACCTTTGTTCCCGAAGTATTGCATTTATCAGCTTTTGCTAAGATTCATGTTAGGTTTGATGAAATAATTGTTATTAAAATAATTATCACAAGCCTTGAGTTACTCAGTCGCCTAGTGTTGAGTCAACTATAATAAAATAAAAATTACAAAAGAAACAAAAGACTGAAAGAAGTGAGCATTGTAAAATTACTCATGCAAGGTATATATAAACAAATTTAAAAAAAGTCATTAAATGTATGTACCGTATAATTACTTAATAGGCTTGTTAAGACAAACAATGTAATCTATTATTTTTCTAGTATAAATAAAATAAATATATGTATCTTTCCACAACAATTAGATAATATTAATATGTATATACATGTATATCTAAAAAAATTTTTTTTAATAGAGATGTTATACCATTATTATGTAGAAACTTAAATTAGACACATTATATTTAATGACTGTAGCAATGGTTTTTATAATTTTTTACGAATGTTGATCGGTAGTTAAATCTGAAAGTTGTAAATAAAAATTTAATTTTTTTACCTAATTAGAAGTTAATTAATAAATCCGTTTTTAATGGTATATTTAATGTTTTGTTTTTGATTAAAAAAATATTTTTTTACCTTTAACATTTAAAAAATGAGTAAAATTTCAGCGTGATGAAGCAAAAAAAATTACTCACCTGTTTACACCTGATGCAATATTTTAAACACATCAATAATAAATAATCCTTTATTTTCGACAATCCGTGTTCCGGTAGCCATTCCTGCAAACGCAGATGATTCGCGGAACTAGTCAGCAGGTAGGTATGAGATCGAATTTTCCATCTAAAGCTGGTAGAGATGGGAGCACCTCCATATCAATATTTCAAATTTAAAGGTACAGATTTTTAATGAATTGTTTTTATTATAAATCTTGTATTTTTAACACTTGTTACACTTGTTTTATTTAAATAAAATTAGCATTAGGTTTATAGCCAATTTTGGATTTGTAGCATTGCAGCAGTGCTTTAAGCTCCTCCACCAAAGATTAGAATATCGTCCTGCGCATCTAGCTTTTCTGTCTTTATCTAAACATCAATTTAAACCACAGCTGATTGAATGCGTTTCAAAATGTTATTACACGCAAGCGTCTCTGATACATTTACACAATTGGCTGAGCAATGAGCTTTAAAGATATGAGCTATCAATTTTTAAAATAACTTTATAAAAATGTGCTTTTATAACTATATTTTAACTAGACTGTTCATATTTCTTTAACGTAAAAAGATAGTAGTATAAAAAACTGGTATATCTACTAAAAAAGGCAGAATCATAAAAAAATTGTTATAAAAGAATTGACAGAAAACAGCTGCAAGAGTCCAATTGTTTATATTTTAATACATTTTTATTCAAATTTTTTAAAATGTAGGTATTTGAGAACTTGGGTTTTTTTTAATTTAAAAAGCTTGTTTAATAACACATAATTTATTGCTACTATATACACAATAATAATTTGATAAATAAACAACTTGATATTCACATAGTAATAACGCCTACGATTTAATAACGTCGCTCACTTTTCAATCGCTGCCTGGTTTTCTCTAACTCGGTTATTGTCCTTGCGCCGCTTATATAACGATACGTTGCTTTTCAAAATTACCCCGAAATTTTACACAGACAATTTTTATTTAGGCGGAACGATGAATCAACTTTCTCGTGTCCACATGATAGCCATGACAAATATTTCAGAATTACGCGCTATACAGTGATTTCTACAAGTATTCTGTATCTCTCTAGTCTAGTTCGCAACAATATTAATACTACATATTTATTATATTTCCTGCAATAGATAGATATTAAAAAATAAAAATCAATGCATTTCTGATATAAAAAATAGTAAACTGAACACATTTCTCTTGATAAGAAATAATTATTTAATTCTGATGTCATAAAGTCAGGAATTTGCTTCAAGTATTTGTTCTCTAAAAAGTGTTTGTAGCGTTTTTATGTCTCATTAATCTTTCAATAATAAGTAGGTACACTTGAGATTAATTTTCATTGTTTTTATCATCTTGAGAATAATTTGCACTTCAAAATCACTTAAATTAAGGAAATTAGTCTAAAGAAGATCCTGTCAAAGTGTTGTAAATTATAAATGACTTTTAGAAAATCCTGAAAAAGTTTCATCATCTAATATTTTTTTTAAAAACGTATTTATTTGAGACACAATTCTTATCAAAAGAAAAATTTATTGTTGAAAATTTTATATCAATTTTTTTATCTAATGTTGTTTATTAGAAACTTTAATATTATATCTACGATAGGTATTTTTAAAAAGACATGAGATGATGCCGTAGCGCCATCTCAAATCATCGCTGGCAAGTTAAAGAATTGGTGATTTGCTATTTTACACTATCTGCAACAACCAATAAGATAGAAACAACTATTCTCTAGACTCGAGTCCAAACAAGCTGCTGAATTTTCGGATGCTTCGCCAGCTAAATGCGCTACCAAATTTTTGTCAGTTAGAAATAGAACACATTGAGTAAATTATAATAATTTATAACAAAGATCTTATACTTTCATATTCTTAAATAAAGATATACAGTAAACACAGAATTATTTGGCCACTGTAAAGTGACCTCATCACAAAAGTTGCAAAAGACCATAATAAATTGAAATGCTTTTTAAGATTTAACAATAGCCATCATTTGGTTTAAAGAAATAATTAAGTAGTTCTATTTAACTCTTTCATAATTTTTATCTAGTACTACCTACTTGTTTGTTCAGTACTATTATTTTCCTCGTTTAGTGACCGATTTTTATTTTCTAAACATTGTTCTACTTCTTTTTTAATAATTTTTTCTTGTTTAATCAATTTTGTTGTCTATATTTTAAAACTCGTGTCGTTTATTTAAAAACAAGTTTCAGTAACAAACTGTTTTTGTTTAGTAAGCTCCATAATTGCTTAATTCATTTTTAATTTTTTTTTACTCAGAAGTATTTTATTTTGTTTTTTTCCTATTTCTGTTTAACCTAGAGTTCTATATCTTGTAACTTATAAGATCTCTAATTGTATAACTCTTCAAGCTTTCTTTTAATTAAAAAATTTTTTATTCTGTAATTCTTTTGCTTTGTTTTCTTGGTTTGTTTTCTTTCTTTTATTGTGTCAATTAAAACAATATTGTGTATTCAATTTATTGTGTTGTTCATTCTTTAAAAGTCACCAGTCTCTAACTGTCTTTTGTTTTACATGATCTCTAACTTCTTAACTGTTCAAGTCTTTTTATATTTAGAAATTCTTTCTTTTGTCTTTTTTCTGTTTTTTTTTATGTTTTTATTCAGTACCGTTTTAGAACTTATTATATTTGTTCATGCTTTAAAAGATTCTAATAATAATAATAATAATAATGTATTCAACGGCCACGCCAATTACAATAAATATTAGTATGTAAAAAATATAATAATGAAATAAAGTAACAATAAATACAATACATAAAACAAGATAGATACAATATTAAAATTTTAAAATTTCAATATTAAAATTCTCCAATCAACTGTCTTTGTTCTAGAATCTAGAGAATCTTTAATGCCATAACTCTTCAAATTTTCTTTTAATAATTTTTTTTTATTCCTATTTTTATTTTTATATTCTTCTTTTTTTATTTAATCTCGTTTATTTTTTTTTATTTGTTTGTTTATTTTATTTTATATTTTATTTAATCACCTCCTTTTTTATTTCGTACATTCTACAATTTATTGTGTTGTTTATTCTTTAAAAGTCCCTAATATTTAACTGCCTTTTGTTCTATAACTTAGCTCTTTATTTTGCCTTTTTTTGTAATTTTTCTTTTTTTAAATTCAAAAATTAAAACCTTTAATTTTTCTGTCGACTGTTTTTCTATTAACTTGATTATATGTTTTGTCTACTTAAAGATAGCCACCTGGAGGTTCTATGTATCAAAATATTTGCTACATAACAATCAAAATATATCCGTTTTTGGTGGGTCTGTAGCAAATTTTTTTTATAGCGACTAGAGGTAGTAACTTTTAACTAAGTTAAAAAAAAAGTTAAAATATAAAAAAAAGTTTTTTCAAACTTCAGGCTTATATACTTTACTATCCAACTGTGATTATTCTACAAGATTCCTATTTGCTTTATTTTTCTTTTATTTAGAAGTTCTTTGTTCTGTGTTTTTTATTTACTCTTGTTTCTCATTTAAAATTATCTGATTGTAGTTTTTATTCTGCAAGAAAGGTTCAAAATGTAACTGCCTTTGTTTTCAGTATCAGATCTGTAATTGGTCACTTTTTAAATGTCTTTTTATTAAGATTCTGTTTTCTCTTGTATATACGTACATTTCTTTCTTTTTTTGTTCAATTTTGTTTCCTGTATTTTACTGTCCTATTTATTTTCTTATAAAAGACTTCAACATCCAACAGTCTTTGTTCTCAAAGATCTCTAATTGCTTAATTTAAGTCTTTTTTAAAGATCTTATATATTTTAAGTTTTCTTTTAATATTTCTTTTTCTGTTTTTTGCTGAGTTGTGTTTTCTACAACTTACAACTTGTTCAATCTTTAAAAAACTCTAATATTCAATTATCTTTGGTCTATAAACTCCCTATTTGCTTCACTATTCAAGTCTAGTTTCCTTTGGGTCTTTTTATTCTTTGTTTACATCTCCGTCTATAACAATTACTACATCCACCCCCTCGCCATCATTATCACTCCCTGGGCATTTCTCTTCAATCCGTGCTCTAACGTAAGTAGTTCCCTGATCTCACGCGTTGCACCCAATTCATCTCCGCATTTCAGGCATATTCCCCCAGTATTCCTGTTTTCTGCCCTTTCAGTTTTCCTTCTTGTAAGTGCAGATATCATGTTGTTTGTTGTTAGCTGGCTTAGTTTGGCATCTAGACTTTTAATCATTTCGGTCATATCATTTTTGGTAGTGTTTTTATCCCTACATTTCCGTACTGCTTTCTCAGTCATACCCTTTAGTTCTCTCACTATTTGCACAATCTTTACTCTTAATCTGTAGTCATCTTCGCCGGTTTCATAAACCGCCCGTGCGCCCGTGCTCCGTGGAAGGCTCTGATACTGTGGGGTGTGCCTGGTGTCCCACAGGTTTTTGCGACTTCGCTGTCGGTTTTTTATAGAGATATTCTCCTCGCGAGCCGGCCGGTTAAGGCAAGCCCCCCGTTTGCAGGTCCCCGAAGACGTTCCCACGACGCGCTCAGCGTGAGTCTCTGAATTCGGGCCACATCTACGGTATTAAACAGGCAGGCTACGCTCCACCTCCTGTAGCTCGGATCTACCCCGGGTGTGCCATTTCCCGCTCTTAGGTGGACCCTGAGGTTTGAGTCGTCCTTTGCTTTCCTTGCTCCTCCTTAGCCTTACTGGCGTGGGTGACCCTGCTGGGAGTCTCTTCAACGACTCCCGCCAGCATTACCCTCAGATTCATCACAAGTACTTGAGCCCCACTCACCAACGACAAGGTCTCACGACTCCTCGAGGGGGGACCTGACCTGACCTGACCTGACCTGACCTGACCTTATTATTTGTACAATTCGCTCAATTACCGAGTTTATTTTCCACGGCCCTTATTTTAAGCTAGATATCAGATTTCATTGATTTAGACCGGCATTAATTCGGTCTCTTTTGCACTTGTGAGTTTTAGTAAAAGAAATACAGGACAATCATCCCTAACATTCATTCTTTTCTTTTCATCACACATTTTCATCTCACACTTGGTTTGTGTGAGGTTAGGTTTCATAACTTTTTTAATAATTGGCCGATTCTCATAAACCCAACATATAATCACAACTACCAACTAAGGACCTTGTGGCACTCGAAAAATTGCAACTACTGTTATCGGTGGGTCTATATTTTTGGTATTGTTGTCAATGTTTCATTTTCTATATTTTTCTTTCTTTATTAACTTGACTACATGTTCTGACTACTTAAAAAAGCCTTAAAAAATGACCCAAATTTTTAATCCCCCTTCTAGTTCTCATTGCTAAACAAAAAAATATTTATTCAAACGCTATTATACAAAACTTTTAACCGTTAAATAAAGATTATTAAATTAGTTTATAACACTTTTAACTGCAATTAGAGAATGCCATTTTGTATAGTAAAAGGGTATTGTCAATTACAAATTTTTGCAGTAGCAGAAGAGTGTCTAAAGTGATCTAATATCATTTTTGACGTTTACTAGAAAGAAAGTTGGACTAAAAAATTCATCGGCTAAAAAGTTTTATACAAATCTTGTTTTACCTGCTTTTTATTGTTGTTCATAAAATATTTTTGCAGAAAAAAACAATATCACAGTAATTTGATTAACTGTGCCATTAATTTAAATATTTCTAAATAAAGTTTTGCCAATTTTGCAGTTCTGTACCACCTATTAAGGAAGTAATACCTAAAGATTTTTTCTAAAATAAAAAATCATTAATTTGTAACCCTAGAAAAAAGTTGACACTATAAATTGCTTAAGACTTCAGTCAAAAAAAAGCTTTTACAAAAGAAGACACAAAAACACCAATTATGTTGGCATTTCACCCTTAATTGCCATACTTTTCCAAACTAATAATTTTTTCTTTCTCTAATCGAAATAGTTCGCTGTAAACCTGCACCTTGTCCAAGTTGTAGCGCCATCGATCGTCACAGCAGGAAATCCTGAACACTTTCAGCAACTGCGCGAGCTTATCAAAGCTCAGAAAGCTTCAGTCGAGCACGAGTCACAGGGTAGGTCGCAATGAAGTCCCCTCGATTTGCATTGTTTGTGTTCGCGGTGCTAATGTTAACAACGTTGGTTTCAGCACGAGCTGTATGTATTTATTTTCTAACTAGACTTATTTACTCTGCATATTTATCTAGTTTTGTGTTAGATTGAGCACTCTGAATAGACGTCGTTTTTTAATAAATAAATGAGCAGCTTGCAGTTTACCCCTTCTTGTAAATTATTCAACGGTCATGCGAGGATACATTCGATACAAAACGGTGCGGTTGTTTCACCTGAAACAGTAGGAGAATAGCATACCTTCAGGGAATTTTAATCATTCAACCTGAATTTGTCAAAAATCAACTGAAATTGTCGGAAACGGTTTCAGTACTCTTCATATTTCCTTGTCAAAAAAGCTATAAGAGCGAGTTTCAATCTTGCAGGATATATTTCATCAACAAAACCAATTTTAAAAAATCAAGATCTAAGTTTCTCATAAAATGCAATATCCAAGGAAAAGTTTTCAGATATTTCAGAAGAACCCGAGAATGTGTTTTTTATATGTACAAGCAAACCCGACTTGACTTAAAACTTTTAATAAGCTTGAGGAACTTGAGTGAACCTTCTTTTTAATTTAATATGTTTACCCTGATCAAACTTTTTTTATTTCATACATATTTTAGTTTCGAGACTTGATACAAGCTATATCTAGATTTTCAGTAAAATTAACAGAACATTTTCTAGTTAGCTACTCTCATTTATGATCATTCTAACAGAATTCAGATTGAGCGTGGCTTGATTCATTTCAGATAATTCTGAAACGTGCTAATTATACGTTTATACTTTTAATTAAAATTAATAATACGTTCAATTTTCTCTATTGCTTTTAGGTGAATATCAGCAACACGTGGATGCTTCCAGAGGAAGGTTTTCCGGTATTTTATCGTTATTTCCGGGATCGCATATCTTGGTATGAAGCCGACGCTGTATGTCAGTTTCATCACTCCAATCTGGTTACCGGTAAGTGGTTGATCTTGTTAGATCATTAACGCGATTTAACGCCCCTGTCAATTTATTCATTTTATGCTATATCTGCACTAGCGATATAAATATATTCATATTTTTAAGTTGAAATGTGATTTATTCTATTAAAAAAAATTTTAATTAATTATAAAAATGTTTTCTACAAATGAGACGCTAATAACTTGATTTTTTGTCAAAAAGTTAATCTACAAATTTTTTAAAAAAGCTACAGGTAGAAGACAATGTAATGGCACTAATTACTATAAGTTTATTTAAAGTGCTCACTTCTTTTTGGGGAGAAAACGGTCAACGCGCAAACGGTCAATTGTGGTTTGTCCATAAACAAAAAAAAAGCTTTTATCTACGTAAATTAAAATATACAACATGTTTTGTCTATTTTAACCACCTTCAATGATAACAAAAGTCAAGTTATCCGATTTTTGCAAAACAAGTAAAGTTTCGAATGACGTTTGAGCCTCGTTATTACGCCATTTTACAATAATAACTGACAACATCTTGTAAGAGTGTATTTGAAGTTGGTGTCAGTGAGGTTAAAAAATTACAAACGGCTTTATCTTAATTTAGCTATTATTGTTTTTGGAAAATTAGTTTTGAGTGAAAGCTTTGCTTATTTGAAATAAAACTACCTGTTGTCATTAATTCTGATTTATACTATACTTGATAGATCAATAATGACATGTTTTTATGTTGCTTGTTTGTATATAAGCTTAAGTTAACGCACCCAACCTTTCGTTAAATGCTCCCTTGAAGGCACTTGATCTTACAAACCAATATTTTGACATTTGTTTTGATTTTTGATTATCAAGTTTTAATTTTTTTTGTTTTACGTATAATCGTCAAGAATCCTCTCGTAATAATTGCTATAAATCGAATTACTCTGAAACCGACTCGCTTATGTAGAGTCAAGGTCACACTAGCGACTACTCCCAAACCTGCCTGTAACGAAAAGCCATCACTTCTGCTTCTAGCAGACTCAAAAGAAAAGTGATTTTTAAATAGATATTTCTACCGATTAGAATCTAAACAGACTGTTGCTCCACTGTAGCAAACATAAACTGATTATTCTAATAATCGTGGTGACGCCCTATCTTTTTTATAATTTAGTACGCAAAAATTAAGAGTCCCTACAATATGAGTAAACAATTAAAAATAAATATACTTTTATGAGAGTAATATGCAAGAACTATTGTAAAATACTGTATTCAGTATTCAGACTTTTCTTTACATCCAGCTCGAAAGATCTTAAAACTCTCTGAGCCGGAAACGATCTCAATTACAAAATGGCGAATAGACTACAGCTAAAAGTTAGAGTAATTATTAAAGAAACTCTCTTATTATTAAAGAAGCTCTTATAAACCTTTCCTTATTTAACCTAAAAAACATATAACTCAAATGGTTCTAATGTTCTAACTTAAAGAGACACCCTGTATAGTTAATTTAATTTAGCCAAACTTTTGTTTCGCCCATACTTCGTAAGCACTTAATTAATTATTGTTCCAATCGATAGAAGGTCTATTTATAGAAGTACCTAGCCCACTGGCACTACCACAAAGTAAATTTAATAAAGGTTTGTTTATCTATATATTTTTTTTAACACAAAATAATCTTCTAACGATCAACTTAAGACTCCATTTATCAAAAAGTATTTTAAAATTGCTGAAATTGAGCGTGATTTTTGATAAAAACGAAGCGGATAATGTTACATAAAAAATAGGGTGTCACCGGAAGCTCCTTAAACATTTTCATTCCCTCTGATCGACGAATTATTGCTGAGTCTCTATACAGAAGATAAATAACCAAACCTGAAAAAGCTCTTTTATGTGTTTATTCTTCCGAGTAAAAACATTTTAGAAGCATTGCAATTTTAATTATTGATGAGTCTACAGATAAACAAAAATAAAAGTTATTCAATCCCACTTCTGACACTACATTTTACGTCTTTATGTTCTTGTTATTTTCTTATAACTGAAAGAACAATTGTAACAAATAACTCATCTACTTTAAACAGCGTTTTCGCTAAAATATTATCTAAAAAATCCTTCTGTAACATTTTTATCCCTCTGATCGAAGAATTGTGGCTGAATCCCTCCAGAAGATAAATAACTAAATCCGGAAAAAGCGCTTTTACGTGTTTAGTCATCTGAATAAAAATATTTTAGAAGCATTGCCCTTTCAATGATTGATGACTGAAAAACTGTCTTTGATCGAAAATAAAGTTCCGGTCTTTTGGTGTAAATTCGAGATTTAAGGGTATGTAGAGACAATTCAGGTCTTAATTATTCAAACATATCGCAATGCAGATGTTAAATAATACACTTGTGGTAGTAGAATAGACGGTGAATCTTAGACGTGCTGTCGTAATAAAGTAACAACGGTAGATCTCGCGTCTTGTCATAAAGTAGCTCCCCTGGAGGCTCTCTTCAAACCCCCTTACTGTCCTTGTTACAGATCAAACATACCCGAGCTTACGTGACCTGCCGTGTTAAGTTTATGATCGATCTTTAATAATCACGTTTCGTCGTAAATTAACTACTGTCCAAACAGAATTTTCAAAGAACGAATATAAATCTTATTAAGCGACTCTTTCAAGTAAACAAAAAAAAAATTTAGAATACAAAAAAAAGAAGAGATCTACTTAAAACGTTTGTGGATCACTAAGATATAAAGGGTGGTCACAGGTGGAGTTCTGTCAATAAAACTTGACGTCACAAGCTTGAAAAGAACTTTATAACCATTCCAGCATTTTAGATTTCATAACTGAAAAGTAATAGAACATTTAAATGCATCTCTTTACCTCGATAGCATTCATAAATATGCAGTAGAAAACCGTAGATTTGCTTTTATTATCAGACTACTTCAATAGTGAGAATCTTTGAGTGTATTGTGAATAAATAAAAACTATTTAATTCGTAATAATATTTATCTTTGTAAGCTTTTAACTAGCACAAAGCATTTTTTCCGCTCTTGTACAGCAATTATGTAAAAATAATAAATTGAATCATTTGGAAAATTGTTCGCTTGGAAAGTAAATTGGAAGAAGTTATTCTTTGTAACAATATCGAGGATTCGTTTAAAACTTTCCAAATTATCTCTCTTTTAACAGGAAAAGTATAATTAATTAGTAAGGAGAGTTTCATACACTGATCAATCTTCTGGATAGAAAAAAACACGAGTATTACTGTACAGTTTCTAAATTGTGTCGATCAATATCACCCCTTTAGCTTGCACTGATAGATAATATCTTAGTGTCAGCTCTCCAATAGCGTCATTTATCACCACTCCACACAATGCTTGTCCTTTAAGGATAACTTCAGATATTGGGACATCTGAATTATGTTCATGAATTGGTGATAACTGCGCTACTTGTCAGAAGGGGATCCAACCAAAAAGGATTCTAGTTTAGATTGAACAAACGAAGATAAATCCCATTTCATTTATCAAGTTTTTTACCAAACAGACAGTCAGATTCTAGAACTTAATAATTGAGAAAATCTTTTTTTCAAATTCTAGAAACATGTAAAACGACGTTTGGAGAACAAGAAGAAAAAGATTATAAGGAAACAGAAGCGTGAAAACGGCGTTTGGAAGCACAAAAAGAAGGTTCTGAAAGAACAACAGATTTTGGACGAATTTAAAAATAACGTTTCTATAGCAAATGACCAAAAAAAATTTTTAGATGTTGCAAAATTTAGGCTAAATAAAATATAAAAAACAAATAAAGATTTTAAAAGAACAAAAGAAGTTTTTAGAAGAATTGTAAACTAAGATTAGTGATAAAAAACAACGAAAATTATAGACGAAATGAATGTCAGCGGAAAAGTAACAAAAAGTAATGGTAGATTCTAGAAAATATAATTATTAAATCCTTTATTTTAGAGTATTTTTTGTTCTAAAACTTCATTAGAAAAAATTATTTTCTTTTCTATACAACTTTGACCACATCTGAGATGTCATAGTGAAAGTCAAAAGCTGTCGTCTGGAGCTGTTTAGTTTTTATTTTATCGATCTTTTTTTCAGATTTTCTTGAGCTTCTAGCACTTTTTTAAATTCTATTTTCACCTCTGGCACGTCTCTCTAAAAAAATTTTGCAAAATGCTAAATTCTTCGAATATATTTTCCTGTTTTTTCAGTGTTTGCTTTTCAAAGCTTTCTAAAAGTGTTTCTTACTTTTTTCCAGTTGTAGTTTTTCATTTTTTTCTAATTTTGTACACTCTTTTTTTTCTAATCCAGCATTTTCTTTTGTTCTTCTTTTTATTCAAATCGTTGTTTTTTAAGCTACTTTAGAATAGTTTTGTCGCACTACAATCTTCTTTAACACATCTTTTCCTTCTAGTCGTCGTTTCTCAATTTCTTCTTTTTCTTTTAATTGTTG
Organism: Tribolium confusum; assembly: GCA_029207805.1. Lineage (NCBI taxonomy): Eukaryota > Metazoa > Arthropoda > Insecta > Coleoptera > Tenebrionidae > Tribolium > Tribolium confusum. Next base: position 3,101,405 of record JALGAY010000004.1, read on the forward strand.
CCTCTCGTATTCCTTCTCTTCCAGAATTGTTTCAGACTCTTCCAGTTCTCTGCCAGAAATGTCGTTTATCAAGCTCTTTCTCGCTTTTCGCTCTTATAAATGTATATTTATAAAAAAATTCTTAATTTTTACGTAATATATTAACTCAAATAAATTAGATAAAGTAAACGTTTTATACTAAAATATAAAAAAATGTTCAAATCTTTTTTTTAAGCATCTTTTTAAGATCTAAACTATCAGAAAGAATATTGCTTGGCGAATCTGACCTGATCTGACCACGTTTGTGATGTCACAGCCGACGTCTGCGGTTCTTTAATTTTTATTCTATCAATCTGTTTCTCAAAATTCTCTTAAACGTTTAGTACCTTCTTAAATTTCTCTTTTAATTTTGGTAAGTCCCCCTAAAAAACATCTTGCAAAATGTCGAATTTCTCGAAGACATTTTCCTGTTTTTCTTTCTCTTGCTTTTCCTTTTATCTAGTTGTTGTAGTTTTTTATTTTCTTCTTTTAATTTCTTTATACTCTTCCTTTTCTCTTCCAGTATCCTTTTCTGTTTTTTATTCTTTTCCAATCGTTGTCCTTTAAGACGTTTTACCGAGCCTTTTACAATCGTTTTTTGTCTCACTAGAATTTTCTTTAACTCAGCTTTTTCTTTTATCCTCTATATTACAGTTTTTTTTCTTTAAAATCATTTTTTTTAAATATTTTCTTTCTTGTACAACTTTGACAACGTTTGTGATGTCACAGTAAAGGTCAGGAGCTGACGTCTAGGGCTCGTTAATTTTTTTCTATCAATCATTTTCTCCAAATCTTTTTAAACTTTTAACAAATTCTTAAATTTCTCTTTTACCTCTGATACGACCCTTTGAAAAACATCTTGCAAAGTGTCTAATTTCTAGAAAATATTTTTCTGTTTTTTGGTGGTCGCTTTTTGAAGCTTTCTCAAAGTTTCTCTTGCCTTTTCTTTTTTCCAGTTGTAGTTTTTCATTTCCTTCTTTTAATTTCTCTATACTCTTCCTTTTCTCTTCCAGCATCCTTTTCTGTTTTTCTTTTTATTCCAATCGTTGCTTTTTAATTTTTTTACAATCGTCTTTTGTCCCTCTAGAATCATCTTTTTCTTCTAGTCGTCGTTTCCCAATTTCTTCCTTTTCTTTTAATAGTTGTCTCTCGTATTCTTTCTCGTCCAGAATTGTTTCAAATTCTTCCAGTTCTTTTCCAGAATTGACGTTTATCTTGCTCTTTCAAAATCTTCTTTTTTTTCCAAAAGTAGTTTTTCGAAATTTTCCAAAATTATCTTATAATTTTCATTGTCTGTTAGTCTTCGTTTGTTATTTCTTCGAAAATTTTTCGTTGTTTTTTTGTCGAGTCGTTGTTTTTCGAGTTTTGCCAACAATAAATGAACAATAATGTTTTTCTATTATTTCATTTCATTATTTGAAGTCAATGCATACATAGGTACACTCCTGATCACTAAAATTGAGACAATCTAACTGAACACACTTGTCGTTCTATCTGCATTTTTTGTAATTTACAGAATTTAACAAAATAGGCCCTATTTACTACTAACTTTATTTAAAACACTAAAAATCTGTACTCTATTTTAGTAGATATTGTCAATAATGACACAGACGTAGTCAGCTCAACCGTCTCATTGCCAGTAATCAAGAGTGTACTATATTAATTTGTAAAGCTTCGATTTTTTAATTCAATTTCTTTAAGAAGCGATCTTTTCTCTTATGTGTTATTTATAAGAATTCTAAATTGGAGAATCTTTTCTGAAGTGAAAAAAATCAATACGTCAGTTTGACATAAAAATTTCATCCGTAATGGCATCAAACGAAAATAAATTTATCGATCGAACCCCATCCATTCTCGCAGCCGGAAAATTATCAGATAATTTAGGAGATAGTGTGGCAAATTGTTTAAAACAATATTTCATCACTGATGCCTCTAAAGCTTTGAAGCATATTGCCGGTATTCCTGAAAAGGATAAACCTGTATACAAAACAGAAGCATACGAAAATAAAATACGGAAAGGTATTTACACAGAAATCCAACCAATCCTGCAACCACCAGTTAAAACCAGATACCAGACTTTAATAAACGAACTCAAAGAAACCTCCTACGACTCGCATTGGAACAAAAATCTTGGCAAGAGTCGCGATCCTGTTCCTGGTCTTCCTAGAGGTTTAGATCCGTTGAAAGTAACTTTTGGTGTTGAGAGTAATAAAAATGAGTCGGTGAAAGAGCTTGTCAATCCGCCAAAAGGTGTGTACCAAGTCTTGTCAGATAGTCAAATTGGTCACGAGTTGTATAGAAAGTCTCACAATGATTATAATACCGGAGAAAGGATTTGTCGAAATTACTTGAGTCCTGCTTTTGATAGTTCGAAGAGATTTGGAGAGCATTCTAAGTATGATCCTAGAGGAATTTGGGTGAGATGTGCTTGTACCTGGCATAAAAACGAACCTGCTGTTTTTACAAACCAAGTCCAGGCTGATTTTTTAAATAAGACTAGACATAGATTAGGAGAGTGTTTACGACCGAATAAAATCGCTGAACAATTACCTAAAGATTATATTTTTGGAAGACCTCCTCTAAGAGAACAGTACAAAGTTGAAGAATTGTTGAAAGACAGTGACTGTCCACCCTGTCAGTTTAAACGTGACTTAAAATGTTGGCTTACGTCCTTTAATAAATTACAAAGACATATATTAAAGCGGTGTGATGTGGATTTCACACTTAACGACCTGGCTAAAAGATTGTTATATTACGATGTTGATAAATGTGGCACTTTACCTTTAGAGACATTTTACAAAGTGTGTTCCTGCTATGGCTTTACATTTGATAGAGCAAATCTTGAGCCATTCCTTCAAGTGCTGGCAATTATCTGCGAGGATAAAATTAATTACATGAGATTTATCGAAATACTAGAAAACAAGACAGCACCTTTGCAATTAATGAAAATTCAAGACGTTCCCGAACAAAATCAATATTATCTCACTTCAACTCAATCAGCTGTTTGTGATTATTTAATTATAAATAACGCTGTTAGTCCCCCTGCTGGAGTTCCATCAATTCGATACGACTTATCACGGCCGATCGTTCCTCTAGGCGGATGTCGAGCTGATACAGAAAATTTAGGAGATGAATGCTCATCTGCGATTTTACTAAATCCCAGCATTTACTTCAATTACGGTCTGTCTTTTCGCGACTTTTTTCTTCCTCGAAAACCAGATGTTATACGAAGTTTATTTGAAAAGTCAGGCTTTCAGATTGATGATGCTACTTTTGAAAAATTGTGGGCAGATGGGGTTGAACACGACAAAACTGGGTTAGTTTGTGTCGATACTTTTAACACTTTGCTACAGAAGTATTACAGTGAACAAAGACAATTAAAAGTAGATGAGGCAACATGTTGAATAAATAAAGATAGTTCATTTTAAAATGGAGATTTTTTTGGGTCATAGTTTTTTGAATTCTTCTAGAAACTCTTTTTGTTCTTTTAAAATTCTTCTATAATCTTCTTTGTCTCGTAATCGTTTTAGAAACACTTTTCAAAACAATAGAAAACAAACAGTTTTTTATATCGTTCGTTTTTTATCGTTCTTTGCTCATTTTTCCTTTCTAAAAAATCGCTTTTTGTTTCCTAAAATTTCTCTAAGCTCTTCATTTTCTTCCAATAGTTTTTCAATTTTTTCTAAAACTTTTATTCTATAATATTCTAGTTTTTTATTCAGCCTTCTTTTCTCGGGTCATTTGTTCTTTTTTCTCCTAATCTTTCCCTAGTCTTTCAAATTTCTCTTGCAGAAAGTCTAAAACTTCATAAATCATTTGATTTTATTGTACTTTAAAATTTTTATTTGTTATTTTTTATTTAAATGATGTCTTTCCACTTCTACATTTTCTTAGCTCTTCTCTCTCTACAAAAAGTGATTTCTCATATTCTATTTTTTCCAAACTCTCTTATTGAAGCTATTGAATACCGTCTTCTGTTCTTCAATCTTTCTTTCTTTGTTTTTCTAATACTTATTGTATTTTTTTTTCATTTCTTTTATCCTGCAGACGTTTTCTAACATTTACTTGAACTCTCTCTATCAATCATCGTATCTTATATTCTCTTTGTTCCAGCATTTTTCAAAGTCATTTATAATCTTTTCTAGAAACTTTTTTTCCAGAACCTTTTTTTGTTTTTCTTCTTTTCCCAGTCGATGTTTTTTGTTTTTTTCCCGTTTGTTTTTTAACTTTTTTTTAGCATTTTCCACTTGTTTCAAGCTTCTTTCTGACGCTTTTTCTTTTTATAAAGACATCCTTTGTTCTTCTTTTTTTAAGCCGTTGTCTTTTAACTTCTACATTTTTTTAAAATTATTTTGTGTTTATTTAAAACAGCAAGATAGTCATTTAAAAAATAAATGCGTTAATAAAGTCTAAACAATAAACTAAAAAACATAAACAAATTAATTGAAGAAACAGAAAAAACAGATAACAAAACTCAAATATTAAGCAATGTTGCTCCTTCTCCAATTCTTTTAAAAAAATAAAAACTTTTATCGTCACATCGTATATTCAGTAATTAAATAATATAATTAATTTATAAATAAAAAAAAATATTAAAATTAAATTTAAAGAAAATTAAAAATATACAAATATAACAACTAAATTATCCTAGCACTCAACTTGCCTTCTCTATAATTGCTGACATTTTGATTTTGTTTTTCTAAAATTTTTCTTAGCTCCCTATTTTCTCCCAGTGGTTTTTCAATTTCTTCTAAAACTTTTGTTCTATATTATTCTTTTTTTATTCACCCTTCTTTAAATGTTTCTCGAGTCATTTGTCTTTTTTTTTCACCTAAAATCGTCCCTCAAATTTGTCTGTATATCTTTTTTGGTCTTTTCTTTTATAAATTGTTTAATTTTGTTATATTCTAAAATCTTTATTTGTTCTTTTTTATTTAAATGGTGTCTTTCTACTTCTACATTTTCTTAGCTGTTCTCTTTCTACAAAAAGTGATTTCTCATATTCTACTTTTTTTCCAAATTTTCTTTTTGAAGCTATTTAATACCGTCTTCTGTTCTTCAATCTTTTTTTGTTTTTCTAATACTTATTTTATTTTTTTCATTCTTTTTTCTCCTGCAGACGTCATTTAACATTTTATTGAACTCTCTCCATCAATCATCGTTTTTTAAATTCTCCTTTTAGAATCTTTTCTAGAAGTTCTTCTTCCAGAATCATTTTTTATTCTTCTTTTTCTTCCAGTCGACGTTTTTTATCTCTTTTTCGTTTTTCATCTCTTGTATTTATTTGGCATTTTCTACTCGTTTCAAGCTTCTTTCTGAAGCTTTTTTATTCTTATAAAAACTTCCTTTGCTCTTATTTTTTCTAGCCGTTGTATTTTAACTAATAGATTTTTTTATTATTCTGTGTTTATTTATTTAAAACACCAAGATAGTCATTTAAAAAATTTTATCTTTTATCAAAATCTCGTAGTAATTTTTGTTGCTTGTAAAGTTTTGTTATTTCGAATACGTTAATAAAGTCTAAACGATAAACAAGTTAATTGAATAAACAAAAGGAAACAAATAATAAAACTCAAATATTTATGTTTCTTTTTCTTCGATACTTTTAAAAAGACAAAAACATTCCAAGATCTCATTTGCAATATTAAAGAGAATACAAGAAAAGAAGAAATGAGAATTATCGTTACACCGTATATTCATTAATTAATTCATAATAAAATAAATATAAAATTACATTTAAAAAAAATTAAAATATACAAGTACAACGACAAAATTATCGTAACACTCGGCTTGTCTCTTCTATAATTGCTGACATTTCGTGAATTACATCTTCCATTTTCTTTACTGTTTTCTTTAAGTCCTCGTTTTCCTTCTGGAGACTCAAGAGATACTCCTTTAAGTGCTGATTTTCAACTGAAATTTCCTTAGTTCTGGCAGAGGTGGCAGAATATTTCTTGAAAGTTCGTAGTCTTTCCATGATTATGCTTTTGATTTCACAGTACCAATTGGCTTTTTCAAGGTGCACAAAGCAGTCAAATGCCGAAATAACGGTGACAGTATGACAATTTTGACAATTACTGTCTTTCTATTTTCCTTCGTTGACAATGACTACAGCTGTTTGGGCTATTCACTCTGACTGTAGAAATCCATTGATGACAGGTTATTCCTTTTAGTAAATTGAAAATAAATATAACTTTAGAAAATACAAAATTCACGAAATTAATTATAATGCGTTTGGCATTTCCAGTGCCATCCGGCCTGGTTCCTGCGTAAAATCAAAAGGGACAACACAACCACAAAACTAGCACGTCTGCTGTCTTACACACCAAAGGAAATTTAAAATTAAATGGAGGAAAACTACCTGCAGGACGCCTGAGGGATAAACGGTGAAAGTCCTAGGGCAATCACGTAGAAAGGGCCGAAAGTGCGGTTAGGGCAGGACCCACCCAACACATCTGTTCTGCGTTTGCATTGTAATAATTAATAAATAAAATAGATAAATAATAAAAAATAATTAATTTATTAAAAAAGAAAACTGAAGATACATTTAAGATAACCTCAAAATATACAAATGTAACAACTAAATTATATTAGATTTTAGATGGTCCCCTAGCTCCATTATTAATGACATTTCTTCGATGATAACTTTCATTTCATGTATTTTTTTTCTTAAATCTTCGTTCTCTTTCTTGACTTGCACGACGTACTCCCTCAACTTTTGGTTTTTAGCTAAAGCTTCTCCAGTTCTTGGAACCAGAAAATTCTTAAAAATTTCATGTCTCTCCATTAATACGCTTTTGATTTCACAGTAACTGATTGAAGGGAAAACAATTTACTTTTTTGACGTGCACAAAGAAGTAAAATGCCGAAAGAGCGATGACAGTATGACGAATTTGGCAGTTACTGTCTTTTTTATTTTCTTTCATTGACAATTCTCACAGCTGCCCTGGCGTAGAAAGTCAGTAATAAGAGAAATAACCCCTTTTAGTAAAATAGAAATGAGAAAAAATACCTATAACTTTAGACAATATAAAATTCAAAAACATTTAGAAAATTAATTGTAGGCGTTTGAGCATTTCCTGTGCCATCCGGCCTGGTGTCTACGTCAAAATGGTCGCAGTCAGAAGGAACAACACAAACACAAAACAACCACGTCTGCTGTCTTAAATACCAAAAGAAACTTAAAATTAAATAAGGGAAAACTACCTGCAGGACGCAAGTCCTGAGAGATAAACGATGAAAGTCCTAAGACAACCACGTACAAAGAGCCGAAATTGAGATTAGAGTGGTGTCCCACCCCAACATATCTGTTCTGCGCGGCGATCACAGGAAAACCAGTTTATTAATTCATGTTTGTGTTTGGATTGCAATACTTGATAAATAAAATAAATAAATAATAAAAAATAATTTATTTGTTAACACCAAAATAAAAGTATGAGATTTAAATTTAAGGAAAACTGGAAATATACATTTATAACAACTAAATTATATTAGAACCCGGGTGGTCTTCTACTACCATTATAGGTGACAATTCTTCAATGAAACTTTCTATTTGATTTATTCTTCCTCTTAAGTTTTCGTTCTCTTTCTTGAGGTACGCGAGATACTCCTTCAAGTGCTGGTTTTCAGCTAAAAGTTCCTGAATTTTAGTGATGGCGGCAGCCTTTAAACTCTTGGAAACTTCTTGTCTCTCCATTCAGACGTTTTTGATTTGCCAGTTACTGCAATTCAGTCTTTCGAAGGGCACAGAGAAGTAAAATGCCGAAACAACGGTAAAGGTTTGACGAGTTTGACAGTTACTATCTTTTCTTTTTATTTTCCTTTGTTAGCTGCCTGGGCGTGGAAATACAATAGTAAGAGAAACAACCCCTCTTAGTAAAATAGAAATGAAGAAAAATATAACTTTAGATAATAAAAAGTGTACAAAGTCTTTACAAAATTAATTGTGGAGAGCGTTTGGGTACTTCCGGTGCCATCCGGCCTGATTCCTGCGTCAAAGTGGTCGCAATCAGAGAGGACAACATAAATACAAAACTACCACGTCTGCTGTCTTACACACCAAACAAAACTTAAACTTAAACGGGGGAGTAACACCTGCAGAACGCAATTTCTGAGAGATAAACGATAAAAGTTCTAGGACAACCCCGTGCAAAGAGCCGAAAAAAAGGTTAGAGTGGTGTCCCACCTCAACACATCTGTTTTGCGCGGCTATCGCAATGAAATTGGCTATTAATTCATACTTGTGTTTGCATTGCAATAATTGATAATTAAAATAAACAAATAAAAAATAATTTATTTATGAACAACAAAATATAAGTATCAAAGTTACATTTAAGAAGAATCAAAATATACAAATATAACAATTAAATTATATTAGATCTCGTGTGGTTCCCTATTCATTATTCTTGACATTATTTTCTCGAAACGTTTGTGGTGTTTGATTATTCTTCTTTGGAAGTCTTTCTCCTTTTTCTTGAGGTCCGTGAGGAACTGAAGAAGTAAGAGCAACTTGAGCCTCATTTGAATTAAAGCTTCCATATGTTTAAGTTTGTCGCAATCACTTAAACTCACAAAATCTTTTGGTCTCTCCATTAATATTAATACGTAGTAAGTAATTGACTGAAAACCAATTCACTCTTTCGACGTGCACAGAGAAGTGAAATGCCAAAAAAACGGTGAAAGTTTGAGGACTTATGTTGTTTATTTTTTGTATTTTTTTGTTTGTATTCCTCATCGTCATAGTAACGTTTTTATCCAAGTTTTACACCTACAATTACAGTTTTCATTCTCTAGTAGCGCTGAAATTGAATGGACCGACTTGATATGATTGTCAATCAATGCAGACGACGAATAAATATCTAAATAAAATAAATAATTCTTTGATTCTCTACGTCGCTACGTAATATTAGAAAAAGAAAAATCATCTTTTTCATGCAAATCTATAGCGCAGTTGTAACTGTTATAAGTTGTAATGGCTAATGTTAAGCCTTACAACAAGAGATTTAAATGCTCTTATAGCCTTATTACTCCACATAATAGATTGAAGTACCGTAGTAGACTCTAATTGCAGCTTCAGGCGTCTTTTTAGTCGCCCTGATTTAGTTATTCATTGGCTTCCTTTGTTGTACAACTACTTTCAGTACTGTCATGGCAGATTTAAGACTATAAGCTTCCGAAAACATTGACACTCTTGACTACATTTTTAGTTTTATTATCTTTATTTCGGCTCCTTATTTTTGAAAGCTTTCCTTGCTACTTTAGATTTCTCTGTTGAGGAGCGTCAGATATACTATCTCCACATCGTCCAGCTAAAAGATAAATAATGTTCTTTAAGATTTTATCTTCTCTAACTTATAGAAGTTTTGTTTAAAATTTTGCACAAATTGTTGAATCTCTCGAAAATAATTTTCTGTTTCTCCAGTTATTGTTTTTTTTGTAAAAGCTGCTTTTGTTCTTTTAGAACTATTCTATAATTTCAGTAATGATCTTCCTTGTCCTGTCATCGTTTATTAAAAAGCTTTTAAAAACATTAGAAACATTTGTTTTTTATAATCGTTCTTTGCTTATCTTTCTTTTTGAAATAATCGCCTTTTGTTTTTCTAAAATTTTTCTTTGTTTCCTATTTTCTTCCACTGGTTTTTCAAGCTCTTCTAAAAACTTTGCTCTACAATATTCTATCGCTCTTCTTTTTTATCTCGCCGTCTTCAATGCTTTCTAGTATTTTTTTCTCCTTTTCCACCTAAAATTGTCCCTCAAATTCTTCTATAAACTTTATTGTTTTGTTCTCTTCTCTTGTAGAAAGTCTAAAGTCTAATAAATTATTCAAGTCGTTCTCTCTTTTATTTAAGTGGCGTCTTTCCAATTCTATATATTTTTTGCTCTTCTCTTTCTTCCAATAGTCATTTCTCATATTCTACTTTTTCTTTCAAATAGTCTTTTAATGCCGTCTTCTGTTCTTCTCAAATTTTTCTTTGCTGTTTTAAAACCTTTTTTTCAGGCTCTCTCCTCTTGCAGAGGTTTTTCAACATTTTCTAGAACTGTAACAATCATTTTTTTAAAATTCTTCTTTTCACCATTTTTTAGTATCTTTTAGTCCAATGTTTTTTGTTTTTTTCTTCCAGACAATTTGTAGCTATTTCTAGAACTTTATTTTGTTTGGTTTTTTCCACTCGTTTTAATCTTCTTTCTGAAACTTTTTATCTTCTTCTAGAAACTTCCTTTGCTCTTCTTTCAACTTCTTCTACATTTTTAAAGTCTTCTTTAGCTCTTTATTTTCAGCTAAAACTTTCATTTGATCTTCTGTTTTTAGCTGTTTTTCAAGTTCTTCTAGAGTTTCTCTAGTCGTTCAGAAAGATTCCTTACTCTTCTAAAACTTTTTTCTTCTTCACATTCAGCAACCTCGCTGAAAGATTTTTATATTTTGATGTTTGTTAAATAAGACGTTCTACCTAGAGACATTTTACAAAGTGTGTTCCTCTTATCAATCAATATCGTCTCAAAATCAATATTATCTCACTTTCAACCCAATCACCTGTTTGTTATTATTTAATTATAAACAACACCGATAAGCTTCCTGTTGGAGTTCCATCAATTCGATGACTTATCAAGACCTATCGTTCCTCTAGGTAGATGTCGAGTTGACACAGAAAATTTAAGAAATAAAAGCTCATCTGCGATTTTACTAAATCTCATCATTTACTTCAATTACGATCTGTCTTTTGCGACCTTTTCCTTCCTCACAAACCAGATGTCATACGAAGTTTATTCGAAAAGGTAGGCTTTCAGATTGATGCTTGTTTTAAAAAACAAGACAAAACTGAGTTAGTTGGCGTCGATACTTTAAAAAATTTGCAACAGAAGTTCTGCAGTGAACAGAGACAATTAAAAGTAGATGAAACAAAATATTGAATAAATAAAGATTGTTCATTTTATAATGTAGATATTTTTCCAGTAATGTGGAGAAATGGATGATGAAGTATCTCGAAGTAATCTTTAGGGGATTTCAAATCGAAAAACTAAGCTTGTAGGGCGGAGAGAAGAAATAATAGGACCGTTAGCTATTTGAAATGTGATCCTCTTGGGGGTTGGAATATACTGCCAAAATCAGCTAAACATGAGATCCGGGTTCTAATATGCGATAATGAATGGCATTGCGTTTTTGTTCAAAATTATTCTGCTTTATGTAGATATAGTTTGACTTTCCAACATTTTAAAAGTAGCTAGATATTGCGTGTGTTTAAAAATATTCCACAAGTAATTAAACCAATTACTACAAATAAACAAATAAATATTCTAATAATTAACTTAGAACTTGCCTTCCTAAATTGCTAATAAATGAAAATAAAAAGACAATAAACTTACTTATTGCATAAGAAAAATTAAATAATAAATGAATTAATTTGATGAAATACAAACGTCCCCTTTTTGTTATAATAATTAATAGCGACGATTTTCTACATGTTTATTTGTTTATTTACTATTATTTTTACTAATGAATGTTTGGAGAAAGGAGGGAGTGAGAATAAAAATGAGGGCGTTAATTGATCTTCTACTAAGACGATTCCTCATGTTCACTCCGCCTTATTAAATATTTATCCATTTGAATTACCAGAAATTTTCATGAATATTCTGAACGTAGCCAATCGATGTAGCGAACAAAAATCGGAATGCTAGAGTGCATAGTAGTCGACCATAGTACTTGATGCATTTAGACTTTTCACAACCCTTTTGGAGCAGAGTGAATTCAGATAAGAACGTCAATAGTTTCGCTAAAGGAGAGGAAGGGAGAGGAGCAAACATTGGGACAATTCTCGTGCCAAAGCATTCTCTACCAAAGGTTCTTGCCACCATTTTAAGTGTCTTCGCCTGGCCAGTGCTTTCAACTATTTCTGTTGGAAAGCATTTTTGAATTTTGTTTGTAGACACAATTTAGGAAGATTTTATCCGGTCCTTCTTGTAGTAAAAATCTAATTGTTCATAAAATGCTACAACAAAATGTTAGACGCACTTTATTGTTTAATTATGTGTTTCTGATGTACTTATTATATTTTATGATTGTTTTGTTGTTTTTGAGCATTTTGTTTTCTTTGTATTATTGACAACTGACTCATTTTTATTTTGTCTACTTTATATTTCGTAAACCCTTTACTGCAAGAAACAAACATAAATGTTTCTTTCCCTATACAATAAAACACTGTAGTTTTATTGTACTCTCCCATGCAGGCACATCTCAAAAAACTTTGCCGCCATTTTGTCAAACACAACGTAAGACTTCTTTCCACTAGATGCTTGAATTTGAATTTAGCGAGATATTTCAAGTTTTTGTCGGTAAGTGTGGCCATTTTGGGTCATTACACGTTTGAATTGGCAGAGAGAAGTGTTTTTACTAGAACTACTTTTTACTATTTCCTCTATTTAGGCCTCCATTAAGAGCGCTTAACATTAATCAGTGCATTTTTTGTCTGTACTGTATTGTTGCCAACAGAACAACGCTGATATTTATTTCATGATCTAATAATGTAATTGCTACAATGTAACAAGTTTGCAAAACAGAGCTTTACTGGGGACTCGGGTTATTTAGAGACAAATCACCAGAGTCGGCTAGCAATTTGCTGGCGTTTATAAATTTCCAAAAATGCAATTTAGAGTTATATATAATTGCTGATTTTTAACGTTTTAATAAAAAAAAGTTCTGCCAACAAGGACAAATTGTAGAAAGTTAATTCTCTGCGGATAGCTTCTAACTATTTTCTTGGTGAATTTAACTCTTTTTGCTTGCTGTTAACAATAGTAGCACTTTATTAGTCAGTTTGAAACTAAAAGCTTTTTTGTGAAAAGCTACTATTGTTTTAGAATTGTTCTCATCAACAACATATTCCACAATACGTACCATTAATTAACCAAATCTAAATGCATTTCCATTTGAAACAGCAATCATCTATCCACATAACATAATAAATATATCACAGATAATAATGAGGAAAATACCTTTATTCAAAATGAAACAAAAGCTGAACTAGTAAACTCCTGAATTTCTCTCCTGATTTCCATTTGCAAATATATACCTACATGACACCAGCAACCAATTAGAGTAAATTTGCAAGTTCACTTTGTGGGTTTCAACAAGAAGAAGGTAGATACAGCGTCTACTGATTGGTACGTGTATGGAAAATCCTTGGAGTTGGAGATAACTTAATGCCTTCTCGCCGGTTCGCTATCGATTTCAGCTCGACCCCTGTGTTTACAAAAAGATTTTCCTGCACATATAGAATTGAAATGAAAACCAGATTCGCATCTATTCCAAATCGAATTACGATTCGAGGAAAATTTATCCCAAAATTCATCATGATCTATCGATATTGACAAACATTTTACTACTAAAAGGTAATCGATGGGTAATACAACCCAGTTTTACAAAAAGAAAGCTCTGTACTCAGGATCAAAGGAAAATTCGCAAAGTGAATTAATAATAGGTTATTTGGCAAGACTAGTGTGTGCAAACCGGAAAGTTTGTAATCCCTAAAACAAAAAAATTGCAGGCGAGCCGCGTACAACGTTTTTAAGTCTTCTTGTACAAAATTTTAGAAATTAATTAATTTATCATTGATAGTAAAACAAGATAAAATTCTAGAATATTTACACTCTCTGTTCATTAATTTATTTCCTTTTACTACTTTGAAACTACTACGAAATATAAAATAAACAAAATATAAATAAACCAGTTGTCAATAACGCAAACAAAATAAAATGAGCACATAAAAAGAGATAAATAAACAATAAATAAATGAATTTGGTGTACTGGTTTGGTATTTTATAAACAATTCGAGATTTGCTGTAAGAAGGACCGGATAAAACCTCCTTAAACCGTGTCCACAAACAAAACTGTATTTAAATGAAAAGTTAAGATAAACATTCAACAAAAACTCTTACTGTAATGTGGGGGAAACAGGCCAGGACAGTTTACTAACACTGCAAAAACTAAAAAAATTACTAAGGTGTAAAACGCGTAAACAAAAATGGTTGAAAATATTGGTCCAACAAAGCTACTTGAAAATGGTAGCAAAAACTTCTGGTAGAAAATACTTTGGCACGAGAATTGTCCAAACATTTGCTATTTATACTCCCCCCCCCTTCTTCTTCTCTTTGCCGAGCAAGCTTCTAATGATTCTTATCAGAAACGTTGAGTACCATATGAACCTATTTTTCTTATCTTAATTATTTTTTTGTAAAGGAATTGGTAAAAGTCTAATTTTAATTCTCACCTATTCTTTCCACCTGCTCTGATTCAGTTCCATTTTGATTTCACCTTATTTACGTGATTATTATTATTTTTATTATAATTTATTTTTTTAAATACTAGTATATTGTTTTTTACTAATAAAATAAATAAATTTTAAATTTTTTTAAGGCATCTTTGACCTTTTATAGATAAAGCCGGCAATGAATCTCATAAAAATATTTGTTAATTAACAAATGTAATATGTGTTCTATTGATAGAATAGTTGTGGCCCTCAATGGCGCACGTGTTCACTATTTTTTATAACTGAATACAAAGTGAAGCTGTCATAACAATAAATTTTGTTTTAAAATCGTATAAGGGTGTATCTAGAGAGGAAGGTTATAGAGACTGAAACTCTAATTCACGACTAGTAGAAAAAGAAAAACAAAAGAAAATACTGAAAAAATTAACATAAATATAAAAAACGTCGTTTGAAAGATTCTAGAAGAACTAAAAGAGATTCTACAATTTCATAAAAAACCACTTAATAAAATAAAAAACAAAAGAGCAAAATAAAATATTAGAGAAACAAAAAACGAATTAAAAAATTTAAAAAACGTCGATTGAGAAGTGTTGTAAAAACAAAATAAAAATTAGATGAAGTTGAAAAACGACGACTAACATGAAAAAAAAAACAAAAAGATTAGTGACTATTAGAATAAAAAGGAAAAAACAATTAAAAGAACAGAGATAATTACGATTACTAATAATTTTTTTTAATATAAACAAAACAAACGACAAATGAAAGGAAAAAGAAAACAAAAAGAGTTAGAAGTGGAAGAAAAGGAACAGGAATAGATTCTAAAAGAAGAAGATTTTGCAAAATTTGAAAAAGGTGACGCAAAGGCAAAACAAGAAAAGAAAAAATGTCATTTGTACTTAAAAAAGCAAAACATTTTTTTAATAGAAAAGACGTACATTCTAGTTAAATTTAAAAAACGTAATTTGAAAGATTCTAGAAAAACTAAAACAGATAATGCAGATTTTGGTAAAAAGCAACTTTAAGAGGAAAATATAAAACCTACAGCTAACAAAAGAGAAGAGTAAAAAAATTCTAGAGAAACGAAAGAAGATTAAAATAGAACGTCATTTGAAAAGTGTCAAAAAAGACGAATTATAAGAAAAAAAACAAGAATAGTTACTACTAGAAGAAAAAGAACAATAACAATTATAAAAACACAGAGAAGCCACTAAAAACTAAAGAAAGCTTTAAAAAGAAATTGATAATTTGGGGGTTCTTAGAAAACACATAAAGATTTTAACGAATTTGAAGAATAGATTAAACGAATTTGAAAAACAATGTTTGGAACAAATAGAAGAACAAATAAACAACTATTAGAATAAGCTAAAATCTGTAAAAAACACGAAAAATTCTAGAATAATAAAAGATTGGTTTTTCGAGTTGAATATTAAGAAAAGTCCAGAAAAGTTTTTAATAATTCTTGTTTCCGATTCACAAAGATATATACCTTAAGGTTTTTTTTATAGAATTTGAGTGCCGAAATTGACAGTTTTTACTCATGTTTTTAAAACAGCACATCGAAAATTAGGTGGCACTAAACTGTAATTAAAGCTGTCTGAAACGTACCTAAATCATTAAATAACAAAATTCTGATTTACGTCCCCATATCAAAACACCTTTTAATTATTTGTAAACCAACCAACAATTTAAAAATTTAAGTTAAATGGCAAAAAATATCGGTTACAAAAAATGCTGATACTGTAAGTCTCTTAATCAGCGTTAATTTATTTGAATACTTGTTCTTAAAAATTTAATTTAATAGAATGAACAAAAAAAGTATTTTGAGTAATTTCACAGTATTTTGGCATTGATAGAAAGTTTAAAATTGAAAATTATTTCTACGAATTGTACAGCGTGTTTGACACAGCTCAATTACCGCTGTGTAGCAAGATTGTCAATCCACAATTTCCTCTAAACATATATTTTAATTATTTGTGAACAAAATATCAATTTCAAAATTTAAATTAAATAGCAAAAAATTACCTGAAAAAAAAAATGCTGGTACTGTAAGCCCCTGATCGGCGTTAAAATATTTGTTTAAATATGTATTCTTAAATTTTTTTTGATATCTTTAGAAATTTACCTTGTCAGGTCATCCCTGTTATAAACAAAAAAAAAGCTGTAAAATGTCGAGTATATCTGGACTAACGCCTTTCCGAAACTTCTAAATATTTTTTTTTTGCTCTATAATTACGTTATCAGTTAATTTAAAACTTTATCACCTATTAAACCATTAAATTTATAGTATAACACTAAATATTGTTAATTTACAGCGGATAGCACTTCCCAGTATGATGCAATACGAGCCTACTTAAAAGAATTAGACATCAGTGAAAATATATGGATAGGATTGTCTAAAACTACAGAGCGACCCAAATTTACCTGGACGTAAGTATTGCATTTTTTTTTTTTTTTTTTTGGTAATAATTATTGATATGTCAAAGCTGCGAAAAGTGCAAAATATTTCAAATTTGTGCAGTAGAAGAGAAATAATTTGCTCCCGTTGCTAGAGATATTTGCTCCCGTGGTCAAGGTTTGTGTAGGCAACACATAATATAAAAATGCAAATTGTAATTAAATTTTATATTGTAAATTCATTCGAGTTTTCGCCCTTTGGCTATCATCAATCGATCCTTAGAAATAATCCTACATTTCTCTTCCTTGGTATATAATGTATCTACTGTTTATTGTCCAATTAAAACAGGAATTACCGTCCACTAACTGGTGATGGTCACTGGCAACAGCAGTTACCCACGGGAAATGATCCCCTTTGTGTTGCAATGGATCCAGCAGCAGATTATCTGTGGAAACCAATGAATTGTGGAGGACCAGAAATAGCTTCTTTTATATGCGAATTGCCAGGTAGGTAACGAGTTATATTCAAAACAATTAATTTATGATCAATTTAGCATTCTGATGACCCTTTAAATTTGAATAAAGAATGGATCCATATATATTTAATCAATACACAAACCTACATAATATCCATAAATAAAAGGCGTTTATCAATTGCTTAATTTTTTTAATACATAAAGAAATAAATTTTCATTTCCACATTTTTGGGATTATCAAAACGAGATTTATGTTTTTGAAAAAATAAAATTGGTGATATATTTTTATTGTCACAGATAGAAGAGAAACCGTAAAACAAGTAATGTGAAATAAACCAAATAAATTTAGTGTTTATATTTTGCAGTTGTCGTATATTTTCCAGTTTTATTTTGAAAAGCCGCACTTGTTTTCCCTGTTTATGTTATTTTTCACACGTGTAGCAGTAATTGATTAATAATACACTTCGAAATTAAAAAAAAAATGGTTGAAAGAAGCATTTGTTTCATTTATCGATTGGCATAAACATTTGTTTACAACCAGCCACTCCCCGAAATATTGTAGAAGCTGGTAAATACAAATCTAATAAAGCAATAAAGTAACGAAGCTTGCTTTTTACATTTTACTGAAAGGCCAGGAATCGATAGAAATAAATCAAAAAGCGGGCAACAACCTCAGAAATATTAAAATTTTTCTACATAAAGTACAACCAGAAATTTTGTGCGATTACAACTTAATCCAGTAATTAACATTTCCTAATTTTTACGACACTCAACCTCAATCCACGCAGTTAATAATAATTTGGAAAAAACACTAAAGTCATTGTTTAATGTGCCAAGCAGCCGTCTATAAAATCATTTTTTATATTTTGTGTTGATTTCTTTACCCAATTTTGTTGAAATATCTAACTTTTAATTATTAATATTTTGCTCAATCATTTTGTTTTGTTACAAAATAATTTATTTCCTGAATTTAATGTTTCTCCTCAGTACATCTTTCAGGAGAAACCTACACTCAAATAAATTAATTTCTTTGTTGGTAGAAGACGCTAAAGTCTTATGGGCTGATTTCAAGTTAAAATAATAACGGTAGTATCGCAAATTTTAATTCTTTTCCATGACAAAAACCAATCACAACCTCGAATTGTTTAAATTTTGCTTAGAAACAAAGATACTACCGGTATTATCTCAACTTGAAATCAGCCCATTAGTATTTGACCTTTTTGAAAAGTAGTTGTTGATCTTAAACACGAATTAGTAAGGCATTCTGTGACTACAAAACATTCTTTATTAGAGTTCTCACAATTTATAGTCAGTCATTAATTTATGACAATACAAGAAGTAATATTGTATCTGTGATTCTAAACTATTAAAAAACTGTCGCCTACGACTCCTACTTTTAATGAAGAGTCGCCTCCGGCTTGTAATTTTAACTGAGATCCCCCTCCGGCTTGTAATTTTTACTGAGATCCCTAATTATTGTAAAAACTGCCGCCTGCAACTCCCAATTTTAATAAAATAATCGCCTCCAGCTCCCAGTTTTAATTAAACTGTCGCCTATGGCTCCTAATCCCTGTGCAGATCTCAATTCTCGTTTTATACTTACAATTTGTCAGAAACTGTCGTCTTCAGCGCCTAATTATTCAATAACAATTGAGAAACGCTGGCGACAATTTTATAAAAATTGCAAGTTACAGACGAGAGTTCCTTAAAAATTCAAAACTCTAAATAAACATTTTATAAAAATTGGGATCAACTAACACAACTACTTATTCAAAATTTTCAAAAACTGTCGCTTGTGGCTCCTCATTTTAATTAAACTGTCGCCTGCAGCTCCCAATTTTTGAGCAGCTCCCAATTCTTATTTAATAATAATGTTTAAAATTTCTAAGAGACTATTACCTCAGGTTCTTAATTATGTATTATTAAATAGATACGAATTGAGAGCCACTGGCGCCAGTCCGTTACAAATTTAAAACCTTTGACATTTTATAAATTTTATGATCTCGTTACTGAAACTTATATCTAAGATTTTCAATTTTAAATAACAGTCGCCTGTGACTCCTAACTTTTGTGCAACTCCTAATTCTTATTTAATAATAATTTTTAAAATTTGTAAGAGACTATCACCTCCGCTTTTTAATTATAATTAAATACCAATTGAGAGCTGCTGGCGACAGTTTCATAAAAATTGGGAGCTACTGGCGACAGTCTCTTACAAATTTAAAATCTTAAAGTGAGCTGATTTCAAGTTGAGATACTACCGGTAGTATCGCAAATTTTAATACGTTTCCAAAGCAACAACCAATAACAAAACGAAGATACTACCGATATTATCTCAACTTGAAATCAGCCCATTAGACATTTTATTAAAATTTAGATTTAATGAAACTACTGTCTAAAATTTTTTATTTTTAAAAAACTGTTTCCTATGTCTCTTAATTTTTGTGCAGCTCCCAATCCCAATTGTTATTTAATAATATTTAAAATTTGTAAGAAGCTGTCGTCTAAAGATCCTAATAATATATTTGTTAAAGCACTTAACTTTTAGATAATAATATTTTGTTCATTTCCTTTTGTCATTGCATAAATTATTTCGATTAAAATTTGTTATTTTATTTTGGTATTATATCCTGCAATCCATTTCTCATGTTTCATTGTTCTCCTTAGTACATTTTTTGGGAGAAACCTGCCCTCAGTAAAAGTACTTTGTTAGTAAAAGCCGTTACGAACTTAACACTTAGCCGTTTTTAAAAAGTATTTAATTGTCTTGAAAAACTATGTACAAATTGTTTTTAAACAAATAAGGGTTAGTACTTTAAATTAAAGGCTGTCTTCTTTTTATTTTGTCGTTTATAACATGTATCCACATTTAGAGAACTTCCATAATTTACCAAGGACAGGATGTAAATAAAATGTTTGTCCTTCTCTTCTGGAAGGATTTATAGACTTAACAATTTGTCTGTTTCTCTTGGATAATAAAAATTATTATTTTATTATTGCGGTAACAGTAATAAAATAATTGTAATTAAAAGAACACTCCTTTGACATAAAGTTTTCATGCCTGAAATATACATAACTCTCTTCCTTTTTATTATTTAAGTTCCTTCGTGGGCTATGGGTCCCAAAGGATGCTTGTTGACGGAGCTCCCGTCGTTAACCGTTCTTTACATTCCGGAGCAATCAGCAATCGAACTTACCTCTGATTGTGGTCTCGATGGTACAAAAAGGATTGCATGTAAAGGAGACGCAGTGAGTACAACCAGTCATTATCCTTAAATAACCTTCCTCCGAAAATTACTCTGTTGGAACGGACACCATCATAACACTGAAACCTGTTAATATGCTAATTAGTCACACATCCTTACCGTTCCACTAATACCGCTTCTGCAATATGCCAGGACGAAAATTTATAGCTTACACCCTACCCTAGTTTAATTATTGATCAACAACACGAGTTCAGAATAATAAAAATGTTGACACGAAATATCGATAATTAAAACTGTTTCAGGATCGTGAAGATCTCCTGAAACAATTATCCTGTGGAATGTCACCTGAAGACTTTGAAGATAAACCGACAAAAATACCAGCTTCGAGTACAGTTTCTGAGATGACATCAGAAGATTCATCGATTGGTAGTAAAACAACAAAACCGTGGACTTCAAATACTATAGATATAGATGAAGGAATGCCAACACGTCACCGGAGAGAAACCGAGGATACCCTAAGTCCTGCATCTACGAAAAGTACAACAGATTTATCAAATCACGAAACACATAAAAGCAAGTTGACTGTAACGATATCAAACGACGAAATCGAGACAACTAGTATTAGTCCTGAACGAGATGTAACTATAGATGCAAGCGTATCCTCAAAATCCAACAAATCCACTCAGATTAAAACGACACAAGTAACCGATTTAACCACTCAAAACGGTAATACTCAAACGGAAGTTACAACTGAACCGAAAATGCTAAATACTGAAATTGAAGATACGGGAGAATATCCAGCGGCGATTAATCAAGGACAACTTTTCAGTATTATTGAAAACGGTAAGGATTTTTATCTGTAGGGGTTAATGAAGGATTAAAACTGTGTAGATATGCAGATATTAATTTTCACCAAGCGGGACAAAATTTGTTATCGGTTATCCGAGCTTGGTCTTAATAGATATTACATCAATTAGTTCTCTCTTAGGCTAATCAACATAGCATAAAATGGGTGATTTTGTAACAGAAATAGTAGCGGGAATTTATGAATTTGTTAAAAACATCTAAAACTAACAAGATCGTATTTTTTGAGTTTTTTGTTTATAAAATTTAAAACTGCTCTGAAGATAAAAATTTAGAGATTTAAAATAAAAACAGAAATAACTTTGGATCTTATCGCTAAAAATCCAGTGAAAACAGAGTAAATTCATCGGTTTTTTTCCAAAACTTCATAACTCCGCCATTTTTTAAGTTGTATGGCGAGTCTTGAGCGAAAATGTAGTGACTTAGATCTACTTTATGTGTGCATAAAACAGACTCTATCAGATCATTAATTTTGGTACAATTACAGTTTGAATTTGTCCCATCTTGCAGCAGATACGTCCCGATTTTAATGACTCAAACAGATTATTAAATATATTATAACAAAATGTATATTATTTTGCGCTAAAATTCTGTGAAATAAATAAAAAATGCTTGCAGACTTAACTATAAATGGCCAAAAACGCGAAAGCTATCGAGTAGTGGAGAAAATTGAAAAATAAAGAACGGCGTTAATTTGTATTAAAAAGTTTTTTTTTATTATTTCATGTTATTTGAAAATTAATATTTGTTAATTAATATCATAACTAATTTTTGTGAATGCCATCTGCCATTCGAATTAAGAGAAGAAAGTACTGATCGCAATTTTCTGCATTTGGTTTTTTTTAGAAAGAAAAAAATGTTCCAAAAATCAAAGATAGTCAAAAAAAGAAATAAAAATTTTTAGTTTATTTAAAGAAAAAGTTATAACAAGTTAAACAAAGTTAGAGTGTCTCAACTATTTTCTTCTTTTTGGTTTTTAGAAAAAAGAAAATATTCAAAAATCACAAATGTTTATAGAAAAGAAATGATTTTTTTAGTTTATTCTAGAAGAGTTATAGCGAGTTAAACATAAATTTGGGGTGTCTCAACTAAAATCTGGACTCTTCCTAATTAAATTTTTTTGAAGAGGTGATTTTACAGAAATCAGCAATGACTTTAAAACTACGACACAATTTCGTCCCCTTCTAAGTTAAAATTGGCCTTTTTGAAGAGTTTTTCCTAACTTGGACGAAATTAGAGTCTTTAAAATAAAAATTAAAAAACTATTTGGCAACTATTTTAACGACAATTATAATAAAAAAGCCGTTTTTGACTTTTCTTCATTAAGATTATTGTAAAATGGTTCAGAAAATGAGTTTTTTTCTGTTTTTCACTTTTTTAACAGTAATTCCTGAGCCGATTTGAGAAAGTTTTGGAGATACGTCATTAACTAAAATAAAGTCCTAATGGACCCAAAAATGTATGAAAACATGCTATTTAACAAAAATATATCGTTATGACGACGTTACAAATTTTGAGACACCTGAATAATCAAAAATATTTTCCTGGAATGCTCTATAAACTATTATATTACAGTTAATCAGCACCCAGGTATTTGTGTTCAACTGTACTCAAAATCTATGTAAATTTGGACCTGAAAATTCACCCCCGATATCATTAACACTTGCGCTAACATAAACTCCCTTGCGATTTTTGTGTTTACGTTAACGAGCCTGTACTGCATTTACAATATATCAAAATTACAATTTTAGTAATAACTGAGCTACAGAAAACAGAAGCTGAGCTGAATCACCCTGTAAACGTCATAATTATATTTTTTATATGCCATTTATCAAATCGATCTAAAAAATTAAAACCAAAAAATATTTTTTACGCTTATTTTAAAGACAATTTTAATCATTTTTTGTACTTAAGATGGCTTTAATAATCTGTTTAAAACCTATTTATTCTTCCATAGACACCCTCTATTTTTGAGAGCTGTAGTTTAAAATACATTTAAAAATGAGAAAGGGTGAAACAAGCCGATTTGTTGACTGTTTTTTATTGTCTGAACTGTCTGAGATAAAGCTACCGCCTCGCCTCGAAGTATTTATTATACCAAATTTAATTCTCAAAAACTTTTTCCTACAACATTTCTTGTAGCTTTAACGTTTTGTGCAGCGTTCTAAAATAAAGTCAGCATTGCGCAAATTTCAAATTTTCGATATATTTTTTAATACAAATATTAAGCATTATATTAACAGTATTTTTGTGTAATTAGTTTTATAGTTTTTAGTTAAAAAAGTTAAGGAGCAAATTAAGCAACGATTCTCTCTCTCTCTTGGATATTTTTGTGTGCGTCCGGGTCGGCAAATAATTACTCCTTTCTGTTAGTAAAAATTCAAGTACTTAAAATTTTTTTTATAAAAACTAAGATCTACTGATACTACTCCATTTACAATTTTCAAATTTTACGAAAGTGTCACTTGCAGCACAGTATAGAAATGAATCAGTATAGACAGGTGATAAAAACTTGTCAAAAGCTGACATCCCTTCACGTAAAATGTGTAAGATGGAGCCACTGATTTTTAGATTTTTCAGTAACTAATAATACACAATTTAAATCTAAAGGGCTATAACTGTAAATTATATAATAAATAATCAAAAGACAAGTGTAAAACAACGATTAAAATATTTTTTATAATATTTTATTTACAGTTGTAGCCCTTTAGATTTAAATTGTGTATTATTAGTTGCCTAAAAATGTAAAAATCAGTGGCTCCATCTTACACATTTAACGTGAAGAGATGCTAGCTTTTGACAAGTTTTTATCAGCTGTCCATACTGATTTATTTCTATACTGTGCTTGCAGCTTCCCAATTTAAATAAAACAGTCACTTCTGGTTTTCAGTTTTAAAAAAATTACAGCTAGTTATAGACGCGTCAAATTAGCTAGTAAGAATGCAAAATAGCTGGTCTAATATAGCCGACAAAATAACAGAATTGATAATAAATAAATAAATAATTTAATTATTAATAGAGATTTACCACGAACCGAAAACAATTAAATTGCAGTTTTAAAAACATTTTCATAAAGCGTGATATATAAAAATGCTAATCAATAGGGCTGGATTACATAAAAGCGTTTTCTATTTATGAACATATTTTGAAAAAAAAATTATATATATCGGTGATTTGTAACAAACTTTTTCAATTAAAAAACGTGCATTTCTTTCAGCATATTTTTCAGATTTTACTATACTTCAGGACTTCGGCATACTTTTATTTGTAAAAGCAAATATTTGCATATTTTCCTCATTTTTTAAAGGTTAAAAAATAGTAAACTGAAAATGTGTTCAGTCAATTTTGCAGCTAAGTTCTGGCTTTTCGGTTAAAATTAATATTTTAAACTGTTAGGAAGATATTTTTTTAAGAAAATTACGTTCAGTCTCTTTCTTTGGCCCATACCTACCTTCCTTAACTTCCAAATAATTATAATTTCTAACTGTTTAGTCTCAAATTTTACTTGTTTTTTGATTTAACAGATATACAAGATTGTTTTTTCATAGATTTACTCTTCTATTTGGAGTAAAAATGGTATTATTGTTAATTCAAAACAATTATGGACCTAATTTTTTAAACAGTCACAGTAAAAACACCAAAATAACTTAAAAAAAAGAGATTTTAAATTTTGAGTCTTTCGGGTAAAATTATGGTAAGTCCTGTTGTTAGCAGAATATTTTTCTAAAAATCAAAATGTAGAAAATTACGATCAGTTCAACTGTGCAGTCCTACTTATAAAAGACAACCAAAAAAATCTAGTACTTTAAAAATCGGTTATTTTTTTAATAAAGATCATATAGCGCCTCCACAAAAAATAGAAATAGATCTAGAAGTACGAGGGATGTTTCTAAAGTCGAGGGAATCGTGCTCTACTTAAATAACACAAAACTTATAGGCAATGTTATACGTAACAGACAACTGTTGACATGTTTTTGCAGCTATCTATTACAATATTGTTTAGTATAATTTACGTAGTCGCTTGATGTAGACGCGTTTTTGTAGACCTGTTTTTGAACCATTGAAAACGCGGCTAAATTTCAAAGAGCAACAATTTTCTTTTTGCGGAAAGAAGGTGTAAAAACTTCAGAATTTATTCAACGTCTGCAAGAAGTGTTTGGTAAGTCTGCAAAATTTAAAAGTACTGTATATTGCTAGATCGATCGTTTTAAAACTGGTAAAACATCATTAGAAGACGCTCCCCGCAGTGGTCACTCGAGTACCTCGGTAAATAAAAGAAACATTACTGTCGTGAAGAAACTACTGAAAGAATTCAGGCGAAAGACTATTCGTAGAACGAGTGTACGTCTAGGACTAGGTACATGACAAGTTTATAATATCTTACCTGTTTGTATAGGCGTAAGCAAAGTTTTAACCCACTGTGTACCAAGACTGTCGGGATCGAAAGATAAACTTCATAAGTGTGACTTATCAAAACTGTTAGCTCGTTATAAGGATAAATTTAAGCAACAAATAACAATTACTGACAAAACATTGATTCTTTATTTTAATCCTAAAACCAAAAGTCAATCCAAAAAATAACGTAAACCCGAAAAAAGACCTCCACTTAAGGTGCGTGCAGTCTCGTTTATTGCAAAACTAAGGCCGTATTCCGGACTTGCAAAAAGATTATTTTTATGAATTATCTATCGCAAGGTGTTACAATTAACGCAAAATATTATTTAAGGTTTTTATCCAGACCACTGCGGCAGCAACTTGTCAAAAAAGAACCTGGAAACTTGCAGAAGCGTTCGCTATTGCAACCGGATAATGCAAGACCCTACACTGCCCGAAAAACAAAGAATGTTTTGAACGATTTACGATAGGAATTGCTTTGGTATCCACCTTACTTGCCGGATCTGATTTTCATCTGTTCCAGAACTGATTTTTTTATGGGGTGTTCGATTTGATTGTGTAACTGACGTAAAATGTGTCATAAATAGGTGGAGTAAAGAGACACCGAAGAAGTTCCTCGAAAACATTTTTTAAAATTTAGAACATCGTTGGGAGAAATGTATTCAGTTAAATAAAGATTATATTGTAAAACTACATCATAATATTGACGAAAACTAAGAGAATAAAAAAATATAGCTAAATTCCCAAAACTTTAGAAACATCCCTCGTATATATAAAGCAGTACTTTTTCACAAAGAGCCAGAATTCCAACTTAAAAATGTCGGAATTCTGATTTTTTTTTAAACTTGAATTTACAAAAAATTTCGGAGTTATCTCTGAGCCGATCGGGTCGATCTACATTTAGTTTTGTTCACATTTTAATTATGTTTAATTTGTATTTTTAAAACAATATTTGGAACAGTCGGTTTTCTGCTGCTACTTTTGTCACTTGATTGTTTTTTTGTAATTCTCTCTTTTTTTTTCAGGAACAATGTTTGATATCATTGAATTAAACGACACAACATCTGATGATTCAAAAATAGCTAAAGAAATAATAATGGAGACACCACAACTAGAAAATGAAGCCTCTAAATCACCCACAATAAAATCTAATACCGAACATAATGAAAATCTCTACACTACAGTAGTTTATCAGAAAGAACCTCCGTCTGAAACTAACTACGTCACAAACAAATCAGTTAAAAAAAGCGATAAACCTAAAAAACAAATGATGAAAGAGAAAGATCCTAAAAAACTGATCCATCCGCAAATTTTCAATAAATCAGCAACAAATCCACCAAACTTGAACAATCTCGACGCCATGAAACAATCTGAAAAAACCTTGTCAAAAGAAGTCGAAATGTTCCCGATAAACACGGATCCGTTAACAAAACTCAACCGAACTTTCCGAAAAGAAATTCCAGTAAAAGAGGAAAACACTGATAAGACAAAACTCGAGTCCGCGTCTCCTGATAAACACCAACACGTCGAAATAAAATGGCACGAAGAGGGAACAACCAACACATTACCTAAACAGATATTCATCACGACAAAACGCACATCAACCAAACAAAACCTCGAACTTTTCAACAGCAGCGAAGAGGAGCCCTTGCCAAAAATCGACTCAAAGCTCGATCTCCTCAACAGCAACATCACAGTGAATAACGACAGCGAGATTTTTGTACAGCCGGAAAAAATTTCAGAATCGCTTCTTGGCGAAACTAACACGCCTGAGCCTCTTGAGCCGGAACCGGAAGCTCAGCCTCGACCAAATAGACAACGACAGCTAACCCGTCCACAAAGACGGTCCTTCTATCCGTATTTTTTCAGTAGGGTTTTAGGATGAATAGTTTAGCCAAATTTTCGTGAGACACGTGATTTTTTAAAAGCACCTTAATGGTTGTTATTTATCTGCTAAGATTGTTAAAGTTGAGTGAAATGTCGTTGATATAAATACCTCTATTTTAGTTGCACAGAATCGTGTCAAATTCTCTACAACGACACTGTTTTTTCAGTTTAGCTATTTTTTCCATTTTAATAAAGACTGTAATGTTAAAGATAGGGTTTTGTTCGTAATTTAGTCTGTTTGTTACCTAGATGGTAGGGTACTAGTTTAGGAATGTTTTTATAGTACGTAGAGCTTTATGTACTAGCAGTTTCGTAGACACTTTTGTAAAAAATTGTACAAGCTATGCACCGTCCTGCTTCCCGTCCTAAGCCTTCAAATTCTGATAAAAGAAACACGTTACCACTTCACTGCTTTCAAAGCAAATATTTTGCACATGATGTAAAAACAATACTGAATGTACATACATGTAGGTTAATTGTGCTAATAAAAAAATAACAAAAGTATGAAGGAGTTATTTATTGTGCATTCATTTATAAATCCAATATTCAGTCTTGGTACTTAACAGTAAAACCTTAATTTAGTGTTAGCTTCAACAAAAACTAAATGGCAATATGACAATGTCCAATTGACTAGTTTACACGGTTCACACTATTTTGTCAATAACTAAAATTATTTACATTTAGAGATGAAAGGTAACCACAAGCAAAAAATTTAAGCAATAACTAAGTAAACTATCACTTATATATCAAAATTATTTCAAATATAAAATAGGTAGTAAGGAATTTATGAATATAAAAATACAAGTAGATAGAAGCTAAGTACAGTTATTCTTCTTTTGATTTGGATTTCTCTAACTTTCGTTCGTTTTTAATTCGTTCTTCTAGCTGGGCAATTTTTAAGTTTTTCATTAACTGTGTTGATTGATAAAGCCAACTACCCTGATAATTACAATACACTGTTATCACAAATAACAACATTTTCTTTTTTACTTACCACCATCAACATGCAATTCAACAATATTGGCATTGAAAATACCACAGATATAAAAAGACCGTTACTATCAAAGTACTGTTGCCTTGAAAATATCTTCCAATTATTTGAAGCTAGCTTGTTGATGCTTTCGGAGAAATATACGAGTAATACTAGAAAAAATATTGAGTTAGATTACTGTTGAAAAGATCTAAAAAAAAACAGATCGTTTCAGAAGCTCATGATTTGCAAATTGTTTCATTTTCAATTTTAATTTTCTTCATCAATTTTAATATTAGATTCATTCTTTTCTTTTTCTCTCTCTATTTTTTTGTTTTACATATATTCACTTTATTAATAAATCAGAAGTTAATTTTATAATGTGTATTTTATTACATGTAGGTTGTTCATGTTTCTTTATTATTTTCTATTCCCTACAGAGGGCGCGTGGAAGAACAGTCCCTATTTTGTATAAACAGGAAAACTAAACGCTTTCCTCTAGATTCACCAAAAAAATTTTTTTTCCTTTTTTTACTATAATAATAAAACAATATTATTATTATCCCGATAAGTCATAAACAGGCTCAGGCCCGAGCGAGTTATTTGGATAAACAACCAAATAATTAATCCAGCGTGTTATTTATCTAACTGGTCTACACAGTTATATGTGAAGAGCTTGAAAATAAGTAGATACTTCAAATGTACCCAAATATATTTATTCCTTAAATAAAAAAATCTATTATAGTAAAAAATAAGCAAAAATCACGCCACTAAAAAAAGCTCGCTCCCGCCGAAGCTTGGTCATAAACTATTTGAGCTATGAGGTTCCTGTGACAGCAAGGAAACAAATCTGATATTAAATAACAAAAATACTGTATTTTTTATATCAAAACCTAGAAAAAATTGTTAAACAAACGGCAAAACATAAAAAAGGTGTAGATTGTTGAATTTTGTATCAGAAAGTTCATAATTGCTAATAGTTCAGCAAGAAAAGCTTATAATAAAGCGTTTTTTATTTTAATATAAAAAAATATAGTGTGATTTGTTTATTTTGATTATATAGACAACGTTTCGGTTCATAATTAAACTTCAGTTAAATTAGGTATATGTGGACGAAATAAGAACGAAATACTGTTATTTTTAGCTGAAGAAAGTTCCATTTTAATCCGAAACGTTGCCTATACAGCCGAAATAAGCAAATAACTGTAATTCTTCGTTCACATACACCAAATATAATAAAAAAAAATGTTTGAACAAAATTTAAGAGTAATATACACAAAGGAGTGCAAATATTTTCACTGCAAATTAATTTAATTAAGTAAACAAAAATAATTAAGTAATCGGTTATAATGTTAGTAAAAAACTTTTCAACTTCAATAAACTTTTAAAAACGAGAGCAATCGCGGTATTTTTTAGGATTAGACAAATTCAAAGCTGTCTACTGTGAAAACATCTCGAAAAAGGCTCAGCATTATTTTATATTTCGCCCATTCACATGAAAAACAGCGCATTGTACAAAAAATTGCAAGAGACAATAAGTTTTTAAATTAAACAGAAACGTAAAACACCCATTAACACCAAACACGACGCGCGTTTCTACAACGAAATTGTCATTAACCTGAAGATGCCAATCTTGTTGTCGAAACGCGCGTCGTGTTTATGCAGTGTTTGGTGTTAGTGGGTGTTTTACGTTTCATTCGACACACCAAGAAGAACCAACAAGAAGATTTATTATTATTAACTATTTACTTTTAATTTTCTAAATTCAAACGTAGTCCCTTTTTATTTATTTAGAAATTACTTAAATTCTTCTGTATTTATTTCAATACCTTCAGTATTGTCTTCATTATTTAATTTTTTTCTGTAATCTGATTTTTTTTACACTTTTTTTTTAACTCTAAACCCCTCGATTTAATTAAATATATCTTATGTAATTTTTAATTTCTTTTAGTTTGATTTTTTGAATAATCTAAAAGCTTTTCTGATATTTTATTAGTCAAAATTGACTTTTCATTGTAAATTAACTATTTAAACGAAATTAAATATAAATTAAGTTTAATTGTGTAAACCTAAAATGCCTTTTCTAACAACGTAAATTTAAATAAAAATAAATTTATAAATTTGAGGCAATTTTAAATGTTGTTGATCATAAGATTTCAACTGGAACGTCTTATACTAGACTGACGTTATAAGTTTTATCTCTGTCATTACGTTAAGCTGAAAAAAGACATTATATATAATGACATTCACTTTTATGTTTTCCGACTAGTGATTGGCTGTTATTTTTGTTATCTGTTATTTTATAAATAACAGTAACAGTGTTACTACGCTTAAAAAAAATAACAGTTTTTTTTAATTTAAAATAGTTTAGTTCGGTTTACAAAAAAACTATTATTTGAAGCAACTACCAAGTATTACTAAAACAATAGCAAAATAAAGCTAGTTGTTATTAAAAGGGTAGTAAACCAAAATTTCATGAAAGCGTCTAAAAATTCTTAAAAAATATCTAAGAATCAAAATCAAAACCGCATGTCTCTAGGCCCTTTGGTTTTTGAACAGCGAAAGAACAAATTTGAACACGTGACGTCATATCGACTTTAGACTGAGCGAGCATTTGTGTTTCTTTTTGTTTGTGGTTACTGACAGTTATCAAAAATGCCAAACTGTTGCGTTTTCGGATGCAATAATAATTTAAAGAATTCTAACGTAACACTGCATAATTATGCAAAAAAAAGATCCGAAGCGATATAAAGACTGGAAAAATATAATAATCAGACCAAAATTCAAGCCGAATCACAATCATGTCGTTTGCAGTAAACATTTTAAAGGTGATGATTTTTTTGGGAGATATATACGCCGAACGTCGTAAGAAGATTATTAAAAACAGCGATTCCTTCTTTGCATCTAAGAGAAAACAAAATAACAAAAACTACAAAACGGTCATCAACTTTCTTCTACAACACAGAAGAAATAGACACTACAAATTGTTTTAAAATTATATTATAACGCGACAAATTTAAAGAATCTAAACTTAAAACTATGTAAAGATTGTCTATATTTGGATGAATTTTATTATTTTGACTTACAAACTAGTTTATGACGGATTTAATAAGGGTGGTTGTAAAGATAAGTGAACCCTATTGTTACCTAAGCGGTCGGCTAGACCCTTGAAGGAAACAAATAACAGGTGTCACGCGCCAATCCACTTAAAATTCAGGGGCTGGGGTTTCTTTAACGGTGAGAAACCCTAAAGGTAATTCCTCTATTGGGCCATAAAATTCATCCAAATATAGACATACTTTATGTCCTCAAATGCTTCGTGGAACGTAATACAATTATTTTTACTTTTCACAATATATACAAGTTTGTTCTCCACACAACATAAACATTCTTTTAGTGTTGGCATTGTTACACAATTTCGCTACACACGGCAAATCGCAAGTACCTGCCGTTTGAAGATTTGTTCTTAGAATTTTTTTTATTAAATTTTTGTTTTTCGGTATAAAACCCCTTTAAATAGAAGATGATTTAACTGTTTTTCTAACTAAACTGTTATTTCAAATAAATGTTATACCTAAAAGCGGTAACAGAGTAAAGCTAATTAAGCAGATTTACATTTAATAATCATGTAGGTAAAGGTAGAGAAATAATTGAACAATCACTGAAATTATAAACGTTCACTATTCGTGTTCAAGCCTGAAATACATAACTATTTTTCTAAATAACGCTTTAAAAATAACAGTTAAAAGTAACAGCTATTTTAACAGATAGTAACTGTTAATAAAAATAACAGTTTTTGCCATCACGATCCAGAATAAGATGGCAATAGAAGCATAGTTCTTTCCTTGTTTTTAAAGTTTTATCTAAAATCGGGATAAGCTAGTGAAACGATCTGTAGAAAAAATATTGTTGTTAAAAATCCATAACAAAAAATATTGAAACAAAAATCATTTGACCATTTTGTGCTTCACAAGTGTTACAGTTTAAGAAGCGATAACCTTAAACTAAAATTATTAACATAAAAACAATAAAGGTTAAAAAGTTAATTTCTAAATGAATGAACGACTAGACTGATTTTAAAATAATCAAAAATATGTATAAAGACCGGATTTTCGTAAGGCCGAAAAAAGCTACAATATAGACCAAGTGAACAACTATTTTAAACTTGAATAATAAGCAATTTCAAGATTTATAGTGGATTTAGATTAGATGACATCATGCTTGATATTTGCAATCGCCCAAATACCTACCTACAATACAATCTTTTTCTTTTTTTTTAATAGTTTCAGTCGTTTTAAATATATATTTAAGTGAGAGATTTTACACTAATTGTAAGAGTGAACAGAGATTTTACGACAGTCTAGACAATAAAAAATGATAAATATTGTTTACTTATGGCTTTTAGAAGAGAGTTGAAGTTATTAATAGAGTAAAAAGCTTTACTCATGTAGTTATAGACTTACAAAGGCAGAAGAAAAGTAGTGCCTGAAAGTTTCCATAATTTCTAGTAAATATTGCCATTATAAAAATAGTTATATGAAATGCAAGTAGTCCAAGAAGCCAAGGATCCCTCCAATCAATCTGGAACAAAAATACAACTTTTACAGCTCATGGACAACAAGCTGTGCAATCTTTGATGATGAGAATGAAAGTAAATTAACTGGTTTGGAACTCTATGAAATAATTCAACAACAAACATGAATAATAAACATTTCGCAACCTTGAAGCAATTTTCAAATTGTCTCATTCAGCACAAAATAATTACTTACACTCCAAATGAATGATAAAAATCCATTTATTTGATTGATTTCAACAAAATTCTGTTCAATCATATTTAATAAACACTTAAAATTACAATTAAATACGAAAATAAATATTATGCTTATCTGGCATGTTGTTTTAACAAATCAGT
The DNA here is from genome assembly GCA_029207805.1 of Tribolium confusum. NCBI lineage: Eukaryota > Metazoa > Arthropoda > Insecta > Coleoptera > Tenebrionidae > Tribolium > Tribolium confusum. Next base: position 3,134,788 of record JALGAY010000004.1, read on the forward strand.
TTTGTAGACGTTGCTTGATACTTTTTCGTTAAACTACTGATAATCAATTATTACACTACACAACAAATTTTGCTATATTTTTCTCGGATTGTCAAAGAAATGATGTCAAACTCTGTCAACCGTCAAAAGATAACTGACGCTACGCCTGCGTAAAACACGGTTTTACGCACGGGGCTGTTTTACTGGTTGCATAGGTGTTTAATTGGAGAGAGTATTGCCACTTTCAATTATACAGAGTGACATAAAAGTATGGAATAAAATTCATATTTTCTAAAATAATGTTTTTTTAGATAAACGCCAAAACAAGTCAATTTTATTTTTTTATTGTGCACGTTTTTCACTTGTTTCCAAATTCTTTTGGCCAACTGATTTTTGCTGTGAAACAATGGATATTTTTTTAAATAGCAACCTCTATTTTTGGTGTTAAATATTAGAACTACTTTATTGAATTTTTCAAAATAGACGCAATTTTTAACAGAATTACTGAACTAAATGTTCAAATTGACGTTCTTCCGTTTATTGGTAATAATACAACTAATTTCCGAACTCAGTTAGCACATTATTTCTCATTTTTTGACTAATTAGGTGGTACTGATTTGGTAATTCTTTCTCTTAAATCTTTGAATTTGTTGCAAATATTTTTGATTTTAAGTAGTCCTTTAGAAAAACGCTCAATACATCAACTAAATAGTCTCTGACACCACGAGTGTAGTGTGGAGGTGCACCGTCTTGTTTAAACCATACATTAGCTGCTGGTATGTATAGGTCCTTTTTATTGGGAAAAGTTCCGCTAATGAACATCTAAATAAATTTGCCTAGTTAATAAAACGTCAAAAAAATACTGTCCTAACATGTGATTAGTTCAAAAAAGACACAACTACGGTTGAAAAAAGTTTGTACACTAAGCTAGATTTCCTTTTTTATCATAATTTTTTGTGACTTCTATAGATTTCTATTCGATTTCTAAATATTTCGTTACAAAGAGTATTTAATTAAATTAGAAAATTAATTTATAAAGAGTTATACTAAAGAAGTGTAAAAATATTTTTTTAAGTTAAAATAGATAAAGACTATTAGCCGAAACAGGTCCAAAATAAACAAATTAAGTAAAATTTTAAACTTATTTTTTAATTATAATTTTAAATAGGGTACTATGATTTGTTTTCTCACTTTAAAACAAACCACACGGTCCTGAAAAATAATATTAATTTTTCGTTGATGAAGTAAAACGTCGTCAAGCGGACAACACTTTTATTAACAACAAGTTGTTACAAATACTGAGATTGAAGGTGTTTTTTGTCATGTGAAGGATCAATGTCAAAAATAAAGTGTTTTTCTTCATTTGGATATATCAGAATCAGTGCGTTTCTAATAGCTTGTTTTAGATCTTCAAATAACATTTAACATTTATCTGACTCCACAAAATTGACATTGTTTCAGACGATATACGTAAAGGGTACCTAAGCAATATCTGAAAATTTGTCTCAAATCTTCTGCAAAACAAGCACAGTCTCAGAAAACTTCTTAATTTATTAGTATTTGAGGTATTCTTCCAGATCTTCACTGCTTCTCTCTTGTCAAAATCACTCTCAATTCTCTTTTCCAGAAACTGGCTTTGAGATATATCACTCTACGCTGGAGCAGGTGATACTTCTTAGCATTAATTTCAAGACGTTCAAACACTTGTTTCAGTCTAGTAATTTTATCTTCAAAGATCTTCGTATGTACTATAAAGTCATCAAGATAAACAATAGCAGTTTTCCAGTTCAATCAGCAAAACTTTCTAAGTGCAATCCAGCAAAACATTCTCCATTAATTCTTTAAATGTCGCTGCAGCATTACACTAAACTGCCAGAGTCTACCAAGTTCCGTAAATGCAGTATTTTCTTTGTCTTCTGGAACCACTTCAACTACCAATACCTATTTTGTAAGTTTAATGTTAAAGACCATGACGCCATTAAGATGGTTTCCAAAGTGTCGTCTATTTTAGATAATAAATAAAAGTGTTTTTTTGTGATGTTCTTTAGCTTTGTAGTCCACACAAAAGCTTGTTGAACCATCTTTTTACCAAAACAGTTGGAAAAACCGAGACTGTGAGATGGTTTCATGACTCGATTATTTGACATACTAGAAATTATCAAATCAAAATCTTCAATTCTAGCATATTATAGACTGAGCGTCTTCAACATTTATTTTCTGTTTTCTGTTAAAGAGATTCTTCTAAAATCTGTAGAGTCTTTAGCAAGAATACCCTAATTTTTCTTCAAAAATTTTCTTGTCAGTTTTTGTTCTCGTTTTTGCAGATATTTAGTGCTTCTGTTATGCAAATTTTTAAGCATTAGTAACAATTGATTCTAGTTGTTAATCAAAAATTTTACTTGTTTTTGTTGTTAACTATGCTAAAGAGCGGCTCACAAATTTCCAAAATGTACCTTTCTTAAATGTAATTGATTGTTTCTCAAGATTTAAAACTCATACTATTGTCGTAACTCTTTTAACAATTGTTTTTGCAACTAAGCAGTTCTTTAAAAAGCTTACTTTTGTGGGTTTCAAAACATGAATGATATTATAAGTTTTATTCTTAATTATAGTGACAGTTTCACCTAGTTCTGATAGTTTTGTTTCTTCAGAAGATACTATTTTTTTAGATTGATATAGCTTTTTGTTTAAGAAATGTAGCTTTTCATCTTTTATCTTGAGCACTCCTTTGTTAATGCAATTATACCACAATACCACTATTCTCTTCCAAAAAGTCTAATCCTAAGGTGCAGTCTTTAGTTATGTTAGCCACATAAACTAGATGGCTTTGTGCTGTATTACCTAATCGGATTTTTAGATGGTACACTCCATAAATTGAGAGTTGATTTTCATTAGTTGTTCTTTAAATTGCTTAGCCAAATTTTAAGTCTTCTTCAACATTTCTACTTGTTTCAGCCAGTACACGTAGATAAAAAATTGTCGTATTTAAGCTAGTGTCTACAGCAAATATTCTTCACAAATCCTTCAACACTCAGAATTTTGAAGAAAGCACGTCTTTTGTGTCAATAAATTTGAGACTTTCTTCACGCCTAACAGTCTCCGCTTTTTAAAATTGTTTACTACAAGCTTTCCTGCACGTTACTGCGTACAGGCAGTACTTGCACTTTTCATTAGGACTTTCTTTCTAAAGCTGCCACACGTCTTTTGGAAGCGTTTTTCTTGGTTACAGTTCTCGCACTTCAGAGGTTTTCGATATAGTTATTGTAATAAATGCAGAAGGAATACCATTCAAACTACTTTCGATAACACAACGACAGCGCATTATGCAAACCTTATAAGTTCTTTTGCTTCAGGAGCAAGAAGTCGCTAGAAATTTAGATCCAACAAATGACTTGACGTTTTTCGAGGACAATATCAAAAAAAGAAAATTGTGGAGACTCAGAATGAAGAATTTACAATAATTGTGATCCAAGTTTCTATAAAATAATTTTAATTTTCATTATTAATTTTGCTGTTTCTTACCAGTCATCACTAATCTATATAAAACATGCTGTGTTTTCTTATTACTTAATTTTTATGTGCTTAAAAATAATAGAAAATGTCGAACAACGTTGAAAAAATTTTGCACTTTTTATTAAAAATGTTTTCTACATTTTATTAAGCACCAATCAGAATTTAGAATTACTGTCAGATTACCATTTTAAGAACTTTCTAGAAATTTTTTAAATGTATATAAGCAAAATCAAGTTGTCATTTTAGTATTGAAATAGTCAACTGTTACTTAAAAAAAAAATGATTGGTTAGAAATTTTCTGGAAAGTTCTCTAAATGGTAATCTGATAGTAATCCCGAATTGTGATTGGTGTTTACAGGGAAACTGTTTTTAATAATAAAATTTTGTTGACTGCTCCACAACGTTTAGATGTGGAGTAGCATTCCTTGCAGTCTCTTCAAGCTCTGCTCGATGTTAATTTAGTAAATAAGAAAGCACAAAATGTTACATAAAAACTAGCGGTAAGTAAGAAATAAATAAATAAATCAATAAAAACAAAATTAATCTGTAGGAATTTGGACCAAATTTAATGTAAATTCTGTGTTTGGTGCCACCAAAATTTCTTGTTTTTTTATTTTATCCGTAAAAAAGTTAAGTCGTCTGAGAGATCCATTTCTTTTACTACACTTCTAGCCTCATCAGCCAGAGAACTTAGAAGGCCAGCATACTGCGCAATTTGGGTGTTATGAAAAGTAGTTACAATAGGTGTGCCTTGGGAATTTACAACTATTACACCGAAAACTCTTAAAAGGCGAGAATTGTGGTCAAGACAAGCGCTTCTAAAACATTTGTGGTCACCCTCAAAAAAAGTCCTGACTAGTAAGTACAAGTACATACTAGTCCTGTATGCAGTGGCGTGCAGGAAAACTTAGAGTAACTAACTTTAAGAAGCAGAAACTGACTGGGCGTAAAGAAAGCATCAAGGTTATCGACACAAAAACCGTGCTTTTTTCAAAAACTCTGACTGTTAAAAAATTTGTAAAAGATGTTTCGTGCATTATGCTTGTAAATACTAGCTTAAATGAAGCAATTGCTTATGCATGCAGACTGCCTGAAACAAGAAGAAGTATTGAAGAAGATCTAACATTTGGTAAAGCAAATTGAAGAACAACTAATGGAGATCAACTTCCAGTTCTTGGAGTGTAACATCTAAAAATTCGAGTAGGCAATGCAGCACAATATTATCTACTTTGTGTGGCTGACATCTTAGGATTAGACTTTTTGCGAAAGAACAGTGGTATTATTGACATGAAATAAAGAGTGGTCAGAATAAAAAATGAAGAAGTACATTTATCAAACAAAAAGATATGTCAATGTACAAAAATAGTATTTTCTTAAGATACAAAACTACCGGAACTAAGCGAAACTGTCATTACCATTAAGAATAGAAATTGTAAGATCATTTATGTTTTAAAACCTACAAATGTAAGCCTGTTAAAAAACTGTTTAGTTGCAAAAACAGTTGTTAAAGAATCTACAAAGTTAGTCTAAGTTTTAAGTGTTAAGAAACAGTCAGTTACACTCAAGAAAGATACAATTAGCATAGTTGACAACAATAACAAGATAAAATTTTTGACTGACTACGAGAATCAGTTTTCACCACTGTTTAAAGATTTGTATAACTAACAGAAGCACTGAACATCTGCAAAAACAAGAAGAAAACTTAGCAAAAAATTTTTTGAAGAAACATCAGAACATTTGCGTCAGAAACTTAACAGATTTTAGAAGAACCCTTCTAGTCAAATATAAAATAAATGTCAGAGAAGCCCAACTCATAAAATAAGCACAACGCCAAAGAACAACTGTTAATAAAGAATGTCCACCGCTCTATGATGTTTTATTTAAAGCCATCAGCCTAATAGGTGTTAGTATCATTTTCCGAATAATGCTTTTTATACTTACCAAATCAATTAAATATCATGCCATACCGTCAAGATTTCTAGAATTTTTTCAGAATATCATAGGAGTACTTCAGAATTTTATAAAATTTTTAAAGTTTTGTAAGAATATATTAAGTCTTGTACATTAGATTTCTTGAGCAGTTAAACCTTCACTAAAATGTATATAAGATGTCTCTATAATAGTTTTCAAGCAACGTACAGTTATAAATAACATTCTACACTCGACCGCAAAATTAACCGGACAGTTTATTGGAAAAATTTCAGTGACGAAAATTTGAATTAAAATGATTTTAATTGAAAATGTGCAATGATGAATATTCAAATTGAAATCAAGATAATTTTGATTAATTAATGTTCAAACTAAATAATTATTTACAAATCAAACAAAAATTTGATTTCAAGTAACAAAACAAAGCAAAACAATTAAGAAAACTGCAAAAAATTGTTTCACTAGCGAGTATTTCCTCCTCGCGCTTGAATTACAGCTCTCATTCGTTGAGGCATACTTGCAATCAAGTTTGCGATCTCATCTTGGGCTATTAGCTCCCACTCATTCAGCAACGCCTGTTCCAGCTCAACTGTTGTATGAAACTCGCCGTAGTTCTGCCTAATCCTTTTCTCCAGGTTGTCCCATATGAGGTTTAGATCAGGGCTCATGGGTGGCCACCTTAGCACCCGCACATTAACGTCGTGAAGGTACTGACTCGTAATATTGGCTGTGAGGGCGCGCATTATCGTGCATTAAGAGAAACTGTTCCCCTACAAATGGCGCAAAAGGAACCACATGCTCTTGTAAACACTCCCTAATGTACCAGTCAGCGTTAATGCTACCTCTCCGCACCGTTACAAGAGCTGTATGAGCCTCCAAAGAAATCCCTCCCTATACCATTACACCTCCACCACCAAATGCTACTCTAGGCGCAAAGCAACACTGGGCGTACCGTTTCCCCGGGCGTCTAAATACTCGTTGACGACGATCAGGTGAATACCTAGTGAAACGCGACTCATCCGTAAAGAGAACGGAGCCCCATTCGTTCATATTCCAATCAACATGGATTCGCGCAAATTCCAATCGCTGTCTGCGATGCTCTGCGTTCAACTTAGAGCCAGTAGCAGGTGGATGTAAAGTCAAATTGTTTTCCTTCAAACTTCTTAAAACAGTGTCAGAAGAAATCATAGTCCCATAAACATCTGCCAGTCTCCTGGCCAAAGCTGTAGCAGGAAGAGTCCGTTCTTGCAGCATTTGTAATCGAAGAAATCGGTCTTTCACTTCATTTGTTACTCGTTTTCTGCCTTGCCTAGGTTTTTTAAAATAGGAACCAGTTGCCCTGAACCTTTGTATCGCATCGGATACCGTGCTTTTAGGAAAGCCAAGAACATTTGGAATAAATCGTATGCTGCGTCCATCATTATGTAAAGCAACAGCCTGGGCAGCTTCTTCGGGACTCATTACAATCTGAATCGTTTCTACAACAAATCTCTTCCCCCAAAAGCCAAATTAAACAAACCAGAACCAGCTGTTGACACAAATTTGACAGACGTGTAATACAAGCAAAACCTTTCTGATTGGAAGCCGTCTAAGAAAATAGGTACAAAAAGTAATCTGCATGGTAGGGGTTATTCTAAAAAACTTGAATATCCTTTTTTTTAGTTGTTTTTTATGTGTAGCCATATAAAATCAATGTAGAGAACGTTTTCCCAAATTTACGGGACAAGGATCAAGGGTCCGGTTAATTTTGCGGTTGAGTGTAGTACATATGTAAAATGTAAATGTAAAATTATTACCTCAATCGTTAGTAGATACATTAATTACCCAAAAAAAGTTTTTTCTCAATTTTACTTTCTTTAATAGCTTTTCAAAAAACCTAACGTTTGTCGGGTTAGCTAACTTGTAAGCTAATTTCAAGTTAAGGTAATACCAGAACAGTAGTAGCTTCGTTTCCATAAAAAAATTTAAAGAATTTGAAGTTACAATTAGTTGTTGCTACAGGACTGATAAAATTTGCGATAGTACCTCAACTAGGTAATATTTCAACTTGAAATTAGCCCATTTGGGTACAATATATTGTTTTTTGTAGACCTGTTTCAATTATTAATATGTTATTTTAAAAAACAGATAAAAATAGAAAATAGAAGTAATATACAACAATGTTTCTAACAATACAATATCCTGAAAGACAGATAATATTGTTATAGTTTAAAAAATGCTAGTGCTAGTCAAACAGTGAAATACTGATTGTGTAAACACTTATTTCTGACTATTGTGTATAAATCTATTCACTATTTTAAAAATGCAACCATATCTTTTAAGATTATGGTGTACTTAAATAAAAAACACTTTACTGAAGTACAAGGGCAAATCAAAAATTGATAAATTAGCCTTAAAAGCTTCAAATTGTGAAGGTTTAGGTACTTACAATTTTTTTAAAGATATACATATCTACTCGATTTCATTTTACATTGTTGCGCAGTATTTATATAATATCCAATTTTTCCATAACACATTTCTTAAATTAAAATAATTATAAAAATTGCTTGCACCAATTTGCAATATTTTTTTTCTAAATTCCTAAAATGGAGAAATTTTGTGCTAGATCTCTCAGCACTCCCCATTTCTCTTAGCTTCAACAATAATTTTATTTATTATGAAATTATCTTTTATACTCTCAGTAGATTTTTTTAATATTTTTGCCAACGTTTCGCTTTATTATGCTTTTAAAGCTTCTTCAAGATCTTAATTTGCAATTTTTATTTTATATTTTAGAAAAAATTACTGTGAAAAAAGTAATTTTATAAAAACTCAAATATAAAAATTAAGTGAGCCTCTCTAAAAAACATATCTCGGTGGGCCCCAGTACTAAGACAATTATTTCGATCAATTAAAATTATTAAAATAGAAAAAATCAACTCAATAATTACTAAATTAGCAATAAAATTTTGTGCTAGATTTTTGGCCCAATTACTTTTTATCAATATATTGATTACGATTGATATAGTTCAATTAAACAGATAACACAAATAAAATAGAAATTTTACTGCTTGAAATTTCAATATTCCATAAACTAAAAGTCAAAAATTTGTATGACTAAGTTTTTATCAAATTATTGACAAAAGAAATGACTAATAATACCCTTGTTAGATAGTCCTGACAACTAATAGTGTGACCCTTAGCCAACGATCTTTATTGTTGCGATAAGAAAATTTTCCAGTCACTAAAAATACGTGACTGTATTTATATAACTAAACAAATCACGGATATAAACTATAGCCAAAACAAATTGATTTTGAAAATCAAAATTTAATTAATTTGAGATGATCCATGTCTTTAAATTTTGATGAAATTTAATTTTTTATCTTCGCGATGTTATTACAACTAAAATTTTAGTGATAATTTGTTTTAAAAAAATTAGAAACAATACTGTAACAACAGATTTTGTAAACAGATTATTATATCTTGCGTTTGGTGATTATGTTTTAAAAAGTAATTTAAAATGATTGTTACTTGATATTTTTCAAAGATTATGGCTGTAGGTCGTGACCTATGATCTCCAAAGTTTTTAGGTAGATAAAAAGTTAAAAACATTCCTATAATATTGTGATAAGAATAATCCACTTATCTCAATCACTCAATGATTATATCTTTGGATATAGCTGAATTTACTCTAAAAAAATTAAAGTTAATTAATAAGTATTATTGACAGATTTGTAATTATAGTCCAAACAGTATTACCAAACAGTGCACACATGTAACCAATTTTTTTAAAGATGATATTACGATTCTAATTTAGAACATGTTTTCAAAATAATCCAAACTGTTTTAGTAACAGAGATCTAAAGATTGCAGTTTTCTACTGAAATAGTCTTCACTGAAATTTCAATTTGCGTTTAATTGTCAAACTTTGTTAAAAGTTTGTTTAATTAAATTAGTTACGTCTCTGCACTGTTCGGTGATCTGCATATTACTACTATTACTGTTGAAATTAAAAATTGACGATTAAAAAAAACAAAGAACAAGCACAACTACGATTTATATAAGAGAGAAAAGAATGTTTAAAAGAAAAAGAAAGCAACGACAGATCTTAGAAAAAAAAATTGAATAATTTTATTTGTTTTACATTGAGATTTTATAAATTATTGTGCTTCAAATTAAATGAGTACCATTAAATATAAATCTGAGCTTAACAGGTTGCAGTTTCGGTCTGAACGCATCCAATGGAATAACTCGAAATAATGATTAGAATAAAATAAAAATTGTTGTAAAAAAAATAGAACAAGCATCAGTAAAATTTAAAAATAAAGTAATACATAAACATAAACATAAAAATCAGGAAAAAATATTAATAAGTTAATTTAAGAAACAAAAGCCGAAAAAAATTCGAAAGCAGAAAATTGAAATTTATGTATCGGTCGAAATATTTTCAGACATTTTTTCAGTCATAACTAAGCTTCAGTGCTGGAGAGTCTTGATTAAACGACCAGGTAATTAACCGGTGTAATCCAGCGAGTTGCATGTTATTCATTCAACTGGTCTACTGGTCAACTGGTGTAGATCAGTTGAATATATAACATGCTACCCGCTGGATTACACCGGTTAATTACCTGGTCGTTTAATCAAGACTCTCCAACACCGAAGCTTAGTCATAACTCATAATCATGATGTTTAAGAGTATTTTTAATAACTCAATTAAACAAAAAAATTTTTTTACACTACCTAGTTTATTTGCGGACTTTCTCTTTACATTAGATTCATTTAGAAGACATTTTTAAAATATTGTTCTAAGTATGCTTCTTGGTTGTTTTAATTATGAACAATCTTTCAACTTATTTAATTTCAACAATATCTAAAATAACAATTGCTATTTTTCATTAAGATTAATCACAATGTATTTTTATAATTGCCTTGAATTGAATGATAAAAATAATAAATTTATTGTTGTTGATACACGTGATTTAGATATATAATTACAAAAAGACGATTTTTATAACAATCTTTATAAAATGCCCTTTGTAGCAGTCATTTTTTTATAAAATAAGCCTAACAATTTGTAATATTCTTTTTTTACAGAAGGCTTTTTTTTTATAAAAATCGTTATAAAATACCCATTCCAGATTCCATTTTTATAGTTTTGGTTGAAGAAAGCTATAAATAAAATGTCTCTACTTATTAATTCAGATTTTTTTAAAATGTCTCTTCTGACAGACAATTTTTGCAGGTTGTGGGCTACAATTTCTAGTATATTAAAATGCCTCATGTATACAATGCCTGTGTATATAATTTTCATTTTTATAAATTGCCGTGTAATGCTCTCAGTTTTTATAAAATTATGCCAACTTTTATATTAAATGTCTTTAATTGTTAGAACTAATTATTATAAAATAAGCTCTACAGTTTCTTTTTTTTAAGTCATTTATATAGCAATTCTATTAAAATGCCCATTGCAGGTTTTATTTTTATAAATTGCGGCCTATGACACCTACTTTTTTTTATAAAAGCCCACAACTTTTGATTTTGATACAAAAAAGACCACAAAATGTCTCCTGTTAGTTCCTGTTTTTATAAAATGAGCCAATTTTTCAGAAAATGTGATCTACAATTTTAAGTATATTAAAATGCCCTTTGTAGTTTCGATTTTTATAAATTGTTGCCGATGATTCTCAGTTTTTATAAAATTTTGCATATGACTTTTTGCTGTGAAAAAAAAGCTATAAATAAAATGTCTTCTGCTGATAGCGATTTTTATATAAAATGCCTCTTATTATAGTGACAGCCAATTTTTTTAGAATGACCTCTACAGTTGACTACTATGACACCTAATTTTTCTTAAAAAAAGCCCATAACTTCTGTTTAAAAAAAAACACAAAATATTTCTTGTTAAATCCAATTTTTTTAAAAAATGACAGCCAATTTCACATAAAATTTTGTATATAATTTTTAGTATATTAAAATGCCCTCTGTAGTTTCCATTTTTTAAATTGTTGTCTATGCTATGGCTCCCAGTTTTTATATAATTTTGCTTATAATTTTTGGTTTAAAAAAAAGCTATAAACAATGATGCCGATTTTTATATTAAATGTAGTGATGCAACGAATAGTATATTCGGCCTGTCGCCGAATATCGAATATTCGGCTTTACCTTCTCGCCGAATACCGAATATCCGACGAATATTCGGCAACGCTAAGTAGCGCCAATTTTTTCTTGTTTTTCTAGGAACACACTTATTTGTGCAGTTGCAAGACAAAAGGAAACTGGTTTGCACCGCTAAATTAAGCGCTTGCACGTATTACTTAATTATTTTATAGTTTTATCTTTTAATTTATAAAAATAAAAAATTGTTAAAATATAAATGTTTTTTATAAAAAATAAACAAAAAAATAGTTTTTTTTAAACAACCACAAAATTGTTGTTTATTGTTACTAAAAATGCTGTTTAATTGTCGAGGAGTAAACAAAAAAAAATTAACAACTAGAATATTTTTAGCTGTTAATGCCGTTTTTAGTGAAAAACACCCAAAATACTAATATTTGTGTCAACTGGCTGTTTTTGAACTGTGCTAACTGAGATGCGTTGTTCGCAAGGTTCAAATTTTTGTCTTGACTTGGTTTTCTTTTTATTTTTTACTCAAAATTGACTACTAATTCGGGTCTCAAACATTTACCGTTTACGTATTTTTTTTGCTTTTTACGTCTTATAATTATCTTTCAGTTTTAGTAATTTTTAGAATCTTTAATACAGTTCTTTTTGGTTAGTACTAGTATTATACATAGTACTAGTAGTAGTCGACCGACTCTTGTAGTAACATTCGACCGACTACTACTAGTAATATTCGGCTGACTGTTACTAAATAGTCGACCGCCTGTTACTAAAATAATCAGTCGACAGTCACTGATGATATTAATAATCATTCAACATTTTTTAATTTACTGTTGATGTAGTTGATATATGTATAATAATCACATAAACAATAAATAACAATTTCCCGAATGTATTCTATTTATTCTCGAGTTTTCTTCCTATTCGGTATTCGGCCGAATAGTGAGTCGGTATTCGGTATTCAACCGAATACTAAAAATCTAGCCGAATACGCCGAATACCGAATAGTTACCGAATATTCGTTGCATCACTAATTAAATGCCTTTTAATACGACAGCCAATTTTTTTAAAAATGAGCTCTACAGTTTTAATTTTTTTTTACAAAAAGACGATGCTAATAAAATGCCCATTGCAGGTTCTATTTTTATAAATTATTGTCTATGACTACCTGTTTTTATAGAAAAAAGTTATAACTTCTGATTTTAATAAGTAAAAACGTTTAAAATGTTTTCTGTTGATTCTGATTTTTGTAAAATGATAGCCAATTTTTATAAATTGTTGCCTATGACACCTAATTTAAAAAACAGCCTTTAATTTCTAATTAGCTTCTAATTTTGATATAAAAGGCTACAATTTCTATTATTTCTGTTATTTTTATAAAATGACAACCAATTTTTCAGATAATGTGATCTACAATTTCTAGTATATTAAAATGCCTTCTGCAGTTTCCTTTTATTATAAATTGTCGTTTAGGGCCCCCATATTTTATAAAATTTTATCTATGGCTTCCATTTTTGATCTAAAAAGTGTCTTCTGTTAATTCCCATTATTTTGGCGAGAATAAAAAATTGGTAGCTCAATGCCAAAAACAGCAAACAGCGATGTGATTTGAGAAATATTTTTTTTATGCAATTGGAGGTTCCAATTAAATAAAATATCAATTTTAATATTTGTAATATGTATTTTATCAATAAACAATTCAATTTCGAAATAGATGATATTATTTAATTCAGGTAAAACTTTACTTTAGATTAAAACCAAAGTTTAATTAACAAATTATGTGCGTGTCTACAGGTATTTCTAACTTGTTATTACAATAAAAAAAATAAAAACCCTAATGAGTGTGTTTAACAATTTTTTTAAAAATTGTTTATTGAAAATATTTTCTAATCAAAAGCATTTTAATTAAAGAATTTTTTTTTAAATTATTGTCATTTGAAGTAACGACTCAAGATAAACACATAAATATCATTTTGCATGTAAATAATAGCAAGAAAATCTCTGTCATGTACCTGAAAAAATAGCATAATGCACCAATTTGGACTTATTTAAAAAAAGAATTGTCTTGAATAATTCAGTGGGATGAAACTCCGCCTGTGACACGTAATTACTGATAATGCAGTTCATGTTATTTTAAAATAATCAACTCGAAATCTGAACTTTGTAACGGACAGAGAATTCAACAGATAAAGTTTTCTATAAGGTTTCAAATTCAAGATTATTTGAACATTGTATGTTCTACTGGTCTAGTGAATACATATCTTAGTGATCGGTAAGGTAAGTCATTAATTTTCATTCAACTTGAGACACTTTACTAACACTTTGCGAATATTAAGATGGCACCACCGTTTGATTTGGATACTTCACCACTCAGTGAAGAAACGAAAAAAATTGCCGAACAAGAATTGAGAGAAACGCCCGAAAATGTCGCGAAGGGCCTAGAAGAGTTGAGGGAGCTTTTGAAAAATGATGACACGATTTATTTCAAAGATGATGATGAGACTTTGATTACGTTTTTGAGACCGTGTAAATTCTACGCAAAGAGTGCGTATGAACTGGTAAGATCTATTTTTTTTTTAATTTAATATATCATCAAAATATTTATTGCGAAGTGTGCAATGTAATATCCTAGAGGGATGGATAAGTGTGAATTTTGAAGCTTAAATAGATATTTCTTTATCAGAATATTATTACGATTACGAAACAATTTAATATCCTATTTCAAACAAGAAAAACATTGGTTATTTTTAAAATAACAAAACAAACTTATTTATTATATAATTTGTATAAACTATTACCAAAACTATTTTTTTTATATTAGACTTACTCGTGGATATATCTATCAAAAAATTTGAATTTCACCTTCCCACTTTTTTTTGATTTTAAAAAATAAGCACCCAACTAACAATACATGAATCTTAAGAACTTTTTTGTCTACTTTATGGGCGTTTCAATTTTTATTTTTTTAAATATTTATTTGTCTATTAAATGTAATATTTTTTAGATGAAACGCGTCAGTGATTTCAAATTGAAGTACAAAGATATCTTGGGAGATTTAATGCCTGAAGATGAAAAACTCGCATTTACAGAACACAACGTCGTTAATGTTTTGACAAACAGGGATCAAAAAGGAAGAAGAGTACTTCTAGTCAGTGTAGGAGGTGAGTTTACCATTTGTATCAGTATTATACAATACAATTTTTTTATAACATATAAAATCTAGATTAGTTGGTTTTGATAAATAAATTAATTTTCAAATCGTCACTCTTATCAATTTTAAAATATTATCTATTTCACAATAATATAAATATTTAAGTACAACACATAAAAAATGTGATAAAAATTATATTTGGTCCTTTTAATAATAGACAGTTAATTTATTTCAGTTAATAATTATTTAACAAATTTTTTTTGGAAAAATAGTATTCTCGCTTAGAGTTACTACTGATTCCAACATTTTTTTTATTGAAAAACATTATAGTCATCAGCATTCAACTTACTACTTACTATATTATAATAAAAAAATTATTGCAACCTTTGAACAGTCATTTCCTAGACGTGATTCAAGCAAATAATAATAGTTGCAGGAATTTAACATTAGCTACCAGGTCAAAGTATCTACTCGAGAAAAAAAAGTTGATGAACGACTCATTGTAATTATAGAAAAAAATAATATGTGACAGATTTTTGACCGCAGATTTAATTATAGACTTCGTCACGAAACATTGTGTTTAGGCCATCTCTCTATTTAATTCAATAATGGGTGTTTTGTTAGTTTTTCTTCTCGTTTCTACATTGTTTTGTGACCTAAACTATATTTATCAATCAGAAATATTACAAAAAAAATTGTTTTTATTTCTAGGAGATGTCGTTGCATGCTTCTGCATCATGTAACCTGATTTTAACTTTTAATTTTAAAATTACAAGCTATATTATTAGCAGACTTAGGCAAAGAAATGTCACGGCGGGAAATCCAAGCGGTGCGATCGCTACACATTGGAGCGCGCACCGAACTAGACCGCCTTATTAGAGTCCGTACACTTTCAAAACAGCACACCAATAAAAGTGTGCAGATGACAAAATAGTGTCGGGCCAGTTCCATTTGCAAATTGAAGCGGAGGAAGCCAAGCGGCACGTGGTCAGCGAAAGATCAGCGGCGTTCGACATTCTTGGTCATTCTGTTTAGAGTCGTTTGCTGACAGATTTTAATGACACAACATGCTGTTCTCAAAGTGTACGGACTCTAGCTACCTACTTATTTAACGAATTTACAGAAATTTGTATATAGCAATCGTACTGTCCGTCGTCTCTCGAATTTTACTTTCTAGTTTTAATTTTCGTGTTATTATATTAATAATATATATTACGGTTACACACGGCAAGCCTAGATCCGACGCTTATAGCTCGAGCTGAATGCAAGCGAGTGCAGTGAGTCTGCGTGACATTGCTATGCCTATGTCTGATTATTAGTTTGTTTCCCCTTATAAATAACAATTTTACATTCTGTAGACTGATGTTTTCGTAATTATCAATTTTGATTAAAACTTCAGAATGTCAGTGATAAATTATTAATTTTTGGAATTTTCAGCAAAAAATCATAAAATATTGTACTCAGCTCGCCTGCAATTAGCCTAAACAAAAATTCAAAAATTCTTTTTTATTTAAATAAAATTGGTAGCTCAAGAAGACATACTTTCTACTTATACTGTCATAAACTGTCTTAAAATCGATAAAAAGCAAATTTGTTTTTATTGTCTGTTGGCAGCTTCTCTTTTATTATAATTGTTGTCTTTCTTATTACGATTGTCCTTTTGTAAAACCACATTGGTAATCATCTTTTTCTTATTTTTTTAGTTTATTAATCATTAATTACAGGTGTTATTAGCATTATGCTTATATTGCGTTCATCAGCCCTATTCATCACTTTGTTTTGTCTTCTTTCTTTTCTTTCTTCTATAATTTTTTTTATAAAATTAATCATTATTACCATTATTTTTTCTCCACTCTTCATCATTTCCTGGGCTCTCATTGTTTTCAAATTACTCGATATCCAGCTTTTCTTTATCGCTTTATCAAGTGTAGTTATTTCTATCTTCTTTTGCTGTTCTCTGTTTTTGTTGTACTATTCCTCTTCAATTGTTTTTTCCTACTTTCTTTTCTTTTCGTATTAGATGGTCATGACCATATTCATTCTACCAAAATTTTGTTTTTTAATTGGAATTCTTTTCTAAATCTTTTTGCATCCTTAGCAGAGGTTTACCTAAAACCTGTTCTAGTTCTACTCTTATTCAACTGTGTTTCCTATTACTTGCTTTTCTTTTAGTTGGTCAGCAAAAGTCTGTTTTTCGTGTTCTATTCCTCTTAAAATGTTCTCCCTACTTTTTTTTCTTCTTACTAGTTAGTCAAGGCAATGTTTATCCCAACAAAATTTCATAATAGAAGTTTCTTATCTTTCTGTTTATTCTATTCTCATATCATTTTGGTTAGGTCTTTTCTCCTTTTTGTATTTTTTGCACTTTTTCTTTATTTTTAACAATACGTAGCATTGCAACTATGTAGTTTTTTTATTAAATAATTTGTTTAAAATTATCAGATTTTTTAATTATTATTAACAAAATACTTAATTTTTGTCTAAATTCCAGGGTCATGGGACACTTCCAAAGTAACAGCAGATCAACTCTTCCGCATTTTCTACCTCATCCACGAAGCTGCTGTCTTAGAACCCGAGACTCAAGTCCGCGGAGTTGTTGTCATAATGGACTTTGACAATCTAAGTTTAAAACAAATTTCCGCATTGTCACCTGCTTTCAGTATGAAACTGCTCAGTTTTATCCAAGATGCTATGCCATTGAGACTTAAGGAAGTCCACATGGTCAAACAACCCTTCATTTTCAAAATGGTCTGGGCTATTTTCAAGCCCTTCATTAGGGAAAAACTAAAGAACAGGGTATGTTTTAGATCTATTTAAATAATTTAAAAAATTTTGATTTGTCGTATTTTAGATTTTCTTCCATGGAAGCAAAATGTCCAGTTTGCATAAACATTTGGACCCTTCGGTTTTGCCGAAAGATTACGATGGGACAATGCCGAAAATAGACTATACAGGGGCGGACTGGTTCCCTTGCATCGAAAGTTATGCCGAACATATACGTACTTGGAATACATTTGGATATAAAAAGAAGTAGGGTTAGGTATATAAACAATGTTATATTATATTCATAAGTAAACTAAAATAAATTGTTCCTGTTTTATATAAATAAACAATATAGTTTACATGAGTTTTATAACCTGTGGCAGGGTTTTCATTTCGACAATGGCAATTTAGGCACGAGCACGGTCTGCCACTACAATGAATAAAATTTATTTGTTCGTAGGAACAACCCTTTGAGATGTTGGAATTGAGGGACAGCAAAAATTGGGAATGTGAGCAGTTATTAAAACTCGAATTAGACATTATTATAAAATTTAATAAAAATAAAAAGAAAAGTAATAAAAGTTATACAATTACAAAATGAGCTAATTTATCAAAATTTAGAGTAAAATTTAACATACCAAAAATGAAAGGGAAAAATAAGTGGATACCAACAGTATGACTAATTATCAAATTACAAATTATTACATTACAAGAATTATATAGTGCGAGGTAAACTAAATTACACTGAAAATCATCCCCCATCGTGTTAACTGATGGTGGGTACTTTACGGTACTTTAATATAACGGAAATTTGTGATAGATGACTTTTCAATAATTCAAGCTCATTAATCCCCCGAGTCGGGCTTACAATGTTTACATTTCCGACTCTCTGGATTTATCATTGAAATTTAAATGTGCAGATAACAGACGGAGTTCATAAACAAAATATTATACTTATACTGAGAGTTGCCTTATTCTAGAAGGAGGGTAGGAAAACCAAAACTAATTTCAAAAAACGGTATAAAAATGAGTTACTTAAAACAACAAAAATTACAAAAGCAATAGGTCCATCCCCGAACAGTTCACATTTTAACTTGCGTTTCTATCGTACCAAACCATAACCTTTTGGTAATCATAAATTACCAAACGAAACTTTAGAAAAGCTGCCATGGTTGTTTAAAACACCGAGAAGAATTAAATCAAAAAGGACTTACTTGCAACATCTTGTGGAACGGTTCTTTACACAAACACTTTTACTTTTAACTTCACAACTCAAAAAGGGGAACTTTAATTACTGCTTCGCTGGTAACTTGTCATATACAGAACTTTTTCGCCTCAAGCGTCTGGGGCTTTATAGGGACCCTCCTTTGTGTAATTAGAGGTCGGGCAGCGGTCATAAAGTATTCCAGACGAATTTTGAGCCACAACTCCACAAGATTTGTTTATATTTTGTGCTAAAAGCTTTTCATGGCTAATTGGTATCAAATCTCATGGGAAACTGTCCAGTGACCTTACATTGACTTTGCTTTGTCTAAACGTTTAAAAATTGAATCGCGAAATGAATTTCCTTAGATTTGATTTTCCTTTACATTATTTTTAGAAGACCAAAAGGGCATTAGTGACCCTTCACAACCACTCCCCCCTTAAAAGAAAAACACGGGTTTTAATAACCCGTGGCTTTTCCTTTACATACAACTAACTTACAACCTATAAGTCCTTCACTTTCCTACTGGAATCGTTACTTGATTACCAAAATTCACTTTACTTTTATAGAAAGACTTTCTAATTCCAGTAGTAAAACTTGGGACGTAGAGTACAAATTCTTGGTTGGATCGTACATTGGCTGTGTCGCGAAACACCTTTTCACTTCACATTGCGCACTCACTAGCTCTGCTTTTAATTAGCACAACACTTTTAACTTTTACCTGCTGCTGAGTGAACACTGGGTAGATCGATGTTGTTGGACCAAGGAAAATGGATTGTCAGATTCCTGCCTAACTCGTTAACTACCAGTCTGATAGCAGACTTCCTTATGTAGACCAAGACTTGAAACTTGAAACTTGAAAATGCAAATGAAACTTGAAAATGGGCAAAGTTGAGAACTCATTGACTCGGTGACCACCCTGGTCACTCTAGTCTTCGTTCTTCTATTCTTCTTTCCACTTTTTTACTTGCTACAGTAAACAGCTTAACCAGCCCCCTTCTTATGACATTGAACCACTCTCCAAAGTCCACCTTAATTTAACCCCTCTCTTTTTAATGCTTAAAACAACCATGATTTATACCCTACTTGATTAACCGTTACAAAACTATACTATTAATCCGACTTGTTATATGGTTTGGCACGATATGTCTTTAACATAAACGAACTAAAATTCAGGGTATATAAAACTTGCTTCTTATTACCTCTACATACTCGCATACCCTGTTACTCCGCGGCAATGATATTCGGGGAATGAACCTACGCTTAATCTACGTTACTTTTTTTTTTCTTGAATCGCATTATTTGGTTTCTCCTCCTCCTCTCCAGAATTAATAATTTCTGCTTCCTAATCGAGTATCTCAGTACGGTCTTTCTCAGCTTTCACGTTTTGTATTTCCAAATCATTCATCATCTCTTTCTTATGTTAAGGTGTAATAACCACAGCGTTATCTTCGATAACCTATCTAATAACCCTTTCTATGATTTCAACTCCCAGGAGTCAACATCTCTTTTTCAACTAAACTATTCCCCCCCTCTCCATTTCTTTCTAACCGGTCGCGTCCACCAAAAAAAATATATTTTTCTTTTTAAGTTCACGCTACAGGTTTCCACTACGGTTGCTTTTTTTTTTCTTCAACTCGACCTAATGGGAATCTTCATCATCTTTAAATTCTTCAAACGTACTCAAAAAAATTCCTTAACTTAGAAATGACATTTCTATCTCGGTCACAAGGTCACCATTAATATTTTGTTTCTGTTCATTATTCGTATAATTTAAAAGTTCATTCTTTTCCATCTTTGGGCCCATGTTGGAAAAGAATAGACTTTGTGAGGTAGATCATTCATCCTGTTCTTCATCTATTATTGGACCTTCATTTTGTACACAGGCCGATCAAGTCGTGTTTCTATCCTCAAAACATTTAATTGTAACATTATCCCCTTTAACATCATTGGTATTACTGGCCGGATAAACTTTAACGGCTCTTACAACCGGAACCGACTTTTCGGAACTACTGGCCGGAAAAATTTCAACGGCACTTACAACCGGGACCACTTCATCAGAACCACTGGCCGGTAAGCTTCAACGGCACTTACGTGTTCAACCATTTTTCTTCCTTTGTTACATTCCTCCTCTTCAAATTCATCAACTTTATCGCCAAGAAAAAACTCTTTCAACATACTTTTCGGTAAAACCGTCACGACATTATTTAACTTTGATCTTCCTTCTACTTTTAGATAGTTGTTCGTAAATCGACCTTCCTCTGTTAGATCATTATAAGTTTTACTCGTCCTTATCTGTTCTTGTTCTTCCTCTCAACCCAATGGCAACTTTAAATTTGTGAACAAAATCTCTTCCTAATAAGATAATTCCCAATATATCCTAATAGAAGCATCCTTAGTTTTTTTTTCTTCACCTTATTCTTACACCCTTTTTTAGTCCGAACCTGTGGTCTTAAATTTTCTTGATGTTGTCTTAAGGCATCACAATCATCTTCAAAGCAAACAGTATAACTCTACTGCTGATTTTCTTTTCAATATCAAAACGTTGATGTTCTTTTATCACATTGTAGTTGTTGTTGATGTTTTTAATTGCTTCCTTATTTTGCAGTAGATGATCATTTTCATCGATGTTGTTGAATTTTCTTGTATGATGTCATTATCCAATAAGGTTTGAATTTTCTTATCTAGAATTTCTTTCCCTTTTGAAATTGGAGGTACATCTTCACTAATCCCAGACCAATCTTCGATGCTTGACTGTTGTTGTACAAGTCAGTTGTTAATTCGGGGTCCGGAACACATCCTGATATTCGTCAATTAATTTTTTTTTCAAAGTCCCGACCATTTATTTTCCTTTGGGGTAGTTTATTGTTGATAATACTTCCTTTACGGGTACCAAATGCGTAGGGGTGCCACCCCCCATTATCCTGTTTTCAATCATCAGTATATTCAATTAATTGTAACTCGTTAATTGTTTTTCCTTTATTAAGTTTCACTGACCTACTCAATGTGTTCACGACCTGTAATTGTATCTCCTTGCGATACCGATTAAGCGACCTTGCCGTCACTATACTCAGCCGTTGGTCATCTGATGTCTCAAATAATCACAAGTTCCTCATCACCTTATACATTAATTTTTCTGTAATTCCCAAACAAATGGCTCAATTTCTGGCTGGGATTTCCAATTTCTTCTTAAGTTTAATCTTTAACACCGATTTATAAATTTTATTCGACGCTTCATCCGGTGCTTTGCTTAGATTTTCTGTTATTTGAGAAGATTCATTCTTTCTCGACGTAGGCGCCGTGTCGTGAAAAAATAAACCCTCATTGGCTGACCGGTCATTCCTCTCCTCGTTCGAGATCTCTTTTAACTTTACCCGGGTCGATGCAGCGTTTGTTACCCCCTCATCTGCGACTAACCTGTCACAGACAGTGCAAACGGATGACTTCAAGCCCCTGTCGGACGACTCAAAGCTCCAAACGGGCGTCTTCAGGTCCCTCACCGGCAACCCAAAGCCCCAACCGGATGACTCATGGACCTTATCACGTGGTCCAGAGCTCCACACGGATGACTCAAGGACCCTATCCGGCATCCCCAAGCTCCAAACGGACTTCCCAAGGACCCTATCCGGCATCCCCAGGTTCCAAATCAGGCGACATAACGTCCCTAGTACATTTTCCTTTTTCCGCCGCGGCAACGTTTACGGGCTTACTTGCCCAACAATTATTTTCCTTTTTATCTGGATACGTATCCCCCATTACATTTTGGTAACAGACCCCATCCTTTTTTTTACCTGTTTTATCACCCTCAACCCGAGGATTAGCGACCTCAGCCCCATAACTTTCTTCTTGCGCTTCGTCTTTTACTATCCTTGCGCTACCTAATTTCTTACCTTCGCTGTCGAGGGCATTTACCGGGCCAAGCCACTCCCTTCTGTTTCTAAGGGTATCTGGTGCTGACCTATTTTCACCATTCCCTTCGACCAGCAGATATTTACTTTAAATTTTTCCTAGAAATCCAGTCCCAACAACATTTTTCCTCCAAGCTGACTTCAGCCGTGAACTGGTGTAATAAACTCGTATTACACCTGGGCCCTAATTGAATTTTCAACATTGCTAACCCCTATTCTTAATTGAAGCCTCCTGGACAGTTTTTTTTTTTCATAGCCATTATCGAATATTCTTTTTTGTTGTTTCGAATTTCATTTTGAATATTTTACTACGAGACATCAGTACCAATTGATTATTTTAACGCTTTTTTTTCTGTCAACGTGATTGACCCCATGATCCTATTTTCTTGACCTACACCCTCGGTGGGATCATTTTCTCGGTATCGAATACCTCCCGAATATATATTCATCAAATTTTTCCAAGATGTTGAGCAGGTTTTTAGGGATACACCTTAACGCATTTACAAGCTGAGTGTTATTCCATGATTATTCCTGCTGAGACCGTACATTAGTTGTTATTTTCGTTTCCCAGGACCATACTGGTTTATTGATACTACGCGAATTTCCTTAACAACCGATTCGTCTTTCGGCGACCAATACCCATAATAAAGCGAGCAAACTGTTATGCGCTTCTATCTTACCTGTGATTTTTACCCTGTGATTGCGCTTTATTATCGTTATTAATTAATTAATTTTTGCTTTTTATGATGGACCTAACTGCAATTATAATTTGTCAAACTATCACCGATTAAAATTTTGAGACCTAGGCACAATTAGCTTTGGTTTTTAATTGGTTAAGACGGGTCCCTATTGTTATCGAAAATTTTCCTACACGAAGGATGATGTCATCTGCATACCTTCCTCGACTCGCATCAACGCGAGCATTTATTACGAACACATGCGTTATCTCACTGCCCCCGATAATTCCGAGATTATTTAACGTAAAATGACCAAATTTTGTGGAGCCATAATATTTAAGAAAATTCCACATTATATTAAATTTTCCTTTAGTCTTTTTGTTGAAAACACAAAAATTTACTTTTACAATTTTGTAGTCTTTCAGCCTGAATTATTTTTAAATAATTTAAGAAACTTCTCTTCCCTTTTTTTCAATTTAAAGAAAATTAAAGTGTCTCTTAACTCCTTAGTGCGGATCTGTACTATTAATTAAGTGTTCTTATCGGGAGTCACTCAACTCGAGCTTTGATCTTGTTCCCATTTACTATAAACTTTTAGAGTAAAATAATTCTTAATTGAAAGTATATCAGAAAAATTTTGAAAAATATTTCACAATAATAGAGAGGTTAACCAAAAATTCAACACACAAAAATTTCAATCCAATTTTTAGTTCACAAACAAAATTAAATAAAACCGTTTGATTAAGTCGCATTATTAAATAAAATCTTTCTTACTTTTTAAAAAATTTAGATTTTTCAAACAACTGAAATTTGACTCGACAGCCAAAACTTTACTAATTAATTTATTTATAAAAAAAAGAATTAGAATTTCATTAGATGAATTATCAAATTAGGATTATTGTCTTCGATAATTTACTGCTGACCTTGCCCTTGACTTGTTTAATTATTACAGATCCACATCTAAGCACTGCGTTTAATCGGGATTCGGTTTTTCGAACATTATTAACATTAATTTTTCCAAGGTTATTAATTAATTTTCCAAATAGAATTTTGAATAAATCCCTATTCACCCGGTATTGTATTAAAACGGAATTTTCCCAGAAAATTTTATTAACTTCCGTTATTTACACGTATTTTTCAGGGATCTTTTCCATGAATTCCCCTTTCTTTCTGCCAAAATTACCGATTTAAGAACAAAATTTAAAATCATTTACTTTCGTCATCGACTTTTCCGCGCGTTCTCATTTTCTTGAATAAGGTAATTTTTGGAAATTCACATATCCGAGTCATTTGATAGAGTTTGACTGCGGACAAAAGCTCCGAAAATTTTTAAATTTATGATAACCGTTTTTGCGACATTTGACTTATTTTAACGCCCAAAAATTTTCAGTTTTTCCACGATTAATTCCCACGTAAAGGTACTTAACCCAAATTATGACACTAGGCTCCCGAAATTTAATTTTGCATTTTCTTTGTTTTGTGTGGACACAAAGATTCTCACGCCTTGCGTAGCGATAACGCATCGGTGGCGGCGTCGTGACCTTGCTGGCTAAAAGAATTCGTCAACGTATCGTATTTCCGTCTGCACGTGCATATCGTTTTTGATCTCACAGATTTTTGTTTATACATCCTAATTGAGGCACCGATTTCTCGCACCAAATAATCAACGCGTTCTCACGGAAATTCATTACCGTTTTAAAGCAAAATTTTGACCCTTTCACAATGTCCATTTTCAGCTCATTTTTGACTATTGTCTTTTACGCAATTTAGTGGTCTCCTACCATAAATTATTACTGAAAAAAAAATTTTAATTTTGACTCATTCAAAAATTTCTTTTTCTGCTCATTTAGGACCTTTTTGACTTTCCCAAAATTTACTGGAATCCTACTGACGACTGCGCCAATTCAATTGTGTGGCAGGGTTTTCATTTCGACAATGGCAATTTAGGCACGAGCACGGTCTGCCACTACAATGAATAAAATTTATTTGTTCGTAGGAACAACCCTTTGAGATGTTGGAATTGAGGGACAGCAAAAATTGGGAATGTGAGCAGTTATTAAAACTCGAATTAGACATTATTATAAAATTTAATAAAAATAAAAAGAAAAGTAATAAAAGTTATACAATTACAAAATGAGCTAATTTATCAAAATTTAGAGTAAAATTTAACATACCAAAAATGAAAGGGAAAAATAAGTGGATACCAACAGTATGACTAATTATCAAATTACAAATTATTACATTACAAGAATTATATAGTGCGAGGTAAACTAAATTACACTGAAAATCATCCCCCATCGTGTTAACTGATGGTGGGTACTTTACGGTACTTTAATATAACGGAAATTTGTGATAGATGACTTTTCAATAATTCAAGCTCATTAATCCCCCGAGTCGGGCTTACAATGTTTACATTTCCGACTCTCTGGATTTATCATTGAAATTTAAATGTGCAGATAACAGACGGAGTTCATAAACAAAATATTATACTTATACTGAGAGTTGCCTTATTCTAGAAGGAGGGTAGGAAAACCAAAACTAATTTCAAAAAACGGTATAAAAATGAGTTACTTAAAACAACAAAAATTACAAAAGCAATAGGTCCATCCCCGAACAGTTCACATTTTAACTTGCGTTTCTATCGTACCAAACCATAACCTTTTGGTAATCATAAATTACCAAACGAAACTTTAGAAAAGCTGCCATGGTTGTTTAAAACACCGAGAAGAATTAAATCAAAAAGGACTTACTTGCAACATCTTGTGGAACGGTTCTTTACACAAACACTTTTACTTTTAACTTCACAACTCAAAAAGGGGAACTTTAATTACTGCTTCGCTGGTAACTTGTCATATACAGAACTTTTTCGCCTCAAGCGTCTGGGGCTTTATAGGGACCCTCCTTTGTGTAATTAGAGGTCGGGCAGCGGTCATAAAGTATTCCAGACGAATTTTGAGCCACAACTCCACAAGATTTGTTTATATTTTGTGCTAAAAGCTTTTCATGGCTAATTGGTATCAAATCTCATGGGAAACTGTCCAGTGACCTTACATTGACTTTGCTTTGTCTAAACGTTTAAAAATTGAATCGCGAAATGAATTTCCTTAGATTTGATTTTCCTTTACATTATTTTTAGAAGACCAAAAGGGCATTAGTGACCCTTCACAAACCTTTTTAATACTAAAAAAAATGTTTATTGTACCAAAAACTCGTCTAGAACTATGTATTTGAATGTCTGGAGAGAACACCTAAATTGTATTCTGTAATTGTTAATAAAAAAATGTAAAACAATGGCTTTTACTTATAAAAAAAATATAAACAATAAAATGGCTACTAAAAAGACATTATTAAAATTTTTTACTCAATAATTAAACATTGTGAGCAATTAAATTAAAATAAAAATATTTTAAAGCAAATTGCAAACTACAGATCTACTATACGGTCGTATTCTTCCTGATGCGTCTCAATCGTCGAGACCTTCAGTTAGTGGTAGGCATGTACACAGGACATTGTCTACTAAAAAGACACCTGCACGTCATCGGACTCAGCAAAGACGAGATTTGCAGAGGTTGTGCTGAAGATGAGGAAACTCTTCTTCATATTCTCTGTTACTGCCCTGCATTTGCAAGCATCAGAGATTTATATCTGAAGCCCAGTGCTATCGAAAAGGCTCCTGCAGACAAGGTACTGAGCTTCATCAGAGTCACAGTGCTATTGCAGTAGTACTATTCCGAGAGATAGCACACAATGGGCGTAGGCCTCGGTGTGCGGCTCGCGCTTCGGGCCCCTCTTGTTAAAAAAAATACGGTCGTATTAGTGTTAGTGCAAGAAATATATATTTTTGTATAAAAATATAAATAAATTGAAGTTAGACAACCAACAATACATTTTTCAGGAATTTACAAATACAATTTTTACAGACTTAGAAAATAATTTATAGCCACCCAGTAAGAGGTTAAATAGTCAATCCAAAAAGATCTAAAGTCCTTTAACCTGACTTTTCAGGCTGAGAAGTAGTCGGTGGGCGGTAACCATAGTACAATTAATTTTTTGTGAAGCGGCAAACAAACCACATCCTAATAAAATTCGCTAGTGAATTGGCCTCAGCTGATCAAGCCGCTTAATAAATTGGGGTAAGAACGAGCGTGATTAAAACTAATTCAAGCAAAGATCTCTAGATGGCATTACCTGTGGCATTGTAGAATCCTGTAACGTTGCTAAATAAAAAAAATCCGAAAAAATTTCGTTAAAAAACTTAGCGTCTCCATTCAATATAACCCGAAATAGTAGTTTTATTCAGTTTTGAAGAATAGTCTATTATTCAATTTTGGTAAAAACATTTTTATCCAAGTTTTACACCTACAGTTATGGTTTCCATCCTCTCGCGACTGAAGCGTCTCTAGTTGCGTTGAAATTGAATGGAACGATTTGACAGAACTGTTAATAAACGGAGATAACTGTTTTGACAAATATTTTTGTTCTGAATAAACTTATCAATAATATGTTTAAACAAAAAAAAAAACATTATTTTTAGTAACTTTATTGCCAATTTAATCAGTATTTTTATTATGGTGTATTATATAACCAGAATTTCCGTGTCTAAAATTTGCATTCTCTTAAACATGTATAACAAATTAAAACAAAGTAATAAAACAATGTAGTTTTAAGATATTCAAGAATTTCACATTATGTAATTTTAAAATTGTGAAACATTAAATATTTAAATGACTATTTATAGGTGTTAAACACTATTAAATATTCAAAAAATTGTTAAATGTGCAAACTACAAAACGTATTAGCGATAAACGTGTTCAGTTAAAAAAATATATATTATTTTTTATATTAAATATTATTAATGTAAAGAAATTACATAAAATTTAATATACAGAAAATGAACAAGGAAAGAGTAATATAGAAAAATAATTCGACTGAGAGAATGAAAACAATAAAAAAGACAATTAAACATATACGAAAAATTATGTCTACAATACATAAAGATTTTTAAGCGGTATCACTGTAATTTTGGCATAATTATAAAGTTAAAAATAAAAATAAAACGTTTTAAATTCGGAAATTAAATCCAAAAGCCTGTTAAAATTAAATTAAAAAAATGAAAACAGTTTGGATATTTTAGCTCGTGACAAAACAACAAAAAGACATTGAAAAAATACGAAAGCCTTATTTTCTATAAAGGTAAGCAATATTACAGAACAAGCTCGTCAATTTTAGAAACTAACTTCACTCTACTCTAACTTCCTAAAAGTAGAAGACATGATCTTTCGGAAATGCATAAATTTGGAAAGAGTCAGGTGTTCCACTTTGACTCTATATAAGCAAGCGATAGGGTTTGACTTAGCAAAAAGCAGCGATTATTGTTAAATTATTTATCTAAATTAATTTGTTGTTAAATAAATTGTTTGTTTAAAATGCAACTATTTATTATATTTATTTTTTTTATTAGTTTAAGTTTATATTAGATTAGATTATGCTTAAAATAATTTCTGAGAAATAAAATGTTTTCAAGACATTTTTTCTTTTATAATTGCAATAATATTTTTTATTTTTTTATTAACTTTTATTAACTTTATTCCAAGTTTTATTTAACAATAAGTAAGTTTAATAATAAATAATTATTTTATAAATAATAGTGCCTATATTAAAAATTATTTGCATATTGTACTAGACAAAAAAAAATTGTGATAATAACAATATAATAATTTATAAAAAAATTTAAATAGTTATTTATTGTATAAGTGTTTCAGACAGCGTTTTATCCACGCAAGAATGTTTAAGCGCGAGACGCAGTCGAGCGATTAATATTCTTAAGTGGATAAAACGCGACTAAAACACGAATCCAATATCATGTTTTATCCACAACTATAGAGATTTAAAATCAAAATCGCTAAAATTTCATTTCATGTCATCAAAAAATGATTTGACATTACACTCTGACAGCGGATGTTACCTCAAAAATCATTGAAATTAACTAAAAAACATGGGAGGTGATGAATCGTTGCTATTTATTTTCGACTTTTTATCGACTCCATTTCTATAAAACGCTGTGCAAGTTGGTGAAAATGGAAGAAAGTGATATTGTTCCTGAGACAATTCTTGAGAAAGCTGAAGAAGCGACTTGCCAGTTATTGCCTGCGAAGTCTAGGAAACATTATGAAAAATTATTTTCAGATTTTAATAACTGGAAAGAAGAACGGGGGCTATGACAATAAATGAGGAATTTCTGCTATCATATTTAAATTTGAAGAAGAGGTATGCAATTTCATCCGTGTGGTCGAAGTACCTAACTTCATGCTGAAGACCGCTATAAAGGTCTATAAAAGCATAGACATTAGAAAATATACTATCTGAAAAAACAGTCAAGAGGATACAGACCAAAGAAAGCTGCAGTATTGGAAAGAGCACACGTGGAAGAGTTTTTGACAAGAGCTTGCGATAAAGAATATTTGATGATCAAGGTAATCTCTGTCATTACATAGAAATTGTAGATAATCAATTTTGGAATATTTTAGGTTGCATTAATAACAGGGGTGTGTGGTGGCTGTCGATGCTGTGAGCTGACAAAATTAAAAATCAGTGATGTGGAAGACAGGAGCGCATACCTGATTGTTTCGATACCAGATACCAAAACGGACGTTTCACGAAAATTTACAATTATAAAAGAAGGATTCTCTATCAACACTGTGGAGAATTGTAGGAAATACATGACCTTAAGTTTAAAGATGTTATCCATTAAGTGATTCTTTTTATGATATGCTAATCAAAAATGTACATCGTAACCTGATAGAATTAACACTTTATCGAAATTTCCTTCTAAAGTTGGTTCGTTTTTGAATCTGGCGAACGCAGAAGCTTATACCGGCCATTGTATGAGGCGCACTTCAACAACTTTACTTGCCAATGAAGGTGCTAATCTTATAACAATTAAACGATATGGTGGGTGGAGGAGCTCTGCCATAGCAGAAACTTATATCGAAGATTCTGTATCTAATAAGCTTGATATCGCAAGGAAAATCCAGGGTTGTCTTGGTACTAGTCGTTCCTTACTTGAAGAGACGTCCATTGTTCCTAAAACTATGTACTATTCGTTCTGAAACCGATAACAACTACAAGCTTCTTATTACTGGAAACAAAGTGAAATATAATAAAACAAAAAACAAAATGTCAATTAACGTAAATGTTAATGTCAATATTAATAATAAATAGAATGCGATTGATTTAAGATTGTATTTTTTTATTATTCCACTAGTGGAATAAAATGATTTCATTATTCCACTAGTGGATAAAGTGTTACTTTATACGGTTCCTAAATGTAGATAAAACTTTAATTATAAGGTAATTGTAGATAAATGTTATTTATGCTCACAAATACATAATTTAGTAATAATAATGTTATAGTAACAATAATAATTTTACATTTTCTTTCATTACCTCTATCATAATTATTAATTTATTATTCAGTAAATGTTTTAATAAAAATATAGATAATATTAATTAATATTCATACCAGTTAACAACAATATGAATCATATTATTCATATCAGTGTTCAAAGAACTAGTTTAATCTTGAGCACCTAATATTAATTATAATACTCAGATTCTTTTTGTCATTATTTCTATCTTACTATCCAATTTTTTTTTTCTGTAAACAAAATAAAATCAACTACTTACAGAAGATTCAAAAGTGTTAAACGATCCGAACACCGCTATCAACCCCTATTAAAATATTTTAAAGATTTTTGGTTCTCAAAAAATTATTGTTTAAAAATAGCACAAATAAACAACGTTGCAGTGTGCATTTTGTATTTTTTTTTTCCATAAAAAATAGAAATAGTGACTTAAATTGTAGATCAAAAACTTGAGCTACCAGCATTATTACGATTCAAGACGTCTCTAATCTTGTATTGTTAAGCCGAAAACAAACATCTGTTGGAATCAGCCCGCTTTTGGTTTCGAAAATGACATAATAATCTTCAAAATCATAAGATAAATTTTGAATCACCTTGTATAAAAGAATATCTGTAATACTTAAATAAAGCTGATTACCATTTTTGTTTCCTGTTTCAAAAGGTCAATAAAGCCAAGGTACATAAAAAATGGTAAAATGTTTCAACAATTCATGTAGTTTCATTTGATTGATTGTGAAAAAAATTCAATTAAAAAAATAATTACATATTTAATAAATAATTACATTTTTAGAAGAAATACAAAATGATTTATTATATTAGGTGAGCTTTTATTAAAATACATATTATAGATAAAATATAAAAAAATAATAAACTTAAAAAATAAATATAGTTTCCTAATTGTAAACAAAACGCTTTAATACAAAATGACTCAAAATTTTAAATTATTAAAAAATGATAAGTAAAAGTAAAAAATAAAATAAAAAGATAAAGCATAAATTATTCTACAAACTTCTGTCACAACAGGAAATAAGCGCGTTTATTATTTTTTTAGTAGTGCTTAGTTGTTTTGTTCACATTTGTAAGTAAACAAAACTGTTTTTCCCATCTAGTAAAAATTCCAAAAGTCTCAAAACAAGACATTGAACAAATGACCCTTTAAAATTGTAATTAAGATTTCATTAATATTCTTCCAACATGAAGCCATGATGACTAACAACAAATCACATGAACAAACAATAAACTTTGTCATTACAGTTTAGACATTTAAGAGGGGCGTATTGAACCATCTGGTGAATTCACATTACCCATCATTCTATCTTCCACAGCACGCACTCATAGCTTTGCATTAATAAAGTGTTATTGAACTTTTGTGCTTTGTGCTCTGTACTCCAGGTCAGTACAAAATGGTACTCCGTGTTGAAACAGGTGAGGACAATGTGCCGTTTGTGCAATTGGGGGAGTGCCAGTTAAGGCTCGATTTGGAAGATTTAAATGAAGAGTATCAGGAACGGGCCAGAAATGAGCTTAGGGAAACACCGGAGATTGTAGAGAGGGCTCTACTGCAATTTAGGGAATATATTTTGAGTGAGTTATTTTTTATTATTAATATTATTATTAAAATATGCGTACAAAATGATAAAAACGTGCTGGTTTCCTGTATAAATATTACTATCAAAGAACTTTATCGGAAGTTAAACTATTGTTTGTAGTCCTTTGTTAAATTTAAAGTCAATGAATCATGTTCAAAAATTTTTTTTAATTTACAGTGAGGACCATTGAAAATTGGGATACTAAAATAGGCAATATTCTCTTATAATTTTAAATATTTTATTAAATTCGTTATTGCTAGTGTGATTAAAAATTTAAACATTTTTTTTTCGTCAAAATGTCCTGCTTTTCAGTGGCCACCACTGTACATGCTGGTGTACTCTATACAAAGAAGCTTGCATTTTTTTTTAAAGGTCACACAACTCTTTTTTTATTGTTTAATCTGTTTTTTTATTGTTTCTGTTCAATTTAATTGACTGACACCTCCAAATTGACAATCTCATTGAGGTTTTGATTGACCTCTAACCAAATGTCCGACCTTTTTATTTAATCTTAATTCATACCTCGTAGGTCATTTACCAGCTAAACCTCAGAATTGCTTTCTTCATACAATAAAGTTGTAAAACAGTTTGTAAAAGAAAACGCAAATAGTAAAATCGGTACATTGTATTCTAGTTGGTTACATGTTGACTATTGTTTACTTCACTATAATGTAACCTTTTCAACTTCCTACAGAAACGTTTTGTAATTAATTACTTTGAAAAGACAAAAAATTTAATACAAAACTTATTTGAAAAAGTTTAATACAAAAACTCAAGCTTTATAAGCTAATTTCAAGTTGAGATAATATCGGTAGTATCTTTGTTTCTATAAAAAAAAATTAAAAATTTTGGATTGTAATTGGCTGTTGCTACGAAAAAATATTAAAATTTGCGATACTTCCAGTCGTAACCCAACTTGAAATTAATCTATAAATAAATTAGAAGACATACAACGTTCTGCTTTAATAAACCTTCCAAATCAATATTTGAGTTATCTAAAATATGTTTCAAAAACCTATTTTTAAAATACTAAAATAAAATGATATTGTTATAATTATAAAGTCTCCTACATTATCAAATATCAATTATTTTTAATTAATAATTTTAAAAACAATAAGAGATTTGTGAACAATTTTAACTAAATTGAAAGAGTTTTCAAAAGTAAATTACCAGAAAAATACGTGGATGTCCTAGTGATTAAAATTAATTAACAATGGGCAATTAGGTTTTTTCAAAAATTAGCTAAATTTGGAAAAAACATAAAAGAAAAGAAATTGCACCTATTTAGAAAATTTCGAATTATTTTTATTGAGACACTCATGACGTTATGTTAAAATTAACCAGAAACGAGTAATATTAATTTGTTTCTTCAGAATTCAAAATTTTCCTGGTAGTCTTTTCTAATTAGAGAAAAATTAAATTTTAATACATATTTTCAAGTTAAAAGAGTTTGATAATCAAGAGTTATTATTATTAAACATAAAAAAATTATATCAAAAAGATAATTATTTGTCAAACGACTCTCTTGTTGAATACCACACGAACATTGATTTATTCCCGGAAATTTTTTTCTCATGCATTTCAGAAACGACTAAATAGTAATGACATTTTTAATGACGTCATCAGACTTAGCAAGAACGAGATTTGCAGAGGTTGTGCTGAAGATGAGAAAATTCCTCTTTATATTCTCTGTTATTGGCCTGTATTTGCAGGCCTTAGAGATCTATACCTGAGCTCTCGATATCTGAATGACATTTTTGAAATATCTCAAAAAAATTTCCGGTAAAAATTCAAATTCTTGTGATATTATAACTAAAAATATTTTATTTGTTGCGATTTCTAATAGCCTTAAGCCACGTTATTTTTCAAAAAGACTTTAAAATTATTAGTTTTGCGTAATAAGTTTGGGATTAATAACCTGTGACAGTTGTCGCAACCTCTACCGACAGCAACGCTAGTCAAGTTTATTGGAAAACTACTTTTTTGCGCGATTAGTTGTTTTTATCAGTTTACTGTGCCTGTTTCCACGACGGTAGGTTGCTGTTACTGGTTGCTACGTGTAACAAAACGGTAAGTAATTCACTTACCGTTCAGTGAACGGTAAGCAATTAAATCTAAAAAAAAAACAATTTTGCGATTTATTTATTAAAATTAAATGTACAATTATTATAATTAATAGTAGTAATACCACTCGCATTTGAGTTTCTAATGTTAATAGACAAACTTTCCGACGTAGAAGTCCCAGGTTGTTGTTATAGTCCACCAACATCGCTGTGTAAAATTTTATGAGCAAATTCAATTTTGAAGAAAATCTTCCACGTAACTCTCGGCCACCGTTGATGAACGCCACCCACCATGTCTGTTTAGTCCCAACACATCAACTCCGTTATTCGCCAAAAGTGTAGCCGATGTATGTCGAAACGAGTGTCCAGTAAAACCTTCAGGGGCTTGCAACTTTAAATACTTTGCAATTTTTGACGGCCAGCCTCCAATTGTGCCTTTTCCTGTGACTTACCTAGTGCATTTGCCATTTTGATAGTTCAAAAATAAATGATCTGACGTTGGGTTGCTTAATCGAATTCTTATGTATTTTTGAAATATTTCCAAATAATGAACAGCTTAATTTTTTTATTAATAACTGTGAACGTTCGCTAAATATTCGTTTTTGTATTTAATTTTGTATTTTGTATGTTTATTTACTATAAACATTTCTTCATGTTCTTCTATGTCACTCATTTTAATATTGTACAATTCCTCTCGTCTACAAGCGCCCGATACTCCCAATATCATTGCTACCTGCAAATATATTGTTTCCTTAGAACTCAGATGTACCACCTCATCATCTACAACATACCTTTTGAATTAAAAATTGTTCGTCTGATGCTTCATTCAAGAATTTTTCCATGTCTTCTTTGGTAAAAATGTTAGCCTTCTTAGGCCGATATCCAATATTTTTTCTCTTAAGATAAGCAATTAATGTAGCAAACTTAGAAACATCGATAGCATCATGGAGAAAAATTGTACTCTTCAGCATAGAATACTCCGCCCATAAACTGCCTGGGGCCTTGAAGTGTCCACTTCTCACCACAAAATACGCTAACAAGCTCTTTTCATTTACAGAAATCTTCTTTGCTTCACGCCATTCCTTAAACAAGTTGTATGTCTGTTCATATCGGGCTTTAGATTTTTCTAGAATTATTGCCGAACATCCTTCTTGCCAAGCATCTTCTAAATCATCCGGTAGATCATCACTATCGCTCATATTTGCTTCGAAAACGGAACCACAAAACAGAACTATGTACGAATGATTGTATCAAAAAGACAATTTTACTTGTTTCGAACATAACCATTGCAACCATGGAACAGCCACCCATAGTTTTCAGTTTCAATCTTCCCGATTATCACAAATGTTTTGATATAAATTATTATTATTATTATTATTCTAGAAACTCCAATCGCGCAAAAAACGTTATAAGCATGTCGAACGTTAAGGATTATCGTTCTCAGACAATAATTAGAGTCGTCGCTTCGCTCCTCCTCCAAACAATTGTCTTCGACATTCCTAAGCATTCCTTACCGTTCTCCATACTTAATATACTATTTATTTGTTGCGATTTCTAATAGCCTTAGGCCACGTTATTTTTCAAAAAGACTCTTTAAATTACTTGTTTTGTGTAGTAAGTTTGAGATTAATAACCTGTGACACTGTGACAGTTGTCGCAACCTCCACTGACAGCAACGCCAGTCAAATTTATTAGAAAACTACTTTAAAATTTTGTTGTTTTGTTATAGAACGTTTTGCTGTCAATTGTATTGTATTAACAAATTTCGGAAATTGTATACTAAACAACAGCAAAAGTTGTAGAACTCTTGATATAAATAAGATTTTGAAAAATCTGCATAAATAATAATATTTTTCTACTTTGCGTCTGTAATAGATACCGATTTGGGTGTCGAATTAGCAAATTCAGCACCCAAATTGCGTGCGTAAAATTACTAGAGCAATTTACTTTTTTCGAATTGGTAACACGCTTTCGCTGGAATGAAACGTCATTTGCAACGTTTTAGCGTTTATGTCAGCGTTGAGATTATAATAATTTTATTCGAATAAATTTTGTTGCACTTTATTTTTGTGTATACGTCGTAATTAACCTATAAAATATTTGAAAATGAGGTGGACAAGCGCCGGTTACAATAAAGTAATTTCAGTTTTCCTTTTGAAGTTAGAACAGCTTTAAAATAAAACAGCTTTTAGCCACTATTTTGACAATTTACAACATCCATAGCGTTTGATAATTTACAAGTTATTTGCTAGTTGAGTATAAAGCACTGCTTGGTCTTAAATAACAATGAGAAGAATGTTTTTGAAAATTTTTCTTACTGTGCCAATTGGAGTATTCAATGAATAACCGATAGGGTAGGTAAAGAAGAACCACTTGTGAATTACTTACACAGAATTTTGGACAAATTTGAAAACACTTCAAAAAACGTGTGACACTTTTATGACATTTATCACCAACTGTCTGGTATTAAAGCAAAAATTCCCAAAAATTAAAAAATTAGCTTTTTTATTGAAAAATGATGTAAACACGCAAAGTAGAAAAAGTAGTATAAAAACCTCGTTTATCAAGTCTCAAGTCATTGTAGGACTCCTGCTTTATAAACTTGGATTCGTGCCACAAAGTTGACTTTCAAAATGCGTTCTTTAATATACACTATTTCAAAATTTAAAAAAAATTGTAATAAACTATAAAAACAGCAAAAATTGTAGAAGCTGCAGATACTGTATTTAAAAAGAAATTACTATTTTACCAAAATTTAAAAAATTGTAAAAGTTTGTAAAAGTTTTGTAAAAGAAACTGTAGTATGTAATAAAATAATTCTAGAAAATATAAAAACTTCAGAATTTATTGACAATATTTATATTTTTATTTAAAACTATATATTTAGCAAAATAAAAGTACGCAAAAAATGTAGAAAATGCATACATTTTAGAAATGAGAAAAATAGAGGAAAAGTAGAAACAATAAAAATTACAAAAAGCGGAATTCTTTTGATTTAAAAATTTTCTTTATATGCTTGTCGATTGCTGCATCATTTATTTTGTGCTATAGTGTGACTCTCGTGCGACATCAGTCTGATATTTTCTGAAACAATTTTTGAAACTTTCTTTTTCTTATTGTTATTTCAAATTGTTTGTAGCAGTATTGTAAAATTTTTAAAAATTGTAGTAATTTCAATAATAAAGATTGAATCTCTTTTGGTTGGTTTATTCGAAGTATGTATATATAAAAAACTAAAAAAATATTGAGCTGAGATTTTTCACATAAACCAAGTTCGATACGATCTATCAAATTAAAATATTTTCCAAATAGAGACACCTACGGTTATACTGTAATTAAAAATTTTAAAAAAGTCAGTTAAGACATTTTTAACATTGTGACGATCAGAATGTCCTTCTTGCCATTGTACTTACACAAAAATGGTAAAAAATAAGTAAATAGTTTTTTGGCACAAAAAGTACTAATGATTTTGTAAAAAATTACATAAATTGTATAATAAAGCAAATCTTTTTAATTCAAAGTTCGAACAAGGGAGATTTTACTGTACTCGTAATACAGTAAAACTTCTCTAACTCAAACTTTTTGTTATCCAGATTTTTTTAGGTTTTTAACTTTTAATTGAATTTCATATAACTCTCATATAATTTTTTTTTAAATATTGTCCAAATACGTTTTTAAATAACTGCTATTTTTTTAACTAGAAATATTAAATGTAATTATTTATATATTTCAGATGAACCCGGTTTACACCTACCAGTTGACGACAGAAATTTTTTACTGAAATTTTTAAGGCCCTTTAAATTTTATCCAGACAGTGCTTTTCGAGTGGTAAGTGTACACATTTCTCTCTTAATTTTATTTTTAATTTAAATTATGTTATTTATCTGATAACAAACTATTTCACAAAAAAAATCAGGAAAGTTTCACAGACACATCATATTGATACCGTGTTATGTCAATCTTTCTGTTATATCCGGTTGTGACAACAAAATTGAAATTTAGACACTCCAGAAACTTTCTTTTAGAATTTAATCTCTAAACTATTAACTAATAATTCTTGTTTTAGCTAAAAAAGTTTTACAAATTCAAGCTAAAATACCCAAAATACGGCCTTGACGTAACACCGAATAGTGTACGACATGTTTTCGACAATGAAGTATTTGTGTTTCTACCCACAAGAACACCATCAGGTTCCAGAATAATGATTATAAATGCAGGAAGTAGGTACTAATTTATTTAAAAAAAAATGTAACTACTGGAATTTGTCTGCAGCTAAGTGGAATCCAAAAGACGTTTCTGTGGTAGATAAATTTAGAGCTATTATGGTAGCCATTGAAATTGCCATGTTGGAACCTAAGACACAAGTAGCTGGTGTTCACGTTATCATAAATATGGAGGGATTTTCTTTAAATCATGTTTATCAGTTTTCGCCAAATGTTGCCAAACTTATGGTAGACTGGGTACAAGTAAGTAAAAATTGAAATATACTGAAATTGTCAGTAAAGTAACACAAAATGTACTTTATTGACTGTTGACAGAGTGTTACTGACGCAATTTTACAAATTTTGACTGGTAGTAGTTCTCGTTGAAATCATTCTAAAAACCCAAAATCGTCTTATATAAATCTTTATATGTAGTTTATGAGGAACGTGATGTATCACTTTTGTTTGAAAAGCACTGGTTTATTTTTAAATTTGTCGGTTTAAATTTTGTGAACCAATAAACAATGATTAACCAACACAACACGAATCAAAACAAAATTAAAGTTATTTCAATAACACCCTGTATATTAATATATTTAATTTTTATCTAATTTAAAATTGCCAAAAAAACATCTCGGCTCTTTTTATGGCCTCTTGATCAAAAAAAAGAAAACAATTTTAGTTACAAATTACTATTTTGTAATTAATTTTAGGAATGTGCTCCAGTTAGACTTAAAGGAATTCACATAATAAACCAATCAATATTTTTTAACATGGCTTATGCAATTTTTAAACCATTTATAGGAGAAAAATTAAGAAGAAGGGTAAGAAATGCCCCAAAACAATTGTAAACTAACTTTTGAAAATTGCTACTGTTCTAGCTGTTCTTCCATGGTAGTAATAGGGAAACCCTTTGTAATCAAATTTCTGCCGACGCCTTGCCAAAAAGCATTGGAGGAAGTGGAATTGTGCCAGAATATCCCGGAACATTACTTTCAGAAATGCTTTTCTTTTATGAAGAGCTTTTTCAAAGTAAGTAAAGTTGTAGAGAATATTAATAAATTAGACAAAGGAAACGTTATTTATTTAACCATCAACGAACAGCTGTAATTTATTTATAATTCCGATCATGCTTTAAAAATTCTTACGACATTTTGTAAAATTACGTTGCTAAAATAATAATAAATCATCAAGGTTTAATATCTGCTACGTATTCAATATATTCAATGGTTTGATATTGAAAAAACGTGGCATTTTTAATTTTGCTTTAAAAATTGTTTTATCATTTTTGCAAAGACAATTTATTTATTTTTTTCTCGAAATATTAGTCGGATTTTATAAACTATAACACTTTAAAAAAAAGATTAAATTAAATGTGCCACTTCATCCCACTTTTTAAAAACCTGAGAGTAGCAGCCGCCCCCGCCAAGAGGGCGTAAAACATTAAAAAAGTTGGTTCTTCTCTTGAAAAAATAACCCAGAAAAACTCAAAAATTTGCTTAATTTTTTTAATGTCTCTACTAAGTCCACTTATTAACCCTATTAGAATAGTTTGCAGTTTGTCTCCAGATGGAGCCACCATTAATTTTGCTGAAGTAGCAATTAACAAATGCGATATGCGCTCTATCAATAGAACTTAGAAATAGAAGAGTTAGAATTAGTAAACGTGAGCATTTTTAAAAAAGAAATATTAAAAGATAAATCCAAAGTGATAATTTTGTCAACAATTTCAGTTTTAGCAATCAATAACTCACCTGTCTGCAAATTCAAAATTTCATCACTAGATCGCGTATCGTTGTTTGTTAATTGTTAATACCCAAAGCTCATTTTTTAATTTTTCTGTTACCCAAGTGAGATTCATAACTTTTTAATTATTATTATCATTATTATTTATTAAATCTGAAATTTCTCTCAAATATTATAATTGTAAATAATAAAAAAAAATATTAAAAGAATTATTTATACCTATTTATTCTAAAATACGTTTTTTTGTTTCAGAATTCGACAGCTATCGGTATATAAAAGACGCCTAATTCCCTAATTCAAATATCCTAATTAAAAAATATGTAATATCTGCCTGTAATTATGTTTCTAATAAATAAATTATTACAAAAAATGGCCTTTTGTGTGTTTTTTTTTTGTTGAAAAATATTAGGATACAAGTTTCATAACGCAAATTTTGTTGTAGAAATCTATGATTAGATCTAGCCTATGACCTTCAATGTGACATCACAAATGTAGACAAAACATCTGTTAAAGAAATTGTCAGATAGATTAAAAATTACAGTCATTATTCAGCTGACTGCATGCATAATATTTGTATTAAAAAAAAATAACAAATAAAATACTGGAAAATATTTTTAAAAAATATTGCCAGTTGGTCCAGTGCTAGAATTATTTTAAAATATTGCGCAAACGGTTAAAAATACAAAAAAATAAATAAGAAAAAGTTTTTTCTAGTAGTTTAGAACCTAAAAGTGCTTAAAGATAAAAGTAAATAAAACATTCTTTTTATGCTTCAGTAATTACAAAGCGTTTAACAAGTTATTGTTTATTTGCTTATTTTTTAATTCTTCATCTGTAACTTCTTCTTCAAATCTTCCTTTTTCTTTTATTATTAAAGTGCCTATTAAAATTATAATATAATATTCTTACTATTACAGAAAAAAGTAATAAAACTAATTACAATAAATTTTAAATCATAAACACAGTACCGAACTGAGGTAGCTAAGACCCACCAGGATATATTTCTTAGACAACTCCACTCATTAAATTTCAACCAATCAGGTTGTAGAATTTTGAATCATTAAACTAATTAGGAGCGAATTACAGCAATAATCCACCATGGTCCTCGAATTATCGCTGTAGTTCAGTATGGATCGTAAAATTGTCTGTCGAATATGACTCGTCGGTAAGAAATTACTGCAAATTTTCTCTTAATTTTACTCGTATTTGTTCTTAGACAATTTTGTAATTGGTTAATTTTCGCATTAAGTCTGGGTGCTGCTTCTATACCTAGTTACAGTAGAATCCTTTTTAACCGGTTTTGGAGGGTTAATCTGCAGTTTCCGTGACATAATGTTTTTTTGTTTAAAGCAAGAACAAAATTGTAAGATAAAAGTTTTCCTTCTTTTTTTTCCTTTCGCATTTTTCCAAAAATTTGCTTTCACATAATTCGAAAGAAAGTTTCGAAAAAGCAACAAAAGATGAAAAATGGATAAGATCTAGATATCATTACTAACTTAAGCATCCTAATTAGTTTTACAATATTTCTAAAAACGCAATTTATAAGATAAAATATAAATAATTCGACTAAAAACATACTGGCAGACTAAGCTTCGGTGCAAAGGAGTCTGGGTTAAACGACCAGGTAATTAACCGGTGTAATCCAGCGGCTGCGGTGTTATTCATTCAACTGCTCTACATCAGTTGACCAGTAGACCAGTGGAATGAATCACATGCAACCCGCTGTATTACACCGGTTAATTACCTGGTCGTTTATGCGAAACTCCTTTTCACCGAAGCTTATGGCAGACATACGAGTATGAGAACCAGACTTGCCGAAAATTTGGTACTGTCTGGTATCTATAAGTGCTTAAAGATAAAAGTAAATAAAACATTATTTTTATGCTTCAGTAATTACAAAGCGTTTAACAAGTTATAGTTTATTTACTTATTTTTTAATTCTTCATCTGTAACTTCTTCTTCAAATCTTCCTTTTTCTTTTATTATTAAAGTACCTATTAAAATTATAATATAATATCCTTACTATTACAGAAACAAGTAATAAAACTAATTACAATAAATTTTAAATCATAAACACAGTACCGAACTGAAGTAGCTAAGACCCACCAGGATATATTTCTTAGACAACTCCACTCATTAAATTTCAACCAATCAGGTTGTAGAATTTTGAATTATTAAACTAATTAGGAGCGAATTACAGCAATAATCCACCATGATCCTCGAATTATCGCTGTAGTTCAGTATGGATCGTGAAATTCTCTGTCGAATACGACTCGTCGGTAAGAAATTACTGCAAATTTTCTCTTAATTTTACTCGTATTTGTTTCTTAGACAATTTCGTCGAAACAAATACTCGTAAAATTATAAATCGAAAATTATCGGCAATTTCGTACCGACTTGTGGTATTACTATTCAAAAGCCCACTAATTTGCTAAAAGAAACCATTTCATTACAAAAAGTGATTTTTAATAACAATTTTATAAAATGCCCATTGCAAGTTTCATTTTTATAAATTGTAGCATAACTACCAGATTTTATAAAATTACTTAATGGCTTCTGCTTTTAATAGAAAAAAGTATAAGTAAAATATCTCCCATTTCTACAAAATTATCCGGCATGGCTTCTAGTTTTTTAAAATTTTATAAAATTTTAGAAAATAGATTTTGTTTTTAATATAAAGCAATACAGAAATCAAAAACAATAAATTTGTGTAGTTAATGCTTACGAGTAATTTATGAACGCAATTCTGTTATATTTTTTGTTTCTTTTTAGCTGTTTTTTCAATTACTAAGCATCTAATTACTATAGTGAAGAGGTAGTTGCAATTTTCAAAACAAATGTCTCAAAGTATCTATTAATAATTGCCTTAATGTCATACGTAAC
Source organism: Tribolium confusum (assembly GCA_029207805.1). Taxonomy (NCBI): domain Eukaryota; kingdom Metazoa; phylum Arthropoda; class Insecta; order Coleoptera; family Tenebrionidae; genus Tribolium; species Tribolium confusum. Next base: position 3,177,921 of record JALGAY010000004.1, read on the forward strand.
TAGATAGAGACGTAAAATAGCGAAAATATATTTATTACTTATTTCCATTTTCGATATTTTTTTTTTGGAAATCCCCCAAGTGACTACCAGGTCTCTCTCACGCATATTTGTAGTTTTATTAAACTACAAATAGAGAGCATCCATAAAACTCTGGGTTTACTGTGTTATCAAAAGGAAGTTAGAAGATTCTTACGGATTGGAAAAAACCTCTCTAATACTCCGATCAGAAGAGTTGGTAGCGGGATTTGAACTCACAACCGTCCAAATACTAGTAAGCCACGGTTTTAATTTGGGTTTGTCACAATAAAAATTTGAAAAAAAACAAAAAATAACATTTACAAACAATTTTATTTTTATTGTTGAGCAATGACCAGTGTGCCTCATTTTACAAGTTATAAAAAAAATAAGTTTCTTTTAAAAATAACAAAAAATATCAACAAAAATTTCTAAGTACTTAGTAAGTATACTAATTGATCTAGAGATATAAAACATACAAGACACCCAAATTATCTACATGTAAATAGAAAAAGTTAATTTTGGAATGTTCTGGCTAAGAAATTTACTAAATTGTGTTGTTTATTATTTTACAACTTTCTTGTTGTAACCATAACTGTTGATTGCTGAAAAAATAAAAAAAATTGTAAGAAAATTAAATATTTATTAGCAAAACGTACCTTCATATTCTTGATCACATTGAAGCAAAAGCTCTAACCACTGTGGTCCATTGATTCGAGGTAAATTCAACGATCCTCCATAGCATTCAGGCAAGCATTTCGGACTTAGATGCTGATGAAGAGATTTGCGGTCAGTTCCGTGGAAAATAATCCTGTTCCTTAGCTTTTCACGTAGGAAAGGTTTAAATAAGTTAAACACAATTTTAAAAATGTAGGGCTGATTGACGATGTGAATATTTTTAATCCTAAGAGGTACACTATCCTGTAAAAAAATAAATAAAACAGAAGTTACAAAAAAAAAAATAAGAGAAAAACTGACTTGTAACCAATCCACAATTCGTTTAGCAAACATTGGCGTAAATTTCGTTGTTTGTGAAAGAGACAAACCGTCCATATCAAAAACAACAACAGCACCACAAACTTGTGTTTCAGGTTCTAACATGGCAAGTTCTAAAAATAGAACGGCACCTTTGAATACTTCGTCTAGAGTTACTTCACTAGTTTTCCATTTTTCTGAAAAAGTAAGAAGAAAATTGTATTTTTTGAAACATGTTGTTTCTCTAGACTTACTTCCTAATTCCAAAATCAAAATTCTTCGTCCAAGCTGATCTCTGTTTGGCTGGACTGTTAAAATATTCTGTTCAAAAATGTTTTTTTCTTTGCTGGGAACAAGTCCATTGTATATGTCTGAATGTTTTACCTTAAAACTATAATATCTCTTAATCTGAAAACAAAACAAAATTGTCAAATAATAAATAAACAGAAAATTAGAAAATATTTACCAATTCTAAGGCACTTTCGGGATAAAATTTACAAGGCCGTAAAAACCTAATAAGCCATTTTTCGTGTTCTAAAGGAACATGCAAGTCCTTTTCCTCTAAATAAACAGATTTAGGTAAGTTTATAATTAGATATTTGGTGCCTGAATACCTTTCAAAAGGTCCCTTAATGTAGCAACTGCATCTCTTGAAACATCAGGAGTCTCTCGCAGTTCCTTTCTTGCAATTTCTCTTGCTTCTGGAGATAAATCTTCCAGTTCTAAATGTAAATTATAGTCCCCTATTTGGACAGTGGGGAGCTGTTTCATCTCTGATAACATGTTTGGTGCAACTGAAAATTGATAGAAACAGATTTAGTTTTTTGAGACATTTATTGAAATACTAGATAAAGATACTTTAGCTCATAAAATTTTGAAGTGTCGTTCAAATAGCAAAAACATCAAAAATAATCAGAAAATTACTCTCTAGAAAACAATGATTTGTTTCTTTTATATTTTAGAATTGCAAAAAGCGTTTCATAATTTCTAGATCAAGAAGATTAGTTCTTTTGATTATACGACATAACTTTTGTTTCAGCTGTAACTCTTATTTCAGCTGTTTTACACAGAAGAAAATGACTCCGTTTTTGTCTTCATCTCATAAGAGAGCCAAGGTTGCTAATTATTCAACACTTAGTAAAAAACAAAATTAAAATAAAAAAGTAGTAAAAAATGCCAAAAAAAAAGTAAATGTATTGGAAGGCCCCTTAAAGCCAACAGATTATTCTCTATTGCGAAGACAATCGTCCCTATTGTTTATCAGGAAGAAACCAGTAAGCATCGGAAGTTTGAGACCTACTTTTTTGTAATTGGTTCATTTTCGGCATTAAGTCTGGGTGCTGCTTCTATACCTAGTTACAGTAGAATCCTTTTTAACCGGTTTTGGAGGGTTAATCTGAAGTTTCCGTGACATAATGTTTTTTTGTTTAAAGCAAGAACAAAATTGTAAGATAAAAGTTTTCCTTCTTTTCCTTTCGCATTTTTCCAAAAATTTGCTTTCAAATAATTCCAAAGAAAGTTTCGAAAAAGCAACAAACGATGAAAAATGGATAAGATCTAGATATCTTTACTAACTTAAGCATCCTGATTAGTTTTACAATATTTCTAAAAACGCAATTTATAAGATAAAATATAAATAATTCGACTAAAAACATACTGGCAGACTAAGCTTCGGTGCTTAGAGTCTGGGTTAAACGACCAGGTAATTAACCGGTGTAATCCAGCGGCTGCGGTGTTATTCATTCAACTGTTCTACACCAGTTGACCAGTAGACCAGTGGAATGAATCACATGCAACCCGCTGTGTTACACCGGTTAATTACCTGGTCGTTTATGCGAGACTCCTTTGCACCGAAGCTTATGGCAGACATACGAGTATAAGGATCAGACTTGCCGAAAATTTGGTACTGCGACAACAATAATTTTATTTATTGTAAAATTATTTTTTTTACTTAAAGTTATTATTTTTTTTTTTAATTTTGACAAACCTTTTGCAGTATTGTTTTTAAATCTTCCTCAGGGCTTAAATTTGCAATTCTTATATTACATTGTGTTAAAAATTGGATATATTTTGAGTGGATGTTTTATTTAGAGCTGTTTGTATCAAAATTAGAAGATATAGATAATATTTTATGAAAACGAAAAGCCATAGACAATTTATAAAAATAAATAAAAATGGAAAAAACTGCATGAAGCATTTTAATACACTTACTAGAAATAGAAAACCGTATTTTATAATAATTTTCTGTCCTAAAATGTATTCTATAAAAATTAGAATCAAAAGAAGACATTTTGTAGCTTTTTTTTAATCAAGATCAAAAGTTATGTTTTTTTTAATAAAAACTAGGATAAAAAATAGTCACAGGCAAAAATTTACAAAAATAAAATCTGTAAAACATATTAAAAATTGTAGATCTCATTTTATAAAAATTGGCTGTCATAATAAAACTCATTTTAATATAAAGATATGTGTAAAACATTTTTTTTATAACTTTTTACCAAAACCAGAAACCGAAATTTTATAAAACTCCAAAGCAATGGACAACAATTTACAAAAATAAAAACTACAAAAGACATTTTAAAATACTAGAATTTCTAGACCACATTTTACAACAATTAGCTGTCCTAAGAGACTTTTTAAAAAATCGGAATCAACAGGAGACATATTGTAGTTTTTCTTTTTGTAAATGCAACAATTGCTATAAAAACAGCTTTATGTAAAAAAGTATTTCAAATTGTAAAGCTCGTTATAAAAAAATGGCTGCCACAAAAGGCATTTTATGAGAAGCAGAATCAACAAGAGACCAAAAAGCATTATGATATACTAGAAATTAAAAACAACATTTTATAGAACTTTATAAAAAATTGTTTGTCAAAAGAAGCATTTTATTAAAATTGGAATCAATAAGAGACATTTTATTTATAGTTTTTTTATCAAAAACAGAAATTATAAACAAAATTAGGTGAAAAATAAAAATTATAAACGACAGTTCATAAAAATATAAACTGCAAAAAGCACTTAAAAAAATTGCAATCAAAAATCGCCTTTTTTATAAAGAAACTTATCACAAAAGGTAAGTCTCATTTTACAAAAATTGTTACAAAAAATATTTTATAAAAATCAGAAGCAAAACACATTTCCTAGCTTTTTTATATTAAAACCAAAAGACGGAAGTGACATTTTGTACAAACTAAAAGCCACACAAGCAAGAGTTTATTAGAAAAAGCATTTTATAAAAGTAGCAATCAAAGTCGCTTTTTTGTAAGAAAATATATAAAAAAATTTAGATCATATTTTATAAAAATCGACAGAAAACATTTTATAGCTTTTTTCAAAACTAAAAGCTTTAATTAACAATTCTTAAAAGCTGGGATTTGTAGGCAACAATTTTTAAAAATGGCAAGAGCAAGAGTCAAGAAAATGCCTTCTTTCATTAAGTTGCTGCGACATTTATATTTATAAATTAGTGGGCCTCTCTAAGAAACGTATCCCAGTAGCCCCAGGTAGCCTAGTCAGCTACTGGAACATATCAACATAAAAAAAAAATAGAAAATATCAAACACGAGAACTGCATTAAGATGATGACTTTATCAATTGACTATAAATAAAATATTTCTTCTTGAGAATGTTGGAGAAATGTTAGTGTTACAAATTAAAATATTTTTGTTGTTAATATAAAAAAATTTAAATTAAAAACAAAATAATTATATTAGTTGCAAGATTCATATCTAAACAAAAATTTGCTTAAATTCTTTAATTTTACTTTTCTTCTTTGTATTGGTTGTCTCAGAGCCTTGGTTATGCCACGCTTGTGATCCTTTACGACCTTATTAAAAAAAAAACAATTTTTTGTAAATAAACTTTCCCTGTTAGTCACAACAATAATTATTTGAGTGCATTTTGTAGTTTTATTATAAATATAGTTTTAATATTGTTTTCCAAAAGATCATATAAGTGCACCGGAAAATTGTATTAGTCATGACTTTACTAATTTTCTAATGTACTTAATCATCTTTTAATTGCATATACTTGACTGAAAACGACATAAGTTTACCAAAATTAGCATAATTACGTTTAATAATTATGTGTCTATGTATAGACAGAGTTTTCCCAGATTGAAGACGACAACAACAAGCAAAGTAAAAATAAAGAAACTAAAATTATTTCTTATAACCAAAACAAAAAAATTTCTAAATTACAGTAATAAATTTCACGAGAAAATAACAAACAAGGTAATATAATAAATAAAAAATAAGTAATTTGCAAAGAGTGTAAGATAAAATTGTTAAATTAATAGCTTTGTGAATTTTTTTGGTACATACGTCAATTACGTGTTAATAAAAATTTAAAAAGAAATTAAATTACTTGTCCTTGACTAATATTTGCAAAAAACTTATGTACCTACAGAATGTGCGTCTTACATAATATTATTGACGTCCAACCAAAGTTCAACAATAATTGTTAATTATAAAAAAACCTTAAGAAAAATCCTTGAACACGAACTTCTTGATGTTCAAAAAAATGTAAAAGAGTTTCATTGGAATAATTTATCAAAATTTTCCAGTTCAAATAGAAAAAAAATCTATTAAGTTATTAACTAATAACTAAATTAGATAGTTAAACACCTGCTTGCAATTAAATATACGCATGTTAGTGATTAGTTAATTCTTAATTGCAACAATATAAAATTTTGTTTTCGATATTTACTATCATTCCTTTTCTAATTGACTATTATGTTTCCTTTTAATTTACTATCATCCAACTATTTAGTAGGTACGTGTGTCTACTGTCAATATTAGATAAAGGTAGTAAACAATTTAATATAAAATTTCTAGTAATAAAAATATAAAAATAATTAACACAAAGTATTGAAAAGTAATAATTCATCTTCAAGTTATGACGGTAAAGGTTGTTTATAATTATGTTGTTCACATTGGGTCATTTCAACCTACTTATATCATTACCAACAATTAAAATAATTTTGTTGTTTTGTTTTAAAAATTAATAAAATTTAACTGTTTAAGTAAAATGTAACAAGGTTTTTTAAAGTTCAAAGTTAGACTGTTAAATAATTAGAAAGTTTTAAAATCAAGATCAGAATTTATTGTAGACACAAAACATAAATTCTTAATTAAAAATCGCTTTAGAGAAAGTTATTTCAAATTTTAAAATACGTTTTCATTACTTTTAGGACAGTTTAGGTGTTTGCATCACAAAAATACATTGACGTCACGTCTTTTAAAAAAACCACTGAATTGTTTGGGAAAGACCAGTCGCAAATGGAAATTTTGTAATGCTTTAATTGAAAAACCTGTTTAAATACACATTTTGTCACAAAAAAAACTCAAACCAGTTAAATTGTAGCATATCATTAATTTTTAACGTAAATAAATATTTTTTGGAAATACCGATAGTCAAAATTCCTGAAATGGCATACAAACAACAAGTTTTATAGATGTTTGTTGTGTGCTATACAAACTCGAAAAAATTAATTTTAGAAAAAATAGTTAATAAAACTGGTAACAAAAAATCAAGCTACGTTAAAAAACAACAAACAATTCAATTGTTTATAAAAATGTGCTAAAAAGATAGTTCAACTACCTCAAAGTCAAACAAAAATAAAACTTTGTTTTTGTTATTTTTTGTTTGATAAAAAGATGATTAACTAAAAGTAGTATTAACTAACCTGACATCTTAGTAGAGTATAGTTCTAGCACTATGATTCAACATGCACAACTTTCTAAGGAGAAGTGAGAACGTATAGTCTCTTCTAATCTCACATGTGGTTAGGTTACTTTTCTTGAAGGCGCTAAGAAATTCAAATGACATGCGCATTTACGATTCTGTAATTTTTTTCTATTTATATTTAGAGGAAAGGGACTTGAACAAGAGGTGAGAGAGATTGCGTCAATCTAATTAGTAATCGTGGTACATAATATTATGCAAGTTGAAACAAAAAGATGAAGGTCGGAGATGCCGACACATAGAACTAATAACAGTATTGTTTTTTATAGGAGTGTAATAAACAATAGCAATAGTAATAAATGGTGTGGGTTCATCTTCTTTTTATTCTCTTTTTGTCGATAGAAAAATAATTTACATTCTTAATAAAAGAAATCATTGATTTATCGAAGTAGGTACAATAACGATAATAATACTTAGGTTCATCTTCCTTTTTGGATTTTTTTTTTGTTAGTGTAGAAAAAGAATTTTAGCTGTTTTTATTTAGCAACTTCCTACAGGTTTCAATCCTTGATAATATACAAAGAAAAAAAGACCAACTACTGTAAAATTTCCAAAGGTAAATAACAAGGAACAAATAAATTAAAAGAGATGTCTTCTCAAAGATAAAACCTTGAAGATAAAAATAATGTCAATGCCAGGAAATAAAAAAAATGTAATGTCTTTACTCTTATTGAACTTGTAACAAAAATAAAGCTATTTTATTTTATCAAATTAATTATAATTAGATGAAGGTAAACAATTCACCGGAAACTATGTTAAAATCTATTCGTAAATTTTGCGCAGTGTTTTTTATTTTAAACAATATAATTTTTTAATAGTAATAAATTAGCATTATTTTATTGTAAACAATTATTTCTTAAAAACTAGTTTACAACATTGTCTTTTATTATAAGTGTTATTTTTGAACAAAAAATTAAAATATTTAGGTATTATCACCTCTCCTGACATCAGCGCAGTTATCATCATTTTTCATTCAATTTTTTGCTATTTCTCACCAAAATTGTTTTCGCTGATTGTTTACGTAAGTAAAACACAGTAAAATAATTGAAAACAAAATTTTTACTGTCAAAATGACATACAATTCACGACATCAAATTTTGACAATGACAAAAAATTGTGTAAAGCACTCTTAAATTTTTCTGTTCATTAAACCCAATTACAATATCAGCCACAATAAAAATAACTCACATCACAATACAGGTTGTTTCATGAATAATAATGAGCCTGCGAAACTGAAAATACAACCAGCAATACAATTCCAAAGTTAACGAGGTTATTTTTTTGTTTACAAATACATTAATTAAAAAATCATTTAATTATTCGGTTAACTGAAGACAAATTAATGCCACATGCTTGTAAGATCATTCTTTGGCTTACATGTGAACAGAACCTGTTTTTGCTTTTGGCTTTTTCAAGTGGCCAATTTTTCCTTAAGGTAGTTTCAAGTCATTCGAATATAGTGTCAGCAAGAGTTCTTCGCTTTACCCGGAAAACGATGTCTGTACAAGATCATCGCGGCAGAGACATATATTCCCATATATCATCATCATGTCGGTTTTTTCATCGTTCATTTTCTTTTATCTATAGGTGACAGATTTGACAAATAAAATTTGAAATCAATATCATCTACGTTAACTCTGGAATTGTATTGCTGGTTGTATTTTCAGCTTTGCAGGTTCATTATCACTCATGAAAGAGTCTGTATTTATTATACGATTTTATTGTACATTTTTTTTTAAATGGTAAGCTTGTTTTAAAAGATTCGGTACCTACTAAATAATGTTTTTAATTTATTATAATTTTAAAAAAATACGTTAAATGTATCAACAACGTATTAAAATTTTAAGTTCAAAACAAAATACAGTGCTTAACAATTGAAATGGAAAGTCCTAAAATTTAACAAAGTTTAAAGTCTTGTAGCTTCTCAAAAATTTATTAATTGAGATGATATTTTCTTTTCTGGGTAGCTCATTTCTTATACTTTACGATGTTTAATAGAGTTTTTTTTGTAAATTTGTAGTTTAAGTTATACAGGGTGTCAAAGACAAACCTTAAAAAAACGAAAAGTTTAGACTGTTTCCATTTTAACAAAAAAATTTAAATTTTGTAAATGGGTTTCTGAAGAGCGCTGGACCAAACCATCGAAACGGTTTTGCAGATTTTGAGCTAAGTTTATAAATTAAGGCTAAAATCACTAACACAAAAAACACTAAAATATTTTTTATTATTTAATTATTTGTTTAATTAAACAATAAAAAATGGCCAGTAATTGTAAGGCAAGGTGCAGCAGTGGCTTTAAAATTAGATGAAGCATTAAAATAATTTTTTGCCGAATAAAATTTAAAAAAATTTCAAAAATATTTTCTGCGCTTGTGGCAGCTGAAAAAAATGTCTGCTTTACTGCCTATTCAACAAAAATATTAAAATATTATTGTCTAGTTTCTCTAAAATGTAATTATGGTCATGTTGTTACTTTTAAGCTTAAATACGTACTTAATGTAATATTAATAATTAACAATTTTAATCAGTTAAAATTTATGAGTGTTATTATTGTTATTGTGTGTATGGTTGCTTGTATTAATACTTGCATAATAATAAATTAATTATTTTTTCCTTATAAGTTATTACATTGAGAGTTCCGCAATATAACATTCATAACATAGGCAACCAACAATTTATTAATGATAAGACTTGATACCATTTTTATTATCTTTATCGTAATGACAAGTAGTTTTTTTTGTATATATTAAATTACAAAAGAAAGTTAAATAAAAATAAAAATAATTTACAAACTTAGAAATAAAGGAAATTTACAAACAACTGATAAGTACTTAAGTAGAAATAAATGATTATTGATTATAAATTTCCAATAAGGCAAATGCGAAATTAAATGCAAGTTAAATGTTAGCACAAATTAGATATTAGGAACATAAATTAATTACTATTAATTTATCAATAATTGTAAAAACATTTCGATAAAATCAAAATGCATTTAGTTATAAAAAAATATAACCAAGTAGCTTCATATCTAAATATATTTTTATTATTTTCTCGAAATACATAATGTAAGAAAACATAATTTTAGTGAGATAAAATATGCACAATATGACAGTGCAATTTCAAGTTAATTAATAAATGCTCCAATTTATTCAGTAATTAAAAATCAGGTCAATGAATAAGTACATTGAGCTTAGATTAATTAGCTGCAGTTTGTAATATTTAATACATATAAAAAGTATGTATTCAATTAGTTATCTCAAGTATTAACAAGCACTCTTTACTCTTTAAACAATGATTTTACATAATTCCTTTTATAAGTTCAGAATTTAATAATCCATATATTGTTTTCATGGATGATGAGTACTATTGTACTGTAAAAATTAACACATCGCTCAAGTAATTACATTTATAAAAAGCTTATTAAATTTATGTTTTTTTTGTACCCGCACAACCCGAAAATTCAATTCTTGTTTATATCACAAGTTATTTTGCGAGTACGAGTGCTAAACAGGCGCCACAAGCCGCTGTAATGAGATACAAGATTGTTAGTCCTAACCAGTTCTAACCTCTTAACCTAAAAAAATAAAAGACGCTCTAAACTCTGTGTTTTTTTAGTTAAGACATTAGCATTTTTGAGAAATCTTTGATACTCAACGCTATCAAGAGTTTACGCCAAAAATTTCGTAAAATAATGACGTTTGCGTTCATTGACAGTTAAGTCAAGTCGGTCCATTCGTTTTATCGCAATTAGAAGCGATAAGACGGTCACGAAAGAATAGAAACTGTGATAATAGATGTAAAATGTTTTCTGTCAAATTATGTCAAATTTAAATATTAAACTATTTTTCAAAATTAAATAAAATTATTATCTCTGTTTATCTTAAATTGAAAATTGGTGAATTTTGTTTTACATTAATTTGGTTGTATTAAACGCCAAGTTTTTTAATTATTTTTTTTGTTTAGTAGTGTTACAGTTTCTTACAATACGTGAGGCAATGCCATGTAGAGATATCATTAGAATGACTTTGTATAACTGTCATCAGTGTAGACTACAAATTATAATAAAACTGTAAACTAAAGTCACTAAATAAACAACACAATGCTGCAGAAACCGCCATTTTTAAGGTAAAAATTTGAGTGGAAACATTGGTATTTCAAATGATGGATTTATCGAATTTTTTTTGAGTCTATCGATTTTGTACGTCGATAATAAATTGAGAAAATTCCTCGTAAAATTCATCATTTCAAAATTAGAATGATCTCGTTTAAATTTTTACTTCAAATATGGCGTACTTTGCGGTACTGTATTTTTATTTGGTGACTGATGTACTGTAAACTAAACTAAATTCTTACTTATTGAAATATAAAAAAAATTACAAATAACCTATTTTTAATTTTTTCAATACTTTTAAAGATTTTTCAAAGATAAAAAAAATTCGAGATAATTTGCTGCTTAATTCTCAAAAATAAACAATCTTCTTGGTGTCGAAACGTCAATTTGAAACCTAAAATTGTATTTCCGTTATAGTAACTATACTCTCACCTTTCAATATAGAATAGTGTCTTTTACCAAGAATATCAACGAAATAAAGAAATACGTTTTATTCATAATGATAAATAGTCAAGAACAAAATAACAAAAATGAGTAAATGACATCAGGTAGTCAAAGTTTTGCAGTCCAAGAGCAGAAAAATAAGCTTTTTCAAACGATTTGTAACAATGGAAAGAATCTTCTTAGTGTCAAAAATTATATTCCCGTAATTGTAACTATATTTTTTATCATAGAGTAGTGTCTTCTACCAAGAATTTCAGCAAAGTAAAGAAATAGGTTTTATTCAATAATAATAATGAATTAATCAAGAAGAAAATACAAAAAAATAAGAAAACAACTCAGGTGGTCAATGATTTGACGTCCAAGAGCAGAAAAATGGGCTTTACCAAACGATTTGTGGGCATTGAAACACTCTTCTTATGTCAAAATGTCAATTTGACTACCAAAATTATATTTTCGCAATTCTAACTATAATTTTCAACATAGAATAGTGTCCTCTACGAGAAATATTAACAAAATAAAGAAATACGTTTTATAAAATAATAAATTAGTCAAAATCAAAATAAAAAAAATTGCGCAAATAACATCAGATGGTCAAATTTTTACATTCCAAAGGCAGAAAAATTGGGCATCTTCAAAGGATTTGTAACACAAAAACAACAAAACAAAGAAAAAAACAAAAAAATTACGTTGTTATGACTTAAATAATTTAAACAATATTTTTTTAGTCCACTTGCCTACTTCTGTGTTACTGTAAACTGTATTTACATTGTACCAACATAAGTTCTTTTGTAATGAATATTGATGTTATTGCAACAAAATGAAATGGTGCATGTTAACATTAAAAATCTGTCTAAAACCTTGATGAAGAATCATTGAAATCAACATGCATATGCGCCTAGGTCACTTTCCATTGAATGAAGAAGTGATGCAATTGTACAACTTGATTATTTTCGTAATTTGAAATTATGCAAGTAGCACGTTTTTTAAAGACATCGTCTTGGCGTTTAATATCTCGTAAACATTATGTTATAACAGAAAAAAAGACTATAATATTGTCTTTAAGAGAAAAATATAGTTAACAAAAAATGTTTAATGAAGTAGTAAGACATGTACCATCATAACAAGCTTTAGTCTCTCTTATTGACCTTGACTTGTGTTAGAATATTTCCTGGATTTCACTGAAATGCGTCTCAATTTTTATGGTACCATTTTTATGGTTCGTCTAGACGTGTGGGGCGAGAGGAAACAAAAAGCGGAGAATGAGGGCATTTTGAAGTGTGTGGAATAACACATTAATACACGAGAACTCAAGGCGTCCGGATGTATTTGAGTTTTGACTAATTAATTATTGTTAATCATTAAATATTCGGCTGGACCTTTTTCTTGTAAATAAATTGTGGTTTAGACATCTTAGTTTTATTGTGTTTTCTAACATCAGAAGTGAGATCAGTACCCAGTGCCATCACGCGCAATTAAAAACTCGGAAAAAGTAATTGTGCGTAATTTTCCAGTGACTGGTGAAAGTTCAAAGTTTCTTCGAATTTTCTTGTTTGGAAATAAACACAAATTGTGACAATTTGCGATCGTTTTGAGTACAGAACTGTCCAGAACCGTGGTTAATATGGTTCATCACGAGGAAGTGTATCGCGGTTACGCCTCATCTTCATCCGATGTCCGGCACCGTGGAGGCTGGAGGGCGTCATTGAAGACGGAGAACTTCGTGATCAGGAGGGAGCCACAGAGGGAACTCCGCCTGGATGGAGATCGCGGAGCCGTTCGCGTCGCAGGCCTGGACACGAAGAGAAAGTATCATCTCCAGAACGCTGGCGTGAGGGGCAGCTTAGGGTTGGAGATGACAGCTCAGCGAGTAGCTCTCTGCTGCAAACGGTCGAGTCAATGGGCCAGGCAATTGCACACGAACTAGATAGATTGGTGCAGCGTAAGTCAGTCAGGTGGTTGCGGGGGTGTAAGTATGGCTAATAATAATGTAATAGCGGAATTTAACCCGATATCGCATAATATAAGGGAATGGGTTAACTCAGTGGATGAGTCCTCAGTCTTATATGGCTGGGATGACAGGCCCACGAGTTATTAAGCTTTGCAGAAGCTGAGATGTCCTGCAGATGTATGTATGGTATACTGGGGTTTTCCGACCCGATTATTTACGTGGCCTGAATGGCGAGAAATGTTTTAAATAATTTTAAGGTTAAACGTGATTTACATACAGGGTTAAAGAAAATGATGGTGTGTGAATGTGAACACAAGGACTAATCGCATTTATACAAGTATGTTTTTGAAAAACTTTCCTTTATACATCAATTGAAATTACCCATGACTGACGAGGACTGTATTAATTTGATCTTGGGCGAAACTTATGATAAAAATATCAAATTTGCGGTGGAAACGGCCGGGATAAAAGATCCTTACGCACTGACAAATCATTTTAAAAGCTTGACCACAGTAAGTACTGGAGGCGGTTCTAGGATTTTTGGGCGAAGCGGAGCGAATATTTGTTTTCATTGTCGGAAACCGTGACATAAACGTTTACGTAAAACTGAGACATCTGGATTGGGCTATGATACTCGACACCCTGATCGACACTCAAATCAGCGTGCTCTTGAATATAAAGTAAATTTTAAATAAATTTTATCGGTCCAACGACCTCTTGACATAACTCAAAATTCTTTAAAGATATTTTTATTAATAATGTCCCGCAAAGTGTTTTGTTGATTTTGGTAGCGAATGTTTATTAATTTCCGAATTTGCTGTCCGGAGTATGGCATTGACACCTGTGCGGCTCTCGGAACGTATACTCCTTACAACGCTGGCGAACTCACAAATTGTTGTCACCTCTTATGTCCCCGTAATCGTCACTATCGACAAAATTCAAAAATAATTAAAATTATTAATTGTATCGCAATGTGTAATGAATGTGGAAGTATTAATAGGTCCAGATTTTTCGGAGCAAGCCGACGTGAATTGTCTCAAGACCGGTGGTAGTTTGCGCTTTATCTTATAAAAACAAATTCATTGGATATCATGCTGGGTGATATTATTTATACAATTATTTCACGAGTTCAACGGGTTATTAACTAAGTTTTAGGCCAATTGCGTTTTTCAAAAGTTTTAGTTACCTAGATGATATTTTAATTCCCGCAAAAAGTATTGATGAATCTCTATTTATTTTGAAAGAAATTTTTGATCTACTTAAGCACATTGAAATTATCTAAATGTAGTTTCCTAAAAACAGAAATCGATTATTTAGGGTACAAAATCAGTGAACAAGACATAGAACCAAGTCAACATAAAATCGAAGCAGTTGAAAATTTCCAGAACCTGCCGATATTCATGCAGTTAGGCGATTTCTCGGATTAACGGGATACATACTTTCGAAAATTTATCAAAGACTATGCAGCGAAATCGAAGCCGTTAAGTATGTTCCTGACTAAAAAAAAAAAAAATGCCGAATGGAAATGGGACAAAGAGCAGATCGAATCTTTCATTAAATTAAAATGTTGCTTAGCTTCTCGTCCTATACTTGCAATTTTGACCCTCAACTTGAAATCCGACTTCATACCGATGCGTGTCGAATAGGGGTGGTTGGTGTTTTGATTCAAACGAAAAATAATAGAGAGCATGTCGTCATTTATTTTAGCAGGTGTACAACCCCTGCAGAACAAAATTATCATTCATTTGAGCTAGAAGCATTAGCTGTTGTTGCTTCCGTCAAACGTTTTAAGCAATATTTGTTAGGGCGCCACTTTACTATTTTTACGGATTGTTTCGCTGTACACGGCACTTTTGAAAAAAAAATGAAATAAATACTCGAGTTGCCAGATGGGTCATTGAATTGTCAAAATATACTTTTGATATAAAACATAAAAGCGGACAACAAATGCGCCACGTCGATGCACTAAAAGTCGACACCTGCCAGATGTTAAACTTGCAGTTCACGCCCTTAAAATTTCACACATTGATTGGCTTCAAACTGCCCAAATTAATGACTCGAAGATTGCGGAAATAAAAGAATTATTAGTATCGGGTGATCGCACGAACCACAAGGACATTTTAATGACTACGCACTAAAAGGAGGCAAAGTATATCGAATTACAACACATGTATTACGGATCGTCGCGTCGTTCCAAAATTCGCACGATTTCAGTTACTAAAAATGGCCCATGACGAATCAGGTCACTTCGGGTCAGTTAAGACATACCTACAATTTACTCGAAAGCCAGTACTGGTTCCCTAAAATGCGTCGTTTTATGATAAATATTGTAAAAATTGCCTAAATTGTTTATATTTTAAAAGTAGTTCGGGTAAGAAACCGGGGTTTCTTCATCCTATTAGAAAAATTCCTGTCCCTTTTCATACCGTACATTTAGATCACTTAGGTCCCTTAGTTCGCACTTCAAAACACAACGCTTACGTCCTCGTCGCAATCGACGCTTTCACAAAGTTTATATCCCTGTATGCGGTTAAAAACACGAAATCCAAAAATGTTATTACGGCTATTAAGGATCTTATTAAAACATTCGGGGTACCCCATCGTATCATCGCCGACACAGGCACTGTCTTCAATTCCAAAGAATTTCAGCAATTCATCAAGGAAATAGGAAGCAACTTGCATTTAACAGCTGTAGCCGTCCCTCGCGCAAATGGGCAAGTCGAATGTTACAACAGGACCATTTTGGACTCCTTGGCCGCAATGGGGGTAGATCAACATGATAAACATTGAGACAAAAACCTGCATAACATCCAGCTGGGAATCAACGGCACGGTTAATAATGCTATCAAAATTTCACCTAGCGAAGCTTTGATGGGTCACAAATGGACTATCACACGCGGAAAATCGTACAACCATAGACGTAACAACAATTAAAAAAAACAAATAATGCGGGAAATGGAGGAATATCAAGTTAGTCAGAAATGGAGATTTGACGTTTCTAGATGTGTGGGAAAACCTTATTCTGTCGGGGATCTGGTATTACTCAAGGTTACTAGCGTTCCTTCGACAGGGAGTAGCCGCAAACTCTTACCGAAGTGGAGAGGACCTTACAGAATTACAAAAGTTTTGGAAAACGATCGGTACCAAATAGAAAATATCCCTGAGCTGGAGCGGTCCAGAGCCACCTTTTCCACTGTAGCAGCGGCAGAGAATATGAGAGCTTGGATCAGATTCGATGAATCTGGATGAGGTATTTGGTAGGGGGGCCGGTTGCAAAATAATGCAGGTGCGCGCAACACCTGGTACTTTGTTTTGCCCTGGCTGGAATAATTTTTTTGGTGGACGATCTTAAGTAATGCGGGGGTAGGGTAAGTGTATACCCCTGGTCTTTGCTTTGTTCCACGGAGCGGGGATACCGCTAATGGTTGAGGTGAATTGTGGACAGTCGGGTCCCTGATCAATTCTCTCTTCCATTGCTAGTTAAGTTAGTTGATAAGTGCGTCTCAAGTATATGCATATACTCATGTAAAATTAATTACATGTTTTATCTATTTCATATTGTTTTGATTGCATTATTTTTATTGTGTTTTTTTATGCTTGTTTGCTTTTAATTTTATTTAGGTGTTTAGGTATCCTAGGTTTTGAGAGTCCAGAGCGCCTCGATTACTTTAGCTCCTGTTTCTTTTGTTTTATTATTACTATTATTTTTTTTTTTTTTTTAAAAAAAAAAGGGAAAATGTTTCGATGTTCTAAATATGTGAGAGTTTCAGACATTCGCTATTATAACTGAAGTCAGTTGAGTGGGGACACTCGAGGATGTCAGGAAAGGCCGTGTTAGAATATTTCCTGGATTTCACTGAAATGCGTCTCAATTTTTATGGTACCATTTTTATGGTTCGTCTAGACGTGTGGGGCGAGAGGAAACAAAAAGCGGAGAATGAGGGCATTTTGAAGTGTGTGGAATAACACATTAATACACGAGAACTCAAGGCGTCCGGATGTATTTGAGTTTTGACTAATTAATTATTGTTAATCATTAAATATTCGGCTGGACCTTTTTCTTGTAAATAAATTGTGGTTTAGACATCTTAGTTTTATTGTGTTTTCTAACACTTGGTAATACCTTGCTATTCTTATTATAAAGAGTTACGTAAAGAAATGTTGATTCATAAAAAAGTGTCATAACTCATAAGATTGTTGGAGTTTGGCCTGTACCTTGAACAGGTAAATTAATATTTGGACGTTTTCTTCTAAAGGTAAGTGTACAAGGTACAGGTAATTTCCAAAACACTAAGAATTTGGAAATGAACTATAATCATGGAAATCTTCTAGCAACTGTGTTTTCCGTAACCGCAAACACAGAGTTTCAGACAGAGAAATGAATAACTAACCGTATGCAAATATGATCTTTGCTAAAAAGAAAATTAAAGCCTGATTTAGATGTTCTTGGTTTATAAACAAACTGATCCATGTTTAAAACAACAAACGCATTTTTATTTTGTAATGAGTGACTACAAAAATATGCATCCAGAGCAAGCAATGACCTATAGCAATGTAACCACATGCAACTGTCAGTAAAATCGTTTTTTTACCGCAAAGATAAAGATTTGTATAGGTAGATACACAGTAAGTGGTGAATTGTTGTTTATTCTTCTTAAGACACTCGCTACCCTTATGATATATAATACATTGGCAACTACCACAAGCGTTTTTACAACAATTAGATATAAAGATGCGACGGAAGTAGAAGTTGCTTTTAAATCGGACCATAAAAAGTCACAAGCAAATTGGTAATAACTTCACATTTAATTTTTTTATTCTAGACATGTAACTGTTTGACTAAATAAAATAACTTTTGGAACACACTGTATATTAATGAAAGAGTTTAATAAAAAATAATTCTATTCCAGACAAGTAAATAGAAATAAAAACACTTCCATCTCATCAATTCAGTGAGTCTAAAGGTTGCTAAAATATTGCACATAAGCAAATTATTTGTTTATAAAAAGTTTAGTGGCAATTTACAAGTTCAAGGTTAAATATTGACAGCCAAACTAAAAGAATAATATATTGATTCCGTCCAAAAAATAATTAACTTCGTCTGCTTTCGCAAAGCAATTACTATTTTATTCTGTAATCTATAAATAGAGTTAAACTAGTCGATAGTTCTCATCAGGCATTATTTACCTATTTTGATGTACTTACTAGTATACAAATCAATAAACTTAATTGATTATTGAATGTATTGTGTATTATTTATTTCTAATATCTAAGCCAAAAAAAAAACCATTTATTCAAATAAAAAATATTTCAAATTTAGTAACGTTTAAAAACTCTAAAATAGAGCTTAAAAACAAAAATTGACCAAACATTCTATTTAGTAATGCCAACTGCAAAAGCTGTTATATTTTTGATAACAGTGACTAATAGGTAATAGCTACCAGTGTTTCAATAACTGTTATTAAAATCTGTCTTTATTTCTCCTTATTTTTCCCCTGTATTTTGATACAAAAGTATAAATAATATATTGAGATTCAGAACTAGTGCACAACAGTTCAGAACTAGACTGAGCATGAGCTTTAGAGCAATAGAGTTTTTGGACTACTAAAATAATACTGCACACATACAGTACAATTATAAGTCGTTCTAAACTTCTTGATAGAACAAACCTATTTACTACTGAAGAAAGACAAATTAAAACTGAGATTTGTTCATTTTAAACTAACTACTGAACTGCTGTCACTCTGTTGCCACTAAATACAAGTATAGTCCGTCTACCGATATTCTAAAACGATTTTTAGAATATTAAGAGTTTACGATAGTCTCATTGTTAGGGGATTATCTATCTATTCTGCAATAAATTCTGGAGAGTTGAGGTTTTTAAAATTTGAATGGGGTGCTCACCACTTTTACGATAATCCTTGTTAAACAGATAACAAACCATTTAAGGAATTAAAAGATCGTTTTAAAATATCAGTAGAGAGACTATAACTGTTAATAATAATATGTTCTTGCAAATCAATACAAAAATACCAGAGAAGTTAACTGGCTACATAATAATTATTAGCATTAATCTGTCATCGTAATATCTGGTAATTTTGTTACGTTCATTTCACTGTTAGATAAAGCTTAGCAGTACCTCTTAAAAATAACAACTTAATCTAACAGTAACAGTTACTTTTAAGAAGACTAAAACAAGGCTATTCTGTACCGCATTCTGTTAAAAGTTGAAAATTAACGGCTTCTTTATTTTTTTAACATAAGTTGTTATTTTCAAAAATGTTATTTTGGTAGACTTCTGTTAGATAATAACTTGTCCTGCATTGTTAATTTTAGCAAATTCGGTTTATTTCTTAACAGAATTGCTAAAATTTTTTTTTAACCTATCCGTTATTTTTAACAGGATGTTACATTTTACAGGATGTTACATTCAGATTAGGCCTCTAACAGCCTGTTATTGTTATTATTTAATCTACACTGCTCCAAGAAATTAACGCCCCACTAGAAAATAAAGTAAAAAAATTAAACCTATGTACATTTGACAACTTTGGTTGAGAAGGTTTAATCAAGCTATAATCTAGTTACCCATTGTAATAAAAGTTTTCACATTAAAATCAGAAATTTGAGTTTAATAGTTTTTTAAGCAGAAATTTTAAAATAATTTTCATTTTTAGATTGTGTTAATTTGTAATTTCGTTTTATTGTTATTTGAATTTGCCGTTCTGTGGATAGTTTTTATCATTTGAAACAATAATAAAAACATTATGAGGAATTTGACTCGAGAAGAATGCGCCCAAGCTGTGGTTTTGTTGGAGGAAGGATGGAGCTACAGAAGAATTGGTGAAAGGTTTGGTGTATCTCATACGTCAGTTTCGCGTATGATACAAAGGTACAGAGAGACAGGAAGTCACCTCAGAAGACCTGGACAAGAAAGAAATAGGAAAACCATTCCTATCCGGGATAGATTTTTAAGAATATCTGCGCTAAGGGAACGCTTTGTAACCGCCAGGAAGCTACAAACTGAGTTCCGTGACGTAGAAGGAATTCAAATCAGTACCGAAACTGTTAAAAAAAGACTTAAGGAGGATAATTTAACACCCCATATTCCTGCTCGTGGTCCTGCATTGACTGCGGAACACCGCAGAGCCCGATTAGAATTTGCTAGAGAGCACATAAATTAGCAAAGAGAGGATTGGGAGTCTGTTCTTTTTACGGATGAGTCAAAATTTTCCCTTTACAATTGCGATAGACGTGTTCGTGTGTATCGTAGACCAAATGAGCGGTACGCAGTGTAACATTCAGAATACCACATTGTTTGGTGGAGGCTCAGTAATGGTTTGGGGTGGTATTTCCTTACAAGCTCGCACGGAGTTAGTGGTTGTAAATAATGGCTCTATAAATGCGGACCGTTACATAACAGACATTCTTGAAGAGCATGTCGTACCATATGCCCCTTATATTGGTCCAAATTTTTTGTTAATGCAAGATAACGCAAAACCCCACACTGCCCGAATTGTTAAAGATTACTTGAATGAGGCAGAAATCAATGTTTTAGATTGGCCAGCTCGAAGCCCTGACCTGAATCCTATTGAGCATGTTTGGGACATTCTCGGGAAACGTTTAAAAAATGTTCCACATCCTCCTGTCTATCTTCAAAAGGTAGGTCCTCAACTAAATGAAATTTGGAATAACTTAAATCAAGAAGACATAAGTTCGTTAATTTTGAGTATGGAACGAAGATGTGCAGCGGTTATTCAAAGTAGAGGTGGAAATACGCGATATTAAGATGTTTTCTGTAACTTTTATAACGGCGTAACTTTAATAAAATTTTGTTTTCGGTTTGTTTTTCTATATTTGGAAACATTAGATATTAATTTACTTTAAACAAATGTTTTTGTTAAATTTTTCTTAATTTTGTACCAATTGGACGAATACATGTTTCAATTTTCAAAAAAATTCAAGTGGTGCGTTAATTTATTGGAGCAGTGTACTATCGTAATATCTGTTAACTTTGTTATGTTAACTTGACAGTTAAATAAAAGAAATCAGTGCCTTTATTAGGAATGACAGCATAATTTAACAGTAACTGTAACTTTTAAACAAAGTAACATCAGCTATAGTAATATCTGTTAACTTTGTAACATTTATTTGTCTGTTAGATATAGTTTAACAGCACGTAATAGAAATAACAGCTTAATCTAACAGTAACTGTTACTTTTAAACGAAGCTGCAGCGCAGCCTGTTATTGTTATTTATGAATAACAGTTATAAAATAACAGAAACCCCGACTTGTATTAGCCAAATTTTTGGTAAAGTATCTTACTATGCGCGACACTAAATTTGAGACACCAAATTTTGACATTCACATAAAAATCTGTAAAGTAACCTTATTAATATTTGTTTCATTTAAGCATAGTCACAGTGTCAGTTACGATGACGATATTTTTGTCATTGTCAAAAATTGTTATCGCAAATTGTAATAACAAAACCTAAAGACAATGTTTTCGGACAGTATAGAGAGTATATAAATAAACTCGCATAAAAAATTACAGTGAAACTTCAGTAACTTGAAATATGATCTGTTACTTTAGGAGTTCAAGTTATCGACTGTTTTTAAAATATTTAGATTTTCAATGTTAATATTCAAAAATCTGCTTTTTTTGTGATATGTTATGACGTTTTTTATCTTTTTACAAAATAAAATAGAAACTTGTAGAATATATGGAAATTATCTAGTTATTTCATTAAAAAACACTAAAGTTGGTGAACACCTCAATGCATATTAAATTATGCTAATAAATGCTCATGTCGTCTGACGTGAATTAGCAGAATAGTCATGCTATAACTTGCTTTATTATCACAGGCTTTAACAAAATTTAAAATAAGTTCACGTCATAGAAAAACCTTTGTAATTGTAACTATAACACAAAAAAAATATGGTTTAATACAAGCCAGACCAAATTACCATTAATTATTGTGGCGTAATTTTAGTTTTTGATGGAAGTAAGGCTAGTTTTTAGCCCGACATTCAGCGTTTTAACATTTTTCTCAAAACAAAAATTAAGCAATTCGTTTTTTACAGGTAAACACTATACTTTCATAATTTAACTAACGAAAGTAGAGATTTTTCCTGAAGGAAAGCATTGCTCTACATTTTCAAAGCAATTAAAATTTTTCTCTAATTTCATTTCCTAGTCGCATCATATTTGTAGAAACCACATATCACAGTTGATATTTTCGAAGGTTAAAAAATGGTTAGGGTTAGACAGTTAAACCAATAAGGACAGTTTTATACCGTATTTTGCAATAACAAAACACAAAAATTGTGATCTCTAATCACAACAATTTAAAGCGATAAGAAACAGTAATTAAATAAATCAATCGTTTTGGGTTGTGATAAACCATGTGCTGGGTTTCATGTCTGCTTTATATCGAGCGATGAAAAGTCATGAGGTCTCAGGTGGCCGAAAAAAATAGATATAGTAGTCAAAATTAAACCGCAGTTTTTGCTTTATTCGACCAAATTTTTAGTATAAAGTTTGTAAAACAATTTCTGACACTATTTTAGGATCCCTTGTTATAATAATAATTATCCTGATTGTTCAATTTATAAAAACCTAAAAATTTGACTTTAGTTAAGCAAGTATTATTTATAAAAATAAATCTTTAATTATAGCTACTTTATTTATTTTTTTCTAGCCAATTTAAGCAAATACTCTTACCATTAACATGTGAGCACATGTATTTCATCAGTTTTTATTTATAAAACATTAAGTCAAGGTCGAGCAATAAATGCAAACCGGCAAATTTACTTTTAACGATTTTTCTTTGATAAAATCGATGACCCTCAGAATTTAAAATTTTCGACGTCAATTATACCAAAATACTAGAAAAGAATAGATACGAGATAAAAAAAAATCATTAAATCTAACAATAATAACAATAATTATGATTCATATTGTTCATATCATTCATTTGCCTTGACATAACTATTTGTGCTAATCACAAAACATAATATCAAAATATTTTTTATCATTTTCTGTATGTGTCAGTGTTACAAGTTATACATTTCCGCAAACAAAAATTTCTTCTATATTTAATAAATTTCATAACAAGGATTTACTGTGCACGTTTCATAGAACACCTATTAAATGATTATCATAATCTATTCATTCTGCAATGTTGAGTTATGTACATTACAGATTAAAATTAAAAAAAAAAGTCATCATATCAAGCTCTTCCGTTTCCCAGTGATATGAGCACACATATAAATTTCAAAATGCGCTTATGATTTGTCTAGGAATGCTTGAATTTTATGGTTTCGACAAATTAAAAAAAAGGGTGCGATATTCTCATCGAAGCGGCCAGTTGAACCCTTGAAACAGTTGCTGTTTATCTCTAAAGTCCCAAAAAATTAATTGAAGCATTACTAGACAAACTATCAAAATTGCAAAATGAAATAAGTTAGGCCAAGCATCTGCAAATTTGAATCTTTTTTCAGATTTTCAAAAAAATTATCAGAATATTCAACAGATGAACATGGATTTGGTTTACTGTTATAAAATCAACTTACTTTCTTTAGTGACTGGCACGTAAACAATTTTAACTTCAGGTAAATTGTCATTTTCCTCAATTTCACAATTTTTACTTTTGCCCATTTTTGCGCGAACCGAGAATACACTGTTCTCCTGACTCGTCACTGCTGTAAACTACCTAAACGGTAATAACTTTCGATTTTTGTGAATTATTCATAAACTATGCGCTAAAGGTCCGCTTACACAACGTTAGCATGCGTAACTGAAAGTGAGGCAAGATTTCCAGTCGCTCCGTCTTATGTGTAGCAGACCGGTCAGGAGAGATAAAAAATTGCGATTGTTGTTCGCTTTTGCAGGAAATTTTTCGCATTTCCACGCTGTAATTTAAAATTTATACCTAGAAGCAATTTTCTAATTATAGAAAATAGCTTGTGATATCGGGAGTCATAAATAGTACACTTGGGTGCCCTTTTTTAATAATTATATGACGCGCTTCTATTTTTCCATCAATCTGCACATTTACGTAAACAAGTTTCATTATAATTCAGTTACAAACATTATTACTCATGGATTTTTATTGCGTGGCCAATATTAACACCGTTTATCCATAATCTACTTTATTAAATTCTATTTTGCTGTTTTGGAATGTAATACCTAGATAAAACATATCAATAATAACAACACTTGTTGGATTACAATTCCATCGTAAATTATCCTAGGTCGTAAAATTGTAATACGACAAAACTTAAACGAAGGATTCAGAACTTGAAATGCCACTCTTGACCTTATCTCTTTATGGTATTACCTATTGGATATTTATTTTAAAAAATTGAGAAGGTTATTGCCTCTTTAACAGCTCTTGCAAGGCCTTCGTACTGTTTCCGTACCATCCTACCCTTTTTTTTGCAAAATATCTACAACTAAATTGTTTTTTAAATTAAATATAGTGACAATAACAATGACAACAATCAACAAATGACATTTAAAGTTGTTGTTGTAAAATATCTTGTAATTTTACTGAATTATAAATTAAAACCAGTCCTGATAAAGTAGCCACAATTTTCGAAAAGTTTACTTAGTTTTTTCAAATAAAATATGATATATTTTTCCACTTTATATAAAGTAAAGACTGTTTTTTTACTAGAGAGAAACCAGTAAGTGTTAGAAACTTAAAAT
Organism: Tribolium confusum; assembly: GCA_029207805.1. Lineage (NCBI taxonomy): Eukaryota > Metazoa > Arthropoda > Insecta > Coleoptera > Tenebrionidae > Tribolium > Tribolium confusum. The sequence goes on from JALGAY010000004.1 coordinate 3,202,870, forward strand.
AGGCATTTAGTATTTTTTATTTAGTATTAGTATTTCAAATTTCTAACTGGCTTTTCGCTGGTAAAAACAGACCAGAAGCAGTAGGTATTCTAGAATTACCATTTTTGCATTATTATTTTATGAAAATGCAAAAAACATAATTATTCTAATTGATAATTTTCTAGTCACATAATGATTCATATAAATGAGTCACGTGCACTATCAGTAAATATAAATAATGTCTTTATTGTGATCAAGTCGTCACCAAATGTAAAAATTTTAATATATTCCTGATAACCAACGGTTTACAACCATGACGATAACAAATGTAAAATTCTTTGTTAGTTACCTACTGAAGTACAAATTTAAATAAAAATTTTTGATAAGAAATAAATAATTCTGTTGACAAAACCCTCATTCTTTTTTGTCAAAATTTTTTTGTCAAAAAGCACAATTAATCTATGTGATTATATTTTTTTAGTTAATTATAAAAAATTAAAATAATAATGTAAACAGTAACCCCAAACCATTGCAAAAATTTGGAACCAACAGAGCTAGAGGTTTCTAATCTTCACCAATCGATATGTTAGGTATTTTTATCCCTCAATGCGCAATTTATAACCTATTTTATCAATTAGTAAGATCAGGTCAGGTAATTTTACTTCTCACAAACCCAAAAATATGCCAAAAATTTGAAAAATCGGTAACTAAATCAGGAACTAAAATAGCTACAAAATTTCTAGTCTTCACCAATTGATTTACTAGGTTTTCTTAGCCATGTATTACAGTGTCTAGTGCTTTACTCCCCAAAAATTCCAAAAATTTGAAGAATCGCTAAATAAATCGGAACCACAAAAATTAGAAGTTTTTGATCTTCACAAAGTGATTTATTAGCTCTTCTTACTATCTATACTCATTTTAAAATCTATTTTGCCAATAAGAAGAAAAGTTAGAGGTTTCTGATTTTCACCGATAGATTTGTTAGGTATTCTTATCCTAACATACACAATTTGCAATCTATTTTATCAGTTAATGCTTTTTTACCCCACCAAATAACAAAATTTTGAAAAGTCGGGAAATAAATCAGAAAACAAAAAAGTTAAAAATTTCTGATCTTCACAAATCAATTTATTAGCTCTTTTTACTTTCTACACATAATTTGAAAGCTATTTCATCGTTCAGATTTTGTTTTACCTTGCAAGATCCGGAAAATTTGCTAAAAATTTACAGAAACCGTAATTAGTTAAGAACCAAAAGAACAAGAAGTTTTTAATCTTTAACAATCGATTTATTGAATTTTTTAGCGCTCTATATACAATTTAAAATTTATTCTTTTTTATTAGTGTTTTTTTATCCCTCAAAACATCAAAAATTTGAAGACCAGTAAATAAATCTAAAACCAAAAAAAATTAAAAGTTTATGATCTTCACCAATCAGTTTATTAAATTTTTGGCATTAAATTAGCATTGTAGACACAAATTAAAATCTGTTCTAATGTCTGGTGTTTCAAGAACCAAAAATGTTTTAGACTTCTAATCTTCACAAATCAATTTATTAAGCCTTTTAAGATTCTAAATCTAATAAAATTCTAGACAGTTCAGAATCTATTCTTTTTTCCTTACAAGGTTCAAAAATTTTTCCAAAATTTTACAAATCGGTAAATAAATCAGGAACCAAAAAACTTAAACGTTTCTAATTCTCACCAATCGATTTGTTAAATCTTCTTAATTTTTTTTATTTACCATTTCACAAATATCACAAAAATCACAAATATTTAAAGAATCGGTAAATAAATTAAGAACCAAAAGAGCTAGAGGTTTCTAATCCTCACCAATCAATTTAGTAAATTCTCCTAGCATTCTAAACTCAAATTAGAATCTATTCCACTAATTAATGCTTTTTTACCTTTAAAAATCTCAAAAATTTAAAGAATCTAAAAATAAATTGGAAACTACAAAAGTTAGAAGCTTCTGATCTTCACTAATCGATTTATAAGCTCTTCTTACTTTCACAATACACAATTTGAAATCTATTCTATCTATTCTGGTTTTTTTACCTTCCAAATTCCGAAGAATTTGCCAAAAATTTGAAGAATCGTTAAATAAATCAAGAACTAAAAGAGCTAGAGGTTTATAATCTTCATTAATCAATTTATTAGATATTCTTAGAGTTCGACCATCAATATTCTGCGCTTACAACATAATCCTCTAATTACCTTTTCCAAATTTTTACGGCACTCAACCACAGTCCGCTGTAAAATTCTTTACCTACTAGATATTTCTTAAGCCTATTGTCAACATCTGGTCAGCACTATCTTTATTGGGGGATTGCGGTCCAACCATTATAAAGTTCTTGAAGAGTCAGAGCAATAATCGAACATCTATGGTCAGACAATATTCGACATACACAATTTACAATGTATTCTATAAATATTTTTTTACCACGCCAAATGCCAAAAATCAATGTATTAGGTCTTCTCAACTCTCTGTTACATACAATTTAGAATCCATTCTCTCGATTTGTTTTTCTATTTTCCAAAATCCCAAAAATTTGCCCAAAAATTTAAAAAATTGGTAACCCTAAAGTTGAAGACTTCGAATCTTCATCAATCGATTTGTTAGGTGTTTTTTTACTCTTTCTTATACACAATTTAGAATCTTACCCTAGCAGATTTTTTTACCTTCAAAGTCCAAAATTTTTTAAAGAGAACCACAAAATTTAGAGGTTTTTAATCTTAACCAATCTATTTGTTAGATCTATTTATTACTCTATACACAATGACTGATTAAGTTATTCTTCTACCCACAAAGATCCCAAAAATTTCTAGAAAATTTTAAAAATTGGTAACTAAATCAGGAACTAGAAAAGCTACAAAATTTCTAGTCTTCACCAATAGATTTACTAGGTTTTCTTAGTCATGTATTACAGTGTCTAGTGCTTTACCCCCCAAAAATTCCAAAAATTTGAAAGATCGGTAAATAAATCGGAACCAAAAAATTAGAAGTTTTTGATCTTCACAAATTGATTTATTAGCTCTTCTTACTATCTATACTCATTTTAAAATCTATTTTGCCGTTAAGAACAAAAGCTAGAGGTTTCTGATTTTCACCGATCGATTTGTTAGGTATTCTTATCCTAACATACACAATTTGCAATCTATTTCATCAGTTAATGCTTTTTTACCCCACCAAATAACAAAATTTTGAAAAGTCGGGAAATAAATCAGAAAAAAAAAGTTAAAAATTTCTGATCTTCACAAATGAATTTATTAGCTCTTCTTACTTTCTACACAAAATTTGAAAGCTATTTCATCGTTGTGTTTCAAAATTGTGTTTTACTTTTCAAGGTCCGAAAAATTTGCCAAAAATTTAGAGAAACCGTAATTAGTTAAGAACCAAAAGAACTAGAATTTGTTAATCTTTAGCAATCGATTTATTAAATTTTACCAAACCAAAAAACCAAAAACATTAGAAATTTCTGATCTTCACTAGTCAGTTTATTAAATCTTTTAGCATTCTAGATTCAAATTAAAACCTACACCAATGTCTAGTGTTTTGGGAACTAAAAATGTTTAAAACTTCTGATCTTCACAAATCAATTTATTAAGTCTTCTAAGATTTTACTATACACAGTTTAGAATCTATTCTATTTTTAAGTTCTTTTTGCCTTACAAGGTCCAAACAATTTTTCAAAATCTGACGAATTGGTAAATAAATCAGGAACCAATAAAGTTAAATGTTTCTAATCTTCACAAATCGATTAATTAGCTCTTCGTAAGTCCTATACTCAATTTAAAACATAATTTATCATTTAGTTTTTTTTACTTTCCAAGATACGAAGAATTTGCCAAAAATTTGTAAAATCTGTAAATAAATCAAGAACCAAAAGACCTACAGGTTTCTAATCTTCACCAAACAAACAATTTAGTAAATTCTCCTAGCATTCTAAACTCAAATTAGAATCTATTCCACTAATTAATGCTTTTTTACTTCTGAAAATCTCAAAAAAATATCAAATCTTAAAATAAATTAGGAACCAAAAACTTTAGAAGTTTCTGATTTTCACCAATCAATTTATAAGCGCTCCTTACTTTCACAATACACGATTTGAGATCTATTCTATCTATTTTAGTTTTTTTACCTTCCAAATTCTGAAGAATATGCCAAAAGTTGAAGAATCGTTAAATGAATCAAGAACTAAAAAAGCGAGAAGTTTATAATCTTCATTAATTAATTTGTTAGATATTCTTATCCTGACATATGCAATTTACATCTGTTCTAACCTGAGATCAAAATGTAACTGAATCAGAGCAAGCCGTGGAAGTGGGTATTAACATTAGACACATCATTACAGTTACGCTGGCACAGCCTGCTTTGACTCAATTACATTTCGATCTCACCTTATAAGTAATCGTTTTTCTACCACACCAAATCTCAAAAAGCGATGTATTAGATCTTCTCAACTCTCTGTTACATACAATTTAGAATCCATTCTATCCATTTGTTTTTCTACTTCCCAAGATCCCAAAAATTTGCCAAAAAATCTCGAATCTTTATGAATCGATTGGTTAGGTTTTCTAACTCTTTCTTAAACACAACTGAGAATTTACTCTAGCAATCAAATTTTTTTACCTTCAAAGTCCAAAAAATTTAGAAGTTTTTAATCTTAACCAATCGATTTGTTAGATCTATTTATTACTCTATACACAACTACTGATTAAGTTATTCTTCTACCTACAAAAATCCCAAAAATTTCTAGAAAATTTTAAAAATTAGTAAATAAATCAGAAACCAAGAAGTTCGACGCTGATGACTTTCACCAATTTCTAGTAGGTTTCTTAACCCCCCAAACCTTTAAAATTCATTTTGTTGATTAGTAAGAATCAAAAATTTTTCAAAAATTCGAGAATTAGTTAAACGACGACTTTCTACCCTCGTTAATCGATTTCTACAGTCTAAAAACCACAAGGCTCTAAAATAATATCAAAAAATATCTTGATAAAAATTGCCGAAAATAAAGTCCAAAATATGCAAAATTGATCGCAGTGAGTATCTTATTGCAAGGTAATTATAACAAATATTTGACTAATGACATTCAAAGAATCGTGACATCTTTCAGACTTAAAATAAATATGTATGTAGAAACTGGTATTTAAAAAAAAATGTACTTACAGTTAAGTCTCTATTGATATTAAAAAATAAAAATGCAAATGTAGGGAACTGTGTGCCACATCTACAAAAGTAAAAGTTTGATCACATTAAGCGTTGAGAATTGATAGAAGACTCAAGAAAATAAATATAATTATCAAAAATCTAATAAACAATAACAATTTTTTTTAATTTTATGTTCCATTGTGTCTCATCCTTACCTCTACCTACGTTATAACAGTCTGTACATACAACATATCGAATATTTTCTACAGAAAGTAGTAATTTAGTGAAAAACTATTATTTTGAAATTTATTATGGAAATCGAATTAAACTAGTTTACTAATTAGTAATTCCACAGGTAAGCAAGCATGGAATATTACAAGCTGATATGTCAGGTATCAGTCACATTAATAGGTAATTCCAAGAACGCATTGTTAGCATAGAAATTTATTGAACTTCTTCAGACATTTTGTAGTAAGAGAAATATTTTTAGTCTTTCAAGTGCGTCAAAAGAATGTCTTGGAAATTCCCCATTAAATTGAGGGACATTGTAAAAATTACCCATTTTGAGATGACTGTACAGCAAATATTATTTGACACAGTTCTCACAGATTGACACCAATAACCAAATCTGATAAAAACTCAAATAAAATTGTTGACATACTCGTAAAATCTCTCATTGACTGTAATAACAGCTGATAAGAAATTCAGTAGCCTTGAATTTTTTATATTATTCTTTGCAAATAAAAATATATTGATAACTCTTTAAACTATAAAAACACTTTACTATTATTATTATTAGGTACGCCAACACAACTTGCAATATTGCAAAAATAAATACTGAACAAAGTAGCAAGAAAGAGTAATTAAGTCTTAATTAAGTAAAATAAGTTAATTAAGGTAATAGATGTAATTAAAAAAAATGTCTACATGTAGTTATAGTCGCAGGAATTCGAAGAAGCTAAGTGCTAAATTTTTAAGAGAATTCTATTGCAACAATGTATTGTTGTTCTGGCCCTTCAGGCTCATTTTTTTTTAAAACAATTTCTAATCATTGTTGTGTCAGTTTTAATCAGTTTTGTAATTGATGAACTACATGCAAAATCAGGCAGGGCAAACTGAGTTTTTCATATATGAACCAGAGTAGTTATAATGTCAAAATTTAAAAAAATATTTTTTGACAAAATTTATTAAACCAACATGAATATGAACAAACAAACTAACAAATACAAAACGTTAAACATAAATTATCCCATGAAATGTTAAGATAAAAACAGTAAAACTAAAATATTACCACGATAAAGCACCTTTACCCTTCAAAATTAGAAAAAAAATGCTAAATTTTTCACTTGTGGAAAGACAGCAAACCTGGTGTGTTAACAATGTTAAAAGACTACACTTCAGATAAAGATAAAATAAATAAACTTGAAAAGAAACACTTAAAAGACAAAGCTAACATACTATCCCATATCTTCTTTTGGTAGGTAGATACGTAGTAAGCAAATTCGTCGATAACAAGTTATTTTTAGTTGGGAGTTGTCTATATTTTGGAAGAGTTTGAAAAACACACTTCGCGACGAAGATTTTTGTAGGCCAGTGCCTGAATGTGACATAGAAGCACTTGAAAACAGACTTGAGAAATCATGGCAGTCGGAGATGTACTTTCACAAAAAGCCCTCGTTAAGGAGAGCTTTAATAAAAGCCTTTGGGTGGGAATTTTTAAAATATGGCTTGATTCATTTGATGAGTGCTGTCGTTTTGTTGTAAGTTGTAATTATCTGTTCTTGTAATTATTTGTTAACTGATTAAGAAATGTTCCCATAACACACAATCATTTTAAAAAGTCACTGTCTAAAATTAAATTAATTTGTACTTAAAAAAAGACTCCTAATTACTTAATTAACTAAGAGCGGTCACTGTAGCGTTAGTGTGCTCACCATATTTATCCTGTTAACATTATCCCAATCTTTTTCTTTTAATTTTCATTTTAACTTATTCATTTATCCCAAATTTTCTGAATAATCCATCATTACAAATTTTTTTTCATTTCTATAACGCCTCTAATAAAAACAATTTGTAAACTAGCGATTTTTTTTCACCTGGCCTTTATATCAGTGTTGTTCTTGTTCTTCTTTCCCTTCTAATCGTAGTTTTTTCTTTTTTAGAAATTTGTATTATTCATTTTTTCATTTTTACTGTAGTTTTTCGTGTGTCTTCTTTCAATCATCAATTTTTTTGTTTTTCTGTATTTTTTGTGTTGAAATAAAGTAAGAGATAAGTGAAATAATGCTATAAGACCATCTCAAAACTTTCGTGTCAACCACTGAAACAAATCCGAAACCGGTTTGCAGTTTCCTGTCTCTGTCTGGCTTGAATGCTTTTTTAGTTTTCTTGTTCTTCCTGAATGTTTTTTTTAACACAGTTCTTCCTCTTTCAGTCATTTTGAGTTTTTCTTGGATTCTCGATATTTTTCAGTCGTCGTATTTCAAGTTCTTTTGAAACATCATTAAGTCATTTTTCTTTCGAGCGTAGTTTTTAAAATTCTTTTCAATAATTTTTTTCCTACAACTTGTCTTTTTCTTTCAATCTTAGGTGATTCTTCTTATTCTTTTTATTTGTGCTTCAATCGTCCAGTTTCAACAAGTTTTTCTAGTTATTCTACCTTTGTTGTTCTAACAAAAATTTTCTTTTTCTCTCTTTCTCTTATAGCACTTTCTTTTTCATTCAAATTTTTTAATTTTTGAGATTTTTTTCTTTTTCAAACGTTGTTTTTCAAGTACAACTTTGGAATCTACCTTTGTGCTTATTTAGATTATAGTTTTTCTTGTTCTTTTTTTTCAATCATTGTTTTTCAAGTTCTTTCTGAATTATTTTTCATTATTTGTTGCTACTTTTTAATGTTTTTTAAAATTTCAATTCTAACTTGTTCATTCTTCCAGATCTTCTGGGACCTTCGCTTCAAATTTCTTTTTCACTTCTATAACGTCTCTTATGAAAACATTTTGTAAACTATCATTTTTTTTCATCTGTCCTTTATAACAGCATTCTTATTGTTCTTCAAGTCCTAGTCTTTCCTGTTATTTGTTTTTTGTTTCTAAATATATTTGTCAACTGTTTTAAAATCCATCTTTTTCCCTCTTCCCTTTTAAAGATATTTTCTTTGAACTTTTTCTCTCAATTAAAATAGCTGTAAAGCCATCTCAAAACATTGCTGTCAACCACTAAAACAACTCCAAAACTCTGACCTGACCTGACTGTGTCCGAGTTGTACACTTTTTAAATTTTCCTGTCCTTCCAAAAAAAATTTTTTAACACGGTTCTTTTTCTTTAGTCTCTTTTAGTCGTTTTGATTTTTTTTTAGATTCTCCATTTCCTTCAGTCGTCGTTTTCGAAGTTCATCAAGACTTTTTGGATCTTTTCTTTTAGTCATTTGTTGCAGTTTGTTTGTTACTCTCAAGCCTTATCATTAATTTTTTAGAAATGTTTTTTCTTTGTTATCTTAGGTAGTCTTTCTTATTCTTTTTTCTCGTCTTCCAATCGTGCAATTTCATCAAGTTATTGTAAAATGTTGTCTCTTTGTTCTTCCAAAAAAATTTCTTGTTCTTTTTTAATATAGTTTTTCCTATAGCGCTTCCTTTTCCAGTCGTTGATTTTGGTTATTTGGTTTCTTCTTTCTTCTTTAAATGATTTTTAAGTTTAAGTTTAAATTCCTCCTTTGTTCTGTTGTTATTAAAAACATAGTTTTCTTTTTTGTTTTTCGTGTTATTTTTCTTGTTCTTTTTCTTTCAATAATCATTTTTCAAGTTTTTTCTGTTAAATAAACGTAAAGTGATGCCAAAGTGCATTTTTTTTTGTTTTTTCCAGAATCTTTTTAGTTTTTTTTAGACGTAGTTCTTTCTTTTTTAATAGTTTGTGACTTTTCTAAGTTCTCCCATTTCTTCAGTCATCATTTCTCAGGTTCTTCTGCAGCTTCTTTGGTATTTTTCTTCGAAACGTTGTTTTTCAAAGCCTTTTGTTCTTCCAAAATTGTTCACTTTTTCTTCTGAACATCTTTTTTAATTCTCTTAAAACATGTTCTTCTAGAATCTTATCGTATATTTCAAAAATTGCTCTTCTTATCTTTCTTTAAGCCACTAAATTCTGTTAATCAAAGATTAACTAGAAGGTTCCCAAACAGTGTTAGCCCAGAACCATAAAAAATAGTGGTCCGTGTAGTGGTTCTGTGTTGTTTTTTATCTTGTTGACTGTGAGTGTGGGCGTACTCTTGTATGTTGTATAAATAGAAACAAAATTGAATCGATTTACATTAATTAAATTGACAAGTCATAAACAAATAAATAATCACAACTCAATATAATCCACCCAAACACTATACTTACATCGAGTAATCTTTTAAATTTTGCATCAAGGTTGGTAGTGGTAATTCACTATAAAGAACAAACCTAAATTTTTACAGTTTTATCCAGTCCAATTACTATTATTTTGAGTTGAGATCAATTCATAAGCAACTGCGATACAAAATTCAAACCCATTTATTGTTCTAGGATCTGCCAACCACTAATTTTAAAGAAACTACTAGATTACTACTCCCACAAAGAAGGAACGAGTGATCAAGAAGCTTATCTACTCTCCCTCACTTTTGTATTGCTAACCATTCTCTACGTGACAACTCTAAATTGGTTAATTTTCGGAGAGATGGTTTTGGGAATCAAAATTCGAAATGCTTGCAGTGCTTTAATTTACCGCAAAATTTTGAAACTTGATAAAAGCAATAACTATCTAACATCAGTCGGACAAACCTTAAATCTTCTATCAAACGATGTAAAACGTTTTGATAATGCAATTCTGTACCTCCCTTACTTATTTTTTATAACACCATCTGAAACAATAATATCAGCAATCATTTTTTTGGTCTATCAGAATTATGTAGCATTTACAGGAATTGTATTCCTCTTTGTTTTTGCATTTATTATACGTAAGTACACATATTTAGAAAAAATTCTCAAATTTTAAAAAATATGTAGTTTTCACAGGTGCTAAATTCTCTTCTGTTAGAAAAGATATTGCAGAATATTCCGACTTGAGAATTCGACTTACTGATGGTATTATCAATGGTATTCAAGTCATAAAAATGTACGTTTGGGAAAAACCATTTACGAGATTTATCCAAGAAATCAGAAAGTAAGTAAAAACAGTTGCAATTGATTTATGTCAGCTGCTTTGCGCAATTTTTCTATTTGCAGATTTGAGCTTAAAACAATTTCAAAAATCTCACATTATCGGATATTTATGATTTCAACAAAAACACTCGTCCATCGAATTCTAATTTTTATATACGTCATAATATCATTTGCTTATGAATTGAATCTAACAATTCAAACAGTTTTTGTCATAATCACATTTTACGAAATTTTAAAATTTTCAATAATTGGTATAATACCAGTAGCAATCGCGTACTACACTGAAACCAACATTTCTATCAAAAGAATCCAAGAATTTCTTCTTTGTGATAAAATAATTGATAAGAACCCTAAACTAGAATACGTTCCAAACCTTTTCTTCAACTCAATCATCAACAAATCTATTCAAAAACGAACAAGTGACTTCAAAACCGAAATTGGAATTTCTTGTCACAATTTAACAGTGAAATGGATACCAGAATCATCAAAAACTAATTTAGATAACATCACTTTCACCATTGGTAAAGAACTAGTAGCTTTCATCGGCCCTGCAGGTAGTGGCAAATCAACATTGTTTTATGCAATCCTCCAGGAGATCTCACTGATAAAAGGAAGTGTTCACTCTTTCGGAAAAATCTCTTACGCCTCCCAAGAACCCTGGATCTTTTCTGGCACAATCAAACAGAACATTTTATTTGGACAAGAGATGGTTGAAGATCGGTACCAGAAAGTGATTCAAGTTTGTGCTTTAGAACGCGACTTATCACTGTTTCCACAAAGCGACCAAAGCCTTGTTGGTGAGAGAGGAATGATGTTGAGTGGTGGACAGAAAGCTAGGATCAATCTAGCACGTGCTGTATACAGACAAGCTGATATTTACCTGCTTGATGATCCACTCTCAGCTGTTGATTCAAACGTTGGTCGTGAAATTTTCAACAACTGCATCAACAATTTCTTAAAAAATAAATGTGTGCTGCTTGTGACACACCAACTGCAACACTTGAAAAACGTTGATAGGATTTTTGTACTAGAAGAAGGACAAATCGTAGCTCAGGGAAAGTACAAAGATTTGAATATTCAACTGAGTAGTGCAAACCAAGAAAGGCAAAATTTAGTTACAACAGAAATTCTGTCTTTTGAAAAATTTAAACAGCAAATTGCTACTGTTGATAGTACTTCAGTGAACTACAATATAAAAAGAGCGTATAAGACTTACCTTCTACATGACAAAAGATGGATTTTATTCTTCTTAGTCTTTCTTCTGAGTCTTTCTGTACAACTTCTTGGTTCTGTTGCAGATTATGTTATTGTTTTGTGTGTTACACCATCACAAAACTCTGGTAATTTCTACCTGTATATTTATGCTTTGTTAATCATACTGTTGACACTGTTATCAATCACGCGTTCTTTTGTCTATGTGAAATTCTGTGTTAAAGCATCAGAAGCCTTACATAGAAAAATGTTGGCGAAAATTATTAACGCAACAATGAGTTTCTTCAACAATCATGAATCTGGTAAAATTATGAATAGTTTTTCACGAGATATTGGATTGATTGATGAGAGTATCCCATTTGTAATGATGGAAGTCATCTACACATCTTTTACAGCTCTTGGAATTCTAGTATTAATTTCTGTGTTGAATGTTTGGTTTGTTATCCCAATGGTGATTGTTCTAATTGTATTTTACATCTATTCTCTAGCATTTACACCAATTGCTCGAAGTTTAAACATTCTTGAAGCAAACAGTAAGTAGAGTAAGTAGATTGTAAATTGTACTAACTGAAATTTCAGCCCGAAATTTAGTATTTTGTCATTTAACCAACTCTTTGCAAGGACTCACAACAATTCGAGCTTTCAATGCCCAAAAAATGTTGATAGAAGAGTATTACAAGCATCAAAATCTTCACAGTTATGTTGATTACATGTTACAAGCAATGCATACAGCTTTGAGATTTTGGGTTGATATAACATGTACAATCTATATGGTGGTAATTCTATTTAGCTTCTTTCTTGTAGATGGTACTAGATTATCTTCTAGTTTTTTTAGAAATCTAAATTATAAAATTCTAGGAGTACCAGTAAGTCATATCGGTTTGTGTATAATGCAATCTACTATCATCAAAGGAATGTCGTCATTTTTCATGCGGAACTTGACCGAACTTGACAATACCATGTCTTCAGTTGGACGAATTCTCGAGTATATAAAAATAACACCAGAAGTTGACGATAGAAGAACAACGAGGCCACCACAGTCTTGGCCGCATCAAGGATACATCGAGTTTCAATCAGTATCAATGACCCTCTGGTGTTGAAAGAAGTGTCTTTCAAAGTTCAACCACGGGAAAAAATTGGTATTATCGGAAGGACCGGTGCTGGAAAATCATCAATAATCTCAGCTTTGTATAATCTGTTCCCTTTCGATGGGATGATTGTAATTGATGGTATAGACACTGGAAAAGTTCCTTTACATTTATTGAGATCGCAAATCTCGATTGTTCCACAAGATCCAGTTTTCTTCTCGGAAACACTTCGTAAAAACTTAGATCCTGCAAATCAGTTTAAAGATTTAGAAATCTGGAAGGCACTGGAAGATGTTGAGTTGAAAGAGTGTGTGGGTAACTTACCTTCAGGTCTGGAAACTGTGCTTCTAGATGGAGGTGCCAATTTCAGTGTTGGGCAAAAACAGTTGTTCTGTTTGGTAAGGGCTCTGCTTCATTCGAATAGAATTGTTGTTTTGGATGAAGCAACGGCAAGTATTGATTTGAGAACTGATGAATTGATACAAGGGATTATAAGGAAAAGGTTTAGGGAGTGTACGATTTTGACTATAGCGCATCGATTGCAGACTGTTATGGATTCTGATAGAATTTTGGTATTGCATGCTGGGCGAGTGGTGGAATATGACTATCCCCATCTTTTGCTGAAGAATTCTGACGGGTTCTTGAGCAGTTATGTGTACCAGAATGATAAGAAGGTTGCTAGAGATTTGGTGAGGATCGCAGAAAATGTAAGAAAATTTGTTGATAATCAGTTAATTGTTAAATATCTTTTTTAGAGTTATCGAGTTAAATAGAAAATTTAAAGATACAAATGAAAAAATAATAAAAGTAGATTTTTTAATTATGTATTTTTATTAACACACTTATGTAGGGCCTTCTTATATATTCAACTAGAAATCAGTTGTCAGATCGGTACCATCGGTAGAAAAACGTTAAAGTTTAAATTTTAAATGCGTTTTAAATTCAGATCAGTAGAAAAAAGAAATTGAGCTGACAACCTTGCTAGATAGCTGCGCTAGCACTGCGCGCGCTTATAAATGGGTGATCGGGCTGGCATCAGACTCATCTATATTGTTTCATTCGGACAATTTTAACTTTATAGAAAACTACTAAAAAACTTTTGTAATAATTTTGATATATTAATAATCTAAAACGATAAATTTCCTAAGATAATTCGCATATTTTCCTGAACATGTGTTCCTAAAATAGACAGTACTGAAACGATTTCTCATGGCTTTTCACGTCAAATATTCTAGCTATTTCAATTTTTGAGGACTCTGTTTAGTCTTTGATGTAGTAGAGAGATACTAAGACACTAAGGTAACAGCAAATGGTACGTTATGTTTATTATTGGGGGCTTTCTTCTACTAGGTTTATTAAGAAACTTCTAGGGAGTATAAATCGAGAAAGATTAGAAAATTAAAGTCTTGAGTTTCTTCTGTGAACACGGTTAGGGAAAGTTTTGTACGGTCCTTCTTGTAGTAAAGCTAAATTTACAAATTGTTTGTTTAATCTTACATTGTGTCATTTATATGATCCAGAGAAATGTAACAAAACTAAATATACGCCAATTTTTGTTTTAACATCTTGCTCTAATCTGGTATTTCTATAATGACTAAAACTCGCTGTTCTACACAGAAATTGCCACTATAACCCTCTAAAACCGTTTCATATTCGACAATTTCGTAAATTTAAAATAACGATAAGACTTCCTCTATCAAATAGTCACGTTACCACAGTTTCGTACTTATTCTGTGTTGAGCCTAAGCCCGTGTTAGTACAAGTCTAAGTCCACCTCTTAACCTACAAAGTGACGTCATCAATGTGGACAAAGCGATGAAATATAGAAAATAAATTTTCTATAATAGTTAATTTTCTATATTATATTATATAATATAATAATTATATATTATTATATATAATAATATATTATATATAAATTAAATTTTCCTCTACGAAATATTCTCGCTACTTACATTTTTCAATGGTTTATTCAATCTTCTACATAACTGTAGCTCTCCGTTGTGGTATAAAGCTTGGTTACCGAAAAAAGTAAAGGAAAGCCAGATTTGGGCGTTTATCATCGGACTTCTTTCGGTAATCAAGCTGTAGATAAGCCAAGATGTTGAGATGATAGTGTCACGAGCTTTGCTTCGTGAGGTGGAATTGAGATAAAAACACGGTTTTAATAAAAATGTGACTTAATAGCGTTCGAGATATACATGATACAGAATATACAGTTATACAGAATAAGATAAAGCTACTTACACTAACATTCTGCCAACCCGGAGGTGTCGCACTTTACTTGATTGTGTTAGTCGAATGCGACTAACACAATCGACTCCCCGAGTTAACGCCACCCGCCAGTTCACCAACCCCCCAAATGCTGAGCTAGCTATTGCTTCAACCGACGGTGATTTAATCGATATCAGCAATAGCCCATCCGCACCAGAAGGTTTTTGATCTAGCAGGCTAACGAACTTCTGCTTCGTGACAATAGTAAGCATTATTTTATATTAATATCAGAGCTTTCTACTATTGCGTCTATTAGTGAAGCTTTGAGAAAAGTCAATTAAGAACAGAAGAGGAAGATTTTAGTAATAGTAATAAGATATTATGCAGAGAATCCTGGAAAAGTCTCAGGTATAATGGTAGGCATAATAATGACACCATCGATACGAATATGGGTGTGAAGCCAATAGTGTTATTTCAATAAATTTTCGTGTTTTTCAAGCAAATATTCCTGCTACCAGTTTTAAATGATTTTATTGGCACTGTAACACTCATTACAAAATTTTCTGAATATAATTTTATTTTTTGATTTCCTATATTTAAGCTGCGTACTTGATCAAGTAAACAGAAAACCATAAACCCATGAATCCTTTTAAAAAACTCCTTAAATTTGTCTTACCTACTGTCATTTTCTATATTTTAGCTGATGTAAACACCACATTTAATTGTAGTTTCACTAATCAATTAATTTTCTTCTACATTCGAGTGTTGTTTATGTTATTGGTTTGGTAGTGTTTTATCCGGTCCATCCTGTAGTACATTTTCTTATATTATCGGAAATATTTTGGTGATATAAAAAGAAATAAAAGACATATAAAATTTCACATAATGGTTTATTAACTCTACTATATTCAGAAAATGGTAGGCTGAAAAGCCCCCGTTGTATGATCTACCGATCATCATCACATCATTAGTTTATTCTTATATTTAATTAATAATAAACAATAGGTAATATATCAATAATCAATTATCATGTCTATAAGACATAACGTGAACATGGAAACTTGACAAAATGTTTGACTACCTTATAATAATAATATTAATAACTGAATAGTTGAAATTGGTGAAAGTTTGATATTAATAAATACATATCAGAATGGTCTACATTTCCTTGAATATGTATGGCACAATTTGATAACACAAATCCTGACAGAGTACTGAAGGCAAGGACAGTCGGCAACTTTCCAATATAAAACTGAATTCTAGTATAATCACACACTTTATCAAATAGATTAGTTCACTCACTCCAATGACAGGCATGCAGAAAAGTGCATTTCCAACCGGTGAAATGGCCCCCAACACAATGATATTTTTATACAAGAGTTATACAAGAATAAATAATTTTTAATATCAACACTCATTGAGGCAAAAACCAAACTGATATCATGTGGCCCCCAATCGAACCAAACAACTTCCATCTACATGCCTGTCTAGCATTCAACAATAAGGAGAAAATAAAAAGTCCAATATCGTGATTATGATGTCTGTTTAAATATCATGCATACACTCATATTTACTCATTTTTACACATACGTTTATTGATCATTTATTAAATATCATATTATTTTATATCTTTGTTATATTTTTCGAAAAATAACTATTATAACATTTTTTTTTTTTGCAATGTTTCTCCTTATTTCTGAATAACCTCGCCTCTTTACAGGATTATTGTAAATAAATTCCTAAAATTAATTCACCAGAAAGTTCACGTTTATCGAGAGCAGCTATTAGTAGTCCTCAACAAACGAAAACAATTCTAGGTCTACTTAACAGAACTGATGAAAAACAAATGCAAATGGCTCGGATAAGGCTTCATATGCGTTTGTTTTTTAACAGATGATGCAAACAGCTAATTGTTTGCTTTGTGATGTGACTTAAATAACAATCATTACTAAAATATCACAAAATTGTTGTTGATAAAATGAAAAAATAATGAGCCACTAGGTATATACAAATTACTGTATTTGATTAGCAGAAAGTCCTCTTCTATTAAATTGTGGCTCATATAAGAAATTCACTCTGTGTTATCATTTTTCAGGTAATTTTTATAAGATGGTTTAAAAATATATCAATAACAACAATTAGGGTAAAAATGGGCAGCCTGCTAGATGACTTTAAAGTCATTTCTACTTAAGGGTAAGAAATCTCACACAACATAACTCGCCATTTTTTGTCAGTTACCTACCAAACAACAAAAAAAAGTCAACAAAATAAATATATAAAAATATATCAATTTAAAAAAAAACCTACCACTACGTAAAGATTTAACGGCAACTGACTGATTCCAAAAAAATAGTAATAAAAACAAATCTATAACTACAACAAAAACCAAAAGCCGTAAAGAATAGTGTTAGATCACATTGTCTGTCAGCAAAGCTGCAATAGCCGCATTAAGCAATAGCAAAGAATTTCAGACAATTCAAAGCAAACATTATGTATATGCATTAAATGATAGTCTCCCTCGCTGTTGACACATTACGTAAATAACAACCCTCAACCACTTAAAAATTAATATTGTCATTATATGTAAGAAATGAATTGTTGTAAAAACAGTACAAAGTTTCTTTGGTTCGGTATCATCTATATACATAATGTGTAAACCGCATGATTGGTGTTTCTCTTTTGTGTACCTAAAGTTGAGGAAGAAGGACCAAAACTTTTTAAAATCTTTTAAGTATCATCAACAACAACTATATAATTAAAAATTGTACATAAATCAAAGCATCAGAGGGCAATTGAGGAAAACGTTACGATAAAATGGAAGCCAAATTGGATTAGAATTTTTACATCTTCCTCTGCTTTCCCCTCACAAAAAAACATAATTTGTCATGATCGTGTGGTAAATAAGCTCAAGCAATTTTAAATTAAGCTCGGGTCTGTGAAATAGCCAACAAAAATCTAGTCAAAACGAATGACATCGCACTCAAAACATTATTCTGTACCAAATTATAACAACAAAAAAACATTATTGATAATTTCATACAGAGAGACGCAAAAGTCAGCGAAATCAGAATTAGTATATACCTTCACTATGTAAATAACACAAATAAAATTTAAACAGTAGAAGGACCGCAGAAAGTTCACATAATAAGTGATTTGCTTGGGCTTACCTGGTGCCATCCGGCCTGGTTACTCTGGTAACAAACCTTATGTCACTGTTTATTTTAAATCTGCTAGTGGAAACTGTGTTGGCCACTAAAATTTGAATTTTTTTAGCCTTGCCGCAATGTCATTCATTTTGAAAAGTATTTAAAAAATAAATTTTGCAAGTTTCGTCCAAATATGATGCAAATGAATAAATATCGCTAAGAAACAGCTAAATCTATAACTATATTAAGTATAGAACAAGACGTAATGTTTGATCTAGGGACATGCAAGTTAATATAATGTTATATGTTAGGAAAATTATTCTAGGTAGGTTAACTATGGACTATAATAATAATAATATAGCATGGGTACTGTACAGACACGTAATATTTAACTGTCTCTAGCTATCCAGATCTGCATTCTAGGCCTAGAAAAAAGTTTTTTATATTTTTTTTGTTGTTGTTGCAGATCGAACAGCAGCGGGAATGGCAGGGGCGCAACCCAAGAGAAGAGCTAACCTAGCAAACGATGCAAATGCACTAAGCGAAGCAGAGACCCGCGCTCTCTCTGTGGAAGCTCTCACTCTATCATGGTATTAAAGGGAAAGACCTGATTAATTACAATATTTACGTAACAAGTTGTTTTAATACTTAATTTGTTAAATCCTAGTAATTTTTAAACATTATCAAGTAGATGAATAAAATAACTCCATACGGGTTTGTCCGTTACGACCTATATCTATGTACAATATAATAATAATATAACAGCACTCATTCAGACAGACCACCCGATATCACACTCGCCCTTTAATACCAGACTGTCGGACTGACTGTGGAACTTACTTAAATGCTTTTCAGGAACATTTTTTATTTCGAATTCAATTCATTATTGTGGCACTTGGTCGGGAGATATCAAGTAAATTATAAAACTAACCGAAAACCTATACGATTTTGACTAGACCAATCTATCATTAGCCTGAGGTTTACGGTGTAGCTCCTCCGTTTGAAACCATTCAGGCAACTTAAAAATACTTGCGAGTCTCATCTTATTAAAAAACCACCAATTCGCAACTGAAACCGCCACTCTCGCATCAAACAACCCTCTTATAAAGTCGTTAATTGATAAAAACGAAGTAAAACAAGTGTAAAAATAACACCGTGTTTCATGTTTTAAAAACGATTTTTCTAACAATTTCTTGAAATGTTGTGAATGAGTGTTACGTTTTTAGTTCCAAACATTGCTTTTTTGATACTTGTGACAAAAATTTGTGAGTTTAAACTCAATTTTACATATTCATTTTCTAGTAAGTTAAAGGTTTCAGGTCGTTTAACAATTATCTTCGTTTCTACTATAATAAAACAATAGAAATACACAAATAAAGTCACAAAAACAACTGGTTTTTGTGGTGGCGTTTCGTCGCTTTGAGTGAAAACTGTAGGAATTTAATTGTTGCCAAAAGCGTGGTGGTTTTTCAAACTCACACATGACCATCATCCACTTGGTTAATATAAATTAATTATTTTAGAAATATCCAACACCAATATAAAATCACAGCGTATAAAACGAAACAGTTAATTTAATTAATAACACAGCATAATAACTGGAACTTATAATACCGCTCCAGATATCTCCCAGTTCGACTATTGTGACTCATGGCCCACTGCCTGGGTCGAACCCGCGGGACGTTAATTTTCTTATCATTAAAATTCTTCGATAACAATGAATATAGGGTGGCGTGTTGCACCTATGAGATAGCAGAAGGCCCTACGCAGAATTCGTACCGAAAAAGGCATATGGCCGTGTCAAAAATTCTCCGATTATCACGTTAAAGATTATGAATCAGTTTCGAATTAGCCCACACAAAAAATTCTATCACATTTTTATTTTTTTTTTTAAATCTCAGACACTTAGCATCTGTTGCAGTCTATTTGATTAATGATTACCAATATCGAGGTAAGTTTTGGGTAAGTTAATTCGTAGGAACCGGGACATAACGCTTTTTTTAGTTGAGTTTAATAACAAAAAAGGTCCAATGCGATACGATTTCTGTATAAGGATATCTATCAGATAGATTAATATTATAATAATCAACTTTCGTTCTGACATAGGGCATTCACTCACTCGATATCTTACTGTACTACACTATTCAATCAAAAACTAATTTTAACACAAACATTTTTTGTCATTATATGACCATTATACAATATAATAATAAAAAGTTCTATATAAACATGACATAAATAAACGGTTCGGTGTTTGTCGTTGTGACTACTGCAGGTAAGAGGCCAGGGCAGCCATGACGGGTGCTGGTGGCAGCGCAATTGGGATGTGGTAGTATTTACAGGTGGAACGAGAGCACTGT
Organism: Tribolium confusum; assembly: GCA_029207805.1. Lineage (NCBI taxonomy): Eukaryota > Metazoa > Arthropoda > Insecta > Coleoptera > Tenebrionidae > Tribolium > Tribolium confusum. The sequence continues at coordinate 3,223,199 of JALGAY010000004.1, forward strand.
CCCTTTGCAGCGTCACGGCACACGGCCACTCGATTATCCACCACTTCTACCCCATCTCCTAGAACAATTACCACATTTAAATTCAATAGAAGTGGGGTAAAAGAATTAAAATCGAAATCAATCATATAAGTTAAATAAAAAAAATCATAATACATAAAAATGGCAGAGCGCTTTCGAAAGTACTTATCTCTCATCTTATTGATTCGTGAGGGAGGTTCAAATCTCGGTTAAAACCCTTTTTGTTTTGTTTTCTTGTAACAAAATATATGACAATAACTAAGATGAACAAAAATTCTAGTTATTTTGCTTAATTTCCAGATAATTTTCATCTAAATTTTTAAAAAAATGCTATCAAAGTAAACTTGTAACTGCCGTTTTGTTAACAATTTTTACATCCCAGTCCAGAGGTTCTCAAAATGAGGAACCATAATTTCCAACCAATTTTTTGTATCATTTTATACCTGTCTTTAAATTTTTGCTAAACCATTTCCTTGCACCCTGTATAGAAAAAAATTTCACTCGTTAGCTAGGAGCTACATAAGAATGTGCCTGAGAGAGGTAGGATCGATACCTAACCTTGCAGTGCGCTTTAAATTAAAAATTGCAAAACTAATTACACAAAAAAATTAATTACATATAAAAATCCTATCAAATCGAGAATTTTTTTCTTAGGATGTTTAAAAAAATAAAAAATAAACAAACACTATTGTTTAATTTTTCTCATCTCTAGTGCTTAAACTAAAAAAAATATGTTGCTTTACAGAGCTTTTTAAACAATATTTAATTCTCTATAACTTTTTCCTTTAATTTTGTTATACCTTTGACCATTTGGGCAGCGTTTTTAAATAAAGCCAGTCCTGTCCAAATTTTGAGCTTAAAATGTATTTCTTTAAGTACATTCCTGGCTTTTTTGTTAATGTTTTTTTAACAAAAATATTAGAAATTTAATTCTCTATAAGACAGATTTTTTTTATTTGTTTTGAAACTATCTTAATTGAAAAATAAGAGTTTATAACTATTATATCTATGGCAACGTCTCGCGTCTCTCTTTCGAACCTCTCTCTTCAACATAGATGTATTTATGTAACTATAAAGCGTCAAGAAGCTGTTAGTGTTAGTTCTTAGATTGCATAGTCCTGTATTATTATAATTCGTAATAATAATAATAATGCAAAAAAGTTATAAAACGTTAGAAAAAACTTTAAAAAACTTACCAAACATTTGTTTTTATATTTGGATTTTAATGTTTTTAGTATACACTTTTTATTTTATTTTTTTGTTTAAATTTCTTAATATTATAAGTTTCTTTTACTTTTTTCTAACTTTTTATAATTTTCCTTGTTTCATTATTATTTAGGCACTGATGATAAGACATAGTTTTCGAAAGCGCTTTGCAACTTTTATGTAAAAATCTAATTTGATTGTTGGATGGGCTTGGATTTTAATTCTTTCATCATTTTCTTACTTGAATGAAATTTAATACAATTTTTTTTAATTTTTGTACTAGGAGGCGTCGCAAAATTGTGAACACACCAATAAATTGACAATTTTTAATTTGGATTTTGAGCTGAACACAGAATTATAATTATATTTCGTTATCTCAGTTTACGTTAATGTTTCTAGACTGATTAGCAAATCACGTAAAATAAGACAAGTAAGATAGAGTACGAGTGCATAATGCTAAAGAAGTTGAGCTCCTATATATTTTTTTAATCTTTAAGAACGTTCTTAACGTTGACAAAACACAAAAACCTTGATTTTGATGGTTTCTATGTGTTAAAACATCTACAAAACATTTTAGTCCTTTGAGCCGGATCAAAATCACTAACTAATAAGACAACATTTGTACAGAGATTTCAGCGTCCCATCAACGTGTTCAAAACCATTCTATAAACTTAATCAATGTAGTATTGGTTTTGATAGCAATTTGCAACACATTGTCTTGAAACTTTGGTAAAATAAAAATAAAACGTGTACGTATTGTAATTTAAAGGAGCGCTTTTAGCATTGACAAAACACGAAAATCTTGATTTTGAAGATTTCTATTTGTTAGAACAAATAGACAAAACAGTTTAATCCTTTGAGCCGGATCAAAATCAGTAATTATTAATTGTAATGATTCTATGAACTTAATCAGTGTAGTATTGGTTTTGGTAGCAATTTGCAAAACTCTGTCCTAAAATTTTGATAAAAAATAGCATTTATATCTACAAAACATAATTAAAAATGCTCTTTTTTGAATTTGTAGCGGTTATTTTAGTATCTCCGTTCTGAGGTAAGTCATACACATACGTATTTTAATCTGAAAGAGCGTTTTTAGCGTTAGTAAAACACAAAAATATCAAAAAAAAACATAAAATACTTACTAACACCAAGCACTACGCGCGTTTCGACAACAAAGTTATCATCTTCAAGTAAAAATTATATCTAATCTTAAAAGAATTAAAATTCTATTCTTATCTAAGATATAGTGCCAACTGTAGTGTACCGGATTTCGAAAACCTCATCGACTAATGTGGTTGTCAAAAAAGTTAAAAAATCCATTAACAAAAACAGAATCAACAGAACACCATAGAATCAAGAATAACACAAATTACAACTGACGCCAAGGTTACACTCATGAACATAGCTACGTGGTTACTATGGCATACTCGTCACACCAATGGCATTGCAGTTTTAAAGATGTTTAAATTTTAATGGTTCCGTTTTTTTATTTAAGAATACTTTTAAAGACGTTAAATAAGTTCGAATGATTGAATATTTTAGAATTCTTTTTTTGGTATATAAAACAGTTTTTTTTAGTTTGTCAAAGTTTACAAAATTCATTTTTATTATAATTTTGTTCAAAATGTAATTATACAAAATAACGAGAAGCTAAAAATCTCATTTTCAGCAGTTTTTGGTACTTTTTCTTAAAAAATCTAACATTTATTAAGTTATTGGCGGCCTTTTTCGATTTTTTTCAAAAAATTTCTCATGAAAAAAAAATCCAAATCACATCGTATTTTAAAAAAATATTTATACTAGAGATTGGACTGAATAATCAGTTGTTGGAGGATGATGGAGGCTACCTAACTTACTGTCACGTGATTGCAATTGCCCTAATGTTGACAACAACAGAAAATAATTTAAAAATTCCAGCCAAATTTTTTTTGAGCTTATATTTTCTCCTAAAAGAGCGATTTTGGACAACACCAAAACTCAAAAATATCGACTTTGTTCACATATTACAGCATATAGTATATATAAATTATATAATCTCTGATTTTATATAGTGCTAGTTGTCTATTGTAAATATGGTATGTTCACAATCAATTGCGACACAAAATTTAAATTAATTCCACTGTTTTGATAAGAATTGTCAATTGATTACGGTTAAATGTTGTCCTAATTCAAATATTAAATTCTGTTATTTTTTTTCTTTGAAAATACAAAGACACGTTTTATTTATCACGTTTCGTACGTTGAAGAAGTACCAATTGTGTACGAAACGTTGCGATAAATAAAAGACGTGATCTTCATTCCAAAAATAAAGAAAAAAACAGAAATTTAAAATACATTTGTTTCGAAAACAGTTGTGATAAACAGACTGCATACGCGCAGTAAAAACATGCAGTGAAACACGCGTTTTAACTGTCCGAAATCTCTACTGCGCATACTCAGTTTATTTCAAGTCTGTTATTAGCGTTCGTTTATGTTAAAAATCTGTACTTACCTTCTAGTAGATGTACAAATTTGCAGGCAGGCCGGTTACAAAGACCACGATTAAAATCTTGGCACACCGGGAGGGTGTCCAGTAACTGTAAATATAAAACAAGAAAAAATAAAAATTTTGTTTTAAGAAAAGTGTTTCGATGAGATAAATATTTATATTATTATTTGTAATATGAATAGGAAAAATTTGGAAAAATATTGAAAATTGTGCACATGTATGCAACATACAGAGGTTTTATCTATAAAAAATATATAGAACAAACGGCATACATAAGCACTACACATATCTATAACGTAAATTAATTCATTCACAAATTTGGAATAATGCACATGCCAATCGTTATAAAAAAAACCTAAAAAAATCTTTAGTTGCAATAAAAATCAGATCGTTCAATCATTCTGCACAAAATCTGGCCTAGAAAATTCTCTAACATAATTACAAAATACTAACAATAACAATTTTATTTCTTCTTATAAATATTGTCGTGACTGAAGCCGCCTTAAAGAAGTAAACACAGTTTGCTAGTAGCAAAAACAACTATTATAAAATTTCAGCAAATTTACCAACAAAAGCTTGTGGCAGCAATAAAGGCCAAAACCATAAAGCAGTGTTAATAATAAGAATGGTACAGGTAGTGTATTTTTACATGCAGAATGTTTGAAAATCTTTATGAATTAGGCAAAACTTAACTCAATTGGCAACCAACAAATCGTAACCAATTGAAATAAGAAATTAAAGCACAAAATCTACGTAGCGTTAAATTGAAACAAACGATTTGTTTCGTAAGCATTGAAAACTAAGGATGCAATCAGATTGTGATGAAGTCGAGTTAGTAAAACAAAACAAATTAATGAAATTCATAATATTCACAATATGCTTGCAACTGTTTGTAAAAAAACAAGTTACAATGATTAAACAAGGTGAAAATAGCAGCCTTGTTAGTGTTTTTTTTTTTTAAATTAAAACAGTTAGTCAAAAGCCACATTGTAACTTGTTAAAAACGTAACAGACTCATGTAAGCTGCGCCACTTTTTTTCTTTTTTTAAAAAAAAGAAGAGTCTCTTAAATACCGTCAGAGATGATTTAACTCGCAGTACAGCATACATGATGTTAAACATACGTGAATACCTGTCCTTGTTCGTCAGTGTAGACCACAAAAGGGGCGTTTTGGGGCACAGGCGCACCATTGTCTATGCCGGCGACATGCAGTAGTGCAGCAAGCCAACGTCATCGCAGCCAATCAGCGTTACGATAACATTACGTTACAGCCATTTACGATACCCACCATACACCAAGTGTTGTTTATTATTGTCAAAACAAGTGTAAAAAAAAATTAAGAAAAAAAGAAAAGTAAGAAAAGTTGTGTTTTGAGTTGTTAGGTGTCGGTGGGTCCAAAACCATTATCAAAAACACAATTTCAGTACAAACATCAAGTAACATCAAGTTTACAGTCAGTTATGGCAAAGAAATGGTTTGTAAGTAGAAACAAATCATAGCAGAAGACCGGACAACGTAAGCATGAAACAGAAAAGCAAATTATTTTAAAATATTAAGTCAAATCAGTCAAATTTCACTTGGTGTATTCATTGAGACGCTCATTTAGGCGACAAACCAATTCAGGGGACATTAACCAATCCACAAATTTTATGACGTTTACTGGTAGTAAAAAAAACAGAACACGACAAAAATGATTTGCACGATAAATTAGATTACAGGTATTCCTTTGAAAAAATCATCAAGCTACCTTTAAAATTTTTCTTATCTGGCAAGTGTGAGATTTGTTAGCGTAGTTCGTTACAATCAAATCCTTGTCAGTTGCAAATTGAAAGCAGTCACCAGTCTTTACCAAGACTTCTAAACCGTCTTCATGTAATTCAGATTTAGAACAAAACAATTTTTGTTATTTAAATTATCGTAATCTTACAGAAAGCCCAATAATGTCTTCTATTTATGATTTCCAGACAGATTAAAGCAGCCAAACGATGTCAGATTTTACAAAAAGTCTTTTTATATTGTCTTTATATACAAGTCAATTTAGAAGTCTTTTTTTACTAAAGAGAGATCAGTAAGCGTTAGAAATTTGAAATACTCCGTACTGATTAATTAGTTTTCGAACTGAACATATCACAAACGAGTATTTTATATTTCCAACTCTTATTGGTTTCACTTTCGTAAAAGACAGACGATAGAAAACACGATATTACAAAAAGATAAAGCGTATGACCTTCATTGTGACGTCACAAATGTGGTCAAAGCGCTAAAACATAAAAATACAATTTTTAATTAAAATAATTTTAAAACAATTTAAAAAACTAGTCTTATACAGTTTGTATAAAAGATTAAATTCCGAGTATTTGTATTAAAAAAATTAACAAAAAAGTTACTGGAACAAATCTAAAAAATACAATATTTAACGACAAAAAATATCCAGAAGAAGTCTCACGACTTTCATAAAATTTTGTAATAATCGTTCTGAGTATGGCTTAGATATAAAAAACAACTTTCATACGTTTTTTGGTCGATTTTTAGTTAAATTTTCAAGACGTCTGTACAATATAATAGGACTGGGCGATACCTGTTTTTAGGTATCGGGTATCGATACCTGCAAAGTATCGATACTTGCCAAAGTATCGATACTTGCCAAAGTATCGTAAGTATCGAGGTATCGGGAAGTATCGAGGTATCGCGGTATCGAGAAGTATCGAGGTTTCGCGGTATCGGAAGTATCGATACCTGCAAAGTATCGATACTTGCCAAAGTATCGTAAGTATCGAGGTATCGCGAAGTATCGAGGTATCGGAGGTATCGGAAGTATCGATACTTCGATACCTGATTGCAGTCGGTATCGGTGTAAGATACCTGAGCAGGTATCGATACCTTCTGCAAGTATCGATACTTTTCCCAAGCCTACAATATAATGTGTAAAACGCTGCGCAAATGGCAGAAGATACAAAAAAATGTAAAAATAAAAACTTTGAAAGAATCAAATTTTGCATAATATAATAAAGTCCGCGAGGCGATCTATTTATCTCTAATAGTTTAGACTAGTTTAGAACCTAAAGTAGTTAAAAAAAATTGAACATTCACATAATCCAATATAAAGTGGTCTACTGTACTAGCCATTTATTTATTTAATACTCAAAAATATTTATAAAATATAGAGTGTGGCTCTGAATGGTTGAATACGTTGGCAATGCTGAGTTAGTAACTTTAACAATAATAAAGATTGCCAACAGATACTTAAAATATTTTCTAAAAATAACTTTGTTTATTCAAAAAATTGTTTAAATTTTTCTTTTTGAGCATTTTTAGGCTGGAAATATTAAAGGCAAATTCTCGCGGACTGTATTATGCAAGATTTTTTTGTAGCTTTGACAGTTTGCGCAACGTTTTAAAATAAAACATTCCATATTTTTTTTTTATTATCTAAAACTAAAAGAAATTTTTTTATTTACTTCAAAACTACATAATTTAATTAAAAATTTTTCCCTTTTATCTTTCACCGCTTTGACCACGTTTGTGACGTCACAGTTTTTCCATACAGACTAGGTTTTGACGAAAACAACAATGCTAAAATTGATCAGTTGGAGAAAAACAGCAGACATCAGGCAAACTATCTGTTATTTTTTGAGTGATTCAAGCTGTAAAATGCTTTAAAAAAATTGACAGATCCAGAAAAAATCTCAATTTTCTAGTTGGATCTACTTGGTGTGTCAAATAAATTGTAAAATTCACCCAACCACACCAAACACTTTTTTCCAAACGACACGCGTTTCAACAACAATGTTACCGTTCTCAAGTGATAATTATCTTAAAATAATTAATACGAAATAATTATAAAGCCAATCCAACTAATTATGAACTAAAATAAAAATAGAAGACTAGTTGAGTATAAAAAGGTGAGTCCTGTAAAAAATTGTTTGGTGTTTTTGGGTGATTTTATTGATTCAAAGGTAACGTGAAATTGTCAATTGACCACGTGATATTTGGTCGTAATTACTTGTTGGTTTGTGTTTTGTCTAAATGAGCGTACAGAAGAGAGAGAAAAAAATGTATTTTGAAGTGTGAATACACCAATAGAGAATAAAGTAGAAAATCATAAGCAGAAAAGGTATAAAATGAACTATCTGGTCTGAAAGGAAAAGTGTTGACATGATGGTCATTTTTTTTACTTACAAGTCAGTGCTAAAGACCAAGTAGTTTAAAGCGATAAAGCAAAAATCTGGTTAGAACAAAATTAAAAAAAATACGATTAACAAGCTGTTACGTGTAGAACAAATCTGCGATGCTACAATTAGTCTATGCTGCTGGATTCTGCAAACATAATATATTAAATATGGCGTTATAAATAATAACAGTTGTATGTTAAAAGACAAAATTCATAGTAAGTATATGAATTCCAGATACCTACGTATATTATATTTTACTTACTACAAAGCTACAAAGATTTAGCGAAACAAGAAAATGTAGAAAACAATAATCGAAATATACAAAGCTTCTAATCACTTATCGTGAAAAACACTACAGTTGGGACACATTTTTAAATCACTTGTGTTAGCTATCCTTTGCCTGTTTTTAAGCTTTTTGATGATCTTGTGCAATGTGCATAGAGTAGTGCATGAGAGAGAAAAAAAAATAGTTCCAACGGAAAACACCAAGAGTTGTAGCCAGAAATGCACATTACACAAGCCTTCGGCAAATCTTGATCGCCTTATATATTCACCTCTTTCTGTTGAAATACAGGTCATAAACCAAACACTTGCCGTGATTTATTTACCTTTTGTGTATAAAATCAAAATAAGCGTTAGTTAAAGAAAGAAAAAAATAAGGACAAGACACAAAAGATAAATGTGGGGCAAGCGGATTTACAGCCTGTACATGTAATTCAACAAAAGCAAGTTGAGGAGGAGCACTTCAGGAGGATGTGATCAGAAACAATCCCATAAATTATCACCACAAAACAAAACCAAAAGAAATTTGTGTAACGCTAAAGGAAAAAAAAATTACAAGTGTAGGCTAGGTTTTGGATTGAAGTAACTCTCTATGGTTTATGTTAATTACTGGATACTGGAAAAAATTCAAATAAGCAATGATTAATAAAACAAATATCATGCATTTTCAAGCATTATTATTACAAATAATGGCGGTGATAAATAATACATACACCTCAGGATTAGAACAAATACAGTACACAGTTTTTACTATAAATATGGAAAGTTTTTGTCACACTAGATGGCAAACGTGACCCACACCTTAGCAAAAGCGTGATCAGCAGCCTAAAAGGCACTACATTATTGTAAGACAACTTCATTATAGCTGGCAGCTGATTACGCAGATTGGTCCAGCTAGAAGAATTCTTCTCAAACTGACCAAGCTGTTATTCTAGCAAATTCTAAACCTGTCAATACATTATAATCCTACTTCAAAATGCAAATATTATATTCGTAAATACTTAAAATCGACAAATACTTATCAATATTATTATTATTACATGCATCACAATATTATTATGTACCTTATTAAATAACGGTACCAGTGAAACCATTTTAAATGCTAAGTAGGTAGTAAGACACATTTTTTAAAAAGGTATATGTACCAAATATATAATACATCACATTACCAACTAGGTACTACAACTCTAGCCTAATCAGAAATTACAATATTTATAATAAATCTTGTGAGACGGCACAAATATTTAGCGTAATTTTGTGTGAAAAATAATTATTCGTTGTACGGATCGGATTAGTCGATGATAAGAATTTTTTTTGTGCCACAAAACAAAAAAAAACGACTAGAAAAAGACCAACCAAATATTAGTTCCGCATCCAAGATACTAAATTTAATATAAAATAAAACGAAATGACAAGCAAACAACTACATTTGTGCTTCGAGATCAAACCCAGGAAGACAAAAAAAAAAGAATAATTAACGAAGCCCTTTAAGGCATTTTGTAGATTGATTATAATAAATATTTTTGAAGAATCGGTGCTTCCTTTACAAAAAGTACCCCAACCCAAAAAGAGAACTCCAGCAAAAAACTGATCCAACATTAATCAAACGGAACCACATGCAATACATGAATCAAAAAGAGAAGCCCCATGCATAAATCGGTATTCAACACAGAACGTAAAAAAAGGCAAATTGGGCGTCTTTTTGGGTCAGTTACAGGCTACAACCTACGAAGATGGCACCTTCTAAACTCTAACAAATACAATGCTTAAAAGTATCTACCATGCGACTCAATTAGGCTCTCAAATTATTTTTTTCATCAATACCCATAATTTTGTTTTCATGCATAATAGATCTAACAAGTACATTTCAAAAAACCTCCTGTTACAAAATAAAACAGACTAGGTCTGCTTGGCAATTGTTATAAAATACTAAACAAAATCATTGTGTTGTACAAGGAGAAGGGATGTTACCTTTAGCGGTGCAAACAGCAGGTGTGAGGGTATCACAGTTTTCAGGCACTCGCTTTTGGTCCGGGGGTCGCTCACAGCATCGACCATTCGTTTTATCATTCCACGATTGCGTTAATTTTTTGACTAGACTCGCAATTTAGAAGTTAGGCAACCATTTGCCCCAAATGAGTAACCTTGCTGATAACACATTTTGATCTTTTCTCGAAATTTCACGACAAGATTACCCAAGAGTTTTCAATAATGGCCAGCCCGTATAATTTACTATTTACTAAATTAAAAACCTTAGTACAAATAATTTAGACAACACATATATTTTAATAAACTCTTTATTAACTGACACGAAAACTAATAATAGAACAAACAATTGCTTGATGTTTTAAACATCAATAAAAAGACTTGTAAGAATCAGTGAATAACATGGCAATAACCACAGCCAAAAATATTACACAAAAATAAGAAAAAAAATCTTAAATTAAAAAAGCCTAAACGTAGAAAAACTATGTAGTCTTCAATTTTTTATAGGGCTGGATGACAACATTATTGTTATTTTGTGCAGCAGCGGCTGCAATATTCGCCGATGCCGAAACATTAGTAATCTGTGAAGCCGAAACTGAAACAGGATACTGCGCTCCTAGAATACCGGTGCCCAAAAGAGATGCTGAACTAACAGCAGGATATGGCGATCTTATAATCGAATACGGATTGATAATCGTCGGTGGTGGCCGTGTAATATTTAACAAATTCTGCTGTGCCATTGTATACGGATTAGCCAAACCCAAATTCAACCCAAACGGTAAAGCCGAAGTGGGATAACGCGCCAAAGCCGGTGGCGGTACACTCAACGCTTGCTTATTCAAAGCTACTCCAGTATAATTAAGCGGGTTTAACTGACTGTTTAACTGTCCGGCAGCTAAAGATTGATTTACAGCCGCGAGTTTTACTGCTTTTGCGTAATTCTGCTGAGCGACCTCCTTGGCAAGCGCTGCAGGATCAGGAATTGCTGCAGGTTGAGGCAAAGGCAAAGGCGGTAAAGTGGTTGACGGTGCAGTTGATGTAGCCGAGGAGACAGGAGTTGGACTCTCAGTCTCCTTGACTGGTTGCGATACCGTCGTTGTTGCTGGGATGTCCTGCTGGGTTTGTTGAGCAGGAGAAGCGCAGGAAGTGGTAGGATTCGGAGCAGGGGAAACCGAATACTCACATGACACGGGCACGAATGGCTGCTGCAGCTGCATGAGTTGTTGGTATGTGGTTGCATTTGGTTGGTATACCGGAACACCAGATTTGTCTGCCGCTGGCCTCTTATACGGCATCATAGCCGGGAAGGCCTGCTGACAGATACACAATCAGGATCATAACAAGAATATAAATCATTTATAAACACAGGAAATTATGTTTATACTGATTTATCATTGTACAGAGAGTTACAGAATTATTTGACAGAAAAGTAGTACTGAGATGACTGGTGAACTATTGCGCATCTGAGTACTGTGACGTCATTGTGAGAAAGAAACAAACAATAGCTATTGATGCAATAAGTTGCAAAAAGTGAGTCTTTTAAGTATGCGACGTGAATCTTAAACAGGTCAAAAGTTTAAAAGACATCCATTTTGTATTGCATTCAAGATTTTTTGTTACAGCGTTTTATAAGAGATTTTTTTTCTTTTTCAAAAATAATGATCTCAACCGAACATTCACATTGTACAGTAAGTAGACGGCAGGTTGCTAAGGATGTAAATTTCGTTGTTTATTGTTTTTATAAAATTACAGACTGTCAACTTGGGTTCTGTGATAAAAGAACACAAAAATGAGCTATTCTGAATTTGATTCCGACATTAAAAATGTTGCGAAAGCTGCACTAGCCACGCTAGTGCCCGAAAAATCTAAGAAAATCAACACAGAAACATACAGGATATTTGGTAGTTGGTGTGAGGAAAAAAATGTAACAAGTATTGAAGAAAAGATACTTTTGGCTTATTTTTCGAAATTATCTTCCATGTATAAGCCGTCTACTTTGTGGAGTACCTACTCAATGCTAAGAACCATGATATAATTTAACAAGGATGTAGATATCAGAAAATTTACAAACTTGATTGCATTTCTAAAAAGAAATACCAGTGGGTACAGCACTAAAAAATCTAAAATATTCACCAAGCAAGAGATGGAACGTTTCATGAAAACAGCTAATGACAAAGACTATTTATTGGCAAAAGTTGTGCTAATTACTGGGATTTTTGGTGCTTTACGCAGAGAAGAAATTACGATTTTGAAGGTGGAAGATATAAAAGATTGTACAAGTTTTATTAAAGTGAAGATACCGAAAACCAAGACAAAAATTTCACGAATGTTTACAATAACTGAAGAATGTGTAGATGGAATTAGTTTCTTAGAAATTTTCCGCAAATACGCACAGTTTCGACCTCCTCATACAATCAGAGATTCTTCTTAACCTCTAGAAATTATAGGTGCTGTACGCTACCCGTTGATACAAATACTATTGGAGGTATGCCTAAAAAAATTGCAGAATGTCTGGGCATTCTAAATGCAAAAGAATATACAGGGCAGTGCTTTCGCTATTGTTCAGCAACATTCTTAGCAGATTCAGAGGCAGATATTACATTACTCAAAAGACATGGAGGATGGCGATCGAGTTCTGTTGCGGAAAGTCACATAGAAAATTCTGTTGAAAGCAAAAACGCAATTTCAATGAAAATTATGGGAAAAGAAGAAACTGTATCAAAGAAAAAAAGAATCTGTAACGAAAATAGCAAATCTGAAGTGGCGTCTACAAGTACCGTTTCCACTTGTATTGAAGTTCAGGAAAGTAATCTGAAATCTTCGAATGTTAAATTTAGTTACTTAAGTAATTGTACTTTTCATGTTTATAATAGATAAAATAAAAAATGTGTTTTTTATTTTTTGACCACTAGTGCTTAAAAGTATGTCACTTTTACGCACTAGTGCGTAAAAGTACGTCATTTAGCAATCAGAATGTCAATCAAAAACTCACAGTTATAAAACGCTGTAACATTTTTTTTTAAAGTCTATTACCACAAAGTCGTGTTAACTCTTCGGGCTTTATTAATTAATGTCAAATAATTGTGAAACACGCTGTAGAGAGACTACTTAATTATTCACTTGAATTAATGCAAAATCAAACATTTGTATAACAAAATATTAATGATATGCGAAGCCTTGAATTGGTTATCGACAAAAGGATTTGGAATTGCAAAAATTAAAATGCTTTAAAAAATTTGTTAGTACTTACAAAATTGTCATAATAAAATGACCCAACAGATTTCATATCCATCTGAAATGAAAAAAACGTAACAGCTCGTTAGTTACAGCAACGGCACAAATAAATAAATGTGGATAATTTTAAATATAATTGTTATAAAAAAAAAAAATTGATTTGTATTAAAATTTTCCACATTAAAAAAAGTTAGTCTAAAAAAGAGTTGTTTGGTCTGAATGTAACATAAATAGACAAAACACTCTTAAGAAATATTAATCACAGAACAACAAATTAATAATATAACAGTATTTGCTGTAATTAAAGTTGCTAGAATGTTGCGAGTTTTATTACGTCCACAGTGGAAAAACTGTAAAAATTTAAATGTTAAGGTAATGCAATAATAACAGAAGCCAATTTTATGCCTGATGATGTATTAAAATCAAATTAGAGATTATGTATATATATATCGTTTCGATCATGCACGTACAAAAAATCGTATAAGCACAAAGCTTAAAAGCACAGGTTTACTAGTACAAATTTTAATTATGTTACGAAAAGAAAATTTTCTAAGCAAAATAAAATAGCTCACAACATGCTAACAACTTAACTCAGGTAGCAGTTCGCTTTCTTTAATTGTTTCTTCTAAAATTATCACCTAATTATATTTAACCTATATTTGTAATTAATTAAATTATGTTTGATAAAAATTATCTAGTAGTGAAAGCTGACTTGTTAATTTATTTAATTGTATAAGCAAGAAGCATGATTCATAATTATTTAATTTTCTAATATGAACAATGAAATAACAGCAGGTAAAATAAATTTTGTTTACGAAATTAGATTTTGACGTTTTTATTATTAGATGCAAACCGCTACCCGCCATCATGTGGATGTAAGTGTAGGTGTATGTTAGATTGTTTTGTGTAATAATTAACAGCGATTTAATATCAATTGCATGGTGTACACTTTTTACTAATTAAGCCGCCAATTAAGTTACGGTGAAAAGCAAAAGCCTTAGGAAAAGCACAAGTTCACAATGAAAACAGAGATACTAAATAATGTAACAAGTGTTCATTTAAAAATATTCTCGAGAGTGTTATGACTGTTATCAAAAGAAAAGCCATAAGTCACACGTTGCCCCATGTTTGGTAGAAATCACTTTAGTCATGACACTTTAGAAAATTATTTTTAAGTGACCACATTATAATGTAATGATAAATGAGATATGGTAGTTTGATAAAGAGCTGGTACGCCGCACCCAAAACACCGATAATTTTTTTTTTGCTGGAAGATTTCCGTTGAGAGAAAAAAAAAAATTTAGGAAGTCAGAACCTTGTCCTCATTGTGAACGTAGTAATATAGTAATCGTTCGGCAATTGGCCCGGTTATAATAAGAGAAAAATTGTGGCATGGCGTGTACACAATACAAGAAAAAAGTAGTGACATGCAAAGCAAGGCGCAAATGGTACCAGTAATAGATCTGTGTCGGCGGTGCTAGGCTCACGGGGCCTCTTCTTGCCGATTTCGAGGGCGGCGGTAGCCTGGGGGGGCGCCAGCAAGGGCGAGACGGCAGCGGGCTATTAGTAGAGCAGCAACAAGACCAAGCACATCCGCCCAACGGGGTAAATAAAACAAACCAGCACTAAATTAATTCATGTACGCTGACTCGGAGCGTTTGTTTTAAATTACTACACACATTGTCAGTTTGTGAATATATAAAGAGAGAGAGTATGTAATCGGTATGGTCTGGGAATGGCGCAGCTCTGGCAGCAGGTAAAAATATAACATACAATATTTATACGACTATATACAAAATGTACATTATCACATAAGTGACAAATATATAAGATATTCTGTGTTCTTACAAACTTGGAAATCAAATAAACTTGTAAACTAAACACAAGTTTAAAAGAACACTATTTATAAAGAAACTTCTAAACGCTCTAAACAACGTTTAGTCGTCGTCAATTTGAAATCCTTATTATTCTGGAAATACTAAATTTTGACATTAGTACTAGTAATCAATCAATCAATCTTCTAGGAAGAGAACTAGTGACTGTAATTTTTAAATAATTTCATCGTTTGGCATATTTTAACAAAGTTAAAAAAAATAGATTAAATAAACAAACAGAGCAAGATCTGTCTGTAAATTGATTGCAGCAATAAAAATGAGATCTTTTGAATGATATAAAAAAAGATTTGTTAAAAATTATCAAGTCTTTCAATTCTTAAAAAAGAAATAGACCTAAAATAAATTTCAGTTATAATATCACAAGTATTTCAAGTCGTTTACTTTTTTAACATGCACGAGAAAAAATTTACTGAAAATAAATCACTATACGTGTGATCATCACCAAGAGAATGGTCATAATAATTTTTTTCTATTACTAAACTAGTTATGAAACAATTTTATGTACAATTATTGTCTCTTTGATACTAAAAAATAATAATAAAACTATTTATTTAAATGTAGTGTTTTTATCAAAATTAATATCTTAAAAAATACCCTGCTCCAAGAAATTAACGCACCACTTGAAAATAAAGTAAAAAAATTAAAACTATGTACATTTGACAACTTTGGTTGAGAAGGTTTAATCAAGCTATAATCTAGTTACCCATTGTAATAAAAGTTTTGACATTAAAGTCAGAAATTTGAGTTTAATAGTTTTTTAAGCAGAAATTTTAAAATAATTTTCATTTTTAAATTGTGTTAATTTGTAATTTCGTTTTATTGTTATTTGAATTTGCCGTTCTGTGGATAGTTTTTATCATTTGAAACAATAATAAAAACATTATGATGAATTTGACTCGAGAAGAATGCGCCCAAGCTATGGTTTTGTTGGAGGAAGGATGGAGCTACAGAAGAATTGGTGAAAGGTTTGGTGTATCTCATACGTCAGTTTCGCGTATGATACAAAGAGAGACAGGAAGTCACCTCAGAAGACCTGGGCAAGGAAGAAAAAGGAAAACCACTCCTATCCAGGATAGATTTTTAAGAATATCTGCGCTAAGGGAACGCTTTGTAACCGCCAGGAAGCTACAAACTGAGTTCCGTGACGTAGAAGGAATTCAAATCAGTACCGAAACTGTTAGAAAAAGACTTAAAGAAGATAATTTAACACCCTATATTCCTGCTCGTGGTCCTGCATTGACTGCAGAACACCGCAGAGCCCGATTAGAATTTGCTAGAGAGCACATAAATTGGCAAAGAAAGGATTGGGAGTCTGTTCTTTTTACGGATGAGTCAAAATTTTGCCTTTACAATTGCGATAGACGTGTTCGTGTGTATCGTAGACCAAATGAGCGGTACGCACAGTGTAACATTCAGAATACCACATTGTTTGGTGGAGGCTCAGTAATGGTTTGGGGTGGTATTTCCTTACAAGCTCGCACGGAGTTAGTGGTTGTAAATAATGGCTCTACAAATGCGGACCGTTACATAACAGACATTCTTGAAGAGCATGTCGTACCATATGCCCCTTATATTGGTCCAAATTTTTTGTTAATGCAAGATAACGCAAAACCCCACACTGCCCGAATTGTTAAAGATTACTTGAATGAGGCAGAAATCAATGTTTTGGTTTGGTCAGCTCGAAGCCCTGACCAGAATCCTATTGAGCATGTTTGGGACATTCTCGGGAAACGTTTAAAAAATCTTCGACATCCTCCTGTCCATCTTCAAGAGGTAGGTCCTCAACTAAATGAAATTTGGAATAACTTAAATCAAGAAGACATAAGTTCGTTAATTTTGAGTATGGAACGAAGATGTGCAGCGGTTATTCAAAGTAGAGGTGGAAATACGCGATATTAAGATGTTTTCTGTAACTTTTATAACGGCGTAACTTTAATAAAATTTTGTTTTCGGTTTGTTTTTCTATATTTGGACACATTAGATATTAATTTACTTTAAACAAATGTTTTTGTTAAATTTTTCTTAATTTTGTACCAATTGGTCGAATACATGTTTCAATTTTCAAAAAATTCAAGTGGTGCGTTAATTTATTGGAGCAGTGTATTTGACGAAATCACATCAAAACAGGTATTCAGAGAGTATCGACGTCGCTTATTACGATTTTTATGTAAAAATTGCAAAATTCAAATGACCAACTTAATATGGCCGACTATAAAAATCAAATAATTATAGTTTAAAAAATATTTGTCAAAATTGTAGCTGTTGACGATATCACTGATTGCAATTTTATAATAAAAATTTAAAAAAAAATGGAGATCCTAATATGGACAATTAATTTTTCATGTCCTTATTCGAAAACAGTTTCAGTAATGCCTTCTTCAATCCCACTGGTTTTTTTTTAACAAATATATTTAAACTTAGATTGCGTTTTTTCTGCTAGAAAAACATTGCCGAAACCGATATCCTAATAATGACATAAAAAGACTAATTGGGAGGTAAAAACCTCCTAATTACGTTCTTTACGGTCTTTACGTTTACTTATTAAGGAAATGTTAATGAATTAAATAAGATGAGGACAATCCATAATTCTCCATTTATGTGCTTTTTAAATCACTGATAACGAATTTGCCCATAAAAAATGGAAAAATCAAAATAATAAAACTTCCAGTTTATTCTATTATTATGTAATTATTTTTTTTATTTTTGTTCTAATTCTCTTAATTAGTTTAATTGAGGTTTCTGTTTTGTAATGTATTTGTAAGAATTTTAATTTTGAATCACATAAAAGAAACTAAAAAATTACAACTAAATTTGATAAACTTTAGATATTCTTTTGTAACTTCAATATTTTCCTAATTTCTCATAATCAAAATTGAACTAAAATAATTATAAATTTCAATTTTTTTCATCATAACAATAACAAAAAATTTAAAAACTGTTTTACATTTAAAAGCATTTGTCTTTATATATAATACATTTTTGTTTATAGTCGACCTTAAAAATCCACCATTTTAATTTTTCAATTTTCGTTACAAAATCATAATCAGTGATCTCACAACAGCTAAGTGTACAAATTCTCGCAATTCTAATGAATATTTTTCAAACGGTCATCATTTAAATTTTCCAATTTTTCCACGAATATCGTTATCAGTGACCTTGAAACTTTCGAAAATTCGTTTCGGAAAGGATTTTCCAGCATATTAATTTTGAAAATAAATTAATAAAATTGTTCATTGTGTTATTAACAAATTTAAAATGACCCAGTATCAAAAATTTTTTTTACTTATAAAACTTTTTAAAATTAAGTTAATCGGTCATATTCTCCCAAATTTGATAATTTCACATTTTTAACAGCTAATTTCACGCGACTAATTATTAATATTTATTATGATTTAAGAATAAATAAAAATAAATTATTTTAATATATTTTTTAGAAGCCCAGATTTTTTTCAGTCCTCTAGCGTAGAAATCAGCGTTTCCAAAATTATTAGTAAATTTATAAAAAACGAGTGTCTCAATTTTGTAGCTCATTTTTTCAACAAAACTATTTTGAACAGCATTTACCGTCTTTTGTTTACGAATTATTGGCAACTGAAAAAATCCATGAGGGAGCCATAATTTCAAATTCGACATAACCAGCAATAAATCAACGAATTTAATTGCTATGATTTAATATTTTATCAATTTTCAAAAGTTTTGGAGAACTGTGTTCTATTTACTTTAATTTGCAAAAAAAATTTGTGCTGTCTTTTGATAGGTTTTTTCACGAAAATGTTTTGTATTTTCTTCAGAAAGTAAAGTAACCTTATACCTACTCAAACTATCTATTCAAAAGCAATTTCGAAAAAAACCTATACTTTTTCTAAAACTCGTATGACAAACTCGTATGACCAGAGCTTGTTCTGATTCAGCAAATTTTCATTTTCATAGTTTAAAAAATCTAACGATCTGTATGTCTGTCTCCAGTACAATTAGTTATCTGTTACCTAAACAGCGCTTTTTTTAATACAATATACCAATAGCAGACACGATAATATAATTTAAGACAGCTTATTATTATTTTTTTAATTTTAGAATTTATCTAAAAAAATAGAGATACCTAAGACCAACTCTTTTAGTTCTATTTGATTCACTATGGTGCAAATAACTAACCCATTACTATGACAACTTATGTGATAAGTTATTTGCACCACAGCAGACCAAAAAAAAATAAATCTGGTATAGTAAAATTACCACCAGCTCTCTAATTATCTTAGTTAGATCAGAAAAATATGAATAATAAGGATTACATGAATGCATGATCAATTGAAAGCATCTTAGCTGTAAAACGACTAGTGTCAGCTGAAAAGAGTGCAGGTGCGTTGAGCCCCATTGAAGAAGCTATCTGTGAAAAATAAAGCTAAGATCATCATGCAACTGGAAAGGCTGAAAAAATCAAGTAAGTGCTTACAATGTTTAAGAAAACAAATATTTTTCTCATACATTGATTATTCAAATAAGTTATTTTTACACCCCCAAGAAACGGCAAGTTGAATTTATGCACAACTAGCGTTAAAAACACACTCGACAATAATTGAATCCTAACAAAATTGATTACAAACTGAAAAGAAAAAACCAAATTTCAAGGATTGCATGCATCTAAAATCCTGAAAAACAATAGCACAAATCTAAAATTCTTAACAACATTCAAAGCAGAGCTAGTAAAGAGACTCGTGTAACGAAAAATTAAAAAAAAAACTTCAATTACAGCTTAAGAAATATTCAATATAAAAGGAATAATCTGCACAACGCCACCTGAAAATTCACAAACATGAATTAAAACAAAAATTCGAGTGTAACAATCTGACAATACAGATACAATACAATATTCTTGACGCAATGATGCCGCACAACCTGTAAATAAATCTAAAATTCTGTTGTATTTTTGCTATTAATTAACTGCTTATTCCGTTATTCAACAATGTGAATACATTAAACGAGAAATGCTCATTTGAGTTTCTCTGATATTCTATGTGTATTGAATTTAAGACCATTGATCTACACAAATAATGGAATTAGCAGATACGGCAACAAGTAGTAACGGTTTGTCTCAAGAAAGACGAAGTTCAGGAACTGAAACTTGAGGAGTTTGAAACGCGACCTCATCTAATTGTCATCAATTTAAAGTCACAAATAGATGTTTTGATCACATAGATTTTCTACTTCTTGTGGTATATCAATTGTGTTATGTAGGTACGTGTGTATATTTATTATGTGCGTCGAGGATTTAGCAGCAGGGTTTGCTGGCAGAAGAGCATAGGATACTGTAATCATGCTTGGAACGGGGAGCATGATCTACGCAAGACTATGGATATTCTGTGACATTAAAAAAACACCTAGAAGGAGATGGTAGATTACTTTAAAATAAAAAAAAATTAAAATAATAAAGAATTCAGCTTTATAAATAAGAAAGTCAAATTCATATCATTGCGTCAAATTACTAGTTTTGAAAATAATTTCTCACTTTATCCCAATAAGTATAAACAAGTCAAAGTAGAGCTATTACTAGGTTCGTAGAAATTAAATATTTTACAGCAAAAAATACATCTAAAATTGAAATAATAAACACATTGTATTTTTATTTTAGCAAAACCTAGATTTTTTTTGTTAAAACCGAACTTAATACATTAAATCAGAATCAAAATTTTAATCACTCATTTATTGAAGTGATACATTTAAAGTCACTAACTGTGTGTCCGGCTAGATGTATTATTTTGTAAAAATCGTATAACTTAATTTATACGAATATTTTTTATATAGATTTATGAATTTATTTACGACAAAACTTTTGTTGACTTTGCTCTAGTGAATTATAGAAAAAGTTTCTTAATCTCTCAGGTATCGAAATAACTTGTTTATGATTACAAAAGTAGGGATAAAATTAACAATGATTTGAGTTAAAAATTATTTATTTCTGAGAGATAAATGGGTTAGAGCAGTCTTCTTATTTTTTTGATTTTTCTTGTATTTTTTGTTTAAACCTGATATGTACACAATGCTTCATATCGGTTTTTATCAGAACATAGCAACTGCAATAGTTACTTAACACTAAGTAAAAATTACACAACTATTTAATTTATTTACATTTGAAAAAACTATCAATTGTTGAACTAACTTCGAAAAATAATTTATCGGAAATCAAAAAATAATTGACAATTATACTATTTCTTTTGTAATCAAGCACAGCTTTATTGCCTAATTAAACAAATATCTACTTTCTGAAATCATCAATGAGCAAAATAGTCTGTAAAGCAAATAAAAATAGTCTTATGGCCTAATTCTAAATTAGATTTACGCTGATGTAATTTGAGTTGGTAGGGATAACGTCGTAACTTTACTATACTATTTATATTAGATGTCGTAACTTTGCCCTACTCCAATGGAGTAGCGTAGTGATTTAGAATTCCAGCATTAGTCTATAAAGTAGTACTTTTGCTGACTCATATATCAAAGTTAAAAATCGTCAGCAGAATAAAAATGAATGATAAAAACGTCCGTAAAGTGATTGTATTGTTAACTGCCTATATCGCACATTGTGGAAAAAACTCTTTTTCTAGGTGTTGCAATTTATGTCACAGAGTATCTTTTTTTTTTCAAAAAATTTAAAAACTGTTGGCCCGATGAAGCAGAATGTAATAATAATCAAACACTACAACACTATTATACCCACAAAATAGTCCCGAGTTAGTTTCAGCACATGTCATTGCATCAGGAATTGCAGTTTCTGCTTGCCATAAAACACACTCTTAACCAAAAGGAAATGCTATAACTTCCACATTTGCAAAGACCGAATCTTATCCATTTTGTAATTAGCTTCAAAAGGAATAATTTCCGGTCTTAAATACCACAGGAAAACACAATCTACAAAAACACACTCCACAAAAATAGGAATCTTCCCAAAAAAAAAGAAAAAAAAATACTGGAAGATTACGTTTTTTGTTAGTAACGGTAACACACGACTACCAGCTATTAGCTTGCAAGAAAAATCAGCCAGATTCGGTGTAACCCTCATCTAGATCTGATAAAAAAAATAAAATAAAAAAAATATATATAAAGACAGAATAGAGAAATAGCGAGCGTGCGCCCTAAAAATGCGTAGCATACCGCGCTAGCCCGCGACTGTGCGGCCTTGATTTGGGCTTGGAGGTGCAGAGGGGGGTGGAAATAGCGGCAGGGGTCGCGGTTGCAGCGGCCCTTGACTGCATCCATGCAGACAGTGACAGTGCCGTCCTCGTTGGCAGTTACAGAGTCAGCGGGATGCGCAAAGCGACACTCTGACTCTGCTCGCTTGCACGCCCCGCGCTGGTACTCGCGGCACACCTACAGCAGACACCCGGCTGTTATCAGCACAAGCCACCGCTGCATCTTATCACTGCCCCGGTCGTCCGACTACCGTCGACGGCATGACGGACGGCCGGTTGGACGCAGCATCTAGATCCTAATCACCTACGGGGTTTGTTTTTTGATTTCAGAGCTCATCACAAACAGCTGATCATTTAGTCCGGGATATTTTTTTTTGATGCAAGAAGATATCAGCAGACAACATTGCCAAAAAAGGATAACATTTAGTTGAATAGAGCTTAGATTGATAGCACCTCAACCATCACAAGGATTTTTTATTGTGCAATAGATTTAGTGCCACTTCGTGCATTTCCATTTCGTACGTTGTCTAAAACTGCTACCTACTCATGTCCCACTTCGTGCGCCGATCTTTTTACAGTTAACACTACCAAATGAGAGAGTAAAATTTATTTATGCCAAAATGTTGAAGAAACTCATTGGCAAAAGGACTAAACCCTTTTCAGAAAACTCTTTTAAAATATAGAAGAGACGCACGAAGTGTGAGACTAAAATCCAAGACCGCACGAAATGGAAAGATACCAGTGAAACAGTGACAACTAAATGATCATCTAAATGAATAACCTTCTATCGAAAAAGCGAGACAAGACTTACTTGCTGACGGTCAAAAATATGGAAGGGTACTAAAGCTACATAGAAAAAAAAATCAATGACAGAACACCGTGCACAATAGAATCGATAGAAAGTTACAAGTGCTCATAAAAAGTATAACAATAAAAATAATCTAACAGCATAAATAATCAACTTGTATGTACAGCAAGTACTAGTGTTTCAAAAATTATTTATGTACATAGGGGGAGGACTCATCTACGACTATCTATATCACTAGGATAGCATTAGTGTACGTATTAGTTGTGTAAATTTGTGATCATCCTATAACTTATCAAGAAAGCGTTAATAAAAAACCCAACTTAAAAAAATACCTGCCCACAAAAGAAACAAATAAAGATAAAAACAAAAAAATAATCAAAATTTCATGTTAAAAATCATGCAATAAGAAAAAATAAAAACCGGTAATTAAAACGTTTTAAGGTATTAGAAATAAAAATCAATAAAAACATAATCGTAAAAACGTCCTACAGATGTACAATTCCCCATTTCTGTAGGTGTAGTACAAGATTGGTACATACTTTTGTTTAAATTGCGCGAAATTTTTTTTTAATAAAAAAGAAAATCAATACCATACCTCTAATCTATCGGAACGAGGCATTTTTTGTTGCGCTACAACTGTTTGTGGAACTACACCCAATGGTGATCCTACTCCTGTGGGATCTGGACCCATAATCGTGGGCATTATAGGACCCGGAGCAAAATAAGGACTGTATGTACTGCCAACTTGTGGCATTCCTGTCAGGTACGGATTTGCGGCCTAAAAGAAAGAGAATAATTACGTCTAAATATTATATCCCCTATTACATACAAAGAAGGCAGCAAAAGCTAAGCAAACAAAAATTAAAAATGTGTTAATGTACGGGATCTATGGAATAGCGAGGGTTCAAATAAAAATGACATCGTGGTGTGCAAAAAATTTAAAAACATCTGTCATAATTTGTCACTTACCTGAACTAAATAAGATTAAAAAACGACAATTAAGAAAGAAAGAAGAAAAGAAAAAACAAAAAACTACCTAGAGAAGAAAAAGAACAAAAAAAGGTTCCAAAAAATGTAAAGAAAAATACGACGTTTAAAAAGAACCAATTTTAAAAAAGACAATTTGTGAAGAAAAAATAGAGTCAGGAGAAATAAAACTTCATAAGTAGATTCAGAATGTTTTTTTTTTCTAGTTGTCTATTTGAAAAACAAAAGTTGAGTAGTGTTGCTTACAAAAATCGAAAGTATTTTATAATACTTTCAAATCTTTGTATTAGTTTTTCAATTTTTTAAAATCGGTTTGACAACTGGCAAATTATTTGTACATTTTCCAAAATTGTAACATAAAAACAGCGCTCTATGCTCACAAATCGCTAGCACACTACGACATCATTTTAATTTGAACACTCTATATTTTATAATGGTAGATTATTTTGCGAAGCTTTTTTTTAGATAAAAGACAGGATAATTTTTGGATGTTTACCATCAATGCGTACTGCTCGTCTATTGACATGGAGAAATTTGGGAAGAAGGTCAAAGGAATGCAGTCAATTGTAGTGTCCACCTCCAACAAAAACCCAATTAGTACAAACACCTTACTACATGCAACATTTCAGGTCATACAAAATTAAAAAACCAAAAAAAAAACACACAAAAACTTAGCGTGCATTCGCTACATCCCTCTAATAAAATCCACTTTTGAAACATTTATTACTTACCACCGCCTGCACTTGACCAGGAACAAGGGGTTGTCCGGGCGTTAGGCCCATTTGCTGCATAAGTGCATTCTTTAATGCCAAATGATTCCTACCATTTATAAGAAGCTGGTCCTTGAGGTGTTGTGGAGGATGGAAGTACTTGCATGGGGGTTTTTCTCTATTACATCGCCCCTAGAAGAAAAAAAAGAGAAAAGTGAAAAATAAAATACCTTTCTGCAGGAAGGTTAATCCGTAAATTTATCGCAGCGAAATGTAGGCACAAATACCCGTATCCATATAGTAAGAATCATAAGCCTGTGTATGATGTATGGCGGTTACATCAATCCTATTTCGCGGCTGCCTGACGACCCAAGACGCCCTAAGCTCCGCAAACTTATTTAACCCGACGAGATTCTCACTACCGTGAAAATAGGTAGAAGAACTTCACTTCAAGGATAATGTTAGACGCGTTCGCTTTTCTAATTAAGTGGATGCTTACACACACTATGAATTAACCGGAATTTGGTTAGGTTTTTCGACCTTAAAATCCATCTCACCTATTCAATATTTTCATATGAGCTAATTTCACGTTGAGATACTATCAATACTATCGCGAATTTTAATACTTTTCCGTAGCAACAATCAGTAGGGTTGCCACCTTTTCAATATCGAAATAAAGGACATTATCGAAGGGAGTATCTAGGATCTCACTTTGTGAGTCGAAAAACAACTAATATAAAACAATGTTTCTGCAACGTTTAAAAAAAATGTAAAATTAAACACTCACGAGAAATTGTCTTTTTACACTAACAATAAGACGTTTCTCTTCATCTGGCTCAAAGAACCAAAAAATATATACATTTTGGAAGCCAAAAGCGACCATTATTACAAAAATAAATATTTACTACAATTTTTATAAAAAGGAGTGCAATTTGTCTTCTTCAGCTTCTAAATTCTATTAAAAACTTTAATATAAATAACTAAAATAGAGGTTTTTCGGTGTTTGAAGCGAAAATTTTTGTAATTGCTCTTTTTCTCAGTATCCGACTCAAAAAATTATTCTTTTATTAATCTAGAATTTTTTCTGGTTTTTTACTAATCTTAATCTTTTTTTTTTCTTTAGTAGTCGTTTTTCTTATTTTTTTCGAAATATTGTTTTTCAAACTCGCCTAGAATTTTGTTCCTCCAGGACTTTCCAATTAACGTTTTCAACTTCTTAAATCTTCCCTTAACGTTTTAGTTGTATTTTCTTCCTCTTATCTTCCAATTGTTGCTTTTGTGATTCTTAATTTTTTTCTATAGGCCTACAATTCACAGTTCTTTTAGAATTGTCAAAACTACGTTTTTAAAAATTTTTTTTTACATACAACATATATATTAATCTTTTGAGATTTTTTTCTCATTCGGTCATCTTTTCTACAAATTTTTAGAGTATCTATTCATATTCTTCTAGAATCTACTTCTCTTCTTTTTATTTTATTTTCACTAGTCGTAATTCTCCTTATTGTTCTTTTCTCTCTACCATTAAATACCTTGTTTACGATGGTTTCATAACTCAAATCTGGATAGAACTGTTGTTTCTTTATACGTATTTAAAATTTATTTTGGTGACTTAAAAGGACATCTAGGTAATTAATTTATTTTTGAAATAAACCTATTATAAATAAGACGGGAATTTTCTAACGCTTGCTTGTTTCTCTTTGGTAAAAAAAAAACTAGATAAAAAGACAAAATGTGTCCTTTAAGTACATGTTAAAGACTAAAAGACAGTTTATAAAATTAAAGAACTGTCCTTTAAAATAAAAAACGGTTGGCAACCCTAACAACCAGTTACAACACCCAATTCTTTTAATTTTCCACAAAAACGAAGATACTACCGTTATTATCCAAACTTGAAATTAGGCGATTAGAAAATATCTACAGTCCGTCCCCGAAATGACTTTATTTAACTCTTGAACCAAGAAACCCTTAAAAATACAGACCCTAAATTTCTCATCTTTGTAACAATATTTAGCGTTAATAATTGAAGCCTTGAAGGTGTACTCGTATAACATCCCGAAACGTCGAAGCTGATATAATAAAAGTAATTTTCCGAATTTCCTCTAACTTTTTGCAATTATTAGTTATAAATAATACCATTTGTGTGTTATACTGTGCTATTTAATGCACAAAAAAGCAACTTCAACAGCTTGAAAAGTTTAAAAGATTGTTTCCTTCTGGAATCCAAAAGCGCAATGCGTTTCTCTACATTAAAGGAAATAGTTAAATGAAAAGAGAAAATCTGTGGACGTCCTGACATATCTTTCACAAAGCATCAAAAGCTTATAGTCTTTAATGAAGAGTGATGCGCTGAAATGGAACAAGATGTTGTGGTATTATCAAAACGTTACACAGAAAAAAGAGAAAAAGTTGAAGTTAAATTTGCGACGTGATGACTTTTATATTGTTACTCAGTCGGCTTGTATATATCTCATTCTAACTTGATTTCGGTATATACACATCAAAAGAAAACCAAGACCGATATGTATCTTTATTTGTTGTCAACATATACCACATACAATACAGACGATGGAACTTCAAACAATGGACAAACATGAAAGTGTTCTATTATGCTCATCAGGGGATAGAACGAATAAAGTTAGGTCAAAGGAAGTAGCAAAACATCAAATTGACAATAGTTTTAACTAATTAGCAAGTTTTTATAACATTTGAAAAGTTTCGTAATGACAGTATTCAGACAGCGATTAGGGTATTGGGCCAAAGCATTATACTCTGGGTTAGTGGTGAACGTCACTTCCTGTCGTGACCAACGGGAAGTAAGCTCCGCACGCTAGCCACTTCCTTATCATATGTTACGCGCCATAATCCATTCGATAAGCGCCTAAACTACATTAAAAAACCAAACTACACTTCACTAATGCAACACACCATTGTTCCAAAATTTCGTCAACAGATTATCAAACCAACGCTCCCTCTCTATTCAAAAGCGGACATCCTAATATCAACAGTTAATTATCAAAATTTTAACAATAACATAAAACTAAATTGAAGTTAATGTGCAGTCAGAGAGTGCAATATCCTCGTTTGAAGGTGACCCCAAAAAAATTGATACTTTCGAAAAGCCAATTATATTAGAGCTGAGTGGGCGTTAGTGGGTGGATGCATCAACTGGAGACTTTTCCACAGCGATTGTCGATGAAATCGACCGATTGTGGCTTTAGCTCAGCTAGGCGATGGTAATGAATGCACCGCCACTTACGGTTAAAATCCCTCGATATCCGTTTCGCCGACGTCAAGTTTTCGAGTTAATTAACGAGAACGCGAGATCGCCAACAACTAAGCTCACTCTGCTGAGTGGCAGATAACGTCGCTCAGATAAGACTTTTACGCAAGGAAAAGCGAAAATTACCAATTGGTTTTCATAGCTTATAGCTCATCTCAACACTTCATAGCAAAAAAAAAGAGAAAAAAAAAACTTTATAGAGTTTCAATGATACTTCATTAGATATTGGATGCCAATATCTGAACGATATTTCCACAGAGATTCAACAGTTGATATTGATCCAATACCAATCAACTACCACTAGTGATAAAATTATTCTTGGATAAGATATTATATTATAGCAACTTCTTATTTTTACAAAAATCAATTGGTTTTTAAACTAAAAGCAGGGCAAATTGCGATCGAACAGTGTGACAAAGAATGATGATCAAGCAACCAATATAAAGGCCAGTTATCCAGCTGTTGAAGAGCATATAATTATATATTCTAGAAGAATAAAAAAGATTCTAGAAAAAAAGGAACAAGACGTTTAGAACAAAATAACGACACAACAATTAGTAAAATATACAGAAAAAGTAAAAAATGCCGTCTAAAAAATAAAGAAAAGCAATGCAAGATTCTAGAAGTGCAACAAAAGATTTTAGAATAGTTTGAACAAAGACAATTGGAAGAGAGTTAAAAGTAGATTTTAGAAGAACAATATACGATTCCTCTAAAATTTACAAAACAACTTTAGAGAAGAAGAAGAGAAAAACAAACAAAAAACTGGAAAAACAATAGAACACTTTCGAAATTCGAAGCTTTACAAAATTTTCTGAAGAAAGACATTCTATACGTAGAAGTTAAGAAAGAATTTTAAGCAAAGCTTCTGGAAGTTAAAGAAGAAGATTGAATTAGATCTTAGAGTTGTTTAATTATCTTACTCATTTGATAATTAAACAACTCTAAGCAATTTTAAAATCTAAAACTTTAACGACAGAAGAAGTAGATACATTTATCTATAAGCTCCAGCGAAAAAATATCTGATGTTTGCTACTCCATTGTTTAGAGGAAATTTTCTATAAAAACAGTGTTTTTTTTTTCGTTAAACCTAGAACAATTTCTAAATGCAAAGAAGCAATCTTGTTACCCCCATGCGGTTATTGTGTTCAGAGGGTGAACATGTAACAAGACGACCGCTTGTCTGTTTTAATTCTGTAATGGAGTCCGACACATTCCACCGTAATGTAATGGAACTTTTAAATGACTTGCGCAATTTAACAATGGAAGTACGGGCACGAGCTCCATTTTCTGATAAATTTAGTCCTTTTACGACCGCCTATCCTGCGATTGATGATGCAATGACTCGAGCATCCTCAATTAAGCGGACGTGATTCTGAGTTTCGCGAATCGTTTTACTTCGTTTATGTTGCACGGCGTCGTTTATTGGATATTAGATTAACGACTTTTTTCTTTCCGTTCATACTCTAGCTTATTACGCTCCCTGCGAACGCCAAGAATTTCTAAAAAGTTACATAATTGAATTTCAAAAAATTTTTTACCACAGAAAGATTTGTGGTCACATCTAAAAAAATTTTCAATGCCAAAAACCAAAAAACTCTTTTTAGGTAAATAGTAAAAAATCAACAAGGTTGACAGTAGCAGAAATAATTTGCTGCTTTCTACATTTTAAACAGATCAATGGTAGTATGCCAGCTTTCGTTTCTTATCTAATATTTTAACACAAAACATAAGAAACGAAAATTAATGATCTTTTAGTTTACTGCTGTTGTTCCTTCAGCTACAAAAAAACTCTATAAGAAAATCCTTAAATAATAATTTACTGTAATAACGAAATTCATGTCAGATAAGAACCTTCCAACGCCTATTACTTAACTAATTATAACCTGTGTACTTAAGAAAAGTCGTCTATACAAGTCCTGCTGCAATTACGCTTTGCTAATGATCTATAAAGCACGTCAAGCCTAATATGGAGACCGTTCCGTTAAAATGGCATACGCACATCCAAAAGAGTGTTAAGATAAATTTCGCAAGATTAAGTTTTCATTCGCTGTTATTAGCTTGTCCATTGTCGCATTAAGAAAATTGTGTTGATAGCGAATCTCGGCGACAAAAAGGGAGAACCCAATTTCGACCGTAAATCTGTCTTTTCCACGCCCTTACGCCAACACCGATACGAAAGCTGCTTTTAAATATTAAGCAAAATAACGACCATTTATTAATAAAAAAACCTGACAGGACACCATGACACTGTTCTGACACGATTACTTGAATTCTTTTAAACAAGATGGGGCTCCTGTACATTTTTCATGATTTTTTAAGTTTAAGAAAATTTGAAATTTCAACAAAAAATTGCTGGATTTATTTGATAGTAGTGCATCTATATGAGTGCCGTTGTAATGCTAATGCAACAACCATTGTCACTTAATGATAAAAAGTAACATTTCTAAAATTTAGATTTTTTTTAAATGAACAATCGTTACAATCAGATAATTAACATAAACAAAAATTACTCTACTTCAAACAACTAAAAAATGACAAAACAAATCGATTGCGTTTTCCGTGTTTCCAGGTTTCGTCATCCGGTCTATTTATATTCTTTCATGTGACGACATTTCCGAACAACCTTCAATCTCATTTACACTTGTCTGTATTCAAGCCGGCTTCCCATGTGAGTTGATCTCTGCAGACTACGATACCATCAAGTTTGGATTACATCAGTAACGTCTACCGTTAAGGATTCGTTTTGCGTTCTCTATAGACGACGACGCGACAACGTCAGCCAAAACCTTTTCAATTGGGTTTCAAAAAAAATCTTTTTTTTAAGAGTATAAAATAGTTTTAATATTAAATTTAAGCTACAAATAAACATTTACAATAACCCTGATGAAATTTTGAACATTTTCATGTTCAAATATTGGCACACCTTTGTGGATTGCACGTCGAGCCCACATTCTCGACAACCGTCTCGAATTGTTAAATAAACACCAATATTCGCGCTAGATCTAGAAGGATTAAGGAATTAATTATATGATAGTTGATTTAACACGACGAAAGGTTTCGGTTTGTTTTACGTTAATGAGAATTTGACCCCAAACGCTATATATACTTTTTATCATCTACTTTTCTCCAGGATTTATAAATTCCGACACATTTATTAATGTTTCCTGAATAACTTCTCTTAAAATAATTTTCTCGAAAGTGTAAAAAAGACATCTGACATTAATGTGGAATGTCACGTAGTGAATTAAAATACCATGTTGTATGCGGCCACCTTGTGCGTAGAATGACCTCGCACCACCCCAAACTAAGCAGCCAAGCGAGAAAAGGTTGGAAAATGGTAAATGTCACGGTGTGATAAAGTGCGGAGCTAACATAATTTCTAGGAATATACAAAACACTAGAAATTAGAACAAGACACCGAGAAATATGTTTATGATGAGTGTTAAACACAGAAAATCACATTTCATTAATAAATGCAACTTTATTCTTATTTTTTTATTTCTTGAGAAAATAATTGACAAATCAGTTTCTATTAAGTTTCCCATGTTAGACATTTAATTCATGTTAGACATTTAATTCTTTTAACCAAATGTTAGGCTAGTGAGGTGCAGGCATGAGTAGTCCTTGCCAATTTTAAGTTGTTATATTCTTTAAAAAATTTTCCTCACTTTAAAATTAATTATATTGCTATTACGTTAACTTTTGGTTTTTCACGTTATTCTACATCGTGTATTTCTACAGATCAAGATACTGAAAGTTACAAATTAATTAATTAGTTAGTGCATGAAGCTAGCATGAGCCAAATTATTGCGCTTCCTGCCCTCGAAAATTTCGTTATAATGCTCCATTTGCAAAAACCTATTTCACACAAATTGTGGCAAGATTTCTGAATATTATTTGCACAAATTGACTAAAAAAGATTTAGTTTTGACTTGGTGCTCTTGTTCTTTATTACGTCTCACTGTATCTTCTGCTTTGTAATATCTTCCTCATCTTCTATTTAATCTCAAAAACATCGATCTAACCTGACATTTCTGATTTCTTTAAAGAGCAGATAGTATAGACACAATTAGAGATAAAGTTTGTATATATCTCAAAGACAAAGATAAAAACTTGCGTTGCTAAAGAACTGCTTATAAAATGTCTAACTTCTCACCTTGCTTTTGTACTGTGTTTATCAAACTCACTATTTTACCCTTGATAACAACTCTCGTTTTTGTGGAGTTACATTCTAAACCTACTGAGCATTTTGAATCCCTTTCCGGCCCGTCTAGTCTCCAGTACGAAGTCCTTAAATTTTTTTTGTATGTATCAAAAAAATTTTTAAGAACCTTGTACTGGGGACTAATTGATTTAAGTAATTTTAATTATTCTTCCATAAGTTGATTAAATAATACATCTAGTGTTACTTCTTTAATAAATGGTAATTGTTTTAACTTTCTTTTTATATTAGTAGTAGATAAACCATTAGGTTTTGTTGATAAACCAACTATATTTAGAAACCTTTACTGTTTCTTCTTACGTGTTTAGATTGGCTTCTCCTTCCCAAAATTTCTAAGTGTGTAGTACTGCCTAGGTAAAAGCAATCCAAAACTGAAATAATGCCAATACTTTAGATATGTGTTTAATTCATTTCCGATTTATCCTAGTCATCTAATTTTTTGTTTGTTTTTTGTTTAAGCTAGGTCTGGTACTCTTTATCCTAGTCAAAGCGTTTACATCTCTATCTTCCTCGTCCTTTACAAATTTTGGTGTTTCTCTATAGCGAGTCGTTCTCCTTAAATCTATCCAGATATTCGTTTGGATTGTGACCTCCATCCATCGATCATCTTATGACTCTTATTCGAAAAAACTTAATTTGTATTCCTTTGAGGAGTCTCGTCTGTTTAATTCATAATCTGTTTATTCATAGAGAGATTTAAACGTCAAAAAAATCTTTGTTTCTAAATGTCACCAATTTTCCTATTAAATCCTGTCTTTTGTATTTGGAACAAATTATCCGACTCTCTCGTAGTCTGTTAATTTAAAAAAAATCTTTTCGATCAATTCTAGTGGTTTTTACACTTTTTTTAGATTTATAGATGTTTTATCTCGCTCGTCTTCTTTTTACAATAATAATAATAATGTAAAAGTAATTGAAGATTTGAAATATAAAGAGCTAAATTCCAATTTTTTTTAGAGTTATTGAAGGAATTTTATCCTTGAAAAGGTTTACCAACTAGACAAATTGTAAAAACGTATAAAGCAACATCTACTAATGTGTGATAATTCTGTGGATTTGGTATCACCAACAAAGTGCATTACAGAGCCTCAAACAGAGCACGACTAGTGTAAAGGTTTAAAACTTCACAAAGTTCGTAATGGCTTTACACTTTGAGCAGTAAATGTTTGCCCGTTTTGAAAACTTCTAGAGACTTGTAAGTTAACTTAGGCGTCATTTGTCAGGCTGTACAACATAAATCCGATACATGCCCGGGTTACTCCCTAGCCAACTCGAACGCTTCCATGATCTAACACAAAAAAAAATGATGTGTCACCTCTTGAAAATAAGAAATGATGCAGGACATGCAACAGTAGTGATAGCATTTGAAAGTTTTGATGTCACATTCTTCGATATAATCTCAGAAGCTCTAACTTTGCCAAAAAAATAAATTTGTAGGTAGTAATAAAATAAGCTTGGGAAAGTAATAATTCTGTGTTAAAGCAGAAGCATGAAAAAGTTTTTTGTAATGATCGCCTTAACCAGAAACTCGTTTTCTCGAAACACATTTGACAAGCGAAATGAAATACATGCAGCCGAAGTAGGAAACTCATTAAATTTATTGAGCAAAAGAGGGAGACGGCAAACGGGGCTTAAAGCATCGAAAACTTTACAAGAACTCACATCTGCAGGGAGAGCTTGTACTAGATTTATGACGGGACTTATAATTCCGACCGTCATGAATAAAACGAGACTTGCACTATCAAAATGGAATAGGTGTGTGATGACATCACATCATGATTTCGTTCTTATTCTAGAAATACTGTTATATCAGTACAAGATTGATATATCTACTGTAGTAAATAGAGAGTGTCAATCGGGTAACATTATTTATGTGGGTATTGGGTAATATCCTCCATTTTCAGGATTGACAATCTGACCCATCAAAGAAAAAATTACCATCCATTAAGCTAACAGGAAAATAAAGTTTTAGGCATGGCAGTGAAAGAAAACACACATTTTAGAACCCTGCGAATAAAAAGGGATCTTTTTTACTTTTTGCCTTGACCACTTGATCATTAATCAAACTCCAAAACGACTCTACATTTCCATAACGTATTGAAAATTATTATTTTAATGACATTATCATTTCCCGTATCCAATATTTTGAAATCCACCCAAATCCCTTCTCAGTAGCAGTTTCATTTGTTATCTCCGATTAAGCATAATTGATTGCATTTTTAATCTGGTCGTGCTATAAAACTAAGCCGCTATTAAACCTTTTTTCAGATCAGGCAGAAGGAAAGAAGAGATTCTGGAGAATATTAAATTTCCGTAGAGAATTGGCGGTTAACGTCTTAATTTCTTTTGCTCAAATGCTTCGTTTGATAACGCTGAGGCAGACGAATGTTTAAAAGAAAAAAAAGGAAACTTGAGTTTCAATCTGAGCTGGTGTAACTTCTATCTTTGCAGACAGACTTAACTCGAGTTAAATCTTCAAATGATGAAACACGAAATTTTCCGCGTGAATTCTCTAATTTTTACTTATTTAATTAAAAAACTCACAATTTAATATCAAACTGGGATTAACTCTTTGCAATTTTCTTAATTTTGTTTTTAAGAATACTCTCATATTTTATGAAAAATGAAAATTTAGAGATCGGAGAAAAACACACTTTGAAACCACCGCTTCAAGAAAACTTTCATTTTATGGCTAACGTACTCTACGATGACAGACGCCCTAGGTTACACCGACGTTGGCGCACTTTATGACATGAATTACTTAAGAGATCTCTACGGTTAAACTAAAATATTGATTCCCAGAAGATCTTTTTATATACGGGTTGCTCAACAAAATATTTATAAACTATCGAAACTGACAGCATCGTGTAACCTGGCGTCTAAAATAGCAAATTATAGTGCTGTTCT
Source organism: Tribolium confusum (assembly GCA_029207805.1). Taxonomy (NCBI): domain Eukaryota; kingdom Metazoa; phylum Arthropoda; class Insecta; order Coleoptera; family Tenebrionidae; genus Tribolium; species Tribolium confusum. The sequence continues at coordinate 3,258,581 of JALGAY010000004.1, forward strand.
CTAATAGTACAATGAAGAACACGTCATTTATCATCAATTGCAAAATATTACAAGACACCAATCGATAAAGACTATTTTTTTATAGTCCCCTTAAGGAGGTATTCTGGTGTAGAAATTTAAAAAAATCAATTTTTTTAAATATTTTCAAAGCTTAACCTTTCAAGAATATGTTCTTTAAAAAGATTTGTTAAAATTTTAATTATTTTCAGAGAAATAGTTATTTTAGACGGGAATGAATCGAACAAAAGACGTTAGGAATCATCCGTTTTCCTAATTTTACCCGAAACTTTAAACTCGGTTTTCTCAAAACTACATTTTTCAAAGAGTTCTTTCGTATCACAAATTCAAATATCACACATAATTCAATTATTAATAATTTCATTAAAAGGTAATTATGTAAAACTAACCTTGTAAAGCTGTTTTTTTTTTATAACTGCATCTCTAAAAAATCTATAGTAAAACATATTTGGGTGCTGTTTTGATAAGTTTTCATACAATAGTGTTGACAGCATGTGCAGTGTTTAAATATTGTTACAGCAACAGTTACAGCAGCATTTGCATCATCAGAAATCAAAGCTCCTGTTGCTTTCTTACATAACATCATCTTACAGTAACAAAAGTCAGAACGCCATTAATTTTTTTTTAATTAATATTTCTCATTTAGTTGTCTACCTTATTTCAACTTTAACATTAGCAATTTTTTCCGTGGATGTTTCAATAGATTTGTTCCTTTTTGAGTTTTTAGTACTAGCACCAAAAAAGACGTTGGATATCGACCTTTTACCCAAAAGTTTTAGTGAAACGATTGGTTTAAATAATTAGGTTGTCTCTGCTGCTTCTTCACAATTTCTAACCTTCTTTTCTTCTTACTTTTCTGTATTCTACCTTCTTAGTTTCGTAAATTTTAACCTGTTTGCAGAGATTATCCCAAATTTTTTCTTTCTTTTTTATTGACCCAGCAAGAACAGTGCTAATCTTCGACCACAGTAGAAGAAAAGTAAATCTAGCTAGCAATCAAAATCCAAGCATAGCACAGATTGATTCACCGATAGAAAAAGATAGAAAAAATAGCTTTCAAGTAGAACTAAGATAAAAAAGTATAACAAACAATCTTCTTGATGTGTTAAATAAAACGTAAAACAACCCACTAACACCAAACACTTTACTTAATACAAAATACACTATATCCGTCTTCTTTCCACTCATAAATAAATAAATAAGCATTAGAGAGAAACATAAAAAAGCCGGTTGCCTAACCTACAAAAGAACAGTTTTCTGCAATTTTGAAAATGACCGTTGAGTTACTTCTTCTCTATCTTGTACTGTATTTTAGACGATCTTTTCACATCTTCTACTTCATTTTTTTAATAAAATCTGCGGCAAGCGAGTCTTTTCCATGTCTTTTCTAACTTCATCCTTATTGGTTGTTGTATTAATTTGTTGAATCGGCCAGTTTTTTCTTTCTTTCGAAATCATATCTGGTTTCATTCTGTTATTAGAGATTTTTTATCTTTCTATTAATGAAGATTTCTGCAGTTTCGTTATAGCCCTATATCAATAGTTATATATATTCTTCCTTGAGTTATGTACCTGTTAAAATTTAGCCAGTATTTGCCGTAAAATCTTGTTTGAGCAGATTTCTAATCTCTATAATAAAGGTCCTGTTTCCTGGATCAGTTTTGTATAAATATCTCACTAGTATTCTAGATTGTTTCATGAAATAAAGAAAGGTTACTCTATTAGCAGAGGAATCATAAGACGTATTATTGTTTATTCAAAGTTTACAAACAAAATGAATGTAAATTATGTCCATTTGTCGGTGTGCTAGGGCAAGCAACCCCAAGTTTCATACAAGTGCGGTTAATTTTCGCACCAACCCGAGGTATGGCCGTACAATGTGAAGCATTGTCGTAATGGAGAGCATTTCTGCCACGGAATGTTGATAATCGAGGTTGACGCAGCGGTCCAACGCGTCCCCGGAGTCCACCTGCTACGGCAATCTCGAATGTCCATCTTGACCCTCGCACGACGACATTGTCTATCCGGTTTATTAAGTTTTCCAGTCCTTTTTATTGCGAGGGCGGGATGTTTAATTTCAGCCGCAATAAGCCTTCGTGTCATTACACCACTAAATCGGTTTGTAAATGAGAATACTTCGAATGGAGAAAAGAATAATTAACATGGTATACATGAAAAGATGTAAGAGAGAGAGAAAAAAAAGTCTATAGAAGGAGCGTTTTACCGTGAATGAATACTTTTGAAAAGAATGTTTTTGCGCCTAATTCCACTCACTTCTGCTTGCAAACTTTTTTTAATTGTTGAACATAACTCCTTCATTACGTGTTTGTGCGCAGCCACAGAAAAGGCCCAAGTTATGATATCCATGGTAACGACGTTAAAACTTTTTGTCGCCATCAAAACCTCCCGCCAACCTGTTGCAGACCTAAATTTATTTTCTCTCCTCTCCATCAAGAGCAAACTGACATTTTTCATTTCAGTAGCTTTGTGAATTGTATATTTTCCCCCAATTTTTTAATACTCAACCAAATCATTACCAAACACATACAAATACAAAAAAAAATCCCCCAGGAGTTGGTAGATAATCAAATTTAGAAACAAACCTTCTACATGTACTAAAAAATAATTAAAATTTTACTTTTTAAGTGTCTTTTAAGTATTTCTAAATCCCTAAGAAGATTAGATGGATCTTGCAAGTTAAAATTTATCGAGATTTATCTTTGATAAAAAAATCATCAAAAAAATATAATCCAGATTTATGCTAATATAATCTGATAAAGAAACAATTTTGCCTCAAAAAAACCAGTGTATATATACATTCTTTTCAGCTCCCCTTGTGCGTTTAACGACGTTGAAATAAATATTAACAAAACAGAACAAACCGATCGCACTCGAAATAAACACGAAAATTCCATTATAATCACGGTTCGATTCGCAGCAGTAGCACCGGCAACACAAATATCAATAAGTTGCCTTGGAAACGCAGACGGATCCATTATACAACATCTTAGCTTCTTTTCACTTATTACTGGTTCAGGAAAGCTCTTCAGATATTTACCACAAAAAGGAAACGTGTGTGCCAAGTTACTGAATTTTTTTGTCTCTCAAAACGAAAGCATTAAGGTTAAGTGAGTTTAGAAAAAAAATTTAGATAATAATACAACCATTTGCAAAAAAAACTAAATAACTATCTAATTGATTTAGACTGAAAAAAATCAGAGCGTTAGGAAAAAAAAAGTGAAAGATGAAAAGTTTGAGGCTGCTTCTTTGTTATGACCTGGAGGGTGAAAGGATACAATGTAACCAAATAATGTAAAGCTCTTGTAAAGCTACCTTCTGAATAATAACACTCCTTGTTCAATAAATAATAAATCGCTGTTTCCCTGTTTTATTTATTTAGAAAACTTATCTAACTATGGTATAGTTACTTAAATGTTTGGTACACTAAAACAAAGATCTAACAATACGAAACAAACGTTACTTGCATTGCAATAAAGTATTTAAGCTATTTATTGTTTTTTACATTCAAAGCAAATGTTTTAAAAGATCCAAAGTAGAAATGACAGTCATTTGTAAGAAACTATCACCTGTGGTTCCTAATTACCATTAGGAACAAGAGTAGGATAAAGAGTAACGATAAATTTATCAAAGATATTCAAAACAAAAATTGTTTTTCAAATCTACAGTCTTCTAGAAGTTAAAATACATAGATTTCGATATTTATGTTAGTGTCGTATTTATATTTCGTTGTCTGTCTCTGATTCCACATGAAGTCGCATTTTCGATAATGCTGAATACCGTTGGCTGTATGAGACCGCAGCTATTTGTCTGTCTCGCGAAGTAATGCATGCTCGGCCCCGTGAGACAGATATGGTCGCAATATATGGTTATTGGGTATCTATCGGCCTCTGCATGCATGTATTGTAATGCCCCTTCTACACTGCAAATCATCCCACATCATGCTCTGTAATATGCATTACATCCTATGAGAAGAACATCACCCCTTAACTATCTTTGTCATTCTCTCACTTCTCTCTATTCTCTCATCTCTTCTCTGTTTTCAGTTTGGTGTGGTGTAACTTTAACGGCCATCATTGCTGTCGTGATGCTCTCGTTATTATGTTGGTTTTTTGGCCCTGTTCTGTGTGAGTTTCTACTTAATAGGTATTTGTTCTTTAATTTTATGAGACTTGCTTTTGCATTAATTTTCCATCCTTTATTTTAGTTTATTGCGTATTATCAACACAAACAGTTTCGTCGCACATTATTTACACTAACCAAATTAAGCTTATGCTTTTAGTCGAAGTGTCTCAACAACACAGACACTATTAGAACATACGGAATCCCATTAATTTTTATGTGTACTTTTTGTCAAGAATAACTAACAAAACTACTTTAGCAACAACTGTTCTAAAAGTTTTGCTCTTTTTGGATTCCTCAGTGTGTTCCAAATTTACCAACTGGAATTAAATTTGATTTTTGGTAGACTAGAAGTTCAGAGAAACAATTATCTAGTCAAGTTTAGAATTAGGACAAGTTAGTCCATCGATAAAACTTGGATATTGGCGATGACACGAACACAAAGTAATGGTAGCGTTTCCAATTTGTGTTTAATGGTTGCGGTTGGTAAGGCACCAAGAGTTGGTAGGAGAGGAGTGCGTGTCGGCGTCGGAAGAGCCTCTTCCCAATCAGTCGTTGGGCAGGTAAACGGGTCCTAAGGGATCCGGCCCGAGCACGTAGCTAACTCACGTCTCCCTAGAGGATGGCCAGCAGAGCAAAGCCCGTCGAAACTATCGTCGTCCGACATAACGATAAATTCAGAGAACAGTTGGCTGGACGCTCGCTCTGACCACCCCTTTACTAACGAGTTTACGCACGCCAATAACATACGTTCGAAAACACCAGTTCGGATGCTGTTCGTCGATTAAATAAATGGAAATTACATCAGGTCGGTCAGAATTGCCCACGATCTCGTGCGAATCGATGATGAGCCACTCAAATATTAACGAAATTGCTTTTCCACGTATTATCCACCTATACATAGTCGGCGGGAAAACCTATTCCAACTAGAACTGGTTTCCTCACGTACAAACTAGACCTCTTTAGATTTAGGTTAAAGGCAAGATCTACCCAAATTTAGCAAAAAAATTTACAAAAATTCTAAATAACTACAAAGAATGTTAAAGAAAGTTGTAGAGAATTAAATTTGGTAATTATATTTATCTCTAATATAGAGCGTTCAAAAACGTTTTAGATCAACTCTTGCTGTACATCGGCAAAAAACTCATAAAAGTGCAAAATGGTGATCACTGTAAAACACAAAACATTCATTATTAAATCGTAGACAACACGCGGGTCACGCCAATATCTTTGTATAAACTAATCGTACAGAAAATAACATTTTAAATAAATTAAAATAAAAAAAATATAATTTAAAATAAAGAGTTGAACGTAAATGATTAAAACAACTTCTGTTTTTTTTATTTTTTAAAAGTAATTAATTTAAAATGCAGGATTGTATCTGAAACTGGCAAGTTTTTTTGTTATTACTTAAATGCCATAGAAATTGTTTAAAACATCCCGTAATCGATTAAAAAGTCCCTTGAAATTTGTGGATGTTGAAAGTGCAGCTACATAAGAAGTGTTGGCATCAGTTTTTAGTAGTAGAACGTGATGAAAGCGGATTTAATGAAGCGCGATTTGTCAAGAGTCATCAGCAGACTTAAGAGGTCTTACCGAATAATTATCGGAAAGTTGTTATTTTTTAAAGCATTAACTGAAAGTGCTTGGTAATTTAGTAAATGTAGCTATTTAAGTGATTACTTTTTTCGGTAGGTAATCTGAAAAAAAAAAAAAATACAAGAATTATCCTTTTGTGGTTGACGCAACGAAAACAATTCCATTTAACAAAAACCAACTCTTCACTTTCTCTTGAAAGCACATCCCAAGTTCCACCCGAGAAGCTAAATATTTAATTTTGGTAGTCCACCGGATTTTCTCCTTAAACTCGACCCAAGAGTTAAATTAATTATAATGAATTTTTCATCGTCCCTCGTCGACAACTCCAAGTACATTCTTCAGTTTTCTACACCCGCGCTTCGGATGATGAATGACGTTTGCAAAATTTAACCGTACCCTGTTATCACCAAATTAATTCAGAATGAGTCGGTTGTATTACGAGATGCGGTAACCAACTTGTATACTATTACAGCTTTTTACGACAACAAATGTGTTACTCAAGACTTTTTATTGCATCTCTTCTACTCTGAGAATCTAATAAGCTGGAAATTTCACCTGAGGTCGAGATAATTTCTACGAACCTGACACACTATCTAAGCTTTTTCCAAAAAAAGCTACTTCATGTAAATTTAAAATGGCATAAAAGCTCACTTTAACTGCTGTAATAAATAAACCATCACTGATCTTCCACGAAATGGAGAGAACTCCTAAAACGCTTTTCGTTTTTATGAATGACCACATCAACTTCTCCCACTTCTGACCTAATAATCCTGGTATTTTCCGCATTTCCAATTTCGAAGATATTACCAGGTAAATTAGTGCTGAACATTTGATCGTGCCGTTGTGGAATGCGAATTATGATCCCGAATTCCTTCGTTTTTAGGATATCCCACAGAAAATAATTAAAAGTTTTCGTCCTTGACATTATTTCCTTCTTGTAGGCATCATCCATGCCGCAAAATGCAAATAAAGAACATCCGTTTGGTGAAGAGAGTGAGGATATCTTGTCAATGTGGGGACTTACTTCCGTTTCGCTGATTAGAGATCCGGCAGATGTGAGATTAGTCTCTCAATTTTCAAAGCTAAGACGCGATGGAGGGTGGGAATCGATCACGTCAGCCACTTATGTATCATTCGCTTGAATTTTAGCGAGCGTTACTCATACACTTGGATTTTAGAAGTTTCCACAACGTAGAAGAGGAGGCGCGAAACGTTTACACTGGGTTTGCTTGGATTAATATTGTATCCAGGCACTTCATTAACACAAGATCTTATCGCGGACGATTTGATAATATGTACGCAAAGGGAATTTTCCGAAAATTCTCTCACAAATCTCTCTTCGTCTATTAGAAATGTTCACAAGGAACATATTATAAAGCACTACCAATTAACATTGTGTTTAATAAAACCCTTCATTTACAGACATACAGCACAAAAGATAAGCTGATTTAGCACATCCAAAGCCATTAAAGTCATACGATTAGGTACTCTTATGATAGCATGGTGTTAGATAGAGTGACAAATGGTTCAAGCTTTGGTTAACATGCGGTAGTCGATAACCACTTTACTGATACTAAACATATTTTGCAAAAGCACTAGAATAACTAAAAATATTTATGAAAAAGCTAGAGCTCTTAAATCTGTATAACCCTAAAGATCTAAAAGATAAATTATAGTTAGTTTAAATCATCCAAAGGCGTAGTTTTATACCTGTATATTTTATTCACGCCTGAGGGAGCATTTAATCTTGTTTATAAGTAGTTTTAGACAATCATATTTTGTGTAGCTACTTGAAAAGGCTTCTGTCTCTCTAGCCGGATGAAAACAAACAGAAATCCCAGTTTTTAACATACTAAAGAGAAATAATTTTGTTGACATGATATAATTACCTTGCTTCATTCCAAGGTAACAAACCTAAATTAACATTCCCGAAGTCTCTATAAGCAAACTACATTTCATCTAATTAACAGCATGAGGTGTCTGTGTCTCGTACAATAAATTTGCTGTTGAGTAAAAGCAAGCTTTTGAGGTCCAGAGTGTTGCATTTAGTTTGAAATGTTAACATAGCCGTCATATGTTCATTTAATGTTCTACTTTATATTAAATTTTGTTTAAAACCGTAGATACGAAGCAATTACCAAAGTCTCGTCGACAAGCAGCGCTTAATCTGCACAAACTTGGCCACATTTTAACTTTACAACTATCGTTACGGTGAAAAATCGTTCAAAACGGAAGTTATGCTATTACGTTCTAAAGATTCCAATGAGGCGGAAGAAGATCCAATTATAATATTTTCCAGTAATTTGTGTCATGATGTATCTACAATTTATGATTCACACACAAAATAAAGAAGGGATGTCAAAAGTGGTTAAATTCATATGTAAGCTTTTAACTTTTTTAATTAAAACAAACTGATGTAAAATAAAAAACAGAACGAAACAGGAAATGGTTAAAAATGTTAAAAGAACGTTTATTACGTATCTTAAATTAAAGCGCTTTTTTTTTCAGCACATTCCTAAAGCACTGTCAGCAACGTGAAAAATTCCACAATTATTACTTTACACGAGAGCTAAGCTTAAAGCCCTGTTTAGAATTACTTAAATTAACAATTAGCTTAACGTAAGATGGAACCGTATACATTAGTAATTTACACAATTTACGTCAAGTAACTTAATGAAATCTGTTCAACTTTGAACCAAGACCAACAAAAAAAATTTTTTTTTTAATTTTCGATTTATAAGGTGATTCACAAAAAATAAAAAGCCTGACAAACTTTAAACGCTCAAAACATAGTTTGCATGAATAACAGGTTTCAAACTTGTTATAAATTCACAAAGCAATCTTCATTCTTTAAATAAGTATTGTAAGCCCCAAGCGACAATTTTAAAAAAACTGAGAGCCGCAGACAACAGTTTCATAAAAAGTCAGGAGTTGCAGGTGACAGTTTCATAAATATTAGAAGCCGTAGGCGACAGTTTATAAAAACTGGGAACCGCAGCTGATAGTTTCATAAAGATTGGAACTCCGAAGAAACTTTGTCATAAAATTTGACATTCGCAGGCAAGTTTCATAAAAACTGTGTCACAAAACGACAGTTTAATTAAAAATTTCAACCCTTAAACATTTTATAAAAACTGGAATCTATTAGCAATTTAAAAAATCGATTCGCGCTCATCGGCAAATTTAGAACCCGTAAACACGTGCGTTATGGAGAGAAAAACGTCAACCATGTGTTCACTAATTCCACATTTTACTACCAGAATGCGAATCGCTTCTTGTTAATACTCAATAGGCAATAGTCTTTTAAAAATAGTTGTCATAGAGTATTTGTATTAAAAATTAGAAACGCAGACAAAACCTATACATTATAACAGTTTTAGAGGGGAAAGGAGGAGACATGATCAAATTGTTGATGTAAATCGTAAGAATAAAATTCCCAAAATGCCTTAATTAAGCAACGTAAAATAAATATATACCGGATACAGTTAATATCTTAAATAACCAAACGACGTTAAGTTATATGTTGAATTAAGTTAATTTAAGTAATTGTAAGCAGAGCTTAACACTTAAAATTTAATAAAAGGATAAAAATATGCGCCAAATAACAAAATATGACACAATTAAAGCAATTTTCTCAAAATTTGTAATGTCGCATTAGTTGTTTAGTAACTTTCAATTTTTTTCTGACAAATTGTTGGTTGTCTTTACCAATTTGTCCAAATTTTATCTAAGTAATATACATTTTTTTGACCATTGCGTCATGGTACACTTTTTTTTAAGACGCTTAACCCGATTTGTTAAATAACTTTGCGATAACAACGATAAGGGGGCTCTTTCAAGCAACGTGAGACAAAAAAAAGTTGAAGGAATCAATGCAATAATTGTCAGAAGTGATTGACGTTTAATTTTGGTAGAAAGATTTAAAACAATTGTTTTACAAATTGACAGCACGCTCTGGGTTTTTTTAATAACAAGCAGTATAATTTTGCGCTTAAAATTGGTCAAAGCCCTCAACCAATTGAAGTAGATAAGTATCAGCTGACTAAAGTAAAGAAAAAGAAAATCAATTACGTGAACCTTACCAAAATGTATTAGGCTTATTAGGAGTAAGTCAAATATTTGATCAGATTAATTAATGAGGGTATTTGAAAGATTGAAAATTTGGTGAAAAGCTTTAGAACTGAATTATAAAGACGAAAATGCCGCCACCAAGTTAAATTCTCACTAAATTTTGTAATGATTGAGTTAATCGCACAAATCAAACTAGTAGTTTGGCAAAGGTGCCAAGGTCACGTGCTATCTGGCAATGAGGCGACGGACTGACGTCGACCATTCGACCTGTTTTCCAAATCAATAGGCCGTCGCTATGGAAACGACGTCGCGACGACGCCACGCGGACTACATTTGCTATGTGGCGCCACCTGCCGGTTTGTAGTGATTCCCTAAAGCCGCGTAATTGTAATAAAGTCTGTTGTTTACATTCAAAGAAACCGCACAATGTTTAAATCCGAAACCACAGTAAACTTGCAAGAAATTAACCTTCTGGACGACTTTGCCTTGCTTTTTGCGAGGTTTATTATTATTTTTTTATTGAGGACGTTGTATTTCAACAAGTTTTGTGTAATGTGGCATGATAAGCTGTGAGTGACACGTAATGTACGTTAGGGATGAACGTCGAAGTTCCGACGCTCCAGCGTCAAAAGCTCTGCAAGTCGCTGATTGGCACGATAACGTCTTGTGGCGCCGAAGACCGATATCATCGACGTCGTCTCTACTTTGCTTCGCTCGCTTTTATGGGATTTTAATGAACACGATCGAGATGCCGGAACGACATTATGTTTTATGAGGTCAAAAATAGAAGAAGAAAAATCGAAATCAATCAAGAATGATACTAAAACACGCACCAAACCAAAATTCATTACTTCAACCCTTCCTCTTTGAGACTCTCCCAAGAATTAACGAAAAATTAAACAACTTACACAATTATACTCTCTATGATGTATTGCAAAAAAAAAAGAACAAAAAAGAACGAAATTCGCAACTTGTGTAGTGCTAAAATCCGAATCAGTGTAATTAATTCAACCTATCGTTGCTGCGACATTACGTGCCAAGATTCCACCATTGTATCCTTGTTTTGTCACTAAATTACAAGGGAGGCAGTAATCTTCTCAGACGTCTGCTAATTTACTTTTCTGAAAACACGTGCATTGCACTCTGCTTACACTTCACCAAATTGTTAATTAAAGGTTTTTCACTTTATCTACTATCCTTTATGTAAAAACTATTGTTGAGACGAAGGGACAAAAACACGTAATTTTCGTGACAAAAAAAGAAAGAATATTCCTTCCACAAAAAGACATATCGTCAATTGCGAGGGAACATTTTAAACTCAATTGAACCGAACGAAATTTTCATTCAAATTTTTTTCAACATATTTAAGCGTCGTAATAAGGAGTTCACTCTTTTGCAAAACTCTTTTCATTTCGTCAATAATTCAATTTGACTTACAGTTTTGGTTTGCGTCGTTTAAAAGCTACCAACTTCCTTGCGTAGAATGTTCGCAACGCGACGAAAAGTTTATCGTCTTTCCCATTAGCAGCAAAGCCTTCTTTTCTTTCGTTTGATTTCGTCAGTTCCTAATTACAAAAGTAGGAAAGAAGTTACGAGAAACGCTTTACAAAACAGAATTATGCTAATGCAATTTCACACAAAACACATGCTGTAATTTGAAGAAAAAAATCACAATTACAACAATTAAGACGCTAAGGAATTTGCCTTGCTAGGACCAAAAGATCGTCAGGTAATATCTCGTGTCTTGTATTTTAGTATTTGTTGGCTTAATGAGAGTCTTGTCGTTAATTGCGTATTCTGTTGGATAATAAACATAATCGTTAGAGCGACAACGAGACTGGCAGTACCATGCCGGGAGCAACATTGGATTTATCTCTTGTATAATGTCAAAGAAGAACGTTAAAACTATTCCCCCCAGATAGAAAGTGTGATATAAAATCACAAATATCAAAATTACTGTTTATGTTAGTTGAACTTTATTGATTTATCCAACTAATTATTTGTCAATAAGACATTAATGTTTATTATCAAGAGAAATAAAATATTGACGATTTTGGTTTAATAGTAAAACCATTGTACATGATTTGTTATTAAATAACTGCCGGCAAAATTACCAAAACCCAATGGTCATGGCTTAATTTACAGCACTAAAAGCAGTAAGTTCGTATTGCGTATCATAATGTGGCAATTAGATAACTGCCGCAGGTTTATTATTGAACTGAATGTGTATTTACTGCAACCACTGAAGCCATACATCAGTCGGTTGCTGTCACACTAACTTTATTTTCTCGACTTTTATTTTGGGAAAAAAAATACCTACAAAGCTACAATTTCAGACAACCGTGATTTATCTAAAAATTAAATAATGAAAAAAAAATCAATGTTTGATTTCTGTATTAGCTATTCTAAGCTTGTTCGACTTTCTGCATCAGTACTGCAACTCGCCAATTCAATACGTGGACAAACTTTTTAATCTTTAGTTGCTGCATCGACGTTTCACCGTCTTTTATCAAAAAGAAAAAAAGATGACAGTCCTCGAGATACATCGAGTTATCTCACAAAAAGCTTTTTACGTTGCTTATTCGCTAAACACTCTTATTAACGAACTGTTGATGCCAACCATACAAATCAATATTTTGAAATTTTTATACAGTCTTATCATGTTATGAAATTTTAAATTACTAACAAATAGACCATCTATATTGTTCGTCTCCGATTTTAAAGAGCTTTACTTATGTTGTTCAGTTCTAGTGAGTAAGGAGCTAAAAGAAATCTTTGCTAAGAAAGCTATTAGTGAGCGCATTTCGCGTACGTTTATAGCTACTAGAGCACTAGGGCTTCTTATAAGTCTATTAGAAAAGGCAAAATATTATTTATTACCACAAAAAGTTAATAAAAACATTTCGTAATATTGAAGTTGTTTCCACAAGGAACCGTAGCCGACTCACACGCGTTCGGTCTAGGGTTTAATTTATGTTAATGTATTGTTTTTTTTTTATAAAGCTCTATGATTTAATTATTATAAGGTAAGATCGAAATGTAACTGAATCAGAGCAGGCTGTGCCAGCGTAACGGTAATGATGTGTCGAATGTTAATACCCACTTCCACGACTTGCTCTGATTCAGTTACATTTCGATGTCAGGTTATAATTATACAATCAAGAAAATTTTTGTACATTAACTGAAATAAATTCTCTAACTGAATTCTCATAAGTTAATAAAAAAAAAAGTTCTGCCGTTTTTAATTTGACACATTAATTTTGCGTTTTGTTGGATTTTCTTTCCCAATTAGAAGAGAAACCAAATCCAATACAAAAAAATAACAAACTCAAAAATTAAATTAAAACCAGTAGAAATGTTTTTTTTTATCCAACTAAATAAAGTCAAGTTATAGAATTTATTTCTGTTAAAATACTCACCCTGTATATATCGGGTGTTAACGATATATACAGGGTAATGCACAAGGTAATGCACATAACGAAGTAATGCACAAAACTTAAAAATTATTTGAAAAAAATCGCAAAAACGCTGAAACAGATAACTTAAAATTGTAGAAAAGTTTTATTTTGAGACGACTGAAACAGAGCAGTCTCTGTTACTATAAAAACGGTCTGACGTCTTTAACATTTTTTTTTTTTTAATAAAACGAGATGTTTTCTTGTGTTATATAATTCCATATTATTTTAAGAATTCAATCAATATGTCACTGGTATAAAAAACATACGGTTCCACTAAAAAAACTGTATAAACAAAGCAAATATCCAAGCTATAAAGTAACATAGATTTCATTAATAAATCTTATAACTTTATTAAAAAAAGAGTAATCATTAGCAGACTTGGCTACGCTACCCACAACTTTAAAATTATCTAAGTTTCTTTTACAAGAGTTGGACAACATATCTAAAGCTTATTAAGATCGAAGACCGTCAATGTTGAAAGTCTCCTTGTAAGGTAAAATCAACGAAAAAATGTTGTAATCAATTTAATTATTAATCGTCTTCTTTAACAAACGTGTTGTTTGCTTTTGACAGTGTATTTGTTGGAGGATAGGTACAGAATGGGAATATTGTATGTAAAATGGCGAATTCAGGAGTTATAATTGTGTAACGCGACCCATGTTGCCTGTAAAGCTAGATGAAGTGAAACTCAGGGTCGCTGATAAAGTACAGAAACGCGGCTTTGAGAAGATAGCAGGCTTACCCGTGATATTTAGGTGCGTGCATAACTTTCCTTTCTCGGATCCAACAAAATAACTTTCTCTATGGTAGCGTCTTTCCTGTAGGTTTTCGAGGAAATATTCGTTGCGATATAAACACGACGCAATATAGATTCTATTCTTTGCGTGACTGTCGTAAAGTTTTCGATCCGATACTACGATCCTTTAACAAAGACAACTTATCGATTTCGATAATACATTGGGTGCAGTGGTAATATTGCTCACGCCCGGATTTACAATCTCTATTGTCTACAAAGCGCCACTAAATATATTTTCCACTCAAAGATAATTACAAAATTATTGACAATTAACGACAAATTAGCGACAAATTAACAAAATTTAGAGACAAGTGCCACCCTTGTGTTTTGCCATCCACGTTTCTGGATTGATTTATCAAATATCAAAGTTCTTTATTGGTTCCGTGATTGTGTTTCGACTTTATAGGAGAACTTTTGTTGCGACATGTGGCGACGTCGAGACTGTTGGTAATCAAGAGAAGATCGAGCTTGGCCAGGTTGAAGTCCGAGACCATTGGGAAACGAATCGACTTTCTCATAACAAGAGATATGAAAAGGGCAACGAAACGGGTGAAAGAAAAAGAAAACTAGGAAAAGCAGACAAAGTTGAGATGAGTTTTGCGGCACATGCTGAAACGTATTACTTGTAATACGTGGCGTTTAAAACTTTCCAGTGACATTATATGCTCCCATCAACTACAGATTGAGAGCTAGACGAAATTTAAGGTCACACTACTATAATCCCGTGGCACTATCGATTTATTTCAATTCGAGTCATTTTTAACTTTTAGCGTGTTTCAAAAACTTTTTAACAAAAAGAAATAGAACGCATCAAATATCTGCTTGACATTATTTCCTGGAACAGGTTTGAAAAATCTTTAAATTGAAATTTTCAGGTCTGCAAAAAAAACCTTCAACATGATGGACGTTACAATGATATAAACGGGTTTGCATTTGATATTGCAGCGGATTTAACCATAGCGGCTGACATTTGATATGTATCAATACAATTCAAATCCAATATAAATTCCTATACCCTCACAAGTGGAGTTGACCAGTGTCTGTCTAGGTAATTTACTGCAAACGCACGATAAATAGCTATCCAAAATATTTGCAATCAAATTTATTTAAAAATTTTAAAGTAAATCAAATATAAAGAGAAAAAAATTCCTTAAAAACTTTAGAAAAGTTTAAACAAAAAGGTGTCGAACTGATTGTCCTCGAAGGAGAAACGGTGAAGTGTATTATAATAACTGGATTATGTTTTCGCCGCGAGCCACCTCTTTGTTTGGAGATGTAGTCAGTGAAAAGTGAATGAGAGAGAGAAAGAGCGAAAAAGCCCACCCTTTGTGTTTTTCTTTTTGAGGTAATTTTAAATTTATGAAGTTTTTCCCGGCTGATGTGTTTCTACAGGATTTAAGTTTATAAGGGAAAATGTGATTTATAAGTTTGACATCTTTATTATTCCAGATCCAGTTTACAAAGCAGAAACTCGTATACTTTAGAATTCAACGATTGTGTGTCTCAGGAACTACTTTATTCAATAACACTTCGCAAAGAATAACATGTAGAACCAAGCCGGTTACCTACGCTTGAATAACTTTTTATATACATAATGGTCGTTCCTTCGATTTATATGTGTCTGATGATATTTTTACACTCTTTTCAAAAGCTCAGCTCTATTTCACCTAACAAACTTGCCACTTACTTACGAATAACCTCCGTAACAACTTGGATATTGGAATTGCACTCACCTGCAAAAAAACAACATAATAAGCACATTTCTTGCAACAGATATGATACAAATATCATAAAAAAATTTTATCTTGGCCAGTTCATGGTCAACAAGGTGAAATTTTGATGACTAATTAGTAAAATACACATTGATTTATGCGATTATGTTCCTTGGAGTTTTGCAAAATCGATGATCTATGCTAAGACAAATCGATATCAGAAATCCAACAAGTTATTTATGAAATTGTACCAATTGCCGTGGCAAAATTTGATCAAAATTGGCAAAATATACTAGTACAACCGCGGCAGCCATTTGACCGACACATACACAATGATTCATAATTAATCTCAATGTCTTTATCTGATAAATCAAGAAGGTAAATTTCCTATGATGAAACTATAGAAAAAAATTGGCAACATACGGCAATAGATCAGAAGATTGAGAAGACGGTGGTGGTATGGAAAGCTTCGAGTGTGGAAGAGTATTTTGCAACACGCATCGGGAAATTTACAGTAATATACGCCATGCAGGATTCCATAAACGAGATAAGAATGTCAAATATTGAAAATATCGAGCGGCAAAAGAGGCGAGGGTACGCGGAATTGTCGTGTTTGGCGATAAACAACAAGGTTCACTGAAGTGTGACAGAGAAAAGTTTTTTTTTTCTTCCCCGTCCAGATAAAATACAAGACGCCGAGAAGAAATGAATAATAGAAAAGATTGTATTGCAGACGATGAGGGAACGCAGCAATACGGGAACTTCCGGAATAAAATATGGATAGACCGCCCGTACGGCAATTGCGCGCCACCAGGCGACGAACCATAAAATATGCAAGACAACAAGAAATATACAAAAGCAGCACATGTACGAAAACAATTTAGGGAAACTAATCAAATATCTCCCAGCTTGCTGTTGAATCACCTTGAAAGACGAGTTTATGAGAGAAGAGAAGAAAATTGAGACAATTAAAAGTACAAATTGAGGATAAATGGCAGAGTAAACAAGTTCTGATAGTTTCAGATAGAAAGTTTGAAGTGAGAGAGGTTGATATATCGTCGTCGTTCGCGAATCCCATCTTAAATTTGAGTTCTTTATGGTGAGCATAAAACTTTGGTGGGAGCATTAAGGAGCTTTGCGAGGTTCCGGACGGTAGAAGACGTGGCGACGGACGAGTCCTGAGTTTTCAATGCGCCGCTACTTGTCCGTAATTATAACGTAGTGGTGTCGTAATTATGGGCACGAACGTGTCGAGATCTCAGGTTATTGCGGTAGATGATTAATCGAGCAATTATACACTTTCCCGGTATCATGGAATCAGCTCGCGCCAGTTGCACGTCTCGACCTCTCGTGGGGACCACCACCACCGCCACCGATCCGGAATCTTTGTAGCATGGAGCGCGGTGATTTATTGGCAAAGATTTTCACAATCCACATTTTCCATTGATCTCTGCTCAAACTTTAATGCTGTTTAAAATGGCTTTTATACGGCACATTATATTGTACTTTCGAAAACGAAAGATGATAAGACCCCCAACTTCTAATAATAGTTTATGCGAAGCACTTCGGCAAGCTCAAAGAGAATGTTTTCTCTTCCTTGCTGCTTTAATACTCCTTGGAAGGCACCCAATGCGATTCTTTGCCACACACCCGCTTGCCAACCGTCTGTGTATATTGTTCCAAACTTTATCTACCGTATAATGGCCGATTCAGGATTTTCTCCGGTACGTATGACCAAATTTATACCATCTTTACGTATTACCACTTCTAACATAAATCTACCTTCCCATTCAATTCCTTCAAGATAACCAATATAAATGTATTAACCAACACTAGACTTTTGAACCAAACCTGAAGTGTTTTTCTGGTTCAGTCAGTTCACTTTGATATTCTATAAAAGTAGTTATAATCTCCAGTATATTACCAGCAACCCTCGTATTGTCACTGTCACTATTTATTAACTTCCCTTTGTTCCCAACCATTTTTCATCTAATTCATTTTCCCGGAAGCTTCTGTCTAACATTTATTATTTCGTAATTTCTTCTTTACCTTAGGCTCATCTGGTCTTTGAGCGTTCAACTTTTCACATCGGTATATAAGCTCAAAAATATTTTTCAAAACTAGCATCAGGTGTATGAAAGCAAATGTTGCGTATTGTTAATTACAAACTAATTCAATTTAAATTCCAAGAGTCTATATTTCATTCTCACTACAAAATTACCAAATTCCGACAGCAGAACATATTATCCAATATAATTTAAAGATATTGTCTTTTCAGAGACATTTAATTGCAAGATTCCAACAAAGACGTTAATGGCGACGATCTCTTCTGCATAAACGTTCATGATCACAAACTGAATGTGCTCTACATAAACCAATAACCAAGACTTGGTTCAAGACTATCAAAGCTCCATTTTGCGCGCTGTTGAAAATTTAGATCCTGATAAGTATTTTTGCTTTCAAAAAAAAAAAAGATACAAAAGTGGTGGCAAATAGGTGATATTGGGCGGCAAATATACGACCTGCAACAATGTGTTCCCATCACATAAACAACGCGCCCTCTGATGGCATCGCAATCAGACCGCGGGCTTCATTACCATAGATTTGCATCGTCCAATATGGCGGCTGTCGACTCCTGTCGTTCAGCAATTCATGCATGTTTAAATGATGGTCGATTCGTCGCTTCGCCTTCTACCATCCGCTTTATACGTCTGTCATATACTGAGTTTGATAGCAATTTGCTTTCCGTCGAGACGAAAGATGGAAATGACATCGTTGCGACAACGTCGACCTCATGATTCCCAAATTGAACGACACAATGCTCTTTAAATATTTATAAGCACCCCTTAGAAAAAAGATTGGTCAACAAGAAAACTTTAATAAAATAGAGATAATACATATGCTTATGCAATCTCTAAAGCCTTGCTGTATTCCTTGTCACGATTCTATTATATTTTAAAAAGGGTATGCAAAAAAAACAACTTCAAAAACTAATATTGTTTAGTTGATATTGCCATATTACTTTGTCAGAACCGAGGCAGTAGGGTAATTATTAGTCCCCGTTTAATCAACGGAAATTTCGTTACACTTGGTGGCTGTTAGTATCGAGTTCGCCAGCTCCGGTTAGATGAGAACCACCCTCCTGGTGTCTTTCGACGCGGCTCATGTTTAATCGTTTTCCTCTATCCATCTGATTTTCATTAAGTAAATAATGCCCTTATCACCATTTATGCCCCGCTTATCATTCACTCGCGTAATTGGGTCACCTAATACCAAACACAACACAAAGAGAAAAATCTAACAAAAAAGTTCAATATCTGCTTAAACAAAACCACCCTCTTTTAATTTTTCTATCTTTTCAAGATATCTATGTAGTTATAAAAATTGGGCTAATTTCAAGTTGTGATAATACCGGTCGTATCTTCGTTTCCATGAAAATTGAAAGAATTCGGTGTTGTGATTGGTTGTTGCTACAGAAAACTATTAAAATTTGCGATACAACCGGTAGTATCTCAACTTAAAATTAGCCCAAAAGAGTAAAAACTTTTGGGAATTATAAACTTACAGTAAAGCTGACTCTGGCAGGTAAAAAAGCTATTACACTCTTATCAACAGACGTATTTAACGATGCGACAAGTATAACTTTTTTACTATGTGATTAAATAACCGCTACAGCCAGATTTACTAAAATTTTGTATATCCCAAATGTTCCTCTATTCTATAGTATGACGTATACCTGACAATGGCTGGCTCTTGCTCAATAATAAGATAAGTGGATAAATCGATCCAAAACGATACTTCATATAAAATATATTACAGAAAGGTGGCTCGCAAAAAGTTTTTAAATGGCGAAAAAGTGAATTTATTCTAAAACTTTATAGCCAACAATTTAAAATTTATGCGTGAAAATAATTCGTAAAAGTTTGGGAATTTCAACGTGTATTAAATATTTTTCTTTTGTTTTTTATAACTCAATTCAAGCAGCAAAGCGTAAAAAAAGAGCAACACGTGGAGGAAAGGAAAAAGGTCCACGTTATTATTATATACACATAATCCAAGTCGTATTTACGAGCGCATAAAAAATTTCCAATAATTTTATCGCTCATCTCTTGAATTAATCTACCGTGTTTATTCCAACCAACAGAGTGACGAAGGGAGGGTAGAAAAACAAATAAAATGCAATAATGAGACAAAGGCTCGACGTCAGGGTTTTTTTTGCACTGAAACCCCTCTTTATATTTTTACTACCCATAATCAAATCCAGAAAAAAATTAAGCTATCGATTCTAAAAGATTTTATATTCAAGGATAAAAATCTACTAAAAACTACAAAAAACAGCACTTTGTACGAGTAAACCTAATAGAACTGATATTAACAAAAGTCGTTTTGTCAATCTAATTTTGGGCCACTTTTTGACCCATATTGGCCGTTTATTATGAATAACACGAAACGTATTGGTCCCTAGAGGTTAATTGTTGTAGATTTATAAGCATAAACTAATGATTCTATACGCTATATAGCCTCAGAGGAAATAATCGAAAGATGTCAAATCACAGGATTTTAGAGGGCAATCCTGTAGTTCTATCTCACATAATAATATATTTTATTGAAGGTTTGTATGTTAGGCTTCTGTGAAACTTAATAGCATTACCAAAAAAACACAAAATACGCATAACTATTAATTTTTAATCCCTACACAATAAAGTGAGACATTTTCTTTGAAGACAGTGGGCTTAGGAAGCCCTTATAAAGGTGTGAAAAGTGGGTCAGGTTATTCAGTCAATATTTGGGTGTGCTTTTGCAGACACGAAACTGGAATATAGTTTGCGTGAGGTGGAGAGTCACGCAAAGTCCACAAGTTAACTGTATTAATCAATTTTAGGAAGAAGATGGTAAACCCATCAGAAGCAAGTACCTTGTTTATTGATTAATTGTGCTTTATTTGACTTTGAAGCTTTTGCTAGGCTTCATGAAATTGTTCTCATTAGAAAAATAATAAAAAAACTTGTTCCAGATTTTAAAAGAGTTTATGACTTAAAAACATTAGAACAAAAGTAAATTCCACTAGTTTTTAGTAGCAACATTTATTATTTTGTTTATTTGAGCATTCCACAGTTCATTGGCATTGCATTTCTCATTCACTTATCTTAATTATTCGAAAATAAAAAATTGACTCTTTACAGGTTGACCTCTATTTAAACAAATTAAAACCTACACCATGAAAAATTTACATTCATTAAAAAATAATGTAATGATTAACAAGTCTTGAAGTTTTCAAGTGCTCAAATACTGTTAAAAAATGAATATTAAACTGGGTGAAACAGAGTGGTTATCACGAGCAAATCAAGAACGATTATTCAAGACGATAAAGTGTGTTTAATTATTGTGAGTTATTTTTGTTATTTTTCAAAACTAAATTTGTTGTAAAACCTTACAATTTTTTCTTTGCTTTAGTAATAATAATTGGTCCAAATATATTTTTATTCGTTCATAACTTACAACAATAAAATCACCAAGAATATTTTTATAGAAATTAAAAACTAGGTGTAAAGACTTATCACCTCAGCAATTAATTATTCCGTGATCATAAAATTAGGTTTTTGTTAATTTCCTCGTTCATTTTAACCGAATGTCCAAAATTAGTCAACCAAATAATAAAATTCTCCCATTTCAGTTGAATTTAATTTATCAGACAGAGTTTTAATTGAGTTTTGTATTTTGAAATGAGTCTGGTCTTTGCAAGTTTGTTCTGGTTTCAAGTTAGTTTATTTTTACCGAGACTTAACCGAAGAAAAGCAAAACCAGATGATTTTTTTAAAAGACAAGTGCAATCCATAATTGTTATTACTTCCAGAGCCATATGGTTTAGATTTTAAACTGACATATAAGATTTTTCACGTGTCTCAGTTAGACACCGCTGAAAACAAAAAAAACATTGTAAACTTCAAAGACAGGTGTTAGCAAAGAACGGTGCGATATTTTGAAAATTTAACGAAACGGTATGTATTTTTATCATATCTATCTTGGTTTAGTGCCAAGAGGTAATTTAAACATTGTACGATGCTATTACATGTTTCAACAGAGCACATGTGGGTGGTTCTGAAATAAACAGTAATTACATGAATAGCAGAAATACGTTTTATATCACGTCTATTTATACTAGGACCCTTGTTCCACTTGTAAAACTTTTTTTTTCACCTTCTATTATTACACTAGAAGTGTGTCTACTACCTGACAGACCTAAACCACACGATTACAGGTGGAAATATTCATGTACCTATTACCTTCCACGTGCCATCCCCAAACGGGCCGACCATTTATCTGTCAACAGATCAGGTCGTACGCGTGTATTCTACGAAGGGTCCTATTTAAAACCGGCACGCGTTAGATTACATTCTCGAGACCTAAGCGAGGTCTAGCTTGTAGTGTCAAAGATCATAAGGTGATATGCCTCGTCTATCAGACTTATTACTTAATGAATTCTACTACTAATCTAAATACTTAACCGGTGATTTCATCACTTTGAACATTGTTTTTTCAGAACTAAAAACCGTTTCTTAAAAATAGGGTCAGAAGAAGATTTGTGGAATCTGTTAAAAGGATCAAATAAATAGTCGTTACAATTAAGAAAAAAAAAACTTGTTCCAACCAAGGGGAAGTTTTTTTTTGAATACGCAGCTGTACAAT
Source organism: Tribolium confusum (assembly GCA_029207805.1). Taxonomy (NCBI): domain Eukaryota; kingdom Metazoa; phylum Arthropoda; class Insecta; order Coleoptera; family Tenebrionidae; genus Tribolium; species Tribolium confusum. The sequence goes on from JALGAY010000004.1 coordinate 3,281,062, forward strand.
TTTCATAACACAAAGACTCGACAGTTACACCAAGATCTATTAAAATGCTAATATGGTAACCAAGCCGGCAAAATTATCTCACTATATCCATATGATAAACTTCATGGAAATTAGGGTGAAGGTTAAGAAGAACAGATCATGAAGAGACATATATTGAAGACTACGATAAGAGGAACTGGTTCAAATCTGATTTACAAGATTCTAAACAAACAATATTAATGAGCTAATTTCAAGCTGAGATACTACTAGTATTATCCCATAAGTCTTATTACAAAATTACTAATATATCATCAATAACAACCTTTTGATAGTAGTGTCAAACCAATATTGTACTAGAATTTAACGAGAGAAAAATGTAAGAATAACAAATGTCTAGGTATTATGTTGTACCGTAAGAAGGGAATAATAGGTGTTTTCTTGGTAAAGAATTTGAAAACTCCAACAGAATCGATAAATGGATTTAAGATAAATAGTAACTCATTTATGACAAATGATGTATCTCGCATATCGTAAGTCTCTCCTTTCTTACTAACAAGAAAGCGCAAAATCCCTATGGAACATATCAGAAACGTAAAAATAAGAAAATTCTGGCGTTGTATATCGAAAATAAATATAGCCTCTGATTTATTATTAGCATTACTAACCGAGCGAGTCAAGTAATACAAACAGCGAAATGATCCTCAACCTTCGCAGTACGAAATTATTAAAACGAATTCGCAAAGATTAAGTCTCTGAACGTGGTTACAAGGATAGATTTATCAGTTTTCTCATCTTGAAAAGTCGCATAACTCGCGGCTGCGATACGTTATTTATGCAAGCGTAGAATCCGTGCAATGTAACAAGGATGTCTGGAATACAATACGCTTTTCGCGGTGGAGCAAAGCCGGAATGAAGGATTTACGAGATGACAATTGCCCCACGACCGAATGCCGTTGGCAGATTACTGGCGTGACATTACCCAGGTCAGTCAGGAGAGAGAACTTGAACCCCATGTCACTTACACTTCGTAAGCCTAATGGCTGTCAGAGTAATTCCGAATGGTTGTGTTATTTTAAAATCTGGGCACGATGACAACAAAGATGTCATATACATTTTGTAAAAAAAATTCGAGATAAAGTTCTAGAATGCAAATGTCGAAATATGCAATGAATTTACAAATGATCATTTGTCAGATATCACGCTAAAGTTTCCTACATTTGCAAGTCTGTTTCAAGAGGACTTCCTATAGTTTGCAGCTAACATTGTCGCAACCAGACGATAAAGCAGAGCAACGAAATTCGATGACAAAACCAGAAACTGTTTTGATTATATCAACTCAAAATTATTATTTAAATAACTAATATTTTAAAAGATGTAATTCGAACAAAACAAATTTAGATTTTGTTGCATATGATTACATAAAACGGTCAACAAACTATTTTCAGATCGTAGGAGTTAGCATGCCTGTTAATAACTTGTTTTTTAAATAATTCGACTGTAGCATTCCAAGAAATTTTGACCACTTGTTTACAAATAACTACAATTTGTGACGATGGTATTTTTCTAAACTGGGAATACCAACCACCATTAAATAATAAGCCTATCATTATACGGTAATTTGTAACGTATGGACTAATTTCAAGTTGGGTTAATACCGGTAGTATCGCAAATTTGGAGACTTTTTTCTTGTAACGGTAATATCCTAATTTCAAGTTAAATTTGCCAGCAAGTATGACACTTCACAGTTGCAACCATTATAAAATCATTTTTTGTCTACTTTAGCAAACGATTTGATAAGAAATTTTAGTGAAACTGATAGTAATGACGATGAAATTTCACCTACAGCGTCTGCAGTGGATTTTTCATAGATAACTGAGATAGTCTTTTCAGAAATTTGAACTAATTTTTCGTTCAATTCGTTGAAAGCATATTTTTTTCAAAATAAGGTGTGTTTTAATATAAATGATAAAATGAAAGTTTCAAAAAATAAGTCCTATCATCGGTGTCTAAATAAAAAACTTTGTGAACTGTTGTTTATGACTTTTTGTCTAAAATACAATCGTATTTTATTCAACGAGCATTTAACAATAGCTATTAAGACTCAAGTATGAAAAGTGCGGTACACGAGCGTTAGAGAATGCCGTAATGAATACGACTGTCTTAATAACCATTAAATGCGTGTTGTATACACAATTTTTCTACGGTCAGTCATAATTAAAAAAAAGAAATTTATTTACAAAATTTATTAAACTTGAACTCACGACATGAAACAAAACCAAACTGTAAAAAAGCAATTTTAACACAAAGTAAACAAATTAATCTTTTTGACGAAGCGTCATATTCTGAATAGTGCAGTTATTAAACAGCAACTGCGGCATTCTTGACAGTCCTATAACAATATTGGCAGATGTTGTTCTTGATGTTGATGAAGCAATTATTAATAAATTATTGGTCTAATTATATTTCGCTTTATTTTTGACTAATTATTCTATATATGTACCTTTCGGCCACTGTAGTAAACTTCCACCGATCGTGGCGTTTTAGTCATGTAATATTACCACCAGCATCAACTAATATTGTCGCGGAAGCAGTGTCCGGTATATAAATGCTAACCTTATTGTCGTCTCTTCATGAATTGAGAAAAAATTTTCATAGGTTTTAGCAGATTTTGCCGGCAATAAAAACTTTATGGTGCTTCTGGCTTGTTCTACAATCTCTGGAAGCAAAAGATTTTTCATTTCAGTCACTTTCTTCCATACTGATTCGTTTTCTTTTGATTGTAATTAGAAACTATTGCAGTTTGCCGAAATTTTAAATGTCAAGAGTTTATGGCAATCTGATAAATATTTTATCAGTCTTTTTAGTCTTTATTAGTTTTTATTGGTCAAAATTTCTATCATAATCAACATCATTAAATTATGTACAGTATGAATGTAGAAAAACGATTTACAAGCACATTTTTCTATGCAATCACTGTAAAAAAACAGAGTCACTTAAAAAGAGGAGATTTTTAATTTCAGATTACAAATAATTCTAGGCTTACGGCTCAAATTCAAATTTTAATCTGTCTGCAGGTATTTAAGTAAAAATTAAAATATAGGAAATTACTAACATTTCAACTTTCTTTTCTAATCCGAACAGTAAACTCTATACTTCTTTAAATTTAATGTTATACCACATATCTAGTAGCACATAGTAATCATTATATTTGCGGTATATTTGTCAAACCCAAATTTCAATATTAAATTTCTATAAGCTTCATTTTATTATGGATGCAATATAATTAGTTTCTTTTTTTAATAGCGTCAATAAAGTTGTTTTAAAAAAGAATTGGTGTTAAATTTTAAATCCCTCCCTTTTACCGGCTTACGTCTAAATACGCATAAATACATATCAGTTGGTGAAAACAAAATCCGCAACGGATAAAGTCCCGTCGAGACTAAGAATTTTTAATGAGCTCGAGCGAAGAAATATGAAACTGTTTGGAACTGCTGGACATAAATATGTCGCAAGACTTAAGGAGCCCTAAGTTATGCGTCTAGGCACACCCCGGAGTCGCTCATATATTAAACTGAGAGCTGTAAACGTTTAAATATTTCTTTTGTATTTTTGCAATGCATGTATCTAATCAGAAAACGTGTTAAGGTCGTAACAACTAAATTAAATCATTGCATGTCTCTAACTCAACCAGCCATCAAGCTTACTAACAAATTTTCAATGCATTTTTGTTATTTAACCGTCGCACCGTCCAAATCTGTTTAACGCAACGCGCTTGCACCGTGTTATATCGAATATACCGTATTAACACGAGACTATTTATATGCCACTCACGTATTATACATGTGCAGTGTAGTCAACCAGCCGGTTCGTGGATAATGATACTTATTTGCAAAACTGTAGAATATACGTTTGGTTAAATGTAAAAAGGGTACACGTCCCACCTATGCTGATGCGGTGTTAATTGGGGACTGTTTATTCCTGTTCCGAAATCGCGTTTGGAATATTAAAAACAGGCCGAAATCGATTTCGTGTACTAGCTAGTATCAAGTTTAAACCCACCACTGATGTTATTTATTGCCTCGATATCAAATTTCAGCATCACCGGGTTGTTGTATTAATTAACATACATGTAATAGTGCAATCAGTGTATTTTAGTTGAGGTAATACAGTTTTAAAAAAAGAAACAAAATTATATTTGCATTCTGTTCATTCAACCAAGAGATTTAGCCACCTTAAGAGACTGTGTAGGAGCCTCGTCCAATCAGATTGCGGTGACAAAGCAAACTGTCGGCACTCAAAGCAAAGCTAGAGAATTTGAATCAAATCGATCTTTTAAAATTAAGATATTTCCCTCAGAAATTTTTCCATATAGTTATAACAGAAATTGGACAAAGTATTTTTATTTTTGATGTACATTCAATTAAGAAAATAAAAAAAATATGTTGAACAGGTACCTTTTTGCTTAATTTTGTTGAATTAAAAATGATATAGTGCTTGGCAATACAAGTTTTGACAGTGTTAAATCGAAATATTCAGCAAAATGGTAATCAGTATCCTATATTCGTTGGTATTAGCCGAGTGAAGCACACTATGTGGTCGCTGCTGTGGTACAAACGGCCGGCATCCGATTACAATGCATAAAACAGTACAGGCTGGGATAAACGGGAATCCCAACGATTCTGGATAACGTGTGAGATAGTACAGTAATAGTCCAGTTTGGACGTCGAGACGCAGCAACGCGGCTAATCACCAATTCACCCATCCTCCGTAATGCAGAAACAGATACGAAGCGACCACTGGTTCTCCCAAGCGAGTTTTCGCATTATATCAAGACATAAAATAGGTTGGTAAGTATGAATTTTCATTGCCCACCTGCCAAGAAATAAACTAAAAACAAGTTTTTTTAAAGCATTTAACTGTTTTAATTAAATTTAGTTTCAAATCAACAATCAAATTTCCGTCTAATATGATATAATATCTATTTAATTATTACACGTTTTACAACATAGAATAAATTACAATATATTAATCATTATTCATTGACATATAAAATACATAACAATATAACTCATTACGTCAAATTATTTTATAAAGTTTCGCACAGAATAAACTCTGATATTAGAAAAACTAAATAAGCACCGATATGAGAGAGTTCTTAATTTATAAATTTATTCAATTTTTTTTTATTGTAAAACTGTACCGACAATCACATACGTAACGCTAAATTATTGTTGAAATATCACCGTCAAAGCCATTGTGTAAACGTCAGATTTGACAATTTATTTGCGGTCTAGTTTACTTAAGACCTGTAGTCATTGAAAGAGACAAAGAGGTTGATTTGCCGTTTTTTCATTTCTGGGAATAAAAAAAATATGGCTTATACTCATATTTAACTAGAAGACGTAAGTTCTCTAGAGGTTACGTTTAAATCAGGTGCGTTATTGAGGGAGAAAATTCAAATTATTGACATTATTGTAGGCAAAACGTCAAAAACACTGGACAACAATTAACTTCCTAGAGTTTAACTTTCATCATTTCACCCTCAATAACAAACATGGCCACTAGTTAAAAAATCAACCGATAAATAGAGCGCATGTGAATTAAAAAAATTAAATAAAATAGTTTTTTTTTTCGAAAAATAAACAGTTTAAAGTCACTGGCGATTTTTACAATTAAACAGAAATTTTTTTCAGATTTTTTTATTTTGTTTTTATAATTAGTTTTTGCCAGAAGTAGATTTAGGCATGATCTTTATAGGTTGCAGCACCACAACCCCGCGAAACAAAAAGCTCCCTCTGTGGCCAAGAAATTAAATAATATTCTATTATTAAAAAAATATAAAAAAAATACAAAAATATTTTTTTTATTTTAAATCCATTGCGCCTTTTCTCATATCTTCTAAATCTAAAATATTCACTTCAAATTTATTTTTCTACTCAGCGCCTTTAAGATACTTTTTCAAGCATTAATTGAGTGTTTTAATAGTCATTTCAGTAGGAGTGCTGTAATAACAAAATATCACTCAATTTTTTATATAAAAATAATAAATATAAAGCGCAAATTAGAAAAAATAAATAGTGTGAGTACCATTTTTTTTATAGAACTCGCACTTTGCTCCGTGTTTTACAAACTTGATTTCGTGTCACAAATTTTTTTATAATTTGCATCTTTAAGGAACCTGTTTAAAAACTTATTTGGAGACTTTAATAGCCATAATAGCATCCACTTCTATATGCTATCAAGATTCTCGAAATTTTTCTTCTATTTTTTATGGCAGAGTTTTCTTGTTTCGCTTTTATCAGAATCGTCCTTTTTTATGTTCTTCTAGATTTTTCGTGTCGTATTTAAACAGCTCCAAAGCATTTCTTTCTTTTCTGTTCTTTTTCGCCTGAATGTTATTTTTAAGTTGTTTAAGAATACCATTGAATTCTTTTAGAACCTATATATTCTTTCCAATAAAGATTTCTTTTTTTTATTAATAGTTAATTTTCAAGTTTTTTAATAACTTCTTTTGTTTCTTCAGAATCTTTGTAGTTTTTAAACGTAGTTTCTCTTTTTTTCTGCTGCAAATCGTCTGTTTTAAGTTTTGTAGATTTCTCTTTTCTTTTAGTCGTAGTTTAGCAAGTTTTTTTTGGAAAAAAAAGAACAATCTACTGTTATTCTCTTTTTCTCCTAAACATAATTTTTCTTTTCCTTTCAATAGTTGTTCATTTTCTATCAACCGTCAATTTTAATGGTTTTTTTGCAATACTTTTTTCTAATTCTTCTAAAATTTCTTTTTGTTTATTATCTCCCAAATGTAGTTGTTCTTATCCGCCTTTCTCTTTTAGTTGCAAATTTTTGGAGTTTACCTAGAACACTCTTTTTAACACGTTTAGAGAATTGTGTCAAATATTCAAAGATTGTAAATATCTACCAACGAAATTTCTTATACCAACAAACAAAAGACTGTGAAAAGAATTTCGCCAAAGTTTTTTTATTAGAAAAAAAAAGTAGAAAATGCCGTTCAATATGGCTTAAATTCAGTTACTTTTACTGTACAAACGGACACTTGCAGTGCACTCTTGATTAACTTAGTAATGAAAGAATGAAAGATCCAACAGACAAAAATATTCTTTCTGAATTTAGTATAATATAGTTTGAGATAAAATTTCTTCCCTAAAAGGGTTTAAAATGTTTGTAATATAAAAACGCTTATGAAAATTGTTATCAATAAACATCCGTAAGTCATTTTAGATTCAAATGTATCCTTTTGAGCAACAAATGAACTAACTGACTTAATCCCAACTTCAAAGCAGTAGTATTCGTGAACTGAGAAGCATTCGGACTGCCGGTGTTACATACATAATATTGCGCTTCACTCCGACCAAAGTGACTCCGAACTTAACTTAGCAAATTATGCTGATTTTGGGCTTTGTCGAATTTGAAAGGCTAGCTCTCTATGTGAAGAGGAGGAGAATAAGGCAAAAGTAAAAGAGGACTGACGTAGTTTAACTCAATCCATTACTTCTTATACCCAACCATAGTTCGTGCTATAAGATAAATAATCCGAAGCACGTATTTTTTCGACCTCCGCGTATAAGACAGATTTATATATGGACGCATACATATATGTAGTGCGGTTTGAAGTTTAAACCGAGATAAATTTCAGCAAAAATGCGACCGAGCCGTGCCCGATGTATGAACGTCCCTAGAATGCGGATAACATGTAAATATAAAAATGCCTGAGAAGAGCAAATTATATATGAAAAGAGGGCCTTTGGGACCCGCTCGAATGGATGCTAACAAGGAACTGATAGACGAAGAAATAATAAACGCACAGGAGGAACGAAACGATGGGTAGAGGCCAACACAGTGCTGAATAACAAGTAGTCAGGGAAAATTAGAGGGACGGAAACGCGGTATATTGAGTGAAACGAATGCAATAAGAAAACGCGAAATTGAGAACACCACAATTGAAATGTATCGCCAGAGATAACTGCTTATTAAAGCTACAAACAACAACAACTAGAGACGAACCATTGTCAACACAAGTGACAAACTACAGGAAAACCAATTCAATTCAATTTTACAATAACTAAACTAAAATTACTAGTTAATACAGCTTCAGCTTAAATTTCCTTGTACTTCTCCGAAATTCTAAAGCTTTAAGGCATCAAGTGATTATTGTCCAACCAAAGCTGTTTAAATTGAATACAGGCACTACATTAACTAACTATTAAAGGTAGAATTGAGTTATATCCTAAATTATTACAAAGATTAAAACTCTCCACAAAAATTACCAGTCTAGGCGTTTTTGCCCATTCTCTACGTTAGGCACAACCTAATACATAACTCCAAAATACTAAAAACATAAGGTGTTATATTACCGTGTCAAAAATGTTATGCAAATTTTGAATTTTCCACCAAAAATAGAACAAAAGAGAATAAACAAGCAATGTTTTCGTTAATAAAAGAAGGATGCTACATCTATTACAATCTTCTGTAATATGCCTTTAATAATGGAAGATGTATGTTGTTCCATTTAAAGGAGAGCCCTTGAGATAAATCGTTAAAGTGTGAGAGAGGTCTTCGATTGGCAAGCCGCTGAAAAACCATCATCTTAGGAACATATAACGCGTCGTTTGTATGCAATGGCCGGGTCCGTATAGGAGCGCTATTGGGCCGTACGGAATACTTTCGATCAGACATCGCCTGAGCTCTTGTAAGCTTGAAGATATTACTGACTAATACCAAAGCGTCCCCCCTTTACCAACCAGCCCAGCCACCCGTTGTTCAACTCTTAGCAAATGGCACACCATGAAGGAGAGAAATGAAAGAGGTTGAATGTGCAATCAGAAACGCAGAGAGTCTTGTTGCTGGGCATCTCAGATCCAAGGTTTCTTCGACCGGCTTCGGTCACCGGTACACAGACAGAAAAAAAAACAACATATACAACAGCATTATGCAACTTTACTGCTAGAACACATGGTGGACCGTAAATCCAAGAATAAACACGTACCGACGCCTACAGGATACGATATAAATTTGCATCTGTGTATATGCGATTTCTAAGACTGTGGGCGAGTCGGCAATTGAAGAAATTAATGAACCGTGTAAAGTTCATGACAACACGACCACCGTTCTCATTAGTGGTATGTCAATGGTATAATTGAGAATTACACATTTTTACTAACCGCAAATAGCCTTTAATCACGGACAAATACGACTTTAAGAAGAAAGACTACTTAGTAATATCTCTTTAATTTCTTTGCTAAATAAATAAACAGCTCCCGTATACGGAGCGTCTTAGATGATTTACTTTATGACAAGTTTGGAGTTGAGAAGATTTAAACTGTAAATTTTCGAAAAGTGAGAGGTCATTTTCCTGGCTTTTATCTGTTGAGCTTGAGGAAATTTCGTTAGGATTTCAGAGATCAACCTTACCTTGTACTGGTATTTGAAATAGTAACAACTTTACAAATTTTGTCAACCGTTATCTTCTACTTCACGATCCCTTTTACTAATTTATTTGGCATTAGTCAAATAAGAATTCAGTGTTTGTACGTTCGTAAACTGTTGGAATGAATCTGTAAATCATTCCGGAAACATAATTACTGGAAACATCCCCCTCATACAAATCTTATTATCTCCCCCGCCCACGCTAAGAAGAATAAGCGTCGCGCCATTGTGCATTCTGTTCGTTCAACCGATTGAGACTATGCAAAAAGGTATATAAGAAATACACGTATCGTAATGAAATTTTCAACTCTTGTTCGCATTGTATATAGCGTTTTACATCGACCGCATGTAAATAAGAGTTCACCGTGTGTATATCAATCACGGTCCAGTCCCTGGACAGTGATCCCGCCTTTCCAGCCACCTGCGCCCGAATATGAAAGCCCAATGCCTCGTTCCGTCAACCACAACTATCGATCAACTTGTTTCCTGTATCTAAGCCACGTGGAGAACATCTCCAAAGTATTTCGTAATGCAATAACCCAAAGACATGTGATCCATCAAACAAGGTTAACTCCAACGCAAGTTAATATTTGATTTTGTATGCAAACTCACCAAAAGCCTCCGGTCAGCAGTTACAGAAACCAAAGTAAAGATCTATTTGGATACTAACCTGCAACAAAATAACATCAAACGTTACGTATCTCATTTAGAAAATTTTAACATGACATTATAACACCCAGAATCAAAATTATTGTTATTTAGTTACTCGCGTGGCCAATAAATCCACCAAAAACCTAAAGAATGTCCATAGAATTAGTTGTTTCCGTGTTTAGATTAAAATCAACAACTAAGAACCATGCGTTTATGTTTTCTTTGCTAAAGATAAGTGATGATCAATCACATAAAAACAAATATTAAACCTAAACAATAATCTTGCCATAATAAATCGTTTATATGTATTTTTTAACCCTCTGAATTTAAAACAATACTGCTTTGTAGAACAAAATCGTTCCAAAAGCCTATTATTAATTCACATTGCTTGTACAAATTCTTTGAGAAACCCCAGTAGATCCCCTAAAGGGTAGTTCCCTATTCTTCCACTTACTACAATCCTAATGTCCCCATTAAAGTGAATGTAAATATATTTTCCACTTGGCCATTTGTAAATGTGTGAGTAAAGCAAGTAAAAAAAAACACTTAGTTGAAGGTGACGGTGCGAAGAGCGTCTGTTCGCGCCGTACACCAATGTGTTTCCAGGAGAAACCGTAGTATTCGCATAATTAAGTTAATATAAGCAACTGTGTTTATGAATAGGAAAGGCGAGGCCGTGGTGCAATATAAGCACGAACCCGAAACCATAATCGTGATATAAATTTCATCCCGTTTAGCCGAGCCGTTTCCGCTTCTTCTCCCTCTCGACTTCGCCCTTCGAAGAGGGTCTCTTTATTATAAAAGCAAATATCTTCACATTAAATATTGCTTATATTCAAATTATTTCGGTTGGAGTGTAAGACAAAGAGGTTCAAATAACGAGGACTTCGCAGTCCAATTAGTATCCAGCACTAATTGAATCTTATCCACCAGTCGATACTTGTTTTCGAAGGAGACCTCCTTCGTAAACGTGTGGATCTATTGGATATACAGTCAGCGGCTGAGTGCTTAGCGAGCCCAATTGTTCCTGAAACTGTTTCATATGCATGAATGTAAATGCGTCTCTGACTGCGGTGTAATGATTGTATAATGGCGGATCCAGGTACACCTTGTTATGTTTACCCCGATTGTTACTGGCTGTTGCTCCAACGTGTCTACACCTACGAATGATACTAGCCACGAAAGAACCACTCACATTCGTCCAACACTGATTAGATCTTTTGTACCATTCAAATACAGAAACGCTCCCAAAAAAAATCACAAAGATCTAAAGCAATACACAACATATCTTTTTGCCAAAAAGTCCCTTCGTATGTCTATTTAAATTTCCTAATTGGTTTAGCAACGACCGTTCTAAAGACAAGGGCATGAATGGCTGTTAGTAGGTAGGTATTAAAAGGGGAACTAAACTTCTGATTATCCTTGCTAATTAGATCAATGCCCGTCAGTATATCGTTAGGTTGACCGCTAATCAAATTCTACATTCACGAATATTCTCGTCATTGTTGCATGACACAAGGGGTTGATTGCTTATTAAGATAAGTAAAGGTGATGCTTTATTAAATAAAAAAAACACTTAGTGTTAATCGAAGACGTTTTGCGTGATGCTTGCTAAAACTGGATGCACTTCACAGTCTCATCGTTACAAAGGCGCGCAACTCACTTATAGACTTCTAGTCACGTCCTTGACAGCGACAAATTGCCTCTTATTATTGGCCTATCCTGTTCATCCGTTGGAAATTACTGATTGCGAGTTTAATTGGGTCACATTCCGTACTGTAAACGTTATGTCATTCTGTTAGCTCGTTTACTTTTGTTTACACTTGTCTGACCTTCCAACAAGTGTGTAATTTTGAAGATGACGCATACTTAAATCTAATTACTTTAGGTTCTCTAAGCACAAAAATAAACCTTTTATGATGAGCAATCTTCAACAATCTTTTTAGGCTTTAAAACACTTTTTGGTTGTGGTAATTATAGCGTAGTTGTTAAATTAGTTGATAAAAGACTTGTTTCTTTCTTTGACAAGTCATAAATAAAGCGAACTGATGATCCATAAAGTAAAATTTGATTTTATTCACAAACTAAGTTGTTTTCTGAATAAACTTCTACGTAGGTTATAGGTTTTGTCCATAACCGCATCAGACGTGACCACAATGCTGCTGGTTTTTGCTTTCCGCTTGTTTGCGAATTATCGTAGCAAAACATGTGGGGTGTTAAATTGTCAAGATGTGTCACTTAATTTGAAAGGAATACGCTTGAATGTGTGTACGAAACGGGCGATTTCAATCACATAAATCTGGCGACTTAATGCCATCTGTCGACGTAAATCCGCAAGTTTTTTTGACCGGCATGTTGCTTTTTTGTGAATTATAAGTATAGTAGTATAAACTTGATACATAAATTCAGATAAGAACAGATAGTAAATCAAATCTATTTGTAGTATCCGTGAGAGAACAAAAATATTTTCAAACGTTTGTGATTGTCTCATATGACAAAAATAAGTTGCTTCATCCTTGATGTAAGTATTTTCGTTTTATTGTATGTATTTTTACGACTGTTTTACTAATGTTTTGTCTACTACCGATATACAACAGAAAATTTTTCTTTTTACGTAATTAGATTGTTATCTACTTTTTGGTCTACCAATAGAAAGTGTCTTGTCCTTGTCTAATCTTATAAGCTTCTTAGAGGTTTCGGTGTAATGGTTTAATCTGAGAGACAGAGCCGAACTTGGATTTTCTCGTTGTTTAAGTGCTAATCAAGTGGAGACCAAGCGGTTCATCAATTAGTCCTAAATTCTTACAGACGAAGCACCGTTTTGCCTTGGTTCGGTATTTATGAAGCCGAAGATCGTTGAAAGAATTAACCCCTGAATGGGGGAGAGAGAGTTCAGCGAGTAATTAGCCCCAGGGAGTGGTCGTGGCCAGAATATTAGATTATATTCACGTTTCCAAAACAAAGAGTTGTAAGTAGCAGCGTTAAAAACGAAATATAGTAAATTCGTAGTAGCACCGGCTGAAAAAAATTGACCGCCTTTATAAAAAGCATATTTATTTTAATGGATGAATTTCAACGGAATTTTTAATTTTCTCTTGCAAAGTGAACAATGATTTATGGAAGCCTTAATTAATCTTGAAGCAGTTGGCGATGCCAGGCGTCGTTGTACAAGGAAAGAAACTAAAAAAAAGCTCATTCTCCTTCGCTTTGCCGCATTCTGCAATCGGTTGAATATACTACTTGTCCACAAGAATTTATGATGTAAAATCCAAATTTCAAGCTGTTATCTACAAAAATTAACTTTTTTTTGTCGAAAGATGTCATTACTACAACAAAAAGCAATACGTTCGCACCACAGGAGCGTAATTGCGGTGCTATATTTGTGGAACGACAATTCTCCCACAATGTGGAGTGTTATTGGGGTAAAGCATACAGAAAATAATAGTTCTGGCCTTATTATATTTTATGGGTAGGGAGGTCGACACTGTCAGATAATGGTCTCAACAGGAAGGTCGAGGATGAACGAAGCACCAAAAACAAGGAAGAGGGGATGTTAGCACGGGAATAACAGAACAAGAGTGGGAAGAGCGCCCACGATGGCTTCGAATTACCAACACAAACCTGATTTAGATGAAAGCTAAACAAATTCATCCCAGAAAAAAAAAATGTACAAACAAAACGACAAAATTACAACAATATCAAAATTTAATCCAGCAAAATTGTTTCTCAGGCCATATCGGAGCTGATGGAAAGTAATTTCTTTTGTGCTTGTCACTGCAAAAAAATCTTATTGTGATAATTTGAAGCAATGTCTTATTTTTGATATTAATCATTAAGAAAGGTGATGGAGGATATTTCCGTGACCGTATAATTACAGCCCGTATTGAAATTTGGAATCAGCTTTATAGAACCAAACAGGACAATGGAGTTAATTCACAAACGAGAGACTTGGAACAGAGAAAGAAATCCAATTAAACGTCGGCCTTCGACAAAAAGACGAGTGGGGCAAGGATGGGATGCCGCCGTTACTGACGAGAATACAAATGTAGGAAGAAAGCGCAATGCGGCGGACGCGTGCCAACATATGTGAAGGAAAAGCTATTGACAGTACAACGTGACGGTTCAAAAGTGAAGTCTCCTTCTTATCCATCAAAACGCCTACTAATTGCAAGTAACAAGTTAATACATGTAATTTGTGATAAAAGAAGAAACTTGTTGAATTATCACTACTAATAAAGCAAGGATACCTAACTAACAAGAGAAGAAAGAATTCCATACAATGACCACAATAGGAAAAATCGAACGATAGGTGACTGTTAACCGATAGTCCATAAGTTTGCAGCTGAGACAAATGACTATCGAAAGTCGCCAGTAGAGCTTCAGCTAATCGATACCGTCTCTGAACCAGCGAACCGATACCCGGATATCACGACATAAGACGGTGGGGTAACGGGGTTATCCGTGAAATTATTTCAATAAAAATCGCTTTACTGGAATACTAAAAAAAGCAACCAACTAAAAGACTTTTCATTCGTACATCGTGTTCAAGTCTTGTCTGACAATCAACGATACAAGCGGTTGGTTACTCTCGCTTAGCAAGTGATTTATCTACGTTGTCCTAACCTTTCTTCTTTCAATCCACTTGAGCTACATGCGACAGATGAGAATATTGCTAACGGATCGTCTCTTTCGAAATTCAGGTAATCGTTTTATTCAATTAGTCGAATCGAGGAAAGTTTGTGAAAATGGGCGGAATTCATTCGTCTGACCTAGTGCCATACACAGGATGGTCGTGCGAAAGACTCCGCCCAGGCGTCCAGGAGTCTAGACGATCCGTCGTTGTCGACGTCGCCTGCGACCTCATAAACAGCACTACCATTGCCCCCGGACATGCTATAGCATCGATCGGAACCGCCGCATTGTTTCGCTTTGATTATTCATGATTACGTCAAAACGTTTTCGTTTGAATTTAGACACTCCATTGTCTCTCTAAGTATCCATCACTTGAAGAAAGGTGTTTAAAAGGAGGAGTGTAAAATAAAATACTTCAAACCACTTCATGACAGCTGTGATGAAGTCAAGGAGACGCGTACATTGATTTTTGCAATTAGCAAAGCAGGTTACGAGATAAGTTTAAAATTGCTAAATATAAAATAGAAATATTAACATAGTAACTGGTACAGGGACGTACAACCCCTTCCAGGTGGTTATTATACGATACCGTAGTGAGCAATGAAATTTCCAAAGGGCACGAAAATTATCATTTTTAAAAAGTTACTTCGAGCAAGGTTAGTTATTTGACGTTAATGGCATTTCAGAAGTTGAAGTTGAAGCCATCGACGATGCGGACGTGATGGTCTATGAATTATTCTAGACACGATATGAAATAGGTGAACTTTTAAAATAGATCGCAGAAAACGCGACGACGAAGACTTCTACAGGTCTGCAATGCGACGAGACCATCTTGAAAAATAGTCAAACCTTGAATATTTAACAACTGAAAAAAAATTGGTAATAGTCTAGCCAAATTCCCTACCATTATTATATAGCGTGTTATTCATGTCTGTCAACCTTCACGCAGATAGAATCAGCAAGTAGTGGCGATAAATTACTGTTTAATTAAATCAAGGTGTAAGAGAGTATGAGGTCGTATTTATTTTTTGAAATGAGGGCAACTTAACTTTAACTAATGGAACTATACGACGTTCATCCTCCCTAGCACCATACCGTTCCTAGAGATAACAGACGCTGAGACGCCAGTTACCATTTTCAACAAATTAAACTTTTCTGGTGACTGCGCTACAACTTACGCTCTGATAAAACATGTCATTTTATCACAATGTAATGTGCTTATTACCAGAAACAATTTTAGTATAGTTAAACCAATTGAAATAAACGTATCTCAAGACAGTTTTCCAATACAGGTAGATTTCAATTTGCATCTTTGTGTGGTCAAGCATGTAGACTGCATCTTGTTTGATAATAAATAACACATGCAAGCTAATTAGCGTAGGTATGTACTAACTATTATTGTTTGTAGTAGTTATAGCAGTAGCAATATTATTTTTAAATTTCCCTTAGTCATTCGAATGAATAGCAAAAAATAAAAGTGGGAAGATATTAAAGCAGTTAAATCTAAAGATTGCTCAAACATTACCTGCCTAATTTGGCGGTTTCTATATTCTCTGGTAAAATTTATTATTCCCGGTTCGCATTTGAGACGGTTTTTAATTTCGTATGCATGACGCACGTATATTTTTTCATTTTTCCTATGTATTTTATGGTTTATTCTTTGCTAGCGGATAAAACGCGAGGTAGTGGTGCAGATCAGCCTCTCCTATATCATGCCATAAATTCGCATTAAGTCTGGCGTTCAGAACGAAAGAAGAACGAAGGCAAATACGCGAACCACCTCGTTGGACTTTGCAAAAGGCAAAGTGAAGTGGCTTGTAGAGAACCCACACCTGTTTCAACCCCTAACCTCGTTTGACCTAGATGACCACAAGTTATCTTCACCCCGTTGCTAATTAATTTACTTCCTCAAATTCGCTCATAACTTTTAGATATATGTTCGCTTTTTCGCTTCCCTAAAGAATTTCTATCTTTTCTCATTTATCAAGCTCTAGTCCCAATTGTAATTATTCTTGTTTGACCTTAAGAAATCCTAGACTAATGAATCGGAATACCATTTTTCTTGTTATTACTTTCTTTGTCAAATCTTCGAACTCATTCTCACCATTTACCACTGTGCGTCAACGTCTTACAAGTGTTTTCTCGCCCATTACACCGAAGGCTTTTCCGCACCTTAGTGTAGTAATTACAAAACTTCGATTAAGCGCGCTGTCGTTCCTTACACATCCCGACATTTCCAGCAAAGCACGAAGGTCATTTCCTACATCAGCGCTCAGAACATTATACTTAGAAATCGATATTCACAATTTTTATCTACATATAGGTTGTTCTAAAAATGACGACAAACTTGTAGACACATTTAGATAATTACTGAAGAAATTAACAAATTAACCAGTGTATAAAAAAATGAGAAGATAAAAGTACTAAATTGTTCTTAGCTTAAGTTTTAAAACTAATAACTTGGTACAGTATCGTGACTGCAATTCTATTATAAATCTTAAAATTTACGAAACGAGTTGACAGGTAAATGCAGTATATCAAGGAAACAAAAATAAATGTTTTCATCACCTGTTGCACATTTCTTTTTCAATCTCAAAACATCTTTAATAAATAACAACTTAATAAAAATAGAAAAATAAAATTTATCAGATTTTATTTAAGAGATTCTTTTAGAAGTAAATTTTTCTTTCTAGAGATGTAAAATTTAACAACCAAGTGTCCCAAATTTAAACACCAAGGTAAATAGTTCTTTTCAATTTTACTTACTTTGGAAGTCAAAAACAAGATTTTACTAATTTAAAGCCAGAAGCGACATTTTATTAATCAGAAACACAAATGTCTAGTTTTTTACATTTTCTCTTGAACTTGTTGACGATGTTCTATTTTTAATTTTTCTTTTTAAAATTTTAAATCAATAATAGCAAAGATGGCATTGTTTATGTAATTTAGAAGTCAGAAACAACAACTTATTAAAATTTTGAACTGATTGTAATGCTATTTAGCTTTTTTAAATTAAGATTTAATAAATTAGGAACCACAGGCTACATTTTACAAATTTTTAAAATTTCGTGTTGTGGTTTCCTAATTTTAAACCACAAGGCACTGTTATTTTCAATTTTTCAATAACCAATACAATAGCGAGATTGTTTTTGTAATCTCGGAAGCGGAATCATCACTTTATTAATTTTAAAGCCGAAAACAACTTTTTTTTTTTTCATAAATTTACGCTAAAAACAACATTTAACTTATTTTGGTATCCACAGGTAACATTTAATTAGTTTTAAAATTTTAAATCAATATTTCTTTTAAATTTTGAAATTAGTAATGTCAAAACTAACATTGATTTTGTAAATTGGAATCCAGAGACAGCATTTACTAATTGATGAAGCTAGAAGCGATGTATTTTCCCCCTTTTTTAAAATGAAGAATAAAATACAAAAATTACATTTTTTTTCAATTTAAGGCGCCAAAAGCAATATTTTACTAATTTTAAAGTACGAAATTGTGATTTTACCAATTTTAAAAATTATTATAACTTCAATTTTTAAATTAATAAAGACAAAAGCGATATTCTTTTTGTAACTTTCGAAGTTGAGGCGACATTTTAAATTAAATCCCAGAATTCGCAGAAACATATTTTAACAATTTTTTTGTCTATTATAAATTAATAAATACAAAAGTAACACTTTACTTCTTAATTTTAAAAGCCACAACGAGAAAAGTGACATTATTAATTTTGAAAATCCCTTCGACATTTTACTAATTTTAGAAGCTAAACCGCTCTAAAGAATTCTTTAGATTTTTCAAAAAGAGTGTATGTGAATACAAAAAATATATTGGGGCGATAACTTTAGTCAATAAAATAATAATTTTCTGAGGTTGCAATTATTTGTACATTGTTGATGCTTACTGTAGCACCTGAAGCGTAATAAAATTGCGAAAACTACCAAAAAAAGAATAAAACAAACACTTTTGTGTGGGAAAAACATGCGTCGGCCTCCAGAAGGTTATTCAGACGCTCTAAATCATTTTTACGAGTACGAGAGCACCTAAAAAAAGAAAACCAACCAAATTAATCTTGTAACTGCTACTAATTGGCACTTAAAGATTAATAATGTAATATCTATAAATTATGTTTTCGTAATATAACTAGTGAGAGCAAATATAAAATTAAATTACTTTATAATTACACATAATTGTAAAATTTTCGGTGTTTTTAAAATCGTTAAACAATTTGTTTTTTTAGGTCAGTTTCAATGGTCGACTATTAAAATTTACTATGTGATTTTGTAGCGGCATTTTGTGTCCCAGGGGTAGTTTTCGCAATTCCACTAAATCTTTCCGGAGGGAAAATTAACTGTGCGTCTATGAGATGGAACATAAATTGTCACCGAGAGCTTCATAGACTACTGATACAAGCGCCATTACACTATTAACCGCCCTCATGAACAATAAAACTCAATTATAATTTATATTCTTATCCATAAATTAATAATTGATAAATTGTATCATAAATTAACTTTATCCATACAAACCTATATTCCTTGTACGCATTGAAATTTAATTAGAAATATAAAAAAGGCATTAGCGTACTTCAGACAGAAAAAAGTTTTGCGACTCGATAAAACTACCCTTTTATTCGCACTTTCTGATAACTTTAGCCACTATGAAATTGAATTGATATTGTCGCCGCAATGTTGGCGGCAATAAACGGTGATCTTGATGATCGTAAAGTGTGTGCAATAAAACTCCAGCTCTTGTACGTATGTGTACGTACAAAGCTATAGGACTTTATTGCTTCTAAACCTAATCTCACACAAAGCACGTACTTTGTTTATTCGCCTTGAAATGTGATAAAATCAATTTCATTTTTCTCAAAACAATAAACACAGTTTTTTAATTATCAAGTCTTTCAAACTTTTGTTCATACCTAGCTACCTAAACGAAAAATCGCGAGAAACATGATCGATGCTCTTTATTGTCAAAATAGACTTGCAAAAATTTACATTGAAAAATTGCATTTCTACATTTGAATAACTCGCAAGTTCCCTTTATACGGCTCTCGATGATATGCGAACTGAATGTCGATGTGGGTATTTGAATTTGACACTCGACTCTTTTTAGGCAGGACGAACACGTACTCGACGGGTCTTGCCAAGTCCCGATGTGAAATTCCTCTTCGAAAAGTATAGACCCAACAACAAACTGACAATGCCTCTCAACTTTTCAGCCATGAAATTTACTTCCACTTCCCGAGAAAAAAAATACTTTTGAAGCATTTCGACAAGAAAAGTTAATCGTTGTTATTCTAAGTATAACAAAAAAAAAACTCATTCAATAGCGTGAGTCAAAACAAGAAATAAAACCACTCTGGAATTGAAGCATCTGACCAATTTGACAAGATTAATCATAAATTCTTGGCTCCTGGGTGCTTTGTTTCGAGATACGTACAAACTGCAGGACAAAGTGACAAAAGCAGATTGCTTATTAGAAATTCACAACTTCACATTTTCTTGTAACTATACTCGTATTGCCTCCGGCGTAGATAAATCATTTATTAAACTCTGTAAAAATTCAATCAATTTTAAATTCCTATCAAACCTTTAAATAAGTAAATGTGCAAAGGCCAAATAATTTTCGTGCGTCTTTCTCGATTCCCTCTTGAAAATGGAATTTTATTTGCTCTTTTGACAATTCAATATTTATCGGGTCTCTCTGTGTGTGAGTCATCCCGACTCATTTAAAATACACTCCAATTTCTCATATCCCCATAAAACAAAACCCTTGCGCATACATATATACAAAGACATAAAAAATAATGGCCAACGATACAAATCACTTGCTACGGCAAAACATCTCTAGACTGTGAATATTTCACATTTGAGATAGATAAAATTGCTTGAGGGCTCTCATCAACTCAGAGAAAACACGAAAAGTGCACGATGGCCGTTCAACGCCAAGACCGACAAATTTCATTTTGCACAATACGGCAAAACTCCTTCACAAACTTTATGTTGCGGTCTCGACAGTTTCGTCAAAATACGTTTTTCCTTTACGAAGTTTTTTTTTATAATCAAAGTCAGGTGACGTTTATCATCTTAAAATTTGGCAAGTTCAAGTAGGTAGAAAATAAAAATCACATGAGGTTTTAATTAGTTTATTGTTGTAAGTAATAATGCACTTAAAAAACAATGTTTCCTAATTACACCAAGTTTGTTTCAAAGGAAAACTAATTTTCTTTCATTAACAAAGACAATAACTTTGTTTTAAATGCTCGAGATAACTCATTCTGTCTAATAGAAAAAAAATCAAACACTATAGTCTGCAAATTACCCCAGAATGATCTTTTATCTCTTTTCAACTGATGTTAACTGCATGAGATAAACAATGGCTGTCAATATTGTCATTAAATTAGTTCTTATCGCACTTACAGTTTCAAGCAAGTGAAAAAATTGCTTATTTTTGTTACAGATATTTTTGTTTAATTATGTTTGTTCTTAGTTTTTACTGTAATATTAGAAAATTTTTACTTAAGTCTAACTCAAGATGAACCAATACATAAAAAAGTAGGGTAACTAAAAAAGTCACATCAGTAGGTTACAAACTAGCCCTATAGCCACTGCTTTATGTTGCTAAGTGATTAACAATTACACTGAATTTAGAAACACAAAAAAACACAGCAGACTTATAAATAAATAAATAAAAAAAGAACCAATGGAGATATTAGCTTTGCGCTAGCAATATTGTCTTTACGGGAATGCTTCCATTCGTTTTCATTAAAGAGATTCTTTTCGTTTCCGTTTTGTTGTCGAGAATTACCAACTCCTTCTCTCGGTTCTCTCACCTCAGACGGTTTCTGGCGCGCTTTGGAAACCCAAGGGAAATTCGAGCCAGCTCAGAAAAAATCGAATTAAAATGCTTTAACACCAAAAAGTTATAATGTGACATTTTACCTTCTCATTTCCGCGAAAATAACGTGTTTCTAATTTCGATTCATACACAAAAATATATTCAAATTTAAACTAACTAATGTAACATACAAAAAACTTGATTTCGGATTTTTAAAAGTAAAATTTACAAAATTTATGCCTAATCGTTGAAAGTTTTTGAATAATGTTGCTGGCAAAAAATGATTAAAAATTCTAATTTTTCGCATAAAATGTCAACGTGGAATTTCGAAAATGTTTTATTCTCTCCCTGGCAACTATTCCAAATAAAAAAATTTCTAAAGACAAAAAAAGTAAAACAGATATTCAGTTGAGAAGGTAATAAAGGCAAAACTACGTTTCAACATTTTCCCTTTGATAACTGTACACTAAGTATCAAGAACGGTAAGGACATTTTACTCTACTATTACTAGGCAATTAATTAATTGTGATATCAGTAAAAAAATAATATTCGTAATGCTTGACATTTTTTGCGCAATTAATGCTCATTAAAAATGGTATTAAGAATCAAGAACGATAAGAACATTACACTTTGAAGACAATTGTTTGGAGGAGTGAAGCGACATCTTCACTTATTGTCTGAGTTCGGTAAAACGTTCTTATTGTTCGACTTAATTGTTAGTAGATTCTAGTTTTTATAAAATGTTGTTTCAGGTTTTAAATGATTAAAACACCGTCGCCATGCTGTTAAATAAAACAGATTATAAACGAAATAAGTTTGCAAAGGACTAGTATAAACAATCAAATAGAAGTTAATTCGTTGAGCGCTGTAAAATAGTTAACAACACTATTTGTACTAAACTTTTTGAGCCATAAATTGTATTTCAAAAAATATATTATTGAATAACCTAACTTAATCTAATAAATCTCAAAAACTCAAAAAAAAATTTGGTGTCGCAGTCAGTCCTGCAGAAATTTATACGTCAATACGGCTTAGCAACACAAAATAGTGCCTTATAATCGTTGCAGTTAAAAGTGTTGTAAAATAATTTATTGTTTCTCGTTTAAAAATTCAATAAAAGTTTCAATAAAAAACGTACCGAAATAAAACAAAAAATATATATTTTTAAAAGCTTTTACTTATAAGTTTGTTGGCTATCCCGTTATCTGAATTAACTGAAATTTTGCGTAACTTGTAGTTCTGATAACAATTGAAAAGTTTACATACAAAATCACGATAAAAATCGTTATATTTCTAAGCAATTTTTATAGTTATTTGGCGGTGCCTTTAAAATTTCACATCGATGAATTTTTTGATAGAGAGCAAAATAACGATACAGCATGACAGTGAATAAATTCTCGAGTACATAGAACGTCTGGTATGTGAGATCGTAATTGGTGTATAATAAATATGTAAATTCAACAACCCCTTAAAACCCAATTGCATGTCATGCAATGAAAAGTAATGATTTTAATATGCACGAAACCGTTAGAAATTTGGCAATGTCGAACTACGGATATGTAATAAAACACAACAATGATTAATTCAAATGGTGAATCATTCTCGTCTGCTCGATAGAATACGTATAATCGACTTCGACGGGCCAATGTCTATTCAAATCTGAATGAAGCACTCTACATAAATTGTTTGGAAGCTTCGTTCAGAAAAGTTCTGTTTTCAGATAATGTAGTCGAAGTAGAGGAAATGGCTTTTCACGGTATTCTGATTTATTACTAGTTTATCAGGACTAAAACTCATTGTTTTTTATATAACCAGGACCACAAATTTATCAATATAGATTCGATTAATTTTCGAAAGTTATTAAAAACGTTCCAAAGAAATTTAATGTAGATTTTTTTAAACAATCTAGGGTATTAGTTTTAAACTTGATCTAAAGAGATTTTGTGATACATCTGATCTGGAAGTGCAACAATTACGATAATACAATCCGATCTTTTACAAAATTTTGAGACTAACAATTTTTTTTTAATCTATTTTATCTCTAGACTTTTATTGGTAGTAAAAGTAATAGATTAGAAAAATAACGTCATCCTCTATCTATAGTCGTGGATTTATCAAAGTTCATTGAAATACCCGCCGACCCACACCTGTTTAGGTGATTGGAAGCAAACTACAAAGCCCATCAACGTGCCAAGCAAAAATGTCCGTGCATGCATGCCCACGTTCTTTCACAATGAAAGTTGATAGTGCTTTTTCCCTGCCGGCGATTGCACATTCGATGGCAGTAATATCCAGGCGTCCGATAGAAACTCCTCCGTGCAGAACACATAAAAGTAAATCGTCCAAGTCTGGTCGGCTGTATAAGAACTACCACCCTGGAAAACTACGATGTGTGTGTGTGTGAACCTTTGCAAAGCGATACCTGACAATGCCTTCCACGACCTAACGATGTGTCGCTACAATACAAAAGACCAACAAACACCCGCCTTTTACACAAACTTCATATCCGAAAGAAGAGTTCAATTGATCCGAGATGGGATGCTGCTAGCCACAGTTTCCTGAGCTTTCTTCTGAAGGCCGATATAAAATATCGACCATACAACACTATCTCTCCACGTTTAGAATTTTTTGCCCTTAAAACTAACATTCACAAACTTTCAACAACTATACTGTGGGAAAATTAATTAACGAATGTTCATTAAAGAGTGCCATGGAATTGGAAATATTCCTATCCTATTCCTATTCCTTCAAAAAGCTTTCTAACAATTCTTGTTATTTAAGTGGATCAAGGTAACCCTCAGCCCACAATTTTTAAAATATCTTGATTCTTAAACAGGTGAGCACATCATTCTGAACATTATGTTCAGAGAAAGATAAAGAGAAGCTAACCTATGTAACGACAACATCAAAGAAAAATCTTTCTAAATCAGAACAATACAAACATACACTGACTCGTTGTCAATGGAAATCTATTTTTATTGTTGCCATAGGCATGTGTCTACAGTGTTGTGAATGAAATGTACACCTCTCGTGAATAAAAAAAATCCATAAAATAAATTATAATCAGGAAGTGTGTAATTGAAGGGGAAGGTAATTTTCGCTGTGGTAATTTCAATGGTGTGATATAAGAGCGATAGTTCCATTAACTCTATGAGAGAGCCAACACATTAACAGAAATGCGGCAAACATTATTTCCGATACGTCCAGATAATGTTCAAATAGATCGTAATTAAACATATAAATGAGAATGTCCACTTTAGAACATATCTATTAAATCAGTGGGTTTCGTCCATTAAAGCACAATTTCTATGAAAATCGAGTAATTTTGACTTCAAAAGTATAAATCACCAAATAGTGCGCATAATACCTTTCAAATTTGAGAATTATGCAGATTCTTAACTCTCTGTTTTAGTATGTTAATATTGATATTAAAAAAAAGAAGTACAATAGGTTTCGCATGAGTCCTGTTTGTTGATCTAGACGATAATAAACTTTTGGTAGAAATAAAAAAAAAGTAATTTCATACATTTTAAAACAATATCAATTTTACCAATAAAATTTCAAAATTAAGTATTTGTCGTTTGATTGAAAAATTTTATTATAAAAGCTTGATTAAATTTATTTCACGAAAAATACGAATACAGAGATAAAATTTCAAATTGTACCAACCTTCCCAATTTTTAATTTTAATTGTTTACACACAACGGCAATGATATATTGCATTTTAGATTAAGCATATTAAATTAAAAATCGATATTTTTATGACACACCAATCCTGTGATAATTCCTAGGTTTGTCATTTTTCCCAACAATAATAAACTGATGATTGTCATTCAAATAAAATCCATCGAATAACGCTTTCTATCCGCTAATTTTCTTGCTTTTCTTCTTTCTAACCGATTTGTATCAAATATCACACAAGTGTAAATTTAACAGTCAAGTGGTAGCGTCCGGAAATCGTTATCTTTTGATAGTTGGTAGAAGCCAAATCCCTTAACCAGAGTTGTGTGTACAATCTAGACCAACGATGACGTAATTCGCGACAAAGCAAAGGAAATTGACAAACCCACTTCTAAGGGGACTATTGTTGTATCATCATCATTCGTTTGATTGTATATATATTTGGTGAAAATGGGGTGAGGAGAAGAAGAGAAACGCACATTATTGGAAACGTTAATTAACAACAGTACACGGATCTCATGCAGGATATGCCAAACGAATAACTAGATGAAGATAAGAAAACAATGATACACAATGTGGTCGGACACCGAAACCAGCGCATAATACATATTAATTTATTCCTCGCTACCAATCACCTCTGGCTTTGTTCGACACTTCAATTGTTCGGAAACCGAAACAAAGATCAATTAACAAACCGCTAAACAAAGAAAACAAATTAAACTTCTTGGTTTTGAAGTTTCGGGAAGCGAGAAACTGATCTGTTCAGACCCCCTAGAGTAATGCTAACGAATAGCAATATTATAATAAAAACAATGATTTTATTGTAGTTTATTTTTTCTGAGCTAATTTCAAGTTGAGATAATATCGGCAGTATCTTCGTTTCCATGAAAAATTCAAAAAATTCGTGGTTGTGATTGGTTCTTGCTACAGAAAAGTATTAAAATTTGCCATACTATCGGTAGTATTTCAATTTGAAATTAGTCCATTAAGATAAAATTTTGTTTTCTAAAAAAGCAAAATTAAATTGATTGTATCTGCCTGATTTTTTTTGGATAGAACAGTTCCTGAATGAATTACGTTTAGTATCCGAATTTAGATTTGTAATATATTAAATTATATTTTTGTCTACAGGATTTAAAATTTTTTACTTTAATAAATATGTATATAAAACCGGTAATGATTTACTCTCTACTTTTAATTTGATAGAACGTGCCCACTTTCCATTGTCGTCAAAAACTATAATTATGCTGTCATCTACTAAAACTAGTAATTTTTGCATAAATTTTGCATTATAGTACACTTGACCTTATTTTTTTATTACAAATTATATGTTGTTGCTATTATGATTTCACTTTTTCTGATCGAGGCATCATCATTAAAATAATTTTAGATAATACTAAAATAGACAAGAGAAACAAACTTTAAAAGACTTGTGTCAAAGAAAACTTTCAGATCTTAGAAAAGGAAAATTTTTAAATGCTACTTGAAGACGTTAATTTAGAAGCAACAGTTAAGGCGGAAATAGTGTGAGCTCTCAACTCACGAATCTATGTCTGTCTGGCTTCATACGATTTATAACAAGTGTAAGAACCCCTAAGGGTTCTAAAGGTACGATGTAACTTCCACTTCAGTGTCGAATTTTCCGCCGATTCTGGAATTTCTCCCACTTAAACCTGTGAAGATATCGCTAGCTTCAATTGCGAGTAATAAATTTTCGACTTTACCTTAATTGGTGAATGTATTTTCTGAATTGCCGTTTTCTAAGGGAGACTTTAAATACATGGAAAGAGAGAGAGAAATAGAATTTGCTGTCTTGGAAAAGATATGTGTTTGTAATGGCGCCTTAGGAAATTAAAAGCAGAGGAAATGATATGTTAGGCGTTGTATAGTTTTAATAAAACATTTTTCCTTCTTTCTTTTTCAAAATCCTGCCTTTACAAAGTTACAACTAATTAGTTATTTCACTTATCACTGGTGAAGATCGGACGTGAGAACGAGAAATCTAAAGCTGTAGAAGTTTGGCGTGGGTTTAATAAGTATGAATTAATTTGGCGAAAACTTGAGACGAGTGGAATTGGAGATTCAGCAGTCGGACGCGGACAAATTAATAAAACGTTATTTCCCATACCCGAGGGTACAGTACGCGAGAGACGAGGTCAAATTGCTCGTTCTAATAAATTAGAGTGTCGTTACCGGCACGCATGTATCATCGTTGTGATGTAATCGGATTCACCATCTGATATTAACTGACAAGTGACAAAAGGGGTGGCTGACGGGATTAATAAGGTATTGATGTTACATGCACGACATGGCATTTTAGATCTCCCTTTGTTTGTCTTTGATTCTCTAATGTGTGGTCTTTGAACGTAAACTTTACTTTTGTGCTCAAGACACATTTCGTACAGAAAGTGAATTTCTCGCGAGTTGTTATCTGCCACAATAAACAGGAATTGACTGTTACCCCGGAAGGTTCCAGCTGCAAAGAGGCCGCGAGGTTCTGATTCTTTCTTGCTCCACCTACAACTAAATAAAAGCAAGCTGTGGTCTGTCATTTTTGTAAAATATTGCTGCATCAAACAAGGCACACACAGCTATATTTAATTCAGCATATTCTCGTTCTCACAGTATCTTTCAATCTTATTTCAAAAAACTAAATAAAGGTAATGAATCCAGAAGGTTTTCCGAGATGTCCTTCAGTTCGAGACAAATGGTGTCACTGTAGTGTGTTGCATAGTTGCAACAAAATTTGTAGCCCCAGGTGCGAGTGTTAGAAGACTAGTTTAAACTAAAACATTGTTCCGTATCACAATGACTATTAAAATTCCGAAATGAATGTTATAATAGAAAATTAGAAAAACTTAATTAAACCTAAGATTACCGTGTTGGTTATCGCAAAGTGAGAATATGGTTTTCTTAGGTTAATTGTTGTGGACGCAAGTTTGTAAAACAAGAAGCAGTGCATTACTGAAATAATTGCATCGAACTAATTTGTATCATGGCAAATTAGGTCTTCCAAAGTTGTGAAATTATAAGCTTAATGTCGAAATTTAATACCGCCAATGTAGCGAAGGCAACAACGAAACACCGAGCAAATGGTCTTACAAGGAGTTGAAACGACCGAGGAAATTCGAAATTTGTATTGAGGGGGAGGTGGTCGGTTTGGTATCCATAGCCAAAACCAACCAAATTGTGAAAACGCGAAGAGAAGAAAACGCTAGTCACCGGAAACGATTCCGAACATTTTTACGACTTCATTAATGCAAGACTGCTTTTTAGATACAACCGAAAATGGGGTGTTGAAATTAAAGTGTAGATTAAAAAGCGTAGTGGAGGTTCGCATTACTTCGCAACGGCAAGAAACACAATTGGACATAAAATTTCAGAAGTGTAACATCGGCGCGAAAGTTGGTCCCCGCTTGAAGCGTTTCTCTCGTATCTAAGCTAGCTCAGTATCGGGAAATTGTTGAGAATTTCCGAAGGAGTTTTAATATAACGGAGACCGGCGTGAAACAAATTACGTACAATTTAATCGCCCATTTAAGAAAATTGGCGAAATTTAGGTTTAATAAATTCAAGACTTTACCTTATCTTAATGCCTGGCGGGCGGTCCAATGACTAGCTCGCTCCCACTCACGCTTTAAACAACTTACCTGAAATGAAAAAAAAATTACATTAGATAAATGCCCACCATTTCAATACATGCTTCACCAACGTTTTAGATCAAGATCATTCGTTAATTATCCCACCTTATTATGTTCAAATTAACCAAACTTAAATTAAACTGTTTCAATGCCTTTTTCTTGCTAATTGCGAAATGGCAAAGCTGCGAAAACGATTTTGCCATCCTCAGACAATCCGTTGCGACGCAAATTAACGAAAATAAATCACTTTTTATAATTCCTATTACATGAGCCCTATGCAAATTGCTCTACTTCAAGGCTTACGACCCATCAACTAAGGATATATTATGTTTCTACAGAGTTTCAAAAGAAGATTTTCGCACCAAGAAAATATATGAAACTCTTAACTCAAAATACATTAAAACTTTGAACAGAAATAATTAATAGAAGACAATAAAAAGTTATCAGTAATTAGTTTATATCACGTTACTATTATTATTTTCTGATAGAAAAGTCTTATTAAGAGTAACTCCAAAAACTTAATGAACAAATGATGCTTACAAGCATCAATCCGGGAGCAAACCACAGACTTTACTGTCAATCAAAACGAAGCTGATTCCTATATAAAATGTATATTAGAAACCTTGATGGAAAACTCTGACATAGTTCCACGTAGAAGTAAAAAAAAAGCAAAGTTAAAATTGTGTTGTATAGTAGTTTATTAAAAAAAAATTAATAGTTCGCATGACACTGAGTGCGAGCAAGCACTATACTAATCTTTAAAATAGTTTTAAAACCCGCTTCTATACTAAAAAATTAAAACTCACTATTTTACCACTTATTGTTAGACTAGATTAGTTAAATATTTATGTGTTAAGAAAGTAACTAAATTTGTTATAATTAACATGCAGAAACTATTTATTTATTTAATAAAAGTCCATTAATAAAATATGTTCTGAAAAAACAACTTTGGTTAAAAAATATCAGGATTCGTTCATTCTCAACTTTTAGCAGGATACACTTGCTTAACAGAACGGTCCTATGGTGTAATGGTTAGCACTCTGGACTCTGAATCCAGCGATCCGAGTTCAAATCTCGGTGGGACCTGCACAACTTTTTTTTCTTTTTTAGCGATTAAATAATCAGAAAAAACACTACCACTACTACCTATTCTAAATGTAATCGTGTTATAAAATTTTTAAACTTTTAAATACTAATATTGATTTTTGTAGTATGTATTTGAGAGAATTTTTTTTTTCTGTAATTAGCTATTAGATTCGACCACAGGCACAGACACTAAATAAATACACAATACTGACGTTTGGGTATTAAAATAAAAAATTAAAAAATACATTAAACCATACTTCACTAAATTTATCACGACTAACACACCTGCCATCAATCATCGTTATTTTTATGCAATTATTTTTCTGTAACAAATTTTTGTCCATTTAAAGACTTTATTTTTTAAGAAATCTAGTGTTATAGTTTTTTCATAAGAAATAGAAATTGTGAGATAAATTATAAATCGCATTTGCAAAAACCTCCTACTTGAGCTATTATATTAGCATTATTACGATTTATAACGTCTTTAATCTTGTACTGGTAAAACCAAAAACAAACATCTGTTGGCTTCAGCCCTTTTT
This sequence comes from Tribolium confusum, assembly GCA_029207805.1. Classification (NCBI taxonomy): domain Eukaryota; kingdom Metazoa; phylum Arthropoda; class Insecta; order Coleoptera; family Tenebrionidae; genus Tribolium; species Tribolium confusum. Next base: position 3,311,561 of record JALGAY010000004.1, read on the forward strand.
CGGTTTTGCCAGTGGCAGGATTAGAGATCTCGTAAATCGTAATAACGCTAATAGCGCAAGTATAAGGATTTTGTTAATACAATTTACAATTTAGGTCACTACTTCTATTTCTCAGGGAAAAACTTTACTATTATTAGTGTTATTATTGATTATTATTAACAATAAGAATATAAGGTATCGTTTCATGCAAAGCTAAGAGTGTAAAATTTAATTTTTTAAGTAAGTTGTACAAAATCAATATTTATAAATCTCTGTATTGATTTATTTATTATCAAAAAATCATTCTTTTTCTTTTTAAGAGTGTGTGTATAAAAGAAATTAATAAAATTACTATTGACCGTTTTATCTATTTCAATTTTTCACCGCATTCAGTTGTACCTCCTCAAAAAAAATTTCATTAAATTGTTTTATGAATAATTTTGTACTACACTGAACCAAATTTCAGCTTTCTTAATTTATTGCAACTTCTTGTAAAATGCCATATACAGGTTGTTTTTAAATTTAGTTTAAAAATTTTAACAGGTGATGATCTTTGTCGAAACGACACTAAAAACCAAAATTTACTTTATCAAAATTTTTATAGTTTTTGACATAGGTATACAATATGAAAGTTTTTGCTCAAAATCATTCTAATACATCGTGTATCTCAAAAAAAAATGTTTTTTGAGAAAAAAAATTCTACAGCGTGTATTTCAAAAAGCAGCAACACTTAAAAAGATAAATTTAGGTATTTAACATTGTTTTAACAAGAAAAAAACTTCTGCAGGGTGTATCTCAAAACCAACAACACTTGAAAAAGCAAATTTGTATGTTTAACATTGTCTCAATGAGACAGTCCTTATCAGGTTAAATTTCTACACATATTTTAATCACACCCTGCTATATAGAATACAGTCGCGAGAATATAATTTTGGTCGTCAAATTGAAGTTTTGACACCAAGAAAATTGATCAATTTTGAGCATTGTTAACCTTTTGACATTGAGAAGTCACTAACCGTTTCTATTTCTTTTATCAATTAGTTTAAAACTGTTCTTACCGCTGAAAACCTTTAAAAAGTTCTCAAAAAAAATATTTAGAAATCATTTGTGACAGTTTTTTGAGATTTTGCCAAGTAAAAATTTTTTTCCGTCACTGTACAATCGTGTCGTCTTAAAAAAATCTATTTTGAAAACTAAATATTTATCAGATAGCCCACTAAAGTTAGCATTTATCTTAGGATTTGATTAGACTCGATTTATTTGTTTACAAAGGATTAAACGCATTTTAAACAATCTCTGAATAGTCCTCAACAAAACATCATGTGCAATTTTTTTAACGAAGCCGAAAACTGTTTTTAGACGAAACATTTCAGGTAGAATTTGTCAAATATATTCTAGAAAACTGAACTTTTGATTTGTTTTTATATATCCCTAGATCAAAGTATTATTACCTACTTCTATTATACTAGACATTAATAATAATAATAAACAATTAATAATATATAAATATAAAAATTTATAAATAAAAAAAACAAATAAAATTTCCAGCAATAATTTGGCTACGAAAACTAAAATTTGGTGTTTTAAGAAAATTACTTGTCTGTGACAGGCCAAGATAGTTTTTTTAGGGGTGAGAGAGGAAGAGATAAACCATTTTAAAATAAGTATTTTATTAAAAAAACATACAACAAAATTTCAGCTTTGCTACTGTAACTTGAACAATGTTTTTTATATTTTCTTGTGAACAGATGACGTATAGTCCACCACAAAAAATGTAAAAATGCGCCAAACAGTGTTTTTTATTCATTTAAAAAAAATAAAGCCTTGCTGCAATGACTTCTGTATTATTATTATTTTATAATTCTTCAAAGAATTACGAGTATGACAGAATTATTCATCGCGATTCAGGTGACTGATGACGGTTGTTTATGTATATTAAACATTTACAAATGATAAGATTCATTCAAAGTATTACCAATTATTCACAATGTATAGCATTTTATGATATTCTGCGTAGAAAATGCAGTAAGATACATCGCGATCAGCCATAAAATTCGAGACAATTTAAATTATGACACATGATAAATTCCCATCTGCATTACTGCAGGCAAGATTTCGGAAAGAATATTTTCCGTTCCGCCATATATAGCACAAAACTGCGATAATAAAATGTGATAGTTTCCTTTTGAAATCGTTTAATATCTCACGTAAAGTATCGCATTAAGTCAATCGGTCCGGTAAAATGGAGACGACGAAGCTTCAACTTTTCCAAGTCATCTGTCACTGAGATGAAGAAATCCGATACGGCCGCCGGTGGTACACCATTAAACTTTTAATATGAGATGGGGTGTGTGTGTTCTGTTCCTTTTTATACTATACTAGTTCTGGAATGCTACATTTCCAATCATTCTGCGGTCTGCAAAAGTGCTGAACCTTGCATTTCAGCAATTTCGAGCGTTGCAAGCATCTATCAACCAAGGATATCTCTGCCAGCAGTGGAACGAAACATTTAAAGAATACGAATGAAGCTATAAAAGATTTCGTATTTCAAAAAAATATATTTTTACAAAATACCAATTCATTACTAAAAACACAATATTACTGTGTTACGAAATAAAAGAACATTTCTCGCCTGCCAATCATAATCAAACACTGGCCTTTTGATACAATTAAATAACAGCGAACTTGGAGCAAACCGTCAATTTTCAACACTTTCAACTTGACGGAGATACGATATCTACGTCTCTCCCAAAAGGAAATCAACCTTGCTTTAAAAATGGTGTCAAATATTTTTTGAGTTGAATTCGATTCGTTGAGAATGTTTGCAACCGACATTATCTTTGCCTTTGTCGAATTCGAAATCCGAATCAAATCTTAATGTCTATTCGATTCGGGAAATTGAATCTACGCAAAAGAATGACATTGATTTATACTCCTGTAAACTTTTACATTCTACGATCACTACAATGACATTGCTTTACATAAAAAAAATTCTCTTATGTTCAAACTTTCAACAAAATAAATCGGTATTTATAAAGTGTCTCATAGGTAGAGATTGTCTCAGAAGGCACACAACCCTGCTAAATGCAAAACGAGAGAGAACAATTTTCCTTTTTTGTTAGGGCGTCTAACTGACTGGGCGTCTCAATGGTCGCAGACGTCGTTATGTTGTGCTGTTGCTTTCACAGTTGTTCGGTCTTCTTTTTGTGTGTTTTTCTTGGTTATATAGTTCTCTAATGAAATTAAACGCCTAAGAAAACTACTAGTGACACTTGAGATAAAACCATTTTCCTATCTTGAAACACAAAGAATATGTAAAGACACTCGATAATACCCTAAAGCTTGACAGAAAGGGATCGTAGAAAAGCCTATGCACGATGCATGAACAGAAAATATTAAATTTGTTCCTTTTTACCAAGCTTGACGAGAAAAGTCAATATCGAAATTAAGCCATGCGTTGAAAAATCGGAGATTGCAACAAGGAACAAAGCTGTGCGGTCTAAGAACAAAACAACTGATATAAAATCATAGCATGTAATGTGATGTTTATAAAACTGCATAAATTGAATTTAGCATTTATGGAACAATAGCTGGCACGTCTTTATAAAACATACATATTGTACATAGAAAAGTAACATAAAAACGAAATAGACTCAAGGGTAGGAATTTAAAAACAAAATTGGAAAAACAATACGAATTTCAGGGCTCACTGAGCAAGCAATTTAGTTCGAATTTCTCGGTGAACACAATCGCCCCTACCAACTAAGTTTCTTCAACGAATTTTAATAAGGAAACGGTCGAATAGACACAATTGTACGCTCCTTTAGATATGTCATCGACTACAAGACCAACAAAATCAGTTAATAATTAAATTTACACAAATTTATTCGTTAGAAAACTATAAAGAAGATTTTTAAATTAACTTAATTAACTTGCAAAATTTATTAAAAAGTTTAATAAAGTTCAAGAACTAAAGAAAAGCTATCTAGAAAACTGTTTGAAGTGTTTTTTCAAAGAAAATCACATTGAATATTTAAAATTTGCGACAGAATAATATCGTGTGGGTCAAAAGTTTGACACACGAGGTGTCAGCCGAGCGCGAGTTTTTGTACATTTTGTGCTTTATACGTATTAAAAATCTGCCTATAGCATTCTTGTAAATATTGCAGTTGATCTTACTTCTCATACATTTGTTATTAAAAGCTGACTAAATTAATTACGTAGATTTTACCCGCCGCATAAACTAAAAACTGCCAAGAGCAAGCAGAAAAATTTACTCAGCGTAAATTGCAATTTTTAATATTTTAAACACATATTTATCCTGCTAAATATTTACCGTAGTGGTTGGGTAATATAATTTTGTTTTCATAAAAATATTTCAAAGCACATTCTATATAGGAAACAATTTAATAAAATTTATTCCCTGATCATATAAAATAGCATATAAAATAACTACCGTAGACACAAATCTAAATTAAGGTAATAAAATTTCTGCTAGAAACTGACTAAAATTATCGTCGTCATCCACATGGTCAAACTGTCGTATTATTAAGTTTTAATAGTTATATTGCTATCAGGACTTTTAATGAAATTGTTGGCACACCCGTCCATAGATAATCCACTTTTAACAATTAAAGCCAGAGGCGGCATTCTCTCAGACCTTAATTCGCATCAACCAAAACAACAGAAATTCACATGAGGCTGTCGAGGAATATTAGGTGCTAATTACATATTTAGGTCATCTTTCAATCTCGGTAATAATTCAAACTTACATAGTTTATCATGAATCAATAATTACTTTTCAAAGTTCTTTAATAACACAATTTCTTGATCTCTTCAAAACGAAAAGACAGTGCAAATAAAAAAGAAAGATTACATAAAAATTCAAATATTTTGTTACAGCAGATTCTAATAAAACTTGACATTTCCGCGACATTAAGATCGTTATAAATATTTATAATAAAGGCGGTGCCATATTTTCACGGTAGGTATACATATTTTAATAAATTTACTAAAATTAACAGCGTTTTTACGTTAATCTTTGAAAATTTAGAGTGCAACACCATAGACTCAATGTCTATTTGTCAAAGTACAACTGTAAAATAGAATGCTAATTGCAATTTTTTTTACTAAAATAGTCTCAATAAATTCGTAACTAAAGATAGAAAGACTATCGTCTAAACTTCTCAAAAGCCACATGTAAATCCACCATAAATCTTTAAATTGTGTTTAAAAGAACATTGCAGATACTTGACAAAGTGAAAAATAATGAAATATATTTATTTAAAAAAGTTTTCTGTACACTGTTACATAATTACATGTCATTTATGATTCATAAGTGTTGAAGTAAAACGCCAGTCTTCGGTTTCGGTGACATTAACCATACAATGAATTTCTATCATTTTTCTAACAACCCTGTCGATCAAGAATATGATGTATCTTCAATTTTTGTATTTCAAATCAATCACTTCTCTTCAAATTTAAAAACACACACAGTTTTTGTAGGTACTAAAATAAATTAGGCGTATTTGCTATTCCTGAAATAATGCAACAATATCTGTAGGCGTATCTAAATATATTCTTCTCCCGTAAAATAAAATTGTCTTGTTAAACTGAGAATGAGGCTATTACAACAAAAGGAAAAGTCATTATTCAATAAATTGTACGAAACGACGTAAAGGCAGTACTAATTCCTGGCGCCAATTGGCGTGTTCCTTCTGAAGTTCGCAATTACATTACGAAAGCTTATCTGCTAATGTCCTCAAAACATTCACGACGCGACTCCTGAAGACGTTATTTCAGCAATTACCTATATATAATTCCTGAAGATCTGCGAGCACGTATTGCAAATACTGATGTATAAATTATTTAATGGTTCTTTTTAACTGCTGACTGGTCGATAAACCGGCTCTTTCTCTCTTTGAACAAAAGAAAAACCAAAAACGAATGTGTATATCTATACAAGCTGTTACCCACAGTCTTTTGTAGAAGAGATAGGTTAAGCGCCAGTTTAGTGCACCTGACTAAATTAGTTTCCGAGTAGAAATAGGATATTTTGTATTTGCATTTTGAAGAAAAACTCTACTATGCTTGATTATTTTCTGAAAAGAAAAATCGTTAGCACAGAGTAATTTTGCAGAGACAGAACTTTGGTTTAGATCTGACGTAGCTAACGGTATCAATCGATAGGTTAGGCGCCGCGACGCTGCCATGAGGAGGCACACTGCCATTAGAAGCGTCGCCTCGCAGCTGTTTCATGAACTGTTTGCCTGGAAATCTAATAACTGCGTTCCTCTCTCTTTGCCGTGCTCTCGTTCGATTTCAGGCGACTCTCGCGTATATACACGGTTTAATGTTGCCTGTTTGTTTTAGTCTCTTTGAAGATGCGATATCTAGATTCATATGTTTGTAAATGTGCTTTCCACCAAATACCGCAGCTTTTTGCTTTCACGATTGCCGTCAAAATGCTTCTTATTAAAGTCGACCAACGAGTCCGTGTCAATATATTTTACCTTTCAACACGTCAACATTTGTAGATCTTTCTAATATATCTACCAAAGAGAAAAAAAGCTTCTACACTCCCTAAAAATTTAAAATGGCTTATATGCTCCTCCGGCACTTTTCAATTTTACGATTCCGCCAAGAAGACATTGTGCCAACAAAAATAATTAGATTTCCACAAGCGCTATACTTCGTTAATTTTAATTGAAGTTCACAATAATTATGATATTCAATTATGTCTCGCGAAATAATTTAATAAAACCGGCACGCTATCCATCACTTTATTTCGTAATTAAAATTCGTGTCCAACATTAGCAATTAGACTATTGCAGAAATGTTCATATGTTATTTCTCACTCAAGCTAGTTTTTGGCACCATTTTTCCTCCTCTAGAGCACTTCTGAATAGAGATGGGAATTATCGTTCTTTTGAATGAACTAGTTCGCGCAAACTAGTTCGCCAAAAAGAATCGTTCGTTTTTATAGTTCGTTCCCGAACTAATAAATCGGAATGTAGCTTTGCGACCGAGTGAGACGGATACGTTCGCGACCGAGTGATACGTTGACTCGGTCGCGAATGAATTCATTATTATAGTTCGTTCGCGAACTAATAAATCGGAATGTATCTTTGCGACCGAGTGAGACCGATTCGTTCGCGACCGAGTGATACGTTCACTCGGTCGCGAACGAACTAGTTCATTTATAGTTCGCGAACTAGTTCAAGTAGTTCGTATAAAAGAACCGTTCTTTTTATTAGTTCGTTCGCGAACTACCCATCTCTACTTCTGAAGATACTTTCTATCTCTAACTATCCAATAGTAGTAATAATATTTTTTTTATTTTAATTAGGATCCAGTACATTTAATGTTAATTCACGTATTAGCCTAAAAAGCTGTAACATCCGCTGTTTAAAATTAATTAGTGTACTTCCTTATAAAGATTAGTGTTCGGATTATGACGCAGCAAAGGTTCAATTAACGATAAAATAAATATATTTGTTTTGGTGCGAACATTTTGTAAACTAAATGCTTTCATCAATAGATTACTTTGCGAAAATATTTGAAGGGATGCGTGCTATTCAAGGATCAAGAGTAAGATCATTAACCTTAAACCTCCCACCTTTTCCGTCTCCATGAATAACCATAAATTACATCAATACACTTACATAGTTATGAGTATAACGTTAATGATGCGTAGGCATATTAAAGATTCCCAAACAATGAATATTTTTATTTAGGTTATATACAAACCATAATTTAGATTGTAGGTTGCATCACCTACAAAAGTTCATCATTTGCAAATTTAAACCAAAATAAACAGAACAACTAGATTAGCTCAATCTAATCTTCCAGGTTTTTTTGAAGGTGCGTTTGTTGTCTTTGAGATAAAAAAAAATTGAGTCAGAAAATGAACAATTTCCAGAGGTGCGCTAAAATTGTCTTTCTCACAATACACCCCAGGAAGACCAACTATTATATCATTGTTTGCCACCCCTTTACTTGTATGAAGTGTTTCCGTTATGTTTAAAGATAAACCCCTTGCTCTAAAATAGCATTAAATAGAAGTAAACGACAGATGTCCGTAAAGGAAATCATTAATAATAAGTTTGCCAAAAGTTAACGATTTTTTTAACGACACTTTAAAAATAAAATTTACAACTAAACAGTAACATAAGAGATGTCTGGCTGAGAAATACTTCGAAATAGAAAAATGGGTTTTATTATCTTTGAATTGGAATTAATCGAGCAAAAAGGTAATCGTGGGTTGTCTTCACGCCTACTCGTTATTATGCCGTTAATAATTCTCTAAATTTCCTTCATTTTAAATAGTTTCCATGAATTTATTCTACCATCTGGAGCAATAAGGTGGCTGTTGCTATGGTTGAAGTTTGTTCTTTTTTTAACCACATTGAAAATCCATGAAAGAATTGCAGGAGTGCAATGCTTCGACGAGTTGACCTTCCTGGACCGGTTTCTTCGTCCTAGCAATGCCCCGGTCCAGCGGACATCCGAGATGGTTTCTTGCAAGGTTACGTGTGCTGAACACCCGCAATACTTCTATGCCATCGTGTTACTAGGCTAAACCGGACTGTGAGATCTTATACTTCAACCAGAAGCTATAAGAATTTCTCCCAAAAATAGAAATTAGCTACATCTTCAAAAATTTGCAAATTCCAGACATGTAATGAACTCTTTATTTAATGATTTTGTCATGGAGATCACGGACAATAGCCAAAATAAAGAATGGCGATATAAATATGAGAACGTATGAATACGAAAAACTACATTTGCAGCTGTACCAACTGTTGCTCGGGCTGCAGCGGACATCCCGGCTTCCGTTTGCGCATTATGACGTATGGCACCCGTTCATAACTTCAATGGTAGAACACGACGACTCGGCGCGTATAGCAGCAGGTGGTAAGGCACCGTACAGAAAAGGCAAGGAAATGTCCTACTATAACATGACCAGATTAAACGTTCACGAATCTAGACGTCTAAACGACCTCGGATTTACCCTCGATCGATAGATACCCCAACCAACATTTTTACCCAGAAACAAAAGAATCTTCTGTCATAGAAAAATATCGAATTTATTATTGAAACATAATTCAAACAACAAGAGCAGTGAACAATAATTGCTCAAAAAGTAATTAATTACAATTACGAAGTACTTGCGTAGGTTTCTTACAAAAATTTTTTTCGCAGACGTTGCATCTACTGACGGCCGCGAAGTGGAATATGACCAGTTTTTTAGTAGAAATAGTTGCAAAAAAATGATTGTGTACACTTCGGGAATTTCTATAACATCTTCCGCAAAGCGGCAACAATAATTTTCCCTGTAAAAGACTGATTTCTTGCCTTTAGCATACAAATAACAATGATAAATAAGCAGCGAAATTATTTTTTGGTGTTCAGAGACAAAAATTAACAAGATCGCATTGCAGTTAGGACAGAAAATGGCATAATGCATACAACCTTTGTCATTTTTTTATCTTACTTCGCGTGGCAACGGAGGCAAAATCAAATTTTGTAGACGATAGCACAAAAAATATTTTGTTTTAAATTAATAATATTAAGTAGAGATAAAAAAATTTGGTAACTTCAACAAAATAACATTTTAACTCGGAAACAAGACAGTGAAACACGATTTTTACAACATTATTTTCTAAAAATACTATCTCAAAATTGTGCCGCTCGTTTAAGAACTACATAAAATAACTTTTTGCTAGAGAATCGTCCGAAATCGGGATCATCCGCCGATGTTATCTGTATGTAACTAATAATTTTTATAAGATAAATTATTGTGTATGTTTAAAAAATAAAGTTTTTTCATGTACACACTTAAAACAGTACACAAACTGTGTAGTTAAAAGCATTACCATGTTTTGCTATGTTTTAATAAAATATTCTATTTTATTCTATTTTTTTTTACAGTTCCATAAGTTCTTAATTCCGTCAATACAAAAACCTTTTGAATTTTTTAATTGTCAACAGATCCCATTTTTTATAAAATATTGAATAGGATTTTAAATTTTGAAGGAACTGTATCCTAGAATTTTCAATTTTAATTAAACTTTTAAATTTCATTTAAACTCGCCTATGGCTCTCAAGTATTATGAAACCTGCGATTCTAGATTTTTATGAAACTATCGCCTGCAGCTCTAAATTTTTATGAAACTGTCAAACATGTACAATTTCAGAAAGATGAAAAATTGCCAATAACGAAAACATGAGTCCAGGAATGTCAATAACTTTCAAAAAAAAAAACAGAATCAGTTACGAAAAAACAAATCCAAATAACAAAGTGTTTGACAAATACCGGAAATTAGAGTATAGTTCTTCCAAAATTTGGGTAAAGTTTCTTATTTTCAAATTTCAAAGCCATAGTACAGCACTACTTCAACAATATTGTGATTCTTTCTATTTTGAGTACTATCTCTTGAAATTTCTAATTTACTTAACAATCTATTTATCAATCTTATTAGTTTTAGTTGCAAGTCATCCCTGATTTTCTTCTGAATATTTTTTTTAAGCTATAACTTGAAAACCCTTTTAACTCAGAAAAGTTTAATAAAATAGTTTGCAGTTTTAGATTTTCCGATTCATTATTATTCAGTAAATAATTATTTGGTAAAAATCAAAGCTTCCGATTTCTCTTTATAGAAGAGATTTTGTGCCTAGGGCCTGAATCAAGCAGTTATTACCTACTTCTATCACTTTATTATTTCCTTATTGGGTTACGACCTTTAAACCATTACCTGTCCAAAGCAAAATCTTCCTAATTTCAAACATATTTTGGTTACATTTTTTCCAATTTTGCTTGACGTTACCTTTTCGGTATTTTCTCTTAATTTAGACTTATCGAATTGTTTTTACTAGAATTGTTAAAGTAAGAGAAGCTTTCTATTTTCAGGGTAAACCTAGAATTTTTTAAATTCATTTTTTCAATATTTCTGGCTTTTCCACATTCAAACATAACCATATTTTCGGTTTCATCTTCTGATTTGAACTTCATTATACTTATACTAAATATACTTTAATATAAATGCTGTCCTTTACAAAATCTTAGCTTAAATTTTAAATTCCTAGATCCAAAATTTTTCAGAGAATAGAAAATAAAACAAAAACTCACTGAACAAGAGATGTCCTGCTTAAAAATTAATCATTAAACATTCCACAACATGATCTCAAAACAAATGATGGACCAGATGGTGGTCGAATGGACGGCTTTAGGGGATTGTCAGACTAAACATTTATTAGGTTTCATTCAGGTTTCTTTTGTAGGGTTTTACTGGGATCATTTACAAATTAAAGAGCATTGATTGAATAGGACTTGGTTCCAAGCCAAAGGTAGGTATTTCGAAATTTCAAAAAAATGTTTTGGTCAAATCGTTTTCGAAATTGGTTGAAGTGCGTAGGCGTTAAAGACAAGTTTAACCTACAGAAATGCAAGTGTAAAACGAACAAAACCTCACCGTTGTTAAAAGATAGCGATGATGGTGATTTCCTCGTTAATTGCGAAACATTTGTGAAAGAGACAATGAATTGAATACTTCGGTAATCGATTTTCCGTTTTGTTTTAACTGATAGAATTTTCAACGACCACGAAATTAGATTCTGTTGAAATTTTTGACGCTTTTAAAGAGTATTACGTGATGGTAGGTAGGACTTGAAAACCATAACGTTCACCGCCGTGCCAGTCTAGTAAGCTCACTTTCGAACGGATAATCAGTTTAGTCGTTCGGTTCGTTGCGCTGATATATTTGCCAATTAATTCTTGACCTTGAATTTCAAAAGAGGTAGATCAATTTTGGAGAAGAGAAAAACGATATTAATTCGCTTACAGATGTTTAACTCAAGACGTATGATACTGTAGCTTCTCGTATTGTTCGAATTTGACGATATATCAAATTATGAAGATAGGAAATATGGCTGACAGTGACAAGTATTGTTCGGTAATGTCATCATCGTACGGATTATAATTTCAATGTTCCTACAATTGCTCCTGTTTCCTTGAATAAATCCCTCATCTAGAACGTGAAATTATAACGGTTTTAGGATGAGAATAATAAAGGCGACGCGACGCTACGGAGAATGTTTGAGAGAAAATCGACTCATTTCACCAGTGAAGATTGACGCCACCTCGAGAGATAACTCCAATGTCTTTAATAATAAATAAGCGTCACGTGACGTAATAATAATTGAAAATATAGACGGAGAAAGTCATTCAAAAGTTATTTATACGGTCATTAAGCTCGAATGAAATGAAACCAAAGAATAAGATCAAATTCGCCACAAAGACTGCTAAAGAGCATCAGAACCGTCTCTCTAGATATTTGGCAAACCAATGCTCCTCTTCCACTAAGAAAATACATGAGAAAGGCAGCGGGAAAAAGGAAACATTTATTTCAAAAATAAGTTTATTCGATTAACAAAATCTGGTGCCCAATTTCTAGATTTCAAAATCATTGACGAAACCAACAAAGTACAATTACGAAATTAAAGGTAATTTCAGGTAAACTGAAAGTATTGATAAAAGAAAATCATATTCATAACTGGAAAAAGTAAGTGTAATTCAAAATAATAGATCTTGAGAATTAAATTTTGTATAATAAAGTCCGCGAGGCAGTTAGAGCAGCCTTGAAGAGCATCATTTATGTCGTCGCATTTTCGAAGTTAAAAAGATGAAAACCGGTGAAATAAAATCGAAAAAAAAACTTACCTTAATACTGTCGTAGCATGCCGTGACGCGTCCATTTTGGACCTCGACATTGGCGGGTGGATGTGCAAATTTGCATTCGGTGTCCGGTCTCGAACATTTGTTCCTTTGGAATTCTCTGCAGACTTCAAGCTGGAGCCAGCGGGAGTCTTTACCATTAAGTAAATTATTCATGTTGACCATTGCCATTGCGCGAAGGTCTTTTTATCAATAATTCGTACAAATTGGACGCGAAAAACACTGGACGAAGCGCGACGGTTCACTCCAAATATAGTTATGGTTCGCAGAATGAAATCAGGTGGAATTATTGTCCATTCTTTCGAGAAATTGTTGTAGGAACAACACGACGAATCGATAATGTACGTTACTTAAAAAACTGTCGGAAAGTGATATAAAAATAAACTTGGGTCACTGCGTTCTTGTACTCTTCTATTTTGTGTGAGTTTTATTTTTATTTTTTATTTTTTAAATATTGGCGTTGTTACTGACGGGTCGAAGGATAGAGAAGCTTCTGAACAGAGTAATAATTTGCAGAGAAGCAGGTAGGCAAAGCGAAGCGATTGTCGGTTCTAGCGCATATTGCAAGTCCGGTGTCTTCAAATGATGACTTCTTCGGTAGCGGTCTGCAAAACAAAAAATCTTGTTATTATTTGTGTATGAAGGAAAAAAATAAAGGGATGGTACAACAAACAGATGTACAGATGCTAGAGACACAAACCGGTCAAGCTTATTACTTCAACCCTATTATTTCTGCATAAATATTAGAAAAACAGAATAGATAAAAACTTTTTCCATTCCTCAAAACGGTTAATTTAAATATCGATACATCGTTCTTTAATAAAATCACATGAAAAATATTTTAATGAATACGAATAAACTCTCAAAGCTTTAATAAATTTTAAATAAACTAATATAATTTCGCAGGAGTATACAATTACTGTATAATAAAAAGTAATAAAACGTTGCAGTTTACAGCGAACATTGTAGGAAACCACATCTCTAATTAAACGGTATCTTTTTATCATACGAAAAATAAAACTAATTAACATTTATTCGTCATAAAACAAAGTATGTATAAGCGTTACAAAATTAATTCATGTTTAGCAAGTTGGTTGAATAAAGTTTGTTAAAATTTCAGAAATTAGTAAATTTTAAATAAAGTATTATGGGGTGAAAGCACAGATAACAGTGAATTTTGACAGACCACAGTCACTTGCACTATAGACCTTTCAAAACATCTAAATAAAGTGTGAAACAAGCAATAAATAACTTAAATACTTTAGTGCAGTGTAATCAACTTCTTTCCCGAACTTTGGCTTCTAAAATAACAAAAACAATGTCTTTTTTGTCTATATTGTTAAAAATATGCATGTATATCATGTTTGGCTACGAAATTGGTAAAATTCCTCCCTGGATATCAAAGTTAGTAAACTATCGCCTTCAGCGCCAAAAAATAAATTTAATGTTGCTGTAATTTTTAGTCTAAAAACTAGAGAGAAAAGTTATATTCAGACTGTAAAATTAATAAAAAAACATCTCTGAATTTCATAATTAGTAAAATATTGTCTTCAGGTCACAATATTAAACAAATATACCGCCCTTAAATTTATTAGTTTAATAATTAGTAAAAAGTACTTCACAAGTATTTAGTGAAAAATCGACCAAAAGCGAGATTGCTTTTATCATTCTAGAAGCCGGAAAAGACGTTTTACTAATTTTATAAGTCAAAGATTACTTGTTACTAATGTTTAAATCAATAAATACAAACGCAATTTTTTTCAATACTAGGAGCCGGTGGCGACAGTTTACTATTTTTGAAGTTCAGACATGAAGTGTATATGCCAAATTTAAAAGCTAGACACTTTACAATTTCTTATCAATATTTAATTAAATCAATAAAAGCAATAACAGCGACAATGTTTTAGTAATTTTAATTGTACTGCGCAATGTTTTATTAAATTCAGCAGTAAGAAACATTTTTTACTGTTAGATTAATAAATACGAAAGCAATATTCCTTTCAATGTTAGAAGCCGTAGGCTACATTTAATAATTTTGAAATTCGCAGCCGTGATATTACTAATTTCATAAACCAGATATGATGTTTGTTATCAATTTTTGATTCAATAAAAACACAGTCTGTAGTTTGAGAAGCCAGAAACTGTATTTTACTAACTTTAGAAACTGGAAGTATTTTTTTAACTAACTTTATATTAATAAATACAAAAGCGACATTTTTATCGTATAATAGAGGTCGAAAGCGATATTTTACTAATTTTAGAGATATTTTTTACTAACTTTTCAATTAATAAATAGAAAAGCAACTTTCCAAGAAAGCCAGACACAACATTTACTGTAGAAATCTGCAGCTACAACTTGACTAACTTCAGAAGCCAGCAAATTTTATTTCAGTATGCAAATACTGACTACAAATTATATACGACTGCAATTTACTATTTTTTTCCTAATATTCGGTACAGGAAGACCATACCTTATTAACTTTGAAATCCTGAGATGTTTATTAATAAAGAATTTGTAAAAAAAATTACCTCCGGCCTCCAGTTTTTAAAATGTGTAAATTACAGCCTCTGATGGATTATAAATCTACAAATACAATTTGTTAAAAAAAAAAATCGCGTGTTTATTTCTGAATTTAGTAAATATGTAAAATATTGCCTCCAGCTTCCAATATCGAAAAGAAATATACCTTTTGCATTTATTGAACTAGAAATTAGTAAAAAAATATCTCCACCATCTAAAATTACAGTAACATTATCGCCTTTGTCTTTATTGATTTAAAAATTCGATAAGTAATATCGAGTCTAGTTTCTACATTTATTAAAATTACCACACCGGACTTCAAAATTACTAAACTGTCGCCTTCGACTCTCAATATTGAGAAAAAAAAATGCATCTGTTGTCGGCAAAAGCGCGTTCTCGGGTTAGTGTTAAAATTGTCTTCAATATAACTCAATATAACTATAACAACAGCATCTTTACAAATTTCAAAGGCAAATTACTGTAGTCATAATTTTATGTAATCAGGACGTACCCTAAATACTAGGCAATAATTACTAGTTAAATTTACCACACCGAAGTTGTTGCATTAAGCATTAGCCAAAACGGAAACGACAATCATTATTTTCATATGTATATTATGTACTAAGAAAAAAAACTTTTATTTCCTTCCCGTAACACAGAAAAACTGATGTGCAATTAGGACTACTTTCTTCGTTTATTGTGAAATGTCCTCAGATTAACTTTTATTATTATTTGCAAATACGAGTGTTTTTCAAGAGTGTGACGTTCCGCTCAATGGATTAAGAAAGGAAATTCTCAGGTAGTTAAAAAAGCTTAAAGTTATTAAAGTTTATGTAATTTGGAAGATTTAAAAATAAAATTTCATAAAAGTGAGAAAACTTAATTTTATTGTTGCTAACTTCACACAATACAAAACTAGATAAGAAGTCTTAAAAGATCTGTAAGAATTTTATAAAATAATCAGAATTTCGGATTTGTATTTGGTATTTAAATGAATCTTGCAGTAAAGTAGAGTTTATCGTTGACTAAAAGTTGGCAGTTATAAAACAACAACGGTTTAGTTTCTCTCCGAGAATTAAACTCTGTCTAAACCGCTAACCAAGAGCATTTATATGCGCGCTTTCCATAATTATTGTTTCCCGAAATCGTTCCAGATTTAGCCTAAAATAAATCTGTCTATAATATCGACCCATGCATTAAAACTAATCGAATTTAAGCAGACCATGGAATTGGATAAAACTGCTCAGTAATTTTCATATTTCACGCTGAAAATAAAATCCACCGTCATAAAAATATTTAATAAGTGTCAAAATTTCTTCTACACTACAAAGAAATGAAATCTTCTATTATGTGATATACTCTTTCCACGAGAAATAGAAATAAATTATTCTTTAAAAGACGTCCTACTGAGGCTATTACTATAATCTAACTCCTTTTAGAGAAAACATTGGCGAATTGTGTTTCTACCTGCTTTGTATTTATAATTTTGTTATTTCAACCGAGATTTTGAAAATACAAAGCAGGTAGACACAATTTTCTGTCACTCCCAAAAGGCGCCAGATGTTTGTTATTTGTATTACCTAGTACAATATTAGAGATATCATAAATCGCAGTAATACTAATTAGCCTAAGTAGGACGTCTTTCAAACAATATTTTTGACTAAAGTCATTCTTTCAATTTCTCGTAGAAAAAGTATAGCAGTTATATATTTTTTTTGGCCTACTTTGATCCAATTTAGTTAAAATCACGCAACGAATGAAATGACGGCATAAATTACGTAATCGTTCAAAATGAAATTCCTGCGAATTGACTGAAAGTCACGTGTAAATTAACATGATAATTCTAGATGTCCTTGTCCTACCATACAACTCACGACCATCGACCGGACAATGGTCGTCTGCGGTCGTCTAATAAACATCTGCCCATCGTACGCGACCATATACGCAATGCAATGACTCATTCTGTCTCCTCCCACTCCCCACTCTAATAAAACTGAAATCCCGCGCCTTTTCTTATTACTTTTGTAACTCTGCACTGCAGGACTAATCTATTCCTGCTGGGATTGCCAGAATACATCATCCTTGCTTATCCGGACGCACTGAGAGTTGCCTTAAACCACAACTAACAAGATTTTCAAGCAATTTCCATAAACCTTTCTTAAGCCAATGAAACGGCTTGCAATTTTCGGAAAAATAAAAGAAAAAAAAAAGTGACCCAAGCTATTTTAAACAAAGATTAAAATTATTAGCGCGATGAGATGAAGAACGAGATTCCAGACGTCTGAGAAATTCGTTTTGACGACCTAAATATTTGTGAATAACGCTCAAAATAACTCGGGAGAAAATTTCAGCGCTCATCAACTGCTGAACACTTCCAAGATGAAAAATAGGTTTTAATGTATTTCACACAAGCCATTTTCATTAGTAAAACACAAAAATTGCGACTAATTTTTGATTTCCTCGAATTTGAATCTCAAAAACAACAAAAATTTAAATTAAAATTTTATAAAAGGTCCAATTAAATGAGCAAATACTGAATTCATAAAGTCTTTAAAGGCAAGAATAAATAATACCTAACAAGAAATGAAATTAAAAGTTTGTGAAATGTGTACTTTTTTTAAAAATAGCACCGGCTCAACTTTTTAATTAGACCGAATTATCTATCTTGAAACAATATTGTCTAAAGGTAAGCAGTAATTAATTAATAAGATGGTATGTAGTCAGTACTTTATTATATTTGTCCAGGCAGACGACGCAATCTTAATTGCAAATGGTTTGTTTTAAATTCCAAGGATTTATAAGACGGTACCATGACCATACATATTTATTAGCAATGAATGAAAAAGCAATCATACCTAAAAATATCACTTTTCTGATTTTACAGACGCAAAAAACCTAGAGATGAGCATTTCGACGTTTATGCAAAATTGATTCAAAATCAATTTTACACGAAAAATCAAATAGATCTGTTTTTATGTAAAACCTGAGGTAAAACTCTTTCTAAAGCAAATGTTTTATTTTGAGAGCCAACAGCGACTATTAATTACATGAAATTCTAAGAAAAATCATCACAAAAATTTTGGGAGCCGAAGATTAAATTTCTAATAAAAAATAGTTATTTACCTAAGTTTATTCGGAAAGATAAGATTTCCAGAAGAAACACCTTAGATTTCCTTTATTCTAACACGTAACACTGTATAGTTTATTCCACTATAATTGTTTCAAAAATTAAAAATAACTTTTATGACAATTTCACTGTGCGAAACGTAAATCAAAATGGACGCGTATCCAAGTGATTGTTTATTGACGTTGCCATAGTGTTTGCTAAGATACCTATTATTTATCCAAAAATAAAAAAACACCACCTGTTAAATTATGGTCGTAGCATCAAAATTTTACAAAATAAATTTGATTTTAAGTGGTTTGTCAGGCAAAAAATCTCCATTTGCCACTTTTGACAATTTGAATTAATTTAACATTGGAACGCTAAATTTTGCAGTCTGATTTTTATAAATTACCTCAAAAAACAAAAAACTTACGGCTTGCAACAATAAAGCCTGTTATATAGCGCTTGTCAGTTGATAAAGCAAATTTCGTTTAATTTTAACCACTGATAAATTCACGTGAAATTTTCAGAAGTCTTCCCGATACTCCATTAAATCCCTATGGGTCCCTATGTTATAAACAAAAAAATAATAATAAATAAAAATTGTAGGCTTATGTTTATACATATATAAATATGTTATCGTTTAAAGCTATTGTGGGTAATTACGACTTTGTCATGTAGAAAGCTGATTACATTACTCAGTTGAGTAGAATTTATAAAAGTGTGCCTTAAATTCTTAAAAAACAATTATATTAAAGCAACAAAACTCGTTTCTGTAACTTTTCTCCGATAGCATATATAGTGCCTTCAGAAATGATCTCAACCCACGTGACCAAATTGCTACTAAAACTTAACCACACAAATGTTGCTAAACGATTACTTTGCCCATCTTTTGCTTTAGCCAGTACCTTACCTTTAAAAAAAAGCAATAAACAAATAAAATCAAATAAAACAAATCATTTGATTAAGAATTTTGTTTTTATTTGGTCACGTGGCTTATGAATATTTCTGAAGGCACCGTAGAACTTGAAAATTTCAAGTTTTCATATACATGAATTTATTACAGTTGTCAAAAAGTGTAAAAGTCAAAAAAGATGCTAATTCAAAAATATTTTTGGAATTCAAAATAGCGAATAGATAGCTAAGTTAGAGAAATTAATCACCAAATGTCTAAAAATGGCTATAACAAATAAAAATAGCTAAAGCATGTAGCAAAAATTAATAAAAATTGTTTTCCTTTCGGAAACAAAAAAAACTCATTTAATATAAAATTTTAAAAAAATCACAAAATGGCTCAAACATATACTTCTAATCCATTAAATTTTATTCAAAAAAAGTATTAATTTTTGGCAACTACTCAATTACAGCTAATTACGCTTAAACATTTTCATATTTTTTTCCTTTTTTTATTTTTCAAAATCAATATTTGACTTATCTCCTCCATTTTACTATCACACTTTCTATAATTTCTTTCATTTTCTATCCTTCAAGAGCAACTTTTTATTTATTGTAATTTGTAAAAATCTTTCACCAATGATTTAACTAATTTTCCAGATAATAAAAAAATTCCCTGACATTTAAAAAAGCGACTTCCCTGACCTTATGTGAGTAATGTAAATTCTCTGACATTTTTAAGTTTTCCAGCCTGTAACAAGATAAAGAGAACCCTTGGTTATCACAGTAATTCACAAAATTTTATTAATGTTGCTAAATTTAATTATACAGTTAAAGAATAATAAAATTTGAGTTAAGAAAAATATACTTATCGTTAAACTTTGATAGTCTTGCTTACACATACATATATAAAATTAAAAATTCTTGGTTTAAAACTAGTTTTTTCTTTGTAGGTATTATGTGATTAGTAGTAAAATTATTCACAGACAATGCGACTGTCTTAATTAAATTTAAAAAACGAAGATAATAAGACAGATTAAAACTGACAGTTTTCTCGCAAATGCGCGGTAAGGTACTACGTATCATCGACCTGACGTCATTGGGTAAAATACTTTAATAAAAACAAATATTGGAAATACGCTAAAGCCATTTGACGATTGAACGCTGATACAAAGTGCCCTATCCATGTTGAATCTAGATTGTTTATTAATTAATTTGTTGTTTAAAAAACAGTATAAAATAAAAATTTAAAAAAATTGAAATTTAGTCTGCATGAAATACATTTTTATTATTTGTATATCTCTGAAAAACCATACATAAATAAAAAATCTTGTCATTATTCATCGATATGTTGCAACATAATTCATTTACCAGAAACATTGTGTATATAACAAGTATGATTTCAGAACAACACTGCATGATTCGATTATATTGGAAAGCTTTCCAATTTATTCATATCCTGTGTGACAGTGATTTGTAACAAGATTATTGTCATACGACCAGTTTTTTTGGTATGAATACACCAGATACCATGTAATTAGATTTAATATCATCATTCTAAATAACTACCATCTTCCCAATTACCTATTTTGAAGGTAAGGTATATTCCGCACCTACAAAACCAAATAAGCACTTGTTCCAAATTAAATCACACTCCAGATATGTCAATCAATGTTATTCATAACTGGGATATTTACAACTCGATTGAAAATTAAATTTAATACATATACTAAAATAGAATATAACAATGACTTCATTTACAAACAAAAAGGTGACAAAATTGGAAAAATATTTTATTAAAAAATACTTCACATACCATTCCCTTCTATATTGAAAAAATTTTTAAAACAAAATTATTTTTATTCGTTTTTAAATTTCCCTATTAGATTTTGATAGAACAACAAACAAACAAGCTTTCCTAGATTCGAAAGCTACATATAATTTCTCTTTAATGTCATCGATTATACCGACTAGTTACTTGTGTTACGGAACAATTGGTGAGCTAATTCATCCATTTGTTTACCTTGCACATTACACAATTACAAGTATTTAAACGATTTGTCTAGCTGATAACTACAGAATCCGAAGCTCTATTTTAAAGAATTAAGAGTATTAATCACACTGAGCTTTTAAAATATTGCTACATACTTTGTTGTTACTGTCAAAAAAATTAAAGTAATACGTTTCTAATGTGGTTTTTATGGTCCTGTAGTTATAACTATAACTAGTATTGTAGGTTAAGAAGTTTTTAAGACTTGTATTGTATTAGACAATAAAATGTGAAAGCCGAAGGCGACAATATTTGATTCTAAAAAATTTTAGTTAACACAATAAAATTCTTACAAAAAAAAAAAAACACCTTAAAGACGTATTACTTTATTTACTGAACATTTTTCATAATTCTCTTATTTGTAAATAAAACAAACCTGAAATCCTTTTACAAAATTTTCTTCTTTCAAGAATTATTTCAATTCGCTTTGTTCTTGTATATTTTTTAATGTAAGAAAAAGTAAATAACGAGAATTTGATTACTTCCCGTTCAAACATCGCATTGCCATTTTGTAAGTAGGTACTTTAGATTAGGTAGTTAGTGTTTTAATCTTGTGGATCGTTTATTGCAAAGATAATTTGCAATAGAACTACAGATGTGGGTCATGTCTTAAAAGAGATACGGATTAGAAAGCAAACTAGCAATAGGTGCAAAATGCATCAAGGCAATATGTTACTTCACTCGTGTTTGCAAAATTAAGCCGAGCCAGAGAAAAAAAACCAACAACCTAATGAACCCGGAAACACTTCTAACTCGCAGACGTTTAGTTTCCTGCCAAATTTTGGAAACAATCCAAACAAAAGATTTTCGGTAATATGGGTTTACTGTGAGAATCGGCTGAGTACGAATCTGAAACTACGTAGAGAACACACCGCGGCCATAGATTTCCGAAGCATTGTTGTGTGAAATTGGATTTTGTCATTTTAATTATAATTTTATCTGTTACGTATGCTCTTTTAATTAACTCGAGCGGACACATCACGCCATGAAATTTTGATTTATTATTAGGAGTTTATTATTGCGTAGCATACACGTTCATTACCAATATTGAACACTTTTATTGGGCGTCTTTAACGAATCACTGGTGTGGAAATCGACGCCAACAAATTACTTTATTGGTTTTGAACGTAGGCCAATAAATGGTTTTTATGTACGCACTATATAGAAAAAAAGTAAACGATTTTTCTCAAACCAAATTAAGCGAAAGGAATTTTATAAATTGAATGTGCAATAAGGTATAAACAATAAAAAGTCTAACCAATATCAACAAGCAAAAGAGTTATTTATGTAACAAATACGCAAAATAGGATTTTAGCAGACGAATCGAATTTAAATTAGCCGAGTCTGCTAAAATCGTTAGCATATAGGTGTTAGTGTTGTAAGACTCGATACCCTGTTTTTTTGTTACGACAGATATATTCAGAAAACCTTTTATTAAAATTTACTTCCTTTCAAAAATTATATAATTTGTTAAAAAAAAATTATTAAGATGTTCCCATAGCTACTTTATGTCCTAGATCGTCAAAAAACATTTTTCAAATTTCTTAAAGTTCGTAAAATAACCATTTTAGAGTGAGTGAACCAATAATATATTCATTATACAACAAAATAGTTAACAATTAGGCACTTTTCACTGACAAACATAAATAGCAGGAAACGGAAGTGATAAATGTTAGCGTCAGATTACACAATTATTTGTTAAAACCAAAGTTTTACAGTTCAAATTAAATTTTTTAAATTTTGATAAAAAAAATATATTTTTTTTATCAAAATCCAGCTTTGATAATTTATAGACTTACAAACATTTCTACCTCACGATTTGTCTGGCTTTACTGACTCTCACTCTCGCCAATGCATTTTGCATTGCCGTTTTAATTTTTTAATCTTTAATTTGGCCTTTATTTGATGAGCTACAAAGTTGGCGCAATGATACCAATTGCTCCTTACTTCAAGAGCTATCGATTGATACAAAAAAATCTCAATTTGAGTGGTCATTATAGATTTCCATAAGATGGGAACAATCTTCTTTATAAACCAAAAAGATTTGTGTTTGTCTTTCATGATGCGATCCAGACTATAATAGTGAAATTCTTTACGCACCTGACTGGTACATAGAAATGTTCTACAGAATCATCTTAAATTGTCATAACACAAAAATGTTCAAAATTGTCACAGTATAATGCCTCCTAAAATATCACAGATACACATTCTAAATTGGTATAGAATCATAGAAAGATTCTGAATCAAATTGTTATAAAAGCAAAAGAAATATTGTTTCTGAACAGATTACTACGAAAGGCTAGCTCTATGCTACCGCAGATTACGACACTACAAGAAATCCTATCCAAAAAACCTGAGAAAGTCGAAAATAGAGCATCTAGAGCTACTAACTTCAAGAACTGTAACTACCTAGCGATTTGCCATTATCTATTCCTTTATCTAAAGGGTCATAGAGAAAAAATCTTAATTTTTTTTTAGTCGAATCTAACGTTTGGACTGCCTAGCAACTACATGAGCCTTTAGAACGGTACTGAGCTTCATTGAAGACACAGGTCTGCTACATTAATTCTACTTCTGGAGGTTACACACAAAAAATCTCTTGATAAAAAAAATTGCCTTTAAAATTCGGTTTGGAATAAAAAAATTGTCATAGAAACGTCATTTACATTGTCTTGAAGTTATACCAACGTACCAAATTGTTACAAAAAATGTTCCGAATTGCCAAAAAATCATTGAAACAATCTTAAACAAGAATAAATACGATCCACGACTGTTCAACAGAATCCTTATAGGGCCTGGTTTTGATTATACTTACTGAATCAACATCTAGACAACATTTGGCGTATTAAGTGCATCCATAAAAATATTTAAAAATTCTTGATTAATAAAACAAACAGAACAAAATGGAATTAAACCAAATTTGTTTGGAAAAGAAGAAAATATTTATTAAAAGTGAACCGTTTGTTTATAGTACTGTGTCAAACAATAGGGAATATATAGAAATATAAAAAGTTAAATACACAAATTAAGATGATTTTTTACGACCTCTTACAAAAGTCAATCAAAAACAATGTTAATATATCCAAAAAACAACATAATACCAAAAATAAAATAAAAAATGTGAGTTGGTATGGAGCCTTCAAAAATAACCACAAGCCACGTGACCAAATGACAACTGTCTTAAGAAAAAAATGGCCAAAATAGTAACGAGATTTTATAATCAATTTGGTCACGTAAATTGAGATTATTTCTGGTACTGTGGTATACCAAAAATTGTATAAAAATAGTATATTATATCCCAAGGACAGAAAGTAAACAGAAGCAGTCTTCTGCTCGCTACGTTCCGGCATCAAATAAAGCTAATTGTAAGACTGTTAAGAGCTAAGAGATTTTATTTCTAAATCAAAAATTCTAATTGATAGTTAACAATAAATAACAAATAAAAAATGTAGAGAAAAACTGATAACCTTACTGCCTAAAATGACATTTACTCACATTTTTAGGACTAATATAATTTATTTTTGTTAAAGGTAAGAAAAAAAATTATAAAACTCAGATAACTCCTCACACAGAATAAGGTAAACAGATTAAAACAAAAATCAATAATATCTTTTTAATACTGTTTAAAATTTCAAATGTACCTAATTAAATACCTATTTTTAAGTAATCCTTAACAAATAATAATAATAATAATGTGTTAATTTAACAAATGTAAGAATACATTTAACCTTATAGGTCGCAAAACGGCAAAAATAACCATCACAATAAATAATATATCATTTGATCTCCTTATGGTATTGTGTAGGCGATAGATTAACTTAATAGTTAAGGCATACTTAATACCTTATCATGAAGATCCGAATGAATACATTGAAGGTAAAAATATAAAATTAAACTGATACATTTCCGTATTTTTGTAGTTGTGTATTGAATTCCAATAAAAATAATGTTTACAACCATCAGATAACAAATAATTCATAAATTACTAGTGAAGATAAAAATAAAACAATTAAAATAAAAGAAAATAGTATTTGTGTCATTTTGAGGATTTAAAAAGATTATAATAATTTATTTATTAACATACGTGTATAAAATTTAAAAAATGTTAACAGGAGGACTCCATATGTGGAAGTATGCAGTAAAACGTATGGCATGATGTCATTTCATCCATAAGATCACTTGTCTGAGTCATTTTTTAATTACTCCAGGTTTCGCAGCTACAATTTACAACAACGCAGTAATAACATAATAGAAGTCGGCCTTAATTTGTGTGGCTCGGTCATAAAACTTCTATACGGTATCTACATATGAAGCACCTCTCTCAGTAACAATGTAGTTTTAATTTCGCAAGAATGATCCCGTGTGTTAGATCACGGGGCCAAACGTTTTTGAGTTATGTTGGCGTTGCTTCAGCTTAACTACACCCAAGAGATTGGCGTTGGCCGTTACGGCGTGGACCGTTTATTCAATTTATTTTTGAGGAAAATTCGGCCCCCGAGCCGCCATTCTCTGTGGCAAATTAGTACGGTTACAGTGTAATCTATTATGTCTATTGTGGCTGCATGTTGGCATAAAATGGGCCGCATTAACCATGCAAAGTGATAAATTATGCTCTCGGGCGCGCCTCTACGTCGATGCCGACGGCCGCCATCAGTGCAACGATGCGCGTGCCTCTTCAAACACCTTCTCTAAATCTCTACCAATACTAATTTGCAAAATTCTGCAAATTAACATGTTACTATTATTAAACATACTAAATACACAACCAGAACTAACTTCTTTCAACATCTGCTATCATCCTAATAATACTTTACGCAGAAATTTGGCAAACCTATTAAAACAGCTAATTGGATGGACCGATGCTATTTTCATACTCTTAATACAAGCAAATCACTACTTTATACACGAGCTTTAATCTATTACATCTCCATTTTTGCTATTTTAATAAAGTTTAAAACAGTAGAGTACGGTAGGTAAAATTTACAGTGCGCAGACTTAATTAGGCCCGAGCCAAAGGCAAGGATTAGACAAATCTAAGCACTGTAAATTACCTATCGCACGACAACTGTATTAGATTTTTTGGCCGATAAAATTATTAAAAGTTATTAATTATAATCATAATTAATTTATAATAATAATATTTATATCTGTAGAGGTATGGGAGAATTTATTTTATGTTAGTAACTCTACATTTTGTCAGTACGAATACCGGTATTGTAAAAAAAAAATACAATAATCATCCACTTTCATTTGCATTTTCTGAATCTGAGAATAATTATCTTACCTGAATAACCCTGTAAATACGAAAACTGCTTGTTAAAAAAGCTAAAGTTGCAATTTAAAACAAAAAAAAAGAGTAAAAGAAGGCGAAATATCAGCTTGAAAATCCTCACATATCATCAGCAGCCTATCCTAAAGCATCTCCTTTTTCTTTTTGTCACCGGTCTGCAATATTTAACATAGCCCATGACCATTAATTACCCGATGTCACAACAAAGATGGCGTCTGCCCCCACAACAGAGTGACGTTTAAAAATGATATTACTGCACGGCTGGCGTGTACTCTCGTGGCTCGTCCTGTACGAGTGGTAATTAGTTACCCATGGCTTTTGTTGATGACCCGGTTTGTTGATAAGATCTCAAATGTAATCACTTTTTAGCACGTACTTGAATACATTTCTGAAAAGTCGCTTTCTCAAAGTGGCATATAATTTGATTTTCAGCATAAAGAAACAAAAACCCAACCCCCTAAACGAAAACACGTCATGTTAAATTTTCATTTCGGTTGGTATATATGCAACAAAACCACTTTTACCATTTATTAAAGCCTTTGTTAGTGATTATTTCTGTAGTGTTTAACCAGAAACAGAATTAACATTAAAATGAAATTTTTGGGGGATGATGCCTTTAGTGTTTTGACATTTATATCAAAAACTCATGCATTACAAAACACACACAAGAATAAACCTGGATATTAAAGCGTACATAAAATCGGATTATCGGTTGTTAAAACTTTCAGAGAATCGCATAATCCATAAAACAGAGAGTGAGTGTTCGAGTGTGAAATCGGAAAATTCTTCCAAGACTTTAAAAAGGTATTTTCCTTTAAATAAAATATAGGAACTGTAGTTTGCAAACTCCATCCGACACATTTTCATAAAAATTGAGAATTGCAGAACTGTAACTTCTGCTCTAATACTCACAGAATTTGTCACTATACCATTAGCATAATTTAAACCTTCAAATTTAGTTTTAAAAAAATATTTATATATTACATTTTTGCATGTTTCAAGTACATATTTCACGCAGATGTTAATTCGGCGAGGTCAAAATAATTAAAACTAAAGTACACTGTTGAAAGAGTGTTCTAGTCTTATAAAAATCGTAACACCAGACAAATTTACATTTTTAATTGTCATTCAGAAGGTCTTGATCATTTCATATCGTTGCGCCAAATCTTGAATTTTTAGAGACGCTAAATGCAATTTCTTCTTAGATTGTAACCGTGTTCAGAAGTTATTTCTCAACCCCTTTGTTAGTCTTCAAAAAAGCAACATTTCTGCAGGGGCTGTAATAATTATTTTTACAAAAAAACAAACAATATTCTCCTTTGATTACTGCTTAGTTGGTGTTACCTGCATGTTAAAACACCAACGTAAATTAAAAAAACCATTATGTAGACCTGAAAGACGTAAGTGAAGCAGACATTTAAATAATTTGGCGCAATGATACGAAATAAAATGATACAAATAGAAAATACACCAAAAAAATTAAATTTGACTTGTCTTATTATACTGTTTCAAGGGCGTAGATAATTTTTAAATGTTTTTAATGACAAATATTAAAAAAACACCCTTTATGAGTGGTATAGTAGGTCAATCAACAATTAGAATAATTTGTTAACATTTTAGATAAGACAAATACAAGTTTTATTATGTTGTTAAAAGCTTCCACAGGGTTTAAATCCGCAATTCTTAATCAAAATATTTATTGTTCCTAACCATGTTTTAATTTTTCAAATTTGCATTTTTGAGTGACTTTATCCCTTCAAAAATCACAAAAAATTGACAATATGAACGTTAAACTAAACAACATGTAATTAGAATAATGTTCAATCATCTGAAAAACCTTTATCTGTCCCTAATTTTGACTTACATGGACAGATGGTTAAAAAAATCGTATATAAACCGCGAAAGCTTAAGTTTCGTCCTCAATGTTCCAATCTGCTCTCTCGACTACGAAAAGTTGTATTATAATCCTTAGAGTCTAATATACTATTAAAAAATTTAGATAGTAACCGTCACTTTCCGTTTCCACATTTTACTAATATGTAGATCTTATCAGAAACAAATATTATAAAAATTACACATAAAAAATCGTGAAAGAGTGCACATCATTTATACACTGTGTGGACTGAAGAGTTAACGAATTAAAGTGTAAATGTAAGTTTTTATATTTGCGTCTTTAAAAAACCTTAACACACTCATTTGAGTGCTTTAAATAGCTATTATACCACTTAGTGCTAGAAAAACACATTATTGAACTAACAATTTAGCTTTTTTACATTAAAGAAATAGAAAAAGTTCGTAAAAACGCAAATTATAAAACATTGTATAAAAAAACTTGTTTCTTTTTGTATTCGTTTTGTAAACGTGAGATCATGCCATCAAACACGTTCTTTAATATACTATTTCAACATCTTTCTTTAGAAGCGCCGTTTTTTGGAATTGATTTTTTTTAAAAGTAGATCAAAAACATATTTTTATTTTGAAAGTCGATTTGTGTAAAAATTTGACAAACTATACACTTTAACTGTAGCTACATATCTAAGTATATACAGGGTGTACTCCATAAAGGGTATCGTCAAAAAGACCTTAACAGACAATTTTAAAGCTTGTTTTTTTTAAAAAATTATTCAAATTTGGTGGAAACCGTATTTTGTTTACGAGTCATAATTTGACTGGAATTTGTAAAAACTCATATCTTAGTTATTATTATAGATACAGATTTCAAACAAAAACATTACAAAACTGTTATTTATGAACAATTCAATGGCGTTGTCTAATATCTTTTTCACTTAATGTCGATATAGGTATATACATTTTTGTGAGCTTTGGGAAAATACGTTTTCTTAGAGACAGTTTTGTTTAGATATAGTTTTTTTTTAAATCTCGGTTTCTATTCGGATCGCTTATAACAGTCGAGATTTCTTTTAAAAAAATGGACACAAAAATGTAGATGTCAAATGAACACACAATATGTATCAACTTATCTTAATAATCTATCAAATCTTGTCAATTCCATCAAAAAATGTCAATTTTAAACAATTAATTAAGATTTAAAAACGGCTAATCGCCAACTTCTTGCAAACTGTGTCCGTAGCAAGAAACTGTGTTGATTCAATCTTGTTGAACGATCCATCAAAGCAGCACTTAATTAAAAATTATTTTTGGCCTCCTTTGATGATGCACCTTTTAACCTTGTGTCAGAGGCGATATTTTGATTAAACATAATCAGATAAGACGAAGTATTACAGCAGAATTATTTTTACATACCATCGTCATCATGTACTGCCATTAGTTACGCTACGAATTTAGTAAGCAATTAAAGTAAATCAAAAATCAATTAAAATCATTTTTTAACCATAACGCGAGAGCAACCAATTTCATTTTAATATACAATATTGACATGTATAAGCCATTAGGAAAAGCTGAGCCAACAATTCGCACCTGTCGGTGGAGTAATTTTAGATGGATCCGGAAGGCATTGACCCACAGGAGGGTTTGACTTTCTCTACCCCCACAACAAACTAGGCCATTAGGCATTTAATTTCTCTTCGTGGGTCTATAAAACTATCATCAACAGTTTTATTCAACCATTGATGACATTTATCGGTTTATCAGGATATTACACTTTGATGATGACAATATGTATCTTACAATAAGCGATAATTAATAAATAATGAGCAAAAGCTTTAAATAAATATAAAATCGTGTTATAAACTACTAGATAAAGTTCCGAGTAGATATAATTTCAAAACTCTTGTGCAAATGACAAACAAATGAAATACCATCATTGGTAATAATTTCATTATGGATATTACCAACTGTCTGGTCATAGATTGGACTTTAAATGAATTAATTGTTTAGTGAATTATTCAAAAGGAGAATTCGTCTGTACCTAGAATATAATACTGCAAATCGATATTTTATTATTCGAGTTCTATAACCAATGCTAACAATCAAAATGAAACTGTTATAGAAAAGATATTGTTTTAAAGCTATAACCGACAAAAAGTGCTGTTAAAAATGCATTTGCCACTTTCCAAATCGATAGAGAAAAATAATAACTACTATTTGTTAGAAATGAAAAATAGATTGTTTCACAAATTAAGTGTAAATGTTAGATTCACGAGTAAGCGCAGCAAATTATTTCCCCGAAATCTAAAAAAAATAATTCAAAAATGTTTCACATTACAAAGTGTGAATAAATGTTAATTTTTCCGACTTTTTCACGTAATCTGTAAACAAACGTCAATTGAAATCGCGATAAATTTTCCCCTACCGGAACCAATTAAATTAATGCTATTCAAAAGCTCTGAAATTTTGAAATTACTGCGATTTTCTAAATGTTTCACTGCTCCATTTTACGCAAATACAACCGATTATAGAGTATTACGAAAAAATTAATGAACTCTCGAAAATTATACAAATATGTACGAAATACTCTTGGAATTCATTATTGAACGCAATACTAGAAACGCATTCTTCCATTTTGGATGACAGTACTTGATTAAATTACTGCAAACGATAAAGAGCCACTTCAAATTAATTACTTTCCGTTTGCCGCTAACAATAAGAGCGACACAATTAACAACGTCATTTAAGCTTAAAAAAATCTTGCTTTCTAGCTTAATATAGAAGTTACATAATTAGGATTATCAAAAGGATTATTTTTACCCGGCCTTAGAAAACTTTCTAGATAATTAACAACGTGTTATAATAACGCAAATAAAACTTTCTGCAAACCTCACCACAATCATTTTTCATTAAAATCTATATCGAGGAGATAAATAAATGTGATACTTGTCACCACAAGCTGACTATCGATTTCTGGGTTTTAGTGCAAGTAATTTGATTTTTCTAATTTTTCACTTTTTTCAGGGGTGGATAATTTAAGTCGCATTGCACGTGTTTGATTCTGATAAGATCTATAAATGTCATAGGAACACAATGAAATTGCTTTTGGAATAACAAATCAATGCGAATGCCTTGTCTTCCAATTAAGGTTAGGCTGTCAAAATTACAAAGTTTCACTTTTAGTTCTTTTAGAAATGAAAGTTAGGAAGAGAATCTTTGAATTTTGGTTTCTCTCTGGTTGAAACATTTTTTTAAAGTGCAATTAGAAGTTGGGTATACAAATTTAGATATTTTGGTGTAGTTTAAAGCTTCTTATCAATTACGGAAGTTGTGTCGTTTAAGTTCGATAATTTGGTAGTAATAACAGTGGTGTTCCTTATTTATCCCTCGAGAGTTCGCAAAGGGTTTCTGTCTGTAAGTCGGCTTTTGGACGTTTGTTTGCATCAATTAGAAAGGGGGTAGGAGATTCAAAGGAGACCGTCACGCTTCATCAAACAAAACACTCACATAAGAAATCCAGATGATAGGGTTTAGCAGCACCGGCTCCAGCAAAATCACCAACCAACAAACAGAATGAAGCACGCAATCCTGTATATAGTCAATTCACTATTATTTTTTTTGAAGAAGAAGAAGAATAAACGTGCTGAACGAAAAACTTTCACCGGAAAACTAAAGAACCCCAAGCTAAGTGAGTAGTAAATATGAAAACTCCCGACGCCTGTGTCCTGGACGTCGTTCGGACGCACTTAGTAAAAATTTTTTTGGTTCACTGTAATAAGCGTTTCGGACACTTTGCGAATACGTGTCGTGGCATATAACAGCACAGATGGGAGATTGTTTGTAAATTTATTTATTTTTTTTAATACAATATATTAAATTTTACGTTGTGTACGGTATACAGTGTGTTAAGTGTATATGTGCGTCTCTCGAAACTGACACACAGACTGGTTCTGAGAAAGCGTCGCGGGCAAGCTAAGCGGTCAGGCGATAGCGAGGGACTGCCTGTCGGTCGCGACATGAGCGTCGCGTTTTCGCGTTGCCGTTGAGCGCAAGCGTCGCTGAGGGAGGCGTCGGGGGGCGAGTTGCGCAATTTCCGCAACCCCCCAGAATTCGACGTGCCACCACGACTAATTACGAGAGGTCCTGCTGGAGTCGCGCGAATTTCCACATTTTTCCAATGACGAGGAGATTTTTCCCGTTACAACGGACGGCGACGACGACGCCCACCATTATGGAATTTTTACCGAATGCTAAAATGAGAAAAAGGGTAACCGAGTTTCGGCTTTTTGACATCACGAACTCGGATTAAACCAGTGACAGTAATTCATTTAGGGAGAAGACATAAGACGGAAACGGGATAAATTTTATATATTTTTTTAATTGGCTCTGCGGCGGAAAATTGCAGACACTCCAACCACTTCCTTTGCTCCCTCTCGACGCTTGATTTATTAAATTTATTTTTACTCGTTCCGACCGGAATCCGAAAAAGTATAGGAAATTCAGGATGAACGGAAAACAAAAATAATCCGGCGAGAATTTTGGTCAAATACTCAAATATAGAGTGTGTATAAAGTAAACGATACGTTCTAAAAAAATCAATTATAAAAAATAATAGCATAAAATCCTAAAAATTGTAAAAAAATATTTTTATCGTTATCATAATCAACCGCAGTGTCAAAAGTTTTATTTATTATTAACAAAGTTGCCAGATCAATTTTA
Source organism: Tribolium confusum (assembly GCA_029207805.1). Lineage (NCBI taxonomy): Eukaryota > Metazoa > Arthropoda > Insecta > Coleoptera > Tenebrionidae > Tribolium > Tribolium confusum. The sequence continues at coordinate 3,344,704 of JALGAY010000004.1, forward strand.
AGCTATCTAAAGCAAATTTTTACCATTTTTTTTACTGAATGTAGTATGATTTTTTTTCCAGAGAGAAAGCAGTAACCGTTGGTAATTATAATTTGAAATACCCGTTGGTGATTGATTAATTTCGAAAATTAATCAATCATAAACAAGTATTACAAATTTCCAACGCTTACTGCTTCAGCTCTGGTAAAAAAAAACAGATTATAGATATATATATTTTTTAGTTTTAATGGTTATTTGTAAAAAATCAGTGGAACAATAAGCAGTTTCTACTAAGAAGTCAAAGAACAAATGAACATTTTTTTTTAAATTAATGACGAAGAAGTGATTAAGAAGTGGTTGGACAAAAGCTAGAATTATCTAATCTGTTTAATTAAATAATAGAATTAAGTAATAGAATTATATTAATTTGTTTTTATTTTTTAGTCACTGTGGTGCAAATAATGGGCCCCTAATTTAGTTTCCGACGCTAAAACGACTACGTTGTCATAGAAACAATAACAAGAAAAAATTTGTTTACACCACCAAAGTGATTCCAAAAAAGACTTATTTTGTCCTAAATTTTTTAGCGATAGTTTTAGACTAATTATTTTCATTCAAGTTAAATTAGTTATTTGTGATTTAATTAATTTCTACTCTATTAATTAAATATTTGTATTATTTTAAAAATTGACCATTTTATCACGATTTAAGAGTTATTAGTTTGGGACGATTTTCAAACCAATTAAACTCAGCATAAGAGTAAAAATTATAAAATTGCTTTATCTCAGTACGTCCAAAAATTCTACTTGGCCTTCTGGTTGGCCAGATAGATAGTAAACATTAGTAGTTCTTACCACCATTTAATTTATTAAACTGTTACCTTTTTGCGACTTTGGATAGATTTTTCTCCAAAAATGCATCAACTATATCTAAAAAAATCATTACTAATTTTTTTTATAAATTTTGAGTGAAAATATAAGAGAGGCTTTAAAGCATTTTTATCCAAAAAACACTAATTTTTTAAATTTTAACCACGCCACTGTCAACTAATATATGACAACAGTCATTTCCCGAGTACTTAAAAATTGCTCCAGAGAAGCTTTATTTTCGCCTATAATAAAAGATCGGACTATACATATACGCCATTTTGTATACAGTTCTGTTATACATCATTATTACAGTTGGTAGAGCACCTACCTCATAGTAACCATATGAGCTCATTGTTAATTATTTGTTAGTAATTAATTATTTCATAATTAATTAATTAATAACATGATAACTAGACACATACAACTCTTAATTTAATCAAAATAAAAAAAATAAACCATGCTATTTCTAAATTATTATCAAAAGTTTCCTCTAATTAAACCGCAGTTTAGTCGCAGACATGATAATAAAAAATATAAAATTTGACCTAGAAATAAAATATCAATAAAAAAATATTTCATTGCATATTTTTAAAAATGTTGCAATTCACTTCAAAAAGTAATGGCACATTAATAAAATTCATTACTGTAAACCGGGTATATGAATCACTTATCTACGAGTAAATAGCTTATCACTTATCACAATACAGTATTTTATATTAATAAAAGTTTACATCAACATATTTGGTAATGGCATGCAAATTTTAAAAATTATTTAAGATAAAAAAATACAAATATTTCGAAAGGTCGAAGATTATCTTATAAACAAATTAAAGATTGTGTTAAAAAAAATTGTAAATGCTTTTAGAGCTCACATGTATTAAATAAAAATTATGTAGCAAAGATGATAATGAAATCTGAGTGAAATTGTAAATCTAGTAACAATACTACTTTAACGACTAAGGGTCTAAAGCGCAAAAATAAATATTGTATAAAAGATTCTGCAAAAATATATAAATGATAAAACAAAGCTGCTATTACAGATTTTAAACAGTATTAACTAACATAAAGCATTGTTTAAAAGATATAGAGTCTCACGAGTATATCTAAAACTACATCAACAAGTGTCATTATGTAATTATAATTACAAACATTTAGGCAAACAAAAAATGAAACAAACAAAAACGAATTAAAATTGTGAATCATTATCACTTACTAATTAATTTTTGCCTGTTACAATAGCGCCATCCCATATTTCAGATGATACAACTTCAATAGTGTATCATTACATATTATCAAGCAATATGTGCCTTTGAATTTCAAATTACGTGCAATCAATTATTATTATCATTAAAATCTTTATACACATCATAAATATCAAACTCAGTGCAGTTGATTATTATTACAAGTGATAATTTATATCAAAAGCATATTCCATCCACACAATGGCTTTATAAAAAATCAGCTTTCAAAAAATGTTTTAAACAATTTGATGTAATTATCTGTCGAAGCGTTTTTATACGTTCGAATCGATGTTTAAAGCTAACACCATCGTATTAATAATTATTTAGCCATTCATCCCACGAACGCTGTCAATATAAAATCGATTCAAAATGTAGAATTCATTAATACTGACAAAGACTTTAAAACCAGTACGCTATTTTAACTGAATAAAATTAAAGATAATTATGTAACAATTTCCTCTCACTCTGGTTTTAAACACAAAATGACAATTGCGCTTAACGTCATTTATTGTCTTTGGCAAATCTTCCAAATTTTGTGCCTAATCTATTTTAACAAAATTAAAATCTATAGTGAAATCTAGGAGTATAGCTATATTTATTTACAATTGTGTTGAAAATTCTGTTCACAATTATTTATAAATAGATGACTAATCCAAATGAATAATTTATAATATCAAACCCATTGCCAACAAATCCATTCACACACATTGTAGATTTCCTTTGAGAGCAAAAGTTTCGTTGCGTTACGCAGATTTTACTTTCTTTTCGTGAATGTATTTGTAAGATAGTTAAATGGAATGCGTGTTTATATCTGTTCCTGTTATCTCTCTGAGCTTTTCCTCTATAAATATCGTTATCTTCTTTTGCAAAACCATTTACTTATGGAAATCGTTCTTATCGCGTATCTTAGCTGGGAAGTCCGCTTGTGTCATCTATTTGACATTTTAAAGACATTTTTGCTCAAGTTTTTTGATCCGAGTCAAGAACCGATATGGTAAGAGAAACAGGCCTAATTAAGATCCCTTGTTCATTGAAAAAGTTGACAAACAATAAGCGGGAGAAAAAAAACTTTCCTTTAGTGTTCATATAGTCAAGTGGCCGTTTCTGATACATGCTTTGTGTCGAGCTACGGAGGTAGAGAGGAGGAAACACTTCGTGAACGAACAACACAGGGAAGCTTAGGAGAGTTTTTGTTCTAGTGCAACAAGTAAGCTATTGTTGAATATTCCTGCTCCTGCTACAAAACCCAAAACAATATGGCGAAAAAATTACGAACTTCAAATGTTAGAAATTGAAACAACTAACCAAATTATTTTTCTAGGATTTTTCTAGGAATCAAACACAATCGATGTAATAGAGTTAAATTCTGTCCAACTCGACAATTGAACAAAGACAATTAAGACAACTTTGTTTTGAAATGTATTCTCACAGACAATTACAAAAAGTTAAATTAGTTAGACAAGAAAAAGTGTTACTTTAGGTGAACATCCGGGTTCAAAGCCATTTTCACCTGAAACATCAATGTAACTAACGCCCCGACGTGTTAACTACTACAACCATCGAAGCATGTACAATGTGAAGGCATGTCATGTAGACAGTTTATCTAAACAACACAATAAAAAACAATGGAAATACAAGTACCATTTATCTACATCAGTGGTTCTCAAACTTATTTATTTATTTTTTTAAAGAAAACGCAGCAGATATTCCTCCGACAATCAAAATAATAAATTATTTTCTTACATTTCGCGACTGGGACAAAAATGGCCACTGTGACTAAAATCATAAATTTTCAAACAATAGATCTTCAACGAGGGTCTCAGTTACAGTAATTATGTTAATATCATTATTTATTAAAGAAAAAAGATGACAAACAATAAAAGTTTTGGCAAATCTTATCCAAATTAGTGGTGTTCAGGTTAGTTCTTTGTTTTGTTGTAATAACTAGAATAAAAGGATTGTTTCCGCTTCAACACAAATTATTTTTTTTTTGTACTTCAGCGACCGGTTTCGCCAGTTAAAGCATCATCAGGCCGATTCGTCAGCTATTTTACAATATTTTCAATAATAATATTAAACATAATATTAGGAACAATAAACGCTAACGAAGATATTGTAGAAAAGATAACAAATCGACCTGATGATGTCTTAACAGGCGAAACCAGTGGCTAAAATATAAAACATAAATGATGAATCAATACGACATATTAAACAAAATAGAAGACCAAAATTACAGAATATTTATATGTTTTAAATCCTTTTATTTAAACCCTGAAGAAAACGGTAAAAAATTCGTCGAAACGTTGAAAGCAACAAATAAATTTATGTTTTTTCACCCTTAATGGTTGAAGAATTCCCCATAAAGTGAACATAGCTTGATGAGAATGTTATTTAAAAAGACTTTAATATTTCAACGATTTTTTTTAAATATCTATATAGTTTTTTCTATCACCGAGACGCTCTCCTCTCTTACTGGGAAAACTAGTGATCAATATAAAAAAAAAGTTGATTTTTCCTGTTATTAATTATAATAAGACAACAATTATTACCTATTTATTTGCTAATAAAGTTATACTTAAAACCATGTAATAAAAAAAGACATTGCTATTCGGAAAAGCTTTGTCTCCATTAGACCATCTACGAGTAAAAGCTTCTTTTATGTACAATATAAAATATATAGCCAAGAGATTTGTTTCATTAGGCAAAATTACAGAACAGACTCAAGCTTTTTAGCGAAACAATATTATTATTGCAAGAATACTTTAAAAAAAAATTGTAAAAAAATGTGATGTTAATTGAGAATAAGTATAGCTTATGAGGAATTAAAGCCTGGATTAGCAGAGTTCACTCAGTGATTATAAAGTGCTCATCAACATAAAATATTCAAAACACATTAGTAGAATACAATATAACGTCAAAACAAAATAAAAATTTTCAGGTGATATATGAAGACTATAAATAATGTGGTAAAATAATAACTTCCACCCTTTGAATGTGAGAAAAGGTTCATTTACAAATAAGGGATCCGCTATTGATTTCGAAAGCTTCCCTTGTCTCTTTACATTAGCTCATGGGAAAATTAAACGGCTCAGAAATGGTTATTTATGATTCATTCGGGTTTATACCCAATCTAGCGCTGAAACGTATTTCTAGTGGTAACAATCCCCAATTACATGCACAAACATTAAAATGCGTTTTTCTTGGAAAATATCTGATATCGCATAAAGTAGGTGGTACAATCGAGTAACAACAATATTAATTTACGACCCACCATTAAAACGTGACTCGTGCTGTTTATAATCTAAAATCTGTGATATAATTTTGGTGAAAAAGAAGAGAAAGAAACATTATAGTGTTGGAAGTTTTTACAATAATCCGACTTTATGATGGAAATACATCATGGAATAACGAACTTCGAACTTTTAAATTCATAATAACTTCAGAGTTGACTTTTTTATTATTACGCCTCTCTGCTCGTATCTTCGTTCGCCGTTATTTCAAATAGGCCCTCTGAAATGAACTGAAAAACCAACAGAGTCTTCTTTTCCTTTGTGAAAGATAAGCGATTATTTTCTGCTTAGGCACACCTTCATTACGTAGCAAAATTTGCCGTTACTACTAAATTAGAGATTACTTAATTAAAATGTTCTTTTCATCTTGCAAAAGTGAAATGCACATAAAAACACTTCAATAGATGGCAAATAGAATGCGACGTTCCCATAAATTTTATGATCTATAAATAGCTATTGGATTCAAATAACAAACTTATCTCGTTGTGTGATGATTCCAATATTTTTATCCGCCATATGGACAGAATTTCTAGATTTATGTACTTTTCATTAATTCCGGAAAAGTATGAAGTTGAGGTGAAAGGCTGCCATATGGATTAAAAAAAAAATTACTCATCTGGAACATCTAATTGATAGTTAAATTACTGATGCATAAATAATTTTAATGATCACCCAGAGAATTAGAGAAAATTTTGTAATCCAAATCTGCATGCAAGGTTACGTGAATATGTTGTATATACAAGGAATAAAGCACATACTTTGTGATTTTCTCACGACTATCTCATTTACTGTAAGAAATACCACCCGCCGGGTAAGATTTCCGTCTGGAAAAGATTCAGGAAGCAAGGATTTGACGAAGTAATTAAAGAGTAAACTCCGTTGCTATAACTGAAAATACAGGGACAATTTTCCCATGATATTATAATTTTTTTTCTGGTTATTCTAATCACCCTGTGCACGATTAATTCAATTTCCCTTATTTTTCCCCTATATTCTATTACGATCATCCCTTATTTAGAAGAGAGAGCGTTTCTATTCTATTACGGATAGGTGCATCTCGAAAAAGACTAAGCAAAAGATTGCGACCATTGTTCCAACAGCTGACCGGTATGCTTGCTGGTCAACGCTTCCCAAAAACTGGTCCAGCAGACTTCCAACCGGTTCAGATGCGGATTACCACCAACTTTACTCTCAAGATATACAAAAAGAGAAGACATCGTAAATTAATGCAGTGGAGACGGTTGAAATTTGCTAAAGAAAAAAACGCGCTCAACTTGGTAGCGATACCCAAAAATAGGCACTGGATCTAATTCGAACAGAATAGATTAAAATTTTTAAGAATCGGAGAATTATTTGTACCTCCAAACATATCTTTGCCATCTGGTGCACAAAAAAAAACTTTAGGGAGAAAAAAAGGTAAAGAAATAAAAACGAAAAAAACAGATAACAGGATTATATTATCTCATGACTTGGTTGTTGTACTTATAATATACAAAAATTTAGAACCAATGTTATAAGTTCACTTATTTTATTATTTTTCTATACTCCTCAATAAAATTCTAAAGCCACATTTCTCATCAAAATGAACGCAATTCTCTGAAAGTATAGAAATCCAGATAAATCGAAATCTTGTGAACACAATTTATTCTTTATAGAAAACACAATAATCAATATAATAATTTTACAAAATAAACCTTTTCTGACCTAGATTTTTAACAAATGTAACAATAAATCTACATCTAAATCTGCGACAAATTTTAAATGTGCTTCTGTCTAATAAATTAAAAATTCATATGTATCATTGTGCACATAAACAAAGTCTTAAGACGACTACAAACTAAAATTGTTAGAAACACTCTCTTTTTGTGCAGGCTCCATCGTTATTTATTAGGCCTGGGAAAAGTATCGATACCTGCTCAGGTATCGTACACCAATACAGACTGCAATCAGGTATCGAAGTATCGATACTTCCGATACCTCGATACCGCCGATACCTTGATATCGCGATACCTCCGATATCTCGATACTTCCCGATACCTCCGATACCTCAATACCGCGATACCTCGATACTTCCGATACTTTGATAATGGGTGGCTATAAATGAATATCCTATCCAGACTGCTTTGGATGTTGGAAACACAAGCTATTTTGATGAAAACAAAAGAATTCACAAGCTATTTTGATGAAAACAAAAGAATTCACAAGCTATTTGATGCGATATTTATTTATCGCCACCCGATACTTCCGATACCTCGATAATTCGGATACCTCGATACCTCCGATACCTCGATACCGTGATACTTTCCGATACCTCGATACCTCCGATACCTCGATACCTCCGATACCTCGATACCTCCGATACCTTGATACTTCCGATACTTTGAAAAACAGGTATCGCCCAGCCCTATTATTTATATTACTAATTACTATATAAATATTGTTAACTGACTGAATTTTCAAAAGAACCTCTTTCTTATTGCGGTGTGTTTTCTCGCTACTTATGTGCTCAATGGTACATTTATTATGCTTGGGTGTACAGTAATTGGGCATGGTTTAAACCCTAACTAATTACCAATAACCGTCATTGTTATTATGTCGATATTTAAACGATTTTCAAACTAAAGAATATTTAATATAAAAAATAAAGCAAACAATGAATTTCTGCTTTATACTACTAAATGCTAAATGAATAATGTACAATTTATTAAGTATGTAAAATATGTTAATAAACAATAAACTATTTGTATACATACCGCGTGTTTATTAAAAAAAAAAACTCAAGAGTGCTGTAGAACAATTGCAAAACAATTGTTGGATAACTTCATTGGCCATACCTGTAAAAATGAAAATGTCAATCAATTTTAGAAATGTCACTTTTGCATATTAAAGCATAATTTTGTCATTTCCTAAAAACTAGAGTAATTGATCAACAAAATTCTCTCACATTTTTTTTTCCTTAAAGCAAAGACAAGGCGGTTTAGTACCCAAGATTTGGCCAAAAAATAAAGCGGTTTGGTCTAGTAGTGTCCAAAAATATACAAAATTACAAAAATAATAAAAAAAATTGTTTAATATTTAAAGTTGGCTTTTTTTTAAACTGGGCTTCAGTATTACACACCAAGATCTGTTATTTACATACTAAGAAAAAAAATCTGTTTTGACAAAGTAAATTAGATACTTTTCCTTATGTTTAATCAAACTGCTTTGGTTATCAACTTTTAACTTTAATAATAAAAGGCTTTAAAGTTACCGTAAAATACGAACCGATTTTAAAGCCTTTTTTTATTAAAAATTAAATGTTGATAACAAAAATCAGGATGCTTAGACATAAGAAAAAGTGTCTAAATTATAATTCCAAAAACAGAAACGTTTTGATAAATAAATAACAAATCTAGGTGTGTAGTGCTAAAGTCCTGTTTTCAACATATTTTTTTTTGTCAACCTGATATTTTCAAAAAAAAAATTTTAATTATATTTCTATAAAGAATCAATCCTCTTCATTGTTTTAAAAAGAAATTCGATTAATTTTTGGCCTAATGATGAGTACCAAATTGTATTAAACAAATCTTAATAAAATCATTAACACCTTAGTTTTTAAAAATTAATTATTTAATTTTATAAGGAAATCATTTTAAAAATTACTCCCCTTTAGTCTCTCTCTGATTGTAAACCATAAGCAATATACTGGAAAATAATGAGAAAATTTGTTCTTTAACATCTAGATTAAGATCCTTAATGAAAATTAAGGAATAATTAAAATTAAAAATGGTGTGGCTTCACCCATTTGATAATTTTAAATAAAATAGCAGATAAAATAAAAAAAAAATTGTGTTGCTATAATTCAGGTTCTATACTTTTGACTCAATCAATACATAAATCTAATTATATGTCCATTGTTACTAATTAGTCTTGACGTGTAATTCAGCTGATTAGTATATTTGTGATTGTTATAATTTTAAATAAACTATTCAGTCAAGCCTTTTTTATTATTGATTAGACCCTTGAGCGATTTGACTTGCATTTATTTAAACGTTTAAATGGAATTATTGTTACATAATACTATCTATCACTTCAGTAAGCAATAAAAAAAAACTTAAGTATTGTATAGAAATTGTTGTAAAAGTCATTGGAAAAAGAAATCTAACCGCAGGTCCAACTTAAAATATAATTATATAATTCGCTCTACGGTTCTGTTATTATAATTTAAATAGTTTTTCTAACAATTTTTTACCTGTTAGCTATTTTAAATAAAAATGTAGAAAATGCTGCGGTTTTGAAATGAATCATTAATGAAGAATTAGGAAAGAATCGTCATTAAAATAAGCAAAAAGTTATAAATTCCATAAAACAGTATAAGGTTATGTTAGTACAGTGAAACTAATAATATACCTTTAATAATGCACGTCATGTACCAGTAATACTAATATCTACACTATATTATGTATTTGCAGGATAATTTGCAAATCTAATGACTATCGATTATGAATAATAATTTCTTTACTTAGTTAACATACAGTTAAACGTCTCTATCGCAAAGTTTGACTATATTATCTACATAAGTGAGTCACTAACTAAAGTCAATATTTCTTACTAAAATAAAAGTACTATAAATCGTTTTTTTTAAATATCTATCAGAACTTTCAGTCTAGTTTCAAAAAATTCGCAAATGATTATAGAGCAAATAGGGATATGTTAGTTTGGTAGTCGAAATTCGCAGTTATTTGGATAACTCGTATGCTATTCGATTAAGTGCTGTAGGTTACGCTTTTGTTGTTTCCATAATCTAGCGTTTAATGTTCAAAACAACAGTGTTACAGTTACTACCGCAGCATTTTATAAATGAAAGGTTTTTGTGTAAATAATTCTTTATCAGTTTTGTTATTTTAGTGATTCATTGTTACGTAAATTGTCGAGAGTCTCTAGTAGTTTGATAAAATCGGCATGAAATGAGATTAGGCTAAAACAGAGAGAAAACAAGAGACAGGATTCTGTTAGTGTCGTTAATAAAGAATAAGTAAAGGGATAAATCTCGACGCATGTGGCGTCTGGATGGCTGCCGTCGCGACGGTGCTCAGCTGCGACAACTTCACCAGAAAGGATTACACTGTAATGCATAAGACTAAGTTACGTTTCCTAGAAAAGGTTTCAGGAATTCACTCTTAAATTTATTATTAGTACAGGTATGAAATTTACCTCACTGTCATTTGAAATTCCACATGAAAATATCAAACAAGGCAACTACTTTTATTTATGCATCTTGAACTTAGGTAAATTTACAACACATATTATTGAAAGGGTAAATACAGATGTTCTTTTTGAACAGATGTGAGTGTGTAAAAGTGCAGGTGAAGAGAGAAAAAAAAGTCTAACACAGCACTTATTTTTCTATTTACTTTTTAGATATATTTTTGGTATTTTATGTGGAAACACTTAGTGTTAAGTCACTTTTCACCTAGACTAATAAATCAGGTAACACAAAATAAAATTTTTATAGACTCATGTTACTTAGTAAAAAAAACTGCTTTACATTAAAGCACACTGGCGACATAAAAAGTTCCCTCACGAATTCAAAGGGGCCTCTTTGCATTTAATTCTGCTCGAAACAGGTTTCGACGTTAAATTGGCTACCCATTAAGCTACCCGCGTTTAATTATCTTAGTTTAATACATAATGATAATCATTGTTCTTGTATAAGATGTATATTCTTAATTTGTATTTACATAACAACAGAACAAGTTTCATTGTACCTAAAATATCTACAACAAGAACAAGAGGAAATCTATCAAGTTTCTTCTTTGATTGGAAAACTTAATCGAATTGATCAAAGATCGAACTACATTACCCGTGAAAGTTATGCAAACACTTCTTGTTGCAATGAATAGTGTGCACCATGTGGTGTCACTAAGTCAGTTGCGAATACTATGTGAAAAGTTGCCAAGCGCCGTCAACCAAATGACCTTTGCTACAATAAGATTTACTGCCAGGTTTTAATGCAACGGTTCCAATACTTTACATTGTAACTACACCAAGTAACAAAATTTCAACTTGCTTTCGAAATTTCGCAATTATTTGCAAGGTTGAGGTTTTACTTTAAGAAAGGGACCAGTTAGTAAATTGTTGTATGGATGACTTACTTAAAAAAATGTTTTACTTGTATTCCAAAATTTAGTTGTTATAAATAAGCGGGTTTTCTTATGACAGTTTTTGCATTTTCATCACTTTGCTTTTTTGATGTATATCTAATCATTGCAAATTTCTTATTAATATGAATAGCATTGTTTATTATAATTTATATGTGATGTTGATATAAAATAAACAGTATTACCTTAACAGCACTGACAAAAAAACTTATAAATAAAAGTCAATTTTCAAAACCCAAAAACACGGTGAGCAAGAAATAATGAACTGAGTTAACTACAAAGTTATAAAAAAAATTTTTGGCAGTTGTCGGTTTGTTAAATAATAGGTACATCTACAAATTATGTCTTACACTTGTCAAAAAAATATTAAATAAAATTCTATAATTGATCCATTTTCAACAAGAATAAAGATTTTATTAAATAATAAAGTGAGATCGGAATGTAACTGAATCAGAGCAGACTGTGTCAGCGTAACTGTAATGATGTGTCTAATTAGGGTTGCCAACCGTCCTTTATTTCAAAGGACAGTCCTCTAACTTTATAAACTGACTTTTAGTCATTAACATGTACTTAAAGGACATAATTTGTTCTTTTATCTAATTTTTTTACCAAAGAGAAACGAGCAAGCGTTAGAAAATTGACATACCTATTTATAATAGGTTAATTTTAAAAATAAATTAATTGTCTAGACGTCGTTTTAAGTCACCAAAATAAATTTTAAGTACGTATAAAAAAACAAAAGTTCTATCCAGACTTGGGTTATTAAACCTACGTAAACAAGGTATTTAATGGCAAAGTGTAATAAGAAGAATTACGACTAGTGAAAAAAAAACAGAAGTAGATTCTAGAAGAATTTAAAAAGTAGATACTCCAAAAATTTGTAGAAAAGACCCAATGAGAAAAAGATCTTAAAAGATTAATATGTATGTTGTGTAAAAAAAAACAAAGAAAAAATTTAAAAAACGTAGTTTCGACAATTCTAAAAGAACTGTGGATTGTAGGCCTATAGAAAAAAAATCACAAAAGCAACAATTGGAAGAGAAGAAGAAGAAAATACAACTAAAACAAACGATGAAGGAAGACTTAAGAACGTCAATTGTGAAGTCCTAGAGGAACAAAATTGTAGGCAAGTTTAAAAAACAATATTTCCTAAAACAAAAACAAAAATTACTACTAAGGGAAAAAAAGAGTTAAGAATAGTAAAAAACCAAGAAAAATTGTAGATTAATAAAAAAATATTTTTCGAGCCGAATACTGAGAAACAAAGCAATTACAAAAATTTTCGCTTCAAACACCCAAAAATCTCTATTTAAGTTATTTATATTAAAGTTTTTAATAAGATTTAGGAGCTGGAAAAGCCAATTTGCACTCTTTTTTATAAAAATTGCAGTAAATATTTAGTTTTTGTAATAATCGTCGCCTTTGGCTCCCAAAATGTATATATTTTTTGGTCTTTCGAGCCAGATGAAGAGAAACGTCTTATTGTTAGTATAAAAAAAAACAATTTCTCATAAGCGTTTATTTTTACTATTTTTATAAACAATGCAGAAATTTTTTTTATGTTAGTTGTTTTTCGACTCACAAAGTATGTTTAAAACTGTATCGTCCTTCGAGCGGGATGAAGAAAAATGATTTGACTATAGACAGGACATTTTGCAATAGTCTTGTTTATGGCACTCTTTTTTAGACTTTTATTTTTGTTACTTTACTACTAAAGTTTTCTCTCTCTTCCACGGCTTGTTCTGATTCAGTTGCATTTCGATCTCAGGTTTTAATAGAAAACAATGCTAATAAAAAGCCAGAAACAAAATTTAGAGGTAAGATTCAAAATATGCACATAAATTTTCATTTTCAATACATAAATAAAATCGCCGTTTTAGGTTATTAAATACATTAATTAGTGTGTTCAAAGTTACATTGTTCACTTCTTCTACAATTACAGCCTGTAATTCTTCATCGTTATTTAAATTTCTGTTAAATACTCTATATTTAAGGTGGCCAAATAAGAAGAAATCTAATAAAATAAAATTAGGAGATTTAATTGACCAAATTCCTTTAATAATTAACCGATTTAGAAAAAAACTGCTCTAAATATTCTATTGTAGCACAAGCGGTGTGAGCTGTTGCAGAATCTTGCTGAAAGCTGGAAGTAACCCCTTCGCAATTCGTTTTCGTATAATTCTTGTATGAAAGATTGTAAAATAAAATTTACATAACGTTCTGTACATTTTTCTCGTACTCTTTAAACCTTAATTGACAACGAATCAATAATTTGGTCCTATATGGAATAAGACCTCGGTATCTCATATAATAAAATTACAATCTTAAGAGAAATTGAAAACAAAATTCGAATTTTGTTGTCATTTTGACATTTCTATGATGTATTTAACTTCTTTAAGTCGATTTTTCAATTACTATATCAACACAAACAGTTTTACTAAAACAACAATTTGATAGTTGTAGGTTCTATGTAGTTCACAGACAGGAAAGAATAGCTCACACAAGATAAAAATGATAAACACATAAATCTACAAACTTCAAAAACCACAAAATATATGTTTCGAACGATAATGAATTTTTAACCACATCATAAACAAGTAAAGTACCCACTTCACAAGAGAATATTCCAATAAAGTTCTATCTTTGTTAAATGCATTGAAAATAAAGCACAATGTTTATTACCTAGCATAAAACGCAAAACGCATATTAAGTTGACCCTTTCTTTATGATTTTAGAAAAATAGCTAATTATATAGATAGGCGGTAACACTACACAGTTATTACATGTTCAATTATAAATTTATTTATACATCACTCTTTAAAACACTAGATATTATTTAACTAGCCTAATTAAGAGTTGTAGTCAGCTTCATTAATAGTCAATTTCTAAATAATTTTAACACATTGCAATAAGTAAGTTTCTCTATTTTATAAGATTACTCATCGCCAGACATACAAGAAAACGAAAGAGCAACTAAATGTCGATTAACTTCTTTGAATGGTTTTATAGACTAGTCTTTGAAAACAAGATAAAATAACAAAGTTTATTACTCAAGAGTATTTCTTTCCATTTAGTTCTTTAACAAATTTTTCAAATAATTTTAATTAAACCAAAAACCCTTTTGTAATTAGAGAATAGTTTCTACATTTCCATATTCGTCTGATGAGCAGTTAGTGGTTAGCATTATTGTCATTTATTTGTGGTATCATTCCTCAGTCGAGGAATGCTGCCTGCTTGCTACTGTCTTTTCACATCGCACCGACATCGAAATAAAGCTTTAATTATTGTCAACTGAGTGGGACCATGGGGGGCGCCACCAACACTACGATGCAATTTTAAACGAGACGCGTGGGTTACACAACCATTAAAACTGACACTGCCGGAACGATCGACCTAGATGTTCATTGTTCAGTGCTGGATATTCGGACAGTTGAATAGGTATATACGAGAGTACGTGACCCTCACAGGTTGAAACCAACACAGACTTAAATGAAAAAAACTATAACAACAAAATGGGAAAACAAAGGACAGAGTGGAATGAGATTCGCTTGGAATGTCCCTTGTCTAATTTCCAATACAAAGTTGATCAAAGTGTTTTAAGTATTGTAAACCCAAACACTTCTCCCAAAAAAAAAGAGAGCATGGAAAAATACTAACAGTAAATGTTTAAATTGGTCTATAAAATTTTTGCTATAAAGAATTCGCCATAAAACAACAATACGTAAGAAATGACAAGTTTTTTACCTTTAGAAACTTTAGAAGTTATATTATGAAAGGATCAAGTAAAAGTATTAAATGTTTCATCATTTGAAGCGATGTCATCTGTCACCAACGCCTTCACAAAACAGAAATTTAGAAAAGAAAAATGATGAGCCAAGTTTCATGAATAATTAGCGACACTGTCAAATGTGAGTAATCACAAAAGATTTCCCGACAATTTTACAATAAAACCGAAATTTATAACTTAGATATGAAGCAACTAATAAATAACAGTCTCATTCACGTTTATTGATAGATAGTCTAAAGGAAAGTCCTGTATAAAATATTTATTATGTTACACTTACATTAAATTACAAACAAAAATTAGAAAGCAAACAGTGTCCCAATATACCAGGAAGCTTTCGACCGGTTTTAGGGGTTGTTGTATCTTAGTTTGTATAATTTATAAGCTTGTTAATAAGAAAAAATTGTAAAAAACATGTATTTTATTTTTAAATTACATAATGTAATTATTATAATTAAATTTTCAAATAATACTTGACATAATCGGATTAAAAACAACTTTGCTCGATAAACAATAATGTTGTTATAGAGTATTATATCAAAATACAAAATTTAAATAAAATATTTAAATAAATATCAGCATTTGATGACAAAATCCATCTACGTATAAAAGCAAAATGTAAATTAAATTGTAAATAATTGAAAAAAAAAAATGTAACTGATAGGTATAATGGTTTTGACAGATTTTGGAGAAAAGCACATTTAATTCCCTCAAAATTCGTTAATTAATTTTATATAAATGTACATAGCAAATACATCCTTTTGAATAATAATAAAAAATCTGGTGTGAACTGAAAATTAAAAATTTTGTTCAAATGCTAATAAGCAGAGGTGTAACATATAATTAAATTGCTAATAAACACATTAAATTTAATTGCTTGAGTAAGATATTATTAAATATATCGCACTTAACGCAAAACAAACTCATCAACAAAATTAAATATTCAAACATTTTGTTTTGTTGAATAATATTTATAAAATTTTCTTTTTTGGTAGCCGCTCTTCAAAAAGGTTACTTTGGAAACTTAAAACAGTTCTAAAAATGTCTCTTTTTGCACGACTGGAAGTAAAAAAAAAGAAGAGAAATGATTTGTTCTAATATCAATTGAATTTAAAAAAAAAAAGAAAAAGTAGTGGAAAATAATGGGTAAGGATACAGTCACAAAAAGAAAGGAAAAGTTGTGTATTAATTAGAGAATTAGATGACAGAGTAGAAGAAGAAAATATACTCGTACAAGAAGCATTATCGTAACTGCTGAAAGAAATTATATTAAAAAGAACATTAGAAAGAAATCCAGGACAGCATTAGTAACGCTATCAAAAGCTCTGAGATCTCAATTTCTGCAAAAAAATTTAAAATTATAAGAAGAAAATACAGAACTATCAAAAAGATAAGTTTTCCCAGATGCTACCATTGTCAACAATCTGAACATAATACTTACAATGCACTTGCAAAGATGGATGACAACAATATTGTTTAAGATACAGAGACAATAATCATATAGCTAGAGAATATACAGAATAACAAGTAAGAAAGATGATAAATAGCAGTATAGAGGCATTATCTTATCGCAGTATCTTGAAGTACAAGTAAAGAGAAGAGAATCACGTTGGGTGTGAAACTAGCCAACACTTTCTTTGTAAATAGAACGGCATTTTGAATTGTAAAGTATCCTCTATGGACTCTATTTTTTCAAAACATTCCACTTTCATTTACATTTTATTTACAAAAAAATAGATTTTTTTATCCGTGTAGAGATAATAAGAAAATGCAACTTCTAGAACCAGAATAAAAAAAGTAGGAAATGAATACAGATGTGTGATAAAGATAGAATGAGATAAAGAAGATAAAAGCATGTCGGAGAAGATGTGATTGGCATACCAATCTCATAAAGGCATGTCTCTTAGTAAAGTATCTCTATGAATTCAATTTTTTCAAAACATTCAGCCTTCGTTTACTCTTCGTTAACTGCCTACTTAGATAACAAATATAAAACTTGTCAAGGTAAAATTAAGAAAAAATTAGAAAATGTAAAAATTTCTAGCCGTCTAGAGATAATAAGAAGATGCAACTTCTAGAATTAGAATAAAAAGAAGAAAAAAATAAGTACAAATGTGAGAAAATAGAGTGAGATAGAGATGATGAAAGCATGTCGGCGGAGATGCAATTGCCGTATCTAAGTTATAAAAAAATGTCTCTTAATAAAGTATCCTCTAAGAATTCAGTTTTTTTTAAACATTCGCTTTTCGCTGACTGCCTACTTAGATAACAAATTTTTAAAGCTTGTCAAGGTAAAATTAAGAAAGAATTAGAAAATGTAAAATTTTTTATCCGTGTACGAGTTAATAAGAAGAGGCAACTCCTAGACTCAGAATTAAAAGAAGAAAATGAGTAGAAATGTGAGATAAACATAGAGTGAGATAGAGAAGTTAAAAGGATGTCGAAGGAGAAGAAGAGATGTAGTTAGCGTACCTATATCATAATATTGTTACGAGTATATTATTATATATTACGAGTATCTCTCGTCAGAAGAAGATTTTGAAGATTTTTATGTTGAAAAAGACAGCAAGACAGAAAAATTAAAATCCAAAGAGCGGCACAAAAAATCGAAGAAAATCATAAAAAAAAATTCGCAAACAAAAATAGTTAATGTTGTAAAACTCCTGTTCAGTTTGTTTTATAAGAAAAGAGTGGCGAAGAACTCCCAGTTTTCTAGACTAAACTAGAAGTACTTTTTCACTCATTTCTCTTAAGGACAATTAAGTCTAAGGCTTTTAATTCGTTTTATGGTATAAACTTTTAAAATAGAAAGAAAGTTTGCTCAACTACAGATACTCTGCTTCTTGAAATTGCGTCGCCTCAATATTTTGGGTCTAAATGTTAATATCATTTGTTATTTTTAATTAGACAGACTTCCCTTGTTGATTGTGAAACTTCCCTTTTGAAGGGACTCGGCTCTTAACAAAATCCTAGTTTTCATACTTGTTACATAAATTAAATAATTATAATAATCAATTTAAGCTACGAATCAGTAATGAAACCAAACTAATAACATAATGGAAACAGTGCATTATCTTTGAAGAAAAGAAAAAAATTAAAATATTTAGATAATCACAAAAATAGTCAAAATTTCAGGTGCCACAACAAGACAATTACCTAATGCAACTTACGATATCCATTTTGCTTTTCTTCAATTTAATTTAAATCATGATTTATTCCAACGCAATCAATATTGATGTCACCTGTCAGAGTTGTTATACACTCTCCCCACGTTCTACCAACATTTAATTGCTTTGAAATCAAGACTTAAATGTCAACATTATCAATACCATACCGGATTATATTAAATTCTTTGCGATTTAAAAAAACGATAAATAAAGTTCAATGTTATTAAATCTAGTGGCAAGAGTAAAACTTCATTCTTAATTATTGTTATCAAAATGTTGATAATATCAGAAAGAAAAAAGATCAAATTAATGAGATTTTTGCCTTATTTCAACAGAGAGGGTGCGAGGATACAATGTAATGTGAAAGTAAATAAGGCGATAGTCGTTGTGATGGCTTATTCTATCTGGTAACATGAGTGTGAGTTCCCCTCTGTCATAGCAACAGTGGGTGGTGGTTGACAAGGGAATAGTAAAAGCGATGACCTTTTTAGAATTAGGAAATAAAGACGGTATAGTGAAACACAAAAATAGAAAACATCGCGATCGATGAACGAAAACAAAATACTTTGTCAATCCATGACAGTGTTGAATAGCATGATATAAAACTAGTATGTAAATAAACCCATTTAGTTTTTAAAAATTCATGTAAATATAACGTTACTTTATATCACAATGATTAAGAAAATACTGCACTTAGCACAAATGTTTCGCAAATTTAAATAAACAAAATAAAAGTACACCGGAATAAAACAAACAACTTTTTTTTACAACAATGTCATTTGCCTTTCGCTATGTAACCTAAATCTTTACATAAAGTTGAATGTTATGACGTGAAAGTTGAATTAGCAGGAAGATGCATCATCGTTATAAATAATGAAAGGTTAAATTCAAATTAAACAATTTAAAAAATAAACAAATGATTGTAATTTGGGTCAAATTATATTTCCGGTAAATGATAATTCTTTCAGTTTTTGTAACGATTTACCATAATTTTACACACTGACTGTCGTGAATTGCACAATGCCTGACATTTTATTGAAAGATGCGTTCCAGTTTTGATAGTGAAACCTATTTTAAACTCGAAGTGAAAGAAGAAAAATTACAACTAATTAAGATCTCAGATCACTCATCAAAATATGGCATGGAAAAAGATTAAAAACGTTTACGAAATTGCTTCAGAGAGACAGATTTAAATTTTATAATTTTAAGAAAGGTTTTGAAAAGTGTTATGCCCGCAGCTACGGCCATCTTGACGTTTATAAATATAACTTAAAATATACCCGAAATTAAATCTTCCAACACGCAACAGTAATTTCGTAAGAGCTTTAGTAATGTTTATGGTTTCCCTAACCTATTTTTAGGCAGCAATGAAAACATTCGTCGGGTGACGGTTTTAACAAATTATTCTATGCTGTTTTTAACAGTCAAGAAAATTCTTCAAAACATTATAAATTCATAATCCATAAAACATGTAGAAAGATTAAAGATTACAAAGACTTAAAAACTAGTTTTATTACTGCATTAAAGACTCCTACACAAACAGAGAATCGTGTCAAAGTAAATAAAAATAGTGAGAAATATGCTAAGATGTAGAAAAACTATAGTGTGTTCCAAATAAATTTGCCGGTCCCTTGTAGTGAAGTTTTCATTGCGTTTTCAAAAAAGTTATTCAATCTGAGGGAAAAAATAAACAAGTTGTTGCTATTTAGAAGATTGATAAAAGAAAGATAAATTTTAAGTATCCAAAAATGTGTTTTTTAAAAGAATTGACATCAATTTGACATTTGATTTAAAAAAGTGTAAACACTGATAAAAGAAAGCAAAAAGACGCGATATAAACAAACATTCAATTAACTAATAAAGATTAAACCAATGAAAATAAAATATTTCACTTGCTCAGTTAATGTATGCAGAGAAGGTTCGTGGGCAGATTTAAAAATTTCTAAAGCTTCTAGAAATTTAAAAATGTGATGAATTTTAGAATTATCAGTAGGAGTAAAAGAATGACCAGTAGAAAGAATATCAGAAGCAAAAGCAAATAAAGTGTTGCTTACATCTGTATTTTTGTACTTTTCTGTTGTCCTTACATGTTCACGAATTCTGGTTTCAATCCTTCGTCCTGTCTGACCGATATAAACTGCATTGCAGTCATTACAACTTATAGGCGGCTGAATGATGTACAAGAAGAATTTGATCCTTATTGTGTACGAAACAGGTCGAAAAACAATTTTCCTTTTTATGTTATTATTGAAACACTGATGATGAAACATAGTTCTCAAAAGCGTTGTACCACTGTTATATTAGCATTTTGTTTGATTAAACTTGTAAATATGACTTGGATTTTAATTTTTTCATTATTTAAAAAAGAAAAGATTTTTCCATCGAATTCAAAAATTATCTGATTCAGAAATGATGATGTTTTAAGCAAAATAAAAAATTATTGATCTGTAAACATAAATTCTTTTAAATTTGACTTAATTTGATAAAACGTGACATTGATAACAAAATAAGAAACTTTGAGCTATCATTTTCAAATCCATTACACGTTTAAAATAATTTCCTACAAGTTAAAAAGTGAAAGTAATAAAACAGTTGTATTAGAACATGGATAAGCATCATTTGAGAGGATACTTCGAGGAATGATCAGTAGTTTTTTATTTAATAAATAGATTTCTATAGGTTATATTAATCATAAACTCGTGTGAAATTAATTTTTTTCTTAATCTGACAGATCCTTATCTAACTACTTCGGAATCATGTAAGTACAATGTCTAGATTGTATCCGTTTGAAGCTAATTTTAAAATAAATCCACTTCATAAAAACATATCAGAAAATAAAATTTTTATGATATAGAAAAGCAATAATAAATAAATTTTGTTAAAATACCCGTAATACTTTTTTAACTGTATAATTATTGATAATTTCAAAAAGTGAACATTAAATTTCTATAATAAACAATAAATAGGTATTGTTATTGATGTTAATTAGAGATAAAACCCGAATGTCATCAAAAAAATTAAACCAGACCATTTTTTACCATAATTTCGCCGAAACACAAAGATTTAAACAAATAATTTTCCCTCTTTAAACCGATCGTACACCCTATAGCTTTTAACAATATCCGTGAATAATTGTTTTCTCGAGTACATTAAAAAAGCTATCGTCTTTTTCAAATAGGTTTTTTGTCCGCTTCTGTCGAGGTAGAGAGATAAGACGTGCTCATTTGTTCAGTTTTATACTCGACTTCTGCAGGTTATCGTTCCTTTTCAAAGTTTAGCAATTTAGTGAATTTTCAAAACACCAAAACAGTTGTTAATTATTGTGTTTTAGTGATCTTTGTGTAACAAATTCATTGGTATTACTATTTTTATATGTTTTAAGTCCCAAATTGTTTTTTTTTGCATTAAATTCCCACAATTTTTCCCCAAAAACAAAATATGTACAAGCTTCCTTATTACCTCAACTGTCATTAAAATTTTTATTTGTGTAACACTGTGTTACAACAATATTATAGTAATTTAAATAAAGCACTCGCCGGAACGTGGACTATGTAATTGTGCCACAGAGTTTTACTTTTTTTTAATGTTAAATGTCATAGGCAGGCATACATAAAACATATTTTAGGCATACAGTCAGTCATTAGCTAAGCATATTTTAATGTAGCATGACAAATCACAATTTCACTCAAATGAAATATTTTCCTGTCATTTTCACTGTATATCTGTAATATAGAAAATCACTTAAATGACTGACCTCTAGTGCCTAATCTAGAAACTTTTCAAATAGGGAAAATAATTTAACCCATCGTGTTCGAGGCTAAAATTCAATATTTATGTATTCAGTTTTAAAATGTACAGTTTTTAATATGATTTAGTATGATTCAAAAAAATTAAGCAAAATTTTAGCCTGAAATACTGCATATAAATGATAAAAATCTGCAAAAAAATTTTACTCTTTACCTTAAAATCAGCTCATTTGAGAGAAAAAAACCTGCTATAATATGAAATAAAACGTCCAATAATAAATAATTTGGCTAAGAAGATCAAAACTCGGTTTTTGTCTGGGAAAGGCCAAGTTTTTTTTAACCAATTTATTTAGGCTAGACGTATTTTACCAAATCATTTCTCTCAATGTAGATGACACTGTAAAAGGTAAAAATCTAAGATAATAAGCGCGCTAATTTAATAAAAAAAGGCGCTTAGAACGTCAGCCCGAATTTTGTTTTAGACTCGAATAATTGATTGTAAAATTTAGACACAGAAAGCGCTTAAATAGAGCTTTATATATTACATATAATAATAGCATATTATGTGTCAAGATCGGTAATATCATTTTACCGATTGCAGAAAACTATTTACTGTCCAAGTGTTCTAATTGTTATTATTACTGTTGTTCTCACCGACAAATTGTTCTTAACAATGTTGTTGTTAAAATTAATTATTTGTTTAATAAGTCAATAAAGCATGTGACTTAATGCCTAATAATATAATTAACATTATCATTTCTTCACCGAACCTACCAATTTACCATAAAAAAATACTGTTTTGACATAAAACGTCCAATGTTTGTGACAGCTAAAGAACCCCAAACGGCTCTAAAGAGTCTGTTTTACTGCTTAGTCAATCAAGATTCTGACCTATTGACTAGTCAACAAATGTGATATTTTAGTGTCCTTTAATTGACACTAAAATGTGGTATTTACTGTCGATCGACGAAAAATTTTAAACAAACTAACTTACCGATCTAGAGCGGTAAGTAATGTTTGCTTATCGTCGAATTTTCATTAGTAACAAGTAAACAAGTTATACTTGTAACATTTTTTGTGTGATTGATTTTCTTCAAAAAAAAAAATAATAGTAATAATAATAATTGATTATACTTACTGTTCTAATGTTCAACATTACTGACGTGTTTGTGTTAGCAATAAGTAACTCTATTTGATTGTTTATCGCGTTCGTTTCCTAAACAGTGAAGGTTATGTATTGCAAACACAACTTGTCGGTAAGCATTATTTACTGTTTTAAAAATGTAAGTAAATTTATCCAAAACCAATCAAATATTTGTTTTTAATGAAAATCAATCACAAAATATGTCATAATTATCATTTGTTTACTTATTGCTAAGAGAAAGTCACCAGTAAACATCTCGTTTACTTGACACCAATGAAAACTTGACGGTAAGCATTACTTACCACTCTTGGCCAGTAAATTGAATTATTCAAAATTACTTAAATATTTATTATTATTTTTTTCGTTAATCGACCCAGACTATGACAGATTTTTTGACTCTTGCTGGATTTATTACTAGAAGCCCTTTGAAAATTAATCCTTGTAGCTTTTGACGCAGATCAGTGTGACGTCAGATCAAATACAATCGGCAAAATAGTCTAATATTTGTCAGGTTAATTTAGTATGAGTAGAATTAGAAACATTTGAATCTAATAGGGTTTTCGATCGCCTGCACTAGTGTGTATTTCCATTTTTATATATTGCATATTGTAAAAATTGTAAAACTAATGAGCTAATTTCAAGTTGAGATACTAATCGTATTATTTCAACTTGAAATTAGCCCATAAGTGTGCACTAATGCAGTCAATCCTAAGCGCTGTATCTTCTTCTTTATTTATCTCAAGTATTGTTGTCACTTAATACTTGATTCCACGTCACACGCAGTAGTTCGACAGTTTGCCTTTAGTGTCGTATACTTAATTTGAAATAGCAATATTGCAATCTCTCTTCTGTCAAGAAAATTTATAAAATTCTTGGTATATTATGAGAGCTACTTATGAATGCGAACTTCTCTACCCACAAAGAGACAAAAGAATAGATTGCTAATTGGTAGATCCAAGCTTTCAATTTAAAAATATGCACTTAAGACTCGAATTGCATCTATTGATTTTAAATTGTCTGAATAAATTTCTGCATCTTCTCAACAAAGAACAGTATGAAGAAAGATTTATCAGTAGTATCGCGAATTTTAATACGTTTCCATGGCAACAACCAATCACAGCCCCGAATTTTTTAATTTTCCATAGAAACGAAGGTATTACCGGTATTATCTCAACTTGGAATTATCCCATAAGTGTGCACTCCTAACGCAGTCAATCCTAAACACTAACGGGCTAATTTCAAGTTGAGATAATACCGGTAGTATCTCCGATTCTAGGCAAAATTAAAAGAATTCGGGACTGTGATTGGTTGTTGTCATGGAAAAGTATTAAAATTTGCGATACTACCGGTATTATCTCAACTTGAAATCAGCCTATAAAGCTGTATCTTCGTAACCTTTATTTTTCTCAACTATTGTTGTCACTTCCACGTCACACGAATTAGTTCGGCAGTTAGTCGTTAGTGTCGTATGCTTAATTTGAAAATAGCAATATTGCAATCTCTCTTCTGTCAAGAAAATTTATAAAATTCTTGGTATATTATGAGAGCTACTTACAAATGCGAACTTCTCTACCCACAAAGAGACAAAAGAATAGATTGCTAATTGGTAGATCCAAGCTTTCAATTTAAAAATATGCACTTTAAGACTGGAACTGCATCTATTGATTTTAAATTGTCTGAATAAATTTCTGCATCTTCTGAACAAAGAACAGAATGAAAACAGATTTCAACAAAGAAATATAAGCACATCTAACATTAACAAATGCTAGCTAAGTGAATGCTAATGAAGAAGTTCTTCCAGTCTTGAGTAAATTTTCAATAAAATCTTTTGTAAATGTATGACCGCGTAGCATCTGTTTGACAGAAACGAATGTAATGTCATCAGATTAACGATAAATGTTTAATCATATTTAGTTATAAAATATAATCATTACGCAATGTTTATATTTACGCCGACAGGAAAGAAAAAGCGCGCCTCCCAACTATCCTAATGAGGGCTAATTAACTAAATCGGAATGCAGCCCCAGAAAAAAGGGTCTACGCAGCACTGTCAATATTTTTTGTTTGCAAATTCACCATAACCTCAAAGGGGGCCCCTGATTGGTGCGCCGACGCCGAGTATGACGTCTCCAATATCGAAAAGACGTTTATTAGTTTCCGGAGGAGTGAATAATGCATCGTCTAGATTGTAAATGAAAAAGGGCCCTTAAGCCCTTGCTAAATGCCAAAGAATAAATAAATGGGCGTGACGGTCGAGCGGGGTGCTTAACCTCGTGCCCTTCTCTAACCTAGTCGGAACCCGGAATCGGGTGCGGGATAGTTACCTTAGAAGCGTTGCGGATTCCGGTGGCTCGCAGGACTCGGGTATGGAACAACGACAGTTATTTCACACAGCACACAGTTAGCAGGACACATAAACAAATAAAATTTTAAACTAAAGTGTACTAAGCAAGCGAACGTCGGACCGCCGTGAAAGCAAGCAGCTGACAGAAAGTGCAATATACACACATTCCGCGATCGGACGATTCCGGGAATGTTCGGATGTGGGTGTCGGATATGTGTGTCTACAGACAGAGAGCAAGAAACGATCCTGAAACGCGCCATTTACTAAGTATTCAAATTTTGAAAAAAAAAACAGTGAAGGGAGAGGGAAAAGAGGGAATGTAAACCAGAGACATAATAATATAAAATTTTGTACATTGAATTGAGTTTTCAGCAGGATTTTTAAAGACTTCTTATCATTTCTAAGGGTTTTTTACGATTTCTTCTGTTTGTTATGGGTTTGTAAAGTTTCTATAAGATTCTTAACGATTTCTATAAATTTCTAAGAGTTTCTAAAGGTTTCTTAATAATCGCTGTTTTGATTAGTTAAGTAGGTCTCTGACAAACAATCCGAATTTACCTCCATTTCCCAATGGAGGTTCAGCAGTCATGTTAAAATGATTTCGAGGTTTTTGCTGTTTCTCCGGTTTTTCTTAAATTTCTTTTAAATTAAGCGTTTCATTAAAATGTCTACTAGACAAGATCGTAGAACATTAAATTCTGCGTCGACTAAATACCAAATCTTTGCAATTTAATTAAGTGATCTAGTGGAAAGGCCACCTGAAAAAATGGTACTTTCTTAGTCTTGTTCACAATAACAATTGTACACATAAAAAAAGCCATATCTATTTAAAAACTAATTTAAAACAATATATTAGTAAAACAGAGTTGTAGAGCGTCAAATTTCGTCTTTATAAAGTTGAAAAAGATACTAAAAATCCTAGTTTTCCAGTTTTTTATTTTCTACCACTTTTTTTTAACACAAAATATCTTGTGATTTTTAAAGGTTTCTAGAGATATCTACAGGTTTCTAAGGGTTTTTAAAGATTTCTTATAATTGAGAGTCCTCACTGTTTTAATTAGTCAAGTTAGGCCTTTTATATAAAAAAAACTGAATTTACTTCAATTTCCCAGTGGAGGTTCAGCAGTGATATTAAAAAGATCTCCAGATTTTTACCGTTTTTTAAAAACTTTTTCTAAATTAAGCGCTTTAATGAAATTTTGGTTGAAGAAGATTGTAGAGCATTAAATTCTGCGTCAATAAAATATCAATTTTTGGCAATTTTAATATGTGATCTAATTGGAGAGTCGCTTTAAAAAAAGGCATTTTTTAGACTTATTCCGAAAGAGAGCATCTCCATAAAAGAGGCCATATGCCATATCTATAAAGAAACTAATTCAATGCAGTATATTAGTAAATCAGAGATGTAAAACATCAAATTTGGTCTTTATAAAGTTGGAAAAGGTACTAAATATCGTAGCCAGTAATGAGATATTAGTGTTTTTTAATTTTCTAGCAATGGTAACTGTTAGAAAAAAGGCAAATTATATTAACAAAGCAGGGAACGCGATTGTAAAACACACAACTAGGGTTTGTTGTTGGCAGTCCATTTGCACTGGCGGCACTAAAATAGCATCCTCAAAATCAAATATGTAATTTGTCAAATTCTAATTTGGAGAAACACATTGAAAAATTTTGGGAAATCGAAAATTGTGAAACTAAATCAGGGGTAACGGCTGAAGAGGAATTATGTGAAACACATTTTTTACAAACGCACCATAGGGATAGAGACTGTCGGTTTGTTCTCAAATTACCTTTTAAGACTGAAAATAGACATCGTCGAGAATACAGATAGCTCTTTTTCTTCAACTCTTGGTTCTTCGAGTAACAGTAACCATTTTTCCTTTTTTTTAACTCAAAATTACAAGATTTCTTATGAGTTTTAAAGGTTTCTAAAGATTTCTGTAGGATTCCTAATGATTTCTACAGATTTCTAAGTGTCTCTAAAGGTTTCTTATAATTGAGAGTACTCACTGTTTTAATTAGTTATGTTGGGTCATTCATATAAATAATCTGAATTTACTTCAATTTTCCAGTGGAGATTTAGCAGTGATAATAAGATCTTGAAATTCTTGCCTTTTCTCCGGTTTTTCTTAATTTTTTTCTAAATTAAGTATTTAATTGAAACGTCTACTAGACAAGATTGTAAAGCATTAAATTTTGCGTTCAATTTAATTAAGTGATCTAGTAGAAAGGCCGCTTTATAACAGGCTTTTTTTTAGACTTGTTCACAAAGAGAGCATCTTTGTAAAAGACGCCATATCTACTAAGATACTACTTTAACGCATTATATTAATATATTAATAAAAAAGGTACTAAAATCCTAGCCAGTAATGAGATATTAGAGTTTTTTGATTTTCTAGCAATGGTAACTATTTTTTTTAAAAAACAAAAAAAATTGAAGATTTTTTGTAATTTTTAAGGATTTCTAAAAGTAAAGAGTTTTTAAATATTTGGACTCTTAAAGATTTCTTAATAGAGGAGTAATGATTGTTTTATACTGTTTTAATAATCTTTGAAAAATAATCTAAATTTGCTCCGATTTTCGAGTGGAGGTTTAGCAGTGATGTTAAAAAGACCTCGACGTTTTTAAATTTTTTCTGTTTTTTTAATTTTGTTTAAAATTAAACGCTAATTGAAATGTCTACTAACCCTGATTGTAGAGCATTAAATTTTGCTCTTATTTTATGCGAGTTCTTTACAATTGAATTAAATGTTCTTATAAAAAAGTCACTTCAAAATACGCCAATTATTTACTATCTCTACAAAAGCTTATATCTTTTTTATAGAACACGCAGTATTTATTTTTACTAAAAGACTAAGTTAACTTAATTTACTGGAAAACAAGGGAGTGGTAAACGATCAAATTTCGTCTTTAAAAAGCTAAAAAAAGTGTAAAAAAGTCTTAACTAGTAAGCAACACATATTACACTTTTAAAGTCAATAAAATTGTCAAAATAATAAAGAAAAAATTATTTTCAAAGAAAGAACAGTTGAATTTGTGCAGGATGATGTAGGAGGAGTGATACAGGTAATAGTGATACATAAAAGATTTGTTTCAACAACAGATCAGAACGGTTCAGAATTGGGCTTCACATATGCAGTACCTGTTTTAACAGTCTGAGATCTCTATTGCGATGCATTTAGTACAGTTCTGAACTATTGTTGAAACAAACATTTTCTCTTATATTTAAAAAAAAACTATAAATAGATTTTGGTAATCCAATTGAGAAAGACTAATATCTTCTTACTGATTAAATTTTTTTTGACATTTACTTTGACTCTCTAAAAACGCAATTTGATGCTTTACAACCAATTGGATTAAATTAGTCTCTTGAAGTATAGATGTTGCATGTTTTAAACAGACAAAATAAGTTTTAGTGAAGAAATGTGAAAAATTAGCATATTGAAGTATATTAGCATTATCGCAAGATAACAATTAAATTGCAATGAATTAGTATTTAATTGACGCAAAATCTACATTATTGATTTGTAAACTCTTTTATTAAATGTTTATCTTTAGAGGAAAATAAAAAACTAAAAAAAGTACGAAAACTTTGAGGTCTTTTTAACATCGCAGCTAAAGCTCTATTCAGAAATCGGAGCAAACTTACATTATTTATATTATATTCTACACTTAAGTTTATTAAGAAAGAGAGTAGGAGAGAGGAGGGATAAGTTTTTAACAAAAATGGTACCAGAACGGTGCCTAACACCCTTATTACTCCAAATTCCTGTAAATATCTAAAGTAGATGAAGATGGCAATGTAATAAAATCAGAATATGAGGCTAGCAAAAATTCTCTGATTTAGAAGAGTCAATTGAGAAAATGTTTTATTAATAAAAACAATTTATAATTCATAAAATGTTGTTTCTTTTTTTACAAACAACTTACTCTATAGTCTACCTAGTATGTTGTGTAAGTACCTAAATATGAGAGGAGCCATTTCAGACCTTTAAATGCTAATAGTGTCACTAGCATTAGAACCGTTAATTATAAAATGTTTTCGTCATTTGGTATTAAATAAGTCGTACTTAAGTAGGTACGTATTTTAGTTTTTGTTTCTAAATTAAAGCCCACGGGTCATTATTGTGCAAATATAATAAGGGTTTTCCTGAGTGCTTTATTGTAGAGATGGTATGGAACAGCGTTTTTGTGGAACAAGTATGTACTGTTCCGGGTACCGAGTGATACCCGTTCCAAATACCTGTTACTGTTTCAACCAGTTCCCCTGGTTTATTGGTAGGTGTACAATAGTTTTTATATGTTTTTCTTTTTTAATAAATAAACATTATTTACTATTTTAGAATTATATTTTTTTGTTGTAAAAATTATAAACTGTAAATTATAATCTATAAACGGTCAATAGAATTAGTGATTTTTTAAAATTATTATTTAGAATAGGATATAGTCAGTATCTTAATTCAAAAGCGCCAGTAACATAAAATATTTTGTTAATAATTTTTAATCAGTAGAATTTACAATAGTAGATTTATATCTCAAAATTTTGTTTTTCAATTTGTATAAACAAATTTTATTTAAAAAAAATTAAGACTTTTTTAAAATGTTCTACTGGGTAGAAGTATTCTATATTTAAGCAAGATTTAAAAAAAGAATTATAATTTTTAATTTACTTTAGCATATTTTTAGCTGTTAATAAAAAAAATTGGTTTAGGTACATTCTACTGTCCTTAAGTTATTTTTTTTGCAACACTAAATAATTTGCATCAGGAATTTTATCCTAAAGATCCCTATCTTCGTCAAAGAAATTTTTTTAAGTTTGCAGTAAATAAAAAAAAAATATTTAATTTTATTCTGTGCTTTTATTAATTTTTTAAAAACGCATTCCACCAGGATTATTTCTTGCTTCCTATCCCTAGACTCAAATGTGTGAGGCGGCGAAAAAGCAAGTGCCTGGAGCGCGTAATTCAAACATTCTGAATTATTGATTCGTGTTTCAGTTGAGAAACTGGCTAATTGTTTGGAGAAGATTGCATTTGGATTGTTTAAGCTGCGAGCTTTAAAGTGTCCACTTTTAACCGACGTGTTTAATTGGGTGCTATTATGCACTCAAAATCTATTTTGCGCCTTTGAGGGCCGCATCTTAATGAACGAATGTTTGGTTTTGCTCAGTCGTCATAAGAACGGTATTTTTAGCACAAAAGTGCTATAATTAGGCTCTCGCAATTCTTAAAATCGCACAACAAATATATAGATAAGAGCCAAATCAAATAAAATGAGCAAATTTAGGGGAGATAACGGAATGTATATAGATATACATACCTACCTATGCCAGAAAACGTTTTCTGTTTGTAATAAATTAGGCAATAATTGAATCTTGGAATAACTCTGTTACAGCTGCTTTTAGAAAGGGGAAGGTTTATTGCTTACAGCGTTTTGAAAATCTGATAGCACTTTTTATTGCGCCAAATATAGAATATCATACATTATACATCTTTATATCTATAATTTTATTAATCGTGTAAATTAAAATTAGAAACTGATGATACAAAAATGTATAGATGCATCTACTTACTTTCTAATAATACGACAAATCGCATAAATTATATTAAATGAGCAATTTTTGGTGTTGTACTAGTACTGTTTGGTGTTTTTAAATTTTTTTTTTTTTGGTTTTATTTTCCTTTATGATATAAGATAGA
The DNA here is from genome assembly GCA_029207805.1 of Tribolium confusum. NCBI lineage: Eukaryota > Metazoa > Arthropoda > Insecta > Coleoptera > Tenebrionidae > Tribolium > Tribolium confusum. The sequence goes on from JALGAY010000004.1 coordinate 3,376,111, forward strand.
TAGGTATGCGTAAATATTTATGAATGTTTGCCTAAACAGCAAATAAACCTTCTGGTAATGTATTGTAATGTTCCCCTTGCACTTGTGGGTAACCGAAAATATTTTGAGGGGTTCCTATACTAGTAATTACGTCTCAGGCTAAATAGTAATACCCTTAGAGCAATTTACATTCGCCGTGCCGATTATAAAATTCTGGAACAAGGGAGGAATTTACAAGCAATGTTTGAAATGTAGTAAATGAACGAATAGATTTACAATCAAAAACTTTAAAACCTTTCTAATAGAAAAAATAATTTAAGTTGCAGACAGAAAATTTTGGTTGTCAAATTAATTTTAAAAAAATTATGCTCAATAATGGCGTTAAACTGTCAACTAGTGTCTATGCTTATTTTATAAACAAGCTCAAAGTCTTTCTTACCGCTGAAAATCTCTGAACATTTTAAACAAATTGTTTTTGACGTTTTTTTTTTAAATTTTTGTTGTAATTATTTTATCAGTGCCAAAAAAATTCAAAATAACGGAATAATATTATTTTGGCACAATGCAACTAAAGCTGTATCCTTCTTGACAATACAATCGACATAAAAAAATTTTTTGAACAGATAGACCACAATGAAAATATCAAAAAAATATCCAAATTTATTTTTAAGAGCATTTAACATAAAAATCACGTAAGTCCATAATAATATCTGCCGTTTAGAGCTAAAATGTATGGTATTCAGTTCTTGTCGAGGTTCTTGTTGATTCTTCTTGTTTTAAATAGTCATTTGTTTCTACACTGTTACAGTCTAAGTTCTAAGATAAGTCATAATTTTTTTGTATTTTAGATTACTATCTTTTATTAATTTCTATATTTTTTAAGTGGATTATAGTAACGAGTTTTTTGCTCAGGTTTTGTATTTTTTTTAAGAAACAATATGGTTTCTGGTTTTTGACATTTGTAAAATTGTATATTTTCGCATTTTAAACTTCTTGAAATGACGCCTACGGCTTCTAATATTATAAAAAACGCTTTTAGCTGATAAAGATGGCTAAAATCGACTTATTCTTTTAGAAAAAAAACGTAACTTTTATCGTTATAAATTTTAAAAAAATAAAAAATGTTACTGTTTGTTTTCAAAATTAGGTTTTAGGAACTGTAAAATGTTACTTCTAGCTTCCAAATTAAAAAAATGTTGATTTCGGTTTCTGATTTATACAAAGAAACGTATCTAAAACTTATAAATTTGTTTCTATTAATTTGAATTTTGTTAATGTTATTCCCACTTGGTTTTGTACATTAATATATATATATTACCTACGTTTAGTAAAAATGTACCTCTGATTTTAAAAATTAATAAAATATTGCCTCCAGCTTCTAAACTTAAGAAAACATTCTCGCTTTCACTATCCGACCAATTCATTTAAAAATTAAGAAAAAATATCATAGCTGGCTTCTAAAATTATTAAAATTATACGTCTCCAAATTTCAAATTTGCCAAAATGTTGATATTCCTTGTGTTGATTATTTTAAAAAATTTTGAGAATAAAAAATGTGGCTTTTGGTTCCCTTAATGTAGAATTATCACTTCTGTTTTTAAAACTAGTAAAATCTTGACTTTAGCTTCTAATTTCTTGCTTCTAGAGCGTGTTTTCGTCTTTCAAAATTAGTAAAAGTATGTTTTGGGCTTTTTTTGCTTTTATACTTATATTTATGCATTTTAAAAAATCAAAATGTTTTTATTACAAAAATAGATAAAAAATACTTTTAAAATTGGTAAAATTATCCGTTTTCTGGTTTTAAAATAAATATAATATTGCCTACGGTTCTTAATATTATTAAATCATATCACTCTTGTTGTTTATTAGATTAAAATTTGTTAAAAAAATATGGCTCTATTTTCAAATTATAACATTGTCTTCATTTTTCAACATTAGTAAAATCTAGGCTTTGAGAATTAGTAAAATGTCGCTTCCAGCTTCCAAGATTATAATAACATTTTTACTTTTTGATTTGAGAAGTAATATTTACGCTGGTTTCTATAATTAGTAAAATTGTACGTTTTTATATTTAAAAAATAGTAAAGTGTTGTCATATAGGCTAATTTCATGTTGAAATAATACCGGTAATAGTTAGTTTCTATAGAAAATTAAATAAATTCGGAATTTTGTTATTGGTTTTTACCATGAGAAAGTATTAAAATTTGCGATACTATCGGTAGTATCTCAACTTGAAATTAGTCTATAAGCCTCACAATATTAAAATATCATGTCATTCTTTTTCTTATTAATTTAAGATATAATAAGAAATATTGATTTATACTGTTTTCAGAATTTTATAGTAGCGTTTCTCATCTAAAATCAATAAAATTTTGCTACTAACTTCAAAATTAGTACATGGTTGCCTTTAGTTTTCAAAATAAAAAAAAACACTTTTGCTTTTGTTTTTATACTTTTGTTGTTTGAAAACTGCCAAGAAACATTTTCTCTGATGCTTTCTCAAATTAGTAAAATGTTGCCTCAAGCTTTTAGAATTAGTAAAATATTGTGAGCTAGAATCAGGCATCTAGGACACTTATCAAGGTCACAAACTATGAGGGTGTAGTCAATAAACTCAGGTTTTCTATCTCTGTGGTACAACACAGGAAATTCGTAAGCAGTTTGTGAGATAAACGTCTGATAAAATATCTTAAAAAGCCGGCTGATAAAATACTAAGCTAGAAATATTGTTACTAATTGTTGTTAATTATTGTAGTGTGTGTCTAAATAAAACAAACCCGTACAATTGTATAACTTATAAATAAATAGCAAATCTGAATCACAAATATAATAATGATTACTCAAAGAACTAATTAATTAACAGTAATAAATAACCCTCAGTGACTGTAACTGCATTTGTGGTTAGCAAAATATCTGTTATTTTAATTTGCACGAGTGCACCTTAGTGTTTCCAACACGTTTAAAAATAGTGTCATTGTAATCAATGTGTAGGACGAAAATACGTCCTAATAACGAAAATAGCGTTGCATAAGGCTACATACATTATGATTAATTAATGACTCCGTTTGTCAGCACCCACACTAAATAATTTATTCATAAATTCTATTATTGAGTAATTTTTATTGCTAAAAATTTGTTATTAGCTATTTGTAACTGTTTAGGAATTTTTTGTTGTACCCAATTTGTACCAACCTGTTTCTATTTACGAAACATCAAATTTTGATTAATTAATATCTAATATTTTTTTGTAATATTTTATACAGGAGGAAAGTTTCTAATCTATTCTTACTATTATTTTGATAAAGCAAATTATAAAAATTTATTTAAATTTATATCATTTATTTATTATTATTTTATTTAAATTTGTAATTGTTGTGTGCATTTCCTTGTGCCATGTCTTCAAAACAGGATATTTATGCTTCTAATCTTACTTTTGCAATTATATAGGACTCAAGGTTATTGCAAAATTGAACTTAGTTTTAATAATTTTAGAAATTTTACTGATTTTGCACAAGATTTAACAATTCTTACTGATTTGATTGTTTTAATGAAGAAACTGGTTTTTATAAAATCAAACAGACCTCGGACAACTGCTACATTGAGAAAAACAATTTTTTTTAAATACGTAATTCAATTTTTTAATTAATTTGTCTTTTTTGAGAACTTGAGGGGACTCCTCTCATTAAAAATTCGGCTCCTAACGTCACCTCTACATGATAGATAAATAACTCTCTTGCTTGAAGTTGGAAAGACGTTTACTATTATTACTAATATTGTCATTTCCGAACAGTGTGTGTAAATACCGGTAATTACAATCCATAAGGTCTTTAAAAGGCATTTACTGGTTTTACCACCCAGGACTAGATTCGCAATAAACAGAAATTAAACGAAAACCATTCTCATAAAACTTAATAATACACACTTGACTCAGTCATTTAAAAGCAAGTAGGTTTTTTAACTACATAATTAGGCCTGACGATGACATGAATATTGCTTCATATTCCAGCCACGCAAATGAAAAATGGCACTATTATTGTGGTTAACAGTCGGGGTGTAGATGATGTGATTTACATTTATCTAGCGAAATATTTCACTTAATTTTTAATATGATCAGAAATGTCTGTACGGAACATGAATATAAAATCAAGCGATGGTCAAGGGGACAACTTTATTTCAATGACCCTTAAAGGTCTCTAGAGGTCTGGGACAGGATGCCTCGAGTATAGTCACGCCGACTCCTACATGAAATAATAATTATGTAAGTTTGCCAACGAAGAAGAGCACTTCTCTTCCGCTTGTTCGAGATCATTAATGTTTGCTAAGTAGACACGAGTTCTAATCTGCCTTTATCTATGTTCGAATAACTTGGAAATGAAAAGTAATAGGTTTAACGATAATTATCCACCAAAAAGGTAAAAAATACCAAAATCTAATTATTTGTTTTTATCTCACTTTACAGGAAATGTTAATTTGTAAGTAATTATCGTTTGTTGGCTAAATATTTCAATATAAATTTTAATAAAAACTTACGCTAACCAAGTTTAAAATGTGTTTTAAAGTAATTTGTAAAGTTATGTTTTAACATGATACTTTGCGCAACTTCATTTTAGAAAAAAGGAACAAACTGGAGATAAGTTTTATAGTTTTAATATTAGCAAAGGCTATGAAGAGCCACAAGAAAATTACCTCGTGTTGGCATGTTGTAAACAGCCAATCTTAAGTTGATTGGCAATTATTACAAAATGGTAAATCTACTTCTAAAAAGCTTTTATGGGTATTAACACTTACTAATGACGTAACTCTGAAACTATATTTTTCACTTTCACTAATTTATATCATAAAAACAGTAAAAGCTTTCAGAAATCATAAATTCAAAATCTGTAAATTGATATGCGGAGGTGGTTTGACGGAAGTGATTTTTCAATGAAAAATTTATTTTAGAATAAAAAAAACAAATTTATTTTTCAATATAATTCTTTTGCAATTTTTTTTACATATGTGAGCCACACAGTTTTCCATTTTATTAAGCTATCTAAAAAAATTGTTTGAAAGATCTACAAAATAACCGTTTTGTTGGCTATTTTTCAACTGAAACATTTCCTTAATTTTGGGAATAAGAAGAAATCACTAGGAGTCAGATCGGGTAAATACAATAAATGAAAAGCAATTTGTAACTCAATTAGATTAGTTTAGAAATGGCACGAATAAAAAGGCTTATTGTCATGATAAAACAGAACCCTTGTTGGTACAGATGTAGTCGTTTCTTCTTTAATTTGGCACCAAAACGTGCAACAAGGCAGCAAAATATTGGCCAGTAACCGTTCTTCCTTTTTCTAGGTAGTCAATAAAGATTGCGCCTTTAAAATCCCAAAGAATTGTGACCATAGCTTTATCCTTTCACATAACAGTTTTTGTCTTTTTGGAAGCACGCTCTTCAGAAAAAGTCTACTGTTTTGACTGTATTTCCGTTTTTGGAGTAAAATGATATCTTAAGGTTTCATCAACAGTGAAAAAACGACGCAAAACTTCTCTTGAATTACGTTGAAACACAGCTAAACAATTATTTGAAGTTGAAACTGTAACAGGAGGGCTTATTTGGTCAGCATTAAGTAAGCGCAGCACCCATCTCGCTGATAACTTTTTTAAATTTAAAAATTTATGCAAAGTACTGAATACCTATCTCTTTGAGAGGTTTACTTACTGAGCTATCTTACTTATCTTTAGTCGTAGATCGTTATTTACAAGAACAAAGACTTTATTAATTATTTAGGAAGTCGTTATAAAATATGAGGCTCCGCGCGCTCAGCATCTTCCGTTCTCATATAACCAATTTTAAAATAAGAAAACTATCTACAAATTATCTTATGAGGGAGAGCAGATTTACCATAATTTTTCATAATTTTTCTTCAGTTTTTTAAATGATTTTTCCACGTAAAAAATATTGTTTATTTAATTCAATTTTTTTTCTATTTTTATACAACAACAAAAAGACTTTATTGTTGGCTTACTCTAGCGAGTCAGTCAGAGAAATAAACTCGTATATAGAACAGCAGTTAAAATATCGCGTTGTAGCCTTTCATGAGTTGGCTAGAACACAGAAAAGATTTATCTTTTAATTAAAAAATGTCTGAAAAGTGATCAGAAAGATTTCTCCAATTTAACGTTACATAACTTGTCTTTATGCGTCTTTAATAATCCATAAAACTACTTAAGGAAGGGCTCCTTCCTGACATAATTTAATAAGGATCAATATATTAATACCACCACTTTACCTGGAAACATAATAGCTTGCCCTCTAACTATAAATGACACCTGCAACCTGAAATTAACTTATTTCTCGCTAGGGGTGCTATTATTACAACGGAGGGATGAGACCAATAAGTGAAAGTTATTTATGCCGACAAATAGGTGCAGGTACTTCCGTATTGTTGTTTCCTAGACATGGACTCTTCTATGAAAACATTCTTCCTTATTTTTTAACGTATTTCAGAAAAAAAGTATGATATATTCCACCCACGAGAAAAAAAAGTTTTCACTCTAAATTTACGTTTTTTATAAATTAAACTTATAAATGTTTGTGTCTTTGAAAAAAATACAGAAATATTTTCGTGTAGATGAGAAAGAACAATTTTTCATTGTTTGTAGTTGCTATTCCCAATAGAATAAACCTCAAACTGCTCTACACTTTTGTTTCGTTTGTCTCACATTTTCTTTTATTTACTAGGTGCAACAGATGTCATCCATCAGTGTCAACAAAAAATTGCATTATTAGCATACATATAGTTGAGATTTTATAGATCATTTCCCAACACATGTGAAAGCATTCAAATATTTTCAGTGTTTTTGTCTGCACACTTTATTTGCTTTATTTTTAGATTGCATAATTATAATTATTATTTTCGTGCTTGCTGGATTTGGCTCGTATTCTCGAAAAATTTTATAATTTTTTAAATGTAGGTAATTAAAAATGTTGAGTTAAAAAAATCAAAAAAAATTTATAATTTCAGATGTTACAGATATCTAATTTACCTATTTCTTACTAATTTAATAAATTTCTCAACATTGTTATTACCACAATACAAAATAACGAAAAACCTAACTCAGCAGTCAGGCTGGAAATGGCAGCAAACTGATCAAATTGTAGAAGCGATAACCGGCTATTTTCTGTTTCTCTCTAACACATATTCTTTTATCTATAAGTGTAAAAAAGACAGATATTATAGATTTTACGAGCTTTGTCTATCTCAGTCTTATTTGCACGTTTTTCTGTCATTAAACAAAGTGTTTCTAACTTCCGGCGCTTACCGGTTTCTCTCTGGTAAAACAACAGACTAGTTTTGCTTATTTCTGATTTTGAAGCTTCAAGTAAAAACGCTCCAGAACAGTTAATAGTGGTTTTAAATAATAATAGGTATAGTTTTTATAAAATTAAAAAATTAAACTTAATTACAGAATAAGCAGGATAACAAAAGCGGCTTTGTTCCTAACCATATATACCGTAAAAGTTTAGTGCAAGTTCATATATACTTTGCTCACAAACCTGACTTTAATTTAGGTAAAGTAGACGAATGTTTTATTATTCATTAACGTATACACATACAGACAATAGAGAATGGTTCTAAGAAAGACTGAATCAAGCAAGGGTAATGTCAACAAGAGAACACCATAGCTATACACGACTTAAGAATTAAGCTTTAATATTAAGTACATCTTCTACCTCCTGATTGTTTTAGTGATTTAATTAAATCACTATTTAATATTAGAGTTCTTATTAATCTTTGCTGCTATTTATTCCGTAATTTGCTTTTTAATTGATTATTCTTATATTCTACAATTCTCGATGTTATCTTCGCAGGCAATAACTGGCGAGTCGCTTCTTCAGCTTCTTCAAGAATTGTTTCAGGAACAGTATCACTTTCTTCCATTTTCACCAACTTGCACATCGTTTTGTATAAATAGAGTCGGTAAACAATCGAAAATAAATAGCAACGATTCAACACCTCCCATGTTTTTTAATTAATTTCATTGATTTTTGAGTTGACAACTGCTGTCAGAGTGTAATGTCAAATCATTTTTTGATGACATGAGATGAAAGTTTGGCGATTTTGATTTTAAATCGCTGTAATTGCGGATAAAACGTTATATTGGGTTCGTGGTTTAGTCGCGTTTTATCCACTTAATAATATTAAATGCTCGACTGCTATTACAATGCTCGCGCTTGAACATTCTTGTGTAGATAAAATGCTGTCTAAAACACTTATACAATAAATAACTATTCTTTTACTTCCTAGCATTTGGCACGGGTGCTGCTTTATCACCCTACAAATTCAAGAAGACATACGTCACAGCGGCTTGTTTGTAGAGACCCAACAAACTAACTCTGATTAAAAGTGAAAGAAACTTTTTTTGAGACAGTATTAAGACAGTACGTCTTAGTAATATCATTGAAAAATAATATTCTTGTATTTTAGGTTTCCGTTTATTAAAAAAGAAAGAGGCAGAGTTGGAACCGCGTCATTAATAAAGAACCTTTAAACCAATGGTTTTTAGGCTTATGTTGGTTGTATTATTGTCGAAATGTTCTTGATAAATATCCCAGTTGCTTAGTCTAAATTTGAGAGATTTTTGTACTATTTATAACTATTTTATAATCCTTAAACTAGAAAATTACCCTGAATAATTAGCAAGCATTTTGCGATTAGAAAGCTCTCTGCTGTTACAATAATAATTAATACATTAATTTGCAATCAGGGTGGTACACACAGGCTATTATTTTAATTTTTGAACTTTATTTTTGTTGTCTTTAATGTTTTGCATAATAACATTGTTGAACGAGCGATAATAGCGGGTATGTGTATGATGGTTGATTAAATGTCAATCATAACTAAGTCATTGTTATGTCATACAAATGAGTACAAATACCCATTTAGGTAGGTATAATTTATGTAAAAATTAAAATATTGAAATACAAGTCTAAATTACTAACATTATTGCTATTACAGTTTTTCAGAATAAATTTTTAAAAATTATTTGTTAAAATGCAATTTTGATTCATAAGCTAAAAATACGGTCTGATATCAAATAGAAATTAATGTATAAAACATTCATTATTTACTCAAAACGTAGACTGTCACAATATTTCATGTGTTAACAGTGTGTTAATTATTTATTCTAATATTATGTGGGATGACTGTGAATCATTGCTTGCTTAAAATAAATCTGTTTTGAATTTTCTTTGAAAAACACTGAAAGAACTTCTCGCATGTAGAAAATCTATTTATCGAATAAATACTCTTTCTATTTGTAGTTATTTTCAGAAAACTGCTTGTTATGATAACGAGCGTTTGCTAAAAAAACCATCAAGTGTAGTTTGGCGTTTTCAATGCAAATACTGAATACATCTTTTATTTAATTTTACAGACTCAAAAATCATTAATAAATTACAAATTTTTTAAACCACACTTTAATTAGTTGTGTGAGTTTAAAATTAAGGAACAAATCTGTTTTAGACAGCGAAATTTGAGTGGGTGGCATAATTTTAATTAGTTTTGTTGTGTCAGAGTAATACAACAAAATTACTAAATGTTTATTTATCTTATAATTTGATAAACAAGCGTTTAATCTGCGGTGCCATTAATGAAAGCTAAATATTAGTTAACTCATGTCTGAAGGTACGAGGATTTCAAATTTTGTGTTCATTTATTTATAAACATTATTTAAGGTAATAATGGCAGATTTCCATATATTTACATGTCTAACAACAGTAGCAAATTCCAAAGTTTTATTAATGAGCACAACCTTTGTAAGTTAATGTAAATCGAGGGAAAACTTCTATAGAGGAAATTGTCTAAATGGGATTTTAAGTATCAAGAACGGTAAGAACATTTTACCGATTGAGGACAATTCTTTGGAGGAGAAAGTAAATGCTTTTAGTTCAAAAAACAATTATTTAATTTATTTGGAGTAAATTTATTTACCGTTCAAGAACGGTAAGTAATACTGACGAATGACTACAAGTAAATAACTCTTACTGCTTATTAAGAAACAGGAGCGGTAAACAATCAAATAGAGTTCAGTCGCCCAAAAATAATATAAGAATTTAAAAAATATTAATAATTATTTTTAGAAAGACTTTTCTTACTTAAATAAAGAGTAAGTAATACTTACCGACAAGTTTTTGGTGGCAACAAGAAAATAACTTTTACTGTCTAGGAATCAGACGCGGTAAACAATTAAATCGACTTTAATCGAACAGAAAATTATATAAGGAAGTAGAAAAAGTTAATAATTGTTTTTAGAAAAACTTTTCTTAATTAAAGGTATGGTAAGTAATATTTTCCGACGAGTTTTCTGTGGCAACAACTACATACCTCTTACTGTCTAGGAAACAGACTCTGTTAACAATCGAATAGAGTTCAACCTTAGAAAAAATTCTTTAGAAAAATAGAAAATGTTAGTGATTATTCGTAGAGAAACTACCCTTAATTAAACGCATTAATTACGTTTAACATATAAGTTTTTAAGTTTTGTCTTATAATTAATTACGTTTAACATATAAGTTTATAAGTTTTGTCTTATAATAAAGCACTGTTAATAAACTAAACATAATTTCGAGACCATTATTAGTAACTTAAGCAGCTGACGCTTGACCCTTTTTGGTTTATTAGATTTAGCCATGACCAGAAATTGTTTTCTTCAATAAATTAACCTGCCATTAACCCTATTAAAATTTGAAGGGTCTGGGAGTCTTCATATAGTATGTTAATTATTTAAAAGTATCACTTCTCTGTCTCTCACTTTTGTCAAAGTAAATCTCTAGGGTAATTCGTCAGATTAGGACGACGAAAGAGGAGATTTGGGGTTTAGTTGTCGCAAGTTTTAACAAACCACGTGTTGCAGTTTCCTGCTGGGTGGCGAGACACTACAAGACAGACAACACTTGACAGACTTGCCTAACGACTCTCATGATGCAACTTACAAAACAATGTAAACGTTAACTAAATCAACTTTTTTATATTAAAAAAAGATTTTTTAAAATTATTAACCGATTTTGATTTATTATCTATTAAGTGTATTGATTATTTCCGAAGAACTTCTACGACATGCAGTAGGTTGCAGAAATTACACGAAAATAAAATTTACAGGAATAATCAGTTCACGAACGCAGATTCAGTAATATTTTTAAAATTTGTATTTTAACAGTAAAGTTCAAAACTAATTTTTAAGTGCTCACAAATTATAGGGATCTGGAGAATGTGCATCTTTTATGCATTCTTTCATCGTTTACGTAAACCCAATTTGTCGTTAAGTCATTATAAGATTTTTGTTACCTAGTTAACTGATGTAATATTAGGTACCGGATATTAAATTTTAAAATCATGTACGATCATAAAAACAAAGTAAGTGCTTAAAATAGGGTAAATTATTGCTCTGAATATAGGCCAAAGTTTGGACGATAACTATCTCATAAAATAAAGTATTTCAGTATCAATATTAAAAGATATGTTATTAATTTAGGATCACCTTTTGCTCTAACACTTTTTTTTAACTAATTAATAAATTATTCATTTATACCATTTTGACGATATCTTTTTAAAATATAATACCGAATTATAAAGTGTTACAGTATTCCAAAGTGTGAAGAATAAAGAAAAAAAATATTAATTTAAGATGAGAGGTTTCACAGAGTTTGTTAGATCTCTTTTGCACTTAATAGTATATTAAGTATGGAGAACGGTAAGGAAAGCTTACCGTTCGAAGACAATTGTTTGGAGGAGGAGCGAAGCGACGACTCCAATTATTGTCTGAGAACGGTAATCCTTAACGTTCGACATGCTTATAACGTTTTTTGCGCGATTGGAATATCTAGAATAATAATAATAATAATAATAATTTATATCAATACATTTGTGATAATCGGGAAGATTGAAACTGAAAACTTTGGGTGGCTGTTCCATGGTTGCTATGGTTTTGTTTCAAACAAGTAAAATTGTCTTTTTGATAAAATCATTCCTACATAGTTCTGTTTGGTGGTTCCGTTTTCGAAGCAAATATGAGCGATAGTGATGATCTACCGGATGATTTAGAAGACGCTTGGCAAGAAGGATGTTCGGCAATAATTTCAGAAAAATCTAAAGCCCGATATGAACAGACATACAAGTTGTTTAAGGAATGGCGTGAAGCAAAGAAGATTTCTGTAAATGAAAAGAGCTTGTTAGCGTATTTTGTGCTGAGAAGTGGACACTTGAAGGCCCCAGGCAGTTTATGGGCGGAGTATTCTATGCTGAAGAGTACAATTTTTCGCCATGATGCTATCGATATTTCTAAGTTTACTACATTAATTGCTTATCTTAAGAGAGAAAATATTGGATATCGGCCTAAGAAGGCTAAAATTTTTACCAAAGAAGACATGGAAAAATTCTTGAATGAAGCACCAGACGAACAATTTTTAATTCAAAAGGTATGTTGTAGATGATGAGGTGGTACATCTGAGTTCTAAGGAAACAATATATTTGCAGGTAGCAATGATATTGGGAGTATCGGGCGCTTGTAGACGAGAGGAATTGTACAATATTAAAATGAGTGACATAGAAAAACATGAAGAAATGTTTATAGTAATTATTCCAAATACAAAAACAAATATTCAGCGAACGTTCAGAGTTATTAATAAAGAAAATGAAGCAGTTCATTATTTGGAAATACTTCGAAAATACATAAGAATTCGACCAAGCAACCCAACGTCAGATCATTTATTTCTGAACTATCGAAATGGCAAATGCACTAGGCAAGTCACAGGAAAAGGCACAATTGAAGGCTGGCCGTCAAAAATTCCAAAGTATTTGAAGTTGCAAGCCCCTGAAGACACTCGTTTCGACGCACATCGGCTACACTTTTGGCGAATAACGGAGTTGATGTGTTGGGACTAAAATGACATGGTGGGTGGCGTTCATCAACGGTGGCCGAGAGTTACGTGGAAGATTCCCTCCAAAACAAAATTGAATTTGCTCATAAAATTTTACACAGCGATGTTGGTGGACTATTAGAACAACCTGGGACTTCTACGTCGGAAAGTTTGTAGAAACTCAAATGCGAGTGGTATTACTACTATTAATTATAATAATTGTACATTTAATTTTAATAAATAAATCGCAAAATTGTTTTTTTTTAGATTTAATTGCTTACCGTTCACTGAACGGTAAGTGAATTACCGTTTTGTTACACGTAGCAACCAGTAACAGCAACCTACCGTCGTGGAAACAGGCACAGAAACTGATAAAAACAACCAATCGCGCAAAAATAGTTCTTACATTATACCTAATATGTTACTGTATAAGCGGTTGCGGTAACAGTGCTAAAGTGAATCTTTTTTTTAGTAAAATGTGACGACAAAAAGTCTGTACTAACAAATTTAAATTTTTATATTTCCGCCTATCATGATGGTATTTTTTAAACAAATTGTTTACCTTTCCGATTTGACGCGGGTCTAAAAAATGCATAAATACGTACAAAGTGTGCTTGAACTTGTTTCATATTTATTAGATTTTCAACAATGATGAATGTGGGTGCGTAACTTTTCGACTATATTTACACCTCATGATTTCATTTGAATATAATTATTATGTAGGTACATATAGGATATACAAATAAATTATTTTCTTTGACTTTTACATATTATAGTAATTTATATAACATCAGAAATGTGAAAGACTTTAACACACCAAACTGACGACTTATTTTAATACAAGTAGGGTAATTATAATTTTTAGACATCTATAATATTTTACTGCAAAAAAGACTAGATAAAACCTTCTTAAACCGTGTCCACAAAAAAACTCATATAATAAGTCAAATAAACGTTTAGCAACAACATTTACAACAAGTTTAAATCATTTTACGTTTAATTGTAGAGGAATAATTGTGTCAGGACATGCAGTCTACTAAATTTTGACAAACCTGAAAATTTATAAAAGTGTGATACGTGTAAACAGAAGTGGTTAGGTTGAAAATAAACAAGACAAAGCTATTGATTATTTCAAAGAAGATAAAGAAAAATAAATTTTAAATTTAGAGGGATGACGAGGAACAGAAATGTAGAATCATTTCAGCAGATTTAGTAGTTGGAAATATTAGTCCAACAAAACTAGTTGGACATAAGAGCAAAAACATTTAGTAGAATATGCTTTAGCACGAGAATTGGTCATAAAAATAATCTTAATGTTTGTGATCTATTCCTACTTTTACCAATCGAGCCCCAAAATATTTTCATCAAGAATGTTTAGGTAGCATATAAAACTATTCTTTAAAGGGTTATTAATAAAAAAAAGTTGTAAAAAGTTTAAATGCATGCAACTAAAGAACATTCATCGTTACCTTAGCATTCTGCTTATTCTCGACTACAACGGATAGCTACATTCAGAAAATTCAGCAAAAGAAAAATAAAGTGGAAAGTCTAGAATACTGTAAGTACTATGGACATCCACTATGCACCCAACATTTTGATTTTGCTACCACATCGAATATACTACTTTTTAAAAATTATTATACGATAACGCGAACATTTACAAAAAAACAATGTTTATATTGCAAAATAAAGTTTAACTATGAATTTTATCAAACACTTAGTTTAAAATTTAATTTATAAATTTACTACAACATTTAGTCTAAAATTTCAGAATCACAAATTGTAATTTAAGCTGCCAAATAAATAAAAGAAGTCCAAACATGCGATCCTTCTATTTCAAAAACACAAAATCACTTTAACTGATTCCGATAACGTACAATATTTAATAATGCTAAATAATGCAAAAATTACTTGCAAAATACAGAATGATAATATAAGATACATTACCTTCTTTTGAAGAGTTATTGTGATCGAAAATCTCTATCTACAAAAATTTCTGATTTTTCAAAAGCTATCTATTTAAAACACTATTGGTAAAAGTGTTCACAGCATTTTAGCGTGTTTATTTCATTAAAATTGAGACAAAAAACCTTTGAAATTTTTGAGTACGACAACAGGTGCAAATTTGTGCTGTCATCAAGTCGACCGCGCTAGTGATATTTGTGTTACCAACATAAACATTACAATGGTTGGCAATTGTAGAAATATTTGGAATTTTAACGAGTTACTTTAAGATTTATAAAACTAATTAGATATATGTGCCAATATTATTTTTTAGAAATTCTGTGACTTATCTGTTTTATCTTTTTCTTGACCTCTTCTACTTCTTTTTCTCTGTTTTTGTTTTCTATGTTCTTGTAACTGTTTTATTTTACTATTATTTGCAACATTAATATATTGAAAAATATGTAAATGCACATAAATGTAAATAAATCAAAACGATTAGTTTACTTAGCAATTTTTGGAGTTACTATTACAATTTCTATGTGAAAACTAAAAAATTTAAAATGGTGGTATTTTATTTAGCTAGACCTAATACATAATAATTAACTAAAATGTTTCTTTTACGTTTTAATATATATATTTGTTTTAGGCATTTATATAAAGTTCATGTTTCCGAAATACACAAAGAAGGAATGGTTGGGGCAACGAACAAGCAAAACTTTATTATGATTTTATGCAACTAACAATAATTTTTATAGATATCTTTTATGTCCTGCTATTGGCTCTCTAAATTATTTATGATCAATTTATGTTTTACTTTTTTATAACTTACTGAACATTTGGTACAAAGAATAACAAAATAATTTTACATGGTCCTTTTCTTATCTGTTTTTTTTTCTATTTTTTTTTTTGACCAATTTTACTATCTATTATTTTTGTATTTTATTTTTACAAATGATAAAATAAATAAATAGATATTAACAGTGAACAAAAGCGTATTAGAAGTTAATTATTACATTAGTAATTTCACCAAAATTACTTCTAATTTTTATATTTCTGTTTTTTAAGGCACAGTTTATATTCAAATGAATAATACAACGCACATTCTTAACAATTTCATACAAAATTGATTTTTACTGTCTCCAGGACATAAATTGTCTACTCTGCAAGCTGATACTTATCGTTTGGCGTGCTATAGAATTTTCATTCTAAAACTCAAGAACTTAACTTGACAATATATTTCCATTTAGCAAACCTTATGAGCCAGACATGAGAATCATGAATGCAGTAATGTCAAACAATGACACTTACATAGTACGAATGTAAATTAAAGTCCTTGTATGATGATGCTTTTGGCTTTTATCCAGTTGGCTCGGTAGCAACTCTTGCTGTTAGAATATGTGGGTGGAGATATATGATTTTACAAGAGTGGTGTATATTTTGAGATATGTACAAAACTTAAATCCAAACTTCGCACCAATTAGATCCGAAATTTATAACAGACAAAAAACTGTCTTTATTCTTCAACACACTGCCGAATATTCTCATAAATGACTGTATTCAAAAATTTAATTAAAATAAAATCTGTTACTCTAGCATTTTTAGTCAAATTCTTGTCAGGTACACTAGCGGCGAGGTGATTAAATAATTAATTAAAACAGTATATGGCATAATAGATACATGAATAGTACAAAACAGCTCTCTATTCTCTTCCTTGATTATCGCTTTATTTATTCTTTGAATATGCAATAAAATGTTAAAAGACTTAATTTATTTTATTGGGGTTTGTTAAATACATTGCCTTTTAACTGAAGCAATAAAGAGTTTCATCGATTTATCTGAAGACGATAATCATGATAGAAGCCCACTTCAACAAATAAATGCGTTATTACAAGTTAAAATGCAATAAATCATTGTAAAGTGCATCATTAAGAGTGCATAAAGAAAAGTGGAGATCCGCTGAATCATAGTTTATTATTGGTTAGCGGAAACACAAAAAGGGTATAGCAGTTGATATTTAAAAAAAAATAACAAATTAAAATCACTTAACTGTTCTCCTCTATAATTTAGCTTTCAGTGTTGAAAGAAGAATAACTTGTCAAATAGAAAATGTATAAGAACACATAAATCTGTGTTGCAAAATTAATCTTATTGTATGATTATATAATCAAAGAAATTTAATTTGTATTTCTTTGTTCTTTGTAGTTGGGTGGAGAAACATTTTATTATTGCACCAAAGCCGTAAAAGAACAAGAAATGAACTCATGAAAGAATAAATACTATTTCATGGCTATTTTCCAGTGTTCATTATGTTTTCTCATGCAATTCGCTTCCTAACAAAGTTAAATATTTTATTGAAGCAAAGCAATTCCATAATTGCCGGGAAATGGTAAAATGTAAGGAGAGAAACACTTTGTTTACCGCTGGAACAGATATAAACACAAACTTATGGTTCGACTTTATTTGAATTTGTACTTAATTAGCTAATTGAATGGTTAGGAGAGTGCGCGTTTAATACAAAGAGTTGCAGAGAATTTTCTAATTAAAGACTCAACTTGCTTCGTATTATTTCATTTCCCCTAAGTAGTAACTTTTAAAAGACAAGTAGCTATATTTCAACCAGGAGAAAAAAAGGAACGTCCTTTTAAATTCTAGGATAAACTTTAAAAGTGGCGTGGTATAACTTACAAAAGCAAATCTTAAAGAAGTTAACCCGTCAGATGCGAACTCTTAATTAAGCCTTAAGTTTCTGATCGAACGCCACATCAAAGCTTCAAGCCTAGATACTAATTATACTCTTACGGCAAGTACCTCCCTCTGATTTCCCTGGTTTACCGAACAATTTCAGTTTATTTGCACTCAAAGCACATGCTTTCATTAAATCACGATTACCTAGCGAGGTAAATTAGCACGTTTTAAATGTCACACTTTACTAAACTAATAAAACAATTTTCGTCTCGCTGTTTTTTGAGCAGTTAAAGGGCCAAAAATTTCATTTTAATGTTAATTCAGCTAATGTATTTAGTAAATTCTTAAGTTAAATTAGTTGTCGCGGTTCAAGAAATTGCTGCCCGACTTCATTCTCATCGAGTATTCTAGCGACGGCTTTACGTGGTATTGTAACAAAACTCATCAAATTTGAGGCGTGTTGACATTGTGGATTATATTCAACCTGTGTGGGGTTGATAATCTCATCTTAAGGATACGGAAATTCTCTCAGAACTTTGATCATCTTGTGAATTATGATGATGATACACCTATGCATGGAATACGAAATCACCTAGACGGGTAACAAAACCAGATTTGACTAGACGCACTGATATACGAGTAATGATTTCTACATTTCTAAAAATTTGAAATTAATCAGCTAGAATATTGTTATTGCAAATACGAAAATAAATATCTGAGACAATACAGCAAAAAGTAATAAAGAATAAAAAGAAAATATAAGAAATACTAGGATTAAAGCACACAAATTAATATAATACCAAGAAATACAAAAAAAATTATAAAAATAAACAACGAGGTAGTTTTTGCTCAAATTCCTTCTTCATATTTTGCTCTCTCCTGTCTGTTTTTGAAGTAAAAGTTGGTGTCATAAAATCAAAAGTGATTCAGTATTGCAGACAAAACACAGGTCTTTAATGTCTTCTCTGGAAGCTAGTTCTTTCATTGACACCAAATACTGTTAAACTGTTTTATTCTTTCTTATTGTTCTTTTACTCTTCATATAATGTAAGTCAGCGCTATTTACTGTTCCAAATTTTTTTCTAAAGAGGCAAATATTGATTTAATTCCAGAATTTTGCAAAGATCTCGTTCACTTAGTACGATTTGTTTTTTTAAACATTTTATCTATCTTGTTTTTCTGCACACAACAGTTTCTGAAAACTAGTGTAAAGACTATTTATATTTCTTATTAAGCCTAGATCCTTACTCAGTATTTCCACTATTACTGATATTAGATAAATCCCACTTCTGAAGATTGTAGCATATTTTAGCTAGTTCTTTAGATATATAAAATCATTCAAAAGTATGAGCAAAATTTTAGCCTGACATACAGCACCGTGAAAAAATAAATAGTTGCAATTATCGCGAGTGATAACAAAATTACGGGTCTTTAAGGTTTGGTATAATAACCTTTTTTTAAATTTCTTAAGAACCGCTTAACCGATTATTATAAAATTTGGTTAAAAAACGTTTTCTTTTTTCTGATAATAACAATATTCTACTAACAACGGCTGGCAATGGTATAAATAAATTGAAATAGCGTTGACAACAAATTAAATAATAAAAATTTCTGTCAATAAAAAACGTTTGTGCGTCAAATTGTGCTCTAAATTTCTCTGTACAAGATGCGGCAAAGTATTGCCACACACCATCTACAGCTTGTACACCATTACGAAAATAACTTTCTATCAAAAACTCTTTTTGAACGGGAGTAAACATTTTAACGAATGAGCAAAACAAAAACGAAAGAAAGTCGAATTAAACAAAATGTAGAACCAGATCAAAGGGAAAATTGTTCGCAAATTGTAATAGAAAACCGTCCAGAAAATCAAAGTTTAGTATCACGTTAAAGACGTTTTAACATTATTAATTTGACAAATTAATTCTAATCCAAGCCCTACGTTTATGACACCAAAGGTAACTTGACACCGAAACTTTTTGTCCACTCGATAGATCCTTTAATTTCTGGTTAAGTATTTGTGTCGCATAATTTTGCTAATTATTTACCAATTTTTTGCGTTACTAATTCTAATTTTTATTACAAAACTTAATATAGACATCGTTCCTACTAAAAGTAAAGATGCAAAATTTTGTTAAAACGTACTATTTTTGAGATATTTATGTTTAAAATATAAAAACAAATAATGAGCTAATTTCAAGTTGGGATAATACCGGTAGTATCGTTGTTTTCATAGAAAATTACTAAAATTCATAAAAGACCAGTAACAAAAAATTATCACAGAACACAAGGTAGAAGTGATACAGAAGCGTAAAAACAGACAAAGATAAATACACAACAACAAAAAAGAGCATAGAGTGAAAGAACAACAGCTGGCATTGTAATATTATTAAATAGAGCAATAGCTCTATTAATACGTCTAATACATCCAGAAGCAGAAATCCAATCTTGGGGGCTCTAGGGCTCTAAAAATTACGAGAAGCTTTAGAAGAACTTAAAGAACAACGACTGAAAGCAAATAATGTATAAATAAGACTAAGTTTATGATAAAGAGAAAAATAGGAAATACTCACTATAAGAAAAAAATTACAACAATGTGTCTAAAAAAGCAATAGAAGATTCTGGAAAAAGCAAAAAAAATTAAATAGCAACGTTTAGAAAGAAACAAACACAAAAAACTATTAAACTACGATTAAAAAATACCAAAAAAACTAAAGAAAACAAATTAAGAAAATTGAAAAACAACATTGGAAAGAAGTGAATTAATTAAAAAATTAAAAAGTAATTAGAAGTAAATTTAATTTCTTTAAATTGTTTAAATTAAAGAATCTTAAATAGAGGTATAAGCGACACTTATAACTTTTAATTTTTAGTTTTAATTATAGTTTTCAAACGTCCTAACTTGCTTAAATTTTTTTGCAATAAAAATTTTATAAATACTAATGATTTATAGGTATATACAAGTAAAAAAAGGTTGAAAATAAAAAATTAATTTCAACAAAATCGCCAAAATCAGCGGAAAGAAAAGCATTTCAGAATTTTATATTTTAAATTTTAAATATTTTAAAGTTAATTTTATTTTTAATCTAGAAAAAATTTTTGAAAAAAAAAATTGTAGAGAATTTTACTAGCTACAACCTTAATAATGCATGTTTTAATATCATTTAGAGCAAATAGAAAAAACTAGCAAAACACAGGTTTTTGACATTTGGGAGGTCTTCTAGAAAGATTGCGGTGATTTCTCAATTTTTGACTTTAAGGCGTTGGTTTTGTCATTTTTCAAAAACTACCTGTGCCAAATTTTATTATGGTTTAAATAATTTCACCTTTGAAACACTCATTTTTTAAAAAAGACAAATGAAAAAGAAAGAACACGAATTACAAATATAAAATAAAAGAATATTTTGGTAGTTTAAATTATAATGTTCTCAATAACAGACTGTCTAAAAATGAAAAAAAGAGTAATGATTTGAAATGATTTGGAAGAAATTAGAGACAGAAATAACAGTAAAAATTAGAAAAGTGGGAACAGAACAAATTATGCTAATCAAACTGCTATCACAATGAGTGAAAAGTCTAACACTTGATGTCCAAGCCAAATATTTTTTTAATAAAATTCGTTTTATTACTAGGAAATAAAAATATTTTTTATATATTTTATCTTATTAAGTAGATAGATAAATTTGTCAAAACTTTTAGAACAATTGTTTTGCAATTTGATTTAATTAAAAATTAAAACATAGTTAAGAAAACAGAATTAAAAGCACATATTAAGAATAAAAAAATTGTTAGACTATTCAAACTATGTTTTGTAATTCAGCAATTTCGTTGTTTATCTTTCTATTTGAAACAGAGCCGGATTACGTGAGCTTTTCAAGGTTTGCGGTTAAAAAACTCGTTATGAGGTGTGAGTGCTTTCATACTAAAATGAAAATTACACAAATATTAATTGTCGGTTTTCAAAATTGATTGTTTCCTTTTGACTTAAAATCAGATTCTCGTTATAGAACAGGAACTTTTTTTTGATTTCGCTGTCAGTCATATTTGGTGTAGTTATAATTCACTTGTCATTCAGACTTATTATAAAGACTCCCACAACCATTTTTGGCTTTTCTGCAGACAAGATCATTATCTTGTAAGACCGCGAGCAAAACATTTTGACACCCGCACTGCAGGATTTTATGCAAATGGAGATTAGTATTAGTAAAAACACATTTATTGTTATTATATAATGAAAACATGAAGTCTTTGCCAAATATAGAATCCGGAGGTTGTTATTTTTCGGATTAATTTTTATTTTTTGACATTTCGTAATTAATCCTTTTCACAAATCGATAAGCTTCTCGTCTAGTGTCTAGTTTATATTAAACATTTAGCATATCAGTTTAGTTTTTCCGGTGACAGTTTTATAAATAAAACATCTGTCTAGATGTAAAAAAAGCGTGGTTGAGATATAAATGACTCAGTAAATAACCGTTTCAAGTTAAGATAAACTGCATTCTTTTGCAACAAAAATAATTTTAAGTATCACAGACGTAAAAATAGAATAAAGCTTCTAAAATTTATAAACCTCCTGCTTGAACAGACGGTTTTTATGATTTATAGATATAAAAATTTTATTCTGGCTAGAAGTTTTAAACTAAAGAAAAATCAGCGTGATTTTTCATTTAGTATTCAAGCCGCGACCTTCACACTTTAATTAAGCTGTGTAAATCACATTTTATTTTAATGCAAATATTTCGAGACAATTGCTTTATTATTCGATAGAGCTTGAGACTCTTGGGCTTTTTAGAAATTCAAGAATCGGGACGTGAAGCTGTAAAAACAAGGTAAAGTAGGTGTGAATGTGTTAAACAAGTTTAAAGTGTGTTGTAAAATTTTAGTTTCACGCAATTCATCAAAATTTTAAGCCAGATTAAATTAAACGAAATATCTTCTACTTTGTCACACATAAATAATAAAATAAGCTCTGTTCCTTTTCACTCTGAACTTACACATAATTTACTGAAAGTATATAGGTAGCAATTAACACGACAACACGACAGGAACACAGGCACATTAAATAATTAAAATTATCTACAAAATACGTTGTTTGTTAATTAAGTTAGTTTTTACTCTCTTAAAATATTAATAATAATAAAAAATCCAGTTGTAAGGGTTGTTGTTTGTTTATTTATTTCAGAAACAAAAATAATATAAAATCTGGTTTATTTTAATCTTGGAGTCATATTTTTTGGTAGGATTTTTTCTAAAATATGTATTATTGAGTTTATTTAAAATAATTTAGTACGTATTAATAATAAATACTGACATCAGGCCAGATCGTTTAAAGCAAATGTCTTTTTGAAAATGCTCGTTACACTGTGGATAAAACAACATTTGGCAGCGTTTCTATAATTTGTTTTAAAATTGGGTTACAACGTTTATGTTTAACGGAATAAAACATTCATCACATAATTTCAGATTTGGCACGAGTTTCCAATTAGGATAGTTCAACCATTCTAGTTTTTAAATTATTCAAATAAAACTATTTGAAATTTACAAATTACAAAGGTTGGGTAAGATGCAAAGTAATTTGTTTGGTTATACCAGTAGTGACATCATTTAGCGGTTTCTAATACTTTTCAGTTTCTTTAGTTTTTATTTAATTAACAAACTAATAAATCAAGGATATATTATCCTAATTTTTTTTAAATTAAATTTCCGCATCGGTTTCTCATCAAAATAAAAATAAAATATAAAAAAATAAATATATGTTTAAATAAGAAAATATATTTCTATTAAAAACTTTCGGTCTATTTAGTTTCCCAAAACTTTTGAAAAGTTTTTTTTTTAAATTAGTTTGATTAGTTGACCGCTTTGATCAGTTCCAAACCCGACTCGAGATGACGTCACAGGCTCACAGCTAAATAAAAAACAAGAATTTTTTCTTGTTCTTGCCGAATAAAACCAAGAATGTCTTTCTTCTGACTTGATTCATATCTTAGTAAGCAAACCTAATTAGATATTTTTCAAAAATCAAAATAACCCCAATTGCTCTTTTAAATGAAACAAAAACGTAAAAGAATAAGTCTTGAAAACAAAGATTTTAAAACTAAAGCTAAGAAACTAGGTAGAATATAAGAAACATTTTTTGAAAATACTAAAAACAAAAAATAAATTTTTTAAAAGCTGTGAAACGCTTTTCGGCAAATAAAATTTTTTGATTATATGATAGAAATAATGACGATGATGAAATATCGTTAGAAATAGACAATAAACGAAGTTATCAAAACTTAAGACAAATATTTATTACAATTTGTAAAATATGGAAGATTTAATAATGTTTTCTCTGGCAAGCTTGCTTGTCAATAGAAATTTAGATCGCAGATTTTGTAAAAACACAACCAATAAGAAGCAAAAAATTATATGTATGTCTGTTAGCAATTTGGCAGTCAAAATTTTAATTAAGCTAAACAAATAATTTCTGAAAAAAAAAACAGTTAAAAAAGAAAAATCTAGAAATTATTGAAAAAATAACAACAGCTTGTCTGACTGAGCTAAAGTCCAACAACCATGCAAGCCTTATCACTTTATCTTCTTACTTAAGTGCTTAAGGTTCTTTGATACTCAGCGTTTTTGATTTTTTTTACGTCAAAGCTTAAAAAACTGTAAATTATAGTAAATAACACTTCGAAAAAAAGTTTATTTAATTTTATAAGAAACGGTCTACAAAATATATAAATAAACAAAAATTATTCTATTTTTTTAATCGGTTTATTCAGAAAATAGTTTATTTATAATAATTAAAGATTACACTACAAACAGTTTATTTACAATAGACGGGTTAACGTTACTTCGCACTCACGTCGAGACCGTGGTGTTAAGATCGAACGCGGATGTACCGAGAGTCTGACCAGATAGGGACCCCTAGGATGCCCTGTTGGTGCAGAATGTCACGAAGGAGAGCTTTCAAGACAAGGTGGGACCCCACGGATGCCCGGTTGATGCAAGAAAAGGTCTCTCCGACGGTGCAGAAGAGTATGAGTAGCTCACAAGACCAGTTGGGACTCCCAGGATGCCCGGTTGATGCAAGAGAGCAACTGACTGCATGATGGCTGTGGAGAAGACTTGCGAGACCAGATGGGACCCCCAGGATGCCCGGGTTGATGCAAGCAAGCAACTCAGCGTTTGGTCGTAGTATTTGTGGGTGGATGCCTTTTATTACGGTTTGTCGGTACCTCTCGGTCGAGGGTGGTTCCTTCCGGACTTATGGGAGAGCAAATGGGCGCTCGGATTATTAGAGAATACGCGGTTACAATTTTTAAATTGTTGCGGTTAATAACTAAGCTAATTAGCTTGTTATTTATTACAGTATGCAATTAGGAAAGCCACACTTTGTACATCATTGCAAAAAAAATATATAAATGAGGTATTTTACAAATAACTTTTTGTATTTTGTTTTCTCATTTTATTTTGGGATGTTAAATAAGTTATTTATTTTTTACTAGAGCGCCGTTTGTGTTGATAATTGAAACATCAAATTTTTGCATTCATATTTATTAATGAAATTATTTTATTTATTATTTTTGTTAGAAGTAAGTCTAGAATATTTAAGACTCGGGATAAGACCGCATCTCTAATTCCTTCCAAAGAAAAACAAATACAAATTTATTTACACAATTCTATTTTTTCTTTTTTTACATGTATAAAGTGAAAATGTGTGTTAATATCAAAATTATAATTACTAATTAAAAAAAAACATACAGATCACTGAAAATTTGACCAATGTGATCAAATTTATAAATCTTTGAACAATAATGAAGCTCTGGCAAAGAAGTCAATTACTGTAATTATGTTTATTACTTATTGATAGTTAAAAAAAACATTACAAACAACCAGTTGCTTCTCATTTAGATAAGCAAAAACATTTTTTTTTAATTTTGAGTAACCAGAGCTCTACTATTTAAATATTTATAATTTTAGTTAGAATGGACAAATTTGGAATAGCATACGTTTTGTATATATTTTTTTGAAAGGTAGATATTAAACTCAGTCAGCTTATTACTGTTCACAACAAAAGCAATTATAAATAAATTTTTTCAATGATTTTAGCTGAGTTGAAATCGTGTGCTTGCAGCTTTTGTGAATCTTTTTAGAAATGGTGTGTGTGCTGTAAGAAACGTGAACGTTTTGAGTTGAAAATCGCGTATATTTTGTGTTAAGTCGGTCGTAATGGCAAATTGAAGAGTCTGATGTGAAATGGTAAATTTATAGATCACAGATCGGAACATAATTCGCCACTGTTGATTTCAGCGGAACTCATACATCATTCGGCATATGCAAATGTTGGCTACATTCATCATTCCAGCCGATACAGCCCTGGCCTCGCTTTTGATATGGATCGAGCTGCCGGCACATGGATTAACTCACTAAACGATATTTTATTGTCATCATCATTTATTTTTGATAGACTTTATAGTTTATTTAGGTCGGAACTATCATGACTAATTTCGGTAAAGTAAATTCTCTCTCGACCTGGATAAATTTTTCGGCCGCAGCAGCAATCCCATTTCTAGCCGGCACATCAATCAAATATTTAGTCCGTATTGCGCGATCTTCTGGAATTACTATTCTTTATGAATACCGTATCAGTTTCATCTCCTACCAGATTTTATATGAATCAGTCTTGACATTTATGTAGTTCTTTCTGTGGTTTTAGTTTCAGCTTTATAATGCATGACACGATGCTTCGTGACAAGCATAGGTATACCACTCCAGTCTTTCCTGTCTCTAATATTAACTTATTGCAAATGCATTCCTTATTCGGGTCTTCCCATTTTCTTCAAATCTTCAGACATTTATCGGATCAAATGTGAAAAGATATTTTATTAATTTTTTTCCCATTTTTAAACCTCAATATAACCGAAATTACATCTAAATTGCACTGAAATACAATTTTTCAATAAGTTGCTTGTCTCTAATACAATATAAACACTCTTTGTCGGTGTTGCAAAGAAAGAAAATTGAAAGCGCTGCATCAGTTTTATTACTACCTTTACAACCGTGTACATACCCTTGCTTTTGTGCTCAACTTTTCAAATAAATTATTGCGTTTATATTTATTAATCTTCGACTCAGACATTGTAAAGCTTTTTAATAGCAGGACTTAAAGACTAGCTAATTTTACCACAATGAAGTTCAACCGTAGCAAATTGAAACAACTTTTTTTAAAATTACACAATAATAATTTGTTTATTCAATATTTAAACCGTAAGACAACGTTTATGTTAATCAGAAAATTAAACAAATGTTCTATAATATCAGAATAAGAGAGAAAGGCCTTGGCCTTTATATATTCGGATTTTCAGCAAAAACGGTGCATTGAGCGCCGATTTTGGTTTAAATTAAGCCACAATGATCCAATCCAATTTATTTTTTGCTTAAAAATTTTACTTGAGACAACCATTACTAGTTGCTGGAATTTTTTCTAAACTTAAAAACAAAACTGAAGGTAGTAATACTTTTTCATATTCAAATAAATTAGGTCAATGAAGTAATCTCTGATTCAGTACAGAAAAGCACATTTTCGGTTTTATTACATGTATTATAAACGTATTATCGAACTGTTGCTGGCATGGAAGTATCCCACTTATGGTAATTGCATCAGTCGGTGTATCAAAATTTATGGAGCAAATTTCAATTAAACTCTAAAAATATAGCAAAAAATGTCCTGGTTTTAAATTTAAAACCAATTTTAATAATTAATTAAAATAAACAAACTGACTATAATAAATTACTTCATCTACACTTTTTATACCTAGATATACAGAGTGAAATATAAATTTTGCTTCAAAAAATTAATCAAAAAATTTAGTATAGTTTTACAAATGTAATTGTCTTAATTTGTATACTGATTTTGATGTTTTGTTTTCTCATGTATGTTTTCACAGTTTGATCTACTCTTATATTAAATCTGTTTTTTTAGTTCTTTGACGGTGGGTGGTCTGTTTTTGTTTTAATGTTTTTATTTTATTTATTTTGTATTTATTTTATTTATCATTGTTATTTCTGTTTTACTTTTTTCCGTTGGTATTTTTCTGGTAACTCATTCTCATAGTTTTTTTCTGTCTTTGTTTATCCGCTATTTATTTTCTTTTCTTTTGTGTATCTTGTTCTTTGTTTGTTATTTTGTTGTTTGTGTATATTCTATCTAGAAGTTGTCTTAATTTTTCCTAATTTCTCATTGTCTAGCTTGTTCTATTTTGCATGATCTTGTCCCTAGTTCTAAATTAATTTCAGTACATGGTTTTCAGGTTGTAAAAATTTTGCGTACATTTTGCTTTTTTTACTTGAGCCAAAGCTTCTTTAGGGCAAAATTAATGACAGCTTTAGAATGTACAGACAATTTTGTTTTAAGTAAATTTTAAAGTCATTATCTAGCTAATTGTCAAAAATCTGTTTCAAGTATAACTGGCCTAACTGGTATTTGACAAATGATAGAATATTGGTCGATATCTCAAAAAATATTTATCACAAAACAAAAATAACAACAGATGTAAAATTCTCAGCATTTTTGCATCAGAAAACATAAATTTTAAGTTAATTTGGTAATCAAGATTGTCAAAAATATCAACAGATATTCTTGAGAAACATTTTTATTATGAAAATTTTGAACATATATCGGTAGATATCCCAAAATATACTTATCACAGAACAAGAATATAAAATAAGTTTAAATTTTCAACGATTGTTAGGTCAAAAAACGTATATTTTATAGTAATTAGATAATCAGGGTTGCCAACAAATCTTTTTGAAAAACATTTTTCTGATGAAAATTCTGTATATTGGTTGATAGCTTAAAAAATACTTATTACAGCACAAAATTTAAAAGTGATTTTGATTTCTCAGAGATATTTAGGTCAAAAGATATAAGTATATTTTTAAAAAATGTAATAGGTAATCAGGGTTGCCAACAGATATTTTTGAAGAACACTTTTGTGATAAAAATCTTCTATACCAATTGACTGATATCTCAAACAATAAAAGACTCAGAACTAAATTAATAACATATTTTAAATATTCTAGCTATTTTGTGTCCTAATATATATTTCAAGGTCATTGTGTATATATCTGTCACGATTTTTATTCAAATAATTTTAGTATTATGTCTGATATTTGAAAAATAACAGAGAATACAAGTCGATATCTCAAAAAATACTTGCCATAGAACGTAAATAGACTCAAAGATTTTTGCATCAGAAACTTATATTTAAAACATTTTTGGTAATCAGAGATACCAACAGCAATTTTTTTTTAAACACCTAAGATAAATATGTGCTACATCGGTCAATATCTCAAAATCAAAAAAACAAGTCTCAGAACATATTTTTTTTTAAATTTTGTAAATTAAAAATTTTGAAGAAGCTTTGACTCAAATAAAAGCAAAACATTGCCAAAAAATCTAACAATAATACCGGTAGTATTTTCGTTTCTAGGCAAAATTAAAAAAATTTGAGGCTGTAATTAGTTGTTGCCATAGAAAAGTATTGACATTTGCGATACTTCCCGTATTATCTCAACTTGAAATTAGCCTATAAGATGTTTAATTTTTATTAGTTTAAAATCTGTAATAGATAATTACAAAACATTTTTTTTGTAACTTATTAGGAAGAAAAAATGGTAGATTTTTGATGCTTTAGAACCTACATAGAATTGCTGTCATGACAAAGGACAAAGCTTATACTGTTGAGTGTTTACGCTAGTATAGCTTTGTTAATTTTTTTAAACTGGTATACTTTATGTGTTAAAGAAATAGACTCAATAGTCACTGTTACTCCTTATCATTAAAAGCCTTCTATCATTATATTTATCAGTAAATCTTTAAAAATGCGTCTGCTAATCACAAGTTACTTTCACTAATTTATACTTGTAAAAAGTAGTAAACCTATTGTACTATTAGTCATTAAAACGAAATCTGTTAATAACAGATTAGAATGTATCTCACAATTTTCAATAAAATCTTTAAAACATTTTATAACAACTCAACATAGCTTAAAAATTATTTTATTTTGACATAATAACGTGTGCTGCCGAATTATTTGTTTTTACTTATAAGTACTTTTACTGTTTACAGCAGAAGAATTTCAAGATCGTGCAGAAAGTAAAAAAGATATTTGCAGAAATATAAGTTTAGTGTCTTCTAGTAGAAAATAAGTTTTTGTGGTTTAATTTATGAGTTTCTACAATACACATTTTTATTTTTTACAATTCTTTCTCTATCTTCTGAGTTCTGAAGGTATAACTATAACGTCTTGAATGAATGCTTGTTTTTTTGGTATGGGATGTTACATGTGTTGACACTTCAAAAAAGCTGTTCCAGAGCTGGTTTAGCTGCTGCTTCTGCTGAGTTTCACAAGCACACTAAATACGTGGTAGAAAGAAAAGTATAAATTTGTCGCTCTTGCTGTAGAAACCTTCGGTACATGAGGAATGACGACCAAAGCAATTGTGAATACCTTGGGTAACTTCTTACGATGCAAAATATTAGAAATTTTTAAGACTAATTATTACTTTGGCAATTCAACAAGAAATTGCTTCTAGTGTGATTCGAACGATAATAAAGAAACTAGTCTTGAAGAATTATATTATTTTGTCTATTATTAATTAAAGTTTCTTTTTCTGACCATTTCTGTTGTCTCTACTATATTACAAACTTTGTGCTGCCTTACAAATACTTATACTCTCGTTATGATTTTGTTAAAAAATTAGTTGTGTAGCTTTTGGTAATGGCGTCTTGAGTAGTTCTCCCTTAATTTGTTTGTTCCGGCTAAAGTGCATCATCGAAACTAGTGCGGGTTTGTAATATCGTAGCAAGCTGTGACTGGATCTAATAATATTATCAAGCGGTAGTGTATCTAATGTCCGCTGAAACCCGGACTCCTCCGGCCTCATCTCCCGCAGTGTAACAGAGCTCCAGCAGGCCGTTCTATCTTCAGCTAACTTTTACTTACATTGGATTAAATCTGTATTGATCCTCTTTCTGGTCCCAGTGAGCTTGAAGTTATTCCGATAAATTCCAGGGATATTTTTGTGAGCAATAAAAAATAAATCTGCAGCAGCCGCTAGCAACGAAAGAGAAACACAAATTAATTGTATAATTATCTCAGAACAACGAGCAGTAATGATACTTTCGAGTTGAAAACGGTCGCCGCCATTTTACTAATCTTTTCTTGTTTTGATTACGAGCCTTCCACATAAGTTGCAAAAATATTTGTAAAGCTGAGCTTTTGCGATTACAATTAAAGAGATGATTAAAGTGGCGTTGTAGTCGGCGGTTGGATTTAGAAACACCGGCGATTTATCATTGGATGTACGAGCAACTCGTGGTTTGCGGTCAACCCCTGACCGTCTATGGCCTGAATACTTGTACTTTGTTTATAAATTTCTAATTCCACACCATAAATATGACTGATTTATTGTAAACTACTGCTCGGATTACAACTAAAATGTGCGACTAGTGCGAAACATTCTCGCTCTAAATTTAATTATCAAATGCTATAAATTCTACCTTCTAATTTATTTTACAGAGGGACATTTGTTAACTACTCTAAATACGCAAAAAACAACAAACTCTTTAAAAAAATTATTGTTGTTACTAGAGGAATTTTTTTTATATTTTTTTAGTTAGTACATTAAACTATCAAACGTTCAGCAACAGCCCAACAAGCTTTTTATTTACTTCTACTGTTTATGTTTAACTAATTGGTTTTCAATGATGATTTTCAAAACATCAAAAACAGATTTTTCAATACAAATTTCTGATGCTTATACTCGAATGGTTTCGTTAATTTTTTTAATTTATCAAAAAAGCTTTTCAAACTTTACTTCAAACACATTTATTTTGAAAAATTCTAGTTAATTGGTTAGTATTGTCTGTTTATAGAAAAATGAAAACGTAAATTAAATCATAAATAATTTCAACAAAGTAATTCTAAATAAGCAATTACAGTAGAACTCGCTTATAATAGACCTGACGGGACCGTCAACATTAGTCCATTATAACCTAGGGTTCATTTTAAACGAATTGAATTTTTTGACTGAAAAAAATATTAACATACATATTAGGTACTATAAATGATTTATTTATTGATCGAAACATACATGCAATAAAAATACAACGTTCTAAATAAAAATAAAAGATAAATTTATACATAATTCTGTATATTAAAAATAATACATAAATAATTAAATTTAAAAAGTTTTAAAATGCAAGAATTAAAAAAAAATGTAATTTTACTTTGTTTAATTTTCTTCTTTAAATAAATGTTATTTAAAGTACTTCAAATTGAATTTAACTGACAAAAAGTTACATAGCCATCATCTTTTTGCAGAAAAAATAGATGTAAGGTTTGAAGTGATTTTAACGCATTTTGGATCGTAACTTCAGCTAACTCTTGCTGTTCTCCTCCTTCATTTTCAATGCTAAAATTTTTTCTAAATTTTTACTGAAAATTTTTAGTAAAATTCGCTTATAATGGACCTCATTATTTTAATGGTCTATTATATACGAAAGTCCATTACAAGCGAGTCTATAACAAGCGACATTGAATACGTTGGTTAAGATAGTAGTTGAGACCGGACCGTGAAAACTATCGAGTTCTACCGTATTATTAATGCTTATTTACGATAAGTTAAAAGAAGTGGAATTTAAAATAAACTGTTAAGCCGAGAAGTTTTATATCGGTATTATTATAAATTGGCATTATTAATAATCAGTTAATTAAGGTTACTTTGTTAGACTATACGATTTAAGCCTCTTTTTTATTTTATTTTTATAAATAATGATTATTTTATGTGTTTTATTGATTTATTTAAGTTATAAGCAAGTTATGCAAGAAGTACCTACTTTGTTCTTAAAAAAATAAAAAACAAACTATTGAGAATAAAAAAAACATTTGGTTGCAATGGTGTCATTTGACGAGAGTCAAAAAGTCAAGATTAATTTTCCAAAAATATAAAAAATCTTTCAAATTTTATTTTGAAAACACAAATTACAATAACATGCCTGAATAAAAAAAATTGAACAAACTGATAAATAAATTAAAAAAGAAAAAACAAGAAACGGAATAAACAGTGTAAAAAAATCAAAGAAAGATAAAGTAAAAAAAAAGAGTTATAAAAAAAATTAAGAAAAGACGTTCTACTTAATCCTAAAGCAAATATAAATCAAGATCAAGAAAATAATTTTAAAAAAATCTATAGAATAAAACTAAAATTTAAATAAGCTATTAGCTAGAAACTGCGAAAATATAGCATCTATATCATCTTTTACAAAGCAGTGTAATAGAATAAGAAAGATTAGAGTAAGCAGCAATGCGTCCAACAATGATCCGGATTGACAAGTCTTCTAATTGCAGAGATCCTGGTTGAAAATTGAAACAAGAAAAAATAAAAAATAAAATAAAAAAAATGTATAAAGTATTACAATTTTAAAGCACCTGCTTAGTGCTTAGGAACTATCGACGATCCCGCTTCTAAAAATACTCGTAATAGAAAGCAAAAAGCCACGTATTGTCAACATTTTGTCAAAATAACCTTGTAAAGAAATGTCAAATTTTGTAAGAAACAAAAAAATAAAAATGTTTACGGATAGACTTTTTAAAATTACGATGCAAGAGAGAGAGATAAGTCTTTTGATTAAAGCAATCTGCTAAAAACACAGAAAAACAACCTCGGTTTGAGATTTGTAAAAGAGTAGCTAACTCAAGAAGTTAAAATAATCTATTTTTTAATAGGTGTCCTACTAGAATTTTGGAACAAAAGTTTTATAAATCAACAAATAGGTATTTTTAATTAAAATTGCGAATTGAGGTCCTGAAAAAGTTTTAAAAACATAATAAAACGATACGTCAAAAATCATAATAAATTATCTTATATGCTTTTTACATAATCATTTTTTTAATGTTTATATTTTTTTGACTTGCTTCCACACTTTTAGTCAGACATTTTAAAAAAGTTTTGTAAAAAATAAAAATTTTACAAAAAATAAATTTATTGTTATAACTAGAACCCCCAGTACTAAAAAGTTTACAAAATTTTTTTTGCAAGTCTATGTGCCAATCTGACACTGATTGCAACATTTATTTAGGTGCTTTAATATGCATTACAGCACTTTTAAAAGACCATTTGCATCAAAGCATGCGTCGAATGTTGTAAATAGACTTTCAAAAAGTGTTTAAAACATAAAAAAAAGAAAGATTAAGAACAAAATAAATTAATAAAATTACAAAATAAACAAAGAAAAATGATAAAAAAACATTAAAAAAAACGAAGAAAAATAGAAAACAATGGAGAAAGAGATACACAATTTGACTCCACCAGCTTTAAAAGACTAGTCTGAACACTACTAAAAACCAAATTCTGACTCTTTGACTTCTAAATAATAAAAACGAGTTTGTTAAATCTTCAGGATGCTTAACTATTGACATTAATATATTTACTTAAGCAAGTAAAAACTGGTTTTCATTCATGTAAATTAATTTGAATTAAGGCTAATTAATTATGTAACTTAAATTAACTTATTTGAGGAAATATTTTAACGCAAAGTATATTTGAAAAATTAAACGTTGAGCAATTTTATAAAACTATTATTATTAACAATTTACTTTACAAAACTTGAAGTATGTTAGTTATGTATAATAACAGGATAATACTGAATTGGTCGAGCATACATACATATATTTGAATAAAAATTAATGCAAAGTATATGTAATATAATTCAAAGAAGAATCTGAAAGTTGCCGGAAAGCTTAGCGTTACCCGGAAGATATTTCGTAAGTTGTATAAAACGCAGCACAAATTAACTCTAAAAGTACGAGAAACACTTAAAGAAATATTCCTGAGGGATTAAACTATACAGGGCAGTTCTAAGATTAGTTGGCTCTATAAAAACTTTGGTAATATGGTAGTTTCGGGCCATTCTACAAAGATCAGGCGATAAAATAAAGCCGGGAGCAAATACTGCACCATTACGCAGGCAATAAAATGTTAAATAAGTAATTAAGGCCTTCCAGAAATACTTTGAAGTTTTCGACGACTTCAACGCAACATTGTTAATTCAAAATCGCCCATTCTATTTTCTCGTAATTAGCTGTCAATAGAAGGTAATTGTTAAAAATTAAAAATGGTTTGTATTTGAGAAAAACTCGATGTGTGCGTTATGTAATACAAATAAATATGCGTTGTATTAGATGCAATATTAGAACAGTTCGATTCGAATTCAGTTTCGATTGCGTTGCCTGAACATCCACGGCTCCGCATGTAACAAGCCTTTTCATCATAATTTATTGGCCACCGGAGGATAACATTTTTATTTGTAGAGGCGCTTCATTCCGTAAATGGCCACCATATATTCCCTTGGTCGTTCTCATGACCGCGGCGAAATTCGCAAATAGTCGAAGAGATACAGTATCGTCGACAGGATGACGATGCGAATATGCACATAGACTTGAAAATATTATATATGACCACGGCAAAATTTAGATCAGTGTACAATATTTTTTTTAGGTAAGTATGTTTACAGGGTTATTCACGTAATGACGAGCCTGACCAGGTAAAAATGCAATGTAAAATACGATTTATATAACTAACTGGATCTCTCTTGCATTATCATAATTCACATAAGACAAGCATTATCATAATTCACATAAAACAAAGATATTGTTAAATTCATTTTCTCTCTATCAAAATTGCAAAACTGGAGCCTTTTGGGGTAATCTGTCGGTTTTAACTCTTGGACAAGTTGTATGTGGTACGGATGAAACTTTTTCTTTCACAAAATCCTATAAACCAACGACTGACTAATTCCTAACTGTCTTGATATTTCTTTTTAACCGATATGTAGAATGTCGGTTGCAACTTCAGTAACTGCGACTTTATTTTCAGAGCAAGTGGCAGTTCTAGTTCTTGTTCTTTTAAAGCAAAACTAATTATTTTTTTAGCGTGCTTTCCAGTCTCCTAAAAATTTTGTCGGTCGGAGCTTAGCATTTGGGATAACGTTCTCTATACAAATTTGCTGCAGGAACACCATGTTGTAGACATTCATAAAAAATAGTATTATATCCGTTCTTTCATCGTTAGATAACATTGCGTTAAATAATTGAAAATAAAAAAAATGTAATGACACTGACAACTACTTGGATCCCTAACTTAATTTTCTAGTTCCAAAAAACAATGAGTTCTTTGTAAACTGTATTTTAGGTTGCATTTTTACCTAGTCAGAGTCGTTAATTTATGTGATCTTTGTATTCTGTAATTAAGAATTGGTTTTATCGAGTAAAATGTACAGAATTTGAAATATTCAAATTCTACTGAGTTGCTGCTTTTAAAAATTATATATTTTTAGGTTTAAAAAGCAAGAGAAAAAGCTTTATTGTTTAGTTTTTAATAATTTTCAGGATTCAAGACTTTTAACCTACCACTTAGTCATCTGAAGTAAATTTCAACTAAAAGATTTTATTATTTTGTTTAATTAAGACTTTTGTTTAGACTTAAGTCATCTTGCAGTTCTTATTCCACGTTTCATATTTAGGCAGTGGTCTTCAAAATCTAGTATGTCATGTTTGATTGTGTGTGTCATTTTTCGTATTTTAAATTTCCCAAAAAAATTATTCACAGTACGATGTAAATTCGGTATTTTTTATTGAGGTTATGTTATGTTTTGACAGTTGGCACATTTGCATTTTACAAGCTAAAAAACTATAAAAACATGAAAACCAAAAGGAAGAGTAACTTTATTTCTCCAAATTTGTTTTTTTAATACAAGTTTTTAAGGTCTTTTTTATTTTTTGAAAATCGTGTTTTGTAATTGTAATTTTGTCGCAAAATTTAATATTATAGCATCCTGCAATATAGGCCCTACTGCTGTTCAGAGTGGTTTTTAAAATTATTGCCATTGTAACATAGCGTTCTCATATTGTTGTTATAAACTAATTGATAAACTCTTGAAACACTTCCTCTACTTCAACACGCAAAATCAGCAAATCAGCTTTAAAATTGTGTGTTTTGTGATTTTCTACTCATTTTTAATTATGTATGTTAAAGTTTACTTAATGTGTAAAATTGGTAATATTAGATTTATTAGAAATAAAATGCACTTTTATTTTCGGGTTGTGCCTCCCTCATCAAACTCACACATTACTCCAGAATCAATCTTCTTTACCCAACTAAAGTTATTATCGATTTATTACTGCAGAATTAACTTGTGTGTAACAAAATACAAAGTACAACGGCTCAGTTTAAGAATTTGATTAATACTTGTGTTTTTCTACATTTGTTCCAACTGCTAAACAAATTAGGAATAAGTAATAAGTTTGCATTTTACACTCAAATATGTCTTTGTAGATATGTGTGGGATGACTAGTAATTGGTAAGAACACAGGGATCCTCCACTTGCCTGGTCTAAAACAAATAACAATATTCAGAAAAACTAAATCTCATCTCTAGAATATTCTATTCTAAGACAATTAATAATAATTAATTAATTATTATGATTAGTACCTGTTCGTTAAAAGTTAATCAATAAATATGGATAATGACTTCAAAATTTTTGCACTTTTAACTCTGGACCTGTTGATTAAAATTAGAAATAAACTAAGGTTTAAAATCGGGATTAAACTACCTTGGCAAAAATTGTAAAATGGCCTCGAATCTAATCTACTTTTATGAAATAGAGCTTCATTAAAAATAACATAAAATATTTTTTTAAAAACTTTTCAAAATTAAATTGTGAGTTTTCATGGAATCTTGTAAGTCAATTTTGAGACAGTTTTTGTTGTCCAAATAGGTTGAAACGTTGCCAACACTTCAAAACATTATAAAATGTAAGAAGTACCACTTTAAAGGAGATTTTAACTGTTGCGCTGTTGATAAAAACCAATTTAACATCATTACCACTTTCCAGCAATTACGCAGATAAGCTTTTTTTGCTACAGTGCCTCCAATATTAGTTATTGATAAATTTTTCTGACGTACTTCTAAAAAATTTTCGACACAGTTCAAAAATTCAATATTTAGGTTTTTTTTAATATTTTTTCTCGGCATTTTTTTCAAAAAAAAGCTTTACGCGGCAATGACGTGACACTAGAAAAAGATATAAAATTTATCTTTTAAGTAAGCAGCGAAGTTTAAAATGTCAAGTTGACAAGAACGTATCACGTATACCAACGCCCTAGCAATTGTGTAAAGTTATAAAATTCTAAGAAATAGTATATTAAGTATGCAGAACGGTAAGGAATGCTTAATCCTTAGGAACGGTAATCTTTAGCGTTCGACATGCTTATAACGTTTTTTGCGTGATTGGAGATTTTAGAATAATAATAATAATAATTTACATCAATACATTTGTGATAATCGGAATGATTGAAACTAAAAACTTTGGGTGGCTGTTCCATGGTTGCTATGGTTTTGTTCCAAACAAGTAAAATTGTCTTTTTGATACAATCATTCCTACATAGTTCTGTTTTGTGGTTCCGTTTTCGAAGCAAATATGAGCGATAGTGATGATCTACCGGATGATTTAGAAGACGCTTGGCAAGAAGGATGTTCGGCAATAATTCCAGAAAAATCTAAAGCCCGATATGAACAGACATACAAGTTGTTTAAGGAATGGCGTGAAGCAAAGAAGATTTATGTAAATGAAACGAGCTTGTTAGCGTATTTTGTGGTCAGAAGTGGACACTTGAAGGCCCCAGGCAATTTATGGGCGGAGTATTCTATGCTGAAGAGTACAATTTTTCTCCATGATGCTATCGATATTTCTAAGTTTGCTACATTAATTGCTTATCTTAAGAGAAAAAATATTGGATATCGGTCTAAGAAGGCTAAAATTTTTACCAAAGAAGACATGGAAAAATTCTTGAATGAAGCACCAGACGAACAAATTTTAATTCAAAAGGTATGTTGTAGATGATGAGGTGGTACATCTGAGTTCTAAGGAAACAATCTATTTGCAGGTAGCAATGGTATTGGGAGTATCGGGCGCTTGTAGACGAGAGGAATTGTACAATATTAAAATGAGTGACATAGAAGAATATGAAGAAATGTTTATAGTAAATATTCCAAATACAAAAACGAATATTCAGCGAACGTTCACAGTTATTAATAAAGAAAATGAAGCAGTTCATTATTTGGAAATACTTTGAAAATACATAGGAATTCGACCAAGCAACCCAACGTCAGATCATTTATTTCTAAACTATCGAAATGGCAAATGCACTAGACAAGTCACAGGAAAAGGCACAATTGGAGGCTGGCCTTCAAAAATTGCAAAGTATTTAAAGTTGCAAGCCCCTGAAGGTTTTACTGGACACTCGTTTCGACGCACATCTGCTACACTTTTGGCGAATAACGGAGTTGATGTGTTGGGACTAAAAAGATATGGTGGGTGGCGTTCATCAACGGTGGCCGAGAGTTACGTGGAAGATTCCCTCCAAAACAAAATTGAATTTGCTCATAAAATTTTACACAGCGATGTTGGTGGACTATTACAACAACCTGGGACTTCTACGTCGGAAAGTTTGTCTATTAACACTAGAAACTCAAATGCGAGTGGTATTACTACTATTAATTATAATAATTGTACATTTAATTTTAATAAATAAATCGCAAAATTGTTTT
The DNA here is from genome assembly GCA_029207805.1 of Tribolium confusum. Classification (NCBI taxonomy): domain Eukaryota; kingdom Metazoa; phylum Arthropoda; class Insecta; order Coleoptera; family Tenebrionidae; genus Tribolium; species Tribolium confusum. The sequence goes on from JALGAY010000004.1 coordinate 3,415,280, forward strand.
TTTTTTTAGATTTAACTGCTTACCGTTCACTGAACGGTAAGTGAATTACTTACCGTTTTGTTACACGTAACAACCAGTAACAGCAACCTACCGTCGTGGAAACAGGCACAGTAAATTGATAAAAACAACCAATCGCGCAAAAACACCTATTTCGATGGTAGCTTTTTCATATTTAAATGTTTTAGCAAAAAATTAAATACCTATTTAGGTGAGATGTTCATTGTATTAGCTATCGTAGGCACTTCTAGTGGTGGATCGCTATTTACAAGAATACGGACTTTATTAATCATTTTGGGAGCCGTTACAGTAAATGAGGCTTTGCGCGCTCAGCATCTTCTATGCTCATATAACCAAGTTTGAAATGAAAAAATCATTTATAAATTATATCATGAGACAGAGTAGATTTACCAAACTATTCGTACAATTTTTTCTCAGTTTTTTGTAATGGTTTTTCTACGTAAAAAATAATGTTTATTCAAAATGTAAATTTTTTTCCTAGTTATATACAACAAAAACTCTTTTTTTAAAAAAATTGTAAAACGCAAACTATCTGACAGATTTGCACGAATTTTTAAAAGTACTCTTCTAAAACATTATAAAACACAAAAAAATTGCAGTTTTAAAAGTGTTACCAAAAGTCAAAAAGTCACTCTTTCGTCAAACTTACTTACTACTCTTACTTATTGTTGAATATTATAAATTTTAATTTATTAATTATTCAAGTTGTTACGATAAGATAAATCTAGATTTAAAAGATGTCAATGCAAAATGTGATAAGTGGTATTTTTACGAAAATTTGCATTTTAATTTTTTTGAGTAAAAAACATATCTAAGCCATGTGTGCTAAATGTGCCTAAAAATCGCTTTTTGTCATATACTAAGTCTCATTTCGTCACTCCCAATATGTATCTATATCTATTTGTAATAAGTTTTTTAAAAATGTAAATTATAAAGTTTGTTATGGTAATATGTAATTACATTTTTTCCAGTTGTTTAGACTAGTCTGTGTATGTATATATCTTAGCTTAAACTGAGCTTTACTATGTACCTACACTTTTTTAGAATTTTCTGAGTTGGTCGCAAAGGTTAGTTATTCTAATTAGATTTGGGTTTGGTGTCTGAACGTAAACACCAAAATATCTTGACTTTTATTAACTCTTGTTTGTATACTTTGCTTTTCTTTCTTCAAGGAAATTGCACATTGTTCTGGAGTAATGGCACGAGAAAGCGCTTAGAAAATCGCCCCTGTAACATCATAGAGGTCAGCTGTCTATTACGCCGTGCATCCGGATTTAACTCGCCAATTCCTTGCCACACTTAATTTAATATCCATTTTATTTCAATAAATTATTAGCGTCGCTTTTGCGTAGAAAGTACGATAAAAAAAGATAAAGCTCGATTTATTGCCGTTTGCATCAGAATAAACCCAGCGAATTCTTTCGTTTTCCACAGCACACCATTCATATTCTTTAACCTCCCCTATTATAAACAAACCCACAAAAGTCTTCAAAATAGATGCGCACGTAGTGCTTTCCTTTCAACTTCTCTAACAATGCGAATTTGAGTGAACGCAATGAATACATACGGCCGTAATGTTCCGCATATCTTCTCCTGAAATTACCATTTGCGGTAGAGCAACCACTTTTCAGTTATCACATTATAATAAAGATAACACTGCTGCGTGGACCATTGCTTTACCTAAATCATATTACAACGTTATGAAACTCTTTAAAGACGATTATGCAAAGGAAATGAATATTGGGATGCACGAATACTTGGTGCACTGCCAGAAAATTCTAACCCCAACACCATCAAACTAAATTAAAGAAGTTAAATTTATTTAACTATTGCAGAAACGTGAAAATGAGAACCCATAACAGCTGTTTTAACTTTTCCACTTTTCGAAGGAAAAATTACCGAAGTTTTATATATCGTCTAGACCTAGAGTTCAACCAGAAATTATAACGTCTTTCTGAAAACTCCAGATTTGTGTTTTAACGCTGCTTGTTACATAATACTTTTTCCACAATTTTATCTCAATTTTTAAAAACGAAATTAAAATCAATTTTGAAAACTAAAAACCTATTGCAATTATTCTCATTTTGAGTAAAATTATTGAGTAATTAGCAGGCTTCGGCCACGGCAAGCAATCGAGCAAACCGCCAAGTAATTAATCGATAAAATCAGTAGCGTCGATGCTTGAAAATCAGTAGCGTTGATGCAAAAAATGTGATTAAAATACATTTATTGCTCAAATGTAAGAATCTATTATAGTAAAAAATAAACAAATACCGATTGAGTGAGTGACTGAAAATATGAAAAAGAAGTGTAAAAATAATGCAAAATCACGCTACTGCAAAGAGCTCGCTTCTGCCGAGGCCTAGTTATTAGTCAAAAAAAGATTATTATGTAATTTTGAAAAATAAAATTTACTAAATAACAGTCAATTTCGTTTTAGACGTGACCGTTCTAGCAGTGAGAATTCTAGCTGATGTAACACAACCTGACAGCTGTAGATCTTGGTTTAACAAATTTTATAATGTATAATATGTGTATACTAATTTTTACGAGCAGCAATTAGACTTGTATTTTGTAAAGTTGTAAATAAAAACTATCTATACCCAGATCACTTTTGTAATATTAAATTTCAAAATTCAACCCAAAATTTTGGCTTTGTGAATTATGTTATATGACAACGTCAAAGTGACATTGTCATATAACATGACCTACATTTTAAAAACCCGAATTTTTGGTATAAAACATAATTCACAAAGCCAAAATTTTGGGTTGAATTTTGAAATTTAATATTTCAAAAGTGATCCGGGTTTATCTATATAATTATTTATCTATCTAATTAGCAGCGTAAAATTTTGTTGTCACTGTAAGTAAATTGAGGTCTTTTGTTACAAATAAGCAATTTAATTTTTGTTTATTTGCTAATTTGCCGTTTTAACGATAAAAAAAGTTTTTTGTGCTATTTTTAATGCTAATTTTGACCGTTTTCAAGTTTTATAGATTTTTAAGCATTACAACAGTATTACATACATAATTAAAAATAAAATAAAATTAACAAAAATGAATCTTTAAGATATTGTATCAAAAAAACTGAATAAATTTTTTTTTTAGAAATTTAATTGGAACTTCCTTATCTCTAATAAAATGTGTATTATTTTGTGTATCAGTCTGTGAATTTTGGGACATTCTGTATAATATAATGTAAGATCTTAAAAAAAACTCTATGTATTTATAGTTTTTTTGCCAAATTTTTGTTTCATGTTTGAATTTGTTTCATGGTTTTTTGTTAGAAAATAGATTTCGAAAAAAAACTGAAATTAAGTAAATTTGAACAGATTTTTCTTTTTTTTTCCTTTTTTATGTGAATTTTGCTTAAATATTAAACTGATTTTAAGACAAATTTTTAGTATTTTTTTGTGCTAAATAAGCCAAACTATGGTTACAACAAAGAAAGTCTGATTTTGGTTCTGTCGACCTGTCTGCTTAGAATCGTGGAAGTCAAATTTGAGCCAGTTTCCCTCATCTTAATAAGCTAAAATTTTGTTTATACATAAAGATCTTATAACAATCTAATAAAATATTGCTAAATTAATAATTTTTTTACCTAATTTTTAATTTTGCAAATTTTTATTTTAAAATTACAAAAACTCTTATAAATTTTTGTTCCAAAAATGGTGTCAAAAAATCCTACAGTGCAACTGCCAACTTTAAAAATAAACTTAACAGTTTTAAAGTAAAAAATACGAGATTTTAAGTTAGCAAAACTCGAAACAACAAAAATAAAACTACAACAAAATTGCATTGAAACTGCTACATAAAAAAGCATCTATTCGGGAAAAAAATATTCAAAAGCATTGATAGAAGCACAGATATTAAATAAAGTAGATATTCTTAATAGCGAATTTACAGAAAAGTTGATCGCATTTTAGGTAATTAAAAAATTATTTAAAAAAATATGCAAATGCCATCTGTTGGTCACTGGACAAATAAAAAGTATATTTAGTATCTTTCAAATAATTTTGAAGAATATTTTGACATTTTAGCTTAGTTTGGAGCTTTTCAAATTAATTTAATAGTTTTATTTTGCTTTCCTTTAAGAGTAATGCCTTGTCATCACTCTTCAATTTTTTTGATTTATTTGACAATTGTACGCGTTGGCAAGGTGTTGAAAACACTCTTTTTCACAATTTTGATATCGAATCAGATTATAGTAACATTTTTAAATTTTATTTTTAGTAATAATATAGCCTCAGTGCATAAATTAAATTATTATTAAATAGCTGAATCAATTGCATGTTGTTCACTAAATGCATAACTTTGCTAATTAAATTTTTATAAAGGTGGTTTCATTTCAACAGCTGCTTTCCACATTAATGTCATAATATAATTTTAAAATAATTCAATTTATACGCTTCACACTTGTTGATTATGACGCACAAAAATAATTCCAGAAATAAATAAAATCTAAAATTGTACCGATGCATGATTGTGTTTACGTTGGTGCATTAACACCGGCAGTAATTCAACTGTGGAAATTTCAGTATAAAAAATTGTTAGTAAAATGTTTTTTTTATAATTTTGTAATACAAAAATAAGTTGTTTATACTAAAAAAATATCAGGTTGTTTAGATCAGAAAATAATACGTTAAAAAAATTAACATAATTTTTTTATCAGTATAATCTAAGTTATTAAGCGAAGTAAAAAGCAAGGCAATCGGGCGAAATAGCCTGTATTAAACAAGTTTAATTATTTAGATTGATTTTTCCCAAGATAGCGTAAGTCTAAATGATACAAAAAACCTGAAATCACGTTAAATTGTAAGAGTTGGTTCATTTTAAAAAGCAAGATAAAGCTGAATTAAGTTTATTATTGTTGGACAGTTCTGAGTTATCTTGATTGAATTTGAGCTATAATTTACAGTGTTGATTTTATAGAAATCAAATAATTGCTTTCCGAAATTCGAAAGACAAACATTTTCCGAAATTTATTTTTATAGTTACGTCAAGTATATAATTGCTTGATGATTTAATAGAATTGTCTGGTGTGGTAACTACAAACAGGAACATATTTTGTATAAAGTTGGATGTTTCGACATTCAAATTGTATTTCTGCCTGCGGTGCTCGAGAGAGTAAAGCGCCGTTCGCGGCGAACTCTAGAACTAATCAAGCTAATCTACTGTATTTACTGGGCTAGCACTGCTGCTAAATCGGATTTCGTCCTACGGAGATGAAATGCTGACCGTCTCTCTCTTTCGTGTGGGATATACGGATAATTGTGTTGCCGTAGTATTGGTGGGCATCTGTCTATTAATCCCCTGTAGTAGTATTCATCGTGTGCAGGGACCTTACAAATTTGCAACACACATACACCGCCCGGTATGATGGATGCTTTAATTAGGAATGCCTCCTAAAACAAATGCAATCCTAATTGGAGATAATAGTACGATGTACGTTGACGATGCACTACACGTAATCCCCACGGAATTCCAATTTAATATGATTAACAATATTTAGACGAGATTTGATACGGTTTCCTAAATCCACCTACACCTGCGTAAAATCTAAAGAACGCGGTACTTAAGAGACATATTTTAGGAAAGCGAGGATACGACTCGTTTAATGTAATGACTTTATCATGGACTTCAAATAATTTAATACATAATTTGAATTATTCTACTGAATGGAATTTCAAACACGGAATATTGTTGTTATTGCTTCACGACACATAACATCACAACACGTACACTTCCTTCAGTAATTAATCGCTTCTTAAATTTAATAATGAATTCCTTATCTGGTCATCGCAATAAAGCAACGAGCAAAATGCATTTTGCCGCCTTCACACACTCTGAAATTATGTAATTGTCAACATTAAAACAAATTTTGTTGTAGAGATCAAGCCATTGATGCTATTTCAGAAAAGTTTAGTGTCAAGTCTTTCTCTACCAGATGTTTGTGCTACCAATTTTAGATGGTTTTGTTGGTCCAAGCTTAGTACAGAATTTTCTGAAATAATTTAATACTACTGTTCTCTATTATTTTTTTAAATTTAAGCTTGAAATTTTTATAACTTTTACAAGAAATTTGCTTTAAATATTTTTAACTAGATCTGTTTATTGTTATTGGAACAACAAAATATTGTTATTACTGCTTAATAACTAAGCTTCGGCGACCCAGTAAGACTGACCAATTGACCAGCTAATTAATCGGTGTCATTCAGCGCGCGATTGTTAGTTATTCAAATAGTCTACACGAACGCTAAAAACCCAGCTGCGTCGTTGCCGGGAATGTACCCAAAAATGTTTTTAGTACTTAAATGAGAGAACCTATTAGTCTATTATTATCAAATACTGATTGACTGAGTGACTGTCAATGTGCCCTTAAGTTGTACCGCCTTTAAATAACGATAAATAAACTATAAATAATAACGCGAAATAACACCACTGACAATCCACTCGCACGCACCTAACGTTATTAATAACACATATTTTTATCACAACACGTACACTTCCTCCAGTAATTAATTGCTTCTTAAATTTAATAATACAATTTTGATGTGGTCATCGCAAGAAAGCAACGAGTATTTAATTTTAATTTTGTTAAAAATGCATTTTGTCGGACTTACACACTCTAGAATTAAGTAGTTATTACATGAAAACAAATCTTGCTAAAGATCAACCCATTGATGCTATTTGGGAACAATTTAGTGCCAAGTCTTTCTCTACTAGATGTTCTTGCTACCAATTTTAGATGGTTTTGTTGGTCCAAACTTGCTACAAAATTTTCTGAAGTAATTTAATACTTCTGTTCTCCATTATTTATCTAAATTTAAGCTTGAAATTTTTACAATTTTTCTAATAGTCAATACTTTTGTTTATATTTATTACTAGATTTGTTTATTGTCATTCTATTAATTTTTTGTATCATTGAACTCGTTTTGATTGTTTACTCCCTGTTTCTTAAAAAGTAAGAGTTATTTACCGGTTGGTAATGCAAAATTTTGCCGATCGAGGACAATTATTGTTCTCGATTAGTAAAGTGTTCTTACTGTTATTAATTTTTAATATACTATTACTTTTATTTTATTTATCACATAGACGATTTAGTGCAACAACACCAGAAATAAATGTGTGTGCCATCATACTACAGTTCTTAATGTTCTTTCTCATCCTAAATCTTTATTTGTTCTTAACAAACTTCGCCTCCATTTTGTCAAACATAACGTAAACTTACTTCTCTTCTAGTTAATAAACATTATTTTCTGCTTCTTTATACATATGGATTTAAGTTTCACGTTCTATTAATGGATCTTGGGCGGTAAGTATGGTTATTTTGGGTCACTACACTTTAATAACTACAACGCTGTTTCGGTTACAGCACCTTCATCAGCAGTGTCGTCAACCATTAAAGATGATTTTCCTCACAAAATGGGTCAAAATCCCTTAAATCCGAATCAAATTCTTCCAAAAAGAACTAGAATCACAAAGTAAAAAACATAATTTTTTACAATATACAATTTTTAATTTATTTATGATGATAAATCGCTTTTAAAATATCAAGTGATCAAGAAATACTAATTAAGATGGCAACAAAAAATTATCAGTTCAACATTTTTTTGGTGATTTACTAGTACATAGAGTAGTAGTAGTTAAAAATACTCTAAAAAATTCCCTACACAACTCTTCTCCCTAAATATTTCTTTCTTCTTTATAAAATATTAAAATTTAGGGGAAAATTCCCGAAGTTAGCAACATTAACCATTAGGCCTTATTTAAAATTATATCAGTTTTATCATGTGTATTTAGTTTGATACTAGATCTGATGGGACTGATATGATTTTAAATAAGGCCTGATGATGGCGGTGTAGTCAAAAAAGCGCTGTAGCACTAATTTCAATTTTCTTTTCCTAAAAAACTACAAACCTGGCAAACTGTAAGGCATTCAAAAGACAGTTTGCATAAGAAACTGGTTCAAAACATGTTACAGATTTACTACAATTGTTAAGAAAATTAGCGACAAGTTTTGAACCGGTTTCTCATGCAAACTGTTTTTTGGAAGCATTTAAATTTATTACGAGTACGTAAATCACCTTTTATAAGCTTTTTTAACGCACATCAGAGAATAAGTTAAGCTTTGCTATTACCTAACTGATAGCAACATACCAGCCAATATTAATATCAAGATCAACTCAGTATAATTCTTAATGACGTAAATTCATTCGTTTGTGGTCACTAAAACGACAAGAAAGACGAGTAGAGTGATAGTGCTTATGCAACCAACAATTAAGAAACAATTATGTTGGTTACTAAGCAATTGAATATAGATATAAAATTTTGCAACATGCTTTCTGACGAGTTTTTTTTAAAAAAAAACTGTTGATTGGTACTCTAATAAAAATTATTTTAGAAAATTTTGTTTCGTAAGTTAAACTTTTGATAAATCTCGTAAAACCGTTTACAATTCTCTCGGACTCCCTGAACTGGTGTAATCCAATGCTAGAAGTCAGTCTTGACAGTGAAGATTTCGCAGTCGTCTCGTAAGTGAAATTTCTCGGTCGTGATTTGCTAAAAGGAAGGTTTTTGGGTGCATAGATTCCCCATGCCGTTAGGTTTCGGCCGGAGGAGCATGTAGTTGGGATCGATGTCGTCGGGCGACGGCGATGAGGCATGAAGAGGGCCGCACAGGTTGCTCATTCTCATTCTAGTCAAGTAGGCGGCGAGCGAGTCGCAGATGCGATGCCCAATAACAAGACGGAGACGCTAGCGCCTTGTCGTCATGCATTTTTATTCCCCTCCGCGAATGTTTTAAGAAGGAGCAAGGTATTAAGGAACCGGCCGACAAAGCTGAAAAGAATAATGATTCTTAATTTTCATTTCGTTCCTATACTCGACGACGTGACCAGAAATCCAAACGAAAATATGTCATGGGGAATTTTTTAGCCAACTTTCGTAACTTGGGCCATTTGTTAGGAAATTCAATAATGCTGTACTAAGTTGTCATCCTGCTGAACATCATCGGTCACTGTGAAATATGGCATTTGACTAGGCCTTGACTCCCACAACCGGCGCAACAAACAAAATTTTAATTTTTTTAATCTCTCAATATTTACAAAGCGGCAATTAACATTTTTCAATTGATTTTGTCAATTGACATTGATTATCACATTAACAAATAAATGTTGAAATTAACAGTAGCAATTTACTATTTTTCTATGCAATCCAGGTTCTAGTTTTGAAAAATTCACTTTTTGAAATCTAATATAATTGACACAGTATGCAGCAGAGTGCCTCTGGGTCGCACCTCTGGCGACAATCGCTGGCCGTGATCAATCGAGCGCCGGTCATCTGCCTGGAATACAAATCACCTGACAATCATTTGTTAAACTGCTAATATCATCCTTCAGGGCTCTATCTATTAACATTTCCGCTGACCCTTAATTATCTCCCATATCTTTATTCTCCTGTCGACAGCAGAGGATGCTTGCAAACAATTTACTCTAAATATAAACCTCTAATAAATTTAAGCCCATTTTACATAAAACATACGGTACTACGTATGTACAATGTCAAATAACAATACATGTGGGACGTTTTTTTAATTATCTATTTGTGTTGTTTATTTAAGTAATTAACGCGATGTTAGAACTTTGAGGAAAGACTCAAATACATTAAATAATTCATGTATTACATGATTACAGATGACTTAATCAAAACGCATAATGTTTTTAGTTACACAAAGTCAAGCATTACATTTATTGATTAGTCTATATGCCAGAATTTTTATTGACTAGGCAGTAAAGCAGATACTTTAGAGCCGGCCAGGTTCTTTTACCTTTTACAACAATTTTTCAAAGCTGCAGCTGTGTTTTGGCTTTAAACAGGCAGTCGTGGCATTAAATGACATGACTTATTGCTTAATTAAACAAATACTACTGTATACCTTGTAAAGCCTTAAAGACAAAAATGTTAAATATTTGTTGACATACTGTTACAACCTGTTACAATTATTTTAAAATATTTAATTTACATTTATTTATATTGGAATATTTATTAGCTATTAAAAAATAACAGTTTAGTTTAAGATAAACTACTGTTTTTTAAGCAGAGAAATAATCTGTTTCTGTAAGTTATAAATAACCGTTACTAAAACAATATAAACTTTTAAATTCTACAAAAGTAATATTAAAAACTAGTTTTATTCTGTTATCGTAATAACAATTACTTTGTTAACTTGAATTATAACGTTAGTTTACTTTACAACATTTATTATTTATTAGAATAAATAATTTAGTCTAAAAACAATTGTTATTTTTCAAACAAATTAATAATTAGGTTCTCTTACTAAAAAATAACAGCTACTAAACAACATATCAAAACTTGCCTATCTCACACAAGTATGATTAATAATAACTAGTTTTATTTTGTTATCGTAATAGCAACTACTCTCAATTTACGGTAGTTTAAATTACAATAATATTTATTAATTACTAGAAAAAAATAGTCTAAGAGTAACAGCTACAAAACAATATAACATAATTTAGCTCTCAATTTTTTCTCCAACAAATATAGTTAAAAATAACTGTTATTCTGTTATCATAATAACAGTTACTCTCTGTTAAATTTATTTCATGCTAGTTTAATTTAGAATATTGGTTATTAAAAAAACAATTTATTCTAAGAGTAGTTGTTATTTTTTTGGAGTAACAATTTTCTGTTACTAATAAATGACAGTTACAAAAGAACATAACATAACTTGTCAATTAATCTTAAATTCTATATAAATGTACACTCAACAGCAAAATTAACCGGACACTTGATTTTTGTTATGTAAATTTGCGAAAACGCTCTCTACATTGATTTTATATGACTACACATAAAAAAACAACTAAAAGAAAGAATATTCAAGCTTTTTGAGTTAATCCCTATCACGCAGATTACTTTTTGTACCTATTTTCTTAGGCGGTTTTCAAACAGAAGGGTTTGGTTTGTTTTACACGTCTGTCAAATTTGTGTCGATAGCTGGTTCTGGTTTGTTTAATTTGGCTTTTGGTGGAAGACCTAACCTGATCAGGCTGTTGCTTTACATAATGATGGACGCAGCATACGATTTATTGCAAATGTGCTTGGCTTTCCTAAAAGCACTGTATCCGATGCGATACAAAGGTTCAGGGCAACTAGTTCCTATTCCAAAAGACCTGGACAAGGCAGAAAACGAGTAACAAATGAAGTGGAAGACCGATTTCTTCGATTACAAATGCTGCAAGGACAGACTCTTCCTATTACAGCTTTGGCCAGGAGACTGGCGGATGTTCATGGGACCATAATTTCTCCTGATACTGTTTTAAGAAGGTTGAAGGAAAACAATTTGACATCACATCCACCTGCTACTGGCCCTAAGTTAAACGCAGAGCATCGCAGACAGCAATTAGAATTTGCGCAAAATCATGTTGATTGGAATATGAACGAATGGGACTCCGTTCTCTTTACGGATGAGTCGCGTTTCACTAGGTATTCACCTGATCGTTGTCAACGAGTATTTAGACGCCCGGGGGAACGGTATGCCCAGTGTTGCTTTGCGTCTAGAGTAGCATTTGGTGGTCGAGGTGTAATGGTATGGGGAGGGATTTCTTTGGAGGCTCATACAGCTCTTGTAACGGTGCGGAGAGGTAGCATTAACGCTGACTGGTATGTACATTAGGGAGTGTTTACAAGAGCTTGTGGTTCCTTTTGCGCCATTTGTAGGAGAAGAGTTTCTCTTAATGCAAGACAATGCGCGCCCTCACACAGCCCAGATTACGCGTCGGTACCTTCATGACGTTAATGTTCAGGTGCTAAGTGGCCACCCATGAGCCCTGACCTAAACTCCATTGAGCACATATGGGACAGTCTGGGGAAAAGGATTAGGCAGAACTACGGCGAGTTTCATACAACAGTTGAGCAGGAACAGGCGTTGCTGAATGAGTGGGAGCTAATAACCCAAGATGAGATTGCAGACTTGATTGCAAGTATGCATCAACGAATGAGAGCTGTAATTCAAGCGAGAGGAGGAAATACTCGCTACTGAAACCATTTTTTTGCAGTTTTCTTAATTGTGTTTTACTTTGTTTTGTTACTTGAAATCAAATTTCTGTTTAATTTGTAAATAAATATTTATTTTTAAACATTATTAATCAAAATTATCTTGATTTCAATTTAAATGTTTATTATTACACATTTTCAATTAAAATTATTTTGATTCAAATTTTCGTCACTGAAATTTTTCCAAAAAACTTAGTGTCCGGTTAATTTTGCAGTCGAGTGTAGTTAATAATAACTAGTTTTACTTTGATATTTTAAAAACAGTCACCTGTTAAGTTAAATTTGGACTAGTATAATTTACAATATGTATTGATTTTTGCAAATAATAATTTAGTCTAAAAATAACTGTTATTTTTAAAACAAAATAACAATTTGTTTTTGTTATTTATGTAATTTATTTTTTAATAACAGATTGTTACTGGTATCTTATAACAGTTATAAAATACGATATTATAACTCGCATAGTAACATTAAATTACAGAAAAAACTTCATAGAGTTTATTTATTTTTTAAGAATTATTGACTTTAATTGTATTATTAATAAAAATTTGTTTATAATAATTCTGGAAAATACTTACCCCAAGAAGATAAAATAGACAACTTTTATTTAATAAAATTAACGTAAAATACAATTGTTAACAATTTAAAACACACAGAAAGATTTAAACTCATTATTACATTTTCTACTGATCTATAGATTCAAGCTAGATATTATCGATATTTTTTTGGTGGATGCGCCGGGATAGCAAGTTATTCCGTAGCTTTTTCACCAGATAATAAAATTGTCTGACTTTACTTATTATTATTTTTTATTAATAAATCAAAACTTTTGTGAGTAATAATTCAGAATATTAAAAATTTACAATCAAAAATATAGCAAACATAGATAATAAAACAGTTTAATTCTTATTTTTGTAACACATTTTTTATGATATCATGTCATTTCCCCTAACCAATAAAAGTCATATTGCCATTTCAACCGCATGAAAATTTATAAATTCTAAAATATAGAACATAAGAGGTATCATAAAATAATAAATTTATTCTGTTGAATTTATTGCATCATGTTTAACAAAAGTTTTGAGGTTTATAAAAGGAAAATACGTAATTTTATGACTGTCGTATATACACATCGTTATAAAATAGTTGCAATTTTTGACAAATGTTAAAATAAATTTGTGCTTATTACATAAATAAATAATAATGTTTCACTATAGAAAACAAAATTTAATTTTAGCTAAAAATAAACGAAATTGCTCACAAAAAATATCAGAGTTTATTACACCTAAAAATTGACATTGACAATAAGGTCTAATAATTTTTGATATTTATAAATTTTTTGCGCGATCGGTTGTTTTTATCAGTTTACTGTGCCTGTTTCCACGACGGTAGGTTGCTGTTACTGGTTGCTACGTGTAACAAAACGGTAAGTAATTCACTCACCGTTTAGTGAACGGTAAGCAATTAAATCTAAAATAAACAATTTTGCAATTTATTTATTAAAATTAAATGTACAATTATTATAATTAATAGTAGTAATACCACTCGCATTTGAGTTTCCAGTGTTAATAGACAAACTTTCCGACGTAGAAGTCCCAGGTTGTTGTAATAGTACACCAACATCGCTGTGTAAAATTTTATGAGCAAATTCAATTTTGTTTTGAAGGGAATCTTCCACGAAACTCTCGGCCACCGTTGATGAACGCCACCCACCATGTCTTTTTAGTCCCAACACATCAAATCCGTTATTCGCCAAAAGTGTAGCCGATGTGCGTCGAAACGAGTGTCCAGTAAAACCTTCAGGGGCTTGCAACTTTAAATACTTTGCAATTTTTGACGGCCAGCCTCCAATTGTGCCTTTTCCTGTGACTTTCTTAGTGCATTTGCCATTTCGATAGTTCAGAAATAAATAATCTGACGTTGGGTTGCTTGGTCGAATTCTTATGTATTTTCGAAGTATTTTTAAATAATAAACTGCTTCATTTTCTTTATTAATAACTGTGAACGTTCGCTGAATATTCGTTTTTGTATTTGGAATATTTACTTTAAACATTTCTTCATGTTCTTCTATGTCACTCATTTTAATATTGTACAATTCCTCTCGTCTACAAGCGCCCGATACTCCCAATATCATTGCTACCAGCAAATATATTGTTTCCTTAGAACTCAGATGTACCACCTTATCATCTACAACAGACCTTTTGAATTAAAAATTGTTCGTCTGGTGCTTCATTCAAGAATTTTTCCATGTCTTCTTTGGTAAAAATTTTAGCCTTCTTAGGTCGATATCCAATATTTTTTCTCTTAAGATAAGCAATTAATGTAGCAAACTTAGAAATATCGATAGCATCATGGAGAAAAATTGTACTCTTCAGCATAGAATATTCTGCCCATAAACTGCCTGGGGCCTTCTCACCACAAAATACGCTAACAAGCTCTTTTCATTTACAGAAATCTTCTTTGCTTCACGCCATTCCTTAAACAACTTGTATGTCTGTTCATATCGGGCTTTAGATTTTTCTGGAATTATTGCCGAACATCCTTCTTGCCAAGCGTCTTCTAAATCATCCGGTAGATCATCACTATCGCTCATATTTGCTTCGAAAACGGAACCACAAAACAGAACTATGTAGGAATGATTGTATCAAAAAGACAAAACCATAGCAACCATGGAACAGCCACCCAAAGTTTTCAGTTTCAATCTTCCCGATTATCACAAATGTATTGATATAAATTATTATTATTATTATTCTAGAAACTCCAATCGCACAAAAAACGTTATAAGCATGTCGAACGTTAAGGATTACCGTTCTCAGACAATAATTGGAGTCGTCGCTTCGCTTCTCCTCCAAACAATTGTCTTCGAACGGTAAGCATTCCTTACCGTTCTCCATACTTAATATACTATAAACATACATAAATTGTCATTACCGTCTTAAAAACATTTTTTTTATTAATGTTTTTACGTTATTAAATTTTAACAAAGCGTAATATGTGTTGTCTTTATCAATTTTTATTTAATTTTTTTGGTTTAACGAGGTTTCTGTTTGTTCTCTACGTGGCTTCAACATTAGGAAACTTACTTAAAAAATTTATCGCATATTTTTTTATTGTTTTGGTATGCGTTTGTTATACAGAAATTGTTGTTTTAGCAGATACTCATACATAAGCGCCTTATCCTCGAACAGTCGCTATAATTTTCACGTGTTACTTTAACGTTTATGGCGCTTCATTAAGCAACTAAGTTTGTTCGTGATTTGAATATGCAGAAACATTAACAACAGCAATTTATCAGCAGTATGCAAGCATCGAATCACTTCAATCAGTGAAATGTGCAAGTGAAAAACCATGTGTCAGTTTTGAGTAGATTTCCGCGCGAGTGGGTGAAATCAATTCACTCGCTTCGAGTAAAGAACATTGGCAACGCGAACTTCAAATTTAAAACTTAAACATAAAGTTGTAACTGAAACTGAGCGTTCTAGTCTAGTCACACACCAGTTTCAAACTCGACCATACCTTGCGAAATCGAAAAGAACAACAAAAATCTAAAACTCGGTCTAAAGTTAGTGGCATTATCTATGAACAGTGCTGTCCCCAGGGGTTTTTGGTACAAACACACACTTAGACTTTCAAGTTGCTTACTTGCACCGTATCCACTTTGGATAAATCTGTTCAATATAAAACATGCATGCATGAGAGGTGCATCCTTGAGGTGGAGCCCTCAACTGAAATATACCCTTGTGCATCCACCTTTCGTTGAACTTAATGTCGTTCGCCAAACATAAATCAGGATCGGGAGCGGTAAATCCTACCAGGAAACAATTCAATGT
This sequence comes from Tribolium confusum, assembly GCA_029207805.1. Lineage (NCBI taxonomy): Eukaryota > Metazoa > Arthropoda > Insecta > Coleoptera > Tenebrionidae > Tribolium > Tribolium confusum. The sequence goes on from JALGAY010000004.1 coordinate 3,431,203, forward strand.
GGCCGTGACCGTTGCCTAGATGATATTATTACAGATGCCGGCTTTTACCACAAGTTTACAACGCGAATATCATATCACAAACACACCTTTTCACCTTCATTATGCTTGAATAATCAAATAAAAATCTCGATATATCATATCTATAAAGTTATTCAAATCTAATTTTATTGACGTAAAGACTTAACTTTGCATGCTTATATATTTTTTTTCTTCACAAATTTTTTTTTGTTAATTATTATAGTTATAAATTTATATATTACATGCAATATTAGCATAATTTAAAATTCTCGGTTATTATAAAAGTTTTAATACAAAGTTATTACTAAATACTACTAAAAATTACAACTCTGCTTAGTGTTGAATTTGTAAACATGACTCTGTTTGTAATAATATTATCTGGAATACTAACTAATTAAAATCTGTCATTACAAAAGGGTTGTTAAATTGATCTCTAATACAGCTAATCACATAGCAAGGTTAACTAATTTGTTTTGGTGCGTCCTAATTTGAAAATCAGCTTACCATTTTCAATTAAGCTATTAGATCTTAAGTTGTTTATAATAGATAATTAAACAGAGATTACAGGATTTAAAAATTTGTTGCGTAATCAACAAGTAAATGCTGATGATACAGTAACATTATTAGAATATACAATGTACACAAAAAATTAGAAATATTGTAAAATTTAGACTAAAGTTGTTTTATATTACGATTTATTTATTTATTTTGGGTTGCAGCACAATTTTTGTTTTTAATTGTAAAGAAAGTAGTATTAATTGCTTTTGTGTTATTTATGATAAGTTTATAAATTTAAAGTTTAGATACTTGAATTAGTTTCTCTTTTGTCGTCGTAGTATATTCATAATTTCACAAAATTTAGTGACTTTTGAATAAAACATAGAAAGACAAAAAATTTTGTTTAAAACTGGAGGCAAGGAAGCTGTTGGGATGTTGCAAGCTGGCCGTACTCAATCATATGCTGATGCTCACACCCTTGGAGTGAGTCAAACTGTTGTAAGTCAGTTATAAAATCGATATCTAGAAACAAGATCTGTTCGACAAAGACCCAGAAGAGAAAGACTTCGGTCTATAACCCGAAATCAAAACTGTTGTATACGCGTAGTGGTAAAAAAAAGCACAGCATTTTATTCATCGGCAGCAAGAATTAATCTTCATGCTACAAATAAACCAAGATCTGAAATAGAACTCAGTTTTGTTTGTTGACAAATCTAAATTTGGCCTGAGAAGTGACAGTGGACGTATTTGAGTATGGAGAATAGCTGGTGAACGGTATCAACAATAATTCATTTGAGGAACCGTTCTATTCCAAAGGAGGTCAATTATGGTATCAAGAAGAATCTGTGTTGAGGGTTGCACTGACTTGTACATTTGCCAATGACCGGCCACATATACGCGACTGACATTATAAACAATATTCTTGTCAATTTTCAAGCCGTTATTAGTAAAAATTTCTTTTTTATTGATGATAATTGTCGGTCTCATCGTACCGCGGAATTTGCTAAATGCATTAACTTAACAGACTATGTATGGAACCTTCATGGAAGAGCATTACGTTCGTATATATCGCAACCCGAAAACGTAAAAGAGCTTGCACAGCTTCTTATCTTTTTCTTATCAGCATCCTGATAAAACATGTGATTCTAACATAGACAAAATATTAGCTGATAAAAACGCACGTTTTAAGATCGTATTTATTTCATTGTGTTATATATTTTTTTTTACTGCTTTTGATACAAAATAAACCGTAATGATCTGCGTAAGTAGACATTTATTTGTACTTGTAGTAGATGTTTGTCTAAAAGTGTATCAAGTTCTAACCATCTTTTATAAAAAACTAGGATTTTATATGCAATATCCAAGTTAACAACAAATAGGTCGTCGTCTTAATATTCATTAACAATTCTTGTTTTCAGGCAATAAAAATAGTTTAAAAATTTTTTTAATAAAAATTAAATTGTAAAAAATGATTTTTGCACATGGCGAGATTGAATTTAAAATAGTCGTTTTTGAAAGTAAAGAAATGCAGCAAGTTTCTCGACCCGGCACAAATGATTTATTTCGATACTCTCGTTACTTATCTTGGCAGAAGTTCTTTTTCTTTTCTTCGCAACATAATCTTGACTGCAATTTGAAACTCGTTTACGCCTGAATTTATTTAAATGCAATACTGCAAATATTCATTCTTGTCACTTAACAAACGTTTTTTAAATTTTGTTTTATTTGAAAGTGTGCTCCATGCAGTTTCGTGCACTTGATTAGCTAATTACATTATGTTTCCTTTTAGCTACTTCTTGGAATAACTACAACTCTCCGAGATTCTCTCAGTTCTGTCTAATCAAAATGTATTTCAAGAATAATTTACGTCCCGACGCCGAGATATCGTATTTACTTTCGTAATTAGCAACGGTCGTGTACTTCAAACCGATGTAGTCAGTATCACCTGACAGGTAACTGGAGCTGTGTTTACACTGGCGAATTATTGTGTTTTCCAACACTTACTAGCTAGCCTAATTTTGTTTAACTTCAGTCTGCGTCTGTTGGTACATTATTACCTTCTACATCGAATTCAATTAGGGGAAAATTCATTTTATCCTCTAATGACGACGCTGAGAAAATAAACAATGAAAGGACCGTACCTGTTTTGTTCTACTTTGTGTAAAATTAATTGTGCTCGTATATCATCTTGGCTCTATTTAATTTTGCTTTCTATTGTGGTAGGTTTGTCAACGCGACACACCTGGCAAGGCTTAATATGTAATCTTATTTCATTTCGAGTCAAAACAAATTTGCCAAAGCTGTTTTAAAAGAATCTTTTATTATAACGAGTTTTAGACGTACCTAATACCGTATCTAATTTTCTGTTGTCTCTATGTCTTCTCGTTTTTTTCTTATTAAATATTATGACATGGACTCAATTCGAGTTTCTTGCAATTTATTAGAAAGTTGAATTTTTAAACAAATAGTAAAGTACAAAAAGTGTTTTTATTATCTTTAATATACGAGTCTCTTTACTTTAATTTTTCTTCTATTAATTTTTTAACTTTTTTCAGTCTTTCAGTTTTTGCGCTTCTAAACCTTTTTTTGTAATATTCTTTACGTTTATTTTATTTGCATTTTTTATTATTTTTTAACACAGCTCTGTTATAAGAATATTGCATTCATACCGCAGTTCTTTTTTTGATCTCTGATTTTAATCTTTTTGACTTTACTGCTGCTTTCATTTTATCTATTACTTGTTGTTTGTATGTTGTTTTTTCTTTACATTTTATTTAGTACTTTTTTCTTAATTTTAGGTTATCATTTTGTAGTATTTTTTTTAATCTCTAAGTTTATTAAGAGCTTCTTTTTTCAATTTCTTGTATTTTTTATTCTTACAATTTATTTTGTTTTGTCTGCACTTATATTTTTTGACTATACTTGCTTCTATTTTTTTGACTAAATTTTTATACATTTCCTTAGTATAAACTCTAAAAATTTTATTTTTTTGGTGTTTTTCTATTTCTTCTCTCTTGATTTTTGATCTCTTCGTTGTACCTAGTCTTTATATTGTTATTTCTAAAGGCAAGTAACCTGTTTCTACTCTATTTCCTACTTTAAATTTAGCAATTTTTTTCCAAGCTTCCTCGTATTTACATTCAAAATTTTCTAACGTTTTTTTTTTTAATAATTCGATTAGTGTTAGACTTTATTTGTTTTCTAATTTGCTCTTTGTTAATCTTTACATTTTTGCTTCACTTTCTATTCTTTCTTCTTTTAACTACTCTCTTGTACTAAAATTTTTCTCTACAATTAAGTATTTCTCTTCTGTAACTTTCGTTTTTTTTCTAGTACACTCTATTTGTCTTTATTACTTTTAATCTTTCTTTCAAAAATATCTTGTTTATGTATTGCCACTTTTTTTTCTATTAGTTTTTTTGCCTACCTTTTCTTTCTTTTTAACTGCGTTCTGGATATCTCAGTTAAACATTTTAAACTGATTTTTACCAATAGATTTTTTTTATAAACATGTTTCCACAACAACATCAATAGTATATTAAGTATGGAAAACGGTAAGGAATGCTTACGTTTCGAAGACAATTGTTTGAAGGAGGAGCGAAGCGACGACTTCAATTATTGTCTGAGAACGGTAATCCTTAACGTTCGACATGCTTATAACGTTTTTTGCGCGATTGGAGTTTCTAGAATAATAATAATAATAATTTATATCAATACATTTGTGATAATCGGAAAGATTGTTTAGAAGACGCTTGGATAGAAGGATGTTCGGCAATAATTCCAGAAAAATCTAAAGCCCGATATGAACAGACATACAAGTTGTTTAAGGAATGGCGTGAAGCAAAGAAGATTTCTGTAAATGAAAAGAGCTTGTTAGCGTATTTTGTGGTGAGAAGTGGACACTTGAAGGCCCCGGGCAGTTTATGGGCGGAGTATTCTATGCTGAAGAGTACAATTTTTCTCCATGATGCTATCGATATTTCTAAGTTTGCTACATTAATTGCTTATCTTAAGAGAAAAAATATTGGATATCAGCCTAAGAAGGCTAAAATTTTTACCAAAGAAGACACGGAAAAATTCTTGAATGAAGCACCAGACGAACAATTTTTAATTCAAAAGGTATGTTGTAGATGATGAGGTGGTACATCTGAGTTCTAAGGAAACAATATATTTGCAGGTAGCAATGATATTGGGAGTATCGGGCGATTGTAGACGAGAGGAATTGTACAATATTAAAATGAGTGACATAGAAAAACATGAAGAAATGTTTATAGTAAATATTCCAAATACAAAAACGAATATTCAGCGAACGTTTATAGTTATTAATAAAGAAAATGAAGCAGTTCATTATTTGGAAATACTTCGAAAATACATAAGAATTCGACCAAGCAACCCAACGTCAGATCATTTATTTCTGAACTATTGAAATGGCAAATGCACTAGACAAGTCACAGGAAAAGGCACAATTGGAGGCTGGCCGTCAAAAATTGCAAAGTATTTAAAGTTGCATGCCCCTGAAGGTTTTACTGGACACTCGTTTCGACGCAGATCGGCTACACTTTTGGCGAATAACGGAGTTGATGTGTTGAAACTAAAAAGACATGGTGGGTGGCGTTTATCAACGGTGGCTGAGAGTTACGTGGAAGATTCCCTCCAAAATAAAATTGAATTTGCTCATAAAATTTTACACAGCGATGTTGGTAGACTATTACAACAACCTGGAACTTCTACGTCGGAAAGTTTGTCTATTAACACTAGAAACTCAAATGCGAGTGGTATTACTACTATTAAATATAATAATTGTACATTTAATTTTAATAAATAAATCGCAAAATTGTTTTTTTTTTAGATTTAATTGCTTACCGTTCACTGAACGGTAAGTGAATTACTTACCGTTTTGTTACACGTAGCAACCGGTAACAGCAACCTACCGGTCGTGGAAACAGGCACAGTAAACTGATAAAAACAACCAATCGCGCAAAAAATACATAATCTCACAAACTAACATTTTTTTTACCCAGTTCTGCCACAAATAGTATTCAAACAAATAATATATTTAACAACAAATTAATTTACCAAAATAATCTCCATATTAAGATTATAAAATTAAAACAGTTTGAAGAATCACTTAATATAATCGCTCTACTTCACTAAACAAACAGCGCGTCAACGGTCTATTGCTTACTTATATAGAGTCAAGGTCGGCACGTGACTATTCCAGCTAGTTTATGACTAGGGCTATGCAGAAACGTGGAGTTTTTGCCGCTCTATAATACACTAAACATGAGCTAAATGCCTGTCAGTGGTGTAGAAATTTTACGAGAAACGCAAGGATTGTTTAATGTAAACGGGACATTGCCTGTATCACCAAGCGCACAAACCTAGTTGATAAAATATTAAAAATCACAGCGAGAATTACGCAGACATTTGTTAGAAAAACAATCTGAAAGATGACATATTCTTTATATCGTAGTTAAGCAACACAAAAACAAATCAAGTAATAGGATAGTGGTAAAGCGTTTGCCACACGATTTGAAGATCGCCGGCTCGAATCCCTGTTATCAGCACGTTTTTTTTTTTTGCTGTTTCTAGCAAATATCTGAGTAATTCTGGCAGTGATTTTTAACATTTTATCAACTAGATTTGTGCTCTTGGTGAGTACTACATACAGGCAATGTCCCGTTTAGATTAAACAACCCTTGCGTTTCCCGTAAAATTTCTACGCCACTGACAAGCATTTAGCTCATGTTTAGTGTATTATAGAGCGGCAAAAACTCCACGTTTCTGCACAGCCCTATTTATGACAGACTGGGCGAGACAAACTGTTTTGGGCTTCGATTTAGCTCAAACAAATGTTTGTTACGCCCCGAATGTCATAAATTAGTTCGGATTATTTTATCTCAGATATTGTTTAAAGCGAATTTAGAGTGATTTCTAATAATTTTTTAATTTTTATAAATTTTGCAATCAAGTATACTCTATAATTTTTAAATTACTTGCTTAAATACTCTTAAATTATATTTTTTTTCTTGTGTAAATACCTATAATACTGGAAGACGAGTCTACAAAATGTAAAATAGCAATGTTTGTGTTTCTATTTCTCGCCTGGTAAATTGCAGTTATTTAACACCTGTTTTATTAAACTATGAATAGATATGATGGTATAGAGGTGTAGTTGTTTGTCGGAAATTGAAGTGAGAATTCTATTATCCACTTATTCTCTGTTTTATTGCAACTTTTACAACATGTTAGCTAGAGCATCAAGACTAAGAATTTATTTCTAAACTCAGTAAAAAGTAAATTAAAAGGTGAAATATTTATACAAATCCAGCAGGCAAGGGAACATAAAGTGTAGAAACTCCGGAGAAGGCCAGCATATTCAAGTACATAAAATATAAGCGGGATATAAGGTACAACACTATGAGCATATCGAAAGCTCAACTTGCTTGTATAATTTCATTGATAAAACACTAAAATTTGAAATAAATATTTCTTTTTTCAATTGGAGCTGAGACATAAAATATGAATGACGAGTTGCTGCTATGAATAATACAGATTTAATAAAATCTATTCAAGTTTGGTGCTTACGACACTGATGCTCTTCCAAACAACTTTTATTTTAATATTGATATATTGGCTGTAAGTTTAGTGCTTTCACTTCCGTCGCTTATACTTAAAACTTTGCTCTTTATAATGCCTTCATATTAAAAGCTTAAATCAATTTAGGCGTATACATGCATTTCTAACTTGGGACATATTCAAAAATTAATGGATTTTATCCTGAGAAAATCTCTGTATTTATTGAAGATTTCTTGACCTATAATTATAAGGAAACTAAGCTGAAATTGCCACAACTTTGAAACTTTATACATTAGAATGTGTTATAACGTATGCTGCAAATTTGCATAAGGTAGGTACATCTGACTTAATTCAATCCTATTAACTACACCCTCATAGATAATAACAATAATAATATATTTGTAGTATTTTAATCAAGATTAAGTGCCTTATTTCCAGTATTGTTTTATTTCTTATTTTAGCTCGTGTTTTTGTAAACTCAGATTAAACAGAGTTTTCATTAGATAATTTAGTAAGCTTATGCGTGCTACATGGTGAAGCGTATAATAATTTATTAATGATTATTGTTATTTCCTTTAAGAGCAAAACTATGTTTTATACAAATATTTCTGCTTAAATGTATATCATAATTTTACTATATTTATCTCGGTTTATTGCTGTTCTTCTTTTTTAAAATAATCTTCTTCTTTAAAAACAATAAAAACAACAGTTTGTTATAATTATAATTTTAAAAAATGCGACAATAGAAAAAATAGATTTAAAAAATCAAGTGCATGGATTTTTATTTTTTAGTGTGTATATTTGACACACATCTGTCAGTAATCTCATTTATCGTAAGATTTAGCTACCTCCGTTCTAGACACGTTTGTGAATCATTTATGTGGTATGCGTTGTTATTATTAATTCACAGCAGCTGCCTGCAAAGAGCTTCTAATTAGAAGACAAACAGACACCATTGACTTGTTTATTTTTGAGAATTAATCACGAAAATTCTTCAAAAATATAATACAAAGTCGTTTAACTAAGAATAACGACTCTCTATTATAATTAGAGTAACAAAGAGAATAACAAAGTAACAAATACACTTGCTTCTCAAATACAACAGAATTCATGTTAGTTTTTTTAAGACAGGTATTTATTAACTAAAAAAAATGTTACCTGCACTTTTCGTCAATTTACCAAAGACGATTATCAACGGAAGTAATTAAAAAATAAATAAAAATAAAATTATCGACATGTAGTTGACGTTTCTCTCTCAATAACGCACGTGTTTTTGTTAAATTAGGAGCCGCTGTCGATAGTTGCGTACAAATTAATTATGATAATAAAATGAGGAATCATGAGCGACAGTTTTTATAAAAATCTGATACAATAATGTATCATGTTTTTATATAAAAAGTTATACAAAAATATATAAAAAAAAAATTGCTAAAAATCATCAGAGGTAAAAATAGGCAGAAAGTAATTATAAAACAGGTAGCAAGAGAATATGGATACAAGAAAGCAATAACTAAAAAGGTTAAAAAATTAAGAAAGATATTATACTAAAAATATAGAAACAACGTTTAACAAACAAAATGATAGAAAAGAAGCAAAATAATTAAAACAAAAGCAAAGTGTGGTATACATAGAAGTTAAAATGTAAACACTGGAATCTTGAGAAAACAGTTAAGCCGATAGAAACGAGAACAAAAAACATATATGTATATCAAAAAACACTCAAAATTTAATAAACAACTAAAACGACAAAACTATAAAATAGAGAAATTATAAAATAGAGAAATTTTACGTTAAAAGAAAAAAAAAACCGTTATTTATAGAAACAATAAAAGTTATTGTCCAAACAACGCAGTGTTGCAAGCTTAAAGAAATAAATACACTAAATTCTATTTTGGTTTTTTTATTATTAATTAGCTTGAAAATTGTTTTTAATTACTAAAAGCCTCTTAAAAATACAAAAAATTTGAAAAAATATTTTTTGATATATATTTACATTTTAAATGAGTTAGATAACAAAGATTACTTTTTTCATTAATATTACGTCTTCTGGTAACTATAGAATGGCGAGTATTAAAAAATATGTTTCCAAATTTAGCAAAATTCTCCAACAATTTTGAAAATTTTACCATTCAACTAACTTTTTATTAAAATCTTTATTAAAAATGTCATTTTAAACAAATAATAGGTGTTTCGTCGTAAACATAATACAGTTTGTTGACGAATTTTGAAAATCAAAATGATTTTTACTGAAAATGCTTAGGCACTGTAAAGTCTTAGTGCTTCAAAATTTTTATTGGACATGCTCAGTACAGTTATTAAACTGGTTCTAAATTGTTGTTACAACAAACTTAATATAAAAAAAATATCTAAAAACAATAATAGAATACGTGATGACTAATGATGACAAATTTGACAAAAAAAAGAGAAGAAGGATATTAGTAATCTAAACTCAAAAAAATATTGTATCTCAAAAGTCGTGAGCATAGCTTTTCGTAATCGAGAATGCAGCTTGGAAAATCGAGAGCAAAATTCGAAGTTTCTTATTAAAAACTAGAAACTGCAAAAAGTGTTTACAGCTTCAATGTTTATATACTATTTCTTAAACTACCGGAGAAAACATTAATTTGCTTACGGTTTTAGGTAATTATTCTATAGGCAGTTGCTTACTGTTGCTGTTAGTGCAGTATTAATGACATCCTTACAAAATAGGGATATTAAAAAAATTATTAAAAAACTGTTTTATGTGTTATCTTATCATTTTACAAAAAAAATTGAAATATGGCAAAAATAAATAGTGACAAAATGACAAGTTTGACAGCTAAAAGAGTAGAAAACTGTTAATAATTTAGACACAAAATAGTATATTAGACCTCAATAAACGTGAACATAACTTTGGAAAACTAAGAGGTAAACCCGATTAATACCAACTATAAAGTTTGGCAGATAAAGGAGTAAAAAGATATTAATAATCTACACACAAAATAGTATGTTAGGCCTCAATAAACATAAACATAACTTTGGAAAACTAAGAGGTAAAGAAAGGTGTGTACAGTCTAATCAAAACCTAAAAAAAAACAAAGCATTAGTGTGCTTACGATTCTAGAAATTTTAGTTATTTTTATAGTAATAATTTAACGAGCAGTAATTGTTGCTTACTGTTGCTGTTAGTGTAGCATTAATAGAACTCTTCTAAGAGAGGTTCTTAAAAAAGTATAAAAGAAAAGGTTTTAATGTTCTGTAATTGCATTAATTGTTATTACCTACACCTATATCAGATATTGATCTACTATAGTTGTTACAGTAGATTAATATGTAAGTTTAGTCAATATTAAACAAATTGTTTTCGTGTTTATAAATAAAAAAATTATGACTAAATGCAATAGGTCATAAACTGAAACTTATTGCCCAAATAGTTAAATAAAAATTAATGTTTCATTATTTTTAAAAAACTAAAAATAGGTGTCGGTAAGCAAGTTTGTTAAATGTTAATAAGCAGATCATTTAAGTTTTATAATGTCAATCGAGTGTAAATGTTTGTTTTATAGTCACTGTAGTTTAGGTTTTATATTGTTATGCTTTTGTTTAAATAAATCAGTATTTATCGAAGCTTTTCTTGTTTTTTTACTGACCCTTTAACAATATATATTTAAAAAAGATTAGAAAATAAACAAAAAAATTGCAATTTCAAATTTAAAAAAATTGCAATTCAATATTTAAACATTGAGTCGATGGCAGAAATGCTCTGATTCGTAGCGATCTTACAAATTTTCTTAATTTTAATTTTAATTGAAGTAATTATCGTGCATAATTTTAAATTAGAAAATAAAGTAGACGAGGTACACTAACAATTCAGATAAAGTTGTTATTGTTATCATTTTTTTATCAGTATGTAAACGTAAATCTTATTTTCAAACCTACATTTATTTGTTTCATAAAGTTCATGGCATTTGAATGTCTAAGTCGAGAAGGGCGTTTTATAAAACAATTAAAGATAAATGTCAGGGATCAATGGAAATTGATTTTTGTGAGATTCAATACATTTTTTTTCTATCAATATCATCTTTTATAGAACAAAGAAACGAAATTTAATAAAACATCAAAAATTAATTTAAATAATTTAGCAATAATAACTAAAATTTTCAAAAAAAATTAGGAGAAAAGTGTATTAAAAAATAGATAAACCAATTTGTAGAAAACAATTTTAACTGCGAATAGATATACCAATAGAAATCGTAAAAAATCGGATATAAAGACAAGTTGGGAATAAAATCTGCTTTTTGTGTGTATTCTGTATTCATTCAGGTTGCGTTTGCAACTACCTATCAAGTTTTTGTTCGTGGGCAATTTTAGTAGTAGCGTCAATAGAATACATGTCTCCCTATCCGCATGATTTTGTCGAAATTCGAAAGAAACTAATTCAATTTGTCGTGTTCATTCAGGGGAAAAAATATATAAATGATAAAATGTTAGGTCTGGGCAATAAATTTAGTAATGTTCCAGTACACCGCATAAAAGTCGGTAAGGCCACTTGATCTTTATAAAGTAATAAAACCAACGTGTGTTCAATATAAAATAGATAAGTCGTAAAATGTTACAACCTGATTCTCTGTAAAATATTGAAAAGAAAATGCCATATGTATTAGAGAATTACCGAGGAAATATTTCATTTAATACGAGCTTATAAAACTTTCATTCTTCACTTCAAGAAGTTTTTTATTAGATTGTACTTGAACAATATGACTTGGAATTTTATAATGAAACTGAGCCTGAGATATACACGACTTTCCACAAAATCGATAATCAATTTTGCATGATTTTAATCGTATTAACTTAAATTATGTAGCTGTACACGGATCAATAATTTCGAGATGTCGTGACATAAAATTTTGTGGACTCTGTGCAAGCACTGCTAACAAGGTCTTGCGGTAAAGTTGCTTCAATGCTATAAATCTAAATTAATTCGAGTATTTTGCTAAATTACTAGACATCTTGTTCTATTTAAATGATAAATGTATTGAGTAATAATGAAAGCTCCTACAACATGCAAGAAATAATCTCTAATCTTGTCGTACTAGAAGAGATGATTACTGTATCTTTTAAAGAGCTATATATTTAATAAAGTCGTCGAGGGACATAATTTATGGCATACAGCCTCTACTAGTTGTCCTCAGCCATTTCCTAGTTATTCTACATGCAGATTCGATGATACGGCTTAATAATTAAAAGGTCTAATGGAGTTCCACTTAATACTATTTATTATTTAACCACTTACCACTAAAGTTACGCTTCTGCTGACCCCAAAGAGCTCTAATGAAATTACCTATCCGAAAGAAAATTATGTCCCACACACAACATACGTATTTTGTACAAACTTTGCTGAATTATATATCTATTACCTACTTATTCAGCAGTATTTATCGGTACAATGTATTACAACAAATGTGCGAAATCAGGGTTATTTTAATTTAAAGAGTAGGATTAATAACAAATAATTTATTTGTTCACACAACATTTAATAAATAAATAACTCAATATTCACACAGTAATAACGCCAACGATTTAATAAAGTTGCATCCGATTAACAACTATGGGCCCGATTTCAAGTTGGTGCTGCAACTCAGTGGCGCAATGCAAATTTGCGTCACTTGTTTGCATTTACCTTGCGTCAAAATTTTGCCGCAACTTGCGTTTAATTTCAAGTTCAAAATGTGACGTGACGCAGCAATGACGCAGTAAAGTGATTAGTGCGCATGCGTTACCGTTACTTGTCAAACAAGTTTGAATTTCAAATGAGTCAGATTTTCACCGAAGAGCGGGAAAACAGTAAAAAAGAGAATGGCTAAACCGTAAGTAGATAATTATTGTAAAAATAATGGATAATTAAAAACAATAAAACGTTTTTAGGGTCAAAACAAGGTCAAAGAATTTTTCCACCAGTGAAATCGCTGTTCTCGTCAATGAAATAGATAAAAGGAGGACTGTTTTGTTCGGACCTTTAAAGGGACCGAAAATGACCCAACAGCATCGCGACATTGCTTGGGCGGCAGTTGTCGATGCCGTAAATGCTGTTGGGGCGGCACAGAGATCAGTGGGTGATCTAAAGAAAAAGTTCCGTGATTTGAAAGTCCGGACAAAACAAAAAGCCAATTTATTAAAACGAGAGGGCCGCAAAACAGGAGGTGGTGAAAATGAGGGCACCTGCAATCCCCTCAACGAACAAGAAGAAAAAATTCTTCAGTTCATTGGGGTGGAAAGTGTTGAGGGAATTGCAGGTGGTGTAGATACCTTCGATCCTCATTCAAGTAAGTTTTTAACATTTATAAAGTTTGTTGTTCTATGAATTTATTATTTAAGTACTAGAACCCCAGCCAGGAACTTCCGGCGACTTTCAAATTCCCTCACCTCCTGGAGAATTTAGAGGTAAAAACAATAATTTTCTTAAAAAAACTGTAAACGGGGTGATTAACCAAAAATCATCACTTTTGGAAACTTTTTCATCTGCAGTTTTATTTTTCTTTTGCCCTTTAGACACGGAACAGCCCCAAACAAGAACCGCCGCCGCTGATTTAGAATCTGGTAAGTTTTTAAAACTTTAATTATTTTAATTATCAAAAAGCAGAATTTATTTTACAATAAAACACTATATATAGATTGGTTTTTATTTACATAATACATATATCCATAATATCTCCATTATATCCAATTTGGTATCATTATAAATTCAAATATTCCAGAATTTAACCCTATATCACTTCCTCCACCTCCACCTCCACAAATTCCTGCCCAAAAAAAGAAAAAAATGAAAACGTTGGCAATAGAAGAAATAAAAAAAACAAGCAACTTACAAGAGGAATGTAATAGCTTACTGAAAAATTTAACAAACTCATTCAATGAGTTCAAAAATGAGTTTTTAAATTTGAAAAGAAAGCAAGTGGAAATAGAGGAAGAAAAATTAAAAATAAAAAAATGTAAATTAGAATTAGCACAAAAAAACTGTAGATGTAATTTATAATTATTTTTTTGTAAATATGTACATAATTATTAAATAATTGTTTAAACACATCTGTTTTATTCTATCAGATTTGTAGCACATTTATATATGATGAATATAAATGTTTAAAACAATCTGAATAGTTAGGTTAAATTGGTCATAGTTGGGTTAAATTGGTCATAGTCGGGTTGTATTGCTCATAGTTGGGTTGAATTGTTCATAGTTGGGTTTTTGAATGTCTACTGCCGGGTAAAATGCCTTGCGATCAATTCCCTGCGGATTTCCATACAGTCGGGATTGGCGGCTTCAGGACAGGGTGGATCACCTCCGAGTGGATGTTCTTGCAACTCTTCTATGTCCAGGTTGTACTGTGTGCAAATGTTATGCAGCACACAACAAGCAACAACTATTCTGCATACTTTACCTGGCTCATATCCTAGGGGACTGTCCAATACATGCCAGCGACTCTTCAACACTCCATTAACTCGTTCAATTGTATTCCTGGTTGAAATATGTACTGAATTGTACAGTTGTTCTGGAATTGTGGTTGGATTAACAACAGGAGTCATTAACCAGGGTTCTTGTGGATATCCTGAGTCACCCACAAGCCATCCTTCAGGAAAATTTCCCTGTGATAATCCTTCCCGAACAGCAGAATTCCTCCAAATGTAGGAATCATGGTTCGATCCAGGAAACCGGGCAAAAACATTAAATATTTTTAAGTCAGGACCTGCAATCAATTGTACGTTTATGGAGTGATAGAGGTGACGGTTGATGTATTGTTCCGGGTTGTTATGGGGCGCCTTCAGTCTGCAGTGGGTGCAGTCGATTACTCCCAGCACGTTTGGAAATCCAGTCCCATGGGCTGTCATTCCTAACATGTAGAAGCCTTGTTTCACTCCAGCATATTCTTCTGCAGTGGGAAATCGAATGAATTGCGGAGCTACCTGAACAAGAGCTTCCGTAACTTCTGTGATCAGGTGTGAAACAGCTGATTGGGAAACTCCACCGCTACTGCCGACCAGCCACTGAAAAGAACCAGTTGCATAAAATTGGAGAGCCGTGTAGATTTTATGAGCCGGTGTTAAATGCTCATAACGTCCCTTTCGAGTTTGTTTTACTAAAATCGGTGTCAAAAGGTCAACAACATATCTGAAGACTTGTCGATCCAACCGTGTCCGTTGGAACAGAATTCTTTCGGAAATCTGGTGGACATCAAACGGTTCTCGACGTGGAAACACTTCTTCGTTATCACTATCACTACTTTCACTGTCACTTTCAATTAAATCGGCGGCAAAACCAGCCAACATTTGCCGGGCAGCAGCCATTTTCCGTAAACGAAATGTCAAACTGTTGATGCAAAGTAGTTGCGGCACCTGCAAGATGTGCTGCAAACTATTGCGGCAAATTAAAATTGCGTCTGCGGCAAATTCAAACTTGAAATCCCGACATGACGCAATTTGCGTCACTCTGGCAAGTTGCGTTAACGCAACTCGACTTGAAATCGGGCCCTAACTCTTCAATCGATTGTCAGGTTTCACACTAATTGCTTTGGTCTGTCATTGTTTTGGTGGCGTTTATATAACGATACGTTCCTCCTGCAATTACCCAGAAGATTACGCAAACTATCTTTATTTAGGCAGAACGATGACTCAGCTTTCTCGTACCCGTCAATAGCCGTGACAATTAATCAGAATTACGCTCTTAGTGTCGTTTATAATTCTAGAAATGTTTGTCATCTCAGTGGGCTAGATTCTAACATTGCCTTCTCTTAAAAGATTGTTGGTCTTGAACAATCAATTCTAGACCTGCCTGTTTTTTTGCAATAACTTTTGGCGTTTCTCCAATTCGCTAAGCTTCTAGATAAGGCGTCTTCTCTAAAGTCACTTTCAGTTGACGGTAGCTTCTTTTAGATGTTTTTTTCTGCCACAGTTAAAACACTTAGGTCTTCTCCCAGTGTGAGGTGGTATGTGTCGACTCACTCTATCAACAGTTATCTAACAGCTCAACATTCCCAGATAGAACTTTCTTTGTTAGAACAGTTTGCACGAGCTTAGTTTCTTTATCTATGTTAACGAGTTCCTTGTATTCTAAGGCATACAATAGTATCGATATATATAGTGTTGGCATAACGATAGTATCGGGAAAAGTCTGATAACTCTTTTCTCTTAAAAAAGTTCTAACTTTTTATCTTGAGGCTTCTCGATAAAAGCACCTATACTCAGTTGGTTAGGAATATCCACAGCTATAGTCGGGTAGGCTAAATTAAACAGTCTTTTTATTTTAGTTCCATATTCTCGAAAGCTCTCGTTGCGTTTTTGAATTCTTCTTTGAACAACATCGAGTTTTGGATTCTGTTTTCATATGGACTTTAACAACTAAAGGTCTTTTAGTGCCAACAACTGTTTATCAAGAGATCGTTTTCTAAATATTTTTATAAGTTACTTTTAATTTTCCTAAATTTTCAGTAATAGTTTTTAAATTTTTTTCTTTAAATTCTATTATATTCTTTCTTTTCGGCATTTTTGCTTATTTATGTTTTTTTACTATCCTATCCTTGTATTTCAAGCTTTTTTAAAATTATCCTTAGTCTATCTAGCACATTCTTTAGCTCTTTTTTTATCTAATTGTCTTTTTCAAATTCTCTTTATATTTTACTTTCTTT
This sequence comes from Tribolium confusum, assembly GCA_029207805.1. Lineage (NCBI taxonomy): Eukaryota > Metazoa > Arthropoda > Insecta > Coleoptera > Tenebrionidae > Tribolium > Tribolium confusum. The sequence goes on from JALGAY010000004.1 coordinate 3,447,954, forward strand.
TGTTGTTTTTTTTTCTAACCGGTTTTTTCATTTTCTTTTAAATTCTTTTTGCTTTTCTAATTTTTTGAACGCCGTTAACCAAGCTTTTTCAAAATATTTTTTTGTTCTTTCAGAATTGTTTCTTGCATTTTTTGAACTTTTTTTGTTTTTTTAAGTAGTTTTTATTATTTTTAAAATTTTTTTAAATTTTTCTGTTAGGAATTAATTTTTGAATTTTTTTAAACTTTTAAAACTTTCTCAAATTTTTTTGGGACTTCTGGTACGTTTCTCAAAAAAGCATCTTGCAAATTCATAAATTTCTAAGAGATATTTGCCTGTTAATTTGGTCGTCGTTTGTTGAAGCTATCTATAAGTTTCTTTTGGTTTTCGTCAATTTCCAGTTGTAATTTTTTTTCTAATTTCTTAATATCCTGCTTTTTCCTTCCAGAATTTTTTGTTTTCCTTTCCTTATTAATCGTTGCTTTTTTAGAAAAATTAAAATAATTTTTTATCCTTGTAGAACCTTCTTTTAGCTGTTTTTTTAATCTTTGTTTCTCGAATTCTTTTTTCTCTTTTAATTGTTGTTTTTCATATTTTTTTCTTACAAACAGTATTTTTTAAATTTTTTTTAAAATGTTTTTTGGTTTTTCAGATTTGTTTCTTGCATTTCCGGCACCATTTTTTGCTGTTTTTTATTTTCTAGCCGACATTTTTCAACTTTTTTTGTAATTTTATTGCTGTTGTTTCTCTTAAACTTTTTCTTCCAAAAGCCGTTTACCAAACTCTTTCAAAAGTTTCTTTTATTCTTTTAGAATTGCTTTGCATTTTTAGGATTTTTTTTTACTTTTCTTATCTTCTCAAAAAGAGTTTTCTAAAACCTTTTAAAATTTTCTTATGTTTTCTATTCCCTTCAATTTTCGTTTTTCCACTTCTTCGAATTATTATTATTACCCACATTTTATAGATAACGTTTATTTGACAGCCATAGGCTTTTAACAAATTTTAACAAGTTTGTAATAAGAGAATTTGACGTGGAACTGAAGAACCCGAAACTAGTATTCTAAAATGTAAAAATAAATAAAATCCGGGAGAAATCGTGTGTTTTATTGGTGAGATTTTTTTAACACAAGTTGTAAAAAAAGATAACAAAAACAAGATAAAAAACTTAATAGACTTTAGTCACAAATATTTTTATCATTAAAAAGCTCTAGTGAGCTATGATTACGCTTACTATTCTAGATGTTAAAATTGTTGTAATTATTTAGTCAGATTTCCTACTAAAAATACATCGACTGTATTGTTATTGTTGTATCAAGAGATATACGGCAGAGGGAGAGCGATACGAGAAGTACTGAGAATACAGACGATCAACTCAATATTGCCTAGTTGAACAATGATTAGTTCTTTTACGCTTTGTTACATAAAAACCAAACTTGTCAACTGTATCAAGATAAATTTAACGACTGTTTATATAGTTTTTACGACTATTTTACTTTTACGACTTAATTGACAAGCCCTATATCTCTTCATAGAAGAATACATTATGCCCAGAAGATTTGATATTTATTAGTAGTCAGTTCACAGCAAAAAGCGTTGAGCAGCAACAATCTCTTTCTTTTGCTTTTGTTACTTTTGTTGTTTTAAAAATATTGTTAAATAATCTAAAAATTAGTATTAATATAGATAGAGACACATACACGTGTTCTATAATAAGACAAAATTCTGTTTTGAAAAACAATTTTATTAAAATTATATTATAAAGTTTGTAAGAGTGTTTTACGGGTGGTTGACCAAACAGTTTAGTGAAATTAGTCTATAGTTGAGTACGCTAATCCATTATTATTTTAATACGTTTTTATTGCATGAGCGGTCCTTCTCTGATTTATGAAAATCGGGAAAATTTCATTTTCCGCTCCTGCTGATTACTACTAATTCAACATATCATTACTAAAAAATTCTCATAGATATTGTTAATCGCCGGCAAAACATCTCTATCTTTGCTCAAAGGGCGTATAATTCTCGTTAAAATTATATAGAACCGTCTGGACGTAAATTTATCTGGGCGGTTTGTGGAATTGCCACCCTTAGAGTCTGGCGCACAGCTGGAGTCTGGAGTCAGCTACAGCCCTCTATGTAAACAGGCTCTATTGTGTGCTCTTCTACACTAATTACCCCTCAATCAACCAATATCACGGCTTGTGGAGGTGCTTCCAGTTGTAAGATTTAGATGAATTGGTGCAGCCTGTCCTATTTCCAATGAAAACTAATGACAAATTTTTTGCTTTATTTATTTTTTGTAATTTCTATATTATCTGGAAAAACTCGTTTATGCAAAATTAATTTTAATTTTTTCGTTTTTTTTTTTATTAGAAGGTAATAAATCACTTACCTGCAGCTTGATATAATGAAGGTTTAAAACTGAAAGTTTAAAATTATTGTTATAAACTGAATTGACTTCAGCATGTGCTTAAAACAGCATCTAGTTTGCCGCTGGGATCTTGAATTAAACTTTACGGATCATTAACGTCTTCCTTAAACTTTTTAAAATACGATCGTTAACGTTAACTTCTGGTATATCCAATGGATAATAATTTGAAATATTTAATCTCATAGAAAATTATTGCGGATAATTAAACCTAATAAAAGATATGTATAATAGTATATTAAAGAACGCGTTTTGAAAAGTCAACTTTGTGGCACGAATTCAAGTTTATAAAACGAGCGCGAGTTTTTATAAAGAGTGAGTGCCACAATGACTTTGAAAAACAAGTTCTTTATGCTATTTTTTCTACTTTACGTGTTTTACGTAATTTTTAAATAAAAAAGTTAATTATTTAATCTTTAGGGACTTTTGCGTTAATACGAGATAGTTGATAATAAGAATGTCACTAAAGTGTCAATGAAGTCATTGAACTTTGAAATGTTTTCAAATTTGTCTAAAATCCTGTGTAAGTAACTCACAAATGGTTCTTTTTTACCGACCGTACCGGTTATTGATTAAATAATCCAATTGGCATTAACATAGTAAGGAAAATCTCCATTTATCTCTAAATTCCCACTCCATTTGCGGTTCTCAGCGACTCCTTTCATTTCATCGTTATTCCAATCAAGCAGATTTATACACTCATCCAGCAAATAACTTGTAAATTATCGAATACTATGAGGGCTGTAAATAGTGAAAACAAAGCCTAAAAGCTCCATTTTAGTTTTAAGTTTCACTTTAACGCTGTTCTAACCTCAAAAGCTGAAGTTTGTCGCGTCCACCGTCGTTTGTTCCGCCCCACTTTCGAATATTTTATAGATTAATTGCGACACACACACACAAAAACATTAAGTTGAGGAATACTGCTGGTCATCAAGTGCAACAAAATTTATTCGAATATAATTACTGTAATCTCAACGGCGACAGAAACATAACCTTTCATTTTAGCGATAGCGTGTTACACGGTGTTACCAATCCGAAAACACTTAATTGCACTAGCTGTTACCGCACGCAATTTGGGTGCGGTAATGGCTATTACCGCACCCAAATCGGACTCTGTTACCGACGTAAAGTAGAAAAACACATTTAAAATAATTGCTTGGAGCTAGAGAATAAAGAACAAAATGATCAACTGATTAGGTTGGCAGCATTGAAATGTTACTTAAAATTAGCTATTCTAATTTTATTTCAAATTCAAATTTGTCATTTCAAAAATTTAATTTATAAAACTAAACTTCCTCGTAGACCTTCTACTGTTACTGAAGATGTTGTAGAAGTTATTCTTGTCTGCATGGAGCGTAGCTTGCAAAAATCTGTAACGAAGCTCTCATATTTTAGATAAATCGAAAACTTTTTTTTTTACTTTCCTAATTTTTTTTTATAAAACTTGTTAAAATGCATTAAAAAGTGAAGCTCTATTTCTACAAATTTACATTGATTCAGTTTTTCAGTTCTCCAGACTAGTAACAAAAAATTAGATTTTGCAGTTCGTTCAATAATGTTTTCAATAATAGTAACATTCTTAACAAAACGCTTTACTCTCTTGTAATAATTGTGTTTGATCTGCTGAAAATCGCATATCTTGGCAGAGTTACTAAACTGTACTTTTTCGCTTTTACAGTTAATGCAGGACGTTAGGTAAATTGTATTTTACAAACTTTTATACAAAAATTACCTAAAAACGAATTGCAAACAAGCTACTTTCAGCAAGATTCTGCAACAGCCCACACCGCTTCTGTAGAAATAAAATATTTAGAGCAATTTTTTCCAAATAAGTTCATTACTAGAGAAACTTAGCTAAGTAAATCGCCTGACTTTATTCTCTTAGATTTCTTCTTGTTTGGCCACCTTAAAAACCGAGTATTCAGCAAAAATTTAAATACCGCTGAAGAGCTACAGGTTGAAATTGTAGAAAAAGTGAACAATGTAACTCTCAATACACTAATTAATGTATTTAATAACCTAAAATTACGAGGTAATTTATGCATTGAAAATAGTGGTGCACACTTTGAATCTTACCTTTAAATTTTGTTTCTGATTTTCCATTTGTCTTATTTTTTAATATTATTTGTAGTTATTTATTGTATAAGTGATTTAGACAGCGTTTTATCTAAGGAAGAATGTTTAAGCGCGAGACGCAGTCGAGCGTTTAATATTCTTATATGAATAAAACGCGACTAAAACACGAATCCAATATAACGTTTTGTTTACAAATACAGCGATTTAAAATTAGAATCGCCAAAATTTTATCTTATGTCTTAAAAAAATGATTTGACATTACACTCTGTCAGCGGATGTCACCTCAAAAATCATTGAAATTAACTAAAAAACATGGGAGGTGTTGAATGGTTGATATTTATTTTCGATTGTTTATCGACTCTATTTGTACAAAATGCTGTGCAAGTTGGTGAAAATAGAAGAAAGTGATACTGTTCCTGAGACAATTCTTGAGGAAGCTGAAGAAGTGACTCGCCAGTTATTGCCTGCGAAGTACCAGAATCATTATGAAAAAGTATTTTCAGAATTTAGTGAATGGAAAGAAGAACGAGGGGTAATGACAATAAATGAAGACGCTCTGATATCGTTTTTCTTAAATTTGAAGAAGAGGTATGCAATTTCATCTATGTGGTCGAAGTACTCCATGCTGAAGGCCGCTATAAAGGTCTATAAAAACATAGATATTGGAAAATATAGTAAGCTCATGGCCTATCTGAAGAATCAGTCAAGAGAATGCATACCGAAGAAAGCTGCAGTATTGGAAAAGCACACGTGGAAGAGTTTTTGACAAGGGCTTGCGATAAAGAATATTTGATAATCAAGGTAATCTCTGTCATTACGTAGACATTGTAGATAATAAATTTTGAAATATTTTGGGTTGCATTAATAATGGAGGTGTCTGGTGGCTGTCAATGCTGTGAGCTGACAAATTTGAAAATCAGTGATGTAGAAGACAGGGGCCCATACCTGATTGTTTTGTTACCAAAACGGGTGTTTCATGAAAATTCACAATTATAGAAGAAGGATTTTCTTTTAACACTGTGGAGAGGTGTAGGAAATACATGTCTTTACGTCTGAAGAAGTTATCCATTGAGAGATTTTTTTGCGATATGCTAATCACAAATGTACATCGCAACCTGTTGGAATTAACACTTTATCGAAAGTTCCTTCTAAAGTTGCTTCGTTTTTGAATCAAACGAACGCAGAAGCTTATACCGGCCATTGTATGAGACGCAGTTCAAAATCTTTACTTGCCAATAGAGGTGCTAATCTTACAACAATTAATCGACATGGTGGGTGGAGAAGCTCTGCCATAGCAAAAACTTAAATCGAAGATTCTGTATCTAATAAACTTGATATCGCAAGGAAAATCCAAGGTTCTCCTGGTACTAGTCATTCCTTACTAGAGGAGACGTCCTTTGTTCCTACAACTACTATTCATTCTGGAACCGATAACAACTACAAGCTTCTTATTAATGGAAACGAAGTGAAATATGGTAAAACAAAAAACAAAGTGTATTAATGTAAATGTTAATGTCAATATTAATAATAAATAGAATGTGATTGATTTAAGATTGTATTTTTTTATTATTCCACTAGTGGAATAGAGTGATTTCATTATTCCCCTAATAGATAAAGTGTTACTTTATACAGTTCGTAAGTGTGGATAAAACTTCAATTATAAGGTAATTGTGGATAAATAAAATTATTATTATTTTTAAAAAAAGCGCTATTAAAAAAATATTTAAATAAATATATAAATATAATTATAATCTAAATAACATTATTATTGTTTTTTTTTAAATCGTTTTTACTCAGTATAAACCTGGCATATGTACTGTACGAGACTCTCAAGGATATGAGATAAAATTACCATAACTGTTTGTGGTTGTGTTTTGGGTCAAATGTAACAGCAAAGGGACTTAGTTTATAGTTTCGTGTTCAATAATTTGAATTTTATTGCATGGCACAGCTATTCTAGAAGCCACGTTAAACGTGATCCTTCAATAAAACCATAATATAACAATAGAACATTAAAGAAATTAAACAAGGTGTTCTAAATCTAAATAAAACAATAACTCTAATTGACTTTTAATGTTGCTTGTACCTTCACGAAAAATTTGCGTGTTTCTAACTTGATTGGATGAAATTTTTTACTAACGCATGACGTAAATTTGATCCAAATAACGTATTTCAAAACTTTGTTGGACATGCAAACATTTCTTAATTTGCATAAAAAAATTTGCATTTTAATTATTCATGATTATGGAGTTATGATTAACGCACAAGAAATCAAAATGGATTTAAACGGTTTTATTCCCTTGCTCTAATAACAATTAAAATTATTATTGTTGCAATTTTTTTTAAATTTTTTTCCTACAAATTGCACTGTAAAGGACAAACATTGTAAAGTCAGCTTGTTGTGAGCATCACGTGACTCATACCAGCGCTAACATGACATTAAATGGACATTACTTATTAATGCACGTTACTTTTGGAATTGTATTGCTGGTTGCATTTTTAGTTTCGCAGGCTCATTACCACTCGTGAAACATCCTGTATAATGTATTATTATACATTGATTCTGAGCAAAAACTTCTGCATCGTTATCTAAAAACTATAAACATTTGTATAAGGTAAGTTAGCATCTTTTCATCTCGATAGCTTATCGAATGCTTTTTCAAACGTAACCAAGTACTTAAATTGGGTTTATTACGTTAATTACTTAAATTGGTACAACAGTGTCAGATAAAATCTGTTAAAAATGTTTAAAAACTTGTCGGTTAATAAATATTGCACAAATTTTATGGCAGTAGGCTATTTTACAATGCTCTCACTAATAAGGCATGCGCCTTAAGCGCTTGTACTGTGTTGTCACAGAGTTAAATTCAACCTACCGCATTCTAATGTAAATAGTTGTAAAACAACCATGACTATCTTGTTGCGACTGTACCTCTTTTAAACAACTCACAACATTGTATTTTATATTTAAGCTTCTTGTTTATTATCCTTCAATAAAAATAATTTATTACAGCTTTGTTAAAACTTAAACATTGGTATTATGTTTGCAAGTTGTTTCACAGCTTTAAGATAGTTGTGTGTAATAATTCTTAGTGTTTTCTTTGTATTTTTGTAGTTGTAGGTTATAAATCTGTTCTTTTGTAAGACCGAGAAATGCATTGTTTAAAAAGTTTAGTTGGCGATTAGGCCGAAATGTGATTTGTATGCTGTTGGGTTAAAAGCAGAGGAGTAATAAACCCAATAGTTTTCGAGTGGATAGGTTTGAAGTATAAGCCGAATCGACTTTTCCATCAGCGAATTTAACAGCCGTATTTCTCGGGCAAGAAACACATTTATCCTAAGGTAAAAGAATGGCGGAGTGAATTTTTGGTGTGTGTTCGTTGGAACACGCGGTAATGAATCTTTATCGCCTACGAAAAACGTAACTATTCCCGTTCCGGCCTCGAAATTGCTTTCTGAGAAGATTTGTGCAGAGAACTGAAAACAAAGCTATGTGTAATTTACGGAAATTGGTGCTCCGTGGCGTCGGGTATTAAGGGTGCACGGTGCCGACGTCCCCCACGCCGCGGCGCCCTCACGGCTCCACTTATTCTCACTATGATATGCCTTATTAGTGAGCTGTACACACTAAATTATTCAGACGAGCTCGGGCCCAACACAGCCGAGGATAACAGGAATTCATTATTTAATTTATTGCTGCAACGTCGCAGATTTTTCACGAAACACTATTTTATTTCATGTTGCTTTTGCAGGAAATCCTGATTGCACTTCAGGGATTATCCTAATTGAATTTGCAGTTTCTGCTTAAGCTGCTTAATATTTTGAATTAGTATTTGGTTCATCCAGATATTTATTTCAAACCAAGACATTCAAGCCGACTCACTCACAAATTAAAAAAAAAATCAAAACACTCACAGCGCCAGTTAATTGCTACCGCCCGAAGCCAGTTTATTTTCATTATGTCAAATTAAAATTTACACTACTTGGCGTTCAGCTTTTTCACAGCGTTTAAGAGATGTTTTAACATTTTAACTTTATAGATTAGAAAATACATATTAAACCAATAAAATATCTAAAATCTATTTTATATAAAAGTAAATAAACGACATATGTTGTTAACTGATTTTGAAAAACTTCTGTAAAATTAGCCGATATATAATAAGTAAAAATAGAGGGAATACAAAATGGTAAGAAAAAATATAGTTATAGATAAGATAGAAGATAGTTTTGAAGGGAACGAAAGAGGCAGATAGAGATTTTTAAACATACCTCTATAAATATTAAATAAAAAAAGAGAACATAAATTTTACTAAGAAACCAAAAATAGTAAAATATTTGACAATTAATTGGAAAACAAACCTGACGTGACATGACCAGACACAATCTAATCTGACCTGACCTGACATAACCTGACAATTGAAAGAAAGACAAAGAAGCAAAAATATTTAAAAATAACAAAGGTAGATTCAATAATCAGAAAAAATTTGAAACATAACAGCCTTAAGGAGTTATGTAGAAAAAATTAAGAGAATACTCTTGAAAAATCAAGAGAAAAAAAAAGAAAGAAGATTATAAAACAAATAGTAACGAAGAAATAGAGAAAAACTAAGGAAAGATATCGCAGATTACATATATCTCAAAAAAGTGGCAATAATACTGAAGAAGAAAGAAGTGAATATTGCACTTTAGACAAATCAAACACTAGAGAAAAAAGTACTTAACGTCAAAGAAATAATACAAAAAAAGTAATTGTAATTAATTAAAACTTTGAAAGTAAATAGTTGTTTGAAAGGAAATGCAATAATACTATTTTGGCTAGATATGTTAAAAAAAAACACTGAAGATTAAAATAACTATCTAAAAAAATAGTAGACAGAAAAGAGTTTGTTTTAGTACAAGAAGCATCCTCCGTCTAGCAGAAAATAAGTACTTCTACCAAAATAGTGAAGCCAGCAAATATAAAATTTTGAGTGAAAAATATGCAAGTATAGAAACTTACCTTGAGAATTTATGTTATCTCACTATATTTCAATTACGAGGAATTTTATAATTGATGTGTAAAATTACCCATTGCACTGCATTAAATTATTAATTCAGGTGTCCAGTCGCATGAGAGTCATATACATTTTGTCGGCAGACATTTACACGCTCACATTATCAATCACTAATGCCCTCTCTCACCATCTCCCTTGTATAGAATCCGCATATTGTGCATCTCTCCTTCCGGCGGAGTTATAGTACGTATTGCACACAATTGTGTTAACGCCGGTTATTGTTAATTACCTGCACATCTCACAATTGACTTAATTGATGCGTTCTTAACAGCTTCCGGTAAGATCATCAAATTTAGATAGTTTATCTCAACAAGAAAGTTAGTAAGATTAAAGAGGTAATTTTAAGTTAAGCTTCTACAATTTCTCAACAAAATTTAAAAAATCGGAAGCTGTACAATTCAAACGTGCTAAATTTAATTTAACTGTTATTAAAAATAACAGTTATTACCTGTGACTGCTATAATAAAATTTGCGATATTTGACATTTCTGAATCTGCGAAATTCCTTGCAAATTTAATAATTAATGTTTTTATCAAAAGATTAGCTTAATTTATTTAATTTTACATAAAGGATAAAGGACAAGTCTCAGTAAATCTAATCACTTACTTGTGCTAATATTACACTCCTTACTCATGTTACTTAATAATTTCCACTTCTTACCTTGCAAGAAAATTACCATGAATGTCACGCTTTACTTGTGGTGGCAATATGATACCGACTTGCTAATTACTAGCGGACTAGCGCAGCGCCTTGTTCTTTAGAATAAATTAGTGAAGATAATTACAAAATATTATAGGCTATAATAATTAATTGAACAGATTATAAGTTTTAAAAGACTTCTTATTTAACGAAACAAAACTTTTACTTACTGTTTTCTGATTTTTATTTACTGAGCAGATTAAAAAACATGCAGAAGCGACTTTGTATTAAGCTAATCAAGCTAGACCTGATAAAGATTAACCAGAGCGCAAAAACTTTTTGTTAATTAATAAGGAAGCACCGATTGTCAAATACTTTCTGCTTCAACGACAGAAATAAATTAAAGAGCCATTTTGATGCTAATACTAGCGATGTTAAAAAAAACTGTTATTTTTAATAACAGCTACAACTTGTTACTACTGCTACTACTATACACTTGTTACTAATAAACTATTATTTTAAAGTAACAGTTAAAAATTGGCGTTATTTTTTTACTGTTACTTTTAAACTTTTTTGCTATTGTTTTTAAATTACTATTTTAGATTGTTGATAATAACAAAAATTTTTTAATTATAATTAATAATTAAAAAAATTATAATATTTAAAAGACTTCTAAATAGTTTTATTTGACGAAACAACACTTTTATATACTTTTTCTCAAAATTTTTATTTTTTGAGCTTAAAAAGGCGTGCAGACAATTTTGTTTTAAGCTAATCAAGAAAAACCTGATGAAAGCCTAAGAGCTAAAACTTTTTGCTGATTATTGAAAAATTACCGTTTGTCAAACACTTTCTGCATAAAAAGCAAACACAAATTAAAGGGCTATTTTGATTCTAACACTAGTGATAGCAAAAAATTGTTATTTTTAAAAACAGTTATTACTTGTTGTTATTTTAAAACAACAGCTAAAAATAGCTGTCATTTTTAAACTGTTTATTATAAGCTGTTATTTTTAAAACTATTATTAAAAAATAACTGTTAAATGTAGCTGTTATTTTAGAACGACAGTTAGAAGTAGCTGTCATTTTTAAACTAATAATTTTAAATTGCTATTTTTTAAACCTTTATTTTTAAACTATTATTATTAAATTATATAATAACAAAATAATATAGATATTAATTGGAAAGATTAAAATCTTGTAAAAATCTTCTAAGTAGTTTTACTTAAGAAAACAAAGCTTTCAGTTACATTTTTCTTAATTTTTATTTATTGAGCTTAAAGAGAGATCTTAAAGCAAGGCTTGATAGAGAGAAAGCACCGATTGTCAAATACTTTTTGCTTTAAAAGCAAAAATAAGTTAAAAACCTATTTTGATGCTATTTCTAGTGATGGCAAAAAACTGTTATGTTTAATAACAGTTAGTCTCATTTTAAAATAACAGTTATAAACAGCTGTCGTTTCTAAGCTGTTATTTGTAAACAGAAGGTCTGATAAAGATTAGCCAAAGCGCTATGACTCTTCGTTAATTAATAAGAAAGCGCCGACTATCAATTACTTTTTGCATCAAATGCAAAAATAAATTAAAGAGCCATTTTGATGTTAATACTAGTGATGACAAAAACTGTTATTTTTATTAACAGTTGCTACTTGTTACTCTTATTTTAAAATAACTGTTAAAAGTAGCTCTTTTTTAAACAGTTATTTTTATATTGCTGATAATAACAAAATATTATAGGTTATAATAAATAGTTAAAAAGATTATAATTTTTAAAAGACTTAAAAAGTTAAATAATTTTATTTAACGAAACAAACCTTTTACTCTTTTTTTTTCTGATTTTTATTTATTGAACAGCTTATAAAAACATGCAGAACAGCAGAACCGACTTTGTATTAAACTAATTCAGCTAGACTTGATAAAAATTAGTTAAAGTATAAGAACTTTGTGTTAAGTAATAAGAAAACATTGATGGTCAAACACTTTCTAGTTCAAAAGCAAAAATATATTTTTTGCGCGACCGGTTGTTTTTATCAGTTTACTGTGCCTGTTTCTACGACGGTAGGTTGCTGTTACTGGTTGCTACGTGTAACAAAACGGTAAGTAATTCACTTACCGTTTAGTGAACGGTAAGCAATTAAATCTAAAAAAACAATTTTGCGATTTATTTATTAAAATTAAATGTACAATTATTATAATTAATAGTAGTAATACCACTCGCATTTGAGTTTCTAGTGTTAATAGACAAACTTTCCGACGTAGAAGTCCCAGGTTGTTGTAATAGTCCACCAACATCGCTGTGTAAAATTTTATGAGCAAATTCAATTTTGTTTTGGAGGGAATCTTTCACGTAACTCTCGGCCACCGTTGATGAACGCCACCCATCATGTCTTTTTAGTCCCAACACATCAACTCCGTTATTCGCCAAAAGTGTAGCCGATGTGCGTCGACACGAGTGTCCAGTAAAACCTTCAGGGGCTTGCAACTTTAAATACTTTGCAATCTTTGACGGCCAGTCTCCAATTGTGCCTTTTCCTGTGACTTGCCTAGTGCATTTGCCATTTCGATAGTTCAAAAATAAATGATCTGACGTTGGGTTGCTTGGTCGAATTCTTATGTATTTTCGAAGTATTTCCAAATAATGAACTGCTTAATTTTCTTTATTAATAACTGTGAACGTTTGCTGAATATTCGTTTTTGTATTTGGAATATTTACTATAAACATTTCTTCACGTTTTTCTATGTCACTCATTTTAATATTGTACAATTCCTCTCGTCTACAAGCGCCCGATACTCCCAATATCATTGCTACCGGCAAATATATTGTTTCCTTAGAACTTAGATGTACCACCTCATCATCTACAACATACCTTTTGAATTAAAAATTGTTCGTCTGGTGCTTCATTCAAGAATTTTTCTATGTCTTCTTTGGTAAAAATTTTAGCCTTCTTAGGCCGATATCCAAAATTTTTTCTCTTAAGCAATTTATGTAGCAAACTTAGAAATATCGATAGCATCATGGAGAAAAATTGTACTCTTCAGCATAGAATACTCTGCCCATAAACTGCCTGGGGCCTTCAAGTGTCCACTTCTCACCACAAAATACGCTAACAAGCTCTTTTCATTTACAGAAATCTTCTTTGCTTCACGCCATTCCTTAAACAACTTGTTTGTCTGTTCATATCGGGCTTTAGATTTTACTGGAATTATTGCCGAACATCCTTCTTGCCTAGCGTCTTCTAAATCATCCGGTAGATCATCACTATCGCTCATATTTGCTTCGAAAACGGAACCACAAAACAGAACTTTGTAGGAATGATTGTATCAAAAAGACAATTTTACTTGTTTGGAACAAAATTATAGCAACCATGGAACAGCCACCCAAAGTTTTCAGTTTCAATCTTCCCAATTATCACAAATGTATTGATATAAATTATTATTATTATTATTATTCTAGAAACTCCAATCGCGCAAAAAACGTTATAAGCATGTCGAACGTTAAGGATTACCGTTCTCAGACAATTGTCTTTGAACGGTAAGCATTCCTTACCGTTCTCCATACTTAATATACTAAAATTTTGATATTTATATTAGTATTTTAGTAGTAGGCCATTTTTATAATATTAGTAGTGACAGCAAAAACCGTTATTTTTAATATCAGTTACTACCTGTCACTGTTATTTTAAAATAATTGTTAAAAGTTACGTAATTTTTGAACAGATATTATAAACTCTTATTTTGTAGCTGTTATTATTAAACTGTTATTTTTAAATTGTTAATAATGACATAATATTAACTATAATAAATAATAAAAAAGATTATAATTTTTAAAAGACTTCTAAATAGTTTTAATTTACGAAACAAATTTTTGTACCACAGAAATCAAAAGATTTTGAGCTGTTGAGCTACAATTTTGTGTACAGTTTGTATTTTTATATTTTGTCACATTTCTTCAATTTATACTGTAATGTTTTAAGATAGCTTGTGTCTGATTTGATTTTAATATTTCCAAGACGTAGTAGGGAAAAAAACATTTTTAAATTTTTTATGTAGTGGACGGAGAGAAAACTCGCAACTTGGTTCTATGGAAAGTTCATAATTTATTGATATTCATTTCCAATAACCGCATCTCATATGTCAGAAACCGAAAGAACTACACATCAAAGGCGACTTGAAGTATCTCGAGTTTCATGAAAGCCGACTGATTTAAAACGACCGATATCAAGTCTAATAAAATGCAAGAAACTCCTTACATTTTCTTATTTACCACTAAGATTCATTAGGTAAGTGGTTACTACGCATTTGGAGTAAAGTTAGTTACCTTGCTCAACTTCACAAAGACAACTTTGGAAGTTTAAGGCGAAGAACGATCGAGATTTTGCAATAACTTGAATATAAAACCGGAAAACAACATAAAAGAAGCGAGCTTGTAAAATTATTAGTAAAAGGCTTTTGAAATCGATGAAACGTTGATTCGAATACAATAAAGTTAAAATTTTATGTTAGTTTTGTTTGAAATGTTGCGAAATGTAAACAGGGGTTGATAGGGAGATATTTCAACCCCTTCATAGCGAGACGTCGACTAGTCTGTACGATACCATTACTGATGCCATAACTTCCTATACTTTATGAGGCTTTTAATCGTAACACGCGTCTGGATATTTGCGAGCATTAAATAACACTTTATAAAGCATTTGCAAATGAAATGAAAATGCGTTTACATCGGCTCGGGGTGACTAAATGCCCACCGACGACGAGAACTTTTAACGAAATTGTCGTTAGGTTGTTAACGAATTTTCAACCAACGACATATTTATCACTCACATTACCAAAAATTAACCAAATTAGATAAATGTAATAACTCTACAAAAAATAATGTAATTATTAAAGCTGTATAATTTTTTTTACACTAAAAATTGTAAATTGGTCTTCAAAATCAAGTATGTCATATTTAGTAGTGTAAATCAGGTGTTAATCACGTTAAGTTAAGCTTTATTATTCTCGTTAAATTTTGTTAAGTTGACATTTCAAAATTACAAGTTGAATCACATTAATTTCAAGAGTGTGAGTAGAGTCACAAATGTCTGAAAAATAAACTATGCAACTATTATATGACGATAATAATTATTATAAACGTAAGACTTTATTAATAATATAGTTATAACATGTTAAATGAAGAAAAAGCAAGTGATACAAGCAGAAGTAAATGTCGATGTGTCTTCTATAGATAAAAAAAGAAAGTGTCTTTACTTATCTCATTTCTCAAAAAGTTTGTCAGCATAACATAATTTTTTAGAGGAGCACAAAAAAACCCTAACACACTTTCAAATACTTCTCTTATTTATCAATAAAACAGTTTTAAAGAAGTATTTAATTTAGCCTCATAATTATCGCTTGCGAATCTAAGACATCTATTGTTTTGTTCTGAAAATTCTAATAAATGTCAAAACTGTTTTTTATCATGGTGAAATTTGGTGGTTTTTTACGTCTTTCCTCAGTTCCTAAAGTTATAAGAAAAAATTTAAAATTATTTTTATAGTGACTGAAATAGGCTGAAGATCTCAGTTGGTTGGCCACAACAACGTAAAATAAAAAATAATAGTGGCATTTCTACAAAAAACAGCAGGTTAAGTAGATGCTGTCGACTTCAGGTCTTGTTGTTTTAACATGCTTTTTTTTGTTGTTGGTTTTGTTGGTATTCTTGTTTTCCTTGGTCTCAAAACACCTAACCTGTTTTAAACTTAAAATATTTTTACGAATGCCAACCGCTTTAAAGTTTATGGTGGTAACGCAAATGTCACTAGCAGAAGTAGAAATAGGTCAACTTAATCAGTTTTCTTCAAATTTTAACAAAATAATCTTTTCAAAATGCCCTGTAACTATTAGGAAGATCTTTGCTGATAGTGTTAAATAGATGTTTTTGGAAGACAGGTATTTTTAAGAATATGTCTAAAACTATGTACCCGTAGTGTTTTTCTAAGTTTTGTCATCTGAAAACGTTAAAAATATAGAACAACGACTCGAAAAACCGTTGTTAGAGTCGTGTAAAGCAGTGGTGAAAAAACACTCAGGAGAAAAAACAGATTTCTGTTGACAATAAAGCCACATGAAAAGAAAGACATTGAAAAACTAGATGCTCTGCTCTCTATTACATCGTCCTGCACTCTATAAGTAATCTATGCATGTTTTAGCATTACTAAATATTGTTTAAAATTGCCATTTGAATCATAATTAGAAAAAATGTAGTTTTATGCTTTTAAAGTGGGAAACGAACATGTCACGACTTGTTCTATTTAATTGATAGCTAAATTACAATTTTGTGACACCAAAATTTTAGATTAAGTTTTTAAAATATCAAAATTATTTGATAAAAGTAATATTTTTGACTTTATGTTTCTGAGTAAGCATCCAAATTATTAATCGTTCTAAAAGTTATAGTAGAGGGATATTACTGATGGAGAAAAAAGTAGTTACAATCAACTTTTACTAGTATATCTATTAATAAATGCTTTGAGGAGTTAGAATCAAGATGGGAACGTTAAGTAGTGTTTTACTAGAAAAGTTTCTCATGCCTGGTTTGTTTTACTAAATATTTTCTTGCTTGAATTTTTAGAGATTTTGTTTAGAAAAAGTACTGTCACGCAGCTTTCCTTGATATTTCACAAGCCTTTGATAAAGTGTGGCACAGGGGTCTACTTCTGAAACTAAAAAAATGTCTATCAAGCAACTACTACCTTCTCCTCAAATCATATTTATCAAATAGACACTTCTTTGTCAAATTCTCAGACCAGCAATCCAATTTTTACTCTATCAAATCTGGAGTTCCCCAAGGTAGTGTCCTTGCGCCACTGCTTTTCCTTATCTACACGGCAGACATACCTGTAACTCACAATACCGATATAGCCTCTTTTGCTGATGATGTAGCTATCCTAGCTTCTCATGATGATCTACATGTCGCCTCAAACAATTTACAAAATCATCTTGATCAACTTCACGAATGGCATACGAAATGGAGAACTAAGATCAATCACACCAAGTCGGTACAAGTTACCTTCACCATGCGGCGTATCACCTGTTCTCCTGTAACTATGAACAACCAGAGAATACCAGCTGCTACCTAAACTAAATATCTTGGTCTACATCTGGATCAACGACTAACATGGAAAAAACATATCGAGACTAAATGAAAGCAACTGGATCTCAAATTCCGGCAAATGTATTGGCTCCTTGGACGAAAATCAAAACTTTCTCTAACCAACAAACTCTTACTGTACAAAACAGTTTTAAAGCCTATATGGCTGTACGGTATACAGCTTTGGGGATGTTCCAAATCGTCAACCGTCAATATAATTCAAAGGTTTCAATCCAAATTTCTAAGAAGTCTAGCCGACGCCTCTTGGTTTGTCAGCAACCACACTCTTCACACTGACTTTCACGTGTCCTATGTTAGAGACGAGATCACTCGTATGGCTTCGTCATATAATCTACAAACATTAAACCACGAGAACAACCTAATAGATGAATTATTTGCTAACGGACCACAAGTGAGAAGACTGCAGCCCACCTGGACCCACGATCTTGTACTACAAAAATGAAATAATAGTAACCCGGCCATAAGGAGAAGCATCACTGGATGCTTCCCTTCCAAGCAAAACTAATTCAACAAATTTGCTTAATACAACTAAATTTTTTTTTTATTTTGTTGATGTCATTTACAATTAATTTACTTTCATTTTGTTTATTTTACATTTTTTAAACAATTTACTGTAATAAATGAACAAATAAATGCTTTTTTCTACATTGCAGTCACATCTTAAAGAACATTTTGGCGCCATCTTGTTAAACACAACATAAGGATTCTTTACGCTAGATGACGATTACTATTTAATGTGCAATTTTAAATTTATAACGATAAATATGGCTCTGTAACCGTCTATAATTTTTTTAAAGTTTATTAACTTGAGTGTCCTAGTCCAGCAGTTAACTTTTACATTAAATAAATAGAGACTGATTCAGAAACCAGTAGTAAAAATATAAAATTTCACTTATTTGAAAACGATTGTTAATTTTAAATGATTTTGTAATATTCTGTTTTACAGGATCTGAATAAATTCAGCTTTAAAATGCACGTGTGCCTCTCTGAAATTTCTTGTCTTAATGATATTAAAACTAATAAATCACTCAATGAAGCAAAACAAATAAAATTAAGTTAGACTTGCGGCAAAGTTAAGGAGCGAGGTTAGAGTAATTAATTCGTTGACAGGGTATAAATCAAAAAGTGAAATGTACTAATTTAATTTAATTAATATCTCTAGACCGACGGGTACGTAGATTATAAATAATGGGGAAAACTGAGAGAACTTCTGTTTAATCTTTAATGATTTTTAATTGTTTCTTGTTCCGCAATTATCTAATTAAATTAATGTCATGTAAATAATGCAAGTGAATAAGGAAGTTATTACAATGAAGTGTGATCAATTGATTATAAAAAAGATTTGTACAGTCGTACACAAATAAATGTTCCAAACTCCATTAAAAAGTCGTCAACATTTAAAAATCATGAATGAATTACTAGAAGTGGTCCAGTTTTATTGTTTTCTATAAAGAATTCTAAAATGAGGGGTTGAACAATAAGAACACGCCACATTCTGTACAATAGATGCTGCTGCGTAATTAAGTATGCAAATTTTATTTTGGCTTCTGCATGTGAATCTGAGGAACAAAGAAGCGTTCAATTGTGGAAATGCGAGGGTCGGATTGGCAATGTCTTCGCTTCAAAGCGAATTAAATGAACGTCTACTTCAAGATGCGGTTCCACGTTGTTTAGATTCTCTAATAGTTTCGATGTGTTTGAAATAAATTACTGAATGCACACTCAGCCACACCATTACATACAAGCAGCGCATTTTTTTATTTTATACACGGATTGAGGAGAATACACAATCTATTGAGGATTGTACAACGTCAAAAGATACTGATTTTGGATTATCTGAACATCAGAGGCAATTAAACAAAATTTATTTTAACTATTTATACAAACTACTACATTATAAAAGAACAGCAAGGATATTGTTTATCTATTATTAAACTATTTTATCAAAATCAGAGATGATTTTTTAATATTTTATCAGTGTATTACTAAAATTACTTTATTTTCTTACTTCAGTAAAAATGCGATAAATTTTCTGGTAACACATAAAAAGAGCTGAGACATTTACCATTAACAAAACATTGATCACAGTCAGAATTAATTACAGCTCCCAGTTTAAGGCACTGACAGAACAGTGAAAACAATCCAATAAAGACTGCACTGATGTATTGTGACAAAAAAAATACCAATTTTTTTTGCAATAATAATTATTAATATATTTAATATATTTTTAGGACTTATTATATATATAAGGAAGTAAATAACAAAAAATTAGTTTAATAAATAGGTATACATGCATTAAAGAAGAAAAACATATTAAAAGCTAAGAAGTATTTTACTAAAAGTTAGACGACAATACAAATAAAGACGGAAGACTTTAATAGAGATTTCGATTGTTTTATGGTAGGTGTTTAATCTTCGATTAAACAAAATTTTTTTGATGTTTAGAATTTGCCTTATATGTACTATTTTTATTTTTTATGCTTAACTTTTGCAGGATTAGGGTTTAGTACATTGTAATGTTAGGATATCTAATTACGTTATTAACAGAGGTCAGGATCGCAATCTTTTGCCTAGTCGCCAAGATGTTTAATCTTCAATTAAACAGATTTTTTTCTTGTTAATTCTCACAAATTCTAAACGGATATTGTGTTATTTGTCAGCACTTTTAGTTACACATTCTCATTATCTCGATTCTTCGATTAAACAGTGGGAATAAAATTAAAGCAAATTATACCATCAAAATATAATATAAAAAATCAGAAAAAAACAGAAAAACAACAAGAGTCTAAAAGAAGAGAACATACAAAGAGAAATGATAAAGTACGGAAAAAAACGATGGCAAAGATGATATATAATTTAATTAAAAATGTATGAATAAAAGATCAAATGCCGCAAGCATAGAGAACAGCAATAATATGTCTCATATACCAGTGTGGTTCTAAAAAAGTATGACTCGTTAAAGACCAAATATTTGTTTTACAAGAGAAACAAAGGAGAAATCACCAAGAAAAATTAAAATCGTATTTGCTTTTTATCGACTTCAAGATGGCCTGCAACAACATAAACAGAAAGCAACTATACCAAGCATATAAAGACCTTGAAACACTCAATAAAATAGCAAGATTAATAAAAATGACATTGAAGAAAATCACAAATAGGACTCGAGTTAAGAGAAAACTATCAAGAACGTTTGAAGTGTTTGATGGCTTAACACAAGAATCCTCGCTTTTTTCGACATTGTTTATAATAATCCTAGAACAATATTAAGACAAAGCAATATATCTGAACAAGATCTACTTTTCTATCAACAACATTAATACCTTACAGTTGCAGAAAACGTAACACTTATAACAAGAATCGAAGAAGAGCTATCAAGAGTAACAAGAAAGCTGATTATAAACGCGGAAAAAGTGTGACTAAAAATTAATAAAAAAAACTAAATTTATAATATTATAGGAAGATAAAGTATTTAAAGAAGATATATATCTAGAAGTAAAAGTAAATAAAAGGGAGAGAAACAAATTTAAAAGAATTACGAAACTTGTCTATTTAGGAAAGACAATAGAAGAGAAACTAACAAATACAGAAGATATAAAAGCAAGAATAGCAGCTGGAAAAAAGTATCTATGCATTAGACTCTATACTAAGTTCAAAAACTGTATCAAAAGCAACAAAACTTCATATCTACAAGACCATAATATGACCAATTATAACATGTGTTTACAAGGAATGGATACTAAGTTTTTTCTAGCAGGCCTTGGTAATAGTATTATGACAAATTTACATTTAGGCGTCTAGTTATCTGTGCCCTAAATTTTCAAATTGTCATAGAAATGCAGTAAACAAATTATTACAAAAATTTATTAAAAGGTTTAGGTAGAAGAGAAAACTCATAACGTTATTTGGTAAAACAAATGGGTTAATATTGTGCTTGAATTTTTTGAAAGTGTTTTTTAGAGAAGCTACCAAACGTAGAAGAGTAGTATCGAAAGCTACGAAAAAAAATTGTTGAAGCCTTGCAGGAAAAAGGATTTTACTTTGTGGATATTGGATTCGATGGGTCCCAGACGCAAGATTATCGAATCTTCTTTTTTTAAACCGTGCAAATGCGAAAAAAGCGTTGTAGTATATCTGCGGATGGCTAATATAGAAGGTTTAATACAAAACATCTTTGCATCATTGCAAGAAAATTTTTATTTAATCAAAGAAGAAGAATGAGGAGCATAAAAAGAACCGAATAACTTCTAAATAAAGATGGTTATAGAAAACTAAAAAAAAATTTTGTTAAGAATTACTAAAATAAGAAACAAATCTGAAGAATATAACACGAAAGTAGGAGCTAAAGTGGAAAAATAAAAGATCTACTTAAAAAACAAAATGGCACATTGTTAAATAGGAAAAGAATTAAAGTTGTCGACATTAGACAAATACGAAGATGCTGTTGCGTTAAGAAGAAGGCTACAAAAAGTTATAAAAATAATTTTAGCTACACAAGCAAGAAAACAAAAAGAGGACAAGAAAATTTATTATTGTTTCAGTAACAATTACAACAACAACAAATTAAGAGAATTGGCCGAATAAAGATAACTGAATCTTTGGTGATTTAAATGAAGAGAGAAACTCAAATTGTAAAAATTGAAGTATTTCTTAAAACAAAAATAAGAACTATTCCAGGATCAGGTATTACTTGCCACGTGAACAAAAAAAGAAGTTAGAGCTTAAAAAAATTACAAGAACGATTTAAAAATATTAAGCCGCCAGCAAAACAGCCAAATTGAGAAAGTCGAACCATACCAAGATGCCAAATTACGCCCAATTTCTAAGAAAATTTAAAGCAAGTAAGAACGTGGGTTGAAGTTAATCCGAGACGACCAGAAACAAAACCTGAAATTACTCAAAAACAAAATTAAAAAATAGAAGAAAAACAAATTTATGAGAAACATCAACTGATAAAGAGATCTTCATTTTGTAACAATATCAGATGTTGACAGGACATCAGATGTTGACAGGATAAAAAAAAGAACACGACTTGAAATAGTTCAACAACCCGAAAAAAACAATTGGAAAGTGCGCAAGTTCCAACAAGTCTAGGAAAAACTGTACAGGAAGTAAAGTATCTTAAAAGTGTAGTGGTTAGAACAAAGGGTAGATAGCAACTTACAAAAGTGGTTTATGGAGATCGTCACATTCTAGCATGAGTAGAGTCCTTGCAGTATTCGCGCCGGGACTTTAAATTTTCAAAGATGGAGTAGTGTGGCGATTTTACAAGTAGGAGTCTAGTAAACAGTTTCTAAATTTAGAAATTAACATGAAAACGTAGCAAATAAAATTATTGAGGAAAATAATTACAGGATGCAGCTAAAGAGACATATTATACTTCAATTCTCAAGTTTACTTTAAATGCCAAATCTTAGAATTGCTTTTGTTCTGTTCTAGAAAATGCATTAATTCTCATAATTGCAGCGGTTAGTCATTCTGTAAATGTTAAAGTTGCAGTTGTCCTAGACAAGACAAGTCACTTTACTTGTTGTTGTGATTATAATGCTATCATAATTTTCTTATTCTCTTTGTGACTTTCTTATTTATGTCTGCTAGAATTATTTTTTAGCATTTTGTTCTTTTTTCTTCGAACAACATCTTCACTTTGTCCAGTTTAGATAAATTTGATTTTTTTTCGGATTTCTAATGTTCCGTTTCGTTTCTTAGTTAGATGTTACATTTTTCGATTTCGGTTCTCACTTTTGAGTAAAATTTTTAATTTCGTTTTTTACTTTCCTAATTTTTTACATAAGTTTTTTTATTTTTCTTTAAATTCTATTAATGTTGTAATTTGTTCTTTTACACGTTTATTGGTTCTTCTTCTCCTACTCATGCTCTTCTTTGACTAAATAACAATTTTTCTTAGAATATCACAAAAATGACTTTAATAAAGCGTTTATATTAGTACTTTCTCGATGATCTGCTGATATACAACAATGGGATTTTTCTATTTACTCTGTCAAAAAAAACCGATAATTTTGGGACTCATATTCGTCGAATTTAATTTCTACAAGTTAACATCACTTTTCCTGCAAAGCTAGTAACCAATTTTTTTATATTGTTTTGATCCCACTTTTGACACTAAATTGTTACGTTTGTTGCTCTTACAAGCACACTATTGAGCTGTTTCAACACTTTATTAAACAATTTATTTTACAAAATAATGTTCTTTCTTTGAGCTGAATCTTTTAATACTTTTTTAATAATTTTATTTATCTTAGGTTTTACGTTAATTTTGCAAATTTAAGAACAACCAACAACAGTTTTAAATGTAAATTTAACATAATATGTTCACTCTTATTTAAAATAAAAATTAAACAGTTTATTGTATTTTTACTGACTGCTTTTAGTTCACTTTTAATTTTTTTCTTCTGGAGAATATTGGGACAATAAAGTAATTTTAATTAGAAAAAAAAACTTCAAAACTATAGAAAACGGCAAATTAAACTAAGGTGACTATTTTCTATCTATATTAAAATAAAATGTGTATATTGGAAAACACAAAACAATAAACAAAAAGAATGTGACATCATATAAAACAAAAAAAACAAGACAAACTTAAAATATATGATTAATGGGCTAATTTCAGGTTTATATAAAACCGGTAGTATCTTCGTTTCTATAGAAAATTAATAAAATTTGGGATTTTGATTGGTTGTTGCTAGGAAAAAGTCTTAAAATTTGCGATAAAACTGATAGTATCTCAACTTGAAATTAGCTTATAAAAGTGTTCCAGTGAGTATTTTAACCAAGGTTGAATTTAGTACCTTTTTTTTCCACGGAGAAATAATTGTTATCTTTTTTTAATTACTAAAATAGGTACCTACTCATCACAGATATGATAATAATTTTGATAAGCATTGTACAGAGTTATAAAGCAACTATATTTTCTATCAAAATGTTTGCTTTATAAACAGATAAAATTAAATACCTACATGCAGAAAACTCGCAAACTCACATTCCTTACAGTGACAGTTTCAGCAACTTCCTATATGCCACAAGAGGTGTGGCATATTTACTTTATGAATAAAATCCTTGATGAATTGTTAAAGCATTAAATTTTTTTGATAAGAAGTAAATACAAGAAGAAATAATTATTTTTTTTTGTGTAAATTGTTAAAAATAAGTCATTGCAATGGTTACTATAACTCTCTTTAAATTTACTCATTCAGTTGTCAAGAAATTTCTTTCAAAAAATTATTTCTTTTGAGCGTAACCTTTCTAATGTCACTGAGTATAGTTATTGCGACAAATTTAGTTTTTAAGTTTAGTTAGCTGTGCTTCAATTTGAAAATTGGCATAGAAATGTAGTAAACATATTAAATGAAAAAAGTTTTCAAAACCAGAGAGAGAACTCCAAGCAATATATTTAAGAGAAGTTGTTTTACAACGTGTTTGGACCCCTACAGAGTGTTTTCTTTTTAAGAAAAGCTTCCAAACGTAACAATTTTGGTCAAGGGTAGTATCAGAAAAGCCACGAAGAAAAAATGCGAGAAAAGCTGTGTGGGAAAGGAAGGTTACTTCGTGGAAATTGGATTCGATGAGCCCTAGTAGCAAGATCATCAAATTTTTTTTTTGGCTGAATAAATGCAAGTAAAATGTCCTAGCATATCTGCAAATCACTGAGAAGACACTAATATAAAAACATTAATACAAAACAGGTTTGCACCGTTACAAAACCTCCTTATTTACTGATAAAAGTGCAAAGAGAAGGTAGAAAAGCACTGAAGAAACGTCTAGAAGAACACATGAAGATATCTATGAAATTTAAGAACAAATAAAAAAAATTGTCATGAATTAGTGAAGTAGAAAACGAAATTAAGAAATGTAAGGCTGAAGTTAAAAACGAGATTGAAGGATGTAGGATCGAAGTACGACACAAAATTGAACAAGGTAAAACCGGATAAAAATCGAAATTATGTGGATTTGACAAAAAGATGCTGATATTTTAAGAAAAAACCACAAAAAGTCATAAGAAACAAGACAAGACGGAAGAGTACAAGACAATTTATAATTGGTGGCGTATAAATTACTATGAAAACAAATAAGGTTATTTTCCTTGACTTAGATAACTACAACTTGGATAATTTTTATTATGAGCAAAAACAAAAATTAAGTATCTACACAAACAAGGACAAAAACAATTTGAAGATTGAGCATTAAAGAAAACTTGAAATTTGAACAAGAAAAGAAGTTTGAGCGAAATAAACCGACTTTTGAGAGAACCTACAAAAACGATTTAGAAATGTTAAACCGGCAGCAAAAATGGAAATTGGAAATGGAAATCTGTTACCAAAAGAGCAATGAAAGAGCACGTAAAGCTGTGCATTGAAAAATAGAGAAAAAAAAACAGAAAATAGAAAAAAAGAAGAAACAAGTTGGAGGAAGAGAAAGAATCTAATTGGTCTAGATCTACAACCTGAAGAAAAAATTTGGAAAGTCTCCAAGTGCTTCATTGGTGTATTGTTTAGAACAAAAAGTGGACAATAACATACAGAAGTGATTTATGGTTTTTAATTCGTTATTATGATAGAGACTCTACAGTATTTCCCGGAACATCAAATCTTCAAGGAGAGAATAATGTGGCGATTTTACGTTTAGGAGTCTAGTAAGTTGTTTTTAAATTTGCAAATTTGCATAAAAACGTAGTAAATAGAATTGGTGAAAAGAGTTTAATCGAAGAAGATATATAATACTTCAGTTCCCAACTGTTTCTAATTCTTGTTCTCTGTCATTGTGTAAGATACCCAACTTGTAGTTATCTCTGCCAAGACAAATTACTTTACTCGTTGTTGTTGTAATTACAACACCTATAATATCTTTATGTCTTTTTTCTTGTTTTTCTGTTGGCTTCTTCTAAAATTATTTCTTTTGGCGTTTTGCGGTCTCTTTCTTAGAAGAACCAAATTTTTGTTTTGTCGAATCAAATAAATTTGGTTTTTTTTCCAGTTTTACATATTCAAGTTCGTTTTTTAGTTCGATTTTACTTTTTTTAATTGTGTTTTTGATCTCAATTTTACAATTTTTTAATTTTGTCCTCACTTTGCTAATTTCTGTCAATTTTTTTTTTTTTAATTTTATAATCATCTTAATTTGTTCTTTTACACGTTTCTGCAGTTTTACTTTTTCTCTTTTCTGCTTTTTCTTGAGTGAATAAAGATTGTATTGCAATGAAGTAAACATATTTTGCAATAAGGTTTTTATATTTTGAGTTATCTCAGTAAGTCGCAGATTTACTAAAGTAGGTTTTTTGTGTATACACTGCTCAAAAAAATTTTGTTGATTTTGCCACTGGCACTTGCCGAATCTAATTTCTACAAGTCAACGTCACTTTTCAGCAAAGGTTCCATTTTTTTTCGTCGTTTTTGATACCATTTCCGACAACAAATTGTTGCGTTTGAAATTTTTACAAACACATTTTCGAGCGGTTTAAATACTTTGTTAAACCACTTCTTTTACAAAATATTGTTTAGAGGTCTGTCTTTCAGCCGAATTTTTTAATACTTTTTTAATAATTTTACTTTTCTACGTTTTTACGTCAATTGTACCAATTTAAAAATAACTAACTAAAGTTTTAAATGTAAATTTGACTCTATATGTTTACTGTTATTTAAAATAAAAATTACACTATTTATTGTTTTTTTAATAACTGCTTTTAGTTTAAGAAAACATTTGTTTTTTGTTAAGTTCTGTATTTCCAAACAAGGGAGAGAAGTGCATGGTGATTATTCCTAAGGTACCTTTTATGAAGCACCGAGGGTATAATCGCACTTCGTTCATGTGATATACAGGGTGTTATGGAAGTGAATGCAAAAATTTTAATCTGAAATGCAGCACCACAAATAGTGACAATCTGCAAAAGAATTTTGTCTTATCTCAATTGATAACAGAGTTATAACTTAAAAATTAATTATTACAAAACGTATAACAATTTTTTTTTAATATAAGGCAACTATAGGTTTTTCAGGTAGAAATAAAGCGATTTAATTTAATTTACTTTTATACTAAGTTGCACCGTTTAGGAGCTAGAGGCAGGACGCCAAAGTTAGAGATTAAAAGTCTATTTTATACTTTAAACGTAAATATGAATTTCATTTTTGTACTAAATTTGGTATTAATTGGTTTGGTGGTTTTCAAGATATATCAAAAAAATGCTTTTTTATACCCAATTTGACAACCTGTAATTTCGTTATTAGTTGATAAGACAAAAATTTTTTTTGTAGATTTTTATTAATTGTGGTGCTGTATTACAGGTTAAAGTTTTTGCATTCACTTCCATAACAGTCTGTATATTCAATTTTTTGCACGATTTAAATCAATAATCATAAAAAAATGAAATTTTTATATTAACTTTATAATAAAATTTAAAAACAAGCATAAATTTATCATTTTTTATAATTACATTATGGCGACATCAACAACAACAAAGATTTTCGCTGACAACGAACTTAGCAATGTTGGTAGCAACGGAAGCAAATATTTGCTCCCAAGGGAGAGAAATTGGCCTTTTCCCATTATTTTGACATTCTAAAACTTGATTTCTACTGCCTGTCATGCAAAAAGTAAGCTGCATCTGTCAATAGTATAAACAAAAAAAATATATTTGAAAAAACTGTTGACACTTTTTGTGAGGGTGAACAAAGAATTTCTTAAACGGAAAAATGGTTTATCTTCTTTTTTAAATTAATTATTAAAAAATATAATTATAGGTATGGTAATAAAGATTTTGAAAAGCATTATATTAAGTTATAATGCATTCATATTTTTTAGTAAAATCTTTGCTTCATAATCAGATAAAATTAAATAACTACATGCAAAAAACTCGCCAACTCTAATTCCTTACACTGAGTCACTGAGTTTCAGATTCCTAAGACGCCACAAGAGGTGTGGCATATTTACTTTATAAATAAAATTTCTGATGAATTGTTTAAGCGTTCATTATTTTGATAAAAAATAAGAACAAGAAAAAGTAACTCAAATTTATTGATGCAAATGCATTAAGAGTTTTTTAAACGACGCCGACGGCGACGCTGTGATTTTAACTGTGCCTTGCTTAGCTAAGAGGTTAAGCTTTTCTTGTGCAAAAATTGTTAAAGATAAATTGTTGCAATGGTTACAATAAATATTTTCAAATTTACTCATTCTGTTGCGAAAAAATCACTTTAAAAAATTATTTTTTTGAGTGTAACCCTTCTAATGTCACTGGATATAGTAATAAAACTGTGACAAATTTAAATTTAGTTAGCTTTGCCAAAATTGCGAATTGGCATGGAAATATAGTAAACAAATTAATTGAAAAAAAAAGTTTTTAACAGCTAAGCTAAAAGGGAGAACTCCAAGCAATATATTTAAGAGAAGTTGTTTTACAACGTGTTTGGACGCCTCGAAAGTATTTTTCTTATAAGAAAAGCTTCCAAACGTAACAATTTTGGTCAAGGGTAGTATCAGAAGCCACGAAGAAAAAATAGTTGAAGCTGTGTGGGAAAGGAAGGTTACTTTATGGAAATTGGATTCGATGAGCTCCAGTAGCACAATCATCAAATTTTTTTGGCTGAATAAATGCAAGAAACATGTCCTAGTATATCTGCGAATCACTGAGAAGGCGCTAATATAAAAACATTAATACAAAACAAGTTTGCACACTTGGAAAACATTCCTTATTTACTGATAGCAGTGCAAAGAGAAGGAAAAAAAGAACTGAAGAAACGTCTAAACGAACACATGAAGATGTTTATGAAATTTAAGAACAAATAAAGAAAATTTGTCAATAATTAGAGAAGTAGAAAACAAAATTAAGAAATGTAAGGCTGGGGTTAGAGACGCGAATGAAGAATGTAGGATCGAAGTAAGGCACGAAATTAAAGAAAGTAAACCCGGATAAAAATCGAAACTGTAAATTTGACAAAAACAAAAATGCTGATATTTTAGGAGAAAACCAGAAAAAGGCATAAAATACAATTTTAAAGAACGTTAATAAGAAAACAAGGAAGAGTACAAAAAATTTATTATTGGAAACGTAGAAATTATTATGAAAACAAATAAGGTTATTTGCCTTGGCGTAGGTAACTAAAACTTGGATAATTTTTAAAATGAGAGAAAACAGATATTGCAAAAATTAAGTATCTGCAAAAACAAGAACAAAAAATTTGAGGATTGAGCATTAAGGAAAACTTGAAATTTGAACAAGATAAGAAGTTTGAGCAAGATAAACCGACTTTTGAGAGAATCTACAAAAACGATTTAAAAATGGTAAATCGACAGCAAAAATGCAAACTGAAAAAGACAAAGAACACGAAGACGCTGAATTACGCCTAATGTGGAAAAAGATTTGAGCAAGACCGTGAGTTAAGGTTATTTGAAGACAGCTTGAAACAAGAACCGAGATTACTTAAACCCAAAATTAATCTGTTGTCAAAAGAGCATTGAAAGAACACGTAAGGGTGCGTTTTAAAAAATAGAAAAAAAAACACGAAATGAAAAAAAAAGAAGAAACAAGTTGGAGGAAGTGAAAGAACACAATTGGTCTAGATCTACAACCTGAAAAAAAAATTTGGAAAGTTTTTGAAGTTACAACGAAATTGTCAAGAATCATAGCAAGTAAAGTGTCTTATTGATGTATTGTTTAGAACAGAGTGGACAGCAACATACAGAACAGAAGTGGTTTATGGTTTTTAATTCGTTATTATGGTAGAGACTGTACAGTATTTGCCGAAACATCAAATCATCAAGAAGGGGATAGTGTGACGATTTCACGTTTAGGAGTCTAGTAAGTTGTTTTTAAATTTGTAAATTAGCATCAAAACGTAGTAAATCAAATTATTAAAAAAAGAGTTTAGCTGAAAAAGATTTAGATGAGTTCTCAAGTTTTTTTTAAATACCAGATTTTAGAATGGTTCTCGTTTGTGTTTTAACAAATGTCTTAATTTTCAATTCCTGTAATTCTTGTTTTCTGTTATTGTGTAAGGCACCCAACTGTAGTTATCTTTGCCAAGACAAATTACTTTAGTCGTTGTTGTAGTAATTATAACGCCTTTTATAATAATTTTTGTGTCTTTTTCTTGTTTTCCTGTTGGCTTCTTTTAAAATTGTTTCTTGGTTTTTTGAGGTCCTTTTCTTAGAACAACAGAATTTTTATTTTCGTCGAATCAAATAAATTTGTTTTTTTCCGGTTTTACATTTTTCAAGTTGGTTTTTTCGTTCGATGTTACTTTCTTCTATTGTGTTTTTGATCTAAGTTTTACATTTTTAAATTTTGTTCTCACTTTGCTAGTTTTTGGCAAATTTTTTTTTGTTTTTCTCTAATTTTAAAAACATCTTAATTTGTTGTTTGACCCGTTTCTGCAGTTTTACTGTTCCTGATTTCTGCTTTTTCTTGAGTGAATAAAGATTGTATTGCAATGAAGTAAACATATTTTGCAATAAGGTTTTTATATTTTGAGTTATCTCAGTAAGTCGCAGATTTACTACAGTAGGTTTTTTGTATATACACTGCTCAAAATTTTTTTTTGTTGATTTTACGACTGGCACTTGCCGAATCCAGTTTCAGACCAATTAACGTCACTTTCAAACAAAGCTTTAATTTTTTTTCGTCGTTTCAGATACCATTTCTGAAATCAACTTTTTACGTTTAAAGTTTTTACAAAGATTTTTTCGAGCGGTTTAAAGACTTAGTTAAACAACTTCTTTTACAAAATATTGTTCAGAGCCCTGACTTTTAGCCGAACTTTTTAATACTTTTTTTAATAATTTTATTTTTCTACGTTTTATGTCAATTGTGCCAATTTAAAAATAACTAACTAAAGTTTCAATTGTAAATTTCACTCTATATGTTTGTTCTTATAATTAAAATAAAAATTATACTATTTATTGTTTTTTTACTGACTGCTTTTAGTTTGACAGAACATTTGTTCTTTTTAAGTTCTGTATTTCCAAACAAGAATACAAATTAATAAATAAAAAAATATCCACTATAATGTGTGTAATAATAATTATTCTAAATAAATGATGTCAAAATGGCTATATATGTAATAAGTATATAATTTAGGTTTTTTTGTACAAGTCTTACAGGTTATCTATCTACGAGCGAGTAAAACAAGCGAGTAGATAAGTAGGGTGCGTACAGAAAAACCTAATTATATACGAATTGCATACAAAGCTTTATGTCTGACTGTAAAACCAATAAAAGTAACAATTAATAAAAAAATCATAAATAGAAATGCAAGTGTGCAGTTCTAAGAGTTCTAATGTGAAAGAAATCATAAATATTGCTGCTGCTGCTGAAGATTCACAATTACCAATAAAATCTAGGCCCGTATATGAAGAAACGTACCGTGCTTATCGGAAGTGGTGTTCTAGTAAGGATTTCAACAGTGATTTTGTATTTTGACAGTTCTATAAATAAAGTTCTACTCTTTTTTACTAAGTAGTACAAAAAAAAGGTACTTTATAGACGGAACATTATATTATAAAGAAAATTTTAACAAGCAGTCGGACATAATAACTATTTATACACTGCTCCAAGAAGTTAACGCACCACTTGAAAATAAAATAAAAAAATTAAAACTATGTACATTTGACAACTTTGGTTGTGAAGGTTTAATCAAGCTATAATCTAGTTACCCATTGTAATAAAAGTTTTGACATTAAAGTCAGAAATTTGAGTTTAATAGTTTTTTAAACAGAAATTTTAAAATAATTTTCATTTTTAAATTGTGTTAATTTGTAATTTCGTTTTATTGTTATTTGAATTTGCCGTTCTGTGGATAGTTTTTATCATTTGAAACAATAATAAAAACAATATGAGGAATTTGACTCGAGAAGAATGCGCCCAAGCTGTGGTTTTGTTGGAGGAAGGATGGAGGTATAGAAGAATTGGTGAAAGGTTTGGTGTATCTCATACGTCAGTTTCGAGTATGATACAAAGGTACAGAGAGACAGGAAGTCACCTCAGAAGACCTTGGCAAGGAAGAAAAGGGAGAACCACTCCTATCCAGGATAGATTTTTAAGAATATCTGCGCTAAAGGAACGCTTTGTAATCGCCAGGAAGCTACAAACTGAGTTCCGTGACGTAGAAGGAACTCAAATCAGTACTGAAACTGTTAGAAAAAGACTTAAGGAGGATAATTTAACACCCCATATTCCTGCTCGTGGTCCTGCATTAACTGCAGAACACCGCAGAGCCCGATTAGAATTTGCTAGAGTGCACATAAATTGGCAAAGAGAGGACTGGGAGTCTGTTTTTTTTACGGATGAGTCAAAATTTTGCCTTTACTATTGCGATAGACGTGTTCGTGTGTATCGTAGACCAAATGAGCGGTACGCACAGTGTAACATTCCGAATACCACATTGTTTGGTGAAGGCTCAGTAATGGTTTGGGGTGGTATTTCCTTACAAGCTCGCACGGAGTTAGTGGTTGTAAATAATGACTCTATAAATGCGTACCGTTACATAACAGACATACTTGAAAAGCATGTCGTACCATATGCCCCTTATATTGGTCCAAATTTTTTGTTAATGCAAGATAGCGCAAAACCACACACTGCCCGAATTGTTAAAGATTACTTGAATGAGGCAGAAATCAATGTTTTGGATTGGCCAGCTCGAAGCCCTGACCTGAATCCTATTGAGCATGTTTGGGACATTCTCGGGAAACGTTTAAAAAATCTTCCACATCTTCCTGTCCATCTTCAAGAGGTAGGTCCTCAACTAAATGAAATTTGGAATAACTTTCTGTAACTTTTATAACGGTGTAACTTTAGTAAAATTTTGTTTTCGGTTTATTTTTCTATATTTGGACACATTAGATATTAATTTACTTTAAACAAATGTTTTTGTTAAATTTTTCTTAATTTTGTACCAATGGGTTGAATACATGTTTCAATTTTCAAAAAAAATTAAGTGGTGCGTTAATTTATTGGAGCAGTGTATATTAAATGAAAAAACTGCATGATTATTCTTAAGGTACCGATTATAAAGCACCAAGGGTATAATCGCACTTCGCTTTTGTGCTATATAAATATTCTATTTCTTGCACGACCTAAATCAATAATTAAAAAAAAAATGATTTTTTTTATTAATTTTCTAATAAAATTAAAAAACAAGCATTTATTTATAATTCTTTGAAATTACACTATGATAACATCAGCAAAAACAAACATTTTCGCTGACAACGAACTTAGCAACAACTCAATATTGTTAGCAATGTTGCTAGCAACAGAAGCAAATACCATATGTTTATTATAATTTTTGATCAGAGGCTGTCATGAAAAACACAAATTCTAAAAACGTTGGAAGTAACTTATTTCAGTTGATAATAAAATCATTTTACTGTCACTCATAAAGGGATTTGTTTTTGATTTTCTAGTACCTTTCTTCCAATTGACGCTGCTGGTCTCTCGAAAGGACGTGATAGTGTTTTTCAAACTGGTTAAAAAATTTGACTCTGTTATAATTTTTTCTGAAAATTTCTCCCAAAACTCGTCAAAGCAAAGTCTGGATGAGTAATCTCCATCCGCTCCATGTGCCCATTACGAAAATATGATTCTGCTAAAAAAATCTTCTGTTCTGCAGTAAACCCCATAATTCAAATCAAATCTAAATTTTACTTTTGACAGTGACAGCAAAATGACATTTATCAAGTGAATTAATCTAGGCGCTACGTTTTCAGAATTTTTGTTTTTTATGACAGCCTCTGATCAAAATTATAATAAACATATGTTATTTGCTTCCTAGAGAGAAAAGTTGGACTTTTCCCATGATTTTGACACTCTAAAACTTGATTTCTACTGCCTGCATTGCAAAAATAAATAAATAAATTGCATCTGCCAAAAGTATAAACACACAAATATTTGATTGAAAAAACTGTTGACATTGTTTTTGTGAGGGTTAACAAAGAATTTCTTAAACGGAAAAATAGTCCTGTTTTAAATTAATTATTAAAAAATATAATTACAGGTATGGAAATAAAGATTTTGAAAAGCATTGTATTAAGTTGTAATGCATTCATATTTTCTAGTAAAATCTTTGCTTTATAATCAGATAAAATTAAATAACTTCATGTAAAAAACTCGCCAACTCTAATTCCTTACACTGAATCACTGAGAGTTTCAGCTTCCTAAGACGCCACAAGAGGTGTGGCATATTTACTTTATAAATAAAATTTCTGATGAATTATTTAAGCGTTCATTATTTTGATAAAAAATAAGAACAAGAAAAAGTAACTCAAATTTATTGATGCAAATGCATTAAGAGTTTTCTAAACGACGCCGACGGCGACGCGCTGATTTTAACTCTGCCTTGCTTAGCTAAGAGGTTAAGCTTTTCTTGTACAAAAATTGTTAAAGATAAATTGTTGCAATGGTTACTATAAGTATCTTCAAATTTCCTCATTCTCTTGCGAAAAAATCACTTTTAAAAATTATTTCGTTTGAGTGTAATTATCATTCTGACATTTCACTGGGTATAGTAATAAAACTGTGACAAATGTAGATTTTTAAGTTTAGTAAGCTGTGCCTAAATTTGCAAATTGGCATGGAAATATAGTAAACAAATTAATTGAAAAAAAAGCTTTTAACAGCTAAGCTAAAAGGGAGAACTCCAAGCAATATATTTAAGAGAAGTTGTTTCACAACATGTTTGGACCTCTCGAAATATTTTTCTTATAAGAAAAGCTTCCAAACGTAACAATTTTGGTCAAGGGTAGTATCAGAAGCCACGAAGAAAAAATAGTTGAAGCTGTGTGGGAAAGGAAGGTTACTTTATGGAAATTGGATTCGATGAGTTCCAGTAGCACAATTATCAAATTTTTTTTGGCTGTATAAATGCAAGAAACATGTCCTAGTATATCTGCAAATCACTGAGAGAACGCTAATATAAAAACATTAATACAAAACAGGTTTGCACACTTGGAAAACATTCCTTATTTACTGATAGCAGTGCAAAGAGAAGATAGAAAAGAACTGAAAAAACGTCTAGACGAACACATGAAGATGTTTATGAAATTTAAGAACAAATAAAAAAAATTGTCATGAATTAGCGGAGTAGAAAACAAAATTAAGAAATGTAAGGCTGGAGTTATAGACAAGAATGAAGAATGTAGGATCGAAGTAAGACACGAAGTTGAAGAAGGTAAAACCGGATTAAAATCGAAACTATGTGAGTTTGACAAATAACAAAGATGCTGATGTTTTAAGAAAAAACCACAAAAAGTTATAACAAACAATTTTTAAAAAACGCTAATAAGAAAACACGGAATGAAGAGTACAAGGAAATTCATGATTGGTGGCGTATAAATTACTATGAAAACAAATAAGGTTATTTCCCTTGGCTTAGGTAACTACAACTTGGATAATTTTTATTATAACCAAAAACAGAAATTGCAAAAATTAAGTATCTGCAAAAACAAGGACAAAAACTATTTGAGGATTAAGCATTTAAGAAAACTTAAAATTTGAACAAGAAAAGAAGTTTGAGCGAAATAAACCGACTTTTGAGAGAACACAAAAACGATTTAGAAATGTTAAACCGGCAGCAAAAATGCAATTTAAGAAAGACGATAAACACTAAGATGGCAAATAACGCTCCATGTTGAAGAAATTTTTCGCAAAAACATGAGATAAGGCTATTTGAAGACAGCTTGAAATAAGAACAAGAACCGAGATTACTTCAACTAGAAATTAATCTGTTATCAAAAGAGCATTAAAAAAACACGTAAAGCTGCTCTTTGAAATATAAAAACTGAAAACACGAAATGAAAAAAAAAGAAGAAACAATTTAGAGGAAGAGAAAGATCACAATTGGTCTAGATCTACAACCTGAAGAAAAAATAAGTCTTCGAAGTTACAACGAAACTGTCAAGAATCATACCAAGTGAAGTGCTTCATTGGTGTATTGTTTAGAATAAGAAGTGGACAGCAATGTACAGAAGTGATTAATGGTTTTTAGTTCGTTATTATGGTAGAGACTCTACAGTATTTGCCGAAACATCAAATCTTCAAGGAGGGGATAGTGTGGCGATTTTACGTTTAGAAGTCTAGTAAGTTGTTTTTAAATTTGCAAATATGCATAACAACGAACTAAATAGAATTATTAAAAAGAGTTTAGTCGAAGAAGTTATATAATACTTCAGTTTCTAACTGTTCTTAATTCATGTTTTTTGTCATTGTGGAAGACACCCAACTTGTAGTTATCTCTGTCAAGACAAATTACTTTACTCGTTGTTGTTGTAATTACAACACCTTCTATAATAATTTTTATGTCTTTCTTTTTTGTTTTCCTGTTGGCTTTTTTTAAAATAGTTTCTTTGGCTTTTTGAGGTCTTTTTCTTAGAACAACAGAATTATTGTTTTTGTCGAATCAAATAAATTTGTTTTTTTCCGGTTTTACATTTTTCAAGTTCGTTTTTTTGTTCGATGTTACTTTCTTCAATTGTGTTTTTGACCTCAGTTTTTCATTTTCTAATTTTGTACTCACTTTCCTAATTTCAGCCAATTTTTTTTTGTTTTTTTCTATTTTATAAAGATCTTAATTTGTTCTTTTACACGTTTCTGCAGTTTAACTTTTCCTGTTTTCTGCACTTCCTTGAATCAATAAAGATTGTTTTGAAATGAAGTAAACATATTTTGCAATAAGGTTTTTATATTTTGAGTTATCTCAGTAAGTCACAGATTTACTACAATAGGTTTTTTGTATATACACTGCTCAAAATTTTTTTTGTTGATTTTGCCACTGTCACTTGCAGAATCCAATTTCTACAAGTTAACGTGACTTTCCAGCAAAGATTCAATTTTTTTTTCGTCGTTTCCGATCTCATTTCCAACAAAAAATTGTCACTTTTCATGATTTTACAAACACATTTTCGAGCGGTTTGAATACTTTGTTAAATCACTTCTTTTACAAAATATTGTTCAGAGGCCTGTCTTTTAGCCGAACCTTTTAATACTTTTTTTAATAATTTTATTTTTATACGTTTTTATGTCAATTGTGCCAATTTAAAAATTACTAACTATAGTTTTAAATGTAAATTCGACATAGTATGTTCACTCTTATTTAAAATAAAAATTACACTATTTATTGTTTTTTTACTGACTGCTTTAGGCTTGAGAAAACTTTTGTTCTTTTTTAAGTTCTGTATTTCTAAGCAAAAGTTTGAATCAAAAAACGACTACAATAATGTATGTAATAATAATTATTTTAAATAAATAATGGCA
This sequence comes from Tribolium confusum, assembly GCA_029207805.1. NCBI lineage: Eukaryota > Metazoa > Arthropoda > Insecta > Coleoptera > Tenebrionidae > Tribolium > Tribolium confusum. Next base: position 3,485,525 of record JALGAY010000004.1, read on the forward strand.
AAAAAGTAATTTGTTTCTGTCAAAACTATAAACCTAAAAAAAATATTTGATTTTAAAAACTGTTGACACTGTTTCTGTTAGGGGTTTTAGCCGACGAAGAATTTCTTCTACAGGGAAACAGTTTTTCTTTTTTTTTAAAATTAACTATTAAAAATAGATTTATAGGTATGCTACTAAAGATGTTGAAAAGCATCGTACCAAGTTATAATGCATCCATATTTTCCAGCAAAATGTTTGCTTGATAAACAGATAAAATTAAATACCTACATGCAGAAAACTCGCAAACTCACATTCCTTACAGTGACAGTTTCAGCAACTTCCTAAGACGCCACGAAAGGTGTGGCATATTTACTTTATGAATAAAATCCCTGATGAATTGTTGAAGCGTTAAACGCTCTGGTAGAAAATAAAAACAAGAGAAAGTAACTCAAGTTTATTGATGCAAATGCATTAAAAGTTTTCTATACCATGCAGTAATTCGAACTCTGTTTTTTTCATTTTTAATAAGCAGCAACCCAAAGGAGAAAAATACTATTTTATAAGGTTTTTACCACATTTTACAATAATATTACTAAGATGTACTGTCTTAATGCTGTCTCAAAAAAACTGTCTCTCTCATTCTCAACGTGAACTAGTTTGTTAGATCACTACAAACAAGCTGCCCCGCCGTATGTCTTTCTAAATTCGTACGGCGATAAAACCACCTCTGGCAAATGCTAAAAACTAAAAAAAAATTTTTGTTATGCTAAATTATTAAAATAATTATAATACATTATTTATTTAAATTTTTTTAAAGTGTACATATTTAATTTATAAACATATTTTAAGCCAGTTTATTTCTGCTAATAAAGAATATGTTCTTCTTTAGAGAACTTTTAGATACAAACTGTAATAAATTTTTATATTGCAAATATGATTGTTGTTTAAATAACGTTTTGTGTTAGCTAACAAGCTATTGATTCTCTTGTAAAAATCTTTATACCGAAATTCTCCACTTTCATTATCATGGTAATTCGGGAATGTAGGCCATGATAAAATCTCAAGAGCTTGTTCGCGCTATTTCATTTAATGCCCTTGATCAGTGATGTGAATCACTGTAATTTATATTTTTGGTAATTCAGGCTAATAACTTACAGGAAAGTAAATTACCAATAATTCTTTACCACTTTTCATCGAGAATTAACCCGGGATTTTGCAATTGTTTATTTTAACTTGTCATGTATAAATCATACACAAATTGTAATAAAATTTATAGCATTTATAATACCACAATTTGCATATTGTTGCGTGAAAGATAATCGTTAATATTTTATATTTCGATTTAGAACCTGTATTATATAAATTAGATAAAATTATTGCATGCCACTTGTTTAAACAACAATTTAAATAATTTGTGATACATCTTGGTACTAGTATAATAAAAAAAATTATACCCACTGAAGATAGAAGTGTTACACGTAGCAAGAATAATTTTTTGAAAGTGATTTTTTGACAATTTGGTAGACTTACATCAAAAATAAAACAATAAGATTTGCAAGAAATTTTTGAAACATTATATCATATTATGTTATTCTACCTTTTAAACCTGTCGTTTTCTGCACCAGTCCAAACGTTGAAGACAGTGTTCTGCAGTTATAAAAAGTAATAACCGTAAACTGTTCCAAAAAAAAATTTTGTTGGCAAAATTGAAGTTTTATCCACACTTACGAACCATATAAAGCAACATTTCATCTACTAGTGGAACAATAAAATCACTTTATTTCACTAGTGAAATAATGAAAAAATGCAACCTTAAATCATCACATTCTATTTATTATTAATATTGACATTAACATTTACATTAATAGACATTTCGTTTTTTGTTTTATCATATTTCATTTCGTTTCCATTAATAAGAAGCTTGTAGTTGTTATCGATTCCAGATCGAATAGTAGTTGTAGGAACAATGGACGTCTCCTCTAGTAAGGAACGACTAGTACCAGGAGAACCTTGGATTTTCCTTGCGATATCAAGCTTATTAGATACAGAATCATCGACATAAGTTTCTGCTATGGCGGAGCTCCTCCACCCACCATGTCGTTTAATTGTTGCAAGATTGGCACCTCCACTGGCAAGTACAGTTGTTGAAGTGCGCCTTATACAATGGCCGGTATAAGTTTCTGCGTTTGTCAGATTCAAAAACGAAGCAACTTTAGAAAGAACTTTTGCTAAAATGTTAATTCCAACAGGTTGCGGTGTACATTTGTTATTAGCGTATCGTAAAAAGAATCTCTTAATGGATAACTTTTTTGGACGTAAGGACATGTATTTCCTACACTTCTCCACAGTGTTGATAGAGAATCCTTCTTCTATAATTGTAAATTTTTGTGAAACGCTTGTCTTGGTATCTGGTATCGAAACAATCAGGTATGCTCTCCTGTCTTCTACATCACTGATTTTCAAATTTGTCAGCTCACAGCATCGACAGCCACCAGACACCCTTATTATTAATGCAACCTAAAATATTCGAAAATTTGTTATCTACAATGTGTATGTAATGACAGAGATGACCTTGATCATCAAATATTCTTTATCGCAAGCCCTTGTCAAAAACTCTTCCACGTGTGCTCTTTCCAATACTGCAGCCTTCTCCGGCCTGTATCTACTTTACTGATTCTTCAGATAGGCCATAAGCTTACTATATTTTTTAATGTCTATGTTTTTATAGACTTTTATAACGGCCTTCAGCATGGAGTACTTCGACCACATGGATAAAATTGCATACCTCTTCTTCAAATTTAAGAAATACGATAGCAGAAATTCCTCATTTACTGTCATTACCCCCCATTTTTCTATCCATTTATTAAATTCTGAAAATACTTTTTCATACTGTTCCCTGGACTTTGCAGGCAATAACTGGCGAATCGCTTCTTCTGCATCCTCAGGAATTGTCTCAGGAAGAGTATTACTTTCTTCGATTTTCACCAACTTGCACAGCGTTTTGTACAAATGGAGTCGATATACAATCGAAAATAAATAGTAACAATTCAACACCTCCCATGTTTTTTAGTTAATTTCAATGATTTTTGAGGTGACATCTGTTGTCAGAGTGTAATGTTAAATCATTTTTTGATGACATGAGATGAAATTTTAGCGATTCTAAATTTAAATCGCTGTAATTGTGGATAAAACTTTATATTGGATTCGTGTTTTAGTCACGTTTTATCTACTTAAGAATATTAAACGCTCGACTGCGTCTCGCGCTTAAACATTCTTGCGTGGATAAAACGCTGTCTAAAACACTTATACAATAAATAGCTATTTTCTGGGTATAACACTTCTAATGTTACTGAGTATATTTACTGAAACAAAACATTCAATTCCTGAAATAGGTTTTCTGAAAAAAATATGAAAGAGAAGCACAAGATGGAGCCATGTGTGTAAAAGTATCTATTTCAGCGTATATATCAATAAAAGCTACAATTTCAGTATTTTTACGGCCCTGCAGAGATGAGCAAATGTCAAGATCACATTATTTGTGTTGGACGCGTGACATAAAAGAAAATTTGTTCTCCCACGATTTTCTTTTGATCAATTGAAACTTTACCTACGTACCTACATTAAACAAAGGTCTTTATATACGAATGTCCGTGTCAAAATAAAGACAGAAACGTCGATACCTTTTGTCCTGAAAAGATCACTTTCTTTTCTACCGTTCCTAGCCATTGATACTATAAAACATCTTTTGTAACTAGAAATAATTCCAAGCAGGTGCATCACCAAAATCTGTTTTTGCAAAAAAACCAACAGTTATTATTAAAATAGTTAATAATGAGAGCCAACACCTGGATGGCATACCGAGCAGTTTATATCGCGGTCACAAATACTCAGGTCCAGGTGATTAACGACTCGACCTGCAGTTCAGTATGATGACAGGATCCTCTCGGTTGTCTTGATTTAGTGCGACGCTAACTCACCCGCCGCGTATCCTGTTATCTCCTGAAAAGCGCAGAGGCTTCACACTTCAGCCGAGTGATAAGCTTGCGGAAGCTGTAAACGAATAATATCACTGTTATTGAAAGCTACATTAATCTTTATAAGATTTGTTAAAGGTAAATTTACACTCATTACATCTAACTTCAGATCGATATCTTCACGATGAATTTCTGCTTCTCGAAATTTATCTTATCGTAATAACACTGTTACATATTTAGAACTGTAATTACACTGTGATAGATGTAGTGTAACTGTTTTACAAACTTTTTACTACCATATGGGTAGAAAACTAAGGTTTTATGAGAATAATTAATCTCAAGCTGCAGTACTTGCACATGTTGTGGTTGTAGACTGAACAATTGTTGAACAGACATAAAAACAATGTTCTTCCTTGAACTGACAACTATGCTAGCAACAATAAATTTCTTGTGGCATACAGAAAATTTAAATAAATGAAATACAGCAATAACGGAACAAGAAAAAGAAACTTATGACGGTAACAACAAAACAAGAAAACAACAAAAAAGAAATAACAATAACCAAAATAGCAACAGCAATAAATAAAATTTATATGGACAAAGTAGTAGATACAGATAGGTTTTTACTATATAAAATACTAAATCTAGTTTTAAAAAAACAGACAATGTCTAATCAACACAACAAAACAATTATCTGTCCAATACATAACAAAAGGAAAATTTAGTGATAGTAACAGTGATCGAGCTACATCACTACTGTGTATTACGTATAAACTACATACATAAACGTATAATAAAAAAGACAATATCATAAAAGAAAAAATTAAAAAAAAATGTTGTTAACAAAGATAGCTGTAGAGAAAGCTTGAGAGCATTAAAAAAGAAGAAATTTAAAGTATCTTAAAAGTAAAAAAACAAAGAAAGCACTAATTAAAATAATGCAAATAGCAAATCAAATACAAGCGAGTGCAAGAGCAAATAGATAAAAATCAACAAAAACAGAATATACAAGATTATTTTTTTATAAATGATAACGAATTCTTGTCCAACCAAATTTACATATTAAGCAAATTTCTTGGTAAAATTTTCATTTTAGTAAAAATATTGAATATCTAAAATTTATCAATTTCTCTCAGTTTTTCATATCTTAACTTAAGTCAAATTAAATAACGACTTAATAATAATTATAAAAAACGTATTTATTGTAAAATAATAAACAAAAAAAAATAAAACTAAAGCTACAACATATTATTCCAAAAAGAGAACTTTGGCTAATTCCTAAATTTTGTGCTACAGCCTTTTGCTAAATATGTGGATTTTCTGTAATTGCCTGAATTATGTCAATTTTAATATTTCTTCTTGACGCAGTTTTATTTTATGCCTTTTTGAAGAGAGGCCAGCCTTAAAGCAATTTTGCTTCAAGTCTTAAAAAAATTTTGTCAGTTGGAACCACTCGATGAGAATTTCTTTCTGCATAAGTTCTTTCCGCAACTGAAGCGTTTTTTCTACATTTTTTGTACATCAGGATTATGTTAGTTTCCTTGTTATTAGTGAACATTTTGACAAAATTTTTTCAATGACAGTCAAATCAATATAAAATGATATACAGTAACTATAATCGCAAAAACATTTTTTTAAATTAAATTTTATCAAAGCTTTATGCGCAAATGTAAGGTTAGTTGCATAAATCTCTAGTTCTCTTTTGTGAATAACGCTGTGTAGAGTGTCTCAAAATTAAAGGATTTCGAGCTTAAAGCGTTGCAGGAAATCAGAAAACCAGAGAGACAAAAAAAATGTTATAAAATTCCACGATCTATCGTTACAAAAATTTTATCTTTCCTATATAGACTTTGCATTAAGTTATCTTCAAATACAGGCTATAAATGATGTTTTCTTTTAATTGTTATAGACATCTTAATGTCCACTAACAACCAATAAAAATCATGAAAACTTGGTTTAAACTTGAATAAAATAATATTTTTCTCTTATTTTGGTTAAAATGTAACTAAAGTAGTAACAAATAGTATGAGCACAGTAACTGCAGAAGCTGCTCAGCAAAAATTTTTTAATAGAAAAATACTACCCGGAAATAAATAAAATAAACAATGAACCTGAAGGGTCACTTGATCAAATTACAAATAAAAAATAATTAACCGAGCTAAATGCTTGAATAAAATAAATTAAGATTAGCAATTTAGTCTTTAGTTAACAACTATAGAGTTGCATTAAGCTAAAAATTTAATTAATCAAATTATAGAAGCCAAAATATTCTGGCTGGGTTTGTATTTGCAATTTATTCCAACGGTTATTAAAACAAACACAAAGTCTTGTAACTCTAAGAATTGGACTGGGATAGCATAGTCTTTCAATAGTTCTGTCTCCATTGTTTACACGTTTACGTTACTTAGTTCGCGCATTGATCTACTATTCAACGATAAATTCTCTTAACTAGAGTTAATTTTTATTATTTTTTACACATTTAATAATAAAACAAAAACGATAAAATGTTAATTTAATAGTAGAAAGGTTACAAAAAAAAACCTTTGCGACAAGACGTCTGCTTTGATTTCTTGACCAATTTCTAATAGTCAGCCAAAATAAGGTCCAGTAGATCTAACAAAATAGTTAAGTGACTAAAGCAATAAAGTCAGAGCCATTGCTTAAATTTGGTTGCAAAGATGATAAGTTCATTATACTTACCTGCCTCAGGGCCTTGGAATTTCAGTAAAGTGACACAATCGGGTGGCAAAAAAATTTACGACAGGCCCATCCATCATTTCTGCAGCCTAACTTGAGTACTGCTTTTTTAGAAGTTAACAATAGTTATGACTTTATTGCTTTAATCACTCTAATATTTCGTTAGATCTACTATAATCCTATCGGCACTATGTATGTTTGGTGGCCTGTGTTACAGGATGTAACATTATCTAATAATGTAACACACATAGAAATTGAGCAACAAAAACTAAGATCTCATTGTCACAAATAGTTAATAATATAAAAAGCAAAAGCAGAAAAAAAAACAGAAAGAAGATGACAAAAAGAGTCCAAGATTTAAGCCTATGGTATATGAGGTTGTGGATAAGCAAGTAAATAAGCAATAAAAAAAGTATAAAAATGGAAAACAAAGAAAGAAACTATAGACAATAAGTCACGTAAACAAGCAAAACAAGAAGTAACTAAATTAAGAACATTTAATCGAGGCGGTAGATTTAAAAAAAGCAGCATATAACTGTTTTTACCTATTTTAATTACTAATAATAGTCACAATAAAGTTTTTTGTTACAGAATTTGAGACCATATTTAAGTAAAAGCAGATGCCACTTTTGGTATATGATTTCATCGTTGTTGAAAACACTTTATTATCTTATGTAATTTATCTTCTAGTCAGCATATACCTAATCTAAAAATTTATGTTAGAATCTGACTCATATTGTTTCGTAACCTAACGGAACTTATTGAGAGAACTAGAGCAGACCTTGCTCTATATAAGCGAGTAAAAAAGCAGTAAAGCTCGAGTGGTTATCAAAAGTGAATCACCATCGAGTTTTGAGAGATATTTTTAAGTTAAAAGTGTAATTTAATTCGTATGTTAAAATGTTAGTACTCAAGGTATACACGTAGATAAACATAATTTGAGCGCAAAATTTAATTAACAAGTTTAAATAATTTTTATACAAAATGTTTCTTCGATAAACCACCATATCTAAAGCTGAGAATAATAATTAAATAGTTGTTAAAGCTTTTAAGTTTTACTTGTATACGGCAACATTATTACCAAAACTCGCGTCATTTGCAAATAAGTGTTTGGTGCGCTTAGGTGCATTTTTTTTAATAGGTGTTTATTTCTATAATTATCTAAAAGATTTTGTTGGATTAGGATTTTCATAATGTCCGGGGCATTTTTCATAATGACCGGGCATTATGTATACTGCTTAAGTTATCACTTGGTCCATAACATATATAATGCCTTTGAAATTTACATAATGTAAAAATACATCTATTTTTTCAGGTTCTAGGCAAACAGATACTTTTGAAAGAATAGTGAAATATTTTAACGTTAAATATCATTAAGTAAAAAAACCATCCAGATAAGTGGCCTGGTATTTCAAGAGTCACGCCTGAAACTGTGTCCATTATGTCTCTTTCAGTTTTTCTCCATTTCAAATGATCCGATGAGACTTCATATTTTCTGATATACAAAAAGTCCAAACGGAGTCAAGCACAAGCGGCGATTCACCCTCATGTCTATAAAAAGTACGCAATTTTTTACATTATAAACGGTAAAAATTGTATTGAGACGACTTAATATTTACACAGAATTAATTTTATAAAAAATCCATTTTGCGATTGCGTTGTTATTAAGTAGAATATTTTACGAATAACATATCATGTCATGCAAATTTCGAAAACTTTTTCGGTCAGTTGGGAATGTCAATGTTGAGTAATGTATTTTTTGTAACCCAGCACAATAAATTAATCAAACGACATGATGAGGCAGAACATTTGAAGGATATGCAAACTGAGCGTCGAGTCGCAGGTAGGGCGTCTTGACGCCAGTCCGGCCGGCGCCTGCTTCAGCTGATGGCGGGTCGATCGGAGCGCTTTGTGGCTAACTACCATGTCTGCGTCGCTCATGCCACAATACAATGCTGCGACTACATCAACATAATTATCGAATAAAACATTTATTACCCTCATCACGAAACGATCATATCAATAAGCATTTATGTCTTATTCAGGCCCTTTCAAGACCGATATTGTTGTTTGCCGCACCGAAAGGTGAACCGACCAAAACCAATCAAGATGTCTAGGAAAGTGTGGACGAACATCTGCAATATGGCAAGAAATTCAGGCCAAGTGTACGGATCTGGTCCATAAAGACAAGATGTCACACAATCGATTGGACAAAGAAACAAGCCGCGCTGATATTGTAGGGGACACCGCGACATAGAGTACACAAACAAGGCAATTTGATCTGCCGGGTCAGTCCACACCCGGACTACAAAAAATCCATACCGAATTACTATCAGGTGTTCAAGTAAAAAACATTTTAGAGTGCTTTAGTAGTAAAAGCAACTTGTGAAACATGTCGTTAGTGCAATTAGCTGCTGCAACAGCCAGTGTCATAATTGTCAGACTTTGGAAAAGTCAATGATTCTAACTGTTTCCAATTATTTCAGCATTATAAAAAATGTATAGCCGCAAGAACAACTGATTTGTATTTATTAGAAACAGTAAACCAAACAAAAACAAAAACACACGATTAGATAAAATTTGGTGATTATGTTTAGTTATAACACTCGAGTTACAACATGCCTTTTTAATACCGTCTTGTTTTAGCAAAATTCTACAGCAATCTAGAACGTTTTTTTATTTAAACACTTTTTATTGTTCAATATTTAAATTCCATTTATAATGACACCGCAATTTCATTTTGTTTGGATTTTGGACGGATTGAAAACCACAAATTGTTGTGCGGTTTTATCAACAAATATGCCCTAAATGGAAACACAATGTTTAGCAATTTGTTATTTATTACAACAAGAAACAATGCTTTACTAATTTAACTGTGTTTTATTTTATATAAAAGTGCAGAAATTTTCTAAGTACATCTCTGTGGCTTTCACGAATTGAGTTGCTATTAGGACAAAAAAAGCACTTTCTCCGATTCCTTTAGTCTGTAATATAGGTCTTATTTAGAAAAGTGGGTAGGCTTTTACATGTTGAATCGGTTAAACCACTAACTATAACTAAAGCTCTGAAAGTTTAATTCATCTCTCATAAACTGTTTAAGACTTTTTAAATATTTTACAAGGATCATATAAACTGAAAGTGAGCAAACATTACTGATAACCTCGATATATCTAAAGCTTTAGTATTAGGTAGAAATTGAAGCCATCTTAGCTAAGATAAACCTTGTGTATCTAGATCTTGATTGATTTCCAATTCCTGTAGTAATAACCTGGTGATGGGGCAAGCCAGAAATATTGCCACAGTTTGCTTGATGGTTCAATCAGAAAGTTATAGCCTCGTCCGATTGCCTGGGTCAGACAGTTCGGACTTTAGCAGTTTTGATAATGAAATCTTCTAACAGTTTGTTCAGTTTTCCATCGACGCAATCCTATTATGTTGGTATTGATTTATAAATTGCTCAATGAATTTCTAGTTATGAATTATGATATATGTTTCGTTCTCAAAGAAAAAACTGTTTATTATATTTAACACAAAATATATCTCTAAATCTAAATAATCAAAAATAATCTAAATAAATTTTATAAAATACTTAAATCAGATTTGACTAAATTAATTTTTAAAGACTGTTTTGTTACTGTAAACCCGGCGCCTCCACCATTTTTCAAATTGTTTTAATTTTGTAACCGTTGGTTACTACACCTGGAAATTTAATGTAGTTACCTCCCTAAACTTATATTTAGTTATGTATTTTAATAATTAAATTTGTACCATTAAACTACAAACAAGCTGTCGCGCCGTATGTCTTGTTAAATTTGTACAACAAGAAGGCGGCACCCGTGGCAAATTCTAAACACTAAAAAAATTTGTTTTGTTAAATTATTAAAATAATTATAATACATTGTTTCTATTAATTTTGTTAAAGTGTATGTTATTGTTATAAAAGTACAGTTCACTTTTCTAAACAAGCGTTATTTTAAAAACATTAATTATAACAAAAACCAATACATCTTGTGTAATTTAACAACGCACTTGGTTTTTAAAATGTAATATACATAACATATCAAAAATTAAAATTTTGGGTACGTTTTAATTAGAGAAAAGTGCTAGAAAGTATAGATTTTCTTAAAATTTAAACAATTTTTTTACTTACTTTTTACTTATTAAAACTTATAATACACCTGCTTAAACAATTAAAATAGCTTTATAGCTGTATAAAAAAATGCGTCTCCTTGGAAGCCTTTAATTCTTGTTTTTTTTTGGTTTTTAAACTTTTCGCAAATTTTTTTTTTGTATCTTTTTGTTGTTTTTAAAATTATTTTTATCCAAACTCGTTTAAAAATAACTATTTCTGTTATTGTATTTAAGCGAACCGTTCCACGGTTGCTCTTTTCCTGTTGTAGCGTTTAATTACATTTTATATTTATTACTGTTAAATGTTAATTAATTTTGTTAAATTAATTGAGTAATTAGTATTTGTATGCGTTTACTCATAAAATAAATACATTTTGCTTCTTAGAATTTTATTAAATTATTATTAAAATCTTCTATCTAGGTAGGGTAACCTCTTTCTTTATAACTGCTGCCTTTTACATAATTAATTTTGTTAAAACTTGTGTAATGCTAATCATGTCCAACAAGGGTAACCGCAATTATGGCTTACTGAGCCAAAGCACGCTTTTTCATTCTTGTAATTCTAAATTCGTAAACTTAACAGAGCGAATCAGGACCGTAACACCAGCCTCTTTTAATTACTATTATTCCCAGTTTTATCACCAACAACGGTTGTAAATCAAGTTCAACTCCAGGACCCCCCAAATCCTATCTCTCCTATTGTTGAATTGAATTTACGATTTTCGATCAAAACATTGCCTATTTCTAATTCCTTCTCCTAACAATAGATGCAGCACATTGACGAAATTATCTCTCTGTATTGCATTTACTAGTAAGTTGTTATAGTTGGTATTGTGAGTATTTGGCCTACCAAATACATGTCGACAATGTTCTCTAATAAGTCTGTATTCCGCATCGGATTGAGCGTATTGTGTAATTCACACATGATCGGGACCCTTTATCCCTTTAGCGCCCTAATCTATTTTGGCAGATCACTGCACTGTTGAGATATAATCATTCGAGGCTTAGAATTATCCCTCTTCAAACCTCAATCGCTGTTACGGGACACCATTCATTACATGAATTATAGAGCTTTCTTATCAAATGTCATCAGTACCTTCGACATTAGCGATAAACTCATCGAGATGCCCTCAGATTTATACAGAGATTTTGGATTTTATAGTATCATGCGATATAATTATTTAAACCATAATAATAACTGCTGTTTCGAGATGAATTTATCGATTAGTGCTTCAGGTTTATTTTTGTCATTGTATAACGCCACTATCTGTACATCGCAAATGCATGTGAGCTAAACGACTACTAGCAATTTCATGATTAAACAAATTCTGCACATATAGTTCATACAGAATGTATCAAAAATAAGGCCTTTTCTGAAAGTCACCTTAAATCAACTGGAAGCTTTTCATTGGTTTTTGAAAAGATTGAAAGCACAAAATTACCAAAATTTAATTTCAAAATTCAAAAACAATATGTACATTGTTTTTCGTCAAAAAAACCTATAAAATGTCGTCATTTCTGAAACGTTTTAAACAGATAATTGCAATTTATCAATAAAATTAAAACCAAATTGAACAAGTATTTATTTAGTATCGTAAATATGTAACCCAGATAGGTATATTTTCAATTACTAAAAATAAAAATTATCTCAATGATTAAGTGTATTTAAAATTTATTGAAATATTAGTTATAAGAAACATAAAGTGACAATTTGCTTTTATTTGTTATAGTTTTTTTAATAATAATTATACTTTAAATATTTAATTTAAATAAAGAAACGAGTCTATTATTGTAATTTATTACAATTAATTTATTTATTTGAGAAGAAAACTTATTGTTGATGGCGTTCCTAAAACAAGGAAATATAACAAGTGTTCATTTAAAAAAGTTGTCAAGTGTGCTATGAAAAAACAAAAACATTATGAAGTATGTCTTAGTATAATTCGGCTGCCGTACTGTCAGTTACGATGACAAATCACGACTACGCGCGCACTGTGAAGCTGCATATCAAGTTCCGACATCCCTTCTTCGTTACATTTTCTTTTATCAAAATTTCATAGCACTTTTGACAACTTTTTTAAATGAACAGTTGTTATGTAATTCTAATTTTTTTAAACAATAAATTTAAATATTTCTAAAATTTTTATGCGAATGCAGTTTTAATGTTTTACAAAAAGCAATATTTTTGTTTACTAAGTACAGTACCGATCATCAAAAAATTAATTGGTTATTAAATTTGGCTACACCGCAATGCACCATAATTTTCAAAAAATAATAACATAAAATTTCTGGTTGTATTTGTAATATAAGCCTTATGACTTAATAAGTCTAAAGACCAAGCGAGTAATATTTCGTTATTTTTGAACCACACTGTATGATTCAAACTTTTTGTATTGTTTACTCTAAATGATTTAGTTAGATCTACTATTTTTATTTTTTCTGTATGGTTTGGTTTTAGACGGTTCTATAAATTCACTGGAGCTGTGTCTTCTTTTAAAGAAGAAGACGCTATTTGCTCATCTTTTTTTCTTTTTTCTATGTTATTCTTTATGCTTTTTTTCACTATTTTTTATTTAGCATATTTGCTATAGCATTTGCTGTCGTGTGGCAGGGTTTTCATTTCGAAAATGGCAATTTAGGCACGAGCACGATCTGCCACTACAATGAATAAAATTTATTTGTTTCGTAGGAACAACCCTTTGAGATGTTGGAATTGAGGGACAGCAAAAATTTGGGAATGTGAGCAGTTATTAAAACTCGAATTAGACATTATTATAAAATTTAATAAAAGCAAAAATAAAAAGAAAAGTAATAAAAGTTATACAATTACAAAATGAGCTAATTTATCAAAATTTAGAGTAAAATTTAACACACCAAAAATGAAAGGAAAAAATGTGTGGATACAAACAATATGACTAATTATCAATTTACAAATTATTACATTACAAGAATTATATGGTGCAAGAAAAACCAAATGACTTTAGAAGTCACCCCCCATCGTGTTGAACTGATGGTTGGTACTTTACGGTATTTTAATTTAAAGAAAAATTATGACAGTTAATTAATTTTTCAATAATTTTACGCTCATCAATCCCTTGGTCGGGCTCATAATGTTTACATTTCTGACTCTCGGGATTATCATTGAAATTTAAAGGTGCAGACAAAATAAATTAACAAATAGAAAACTTATACATTTCAAAGCCACACTTATCTAGAAGGAGGGCAGGAAAACCAAAACTAATTTCAAAAACGGTATAAAAATGACTTACTTAAAACAACAAAAATTACAAAAGCAATAGGTCCATCCCCGAACAGTTCACATTTTTAATTTAGTTTTATTGTGCCAAACCATAATATTTTGAACCCTTTTTGCAGTTATAAACTACCAAACGAAACCTCAAAAAGGCTGCTATGGTTGTTGAAAACACCGAAAAGAATTAAATCAAAAGAGACATTCTATGTAACATCTTGTGGAGACGATCGGTTCTTTTCACAAACACTTTTAGTCTTTAACTTCACAACTCAAAAAGGGAAACTTCAATTACTACTTCGCCAGTAACTTGTCATATACTGATCTTCCCGATTAATCGGACGAGCTTATATATATATGCTTCAGTTCCTTTGTCTCCACGAGAGTGTGAGTCACAACTCCACAAGATTTGTTTATCTTATAAGCTAAAAGCTTTTCATGGCTAATTGGTGTCAAATCTCATGGGAAACTGTCCAGTGACCTTAAATTGACTTTGCTTTGTCTAAAGGCTTAAAAATTGAATCGTGAAATGAATTCCTTAGATTTCATTTTCCTTTACATTATTTTTAGACGATCAAAAGGTCTTCACAGTGACCCTTCACAGTCGTTTCTGATTTTTTATACTCTAGCTTATTTTTTTTGTGAGTCGTTTTATTTAAAAACTTTTGTTTTCTAGCACTGCTTTAAGTTTTTTTAGATATAACTTTTACTTTTTATTTTCTTATTTTTTAGGTTTTTTTTGTGTTAGTTTTTTTTCACCTTCCGTAGAGTCTATAAAATAGTACTAAGAGTAAATTAATTTAAATACTTTAGGGTCAATACCATATTAATTTTTACAACTAGTTTTGATACTGGACATCTCTAAAAGATCTTTTTGCAGGACATCTTTTGTAGGACATTTTTAATGTGTATATTCTAAACTTGTTGTAAGGCTATCTTTGTAGAACACTTGCAGAGAACTATTTATGTAGAACTTTTTTTCTAATGACTGTTTTTCAGAGGTCTGGGGCTCAGTAAGGTGCTAGACATTTGATATTAAACATCCCTAAAAAACTTTTTGCCGAATTTTTTTCGTAGAACCTTTTCACCAAGTATACCTTAAACTTCTTATAAGACCATTCTCGTAGAACACTTTTTAAAACATCTTTTTAAGCTATTTTTTGCAAAAAGTGTTTTGTAGAGTTCATTTCGGAGAACGTTTTCTCTAAAACTCTGTTAGGAGCTAGGCATTTGAGCAACCTTTTTGCGATACTTTTGCTGTAGAACATTTTTACTAAGTAAATTTTAAACTTCTTGCAAAGTTATTCTCGTAAGACACTATTTAGAGACATCTCCTTAAAACATTTCTCGTTATAAGCTATTTTTCTCTAAGTCTTTCTTTTGAAAAGCGTCTTCTCCAGACAACTAGAGTTTAGATAGGTGACAGATATTTGATACTAGACATCTCTAAAAAACTTTCTTGTGGGATTTTTATCGAAGAAATTTTCCACCAGGTATATCTCAAACTTGTTATAAAACTGTCCTCGTAGAACACTTTTTAAAACATCTTCTTAAACCATTTCTTGTAGAAAGTTTTTCGTAAGAGTTTCTTTCAGAGAACGTTTCGTCTAGAGAACTAGAGCTTAGTTAGGAGCTGGGTATTTGATACTAGACATCTTCCAAGAACTTTCTTGCGATACTCCTATTGTTATACATTTTTACTAAGTATATTCCAAATTTTTTGCAAAACTATTCTAGTAAAACATTTTTTAGAAACATCTTCTTAAAACATTTTTTGTTAAAAGCTATCCAGAGAACGTCTTTCCTAGAAAACTAAGACTCAGTTAGGTGCTAGGTATTTGATACTAGACATCTCTAAAAAACTATCTTACGAAACTTCTATGACATTTCCACCAGACATGTTCTAATTTTCTTGCGAGGCCAGGTTAAAGATATCTTCTTAAAGAGTTTCTTGCAAAAAACAAATTTCGTAAAAATTTTTTTAGAGAACATTTTTTTTGGAGAATCTGGACTTTGTTAAGTGCTAGGTTAACTGTTATTAGTTTCTCTACTTTCTTTTTGTTACTTTTCTGAATAAACCTAAATTACAAAATACTTTTTGAATCTTCAATTACGAACTCACTTTATCTATACTGTTTATAAAAACTGTCTAAAGAGCAATATTTTATAAAACTTTGGCCAGGAGATTAGCGGATGTTCATGGGACCATGATTTCTCCTGATACTGTTTTAAGAAGGTTGAAAGAAAACAATTTGACATCACATCCACCTGCTACTGACCCTAAGTTAAACGCAGAGCATCGCAGACAGCGATTGGAATTTGCGCGAAATCATGTTTATTGGAATATGAACGAATGGGGCTCCGTTCTCTTTACAGATGAGTCGCGTTTCACTAGGTATTCACCTGATCGTCGTCAACGAGTATTTAGACGCTCGGGGGAACGGTATGCCCAGTGTTGCTTTGCGCCTAGAGTAGCATTTGGTGGTGGAGGTCTAATGGTATGGAAAGGGATTTCTCTGGAGGCTCGTACAGCTCTTGTAACGGTGCAGAGATGTAGCATTAACGCTGACTGGTACATTAGGGACTGTTTACAAAAGCATGTGGTTCCTTTTGCGCCATTTGTAGAGGAAGAGTTTCTCTTAATGCACGACAATGCGCGCCCTCACACAGCCCAGATTACGCGTCAGTACCTTCACGACGTTAATGTTCAGGTGATAAGGTGGCCACTTATGAGCCCTGACCTAAACTCCAATGAGCACATATGGAACAACCTGGGAAAAAGGATTAGGCAGAACAACAGCGAGTTGCATACCACAGTTGAGCTGGAACAGGCGTTGCTGAATGAGTGGGAGCTAATAGCCCGAGATAAGATTGCAGACTTGATTGCAAGTATGCCTCGACGAATGAGAGCTGTAATCCAAGCGCGAGGAAAAAATACTCGCTACTGAAACCATTTTTTTGCAGTTTTCTTAATTTTGTTTTACTTTGTTTTGTTACTTGAAATCAAATTTTTGTTTAATTTGTAAATAAATATTTATTTTTAAACATTATTAATCAAAATTATCTTGATTTCAATTTGAATGTTCATTATTGCACATTTTCAGTTAAAATTATTTTGATTCAAATTTTCGTCACCTTGAGAGTGCTTACATTTTTTTGCTACTTGTTGTATGTAGATGCGTTCCCGAAATGACCTTTCTTAAGTGTTTCGTAAAAAACAATCAAATTCCAACAATCAATAATCTTGATGCAATGCTAAAATAAGTCAATGAGAATAATTTCTGCTTAATTATTTTACTGAAGTGCCAGTTGTGCAAAAAATAATAAATTTAAAATGTTGTCAAATAATTTAGAGATTATCTAGGTGTAGATATTTGCATACATTTTCCTGGCATTAGCTGCAATTTATAATCTATGTTAATAGATCTAAATAAGTACCTGCTTGGTGTTGGTAGGTATTTTAACGAATATAAATTTCCGGCTAGTATATTTAATCATTTAGCATTAGTTAATAATGTACGACATTTGTAAATAGTGAAGATGTCTGAATCGTCAGTAGTAAGAATGTCTGTGGTGTGGGCTTAGGGTGAATCAATTGCGGACACATAGCGGGTCGAGCACTCACGCAAACACATAAAGCACACGTCGTGCGTCACATGGGAGGAATTAGAGGTCGCAAGGGCTGTAAGAAAGACCGAATTTACGAGCGGGTATGCCGCCGCGTCTGTTTGAGCGCTCCGCTAACCGCACCGTTGCCTGCCTTATCCCTCACCGCTTCCTTGTTTATTACACCGAACTGTCTATCTGACTCTTCTCTTTTTACCTGCACTCTACTTCTCTCTTTCTCTCTCTTGCATACTAAACTATATTTCAAAAAAATATATATATCTTCTTTAATTGTCGATAAAAACGCTATGACAGTATCACGAAATTTATAAGAAAACACTGACTACAGATCGAAAGAAGTCTTTACGTAATAATAGACCTGATGTGTTACAATCTATTTAGTATAAAACGAATTAAATCTATATATATCCTATTACGAGAGTTATGAGTTTCACACCCAGATGGCGTATTAACACTGTCCACTCTTCAATAATATTGTACTAACATCTCGGCTGTTGCAAGTCGGTAACATCTTATCTCAATATTTTTCGAAAAAATCTATTGTAAAATACTTAAATACTACAATTATTTATGGCTTATTTAATTAGATAATAATAATATTAATGGTAATTTTACTTATATTGCAGATTTTTATTGATTTCCAGTTGTTTGTCTTGTTTTCGGAAAAATTTGGTATAAAGATCGCTTTTCTTTTCTGGCTGCAAAAAGGGTCTACTGTGTGGGTATAATTCCTTGCTGCACTTTTCACTTTATGCCATAAACTTAAAGAATGAAAAATCCCTTTGCTGCGTAAATTTTCACGTGTTGATGTACGGCGGCCGTACTCCTAAGCAATAATGCTGGTTACTCTGCTCTTTAGCACAAATTTGTTGAGAAATATGACTCTTGAGTCTGCTTCAAAGCTAAAATGTATGTTCCAAACTGACATAAAAGATTTCAATTAGGCAGATTCAAAGAGGGACGAATTTTGCACTCTAATATATTTCCTTTCATCTAAAACAAGTAAATGCAGCATTTTTTTTTATTTTGTTTAGAAACTAAAATGCACTCGATTGTTTAAAATTAGTTAAATATGTATATATGTAGTTGTAATATGATAAAGCCTTAATGATAAGTGATACGAAGAAGGAACGCGTAAATAGAACGTGTGCGTTACGACTGCAATGTACAATTATGCTATAATTATAATTTGCTTAAGTATTTTTTTAAATTTCTTGATTTTTCTAATTTTACGTAAAATTATTTTTTTACAGTTCGGACAGTGTTTAACAATGTCCAGAAAGTTTTAACTTTAATAGTGTGAACAGGAAACACTTAAAAACGACGTGATAGGCATTAAATCCATTCAGTTTATACTGTTAGTAGTTTGTTTCAGGTTTCAGTAGATGATAAGCAAAAACAGAAAAGTTTTTGAATCTCTTATCGCAAATTGGAATGACCTAGCTACACATTTACTAAAAATTTCTTGCCAGAAACAGTTTTTTGCACTTTGTGATGGTTTTTATTAGTGATGAACAAATATTCGAAATTTTTAACTGCTACAAACAAACAATTTCTACTGTTGCTATTTTACATATTAGAGAAAAATAACCCAAAACAACTGAAAAAGACTGGTAAGTAATTTTACTTTGCAAGTGACACAAATTTTGATTTTAAAAATAATAATCATAACAAACAACGCTAACAAATTTTACACTTGACAGCTACCAAACTTCTAGCTTGGATTATTATTACATCCTCTTTTTTTTCTATTTTATTCTAGCACTTATTTATTTATAATAAAAAAAGAAAAGTAAATTAGAATGTAACAACATGTAAAATATGAAAAAAATTAAAAGTATGTTGCAATAGAGAATATTCGTCGAATATTATTCAAATATTCGTCTAACGGCCGAATATACTATTCGTTGTATCTCTTGTTTTTACCACTTTAACTGTGTGTATTTTGTGCATGTTACGAGCTTTGTCTTGTAAATATAGCTGTATCTGTAGCAAAATTATTTATAACAAAATTAGGATCTTTCTATGTTAGTGGAAAATAAGATTTATTTTATTAAATAAGATAATTTTAATACCGAATTAAGCACAGTCACACAATTAATTTATACACGTTATCAGGAAATAAATTGTCTAATGGGCTAATTTCAAGTTGAGATAATACTGGTAGTATCTTCGTTTCTATGAAAATTTAATAAAATTTAAGATTGTGATTGATTGTTGCTAGAAAATAGTAATAAAATTTGCGATACTACCGGTAGTAATGCTAAAAAAATAAAAATATGTTGATATTTAGTAAAAACCTAAATTCAGGCGTCACCTCTGTTATCAAAACACAGAAAGCAGTGTAAGTAAGCAAAAACCACAATTTCAGAGCAATTAAAAAAACTCTCAGCTTAAAAAACTTTTTCAGAAGACGACGAAAGCAGAAACAAGAAGAAAAAACTCGGAAAGACTCACTAAAATTTAGGACTAAAAACAAGAATTAACAAAAGGTTCAAGCGACTTAAGAAGCTTTGATAGGGTGCCAAACGTCCACCGTTTTACTCAAAATTTAAATGTCTTTTACAGGTTTTGGTTTATGTCTGATGTTTTCTGCTTTCTAATCATATAATTACTGACAATGAGCATTATAATCAGTCATCTGTAAATCGTTTAGTAAAATTACACTATAGAAATAAATCAGTATAAACAGCTGATAATAGAGAATACTGATATGTATAAACAGCTGATAACAGAAAACTTGTCAAAAACTAGAATCTCTTTACGTTAAATGTGTAAGATGGAGCCACTAATTTTTAAATTTACTATAGGCAACTAATAATATAGACACAATTTAAATCTAAAGAGCTATGACTATAAATAAAATATACTAAAAATTATTGTTATCTTTGCCTGACTTTTGTCTTTTAATTATTTATTATATGATTTACACTTATAGTCCTTTAGATTTAAATTGTGTATTATTAGTTGCCTATATCTAGTAAATCTAAAAATCAGTGGCTCCATCTTACACATTTAACTTAAAGGGATGCTAGCTATTTGACAAGTTTTTAGCTTTTATATACTGATTCATTGCTATACTGTGGTAAAATCAACAATAAGATGACTTCATAACACTAAAATGTGCAACATATTTTTCTACAATCACAATAAGAAAATATTAAAATGATATGCAATCTGCTGCGAAAGAAAAAATAACTTTCTACAATCTTTGCTGACAATTTACTGAAACCACTGCTAATAGTATAAACTTGAATGGATTTAATGGTTATTACAGATTTACTTTACCAGTGATTTTCGGTCTACATTAATGCTAAAATCTTCTGATTTTGTCTTTGCCGGTCGTGAAACATACTACTTCTATGTCTATGATTCTCTATGTTCTTCTAGAATAACCGTCTAACAGACATTATTAAACGGTATGTATTTTGATTGTGTGACTTTGTATTTTTATAAGAAAAAATTATTAAATGACAGGTGGTTCATCTTAGTTACCCAAAAAATTTTCTGCTAGATGTACTCCGATCTTTTTAGATCATGTCTTTTAACCAAATATGTAAACTTTTAAAAGCTTTTCCTAGGTAAAATTTTAGGTGTAATGATAAAATCGACTCAACTGTGCGTGTTTAGATAAACATAAAATAAAAAAAAGGTATACACGAATTTTGAAAGGTGTTTTCATATCTTTTACCTTCAACTACTAAGCTAAATAGCTGTTTTTTCTTTGTTATGTGTTTTTATTACAGTGGTATTTAGATACATTAGAGTGTTAAAATAAAAAAAAATTTCTGAAAATTATAGATTAGAAAGATGTTTTGCTATTGTAGGTATTTCGTAAATCATACCGATTCATGTATTATCATTTTTTTTGTTTTATTTAATGCAGTGAACTGCAATATTAGCCGAGACTATTAGTGCAGATTAAACCACTTGTTGAGCATGTGAATAACATAAATTAGATGTGCAATAACATTAAGAATTTTAGTATCATAAGATGAAAATATTTGGTGGTCCTTCATCATATAAGTTTGCTTCGTATATAGAACTAAATTGTTCTGAAGTAAAGTTATTACGGGATTGGCAAATTATCTCTGGATTGCTCGGTTTCCCGCAAACTTTGGGAATTTGTGAGAGTCGTTGAGCTCCAATGAAATCCATTTGGCGCAACGCTACACTTTTTCTTGAAAGGAGTAAGTAGCTGACACCTTCAATATCTCACAGTTCACATGCGAACTTTAAAACAGAAATCTTTTTATTGCAAACACACAGCTGATACGCTATTTAATTATGTGAAACATGTTGTACAGTTCTCTGGATAATAACAATAAAATCTAATGATCGCAATATACTAAGGGCGGAAGTACTGGACACGTTATTGCCTTAGTATTGACAAGTGAAATGATAACAAGCCTCGATATAAGGGAAACATGCGTGCAAAAACATACCCCTTTGCGTGTCTCGGCTGCGTATATGCGAATTGTCATGAACATTGCGGAAAATACAGGGGATTATGGAGATGGGGTGAATACGTAATTTCCTAAATTGACGGTTTGTTTATCTCTATACCGAACTTTTCAGCAATTATCTGCCCTTCAATATGTTTGTTACCCATTAATTATACAGACCTACAACAAAAGGACATTAACTGATTTTATTTTTTATTTTATAAAAATCACAAAAATTTGGTTTAATGTGCACCGACTTGATAAACTCAAATGTATTGTTACAAACTAGTCCAGAAACTAGATACGAGAAAGTTGAGTCATCGTTTTGCCTGAATGAAGATATTTTGCGTAAATTTTTAGATATGTAATTGCTAGAAGGACGAATCGTTATATAAGCGGCGCGAAGACAATGACCTGGCAGTTAGTAAGAATTGTCGAAAGCATTGTTCCTTGAAACTAGACAATGCTTTCTTTTTGTTTCAACTCTTAAAATGCTATAATTACACAAGACTTGAAACCATATTGCATTTTAAAAAATAAAACTGGAATAATGGCCGTAATACTAAAATTTATTATCCTGAATAAGTCCACCAAGCAGCAAGGGACCTAGAGAGGGGCAAATCGTATGATTTACAGTTTACTAAAATATAATTTAAATACGTCACAGGAGTATTGTTTTATATTTTGCAGCTATAAATTTTCATATTGATGAATGAAATATAAACAAATTTCGTGTTTGAGCAACATTAATATTTCGTTGATGAAACTGATTATAATTCCAAACGAATTCTAATGATCTGTTTAATTACTCGAAAATGCTTGATTATCTAGTGTAGTTGAAATAATTCAGCAGGTATGCAAAACAGTCATACCTGTCCTAACACACCTTATGCGACTAAGATAACGGTATCAGAATGATAGATGCATCTCCTAAACAACCGTAATGCAGTAAAATAAAGTTTTAATATCCATTGTTCATTAGGTCTCAAGTCGCGGCTTATCTTCGTGTCTTGCAAGAAATAATTTAAGTAGATGGTGTTGGTGCATGTGCTAAACAAAGCGAAATAAATTAGGTACGCTTGTATAACTGCTATATTGTATCGACGGTTGCTACAATCTAGATTGTACAAGAGTGCACTGAATATCAGATAATAATCATAAACTGCAATTGCAGGTTGCACTAAATGTGAACTTCAGGTATATTAGCAAACGTGGCTGTTGCTAGGTGGATGTGTCTCTTGTAGTACAAGATACAATCGCAGTCCGTTTGTCGTCAGCTTCACTGAACAGCTCGGATGCGATTTAATGTAGACTTATGGTAACGCTAAGGGTAATTTCTGTTAAAGCCAAAATAGGACAAAGTTTTCCTATTTATTCTCCTTTAAGGGAAATTCAAACAATTACATTACGTACAAGTGATGCTAAATTTATCTATTACCACTTAAAGTAGCAACGATTTAGGTATTAGATTCGCATTAATAATGTTACAGTAGTGTCGCGCTAAACCGGATCAATTAAAACCGAGACGATCCGAATTATCGTTTTTATTGAGCATTTTGTAGGACAGCCGGCCTAAAAATGAGTTATTGCGGTCTGATGAACACGATGTTGGTACTTTCCAAAAGTCATTTCTTTCAGCTTTTGAAGGGTTGTTATCTCTGATAAAGTTACATTATTTTCTGCTGCCTATTGTAAATCGACATTTAAACTTTTTATAGCACTTTCATCCTTTACTCTTACTTGTGGTGTCTCTGTCATTTCGTCATCATCATCTTCAGAGTCATTGTAACATTCATCTTTACAATCCCCGGATTCCGTCAGTTTCTTGTCGGCATCCATCCAGTCCACCACCTCATCAAGGTTTATTTCAACTTTTCCTACATCCAAAAGCATTATGACAACTAGATCAATTTCTTCTGCTGCTGAACGAATTGTATTTCTCAAAATATTCAAAGGGATTATATCTTCAAGGTTATCATAATCTGCATCATCATTATCATTGTTAACTTTAAGGATTTTCTTTCAACATTTTTCCAAAGTTATAGATGGCTTTTTTTCCCATGCGTTATGAAGCAAACATACTGCTGTTTTCAGGTTTATATTTTTTATACGCTTTACAAGATCTTTTCGTTACTTGTTATTATTTAGACTAGAAGACTTTTTTTTATAAAATAACTTTGGTAATCTAATTGCATTCTGATCTATAGGCTGTATTAACGCTGTTGTATTCGGTGGTAGAAAAAACTTCCATCGACGCTAATGAGATCTTGTTTGCAGCAGTGACTAGAGGCATTGTCAACAAGCAAAAGTGCTTTTTCAGGCAAGTTTTGTTCTCTTAAAAATCTTCTTACTTCTGGGATAAAACATTCTTGAAACCATTTCTTAAAAATAGCTGCAGTCATCCAAGCCTTAGCTGAAGCTTTGTAGTTCACAAGTAGCACATAATTTTTAAAAGCCTTAGGATTTTTTGCTTTTCCAATTACCAGAAGCTTTAGACAATGACTTCCATCTGCATTGCAACAAGTTAAGAAGATGATGCACTCCTTACTAGTTGTTTTTTTCCTGGAACTGTTTTTTCAGTGCTTGTTACCAACGTTCTGTCTGGAAGTAATTTCCAAAATAGCCCAGATTCATCTGCGTTATAAATCTATGATGCCACTAAAGAGTGGTTCTTAATAACTTGAAATAGTTTTGTAATAAATGTTTCAACATCAGGTTCATCGGCCGACAAATTTTCACCGCAAATTTTAAGAGTTTTGATGCCACATCTTTTTCTAAAATTAGCAATCTACCCTCTGCTTGCATTAAAATTTTCGTTGCCATAGTATTTTGTATAAAGTTGCTTAGCTTTAACCGCTAAAAATTTAGTTGAAACTGGAACATGTCGATTTCAGAGATTTATAAACCAGGAAGCAAGCTTCTCTTCCATTTTTATGTACTCCGCTTTTTTTAAAGTTTTTTTTTCTAGGCTCAGAAACACATTGAACAACAAATCTTAAATTATTTCAAATGACGTCAGTATTCTTTATTTCAGGCACTTTCTGCACTTACCCTTTAATTTTATCAGCAAGTACAAAAATTATATCATTCATTATAAAATATGTTACAACGAGAATTTTATAGCTAATTCAAAAAATAAATCGCAAGCGTTATGGAAAAAATTTAATTCAATAACCGGAAAGTGCCAAAATACTAATAATATTAAACTTACTATTAATTCTAAAAATATAGAGGACCCAAAAACAGTATCTGAAGAATTTAATTCATATTTCAGTAGTATTAACACCTCACCAAACAACACTGCTCAGTACATTCATAATCGTTCTAATAATTATATAAAAAATTCAAAATTAAACTTTTTTTTCTACCCCACTTGTGCTGACGAAATAAGATCAATAATTTCACAATTACCATCGAGCTACTCTAAAGGAATTGACGATATTCCTGTACAAATTATGAAAATTGCAGCCGAATACATAAGCGATCCTTTGTCTGATATAATTAATGAATGTATAGTAAATGGCATATATCCTGAACAATTAAAAACGGCTAAAATTGTACCTATTTATAAAAAGGGAGATAAAAAATCGGTGGAAAATTACAGGCCGGTCTCAATCCTTTCTTCGTTTTCAAAAATTTTTGAGAAAGTTATTTACGACAGATTAATAAAATACTTTAATCAATTTAATCTAATTTCACCAACTCAGCATGGCTTTATTCCGCATAAATCAACTGAAACTGCGATACTTGACGCCATAAATTTCATTCATCATAATCTGGATAATCAAAAAAAAGTAGCAGGAATTTATTTCGATCTTTCTAAAGCCTTTGATTCCTTATGTCATAAAACACTGTTAGTAAAATTAGAACAACTTGGTGTAAGAGGTACGAGCAACAATTTAATAAAAAGTTATCTTTCAGATCGAAAACAAAGTGTGTGTATTCAAACGATACAAAATAATAAAATAATTCCAACGTACTCATCTATAAGTGTTATAAATCAGGGAGTTCCGCAGGGGTCTATTTTGGGTCCCTTACTATTTATCATCTATACTAATGACTTATCCAAATACTTGAACGTCGCCGTCGGTTCCTTATGTCAATACGCAGATGATACATCAATAATTGTCGCAGCAAATACGATAGAAGAACTGTCTAACCAACTTAATATCACTATTTGTAATATGATAAATTTTTGTAATTCTAACAGTTTACACCTGAATGCAAGTAAAACAGCTTTTTTGCATTATACTAACATCTTTGAAGATAAATCATTACTAATTAAGGCATCTGGTAAATCAATTAAAGAAACAAATGAAACTAAATTTCTCGGTTTAACAATTGACTCTAGGCTTAAATGGTCTACACATATATGCAACACTGTATCAAAAATGAATTCGGCCTGTTGTGTAATACGATATCTTAAAAACCAATTGTCAATAAGTAGTATTTTAACCTTTTATTATGCTTACGTTTTTTCTAGACTATCGTACGGAATAATATTTTGGTATCATTCTTGTGATATCGAGAAAATACAACGCGCCCAAAAAAGAATTATAAGAACAGCCTTAGGTTTGTCTTGTCGGACTTCATGCAGACAGTACTTCAAGGAGCTGCGCATAATGACGGTTACCTCTATTTATATAATGAAAATTATTATGTTTACCAAAAGCAACTTAAATCTTTTTCTAAAAAATGGTCAATTGTATTCAAACATGACAACGAGAAACTGTAACATGCTGAGTGTGCCAATCCATCATACTAAACATTTTGAAAATAGCCCTTATTTTAACTGCATTAAATTGTATAATTCTTTACCTACGGACATTGTGACAATTGCATCAAAAATAAAATTTAAAAAAAGCCTTCAGCTGTTTCTTACTGAAAATGTGTTCTATAGCTTGCAAGAATATCTAACGCGCGGTCAATAATTACATATCTAACTGCAGTCTGTTAATTAAATTTTTTTCTCTTATGTATTTCTTTACTATGTACTTTTTAACTTTTAACTATTGTTTATTCTATTTTCTAAATTTAATATTATTCATGTGACAATACCAATGTTTTTGTAAAACTTATGTGGTAATAAACTTATTATTATTATTATTATTATTATTTTTCTTAATATCACTGATTGTTGAAGTTCCATATTTGGTAGCTGCAGATCTTCCACTTATGCTTCGTTTTAATTCATCAACAACATTTCCTTTTCTTTTACTGTTAGAGTTTTATAACTTTCTTTTTGAGGTGCCATGTTGCAAGTTTGAGAACACTGAAGTCACTGCAGTTTTAAATGTTTTTCTTATGTTTACGTTTTTCCACACTCCGGTCAAAACAATTCTTTGAAATGTACAGTTTTTTTCATGAAACGTAGCAAAATTATTGCATCCGGACTACCAAATTAAATAAAATCCGAATTACAACATACACAATGAAGGAGTTCAATACGGATTATTGAAGAATCCGAATTACCACAGGGTTCGAATTAGTGCGACACTACTGTATTTACAAAAAGCTTCAAAGATTACTAATTTTAAAAAATATTCCGTGAAATAGACTTCAGGTTACTAATCCCACATAATGTGACAATTCCGACATTTCTGACAACTATCACCGACAGTAGGGTGGCCGAATTCAACTAAGAAATACTTCAAAATGTTTTTGTTTTGTCATGACATTCTTAATAACTTTTTTAAATAAAAACTTGTTATAATAATCAATTAGATAAGTTGTAAAATTCTATTCTCTGCCACATCAAATTGTTTAGTACTTCTAAGGAAATAAAATAATGGTTAGTAATTTGTAGACTCATTATGCCTGTTGTAAATTGTGTGTATTTTATGCAAGAATAACCATTTATCACTAAACTCAGAGAACGAACAGTTATATTTTTTATTAAAGTCTAATACATAATATATTTCTCCTGACATCATTATATTCGACTTTATTTGTGCTTTGCCAAATGTTGAAACGATCCTGAAATCAATTTGTCATTAGATATCAACTCCATGATTCATCAAAATACTGGGAAGTAATGAATCATTGTAACCCTATCCAAACTGCGCGGTTTCGAGGGCTGTTTTATAAAGAGGGTTGTTTTTGCAAATTGAATGTGTTTTGTTTGATTGTATCTTTTACGTCATTGTTGCTTTCCTACTGATTTCATCATCAATTAAATATTTTATGTTCAACTAAACATGATTTTTTAATTGTCGCCTTTTGTAAAAATATTTGCTGGAATTCCAAATAAATTAAAAATAATTTTGTATTATGAGTGTATTATATTTCGTTTTCATTGTTAGATTTTACGAACTATTGAGGTAAAAAGCTATTTTATTATAAATTCGGTCTGTTGTTAGGTGAACGCAAATTGAAATGGAACAGAGGATAAAATTAAAAAAGCTAAATGCAATTTGTGTTTTATGACGTTTGAAAATATTACAGCATAGCCAAGGTGACATAAAGTATTTTAATGGAGGGAAAGAGTAACGCAGTCCGGAATGACGAATGACTACTAAAATAATCGTATACGTCAAAACGAACGTAGAAAATAATAAAATATCTACAAACAAATAAACCGCGTTTGATATTGGGGCCTTAAAAGAAATAAATGAATACGAATGGGTCATGTAAGCTAAACAACTTTTCTTATAACTCTAGTGGTCGGTGTAGCGTTAGTTCAATGGTATTGCCAAATTTATATCACCTCTATTTTTTACGACACTGTTATGCGACCTTAGTACAGCAAAGTCATGAAAAAAACATGAGACTGACTCTATCTTATAAAAGTTGGGTAATTTCTTTTACTCTTGATGTTGCGGTCTTTCCTTATTATAATTTCGCCAACGATGCTGCATAATATGCATTAGTTTATTTAAAATTGGCGCCGATAAAATTACCACACCTGAAATAACTTACAACCTGATCCGCAGTGACTTTAATTTTACTCCGCAATGGATCTTTAAATTGTCGTTGAAAATGTGCGCCAGCTGTGACTTTCTGGTTGATACAAATAAAAAGGAGCTTTTGTGTATCTGCAGTCTAGCCATTAAGATAATAAATCAGTGGGTTTGTTTCTTTAGAGAGATACTTAAGTTTTATTACACTTATAATCATGTTTAAATAATAATATAAATGCAAAGTTTTTTTATTCAATAAAAAGAGATATTTTTAGTTTGTATAAAAATTTAGTAGATACTTTTAAAAGTTTAATGGGAGTTTTTGCAGTAGTCTAGAACTCGTCCTTTAAAAGAGGCAGCACATTTCTTTACTGTAATGTGAGAAACAGAAAAAATGTAGATTGGATCAATTCAAAAATTTAAAAATCGAGAGAAATAGAATCTAGAAATATATTTAATAGAATAAATCTTCAATTTTTTTATAGCTATTTATTATACAAGGGTCTTATAAGGCCTAATTTTTTTTAGGTGACTTATTTGCTGTCAAAACATGAGTACAATACATAGTTTTATCCTGTAAGAGTTCTTAAAAAATCATCAAAACCCAAAAATTTTATATCTACAAAGATTAGTAGTAGGTAGTCTATGATTTGGTTGTGATGTTGTTGACAACAAAATTATTATTTGAGAAAAATTTTGCAAACAAACTGTTTCGGCGTTTGTAACATTGTTGGAAAGGAAAAGAAGTAGTTCTTTTCCTGAACAAATTGCGAAAGATGTTGAAGAAGTCACATCGAATTTGCTACCTAAGAAATCCAGGGACGCTTTTTACAAAGAATTGAGTGAGTTCAATAACTGAAAACAGCAGGAAAACGATGTTTGTAGGGTAAGCGAAGACATGCTGTTGGGTTGCTTCTTCAACACCAAAAAAAGATTCGCAGCTTCTTCAATGTAAACGAAATATAGCATGTTAAGTTCGACATTAAAGCTTCACGAAAATACAGATATTTCACAATATGGCAAGTTGATCGCTTTTTTGAAGAACGAATCAAAAAATTACAAGTGCAAAAAATTAAAAATTCTTGAAAGAGAGCATACTCAACAGTTTTTAGCAGAAGCACCTAATAAAAAATATTTGATGTTGAAGGTAGGTTGATTTTGTTATTAGAGCATAAAATCTATTTTTTTTACATTACAGGTCGGACTAATTTTTGGTGTGTCAGGTGGGTGTCGATGTTGTAAATTATTGAATATGTCAATCAATAACGTAGAAGATAAAGGAGCTTATATGTTGGTATCTGTATCAAGTACAAAAACATATGTTTCACGTAGCTTTTTGATTATGGAAAAAGGATTTGCAGTTAGTGTACTGGATATTTGTAGAATATATATATATCTTTTCGACCTAAGAATATTTCTCACAACAGGTTGTTTTTGTGCTATAGAAATGAGAAATGCACAATACAACCAGTGGAAATAAATAGTCTATCCAAAATACCATCAGTAGTAACTGATTTTTTTAAAATAACCAGAATCAGAGTCTTACACAGAACACAGTATGAAACGCACATCAGCGAGTTTATTGTCCTACGCTGGAGCTGATCTTGGTATGGTCCAACGTCATGGCCGATGAAAGTCGCCAACCGTGGCACAAGCGTATGTCGAAGAGTCAATTTTGAGCAAAATAGACATTGCTAAGAATAAGATACTGGGTGAAAATTCGAAAACAGAAGGCAATGTTATTGTGAATACTGAGAAGCAAAAATCGAATGAATGTGAAAACAACATTGAAGTGACAAAAAATGAAGCAAATAAAGTTATATCTTTTGATATAAATGTTAACGTAAATCTCAAAAAATGTTTTCATCTGAGGTTCCTGTTTCTTATAATTGTAATTTTATATATTTTTTGATGTTCAATAAATTGTTCTATTTTCTCTAAACTGTTGAATTATATAAAAACAGTTTTATTATTGATTCATAAAACTACTTGTGTTTTATAGACCCTATAATTCAATCAAAAACATCATTTTTATAACGTCATAATAAGGAGGTGTTGGATAAAATATTTAAAAACTAGTAACTTATTAACAAATACATAGTACAAACAATTTTAAAAGAAAGACACTTATTTTAGGCAAACAATATTTTTGTCACAAAAGTTTTTAGCAAAAAATCCTTTCTTAAATGTCGAAAATTACGAGAAAACAATTATGTAAGTGTATTTAGTGCCATTTTGTGCATCAATAAAAATATTATCAGATAGTGCGTTGTGTAAAAGCGCTTCCTGCTCCTGTCCTACTTCGTGCATTGACTTTTTACTATTTACTCGTATCAAGACGCATGATCTTACAATTTTACAATTCACAAATTGTATTAGATTTATTATTATATTGTATTAGAATTAATTTCTATAAACAGAATTAAAGACAAAAAAAAATTTTTCTCCGAGGTAATGTTTCATCTATCTGCGGTCACAAAACGTTGAAGAAACTCAGAAGGTTTGCGTTGGTAAAACGAGAAAACACTCTTCAGAAGATTTTCTAATAAGCAGGTTTTTACAAACCGCACTTATATACAAAAATATTTTATAAAAAATTTCCTAACAGGTTTCTTTAACTAGATATAACTTATCTCTTTTAATGTGAAAGAATGTTTTATTTACATTCTTATTTTTGAAATAAATTTTTTCCAAAAATTTATTATAACAAGTCACTGCAAAAATCTAGAGTTCTTAAGATTAAACACATTTTATCTGAAAATATTAAAATAAAAAAAAATTTTCAAAGAATTTCAGCTATTGTTAACACTTGCTTAGTTTGAATAACACTTTGTTTATCTTTTTCTGCATCTGTTTCTTCTAATATTTTCTATTCGGTAACTCTACCAACATTTTTTTTCCTTTAATGTTTTTTTTGTTCTTCATTTAACTTTTTTTTCTAAGAATTACTTTTGCTTTTATTTTTCGGCAAACACGTCTCTCAGTTCTGTATACAACGTATCTTCATTTTATTTTTCGTTTCTTATTTTCAGTTATAATACTACAAGAACGTAGATTTTTTTCAGATTTTTTTGGGCGCATTTTAAAAACGTCATGATTTATAATTAGCAGATATTAAACAAACTAATCATAATAGATTATGGTCGTTATAGCACATAAAAGAGTGTGAAAAGGCGCCTATGACACTTTATACAAGTGTTTACTCCTTAATTATTTTGAGATTTTAATCTTAGCTCATAGAGAAAAACGAGGCCATTTAAAATCTCTTCATAATAACGTAACAGTAACAATATTTTCATACAGTGTTGTTTCGCTTCAGAATTTCCATTATATCCTTTTGTATTTTGTCAAGTGAGCAATAAACACGTTATAAAAGTTAAGATAAACTATGCTGGCACACAATTAAATTTGTATGTGCGGTCCTACATTAAAATTCACAAATGGCTGCAAAATAACAGACACTGCAGACTGCTTTCCCCTGCTAAATATTGTTTCGACCACGCTAAATGCATATTCTCACGAGAACGTTGTATGTTACGATGACTGCATGTTCTATTTTTTACTTGCAATATCTGATAGTGTTATCAGTTTTTTACATTGATTAAAAACATCTGATACTAATAACAGACATAGACGTTACGTGTGAAAGTAACTACTTCCAACCAACCCCTACTGTTGTCAAGCGCTAATTACTTACTTCTAATACATACCAAAGGCTAAATATTACCTCAGGCATTTTATATGCAATTCGCAATACTCCAAAGAACAAACAAAGTAAAGTTAGCTAGTTGTGAGCATCACATGACTGACATCAACGACAACATGACATAATATGGACATAACCACAAAGCGGCTTTGTTGATTTAACTTAATTCTGCTTTTGCCGTCTTTTGATTTTGAGAATTATTGTTGTGTTTTTTTTCAATTACTAATTAATAAACTTGTTAGTCAAATAACTAATGAATTAATAGTTTGAACAATAATTTAATTTTAACTTAACAAGAAATAGTTTTATTATAATTTTATTTTCTTATATCTTTTTTATAAATATTTACTGTAATTTATATATTTGTTTAATATCAAATTTATGTATCATTTATTCTTAAAATATCCTGCAAATGTAAGGAATTTGCCTATTTTTCAAACATTTTTATGACCAGTTTATTTATTGCAGCAAAAATACTTTAAAAAGATATAAACTGCAAATATAAATTATTTAAATATTGCTAAATTTAATGTACCCAGCAGGCTTGTAACGCCATCTCTGAAACGTTTCAAGTTTTATTACTGGTTTGATGGTAGCAGGCGGTCGGTGACGCGCCGTGACACTCTCATTTGCATTGAAATGGTCCCCAATTCATGCAGTCTGCTCCCGGTGTCCTGAGGCCCGCTGAGAACTTATGTTACTGCTATTTCTGCAACCGCAACATAAAGCCATCCACCCAGACTATGTCTTTAGTATCATCTGCCATATAACTACCTACATATTACGTTATCGTGATTCATATGGCTGTTCAATAAAACCAAGCTCCCTTCTTTTATAAACAAAAATTTAAATAATTTACTTTTATTTTATTCACAATCATATAACTAGTAAAACAATAAATATAAAAATAATAATTTAAGAGCCTTCACCAGTAGGGTTACCCTTCCAAGGATAAACCTGAGGGCAAGGGACACAACTTTTCATGTACCTGTCTTCACCTTTGTCGTTCTTAAGACGACAATTAACCTTCAAGCAGTCTTCGGCTCTGTCATCATGAACAGGTGAAGTGTAGTCATTAACACCAACAGGACTTTTAATCCAATCAAGGACATCTTGGACAGACACTAAGAAAGTATCACTGTCTTGTGCAATTTTATCCAGGAATTTAGTAAAACCTTCAAAACTGTTATCAGTGAAAAGGAACCAATACGAATCCAAACGAATTGTTATAGGAACACGGTTATCTTTTCGAACTTCATCAACTTGGCTGTATAACCAATCAGCAATTTCATCAGCAGTACCCCTAGAAGATTTAATTACATTAACTTCTGAGAGTTCAGAATTAAGAAGAACTTACTGGATAAGACAAGTTGCAAGCGAGTTGCATTCAGTGTTATTAACTCCTTTGATATTTGTAATTGGTGCAATCCAAAATCCTTCGTGAGCTTCTGTTGGACACGTCATTGTAACAACACATTTCTGAGTTGAAGCATAATTTAAAGTGTATGGTAAAATGTGTTCACTTGTTAATGTCGGCCAGGAATTGTCATAACTAAGATCAGAAGCTACGTAAGCATCAATTGATACATCTCCTTCTAGTTGAAGTTGAGGAGTTCTAACTCCGGTTATGTCTTCAGGTGGGATATTAGCAAAAGTTGAAATAATTGTTTTTTGACCTCCAAACTCGTCTAATAGATCTTGAGGAGTTGCTTCACGCCAGTATGTCTGATTTGGTTCTTTTCTACAGAAATTATCTACGTTTTGTTGAAGATTGAAGTCTAAGCAACTTACGTTATTGAATGGTCTCCAATTTCGTACCCACGTACCCACAAATCTTGAACTAGGGCATAATCAGTATATTCGTGAGAAACGTAAAAGGTGAGACCGATAGGACCACCATCTGGGTTTTTCCGATCGAAAAACAAAGGTTTCAGGTAGTTGTCGTACAAAGTTTGGACAACTGACTCACTGACTGTGATTGCAATCAACTGGAAAATACAAATTTGAGAAACAAATTAAATAACTAATAAAGACATACCTGAGGAGCTGGATTTTCTTTATCATTAATTGGGTTAATACGACTGGAACATCGGCAATTGTCTTCAATTTTACAATTAGCTGCAAGACATGTTCCAGCTTTCTTCAAAGAAGGATGAGCGGAAATTGACAACACACAAAATAGAACTACTAACAGTTGGATCTTCATTTTTGTGATTGACTGAGATTTAGAGTGTTCTTGATTTTATATTGTTGTAATTATCTGATAAAGCTATTTCCTTTAGAATACAAAGACAATGTGATCTTGAATTTATCAGCTACACTTGTGTTGTTAAATATTTTAATAAATGTTTATTGATAAAATCTTAAGAGATGTGTGCAAAAGAAAGCAAAGTTCTTTAAGTGCTTTGATCTACAAACTTTACTACTGATACAATGCTTTAGATTTAGACTATAAGTGAGATATCTGCAGTTCTCCGAAATTTTCTTTTTATTTTTTTTTAATTTAAATATTATTTTTTTTTAAAGATATTGCACATATCTGCACTTGTCATGCCACATTATTGCATTTAATCTATACTTTATCAATAAAATTCTATCACCGGAAGAACTACTCAGATAACTTAGTATCCGAATAATAATTAGAATTTTTGAAATTTTTTGTATGATCTCCGGATATTGGTACATTACTTCATCTATCGCTACTACCTTTAGAAAATATGTTGCAACAATGTTGTGACTCAATATCCTTTGATAAGCTTAGTTGAACAATAGATAATTGATTTCCGTAACTATCTGGACGGTTAATACTATTTTTAGAAAGATGCTACAACGTAAAAGATAAAAACCAGTTTTAAAACAAAACAGTAAGAAAATTTCACTCTGATTGTAGAAACCAGAAAACGGTTGTTGGGGTTGTTGCCCTGTTCTCAGTGCAACTCTTGCTTGACCTAACTGGTACTAGCCGGTAGGGCGACCAAGATGGAGTAATTCAATGCCTGTTAAAGCATTTATCCGAGAACTTGTTTTTATTTTGGTCGCATAACCGAACCATCTGTCCGTACTTTTAGTAAATTGCAACTTTTATAGAAACCATTAAAGTGTTTTAGGTTATCTTATTAAAAAAGATCATCTTCTTTTTTTGAAGTACTTGTGAATACTAAGTGCCTAATTAAATAGTTGTGTATCTCTGGTCATATTTTGGACCACTTTATTATTATCTTATCACATCACATTGCAAAGACATTTTTATATAAGCATACTTAAATCCTTGCGTAAGTAAAAGTTCCAGGATTAATCTTGTTTTCTAGAATACTCGTAAAACACTAATCTTACAAAAAAATTTAAGTGCATTTTTGAAAGAGTTGATTTTAAATTATTGAAGAAAAACAAAGTTTTTGATTGGTTTTATAAGTATAATTAGACTTTGTAATTTAGATCACAGATTAGTCTCAATATTATTATTTACGTAAATGTAGACACTTACAGGATTATTTGTTTATTTCAGACACAAAGTCAAACATTGTCAATAACACATTTGCCACATACAAACTACCATTCTATTATTGTACATGATAGAATGTAGATTTTCTTTTCTATAGATGGATGTTTTTCTGGTGATGTTAAACTAAGCATGCAATAGTTTTAACACTTACAAATCAATCCTACAAATAATTAGAAGTTGTACGTGCTTTTGAAGTGCTAGCATAGAGCGATTAGTATAATCTGAAATTTTTTTCTCTTTCACTACGTGGTGGTAAACATTGCAAACTGCAAAATTCATGTTTTGCAAAGACAAGGTAAAACTAGAGAATTTAACAATATAACACATGTTCATTTAAAAAAGTTGTCAAATGTGCTATGAGATTTTGATAAAAGAAAATGTAGCGAAGAAGGGATGTCGGAACTTGATACATAGCTTCACAGTGCGCGCGCAGTTCTGATTTGTCGTCGTAACTGACAGTATGGCAGACGAATTAAACTAAGACAAACTTCAAAATGTTTTTGTTTTTTCATAGCACACTTGACATTTTTTTTAAATGAACACTTGTTAGTATCTACTTCTAACACTGCAATTGTTATTAATGTTGTATTAATTCCCGATTGCGCAGCAGGAGGGAATTAAAAACAGAAGCAAGTCATGTTATAACTCCTATAACACTATCCTTTAATCCTACTTAATACAACAACTATATCTATGATTCAGAAGTTTTAGAAGTCAAAAGCGGATTTAATTCAATTTGTTATCTTTAAAATAATTGAGATTTTTTTAAAGTTATGCATTATTATATTTATTTAAAATTTTATCGTCAACTTTTTTTTTTGTTATTTCTACAAGTAGAATCTCTATCTGGACATAAAATAATAGAAACTTTTTTAATCTTAAAACCAATTAATTCCTATTTTTTTAGAATCAAATATTTTAATATTTTTATAATAAACAAACTTGTTAAATGTATTTTTAATTAATATATAAATTAAAAGTGAGTGTAATAGTTATTAATAAGAAGCGATGTTTATAAAATCGATTAGTAACTGAGACTGTTTAAAGAAAAACCGGGCATTGGCGAGTAAGTGTCTTTAATTGTCAAAATGATTAACATAAGAGTTAATTACAATGTTTTTTTGTTAACCGTAAATCTCGCTAAGAAAATAAAATTCTCTTCTTAAAATTCTAAAATTATTCATTAATATAAAACTATAAAACAATATCAAAATTAGTAAACGGTTTTGAAGAAATCATCTATTATTTGTACACCACTATAGTGTCTTTACGCGATTATTAAAAAAAATATGTCGTAATTAAGCAATGAAAACAATTTTAAA
Source organism: Tribolium confusum (assembly GCA_029207805.1). NCBI lineage: Eukaryota > Metazoa > Arthropoda > Insecta > Coleoptera > Tenebrionidae > Tribolium > Tribolium confusum. Next base: position 3,523,057 of record JALGAY010000004.1, read on the forward strand.
CCATGACGTTATGGTTTATCAACGGATTTCCTCTAATTACAATTAGTTTTTGAAACACTTAATACTCCCGCACATTGTCTTGATTGATGGGCTATTATTATTATCTGATACTAACCGGCCATATATTAACAGATGGTGTATATATAAAATCGTAGATTGAACTAATTCTTAGGTTAGACAACATGAAAGTAATAATACTTCTAGTTTGCTCTCTTTACTTAGTCAAGGGATTCCCAACCCTTGACGACGCAACCATTTGTAAACAATCAAAGTGTAAAATTGAAGATGACTGTCGTTGCTCATCTCAAGACAATCCAATTTATAATATTGACGATCCAGCACCACAAGTAAGCTATTTTGTTCTTAGATTTTATAAATTTACTAATTACTTATTACAGCTGATTGCTTTGACTGTCAGTGAGTCTGTAGTCACGACCTTGTATCACGACTATTTGGAACGTTTGCTCTATGGTCGTACAAATCCAGATGGAAATTCTATCGGTGCTACATTCTATGTTAATCATGAATATACAGATTATGAATTGGTTCAACAGTTGTACCTTCATGGGTACGAAATTGGGGTCCACTCTATAACGTAAATTACTGTACAGCTTTCTTTGTGTCTTCTAAATTTTGTATTACAGAAAGAACTCGTCTCAAGAGTACTGGCGACACGCTAGCTTAAATGACCTTGTTGAAGAATTCGGAGGACAACGACAGATTATCTCACATTTTGCTAATATCCCAATTGAGGATATTGTAGGTGTGAGAACGCCTCAACTCCAATTTGAAGGAGACTTATCTATAAACGCTTATGTCCAATCTGGTCTTAGTTATGACAATACCTGGCCAACAAGATCAAATCAGCTTCTTTTTCCTTACACATTAGACTACTTGTCGACTCAAGAGTGTCTAGTTTCAATATCTTGCCCAAGAAACCCTCATCCAGATTTCTGGATTGCTCCTATAACAAACATCAGAGGTAACAACAGCATTGAGTGTAACTCTTTGGCAGCTTGCCTAATCCAGTAAGTTGTTTGCTTCTTTATTTTTTCTTGGTTTAAGCAGCATTTTTAACAGAGGAACAGCTGAAGAAATTGCAGATTGGTTAATTGGCGAAGTAGATAGAGTTCGGCATTACAACCGAGCACCTCTAGTTTTGCGTTTAGATTCATATTGGTTTCAATTCACTGATAACAGTTTAGAAGGTTTTATCTTGTTCTTAGACGAGATGTCTCGACGAAATGATGTCTTTCTTGTATCAGTACAAGACGTTATTGAATGGATTAGACATCCAGTTACTGTTTCAAATTATGTTACACCCGTTCATAAAAGAACGGCGAGTTGTAATCCTATTAATTGTGCTCTCAGTTTTGTGGATGGCAGTGAAAGATATATGCAATCTTGCGTAGAGTGTCCGAAGAACTACCCTTGGAAGGGAAATCCACTAGGAAATTAAGATATTGTTTGTTTTGCTTTCAATTAGTTTTTTCATGTTTTGTAATTATACTGATTTTAATTATGATAAATAAAATTTTATAATGCTTAGTAATTGTTGTATTGTTTAATACTTAAAGCCTGTACAAGCAAATCCTTTTAAATTTGTGTTTGTTTTCTAAAAAATCTTTCATTTTTCTAAAATTTTTACTGCTAGTCAAAAATCTCCTTGTTATTCTAAGTAGTCGTTTTCAACTTTTTTTTCTTTCCAATCGACTATTTTCAAGTTCTAAAATGTTTTTTGTTGTTTTTTATAGTTTTAGCTTCTATGTCTTTATTGTTTAATTGGCTTTGCAGTCCTACGTATTTGAAAGTTTATATACCATTTTTATACAATCTATTTAATTTATCAAAAAAATTTAATTTATCTCCAATCTTCTTTTAGCACACGTAACTTCTTTCATCTATTTTTTCCCTTCTACATTTTTGTTTAAAACTCTTATTTTTTCATACTCGCACATTCTTAACTCTACATACTCTGACAAACAATACTCTATCGTCTCTCTTTCTTCTCTACATAATCTACACATTCTTTCCAAATTTTTTCTCCAAAAGTTATTTTTCCTTTCTTCATTCTTACATCTGCATCTTGCAACCATTTTTTTACTTTTGCTTTTTATTTTATCTAGATATTTTGGCAGTTCGGTGGTGACAATCAGGGCATAATTTAAATTGTACCTTGCTTCTTTTATACTCGCAATTCTTTCTTGTTTATCTATGTCAGCATCTCTTTGTTTTAGTTTTTCTTCTATTGTTCTTCCTCCTTATTTCATTCTTTTAATTTCTGCACACGCATATCTCTTTTCTTATAGTAGTCATTTTGTTCTATCCACCTAACATTACCATTTGATTTTTTAATTTTAGCTTAGCACTGTTGAAGTATTTTGTATTCATGTCGTATTCTTAGATTTTCGTCGAATCTCACCGCTCTTTTTCTTGTTTCTACTCTCAACTTTTCTCTCTTACTTTCTTCTCTTACTATGTATCCTGGCGTCTGTTTATTTAACCCTAGAACACATTTTATATACTTTTCTTGCGCACGCTCAATTTTCTTATATTCCTTCCATCCCAATACTTCTGCTCCATATATTAAAATACTTTTCGGCACACTTTCAAACATCATCATTCTTCTTTTAAAATTTTCTCCAAATTCACGTTTTTCCAAACTCCAGACACTTCCCACTACTACCTTTGCTTTTTTGACTACTTTCTTTATTTGCTTTTGTTTGTCATACTACCACTTAATACATATCCCCAATATTTCAACTCTTTCACTTGTTCTATTTTTTCTTTCCATTTCCATTCATCTTCTTTTTTGATTCTTACTTTCTTTCCAAACACCATCATTTTTGTTTTATCTACATTAACTTGGAGTTTTTTGTTTCTTACAAATCTTTTCATAACTATTATCATTTCTTTCATTTTACTCTTGCCTTTGCTACAATTACTAAATCATCTGCAAACGCCAGAGACCACACTTTCTCTCTGCATACAACTATTCCTTCTACTTGCGCTGTACGTAAAACTTTATCCACATCTCCCATATATGCTGAGAATAGTGCAAGACTTAATGGACAGCCTTGTCTGACACTTTTATTTCTCCAGAAACTTTCACTTACTTCTTCTCCTACTTTTACTGGGTTAATAATTTCTTTGTAAATTTCTTCCATCTTTGTTGTTCTTTATATTTTTGTTGTAGTGGTTTTGTTTTTTTTTCTTTCTTTTTTTTTTGGTTGGTCTTCTTGTTTTATTGAAATAATCTTTTGTTCTTTACAAATCTTTAAAACGACATTGTCTAAGTTTTTCTACGATTTTCTTTCTTTCTTTAAAATTTTTCTTAGTTATTTTTTTGTTAGCGCTAGTTTTTTGCTTTTCTCTCTTTTTAAGTCGTTTTTTCAGATTGTAGAATCTGCTTTAGTTTTTCTAGAATTTTATTCTGCAACTTAGAGTTTTAGGCAGTACACATTTCTTGAATACTAAGTTGAAGTTTTAAAACAAAACTGTATCAGTTATAGAACTGCTATAACCCCAAAGAAGTTAACTTTAAAAAAACGAGTTTAAACAAGAAACATTCATTACATTTACATACTAAGTATCCCGATAACTTTAAAAATTTAAATCTTATTGGTCCATCAGTTTCCTTGAAATCTGATATTGATTGACAAAACAATGTTATCATTATCAACATACTGCATTATCTCTAAATCAAATTAAAAAAGCCAAGATTTATCACGATAATTATTAAATATATACCAGAAATCAAACAAATTTTGTCATTTGTTGAAAAAAGTTGCTAAAATGAAAAGTGTAGGCATTTTTTTGCTGTGCGTGTGTGCTGTTCTTGCCCACCCCACTTCTGTAAACGAAGCAGACAAATGTTCTAATGACAACTGTAAAATCAGTGATAACTGCCGTTGTTCTTCTACAAATTCACCACTGTCTGAAGGTGACGCCCCACAGGTATCCATCAACCCTAAATAACCAGTCAAAAATACTTTGCCTAATTGTAGCTGATTAGTTTGACTTTTGATGAAGCTGTAGTCGATAACATTTTTACTGAAGTTTGGCAACCATTGCTATTCGACCGAAAAAACCCCGATGGTAATCCGATAAGTGCAACATTTTTTGTTCCTCATGAATACTCAGATTATAGTAGAGTACAACAGTTGTATGTTCATGGATTTGAAATTGGTGTTAATTCAATAACGTAAGCTTGGTACTCATTTTTTTGCAAGTGGTTATTTTGGGATTATTCCAGTAAGAACAGTTTGTCTCAGTACTGGTCAAACGCAACAGTAGATGTTCTTCAACAAGAGTTTGAAGGACAAAGAATTCTGTTGTCTCACTTTGCAAATATTCCTAAAGAAGATGTTACAGGAGCTAGAACTCCTCAACTTCAACTACAAGGTGATGTTTCAATTAATGCCTACATTGCTTCTGGTGTAGAATATGACAGTTCTTGGACTTCAAGAAGCACAAGTATGATGTTCCCATACAGTCTGGATTTCTTGTCGACTCAAGAATGCCGAACTGGTACTACTTGCCCAACTGAAGCACATCAAGGTTTTTGGGTTGCTCCTATAATTAATATTCAAGGAAACAGTACTGATGGTATTCTTGAATGTAACTCTCTTAACACCTGCAATTTCCAGTAAGTCACAAACTAGTTGAGTTTTTTCCTAAATTTTATTTTTAGTGGTACTGCTGACGAAATTTCTCAGTGGTTATTAGGTCAAGTAGAAAGAGAACGATCAAGTAACAAAGCTCCTTTGACACTTATGGTACCATCATCATGGTTCCGTTTTACTGAAAACAGTTATGACGGATTTAAGTCATTCCTAGATGAATTGGCAAAACTTGACGATGTCTTTCTGGTCAGTTTAAAACAAGCAATTGAATGGACGAAAAATCCTGTTCCTGTAAGTGACTTCAAAACTGATGTACCAGATAGACAAGCAGATTGTACTCCAATTAACTGTCCACTTCAAAACGCAAATGGTGATTTGAGGTACATGATGTCGTGTGTAGCTTGTCCAGAGGTGTATCCGTGGTTGGGTAATCCTCTGGGACAAGCTAGTACAACTGATGCTCCAGAAACTACAACACAACCACCTACTACTGTTACAACAGAGGCGCCTTAGTTTCTTTTTAAATAAAATAAAAAAAATATTTAGAAAAAGTTTTTTGAAATCTTCTTCAATTCTTCTTTTTATTATTCTATTGTTAAAGTCGTCGTCGTTTTTTATTCCCATTTAGTAATCTACTTAAGTCATATTTTGTTCTTTCAAAATCTTTAAAACAACGTTCTTCAAGTTCTTCTAAAATTTTCTTTCTTTTTCTAGAACTTTTTTAATTTGCTTTTGTTAGGAATTATTTTTTATTTATTCTTATCTAATTGCTTTATTAAAATATAGAATTTCTTTCAATTTTTCTAGAATTATCCCAAAATTGATTTCATCAAGTAAAATTTAATTTAAAATTGTTATTTTGTAAAGTTTTTGTAGGATGGTACTGGTCAGACGTGTCACATTTAGGTAAGCAAGAAAAGTTTTGGGTTGTAAAAGTTGATAATATGGTGGCGTGATCTAATTTGGTCTGAAGTGATTTGTAAATTGACGCGACCTTTGCTCCGGTCTTTATATCCTCATGTATATTTCCATTAAAGGAAGTGTTCAGTATTCGACAAGTGTCGCAGGTTCGTAGCGAGGCCTGTTAGTTGTTCTATAAAAGTAAATCCTGCAAAAACGTGCACAGCTTTTTGTTCCGCTTGTTCGGTATTCTTACTTGATACTTCGTTTGATACTACCCGCAGACCTATTCGAAAATTAGTGCTTTATTAGATTTTAATATGTGTATTCGAAATTTAATGCTTAAAAAAAATAAAAAGATAAAAAAATTATTTTATAATGGATTATTGATAAAGACAAAAATGCAGTGGCAAACAAACCTCTTCAATACTTTTTTAAAATGATAAAAATTTTATCATAAAATCATATCTTTCAAGAAAAATTAGAATATTTCTAGAAAAACTTATTAAAAAAAAATAATTTGCTTAAAAAAATAACCCTTCTACATACGTAATGACGCAATTTAAAAATTATTGAGTCGATACGTTAGTGATAAAGCTTATAAAAAATAAATAATGCAGAGCTATTCACTTTGACAGCCAACCACTTACTTCCGCTATATGAATGTGAACCTATGTTGAAGAGAGAGGCTAAGAGAGAAATTCCGACGAAAAAATTAAAAAGTTTAGCAAAAAAATAAAAAAAAAATGTTTATATAAGAAAAAAACGCAAATAAGTTACAAAAATATACTAAAAGATCAAAATTTTAAATAAAAAATATTCTTGAGGTTGTGTTGACTTTTTCACAGCTTTATTATTGGGCTTTTGGGGGACACTATCTATTGTGAAAATTTAAATTTTCTTTGCTTGCAATAAATGATACAAATTTTAATTTTCACAAAAATTTTTCCCCCCAAAAACCCCAATAAGAATTTTTTATTAAAAAATAACGCACGAAATTTCTAACTCTTTTACGTTTTCAAAATTAAAAAAACGCATAAACAAGTAATAAAAGAAGGTAACCTGACCTGACCTGACCTGACCTGAAGGTATTGATGTGATTATGCTAATTAGATACTAGACAAAGTTGTTGCAATTTTTTTTAAAACTATATTATTAGTGAAATAAAAGCGTTACATTTTACTAAAAATATTTATGTCAGGCTAACAGTTGTTATAAATTTAGTAATCTTATTTTAAAGTGTCAATATTGGAAAAAAAATGTTTATGACTTAATCAAATTAATAGTAAATCTTCAAAAAATTATCTTGGTAATTACAAAATAACATAATAATTTAGAACTGGTAGACGGTGTCAACAGAAAATCTGAGAATAACAACAGAAGCAAGTTTCTTTCCCGGTACCTTGTTATCAAGGGTTCGCCGCAGGGTTTCCCTACTTAAACCCTGATAAATTAAACAGACACTTTTATAAACTGTCGTGACAGAAGTCAAAGAGACTTTAAATCAATTTTCTGCTCTTATTTACAAAGCTAGCAATTTTGCGCAATAATATGAAATACTCGTCTTTTCAAGAGCTTTCGAATGGTACCAAAAAAATTAAATTTGACTGGTCTTACGGTTTCCATAATACTGGAACACTCTCCTTTAAAAAAAACGAACTAGGAATATTATTCATTACTATAAACTCATGGCCTGATTTCAAGTTTAGATAATACCGGTAGTATCGCAAATTATAATACTTTTCCATGGCAACAATCAATCACTACAACAAATTGTATTAATTTTCTATGGAAACGAAGATACTACCGGTATTATCTCAACTTGAAATCAGCCCATCAATGTATGTATAACCAATTTTCCAGATTTTTATTTAATTGTTTCTAATTTATTTTTGACTTCGAAAAAAAAAACCAAAAATATTGATTTTGTTGTATAATGACTTTCCTAGTATCGGAGTATTATAATTACTTGGAATGCGTTTACAGAATTGCAAATAATTAATAAACTCAATTAACTAATTGTTTAAGCTCTAAATTTTTAAAGATTAGAAAGAGTTAAAAAACAGAATTCTTATTATTAAGAGTCTTTAGTGCCTAAACTGTCAGAATTCAAAGTAGCTACAATACAGCAAGAGTTTTCCAACTTTTTTTTCTAACATTTTGTTGTAGCTTTAACTATTTAGGCACGGTTTTTTAAATTAGCAAGCGTTGTGCAAATTTTAAACTTTCAATATATTTTTTTTCAATATGCTTTTGTATTTTTTTAATATTATGACTTTTTTATTATATAAATAAAAAATTAATTTTTTTATATAACAGTATTTATTCACTAAGGTCTTCAAAAATTTTAATTAAAAACTATATAATTGTGTCGCCAATTAAATTAAATCCAATTAAGATAAAGACTTTAAAGAATTTTTCTTAGTATTATTGAAGTTACGATGGTTTACGTTCTGAACAACTCCGTTTTCTGCCTGAACTGTAGTTATTAATCTTGATGATTGATAATAAAAAACTAAATTTCAATTGATAATTTATTTACGAGCTTAACTCGGTGTAGATAATGGTATAATGCACTGATGCTCTGTGCTGACACAGCGTCTCTCAATCACTAGACTAATCCTTAGTACATACGTAAGTGTTGCTATGCTGTGCTAATCTTAACATTGTTTTGCGTTATTCAATTGATATTTTTCTGCTCCAGACTTGTAAAGTTGTGTTTCTTCTTATGTTAGTTGTTGTAACTTGATTTAACAGTATAGACTTACCAGAATATAACAGCATCTTTGATTTACCAATCTGGCTATTAGCGTCTGTCTGAAATTTAAAGATTCTTACTGAAAATTTTCACCTAATTCAACTTTTCACAACTGTGCCATTTATTAAACTAGCTAGAAGAATTCTCAAGCGTGACGAAATTTCCTAGAAAACAGCTGCTTGTTTCCAAACTAACAAATACATAACATCAACAGTCAACACAACCTCTTCAAAGTTTGATTTGTGCGCTTTAAGAGAGTTTTAGAACTGTTAATTTATATAATTATTCGGTTGTTGTAATATAAGTATGTTTTCTTATTTTACACCTTTTAATTATAGTAAAATAAAGCCTAAAACAATTCAGATTGTTTTATTTAGAAACAAAACTTTAACCAGTCTAAGATTTTGACGTCAGCATTTGCCCACTTAATTACTTCAAGCACGATTTAGTGTACACGCGTTTGTGACCATTTTTTTCTTTTTTGTGTGAAAAACAGCTTTTTTTCTAAATACATATTTACACTTTATCTTTGGAGCAAACCATTTACATAAAAAAAGTTTGTGTTAGTATTAATAGAAATAGTTAATTAAACTAAAAATGGAGCCTCTCACTTGTTAATCAAGTTATACACAAAAGCTGTTTAACAGTTTGTTATTATTAATTAGTTGATAAGTTTATCATTAAAAAAAAGACCCTCTTAGAGAAGAAAAAACAGTTTTTAACAGATTTGTGTTAAATTTTTGTATTATCTTAATAGAACTACAAACCTTTGAGAAACTTGATTGGTAAGAAATGAGTGTGAGATTTATAAAAATTGCAAAGTTAGGCTACCAAGGGATAAAGTTCGTAATCAAATTGAAGTATCACACATACGTCATGTTGTGTCACGTATTTGATAACAGCACTGTTCACAGCGTAAAACTGTAATCTAGTTGGCTCGTGCAGTCCAAGCTCAAAGCAGCACCCTAAAGAAAGCGATGCCGGCTGTGTTATAAAGGAATAGCGTAGTGCTAAACTCCAATAAGATAAAGAGTTTCTTTCTTGACAAAGTAATAGCAAAAGGTCTAATTCTGTATTTTTAGAACGTATTTTAGATAAATTCGACTGGTCGTTGTTAACAAAAAATAATGAATAACACTAATAAATTTATCGAAAGAGTAGTTTAAAAAAATCCTGACAAAATCGGTATTCATGAATAGAGTGTTAATAAATGAAAAATTAGTGTGAGATTTGAGAAGTTTGTGTGAATTCGCTCGAAATAATAATTCTTTTGGAAATACTTGGTCTTTCAGGGTGTAATATTTGCAGGCAGAGCTTTACCCTTCACTCTTTGAAATAAATAAATGGGTGTATAGTGTTGGAATACCAAGCTGGAAAATTCCGAGTACGAACACGTTAAAAAATAAGAAAATACAACATAAGTAAAGCCAATTTCGCTATATCATTTCCGCTGAATACGTAAAATGTTCGTAGTCACGGAAAATGTGAAAAATGTTTAAGAAGGACAAAAAATGAGAGAAGTTCCCAATAAAGACACGAGTGGAGGGGTGGTGGTGACGCGACTCAAAACGTGGACGAACTACTGATCACTTCCACCACTCAATAAACACGCATTTTGGCTTGTCAAGTCATCTGTTTTAACTCTTCCGTCCCTTCTGACCCGGCTTTTAGACGGTTTTTTGTACCAACACTAAGGAAATCCAAATAAAATGCCATCTGCTGAACAAATTAACTCAATAAAAGCAAATCAGTTCAGGAACTTCTTCGCACACATGCAGTGAAATCAAGGGAAATCGATCTGTCAAAGACATGTGTCTTTTACAAAACGCACGATTGAATTTTCAATCCATCGCTAATCATGTGTGGATAATTTAAATTGCTCGATATTCTACCAGACAGTCTTATTCCAAATAAGATAATTAACATAAAACAATTGTTTACAACCTAAAATTATCACAACAAAGTAAAAAGTAACAATAATAAAGTCTTGCAAGATATACAAGAGAAGCAATTATAAAATCACTTGATAAGTCAGCCAACAAAGTTCTAAATGGGTGTTTCGTACCATCACTGGCATTCTTTAGCTGTAATTATGCAACTCTTTGGAGAAACGCTTTCTTTATTTCAAACTCGATTTAACCAATTCAATAATGAAAATAAATTGGAGAAGAACGAAAGGCAAAAATTAAATTGGAGGGTTTAAATGTATTTTATCAGCACGTCCTAAGCCATGTTCTCGGTTTAAATAAAGATGTACGTGCAGTTTAGAACTGGAAGAGGCGCTACTGGAAAGGAAAGAAGTACGTGATGAGTCTACTCAGGGCGTGGATAACGTCTCCACCACTCTTAACTGATGTACATTTTATCTCGTTAACAATTATGTACTGCTTAGATATACATACAGAGTGTATGTTTTAACTGATAGTAAATTATGCAAAACACACAAATTTGCCTTTTATAGGACATACACTCTCTCTATTTTGTTTGAGAAATTTGGCCCCTTAAGTGACCATACAATATGTCCCCGTATTGACGCACAAGAAAACGTATTTTTAATTTTTTAGAAAATTTCAATATTGTTGATTTGTCTTGCTTGTTTTCAGAGACCGAAAACAAAAATTGTCTTCTATTTAACTGAAACGGTTCTCAAGATAATATCAATTTTGTTTGAAATTTGGACTTTTTGTAATTTTTAGAAGTATCCCTAGTAAGCTGATTTTGTTGAAAAATATCACTGATTGACAGCAGATGACAAATCTAATAAGTTAGTAGAACTGTAAATTAAATCCTCGCTAATTTGAACATTATTTATGCTATAATGTTAACTTTACAACAAAGATTTTATCTAATTTAATGTTATGAAACTGGGGAAAAGTGCTACCGAGTTGTCAGAAAATTCAACCAAAAATACCTAGAAGTTCTATTCAAATTGCGGTGCAAAACACTCAGTGACCAAATTCCGGTTTTAAACATTAAGAAGTCAAGAAAGTTGTTCAATAAAGACAATACTGCTTCAGTTCTTGCCGTTTATTCCGCAGTCTCATTTAGTCTCATTTAGACAAAATCTTCAAAAAGAACAAAATTTCACCATTTAAACCGCAATTAAGACAAACTCTAGAAAATGGTGATAAAGTTCAACGTCTGGATTTTTATTTGGAAATAGCCTACAAAGTTTTGAAAAATTTAAAATTTGATAAATCAATTATGTTTTGCGATGACTCAACTAACAGCACTGGAGTGCGACATATCCAAATTCAAGATTTCTTGTCGCAGAAAACATTAAAAAAATAATAAATGTGTAGTATGCGTATGACATTATTTGGCTCATATTATTTGATCAAAATTTAATCCGTAATTCATATTTAGAAATATTACAAAATTTTTTAACTAAAAAACTAGATGAATTGTCGTTAAATTACTAAAAAAAATGTTTTTTCAGCACAGTGGGTGCCCTGCTCATTATGCGGACATAATTGTTCGCTAGTGGCTCAATATAGAGTTCCATGACAACTAGATAGGAAGAGATGGTAGCATTTTATAACCACCGAGAAGTCCTGATCTTAAAGTAATGAGCATTTATCTGTGGAATCGTTTAAAGCAAATTGTGTACAGTAAGCTACTAAACAATGATGTACAGAAATTTGTGATAATATGAGTGCTTCAACTGTTTTAGTAATTCTAGCTCATTATGTTAATGCTATTGAAATCTGATTAATTCCAAGCCGCGTGCTAATTGAATGTTCATTTAGAGCACCAAATATTTTTATACAACATTTGATTACACTCTGTATACATATGTATAGAGAGAAATATTCTAGTCTGAAACACAGCTTCAAGTTTATGTAAATCCGTTTATCTATCCTTGTTGCAGAAATTTGTTACTGTATGTTGCACTTTGTACCTGATGCATTGCTTACAGGACTAATTTTCTGACATAAATAATAACAGTGGGTAGAATACAACCGCAATGTTAGGAGTTTGACATTGCAATAAAGCATTTGCGGAAGAGGAATAATGTGACGCTAGTGAAGCATGGTCCAGTCTAGCTGATTGTGCGAAACCCAACTATTTATAACATTACTAAATAGCGTCCACATATCTCACTATCTAGACAGGGAGTTTTGCAAAACTGTGGTTGTATTGAACAATTGGCATTTACTCAATGACTACACATACTTTATTGCCACGTTTCTCACCGTCTATAGCTTCACGTGACTAATTATTTTCCTTACAAATTTTGATACAATAGCTTGGATAAATTCTATTACGATGCAGCGAGAGATGTCTTCACAAGCTTACAGGATAAAATGATACATAAAAACGAATTTATTGCAACATATCGAAATCGGGTGCAATTTAACAAATCTAATTTATATTTTCGTAAAAAAAATTTTTTGAATTAATTAATTCTTTAATTAACAATTTTTACAATAATATAAATATTTGCTTGAGTATGTTTTAGTTATAAAGAGAATAAATCATATAGTAATTGCAAAGAAGCTTTGATCGGAGATATTTAAGTATCTTATCATACTTTATTAAGCTTCGATTATAAAAAATCTTCTCTATTATTAAGAGTTATTGATCGATGTCGCAAAAATGATTATTAAAGTTAGAAAACTTTTTGTAGAGAATTTAACGCTCTTTAATTTTAGTAACTAACTCTTCTTATAAGAACAAGCATTTCCTGAGTATTCTTTAGAAAAAAAGCTTTGAACTTTTTAGTCTTTAATATAATTTTGTGAATAATAATTGAAGAAGCCGCATTGGGTGTACACAGTACTTATCAATAAATTCGGCAAAAGTTTCATTGTAAACGAATTTTCAGGAAAGTAATAAATCCGTCCTGAGTGAGTAACTTTTTTCATTTCGCAGAGAGAAAGTAAGTAAACATTCGAGATATTTTCTTTTTTCCACAACGCACGTAATGGTAAACAAAGATATGTTACTTTTAACCTAAGGAAACATGGAAAACCGTTTAGTCAGTCTCAAATGGGCTTATATCGTCCAAATAAACTGCATTAACGCATACGTTTCTCTAGACCTTTTCGTGAGTAAAGGTAGAATGTGTGCAGCAACGGCTTTATTCATTTATCCTCTACGAACATGATTCATCCCTCAGCTTTTATTAAATCATTCACTTACTTGACATGATAAACTAATTTGTGATTCACGCTAAGAGTTTCTTTTATATTACAAGATGGAAAATTTCTTGAATAACTGCTCAACATCATCAGTATTTTTAGATACTCTAACTTTTGCTTTCTGTTAGCCTCCCAGTAAATACAATTATAAGGGCAATAACTAAAAAAATACAAAGATGTTAGCACAAATAATTGTGTAATATACGCCCGGAAACTATTTTACGAGAGCTCATTACCGCGCACTGCTTTGAGATAAAATGAGATAAAAAAATATATAATTTGGTCAATTGCTAATTAATTAGTCGCATCGATCGTTATTAACTCTTGAAAAAGCAAGTGCAATCAAGCCTCTCTTTTCAAAATCGTTAATAAATAAACGAGCTCAAAGCAAGTGCCTCAAGTATTTTTATGACTTCATTGTCCACGATAAATAATATAACCGTCCCGACATAACGTATTTCATGTTGACCTTTTCGTTTCGAACTTGTATGGCGTATACTTGGGGTTAGTGTGAAATCAGCCTAAGGGACGCCAGGCGCCGGGGCGCCGTGCCGAGCCGTCGCCGGATTGCGTGAGCTAATGCCACTCATTTGCAGTCTTTATTGCATGATTATTGCTGCAGGTATTGCGGTTTTACTGCAGTTTCATTGTCCTAAAAACGGCTATTGTCATTGAGACTTCGCAGGATCAAGCTGATTGCCAACAAAAAATATAGCTCTCAGCAGTTTTTGGTTTAGGAAAGTCTAGTTGCAACACAACTTCGAATAAGGGACATCAATTGAAAGGTGGTCGTTGTCTAGTCTGAATATTTATTATGCCCACTAGAAGTATCCATATCCAACGTGCTATGCTGCACGATAGCGAACAATTTATTTTCTACATGTCCTGGAGTCGTGTCCAAGACGTGATGTAATGTTTTAATTATAACACATTGTTGACAAGTTCTTTCACAATCGAGGATAAGATCTTAAATTATACCTACCTGTTGGATGTATTACATTGAAAGGTTTTGGAGATAAATGCTAAATATTCTCAACGAGTATTTATTGTTAAAAAATTGAAGACAAATGTTCAATAGGTATCCTGTATTTACATAAATTAAAAAATGTTTTTTTTGATTTTCTTACATTAGTATATTTACCAGAGATTTTTTGTAGATTTATTTTAACAGAAACCTAAGTTAACACAATTAAATTTTATTTTATATATCAAAACACTTTTATTGAGAAACAAAAGTAGTTGAATATAATTCTACCCAAAAATTAGAAGACAAATGACAGTATAAATGCGAATGTCAAAAGAACAGATATTACATTAGTATATTATCTTCCTACCTGAGTTTTACGTCAATTTATTTTAACAGAAACCAAATTTAACTGATTTAAATTGTATATACCAAACACTTGTGCTGAGAAACAAAAATTTTTGAGTGTAATTTTACCAAAAAATTTAGTGTCAAATGACAGTATTTATGCGGATGTGAAGTGAGCAGATATTACATTAGCATATTATTCTTCACTTGAGTTTTTATATAGATTAAATTTAGTAGAAACTTAATTTAAGAGATTAAAATTATCAGTTTTTAAAAATAGGCATCAAATCGCGTTTAAATATTTAGACGATAATGCTGAAATAGTATATAAAATCTTAGTCAAAGAGTTAAGTTAACCGAAAGCAACAAGCAACCAATTTTGGGAGAGGATTTTTCCTTTTCGCATTTGGAAAATAGTAGGACAGGCCACGGCAACAAAATAAACTGAAGTCTCTTGAGGTCCGTTGTGCTGGGCAAGTTGTGTAGAGACACCGAACAGATATTCATAGAACTGAAAGTAACCTGGAAATGTAACCCAACGGGATGCGTCTTCATTCGATTGAATTCCCAAAGGAATGAAGCACGGCCTTTTTGCAAGCTATTGCCGTATGTAAATGCTTTACTTCTCGTTATTGGTAGTGAGTTAATGTTTTCGCTTACTACAACATTCCTTCGAGTCAACGAACGTACTCAATAATACATAAAGTAATTTGTTTTTATTTAAGAGTCAAGTTCAAGTTTAGCTTTAATCAGCACGTAATTTTAATAGAATTTTTTATGTCCTGTTGAAAATTATCACACGTTTGGGAGCTCCCGGTAAACATTTCACAGCTATAAAAACTCTACATCTCCAAACTTCAATCATTCAAACTTCTATCCTACACAAAATGAGGTTCCTCATATTCTTAACCTTCATTCTCCTATCGGCAGCTGTGGTGGTAAGTTTAATTTAATTTTTAGAGAATTGCTTTTAGACACAATTTTCAGGTTCCTTACTGCTTACCAAACTACCCCATAATGCTCCAATACGTGCCCTTAAAAGCAAAACTCAAAGCGAAACTTTGTGCCAAATTCTGTGGCAGTGTAGCTCCAGCAACAACAATTTGGTGGGCATAATACTGTTTTATTTCTTGTTATCTTATAAAATATTTTATTTTTTGTTAAATAAATGTTACAACTTACATTAGTATGTCACTGATAAGAAAACAAGAGCTCTAAAAAAGACAAGTCATTCTTCAATTGCATGTGTGAATGCAGTAGTGGCTCTCCTCGTGCATGTTGTTTGATCGTAAAGTTTAAGTTGGATTGCAACTGCAGTCGGCCTCGTGGCGACACATGCCTCCAAATATGCCAATGCAGACTGCAGAAAGTAAATTTAATATTTGAGTAAGACCCGGTTCAGTTCAAGTAAAAACTTTCAACGCAAGTGTTACATTACACGGTCTTTTCCTGATGTTTTCTATACTGCATCACACGCGACGCTTCACTAAATAAACAATGATATGAAATGCAATTGCCGTGCTTTGCCCTCATTTCGCGTTAAAACAATGATGCGATACTGTCATACTATTGTTTTCACTGAATTTATTGCTAAGTGGACTATAAAACGAACGTAATTAACTTATTTACTGTCTAAATAAACACACTTTAATAGAAGAATATTGAAGTTCTATTAACACTAGTTGAAAGTGCAAAAGTTCAAAAAAGAATGTTTATTTTTGCGAAACACAAAACACTCTTGCAATAACAATTTTGATAGAGTTTGTTCTTTACGTAATGTGACGATTCTGACAACTATTACTGACAGTACGGCAGCCGAATTTATCTAAGAAATACTTCAAAAGGTTTTTTTTATGGCGCTCTTTACATCTTTTTGAAGTGATCACTTATTATTATATTATCGCAATGTACTTTATGTTTCCTACATTATATGATGTCCTCTTCAACATTGATTGCTTGAAACTGTATGTATTCAAGGCTTCTTTCCATTTATTTAGAACTGTTTAATTGTTAGAGCCACTAGTTATATAACAAACTATATTATCTTACCCAAATAAGTGTCTATGAATGACAGCTCTAATTCAAACAGTCATAAAAGAATATTAATTTAATAAATATTTTATTAAGTTCAGCTGATCTAACCCTCTTGATTCAGTAATCTAATAACAATGAAGTTACCGACGCGTTAGTGGCGAGTTGTTGTCGTATAAGGTTAAAGGGTTAACAGTTAATTAGTAGGACACTATGTTTGTAACGCTATGAAGCCTAAAGATTTGGCAACTACCCAACTAGGATTGTCTCGAATCCGTATAGCATGGTAATGGAGTCTAAGCTGAAGACACTGATCTCTCTATTTTTTCTTCTAACTCCAGGTTTTGTTTACTGGTTGAAAGTGTTTCAAATATTGAGAACGACGTCTCGAATTGAAGCAGATGCGTCTGATGTTAAACCAGCATCGATATTTTATCCGAAAAAATAAAAAATGCGTGCAACGCATTTTCCATGATGGGCTTCATGCAAAGCGTAACTCTGTCGGTAGAGAAGCCGTCAGTCTGAGTAAAAAGTTGACTTTGGAGCAAGTTAGCAAGAGAACACGTGTCACAAAGGCGTCCCGCCGCGTACCGACGCTGGATCCTTCGCTAGATATTGCAGAAAACGTGCCTAGACTTGCAACGAACGCGAGACGTTATATTGCAAATCTCATTTGTGACAATAATTTATATGTAAATATATCCATGTTATACGTGTTGCATTCCAAAAATTCAAATATCTAATATGTTTACATTATTTTTTTCTTTCGCTCGGTTGTTACACGCAACTGTTAAATTATAAATCTTCCAGGCAACTTAATAAGATTTTTTATATATTTCAGAAACGCGCCACCAATTCAAACAGATTCCCAAAAGACTGCTGCATCACAAAAAACTACTTTTTCCAATTTATTCTCTCTCGTAAATTTGTTTATTTATTTCGCTCATACGCGGCGAAGTTGAATTGCCAAACCAATACAAAAAACTCATTGTATATTACAACACAGATAATACTATTTCTCTTTTATTTTCAATCAAAAGTTCACATTAGAAATAAAAATTTATTGATTTGTTGAATAGCAATAACAAAAACAAAATTTGCTAGTGAAAGATTTAATGTCTTTTATCCACAATTACCTTTAATTGAAGTTTTATCCACACTTACGAACTGTATAAAGTAACACTTTATTCACTAGTAGAATAATAAAATCACTTTATTTCCCTAGTGGAATAATGAAAAACAACAATCTTAAATCAATCGCATTTTATTTATTATTATTATTGACATTAACATTTACATTAATAAACATTTCATTTTTTGTTTTATTATATTTCACATCGTTTCCATTAATAAGAAGCTTGTAGTTGTTATCGGTTTCAGAACGAATAGCAGTTGTAGGAACAATGGACGTCTCCTCTAGTAAGGAACAACTAGTACCAGGAAAAGCTGGGATTTTCCATTCGATATCAAGCTTATTAGATACAAAATCTTCGATATAAGTTTCTGCTATGGCGGAGCTTCTCCACCCATCATGTCGTTTAATTGTTGTAAGATTAGGACCTCCATTGGCAAGTAAAGTTGTTGAAGTGCGCCACATACAATGGCCGGTATAAGCTTATGCATCCGCCACATTTTAAAACGAAGCAACTTTAAAAGGAACTTTTGATAAAGTATTAATTCCAGCAGGTTGCGATGTACATCTTCGATTAGCGTATTGTAAAGAGCATCTCTTAACGGATAACTTTTTCGGATATAAGGACATGTATTTCCTACACTTGTCCACAGTGTTGATAGAGAATCCTTCTTCTATAATTGTGAATTTTCGTGAAACGATTGTCTTGATATCTCGCTGTCTTCTACGTCACTGATTTTCAAATTTGTCAGCTCACAGCATCTATAGCCACCGGACACCCCCATTATTAATGCAACCTAAAATATTCCAAAATTCATCAAATGTTTTTTATCGCAAGCCCTTGTCAAAAACTCTTCCACGTGTGCTCTTTCCAATACTGGAGCTTTCTTCGACCTTTATCCTCTTCACTGATTCTTCAGGTAGGCCATAAGCTGATATAAATAAAATATTTTGCAATGTTTTTATAGACCTTTATAGCGGCCTTCAGCATGGAGTACTTTGACCACATAGATGAAATTGCATACCTCTTCTTCAAATTTAAGAAATACGATAGCAGAACTTCCTCATTTATTGTCATTACCTCCCGTTCTTCTTTCCTTTTATTAAATTCTAAATATACTTTTTCATAACGTTCGCTGGACTTCGCAGGCAATAACTGGCGAGTCGCTTCTTCAGCTTCCTCAAGAATTGGCTTAGGAACAGTATCACTTTCTTCCATTTTCACCAACTTGCACAGCGTTTTGTACAAATGGAGTCGATAAACAATCGAAAATAAGTAGCAACGATCTAACACCTCCTAATCCTCCCATGTTTTTTAGTTGATTTCAATAATTTTTGAGGTGACATACGCTGTCAGAGTGTAATGTCAAATCATTTTTTGATGCCATGCGATGAAATTTTGGCGATTCTGATTTTAAATCGCTGTAATTGTGGATATAACGTTATATTGGATTCGTGTTTTAGTCGCGTTTTATCCATTTAAGAATATTAAATATTCTTGTGTGGATAAAACGCTGTCTAAAACACTTATACAATAAATAACTATAACTGTTCTAAACTCTTTACAAATTTAGAGTAGTTGAAGAAACTGTTAATTCAGATATTTTGGGTATTTACCTAGACTTGTTTTGTGTTTAATTATTGACAAAGCTCTTCTTCATCAGGTAAAAACGATAATAATAAGTCGCGTTTGAGACTTCTAAGTAATAACAATCGCACTAACCGGAAACAGCAGCTAGGAAGCTGATAACCGAATTCAAAGTTTTTACTCTGATCGGACTTCAAAAACAAAAACATCACTAAAAAGGTAGTTTTAGATAAAAAAAATTCAAAAATACCATAATTAATTTTTATATTTTTATAAAATGCCTTGTGCAGCTTCCATTTTTATAAACTGCCGTTTGCTGCTTTCAATTTTTATAAAATGTAATTTAGGCCTTCTGGTTATAATTAAAAAAATGTAAAATCTGTTTTCTTGATTTTGATTTTAATAAAATGTCTTTTCAGACAGCTAATTTTTATAAAATGTGCTCTTTAATGTACTTATGTTTTTACAAAAAATCGATTTTTTTTCTAATTTTTATAAAATTTCCAATTTTAAAATTGTTGCCTGCGGCTTTCAGCTTTTATAAAAGTTATAAAAATCAGTTTTTTTTAGAATCTTATAAAAGAAGTGTAGGTACGAGTACATAGTGAAAGAGACATATTTTTAAAAATAGTAGAAAACACTTATCGCTCACTCACTATTTACTCCACGACACAAACACTTGAATCTCAGACTGTATTGAAAGCAAAACTTGTATGAAATAATACCTTGGTAATTGATTTTTCTTATCAATTTCTTAAATGCTTGTTTGTGTAGTTGCAAAGTTCGCATCATCGAAATTTTAGCAACGTGCACTTTAGAGATTTTAAGCCGGGCGCCTGATAACAAAGCTACAAAAAGATGATAAGGTGCTTTATTTATGGAACTCGGACGAAGCATAAGAACCAGCATATTTCCAGTAAGGTATTTCGATAACACAAACCGGAATCTAAAGAAATGTCGTAGTTTATTCCGCTTTTGACTGAATATCTTTTCTATGCACATGTATACCAAAGATATGTATATTTATGCGTTAAAAGTTTTCTTTCCGTATCAATAATTTTATTGTATTTTTGCCTTTGCAGTATTAAGTCTGTTTCATTAATCTTGTCTCGATTTTTCCTTGCATTACATCAATAAGCAAAAGAAATAAACCAAAGTTGAAGTGCGGCAAAGCTTGCATATCAACCGGAAGTGAAGGTGTCAAGCAGGTCACGCTAGTCGGGTCACCCTATAATGGAAACTCAGTCACAAGAGATTCATTCTGTTCTGTGTATTCACCACAAAACCGAATCTCACGAATACAGATGAGAAAAAAGGTCACTTCATTTGAATGTATCACTTTCTTATCCGAACGAAATTCTCTCTTATACACTTAATTTTATTTATTTGATCTGTATCTCACGGGATCTTTTGCTATATTTTCCTGATTTTGTAGATATCGAAAGTGGAGGTACAACAGAGCTTTTGCTGTCTTTGGCATTATCATCACTTTGCGATTTTATCGGTTTAAAACGTTTCGAACCTTTTCTTTCGTTTTATTAGTAACGTAAGGTTTTATCTGAGTGTATAGTATCATTTTCATTATTGAGAAACAAATTGAGGATAAAGATAATCGTATAAAGAATATCGCCTAAATCCACTTAAAGCTTTATCGAATACAAACCAATATTACCGAAAATTGAACCATTATTTAACAGTAAAATTTCATTCTGAAAAAAAGCTATTTCTGGGTCATTGCTTCGCAACGGTTGCAGCCGGCATTTTCTTACAATTTTCTCCACAGTGATATCAACGTAATCAGTGAAAAGTAAATGAAATTCACCGATGATATTGACTTGGGAAATGAAATAATTGCGTTGGGACGCTGGGTAGTAGAATGCGATTATTTTATTATTTGCAACATTATTTTCAAGAAAACTCATTAGACTGACCACGGCTTAATAACGCACAAAACTTCTAATTTTTTCTAATTTAGCAAGTAAGAAAAGTCATTCCAACTTTTTGAATTCGGTAAAACAGTATAATGGAAAAAAGCGTTGGAAATATTTGCATTATGTATACTGATGATTGAGGCCAACAAAAGCCACTGTATGCATACTAAACCAGTGAAACTCAAGACGAGAACCAGGAATGACTTTTCGAACCGTGAGCGGTATTAGTTATATTGCAGACAGACGACATTCATCTTAGACGTGGACTTTTTCTAAGCCTTTCAACCGTTCTAAATAAAACAACTGGATATGTCTTTTCACGCATACCAATATAAAGTCACAAAATCAGTTAATATAAAACAGATAATATATTCGAGAAACTATTCTACTATTACCTATTTTAATGCGATATTTTTTAGGGTCTTTGTAATTTTATTTGCGTTTTTAATTAGCCATTT
Source organism: Tribolium confusum (assembly GCA_029207805.1). Classification (NCBI taxonomy): domain Eukaryota; kingdom Metazoa; phylum Arthropoda; class Insecta; order Coleoptera; family Tenebrionidae; genus Tribolium; species Tribolium confusum. The sequence goes on from JALGAY010000004.1 coordinate 3,544,936, forward strand.
TAGTAATAATTTTATTTTATTTTTACTCTATATATTTATTTCTACATTACATTTTTATCAAATATCTGGAAAATTTTAAATCACCAGATTTTATACTATACAGAATGTTACAAAATTTGCAGACAAACAAAATGGTGGACGTTTCTTTAGAGTTAAAGAAAAAAAATAAGCAAACAGCTTTTTAAGTTTTTAAAATACATGATGATAAAGGATCCTATATGTTGGTATCTATATCAGATACAAAAACATATGTTTCACGTAGCTTTACGATTATGGAAGAAAGATTTGCAGTTAATGTGCTGGATATTTGTAGAAAATATACGTTTTTTCTACTTTACGTCGGTAACAGAGTCTGATTTGGATGCGGTAATAGCTATTACCGCACCCAAATTGCGTGCGGTAACAGCTAGTGCAATTTAGTGTTTTCGGATTAGTAACACCGTGTAATACGCTATCGCTGAAATGAAACGTTATGTTTCTGTCACCGTTGAGATTACAGTAATTATATTCGAATAAATTTTGTTGCACTTGATGACCAGCAGTATTCCTCAACAAAGTGTTTTTGTGTGTGTGTGTCGCAATTAATCTATAAAATATTTGAAAATAAGGTGGACACTGGACAACGGTGGTAGACGTCACAAACTTTTCTTTTGAGGTTAGAACAGCGTTAAAGTGAAACTTGAAACTAAAATGGAGCTTTAGGCCTTTATTTTGAGCATTTACAACCCCCATAGCATTCGATAATTTACAAGTTATTTGCTAGATGAGTGTATAAATCTGCTTGACTGAATGCTTAACGATGAAATGAAAGGAGTCGCTGAGAACCGCAAATAGAGTGGGAATTTAGAGATAAATGGAGATTTTCCTTACTGTGTTAATGCCAATTGGATTATTCAATCAATAACCGATACGGTAGGTAAAAATGAACCATTTGTGAGTGACTTACACAGAATTTTAGACAAATTTGAAAACATTTCAAAGTTCAATGACTTCATTGACACTTTAGTGACATTTTTATTACCAACTGTCTCGTATTAACGCAAAAGTCCCTAAAGATTAAATAATTAACTTTTTTACTTAAAAATTACGTAAAACACGTAAAGTAGAAAAAATAGCATTAAGATTTCTTTAATATACTATTTCCTACCTAAGAATATTTCTCACAACAGGTTGTTTTTGTGCTATAAAAATGAGAACTACACAATACAGCCAGTGGAAATAAATAGTCTATTCAAAATACATTCAGTAGTAGCTGATTTTTTGACATTACTAAGATGATACTGGGTGGAAATTCAAAAACAGAAGGCAATGTTATTGTGAATACTAAAAAGCAAAAATCGAATAAATGTGGAAACAACATTGAAGTGACAAAAAATGAAGCAAATAAAGTGATATTAACAGCTTTGGATATATTATACAGAAGTCCTGTTTCAACAAAGAAAAAATTGTCAGCTTAATATTTTAGACATGTTTTTAAAAATTATTTTTTTAACATTTTATAAACTCTCCTACATTAATCTTTTTCATAATTTTGAAAAAATATCACAAATAATTTGTGGCCGAGTCACAAGTACTGAACCACCAAACTTTGATCTCTATTCTATGTCAAATTCTTTTCATTATTGTAAATGTAAAAATAACAATTTGATCTGTCAATTTTGAAACACTCTGTATATCATATTTTAGTGTTATTGTTCACGTTTATTATATAACAATTTTAAAGCATTACAAAATATTGAAACAAAAAAAAAAAATTTGGTAAAAAATTTCTATTTTAGTCTGTTTTTGAAATCTTGTGGTTAATGGGTGGCAAAAAGAACAAAAATTTGCAATAAAAAGTGTTCGACTCTTTCTGACATTCAAATTTTTTTAGAAAAGTAGATAATTTTTTTTTTATTGTATAATGTCTTTCAGCTGATGGTTCTTCTTTTATTTTATTAGTTGTTTTTGGTCACTTATTTAATTGATAGCGACCTTATTGCTTTAGTTGAAAGTTTATTTTCATCAGCACTGTGACTTGTTCAAAATTCTTTATTTTTTATTTAAACATTTTTTTGTTTGTTGTTTACGTATTAGTACTCAATTTTATTTTTGCTAATCTTTAACATGTACATACAGCTCTGCTACAGTTTTTATCTGTAGTAACCGAAGGGTAGATATACAAATTTTTCATGTTATTACGTAAATTTCTTTAAACAATTTTTTACAGTAAAAAATTTTCGAAAATTTACTTGGAATTTCTGAGGATTTCTAAAAGACTTCTTTGATCACAAAAATTTTGTTAAAACGTGTCCACTCCTCGGTAGCAATAGTAGGTATATTGATCTAGTTCTGTCTTGTAAAGTTTATATCTAAGACTATCTTAAGCTTTCAATTTACCAATACGTTTCCTCAGTTAGTCAGGTTATCTTAAGATTTTTTGAACTTATTTTCCAAATTTTGAGTATTTTGTTTTTCTTTTTCTGAGTATTTCTTAAAGCATTCAAAGTTATTTTAATTGAAAAAAAAATATTATTTTATATTTTATTTTTTTTAAGTCTTATATCTGCGTTTTAATTATAAATAAATAGAGAAATTTAATAATCTCTCTTTTCAGATATCTAAAAACAGGAGTAAAGGTGTTTTTACAATTACCTTCTTATTGTGGTTCGCTTTTTGTTTATAAAATAAAAAAAATTACAACAATAGTTTATTTATAAAAATCTCATTTTCAGTCTTTTTACTCATGACCAAAAAATCTAGCTGTTTTAGTTTTGAAACTGCAACGTCTCAAGATATATTTTTATGTCTAAACGAAATTTTGACTATAAGATTTTTGCATTAAAACTTTTGAATTATTATAGAATTTTGGTAGCTTTTATAACATTTTTAAAAATGGGTTTGTTATTAATTTTGTTTAATAACTTATTTAACAACATGATTTTTTACAATTTTACAATTTTAGTCATATTAATTAAAATCTGTATTATATTTAAGCTCGATCAAGTGTCTTTATGTAGATCTATTATTTTTGGTATATCTGATTACATTTTTAGTTTATACAAAGATTTTAAAAAGCTTTTAAAAGGGTAATTGCGTGCCAACTTAGTCAAATGCTTTGTTTCCAGTATTGTTTTATTTCTTAGTTTGACTAGTCACACAGTAAATTAATAAGAATTATTTATTTATTTTTACACATTATAGAACGGTGTATCCACTTTTGAAAAAAAAATACAGTCGCAGTTCAAATAAAATTGTATTTTAAACAGTTAGGTTGATTGTAAGTACCTAATCTAATTATTGTTTGAAGAGCAAGATGCATTTTAGAAATTTTTGTATAATTTGCAGCTTTTAGATTGTAGATGTTTCCCTTGTATGGCATTCTCAATAAAACTGATTCTATGTGGATGACTGCTTCACATTTATGGTGTTCAGGTGTCGTAAACATGCCTTATTATCCGCTTTACGAGCCACCGTCTCCACCCAGCCTACAAACATGAATCGCCAGCGTGGTTCATTTTCTTAGACGGTGTTATTTCGGACACCAATAAACCACCGAACAACTCTTTTTATCTCATATAAAATCCTCTTATTGAACCTATATTTCAGTTATATCCCACTGAAAAATATTATTTCAGGCTGTGAAGTTACGTCGTGAAATTTATTCCACCAGAACCAACCTACGGAAAAGAATTAATAAATTTATTATTCTTAGTACCTGTGTCACGGCGACTTCTCCAAACTAAGTGAAATACCAATTCGAGAAACAAGATTAACCATAAATTTTACTCACAGCGGCTCTACTTAATGTTTCAGTCGGGTGTTCCCAAACAACAAAATTTCCTATTAATTGAAGAAATAAATATAAAAGAGCTTCGAAGATTTATTAAGAGAATCAAAAATAAAAGAAGACTTCAACTGCAATGCGGAACTGGACTAATTATTTGTTAACCCTCTTTACACGATAGTTCTTTAACTGGACGTGCTTACCTCATGCTGACCTGGCTCAGCGCCTTAAAACCAAGGAACCCCTGCACTTCCACCCCTATAAAACCAATACAGTCCGTGCCAAGTTACTCAACCGCAGGTATTAAGAAAAATATTTGAAATCGCTTCTTATACCAACTGCTAGGTATAAAACTGATATTGCCACTGTTGCCTTGTATGTATCAAGGCTTTACTAAATAAATATCGTACATGTGTTTTGTAGAAGAGTTTTAAAATAAATCCCTTATTTTATTTCACAGAACTCAAGAAATACAAGCTACATTGCAAGAAAGGATAATCGTTATTTTTAGGGATTATCAATCTAAAATAATTTATTTAAACAAGAATTTTTGTGACAGCTTATTAAAAAAAGCTTAAAATATAGAATGTGGCTTTTTACATTAATAAAAAAAATTAACAAAAATTTATTGCATTTCTTACTCTCTTTAAAGCTGTTACTATTCATTCATTTATTTTTAAGACATCGGGTATAACTCTTTTCTTAAACAAGGTGAATCTCTTTTAGTTTACAAAATAGAAAGCCCAAAATAAAATTTTTTGGTTAATTTCGTTAACATCTAATGTAACTTTTGAAGTCTGGAAATCAAATTTTTTTATCTCGTTTAGTTTTTTTTATCTTAAGATATGAGACTTCAAAACTACTAATTTGACATGTAAAGTAAATTTTAACCAAAATATTTTTGCATTTTGTTTAACTCAGACTCTTGAACAAATAAAAGCTCTTCTACAGTTTATTACATTTTTCGTTTATAATTTTATTTAAAAAAAAATGTTAACATGACTGTTTAACCTGAATAATGTCAGCCATTTTAACTAAGTCCTCTTACTTTAACTATTTGAAATGTTCTCATTATTACAACAGTCAAAACAAAAATATTTTTATAAAACATTTCTTGTTTGTGTTTTTGAATTTTAATTCAACAGTTTGGCACTCTTGTTTTAGGACATCCTGTGTATATTAATCTTGTTTCTTTTTACCAAAATAAATAAAATTATTATTGCTATAAAAATGCAATTTAAAATAGTAAATAAAAAATATTATTCCAGCAACATGTTTTGCTCTTTTTTATTTACCATCATCAAGTCATATAATTTACATAAATAAATATGTATTTCGTATTTTGTACAAGAGCAACATACCTTTACTGAAACAAGCATATTTAAACGATTTTTTTAAATTTATTATTTTAAAAAGGAATTGAAAAATTTACATTATTATTTGAAGCTATTGGGCGCATTTTGCATCAATAATAAATGCCTACTTTTTGTTCTAGAATCACAATAGTATTTTTAGAAGCACCTAAAAGCTAATGCTTTTCTGCCTGAGTGACATACAAAAGTTTCTCGTATAAAGTTCGACCAACAATATTCTGCGTTTACAACATAATCCTGCGATTAACTTTTCCAAATTTTTACGACACTCAACCTCAGCCCGCTGTAAAATTTTTTACCTACCAAAGTAGATATTTCTTAAGCCTATTGTCAATATCTGGTCGGCACTATTTTTATTGGGAATTTGCGGTCCAACCGTTATAAAGTACTTAAAGAGTCAAAGCAATAATCGCAGAATATTTTTAGTCGTACAATACTACCATTTACCGTCAAATTATTTATTTTGCGCGACTAAGGAGAAAACTGTATGATAACTAACTAATAAAAAAATAATAATGTTTTTATTTATTATTATTTAGTATAATTTGTGTTTTGCATTTCTGAATTGCACTTTATTTTTATTGTTTACATTATTTATTTTTAAACTTGGCCGGCAATGCAGAAACCTACATATGTTATTTGTCTACAACTAATTTGACAGTACAATAAAAAATAATGTTATTGTTTGTAATTGTTTATTAAGATGTGTTTTATTTAAATTTCTATTTTATTTTTTTAACGAAATAAAATTGTTTTAAATGAATTATACTGTAAATGTTGCGACAATGTAACATATGTACAAAAAAATTTAACAAAATTTCTACAGATAATCATCAAATTTATTGTCTTTATTCTATCTTGAATTTATTAAAACAAAAAAACAAGCTTTTTTAAAACACATGAATTGTCTTTATTAAGAATACATCAGGTTTGACTAACTGTTTTACTTGGTAATAGTGTGATGTGAGCATATTATGACATAAGAGGTCCACAAAACTCTCAAGAATGATAGAAGAGAGCATCAAAATCAAAACATTTATTTTTTAGCTAAGTGAAAAAACACTATTAAAGCTTAGTAGGCCATAATTAAAAATGACTATTTACATAGCTTAATTTTTAAAATTTTAAAAAAGCAATTTTTAAAAGCAATTATTAATACCAGATTTAACAATAAACAAAATTCAAATTAAACGTTTGACTATAATTTATTTTTTTATTATTATACAGGGTTAGTCTAAAGTATGGAATAGGCAGTTTATCTCTGTAAATATGAACTTTATAATAAAATGTCATCGATAAAAGTTTCTTAACTAATTATCCTTCATCTCTTAGCCTGCTTGTTGTCTTTTTATGTCAACGTATTTCCATGGAAACATAATTTTTTTTGTTAATAGCAACCTAGCAATTTTCTTGGTAATTCTTGTTCTTTTTTTTTCTTGAAACGACCTGATTTTTTTTTAATATCGTTTAAAAACAAAATTTTTGTTTAAATTCATAATTTCTAATAAACGACAAAATTGGTGCCAAATCAGATTCTCTGCTTTTTATTAATTTTTTAAATTTATTTGATAATAATTTTACAAAAAATAATAGTGGCCTCTGTTTCTTTAATGATATTCTTCATGTCAGTGTGACGTACGTTTTAATAAGTTAACAAATTAATTTAATAAAGATAGTTTTATTTTAATTTGTAAACATGGTGAAACTCAGTGAAACTGAAAGAATTGAAATTCTCATGATGGTTGGTTATGAAGCTCAAACACGTTTACACCAAGATGTTTGTCATTTATTTAACAACGTTCACCCTGAAAGAAATCCTATTGTACAATCCACGGTGTCTAAATTGGTTAAAAAATTTAGAGAAACTGGAAATGTAAAAGATATGCCAAAATCGGAACGTCCGAAATCAGTCACAAATCATAATCAAGCTCTTTATGTATTATGTACTAAATGTTATAGATAATCCAATTACGACACCCACGCAACATGCTTTGGATAATGATATTAGTCAATCGTCGATTGTTGGAATATTGAAAAAGAACACACACAATCTCTACAAGATACACCTTCTCCATGAGCTAAACGAAGATGATCCAGACAGAAAAATACAGTTTTGTGCAACCATGATGGAAATGATTGATAATAATCCAAATTGTCTAAACAACATTTTATATTCTGATGAAGCCACGTTTTGTCTCAATGAAATTGTGAACAGACACAACTGTCGATACTGGTCTAGTGAGAATCTTCATTAGATGATAAAACATCATACACAGCACTGTCAAAAACTTAATGTATGGGTTAGTATTATTGAGCAGCACAAAATAGGCCTATATTTAATTGATGGGAATTTAACTGCAACTAGATATCTACTCCTATTGCGTAATCACATTGTACCCGATATTGTACAATTATTTCCAGATGCAGATCAACAAGGAATGCCGAACCAAGATATTTAGTTTCAGCAAGACAGTGCTCCACCCGATTATAGAGTTGATGTTCGCCTATTTCTAGATAACATTTTTCCACGTCGTTGGGTAGGACGTCGAGGTCCTAGTAAATGGCCTGCTAGGTCCCTCGATTTAGACTCCTTAGATTTTTTCTTTTGGGGTCATTTAAAAACTACAATTTACAAAGAAAGACCTCAAAATTTGAAAGACCTGAAAGCCAAAATAAAGCACGGAATTGCAGAAATACTACCTAACTGGCTGTAAAATTCGTTACGCAATTTTTATGACAGATTAGGTTACTGTCAAGCTGTAGGGGGTCTTCAGTTTGAACATTTCATTTGAGTTAAAGATTATTTGATTGAATAAAGTATTATGGCCTTTTTCTCTAAAATTTAGGTATTAAAAGATAATAAAAAATACCAGGTTATTTTAAGAAAAAAAAGAGGAATAAGAATCACTAAGAAAATTGCTAGGTTGCTACTCAAAAAAGAAAAAAAGTTGCGTTTCCATGGAAATGCGTTGACATAAAAAACAACAAGCAGGCTAAGAGATAATAAATAATTAGTAAAGAAACTTTTATCGATGACATTTTGTCATAAAGTTTACATTTACGTAGATAATCTGCCTATTCCATAATTTTTAACTAACCCTGTATACCATATACTTTGAATTATATATATTAGCAAAAAATTTCTAAAACATTTAAAAAAATATTGTAATTAAACTTGTTGATAATTTTAAATAAATTAACAAAATTAAAAAAAATAATAGACTAATGTAGGACGAATAGCACAGCTTGAAAAATAAATTTAAATTAAATTTAAATTTTTTTTTAATTTTTACTGGCTACATAAAACAACAAGCAAGATTAAAGGTAGAATCAGAGACAATGTGGACTTGCTTGTTTTCGGTCAGTAAAATGTTTTTACCATTCTTGATACTTAATATAGTACAGTGGAACCTCCCTTAACGGACACCTCTGATCGACGGACACCTCTCAATAGCGGACAGTTTTTGTTTTTCGTAACTCGAATATACGTAAAACAGTATATTGGAACCTCCCAATAACGGACACTCTCAATAACGGACGCGGACAGTTAAATTTAGATTTTATATATAATGTTATGTGCAAAATCACCTCTCAATAACGGACAAATAAATAAACCCATTCAAAACGTAAATAATACTCGAAGTTCTAATTAGTTCCTAGAAGCGAGCGGTCCACGTCACAATACTCGATACTCTTATTCATCGCTTCTTAGAATTGAGTCGTTCGCGTCACAATATAAATTCATGCTTGTTGTTAAAACCAAATTAGTGTTAGATGCAGTGCCGTATCGAGAAGATGGCCACTAGTTCTGTCAAACGAAAGTTTCTTAGTGTTCAAGAGAAAATTGAAATTATTGAATTCTCAGAAAAATACAAACTTAGTGTCCGTGAAACAGCAGAAAAGTTTAAAGTGGGAAAAACTCAAGTTGGTGACATATTAAAGAACAGAGAAGAAATTCGAAAATCGTTTGCAGAAAATGGAAATTGTGAACGGAAAAAAAAGTTTCCCAAGACTGAAGGTGCTGCATTAGATCAAATTGTTTTCGACTGGTTTTGCAGAGTTCGTAGTAACAATATTCCTGTTTCTGGTCCCATTCTTCAGGAAAAAGCATTAGAAGTTTCTAGAGAACTGAAATTAGACCAGTTTAAAGCTTCAAATGGATGGTTAGAAAAGTTCTGTCACCGCTGGAATATAAACTTGAAAACTATTTGTGGTGAGGCAGCTGATGTTAACATGGAAGAAGTGGAGCAATGGAAAAAAAAACTTTGTTCCATCATTCAAGAATACTCGCCAGAAAATATCTTCAATGCTGACGAAACTGGCCTCTTCTTCAGGGCATTACCGAAAAAAACCCTGGCGCTAAAAAATGAAAAGTGTACTGGTGGAAAATCTTCAAAAGAAAGACTTACTGTTCTATTTTGTGCTAGTATGGCTGGAGAAAAAGAAAATCCTCTTATTATTGGAAAATCCAGGAATCCACGTTGTTTTAAAGGATCTCACGTCAATAAATTACCTATTGATTGGTATTCCAATAAAAAGGCGTGGATGACCAGGGACATAATGAGTGAATGGCTAACCAAATTTGATAGGAAAATGGGAAGACAAAACCGGAAAGTGATTCTTTTTTTGGACAACGCCACCTCTCATCCTAACATAGCTTTGAAAAATGTAAAATTATTGTTTTTCCCTCCGAACATGACTTCTGTTTGTCAACCTCTGGACCAAGGAATTATCAAAAACTTCAAGTTATTTTACAGAAAATTTTTGGTAAAACGTCTGTTGTTATCTATGAATGATTCTGTGTCTACAAAAGAACTAGAAAAAAGCATTACAGTGTTCAATGCAGCCATATGGATCACCGCCGCTTGGAAAAAAGTAAAACCGGAAACAATAAGTAAGTGTTTCTTCAGGGCTGGATTTGGGCAAAGCAACGACTCACTTAACGATTATGATGAAGAAGATGATATACCGTTGTCGACTTTATTAGAAAACATGAACAACGTAGCAATGGATGATTATGTCGATATTGATAAATCTTTACAAACAGAAAATATAAATATAGATATTATTGAATGCATCCGAGAGTTTAAAGACAACAAAACCGACAGTGACAGTGATAGTGATAGTGACAATGAAATTGTTCCGATTACTACTATAAAGAACATGAGTGTCGCCCTTGAAAAAATTAAAGACTTACAAAACTTTTTTATTTTAAATGATGATATAGAAAGTGTTCAGAAAGTTTCAGAACTCCTCTCACATGTAGAAAATACAATTATAAAGCATAATTTTGTTAACAAAAAACAAACAAAAATTAATGACTTTTTTAAAAATGTTACTCCTAATTAATAACCATGTTCATACTTATGTGATATCACGTTAATCCTATGTTATAAATTTGTCTTTATTCAAATTAGTTAATAAATACTAAAAACATATAATCAATTTAATTACATTAACCCCCAAGTTAAAACCTCTTAACAACGGACACCTCTTCACAACGGACAATTTCTCACTCCCCATCGGTGTCCGTTGTGGAGAGGTTCCACTGTATTTAGCATTAATAAAAATTCTGTTCTAATCCGACATTTATATTATTTTTTTAAGACAAAGTTTTTTAGTTTACAATTAACAAACTGATTATTAAGTCTACTTATTTAATTTTTTTTTAATAATACGGATATGCAAATTTGGTGGATGCGCCGGTTTAGTAGCAACTAGTTTCGTTTTTTCTTATTGAATTAACCAATTAAATAATTGTAAAACAATCTAAATAAAACTAATTTTAAACAATTAAATTTTTTTAATAATAAACAATAATTATTAGAATTATAGTTTAGTTCTGACAGATGTAGAAAATAAAAATTGTTTTAAAAAAAAGGTAGTAAAATAGTGATAAATTCACTAGTTTTATCCACGCTTTTGTAACAACTTTTTTGATGGGTTTTAGTTGATAACAATAATATTTTTTGTAATAATCTATTTACAAAATTATTTTAAAAATATGGTTCAAAATTGGGTGATTTTAAAAGAGATTTTCGAATGCGAAATACTCGTATTTCACTATTTGAATAGTAAAGTGTGTCAACCGTGAAAAGTGAATATTTCGTTGGAAAACGACCATCATATAGCAAAATAAAAAAAATCAAAAAAGAGTGAACATTGTGTGGTTGCAAATGTGTTATTAAAAGTGTTATATGTGACGTTGAGTGGCGAAATAAATCAATCACATTTAAAATGAAAATTTTCTCTAAATTTTCAATAAGTTTAAAACAATTTTGTTGTTTTTATTAATTATTTAAGTTTTAGAAAAATTTAATATAAAAATGCTTAATGCAAATAATTTTTTAAAGCCTATACAATGTATTCTACTTGTTTTGTGTTACCTGTCAGTGTGTTTCAATATATTGTTGTTGTGTCAATAAACCTCCGGCCAATATTCTTTTTACAAACTTGATAAATTGAAGTTTTCAGTGCAAATGCGTTATAAAATCTCGTCTAAAATAAATTTAAGAGGCGTTACAGGCGTTGACAAACTAGTGATATTATGTTTTTATTACGTCCACGAGACGAGGATTAAGGTCCAGTCCGCTTCCACTGCTGTTTGAAAGCCTAGGTAACGAGATTATGAGTTTACGATTTGTAAATCCTCTAGGAAATTATCTGTATTTTACAGGTTTAATAAAAACATTCACGTATTACGTGAAAGCGCTGGCTCTTAACCTGAACTAATTTTAAACTAAAAAGAGGGTTTCGTGGTTGATTTCACCTAATGCAATTTAGAAACTTTATTGTATTTACTGAAATTTTGACAAAGGTTCTAAGAGATAATCAACACAATTTATTTGTCTATGATTGCTTTGATAACTGCATTTTATATTGAATATTTGAGTGATGTAAAGTGACATATTACTTCACTAGTGAAGTGTGAAGTAATAACATAAAAATCCACTTTTTGAAATAATTTGTTTTAATTTCAAAGTCAATCTTAATTACATGCTATTATTGTTATAAATATTAATAACACAATTTTCACATCTATTATAGTGAGACAAGCCATTTCTGATACTTTTTTTTTGATAATAGCTGTCGATGCAGTAGTTCTAACTGCTATAGAATTTTTGTCACCCAGAATTTTTGGAGCAATTTGTTTTTTATTTTTTTCTGGCGTGTCTATATACCCTTCTGCCACTGTATTTGAGCTGCAGTCCCCATAACGCTTTACTGTTAAAAGATCAGCTCCCGAATTAGCAAGCAACAAAGTAGATAAGCGCCTATAACAATGTCCCGTAAATTCTGCTGAATTAGGTAACTGAAGAAAAGTAGCAATATCCTTAGAGAAAGCAGCAAATGTGTTTATACCAATAGGTAACTTTGTACATGTCTGGTTTTTGTATCTTAAAAAAAACCGTCCACTAACCCCAGTAGTGGAATGGCTTTAACTGTCATTAGTGCAGATGACGGTTAATAGTAAGAGAAAGAGAAGGTTAATTCTGTTGTAATAAAACAGTGATAATAAGATTGGGAATATTTGTGTAATCTGAAAATCATTTATATTCAGAAAGGCGTTAGACCCGATATTAAAAAAGGCAAATGAGTAGGAGTGAATCGATGAGAAATTAGCATTCTGTAATAGGTGTTCTTGACAGCTTTTTCCCGAAGTGGTATGCATATATTTGAGTCGTATCTCAGTCGGCATTGGCGTCGAAATCTTATTCAAAACCACACGCCTTTTTAATTTAGATTGGGGTTAACCGAAACCAAGAATTGGACGTTGTTAAATGAAGTTGCAGATAATTATGAATTCAGGGCCTTGTTTTTGATTGAAAATGCTTTTAATTTGTGCGAATAAGAAAATTCAAATTTTAAGTTAATGGAAGTAGAAGACGTGCCCAACATCTCTAATTATTAAGACACCAATAGGAATAAAAATAAAATCTCTAACAACGAATCAACTTCAAATTACGGTATATATCTCGTGTACCTTATAAAGTATAAAGTACATATTTTATAACAATAAGCCCCTGCTCAGGCAATAAAAGAGTCTGGAAAAATAAAAACAGTTTATGCCTGAACACGTGCTCACTTTATGACCCGGCCAGGCTGTTTAAAATTTCAGGACAAGGCAAACGTCGTTGCTGCCCTTAGGAAAACACTATTCGAGAAAGAAAAGACACACGGGGTTACCTAATTTCATCTTCCTTTTCGCAACTGCGTAATGTATTTAACTTAATAAATTATTTTCAAGAACAACCAAAGGTTTGCTCTCTCGGAAAGAAAAGACACAAAAACGTCAATTTGCCGACGGTAATTTAGACTAATGAACGAATTTACTATGTTTAAATTAATTGCGTTTACCAAAGGCGAAATTAGAAGTAGCTTAACACGCCAAAGCTGCACGAAATACTTTAAGAGCAGTTATACAGGGTGATTCTGTAGTGCAAACTCTACTGAAAAATTATAAGATACGCTGTTTAATCAGTCACAAAGACTACTTCGACAAACCAACCTAATTTTATTAACGTTTGCTTTACAATCAATTTGATGCTTTTTAAAAACAATATTGTTACAATTACAAAAAAAATTATAACAAGAATGTAAATGAAGACGATAATAACCGAGACTGTTTAAAGCAAAAGCAAAGACTGTTTATTAAATAAAACGTTTTTAATTTTAGACATACAAGTAGGATGTGTTACCTTTATCTCCTAAAACTAACAAAAAAAAATACATTTTATACAAAATAATTTTTTTTTTGAAAACATTAAGAAACTGCTTCAATAGTGTACAAGATTAAAGACATTCAAAAATATTTAAAAAAAAATTCAGTTACTTTAAAACGTCACTTATAAATCAAAAACTAGAAGTTTTAGGTAAAAATTTACTCCAAATTTGTAAACTTCGAGTCTTCAGACACTATTTAAAACATTCTTTTTTAAGTTTTATGTTTAAAATTACCCGAAATGCAGAATGATAAATGCAAAAACATATTTTTTTAAGAGTTTTGAGAGAGCAAAATACGGCACAGGTTTTTACGAAAAATCAAAGAATGGTAAAGTTTTTTTGACAGCGCAAAAAAGGTAGTTTCTGTAAGAAAACAAAAAATTATAATTTTTTTGTAGAAAGCAAAAAAAGGTAGAGTTTTTTGGGAGAGAGCAATTTTGTAAAATAAAAGAAATTTTTATACATTCTTCTCGTGATTTTTGAACCGCAATTGACAACGTATCAACTATTTAGCACGCCTGTTTTAGAACAGCCTGTATGTTGCACTAACCACATACTTTACAAATTGCTTTCATTTCCAAAACAGTCTTGAGGGTTTTTTTACTTAAACACTTGCTATAATACGTAAATTTTAGTTTGGGGTCAGACGGTTTTAATAGTCGGTTGTTTAATATGTTTGAATAGTCTTTTATATCAGAGAAAAGTAAATACTTTACTGTTTTTTATAATAATAAATCAACTGATCTCATGACTACACATTCTTTATACTACTGAAATAATTCGTTTCGGGTCATTGACCTCCTAAAGTCTGACAGTTCTGTCACTGGCTGTTGCAGAAGCCGATCACACTAGCGGCATACTTCATAAATTGCTTTTATTTCCAAATTACTGTAGAGGTTTTTTTACTTGAACACTTGCTAGAATCCGTAAATTTTGGTTTGCGCCAGACGGCTTTAATAGTTGGTTGTTCAATATGTTTGAATAGCCTCTTGTATCAGAGAAAAGTAAATTCGATTTGGCTAGAGTATTGCGGTTAAGGTTGGCGTTTTGCGTTTACATTTAAGAGAAAGCTTTGGTAAAATCATCATGATGTAATGGAGCAAAATGCGTTTATCCGTTAGGAAAACCAATCGAAAAGTAATGGAGGGTATAACGCCGAACATTGGATAGCCAAATCCGATTAATATGTTGATTGAAACTAATGATTGTGTCTTCATTGTCAGTCGTCGTGCGCCATTCGGTGCTGCCCTCGCGCGGCTTTATCGCATTATTGGAACGTGACTCGAAAAGCTTCTGCTGCTTTGTACACTTCTCTGTAACGCGAATTCAATTTCTATATCATGTGAAAAGTTTTAAGTTATTTAAGTTTCTCGAGTTGTTTAGAAACTCGTATATGTAAACGGACCTTCAAGCACCCAAAGAGAGAACTTTTCCCAAAAATCGACAATTCGAGGACAATTTTCCCACTTGACTGCGCCGTTTTATTGCCAGTAATTACGTGTATATCGCTGAGCACGTCTAGTAATAAGTGTACAAGGGAGTTGGAGACGCGAATTTCGCCATTTAGTTCACGTAATTTGGGAACATCGATTTTTTTAGAAGCTTTCCTAATATGTATTTTTATTGACTGTAAATAAGTTTTCCCATGTTAAGTTTCATAGACGTGAGCTTACCCTGGGGTCTAACGTTATGTCACGTGTGTTCAGTAATAAATAACTCATGTAGGTTTATGGCTGGAAGGAGCTTAGACCGGCCAAATAAAAATAATGCAATAGCCATGTCAGGAGTTAAACGTACCATCGGCCCTATTACACATCCGGACGTGCTTCTTATGGTTCTTTTTATGTCTGAAGCTCTAACTAAGTAAAATTCACCTATAATAGACCTGTCAACAAATAACCATTTACGAAGAATGAAAAAAGAAAACGACTTTTACTATAAACAAAATGTTTATACTAAAACTATTTTAAAAGAAAGAAAAAAAAAATTATAAATATTTTATAAATGACATAAGAAATTACTAATCCAAAACAATTAAAAAATTTAAATTAAAAAAGTAAAAGCAAAAAAGATCTTGATAAATAGTCGACTTACTACATTATCAAATGTTTTTTCGAGTGTTTTTTACAGTTAGACTTGACTAAATTTGTATTAATAATTTGAATAAAGTCTGAGTTAGAAATTCTGTTATCGGAAGCGTTGCAAAAATTTACTTATAGTAACAAATTTATTCTGGAAAATCTATAATATATTACAAAAGTTTGTGTTAGACAGAAATTCAGCGCGTTTGCAGAAATATAATGTCATGCTATTCTCTGGTTCCTGGTAGTATTAGTCATCGAACTAAACTACAAGAGAATATGCTGAAAGACGGCTTGGATATATAGGCTGAGAGTTAAATTCAGAGCTAATTTCAATATAGAAACAAAGCGAATAAATTTTTGTTAGAAGCCTATCTCTTTGAATTGCAAGAACTTGAGTCAATAATAGTTACAGTATAGTTTTCCTAAACAATTCGTGTACAATCATGGTGCAAAGAAGGCAATTCTGGGCACTTGTTTACCCTCCTTGTCCTCCCGTCTCCTCTCAATTCAGTCCAATAATTAAAAAAATAATTTCGTAGAATTACAAAATTTAAATAATGACGTTTAAGAAGCGAAATTTTTTTTGTTAAATTCAATTTTTGATTTTTTTGTGCTGTTTGTTAGAGGGTATTTTATATTTCAAGGTAGATTATTATATTTAAAAACTTTAAAAATTCTTTAATAAATAAACCAAAAAAAAATGGTTTTATCACTTAATTATTTTGGAAAATATTTATTTATTTTACCACCAACTGAATTTAACAAGTATAAGAAATAATCAGAAGTACTTAGAAAAATAGAAAAGAAAAATCTCGTAAAAAATGCAGATATCAAACAAACATAAAACCAAAATAAACATCTGGAGCGAACAAAATAGCTCAAAAAAAGCCAGATTAATAAAACAGTCAAATGATAAAAGAAACACAATGTCAAAAAATGCAAAAAAACTTGCTAAAGAATAAAAAAAAAACAAAAATAGCAAAGTTTCGTTAAGAAGCTGAAAAAAAAGAAAACTTAATTTTTTAATTACTTAATTAGACAATAATACCAGCCGTGGCTTTAAAACCTAGGAGGGCATCAAATCTACTTTATTGCTGCATTAAACATATATTTTTTTGCCGAATCTATCAATTTACCTTATTTTAATTCTGCTGTTTAAGATTAAATATCGAATTTTTGTGATTTTTTTAAATAAAACACACATTTTGCAAAAAAAGACATTTTTTATAAATGCAAGTTTACATAAACGTTTTGTTACAAAAAGCTCTTGTAAAAAAATAATGAGTAAATAGTGACAAGAACACGTTAAAAAAAATTAAAAGAACACTGAACAAAATTAGAAGAAGGTATTAAAAAAATGTAAAAAAGCATTATGTACACTACAAATTAAAAATTAAAAGTAGTACATAACAAAAGTAAAGTAAAAAAGGTTATACTGAAATAGGACACACAAAAGAAATAATCAAAAGATTTAGAAAAATATGTTAAAAAATGAAAAAAGTTAAAAATAAACGAAACGAAATTAATAAATTTACTACAAAATTAATTTTTTGTTGTAAAGTTTAACGAGTATACAAAACTCTAAATTATTTTTATCTAAAAAACAGAGAATTATATTAGAAAAAAAATTATAGCAAGGACCTGATAAAAATTGCAATAATATAATATAAAATGAATACATAAGTCAAAAAATATTAAAAATGTAATAGCTCTAAGAAACTACAAACTATAAACAATAACACCGAAATACAAAAAACGTAAAAAAAATGTAAAAAAAAACAAAAAAATGTTTAAAAAGTTGTAAAAACAAATACAAAAAAAATGGAAAAACATAGTAATACATAAATGAGTATTAAACGAGTTGGAAACAAATATAAAGAAACAATAAAATATAAAAACAGATTAAATAAGAGAAAATAATCTGAAACAGATGTATTAAAAACAATTTTCTTGTAGCAAATAATTTATTTACTAAGACAATGAGGTTGATGGTAGATAGTAGTAAAAAAACATAAAGTTTTTGAAAATAATAGAATCTAAAATAACAAAAATAAAATTCAAAACGAGAAATTTAGACAGAAATTACAAACAAAATCTTATCAATAAAATTGAGAGCACTTTGATGAGATGAGATCGGTAAATACTTTATTTAGTATCAAAAGCGGTAAAAACATTTTACCGATCAAAGATAATTGTTAGAGTTAGGAAAAGAAACTTAATAACGACTACCTATTGTCTGAAATCGGTGGGAAAACAGAAATATTTTTTAAGTCTGTGATGATTTTAACATTTTTGCGCAATTAAATTTTATTTAAAAAAAATAATAATTTCAGATTATTATACTTACCGTTCAAGAACAGTGAATGCTTATCGTCCAAAATGTAACGAGATAGTTACCGATGAGTTTGCCTTAGCAACAATAAGTAAATTATCTTTACTGCCTTAGAAACAGACATAGTAAATAATCAAATATAGTTTATTAAAAAAATTGGTTGATAATGAATTTTTTCGAAAGTTAGTTAAATTAATTTTTATTAGACAACACTATCTTTTTTGTTTTCTTTGTTTTTAAATTTTCGTAAATGGTTAAAAATTGCAAAAATGCATAGATTATGCTTATTACCAAATACCGTATCTCGGCAGTGCAATAGAAGCTACTGGTCTTATTAAAATGTCGTCGTGCTGTGCTGTCAAAAATGCGACTTATGGGCTGATTTCAAGTTGAGATAATACCGGTAGTATCTTTGTTTCCATGGAAAAGTAAACAAATTTGTGGTTGTGATTCGCTGTTGTCATAGAGAAGTATTAAAATTTACAATACTACCGGTATTATTTCAACTTGAAATTAGCCCAAAAGACATTAAAAATGGGTCACTGATGCTTCTAAAGTATTAAAGGCTCATGATAAAATCTCTCATATACATAATCAACACATTTTTAGATGTATATTTTTTAAGTTCTATAAGTACAATTAAAAAAAAATGATCAAAGTTTGTAAAAATTAAAATTTGAATAATATTTGCTTTTAGTAATAAAACATTTTTAAAATATGCATTTACAGCGAGATATTATAGTTTACCATAAAACTTAAAACAAAACTTTCCTTTAAGTTTTTTTAACTGATAGAAAAATACTAAGCAATAAGGGCTATTAGAGATATTTAAGCCTGTAATACATACAATGTTTTATGTACAACTGAAAGCAAAAACTAAAATTTTTAATCCGGACTTTATTAAGAATAAATTTAAGTTTCGAGATGCTCGCTTCGTGAAATGCTCTTTTTATGTTATTGATTTTTTGATGAACAATGTAAATAAATAATTTTTTGAGTACAAGACCAATATTTGTTTCAACATTTTTGACACACCCTATACTAGGAGAAATTCCTCGTCTGATTAATGGTCATAGAAATCCGTATACTCGACGTTTGCCATTTGATCTAGAGTGCGAGATCAATCAATTGCAAGAGACTTTCACATGTTTTTGCAAAGACGGTGGCAATCAGGAAGTCTCAAGTGTCCGTCTTCCCATTTATATGCAGATCCAGCCACATTCTGATTCGAGACATCTCAAAGTAAGACGCAAGATTTATTAATTTGCATATTCGTCTGTTGAGCTCCAAGTTGTTTGAAGTCTACTACTACGTTCCTTAAATTATTCATAACATTGTCACCCTATCTATCTAAAATATAACTATCCCTTTCCATTAATCGGTGTCCTTTATGCAACGCTACTGATAACTAATTAATAATTCAGGTCGCTAAATAGATGAGTTGCTGGTAGCCAAACGGATCCAATATCTATCTATATTTAATTTACAAAGATTTATTGTTCTGTCAATTCTCTTACTAATATAGTTATATTTTTCCGAGACAAATGATTACTGTCAGAAGGTTACTATTGGATCGAGTTGATAAATCATAGTCATTATTAAAAACCAAAGATAAATAGTTGCAATAACATCAACAGGAACTGACAAGACTAACAAAACACACAATTGCTGTTAAATTATATTTATTTAACTTTAAATTTCGAAATGACGTTGTTTGTTATAATTACACAAGAAAGAGCTTAAGTTTTAAAAAGACGTTTTACTCGTCACTTCTTTTTTACGTATTTATCCGTAAGATAATATTTTGAGGTAATTGGACGATTCGAAAATTTCACTGGCGTGTGATGGCTGCTTTTCAAATTTTCCATAAACTTAAATAACGAAATTTGACTATCGGTCATATCACAATCGTTTTCTCTCCTATTTATTTGCACTTCTCCGCCTTGTGCAAAATTCAGCAAACTCTCTTCATCTTTCTCGTTCCCATTTTCTCTGCCAACTAATTTCTCAAAAATGGTACATGCTAAGTCACCATTTAATTGATAGCCGTTATTCTCACGAAATCCGTTTGTCTTGACACCATTTTTTTTCTTTACTCCATTTTTCCGACAGATTTTATTCAGCATTTCAATGGGAGTAGATTCACGCACATTATTGACAACTTCTACTTTAGGTTTTGGCTTGACTTCCACTTGCACATGATTAAACTGGTCAAGTCTTCGTTTTAATTCTTCGTTGAGTTTTTCAGTTTCTTTTCGCTTCAAAATTTCTTCATTTAAGAGACTGCTTAGTTCCATAACCTTCTGTTCGATGCTAGAATCTTGAGTATTTTGATTTGGAATATTTGCGGAGGTTTTGGCTCGTCTAACAGGTCTTCCAATTACAGTCATTTTAGAATCGTAGGCTCTAACAGGTGCTGATTTTGCTTTGTAGACTTGTGGTGTCTTAACAGAAGTGTAAGCAGATACAGAATCTAGAAATGATTCACAATTTGTTGTAAAACTTGAATTGTACCACTGATATTCTGATTGGCCATCAATATGTTTCTGTTTGAGAATAGAAAAGATTCTTTCAATTGTTGAGTCAGCTAGGTTTTCATTCAGTCTGAAATCGACGATTTCTAGTGACTGACTATATCCAACTAGATCAACAATTCTCATTCCCATGTTTTCTGTTATTCCACATTTTTGCATATCTAGAGCTTTAATCCATAAATCATCATCCAGTTCATTCAGAATAAAATTAAGACCATCATCACCAATCATAGGATTGCCATTTAGTGTTATTCTTTTAATGCCTCTCATCACTTGAATGTTAGGATCAGAATATCTTAGTGAGTTATGCCAACTTTCACAATATCTATTGATCTGTTGATATTTAATCAGTTTTGCTAGATGTTCACCACTTTCTGTAGTTAGTCCACATCCACTCAGGTTTAGCACTTCGATATTTGGTGCAAATCGTACATAAGCACACACGATTTGACATCCAGGATCACAAATGCGACAGCGACTCAAGCTTAAATTCTTCAAGGTTTTGTTCTTTTGTAACGCCTTCATCAGAGGTTCTAGGTATTCAGCAAAGATCGGCAAGCCGTCAAACTCTAGACATGTCAAAACTTCTGTGTTTCTTACAGTGCAGGATACAGACTTCAGCAAGGATTTTAGAATAAAAGCGGTCCATAGAGATCCGGTTCGTCTCTTCATTTGACGCAGCTTCTCTTCGGTGTCAACTTCATGTAAAAACTGATAATTACTTAATCTACTTTTAATTGCAATAACGTGAAGGCTGGTGTCATGTCTTAGGGCGTTGATCACCGGACTCCATTCTTCTACTTTTAAACGATCAGCTACAAAATTCAACACGGTTTGACACTTGGGTTTGGCGGGTTTTACCACTGGTGCTGGAGCGCTGTTCAAGCGGCGACAAAGCTCCGTGTACCACACGTAAAAGATGTTAACCGGCTTCTGAGTTGTGGGTGAAGGTTTTTTCTGATATGGCATTTTATTGGCAAATTTTTTGTTAATTTGGGACGATTCGAGCTTACACAACAAAAATCAACATGAATGAACGATTTTATAAAACTGACAAACAAAATAAGTGATTGACATTTATAAATATTTCACAGCATTGCTTGACAACGACGAAAAAAAGCAAATCGAAAAAGGAAAAAGTAAATTTAATTAGAATTAAAATCAAAATGAAAAGACTAAACAACTTTTATAAAGCTTGTTAAACCGGGATTCAGGCCGGATGGCACCAGTAGTGCCCAAGTTTCTCCTACAATTAATTGTGTAAACGTTTTGTAAATTTTTTATTGTAGATTTTTACGTCGTGGCCAGATAGCCCTGGCACTGTGGTTATTGTCAACGAAGGAAGAAGAAAAAAAGCGCAAAAATTACAAGAATAATAAGTAGTAAATAATGCCTAATTTACAAGTTTCTTGGTCAGGTATAAAGTCTATTACAACTGTTAAAGAATTTTAAAGAAACATCTTTAACAAGTTTTTGCATTTATGAAAGCAGAAAATAGTTTTTCTAACGATCAGTCAAGTGCAGAGTGCAACAACGTTGGCTAATTCACTTAATAATGTTATTAAGTTTCCTGATAAGGAGCTGTGAGTAGATATTATAAGAAGCTTGACTAAAAAGTTCGTAGAATTTAGATAATATTATTTCAAAGAAAACTGTAGACAGATTTTTGCTCGCTTGTTGTTTTCTTTATAATTTAAGTTTCTAAGTTAAAAAAATTATTAAAAGAAGCAGAAATTGCCAGATTTGCTGTATTTGAACTCTGTATCTTACTCTCATCACAGTATAGGAATAAATCAGTATGGTCAGCTGATAAAAACTTGTCAAAAGCTGGCATCCCTTCACGTAAAATGTGTAAGATGGAGCCACTGATTTTTAGATTTTTAGGCAATTAATAATACAGATTTAATTACAGGGGCTCTAACTGTAAATTATATAATGTATAATCAAGAAACAAGGGTAAAACAACAATTAAAATAATTTTTATAGTACTTTATTTACAGTTATAGCCATTTAGATTTAAATTGTGTATTACTAGTTGCCTAAAAATCTAAAAATCAGTGGCTCCATCTTACACATTTTACGTGAAGGGATGCCAGCTTTTGATAAGTTTTTATCAGCTGTCCATACTGATTTATTCCTATACTGTGCTCTCATTATCACTAATACAAATTAACTAAAATGACCTAACAAAACGACTTAAAAATTTATTATTTTTCATTCTTTTATTCAATATAATATTATTTGAAAATTAGTTATTTATATTATTACTAAGATAGAAGCACCATTAAATAACGAGTAGTCCGGTCAATTTAAGCCTAAAATCAGTAGGAAAGTTACAAAAATTCATAACAAGCTGAAACTCGGTAAATATGTTCAAACCATGATTATAAAAGAAATCTCAAATGTCCTCATCGATTTGGTGTGTGCTAAAAAATTGGCACGAGATCAAAGGTCAGAGAAATAAGTTTTTCGCGATTTTCAACAAAACGGTGAGTTTTATCGCAAAATTACCTCAGATCAAAATTGTAGATCATAAAATTCTCTACAAAAATTGTATTAATAATTTTTTTCTTTAGAGCTACCGTTTTAGAGATATAACGCTTTAAGAAGTTGAATGTTGAAAGTTGACTTAAATCGTTGCAGTAAAATTTGTCAAGTAAGTACACTTCAATTAAAAGATTGAATTTTGGAAGTAGCTCGGACTCGCTCCGATGCTATATCAAAAGCTGTTGTTGCTCGAATCGAATTTGAATATGATTTAGTTGCTGCTGAAGCTAAGTATCACCGAGATTGTTATACTTCTTTTTTGCAACCTATCACTGGGGGTAAAGTTGGCCGACCCAAAGATGAAACTACGAAGTTGGTCGACATACATTATTACAGCCAGTTCAAACTTTACTTCCACCAGCGCCAGAGAAACTGTTGAACACAATATTTTGCAATTGCAAAAAAGGAATGTAATAGCAAATGCGGTTGCACAAAAATAAAATGTTTTGTTCCCTGACGTACACACATTGCTAAGGCCGGTCTAATGTTGAGTCACCAACTCTAGAAGACTTCTATGAAAATAACGAGCAATTTACTTGCACCCAAAGTGAAGAAGAAGAACGAGACGAAAAAGAAGAAGAAGATCAATTAGAAAGAGAAGAAGAAGAAGAAGCAGAAACATTTGAAAATTATGAGTCCGACGAATAAATTTATCTAGTTTTTTTATAATTACACCGCCTTTATTTTTACCAATCTCCATTTAATAAATATTATTTTGCAATAGCTTCAAAACAAACAAAATCATAACAGATCCGTGGAATAGGCCTACTGGGAAAACCACGTTAAAAAAACGCTCTAAGTACACTACCTCACAGGTGGCGTGGAAACGTATGCAAATTATGACGATTACAAATTATTCAACTTTTTAAAGCGTTATATCTCTAAAACGGTGGCTCTAAGAAAAAAAATAATAATACATTTTTTGTAGAGAATTTTATGATCTAAGGTAATTTTGTGATAAAACTCACAGTTTTCCTGAAAATCGCAAAAAACTTATATCTTTGACCTTTAATCTCGTGCCAATTTTTTAACACACACCGGATCGATGAGGACTTTTGAGATTTCTTTTATAATCATGTTTTAAACAAATTTACCGAGTTTCAGCTTGTTATAAATTTTTGTAACTTCAAATGTGTAAATTGACCGGACTAGAGTGTGTAAATTCCAGATAACGAAAGCGTTAGCCCGAGTATCAGTAACATAGGAGTTACTGTAATGTTCTCTAGCCCACGTATGATATATAAAACTTTATCTATAACTGCAAAAACTTGAGAAAATCAAAAATTTAATACTGCCAAGAACTCCTACTTTTTACATCAAAAGTAAGGTGAC
Organism: Tribolium confusum; assembly: GCA_029207805.1. Taxonomy (NCBI): domain Eukaryota; kingdom Metazoa; phylum Arthropoda; class Insecta; order Coleoptera; family Tenebrionidae; genus Tribolium; species Tribolium confusum. Next base: position 3,569,628 of record JALGAY010000004.1, read on the forward strand.
CTATGGATATGTTCAGTAAGCAGTATGGCAACCGCTTACAATTTTTTAAGCAAAGCGCTCTATTTTGAGACAATCAGTAAAAATTGTGCATTGTGGTAAAAATAAGAAAATTGCAAACATGAGTGACTAAGAAAATTTCCTTCTGATATCAAAAAAGTGACGACAAATGCTGCTTCGTGCTTGGTGCCAGAGAAAACTAAAGAAAAGTACAAGATGGATTTTTAACGGTTCAGTTCATGGTGCGACAAGAAAAATGTTAAAAATATTACGCATGAGAAGGTTCTACTTTCGTATTTTAATAATTTATCAAAACATTATAAATCATCGAGTCTCTGGGCTTTTTGTTCTATGATTAAAACAATAATAAAAATAAAGAAGAATGTTGACATTAGTAAATACGTGCATTTAATCGCTTTTCTGAATAGAAAATCTGAACGATATCGTGCTAAAAAATCGCAAATTTTTACTAAAAATATTTGCTAATTTTTGTAAAAAGCAAATAATGATAAATTTTTGTTAATGATGGTACTGTACCCTTTTTATGCATAAATTATTCTTACTAAGTAATGTTAATTTCAAGGTAGCTTTAATTATTGGAGTTAGTAAAGCTTGTAGGATCCAAGAACTTACCAACGTGCTTTTGAAATATGTCAAAGATCACGTATAATAAGGCTTCCATGTTCTAATACCAAACACTAAAACAAAAATAAGCAAAGAAATTTTTTTACGTCTGGCGGAATTGATAGAGGAACATGTTAGAATTAATTCGAAAATATGCTACACTTTGCCTTAATAACGCCAGTAGTAGACGTTTTTCTTTAGAATACAGAAAACAGAGGTGAATAAAGTTACCTGTTGGTGTAAACACATTTGCTGCTTATTTTAGTTACCCAATCCACCAGGATTTTGCGGGACATTGTTATAGGCGCTCATCTACTTCGTTACTTGCTAATTCGGGAGATGATCTTTTAACAGTAAAGCGTCATGGAGGCTGACGCTCGAATACAATAGCGGAGATGTATATAGACACGGCAAAATAAAATAAAAAACAAATTGCTTAAAAAATTCTGAGTGAAAAAAGTACTAAAACAGTTAGAACTACTGCATCAACAGCTGTTATCAATAAGAAAAGTATCAGAAATGGCTTGTCCTACTATAAATAGGTGTGAAAATTGTGTTATTAATATTTATAACAATAACAGCATGTAATTAAGATTGACTTTGAAATTAAAACAAATTATTTTAAAGAGTGGATTTTTATTTTATTACTTCACTAGTGAAGTAATATGCCACTTTACTTCACTCAAATGTTCAACATAATATGCAGTTATCAAAGCAGTCATAGATAAAACATTTATAATGTTTTTAGCTATTACAGAAACGTACAGTTGTTTCAGAAACGGAATATATTGCGCCATCTACGTATTATTCTCTGAAAATCAATAACTGAAAAGCTATGGTGTAGATGTCGCAACACTGTCAAAATCTGGGAGTTATCCAAGAATTATTATTGAATAGTGAATTTCCGTATCTATAAATATAAATTTTATTGCTGGTTTTTGTTATTTAGAAACAACAAGCTTCTATTTTGGAACATTTATGTAACAGGTAATATAAAATTATAAAACTTTTTTTAATGTTTGTTTTCATTCAACAATTACATTAATTAAAATTATTAAGACATTAAAATATAAATTATTATTATAAACTGACTGTAGCATTTAGCGCAGCTTCTGTAACGCAAAAAAATAAATAATTGTTAAAATATTTTTATAAAAATTAAACAGACCTTTAGCTTTTTTTAATTGTATCCATAATTTTTTTTCAATCACATAGATCCACTCAAATTTTATTTGAAGCGTTTTTGCTTTCAAAATATACCTAGCATCTGGCACTCCTTTTTTTAATTTTGTGTGGTTTATTAAATGAAAAATATTAGAATTTTCTGTAATGTTCCTGATCAGACTTAAATCGCTCATTTGAATACTGTCTACATATTTGTATTCTTCCAGACTTTTCTGAAAATTGTTACTTTACAGAAGTGACTACACAACAAAAAACTGTTTTACTCACTGAATTTTTAACTGTAAAAACAATTACGTTTTCAAACAAAAACACCATAGAAATAAATTTTTTTGGCTTAATAACACTGAAAAGTGCTCTCATGATAAAAGATCCTTGTAGATTAAAATCAAGAGGACTTTGTATAATTGAATCTATAGCGAGATAGTCATTTCCTTTTTTCATAATGTTTCGGACTGCTTCAATAGCTTTTCCAACGATTTCTGAAACCTCCTGATTTTTCTTTAACTCTTTCTGCATTTGCTCTAAGAGTAAAACATATTTACCCAAACGTTGAATAGGAGTTATTAAGTAGCTTAATAATCCTAAATTATCTTTTATTATTACCTGTCTGTGCTGCAAACATATTTTTTTAAACACATTTCTGTAAATCAACTTTTTGATAAAAATTACTTTGACCAGATTATCAAATTCTTGAAGAATTTTGTCTGCTGTAGGTTTATTTCTTGAATATATAGGGTACAACTCAAACATCTCAACCTAAAATCAAAATTTTTATTTAAATTAACGCCAGGAAGCAAACATACATTATGAATAAATAATTGGGCAATTGAGTCAGCGTCTTTTTCACTTCTTTTTAGTAAGTTATGAAATTTTTTAGCATTTATGTGTATAGTTTCTATGTTTCCAAAAATCAAAATCGTTCTTTCAACAAGATTTTCGGTGGTTAAAAATGGCATGTAATCCTACAAATAATTATTAATAAAAAGTTTTTGAAAAATAACTTGATTCTCAAATCTTGAAAAGAACAACAAAACGATATCTATAAGTTCTTTCTTTTAAAATTGTTGAATCAAACTAAGTAGTCATTTATCAAATTACTCTTTTCATTTATTTTTTTCAATACCAAATGTTCACTTAGAAAAAAATCTCTAAAGTGTTTTAACGTTATGTTAAAAGAAAATTATGTTAAAACTGATAAACAGCAGTGTTTAGAAGATTTTGAATGAATTTTTCCGCATTTAGTTTAGAACAAATCTAGAACATTCTAGAACACTCAAATGTTATCACACTCTAGAGAACACATTTCTAAGTGAAAACTTCATACATTGACTACTATGTCCAGTCCCTGGATGTACGAATCCTCAGTTTTCATCATTTCTTCTATAATGTAAATGATTCTGAAAAAAAAACAGTTATTTTTCTTCTACTATTTTGTGTTTACAACTTTTCTTTCTTTTCCATGTTTTTGTTTGAAGAAATACAACTATTTTTATCTTCAACCACATTTGTGTCTTCATAAGTAGCATACCAGTACTGATAATAATTATCTTCATAGATTTGTTTTTCTGCAGTTATTATGTCGTCATATTCTTCATCTTCGGTACTATTTTCTTCGTTATTCAGTTCACAGTTTTCGGTGAGATTTAAAATTTCGTTAAATGGTAAATTATTGACATTAACATATCGTGGTGTTTTACTACATTCTTTTCTAGAAAACAGAAAACTTGTATTTTTTTTCGGGTTTTCTCCAGAGTCTTTTAAGGTCACAATACGTCGATTTAAAGTAACTAGTACAAGTTCTCGTCCTTTATCTTTATAAGCTTCTACAATACCTTCTTGATTTTCATCAAAATCATTAAAACCAAACAACTCGTCACTGTCACTATTTGTTTCTTCTTTTTCTCTTCCACTTTCTTCTGTTTTTACTTGATGTTTCTCTTGAAAATTGCATTGCTTTTTTGTTACTTTTTCAGAACCAACTATAAGCTCTTCATGATTATTCTTCGTCTCTGCTTGATCTGACGATGCTGCTAAATTTATGCCTGTGTCAAAACTTGATTTGTTATTTTCATTTTTACTTAAATTTTCAAAATAATTTATTAAATTATCAGCCTTTTTAGCCATCGAAACACTTTATATTTTTTACTTTCTTTATATAGGTAACTGTCTATTTCACTGTGCACGTAATTTATTTGAAACACATCTCTAAAGTAATTAAACAACGAACTGATTAGATATAATCATTTTATTATATTTACGTTGTTATCACTTTCTGTTTAAATTACCTGAGAATTTAGAAAAAAAAATTTAGTACACGAAAAAGTGGACTGGGCCAATAAAAAATTTTACTATACAGCCAACTTTTAGGGCCCTTTTTAGCATTTTATCAAGACTTATAACTATTATCCACAAAGGTTAGACATGGTACCAAACTGTTGGGAGATAAGTGGTCGCTGGAAGAATGAGGGAAGAGGAAGAAACTGCATAACATCTTGTTGAAGAGTGTCGGCTTATAAATTTTCTAGAAAGCTTTAACGAAATGTATGAATTGTCATGTCGTTAGAAGCTAGAATTAGGTTGTCTGCCATCAAAACTTTATAATTTTTTTCATTTTTTGGATAGCAATAGCACACAAGTAGGTATCGCGATACAAATAATATATTTTTTTAAATTTCTTTATTATTACATTACTAACGTAATAAGTTTTTTGTTTAGTATAGTGTATAATCGAAATTAAAACTGAACAATAATAAAACTGGCTCTATAATTAAAGCGAAAATTCTATCTTGATTCGTATCACTGCATGTATCTTTTGTTGCTTTTAGTTCTTTGTACCTAAAAAAAAAAAAAATTGTTAAAATATTATTGACTAGGTAAGAAAGTACCTTTAGCTGTATAAACTGTTGCCGTAATTCTTTTTGAATCTCTGAAACCCAGTCGTTTTTGATTTTTACTGTATCTGCTTCTAGAATATACTTAGCATCTTGACTTTTCTGTTTGGCTTTTGTATAGTTTATCAAATGAAAAATGTTAGGATAGTGTTTAATGTTATCCATCACAGATAAATCACTCATTGGTATACTATCTATATATTTATACTCTTCCTCACTATCCTAGAATGTTCTTTTACAAAAGTTTTTAAAACTGTATACTTACTGCAATCTCTTCTGTAAAAACAACTACTTTTTCAAATAAAAACACCATAGATCTAGTATCTAAAGGTTCAATAATATCAAAAGATGCTCTCATTATAAACGATCCGTGTAATTCCAAATCAATTGCGCTTTGCTTAATTGAATCTTTTGCAATATAGTCATTTCCTTTTTTCATTGAGTTTCGGACTACCTCAATGGCTTGTTCAACAAGTTTTAATGGTTTATTGTTTTTTTCTAATTCTTTTTGTATATTTTCTAAGAGTAACGTGTACTGTGCTAAGCGCTGAATAGGAGTCATCAAGTAACTATGTAATCCTAAGCTATCTTTTAGGATTCCTTGTCGATGCTAGAAATATGTAATGTACATACTTCTCTAAATTAATAGCTCTTCAAAAACTCACTTTAACAGGTTTATCAAACTCTTTAATTATTTTGTCTGCAGTAGGTTTATTTCGGAAATATAATGAATACGGCGCAAATAATTCAACCTAAAATTAAACAATTTAATTTAAAGTAATGACGTAGTATAAATACTAGTAGCGACAATCGACTTTCTTCTCTAAGGTAGAGAAAAGCTAAAGCTAGACAAAAAATTATAATTAATATTATTTGTCTACATTTAGAAGAATTTTATTATTTTGACTTACAAATTGGTTTATGAGGGATTTAATAAGGGTGGTTGTAAAGATACATGAACCCTATTGTTACCGAACCGCCCAGCTGGTTCCTCGAAGTAGACAAACAACGGGTGACACGCGCCGGATCTTTACAATCCATTTAAAATTCAGGGGCTGAGGTTTCTTTATCACTAAGGAACCGAAAAGTTAATTCCTCTATTACCCAATAAAATTCTTCTAAATGTAGACAAGGTATAAAGGAGAGAGCGACGTGAATAAGAGTTTCTTCCCAAACCCTACTCTTTCATGCTTAAAACGGTTAGAAGCAAAAAAATAGACTTTAATATAGTGAGCATAGAATCTACAAGACTTTTCCCACCACCAAGGACTGTCGCTACTAGTATTTAAACAAAAAGCAAAATACATACATTATTGACAAATAATTCAGCAATTTTGTCAGCTTCTTGTTTAGCTTCTGTCAATAATTTAAGAAATTCTTTAGCATGCTCATATATATGCTCTATATTTCCAAAAATATAGGTAGCTTTTGCAGCCGGAATCTTTGTGGTTAGGAATGGCTTATAATCCTGTAAATTAACTTAATAAGTAGTCTCGTTTTATAAGCGTTTTGATAAATTACTTAATGATTTTCAATTTTACAAAAAGGAGCTTTCTTACTTGTCAAAATTATACCGAGAGGACAAAAATTTGCTGACTTACAGCAAGTTTTGGTCTGTCATATTTTGATAGTTTTGCTTGATTAGTCAAGAGACGCAAAAACGCATTTGAGTTGTTTTATCTTCCCACAATCAAATAAGAAAGCTTTGTTTTGACAGAGAGGTAAAAACAAATTTAGGACAAAAGCAAAAATGACATTGCAAGGGTTACCAAGTGTAAGTTATCAAACGACTATTTGTTTTGTTATTAGTTACTTTGACTACTATCTCCAGGCCTTCAATATACGATTCTTCGGTTTGTATCAATTCTTCTATAATGTGGATGATTCTAAAACAAAATTAGTTATTTTTTACGGTGCTAATGAGGAGAAATCACTTTTCGTTCTTTTCCAAAGAAGTGCATCCAACTTCACTGATTTGGTTTATTTCTGCATATTCATTTTCTTCGTCTTCGGAAAAACTGTCCTCTTCATCAAATCCACAATTATTTATTGAAACATTTTTGTCGAGATGTTCTTCAGTATTTTCCGCTGTAGAGAACGCAAAATCAAAATTCTGGACTAAGTTTTCTTCAAGGTTATTTGCTGTCAAAATACGTCGTGTTAATATAATCATTACAAGTTCTCGTCCCTTGTAATTATATGCTTCAAAGACTTCACTTTCTTTTTCATCAAAATCATTAAAACCAAACATTTCATCACTTTTATCTCTTTCATTTTGTTCTTTTCTACTTTTTTGAAACTTCAACGTAGTTTCACTTACATCTTTAGGAGCAGAAGCAGTGAAAACAGCTTGTTGTTGCTGTTCTTCTTGGTTAGAAGCTCTTTCATAATTGTAGGTCTTTGTTGCAAGTTCTATACTCTCTCCTATTTTTTTAGGAGCACACGTAGCATTTTCGTGATTATGCAGTTTTTTTTCGGTTGTATCTGTTCCAAAATCTTGAATTTTATTTAAGTGAGCTCTACGATCTACAATGTTTTTCTCAAGATTTAAATCCAATTTTTTTTGTTTTATGTTAGAAGATAAAGAACTTGTGCTTGTGGTACGACTTAAATTGCTATTTTCTTTTATACCTAAATTATTAAAAAAGGCAATAAGTTGCCCTGTCTTTCTAGCCATAGAAACACTTGTATTTAAGCACTTTATATTTTTAATTAAAAAAACTAAATCTGCACGTAATGTATCAGAAAAGCAAAAGTACTAAAGTAATGAAATGATTAGATATCTATTAAAAATTATTGTTTGAACAATATTAAGATTAGATATTAAAATTCATATAATCTAAAAAACTTTATTAAAAAGAAAGTCGATAAAATATTAAATGTGGTTTCAAAATAATTTTTGGTGTTATAGTAATAACTATTTAAAGAATATACATACAAGTAAAAAACATAACAAACTTTAATATAAAAAATTAAATCCTTCAAGACCAGTTTCTTTATTAACCATCTGAAGCACACTAGAAGCATTTCCTCCTTAAATTACCAAACTAATGTTTTGTCTTTAGAGCATCTGAGCTTTTCTAGCTCCAGTTTTTTGTTGTAAGAAAAATTTACAAATACTTTGGTTCCTATTACTTATGTAGAAAGTTTCTAAAGCAAAAGTGACTTTGCAGAAAGAGCAATTGAGCCAACATTAAAGCAGCATTCTTGAAATTTCCTTTTTTATATGTATAATAAGGTTACAGATTTATAGATCAGAGTATTTACTTGTTGTCACTTACATTTTATTTTGTACGTTTTTCTTAAATACTAAATTTAACAACAAATTTATAAATAACAGTAAAAATGGCATTTTTTTAAAAATAAATTAAATTTAATAATAAATTAATCTTCTAGTTGATCATAGAATTTTGACTTGGACTTCTGACGCTCTAAAATTCTCATTAGAAAAGCAAATCAGTCTCAAATCTATCTTACCAAGTTTCTTGTGATTCCTGTCAAGACTTCTAGTTCTAATATTATCTGAATTTGACATATGACGACTAGGTTTATGTCTATGATCACTGTAACTAACTTTTTTCTGTTGTTCTGAAACATAAAACAGAAAACATAATTCATCTGTTTTGTAAGAATGTCATTACAGCTCTTAGATGTTATGTTTTGCAGGCACACTGACATCTGCGGCTGTTATGACATAACATTCTATACATACTATAGTTGTTTTTGTATCAGAAAAAAACCAATAATTTAAAATACTTATTTGAGATTGGAAAATTGCGAGAATTAACCAATCACAAATAACTCTTTCAAATTTTCAACTCTTGCTAGAAAAAAGCTCTTTTGAAAGTTTACCTTTTGCTTTTTTTAACTGTACCCATAATTTCTCTCCAATTACTGTAGTCCATTCGTTTTTAATTTTTGGTGTTTCTGCTTCCAAAATATACGTAGCATCTGATGTTCCTTTTTTTGATTTTGTGTAATTAGTTAAATGAAAAATGTTAGAATTCTCTTCAATGTTTCTCAAACTTAAGTCACTCATCTGTATGCTATCTACGTATCTAAATTGCTCCATATTTTTCTAAAACAAAAAGAAATTGTTATTTTACAGAAAAAAATATTTTACTACTTACTGGCATTTTTTCTGTAAATACAACAATATTTTCAAATAGAAACACCATAGATGTCATTTTTCTCGGTTTTGTAATAGCGAAAGGAGCTCTCATGATAAAAGATCCGTGTAATCTCAAATCAATTTCGCTCTGTTTAATTGAATCTATTGCAATATAGTCATTTCCTTTTCTCATTACATTACGAACAACTCCAATAGCTTCTGAGATTTTTTCTAACGGCTTTTGATTCTTTTTTAATTCTTTCTGAATTTGTTCCAAAAGTAAGACATATTTTCCTAAACGTTGAATCGGAGTTAGTAAAAAGCTTGCTAATCCTAACTTATCTTTAAGTTGTGTTTGTCGTCGCTAAAAAAATTCTATGACATGAAAGGGTATGCATGATTATTGGACTTTGAGTTAGTCCAGCACGTTTACAAAAACTTACTTTAACAGGCTCATCAAATTCTTTAAGGATCCTATCTGCAGTAGGCTTGTTTTTTGAATACAAAGGATACAATTCAAACATCTCAATCTAAAAACAAATTTTTACTGAAATCAGTCACACCAAAAGCATATATACATTATCGATAAATAATTGCGCAATCTTGTCAGCCTCTTGTTCAGTTTCTGTTAATAATTCAAGAAATAGTTTAGCATTCTCATAAATAGCCTCTATATTTCCAAAAATGTAAGTAGTTCTACCAAGAAGATTATGTGTAGTTTCTGACATCAGAAATGGCATGTAATCCTAAAGAAAAAATATTAAATAGTTGTAAATTACTTCAGATTGTTATTACCTTGACAACTATACTTAAACCTTTAATATACTTTTCTTCTGTTTTCGTCAATTCCTCTAGAATATAATTGATTCTGAAAAAAACTCTCAGTTTTTAATTTCACTTATTTTATTTACTTACTTTGATTTCTTTTCTTTGCTTTTGTTTAAAAAAGCTTCTTCAATCACTTTTGCGTCTTCAGAATTAACACGAATTGAGTGACGATAAAAGTTGTCTTCTTGTTTATCACTGCGAGAAATTGTGTGAGTTTTTAACTGTATTTATTTCATTTACTTACCTCTCTTTCTTATCCTTGTCATTGTTCAAATAAACTTCTTCAGTCATCATTGTTTCTTCAGAATTAACACGACTTGAATGACTATGAACATTATCCTCTTGTTTGCCATTCTCTAAAATGTTCTGAAGAGTTGGATCACTTCTAACAAGTCTTTCATAGATTGGTTCTTCTTTTTTGTTAAAATCTATTTCTTTAATCATTTTTGCTTCTTCACAAATAAGACAAATTGAGTCACAATGACAACTATACTCTTGTTTGTCGCTCTCTAAAATTCTTCGAAAAGTTGGGTCACTCTTAACACGGTTTTTACAAATTAGTTGTTCTTTCTTCTTTAAATAATGATCTTCAATTATTTTTGTTTTTTCAGAATTACCACAAACTTCTTGTTTGTTACTCTCTGAAATCTTCCGAACAGTTGGACTATCTTTGACTAGTATTTCATAGATTGGTTCTTCTCTTTTGTTTAAATTACTTTCTTCACTTATCTTTGCTTCTTCAAGATTATCACGATTTGAGTGATGATGAACAATATCTTCTTGTTTGTCATTTTCTGAAGTCCTCCGAAACGTTGGATAACTTCTGACAAGTGTTTCATAGATTGGTTCTTGTCTAGTCAATACTACATATTCACTTTCTTCACTTTCTGAAAAACTCTCTTTCTGCACATAATTATTTAAATCAAACTTGTAGTTTGCACCACTAACTGCTAAATCACTCAAATTTACGTATAGCGAATCTTCACTGAGCCCGTTGTCTTCAACTGCATCTGATGATATCCACGATTCTTCTCTGTGAAATACAAAATCTGAATCTTGCACTAAACTTTCAATTTCTTCTTCAGTGCAATTTGATGAAAGAGTACGTCGCGTTATGTCTAAAGAAGTCCTTATAAGTTCAGTATGACCATTTTCAAAATAAGTCTCTAAAACAAAATTGTCTTCCATGTTTTCACTAAAATCATTGTAGCCAAAGATATCATCATTGCTATCTACTTTTTCTTCTCTGTTTTCTTCAAAATTATGCGTCACATTGTTATGTAAATTTTCGTCTAGTTCTGCACTTGCTACATTTAAAGTTTTTTCTCTTTTTTCCTCTTTTTTTTCCTGATCGTTAATTGATACTTGTTGTTCTTCTCTACAGTTACATTTAGGTTTTTCGTATTGCTTTATCACATCATTTTCTACTTCTAGATTTTTAGTTTCATTGCGATGTGTATAAAATTTTGTACTTCCAGCTTCTTTGTAGTTAGCTGCTTTTTCTACTTCTTTCTGTATTTGTTCAAATGCTTCTACTTTCTTTTCTTTTGTTACTTTTCGCGATGTCAAGCTTCTAGGTTTTCTTCTTGTACTCTTGAAATCAATATCATGATTTTTCGACTCTGTGTTAATAGTTTTTCTTGGTGTTGTGTTATGTTTACCATTTAGTAAAGTTTCAGTGTCTTTATGTTTATTTGATGGCCTTTTAATTTCTGTTAACTCATAAACAAATTTTTTTACTTTACTTGTACTTGTATCAGGCATTGATCTGCTGCTTCCTTTTCTACTAAAATTGGAATCGGAATCCATCGGAGAAGATAAATTTTCAAAAAAGTTGATTAAATTGTCGACCATTAGACATAGGAATGCATAGATTTCTCATAAATTTCTATTTTTTACTTAAATAACTAACTAGGCAGTTCATTGTGCACCTAAAAATATATCTTCAAACACAACTATTACAATGTCGGACTCTTATCTCAGATAAGAGATAACAATATTAAATATTTTCACTTAATCACAGAGAACTGAAAATAAAAGTACAAATAATACTTTGTAAATAATTATAGTAAATGTTAAAATAATATTTATACATTACATCTATTTCTAAAAAAGAAAAAAATTGATATGTCTGTTATGTGAATACTAATTCTTCTATAATAACATGAAATGCATTTGGGTTTTTTCTTTTTTTATCTTATCTGTCAAGTGTTTCCACAGTTAAAACCTCTATATACACATAGTTTCCCCTGTTTTGTATTTTTTTTCCAAAAATTTGTTTTTGTAATAAATACTTTATCAATTGTAATATTTTAGCAATATATTGCAAAAGTACTTATTCCAAAACTTTCATACAGTTTCTAAAAAAGAAATTCTTTTTGAATTCTATATATCATATTATAAATTTTAGAAATCAAATAATTATCTTATAATATGATTTATAAGAATAATAGATAACAATTACTCATATCTAATATTACGTTGTTTATTAATAACTAGAGTAAGTCGTAGAAAAAATTACTTCTAGGTCTATTCTAAGCATCAACCAAGAAGAACCAAAAGGATTCTAATAAAACGCACCAAACAAATTAATTACATTTTTATAAGTTAACAAAGACTTAATGAACTCATGAACTCAATGAGATGACAACATAAATCTAGGTGTACCCAACCAAGTAGAGATCATGTAAAAACTATGAGAATGATTTGACAATCTCTGTACCAATAAAGAAAAATCTAGAAAAATTCTAAAAAACGACAAACAAAAACAAAAATTCTAGAAGAAGACAACAAGGTACGTTAATTAAATAATTAGAATAAAATTTGAAAAACGATGTTTGGTAGAAGAAGCGCAACAAAAACTCTTGCAAATAAGGAAAATAACTGAAAAAATTTTGAAACAACAAAGAACGATTCTTAGCAGAAGAATAAAAAACACCGAGAAACCACTATAGGTTTTTTAGAGAAGCTGAAATAACGACGAAACGAAAAGAAAGAATAATAAAAATAATCTGTATAAAAAAAAATGATTTTAAAAAAGATATCGTAGGAATGAAGAAAAACTTTGAAACAAACCTTTTGAAAATAAAAAAAAGTTAGGAAAAAGCAGAAAAAATTAGGGAAATCGTTACAACATTTGACTAAGATTATCACGAGCGTTTGTTCAAAAAGATAAGTCAGATAAATAATCAAGCAAAACAAATAAAGAACCAAATTTGTTCATTGTTTGATTATTTGATCGTCACTTAGCAGCAAAAGGAGAATTATTAAGGTTTCTATATTATAAGTCTATAAAACGTCGCTTAGAAACGCAATTAAAAAAAGTTGAAAGAAATACATTTAAAGAAAGTTTTGTAAACATAAAAAAAATTTAGGTAAAACAACAAAAACGTTTTGAAAAAAAGTTTTTAGAAGAGCTTAAAAAACGACGATTAGTGGAACATTAACAACAAAAAATTCTAGCGTCAAAAACGTTAATTGAATAGAGATCAAAAAGCAATAAGAAATGCCAGAAAAAAAATTCTAAACAAACTTAAAAATGATAAAATGAATTATAAAGGTAATGGAAAATTAAGAGCATAACGAGATAATTTTGAAAAGCATAAAAACCAATGTTTTAATAATAAAAATAAGTAAAAAAGAATTTTGGATAACCAAAACACACATTAAAAAGAAGAAGTTTAAAAATCGACAATTAAAAGAGCTGTCAAAAAACAAAAAAAGGTTGTTAAAATTATAGAAACTTGGAGAACGGCACGACCATGAAAAAGAGAAAGTTAATAGAATAAACCACGTTTAAAAAAAAACGAAGTAAGTCTTTAGAAGAAAAAATAAAAAGTAACAAAAGAAAAAAAACAAGACATTTATGTCTGAAAGAAAAGGAAAACAAAAGTAACTGTTTAGAAAATTTAGAAAACGACGACTAAAAAAACAAGAAAATATCTTCTTAAAATTTGACAGTAAGCAAAATGTTAAAAAAAAAACAATCTAAAAACAAAGAATAGCTTTAGAACAAAGCTTCTGGAAGTCAAAGTAGGTTAAGAAGCATAGAAATCATAGAATTACCACAGATTAAATTAGGAGCACATGTTACCACTATCGTAATCCGATTTTTATTTAATTAGGTTTTCACAAATTCTCTGTGTTGCCTGAATTAACAAACTCCATCAAATCGGTAATATTAGAATTGAACAGTATTTTAGAAAAATTCCATCTCTAAAAGTCGCTTTCTTTGCTAACTTTAGCTGCAAGGTCATCTCTCGACCAACGCTTTCTACCCTCAAATTTCTACCTGACTTTCATCAAACAAAAGAAAGCGAGAAATCTCGGCTCCTGTGCTCACCTGCACAAGTATCCACGTGTAGAACCCCACACCGAAAAGCTCTTTTTAATCCGAGTCTTTTCATATAAATTTCATCTTGTAATTCCTACGGCAACCTTTAAAAACCGCAATTAATTAACCAATTAACTCATCTCACGCATTTCTCGATAATTAGAACCGCGACATGCTCAATCTCGCTCTCATTTCGTCAGGTAGGCTTCTCGCGACCTACCTCGCATCACGTTAATTGTATTAATTAAGCTTCTTTCGTTCATATCTCATGAATGGGTTGTCGTAAAATTAATTATGATTCAAACGCTGTTCAACTCCTTTTTCAATTCCGCTCCTCCCACGCTTTTTCTCATTTTCACGATTCAATTATCTCGCGATCTTGATTCGCGCAGACAAACAATTTTACCTCTCAATCTTTGCCGAACCTTTTCGAAGCTGGCAAAAATCTCGCTTTAACCACTGTTTCGGCTCTTCGGAGGCAGTTAGTCAGTCGTGACCGTGTGTCGTGAGTCGGCAGTCAATTGTAAGTTCATGAAGCTTGTCTTCATACGTGCTTCTTTTACTCTCTCACTTCGCTCTCTTTCTCTCTCTGCTCGTTCGCGCGCGCCACCTTGCGGAGTAACAGCGCGTTACTCACTCGCCACGACGCCATCTCTTTCTCAACTCATTCAACCCTTTTGGAACTCACTCGCCTGACAGTGCCGTTTTAAATTTAATCCCTGTGTATTATTTTCTGCGTTTTAACAATTTAATTATTCCCTCTTTAATTAAATTAAATTCGCTATCCTAAATTTTATCTATTCATTATTCACCACATTCCAAATTCCCAAATCAAAACCAAAATTGCACCGATAGCCGGACCGGTGACACACAATGCACAAAACTGTTAGTAAAATTATGATAGAAGTAAGTTGCTGATTTTTTAAAATTTCTGAGTTTGGATAAAAAGATGAAAGACATCGATTAGATGAACAGAAGTAACAAGAAAAATTATAAAAAAGATTTTAGTAAAGTGTGAAAAACAGAAGTATTTGAAAAGTAGTCTTTAGTAGAATCTGAGTAAATAAAAATTTTTGAAGATGGTAAAAGATGTAGGGTAAAAGACACAAAACAAAATTTTTTTGAAAGAACAGAAAAATTTTTAGGAAAAACTTAAAAGCAGTATTTGGAAAAAAAACAAAACAACATTTAGAAAAATATAGAAATGTTTAAAAAATGGTTTGTCTACAAATAAAGCTATTTTAAATAATTATGATTTATTAATACCAAAATACGCTTCTAGAAAAGTTCAATAAACGACAAAACAAAGAAAAAAAAAACAAAAAAAGACTGGAGAACATGCTCTAAATAGCGCACCAGTCTCAAAACCAATGTGCAGTTTCCTGGTGGTTTTGTATGATTAGTATTCTTGTTTGTTATTATTCATTATTCCAATTTTGTTGCCATCAAATTTTCGTCAAAATAACTGTTAAGTATCTGACTCAAATGTGCTTAAAATAATCAAAATTTTCAATCTCTTAATACATCGATTTACTGTTTAAAACACTGTCAATATTTAAAAAAATTGTATGTGTAAATTTTTTATTATCGAATTAAATACGTCAAATTTTCAATAAATTTATCTAAAAGATTTTTAGTCAACTGATAGTTGTCTAAACGACCCATCTAAACCATAAACAGATTCAGAAGTTTTTGGTTTTCCTGGCCTTTTCTTCTCAGTGGTCCTATATTTCGCATCTTCCAGAAACCAATCCCGATAACTCTCTACTTTATCTTTCCAGTATTTTACAATATCTTCAATTTTACCACCATTTCCACCCATTTCTTCCGGAAGAACCTCTTTTGGAACAACTTCAAGTAAATCATTTTCGTTTTTACAGACTTGTAACTAAATCAAAAATTAAAAATAACACAAACAATAACAGTTTCACCATACCCTGTCTCTAACTTTCTCTGTCAAAAACGGTTTAAAGATTTTCTGCACGGCTTCAAAAACTGCATTCACATTAAAGAAAATTGCTCCTTTGATTCGATTTGGGTAACCGTACTGAACACAAGTCATGACTTTTTTTACCAAAGTGGGTGATACCGCTGATAGCACATGAGTCATTGATAGATTTGACATGTCATGAAGCAACGTGGTTCCTGCCACCGCTAAATTATCGTCTTCTAGTAACAAAATGTCTTGGATCATTGCACTAACTTTGAACACTGTAGCTTGGTCTAAATCATGTTCTCTGACTAGACGGTTCCTGGCTAAGTTGTAGCGAGGTCCTGCAGGATGACTCACTTTTGGCAAAGGCAGCATTGGTCTAAAACACATTTATTAAATACAAAAAATATTTTCGATCTAGATTACCCAACAGACAAGACTTTCTGAATTTCAGGAAGAAACGGATCACGGTTTTCATAAATTTCAGGAGTTACAGTTTTTAGTGTGTAGTGCATATCAATTTTTTCTTTAGTACGTTCTAAACTGAATTTGCAACCGCGAAGAAATGTCAGAAGAAACTGGTCATCTAGAATATTTTTTACATTATATACCCAACTTGTGTTTATTAAATTTTTTTTACCTGTTCTTGCATTTAAATGAGGTTGTTTAGAGAGCCAATTTTTGAGATGTGCCAAGTCATCTGGAATTCTTTTAGGATCTTCATTTAGTTCTTTAATAGCAAGTTCTTGTAGTTCGTTTGGAAGTTTTCTCACAGACATCTTGTTGGCTTAATTTTTTAAGGCAAAAGAAGATAATCATTAAATTACTTAATACTTACTAATTTAGACATGGCAAAAAGATAAGATTATTTATCAGTGATACTTGATAACATGGTTCGTAGTTCTGTCAATATTTAACATTGATAAAAAAATTATTACTGCATCCACTAATTAATTTCTGCAATAAAAAAATTAATATTGTTTTGTGTCTAGACTAGGTCTATTCTTGGAACCAACCAAGAACCGAGAAGCTTCTATAAAAAGAACACATTTAGAAAAAATCAATACTAAATTTATGAAAACACCATAAACCTAACAGTCGAAAATAAAATAGAGATCATATACTCGTATATACTATGCTTATGATCTGGCAATTTCTGTTCAAAAAAATATATATTAGAGGAAAAATAAGAAGACGTCGAATAAGAAGACGGAAAAAAATGAACTGAAAAAGTACCAGAACCGATTTTTAAAGAAACTTTAAAAACAGCGTTGTACAGAAAAGATAAGAAAAGAAAAGAAAGGCAAGAAAAAATTTGAGAAAAACAAAAACAAATTCTAGAAAAGCTTAAAAAGTCTTTAAAAAAATTAAACACGATAATTCAAAAAAATAAGAGAAGTTTAACGTTGTTAGCTAGAATAAAACGAAAAGCAAAATAAATAAAAAATTTTAAAATAAAGAAGAGTTTCTAGAAAAGTTTCGAAACGACAAAATAAAAAAAACTATGGAGAATCTACAAAAACATAAAACAATTCTAGAACAACATTAAAAAAATTGGAAAATAAAGATAAGTCAAGAAATACTTTAGACAAACAATAGACATAAGAATCTTGAAAAAGAATAATTTCTTAGGTTCACTCTAGATACCAACCAAGAATTGAAAGGCTTTTATAGAGAGAAAACATTCAAGAAAATATTATATGCTTTTTTTAGACAACCTAATTTCTTCTAAAAACTTATTTCAATAATAAAATTCTATAATGACACTGTAAATCAAGAAGTCAGTAATAGAGTAAAAATTATATGTACAGTTCAAATAATCTAAAAATCTCTGTTTTAAAAAAACAAATTAAAAAAAAATATTAGAAAAACAAATATGAAGAACGTTAAATAATTTGGGAGACGGCGTTTGGTAAAAAAGAAGAAGTTAGAAAGCCTTAGGTAAAAAAAAACTTGAAAAAAGTTTCGGTAGATCAAAAACAAATTCTTGAGAAAACTTTCTCTAGACTTCTAAGCAGTCTTTAGAAGAAAAGAAAGAGACGCAAGGAAAAAAACCTGAAAAACAAAATCAAATTTTGATGAACTTAAAAAAATCAAGAAAGAGTATAAAGATGTTGGTGTTAGTTAAAAGAAAAGGAAAAGCGGAAAAACAATTTCGACAAATAAAAAACGTTTTTAGAAGATTTTGGGTTCTTACAGAGTTATTAATTGAACTCTTAATCGACGTTTTGTTCTTGGTTAGAACTTCTTCAAGATACAATGTTTCCTTAATTAATTTATTTAGTTTATTTAATCTAATTAAAAGCAAATTTCCGACAATAGAAATAGGTTACTGAGCTGTTTAATTTATGAGTTGTTTGTATAAATACTGTAAATTGATTTGTTGCTAATTAACTTATTTGTTTAAAATTCTAACTTTTGAAATTGTACTAAACCCGAATTGAAGTCTCGACAGAGTAGAAAATACGACACAACGCATAATAAAAAAAAGTAAAAAATTTCTGTTCTCTTAAAACAAAAAAATTTTTAAAAAATAAAGTAAAAATTTATAAAGATGAGAGAGCGTAAAATCAATAGCTGGAAGATAAAGATGACCAAAGAAAAATTTAAGTAGAACAAAAAAAAGAACGAAACACCAATTGGGTATAAAAAGCTTAAAAAGAATAATTGGTTCAAAAAAAATGAACTAAAAAAGTATTAAGAATGAACTATTATTTTATATTTGTATAAAGACAAATACAAAATAATTAAAAAAGAAAACAAAACAAAAGATGATTTTAAAGAGCTTGACAACGAATGATTAAAATCAAATGCAGTACAAAAAACTACGTCTTGAAGAAAAACGAAGTAAGGTTATAGAAAAACAAAGAAAGATTTTCGACGAAAAAAAAACAAAACAACTACGATTTAAAAAACGAAAAAAGTTTTTGGAAAAGGATGTGTACAAAAACAAGACAGTATGCAAAATGTTTTGAAGAAAGATATTTTAGAAATAAGAAAAAACTTTAAAACAAACATAAAACTTCCAAAAAATAAGGAAGATTAGCAAACTGGAAGTAAGCATTGTCTAAATTTAAATTTTGTAGTTTGTATTAAATTTTCAATTGAAAAAAATA
Organism: Tribolium confusum; assembly: GCA_029207805.1. Taxonomy (NCBI): domain Eukaryota; kingdom Metazoa; phylum Arthropoda; class Insecta; order Coleoptera; family Tenebrionidae; genus Tribolium; species Tribolium confusum. The sequence goes on from JALGAY010000004.1 coordinate 3,588,646, forward strand.
GAGAAACATACTCATGTAATGCTTGAGAAAATTGACCAAAAAAAAAAAAACGAAAAACATCGATTGAAAAAAGAAAACACCAAGAACAATTCTAGGAAGACTACAGTAGATTCTAGAAATATCTGAAAAATAGTGTTTGAAAAAACAAAAAGTGTTTGCAAAACGACGTTTAGTAAAAAAAATAAATATTTTTTTAAATAAGAGAAACGTTAAGTGAAGGAATAAAAAGTAAACACGATTTTAAAGAAACATACTAGAATTCTAAAAAAAAAACAGAAAAAAATTTTGAAACAAAAAGTAAAACAAGAAAATATTCTAGAAAAACTTAAGAAAAAGAAGATTTTTAAAAAACAATTAGTAAAGTAAAAAATATATAAAAAAATAAAAACGTCGCCGTCAATTGGAGTAAACAGAAAAAGAAATTGAGACAAATACCGCTGGCTTTGAGTATATAAAAGTATTTACTTTAATTGAATGATAAGATAAGAAAAATAAAAGCAAAATTTTGGTTAAAAAACAAAAATCTATTTATTTTCATATCACAAAAATAGTATTTCACATTATTTAAGTCTTACATAAAAAAATTAATCAACAGAAAGTTGTCTAAAAGAACCCTCCAATCCAAAAACAGATTCTGCACTTTTAGGCTTGCCAGGCCGTTTACTTTCATCCGTTCCATAATTCTGATCTTCCAAAAACCAATCCCGATACTTCTCAAGCTTCGTTTTACAATCAGCTATAAGGTCATCGAGTTTACCACCTTGACCTCCATACTCTTCAGGTAAAATCTCTTTAGGAACTTCTTCGTACAACTCTTCCAAGTTGTTATACACCCGCATCTGTTAACACACTGGTTATATACCCTTCTAACACTGTTGACTTACCCTTTTCTTAAGTTTCTCTTTCAAAAACGGCTTAAACATATTGTACAATGTTTCAAAAACTGCCCCTGCATTAAAAATATGAGAACCTTTAATTCTAAATGGATAACCATCTTGGAAACAAGTCATCGCTTTTCTTGACAGTGAAAAAGACATCGAACGCAAAAAACCCATAGTCATACCACCCATATCCTGTACCATTGCAAGTCCAGCTACCGTAACATTATCATCTTCACACATCATAACATCGTGCATCATAGTGCCCACTTTGAAAAGATCAGCTTGGTCTACGTTATATTTTTCTATTAGACCTTGTCTGGCAAATATGTAACGCGGCCCTCCTGGATGGGTTGTTTTAGGTAACGGTACCATAAGTCTGAAAATATCTCAATACCGAGAAGAACTCTAATAAGTCCCAGGTATTACCCAAGTGACAAAATCTTCTGAATTTCTGGAGCTAGAGGATCTCGATTTTGAAAAATTTCAGGAGTTATGGTTTTGAGAGTGTAATGCATATCAAGCTTTTCTTTAGTACGCTCTAAACTAAATTTAGTTCCTCTTAAAAAAACAACCAAAAATTGGTCGTCTACAAAAATATGTGAGAAAGAAAAAATTGAGAAGCTTTTTACCTGTTCGAGCTTTAAGATGTGGTTGTTTCGTCAGCCACTCTTTAATATATGCCAAATCATCTTTAATTCTTTTAGGATCTTCATTTAATTCTTTAATTGCTACTTCTTGTAGCTCTTTAGAGAGTTGTCTTACCGCCATATTGCACGTATAAACATCAAATTAAGGCTTTTTATCAGAGATACTTATAGATAAGAGGATTAAAACAAGTCCACGTTCGATATTTTTTATTATAAAATTAAGCATTTCAGTAAATCTATATCACAATAATAATCGTAAAAAAACTTAATAGCACCAAAACTGTCTATTCTAAGTTTTAAGTGTCACTCAAACAACAAAAAAACACGTCAAAAATCTTCAAACAGTTTTAATTCTGAATCTTCCAAAGTCCGTGCTGATTTCCAGTCACTCTCTGGATAGTCATCAAAGTTGCTCGCATCTCCATCATACATTATCTTAGGAACAATTGGTGGCTAAAATATTAAATCAAAAAGGGTTTCAAAAAATAAGAAAACACCTACGTTTAGTTTTCGCATATTGACGTCATGCCAGTCTATCCCTTTGAACCACCTGTGTCTCTTGACATCCTCGGCACCACTCTGGAAATCTTTCTTTAGAAAAAGAAATCGCGTTATAGTCGCGGCCACATATAAATGAATTTACGTCATCATAAATTATAATAAATATGTAGCCACGAGTTTATTAGACTTACTTTCATATTTCCTAGTCGTTTCGTTCTATCTTGTACTAAAAGTTTTTTAATTAGATCCTTAGCGACTGGATCTAGGTGTTTGGGCCACTCGATTTTTCCACTGAGTATCTTCTCGTAAATACCGAATGGATTGTCGTCGTAGAAAGGAGGATAGCCCGCCAACATCTCGTATATTAGGACACCTATAAAATATTAAATAAAGATGAGATAAAGAATTGTTGTTGTTAAATTATGAATAGTTAATCCGAGGAAAATTTGTATTTTGGGAGATTTAATGGGCGTATCTGTGTAATAAAAACAACAGCTGTTTCCATGTTTTGTACGAAAATTGGCAAAATTTAATCTGCAGATCTGGACTATTATTACTATTATTAATATAGACGTCAGTCGTAGTTTACAGCTAAAGCTAATTTATAACCACCTTCGATGTTTGGATGTATTTGATAAAGTTCATTTTTCAAAAATTTTATTTAAATATTTCTCAGAAAATTAAGTCGTCCTTTATTAACAGCAGTTAGTAAACAAAAGAAGCAAATTTGATTTCAATAATATAAAAATTATTATAAAAACAATTAAATTTATTCAAGATCTTTATTTAATTATGACTGCCATGAATAAGAAAAAAATTCTAACCTTAATTTGCAAATAATACGGCGCTAAACCATTGTCATAATAATCTACTGATAACAATAGCTATTATAATTGTAATAAAAAAGAAAAGTTTCTTCATCCGTTTTAATTTAATAGTTTTTGCAACAAAATAGTTGTTTTAGTTTATTTATTTCTCTATTTAAAAAAGTATTTATTATGCAAAAAATAAAACAGAGAAAAATAAGGTAAAAAAGAAGCATTAAACGAAACTTTAAATTGCTTAAAAGTCGAATAGAAGACTTGAAAGAAACGACAAAAATTTAGTAGTAGAAGCAAAAGTTAAATTAGAAGTTAGAAAAAAGCCTGAAAACAAAATAAAATAATAAAAAATAAAAACAAACTAAGAAAACTAAAGTAATAACGATAAAGAAAATCACAGCAAAAAGCAGAACAATAAAGTTCCAAAATTAAAAATTGGAGATTTTTAGAAAAAGACAAAGAAACTGCAAAAAACAAATAAAAAACTAAAGAAAAAAATAACCAACATATCAGAAACGAAAGCGAAGACAATAAAAAAACAGATAGAAGATTTAAATATGAAACAAAAGAGACTTAAACACTCTAGAAAAAATAAAAAATTGGTTGTTTTAGTAGTAATAGACAAAACAAAAAGATAATACAAGTAAATTAAATACATTTTTATTTTATATAGTAGCGACCTTAATAAAATATTAAAAACAGGTAATTTATTAACTAAAAAAATTAGGAAATTTTGTGTACAGACCAATAATAGAGAATATATGTTATATCCGACAGAAAGAAGAATACCAAAAATTAATTTTTTAACCGTTCACGCAGCAACAGAAAAAGCAAATACAAAAAAGAAAACAAAAAGTAGTAATAGATTTTGTAATAAAAACTAACATACTTTTTTAAAAAACAAATAATTGAATTGAGTGTTACTAAAAATACAAATAATTTTCTTTTAATATAAAAAAAAATAACATAGATAAAAGCAGAAAAGATAGAAAGTTTAAGCACTAGAAGAAATAATTAAAATCTCAACAAAGACAGCCTTATAAATATATTTTAGTGAAAATTGACAAAAGTTATAGAATTACAGCAAAAAATATAAAAAAAAACGAATAAAAAGAAGTACAAAAAATATTTATGTATATTATACAGAGTGTTTCACGAGTAATAATGAGCCTGCGAAGCTAAAAATACAACCAGCAATTCAATTCCTTAGTTAAAGTAGATGATATTGATTTCAAATTTTATTTGTCCAATCTGTCACCGATAAAAGAAATGTATTCAAACGATGAAAAAACCGACATGATGATGATATATGAGAAAAAATGCCTCTGCCGCGATGAGTTTGTACAGACAACGTTTTCCGGGTAGAAGAACTCTTGCTGACACCATATTTGAACGACTTGAAACTACCTTAAAGAAAAATTGACCGCCTTTAAAAAAGCCAAAAGCAAGAACAGCTACTGGTCCTGTTCACATGTAAGTCAAAGAATGATTTCACAAGCAAGTGGCATTAGTTTGTCTTCAGCTAACCGAAAGATTAAGTGATTTTTTATTTAATGTATTTGTAAACAAAAAAAAACTACGTTACCTCTGGTATTGTATTGCTAGTTGCATTTTCAGTTTTGCAGGCTCATTATCACTCGTAAAACACCCTGTATTTAAATAACCCAAAAAAAAACAAACGTTGTAGACGAAAAATGTAAGTAAAAATTAAAAAAAAAAAACAAAACAATAAAACATAAAGGACAAGAACTTTTATCGAACGAAAGAGATACCTTGCTAATATGGGTACAGCATTTTGACGATTTTCTGAACATGAATGTTTAAAAAACACAAATGCAAAAAAACTAGGCAATATGTAAGAGATCAATAACTATGAAAATCCTATTAAAATTACAAATATAAAAAAACATAAAAAACAAGAAACCCTGAAGTAGATAAATCAACAAAAAAATGTTTTAAAAATTGAGAAAAAACATGATAAGCAATCTCTAGCAACTAATGGAGACAATATAAAAAGAAGAACTAATACCGAAAAAAATAAAATAAAACGATCATGGTACCAATCTGTAAAAAAGCGATAAAACAAAGTGTATAAATTATAGAAGAATAGCTTATAAAGTTCTAGCAATAAAAACAAGTTAATATAAAAAAAAATAATAGAGAGAGAATACCAAAACGATTTTTAGAAAGAGGATAAGTAAAAAGTTATATTTTTTATCAATTTTAAACAAATTTATGATAGAGTCATCACAGAAAAACTGTATATACTCGTACTGTATAAATAGATGTAGAAGGATTAAAAAAAAACAAAATTTTGAATGATACAAGTAACCTCAAACTCTACGGAAAATAAAGTCATAATAAAAAAAGAGAGATTAATTAGACATCAATATTGTACAACATTATGTAAAAATCGGGTAAGAGGTGCTGTAATATAGGTATAGGAATAGATTAACTCGTAGATTAATTAAGCAAAAATAGCATGAGTGTTTTACATTTGTGTAAAAGAGCTAAAGAAAGCAGTAAAAACTTTAGAAAAAAAGTGGATAAACTCAAATTCTGCACAAAAGACGAATGAAAAAATAAATAGAAAAAAAATCCTAACCTGAGGATAACAACCTTGTTGTAGAAACGTGCGTCGTGTAAATTGTTTGGTGTTATTAGATGTTTTTACGTTTCATTCTACACACCAAAACAATCCAACATGAAGTTTAAATATGTCACGTTTACAAAAATATAAAAGCCTTGCTGGTATCAATTATAATAAACAAATCAATATACGTGTATAATTATTTATAATATTATTTATTACTGTTTAACGTGTGCAGTTTCTTCCAAAATACATATTTCAGAGAAATAAAAAAATAACACGAATTATTGTGAGTTGTGTATTTAGAGAAAATGCATTGATTACTTTTTTATTTTTACTTTTTACAAAAAAAAAAAATTAGTAATATTAAAAAATTTTAGCCAACATTAATAATTATTGTAATTAGATGTTACTAATTGTATTTAGATGATTGGTTCGTAGTTCAATTGTCAGTCAAATAAATAAGTAAATTAACATGTTAACCTCAGCCGTTAAATATTACAATTATTATTTGTTCAGTTTACTGTTAATATTAATAATTCATTGCTCTAAATTTATGTTACAGTATTGACAATTAAAATTTTTTAGTAATACTGATGACGTCAACGCATTAGTGGTGGCCGCAGTTATATTTAATAAGCATCTATTGACTGAATAAATTCAGAAGAAGAAAGCGATACAAAAGAGTGTAATTAGATGTGAAACGACCGCTTAGTGTTTTATAACATAACAATAACAGTAAAAATTACAAGAAATTATAAAAAAAAGTATTACTAGAGCACGTACAACGTAGAAATTCTGTTGAGTGTTTATTGTTTAATAATGTATTTACTTTGTTCTAGTTCATTACACAACCAGCCGGAATTACTGAATAACTGTCAATTAATTACAAGTAATTATACTATAAATAATTACTAATAACACTAGCCAGTTTCAAACAATAAATATTCCCATATTACTGGTCATTTTGCGATGATTAAGCCATGACGTAACAAAATACCCACCTAAAGCCCACCAATCCACGGCCTTATTGTGTCCTTTACTTTGTATGATTTCAGGTGCTAAATATTCCGGTGTTCCACACAACGTCCACGTCCTATCCGTTAATTTCTTAGCAAAACCAAAATCGGTAATCTTCAAATGACCTTCCTTATCCAAAAGCAAATTTTCAGGTTTCAGATCTCGATAAACTATACTTTTACTGTGGAGATATTCAAGCGCTGAAACGATTTCAGCTGTGTAAAAATTACCAGTGGTTGTACTGAAACGGCCGGCATTGCGTAAATAGGAAAACAATTCGCCGCCACAGACATATTCAAATAACATGTAGATGCAAGTGTCGTCTTTGTTGCACCATAACCTGAAAAAATAAAATAACAAATTTGGGAATAATAAAAGGTTATCGCTGAGTTGATTACAAGGAAAAATTTATCGTTTGATTAGAATTTAAAAATCGTAAAAATTGTTTTTTGAATTTATTATTTACGACGAAATTTGTTTTGTTGTTTGAGTTATAGACGTCAGTAAAAAAGAGACATAAATTTTATGTGCCAAAAAGTTGTAATTTTTGGATAAACACAAGACACGTGTCAAAGTTTTTAAAAACAGATTTAAAAATAAAAAACTATTATTTCATTAATCTAAACTTGAATCTTTTGATCTAATCAACTGGAAAATCCCATTCATAAAAATTTTGATTCATTTGGCACAACCAAAAATTTATTAATTTATTTTTTGTTAATGCATTGATTGCTTCAGCAGGTAGAGAGGCATCCAACATCTATCAAGGGGCTATTCTGGTGTAGAGGCATGGATTTGAGGTATTATTTCGGGTGCTATAACTAAAAAACAAAAAATATTTTTACTATCCATTTTTTTACTAATATTTTAAGAATACATAAAACAATAAAAAATTTCAGAAAATTAAAAACTCAAAATGTTATAAGTTGTTGAAGTAGGGAGTTGAAAAAAAATGGCGCTTTAAGTTTGTCACGATTGCAACCCTTCAATAATCCGAAACAAAAAATAAAAAAGATTGTTAATTTAGATGAATGCTGCTATCGTACTAACAAAGAAAAAATGAGAAAAAAATTTTTTTTTTGTTAAATGTCGGGTATCCGAAAAAAAAAATTTTGTCCTATTTTTTTGCCGTTTAAGAATTTTTTAAAAATAGTATTTTTTTATTTTGTTATAATAATAGTTAGTACGATAGAGACATGTATTGAGAACACTCACATCAAATTTCAAGTAAATCGGTTGAGTAGAACCTGAGAAATCATGGCAAACTCTTTGAAAAATGTAGTTTTGAGAAAAACGCGTTTAAAGCTTCGGGTAAAATCAGGAAAACGAGTGATCTCTAACGTCTTGTTCGATTTGTTCCGATCTGAAATGACTATATCTCTGAAAATAATTCATATTTTAGCAAATCCTTTTAAGGACATATTCTTGAAAGGTTAAGCTTTGAAAATATCAAAAAAAAACTAAATGATTTTTTCAAAATTCTACACTAGAATACCCTCTTAAGCGAGAATTGGTTATAACCTCTCATCAATCACAATTTTCTTGTTATGATTATTCACAATTTTAGTCATATTTCTTTGCAGAAATCGGCAAACTATAGCCTAAAATTCTGTTATGAATTTTTTCGCTTTAAAGTAGAACGAGACCAAATTGAGAAGATCTAGTTATTACAATATCTTGAGTCAGAAACTCTGCTGCTGTGGGCTACAAATCAATGAACCACTTTCATCAACGCCGCAGGACCACATTTAAACAAGAACTTTCGATCTCACGAAATATGAAAGTGGCAAGTTTCAGCTTCTTTCATTCTTCTCAGGAAGTTATAAATAATAGATTTGCCTTCTAGCCGCAAGCAATTGCATTAAACTGTTTATTTAATTAAAGGCAAAACTTGCCAATGTTTGCCTGAACCACCTGTCGATTTTCTACTTACATGTTTACTATAAAAGGATGTCTGATTTCTTGAAGAATATTTTTTTCGTTTTTCACGTGTTCCACCTGTTTCAGTCTTATTACATCAGATAAGCATAGAATTTTCATGGCACCGTATTCGTTCGAACTTTTGTTTTTGCAGAGAAGGACGCGGCCAAAAGTTCCTGTTCCTGAAAAAAAATTATATTTAGTCAGGTTTGTTGATACAGATTCTAAACAAAAATATATACACCACAAAACGGTGATAATAAAAAATTTACAGCAGGAAATATAAAGTAATACAAATAACTGAAAATTGTTAAAACAAACTTTGAAAAAATAAATTTGCCATCCTAACAGTGAATTTCCAATGTGTAATAAAAAAATATTTTCTATTACTCCCACCACATTTCTTATATTTATCCTATTTATTTTTTAGACGTTTGTATTTTCTTTATAAGTTTTGACGTATAAAGAATGCGTAGATCTACGTATATTTTTCAAAATTGTGTTTGCTTCAAACAACTTCTAATTAGTAAAAATCCACACTTGCTAATGATAACCTAGGCTGACCTATGGCACCTTTTATAATATGGTAAACATCGTGCTACATTTTACAAATTTTTGCATAAGGAAGTAAACAAACATTCACTGATTATTATGCTCGTGTGATTGTGATAGTTATTGCTAGTCTATTTTCAATGTTGCTAAAGCCTCTATCCGTCTTAAAGGACCAATTTTTAAAACAATTTTTGAGCTAGAAGCAACTCTTATTGTAAGAAAAAGTGTTTCTGCATTCTGCAATTGTTTATAAAATAAATAATAAAAGAAACTTTATAGCTGTTTATATCTAACTATATCTACAAAAAATTTATAATAATTTTTTGATACAATGTATATATTTTAAATTGCTCCTTTTATATTCAGACTTTTCTCTATATCCGGCTCAAAGAACTATGGACTGTTTAATATAGATTAACAACTAATAAAGACAACAAATAAATATTGTAAAGAAAATGCTTCTCCAGTGCTTATATATAAAAAAAGAGTTGTCTGCAGTCCCAAAATTTTACTAAAAATTTTAGAATATACATTTTTGTATACAGACATTTTCTGCATCCGTTTCAAAAAACCATAATATTTAAAAATTTAGAAGCCCAAAGCGACCATTATTATAAAAAAAAAATTTGCAATTTTATGTCTCGCTTTGTACATATAAAGAAATATAACAGAACGATTGTTTAAAACATTATAAAAAATCCGTCGCTTCTGGATCAATTTTGACAGTCTGAAAAGAGGACTAATTGTAATTTGCCCTTCAGACTTTTTTCGAAATTCGCCTCAAAAAGCGATAAAATTTGAGAGCTCTCAGAACTACAATTAATATAACAATGTTTCTGCATTATACAAATAAGATATTGGATTTAATTAAAGAAATTCAAAAAAACCTGTTGCTTCTAGCTCCAGAATTTCATTAAAAACATAACCTAAAGTGAATATTTGAGATTCAAAAACGAAAATTATTGTAAATTGGCCTTCAAACTTATTTCTAAACCCGCCTTAAGGAACCATAAAATTTGAAATACAATTTGAAGGCCCAAAGCTACAATTATTACAAAAAAAAAATGTTTCTGAAATATTTTTGACTCAAATTACACAACAAATAAAATAAAATGTTTATTAAAAAAATGAGAGAAAAACTGCCTCTTCTGGCTCCAAAGTTCTATTTAAAACTTAATTTAAAATAAATTGTTAAGATTCAAAAGCAAAAATTTTGTAAATTACCTTTCAGACTTATTTCTGCATCCACCTCAAAGGTCCTTAAATTTGAAATAAAATTTTAAAAATCAGGGAAGAAATTATAAATAAATTGTTTGTATTTCAGTTTATATGGAAAAATTAAACTGCATATTTAATAAAAAAAAAAATGTAAAATAGCTGTCGCCTCCGACTTCAAATTTTAGTTATGTTATTTTGCTTTTAGACGTTTTAAGCGTTCTATAATTGTATTAATTATTATTATTATTGCATATTTAATTTTTTTTATTAATTACTAGTTTTCTGATAATTATAGACCTATGTGTATCAAATTTCTGCATTGCAGTGGTAGACAATCTTTTTTATCGCGTTTTCTAAGCCAGGCCATGTAATACCACCATTTTGAGTAATGCTCTTACATCATTTACTTTAATAAGTCCCCATTCTTGATTTTTTCCGACTTTACCTTTGTTTTAAAATGATTTTTTGTTGAATTTTTGTTTTGTTTTATTGTATTTATTCAGAGTTTTAGTCAAATTTTTAGTCAAATAGTTTTTGGCGTTGTATTATTTAATTAATTATTATTATTAATATTCGGAATATCTATAAACTTATCTGTATCCACATTTTTGCAATTGCTGTAGTAAAAAAACACTTTTATCGCATTTTTCAAGCGACGCCACGCAACGTCGCCATTTTAAACATTGTTCTTATACTATTTATTTTAACAGACCGTTTTCTTTGACTCTAACTTTGTTTTAAATCAGTCTTTTCAGTTAAACTTTTAAAAGAAATTCTGTAGTTATTCAAAAACAGGATTAAGAGCGTGACAAGTTCAAGAAAGCTCACCGGGACTGTGTCACGAATTCTTGAGCATCGTCGAGTTTTAGACTTATTTGAGTCACGAGAACTAGAAATGTCTCAGTTGTAGCATTGTATCGTAATAACTTGTTGTTTTGGCCCTTCAGGCTTCATTTTGTCTTAATTGCAATTCTTTTTTAAAAAAAATTGTAAAGTAATCTAATAAGATTTTGATGTTAAAGTCCCTCAGGCGTGGTGCGATTTTATTTCAGTAATTGATTCACTCTGATGATAATTTTGTTATACGAGTACAAAATCAAATATCAGCCTACGACCTGTCAAATAAAATCATTGAATATATTTAAAAAAAATTGGGCACACTCACTGAGATTTAATATGGCTATCTATAAATATCATTTGATTAATTAGGTGTGTATTCGTTGCTTTTCCAAGGTAGTAGCTGCATCTACCACCCACATTGCCAGACGTCATGTCTAGTCAAAATCTGTGCCAAAAAAGATCTGTTTTTGAACTGTATAAGCACAACAACGATTTCTAAATATTTAGCAATAATGACATAATTAAACAATCTTCTTAACATAAAAAAATAATTCTTTTAGAAAAATTAGAGTCTAGATATAAATATTGAACGTTCCGTGTTTGCAAACTAGCAACCTACATTAAAGCCAAGTTTATTGACAGCAGTCAATTCCCTCTAGGTCAACAGATTCAGGTACCTAATTATTCAACTAGTAAAGTGTTGACAGACCAGTGTAAATTAAGATCAAACATCATAAGTGTACTGAAATAATATTACTTCCGTACTTTTAAATATATTTTCTCGTCGTTTTAATGAGACATAAAATCAGGTTATACAAGCTATAAAAGTATACAGAAAAATATATCGTTTTTGACTACTAATAAATCTCACACCTCTTCAACAAGCCCAATTATTCGATTTTCAAAAATAACTTTTTATCTTATCTTTAGGAGTTTGGTCGCTACGATAATTTTCCGACTCAATCATAGTCAAGGTATTGTAAAAATCTGTTTTATTTTTGGAGGAATCGATTAATTAAAACATTGGAATGACGTCGGTGAAAATCACTTAGGGAACTATTTATAAAATTGGACGTCAATTGAGGTAATCTATGAATTATTGAAGGGTTCAAAAAACAAAGTCTACTGTAACAGTTACGTTGTTTGTGGTTGTTTTCTTTAAAGTGAAATTTTTATTACCACACCTGATTTGTTACAGAATTTAATTTGATTCAGATTTTACAAATGTTCTGCTACAAGCTTATAAATAGAACAACGGTATCGATACGACTCTAACAAGAAAATAAATTTGTAAACCGCTAATAATTTGTTAAATATTAAAAATATGGTTACTGCTATATCCGTCTAACTGTTCTCTGTAATAAAACGACATCAATTAGCATGACCAGTGAAGTGAATTAAAATAAGGTAGTCATTATTATCTGTAAAAAAATGTGTTTGTTTCAGACGATTATTAAATAAAATAAGCATTTGTGGTAATCATTAGAACACGCAACTATTACAGAAGCAAGATGTGATAACTATCTCAAAAAATTTGAACATCTATACGTACTCGGGCTGTTAATGCTTCATTTATGCCCTTGTGCCGTAATCTACTACATATTTAAATTTTGTTGTATTTTTTCCAGATCAGTTTTTGCAGTATTTACACAAGTAAACAATTTGAGAAATAGAGACGACAATTGTTGTAATAAATTGATGTTTTTGCATTAATTATAGAATACGGAAATTGTCGCCTGCGGCTCCCAAATTTTATTAAAAGTTTTAAAATGTATATTTTGAGCTATCGAAAGAATTCTTTCTAGATTCAAACTGTTTTTTCTGTACTCAGATTGTTTTTAATATCGCATATTGGCACAAAAATAAATAAATAAATAAAACTTGAGAGCTGAAAGCGCTAAATATTATAAAAATATTAGATTGTAAATAATTATCCTCAAGACTTCTCTACATTTATTAATTCTTTTGTCAATTATTAAAATATTTTAAATTATTTATCTATTGTAATTGCGTAAAAACGCGAAAAATGACAAACAAAAATAAAAAAAGATAAATGCATGAAAATAAAAAATATGACACAGAAAGTACACAAAATAACACAGTCAAAATACTAAAAGAAAAAAAAGAAATATAAAATTACAGAAAAACAAATTTTGAAAAAATGGCTTAGAAAATTTATTTAAAATACACAAAACAATTATTATAATAGCAGTTACAAAAGTGTGTACAAAATACAAAGCAGCTTAAAATAGAGAAAGATTGAAATAAAAAAGAATAAATTGCTTATGAAAAAGAAAGCTAGGAAATGCTAAGTGTTGACCAGCTGAACAAAAAACAGAAATAAGAAAACGGTTTTTTAATGCAAAAATGTTGTTCCATCTTTTAAATAGCATCAGAATTTAAAAAAAGAAGACAAAAATGTGCAACAACAACAAAATATTGTTACATAAATAAATTTAAGAGATAGAAAAAATATTACGAATAAATAATTCCAAATGATAATACTACAAAATCCCTCCAAGAAAACAACGGGATAACAAAATAGAAGATAAATAAAATCTATAAATAAAATAAAAAGTCTATCAAAGCACAGAGTGTTAATTGAAAACTTAATTAAAAAAAGACCAATAATAATATAAAATATGTAATAAACAGACAAAAAATATTACAAATATTAAATACAAATGATTATGAGAAAGCTTTCAGCAGCATTAAGTTAACAAAAAAATCTTAAAACAAGAAAAAAATAAAAACCAATCAAAATTATTAAAAATCCTATACAGAAAAACAAAGACATGGTATAAATAAAATATACAAAACAAAGTTTTTTCTAACAACTAAATTACTCAGACCGAGTACTCAATACTGTGCTCTTTATCTTTGTAATATATAAAATAACAAAAAAAAAATAGATAAATATAAAAAACAAAACTCTATTATTATATAAATATCTTAGAAGAGTATTATATAACACGAGCGAATGTATTCTTATGATCCGCTAATATTTGCTAACAACAAACAAATTACAGAATAAGAATGAAAGAAAAAATAAAGAAACAGAAAAATACGGACTGAAACTAAATACATATTTGTAAAAACGTAAATTATGTTAATTGCCAACTATGCCAAAAAATGCAAGTATAAAATAGAAAAATAAACTTAAATTAAATTTTAAATTTATCCATAACATTTTTTTAGTTTTTAAAATGTTTTCAATATCCCAATTTTTAAAAATTATTATTCTCTTGTAAATACTTCTAAATGGGAAAACTACAGTCAGTCATAAATAAGTAGTAAAATCTATTTTTTCATAAAATGAAGATTACTCAAACCCCTTACCAATAAAATATAAATAAACAAAACTAACTGGTAAAAATTACTAAAATAGAAAAAAACTATAGGAAAAACCGATTAAAAAATAAAACAAAAAATCCCAAAAAGACTAAGCTAAACTTGGCCGAAAAAAAGACAAATGACAAAAATAAAAGAAAAAGAAGAAAAATTATCATATCGACACCGAAAGTAGACGGTGGTGAAGACTGATGGTGTAGTAAATCGGTGTAATAAAACCTGCCGGCAATACACAATAAAAGAACTCACAATTTAGTTGGCTTTCTTCTCTTGTCGAAATTTGCAACTCTGACATAAATTCGTTACAAAAAAGAGTTAAAGTAATAACGAAATACAACGTCCAAATCTAACATAAAAAAATTTATGTTTTACTTCTAAATTTTGGGGCACAAAGTCAAGACATTACGTAAAAATCCCAACTTAAAAGTAAGGAAGTAGGAGCGTTAATAGCACTTAATATTTTCTATTTTGCATTATATTATACATTAGCATAACAAAAGATAGTTACTGGGCGTGAAAGTCTCAACTTACATAAACGTAGTTAAACAAAATAGCTGTAACATCCTTACATTTATTATAATAACATTATAATAAAATATATGATTAAATTAAAACATAAAAATCGCAAATTTATGACACGTTCAGGTAATATATTCTTCTGTAAATTGAAGTCGCCAAAATTAAGTGATTTACAGATAAGCAAATACATTTTTCTAGTAGAAACATAGTAATTAAAATAGCTTTTCAAACAGATGTTAGTAATTTTTTTAAATGACCATCATGGTTGCGGTTAATTATATCCAAGATGTATTAATTACAAAGTATTACTTGCGAAAGTTGAGACCGGTTTATTTTACTTTTTTTTATATTTTATCTAAATTTGTATTAAATAAATTGTGTTCTAAATCCATTTCCAGACAAAAATACATAACAGCCACACCAAAGAGATCTACAAAATTTCTCCAACTCTCACTTAACCTTGCCTTATATCTATGAATGTCAACAGACAAGGTGAGTCAATTCGTTCCGGATTTTACAGATAATTTCATCTCACGTTTTATTATCTTCTTGTCAATAATTGTCACTACTTTCCAGTCTAGAGCGTGATGTAAATTTTTTTTATTTAAATACACGTCAATGTTTATTTAATAAATATTGCCGCATGTTTATTATTCACCTTATTTTTAAATGCACAATAGCCTATTTCTTTTCCTTTATTTAAATTAACATATTTATTGTTAAACCTTCTTATAAATAAACTACTGAAACTGTTACATGACTAATCCATTATTTATGAATAAATAGTAATATCCTCAGACGATTTCATTAATACAGGAAACCAATGATTATTTTTAGAATGTTATTGACGACCACGTACTTACATATTTATCTAAGGATTTCTTCAAAGACTGTATCTTCCCCAAAAAAATATTTAATCAGCTTTATTTCCAGACAACAATAAATTTTAGTTATCGTTTAGAAATCGCAGATAATTATCACTGTCTAGAAAAACGCGTCGTTAGGATATTGACCTAAAAACCTTATATTACTTTTCGTGCCATCAAATGATACAGACTTTCTGTACACTAATAGACTTGCAAAATGATTTGCAATTATCTCAACTGACAGGTTTTCCCTCGACGTTTACATTCACCCAAAAATAATCTGTTTATGACATGATTCAGTTCGATATTTCTAATATAAGAGGATTGCGGCTAAATATAAAAAGCAATGATTTACCTAAAATCAATATAAATAGTTTAGTTCTATTAAACAAATAGTGCTGGGTTATGGTGTTAAACACCTCACAACTTTTATCGTTTATCAAGAAATTAATCTCAGTTTTTTTGTTTAACATATGTGTGCTAATTTACTTTATTATTAACTACTTTGTTATTTACTGTTTAAATCTGATATAAAATTAATTAAACATATGTTGGTGTCAAAAATCTTCAAAATTTTAAAAACCTAGGTCAATACTGATTTGTAGATTTTTTGTCTTTCTCATTGTTTCCTGCCTTGTGAGGTAAATTTTGCTTTTTTATTCCAAAATTTTTGATTTCAATATTCTTTTTAATAGGGCTGAAAGGTAAAATTGTTTTATTAACATTTCTTTTTTATAAACGCAACATACGAGGCTTTAACTTAAAAAAATTAATAGAAATATTTGTGATAGATTATATCTAGTTTATATTTATTGTATAAGTGTTTTAGACGGCGTTTTATCCACGCAAGAATGTTTAAGCGCGAGACGCAGTCGAGCATTTAATATTCTTAAGTGGATAAAACGCTACTAAAACGCGAATCTAATATAACGTTTTATCTACAATTACAGCGATTTAAAATCAGAATCGCCAAAGTTTCATCTCATCATGTCATCAAAAAATAATTTGACATTACACTCTGACAGCGGATGTCACCTCAAAAATCATTGAAATTAACTAAAAAACATGGAAGGTGTTGAATCGTTGCTATTTATTTTCGATTATTTGTCGACTCCATTTGTACAAAACGCTGTGCAAGTTGGTGAAAATGGAAGAATGTTATACTGTTCCCGAGACAATTCTTGAGGAAGCTGAAGAAGCGACTCGCTAGTTATTGCCTGCGAAGTCCAGGGAACATTATAAAAAAGTATTTTCAGAATTTAATGAATGAAAAGAAGAACGGCGGGTAATGACAATAAATGAGAAAGTTCTGCTATCGTATTTCTTAAATTTGAAGAAGAGGTACGCAATTTTATCCATGTGATCGAAGTACTGCATACTGAAAGCCGCTATAAAGGTCTATAAGTACATAGACATTGGAAAATATAGTAAGCTCATGGCCTATCTGAAGAATCAGTCAAGAGGATACAGGCCGAAGAAAGCTGGAGTATTGGAAAGAGCAGACGTGGAAGAGTTTTTGACAAAGGCTTGCGATAAAGAATATTTGATGACCAAGGTAATCTCTGTCATTACATAGACATTGTAGACAATAAATTTTGATAGATTTTAGGTTGCATTAATAATGTGGGTGTCCGGTGGCTCTCAATGCTGTAAGTTGCCAAATTTGAAAATCAGTAATGTAGAAGACAGGGGCGCATACCTGATTGTTTCGATACCAGATACCAAGACGAGCGTTTCACGAAAATTCATAATTATAGAAGAAGGATTTTTTATCAACACTGTGGAGAAGTGTAGGAAATACATGTCCTTACGTCCGAAGAAGTTATCAATTGAGAGATTCTTTTTACGATACGCTAATCAGAAATGTACATCGCAACCTGTTGAAATTAACATTTTATCGAAAGTTCCTCCTAAAGTTGCTTCGTTTTTGAATCTGGAGAACGCAGAAGCTTATACTGGCCATTGCATGAGGCGCACTACTACAACTTTACTTGCCAATGGAGGTGCTAATCTTACAACAATTAAACGACATGGTGGGTGGAGGTGCTCCGCCATAGCAGAAACTTATATCAAAGATTCTGTATCTAATAAGCTTGATATCGCAAGGAAAATCCAAAGTTCTTCTGGCACTAGTCGTTCCTTACTAGAGGAGCTGTCCATTATTCTTACAACTACTATTCGTTCTGGAACCGATAACAACTACAAGCTTCTTATTAATGGAAACGAAGTGAAATATGATAAAACAAAAAACGAAATGTCTATTAATTCAAATGTTAATGTCAATATTAATAATAAATAGAATGCAATTGATTTAGAATTCTATGTTTTCATTATTCCACTAGTAGAATTAAATGATTTAATTATTCCACTATTGGATGAAGTGTTACTTTATACGTAAGTGTGGATAAAACTTCAATTATAAGGTAATTGTGTATAAAAAAACATTTTAAGATAGTTATAGAAATTTAGTTTTGTGACTGACCCGATTCTAGTTTATAAAATTAAAAAATCAATTAATCTATATATAAAACCGGCTCTTTTAAATCGATTAAAAATTTTTAATAGAAAAATAAATTATTACATTAAATTGGCTTTTTATATCGAATAAACAAGTCAGAAACGTCTTATTAAATCTATTTATAGAAAATGGGAAACTTCCGATAGATAACAAAATAAAACAAATTTTCTAGTTGATTGGGATCTGAACACGCAACAAATTTATTAAGACAGTTTGTTTCATCATTTTCCTAAAAGTCTAGTATATTTTTAAAAAATTTAAATTTGCAGACTGCTCGGCTAAAATTTTCGCCATGTTACTATATATCAAAATTTCGACCAACTTCCTACGCACGTTTCCAAATCATATTTAATTTTAGAAATGGGACCATGGAAGAGACACTTTTATCATCTTTAATTTTAATACACAAACTAAAAATTGTATTCTTAAAAAAAAATTGAAACGAGCTGATAGGAACGTTCTTTGAAAGTTAGATTAACTACCTATTACTTCTCAAACGAGCTATCTAGAGGTCAGCAATATCAATAAATTGATGTACAAGACGTGATCGACTGACTCGAATTTTCCAAGGATGTTAAGCGAGTTCACAACTGCCTACACAGTTTCCTTGATAACATAGAATTAGTTCAGCCACCTTAAACATAACAATTCCAAATCGTCAATCAAAAAATAATTAATGTTTTCTTTAAGACAGATGAGTAATTTCTTAACGTGAATCCATTAAGCTAGATTTTGATATTTTGACAACTTTATTATTTCTCAATTCAAAGATGTGGGCGTGAAGCGCTTTGAATCAAAACTGGTAATAACAGTAATAATTTATTGTAGTCTATGATTATCTCAAGTCTCTGAAACCTTGTTTTTCTTTTGTTTAATTTTCAATTACTTCGAAATTAGTCTCCCACTTTTCGCAGAATTCTGAAAATGTGGGCAGTTTTTTTAAAAAACGCTAATTTGAAGTTCAATGTCCAAAACTGAAACTACAAGGTCGTGTTCTTGAACTATCACTATTGTCTCTTCAGATTTTGCTTTTGTATTAGTTATTAACATAAATTAGACGTATTTGAAAAATTACGTGAGACTCAAATAAATTAGATTTGTAAAGTCAATAGACAGGATATAGGAACATATTTTCTCTCTCAAAACTAAACAGAAGTTCTGTTTCAACAGCAAACTAATCAAAATTTTTGAAAATACATATAAGTAAACCAAAAAAAATAAGCCGTAAGGTGCGTAGACCAGAAAGAAAAGCAACAGATAGATAAAAACTTAGTTGAGAGGGAGCGAAAAAAAAACAAATTTGTCTACTGCGCATTCATATCTCGCGGCTCATCTTATCTTGGAAGAGGTATACATCTATCCTGTTGTAGAAGTTTCTCTAAAATTTTGTTTTTATGATTTGCTTGTTTCCTAACAAAACGGTTATTATTATTAACAAATAAAAATTATTTTAAAACTTCCTTAATTCAAATACCAGACGTAATTGACTCATAAATTATTCTATCAAAAAGTAATTTTAGTCATGCAGTTAATAGGTACATTTAATTATTTTTCTTGGTATAGTATGATTTGGTAAAAATTTTTGAACAGCAAAAAAAATTAACTTGAGTAAAGTGTATTTTTGCGCTGCAAAAACAATTTTGGTAGTCTTCTTGTTGGATCTTCTTGGTGTGTTTAAATAAAAATTGGAAATGAAACACCCACTAACACCAAACTTCTTTACTTGATATGACGCATGTTTCGACAACAATTTGTCATCCTCAGGTAGGAATTAAAACTGATCAGGTAGGAATTAAAACCAGTTTTAATTTCTACCTGAGGATAACAACATTGTTGTCGAAACGTGCGTCGTATCAAGTAAAGAAGTTTGGTGTTAGTAGGTGTTTTATTTCCAATTTTTTTTTTAATTTTGGTAGTCACTGAAAAGACCGTAAATTGCTTATATGGACGCGATTAGTCGCACAAAAACTAATTTATAAACTATGTTTTAACTTGAATGATTTGTAAAAACAACAAATTGAACTGAAACAGGATTTTCTTTCATCGTTCCACACAATTAATTATTCATACTAAATATGTAAAACGACCGGTAATTAATATTAAATGCAGTAATTGCATAATTTATCCTGAGGATACTTTTTGTAATACCTACATATGCCTGAAAACAAAAATTAAAATACCTAACTTAGATAGTGTATTAACAATCAAAACTTCTTGGTTCTTTATTACATAAAAACGCAATTCTTCTTTTTGCCACTCAACTTCTAAATTTTTGTTTTGGTTTTAACAAAAAAAATTTACAAAATGAATCCTTATCTGGCCTTTTTGCTTCTCCAAAATTACTTATAGAGGTTTAATTTCAATTATTATTTAAAATCGTATCCATTCCTAAGACACAAAGACTTTTGATAACAAAATAAAAACTACACAAAAAACTCTTAAATATTTGTCTTCCTAAACCATATTGGTCTAAGGCTAAGGTTATCCTTTCTGTAGCTTTGAGTAATCTGGATGTTCGTTCTGTAGCAGATATGTTATTGCCAGCTTTTCAAACTTCGGTTTCTTGCTCTTTAGGTCTTGTAGACTCTATTCTTCTTCCGCCTCTGACGCCTGGAAGGTTGAAATCAAAAGCGAAGCTTTGGTTTTATAGGCAGAACGTTTTTAATTTCTGTAAATAAAGAACTGCAACGTTATTGAAAAATTTGGTCAATAAGAGAAAAATTTAGCACATTATTGGATTTCTCAAAGCCCCGACAACGAGCAACTTTATTAGCTACTTTTCAGCACGAATCTGGTGCATTGTTAGAAGCTTTACCCTCTCAAAAACTTGACACACCTTTAGACAAACATGTACTATAAAAAGTTGTTTGCTTATGCTTTTCATCTGAATTTTGTCAATCTCATTCTCATGTTCGTAACGCAATTGTCAAGTTAGAAGACCACAGTTTATCTTTTGTCAAAAACAGTAAGATTTTATTGAAACAATGAAATAAATATGATCTTAAAGCGTGCGTTTTTATCGCCTTATTTTCCATCTAGATAAATCAAGCGGTTCCAATATAGATTATAAGTAAGACAAAAATTTAACACATTATTGAAATTCTCAAAGCCCCGAAAACAAGCAACTTTATTAGCTGCTTTTCAGTGAGTGGTTAAAAGCCTTACTCTCTCAAAACTTTGGCACCCCTTTGAACAAACATCTACTACAAAAATTGTGTCGGCTTAAGTGACCACAGTTTATTTTCTGTCAAAAATAGTAAGATTTTATTGGCACAATGAAGTAAATATGATCTTAAAGCGTGCGTCTTTATCGCCTGATTTTCCGTCTGTGTTCAAACCGCCTGATCTATCTAAATGCGACAAAAAACAGCCTGATTGTATGACTATTACGTCTTAGGGCTCTTGGGAGATTCGTTACTTTTCCAGTAGAAACTTTTGGTACATAAAGAATAGAGGCTAAAGCACTTACGATTACCTTGGGTAACCTCTTAGGACAAAAACAAGTACAAAAAATGTAGAAATGTTTTTAAAACAAAACATGTCTAGCAATTCAATGGAAAAATGCTTCGAGTTTGCTTGAGACTCTTAATAAAAAAAACTGGCCTCTTATGTTTACTATTGGAAAAGTTAGAATATTTTGTCTTTGTGATTCCGAAATCTTTTTAAAGTCACAACCATTTTAGGAATTCCATATTTTGTAGATGTTTCACAAATTTTTGGAAGATGTTCAAAAATGTGCGCCTGCATTTTCATCGACGGCCACTAAACTATATTTTTTTTCTAGTGTATATTTTATAATACACATAATATTATTAAACGCCGTGCGAAAATAATCTGTCGTCTTGGAATTTAAATATATAGTCCACTACAATATAATGCACTTGCATATGTTGCTTAGTAATTATCTTATTTATAAAACATACATTTGCGGAAGTCACAAAACTAGGGCGCAAATGTTTCATCTCTGCTTTTTATGTTCGAGGTAACTAAATATAATATTACAAGACGAATTTTTAACCAGCTTCCAGATGTATTTGTGATTTGTTTATAATAATACGTTATTATTTACACGCATATATTTTTCTTGGCAGAATTTTTACGAAATCTTACATAACAGAGCGTTCATTACTCAATGAAGAGACAGTAAGCAAACTTTGCTAAAAGATTTCAGTTGTAATGTCACAAGAGAGTGAGAATAAATCAAAAATAATTTGTTAAGGACTCTGAGAAGACACAAGACTCCAAAGGGACCGGGTAGCTTACGCAGCACGTTTAAGTAAAATCTCCAAAAATACTACTAAATTTTTTGAGACCATTTTTTGTTTTAATTGGCTAACAAAAAGTATAAAAATTAAAAGTGTCTATTGCATTTTATAAACATCAAAAAAATATGATTTTCTTTAATTTTGGGCCCCTATTACTTCGGCCAAAATAAATAATCGGAAGAGAATATTTTTAAGCAAAATAGATGCACATTTAGAAAAAACCTCATAAAACTTTCAGGAAAATTGGCAAGAAGATGCAAGCGTTATTTATTAGACTCGAATTATCGTTTAATGTAGAAGAGAATAATTTATTGGAGCTGAATTGAAATGTTTGAATTTTATATTTTTGTATCATGATACGTAATAGTGCTTTCTTACTTAATTAAATCTAAAAATAATGACCGAGATTCAGAGTGATAGGTTCAAGACATGTGTTGCTTTATTATACAGGATTTGGGTAATTTAGGATAGACAAAACGCCATATGTTAAATATTGCTCGCCCGTCATTAAATGATCTAATTTAAGAATAACTCGACTTGATATTATCTTTGTTTTAATTTAATGAACCTGAAAAAGTTGTTTTAAATATGTCACGATGTCAGGTAGCCAATTTTTGATATGTCATCACTTGTTATTTTTAAATGTATTAATTCTCTTACTCAATAAAAAAATACGAGTACAAAGGTGAGGATTTTACCGAGTAGAACATTCCGAAAAATTATTTCGAATTGTTATCGCCTAGTTTATTGCCTACAGAATATTAATTCTGTTACGAAATTGAAATGAGGTGCAAGGTTATCATTTTTAAACAGTTTACCTATTGATATGGTGATAACAAATGTTAAAGCAATAAAATCTGGGTTAGATACATAAAACGGATTAACGGATTTTTGTTGTTCACCTTCAAGGGCATTAGAAAAAGACTTTTTTAAGTTTTAGCGTAATATGAGGCTTCTCAGTTAAACCTAAACCCAGAACAGTTTGCTCAAAACTGTGAGTTGCTCTCAAAAAATAGTGCAACTCTATACTTATTTATGTTATTATTTATAATTATTATTTTTAATTATTTTCAAAATGAAGATAGTTTTACTCGAGTCAGCCGTTTTGGTCCTTCAAGCCGGATGTTTTAGTCATTTGGACCAGATATTTTAGTCCTTTGAGCCGGATTTTGAGCATAAATGAATTGCATTAGAAACAATTGTGTTTCTTGATCTTCCTGATTGAGATTCGCGGTTGAGACATTCTATGTAAAGAAACGATTATTTTGACAAGGTTAATAGCAAAAATTCATTTTTTATACAATTTTTAGAATATCTGTATTCAAGAATTAGAGTTTCTAGATTTCTCAGATCATGTAATATTATAGAATTTGTATAATCTAGAATGAGAATATACACTGCTCCAATAAATTAACGCACCACTTGAATTTTTTTGAAAATTGAAACATGTATTCTACCAATTGATACAAAATTAAGAAAAATTTAACAAAAACATTTGTTTAAAGTAAATTAATATCTAAGGTGTCCAAATATAGAAAAACAAACCGAAAACAAAATTTTATTAAAGTTACGCCGTTATAAAAGTTACAGAAAACATCTTAATATCGCGTATTTCCACCTCTACTTTGAATAACTGCTGCATATCTTCGTTCCATACTCAAAATTAACGAACTTATGTCTTCTTGATTTAAGTTATTCCAAATTTCATTTAGTTGAGGACCTACCTCTTGAAGATGGACAGGAGAATGTGGAAGATTTTTTAAACGTTTCCCGAGAATGTCCCAAACATGCTCAATAGGATTCAGGTCAGGGCTTCGAGCTGGCCAATCCAAATCATTGATTTCGGCCTCATTCAAGTAATCTTTAACAATTCGGGCAGTGTGGGATTTTGCGTTATCTTGCATTAACAAAAAATTTGGACCAATATAAAAGGCATATGGTACGACATGCTCTTCAAGAATGTCTGTTATGTAACGGTCCGCATTTATAGCGCCATTATTTACAACCTCTAACTCCGTGCGAGCTTGTAAGGAAATACCACCCCAAACCATTACTGATGAGCCTTCACCAAACAATGTGGTATTTTGATCTACGATACACACGAACACGTCTATCGCAATTGTAAAGGCAAAATTTTGACTTATCCGTAAAAAGAACAGACTCCCAATCCTCTCTTTGCCAATTTATGTGCTCTCTAGCAAATTCTAATCGGGTTCTGCGGTGTTCTACAGTCAATGCAGGTCCACAAGCAGGAATATGGGGTGTTAAATTATCCTCCTTAAGTCTTTTTCTAACAGTTTCGGTACTGATTTGAATTCCTTCTACGTCACGGAACTCAGTTTGTAGCTTCCTGGCGGTTACAAAGCGTTTCCTTAGCGCAGATATTCTTAAAAATCTATCCTGGATAGGAGTGGTTTTCCTTTTTCTTCCTTGCCCAGGTCTTCTGAGGTGATTTCCTGTCTCTCTGTACCTTTGTATCATACGCGAAACTGACGTATGAGATACACCAAACCTTTCACCAATTCTTCTGTAGCTTCATCCTTCCTCCAACAAAACCACAGCTTGGGCGCATTCTTCTCGAGTCAAATTCCTCATAATGTTTTTATTATTGTTTCAAATGATAAAAACTATCCACAGAACGGCAAATTCAAATAACAATAAAACGAAATTACAAATTAACACAATTTAAAAATGAAAATTATTTTAAAATTTTTGCTTAAAAAACTATTAAACTCAAATTTCTGACTTTAATGTCAAAACTTTTATTACAATGGGTAACTAGATTATAGCTTGATTAAACCTTCTCAACCAAAGTTGTCAAATATACATAGTTTTAATTTTTTTACTTTATTTTCAAGTGGGGCGTTAATTTCTTGGAGCAATGTATTATCAAGATTTTTGTTTATCATTTTTTACATGTATCACATTATTTATAAAAAAAAATTATTTGTAATAGACATTTTAAATATTCAAATCTTTATTTTTTTAATTTTATAAATTTTTACATTTCAGGTTTTGTACAGTAGTGGCCACAAAAAAGTGAGGCACATTTACAACAAAAAAGGTATAATTTTGTGAATCTGCTTTAAACAGCAGCAATTTTAGAATAACAAAACTATAGATTGTTTAAAATAACCTTTTCAATCGCATTGTTAATCCCAACTTTAATTAAACTACATTTTTTAAATTTAGAGAAAACATTGCCAAATTAGTTTATCACTTTTTTGAGCGTTACTGTATATTGTTTAGAGTATTTAAACAACCGTTTCTCAAAGTTTGTTAAGTACCGCAGTCTCCTAGAATAATTTTAAAAAAACGCAACCCCCTAATTATTGAAATTTTGCAACTTATGTAAAATTATTTTTAGTTCATTTTTATAGCAGTTCGGTGATTTTGGTTTTAAAAACGTTTTTATTAATTATAATTCTTTTATTAAACGCACAAAAAAATACGAAAATAATTTAATGTACTTGTGATATTCAACAAGAGAATTGCCCTGACAAATAACTTTTGTACTGATAAATTTGATTTTGATACTTTATTTTATATTCAGTTATTATGTTTCTTGAATAATAAACTCTTTTCACACTAAATATAATGTTATATTATTTATTTAAACTCAGTTATTTCTTGAGATTATAATATTTTGACTTACATTACTTGGGTTATATATTTGCAAAAAAATTTTGTGTATTTTTCCACAGAAACAAGCCATAAAAGTCGTTTCTCGTTAGAAATTTTCTAAATTTCGGTACTTGTAGCTTACAATAAAATAATTGTTTAGATTTTTTTTATTTTTTCGAATGTTCTACATTCTGAACTATTCCTTTTTTTGGTTCATCCTTATACACATAATAAATCGGGTAAAAAATGACCGATGAGGGCGCTATGATCGCATGAAATATGGCGGACAAAAAGAGTATAAGTGTAATAGCAGTAATTCGATAACAATATAACAATAAACAGTATATTGTTGCATCTGTTTTAAAAAATGAAATTTCAATACTTTTCCAAAATCCTAACAGAATGTTTTTGAAGTTACTTTACAAATTTTAACCGAAAATAATCCTTGTTAAAAAAAAGGCTATAAAACCGAATTTGTCTTTTACAAATAGTAATAGTTTTCAAAATATAATCATCAAGATTAAAATGTTTTTCTCAAAAACAGTGTTGTCATATATTGCGTACTTCAAAAATAATGTTTTTTTGAAAAAAAATTTAACAGTGTGTATCTCAAAAACCAGCAAAAAAGGCAAAATTTGATATTTAGCATTGTTTCAATGGAGACTTTTTCAAATATTTCAATCAAAAAATTGCTATAAAACATCGTTCAAAAACAAATTTTTGAAAAAAATTCTTCGTTCAAGTTTGAATAAATTTTGTCACAACCGGTTCTCTAAATAAATAAAAAAATAATTGCAAACAATTTTTGTTCACATTCGTATAACATTAAATAAAAAATAACCTCAAACGAGGTCAAATAAAATTTTAAAAAAGTTTTTTTAGAATTAGGAAAATTTTGTCATCTTGTGATAATACCTAAAGGAAGATTTTTTATTTCTGTTAGATACAAATTGGCTAAACACAAACAATAAATCACTTTAATCACATGGCATTTTCCGATATTTTACTATTACCACCTGTTGGAAAGTATGTTTTATGAGTTTATTTGCAATATTATTTTTTCTTGCCTTTCTACATTTATAGGTAAAATATCTCAATGATAATAAAAAGTCAAACAGATCAAACACGCAATGAACTGTATCGAACTTAAAAATTAATAAACATAAACTAGTAGTTCTAGGGGCAATAAATATGCGATAAGTTATCGAATTACATAGTTAAAAATAAATGTACACGACGGAAAGTTAATTACTACTGGTGGTATCTCTTATTAGGGTCAGTAGCTTTTCCAGAATTAATACTATCTTCAAGGAAATGACAGAAAATTACGTTTTAATATTTTTTTTTGAAATAATTAGATCTCTTACCAATAGTTTTAATAATGTTGAAATCATCGATATCATATCCATCCTTGTCATCTTCGGAATAATCCTCCGGACTAGCTGAAGAGTCCAGACTATCTGTGCTTTCTTGCCTGCTTCTGATCTTGTAATCAGCCATCTTAAAAGTACTTCAACAACTAACTAGAAATCTTTCATCACACGTGTTTAACGCTCTTTGAATGTACCGCTCGACCGTCTATTGTAAACTAAATCTCTGTTTGAAAGCCGCGCTCTTGCGTCATGTTTTATCCCACTTTTCTTACCCACGCGCTTTTGAATCTTGTACGCAAGTCAGTGGTGATATTTTTTTTAAAATTTATCTTGTCGCCCAGTTTAAGCTACACATTTATGAAAATATTTATGATATCAAATTGAGGAAAAGTACTTTTACCCAAAGGTCAGCGAGATGCTAGAAGACCAGAAATAGCGGGCTATAAATACGAGTATAAACAGATAGGCGCATTAAAGAATTCTTCCATAAGGAAGATGCAACTATTATTGTTACAAAGTGTGTTATCTCGTGGATTTATTCCGTTTACTGCTGTTGGTATTAGATTTTGTAACATAAAAATATAGAACAGGATCTAGTAAAGATATATGATATAACAAACATTCACATTTGCGGGCACCACCCTAGTATTAATATTAGATAATAATTTATATTACGATTGCGTAAACATTATTCATATTTAATACTATAAATTGCAACAAATACAATCAGTCTTTTCATTTTTTTTTAAAACAGATAAATAAATCAAAAATTGAAGGACATTACCGGTATAACAGTCAAAAACCTCTGTTTATATTGACCATTTTTTAATTTTATAATTACCAATTTCTCTCCATTTTGTGCAACAAACAAATAGTTCAAAATTTGATATAAGCATCTTGTCTTTCGCAAATTGCAAAATTACTACTTTAAATTTGAAAAATACAAACTTTCTATTTTTCCTTATATCAATTCAGCTCTCAATAAATAACCAGAATTCAGCTTTTTAATAGTATATTAAGTATGGAGAACGGTAAGGAATGCTTACCATTCGAAAACAATTATTGTCTGAGACCGGTAATCCTTAACGTTCGACATGCTTATAACGTTTTTTGCGCGATTGGAGTTTCTAGAATAATAATAATAATAATTTATATCAATACATTTGTGATAATCGGGAAGATTGAAACTGAAAACTTTGGGTGGCTGTTCCATGGTTGCTATGGTTTTGTTCCAAACAAGTAAAATTGTCTTTTTGATACAATCATTCCTGCATAGTTCTGTTTTGTGGTTCCGTTTTCGAAGCAAATATGAGCGACAGTGATGATCTACCGGATTATTTAGAAGACGCTTGGCAAGAAGGATGTTTGGCAATAATTCCAGAAAAATCTAAAGCCCGATATGAACAGACATACATAGTTGTTTAAGAAAGTGGCGTGAAGCAAAGAAGTTTTCTGTAAATGAAAAGAGCTTTTTAGCGTATTTTGTGGTGAGAAGTGGACACTTGAAGGCCCCAGGCAGTTTATGGGCGGAGTATTCTATGCTGAAGAGTACAATTTTTCTCCATGATGCTATCGATATTTCTAAGTTTGCTACATTAATTGCTCATCTTAAGAGAAAAAATATTGGATATCGGCCTAAGAAGGCTAAAATTTTTACCAAAGAAGCCATAGAAAAATTCTTGAATAAAGCACCAGACGAACAATTTTTAATTTAAAACGTATGTTGTAGATGATGAGGTGGTACACTGAGTTCAAAAGAAACAATATATTTGCAGGTAGCAATAATATTGGGAGTATCGGGCGCTTGTAGACGAGAGGAATTGTACAATATTGTGACGTTTATTTTATGTGGGTTTCTGATTTAAAGAGCTGGAGATAATTTCTCGGCAAGTTTATTTACAAATCAAATTAATTACAACTAATTAACACAGCTAATAATCTAAATCACTAACGGAACACAAAACACTTTAATTTATCGCTTTCTAAATTCGCTGGATATCGCCGGAGTTCGCCTTTATGTCGCTCTCCCAAAACCAGACAGACTCCTGACTCGCTGTCTCGCATATATATATGGGTATGGACTCTTTCCAGAACTTTCGAGTATTTTCTCGCGTTTCTCCTGAATTATTTCAATTCGGCAAGATGATTGGAATTCAATCACAATAGCGACAAACAATGCCGACGTAAACAAGAATAAATAAACCCATTCAAAACGTAAATAATACTCGAAGTTCTATTCAGTTCCTAGAAGTGAGCGGTCCACAACACAATACTCGATACTCTGATTCACCGCTTCTTAGAATTGAGTCGTTCGCGTCACACTACCCCCCTCTTAAGAATTGTTCGTCTCGAACAATCATTCATCGTCATTTGAACCCGCATAGGGGGCTAAACGGTCTAAATGCACTACCTTCATCTTAGCCCTGGGGTTCTTTTGGATTCTATACACCACGTCGTTAAGTCGGGTCAGTACGGTATAAGGGCCTTCCCATTTCGGCTGAAGCTTCGGACATCGCCCTTTCTTCCGTTGAGGGTTAAATAGCCAGACCAAATCTCCCTCTTGAAACCCTACCGAATTCGCCCTCAAATCGTACCGCGTCTTCATCCTGTCACTGGCAATCTCAATTCGGTCTCGAGCCAAGTCGTGGATATGGGACATCGTCTCTTGAAGCTCTTCTACATAGCTTCTAACTTCCTTGGGTTCTTGAGTGGGTGTCCCAAACACAAGGTCACAAGGCAAGCGGAGTTCCCGTCCAAACAAAATCTTGGCTGGAGTTTGATTTGTAGTTTCATGGATCGCCGCTCTGTAAGCCAACAAAAACAACGGTAAATGGCGATCCCAATCTCTTTGATGGGCCTCTACAACTTTCGATAGGTGCTCTTCCATGGTGCTGTTAAAGCGCTCGACCATTCCGTCGGACTGAGGATGCAGCGGTGTAGTCCTGGTTTTCCGAATACCCAATAGATCACAAATTCCTTGGAAAACCCCTGACTCAAAGTTTCGCCCTTGGTCCGAATGCATTTCCATGGGAAGCCCATAACGAGAAATCCAATCATCCACCAAAGCACGAGACACAGTAATAGCTTCTTGGTTTGGTAACGCGTATGCCTCAGGCCATTTACTGAAATAGTCGGCAACAACCATAATGTATTTGTTGCCCGAGTCGGTGACTGGAAATGGACCCGCAATATCAAACGCAATCCTCTCAAACGGAGCCCCAACGTTGTATTGCTTCATGGCTCCCCGGCTACGAGTTTTCGGGCCTTTACTCGCAGCACATGTTGTACATTTCCGGCACCAATTAGCGACATCTTCTCGGCTATTGACCCAATAAAAGCGTTCGCGAACCTTCCCCAAGGTTTTGTTGACGCCGAAGTGAGCTCCAGATCTTCCATCATGGATTTCCCTTAAGACTTCCTTTACGCGACTCTTCGGTAGGACTAGCTGCATTGTTACCGTCTTTCCATCCGCGCTTTCCCAAGCCCTTTTGAGCAGCCCATTTTCGACTTTCAGGGAGTCCCATTGTGCCCACAACGCCTTCAGAGCAGGACTCTTATTTGAAATGTCATGCCATTGCGGTCTTACATTTCCGTTCTCCTTGCTTTGTAAAATCGGCCCGATCTCATCGTCTTGCAGTTGCTCTGTTCTTATTTCTTCGGCTGTCCATCCGTCAGTAGGTTGCAAAACTAGCCTTCTAAGGTTGCACAGGTGGTCAGCTTGTTCTCGTTGGCTACAATGTTTGCAGTCGGCTCTGCACGGTCTTCTGGACAAGGCGTCTGCATTTTGATGAGACCTTCCCGAGCGATGCTTGATTTCAAAATCATACTGCTGAAGTCTCTCAATCCATCTCGCTGTTTGACCTTCAGCATTCTTCAAATTTAACAGCCACTTTAAAGCGGCATGATCTGTCCTTATTGTAAAATGTTGGCCGTATAAATATTTGTGGAAATGGCTTACCGCGTTCACGATAGCCAACAGTTCTCTTCGGGTGACACAGTAATTCCTTTCAGGTTTAGAAAGAACCTTACTATAATATTCGATAACCCTCTCTTCGCCATCCTGTACTTGAGTTAATACTGCGCCAACTCCATTATTACTGGCGTCCGTATCTAAAATAAACTGACCTTTTGCCCTTGGGTAAGCAAGTATTGGTCCCGTACAGAGTGTAACTTTTAATGTTTTGAAGGCCGATTCACACTCTTTGTCCCAAATAAAAGGCGTCTTCTTTTCGGTCAGTTTATGAAGAGGTTTGGCAATATCGGCGAATCCTTTGACAAAACGGCGATAGTAGGTGCAAAGACCCAAAAAGCTTCGTAGTTGGTGCTTATCATTAGGTCGGGGCCATTCCCGTACGGCTGCAGTCTTCTCAGGGTCAGTTTGTATCCCATTCGATGAAACAACGTGTCCCAAAAACTTGACTTTTCTTTGGAAAAGGCAACACTTTTTAGGGTTAAGTTGAAGACGAGCGTTTCGCAATCAGCTGAAAATTTCTTGCAGGTTACTTTGATGTTCTTCGAAAGTTTTCCCAATAACCATCACATCATCAAGGTACACAAGGCAAGTTCTCCAAGTCAACCCTCGAAGGACAAGTTCCATTAGCCGCTCGAACGTAGCTGGCGCATTACAAAGTCCAAAAGGCATAACATTAAACTGGTAGAGCCCAGTTCCAGTCGAGAAGGCAGTTTTCTCCTTATCCTCAGGGTGAATTCCAACCTGCCAATACCCACTCTTCAAGTCTAAAGTAGAAAACCATTGGGAACCAGCTAACATGCTCAGTGTATCGTCGATGCGTGGAAGTGGGTAACTATCTTTCTTCGTTACTTCGTTGAGCCGTCTATAGTCAACGCAGAAACGAGTTGACCCATCTTTCTTTGTTACTAGTACAACTGGTGAAGACCAGGGACTTGACGAATCTTCAATGACGCCATCTTCTTTCATTTTTTCGATCATTCGAGCCACTTCTTCCTGTTTCGCAAAGGGGAGTCTTCTCGGGGGCTGACGAATAGGTTGTACTGATCCCGTATTAATTCGATGCTGTACCAAATTAGTTCTTCCCGTAATCTTGTCCCCTATTGCAAAAATGTCTTGTTCCTTTCGAATAAAAGCAGTGGCTGCTTTCCTCTGATCTTCTGATAAGTGTTGCCATTCTTCCAGAAAATAATTTTCCAATTCCGGGTTATTTTTACCTTCTCCTTCCTGGTAACTCTTGTTGACCTTTTCTTCACAACGAACAACTCGTAATGCAGGCTGAAAGAAGCCAATCTGTTCCCCTTTCTGCAACGTAACTCGATTTTCGCTGAGATTGGCTATGCGAATAGAAATCTTTCCACCAGCCTCAACGAGTGCTCTAGCTACCAAGATCTGTTTATTGTGTGTCGCATTCGTGAATTTCGTCATGTCCGGTTCAACAACTCCCGTTCGGTATCCCCCAGGATCTTTTTCCAACTCTGCCAGCACAATTTTCTCAGAATTGCCGGGGACACGAACTGATTCTGAGACGATGATGTTTACATGGTCCGATGAAGCGGTCGCAGAATGTAACAAGATTTCTTCGTTTCCCATTTGTAACATCCTGTTCTTAATATCCAGCACAAATCCATATTTGTCCATAATGTCCAAACCCAAGATCACTTCATCAACTATCTCAGCTACAACCATTCGGTGTACAATATTGAATGGTCCTATCTCAAGTTTGACATTAGCTTCTCCATGTACTTGTGCTGTTTCACCAGTAGCGGTTTTCAAAACGAAGTTACATCTTGTCATGTAGATATTTTGAGATGTTTCCAGCATGTCCCGTCTCACTAGAGAAAGTGTTGCTCCCGTGTCAACCGTCATCTTGGTGTCTCGACCGTTGATTCGTCCATCCAGCAACAGACTATCATTTCCTTTTCCTAGCTGCGAGACGGAGATGATCCTAGGGGCTTTGGGCGTATCAGCTAGCACACGCCCCAAAGTGCTAGCTGAAATTAGTTTTTCCTGATGCCGGGAAATTGAGGGGCCTGTGACATCTTCCTGACCCCTCCTTACATCCTCAGACCTTCCCCGTTGGCGGCAATCCCTTCTTATATGGCCTATCTTACCACAACCATAACACTTAGGCCGTCCTCCAGTGCGTGCTGGTGTCTGCTGCATCTTTTCCAACATACTCTTCAGTTCTTCGCAGCAGCAATTATTTGTTGGAGTTTCCTCTGCGGACATCAATCGCACGCGTTGAGCTGGTCGTCGTGAAAAGTCTTCATTTGCCGCCTCATATTCTAACGCGTGGATAAGCGCGTCAGCACAGGTTTTATATCTATGTAGACGTAGATAACGTCGTAAATCGCCATCTCTTAAACCATCAATAAATGCGCTGGCTTCCATCTCATGGCGAAGGTCTGCAGGTGCGGAAGGATAACCTAAATTAACCAATCTTTCTATTTCCGCGGCATATTCTTGCAAACTTTCGTTGCTTTTCTGATGTCGGGACTTAAGCATCATTTGGTATACTCTGTCCATGTGCTGGTCTCCGTAGCGCAATTCCAAGGCGTTGACCACTGCGTGATAGTTTTTCTGATCACGATCAGATACATTCTGAAGCAGCTGGAGAGCTGGTCCTCGCAGTGCTAACACCAGAGCTGTGGCTTTTTCTTCATCATTCCAGCAATTTATCTCCGCCGCTGCTTCAAACTGCCTCCTATACATTGACCACGAAGACTGACCATCGAAAGTTGGGGGTTTTACTCGTTGCGATGTTACTTCGCTTCCTAAAATTTGTCCTGTTCCAAGTTTCTTCATTTTACTTTCCAATTCTAAAACTTTCTTTTCTAATTCTTCCCTAACTTCTTTTATCTCTTCTTTTACTTCTTCTTTTACTTCGAAAACTTTTTCCTCAAATTCCTTTTTTACTTCCTCAACATCTTTCTTAAGAGCATCTTGTAAGGTATCGAATTTTTCGAAAATTCTTTCTTGCTCTTCCATTCGACGTTTTTCTTCTTCTTCTTTTTCTTGCAGTCGTCGTTTTTCTTGATCTTCTAGAAATTTCTTCTGTTCTTCTTTATCTTCCAAGCGTTGTTTTTCTAGTTTCTCGAAGAATACACGAAGTTGTTCCTCCATGGTTCTTGTCTGACTTCTTGTTGTTCTTCCAGAAGGTTCCAGAGACATAAACTTTTCTTTGTCCACCAAGCTTCTTTAAATCCCACTCCTGACACCAGTGTGACGTTTATTTTATGTGGGTTTCTGATTTAAAGAGCTGGAGATAATTTCTCGGCAAGTTTATTTACAAATCAAATTAATTACAACTAATTAACACAGCTAATAATCTAAATCACTAACGGAACACAAAACACTTTAATTTATCGCTTTCTAAATTCGCTGGATATCGCCGGAGTTCGCCTTTATGTCGCTCTCCCAAAACCAGACAGACTCCTGACTCGCTGTCTCGCATATATATATGGGTATGGACTCTTTCCAGAACTTTCGAGTATTTTCTCGCGTTTCTCCTGAATTATTTCAATTCGGCAAGATGATTGGAATTCAATCACAATAGCGACAAACAATGCCGACGTAAACAAGAATAAATAAACCCATTCAAAACGTAAATAATACTCGAAGTTCTATTCAGTTCCTAGAAGTGAGCGGTCCACAACACAATACTCGATACTCTGATTCACCGCTTCTTAGAATTGAGTCGTTCGCGTCACAATATTAAAATGAGTAACATAGAAGAACATGAAGAAATGTTTATAGTAAATATTCCAAATACAAAAACGAATATTTAGTGAACGTTCACAGTTATTAATAAAGAAAATAAAGCAGTTCATTATTTGGAAATACTTCGAAAATACATAAGAATTCGAAATGGCAAATGCACTAGGCAAGTCACAGGAAAAGGCACAATTGGAGGCTGGCCGTCAAAAATTGCAAAGTATTTAAAGTTGCAAGCCCCTGAAGGTTTTACTGGACACTCGTTTCAACGCACATCGGCTACACTTTTGGCAAATAACAGAGTTGATGTGTTGGGACTAAAAAGACATGGTGGGTGGCGTTCATCAACTGTGGCCGAGAGTTACGTGGAAGATTCCCTCCAAAACAAAATTGAATTTGCTCATAAAATTTTACACAGCGATGTTGGTGGACTATTACAACAACCTGGGACTTCTACGTCGGAAAGTTTGTCTATTAACACTAGGAACTCAAATACGAGTGGTATTACTACTATTAATTATAATAATTGTACATTTAAGAAATAAATCACAAAATTGTTTTTTTTAGATTTAATTGCTTACCGTTCACTGACCGGTAAGTGAATTACTTACCGTTTTGTTACACGTAGCAACCAGTAACAGCAACCTACCGTCGTGGAAACAGGCACAGTAAACTGATAAAAACAGCCAATCGCGCAAAAAAAACATTTTTTTTACCACACATTTAAAAAGAGAAAACACTAGACGCAATAAAAAAACTATTTTATTGTTTTTAATAAAAAACTTTATTGTTCTATTTAAAATAAAAAGTAGAATGCGTTTTGCGACCTCTCCTATTTTCAAAACTTATATAATTTTTTATTCCTTTTATTACTGTAACTGCTTTTTTTATTATAACTGTTCAGGGTGCAATTTAAACAGTTTTTCGTTTCCTTTAATATATTGTTAGCTAAAATGAGTTAAAATTGATGAAATACTTATTTTCCGTATAACCTAATTTTGCTACTTAAAATTTAATTTCAGAAAACGTAATTTCTTGGCAGTTGGTTTAGAAAATTGTTATCTACGTCTATATCTATTTTAACAATGTCAATGTAATTTAAAAGTGTTTGTAAACATAATTGTTACATGATTTTTATATATTTTTTTAACTGGTGTTCAGATTATTTTACTTTACGGTGTTTAAGTAGATAATTATGTAAAAACAGTTTTATTAAAAATGTAAATCTATTAACGTATTACCGTTACGAATTTTCATAGTGTCATTGTCTTAAAAATGAAATTATTTTTTTATTTATGACTATATTAGTTGTTAAGAGGGTATTGAATTTAATTTAAAGGCCGAAAGCGACAACAAATAAAAACTGGCGCCCTCGACTCCCAAATTTTATTACAAACCTTTAAAAAATCAGGTACGTAGCAATCAAAATTTTTTTTGTTAATTGCCCTTTGCATCATCAGACTTTTATCTGTGTAATTTAGAAGCCTAATTACGAGTATTAATATTAACATTTGTATTTATTTTAGTATAAAATAACTTCTGCAATATTTATTCCTTTTTTTGTATATTCGGCACAAAGAAAAAAAGAAAAAAATTTAAATAAAATTTAGAAACCAAAGACGTGGCAAAAACTGTCTCCTCCAACTTCAAATTTCTATTAAAAACTTTAAAATAAAATTTTGAGAATCAAAAGCCTTTCTATATTCTAGTATTTCTGTGTATTTGCTTCAAGAACCCCAAAATTTTTAAAACCATTTGAGAACTAAACGCGACGATTATTTTGAAAAAATATTTGTGTGATGTTTATATTAAAAAAACTAATAAAGTTATTGAAAATTTTGAAATAATTTTTTCTAGGTTGAAAACAAAAACTATTGTAAATTGGCCCTTTAAAATTTATATACAGCAATAATCAACAAATTATAAAAAAATTGAAAGCCCTAAATAATGTCTAAAAAACTATATCCGTTTTTAAACTAAAAAACTGTATAAAATTTGTTTTTTATAACTAGCTTATGCTAGAGATTAGATTAGGGAGGTTTTAAGGTCCTAATTTAAAGTTTTTTAAGTTTACCAATAAGTACTTGATGTTTAAACCGAATCTGTAGATGCAGATGGTATTTTCCAAATTATTTTATTTTACAAATAACAATTTCCAGATTTTTTTAGTAATTATATTCAACTTTCTTCGGTAAATATATTACAGTGTCTTTTTTGTAAACAATTTTACAAACAAGCTGCATAAAGTCAAAGCATTTTAATCAAAAATCGCAAAATCATAACTTGTTTTCCGCTTACATCCACAAAAAACAAAATAATTGTTTTTAGAACCAAGCAATTTTCGTCTAAACTATAAACATTTAAAACATTTTCATATAGTTAGCATTTTTTATTTAGTTGAAGCTCTGAGATAAATAAATCAACTAAATTCTCGCCCCATAGGGTCAACTAACAACTAGTCGAAGTAGAGTAAAAGGTTCACAACTTTAAAAAAATTAAAATAAGTCTTCACTTAAATAAATTTTTAAATTTATATTTCACAATTAAGTAAATACAAAATGTGTGTAAATACAAAATAAACACTATATTTTCTCTTGGTTCCATGTTTTTGGTCAATTCTGTATACAAATATACATATAATGCTATCAATTCATAGATTACAAGCTTTTGCTGTTTGGTTGTTAATAATAGATGTATCACAACTGATTTAGGGTGAATATAACAACTTGATATAGACAATATTTACTCTAAACTGGAGCAAGTTGAATATATAGCATAATAATAATACGCTATTGACAAGTTACTTGTTGAAATAGAAATTACCATCAGTGATATATCCGACATATTCTCACTGTTACAAATGGTATTGTTACAACTCATCCTTTGTTTTTAACCTGATTTTCGTTAGATCTGTAATTTACGAAGGTTTTTGTCCTTCAGCAAAAACATCAAATAGTAAGTATTGATTAAGTTAGCAACAAGAAGAAGTTTAGTTGTTCTAAGGTAACGCTCTATTATAGTAACGTTTTTATTAATAAATAGGAATCTGACACAAGTTAATATAACGTCCAACCCCAATAAATAATAACTCTTAAATCTAAGCATTTTTGAAACAAAATTTTGCATAATTTTATTGCTAATCTAATAAATATTTCTTAATTGTTATTATAGTTAATTATTTACCGAAAGAATAAAATAGCAAAACATTGGTTAGATTACTGTTTTGTACTACAATTATTAAATAAAATATTATTCTCTAAGTTATACTGTAGACACAACACACACACATTAGTCGACTATGATGCGGTAAATCTACAGCGCGGTTGCAATTATGAAGCTGCCGTAATAACTGTAATGGCGGTTGTGGGTGTCTTTATAGCCTCTAATTACTTCGCATAGCAGCTTTAAGTACTAGAATACAACCAACTGCAATTTCATTATATCATTTTAACCACCCCATTGCAAATTTTGATAATCTTCAAAATTATGTATTTATTCTTATATATATTCTTTGAGTACTTAAAGAGAAGGTTTTGGTACCTTAATAAGCCCCAAACTCCTCCAATGTTTTAAATAATTATAAGATTATTGCCCACGGAACGGTAGATTTAAGTAATGTAATAATCTCCAGAAACCTTAAATTCTCTAGCAGCTAGAGTCTAGCTCTTGTACTATTCCTTCTACTAACTGTAACACATTTCTTACTACAACAAGTTTAGGTGCTGCAATTTCTTCGCAAAAACTACATAAAATGCTGCATTAATTTGTTTTCTCAGTTTTTTTAGAAAGACTATTGAATAAAAACTATTTAAATTTTCGGCGACGTTTCGTACTTTATTCGTACATTTTCAAGCTTATGTAAAATTTATTTAGAGGTGTCTCTTTAACAAAATAGCTACAATATTACATGAACAGTATTGTCTTCACTCTAAATTCAATGTTTAAATTAAGAAAATAAATTTTAAATAAAACCTGGTTAGATTAGTGTTTTGTACTACAATTAATAAATAAAATAAATTATTTTCTAAGTTATATGTTGACACAACACATATTGATTGACTATGCTACGGTAAATCTACAGCGCAGTTGCAATTATGAAGCTGCCGTAATAACTGTAATGGCGGTTGTGAGTGTCTTTATAGCCTCTAATCACTTCGCATAGTACTAGAATAAACCAACTGCAATTTCATTGTGTCATTTTAACCACCCCCATTACAAGTTTTGATAATCTTCAAAACGACCCCACCACGTTGCTTGAAAAAGTACGAAACATCGCCAAAAATTTAAATAGTTTTTATTCAGTAGTCTTATTAAAAAAACCAAGAAAACACATATACATAAATAATTTTGAAAGACAAGAAAATTTAATAAAATAAGAAATGTATGTCTTTCAACGAAAACTATAAGATAGATGCAAATTTATTATAAAATAATATTCCAATTTTAATTTTTTAAGTAAATTTTTAATAAACTTTAAAGCTTTGGTCCGTCAATATTTTTTATTTTATTAATATCAGAGGTATCAATCTTAAATCAGTAAGTATGCAACCAGTAATACAGCTCATATTGATTTAAATTTTATTACCCAAATTTTAAATTTTAATTTTCGAGTAATGCCTTCATAACAAAAAATTACTAAATTCTTGTTTGTCTTTGTCAAGTAAAACCTAAGCCTTTCTTTTTTAACAAGTCCCAAATTTGTAAATCGCTACTTTTCAAAATGTTAATCAGATTTTTTTTTCTGTTTAAAAATTAGTTAAAGCTAGTTGCATTCTACTAACATATTATCTATTTTTTGATGTAGCCACTGTCAGGGTCATTTTTTGAGACAAAAATCTCGGTTGTTCTAAGCATGTGTTTTACCCCAACCACCCCTAGAAGTTCTACCTAAAAATTAGATAAAAAATGACAATTTCCAGTGTTATTTCGCTTAGTAAGCAGTCATTTTGCCAAGATATTAGAAGATTGTTGTTAAGTTGAGAGCAAATATAATAGTTTTTGGTAATAAAGCATGTGATTTAATGCCGTGATTGATAGTTTAAAGACAAATCTGCTTTATTGCCGTACTAAACATATAACTTTGTCGCTGATCCTACTAATTTATCATTTAATTTCGAAAAATTTGCTCTTGGACAGCAGCAAAATTTTGTAAGAGCTTAGTCAATAAATGTGATAGCTTAGTGCGCCTAAGTTATCACTAAAACGTGATTTTTACTGCCGATTGGAGAAACAGGAATTTAGTTAATTAGGAATCCATTTATAATATTTTTAATAAAATAACAATAAAGTGATTGACTTTAAAATCAGTTTATTACACACTGTCTACAATACTTACATAATTTCTACACTTTAAAATAACCTGTCATAGCTGTATAAACAATAATCATCACAGATTACAACAAGCTATGAAATAATAATAACAATATCGCAGCCAAAGCTATAATGTATTGTAAATGTATAATGTTCCATTCACAATAAAAAAACTTCTATAAAACATAAGAATTATATAATATATTTGATGGAAAATGCTGTGAATGGTAACTATAACAATAAAGGAAGAAAACTAACAATATATAACACAATACTGTCTTTTATAATATACTTAATTAAGTTTAAAATCATCAATGTTGAAAACATACCACGGCGTTGCATTTTATACCAAAATATTCATTTTGAATATTTGCATATTTTGATCTCATTTTCAAACTATAGACTATTTTACCTATACAAATGGAAGCGCAAAGCTTGCACATAAATATTTTAAATTTTAATTTTATTGTACTTTTAGAAAATTATAAAAGCTATAAATATCGAATAATATTATTATTAAGCTCATTTTGAGATTGTATAATTCTTAAAATTCATTTACGATTTATTTTTTTGGCTAAGATATGCGTAAAACTTGCTCAAAATCCAAATCATAGTCAAAATTTGTGCAAAATTATTACAGAACGAAAATTTCGAGCGAATTTTCAAAGCGTAATGAAATGTATGGTTATATGCAACAGGTTTCATTTTTTGTAAATGTCATACATTCTAGTGACGATAATAAAAACTTATGCTATTGTAGAATAGGTCCCTATAATTGTCGTAACATCACAAAGATTAATTACATACACGACAGTTTTTACTAAAAATATATCAAAACTATAAGTTATACAAAAATACTTTGCAATTTTTTTTCTCGTCAAAAAAACTTCGTTTTTAAGAAGGTAAGAGAGAGTTTTCATATATTTTTAGAAAAACTAATCGCTCACAAATAAACTTACAAATTATTTTATAGCTACAGCGTATGTGATGTATACAGTGAATGTTCTTAAAGTGTCTTTATTTAAAATTATATTGTAAAATTAAAGCACTGACTTCTTTATTATAAGACTTGGAATAAAACTATCAACATCCCATTTGTTAAGGAATGGACACTCAATTAAGTAACACAACAACAAAATCCCTAGATGTCATCTTGAAACGTGGAGCAATTTTGAGATTAGAAAATAAAAACAGGTAGAGGTAGTAATAAGTGTCTGGGTTTTTTTATAACTAAGAAATATCAAAATGGCGTCCAGGAACTCTGCTTGATTGACAGTTAACAAAAAGCGATCACAATGGTTGTGCATTTGGCCACTAGAGGGCGCTCTTCTTGTTGTTAGGTGTCAATAGTGAAAAATCAGGGTAAATTAAGAGGAACAGGGACTTCCTACAGCCTACTTTTCTAAAATAACAATCCATGTCAGTGCTTAAAACAATAAATGATGCTAAATAACAATATTAAGTTAAAAATTTGTCTAAGCAAGGGTCCGAAAGCTGATATGAGACCGGGGATTTACCAATAATCTGCAAATGATTTCACAACACACTTTCAAGGCACAATATGTATTCCAGTACTTTTATTGATGATAATAAATGAAAATCTGCTTAAGCAGATCGAAATCATGGCACTTTAACGTCTAGAACAATAACAGTTTCAAGGTGACTCTTTACTTTTAGACACGTTTTTATTATATAAAAATATTTGATTGCAAATTTCATTTAATACAATTAGAGACCGCCCTTAAAAACCGTTTGAGATAGCACTGAAATACCTACTAAGTTTTGTGGTTGAAATTGAACGTAATTTCTATAAATCTACAAACGAATAATAACAGTACCCTTCAATCTTTGTTGCGTCAATAAATTTAATTATTTAACCTAGAATAACGCAATTTAACGAAATGATTGTTTTTTTGGACCCTGCCTTTTGCTTGGGCTGTTTTACCCTACAACAATAATCTAAGAGCATGGAAAGACAGAGTGGATAAGAGATGCCTTATTTTAGGGAAAGAAGGTTTCTTGGTATCATCACTCGGATATGTCTGGATCGACCCAGTCGACTCGTGCCCAGTCTGGAAGTTCCGTTTCGAATTCCCAACCGGGACCCTGGAAAACGACAATAATAAAACGGTAAGTTTATCTATTACACAGATATAGCAAATTATACACTCGATGACCAAGAACAAATTACAAAAAAGCAATAAGTTTTTATGGTCTCACACTTGACTGTTGAGTAAAAAATCAGGTAAAATGAAAAAGTTTATTTCACCAGCGATCGTGCAACAAGCCACAACTGCCACAAATAGTTTGTTACTTATAAATAAGTAATAAAACATACGAGAAATTCTACTCGAAATTATCGATCATTTTGATTTAACAAAAAAATAAAATAAACATGGACGACTTCAAAGACACATTACTTAATTTTAAAAATTATATTATCTATTAAACATAATATATCGAAATTATTGTGACTGGTCGTAGAAAAATTAGTGTATACAACACGTATTTAATGGCTATTAAAACCTTCACCTAAGCCTAACAGATTTAGACCAATTTACTTGTTTTTTTTTTTAATTTTACATAAGATTTCACAAGCAAAAGTGACCTAACTACAAAATTAAAAACACTTACGAGTCATTTATTTATAAAATTAATTTCTCAGGAAATCCTTGAGGGTTTGTGATATCGGTAATTACGATTTTCCTGTTAGAATTGGATAATCCAAAATCGCAAATTTAATATAATCGGTCATATAAATACACGATTACAATTTTGTACAAAAAATTAAAAAATCAAAATGACTGACATAATGGTTAAAATGCATAAAAACCTGGCAAATGCTTTTGCTTGAATAAAACAAGATAAACTTATGCAATCAGCATGAGCTAGGAGATCACTAGATAGTAAGAGCTTTTGCTACTCTTTATGCATATCACCCAATATGGCCGACTATAAAAAAATCAGACAATTCTAGAAAAAGATTAAATGAAACTGCACACTTAACTCTTTTCTAGATCACTGATAACAATGTTGTAAATGTAAAAATTAAAATGACAATCCCAATATAGACTATTTCTAATATTTGAAACAATATTCAACAGTGTATGACGGTATTATCATGCAATTATTTTAGTTACATTTTTTTACCGATCTAATTTCGATTACAGACAAAATCCAAAAAAAAATAATTTGCAAAACTGATATGATTGTTAAAGAAATTTAAAAAAAAGTCTTTATAAAATTACTTTTTTTTTAAATTTAGCTTTCACCAATTTAATTTTTACATTTTTGTAACAACATCGTTATCAGTGATTTAAACAACACCAAAGTGAATAGTTTCACGTTTTTCTGTAAAACAATGTTTAAAATAGTAGTATTTTATTATTATAGTTAGCCATATTGGGCCCACTATTCCGATTTTAACTTTTCTTATGACGATATTGTTATCAGTGATCTAAAAAAGACTTCTAAAAAGAAGTTTGTTATTTTATCTAAAACTATATGAAATATCTATATTTTCATCTTTGTAGTCAGCTTTATTACGTCCGCCATTTTATTTTTTTAATATTTAATACAAAATCGTAATCAATTATCTAGTCAGTAAGTTAAGTGTACAATTTCGTGCGATTTTTCCAAATATTTTTATTGTCGCCAATATTGGCTCTGCCATTTTGAATTTTTCAATTTTGACAAAAAAAAAAAACAAAAAATCTGCGACCTCAAAAACACCCCGAGCAATAATTTTAATGCAATTGCGTCATGTATATTCCGAGATACTAATTTTATAAATAAATTCTACACGAAAAAATCCATAACATTGTTAATAACAAATTGAAAAACATGTACTGTCTATTTTTTTTATAAAACCACCAACATTGCATTTTCTCTCAAAAGAGATTTGGCAATCTAGCATTTATCTGACATGGGGTAAAATAAGGGTAATGACAAGGCGTGATCTGTGACAGACACGAAAACAGGTTATGTTGGCAATGTGTCAAATTCAGGGGGTCTCAACTCAATTCGAATGGAACGCCATAGACTTGTTTTTTCCTTGGGCTTCGCCGTGCCCAACGACAGATGTCGGTGTTGGTAGTGGGGCTTCATGCAGTAGGTATGCAGTTTATTGTAAGAAAGTTGCGATTTTTCATTTGCGGTATGTTATTTGGTTTTTATT
Organism: Tribolium confusum; assembly: GCA_029207805.1. Classification (NCBI taxonomy): domain Eukaryota; kingdom Metazoa; phylum Arthropoda; class Insecta; order Coleoptera; family Tenebrionidae; genus Tribolium; species Tribolium confusum. The sequence continues at coordinate 3,633,326 of JALGAY010000004.1, forward strand.
GATTATTGTTGCTAATTTTTAGGGCCAATGTTGCCTTTAATTGGAGAATCGACTGTAAAAAAGCTCTGTCCAGCAGCTTAAAAACTTCACCACGAAATTGTGCCATAGCTATTTGGAAAACTAGTCTGGCTTGCTACAGATATTTGCTTTCACATCACAAAACAGAGATCAAGAACATATTTTATTCAGAGTTTAACAAATTTAAAAGAAATAAAATAAAGTATTGAGTAAAAAACAAGTTTAGGAAGTTAGTTTTCTGAAGAAGAAGATTTTGCCTCAAAAACTTCTATTAAATTGTAAGGAGTACTTTGATTACCACCATCATCACTGTCATCATCACTGCTGGAATCGTAAAAACTTTCATTTTCTGTGTCCGTGTCCGAGTCAGCCAAGTTAATTATTACAGGCGAAATATCATTTACACTAAAGTCCCCCATTTCTTTACTCCAATCTTCCAAAATCAAATTTTTACAGTGTCTTATACTGTTAGACCACATATCTGTTGAAAAGTTGGCTAAAGCATCGTTCCAAATATTTCTGACACGATCTTTGTCTTTCGATTTTTCGTTGATTTTTTTATTATATAACCGTTTACAGAATACCCAAGCTAACTCAATGGGATTGTATTCGCAGTGATAAGGTGGTAATCGGAGTACATCTACTCCATGACTCAAAAGGATTTCATCAATTTCATATTTAGTCTCTACATTTGCCAATGTAGGTTCTATCACTTCCCATAACAGCTGTTTTGTGTATTTTTTATTGTAAGGGACATGCATTTTTTCCAAAAAGCTTGCATGTCGGCCTTTTTTGACAAACGCGTTGGAGGTTTTTCAAGGCGCATTGAATGGTAGGGCGCATTATCCATAACAACAACCACTTTGGGCACTTTGCCATCGCACTGAAGAAGACCTATTGCCGGCAATAACTGATCTGTCACCCACTCTCTGAAGAGTTGTCCATTCATGGTTTTATGATAGTCTTTATCACTGTTAGTTGAAGAAAATAAAAGACTACATCCATCTAAAAAACCGGACGAACACCCTGCATGTAAAATAGTGTATCGCCGCCCTTCAGATGCGTTAACTTTAAAAAGGTGTGATACAGCGTCATCATTTACCCAAGTTCTTTGTATGGATCCATACTGGTACAACCACGTTTCATCTAAGTAGATAAATTTAACGTTTGCAAAATTTTCTTTATATTGCAAGTATTTTTTCAGAAATCTGATTTTTTTTGCAACAATTATAGGTTTTTGTGTTAAAACTTTTCGGGTATCCTCATATTTATATTTGTAGCCCATCGATTTGAGATACTTATAGAAAACACTTCTACTGCCTGTAAATTCAAGCTCTTCTTTGGCGTATTTATACAACTTGTCTACAGTGAAGTAAGTTCCATTTGTTTTCAGCCTGTAAATTTCTCGACTTAAATCTTCTTTTAAAAAGTGGTCTTCATACTCAGGAATTTGAAATTTTTTTCTTCCTGACTTCCCTTTTGAAGATGTAAGTGCTTTTCCTCTCTTGTCGATACTTAATAATTTGTGGATATGGGAGCGGGAGACCTATTGTTTGGAAAAAAGAAGGATGTGTGATTCAGACTGAATTGGAGATAGGATGGATTTTGCTCTACTTAAAAGGAAAAGTTGAGGATACTTACCGAAAAAATCTTTGCTAGTTTGTCTTCCAATTGACGACCACTTAGATGTGGTCCTAACTCTTTTATTTCGTGATAGCACCGTATTACCGATTGCTTTTCTTTGATATCAAGCAAATTTCGCCGTTTTCGTGGCATTGTGTCAAATTGTTTAAAATAATCTGACATCTGACATAAATTAAGACAGATGTATTACAAACCCAACAAATAAAAATTACTATTGTAGGGAAATTAATTTGATACCAACATAATGCAACAGGTGGTGGTTTTATAAATAAAAATAGACAGTATTACTAATTTAGCTACTATTAGTACATTTCTACACCATTTTTTGCAAACAAAGACCCCTAATTTTGGTGACTCCTCAAGTGAGAATTTGCTGTAGAAAGTTATTTGCCATTTTGTCACAATTTTTTTAAATTTATTATATAATAAATTATAAGCAACTGACATTGTTAAGAATGGTACTGGATGACGACCACAATTATTTAGCAGTTTTTTTTTTAATTTAAATAAATAATGGTTCATACACCCCAATATTATTCTCTTTTAAGTTTGTAATTCAGAGAGATTCACGAAAAAATTTCTAGAGCTCACTGTATAACAATGAGTCACTCTGTATTATAACGAGCGTCTAGAAATAAATGACGTCGTAGTGTGCTGTGAACTTGCGAATGTAGGGCTTAGCTTGGCGCACATTTGATAACTGTGACAATTCACAAACTAATAATGTCAAAATTTGCCACAATGTGCGCCAAGCTAAGCCCTACGTTCGCAATTTCACAGCACACTAGAACGTCATTCAGTTCTAGACGCTCTATATAATAAATATGGTGATTGTTAATAGTGACATTTTTTTAATTTACAATTTTAAAATAAATATTGCTTCATACACCCTAATATTATTCTCTTTTTAAGAGAGAATTCCGGTGTAGAAATTTAAGAAAATCAATTTTTTTTTTGATATTTTCAAAGCTTAACAACCTTTCAAGAATATGCCCTTAAAAGGATTTGTTAAAATTTTAACTATTTTCAGAGATATAGTCATTTTAGACCGGAATGAATCGAACAAAAGACGTTAGGGATCACCCGTCTTCCTAATTTTACCCGAAACTTTAAACGCGTTTTTCTCAAAAGTACCTTTTTCAAAGAGTTTGTCATGATTTCTCAGGTTCTACACAACCGATTTACTTGAAATTTGGTGTAAGTGTTCTCAATACATGTCTCTATTGTACTAACTATTATTACAACAAAATAAAAATTTTTACTACTTTTAAAAAATTCTGAAAATGCAAAAAAATAGAACAAAAACTTTTCTTTTTTTCGAACTGCCAGAATTTAGCAAAAAATATTTTTCCCCAATTTTTTTCAGTTAACACGATTGCAGCATTCATCTAAATTAATAATCTTTTTTATTTTTTTGATTCGGATCATTAGACGGGTTGAAATCGTGACAAACTTGACGCGCCATTTTTTTTCAATCCCCTACTTCAACAACTTATAACTTTTTGAGTTTTTAATTTTTTGACATTTTTTATTTTTTTATGTATTCTTAAGATTTTAGTAAATATCTTGTCAAAAAATAGAAAGTAAAAATATTTTTGTTTTTTATTTATAGCACCCGAAAAAACACCTCAAATTCATGAGTTTGTAATTTAGAGAGATTCACTAAAAAATTTCTGGAACTCACTGTATAGCACTAAGTCACTCTGTATTATATAATCAATACTGTTATTGTAAATTATGACATATATTATTGATTTTTTTTTTAAATAAATATTGCATGATACACCCCAATATTTTTCTCTTTTTAAACTTATTTCAGTAATTCAGAGTAATTCACGTAAAAATCCCTGGAGCTTACTGTATAATACAGAGTCACTCTGTATTATATGATCAGTATGGTTATTGTTTATATTCATATTTTTTATTGATTTACATTTTTTTTTAAATAATTTTAAAACTCACCCTGTATTTCCAAGCATGTAGATACATGACTAAATCTTGCGGCTTTGGATCCCTATACCGAACCTTGCATTCATAACAGTGCTTATCGACCGTCATTTTGTCTGGATTAAAGCTAAAATCTGGCGCCTCATGACCCGTTTGTGTTGCAACAGTTACTTTAGCATCTACATTTCGACTGGTAGTCAATGAGGAAACGGCTAAGGGATGTGGTGAAGATTCACAAGAGATTGAAGAATTGTTATCGCAGGATTCATCACACGGTGATGGCTCTCTAGACACTGGGTCTGCATCGTCGTCTCCCAGAACTCGATCTAGAAGAAATAATTCATTAATTTTGAATTAGATTGTTTTTTACAACAGCCACCTTTAGGCACAAGAGGTCCCACCAAGGAATCGTCCAGATCTCCCTTTCTGGGATTGAACATAGATAATTCGCTATCCCCGTCCATTCCTAACCAATTCTCTGCATTATGAATGTGGATAAGGTCACGTACTAATTCTTCGTCGGTTTTGCCCCCCAAGTCGCCGCCTTTGCCCTTCATTGGACCGAAGACTTCGTGGTTGTATAAAGGGTCGTTCACGACAGGATAACCTAAATAATATATTTTTTGTATAACAAATCACAATTTTTTCTTAATTGAGAATTAGAATTTTTTTTAGAAAAACTTAAAATTTAAGTTTTTTCTAATAAAATAAAAAATTGCATAAGTCTCCAAAAGAATACTTCTTGATCTGTGTATTTTTAGAAATTCTAACAAACTTTTTAATAAAAATCTTCGACCAAAAATATTGTTAACGATTTTACAGCGCTCAGCAATTATTAAAGCCCTCGGCTGCGCGCCACGTCTCAAATTTATTATGCCCTGTAAAATGTTATTATTTAAAACAATAATAAACATATAAGTCTGTAAAAGTACTTCTTTATGGACTAGTTCGGCCGTTTTCAGTGCGAACAATTTCAGAAGAAAAAATTTTTAATTGAACTCACCTAAATACTGTAAGTGTACCCTGATTTGGTGCATTCGCCCTGTTTTGGGTTTACACAGAACAATACTAGTTTTTCCATTATAACCTAATTTTTGAAAAATGGTGTTACAGTCTTTACCTTTCGGAGAGACCTTACAAACACCTATTTTATAACTAACAACTTCAATAGGTTCTTTACATTCTATAATTTCACTGAAAAGAAAAATTTCGGTGTTAATTACCAGATTTGATGTGTTTCTAGCTAACTTACTCTGGAAATTCCCCTTCAACTCTACAGACATACTCCTTCTGCACTAATCTGTTCCTGATTTGATGTTCCATTTGTCTGGCTTTCTTCGGCGACCTGCCAAAAAGCAACAGACCGCTCGTCAGTCGATCCAGTCTGTGTATTGTCCTTAAATTCTTCAAGTTATATTCTTTGGCAAGTATAAAAACTACGGTGTTGTGTCGATATCTACCGCAAGGATGAACCTAAAACCCAGACAGCATACGAAATGAAAACGTGATTCAAACATTTGGCGGGTTTTATTGTTTTCCAATAACACAAAACCTACCTGAAAAATTAACATTAAGTGAAATAAAATATGCCAAGTGAATATCTAAAGAAGCATCAAAGAGACGAGACGGAAGAACTAAGGAAACAGAGTCAAAGGCCATGCAAATGGTTCGGTGTTATCTTTGTGAAAGTTAGCCGGAAAAAGGAACACTACAAAGTAAAATACACATATATTCTGACATGTTTCAACATTAACAGTGTTTGCTTGGAGTCGTAAGAACAATTTCTGTCTTATGAGGCTAATACGAATATCGCATAATGTTGTTGCTTCGTAAACTCGACGAGAAAAAAGATTTTACTCCAAGAAATACACACTAAAGTTTTGATTTTTTATTGATTTCCCCTTAAAATAGATAAATAAGACATAAAAAATTCGTTTGTCGCTATAGTCGATTATATCCGACCTACGAATATCTAAACATTGTAACACCCAAAATTGTATTTTTTATTATTAGTAATTTTGTTTTTTCGATATTGACTTTCACTTCTTTTTAATCAACATTCAAGTAACCATATTTTAAAAATAAATTTATAGACCAATCAATTTTGTGACAAAAATAGCAGCAATAAGCTGACTGAGACATCACATTAAAGTTAAACTATAGTTATATAGTACTCACTATTATTATTAACTACTTTGTTATAAACATTTAAAACCAAAAAAAACTTGTTTTTTAAAATTTCTTACTTAATTGTGAAAGTTAAGTTGTTTTTTAAAAGTTATAACTTGATAACCCTTATACAATTGTATAAGGGTCACGCGTCTTATTGGTTCTATCAGCAAATCTCTAACAATTTTTTACTTTTATAGAGTTTTGTTGCTAATTTTTGGAAATTATTTTATAACTTCTTTCGATAAAAAACCTTTATTAGTTTATCACTTTTTTGTCAGTTTTTAAGAAGTTCTCTGTTTAGACAGCTCTCGTTGCTTTTACAAGCTCATTTCTAATTTTTCTTTAGTTTCTGCTAGTTTGTGTAAGTTTTTTAGGCTAGTGTTTCAGCCTGTTGTTGGTTTTAGCCAACTTTTTTCTAGTTTATACGATTATATCGGCTTCTACAGCTTTTGTCGTCAGTTTTTGACAGCTTGTTGTCAGTTTTTAAAAATTTGTTTCACTTCTTTCAATTCTAGCAGTGTTTTTTGACGATTTTTTTACTTTCTTCATCAGTTTTTGACAGTTTTGGGTAATTTTTGCTAATAAATTTAGCCATTTAATTGTAAGTTTCACTTATTGTATTTTTTTTATAAGCAGACGTAAATTTCTTCCCAGAACTTGCTTCTTTCCTTTCTTAATTTAATTAGGAATAAATTCAGAAGCTTAATTATAAATAATTATCAGAAAGAAGCTGAGATCACAGTAGGTACGACATGAACTTTGAAAGAAGTTGGACGTGCGTGATTCAGAACAGTGATTCGTATAGTAATTCTTTTAGATTCAGTTTGAATATATCGAGAGATCTAAAAATCACTGATTCTCAGTTGGCCATAGTAAAACGAAGTCATGCCTGCAAATTATTTGTTTTAAAAATTCACAATTTAATTTATTTTAATTTCAAATTTTGTCATGACAGTAATAATTAAATTTAGTTAGACAAACCTTATTTTTGTATTAACTCTTTTTTTTATTGCTCTGATTGGAAAAGTTAATATATAAGTTAATTATTTTTTTTCTGTTTCATCTTTTCCTTTGTAATTGTAAAATTAACCATTTTGTTGAATTGTTTGTTTATTCAAATCAAAATTTACCTTTCAAATTAATTATTTTGATACATTTAAATTCAATCACTTTTGATTACAATTTCATTAATTATCTTCAAATCCATTATTTTATTTAGAGATTAAAATTAATTATTTTAAGACAATTTTTTCATAAATTAAATTCAGATTAGGAATCTCATCAAAACTATAAGGCTTCTAAAAAATATTTACCCAAATTCATCTTAATAAAGTGTACAGACATTAGTAGTCCTCGCCACTATATAATTAATTAGTCCTTTTTCTTTAAGCCTTCCTGCACTAATGACAGGAGTGCATCTCAAAATTTTGACAAAAAAAAAGCCAAAGCATTTTTATAATCGTAACATTTCAATTCGTTATATTATTTTAGAATAAACGATGCGTTTTCCTAAAAGCCCCGATTAAATAAATGTGGCGAATTTCAGTTTCGCTGTCAGACTGATTCAAAATATAACGCTTCTCTTTATCTCTCGTTCTCCCCTAATAATAGGGCACTCGCTCATTTTCAGTCATTTTGCAAGTATTTTTCATTTATTTCGCAAAATTTTAACGCAAAATGTAAAGTACAGTTTACAAATTTTTGAAAAAACATCCAGTTTTCCTTTTTTTTCTAATTTTCACTGTTACTAGTTTTATTCACTTTTTAATTCTCTGCTTTTTGTATCTTTACTTTCTAAGCAGAAAATTTAATATTTTTTAATATACAGGCAATAATTAGTTGTACCAAGGTATGTACAGCAGATGCAGAAATAATTGGTCACTGACATTTTAAGTTGGCAATAAACCAAATAATTGTTCTTATGTCGATTACCCTCTACGACGAAGAGATCGCTAGGCTTAGTCTAATAGGAACCTAGTAGAATACCAATAATTATAGAGACTACCTTTAATGTGATGACACTAATTATACAGACTTTTAAAGCTGTATCTCAGCTTTTCTCAAAAACTTGTTATCACACCGACTTCAAGGTTCGCCATTACCAACTTTGTATTTTTCTCTATGCATGTGATTTTTTTCAGAATTTTTCTAATATTCCTTCTAATGAATAGTAGTTAATTAATATTAATTCGTTTAAAAAAATATAATTCAAATTATTTCTAATATTATTCTAAATGACACGATGTTAAAATATTGTTTCGTGAAAAAAATATTTCAAAAAAATTGTAGATAACCGCAAAAAATAATAAAGTTTTTTGGTTTCGTAAGACCTGTATTGGTGCAGCATTGCCGTTACTTCACAATGAGGTGGCAACCTACCTCAGCTCCTTTGTCCCATTATCTTTTTTTTAAAAAAAAAAAAACAAGTATTTACTCAGTGTCTTAAGTTAAAATTTTTACTGAAAATACGAGTTGATCGATTTCCACTCAGTTTGTTTACTGTATAAATCGACAAACAAAAACAAACTGATCTTTCTATTTTTTTTTTAAATTTTTCTACATTAAATAATTTGTCATTATTCCCAAGAGAATGGGAGGGACAAAGAAGCTAAAGATGGATGTCCGACCTATTGTCAAGTAACCTGGCAATGCTGCTTCAAAATAGATCTTATAAAACGAATAAACTTTATTATTTTTTGCGGTTATCTACGATTCTTTTAAAATATTTTTTTCACAAAACAATATTTCAACCTTGTGCTATTTAGAATGACATTAAAAATAATGTAAATTTAATATTTTTTTCACTGAATTAATATTAATTAATCAATATTCATTAGAAGAAATATTAGAAAAATTCTGAAAAAATTCACATGCGCAGAGAACAAAACAATGTATTTATTGTCGAACTCTGAAAACGGTGTGATTACTAGTTTTTGAGAAAAGTTAAAAAATACTTTTAACAGAGTCGGGCTGTATAGAGATATACAGAAGTTTTCTTGCTGCTATTTTAATCATAAAACCACTAATTTATACTCTGTTAATTGGTCTTTTAATTGGTAGGTACACTGTAAAAAGTTCTCTTATTAGTCAGTTATTTCCTCATTCACTTCTTAATAATTAAGATATAACCGTTAGTTGAGTTTTGTAAAAATAAAAAAATATTCCAATCTTTAAAAATTATCTTAAAATCAATGTGTTCAAAAGCTCCTGACGAGACTTATTATTATTTCGTATCATTGCGCTAAATTCCTAGCCTTGTAAATATTCCTTATTATTTATTTGTCATTTACTAATTTGATGCAATGATATGAAATAAAAAAATTTCAAGAGTTCTCAAATGGTGTCAAAGATTTTAAATTTGATTTTCCGATTTTCCTAAGATTGGAATACTCTCTACAATATGATTATGAAAATGTAAAACGATTAATAATAGCTTTGTAATGTTATTAATAGAAGCATCTGTACTAAATAAAATACTGAAAAAATTATTTCTGATTATTTTGTTTGAAACAAGGCAATTAAATTTGCCATTACGTTTCCGCTTGGCCACACCATGCTAATTGTTTGTTGGACCAAGTATTTCGTATAAACTGAAGCATCATTTCTCCCAGTATTTTTTGGTGTTGTTGAATTTTGTGACCGGAGCACACTGTACTCACCGGTAACGAACACGGTTTATCCAAAACAACTAAGTCCTCGTCAACATGAATTAGCTTGATTGGGTTTGCTAACACAGGAGTCTCATGTCTGTAATGAACCAATAACATCAGACTTTCATGTGGCACACCTGTGTCTCTCTCAGTATTTGTTCGAATAGGCCCGTGCACATGAAAAGATTTAATCTACAAAATTGATCTCTGCTGAAAAAGAGACGTGCTGATGTTGGGTGTTTTGTCAAGTTAGATGCAAGGCACATTTCTCCCTCACTGTTTTGCCAGTTGACGTGCTAAATTCGCGCAAAATTACATTCAAGTTAAATGGTCGGCATGCGAGTTATTTTTTCACCTGAACCTCATTAAATTTTATACAAGGCGGGAAGTGAGTGAGGTCTTGAAAATACATTGGTGGCGCAATTAGAAAATTTCAAATAAAAATAGGATGGAAGTAGAATAAAGCGTTGTTGATTATGTCAAGAATTTTCGAAATTTTTATCAAATCAACAATTTATTGTATATACTTTTCGATAACAAATTTTATCTTGTTGAAAAAACGGTTTCTTCAATATTACACACCCAAATATGTTATTTATTTATCAAATCAATTTTGTTTTTGGCATTTTAATTAAACACTTTTCCTTTTAAAATTTCTAATAAAAAAAGCTTTAAAATCGATTTGTATTTCACGGTAACTTATTGTTACACATTTATTATATTGTTAATAACAGAGGAATGATGTCATTATTTTGCAAAAATAGAGAAATGTCCCGAAACTTCAGAACAGAAAGACGTGTTAGAAAGACGTATGATTATATAAGCGAGCGGAGATAATAACCGAGAGTTATTGAGAACATGACAAGCGATCGAAGAGTGAGTCGAAAATAATGGAAAAACTTATGCGTTTGTTATTCGAAAAACCCTGAACAAAAGGAAGAAATACGTAAACAAGAATAAAGAGAAGAACAAGAAAAACAACGACTCGAAAAACAAGAAAATGAAAACAGGGAGAAAAAGAGGAGCAACGCAAGATTTAAGACAAAATCGACAAACGACGAATAGAGAAACAAAAGAATATTAAAAAAGAAAAACGAGAAACAAGGAAAAGAAAAGAAATAATGCAAGATTATTGAAGAAATGGAACAACGACGGGTTGAAAACTAGAGTTAGGGACCACTTTCAAAAAAGATGTCGAAGAGAAAGTTCTAGGATTGAAGAACAAATTAAAGATAAGACTGTAAGAAGTCCAGGAAAATCTGAAAAGAAGAGTTTCGAAAGAAGAAACAAGAATTAAGAAATTAATTAGCCTTCATATTGCGAGAGCCAGCTCTCCAGCTGTTACCAAACACATCGTAGTACGACCAGAAAAATTCCTGTGCAATTAAGGACGCACTGGTGCTCCGTTACGAGGAAAAACACATTCAGTGCTAAAATTACGAAAACAAAAGAGCGAGAAAATTACAAAATCAAAAAGAGTTTCGAGTAAATAGTCCGGGACAATACCAGAAATGTTCGAAAAATATAAAGTCATGAATGGAAAAAGCTCTGAAACTTCTGGTCACGAGTTAGCAGGACGTACCGTTGTATAAGCAGAGAGACACAATGACTGGACGGTTTGTAAGAACTCGACAAGCGATTGAAATGTGAGTCGAAAATAATATCAAAACAAATGCGTTTGTCATTCGAAAAACCCGACCAAAAAAAAAGGTGAACAAGAAAAGAAAGAAGAACAAGCAAAACGACGACTCAAGAAAAAAAACAAAAAAGAAGACAGGGAGAAAAAGAGGGGCAACGCAAGATTCTAAAAGAAATCAAAAAACGACGAATAGAGGAACATAATATATTATAAAAAAGAGAACACAAAGTAAAAACAACAACTAAAACAAGAACAAAAAAAAACAATGCAAAAAATCTAGAAGAAATAGAACATCGACGGGTGTAAGGCGACGAAAAACAGAAGAAATTTCTAGAGGATTCCAATAAAATATTCTTGAAAGAAAAAAAGAGACAGATAAACTTCGACAAGGATACCAGAAAAAATCTTTGAAAAATTTAACAATTTAAAAAGTATTACTAAAAGAGATGTCTAAGAGAAAGTTCTAGGATTAAAAAACGAATTGAAAGAAAAGATTGTAGAAGTTTTAGAAGAAAATGTGAAAAGAAGAGTTATCGAAAGAGAAAAAAGAATTAAGAAATTAGGAAAAAAACAAACGACGAGAATAAAATCGTCTTTACATTGAGAGGGCCAGCTCTCCAGGTGTTACCAAACATATCAAAGTCCAACCAGAAAAACTTTTCTGCAATTATCAACGCACTAAAGCTCTGTTATGGGGAAAAACACATTCAATGCTGAAATTACGAAGGCAGAAAAGCGACGAAATAACAAAATCCAAGAAAGTTTTGACTACATACAATATCAGAATTGTTCGAGAGAAATAAAGTCATCGCTTTGCTTGAATGGAGAAAGGTTCGGAAACTTCCCAACAGAAAGACGTGTTACAAAGGACGTATGATTATATACGCGAGTGGAAATAACGACTAAGAGTTATTGAAAACCCGACAAGCAATTTAAGAGTAAGTTGAAAATAATACAAAAATAAATGCGTTTGTTATTCGAAAAACCCGCACAAAAAGAAGAAAAACGAAAACAAGAAGAAAAAGAAAAACAAGAAAAACCACGGCTCAAAAAAAAAGAACAAAAAAGAAAAAGACAGAGAAAAAAGAAGTGCAACAAAAAATTCAAAAAGAAATCTAAAAATAACGAATAGATGAACAAAGAATATTATAAAAAACAAGAACAAAAAACAAGTAAAACAAAGACAGGGAGAAGAAAAGGAACAATGTAAGATTCTAGAAGAACTGAAACAACAGCGGGTGTAAAACGACAAAAAACAGAAGAGACTTCTAGAAGATCTCGAAAAATACTCTTAAATAAAAAAAAAGCCGACAAGAAGACCAGAAAAAATTTTCGAGAAATTCCAACAATTTAGAAACTACTTTCAAAAAGGATGTCAAAAAGAAAGTGAAGAACGAATTGGAAGAGAAGGTTGTACAAATTCAAAAAAATCTGAAAAAAGAGTTATCGAAACACAAAAAGAATTAAGAAATTAGGAAAAGAACAAACAAATTTGGTGAATTTCGAGTAAATAGTCCGAGACAATACTAGAATCCATCGAGAGGAATGATGCCATCGTTCCGCATAAGTGAAGAAAGAAACTTCCGGATACGTGTTAAAAGAACGTATCGTTATATAAGCAGAGGAAGACAATGATCGGGCGGTTAGTAAAAACGTGACCAACCATTGAAGAGTGAGCTGTCATTCGAAGCGATGAATATTGAGTTATGTATTTACTTATCAAACTATTGTTATGTTTATTCGTGTATATAGTTAGTACATGTAAATTATTCGTTACTAATGCAACTCTTTGAATCAAATAAATCCCGAACTTGTGATTAAAATTAACGGATTACAAATAATGCGGCTCATTTTTCTTATAAAAAATCGGCTAAAACGGATTCTCAAAATCGGTGTATAAAATCGAGAGCCGGATAATCGAGAATCTACTGTACTTTTTTTAAAAAAGACTAGAAACTTCTTTCTCAGAAATATAAAAAAAATTAGTTAAAATTTTTATTTCGTGTGTCTTTTTTAAAACTTCTACCTCCAATAGTCCATTATAAAACGTTTTAAATATTAACGAAGTTGAGAGTTTGCCTACGGTCATTTTTGTTTGTTATTTGTACAATAACTTTCAAAAAAAAGTGGTTACAGTCAATGTTTAACTTTTATAATATTAATAACTTGGAAGCCAATAAAACCCAGTTTATAAATTTTTGAAACGTTTAATTGAATTTGCCTATTAGTGAATGTTGATTTTTGGTGATAAAACTTCCACTTCCACATTTTACAGAATTACGAATTTGTTTATTTAGGAATAAAACCAAAATTTTCCGTTTTAAATAAATTATTAATACATAAGCAGTAAGAAGACATCGTGTTGTTATTTATTGGCTTTAGCAGAGGTATAAAAACTTATTAGCACAATTTATTTTTTCAAATGTTAGCAAACTTTGTGCTAAAATTCCTACATTAAATATCAAAGTTCTTACTTTAAAGTGGGACAGATCGGATCATGCAAAAACAACCTATCTCTGAAGAGAAATCAATAGTTTCTGTACCCGATAAAGGATTCATCAACAGGTCCTCTGTAAAATGAATTAAACTAGTTGGACATAAACCCCAAGCAGATCAAAGGTTAAATCAATGAAGCGAGTGCAAAAACATGAGAACTTCAATAAAGTCATGCTTGATAAACTAGATATAAGGCAGTAGTAAGAGCAGCAGTGACAATGGCAGTCTATAGGCCACTTACAGGGATTGAGGCAGGTTTGTTGACCACCACAATGTCCTCATCCATGTGTACAATGGTGATGGGTTGGCTAGTGACGGGCACTTCATGTCTGCAACATTACAGGCTCAGTACGTCTCATAGTACTCAAGCTCTTTTCAAACACAAAAAACAGGCCAATCAATCGGTAAAACTAAAAAATTTTGGTTGTTTGCAATGTTTGCCGGGTTAGTCTATAAACAGGGAGTTATCCACTAATTAAATCAGTTATTTTGGAAGCATGCATATTAAATCAAAATATATATACATAATAACAATCATCAACCAAGGACCCAAAGCAAATTTACCCAATAACTGCAGGTATTAAATGTGCCATCACCAGTTCTGTATAAAGCTAATTGCTGATTGCATATAACAATCGGATTCATAATTCCACAAACATAACATCGTCAAAAATTAAACGGTCCAAAGCTTTGATTGGAGATAATTCGATATCGGCAATTTAAAGCAACAATAAACTCGCCGGATTTGCAGAAAATAACTGATTTATACTAGAGGATTATCGCGTAGTATACAAACGACTAGTTCAATTGATCTGTGGAATTAAACTTACCTATGAACTACGTTGGCCAGAAGATCATTATGTTTCAGCTTGTAGTCTGTAGGGACTTTGTCGTAATTAACTGTTAAAGTTCCTGCTTGAATGCATCTTTCATATTCTTCGGCAGGATGCGCCCGAAATTCTCGAGCAAACACATCCAAGATCCTTTCACCAACCCACCGCCCTTTCGTAAATGTCGTGAACGTGAAATAGTAAGGATACACTTTTCGGAGACCTACACAGACAAAAAAATCTTTAAGAATACTGTTATCTACTAAATTTAAGAAGATCTTGGTTCTAGTTGCAGAAACAGAATAATTTCTTAAAAAGCCTGTAAAGTAGGCAACCAGTTAAATATATTCGATGTAATGTATGCGCTTGATTTCATTGTTATGTAAAAAAAATAAAATTTTGAGTGCTTTAGAGGTCTATTCGTCTCAGTATTTCATGTAGACAAAAATAAAAAATTACAGGTATTTCCGTTATAACTTGAAGCGCTAGAAAGCTGATCTATTACTCCATTAAAAGAGAGTTTCTAACAAAATAATTTCCCCAAATTTAGTTGTTCTATTTGTAAAAATACTATAAAAAAAACTAATTCGTGTTTCAAATATTTTTTTGTGCGTACTAGAACATAAAAAGAATCGTTTTAATAACTAAATTTTGTTCTTTATCTAACAAACTGGCAATAATATTGTTTATCAATTGAATAGGAAAGTTCGAGAAAATACTAGAATCAATCCAGAAGAATGATGCAAAAATAGAGAAATGTCCCGAAACTTCTGAACAGAAAGACGTGTTAGAAGAACGTATGATTATATAAACGAGCGGAGAATTATTGAGAACCCGACAAGCGATCGAAGAGTAAGTCTAAAAAAAATAGAAAAACAAACGCGTTTGTTACTTGGAAAACCTGAATAAAAAGAAGAAAACGTAAACAAGAAGAGAAAGAACAAGAAAAGCGACGACTCGAAGAAAAAAAAACAAGGAAAAGAAGACAGGGAGAAAAAGAGAAACAACGCAAGATTCTAGAAGAATTTGAAACTTGATCTATTACTCAATTGAAAGAGATTTTCTAACAAAATAATTTCCCCAAATCTAGTTGTTCTATTTGCAAAAATACTATCAAAAAAAAAGAAATTAATTCATGTTTCAAATATTTTTTTGTGTGTGCTAGAAAATAAAAAGTATCGTTTTAATAGATAAATTTTGTTCTTTATCTAACAAGCTGGCAATAATATTGTTTTTCAATCGAATAGGGAATCGTACGTGACAAAAATTCCCAGCTTAGATTTGAAACAATTTGGATTTTCAGCACTACTCCACGCTTCATTCAAGTTTGCCACAATAAAGACAAAGTTTCAACAGAGTTTTTTGCTGGTAACGATATGAATTCCTGAACTTAGCAAGATGTGAGTTTTCATTGAAAATTTACGGTTCAAGATGTTGCTTATTCAACTCACGAATTTCTTTAACTGCATAAAAGAGAATTGCAGTGACTTAAGTCCGGGCCAGCTAAAATAAATTTACGTCACCAACTAGAAATATGCTAATCAACACTCTAACATTCATACATTAAAACGAATCGATTTAATTGGTTGCCTACATTACACAATTTTTTAATAAAAACCCTGTAAATGTAGATTCATTAATTTAAGAACCCGGTTATAAATAAACTAATTTAAATTTATAATAATAATAGCAGCGTCAAAGTGTACATTCCAGTATTTGCAACTGAATATAATAAAAGTTTGAAATTGTCTTGCCTCTCAAGAATCTATTTAAAAAGGCCACAAATACATAAAATACAAGCACATGTCTGCATTTCAGCGACGAACTGGGATTTTCAATGCAAAGCCTGCGCCAAATTGAAACACTGCAGTAGTGCAAATTGATAAATAAACTCTAACAAAACTTTTCTCACTACAATTTTCGTTTTATTGTTAGTTATGAGGGGATTTGATCAGTAAAATGGTCTGACAAAATAAATAAAAAATTTGAAGAGCTAAACTAGATTCTCTGTTGAAATTGGAGATATTCTAATTTATATTTTTACATTTGAACCTAAAATAGAATTTTAGCAAATATTCGGGATTGTCATAATATAAAAATTTTTTTGGATTTTTATTTTTTACAAGAACAATTTTTGAAACTCAGTTCTCCTAACCTCTCTCCTCTAGATGTAGATGTTTCGATTTTTGGTTGATTGTAAGATTGGCTGTACGTATTTAAAGAGCGACTGCAAAATTTGGAAGAGCCGATGTATCAATTACATTTTCATATAATTCGTCTTTGCTTATGATAGTTTAATTCAAATATATGCAGTTATGCAACCAATTATACACTATAGCTGCTATCAGCTATTGTGACATTGATGATCAGAGAGGTCATGCCTCACGTAAAATCAATTTTCATCACTGGGAAAAATGAGAATATTACAAATGACATGAAAGACAACTTTAGAGACTCAACTATCCGTATATTTATGTTCGATCCACCATTATGACTTTTTCAATCTTCACATAAAGATCGTAATTACGAAAAAACATAATTTAACGTTTCTGACGTTCCTAAATTAAACCAAAATGTCATTTTAAGAATCTATTCAAGCCCTACGTTTTAACAGACAAAAGTAGCTCGATGACGAAAGATTGAGAACTCGTTGTATGCTTTTTTAAATTTATTTTAATTATTTTAATGAATAGATTAAGAATGAAATAAGTAAATGATTACTTGCACATTAGAAATAATCAAGGAAACCAATTCTGATGGTTTTATTAAATTTTTTTTATTTATTACTCTAAAGTCAAGTATTTATATAAATAAGTATTTATAGAATTATAAAAATAAAAATAAAAAAATTAAATTGTGTTGTCTATTTATTTAGAACATAAAACTGTGCACAAAATAAATGTTTCTACATTAAAAAAAATAACCCTGAGAGTTTTTTGGTGCCAAGATCAATAGAAATCATCAAAATATCATTAAGATTCTAGCAAAGGTGTTCCAATCGAACAACAACGGCGACAAACTGTATACAGGTTTTGGGGGTTTTTGTCCTTTATCAGTACAGTGTATTCCGCAGCGTTGTGCTCGATTATTATTATTATTATACCAACTCTCGCTACCTTCCAGCACTCTTCGTTAGATGACACACTGTGTCTGTCTATACGACTACTAGCCGGACTTCGCTTGATATAAGCGAGTTCTTCCCATTCCAATTGAGCATAACGCACCGGGATACATTGTACTAAAGGGGCAGAAACCCCGAAACCGGTATACAGTTTCTCGACGTTGTTGTTCGATTAGGTGATGTAATTCAATGTCGGTCGGGGCATTAGTCCGCGAAATAGTTGTTTTTGCCTAATCGTGGAGGTTGGTTATGTTGGTGGCCGAGCCAGAGCCTAAGAGATAACTTTGTTATCCGCCAAAATTATTATACCAACTCTCGCTACCTTCCAGCACTCTTCGTTAGATGGCACACTGTGTCTGTCTATACGACTACTATCAAGATTATACACAAATTATTTTTTAATATTGCCTATTGTAATGTAATCCGAACTAAACATCCCGATTGAAGCAAACAACTGATTAGACTAAAGCAAAAATTTTTTTAAAAAAATTTAAAATTCTTTGCATTAGCTTAAACAAATATTTGTTTTAATCGGGATGTCATAAATTAGTTCGGATTATTTGATAGCTATTAGAAGCTAGGATAATAATTTCATAAATCTTATAACCTCGAAGAAAACTTATGCGCCGAGGAGCAATATTGTATATTTTTGAGCTTTGCCTATAGCCCCAATTGTACAATTCTACATTTTTTTAAAGCTTTAAATCTTAGCTGTCAATGCTGAATAATACCATAAGCTCAATACTTATTTGTCAAAGTGCGGCAAACAATTACACAAAAACCAATTTTTAATAAAAAGGAAAAAATAGATCGTTTTTATTACGATAACTCATAATCAATTCTAGGTCTGGTTCAAGCTGCAACGTGCATGTTCGTGTTAGTTTGACATTTGACAGCAAGAAAACATGTCTGATATTGAAATAACAAAAATATTGTATTTTTTTACAAAAACCTATTAATGTTTGTTGTTAAGACCAAAGTTCATACATTTAGAATCAAAATTTTAATCATTCAGTTAGCGAAGTAATATACTGGCAGTGCGTCCGGATAGATGTATTACTTTATTATAATTGTATAGCTTCAATTTGTACGAATATCTTTTACATAAATAAATAAAAAAAATTTATAAATCTTCTAAGCAGTACCTACATAAAATTGTGTTTATTGCTAAGTTAAAACTAAAGGAAAAGAAAAAAGATAAACTGTTTTACATGAAGAATGTAGAACACGTTTATAGAAGAAGGAGAATTCATTTTTTCTTCAAAAAACAAGCCGACTGTCAATTTATTAGATATTAGATACTGCAAATTTTAAGAAACCTTGGATTAAGCGAGCTATCCATTATTGTCATGCACAATGCTCCTCTTCGGAGGTTACAAATATTGAACAAACAATATACTAGAAGACACCAGAAATTATGAAAAGCTGAATGATCAAAGTATTAAACTTAAAACTAACGAATTCAAAACATAACTCTTTCAGCGAGAAACAAACATGTGATCAATCAAAATATGAAGAGATCATGGTCACAAAAATTAATAAACGACACCTACCATTGTGAATTGAACTTCACAGAGATGATTTGGAAAATTTCTGAAAATTAGTATGATTGATATATTTAGGGAAAAATTGTTTTAACGATGAAGCAGTACTAAATATGTGGAAAAAAGCTTTGAGAACTGTTACTTCAGAAATATGGTCTAAAAAAAATAAAATGCTGAGAACGTGTAGTATACTGCAGTAATATCAACGCCTTGATTGACAATGGTAAAAATAAAAAAGTTTTCTTAACATTTTGTACGCTACAAAAGGTTAATTTTAATTGCAAAATTTCAAAAACAAAACTTAATTGTAAATTGCTCATTAATAGAGGATTTAAAATGTAATAATATGAAATCACTTTCCTGTAGTATCTGATAATAATTTAAAAATGAGTTATGTATTTGCATTTGATCAAAATCAAAGGCGGCCATAAGCAAATGAAATATTCCAGGTTGTGCTCGTCTCACGCATTTCAAATCAGCTTCTATTTCATACTTACCATTTTCGATGTAGTAAGACGTTTCGTTGTAGCGATCATCCGTGAAGCCCGGTCGTTTGGCTTTCAGAGCTTTGGTTTCCAGTTTCGCCTGAGAAGAAAAACACAATGTTAGATGCTTGTGAGACTAAAAGCAAGTATAGTCGACAGTGATTTTGAGTAATAAAAGTACTCCATCAAGCGTCTTAACAGAGACAAAACATTTCGAAGTCGTGGTTTGTTTCGCCTAAAGCTGTGTGTACGACTAATCCTTCTCCAAACAACACGTTCTCTATACGGCTTAATCGTGTCAATACATAGGGAGAATATTTTAAACAGAGTGTCCTTCAGGCTCAAGCATCATTTCCATAGGGATGGTTTTGTTTGGGTTTGATGGAAATTATTAATTTGATATCCCTAGCAACAAACTTATCGACTGACAAATTATGCGAATCTCGGACCTTCCGATTCAGAACTTTGTTAAGGTTACATTATCTCTAATACTCCAGTAGAATTGCAGTTATAACTTCACGATTGATGTAACACGCAAGCTTACTACCTAGTCAAGTTGATGTTAACGCACAAACGGATCGATAAGAACCATCTTATATTGAGCACTGTGCTCCTGGATAAGTAGAAATTGAGGAAGTTACATACAGGCAGAATCACAAAGTGTGAGAAATTTTTACTTGATAGCTGTCGACGAGCACGTCAAGCTCTAAGTTAATGGAAAACGAGCCAAATTATATTTTTTTCTGAATAAATAAAATTGTTTCTTTATAAAAACTGAAAGACTAGACAACATTTTAATGTCAACAACTTATTTTTGTCATTTTTATCTAAATTTCACTTGTTTCTTGCACGCACATCTACTATAGTTCTATGAAAATACCACTGTCAAAAACACTCTTAAATTAACTTTGAACTTTATTTTTCTTAAACCTTATAATACAGATTTATATTATTAAGCCTTTATTAACACAGAAGTTGATAACAATTTTTTTTCCGGGTTTTGAAAGAAACATCCTGAAAGGAAAAGATTGTTTAATTTTTCAAGAAATCAATCCTGATAAAAAAATGTGATTTGTAAAAGGGTTATCAAGTTGTAACGAGATTTATAAATGATTGTAGAATTGTAGGAGGCTGTGAAAACAATAAAAAATGTTCTGCTTTTCAAAGACAATGATTTTAGTCATTATCATAATTATTATTAGACAAACGAGTAACTCCAGGAACCATTCTGTAATATTTCATTGCAGAAATAGGACATTACAATAAATATTCTGAAATCAAAAATTTCACATTTCAGCCATTTTTAAAGCCAAAATTAGTCGGCAATAATAAAAAAGTACAACCTCAACCTAAAATATGAGTAATTTTTCAACCATCTGTCCGGTAAGCTTATCATTAATCCTCATAGATCTAATAATAAAACTGGATCGAGCCTCGCGTATACATTGCCGAAGCGAGCTGCGGTGACAACATAGTATAAGAGAGAGAGATAGTATAATACACAGATTAAATGTGTGTGAGAGAGCAAATCACTTGCTGGTAGGCAAGAACGTTGAATTTTGAAAATACAGAAATAATAAGACAAAAAAATAAATTTTTATTTTAATTCAGTAAACATATGAGCGCCAGGCCTTTATTGTGCATGCATACAACACTCATATTTTACAAATTAATATTTAATTTATCTGAAATCATATTATCTAAAATTATTCAAAACGCTTCTTATAAACAAAATTGTTTAAAAAAATGCAAATTTTGTAAATTTTGCAAATACCACCTTTAACACGGTAAATTCACCGCTTTTAATGTTTTGCCTACCAATATGTTGTCACCATCTTCTTTGCCTACCCTCCCTCCAGTCTTATTATAACTCAATGTTAATCCTGCACTAACAGCAACAGTAAGCAACAAAAATTGCTCACGGGATCATTATCATGAAAACGACGCTGTTTACAACCTCTAGAGCTGTAAGCATCGGTTTTACGGCCCAAGTAATAATACTAGGGCGGTAAGTGCGGTCCGTAAGCAGATGTTCTTTTAAGTAGTTGAAAAAATAAGCACTAAGCACAAAAAGTTATGCTTACGACCCTTGTGGTCTAATATGCTATTTCCAACTTTTCCCAATCTAATTTAAATGTTCAGGATAGACAATAAATATCAACTTTCGTACATTGTAATGGTTAATTCTTCCAAAATTTAGAGTAAAATTGTTATTATCAAATTCCAAAGTGTTATATCGTCAGAAATTTTAATTCTAATTTTTTCTTAACTTTATTGGTTTCAAAGCGTACCTTATTTCATATTTGATGTTTCGATAAAATTATAACTTGATAACCCTTTTATAAACCACAAAAAACAAAAGTATAGATTAGAGCGTTTTTTGCTCAAACTATAAAAAATTTTAAACAAAAATATCGGCATTAAATGACTACAAAAATGTTATCTGAAGCAATGTCTAAATTTTTTTTGTTTAAATTTTTAAGATAACTATAGCATCACTTTTTTGTAAAATTTGTAATTTATTAAATAACAAGCTTTTTACAAAAAATGTTGCTGTATCAGTTTTTCTTACTACCAGAACAGTCCAGATGGTGGTCATATTGGGGTAGGGGTAAGAATTGATACCAGGTTAGATAATAATAGAAACAGGTCGGGAGTAAGTAGAAACGCCCACTAAAGGCGGAAGACAAATTAGACAACATTTTTTAAAGAATTTATTTAAACAAAAATCCGTACAAGTTTGACATGTTATTAACATTTTATTTGTTTATTTATTTAGATGTTACTGGGTTATTAAAGCAACCGTTTATTTAAAAATATTATTCCGCTTGCAATTTCAAATTTTATTTTGCTGTTTTACTAAATATCTGTTTGAATATTTCCCATTTCTACGTAGCAACCGCTCATTTTTCCATTCACGACATAATTTTTTTGTTAGCGACTGTCAAATTTAAATAAAGAATGACAATGTCAAATATGAATCACAATTTTAAAAAATTAAACTTTGGAGGCAAAATTGAATAAGATTTTGTATTACACTCTCGGTTAAAAAGAACATAAACTAGCAAACATAATAACTCTCGCCTGTTAATAATAAATAAACAAATAATAATTTTTAAAATTAATATTTAAACAACTAAAACACCTCTTCAAGAAAAAACAGCTTCAGGTAAAATTTTTATAGCAATTGAATGCCTATATTTTTTTTATAAATTCTTTAGAGTTGACCCAAAAATGCCCCAGTCCATAGGTACTTATGCTCCTTGTATAGACAGCTTTTGCCATCTATGGCTTTTTTGCCATATTCTGGTACTGTTTAGAAAATTCGAACGTCACACAAAAATCAACAAATTCATTATAAACAAAATCCCAATTTTTTGCTAGATTTTATTTTTTGGTGCCGATTTCGGCTGACCTGACCTGACCTGACCTGACCTGACCTGACCTGACCTGACCTGACCTGACCTGACCTGACCTGACCTGACCCGACCCGACCTTCCTCAACCTCTCAACGTCAATAAGTAAAATTAATTAATAAAATCTAACAAGAAAAATGAAGAAACGTCCTTTAGTATCCTTTTAATAACACTTTTTAGGGCTTTACTGGAATTAATTATTAAGATCTTCGTGAGATATTTGGTTTGTTCCAACAACAATTGAAAATCTCTGTTGTGCATGCTCAGTTCAGTTCTGAACCGTTCAGAACTGGTTCTAAAAGTTGTTAAAACAAGCCTAAACTACGGCTTAAAAATCAGTCGAGCTTTGGTCATTTCCAATTTTTCAGGATGTCCTAATAATATTATTAACAATTTCAGAAATTTTAAAACAAATTACAATTAATTGTGTCAGCTCTCAATAATCAAATATCGATGTATATGAAGGTGACAGTTTGTAAAGTTTGAAGTTTCAGTGCAAAAAAACATTAATTAGTATGTAGGAGTAAAAGCCTCGAATAGAGAAAACATTTTAGAGAAACTAAGAGTACGACTCAAACTTTGAAAGAAGTCGGACGTGCGTGATTATGAGTTTGTTTCAATCTGCAATTCTACATAGTGAAAATTTAATTTAGAAATTAAAATTTTAATACTTCTAATTTACCCTTCTAACGGTATACAGTAGGTCAGATCAGGTCAGACATTAGTAGTTCACGCCACCTTTTTTATCCGATCCCCATATAAAAAACACAATCTAGTGCTATCAAATCTAAATTACAATTTGTATTTCTACTAACTGTCTACAGCGTCAATAACTCACTATTCTAGTTTCATTTAAAATAATAAATTGTGACATTGGGACTAACTATATTCATTCAATTACTAAAGCTGCTTTTATATGCAAATTGTTTATTCTGCAGCTGCAGTTAATTTCTGAGTCAAGGAGCTTTTCTACAAATTTAATAAGTTATCGATATATTATAAAGTTTTTAGCAAAACTACTTACGAACAGGTGTGTTAAGTTTACTTTAAGTGACTATATAATATTCACCGACTGATAAATTTGCAATTTACCTAAGACCTTGCAAGCTCATTTGGAGTAATTGGCAATTTGAATCAACCGCTGGCTGAAACAGTGAAAGATACATGATGATCTAGTTGGTATAATATTTCCCCATCCTGTTTTCACGGCCTATTTAAATATTTTACGGAAATAATAAGCTTGGCACAGCATGCCAATGACAGTAGACAAATCAGCCAACTGTAGAATTTTAAAATAAGCGAAAGTGAGAAGAGAACAACTTGTACAGTTATGTTTATTATCACCGATTTAGCAACTGTTACCCCAATTGTGCTCGAGCTTTCTGTTCCTAATTATTGCAATAACCGGATGGACCCTGACTTGGTTGCAACAAATGAAGTTAACAGTGTGGCATAACTTAATTATACAATGTAATGAATGCATTACATGAGCACCTACTTGAGCAAAATGAATTAACTCGCCAAGCCTAGGTTTCAGCGATGACTAAATCCTATTTCCTGAACGGAAAATAAAAATATTTTGCATATTTTACAAATCAAGATATCTACTTTGGTAATCTTCGCTTCTGATGAAATTCAAGTCCGTTGTGACAACATAAAACTTCATCAGAGGTAATTCATATTTTAGGTAATTCAACCAATTTAGTGAGGGAGTCCATACCAGATTCTATTAAAAACTTTTTTAGAGGATTCTTAATAATACATTCTCTTCATTAAGGGCATTAGGCATGACTTCATACCACATGCAGTTTACTTTATGTCAATCATAAATTTGACAGAAAAAAATTTATTCGCTAATAAAGAAGGATAAATCAACAAGAGTGAAATTCTTCCAGAAACCAAAAATAAGAAATGATTTCTTTTTTTAAAATGGATTCGGGAACATACTGTATATAAATAAAACCTGTTTGCAATAAGAGCTTCTTCACAGATTTTCGCAAGATTCGCTCCATTCGAACAAAAATGTATTCCACAACATCTTCATTTAATTCTTAATATCTTAACTTGTTTATTGATTGAAGGCCGATTACTTGTTGCAAAACCTGCAATTACATTATCATCACGTATTTTTTAATTAACTAAACAAAACGAGAAAATCTGATTACTTCAGCCTTGATAGAAATTCAGCAAATACCTATTTTGTAACTAATTGTAAGAGAATTGAGCATGATGTGAGCTGTTTATTAAAAATTAAAGCTTTTCCGCCTCTGCTTGGAAGCGTAAGTAAACTTCTAAATGAAGTAGTGCTCGTAAGAAATTGACGTTGTTCTATGAAAAATTAATTCAAGAGTAGCTGGGCGGAGATTCACTTTTTAAATTAGGTTTTTTCTGCTTTAGTATAATCACTTTGTTTTACATTGTTACGACCCCAAAATGCGATGCAACAACAATAAAGAAGAACATTTAGGGAGCTTCAATGAGAATGTAGATGCTCTCGAGAGAATTGGAATTGACAAAATCGGGATACGAGAGCACAGTATGACAGTAATGTTTCTCTGAGAAACGGCGTCTGCACTGATAACAGTTATACAAAGTCATTCCAATAGATAACAAGCGTGCATCAGAAAAATATAAAAATTATCTCTAGATGGCGCTACTTGACGCATTGTAGAAGCCTGTAACGTTGCAAAAAAACGATTAAAAAATTTGGTGTTCCCTAACATACAACCAGATAAATTTAAAACATGCCCATGATTGAAATTTGATAATTAATTTGGCGGAAAATATTTTTAACTATCCAATTTTTACACCTACAATTACAGTTTTCATTTTCTCGTGACTGGAGCGTCTTTAGTTACAGTGAAATTCAATGGATCGACTTGACATAACTATCAATCAACGCAGACAAACTATCAGTAATTTTTTTATTATAATTTCAATTTTGACAAGCATCAAAATCGAGTGTAAAACCGTGATTGAATGTTCCATATTATGGCCAGCATGCTAATTGCAAATGCTGTTGAATAATCTGACGGTAACTGGAAGACAAGACAAGTGTATTACGAGGATGATAACTGACATCTGCTATTTGCATTTCCTGATTTCCCTCACATCTGCATATATGTTAGAGTAAAATTTATGCAAGTGTCTATTATGCGTTTTTCATACGGTTCAATACCTCTTGGTTTTGATGCAAATATGCACAATAAATGGAATAATTGAAGCCAAACGCTTTTCAGAGACTCACTGCTTGTCGCTGATTTATACCTGCTGAATTATTTATGAAAGACGTTTGAATACTTTGGACATTTCGGAATTTTTATCTGTATGTGAAATGGACAGATCTCATGAATTTTCGATTGCTCTAACACGAGCCACCTTTCTCGCGTTCTCTGTGATCATCTCCAGCGTCATAAATATTAAGTAATCATTGTTCACCTGTTACACACAAGGATAAAACGCTCTTTAGTCAATTTACTACAAAAATAGCAGAATTAAGAAATGTGCGTGCAACGAATATAAAGTAAGATTTTTCAGACATCTAGATTAGAATCGTAATAGATAGTTAAGTGACGTTGAAATGCTGTCTGTTTTTAGAGTTCTTGATAGGAGAGTAATTTTGTTCTTTATTTAGCTCTAACTTGTTTTATAACTTTTAGAAAATCTTTTGTTCCTTCTGCATAATTTCTATTTCTCCCTTAGAGAGGATTGGGTAAAGGATAATATTCATTTGCTCCAGTTAAATGAATTCATTCTCGACCTTGAGTTCAGGCGAGTCTTTACGAGTCTTCAAATCCTATTGCCTATACAAAATCGTCTTCGACGAATTTCAAAAAAGTCTTTACAGCTGTGTATTTTTGATTTGATATTAGAGTGACCAGATAGGAGTGTTAAATATTCTATTAAAACTTGATTTTTGTATTTTCAAATTTCAATTATTGAAATAAAACCTGTCCAGTAATATCTATTTCTATCATAATAATTACAAAAATATATTGGTAATAATATGATGCAAAAAACGTGGGTGATTGCAGAATATTAATTAATAAAATATAGCAACGTACAAGTTACATTCAATGTCAAAAATGTGAAACATGGCCACTAGCGATGATTGAAAAAAGAGAAATATATACAATTTCCGTTAATTACAATTCGAATAATGTAATGTTTTCGATGTAAAATAAAATAATTGTAATAGAAAATATAAACTAACTATAAACGACTTTTGTATCATTTTAACCAATATTAATTTCAAATTTAGAGTTTTATCCTTTTTCTGTCTCTAAATAAACACCTGTAGATGCAACAAATCCTGTTTTTAAATCAAACTTAATGTTATAATAAAGTTACTTTTGTAAAATATTTATATCCAGTAGTTGTCTTGGTTAAAGAACAAGATTCTATTATCACTTAGAGCACTGTAAAATAACTAACGCATGAGTTTTGTAAAACAGATTAAATATTTTGCCCCCTATACATTGCAGAATATTGAAGATTGGTCATTTAATATTTTATCAATTGGTGTTCCTTGCAAGGCTTCCACTTTATTACTTATATTTTACGTGATTGGTCAAGTGTCAGTTTTAAAAGAGGTCAACTAGCTAAAACGGTTAATTTATAGGGTGTTGGCGGGTGATTTGTCACTTAATTGGTTGTAGTTTCTGAATTACTAAAGAGCCCACATCGAATTCATATCAGAGTAGCTCATCACAAAAATATTTGCCTTTTTTTAAGCCCCTTGTGAATGCAATTTTGTGTTTAATAACTCTAATGGAAATATTTACTGTCGACATATCTTGTGCATATATCTAGAGACAACGCATACATGTCGGTCTTGCATGTTTGTAAGACAACTAACTATGTAATTAAATCCTTCTCTGACTTGTGAATTTGCTAACCAAATACGACGAAACTTGGCAAACAACCCCTAAAACCCGTGTTTTCACAAGAGGACGCGTTCGGTTAAAGCATCATTATCAGATGGTAAAAATCAGAAGGTTATAAATTTTTAACAGTGCTTAATTCACAAATATTTTGAGAAATAATCCGACCATTAAACGTGGTAGAATTCCTACTGGGTAAAGGGAGAGGCAAATATTTGAGTGGTAGTGTTAACAAAACCATAAAAATATACGTGAATTGCATGAAAATTGCTTGCATGTATATGTACTTATGTAGATTTTGGTATAATTAATATACTTTATATACGTTTTGTAATTACAGTTAACTGTAATTCTAGTTTTGTTTTTAGTAATTCCTTTGTACTTAATGTTTGACTTGCATAATTTATTTTAGCTGAATTTCTCTCAAGAGGATTTTTTGGTAAATTAGTTATGTTCGCTTTTGAATAATTAAAACAATTTTTTTTATTTCAAAACTGAAACTTCTAGAAACCTTATTTAGGCGAGATAGACTTGATTTCCCACACTTAACGCCTTGAACTTACTTTCACAAGTTCAGAATTAACTACTGCGAAAAATATAAATTTGTGTTCTTAGTTTTAAAGCAATTATAGCAGATAAATATTGACTTTAAGTCCGAAATAATCTCTTATAAGTATGACAAAGACTGTAGCTAAGGGCGCTTTTGTAATTAATTATGTGAGTTAAATTAATTTTAAAAGTTAATGCTGTATGAGCTTAGTTATTAGTAGGAAACAAGCCTGAACATAATAAAATTACTTTAATTAAAATTTATTTTAAAAATAATCCCTGAATTATTTATTAAAATATTATACGATTGAAACGTATTAGAACAAATATTTTTGTGTACATAACACGTTAATTCCTGAAATAATTTTAAAATGTTAAATTAATTACATAATTATTTCATAAAAAATAGATATAAATTGTATATAAGATAAATCAAAAGTCGAATGAAAGTTTTGTAGTACATTATTACTATTAGCGGGCTACACAGAATTGAAAAAAAAACTGTTTTATCAATAAACAAATAGCAGTAAATAATCACTTTCCATTACAAGACTTAAATAAAATTTTCCATAAAGTCAGGAATAAATACTCTCTCAATTCAATATATTACATAATTTTCCTTCGACATTTCCTCTTTTAAAATTCCTTCATTAGCACAATTGCTCTTTCTATCTCTCATATTTTGAAAAACTATAATATAAATCGAAATAATAGTAAGATCCTCCACTCTCATGTTTTATTATTTAAATGCGCTACATTTTTCGACCACTATTCTGTGGCCATCTTCAGGCTAAAATATCAGTTACACCGCATATTTTAGCCTGAAGGTGGCCACAGAATAGTGGTCAAAACATGTAGCGCATTTAAATAATAAAAAATGAGAGTAAAGGACCTTACTCTTACTATTATTCCGATTTAATTAACCTCTCACAATAGATCAGAACAATTCAATATAATATAAATGTTGGTTTTAATTCCAAAGGTAGTCTTTTGACTTGTCTTGTACACAACATGGATTAAATTCCTCTTTTACATCATTCAGGCGTCTATAAGTTATTTTGCAATGATTGCAGTGTAGTTTATTTCGGTCAGACAAAACAAAGAGCTGAAACCAGAATTAGTAAACTTGTTAGGACAATAGAAAAGTACAAAAATACAAATACACTGAAAAACGGATTACCAGAGAATACTGCATCTGATTTTACTTCTCATATTGTTTCCTCCGGTTATTCTCTTCAGTGTTGCCAACCTGAAGGATCTCCCTTTAAATTTAGGGTATTTTATGAAGAAGAGGGAAATATTTAGAGGAAAAAGTTCTGTAGGGAATTTTTTAGGGTATTTTTAACTACTACTAAATTACCAAAAAACTGTTAAACTGTTAAGTTTATCTTGCTAACTTAATCAGTATTTCTTAATCTCGGCTTAATTCACATTTATCAGTTATTTGAAAAGTGATTTCTTATCCATTCATCAGAAATAAATTAAAAATTATATGTTACTTCTTTGTGATTGTAGTTCTTTTTAAAATAAAGTGTGTTTTTTGGGAGGAATTTAGCTTGAATTTAGGGGAATTTGACCAATCATATATGGAGGAAATTATCGTCATTGGGTTGGCAACACTGATTCTCATTCTCCCATTGATAATTCTAAAATCTTTCACATTTGCAGTAAAAATTATTCTAAATTTTTTTAGAAGCTTTAGAAATTTTTAAATCTGCTCAGGAATCTTCTCTACAAATATTAAATGACCAATTGAATTTTGGTTGTAATCTTTTTTATCTTTACTAGTTAAATATTCATTTATCCGCGATTGGTTGTTTTTATCAGTTTACTGTGCCTGTTTCCACGACGGTAGGTTGCTGTTACTGGTTGCTACGTGTAACAAAACGGTAAGTAATTCACTTACCGGTCAGTGAACGGTAAGCAATTAAATCTAAAAAAAAAACAATTTTGCGATTTATTTATTAAAATTAAATGTACAATTATTATAATTAATAGTAGTAATACCACTCGCATTTGAGTTTCTAGTGTTAATAGACAAACTTTCCGACGTAGAAGTACCAGGTTGTTGTAATAGTCCACCAACATCGCTGTGTAAAATTTTATGAGCAAATTCAATTTTGCTTTGGAGGGAATCTTCCACGTAACTCTCGGCCACCGTTGATGAACGCCACCCACCATGTCTTTTTAGTCCCAACACATCAACTCCGTTATTCGCCAAAAGTGTAACCGATGTGCGTCGAAACGAGTGTCCAGTAAAACCTTCAGGAGCTTCCAACTTTAAATACTTTGCAATTTTTGACGGCCAGCCTCCAATTGTGCCTTTTCCTGTGACTTGCCCAGTGCATTTACCATTTCGATAGTTCAGAAATAAATGATCTGACGTTGGGTTGCTTGGTCAAATTCTTATGTACCTATTTTCGAAGTATTTCCAAATAATGAACTGCTTCATTTTCTTTATTAATAACTGTAAACGTTCGCTGAATATTCGTTTTTGTATTTGGAATATTTACTACAAACATTTCTTCATGTTCTTCTATGTCATTCATTTTAATATTGTACAATTCGTCTCGTCTACAAGCGCCCGATACTCCCAATATCATTGCTACTTGCAAATATATTGTTTCCTTAGAACTCAGATGTACCACCTCATCATCTACAACATACCTTTTGAATTAAAAATTGTTCGTCTGGTGGTTCATTCAAGAATTTTTCCATGTCTTCTTTGGTAAAAATTTTAGCCTTCTTAGGCCGATATCCAATATTTTTTCTCTTAAGATAAGCAATTAATGTAGCAAACTTAGAAATATCGATAGCATCATGGAGAAAAATTGTACTCTTCAGCATAGAATACTCCGCCCATAAACTGCCTGGGGCCTTCAAGTGTCCACTTCTCACCACAAAATACGCTAACAAGCTCTTTTCATTTACAGAAATCTTCTTTGCTTCACGCTATTCCTTAAACAACTTGTATGCCTGTTCAAATCGGGCTTTAGATTTTTCTGGAATTATTGCCGAACATCCTTCTTGCCAAGCGTCTTCTAAATCATCCTATCGCTCATATTTGCTTCGAAAACGGAACCACAAAACAGAACAATGTAGGAATGATTGTATCAAAAAGACAATTTTACTTGTTTGGAACAAAACCATAGCAACCATGGAACAGCCACCCAAAGTTTCCAGTTTCAATCTTCCAGATTATCACTAATGTATTGATATAAATTATTATTATTATTATTCAAGAAACTCCAATCGCGCAAAAAACGTTATAAGCATGTCGAACGTTAAGGATTACCGTTCTCAGACAATAATTGGAGTCGTCACTTCGCTCCTCCTCCAAACAATTGTCTTCGAACGGTAAGCATTCCTTACCGTTCTCCATACTTAATATACTATAGTTTATTGAATGCTTGTTTTAAAATTTTTTTTCTTTTTTTTCTATCAATGTTTACACCTCAATTCTTTTAAAAAGACACTTTTTAGTCTCCTAAAATTTATCTTTCTGTTGTCAATTTTCTAAGTAGCAATCATTTGTTTATTTATTTATTCCTTCAGATAGATCAACAACTATTTTGCCAAAAATAACAACTTATTCTAAAAGATTTCGCTGTATCTAACATTTAATTTACATATCTAAAATAAGTTTACATATCTAGAACATTATCTAAAATTGTCGAATATATAATAATTATAAATAACACAATTTATTTTCAACAACCATCATCTGGAATCCCATTTTTCCGACTATTCCTCTTCAAGCTTCCAATAAAGTCTCCCATATCAAAAACATTTGTAAAATCTAACACTATTTACGTCAAAGTAGCCCTAAACAATGAAGGTTATTCCTGCTGTTCTTCAGACAAATTGAGCATTATTTTACCACCAATCGGTCGAACAAAAATAATTTTTAACAAAAAATATGGAAGCAAATTTTTATTACAACAATGTTAATTAACTTTCTTCTGTATTTTAAAAAGCTAAAATGTCAAATTGTCGTCTGTACCGGATGTGTAAAAAATAATAAAAAAATAGTACATTAGACTTCAAGGGCCATAAGCAGAACTTCTCGTAGTCAGAGAACAGAGAACAAAGTCTGAGGTTTGTACCTAATGACATGCTTACAAGAGAAGTGGCTGAAAAAATCTATTTTTCCATCTTATAATAATCTGAAAAGCCCCAATTTTACTTCCACAGCCAATTAACTTAATATAACAACGCATTTTAGTATCGCTAATTTAACAATTGAACCGGAAGATAAGTTGGTGTATGACATAATCGAACATTCACGACGAAATTTGTCATTTCTCTTTTCTACAACAATCAATAAATTCCACAACTAAACAAAAATAACCAACAATGCCAAAATTCCATTAAAAACCTTGCAACTATTTTTTTTCTTTGGCGACCTCCCAAATGGCAAAGATCTTTCTATTTTATTTCAAGAAGGCATATTAAATTACTAGAATTATTTCGATTTTTAATTGTGTCATCACCAAATAAGACAAATATAAATTACCACTCTGAATTTGTTATTTTATAAAATTTGAAGAAGCAACTTATCGCAAGAGTACGCCTGCACAACACCCAATTGCAGCGCCACTCAACAGTTTCAAATCGAAATGTTTAGTCGGAGAAAACTCGGTAGCGGCAAGTAGTTTCAAATCATGGCGGAACAAAACGCATCCAAACAATCGAACAAAAACACAAGATTTACACGCATGAAGGACAAATTTAAAGGTACGTAATGTATATTAACTTCCAGTGATTTCCCTAAATGTCAAATTTCAGGATCGATCAAAACAAGTTTCGTGTTTTTTAGTATTCTTCATATTGCTACTATTGTTATTGCTGCTGTTTATTTCGATAAGTGTCCAGTTGAACCTGATATACCTAAATATCTCCTAGCTTTAGGTAAATAATTTAAAAAAAAATCACACACTAAATACCGAATTTTTAGGTATTTTGGGCGTTATAACTAAAGTACTGAGTCTTTTCCAAAATTTCCTAATAAAACACATTAGTGTTTCTCCGATTATTTCTTTTATTGCAACAGCAGATTTAGCGCTACTTATTGTCGGTCAGTAGAAGAAATTTTTTTTCTAAATTTTTACTTTTTATTTTTAAGGATCCTACTATGTGTACCGGGAATACAAGCCAAATTATGATCCCGAAAATGGACTCCCTTACTGTAACAAGACTTTATATTTGTTTGCATTTACTTATATGACAATAATTTATTCTTTAATTTTGTTATTTATCATCGGTGTTGGTTGTTTCGTCTGTTGTATCTACTTCTTAGATAAGTACACTTCTGAAAAGGCTGAAGTCGAAGAAATCACCGTTGAAGTTCCACTAGCATCAGAAGAAATCAGCAAAGTATAAAATACTTAAAAATAAAATCATTTCACCACACTTCTTTGTTTTTATTGATTTTCTTCCCTTGTGATTGTTGTAAATTTGTTGTAATGCATGTAGTGCACGCAGTTTGAAATAGCACGCCCACAAATGGCGGGCGTGATGCAGTAAACAAACTGAAGGCCAGTCCCGTTAGTAGTTTCGAAACTGAGAGAGAATATACATCGTTACATTGAGATGCGGTAGATCTTTTTGATAGTGAGTGATGGACGAGGCACATCGAGGCGATGATGAGGAGAATAAAAAAGGGGTAGTAAAGGATTCCGTGAAAAAACTCAAGGAGAAGTTTGTACGTGAGTACAATTCATTATCTTACTTCACTCAGCACATCGTTTGAATATTTGAGACCTACATATTTTTTTTAGCTGGTCTAAAGTACACTCTTTTGATATCGGCAGCAATCAATTTCTCAATGCTTGTTGTGGGTTGTCTTAACGTCCACAAATGTCCTGTCAACAAAAATATCCCACTTTTTCTAATAGCTACTGGTAAGTTACTATTGATTTTTGTTTTTAATACATTTTATATCTCTTTCTAGGCGCCATTGGTCTAATGTCTAAATTTATAAGCTACATTAGGGAAAGACTGTCACGACATATTCAAGTTTTATATTTTGAATCGGCTTTATACAGTGTTGAATCAATATTCTTTTTCTTGGGTAAGTCCAGAGTCTATTTTTAGCAAGTTAATTAAACTAATGTTTTTCAGGGACGTATTGGGTGTATAAAGCCTTTCAGCCGAGTTATGACCCATCAGATGGGGACTCATACTGTAACAAAACAGCTTACTTATTTGCATTTATCTATATCACAGTATTTTATGCTATTTTGATAGCATTAATAGCTGGTTTTTGTTGTTTTCTTTGCTGTGTGTTCGCTATAGCTGCACTGGGGGATCGAAGAGGTGATCCTGAAGCTCCACCTGAACCGACTGAAACTTCAACCCTTAAAGTTGGAGAACTCAAACAACCACAGCCTTAAAAAAATTGCACTGATTTTTGATATTATGTTAAAATTTTAATTATTAAAGAATTTCATTCGTGTTTTTCAAACTTTATTATTACAAAACTAAAACCGAAATAACTTCTATTATCAACCGACAACAAAGGATTTAATACCCGTTTGTAATCCTGTTGTTGCCAACTATTCAAACAGCGCCAAACCTAAATTCAAAACTAAAAATATAAACGAGCACCGATCGAATAATATAAATAGAGAAACATAAGTGAAAAGCGCATGTGAACTACAAAATGTCAAATGAAAAACCACCAGATACTGCTATCGAATTAGAAAAACTAGAACAGGTAGAATCTGAAAAAAATAACGAACCACTGGAAAAAGTTAAATTAAAAGCTCCACGTAAGTAAATAGCACAATGAGAATTATGATTATAAATTCGTTATCTCCTCAAAATTTTAGTTGTTTACATTTTTATCCGCTTGGTTTTTACACTGAATAATTTACTTTTTCAGCTGGAATAAACGCTTCACTAGTTTTATTCTATGCAATATTCTTCTTCATGTTTGTTATTGGATGGGTGAACCTTAATAATTGCACTGTTAGTAGATTGATCCCAATATACCTAATTGTGGCTGGTAATATTTATTGCAAAATTATATCATATGTTTTAAACTTTTTGTAGGTTTTGTAGGTGCACTTACAAAAAGTATTAGTGGAACAACCAATAAACATTTGTTTAATGTTGTTATTGTTCTTGGTTTGTTTTATCTCGTATGGCACTGTTTAGGTACGTATCAAATCGGTTTATTAAGACTTGATATAAAAAAAATCTAATTTGCGACTTCAAAAAACCTATTAGAACACTCATTTGGATACTTTAATATACATTACAGTACGGAATAAATTATCTCCTAGAATGCACAATGTGCAAAGCAAAAATGGTGAGGGATTAAATAGCGTCGAGACTTATAACGTGGCAAAAAATAACAACAAATTAGCCAATTTTACAAATAGCAACCAATTTTTTCAACCATCAAAATTCAAATTTAAATCGATCAAGAATTTGTTACTGAAAATAGCGATTTGTTCTGTTTTTATTATAAATTTCTATTCTTTTATGTTTTTGGTTTTGTTATTGACAAGAGTTTGGTCAGTTTTTTTGTAACACTTTTATAATTTTTCTTTTTAAAATATTATCGAGGCACTGATGATCAGATATAGATCTCGAGAAATCTCTGCCACTGTTATGCAAGATTTTTGTTTTTGTTTTTCCATTTTAATTTTTTTATTATTTGTTTTAAGAGTTATTTTGTTACATTCACGGCCGATTAAACTGTAGTAGGAAGTGGATCATTTTTTTTACCCTTTTACCCAGACATTCTGAAATCTTTACGTGAATTTTTTTACTTCTAGAACATTTCTGTTGCAAATCTCTCCGAGAGTGCTTTTTATGGCGGCGTTTTCTCTTCCTCTTTCTTTTCCAGTCATTTTTTCAAGTTAATGTTTTATGCTTGTTCTTCCTCTAATTTTTTTTCCACTTGTCGTTATTCTAAAACTTTTTCTAAAACTTTTTTTGAACGTTATTGCTTTTCTAGTTATTCAGAAATATTCTTTCATTCACCTCTCTTTTTTTCTTCTAAATAGTCTTTTCTTGTAATCAAGTACTTTATAGATTTTTGTTTTGTTTTTTCAGGACCTTTTCTTTATCACCGTCTCTCAAGTTCTTGCAGCTCATTCTTTTTCTTGTAGTCGCCGTTTTTAACATCTTTGTTTTTTTTTTTTTCAGTCGTAGGAAAAAACCACAGATTTTCTTATTTTTAATTCTTCAAAGTTGTTTTACATTGTCTTTTAGGTTAATTTATTTTTCTGCAATCTTCCTATGTTCTTTGTTTCTTCTAAAGATAGTTTTCTTATTTTCTATTTCGTTTAATAATCACAGAAGAATATATCAAGTGAAATAATCTAAGATGCACAAACAGAGACAAAGGAAGAAGCAGGCCAAGAAGAAGAGAAAACGACGAAAGAACTGAACTAAAACCAAGTAAAAAAAACGCAAAAGACAGAAATAGATGATGAAGAGATTACAGATAAGTAATTAAAGCACCAATTTTCACATTTTTTGAAATATTACTGTGGTCTTCTAGAATCTTTATTTGTTTTTTTTTCTTCTTCTAAAAGATGTTTATTTTTATACTTCTTCCTGTTTTCAGTCACGGTTTTTGTATGTTTGCACATGAGCCACTTCAATGTTTATCACTGAAAGAACTTGAAGATTATTCTTGCCGGCTGCAAATGACTTTTATGTCTTAAGGAATATTAACTTTTTTAAGTAATAAGATAGGTAAAGAGCTTAAATTATAAAAAAAGAACTTGCAACGAAGTCATTCTGAATTCGTGCCACAAATAGCATATTATTTATAATACGTGATGACTGTTGCATGAATGGTCTTAGGCAACAGGAAGTGTCATATACTATTCTTGCGTTTTTTACCGATATTCTTCTATGTAAAAAAGTGAAAACATTATAAAGATAAATAGAAAAGCGAGCAACAATGCTATAATGGCTACAAAAGCATCCAAATGAGTGTTATAAGTTTCTTAAAGACGCAAGTCATAAAGAACTAAATTTATGAAACTCTGTCTTTAGTATACTATTATTGTTGCAAAGTATTGCAAAACCATGTGTAAAAATATCATAAAAATATGTAGAAGAGCTTGCTGTAAGAGGCCCTAATGATGTAGTAATAGATTTTAAAGACGCAAATGATAAAAAACTAATTTTATGAAACGTTATCTTTAGTGTATTATTATTTTTGCAAAGTATTCAGACACGTATGTGTGTTTTCTAAAATTTTTGACAGGCTTCTACAACAAATCAATGAACTTAACTCTTGATTTATATTTTTAACTTGAAACTGTTTGCGGAAATTTCTATTTTAAGTAACTTTATCTACCCATTAGTTATCCCGGTCATAAATTAAAATCAGTGTAGGCAGGGCTTGAATATTCCCTAGATTCCATTACGTTACTAGAACCCCAGTTTTGTCATTTTCATGCATTAATTCTGTTTTTTCAGGCGTCTATTGGGTCTATAAAGAATATCAACCAAATTACGATGAAAATTCCGAAGAAAAATACTGTAATCGCACGACATATTTATTAGCATTTTGGATACTGACATTACAGCACACTGTATTGCTCTTCATTTTAGTTCTTTATGGTTGTATAAAATTAACAAAAGGCGACTTTAAATAAAAATTTTCAAAAAACGTAAAGAGTTTACTTGAGAGATTCTCGACATTACTAAAGGAATCGTGAGGAAATGAGTAGAGCTAAATGTAGTCCGTAAATAAAGCTTCAACCACATACAATACAGCATAGATACGTGTAGAACTCTATTCAGATATCCACTACTAAAGTTCGTATGCTGAGAACTTGTAGTTTTAAGTGAATATTCCGGGGAACGAGAACTGCACAAGAACCCAAACAACTTGTTTTAATTACTTAACAATGACCTTATATTTTATTCACGAGTATTAGATTACGAGCCATAATTAACAACTGGATTATACGTGAAACGCGGTATTATCATAACGTCTTTTTGAAATAAAATCCACTGCACACCTTTAAAAATAAAACACCACACAAAACCTGTGTTTTAAGTGAGCAAAAATGAGGTTTTTTTTGGATGCAGTTCAGTTGAATTGTCATTTTCAAGAGCATTGATACTGTTATTTGTTAATCTTTATGTCTGGAAATACCTGAAACGGTAGAACTGAAACGAATCAGAAATCAATGTTTCTCTCAACCATAATTTCAGCTTTAAGAGACTGTATTTAACGAGCTATTTCCAGACCTTAACATCAAAAAATTCGAAATTGGCTGAAATAAAAATAATTGGTTGCCCCGTTGAGCTAAAATAAATATAAGGAGAAAAAAAAATTTGTTTATTAAGACAAAACACGGCTTAATTTACTATCGAACCTGGTTTAGGTTAGCTGAAGCTTTGAAGCTTTTCTTTTAGTGCAAATAATCGTAAATCAGGAAGCAGGGCCAATCTATTCATGTCAAAGCTTCCTCTACCAAAGACTCTTGCTACCACTTCCAATAAATGCTTTTGTTGGACCAATATTCCAGCTATGATGATGACAAGAGATAAATAGTAAATATTGCTGCTATTGTAACGATTTTTCATGTTTTTTTATTAAATATTCTGGCCACCAGTTCCAACCAAAGGTTTTACTGTCTCAATTCTTCCAA
This sequence comes from Tribolium confusum, assembly GCA_029207805.1. Taxonomy (NCBI): domain Eukaryota; kingdom Metazoa; phylum Arthropoda; class Insecta; order Coleoptera; family Tenebrionidae; genus Tribolium; species Tribolium confusum. The sequence goes on from JALGAY010000004.1 coordinate 3,672,354, forward strand.
CTACAAAATTTCCTTATGTAATTTTGCAATTCTGCTCAATATAATTGTTCTTTTGAATTTAAGTTTTACAATTTTATCATTTCCAATAAGTTTGCTTTATACGGGGTGGTTAAGTTTAGAAGTTATCCTTCTTAAAAAATGAAAATTTTAAGAACAAATGCAACAAACATACATATACACTGTGTTCCAAAAAGACTCTAAAGTAGGGCACCCTAAAATTTAACACAACTTACTTACAGTTGGCTTCAAACAAACGAGAACTGTCAGAAGAAATTCGGTCAGATTTTATTAAATTTTTATATTTTGAAACGGCATTATAGAATTTAGGTTAAAAAACTGCACTTATGTGTCAGAAATGTAGACACAAATTGGCATTAATTGTAAAATTAAATTTCCAATTCACATTAGGTCAAATTTCATTTCCCGATTTTTTTGAAGCCAACTGTATATACCAAGTTGCACCGTTTAAAGGCTAGAGGGCGCCATGTGATCAACTGATAACGCAAAGTATGCAAAAAATATACAAAATGTTATTGATAAAAAAAAGACAGATGTTATCGTAACTTTAAATTCCGTTAATATTTCTGTAATGTGTTATTTGAAAATATATTTGAGAATTTTTTGTAGGCACGGTTTAGGAAAGTTTTATCCGATCCTTCGTCGTAAACTAATCAAAAAATGCAAACAGAATGTTGCTTATAAATTTTTTATTGATTCACATTGTCGTTGTTATGACAGATATTTTATTTTATAAGATGTACCTACATGTTATTCTACTTTTATTATTAAGAATTGATTTATTGCAAAAAACAAGTAAATTTTTCCTTCAAAATGACAAATTCTAGATGACAAAAATGTCATCTATCGCAGTCAATTTGCACTTTTGATGAGAAAATGAAGAATTATTAAAAATTATAATGATTGTAAATTAAGGTCCGAATAGACAATAATAGCTGATAAGAGGTTGGAGACAGATTAAATAAATTTGCGTTACTTAATCGCCAACGTTTCGGAATGTTTATTCCTTCATCAGAGCTGGTTAACAGTCAAAGCACATTTAAAAATTGTAAACTGCAATTTTTTAACGTCCTGCGACTGTTAATCAGTCCTGATGAAGGGATAAATATTCCAAAACGTTGGCGATTAACAACATCGTTATAATTGACTTGTTCCGAACCCGTTATCTTATCAAATACAAATTGTTTATAAACGCATCTCGTGTACTCTGTTTTATTTTTGCAATAATTTACAAATTAGAACTATTAACTAAATGCCATAATAAACAACAACTTCCATAATTTCTAATGGGCTGATTTCAAGTTGGGATAATACCGGTAGTATCGCAAATTTTAATACTTTTCCATGACAACAACCAATCACAACAACAAATTTTATTAATTTTCCATGGAAACAAAGATACTAGTGGTATTATCTCAACTTGAAATCAGCCCATAAGATTTCTATAATTTTTTACTGCCAAATATTTTTTTCTATAACAGATGTTAAAGAGTGTTTTGTTCTACTGAAAATAAAAGATGGAAAAGCGTTTTAACTGTAAGGATGGATGAAATGCTTTCATTTTCTAAAAAGCGATTTTTCTTTAGTTTTTCTGTTTATTTTGATATAGAAAAAATTGAATTTTATTCACGACGTTAAAATTGCGTTATCGACTCGCGGAATTATTTCACTCGGTGCTTTGTCCCTCGTGAAATAGCAATTTCTGCTCGTGAGAAAATTCAATTGTAGTCATGAAACAAAAAATATTTTTTAAATTTATTATAAATACAAGTAACTTCTGTTTATTTTGTTTTTATTATCGCTTAAGACCAGCGAGCATACTTATGGGTGTAAATAACAGAAGAGTAAATTTAGATTTTTTATATTATTTCCAGTCGCTCTCCTCCCTTTATCAACTCACAGCTTAGTGAAAAAATGTCTGTTAATCCTCTGCCAACTGGTTGCTTAAGAATTCAGCATTTTTCCAGAAAAAGAAAAAGCACTCTCCCTTTTGTAGGCAATACAATAGTCTATCGGATTATATGGGAACCCCAAACAATTTAAAAGACCCCTGTTTAAAAATTTAATTCAGATTCCGACAGAAACAGCTTACATACATTCTTCCCAGATTTCGTGTGATAAAAAATTTCGTTTCACTCCTCTTTAAATATTGTTTTTGGACGTAAGTCGAATCACGCTTCATTCTGATTACGTGTTTCATACCTAGTCATTTCCGGCACGACCAAATTTGTAATTCAATTCCGACAGACACAATCAATTTTTAATTAATGTCAATTAGTTGCGCCTCATCATGTCTCATAATTGCTGCTAAGACATGCAAACTATGATACATGAGGTTGTTAATTATCTACAAATTTATTTATTAGCCGTTTATTCGAAACTAGAGTTTATGCAAGTCGCGCAAAATACACCAGCTTAATACCAAGCAGATAGACTTCATTACTCACGCAGTGAGAGAAAAACACGTATAAGAAATCACTTAAAAATATACGTACATTACTTCAATATTAATTTAATTACGGAAAATTATCGACAAAATTTTGAATTATACTTGTGTGGAATGCTTCAGTCATTCAGAAATTAGCCATTTTAAACATTTTTTGTCCAGTAAATATTCTTGTATTACATAATAATCATTTTAATTCAAAAACAATCACTCACCCAATTTTTTAAACACCCTTAAACCGTTTTTCTTCTTGGCACCCCAACTCACAAATGCCGAATGAAAAAGGTGAGGAGCAAGATTAGGGTTGAATTACCTACACTGACAGATGCTTGAAATGTAGAAAATTATTTCAACAGTTACAACCAGCTTTCATGAAAATAAACGAGTCTTCTGTTAAGTGATTTTGTTTTAGTTCTGACGAGTTTCAAAATTTTCATGTCTAATTTATTTTTTAATTAATATAAAACAACAAATTTTGCAATTTAAGTAATTAAAATTTGATTTTAAAGCACCTAATTTCAATATATGTATCCCTTGTGACATTGTTTTATAACAGGCGTCGGCTCTCAGATTAATATTGTTTTTATTCTGTATGGGAGTATATGAAGAGTTTCGAATTTAGAGCTGTCTGTTGAATTTATGAGACTTTTAGATGAAATCTGATGCTGAACAAGCTCAAATTTTCAGCGATGTCACAACATCACACACCCCATTGAATTTACTGCTTTATGTTTAAATTAAACTGTGTTTAAAGCTAAACAAATTCGCCACAAATAGTTCGATCACAAAATGAAACATTGACAATAGATTTGAGAAAACGTTTTCGGTGAAAAATCAACCATCTGAATAACAGAAGCAGATCTGAAATAGTTTTATTCAAAAGTAGGATATAAACAGGACGAAGATCGAAGACCTCAGGCAACCTACAGAAAGCTTTTCCTGACATATACAATACACTCCCAACACGCCTCTGTCTCTTTTAAAAATTCCTGAGATATATTCCTGATTCAACGATATTTACATTGTCATATATTTGGTGCATTTCTGTAAGAAAATCTGACTTAATTACAATATAACTGAAGTCTTTTTTGTATGTGTTTTTCTTATTTCCTAAATTTATCGATTTATATAATCAGCAATCGTAGTTATTACTGTGTGAATATCGAGTTATTCATTCATTAAATTAGTGTTAATTAGACATTTTTCCAAGACATGACACAACTGAAAAAAAAAATCGTTGCATTCGTTGATTTTGAAAATAAATTGAGAGGTATTACCGATCTTGACGAAACCGCAAAAGCGGCAAAACGTCAATGATTAAATAAGAAAAAAATAATGTAGATAATACTCTCTGAATTCCTAAAAAAATTTCTAAACCCTAATTTAATATATTCAGGTATTATTAATAAAGAATGCTCTACTGTCTAAACTGAAAACTCTTTTTAAGACTCCCACAAGTCGTGTCAGTTTTCGTTATCGTAAACTTCAGCTTGTCAGAGAAAATTGACGAAATGAAGCATTAGATTAAGTTATCAAACTGTTCATCCAGTGAAAAAATTTATTAGATCGTTTCGCAGCCCACATCGTTGTCTTCCAAAGCAATTTAATATTCAAAAGACATATTCATTCATTCTATTCCCTGACCGATAAAGCAGGCTTTGATCTTGAAGTGGTCTGTTTTGATCTTTAGATGAGTCCTCTTAAATGACTATTGAATACCTTCATTACCATCAAAATCTACTTTTATGGACGAATGACCCGGAAAAATCGATTGAGAAGCCAACCTCTTGGATACAATAATATATGTCTTGGGTCATTTTTTAGATAACCCTATCAGTCTCAACTGGAAGGACATCATACGGTCATTTATTTTGGATATCCCACAAAATACACGTTATAAAAACTGAAAGGAGAGCAAATATTTTTTACACAGAAACATGAAATGGGAGGACATTTGACAACTAAGATCAATTTTTTGTCTGCATAAATGCTTACATAGATCAAGATAAAGAAGAGTTATGGCCTAACACATTACCAAAATATAAAAGCCTCAATTCAGTTTTTGTAGAACGTTAGCTTTATTAAAATGCTGCGAGTATATCTGATATGTGCAGCGTGATGCATAAATAAAAGATCTGAATTTAGATTAGTCTAATTTCCTATTTCACACCAAAATTGCTTCTAGAAACACTTAAAATAATCTATTGTGGTAATTATAAAGTAACAAAATAGAGATAAAATAGACTACAAAAAGTAGAAGTAATGATTTAGCTTCATCGTCAAAAGATTGCCACGTAATAGAAAGCTTTTTATCAAATTCCTTCGTTTCAGGCTATATGTCCTGCTGTCGAATTCAATTCTGTCACTCTAAAGCTTTTCACCAAACAAACTAAGAAATTCCTGAAAGGAACGTTTACTTGACTGTAATAAGAAATCTAGTAAATTACAAAAAAATATTACTTAAAATTTTCCGATTATTTATTTAGGAGATACGTAAGACCATCAAAAGGTCAATACAGTTTCAGAGAAAAACTTCAGGACATTTCAAAGAAGATTACTTTGGTTTAGCTGAAAGTTTTTAAACCTCTTAACTGGAAAACGTTATGACTGAAAGCAGCATTTCTGTGAGAGTGTCTGTATCTGAATTTGAATGATTTAATCCGAAATAGAAAAAAATAAGTTTGGGTGACAATTGAAATAAATCGCAAAAACCGAAAATCTTTCGCAAGTTGGGACAAAAAGGCGATTTTAAATGCATTTCTGGAGGGTGTGTTGAAACTTTCCACAACAAACTTAATATAAATTCATTCCTGCTGTACTGTTTTTGCTTGGAGCAGAGGGCACGGCTAATAAATCACCGAATAAGTCTCTCTGATGCAACTTTCGATGCAACAGTTGCAATGACAAGTGACAAGCATTATCTAAGCGGGCTTTTCGGACTCATGAATAAATCATTCAAATTAGAAACTTAATTATGTCTGTTTGTAGATCTTGCATGTTGTCGGAAATTTCATTTAAATGATTTATCGCGACAAGGTTTGAATTATCGCAGAATTTCCAAAAACGGGAAACTTCGGGATTTTATATTTGCAAAGTTCGCAACTATTCGAACCAATACGGTTTAGACAAAATGGAAAATATGTTTGTTTTTGATACATTTCTGCCGATATGTCCGTAACACATTCATTTTCATTTGCTTGTTTTGGCGGGAAATTTATTGATATGGCCAAAGTTTGATGTTGTAAAGGCCAAGAAAATCTCTTGAATTAACAAAAAATTGAAGCACGATCCATTTAACAAGACAACAAAAATTTATTATTTCTACCTACAAAATCCACAAGAGGTTTTATTAATTAAGAATAGCATTTTTGTAGATTCTTGTCAAAAGGTAAAGTAAATGAAATATAAAGAGTAAAGTTTTTGCTCTTGTTACTCCTATTTCTCGTTTTCTGTGTTAAGTTTTCAGTCTAAAAATAACCAACCTTTTCTAAAACACAATACAAAGTTTTCAAAAACTTGTACTCACATTTCATTCGAATAAATAACTTGGAAACCTTTGATACGTCTATTTTGAAAGTAACGTAATCTAAAAGCTATTATACCAATGAATGTAAAAACAAAACCAATTCCCACAAACTTACTAAAATAATTTACAAAAAAATACTTTTTTCGTTATAAAATATAGGTATACACTATAAAATCTAAAAATTGGCGAAATCTCCTGAATTAAAATTTGTTTAACCCGCTGATTGTAATTTTTGCAACTTCCGAAATTAGATTAAACACTTTACTAATATTCGAAGCTAAAGACGTTTTTTTTTTAACTGAGAAAGCCAGAAGTGACACTAAGTTTGGAAACGCATATTTTGATAAATTCCTAAATCAATAAAGCAAAGAACTTTTTTGTAATTTAGAAAACCGAAAGACATTTTACTAATTATTAGAGTCAAAAACAATATCTTACTAATTTTAAAAGTCAAACGCGAGACTTTAATCCCATTTTTAATAATTTCAGAAACCAGTGGCTCAGACGCGACAATTCTTTTTAAGTTTTAAATTAATAAAGACAAACACGGTGTAACGAAGCGTTCTAATAATTCCTAATAATTCAGTAAACAAAACCAGATAACGCTCAGCAGCTGATTCGGACCGCGTGACCGCGACGTCATACGTATACGTCAGGGCAGTAGTGGTGGTATAATTCCCACCACACCGAGAACCACCACCAACGCTTCGCTACGATACTCCTCCCATACCCCTCGCCTACAAACGAAGGCTATATATTGCGCCTACCGCCTCCGATACTTGCATACTTGCGGGAGCATTATCCTCGTAAGTAGCCACCCCCAGACCCGTCCACCCCTGGAGCATTATCCTAGGGGCTTCCTCTCCGATACCGCTACCCACGGAGCATTATCCCGTTGGTAGAGTCCTACCTCCCCTCCATTACAAGTGCGAGCCACCGAAGCCGACACGTCGAGGACGAGGAGCCGAGGGCGAGGAGACGAGAACGAGAAGCCGACGACGAGGAGTCGAGGACGAGGGACCGCCGGGGACGAGGCCGTGTCTATACTAGTAGAAGATTCGTTTTGTTTTGTTCAGAAGTATTATTTTATTTTATTTTTATTTTGTACATAGCTATTATTATTGTCAATAAAACCCCATCAAAGCCGCTCTTCTCTCTCTCTACGATACCCAGAACCCGACACGGAAACAACCGTTACAAATTTGGCGCCCGAGCAGCAAGTCCGAAGAAAATCGACTTTATTGAGACAGGGTACGAGAGAGCAACGTGAAGAAGCCAGCCAAAAAGATGGTGAAATGGAGACCTGGCCGTGGACAAATAGTGAGTTGTTGAACCAAGTCCGGAAATGGAACGTCACCTTCGACGGAAAAACCGACGCCGTCGCTTTCATCGAGCGGATCGAAGAGCTGGCGGTGACCTATATGATCGGAAAGGAACAACTGGTACGTGCTCTGCCCGTGTTATTAAGAAATCAAGCAATTTTATGGTACCGAAATTATAAGCATACTATCCGCACTTGGGATGATTTTATTGAAATTTTTGAAGCGTTTTATTTTCCGAGAGAGTACCGAGAAAGCCTGAAAGAAGAAATTTTCCGGAGGTTCCAAAAGCCGCACGAAAATGGTCGTGATTTTATAACAAACCTGCAGACTCTGATCCGAAGACATGGTGGCTGGAGCAGAACGCAAGAACTGTCTTGCATTTACAAACACCTGCTCCCAGAGTACCGCCAATACATTCGCCGGAACGACGTAAATTCCCTGATGGACCTGCTGGACCAAGTGCAGGAGTATGAGAGTCTAGCTCGAGAGCTGAAAACCAACAAGTTCGAGCCAAGAAATTGTTTGGTTGCCAGTTCGAACTGGACGGGGATGATGTCCGAGTTTCCGGAGGAGACTTATGAACCACGACACTCACGACAGATTCCAGGTTTTCGCCCAAAATTCGACCAGGAAAATATAAGGTTCACCTATAGGCAACCCCCAAAACATTTCTGTTCGCGGTGTGGCTTACAGGGGGTAATGACCCATCAATGCCACTGTATCAAGACGAAGACAACAAACTCCGAGGGGACTGTGCCCCAAATGGCTCCGAGCAGCCCCTGGAAAAAGACCGAAATACTACCGACACCGACCCCGAAAGTGACCGAAATAGTACCGACACCTATTTCAAAAAGGACCGAAATACTACCGACACCGACTTCAAAACCGATAACACAAATTCAACCCCAGCCCAAAAATGACAATCGCATCATTTGGAAAATCTCCGTGGCTAACCAGGAAATTCCCGCTTTGTTTGACACTGGTTCTGTGCTCTCATATATTAGCGAAGAGACGGCCGATTATTGTGTAAACCAAGGGGTGCAGCCACAGGTTTTGACTTCCAGAATGCAGGCGAAAATGGCCAATGGGGTAACCGTAGATACTAACGTTTCCTACAACATAAAATTTCAGGCCATTGATCTGAAGTTTGAATGGAAATTCTTAGTCTGTCCGAATTTAACAAATCCGATAATCCTTGGGTTAGACTTCATCATGGGTCAGCAAATGGTGTTGAATTTTCAATCCGGTGAAATTTCCCACCAAGGCCGAATTTTGCTGAACATGGGATCACCACTAGCCCAGGTGTTAACCGAAATTCCCATCACCGATACAGTTGATACCGCAGCTGTAGAAGACGAATTCATCAAGAGCGAAATAGCTGTGAAGGATATGCAAGCTATTGTTGATGAAGAAGTCGACCGCATGATGCAGGAAGACATCATCGAACCGTCTGAGAGTCCTTGGAGCTCTCCAATTGTCCTGGATGACAAAAAGGTCGGTAAGAAGAATAGTTTCTGCATCGATTTCCGAAACAAGAACTCCGTACCTCAAAAAGATGCCTATCCGCTTCCCCGTATTAACGGCATCCTAGACAAACTCCGGGAAGCAAAGAATTTTTCTAAAATGGACTTAGATGACATCACTTGCACAAACGCAGAACACCGGCAGAACCTAATCACAGTTTTCCGGAAGCCGAGCAAAACCAAGTTGATTCCAAACTGGAAGAGAAGAAAAAAAAAAAAAAATCCATTCTAAAGTCCTAAACCCGTCCCTTAATATTCTACTTACAGCAAATGGACCGCAGACACCGCATGGAGACCTGGAAAACTCTCCATAATATGAAGAGTTTTTTTTTAAAGGAAGAGGAGGGTGTAACGAAGCGTTCTAATAATTCCTAATAATTCAGTAAACAAAACCAGATAACGCTCAGCAGCTGATTCGGACCGCGTGACCGCGACGTCATACGTATACGTCAGGGCAGTAGTGGTGGTATAATTCCCACCACACCGAGAACCACCACCAACGCTTCGCTACGATACTCCTCCCATACCCCTCGCCTACAAACGAAGGCTATATATTGCGCCTACCGCCTCCGATACTTGCATACTTGCGGGAGCATTATCCTCGTAAGTAGCCACCCCCAGACCCGTCCACCCCTGGAGCATTATCCTAGGGGCTTCCTCTCCGATACCGCTACCCACGGAGCATTATCCCGTTGGTAGAGTCCTACCTCCCCTCCATTACAAGTGCGAGCCACCGAAGCCGACACGTCGAGGACGAGGAGCCGAGGGCGAGGAGACGAGAACGAGAAGCCGACGACGAGGAGTCGAGGACGAGGGACCGCCGGGGACGAGGCCGTGTCTATACTAGTAGAAGATTCGTTTTGTTTTGTTCAGAAGTATTATTTTATTTTATTTTTATTTTGTACATAGCTATTATTATTGTCAATAAAACCCCATCAAAGCCGCTCTTCTCTCTCTCTACGATACCCAGAACCCGACACGGAAACAACCGTTACAACATTTTTTTGTAATTTAGAAAACCAGAAACAATATTTTACTAATTTTCAAAGCCATAAGCAACAACTTTTATTATAAGAGGCAAAATTTTACTAATTTCGAAGCTGATAAAGGCAAGATTTTGTTTCAATTTGTTCAGTGTTTATACTTACTTTGACAACGATAAATAAGACGATATTTTCTTTCAATTAAGAATATCCGAAACTATTTTGGAAGTCCGACATAACAATCAAAATTTTACTAGGTTTCGAAGCTGAACACAACATTTTTTTAACGTGAAAGCCAGAGGCGATAATATCTTTAGAAAGGCATATTTTAATCAATTTTTAAATCAATAGAAACAAAGAACATTTTTGTAATTTAGAAAACTGAAGGACATTTTACTAATTATTAGAGTCAAAAACTTTACTAATTTTAAAAGACAGAGACGATACTTTAAGCAAGACGACAATCCAATTTTTAATAGTTTCAGAAACCAGAAGCCCAGAGATGTCAATTTCTTAATAATTTTCAAATCAATAAAGACAAACACATTTTTTTTGTATTTTAGGAAACCAGAGACAATATTTTACTAATTTTGAAAACCAGAAGTAACAACTTTAGTTATCGGAGGCAATATTTTACGAAATTTGAAGCTTATTTTCTTCCAATTATGGAAATCCGAGACTATTTTAGAAGCCCAAGATAACAGTCAAGATTTTACTAGTTTTCGAAGCTAAAGACCATATTTATTTAATTGTGAAAGCCAGAAGCGATACTAATTTTAGAAACGGATATTTTAATCAATTTTTAGTTCAATAAACACAAAGAACATTTTTGTAATTTAAAAAACTAAAAAAAAAATTACTAATTATTAGAACCAAAAACAATATTTTACTAGTTTTAAAAGTTAGACACGATACTTTAATCCGATTTTTATTAATTTCAGAAATCATTGGCCCAGATACGTCAAATCTTATTAATTTTTAAATCAATCAAAACAAACACATTTTTTTGTAATTTCGGAAACAAGAAGTACTATTTTACTAATTTTCAAAATCAGATGCAACAACGATTGTTATTGGAGACAATATTTTACGAAGTTTGAAGCTGATGAAGGCAAAATTTTATTTCAATTTGTTCCGTATTTATACGTATTTTAATAACGACAAGCAAGACGATATTTTCTACCAATTATGGAAATCCGAGAGTATTTTAGAAGCCCAAGATAATAATTAAGATTTTACTAGTTTTTGAAGCTAAAGATCACTTTTTTTTAATTGTGAAATCCAGAAGCGACACTAATTTTAGAAACGCATAATTTAATCAATTTTTAATTCAATAAACACCAAGAACATTTTTGTAATTTAGAAAGCCGAAGGATATTTCACTAATTATTAGAGTCAAAAACAATATGTTACTAATTTTAAAAGCCAGACAGAATACTAATCCAATTTTTAACAATTTCAGAAAGCAGAGACGTCAATTCTAAATTATTTCTAAATGAATATAAACAAACACATTTTTTTGAAATTTAGGAAACCAGAGACAATATTTTACTAATTTTGAAGCTGATGAAGACAAGATTTTATTCCAGTTTGTTCAGTATTTTATATGTATGTATGAATAACAACAAAGAAAACGATATCTTCTTTCATTTATGGAAATCCCAGACTATTTTAAAAGCTTGAGATTTTTACAAGTTTTCGAAGCTAAAAACAACATTTTTTTAACTGTGAAAGCCAGAAGCGATACTAATTTCAGAAACGCATATTTTTCAATTTTTGAATCAATAAAAACAAAGAACATTTTTTGTAATTTAGAAAACCGAAGAAAATTTTACTAATTATTAGAGCCAAAAACTATATGTTACTAATTTTAAAAGTCAGTTACAATACTTTAAGTGAGACGACAATTAGTTTTTTATTAATTTCCAGAAACCAGTGGCCCAGAGACGTCTAATCTTATTAATTTTAGAATCAATAAAAACAAACACATTTTTTTGTAATTTATGACACTAGAGGCAATATTTTACTAAATTTCAAAGCCAGATACAACAACTTTTGTTATCGGAAACAATATTTTACCAATGTTGAAGCTGATAAAAGCAAAATTTTGTTACAATTATAGAAGCACGAGACAACAATCACGATTTTACTAATTTTGAAACTAACTTTACTAATTTTTAAAACGACTAAATACTTATTATTTAGTTAAGCAGGTACAAAATTTGTGGTTTCTTGAATTTTGAATAATCGAAGTTCAATTGTTAAAGAATTTTTTAGACAGTATCTATTTTGAAATCAATAAAAATAAAAAAAACAATTTTTTACTAATTTTCAAAACCAACAGTTACATATTACTAATATTGGAATACGAAAGTAATGTTTTAATAAAAATGACATATTTCCTAATTGTAGAATATTTAATTTTAGTTTGAAGCATTTGTAGTATCACCATCAATATTCCAAATCTACGAAAATCCATCCGACTCTTACTTCCGTCCATGTTAATCTGTAATTAAAGTTTCTAAGTTCGATATCTTGCAAACCAAGTTTTTATTGTGCGAATCGGAATCTCGTCGAAAAGGACTTCTTGAAACGGTTTACGAGGCAACCCTTACCTCAGTAATCCAGGGAAAGCAAGTGTGGTAAATTGAAAAGAGACTAGACAGAGATAAATACTCTCTCTCAAGTGGATTAAAGCTGTGGTGGATTCAAATTTATTTTTTGAATGATTATCGCATAATGCTTTTAGAATGGGGCTCTCTGTATTTTATTAATAGAAAGACAAGGAATTTTCGCTTTCAAGTGTTCACATTCGCTGGGGGAGATTAAACGGCACTTTAAACGCCTGCTCGTAATTTATCGCACATTGAAATAAAATAATGTAGTTCGTTAGCATGGACTAGACTTATATTTTCCAACCGGTAAATTTCCTACAAAGACACGATTTTATTTGCGTCACGTATTCGGAAAATAGTCCGTTAAATAATAAAAAAAAGATTAAATTTTGCACGAATTCCTATTCATTCAGAGCACTGAATTTTATTCGAGTAAATTACGTTCACTTAATACAAAAATTAATAATTTTGTCTTCTAATTGAAAAATTTATAAGAAATTATATAATCTCTTAAGCTAATACAAACAAGTATATTAAAATCTAAAGAAGGGAAAGAAAATGGTAACAGGAAGCAGATAATGAAAAGACTGATGTTTCTAAAATTAGATTTTTTTTTTGCAAATCCACTAAAAGGTTTTTAAATAAATCCCAGCTAAAAGCCCGACAAACATTTCATTTTAAACGTTGGTAATTCTATAATTACATTTTTGCTAATTTAATTCATCTTCTTTAAGAGTTTTGAAACAGATACATAAATTTTAGAATTTTATTTATAAGAATATAAAAATTTTGTAAAGTCGGCTTCGACTTTATCCGTAAGACCCGGATTTATTTAACCTTCTTGGAGTAAATCAAACCGGTCATTGGTGCGATTTCTTATTTAACGTTCCTAGAGTATAGGTCGTTTTAAAATCTCCAGGAGATATAGTTAATAAAAAATTCTTAAAGTGTAGAATTTTTCTTATTCAGATGGAAACGCTTTTTCGAAAAAACGGTGTACAGAAAAGTGCAATTGAGTATACAATTGAGCAACTGGATTTTCTACTAAAACTAAGTACCTATTGGTTTGTTGTTACAAAGCATTGTGTTATCACAATGAATTTTTAAGTACAAAATGAAAGATCAAAGCAACACAAACGAATCGTTTTATAAAAACAAACCAATGACAGTACTTTGAAAATAAATCTTTGATTTGTTTGCCAAGACAAATCCTTTAAATACATCTTGAAAAGTCCGAATGTCGGACAATTCGTAAAATGTAGTGTGATTTCTGTCGCCTATAATAGTATAAAAGTCAATCACGCAACAGCAGCATTGGATAAAATTGGTCCTTTTTCAATTTACGAAAGCGATTTGAAGAAGAACGAACGAAACATAATTATAGCTAATCACACGGTTAGCACCGCTACACAAAATGATTAAATTAAGTGTTCCCTTACGTGTTCATCATTAACTCACCCAAAAATAAAGATAAAAACACCGAAAAAATATTTGCTCTACTTTAAATTATATTAATTCCATAAATTTCGTGAATCTTTTTCGGGTTTAGCCTTATATCCGCAAACTTTTCCAACATTTAGGGAATTCGGTTGGAAACTCGGTCGACTTCACATGAATGAACTCCTGAACAAGCAGATGCATATTTTCCGACAATAAATATAGGCGCTAAAATTCTAAGCCCCAACAAATCATAATATTTTGAAATGTGTTGCCATTAATTTGCCAATTAGAGAAATTAATCTTCCAGCAAAAATTAAAATTGTATTTATTCGTGCGGAATTTAAACCGCAAATTAAATAACGAGGTATTTAATAATTTTCATTTGCAAATCGCACATTGGTAATAATAAAATAACTTTCAATATTATTATTAATAATTTATTTTACTCAAAATTTTTTCAGTACAGTAATAGGTAATACTCTGGGACAAAAGACAGGATTGTTTTATGTAGTGGTAGTAGTAGTAAAATATATTTATTACCTTTATTACCTATTACAAATTAGAAAGAAATTTAATACAATGGCAACAAATAAAAAAAAGACTTTTTACAGAATCATTTCACTGAGATCCTGCTCTATTCCGTTTCTACTTTTTTCTTTCTTCACTTTCATTTAGTATTTTTCTTCTATCCAATTTACCTCTTCTTTTTGACTCCACTCTTGATAACCAATGTTCTATGTTCTCTCTCATCTCCACATATTCCAAACATTCTCTCCCAGTCTTCTCTCCAAAATTCGTTCTCTCTTTCTTCATTACCACATCTAAACCTTGCTATCATTCTTTATTTTTACTTTTCATTTTTTCTAGGTACCTGGAAAGTTCCGTTGAGAGTATCAGAAAATAGTTTCGTTGTATCTAATTCTTTAATACGTCATTCTTTCCTATCTGTCAATATTTGCATCTATTTGCTTTAAATCTCTTTCCATTGTCCCAGTCTTTCAGTTTCTGCGTTTGCAAACCCTTTTCTCCTATAATAGTCCTTACGTTCTTTTTGATTTCAGCCCAGCACTGCTGAAAAATTTTGCATTTATACCAGAGAGCATTTATACCTTTATTTATCCAAACACTTGCTTTGGTTTTTTCAGCTATTTTTACTTGATTAATGATTTCCTCCTATTTTTCTTACCAACCCAGTTTGTACAGCCTTTTCTCTTCCAAATATTGACACGATTTTTCTTGGTCTACACTGTCAAATGCCTTTTTCACGCCTAAAAACAATGCATACGTACCATCTTCTTCTTTATCTATTTCTTTCTTAGCAAAATATCTGAGAATGTATATGGTACACTGTTTATGTTCCCCTTCCTTTCCTTATCTAACTCTTTCCTTCATTTCGTCTTTCGTCTAACAGTAACGTGTAGGTCTTGAAACCAGTATTTAGTAATGGTACCCCATGATAGTTTTGTCCCTTTTCAATCCCCGAAAAAAAAACTTCGTTCCACAATACATTCAACACTTAATACAGCCTTTCTCTCAGATTCTCTTAAACATATAACCACAATTTACTGCTCGCCTCAATCTTTCTTTTCCTGTAACTTTAAAACTTGTCTACTTATTTCTTCCCTGGATAAATCGCTTTTTACCTCCATAGTTACCTAGATAAATACCTAGAACTTCCATAAAGCAAATCCTCCACTTCTCCATACTTATATTTTCGTTTATGTCGTTCTTGTTTTTTCTTTCCACGTTTATAAATTTCCATATCTCTGACTGTTGCTTTTATTTTATTTGTTTGTTCTTCTTTTTTTGTTGTGTTTATTTCATTCTTCACACCTTATTTTGTAACTTGATGTTCTTGCTTCAAATTACTCTGTTTAGCAATTTCTCCTTTACCCCAATCTTTTAGTTTTCTAACAGTTTTCTTCTTCAATTTCCCATTCTCCATTCCACAATTTATTTCAACATGTCTGTACGTAAACTTTTTCCTTGATCGTAGCTGCTTGCATTTCTTTGACTTAATTATCATACATTTCATCTACATCTGCATAAACTACTCTAAAAACTTCCTTCTCCATCTTTCGTCTATATTTTGAGATTGGTTGTTCGTTCCACTTTGTTTTTGCTTGTATACTTTTTTCTTCTTTCTTGCTTCTTACTGTCTTTGTTGTGCCTAGTTCTTTTATTGTTTTCACTAAAAATAAGTGATTTGCTTCTACCCTAAACTAAACAATTTTCTCCAAACCATCTTCGTTTTTAATACCATAACCTATTGTAGTCGTCCCGTTTAAAATTTCCCAAACCGTTTCATCAACCAATTCAAAAGCCTTTGTTTTCTAATTTGACTTTAGCTGTTCTTCCTTTTAATTTTGCTTAAAATCTCACTCTCGCATTAAAACCTCCCTCTATGTTTAATTTTTTCTCCGGTGTAGTTTCTATATTTTCTTCTAGTATTTGTTTTTTTTTAAATCTGTTTACTATAACAATTTTGAACTTTTACAATTCTACATTCTTCTTCGCTAATTTTAATTTTTCTTTCTAAAATGCGTTCTTTTTGCATCTAACAGAATTGTTTTATGTTTCATATGATTTATTGGTATTGTTATCTGAAGAAGATTTGAGGTTTTCAACACATCATATCCATCAAATAGTAGAATAGTCTAATTCTACTGTTTTAACCTATCTAACCTCCAGAATAAATCTCAGCCGGTTATTCCATAGAAAATATTCCAATCTGTACTTTCTTTTCTTTTGTACTTACAATTCTGAAATTCGTTTTTCTCTGCGAATAATGATAAATTTCATTTCCTAATAATAAAAAATTCCCATTTTTTCTTGATGAAGAGACGATGACAATGTGCAGTACGTGACACACAACAGAAGAATGACATATTGAACCGATCCAAAATTCAGATAAAAAATAGATATTTTATATATATATATAAAAAAAGAAAATGCAAACTCTCTATAACTTCTACTTTATCAGTGATGTATTTAATTTTTTTAACTCTCCTTGTCGCAACTTTGTATCTCTGGGACTATTGCAGTGCAACACTTCCCACATAATCGTTGGAATATTTCGAGTGGCAATAATACTCTTTAATACCTTTATTTGTAAAAACAGCATTACATTTTATTTTTACAGGAATGTTGAAAAATAAAAAACCGGAGGTGTAAAGCGAGTGGGTGAAATTTTCTATCGATTTTAATAGAGTGCGTAAAATTTTTGAAATAATTTGCGTGAAAATCAGGAGCTTGTGTTTCGTATGAAAATCGAATTAATTTTCTTATTTTGATATTGGGTTGAGTGGAAGAAGAAGTAGCGTTTGAAGCGGATATGAAAAACCGCCCTATCCTGCAAACATTGCACAGCCTATCAATTTCCTGGATGTGTGTAAAGCGAGGGTTGTGTAAACTGGGAATTTAATAGTTTTGTTTTAGTTAATGTTGCTTGCAGATGTTTTGACAATTAGTCATTAGACGGTAGTTGCAATAATGAAACCGTACGATATAATTACATGTAGAAGCATCTAAATGGCTGCGTTTATGCCAGCGATTATGTGAGGGCGTAATCCCGTATATATATTGAAGACACAACAATTGTTATTAAAACTAAGATGTCGGAGTTAGTTATGGCGTCGGTAATTCCGGCAGCGGTCTAGAATAGCGTCTTACAATGGGGGCTCAAGAGAGCTTGGGAATGCTCTTATTGTTGACACAATAGCGCGATATTTAGCACCGCTTTACCACAATCCTGATATATTTACAGCTGAACTGAACCGAAAAATAAACGTAGACAAGGGACGAATTTTGATGCCTGCGGTCACCACTCAATATCGATTGTCTCACCGGGAATTTGTGTCAATTAGATGCAGATATCGGAAAAATTTCGCAAAGCGGGGGCAAGAAAGGGTCGTGATTTCGAGACACTGAGGGTAGGCGGCAGCAACAGTTGTTGACAGTGATTCTTTGCGAGTAATATCGTGATTGATGACTTGAAGAGCGATACATCACTGTCGACGTAATCGCAAGTTGTCTTGCTGTTGAGAAGCTGTTTCTATCTTTGGAACTGTTCCACTGAAACAAAGAAAGTTCGACTCTTCTTGTCTACACGAACGAGATTTTTACGATTGCTTCGATTTTATATCTGATTTTTCTACCGGAAAAACTTTCAATATACAAGCAAAAAATGACGCGGTCGCCGATGGACACTTTATAAATGGATTGAGGCTGATAAGTCGACTCCAATCGATCACGTTTTTTACCGCCAACGAACGACGAAGAATACTGTTTGCACCAATGCAACCAAATCTTATCTCTATCATTAGTATCTGACACGGTCCATTACCGTCTTGCTACCAGTAGAATGCGTATACAACAAATTTTTATCCATCAAGATTGATTTTGTCCTACAAATTTGATAATAATTCTAACTGAAATTATTAGAAGCACATTAACTTAAAAAAAAAATTGATTATAGTTGTACCACTAGTCATATTATCATGAAATATATCTATACTAGTAGAAACTTCCCAAAATTTTTCTATAAAAAATTCTCTTTTCCATTAGTAAAAGTAAATTTTTCTTTTATTAACATACGCCCTCTTTCTGGCATATAAAATAAAACCCCGTCATAAAGGAAGGAAATAAAAGAGAAGGTCGTTAACTTCTTGTTAGTACTTGAGGTTTAGGGTTCAAAGCTAAAAGAATTCAATTAATGCAAGCACTAGACGTCTAAAGCACATGATTTAAAATTAAATAGATTTTGCTTTGAAAAAGAGGAAGAAATCAAGGAGAAATTGTGAAAAAGGAGGAGACATTCAGTCCAATCCCCTCCGGAGCGAATTAGACGAATTCGTGTACGCTGATTTGAAACGAATTTGCAGAATGACGAATGCCGAAATGCGTAACAAGTTTCACACTGAACGTGAAAACTCCATCGAGAAATCCTCACTAAATAGTAAAAGAAATTTCCAATTATTTCCAATTAAGGAAAATCCGACAATTACTTGAAATTTTCGCCTTCGTTCGTGCTACGAACTTAATTTAACTAAACGAACCAGTTTAGTGCGGTAATCTAGTACAAAACTTTACAATTTACAGCTGCTAAATACGGTACTGGTTTTTCACTAATATTATTAATTAGATTGCATTAAAGGGGTTTCCGTGACTCACTGCCGTTTATTATAAAAAAGGAAATTAGTTAAGTTTAATAAAAGATTCCACCCTGAAAATGATTTAACATTAGCTTAATGGATTTTGCCTACCTAATGCTTCTTTGTATTTAGCCTTCATATCTGCAGTCATTTATTACCAAGCATGCCAAAAAAGTCAAATCATAATAGTAATTTGTGGCAGTTTGTTCCGAAAACTTTCGCTATTCAAAACTTTACTTCATAATATAATTATTATTTTTGACTTCAAAATCACCAGCCTGAATTTCGTTTCAAAATGATTGTCATCGCAGTAGGGATATTACTGTAAACATCGCATTAGAGAAAAACGTCGTCTGCTCTAATGACTAAATTTTTCTCAAAATTATTAATATCTAGAAATAAAAGAAGGAAAGTTCGAGTAAATAGCTCCTGAAAATACGAGAAAGATATCGCGCCGGAAGCTCACCGAGGCCTAATTAGGAAATAATTAATAGACTCGCATATAGACCGGTTTAGAAAAATGAGTCATGGCATTCAATTAAATGTAGAAAGATCACGAACCATCCAGGACATTCTAGCAAGAACGTTCGATTATATAAAGACATTGGCTGGGACTCGGTCAGTCAGTTAGTGAAAGCCAGACAAGCGAGAAGAGTGACATTAGTAAAACATCGAGTAGTTTAGATAGTAGAAATAATTGATTCGTTATTAATCCAACATTTTGAATCTAAAGAATACGAAGACGCATATACGTTGCAATAATTATAGGTATTAGGTATAAATGGGTAAATACCAAATCAAAAGCAGTTTCATTACACAATGTCAGCGTTCTTAGTGACATTTAGTGGTAATTACAAACAAGATTTTCCTCTGTGATAGGTATCCTCTTTATCTATTCCTCCACAAACACTAGAAACATTAAAACTACATTCGCCTAGACGAAATATGTTCAGTACATGTCTACGCTGATGACTAAAAAGGGTGCGTCCAAAAAAAAATTTAAGTACCTTTAGATAGCATTGTAGGAAACGGTAACGGCAAAAAATTAAAAAAAATTGAAAATAAACTTTTAAAAACGCTGAAATTAAATGAACCGACTTGGGGTAACTGTCAGTTAGAGCAGATGACGAAGAAAAGTAATCAGATTAATTTGCCAAAGTAAAATCCAGATTAATAAGTCAAAATAAAAATAATAAATTGAGATTATACAAGATTAAAATAGCTATTAATGCAATAAGTTGCAAAAAGACAGTCTTTTAAACAAGCGACGTAAATCTCGTTGCACTTGTGGTCCAACACGTCAAGAGTTTAAAGTGGCGATCTTCGAAAAATCGGTGTTCTCGATGAATTTTGGGTCAAGATAACGTACAAAATATAAAGATTACGTTTTTGGATTTTTCATATATTAAACATAACACAGTGCAGTAGTTATTTACTAAGTTTCATATTTGTGCGCAAACATTTTAACTGATTAAAAAAAGATAAATTTTTCTTGTTTTAAACACTAGTGCTTAAATTACGGCATTTAGCAATCAGAATGACAATGAAAAAGTCATTGTTATAAAACGCTGTAATAAAATAACATTATACATTACGCTATACCAAATTATAACATACCAAACTATACAACAAATATAGTTTATGGATAGTGTCAAATGGCTACTTGTGTAAATATTAAAAACTTAAATACAATAAAAATTTGTTGAAAAAATGCAAGAGACCAAATTAGTAAAATTACTTTTAGTTCTTCTCAAATTCAAATATTGCAACATCAAAATCAACTAGGAGAAACTGTGTTGCCAACTTAAATTTGTATTTTGACAGCTTCTTGCAGTATTATTCTTTTTAAAATGTTCTGTATAAAACGCTATTCAATTTTAATGTTCTTCTGTCATTTTTTTTTTAGAAATTTTGTAGTTAAGTATCTGATGTTGTGCCAGAAGTTTTAGATGGATGAACAATTAGTAAACTAAGTAAACGACGCATTTTCCGGTGCCGATATTTTATCTCTGTCGTAAATCATGTCAAAACATTTGAACTTCTTTTATGATGTAGCTTGAAAATAAAAAAATAAAGTGGCTTATTTAGTGTAATATCAATTTCGCTAAGTGCATCATTCGGTTTAGAACTTAGTTTTTTTTTCAGCACGTGAGCGCTATTATTAAAATTAAAATCCTGGCCAGGTAAGGCAGTGAATTACTTTTCACACATTTACAAGTTCTACTTTAAAACCAGCAATAAAAGGGAATGACTAACAAAAAGTTTTTCGATTTCAAATATTGTAAATTTGCACGCGATATCAAGTCACGCATCTCACAGGATGATATCCGATGTGAAAATGACTTTGGTGTGTAATGATGTAGACGGAATTTCCTAAAAATAACTTCCGTGTGTGCTTTAGAAAAATCATATCACATGAACTCACCTGAAATGCACGACCACGTTAAATTAAATCAAATGGCTTATATGACGCCAAGCATTAATCATCGCCACGAAAACGTCGAAATACGACCCTAGTCCATCACTCGGCCTAGCCGACAACTTCATTAAGACCCCGAAAAATGTTTAATTTAAACTTTTCGACGTGATGATGATGGAAGTGACGCATTGCGTCAGCTTAGTATCACCTCCCACGCATTATTATTGAGACCTACAGGTAATCTCACCAATCCAAATTCATTTCACCCACTTCTATTCATCACAAACCTACAAATAACTAACAAAAGAACTCCAAAATTTGGAAGCCACCTAGAGAATTAAGAATGAGAACAAATAATAAAAACAGAGAAAGGACAGAAGGAAATAAAGAAGACAAGATACAAAAGAGACAGAAAAAAACAAAAGCATAGGTTTGGAACAAGATAAAAAATTTGAAACAATAAGCTTACAGATAGTGCAAAAAAGAAATTAAGAAGTTAAAAGACCAGAAAAGAGGAAAAGCAAGAGTGAAGTGAAAGAAAGATGTTTAGAAAGAAACAGCAAAAAAAGACAATCCATTAATTAAAATTGCAAAAAAAAATTCTTCTCGTGCTTTATGGCACCTTAACTCCTTCCTACTTAAAATATTTATATAAAATTATTTAAAGGTATTTCGTATATTTAATCTAAATTTTCAGTTTCTGAAATAGAAACCCATTAATTTTAAATTAGACGTAGGTGGTAATTTAACTGTAGTAAGTGTAAATTTTCGCTCTAACACATTGATAACTACTGATCACTCCACAGAGATACCAAAGCATCGTAGTTAGGAGGTCCACTATTGACAACTCTATATCGTTGTGAACATGTCCTTGTGTTGTAACGAGATAACAAACTACACCGAATACACAAGCTCATCAATATTCTTAATTAAAATTAGATGTTCGAGTTAAAACAGAGTTAATTATGTGTGCATGAGTGTCAGTATTCAGTTATTTACATAGTAAAAAAAATTTACAAACGTTCTATAATAACTGGATTAAAAAAACAACTAACAGTCAAAAGTTCTGTAAATATTAGGTGCTCCCAAGCTTACCTCAACTCCAAAAAAACATTTAATATTTAAACAAAAAGTCTGAAAAAAAAATTATTATATTTTAATGTGCGAGTAATATAAAAAATAAGAAATAGACACGCATTAAACCAATCTAGAAGAAAAGCGTCTTGAATGTAGAAAGATCACAAACCATCCAGCACCTTCTGGCAAGAACGTTCGGTTATCTAAAGAGGGAGCGGAGACTGGGAGTCAGTCAGTTAGTGAGCGCCAGACAAGCGAGTAAAGTGAGCGACATTAGTAAAGCGAATGTCGAGTTGTTTAGATAGTAGAAATAATTTATTCGTTATTAATCCAACTCTTTAAATGTAAAGAACCCGAATAAGTACATAGTTTGTAATAATTACACTATAAATGAGCACCAAATCAAAAGCGGTTCCATTACACAATGTCAGCGTTGTTAGTGACATTTAGTGGTAATTACAAACAAGATTTTCCTCTGTGATAGGTATCCTCTTTATCTATTCCTACACAAACACTAGAAACATTAAAACTACATTCGCCTAGATGAAATATGTTCAGTACATGTTTTCGTAAATTATAATTAAATTCGTTGGTTGAGATAGACCATAATACCAAATTCCTGTATTTTTGTAAGCACGTTTCGTTGTAATTAAATCTAGAATACATGAAATATATGCTCTAGAGACAATCCTCTAAGCACAGGCATAAGTAAAAAATATTTATAAAGAAACGTCTATGCTATATTTAGAATAAAATTTTATTTCTCAGACAAGTTCTATCACAGTTCTAAAGTGCTATATTCAGAGGATAAACTTATCTCCTTAGGACAGAAGTAGGTGAAATTGAACATTTGTGTTCCTAGATCGATTTCTGAAGTTCTTGCTGTTTTATACAAATAAAACTGTATAGCAAAAACCAGTACAGTCAGTAGAATAGGAAATAGTTGTTACAGAAAGTGCGTAATTCTGTTATTACATGACATATTGCCATTTGTAACAAAGAGATTAGAATTTTACTTAAACACTAATGACAGTTTAACACCTCCCTAATGACAACTGATGCCAACAACCTTATCTTCCCTTTACTGCTTCCTTCAATAATTAGATAAGTTTTTAATAAAAACCCTGTAAAGTAGGCAACCAATTAAATCTATACACCTTAATGTATAACAATAAAAAATAAAAAAAACCTGAAAATGGTATAGCTTGTGTTTCTGTGAAGATGTTAAACGCTCTTTAGTAAGAAATAAGTGAGTGGTAAGTTTTTCCACTTGTCTTGTCAGTTTATCACGTCTAGGGATTACATCACCATATTTGTCGTGTCGTCACAGATCGAATTGTATATGTTATGTTATGTACTTGGTCGGTTTCAGTTCCATTCAGGCCATGAGCAATCAAACAAATAGGCAAACACGTCGCATACCAGTTACGTGATTAAAACAGAACCGAAGGCTCCCCAGAATCTCCAATAAAGGATGATTGAATTCGACTCCAATATGCCGCTAAGCAAACCTTGTTATATGTCACGTCGGTCCATGTTTTATTTATGATTATGTTTATGGTGATTTAGACAAATTGTTTTACTTTATCTGGTTAAGATCGATGAGAAACTTCCCGAATTTACAACAGAAGCTTTGACTCATGTAAAATTTCCAACAATTTGCCCATGAAACCTTCGACACGCATCTCGATCACGCACCTTTCTCATTTTGTTTAGTCCCCAACATAACACAGGTAAATTGCACATTTTTCACTCAGAGTAATACAAATTAACTGATTGAACTTTACGAGCGAGAAGCCAATTCGGGATTCTCAAGAGGACACTTTAAGGCTTCTACCTTTTTTTAATTTGCTCATTTTTTAGATTCAGATCCTAGAGAACCTTTACCGGTTTTTGGAGCACTACATATTCATCAGTTACTTAACAATTAGTAATTATTTTCACGACTTCTAAAATTAGTTAAGTGTCACCACCAGCTCTTAATACCGAAAAAAAATTGTTTTTGTATTTATTAATTAAAATAATTAGAAAAAAAATGATTTTATGGCGTCAAAAATGTTATATTTTTGGGTTAAAATCGTGAAATATCCAGAGAACTTATAATATTTTGAGTTTTTAATTTTTTGACATTTTTTATTCTTTTATGTATTCTTAAAATACTAATAAATATCTTGTCAAAAAATGGAAAGTAAAAATATTTTTTGTTTTTTAGTTATAGCACCCGAAAAAACACCTCAAATTCATGCCTCTGCACCAAAATACCCCCTTAAAGAAATTCCATATCAAACCAATACTGTGATAATAAGAAAGATGCCATTTCTTGATTGATTATTGTCGAGAATTTCAATGTCTAGATTTTAAGACTTATTTGTAAAACGTGTTGAAATCTAAAAGACAGAAGATAAAAAAGGCATTTTATACTTTACAAAGTTTTAGAAAAATCTACTGTTTCTCGAGAGAGTACAGATAATCAGGATAAAAAAGTAGATGAACGCTAAATCGAAAAGCAATTCGTTAAATTAATTTCGTAATGAAGTAATGAAAGTCGTTCTTTTAAAGAGTTCTAAACAAAAGCAAGCTCAACTTAATAAAACCGTAATAAACCCTTATTTTTATTATTTTGCATGGCAAATTTTATCAAGAGTCTTTTTTGAATTTTCTCTCTCTCAAATAGTATCCCGGAACGAAGTCGCGAATTACTCTTCCTGGGAGTTTTTAATTAAGCAATAACCGAGGTAAATGTAGTCACAAACCTCACCGTATCACAATAATTAACTCGTTGTCTACCAAGTTGAAAAACAAACAATGCGGGTTTATTAAAATGCTTACCTTTTTAAGATCTTTGTTAGGTTCTCCATCGTCCGCTTTTCTCTTTTCTGTTCCTGTCAATTTGCCCTTGTCCTTTTCACCTCCGCATATCTGCAAAACCAAGAAACATAATTAAGAACGTTTAATTGCCAACAGGAAACGAAAATCCTAAAAGCTTCTCTCACAAAAGAACGTTTACACTTTGAAGCTTAATTTACACCCGCATCAAATTTAATGAACTCGACAACAGTTGAATGAAATAGTATTGTTATTGAAGGAGTTGTGGCAACTCAATTCTATTAACAACAAGCTTTTTCAACAATTTAAACCAGAATACAGATACGGATGCAATTATGATAAGTCTTTTATACAAAAGAAGACGCTTTTTCACATATTCTAGGACTATCTTCTTAAGGGTCCTTTAAAGAGGAGCATTTTCTTTGTTAGCAGAAAATGTAATGTTTTTTTGTTATAATTAATATTTATAAAATGACGCTAGTTTAGACAAACAGTCTGTACGTTTGCAACAGCAACAAATTGAAATAGACAATCTATTATAATTATTTTAGTAATTCAACAAACAAAAATCCTTTTAGTTCCTAGCATTTGCCACGGATACCGCTTTATCGCTCTACGAATTCAACAAGACATTGTGGCGGCTTTGTAGAGGAGTTAAGACAGCGTTAAGACAGTACGACTTAGTAAAATCTTGTGAAATAGTATTCTTTTACTTTGGATTGCTGATTATTAAAAAGAAAGGAGCACAGTTAGCATCGCAGTGTTTTTTAGAGAACCGCTAATGTGACGAGACTCGTAATAGGATTTATTTCATTTAAGATTAACCATAAAAAAGTAAGAAGCGAAAGAAATAAAAGAACAAGTCATTATCATTAACACCTCATTCTAAAAACGAATATCCTCGAATTTTTTTCAAAGAGAAAGTTTAACAATAACAGTTACGCTCTAACTAAAATTTATATTTAGCTATTATCAGATATGGACTTAACCGTGTTAACAAAGTTCGTGAATTTGTTTGAGGGCAGAAAGGGTTAACCGAACTTTGCGAGACTGATAACCTCACTGTTTCAAAGCTGATTATAATGCCGCACTACGTTTAAGAATAGAAATGCAACAAGAATTAGGAATTCTTTTGAGCGAAATCATGAATTATCTCAACGGTATAATTAAGTTATCCTAAAACTGGACAACAATGAGGCAAAACACTTAATAATGGATTCAAGCTAGAGAATAGAGCCACGAAAATAATTTATGGCAAGCTAATTCCTGACGACAGACAATTGTCCTTTTAAATTTATGATATAACTGGTTGAATAGAAGACAAGACCATTATTGCTATGACGTCTGAGCTAAACCGGAAAAAGGTACAATAATCGATTAAAAACAGTCAATCAAAGAGCTAGGTAATGGCTAAGTCACAAAGAAAGCCTGCTTTGTTCAATTAACAACAATTGCAAGCCAGGAAATATAATTTTCCTTGTTTTAAAAGAATTCCAAGAAAATATTTTCTAGGAGAAATATATAACGTAACAAGCTTTGTGTTGATAGAAATATTTGTGAAATATTGTTGAAAGCAAACTGTCTTTCTTGTCATCGAAACGATAATAAGGCGTCAAGTCCAGTCCCGCATCTATACTTCTAAAGTAATAAGAGGAAATGTCTAGTGTTTGCTTCATTGTTATTGGGACATAACAATTTAAACTTAGCACTTCTGTTGAATTGCTACGACCTTCCCAACTAAAACTATCTTGGGTCTTTCGAAGTGTCAAAGATTTGACCAGAATTTGCTTTATACAAATTTATACAACTGGAGGAGTCTGTTCCTTAAAGAGAGCCTCTAGCAGCGTGCTATAAAATTGTAAAATAATTGATTTGTGTGCTTTTACCCCTTAATCACTATCACGTGTCTGATGATCAGATCTGTCACTTTCCTTTTTCAGCTTTAAGTGTTTTTGATCATTTGTTATCATAGAATAATCTCCTGTTGAAAAAAAAATAAATGTGGTAGAATGTTAATTTGATTAAAGGCAGAAAATTAAAGAAGATTGCTAAAACGGTGTTTTTAAGGTAATAAACTTTTTTTAATAAAATTCCTTGTTAAAAACTAAAATGTTTTTTCTGTTTCAAGAAGCAGTGAGTACTCGTAGAAGATTAAATATAATAATAAATAAAAAAGCGTTATAAAATAAAAGGGAATAGTTGTAACACCTCAAAAGTCTAAACTAAATTCAAATTTCCCGCGTTTGCCAACAGCTGAGAGAGAAATGTTGAGTTGGCAACTCTGTTAGGAAGCAGCGATAGAGCGTAAACACGCGTCGTTAAATCCGTGGAGGGATGAATAAGAGGAGTTGGCATGCCCTATACCGACAATGTTAGGTTCTTGGTCGAGGTACAGCAACCTTTTACGATCTTATTCTATTGTCGAGACCACCGTTTGCAAGTTTGTAGTGGGGGAAAAAGCTATCCCGAGTACAGTGAAAACTATCGTAAAAGGTGTTTGGCTATCCACCAAGATTTTAAGCTTATGCCCACTCCTGTTATTCCTCCCTCCACGGTTAAATCAGTCACAAACGTCTAACAGCTTGATAATTTATAGAGTGAGAATTTCCAAATTTAACATTTTATTAACGCTAAAATAGAGTAAAACCACTCAGAAAACTTTTGGGGTTACTATGCTAGACAGATAGCCTGATAAAACATGAGAGTTTTGGAGATATTAGAAGGTTTCTTAAAAACAATATTTGGTAAAATATTCCAACGCTGATTAGAACTTGCAAAGTCAGCATGTCTTTTTACAGGTATTTAATTGTTATTTTAACATGCTAAACCCTATCTTCTAACCTCGACAAAAAAAATCCCATGCGCCACTTGCTTATTTGAGAAATATGCATTCGCTAGAAGTTTTTGCTTTTTTTAAAAAAAAATTGAGCAAATCTTGTTGAACAACAGTAGTTTTAGTCCAAAAGGGCGGCATGCCTTACCTTATGACGCATTATTAAAGCCTTTTACACTCAGAAAAACTACTATTCATTTCAAATAACTTTTACAAAAAACGTATTTGAAGCTTCAGCACAACATTATTCTTGGGATTGTGCATTATTTTACCACAATCGATCAAACAGAGCTGTTGATAACACAAATTGTTTATAACAAATAATAGTTAAGCACATTATAACAGTGTGTATCAAACACATCAAAGTCATATTTTCATAGAACATGTTTAATAGAAACCGATATTTTGAAATAAATTAGAACAATATTCGATTCATTATGAAGTAATAACGATTTAGTACAAAATCTTGCCAATTTTAATTTAAGTTGTTATTACTACGGAAATAAACAGTCTTTTATTAGATAGTTTAGAACCTAAGTTGGCAGAACTTAATATCTTTAACAATAGAGTTAATTATAAACATAGTCTCAGATTCTGGGCTTTCTAATAAAGCTCAACGTCAGACGTACGAACCAAATTTTTGTTTATTTTTACTTGAGAAGTAATTTCGGTTAATCAAGTTTGATATTTAAAGAATTCACTTCCGCAATGTAGCGCTCTGAGCCTTTTTTTTAGTTCTGGAATCGAAACCTTTTGTTCACGAGATTTTCAGCTATAAATAGCCAAAGTGGCGTTGATGTCGCATATTTATTGGGTTCTTCTATTAGAAGCTGCAATAATTTTTCTAAAAAGACAAATGTTCTGTTTTTCTTCTGGCATAGAATCAAACGTTCCGTTTCGTATAATCTGAACTTTTGTCATCCAAAAATAATACGTACTACTAAAGATTTTCGGTTTAGATAGATGCTAAATTTTTATTTTGTAAGAAGAGTTAAGCAGATTATGTAAATTGCTGTCTGCTCTTAATTTTATGCAACAAATGTCTTTCATCAAGGCTATGCTCTCAGGTGGGACTTTAGTCATTCCGTGCTGCACGTCTGGATGTATGTAATGTCTTTCCGTAGCTTTTTATTCAGAAAAATAGGGCCCGGAAAGGTAATTCTGTCGGTGCTTTCCCACTTATATAAATTTTAACTCATTGACTTCCTCTAAATTGGAACTGAATCTTTTGGCTATGCTTTCTGCATGTAGAACGAGCTCTCATCGAATTTCAATTATATCAAATTGCTGATTTGGTTTCCCATTCGTTCGATACAACCGTTCTTATCGCAACGAACACAACTTCAGGACACACCTGAGGATTTATTAGGGTGCATTTT
This sequence comes from Tribolium confusum, assembly GCA_029207805.1. Taxonomy (NCBI): domain Eukaryota; kingdom Metazoa; phylum Arthropoda; class Insecta; order Coleoptera; family Tenebrionidae; genus Tribolium; species Tribolium confusum. Next base: position 3,701,914 of record JALGAY010000004.1, read on the forward strand.
TTACAACATCCAAATTACCATTTCCTTGTGGGTGTATAAAACCTGACTGAAAGCCGGTGATTCCAATAACAAAGAATTTCATTTCAAACTCAGGATAATGCGCTTTTCACTCAATTAAGTTTCTGAGGAAAATTACAACTATTATTCTAAACTTGATATTCCAACTGTATAGAGTAGCCTCTTAATTGTCTAATTTAGGCCGAACCACACACCATAACATTAGGCCCAAGTAACTAAGAATTTCCCAGTCTTCGTTGTTCCTTTTAAAGGGATTCCCCTCGAGGACGACATTTTCTGTAATCGCTTAATGACTCAAGCAAGTACACAACAAAAGGTTGTTACACTCACAAAAACTGCTTTCCTTCCGGAAAGTGAATATAAAGAGACCAAAGTTTTTACATTAAAGGGCAATTTCAAGTGATTTTTCTTCTCCTGCAAAGGGGAAGTTTGAAAGTCAACTTGTTGTATTGTTAAAATCTTTGAAATCAATTTCCGGGTTCCGGAAAAATTAGATGGATGAAAAGTTTTCTCCCACATTTAGAACATCCATATAACAGTTTGTACTACCAACCATCAACTAACAAATTTATTATAAAGCAGTCTCCAGAATGACATAGATTTATAAAAAAAATATTTGGTTTATACTCGAGGAATTTGTCCTTCAACTTGTCAATCAATTTCGTAATTGAAGCATGGAAAATTATCATGTATTTATTTTTCCCTGATAGGATATCTAGCAAAACCACTGATATTAGGTTTTGCATTGTTAAGTTTTTTATTAAATAAATTAGCATAGAATCAGGACTCACTCCAACCAATTACTCCTGCTCATCGAACAAGATAGACAAATCAATAATAAAATAAATAAATAATAAAATAAGACCAACTCATTGATTCTTAAAAAGCAGATAATAATTGTAAATTGATGCAGAATAAAACTATTTCGAAATGGTAGCAAAAACGTTTAGTAGAGACGGTTTTGATACGAGAATTGGTTAACAAAAATGCTTACCATATTATACGATATTTGCTTAAAAGAAATACTTAAAAAAAGTTTTGAATTATATAAATAGACGTTTAAAACACCTTGTATAGAAAGTGTGAAATATTATTATCGCCTTTTTCATATCCGAATGACATAACCAGACATCGCCGTTTTCTGGTATAAAGAAAGAAAGACGTAATTCCCAGAATGTCGAAATGAGTTCTCTTTAGTACTAAAATGGCAAATGTTCAGAATCTGTATAGAGACCCTTGACATGTCATGTAAAATCCATGAACTTGATTGTTATTAACTGTAATAGTCGTTTTTCCCTTTGTACCTTGACTTTTGTATGCCATTAATTGTATTGCCATTCGCGATTGGCTGATTCCAATTTAATCAAAGTTCTTTCTAAATAATTGAATAACGACGCGTTGGCGCAGTTGTCGATAATTTGAATTTACGATCAAGATCAAATTGACATCGTATTAAAACGTTCGTTATAAATACTAGGAAGGAAAATCATAGCATGGTCGTTTTCATTTTTAACTCGTCCATTTCGAGCAGTCGCGTATGCACAAACGTTCATTAACTCTGATTTAAACACTCATCCTAATGGAGGCTTTATTATCTACTTATTGTGTTCATTTTCCACGTCTCATTAATTCAAATTTACACCGGGAAAACGCCTGACTGTTATCTCCTTCCGTTCTCGGATTCTATAAAACGAAATGGATTTGTATTCATAGAAGATTCATACAATAGGTGCTACCTTAATTAGAAAAAAAAACACGACTGTTTTATAAAGTTGGTAAATCTAGAACTCTAATAAAACATTTGAAATGTTCTTTGCCAATTTCTATAAAACGTAGATCCTTTACAACACTGTAACAAGCTTTCTTGCTTAAGACGCACTATCAGTAGTTACACAATAAATAAGAAACAACACAATAAGCTTTCAATTAAACCGAAATCAATTTTATTGTGATCCTAACTGAAATTTTTTAAGTTGCATCATATTTTTCAAGTGACGCCACGTTAAACCGCCATCTTGAACCTCATTGTTGCCTAAAATCTGTTTCTGAGGGTTTAAAAAAAGACTCAGTGGGGCTGTGTCGCAAAGTCTTGGATATCTATCGCGTGTGTAGAGCCTGAACATGTCATTTGGATTCTTTTGAACAATTTTACGAAAGTATTCTCGTGTTAAATATGTAGCAGTCCTTGTTTTCAATTAATATAGAATCCGATTTAATGCAATTATCGTTTGCCTGTTTAGAATTATAGATTAATTAACGAGAAACGGCCCCTCAGTGGATTTGAACTTGACTGGAGTGACTTTAAACTCGGCTCACGATCAGTCTTGGGAGGTCGAGCACAATTAGGTGCCCGCAATTTATCACAGAAATTCACCCAAAGATTAATTTGTCCATTACGGCGCACCTAAACACAGTTCTCACCGCGTTTTGCGTGAATTACGTGTGCACATATTTTTCAGGTCCTGAAAAATGATTTTTCTGACTGAACCGATTTATTCTACAAGCGAAATGATTAGGCATTAATTACAGATAAAAAATTACGGACAGGTTATCACCTGCTGTTAACTATAACCACAAATGAACTGGATTTATCATAAAGTTGGTAGCAGAATTAAATCTAAATTTTTTAAATGTACAGAGCTTTGTCAGATGAAAATATGGTCGAGGTTTAACTCCTGATTTTTATTTAAAAACGCAAGCAAGGCGGAAGCGTGAGTTAACACATTTGGTATAAACACGGTAACAATTATCAGATTGAGCTATAAAAATATGCAAAATAAGGTCGACATTTTATTTGCTCTTCTGAGTCAGACATCTGCCACTTTTATTTATTTCTAGGGTAGCTATTAGCTACCACAATATCTCTCAGATGGTCATTTTTTATCCGAAGATGCTGGTAGTCAGATGGCGTACATTATATCAGCGTCCATCAGATGACCTGTCATTTATCACATACGAGAAAATGTCAAAGAACTATTTTTTTTGTCGTCCGAAATGGCACATTCAAAGCAATTCAAAATTAACTGTAATTGCTCGTTTTTTAGAAAATGTCCACAAAAGACAGGAAATTACAATGACGTGACAAAATTTTGAATGCTGCAACAAAATTTATGTCAGAAAGTTCTGTGATATAAAAAAAATTGCGTGTCAGTTGACCAACTTTACGCGAATTAATTTATATAAAAGCTCGATTACGACTACGTTATGCAAAAAAATGAATGAATAAAAGTTAAAAGAGGAATTCACCACCCAAATAAATTAATTATGGTTTTAATATTAAATACCCGCACCCATGAATTATGGAGAATTCAAATTAGAGACTTGTTATTTGTGTACTTGCTAAAGCAGAAATTGTTTAAAAAGTAATAAATATATGACAGAATATTTAAATTGACAATATATAAAACTCATACGCATATATTCGTTATTAATCTAATATTTACATCAAAGTTTGTTGATGTAAAAATAACAAAATCAAACAAATTTTAAAATATTGTCATTGGTGTAAACGATTTTCTATGCAAATTCAGTAAAATAAATATTTGTTTCAATTAAAACAGAAAAAAACTGAAGCGTTTTTTAATAAATGAATTTTATTTTATAACAGAACGTGCTTTAAATAATAATCATTACAAATAACAAAAATTAAATGTAAAAACAACTGACCTACATAGCAAGCTACATAAAAAATAAAACAAGTTCTCTAGAAAAAGAAAATGAAACGAAAAATAGATGTCTAGACTTGATTTTTGTGACTACAGTTAATAGTCAAGTGTGAATCTCGACAAGCGATTAAAGAGTGAGCTGTTTAGCGAATCGACGGCGATCATAGTTATTACTGTGTAAATATCGAGTTATTTATTTATAAAATTATTGTTGTGTGTATTCGTGTATTTAATAGAAATAAATTATTCGTTATTAATTTAACTCGTTAAGTCAAAAGATCCCCGATATCGGACAGACGTTGCACTGGTGTCAGGAGATTTGAAGAAGATAGACGGAAATCCGAATAATTATGAACTAAAGTGCGACAATAGAGAGTCGGTCAGAAATATTATCTAATAATAAAATAAAATTCGTATGAAAAGAAGAGAAACGGCCGATAAAGAAGAAGAGCAACAAAAAATTCTAGACGAAATAGAAAATCGAAGACTTAAAAACAATGAAAAACGTAAGAAAAATGTAGAAGATCTTGAAAAATTACTTTTAGAATAAACAAAACAACAAAAGATTCTAAAAATGCAAGAAACAATTCTAGAAGAATAAAAGAAGATTTTGAAAGAGCTTAATAAACAACGTATAGAAGAAAAAGTATATGAGAAACAGCGATTAAAGGAGTAAAAAAAATTCTGGAAAAAATTGAAAGACGTCGGTTAGAAGATAAAAAAACAACAAAAAAGGTCTGGAAATGCAAGAAACAATTCTGGAACAAAAAATTTTTTTTAGAAAAGCTTGATGCACAGCTCTTGGAAAAAAAAAGAATATGAGAAACAACAATTTTAAAAAAAGAACTCAAAAAACGACGACTAGAAAGGAAAAGAAAAGCTAAAGAAGGTTCTAGATAGGCGAAAGACGATTCTAAAAAAGCTTGAAGAACAACTAGCAAAAAGAACAAACAAAAAAACAAAAAAAGAAGAGCAGAAGAAGAGGCTGGAAGAGAAAAGAGTATAAAAAATTTTAAATAAATAAATAAAACACTACAACTGGAAATGAAAAAAAAAACAAAAAAAATTCAAAGAGCTTCGAAAAACGACAAGTTGCAGGATGCTTTTCAAAGGGACGTACCAGAAAAAAAAATTAATTTAGGCTTTGTTTTACCACCCATCGGTTGACTTGCACAGAATGTATTATTTCAAAAGTTGTCATTACTATAACTGTCACCGTGTATAACTCTGTAATCATAGAAAAGCTGTATCTAAAAGCTAGAAGATTTAGAATATTTTGAGACCTTTTCATTAAAAATATTTATTTATCTCTTGAGATAATATTAAAAAAAATCCTTATATCTGCCAGCACCTTTAAAAGATGCCGCCATAAATGTCATCTCACTATTCTCGGTACTCTTGTCAGAATACAAATATGACATTACAATAGGCCAAAAATGGCTAAATGTATCAATAATCTCCTATAATTTTGTCCAATATTGTTAAAATATTAGAAATTTCATTTTTGTATAGCCCACATTAGATCTGCCATTTTAATTTTTACATTTTTTATGACAAAATCGTGAACAGTGATCTGAAAAACACCAAAACTATACGATGTGTGTCACTTTGTAAATATATTATCCGATTAATAGCATTATTATCTTTATAGTCAACGATATTAGTCACACTATTTTATATTTAATATTTAAACAACAAAATCGAAATTAGTGATATGTCAACAACTATGTTGTCCAATTTCATAAGTTTTTGTATAATATTTTCCGAACTAGCACTATTAATATTTTTATCTGCCATTTTGAATGTGCTAATTTTCACAAAAAGTCGTAATCAGTGACTTCGTAAGCTCGCAAAAACGTATTATAATGCAACTTTGTCAAATATTTTCCCAGATATGAATTTTGCAAATAAATTTTGTTAATAAAAAATTAGAAAAGGCTCGACGGCCAGATTTTCAAGTCACACAAGTCACAGATTTAACGTAACGCTTAAGAAAAATCGATCCAACCTCCAAGTTCACAATTTTGTATTATTTGAAACTAATTAATAGTAACACGTGTTATTGGCTATTCGCGAAAAAAATGATAATGTGACTTAAATCGTAAATAATTCCAACAAAGCAATTATTACTTCTAATACAAAACGTCACGTAATATACTTCTTTTTTAGTTGTAAAAGCAAAATGAGACTTATGTGCCCAACAATATTAGTTTTAGAGCCTTAATAAATTATAAAGTTGTGTAAAGTTTATTTGGCTTATCTAAGCTTTCATCATTTTAAATAAATATTAGGCGAGTATAATGCTCGTTGAGATGACGGCTGAAATATAATGCTCTACTAGTAAAACATCTCAGTTACTCTTTACATGACATTAACATATGGCTTCCTGCAATTGGAGGTAACCACAGTCGACAGTTTTAATTCCTCTTTTACGTTTACAAATTGTAAGGTCAGTTCTCTTTTAGCCCTCAGCTTTCTCTGGACCAAATTAATTGATTCAAAAAGACTGCAATTTAGAGAGGAATTTTATTTTTTTTCTGTGTTTCTTCAAGGAACAGGTGTATTTAATTAATTGTTTTAATTGGAATTTTAAGTTTCAAACTTTATTAATTAATTGAAGCCAAAATAATTAAATTATTACTGAAACCAATACTTCAGTAGTCTCGTGGTCTGCATCAATTATCAAGCTTGGGGAATTCAACCCTTATTTCACATTTTGCTTGGTTTCCAGCAAAGACAGAGACTTTGTTAAGGACAATTTCTTAATACAACGTTCAGAGAACAAATCTTGTAATTATTTTAATTTGAATTGGGAGTTAATTGGGGTGACAAAAAGTGTGCTCCAACTAGTGTAACATAATGAATGTTTCATTAATATAACCAAGTGAATATGAATGGACAAGAGCAAATATTATTAATTGCAAATATCATATTATTTTCAATTAGTTCGTTTATAACGAAATTGAAATCAAACGTTATCGAGTTAAATATTGAATATTTACGAAGCGTACAACAAAACGTAAATGAAAATTGCTTTTCAACCGAAATGATAGCTTAAAAGATAGGCTGTGAAATTACAAGTAAATATATTAGCTTTGAAATTGTCGAGTTTTGTATCAATTTGCAATTTATGTACATTGAAAGTTTTACGATGTGAAGTGCTTAAATTACCCTTATTAATAGGAGTTAAAATGTCGTCTGTTAAATTTAGTAAGGCAGTAGCACAACTGTGTTATTGATGTCACCAACTCATTCAAGTGGATTCCTACCTTTTCCACTAGATTTGACAGGACGTGTACAGAACTAATCGCTTTTCTCAATTTCGAATCAGTGCCGTAGCTAATGCCTGACATTAGGGGCCAAGACTATATACTAATTAGTAAAGTATCGCCTCCAGCTTCTAAAAATAGTAAACTGTCGCCTCCGGCTACCAGAAATAAAAAAAAATGCTTTTTTTTATTTAAAAAAAGACCGCATCAACCATAAAGGTTATTAGCGGTAGGTACAATAGTGTATTTACAATAAATGGCTATGGTTAAAGATATTTATAATAAGTGGATCATCTGGACTGCTTTTAGGAAAGATTTGAGTTTGTCCCAATGACTTCGCAGAAGCGTTTCCATGGATTCCGGTGAGAGGTGTTGTCTTCGGTGTTGTTGAAACTGTTTGCATTCGTCTACGATGTGTTGAACAGTGAGAGGAACAGTACACCAGGTGCAGAGCGGTTTCCTGTCACTGGTGACAAGATAGCTATGCGTTAGACGAATGTGTCCTAGTCTCAGTCGAGATAATATGATTTGTGACTGCCTATCAGATGGTAAGGTTATAGATTCTAGCACTGTGGGTTTAATGTTCTTAAGAAATCTGGAGCTTGAAGACCACACAGATTGCCATAAAAAGTAAATCTTTGATTTAAGTTTAACACGAAGATCACTATAAATTGAAGAACGAGAGAGTAGCTTCAGTGGTGTTGATGGCAGCTTTTGCAAGCGTGTCTGCTTTTTCGTTGCCAGTTTGTAGAAGAGCCATTCTGTATTCTGTAATTTGTTGGACGATGGGGTTGGATGCATAAAGATTTTGTATGGCGGCCAAGGCACTAAGAGAATCTGTTCAGATAACTAGATGGGTGTCCTGACTTTTGCTTGCATATTTCACTGCTTCATAGATAGCTGCAAGTTCGGCACAAAAAATGCTGCAAGTTGTTGAAAGCTTGATTTGTTTTTGAAAAGATGAGGATAATACTGCAGCCCCTACTCCATTTAAAGACTTGGATCCGTCGGTAAAAAGTTGCTTTTGCTGTTCATTTAAAAATTTGTAATACATATTATTTTCAGCTTCAAAAGCTAGAAAAATGTTGCCTCCAGCTACAAAATTAGTAAAATCCCAAGAAACAATTTAAAAGACACTAGGGTTTATTTTAGATTTATAAATAATTTATGAAGGTTTTAAACAAAACTGATGTTATATAAGAGTCGTTTTATTCTTAAAAGAAAATATGTTTTAAAATTTAGTTTTAAACACAATACTAAAACTTATTTTTTAAACTATTTATTCTAGTGATTTTGCAAACGAAAAAAAAAAACAAACTCGCATGGTGTCAAGACAGAACTATAAGGTAGATGATCCAATAGTCGGATTCCAGATTTTTGAAAAGTTTGTTGAGTTAGTTGAGCACGATGCGCGGAAGCGTTTGTCGATATTTCGATATCACGAGCGCATAGGGGATTTTGGTCTCAGATTTTTCAACACTGTAAATAATTCTGGCAAACAAATTTCAGTATACCAGCAAGCTGTGACTGTTTTTTGATTATCTAGCACAACGTTGGCCACTAAACCCGTTTTACGAAATAAGACACGGTTATTTTTCTTCCGAGCCAACGTGATTTTTGCACTTGCACAACCTGATCTTCATTTTCAAAGACCCACACTTTGCTTTGTGATTTAATTTGTACATCAAAAAAATACAAGCAGCTCTCGTCATCTGTAATAATAAAATTTAGAGCACTGTGTTTTCCAGATTTGAAGTCTTTCAATATTTTTTTACACCAAGTTACTCTTGCGTCTCCTTGTGCGTCGGTCAACTTGTGAGGTATCCACAGGGTACAAAGTTTTCTAACATTCAAATGGTTTGAGATAATTCATCCAATACTTCGTTCGGATATCTTCAGGGTTTCTGCTAACTGTTTATAAGTGATTCGCCTATCTTTAATTGTTGCTTCTCTCATAAGTTTAATGTTTTTTTCAGGTACGACATCTGTCGACCGAACTGAAGGAAGATTGTCTTCTAAATTACATGGCCCATGCTTAAAATTTAAGAACCGTCTCTCATTGATTTTTAAGAACTGACAATCCTGACCAAATACATTATTTATTTCCTATTCACACTGTTTAGCAGTTAGTCCGCGCCCAAACTTGTAGACATTAACAACCTGGTAACCGAGAGTTGGAAACAACTCCATAGCGACCTATTCAAAAAATTACTGACTAAATTAATTGTATAAATTGTTAACAAGTTATATTTTGTACTCAGACTAAACAAAGATAGTACTTTATAATAAGTAACCAAATCACGGTTGCGTTATATTTATGTTCAATACGACAAGACTTATGCCGTGACCTACGTACATCATTATAACTTATAGTTTTCAGTGTAGATGAATGTAATGTTAAAGCAAGCAGGTAGCTGCGAACAACCACCAAAGGATATTTTGTGTTAAGACTATTTGATATGTAGGAGTTTAATAAAACCTTTTTGTGCTGTAAGATTGTGTTTATGTGTTTAAAATTACTTTAAATGTCGTGTTTACTTTGACTTTATAAGAGATTTAAAAGTAAATTTTAAAACAATTTAAAGCAGCTGTTAAGACTTCTTTAAAAGTAACCTTAATAAAATAAGGAGATTTTAAAAACTGGCTTGTAGAACCTTTACAAGATGGTCCTTTTTATGTTTAACAAGTATTTATAAAAGTTTTAAAGCGATATATTTTACTAACAAGTTTTAAACCAAGTTTCAAGAAATAGATTTAACAATGTTTTCAAGATTATAAAAAAACCTAGATTTTTTCTTAAGATGTCGCCTTCAAAACTAATAAAAACGTTACCTGAGGCTTCTAGATTTAGTGCAGTGTTGCCTCCGGCTTCAAAAATAGTCTCAAGTTCTCTAAAAAATTGAAAGAAAATAATTGTCTTATAAATTTTAAGATTGATAAGAAATGTAGTTTTTTGCTAAAAAAATTACTATAATTTCATTTTTCTATTATATTTTTTTTATTATTTATTATAAACGCAAAATTAGGTAGGAAATTCAACAAATGGTAATTAAAAAAAGCTGACTATAAATTTAGAAATTTTTTATAAACTCATTTCATTTTAAGAACTCTGCGAAGTAATTAGGCAGAATTCGGCAAGGATATGGGAGTTTCATTTGATTACAAAACACTTTCCTGAACTTTTATCAGTCTTGTTATCCAAAATCAGTTTTGACAGTTTCATCCCTGGAGAAGCTTTTCAAGAGTTAAGAATATTCTAGCGTTCATCTATTCAACCCGCTGTCAATAAAATTACCCAGCAGAAAGTTCTCCTTTTTTTTTGGTAACAAGATTGAACCAAACTTTTTGTGGTAGTTGAGGAAGTAATTAATAATTAACTAAACTTTCTTCCGTAATTAACATAATAGGGTAATTACAGCCGAAAATTTACGAGACATGAAAATTATTTGTGCCAGAAGCTGGGGAGACTTAAACAAGAGAATTGCAAAAGTAAGCAGTGCGTACGCGCCCAAAGCGCGATAGCTTTTGAATTATGAAAGACCGCAAGCTCTCAAGTAAATATTTACAATACGGCAGTAAAGAATTTCGGAACATGCAAGTGTAAACGAATGTGAAGACAATTGGAGAGACTTTACAAGACGTTAATTAAAGCCCTATCCGGTTTTACTGGAGCAAGAAATGCGGTTAATAATTATCTGAAAATATCTACACTTTGGAAATGGTCGCAACACAATGTGTAATCCTTGGAGAACTGCCAAACCAAAATGGAAAAGAAGTGTATAAAACGAGATTACAAATAAGGCCTCAGGATAATTTAAGAGTACCTTACAAATGTCAGACGCGTCTTCCAAACATATAATAGTTCTCCATTAAAGCGCTTGAAATTCTGAAACACTACAAGATACGTTTTCCTGAAACCGTAATCCTGTTTGTTTCAGCCGCGACATTCTTTAATTACTTCACCTCTTCATATTGGCGGCTAATTGCTTTTTACAGGACTTCTTCAATCATTCCAAATACAGCCGTAGCAAGAGTCATTGGCGCCCAGAACTAAATTTTTATTTTTAATCCTTCAACAAATCAAGTAAATTGCTCAATATTTTACTTTACAATTTTAGAAACTGATAGTGGTAATATTTTACTAATATTTTGAAACAAAAGCGATATTTTTAATAGTTTTTTAATTTATAATTGAGAAGGTTCCCATTTTATCAAGATTTAGTGAGACGAAGTTAAATTTTATTAATTTTGAACACCGGAAGTAAATTTTTACTAATTTCGAAAGCCAGAAGTGATATTTCTTATCAAATTTTAAATTAATAAAGACAAAAAAGATAATTATAAGAGCCGAAGACGGCATTTATTACCAGTTCTTCAATTAATAACGACAAGGGTGCCATTTTTTTTCTATTTTTGGCAGTCGAGAATGACGTTTTGTTAATTTGAAAAGTTGAAGACAAAATTTTACTAATTTTAGAAGCCCAAAAAACTTAAACACCAAAAAAACAGTGTTTTTTAATTTGCAGGTAGAAAATAACATTTTAACAATCTTGAAAATTAGAAACTAAGATTTATTGATTTTAGAAGTCACAGACGATTTTTGTTATTAAATCCTAAAAACAAAAACAAAGACATATTTTTTTAGTTTAGTTTTAGTTTAGGGGGCTCTAATACTTCACTAATTTTTAGAGTCGAAAACAATATTTCTTAATATTTTTTTTTAAATAATGACAATGGTAATATTTTTGTAAAATTTTTGAACTGTATAGGCGTTATATTTAGTAATTTTAGAAATAGATGGTGAAATTAAGAAGAATAAAAGAGAGGTAAAAGACATCCAAAAATATCTTTTAAAAAAATTAGAAGAAGCAATAAAATTTCAAATTTGAAAAAACATATGTGTTGTTGATAAACAACTAAAAAAACACAAAAAAACATTTTTATTAATAAAGATTTGTTTAAAATGAGAGAATACAAAAGAGATCAGAAACAAGAAAAAGTAGAGCATTAAAGATAAAAATGAATAGAAAATTGTGGTTCTAGAAAGAAGAATCGCAGAAACTAAAAAAGAAAACATAAAAAATTAAAACGTGAACACCTCAGAAACAAACACAACAAAGAAAATAACTTCAATTGAATAGATTCTGAATAGATTTTGCAATGGAATATAACAGAACAATCAATAGAGGATAGAATGAATATTCTATGACCAAAATAACAACAGAAAACTGACTGTGCTCTCACATTAAAGACAATCTGTAGTTAAAATCTGCTAATTTGTTGTTAAAATTTAAAACAAAAAAATCGTCTGTTTCCTAAGTTTTTTACTTATAAAATTTAAACTAATAGAGAAATCTTAATGCTCTAGGACACAAATTGACCTGACTTGACCCGAGCAGATTGTTAGTAACAAAAAATATCCGCAAAGAACCAGAAAATTTGCTCTAATACATATAATATAAACAAATAAAATACTTTTCTGGTAAAAAAATAAAGAGAAATAAAAAAACTCTATTTCAAAGACGGTCGTCATCCCAATCAAATCTCCCTTTAAGAACAAGCTCGAGCTAACGCCTCTGACCGTCTTTTCTCCCTCGTAAAATATAAAAAAGCAAAATACTTTGCAAAACGTAAAAAAAACAAAAGAGTAAATAAATAAATAATCTTCAGGTCATATCTACAAGTATAATCTCTGACATGACCTAACAATCATTGATAGCCGGGACTGACGACTTAAGTCTCTTTTTAACGTACTTTTAAGTGCTGACTGCGTAGCTTAACTCTATGGATAAAATATAATCTAAAAAGCCAGCATCGCTAAGCAGCTACCTCAAAAAAAAAGATAGCAGTCAGAAATAAAATATTGTAGAAACAAAAAATGCTAATTGTCCTTTCAAAAGTAAAAACAGCGATTTGATACTTTCTTAAATAGGCAACAAAAAACAGATACAAAAAAAAGACCACTAGGACGATGTACAAGAAGTTAATTGATGTCCCTAAATTATCGATAAAGTGTCAAATGTTTCTACAACACCCTGTACAGAACTAATCGCTTTTTCTCAATTTAGAATAATCAGTAAAAGTTCTGAAAAAAGCAATTAGTAGAAACAAAATTACAAAAACACATGCAAAAAAAGACAAATAGGAAGATGTACAAAAGAAAAATATCTTTGAAAAACCACGGAAATATCGATAAAGTGCCAAATAATTTTAGAACACCCTATACAAAACTAAAGTAAAAAAAAGTTTAAAGAGATATAATACCATTGATACCAAAGATTTGCTCAAGCACTAATTGGAATATTTTTTTAAAATAATGCCCGTGTTTGCTGTAGCAGTTTTTAGAGAGTGGTAAACAAATATTTTAAAAAAATTGTTTACAATATCAAGCTAGCAAAAATTTTTTATTTTTTTAACGGAACTCTCGAACTTCCATCACAAAGCTGTTATTTATTTACCAAAAAATTCTGTTTTTTGCATCGTAAATTAAACACTTCCCTTGAAGCGTGTCTTTCTAGTTTTCGTAACAATTTTTAATACAAAAAGGCTTTGAATTTCATGTAAAACAAGAAGCCATTAAGAAATCAAAATGTATTAAATCTGCCTCTCTAGTCTCTATATAACAATAGTATTTGTTTATTTAGTACTTATTGTTAGAAAAAAACGCATATTGTGACAGTGATAAAAGCATTTCATTGCTAAAACACGTTCAAAAAATGGAAACAGAAAGAATACAAAGTGCTAGACACGGATATCAGAAGAAGAAGATGAAAAAGAAGACTCCGCTTAAAAAAAATAAAAACAAAAAGAGTAGAGAAAAAATAGTCCACAAAGCTACGATTGGAAAGCTAGAATGCTAAAATGATAACTATAACATAAAAAATAATTTGGTTTTAATTAATAAAAAGCTTTGTTTCCTTTATATCAATGTGCTGAAATAACGCCTTTTGAAGACTTGAATCACAAAAAAATCTAATTAAAACAAGAGCGAATCTAGGTTTTCACAGAGATCGATGTAGTGGAATACCATTCCAGCCTTATTATTCCCGTATCTCTTTAATAATTGCTTTCATTTGTATTATTTCTCGCAGTAATACACACGATTCGTGTCTCGGGATTACAGTTTTAGTCATGCAATATTGATTTGGATTCGTTTGATTTTTAAAATAGATAACGAAATCCCAGTGTGACCATTGTGCGATAAAAATGCGCATTTCATTTTTACATTGTTTGTCGCCCCCATCTCTAGGGTCTTGTAATTCAAATCTATGAACTAAATACTTTTTTAACCCCACAGGTGTCGTGAGGTAACGTCTTTGAGTTATTTTCTTTTTTTAGGAAGAATTCTTTTGCGAATTGACTCGTAAAATACAATTGGCTTAAAAGATAAATGGCACGTGCTGTTTACTTTTATTTTACCTGACTGACATGGTGTCATATTAAATTTAAAAAAAAATATTTTCTTGATGTTATTTCTCAATTTATATTTATGTATTTCCTGTACTTTTCGTCAAGTACAAATTTGAATGAATAATTAATACGTGTTTAGAAATTTGTTCTATACAAATCCAACTTAAGAGGACCTTTTATTTCGGCATTAATAAATTTGGTGACGTTAAATTGAAATTAAATTTAATAAAACGACATTAAGCTAACGTAACAACCTGGAAGGGTTTGCTAATTTAATTAATCTCTGAATAATAAAATATGAAACTTGGTTAAGACATTTTGTTCGAAAGTATTAGAATAATGTATTTTTTCCTGCTTATTTGAATAACAAATAATGTGACGCAGTCAACATCAGGATGCTCAATTTAATCTATAGTTGGTTTTTTACTCTGAAACAGTTCATTTGGGAGAAATTGTAATCAACCTGATAGATGTGAGGCTCTGAAATAAAAACAGGAAAAAAGCAACTACCACCTTTAATAAGGCTAAAACCACAAGCCACCACTAGTATAATACAGCGGCTTTTTACAGCTTTACCATAATAAAAATATTTTGCGCAATTTTCACACTAGCTGCCGAATTTATTTCCTAATAAAAGTGTTTTTCGAATTATCTTTCATTATTAATCTTCTGAACTGTCAGCGTAAAATATGTTTATTATGAAAGTTAATTGCGTTTACTATAACCCCGACCCTCATATTTTCCTGAATTTTATCGCAAACGCAGCAGTTTTCAAAGAAATCTGCGTTGAGCATTTATTACTTAATAATCCTGAAAATTATAGAAATTAAAAAAAATACTTATCAACCAGAGAGATTGTGAAAGATATTTCAGACGAAAAGCAGCAAATTACATAAATTTAAAAAAAAATTAAGCAACCCTTTAGAACCCTTTAAAAACCAGAATGAACGTATTGTTGGAACCGATTAACTGTGGATGATTATAGGGAACAAATAGCTTCTACCAGATTCAGTCTTCAGGACAATGAAATGATCAAGAGGCGATCATGTAGAATGGCGGCAGTCAACAATGGCAGGCAGTGATTGCATGGATGTGTACATGTGAATACGTATTAGACCCTTTTGTCTTGGGTTTAAGTTTGACGTTGATATTTTCAAATATGTCGACCAAAACCTGATTGCCAGCGATCTAAAATCGCATTTAATTAAACAGGATAACCACAAAAATAATTTAAAAATAACAGAAGGACATTATGCTGTAGCGATAGATTCAGCAAAACTATTATCAGTCGAGAGGTATAAGTCATCGCTTCGCATGAGTGGAGAAAAGTCGCGAAACTCGCGGACACGAGCTAGAAGGATGTATCGTTATCTAAGCGGCCAGAGACAACGATTGAGGACTAATTAGTTGACGACGTTTCGTGGCTGTTCTGTGACTTCTTCAGAAACAAAACTATATTATAAACTGCCTACAACAATTTAATTTATTCTTATATTAATAACATTTTTAAAAACTAATAAGACAATATTATTCTTTTAAAAAATGTGATTGATTCTTACAGCCTTTTTTTCTTAGCTTTTTGTTTCAATTTAATATACAGATAAGTGTTCTAAAATATAACACTGGTAGATTTTAGTGTCGTGTTTATAGCCCTGGCACAAGTACTCTGATTTACCTCAATTTATGTGATCTCTGGGTCAACGTTCAGTGCCAAAGCTTGTAAATGTTTTAAACCAGATAAAACCTGATCAATATTTAAAGAAATTGGCATCAGCATAAAGAATCTGTTGAAGAAAAAAACTTCAATTAGTTTTAATTTAATAACTTTAGCAGTAAATTTAAATGGTTGAACAGTTGCAAATGATTGTAGCAGTTTTCGCCATCCTTAATAACTCCCATTAAAATACACATTAAACTAAATTAATTCTTTAACTGGTAGAAGTTTGCCTTGAAGCAGATGGGCACTACTGTAATAAAAATTAACGAATAAGTGGTAAATCGAAAATAGTTACTAGTTGGCACAATAGAGTTAAAAACTGTCAAGTTTCATAAATTAGAATTACAAAATCGAGAATTCGACAAAATATTTTTAGTGATGACAGTTTTAAGTCTCAAGTACAAAAAATTTAAAGTAATAACTAAAATCTGATTTGTTAAGTTAATAAATCAAAATTAAGGCAAAAGAAGGTTAATTAAGGCCAAGTTGATCGATGATTATACAAACTCTGACTGATAAAGTAAATAGAACAAATTTGAAATAGATTTAACTCAATAAAATAGAAAAAAAGATAATCTAATACCGGCATGTAGCCTATTTGTAGATGCATTCTCTTATGATTTATGGCAAAAGCTTCGTGAAAGACTGAAAGCTAATGTAAAATCAATGGTCACCAATTTTTATATTTTAATATTGATTTAACAGAAATTTAGCTGTCGAATTACAAAACGTGTGAAAAACAACCCTCTCATTGTAACAAAATATAGTTCAAACTAGAATTTTATTAAAATAAATTGTAGCACGTTTGTAAAATAATTAACTATAATTAGAAAACAGCGTCATAACTAATTAAAATAAATACAAGCCGTCGCAGGAAACCAATTTAGAAAACATCATTGTCACACAAAACTATAAATTATTCGACAAGTCAAAAAGACAAAACCGACTCTCCTATTTGAAACGGCAATTATGTTGGTCTAAAATAAACCCAGACAAGTTTTGTGCAACTGTAACAGGTGCAACATCAAATTGATATACAGTTCGTGAACACAAGTGATTTCTTCTCACTTTTTTAAAATGAATCGATTAGATTATATTAAATCATGCATTAGTCTTCCTTTCCTTCATTAGAGAAGCTTTAAATGCAAATTGCTGAATATGATTACCAATATCTGACTAAGCCATTGAAGAAGCAATTTTCGAACTACTTCAACTTCTTCTGATGTAAGTTCTCTCTTAATCAGAGAACCAGCACATTTCAGCTAATTAGAAAAAACGAAATATAAAGCGTGATCAACAAATATTGATTGAGTTAGCAATAAAGTTACTAAATTTTTTTTGCAAGTTGTCGGATTGTTTAGAAGACTTCTTATGTGTTACACCTGTCAAGAAAATACTAAATAACATTCTTAACACGACAATAATGATATTATTAAATAATATAAAAGAAAATAATGCAAATAGAGAACCAGAAACAAAATTTAAAGGTAAGATCAATGTGTGCACCGTTTATTTTTAATGCATAAATTAACTCACCGTTTTAGGTAGTTAAATACATTAATTAGTAAATTCGTAGTTAGACTGTTCACTTGTTCTACAATTACAGCCTGCAATTCTTCAACGGTATTTAAAATTCTGCTGAATACTCTATTTTAAGGTGACCAAACAAGAAGAACTCTAATAAAGTGAGATCGGGCGATTTACTTAGCCAAATTTCTCTAGTAATTAACCTATTTGGGTAAAATTGCTGCAGATCATTTATTGTGGCACGAGCTGTGTGGGCTGTTGCAGAATCCTGCTGAAAGTAACCTTTTAGTTTTAAGTCTGATATTTAAGTAAAAAAATATTTGTTAATGTTGTTTAATAAGAGCGCAGCACATTTTCTTTATTAGGTACCTCATTCTGGGAGTCTTAAGTGACATTTTAATGCTGCCAACCCTACAGTACTTGTTAATCACGCTGTACGATCAATATTTCACTAAATTGAGTCTTTTCAATATTTTTTTAGATAAATCTCATGTGGATTATTTGATGGAGACAGCTTATTATGTGTGTGGTGGCTTAAAGAATTTTTCAACATTTTATCTTTTGATACATATTCGTTAATCGCAGCGATAACAGTAAGCCCAGAATAGTTGGCCATTAAAATGGTGACATTTGTTGCAATAACAGCCATCGTATTTTATATTTACGTCAAGAGTTTCAACGCTAAGTTCCGAGGATCTAACTTATAGCCCTTTCAGTCCGTCTATTCGGAATTATTTTCTGCAACTGCTGCTCATTATTAAATTCTGCATTAAAAGATAAAAACAGAGTCCGCATTTAAAAACTTTAATCATAACATGACATTCAATTTATTCGTCGACACTTGATTAAAAACATTGAAACATTTCGTGAAATTCAACAAGAAACTTGAATTTACTTTCTGTAGTAAAGCCAAATTTTACGCTAAATTTTGTGTATCTTGCTAGAGAAACTTTGCAATTAATATGTGCAATTAGAATGTCCCAGTGAAACACCATCATATTTCCAGTAAATGAAAACTCAACTGCTAACTTTTAATTAAAACATGATGAACGATATTAAACATGAGAAATTCATGTCTTAGTTTGAGACTTTATTAAAACACAGTTGAATCTTCAAAACCTTATTAGATATCAAAACACCCCAGGACGAAAGGTCTTATTCACGGTGATGTCATCTGTGACTAAATTTTTAAAATTAAATTAAAATTCTGGAGGTAGAACAGCAAGCCACCGTTTTGCATTGTCACAACAAACACGATTTTTTTATACAGGTAGTGACGTCAGGGAATTTTGTCAACAACATGCAAGGAATGGAAGTGACTGTATTCAAGAGTTCAGATTTAAGGATTAAGAGAAGCTTACTCAAACATTTTAGCGAAAGCTTTTAAACAAATCATAAACACTAGTTATTAGAGTACTGCAAATACGTTTAATTTGAAAAAATAAATCATAAAAACTAATAAAAAATTCGTAATTCTTAGACAGTTTTACTTAAGACAAGTCGATTTTTTAAAGGCAATCTGTTAACTACAAAAGTTATTTTAAGCAGACGTAAAAAAGCTTTTTTCCTTTAAATATTTCAAAAAAAAATTCCAAATAAGATCAATGCTTTTATATAGAATCGATAACCTATTGCATTGTCTTTCAAATAATATAAGCATTTGAAAATAGGTTAACTGATTTAAGAGTTAGAATTAGGGCTGGGCGATACCTGTTTTTAGGTATCGGGTATCGATACCTGCAAAGTATCGTAAGTATCAAGGTATCGGAAGTATCGCGGTATCGAGGTATCGGGAAGTATCGAGATATCGGAGGTATCGTGGTATCGAGGTATCGGAGGTATCGGGAAGTATCGAGGTATCGGAGGTATCGCGGTATCGAGGTGTTGCAAGTATCGAGGTATCAAAAGTATCGAGTGGCGATAAATAAATAACGCATCAAATAGCTTGTGAATTCGTTTGTTTTCATCAAAATAGCTTGTGTTTCCAACATCCAAAGTACTCTAAATAAGATATTCATTCATATCCACGCT
Source organism: Tribolium confusum (assembly GCA_029207805.1). NCBI lineage: Eukaryota > Metazoa > Arthropoda > Insecta > Coleoptera > Tenebrionidae > Tribolium > Tribolium confusum. The sequence goes on from JALGAY010000004.1 coordinate 3,721,551, forward strand.
TTATCAAGGTATCGCAGGTATCAAAGTATCAGAGGTATCGGAAGTATCGATACTTCGATACCTGATTGAAGTCGGTATCGGTGTACGATATCTGAGCAGGTATCGATACCTTCCTTAAGATCGATACTTTTCCCAGCCCTAGTTAGAACCAGACAAAAAATTTAAATTTTAAAATAACATCATTGGGTGTTTGAGCAAAAATTTAATCTCTAAAGATCTGATTTCAAGTTGACTGCACTGCTTTAAATTTCACATCCCCAATTTGACAGTTTCTTGCTAAAAAATAAGATTTGCCGATTTTTTCGAATTTATTTTGGTTTTGATAGTAATCTTTTACAAATAATTTTGTACAAAAATCAGTTGTACTATTAATAATCAAATTATTATTAGAGAACAGTGCCACTCTAGATTTACCAAAAATTCCCCCTGATAAGCCTTTTGGTATTAAAAAGCCCTTGCTTCTATTCTAGTTGTTTCTATCTAGTCGTTAAAGATGATGGGTTTAATTGGCGTTTTGCCTTCCAATACCTTCGCAAATTTTTTGCACTTATTACTAATAATTCGAGATGTCGCTACAACTACATCCCACTACTTTTAATTACTTATTATTGTAAAATAATAAAATAAGTATTTTTTAAGTAGTTGCTGAAGTTGGTACTAATATAGAACTAGATATCAAGGATGTCAATGCAGGACCTCGTAATTAGGATCAAAAAAGCTTAAAAAATTGCCTTTTTGGCTTGGTCTAAGGCCAGATTAACAATCTCGACATGTATTTATATATTATTTATAAACTAGGAGTCATCTTTAAGGGTCTGCAATATTATTTTTTCAAAACAATGAAAAGGGTTGATCTAACAGTGTTTATACAATGATGTAAAAAAATGTTTCAAATATTAAGCTAACAAATATATTTTTTTGAAAACAGAGCTTAAGTAATAGACACCTAGATCGGTTATTTATTAACCAAAAACATTTTGTTTTAGTATTGTAAATTAGACAATTTTCTTAAGACATACCATGCTGCTTTTTGTTATCAGCTTTTAATTTTAAATAAAAAAAACTTTAAAAGTACCATAAAATAAGAACCAAATTGAAGGCTTTTTTTATCAAAAATTATAAGTTAATAACAAAAAGCAAAATTATATGCCCTAAGAAAAAGTGTCTAATTTACAACACCAAAAACAAAATTTTCTTGGGTAAATGAAGACACTGAGTGTCTTTTAATGAAGCCGTGTTTTCAACAAAAAAAATATTTGTCAGCAACGACGTTTAAAAGATTTTAACCCCAATTAAAAGAAAAAAAAGTAGTAATCACAAATCAATTTGCATCTATTGATTAGAAGAAAGACTGATCATACCTCTATTTACATAAAAAATTGCTTAAATATTGTTTTCATTAAGATTACTTCTTAGAAAATTTAATTTGGATAGGATTCTTCAGATGTAAATAATAATTATAATAAATCCTTGGCCTTCAAATAAGTAGATATTAAATAAAGTGAAAGTTATTATGTCAATAGCCAATAACGTAATACTATTATACCATACATGTTTGTTTTTATTAATTAAGAAGGTAAAAAAAATATAGTTAAATAAGGCCACGTAACAAGTTTATATACTGGGTGTTTGAAAAGTTTAGATTTGCAATTAAATCTGGATGTATTTAATAGAAGTAGAAAAGACAAGTGATAACAAAAGAAAACAAAAATCAATACATTTAATACACTTTTTTTGAATCATTCAAAGAAACACCTTGAGCACATTTGATCTACTACAGTCCATAAATTTTGGTTATTCAGATACTTGTATTTTATTTAAAAAATATATAATTTTTCTGATTGTAGCAAAATTTAAGAAAAACCAAAATGCACCGACTACAAAAATAGATTCTTGTTTTGTGTAATATCTACTGTAAATAATTTAAATTTAAGTAATGAAATAACCAACATTTTAAGCGCTATAAACTTTGTTACTTATACCTTCGTGACTCTGAACAGTCGTAAATAAAACAAGCTTTAATTTCAACTTCTAATTGTTTTATCTAGTGGAAGCAGTGTTTTCAGTGACTGAGTGTTTTTGCTCATATAATTACATATATTGTAACTTACAAGTGGAAATTACATTCTTATATAAAATACTACGTAAACAACTCAAAAACAGAAGATCCTAGCTTAACTAATAAACAACTTCATCAATTAAGACTTAATGTAATTAGATTTTTTTCCTTGCGTTCTTTTTTATTGCCGCACTCAGTCTTTTATTTGCAGGACTAGAAAAGGCAGGAATTAAACTCCAGTGAAATTTAATAATAGATCGAGAAAGTAGCATTTCGTCTCATAAAAGCACTAGGCAACAGCTTAACCAACTTACAAAGAAACAATGTAGTTACGAGCGGCGCGGCGCGCGTACTAAAGCTCCGGGAGTCCGGTTAATGGCAATGGCGGGGGCATCGCTCTGGCGACTAGTAAATCAGGATATGTTGTGCCGGATATTCGAAAACAAGAGGGTTTGGAGTCGAGGATGTGGCTCGCCGCAGGATTATAAAGCAAGTGCGACATAGATTTTGTGTGAACTTGAAAGAAGAGAACAGTATCGACACTAGGGAGCAAGAGAGAGATTCCATTTTCAACAGGTTACTAACAAATCATCTAGGAAGAATTAATTTTAGAAGTTATTCTGGCGGCGCTGCTTCGACAGCTACCTATTATAAAAAAACGAAAGGAAAATGCGAAGTTTCAGACTAAATTTTGTACCATCTCTCTGGGAAAATAATGAGTTCTAAAAATAAATTACTCTATTACGAAACAGCGCGCTTTCTCTGTATGGTATTAAATTTAAGCAATATTTTTTAAACGAAGATATTATGGTTTACAACGGGAAATCTTTTAAACAATAATACGCATTTTCCGCCTTTTGTTACAATCTTTACTCTAATACCGAAAATTACAGTAATTATTTTTATTGTATTGTTTTCTTTTCAACAGTTTCACTCTGTAGCAATCTCAAGATATTAATTCTACAAATATAAATTAACGCAAATTCCACACAAGAATTAATTTAATTATATTAAGGACCAGTTTCAATGTATAGCGGCGAAAATTAATAATGCACCACTTAGGTACTTTGCATATTGAAGTGCTTGGAAAATTCATCAAAAATTGAATTTCACTAATCTAATAAAAGCAGACAAATCTTCATCTAGTACATCAGTCAATGCAGTTATCAGCTGATTAGTTCAAATCTCTTTATTTCTTTAATAAAACTTGAAACAGAGGATAAAAATCTTCCACCGTAACTCCATAGAAGAGTTAATATTTGCCAAAAAAACACAAAGTACAAAAAAACGACTAGTTTTAAAGACATTTATCCTGAATTTATCAAAAGCCTGAAGAGTTAAGCCTTGCTCTGGTTCCTGTTTTTCTTGAACAATATTTTAGAATTTTACCAGCAATTTTTCGAAGAGTTAAGGTAGACTAAATTTTGAAACGTGGGAGACCTTTCAACAATCTTGTTTCCTATCGCCCTATAAGTCTACTAAGTGTTTGTTTCAACATTTCGGAACGTCTTCTCTATGACAGAATTTATCACTCAATTATCACTTCTCCCAAAATAACAGGTTGGTTTAAGTCTAAACAGAATTTGTTCTGATCAGGTTTTGGCTTTCTCTAGCCACACTAAAGCTTCCTTTCGCTCTATAAGTGTGCTAAGTGTTTGTGACAAGATTTTAGAACGTCTTCTCTATGGCAGCATTTATCACACAATTATCACTTCTCCCAAAAGAACAAGTTGGTTTTAGGCTAAACAGGATTTGTTCTGATCAGGTTTTGTCTCTCTCTAGCCACACTAAAGCTTCCTATCGCCCTATAAGCTTGCTAAGTGTTCGTTATAAGATTTTAGAACGTCTTCTCTATGGCAGCATTTATCACTCAATTATCACTTCTCCCAAAAGAACAAGTTGGTTTTAGGCTAAACAGGATTTGTTCTGATCAGGTTTTGGCTCTCTCTAGCCACACTAAAGCTTCCTATCGCCCTATAAGCCTGCTAAGTGTTCGTTATAAGATTTTATAACGTCTTCTCTATAGCAGTATTTATCACTCAATTATCACTTCTCCCAAAAGAACAAGTTGGTTTCAGGCTAAACATGAGTTGTTCTGATCGGGTTTTGGCTCTCTCTAGCCATACTAAAGCCGGATTTCAAAATTGGTAAAAACCAGAATTGCTATCAGCAAGTTAAGAAAACTAAACAATAAATTACCTTAAGATTCTGTTTTGGTTCCCCTTTTTAGTTTATAGACACGCGATCTCCAAGATACTTTGAGTAAAAAATTTATATAAAGAGATGATATTGCGCGGTCCCTTCATAGCAGTAACTTTGTAAATATAGAATATCAATTGTGAGAAGAACATAGTAAAATATTTTTAAAAATAGCCTTTTTATCAAATCCAAAAAGAACCAAAATGTGTGGTTTTCATTTGAACAACCACAAAAAGAACAGAAAATAAATTTTCATTTAAATAGAATTTTCGTTAAAAGTAACAGCAATCCAGTTATACCTAGGTCCAACATTAGAAGAAACTCAATTAACTTCTAACAAACTTTAAAAAATTCGAACAAAAACTAAAAAACGAGAAACAATATTATACATAACTGGGAAACTAGTGCAAAATCATTTCCTAATAACAGTTTGGCACTTGTTTTCTCAGCAGCCGAATCTTGTTGTCCAGGATAGCTAAATAGTGCTCATTCTGCTAAAATTGTTTATCTTATCTTAATAATACAATTAGAATCATCTCAAAAACTATTAAATCTACGTCAACTCTATGACTTATTAGTGTTTTAGCAAATATTGCTCCACCTGCAATCAGAAGAAAGGCTGCTTTGAAACAGAAATAGAATAAATATCAAAAAGCTTCTGATAAATTTACAATATCCGAAAACCTGCTTAACTTTCACAGAAGAAGACTTAAATCACAAAAGCATATGTAGGAGAATACCTGTTAGGACCATTTTCAGCTTCAGATATATGGCGTTTAATATGACAGAAAGTAGAAGTTTTCTACTATGTCTACGTAAAATTTGATGTCATCTAAACCATTTTAGAACTGGCCATAGTCGACGTAATTATACTTAATCCCAATGAAATGTTTCGGAAAATTCAAACTGCATTTGTAGAAAGGTATAGAAACAATAAAACAGATGGTTAAAGAGTGTAATTTGCCAAAATTTAAAGATGGTCTCCAGAAATTACACAACCTTAGGGCAAGAGCAAGAGAATTACTTATGGACTAATTTCAATTTGAGATACTACTGGTAGTATCGCAAATTTTAATACTTCTCCACAGGAACAGCCAATCACAACCCCAATTTTTTAAATTTTCCCTGGAAACAAAGATACTGCCGGTATTATCTCAACTTGAAATTAGGCCACTAGAAATTTAAAACTTCTTTAACCAAATGACTGAGCAAGTAGCTAAGCGAGTAGAATCTTCAGAAGCTTTCGAGATCGGTAGGCCGTTCTGATCGGAGTTTTTAAAACGTTTACTTCAATCGGCAAGCGAGTATTGAAACAGAAACTAGCTGCCAAAAATTCAATTTTGTAAGAATCTCAATGCATAACTTGAAGTCAATTTAAACTTTATCTTTTTTTTGCAACTGTCAGCTGGGAAGATCCAAATATCAGACTGGTCGATCTGTTAAATTTTAAATTTCAAAATTAAAAAAACAAATAAAAATTAGAGCATTGAGGCAGATAAATGACAACACAATAAAAGTTAACTCTGACTGATTTCATGCCGATATTTTTCGTAAAAGCTGTGATTTCTAGCTGATGTACTCGAATTTAGAGCAAAGTTTAGTGTATAGATGTTCAGAATAATTTGAACAGGATTGATTTTCGAACCTAAACTTTTGTTAGGTTGTTAATTCTAATATTGGAAACTTTGGGTTTTTATGTACGAGGCGGTCTAACGACTCACTATTACATTAAGCCCAACAGGAATATATTGCTTTTACAAACCCACCAACTACGTTTCGTAATAAAACTTTAAAGCAATGAACATGATACTTTTAGACTTTATAGGATATTGCAGAGCATGTTCAGGTCTCTGGCGTGCAAAGAAATCCTGCACGAAATTTGACAGTCTTAGCAACTCGTTTAGCAACTTTGAAAGAGCTGTTTCATAGTAATCAAATTTTTGCTAGCACAAAGGTGATGTTAACGCTCGACATTTTGTTGATTGTTATTTTGAGGGTGTCATTGTGAACGGTGTGTGTGTGTGCGAGAGCTGTGACAAGTTGGAAAAATGCGATTCGCCATCAGCAACCGCAATTCTGACAACCACTCAACGTTTTAACCTGCTGTAATATTTATCGCAACACAATCTCAATTTGTCAATGTCGTGAAAACTTGCATCGATCAAACCCTATTCAAATATCATACAATATTTCTCGGCAGCACGAATTTTTGAATTGTCTGTGCGTGAAGGGTTTCTTTGCCTTTTTTCCACCAAGGCGTTCGTTCCTGATTGCTTTTAATTTAGCAGTCGACTTGTCGAAAATTGATTAAAATTGAGAAATGGAAGCTGAGAGTGTGCCAAATTAAAGTTACGCTAATATACTCGGGTTTCTGGTTGCCTGAGCAGAAAATAAAATTGTTGATAGGTGATCTTGTGGGGCATCGATCTGAATCCACGAAATCCAATCTTATTTGCGTAGGGTAATCATGTGCACAAGGGCGAAAGGGAATATCGGAAATACCACCGACTAAAGGTAAAAGGTGCACCATCTGTGAAAACCTACTCCCTAACAAAAAACAACGCAAACTGAACAAATTGCGTTCATCAGCACTAATTAATGGCTATGAAAAATTACTGAACACACTGAAGGCCTACATAAAATTACTGTCTTTTCGAAATCCCATCGATAATCAATTAGGTAAAATAAATCCGCTTTTTCCTGTATTAACTTAAAATTTATACATTCATTAGTTTTTCACAGTCGATTTAGAAACTGCTTTTTTGTAATTAATTTTGGTCCTTTTTATACTCTTTTGATGACCTACCATTTAAAATCGATTAGCATTCACTCCCAGTCTTTAGCTTCTGAAAATACTTACCCAATGGTTCCACACAAAAATCATATTTTTGCCAAATATTAAAAGACTCTAAGAAATCACATGGAGTTTCATAAAAGATGAAATATAAGGCTATAAGATAAGGCTATCTATTTCTATTTATTAAAAATAATAGTAATAAGACAAAATATTTAAAAAAAAACTATTTTATAAAGCCAACGTTTCGAATCCTCTATTGATTCTTTTTCAAGGCTTATAATAAATGTCAAATTTGTTTGGCATGGTACCAACTTGTCTCGGCCAGTGGTCGCCGGAAGAATGAAAAAGAAAAGACAATGAGGTTGGTTCAACGTACCACTGATCCCGCCAATTTGAATAAATTATAAGCCTTGAAAAAGAATCAATAGAGAATTCGAAACGTTGGCCTTATAAAATAGTTTTTTTTTCTGCCTTGTCCACTTCCCCGTTACAACAAATTTCGAATGTAAAAAGAATGGATGCAATTTACCAAAATAATTGAAAAAAAAATAGAAAGAACGTGACTGTTATTTGAGGAAGTAATTTACTAAATATGCAATTTCACCAAAGCTTAAAAACGCTGTAAAAACTACAAAAATAGCTCAAAAAACATGTAAACATAAAAAAGCTAGACAACCCGAGTTGTTCAACCGTGCACATCTCTAGTACCCAAAATGTTAGAAACAAAAATCGTCTCAAAAAATTTATTGTATAAAATTTAATTCTCTGCAACTTTTCCTTTTGTAGCTTTAACCGTTTGCACAATATTTTCAAATTAAACCAGCGCTGCACAAATTTCAAATTTTATTTTTTTTTAAATAAGTACTTGAAGTACATCACCAACAGTAGAAAAACAAATTTTGTGTTGAAAATAGAGATCGGCTGGTGTTTTTCCAAATCAAAACTTTTACAAATGTCAAAATACAGTAAAATCACTTAAAAAATTTGTTTGATAAATGGATGACCTGAAAAAATAATTTACGACTTCTTCCTGAAAGCACAAAAATTTCTATGGCGGTTAAAAATTTGCAGTGTCAGCATAAGGCTTTCTACAGATATTTATTTACTAAATTTAATTTTCAATTTTAATTTTGTTCATAAATGGTTAAACTGTGATTTAGGTGGTTTTGATGTAGAGGCGTATACCAGAATATTTTTATTGTGAAGAAAGATAAATACATTGAAACAAAAAAATTGACAAAGAAACAGAAAACACGTCCAGTCTAAAACAATTTGGCTAAAAAAATTACGGCATATCAAGTTTAATCTTTTTTTAGAAAAAATTATTGAGACTGAAAGTGTTTTAACAATTTTTTTCTCTGAATGTAGTAACCATAACATTTATAACAATCGCATAAAAAATCACAAACAAATAAATAATAGTCACAAAATTGTTACTATTAAAACAAACTTCGTTGTGCAAATCAGAGCATAAACAGTACTCTATTGGTACTATTATTTCAATAAACTTTCTTGTCAATAATTTATCTACCAAATGTTCGTGTTAGCAAAAAAACGTTTTGTTGTACTAATATTCCAATTACAAAACATCCTGAACTAATTGTATAATTTTATTCCTCAATATTGTTCCAAATTTAAGCTTCTAATAAAAGAGATTGCCTTTTAAGATTATTTCTGATATCACAGCTTCCTAGATTTTCTCCATTTCAAAATTTTGACGAATGAAAACACATTTGGTAATATATACAGTCGCAAGAAGACAATTTTAGTCGTCAAAATCTCAAAAAATGTAACAAATGGCTTTTTTATTTGTTGACTAACTGTTAAAAAGCCCTCTTTTCGTGACTGTAAATGTTATTGCAGCTGATTTCGTATAGTATTTGTAAAATATGTAATTTAGAAAGAAAACTCTCTTTTCAAATCACATTTATTTAAAGTGAAAAAATACAACATGTAGTGTATGTCACAATGTCTCAGTGCCGAGTGTCCTCATCGTCGCGTTCAGTTCTGACCCATGACCCTTTCTGGCGGGACCAAGGCGATAATAGAAGTAAGATGACCCACCAAATTCGAAATATCACTGTCAGTTGTTTATAGCCACAGTTTAGAAAGGTTTAATCCGAAACTTCTGTCAATAGCCCTCCTTTTGTGTGTTCAGATTTTCGACCACTTTATATATGTATGTTTGAATTTAGCCTGCAAGAATAAATTTATTCAACAATTTTGAAACAAAGTCTTGTTTATCTGGTTTATCCAAAATTACAAGGAGTCTAAAAAAATGTGGAGTTTCGTATAAACTTAAGAGTATCTTTAAATTTACTGTATAATGAGATAAGAAGTAATATGCATAAAAATCTGATTTACTGAGCGCTTTCATTTAGAGCTTTAAAACCTGAAAATTTAACAGTGCGTAAAATTTCAGAATTCTTTGTTAACGTGAGCTTAGTGTAGGAGCATTGACTTTAGTAAAAAAACCATTATAATAGATTTAAAGAGTAATAATAAGAAATGACGGTTACGTACTTGAACAATTAACGTTCCTGCAAAAATTCCCGGTTTATTTACATAAAATTCGTCCGGGTGAAAAATGCTAATTCAGTGGACATGTAAATTTCCACAATGCAAATTTGTACTTCAGTCTATCCCGACAAGAACGTTTCAAAAACCAGGAGTGGACGTTTAAAAGTCGCCTATTCTTTATAACTGCTGAATAATTTTTTCCATGTTTTGTTTGCTGACACTTGTTTATAAAGGGTTTAAATTGCCGTTTTTGTTTAAGCTAATGAAATCATATTTTCGCAAATTGGAGCTTGAAATATACGAAATTCAGTGAATCGCTAAACGTAAATCACCAAAAATCTTTTTTGTGCTGTTTCAATTTGAAGTAAAGATAACGACATTATTTGGATTTGGAAATTTGAATTTGTTGTGGTATTTGGCGAACAAATCTCGAAGGAAATAACTTCGAACAATCCGACGAGAATTATTTCTGTAATAACATGCTGTCTACATCAACTCAAACTGTACAAAGCGCCAAATATTAAAACATGATTGCCAGAAAATAAAGACCCCTAATTGACCACAACCGAATCCCAACCAACAATAAATGAAATTTCTGGACCTTTGCCAGGAATTACGTAAATATTGTTTATACTTAATTACAGCAATTAGAAAGGATTTTCCCTATTGCGTGTTATCCAAATTATTTTCAACAACCATACATCACTCTTTATGTATATAGCTTTGAGTTTTCATAAAACATGTATGTAAATGAATATTCATTAGTTTACTAAGGTACTCTTTAAACACCTCGTTTATACCACGCTATCTGAATTTAACTAAGCCCAGACCTTAGAAAACGGTCACCACAAAAAGTAAATATTTGCCAAGAAAATTTATGAATTAGGAAAAAATTTCAGAATGCACGAACTGCATCAGCCATTGTTGATTTAAACGAGGCATTTTGAAATTAATGGGGCAGACCAAAACATGTCGAACTACATCTTGGTCTCACACCTTCACTAATTAATGGCTCCACAAACAAAAGCTGAGAGCGGAAGCTGTCCAACCTTGCTCATTAAATAACACAAAGGACGAAAAAAGCACTTTATAGCGTTTATACACCTACTGTTTATTTAAATTTAAACTCCGATATTCATAATTTAAGTAAAACTACTTTTGTTGTATAAATAGATGAAAACTCCCATTAGAAATAAGTGGAGCCAAGAAACAAAAAATTTAAAACTTCTGTTGTGTTGTCAAAGTGATTATTTATCAGGGAGCAATAATTTATACTGAACAAAATGGGGAGTTACGACTGCCACTAATGGATGCAAATTCAACCTAGAAGAAATATACAAAATGCAAATTTAAGTAGACAGGCAGCCAGCTGCTTTATATTATTCTCTCTCAATATGTATCAATGTTAGATTCGATAAAAATTACGATACATTTATGTTTTCAAAAATACATTTTGATCGAAATAGTTGTTTAACAACTGTTTATTATAAACGATCTGCAAAATGCTAAAAAACTGTAAAACAATTTTTTGAGATTTCAAATTTATCCATCTGTTAAAATACTTTTCAAAACTTTGTTTTGTGAGATTATAAAGTCGAATAAAAATTACAAATTAAAGTTATCAAATAAATAAAAAAGAAAAGAAATAGAGCACCATTTCAGTTATCAAAATTATACAAATCAGTATTAGAGAGAAATAACCGCAACTGTGGAGCGGTGTGCTAAAATAGGACAGTGAAAATAGCTATTCTGTATAAATTTCAATTTAAAAAAAAATAAGAAGTGAAGTCTAAACAAAGCTTAAAACACCTTTGTACTCACTCTAACATCAAAAACCATTGACTTCTTTTGAAGCGATTCAACAGTCAACAAGAGTAGAAAATTCGCCGAAACTCAAAAGCAAAAATAGAAGCTTCAAGCAGTTTTTTCAAATGCAACGCCACAGAAATCTAGTAGTTACAATCCTTGATGCGACTCAAAAGTGGGCTACAGTCCCCTCCAATAAGTAGTAGGCGATATTTGAGTTCATAACTCGACTATACGTCTTTAATATTCTTATTTTACGATAAATCTACTCCCTAAATGGTGTGAAGACCCAAAACGATACTAGGTAAAAGAGATACGACGAATTAAAAATTTTCTGAAGCTCACTGTTTCTAGAACAATAAAGTGATAACAAATAGTAAATTTTAGCTAAACGTATGTAGATGCAACTGCTATGACGAAGCAATAATACCGATACAAATTTTAGTTGTACGTTTGAAGTTGTCGTCTCAACAACGATACTAATTACACCTGAGTTATATTTATTAGCAATTCATGCCCTTCACCTTTACTTAAAGAACAAACTCGGCCTGAATCAGGCTGTTATATATTTATTTTGTATCTTTGTCATTAATATAAATCTTCGTTTCTTTCTGAGATACATAACAGTCCTTTATACAGCAAAATGCCCTTTTAATTTTCTAGTTTTGTACGGTTTTAATGGAAAAATAATCTTAATAAAATAGTTTTTTTTAAGTATAACAGTGTTTTCTATAATTATGTACTGATTATCTATACAACTCCTAGTAATGTACAGTTTTCCTTTTGTAAATATTTAGAAGCCAACCCACAACAAAGCTTTAATTTCTTGTGTATAGTAACCCACGGTTAAATCATGCTGATTATTTTTCGGTCATCAGAAACTGTTTCAAAAATCTGTGTGTTTAATGTGCGGGTGCCTCAGCTTGTTGAAAAGAAATCGCTTCCATAATTTTTCTAATGATAAAAACATTCTGAAACTGTTTTAAAAAAATCCTTAAACAAAAAATAATTATTAAAAAAAAACAGTCTACTCTCTGTCAATTCTGAACTAATGTTCCAGATAAAAAGCTTTTTATTCAAAAAACTGATAAGTGATAAAAAAAACTTGATTTAATATTGGAGAAAAAAAGTTAAATTCCAAATCATTCATCTATTAGTCTAGGTCAGTTACTAAGCAACCGAGAAGATGATTCATACTACGACATATTTCATCTTCTTATCAGATTCCGATCGCATGCTGCGAGGTCTTTTTTTAATAAACAGTCGTTATTTTTTCCCAATAAATCACCTATAAAATCAATAGTGGTTCTTATTTAATACAGTTTTTAACAAATTTAATATTTGAATTAATATTTTCTAAATGTAAATGTAAAAACTGTTTTTTCTACTCAAATCCCTAATCTTAAAAACATTTTCCAATTTATACCGTATTTCCTCAGTAGAGAAGGGGATGTTTACTCCATTAACGCAGTATATTTATATTTGGAGATATAAACCACAATTTTTAATTTAAAAAAATGATAAATTATACTTAGAACATCCAGGTGAATACTGCAACCACAAGACTGGCAGTTGAAAAAATCCACATACCTGAAACAAAAAAAAAATATTGTAATGATGTACAAAACAATCTAATTGTGCCTCATGTTTATCACTCATTAAAATAAAATAAATTTATTTTAAACAAACGTAACTAATCTCATATTAGGACCTAGTGGGATATAAAGTTTTCTTTTTGCACAAACCGTATAAGTACCTACCTTGTTTGTACACTAAATAAAGTTTAGCGAGAAGTTTATCTACGTTGTAAATATAAACTTTAACAAGATGCAACAGAAAAGTATGTGATGGGTGTTCTGGATTTTAACCGGATTGAAATTTCAGAAACAGGAATCCCTTGATACTCCTTATCAGATTAGATTTTAAACAACTTTAATTAATTAATATTTTTTGATATATCCTAAACGAAATAAACAGAAATATCAATTCTTCCCCATTTCTTTATTAAAACCCTTTTCTAATTACACCTACGACAACGAGAATATCGCTCAGGTTGCTCGCTTGTCCGATTCTCGCTAACTGACTAACTCTCGGTTAGTCTCTCTCCTTATATAATCGAACGTCTATGCTAGAATGTACCGGATGTTTTGTAATCTTTCTAGATTCAATTGAAAGCGATGGCTCATTTTGAACGGTTCTTTTAATGATTTCATAAAATCTCATACCTCTATGCGCTTCCGGCGCGAAATATTTCTAGTATTATCTGGAGTTATTTACTCTAAACATTCTTTTTCTTATTGTTATTTCAAAATTGCTTGAACCAATATATATTTCTCACCTCGAAGCGATTATCTCAGTTAATTTAAGACCAAAATTTAAATTAGAAAATTTTATGAAAACCCATAAAACTTTACAAGCATTTAAGCTCATTGCTAATAAACTTAAAATGCTGAACGTGCCACCATTTTAAATTAACACCCGTTATTAAACAGATAAAATTTTGATTTGATGTAAGTTTGAGTTAGTAAACGTGTGAAGAATTTTTCTTGAGATCCTTAATCCTGTTTAAATATAACTTTTTTTTATTTTATCTTAGTAAGATTTGATATTCCCTATTTTCAGCTCAAAACCAATAAAATGAAAATCTTGGGAGTTCCAAAACGTCAATATTAATAACTACCACACTAAAATACACCAAATACTAATCTCGTTAAAATTCAACACTCGAAATCCTTCCCTCGCGTAAAATTGATTTATTATTTATTACAAGAAAGAGAATATAACCAGCCTAAAGCTCAACATGTCGATAACAATTCAGATTAAACTTAAGCTTTCCCATTGTACTAAAAACAAAATTGAAAAAATAATTAGATATCTGGCTGGTTTAAGTTTTACATAACGATTTTCCACGAACCGATAAAAAAACTTTTGTGTCCGCACACACGAGATGAATATTAACTTCCATAAAAAAAATTGACGACAACAGATTGGGGTGATTAGCTGACCGCTTCATATGTTACCTTTTACAAATCGGTTGTCCTGTCTACAACTAGAAGCGTTTAGTCATTGTTATGACATCAAGATGTTCCAGCATCTGTTACCAGCTTAATTTTTATCTCGTACTCTTGTCAAAAATATGAGGGAGTATCAAGAAAAACTTATTTTGTCCATGTATTCTTATTTGTTGGGCTGTAAATCTGCGTTTTAGTTATTAACGCCAGCTCCTTTGATTACTGTTTCTGGTTTAGGCTCTAGAAAAAGTACAGACGCGAGAACACAAATTTTGGACGTAAAATTAATTTTTGACACTAAAAAAGATTCTTTAACTTTTTTGAACTAAATTCTGAGTTACTGTTTGTTCTGCTATTTTAAAAAAGCTTAAAAATATTTAGAAAAATCAATATGATACTATTTGACATTTTAATGACCAAAATTTTTTATTCCCGCGACTGTACGTAAGTAATATTAAATCTTTTAAATGTACATTTTGTTTATTAAATTTACATTGAGAGAAGGGAGCTTTTATTTAATACTTTCGTCTGTATGTACATACTGTACACATATAAACATAAAAGCAATTTTCGTCGCTCAGTTTATTGACTAAAGTTGTTTTTGATTGTAAATAATAGAATGACATACTACACAAATTACGTAAATACTACGTTAAAAGCTAAAAATAACTGTAATCCTTTCGTATGTATCAATTAAAAAATTTTGAAATAAATTTACAACAAATAAATGATTGAAAAAAATTTTAAAATTTAGTTAGGTACTGAACGAAATTAATCATTTTTTCTCTTAATTTATTCGTAAACCCATTTCTGACCCGTACCAAATGAAAATTTATGGCTAGAGATTAAATTCTCATCAATGTTCCCGCAATAATTAGTTAATACACAATTTGTGCACAGAAAACATTAGGTACATGTAGAAAAAACAAATGCAAATTTATTCATCCAATCTGATGATTTATTATTAAGCGAAAATATTTCACACATCATCAATCAAATTTGCTTTCAAAGGAAATAAAGAACACCATTCTCTTCAAATTTAACCTTACAAAAAAATGATTATAAAAATGTCCTTCACTGCAATAAAATAAACCAATTAAAATGATTAAGTTTTGCGTTAATTGGAAGGCTACAAATTCAAGCGTGACCTATGATGAGTTTATAAATAATGCCACACAACTAATATGTCAATCATTCTATAAATACAGGCGAAACATATGTGCCACTTAGAATCTAAACGTATTTTTGCTGTTCTAGAAGTAACAGGAAATTATTTTGTGACTTGTCTGTCGACAGCGGCAAGCTAAATAACTGCTGTCGACGAAGTCGCATTAATAACACACTTTTATCGCATTCAATAATCGCCGTTGATAACAGGCCACCATCTTTCAAAAGTAATGTTAAAATTAGGTATTTTCTCCCCAACGGTGTTAAATAGCGCTAGAACGTG
Organism: Tribolium confusum; assembly: GCA_029207805.1. Lineage (NCBI taxonomy): Eukaryota > Metazoa > Arthropoda > Insecta > Coleoptera > Tenebrionidae > Tribolium > Tribolium confusum. The sequence continues at coordinate 3,737,393 of JALGAY010000004.1, forward strand.
GTTGTATAAACTTAGTAATTTTTTCTTGATTTTGTCTCTACAACTCAATAAAAGACAGTAAATAAATTAACAATAAACACCTGTTGGAATTCCGCTATTTCACAATCACTACAACACAAAAACAACCCAATTAAGGAGTTAGAAGAGACTGAACAGTCGGTAAAACAGGATACTGTAAGCGTTTATTCTCAAATTCTGGCGCCATTGATTAATAAGCGTTTTCATTTTTTTCTAAACTATATAAGCATATTAAGCTCTGTTTTTCTACTCGAGAAATATTAATGTGATAAATCTTCTATTGCTCTGTTTTACTGAAAGTCGAACTGTCAGTCAAATATTTTTTATTTAATTATTTTCTGTTTTGTAAAATGTAGACAAACACCACTTCCCTCACTTTCACTCAAGAATTATCAAATAATTCTTCGTTATTAATTAATTCTTAAATTTTCTTTGCCAAGGATGAAGTGATAGAAGATTATAGTGACATAACGTCCTATATTTTTTCTGTCTTTTTTATTTACCAAAATATCAATTTCTCTTCGTTTAGGTAAGACTTAGACAATGCTCTTAGCCGAGATAATGTTCTTCTATATGATTTATTAAACGAAATATACCGGTTTTGTTTAAATTATTTTTACAAATAAATCTTTTCAACAAATATACATTTTAAAAATAAAATTTAAATTTTCTTAAAAGATTCTAAAATTGACTTTAAAGTCATAGAACTGAGTTCAAATATCATAGAAATTCTGACGTTCTACGTCTATAACATCCATAAAAATACTCCAAATACAGTAAAAAAATCATAAAAACATTTTAATTTGCCATAGAAACGTCATAAATTGTCATAGAATTAGACAAAAATCCCAAACTGTCCCAAAAACTTGCAAAACTACAACAGAAAAGACCCAAAATTGTCAAAAAAACATAGAAACGTCAAATTAAATTTTTTATAGAATCATACAAATATTCAAAAATGCTTAATAAATCTTAAATTAACATAGAATAAACTATCATATATCATAAACTAGGGCCGGTTAAACATCTCCCTCGTACCATAATCTAGGCGGCCGTGGTTTAAAGTATACATAAAATATAGCAGCATTCTAATCATGAATCTACACTTAATATTAATGGGTGTCACAGAAACGTAGAAAAGCAATAAAGACTTCCCAAATTGACCTAAAAAAGTCCCACAATTTCATAGAAAAAGCCTAACTTGTTACAAGCATAACTAAAATGTTAGAAAAATGTCCCAAACTGCCTTTAAAAAAGCCTAAATTGCCATAAAATCATAGAAACGTAAAAAATTGGTATCGAATCATCCTAAATTATTGTCATATAATCATAAGAATTACTTAAGAACAACATAAATTTACTATTTTGCCCCAGAATCGCCCTAAATTCTGTAGGAATGTTTTTAATATACATAAATATGTCCAAAATTAAAACAAAAACGTACAAAAACGTCCAAAATATAATAAAAACGTTTTAAATTATTACCATAGAAATGTTTTTCACCATCATAGAATCATAAAAATGTCCCATTTTGTAAATTTTGTATAAAATTAGAAGCATTGTTGCAACGACAGTTCAGAATTATTTAGAACTGTTCTGAACATGCTGAACTGTTAAAACAAATCTATCAAAAGCCATCCCCAAAATATACCATAAAACGTCTCAGGCTACCATAGAAAAGACCTGAATAAAAAAAAAACACATAGAAACACCTAAATTGGCATAGAATCATACTAAATTGTCATAGAATTTTAGAGATGATTTAGAAATTGTAATACAAACATTCCAAATTGCCATGGAAATAACCCAAATTCTGTAGAAATGTTTTCAGTGTTCATAAAAGTGATTTAAAATATTTATTTTTTCAGTTTATGGTACTGTTATTTTAAATTATCGACCCCAGAGTAAAAGCAGTATTTTTATTTCCTTTTGTAACATTTAGTGACTTTAGAATTTCAAAATCAAATTTCACCTCTCAAAATTTTTCTAGATTTTTAAAATAAACGTTGTTGATCAAGCTGTAATACATACCATAATAATAAATTTATTTGTGTGTGTTTATTATATTTTTTCATTCCCCTCAAAAAATAAATATTTTTTTTTATTATAATCTACTTGTTTTATTATGGTTAGAAAATCCTGATTAAAGTAGGTCCAAAATAATCAGAGAAAACTTTCCATATGAAGCAAAGAGAAAGGATTCGCCACCCATCAGTTGAACAAAAAAATGCCAAAATTAGATCTATAATTAGAACTTTGTGAATGCCTCTTTCCATTTCAAGTTCTGTCTTAATTTTGTAAAGAAAAAGTGTGAGTGTAATAATAATTTTGTTTTAATTTTAATAAATCCATTGGCAATGACATACCATTATCTTCGAGAAAAGTCGTTTATTCAAAGAATAAGGGTGAAAAATACTTTGACGCGATTAAACTGCTATAAATAAAAGAGTGACTGCCTTGTCGTCGAATAATGCTTGCAAATAAAAATCGAGCCAATCGATTTGATTAATAAAACAGGGTTAAATGTGGCCCTAATCGAAAAAAAAATCCTCAATCTACTTTCCTTTTTGGAGCAGTAGGTGGTGAAACAATAAAATTTTACGAGCCGTATCGATATAGGTGGTTAATTTTATAAAAGCTTCTAATTCCAAAACCTGAAATTTTTGGGAATGTTTAAAGCAATGAATTAAGCCACGTGTTAGCGATGTGCTCACAAAATATTTATAGAGAGTAGAGACGACGGATCATTACAAATTGATTTGGCACGAATGGGAATAGATTTCGTTTGAAAACTCCTCTTGTAATTTAACCGAAAAAACGTCACCTTTAGTTGTCAAAAAGAAATAAAAGACGCGACTGCAATTCGCGCCGTATTTTTCGTTTAGATTGAGTTTGTCTTTAAAGCGAAAACTTGTGACATTTATTAAAATAGGATGACAAAGTTGTAAAAGAACGTATTCGTAGTTGGGTTCGAAATGAGATTCTTGGTACATGAAAACATCTGATAAATATCAGAACGTATAAAAATTAAATCCTGATAAAGAAACGAATCTGTAAACAACACCACAAAGACAGAAAATCTCAGAGACAACAATCGCGCTGTTTTTTACCAAAAGCAACGCACAAACTTATAGATTTATGGACAGGGAGGTATATACACATAGAATTAAACGGCGTGTAACAAACAGAGTGGCGTTTCCCATAGCTACCTGGTGGAACATAAAGTACAGGAAGCCTAGCGTTGTAGTAGGATTCACTTCCACGCAAGGCTCTGAACACTTCATCACAAGCTAAAGTGGTCCCTAGATACACATATTCCAACAAAAAACTTTCTTCTTATTATAATACTCTTTGTAGGAAAACCGCAAACGGTTATGTTATTGCTAATTACGAAATAATGAACCTGAACCAGACCAATAAAAAAAACTACATAAAAAATAACACACACATATTGCTTATTTATTTTAATTTTAAAGCCAAAAATTAATAATATATGTTTGGCCGAGATCAACTGACGTCATAAACTAAATGTGTTTGATTGGTTGTGATGGGCCCAGTGCGATGTGGTGGGGAATGTACGCGACACATTGCTCAATTATTATTGGTTGTATTATTGCATCAGGTTAGCAACTAGGCGTGGTCAAACGTCTGACATTCTGAGAAATTTATTTTACATTGCGGAATAACCCTGTTATTAATTTTTAAGCAAAAATTTGGAAATCACGAAACATTAATAATCTATTATATAAAACAGTATAACAGATTCAAAAGCTAAAAGCGTCCTTGTTCTATTCAACTTCCCAAATTAATATCTTTTAATTACTTTTGATAATATATTACAAATTGTTGTACGACCTAGATTAATAAATCCTTAGTGCTCTGTCATTTTCATTGAAGAAACTTGGCGAGATTCCGATTCTCTCAATTTAGAGCAGAAGTGATGGCAATAATTTACACACTATTGTGTACTAAAATTTAGTATTTAGCATCCTTTGTTATAGCAAATCGCTAAAATTTCTAATTGTTTTCTAGTAAGAATAATAACCATCAACATTTGTTTTAATTTTATGGTGTGTTGAAAGCAATTCATTTGTTATTACAAAACAGAAATGTTTGGTTTATCAGTTATTTACTTAAAACTTGATGCATTTCAATTTATGGAAGCGGAATTCGCGTCAAGTAATTAAAAAATTAAAATAAAAGTAATCCACAAAAATTTTAGTTGTTTTATTGTCTGTTCAGAGCATTATGTACTATTTGACCAAATTTTGCTGGCGTATGGAGGTTAAGTACGCCATTGGCTGGCTAAGAAGTGATATTTCACGTGCCAAATAAATTGGGTCAGACAGTACATACAAATTGTTAAAAATGTATTCAATATTTAGTTAAAAAGATATTTCTTTCAAAAACAAATAAATTCAGAAATGTCTGTTTTGAAAATTGAAACTAAAAACATAATCCCTTCTTTCCCACGCCCATTTGTTTCCAATTTTTTTAGGTGATGATAATGCTATCATGCTAGGCTTTTGAAATACTAATATTTTCATTTTGTAAATAGCCTTCTAAATATTTTTTTTCCAATTCTATAATAGTTATTTATTGTATAAGTGTTTTAGACAGCGTTTTATCCACGCAAAGATGTGCGAGACGCAGTCAAGCGTTTAATATTCTTAAGTGGATAAAACGCGACTAACACACGAATCCAATATAACGTTTTATCCACAATTATAGAGATTTAAAATCAGAATCGCCAAAATTTCATCTCATGTCATCAAAAAATGATTTGACATTACACTCTGACAGCGGATGTCATCTCAAAAATCATTAAAATTAACTAAAAAACATGGGAGGTGTAGAATCGTTGCTATTTATTTTCGATTGTTTATTGACTCCATCTGTACAAAACGCTGTGCAAGTTGGTGAAAATGGAAGAAAGTGATAGGTACTGTTCCTGAGACAATTCTTGGGGAAGCTGAAGAAGCGACTCGCCAGTTATTGCCTGCGAGGTCCAGGAAACATTATGAAAAAATATTTTCAGAATTTAATAAATGGAAAGAAGAACGGAGGGTAATAACAATAAATGAGAAAGTTCTGCTATCGTATTTCTTAAATTTGAAGAAGAGGTATGCAATTTCATCCATGTGGTCGAAGTACTCCATGCTGAAGGCTATAAAGGTCTATAAAAACATAGACATTAGAAAATATAGTAAGCTTATGGCCTATCTGAAGAATCAGTCAAGAGGATACAGGCCGAAGAAAGCTGCAGTATTGGAAAGAGCACACGTGGAAGAGTTTTTGACAAGAGCTTGTGATAAAGAATATTTGATAATCAAAGTAATCTTTGTCATTACATAGACATTGTAGATAATAAATTTTGGAATATTTTAGGTTGCTTTAATAATGAGGGTGTCTGGTGGCTGTCGATGCTGTGAGCTGACTAATTTAAAAATCAGTGTTGTAGAAGACAGGGGCGCATACCTGATTGTTTCGATACCAAATACCAAGACGGGCGTTTCACAAAAATTTACAATTATAGAAGAAGGATTCTCTATCAACACTGTGGAGAAGTGTAGGAAATACATGTCCTTACGTCCAAAGGAGTTATCTATTGAGAGATTTTTTTTACGATACGCTAATCAAGAATGTACATCGCAACCTGTTGAAATTAACACTTTATCGGAAGTTCCTTCTAAAGTTGCTTCGTTTTTGAATCTGGCAAACGCAGAATCTTATACCGGTCATTGTATGAGGCGCACTTCAACAACTCTACTTGCCAATGGAGGTGGTAATCTTGCAACAATTAAACGACATGGTGGGTGGAGGAGCTCCGCCATAGCAGAAACTTATGTCGATGATTCTGTATCTAATAAGCTTGATATCGCAAGGAAAATCCAAGGTTCTCCTTGTACTAGTCGTTCCTTCCTAGAGGAGACATCCATTGTTCCTACAACTACTATTCGTTCTGGAACCGATAACTACTACAAGCATCTTATTAATGGAAACGAAGTAAAATATGATATAATAAAAAACGAAATGTCTATTAATGTAAATGTTAATGTCAATATTAATAATAAATAGAATGCGATTGATTTAAGATTGAATTCTTTCATTATTCCACTAGTAGAATAAAGTGATTTCATTATTCCACTAGTGGATAAAGTGTTATTTTATACGGTTCGTAAATGTAGATAAAACTTCAATTATAAGGTAATTGTGGATAAATTTTTTTTTAGTTTCCTTATATTGGTCATTAGTAGCTTGTCCACTACTTCACTACGAAAAAATACTTCTCTGCTCTTCTTAATAAACATTATCTTTTTGAATAAATTTCGACTTAACGAGTTATTCCCTTGGATGACAAAATTATATAAATGTATGTACTGTCATATTTAATTTTAACTATTTTTAAATTTAAAAGTTTTGCAAAGAATCGGACAGTGTACACCCGCCAAATTGCACGAGCTTTCTATTTTAGCAGGTGGTTGTGGAAGAATAGAATATAAGTTTTAAAACTTCATCTAAGCCTAGTCGAAAATGAGTTTTCATTGGTTTTAAAACGTTGCATAACTTTATAATAGTTCAAATTTTTTAAATATTAAAATACTCACTTTTGTAGTCTTATCAAATTAATAAACAGTGATGTATGTATACCAGTTTATAGAATTAAATAACTAGTCACGGTTATTGAAAGACCTCGATCTCTCTTTTTATATATCACAAACTGTTATTTATTTTTTAACGATTGTATGAATGATTTATGGCAAAAAATTCTTTTCTTTCTGACAAGAAGTCCTCCAAGATATATTTCTTGAAATTCGTAGTCAGACCGCGTATCAATACGGCAATAAAGCTCAGACGAAGCGTCAAGAGTCCTACTTGATCCTTAATAACAGACCAAAGAAACAACGTATTATGAAACTTGTATTGTTCTACAACTATCAACTTATACAATAATAGAGTTGGATTTTCGATATTATTAGCTTTTTGACATAATAAATACTTTACCTGTTCTAGAAATAAAGCGAAGATTAAATTTGAGCTTTTCTAAAATTTTAATTATGTGCTTCAACAGCTTTGAATTCGCCATTATTTTCAATAGAAGAGCACCTTCGATTTCTGTCACATCTCGTGGAATTTTAGACGTTAATGTTTAGAACGAATCCCAAGTGGTTTTTCCGTTACATTATAAAAGAAGTTGGAGATCTTAACGCGACAGCTACGGATGAACTTGTCCAAATGTCAGAGACGACCTTTTAATGGCAAAAGAATAATAAACTTTTAACACAGGTGCAGAGTTTGTATTAAGCTAGGGATTGCTTATATCACCCACATTTGATTTGATATGGACTCGTAAAATATGTTTCGTTGGTGGTTTAGACGCTTTAGTAGCACTAAAAGTTAATGAAGCATTTCTGACTTTGTACGAGAGATTGCCAAACGAAATTTTTAATCGAGCCAGGAACTTATATCTAAGTTTTGCGATGAAAAGTTTTACAAAAATAAAAAACCTCTAGGTCGCAACTAGTTATTTATTCTGCGAAAAATTCAATTTTTAAAGTTTTATTACCTACCTGCAACCAAACGGTTTGTTGCTGTTAAGTAGACACTAAGTGCATTTTTATGTAGCCCTCACAAGGCGTTATCTACCAATTTCGTGGAGTCATTAAAAACTATTTTTGCCTGAAAATTACTGGCGGTTTTATATACGCTTTTATCTGATTCTTTAACAAGTAATAAAGTTTCGAAATTTTCTCGTTACGTTCTTTACTGAGGCGTACGGTTACCATTTTATTTCTTCCAGACTTGGAAAGGAAATTTGCCATTAAGCCGCTTATTCTTTCAGGGGTGAATGCTGTTTCTTGTGTTACCAACTACATCTAGCATTTTGACGAATCTTCTTTAATAACACTGTACATAATAGTATTTACACACAAATATATATAAAAAATGACACTGTCCACTGCTTAAATATTACTTAAATATCTTTTGTTGACTCTAAAAAAAACTTCAATTTATACTGAACTGATTATGTGTTTTAATAGTAAAAATCTTATAAAGATCTAAATTTTTACAAAAACATATCCAAATTTAAGATCAGACTCAAGCTGACGCAACTGACTGCCTTTTCAAACTTCAATACTACGCGAACTAATACCACACAATCAATAAAATTGTTCTAAAGTCATAACGTTTATGTTTCTTATTCTTTAGAAATCATTGTTTTTGATTCACGAATAAAACTAGAAACTTCAACTTTACTTTAAGTAACTATTGTAGTTGTACAAATATATTTTTTTTAAATATAGCAAGTTACAATGATAAAAATACTACAAATCAGTTTTCTACATTCTTGATTTTACTAAATTACTTTCTGTCGTGTGAAGAAACTTTGACATATTTTTTCTTATCTATTAGACATCTGTGTTGGAGCCATTGCAGGTAATTAGAATGTCATGTTTGCATAGCGCTTGAGTAAATTTTACACGCAACCTTTCAATGCGATATGGTAGAAACAACATAAAACATAATAATAATGTGTAGCTGGTATTTACCTATACTGTATAAAAACTGAACTCCTTAAAAAATATCGGAGCATTTAATAAACCGTACAAAGTATAGCATGCCAAAAAATTCATGCTTATTTAACAATATGTTCTCTTAAAATTTAAAAAAATGCCGAATATAAATCTTTTATTAAAGTCCTTATAGTCAGAGTCCATAAAAAGCACATTGTGGACAATTAATACGTAAAAACGCAGAAGTTAAAAAGTAGTTTAAGTTTGTAGCCGTGGGTTATTGTATAGAGAAAATTAAAGGTGTATTATTAGTTGCCTACCTACATTTATTTTTAATACTGTATCGTAAAAGTTATCTGTTATACTCTTTATATTTTTGTTCGATCCAGAAGATTAAAAAGATCTCAGAGAGCGTAATAACCCCTAGAGCTTCTTTTTGGCCGGTCCGCAAAAGTCTAGGGTTCTAAATTTGGAATTGTGCTAGTGTACAGTACAGACATTTAGTGTACAGTTTGAGAAAAAATTTCTAATGCCTGAAAGTTGCTTATGGTTTTAATAGGTTTTGACGTGAGAACATATCAAGCCTTCAACTCTGAAACACAAAATTCTGTTCAACACAGTTATCAACAAATCTTGATTACGTTAGCAACACAAAATTATAATTTTAGCATAATTTTGATACTTTATTGTTTAAATTTGTAATTTTCAATCATATTTCTGTCTTCTTTCTTTTGGTCAGCATTCTTCTTGTTCCTCTTTCGTTTCTAGAAAGATGTTCGTCCTTTTTTAAGTTTTTCTATATCCATCCTCACTGTTTTTGTTTTTAATCGTATTTTCTTAAACTTTATATTCGAAACGTTGTCTTTTATATGTATTGTTTAAGAACACTATTGTATTATTATAGAATCTACATTTCCTTTTCCTTTGAATCAAATTTTTCCTGTTCTTTTTCTTCCAGTGACCTATTTTAAAGTTTTTCTGAAATTTTCTTTTCGTTTTTGATATCTTATTTAGTTTTTATCAACGTAGTAATTGTTATTTTTCTTTCTCGTTTCGTCACAGCTTCTCACTCTCTCAATCATAGTTTGTTTGTTTTTTAGAATATTTCTTACTTTTCTTAAATCAGCCTTTGTTCTCTTTTTCTTCTTAACATAATTTTTCTTTGTCCTTCTTTTTCTCTCGATCATAAATATTCAAGTTGTTTGCTACATTTTTTGTTCTTCTAAAAACTTTTTTGTGCGTTTTCACCCAAAACGTATTTTTGCTTATTAGCCATTCTCTCTTCAGTCGGCATTTTTGAATTTGTCTATAATCTTCTCTAGATGCCTAGCGAATTGTCAGGCCATATTTTTGACATCCAAATTATGGTAAAATAGACGAGAAAATTTGCCCTAATATCGACAACAATCATTGGGTTAATTATAGCCCCCCCAATCAGTGTTCGCCTAGATCTACAAAATTTAGCGATCCGCATTTGCTGCTCCTTAAATTAGAAGAATTGCTTATCGGCCTTTGCAAACTTGCGATTTATTTGTATATTCCCTTAGAGAATTTTCAGCACATTCTCCAGGTATTTTAAATGCTTTTGTTTCTTGTGTGTAGTCTTTTAACTCTCACCACAACCAACAGGTGGCAAAAAACATACACAATTTTTTCTATAAAATATTTCTATATTCATTTGTCTTTCAAAATTCCCAAAAAATTAGTCATACTGCATTTTGATAAAATACTACCTTTAAGCACGAATCGTACAAAATTATTTTTTAGGAAAATAAACAATCAAACAAAAACTTTTAAATAAATATTGTTGGGCATACAATGTAACAAAAGTAAATTGTGAAAATAAATAAATTAAATACAGTGTTTGTGTTCAGTTCTATTTGATGAATTACTAATTAAAATAAAATAAATAGCACACAATAAAGTTATGCTGATTATATAAACAATAAAACAAATAGAAAAATTATAAAAACAAAATCTGTAATACAGTTGATTAAACAATTAAATAATCGCACCAATTCTATTTTATTTATTATCTATTATGTGAAATATTTATTGCTGTATCCTCAATAGAAGTTCAATAATAAATTTAAAAAAATAAAAATTAATAATTTAGAAAAGCTTTTATTTAGAGATCATTTTCTGGCCGCCATACAGTAACTTCTCAAAATTTTGACAAGTAAAGTCATTTATGTTATACGTGTCATGTCTCAACACAGATAAATAATAAAGATCTCAAGACCTCTACCATAAAAATAAATTTTAATTTTATATTCTCTCCTGGAGAGTATAGTGTTTACAAATTCATGGTGGCTTGAACAATTCTCGGGATTTGACTCCATTTTAAATAAATACAAACTGGAACTGTAATCTAAAAACATGTGTACATATCAAATGATATTTATTGTAACACTATGAGCACATCAAACACAGTTTTCCGCATAAAATTATTTATTGCATTTTAAAAAAGAATGATTTATTATGCATTGCAAAGTCAATTTGTTAATAGGGCATTATTTATGATTACGAAGTAAATCCATTTAAAAAATTGACAGAAAAAATACAGCTGATTTATTGCAGAAAGAAATTTTATTTGAGGCGAATTAAGCCAAAATTTGAAAAAACTGGCTAATAATAACCTGGCTAAATGAACAACTTTGAAGAGAGTTTACCTTATCTCCATCACAAATTTGATAGATATTGATAGATACCTTATGATAGATATTGCATTTGTATTTCTATCACAATGGAATTAGCCATACGATTCATTTTTTCTTATCAAATTAATAAAATTCAGATTCGGATTTTTTTGATTTGATTTACCAAAACTAAATTTTTAAACTAAAAAGGATACTTTCCAAAACACTAATCTCCTTTTTATAACTGCCTTAAGTGACAACAAAAAATTTTTGTATGAGATTAGACAAAAGTGAATTACGATATCCCTTATCCTTGCAGATTATAGCAATCCATTATTGACCTTGCTTGTCGTTCAATAAGTCGAAAGGGATGATTTGCTCATCCCCAATTTAGGTGAGTTTCATTTCGGATGCAGCAAAGCTGGCCCTATTTGCCCAGCAAACAAGCCGAGATTTTAACATAATTTGTGTAGGAAAACAAACATAGAGAGACAGTGATCGCGATTCCAATGGTTCGGGCACGACTGACGCTCTGACTTCAAAGGCCGGGAAATCAATAGAATAGGGGAGACACCCAAAAATTACAGCGAGTCGAACGAAAACGTTGCGGAAACATTACATCTATCCGAAATGGTCGCCACCCACTCAAATATTAATCAGTTATGGCCAATTTAAAGGACCGCGTTTTGTAAATTTCACTTTAATGGATTCTCTAACGCGAGCTTTGCAGGGTTATATGACAAGAACGCGACTCGAGGTACACCAATCCTTGCATAAAAACAGCGATTTTTACATTTTTAATATTTTTTGTTTGCAGGCTTTGGGAACTGATTCAAAAGGTAACGAGGTTTTATCAAGCATTGAATTCAAATTCGGAGTTATTAAAAATGGGGTGAATAAAAGCTGAGCGATAACAGAATCTGCTATTGATATCTCGGTTTTGTTTTTCAATAAACCACAAAATATGGGCTTTATAATACAAAATTATTAGTGCATATTTGTAAACAGAAAAAATATTAAAAAAGACAAATATTCATCATCTGGTGTGAAGAAAACATTTTGGTCTAATCATTCAGTCTCAATTTATAAAAATGTTAATATTATAGCAGGTCTGGTAAGTAATTTTTGAAAAAGAAACTATCTCGATAATTCAACATAGCAAGCTTCACAATTCTTTTCTGATAAGAGCATGGATCTGTAAAAGATCCTACTCGTATAAATTCAGCTATACGATCTTAACAAAATAATACATCTATCCGGACGCGCAGTCAGTAATCTCAAATGTAGGCTTTAGTAACTGAGTGGTTAATGTTTTGACACATTGTTTTAAATTTGATCTTAACAACAAATTTTACTAGATTTGATTCAAACTACTTATCCATATTGCCGTTGTATGTTTAGTGCCGTTTTACCCCATCCTCCTCTACTTCCAAATATGAAACTTTTTACCATAAGAAGACCTTTACAATATGCGCTACACATTCTACCTACATGCCAAACATCTTATGGCACTTTTCATATATCGAATGGATCGTTTGAATAATTTCTCTGCTTTGCGTGTTTTTCATCACTCAGCAATTTACTGAACGACGTTTAAAGATGCGGCCGTCAAAACCTAAGCATGTTCCTTTGTAGTCACTAATTGATTTTTATACTTGGCCTAGTTTTACATATCCTGAAGCTAATCTTGTAGTTTAATGATGAAGTCCTGACAGCTGTCGATTCACGAGATACTGGTGCTATATACTCGGTTTGGATGACTTGGAAACAGGGATTTTGGTTTGTGTTGTGGTGGTTTAACATGTACTTCCTACCTAGAGGCTGTAGCAGATTTGCAATCGAAATCAGTGCTGAATTTATTTTTTGGTGCTCTGCAGTGCGAGGGAAAATCATATTCGATTGCATGAAACAATATGCAAACTTCTGGTTCGTGTTAGGGCCAAAAGCAAGGGCACGGTTATGTGAACGCATTAATACGGGTGCGCCTTTACATTTCAGACATGTGTCGCCATTTCATAAAATTTTATGTAAACCGTAATTGAATGCAGATTCGCGTTGTGTTTCTTGGTTTACTTTCAGACCTAATTGGGGACTTGTTCTTGCTTTAAATATTCTTTTAAATGCTTGAGGTGCTGCTCAAATAATACTTTTTATATTGTCTTGTATTTTCTGCACATAGCTTTTCAAACGGAAATTAAATTTCTTACTGAAATCGTATTTCGCTTTTGTCTTAACTTCATTAATCTTCAACGGAATATACGTTGGTATCTGAGAGTTTTGTTGATTCTTTGGTCTTTCAAATTGTTTCTCAAGTTTTTTTCAATGACAGTAATTAAACTGGTTTCATTTAGTTTGTTACATAATTCAATTTAACCTAAATAATATCAACACAAATTGTGTTAACTAATTGTTTTGTTGTCATTAATATCTAGCAAAATGACGAAGTTAAAACATTTGTCTATTTCGCTTAGTCAGATACTGTGACACTGTTTTTCTTCTATCCAGAAACAAGAAACAAGGTTGGCAATACTGATAAAATGATCTTTAAATTTTAATCAAACACAACACTCAAAAATGTCCTCCACTTATAAAAAACAAAATATTCGTAACCTGTGTGCAGCCACAATAATAGTTATTTACATTAGAGTGCGGTAAGTAAAATTTACCGCAAAATTAGTGCTCAGACTAAATTTCAGGCCCGAGCCAAAGGCGAGGTTCAGATAAGTCTAAGCACTGTAAATTAACTATCGCACAACTGCATTAAATTTTTTGATCGAATAAATTATAAAAAGTCATATTTATAATCATAATTTATAATAATATTTACATCTGTGACAGTAGAAAAGAATTTATTTTACGTTAGTAACTCTACATTTTGACAGTACGAATATTCAAAATTGGCATTGTTAGAGATCGAAGATAATCATCTTTCATGTTTTGGTTTCTTTATAATGTATTGTTTGCTACTAAGTAGAGCTGAGTTTTAATGTCTTTATTGCATAATCAGCTTTACAGTCCTACGTAAAAATAACAAAAAAAATTACACAAATTAACAAAAAAAAATTCTTCTCCAATCTTCTTCTATCACACGTAACTTCTTTCATCCATTCTTCCCCTTCTCCATTTTCGTTTAGAACTTTTCTCCTTCCATACTCACACATTCTTAACTCTACACACTCTGACAAACAATGCTCTATCGTCTCTCTTTCTTCTCTACATAATCTACACATTCTTTCCTAATCTTCTCTCCAAAATTCATTTTCCTTTTCTTCATTCTCGCATCTAAATCTTGCAACCATTTTTTTATTTTTACTTTTCATTTAATCTAAATATTTCGGTGGTAACAATTAGGGCATATTTTGAATTGTATAGTGTCAGCATCTCTTTGTTTTAGTTCTTCTTCGATTGTTTTTCCTCCTTCTCTCTTTCTTTCAATTTCTACAAACGCATACCCCTTTTGGTCATAGTAGTCATCTCGTTCTATCCACCTAACATTACCATTTGCTCTTTTAATTTCCGCCCAGCATTGTTGTAGTATTCTGCATTCTTGTCGCATTCTTAGATTTTCCTCGAATCTCACCGCTCTTTTTCCTGTTTCCACTCTCAACTTTTCTCTCTTACTATGTACCCTGGCGTTTCTTTATTTAACCCTTTCTTTATTTTATATACTTGTCTTGCACACGCTCAATTTCTTCATAATTCTTCCATCTCCATACTTCTGCTCCATACATTACAATACTTTTCACCAAACTCACAAACATCATCATTCTTCTTTTAAAAATTTTACCAACTTTACGCTCGCTCCAGACACGTCCTATTACTTTGTTTGCTTTTTTGACTACTTCCTTTATTTGTCCTTTGTCTGTCAAACTACTATTTAATACATATCCAAATTATTTCAACTCTTTCACTTATTCTATATTTTTTCCTTCCCATTTTCATTCATCTTCTTTTTCGTTTCTTACTCTCTATCCAAACACCATCATTTTTGTTTTATCTACATTAACTTGGAGTTTTTTGTTTCTTACATATCTTTCCATAACTTTTATCATTTCTTTCATTTCACTCTTGCTTTTTGCTACAATTACTAAATCATCTGCAAACGCCATTATTGTTTGTTACTGTGTTTAAGAAATAAATTTTCAGATTTCTTCAGATTCACGCTAAATGTCATAATTTAGCATTTAGTATTTTCAGTGCTCCAACCTTGACGACTTGGTTAAATTTTCTTCATTAGTCCATTGAAGATGTCTTCAAACCTCACAATTAATCAAGAAAGAGCAATTATTTTTATATTGTTATAGAAACACGAACATTCAAATTTCTGCTTAGTTTTAGAAGATTCAGATTAGTTCCGTAATGAAAAACACTAGTAAAAATGTTCAATTTTATTTTTGAAATTGTATAAAACATCCACTCAGCGATTCATTGCATAATTGAAGAAAATTTCGCTGATGAACCATTTCTTATCTAAATATTTTAGGATACAGTACAATTAGAGAACTTAATTCAAGTCAGCATAAATATCAAAACAGACCAAATCCCTATTGCGGCAGAGCTTCTATTATACTTCACTGCAATAGATATGATTGTTGGAACAATTGCTTTGTAGCAACATAAAAGTTAAACTATGGCTGGGCTTTAGAGACCCACTTTGCCAGTATAAAGATCTTGTATCACAATCCTTAGTGAACTGCTTATCCTTTTCCTGAAAATAACTTAAGCAGAATTTTAAAACTTAAAAGTTAAGTTGTAATTTGTATTCGCGGATTTTTTCACCCATATTTTATCGGTATTCCATTTAGCATATTTTTTGTATACATCACAGACAATCCTATCGTTGTATCCTTTTGATTTGTTGGCAAGCTTTGTGAATGATAAATGATAACACATGTATAAACACCTTCAATAATGGTGTATAAATTTGCGAAAAGCAATATATTTGCACTTTGTATGTTAACAACATAGTTCTTAATAGATGATGCACTGAGATTATATATACGTTAATTAAATTTCCTGGTATCTAGTAAACATAATCCTTTGGATTAAATTCTTAACGACAGTATATCCTTAACGTTGTCCTAAATCTAAAATTGCATTCCGTTTAACAATTCACCAATTACCAAAACTGAAATCATCAACAAATGCAATATCTGCAGCGTTTTCAGGTTATGTGGTCAGGGGCGGGTCAAAGGATTGCAGTGATGACCCTGTTAGATAAAGGATAAATTACATGCGGTCGCTTTAAGATAAAGGATCGATTCTACATGTATAATCACCGGTTTTATATGTTTGCGGTTCTCTTCGAACAATTAATCCCTTATCTCCTTTGGCGAAATATCACTGATTTCTAAGACGCCTCGGAAACCGATAAACACGATCAGCAAAAACTTTTAATTTCTCTGATTAAACCTGAAAGACCCCATCGCGGAAATTGCTGAAGCAAAATTTGTTCTCTCCAAGGAAACGTTTCATTTTCATTTTAATTAGGTCACTCATGCTGGAACTTTACTTTAATACTGTTTCGAACCAAATCGTCAAACGCATTTTGCATTACTTGATTCCTCACTCAAAATTTACCAACTTCTGTTTACTCTTTCCCTAATTATAGTAACTCCCACGTAAAAAAAAAAATTCAGATGAAGCTGTCTGTTAGTAAACCCACTCCCAGCGGGAAACCCTCCCTGCGCGCCAATTGTAGGTTTGAACGTTTATTTTTCGTTTAAATAGTAACTAATTTTGTAAATCTATAATGATATTATTTATAAATATTTATATAATATTCTTTAGATTTAAAGATTTTGAATTAATAACTAACAATTTATTTCTGCTGTACACACAATAACGGCAATTGATAAATACAATTTAATTCAACCACGTCGCTTCCGAGAATATCGCTTACTCTTCATTCGGGTTTTCACTAACTGACTAACACCCGGGTCAATGTCCTCGCTCCTTATATAATGATACTGTCACGAAGCAGAAGTTCATTAGCCTGCTAGGTCGAAAACCTGCCGATGCGGATGAGCTATTGCTGATATCGACTAAATCACCGTCGGTTGAGGCAATAGCTGGCTCAGCATTTAGGGGATCGGCAAACTAGTGAGCTGCGTTAATCGGGGAGTCGGTTGGTAGCGTTCGACGAAGAGAGTTGAGTTAGGTAGAGTGTGAGATTATGCCCAGCCCTTTCGAGTGTGTCAGAATGTCACTGTAAGTAGCTCTTAAGTATTCTATCCGCTGTCTAATATGTATATCTCGATCATCATTAAATTACCTTTTATATTAAAACCCTGTTTTTAATCTCAACCCCACCTCACGAGGCAAAGCCCGTGACAATACGTTGTTAGTTTCGCGACCTTTCTCCACTCAGGCGAAGCAATTCCTCTTGATTGGTCTATAAAGGCCTGTCGACTAATAATTTTAACTTCAAAATTCGAAAGAACTCGTGAAGACTGTTCTAAGTGCCACAACTGTCTTTATTTTGTATCAAATTCGTATAATAGGCGTTTTAAATGATTACACAAACGCATTATCCTCTGACACAATGTATAGAAGTGCTGGTGATCAGTTTGACCGTTGACATTTGACCGAATTTATTAGAAAAATTATTGTCACTCTGCAATTCCGTTTTAGTATTAATGCAGCTGTAAAGATAGATTGAAACAATAAACGTAATTAGATTGCGCTCGCGATATAAATCTTACTATTAATGGCAATTTTACGTTTAATTGTATGATATGGCTGTCCCACTTGTCTCGTGTCGTAAATTATAAATTAATTTAGGGCAGTTAGTAGCTGAATTGTTGGTCAAATAAATTAATTAAAGAATAATAATAAATGGCATTTTCCAGTCACTGTAATCTCATTAATGAAGTTCTTTTATGTAAATTGCATGAAAATTAAAATTTGTCCGTTGCACGACTTTTATTTTTAAATGTAAACACCTCCGGTCAGGCTTCATTGTTTTAGAAGTAATGAATATAAAACAATTTGATTTGTTTCGAGAATTTAATTAAAATGTTTATATTTCGTTCTGAAACGGTACAATTTTCAATATAACTCTCTTAAATGAAAAGAATTTTCCTCTAATATGGATTTTCTCAAAAATAAGATATTATGCTCATTTTTTTATTTTTTTGAAACATCAAAACAAGCAACTAAAACATCCCAGAAAAGTTGCAAACAAAATTTTTGTCTCTTTAATCCTGCGAGTAGAATTTTTCGTATTGTTACGAACTAGTGTAAAAAGCAAAATTATGAATCACATTATAGCACGTAATTCTGAGAAATATTCGTCACGGCCATTGACAGAATACAATAAAGCTGTGTTATCGTTCCACATGAATAAAAGTTGTTCGCGTTAATTTGACGGTGATCGTAGTTATTACTGTGAGAACATCAAGTAATTTATTTGTATATTCGTGTATATATGTTGTAGATAAGCCTGCTACATAATATAATAATAAATCAATAAAAGTATAAGAGGAGAAAAAATATTTTTTATGTTTGGAAATCCGCAAAGGTGTTTTAGTTTTTCTGCTAGTGGGAAAAGCGATAAGAATTCAGGATTTTTGTATCATTTAGGATCAAGGAATAGAATGTATACGCACTTCCGAAAACCCTTTAACTTTTTCAGCTTTACGCATAGGCTTTCCTCTACCGCAAACTGCTAACGAATATATTACGTAAAGCAACAGAAAGGATTTAGTAGAAAAGAACTTGTTTTGATATTCCCTATAGCAATGAATCGTATCCACTATCCTATAATTTCCTGTTTTCGTTAGTGTATCGATGTCATCATGCAAATTTTATGCAGATCTGTATGTTACCACGGAAAACCGCTTTTCACTCATGATAATGCTCTCAGTATTTCGGAGATTTTTAAGTTTCAAGTAGAATTAAGTTACGATCAATTAAAATTATAAATTTCGGCGTTTTATCGTACTTGGGGAAGTTTTCTGCTGAAAAGCGAAATTAGGATGGGCTTGAACGGTTCAAAAACCTGAAATATGTCGAATTTGCAAATTTTCTCTATAACGAACACTCCAAGATTATTTATGAGGGTGATCTAATAACCTAATCGAATTTTTAATTTGAGGTGAACACGTTTTAATCAAATTAATACTGCATAGAGAGAACCGTTTGCCAAATTGTTAACCTGATATTTATTTAATCATGACGTATCTTTCGGGTTAATGGTGAATGAAAGCTCCGAAGAGCCTGAAAAATTTTCTCTTCTTCACGCAACTCTTTCGTGGCACAATAAATCAATAAAAAGGGAGAAACTACATAGAACTTTAGCCACGAATCACAACATTTCACCTGTCTCAAGCACACAAACTTTTACTGCTAAAAATTTTTTTTTCAGGATCATCAAGTCTCTTATAAATATAACCTTAATTTTCATAACTTTACATCTTGTAATTTTGTTTCCTAATTTTATATAATAGTGAGGTAAACAGCAATTTCAGGTAAGGATATTAAGAATGTTGAAAATGATTTATGACGTAATTTCAATCTTTGTCGAAGTTACATTTGTGATAAAGAGCTTTAAAACTAATTTTTAATTATTCGAAAAGGGATTTTAATAGATTAAAGCACGACTATATTTAGTAAAAGATAGTAACACGAGATCTCCTGATTAACAGTTTTATATTTAGTCCTGATTTCCGTAAGACGTTAGAACATAACTTATTTAACTTATCGGTAACTTACCATAAATATCTCGAGTAATTTACGTGAGTCGTTGTTAACACGCACTGAAATAAAGGTGTACCTAATGCGATAATGTATTGATAGGATTGCTATATTTGTTAATAACAGTAGAAAATTGACATAGAATGATTTAGTTCTTGATAAACAGTCTAGGTTTGCTGTTTCGGCCTTTCATTAATCATATTTCGAATAAATTTGCATTTGATGTGATTTTTATCGGGCAAATAGTATAGTTTTAACGATTTTACATTACAAAAAAAACTGATTCAAATGTATGTCAACCCTCATCAAGGGGAAAAAATTCTTGGAATTCTATTTAAGTAGCAACCTTTAAACTTAACCAAATTAAGTTTGCGCTTGCTTTTTACTTCAAGACAGTTTTTGCTTTAATTA
Source organism: Tribolium confusum (assembly GCA_029207805.1). Lineage (NCBI taxonomy): Eukaryota > Metazoa > Arthropoda > Insecta > Coleoptera > Tenebrionidae > Tribolium > Tribolium confusum. The sequence goes on from JALGAY010000004.1 coordinate 3,757,674, forward strand.
AAAGAGAATTCCTTTTTCTACACTTACTTTTTTGAAGCTCGTAATGCAGCCAGATTTGTTGACGGAATTCTCTTAAAGCGGTTCGGATCCATGATTTAGACAAAAATTAATCGAGATATTTATTTTTAAAATTAATGAAGAGGTCTAATTTACTAGTGATCATAGATTGTTCATCAAATAATTTTACGGTAACTACAAAGCCTTAATTGCCAAACTACTCCGGTTTTGTTAGTTCTTTTGAAAATAACAAATTCTATGTGTTAGACAATAAAAAATTATAAAAGAAAAAGTGATTTACAACGCTTTATAGAATAATTTATGCATAAAAAGGCTATAGGCTTCATTAACAAAAATTTATCATCATTTGCTTCTTGTAAAAGTTGCTAATATTCAGATTTTCTTTTTAGAAAGGCGATTAAATGCACACTTACTAATGTTAACCTTCTTTTTCTTTTTCATTATTGTTCTAATTATAGAATAAAAAGCCCAGAGACTATGACTTATACTTTTGATAAATAAGCAAATATGCAAGTAGAACCTTCTCATGTGTAACATTTTTAACATTTTTCTCGTCGCACCATGAACTGAGCCGTTGAAAAAACATCTCGTACTTTTTTTGGGCCTCTCTAGTACCAAGCAAGAAGCAACATATGTAGCTGCTTCCTCGATATCAGAAGGTAAACTTTCTGAGTCATTCATGTTTACAATTTTCTTATTTTTACCCCAAAATCCAATTTTAACTGATTATCTCAAAATATGCGAGCTTTGTTTGAAAAATTGTAAGCGGTTGCCATAGTGCTTACTGAATATACATAGGTACTGAATATCCACCTTACTTTTGAAGTAAAAAAAAGTTATCGGAATCATTAAATTTTCAATTTTTTTAATTTTTTACAGTCACTCGTTGTGTAATAATGCTTCTATCCCACTAGTAATATAATATTTATTGTATAAGTGTTTTAGTCAGCTTTTGTCCATGCAAGAATGTTTAAGCGCGAGACGCAGTCGAGCGTTTAATATCCTTAAGTGGATAAAACGTGACTAAAACACGAATCCAATATAACGTTTCATCCACAATTTCAGAGATTTAAATTCAGAATCGCCAAAATTTCATTTTATGTCATCAAAAAATGATTTGACATTACACTCTGACAGCGGATGCCACCTCAAAAATCATTGAAATTAACTTAAAAACATGGGAGGTGTTGAATCGTTGCTATTTATTTTCGATTGTTTATCGACTCCATTTGTACAAAACGCTGTGTAAGTTGGTGAAAATAGAAGAAAGTGATACTGTTCTTGAGACAATTTCTTGAAGAAGCTGAAGAAGCGACTCGCCAGTTATTGCCTGCAAAGTCCAGGGAACATTATAAAAAAGTATTTTTAGAATTTAATGAATGGAAAGAAAAACGGGAGGTAATGACAGTAAATGAGGAAGTTCTGCTATCGTATTTCTTAAATTTGAAGAAGAGGTATGCAATTTCATCCATGTGGTCGAAGTACTCCATGTTGAAGGCCGCTATAAAGGTCTATAAAAACATAGACATTGAAAAATATTGTAAGCTCATGGCCTACCTGAAAAATCAGTCAAGAGGATACAGGCCGAAGAAAGCTGCAGTATTAGAAAGAGCACACGTAGAAGAGTTTTTGAAAAGAGCTTGCGATAAAGAATATTTGATGATCAAGGTAATCTCTGTCATTACATAGACATTGTAGATAATAAATTTTAGAATATTTTAGGTTGCATTAATAATGGGAGTGTCTGGTGGCTGTCGATGCTGTGAGCTGACAAATTTGAAAATCAGTGATGTAGAAGACAGAGGCACATACCTGATTGTTTTGATACCAGATACCAAGACGGGCGTTTCAAGAAAATTTACAATTATAGAAGAAGGATTCTCTATCAACACTGTGGAGAAGTGTAGGAAATGCATGTCCTTACGTCCGAAGAAGTTATCCATTGAGAGATTGTTTTAACGATACGCTAATCAAAAATGTACATCGCAACCTGTTGGAATTAACACTTTATCGAAAGTTCCTTCAAAACTTGCTTCGTTTTTGAATCTGGCGAACGCAGAAGCTTAAACCGGCCAATGTATGAAACGCACTTCAACAACTTTACATGCCAATGGAGGTGCTAATCTTGCAACAATTAAACGACATGGTAGATAGAGGAGCTCCGCCATAGCAGAAACTTATATCGAAGATTCTGAATCTAATAAGCTTGATATCGCAAAGAAAATCCAAGGTTTTCATTACTAGAGGAGACATCTATTATTCCTACAACTACTATTCGTTCTGGAACTGATAACAACTACAAGCTTCTTATTAATGGAAACAAAGTGAAATATGATAGAACAAAAAACGAAATGTCTATTAATGTAAATGTTAATGTCAATAATAATAATAAACATAATGCTATTGATTTAAGATTGTATTTTTTCATTATTCCAGTAGTAGAATAAAGTGCTTTCATTATTCCACTAGTGGATAAAGTGTTACTTTATATGGTTCGTAAGTGTGGATAAAACTTCAGTTATAAGGTAATTGTAGATAAATAACTATTATTGAAATATCTTGAGTCCGGTAGCATTTGTTGAGCTAAACAATACTTAGTTCAAATCCTTGTGTAGTTATGTCCTAATTACTCGGTTTAATGTGTTTATAAACGGCAGCACTGCAGAATTAAGTGCAAGCCACTGTGACGTGACTTAAATATCTAACCCTCGTGCAATGAAATGCATTGGAAACTTTGTTGTCGCCGACCTACATTTGAGTAAACTTCCAAAAAAAACTAATTTACTTAAACTAAGTTTAAATTTCCTAAGTTAATCACATTTAAAAATTTTAAATTTCAATAACAGAGTTTATAATAAGCGATGAGATCATCCTTTAATTATGTTACAATTTTAATTCGCTGTTTTTTTTTTGTGAACCCGTAATATATAAAAAATCAATTTGGTTAAGTGGTTCGTCGTTATCTTCAAGATAATCGTTCACGCAATTCTTATATTAGCCTCGTTTATGTACTATTACAGAAAAATTTGCATTAAAGAGGTATTTTCAAAAATTTGTTTACCCTGCTTGGATACATTAAAGTACATAATTGTGTAACCAAAAACATTCATTGGAAAAATATCCCTCCTAAACTAATTTCAAATTGATCCAAAATAATCTTCAAAAAAGCTTTTCTAAGTGAATTCGTATTTACGAGAAAAATATTTATTGTCTATAGATTCGTTAAAGCTCTGAAAAGCTCGTCCGCTTTTTCGTCACTCCTTCATCTTGTCCTCGTATTATTTTTGTGTACTTTACAAAACACACAAAACTTGCAACAAAACTCCTATTTCTTTAATATTGACAAGTGTTTTTGTTTACTTTTTTCGATACAATTCTCGCTAAAAGTAAGCGTCTTCTATCTAATTTCAGATTTTATATAGCACAGTAAAATTAAACTTTAACATAGAAAAAATTCTGACTAAATTGAATTATTATGAAGATCTTTCTTTATTTAGACGTCCTTAACATATCCTCAAATGTACCCTTCATTTGAACTGCGAGTTCCAAATTTTTAAAAGCACAAAAAGAAAAAAAATTTCGTAGAACTACTTTTTTCAAAAAGACTCTCGGACTTTAAATAAAGATCTTTAAGTGAGCTAATTTCAAGTTAGGTAATACCTACCAGTAATAAGTGTTTTTCATGGTAGTAACTCAACTTGAAATTAGCCCATTAATATAATAAGGAATTTTTTCAAAGTTTTACACAATTTTTATCTAAAACGTATTGTATTTATCTAATTTCTTAATTGTTGGTTGAAATTTGTGTTGACATTTACAGATATACTAATACAAAAACATCCCGCAACGTGTTTTAACGCCTGTTCGTGCTTTAATTAATTCGGATTCATTCGTGACTACAAATAATTCAATTAGGCAACAAATACGTATGTGTCGAGAAAATCTCGTAGCAGTAAGGAGGTTTAAATGAGGTGAAACTAGATCCAAATAAGAAACCTCCATTTGTCTCCACGTCACACAATCTACAACCCTAAGTAATTCAAACTCGAAGATCAAAGTGCATAATAAAGGAAGCAAATGTTATTTTCGATTTGACATTTTAAGATCTTATTAATACGTTTTCTATCAATTGAGACAGAAATGAATTTCTCTATTTTTGTATTTCCTTAATAGAAAAGGTTTCCAATTACTTGTGTTGTAAACAGTTCCACACTTTGGCCGGTTTTGGTAACTTTAACTTGCCTTTTTTATATTACTTATCAAACTGAAACGTTGTAAGAAAGTTTAATACCTGTTTTTGATCCTATTGGATGAAAACACTCTACCAAGTTATAAAAGTAGAACAAAAACAACAAATTCTGATCACGTTCCAGTTGAAATCTTTGAGAAGTTTTTTTGTCGACACGCTTACAATTATCGTTTTAATAAAAAACACTAATTGCAGAAGTTGATGCCGAAAAACTTTTCGACAAATTATTTATAATTCATGTTAATCAAGCAGTTCGTCGAAGTGGATTTTAAAAGTCACCAGAAATTATGAGGACTTTACAGATTTTGTTTTTATACAGAATTGACGACTGGTTTCATTTCTTTTCAAAACGTGTATTTAAAACCCGAAAGAATCAGATTTTTTTACTGACCTTTTAATATGCATAGCGTGCCAAGATAAATTTGGTTTGAAGTATTTGATAATGCAAAAAATTCTGCTCTTGTAACTTTTGACAACTCAAATTGATTTAAAATTAAAACACCAAATGTTTTAAGTTTGATTGTTATAAAATACCTCAAAAAACGAAATATTTTCAGAATGTAGCATTGCAGCAAGCCGTTATACAACGTTTATCAGTTGATAAAGCAAATTTCGTATAATTCTAGCTATTGACACATTCAAATAAAAAATATTAATGCTCATTTCACCAGTTCAATCACAGTATAGGAATAAATCAGTATGGACAGTTGATAAAAACTTGTCAAAAGCTGGCATCCCTTCACGTAAAATGTGTAAGATGGAGCCACTGATTTTTAGAATTTTAGGCAACTAATAATACAGATTTAATCTAAAGGGCTATAACTGTAAATTATGTAATATATAATCAAAAGACAAGGGTAAAACAACAATTAAAATAATTTTTATAGTATTTTATTTGCAGTTATAGAAATTTAGATTTAAATTGTGTATTACTAGTTGCCTAAAAATATAAAAATCAATGGCTCCATCTTACACATTTTACATGAAGGGATGCCAGATTTTGACAAGTTTTTATCAGCTGTCCATACTAATTTATTCCTATACTGTGGTTCAATGCATAATTAACGCACAGTTAACGTAGATATGCCAACGGAGTTGGGAACAAAAAAAAAAAACAGAGATGAAACTAAAAAAAATTTAACATTTTATTGAATTTCAGCTGTTTGTCGCAGTAAAGGTGTTGACAAGACGTTTACAAGCCTGCTAAATAATTGCTTCAAATTTCATTTTTGATCCTCTCTAACATTTACATGAAAACATGAAAATTTAAAAAAAAAACAGACGTATCTCGTGTTTGATTAAAACATTTTTTTGCAAGCAGTTCCATAACGAGTAAAGCTACTGTTAAATAAGTTTTGATCTATTTAAGTCGCGAATTAAGGACGAACTAGATTCCTGAAGGATGTTTAACTAGACAATGTTTATTTTCTTGTTTTTTTTTTTTTGTTTTTGATTTGTATATAATGCTTAAGAGGATGACACATTGCGACGGTCCTTAAAACAAGTTTGAAAGAGTGATTCGGAAGAAATATACAACGAACCAGTTGAGTACGGCTGTAGGGAGTCATAACTGCATCTCGAACGTCGGGAATGTCAGATTTATTAGTCGCTCAGAGACAAAACACGTCCAACAGGAGAAAATTATACCCCTGGACTCACCTGTAACAAATAAAAAAAGATGCTCGTATAAAAATATTACTACAACACACATAAACTTGACTTAATAACATATAAAATATTAATTTTGAATAATTTTCATAATTTTAACTTCTTAAATCATATTTACATCAAAATTTAAATTCCAACGAATGTAATTAGAAAGCTGTCTTGATGAAACAAGGGTGAGAATTACGTAATGTAAGAGTTAAAATGATCTCCCTATAAATGTATTAAATTCGTAACGAAACAAACAACATAATTCCTTTAATCAAAGTCAGATTAAAATCTGAAAGGAGAAGAAAGGAGAGAGTATTGTAAGGTATTAATTTTGAATATTTCTGGTAGAAACTGAAATAAGCAGCTTAAAAGAGAGAAGGTCAGAAATGTGGTCTCTAAAGTAGAAATCTGTCAAGTTCTAAATAACATGCCAAAAGGTTTTGTGGGTTTTGTAATCGTTGGCCGAAGATAAACCAGAAATGGGAGAAACGTTCACTGCTGACAGCGGTTGATTCCTATTTAAATGTGTGTATAATTATCCCAAATTCGACTCTAGACAGTTTCGTTATTTTGTTTGTACAAACTGTTCATTAGAAAATACTTGCAGCCTGCAATGACCAGGAGAAGTAAGTTCATTAATAATATATAATCGGTTGTCTACTATATTATAGTCCAAAAAAAAATTCTGGAATCAGTCAAATTAATAATGAACACCCGATAGTTAAGTTTTGATAAATCTAATCAACTTAATCAGCTTGATAGAACAGAAACTGTCCAAGACTAGCAACAACAGTTTGACAGCTTTATTATTGGTCTTTGACGTCGGAAGGATAATTATCTATACTTTGTAAATGTAGTAACTAATTAAAAACTAGGTTCAGTGTTCACAATTTGAAAAACTTCGGCGTTATTGAAATTCGATTAATTCTCCTCCGGAAAATGATTTTTAGATGAGCAACCCGAAACAAATAAATTAGGCTTTCATTTGCAAGACAATTATCCTTTATCACCTTTTAGCTCTGCTAATGGGGACACTTTCCGGAGGGTTGTTCGTGCACTATTCGAGGAAAATATCATTTTGCAAGATATATGTCTCACAATATTTTAGAGAAAATCCTTTTTGTTCCCAAGAAATAAACTTTCCTAATTTAAATTCCTAAAACAATTATAGCTCGCAACAATTACGTTAAAAGAAATCGTCTACAACATTCTAAAATAACTTCAGCTGTTCAGCTTGACAAAGATGCTACAAAAAATCTGATGTGTTGGCAGCGCCTAAATAGAGATGTTAGAATTCTTGAGATTTTCATACGGTTTGTAAATTGTGTGAAATTTTAATTTTATACAGTGATTCAAAGAAAATTACTCGAAGTAGAGCAACCATGTAAAGACTGTATCTAATTTTTTTTAGTCACTCGATATACATATCTGAATTCAGTTAAATGAATTCGAGTTAATCAAAATTGCTTAAGACAAATCTTTTGTTTCCATATTTATACATATTTTTCTTATTTCGTCAATTACAAGTGAAAGTTCTGTTATATAATTATTTCATCAACTAACAGCATCTTTGATATTTTTCATAAAACAGACAGTAAATGCCACAAAAATCTATAACATTTCAGTGATGTGGTCTCAATTACGTTATTATTGTTACGAAAGGTAAGTATAATTATTTAAATAAAACCAAGTTCAATAGAAATATACAGAGTTATAATCATAATCAATATTGTATTAATTAATTATTTATTAGCTAAACAATGTTTTGCACTTCCGATTCAATGAAGCTATCACTAAAATCGAATATAATGAATTATTCAAAAAGCAAATACCTATTAATAATAATATACAGAATATCCAAGAAACCAGACAACTAATCATTTATAGGTCAAACGTTTATTGTAATATTATCTTTCAAATTTATTTAAACTATATCCGCCGACACTAAACAATTAGTTAAATGGTAAATTTTAAACATGGTGTAACTTTTTAATTAGTTTGAAGATGACCACAATTGCGTGCCGAAACATGTAGCATTTAATAAAGTACAATTTTGAGAGTGAAGGACCATTTTATTATCTTGATTATTCTTAATAAAATGCCACGTGCAGTTTTCATTTTTATAAATTGTTCCCTATGACTCCTAGTTTTTATAAAATTTTATCTACACCACTATATCTAGCTTCTAGTTATCATAAAAAAGCTAAAATAAATGTGTCCTCCTAATAATGATTTTTATAAAATGGCTTATGGGACAGTCAATTTTTATAAAAAAAGCCCCTCAATTTCTAATTTTCTGTTTTTCTTTTTACAATTTTTATCAAATGCCCATTACAGATTTCATTTTTATAAATTGTTGCCCGTGTGGGCATTTTCTTTAGTAAACCCTATAATTTCGAAAGTACTTATTTTTTTACAAAAAAGCAATTTATAACTACGATCTATATAAAATGCCCTTTTCAATAAATTGTCGCTTGGGTAACTACTAGTTTTTATAAAATGTTGCCTACGGCTTCTGGTTTTGATATAAAAAAGCTACAAAATGTTACCTGTTAATTTCGATTTTTACAAAATGCTTTTTGTACAAGCAATTTTTATAAAATGCCTCCTGCAGTTTCCATTTTTATGAACTGTCGCCTATGATTTCCACTTTTTACAAACTTTCATCTATGGCTTCCGTTTTCAATAAAAAAAAAACTCTAAATAAAATGACTCTTATTGATTTCGACTTTGATAAGATATGGTCTATAATTACTAGTACATTAAAATGCTCTTTGCAGTTTCCATTTTTATAAAATGTCGCCTAGAGCTCTCAGTTTTTATTAAATGTCTACTATACCTTACACGTTCGATAAAAAAATCTATAAATCAAATGTATCCTCTTAATTCCGATTTTAATAAAATGCCTTCTGTGCATGAGCCTTACAATTTCTAATATATATCTTTTTACAAAAGGCTATTCTTTATAGCAATCGTTAAAAAATGCTCACTAAAGGTTCTATTATTGTTTTGATAAAACAAGCTATAAATAATATTTTTCCTGCTGATTAAGATTTTTACAAAATGCCTCTTAGAAGTTTGGATTTCTAGTGTATTAAACTTGCAATTTTTGTGTTTATAAATTATAGCCTACTGTTTCCAATTTTATAAAATCTTACTCTTTGGCTTCTGGTTTTACTAAAAAAGCTATAACTAAAATGTCTCCTTCCAATACCAATTTTTTTAATTTATTGTGACAGCCAATTTTTATAAAATAAGCTCTACATTTCTAATATGTTTCCTTACAAAAAGAAAAACATTTTATACAGCAATCTTAATAAAATGCCCATTACGAGTTCTATTTTTATAAATTGTCACTATAACTTCCAGTTAAAAAAAAATGCTTTGAATTCTGTTAAAAAAAGCTACAAAATGTCTCCCGTTGATTTTGATTTTTATAAAGTGACTTTTGTGGTACCCAGTTTTTTATAAAATGTAAAATAAAAATTGTAAATTTAAGACCTGAAGAAGCTTTATAAACATATTAAAACAAAACGTTGGCAAAAATCTAACAAAAAATCAACAATTTCTAATTTTTTATTTAAATTAAACATCCTAGAAATATCAATGATGAATAATAAATTTCTAAGATTTTGAGCAAGAAGACTTAAAACGTTGTACATGGCTTGTCTGCAATTACTCTTAGTGAACTCGCTGCTTCATCGCTCGCCCTGTAAACATCCCGGATTCCCTATAAATGCTAATTTATTAAGCTTGCAAACAAATTTTTGTAACTCAATAATTGCAAAAAAGTTTTTCGATTACTATTTCTTGCAAAATCTTCGAAAATATGACCTTTAGAACAGCTTAATAACCTATCATTTATTTAAAACTGCAGAGTAACAATGGTTTCGTTTATTCCTCATCTGTAATTAACTAATAATTTACATTCTCATCATTCTTGATTAAACGTTTGTGGTTTTAATTCTTCTCTGTATTTTCCAAAGATAGTAAACAGTAACCACAAACCAGAAAAACCTAGATAAAAACTAAACTAAAATGTGAACTATTTTAAACAGGAAAATTCACTTTTCATTTATCTTCCACAAACATTCAAGCCTTTCCTGTTATTCCAGGAAAGAGTTTCGCAACTATAATGCAATAATTTAAGTATAGAAACAATTATTCAAAAAAATTACAAAAACAAACTGTTATTATTTTTTTAAAAATAAAGTTTCCTCTAAATAAAGTTAGAGTACTTATTCGTTATCGGCAATGCAAGTAGCAATCTCTGTAAACTAAAATATAAAATATTGCTCTTGTGATACATTTGAATGTTATATTATAGTTATTGCATCAGTTTTCATTATTTTAATATGAGAAAAGAGAGTACATTATAATTTGCTTCAGAATTATTTGAATGCATTCCGTTGACAGAATTTGTAGTTACTTATTTCTCACCCAGAATTCCTATTCATTATAAGTTTTAATCAACTGACAAGTGATAACCCAGACTAAACTTCCCAAACCGACCGCTAGGTGGTAATCATAGACTAAATAACCAGAAAGGACAATACCAGGTTATCTCGAGAATTTTGCAAAATTGCAGGTTACAATGCGCTTCTTCGCTGTGATTGTTAGTTGCCGTAGTAACATTGCACCTGTGCAAACTCTAGTTTAATTATCGTTATTATTTTAATTAAATTAAAGCAGTAGAAATATTTTAAATGTACGTATGTTTAATTTAAATTAAAAAGAAAAACTATTTTTCACGAGGTCGTAATTTTCTCCAGGAGCGCATTTAAGATGTATTTGCCTGTGAAATAGCGCTGTGAAGTCTATATTGAAGATAACACTATCACATTATACGAACTTTCCTATTATATATTTAAGTTTGTTCGTGTCTTGGGCAATACCGGGAAAATTATGTCCCAATTTTAAATTTTATTCAGCAATAAAGCGAAATTCTAAAATGAAATTTCTCTTGACCGTATCCCAACAGATCAATTAGTCTCTACAGGAATCTCATATTGCAAAATAATTTGGTGAATTTCGTTAGGAATTTATTTGTTTCGTGTTATTGTGGATAGACTTTCCCTCTTGTATTTTATCAATCCATCTAACATTTTTCCTTGTTATTTATTACATAATTTGTTTGTGTTAAACAAGCAACTAAAGTCTCATAAGCCTTTAAAACATCAACAAGTAACGTATTAGTGCAAGTTTCATCAGATTAAATGAATTATTTATGTTGACTGAGGCGCAAGCATTTTATTTTCAGTGGCGAAAATTTCCGTATTAGGTTTGAAATATGCTTATAGAGGTATAGGAAGAAAATGGAATAATTTAGAATAATGCTTCAATTTCATTTTTCAATTAGATCGCACTATTGGATTTTACATCTGAATGTTTCATTCCACAATAAATCGTACGGAAATCCGGTCTAATCGGTGCTGTAATATTACCTGGATATCATTTTCATTTTTTTTTATTCACTAATGATACTACGAGTATTATCAGAACGCTCTGAGCGTAAATTGTAGTTCAAGTTATTGTTAGTTTTTCTGCCATTTTTAAATTCTCATTGTAAATCGCAAATAGAGCAGGAAAAATTTACATAACTACTGTTTCCTGTAAAAAAAAAATTTATCGGATATATTTCGTCAAAAATCAAAGCATTTTCGTCATTAATATAAAAAGATTATTATTGAAACTATCAGTAATTCCATGTGAGCGTTTTCCTTCGCAATCAGCTGATTACAAAACAGACGCTATTGTAGATTTAAGTAAATTCAATCAATTGCTTGCAAAAAAATGTCAATGAACTGCTCTAATTCAAGAAGTCGCAGACAAATTAAATTATTTGATTTGAAAAAGTTGTTATTAATAAAGATTGTTTCCAAGCACTCGCCGTCGATGAGACTTTGGCCAGTTACAACGTATTGTAGTGTCGTCTGCGTCATAAAATAACTAAAAAAAGTCTTGGCATATGTACACATTACATCTGAAGTTTATGGCTTCAATTAGTATTAATTTTGTGTAAATCGTAATTACATATTATTAAAATAATATACATTGCATTTTAAATGTATACTTATTAAAGACATTAGCATAATGTGCATTGATTTCAAGGTTATGGCCAATGTCTTGGCTCGTTTCGTTTAATAAAATCTCTTTAAAATAGAAGCAATCCTGAATAATAAAATAATAATTTAGCACGATTAAATCGAATAAAATTTAACAATCACCATCAAAATGACTATAAAGTATAAACTATATGTGAAAAGTCTGGCCAACCAATAAAAGCTGTTGAAAATGGCAATACTGAGTGCCAGTGCAGAAACACAAATTGGTAGGTTTATATTAATTTGGATAATAATTCGATTTAAAATAAATTTACATGAACAGCACCGGAATAACATAAATAACTCTAAAACCATTTATAAAACGGCTAATAATTTTTGTTGCTAATACTAGCCAGAACTAGGATTTATATCTGCAAACAATTTATTGTTTAAAAGCATCTAAATCGATTGCTTTCACATATTTTCATTTAATAAAAAAATTACTCAAATATCAGTATACATTCCAAGATTATTAAAAATGAAAAGCTTCCAGCTTGGCACAACCAGCAGTATTTATCTCAGTTTCAGCAGTTTTGTGCACCAACAGTGTTGGTAAATTCGACACCTGTTTTCTCTAAATCGATAAAGGTAAGTGATCTGGCGATACGAATGATTTATATCCACAGACTTGGAGCCATACGACAATCCTTAATGAATAAAAGATATCTTCTTGTAATTCGACATGTCACTTTTTATTTCCCCATCAACTGTGCCGAATGGTTTATAGTATCAAACTGGTTGTCATTACAACATTTCTTATAAAGTGATTTACGATTAATTCCTTAGACGGATTAAAACTTTAACCGTCATCAGATACCTGAATTGGAGACTTGTAACTCATTTTCAGAGAAAAGTATTTACATGAATGCAAATGTCGACTGTCACAATATTATTACGAGAAGTGATATTGAACATATCTAACTTCCTGCTAAATCGGAAACTGCATTCAAATCTGTGTTGTGGAACAAGTGAAATAACAGAATGGGATTTTTGTAACAAAACCTGCGTTATAAACTGGACAAAAATGTAAAAATCGATTCGTTATACACCACGCAATGTGAACAAGTTCTTTTTTTTTTACAAATTTATCTCGATAATCCCACTCCAAAGTTTTAAACTAATGAAACGTGTCAAAATTAAAATGCTGGACCAATGAATAACGAATTACAAGGCGAAAACCACTAGTAGAGATTTATCACGATAATACCATGTCGCTATGGAAATTCTCAAAGTGAAACACATTCGTAGCGCAACTGAATTATTGAAAATTCGTGATCGTGATCGATGTAAGCCTGAACACTTATTCTTATTTTTGTTGTACTCAAACACTTTTCTCTCCCTTTTTTAATTTTTATTTAAAGACTGGCTTTCAAATCTTAGTTCATTTTCAACCCAACCTAACTAAAATACTATTATTACAATATTTTTCTAAAATAACTATTTACTTGCAAATATCGCAATTAAATACAGTTATCATAAAAAAAAGTTACTGATGTGCCCACTTCTTCCTTGTCGTCTTGATCAGATTATCATTTCTGCCACTCTTCTTTCTTGTCTTCTCTTCTATTACCTTAAATATCAGTTTATATGTCATTCCAATATGTTCGTTCAAGCAAATAGTTATTTTCCTGTTCATTCTTTTGTTCATTTCTATGATTTCTTCATCACTTTTCTACTTTTTTCTTCGTTGTTTAATAATTTGGTCTCATCCTGATTTTGTCTTCTTTCTACTAGACCTTTATTATTAAAACTAGAATATTTGCTCGGGTTAAAATGTCATTTAATCCTCATTTACAACTGTCTCCCTACTATCCCACTTCGTTTTTCTTTGTGTATCTTATCCTGCACGGTTAATAACTTTTTCTTTAGTAATCTTTTTGCCTTATTGTCTGCTCGCGTCTTGTCACCTGCTGTCCGGCCACCTTTTGTAAGATCTTCCTGTAATTCTTCTAACTTTTTCTTTAATTTCTCCTCTTTCAATCTTCTTAATGTTTTCCTCCATTTCTTTCTCTAATTCTTGTACCAGCTTCCACTCATATACATTCTCTCGCGATGTGCTTTATGATCTCTTTTTCTTTCTTCTTTTCTTGATTTTCCATCAATATTCTCATTATTCTCTCTACAAAACTCCTTAAAGCTGCTATTTTATATATTTATAAATGTTTCAAATCCTCTCTGATTATTGAATTTGTCGCCGTCGGTTTTCTGAATATCAAATTTCTCCATTTCTTTGTTTTTCTCGCAATTGTCAAGTCCAAAAAGTTAATTTTCTCCTCTATTTCCACTTCCAGTAAAAACTTTACGTTCTCTTTCATATGTACTCGTATTTCTCTGCCTCCTCTGTTCTCTTCTAAATACACAATACATTGGATCCACAACTGAATTTTCTCTTACCATTATGTATAAATTTTTTCATAATTTGTTAGAATTTACTCATGTAAATTTCCGCTGAAAACAAGAACAAAAAAACCCTATGTTCTACCTTTTTTATCACTATATATATCTCCCCATGAAACTAAAAAAAATCTTGTTTGCATCAATCTTTTTTTATTTCTCTTTTCTCTTCAGCATTTATATTTGTTGTTTCAACCATTTCTTCTGCTCTTTTTAGACCTTCTTCTACCATTCGAAGATACCACCTCGAAAATACATTCTTCACATCAATTACCATTTCTTCTAATAACTTAGTAAGCTTTATTTTGTCCATTACCTCCATAAAATTTTTAACTGTTCTCTTTGGCTCAAATCCTGTTAGTTCTTTCACTATTTTTCCATTCACTTTATGTGTTGGTGACCCTATTCATGTTACCACCAGCTTTACTGGCTATTCCTGTTTGAGAATTTTAATTTGGCCATACATTCTAGGCATGCTCGGGTTCATTGCTAGTTCTGGTAATCCTCCACTTCAATTATTTTTCTTGTCTCCGTCATTACCTTTTTTACTGTTTATAGAGTTCTTTGTTATTTTCTCATATTCCTGTTTACTGTCTTATTCCTGTCTTCTTCTTTTCTTCTTGCCTTGTCTTCAGTTTTTCTTTGTATTTTCTTTTCCAAATTATCTCTCTGCATTTACCACTTACTTCACTTGTTGCTCTCATATTTTTAATATTTTCTATTGCTACATCTGCTTCCATTGCTAACATTTCATGTTTTTCTTTTGTAAACTCGATTCTTGTTTAGAAACATGAGAGTCTCTAAACAGTTTCTACTGAGTTTCTACATCCTATACTTTATCATAAATTTTGTATTTCTGTTGTTTTTTATTGTTCCTTTTGCTTCTTCTCCGCTTAAACTCCTTAATCTCGTTTCCTGTCTTTTCCATTTTTCTATAGTATTTTCTCTAGCATATTGTCGAATATGAATCTCTTCCATTTTATCTATTTTCATGTATCTTCTTCCAACTGGCTATTTCGCCACTTTTCTGGTCTTTTAACTCTGTTAACGCCTTTTTCGTAAATCTCACTTTTATTCTCCACTTCTCTATCGCTAAATAATTAGGCAATCTAAACTATGCAAATTTCGGTATTAACACAATTTATAAATCTTATATCCATTTCTCTTTTTTTTATGTAACCTCTTTTTGGGAATCGACTGAGCGACATATTCAAGATAAAATCAGACGTTTATTAGCCGTAATTGCCAAAGAAAAGTAGCAAATTCCAACATCTTATAGCGTAATATAATAGAAGATAAAGCACTTTGTTGGAAAGCACACCTGCTTCTCCTTTATTTTACAGCGTTATAAGCTTAGATGCAATTAAAAATAAGATTTCGTATCTCAATAATCAGATATCACTGTTATAAATTGTCTATTAATGCTTTGATTTACAAATTAGTTTATAAGTGGTTTGATAAGGGTTGTTGTAAAGAGAAGTGAAGTGTTGAAGCAACCTAAAAAGAGCTGCATTTTCTTTATTTCTAGACGTCTAAACAGTTTGGCTCTTTGCACCATAAATTTCAATCATTTCTAGACAAAGTATACATTCAGGTTTTTACGCAGAGATCATGCAGAGATATCAGAAAGTTTCCTAAGCAACGTTGAACTCCTCAATTATCCCAAAGGGAACATTGCTACGCAACTTTGAACATAGATGCATAGTTAAAATTAATGTCTGTTAAGATTCGCCATTTTTTAGATTTATATAGCGTAAATAATAAAAGTAAATTAGCTCAGCTCAGCTGTCTAGGATGACACTAAGCTTAGTTCATATTTAAATTTAGTAGAACGGATTTTCCTGAGATAACTTTGAAAAGAAAGCCATACATCACAATATGATAACATCTACCCATATATAAATATCATTCAAAAGAAAGCAGTAAAAGGGTCAGATGCTATGAAATATGTAAACATGTCTTTATATGTATTGAAGACCCGTCTACATTTTTTTTTCACGTAATAAATGTGAGAAATAGATTTTTTTTAAACTTGTTGCCCGCCCATCACAAACTTCGTAGAAAGATTTTTCATTCGCCTTATTTGAACGATACAAAGTTTCCTACTAGAACGGCCGATCCGTTCCACTTCCTATTGCAGCAATTTTACATTCAACAATAGACTTAAGTTGTATGAGGATTTATCCTCCGCATACACTTTACATCTCATCTTCTTTATACTGAAACCTATTTGAAATATTTTAAATCTTCAGATAAACGACATTGTTGGTAGAAATCGAGTCGCAAATTAGAAAATCTGGTCAATAACAATTATTTTCCTTTGACTAAGACTTTAGACTAAGATAAAAGTAAAGTTTGTTTATTAAAAATTAATCAACTATCCAAGTATTACTGTTTCTTAAAAGAAATAGCAACTGTCTAGAATCAGATTTAGTGGACAGGAGTTTACGACCAAGTACAGATTTCTTAGGGTAAGTACATCAAATTGTTCTTAAGACAAAATACTAATTTTTGACTATTTAGAGCTTCTTTACAAAGTTCCTGTTTTTTTTTAAGTTCTCAATTAGATTTTCTTTTCTAGAGACCCCAAAATGTCGATAAATTGACTCATTATCAGCCTTCAGAGTCATAATGGTCGGTTTATGATTGAAAGAATGGAAAAAATTGTTATGATAGTAGTAATTTCTAGATAGTGACACCAATATTAGAGACAATTATAATTATATTACCCCACAATGACATTTTTATGACAAACCACCCTCTTTCATAAACTCTTACTTTTACTGCAAATAACTCACAATATAAAACCGCAGCACTAAAGAAATCATTTTATGGCTTTTCTAAATTTATTTCAAAAATAGTTTCTATGTAATAGATATCTTAAAACATATTAAAAACATCGCTTCCAGCAAACAAACAGATCAATTCAGATAGCTCATCATTTTTCATGATCGTTCATCGTCCTCTATCTAAAGTATCCATTATTCAAAACTGCAAATTTTTCTGCGTTGTCACAATAAAATGACATTAAATGTGAAATGGAGTTTAAAGTACGCAATTGATGAACATTTTTAAAGGGAAAAACGTCATTTAAAGCCTTAAAAATTGAATATGAAAGCTGTAAATACGATAATCGAAGCACGAAACTGCCAGAGACGATGAATTTTTACTGATTTCATTATGTCAAATATTTGTTCTACAAAAATAAAATAGGCAATGTGACAGAAAAACACTGCTCAACTGGTATGACATTTGTTGAAATGACGAAGACGGTAAAAATGTTAAATTTTACGATAATCATAAAGATTAATTTTCAACTTCACAAATTACAGCAGAACTAATTCCCGCTTCAAACAACTACAAAAAACTCTCGAAGCAACGCAAATTTTTATTGGCTTTAAAATTAATTGCTTGGTGGGTTTATGTCACTAGATAATAATAATGATCAGGTTAGTTAGTAAGACTAAAGGTTCTCAATATAAAAAACTTTTATTTAAGTTTCTTCTTCACTAATTTGGTTATGATAAATCAAGCAATAATTTGTTTCTGTATAGCGTATAACTAAAGCTCAGTGGGGACTTCTGTTTCACGAAAAAACTTGTATATGGTCGCAAACGCATGTCCACAAAATCTTGTCCTACGCAATAGCTATTTCCTTTAAGAAACAGTAATATTTTTGTAGCAACATTTCTTTGTAGATTTTGACCGTAATCAAGACACCAAAAAATAATAATTTCTTGTGAAAAAACCTGGAGACATTCTTTTCCCTAGAAAACTAACTTATATTGCTCTGAATAATGAGTTTGAAAGTGTCAATGTCACCGCTAGGGCTGGGAATTTTTATCGATATATCGATAAAAATATCGATATATCGATATATCGTTGATCGATATAACATTCAAAAAATATCGATATATCGATATTATCGATAATTATCGATATACCGATAATTATCGAAATATCGATAATTATTAATATATCGATATTGCGAAATATCGATATTTATCGATAATTATCGAAATATCGATAATTATTAATATATCGATAAATATCGATATAGCGAAATATCGATATTTATCGGAATATCAATATATTACCGTTTTAGCACAAGTTATTTATTTTACAATCTCTCTATAAAATACCAATAAGTAATGTTAGTTGTCCTGGTTTTGTATAATATACATACATAAATAGTAGTTACTTATTAGTATTTAGTAATAACTTGTGCTAAAACAATAATATCGATATTTATCGGTTTATCGATATTTCGATAAATATCGATAATTATCGATTTATATCGATATTTCGATAAATATCGATAATTATCGATTTATATCGATATTTCGATAAATATCGATAATTATCGATTTATATCGATATTTCGATAAATATCGATATTGCGATAAATATCGATATATCGATATTTATCGATAATTTTATAATATCGATTATCGATATTCAATTTTCAATATCGCCCACCCCTAGTCACCGCTAGTACCAAGTAACTCTCCGATGAGCTTTTTGCTTCCTGAAACTGTCAACAAACTAACTCACATCTCTTTTTAAATCAACGCAAGCAATAAAACTCTATTCTCTGAATTACAAATTGTTCTAAAATTAGGTATCTCTATTCCCGTAACCGAAAATCTGTTAATTTCCTTTCTGACGTCAATGGCTTACATAATTGCTGATTTTGATAGTATTTCGTTTACGGAATGGCCAGTTGTCCAGTAAATTAAAATCACATTAACTCTAATCTAATTACATAGCAAACTAACCACAAGCGATTATCATCTGTGATGTTTTAGCCTATATCAGGGGTTTAGAACTGGAATAAAATCTGCTAGAAACGTGTTATAGTCCATCGACCGCATGGTAGATGCCGCCACAGTTGCTAAATACCAACATGATTTTAGCACTCTTTAGTACTTTTTTTTCAATATTGGCAATATCGACAGTTCCCCCAGGTTCCCCGTTTTATATTGATTAACAGCATTGCCAAGTTAGGCAATAAAGCATGAAATGTACCGACTTTTGAACACAGATAAATTCTATAACATTTTCTTCTTGTACTAAAGTATTTATGAATGCATTGCAAATAGAAGTACAGTACCATATACAATATCATGTGTTGATGCATTATTCGATTGGATTTTCTAAAATAAAGACAACAATGTTCAAAGTTACCGCCGACGGAGTGCCGCAATCTGACAACACTGTATTGACACGCCATGTCATTTTTCACATTTTCGTGAAGGAATTGTTTTATTGTTCTGTTATTTTTATTGTTGTTTTATTTATTTAAAGATGAAACGGTGTTGCATTTTAGGTTGCGATGACAAGTCTAGTCGCAGGTAAGTAACAATAGGAAATGTAAATCGCAATTATAATTGTAATTATAACCACACCCAAATTTATAATGGCATGACTATCGGGTTTTCTTCTACGTGTAATGTATTTTCCTGATGTATTTTGTCCCTACAGGTTTAGGTTACCAACAGATTCCCGTATAAGAAGCCTTTGGCTTGAAAGAACTGGTGATTCATCACTAGCCAGGCTTACTAATAAAGATTTGAGAGTTTGTGCGGCACATTTTGATGAAAGATGCCTGAATTCAAATGGGAAGCTGTTACGATTTTCGATACCCACATTACACTTACCAGGTACCAATTATATTCGCCAGTTTGTTGTTTTTACTTGTATCTATATTTTGGTTATTTAAAGGTTTTCACCAGCCAGCCTCAGCCAATAGTGACTGTTTTAGTTATCCTGAGGAAGGGTATCGTGGTTATCAAACACCTGAAAAAATAAGAGGTATGTGTTGACAATTTTATTTCTACTTTATTTAAGAGAAATTACAGATAGTCTTCAGTTACCTTCCACGTCATCTAGAAGTTCTCCTGACGAACTATTAGTGAAGCTACCGAAAATAGTTTATGCTGCAAAAGGGCTCAAAAAAAAATTATTTGGTGCTGGTCCTGGAGAGAGTAGTCAAAATGTAATTACTGATACCCAGCCATCAACTTCATTTGCCTCTCCAGTTGAACAATCTGTTTCTATCAATTTGTCTGAAATTACCAATGTGTCGGATTTGACTTCTGCTTCCCAGCCAATTACAGGTACCTTTAATGATTGTAATTAGTTAAAATTTTGTTTTATACTTTCAAATCGCCCCGAATTTGAAGGGAGTAAAGTTCATTTAATCCTATAAGTGAAATTAATCCTACCTTCTTGAGGGATAACTGCACTTACATTCTGTGCTCATATGATTTGCATGTTCGGGTCAGAATATCGTTTTATTCTCTACTTTTGATAATTTTAATTTTGTGTTTTACTATTGTTTCAGAGTTGAAATTAAAAGCACACAAGAAAACCAGTCTCTTGCGTTCACTTGGCGTAACACGTGTAAACCACCTTGGCGCTGAGGGGAAATCTTTATATAAAAGGGCTAGATATTTACAACAAGCTGTAAGTAAATTAAAATCTCGTCAAATATCATTGAAACATAAAATTAAATATTTACAAAGCAAAGACTTTTTGTTAGCCCAACTTAATGACGTAAATGAAGTTACAGCTCAATTCATCTGGTCGCAATTAAAAAACCAAAAATACAAACCAAAGGGCCGAAGATTCACAGTTAAAGATAAAACTTTTGCTTTAGCTTTATATAAACAAAGTGGTAAAGCATATCGTTATTTATCAAAATTCTTTAGCTTGCCATCAAAAAAAGTTTTGACCGCAATATTAAATAAAGTGCCATTTAATACTGGCATCAATGAATCAATTTTTAATCATTTAAAAGAACGTGTTGCGAAAAAGCGAATGCAAGATAAATTATGTGTACTTATGTTTGATGAGGTAAAACTATCAACTGGATTGCAGTATAATAGTCGCAGAGACTCCATCGATGGTTTTGTTGATTATGGTGGTTGCAATCGTAAATTATCATTTGCCGACCACGCCTTAACATTTATGGTAAAGGGAATTTGTACAAAATGGAAACAAGTAGTATGGTTTTCATTCTGTGAAGGAACAACACCGACTGCTGACTTAAAACACATCATTAAATCTGTTGTTACAAATGTAGAAAATTGTGGACTAAAAATTGTGGCTACTATTTCAGATCAAGGTAGTACTAATCAAGCTGCTATTAATCAGTTGGTGGCCGAAAGTTCCATACAAAATAATGCGGACCTTCTTCGTTATAAAATTAATGATGAGGAAATAATACATATGTTTGACTTTCCACATTTAATGAAATGTATTAGGAATATGATGCTAGCAAAAAATTTACATTTTTCACAGGATGGTGTTGAAAAGGTAGCTTCTTGGTCATATGTTATACGTTTGTATGAAATGGATAAATCCCACGGATCGTTTAGTCAATTTGTTAAATTAACAGATGAGCATATATATCCGACTAAACTTAAGAAAATGAAAGTGAAAAATTGTACTCAAGTATTCAGTCGTACTGTTGCTACTTCCATGAAATTGTCGGCTGAAGTAAGTAAAGAATTGGCTCCAGATTCAGAGCATTATATAGATCCGAAAGCCAGTGAAACAGCTGATTTATTACTTTTCTTTGATCAGCTTTTTGATAGCATCAATGGTGGGTCATTACAGTCTCAACCGGGAAAAGAATTACGCACAGTTGTGAAACCAAATTCGCAACATGTTACTTTTTGGAAACAGTCTCTCCCGGTATTAGCTTCAATGTACTTTACAGAAAATAATTCACAAAAACAAATAAGGCCCCCTTGTTTAAAAAACTGGTTATTTTCAATACGAGCTTTAATATATATTACACCAAAATTGTGGGAATATAAACTTAAGCATTTTGCACCTCGAGCATTTAATCAAGATCCCCTCGAAAATTTTTTCTCTGCAATACGTAGTTACGGCCATCGAAACATTAATCCAACATGCTCAGCATTTATTTCTTCGTGTAAGTCGTTATTAGTTAATAATTTTACTTCTTCACACTCCGCGGGTGCTAATTGTGAAGATGATGAGTCTACAGGTCCGTTAGACAATTTAACATCATTTATTGAACAACCTGTAGCAGAAACAGTTACACCTTACGTACCACCCATTATGAGCAATTTTAGAAGTTGCCCTTCAGATGATCTTGTTGGTAAATACTGTACTTCTTATGTTGCAGGATATGTTGGTCGAAAGCTTATGCAAAGCATTTCCTGTGACACCTGCAAAGAACGTATGAGGAGCGACATTCCCTTGGAAGAAAATCGTTTGATTGCAGAAAGACAGTATGAAAATTGTCAGCTTTTTCAGCCAAACAGAAGCTTGAACAGAGTTTTTCGTAAGGTTATAAACACTTTATTAGCATACATACCAACAAAAGTATTATGTTTTGATTTAAGACGAGAATTACGACAACTGATTCTCAGTAAATATTCGTCGGATATTTCATTGCTTTTTTGTGACCAACATAAGCATGCTATTCATACATTTGTTAACATTTCAAGCAATGTAATACTATTTTCATACATATCTAATGTCAATAAAATGTTAAATGGAAAGGATTTACGGTACAAGAATCAGGATGCTGTTTTTAAATTAGCTTATGACAAATTGAGAAAAACCAAGAAATCTTAGGTTGCTCAGTTATACCACCAATAATAATAATAAAGCACTAGCTTTGGTCCAGTTGTTTAATATAAGCACTGCATTTTATTGTGGTGTTCAAATACAATAACCTATTAGCATTGGATTTTGTTCTGATGTTTAATATAAGCACTGCAGTTTATTGTGGTGTTCAAATAAAATACTTTATTAGCATTGGGTTATATGCTGGTGTTACACACGCCTTTACATACACAAAATTTATAACATATTAGCCTACTCATTGTTGTATTTTTTAAAGTTGGCTTTACAATCTAATGCCATTAATTTTATCACAATTTTCCAGATGTAGGTTTTTCGCAATAAAACGTTTTAAATATATTGGGTGTTTCATTTATTTATACAACTTGATATTTTTTTTATACACAAGTGCATAATGGTAAATAGTTATATATAAAATACAGCATTTAAACTAAAACTTAGCACTCTTAGTGATCGAGTTTAAAACTTGGTCACTATAGAGTGCTAAGTTTTAGTTTAAAGCGAAAATAAATTCGAAAATATAAATAGTGTAATATTTTAAACGTGGCGCCAAATTTTTTAGAATTTTAAAGATTTCTTTTAAATTTTTTCTCAAAACTTGCTGGACCAGACGCTAGATGGAGTAGAAAAGCGTGTTTCCAATGAGGAAGCGAGAGAGTGGTATCTATTTCCTTCTTTATCTATGGCCTATATCTCGTCTTTAATAATCAATCGTGAAACAGTGATTGAATAATAGTAATTTTTATTGAAAACTCGTTCAAGCTGTTACGTGTTGATTACATCACACAGTAGCACTCTTAACATTGACCTGCATGTCAATTCGTGCTGATTCTACGAGCATCAGTGAGAACTTTTACTTTTATTAGTCTTCCGTTAGTGTTCTCACTTTCAACAAGCTAATTTTATAACAGCGGCAAATTTAATTTTGAGAAAATGAAAGCTGAGCCACTCATCAATAAATTAATGTTATGTTGGATATAATAAATGAATGACAGCACATAAACCGAATGTAATCATATTAAATTACGGATGGTTTTAACCACTAACTAAAAAAATAGATAATAACACATAATGTATGCTGCAAAAAAGGTAAAATTCCCTTTGAACCAAGGCCAGTCTTTATTTTGTTGAAAAGAATCTAAGCTCAAGGCTGGAACTAGGTCTTTGATGGCGCGGATTTCAATGCTAGACTAATTAATAGAATTTAATGAGAAGGCACCTAAAAAATCAATCAAGTAAAATTTTAATTTGGATAATGGAAAGTTTAAAAGCAATGTCATCTATTGAAAAAGTAGGGTAAAGAGCTGATTTCGATATCTTATTAAATGTTTATAATTATGTAAATTTCTAGTGTTAGGTCAAAGTACTCGAATTAAGTTCATTTAATGAAATTAAAATTTACTACTATCGGTTAATTACTGTAATTGATAATTTTGCACATTACTTCGATTATGTAATAATCACAAGGTTACAGAAAATTATCAATCCATTACAACGCACGTAACATCTTCCCATTAAGTCACCTTGAAAATTACAAAAACCGTGCTAACTACCCATTTACGTACGTGTTAACAACCGCATATTTAATATATTCGGTATGCTGTAAACATATTGCAGTCGATGACCTGATTCGACAAATAATTTTTATTTCGACAGGTATTCTCTACAAAACCAAACGAAGGAATAATTAGAGCCCCAAATGTTGAGGTTTGATCTAGTAGTATTCGTTGAATTTCGAAAAAATTTAGAAGTAGATTCCCATTTAACTTCAAAACTTTTTTTGTGAAAAATTAAAAGTTGATAACAAAAAGCAGGATGGTAAGACATTAGAAAAAGTGTCTAATTTACAATACCAAATACTGAATTTTTTTCGTAAAAAAATAACAGATCTGGGTGTGTAATACTAAAGCCTTGTATTCAAAAAAAAAAAAAAATAACGGTCTTATATCCTAAACAATATTTTAAATTATTCAAAATGAAAACTAAGCTCAATTTCCCGGTCCATTTATCCTTCAAACTCTTATAGAATATAAAACAGGATAGACTTCAATAAAAATGTAACACAAAAATATTTAATAGTTTTTTGGTTTAATTAGGCAGTAAAGCATGATTTAAAGCCGTGACTGGCAAGACGTAGCCGAGCTTTTGAAGTCAGGTGAGGCATTAAATCTGCTTTATTGACGTATTGAACATGACAATTACGACAGCTGAAATATCCTGAACGGCTCTAGAGTGTCTGCTTTACTGCTTAGTAACTAAAAATGCTGACATTTTGTCTAATAACAATAAATAAATGTTATATGGTTGTTTAAATGGTCATTAAAATGTGGTGTTTAATCTCGATCAGCGAAAAAATTATTTTTTGGAGTCTTTATAAAATAAATCTAGAAATCTACTGCAATTTTCATATATCAAACAGATACAGCAAACGTATGATACCCAAACAAGTAATGAAAACAATAAAACCTATGTCAAACACACAAGTATAATCAAATAAAATTATTGGTTAATAGTGGCAGAGCGATCTCGAAAGCTATGTCTCATAATCAGTGCCTAAATAAAGTAAAATTATATAAAGATAAAAAATATCAAAAAAAAACGTACCAAACAGTTTTCAATAATAAATTAAAAAACATAAAAAAACTAAGCAAAAAATAAGATAAAACGCTGTTTCCCACAAATTTTTCATTATAAGCATTTTTTTTCAAAAGCAACAATAAAAAATTAAATACAGCTACGATGTGAGAATAACATTGTTTGGAAACGAGAAATTATAGTATCAATTAATGTAGGTTTTATAAAAATTTCAAATGCAAAAAATAACTTGTTTTTTCAAATTATATTATAACCTAAAAATAAAATGCAAGGGTTTGTTTATGTTTCTACAGTAAATTTAATGTTTTTATATGAGTTAATAAATAAAACAAAATAATCTCTCTTTTGATGCCTTTGAACGAAGAAATGACATCATCAACATATCTAAACCACAAACACATATTCTTTGAAGAAATGAATGTTTCAAAAAAATTTCTTCTTCAACAAAATTAATAAGATAAAATATTTATTTGCTAAATTATTACAACAGAATGGTTATCATGTCTTTTGTTACGTTGTGTTTTGTATTAGTGTAGTCATGTGAAAATTTCTTGGAGTAAATGAAGCCGATCATTGGTGTATTTACTAGGGCTGGGCGATACCTGTTTTTAGGTATCGGGTATCGATACCTGCAAAGTATCGATTTTTGCCAAAGTATCGAGGTATCGAAGTATCGGAAGTATCGAGGTATCGGAGGTATCGCGGTATCGAGGTATCGGGAAGTATCGAGGTATCGGAGGTATCGCGGTATCGAGGTATCGGAGGTATCGAGGTATCGGAAGTATCAGGTGACGATAAATAAATATCGCATCAAATAGCTTGTGAATTTGTTCGTTTTCATCAAAATAGCTTGTGTTTTCAACATCCAAAGCACTCTGAATAGGATATTCATTTATAGCCACTCTTTGTCAAGGTATCGCACGTATAGAAGTATCGAAGATATCGGAAGATATCAGAAGTATCGGAGGTATCGGGGTATCGAAGTGTCGGAGGTATCAAGGTATCGGAGGTATCGAAGTATCGGAGATATCGAGGTATCGGAAGTATCGATACTTCGATACCTGATTGCAGTCGGTATCGGTGTACAATACCTGAGCAGATATTGATACTTTCTGTAAGTATCGATACTTTTCCCAGCCCTAGTATTTTCTTATATACGTATTCTTCTTGTAGTAGAAGAAACCGTTCATAGACATAATAATAACACAATATGTACCTACTGAGTATGTGCAGTCTAATTCTTAACCGTTTTGAACACACATTGAAACTAACCTATTGTTTTAAAAATATTTTTTTTATTAATCGAATCTCGCTTAACATTTTTAGTAACATAGTTCAAGTATGTAAAATTCCCTTTCTTTTTAGAAAGATTCTCTATACCAACGCAAATCCTCTCAATCTCTTTTCGAGAATATTTCTTTTGTAAAACTTTGTTTGAAAATAAATAGCTTCTTTCTGCACAAGTTTTGTAGAAAGTTTGCATGTCGCTTGCAGTTATTACATTTCCTCAATTTCTTTTTGGTAATTGATCTTTACAATAAAACTAAATTGTTGGGAAAAAGAGTGTTTAACCGATAAGAAAAGTGTGTCAAATCTAATATGTAAACATTTATTTTTTTTAATTTAAAGTCATTGTTATATTAAAATCAATATCCCGTCTAGACCTAAAAGATTGTAATAAAAGAACATTTTCCTTTGCGATAATGTTTTTAATGCCTCATTGAGTTGGACAATGCGCTGTTCTTATCTTGACCTACAATTGTTTGTAGACTATTGATGAACGCCAACCCTTTGAAATACGCTTTTATCTTGAATTATCATTGTTAGTGAAGTTTTCCGAGTTTTAAAAAACTTGTTGCTATTTTTAAAGATTTTTGTCAGTGAGGACAAAATTTAAAATAATTATCATCAACGAAGCATCAACTAAAGAATTTCAGTGTAATATACTTAATGATGTAGAAATACCTTTTTGCTTAATAAATGAAAACTGTCTGGAGTAGCAGGATGTTTGTGGTTAACTCTTTTATGTAATCTGGCATTGTGCCAAACGTTTGCAAAGGTGTAAGATACAGCGATAACGTAATGAGATCAAAAATTCAGCAGAGTGAATAATAAAATTTCATTAAATTACCTTAGATTGAAGTAACTAAGTGTTTAGAAACCATTAATCTCCTTAAAATGTGTACCTAATTTTGTTTACTTTTGTAAAATTGAACTGAGAGAAGTTGGGGTTTTGCCATATCAACATTTTCTAGCACATTTATTGCGAGACTTAGGTCTTATCAGCATAAGTGCATTAACATAAAATCGAATATAAAATATACACCCGTATCATGTAAGATAAATTCGAATTTGAATTCCAAAACTCTCACATTTTAGAGGAGATATAAACTAAAGTTCAATGTTGTGCACTAATTTAGATCGAAGTCTCTTTGGATGAGATTAGGGGCCCGGATTCGTAGTTTTTTATTCTCTGGAGGTTGCAAGCATATATTCACGACCAGTCGAGTGGAATACCAAGCATTTGAACAGAAATGGCGTGTGGAAAACCGAGGTTTTTAATTGTAAATAAAGACGCAATATAAAGGGCCTTGAGCAAATCTTAAATTGTAAAATTCATGTCTAGTGTTAATTTCTAATTAATATAAATTTGTTAAATTTAATAAAAAAATATTGTAGAAAACAAAGAATAATTAAACAACCTATAACAAAATAAAACGAAAAATAGAATTTTGGAAATTTATAGTAACTTATTTGGTTTTCAAAACAATCATTTTTTAATTTCATATTTTTAAAAAATTTTGAAAAACTTTGTATTGTTCCTCGTATAAATTCAGCCCTTAATAAAGCAATTTCTTCAATAAATTTAGAAAGAAAACACTAGACTCAATTAAGAAAAAAGTTAAAACTAAAAATTTGATAAAAGAAAAGCAGGAAAGTCACTTTATATCAAAAAAATTTAAAATTTCCTATCAGATGGTGACTGAAAAGTTGAAGTCCGGCCCAACTTTGAAATTTAACTTTTACTTAAATCCACTCTCAATTCTGCCCTCCTCACTCTAATAAAATTTAACACGTTTAAATATTTTCTTTTTCCTATTAATGCTTTTACCTCTAGTCCTTATGGACTTCCTAAAATTCACAAAAATAATACTCTAATAAGACCATTTGAATCTTATACTACCTCACCTTCCTATAAATTAGCAAAGTGGTTAAATCAACTTATTAGAAGCTTTGACAATGCTCCGTAAAAAAATTTTTTAGATCTTATTAAGAAAATAAATAAAAATAATAATTAATCAGTTTTTTCTTGTTTCTTTTGGCCTCGATTGCTTATTTCCTTCTGTTCCTGCCAATAAAGCTACTCCTATAATTAGTAATTTTCTTTTCAATTCACTTTTTTACACCCCACTGATTCAGTTTCTTTAGTTAAAGTAGTTTTGGACCAAACATTTTTGACTTTTAATAATAAATTATATAAAGAAAGTACAAGTTAATCATGGGTTTCCCCTTAACACCCTTTTAGCAGAATTATTCATGAACAATCTTGAAAAATTGTTTTTTAAATGTAAATAGAAGCAGAAGAAACGCAGAAGAACATTTGCTGTTCATTGAAAACCAAAAAGTGTTTTTTCGGTCACAAAAATTTCTTTAGTTAAAGAAGTTTTAGATCAAGATCTTTTAATTTTAGTAATAATTTATACAATAAACAAAACATGGGTTTAGCTATAGGCTTCCTTAACTCCCTATTAGAAGAATTATTTATAAAGAATCTTAAAAAAATGTTTATACAAATGTAATCAGAAGCAGACAAAACGCAGCAACATGTGCTATTCTTTGAAAACCAAAATTTATTTTTCCAGTCACAAATTTTTTTTTAGTTAATGTAGTTTTGGATCAAGTGTTTAGATTTTTAATAATAATTTATATAAACAAAGCACCGGCTTAGCCATGAGCTTTTTTCTCTTAACTCCCTTTTAGCAAAGTTATTTATAAACTATCTTGAAAAATAGTTTTTATAAATGTAATTAGAAGCAGAAAAACCGCAAAAGTACATTTGTTGTTAAAAAAATTGAAAATAGTTTTATATTAATTCTGTCTTTAAGTCAAATAGTATAAAATTGTGGGTCAACTTTAAACATTATTCCAAAAATAAATGCAAATGAAGGCAATTACTGAGACACATCAAAGCACGTTTTCATTTTACCACAGATAATCTTTTTTTTTTGTTGAACATATTTAATTAACCTCGTATCAACAAGACATTTCTTTTCATTATAGAACGTTAAAAACAGAAGTACAAAAAAGATTAAACGTCTAAACAAGCATTAATAAATATTAAATAAACATTTAAATTACGAGAATCTCTTGTAAACAAAAAAAATACCAAATTGTGAATTTGAATAGAAGACAGGAAGCAATTTTCTATTTTAAATTTCCTACAAAATAAAATTTTACACACATATGACAACAAACTAAAATCATAAATTATCCCCAAGGTGGTAGGATATTGCTGGAAAGGCTCTCGACTGAAGTTTGCCAAGATCTCGCCTATCTCACCGCCCCTTTTAAATTAAATTCTCAGAAGCTTACCGTTGAAATGTATAATTAACTGTCTTCCACTATGACAAACCCATCTTCTCTTTATATTTATTTATCTGATATTTTCATTTCAGTAAAGTGATAATTACTGTCATAAAAATTGCAACGTAGTTGGTAGCTAAATGCATAATATGCAAGTACACAACTTGACTAGATGTTACAACAGCAATCCATCATGTTCTTCTAAATAGTATTTGCCTTTAGCCACTCTAGTAAACAGATTTTAAGGTCAGACAAAACACAAATTTGATTTTACTCGTCAAACCCATGTCACAATATCTGATAAACTATTTATTCCCTGAAATTTGGTTATCACACTCACTCAGACAGGTATCATTTTTAAGCAGTTGCAATTACACCCATTTCAATGTTGGACATGAAATATGCTAATTTTACGACTCGTGTCAGCTAGTAAAAATAGGTATTTTAATAAATTATAAATACCGAACAGTATTTAATTATTTATGTAAAAATTAAAATGTGGTAATGGATTTTTGCAATCGAGAGCAGGTTTATATGCGAAACAACAATTAATTTGATTGAAATCCTGTTAATTCCGTCGTAATTCATTCGGTTAAATCGACCTAGAAAAATCTAGGCCAATTCCAGCCGACAACAGTGACAATATAGGGGAAAGAAAATTGATGGATAAGGTGAGGTAGACGATTGTTACAGGGTTATAATGAGAATGTTTTAGAACTAGGGAAATCATTTCCACAGGAAAAACGAACTGCAATGCAGCTATGTACATTTTTGGTCGATACTTCGACTTTTCCACGTTAGAAATTTTAAGGTAAACTGAATTACTGATATCCAGTTTAAAAAATTGTTTTACAATTATTTAGCCACGTTTTTCAGAGTAATTAAGAGTTGTGCCTCACTGAGTGGAATAAACCTTGCTAAAAGAATAAGACTAAAAGTCTGTAATCGCTGCTATAAAAATCCTCCACAAAGCTTTATACCCTTCAGATAACAATGCAAATAAACTACTAGCAAATAAATTAATTTAACAGATACTTTGTTCTTTCGTATTTCGAAAATAAAATAATTCGACCAAAAATACAGAATCTAAAATAAGTCAGACAAGTTAAATATAAATTTCACATTTCATAATTCAGTACGTTGCATACTTATGAGTTGTAAAAACAGTAATTACTAAAGATGATATACCTTGGTTACTACTCTAAACTCGACTTTATTATTCAAATTGATAATTCATTTGCATCTTAGATGTCTACATTAATTATTCAGTCACTACAAAGTTTGTTCAAGTTGAGTAGAATTAATGATATTTTTAGACGACTTTAAAATAGACATCTTTTAAATCTTAAAAAACTCTATGTCGCCTTCTAATAAATCTTTTCTTTCAACATTTTCTCAAACGAGTGTGTCTTTTACGACCTTTTTGCATAACATTTGGCTACACATTTGTAAACTAATAATATAGAAAATATTATTATATTAAAGCAAAGGAAGTAATATAAAGAAAAAGAAACTTCTGTCTAAGGATGTCAAAGATAAATTGATATATTCTGCATATCAATATGTGTTTCGAAATATCGAAAAAAATATCGATATGTCAATATATTTGGAAAAAAAATACTAACATTATTCTTGAAAAGTTTTTGAAGTAGATTAAGGAATGCTTACCGTTCGAAGACAATTGTTTGGAGGAGGAGCGAAGCGACGACTCCAATTATTGTCTGAGAACGGTAATCCTTAACGTTCGACATGCTTATAACGCTTTTTGCGCTATTGGAGTTTCTAGAATAATAATAATTTATATCAATACATTTGTGATAATCGGGAAGATTGAAACTGAAAACTTTGGGTGGCTGTTCCATGGTTGCTATGGTTTTGTTCCAAACAAGTAAAATTGTCTTTTTGATACAATCATTCCTACATAGTTCTGTTTTGTGGTTCCGTTTTCGAAGCAAATATGAGCGATAGTGATGATCTACCGGATGATTTAGAAGACGCTTGGCAAGAAGGATGTTCGGAAATAATTCCAGAAAAATCTAAAGCCCGATATGAACAGACATACAAGTTGTTTAAGAAATGGCGTAAAGCAAAGAAGATTTCTGTAAATGAAAAGAGCTTGTTAGCGTATTTTGTGGTGAGAAGTGGACACTTGAAGAACCCAGGCAGTTTATGGGCGGAGTATTCTATGCTGAAGAGTACAATTTTTCTCCATGATGCTATCGATATTTCTAAGTTTGCTACATTAATTGCTTATCTTAAGAGAAAAAATATTGGATATGGGTCTAAGAAGACTAAAATTTTTACCAAAGAAGACATGAAAAAATTCTTGAATGAAGCACCAGACGAACAATTTTTAATTCAAAAGGTATGTTGTAAATGATGAGGTGGTACATCTGAGTTCTAAGGAAACAATATATTTGCAGGTAGCAATTATATTGGGAGTATCGGGCGCTTGTAGACGAGAGGAATTGTACAATATTAAAATGAGTGACATAGAAGAACATGAAGAAATGTTTATAGTAAATATTCCAAATACAAAAACGAATATTCAGCGAACGTTCACAGTTATTAATAAAGAAAATGAAGCAGTTCATTATTTGGAAATACTTCGAAAATACATAAGAATTCGACCAAGCAACCCAACGTCAGATCATTTATTTCTGAACTATCGAAATGGCAAATGCACTAGGCAAATCACAGGAAAAGGCACAATTAGAGACTGGCCGTCAAAAATTGCAAAGTATTTAAAGTTGCAAGCCCCTGAAGGTTTTACTGGACACTCGTTTCGACGCACATCGGCTACACTTTTGGCGAATAACGGAGTTGATGTGTTGGGACTAAAAAGACATGGTGGGTAGAGTTCATCAACGGTGGCCGAGAGTTACGTGGAAGATTCCCTCCAAAACAAAATTGAATTTGCTCATAAAATTTTACACAGCGATGTTGGTGGACTATTACAACAACCTGAGACTTCTACGTCCGAAAGTTTGTCAATTAACACTAGAAACTCAAATGCGAGTGGTATTACTACTATTATTTATAATAATTGTACATTTAATTTTAATAAATAAATCGCAAAATTGTTTTTTTTTGTGGAAGTGAATTACTTACCGTTTTGTTACACGTAGCAACCAGTAACAGCAACCTACCGTCGTGAAAACAGGCACAGTAAACTGATAAAAACAACCAATCGCGCAAAAACAGTGTTGTCATACATCGTGTATCCCAAAATAATGTTTTCTGAAGAAAAGAAAATTCATAGCGTATATCTCAAAAACCAGTAACATGTTAAAATTTGTAAAGTTACCTCGAAAACACCATGTATATCTATTTTAACAATAAAATTAGGACAATCACCACTAAAAATTTCTGCATATATTTCAATCGGACCTCGTTCAAAAAACAACTTAAAAAAACAGTTCTACAGTGTATCTCTCGAAAACTAAAATCATTTATATACCTACAATAATTTTGGTTATTTAGCATTCTTTTAACGAGAGCTATCACCTGGGAAAATTTCTAATATTACTTCAAAAACACCCTGTCTATTCAACAAATTCAAAGATTTCTTTTTAATTTTTTAAAATGCGACCATCTTATTTTTTAATTTTTTCAAAGCTACTTAATTAGTTAGTAATTAAAGTTCCATAAATAATCTTGAAAGTTTCTTTACTTAGTGTTCCCGAACTTATTTAAAACCTTTCGAATTCTCCAATTTCTCAAAATGCATAAATCTTTTATTCTTCCTTCTCTTTCTTTCCTTTCTTCCTTCCTTCTTTTCGTTTCAGATTTACTTATTGTCTCAATAATATAAATTTTCTTTAATTCTACCTTTGCATTCAAATTTTTTAAAACCTTGAATTTCGTAAATTTATATATGTTTTTTTTAATTAGTCTGTAACCTTAGTCTTTCTCCTCATTTTGCTATATTTATACAATTTTTAGATCCGTTAAGTTTGACATTTTATAACAAAATGTTTTTGTAAAACGAAAGAATACTCCTTTTACGTAATTTTTAATCGTTAAATAAACAGTGTTTAAAAAAATTTGTGTTACAATCACCCTCATGTAAAAGTGTTAAAACGTATATTACAGACTACAGATTTCTGCAATAAGATAACTATAGTAACAAATTGTTATCTTCAAGTTACCTCATATTTTATTATTATTATATTTTTTTAAATAAATTTATAGATCAAAAAGTTTAATCCAAATTCCTTCGTTACCGCATCATGTCACAAATTAATTTCGCGCTGTAAAATGTATGTTACTCGTATCACACACTAATGTAAATAACTATTACAAAACCGACTTTATAAACAACTTATTACATCAAGAAAAAAAATAGTACAGTTAGAAATTCATATACGTCCTTTGAACTACTTGTACGTACACATTATAAAACGAAGTTTCGCAGTATTAAGCCTTGACATTTAGGTAAACATTAAAAAATGTCCCATTTGCCTTTGTAAACCAAAGCCCAGTCGATACTGTGCTGTGGCGTAAAATTATCTTGTTTTCGTAAAACATGGATTTCGCGGTTTGCAGAACGCTCAAAAACATGCAAGGCAGACAAGTTCTCTGTAAAAACTGACTCTTTTTCACCTCAAATTCATACTGTTTGTAATTTTGACTGATTTTTAAGTATTATTTGATAAATTTAAAAACAAAATTTAAAAAACAATATTAAAAAACTTTTACTTTACATTAGCTCTATTTTCTCCTAAACAATATTAACCACCATTTAATGCATAAAGAAAAATTTTTATAGGTACTGAGTCCTCAGCCGATACAAACACCCCAAAAAGCATTTCGTTTCTTTTAGTTAAAAGAAAAACAGTCAATAACGTCAGCCCGAGTTTGATTTTAAGGTGCCAACTAAAATAATATACATACATTTTTTATAACTTTTTCAGTACCTATTACAAAACTACTAGAAGTGTAATGTGACGAAACTCACTTGTCCTTCCGTTGATGAGCAATCATTTAGCTTACCATTAGTCCTTTTCTACTTTCAGATTTTCTACTTTGGTATTAAAAAATTTTCCCTTTTCACTTTGGAAATTTAATACAGTTTTCGGAATTTTAAAAGACCCCAAATTCAAAGTAAACTGTGTTATAAATAAACCAAAAAATACTTTTCTTTTTTATGTATTTTTTTAAGAAAACAGTCTTTATGACAGCAAACACATTGTTCGAGCTCCTTCCAAATTTATTTTTCTGTGAAACTCTATATGCTTGTCCAAGCTTTTGAAACCAACTTATTTTAAAATGATCAATTCAGAAACGCTGTGACAAGTAGGTAAATATAATTCTGGCGTAAGTAAGAAAAAAAAACGTAAAGTTTATGTTAACATAAAATATATAACGTCGCGACGTCGAAACTGTCACATGTGGACGCCTCGCCCTTTATAATAGTCTGATAAAATTCAGCATCATCGTGTTGCATAAAATTCCATTTCTTCGTTTTTGTACCGACAAATCGCTACTATTATCAAAATGTGGAGAGAGTTTTCAATAAGATCACATTCAAAATCTTCTATTGCTAGATTTGGCGCAAACAGGAATATCGAGTACGTGATCCGTCCTTATTGTGCATCGTTTTCAATTTAAAATAGTTTACAACAGGGCGGATAACGCTCATAATTCCATTATTCGTAATTAACGAGTTTGTAATTGAACTAGCAGATCTTGAATTGAAATGGATGATCTCGATATCAAATTATCTATTCGAAGGCGAGGACGCGTACATTTTTCAGGATATACGCTATTTATAAATTACTTTGACAGGACATGAAGATGAAGTAGCAGTAATAAAGTTTATGACTTGCAGGAAAAACACACTCAAGGCTGTAATTTTTCGTAACGTAATTCGGTTTTGTTTTATTTGCATGAATGGACACTTCCGGTCACAACTGTTTCACTCAACTGTACCTTATTATTACCGAATTCTCCGGAAAAAATAAATTATCAAAATCTGTATTTCTTGTTAATTAAAAGCTTCTTGTGTGTGGGTTCACTGCCATCGAAGTGATCATATTTCCAAAACTGTACTCTTGGGTAAAGAGCAAGTCTCAATGATTAAACTTCACGAATTTGACCCTTCTTTTCTTGCTGTTCTCCTTCAATAAACTGAAACTTCCCTACACTTTCATGAAACAATTTCAGAGTTTTTAATTTAATCTAAGGATGCAGGTGATGCAACGCGTATTGTTAGACAAGTGACTCAAAATTTATTGAAATAACATTCCATTTAAATCATAAATTACGCATTTTATTACGTCATTTTTATTTAAACAAACTGCAAATCTACTTACAATAAACAAACAATAAAGATGTTAAATTTTGAAAAGAATTGACGATTATTTAGTAACCGAATGCGCGTTCAGCTAACATTAGAAAGATAACGGGTCAATCTGATCCTTGTTGTGTACAAGACAGATCTGAAGACTACCTTCAGAACTAATATCAACGTATATATATTATAGTTTTTTAAATAGAAGAGATACAAAGAAAAATTTTTACTAATGAAGAAGATAGAGGAATAGAGAAGACTTAAAAAAGAAGATGAAGAAAGATAATTATGTAATATATAAAAGGTTAAAAAGTTTTTGTTTCTAAATTTATAGAAAAGTCTATTTAATAATTTAATAATAAACCATTCTTTTTCAAAAGCAACATGGTCAAAAGGAGAATGAAAAAGTCTAAATGCAGCTATGATTTCTTCTCTCTGGAAATGTAGTCAGTAAGGTTATTTTGAAAAGATAAACACTGGTTATTTATAAGAGACCGCTTTATAAAAGACTGTATTGATGTGAGAAACAATAAAAACTTTTTCAGTATTTTTTAAATTTAAAATTGCAATTTCGCTATTAACAGTTAAATAATAAATATCTGTGATTATAGTTGAAAAAAGAGAAATGTTAAGACCCTATAAATAAATATTACAAAACGCTTCTTATAAATTAATGTAACGAATAAAAAACAAGTTATCTGAAATTGTTTAAAAGCATCTAAAATATAGAACTAAAAAGCATTTTACGTTTAAGAGTGTTCTTATCAAAATTGATTCTGACAACTCATTATTCTCTTTTGTTAAAACAAGAAAAGTCTCGACAAGAAAAATTGTGGAGAACCTGCGTATTCAGAAAACATCATTACTTGAGCTTCTTCCAAACCTACTTTGTTCCCTTTAAAAATTCAAGCGCCCTTTACAGTAAAAATCCAATAATCTTTGTCAATAAGGTTGTTTTTATAAGAAAAACGAAAGTATCCTTAAAAATACTTATATAAGAAGTCTTTCTTTCAAAAAAATAACTGAATGTTAGTACCTATCGAAATAGAAAACTGTTTATTTCGGAATTTCACTGAAAGATAAATTTAAATAAATTTTCCGAATTAAAATAATACATTTTATAAAAAAAAGTCTTTCATTACAATAATACAAATGTCAACGAAAATAATGATGTTTATTATTGCGCCGCAAAGCTCATTTGAGTGAGTGCCATTAGTGCAAATATAATAAAAAATAAATTACAAAAAAATAGACAAAATGCAATGTACTACAAACGAATTTTATCATTAAAATAACTTCAAAAGCAGTTATTTTCGTTATTTTATTGTATTATGTAGTTAGAATATTCACTATTTCCGTGTTATAAATACTCTGATAAATACCGTAGGAAAAAAAAATTTGAATCCAGTTTAAGTTAGCAATAGCTGTATTAAACGACAAAAATTTTCCATTTTATTTCAAGTTCCAAACAGAACGAAACGTATTTTATCGGATTAGAAACTTTTCGCATTTGCAACTTTTTCAAACGGATTGAAAACAATTATTACATAGGAACCTCAAAATGAGATAAATCCGATTAATTCACATTTGGGAATAAAAATCTCGTACATTACATAAATGTTTCCCCAACACTGAATTACGTTAAATCAATCAACAATAAACAGATTAAACGAAAATTTAAACCCAAATGTTCACACCTACTGTAAAAATGCATAAAAGGTTATGAGAACGAAACACCTAACGATAACGCAATTTCGTTATACAGTCAAAATTGCGAGGAATAAAGTTGATTGCTTCAAAAGAAACTTCCTTTATAACTTTTTTTCGTTTATAGGAAAATTACTGTCCAATAAAATAAAATTTACATTGAAATATATCCTAGATTAAAAACGCAGAATAGAAATTTATGAATGACTTTTGATTAAATTTTTATTAGGGAATGTTTCTTACCTGCTATGAGCATAAAAATACAACTTTCAGGCGTTCCCTTAGGTAAAAAAAATACTGTGATAGGCGCAGTCAGTAGGGCAAAAATTTAGGTAACAATAATAATATTGACTTTAACTAGACCGTGATCAATAAATAATAATTAAGTTGGCAATAAAGTAACAAAGAAAAATCTTTAAGTTTCGGTTTGTGAAGAATACCGCTATAAATTATGTCTTACACCTGTTAAAAAAATACCAAATAAAATTTTAGAATTATTTCATTTTCAACAACAATAATAATTTTATTTAATAATATAATAGAAAATTATGCAAAAAGAAAACCACAAACAAAAAAAAAGTAAGATTCAAATTGTGCAAAGTTATTTTCAATAATTAAATTAGCTCGCCCTTTTAAGTTATTAAATACATTAATTATTCAATTCAGAGTAACATTGTTTCCTTCTTCTACAATTACAGCTTGTAGTTCTTCAATATTATTTAAATTTCTGCTGATTACTCTTATTTTTTATGTGACCAAACAAGAAGAAATCTAATGGAGTGATGTCAGACGATTTACTTGGCCTAATTCCTCTAGTAATTAATCTTTTTGAGAAAATTTGCTCTAAACATTCTATTGTCACACGAGCGGTGTGAGCTGTTGCAGAATCTTGCTGAAAGTAACCTCTTTGCAATTGGCTTTCGTGCAATTCTTGTATGAAAGGTTGTAACATAAAATTTAGATAATATTCTGAATTTACTGTAAAATCAAAAAGATACAGTCAAATTCTTTTCTGCCTAGATATGACTACCCACACGCAATTTTTGACTAACAGAAGCATAAAGATTTTCAGGTAACCGTAAAAACCATGCTTCATCCGAAAAAAACGTATCAGGAACGTTATCATCATCTAAAACATCATTGAACCAATTACAAAATCTAATTCTTTGTTCATAATCTAGAGAACTGAGACACCGTACCATCGTAAATTTGTAGGAGTAGAGCTTAAATTTTTTCTTAATGTATTCCAAGTAGTTCTATAAAAAATGTCTGAGAAACTAGAGAAAATGTCTTAGATTTATCTAAAACGCAAGAAGTAAAACCTGTTTGCAATGAAAGCTTCCTCACAGATTTTCGCAGGCTTTGCTCCATTCGAATGCCAGTGTCTTCCACAACACCTCCAGTAAGAGTAAAAGATCTACCAGGAGGTGTAGGAAGTACGCCATTACAACAAAAATGTCCTACTCTAATTCGAAAATCATTTTAACAAAAGTTGGACAATCAGAATAGTCAAATTTAAGTGAGATTTCAATGCTGCTAACCCAATCAGTACTTCTTGATCACGCTGTAATAGCTGTCCTTTCTTTAATTTTACAAAGTCTCGAGGATAAACAGATTTGATCACTGAAGATACATTTTCTTAAACGTAGCCAAGAAAACATGTTTAAATATGTGGAAGTGACAGTAATTTTAAACTTTAGTGACTCATGTTTATAGAAAATTAATTTTGATGAAAAATTAATTAATACAATCAGAAGTCTCTTCAAGGAAGATTTTACAAAAATCTTCTGATTAATATCTCATTTATGAAAAGGCATAATTTCTAATTACTTGATTTAGCCACTCTGCTAATTTATAGGTCTTATTGGAGTATTGTTTTTGTAAATGTTAGAAAGTCCATAAAGTCTAGGACTGAAAGAAATCATGGAAAAGAAAAAAGATTTAAAAATGTAATTTTTTTGTGAGAGTGAAGAAGACAGAATCAAGAACAGATTTAAGCAGAGAGCTAAGTGTCCAAATTGAGTCACACTTTAACTTTTCAAAGTCACCATTTCACTGAAAATTTTGAACTTTTTCTATTATAAAGTGACTTATCTAAAATTACTAGTTCCTTCATCTGCCTTTGTAATTAGCAAATTTGCAGTTTTAACTTTTTTCTTATTTGAGTCTAGTGTTCTCTTCTTTCTTTATCATTAACGGTTTATATACAACCTAAAGTGTACTCCTAAAAACAGAAAAACCACCAGAATTATAAAAGTTATTTAAAATCTCAAAAATCACATTTAAAAAGAAAAAATACATTAAAACAGTACCAAAAAATAAAAATGAATTGTTTTGACACAACATAACATCAATTCGAGTTTTTAAGACATTAGTTCACGTCCTTTAATACGACAATTATAACCACCCGGTATAAATAGACGGTAACTAGAAACTAGCTGACTGTACATAACACCACAATTTGATTACAAGTAACAATAAAATTTCTTAATAACCCAAATATTTCATTATGACGTGAAGAAACATTTTACGTCTGAGCTGACAATATACTGATTTATATCAGTAATTAGTTACGTAATTACCGAAATTTTGTCAAGGTTGTTTATATAATTAATAGCTTTCGTTGACTTCCTTTAGTTACTTTTTAACGAACATTCATTTATTTGTATTTTATCAAAACATATAAAAAGCATTAAGCAATTAGTTCAAAATCGATTTGAAATTTATACTAAAGATAAAAATGAAATTAAAAGTGAATTAAATAAAAAAATCAGACTCAAATTTCAAGAATTCCTTCGATTGTTTGCTAATGACTTGTCCTAAAACTGCAAACAGGTTGATATAAAAGAGATAAGACTTATTTTGCAAGAGGATGACCTTACTTTTAAGTTCAAAAGCGGTAATAATCCGAAACCTGCTTTAGGTGAAAGTGAACTTTGCATAATATCTAGGTATGTGTGTTCCTTAGTTCTATCGAGAAAATTAAACCTTATTACTTTTGGTATAAAAAGGATTTCCTGTGCATTTTGATCAGAAAAGAAGAGAATGCATGGATAATTTAAATGGTATTTAATTACAGAATTTCTTCACTCTTGGATTACATCACTACCGTTCAATTACAGTGAACCTTTAGGTAAAATTACTGATGATGCCAAGAATGACTAGAACCTGTTGCAGCAATTACATTACCATCACAATACTTACACTAACAAAACTTTATTTTTGCAATAGATTTATCGGAACTTGGCAATAATTACATTCGCGTGTGAGTCGACGTAATTAATCTCGAAAATGCGACAGGTTTGATTTCCCTCAGGTCGACTTGTTATTTGTCATTGCGTGTGAGAAGCAATTACTCCAATAACGAAATCATTTAAATTACCTCAACAGTCAAAAAGATTCAAGATGACAATAATTACCTGCTTTTTACTATTACTAGAAACCACCAAAAAACGCACTTGAAAAGAAGATTTACTAAAATACGTAACAGAAAACAAAAATTTGGTGTTCCTGACAATTTCTAAGCCAATTTTTTTATTTCAAAATATATACTCAGTGATATTAGAAGCAAAACACCGTCATCAACGTTTGGACCGGTGCAGAGAACGGTAGATTTGGGAGGCAGAATAGGATAATGTAATCTTCAGCGACGAATCGCGATTCTACCTAGGCGTGAGCCTAGGTAGAATAGCCAATAGCCATTGGAGACATCAACGATCTCATTTTGTCGTTGCCTAGATGAGTACAGAAGTGTAATCAGTTAAGAGGTTGCCATATTGTTGATTATTTTTTTCAAGTTAATGTTACTAAAATTTCTACCATATTGGCAAAAAATTACGCCGCAAAATTATATTTTCAGGTTGTGACACCTCTAATGTCACTGAGTAAATTTTAGCACTATATTTTATATTGACAGCATGACATAAAAAAGAGAAATATCAGACTGGCGATGGCGCTACGATCTGTAATGACCGCAGTAATTCACCTTTTGGAATGGCGAAAATTCCGCCGATTTTTATAACTAATTATTAACGTTTACTTTCCTAAGTTCTCTTCACGACGAGAAAATTAAACGTTATACATAATGACATTATCTTAACGTCTTGTTTGTGGAACAATTTACCGGAAAAGAGACAATTTTCATGTCATCACAACAAACTAGTGTTGCTACATTTTGTATTGTCAACGTCTAATACCCAGATAATTCTATATAAAAAAAAATTATCTGTTATGATAACAGAATTTGTAAACGCAACATTCTCTCTTTGTCTTAAACTGTAATTAATTTCTGCAAAAAACAAATATAGCACAACCGGTATAAAATAAAACACTTCACGTTCTCAAGTCTCAGTTGCAATAATTTTCGTAAATGTTACTTGCCATGTACTTATTTAGGTGCAAGATAACCTGAAAAAAATATTAACAACATCAAAGAAGCTGTAATAATAACTACCAACTTAATTAATCAATGATTACTCCTAAAGGTATATTTATATTCGGAACCGATCCATTAGTTCAAACCAATTATTAAACATAAGGCACGTTTTAGTGGTTTCCATCAGCTGAAGGTTTATGCAAACAAACAGTAATGGAACAGTCTATACACAACCCCAGACGCAAAAAAAAACTTTGTCAATCAGATATTAAAAAAATAATTTATTCATAAAAAGCAAGCTTTGTTTACCGAGATAATTACATTCAGTCTGCCGATATGTAATACGATCTGCAAAAAGAGAATCTCTTGTGTTTGTAGTA
This sequence comes from Tribolium confusum, assembly GCA_029207805.1. Classification (NCBI taxonomy): domain Eukaryota; kingdom Metazoa; phylum Arthropoda; class Insecta; order Coleoptera; family Tenebrionidae; genus Tribolium; species Tribolium confusum. Next base: position 3,800,656 of record JALGAY010000004.1, read on the forward strand.
AAACGGTTAATATATTGTCGTATTTGAACCTCCCATTCCATTAAAATAGATCCCTTTCCCAAACAAAGCATAACAACTAATTAGTAGCTTTTCCAATTACCGGAAGAACTGCTGTTTTGGATTAGAAGTTATCGTTTGTGCACCATTTCTGAAGAATTTTTTTTCAAAAGAATTTCTGAGTGAAAACTGAACGCCTACTGAGCTCGGATATTGGCCGAAAAGGTGATGAGTGGTATTTAAGAGAAGAAACAAAATTTTCTTAAAACAAGTAAAACGCTGAATCTGTAATTAATTATAATCATTATTCATCGAGTTAACCCTATTTCCCTCCCTTCTCGTTATTAGACGAAATACAAAATACTCCATTATCATATCCTAACCACTAAAGTTCTAAAAAGACGTTAAAACATTACTGAATTCGTTATTAAAAAAGTAATCTCTTTGTAGTTGTATTAACTATGCTTGTTCGAGTACTCCAGAAAACACATTAAACACCTATTTTGCATTAAGGAGCAATATCGTAAAGGTTAACCGCTGTTGATATCAACAACAAATTGGCAATCAAAGTAGTGTTACCCCTTAACACTGCAAATTTTACGAGCTTGTTGCATAAAAATGTAGTTTTGAAGACTGTAAACCTTTTTTCATTTAGATACATAATAATGCAGTAGAAAGAAACTCAAAGAAACTCTCAAAGAAACTGAACTAATCATTTGAAAAAATTCAATGAATAGTTCCAACTGATCTTTAAAAAAACAAAATTATTGCTTTCTTAATTTTGAAAAGATCACTAAATCTTTTTTTATTGGTGAATATGTCTTGCAAATTTGACATATATACAGTTTTTAAGTTTATATGCTATTTGCTTAAATATTAGGCTTATTTTAAGGCATATTTTCGTTATTTTTTTTATTTGTGAAAAATCCTGAACTTTTATATTTGAATAATAAAAACTGGAGCAGAATTTGAGCGATGTCAAAGTGCATTATGTTGTGCAACACGATCGTGCAGTACAACTTTGTAAAATTGTAATAAGTACAGTGTATTGTTGTTCATGGTATCGCACCTTTACTGTTCTAACATAATAAATAAACAAGTTAATTTTCCAATCCACATAAATGCACAATTTCATTATTGTTAATTTGCAACACGTGGCGCACTTCAGTTTTCTCAGAACCGAACCAATTAATAATCTTGAAGTCCCAAAAGTGCGTCTCCAATCATGACACTATTGATTAGCTAAATCACGGAATCATAAAATAATTGCACCTTCATTTCCCTTGGCATCTTGTGCTACACTTTGCTTTCGGTATATAGATTATTAAATTACAAGGAAATTACTGTTTCAGGTTGGAAAACAATTCCGAAGCTTCAATAGTGTTAAAACTTCATCAAAAACGGGCTATAATACATAAAATACAAATCTGGATTTACGAAATATAAGAGTGTTCCAGATTTATTGAAATTTTTAATGTTGTTCGGAAGCTCTTGAAAAAGTAATCATTTCGTATCATTGCGTCAAATTGCTTACAAATTTTGTGCGCTGCATCTCTGTGCTATCAACTGCTTACCTAAAAACTTCACTGCAGAGTAACCGCAATATAAATTAAGAAGACATTTTAATATACTCAAGAGACATAAATCAATCAGATCTTAAATCGTTCTTGCAACTTTTTTTGGTACAATGATATGAAATAATAAAAAAAATTACAATTAACCCGAACATTAATTTAAGTACCTAAATTAGGAAAATCCCAGTGTTACAATAAAAATCCAGGATTTAACCAAGTATAAAACTTGACTTGAAAAGTTTAGATTTTCATTAGCCTTTACCTTCAGAACTTATTTAGTAATTGACGAAAAATACTGTTTATAATTAGGGTAGTCAAGCAAGTGTAAATTGATGAAAGAAAACTTCAAAACAAAAGAAGTTTTTTCTTTAATTTGCAGCAAGGTGTATAAATTATTTATTATAAAAGTCTCTGATCATTAAGTAAACTTAGGTAATCTACCAAACAATATCTGTCTCGACCCAGTTTTCATCGATAAAACGTTCGATTAATTATCCATCCTTAGACCAATTATAACCAACTTGTTTCGCATGAAACGTGCACGTAATGAAACTCAAATAAATAATAAAACGAATAAAACACTATTAGTTACGTAACAACAATTAATGCAATTACTTCAAAACCTGCATCAAAAATATTAATATAAAAGGACTTTCTCCAAATTATGTTTTGCCATTGGTGTGACCTTAGAATTTCAATATGTAATCAGATAAACTTGTAATTAACTAATTTTCCAAGCAGTAAATTTTAAGCACGTAGTAATTAGTAATTACTATGATGATTCATATTTTGTTATTAACAAAAATCGAAAAAAAATATCTTCTTGCAACAGGAATTTTGCTGTAGCCTAGTTCAATCTACAAGACATAATACTACTAAAATATCTTACTTTCGTTCTTTTCACTTTTACTCATGTGTATTAGGACATGTAATACGCCCGTTTCCGCTTGTTTTAGCTCAGATTCCTTTTAAATGGTAAGTTAACACTCGCAAATTGACCTACAAAGTAGTCTATACAAATAAATTCTTTTATGTACTTAGACTCTTAAAGAATTTTACATAATTATTATGTTACCGGCAGATTGTAGAATATTAGCATTTTATATAATATCTAGACGTTTTAGAAATCATCACACAAATTATTTAAACTTTTTACAAAATAGCGACCTCTCTTTATTACCAAATATTTACGAAGTGATGAGCTCAACATCAGCATCGACGTGAATACAGTCCACAAAATGACAGCTTAAAATTTAGTAATTATAAATAGAAACAAGCCTATTTTATATTTATCATAAATAAAACTAATAATTAGTTCTTCATTATTTGTCTTAAAAATTTTTTTTAACACTATATTAAATTATTATTGATGATACAGTAAAACCTGGCTATCACGCAAATTAACGTGAGTCCCTTGCGTTCATTTGGTGAGGCTCGAAAAGTACGTTATGACCAGACTTTACTGTATTATTGACTTTATCAATCGTTCGCTGTTAACACGATTTTAAACAACACCAATGCTAATAACGATCTGTTAGAATATTTAATTTTTAGACAAAACAGTTATAAAAAAAACAAAAAATCATTTAGGTCAAGTAAAAATTCTGAAATTATCTACAGTCAAACGTCTAGTTACGGACACCTCATTTACATGAACAATATTTTTTTCACAAACAAAAATTGCTATATTACTAATGTACTTTGTAATCTCTTAAACAAAGCCTCTGTTGTCACTAACTTTCGTCTTCATTTTGAAAAACCCTCTCAAACTGACAAATTAATGTTTTCACTGTTTTTTGTTAAAAAAAGTAGAGAAAAGCGTCATTTCAAATTCATATCGTAAAATAAGGTAGATGATTTACTAAACCCTGGTATTTAAATAAACAGTAAAAGCTCTCTTTACAGACAACACTCTTAAGAGGATATCTCTCTTACATACTGGGCAATTTTCTGGACCAAAAAGTTTTTGTTGTTATTTTTTTGTTTTTTAGTTTAGGCCTTCTTATGCGAACAGTTCCTATAACAGTTCCAAAAACAGTTATGTTAATAAGCTTTTATTGTATTCGTGAAACATATTTAAAAAATTATTTTTTCAAAAGAATGTTTTATTAAAACCTACTGTCATTTTGATTTAGCATATATCCAAAAATACAAAAGAGTCTTTCCTCTTTTTTCAAGGGACATAATCTTATTTCTATAAACAGACCCAAATTACCGATTTTTTCAAATAAACATTTTTAATATCTAATTTATAACATTTGTATATACCTACTACCTATATAAATTCCAAAAAATTTGAAAAGGCAAATTTTGACATTAAAAATGTGAAAACCAATCTTTGGTCTTTATTTCTATTGAGAACAATCCTAATATCAGTTACAACGACAATCATAATTATTGTTAAAATTTACAATAAAAATTGAATCACACGATTTCTCTTGTCAGTGCCAAAATTTGATGTTCCATAAATTTTTTAACAGTTATATAGTAAAACCCGGTTATAAAGTACTCGGATACAACCTACTTCGTTTATAACGTCCACATTTCCCGAGGTGTGTAACCGATATAGCCGGGTTTTACTGTACTTACTTTGTTAGGAACATAAATATTACAATATTTAATACAGAGTGTCCCAAAGCAAGCGTGCCAAATTATTGATACCTGCCAATTGATGTCTAAAAAGCCCAGCTGACACCGTATTTACAATTTCACACGCCTATTTTGAGACACCCTATATATTTTGTTCATGCCTTGTTGTTTTTATGCTTCATATGTAAACAAATAAACGTCATTATTGCCTTGCAACTTTTTATATTTTGTTTTCAACGACATTTGAAAATAATATATATAAAATATAAATTACAATTACAGAATTCTTAGCATACGGACAAAATTCCTGTCACCAACGATGTCCGCTCAAGAGAGGTTTCACTATACTTATTTATTAAGTTTTTATATTTCTCGTCGTTATACTAAATCATAATTTATTTGTCTTTTGAAAATGAATCAAACCAACTTAGAATAACACCAGCTTAGACAAAAAATATTTAAAAAAAATTTTTGATACTGAATTATCGATTGCATTAACTAATTTCAGAATATTAGGAAGTTTAAGTTAGATAGATTTCTTGAAAAACAGACCGAGTAGTAGTAATTAATTTCTAGAATTTCGAGCGAGAGGGCATAAAACATAAAACGTTGTACGCGGCTCTCCTGCAATTAGCTCTTGTTGGACTCACTGGTTTACAATTTTCCGGCTCTTCCATAATTAGATTTGACTCATAAATAACTAATAAAATGTTTAGGTATTTTATAAAATGCAGCATTTTATATTCATAACATAACATAATTATCGAAAATGAAGGAATCCCTCAATTAATTAAAATGAAAATTTGTATTTTGTCGATTGATCTTTCACACAGCCAGGCAGATTTCCATTGGAATGAAACCTCAATATTTGCCTAATTAATCAAACTTAATGAATCTGGTGGTTGGTGTCGATCAATAGTTATAACCCAGAGCAACTAAGTTATAGAACGTTTTTCAGTGGTGTGAAACTTGTAATTAAGTTGCTTATCATTAGAGAGCGTCCAGTTTGTGGTTAAACAAAGTAAACAAACCTTTCTTTGGGGCTGTCTCATAGCAGGCTGAGTGACGAAGGTTCTAAGTGTGGCTAGCGGCGCCGGGAGACCAGTCAGCATTGGTTGCACATGCATAGCAGGAGGCTGTAAATGTAAAGGCCCAGCTGGATGTATCGGCACAGCCACCATCTTCTGTAGGGGAACACCCCACGGTAGGTACCAGGACCCAGGGTGGTGCTGCATAGTTTGATCAATAAAGAAAAATATTCACTTCACACTAAATTTCGGACTGGTTCTTTTAACACTAAGTTTTTTATTTAAAACACTATTTTTTTCACCGGACGCGAAAACATGCTGTCTGTACACACTAGTGTCTAGAATAATTCGCTATTCATTGTTGGTAAATTTCGTTTGTTCCGGGCCTGAAAATAATCTCAAAGTAAAACAACTGCGTTATTTTGTGCCAATGGTTTACATTAGATTGAGCCGAAAGCAGGAAAGATGTGATAAACCGCGCAATAGAGATTTGTTCATTTTGAGTGAATTGTCGCTTCGCAGGAGCCGCAAAGCCTTAAGTTCCCATCATGCCCACAAAACATTAAGATATTAGCAAAACAAATCCTATTTCACAAAATTCATCATCAATTTAACCATCTATAAATAGAGACAGCTCGAGATCAATCCAAATTTATTTTTTTCTCCTGCTGAACAACACGTGAATTTCATGCACTAAATTTCCTGCTAAATCAAATGTTGCAGTTAAAATAAAAAAAAAATTAAAATATCGCATTGTTTGTTACCAATAAAAACCTATTAACAAATGCGGCCTATTGTCAGGATGTAAAAAGCTTCTTAATAGTCGAGACGTCTGAAGTAACACAAATCTTAGAAAAAAAAATCTTTTTGGATAACTTACAGAAAGCTGAAGGAAATTCCTACATTACAAAGATAATACAAAAAAAATTGTACAATACACGTCTATTAAGATTTTTAAAGACTAACCCTAACGGATTTGTACTGTAAAATAGTATAAAACTGTAGTTAGATAAATATTTGTAGCTTCACTAACATAACTTTTATTTCGAGATAAATCCTCAATTTTAATCCTGCTATTTTTCTAAAGTCGTAAAGCTGTGGCTCCTGCGATAAAGTTTATAAGAGAAAGGGTCTAAAAGTGGCCGTCTCTAATGTAAACAAACATACGTTGAAAACTCACTTGTCGGAGCAGGAGAACACGCAACAATTACCCCAATTAGTAATAAACAAAAGCCGTCAACATGAAGCACTTTTCGTAATCACATCAAGTCACTTACTCCTGCTAAGCAAAGGTTTATCCTGTCCTACAGGTAAAATAACAGGAGTGTGTTGACAATATCCTGAACAGATGCGTTTAGCTAACAAATTATCTCGAATAAACCACTCTAACATAGGCCAATCATTGAATGATATGAATCTAAGTATGTGGTTTAAGTGAAAGAAGTAATATCATGACAGGTGTTCGTTCGACGCGTGTGTTTTCCACTACCGTCAGCGCGTGTTATTCCTGCGAGGGTCGAGGAGCAACTGCTGTGAATGAGTGCAGGAACCGGGCTTTCTGTGCGCCTGCTGTACTGTGCGTAGCAGGAACTTTTGCCTGCAGGATTCTGTATTTATACCAGGTCTGCGCCGCGACATTTCGCGACGTTCGGAGCGCACAACGGCCCTAGATTTTATTGTTTGTTTGGCTAGAAGCGGGCCGAGAGTCAAAATCGGAGGCCCTTTCACGGCTAATCCACACGACTTGACGGCTTGCATCGGATGACCGGATTATGGCGCGGATTACGCCAAGAATCAAGCGATAAAAACACAACACGCGTACCATCTTTATGTCCACTTTCAAAGGCCATCAACAATATTGAAAACCTCAAACGAAATTGGAATTTCTTTGATATTCACGAGTGCTTCGGGCAGCAGGAAAGCCACTGGATAAAACCGATATTTTAACAGACCGTTTTCGTTTGACCAACGATTTTTTTATCAAAACCAAAATCTACGTTATCTTTTAATATATGGACCATCATTATTCAGTATTATTGGTAATACGAGTTGATCATTTAAAAATAATGACGGTTCTAGAGTGCTATGGAATTGCAAAGCAATTAGTCAATCGATTTTCTGACCAAAAACTGATAAAAATACAATATTCTTCCCTCTTACAGTAGGAGACTCAGAAAATATTTTTAAGGAAACCTTCATAACAATACAACAGTGATATTTTTTTCCAATAGTGAAAATCAGGAGCAACAGTTTACTAATTTTTAAGTCTGAGAAAGTAGAAGGCCATTTAGACAAGGTAGCTATGACATTTCTCATCAATTTTTAGAAGTCGGATGTAAAATAAGATTTTTTGCAAATTTTTAAATTAATAAAAAATTTAAAACAACATTTTACAAATTATAAAGATAACATTTTACTAAATTCAAAAACCAGTGTTTTTTACAAATTTTTAAATTAATAAATAAAAGCGCCATTTGTCTCTTATATTAAGATTCACAGGCGATATTTTACTAATTTAATAAGCCAAAAATATTTTTTCTTAGTTTTAAGGTACCTAAATTCATAAGCGACATCGATTCAAAGATAACATTTCACTAATTTTGAAATCCGCAGACGTAATTTTACTAATTTCGTAAGACAGGACATTATAATTTATTATTTTATAATTTAAATAAAACAAATACGACACTGTCCTCTTAATTTTACAAGACCAAAACTGCAACTTAGTGATTATTTTAAAAGTCGAAGCCAATCGTTTTTCGTAAATTTATAAATTAGTAAATCCAAAAGTAAAATTTTATTCCCCTTTTTTTAATTATTATTCTAATAATAAAAATAATCCAAGATCAGAGGAGATATGTGACTAATTTAAAAATTATTGAATATAAAAAATATTATATAACAATATTGGAAACCAGAAACACTGTTTTACTAAATTTAAAATCCGTAGACGTAATTTTACTAACTTTAAAAGCCGAAAAAAATTTATGTACTAATTCTGAAGCTAATAAATACAAAAGCAACTTCCATTTGCGCAAATATAATTTTATTAATTTCATAAACCTGAAACTTTATAATTTAATAAAAAAACTATGACATTGTTTTTGTAGTTTGAGAAGCTTGTGACTGAAATTTACTAATTATTTTAGAAGCCGGAGCAAATATTTCTTCACAAGTTTGTAAAGTAGTAAATCCAAAAGTAATATTTTATTCCATTTTATTTATTTAATTATTATTCTAATCCAATTACTTGTTTAAAAATTAAAAAATTTATTTTTTATTAATTTTAAAATTAATAAATACAACAGCGACGTTTTTCTCCAATAATGAAAGCCAGAGACACTATTTCACTAATATTCAAATCCGTAGACGTAATTTTACTAGCTTTATAAACTGAAAATAATACATTTACTAATTTTAAAATAATTAAATGAAAAAGAAATATTTTCTTTAATGCAGAGTGCCGGAAACAACAGTTTACTAATTTTTAAGTCTGGAAAGATAATTTTACTAATTTTAGACGATAATCACGATATTTCTTATCATTTTTTAAATCGCTAAGACAAAGGTCACATTGTTTTAGTAATTTTAATAGCCAAAAGCGATATTTTACTGCTTTTGCAAACCCCAAATATTTTTTACTGATTTTTAGATAATTAATTATATTAGAAACCGATGACGACATTTCATTAATTTTACTTATTTAAGAAGCCAGAATCTTATAAATTCCATAAAGACACATACGAGATTGTCCTTGTAGTTTTAGCATTCGGATGGAAAACCGAAATTTACTAATTTTTTTAAAGAGCTTAAATAACATTTTTTATAAATTTTTAAACCACTAAATCCAAAGAACACATGTTCTTAAAATATTTCTTACTGATTTTTAAATTAGTAAATAGAAAGCGACATGTCTTTTCAATACTGAGAGCCGCAGGCGACGGTTTACTAATTTTGAAATCTGGATCAAGAAATATCGCGCAGAGCGTGCCACGATATTTCTTATCAATCTTTTAATCACTAGTAGGTAGAAGCAACATTTTGCTAATTTTAAAATCAAAAATACTAATTTTTAGATAATCAGATATAAAAATTATTTCGATATTGAAAGCCAGAAGCGATATTTCACTAATATTAAGATCCACAGCCGTAATTTTACTAATTTCAAAGCAGACTTAAAATTTAAAAAAAAAAATACTTAGAACGTTGTCTTTGCAATTTTAGAAGCCAGAAGCTGCAATTTCTGATTATTTTAGAAACCTGAAATAAAATCTTTTTTATATTGTTAAACTAATAATTCAATAACGACAGTTTTTCCAATAAAAAAAATAAGAAGCGATATTTTACTAAATTAAAAAATGAAAACAATATTTTATACTAATATTTAAATAATTAAATACAAAAACAGCATTTTTTTCCAATATTTGCAGCAAGAGACAATATTATACTAATTTTAAATTAATTAGTAAAACCCAATTTTGTCAATTTTATAAGCCAAAGATTATATTTTTACTAATTTTCAAATTAATAAATAAAAAAAGCGATATTTTCTTCAATATTTAAAGCGAAAGGTAAAATTTACTATTTGTAAGACCGAAGAGACAATTTTGCTAATTTTAGGCGCTAGACACGCTATTTCTTAAATACAATTCCTCTATCTTTAGCTGTTTTCCGTCTAATTAAGTCTGTAAGTTCTATAAGTGAAACACTGATCGTTGTTGAATCAATTTATTCAAACATTTATTAGTAAAAAAATGTGAAAGAAGTAGAGATGAGAAAAGTAGTATATAGATTACACAGGCATAAAAAAATGCGGAAACACTTGACAATAAATAACCTAACTTACAAAATTACAGATAACAGAAAAAATCTTGAAAAAAATCTGAATTGCTTGTTACGGACATAGCACAGTTACAAGCACATTACTTTCTTCTGCGAGTCATACAAGTCTAAAATACTCTCTTGCGCCTAACAGTTTATGTAATAATAATGATTACGTCAAAAGTAGGTAAGCGTATCCGACATGTATCATTGAAAAAAAAACAGCTATCGTAGTTCAAAATATGCTGCAAAACATGAGCTCTTGTTTTCACTTTTACTTTATTTCTCTTAGTAGGTAAGTAGTACGTTGTTAATTTTACATCAGAGATGCATCAACTGATGGTAATTTGCCTTTAATGAAGTTCATTAATGATAAATATATTTACATGTATAATGGAGGATCTAACACAAAAAGCGAAAACAAAATACAAAACAGTGATAATCTTTACAAAAACAAAAAATTTATAAACACTTGCAAAAAAAGGCGAGTGAAGATGACAGTTATTTCAAATAAATTTTAATCAAAATATAGAAAAAAATAGAATTGTAGTTAAACATTCAAGATTTCCCAAAAATAAACTTAAAAACATTTTTAAAATACCTCTACCTATATTTACAAATTTTGCTAAAATATATATTTGCATTAATAAGTTCTTTAAACTCGAAATCAAATCATAGCTTAAATTAATGTACAAGTTTACTTAATTTATACGACATAAGATTCAAACATACAAAACTTCTTTTTCTTAGAGATATAAAGTGCAGAACTGGTTCCTTGCGTGGTAATTAAATAAAAACAACATTACAGATGCCAATAGGTATAATATTTCTAAACTAACAACATGTTGTGCATTTGTATATCTCAAATTATTTATACCGGTAATTTTCCTTAAGATATTAAAATGTTTTACATAAACATAAGTAAAAAACAGAAGTAAAAACGTAACTGTAGAAGTTTGTAACAATATATTATTTTATACAAATAATAAAAAGAATAAAAACCCAAGTCAAACCCACAACAGAAGCAAAGCGCTTTCTAGAACTGTATTAATTATAATTAAAAAATTATAAATAAAGTTAGAGAATGTTAGAAAAAACTTACAAACTTTTGTCAAAAGTAAACTAAAAACATAAAAGAATAAAAGTAAATAATAAAAGTAGAATAAATAATTACTCTCAGCGAAATAAATATTGGTCGATCTGAAAGAAAAGAAATAAACAAATGATTGCAAATGTTAGCCGCCTAAGAAAGTGTTTTTTTAAACGAATTGACATCAATTTGACACTTAATTTAAAAAAAGTATAAACACTGATAAAGAGAGTAAGGAAGCAAGATTATAAACAAACATTCAATTAACTAATAAATATTAAACTAGCGAAGATAAAATATTGTAATCAAAATTCAATTGGTCATTTAAAGTTTGTAGAAAAGGTTTGTGGGTGGATTTAAGAATTTCTAAAGCTTCTAAAAAAATTAGAATTATCAGTAGGAAAGTAGAAATAACCAGAAGAAAAAGATGACGAGCAAGAGCAGATGATAGTTAGTTAAATCAACATTTTTGTCCTTTTCTATTGTCCTTACATGTTCACGAAATCTGGTTTCAATCCTTCGTCCTGTCTGACCGATTTAAGCTGCATTGCAGTCATTACAAGATAACTTGTAGACACCTGAATATATCAAAAAAAAATTTAACCGTATTGTGTACGAGACCTGGCGAAAGACTACCTTTAGAGTTAAAAAGCAGTTTTTAAAATCTGCATTTTGAGCATTTACTTGCCAATGTTCCAATTAAATTTGAGTTAAGATCTCGGGTTGGGGACAGTAAATTAAATAGTTGGATGTATTGCCGACGTTTCGTCAATTTCTTTTGACTTCTTCAGGGCTAAAACATAAAATGATACTGAACTATTATCTTAGGAAAACTCCGACGTTCATAGCAAATTTAGGACATAAACAAAGCAGCGACACATAACCTAATATATAAATTGACGAAATGTCGGCAATACATCCAACTATTTAATTTACTGTCTTCAACCCGAGATCCTAACCCAAACTTATTCAACAATTGGGACAAGAACGTACGCACAGTTCCAATTAAAATTCAAAAAACGAAACAATTGCTTTACAAAAATAAAACTACAGCACGTTTTACTTACAAAATTACTCAAATTTGACTTAAAAATGAACTGAAAAACGAATTTACTAATACAGAAAATTTGAATTAGTAACAAAATAGCTAAACCTGACCTTGACAATGTTCTACGTAATTACCAGTAGCTGCTTTTTGGCTTGTGTATTCAGCAAATATAAACTAGAAGTTCAGAAAGTACAGAAACTAATTTTGAACCTATAAATACATTTCGTGTTGTTTTTAAAAGTTTTCTAATACAATGTTTCTCCTTATTGACTCATCACTCTATATATTTACAACTGAAATCTTCTTGTAAATTTCGGGTCAGTTCTGCTAGTTTGCCAAAGCAGCTTACAATTTGTACAGTGATATGTTGGTTGCACATTATACATGACTTACAACTAATTTAGTAAAGTTTGTGGCGTCCGGTAGTGACCCTTCAGATCTTAACAACTCCTCAAATTGAGGGTGTACATCTCTGAGTAAAATTAACAACAAAAACTGACCGAAATAGACAACTAACACCATTCAAAAAAAAATTAATATAATATACTAAAAACATTTTATCAATACAATTTTTGCTATAACATTTTTACTAATAACAACTCTGATGTTTGTATAAAAAGTTTTTAATATTACATATAATCTAAACATTTATTTAGATATTCTGATTAAATTATTATAAAAAATAATCAACAATGTAAAAGCAGACATTAAAAAAATAAAGTACATTTAAAATAGTTAATTGAGCAAGTTGTTTCCATATTTAGCTAATTGAATTTACTCAACGCTAGCAATAAAGTCTCGACTTTTATTTTTATCCGACTCAGCTTTTAACCAGGAATAAAACCTTATTAGAGTGTGTTGCTGTTAACACCTTTCGGCTTTTCATTCACTTAATCTAGGTCTCTTCAGGCTGTACACAACTTTATGTGATGGAGATTAATCATCCTCTTGATTTTATCAGTTTACACTAAGAATCTTTTAGTTCCGGACTTATTCCAAGCTTAGAAGTCTTCCAAAAAATTTGTATTTTTTTTTCAAGCTTTCCTGAAAACTAATTTTGACATTTCAGATGTTTGCAGGTATCTTACAACAAAACCAGTTTCAGTCTAAACAAACTAAGTAAAAACCGCAATCAAATTTGCATTTTATCTACTAACGAGAAACAAAGTTTGAAATATTCATAAAAGCTCTACCTATTCGAAAGCGCAAATATGATCGCGCTGAATTACCTAGAGAAAATATAATTTCAGAAGTCAAATGCAAATCACAGGTCGTCTGCAAAACACAAAAAAAAGTTAACTCATCTAAAATGTATGCGTCTCGACGTATAAACCGTCGATGTAGCGCTTGCGCCTCCAGGACACCTGTGCGAACTCATAATCTCAGGAGGAAAGTATCCCTTAGGACTAGCGGCGGGGTCGTGACCAAAATATTTCTCTATTTACTTTAAATTTCCTTGTTTCACTCAAGCTTATTACTCACCGCTGAAATTTAACAGCTTGATTTAATCAAAGGTTGTGACAGAAATTACGGAAGTTTAGTAAACAAACCCTCTTTGCATAGATTCAAGCAGATATCTATGCTGGAACGATGGATCTTAAGGTGGCGGTAGTCGAAGGGGACGACAGTTACTCCCGCTCAGGGGGCGCTCAAATCGAGTTTTTACTGAAAATGTTTGAGCTAAGAATGATTTACGACGTGGTTGAGTTTCTTTTCCAATAATTTACAACCCCAATGTTTTGAATTCCAATGAAACCTTTCTCTAGCAGGTAGCTCGCATTGAATAAAGTGGAAATATCACTAATTTCATTCGGAATTTGTTTTACCACAAATATTAAAACAAATAAATACATTTTTATTTATCAAAATGAACATAAGACATTCATTCATTTATGAAATGTTGACTAATAATGCAATTTATTTATTAACAAATGAATGTAACAATTAACATTTTTATTCTAATTAGGAGAGTAAACTAGTAAGCAAAATATAAAAAAAATCTCAACATTTTTTTACAACAATTTTGTTTATTTACATTGAGAACCGGAATAAATCAATTTGATAAGGCAAGATGAAAAGGCATGCAATTTTATTTTGTTGCTTTATTTATTCTCATTAGTCACTATACTTAATAAAAATATTCCCAAAATCTGATATAACATGTTCTTAGAAAAAAAGAAGAGAATGAATGACGGATTATCCCTTTCGTCGAAATTGAGTGAGCCGGCGGCAACAGGTAAAGAAATAGATATATTCATAATTTGGAATTCAAACAAGGCTTAGAAAATTTCCCCTCTTTGTGCTAATACGAAATTTTAAAAACAGGTATAAATAGACTTTTATTACTTTCTGAACTTCATCCACCCTATTACATATTGTTATTAATAAGAATTATATCTGAGTAACATTTTATTTATTTATAAAATTTTGAAGGAAACATGAAAAAAACCGAGATACCAATTCTTCCCAGAATTGTAATGATGAAAATAATGAAGGGTAAGTTAAAAAATTAATAAAAAAAAGTACAATAACTGTTTTCAGTACTGATCCTGAAATTTTAAAAATAATTGAGGAGCAACGCGAAATAGAAAATCATGAACTCTGCATTGAAAGCGAACCTCAACATTATGATCGTTCTGTTGTAGACGGTTACAGAATTGTTGATATTGTGTATGTTTTGAACTGGGCGATGTCTATTCAACAAAAACACAACTTATCTTGCACTTGTGGCAAATTAATATTATATAAAGAAACTCGTATTGGTTTATTGAGTTATCTTTATTTTAAATGTTCGATGTGCAATAAATGTTTCCGAAAGTCTACAGAAGAACCATCAGCAACATCAAAAGTTAATAATGGTATTGTTTGGGGAACAATAACTTCTGGAAGTACTTATACGGCTACCAAAGAGCTTCTGGCTACAATTGACGTGCCTTTTATGTCTTTTTCTTATTTTAATAAATTAGAAGAAGATATAGGAAATAATTGGTTCAAATCGCTGGGACAAACAATGGAAGAATCTGGAAAAAAAGAGCTAGAAATTGCAAGAAAGAAGAATAAGGTACAAGATGGCATTGGCCAGATTTCTGTGTATGTTGATGGAGGATGGTCAAAGCGATCATATGGACATAACTATAACGCAAACTCAGGAGTGGTTAGTGTTTTAAATATATTTATATTTACAATTGCAATAAGAAAAAAAAATTACAGGCTTGTATCATTGGTAGTGAAACAAAAAATGTTCTTTGGGTTGGAGTGCGTAACAAATACTGCAGCATTTGTAGTATGGCAGAATATAAAGGAACCGTACCTACCAATCATACCTGTTACAAAAATTGGACAAATTCTTCATCTGCAATGGAAGCGGATATTGTTGTTGATGGATTCAGAAAAAGTGAAGAAATGCATAATTTGCAGTACACTACATTTATTGCAGATGGAGATTCTAGTGTTTTCGCTAGAATTAAAGAAAAAGTGCCTTATGGCTCAAAAGTTACTAAAATCGAATGTGAAAACCATATAATAAAAAACCTAAACAGTGCTCTTTACAAGGTACGGTTCAAATAAAAAAGTAACTTTGTTTTACATTTAATTTAATTTAATATTGTAGGTAATAAATGATAGAAAGTTTTCATTAACAGCAAGAAATATTGTTAAAAGAGAACGAGCCAGAATCACATTAGCGGTCCGAACGGCAATTCGTCATAATTACAAAAATAATAAAATGGAAACTGAAAATCTTCGAGATGATTTACGTAATGTACCTTATCATATTTTCGGTGAACATAAAAATTGTAAACCTTATTTTCAACATAAGTGCACTTCAAAAGCTTCAAACATAACTTTATTAAAAAGCGACGGATTGTTTCAAAAAATTTCGGAAACAATAGATTTAATAATTAATAAAGCCGACCGTATTCGTCCAAATGTGACAAATAATAGAGCAGAACTTTTTATGAGTCTATTGGCAAAATATAATTGTGGTAAAAGAAAAAATTTGACACAAAGAGGATCTTTTCAAAGAAGATGTATGGCGACTGCTCTTCAATATGGAAACCCTAAATGGCAACTAAAAGCATGGGAAAATTATACAAAGCAATCTCCGGGAAGTATTTTTAAAAAATGTGTGTCCAGAAAAAAATCATATAAAAAAAATTCAAGACCACGAAAACATTTCAGCGAGCAGCATACTTCGACAAATAATTTAGAATATGGTCCAGATGCTGATGATTTTAAAGATGAAGAGGATTTAGAACAATTATGTAATCACCACCTAAAAAATTTTACGGTTCGTTGCACATTTATAATTTCAGTATAATTATATTAATTCTAAATATTACAGGTATCACCTGACGAAATAAATAAAATAGAAAAAGAAACAATCGGCCAACACACAAATGTAAAGTATAAATTTTACAGAAAGGATAGATTGACCGCTTCCCTTTTTGGGGCAGTCTGCCATAAATTGGCTCAAACGTCTTGCCAAGGCCTTTTAAAAAAAAATTTATATCCTCAAGTCCAAACTAATTTTTATATGTCATATGGAATAGAAAAAGAAGATTTCGTCAAACATTTATTAGAAGAGAAAGTTGGACAAAAAATTAGAAATTGCGGAATTTTTATTGATGAAATTCACAACTTTTTGGCTGCTTCTCCAGACGGTAAAATTTTTTTCAAATGTCGCACAACTTTTATGTCATACTATATTATTTTATAGGTGTTCTGGAAGATGGAAGTATCTGCGAAATAAAAACATTCCCATCATTAAAACAAAAAAAAATTACAATATTCCAAGCTGCAAGTCAAATGAAAAATTTTTGTTTAAAATTAAATAACGGAAAATTAGAATTAAACATAAATCATAATTATTATTTTCAAGTACAAGGCCAGCTTCATATTACGAAAGCTAATCTCTGTTACTTTGTCGGGTTCAGCGATGGAAATGATCTCTTCGTTCAAAAAATTATAAAGGATGATCTATTTTGGAAAATAAAAATGGAATCCAAATTAATAAATTTCTTTAAAGAAGCAATGCTTCCGGAAATTGTTTTAAGAAGGATCCCACGAGGAAATAAATGTAAAGAACCTCAAAGTGTTTTAGATGCTAAAAATAAAAATAAATAAATAAATAATAAATTGTTTATAATTTTTTTATTTTATTACCTAATTTAATAATTAAATCGTTTATATTTAAAATCTAATTTAATTACAGAAAAAGTACAAAATATTTTTAATTAAAGTCTAATGAACTGTCAAAAAAAATTTGTACATTTTTTTAAGTAGTTCATAGTGTTTCAAGAAACAACTATGTAGTAAGAAATTGTGTTATGACAAAATTAAAATGTAACTTCTAAATTTATTCTAAATCAAAAAGTGAAGCAGTTCTGACAAATATTATTACCCGTCGCATTTTTGTTTACCAATCTTTGAAAAGACGTGAAGTATAATTTCATAAAAATCTAAAATTTTGTAAATAAACGAAAAGTAAATAAGGGTATTTTCATAACAATATTTTTATCACTCAATATTTAGCAAGCAAGTGGTGTAATCACTTCATGACCAGTCTCAACAATAGAGAGTAATAAAACTATCAATAAGAGGTTGGACGGCATTTACCTACAAAGGCTTGCTGAGATATTTTGCCTGGGGCGACGTTATAGACAGCTCGAATTTCAAGCGACAACTGGTGGTCGATGCCGCAACTAACAAAAAACCGTTTTTTGAGTTAATCTCTAAAATGGGGCATTATTTTTAAAAACCAAAAATTCCAAATAATATTAAAGAAAAAGATCTAGTATTTTGCCAAACAACAATCAAAAATTCCCTTTTCTTTACATAGATATCAAATGTATCTTTGTTAAATAAAAGCATTTTTTTTCTTAAAATTAGAAAATTTACTAGATATTTTTCTGCTCTTTTATATAGTACAAGTCTAGTCTATGTATGTATTAAACTATTCAAGATTAACTCAATAAAGTGTTCAAAACAAGAAAACTTTATTTATTTTTTAATCATTTAAAATGTTAACGCACAAATATGAAATTTAGTAAATAACTACTGCACTGTGTTATGTTTAATATATAAAAAATTCAAAAACGTAATCTTTATATTTTTTACGTTATCCTGACTCAAAGTTCACCGAAAACACCGATTTTTCGAAGAGCGCCACCTTAAACGAAGCGCTGCTGGCATTAAAAGCTGAGGAATTTAATTTACCATGAACTAAACCAGAATGGAATAGGCTAATTTGTTAAGTTATTAATTGGTCTGACTTCACAAAAACCTTGTAAAAACAATTTATGATCTTTTTTGCCTTTCAAATTGATGTTTTTGGTAAAAAATTAGTCATTTTCTTAAATTCGATCCATTTAAACAAAAATATCTTCCGCAACATGTTCAGTAACAGTATAAATTCGATCAGATTTTATTTTTGCAACATTAACTGTAATTAAAAGACAAACCACAACCCGCAAGGAGGAACACTCCTTATATAAGCAGTTAAGCACTAGATATAACTAGGAAATTAACGTAAATTACTTTTTAAAATTGGCAAAGAACCTTGTTTCTGTTATTGCCAACTGTTCCGAAGTTCCCCTAAAATTTATAGAAAACAATCTGATTTAATTTTTAACCAGATAGCCGAGAATGCGTAGATTTATATTTATAACACAGAACATCGGCCTATTATCACCTCCTGAAACACATTTCAGAAAGCTTTTCATATTTCATGAAGGTCGTAATATACGACCCGTATCACTGTATAGTAATGAATCAGATGTAGCTATCAAACAACAAAAGCCCCTAATCTGTTTATAACTTCACATTAAAAAAGGTTTCTGTTCCGTCATAATGAACCGTAGAAATCTTTTATTATCATACACCTCTGTTTAATAAATTTCGAAACCTCTCTTGACCTCCAAGAAAATAAAAGATAAATTTTTACAAATAATTAATGACGGTTTGCTTATTCTGAGTACCTAGTCACTAACAATATATTATTATTAAAATATCTAACACAAACAACATTGCAAATTACGAAACTAACAAGTCATCGGGATTTTTTTTATGTTCTTTGAGGAGGATCACGGTTGTCTAACAACGTTAACAATATTCAAGGTGAAATAACAAATTCTTTTGGCGATTCAATTAAGATTGTTAGGACGGACCGACATCAAACGGCTATTGGCACATCAAGTTAATTTGAGATAATGGCAGAATCTGTTTTCGGTTTGTGCAAATGTCACAACAAATTAAGAGAAATGGCAAAATATATTTGCAAGAAAAAATAAATACAAAAAATTGGTCCTTTTCTCTCAAACATTTTATTATAAGATAAAATAAAATTAAAAACCCAAGTCACATTTAAGTATATACCTTTCCACGGCATAATTGGCCACTGTGATTAAAATCGTCAACCAAATTAAGATTGAAGAGAAAACAAATTTATGCAGCTGCTCATCTAAGTGAGATGTATCTGGTCAAATGACAAACATGATTATGGCAATTGAAAAATCTGTTCAAACATTTATGATTTATTTTAGTCCCAGTGGCCAAATATTTCGAATATTAAGCTTAATAAATTAAACAAGCGACTCTATACTTAATGCCTTTGGCTCAAAGCTTCGGTTATGCATCGAAATTTAGACTGTGTTAGCTTAACAAATAACAACTGTTATTTCCTGATATCTTAACATACTTCATTTTCAGTAATTTTGTAAAAAAAAAGTACTAATAATACAAGTAAAATACTAAAAAAAATTGGTTTTGATCGCTATAAACATGTAGGGTGTATAATGAGATTCCAAAACTGATTGTTCTGTTGTTTATAATAATAGAATGATAACTAGACAAAAACATTTAATTCAATACCTATTCCTTGACAGATAAGACCTTTAGCTTCAAGTGGGTTAATTAGTTCTGTGAGTAAAATAATTATAATCACCTTCATCATTTCCTTGCCTTTAAACTTGCATTTTAGGTATATTAATGGCCGGATACACGATTCTAAGATAAATGTAAGTGCTTTTAGTGTTTGGTTTACAAAATAAACCAACTAAATATTAAGCCAGTGCTAGTAGAATAGTTTAAATTGTGACTACATTATAGTGTCCACAACAAAGTGACCTATTCCATTAAAACAGTAGTTTCCTTGTCTTGCAATTAATTTAAAATTATGACAGCTTACCAAATCCTCTTTGCCACCAGTGTCAATCACAGTTTCCACCTGAAACAATTAAAAAATTATTCTAGAATTTGTAGGTGAGACATACATTTAATAGACAACATAATTTTCCATTTTATCGTTCTATTTTTATTGATCAAGACCATTAAGGTAGGAAAAAATATATTTTTATATGTATCAAGATAACAGTAAGAGCGACTGGTAGACAATAAAACATCCATTTAATGTCACTATAAAATAAGAAAAAATATTTCGTAATAATGATAGAACGGTGCTTATGACACTTTATCGTAGACTGAAGGAAATAAAAGTAAGGAAACTAGTGAGTTTATTATAAAGCTGTTCGAGTACTATTTTTAAGAGACTCCAAACACTCTACAAAGTTCAGAAAAAGACTTTTAGCTACAGACAAAAATATATCACATTATAAGATCGTCGATACTAAAAAAGTAATTTTCTCAGTTGGTAATAATGTCATTATAGTGTGAGCGACTAAAAAAAGCTGAATACGGTACTCATTTGAATAATAATAATTCGAGAAATGATAACTATCAAACGGCACACCAAATTATTATCACGGCTGCAAATGATCGATTAGAGAAAGCGGAAAAAAATTATAAATAAACATAATACAAATTATAAACACAATACTTGAACATATAACAAAATTTGATAACAATTTAGCAAGGTTATTATAATTTATTAAAAAAAAAAAACATTGCTGGCAAAAAAACGATAATCGTTTTACGTGACAATTTAGCTGAAACTTCCATTTTCTAACATCACATAATCACGTGCATTTTGAACCTAAAACAAGCAGAACAATAAAAATTAGATCCACTTATTTGCATAATTCTTTAGTATAGTTTTATAACTTTATATTGGGTCACAATTGCCAATTTCAATGAAACTCAGAGTGCAGTTCCTGAGCTTATTCGTAACAATCCCTTGTACGAAGCAAATTGCCGTCAACGAAAAAAGCTTCATAGAAGCTTTGTAGTGTGTAATTTTCGAATAGCGTTCGGCTATTGTGGAAAAAAAATGTTTAAGACGAATCTCTCCTTTTGGCAGGAGACAATAGTTGATAGTTGACTTTTGTTTGAGAACTAGCTAGCTGTTTGTGAAAAAAATAGAGTAAATAATAATACCAAACAAAAATTGCTAAAAACACTTTCAGAAGTGCATTTTTGCCACCGTTTTCTCGCTAAAAATTAAATAATACCTAATTATTCGATATGTGATAGTTTGAAATGTGTTTTCCTCATTATAGACTAACTAACTATACCTAATTACAATGTTAATTGGCTAGCTTTTGTAAAAAAAATGTAGAAAATAATAATATCAAACTAAAAAGCTGGTAGAAACAGTTTCAGAAGTGCATTTCTTGCCACCGTTTTCTCGTTAAAAATTAATTAATGCCTAATTATTCGTTATGTAATAGTTTGAAATGTGATTTTTTCATTGCAGGCTAACTAGCCCTACTTATAAAAGCGGCTTTCGTTTGTAGAAATAATAAAATGAACTGTATGCATGAATTTCCCAAACGTGTTTGATCCCCTATTCGCACGTTTGCCTTACGTAATGGTTTGAGTTATCTTTACATCTGCACCTTTATCCTCATTTGCACGTGAATCCTCAAAAAGCTATAACAACTCGTTCCATCCCCCTTTCAGTTTTGCCGAACGATGAAAATACAATTTACTGTCGTACATCAACGTAAAAGTTTATTTTTGTTCGAAAAGCTATGTCAAAGGCGAAATTATAATGAAGTTCTAGTATCCTAAAATAACATAAATTATCTCGCCTAACTATCCGCAATTTTGAGAACGTGTGACAATCGGAGTTTCTTGTCTGTCATGAAATTCAAGGAAGCTTGGAAACTCTCCACCGACATATAATATGCCAAGACACGTCCCATACATTAATTAAACCAAGCAAATTTACTTGAAAATTATTTGCTACGAGTACCGAACACAAGAGACGATGCATATAAGGTACAGGCTATATCTAATTTGATTGGCTCATCAAAGACGCTTCACCGAAACCAAACATCACGCAATGACTCTGTCACGGAAACAAATATTTAAGAAATTTAACTAACTACAAGCGACTTCCTTTTTTTACAAAGACATCATCACTCAAGGTAAAAAAGTATAGACAAATAGAACAAAACTTTAATTTTGTTGTTTATCCTTAAAACATGTCATTAACATAATGAACACTCAAGCCCTTTGGCAATGCAATTTTCGAAGAAAACCTTGTACCACATCTGTTTAGTCCCAGAACGATTTTAGCTAAACCGCTAGACTAATTAATAATAATAACAAAATTACAACTATATAGTTTCAAGCCAAGAAGATAAATCAATGACAGCCAAGAACGCTTTGGATTTTCGGTTCGAACTATTATGTGCCGTATCTAAATTGTTGTTCTTCTATAAATAACACTTGGCAATCAAACTAAACGCTAAATAATCCTTTAACTCACAAATTGTTGAAATTAGACAAAACTAGATCGAGGTGGAAATCAAACCAAAAATTCTTTGGATAAAAATCAGGACACAAATAATCTAGCTGAAAGCAGGCCGCTTAAATATAATTATTTGTACAAAAAGGCACAAAAGTTGACCTTTTTTACAAAATATGAGTGTAAAAAGAAAATTTACTGCTGAGATATAAAATGTTTTTTCTGAAATCAGAATTTTTATATTTTGTAAAAATATAAAATATGCAACCAATAATATACATTCTTTTGTCATTTATCTGTCTACTTTATGAACGATTTTTGATTTTGACAAATAAGTCCATAAAAATATTTTAGGAAGAAATAACGCTGATGTAGTAAATCATCAATTTATTTTTGAATATTTAAAAAACTGTGCAGAAAAGCACTAGTAAGCCTTTTTTTTATCAGACAGACACTAGTAAGCCTTGCAATTTTAAAATACTCATTTGTGATTGGCTGATTACAGCAATTAACCAATCACTAATCACAATTTCAAATTTGCAACGCTTACTAGTGTCTCTAGTAAAAAAATCATAGTAATTTTAATATTTACAAACAAAAACTTTAGAAGAAGTCTTTCATTCCTAACTAGTTTTATACGAAACTAGTTATTTATCATTCATTAGCTTCAAATATAATTTCGATTACCAATTGCTATTATCAAGTGGAAAATGTGATCTTGTAGATAGTGGCACAACAAATTATCAATCAACTCTTAGAAAAAGAAAGAAATAACGGAAATAACGTAGAAGATGTAAAAGAAAAGCAACCAATTTTAATTGCTCAAATTAGTACAGTCAGAAATCGAAGAAGCATTCAAACACAAAAAAAATTAAGAATCCTCAAACACACCTACACAAAAGTCCAATACTAAGCAGAAAAGCAAAACAATCTCAGAAAAAAAACAAAAAAATTCCTAACAAGAAAGTTGCAAAAGAATACAAAACTGTGTCCCAAAATTTATAAGAGCAAAGGACAGTCTTCAAACAAAAATTGTAACTGTTCAAGAAAAACTCACTCAAAATACTGTCGCAAGAACACTAACTTTAGAAAAAAGTTTCGACTTTGGAAAAGAAGAACCATTGGTTGTGGTTAAAATTGAAGACAACTTAGAAAAGCTGTCAAATAGAAGTGAAGGCACATAAAGGTACTAAAAGAAGCAAGCTGTTGAACTAAGAAGAAACTGAATTAGAAAAAAAATTGTTTTGCACGCAGAACTAATAAATAGATTTATTAAAGATAACAGTTATTATTTATTTTTTAGTAAATTTATTAGTTTAATTCTTCTAAAAATGTTTGAAAACTTCCTTTATAAATTTTTTTCCAATTTTTAGCTCTTCAAGCAAAATTAAATAAAAAAAGTGTTCATCAGAAAGCTGATTCAAGAAAAAGAACATCAAATCTCAATGTTACCACTAGACCAACCGCCAAATCCACCAACGACTTCAAAAACTAAAGTCAAACATCACCAAAAAGTCGAGAAAGTCAAAGCTTTACACAGCTTAAACAAAAGCAACACAAAAACAGTTTTGCAGCCGGAAATAAATCATGTTTTCGAAATTGCTGTTCTCAAAACACGTAGATCTCAATTGAGTGTGGTGCTAAATCAAGTCCAAGAAGAATAACAGAAAATTGGCAAGTGAAGCATCTTCAAAGTTGCAAGATTGCTTAGAGACTGATGAAGTGATGAACAATTTCTCTACTTTATTAGATAGAAAATATAATATTAATAAAAAGTTAGAAGAAGAATGTCCTGATCAATAAAACAACAATATCAGAATGTTCTTGCCAAAGCTGATGCTGAAGCACGATCTGTACTAGCACTAGCTAGATCTATAGCTGAAAAAAAATGCTGATCTTGAGAAAGAAAAAACAATTAAAAAACTTGAATTAAAAGATTTACTAGCAAAACATAGAAAAGAACTTAATTCTACAGAAGCTGTTAGTAATTCAATAAAGAACGGTAAAACAAATTTAAAAAAATCAACTAAATAATTATAGAAAAATTGTTGAATCGAAAGGAACTAAAGTCAACTGAAAAGCAAAAAAGATTCTTAAAATTTTGAATAAAAAATACTTGAAAGAAATAAAAGGTAAAAGTAAGATATCTATGCTAATTTGAAAAAAAAAAGATTTAAATAAGTTGCAACAAGAATTGAGTCAAGAATAAAAAATTTAATCGTCAAATCAGTAAAAGACACCAAAAAGTAAAAATAAAAGCTCTCACACCTTACTTCAAGTGGTATTCCACATTACACAACTTCAAAAAAATGTAGAACACTAGTTATTTCTATTACAAGGCCAGAAACTGTCGTTTTGTGAGCACGGATTGTGGGCTGAGGCGAAGCCGAGGCCCACAAGAGCGAATACTCGCGAAAAAGTTTCTGATCGTGTGGTGAACAACGTTTTTTATGATAACTAGATATATATATAACTAGAAAGCTATGTAGATAACTAGATATAACTAGATAACATGATAACTAGATTTTAAATTTAAAATATCGTTAACAATAAACAATTATAAATTCTGTCAAATCGTGCTTTTGTGCTAAAATAAATAGAACTTCTTCCAATGAATCAGAAAATGAAAGACGATAATAACCCAGAACATATAAAAAACGCAGCCACAAAGACAACTGAAAATTTGCTGCCTGAAAAATCATATAACAGATATTGAAATCAATACAATTTAAAAACAGAAAATCCCTAGATTTTACTTTCAATGTCTAAACAGTGCAAAATAGTGACAAACGCAAACGATCACTTTCCGGACGATTTATACGACTAGAAATTTAGTGTTTAAGGACAGAGGCCTAAAAAAATTTGTTGAGATATGTAAAAAGCGTTTTCTACAGCAAAATTGGTTTATTATATGTGAGTTACCGATTTTGGTTTATTACAAGTTACTGGTTTCGGTTTATTACGCCTTCTTTAAACTCTATTATTATTATTTTTTTACTTAGTGTTTCGTTTTTTTTTGTGTGCAAAAACATGTTTACTGGAAAATTTTAGTAGACAATAGTAATAGAGTAGCAGAATAATAATAGAGTCTTTTTAGACAATAACAATTTTGTTCCTGAATTTACTGATGCAAATTATTGATAGCCTGTTGTTTATAACCATTGTTTTTTCTCTTTTTACTAAGAATTGTCTTTTCTTTCTTTTATTTCTCAAGCATTTTAAAATTTATTAATTTTTTACGATATCAAATAGTAAAACTAGCAGCTTTGGCGTGCCACACTAAACAGTTATAGCTTTCAATTACGTATACATAAATAGCTACTAAGTTATTAAAGAGACCATTTCAATCGACTTCAGGATAACGTAATTGACGTCATGGATTTTCTCAAGTTGAAAGTGAAGACATAAATTAATTAAAGCAAATAGTTAAATAAATAGCATTTACTACAAAGATGAAACTTGACGTGGGTGTGATATTTCTGCAATGTGGCAAATTAATCTTATTAAATGTCAAAAGTTTGTTTTTGGAGCGAAATTAATTTTTATTTTTGAAGAGAAGAGCAGCAGCGTTTATGAAATAAAGAATTGTCCCTTGTTATTAATTAAAAGAAGCTTGTCTAAGGACACTCAGCGATTAATCAACGTCATATAAAGAAAAATTACCGCTGTCTTCACTTGGCCATTATTAAAAAATTTAATAAAATATCTAACAATAATTAAATTCGGTCAATATTACAGAGGTTTGGTTCAATACCGGGTCAAGAAGTCAACACTAGATTAAATTTCCGACGGGAATTACATCGTGTCGAAGAGAGTTTCAGACCCAGAAGTGCATGATTACGTCACGTACGAGGCGGAAGGGAACCATCCACTAGTTTTGGTATTGGTATCACCAGCACCTGGGACTGAATTGCCGAAAAAATGCAACAAAACGCAGAGCTGAAGCGGAAAGTTCTACTTTAATAGCACTCAAAACGAAAAAGATGCGATGTAAATACAGGTGTCCCAAAATTGTTGATAGATTGTCAGTTAGAGTCCAAAAAAACACGAAAAAATGTTTAAAAAAATATCTCTGTTTTGACAGTTTGACATTTGAAAAATGTAGTAGATATCTTAATTATTTGAAAAGTTAGATGTTGTCAGATATTTTTTTAAAACAAAACTAACAAACTACTCATAAAAATGTATTAAACTGTAGACAGAATCTAGAATAATTCAGAAACCTTGATTAAATAAACAAAATAGAAAGACAAAATATTCTTGAGATGTAAAAATAAAAGTAACGAAACAAAAAGAGATGAATTTTTCTGAAATTTTCTAGAATTCTCCTAACCCTAACCCAGTTCTTTGGTTCGTGAATTTTAGGACATCCTGTATATAAAGTTTTCGAAGTAATTAATGTCGAGTCCGTTCGTGGTAATAGGTTTTATTTGCACCGAACTGAAATGGATTCCATAATGCGTGGATGCGTCTAAAAACAAGCAACAAACTATTTAACAGGAAATTTCTGCCAATTAAGCAAAAAACGAGCAGCGAGAAACAACCTTAGTTCTGGATTTTAAAACAGTAATCAGACGTACCTGAAATATTTATATTACATTTCCCAAGTTCATTAAAACTTTCCTTCCTTTAAACAGTGGGTTTTTATTTCTCTCATTATTTTTGCTCGCCAGCTTCAGACTTCTCCAGACCAAATTTCAGCAATTATTTACAAGAAATATAACATTCAAGGTAACTAATTTTTACCCTTCAATAAAAACTCAACTACTCGAAACGGTATTGAAGTAATACTCTTGAAACGAAAATAATTTCATTCTTCTCTTGTAGATCATGTAAACTCAACAAGGACACTAGATTATGCAGTCATGAATATTTATTCCCGTGATTAAAACACGGAACATCTCTTCAGAAAGAATAGAAAATTTATAAACCAGAAACAAACTTGGATTTACTTATTTGGAAATAGCCTTTCACGACAAATCTCCAAAAATAAACATATGCAGCTACGAGATAACGTAACCACAAATAAAACTGTTTTTAGAAAACTAATCAATCATTAAATCCCAAATCTTGACATCAATTTTTAAAAAATCAGTGCTTCGTATTATCTCAATTATTTCACAACTAGATTAACTGGATGTGCTGAAAACTTGGAGGTTAAATGAGCTTTTATTAATGTTCCTTTCATCTCCATGTGCATGACATTACGAGAGCGTGCCAGAGATCCGATTCTTCTAAAAGCGATTTTCACTATCCTTTCAAAACATGGATTCGCTTATTGCGAAAATAACGTTGTTAAAGAGATGAGAACGGTGAGGCAACACAAACTAACTCAGGCGGATAACTAAGGAATGTAGTTTAAATAAAGGGAAAAACCATCTAAATGCATTAAGCTCAACAGAGAGACAATTCGAAAAATTCAAAGCTAAATTAAAAACTTGAGACAGTTACAGATTTTTAAAGAAATATAGAAACAAGTAATAAACGTTAACATAAAATAACACAATCCTTCAAGACAAATTACTTTATTAACCGTCTCAAGCACACTTGAAGAATTTCCCCGTTGAATTACCAGACTAATTAAATTATTGAGCATCTCTCGCACCTGTTTTTTGCCGAAAGAGGTTACCCAAGGTACTCACAAGTGCTTTGACCTCTATTTCCAATGTACCGAAAGTTTCTCTAGCAAAAACGACCAATTCATACCTCTCTTTTATTGTATTTCGTGTGCTTGAAGAACACAGGCGTTGCGGCAACTCAATTAGCGAATGAAAGCGCACGCTTTAAGAGCATATTTGTTTTATTTCGAAAAAAACTTCCGCTGCATTTAATGCAACATAAACCGTGGTGACCTAAGCTATCGACAATTGCGTTACAAACACATGAACAAAGGTGACAAATTTCAGAAGAAATGCTAAAATGCAAAAGATTGAAACTGCTTTAAAAAAACATTTTCAATTAAACAATTGTTTAGGTAGCTTAACCGCAGACAAATAAAGCAACGTTTGAATGGTAAAATTTATTGAATATTTTATGTTAGCAGAAATCAATAATTTTTAGTCAAAAACTTCGCAATTTGTAAATTACAAAAACTTTAGATCAATCAATAACAAAGACGTTTTCATTTTCATAATTACTAACAATTAGGAAAATTACTTTCTGGTGAATGCGCACAAATTTTGGTGTAGCTTTATATGAAATTTGTTTGTTACTTTTACCTAAAAAACTTTCATGATTGCCTAATTTAACAAAGAACGTCTTTATTAAATAAACTTAAGAAACCCTTTATAAGAAGCTGCATCTTCATGGAGATGAAAATTACTCCTTAGTTCAAAAATGTGTTAAATCTGCAGCAATATTACATCATAAAATATCTAATAAATTTTATATATATATAAAATCGCATCTGCTCCCAAATTACACATTTATAAATCAAAATAAGTCCATAAGGGCAAAAAATTAAAATAGAATTGGCGATCAAAATTGGTAAAAATTCCAATCTGTCCAAAGATAAGAAATATTATCTATAATCTATTAAACAAAATATACCAGTCCTGTATAAATTATTTTTTTGTATTATTATTGAAATCTACCGGGTGTAAACGAAATTAGGCTCACCCCATTTTTTAATAGCATTTTTTAAAATAAAAAAACGAAACTTAGGAAACCTATTATGTTAGAAAATCTCCATTAATTGAATAAAAAATAAACTTTTTATCACTTCCGGTTTTACCGACCGTAACTTTGGATTTTTAAATAGAACACTATACATATTTTTGTATTTTTGGAATCTACATTAAATTCTGAGTGTAATAGACTACTTTTTATAACTTTTCGAAAAATAAATTTATTTTTTTGTAATTTTTGTTTTTTTATCTAGAAAGCTGTGATGGTTAAAAAATAGTTTTAAATAATGTAAGCAACCATTAAAAAATAAAAGCTGTATTATAAATACTCTAGATTAGAAAATACAAGACTTTTAATTAAATGAAATTAGTTTTTCCGGCTTAACTATTTTTTTTCAAATGGAACAATAGTGGCTCATCCGACTCTTTAAATTCATTTTTTTGTGAATTTAAAGATACCAAAATTTAAAAAATCCATTTACCACTTTTTGTAATATTTACAAAAACAATTTAAAAAAAATAGAAAATGTAACCGACGCAATGATTTATTTCGTCGTAACTCATTTATTAAGAAAAGAAATTTTATAATACACATTGGTGCTATTATTATTAGATTCATTAAATATGGAATTAAAAAAAGTTTCCGATGAAAATTTTATTGTTACAGCAAATGTTCGAAATGTCCTCCGTTTTCTTCCTGACATTTTTGAACGCGATTTATAGTTTCTGTGATAACGTTTTGCAATTGTTCAGCAGTAATTTGTGCAATACTGTGTCTCAATCTGGCTTCTAGATCTTGACGATCTTGAACAGGAATTCTGTATACTTCATTTTTAATATGACCCCACAAAAAAAAATCTAGCGGGGTTAGGTCAGGAGATCTAGCGGGCCACCTAACAGGGCCATTAGTACCAATCCAACTATTTTCAAAATTGTGGTTCAGATATTCAACGACTGGTCTATAATTGTGAGATGGTGCTCCATCTTGCTGATAATATAATCTTCCAAACACATTTACTGGTAAGTCGTCTATAAATTCTGCTATTTCGTTTTGGAGTAACTCTAAATATCTTTGTCCAGTCAGATGTCCATCAAAAATAATGGGTCCAATAAGTCGTTTTAGAACAATACCCATCCAAACATTAAAACCAAAACGCTCTTAAAACTTATTTTCTCTTAAAAGATGGGGATTTCTTTGAGTCCAGTAACGTGTATTATTTCTGTTAAAAACGCCATTATTAGTGAAACGACTCTCATCAGTATAAAAGATGCAACTAGGAAACAATGGATCTTCACCCATTTGCTCCAAAAAAAGTTACATTAATTCAATCGTCTTTCATCATCGTTTTCATGGAGATGTTGGTGTAAACTGTATTTAAAAGAACGGTATCTATGTTTTTTTAAAATCTTCCATACTGACTGATGATTTATATCGCAGTCCGTGGCAATTTCTCGCAAAGATTTAGTTGGGTGCATATTTACCCACGCTAAAACAGCAATCTCTGTGTCTTCATCGACAATAAAATTTTCTTCAACGTAATCAGGCCCTTCTCTAAATTTTTTCACAAGGTTGCTAAAATAATGACGTGATGGGTGACGTCTGTTGGGATACCGATTTCGATAAACCATTGCTGCTTGAACAGAATTTTTCCTACACTCTCCATAAACAAGCAGCATATCAACTCTTTCATTTTTTGAATACACTGGCATTTTGACAATATGTTTACACAGACAACAAAATGAAAAATACGGCCGTTAAGCTTAAACTGTTACTTTAGTCAAATTTTGACGTTAGTGCACAGCTTGCTTAAATTTTTTTTCAGTAAACATTTTCGGAGTTTTTCTCTAAATTGTTT
This sequence comes from Tribolium confusum, assembly GCA_029207805.1. Classification (NCBI taxonomy): domain Eukaryota; kingdom Metazoa; phylum Arthropoda; class Insecta; order Coleoptera; family Tenebrionidae; genus Tribolium; species Tribolium confusum. The sequence goes on from JALGAY010000004.1 coordinate 3,831,933, forward strand.
TTGTAAATATTACAAAAAGTGGTGAATGGATTTTTTAAATTTTGGTATCTTTAAATTCACAAAAAAAAATGAATTTAAAGAGTCGGATGAGCCACTATTGTTCCATTTGAAAAAAAATAGTTAAGCCGGAAAAACTAATTTCATTTAATTAAAAGTCTTGTATTTTCTAATCTAGAGCATTTATAATACAGCTTTTATTTTTTAATGGTTGCTTACATTATTTAAAACTATTTTTTAACCATCACAGCTTTTTAGATAAAAAAAACAAAAATTACAAAAAAAAATAAATTTATTTTTCGAAAAGTTATAAAAAGTAGTCTATTACACTCAGAATTTAATGTGGATTACAAAAATACAAAAATATGTATAGTGTTCTATTTAAAAATCCAAAGTTACGGTCGTTTCCGGTAAAACCGGAAGTGATAAAAAGTTTATTTTTTATTCAATTAATGAAGATTTTCTAACATAATAAGTTTCCTAAGTTTCATTTTTCTATTTTAAAAAATACTATTAAAAAATGGGGTGAGCCTAATTTCGACACCCGGTATACATTATACACAAATTTGACTTTTAAAAATAACAAAAATAACAAAAAGATAAATAATTTTACTATCAATGTTTTAAGTGTTTTAGACTTCCTTTTCATTTCGCCAGAAAATTCGCCAGATAAAGCAGAAAAAGAGAATTCACCACGCATCAATTGTGATATAAGAAAATAATTAAAACTTAATTATTAGTAATAAGTATTATTAATTAAGTGTTATTATTATAGATTAATTTTGTAAATTTTTAAAATAAATTAATCAAAAGACAATTTTAATTTTTAAAATTAAAAAAAGTTTAACTTCAAAAAATAAGACGAATTGTCTTTTAAAAATTAGTGTTCAAATTTTGCGTCTTTTTGGATGGATAATAAAAAAATAAGATAAAACAATAAAAATATAACATTTTAATTGTTGCCAAAAGAATTTGTGAGAATATTTAAAAAAATCTGCAAGTACTCTTTGTTTACTTATTGTTTGATGTTTAGTTTTTTTTTAAATATTCTCAGAAATTCTTTTGGCAACAACTAAAATGTTATATTTTTATTGTTTTATCTTATTTTTTTATTATCCATCCAAAAAGACGCAAAATTTGAACACTAATTTTTAAAAGACAATTCGTCTTATTTTTTGAAGTTAAACTCAATGTGTTTTAATTATTTTTCTTTTTAATATCTGTTTATCTGTAAATTCAGACGTTTCAAACTTACAACTATACACAAAAAATATTATTTAATATTTCAATAAATTTATTTGTTTTATGTATCCCTTCCTCCACCTATTAAAAAAAAATATTTTTAAAAGTAATTCCTTTTGTTTTATTAGGATTAAAAAGACAAACCCAGATGACAGAAAAAGACGCACTGATTTCAAAATTAAAGGTAGGTTCGCAAGAAGCAGAAGGAGGAGATTCGGCACCCATCAATGCCACAAAAGTAGGTACTTAACTTGAGCTTTTTGTTAATCATGGCTCTCTCAATATTTGATACACATTTCGTATTTCAAATAAAAACACTACAATATACTCATCTTTCAAAACAAAAGTATATTTTTTCTTTTATTTAGTGTTATAAACATCCCAAAAACAACAATCTAAATTAATGCCACAATTACCTTAATGTTTCTCAATCTAGACTCGCATTGCTTATAGCAGACATTTCCTTCGGAAATAAAGCTAACACACTATATCCCTCTCAAGATTTGATAAAACAGGAAATTGACCTAAATAATATAAAAGTATCTTGAACTAGAAATTAAGGAAAATGCAAAATATTCAGTTAGAAAATTGATTATTGAAAAGATATGTCCTCCTCAAAATTGTTATATTATTTCCAGTATAAATCCGATAAAAATTAAATTTAATTAATTTAAAAGCAAAATACATATTACTCCTCCGTTGTGTTCATTTAGCAATACTAATAGAAGTCCTAAATTAAGACATAATCGCCTTTGTCCAATTTCATATAAAGCTAATTTTCTGAATAACCTTCTCCATTAAGTCTTTATTGTTCTGAATATAGAGATATCCTCCTAAGAAGTCCTTCATGCGAATGATTTTCATTCAACCTATATTAAGGTCTCTATCAATAATGTCAATATAACATGAAAAAAATAATGGAACCATATCAGACAAAATGAAAACAAGGTTTTGTTTCTGGTTAAAATAAGATACAACCAACATATTTCTTTTATTTTTAGCCGAATACTAAACCTAAGTGACAAGTCTTAGACGTTTTATAAACGGAACACGCAAAGATAATTTTTTAACATATGTATATGTAGCAGATGTATGTATGAAAAAACTAGAATAAAATAAAAATAATAAAATAGATAAATACGTAAATGAAAATATACACAGACGTAATAAAAAAAAACTGAAATGTACCATGAGCAGCGGAAATCCTGTAATTCCTAGTGATTGAAACTGATTGTGAATGAAAAGACGGTCAATGTCGTCAACCCGAGTTTCATCTCAAATTCTGTAATCTGTCGCTAAACAAAAGTCACATAAAAAACAGTATTTATTTAAACAAAGTGTACTTTATTATTTATACCTTTAAGCAATATTTTTTTACTTATCTGTTAATCATCAATTTACTGGCAAGGTTAGACATTAAAAATAGTATTATATTTAATGTACTTTTATAATATAGAAGCATTACGTTATTATCTTTCATTTATCATTGAATGATCGTAATCATAATTATTTTAAAAACAGTAATTACACTACTGTAAGCTTCAATACGTTATTCTTCATTTTAATAATACAAAAATAAATTATACGCAGTGACATTAGAAGTGTCACATCTACAATGTGGTAGATTTACATCAAGCATAAAACGATCAGATTTGTAAGAAATTTTAGTAAAATTAATATTACAACAAAAACTTGAACCTCATAACCTCATAGATCCCCATCAAATGCTCAATGCGATTTAAAACCGGTGCTACGTCAAAAAAATTAACGCCAACTTCCTAGAGAAAAACCAGTTTTACTAGCAATATGTGCACGTGCGTTGTCTTGCTGAAAAAGGCAAAAGGCGGCCATCTAGATAAGGCAGTAAAGCGGTTCGTAGGTCTCCTTCGAGGTGTAACACTTCTAATGTCACTGAGTATATCTGTGTGCTTTTATAAAAATGCTTCTTACATCTAAAGTCAACTCCAGAACCAGCAGCTGTTCCTCGCGCGTAATTAATAAACAAGAAACCAACACTTATAAAGAGTTTCCTGTCTTACCCTTTCTAATCAATAAAAACTTTCCGAAACTTTTCACTGGTTATTAGAGAAACTTTTAAAAATCACTAAATCAAAAAGTACAAAGAGTAGCCTGTCTCTATAATTTACGTTTATTAAGTAAATTTCAAGGACGCAAAATATCGTGTTTGTTAAAAGTTTCCTATTTGTGTGCAACATTGAACCATCCAACTTGAACAACAAGGACTCTGCACCATCAATTAACTATGTAGGTCATGAATAATTAACGGTTAGTTGCAATGGGGCTAGATAAAGCTCACTACGCGATTTACAGTTTGCCGTACTGTCATCTGTCGGTATAACCAATGCCAGTATTTATATTATGCAGGTTTATCCATGACTGTTGTGAAGAGAATGCAACAAAAGCTTATTCACAATTCATACTAAAACCTCCAAGACTTGAATTAAAAGCAAAAAAGTTAGCGACAATAGCAGATTTTACTCAAATCTATTTTGTGAGTAATTTATTTCAAAAAAATTATTCAAGAAAAATAGAAAATTAGCAGTCCAATTAGTACATCCTGAAAGGTAAGCTTGGAAACTTTCCTCGCCAAAGTTTTAAGTGAGCTTTCGCCTATTCCTTGGAAGCAGTACAACGTAATTAAATAAAATTACTTTTATTTTATAATTAAAACAAGGTAAATCTTTATAAGACAAACTAAAATACTGAAACAGTCGGTGCATTTCAAAATCATTTCTAGAGTTGTATACAAAGAAAATTCTTGTTTTAAGCATTCCAATTTTAAAATAATAACATATTCTAATCTAGCCTAATACTAATATAAACACTTTAAAATATTAATATTTATATTAAAAATTTATAAATTAAACTAAAGATTTTTATACATTTATGTTGAACATTGGCAACATTCTATTTTTTATTTACTCAGTATTTTACTTCGCTTTAAGTCATTCTTCTTTTTTTTAGTTTCTTCTGCAACATTATCTATCGTTCTAGTTCTTCCTTTATTTCGGTTTACCTGGTACTCACATTATAAGAGAAACAAAAATAGAAAAAGTAGTATATTCTGTTTTGTATTTATCTTTTGCTTCTTCTTCTTCATGTTGGTGTTTTGTTTCTTCGCATGTTATATCTTCGAAACGTTCTTTCAATTTATTCATTTTTTTTCTTTTGTTATTTTTTGCTGTCTTTTCTTGTTGTATCATTTTCTCAGTCATTTTCTAGCTAAATTTATAATAGTTATTTATTGTATATATAAGTGTTTTAGACAGAGTTTTATCCACGCAAGAATGTTTAAGCACGAGACGCAGTCGAGCGTCTAATATTCATAAGTAGATAAAACGCGACTAAAACATGAATCCAATATAACGTTTCATCCACAATTACAGCGATTTCAAATCAGAATCGCCAAAATTTCATCTCATGTCATCAAAAAATGATTTGAAATTACACTCTGACAGCGGATGTCACCTCAAAAATCATTGAAATTAACTAAAAGCATGGGAGGTGTTAAATCGTTGATTGTTTATCGACTCCATTTGTACGAAACTCTGTGCAAGTTGGTAGAAATAGAAGAAAGTGATATTGTTCCTTAGACAAATCTTGAGGAAGCTGAAGAAGCGACTCGTCAGTTATTGCCTGCGAAGTTCAGGGAACATTATGAAAAAGTATTTTCAGATTTTAATGAATAGAAAAAAAAACGGGGGTAATGACAATTAATGAGAAAGTTCTGCTATCGTATTTCTTAAATTTGAAGAAGAGATATGCAATTTCATCCATGTGGTCGAAGTACTCCATGCTGAAGGCCGTTGTAAAGGTCTATAAAAACATAAATATTTGAAAATATAGTAAGCTCATGGCCTATCTGAAGAATCAGTCAAGAGGATACAGGCCGAAGAAAGCAGCAGTACGTGGAAGAGTTTTAACAAGGGCTTGCGATAAAGAATATTTGATGATCAAAGTAATCTCTGTCATTACATAGACATTGTAGATAATAAATTTTGGAATACTTTAGGTTGCATTAATAATGAGGGTGTCTGGTGGCAGTCGCTGCTGTAAGCTGACAAATTTGAAAATCAGTGATGTAGAAGAGCGCATACCTGATTGTTTCGATACGAGATACCAAGACGAGCGTTTCACGAAAATTCACAATTATAGAAGAAGGATTCTCTATCAACACTGTGGAGAAGTGTAGGAAATACATGTCCTTACGTCTGAAGAAGTTATCCATTGAGAGACTCTTTTTACGATACACCAATCAAAAATGTACATCGCAACCTGTTGAAATTAACACTTTATCGAAGGTTCCTTCTAAAGTTGCTTCGTTTTTGAATCTGGCGAACGCAGAAGCTTATACCGGCCATTGTATGAGACGTCCATTATTCCTACAATTACTATTCGTTCTGGAACCGATAACAACTACAAGCTTCTTATTAATGGAAACGAAGTAAAATATGATAAAACAAAAAACGAAATGTCTACTAATATAAATGTTAATGTTAATATTAATAATAAATAGAATGCTATTAATTTCGAATTGTATTTTTTCATTATTCCACTAGTGGATAAAGTGTTACTTTATACGGTTCGTAAGTGTAGATAAAACTTCAATTATAAGGTAATTGTGGATAAAAAAAATTTTGTGTTGCTTCTCTATTTGTTGTTTTGACTTCCTTTCGTATCTCAATCTACTTTTCGTAGTCTAATTTTATTGTAGTTAGTACTTTTTGAATTTGTCCTTCTCAACTCGCATTTTTTTTACATAATTATCCACCATTCTGGTTTTCTCATATTATCATTTATTATTTTTGCAGCAGCTCTATATAACCAGAGTTAGAATGCTGTTTAGTTAGTATAAATAAGTAAAAAGTATAAATACTAATAAAGAGAGTAAAAAGACAAGAGTAAATACCAACATTCAATTAACTAATAAAAAATAAACTAGTAAAAATAAAATATTAACGTCAAAATTCAGTTGGTCATTTAATGTTTGTAGAGAAGCTTAGTGAGAGGATTTAAAAATTTCTAAAGCTTCTTAAAAATTTAAAGAATAACCTTCATTACAGATGTTCTTACATGTTCAATCTTTCGTCCTGTCTGACCGAAATAAATTGCATTGCAGTCATTACAAGATAACTTGTAGACACCCGAATGATGTAAAGAAAAAATTTAATCCTTGTTGTGAACGAGACAGATCGAAAGACTAGCTTTAGAAATAATATATTTTTAAAAATGTGAGAAATAAAAAATAAAATTTTACCAATAAACGGTATAGAAGAATAACGAGGTTTTAAAAGAGAAGGTGTAAAAAGAGAATTACGTTACATGTTGAAACTTAGAGAGTACCTATTTGTTCCTAAATTTATAAAAAACTCTATTTAAATCTTTTAAAGAAAGTGATTATTCACTGCTCTGCGATTTGTTTAATAAAAAGCCATTTTTTTTTTTATACTAATAATACTTAAAAATTTCGTTTTTGATTAAACTTGTAGGTTTAACTTTGATTTTCATTCTTTCAATGATAAATTAATAACAGTTTAATCATAAAAAACTTTGTTGTTGTCTCGACACTAGTGTTGAATAGAATGAATAATAGCTGGTGAGGGATGTTGTTGTGAAGATTCAAGTGTGGCTTCTCTCTATTTTCCGGTAGTGCAGTTTGATACATTCAGGCCCCATTACGAATACAATGATAAGCGTCAACAAAGGCACCATAATTCTAAATATCGCCGGGAAAATGAATTCCTTAACACATTAAAGCAACGTCTGTGAAATCATCCTATATGTATGTATCTCAGCACGCAACAAAGGGCGGCCGAACAAGTCGTACCGGAAGATTCATGGCGCCATCTTGAGGGTATCTCTCAATATACATCAAGAGCAACAGGGAGTTTCCGACGCGGTGACGTATTTCCGCCCCGTATGGGATTCAGACAACCTACCAGTAAATTAAACAATTGATTAAATGTTTGTCTATTTGTAGCAGATAAGACGTCAACTAAATAGATACGGGGATAATCTATAGTTGGGGGATTTCTACAAGAAAATGTGACTATATACAAAAATGTTTTAATGGTGATTAACACTGAACGGCTAGTTTACACAAAATTAAGGAGGAAAAATAATAAAAAAAAAGAAATATAAGAGAAAAAATGACATCCGAAGAATATTAGAGAAAGTCAGATTTCCAAAAAGAATATAGATATATAAACAACGAAATGGCAAAGCAAGAGTAAGATATAAAAAAACAAATAAAGAATAAAAAACAAAAAAAATTGTAAAATTAGGATAGTAAAAGATACAATCGAAGAAAAATAATGTAGATGTGACAGAAAACAAAAATAAAAGAAAAAAGAAAAAGAAGAAGAAGAATGTCCAGAAGAAGAATTTAAGAAGCAAAACCAGAAGAAGTGTTGTACTTCTATTGTCCTTGCTTGTTCGTGTCTAATTACAGTCCTTAAAAACTAACAGAAAGAGAAATTTCAGCAATGAAAAAGATGGAAGAGTAGATAAATTTTGAAAGAGAAGATGTAGAAAAAAAATATACAATATATTATTCTGAAATTGAAAATAGATTAGAAATTGAAAGTGGAAAGTGATTATTCACTGCTACTTGTTTTATAATGAGCCATTCTTTTTCTGCTGTTCGTTTTTTTTTTCTAGTTGTTATTAAATTTTCAGATTTTGATAATAAAAAAGTCGAAGAAACCTCGTTTGTGTTCGTAATAAAAAAGTAATTAATGTAATTGATTTAGATTTCAATTTATGTCCCCACAAAACCACGTACGTAAAACAATGGCATCCCGCAAACTTTTCAGAGGTAATTCGATGAAAGGCTCTTTATAGCGTTTACCAAGAGGTTTGGCACACGCACAACAGAATTGAAACATCAAAGTTTTCCACTGTCCACTGTCCGATTCAATCACATATTCCCGAAAGTTTCTGTGGCCGACATCCGAATCGTCAAACTTCACGCACACATCATTGTTTGTTGCTGTAAATAAATGAAAAACCACTCATCCTAATACAAACCGGAAACAAAAATAAATAAACACAAAGAAAATCGATAATAATAACCAATGAATTTTATTCGGGAATAAAACATATAGCACGGTTTAAATATAACTTCCTGGTGGGATATTGGCCAAGGTTTAGCTTGAGTTTAAATCAAAATTTACGTCGTCTGATGTGATCTCTTTCTAATAAATGAAAAAAGTTTTTAGGCGTGGTGAAAATTGCCTGGTTGGTGGTAGAGTGACGTTTCAAATTGTAGGCAATTACCCACGCAATACGTAACAGTTACGTTATGTCTACAAACGTAAATTCCTGTGAACCAGGCTATTTTTAAAATGAAAACAAAGGTATTATTTTATTAGACAATTTATTTCCACAACCACTTAAATCCAAAACGTGGAGAACTATAATCTTCTCTTGGCATTAACTTATACGCTGCCAAAAAATTGTAAAAAAAAATTAAACATATATTGATCTTACCTAATTAACTTATAGCAAACTGTCATTGTAATAACTTTTAAAACACCAAAAACAGTGATGATACTCCAAGGAGTTTTGATATTATAACTTATGATCTTTTAAGAAAGCTGCAAAAATTGCCGCCATTAATTAATACTAACACTAGTCATTAACGCACAAAAGCATATAAGCATGACAATGCTCAAAGCTGAGTGCTGGTAAATTTAATTTATAGCTACCATTGTATTTATTTTTTCGTTATTTATTCTTTGACTGGCATTATACCTTTTTGGCCAACTGCCACAATTCGCCACGTGAAATCGGCGTCATTGAATTTTAAAATATTTCAGCAATCCGACAAAAGTACATTAAGTAACATGTTTAAAATCAGTTTCGTGGTATAAATTCAGGTTATAAACACTTCACAATCTTTTGACCCTTCGGCCTCTTTATTCTACCGTAATTTCTAAACCCATTCGCCCTTCGCTTCATTTGCATCGATCTTTTTTGCTCCATATTTCTTCTACAAATTACTTCGATTGTATCACCTAACCGGGTCAAAACTCAACAATTGTGTATGTCCTTTTTTATAGGAGTAATTTTTCTCCTATCGTTTCGTTTGTTTTAAAAACAGTGCTTCTACTCATTTATCTCAATAATCGATATCTTTGTATTATTTTCCCTTTCTCTTGTTTCTCTCTCCTTTACCTTTCTTGGTCTCTATTCCTTTCTTTTCCAGTACCGTCTCCTTACATTAATTTGCTTTTGCTACTTTTTTAATAATCCCTTTTCTTTCTTTCTGTCTTTGCTTTCCATCGACACTCAGCATTCTTTCAACATAACTTTTTAAGACCGCTTTCTTTGTATTGTGGCATTCATTTTTCTCTTTTGCGTCCATTTTCGTTTTTGTATCATTTACTAATGAATAGAAAAAAAAGATAAAAATTAAAGAGAAATTAATGAGAAGCTTGTTTAAAAAATTACAACAACGAGGAAAGAAGAGCCAGTCAGAAGTAATGTTAGACAGAAAATAAAATGGTAACTAAAATAGAAAAATAATCAACAATATATTTAAAAAAAATTAAAAAACCAAAAAAATGAGGAAGTTAAAAGAAGAAAAAAGGTGTAAAACTAAAAGAAAAAAACGAAAACATAAATTATTATTCTTTTCGTTTAGTAACTTCTCTCCTATTGTTTTATGTATTTTAAAAATGCTACTTCCTTTTTCTTCAATATTCTCGCATTTTTTATGAAATTTACACAACAACCGATATCTTTCCATAATTTTCTCTTTCATCTCTACTTTCTCTCTACTTTTCTCTTTCTTGGTCTTTTTTCCTACTTGTTTTTCCAATACCGTCTCCTCACATTCATTTTGTTTTGCTACTTGTTTAATAATCTCTTTCCTTTCTTTATGTCTTTGCTTTCCATCGGTACTCTCAGCATTCTTTCAACATAACTTCTTCAGACCGCTTCTCTATATATATCTTTGCATTAATACATTAATTTCTGGATCTTTCCTCTATTTTGACATTTACATCATTATTAAGCAAAAAATACAAATAAAAAAATTAATACAAAATCGTTAGAAAGGTTATATAACCAGAAAAGTGATAAAAAAGCAATTAGAAGTAATTATAGGTAAAAAATAAAAAAATAAATAATATAAAAAGAAATCAACAATATATGAGAAAAAAAAACAAAAGAAAACTAGAAAAATATTCGTTCAGTAATTTTTCTCTTATTGTAAACTTTGGGTTTCTTGGTCTTTCGTTTTCCAGCACCGTCTCCTTACATACTTTTCCTACTTGTTGCATCCATTTCTGTCTTTTTTTCTGTCTTCAATTACGCTTTTACGTCTTTACTAAGCAAAAAAAAATGGAGAGTAAAAAAATAATTAATAAAAAAATCGTTGAAAGAGTTGTATACAATATTACAAAGAACAACCAGAAAATGGTGAAAAGCTAGTTAGAGGTGATGAAAAGCAGAAATTACAGAAAAAATAAAATAAAAAAATATTCAAGAAAACCAAAAAAAACAGAAAAAAACATAAAAATAGAGAACTTAAGAGAAGAAGAAAAAGAAATAACGCTTATTAAAAAAAATACAATAATATAAATTATATTAAAATAATGCGTTTTAAAATTCAAATGTCCTGCAATTGCTAACAACTGAAAAAAACATTGAGTTGGTAGTCCTAATAGATAAGCCAGAAAGATTTCTTTAAAAAAGATCTTTAAAGATTTCTTTAAAAACACGTACTGTCAGAGACTGCAACGCCAGATAAAAAACTTTCAGTATCAGCATGTTTTTTGCAGATACTTTTCTACCATTCAACAAAACTGCTTTTAATTTTAAATTGTTATTTAAATCATAAATAGTTAAAATGTATTTTAGCGTCCTTTTAATGAAAAAATGTAGATCAAAAATTATTACATTCAATGATTCACGTTTTGATATCCAAATTACAGTTTTTGTAACACCTTTTTTGAATAAACTATTGCATTAAATTTTAACAAAAAATTATTTAATAAAATTAATATTATTGCCATCAATTTTGATCTGTCATAATTTGGGTTTCTCGAGAATAGCACCAGTATATGAGTTAAAGCACAAAAGAGATATGTTTTTAGGTTGAAAAAAGTCAAAAAAAATACAAAATTTAAAATTTGGTATAGCTTTTTGAATATTTTATTTGAATATAGCTTAGCCAATTTTTTTATCTGTCATTTAAGTCACTTACATATCTAAACCAAAAATGCTATAATGGATATAAAAACACCCAAATAAGTGTTACAATAAATTTCCTTAAGACACAAATTAGAAAAAAAATCCTCCCAATCCTTTGGTGAATCGATGCCGACGCACCAAGATGACCGTCTGTGAACCAGTATTAGAGCAGAGTCAGACGCTCGAGGGCGTCGGTATCGTTTAATTTCCTCCAAGTTTAACACCTCCCATAACACATACGATATATTGTCCCCTTTTGGTGAATATTTTAATCAACTATTAATTTAGTTTCGTCCTGTAATTAGTCGGTGTGTGACGTCTACTGCTTGCTATTTAGAGACTAACTCCAAGACGAGATTCTGACGGTGCTTGGTGCTCCTATTCGCTTCAAGGTAACGTTCAACCAGTCAACGTTTACAATTTATTGCGCGATTTTCGCCTCTATACAATCAAGCTGGCCCGACTTAAAAGATATTTCACTGTAATAAATTCACATTAAATATAAAGGGATGGGGAAGAAGAAGAGACTAGACATATTTCACCAATAAACTGTCATCAAGTTAGAGTAATAAAATAACACAACTGAATCTACTGCATTATTGTGTCGATTCTTATTTATTATTTTATTATGCTCATTACAGCTCTATATATGGTTAAAATCGTGTTACAATACGTATAAACCACCTCTAACCCTCTTGGGAAAAAGATTTTAAGATTAAATTCAGTAAAGCAATTGAGGAAACAGTTTAAAAGACAAACAAAGTGAAGTTAGTTAGATGTAGCATCTGGCACCAGCGATCTTCAGCGACAACATGACAACATATGGACATACCACAAAGCGTCTTTGTTGATTTGAGTTTGAGAGAGAAAACTCCAGTTTGTTTGTCCTCCCGAGTATTACAGCACTCAAGACGAGACATTATTTTACGACCACCCAGTATACTATCAACGACTGAGATTCCTACCAATAAATAAAACACCAATATTTTGATAAGAAATAAACGTAATAGCAACCCATTTTCACAGTTTTCCTTAAGTCTCTTTGCCAAAATATATATTTTCTTTTTTATAAAAATATCGTAACTTATTTTCATAGCAAAAATCTGTTCCTTTTGCAAAAATTGGCAAAAAAATATTGTGCACTTCCGCAGCTAAAGTTAAACCAAAATACAGAGTGTTAAAAAAAGAGGGTAAAATATTTAAGGAGATAATAGTACGAACCAAAATAAACATTTATTTTGCAATTATTTATTATGTGCAGATAAACAAAAAGATCTTCTAGAAAACACAAAAATAGAGTTAAAAAAGATGTTCGAAATGTCCTCCTTCCATTTCCAAGCAGGCATAACATTTTTTTCTGAAAGGTATTTAAACTCTTTCTAAAACACCCGCATTGGTTCGAACTTGTTGACATTTTTGAAAAATTCTTTGCTGCAGCTCTTCGAGACTATTCATAGAAGTTCAATAGACTAAGGTTTTCAAAGAAAAAAATCTACAAGGTTTAAATCAGGCGATCTTGAAGGCTACAAAACAGATTCGCCTCTTCCTACCCATCAACGTGAAAACGTTTGGTGTAAAAGCTCTCTAACAGCAATCGAAAAATGAGCAGAAGCATCATCATGCTGAAACCACATTTGTTGCCTTTGATCCAAAAGATCATACATTGTGTTCTGCATAAAGTTTAGGAGAAAACCTAGGAACCTGTCGCCTACAATGTATAAAAATCTAATCTTATTTTATACTAATTTTTAGCTTTAAATACAGATCTTGTCATCCTATATTCCTTATTCTTATAAATCTGTTTTAAAGCTCCATTATAAAACAGAATTCCCCCTTGTAGCAGTTAATAAATAAAACAAAAACCGCTAATATAAATTCATCGTATTTTACGATTTGTTAAATAACAATAAACATTAAAAGAGTCCGCAGTGCGATTTCTGTTGCAGGCGAACTTATAATCCTCGTAAACTTCACCACAAGTATGATATATTATCACGTTCAAAAAATTTTCAAACAAATATTGCTGAAATGAATTGCAAATTATACAGTAAATGTTCCGCAAAAACAGTTTGTTAATGGAAATACGTAGTCAGAACAAAAACGATTCGGCTCATTATTCATACTTTAGCTAGTTTCGTGACCCAAGAGTAGCGACATCTCTCTGCACTGCAGTGTTGCAACGTGTCTTTGAGTAAAAAAAATGTCTAAAAAAATAACGCGACAACATTTGACAAATTGTCGCTCAACACAAGACAAAAGTATATATAGGTTAGACAAAAATACTTGAGGCTAATAATAACAAATACGTAAATATACGGTACGTTTGACATAACTGTGTTGTAATAGATCTATTTAAAAAAAATTAGACAACCCATTGATGTTCTTTTAACTTTATTCATGCTTTTAAAATTATTTTTCGCTAAATCTGTGTCAGATAATTCTGAGACAACCTATACAACAACTAGGGTTATATTTATATTCTTTATTTCTGAAATTAGTTCTGTTTTATTTTAAATTAACATATTTATTGTTAAAACGAGTTCACAAAACATTTTTTTTATTTTTGTTTAGTTAACAAAACTGATTTAAACTTTAATAAACTCTAAGTGACACTAATTCAAAAAACATATAATTACATTTGTTTTTGCAGTACGATAATGACCTGTTTAAACACTATCTGGTAATATCCAGGCTTGTACTTACTTATTTTAGGAGTAAAGACACGTGGAAGAGATTAGAATTAATTAAGCTAGACGGACGTTTTTTTCTCTTATTGTTGTTGCCAGAACCACATAATATATGACATGCAAATACCGTGATAAATTTGACAACAGTTAAAAAAAGAAATAAGTACGTAAATGTAATTTAGAAAGCCAAAATTTATTTTCGAATCTTTTCAATCTGAAATTTTTCAAATGTTATGATAGACAACAAAAGTTCATCAACCAGTAAAGCACATATTTACACACCGATTCATAAACACATTAAAGATCTATATGCATCAACGACAAACATGCAAATGCACGGTTAAGTGATAATTTCAGCTGTTGTCAGTACAGACTGTAAATATAGAATTATGCAAATATGTGAAAGGGTGAATAAAGAGGTAATAATGTATAATTCAATATAGTACTGTGTATATGACTGGATTTGGATAGCCGGAATTGTGAAGCCATCACTCCTTCCAATCGGTACAAGTTGGTTTCAGCAATTTCCATTAGATGTTTCGCCTTCACTTCATCATCAAATTTGCAAAATAGGATAGCATCAACTTCAAAAAGAATTTAGTCTAAATCCTCGACATTGACGATACAATTTAATTACGAAATATTCGCGTCACACTAAATTACCTAAACCTAACTATTTTTATCTGTACAAATAATAGAAGTACAAAATCTAAAACCTCAAATTTAATTTTAAATAATTCAAAATTACCCTCCTGACCACATTTCAAGAGAGAGAAAAACACTACACTCAAGTAGACTCAACTAAGAAAAAAACTAGAATTAAAAATTTGATAATTACAAAAACAGATAAAGGAAATTGCGTAGTAAATTTTATGTTTCGCGGCGAAAAAAAAGCTAAAAATGAGCTAATACAAGTAATATAACTTCTTACCTTGATCCGTTGCGAGGTGTCACCAAAGAAGAGGGGAAGAAAGGACGAAGGAACAAGAGGAAGAAGGATGAGAAGTCTTTATCACTTGCACAATCCACGAACGAGAAAACAAGAGGAAAAAAAAACTATTCTGCAAAATCTCCCGTAAACCTTTAAATCCGGCTTATATATTTAACGTGCAAAACGTAAAAATTCTACTTTTAAAAATTCCCAACTTAATCCCAAAAAGAAACTGATAATTTTTTTTACACGAAAAACAAAAATGATTTGCCGGACATTGTAGCGACCTCTCTTATTAAAAATAAAGAATAATTAAAATGAAAACTATTTTAAGAAACTATAAATAAACAATAGAACTCGATAAATAAAAGAAGAGAGCGCAACATTTTAGGTAAGTCACTTTATATTAAAAATTCAAAATTTCCAGTCAAATTGTGAGTTTGAACAGTTCAAGACTTAAAATTTATATCTTTACTTAAGTCTCTTTTAATTTCGTTCTCCTCATTCCTCTGAAACACTGATGATGAGACATAGTTCTCAAAAGCGCTCTGCCACTGTTACGTAAGAAATTTGTTTTATTAAGCTTGAGGATTTGACTTAGACTTTATTTTTTCATTATTTGTATGAAAATCACCCCACTTTGGGAAAAAAATTGCTTCCATCAGTTCTATTTTTATCTGTATTTAAATCTAGAAATTGCTTCTAAAAATTCTTCTAAAACAGTAGACTGTAACGCCATCTCCATACGTTTCAGTTTGCATTCGGTTTTTTTAAGAAAAAGGGCCTTCAGCCTAGCGTAGTTACTTACTTAAGCTTCTTGAAGTAAATGAAGCCGGCCATTAGCAAATTACTTCTAAAAATTCCTTTAAAACAGTAGTAATCATTAAATATGTCGATAACGACATTGAGTGCTCAAATAAAAAAAATTAGATGAGGTAAAATCTGAAATTTTACTGTCTCTGCTTTCGTAAATATTTTGACATTTGACTCTATTTCACTATTCTAAAAATCAATGATTTGATCAAAGTGAAAGCTGCTTAGGTTAATGCATTTTAAAAAGCCTGAACGCCCCCCATGTCCAGCACAGTCCAATTTACAAAATCAGGTTTCACTAAAAGGCTGAAGCCGTATCTGCCCTTTTTATAATAGAAAAATACGTAAAATAAGCGACTTTTACCGTTTTACAAGGAAAAACAATCAATTTCCATTTGGCAGCACTACATCCGCATTTAGTCGCCCTTAAAAATAAAGAGGTCGACAGGATTGTCGCTTTTGTGGTTGACTTGACGAGAATGTTTAGCTTCATGTCCTGTAATTCGGTTATAAGAACAGAGAGAGAACGTTTAATGTGCAAATAGCTCTAGGTTCATGCACTGTAATTCAAGTTGTCGGTATTAACAGGCGCAACTGGTTTACTCCAGCAATCAAAAAGGTGATGTCGCAGGCTTGGGGATCCTGCCATCTACTCAACGCACCCTCTACACTCCCGGATTTGAACGTGTCAAGCATGATGATGCCGTTTATGACAGTTTACGATAGTGCAAATCTCCGTAAGCCTTAATGCAATTTAGTTGCGAAGATCAAATTCAGGTTTAGACATATTCACAACATTATTAAAAAGAGAAAATATTTTATAACTACCAAAGCTAGTTTTCTCAAAATTATAGCACAAAACTCTGAAACCCGTCCAGTTTTATGATCTACAGATTTACTCTCCAAAAAGTCAACAACAGAATTTTCAGTTATAAAAAAGGTCGTTACAACAGGTAAGTCTAGACAGATACAAAAAATATAAATCCAAATTTTAAACTGAAATAAAACATTATAAATAATAAAAATCTGTAAAAAAATGTTTATCTTATCACAGGTGATAACAAACAAAAATTTGGATATGCAACCAGTAATACAATAATAATAAAAACCTATAGTAACCAACGGTCAGCAAGAGAAGAAAGTATGGATTTAAACCAAATCTTACAAACTTGATAATTATTATTTATGTCATTTACACACATCCATTGATTAATTAAAACAAACACTTTTAACTATATTCTATATTCCTTTATTTAATTTTTGATAAACGTGGGTTAAGCTTGAAACACAAGAAAATTAAAATTTTCTAAGAAACATTTTAAAGACCAAGCTAAAAGCTAATAGCTCTAAGATTACATCCTGTAGCCAATATATCATAATAAAAAAATTTAATTTAGGTTCTATAATCTCGCCGACTGACGGATCATACATACCCTTTGCAAAAAAAATGTTAAAACAGTCTATCCCAAAGTGTTTCAATCAAAAAATCGAGCTTTGAGAGAAATATTTTAAAACCGTGAACTTGCTACCGGATGCTTGAATAACACATTCAGGCGAGGTTCTCTGAAATTCATACAAATAATTTAATAACCGTTAAGTGTCTCTAACAATACGCTATGAAATCGGCTGTTCGTCAATTTATAATTGAAAACGATTAACTGCCATGAATTGATCATGAATATCTCAGTACCGATTCAGACAGTCTTCTATATTTGATGAATTCTCTCTAGCTTTGAGACTTCTACAGCTTCCCCAATTTGACGAATTTGACACACTTGCTCGTTATAAGCAACTTCGGCTTCCCTAGGGTAAGTTTAGAGACATTAAAAAAATATACAGTAAACTACCTCAAAAAGAAGAGTATAAAAGACAATGTTTGTCTTAAATTGTATCTACATTGATTGAGGCTTGAAGGTGTTTAGGATTTATGTTGATTTTGGTTAAATCCTCTGATAACGTTAATCACTCTATTATTTTGATTAAACATCAATGCACAACCCATTAATAATACAATATTGTAGTACAAACATGCTAAATCTGTCAATAATTATCAACTTCCAAAATTAATAATAACAAAAACTACAGTAAATAATTTTTAAGCATTTTAAAGATGTTTGCCCTTGATTACCTTTGGCATTTGAGTGTAATGGGCAAAAGGTAACATTGCGTAATTTAGAGTTCAAACACATTTCCTGGTTTGGTGATGCTGACCCATCGATTGCACCTCAACCGAGTTAGGAAACATAGCTAAGTAAGCATAAGATAGATATAAGTACTATATGAGTTACTATATTCACTCTATAATCGCTTGTTCTCACTATCTGACTGAACAACAGCCAGTCTCCTTTCTTATATAATCAAATATCTTTCTAAAATGTGCTAGGTGCTTCGTGACCTTACTGCAATCAATTGGAACCGATGACTTATCCTTCTAGATCGGTCGAAATGAGAGTCCATTATTAATGAGTTAGTAGAATTTCAAGCCTCAATGCGCTTCCGACGCTATAACCTTCTAGTATTTTCTAGAACTATTTACTCAAACTTTCTTTCTCTTGTTGTTATTTCGAATTATTTGTAGCAATACTTACAGACTTATTAGTATCATAAATAACTACTATTATTATATAATTTTGCGTTTTGCTTTTAAATGCGTTTTATGCCAAAAGCGAGATTATGATCACCGCAAAATTTATAACGTTTATCTACCTGACCGCAAGGTTAATTACACCTACAATATCTAAAGTCAACTGTGACCTTTCGTAGAACGGAAAAATTATAACACTCACAAGTAACGTTTTATCTCTACTTTTTTTTTATTACCACATACATTGTTCCTTGAAATAACAGAGTCTAGACAAAAGCGAAACGAAATACTGTGAAATGTTACACGTTCCTAAAAGCAAGCAATCGATAGTAATCGGCAATTACCAGCAATTTACATCTTCAATTACAGTGATCTTGTTTGGGTGATTCTATCTACTTGTAGAAGATACTCTCCAATTATCCCACATTAAAAGAAGCTGAACAACGTCATTAACGTCGTAATAAAAGCTGTTTTAGGTCACCAATTATACGACACACAAATGAAAGAAAAAATTTTTCAGTCGTTCTCAAATCGGAATAATTATGCAAAAATGGTGGATGCGCCGGGATAGTGGTTTGTGACATTTATTAGTTAATCGATAAGCTACTTTAATGTGACATAATAGAACCACAAACCACGACAACTCATTTTCTCATTATTAATAACTGTCTCGTTAAAATCAAGTTGAATAGTTTTATAATTTGGTGCAGCGCTGTGACTGTAGTAGTAACCACAAAATTGTAATTAGTTCATTTAAAAAAAAGTTATGCAAACTCTGCTAACGCGTAATTATTAATTAAACCAAAAAAAAATAAAAATTTATGCTGGTCTTATTATAGAGATCAGAAAGTAAATGTCAAATTGCTACTCTGCTAGGGCACTTGAACCCCACGTATTGATCAAAAGTAAAAAAAAAGCTCCCAGACAGCGTTTTGTAGGTATTTCAGTAAATACTCGTTGTGTGCTCGCTCTAGTGTTAAATTTAGTAATTTAGCACTAAAGTGTCAGTCTACCTTCTAAAATATCCAAAGAATGTCGACAATTATATATCATTTCTAAATTTAAGATTTAACAAATAATAAATAAGTAATATAATATAGAAAAAAAATCAATGTAAACTGAAAAACTAATAAATTAACTCTGGAAGTTTTGCTAAATTGTAGCTTTTTTTTAATGTTTCACCAGAGAGAAATTACCTAAAATTAAAATTAACCAATCGCAAATAAGTATTTTAAATTTCTAGCACTCAACGGTTTCTCTTTGACAAAAGAAAAGAATCGAAATAAGAGCAAACTTTATTCTAGTAAGAAAAAAAACACGAAAGAAGATGAGAAAACAAAAGACAGAGCAGAAAAAACGAGAAGAGACATAGGAAAGTAAATAAAGTGAGAAAAAATGCAGAAAAGCAATTAGACCAAAAACAAAAAAGATATTTAAGATAACACAACAACAAAAAGCAGACAAGTAACATCTTTAAAAAAAAATAAAAAGAATAAATATCATACAATAATGAAAGTAAGCAAGAAAACACGGTAGTGGTATTAGTAAAAGAAAAGAACAGCAGAATACAGAAAAAAATTCTGTAAGGCGGAGAAGCAATCTCAGTAAAAGACGACAATGATATTATCTAACATTCCAAAAAAAAATGAAAAACTAATTAACAACTCAAAAAAAATTAGAAATCATTTAATAATTGTAAAAGCTGATAAAAAAACGCGATATTAATATTAATAAAAAAAAATCTTAAAAAACTGAAAGTGATTAGCTTTCATTAGTGATTAGATTTAAAAAGTATTTTAAATTTCAGTCACAAATAAAGTTTTTGGTCTTAAAATCGTCCTATATATACGTAAAAAATTAAAAAAAAATCAAAAAAGAGAAATGAATTGAGTTAGGGCACTCTAACTTCCACCAGACGATTTTCTAAGCCTAAAGATCCTCATAGCCCAAATATGGTCAATTTAATTTGATAAATAGTCGTATTATTACTAATTTGTATCAAAAGTTGCCAAAATGTCAAAAAAAAAACTAAAAAATGTACAAAAATACGAAGACACTTAAAAAAGCAAATAAAGTGAAAAAAAGTACAGAAGCAATTAGAAAAAAGCAAAAAAGTATTTAATATCTCTAAAAAAAAATAGAAGAGGATGAATATCAAACAGTGGTGAAAACAAATAGAAAAACTCAAAATACATAAATGGTATTAGTAATAGCAAAAAAAGCTCAAATCAAAAACAAATAAAGATAAAAAAAATTCTAGTCCATGATGAAACAATTTATACAAAGAAGAACAACGACATTAAATAGAAAACAGCCAAAAAATACAAAAAAAAAGACAACAAACAATAATAAAAGCTGCTAAAAAACCCGATAATGTTATTATTAAAAAAAGAAAAAAGTTCAGAGAAAACTGAAAAGAAAGTGATCAGTAAAAGCATTTTAACTTTCAGCAATATTTTTTTTTGTTTTAGAACGGCTCTATACATCGTTTAAAATCATTTAAACCTTTTTTCTGCCTCTTCAGGTATCCAAAAAAATCTAAAAATTTTTGAAAAATCGAAAAACAAAATAAGAAAAAATTGAGTTAGGAGACTCTAACTTTCGCCAATTGTTTTAAAAGCCCTAAAGCCATCAGAGTTCATATTTAGTTGTTTTTTTTTTAAATAAATAACCGTATTATTAATTATTTGTATCAAAAGTTCCTAATGTGTCAAAAAAGTAGAAAAACAATTTAAAAAAATGTGCAAAAAAACGAAACAGAATTAGGAGAAGCAAATAAAAAATATAGAGAGAAAAAGTATAGAAAAACAATTACATAAAAAACGAAGAAGATACTTAAGATAATCCAGAAAAAAAAGACAAGTAACATTTTCAAAAAATATTGATAAGGACAGAGAAAAACAGCATACATACTAACAAAGCTAATACAGTGAGGCAAAATTGTAGAATGTAAGAAAAGCAATCAAAAACGGCGATGTAAAATAGCAGAAAAAAAAACAATATCGGACAAAGAAAGCACGATATGTCGAAAGCAGACAAAGAGAGCACGGTAGTGCTATTAATAAAAGAAAAGTGAGAAGAAAAAAATCAGCTGAAGCAAAAACCACTAATTTGAAGCACGAGCACATAAAAAAACACTTATTAGATAAAAAATTTTGGGAAAAAACAATTTAAAACATTCCTCTCCCCTCTCAAAAACAGGAAACTAACTATCCCAGTACAGTTTCTTGCATAAATTGTGTTTTTAGTTTACAAAAAGCTCAAATTTAATGCCCAAGCGCATAAAAAACACCAATTATCCGAAAAATTTTTGAAACACAAAAAACAAAGAAAATTTGAAAATTTTTACATTTTAAACGAAATTCAAAACAGGTAAAGAAAGTTTTATAGACACAATCCACTTGTAAGGTTAGTAGATCTACATTAGCCATACTAGCTGAAGAAAACATCTACACCAGATTACAAATTAAAAAATTACTTCCAACTCGTTATTGATAACGTCGTTCAGTGCACATCTCATGTCTCGTACATACTATTCCAAGTTTTGCAACTTCTCAACTAACTAGAAGCGTTGAAGTGAAGTTTAAATCAAACACATCATTAACCTTTAAACTGTTGAACGAGAAATTGGTTTTTTGATCAATACACAACAACGTTATAGACAATTTAATTTTAATTGCTTTACCGTTGAAGTTTCGACAGTTCGATAAGTGACGTTGTGATTCCCCAAGTCTCTTTCGAAAAGTGTCAAGAGTGCATTGTTGAAATTCCCAGTGAGTGTTGCAGCATCTTCAGATCTGTGGTTAATATTACAAAGGTGTACACATCGTTTGTCAAACGCTTTGAAACTTAGTTGGTATAGACAAGCGATATATGAACAATTGTTTCCATTCCTTCAAAGATCCTAACATACTCTTCTCAGTAATAATCATAATTAAAGATTTTTTACGAAAGGTATTTTAACGAAGCTCGGTCTGGTGCACTGATTAAAGTCAACTTCGAGAGAGATATTTAATAATTAAAACCAATACTGTTTTAATAATGGTACGTTTGAAAAGAACTGATTGCAATTAAGTGCTTAATTATTATTCTCGTCTTTTAGACATATTATTTTTAATTGGAGAAGACTTTTAATAAAGCAGTTTTTAACTCTTCTAAGCACCTGAGCAGATAAATTTCATGCAATAAAATATTTGGTTAATTAAAATTCTTGCAACCTCTTCTTTTCATTTTATACCAACAATAAATTTTAGAAATACAAATTATCAGTCTAATAAATCAGCAAACTTTCAGTTTTATGATATTATAACTATTGTACAGTAACGACATCTTTCTTTTTAATATATGACTTGTTAACACGCAAAGTGGTCACTTTTGACAGTCTTATTCCAACGACCAACATGAAACTTTATTAAGAGTTTACAAAAACATTATATCTCTGCTTTTCTGTGTAATTAATCTGTTTAGGTAAAAAATCCCTTCTCTCAAAAAAAGACGACAAAATAAGGCTTGTTTTGTTCATAAAATATAAGATGACATAAAAAGATATTCCGCCTAAAGCTCATCCGTACTTTTTATCTAAGCAAAGTGATTATTTATCACAAAGCTCTTCTAAAAAAAACTAGGTCTACAAGAAATTTGGTCGGTGCAGTGACTGATAGCGGTTTCTCGTAACATAGGTCACATTCTCTTCACCGACGAACACGCCATGAATTTCTAATACTCATCCAGTATTAACAAGCGACATTTTCTGCCGATGAAGCTGGAAATGCGCCAGCGTGATGTACGAAACTTTAAAAAACATCACAGAGAAGACATGATCTTGTCCATTTTCGGTACAAAATGAGTTAGGTGAGGAGTTTCACATATAGAGTCATAAAAGCGAAACGTTACTTCTTTATAAATAGATATTACAAAAAAAGAAAAGAAATATTGGCGAGTTTCTAACACTAACACGAAATATAAAACAAAAAAAATATTTTTGAAATAATAGCACTGATAGCTAAACAATCCAAATTAAAACTCTTAACTAACCAAACTATATTCAAGACGTAGATGTAGAAGTTTCAACAGGAAGCGACAAAAAACATTCTGTAAGTAACCGGAGTAGATAGCTCGCAAAGACTAGCCGAAAGTTAAGATCAAAAACAGGTATAAACAAAAAACTCCATCTGAAATCATCCGGCTAAGAGCAGTCTCAGACAACGCTCAAAAATTCTGTTAATTACAACCACCGATGAGAATCAAAAGTAGGCTAAAGCTAGACAAAACAATTAGTAAACAATAACTCGAGTAAAAAACGTCTCTAGTAAAAATATTACTGTTTTGTTCGAAAAACAAGACGCTAACAGTACTGCGTAATATTTGGCGACCTCGTGGTCCGTCTAGAAACGTCAATAACTTGTAAATTTCCCTAAGTAACACTTTAAAAACGCTCAAAATTATTTCTCCAGGAATTTTCTTTCTATTCTAACAGTATGAATCTTGCACAACTTTTGCTAATTGATTAGAACACATTCCATCAGATTTTAAAAAAGTTTTTCTCGCCGATCGTCAGTATATACCACATTCTAGTGACGATTTAAGGACACTAAACTATCATATTTATAGACTAAGCAGTAAAACAGACCATTTAGAGCCGTTTTCAGCTGTCACAAAATTTTGAGGTTATTGTTAACAACAAATTTTAAAAAAAAGATCTAGTAGAAACGGCATAAAAACTATATGTTAAATACCGCAATAAAGCAAATTTAATGCCTTTCATGGTTTCAAAGACTCGGCTGCGCCTTGCGTTGTAATTTAACGCCATGACTTGCAGTTCAAAAGCATGTCGCAGCCGTGGTTTATTGCCTCATTAAACAAATGATTATTATGCCAATTTTATAGCCCAAAAAGATCTTTATAGAACGATTCACTTAAGATCAAAAGAGAATATTGTCTAAGATAGGCCAAAAAAATAGAATACTTTTTTTTAACTTCCGACACTGAAAAATTACATAAGCATCTTTAAAAAAATGCTTTTTAAAGATGAGCTCTTAATTTTAATAGAAAGGACTCCCTCATCTCAGTTTTCTATTTTTTCTTTAATTCTATTTGGCAAAATAAATATCTCGACACTACTTGATCGTAGAAAAAAATTTATTTACATTTTTTGTAAAAAATTAAATGCTCTAAAAAAAGTATCTTTCAATTTTTTTATAGCTATTAGCGTTTAGAAAATATCAGAAGTCAAATCTTAAAGAATTTAACAAAAATTTCTTTTTTACTTCTAAATTTTATAACTCCTAGATAAATAAATATTAGAAAATGCAAAATATACAGTTTTATAGAAAATTGAACGCTCTTCAAAAAGGTCTCTTGTGGTTAATCGATTACTCTAACCACTTAGAAGATATTCGCATTTTAAAAACCAAAATTTGAGACTAAATCCTCAATTTTTTTAAATAGTTGGAATAATCGATTAACCACAAAAAACTTTTTTGTAGAGCGTTTAATTTCCTACAAAATTATGTGTAGCGCATTTTCTAATATTTATTTATCTATGAGTTATAAAATTTAGAACAATACTGCGTAGTTATCGGCTTAAAAACATCAAGAACTTGAAAATGTCGCTACAAAACACTTCAAAGTGTTATAAGAGTAACTTTCTTAAATATTTAAACAATTAGAGTACAAATCACGATTGTACGCTTCTAACACTAAAAGTAAACAAGATACTTCACAATAAAAGCTAGCTTTCCAATTTTAAGACACAAAAATTTACAAAAAAAAATTTTGATATGCATAGATGACGCTCTCATTTGTATTTACATCTATTGGCTATGTCCTACGATTTAACATAACGCCACACAAGAAACAAAAACACTAAAAACACTTGGAGAATATGTCCGCATTCTATAAAGAGCCGGAACTGGCTCACTTTTCCCCGCCTACTCCCAACAATTCTTTCCTTAAATTATAATATTTTAGAAAATTGTCTATTTAAGAATAGTAAGTAAAACAAATTTGGTAAAAGCTACTGAATATATTTATTTCGTTTTCTCACATTTAGTTGTACTAACTCTGTCTTTGATCCCTTATTCTAATCAGTCAGAAACATTCTAGATAACCACAAATGCTTTCCAAAACAATTCCAAGAACGTCTATGAAACAATTAATTTTCGAAAAAGCCAAATATTTTTATCGACACAAATATTCTACAACTAATTTCAAGCAACAACAAAACCCATCTCTTTGTATTCACCAGCTTTGCGTCGAGGTCAATTACTAGCACAGATTGTCATTTAGCATCAATTAAGCCAGCTCATGATCAGAGTCTGTGCTCTGTCATTAACATACTTGTATGTATAATAAGACAATATCACTAATTGCAACTAGTTCACCCCAATTTAACTCTCTAATTATTATTCTCAAGGCAAAGAAAAAAATCTCAGTGTGTTCCATAATTACAAACTTGATGCAAAAATCTTGATCTCTAATCATAAACATGTGTTCAGATAAACTAATCTTAAATTAATTCTCGCTAATAAATAGAATCCCAACACATAAATCAAAGAGAAGGTGATTATTTATAAGACACGTCATATTGTGTGATGTGCTACTACCGACGTCACGTGCTTTTACTAATGCTATATATTCAGTTGCATCATTTAGAAATGTATAGAGCAATCATGTTGATGCAGGAGACTGGTGTAACGGCGCCTAGCGCCACCCTGACGTCGCGACGATGTTGATTAGCTATTTAAGAGCACGTGTCGACACCACTGAGAAAGGCTTGGAGGGATATTGAACATCAGCTGCATAGAAACAATACTTTCTTATCACACAAAATTGTAATATACAGTGGCGGACTGGCTTAAATGAAACAATCCGTTTAAAAAAAAACTTATTACACACATTTATAATATTATTTTGAAGATAACAAAAGCTAAAACATCAGATATTGTCAAACTAAGCCAAATACTTTATTTCCTGTATTGTTTTATTTTCTGTTTTGGCTCGTGTCTTTGAAGCTGGGTTTGAAAAAAGCCGGTATTAAATGTTTTAATTTGTTTATGCATGTTATACGGTAAAGCGTAGATCAAATCGTTGTGTAATTTTTGTATTACTTATTTTAAAAAAAAAAAAAACAATTTATGTATTTAGAAACAGCCATCCCATCGATCTTCCAAGCGACCAGTCCGCCCCTGATAATATTTTACAATTGGAAACTTGTTTCCCCGTTTAGAATTCATAACAAATATAAAACTAAATGTTACAAAAGATAAACAAAATTATTGCGTCAAAATGAAGACAGATTGCTTTCATAAAACACGCAATGTGATAAAAAAATGAAGTGAAACGTTTTAAAACGTAAAATCGTTGCAATCACAAACTCTAGTATTTTATTTAAATTGGTTCCTTCTATTTATGATAGAAAACCTAGTCTTGCCCCTAATCAGCACAGTGGATCCTTGATTGTTAATTTTTTTTTTTTTTTTGATGTTACAGAATAAATCTATCAGACATAAAAAAGCTGTAGTGATCTGAAACCCGTAGCCAATTAAATCGGCGTAAGTTTACAGCTGTTAACAGATTCATTTTAGATACGTTGCGGGAAATGGCGTTATCTAACTTTATTGTTTTGGGATTTCAAACAAAATTCACTGTTGTATATACCTACCTCCAAATTAACTAAAAGTTTATTGTTTGAAGGTAAATGCGATAAATGGCTTCGTTTTGTGTTTGGAGCGTACTTACCAACCAACACATGTATGCAAAACAAACTTTAGCATCTTCAATAGAAAACTTTCCGCCGCAATATTTTGTTGTTCTAAGTTTTGCTTTGTGTAGCATTAATTTCGCTTCTTACGAACGGAAAAAAATGTGAAACAATTAATTGTAGACTCGCTTAGAAGAATTAAACAAAATGTCGAGGTAAATTCCAAAAGCTCGTTTTCAGCCAAATTATTTCAGACGTCTTAGATAGCTTTTAAAGTAGTAAGCCGTAAAAGTCATCAATTTTTACTGAATAATAATTACATTAAGTTTAAATGGCGAGATTTTACGCCATTTCGACAAAATTACTGCAAAGTTATGTATCCGAACTTCAAATAAATGTGTTAGAGAAAAAATAATGACACAATACATGACAAAATAATACAAAATTTATAATAAAAAAAACTCTGAAATAATATATAATATATTCGTTCCGAAACAATTTGTGTATGACTAGTATTAAACCGTAGCAATAAAATTGAAAAAAAAATTAAGAGCAAATTGTAGGTCCAGAATCCGTCGCAGTATTGCGGATAATTAAACAAACCGTGTAAGAATTAAGTAAAACAAATTTTCTCAGATTCCGTCTCTAATCCGTTACAATAAAAACCTCAGCTGCAAGAATCGAATAGAAATTCGTATTTTATTATTTACCTGCGAGCAGCAGAGAGACAGAAACTCAAGAACTCTAATCTACGTTTTAACCAACACACAGAACAGTTACAAAATCGTAATAATTTTTGTTAAATAACTATCGTCGTAATTTTGTCTAGATCATTTAAATAATTAGACCTTCAGCTCAATTATTTATTTCACTTCTAAATCTGAAGATATTGTCTTGAGCTCAACGGCCTGTTTCACGGTTATTTGTTATGCCTTCAGCTCAGTTTAACTGTCAATTTATTTGTTTATAACTAATTTCAGCTCGTTTAATTGTTAAAGTAGTTTATAAATTATGATATTTAAGCCTTTAGCGCATTTGACATTGACTTACCAACGCTCGTTCTTGCTTTAATCAGTCTCAATCACTAGTCAGTCGTCTTCACTAACATTCTTGGATATTAAATAACTTACACAGCAGATTTATGTTTGACATCAAACAATTTAAATTCTGTTAATCGCACTGATTATATAAACCTATTAAATTCAAGTTAAAAAAGAAGGCTATGCAAAGTAACAAAAGATAGAAGTTCTTTTTTATATATTGCAAAGAATGTTAAAAAAAGCTCACAGTAAGCTTTCAGCCCGGCGCATCCACCATTTTTTATACCAGTAGCCTTAAATAAGTATTTTTTTTAAACATTGGTGAGATAAAACGATTTACTTTTCCTATAAAACGTAATATAAAATAAAGAAAACAAAAATAACTTTAAAAATATAAACAATGGACCATTTTTAAGTTTGTTATTAACATTAAATGTTGAAATGATTTAAATTATTAATTAAAATTAAATAATTAAGAAGAATATTTGCAAAGTTACTATCTGAAAACATATTTGACAAAATTACATCAATACTTAGAAGTTTCCAAGGTCACTAATTACGATTTTTATATCAAAATTAAAAAAGTAAAAATGGCGAATGTAATATAGCCAACTATAAAAATGATGATAGATAGTTTATACAATATTTGAAAAAACTTTACTTTAGTACTCTTGTTGAGATCATAATAAATCAAAAAAAACTGAAAATGGCGTCCCAAAAATGGCAACTATACAGATAAAGATGTTATATATTGTTTAAAATATTAACAACTTCATCTGAATCGTAAGCGATATTAAATTTCTCATTTAGATTTTTATTTTTTTCTATAACAAACAGTACATTTTTGTCTTTATAGTCAGCCACATTAGATTGTCCATTTAGCATTTTTTAATATTTATTACAAAGTCGTATTTCTGAATAAAAAAAATTCAAAAAATATTATTTATCTTCATAATAAACCATGTCATAACAAACTCATACATACCAGATTATTAGATTCGCCATTTGAATTTCTTAATTTTCACATAAAAATCGTAATAACCGACCTCAAAAATCCCTAAGTACCTAACTCGCAAAAGTGTTGTAATTTTACATTTTTAACAACTAATTTAACCCGTTTATCCATGTAAATTTCAGTATTTGTTTATAACTAATTGCAGAAATACGTAATATTTTTTTATACAGGCTGTCCGAAAATTCGCAAACCGACTTGTTAATATGTTGTCAATTAAATTGATAACAAAACCATTTCTAAAAATGTAATAAACTATTAACTAAATTCAAGATTGTTAATAAAAGTCCCTTATACTAAAAATTTTTTTCAGTTCAAAAATAAAAGCAAAATAAAGCTTCCCTAACCCTAAAAACGTACCATTTCGTAGCTGTGTCAATTTTTGGTAGCACCTGTGTTATAAATTTTATATTTTATACAATTAATCCATTAGAAAATTAAAATTCAATTTGCCAAATTTGTTACAGGCGTCACAACCCCCAAAATATTTCCTTTAAAAGGTTCTTTTTATTATATTAGTCTGAAATACCATACCGATTTCTAAATTATTCCAGGAAAATCCATTAAAATTCAAATTTTCTAAGTAAAAAGCCGAAGTAAAAAATTTCCGCGACCGATATGAATGAATACCCCATAAAAACGTCAAACATCCTGAAAACGCCCAAATCGATTAACCTAATGCGATATTCGTATTATTAGATGTATCTATCCCTGTTTTTTGTAAATGGATGAGATATAGTGTCCCTAAGCCGGAAATCCTCACCGTTTACCAAGTAAAAGCTAGATTGCACATTGTCTTACTGACCCATCAGCTGGTTAATTATCCTTATTTCTCCAGGCAATCTCTTCAAACACTATCTGATTTTAATTAGTACCGTGTTGTCAACGAAAATGCCTTTATGCCCTAAATCCAACGTATATGAAATTTATTCGAGTGACCCATCATAGAGTCGGCGACATGCTTTGTCCAAAAAAATGCAATTAAAATCTAACCGCAAAGCTAAAAACGAAATTGGGATTCTATGCCAGAACTGAAGCGTACAACAAATTTTACCAGAAACTCGTACGCAAAATTTTAAACGAATTTTTCTGACGATATATTTGATAATTAGTACAAGCAAGCAATGCAAAAAAAACTTGATTAAAAACATGCCTTCCCGATGATTTGCTTCTATATGATCCGTAGCAACAGATGAAATTGAATTATTCTACCACAAATTTAATTTATAACGGTGCAATCTTGGATATTTCATTCGAATTACTCGCATATTGCATTCACCTGCATATAGGGGTGAAATTCGTAAGATTTAGCCTCATAAATGCAGTTCCATGCAACCGCTAACATAACGGCCGCAGTACACCAGAAATAAGCACATAACTTAAAGAGAAAAAACTTTTATTAAATAAGCTAGCAAAAAATTTACATTAATACATTAAAGCGAATTGATTTAATTGGTTGCCTACTTTACAAAAAATTACATTTCTAGCTGGTGATGTAAATTCCTACTATACCTTTGTAACATAATTATCGACGTTAAGACTCTATTTTAAAAGAATCTAGAGAAACAACGGAACAAATAAGTAGAAAATTGCGCAAGTGTTTTAACTTCTACTTAAACCAATGCAATAAAAACGCATTAGGGTCTACAACCCAACAATGTAGTGCTTTTTCAGATGCACACAGCAAATAAAGTCGTCTAATGTAGTTTCTTAGTGCAGATAAATTCAAGTGAATTCGGTTACCTCTGCTGCAACCAGACAATAACTCGAAATTTATTCACTAGCGAAATGTATAACCTCCTATGCGATTCATACTTCTATCATTTATTATCCTGGAAATAATAAATGTTTATGCAAATTTTAAATTCAACAATTCTTTCAAATAGACTACTAAATATGTAGTAGCGTTATTAACCAAAATATAAATAACGTTAAAGATATTTAACGTCAACCTTGTTCAAATACATTTTACAGTAGCACGAGCCTAAAAAAAATTAAAACAGTACTGAAATAAATAATATAAAATTATCTGACCAGTTTGACAAGCTTTAGACTTACGTTTCATACTTTCAACTTATAGTTTAATAAAGTTAAGTAAAAGATAAACTATTTAAAGGGGTATTCTGGTGTAAAAATTTAAACAAAAATCTTTTTTTTTTGATATTTGCAAAGCTCAACCTTTCAAGAATATGTCCTTAAAAAGATTTCTTAAAATTTTAATTATTTTCAGAGATATAGTCATTTTAGACCGGGACGAATCGAACAAAAGACGTTAGGGATCACCCGTCTACCTAATTTTACCCAAAACTTTAAACGGGTTTTTCTCAAAACTACATTTTTTAAAGAGTTTTAATTTCTTAGGTCCTACTTAACCGATTTACTTGAAATTTGGTGTAAGTGTTCTCAATATATGTCTCTATTGTACTAACTATTATTATAATTAAATAAAAATTTTTACTATTTTTAAAAAATTCTGAAAATGCAAAAAAATAGAACAAAAATTTTTCTTTTTTTCGGACAGCCGTAATTTAGCAAAAAAAAATTTTTCCGACTTTTTCTTATTTGGTACGATAGCAGCATTTATCTAAATTAATAATCTTTTTAATTTTTTTTGGTTCGGATTATTAGAAGGGTTGCAATCGTGACAAACTTGACGCGCCATTTTTTTTTCAATTCCCTACTTTAACAACTTATAACGTTTTGAGTTTTTAATTTTTTAACATTTTTTATTTTTTTATGTATTCTTAAAATATTTGTAAATATCTTGTCGAAAAATAGATAGTTAAAATATTTCTTGTTTTTTATTTATAGCACCCAGAAAAACACCTCAAATTCATGCTTCTACACCAGAATACACCCTTAAGTCCTGTAATAGAAAGTGATTATTCACTGCTATTTGTTTAATAATACGTTTCTTAAGATATTTAAAAAAGTTCAATCTATCGATGGATATACTACAGACTAGTGTTATATATCAAAAAAAAAAAATGTTTTAAAACAATCATTATTTTCAGGAAATTTTTTATACAATGCGTTCTAATCTTAAGAATAAAAAATTATGTTAAGACATATTTATTCTCTGTGATAAATCGGTATCTATACTTAACCTAGAAATATAAATTAGACGCCTGTCACAATATTTATAGCACCTAAAAAAACTTTCACTTCCTTTCTGTCTAAATTCAGTAACAAAAATTGGGAAAATCCCTTATCCATCTAGATACTGCATAAAATCTCCATTAAAAGTATCTCAAACTCTCTTGTTATCAAAGTGCGAAACAAAACTGCAAAAATAAATCTTCACTTAAAAAAAAAATTACATAAAGTACAAAGTTTATTTGCTCCCAACTTGTAAGATAATTTTAGCACGCTTGAGTAAAGAATGTAAAATAAATTCATTCACTGTTATTGCTTTTAGCACGCCATTTTTTTTTCTTCTTCTAAAAAGCGTCATTGCTTTTTTATCGTGCATCTGAATTTATTCATTCTATTGTCTTCCCTTCTACGAAATTCATTCAATCTGAAGGTAATTCACCCAATAAAGGTGTCCCTTTATTTTTTATTTATTACATTGTCCACCATACTTTCTCCCTATTTTACTCGTTTCATCACTTAAATTATTTACTACAGATTTAGGTACATTCAATAAAGGATGAGAAAATACCTAAAAAACACTGCTTAAATCGAAAACTATGCAAATTCTAACTTTCGCTCACATAGTTTCGTGACTATGTAGACAAGTTTAGAACAAGATGCCAAAGATAACAAATCTTAATCTAATCTCACCAGATAAAATATATTGAATTTCAAAATCAATAAGCTTTCAAACGTGTAGCCTTAAAATTTAATCTAATTATTCATGTTTATATAAATTTGTTATAAAGTTGGCAACACAAATTACACGTTGCACAATCCAATTGTCCGAAATAAAACTAATTTCAGTTTCTGTTTCTCAAAAAAAAATTGTGTTATAATTATTTTTCATTCAGCTTTAAGTACAAATAAAATTTCGTTTAATAAACAGAAAAAAAAATGGTATTTCTCGTCAAAATTTCGTATTTAATTTCGTTAATTCACAACTTCTCTTATATTTTCCAAATAATGTTATATTCTCCTATTTGTGTACATTTCTTTGTAACTTATCTCTTGACGACATTTCAACATCCATCAATGTTCGTTATAAAAGTAGAAAATTTCAGCAATATGTCGTTGAAATTATCTTCTAGTGAAGACAAAGACTAAGAGAGCAAGCAAAACAAATTTGTAAATACTTTGTAAACTTTTGTTATCTAATGATAGCCGCTTTCGTATGTTGTCCCATATTAATATCTGTCGACACCTATTTGCACATTACATACAAGATAAATTAGCTTAATTAACTTAAATTAAGTGTATGATTGCTTAACAAGACAAATCGTAATAAAAGATTTTTATGAATAGCAAAAATCAGTGATTGCAAATTCTAAAAAAAAACATTAAATTACAGCTCAGTGAATTTATTTATACTTCGTATAAAAATAAACTTGATACAAAGCAAAGAAATTTAAATGAGAGGGAAGCAGAACAAATCAAAGACTTCATTTTTTGTATAAACAAATACTGAAATGCGGAAATGAATAAACTAACTAACCAACTAGTTATTTATTTATAAACAGTAGTGAGTATAAATAATTTAAAACTAACATATAACATAATTTTTGTTATAATTATGTGCCTAATTTCTTAAAAAAATATTTATATCAAGACAATTATCTTTAAGCCGTCACAAATATGATTAATGACTTATTTAGTAGATCTTCATCTTTTTAAATTCACCAAAGCAATTTAAATGAAAGCAAGAACGTCTCATAAAACTGATTTATAATGAAGAAGCTTATACATACATATAATTTAAGCTCTCACATCAAAGTAGATCGGTGTCAATAAATAAAAATGAAGTAGTGCTTTAACTACATCAAGCGGTATAACTTGGATTAAAAATTTGCAATTTCTACTTTTTATATGCTCTATTAAAGACATCAATCTTTGGTGACAGCCATTACATTAAAATTTCTTATGAACTTACGCAGATAATATACGGAGGAAGCGACTTTAAGAGAGTAGCTGTTACATATACGCAAAACACACGCCACACGTCCAGAAAATTTATTACTAACACAAACATCTCATTTTAAACAAGATTTATATTGCATAATAATAATAATTAAAAATAAAAAAGCCTCAATAATAGCGTATTTTGTTTCAAATTGTTGTAAAGTGCAAAAGAACTTCCGGTGATCAATATCAAAGTATTTATTAGATGTTGTTTTAAATTTTGTTCATAAAGGCAAAAAAAATATTTAAGTAAGCGTTAGCCTAAATTAGGTCAGGACAGTAGAGTATATTTGTAACAAGAAATTATTTAATAAATAAATAACTAGATATTCACACAGTAATAACTACGACTGCCGATACCGTCGCTTCCGATAAACCGCTCACTCGTAAGTCGCTTGTTGGATTCTCATTAACTGCCCGGTCATTGTCTTCGTACCGTCTAGATAGGTACGTCCTTCTAGCAATTATATAGAAGTTTACGCAAACAATCATCATTCAGCAAAACCATGACTCAGCTTGTTCGAAAACAGACAATGACCGTGACGAATATTTTCCGGAATTACGCGCTATAGTGTGATTCATAATGCAGAAAGTATTCGGCATCTCTCTAGACTAGTTCGTAACAATATTATTATTATTATTATTCGGTGTTGTTGCTTAAAGTTCTATTGAGTTCGGGTGCAGCAAACTCAGGCTAACGTTACTAATTCTTGTTTTGACCAACAACAATTTATAAACTCTAAAAATCTTTTAATCTTCACGTTGTTTCACAAGTTTAAAAACTGAGTGCCATAACAGCCTAAATTATGCCCGCAACTGTCTTCTTATAAACAAGATGGTTGCAAAATAAAGAAATGAAAAATAAAAAAACAAATTGATTAATTTTCGGCTCTAAATTAATCATGAAGTCGAGCGATTAGGTACAGAAATTTCCGATCAGGGCTATAAATATCAATAAAAAAAAATTATAAAGTTATGTCTTATATGTATATTTAATAGGTTGTGTATAAGCAATGAACTGTCAAAGCGATTGGTGGTGAAACAAATAAATATTTTTCAAAGTAATTATGTAATAAAACGATTTCTTCTATATATTTAATTACCCTGAAAAAACGTTCGTAATTAAATGAAAATAATAAAAATGTAATAATTTAGATTTTTTTTATTTTGACAAGGATTATTCATTTTGTTACTAAGAGAAGTCTCATTTTCAATTCTTTTTTAAATACAGCAATATTTCGAATTTGGCGCGTCATCCCATTTCAGTTGCGCCATGGTCCAACCAGAGAGACACACACACAGAGAGAGAGAGAGAAATAGAGATAAAGCCATAGATTTAAATTGAATGAGATAAAGAAGACACTCGGCATTGAGACATCACAGCGTATACTACATGCTGTATTTTATTATCTTCGACGTAATTAATTAATTATTGTAAATAAATGTGATTTAAAGAAATAGTTTCGTTAGTAAATTTCTAACAAATATTTATTATTAATAAGTAGATGATATATTGTAATTGCCACTTCTTTTCAATTAATTGGAAAAAGCTGTTTTTCCACTATGTGTACAGGGTGTTGTAAAAGCGAATACAAAGATTTTAACCTGAAATACAGCACCACAAATAGTAAAAATAAAATAAAAATAGTAAAAAACGCCACTGAAAAAAAACAGGTTTAATTTAGAGAAAAAAATTACTTTACTAATAAAAAACTTTGTATTTTAAATGATCGTAATACTGTGACACTTAAGAAAGTAAGATTGTAATGCGAAAAACTATAAAGATATACGTAAAAAATAAAAAAATAAAAATAAAAAACTAAATAAGCAGTTTTACTATATTTTAAGTTCGTTTTCATAGCCACTTTTTGTAAATTAACTTTCAATATTTTTTTTAATATGTTTCACTAACATTTTCGTTATTTTTTTCCAAATACAAATATTAAGGATTAAATCCTCTAAATGACAGCATTTTCCAATCCGTTTTGTAATCTCTTTAATTGAAAATATTCATTTTTTTTGCTTTACCACTGTGTCATCACTTGTGACGTCAAAATGAAGGTCAGAGAGTACAGTTTCAGTTTATTAAAGGAATTCTCACCAAGGCTATTCGCACCAACATTATTTCAAGTTTTTAATTAGATTGTTACAATAATTATTAAAACATAACAACTATAGTTCTTAAAGCTTTACATAATTTTATGCTAGTATTGATGCAAACAGCCCTTAAAAGTCTAATAATAATAAAAAGACACTACGTAGGCAACCAACGTAGCACATTCCAAACAAATATTTTATCACTGAGTTGAATAACACTATCAGTAACAAAAAAAATCTTTGTCAATGATTTTTTTTAAATTGTATAAACATATTTTTTAATTTATTGTGTAATTAATTGATTTTTAATTTTCTTTCACAGATCACCAGATTTCAAATGATCACCTCAATTTTAATATTTATTATTTACGTTACCATGGCAACCACCAATCACCACACATAACAACAGTTGCTATGGAAACAAAGATGCGATGCGACCTGTCGCTATTCCAGTTGTAACTAGTCCACTATATACATTTAAAAAATTAAAAATTCTCTTTCTCTCACCTTCATTTCGTCATCTTCGATAATTTCCCTCACAGGAGAAAAACTTTTAACCATCACAACGATATTTTCTTCGTCCACTGTCAATGCATCACCGCATTGTGTGTGGACGGAAACATATTGTTTACTACCCGCACTAATTTGATCCATTATTGTCAAGACACTAAAGTTCTTTACAAAACTAGTCTGTAAATGACAAAACTGTCCACTTTTCACCACTAAATTACAACCCCTTTGCTTATTTGGACACCTCCAAAGAAGGCCTAAACACCGGAAGAGTTCTTTGAATTGTCCACTAAAAACGTGATTAATCTTGAAGATTTTATTCTGGAAAAGATTATTAGTGTAAATTGAGACAAAAGGGAAGAAAAAGAGCTGTTGTCGTATCTAAATTAGCCTAAAATAAGAGTAAACAAGCCATGCAAAAAAAGTGAGGTTATGTTTGTGTTTATGACAGTAAGACAGCTGTGTTTGAGTGTAGTAAAAGAAGCGAGGGTTCCGGTTTTTGTGTAAAATTAACAATAAATATAGTAAAACACGAATTAATTATTTTAAATCTATATTTTTTTAATTACCGCTAGTTTCAGCATCACAAATAACCCGTCAAATCGCACGTGGCTAGATGCTAGATATCTATGTAGTGGCGATATCTATGGTTTTTTTCGACAAACAAATCAAGCGGGAAATTTGAATTCGGATCAATAAACAGTTATTTACAAAAAAAATTAACTAATAAATTTAATAAAACGTGTTATAACACGCTTCTTTCAGCAGGTCCTAATAAAGACGACAATTAATCAAGTAAATCATCTTAGAAATGATTGTATTAACGACTAGGAAGAAGCGGTGCGCGCTCTGTTGGTTGAATTCGGAACTAATGAACAGGTGTATTATGGCGGGAAAAGTTTCAAACTTTTATAAATAATGATCACAAATAAAAACAATAATTTGAAGATATTTTTATTTGCAAAACTGAATAAACTACAAATTAAAATTGTTGGAAGTAAATAAAAATTCTATTTGAAAATAATACATAAAACTATTTGTATAATGTTAACTATATATAAAGAAATGTATATAATTGCAAAAGATCATTGAATATAGATAAATAATCTCATCAAAACACATTTCCCTGAACACTTGGACGGTTAAAATGATACAATATAAAGCACCTATATAACAAACACAATCTAATTCTAAACTATCTAATTGTAGAAGAGTTTTTCAAATAAATTTGAACTCATTCTACAATCTACTTCATAGTACGGGTGACTCATATCTTTTGCTCAGTTCAAATATATACACTTAATAATACTTAGGCATTATAATAATAAGGCTTATTACTAACTAATCTGTGAGAAGTAATATTTCGATGCAGAGCTTTGTACCTTCTTTTGTGAAAAAGATATACTTAAATACTATTAACACTGTTAATCTAACTAGGTTTCTACTTGGTGATGTATTTTATAATATAAAATTTATTTGAGACTAATGTGCAAACAAAACATTTTTAAAATTAACAACTTATACCTACAATGTCTTAAATTCATATCTATATTAAATTTCACACGTGCTATTTATAATAGAAATATAGATTTTGTAGAACAATTAGCAAGCATTTTTTTATAATAGACACTCTCCTTTTTTTACAAATATCTGATCACATCATAAAGCTGAGATGTCTTGAGCAATATACAAGTGAACGTATTACAAAAGGAAAGCAGCAAATACCTAAATAATACTGGAAAAAAAATTAAAAATAAGAGAGACTTTTTATAATATATGGCAGTAGAATATCAATAAATCCAATTGACTGGTACCCATTGATGTTCTGTAGTTAAAGCATCCAAGGCCTCTACAATTTGTCTGAAAGTTGTGTCAAAATCATTGTTGACAATAACCTGATCGATATATTTATCGTAAGTTCGTTGCATACTAGCGCTGTCTTCAAGTGTACGTTTCAGATCTTCTTCCTATTAAAAAAAACAGTCAGATTCGTTCATAATTCGTCGTTTGGGAAACACAAAAAACGTTCAAACAGAATACTCACCTCATATAATGAGGCTAACGACTCTAATGTCCTTGCTCTTCTGGAACTGTAGCGTATCGAGCTCTGGCGTTCAAACTATCATGCAACAAAAAAGCTACATCATGACACATTCTCACGAAAACGACATTTTTGCTAAATTACATGCAAAATCAAGGAACGAGAGGGTTGCCAACCGTACGCAATTTCCAAGAACAGTTTTGGGTTTTATTACTTAATAAAAATAATTTTTTGAAACTATATTAACTGGAAATTCTTAATTTCTATGTTTCAACGTATTTTTTTTTTGTTTTTTTTTTTACAAAATCAGCTAGTTCTGATGTATAAATTTTTTGTTTTGCTCAATCAAATATCAAACAAAGTTAGTTTCGTTAACAACGACTACAATAATATGATTACTAAAATACGTACCCAAATGAGTGTTGTAATAGGTTTTAAAGATATAAATTATAAAAGAGCTGTTTATGCAACGAGTTGGAAAATGAACAGCCTTTTTTTACACAAGACATCCCAACATGTCTTATTGCAAAATGTTTTTTATACAATTTTTTTTCCAATTTAGTTGGGAAAAGCAATCATTTTAAAATAATTTTTAATCATATTTTGACGTTCTTATTGCGTTTATTTTTTTTATTTTATAATTTTTTTTTCGTGTTTCTTCCTTGTAGCAACGGCCACAAAATCTAATTTCACAGATGATTGCTCAAAAAAAAAATTGTTATAATTGTATATTGTTAATATTGGAAAGTTGGCAACCCTACAATGAACTTACCGTAAGATTTCGGCTTGAGTATCGCAAATTCGAGTTGCTTTTTCCTACGTCGTACAAATTTTTAAGCTGTTCCATTCCTGGAGCTGCAATAAATATTACATAAGGGAGAAATTCTGAGCTGTTATGGAGAATTTTTAATGCGATTGGACTGCAATCCAATACACACATTTTCCCCTGAAAACAACCGGTTTAGAAACTTTCTACTGCATGTTTGTTGTTGTTTTACTTGTTTAATGACATCTCTTATTGAATCGAGGTGTGTTCCATACAAATGACCGTTGTATTCTCCATATTCTAAGAATTTTGAATGTTTTATGTCTTCTTCCATACTTTCCCGATCGGTAAACCAGTAGCTTTGGCCGTTTTCTTCTAAGACTCTTGGTGGTCTTGTTGTATCTAAAATAAGCCATAATTTAGATATTTTAGAAGATTGTTGTAGAAGAAGCCATACATGGCACAACTCCTCCAAACTTCTCATGGTCACTATTAATCAACCGATTTTTCAACGTTCTTCTCCCAACCCCTTGAGTTCCGATCAAAACTAAAGTTTTCCGCTTAAATGGAGGCATTCTTGTGACTTCTTCATAGAGTAAAAGTTCAGCCTTATCAAAATCACAATTGCTTTTTGACTGATAAATAATTTTCTTCTTTTTCTTTGAAATTCTAGCACCGCATATACTTATTTTATGTACAAAATCAGCTTCTGGTGCTACAAATGCTTTTCTTCGTTCTTCCAATTCTAGGGATGGAACTAAACCAGTTCTGCCATCTCCTCCCACCTTTTTTGCTTGCCACCAATTAGGATCTCTCTGGTCTACAATTTGGAGGATGTCGCCTCGGTCAAAGGGCAAACCGATCTCTTTACAAGGAAGAAGAGTGTCTTCTTCTGGGATGTATTCGAAGAGAGCTCGCATGTAGCACTGGAAAGAAAATTTGAAGTACTTAACATCTACTAGAAAACGTCTAAGAGAACGTTGAAGCTAACTAGAAGCTAGAAGAAACTCTCCTAACTAAAAGTTACAAGAGTTCTTGAAATTTGCAGATACTAATCTAGGAATTTTTCTAGAACGATGGCAAAAGAACAGCTGAAAAGCAGAAAAAAGTACGTAACCCTTACTAAAAAACGTCTAGGGGTGAGCTAGATGAAGCTCTCTTAACTAAACAGTTACGAGATTTTTTTAAATTTACAGATAATAATCTAGTTAGAATTTTTTTAGAGCGATGGCAGAGGAACAGTACTTCTTTTTGGTATTTCTCAAAAGCACAAGAAGTACTTGACATCTACTAGAGAAGGTCTAAGGGCCTAAGAAAACGTTGAAGCTACCTAGAAGCTAGAAGAAACTCTCCTAACTAAACATTTACGAGAGTTCGTAAAATTTGCAGATAATAATCTAGTTAGAATTTTTCTAGAGCGATCGCATACCAGCAAACCTTCTTTTCAGTACTTCTGAAAAGCAGAAGAAATACTTACCATCTACTAGATAACTGTTTAGAGATGAGCTTTAGCTCTAAAAGCTAACTAGAAACTAGAGGAAGCTCTCCTAACTAAACAGTTACGAGAGTTCCTGAAACTTGTAGATAATAATCTAGTTAGAATTTTTCTAAAGCGATGGCAGAAAAACAGTACTTCTTCTCAGTATCTCAAAAAAGCAGAAGAAGTACTTAACATCTACTAGAGAACGTCTAAAGGTGAGCTCTACCTCTAGAAGCTAACTAGAAGTTAGAAGAAGCTCTCCTAACTAAACAGTTACGAGAGTTTCTGAAATTTACAGATAATAATCTAACTAAAATTTTTCTAGAGCGATGGCAGAAGAGACAAACATTGACCTTTCAGCCTGAGCAATTCTCTCCCTTCTAAATTATCATAAATCTTCCACTTTAAATCAAGTGAACCTACTGTGAGTTTTTTAGCGACTCCATTGCTGGTCCCGTTCATAACAAGTGAAGCGTGCGTTTCCGTATCTTTCGGTTGACCAACTTTCAGAGTAACTGAATCCTTCGACTTGGCCACTTCAATTTGTAGGTCTTCTGCACTGTTAACAGGCGTTCCATTCACTTCCAGAATAACATCACCGACATGAAGCAATCCCTGCTTTTCAATCATTCCTCCTTCGAGTATCCTTGCGATTACCAAATTTTCGTTGTCATCCACCTGCACCTACAAAAGCAATTAAAAGAAATTTTACATGATTTTTATCCGTACTGTTAGTCCAAGGGGCTCGCCGGCCTTTTTCCGGACCCCCACCATGCGTATCGCCTCTCCTGTCATGCCGTTTAATGCTGGAAATAATTTCGAAATGTCAGTCTTCTCAGGCTTTGGAGGGTTTTCGCAGATTCGTGCTACTTCGTCGTGGGAATCTATTAACGACTTGAAATGGGGTGCCGATAGAAGCTCAAGAAGTTGTTTAGCTTCTTTGCTTTTTGATTTAGTGCAGCGCAAAGACAAATCTTTCACCAGTTC
Organism: Tribolium confusum; assembly: GCA_029207805.1. Taxonomy (NCBI): domain Eukaryota; kingdom Metazoa; phylum Arthropoda; class Insecta; order Coleoptera; family Tenebrionidae; genus Tribolium; species Tribolium confusum. The sequence goes on from JALGAY010000004.1 coordinate 3,874,136, forward strand.
TTTGGCTTCTTTTGTTACGGCTTTCGGAAGCACAGGAAGATCTTCGAGTTTGTCTTGGACCTGGAACAGTTATCTACTGTAGAAATGTATAGTAATCCAAAAACGCTAACATTATAGAGCCCCAATAAAATAATTTAACTTCAAAGAAATTAGCAAATTACTTCAAACTGCTTCTGGTTGTTTTGTTGGACAATAGCCCAATATATACCTATTAATTGAGTCCCAAATGTAGATCAAATTATTGGATAGGGCTGTTTTAAAGTAGGACTAATCTGAAGCAACATGCCAACCGATAAAAAACAGTAAATTATTGTCAAGAATTGTTAAGAAATTAAATTTTGCACAAAGACACAGAGACGTATAATGTTAGCGTTTTTGGAGTACTATAAATAGGTATTGTGTAATGTGAAGACCCTCGCAGGGGTGGGTACTCCTTTATGAACTTAATTACTGCAAGCAATATTCCTTTTTAAATATTTCTAACTGCTCAGCGTAATCTCGTTATTTTACCACACTGTGCGTAAAATTCTCTTTTCCGCTAAAGTATATACAACTGTAAAATGATTTTTACAATTCTCAAAGGCAAAAATTGAATTTCTGAATACGGTCCTGAGGGAATTAATGTGTGTGTAGCGTGCGTAATCGTTTTCTACCTGAGTTTTAGCGACAACCTGTAGATTTACGTAACCGTTTCGACTTTTGGCTCAAAGCAGGTAAAAAGTCTGATAAAAGAGGAAGTCAGGTGTTAAGGAGGGTTTCTTTGTTTGCGGAATATAACGACGGGGTGCCACTATGCAATCATTTGTAACAAATCTATAACAAACAGAGATAACTTTCTTTTAACTAATATTCGAACCGTTAGATTTACGCCTTTGGGACTTTTACTATCTGTTGTGCTGTTTATGTATCAAATAATCTAATGAGAGGAGTTTCAAATTAATTGAAAAATTAATTTAAATATTTTAAAAAAATATTTCGCGTTCTGTTTGTTTTAATAACCAAATCAGAAGGAATTGTTGTATCTTGTGCAAAATCAATAAAATTTCTAAAATTTTTACATCCTTGGAGACAGCTACCTACATAATATAGACAGTTAAATTTTGAAAAATTTATTAAATTAAATTTTTTTCGCAACAATCTTAAAAAATTACGTGACTGTTAATAGTCAAAAGTGACAATTCTGGACAATAAAGTAATTTCTAGCGCGTTATGTAGACAACGGGCTTATTTCATCAATTATGAATAGTACGTATTATATTTAAATTAAATATTTTTTAATGTCTTATTTAAAAGTAAGGAATCTTTTAAAACGGCTAATTTATTTAATGTTGACTTTTCCACAGCCCTGAAGAAGCTTTGAACCAAATAAAAGCGAAACGTCGGCAAAAATTCAACAAGGTTTTTGCATTTGTGCTTATTCCGTTGAAACATTATCTAATATAATTATTAATAATTTTCAACAATTAAAAGACTCTTTATTTTACTATAATTTGCTCAAGTTGTTTACTATTTTCATCAGAATATTATGAACAGTCAGCAAAATATGTATTTACACAACAAATTTGCAAACTATGCGCTATAAATAGTGTATGCTCCAGTTCTTGTCCTAATTATAATTTGACTTCGTTATCTTCTAAATTTAGATTAGTTTGATTATGTAAATTAGCCACCAAATTCAGGATAAAGATTATTTTAAAGATCTGCATTTAACAAACAAAATTCTACTCGACTTCGTGACTAGAACTTTTGTTGTTAATTTAAATTTGGAGTAATTCGTCAGGTTGCAAATGTTTTATTAAAATTTAGATGCCTGAAGATGACTATACTAAACCAGCGAAACATGTAACTGATTTTCCCGGAATTAAATTTAATTAATTTTGTTTTTCAAGACAATGCTCACTTAGATGACTGCACTCACAGTAATGTAATTACTTTCATTAGTAAAGTGATTTTTCTTCTGTTGGCTGTCATTATTTAATCATTTTTGAATGACGTTTTAAAATAGGGTCATAAGTAACCATTTAGCGAGTAGAAATATGTCGTGAAGTCATTTGGGAACGAAAGTTCTCGAAATAATTGTGATAAACGTGACAACGACCCTATTACTCACAAAACATTAGTTCTCACAGCGTGATTATCTGAGTTGATTGTTTAAAGTATGTTTCACAGAAATTGGATAAAATTCTTTTAGTTTTAGTAATTTTGTTTTTAAAAGAGAGCTTCTATCTGCAAAAGCTTAAATAGGTAGACATATAGTCACAGAATGAACATCGTTTCGTTTAAAATCTAAACCTAAAACCTAAAAAATTGATATATCACAAAATTATTTTCATCCGCCATATTTCAATCGACTGTAGCGCCTTCATCGGTGTTTAATCGGATTAATTTGACGATTGTCAACAATCTCAAACATTTCCAGATGTCTTATAGATATATCTGTAAATGCTGGAACAATGGTAAAACCAAAGAAAAACGTGCTAAACCCAGAATTTAAATCTAGTTTAAAAAGACGACCAATAGCGTTAACCCAAGTTTGGTCGCAAAATATTTTAGTTTCTCAGAGTAAAAATGCACAGTACCTTTAAATACTGTTCTGTTGACTGTTTTAGGTCGAAATTAAAGAGTATATTTTTGATATGATGGCTTCTTTTATTATAAAATAGAGAACACAACAAATTTTTGGAAAAAAAATAAAAAACATTTGAAATTTGATTGGTATTTTACTAATACAGCGTGAGATATCCTAGTTTCTGGTAAAAATGCGAAATTGAAGTAATGTCGAGCTTTTAGCCTATTAGGTATATTCTTAACACAAGATAAAGGCATTGAATCTGGGATTTACCTTTTTCCGTGCATTTACAGCAACATAATATTCTCTCTGTTTAACATTTGTTAAAACAGTAAACACGAAACCAAGGGGAATCTCCACAAGTGAAATGTAATATGCGTTGATAGTAGTTAAATAACAACAAAGAAGGCTTTGTATTGCTTTACTGAAGGAAATTAGGACAAAAATGCGAGATTCTCTTGATATAGTGTAGGAGCGCTAATCAAATGATTAATATTGGTTTCGTTCAGTTCGAATAATTCTTCTTAATCCGAACTGGTAAATAATTAAGATTAGTTTACAGGAATTATGTACTATCAATTACACAAATAACCATAAATTACATGGATTACACGAGTTACCGTGAATTACACAACTTGCACAACTTACCATAAACTATCACGAATTACATGAACTGCATGAGTTACACGAATTGCCATGAATTACACGAATTACCATAAATAATTTTATTATTATTTTTCATTAGTTACCTATTGTTGATTATTAAATATTTTACTTTTTAGATTCTTTTTTTTCTAGTTTCATTTTCGTAATAATTATTAGATCCATTTTAACTACATAAAGACAAATGCAATAACTTTATTAAATTTTTGCCGACGTTTCGGTTTTATATAAGTCAATGTTTCTTCAGGGCTTTTATTCCGCATTTTTTATATAAAATAATTCAATTCTGAGACGTCTTTGAGATATCGACCGACATACAAAATTTTAATATCAAAAGTGTTTTCCAAAAAAAATGTCTGTCGGTATCTCTGATTACCAAAACGTCTTAAACTAAGTTTTCTGAAACTAAAATCTCTAAGGATTCCGACTGTGTAATTATTTCTGTTCTATGATAAGTATTTTTTAAGATATCGCCCAATATTCTATTATTTCTCAAATATTAGACAGGCCAATAACTGTATTTTAAATAAAAATTGTGACAGCTTCATAATGACCTTGAACTATATTTAGTGTGACACAAAATTGCAAAAATATTTTAAATTTGTTATTAAATCAGTTCTGAAACATATTTTTTGAAATGTCAATCGAAATACCAAATTTTCATTACAATTTTTTTTCAAAAATTTCTGTTGGCAACGCTGATTGACAAATTATCTTAAAATATATGTGTCCTGACGCAAAAATTTCTGAGAATTCCGAATCTGTTACTATTTCTGTTCTATAATAAATATTTTCTGAGATATCAACCGATATATCATTACCAAGAATTACCTGAACTATATGATTTACCATTACCATGAATTGCATAAATTACCACGAATTACATGAATTAAATGAATTACCGGGAATTACATGAGTTACACGAATTACCATTAATTACTCGAATTACTATGAATTACATAAATTAAATGAATTACCACAAATTACATGAATTACACGAATTACCATAAATTACATGAATTACGATGAGTTACACGAATTGCTATAAATTACACGAATTACTATGAATTACATGAATTACCATGAGTTAATTGCTACGAATTACGTAAATTACACGAATTACGCGAATTACCATGAATAGAAAGAAACAGCCATACAAAGAAAGATACAAAAAAAGAGAGAAAAGAGTGTAATTAATCCCCATCGCCCTCCCTCAAGGTACATTTTGATATTTTTTTATATTGTTAATTTATAAAAAAAACAACTAAATTTGTTGTTTTTTTTAATATTTTTTGGTTTGGTTGTTTTATTAGAGAATTTTATAAAAGAGATCGTTCCCATCTTATGGAAATGTAATGACCACACAAATCAAGATTTTTTTATATCAATCGATAGCTCTTGAAATAAGGAGCAATTAGTATCATTGCGCCAACTTTGTAGGTCATCAAATAAAGTCCCTATTAAAGATTAAAAAATAAAAAACAGCAATACAAAATGCATTGGCAAGAGTGAGAGCCAGTGAGGTCGGACAAATTGAGAGGTAGGAATGTTTGGAAGTCTATAAATCATCAAGGCTTGGATTGGACTCTAATAATATTGTACTTTTAGCAATAGGCTTAACGCCATGGGAGGATGCATTATGGTTTGGGACATTTTAGATAATATTGAGAAAAATATATAAATACCGCGAAATATCTATTTAGCTGGTTTCTCACCTGAGGCCCAAATACCGACTTAATCCTTATAAATAACAAGTGAGAGTTTTATAAACTCAGTGACAGGAGTCATTTAAACTTTAATCTAGCCATTTTATTTGAAGAAATACAAAGTTGACGCAATGATACCAATTGCTCCTTATTTCAAGAGCTATCGATTGATATAAAAAAATCTCGATTTAAGTGGTCATTATATTTCCATAAGATGAGAGCGATCTCCTTTGTTAATTTATTTATTATTATTTTTTATTAACATTATTCGTTTATTTGTATTTATTTTGTTACATTTTTTCCTAAACAGTTGTAGTTTTTCAAAAAAAAAATTTATATTATAATTTTATAGGTAATCAACTGCCCCTCCCCCACTTGAAACTTCTTGACTCGCCCTTATCGCTGTAAGAGTTGAGAATTTGAATACTCCTTTTTGATTGGTCAATTTTCACCAACCAATCACAAATGGATATTTAGAATTTCCAACACTTACTGGTGTGTTTCTGGTAAAAAAATTCCATAACTAAAGTTTTACAGGTTAAATGCATTTTTTTGTGATAAATCCTGTGGAAATACAAATTTCGCAAACAATTTAAGACCTTCATGGGTAAATTCTGCTTGCCTCTTAAAGCGTGAGATTACTAAGATTAGAAAAAAATAAAATTAAAGCAAAAACAATAGAAGGACATTTTGAAATTCTGAATGTGTTTAATATTCACTGAAATTGACTAGATTTTCACGAATTTGTAATAAGAAATATTTTGTTATCTTCTCTTTCTCTATCATGATTAAATATTTATATCTAATTTATAATTTAATTAAAAACAAAAATAAATTGCAAAGGAAAAAGTTAAATTTTTCGTTTTTTTTTTGTCAATTTAAAGGATTACAATTGTGTATTTCTAACTTAATTATGGGAATAATAAAGTATTTTAATGTAGGATGTTTATTGTACAAACAATAAACAAAAATTAATTAAAATCAAAATTGTATAACAATATAATAAAGCAGATTAGAGGTGCCATTTTTTTTTGAAAATTTGGTTAAAATTTGTATATCATTTCTAAATATAAATTTTGCAAACAGTCTTCCCGTATTGATCCCAAATAAGCGAGTGATAATATTCCGTTTATCTATTATTATGAAATATAATATTGACACAACGCCGGTGTTGCCGCTGTGGCACGAATGGTAAATGGTACCTCTTCAATTTCCACACACTGGCATACAGGTGTGGCACCAGACCGCGTACCTTTAAACATGATTCACATACCAACAATTCACCAACATGCATATGTATCAAACCCATGACTGTACTCATCACCCCGCGTAAAAATACCGTCATTGATAAGACCAAAAACGGCCCCAATTACCTACTTTTATTCAAAAAACCAGGTAAGCAAACAACACATATAGTGACGTCACCATCAACATCAACAAGGTAGAAAGTCGCACATATTTCGCGTTAAATTAACCCAAACTGGTAACACATCCACCCGTGAACTACCCCAACCGAGACTACCAAAGGTAAAAGGGCGTTAAGGCACCAGACGCAGGTGTTTTTTAGGTACGTTTATAAAATACGCGACCCGCGAACCAACTTGGTCGGTTTCTGATACACGGAGAAACGTTGGGTGAGTGGGGGGCTCGATGATGAGGTGTAGTCAGGCCCCCGCGACCGGCAGGTTAATTTCATTGCCCCGTTAACTGCTTCAAAATTGATTCGATGCAGTTTCTCAAAAAGTGAAGAGGCTTTCAAAATCCGTTAGGGGCCCCACTTCGAAAACAATGAAAATGAAAATTTTCGTTTTCAGATGGGACTTTCACTAGATGTTGTTTATTGCTCAGGTGAATTCCTTTGAGAAAGTGTGAAGGTTCAGGGATGAATGAGAAAAGTCCCTTGACAAAGCTAATCAGATTGTAAAAACTGCCAGATACCGCAACGGATTTATTTACCTAGCTTCTGCGCCAGGACCGGATTCAGTTTGAAAAATCGTTAAAGCAACTCGTTTTTTATTTGTACCAGTTGTTGGTATTTTAATAAAGAAATAAGGAAACTGTCTTTTGCATTTTTTTAAATACATGTTCTACTTTCCAATCCGTTATTTCCTTTATTTACTAATACACCGTGACTAGGGTTGCCAACCAACCATTATTTCAAAGGAAAGAACAGTTGTTTAATTTTAAAAACTGTCCTTTATAGGCTAGACAATCCTCACATTTTACCCAACATCAAATGGGGGTAATTTGATTTTTCAACAATTTTTAACGAGATTGAAACCTAGTGATGAACCCAAATTTTCGACAACGACCTAAAACCGGAAGTGTTTGAAACTTTCAAAAAAAGAGATTTTTAATAATTTTAATACTAAAACATTAGTTTTTTAGAAAAAAATGTTATATTTGTCATCAAAATCAACAAAATTTGTGATATTTTAAGACCAAAATACAGTTTCTATATTTTTTAAAATATAGCTCTTTAGTTTTCAAATTAAAAAAAAAATAATTTGGAATCTTGTCAATTTTAACCCTGAAACACTAGTTTTAAGCAAAAATGGCCATATTTGTTTTTAAAATCCACAAAATTTGTGATATTTTAAGACCAAATTAGTTAATACAGCTTTCATAGTTTTCAAGCATTTTTTTGAGAAAAAACGAAATTTTAGTCTATATCTTCAAATTGATAAATGCTTCGTAACAAAGTTTAGAATTTGTTTAATTAAGCAATACACAATGTGATTTAATGCCGCGACTGGCAGTTCAAAGCCAAAGCTCAATCATGGCTTTAAAACCGAATTAATCAACTATTTTTGTTTAAAGTAACCTAATTATTGTTTTTGTGATAACTTAATTTTTAAAAAGTTTTTTTTAATAAAATAACAGGAACTAATTTAGGAAAATTAAATAAATACAAAGTGAAAAAATTTAGAGACAAATTAGTTTCTGCAACATAAGTGTTTTATGAAAGTTTTCCACCGATCCGAGTTCCGCGCGATTAACTGAGTTTTCGCCAATAAAAGTCCAATAATAAATTGCAGCAGTTAACTCTCTACAAGAAAAGTACTCTCTGAAAACAGCATAAGTTTTAAGAAAAGCAAAAGTTGTCTTATTGTGAACTAGCTTCCCCTAACATTGAGTACTGGATTTTGACAGATATCCAGACTTTTTTATAGAAAATTAACTCAGTTACAAGCTATTACTGAACGTCCACAGTTTTTGAGATATCTGCAAAAAACGTAATTATTTTGCGACTTTTGACTCCCGTTTACAACCAGACTTCGGCCTCAACGAGTTATTAAACAAATGCATGTTATTCATTTGACTGGTCTTCAAAACTAAGCATAATGCGTTCCGAAATCAGTAGTGTCGATGCTAAAAATGTGGTCAAAATATTCACTGCTTAAATGTAAGAATTTATTATACTTCGTTTGAAATAAACAAATACTGATCGAATGAGGGGCAATCTAGGCACCTGTTGATTATACTCCGTTTAACTAATGCAACATAAGGGGTCAAAATATTGCAAAATCACGCCACTGCAAAAGACGCGCTCCTGCCCAAGCCTGTTTACAACACTGAAACCAAGCTACTTCTAAACTTTTGAGCCTGTTTCTAATTTTTTTCATTTTTGTAGGACTTTATGTATTATTTTCTTGGACGATAATACTACAAATTACTTTATGAGGTAATTAATAAGGGTTGTTGTAAAGAGAAGTATGCTCTTTTGTCACCGAAGGGGCGAGTGTTAAAGCAAACTTAAAGTGGCTGCGGTTTTTTTATTTATAAAAAGTCTCAAAAAATTATTGCACTGTAAAATTCAAGGATTGTCTGTTTCACAAAAGAAGCGACTTTCGTCATAGCTATTAATGGTCCGAACTATGATATGCACGTACCGCGTTGATTGAAAGAGCGCGGAGCGCCTGCCCCGTTTTCCCGAAAAACAAGAAATATTATAAGTTGCCTCCACACCGTCTAGTTTAATCATCAAGCGCAATTATATAGCCATCTTCCTCGTTATCACGTTTTTCACCTTTGGCTTCTAGTAGATACCACTTTGAATATTGTTTCTTTTCAGTACATCGAAAATGTGAATAACGTGTGTCGTAACTTAAAAATAAATTGATGACGAAAGTAGCTTCTTTCGTGAAACAGACAGTAGGTAGACGAACTATAGACGTCATTTTAAACGAAAAGAAGAAATATCGCTATTATATCAAGAATGATTTCGATGCTTTCTATTAGAAGAATTACCGCTTAAGTTGGTCCTGGTCCAAAGCTGAACAAATTTCATTAAGTTGGTGATTATAAAATGGCACAATTTTCAACTTTTTTGCTATTTTTTACGTTAATGCTTTGACACAAAATAACTCACCACCGACAGGAAATCTTTTATCCTTAAATTTATAGCACTGTTAAAAAAATATTTATATTTCTTTGTGAACTATGACGTATTGAATTACGTCATAAACAATTTTTAAATAATCTGTTAATTTTCGTCTTTACATCAGTGTTAACCTTCACCCATTGTTTGTTATATTTTGAGAAGATCAGGAAAAATCGCTGTAAGATAATCTTAGACACTTTAAAACAGGTTGAGCATGTTATGTATTACCTAAACACTTCTTAAAATAAATTCTGTAATTTTATTTGGGTACTATAAAAGCTTCTGTAAATAAATAACTTGATTTCGTGTAATTAAATGAAAACTCCGGTTAATATGAAAAGCTCTTGTTAAAATTACACCAGTTTTCTCTAGAGAATAGAATTACGTCTATAACAAAAGTCAATGTACGAAAAACTCCTACCCTTATTTTTTGTAGTCACGCTGGAGGGCTCATCCCGCGTCTTTGGTAATCAGAAAATAAGTTCGCCACATGGCATCGCGATCGATAACACTGAACAGTAAGAACACTACACAACAGCTTACTAATTTTGAAATATCTTCAAAGCACTTCTTTTTCTTCTACTTCAGAAGAGTAAATAAATTGATTTTTGGAAAATAGACCGAAATAAAATTTTCTCTAATCAGAGATATTGACCAATAAAAGCACTTTGTCAACACTGCTTTCTAACCCCTGAATATGACGTGAAAATGCTACAAGAAAAGGGAAATTTCACCGTGCATGGCATGCGCGGTGAGGGAATGTATTCAATTATATTGAGGGCTATTTAGGCGACAATTATTTTCTAATATATTATCTACAAGCTGTAATTACCAAAAGCTAAAGGCAATATTTTGACATACCATTATTACACAGAGTGTCCTGACTAAAATGAAATCGATAAAATCTCCAATTTTGTTTCGAAAAAATTCTAAAAAGGTCAATTTTACCGCCAAGAGCAACCCCTTTAAAAAATTTAAATAGCAAGTGGGATCGAGTGACACATCATGTTGCTGCTTTTATTGTCTATGTAATCATATCTTTCATGAATTTTGAACTATTCTTTTTTGAAAATCATAAAATTGTTTGAGACTTATTAAATTTTCAAAATTGTCAAAAAACGTCACCGTGAGTGTTCTTGGTCATTTTTAATAGATAACAAACAGGCAATCTATCAGAAAAATTGCTAAAGATTTTGTCGTGTTAAAAAGTAGAGTGGATTGGATTGTCAAAACCTGTATTAAATAAAACTGATCCAAGTATTAAACGAAATTGATTCGGATCGAAAATTTGCGAAAATTTTACTGTCAATGAGCGTAAAATAAAGATCCTTGCGAATCCTAGAAGGATAAGAAAATGAAGAGGAGAGAGAATCAGGATATAGTGTTTTTAAATCATGTGCAATCAAGGAATGTCCAAAATTTCGAAATCCTTGTCCAGATTTCCAAAATGAAGATAAAGAAATTACTTGCTCAGAATTTCAGAATAAAGATAATAAAAATAAAGACGATACATGTGAAAAACAAAAAGATAAAATTAAAGTTATTGTTTCTTGCAAATACAAAGTTGTAAAACCTGGAAAAAAAAAGAAAAATAAATTTGAATAGATTTGGAAATATAAAACTTTTTGTTCCTTGCAAATGTAAAGACATAAAACCGAGAATAAGAAAAGTGGAACAAGATACAAATAATAGCGATATAGCTTGCAACCACAAGAACGACAAACAAGAAAAAAAAAGAGTTTTGTTTCTTGTAAAAAACGTCAAATACGAAATGAAAAAGTTATAAAAACTGTTCGAACTTGTCCCAATTTTAAAAATCCTTGTCCTGATTTTAATAAGAATGAAGAGTGGGAAAAGATGCAACAATAAAAAAAGATCAGTGCCAAGATACAACAAAGAAAAAAAAAGAAAAACCAAAAAATTCTATAACAATTCCATGCCAAAAACAGGCACAAAAAATAAATATTAAAGCTGCAAATACATCACTTGTACTTAGCACTTATGACAAACACTGCTCTTCTTCAAGTGTTAAGAATGAAGATATTCGTAAAATGATTGAGCAGTTAAGGAAATATGTTGAAGAATGTAAGCTAAATTATCACACTTTTTACCAAAATTGTTGCAACAATTTTATAAGTCATAAGTATATGTCAGGTGTTTTGTCCAGAAAAAAAGACGACTAATCTACCGAAGAAAAGTCAGTCTTACACAACTAAACGCTCTAAAAATTAAACATTTAGGCAGACATTCTAGGTGATCACATTATCAGGTCACTTTTGGTAAAAAGCAGTTTGACTGTCGACAGCTATTTGCAGTTTTTAAAGACTTTATTGACCTCTTAATCACTCAAGCACTAGAAAAAGACATAAATCTCTACGAAAACCAACTTTTCTTTCAACAAGATAGAGCGTCTCCCCATTATTATGGTCGAGTCCGGTATTTCTTAGAAGCTCATTTTCCCAGACAATGAATAGGGCAGAAAGGTCCCTTTAAGTGACCACCTAGACCTCCCTATTTAACCCTTTGGATTTCTTTTTGTACGGTCACTTAAAGTCGAAGGTTTATGATACTTACACCATCAGTATCTTTTCAAGTGCTTCGAGAAAGAATTGTCATAGCATGCCATTTGATCGCGCCCAAAATTTTGTAAAATGTTAAGCAAACTTTTAAAAATGGTTTTTACCATTGAATGGAAGTTGCGAGTGGATATTTCGAGCATCACATTCGTTAAATTGAATTGTTTTTTTTATAACCACTTTTGTTTTCTCTCAAAGTAATCTAGGTAAAAATCTCAAAAAAAATCGTTCAAAAAAAGACACATAATTGCATAGACAATAAAAACAGCTCTAAAATGGTGTGCCAATCGATCCCACTTGCTATTTAAATTTTTTGAAGAGTAGGCTCTAGTCGCTAGAGTAATGTGGTAATAATTTTAAAACTATGATAAAATTTGGTCCCCTTTCAAGCTAAAATTGACCTGTTTTAGCATTTTTTTAAAACTTGGACTAATTTGGAGATTTTAGAGGGTGCATATTATAGTTGAGACACTCTGTATTGTCTCAAATCAATCGATCTTTAAGTCTTAATTGCTTGCCTATTGTCTACAGTTCTACACATATTCTAGGACCTTTCCCAGATTTTAATAAATCTAACTGCAAATTAAATTAAAAAATACGTTTTCAGAATTGTAAAATTGATTTATTATTTCTTCAAATGACCTACTTTACTGTTCTCACGTACCGTTTGTTATAACCGCAACAATACCTTTAGCTGTTTGTTTGGAAGATTAACACGTTTTATATTCCGAAATCAGCTTTTCGATTTTCGTGGCATTATGAGCGTGTCGTTTTATTTTCATTTTTGAAACATCTTTCTTAACTTTCATAACTATTAAAATCTGTTTGTTTTAAATTTAAACGACAATAAAAATAAAACAATTATTAATTATGAGTCATGTTTTGTCATGCTGGGTCGCCAAGTCAAAGTCGCATTATTGTCGCCGACATTGCAAGTTCACCATCTAGAGAGGTCAAAGGTTTGTCAACTGGAACACCGGAACACCCACGGGAATCTTTTGTTGATGACAGATTAGGTTCATGGTTCTTTATGGTCTGCTCGAGTGTATGTAAATTAAAGGAAGTTGCAATAATTAAAATGATTGAGATTACTACGCACATATTTCAAATTGACTTGAGTCATAATAACACAAAGAAAACACTAGAATAATTTCTGGATGACCAGTAAATTTATAATTTTTTATTGAAAATTAGTAATTTTGATAGCTTATCTAATGTTCTTTTAAACGTAATCAAGGACTTCAATTTCGGTTTGTTGGTTTAGTTATAGCCTAAAATTAGCTTTTCATGAATTTATCCGAAAAATTTTAGAGCATTCGAAAGATTTCGTAATTCTCTATCTTGTTATTTTTTTTAGCAAGATTGTCCATAGAAATCGCAAAAAACGTTTTTGCAAATTCGGCTTCTTTAGATTTAAAGAGTTGGATAAATAATGAATAATTTATTTCTACTATTTACACTAATACAACAACAATAAACAAACAACTCAATATTTACACTAGAATCGCCGTCGTTTTTCTATTGTCGTTCACTTTAGTCCCTTGTCTCGCTTTCACTATCTGACTGACTAAGTTTTAATCACTTTCCCTTTTCATATAATTGAACGTCTTTGCTAGAATGTGCCAGATATTTTTTGATTTAACACATTCTAAATGCGCTTCTGGTGCGATATTTTTCTAGGACTTTCTAGAGCTATTTTCTCAAACTTTCTTTTTTTTTTAGTTATTTTTATCGCTTGTAACAATATCTACAGATAAAAAAAACTTTTCGGAAGATTTCGAAAGCGCTTTGCTACTTTTATGTAAGAATTAATTTTGATTAAACCTGTGGGACTGAGATTTTTTATTCTTTAATAATTTATATTTTATCTAAAGAAATAGAATGTATGAGAAGTAGAGAGTTTTATATTATTTATTTATAATGCTTTGTAAAAAATTATGATTGCAAGAAGTACTGGCATTGACTTCAGTCTGCATGCAGCAATAATTCAATGCAAGTTAATTACTCATATTAAATTTGCATTATTTCCATTTAATTAAATATATTTGCTATTTAATTAAATGTCAAACGGTACTTTGAAATATATTAAGACAGTCACAAAGCAAAATAATAGGATCACATTAAATAGATTAAAATTTTATTATCAATTAATTAATAGATGCACAATAACCAAAATCGAATAACAAATAAATTTTGAAACTTACGTAAAATAGCTATATTTACACGATTTTTTTAAATAAGAATATAAAAAATTAAAAATTTAACGTTAAAAAAACCTTGTCTAATCTTTGCTTAACAAAATGTTGTAATCACATTAAAAAAAAAATGTTTTTTAAGAAAAAAAATCTGTGGAGAGAGACAGCGGAAGTTCTGCAAGGTTGATTTTCTTATTTAATTCTGTAGAAACTCAGAACTCTAGTGTGTCTCTCACAAATTTTTATAAAAAATAATTTTTGCGAATGTTTGCTTATCACTCCATCCTGTTTCAACCCTTTTGTAGTCCACCCAGTCTAAAATTCTGTTTTATTCATAACAAACATTTGAAATTTGAGTCACACATTTAAAAATAGCATAAGTTATGCATATTAATTAGTTAATTAAATTTGTCTCTTGACATTCCTGAAACACGCTCATTTTTACTTTTTTTTGTATGGTTGGTTGCATAAATAAGAAGTTTTGTTATGAAATCTAATCAATTCGAATTTTATAATTTGTTCATCTACTTTGACGCTAATTTAATACACCCGATAAACAAACAAGAGTAATAAATCATAACAAGTGTATGAAAGTGTGTCGTTGCATTATTTGAACATCATTTTGCTTTATTTGTTAACCAGTTTGATGGAAAATTAATTTTCATTGATTAAAACAACTTATTATGATTTAGTAAATTGTAATAAAAATTTGGCTTACAAAATTCTTTGTTGTTTATATGTAACATCATGATAAACTATCACAGAAACTATCACACAACTTCATTATTGATCTTAAATACAAATTCGCTAAATATTTAATATAAATATAAATATTTTTGCGCGATTGGTTGTTTTTATCAGTTTACTGTGCCAGTTTCCACGACGATAGGTTGCTGTTACTGGTTGCTACGTGTAACAAAACGGTAAGTAATTCACTTACCGTTCAGTGAACGGTAAGCAATTAAATCTAAAAAAAAAACAATTTTGCGATTTATTTATTAAAATTAAATGTACAATTATTATAATTAATGGTAGTAATACCACTCACATTTGAGTTTCTAGTGTTAATAGACAAACTTTCCGACGTAGAAGTCCCAGGTTGTTGTAATAGTCCACCAACATCGCTGTGTAAAATTTTATGAGCAAATTTAATTTTGTTTTGGAGGGAATCTTCCACGTAACTCTCGGCCACCGTTGATGAACGCCACCCACCATGTCACCATGTCTTTTTAGTCTCAACACATCAACTCCGTTATTCGCCAAAAGTGTAGCCGATGTGCGTCGAAACGAGTGTCCAGTAAAACCTTCAAGGGCTTGCAACTTTATATACTTTGCAATTCTTGACGGCCAGCCTCCAATTGTGCGTTTTCCTGTGACTTGCCTAGTGCATTTGTCATTTCGATAGTTCAGAAATAAATGATCTGACGTTGGGTTGCTTGGTCGAATTCTTATGTATTTTCGAAGTATTTCCAAATAATGAACTGCTTCATTTTCTTTATTAATAACTGTAAACGTTCTCTAAATATTCGTTTTTGTATTTGGAATGTAGCAAACTTAGAAATATTGATAGCATCATGGAGAAAAATTGTACTCTGTAGCATAGAATACTCCGGCCATAAACTGCCTGGGGCCTTCAAGTGTCCACTTCTCACCACAAAATACGCTAAAAAGCTCTTTTCATTTACAGAAATCTTCTTTGCTTCACGCCATTCCTTAAACAACTTGCATGTCTGTTCATATCGGACTTTAGATTTTTCTGAAATTATTGCCGAACATCCTTCTTGCTAAATCATCCGGTAGATCATCACTGTCGCTCATATTTGCTTCGAAAACGGAACCACAAAACAAAACTATGTAGGAATGATTGTATCAAAAAGACAATTTTACTTGTTTGGAACAAAACCATAACAACCATGGAACAGCCACCCAAAGTTTTCAGTTTCAATCTTCCCGATTATCGCAAATGTATTGATATAAATTATTATTATTATTATTCCAGAAAATCCAATCGCGCAAAAAACGTTATAAGCATATCGAACGGTAAGCATTCCTTACCGTTCCTTATACTTAATATACTATTTTGTTTAATTTTTTTAATAAACTGACTAAAAGGTATTTAAAAAAATGTTGTATCGCATTAATTAATTTTTTGTGCTACTTTCAGCAAAAAGTGTGTTTTACGGCTTATTTTTACGGACTAGCCGCCAAAACAATCTTTGCGATTGTTTTGCTATAAAGACAAAAATTTCAAAATTTCTTTTACTGTTTATTCCCACAGATTCTAATTTTTTACGTTAATTTTGCAATTTTTATTAATAAAAAATAACACTAGTTAGTAACAAAACACTAGTAACAAAACGTTGTTGAAATAAAATAAATATGATAATATAGCGTGCGTTTTCAAATTTAAAAGTGCTTGGAACGGTCTGTAAAGAAAGTGGTCTTAAATGCCTATATTATATTTTATGTTAAAGTTTATTGGTTTAAATAAATCTTACAAAAAAGATGATAAAAAATTTCTAAAAATTTCAAAAAACTTTGTAGATAATTTTTTTGTAAATTTATTCTTTTTATCGCACAAGTACAGTAAAGACTTTGTAATGCATAATTGCAAAAACTGAAATTAAAAATTTCAAAATAAAAGCAAATAAAAACAATTTTTAATTCGTCAAGATCAAATACATACAGAGTTACTCAAAAGTATGGAATAGGCAGTTTATCTCCGTAAATATGAAATTTATGACAAAATGCCATCGATAAAAGTTTCTTTACTAATTATTCTTTATCTCTTAGCCTGCTTGTTGTTTTTTATGACAACGCATTTCCATGGAAAGGTAACTTTTTTTTCTTTTTTAAATAGCGACCTATCAATTTTCTTGGTGATTCTTGTTCCTCTTTTTTTTTTCTTGAAATGACCTGGTATTTTTTTAATATCTTTTCATAACAAAGTTTTTGTGTAAAATCTTAATTTCTAATAAACGACAAAAAATTTAATCAAATCAAATTCTCTGCTTTTTACTAATTTTTTTAATTTATTTGATAATAATTTTACAAAAAATAATAGTGGCCTCTGTTCCTTTAATGATATTTTTCATGTCAGTGTGACGTACGTACGATTTAATAAGTAAACAAATTATTTTAATAAAGATAGTTTTATTTTAATTTGTAAACATGGTGAAACTCAGTGAAACTGAAAGAATTGAAATTCTCATGATGGTTGGTTCTGGAGATCGAACACGTTCACACCAAGATGTTTGTCATTTATTTAACAACGTTCACCCTGGAAGAAATCCTATTGCACAATCCACGGTGTCTAAATTGGTTAAAAAATTTAGAAAAACTGGGAATGTAAAAGATATGCCAAAATCTGAACGTCCGAAATCAGCCACAAATCATGATCAAGCTCTTGATGTATTATGTACTAAGTGTTATAGATAATCCAATTACGACAACCACGAAACTTTCTTTGGATAATGATATTAGTCAATCGTCGATTGTTCGAATATTGAAAAAGAACAAACACAAACTCTACAAGATGACCCAGACAGAAAAATGCTGTTTTGTGCAACCATGATGGAAATGATTGATAATAATCCAAATTGTCTAAACAACATTTTATTTTCTGATGAAGCTACGTTTTGTCTCAATGGATTTGTGAATAGACACAACTGTCGATACTGGTCTAGTGAGAATCCTCATTGGATGATGGATGGAACATCATACACACCACTGTCAAAAACTTAATGTATAGGTTGGTATTATTGGGCAGCACATAATAGAGCCCATATTTTATTGATAGGAATTTAACTGCGGCTATTGCGTGATCACATTGTACCCGATATTGTACAATTATTTCCAGATGCAGATCGACAAAGAATGTCAAACCGAGATATATGGTTTCAACAAGACGGCGCTTCACCCCATTATGGAGTTGATGTTCGCCTATTTCTAGATAACATTTTTTCACGTCGTTGGGTAGGACGTCGAGGTCCTATTAAATGGCCTGCTAGGTCCCCCAATTTAAGCCCCTTAGATTTTTTCCTCTGAGGTCATTTGAAAACTACAATTTTCAAAAATACCACCTGACTGGCTGCAAAATTCGTTACGCAATTTTTATGACAGATTAGATTACTGTCAAGCTGTAGGGGGTCTTCAGTTTCTACATTTCATTTAAGTTAAGGATTATTTGATTGAATAAAGTATTATGGCTATTTTCTCTAAAATTTTGTTATTAAAGGATATTAATAAAATACCAGGTCATTTTAAGAAAAAAAAGAGGAACAAGAATCACCAAGAAAATTGCTAGGTTGCTATTTAAAAAAGAAAAAAAGTTACATTTCTATAGAAACGCGTTGACATAAAAAAACAATAAGCAGGCTAAGAGGTAAAGAGTAATTAGTAAAGAAACTTTTATTGATGACATTTTGTCATAAAGTTTATATTTACGGAGATAAACTGCCTATTCCATACTTTTGACTAACCCTGTATTATAAAAAAAATATCTTTCGAATATCCTAGACAGTAGTAAACGTGTATAAATAAATTTAATTTAATGGTAACTTAAACATGAATAATCATTAGACTTTCGTTTATAGAAAATAAAAGTTTGTTGGAATTACCTCCATAAAATGTGTAAATTATCAGCTAATAGTTTTCGTTAAAAACTCAGGTTTATCTAAAATCCAAAGTCCGAACATAATTTACTTAAATTAATTCAGTTGAATCAATCAATTGTCTTGCCTAACTTTTATAGGGCTTTTATTATCGAAAAAAATACCAGCTTGTTACACGTTTTTTATTTTTAATTTGATTATAAGTTAGAATAAATTCGATTTTTTTAAGGCAGGTTTCAATAAAATTGTTTATCTATTTCTGACGACATTAGGACTTACGTTTTCTTTCAGAATTACAAATTAGATAGATGACTTTGTAATTTAAAGTAGGACATGTTGAAAATTCTAAAACATACAAATACTAAACTTCTTAATTTTATTAGACTTGGAAGTATAAAGATCGATCTACGTACGTATTTTTACGTGTATAATCCTTATTCTAACAATATTTTAAAAGAAATATCTAGGGCATTGTTACAGTTTTTTTGAGAGTTTAGTGTTTACTACTCACCTTAACTAAATTTTTCATTACAGGGCTATCCATAAGCCCTTTTAGGAATATTAAATCAGTCTCATTAATCCCACTAGTTCCATCTATATACTCGATACTTTCCCTAACATGTTGGAATGCATCTGTAACAGAAAAAAAATGTTATTAAAATTTTCTCTTAGTAATATCAATTTTATATCCATCTAACGCCACTCCGGAGCTCCCACGGCTCACAGGTCATAAAATATCAAATTTTATCTTTAAAACGTTTAAACGTATTACAAGATATGCCTATATAATACAGAAAACAGCAATTTTTTTAATAACAAATAATAATGCTGTTATTGAATTTCATTGACAAGTCTTATAAAAATCGATAATTAATTCCTGTCACAGCTGTTTACTGTAGCAAATATTTGCCGGAGATAATCTTCCTTAATAACAGTTTCTCTGTCCGGTACGGATTTATCCAGGATTTTCCTTAAATAGCAGAAAAGTCAAAATGTTTTTACCTAATTTATTATTCATCTCTTTGAATTCAGACAAATAGAGAAAATTGAGAACACATTCGACATTCTTATTCTTCTCTTCTTTTGTAGAAAAAGATATACGGCCGTGTTTAGGGGTTTATAAGCAACATAAAGAAGATAAAATAATGCTTGTTCAATACACCGGACACGTTTCATATGTTATAAAGCTACTAATAAATTGACGTTTCGTAAAAAGAAATTTGTCTTTAGAAAGAGGATAAACAGATGGAGGTATTGTTTTACAACCTGCGAATTTTTTCTGGAAAACATTTTTTATACCGAGTTTATAACTAAATATTTGAATTAGAAGAGTTTCAAGAACTGAAATAAAAAAAACTTTCCCAACTTTTTAAATCATGATTAAATGTTAAGCTTCGGTTGATATTTTGCACTACCCCTATATTAAATTTATGACAGTTCGCTTGTTGAAAAGCAGTTTGGAGTAAATGTGGTGTAATTTAGCGGTTTTGCTGTTTCGCTGACAGTTTATGTAATTCTAGTGAACACGAAATTAGTAAGCGATGTCATAGAATAATTAACCGATTTGAAAAACTATTTATGATGTTAACATCCGTTTCTAAAATTAACATACTAAAGTTCCTAAAAATTATTCTGATTAGACACATTTAAGTTGTAATTAATATTTTTTTCTGTAATTTAACATTCTAGGGTTAGTTTGGGTCATAAAAGACAAATTTCTCTGACAAGTGGCGAAATTAATAGGCGCTTCACGAATATTTAAATTGATGTAATCACTGAGCAGGTCGAGATACAAGACTCGTCCGTCTTTCATACTCACTCAGCAAGCTTATTATTGGTCAGAGCTGTTTTGTCTGTTATTGATTGATCTACTCTTTTGCTATATTTTACGGTTAATCGTTGTGTTTCATTTTGCTTTATACTCTCTTTTTTTTCTATTAGTTGTTGTTCTAAATTTCTGAAATTTTTTGTGTTTTCTGTTTGTATTTTCTTGCTTTTATTCTTAAACGATGTTTTTTAATAAGTTGTTCAAAAATATGCTTTAATTTTAACGTATTTTCTTTAAAATAAGTATTTTTTGTTTCAGTTGTAGTTTTTTTGTTTTTTGTTTTGTTTTTGCAGAAGCTTTGGTTGTTTTTTTAAACAATTTATATTTTTCTTTTTTTATACTCGCTATTTTTTAAATTTCTTTGTATTTTGTTCCTTTAGTCACTTTTCTTTAAGTCTTTTGAAGCTGCTTTTGTTTTGTTTTTTTTACTTGTAGTTTTTATTGATTTCTTCTTTGTTTCAGTCATCGATTTTCATATTTTGTTAGAATATTTCCTTGTTCTTCTAGAATCATTCTTTGTCATTTTTGAAACTTTTTTATTTTATTCTTTCTCTTTCAGCCACTGCTTTTAAAATTAGTTTTATTTAAACTAATAAAAATTTGTATTAAATAATAAAAAATTATTATAATTAGTCACGTTCATTTTATTACAAAAGTCATTTAGTAGAATATTAGAAAGATGGTTTAAAAAATTTGCCAAAACGTCGACAAACAACAAGTTTCTAATTTTCTTGTTTATCTTCCCATAATTTCAATAACGTTCTCAACAATTTCTATTTAAAAAAAAAAATTTTTAAATAGTTTTTTTTTTCTATCAATTATAGATTTTTTGGTTCTTTCTTTGAGCAGCTTTCTTATTCTTCTTTTTTTTATACTCGTCGTTTTTTAAATTTGTCTAGGTATTTCAATCAAACGTCTATTTCAGGAAAAACTCGAACAAAAAGAGAAACGACGACTTGACGAAAAAGAAAAACAACAGAAAATTCTAGAAAAACAACGAAGACTCCAAAACAATGAAAAACATTTAAAAATATTAGAAAACTACTTTTAGAGGATAAAAAAAATGTAAAATTTTAAAAAATAATTCTAGAAAAACAAAAAAGGGTTTTATAAAAGCTTGATAAACGGCGTTTGAAAAAAAATGTAAGAAATAACTATTAGAAAAGCAATTCTGAAAAAAGTTAAAAGATGTCGATTAGAAAATAAAGAACAACAAAAAAAATTGGAGATGCAAGAAACAATTTTGAAAAATCAAAAATAAATTTTGGAATAGCTTGAAACACGGCGCAGCGCTTGAATGAAAAAGAATATGAGTAATAACAATTTAAAAAGAAAGAAGTACAGAAACGACGATCAGAAGAAAAAGAAGAGGTTCTAGATAAGCAAATGACCAATCTAAAAATGCTTAAGATACAACGATTGAAAAGAAAACAAAAACAAGTTAAAAAAGAACAAAAAAAAAACAACTGGAAATAAAAGCAAAAAAACTAGTAAAAAGCTTCGAAAATCGACTATTAGAAAAATCGGAGAATATTTTCGAGAAATTAAATTTGATGTTTTGCAAGATTTTTTGCAAGATTTTTAGAAGAACGTATCAAAGATGAAAAAAAAAATTCAAAAAAAGTTCTAGAAGTTTTAGAAAACTTGTCAAAAAAAGTTGATAAAATAGAAATAAAAGTCAAAGAAAACCTGAAAAAAAAGGGTTAGTTAATTTCAACCAAAAACAAAAAAAATCTTTATAAAAAGTTTAATGAAACAGAAACAAAAATTAAGAAACTGGAAGTAAAGCAAAACACGAGGATCAGACCAGCATCACAACAAGTATAACCTCTGAGGGTCAAGCTTTGTGTCAATTTTTTAGAAGAGTGTTCAAACTATTCCAGAGAGAAGCCAAACACTTTCAGAATTTTTATCGTTTTGCCTGAATAAAGTCGTTTGCGTAAACTTCCGGATATTTATTAGAAGAATTGTTATTCTAAAAAAGACATCTAAAAAGAGACTGGCGTCAACTAAGAACGACTTTGGAAACCCAAAAAGACGCAATATCCAACAGCACATAATAGATCGAAGAAAAACCAAAAATCATTGCAAAAAACAAACAGCCCCAAGGTAGATTACTCAAAACAATTTTTTAGAGCCAATAAAACACACTATTTCAGAGAAATACCAAGTACTATATTGAAAAGTCCGATAAGCGATTAAAGAGTGAGCGGTTTATCGAAAGAGACGTTATTTAATCGGCAATCGTAGTTATTACTGTGTGAATATTATTTATTTATCAAATTATTGTTACTAATATCGTTATATTTGTGTAAATAGTAGAGATAAATTATTCGTTATTAATCCAGCTCTTTAAATAAAAAAAACCAAATGTCCACATTTGTTGCAAAATTATTATTTGTAATATTGTATAGTTTAAATAAAATCATAACGGGGTTGTTGGTGTTGTTAGCATAAAGATCAATAAAAAGATTTAATGTCAAAGTTCATTATTCAGAGCACGTGAAGTTTCAATGTTGCTCTATTGATCTTAGAAATGCTCTAGCACTACCACAGAAACCTACAATGTGGCATTTTCCGGCAAAAGGAATGAAATCAGGTCATTGAAATCTGGCTTAATTTACAAAATGTTAAATTTAGTGTGGATTTATCGCAATCAATGTAAAATCGTTTTCTTCCCTTTGCGTAATAATTGATTCAACGAATGAAGCCTGACGTCAGAGATTGTATCAGAATAATGAAACATTAAAGTAATCTGCGATGATGAGTGTTTCACATTACACATACAGAAATGATATATATTTTTGGATGAACTTGATGTAAATGATGTCAAAATCAAATTCACACACTAAAATAAAACGAAATAAACACGAATTCGAGTGCATTATTTTACTCAGTGTCAAACATAACATAAATAACCATTGTATCCATTAGCGCTGATTTATAAAATCCTCGTGGTAACAATAATTTGAAATAGATTTCTTCAAAATAAATGTTTTAAGTTTGATTTGAATTAAGTTTGAAAAAGAGTATCGTGATTTAACAGGACACGACAATGCGGCTCCAGGCACCAAAAATAGATTTTCTCGTGTTTTCATCAATTTTCTTTTTACATTTTCACATGTAAAAACAGCAAACCTTGTAGAAAACAGCGAGCAATAAATTATTCACTGTTGTCGTTTTACACAATCTTGTATTATTTATGAGATGTTTATCCGCAACTTTCTTCCTTCCCATCAGATATTGATATTTTTTAGAGGACGTGGTTTCAGCCAGACAATTTATAAAACAAAAACGTCAAATATTTACGAGGTCTAAGCCGAAGCTCTACGAAAATCAATAAGCAATAATACGCTAAATCAACAGATATAAAGTTTAATTGCGATTCAAACAAATTTCAAAATAAATGTTGGCATTTATATTTTTCACTTTGATATCTTTGATGACATCTAAGTCTTCAGTAAAAAGACCTAAATTTAGTTTGCTGATTTATTTCAGGAATATGAAAATAAAGGCTTTGTTGGATTAGAGTGCGAAAATTACTGACAAGGTCGTCGAGCGAAATATTAAAGCAGCGATTATCTTTTGTATAAAAAAATTGTTGTGGATGTATTATTCAATAGTAAAAAAAAACTATACAGAGTATAATATTGAAAACTTTTACCTCTAACAACTTTTAAACAGGTAAAGATAAAAAAATCAAGAAAAAACCGTTTCGACAGTATGAAGAGGGAAGTAGGATGGGTATGTTATATTTGATCTGTAAGTGTTAGAGTATTAGAACCCCATCCCCAACCTCTACTCTACAAACTAAACTATTTGTTATACATTAAATGAAAGGTAATAACCGAGAGAATGCGACACAAAAAAACAACTAAATACTTTCGGAGGTACGAAGTAAAATAATAATTGATAAACGGATGATTTGCTGTAATATTTATTAACTTAAATTAACTGTTTAAAATCTGGCGATCTAGCCGGCCACTCGATGTTACTTCTCCGACCTACCCATTTGTTTGAGTATCTTTTGTTTAAATACTACCTCGAGAGTCTAAAATAATGAGGTGGTACCCCATTCTGCTGAAAGAATACTGTATTGGAGTCTAACATGGGGTTTGTTTCACTTGCATCTACGATTAGAGTATCTATAATATCGTAACAACTACAGGGATCTTTTCCTCGTTAGGAGGTTAAATATTGTGGGATAAAAAATATCTGCCCATCACTTGTTTTTTCTATATCATAATTAATAATGAAAATATTTTGATGCGTTTTTTTTGTCACACTCTACCTTTTATTTGATATATCGTAAATGGTAAGGTTCTATTAAAGTTTGTAGAAGTTGGGGTTGGGGTGCTAATACTTTAACACTTATAGAACAAATAACATATCCATCTTACTTTTTCTTTAACACTGTCGAAACAATTTTTTTCTTGTTTTTTTTTGTCTGCACCTGTTTTAAAGTTATGTATTAGACGTACAGTTTTCAATTTTACACCCCGTATACTGTAAAGTCTATTAAAGAAAATAAAATGTAGGTAGATATATACAGAGTTGTGCATGTAGTTAATTAATTTATTCAGAATGTAAAGAAACTATGCTAAAAAAACCAATCCTGACTAAATTTGAGTTAATAAAATCTGACGAATAGAAATTGATACTAACAAAACTAAAAAAATTCTAAAATTTATATTCACCCTGTCCTAGAAAGACGTTTCTTTAGTGCAACCTGAAATACTCAAAATAAAGCGATTTAGCGCACCTCACCTTATACAAAGTCGTACCATTTTAAAGCTAGAGAATGCCAAACATTGAAATTAAAATTTGTTTTGTATGAATAACTTTTTAAGCTTTATATCGGTTTTAAATTTTAGCACAAATATATCTAATATTTATTATTTAAAGCACACATTCTGTGTCACATTCTAAAGTGCTAAAGAAATGCCAACATTCCAAATTTTAAATTATGTTTTTTTTTTGTATATTATTTGATTGATCTGACTTATTTTTTATTTTAAAACTACGTTATTTCTTAAATATTTTTGTCGCTAATGTTGCTAATTTTAAAATTTTTTCGAGCGACAATCAATTACAACTTCAAATTCTTTTAATTTTTTATGGAAACGGAGACACTACTAGTATTATCTTAACTTGAAATTAGCTCATAAATCTCATTAAAATCGCTGAAAAGATTAGAAATATAATAATTAAAAACGAAGTTTAATTTTGTAACTTTGACGTCCTCTAGCTCCTGAGTTAGATTAAATCGGTTTTTTGAATTTCAGCAATCTTATATTGCTCTCTGAAAACGTCTTTCTAAGACAGAGCCAAAATAACTCGAATATTAAAAAAAAAATTAACACATTATTAATCTGCTAACTGATAATATTGTGAAAGAAAAAGGCGAAGAAAGAGTACCTTCAAAAATTTCAGGAGAAAACGGTATCAACAATTTGATAAAAAAAAATATTTTTTCCACTACTAGCTATGAAGTTGACCATTATTGTGTCTCCTAGTCAACTAAGAAGTTGAATTTCTCTGTTACTGGTTAATAATTTTTTCTATTATTAACCTAGGTTAATAATGGACAAATTCAAATGTTTTGAGAATACAGGGATAGTTGTTCAACAAAAACTTGTGCAACATGGTTTTGTATACTCAGGAGATCGTCTTTATCGTATTTGCGAATGTATTTAATGTATTTACGACAAAATTATTAGAATAAAAATGCCATTAGAAATTTTTGTTGTTGACTCGTTGTTAGGTTCGTTGTCAACGAAAATGTTTGTTGTTGTTCATGTTGCCATGGTGTAACTTGTTATTTCTGTGCTACTTGATTTTTACAAGAAAAATTTTTGTTTTTAATTTTTGCCTTAAATTTGGATAGTAGTGGAAAAAATAGTATATACACCACGGTGGTGAAGACATTTATAGGCCTCGCACCTTATTCCGCTCGGGGCAAAGCCCCTCGCGAAATAATCTTGATGCTCGGTCAATAATAACATTCTTCACCACCTTGGTGTATAAATAACTATTTTTTAATATAGCTATTTACATCTAGTTTGCTATAAGCAGTAGTTATGACTAGCGGCTAAATTCGGAAATAGTCGCCACTCTGACCTTGGCTGTATATACGTGTGCGATAGGTTGGTTGTGGTATAGATAATGAAAGACAACCATTACTATTTTACGAGTGGTTGATCAAGACTATAGAAGCATATATTGAGTTATTTAGTTATTTTTGAAATATTATTTGCGTAAATAAATATTATTGTTAAATAAACTATTTTTTAAGCTGCAAAAAACTGCAATATAAGGAAAAAAAATTGAAAAAGTTTAAACAGAACTCCAAACAATTTATTTATCTGGATACGACTAGAAAGAAGAATGAAGAAAACGATTTGTTTACTGAGTGAAAAATTCGATCAAAGAACGTATAACGTCAGTTAGAACAAATAAGAGAAACATACTAAAGAAATTTAAAAAAAAATGAGTTCAAAATAAAAGGGGTGTTTGGAAGAATAAGAGGAATATTATTAGAAACGACGTTTAGTGGTAAAAGAAGCAAAAGAAAATAATAGATAAAATTTTAAGACGTCTCCAGGGAAAAAAAATAAGAATTAAAAAAAGTTTTGGCAAAGCAAAATTCTAGTAAAACGTAAAAAACTTGTTTGAGAAAAAAGGAAGAGCAGAAAAGAAATATTCTAAAAGAACAAAAGGAGAATTTGAAAAAGCAACAAATAATTCTGGAATAATTTAAAAACGGCATTAAAAAGAAATATGATATACAAAACGATAGGTAAAAAATCACGAGCAAAAAGGTATCGACTAAACATTCTAAAAAAGTTGAAAGACATCGGTTAGAAAAAATGAAAAGTAGTAAAAAATTCTAGAAAAATAAAAGACGATTCTAGAGAGCTTAAAAACGATAATAATTGCAAGAAACAAGTATTTTAAAGCAAAAAAATCTAGAAAACCGTGAAAAACGACGATTTGAAAAAAAATCAGAAATAAAGTGAAAATTTTTATTATTAATTAATTTTTGTATTCAAGTACATATTTTATTTATATTATTATAATTCAAAATATGTAGATAGTTTATTAAAACGTGCAGCCACTAATAATTAACAAATCTTTGTCTTTTTAGCTATTTTAGTCACAATCACAAATTAATGATAATTGTCAATTTTCGATGCATATTTTGAAAATTAATTGCTCTAATTTAAGCAAAATTTTTCTTTAATTTTTATCTATATATTGTGTATTTTTTAATCCGTTTAAATGACCTAATCAGCGAGAACCAATTCAATCATGACCGGAAACCAGTGATTGGACAGGATTAAAGAATTTGGGAACCAACTCAACTTTTACTATGTGTTAGTAGTAAATAACTTAATTGATAAAATACAAAACTCATTGGCTTCATTTTTTAAATTCAATTATTTATCATAAAAATCTATATTTTTTTATAATTATTACTCTAACATAAGACTCTTAAAGAATCTATAAAAATAATTAAGTCTTTACATTAGTCATATCATATATACTGTCATAAAATTCGTTATTGGAAAAATGAAATTCTAGCAGCAATAAACTTTGATTATTCTGTTCGCTACTTCCAATCAGTTCGAATTCCATAAAAATAAAAATAAAATATTTAAAAATAATTTACAATGTACTTTGATAATTTCAGAAAACAATTTACCAATTAAGAGAGTAGATTTCCTTGATCCGTATTAGAAAAAATTGTGAGCTGCTCTATGAATAATATAATTTTAATCTCAGTTTTATTATTTTTTAAGTCAGATTTTCTATTTAAAATTTAATTAACTGGCGACTGCAGCAGCAGTAAAGTCTCCTACGTTTTGAGTTAATTTTAAAATTTTGTGGTTTTACATCAAATTACGCTATTTATGGCGTGTATTGTTATACGTATACGCGGTTAAATGACGGCTTCAGTAATTTCTAAACACGATGCTTCATATATTTAAAACATCAAAGCTTCCTATTCACAACAGTTATCTGCGCCAAAGTAGAGTATGATACAAGTTGAACAATCGCTAAAGATATCTCTATATGTAGCTAAAATATGTTGGCTGAAATAGGTAATTATTTTTTGTGTAAACGTCAGTAAAATATGTTTTTGCAGCCGCGGCCGCACACTACTTTTAAAAATGATTTTATTAACCTCGTACAAACATTTTTATACAGAATAAGACAGATTAGATGTAGGTATAGACACAGATTTTTTAATAAAGGTATAATCAAATAACATTAAGTAAAAATAATAAAAATATAACAAATAAATAAACTTATCTCTCAAAAAAATTGAAAAAAAATTAACGAATTTATACTTCTTCAATTTAAAGTTCTAAGCTTAACGTTCTTTTAGAAAATTTTTCTGATAACAGTTCACTAGTAAATAGATAAAAAGAGCAAAATATTACGATTATCTACTGAATAAACAGCATAATATAATATCGATTCATTGCTGATTCTCCTATTTGAAGACCGCATTATAACCCGGCCTGCTTTAAACCAAATCCTAACATTAAAGAGACTTAATTAAATTAATTTAGATTTGTTTAACTTGTGATTTAAGCAGAGATTGCTGAAATTTTAGAAATAATTTTAAACATAGACATCCATATTTTATATCTGATGTTTCAGTTAATTTTCACATTGACATTTTGTTCTTCCTCTTGCGAAAATCATGAATAAAATTATTATAAAACACGGAGCTGTGAACACACAGCGTTAAAACTGTATTATTCTGCAAGACAAAATATTGTTCTTTGACTGAAAAATAGGAAAAGTTAGACGGTATAAGCAAACTTCTCGTAATAAATTTTAATTAAGTTACAAGACACTCTTTCAAAGTCTAAACAATTTATTTGTAATCTTTTCTGTATAAAAAAAATTTTTTTTTTCGTGTAACTCACCTTTACTAATCGGCCTAATCGTATCCTCATCATCAATTTCTGCCATACCGTTCAGCAATTTTTCTCTTTCTGGCAGATCTTTTTTATTAAATCTAACCATCATGCACTTGATCACTGTCAACAAGATTGCTTTAGAATGTGAAATAGTAAATTAATTTTATTGCTAAGAAATAAAATCATTGTCATCGTTGTGCAACAATAAAATTATTTTTACGATAAGCGCGATCACCGGGAAAAGCTCTTTTCAGGAGCGCGTTTGATGCTGAAATGTCTGCGCTTATACTGCTGCATCTCAGCGGCGGCGACGTTTCAGGCCGCGTTGCTATAGATACATCCTAGTATGCTTTCAGGACCGGACTTATAACCGAATTAAAATTGATATTACACTGATTATGTTTCTTTTCCATTAGAAACTTGTGTGCCTCAACTATAAAACAGTTATTTTAGAAAAATAAGCGGCTATTAATGGACACTCTTCAGAATTTCTCTAAGTTAAATTAACTGAAACGATCCAAACTTTTCAGTTACACTAAAATATAAATACATAAAGGCTAGTCTGATTTAAGCACTAGCAATGTAACAAAAATTCGCGTCATTCTAATCACTTTTTATACCAATATTTCAGGAATTAATTTTCTGTAATTAATTTTTTCAGTCATGTAAATAACAAAAAATTAAGGATTGGTCAAAAATTTGTTTTTTATGTAGCAAAGCTTTTAATTCCGATGTTAATCAGTCTTGCTGCATATTAATATAGAAACGTTGAATGTATTTGCATAATAATTCCGATAAAGCTGCCTGAAATACTCAAAAACTGTATATTGCAGCTGAAAATGTTTCCATATGTTGTGAGAGTAAATACGATGCATTTACCTAATGCTGAAAAATCCGTAGCAGTGCAACTCCTTTTAACAACCCTTTTACACTGAATTTCCGCTTGATTGTTTTTAGTAAAAGGTCTACATCCCCATTTTATACCGTAACAGGTGCGCACCATCGTTAAATAACTCAACAGCACGATATAATATTATTCAGCTATTTTAAATTAATTCAGCAACGAATCAATAAAGAATTAAAAAACACATTTAGGAGTGTTTTAAACGTTGAAAACATTTCAATTTTGCGACTTGAATTGCAAGAGAACGCGTTAATAATAGAGACGAACTCGCAACTGGAAAAATCACCAGGTGAAGCTTCACCCACGCATTACCTTGCTATCTGGACAAATTATCGATAAAACTAGAACAGCATTTCAAAGTGGTTTTTAGCACGACATCGACGTCCTGTCTTACACAGAGTGCTAAGAAAGCTTTTCAGGGGGTACCTAATCGTAAATCGATAATGCATTTTGCAATTATCGATAAATCAAAGACTAAAAAGCGTTTTTTTATGACATTTTGATAACAAAACTAGTTTAGTTTAAAGATTTTATTAAGATTTTAGTGTAATTTTTTGCAAGATCTGAAAATTAATATTTTCAAAAAAGCTTTTTGAAAAGTGTATTGTTAGTTGCATAAACATTTTTGCTTTATATGTTAAAAAATCGATAAAACTAGCTACTTTTTATGTTTTTATTTAATTGTAATTAAATAATTCATAATTTCTTGTTTTTTTACTCAAAAAATTATGTTTTTGATTTATTTGATTTTAAAGTGCAGCATTAAAATTTTAACCCAACTTATTCCAACAATCAAAAATGCTTTATAAAATTATTTACTTTAATTAATTAATTTAGTAATTTTTTAACGTATTTAATTTTTGAAAATGCACTGAAATTGCAATATTTTCAGGAAAATGCTCCCTGAAAAAATGTATTTTTGGTTGCCTACCCCTACAGTATACAAGATTGTTTTTTGAGACCGTTATTGGCGGTTTTTATTTTCGTTAAAAAATTGATAAAACAACGTATTTACTTCAATTTTTACTCAATATTAAGTAAGTATTTACTAATCTACCTTTTTATTAAAAAATGTTTGCTTATTTGTTTAAAAAGGTGGAACATTTTGATTCTAACCTCACTTTTTGTAAAGACGCTTTTAAAATTTATTTTTTTGAGGTACCAATATGGGAGATTTTACTGATCTTCTTCAAGAAGCACAGAAAATAACTGTTGAAATAGAAGGCAGTAAAGAGCTGCCAAAAGTCGATAGATCAATTCGTCAAGTTTTAGATGCCTCAAATGATTTGTATGCAAAAGTGGCCCAAAGTGGGGCAAAGGACATCCAAGCGTGTGTTTTTATCTTTAAAACAACAATATTAGCTGAAATGTATGTTTTAGGAATCTCTTATTAGGGTCAAAAGGTGTTGATCTGCCTAAAATAATCAGTAAATTGGAATCTATTAGTACAAGACGTACATTTGAGCCAATTGAGCCAGTTGAAGATGTCAATGCTGTTGGAATTCTTGAAAACGAAATACAGAATTGTATTCTCAATGTATTTGAAAGTGGATTTAATACGGTATATCTTAAACCTAGAGTATTGACAATTAACAAGAAGCTAGTGATGGAATTTTGAACTAGAAGACACATGCTTTACTTTGAACTTGACTTAACGTTCCTCCCTCAAAAACACACGTGGTCACTAGTTATAAATTCCACCAGTAGAGCGCACAGCTTAATCCTTTTGTCCGCTACAATTGTGTAATACATTTTAGTGTATGAAAACAATTTCTGATTGCTCTTGGGAGCACCAAGCAGGAGAATGGAAACAAGAAAAGCGCAAAATCCTAAATTCAATGATTGGTCCCTCAGGAGCCTTCTTGGAAATTGCAAAACATCCATCAGTTTTTATGGAACGGCCTATTTCTGTTGCTCCAAATTTAGGAGTAGCAGAGACTCTTTATGCTGCTAGGGTTATGGAATACAATAAAACTGTAGGTAGAAGTACCCACAAGCCAAATCTTATCGACGGCTTTATCACTGCGACCAATGAACTCAGAGATGCTGTAAGTCTAGATGTTCGCGAATGTTCTATACTGAAAGGGTGATTTTTCTTGCAGAAAGTGAGAGATATGTGGGAAATTATAAAATACATGATCCAGTTGCCGCCTTTTCCGCAATCAGAGGACCAGATTAAGGCTAGAAATGCTGCTGCAGTCGTCAATGGCTTAGTGAAACAGGCGAAGAGATATTTAGAAGACCGGTACAAAACATACATGAGCAACATCATCAACGAGAATCTCTCCTCTGCATTGCTTGGAGGTGTTCCTGGAACGTATCCTCTAGTTCGCAGTTTTGTCGGTGTTCGTCTCCAAGGAGAGTATTCGGGGTTAAAAGATGATAAGATTGATGGAAGGCCGTTATGGCCGATGGTGTACTACTGTATAAGAAGTGGAGACTTGCCTGCTGCCATTTACTGTCTAAAGAAGAAAAACGATAAAGAGTTTCAGGATATTATTACTATCTTAGAAGCAAAACTAAATAATCCTGACAGTCCTGATATTTCCAAAATGGAGGATAGCCTTCGGTATAATTATCGCAGACACGTACGCAATGAGACTGACCCTTTCAAACGTATTGTTTGTGCGGTACTTGGATGTTGTGATGTCCTTGATGAACATTCAGAAGTTGCAAGAACTGCTGATGATTATCTGTGGTTGAAGTTGAGTTTAGTGAGAGCTGATTGTGACAAGGACGATCATATTAAGTATAACGATCTACAGGTAAGTGTTGTTGTTGATGAAGGTGGACACAAACTCTCTATTCAGCTGATCAATAGACGTTTCGAGTGTTTTATTAATCCTTTATCAAGTCTTAATAGCTACAGAGCTAGAAGATCAACTTTTTCGAAAATTTTTGTCCACCTTTTCATAAGCCTTTAAGTACCTACAAGATTGGTCCTTTTTTTTTTTCTAGAATGTTCGATACGATTATGTCACGCCATCGAATATTATACTGATTGACAATAATTCCCGAACATTTCCTGATCACTCCAGAACATTGTCCAGACATAACTATATTGTTTCGCTCATAACTTCCAATCCACAAAAGCTATCCCAACTTAATTTGCCTACTACCGTGCCGACACCAAGGACTATCCATACCTCTAATCCTCATTGGATTCCCATGTCTGGTCTCGGAGAAAATAGGGTCCGTACAGACACACATTTTTAACCTTTCCGTTTATATATTAGATTAAATTATACATTTTAACCTGATTGGATTTAAATAGAGATTTTTGTAGAGGATGATTCTGGAAGAATATGGTGAGACCCATTACGATGCAATGAACCAACCCCATTTATACTTCCAAGTCCTTGCTTTAACCGGTCAGTTCGAAGCCGCCATTGAATTTCTTACACGTTTTGAGCGTTACAAAGTTCATGCAGTTCATATGGCAATTGTTCTAAATGAACTGTATCTTCTTGCCGGTCCACGTGACAGTTCATCTCCACTCAGTATATCACCACTAGCAATACTTGAATTTTTCTAACTCAAATTTTTAGTTTCTATTGACCCAATGGATGTTAAACCAAGCCGACGTCTGAATTTGGCACGTCTAATTATGATTTACGTCCGCAAATTTGAAATAATATGCCCGAATGAGGCTTTACACTATTTCTATATTTTGCGTAATTTCAATGATGAGAACGGAGTCAACTTGTTTAAGATTTGTGCAGCTGATCTAGCTGTTGAAATAAAAGAGTATAACAGAATCTTGGGTGTTATACAATCTAATGGTGTAAGAAGTAAAGGTTTGATTGATCAGTTTACTAATAGTGAAATCACTGTGGAAAGTATTGCTCAAATGATTGGTGATAATTTGGTCAAGAAGGGATTATTTGAAGAGGCTATAGGCGTATATGATATTGCTGATGTAAGTCACTTCATACATTTACCACATATCACGTGATTTTTTTTCAGAATCAAGAAGAAGTTTTGAACTTGTTTTGTACACTTCTGTCTCAAGTGGTTAATCAGCCTTCAGAACCGAACTCTCTGAAAGAAAGATTATTAAAGAAGGGAAATAATTTGAGTGATAGATATACAAGAGAGGGCTATAAGGCGTCTTCAAATATTGTGACATCTTACATTAAGTTAAAACAACTTGCCATATTTTTTGACCAGTACCACTCCAAACAATTTTCATTGGCATTGAAAGTAATATTTTGTGTGTTTGTTTCTAATATTTCTTCTTACTCCTCTTGTAGACTTTAAGTGACTTACAAATAATCCCACATCAGCCACAAGAAGTCGATGAACGTGTCAGAGCTTTCAGGAAGTTAAATGTTGATGTTTGTAAAGTATTTCCTGATGTGCTGTTAGCTACAATGAATATGTTGTTTGATGAGTATCAAAAAATTAAAGGAAATGAGTATATTCCAAGTAGGCTTCGGGATAATACAAGGGAAAAAGTAAGTTCGGTTTTGTCTAAATGACTTAATGACGTTTTATTTTTTTTATCAGCAATTGGCTCATATAAGGGAACAAGCAAAAATCTTGGTTGATTTCACAGGATTGTTGCCTTACAGAATGCCAGGAGATACAAACAGTACATTAATTCAAATGGAAATTTTAATGCATTAAGTTTTTTACTAAGTATTTTTAAATAAAAGTTACAACGTTTCTAATTTGTATTGTATTACGTAAAGGTCCTTAGAAAAGTCTATAGATCGTCCTTCTTTCATCTGAAATTTGTTGAAGTTATAATTTCGACCAAATTTTGAAGTGGACATACCGCTCTGTAATCCAAAAACTTCTCCTTAAACGACACGAAATCACTAAATGTTGATAGAATTTCAAAAATCTCGCCATCCAGTTCATTTGGCCTTTTCCTGGAACATGAATATCTTTTTATTTAAGCTACCAAACAATGCGCTCATGTCTTAAAAAAAGCAAATAACCGTATTGCTCATAATCTCTCTCTTTAAAAACCGCAAGCAAGCGGTTGAATCTAAGAGTGAATAGTCAAATGTTTATAAGCTTTAGTTACATTTGAATTCAAGAGCTAAAGGCCAATATTTCAGGAAAAAGTAAAAGATAACCTTTGGTTTGTTGCTATTGTTTAACAAATTTCATTTTTATTTCTGTAGGAATTTAAGTGAACCTGCTCTGACTGAAATACCGTCTTTAACTTTGTCTCAAGCATTGTTGTCACTTTTTACTCTATTCTACGTCACATCGGCTAATTCAGCGGCTTTCCGCTGGTGTGGCAATGTTAATTGATGGCATAAACGCTCTGTTTACTGATGGGGCGACGAGTTTACTTACTTCAGTTCAAGCTCAAAGTCCAACATGCTGAAATTTGGAACCATCTTCTTCAGCTCAGCCTCTAAATATTTCTCAATAGTCTCAATATACTTTTTAAATATCTCAGTGTAAACCAGCTTATTTTCCTCACTATCTTCAAATTGTTCCCAGTGCTCTTCCATGAAGTCCTTGTGTATTTTAAGAAAGCTCTCATCTAATAAAATATCCTCAATACAGCCAACAACTTGAGCAAAATACTTTTCTCCATCATCAAGACAATGGTGTGAAATATCCAGATCATCTGACGCTTCAAACAAACCTGAAAATTTATCATTACGTGACCACGAAATCCTGAAAACTACCCACATTGCTCCCGAGCCATTTTTCAGTCTTTTAATTTTTTTCAGGACGTTTCAATTCAACTGTCACAAATAATTTGTCATTTTTTTTTTATTGTATTGTTGTTTATAACTGTTGCCATAGCAACGTTCCCTCTCCATTTTCCAATGTTAGGGATTTTCTGTTTGTTACCATATCTGTCATTGAGTTAAAATTCAAAAATTTAGCCGTTAGTAAATTTCAAAGTGTGAAACAATGGATCAAGTGATAACTTTCGATAAGAGCCTTCAGCAGCGTCTCCAGGAGTACAACGAAGTCCTCGGAGGCTACGAAATCCTTCCCGTATCAGCAATCGGAAAAGAATGGTCGTTTTACGTGGACCTGACCATAGACCCCAACGGGTGGCAAGCAGTCTGGAAAGTCCACCGAAGCACCTGTGAGGCCCTCAATATCCAGTTTCCCTGCGTGATTCTCGTGTTTGTCCTGGACGTTGACGTCTCGGAACTGAGAGCTCTGGTTAAAGTCCTAGCTGTGCAGGACGACATCCACCTCCCGAAGAAGCACTGGGTGCCTTTGATTCACCTGTGGCCCACCAAGGATCAAGACAAGACCATTGCGCTCAATTTGCAATCCACAGCAAACGTGATTGACATGCTCAGGTTTTTCTATCAGAATCTGGTGTTTCCTTGGGACTTGGAAGAGGACGATTCGAGTGACTGGAAGAGTAAGCACTTGGAGCATCGGTTGAGGCTTTATTACGAAATAAAGAACGGGGTATTGCCTCGTGTGATTGCCGAGCACATCCACTCTTTGATATTTGAAGCTAAGAGAATAGAACAACGAAGAGAAATCCTTGAAGGTGAGCTTGAAGACGATATAGAGAATGATGGGGAACAGCTTGATGTTAACAACCCCACACTTGAACAACTGATGGAACTCCACATTCGCTTGATGAGAATCAAGACAGAAATTGATGTTTACGAAAATCCGCTTCTGAGAAGAGTTGTAATTAAAACACATAAAAGAATTCCTTGCGACGAAAACGCCAAGCAGAATATTTGGGTCATCCAAACTATGGGAACAGCAGATGATTGCGTTGAGTTTTTACAGAAAATTAAATCTCTGTACCCTACTGAGACACTACTTTTCGCTCCACTCTTATCAACAACTTTAGAAAGCGCAAACTCTGATGATGTCTTCCTTCTGAAAGAAGGTGTCCATAAAATTGATATGACTGGGGCTTTAGAACATGGAGGTGTTTTAAAAGGAGTGTTCTCTAAAGAAAACACAACTTTAATTTCAAAACTAGATAATGTTATGCTTGATTTTAAAAATGGGATTGTCCTCATTGAAAACGTCACTATTAAAGCTGTAACCCCTGAATGTGCAATACTAGTCCGCTACGGCCAACTTACTTTAAATAATTGTAAATTAATAGGAGACGGAAAGTCTTCAATTCATCAAGGAATAATCGTCCTTAATGGTGCTTCTTTACTAATACTCAACTGTGATATTAGCGAGTTTAATTCTGGAATTGTTGGTAACTCAGGCTCTAAGATTGAAATTGAAAACAGTGTCATCCATAACTGCAATTATGGCCTGAAAATTTTTGATAACTGTTCACTGAAAGCGTCAAAAGTGAAAATCGAGAATTGTAAAGAATTTGGAATCTGTTTGGAGACTGAAAATAGTGAGATTGAACAGCCTAAAGCTGGTGATTTTGATACATTAAACATGTAATTTCTTTTCCGACATTATACACATTTTTTTTAATTTGGCTTTTTCAGAATTCCTCAACTTGAAATGGAATTTATCAAAGGAGATAACAACGCGAAGGGCGACGCTGGAATTAATAAGAAAATTAAGTTAACACCTCTTGAACACGTGTTTGACACTGATTCAGAAACTGTTTGTAATGAATCTGAAGAAGATGAGGAGATGGATACTCATGAAACTACTGTCATTGAAAATGTAGAGAACGGAAGGAGTTCCCCAGCTACAGTTTAATAAACGGACCTTCACCGGCTGCTGTTATTTTTTGTTATTTTTCTTTTGTTCATCTTTCTCTAGAAAGTTAATATTATATTTTCATTTATTTTGTATTCTTGGTTATAATATATTTATACTGAACTTTGTATTAGCAATAGTTTGAAGTTCTCCTATTTGTAAATCTTTGTCAGATCAATTGCAGTACAAAGTCTGGCAAAGAGTGATCTATTTTATTTAATTCATAATTAAAAATCTAATCAATTTCTGTCACAATTGTTAATGTATATAAAATTAGTCCGTTGGTGAAGAGAACAGCAATTTACTGACTTTTATGCCCGGTTGCATAAACGTTCATCAAAATAGATGGGTCATTAAGCTGTTATTATAGCATTTTTAACCAATGAGGGCATCGTATTTTGAATTAATCAGAGGTGTGATGGTTCATCAATTTTGATTAGTTAGGTATAAAAAGTAATATTCTGTACCAAATCAATAATTTATTGATGCGTTAATAGGCTAAAACACAAAAATGCATCAAAAATATTGAGACATAATTACAACTATGGCGCGTGTAACATCAAAAAAGTGATTTCTACAATAATGCACCAACTATAAAACAGAGTAACAAGTTGCATCTAATATCTTCTATAATATCAAGTCGAGAAATTAAAAATGACCGTTAAATTTATGATTTTTTTGAAATTGATAAATATACAATATAATACAGTAAATGTATGGCAATTTAAATTTGTATAAAATTTCAACAACTGTCTCTTGTGTTCAACCAAGAAGCGCATATCCTGTTTGAAGAGAAAATACATCTAAAAGTAATGTTACTCTTATCTATTAAGTAAATAATTAACATCGATACACGCTTTTGACTAGGACCGAATGGCGGCAGATTTACCACATATGAGTCTCTCTGATTTCACTAATGATGTGCGCAGCTTTTTGAAGTGCCTAAAATAAGAAAATTTTTTACATGTTGTGACTGACAATCAATTCCTAAGAAGAAGAAATTCACCTTTAACATATCCCCAGCTTCTTTACGTCTCTGTGCAATATGTTCAGATTCGTCTAGTAACTGATCAGCATTATCAGCTTTGTACAAATGCGTTACCAGCTCAGATTGTAAATTATCTTTAACAAAATTAACTAAAAAATGCATCACTGCTTTTGGAACTGTATCCTGAATCGATTTACGAACAATGTAAAAGTAGGATTTAATCAAGCGTTCTGGAAAATTATATTTATAAAATTTTTAAGATAAAAATATCACTCACCAATTATTTCACAGTCATGTTCTTCATTTTCAGAGAGTTTCCGATACGAATTACTATTGATTGGTACTTGTGGTAACAAATTAACAGGTTTTACTGGACTAAGAACTGATTTTATTTCCTCATTCCTTAGATTTTCTGGTACACTACCGACATGATTCGTTAAAGGTGTATCATTCCCATTGTGAGCTGATGTTAAATTAGAAACCCAAGTTGTTGCATCTTCATTCAATTGCGGATTACTTGAAGACCGAGCCTGAAAAAAAAAACACTCTTACATAACCACAGCGGAATTAAAATAACAGAATGTTAAAATTCTGACAAAAAGCAATGTTATGAAGCCTTGACCTGCGATAATTTCCGAGTAATTAAAGTGTAACTTTCAAATCAAACCCACAATAATTTCACACAAAGCACAATTATTTTTTATTTATGAAACAAAAACAAGCCGATTTGGCTACAGATAGTTATAGATAACAAATTCGCAACACTCCCATCTGTTACTGGATTTAGATAATGAATTTGCAGCGTAGTTTTTTAATCTCTAGATATGAGTCGCAATGAAAAACATTAACAAAACGAATTTATTAGTTTTGAAATACCTGAACTGCATTCATGAAGTCATTATAACTAGACACAGGTAATATTCGAAATAGATAATTAAAGAAATCGGCTTGGTCTGTTACTTCAACAGCACCACGTGCAATCTATAGAAAATAAAATATTGTGCAAAGAAAAAAAACGAAAAATAACATACCAATTCTTGTGGTTCTGCCACTGTATGATGTTTACTAAACATACTCTTTGGTCGATTAGCACGATTTCCATCTCCAGATTTAATCATAGATGGTACCATTGCTATTTCTTTGTAAAAATCAGGATGTTTGGTATTAATATAAGCTAATTCGATTTGAACTAGATTTTCCACCATTGAATTAGTGGTAGGAAGGCGTCTACGGAGCAATTGTGTAACAACATCAACAATTTTTTCATAGAGTTTTGGAAAACGTAACATTTCTTGCTGAACTTCACTTCCACAATGCTGAAATTAACAGTCAAAACAAGTTTAGACAAAATAGGGACCGGTGAATTGCAGTCAGTTAGTCAATATTCGTGAAATTTCAAAGAAGTGCCCGTGATGACGCTGCTGAACGCAATCCACCTGTCCCCAAACAAAGAGTACCTGTATAATACGTTGCATTTCTTCATGAATTAATTCAACGCAACGCAATGAAGGCTCCTCAAGTCTTCTAATCTGTCTTTTAACCAACAATTCAAAAGAAACTTCCGGTACAAACAGTGCTGGTCTTGGACCATTAGCATTCCTTATAGCTGTCAGAATATCCATTTTGGTAAGACCAGCTAACGGATGTATTGAATCTAAAGTCCTTCCGAACGTTTCGTGAAAAATATAGCAAATCCTTGCACCTCCACACAACTCAGTTGTTTCAATATTTCGAGCAGTACCTTCTATTGTCGAACAATAAGCAGAAGCAAATTTTGTAATAATTTGAAGCAAAGTCTTGCTTTTATCAGAAATATCTTCACCGTATGAATTAAGAAGTGATTGAAACTGTGACATCATTAAATTAACACGAGTTTTTAAATCAGGCAAACAATCTCTGATGTGATGCATTAAAAGCCTATTAAGAGTTTTTGCAAGATATGGTGTTCCATTCCGGGTGGCTAAAGTCGGATATTTACTCTGTAAAAACGTCGCTTCGTCTTTTAAGGCCTCTTTTATCGATTTGTTATTCATAATATCTTGTTGAGAGCGATTTACAACACCGATTATACCGAGTTTTACTGGAATCACACGACCACAGAGAAT
This sequence comes from Tribolium confusum, assembly GCA_029207805.1. NCBI lineage: Eukaryota > Metazoa > Arthropoda > Insecta > Coleoptera > Tenebrionidae > Tribolium > Tribolium confusum. The sequence continues at coordinate 3,915,241 of JALGAY010000004.1, forward strand.
ATCAATAGCGTCAGTTCCTGCATCCATTAGATCAAGTTTTGTAACAACAGCAAGAGTTCTCCGACCGTCTGGATCAACATCTTTTGCTATGGCTAAACTTTCGGAAGTTGCCATGTCTGTGTTTGCTGTGACTACAGCTAGGATTATAGAATTAGGGTTTGCGATGTATTTTAAAACTAGTTCGCGAATTTGTTGCTCGATATCGGGAGGTTGGTCACCGACTGGGACTTTGGTTATGCCTGGTAAATCTACTAAAGTTAAGTTCACAACCTTTGTAGAGTAAATTTTTAAGTTTATGGGTTCTGCACAGATGCCTTTATTACTGCCGGCTATTTTATTGGTTTCATTTTCGATTTCTTGACGAATTTCTTCGAAATCTTTGAAAATTCGCTGTTTGCAATGGAGGAAGACTCCCCATTCTTCCACCTCCATAGTTCCTAAAATGTGTGCTATTCGTAAATCCTAAATACAAATTTTCTGGTGCTTTTTTTTTTCAATTAGAAATGTTTCTTTATATAATTAAATTTGTTTTTTTTTAATTACATATCAGTGAGAAAAAAACTATTTAGGTATGTCTATAAGTGTTCTGCTCATCATTCAATTCATTTAATAAAGACACTATCTAAAAATTTAAATATACGTGACACTTGTTGAATATGATACTATTCACATCAATTAATTAAATCTTTATAGGATGTTTGTTATCTACGTCATACGGATAATTTAAAACGAATTGTTTCCTAGACTGTTCTCAAAGCTTAATTCTTATTCATTTCATTGAATAATCACAAAAAAATTGAGAAACCTAGGAATATCCAGTGTTATCCGGCCTAGATACCAGCGTGATTAATTCTCTCTTCATGAAAGAGAACTATCCCCAATTAGAGACGAGCTCGGAATAATCGGATGAAAGTCCCGGTACAAAACATCCACGAAACCCAAAAACGGATCAAAGAAATTCTATTCAGCTTTCAAGCCAAAGCAAAGAAACAAACAACAAAAGAGGCAATTCATTAAATGAAGTAACATCATATATTTAAAACAGAACATTATTACAACATGGGTAAACACCATAGATTCAATCTACAAGTAAATAAATAAAAAATATCTCTCCCTGCTCAATGTATATGGACAATTCTTACGTTATACAATTCAGGAGGCCAAAATAGTTATCTATATTCGCGGAGCGCATTCTACACCACAAATTTAATATGCAAGACATAATTTGCAGCAAAGTGTCGTAATAATTGAGCATTGTAAAATAGATAACCCACAAGATTTTTGTAATAAACATTATAAATATTAAGTATTCATTTTCTATTAAATGTCGAAAAAAATGACAGCTTGTGAACACACAAAATGCTATAGAAATCCATATAATTGACATGTTTTTTTGTATAATTTGCGTCTGTAAGTAACCTGTTATAAAACTCATTTTGGTGCTGTAATGAATATTATATAACTCCAGAGTTTGCTTTGTTATACTCGAAATAAATAAATAAAAAATTGATAAAATCGTCCGGCTAGAATAATAGTGTCCTAACTACATTTGTAACAAATTTTACAGAAGAGACTTTTATATGCTGCAAATAATTAAAAAAAACAACAAATGCATTTGTTACTATAGATACTAGGTAGTTTTAACGGTGTTAAAGCAAGAAATAAATTTGTTATAGCACTCAAAATATGTAAAAGTGGAATCAGACCGTATTGAAATAAAAATCTCAAATTCGGAAGAAAGCGGAGTTAGAACACTAATATTCTAGACAGGCGAAAGAAATATCAAATTATAAAAATAGTATAAAAAACTTGTTATTTAAGGCAGGGTTCGAATACGAAATTGAGTGTATTTACAGAGCGGTTTAACAAATTACAATAAAATTTTGCACACATATTAAATAAAACATAGTCTTTCATTTAGCCAAAACAATTTATGTTAATACAAAAATTGTAGATGCATATCGGAAGAGAAAAATCTCTCGCCTTATCAATTTTTTTTTATTTAAAAAACTACTCTATCGAAGTTGTTCTAAAATGCAACAATTTTGAGTAATTTAAACTTAAAAAAATATACACGTCAACAAATACTTTTGAACACAAACTTACCAAAATTAATTTTTAAATAATCCAGTAATGAATTAATTAATTAATTAATTGACAGTTAAATTGAAAGTGTTTCAGCGAATTAAATAAAAATTTTAGCAAGCGGTTGTGAAGTTATTTGGAACAAAAAATGGGTTAATTGTAAATTGAATTAGCAATAGAGTTAAATGTGTTAGAGAAAGATTCCCGATTCTTACATCGTCTTATGAGTTCCGAAATAACAATAAATTTATTTAACTTTAATGTATTTTTGTGCGATTTTGTGTCATTAATATATCAGAGAACTGACGATAGACAGGTATTACTAAAGTTACAAAAAATTTAATTTGAAGATTCTGAAATAAAATAAAAATTTTACATTTTATTAAATGATTAGAACGTTTCTTTTAGTAACAAAGGATTCTCTCAACAATTTACAATATTGCTCAACTATTAAACCACAATTTATTCCTGATTAAAATAATCCGGAAATACAAATAAATTTTTTAGGAATTTTTTTGATAACGATGAGGTTTAGTAACATAAAAAATTTTTACATAAGATGAAGTCATGGCCAATACCCTTAATCATGATACGACAAAAAAATTGGCAACATTATCATTTCAATTATTGTATTAGAAAAAAAAAAAATAGTTAACAGAGTAGGTAAGTCATTTTTATGGTTGATCGTTATCGATTTTTTTTTACCAGAGAGAAACCAGTAAACGTTAGAACGTGTTAGAAATTTTTTAAAATGATAATTTATTTAACGAAGTTAATTAGCAAAATTAAGACAAAGCTATAAATTTGTAAATACATATTTGACTTTATAAAAAAAGAAACATAGATTACCATACAAAAAGAAACTTTCTTTCTTTACTTCCAGCATAGTTTAAAACAGTTTTAAATTAATTTTCATCAAAATTGTTTATAAAAAGAGTTAATAATACCACAAGTTTTGAGATTAGTATTTATTTAAACATAAATTTTCTGAAAAAATTGATAAAGAAGAGTTACAACACGTTATGGTATGTAACTACTCATTGTTGTTCGGTATTTTTATGATAATAAATACCTAAATAAAATTTGTAAAAAGTGAATAATGTTTTTATCTGATAAAAATGATTAAACATTTATTAAATACAAATATAATAGAAATATGATACAACTTAATGAAAAAAAGAAAGGAAAAAGAATGGTTTATTTCTCACAATTGATAAAAATTCATTATCGACATTGTAAACTATAGAATAGCAAACAAAGATAATTTACCTACCAGGTGAATCAAGTTATATCCGCACCCCAAAAACTCGTAATAAAACACGAAAAAAAAAATTAAGAATATAATCTACCTCCAAAAAAAATCTTATAGTCCCCAGTACAATGTCCTTAAAAAATTTTTTTGATACATACAAACGTAATACTTTGTGAGTGCCTTTCTTGCAACGAGTCTGACAAACTTATCTAATAGGAAACTTTTGGCGCTGCTGCGTTTTCGAATGCCGCCACAGCAACATCTTCAAAGTGGTAGACACTCCATAGGCAGCATGATTTTTGTCGGACATGTTGACCACTATTATACTTTTAAAATTTAATAATCAAAATTTTTTTTTAAGACATTGTACTGGGGACTATTACGTTCTGTTTTTTCATCATGTTCAAAAATGTTTAACAAAATCAATCTGCGAAAAATGTTAGAATTTGATTAAAACCCATTTTTAAATTATTTATTAAATATTTTAGTCTAATTTATAACTTGATAAGTTGAAGTAGTAATAAATTCCCGGCTAAAACACTAAGAATTCAAGTAGATTTATGACCTGAGAATTTGTTACCAGCTGCTTTAACTTTCAAGTCTCCACAATAGTAGTGTGCCAGTTTTATGACGAATACTATAAACTTCAAGAAACCACCACTCTGCTGGGGTCTTTTTTGAATAAAATTTACGATACTCTCATAAATTGGAAGAAAGTTAAGTGATTCAATATTAAAATATTAATTAAAAAGAAACGATACATTTGCTCAAAAATTTAATTAGCCACTTTGATGCATTGTATCAAAATACTCTTGTATACAAAAAACGTTAATTTATAATCGAATAAGCAGAAGTGAAAAAGTCACTGTACAAGTAAATAATTTGAAACTTCAAGAAAATCTTCTTCTATTTGAAAATATCACCTACAATTTTTTTTGAGAATTTTTGCCTTATTAGAAATGGTAGTCTTTGGGGTGCGGGTAAAACTTGATTCACCCGGTATTTTGTATTCTAGTGTATGAACTGACCTACCATTTTTTGAGTATTTTTGTTAGAAAAATGTAATTAATATGCTAACAACAAAAGCAGACACCAAACTTAGATTCCATTCAAATAAAGTAATGTGAATCACTTAATTTAACTGAACAATACTTTAAAGATAGTGTATTTAATTAACTTACATTCAAACAAGCAGAGAATAGTAATGTACTACATTTTAAAATTCAGATTAAATCTTTTCCCACATAAATACCATTCCATTTTTCTGCAAACAAATTACATACCATCAATTGCAGCTCTATGTTCCCTATCATCTTTAGGACAATAAACCAACTGCAAAATTAAAGGTACTCTTGTAACAATTCCTGTCCCTCTTGGTAAAAATGATTTCCCAACTAAACTTTCAATAACTGAACTCTTGCCTGAACTCTGGAAGAAAGGTTATGTAAACCCCTGTATACCCTCACTATTATTAACTTACTTGTGATCCCAAAACCACAATTTGGGGTAATTGAATTGCATCTGATCCGACTGTGTTAAAAACGTCTTGTAATTTGTTAATCACAGGAATAAGAGCTTCCATTGTCTTTTAAAAACCGGTCGATTTCCAAAAATATCGATTACTATGATTTAACAGTCTTGAAATTGAGTGTCCTAAATTAACGACTGACTATATTAGCATGATTTTTGATCACAAAACACTGGCTTAATTGTAAATTTGGCTAAGTTTTGACGAAATCACTCGATGGGCGAACGTTGAAAACTAGACAAATCGGATTTTTTGTGTCAGTTTAGTTTTGGGGTTTTGGGGAAATTTTGGTGGATTTGTTGATGCGATGTTGGCAGCAATGGGAATTTAAACAAAGCGGCGGCAATAATGATTTAAATGCATGAATGCTAGTTTTTAATAATTTATTACGTGTTTAACAATCTAATTTATTTAAATTAATTCAAAAATTGTGTGATTAAAATTCTGTAAAGATATTAAAAGAAAATAATTATGTATTCTCTTTGAAAATTATATGATTGCCAATAAAATCAGAACATTATTAGTTTTTGCTGACGTTTCGCTTTATTATGTTTTTAAAGATTCTTCAGGGCTTAAATTTGCAATTCTTATTTTAAATGTTAGAAAAAATTGGGAGTCATAAAAATCATTTTATAAAAAAAAGGATTCAACGGAAGCTATTCTATTTATAGCTTTTTTGTATCAAAACCAGAAGCTACAGACGAAATTTTGTAAAAAATGGGAGACAGGCGACAATTTTAAAAAATAAAACTACAGAAGACATTTTAATATACTAGAAATTGTAGACCGCATATAAAAAAAGGTTGTTTAAGGCATTTTAAAAATTTCGAAATCAACAAGAGAAAGCTTTTTATAGGAAAGTACACTGCTCCAAGAAATTAACGCACCACTTGAAAATAAAGTAAAAAAATTAAAACTATGTACTTTTGACAACTTTGGTTGAGAAGGTTTAATCAAGCTATAATCTAGTTACCCATTGTAATAAAAGTTTTAACATTAAAGTCAGAAATTTGAGTTTAATAGTTTTTTAAGAAAAAATTTTAAAATAATTTTCATTTTTAAATTGTGTTAATTTGTAATTTCGTTTTATTGTTATTTGAATTTGCCGTTCTGTGGATAGATTTTATCATTTGAAACAATAATAAAAACATTATAAGGAATTTGACTCGAGAAGAATGCGCCCAAGCTGTGGTTTTGTTGGAGGAAGGATGGAGCTACAGAAGAATTGGTGAAAGGTTTGGTGTATCTCATACGTCAGTTTCGCGTATGAGACAAAAGTACAGAGAGACAGTAAGTCACCTCAGAAGACCTGGACAAGGAAGAAAAAGAAAAACCACTCCTATCCAGGATAGATTTTTAAGAATATCTGCGCTAAGGGAACGCTTTGTAACCGACAAAAAGCTACAAACTGAGTTCCGTGACGTAGAAGGAATTCAAATCAGTACCGAAACTGTTAGAAAAAGACTTAAGGAGGATAATTTAACACCCCATATTCCTGCTCGTGGTCTTGCATTGACTGCAGAACACCGCAGAGCCCGATTAGAATTTGCTAGAGAGCACATAAATTGGCAAAGAGAGGATTGGGAGTCTGTTCTTTTTACGGATGAGTCAAAATTTTGCCTTTACAATTGCGATAGACGTGTTCGTGTGTATCGTAGACCAAATGAACGGTACGCACAGTGTAACATTCAGAATACCACACTGTTTGGTGGAGGCTCAGTAATGGTTTGGGGTGGTATTTCCTTATAAGCTCGCACGGAGTTAGTGGTTGTAAATAATGGCTCTATAAATGCGGACCGTTACATAACAGACCTTCTTGAAGAGCATGTCGTACCATATGCCCCTTATATTGGTCCAAATTTTTTGTTAATGCAAGATAACGCAAAACCCCACACTGCCCGAATTGTTAAAGATTACTTGAATGAGGCAGAAATCAATGTTTTGGATTGGCCAGATCGAAGCCCTGACCTGAATCCTATTGAGCATGTTTGGGACATTCTCGGGAAACGTTTAAAAAATCTTCCACATCCTCCTGTCCATCTTCAAGAGGTAAGTCCTCAACTAAATAAAATTTGGAATAACTTAAATCAAGAAGACATAAGTTCGTTAATTTTGAGTATGTTAATAAAATTTTGTTTTCGGTTTGTTTTTCTATATTTGGACACATTAGATATTAATTTACTTTAAACAAATGTTTTTGTTAAATTTTTCTTAATTTTGTACCAATTGGTCGAATACATGTTTCAATTTTCAAGTCGTGCGTTAATTTATTGGAGCAGTGTAGTATATAAAATGTTACTTCTAAACCAGGACATTTGGCGTCTTCAAAAAAACCAGGCAAAATCTTACAAATCCAGCTGTTATTTGATAACAAATTCTCTTCTCAAATAAACAAAAATTGTTGGCAATTGCACACATTGCAAATGAAACAACATTTGACATGAACTGTTTGATGTCCACTATTGCTGTACTATTGTTATATTTCTGGTGTCCTTATTTTACAAAATCCAATGCAAATGAAAAAATCCAGCAGAGCCAAAAACGAAATTGTCTCATCTTTCTAATAGACGTATTTTGGTGCACCTATGCAATGAAAATTTTTAAGTTAAGTTGAATGGCTTCAGTTGAACAAAATATAAAGTTTCACCACAAATTAACTTTATATAATTTCGAAAATCTTTAAATATCTTTAAAGTTATAAGGCTAAAAGATACAGATAGGGCATAAATTCTGAGCACTGCACTTTATTTCGAAAGATTTTTAATTCCCAAACCATCAATTGTTAAATCCTTAGCATATTTCTCTGCTTTATTTGTAATCAAAACGGTATACAGGATGTCTCAAAATAAACGCCCGTCCTTTCAGAATATGAATCGGGGGATAAAACAAATTAAATCGTAAGAATAAAAATTTTGCGTTTTCTCCATGGTTACTGAGTTATTGATAAAAAACAAAAATTTTAAATCCAATCTTTAAACTTTATTAAAACGAATAAATGTTACAAAACAAGAATTAATTTATGAACGGTGTTCAAACAAATCGCTTCCTACTTCAATACAATTAAATCACAAACCCTCTGTAATAAACAGGACAAATTGTATAGCTTTTTTATCAAAATTAGAAGCAAAAACAAAAACAACATTAAGCATAAAAATAAAACCCAACTTTACTGGACATTTTCTAAAGACTACTACAACAAATCGCTTTTTTGTAATAAAAAAAAACAAAAAATTTGAATTGTAGACCATATCTTTAAAAAATGGTTTCCACAAGAGACATTTCATAAAACTGTGAATTAATAGGAGATATTTTATTATAGCTTTTTTTATCAAAACCAATTTCTTTTAATAAAAACTCTTTTCGGTTATTAATGAAATATAGAAGCAGATTGATGTACATATGTTTAAACATTATGATAACAATTTATCTTTACTGTGTATTAATTATAATCTTGCACAGATATGTATTACATATTTTGGTAAAACAGTTAAATTCTTATCTGTGCTATATGGTTATATTGAATGTCAACTGTTGATAAATATAACAACACAAAATGTCGATAATTTTTCGAAATAATTTAATATTTAAAGCTGGAAATAATCCGCGTATTATTAAATTTAGTTTCAGAGGTGCTAAAAATATAGCACGTAAGTCTAAAGTTGTAGAAAAAGTAAATAAAATCAGAAATCAAGCTATTTTGGGAGGAGGGCAAAAACGAATCGACGAACAACATCAAAAGGTTAGTCACATAAATCACTCAAAGAAAAATTATTTTAATTAAAATAAAATTTTATAACTATTTGTTTACATCTTCAAGTAACATAAAACTAATAGTTATTTATGTATTAAAAGCATAATCAAGAAGATTATGACACAACTTAAAGCCTGACGAGGGCCATTAGTGACAATTAAGCCCTTCGTATATACAACGTGGTTTCTGGAAATACCATAATGTTGTCATAGCTCGTTATACGTTTTTTTGAAATAAAAAAATCGTATTTATTTGAGAGTATTGCTTAGTAAATCTGAGGACCATAAAGATAAAGATTACGCCCTGAGTAGCGGGCATATGAAGAAGATTATAGTTGCAAAATAAAATAAAAATAATTAAATTTTGTAGAACGAAAATAAAAATTCGCTGTGTCGCTGTGTTTTTAAACCGATAATTTTTTTATATTTAATTCTTTCTGTTTATTGGAGCATTCTAAATGAATTTTTTTCTGCAATTTTAAATTGCAAAAACTTAATTTAATTTACTATAAGTTTATTAAAAAAGCATAAATGATTTATTTATTTTCTGGATAATTAAAATTTCTAGGGTAAATTAACAGCTCGAGAGCGCATCCACTTATTCCTAGACGACAGTAGTTTCATAGAATACGATATGTTCGTAGAACACACATGTACAAATTTTGGAATGGATAAACAAAAAGTAACAACAACAAATTTCTATTAAAAACAGTCATTTATTTATCTAAAGTTCCCAGGGGATTCTGTAGTAACAGGTCATGGTTTAGTTAATGGACGTCCTGTATACATATTCAGTCAGGATTTCACAGTTTTTGGAGGCAGTCTTTCCAGTGTTCATGCAAAGAAAATCTGTAAAATGATGGATAAAGCAATTGTAAACGGAGCTCCCATAATTGGTTTAAACGATTGTGGTGGTGCTCGTATCCAAGAGGGTGTTGAATCATTAGCTGGATATGCCGATATATTTCAAAGAAATGTTCTAGCTTCTGGAGTTGTACCCCAGGTCAGCAATACTTTTACAAAAAAAAATTAATTTTCTTGTTGGATCTTCTTAGCTTTGTGTATCAGATAAATAAAAAAATAACACCAAACACTTTAAAAACAAATTGTTTGGTGTTATTGGGTGTATGCTTTAATAGAGTTTTTTGTAGATCTCGCTAATTATGGGCCCTTGTGCTGGTGGAGCTGTTTATTCGCCTGCACTTACAGATTTTGTGTTTATGGTAGAAGATACGTCATTTTTATTTGTTACAGGACCTGATGTTATTAAAGTAAATAACAGAAACATGTTTAGCATCAGATAATTTCGTATTTCTAGTCAGTTAACAACGAAGATGTAACAAGAGAAGAATTGGGTGGTGCTATAACACATACAACAATTTCAGGAAATGCTCACAAGTCCTTCAGGAATGATGTCGATGCTTTGTTACAATTACGGGATTTTTTGGGTTATTTACCTCAAACTTGTAACCATTCTCCACCGATTCGGGTGTGTGACGATCCGTGGTTAGTACTACTAAACTAACTGAGCAATAATTTCAAAATTATAATTTTTAGTGATTTAGATGTCTTAGCTCTTGATACAATCGTTCCCCTTGAGCCCAGTGCACCATACGATATGTTAGACGTAATCCACTGTTTAGTAGACGAACGAGAATTTTTTGAAATAATGCCAAATTACGCTAAAAATATTATAATAGGTTTTGCGAGAATGAAAGGAAGATCTGTCGGTTTTGTTGGAAACCAACCAAAAATCGCCGCTGGTACATATCAAATAAATAAAAACTCCAAGCTTTATTAAGTAACTTTAGGTTGTTTGGACATCAATGCATCGGTCAAAGCTGCCAGATTCGTGCGTTTCTGTGACGCTTTCAATATACCAATAATAACTTTAGTTGATGTTCCTGGGTTTTTACCAGGAATCTACCAAGAACATGCCGGTATTATCAGACATGGTGCTAAGCTACTTTATGCCTATGCTGAAGCTACAGTTCCAAAACTCACAGTTATAGTCAGGAAAGTTAGTAAAAAAAAATTAAAAATAGTATATTAGACCTCAAGAGCGGTAAGCACAACTTTTCGTAGTAGAGGACAAAACGCGAGGTTTCTTAAACGTTTGTAATGACCTTTAGACGTGTTGAGGTTCCTATACCATTTTTGCAATCACCTAAAAGAATAAGAAAGCATTAATCTGTGCTTACCACTCTTGAGATCGTAAGTAACTTCGCGTCGTTTCCATGGGCAGTAAGTGTTTTTTACTCTTTTTTGTGTTTTTTTTTGTGTTGTTTTTACTCTTACGAAGCAAATATTTGAAACATTTTTTTTCTAATAGAATCTCTTAGGCTTATGGTGGCGCTTACGACGTAATGTCTTCGAAACATTTAAGAGGGGATGTTAATTACGCTTGGCCGTCTGCGGAAATTGCCGTGATGGGTGCTAAGGGAGCTGTTTCTATTTTACATCGAAATCAAGATGACGTTTCGGAGTATATAAATGAGTATACAGAGATGTTCAAAAATCCAATACCAGCAGCTCAAAAAGGTAGGCACAAAAGCTATTCAGAGAAACAACAGTGAAGTATATTTTAGGTTTTCTGGACGATATTATTGAGCCGCGGACAACTAGGTGGAGATTATGCAGAGATTTGGAGGTACACGAAACTAAAAAATTGAATAATCCTCCAAGAAAGCATGGAAATATGCCGTTATAATAAATTTTTTATAATATTCAAAATTTGTACATTAGCTGCCTGAAAAAAAAACGAATTTCACCCTTTTAGTATTAAAAGGTCCGCGAGATTAAGAAGCGCACTAGCAAAATTTCGGAGTGGGGGAGAATAATGCCAAATTTTTGTCGCAGATTATATCAAAATTATAGATAATTAGTTTTGCAATTTTTAATTTAAAGCGCAGTGCAAAGTTAGGCATCGATGCTGCCGTTTTATATATTACTTCGTGATAGGATGGGATGTTTAGGGTAAGAAGATTCAAAAATAAAAGCCAAAATTCTTGTTATTTCAGTCTTATTTAACAAACTTACAACATTATGTTACATTTTTATATTTTAAGCAAACTGAAAATATTTTAATGTGTTTAGTGTAAAATTTAAAATTTCATTATGAAATTATCAAAGTGCACATTTCGTGGTCAACCGAGAGAATTTACTTTGATTATGAAATACCTTGTAAATGGTCAACTAGTCAGGATTCTACTAGTTAGGCTGCTATATTATAATATTATCAGTATATATCACAATGGGGGAATTTACAGTAAATGTCAGATATGTGACCACAATATATAGGTCACCCTTTCATTTATAGAACATTAAATTACATTAGTACAACACTTCTAAATATAAGGTTAAATAAACTATACGTTGGCAATTATTATTATTAAAAGAAAGACAATAAAAAAAACTTATAAAAACGTTACAACAAAATAAGATTAATTATTAGTTAAATCTTACAAAAAAATTAGTTAATTGCATGATTAATATCTAGTGCCAATCTCTCCGTTACAAAAATTGGAAGCTTTATTAGTAGAGTAGTAACAGAGAAATCGCAAGCAAATTTGAATATCAAAAGATAATAGGTCTGTTCCAACAGGAGAACAATTCAGAAATGAACTGAGCATGCGCGCTAAAGATTTTAAACCGGTAAAACACTACTGCGCATGTATAGTTCAATCGTGAATAGTTCTGAAACAAACTTCAAATATTTAAGGAACATATGAAGCTTTTAACAATCAATATTTACGTCACATTCTATTCAATTCTGTATATCTAAAATTTTATTATACATTTAGGCAATATGTATCAGTCACAACAACTTTTATAGCATTTTGATAACAGATTTGCTTAGGAGAAATACTTTTCTATATGATTGTACTAAAACTCTAGATTTGTAGATATCAGTTTCAATAACTCATAAATCCAGCGAGCAATCCATTAGCCCGATCTAACAAATTACTGAAACTGTTATAACGTCCAATCAACATTCTGGTAACGAATATCTAGTTAACTAACTTCTACCGTAAAACTTGGTCTTATTGGAGATCGTTGGCCCATCGAGTGTTTTTTTCGATAACTTGACTAAAGAATCGGGGGAAGAAAAGTTCCCGAATCATTCAAGTTTGAATCTAATTTCGAAATACTATCATGTAATCTAGTATCTAAAATTTTGGCCTTGACTTTATCACCCTTTGGAGCAACACTTTTATGATAAATACGGGAATGACTGCTACCAGAAGTGCTACTAGACGAATGACTTTCGTGGCCTACGTTTACTTCCGAATGGCTGTGCCTTAAGTCACTTCCTGATTTTTGGTAACCGGAAGTGCCAGAGAGAATCCACTCGTGGCGCAAAGCCTCGTCAGGAGTCATTCTCTTCTTGGTGTTCCACCTAACAAAACAACATTTAAGGGTTATTCAATATAGCTGGACCCAAACTGAATTGACTGTTATAAGGCGGCCGCATCCGCCATGTAAAATGGGCGGTTATATGCAACCCGTTATACCATACCATATGATTTTTATACATTAGAATGAGAAACATGATAAAGACAGCGCTATAATAGCAGCCTTATGTTGATTGGTTAAATGAGTTTGACCTTAAGCTATACCGTAGAACAACCTTGAAAGAACTGAGGTTTTTATATCTCTAAAGGCCCAAAAATATAATTGCTTCTATTGCACCACAAAATTCAAGCATTTATAGATAAACTATAAAAAGGGATGCTAATAAAAGCGATTATTAATCGAGATAATTTAAAGTAAGAACGAGCGTTTGCGAGTGTTTTAAGTGTCATTTTAACCACTTGTCTACTAAATATAATCTAGTACACTTACTCAAGACATCTTGATATGAAATCCATGAACAAAGGATCATCACAATGAAGCGCTGTAGCTAGAATCTTCGATCCCGGCTTGCGTTTTTTGCCTTTGGAATTAGTGATGCACCTGGGATTCCCTCGAGAGTCTAAAATAATTAAAACTTTATTTTTAATTATGAAAATGGTGTCCCCACGTACCGAAAAACAGCCTTTTTCTGGTTGCATTAGCAACGAGTTCATCAGGTGGCGGTCCCAACACTTCCATCAGACACGCAAGCTGTTCAACTTCATTTTCACCAGGGAATAAAGGATAACCCGTGTATAACTCGGCTAATATACAACCTAATATCGCAAATGTTAAATTAGTTTTTTACCTAAATTTGACAATCTCACCAAAACTCCACATATCAATAGGGGTGCCATAGGGTAGACCCAATATCACTTCCGGTGATCGATAGAAACGTGACTGGATGTAAGTGTAAACGCGTTGATTTGTGTAACATGAACTTCCGAAGTCTATTACTCTTATCGAAGTACTTCCCCTTTCTTTCAGCAAAACATTTTCCTAAAAAAAAAAAACAACGAAATCACGACCCAGATAATAAATAACCACTAAAAGCAAGAGCTTGTCTTTATAAGGACTCTAAAAATGTTTTGCTTCGTTTAGTTATACCGATTTTACTGCTGAATTATACATAACGTTTTGCAAATTTTATGCATTATCAAATATGTCTTTTTTCTTTTATTTTCGTGATTTTTTATTTATTTCTTTTATATCCATGAAATAATGTAAAAACTTCAGGCTTTACCAAAATTATAAAATACTGAGAATTCATAGGTAACCTGGAAAAAACGTCTAAACCACATAAATATTAAAAAAATATTTTCTGTTTTTTCGGTTTTATCATTATTATTTAGTTTTGTTTTTTTATTGTGTAAAGATAATAAGCAGTTTAGTATAAATTGTATAATTCTAATTAATTCAAAAAAATTTGTTAATAGCAACGGCCATAAAACGAATAAAACTATTTATTTATAATAGCGATATTAAAGAGCTTTAAAATTTAAATCTCCCGCAATTGTCAATAGTAAAGAAATAAATAGTGAGTTGGCAATCCTGTTAGATAGTAGTGACAACGTTGTGCAAATCCACAACCGTCTGAATGACATTTTTTGAAATTAACGTTTAATAAACGTCAATTTCAAAAAATGTCATTCAGACGGTTGTGTCCAAATCAATGATTCACTGAGAAGAAAGATAACTCGGATTTGTAGTCGGATTTCATTTAATTCAAATGATAAAATACAGTGAAACCACTCAAAAACAATTTGTTGTTACTGTAACAAACGTATGACCTGACAAAACATAGATTTTTAAAGATATTTGCGAGTTTCATCGAAACCACATGTACAATTTAATTTAAATTGTTATTTTGTTCATAAATAGTTAAAATATGTTTTTTAATTATTAAGAAAGCGTGGAGCAGTTTTTTTTTTAATTAAATGTTTTTTTTTGACAGCTTTAATTACAGTTTTGGATGAGATGTATTAGAATCTAACATAAAATTTCTCTAGAAACGTTTTATTATATTTTGCAACATGTTTCGACTTAGCCATTCTCAGTCAAAAAATTGAAAATTTACAAACTCTTAATTCTCCATTTCGTGTAAAAAAAATCTGTAGATTTTCTGAAAAAAGGCGAATCAAAATTTGGTCAAAACGTAGCAAAATATATACCAAAATCACTTTCGTTTGGTCCACTATAGTACAAACGAAAATCACTTAAAAAAAAACAAAACAACATATATATTTTTTGAAAATGTTAAAATTTCTCGCAACAATAGATTTACAACAATCAATAAAAAAAACTTTGATCTAACTGATTTCATTAGCGTAAGGAATCAATAGCCAGATTTTTGTTAGATATTTGTAGTGATGGTACCAGATGGTCTGACTTCATACTCTGTGGATCTAGACATAGAGTGACCATATAGTAGACTTTTGATAATAATGTTAAGCTTGCATAGAGACGCCGCCATAACAGGGTTACTCTGTTAAATATTCAGCTACCATGACTTATTTGAATTCAAAATTCAAATTGAATTCAAAATTAACATTTTCAATGTAGTGGAGAGTCCAGGAAGCTACAGTAACAGTAAATGTTTTATTATATGTTATACTATATTTATTAGTGAATTTTTGAAAAAATTAAGAGCATAAGAAGACATTATTGCAAGAAACAATTCCTTATGTCAAGCATTCTTTACTAAATATTTTCGCCAACTTCAGTTCACAAAAGTTTTGTTTTATCCTCTAATTGCAGCTATCCGATGTAGTAGAAAGAGAATGCGAGAAGCTTATCGTTACTGCGTTTATTAATAAACTTTGGTAAAGAGAGATTTAAGAGGATAAATCTACTACCACAAAAATCTGAGAAAGAAATAATTATTGCTTCTGTTCCAACGAATTCTCGTATCAAGATTTTCTCTACCGGTAGTTTTTACTACCAGTTTGGTTAGTGGATCTAATACTTAAAATTACAGAATTTACTTCAGTAATTTTATAATTCTGTCTTCGGCCATCATTTTTACAAATTAAGCTTCATATTCTTATCAATAGGCAAATGCACTATATTCTTTTTATTCGTTTCATTGCTCACGTAAAAAGCTTCTACAGTAGATTTACGTATTATATCCAAAAATTTTTAAAAAAATGTGCTTGACAGATACGATTTTAGATGGCGCTACCGCTTGGTTTGTTGTCTAAACTAGTAATTTTGGCTTCATTGTGTCTTAATAACTCCAAAACAAAAAGAAGCATGTTAGATAGCTTCTTGAACTAAATAGGCATATTGGGTTCTGTTTATCAACTAAAAAAATCTCATTTTATGTGATCTATTTAGGATGACGTTTTAAAAATAAAAAAATCAAATGCAACTCCTCATTTTTCAAGAATCAGTGAGATTGTTTTGTATAGAGCCATTCAATTTGGGCATTCACTATATACTTCTACAATAGTGCTAATTAAGAAAAATGTATATTGTGGGTGTTGTAATGCCTTAGATAAGATAACTAAGAGCATTGTACGTCTCGATAGAGTCATCTATAATCATGTAATACATAATATTGTAGATTTTTTGATTTACAAAATTGGACATTGTGATCCAAGTCATACAAAAAATCTAAAAAAAAACTTGGATGCTTCTCAATTAGATAAGCAGTAAAAATTTAAGTTAACTTTAGTTTTATTCTTTAGTGTTTTACAATTTTAATCGCAGTGGCCAATTTTGCTGTGGCCCAGTGTAACAGTCCAGGATTAAAAACCAAAATATTTGTTGTTTATTGAAAAATGATTGAGAAGCTTTCGTTTTATAAGTGGGAACAACTTATTAAAAAAAATATATAGTTTGTAACGAGTTAGATGACAAAGTTTGCTTGTTATGCAGTTAGCTTGTATAGAAATTCAAAAAATGTTTTAACAATTTCCTGACATTGTAAACAAGTCGGTAAGTACTTGGTGCAACCTGTAAGTAAATAATTGTATGTCATTACATTAAAATCCTCGATGTAAGTACAATACAGTAGACAGGAGGTCAAAAACCTCGCATATAAATATAGCCATCTCTAACTTACGAAGAATAGTAATCTATTAAGCCGTCAGAGTGAATCAAAATGAATGTGGGCGTAGAAAATTGAAGGAAATTGCTAAAGTTTTTCTTCCCAACACTGAACTTATTGTCATTGTGTGAAATCTTTGTAATCTTCGACACTAACGCTAATTTGGAAATTCATCCACAAAATTCATTGAGATTAGCTCTAAAATCACGCGATGGAAAAAGCTATGTCTACTCAATATCATCAGGCAATTAATTCACAGGGTAAACTTGAGTGAAGGGATATGTTGGGTTCAGTGTCAACATCGTTAATAACTTCTCTGGAATATATTCATGCTTTTGTCTCTGTAATGTTTATTCTAATATTATTCAACGATTCAATTCAGCGAGGAATTAGAGAAACGTCGGCAATTATCGAATATAATATTTATAGATTTCTGAGGCTTCAAGATATCGATTGCCTTTATTATACCTGAGAAAGTCAAACAATGCGTTTTATAAGCCTCCTGTTATGTCATTTAATTAGTCGAAACAAATTATTTGTGTGGGTGGGCTTTATAAAAATTTAATTTTGTGATATTGATTTATATGACTACTATTGTTTTAATTAGAAAGATTTATTTCATGCATAGCTACGTTGCTGTCGCCTTATATTTTTACTTAATTGCTCATTTGGCCTAAAAGAGAGCCAATAACTGAAAATTTTTCTCTCACTAATTTTAGTGAATTAAGCAAAATGTGCAAAATTTGGATTTTCTGCTTCATAGAATTAGATCAATAACACAACAATAATTCGATAATCGCACAGTAATAACTACGAAGTTGTTCTTAGTTGACGGCAGTTTCTTTTTAGACGTCATTTTCTACCTCACTTAGGCCTTCTTCCGGTGTATCGCAACGCCATCAACATAAGTTCTTCTAACAGCTTAACATTCACAGATAGAGCCTTTTTGCTAGAATAACTTGCACAAGTTTAGTTTGTCTATCTATATTAAGAGTTGTCTCATATTCTAAAGCGTGTAGAATAAGGCAAGAGTAATTTTTTACTCTTAGAAAACGTTGTAACTTTTCATATTGCAGCCCATTGTTAAAAGCAACTGTTCCCAGTTTTTGCTGTACTTCCAGTCTCTTAATTTTTATTTCTATTTTATTAAGTGTTTTGTCCAGATTTTTTTTTATTCTTGTTTCAAATTCATTAATATTTTTTCCATATTTTCTTTTACTTTTAAAATCTTCTCAAATTACTTTTTTACCTCTCTTTAAAAAGCATCTTGCAAATTGTCAAATTTCTCAAAAATATTCTTCTGTTTTTCTAGTAGTCGTTTCCCGAAGCTTTCTAAAAGCTTCTTTTGCTTTTCCATTATTGCCACTTGCAGTATTTCATTTTTTCTTCAACTTTCCTCATACTCTACCTTTCTCTTCCAGCATCTTCTTTTGATCTTCATTTTTTTGTTTAGAAATCTTTTTTAGAAATGGCTTTTGTGCTCCTAAAACCTTCTGTAGTTTGTCGTTTCTCGATTTTTTTTTTAATGTCTCTTAATCTTTTTCTATCAAACACCGTTTTTTCAAGCTCTTTCAAGATCTTCTTTCCTTCATTCAAAATTTTTTTTATTTCCAATTGTAGTTTTTGATTTTTTTCTTCTAATTCCCTTATACTCTTCCTCTTCTCTTCCAGCACCTTCTTTTGTTCTTCATTTTTTTCCAGTCATTGTTTTACAAGCCTCTTTACAATCGTCTTTTTGTTCTTCTAGAACCATCTTCAACTCTTATTTTTCTTCTAATCGTCATTTCTCAAATTCTTCTTTTTTAATTGTCGTCTCTCATACATATTTTTTTTTCAAACACCATTTTTCAAGGTTTTTCTGTTCTTTCAAAATTGTTTCTTGCATTTCTAAAACCATTTTTATAAAAAATATTTTTCTGCTTTTCTGATATGTCGTTTTCCAAAGCTTTTTTAAAGTTTCTTTTGCTTTTCCTTCATTTCCAGTTATAATTCTACATTTTCTCTTGTAATTCCCTTATTCTCGTCTTTTTCTCTTCAAGCATCTTCTTTCGTACGTCATCTTCGTGTTCTTTTGCCTTTTCCAATCGTTTTCAAGCTTCTTTGGAATCATCTTTTGTCCTTTTAGAAGCTTCTTTAGTTCGGTGTTAAACACTGATTTCTTCCAAAATAATTTTTTGTTATCTCAGAATTGTTTCTTACATTTCTAGAACCTCTTTTTTATTATTCTTTATCTTCTAACCGGCGTCTTCCAGAATTATCGTTTGCTTCTCTAATTGTCGTTTCTCGTATTCTTTTTCTTTCAAACGGTAGCTATCAAAATTTTTTAATATCTTTTTTGTTCTTCCTTTCTTACATTTTTAGAACCTTATTTTGTATTTCTTTTTCTTCTAAAAGTAGTTTTTCTAGATCCTCCATTATTTTTAAAAGATTCTTTTCTTAACTTCTGCGACATTTTATTTCTATACAAGGACCAATGTGATTCTCTGATAATATGTACATGTTTTTAAATAATAGCATATTTAAAATTTTCTGTATACAGTAAGAGATGCTTATTTTTAAACTTTCTATAGTTAGAAAAGTTGCTTTGACTGTTTTGAATGAACCGTTTACAATTTTGTAGAATAATCGTTTGTGTGTTGTCTTCAATCAATTGAGAAAATTGATTTAAACACACAAGGACATTCAATAACCCACTAATATTTCCCTGACGTCATTACGGGAACAAGGTGACGTTTCACAGATGAATTGCTTTGCTATACAACAATGAATAACTGTTAGGAGA
This sequence comes from Tribolium confusum, assembly GCA_029207805.1. Classification (NCBI taxonomy): domain Eukaryota; kingdom Metazoa; phylum Arthropoda; class Insecta; order Coleoptera; family Tenebrionidae; genus Tribolium; species Tribolium confusum. The sequence goes on from JALGAY010000004.1 coordinate 3,935,084, forward strand.
GTGACGGTATTTACGTCATGTATATATATTACCTTTTTGACCTTTGCTATTTTACGTGTATAATACTTCAAACAATCAACGTCAATCAAAATTTGATCCATTTAATGCTTGAGATTTAGAAAAAGGAAGTTAGAAGAAAAATAAATACAAACGATATAATCAGAAAAATATAAAATTAGTTAGACATTTGTATAAATAAAACACTGATGTAATAGTTAGGTGTTGTTGTAGGTTGTAGGTGTTTAAACTCAGAATGGCAAATTTATGCTAATTTTGCTATGAAATCTGTCTGGTGCAAAAAAATGCAAAAAATTTTAATATTCATTAAAGAATATAGTGAAGTGTGCAGATACGCCATCTTGTTGTAACTAATCAAAAAAAAGACAAATTTTTTGAGATTATCAAGTTTAGTTGTTACAGAAATAACAATTTTTAAAGTAAATCTTGTTTTTGTCTAAGAAAAAAATCATGTGTTGGTTTCATTTGCTGTTTTAAGTCAAAACAGGTATACTTTCGGACGCCTCGTTCAAAATGCGGGTGTGTCGCACTTCACATAACAAAAAATAAATTCAAATATGTAGTTATTATTTTGTAAAATTTATTTAAAAAACAAGAATCGAAAAAACAGCGTCTTATTTAAACAATTTTTAAGATTTATTACTAAAAAATGTTCAAGCAAGGTTGACAATTGCACAAAAGATTAGAAATTTATTCAAAAGAAAAGTTACTAATTGAGGATTGCCAACATAACGACGTAAAAAATGTTAAGAGAGAGCTAAAATATTATTAAATAACTTGAAGATGTCTAAAAGCTGTGCAGTGAACCGGAATTATTATTTAATGCTTTAATAATAGACAGAGTTTTTGTCTAATTTAAATAACTATATTTGAGTTGACGAAAGCAATAATTTTTGTTTGATAAATTGGTCGTTCATAAATCATCCACATTTGGTAATGCTGTTGACTAATTAATCACAAAATCATAAAATAACTACAATAACAGTTTGACATTTTACAAATTGACTGAGTTTATACAGAGAGCAATTTATAGTAGATAATTTAAGAAACGGGGCGATTTGAGTCAATTTGAGTAATTTCTAACAGAATTAGAGAATGATAAATTGCTATAAATTACGTATTTTTGTATCAAAATCATTTTTTTTTTCCCGAAATATAAAAGTTTTCTAAACTTTACGGCAAAAAACCGTAAAGCGACTTTGTATCTAATTGAATTCAATTAATATTTATTATTAATAGAAATACTTTTGTAACAGGTATTAGAAATCACTTACCGGTTTAAGATCGCAATGGATGATGTTTTCCTTCTGAAGAAGCCTGAGACACTTAAGAATGGAAGTAGCAAATCTTCTGATTAAATTTAGACTAAATCCACGGTAGCTGTTCTTCTTAAGCAATTCGAAGAGATTAAGACTGTAATAAATTCCCAATGAAAATTTATTAGCCCCAGTGAGAGTATCAAAACACGTGTAACAATATTTCTGTGCTAATTAATACAATGTTATTGGATAAGGTATCAAGCAAGACGACAAATTAATCATGTTGCTTCCTTTAAGGTAGTAATCTAGCTTTGTTTTTTTTTTCACAGTTCAAAGGAAGTTGTTAACAGCACGTTTCGTTGTTTTACAGGAAATCCAATGTTTGTCATGAATAAGTTGTCAGTTTAATTGAGACATTTGCTGAATTTCAGTGTGATTAAACAGGTTCAAGCAAATATAATTTATTGTTTTATAGAAATTTCAGATGAGAGCAGTAATGGATCACAAAGTTACATCATCAAACTTTGAAATAGCATTACAATCTAGGTAGGTTGTAATTACAAAATCTAAAATTTAGAATTTATAGTTTAATTGAAACATTTCAGCCGGAATGAATTCGTAAACATTATGGAATCGTGCAACTCAGTACTAGATTTATTTCGTAAAAAAGCGAATAATTTATTCGTTTTGAATTTATTAAATTTCCGTAATTTCCGGTAACAGAAACCTTGTAAATTTGTATTAAAAAAGTGTGGTTTTCTGTAAACATGTATTTAATTGTAACAGTCATCGTGTGCCTACTCTTATTCCCAAAATGACATTTTCTATTTAAAAAAAAGATCTGAAAAAATTCTGATATATTATAAGAGTTATAGAGTTCATTTTCGATGGTTTCTAGTGCTACTTTTTCGAGACAAATGTAACAGTATAACAATTTTGCACTAGCAGCTTTTGTTTTTGAGATACATCGCTTTTTTATTTTTAAATATTTTTTTTAAATTCCAAATATTTTTTATTTTTTCAACCAATTCAAAAAGTAAAAATTATTACTACAGATTTTTACATAGAATCGAATAGTGTAATTCGAAACTTTTAGACTATTTAATTGTTGAAATATGAACCAAAGTTACATTTTTCAAAATAGAAATTACAGTTGACTGTGATTCAAAAAAAATCGTTATTTTCTTTTCTTTGCAAAGATCTATCTTTTACTAGAGTTTCTGTTTTATAACTAGTCAGGTAGTTTTGAATAAACTAAGTAAACTATATAAACAATAGTACAAAATAGGTTTCTCTTGTATCCAATGTAAAGTGGCATTAATAAAAACAAAAATTAGTTTTTATCGAAAAAAAATTCTTATTCTCTTATTTCAGTAAGTGTCTAAAAACAACATCTTCTTTTTTTTGTAATAAATACTCATTTGTGTTTTATTCTATTGTCGTAAATTATCTCTATGTGCTTGTTTCACTTATTTTTTTTTAATAAATTTAAATATTTTTTTTTAAATTGGTCCATTATAAGTGACTAAGATCTTGTAGTTCCGAGAACTATTTTTAAGATTCTTTTAATGCTTTTACTATGGCAACGCAACGCTTGTCAAAACTTTTAATTTATACCATAATAACTACATTTTCAATTTAAAATAACTTATAACAAAAAAATACAAAAAATGTTTTTAAATAAGAAAAACATATTTAATATCTTTGTTAAAATTAAACTTGTACCATATTTGCTAAAAACTTTTTTTTTGTATTTTTTCCAAAATTTTCTTAAATTATTTTATTTACGATATAAACTTTGGTTTTTTTTAAATTTTCTATTTTTTTAGTACTCACTCAAAAAATTTTGTTATACATTTTTAGACCTTGGATCTTGAGCCACTCATAAAATATAAGTTTTTGAAGAAATTATCACTTATTTCAAAATGCTTGCAATTTCCCAATATTTTTTCAAAATTTTTGTTTTTAAATGTGATTTATGGAAAGAGTAAAAAAATAACATCAGTTCCTTTCGGTAATTGAAAAGCATGAACTGGGTTCTATTCTTTCTATGTTTGTATTAGTTTTTTTCCTATTTCAAATATTTATTCTCTTTCTTCTTTCATTTTGTCGTTTATCTTGTTTTTGTTTTCTTTAGTTTATTTTGACTTGACAGTTACGTTTCAAACATACTTTTATTAGTAACTTCAACCTATTTCAATCTTCAATACCACAACAAGAGCCACTGGAGCACAGGTTAGAAAATTCCAAGCAAATTCTTCAATGCTTCACTAATTTTAGAAGCTGAAGGCAATATTCTACCAATTTTTAAAGCCACAAGCGACATTTTTGTCTATAAAAGCTTTTGTGTATAAAACTTAGGCAATATGCTACTGATTTTTAAAACAAAAAGAAGCATTTTTATCTATTTCTAAATAAAAACGGCAAAAACGACATTTTTTTATTAACTTAGAAAATCGAAGATAAAGTTTTACTAATTTTGAAAGATGCAAGCCAAATTTTAGTATTTAAAAGTTGAGCAATTTTTCTTATTAATTGTTAAATTAATATAAACAAAAATAACACTGTTTCTGTAATTTTGGATCGACAGGTCAGATTTTACTAATTTTGAGAGACAGTATTTACTAGTTTTGTAAAAAAGACCAATAATTTTCCAACTTTTGAAGCCAAATGCCACATTAATTATTGATTTTTTGTTGATAACAAAAATGATAAGATCGTCTTCTAAATTTGAAAGCCAAAAATGACATTTTACTACTTTCGAATTTTTAACTTGCAACTTTTAGTTTGCAATTTCTCAATGTATTTTTTCATAATTTCCGTTTTTGTATGTACTTTATAAAAAAAAAGTATAAAAATATAAGTTTTTTAATAATTATTATTTTTCAATTTTCAAAGTAAAATATCATTATAAAAACTGCGTGTTTCAATTTTTTTTTTTTTACTGCTTTTTATTCTATGACTTAAAAGGCCAAGCTTATTGTGGGGAATTAACTCCTTCTATGTTATTTTCAAAAATTAAAATAAATACATACTTTTTTCTTCGAATGTCTGTAGTTTCAAAAAAGTCTTTATTTCAATAATTTTAAAAAAATGTTTAATCCAACAAAATTCTTGCAAACCAGTGGCAGAGCGCTTTCGGGAACTATGTCTCATCTTCAGTCCTTAAATAACAACATAAAGAGGTGATATTAAGCCTCTATGAGAGAGAAAAGCACTAAGAAAGGTGTTTGGGGGAGTGAAAGATAAGGAAGGCAACTGGAGAAGAAGAACAAATAAAGAAGTAATGAACATATATGGATACCCAAGCATAACCCAAAAGGTAAAGGGTCAAAGAGTGCGGTGGTTAGGTCACGTAGGGAGGATGGCGTCGCATAGGCATACAAAAAAAGCGCTACTGGGAGGAAAAGGAAGCAAAAGAAAAAGAGGGAGACCGAAAAAGAGAGGGTTGGAGATGGTAAAAGACGATCTAAAGGGAGTAGGAGTCCGGGACTGGATGGAAGGGAGCAAGAACAGAAAAAACTGGAGAAAAATTATCGAAAAAATTGAAGCCATGGGCCCGAGGGCCTGAAGAGCTATTGTATATATTAAGCCTCTATAAACAACAAAAATAACAGCATAAAGAGATGTTATTAATTATAAAGATAAAAAAAACATTTTTTTAAGTCACATCCAACTATGTTTTCTACCTAAAAAAATTAACTTTGCATTATCTCAAAAATAAAAAAGTTTCAAAAATCCTTTAAATAGGTACATGATTCAATTCTACGTAAAAAAGTACGAGCATAGTAGTGTCAATTTGCACTTTTTTAATTAGTTAGAAAATAGAAAAGTTACGAAAATTTTTGAGAATCGAACACAAATCAAATTTTAAAAATAAAAAATGGTATTACAAAACTGTTTATGCCATTAGATTTGTCCCAAAAAAAAGCACAAGAAAGTATTATTCGTTTGATTTGTATGTGTGATGGTCGGACCTACAAAAAACCTCAAAAAAAATCAAAGAAAAAAATATGAATTAATTTTATTAAATAGACAGTTTTCTTTATTTAGTGATTCAGTAAAATAATTTATGTAATTTTGTTTAAATTCTAATTTTGATATTAAACCTTTTTTTTCGATGATTTTATGCCAAAATCGTAAATTTTGCCAAAAACCTTAGACCATTCACAAATCCGCTTCGCTGTAATGGACTGCTAATACGGTTCAGAAACACACGAAAACATCTAAAGGACAAAAGTATATCTTGGTCCTTTACTGTGCCGGAACGATTTCAAGTTCTTCCTTTGTAACGTTGCCATATCATGTTTTTAAATTTAAATTTAGTGTAAGAAAAAAATATATAGGTCTGCAGAATAAAATAAATTGTATCAGCTTTAAAAATTTTGCAAATGTTACATGATCTTTCTATTTTAAATTGGCTGTTTGGTTTTTTTAATCCCCAACTTTGAAGCAAAATAAATTTGACAACTGCGTACACCGGCGCGCGGTGTTGAAAAGAAAGAAACAAAATGTATATCTCTGTCACTTGCATGTTGGTGTGTAACTCACGCACAGGAACGTTAGGAGATTGGCAGTCCATTACAGCGAAGCGGTTTCGTGAATGGTCTAAGCCAAAAACAGAAAGCTAGACCGTTTGCTGTTAGTCTATTGTGCGACTCAGGTAGCTCGGAGGGTAACTTTTGTGTATAAAATTAAGACTCCCATAGGCCAGTCTCAATTCGTAATTTAAAATTTGATTTTATCAAAAATAAATAATTTAAAGACAAAATAAAATAAATTAGTTTTTAATTGATTCATATCATAGAAAGATTAAAAGATTGAAATTTTCGCTTAATCAATTTGTTTTTTATTTACAGCTGCAAAAAAATGATATAAAAAATATTAGGTAGTAATTGAGTAAAAAGTAGGGTATAAAAAAAATAAATTTTGAGACACCCGGTATTGTTACACACCTGAATAAAAACTTTTTACAGAAGTTTCAACAAATCAGTAATTTACTTGTAAATTTCAACATTTTATCGATCCTTTGAAAACTTCACTTGCATGCAATATAAAAATTCCAATCCTTTCCTTACCTGAGCAGTTCAAAGCTAATGCACAGGTGATTCCTAAAAGTGAAGTGTTCTAACATATGGATGACGTTGTGATTTCCATCTTTGTCCTTCTTCCTTAGATGATCAAGTATCCGAACTTCAACCAACGCCGGATGCTGAAACCTCTTCTTATTCCTTATGATCTTGATAGCAACATGCTTATTGGTCATGTGATCAAGCGCCCTGATAACTTGTCCAAAACTACCCTTTCCGATAACTTCGAGAATTTCGTATCGGTAGCAGATGTGATCGTGCAGAACCTGAATAAATTATTACAAATTTACTGCCGTAATACAGTCACGCATATTATGGAAAATGAGAATTAAAGTAAAAGACGGTGCGGGTCTATTGTGATTAAACCGGGGATTGAAGCGCTAGGAACTGAATTAAAGCGATGATAAATGCTTTTGATAGTAAAACTAGTTAATCTAGATTCATATTTCAGGATTTATCTATGTATATACCTTGATGTAGCTCCCACTTTCGTCATCGTAGCCACTATTTTGGGAACCCCCTATTTCACCATGAATTTTGCATGCGTTCAGGCCGAGATACCAAATTTTAGAGTATTTCTCTATTTCAGTCTTCTCGTATTCGGTTAAGCGGTTCCCATAGAGTCTGAGAGCCTCTAAAATTGCAAAACAACCATTTTTTAAATAGTGAAACAACAATAATAAAATTAAGATAAAATTGTAGCACAAAGAAATTGACGTTTAGAAAAAATTTTAAAGACTTTACAATTACCCTAAAATAAAAACCAACTTCAAAATTTTTCTTTATAGAAAATTAAAAGTTTATAACAAAAAACAGGGTGGTAAGACATCAGGAAAAGTATCTAATTTACAATACGAAAAACAGAATTTTTTTGGTAAATAAATAACAGATCTGGGTGTGTAATACTGAAGCCCTGTTTTCAACAAAAAAAAATTATTTGTCAGCTTAATATTTTAAACAATCATTTCAAGGACACTCTGTATATAGTTTTTTTAGTATCTACTTTAAAAAAATATTGTGTGCGTGCTAACCATAATCCATAAATAAAGTGCTTTCGTCTAATACAGCTTGATTGAATTTAAGTTTGTAATCCTTTAAATAAGCAAAACCACTAAACTAATGACAATGATATAACAAAATCGATTACTTAAATTAATTTTCTTGTGGCGATATATTTGCTTACTTCATGTAATTCCTCTCAAGAGAGAATAGGTACATTGCAAAAACTTGTTCTCATTAAAATTCAAAAGTTAAGAGGTATTTTCGTCTAATTACTCCAAACATATTTTGTTTAGAATGTTTTACATTTATTATAAATTGTTTTCATTTTTTCGATTTTAAGTCAAGGGAAAAACTAATTTCTTGTTCATTTTATGGCAACGAAACGTGCCAAACGTAAAAAACGTGCCAAAAATGAGAAAGTGTATATCAGAAATGAATAACAATTGAAATTATAAAAACATCAGATTCAAGTGCAGTAATGAAACAAAGATAAAACAAATTAAAAAAAAGGAAAAATGTTTGTTTATTTAAACAGAAGATATAGAGTTACATAAAACAACACTAACAATATTATAACTGCAAATAAAATAAAATAAAAATGAAAAAATACAAATTATTAAATAACCAAAAAGAAAAAGATAAAAAAGAAGGTGAGTTTACAAAAAACTAAGTAAAAACAAATCTGAAAATTGTAGTAACCAAATAATATATCTAAAAACTATAAAAAATTAAAAGAAAGATAATAAAAACACAAATGTCTATTAATTTTAATAATTCAGAAATAATACATAAAATAACATAAATACAAACAAACAAAAAACATAAATAAACACCTACCACAAAATTGCAAACAGTACAACAAAGTACGAAACATCAAATAGGTAAAAAAATAAGAGAAAATGCAAAAAAAGAAATACAAAGAGAAAATACAAAATACAAGAAAGTACTAATAAGTAAAATTATCAAAAACATAAGTTGTAGCAATAACACATAAAGAAAACTGGCAAAATTGAAAAAATATAATTAGAAATAGACAACAGTCGAATGTAAAAAAGTACAGAACAAATCTAATAAAATTAAAATGTAAAAAAATAATATGTTAAAAAAAGAAATCTATTTATTTAAATAATTAAAAAGATTTCATAAAATATCAGAATTAGCTATAAGTGCAATCAATAAGAGATAAAAAACACAGTAAGTAAACGTAGACTAACCAAGAAAGTAAAAACTGTAACAAAAAAAAAGAGTTAATTTACAGAAAAAGAACTAAATAGGTATCTGTAGAAAAAAAATATTGTTTGAAATAGATAACAATAAAATATATATCAAATGCGGTAGAAAATAAACATAAATAACAAGACAAGATGTAAGTAGTAAAAAAAAAACAAGAAAAAATGTAACAACATTATAAAAAGACTAATTAAAGAAAAAAACTGTAAATTTGTAAATTGCAGAGTAATAAGACAATCAAAAAGTATAGAAAAAATAAAAAAATTGTAATACGGTCAGAAGTGAATAAAAAATAAAAAAATAAAAACAAATAAAAAAAGAAATAATGAGAGAGAAATTTTTTTTATTTGAATAACTCAATGATTTCAGAAGAATTACGTAAGATAATACAGTTATAATCACTGCAAATAACAAGAAATAGAAAGTCTTAAGAAAGACAATAAGATGTCAAACAACAAAAAAAACTTATGGCAGAAGCTACGTGAAAGCAAAACTCTAAATTTGAAAAGTGAAGCAATAAAACAACTAAAAAATATGCGGAAAATAAGAAATTATCGGGAATAGACAACAATCAAAGATATAAAATCGCTAAAATATTAGTTAATTCGGCTTGAATATAGAAATTATTGTCTGAAACGAACATGGGGGCCGACCCAAATTTTATTTATGCATAAGAGCAAAATTAACTAAAAAGATTTGCAAAAAAACAAAAATTTTGGATAGCGAAGAAATCAAAAATCTTTCTTGGAAAATTAAAACAAATAATTATGAAGATCAAAATAAAACGAATTCAAATAAAATCAAAAATTGAAATTATGAGAACAATATGAATTGTTTCAATGTTTTCTTCTTATCTAAGTTTATAGTATAAATCTTGAAAAAGAAGAAAGAGTTAGAGCATCAAAAATAAGTAGTCAAAAAAATCAACTAAACAATAGATAAAGTAAAGAAACTAAAAGACACAATTAAAATAATGCAAAAACAAAGTTAGCTACGTTATAAAAATGTATAAAAGAAGGTAGAAGAAGAAGACTTGATACGTAATCAAACAAAGAACAATGTCTTTTAAAATTGTGCTTTATTATTTTTTAAGAAAGAATATAAAATTCCTGTAATAATTTCGTTACTTTTTTCGCACAAACTTTCTGCTTAGTTTTGTTTGTTCTTTTCGCCAATCAAGATTTCCAATCCCCTGAGCAAACACCAAAACTTCAGAGTTGTACTGTTTTGGTCCTTAACCTTTATGAGCGAATTGAAATTGTTTTTAACAAAATAAATAAAAGCACAAAAGAAGTTAAATACGTTTAATTTTCCACTTATTACATTCATAAAAATAGATGAGTTAATATGTCGGTTTTGCAGAGTAAAATGCAGATCGTTGAACTTAATTCATAAAACAAAATGCAAAACTAGTCCATATTAATATGATAATTTTGCCGAAAAATAAAAAAGTTGTTTAAATATGTAGTTATTCCCACGTTTTTTTGCCAATTACGTTGATTACAAGCGAGGAGAATTTATAAAAATTCGTAATTTTATCGCATTAACACCAACGCGTTTCCTATATTTGGCAACTTTTCGTATTTATGAAATGCGAATATATTCCGGTTATTTATTTTTCGCTTCGTCGAGATTCCTAAGGAAAAATAATTTACCTGTTGGTGTCATAGGAAACCCATTGTTTTCCCTATTATTATTTGTCGTGCCTTGAATTTCCACAGCTCGGGAATTGTTATTGATAGGCGGGAATGAATCAACCATCGGTGAACTCGGTGTCAAATTTGTTTTACTTTGGTTCAAGTTGAGTCGCGATGACGATTTATTACTCTCCCAAAACGGCAACTGTAAAGAAATTTTCCTGAAATATGGAATTGGTGATCGTGTGAACAACTGACTTTAAACTAGGTCACACAACGCCAAAACTAGTCCACCCTTTCAGCCAAAATTGTTTATAATTATTGCAGTTTGGTTATTTTTAGAATCAATTTTGCCGAAAATAGACATGCGAGCTTTGGCACGAACCGTAAACTTAGAAAGTTTTAAACAGTTTTATTCACCTTTAACATTATACAGTATGTCCCCGGATCGACTTTAAAAAACATAAAAAATTCTTATTTTTGAGAAAATTTCACCCTTGTTGTGTTACCCTCCTTGTTTTCAAACTCCCAAAACACAGATTACTTTTTATTTAACTCGAACAAAGAGAATTATTAAAAAAGAAATTTTTGTAAAATTCTTCAAACTTTGACCTCTGATATCTTCTAAACGCCAATAGCTAAAAAATTATAAAATACCTTTTTTAGAGAGTTAAATTTCCTACAAAAAATGTAAATAAAATATTTTGTACGATCAAGTAGTGACGAGATATAAATTTTACGAAATAGAACTAAAGAAAAAAAAGAAAAACTGAGGTGAGAGGGTCCTTCCTATTAAAATAAAGAGCTTATCTTTAAAAAGCATTTTCTAAAGGTGCCTAAGAACCAATTTTTCAGTGTTAAAAGTTAAAAAAACTCGATTTTTTTGGCCCACCTTACTGTACACAATTTGTTTTAAACGACCCCACAGATAAAAGTCCATTGTTATGAGATCAGGACTTCTTGGTGGCTATAAAATGCTACCATTTCTCCCTATCTAGTTATTATGAAATTCTGCATTGAGCCACTTCTGAAAAACTTTTCCATTTGGTAGTTTAAAGTCAATTCATCCAGATTATCAGCTTAAAACTTTTGCAACATTTCCAAATATAAATTCGATTTAAATTTTGAGCAAAAAAATATGGGCTGTTAATGCCACAGTACGAAACAGCACACCACAATTAACTTCTCTTAAATATTGTCCCGACAAGAAATCCTGAAATTTAGATTCGTCTCACTCCAGTACTGCTAATGTTGAGATGAAACGACTCTGTTAGTTGAAAAGATTGATTCATCGAAGAACAAAATTGCCTTCCTTCTTAAAGACAACCTTGAAATTTCTTTTGCGAAATGAACGGCAAGAACTGCAGCAGCATCGTCTTCATTGAACAGCTTCTTTGACTTCTTAATCTTTAAAACCGAGCCCGTTTTAAGAAATTCGGTCAGCAAGTTTTTTGCACCGAAATTTGAAATAGTAACTTCCGGGTATTTTTGGTTAAATTTTCTGATAACAACTCGATAGAACTCTTTCTCAATTCCGTAACATTGAATTAGATAAATTCTTTGCTATGAAGTCAACATTATAGCTTAAATACTGTTCAAATTAGCAAAGATTTAATTTGCAGTTCTACTAACTTATTAGATTTGTCATATGCTCTTAATGGTATTTTTCAATAAAATCTACCTCTAGAGTTACTTCTAAAAATTACGGAAAAATTAAATCCAAATTATAAAGATAAATGATATTATCTTGTAAACTTTTCAAATTAAATAAGAAGTGTTTTGGAAATTTGAAAACAAGCAGAACTAATCAACAAGAGGGAAATCTTCTGAGAAATCAAAAATAAAAATTTGTTTCCTCTTTCAAAGTCGATCCGGGGACATACTGTTTTTATAGTTTGTCTAGAAATGCTTGAATTTTGATATAGTGCAATAGAGTCTTTAATCAAGCTAGTCGTTTCGATGACAAAAGCCCACAGTCCCACACTTCTCTTTACAACAACTCTAAATAAATCCCTCATAAACTAGTTTGTATGTCAAAGTCAAAATTCAAGTATTTCTAGAGAAATTCTAGGTAGTTCACTTACTTCAGAAATAAGCGTACTTTTCGATGTCGAATGACCATTTTTAGAAGAAGATTTGTTCAAATGCTTGCTAGGTGCAGTAGTCTGTGCTTTGGACCCATACTTCGGTAATACTTCCTTGTGGTGGTGAGCTGCTGGACTCTGAAAAAAAAACAAGAATTATTTTGATAATCAACAACAATTATAAAAGACTTAGCAAAGTAACAAAAAGCAGAAGCAACATCTAAACAAATTATTTTAACGTTGTCGTGAGTCTCAACATCAGTATCGACGTGAAAGCAGCTCACAAAATAACGGTTTAAAACAGATATAAAAACAAATCTATTTGATACGAATATTAATTATTGTTGATACATTAGTTCTTTTTTAACTTTTTTTGAATGCTTGTTCTTTCTCTCTGGGACTGATTATGTTGTTTTCTTGATTTTTCCGCGATCCACGCAGATATCTGTGATAAGTCGTTGATGTGATAGACAACCAAAACAAAGATTATTTATTTCGAGCTCACGTCGTGTTTTGAGCCGCAAACCGATCGATCCTTGCTATTATTATCTAAAAATTCTAAAACTGGCTCAAAATCAAGCGTGAAAATTGTAATCTATAACCAGAGTTATTTTAAGGCAACAACCTGACGATTTTTCTCATCTTTATTATGTTGGCGTGAGCGTTCAAAAACCCCGTCGTGTATATACAACAGTAAATTAAATTGATATTGGAAGATTTCTCCTTTTCCGTTTTTATATTAAATCTTTTGAGACGGGTTTTCGAAAATGTAAAATACATGTTATGTATTATACCTTTTGCAACAATTCATGCAATTATGCGGTATCGAATGCAAGTTGCATGTACATCGATGTTAAATTAATTTTTCATGACGTTAAGCAAGCGTGCGTCTCAAAAACCACATGCAACTTTTTAATAGATTTATGGAATTGTCTCTTTGATAGATTAGATGATAAATATCTGTCTGTTAACGCTCCTTATTTGTCTAATGTTGTGGAAATGGAAATAATAATGATAAGATTCAGATTTACGTAAAGAAGTTGAATGAAATGTTGCATTATAATAAAACAAAACAAAAAAAAATCAAAATATAAAACAGAATCTGAATCATAAATGTTACCGAAAGCTAGCAACCATGTATGTACACAGTTATATCCGGTTCTACAGATTATATAAACTTGATTTAAAAATTTATTAGATTCGGATTTTATCTACCATAAAAAATACTACCAAAGCTTTCTTCGTTGAGTAAATTTGTGTGTACCTATTTATTTAATTATTTATTTCATATAGAATTTCATTAGCAACACTATCTTGAAGCTGCAATACAAGAGAATTTCCTTTAAGGATATAAAAAATAGTAACAACAATTTTTTTATTTAATTAAAATTGCAGAAAAAAAATAATTATAGACTGTTTATAATTGTTGTATAGAGTAATCAAAAATAAAAATTTGATTGACTAATATATGTCAACAAGAATTTTGTACCTTATTTTCAGATTTCAACATAACTGATGAAACTATGGAGAAGACACATATCTAGAATTGTTGGTCGTTTTTAGAGAAACAAAAAGTGTTGATAAGAAAAATATGAAGTTTAAAATCAAGTAAATAGGAGAGTCTCTCAACTTTCGATTATTTTTATTAAACAACAACCGAGCTACTGGACTCAAAAATGAAGAATTATGTAGTCTGTACGTTTTGTTAAATAGAAATTATCCTCAAAATTGTCTAATCTAATTTGTTACCTTTTAAATAAATATCTGTCGTCATTTCTTAAATATTTTTCATAACTAGTTATGTAGCAAATATCAGAAGTAGATTTGAGGCTAAAAAAATATAAATTAATTAAATTTAAATAAAAATAAAAAATCACATTGGTTCAAAATCGTTCTATTACGGCGTTTTATCTTGTTGTTCCTAATTTTCTATTGTTTTCTTTAATTATGTTTCTACCTTTCCCAGATCTTCTAATCTAAACCTTCACTCAATTTCTCATGAGATTATCTCCAAATTTATGGCATTTCTAAAAGATTTTCTCTTTTATGTTGTCTTTTTTTTGTTCTTTTTTCTCTACCATTTGTTGTTTTTCTGAATATTTTATTTATAGTTGTAGTTTTTTAAATTCTTCTAAAGCTTCTTTTGTTTTATTTTAGTTGCAATTTCTCTTCTTCTTTTTTCTCTAAATGTTGTTATGCAAGTTATTTTAAAAACTTCTTTTAGTCTTCTAAAATTTTCTTTTGTTCTATTTTAATATGTTTAATCTATAATTTTCATATTATTCTAGAAGTTCTTTTTTAAAAAAATATTTTTCAATATAGTTTTTCCTTTACTCGCCGCTCTCATTTACCGTTTTTTATTTTTTCTACAAATCGTAATTGTTTTTTATTTTTTCATAAAATAAACAATAGCATATGACATTTGTGACTTGAAAAGCTATATTACTTATAAATTATGTTTAATAATATACTAAATTTGCGATCTCTAGATAAAAACTTATTTTTATATCAAATTGTCATCTTTTAAAAAAGTATAAATTCTAATTTTTGCTTTATTTATTTAATTTAATAAAATTGAAATTGTAACACAAATTAAACAATTTGATTAATTAGTTATGAGGTGTAAAGCTGCAAAATCTGATATTAGAGTATATTATGTACGATATAAAAAGCCAATAACACCTCTCCAAATTTTGTAAAAGTTACTTAATTCCTACTTTCAAACACCTGTTTCGGTATAATTATGATTGAAATAATAATTAGAATTTAATTATATCATTTTAATTAGGTATAATAGTAGCGATAAAAAACCTACGTTTCAAAATAATTGTTATTGCTGTGTTCTACGTAAATTCTTTAATTTAATTTATAAACAATAATTACTCTAAAAATGTTAATTTAAAATTAGGAAGTAATAAATATGTTAAAAATTGGCCAATATAGTTATACTCCTGCCATTATTTATATGTTTTATTGCAATAATTTACAGTTAGTTATCTTAACTTTTATCTGTTAGTTTAATTTTAATTCGAGGTCTTCCGGGATCCAAAACTGTATTAAATAAAAATATATTAATACGTATTTGTTCTCTGAAATCATTTTAAATTTTTTATAAAACATTAATCAATATGAAAAACATAGTTTTTATGAGTAATAACGTCGTTATCATTAATAAAAGTTACGTTTTAAATTATATCTTCAAATCAAAAGTTTAAACGAGCAATGATTTATTTTTTCACGAACTTTCCATGTTTCCAAATTTATGACAGTTTTAAAGTTAACGAATATTCTTTTACAGAAGCAATTAACGTCGCTATAAAGATAAATTTCTTTGACGTTTACTTAATTTAGCTATAACTGGAAGAAAGCTTTACGATGATAGTTAAAACGGTTTTATTTTTCTACATTTGCTAATTGTGTCAAAGAAAACTTAATTTGCTCGATCCAATTTTTACATTCTTTCTCAGTGCATTCAGAAATAATCTCAAGCCACGTGACACAGTGGAGTCATCTCGCAAAATTTTAATTTGCATTTTACAAAATAATGTAGAAAAGGGTTGAAAATCGAAGTTTCTTAAATTTCTAATAACGTCAGTGTTACGACCACGCCTAGTTGCTGTAATTCTCGACTTTAGAAACGTCACAACCAATAATAACCGAGCAATGAGTTGCGTACACACACTGCAACCAATCAAACGTATTACGCCTGCTGACGTCAGTTGACTTCCCCCTGACATAAATTATTCTTTATGAAGTTTCAAAAAAATGTAGAGGATAACCAGACATTGTTTTTTTCAGTGACGTAACTTCAAAAAAAACTGTGTTAAACAAGCGTTTTATTAAATTTTTTATTTTTATCTAGTCACGTGGATTGGGGTTATTTCTGAAGGTGCTGTCCTTTATCTTGCAAACAGATAATAAAATGCCAAAATTGAATGTATTGCACAATTCAAAAGTTAATAAATTGCCTATTTGACATTAACCAGGACCTTTAATTAAGATTGTGTAAAAATAAATTCTCTTTACCTTTACGCTTTACGTGGTTGTAATTAACATTTTAAGATAAAATCAATACAAAGCCTACAGATTTAAAATGAATTCCCCACACGCTCGCTCAATTTTCACATTTGGTTTTTCAAAAATTTATAAATACAGAAATTTGATCCAACATTAGCTTTATTGCATTATTAAACTCGCATAATTTAATAATAAACGCATAATGCGATGCGTGTCCTGACAATAAATCTTTTAGGTTCACAAGGATAATCACCGCTATCAAATCTAACGCACGTCAGTGTCAATTATGGCGCCATTTCTGGTAATATTATGACACGTGGCGACCCTTGGACGGTCAGTAAAAGAATTCTGATTAATTCAAGCAAATAATTTGCGTTACTCGCTTTCCACTCTAGGATATCCTCTTTGTTTAAGTGTGATGAAATCTGCAATTACTACATTCATTGCCACACAAACTGTTTCATGAAAGTGGTTTATTTTAATATAAAACGAAATTTTCACTAGCAGGATAGATGTATACTTTCAATTAACTTGGTTTCTCTTATATTAAAAAGTTAAGTTAGATAAATTTTATTTATCAGGTGCTTAATGTTAGTGCATTCTCTATTGGAAATTGTGACATTTGCAAAATGTCACGCTTTGCCTCTGAAACTATTTCACTTTGATGGTATCTTCATGCGATGCATAAAAGAGAAAAGTCGGTGTACTAACTTCAGGCAATTTGTTTATTAAAAAAAAAATCAGTGAAAACCTAACTAGTTTTGTAGATCGACCAGTGACTACAACAATGAAGCAAGAGCAACTAAAAGCTATTCTGACAATTCAGGCAATACATGAAATGCTTGAAGATTGTGGAAATTAAATATTTTACGTCATAAATCCAATCATTATCGACTTTTAATAAAATGCCTTGTGTTTTCGACTTGTAGTTGCAGTTTTCATCAAAAAAAGCTATAAAATGCCTCTTCATGCCTTTGTAAAAGCATGAATGTTTGTGTCTCCTGTTTCGACATTTATAAAATGACTTTTGTGATAGCCAATTTTTATAATTGTGATCTACAATTTCTAATACTTACATATTTTTAAGAAAAAAACAATTTATGACTGCAACTTTTGTAAAATGCCTTTTATACAGTACAACCGTTCTTAATCGGTCTTGGATTAGTCGGTCCTGGCATTAACCAGTCCATACTTTGAGCGAAATACATTAATAGCTAGCAGCAGAAATTGGTTGACGAGCTCTCCAAGTTTATTTTTCTTTAAATCAATGAAAAAGTAAGCACATATCTGTCTTTTTCATTATATGTTGCTTTTTCAAAGTTTTTTCCGAATAACGTTAAAAAATTTTTTTTTACAAATTGAGAAAGAAACAGAAAAAAAATCTTTTTCTTTCGGTTTTATACTTTTTTTAAACAAAAAGCGAGATTTTACTGAAACTTAGGATTAACTGAAAACGGCTAACCGGTCAGACTCGGTCCTGGCCACACCGGTTGAAGGAGTTCTACTGTTCTTTTCATTTTCATAAATTTTTGGCTGCGACTTCAAGTTTTTATAAAATTTCAGTCGTGACTTCTGGTTATTAATAAAAAGACCTACGATTATAGGTAAAACGTTTCCTGTTAATTACAATGTTTATAAAATGTCTTTTGGGACAGCCAATTTTTATAAAATGCCCCTTGCAGTTCCCATTTTTATAAATTTTTGCCTGCAGTTCCCAATTTTCATAAAATGTGATTTACGGCTACTGCTTGTAATAAAAAAGAGCTGTAAAATGCCTCCGGTTAATACCGATTTTTATAAAATGCCTTCTGTGACAGCTAGTCTTTATAAAATGTCTCTTGCAGTTCCCATTTTTATAAATTTTTACCTGCAGCTCCCAGTTTTTGTAATGCCACTTACGACTACTGTTTGTAATAAAAAAGAGCTATAAAATGCCTTCGGTTAATACCGATTTTTATAAAAAACCTTTTGTGACAGCCAATCTTTATAAAAAGTCTCTTACAGTTTCCATTTTTATAAATTTTTGCTTGCAAATCCTAGTTTTTATAAAATGTCACTTACAACTACAGATTGTAATAAAAAAGAACTGTAAAATGCCTTCGGTTAACACGGATTTTTATATAATGCCTTTTGTAACAGCCAATTTTTAAAAAATGCCCCTTGTAGTTCCCATTTTTATAAATTTTTGTCTGCAGCTCCTAGTTTTCATAAAATACCACTTACGACTACTGGTTGTAATAACAAAAGGTGTAAAATGCCTCCGATTGTTACAGATTTTTATAAAGTGCCTTGGGTAACAACCAATCTTCATAAAATGTCCCTTACAGTTATTATTTTTATAAATTTTTGCCTGTGGCTCCTAGTTTTTTACGACTATTGGTTTTGATAAAAAAATCTATAAAATGTCTCTTGTTCATTATAAAATGCCTTTTGTGACAACCAATTTTTATCAAATAAACCCTTCGATTTGTAATATTTTTTTACACAAAGACAATTTCTGACTGCAACTTAAAAGAAGGTAAAATGCCTTTTATACAGTACAAACCATGAGGATTAGTCGATCCTGGCATTAACCGGTCTTTTCTTTCAGACAAGTACATAATAGCTACCGGCATAAATTGCATGTCTGGCTTTAACTGTGCATCCGAATTTATTTTTTCTTAGTCAATTAGGAAAGTAGTAAGCAAGTCTTATCTGTTATGTTTCTTTGTCTGTTGCTTTTTCAGCCCTTTTTTTAAATTTTGTAAAACCGAATTTCTTGAAAATTGAAAAAAGAAGTAGAGAAAGATTTTTCTTTCGGTTTTGTTCTTGTTTCTACTAATTTCTCGTCCTACTCTATTTTTTTTTTAATAAATTTTTGGCTGCGGCTTCATGTTTTTATAAAATGTCAGTCACCATTTCTCCGGTTGATACCAATTTTTATAAAATGCCCTCTTTGCAGTATCCATTTTTATAAATTTTTACCTGCGGATCTTAGTTTTTATGAAATGTCACATACGGCTACTGGTTTTAATAAAAAAAAATTAAAATTTAATTATTTAATGCCTTTTGCAACAGCCAATTTTTATAAAATGCCCCTTGCAGTTTTCATTTTTTATAAAATTCTGCCTGCAGCTCCTATTTGTTATATAACGTTACAAGAGTTTCTAATTGTAACAAAAAAAAGCTATAAAATAATGCCTCTTGTTAATTATAAAATGCCTTTTGGGACAGAATTTATATAAAATACATCCTAAAATTTTCAAGAGTTTGTTTACAAAGAGGCGATTTTTTATTTCAATTTTTATAAAATGCCTTTTAAATATAGTTTCCAATTTTATAAAATGTTGCCTGCGGCTCCCAGTTTGTATAAAATGTCAATTCACCAAACTTTACTTAGCTTTCGGTAGGTATAGCAGTTAGCACTTCTCTGAACTGATTTAGAGATGAGACGAAAAGAACAAAGTCATTGTCGAATATGCAAAGCAGCCGCAGTAAATCAATTGCAGCCGCTTAGAAAATAGCGCTAACAGTAATAATTTTTATCTCTGTTTTAGTTAGTCACAAGTCAGATAAGATTCTCAACTCAATTTTGACCCAACCTTTTCTCTGTATTTATTGCCCGCAACTCTTGTTCTTTTGTACCAGAAACATTAAATAAACACTGTAGGTGGCACTCATAAATCAATTGTCTGTACCATAAACTAGTATCGAATAAAAATAGATCTGAAAGAATAAAAAAATCTGAAAGCAATGAAGAAATTAATGTTAATTAAATCAGCAATTGTAATCCTGAAGAACTGCAATCACTTTGGAAAAAGTTGTCTTGCTTCATTTCGAATTCACGACATGTATGGAGAGGATTTATTTAATTTGTCAGAAGTTATATGAGAAGTCAAAAAATAAATACCGGCATGAGGTAAAAGATATCGCCTACATCTACATCTAAAACAGAGCTTCACAATTGTGAGGGTATTACATAAAGTGTAAAGAGATAATTTAAGCTTCTTTATTGCCTGGTAGGTGACTAAATGTTATTGTATTATAATAAGATCACGAAAATGTTAAGGTCAAGAAGCCATTTAAATGCTACAATTAAATATACGAGAAGTTTCAAGTTCAAGCTTTAGGAATTTTTGTAATAAAATGACTCACTACAAGAATTACTTCTGGTGTTAATGTGCTTTAATCAGCAGTTGGGAGATATCTGAAATACTTAGAATACTATTAAATTAAATTATAATAATGTTCATGAATTATTCAAGGTATTATAGATATTTTAAACAATAGAGTTGCCATTTAGGAATCTGAGTATCAATAGAGCTTTTTAACGAGACGTGTCAACAAAGAATGTACTTAGCATATGGTAATTTTGCCACTGTTTTATAAAAGAAGATTCACTGGAGACTGTGTTTGGGGAAATCTCACCTGCTGATCAGTGATAAGGCGTCTAGACGCTTACAATGTGGCTGTAAAATTCGGGCAGTCACTGAAGCGAAAAACGAGCAAAAGGGCGCTCTGTCTGGTCCTAGTAAAGCAATAAGTTTTTATAGTCGTATTTAGATCATGTTACTTGTGATTCATAAGTGTTGAAATAAACAGCCAGCCCGCAGTTTTATATATAAATAACTCTTTGAAAAATGTAAAACTATACAAACAATTTTCTGAAGTTTTTGTAAAATTTTATAAGACGTTAAATAACGACGTTTCAAAGAGTTTGAGTAACAATTAACAGAAAAAGAGCAAAAAACATAAAAATTAAAAAACGTCAACTGAAAGAAAAATAGCAAAAACAAATTTCTGAAAAGCAAAAAAAGTTTCTAGAAATGAGGGTTAATCTATAAAAGTAAATTCTAGAAGAAGTTGAAAGACGTCGACCGAGTCAAAGAAAGACAAAGAAGGTTTCTGAAAAAACAAATAGCAAACAAAATTTCAAGAAGAGCTTTAGAAATGACTGTTGGAAGAGAAAAAAGCAAAAAAGTTTTTAGTTTAATATATAAGAAGCAAAACAAAATTGTAGAAAAGATAGAAAAGCGTCGACAGAAACAAAAGGAAAACATAGACAAATTTCAGAAAAGCAAAAAAAATTCTAATGACGTTTAATGAATAAAAAGCAAAAAAGTTTAGAAAAAGTGGAAGCCGTCGACCGAATCAACAAGGAAAAGTAACGAAAGTTTTTGAGAGAACAAATAGCAAAAGAAGCTTCGAAAAACGAGTGTTAATGTATAAAAAGCAAAAAATTAGAAGAAGTTAAAAGACCTCAAGTAGAAGAAGAAGAAAAACAAAGACAAATTTCAGAAAAGCAAAAAAGTTTTTAGAAACGACAATTAATGTATAAGAAACAAAAAAAATGTAGATAAAATAGAAAAACGTCGACAGAAACAAAAATAAAAACATAGACAAATTTCAGAAGAGCAAAAGACAAAAGAAGCTTCCCGTCTTCTCCAAAACAGATAAAATTTAAATTAACAGAAAATTGATAAACACATCATCTCAGATTTTGCAATCATTTAGTTTTTTTCTTTGTAGGTTTTTATTACACATAGCAAGTGACCTAACAATTGACAATTTTTTGATAAAGCTAACGGCCAAAAAGTTTAATACAAATTTTGAGTTTTATAGCATTTAATTATCAAATTAATTTCCAGCTGTAAAAATTGAATTAACACTGCTAAACGTAAATAACTTTTATGTTTTAACATTGACTACACAATATTTAAAAAAAAATATTGAAAATATAAAACTTCGTATTAGGTGGCGTCCAATCCACGCTGCACCAGATCCACTCTTGGGCAAATATAAATATTTAATCCGTATTGGGTCATAATGCAATAGGATCGTAATCTGCCAGATGGTCTTCAATCGCCAGAACCGTAAAAATTCTAAACTATCGATGCCATCATTCCGTAGATTAGCAATCCGTAACTTGAACTAAATTGCTTTTTAGGAATTCAACCACAAAATCAAATAAAAACACTCTCCATTTTGGAACTCATAACATAAATATTCGTAATGGGCTTTCTATTTATCTTTGTTTCTCTAGACTTTTCATTTGTAAATAATAGTTTCAAATTGTCTTTTAAATATTACAGTTAGTTATTAGTGGAGGTGCTAATTTTCGCCAAGTTATGAGAAATATGTTGTAGGCGTAGTTTGTTTAATTAAGAAGCAGAAGCTAGCAAAAGTATGTGAAAAACACAACAGGAGCATTAAAGGTTGTTAACCTACTTCAGGCGATTCACCAAAATAAAATAGTTTGTGTCAAAAAAAAAGCAATTGTCGTACGTGTAAGCAGCCGTCACAAATCAATTGCAACCGCCTTTTTGAAGACCACTACCTGGTTAGTTAGCAACACTAAAAACAAAAATTTAGGTCGAATTGTGTTGTACTTAGATTCTTTTGAAAATTATCTCATTTCAAGCTAGATTCTGAAGCTATTTAAATTTTAATAACTAAAATTAATTTCGCTTTCAGCCTTGATTTCTACTTAGCTAATCAATTAAAACTGTCAGTCAAAGTTCTTAGATGGTCTCGATGGTTTTAAACACCGCTTAATTAAATTTAATCAGCGTACAATTCCACTGCGAAATTCAAATCTGGTTATTTATCTGCATTTAGAGCTTATCAGCATTGACCGGAACTTGTCTGAACGAATGCGTAAATTTACAAAAATGTATACCAAAGATAATTTAGTAAATAGATGGTTTTGTAACTTTGTGTAAGATCAGATTTCCCTGAGCTTGCCTTCAACAAAAAGGATCGAACGCAAACGTGACATATGCTCTTCTGAATCACCTAATTTAATTAGGTGTTTGCCTTCAAGATGTTTAGAAGCGGGAAGTGTCTAAAGGAAAACAGAAAAAATACAATTTTATCTGATGGTCCTAGTTTTTTGTTGCTGCTAGATAACCAAAATCTCATTAAGCTTTTCGCTCAAAGTAATTTAAAAAATACGGTAAAACTGGTGTCGATGGTGGTCTTAAGCTGCAGTATTGTCATTTTGCAAACAATTATTTTCTATTAAAGAATCTACGATAGTGTTTTACATATGGTGAGAAAATCAAATTTGAGTTCTTTCAGTTTTGTGCATCTGCCTATATGTTAATTGATGCAATCCGGCTTATCATTAGTCACGACACCACTTTAATTGCTATTAGCGTCCTTTCATCGCCAAGCTAACAAAGAAAAAGGTAACAGGTGTGGTCCAATCTTGGAAACAGGTTTCATTTTCAGACGTATGAAAGATTGTCAACGATTTTAAACCATCCCGATTTGAAATCCCCATGTTTCATTGTCAATTAAATCTTCAATAAACCAGCTGGTTTATCACCAAAATCTCGTCTTATTAGATGACGTTTATGGTAGTTTTACAAGACAAATCTCACAACTATCTTTCTAAATAATTAGTTTTAAGTAAATACAAGAAAGTGATCACGCAGGAACTTTTGTAAAGTGACTGATACAACTGGTTTGGCACATGTAGAAACGAGTACATATTTTTCTCTAGATTTTGCTGGAAAGATATGTTTTATAGGGTTTTCACACGCAACTGTTGGCGTAGACAGTATTGAAAGAAATAGATCTGATGGAATGATTATAGAAACAATCCGATTAAACAACACTAACAACAGGTTTTAGCTCGTCTGGATTGACCATTTGCAAGAGATTATCACTGGCGTGTTAATAAGCTTCTCTATGCTAGTTTTCCCTTATATAGAAAATTCTCCGTACTCGCTAAAGACAGCAAACGAATTATTTTCAAATGTATAAAACAGATCTTTTTTAATAGAAAACGAAATTTATCTTTAATGTTTTAAACTTGTAAAATGTTAAAATGAAACTCTTATAAAATCACGTTTGTCTCTCAGGAATGATGAGTGGTCTCATATTTGTGTAAAAAATTCGCACGGTGAGAAAACAAAAAGTGAGTTAAAAGAAGAACCTAAAATTAAACTCAAATTTAAAAATGTCTTTAAGATTTTTTTAACAATGAAAACTTCACATCTCCTAAATATTCAAAGTCCCTCGAATATTTATAAGCAGAGAAATACTGTGTGAGTTTTGGAAAAACTTAGCTTATTGTATTTTGGAACGCGGAACAAAGAATTTTGAATCTTCTGAAGCCTGTCATTTCCAGAACAATAACTAACGGTAACTTTTGGCTGCTCTGTAAGTACGACGACTTTGATAAGAGGTATTAATGAGAATATTTCACAGATTAAAAGCTCGATGATGTTGCATTAACCATAAAGCTATTCAAGCTTATTCCAAAACCCTATTTGTGTAATTTCTGAATCCCTTAGTCTTTCAGACTAGTGCAATTTAAGCACTTGGTGTTAAAGCGTCAAAATCCATGCAGATTCCAAGCCCAATCCTAAATTAAAGATAGATAATGTAAAATATTATTCCCTGCCAGCAATGTTGCTTTAATTTTCTTTTTCTAATCTTTCAATTCATAATAACCACCCTGGTGTTATAAAGACATGAACTATTAAGAGTTCCTAATTAATAATACAAAGATTCTAATAAAAGACGTTGATGGGTGCCTCTATGTCCTAATTGATATAGTTAAGCACTGTTGTAGGCTTCGATCCTTGTAAAAAAAAATTGATAGAGACAACAGTCGCCTCTGACTTGATAAAGTCATGGTAGAGACTGTTGCCTACGGCTCCCTATTCTAATATAATAATGTTTACAATTTGTTTCATAAAAATTGGGAGCCGTAGATAGCAGTTTCATTCAAATTAGGAGCCGCAGGCCACTGTTTCATAGAAAATGGCAGCTGCAGGCAAAAGTTCCTTAAGAAACAACATTTTCTAAAAACTGGGATATACCTATTAACAATGGGAAAGTTGAATTGATTTTTATTTTGTAATACGTCACTTTAAAAATTATATAAAACAATTTATTTTTTCAGTAAAATACAATGTTTATTAAACAATTTTAAAAACACTTATAGTGTTCTGTTTTACCTACTTATAGCTACTAGTATTTGCTACATAATAATATATCTGTTTACTATGTTTACTACCATTTTTTGACACAATAAAGACACAATAAAGCCAAAATTACTCAGTTTAGACAACAATCACGAGCTAGCGTCATCTAACGTACTTGGAAAAAGTACTAAGCACTAATTTTTTTTTAATACGATATTTTACGATTAGTTTTTACATAAGCCAAGAAATCGAATTCATATAATCGCAGACTTTAAGCCTAGCAGACACATGCGTTATTGAGAGAAAACGCCAAACATATGCCAAAAGTTTCGAGCTTTCTCCCTTAATAACGCAAAGATCCATTATTTCCTAATTTTGCCACTAGAAGGCGTATTGCTTTATGTTAATACTCAATAGACAATAGCTTATCAAAATTAGATGTAACACAAAAGTATTTTATTAAAAAAAAATAATGAAAAGCGCAAGCGACACTTATAAAAATTAAAAACTCTAGATCAGATAGCATTTCCTGAAACTTTTGACATTTTTCTTTTCTCTCTCGGCTACAGTGTCAGCTATTTTCGTTCTTTTTCTGTTGTAGTGACTGTAAAATAGCAACAACCAACACGTGTTTATTGTTTTTCTGTGTCTACTGCCTTTGTTTAACTGTGAAAACACAATAAACCCAAAATTACTCAGTTTAGACAAGAGCCACGCATTAGCGCCATCTAAGAACGTTAAAAAGAGTATTTACCAAGCACTAAACTAATTATTTTTAATATGAAATTTTACGAAAATTAGTTTTTAAACGAATTCTTATATACGCGGACTTCAAAACTAGCAGACACGTGCGTTATTGAGGGAGAAACGCCAAATATATTATGTCAACAAATTGAGTTTTCACCCTCAATAACGCATAGGTCCACTACTTTCAAATTTTACCACTAGAACGCATATCCATTCTTGTTAATACTCAATAAGCAATAGTTTATCAAAATTAAATGTCACATCAGAGTATTTTATTAACAGAAATAATAATAAAAAGCAGAGGCCGTATTTATAAAAAATAAAAAGTACAGATCAGACGCCACTTTATTTCTAAAAAGCATTTCCTAAAACTTTTGACATTTTTTTTTCTAAATTGTGCTGAAATTTTGAAAAGAATGAGCGACAGAATTTTTTTTAAGAAGGCAGTAAACCAAATAAATTTAAAAACCACTGATCTAACTCTTCAAAATTTAAGTATGTTTTATGCAGTAGTTCTTTACGTAGCCTAATCTTTGACATTTGTGACACTGCACGTGCTTGAATTGACATCTATATCAACATCAAGCCACCATTTTGTCAAAAATGTGAATTTTGGCATTGACTGTATATAAAAAAAGACAAAATTTTTGTTTTTTTACAAAACAGTGGTGCAACTGCTTGTTCTTCCACTATTAGGTATCATAATTTTCCTTTTTGAACATCTTTTACTTAAATTTTATTAAAAAGTCTTGTAGGTGACACCTGAAGATGGCTGGAATACGCCGAAACAGCTGTAGCAGAGTTTTCCCAAATAAATTGCAAATTTAAAGACCTAAACCCAAACTCTTTCAACGAGTCATCAATTTTATTGTTTTAACTCAATAAAAAAAATGATAGTTTAAACACCTATATTTTATACTGCACAGCCCCTAAGCACAACCGAAAGAGTATTTCCTGTTACTCCAAAAATTTAAATTTGATATAATAAAAGATCTACGAGTAACTAGAAAAATCTAAAAGTTGCCAATTGCAAAATCAAAATTTCTAGTAGTGAATTCTAACCCGCAAGTTGAATTAGTTCGCTTTATTGCGACTCTACTGTACTTACTAATAAAATAATCTATTAATATCTTACGGAAATAAATAATATTATTAATTTAGCTTATGTAAACTCAAATATAAATTTTTAATTTTTCTTTGATTTTTACAGAATTACTACAAACAAAATTTTGCAGTAAATCTTTGAAAAATAGCTGACTTTTTCTCGAAATCATCAACATGCTAACCTAATAAAATAAATTAAAAAATCGAATTTAAAGCAGACAGCTTTTTAATATTTGTAAGTGTAGCATAAGCCAACTATGTAAACAAACACTGTATTGATTCTAAAATAACTATTTCAAATTTGTATAATATTCTCTATGATCCGAAATAAACAAGTTTCTATACTAATAAGATTGACAACTAGGTAATTAGTGTGTTTGCGGTAGTAATTGTATAGTATTCTGCTCTATTATTACAAGCAAGTGGTCAGCAGTCTAGACAAATTGCAATTTAATAGTAAATACGTGACGTATTTGTAAATTTTCCCATTTCCTCTTCTTAAATATTAAAATTTGATCTGTCATAATCATCCCTTAGAGAAAATCCCTTTTGAAAATCTATCCACGTTTCGAGCCAAAAGCCAAGCATGTGTCAAAAAAAAACCTCAAAAAGAAGCAGAAGAATAAAGTGCTTGCAGGTATCAAGATCAGGATGCAGCAGCCGAACTACACCTATCTAAAGTGTTCTGCTAACAATTGTAGAGAATACCGAGTGGTCAGCGTGAGTCCAGCCCATAGTTCTCGACCCCCGGGTGCTGGGGTATGTGTGGTAGGCGCACATCAAGTGCCCCGGCCCGCCGATTTATTCGAGCCCATGACACGCACTCACTACGCACCAGGAGGCGGCACCGGACCCTTTTGAGATGAGGTCGCAAACTAATGCCATTGCCTAAGCGATGCTGTGGCCCGCGTTTCCACCGATCAATACGTGGAGATCGCGCATGGTCGTCTCCTCCATCACCGATCTGCTCCTTTTAATATTATTCAGCGATTGCCGCTTTTTACGGATTACATATTATAATGTGAGAGAGCTTTCGGCCGGAAATTTCCGGGAACGACTATTCCACCCCGGAATCAAACAAGTTGGGGAAAAGTGGGGCAGGGAGAATGACCCACTTCGACGAGAATGAACGGTTTAATAAAGTTGATAACGATAGGGGAGCAAGGATACAGGGTGATGCATGTTGAGGGTCTTGACAACATAATAACGCATATTTATTTAAAAAATTTAATTGAAAAATAATTGTTTTGTATACCTATATCTGATAATATGACTAAATACACTAAATACACGGCTAGCTGCGAGTTATTATTTTTATTATTTTTTGAATAAATAGTCTATACAAAGTCTTGAGAGATATGAGATAGCATTTAATCCAGATTGATTTTTCTGAAATATGCGGAAGTTTCAAAGTGTTAAGTTAAAGTTCAAAATAATATTATATAGTTTAGAATTAAGTTTCGGTTGAGTGAACTCTATAAAAATTTTATGGTAAAGTCAGAGGTTTGATATTTATACGTAATTATGTGCTAAAAGTAAAGTTATGTGGTGTTTAGAAATGCGGATTTTTTCCATAATGCTGAAACGATTGATTTTTAATTAAATTAAATTAAGTTTGATCTACTTCTGAAACCAAAAACCGAGAGTAAAATAAGTTCGAGTACCATTCTTCTGAATAAATTTTCATATATCACATTATAAAAATTACTTTATTTATTACTACAGACTGTTCATTACAAAAGATTACAGCTAAGTCCTAAGAAGGATAAGTATTTCGATTATTAAATAATTCATTGATTAATAATAGTCTGATGAACTGCACTTGATGACTGATAAATTTAATTTTTGTTAGCCACTTCAGAGTTAAAAATTTAACAAAAATTTGCTGGAATTAGTCAAATCTTGACAAAAAGAAAAGCATTTTCATCATTTTTCAGGTAATTAATAACTTAATTTTGATGATAATAATGTGCTACTAATAACAGTCTCGATTAATAATCATTTGATGATCAATAAATTTTAGTTTTTGTTACTCGTTTAAGAAACCAAAGTTCCATAGAAATTTGCTGAAATTAGTCAAATCTTGACAAGAAGAAAGCATTTTGATGAAAATAATGTGCTACTAATGAGTCGGTCGATTGATAATCACTTGGTGATCGATAATTTTAATTTTTGTTACTCTCGTTTCAAAGATCAAAATACAACAGAAATTTGCTAAATTTAGTCAAATTTTGATAAGAAAACAAGCATTTTACATTTTTCAGATAATTAATAAATTGATTTTGATGACAATACAGTGTTGCTAATAATAACCGATCGATTAATGATCACTTGATGATCGATAATTATAATTTTTGGTACTCACGTTTCAGAGAACAAAATTTAACACAATTTTACTGGAATTAGTCAAATCTTGACGGGAAGGAAAGCATTTTCAATATTTTTTATAAAATTGATAAATTTATTTTGATGATAATAATGTGCGACTAATAATAGTCGGTCGATTGAAGATCACTTGATGATCGATAATTTTAATTTTTGTTACCAAAATTCAACAGAAATTTACTGTGTGCTGAATGTAGTCAAATTTTGATAAGAAAACAATCATTTTCAACATTTTTCAGGTAATTAATAAATTGATTTTGATGACAATAAAGTGCTGCCAATAATAATACAATTGACTAATGATCACTAGATAATAAATAATTTTAATTTTTGTTACTCTCGTTTCAGAGACCAAAATTCAACAGAAATTTGCTGAAATTAGTAAAATCCTGAAAAGATAAATAGCATTTTCAACAGTTTTCGGGTAATTAAAGAATATTTTTGATGACAGTCAATATAAAATTGACATTTTAATTTGATAGGTGGGTAAGTGATCAGAAACATCCAGAACTGTTTTTCAATGCCACACAATGCTAAAGTTGTATTTTTTTCTAAATAAACTTGCGTTATTTTACAAATGTAAAAAATATCTACGGATGAGTATAACAAATAAAAATGCAATATTGTACATTTTGTAACAAGATCCCCATACGAACAATAAAGAAAAGATATAAACATTTTCATAAAAATTTCATTAGTGTCAAGTATCAAAGCATTGTTAAAATTTATAACCTCTTTTTACGTGTTTTTAGTTTCACAATATTCTACAATTTGATAGTTTTCTCTAATACAATCTTTATATCGAGAGTTCAAATAAAAATAATGTTGTAACAATCGTGTGGTATAAATTTTAAAACTTATTGCATAATTCTTAAATTAAAATAAAGCTGTTTAACCCGACTTGTCAGTATACCTGATTGCACCTGTTTTATTTACGGCTAATTTTGGCGCCCTCTAGCTTCTAAACAGTGCAATTTAGTATATAGTTAAAAAAATCGTCATATTTTGATCTTGAGAATATTAGACTGCTCTATAATAACGTCTCTTTGAGACACTTTGTATAAGTATAGACTTCATCTTAAATAAAAGACAAAACACAAAAAATACAGAATACAGGACATAATACAACAAGAAAAAAAAAGATAAAAGAGTAAAACTGAGTTCCAGAAAAGAGGCATTGATGAGAAGAATTGATCTAGGATAATAAAAAGAACAACTGACAAGGAACACAAAAAATTTTTGACATCTTATATAGTGTAAGTAATAACTTTATCTTAAAAAAAGCAAATAGGAAAAGAATTACAGAACACGATAATAAAAGAAGTGTAAAAGAGTAAAAGTGAGTTTCCAGAAAATAGACATTAATAAAAAGAATTAGATCTAGAATAAAAAGAACGAAAAACTGACTACAAATAAACTCCAAAAAAAATTGATTATCGAAAATACTGATAGCAAAAAAAAACAAGATGACAAAGAGTAAAGTAAAAAAGTGATAAAATAATTAAAACAAAGAGGACAAGCACTACGAATAGAATAGTCTTTGAATTCTATTTGTAATTAGTTACACCGGAAAAAACAGTTTTTGGAAATATGAAGTTAATTTTGATATTGTTAGAATGAATCCCCCTACCATAAACAAAAATAAACGAAAAAAAGTAGTTAGTAAATAATAGAAAAATAAAAGAACATTTTATGGAAGTACTATAGACGACAGTGTTTGCACCAAGATGTAGAAGCAAAAAAGTATAAAAATGAACTCACAAAAGAAAAAGTAAAAAAACAAATCCTAAAGGTAAAAACAGGACATTTTCAGGAAGAGAAACTTCTAAACAAAACCTAGGTTTTTGCAATGAAGAATGTACGATGAGAATAGAGAAAAAAGAGTTTTCCAAAGGATCGAAAACAGACAGTGAAGGAGAGATTGAAAGGTAAAATATATGAAAGACGTGTGTTACGGATGGATTGGTTTGGTTCAGACAAAGAAAAACAATCACAGACAATGCATCTATATACTGAAACATCTGGTAAAAAAAATAAGAAAAACGCTGTATTCATAAACTTTTTGAAGCTTTTGGCAATGTAGATAGTCTAGATTAAATACCAACGCCCAGATAAAGGTAGAAATATGGTGTAAAATAATAAAAATTGCGTAAAAACTGTTAATTATTTCTTGTTTACGAATTTTATTAAAATGACAAGAGGTTTTTACCACAAAGTATTTGTTACAGTTACAGTTCACCTAAATGTACTTACTACCTACCCATTTTCTGTCAGTTCCAAATCAAAAATCTCGTCAAATTTTTCCACATGATAAACCTATTTAAAATAACTGTACAGTTATTAATAAGAGGTACAAAAACAGAATGCAACTACCACACTTCATTAATTATAATAGCATTTGACATCTCACCGTTAGAACAATTCGGTGTGGTCAATTTGCACATACCTACAGTTGCCAAAGTTGATTATCCTGCATGGATATGCAAATTTCTCAACGAGATGACTGACAGCACAATTCTGACAATGCTAATCCTAAAATGTAGCAACCTACTCAAGAAAAGTGATCGAATTCAAAAAAAAATCTAACGGGTCTCGGCAAAATTTTGACATTTTTCCTCAATTAATGATAGTTGAAATTATTAAACCGTTAATATTTTAATCAAAATACTGAATGTTTACGCTTTTCAACGTAATAGCAGTACATTATCTACGCTATTAAAATTTTCCAACCAGTTTCGCCCACGAATGCATTTTCGCAGATACTTTATGCCTTTAATTATAAAATTTTAAAATATTTTATGTAAATATGGTCGAGCAGGAAATAAAATAAATAATCTACTATTTATAAAGACAAGGATTTTTCAGCTAACACTGAAATCTGCAATTTAATCGAGAAAACATTTTTCTTTAAGATATTATATCAAGGCTTGTTTTATTTATTTTCAGGATTATACTTTTTAAATAAGTTATTGTTTGTTATTTATAATTTTTCTTATGGCCACATAAAGTTGCTTACCCTCCCTGATCTCTAAATTAATATCCTCATTGTCTTACCTTGTAAATGTTATTACTTTGTTTTTGACTTCAGTATAAATAAGAAGATAAATTTTATTCAATGTTACAAATTAAACAAAAATATTTTTCGCTCAACAAAACATTGTTAATTAAAATCATTAATTACATTTAAAGAAGACCTGTTATTGTTTTATGCTTAACATCAATCTTGCTTAAATTTAATCAGACCATTTATTCTGACATTGGAGACATGTTAACACAGAAGGAATAAATTACATCAGTTCTATTTTACAATACCTAATTTAGGTCAACGCTAGCAAAATTGTACCTAGTTATTAGGGTAAATTGCGCAGGTTATAAAACGAAATGTTCTGAAATAAAATAGCGAGAATTTCTGTTTGGAAAATTTAACAAAACACGTCCTAGAAAAGATGAAAATATAACAATTAAAAATGATAAAGTGATTAAACCACTTAACTAGCTAACTAAATTCCTAATTTAGGTCAACGCTAGCAAAATTCTAGCTAGTTATTAGGGTAAATTGCGCAGGTTGTAAAACGAAATGTTCTGAAATAAAATAGGAAGAATTACTGTTTTGAAAATTTAAGCAAAATACGTCCTTAAAATGTAGAAAATATAACAATTAGAAATAATAAACTGAACGAAACTACTAACTAGCTAACTAAATACCTAATTTAGGCCAACGCTAGCAAAATTGTACCTAGTTATTAGGGTAAATTAATACAAGCTAAAAATGAAATGTTCTGAACTAAATAGCGAGAATTTCTGTTCGAAAAATTTGAGCAGAACACGCCTTAGAAAGACAGAAAATAGAATATTACGATACAACAATTAAATATAATAAAATAGTTAAAACACTAATTATTTAATTTTAAAAATTTGACCAAATAATATTTACGAAAAACGTAGAGTAATAAATTTTGTATACCACATAATGTAAAAATAAATACCAGTGTCTATTTAAAAAAAACAAAAGTTGGCTGTTATTTATCAATTATCATATAAGGCCATGTAAAAAAATGAATAATTAGAGCAATTTTTGTTTTTCAAAACAAGACAATAAATATTGAAATTATAGCTTGGGCCGTTTTCTAAAAGACAGACTGTATGTTTCAGTTTTTTCTTATTTTTTTTATACAAATATTAGAAATTTAGTTCTCAATATTATGAGAGTATTTTCTTATTAGTTTTAAAATTTAATAAATAATTTTCAATTTTTAAGTTCGTTTAAGTAGTTTCATCGTTAAAACAGTTTTCTGCGTCTGTATCTTAGCCTCTGTCTTCAGCCTAGAAAGAAGTAAACAATTGAATTAAAAATTGGAAAACTAATTAAGTAATTATACAAATAAACTGTCAAATACAAAAAAAATTAAATTTTTCTTATGTGTTCTTAAAAAACAATAAAACAGCTCCTAAAGTTAAAACAAAATATATAAATTTTAAATAAAGTCTTGATAAAGTACGAATAAAGTACGAAACGTCGCCGAAAATTTAAATAGTTTTTTATCCTGAGTGTTATTAAAAAACCGAGATAACAAATTCTCAAAATAATTAATTAAAATCTTTTTTTAGTTTTTCAAAATTGGATAATAAGCACTGGAATTACAGCTTAGATCCTTTTCTAAAAGACAGACTGTATGGTCTAGTATTTTTTCTTATTATTATTTATTTAATTCTCTATATTATAATAGAATTTTTTTATTAATTTTAAAACTATTTTAATTAAAAATTTCAATTTTTATTTTTGGTAAAGTGGTATTATCGATGAAACAGTGTACTGCATCTGCATCTCAGTCTCGCTCTTTAGCATAAGAAAAAGTAAATAATTGAATTAAAAATTGGAAAACCAATTAAGTAGTTACACAAAAAAAACTGTCAAAACTAATAGAAAATTTAATTTTTAATGTTTGTATTTAAAAAACAACACAAAATTTACTAGATAATAATTTAAAAAAATATTTATTACAAAAAAAGTTTTAGAGAATTACACTTTGTATGCCAAATAACGTAAAAATAAGTAGGGATAAGTGTCTATTTAAAAAACAAAATTTGACTTTTGTTTATCGATTAGCATAGTAGGCTATGTTAAAAAAAATAAAAAAATAAAAACTATTTTCTAGTAGAATTATAGTTATTTATTGTATAAGTGTTTTAGACAGCATTTTATCCACGCAAGAATGTTTAAGCACGAGACGCAGTCGAGCGTCTAATATTCTTAAGTGGATAAAACGCGACTAAAACACGAATCCAGTATAACGTTTTATCCACAGTTACAGCGATTTTAAATCAGAATCGCCAATATTTCATCTCATGTCATCAAAAAATGATTTGACATTACACTCTGACAGCGGATGTCACCTCAAAAATCATTGAAATTAACTAAAAAATATGGGAGATGTTAAATCGTTGCTATTTATTTTCGATTGTTTATCGACTCCATTTGTACAAAACGCTGTGCAAGTTGATGAAACTGGAAGAAAGTGATAAGTACTGTTCCTGAGACAATTCTTGAGGAAGCTGAAGAAGCGACTCACCAGTTATTGCCTGCAAAGTCCAGGAAACATTATGAAAAGATATTTTCAGAATTTAATGAATGGAAAGAAGAACGGAGGATAATGACAATAAATGAAGAAGTTCTGCTATCGTATTTCTTAAATTTGAAGAAGAGGTATGCAATTTCATCCATGTGGTCGAAGTACTCCATGCTGAAGACCGCTATAAAAATCTATAAAACATAGACATTGAAAAATATAGTAAGCTCATGGCCTATCTAAAGAATCAGTCAAGAGGATACAGGCCAAAGAAAGCTGCGATATTGGAAAGAGCACACGTGGAAGAGTTTTTGACAGGGGCTTGAGATAAAGAATATTTGATGATCAAGATAATCTCTGTCATTACATAGACATTCCAGATAATATATTTTGAAATATTTTAGGTTGCATTAATAATGGCGGTGTCTAGTGGCTGTCGATGCTGTGAGCTAACAAATTTGAAAATCAGTGATGTAGAAGACAGGGGCGCATACCTGATTGTTTCGATACCAGACACCAAGACGGGCGTTTCACGAAAATTCACAATTATAGAAGAAGGATTTTCTATCAACACTGGAGAAGTGTAGGAAATACATGTTCTTACGTCCGAAGAAGTTATCCATTGAGAGATTTTTTTTACGATACGCTAGTCAAAAATGTACATTGCAACTTGTTGGAATTAACACTTCATCGAAAGTTCCTTCAAAAGTTGCTTCGTTTTTGAATCTGGCGAACGCAGAAACTTATACCGGCCATTGTATGAGGCGCACTTCAACAACTTTACTTGCCAATGGAGGTGCTAATTTTACAACAATTAAACGACATGGTGGGTGGAGGAGCTCCGCCATAGCAGAAACTTAGATCGAAGATTCTGTATCTAATAAGCTTAATATCGCAAGGAAAATCCAAGGTTCTTCTGGCACTAGTCGTTCCTTTCTAGAGGAGACGTCCATTGTTCCTACAACTACTATTTGTTCTAAAACCGATAACAACTACAAGCTTCCTATTAATAGAAACAAAGTAAAATATGATAAATAAAAACGAAATGTCTATTAATGTAAATGTTAATGTCAATATTAGTAATAAATAGAATGCGATTGATTTAAGATTGTATTTTTTTATTATTCCACCAGTGAAATAAAGTGATTTTATTATTCCACTAGTGGATAAAGTGTTATTTTATACGGTTTGTAAATTTGGACAAAACTTCAATTATAAGGTAATTGTGGATAAAAGGAGCTATAACATAGGCCGTTTTTTAGAAGATGGACTGTACGTTCCAGTATTTTTTTTTTGTTATTCTTTTTAACACAAATATTAAGAATTCACTTCTCTATATTATGACAGTATTTTTTTATCAGTTTTAAAACTCTTTTACGTAATTAAAAATTAAAAGTTTATTTAAGTGGTTTCATAGTTGAAGCAGTTTTTCTCTCGGCTTCTCTCTTCAACATAAGACCACATTTATATAGCGCAAGCAAGCGGCTGGCTCTGAGAGTGAATAGTCCTGTATTATTATCGTTCGTGATAATTATTAACTAAAATATCAGAGCACTAAAGCTATCACAAAAAGTTTTTTTAAATTTGTTATTCAATACAAAATCCTGTCTGATAATAATTGTTGGATAATATCCCAGTATTTAATAGTTTTGCTTGCATGCGAGAAACCTATTATTGAATGTCTTCCCCTTAACATAAACAATAAATTCCACAGTAAAGGGTAGCAAGCTTCGTTGAGATGACATTTCAATGTCTATAACGGGATTATTACGATTTGGGGTGGAAATAGTAGCAAAATGTTGAATGAAAACGATCGATCCAATTTGAATTTTATTTAGAAACCTGAAAGTACATGAGACGGAACAAAATTAAACGCAGTTGTACTAAATGGGTGCGAACATTCTGCACTATTGTCCACATTCTGCAAACCGTTAGATTAAACTGAAATTACTGTACTTGAAATTAAAACCGAATAAGAAAATATTGCAAGATTGTGTAATTTCAGTCTTTTTGTCGGTGTAACAGTTAATTACAAAAATAAAACCACCATGTCTGATTAGTGATTACTTTCAGACGTATAGTGTGTTCCGTATTAATCACCGACCTTTAAACGTCGTTCAATTGTATTTCCTGATACAGTAGCCTCCAAATTATCGCGGAAAAATATCTATCTCTTCGTTTGTTTACCTCTTGTCCACGCATCATTTATCTGAAGTAGTAGAAATCGCCGTTTAACACTTGGGTAATTATTTAAATGAATCATTCGCTAAATAAATAAACGTTCTAATTTCACAACGGTATTGTGCAAATGTTACAGCTTTACAATTAAATCATTTAAAAAAAATCAATGTTTTCAAAGCCAAAGTCAAGGAAATACGTTTTATCCTGAAAATCACTAATCGATCGTGCTAAAAAACGAGTAAACAATTCTTTATCTGCTCATCCTTTTGCTTTCTCTTTCTATAAAACAGTTAAAAACGGAATTATTCGTGTGTTCCCATTACATATATTTTCTTGTAGACCTTGACTTTGCTCTCACTATACTTTCCCTTTTGATTCTTGTTATTTCAATTCCTTAAAGCTCCTTTACACAATAACCTTTTATTAAACATCTGACACCTCTTTAGAATCTACCTACTTCTGAATCACACATGCAAATTTATTTAAATTAAGCGCCAATTCTTCCGCTTCAAAAATATCTAGTAGAAACAATACAATCAATTAAAGGCAAAAATAGAGGGACTTCACTGTATTTCCTACATTTTTTTGAAGGTGAGATAATAAACCGTACTGTTTATTTAGTGGAAAGCGTGTCAAACAGTTTAATTAACTTTAATAGAACTGTTAAATCAACCAATTAGGATGGCACATTTTGCAAAGATGCAAAACAATTAAACACTATGAGTATTCCTAATTTCCCCAATGCAAAAAGCATGACGTGGAATTTTTCCGTTAATTGCAAATTTCCATAATTAAATTGAATCATTTATCTAAGTATGTTAATACAGTGTAAAATCCTTATATGACTAATTTTTGGCTGACATTAGCACATTCCAAATGTGTCAGTCTTCTTAGTACACGTTTTAGTAATTTTCTACAGGTAAACGCTCTTAAAGCAAATTTTTCTGTTATGTCAGAAGTTTTCACTTCATTCCTCTGATTTTCCCCAATTATCTCAAGCAGTTACACTAAAGCAATTAAAAGAAAGTCATTGGCAAAATATATTTTTTCTTCTTCAAAATTTATCTAACATCATTTTTTTTTAATTGACTAAAGAAAGCATATAATTAGCCACACCTGTTTTTGTAAAAAATTTGACTTTCTTTGGTGACTTCTTTTCACTTTCTTTATTGTTTCGTTGACTGGTAGTGTCTAATTCTATTAATGGATTGTAATTTATGATGACTTGATTTGAAGCGTTTAGAAGTAGCACAAATAGAAGAAAGTAATCGGATCTAGCATTTAAACTTGATTTGTCTCTTTTTTACTAGTTTCTAACTAGCTTATAACGCGTAACTAATCATTACATCTTCAATTAATAAATATTATAATTAAAATACAGTTTATAGCAATATTTTTTTTGTAATGAATCACTTCAAATTATAATTATTGTAGGAATTTACTGCATTATTAACTTGCATATTTCAACCTTCTTGAAACTAATAAAATTCCATCAACTCCGTTTTTATTTGCTTTATATTGAATAAACAGGGTTATTGGTTTGACCTTTTACTCATCCCTTTTAGTGTGATCATAAATAAAAAATTTAAAATGGGATAGATACAGCTGCAAAATGAGAAGAAATATTTTATTGAAGCAAAATTCAGAAAACATACAAGTCTAGGGTGTTCCTAAATTATTTGACAAAATCATTAAGGTACAATTACCCTACATCAGTAAAATTGAGATGATTTAAAATGCCCATTTTTATATTTTAAAAAGTTTTTACTAAATTCTACTAATTTATGGCGTAATTTTGACTTATTTGTAACTGTCATAATTCCACTACCTTTTGGCAACTTTAGGTGCGTTTGGCTTTGCCACTCCGAGTGCACCTACTCTGTCTTTGTTTGTCTCATTCAGGAGAGATAAATCCGTCGCATTATTTGAACTCAGAATTTACTAATATAAAGACTGTTTTCATGAC
This sequence comes from Tribolium confusum, assembly GCA_029207805.1. Taxonomy (NCBI): domain Eukaryota; kingdom Metazoa; phylum Arthropoda; class Insecta; order Coleoptera; family Tenebrionidae; genus Tribolium; species Tribolium confusum. The sequence continues at coordinate 3,974,289 of JALGAY010000004.1, forward strand.
AACGTACGCTCTTTCTGCCCCATCTAATAACTGAGTGCACAAAGAGCGTGTGTTGTTTGGATACAGTGTCAAAAAAGATGAAGTTTTAGTCATCGGAGAGGAATAGTGATATATAGACTCATTGAAGTAGATAAGGAAAGAGGCGGTGCACTCGGAGTGGCAAAGCCGAACGCAGCTTTTGTAGAACACCCAACTGACCATAAACCAATATTTTTTTAATTATTTTTTTAATGTACTTTATGAAAAAAAAGTTTGCTCTATATACACGACTCGTCATCGTTGGTAAATCGAAAAGTACAATTCTTTTAGGTTTGATTATATTAGTATATGTCTGTCATCTCAGGCAATAAGTGGTTAAGTCGAATTTTCTTCAAAATACTTAAATAAATATTGTAAAAAATTGCAAAATTTGAAATCTACATAGACTTGTATTAGCTACACAATGAGAATTTAATTTCAAAGAATAGCGCTGTGTATCTAATCTTGTGCTGTAAAAGTTGCTCACAAAAGCTCTAAATTAATGTACCTTTGGTAAACAGAGATGTGCTTTAGAAAAGCTTTCAAATTAAGTTTAAAACATCCAACATCATCAATCTTGTGACAATAGACAAAAGTGACTCAAAGAGACTTAATTATTATCACCCACTAAGACACTGTTAACAACCTCATTAAAATTTAAGTGTGTAAAGTAATAGAAACGAATTTGACTCAGTATACAAAAAAATTTGTCGTGGAAAAATAACTGCTTAAGTGGAACGAAAGGACAGAGATAGGGTAAATGCTAATCAAGGACAGTATCAAAAACGTTGTTTTTGTCCGGATATTACCATATTTAGATTTAGTATAATTTTAGTTTTATTTAATTTCTATGTTTCGTCAACGGGAAATTATAATACTGGGGTTTGCCCACAACGACAAGATTTTATCCATATTTTCTAGATTTCAGGAAACAGGAAATGGAAAAATGATTGTTTAATACCAAATTATATTTTCTTTGTTATTGAATAACGTACGTGAGGAGAAATTAATACTTCTATTAACAATAAAGTTAATAACAGATTAATACTCGTGTTAGCTTAAAATAGAAAATTGAAAAAACTTTCTCAGCTTTATATAATAATTATTATTGTATTCTTTGATTTCTTCCTTTTCCTTATTGTACACTATTTTTAAATAACACATCAAATACTTAATTACTATTTTTGTATCAAGTAACGGTTAAAAAATTTACGCTAAATTTATTTGTGTTTCCTCTTTAATTTTACAACTAGCCCACCAAAAAGGTAATGACCTGTGCGAATATTGAACTCACTAAAAAGCAGTGACAGTGATAATAACAAAATATTGCTTTGTGCTAAAAGTTAAATTATATGTAGGTGTTGAATTCATCTTAAACATAAATTTACTATTAAATGTAAACGACAAGACAAATTAATAATAATATTCATTACATCACTAGTTACGAAACTCAAATAAACTCAATTCAAGCAATCGTGGACAAAACGTATCTTGAAATTAGTCAAATTAATTTTTTGTTTTTGCTGTTTCGATAATAATATAGTCTGGCCACTAAGATTTGCATTCATTGACCGCTAAATGTTTTTCCCCGTTTTGAATAGTTCATAGTATGACACCAGAGGTCAGTCACTTATCTGCTTAGTGTTTATCTTTACATATTTTTACATTTCCTTATTTGTAAATAATCTCTTATTGATGTCTTTAATCTTGTGACAAAAATATCAACGAGACATTGAATTGTTTGCTAAACTAAACAAAACCAAAATTAATTAAAAACATCAGATTTCACAAATAAATTTCGACGATAAAAACATGAATATTCCGTGAGAATCCATCATAAAAAATTAATAACATCTAAGAAACTGATTCATCATTTCACAAAAGACGTTTATAGATTTCCGAGTAGATAATTTTGTTTGAAATGAGTTTAATCTGAAGAAATGTCAATACACCATTTTGATAACCCAGCTAGCACGCTACACTGATGAATTATTTACAAATTCTGAGCAAGGAATCCTGTCATTAGTAGTAAACAAACAGCATCTTATCACACTGGATTTGGAAGCTTAATTTACAGTGAAAACATTGCGTGTTTGTTTAATGAATAATTTTCAACACGTTTTTTGACAGCTTTACGCCTTTCTTCCGGACTCGGCTGTACATTTGTTGTACAATTTTAAATAAAGCAAAATTACCCACATCTAAGAACTACAAGAAGGCACTTAATGGGATCATTATTCATTCAGGAAATACAGATGCTAGTGCTTTGGTATAAGGAGGTGCGATTTATTTAATTCTCTACATAAATAACTACTCTAAGGTTTGGGTTTTTACCGGAGAAAAACCAGTAGGCTTTGGAAATTTGAAATACTCATTTGTGATTGGTTAAGATTTGAAATCAATCAATCAATGAAAAGTAGTTATGTAATAGTAATTATAAAATAAAGTAATTAAATTAGTTACGTCTGCGGATTTCAAAATTAGTAAAATGTTACAAAAATTGTCACTTAATTGTCAATTAATTTAAATGTTAGTTAAAAATATCTCTTGCTTCTAACATTAGTAAAATATTGTCGCCGACTACTAGTGTTACCAAAAATTATCGCCCTTGTCTTCACTGATTAAAAAATAATAAGAAGTATCACATTTGGCTTTTAAAATTAATGGAATTACGTCTTTAAATTTCAAAATTAATATAAAGATATTTCAATCTTCTAAAGGTAGTAAAATATTGCATTCGGCTATTGAAATTACTAAAAGATGTCACTCATGTCTTTACTGATTTAAAAATTGTTAAAAAATGTCTCCACTAGCTTTTAAAATTAATAAAATTCTGTCTAAAAATTTTAAAATTAGTGTAAAAATATCATTGACTTCTAAAATTAGTAAAACATTGCCTTTGTCTTTACTGATTTAAAAATTGATAAAAAACCATCACCTCTGGCTTTTAAAATTAATAAAATTACATTTTCAAATTTTAAAATTAATATAAAAAAAATCTCAAGCTTCCAGAATTAGTAAAATATCTTTAGCCACTACTAAAAATACTAAAAAATATTGCCCTTGTCTTTCTAATCTAATAATATCAAAAAAATATTGCCTCCAACTTTTAAAATTAATAAAATTACGTCTTCGCCTTTTAAAAATAGTGTAGAAATCTGTCGCTTTTAAAATTAGTAAAATATTGCTTCCCGCTACGAAAATTACTAAAAAATGTTGTCCTTATTTTTGCTGATTTATAAATTGATAAGAAGTATCACATTTTGACTTTTTAAATATAAAATTACGCCCTCGAATTTCAAAATTAGTATAAAAAGATTTATGGCTTCTAGAATTAATAAAATATTGCTTTCAGCTGCGCTGTTGTCTTTACTGATTTAAAAATAATTTATAGGAATAAGTATATTATGTTTGGCTTATAAAATTAACAGAATGCCTTTATAAATTTCAAACATAGTAAACTCTCCTCTAGCCTCTAATATTAAAAATGTTTTGACTTCTCAAATTAGTAAAATTACATCTAAAGAGTTCAAAATTAATAAAATAGATCATAAAAAATAAAAATACGGCTTTAATTTTTATTAATGTGAAAATTAATAAAAAATCTATAGCAGTACTGCAAAAAAGAAATTTTGCTGTTTCATTTATTAATTAAAAATAAAAAAATCCTGTGCCTTCTAAAATTAGTAAAATACATTCTTCGGTTTCTAAACTTTGTTAAAAAGCAACATTTATGTTACCTCTCGCTTCCTATTTCGAAAAAAATGTCGTTTTTGTATGTCTTTATTAAATTAAAATTTGTTAAAAAAAATCATCTTTAACTTCTAAAACCTGTAAAATCACGACTGTAAATTTCAAAATTTGTAAAATGTTGCCTCCGGCTCCTAATATAGACATGCAGTTCCACTTTTGCATTTAGATATTAATATAAAAATTAGTAAAAAATATTCTCAAATTCCAAATTTTGTGAAACGTATATTTTCTTTTAAAATTATGACTCCAAAATTATAGAAACCAGTTGAAAAACAGGTATATATGACTCAATTTTTAATTATACCTACACCCATAGTCGTCTCAATAATGCTCTTTGAACATTAAATTACTTGTTGCAGCTTTGTTTTGATTTCTTCTATTTTTCTAAATTTTGTGCCTTATTTCTTTAACGCACTCCATTGGGTTCTTTAATAACCTTTTAATAATTAACAAACTGATATTTTGACATCAATTAACGTAAAAATAATGTAATCAACTCTTCTTGTAATTTTTTAATTAACAATTCGTAGAGTTAAATGCGTAGAAAGTTGTCTATTTGAAAGCAACAAATACACAAAGCAATCCCGTTGAACCTTATCATTCTTATCATTTCTGGTAATTTTTGTGGCGTATGATTCATAGTACTACCACAGAATAGAAATTCTTCTGTGGATCTACAAAGGAAAATCTAAACCATTTCCGATAAATAAAGATAAACACAGAAATTTCCAAACAAAATCAGACCCAGTTATTGAGAGATTATCAATAAGTAAAGATAAATGTTATCGTTTCTATCTAAATGAGGACCCAATTAACGTAATCATCGGTAATGCACAATAATAAGTATTGTTGCACGTGGAGACCTAATCTGTCATTTAGTATTAGTAAATAATGCAATACAGTAAAGCAAAATAGCAACAAAGTAATATTTTTTTAATTTTTGAGATAATATAGAACTGTTATCTCGTCTCAAGGCTACCATTGATACAAATTTGAATGAAATAATGAATAAACAATGATGCTCTTCTTCAAAATATTCCAAACATTTCCGTCAGGAGCTTCAAAGAATCAAAAATAAATAACTTTTGATAAAATAAATTTTGCAAGTAATGACATTGTTCTTTTATCTAATAGTGTTTCTCAATAAAATGCAACAATCATAGCCCACATTACATAATAATACTTTATTGGCACGAGCACAAGTAGTTAGGTACTTAAATTAAGCAAGGACAATCCACTATTACAGCCCGATATCCGAAATTAGACCCAAGCTCAATTAAAATAAATTGAAGATAGGCATACTAATTTGAAGAAAAGTGTAGCTAATCTGTTTTTGAACCCTAATTTTAAGGGAAAGTGTGCTAATTTCTAGTCGAAATTGGCGATAATTTAATATTTGGTGAGGTCAGTAGAGACACTAACCACAAATTGAAGCAATTAAAAGTCTAATTTGATTAGCTTTACAAAATACTAGAAAGCTCCTAAATCAAAATTACTCATTAAGTTTATTGTAGAGAAAGTCATTTATTTGTACAATTGAAAAACAATTAACACACACAAAGAAATTGGCGCGATATTTGAAATGCATTTTTCAAACAAAGAAATTCGGAGAAACAGACACAATAATTTTGGCAAACAAAGAACAAAGTTAATTTAAATTTGACCGTTAAAGTGATTCATAATGGATTCTACACAACGGAGACAAGAAAGAACAAGATTTAAAATAAGTGGGACGATCGGTTCTAAATATTTTGTACTATTATGACAACAAAGGGGCTATTGTTGCGGCATAATTATTAATTAAATTTAATGGACGTACGAAAATCTGGTGCAGCGTTTAATTTTCAATTAAATTTTTGTTTAGTGCACTAAAGTTACACAAGTCCAAGATACATTTTTTTTTATTTTGGGGAAAAATAATTTAAGAAGACTTACCTCAAACATCAGCATTTTGCCAAAATCTCACTGATGGAAATCAAAATTTGAATATCAAAGAGCGCACAAAAGCGAGTGCGATAATGCGCTGGTCGCAACACGCGCACTTACCGTCACCGTCTATCGTGAAATGCGACTGAGTGTGATGATCCTCCAACCACGATGATATCGGATCATTCACTCTTTGGAGTAGGTATGTGTGGGGAAGACCGTTGTTGATGGTATTTGAGGTCTACGGTGCCTTGTCTGGCTTGAAGATCTATCAAAGCTGGACGCGACATGTGTTCGAATTACTTTAGCGACTGTATTCCGATAAGTGTTATCACATGGGGCCCTATCACTGCTCCACGAAGACATTCTTGCGTGTTGGATATGAGTTGGAACAGCATTGTTGTTTTGAAAGCGTTATTTATTGTCGAGATTTTTTTTATTTCTTTTGCTTTTTATGTCATGTTGTCTTATTGTGACTATGATAGATGAGAAAAAGCTGATCTTGCTTGGTTTAGTTTTGTTAAATCATTGTCATTTTATAGTCTTTCATTCATTTTTCTATCTGTCGCAATTCTGACTTAAACATATTTTTTTTACAGCGTTTTATAACAGTGACTTTTTGATTGTTATTCTGATTGCTCAATGACTTTTAAGCACTAGTGCTCAATAATAAAAAATACATTTTTTATTTTATTTATTTATTATAAACATGAAAAGTACAATTACCTAAGTGACTAAATTAAACATTCGAAGATTTCACATTTCTTTCCTGAACTTCAATACAACTGGAAACTGTACTTGTAGACGCCACTTCAGATTTGCTATTTTCGTCACAGATTCTTCTTTCTTTGAGACAGTTTTTTCTTTTCTCATAAATTTCATCGAAATTGCGTTTTTACTTTCAACAGAGTGTTCTATATAACTTCCCGCAACAGAACTCGATCGCCATCCTCCATGTATTTTGAGTAATGTTCTTTTAGTAATGTAATATCTGCTCCTGAATCTGCTAAGAGTGTTGCTAAATAACGGCGAAAGTAGTGCTCGGTATATTCTTTTGAATTTAGAAGGCCGAAACATTCTGCAATTTTTTTAGGCATACCTCCAATAGTATTTATACCAACGGGTAGCACAGCACCTGGAATGTCTTTCTATAGGTTAAAAAGAATCTCAAATCAAAGCTGCGCGTATTTGAGAAAAATTTCTAAGGAATTAATTCCATCTACAAATCCTTCAGTTATTGTAAACATTCGTGAAATTTTAGTTTGGTGTTTAGTATCTTTACTTTAATAAAACTTGTACAATCTTCTATATCTTTCACCTTCAAAAACGTAATTTCTTCTCTGCGTAACGCGCTAAAAATTTCATTAATTAGCACAGCTTTTGTCAATAAATAGTCTTTGGCATCAGCTGTTTTCATGAAACATTCCATCTCTTGCTTGATAAATATTTTGGATTTTTTAGCCCTGTACCCACTGGTATTTCTTTTTAGAAACGTAGTTAAGTTTGTAAATTTTTTGATATCTACATTCTTGTTAAAATATATTATGGTTCTTAGCATAGAACTCTACTCCATAAAGTAGACGACTTATACATGAAAGATAATCTCAAAAAATAGCCTAAAATTTCATTTCTTCAATACTTATTACATTTTTTTCCTCACACCAACTACTGAATGACCTGTATGTTTTCTTGTAATTTTTTTTAGATTTTTCGGGCACTAGCGTGGCTGGTGCAGCTTCCGCAGCATTTTCAATGTCAGAATTAAATTCAGAATCGCTTATTTTTGTGTTCTTTTATCACAGAACACAAGTTAACAGTCTGTAATTTTATAAAAACAGTAAACAACCAAATTTACACCCATAGCGGTCTGCTACCTGCCTACTGTACAATGTGAATGTTCGATTGAGATAATTATTTTTGAAAGAAAAATCTGTTATAAAACACTGTAACAAAAAATCTTGAATGCAATCGTTGCAAAATCGATGTCTTTTAAGCTTTTAACGTGTGATGATTCACGTTGTTTGCTTAAAAGACTCTCTTTTTGCAACTTATTGCATTAATAGCTATTTAATGATCATCTTACCTGCTTCATTCTCTTGAAAGAATTATTTATTGTCAAGATTTTTCATTTCTTTTGCTTTTTATGTCATGTTGTCTTATTGTGACTAAGATAGATGAGGAAAAGCTGATCTTGCATGGTTTATTTTTGTTAACTAAGAAGTAGGGTACTAAAAAATAGTAGTGTAGTCGTAAAAATAGCCCCAATTAAACTTTTTTTTATTCAAAGAAATTAAATCTTTGATTGTCATAACTTTGTAATTTTAAATTTGGTTCTCAAAAGTGCAAATATAGTATATTAAGTATGAAGAACGGTAAGGAATGCTTACCGTTCGAAGACAATTGTTTGGAGGAGGAGCGAACCAACGACTCCAATTATTGTCTGAGAACGGTAATCTTTAACGTTCGACATGCTTATAACGTTTTTTGCGCGATTGGAGTTTCTAGAATAATAATAATAATAATTTATATCAATACATTTGTGATAATCGGGAAGATTGAAACTGAAAACTTTGGGTGGTTGTTCCATGGTTGCTATGGTTTTGTTCCAAACAAGTAAAATTGTCTTTTATCATACAATCATTCCTACATAGTTCTGTTTTGTGGTTCCGTTTTCGAAGCAAATATGAGCGATAGTGATGATCTACCGGATGATTTAGAAGACGCTTGGCAAGAAGGATGTTCGGCAATAATTCCAGAAAAGTCTAAAGCCCGATATGAACAGACATACAAGTTGTTTAAGGAATGGCGTGAAGCAAAGAAGATTTGTGTAAATGAAAAGAGCTTGTTAGCTTATTTTGTGGTGAGAAGTGGACACTTGAAGGCCCCAGGCAGTTTATGGGCGGAGGATTCTATGCTGAAGAGTAGAATTTTTCTCCATGAGCTATCGATATTTCTAAGTTTGCTACATTAATTGCTTATCTTAAAAGAAAAAATATTGGATATCGGCCTAAGAAAGCTAAAATTTTTACCAAAGAAGAGTGGAAAAATTCTTGAATGAAGCACCAGACGAGCAATTTTTAATTCAAAAGGTATGTTGTAGATGATGAGGTGGTACATCTGAGTTCTAAGGAAACAATATATTTACAGGTAGCAATGATATTGGGAGTATCGTGCGCTTGTAGACGAGAGGAATTGTACAATATTAAAATGAGTGACATAGAAGAACATGAAGAAATGTTTATAGTAAATATTCCAAATACAAAATCGAATATTCAGCGAACGTTAACAGTTATTAATAAAGAAAATGAAGTAGTTCATTATTTGGAAATACTTTGAAAATACATAAGAATTCGACCAAGCAACCCAACGTCAAATCATTTATTTCTGAACTATCGAAATGGCAAATGCACTAGGCAAGTCGCAGGAAAGGCACAATTGGAAGCTGGCCGTCAAAAATTGCAAAGTATTTAAAGTTACAAGCCCCTGAAGGTTTTACTGGACACTCGTTTCGACGCACATCGGCTACACTTTTGGCGAATAACGGAGTAGATGTGATGGGATGGGACTAAAAAGACATGGTGGGTGGCGTTCATCAACAGTGGCCGAGAGTTACGTGGAAGATTTCCTCCAAAACAAAATTGAATTTGCGTATAAAATTTTACACAGCAATGTTGGTGGACTATTACAACAACCTGGGACTTCAACGTCGGAAAGTTTGTCTATTAACACTAGAAACTCAAATGCGAGTGGTATTGCTACTATTAATTATAATAATTGTACATTTAATTTTAATAAATAAATCGCGAAATTGTTTTTTTTTAGATTTAATTGCTTACCGTTCACTGAACGGTAAGTGAATTACTTACCGTTTTGTTACACGTAGCAAACAGTAACAGCAACCTACCGTCGTGGAAACAGGCACAGTAAACTGATAAAAACAACCAATCGCGCAAAAGATTAATTTTTGTCAAACAGTTTGACGTCAATTAGAAAACATTTTTTTTCTTATTTATGTTTTACTTTTTTTATTTGATTACTATTCAAGCATTTGCTACTAAAAATGTCGCAGTGACAGCAACTAGAGGTTTTTCAACGAACATATTTTTTCTAATTTTAAAAGATACAATCATATTAGATACATATTATAATAAAATAATAAAAATAAATGCCGTTGATCAATGAATCAAGAAAAATCAAGTGTTTCAATGTATTATAAGAATTCACTTACTTAAAAGATATCAAGTACAGACCTAGATAAATCATTTATAAAGAAAATTTTAAACCAAGTCACTTGCTACACCTCGCTCCTATTATTACTTGATAAATAAAATTTTTACGAAATTTTAAGTAGATAAATAAACAAACGCTTATTCCACAAACCTTAATCTATCTAAAAGTTTTGCTTATTGAGTCCAAATCTTTTCTATAAGTTTGACTAATAGATGACATTTTTGACACAAACAATGCTGCAAAATCGATAATTTTGTTTAAATTTTACACAGTTATCACTTCTAAAAATAGTTTAGTAATTTTGCATTAAACTGCGAAGAACACTCTCATATCTTCTAGTAAGCAGGATCGCGAAATTAAAGGTTACCATTATGGCAACGCAAGAGGATTCTACTACTATATCTCATAACATCAGTAATATGACCCCAACCTGAAAGTTCCTGCTCGTTTTAAGTACCTCTGATAATGCAGTCATCCACAATCTAAATTGTTCTCCATTCTAACATGATTGTGAACGACCCTTGTAAGATAATCGAGCAAAATTTAATGCTCTGAAAATTGTTTTATTATAAGATCTTTTAATGTCAACAAATCTTCCCATCATGGACGTCTTGTTCTTCAACGATCTTTCGATTATGGAAATCAAGACGTCACAAACTTTAAACATTTAAACTTCTTTTTTTGCTTTCTTTTTCATTCATTTTCTAGAAAATTATTCAGTATTTTTTTATACTTTTCCCAATGTTTTTTTTAATTGATTCCGTCATTCTAGAAATCTTTGTGTATTGTTTTATCATTTCTTCTACTAAATTCTTCTTCTTTTTTAACACTACTTTTCACGTTTCATGTGCTCATTTGTATCTTATTATGTTTACTTCTCGATTTTTTGCTTTTGACTTTATTTCTCTGTGATTTACTGCATTGTTTGTTTTTCATGGTGAGTGGGTTGTTATTGTTTTTTTTATTTTATACCTTTGATTTTGACCTCTAACTATTTTTTCAAATTTTTCTTTTATATTTGTCTTCATTTGCTATTTGTTTTTTTTTCTTTTGTGTTTTCTGGTCTTCTGTTTTTAAAAACAAAAATTTCTGCAGTTTCGTTGTATCTCAAAAACTATAAACATTTGTATAAAGCAAATTTAGGTTTTTAGTATCTTTTCAGCAAGAACCATTACAGGTAAAAGCTCAGTATTTTATTTGAGTACATTCTGTATATGTAAATTTCTTTATTTTTTCAGAAAGTTACTCTAACCTTCTCTTGTTACTTAATATCTAGTTCTGTTTCACATGTTTTTGTTTACATTCGTAAAGCATCTTTAATTTGTACTTTCTTATCTTTTGTTTTTTAGTAAATTGGTGATATTGATATAAGTTCTTTTTTATTATCAGTTTTTATTTTCTAACCGGTCAATTTTCTCCAATCTTCTCACTCTATCTTTAACAAATATTATTTTCTCTTTTATAATTTTGTTTTCTTCTTTCAATATATCGGTATTTTATCTGTTTCTTCAGTTTATGCTAATAAGATTTAAGCTCTTCTTTTATTTCTTTTATATTTTTTATTAATTAAGTATGATATTTCTTCCTCGGAGAGTCTTTATCTTTTTCTTTTTTTTTTTTGTTATGTTGCTACCTATTCTTTCTTCATCTCTTACTCTCCCGCAGCTCTATGTTTCTAATAAAGCTCAGTACCTTATCTGCAAAAGCTTTTTCGACGCCTATCAGGAGCTTAGATAGAGATCTCTGCACATCTCTTTCTTACTCTCTCTTACACTAAACGTTTTCAAAATAATTTCAGAAAGCTTATAATTACTTTATTTTTAAAAACTATTTAGTGCAATACAGATGTCTTGTCTATAGAAATCTGGTTGTTTACTGTACAAAAACTAAAGAAGCAGCTTTCTGTCTCTAATGAAGCTCAGTATTTTTGACAAATATTAGGAAGCCAGATCTTTACAAAACTCTCACTCTCTCGCTATGCCTGTAATAAAGCTCAGTACCTTATCTGCAAAAGCCTTTTCGATTGATGTCAGGAATCCAGATGAAGATCTCTCTCGTACTAACCGTTTTAAAATAATTTCAAAGAGCTTATATTTAATTCATTTTTGAAAACTATTTACCGCAATACAGATGTCTGTGTTTACGGAATCTGATATTTATTTATACACCCATAAAAACAGAATAAAGAAAAAGATTTTGTATTTATTAGACGTCCTAATTACCCACAGAAGTAAAGCAAAACTTATTTTGCAAATATATTTACCGCAAATATAGAATAACGAGGTTAGAGAAATAAACCTTCAAATTTGTTTAAGTTATTGTTATCTAGTTCTAAGGTATATAAACCAATCAACTTGAATTTATGAATTTTAAATATTTTTTTTGTTTCTTGTATAACAATGTTTAATATGTAGTGAGGTAATTGTAACTTTAATTATTTATGTAAATAACAAAATAACAAAACAAGGGAAACATAAGAATACATTAGAGCTTTTTTATAAATGATAAGAAAATTGTAAAGTTGTATTGTTACCAGTATTTTCAATTTACTATAAAACAACTGTAATTTTTATCAGTAATAAATATTAAAATATCCATTTACAGGACCAGTATAAAATAACTTGTACATTATGTTTAACAATATTTGCAAACATGAGCTTAACTCGCGGTACTTTAACATGGCTCGATTATTTCATTTTCATTTTAACGCTCTCTTTAAGTCTTTGTATTGGTTTATATTTTGGTTGTTTTGGTAGACAAACCACTTTGAGTAAGTATTTAATGGGAGGAAACAAACTTAGATCTCTTCCAGTTGCAATATCACTAGTTGCTTGGTAATTACAACATTTTTTTTTTTTCATAACGTTAATTCTTGCATTTCTAGCCACATTTCATCTGTGACAATGCTTGCGTTACCAGCAGATGTCTACCGCTATGGTGCTAGCTACTTTCTTGTTGTTTTCTCAATGATAATTCTCAGCTTAACAAAAATCTACGTTTTTCTACCAGTTTTCTACAATTTGCACGTGACAAGTGTTAATGAATATCTCGAGAAAAGATTTGATACAAAAACAAGGCTTCTTGCTTCGTTTCTTTATCTGATATGGATGGTGGTTTATCTCCCTGTAGCTGTGTATATACCTTCACTTGCGTTCACAACTGGTGAATATCGAAATTTTTAATTTCGTAAAAATATCGGGATTTATTTAGTTTCAGGAATTGATATTTATATAACAATTCCGATTGTTTGTAGTATTTGTATTATTTACACGACTTTAGGTGGTTTAAAATCTGTAATCTGGAATGATATTGTCCAAATGGTTGTTATGTTAGCTACTCTATTTACAGTTTTAAGTCTTGGTTTAAAACTGTTAGGTCCTAGATTTGTTTGGACCAAAGCTAAAGAAAGTGGCCGGCTAGATATTTTTGAGTAAGATTTGTTACACTCAAAAGGAATAATTTTTTGGAAGTGATTTTGTAACAACAGAATGAGTACTGTTTTTTACCGTTTTGCTACTACGCGACAAGTCGCTAACTAGTGGTTTAGAGAAGAAAGCAGACTTGTTAGTAAGCAAACATTATATCGCCGCATTAAAGCTTCTAGACCGTTTCAGTCTACTACACTATCAAAAATCACATCCAAAAAATTTTTTTCTGTAACACTTCACTGAGTATATCAAAAATTTTGTTTAGTTTTGATCCAGATCCTACAAAGCGGGATAGTTTTTGGACTCTCCTAATTGGTTGTTCTGTCTTCTGGATGTGAGTGCTTTTGTTACACCACAACAATAACAATTTGAACCTAGAACCGTTATTTATTTTGCAATTGGGATGAGTCTAATCAACTGCACAAGTGTCTTCAACGGCCTAATACTGACAGCAAAATACGCAGATTGTGACCCTATTAAGTCCAAACAAATCAGAAAAAATGACGAATTGGTACCTTATTTTATTTTGAATCTTGTTCAACACATACCGGGACTTTTTGGTCTTTTCTTTTCAGGAGTATTTAGTGCTGCTTTAAGGTTAAACACACAAAATTTTTGACATCACTAAAACTCTTTTTTAGTACTCTTTCAACACATCTAAATTCATCAGCTGCACTAATTTACAAAGATCTCGTAATAAAATTTTTCAAGAAGTCTCCTTCTGAAGAAAAAGCTTGTAATGTTGTTAAAACAATTGTAGTTGTACAAGGAGTGATAACAACTATTTTGGTCCTTATTATAGATAAGATAGGAGGACTTTTTGAATTTGCAATTGGTTCGTCTTCTGTAGCGCTGGGGGTACAATTAGGAGTATTCACGTTGGGAGTTCTGTTCCCTAAAGCTAATTCAAATGTGTCTACAATTTTTAGTTTTGTTTTAACTCAAAAATTATTTTAGGGCGCATTTTATGGCGGAGTTTTTGGTATAATTTCAGTCCTCTGCATTTTTATACCTTCAAAAATTTACGAATTTCAGAAAATAACTGTACCACACTTCAAACCAATGTCTACTGAAAACTGCGATTTTTTGAATCACACCAATGTTTTTGTTTCAAATAGTACTGTTTCGGATGTTATCACGTATGTTTATACAATATTTTTTCTAACAGTATAAGAGAGATTTAAATTGTTTTAGAAAATCTCAAATGTCACAAACACCTGCCATTTTCAGGATATCTTTTTACTATTATTCTCTAATTGGAGCTGTGGTAACTATAATTGCAGGAATAGCAATAAGTTATGTAAGAAATAATAACACAAGTCCTGTTGATAAAAGTCTTATAAGTCCTGTCTGTTATTTTCTGTTACATGAAGAGATAAAAGATTGTGCGACAAGTAAAATGCTTGAAGCGGAATATCAAAATGGTTCTTGCAAGGATAATGTTGATAAATGATTGAAATAAAAAAATAGTATTTAAAACTGTTTTGTTTATATTTTACTAATTTGTTATTATTTTTTTTCGAGATTCAGATACAGCCGAATTGCTCTTTTTTATAATTTTAACCGAAGGTTTAATTAAGCTTTATTTTGGTTAGATCAGTCAGATAAAACAATCAGAAAAGTGAAGCGGCAGATAAAGAAACAAATAGGAGTTTCATTTAGGTATTATTATAATTACTAATTGTTATTATCTACCATAATATATGTTTTACATACATTTATATAAAAAGAACTAAATGTTAATTGCTTTTAAATATAGAAATGCGTTTTAACAAGGTATAGCTATATTTACATTATCTATAATGAATATATTATAATTTAAAAAAATTAAAAAATAAATAAATACTTATCAAAATTGAAACAATATTAATTGTGTGTATTTGCAACATAATAATATAAATGTATAATTAAAATTTTAATAAACAAGGGCGCTTTAAGGTACCGTCTCCAAGGTCAAATTTGATTAAAATATCAAATTCAAAAATTAAAATTTGTTTTTTATGAATAACTTTCTAACTACTTGTATGATTGTTACAAACTAGTCTAGAGAGGTGCTGAACATTTCTAGAATTATGAACCACACTAGAGAGTGTAATTCTGAGAAATATTCATTACGGCTATTGACAGGATACGAGAAAGATAAGTCATCGTTTCGCTGGAATACAGATTTTTTGCGTAAATTTTCGTCGATTTTGAGAAGCTACGTATCGTTATTTAAGCGGCTCAAAGACCATGACTGAGTTATTCTGAAATCTGAAGCGTTTGAAGAAAAAACAGCGATAGTAGTTATTACTGTGTGAATGCCGACTTGTTTATTTACCAAATTATTGTTTTGTGTATTTGTGTACATAGTAGAAATAAATTATTTGTTATTAATCTTACTCCCTAAATTAAAAAACCCTTATTTATATACTTGTTGCACTGGTGTCAGAAGTCAGAAGTAAAATTTGAAGAAGTTAGAAATTCGAATAATTTATTAACTAAGGTTTGACAACAAGAAGTTGGTCGAAAATAATACAAAAATAAATTTGTTTTTTGCTGAAAAAACTCGAACAAAGAAAAGAGAAAAGACGACTCGATGAAAAAAAAAACAACAGAAAACTTTAGAACAAATGAAATAACGGAAAAAAAGAGACTTGAAAACAATCAAAAACAAAAAAAATTTTGAAAGATTTTAGAAAACTACTTTTGGAAGAAATAGAACAAAAAAAATTCCAACATTGCCAGAAGAAATTCTAAAAAACCAAAAAAGATTTCGAAAGAGCTTGATAAACGGCGTTTGAAAAAAAAGAATGTGAGAAACGACGATTAAAGGAACAAAAAAATTCTGGAAAAAGTTGAAAGACGTCGGTTAAAAAATAACAAACAACAAAGACAAGATTCTGCGAATGAAAGAAACAATTTTAGTCAAACAAAATTTTTTTTGGAAAAGTTTAAAAACAGCGTTTGGAAGAAAAAGAATAGAAGAGACAACATTTTTTTTACTAAATTGAAAAACAACGATTAGAAGAAAAAGAAAAGAAAGAAAAGTTCTCGAAAGACAAAAAACGAATCTAAAAAAGCTTGAAATATAACGATTAAAGAAAACGAGAAAGAAAAATAACAAAAGACGTTGAAAGAGAAAAAGAAGAGTATGAGAAAAGTAGAAAAAAAAATGATAAACTACAACTGGAAATACAAGAAAATCTAAAGAAATTAGAAAGAGACTTTTGTAGAAACCCAAGGAGACGCGTTATTCAGAAGCTTATAATAGTCCGAAAAAAGACCAAAAATCACTGCAAAAAAAAACAAATAGCTCTAAGGTAAATTAATCGAGACAAACAATCTTTTAGAAGAAAACAATCACACTATAGGGCGTAATTCTGAGAAATATTCGTTACGGTCATTAGCAAAATACGAGAAAGCTTAGTCATCGTTGCGCCTGAATAGAAATTTACCCTAAAATACTGCTGTATCAAATTTGTTTATCTTAGAAAAAAAATCTAAAAAAATATAAGACACAAAAGAAAAATATTTTAAACATCAATAAGTATTAGAGTGGGCCAAAAAAATAGAATATTTTTTTTAACTTCCGACACTGAAAAATTGGTACCTAGGCATCTTTAAAAAATGTTTTTTAAAGATGAGCTCATAATTTTAATAGAAACTCCCTCATCTCAGTTTTCTATTTTCTCTTGAGTTCTATATGGCAAAATCTATATCTTGTCACAAATTGATCGTAGAACACAATTTTATTTGAATTTTTTGTAGAAAACTAAACGCTCTAAAAAAAGTCTAAATCAGAGGTCAAAGTTTGAAGAATTAAAAAGAAATTATTTCTAAATTTTATAACTCGTAGATAAATAGATTTTCGAAAATGCAAAATATATAGTTTTATAGCAAATTGAACGCTCTACAAAAAAGGTCTCGTGTGGTTAATCGACTTAGAATCCTCAGTTTCTTTCAAATTGTTGGAGTAATCGATTAACCACAAAAAATTTTTTGTAGAGCATTTAATTTTCTACAAAACTATGTGCTGCGCATTTTCTAAAGTTTATTTATCTACGAGTTATAAAACTTAGAAGTAAAAAAAATTTTTTGTTAAATTCTTCAAACTTACATTACTTACATTACGATTGTAAGTACATAATAGTGCTAATACTTAATAAAAAAATAGCATTATCAATATTAATAATTACATGTTATTTTAAAATAAATTTATGTAGTTATTTTTTATATTTATATTGCTTATCTAGCAAAAATATAAATGGTATAAAAATTCTTACACGTGTGGGAAGCCTTGAAAAATACCCTCGTGTTCTCCTTAATCTTAAAAATCCAATTATTCAGGATTACGAAAAGAGACTAAAATCTATATACTAATGCAGGTCGGTACAATAGATGAACCAGACTGGGTCAATCAAACAAACACAATAACATTTTGCTTATTAGGTTATGTAATAAAAATAAATCTTTTGTAAAAATAATTGGATATATAAAACATCATCATTACTTCAATCAGCAATCACCTAGAAATTCAATTCAAGCAATATCGCCTTCACTTCTTTGAACAAAGGTAAGTACCTAACAAGAATATTGCGAAATTTCAAGGAGAGTGCGATTTTATCCAATATCGTCATTCGTTTTTACAACAAAAGATTCTCTGAATAATACTCACTAATTAGACATTGAATCAAGTTATTATGCCTAAACTCTTTGTAAAGAAACAATATTAATTTATTATTAATTTAATCAAGGTGTTCCCGAATCTAAAACTCTCTAATTAACGCTCTACAAATAGATAAATTATACAATTGTACCTAGTTTTTTGCTAGTAACCTAATAAAAGCCCGCAACTGTAAATGCGAATGTAAAAATTAACAATAAAGAAAAAGACCGGAATTAATAATTTATGACATAACAGAGCTAGATCAGTTGTGTTTTTAATTAGGTATATCTGCTTAGAAAATTATTTGAATAAATTTTGGCAAACAGAGTTTAATTAACAGTGTTTTTGGTCAAATTATTAACTGTAAAAATAAATAAATTAATATTTTTTTTAAATTTCTTTTATTACTCGTCTAGTTTAGAAAAAATTACAAGAGTTACTAACAATATTAGCGGTCAATTGCGTTCATTATCAAGGCACTAGGGTACTGACTCAAAATAAACCAGCAACAAAATTTTAAATTAACAAAAATTGTAGGTAATTTTTCAAAGACAAAGTTTTGTTAAATTTGAAACTGTTTGTTATTTATAAGCAAGCGAGTGCAAAAAATAAAAATCACAGTAGAGAAATCTTCAGAGTTTATTCAAGGCGATAGAAAAGTGTAAATTATTTGAGCAAACTAAGTAGTTAGATACTTAAATTTTTGTTTAAAAATTCAACTTTTCGAGTCATAATTAGAAAAAACTCGACGTAGGCTTATGTCACATTAAAATTATTTAAAAAATTTAAACATTATTACAAAGTTTTCTCAGAATATTTGTTGCAGTAGAAATTGGTAAAACTTATGAGCGGATTTACGCATGATTTTTATGAACTACAGTCCAAAGCCTTGCCGAATTAAGACACCCCTATTGTGTCCAAGAAAATAAATAAAGGATTTTGGTAATTAAAAAATTACCAAAAAATAATGCAAAAATAATTAATTGATTGATTTGATTTCTGTAGTTTAAAATTAAGTTGGCGCCACAAAACAAACTTTATGACACGCTTTGTTTAATATACTATACTATTATAAAATATGTTCTTCAATTTACTGTTTTTATTTTGTATTTGTTGTTTCCAAATTTTTTTAAAGCTGTTTTTTCTTCTACTTGTATTTTCTTCTTCTTTTCTTCTTTAACGTTGTTTTCAAATTGTTTAAGAATACTATTGTATTCTTCTACAATTTTTCATTTTTTTTAATAAAAGACAATTCGCTGATTTTCACACTTTCGTAACTTTCAGTTATATTTTCAGATTTCTTGTTTTTTTTAACGTGGTTTTTCTTATTTTCATGTATTTTCAAGTTTTTTCTCTTTTAGTTGTGGTTTTTCTAGAGCTTTAAAACAAGAGCCAAAAACAATTTTATTTAAATATTTAATAATGTTTTTTTGTAATTTACGTAAAATTATCTATTTATTAGAGACACAATGGCGGTCTGATTTTATCTAATGACATAACATAAAACACTCTTTGTCGATTTTTTATTTTACAAATTTATAGACTATTTTCTTTGTTTTAGTGAATTCAAAAAAGGAACATTAAAAAAATAAAAAATAAACGTTCTAAAAATTTTTTTGTTTTATTGAGCATGAGAAAAGGGTTCAAAAACATCGCTAAAAATCTGAATTAAATGTAAAAGTAAATCAGAAAGAAGTAGAGAGGACTTGCCACACATTACAGAAAAAAATGCACCAAAGTTAGGATTAAAGGTAGATTCGAAGAGAGCAGAAGAAAGGAATTCGCCACCCATCAGTTGTGATTGAACATATTTTAATACATGATTTTATAATTTTATTTTGTTATAAAAATTAGTTATTTGTGTCAAATTTTTGCTTAATTTGTTTTGTTTTAGATTTGTTGTTATTTTTATTAAATTATTTTTTTAGTTTCAGGTGCTATTTTTTGAGATTACCTAGACCAGAACGTACACAACTGCAGCCTTTTTTTATTATCTTTTATAACACTCATTAAAAAAATGCTTTTTGTTAATCTAAGTTTAATTTAAAACTAAAAAAATTTTTTTGCAAGTATAAATATTTTTTTTATTATGAAATTTTTTATTTGAAGACGCCTCTTATTTCAATATTAAAAAGTTGACAACTCGATGCATAATACGCAGAGATTTTTTAATTATTATGTATAATAACTAAATATTACATAATACATTTATATAGATTACCAACAATACACCTAAATTATAATAATCCCGCCATCACTAAAATCTAGTAAGAAACCAAATGTTGGCAGCATTTTTAAAATCTAATGTCTTTAAATAATTTTTTTTTAAACAAATTATAAAATTTAAAAAATTAAACTGAGACCATCCAGGTCTGGCTGGCCTTTTAATATATGCAACCAACAATACGGCGACATTATTTTAATGTTTTATTACAGGAAAGGGTTGGTAATAGCACACATAAATGAAATAGGGTTGTGCTACTTTTTTTTTGCACATTTATTTGGTAATTGTTTTAGTCAAATTTAATGTGTATAACTGCTAATTATTTAGCCTCCTAATTTTTTTAGCATTTTAGTGAACAATAATTATATTAATTATTGTTTTAACAGGTGAACATTTGAGTGGACGATGTTCAGTATTATTGTGTATTTATTTACAATTGAAATTGTTTATTTATCTCGGGCCCGAGTATTATAATTTGTTGTTTTCACTTCCACAGCTTCTTTTCAGTCATTCAACCCCGTAGCGAGTTATCTATCAAGATACACTCTATAAAGACCGAATAATTAACTTTGTTATTCATCCACATATTACAGGAACCAAATAATTGTTTATATTTTAGTTAAATTAAGAATATTGGAGTTGAAAATCGGAGATTTTGGAAGGCAGAACGAATCGCCGTTCGACGGAAGCAGGGGCGTGGAACTCACCCATTAAGGGATTAGCGACGGATAGGGGACAGCTAGCCACAAAATCTTTTGGGTCGAAAATCATCAAGTTTTTAATGAAAAGAAAGCCATAAGAACAAACCCATCTTTGGTCCGAAATCGCTAAAAATTAATAAAAATTCCAAGAAACTGTAGGGACGCACAAGCAACCCCTGCGAACAGTCACGTAGGCACATTCGACGTCATTGAAAATTTGGATATAAAAGGAACCCCCAGAAAAGCCATCGTCAGAGAGTGCTTAGCCATTCTCCAGGTTGATGAGAGCCCCTCTGTCCGTGACGAGTTGAGCATCATTAACTATTCTGCGATAAACTTATTTTTTTCCTTTATTGGAAAAGACTGTTTATTGCACCTGTTGTCCAAGGTGGAGCCCCTCTGTCTGTGACGAGTGAGCACGCCGCGGATAACCCTTTGAACGCACTACACCAATTATTTTCGTTCTTGTTGACGAGAAATTGGTTACCTGCTGTCCAAGGTGGAGCCCCTCTGTCTGTGACGAGTGAGCACGCCGCGGATAACCCTTTGAACGCACTACACCAATTATTTTCGTTCTTGTTGACGAGAAATTGGTTACCTGTTGTCCAAGGTGGGGCCCCTCTGTCTGTGACGAGTGAGCACGCTGCGGATAACTCTTTGAACTCTCTTAACCGATTATTTTCGTTATTTTCGACGAGAAATCGGTCATCGATAGGGAAGTCCTTTCCCAAAACCTCCACTAGGGGATAAACTCGTATAGTAATACCTAATTTCTTTTGTTAACAGATCGTGAGGCCTCAAACAACCCGAGGACCATCCTTCCACGGTTTGTGAGCGGTCATCAGTTCCTGAAAGTGACCAGACCCTCGTAGCTGTCCACGATGTCAGGGGAGCCAGAAGACCACCTTTTCGCCGTCCACGAGCAGTTATCATCTCCTGAAGGTGACCAGATACTCGGAGGTCGGTATCAAAGGGGTAAAAACTAATTTGATCACTCCATATTTGTATTCAACAACTTATAATCACAGGGGAGTCCCTGTTGGTTATGATCAAATCATTTAATTGCTATTTTGTTAACTCTTTCATTTACTTATTATTTTTATTATTTACCGATTAAGTTAGCTCCGCGTATCATTTGTACGTGTCTAACTACTAACGGCCTTTTGCTGTAATTAACTAATAGTTGATTACACTCATCTGACTCATTACTTGCACTTTAATTGCAAACTCTTTACTATTCTCCTGGCCAAGCCAGGGACCACTACCACACCACGGGAAAAGACTAAGCCAGCCCGGGTGTAGTACTATGGCACACTTAAAACCTGGCGATAAAAAGACTGCCTAGCTAATTATTAACAAACAAAAAGACTCCCGAAAATGGGACATATTAGGGAAAGAGAGTACGCGGTAGTTGGTTCTTTGGGGAGGTTTCTACGCACTCTTATCTGTTAATTTTCTGAGTCGGAGGTGTTTAATCAGCTCTGCAATTAACTCAGGGTTTAACCCTTTTCTGGCCTGCAGTGGTTTTGACACCGGAATAGGTGTTGTAACCCTTCAAGGGATGCAACGTATTCTGGGTTGTATAACTACGAATAAGGTTTGAATTGTATAACGGGTTGCCTAATCTTAGGCAAACAATACACACTTGTAATAATTTTGAATAAATGTCTTTATTCAATTTCAGCTGTTTTACTCTTTGATTATATATACAAGTGGATACCTAATTCAATGTGTTAGAGGAGTACACATTTTGAAAAGATTTGGGGGACAAGGATACCCTCAAAAATAGCGTACGCCAGAAAGAGATGCAACGAAATGTAGGATGCCAATCTTTTGCGCAAGTACCGTTTCTCAATTGACAGAAGTTTTTAGACAGCTGACATATCTTTTTGACTTGTGCGTTGTGCCGACTGGTTGTGTCGATTGTGCGAAGTTTCGTGAGACCACGTGTTTTTATAAAAAGTTGCTTTTTTGAGTTAATTTTGTGTTTTTTGTTTGGCGAAAACAATATGACCGGCAATAATAAGCTGTGTTATTTCTGCAAAACAAAGGATCCATCGTTATCCTATCATCGGTAAGTTTGGAAATCTTAATTTGTGCACTGGTTTTATAAAATTTTATATTCATTCATAGGTTTCCAAAAGATCTTCTTTCTAGGAAGCAGTGGCTTGCTGCATTTAAATTCAGTGAAGATGATATAATGAAAAGTACTCAAGTTTGTAGCCAACATTTTGCCAAGTCATGCTTTAGTAATACTATAAGTGGTCGAAGTAGATTGATTAAAAATTCAGTCCCAACAATGTTTTTGCAGAAAAAGTAATGTTTATATTGCCCTGTAAATTTACAATTTACTGATGAAATGTATGTTATTAGCAGATCAAAGAAAGTAAAAAAGCAAGTTACTAATTTGCCAAATTGCTATGGAAAAGCTAGTGGTGAGCTCAGTTTGATGACAGTGGAGTCACCTCTTGTAGTTGTGTCAGCCCCTGCATCTGTAAATAATATTTACAATACACGTTTCTTATCAGAGGCTGATCAGCCTTTGCTATTGAACACTACTATAAATAATACAGGTAGATTTTCATTAAAGTAAAAAAATTAGATAATTTTTATTTATTTTTTTTATTTTTCCAGCTCTGGTAAATTCTTGCAACATACAAGAATCAACTGCCAATCTGCAAACGTCTTTTTATCAATCAAATACTGTTTTATGTAAGTTTTCTTTGAAAAATATGTATTCACAAAGAGAAAATTTGTTTTTTTTTTCTTGCAGCAGTGAATGATGAGCCAGCTTCGAAATCTTCTACAACTCCAGATGTTTCATTAGAGACCACTCCCAAAAAACGTCGAAAACTGTTTAATTCTCCAAGGAGTGCACGCAGACATTATGATAATGCTATTGAAAAGATGAATGATTTAAAGAGGAAACTGCTTTTTGCTCGTACAGAAAATTATAAATTGAAAAGGAAAATCACAAAGCTTGAAGACTTGGTTTTGCACCTAAAGAATAAAAATCTCATAAGTGTTAACGCAGAAGCGACACTACTTGTATGATTTATTTTATTTGATAATTTAAGTTTATTTCATTTTTTTAATTTTAAGGTCACAGCTTCAGATTCTGTGAAAGCAATTTGGAGACGTTTTATGAGTAAAAAAAAGAAAGAGAAGTTTCCTCCTGAATTGCGAGCTTTCGCTCTTACTTTGAACTTTTATTCTCCAAAAGCCTATAAATATGTGAGAAAAATATTTAATAATAAATTGCCAAATCCAAGCACATTACAAAATTGGTACATGGCAATTGATGCAGAACCAGGCTTCACGAAAGAGGCTTTTGAAGCACTGAAATTGAAAAGCAGAGCAAATGGTCCTGTCCTTGTGAATTTAGTTATTGATGAGATGTCAATTAGACAAAATGTCCATTGGAATGGAAAGAAGTTTTACGGGTATGTAGATGTCGGAACTGAAGACAATACTTCCAATGAGGACATTAAAGAGCTGGGAAAAAATGTCCTTGTCATAATGGCAGTTTCGCTAAATTCCCATTGGAAAATTCCTTTGGGATATTTTGTTATTAATGGAATGACTGGAGAAGAACGATCACATTTGATATCAAGGTGCCTCAACATGCTTGAGGATGTTAATGTCAAATGCCATTCACTAACTTTCGATGGGACGGCTTCAAATATTAAAATGTGCACAGCTTTAGGCTGCAATTTCAGCTTCGACCGCTTTCAGCCTTGGTTTATTCACTATGAAACCAAGAACAAAGTATTTGTATTCTTTGATGCTGTGCACATGATTAAGCTCGTAAGAAATGCACTTGGGGCCAAGGAGATACTAAATGTGGAATCAGAATTTGTAAAGTGGAGTTTTATCAAACAATTACAACAAGTGCAAGCAACCGAAGGACTTCGCTTAGGCAACAAATTGACAACACGACACATTCAATGAAAAATGAAAAAATGAATGCCAAACTCGCCATTCAAACTTTAAGTGAAAGTGTAGCAACATCGTTGCAATGGGCCTCCAAGCATCTCCCAGAATTTCAAAATTCTGAAGCCACGTCTACATTTTTAAAAATGTTTAATGATGCATTTGACATTTTAAATAGTAGGAGTGTATGGGCAAAATCTGTATATAAAAAAAAGATATGTGAGGAAACTTTGCAATTTCTGCGTCAAAAAATAGATGAAATCATTGTATACATAAAACAAATTAAAATAGGAACAACTTTTATTATAGATTCAGATAGGAAGACAGGTTTTTTGGGCATTATCGTAGATTTGAAAAATTCAATTAGTTTGTTTTGTCTCTTAAAAGAAAAATATGCAGGTTACAATTACTTGTTAACTTATAAGTTAAGCCAAGACCATTTGGAAGTTTTTTTTAGTGCTGTTAGGAGTAAGGGAGGTTTTAACAATAATCCATCAGCACATCAGTTTAAGTGTGCTTATCGTCGCTTGCTTGTGAGGCATGAAGTGCAAAGTTCTGGCAATTGCCAGGATTTTGGTGACATCAAAATTTTGTCAGTTGGAACTTATTCACAAGCAAGTTGTGATAATATCATTGAGCCTGATGTGCAGATAGAAGTTAGCGATCATGATTACCTATATACAAAATGGGAACTAAGCTTATTTAGTTTTACAGTGGTTGAGTATATTGCGGGGTTCACTGTATTTAAAATAGAGAAAAAAATAACGTGCCACTTTTGTCAGGCCGTCCTTAATAATAAGCAATCATCTAAAGACTCTTTTTTATTTATAAAAAATCGCGAAAACCTAAAAATCCCATCTGATGATGTAACAAAAATTTGTAAAATTACAGAAATTTGTTTCAGGCAAATGTGTAATAATTTAAAAAAAAATATCAACGTAATAAAGCATAGATCATTTGCCCAAGCAAATCAGCATGTTTTTTTATCCGATGCTTTTTTTCATCATATAGCGGACCAAGACATTTTTGACAATCATCGCACGAATTTAATTAAATTGATTATAGATTTATTTGTCAAAATTAGAATACATTATTATTGTAAAACTGTTGTAAATAAGGAAAATTATATTAGGCGGAAACTATCAAAAATTATATTGTTTAAAAATCAATAAATTTTGTTTGCGTACGGTTTGTTTTTTATTATTAACCTATTTATATATATTTTTTTCAAGTCTTTTCACTTTTCAGTTAGAAAATGTTGGAACTTAACATATTTGAATTGAAATGTTCAATATTTTTAAATTAGGCGCTGTCATGCGCACAACTTGTCATCCTACATTTCATCCCATTTCTTTTTATGTGTTCGGTTGGTCCCTAGGCTATTAGGTATCCACTTGTATATATAATCAAAGGTTTTACTCTTCCTTGATACACAGTGCTTAAACAACGAACAAATAAATACAAAACACAACGTAGAGTCCAAATAACAAAAATCCTAGACGATCATTCAAAAATCTAAATTTTTGAACACGCCAGGCCTTAGAAGCGTCACAAAACATAATTTAATATTAATTTTATTAAATACAAATTAAAAAGCATCTATAATGTATTAATATTTTTAAAACTAATAAATAAATAAAAAACTGTAGGGAATTTTGTAGTTCTTTGTTGGCAACAGTATCAAAAGATTGCGACGCATGCGCTTTAGAAACGTTGTTGTCAAAATTTGCAGGTTAGGTTTAAATATTTTGAAAATTCTAAAACAATTTACTGAAATTAATAACAATGACACAATCATATCCCACCGATTGGGATATTGAAAAATATCGCAATGATACAGACATTGAAGAACACTGGCAGTTACGAAAAGAATTCATGAAAGCTCATAAAGACAAATTTCCAGAAGACTACCTAGTAGCTTTAGCTACAGCTTTTACCAATATGGAATTTATGGGGTGCACGTAAGTTTTACCATAATTTTTATTAAATCTTAATTAATTAGATATCTAGATACCCTGCCCCTCTTATGTTAAGAGTAGCTGAGTTAAGTAAGGATGTAGCTAAGAAATACAGGGAGGTGAAAAAGACGAAACTGCAGAGGACATTTGTATCAGCCTCAAATGCAGCAGAAAATAAAATTAGTAAGTTTAGAATTTTTTTATTATTAATACTCATGTACACATTGTAGAAAAAAGGCAGTCTGACCCAGGAACATTCACAAGTAACAAAGTAACAAGACGATAAAAAACATGAAAATTATATAAGAATACATATTTATTTAAAATTAAGTAGTTTTTGTCTTGAGTCATTTAAAGTGGTGTTTGGTGATTTTACATACTGAGTTGCATTAAACTCAGGTGTTAAGTCTGTATAAATAATTGGGAAATGTTGAAGGCGTCCACTAGACCAAGCAATGGTCAAACAAGCACCTGATTTAAAATCATTTTGGAACGCTATTGTACTTGGCACTTCTGTAGGCAAACCCACAACTAAAGAACTAAAAAAAAAACTTTTTTTTTGCTTGTTAGATAAGTAGTTACCTCACCTTGGAATCAATTGAAGAATTGGGTCACTTGTAACACAAAAAACAGCAACACAATTAGAGTCTTTAAAAAACACAGCTAAGTGATTTCCTGTTGGATCAATTTCCATTGATTGAACAATTCCACCAACAGGAGTTCCCCCTAAATCAATTTTAGTAAGGTCAATTAACGGAACGGCGTGATCAATTGAACTATCTGATTTGGTGTTAAATATCTGTTTAGCTCTTACAGTCAAACCATAAATGACTAGTTCTGTACTTGTTGCAAACAGCAAGTGTGTGCCACAGTTTGTCCAACAAGCGGCTTGAACTCTACCAGAAAGGACAGTCCAACGATCGTTATCCCAATATTGAGAGTCCCATATTCTAAAAAGTGAAATTTTGGTTATTGTTACAAAAATACCAGACAAACCTAAAAACAAATCCGTTTGTAACAGATAATAATTTATCTCTAGCTGGTGACCACTTCAGGAGAGTATTTCCACAATCTCTTGAACCTTTCAAAGTATTCGTTCTGTTTAATTCAACATCCCAGACTAGAATTTTTGAGTCAAGTGCTGCCGCAGTTACTAAAAGATCCCCAAATGGGCTCCAAATCACACTGATCACAGGCCTGTGGTCAACTCTGTACAACACAGTATTATTACTTACAAAAGGCCTGGCAACAAGAGCACTAAAATCCACATTCCAAATAATAACCCCATTTTCATGCCCCACAGCAAGTTCAGTTAAAGACATTGGCCTCCAGGCCAAGCATGTCACATTTTTTTGCTGTTTACACCTCAGCACAGGCACATAATTCTTACTGTTAGTACTGTAAATCCTAACGCAGTCGTCGCTCGTTGCTACAGCTAGCCGCGAATGATACAAGTGCCAAGCAATGCATTTAATTGTGTTGTTAGCCCAGTTTCTTGTCTGGCTTAGTTCATGTATTAAATCGCCGGTGTTGTAGCTCAAACTCGGATCTAACAACAACCTGATTTTCCTGAAATAACGCCAGGCTTGCAAAAGGAGAAAGGCGCTCTGTGATATGAGGAAATGTCGGTGCTGTCTGGCTGTCTTGACAGCTTCCTTGAGGCCCTCCTCGGCGTAAATTTGAGTGAGTTGTTTCAGAAATGGGACGTCTGTTGGGAGAAATAAGGCGCGGCTTTCGTTCCTTAGGTTCGTGCGGTGGAGTGAGCCAGTAGTTAAGTGGACTTTTGGGTGTTTGTCAACCTGAAATTCGACTTTCAAAGCTGGGTTGATTCTAACCTCAAATTCTTACAGCAGTTGTGAAAATTGACACGTTGGCGATTTCGGAATTCATGCATTCCATTCGTCCGTTTATTTCACATAATGTTGTTTGGCCAGCAACAGGAATGGGAAAACCTTCTAAATTTTTCATTTTTTTGTTTAGTTTTCACTGGCTTTTTCAAATAACTCCCAACTGTCAAATTCAAATTTGACAAGAAATGTCAAAAAAAGTGGCGCGATATTTGAATTTTTAAACCTATTTAGCAGACCCTGTACATAGTGTACATCTTAACAATACAAATGTGTTCTTAAATTAATTTGTTTAGTGATAAGTTACGCTCAAATTTCAGTAGAGGTGTCTTTTGGAACAGTCACTCTTAATTATAGAGAAATTTTATAAATAAGATCCTACCTCTTGCCACCAAGTGATAGCAGCTTTTGCTAATTTTTTACCAATTTTTGTCACTTCTAGTTTTTGTTAAGTTTTACAGCCTGTAATAGTGTTTTTTTAGCCAATTATATAAGTTTTCTTGCAGTTTGTTTCTACTTTTATAATGTTATTAAAAAAAAAAACGCAAAATGAGAAACTGTATCTTTTATTACAGAATACCTACATAAAATACTTGGAAATAAAAAAACATTAACGATTAAATATTTTTTGTTGAATAATGCACTCTCCTAGTTAATCACTTAGCAAATCATCATCAATATTGATGTCCTAAAAAAAATTATCAAGATTAAACTCAAGATTCCTGTATTTCTTACAGTTGTGTCTATATTATCATCAATATTAACTCCTTCCAAATCTAAATCAAGATCATCTTCATCTTCTTGTTGCAATCTCACCGGTGTTGTTTTATGCTCACTTTGATGAACAGCTTGGCTAAAAAAAAATTTAAATTCCACTCAAATCCGCGGTAAGTCTATTTAGCTGTCATAAAATTTTATAAACTCTTTCAAAATCCGATGACCAGTTTATTTACAAGTACCTTTGTATTCTCCCCGTGCGGTTTCTCTATTAGCAG
Organism: Tribolium confusum; assembly: GCA_029207805.1. Classification (NCBI taxonomy): domain Eukaryota; kingdom Metazoa; phylum Arthropoda; class Insecta; order Coleoptera; family Tenebrionidae; genus Tribolium; species Tribolium confusum. Next base: position 4,003,950 of record JALGAY010000004.1, read on the forward strand.
TTAAAAAATCATAAATAAATCTCGGAAATAATTACTACTGGGTTTTAAAAAAATTTGTAAAATTTTATGTCAGTTAAATAAAATACAACAAATCCGTACCTAGTCTGAGGTATCTGAGGAACACTAAACCCTTCCGCCCCATACACCTGTTTCATCTCCTGTATTACATTCCTCTCATGATTCGGCGTGATCTTCTTTGCGTCTTTCGCCAATGGCAACCCTTTCCTTCCCTTATTATAAAACCCCTGAGCCGCAATTGCATCACTCAACCCCGGAAACAAATTCTCGTAATCTTTGGGATCTGCTAGACTCTGTCCAGCTTTCTCATTCGTCGTCGACAATTTCGCCTTCCACAAACCAACAACTTCAGAAATTCTATCCGGCAAGTAAGACCTTACAAAAAACGCAGCTTCTGGTAACCGCCCTGTCGAAATTAAAATTTCCAGACACTTTTCCAAATCACCCATAAGAAAATACGACAAAAACGCCAAATTGTGTTTTCCTTCAGAATGTGTACTCTCCCCTAAACTCCTCACGAGGTTTTCATCACCAGAACTGGTAGCTAGAAGAAGCAATCCACCGTAATCCTGCGCTCTCTGCATGCATTCTTTAGCAAGCTGGAGGTTATTAGTCGTAGCTGCTAATTCACCTAACTGGCTCCATTTTTGTGCATTGTTAGCTTCTTGAGCTAAAGTACGAGCAGTAGCTAAGTCTTCTAAAGCTACAGCTAGTTCAAATTTATGCTCAGGGTCAGTACTAACCGCAAGAGCTTGTTTCTTAAAACCTTGTTTTTCAAGGAAGTGAGCGACGCGAGTTCTGTGCTCTTTAGGAATTGAAGGTAATACTCGATCGGCTGTTGTAAAATCACGTCTCATTACAGCTGTTTGATACTCAAGGACTGATAAAAGTAATTGATAACTAACAACACCTAATTCTTTATCAGCGAGGTAAAGACGATCATCACGTGGGACATAACCAAGAACATATAAAGGCCGGTCTAAGTGAGCTATCGTAACAAGTTCACCACCAACAAAATAATTTATTCTGTTAACAGCATTGGTGTAGATAAAACAATCACCAACCCATAATCCAGTCCGAACTGTCTCATTGACTTCTCCTAAAACCTCAAAAGCTGACTCAACTCCATCTTCAGCTACAAGTCCCTCATCTTTAGCTTTTTGAACTTGATCAGAATCATACGACAGGATATAGTAACTATCCTCAGTAGCTAAACACACTAATTTGCCATTATCTGACCAGTAGATAGCTCGTGGTTGAATTTCAATTCTTCTAATCAAATCAAGACTGTCCCAATCATAGAACGTTAAACCAGCAACTGATTTAACTCCAAGAAGCCAACCCCCAAAAATTCCTTCGGCTCCAAAATCCGGTTTAAAATTCTTCTTTTCTTTAAAATTCTTGTAAATTCTGACAGTTGAACCCGCTTCTCTTATCGCATATTCACTCGAATCTTGAGCCCACACAAACTCTTGTGCACTCCCAAAAGCCTTATTCCTCAAAGCCATTGCAGTATAAATAATGTACTCCCCATCTCCACAAACAACAACAAACCGGCCGTTAGGATTATGCTGAATTGTCTGAGGGTAAATCTCACACGCCCCCATGTCTTTCACAGCAACTGGAAGCCTCTCCCCGTCTCTAATCTCAGCTCCTTCAGACAACGCCTTTAAATTAGCCTGTTGCAGCTCGGAGTGTCGTGCCCAAATAATTTTACCCCCTGTTGCATCCATACTAACAGCAGGTTCTTCACGCCCTATTTTCACCAAAATACTGCCTTCGTCATACCCAAAAACTACATTATTTGACCCTTTGAGACAACAAATTGTCCAGACGCGCTCAAATCCGTAATTTAAACTACTTTCGAGTCTGTGCGTGTTTGCATGCCAGACTTTAACAGTCCCATCTTCACTTCCGGTCAAAACAATCGGTAATTCAGGGTGGAAACACACCGAGCTGATATTCTGAGTGTGCCCTTCAAGAGTCTGAACACAAGTATTGTTCTGGTAGTCCCAGATTTTCACAAGCCGGTCGTCAGCTCCTGAAATAATATACGGCTTATCGCCGCCATGGTAGTAATCGACGCAATTAACCCCCTTTTCGTGCCCTTCAAGAGTGAAATTTGGGGTGGAAGCTCCTAATTGCCAAACTTTTAATGTCCGATCGAGAGAGGCGCTTACAAAAGTGTTGTTGTCTTTGGGGTTGATTGCAATTTGCATGACGTAATGGGAGTGACCTTCAAAGACTTGCTGGCAGGCCCATGCCTTCTCCCAGTTCCACAGCTTTATAAGCATGTCATCTAAATAGGAAATTTAATATTTTTACGAAAAAATAAGACACTTACCGCTTCCAGTAAGAACGTACGGTTGTGTGGGGTGTACTACTATGCACCGAACGTAATCAGAATGGGCCTCAAAGGCGTGGACACGATCTAATGTGTTGTAGTTGAAGACACGGATTTGCATGTCGTCTGAACCGGCAATTACCCAGTTTTTACGAGGAACGAATTTTGCGGCACGGACTGGTAAATCACACACTTCAAAAGTTTTGACTAGTTGTTGATTTTCGTGATTCCAGACGTTTATATTGCCGCTGTATAAGGAACAAAGCATCCAAGGCTCTGTTGGGTGTAAATCGACACATTTTACACGGTCAGAGCGGGCCGTAAGCTTGCGTTTTATGTCCAAACGGAGGGGCTGCAAAAATTAGGTTAAGAAAAGTCTGAAGCACAAAACATAATTTTTTTACCATGTTGGAAGTCTAATTATCTTTTCGTGGTTTCCCTATTAGTATTTCTTGTGAAAAACACGACTTCTGATTTAAAAAACTACCAAAATACGTGGCCGACAACTTTGTGTTGACGTTGACGTTTGTGGAAAGCATTTCAGCAAATGACCAATTGCTGAAATACCGTAATACCGAATCTTTAAATAAAATTATTCTAATAAATATTTGTGCCAATTTTACATAACTGTAAAATTACAAATTAATAACAAAACAGCTAACAGTTTTAAAACATTTTTTATGTTTCAATTTAATTTATTCAGTTCGTAAAGTTGTATTTTCGGGCTAATGGGATGTCGTAGTTTTGAGTGTTGACAGCGCAAGCAATGGCGTCAGTTGTGAATTTGCGTCTTGTGGTGTTGTTATAGCTTATTTTTGTATATTATTATGTGCAAACCACAATTTTAAGTTTAAAGGAAAAATATGTTATTCTGTTACGAAAAGTGTTTAAAAAATCACGCGGTTCTGTTTTTCTGACGCCCGACTTCATAATTACCACTGATTTTTATGCAGATGCTTCAACGTAATTATTTAGGTTTTTTATGGCTATAATTAAAAACCTGTGCGAATTATGAGTGGAAATAGTGAAGAGGGCAAGGACTCTCATAAAACTTTGCCTCTGGATTTGGCCAGGACTCAAATAACGACAGTACGAACAGTTGATGGGAAAGCCCCCTTATTGATGACGAGTCAACAATTGCGTGGAATGCGTGTGCTGGCTCAAGGAGCACCAGTCAATTCGTGTCAATCATCTTCCAATGCTCCTACAATTATCACAACAAACATTGTCCCCCATACAGCAGTTTTTAAGCCAGGTTCTCACATCAAATACGTGATTTGTTTCTATCTTACGAGTTTCAGACGCTGCAAGGACCCAAATTGCGAGTATTTTGACGACGAGTCAGGCACAATCCAGTGCGGCAAGCATTACGATTCAAAGGCCGACTCAAATCACCCTTTCGACGACCCCAGTAGTGCCCCAGAATGTCCCATGTGGGACCACTTATCACGTCCCGAGAGGACCTGCAGTTGTTGCGAATTTAGCAGCCCCGAGGAGCAATGTGGCGTCGGTTAGGTCTCCTATGGTAGTAGCGCCAAGTGCTCAGGTAATACGAAGTAAATTAATACAAATTTTATAATTCAATTGCAGGCACATGCTTTTGTAAGACCCCCTCGTACTCCAAGTCCCGCTCAAGGCACAGCATGGCTGACTAATACTTCAAACGGGTCTCAAATCAAGGGGGCTACAACTGTGTTAAGTACACCAGTACGAGGTGCGAGTGTGACAGGCAAGCAGCAAATTGTCTCAAGATCACAAACTGGGCTTCAAAATGTCTCAACAATTAGGCCAGGGACAGCAATTTTACATTCTGCAATAACAATCGGACATTCTTTTAAACCGGGACAAAACGTGTCTGGAATTCAGGGATTAGGCAATACTGTCACAATCACCCAAGTTTTACCATCACGGACTCAAGCAGTCGTTTACAGTGCTAATACAGGAGGACAGTTTACAGCAACACCTAGACTTACAGTGGCAAGTTCGGCACAGAATCAACGACAAAGTGCTGCAGCAAGACCTGTGGTGATTATCACAATTACCAAACTTGACTTTGCCTTCTAATATCTTGTTTTCTAGGTAACTACAGCGAGGCTGACAATTCCTGTTAATGTTACACAAACAGGAGCGAGACTTGTGACCCCTCAAGCGACTGTTTTGACATCAGGGGCGAGAATTACAGCAGTTACACAACCGCCAACAGTGATTGGTACTACACCTAATAGAATTGTCACGACACAGCCTAATGTCACAATTGGGCGGTTATCAGTAGCAGCAGCTCCTGCTCAAGTCTCAAATTCGAATATTTTAGGACAGACGAGGACACTTAATCTTCTAGCTGTGGCTAATACGTCACAACCTAGGAGTGTTCATACACAAGCTACTAAAGTTATAACGCAACCTGCTCAAGGTTTTTTTTTAAATAATTTTTGGATTTTTATATAAAGAGTTTGTTATAGGTGCCATACATTTTACTCCAATACCAGCCGCTGTTAAAACAGCGCAAACAGTTGTAACAGCTGCAAATAGAACAGGTGCTTTTCTTTATTTTTGTTATAAATGTTTTTTATTTTATTTTATTTCAGTTAATGTTCCTACTGCAATAGTGAGTCAGAGACAATCAGCGGTTGTTTCATCACAGGCTATACCTATAGCTAACGTATATTCTCAAGGTGATAATCAACAAGGACAAACTCCAACTGGAAGTGTTTTTATTCCTTTGTCGTCTATGCCTAGAAGAACATCGCCAAGTAAGATTTTTTTCTTTTTAAAGTGAGCTTGTTATGGATAAAATTTTTTATGTAACAACATTTCTAGAAATAATTATCAGGAAAATGTGGGTGGTAATGGTAATCACCATTTTATCGTTGATTAAAAATATGTTATCAGTTGAAATTGAAACAAGTTTTTTAGCGTAATACCAAATTTCATTTGTTTATATAGAATCAGATTAATAGAAAAAATTGTATTAATGTCCTTACTATCAATATTATAGCAAAAGGCATTTTTGATAAATCACAAAACTAAAAGTGCCCCACTTTTCAATCGCTGAAAGATTCTTCTGCTCAGTATTCTTTTGATTTTTTTATACCTGATTTTACAGTTAACGAAATATAGTGCAGCACCTCCATAGTTTTTCAATTTTGGGGCTGGAGGTTCACCAGGTATAATTAATAATTTGTAATAAGATTAATGTGTGAAAAATGTATGAAATACGATAATTTATCTCTTATCTTCATTATGATAAAATAAAACCATGACTCAATCAAGTTTTTTATCATTTTGTACGTTTCAAGCAGTCTATAAGAGTTTTACTCGTGGAAAATACTGAAGATTTCAATAAAAAAAATTTGTTGGGTTCGCTTTTTTTAAATTATTGTTGTAAAAATCTAAAAATTATTAGTTAACACAAAGTCAGCTGATTATTTTCAACTATTACCGTTGTTAGGCAACGAAAAAAAAACCATTTTTGTTAATAATATTTAACCTCAAAGGTCCAACAAGTGCACCCCAAACTACCATCAATACAACAACATCCAGCAGTGTAACAACATATTCCCTTGGAAATACGTACTTCTACGATGGTCGACCATTTGGCCAACAACCAACATCATTTACTGCTCTTCCACAACCAACCCAACAAATTCGCCCAACATCACTAAACACTCAAGTCCATGGTATGTAAAATGTCACTTTAAAACCACCCCAAACTAAATTTGTATCAGGTATTGTGACTAATCAGCCGATGCGGTTTAACCCAGTCATGGTGGTTGACCAGAACCGTACTCAACAATTCACCTCTTCTCAGTCTGAGCTAACAACTGAACAGTCTCAGTCTACTCCGCCGAAAATAACATCATCGCCACGTCCTAGTATATTACGCAAACGCGACCATGAAGGATCGCCTCTTAAAGCGGCGAAAAACCTCACTCCAGTCCTGACTAACTTAACCCAACAGCCGCTACCGTCGATTTCGCCGCCGTCCAGACCAGATTCGAGAGGAAATGGGCATAGTTCTGGTGGGAGTACGACGATTTCAGCTACGTCGAGTCCAGGATTAGCGGAAGTAAACGAGGATAGTATGCCGCATACTCCTATGAATAAGGAGGAGGAAATGGTTAAGCCGCCGCTGGAGATGAGTCCGAGGAAAAAGCCAAGGAAACAGCAATTGTAAGTTTAAGAGATCTGTAGATTATTGGGAATTTATATTTCTTGTTTAACCCAGTCCCAAATTGCACCGTTATTGTATTTTACCGTTTTTTATTAATTTATAAATTTACTTACATGAAGTTAGGGAATAGTCAGGCAAATCGTGTATTTTCATGACGATTTATATATAACGTTTTGACTCGGCATTACGTTCATGAGTGTGTCCTTGGCGTCAGTTGTATCTTGTGCTTCAACAATAAATATTATTAGGACTGGGAGTAACGATATCGATGAGCACAATGATGACATGCAGTTTATAACTGAAAATTCCATGAAGAAAGAGGAAGATTCAGATGGGATTCAGTCGGATGAACCAAGAGATGGAGCTCCAGAAGCGGGACAAGTTACAACTGTACGAAAACCGGCCTCTGCTAGTTTACTGAATAGTTATCGGCAGACGTGGAAAGCTACACATAATCATTATTTGAGGTATTCAGACGTAAGACCTAAAGATGAAAGAAGACCGACTATTATGGATCTAGCTAACCAGTATAGAGTGCAAGAGAAAGTGAATGGATGGAAGATTTATCATCTATCAACGCAAATGGAGGATTTAGTAAGTAATAAACGACTAGAAAAATAATCATTTGCAGTCTGTCATAAAACTTAACCTTACAAATCCCATTTTTGACAGCTTGTAAGTGGTTAAAGTCAAAGTTTAACAAGTCTTGTTTATTTGTACACTCGATATTTTTTATTGTAGGCTGAGCAAGAGCAAGCTGTGCATAACCAGTTGACCGAGTTACTGAAAAACACCGAATCTCAAGAGGAGTTAGATTATGAAAAGGAAATAAATCGAATCAACGAACTTATTAAGGTTTTATTTTTGTTTTTTGTTTGGTATGTGTTTAATATTTGGTTGTTTTTAGGGTAATCTCCAAAGGATAAAAATAATCAATGACGGTATGATTGAAGCTAAAACTCAAATAATGAAAATTTTTGATCATAAAGGTCACGTAACAGATATAATAAATAGATGTGCCAGTAAACGCAACTTCAAAAAACGAGAGAAATCATAATTTTATGCTTTTTGTTGTATTGTGCTTTCATAATTTTGGACATAGAAAAGTAGTTTTATACAGATTATGTATATTTTGGATTTTAAGTGTTTTTATTTATTGATGTTTTGAAAAAGAAAAAAATGTCCTAAGTTATGTACAAATACATTAGACATTATAATAAAGAATAGTGTGCAGCTTTTGTACACGGTCGTGTATGTATATTATATTGAGACATCCATTTGTGGATGAGATGATTATCCAGTGAACTTACTGTTGACGTTTATAATAAAAAATTAAATCTCGACAGTTCAAGTGTCTCTTAACCTAAAGATAGATTATATTATGAATTTGTTTTGAAAAAATAAATGATTTTTAAGAAATTGTTTTTTGACAACCTGAGTGACAAGAAATTTGCATGTAACGTTAACCACAAAGAACAAATAACAATTTTTAAAGAAGTATTTTAAGGGAAATTACTTGAAATATCTTATTTCTTTCAATCATTACTATATAATCCAAAGATTATTTTTATTACAGTTATTTGGCGTAGGACAGAATATTAGTGCAATTAGTTCATTGACATTTTGCATGTGACTAAGGTTACGCTAAAAGTTATGGCTTCCCCAAAAGGAATAAAGTTTAGTCACCCGATATAAAAAATGAGGCAAATTTGTTATTACACATTTATTTTATTATACATTATATTCAGGATCAACACCCTGAATATTATGCATTTCTTATTTGATTTGTCATTAAATAACAGGCATTTTTTTTATCAAAATTAATTAAAATTTCCTAAGTTTTGGTAGTAGATTTCTAACTTACCGACCACGGGCGCAACTGTCAATGTCAAAAATCGATTTTGAAAAATGTAGGTTATGTTTTGATTCCTATTCTAGTAAAATGATTTTTTTAAAGAGAATATCTAAATAAGTCGAGATTTTGACTAAAATTAGTGTTGATTTTAAGGTACTTATTTTTTTCCTAATTTTTGAGCGTGCTTATACGTATTTTTATGTTTACAGAGCCGACACGTGTATAACCTCTAAGCAATGGACTCAAAATACAGTTTAATTGGCAATAATAAATTCAATAATTCAAAATTTAAGCTAAAACCGACGCCTATTCTTTTTAATAGGAACGGTCCATCATCTCCGAAGAAACTAAAACTAAATGACAATGAATCAAACAAAGCAGGTTACAGTGGAAACAAGTTTAAAATAAGTATACAAGAACAAAGAACTAAACTCCCAGTCTTCAGCAACAAAAATAATCTATTAGACTTAATAAAGCGCCACAACACTTTAATTATTTTGGGCGAAACCGGCAGTGGGAAAACCACACAAATCCCCCAGTATATTAATTCAGCAAGACTGCAAAATAACGGTAGGATAGCAATAACGCAGCCTAGAAGGGTGGCCGCTGTGAGTATTGCGACAAGAGTGGCTTTGGAGTACGGAAATGGGGTATTATCTCACAGAAATCGGAAAATTTCAATTACTGATTTAATATTTTTAGCAAACAATAGGAGATACAGTTGGTTATACTGTCAGATTTGAAGATGTAACATCAAAGAGAACAAAAATTAAGTATTTGACTGATGGAATGTTGCTTAGGGAGGCAATGTTTGATAATTTACTTATGGAATACACTGTTATCATTTTGGATGAGGCTCATGAAAGGACAATAAATACCGATGTTTTGTTTGGAATTGTTAAAAATGCACAAAAAGTTAGGGAATGCCGAAATTTAGAACCTCTAAAGGTAAAAACTAGACACAAAAAAGTTAGAACGCTCGGCTAAAGCCTCGTAATAATGTGCAGTCAGTGTTATTATCAAAATAAAATTGGAATTCACGAACAACAGATAAGCAGAAGTAACAAAAACTGCAATTTTTAAGCACGATTTAAACGGTTTTTCTTAAAGAATTTTTGTGATGTCAAACTACACACATAAAATGTACTTATTAATGCAACAAATACAAAAGGAGATAAACAATTTTATAACAAAATGAGAAAACAGTAATTATTAAAAATTAGCTTCTTCTGTCACAACAAATGGGTCGCGAATCTTCTCTTGGTTCTTTCGGACCTACCTTTAATCCGTTTTTTCAGCTATGTTTTTGACCTTGCCAACCGCAATAAAACAAAAGAAATTTATTTTTGAAGCAATTACGAATGAGGGTAGTAAAATTGTTTATTTGTGTTATCTTTGAAATTTTAATAAGTAACATTTGTATATACAATTGAATTTGAATGATAATTTTAAAAAAATCGCTTAATTTCGACTAAGAATATAAATACTAACCAAATCTACTTATCTTTCGAGTAGCTGATGTGTTCTCTTCTCGAGTTGGTGCACGACTGACTGAAACAAACGGTAAATTTAAAATAAAAAACGGCAAAAAACGACCTATGTTATGTCATCTTATTAGATCAAACTGCCTTTGTGTTTATAATAAAAGAATGATAGTATTACGTAAATATTTTGATAAAATTATTTTAAGTTTTTGTGTAAAAATTACTAAAATTAAAATAAAGTTAAATAAACTTACCTTCAATAAACCACCATTTTTTGCAATAAGAAATTGCACTGATAACGCGAGAATTAATTTATTCCGATAAATTACACCGATCTTTATGTCTTCAACAATCGATCACGACTTCACGGCAATTGAATAAAGAAACACTCGTAAAAATTTTATGCAACAACAAAAAATAATAATAAAGAAAAAAGTATCACAATGGGATTAAAAAATTTGGAAATATGTAAATTCTTTGACAATGAAATTACTAACACTGTAATAAAAACAAATTGTTCCGAATTTGACTCATTAAATTAATAATTACTTCAATTTTTTTTTATTTATTTCAATAATAAAAATATAACAAATTATTACTAAATCTCTGCTACGTATAGTCACCGTTTTTTATAATTTTTAATTGGTTTTTAAAAGTGTGCCGACTTGATGTGGCAATTCCTGACGCCGGTGCTCCATTTCAATATTGTAAAATCGTTGAAATTTCAGAATTTTTTTTTAGTTACTCCTCTAAACTTTCTAAATTTTTTAAACAGATTATTATTATGTCTGCTACAATGGACGTGGACCATTTCTCTAAATACTTTAACTGTCAAGCTGTCTACCTTGAAGGAAGAACATACCCTGTCCACTTATTTTACCTAATAAAACCTCGCGAAGATTATCAAGCAGCAGCTGTATCAGCTTTTTTTAAAATCCACAGAGAAGCACCAGCAAAGTACAAAACTCACAAAATTCTCGATTTTTACTTATTTCTAAATTTCAGTCACGATGTTTTAATTTTTTTAACCGGTCAAGAAGAAATCGAAGCTGTAGCTCACCAAATTCGTCTTCTTAGTAAAGAACCAGATGTTGATGGACCTCCTGTTAGAGTGTGTACTCTATATGCAGCACAACCAAGTTCACAACAAATGACTGTTTTTAACCCTTCTCCAGAGAATATGAGAAAAGTTATTGTTAGTACAAATATAGCAGAGACTAGTGTTACAATAACTGGCATTAAATATATAATTGATTGTGGAATGGTTAAGGCGAGGTAATAAGGCTCTGAGTTCTCACATTTTACAACTTTTTTTTTGTTTTTGTGAAATTTTAGGACGTATCATCCAGCTACTGGTCTCGAATTATTAAAAGTTCAAAGGATATCTCAGGAACAAGCCTGGCAAAGAACAGGACGAGCAGGTCGTGACTCTGAAGGCATCTGTTACAGACTCTACACCCAATCTCAGTTTGAAATGATGCAGAAATCTACAATACCGGAAATTCAACGTGCGAATCTCACTTCTGTAGTTTTACAACTTCTAGCATTAGATATCCACGCGTTGTATTTTGATTTCATGGATAAACCACCTGAAGATGCAATTGTTGCAGCTTTCAACCAGTTAAAACTGTTAGGTGCTGTAGATAACATCGAGAAGTGTTCTTTGACGTCTCTTGGAGAACAAATGGTGAAATTTCCACTTGATCCTCGCTTTAGTAAAATATTACTCTCAGCATCGAATTACGGATGTCTTGAAGAAGTTCTAACGATTGTTTCACTCCTAAGTGTCGAGTCAATTTTACTCACACCTCCAAATAAAAGAGAACAGGTGCAAACAATCCGTCGGAAGTTTCACTCAGCTTATGGAGATCATATCACACTTTTGAATATTTACAGAGAGTATACAAACGTGGGACAGAACTGTCGGAGTTGGTGTCATGAGCACTATATCAATATGAGAAATATTTTACAAGCGAGAGAGGTCAGGTCGCAATTAGAGGAGATTTGTACAAGGGCGGGAATGACACTGACGTCATGTGGGAGTCAGATGGACCAAGTTAGGAAGTGTCTTTTGAGTGGACTTTTTATGAATGTTGCTGAGCTTCACAGGGATAAACAATATATTACTGTAATTTTGCTCTTGATGTGTTGTTATAAATGTTTTAAAAAAATTTTTGTAGCTTGATAAGAGACAACATGTTGTTATTCATCCCAGTTCTGTGCTGCATGGACAACAACCTCATTTTGTGTTGTTTACGGAAGTTGTACAAACAACAAAGTGTTACTTGCGGTTGTTATCGACGGTGGAAAGTGATTGGTTGCAAGAGATTGCGCCGGATTATACGAGAACACACAGTATCAAATGTGCCAGAGATAGTTGATAAATTAAGAAAAAAAAAAATTAATTTAAAAATTCCAATAAGTTCTTTTGAACTTGTGTTCAATATTTTCTATTTTATAATACTACATACATTAAGTTTTACTTAATTTTTAATTGTTATTCATTATATCTATATTTTTGTGAATATTTTTTTTAGTAAATTACCTCCTGGAAACACCTGGGCTTTTTATTATTAATTTTTTTATTTATTAAAAAGCGTAGTTTATCAAAATATTTTATTTGAACAACAATTTTCAATCAATCGCAGTCCTTTGTTGATATTTTAACAATTTAAAGAACTTAAATTCAAATTAACCATTGTAACTTAATAAATTGCCATTCGATTTTAATACTAAAGTTCTATAACATTTTATTTTACATCTAATAAAACTGAGCTTTTAATAAATAACTTTATCAAATAAACAAATTAATTTGAATATAAAATTTATGAGCCCAATTTTTTGAAAGTAAAATACAATGTTGTGTTATCAAAAGTGTTTTTTCTTAGCAGTTAGGTGATTTACATTACTCAACAAGGACTTTAAGAGGTTTGTGTCGAGTTTTCGCATTTATTTAAAACATAACACACTTAAAACCGGAAATAAGACTATCTTCAAGATTAAGACTGAATTGGAAGTCCGAACTTCTCTTTTTTTGAGTCTGTTATATTTTTTTATATTATCTGCTCTTTGAAATTAGGGCTTGATTTTTTTTAGCAGAATTGGTTGGTTCACAACAGTTCCGAACTGAAATGCACATGCGCAATAGCGTTTTAGCGGCAGTTCAGTTTAGTTCTGAACTGGTTCTAAAGCGTTAATGGAACAAATCAATTACAGTAAATAATAAAGAAAGAAAAAATAATAAAAAAAGCTAAAGAAAACGGTGACCGAAAAACTATGTTTTAAAGAACAAAAAACGATTTTGAAAAATCAAAAGAAAGTCTCAGAAAAACTAGAAAATTGACGATTTAAAAAACAAGAAAAACATGTTTTGAACATTTTTAAAAGCAAAGTTTAGAAAAAGAACAAGAAAATGCGAGCAAAACAAAAAATAAATTTGAGAGTAAATGAAAAAGGGCACTATTTCTCTGGAAGCAAGAGTTTTCTGGAAAAAACGCCGACCTAAAAAATAGAAAAGAATTTTTTATAAATTTATTTCAGAAGTAAAAACTGGCGTTTTATAAAGTCAAATTTTGTGGCGTAATGTTAAGTTTATTAAACGAGCTGTAAATCGCGAATTATATACAGAATTTTTATACCCATTTTTTAAAAATTTATTATTTACTATTTTAGTAAACAGTATATTTACTATCTATTTTAATGTAAAAAAGTGGGTGCTATAATATTATTACATCACTCGTGCTGTAATGACTACTAAAGCTGCAAAAATAAATGCTTTAAAAAGTTCTTAAGAAGGCAGTTTAGTGACTACGAAAATTTGAGTACATAAAGGTGCAGAAAAGAATAAATAATTATTATAAATTAATTTAATCGTATTAATATTATTATATTTAATTTGTAAAAATTTAAATAATGTTATATAACAGATTTATTTTCATTTGGTTCACTGTGGTGCAAATGGTTCATCCATTACTATGGCAACTCATAAATTATTATCTAAAACCCTGTAAGTAGGTCTAACTATAGAAAAAATATCTTTCTATTAAAAAAAAATTATTATGACATCATAAAACCACCAGATTGACCGCTACGAGTGATCCGATTACGTCAGAATAAGACAAATAAATTACCTGTTTTTGGTATTTTTTAATTTTGTAAAAATAAAAGTATTACAAACTCTGAAAACTGTCTTTTTATATTAATTTCCTTTTATTTTCTTGGCTGCAAAGGAATCTTTTTGATTCGCAAGGCTCTAGGCTGCAGCTTGCGGTCTATAAAAATCATGGGTGAATCCGCCTCTGATATTATTTTTGAAGGAAGTGTCTACAGACTGTCTAGATAGATTCCCAAAAAAAATTTGGTACACTGTCATAGGGCTGGGCGATATCTGTTTTTAGGTATCGGGTATCGATACCAGCAAAGTATCGATAATTGGCAAAGTATCAAAGAAGTATCGAGGTATCGGAAGTACAGAGGTATCGGAGGCATCGAGGTATCGGAGGTATCGAGGTATCGGAGGTATCGAAGTATCGGGGATATCGAGGTATCGGAGGTATCGAAGTATCGGGGATATCGAGGTATCGGAAGTATCGATACTTCGATACCTGTTTGCAGTTGGTATTGATACACGAAACCTGAGCAGGTAACTAGATTTACAAATTACAGAATATAGCAGAAAATTTGTAAATAAACATAACACGGAGAAAAAGGCATTTTATTGCGTCAGCTCGAGGATAAATTCGAAGTGGAAGATGTTTTTGGGTCATTTAAAGCCAAACTTATTTTTTACATTTATGACAGTAATAATTGCTTGACTTCTTTGATTTTCAGGGTAAATACCTAAATAAAAGTCGTTAAAAATTAAAATTTTTGAAATAAAATCTGTTTTTCTAGAACTCTGTTTTCCTTTCTTGTTAACTCGCTTTTATTTCGCTATATTTTTGGTGAATAGTTTCTAAAAGTGTGTCTCTGTTTTTTAATAGTTTTTAAATTTGGAAAAATAAAAGCATTACAAACTTTATGCACTAGTTTGTACTACCCCTGTTTATTATCATTCATTCCTGAAAACTGTTTTTAAAAAACTCAGATAATTACGACGCAAAAAGAAACTTAAAAAACGTCTAGGTCCTTTTTTATTGAATTTTTTTTGTTTTTTTTTTCGCTGCAAAGGAGGCTTTTTGTAGACCTGCAGCTTGAGGTCTATAAAATCCAAGGCTCAATCCGCTCCTGATATTATTTTTGAAGGAAGTGTCTGCAGCACTGTCTAGACAGATTCCAAAAAAATTTTGGTACACTGTCTGTCATACAATCTCTGAATTAAATTTACAAATTACAGAATGTAGCAGAAAATTTGTAAATAAACGTATCACGCAGAAAAAAGGCGTTTTATAGCGTCAGCTCGAAGGTTTTTCTGCAATTTACAGACAAAATTATTTTTCGCATTTTTGAAACATTAGGACACTGCATGACGTTAGTGATTTTAAGGTAAATACCTAAATAAAGTCGTTAAAAAATTTAAAATTTTGAAATATAAGCTTTTTTATAGAACTCTGTTTTACTTTCGTGTTAACTCGCTTTTATTCCGCCATATTTTTTGGTGAATAGTTTCTAAAAAAGTATCTCTGTTTTTTAATAGTTTTTGGACTCATTTTTAGTAATTATATTTTTGCTATTTCGTCTCTATTTTGAAGAACGGTTGAAAAACACTTACTTTTTGGCCGCTGTGAAACTATCACGTTTGAGGCTGACAAAATCCAATTTTTGCTAAGATCAACTGAAAAATATTTATTCTAAAAAATTATTTTATTCGTAAATTGCATTTTGAGGTTTTTATTATTTTTTTTTAGAAACTAGAAGTGCACAAATCGCTTGATTACGCTTATCATAAGACTTTTACGTGAGAATATTTATTTATGTACTCAACGACACAACTGATATTAAAGGAAGTTGAATCACTTATACGTCAACTTGGGTTTTACATTTCCTTTCCGTTTTATTATCGCAATAATGCTTGTTCTAAACATATTACTTTCATTTTTTCTAATAAATTTTACTTTCAGTGAGAATATAATTAGTAATTGTAATTCAAAAGAGACTTGCAATGAGTGTATACAAGAACCAGGATGTGTTTGGTGTATTAATCCAGTAAGAATTCTTTATACTTACTTACTAAAACTAACATATACAGTGTGAGTCTGTTAAAAGTTAAAATATACTTTGAACAAGCTCACTTTGTATATGTATATGAAAACAAATTTTTCAGAAAAACGAAATTCATTGCCTTTCTGAAACCAAATCTACCAGAAATTGGTGCGAAGATAAACAGTTGATAAATCCCAAAAGACAAGTAAGAATTCTAGAAAACAAACATTTTTCAAGTACAGAGGGAGAAACAGTACAGATTAGGCCCCAAAAAGTTGAATTAAAGCTAAGAAGAGGAGAGGAATACTCCTTTTCGTTTCAATACGCCCAAGCTGTAGATTATCCAGTTGATCTGTATTACATAATGGACCTTTCAGCATCTATGGAAGAACACCGAGAAAAGCTCGCGAAACTCGGAGACAAACTAGCTAAAACAATGATGAATATCACCAACAATTTCCGGTTGGGTTTTGGGAGTTTTGTTGATAAAGTCGATCTACCTTTTGTTAGTACAGTTCCACAAAAGTAATTCCTCTATTAAATCTAGGTACCCCAAATTAAAAATTACAATTTCAGATTAAAAAATCCGTGTAAACTGAACAAAAACGGAAAGAGCGTAATTTGTGTCTCTCCTTACAGCTTCAAAAACCACATTTCTCTAACTGAGGACTACCGAAAATTCTCGAGTGAAGTGTTTCAGGCGAAAGTTTCAGGGAATTTGGACGCTCCTGAAGGCGGATTTGACGCCCTTCTGCAGGCAATTGTGTGCAAAAATACAATCGGATGGCGAGCACAAGCGAGACATTTAATTGTTTTTTCTACTGATGCTGAATTTCATATTGCCGGTGATGGAAAACTCGCTGGAGTTGTAGAGCCTAATGACGCTCAGTGTCACATGGAAAATAACATGTACACGCATGATCTCGTCCTGGACTATCCTTCAGTCTCGCAAATAAACCACGTTGCTAAAGAAAATAACATAAATATTGTTTTTGCGATTGTTAAAAAGAAACGAATTGTTGATACGTATAAAAAATTGTCGGAAGTAATTGAAAACTCGAATATTGGGGTCTTAGATGAGAGATCTGAGAATGTTATTAATTTAGTTCTTGATAATTACAATGTAAGTATTAATAGAATAGCGTGACAGAATGTATCCAAAAAAATTTTCGTTTTTCTTTTTCTTCTAATGTTTTTTTTTGTTGTTCTTTTTTTATTCGGTTCTTGTTTCTTTCTTTTCCAATAGAAATTTTTTCAAATTTTTTTAGTTTTTTTTATTTTTTAAAAATCTTTTTTAGTGCGTATTTTTGTTTCAGTTGTTGGCTTTCAAGATCTTCTAAAAGTGTCTTTTGTTTTTCTATATTTTTTTAGCTTTTTTTTTGGCGTTTTTTAGCTTTTCTAAAAACTTCTTGTGTTTCTTTACAATACACCTTTACTAAAATGACGTTTAAAAAAAAACAAAAAAAACTGAATGAGCTTGGGAAATGGCGTTTCAAAAAAAAATACTTGATTCGGCGCGATTGGTTGTTTTTATCAGTTTACTGTGCCTGTTTCCACGACGGTAGGTTGCTGTTACTGGTTGCTACGTGTAACAAAACGATAAGTAATTCACTTACCGTTCAGTGAACGGTAAGCAATTAAATCTAAAAAAAAACAATTTTGCGATTTATTTATTAAAATTAAATGTACAATTATTATAATTAATAGTAGTAATATCACTCGCATTTGAGTTTCTAGTGTTAATAGACAAACTTTCCGACGTAGAAGTCCCAGGTTGTTGTAATAGTCCACCAACATCGCTGTGTAAAATTTTATGAACAAATTCAATTTTGTTTTGGAGGGAATCTTCCACGTAACTTTCGGCCACCGTTGATGAATGCCACCCACCATGTCTTTTTAGTCCCAACACAACAACTCCGTTATTCGCCAATGTGCGTCGAAACGAGTGTCCAGTAAAACCTTCAGAGGCTTGCAACTTTAAATACTTTGCAATTTTTGACGGCCAGCCTCCAATTGTGCCTTTTCCTGTGACTTGCCTAGTGCATTTGCCATTTCGATAGTTCAGAAATAAATGATCTGACGTTGGGTTGCTTGGTCGAATTCTTATTTATTTTCGAAGTATTTCCAAATAATGAACTGCTTCATTTTCTTTATTAATAACTGTGAACGTTCGCTGAATATTCGTTTTTGTATTTGGAATATTTACTTTAAACATTTCTTCATGTTCTTCTATGTCACTCATTTTAATATTGTACAATTCCTCTCGTCTACAAGCGCCCGATACTCCCAATATCATTGCTACCAGCAAATATATTGTTTCCTTAGAACTCAGATGTACCACCTTATCATCTACAACAGACCTTTTGAATTAAAAATTGTTCGTCTGGTGCTTCATTCAAGAATTTTTCCATGTCTTCTTTGGTAAAAATTTTAGCCTTCTTAGGTCGATATCCAATATTTTTTCTCCTAAGATAAGCAATTAATGTAGCAAACTTAGAAATATCGATAGCATCATGGAGAAAAATTGTACTCTTCAGCATAGAATACTCCGCTCATAAACTGCCTGGGGCCTTTAAGTGTCCACTTCTCACCACAAAATACGCTAACAAACTCTTTTCATTTACAGAAATCTTCTTTGCTTCACGCCATTCCTTAAACAACTTGTATGTCTGTTCATATCGGGCTTTAGATTTTTCTGGAATTATTGCCGAACATCCTTCTTGCCAAGCGTCTTCTAAATCATCCGGTAGATCATCACTATCGCTTATATTTGCTTCGAAAACGGAACCACAAAACAGAACTATGTAGGAATGATTGTATCAAAAAGACAATTTTAGTTGTTTGGAACAAAACCATACCAACCATGGAACAGCCACCCACAGTTTTCAGTTTCAATCTTCCCGATTATCACAAATGTATTGATATAAATTATTATTATTATTATTCTAGAAACTCCAATCGCACAAAAAACGTTATAAGCATGTCGAACGTTAAGGATTACCGTTCTCAGACAATAATTGTCTTAAACAATTACTCATAAACAATTGTCTTCGAACGGTAAGCATTCCTTACCCTTCTCCATACTTAATATACTATAAAAAAGCAGTAAATTGATAATAAAAGAGCAACAAAAAATTCTAGAGGAATGTAAAAGGCTCTAGAAGAAGGTAGATTTTTTTCTCTTCAATTCCAAATGAATGTAGAATTTTTTGTTGCTTTATTATCACCGATTTATTATTTTTTAAAGTCTTTTATCTTTGACATGCTCTTTCTCAAGTTTATTTAAAAATTTTTCTTGTTTTTTTTCTTAAACGTCGTTTTAGTAGTATTTTTTATTTTTTTTTGTTTTTTTAGTTTTCTTTTCTTTCTAATCGTCGTTTTTTAAGCTATTTTAGAATGAATTATTGTTTTTCTAGAATAATTTTTTGCCCCACTTTCTCTTCCAATTATGTTTTCAAGTTTTTCTTGAATAATTTTTAGCTTTTTTCTGTTATAATCTAAATTTTTAGCTCCAATTTTTTTTGTTTTAGTAACGTCTCTTTTAGCTTTTCTTTATTTTTATTTTATGGTTCTCTTCCAGTAACTTTCTTTGTTTGGCTAGATACCTTTTATGCTCTTTTTCTAGCAAACAAAGTCTTAAACTTTTTTAAATTTTTTTGTTGCTTTCTTTGCATTAAATTGTCGTTTTTCTCTAAGTATTTTTTCTAAACGCTGATTTTCAAGTTTTTCAAAAATTTTCTTTTGTTTTGTTTTGTTTGTTTATGTTTCCAAATGTCGTTTTTTTTTAATAATGGTTTTTTAAATTCTCTTAAATTCATCATTTGTTCTCACAGAATTCTTTTCTCTGAAGCTTTTTTATATTTTTTCCATCCAACGTTTTTTTGTTTTCTTCTAATTGTCGTTTTCAAGCTTCATTAGAATTGTCTTTTATTATTCAAAAATTTTGCTTTCCTCGTCTTTCTTTTTTATTTTTTTAAGTTTTTAATCTTTTTTTGTTCTTTTAAAATCTCCCTTTCTTATCTTTCTTTTCAATTGTTGCTTTTTAAGATCTTTTAAAATTGCTTTTCGTTTTCTAATACTTTCTTCAGTTCTTCCTTGTTTTTATTCTATTGTTTTTAAGGTGTTTAAATCATTTGTTTTGGTAGAATTTTTCTTTTCTCCTCTTTTTCTTCTAGTCTCTGTCTTTTAATTTATTTTAAAATTTTCTGTAATTTTTTTAACTAATCTATTATTTTTCAAATCTTTTTATTTCCAAACGCTGTATTTCAACTTTTCTCAGATTTCCTTTTTGTTCTTTTAGAATTAATTTTGAAATTTCTTGTTGCTCTTGTTCCACCAATCTGTTATTCGTCAAAATCTTATTTCTACCAAACGCCGTCTTCCAATTTTTTTAAAAAATCTTTTTTTTTTATTTTTCTAGAAATTTAGATTTTCTCTTAAACATCGTTTTTTAACTTCTCTTAGATTTTCTCTTTGTTTTCTCAGAATCTTTCTTTACTGTATCAGAATCTTCTTGAGTTATTATTACGAGTTTTTATTATTTTCAGCTAACGTTTTTTCTTGTTTATTGTTTTTCGTCTTTAGTGTTTTCAAGCTTCTTTAAAACCATTTTGTCTTGCTAGTATTTTTCTTCCAATCGTTGTTTCTCAAAATCTTTCAGAATCCATTTTTGTTTTTCTAACGTTTTTCTTACCTTTTTTTTCTCTTCATTTTGTCGTTGTTCATGCTTTTTAAGAAACTTGATTTGTGTCTCTAGAATTTTGCATTGCTCTTTTTTTCTTTTAGCCGACGTTTGTTAATCGATCGTGTTATTTATTCTAAACGTCGGTTTTCCAAAAGCTCTTCTAAGGCTTTCTGTTCCCTTAAAACCTTATTTTGCTTTTTTTAAACGTTTTTCAAATTCTATTACAATTTTTTTTTTTTAAAACTTTATTTAGTCCTTTTTTCTTTCTTCTTTTTCTTTATTTACTAAACGTTGTTTCTCAAATTCTTGTTCTTTCAGAAGCTATTTTTCTAACTCTTCGAGAATCTTCTAGTTTCTCTAGAACTTTTTTTCGCTTTTTTTTTAACTAAAAATAAGACGAATTTGTCCCTCCATTTTTCTTTCTTTTTCTCTCTGCAGACCGACCGAAGAAAACAATTTATTTTGATTCTGTCCAATCTTCTTTAAATTTGGGTTTAATTTTCGATTCTAATTTGGGTTCTTACCGATTTAAAGAGTTAGATCATTAAAGAAATAACTTAGTTAACACAAATTACTCTCAATAATCACATAACACACTTCTATCTCTTGAATAATTACTCCATGTAATCCTTCTACTTGTCTAATATATTATTGTATATTTTTTAGAAAATTGTTGATTCGGTAACAATATCTTCTAACAGTACCAGTGACGTAGAAATAAAAATTTTATCAAATTGCTCCCACCCTAAAATCAACGGATGTACCAACATCCATGTTGGTGAAATAGTCAATTTCACTGCGGTCATCAAACCTCTACAATGTACCAAAAACTCAAACCGCATAATAACAATAAAACCAGAAGCCTTAGATGAAAGCATTACCATAGATCTAGAAGTGATTTGCGATTGCCAGTGTGACTCTTCTCAAAACTCAAACCCCAAAACCTGTTCTAATTCCGGAAACCTGAATTGTGGTGTCTGCGACTGCAACCCAGGTTATTTCGGCAAAAACTGTGAATGCAATATCGAAACCTCAGATTCCGTTGACATATCCCACTGCAAAGCAAATTCAAACGATACAGAAATTTGCTCTGGCTTGGGATTCTGTAGATGCGGTCAGTGCCAATGCAACCAAAGAAGCAACCCTAATGAGAAAATTTTCGGCAAGTTTTGCGACTGCGACAACTACAGTTGCAAAAGAGTCAATGGGAAGTTGTGCTCGCAGAGGGGAAGTTGCGAATGTGGGGGCATCTGTAAGTGTTCTGCTGGATGGACGGGGGATGCTTGCCAGTGCCCTGATAATGACAACGGTTGTACCAAGCCCAACAGCAATGTTATCTGCAACGGTCATGGGAGTTGCAATTGCGGCAAATGCGAGTGTTTCGATGAAGAAGTCAGATATTCGGGGAAGTACTGCGATGAGTGTCCAACGTGCGAAGGGCAAAGGTGTGAGGAGTTGCGGTATTGTGTGGAGTGTCAAGTTTACCAAAGAGAAGAAGAGTGCCAAAATAACTGTACTTCGATTCTTATTGAGACTGTGGATAAATTAGAAAGTAGTCAAGACAGTCAAGTCAAAAGTTGTACTTTAATTGATGAGAATGACTGTACTTTTTTCTTTCAGTATGAGTATGTTAATGATAGAGAATTGAAAGTTACAGCTGAGAAGAAGAAGGTTTGTCGAGGACCACCCGATATTTTAGGTAAGAAAAATTACTACTTATTTTGTTTTTTTACAATCTTCTTTTGCTCATCTTTTTCTTCTAATCGTTGTTTTTCTAGATCTTGCATAATTGTTTTTTGTTTTTGTATAGTTTTTCTTAGCTTTTCTTTCTCTTTATTTTGTCGTTTTTTAAGCTATTTTTAGAAACTTTTTGTGTCTCTACAATCCGCCTTTTAATTTCTTCTACAATTTTTCGTTGCTTTTTATCGCAAATTATTTTTTACTTAATTATTTAATTAATTACTTAATTTACTGTTTTTTAAAGTTTTTTCTCTTTAAATGTCGTATCTCAAGCTCGTCTAAAATGTTTTTTGCTTTTTTTCTACACGTCGGTTTTTTTTGTTGTTTTTTAAGCATAGTTTGTTCATCCTTCCAATTCGTCGCTTTTTAAGTTTTTTTGGAATTGATTACTGTTTTTGTAGAATTATTCTTTGGTCTTCTTTCTCTTCCAACCATTTTTTTAAGGTTCTCTAGAATCTTTTTCAGCTTTTCTTTCTATTCTAATCATATATTTTAAGCTGTAACCGTTTTTTGTTCTTGTAATGTTTCTTTTAGCTTTTTGTTTTAAATTATCGTTTTTTTAAATATTTTTTTTTGTTTTCCTAGAATCTCTTTTCGTTGCCTTTTTTATCGCAAATTTACTGTTTTTTAAAGTCTTTTTTTCTTCAAAATACCGTTTCTCAAAAACTTATTTTGCTTTTTTTTATAAACGTCGTTTTAGTAGCAGTTTTTGATGCTTTTTTGTCGTTTTTTTAAGCACAGTTTGTCTTTTCTTTTAAATTATTGCTTTTTAAGTATTTTTATTTTAATTGATTACTGCTTTTATAGAATCTTCTATAGCTTTTCTTTCCGTTTTAATCTTTTGTTTAAAGCTTTTGTTTTTGTAACTTTTTCTTTAGCTCTTTTTTGTTATATTTTATCATTTTCTTTTCATAACTTTGTCTTTTGTGTCTCTACAATCCGTTCCTAATTTTTTTCTAGAATTTTTTGTTGCTTTTTTATTGCCAATCTACTATTTTTTACCGTCTTTTTTTCTTCCAAAAGCCGTTTCTCAAGCTTTTCTAAAATCTTTCTTTTTCTTTTTTTAAGTTTTCTTAGGATTCTCTTTCGTTTTTTCACACATCTTTCTCTTTGAATCATTGTTTTTTCAGATCTTTTACAATCGTTTTTTGTTCTTCTACATATAATCTTTCTTACCTTTTCTTTCTTTTATTTTTTAACTTCTTTTAGAAACTTTTTGTGTTTTCCTGTAATCAGTCTTTTATTCTATTTTAATTCTAAAACTTTCTTTTATCGCCAATCTGCTTATTTTGTTCATTTTTTCCTAAACGTCGATTTTCGAATTCTCTTAATTTTTTATATTTTTTTAGAATCTTCTTTTATTCTTCGAGAACTTGCTTGAGTTTTTTTTTCTACCCGACATATTTTTTCTTGTTTGTCTTTGTTTTAATCGTCTTTTATAGAATTCTTTTTTGTTTTTTTAAACAACTCGTACTTCTTTTTATAGAATTTTAGCACTTTTCTCTGTTTCAATGGGCGTTTTCAAGCTTTTGTTTTTCTATAATATTTCTTTGTTTACCTTTCTCTTTCAATCGTTGTTTTTCAAGATCTTCCAGAAATGTGTTTGTTTTTATAACGTCTCTTTTAGCTTTTCCTTTGCTTTATATTGTTGTTCTTCACGCTCTTCTAGAATCATTAATTCTTTAACTAGAATTCTCTTTTGCTCTTCTTTCTTTTTTAAATCCACCAGTCTGTCATATTTTAAAAATTTGTTTGTTCTAATAAACGACTATTTTAGTTTATGTTAGATCTTTCTTTTGTTCTCCTAGAATCTTTCCTGATTTTTTGAGAATTTTCTTTAGCTTTTCTCTCTTGGATTTCAAGACTTTTTTATTTGTTAAAGTTTTTGAAAAAAATTTTTTGTAGTTCTTTTTGTTCTAATAGACGTCTTTAAGCTTTTTCAAAAACCATTTTTTGTTCTATTAAAATCTTTCTTTGCTGATCTTAGTTCTCCAATCGTTGTATTTCAAGATCTTCCAGAAACGTCTATTGTTCTTCTGTCTTCATTTTCTTTCTCTTTATTTCGCTGTTCTTCAAGCTTATTTAGAATTTTTATTTTTTTTTTCTTCCAAACGCCGTTTTCAAAATCCCAAACTCGTTTTGGCAAAGATTAAACAAAATCGGTCATTTCATAACTGATTACGTAAAAAACTATTTTATTATATGTATGTTGTTTTTGATTGTAGCTTGGATTTTGGGAGTTATTGGATCAATTCTTGTGGCCGGACTGATTTTGTTGTTTATTTGGAAAATATGTACAACAGTTCATGATCACAGAGAGTATGCTAGATTTGAAAATGAAAGAAAAAAAATGCAATGGCATAGAAATGATAATCCTCTTTACAAACAGGCAACATCTACATTTGCAAATCCACTTTACAATAATTCGTCAAAAAGATGGTCTAAAAGTAGAAGCGAATAATATATACTTCATTAAATGTCAAAAAATGTTGACATAATGGTTTTGCCCAATTTCTTCAAATTATATAATAAAAAAGATTGTCTGACATGACATAATACAATTTTTGTATGATTTTTAATAAAATTTTATATAAAAAATCTTAAATTTGTATTTTTTGTGTAGGACTAGACAATAAAGTGACGTTTACTGTAAATTTACATTAAAAAAAAACTGCAGAGACCTTGGAACTTCGTTTTACACCCAAATTATTACACTCTTACATTAAATTAGAAGAAAAAACAAAAATTTGTAAAAATAAAAATTAACTTTTTTGATGTGATTCATTTTTTCGCCACAAGTGTAGCGCTACTGTTCCTCATGCTGTGGAATAGTGTAGAATCTCCTCCAACCTTTGCAAGATTGACAGCTGTCAAATGTCAAAATCAGTATAAACATCAAAAAAAGGTAAAGCAAAAAGTGTTCGTTTTTTTAAAAAAATCCAAAATTATGCAGTGATTTTATAATATTTTACATTGTAAACAGGTATAAATCACATTTCTCATTAATTACCGCCAATTTAATAAAAATTTTCCAATATTGCATCACTTAACCTCAAATAATCTGGAACTTTCCACAGCAATTTTATTTACAAATTTTTCTAAATTAAGACAACAAACATTCACAAAGTCAGGTGCACTCAGTGTTAATCACATTTTTTTAGAGAAATGGCGTCATTGTTAGCAGCAAGATTAATTTGTCGAGCACCGGTAGTGCAAGTGCTCAGACAAGTCCCGAAGCAGTCTTTTGTACGTTCTTACGCTAATGACGGCAGAGATGCTCTCAGTAGGGCTGCTAAAAGACAAACTTTGCGCGACCGCGCTATGGCCCCCACAACAGGAACTCGTAAGTATTTAATCTCTGATCTATCAGTCTCTAAATGTTTTATTAGCCTTCACAATCGGACAAGGGGCTGTCGCGGGTGGAGCTCTTGTGGGACTTGGCGCCCTATGCTATTACGGTTTGGGACTCTCTAAAGAAGTCGGAGCTCTTGAAAGATCAATGTAAGACGTTAACATTACCAAAATTACAAATTTCTAGCAATTTCTAAAAACAGGTTATGGCCCCAATATGTCCGAGACCGCATTAAATCAACATACATGTATTTCGGGAGCTCCATTGCGATAACAGCAGCTAGCGCAATGGCGGCTTTCCGGAACCCCACAATTATGAATCTAGTGACAAAAAATGGCTTTCTTGTGAGTTTTTTTTTAACTAAAGTTGAAGTTTGGACTATAATATGTTTTTAGGGCATTGCTATAACTCTTGGTGCCATCATGGGAACAGGAATATTATGTCAAAGCATTGAATACAAAGAAGGCTTAGGCCCTAAACAACTAGCTTGGTTGCTCCACGCAGGAACAATGGGTGCTGTTTTAGCACCTTTGTGTTTCCTTGGAGGCCCGTTGCTTATCAGAGCTGCTTGGTACACAGCTGGTGTTGTTGGTGGTTTAAGTACAGTCGCAGTGTGTGCCCCAAGTGAGAAATTTATGAATATGGGGGCACCTCTAGCGATGGGATTTGGGGTTGTTTTCGCTGCGGCAATTGGGAGTGCATTTCTGCCACCAACAACAGCTCTAGGAGCGGGGTTGTATTCAGTTTCGATTTATGGGGGGTTGCTTCTGTTTTCGGCTTTTCTCTTGTATGACACTCAGAGGATTGTTAAACAAGCTGAGACTTATCCTGCGTCGCCCCAAGTGTATGGAGTTAGACCTTATGACCCGATTAATGCGTAAGTGTGGGGATTTTTTTGTTGTACAGGGGGGCAATTGTTAGATTTCAGGTCAATTTCGATTTATTTGGACACTTTGAATATTTTCATCAGGATTGCGACGATTTTGGCTAGTGGTGGCGGAGGTCAAAGGAGATAAATTATTTTTTTTAAGATTATGAAATAAATGTTTTGGTTTAATTAAGGTTGTAAATATTTATGGATGGATGAGTGGATGTTAAAAAAAGAGAGAGATTACGAGTAGATTAAGCTTTTTGTATTCACAATGATTGAGTTTAGTATTACAATAAATAACATTCGATAATCATTTCTTTTATAAGAAATTTACATTGTTTAGGTTAAGTTGTCTTTGGATACAAGTGCAGTCTTTAAAGGAAATTAAATATGTGCTGTGCAAACGTAATGTTATGGCACATTGACATATACTCGCATAGAAAATTATCAAGAATAATTTAAATAAGGGTTCATTGAAGCTATCCTTAAATCATCTATATCTACACATGGCAAGTCGTCTAACCCTTCAAATTATTTTTTTTTTAAATAACATCAACTTTTCTTCAAGCTGTTCTCAGTGATAATTCTACATTAATTTCATATGTACAGAAAAAGCTTCAGTCAATTTATATTACAGTTGGTGTCTAAGAATAGTGACTGATCAACAAACTGGACCACAAGTTTTCATAAATTCACAATCGAAACTTATAAGTACTGATATAACTTGAGATTCAGTTAGCTATTAAATTAGAGGATTGTACCAAAAGCTGTTCAGAATTGTACTACACATACGCGGTCTATTACGCATGTTCAGTTCAGTTCTGAAGTGCTTTTGGCACAATCCTGAAAACTTTAAGAATCAAAAATTTCGTCCTAAAGTCACAAATTATGTTACAAAAATCAGTTCATGCAAAGTCGATATTGTCTATTATCATAAATTCAATTAGCTTGTAACACTAGTGAGGAACACAACCATATTATACAGTTATAAGCTCAACATCTACATAAAATTATGTAGTATTTACATTTAGATGACGATATGAGAAACGTTTCAAATAAACTACTTTGATATGTCAAAAGTATAAAAATTACGAAATTATTACAAAAATAATATGAGTAAACTACGTACTGTCAAAACTCTAAATTTTTTATAAATTCAAATCTTACGTATTGAACTCACTTTTCATTTTTGAAAATTCGAAATTTGAGTATATTCTTCTAGTTCTAGAGTTGAAGCTTCATAGCCAAAATTCAACAAATTAAAACTATTTACAATTATACGGGAGTATTAAATTATTCTGTTATTTTTTAACGAGACTTGCTATCCTATGTAAATGGGGTTTCATGCTACTGTTTAAAGCAGCTAGTGGCGAAGACGGGGCGGGTGATGGGGGAGGTATGTTGTTGTTGGACGCAGGAGTCAAAGTTTGTTCCTTGAAAACCTGTTCTTTCGCGCCTCTGAAACAAAAGTCGGTATTACAGGTAATTGTTATGGCATATTTTTTACAGAGTTTTTATTAAACAATAAAAACCTTGTAAAATAAGCAACTAATTCAATCTATTCGCTTAAGTGTATGAATGTGTAAAAGTGGTGATTAGCGGATGACATTTCTAGCTGATGACGTAAATTCAATGATATGTGGCCCCGACAAAAACAAGAATATTTGTTAAACTCAAGACTTTCAGAAAATCAGTATTCGTTCTAATCGGATGTTTACTATTACCGGATTCGTTAGAACTGGACACTATGGCATTGTTATTTCTCCAATCTCAAATGACAAAAGGGACAAAAGCTTTATAAATGGGTCCTAAAAGCAAGTTTTAGGGTAAAGAGCTTTCAGTGTCACCAACAGTACAATAAGAATTTTCCCCAAATAAATACTTACAAATATCTCGTCAAATCCTCAATATCCACCAACATCGAATCCTGCTCCATATGCAGATCATCCCTCTCCATCAAAAATTTGACCAGACTTTCATTAAGTGTCTCAATTTGCGTATGCAGATCATTAACAATAACCTGAAGTTGCGCTACATTCATTTCCGTCAAAATCTGCCTCGACAGCCTCCTCTTCTCCTCAGGAAACGGTATCCCCACCTTCTCCAGACTGTTCCTCACCATCTCCGTGATGGGGCTCTTCTTCTGGCGCTGTCGTTCGATCTCCATCTGCATCCTGGCCATCTCCTTGGCCTGTGCCAGCGCCATGCGGGCCTCCGTCTGGAGACGCGCCTGTCTGGCGAAGAAATCAGTCTCTGTCATGGGCTGGGTGACGGGCTGGAGCAGCGGTTGGCCGATGGCTAGGGTGGCGGGCCTGGCCGGCGGCGCCTTCTCCTGTGTCTTAGGCGCGGTCTTGGGCTGCTTGGGGTTGGTGAGCGGGCACTCGTTGTCGGAGCTGGGACTCTCCGTATCCGAGACGGTCTCGTTCATGAAGCAGATCTGCAGGTTCATGCCGCTTTGGAGGCGCGCCTGGAGACTGGGCTTGCGGCCAGGCCGGTCGGTGTAGTAGTCGTCCTCGGAGCCCATGGCTAGCCGGCGCCGGATCTCCTCGCGGTCGGTCCGTCTCTGGAAAAATAACAGAAGGGTTAGAGAGAGAGTAGCACACTTGGGGGCTTACGTTGGTGTCGTCGTTGATTGTTATGACTTTGATGAAGCGGTCGACGATGTTGTGCTCGTCGAAGGAAGGGGGCACGTAGGGGAACCACTCCATGTTTTCGTTGACCGAATTATAGTCGATACTGAAGGTGGTCATGGAGTAGGCCCGGGGGGATAAATAGTCGTTGTCGAAGTAGGAGTCGTCGCGGGGGGCAACCGTGTAGTATGTTGGTTTGTTTTTACCGATATTTTTCAAGGAATTTAGGTTTGAGACGATTTTTCGCGACTTTTCTTTCATTAAGTCACCGAAATTTGTTGTGTGGTTTTTTAACGAACTTAACAGGTTATCGAACATTTTCACGGCACAAAAACAAATAAATCAGAAATTTAGAGTAAGAAAATTTGATTTAAACGAAAGAAAAGGTTTTCGTTGTTTAAGAAACTTCAACGGTTGCACATGTTCACAAAATAATCAAACCATCCGGTGTTTTGTTTAGGTAAAAAGATAAAGATGGAATATTAGTTTTGTGCTTGTTAGAATGAGATAGAAAGACGTTGCCATAGCACCTGTCAGCTGGTGGCTCAAGGTTAAGATAAAAAGGTTCGCTTAATGGGTACCTCGTGTCTTGCGCGGGAAATATTTAAATGATGTGTCATTCAAGATACGTAAATTCGTTAAATTCTTCTTTAAATTAAATAACTTCCTTATCACTCTGATAATATTAGATGCAGGGCCGTATCAGCGTATTTAGAACTAACCAAAATATTTTTTTAAGAATCTACCAAACAATTTATCCATTAAAAAGTGGAATTAAATTTGGCAACCTTCTCTCAAAATAAAAAAAATACTATTTAAAATTTAAATCAATCTTTTATAAATAAGACCATTAACAGGCGTGTGGTATGTAAAAAAGCCACATGGAAAAATTTTTTTTCTGTTAAGTGTTCCACTTTTCAATGGCCACCACAGTACAGAGTGTCCCATTGTATATGCATTAGGGTGGCCCAAAAAAAACGAATATGTTTTTTTAACTTCCAACACTAAAAAATAGTTCCTAGGCACCTTTAAAAAATGCTTTTTAAAGATAAGTTCTTAATTTTAATAGGAAGAACTCCCTCATCTCAGTTTCCTATTTTTTTTTTAGTTCTATTTGGCAAAATCCATATCTCGTCACTACTTGATCGTAGGAAAAAATTGTATATACATTTTTTGTATAAAAGTGAACACTCTAAAAAAGGTATCTTACAATTTTTTTATAGGTATTAACGTTTAGAACATATCAGAGGTCAAAGTTTGAAGAATTTAACAAAAATGTCTTTTTTAATTGTAAATTTTATAACTCGTAAATAAATAAATATTAGAAAATGCGCATCATACAGTTTTGTAGAAAATTAAACGCTCTGCAAAAAAGTTTTTTGGGGTTAATCGATTACTCCAACCATTTAAACAAAATTGAGGATTTAGTCTCAAATTTTGGTTTTTAAAATGCAAATATCTTCTAAGTGGATAGAGTAATCGATTAACTACAAGAGACCTTTTTTGTAGAGCGTTCAATTTTCTATAAAACTGTATATTTTGCATTTTTTAATATTTATTTATCTACGAGTTATAAAATTTAGAAGTAAACAAGAAATTTTTGTTAAATTCTTTAAAGTTTGACCTCTGATATCTTCTAAACGCTAATAGCTATAAAACAATTGTGAGATACCTTTTTTAGAGTGTATAATTTTCTACAAAAAATGTAAATAAAATTTTTTCCTACGATCAAATAGTGACAAGATATGGATTTTGCCAAATAGAACTAAAGAAATAATAGAAAACTGAGATGAGAGGGTCCTTCCTATTAAAATTAAGAGCCCATCTATAAAAAGCATTTTTTAAAGATGCCTATGTACCAATTTTTCAGTATCGGAAGTTAACAAAAAATTATTAGCGATTTGTTGGTTCATTTAAGAAAGAAATGGCAATTTATGCAATAAAATGTTATTTTAATTTTTTTTTAATTTTTTTTTTAATCTAGTAAAGGCAATATGTCAGGAAGTGGTTTTTTTTGAAATTAAAGATTAAAAATCTTTAACAGTAGCAGCAAAATTAACAAATTTTTTAATGCAATTAAATTGTAGCCTTGTTAACCGCAAGGCAAGACCTTTATTTATAGTGACAAAAATTTATGAGCTTTGGGATAGACTGCCTCGATTCTTAGGTAAATAGAGCTCATTGTTAAAACTACCTACTGCCTGAACCATAAATAACTACCCCTTATTTTGAGGTATTACAATTATTTGTCGTAAATATTTTTCTTAAAGTGACGTCTCGTTTTAATCAAAGATATTTCAACTGCTAATAGATTTTAATTAATTTTAATTGTCCAAGGTGACTTCCTGATATATGGGCATTATTTGTAAGCAAAAAAATGTTTAAAAAAATAAATATTATTGCATAAATTGCTATTTTTCCTTTAAACGAACTAACAAATCGCTAATATTTTTTAAAATTATTGTAGTGCCCAATAAGTGGATAGTTAATAAAAAGTTTTTTTTTGATTATTCTAAGGGTTCAAAAATCTACTATGCATATACGTTTAGACACTCTGTACTTATTATCTGTTTCCCTGACCTTCGCAGCTATTTTAGCCGTGAAGGACTAAACTGTATGACATAATTACTAACTAAATTAATAAAATAAGACAATGAAAACTTTTTTGGTGAGAAATATACAAGAGGAACCAGTAAGCGTTTGAAATTTGAAATACACATTTCTGATTGGTTGATTTCGATAATTAATTAATCACCAAGAAATATCTCAAAAGTTCAAATACTTACTATTACTCTTATTAGTTACTAATATTCACCGACTAGTCTTTATTCTAGTTTTTACAAATTAAGTGTTTTTGGCGTTTTGACAACAATTTGAAATTTCTTGTTTATAATTATAAGGCAAATATTCACTCGTTCCAAATTTTACCCCTAGAACGCGTATCGCTTTTAGTTAATTTTTAATAAATATTTTATTAATTTTTGACATTCAAAATTACTTAGTCAAATTAGTAATATCAATTTTATTTTGTTTTCCCATCTACATAAATAAGTTAAATTGTCTCATCTTTAAAAAAAAAACTAAAACACTAAAAAATTGTAAAGGATAACAGTTTAATTAGCCACTGGCGTATAAATTTAAAAATTTAAAGAACCCTGTCCTGCTATAACTCTTATTTATTTTTCCAGTTACGCAATATTCTAAAAAAAACTGTAATTAGTTAAATTTTACTCCGCAATTTTTTCTTATTTTAATAACGGAATAGACAATTCTGTTTTTACAGTACTATAAAGTCAGATATAACTCCTTAAATGTGATAAAAAATGTTTTTACTTACAAAGCTAATAAGTTAGGGTGGAAAATTTTAAAAGCGGTAACGACGATAGAGGCTTTCGTTGTGATTGTATATATTTTTCTCGTCTCACATTTACTTAAAAAATCTTTATTTGCAAAAACATTTGTAAAATATTAAAAGTGTTGACAATTTTTTTTACAATAATTGTGGTATAGATTAGAAGAGTCATCAAAGATTAATTATTACCAGAGAAAAAATGTTTATAATTTGTTTAGTTATTAAGTTAGAGAAGTAATAAATTCTCTTGCTTAATTAGAGACCTATAATGCCTTAATAATTGCAAAAAATATACGGTCCCATCGGTCGGTTCTAAATCGGAATTTCTTCAAGCCTCAACATAATGAAAACCATAAATGTAAAGAAAACACCTTG
Source organism: Tribolium confusum (assembly GCA_029207805.1). NCBI lineage: Eukaryota > Metazoa > Arthropoda > Insecta > Coleoptera > Tenebrionidae > Tribolium > Tribolium confusum. The sequence continues at coordinate 4,036,967 of JALGAY010000004.1, forward strand.
AAAGAATATTTTTTTTTTAAATTTACCATTTTGTCATAATTTATGAGGAAATAAGTGCCTCAATATCAAAGTATTAATTAAAAATAAACGACACGTTTCCTCAAAAATTGAATAAGCCATTTTGATGCATTCTATTAAAATACAACTATATAAAAAAAATGATGTTAAATTATAATTAATTAATTATAAACCTGCTATTGTTTTAATGTTTTTATTTAACCATAAAAAGGGGTGTTTTAGGGGTGCGGATAAAACTTAATTTCTCAGGTATCTTACATTAGTACGCAGACAAGAATGAAATTTGTTCTTGGAGGGAGTCTTTATAAAAAAAACTGAAAGCTACATTTTATGTCAAAATTTTGAAAATTAATTTTCGCTTCTTTTTCAAATTCTTTTATCTCAGCTACAATGATAAGAATTAGTAGACATTTTCGTAAATTTTTGACCTAAAACATAACGCTTCTTCTTATCTCCTGTTCTCCTCCACTATTTGACTGTTTTCAGTCATGTTTGCAAAGATTTTTCATTTATTCCTCAGAATTTTAGCGCAAAAAAATATATTTCTTGTCTTACTATACTATTACTCTCGAAATCTGTTCGAAAAATTTAAATTGTACCATCCTTGACGCATCCAAAGACTCTGGAACTGCCTTCAAAAATTCAAAGTGCAAAGTGCTAAAACTAACGGTCTGGTAGAACCTCTTTCGTGAAGAAGAACTGTCGAGGTCATCTCTACAAGTTAAAAAATTGCGGAATTATAAATTAAATAACCTGAATTTTTTCTGTTACTAAAAATCTAATCAGGCTAACCCAAAGTCATATTTATTCGCTTTTTAGTTCTCTACACTTTTTTTTTTGCTTCTTTACAACATAAAATTGCTCTTTTTATGCATAAAATTTAGAAAAACAAAATTTCTGGGTTTTAAATGTCTATAACTTTCTTTATTGTGGTGACGAGAGCACATAGTTCATTTTCTGCCGCTATTTTTGTCCAAAATCTCTTCTGTTAATGAAGCGGCTACAAACGAATAAATTAACCAAGTTATCTAATTAAAAATTAAAGAGCTGAACCGGTTTCTCCAACGACAGGGACTAATAAATTAAACAAATGTGTCAGGCCGACTTGTTTTGTTCATTTATTTGAACATCTTCAGGCAGTGAAACAATGATTAATTATTTAAAGCACAGGAGAAGAACACATTTATTCTTGATGGACAAGGCAAGACGTTTTATCATTTTTTTTATTTAAACATTTTCAGGCGTGTAATCTAATCTATTACCTAATTAAAAATATTTTTTAGTGTTACGACTAGTTTTCTTGAATTTATTTTAATTATTAATGATTAAGTGATCTAAATTTATGCCAGCAATCCGAAATTTAGAATGGTGACGTAAATTCATCAGTATGTGGCCACGGGTATAAGGTAAAATCAACAAAAACATAAAGGAAACTCCTTGAAAATGTAAAAAAGATACTGAGCAACTGTTATTGTGACACTAGTTTGTTCATAATAATTATAAACAACGATAAAAAAATAAATAATTCTGAATAAACTTTCCGTAATATGAGGTCGCCAAGTTATCGTTATATTCTTTGTTTCTACACAAAAATAACACTTATATTTATTAACCTAATTCAATAATAAGGTGTTAATATTGTTCCAGCGCAATTTATACATACTTTGCGTAATTTTTAGCGGCTGAATTTTTTTATTTAACTATTAATTCTTCACGAAACTTTCTAAAATTATCTAGATTTTGTTACGTTTCAACCAGCAATTGCTTTAATAATAAAGCAAAAAAGTGTATTTTCTTTAGGAAAAACTCACCGTTAGGTCCAAACTTTCAAGAGTTTCATTTTCGTCGAACGTTAACGTGTAAAGGTCTAACAGATATGTAGTATCTTTCTTGTAATGTCTCTTACGCTTCAATGATGTCATTTTCATAAAAAATAAAGATAACAATCCCAGGGAATGACACCACAAATGGAATATATAAAGATAAGAGTTCGGCGACGATGCACTATCACCGCGAATATCCGGTCAAGGCTTGGGGGGGTTCATTCATTTCTTGTATGATTTCTGTTTTGGTTCCGTTGAACGTTGTTTCACTGACAAGCGGATTCACAAACTGTGGAGGAAACCGAGGTTTCTATTGTTAATTTAGCTGCGGACTTGTATGCACCACTTAAAAATAATTTCACTTGCAAATACTCAATTATTTAAATAAACCACTAGAGCATTGCGTGGTTAATATTCAAAGAAAAAAATCCGAGAGAGATTTATTCGAGTTTTGTTGGCGGACATAAAAGGGTTGGAAAGACGGAAAATTTCGTTTAGCACCTGAATTATGAAATGTACTTTTATGAGAGAAACAAGAGGTTGCATAAAAATCCGAGCTGGGTTTATTATAGTACACACTATTGTTGTTTTAAATAAAAACACATAAATTTTCAAGCTTCCCACAGGTACTATACAATAACATATTTTATTAAAATGAACTTGTCTGAGGAATATTTTTGGGAATTTTAGAATATGACTGGAGGCATTAATTTTTTACTCGTGAAATAAAATTGAGAGAGAATTTTGTTTATTGACCGTAAAAAGAAAACACTGAACCGTATCGCGTATTGTTATTGTCAATAACATATAATTTTTTACCAAAGTAATCTCTATTTTAAAATTTCTAAATTCAATTAAATTGGTAGAATTAGAAGAATGTCCGAAAAATTAGTGAAGGTTTGAATAATGAATAATTATAATAATATTCTGATTAAAATTGTTATCTTTTGTACCATCAGAATTTAAACAGATTATAAACACCTATTATAGTCTTTTTAATTATTCAAATCCCGTTCGTTGGTATGCTTGAAAGATAATTAAATTATAGTAATAAATTAAAAAGTCTGGCTTTAAAATCTCTTATTCAGTAGATACTAATAAAATTTATACTTAGTAACATTAGAAGAATCAACAAGGCAAGCAATTTCGCAATAGCATTAACCAACTTCTCAAAAGGTCACAGTTCTATCTCAGTGATATTGTTGATGCATTCGGACTGGAGGTATTCTTGATTCAAGAAATATAGGGCTCGTTAATTAAGTCGTAAAAGTAAAATAGCCGTAAAAACTATGTTACAGTCATTAAATTAAGTAGCTGTGGCTTTGCTATAGTCTACCAGCTTTGTTTTCAATGTAACAAAGCGTAAAATAACTAATCATTGTCCAACTGGACAACTATATCAACATATAGTTACTAATTGATTACAGAAGTGCAGCTGTTTAAGGGCACAGCTGCACAGTGCACAGCACTTCTGATAAGACCTTTTCTTAACAAAAGCTAAGAGGTTATTATTTTTTTTTTTGCAAAAACTGTCAAAGATAAACCGTTGCAATGCTTACTATAACTAGCTTTAAATTTACTCATTTTTTTGTCAAAAAATTATTCCTTCTGGGTGTAACACTTCTATTATCACTGAGTATATTTTCCAATTCGAAAAAAGCAGTAATTTGATGATGAATAATATTTTGACAGCACCGAAAAACAAATATCAAATAACATTTCCTGTAAAATTGCTTCGTAATCCAAATTGGAGTTCATCAGACTAGATGAAATAGCAAATTACATTTATGCACTTAGATAACTAATCAAATTTGAAAACTCGGATTTGCCTGATTTATATTTAAATAATGTATTGCAAAATTTCTTGTTTTGGTGGAATAAATCAGTGTTATCTTGTTTAAATGGCAACACATTTTCTTATCTGCAAAGGAAGCTAAATTTCATGACAAAAATCGGATTAGAAGGGTGAAAGAGATGCCTGTATTTAACAAAATAAAGGACTGACAGAAAGTTGAAATTAATCACTGATATCTGTAATATCGAGCGTTCAAATATAAATGACGTCGAAAGGTTCTATTTCTTTAATTTTTAATTTCGTAATTTTAATTAATTTTACAGAGCATCTCTAGAATTTAAATAAGGCAAGTGGGTCGAGTGATACCTCATTTTGAAGGTCTTTGAACACTATTTCTGCTGATTTATTTTTATTTTCTTTGAAATTGTCTTTTGAAAATGATTATGTTTATTTTTGAAGCAAATTATTTTTTCAAAAAGACATGTCTACTTATATCTACGATGCAATCACTCACCTATTTTACCCTCATAAACCTGACCTGGTAAATTTTGCTTCGAATAGAAATTTACTACAAATAAGGTGTTCCTATTCAAATTATTTTAAGAGTGAGGTTTTATTTACGAAAGATTTCCAGATTAAATGCAATCTTCTAAATAAATTTATGGAATTTATTTTGTATTAATTATTATAGTTCCATTTATGATATATGTATAGTTAGATAATTAAATTTTATGCATCTCATTAATTACTAAATGACATAACTAATTATATTTAAGCTAATAAGCGGCTTTTCATGGTTCGATAAACCTATACAGTTTTATCAACATAACAATGTTAGTTGTATGTAATAAAAATAGGAATTTATTGTTTGTATTTGTGATATTAAATATAATACCTAAAATAAAAAATTAAAAACATTGTTGTAGCAGTAAATAACTAAAAAGTGTTCACAAAACAATAATAATTTTAATTTGAAGCCTCTCCTAGTTAAATTTGGTTATCGCTGCTGTCATTGGTCACAACTGTCACACTGTCAGTGTTTAATGACCTCAAACCTATAAAATCCTAAAAAACTAGAAATTCAGTTACACTAAAATTTTGTTACATACTAATTACACTATAATATTTAACTAAAATTATTTCAATAGTAACCAAAATGTTGATACGTTGTTAATTAGAGTAGATACAAAGAGCACGAAAAATAAATGTTTAAAACAAGTTTAGTTTTTTTAGTTCACAAAATGCAAAAAACAAATTATTACTTTTGGTTCTTTTTTTTGAATATTAAACGTAATTTTAAAATTTTGAGGTCTGAAAGCCACGAGAAAAAAAGCAATTTTTATTTCAGATAGACCACTTTGACATCTAAAGTAAATTCTGACCAAAATATTTTTTCATTCTGTTTAACTAAGACTCTTTTAGAATTGTAAGTCTATTTGCAGTAGTTATTCTACATTTTATTGCATTTATTGACTTTAATTTTATTAAAAAAATATTACAACAAACTTTTTTAAACTTAAGATTTCTGTTATTTCAAATGTCATCATTATTGTAAATGGCAAAACAGAGATAGATTTTTTAAACATTTTTTTGTATTCCATGAACCTAAATTGACAGCTTATTAATAATTTAAGACGCCTTTTTTACAACACCCTGTACATCTTCCGTGGGTAATTGATATTTTGCAACCCTCACGCCAATAAACAGCTCTTGGGTTACTAAAAAGTAAATACCTCGACTATAATTCTAGTCAAAATTAACTACAATTATAGATCGACTATACAGGGTGAGTATTTTAACTAGAATAAATTTTAGAAATTGATTCGAATTTTTTTTTAACTGTTTTAATTTGCCACGTTATTTTCACAGTATTTTCCACGATTCGTAGGAGAAACCACCCCCAACTTTTTTAAATCTATACGTATTGGGATAGATTGTTTAAATTTTTTTAAAACAAGATGTACGGCTTACTAGACATTTCGACAATTTAGCAACCCTTTAAACACAAAAAAATGCAAAAATTTTGGTTTTTAGTGTTATAATTGTTGACAGTAATTTTCATTGTTTCCTGGGAAAACATGTCAAAATACATCTCATTTTTAATATTTTAAAACATTTTTATCCGATTTTATGCGTTATTTTTAAATGCCTCGCTATTATTTTGCGCTTGTCAAAACAGTAAAATGCAAAAGTGTGTAGTGAATCACGAAGGACAGGCACGTCTTTTTCTTTATACAACAGGCCCATTGTGTGCAATTTTTTAAAATAGAACCAGTACAGCAGTCCTGTGTCTTTAATGAAGCTCAGTACTTTGTCGGCAGAAGCCTTTCCGATAGCACTGGGCTCTAGATATCGGAAGCCCAAGTGTAAATTTCTGAAAACATTTGTTGAAAGTCTTAATAAATCTCTTGAAAATTTCTGTAAGTTCCCAGAAATATTTAAATCTAATAAGAAATCTTAGAAATAGTAAAAACAAGGAATAAAAACGTGAGTCATAATTCAAGAAAATACAAAAATAATGTGCCAAATTAAAAATTGAAAAAAACTTTTTTTTTATTTTTTGATTCGCCAAATGAGAGTCGACTTATAGAATTTGTTCCAGTTAAAATATTCGCCCTGTATATCTATTAAGATTACAAATTGTGTCGACCGACGCTATCTACTAAATACATTCTTTTAATAAATTAGCAAAATGGATGTCCTCTGGTGTAGAAACTGCTCAAATACGGTATAGTGTATCACGTATCAAGTCCAAAAAGTTATGTTTTTACTGATCGGAATAATTAATAAACAAAAAACAAAGTCGTGAGTAGTTAATGAAGATATTAAAGTTTTATTTTTCTACTTGCTTGATTTTATAATGTGTTTTGTCTAATTTTTATCATTTTTTTAATAGATGTAAAAACTCTACTTAAATTTTGCTTTTTTGTTTATTAGTGCAAAAATTGTGACATAATTTAATAACTAAAATTTAATAGAAATAGTCCAGTAACAAAGTACTTTTCGGTCGGAAAACTGTACAGAGTGTCGGATCGAATATACATAGAGAAAAAATTGTACATTACAGTCTTTTCATTAAGCGCAACAAATACGATTATATCAAATCACTTTTTAAATATGTCGATTAGTTTTTTTGGAAAGAGCAATTGTTTCAATTTTTCAATTTTAATTTATTCTATTTTAAATTTATTTTTGAACTTAAATATTAATTAGAGTATATACCAAGAAAAAATTTTGTAAAATCAGAAATAAAACATTGAATTACTACTGAGTAAATATTATTTTTTCAAATTTTTTAAAATTCTATGATTAATCTTTTCATGACTGACACAATGGCTAGTGAATGCCCAAGATGTAGGTTATAAAGATTGTAAATTTGATTTATTTAGAATAACTCGATAGTTATTTTGTACTAAAATTTTTAACACTCTTAAAAAATAATTTTATAGTCTTTAAGAGAATGTAATATATTTTTTGTTTTTGGAAAATAATTGTAAAAAATAGTGTAAGTCACTAGTTTAAAAATTACTAAAACTGTCTTTGCAATTTTTTATTTTTATTTAATCGTAGTGACGTATATTTTATTAGTTTATTACCTCTGGAAAGATATGAAACGCCATAGGAGCCTGTGTCAGAAATTGATACATTGGATCTTTCTTTTCGATAATGTATTCATCCATCATCCTTGAACCGTCTTATAAAATCACACGCTCTATAAAACTGCACTACAATTAGAGCACCCACCGGGCAAATACAAGCCATTAAAAACTTCGTAAAAGTATCACACTATTACCATAAAACGCGTACAAATTTACAACCGATTAAGTAATTTGTGTATTTAGCGCCTCTTATCACCGATAACATATCGGTTATTTACGATTTCCTAATAAATCCTCCTCACCTTGTAGGACTGTGACAGTTCCATCACAAATCAAACACCCACCACAATTCATCGATTTGCTCTCAACAGCGCAAATATTTCAATTCTAATTGAATTACATCAGTCCGCGAAATAAATTAGTCTAAACCAAGTCGCGTTGGCCGATTTCAGCCGTATGTAATCCGCCGATTAGGCTCATCGAGTCCACCGGAGGTTTATTAGTGTAGGAGAAGTGAATCAACACATGTGCGTGTGGATATGACAGATCTAAACAGATCATTAGGGGCTCTTGACACATATTGGGGTTAAATGGTGGTGGACACTTACCCTTCGTTCCTCTTCGCGAGCAGCACGCAGATGAGACTCGATTGCTTCCAGGTCGATTTTGGGCATTGCCGTTTCGATGTTGTAAACGTCAAAACTGCCTGCATTTAAACGATTCATCAGTAAATTTAGAGAATGAAATTTTGATGTGGAAAACAGGCAATAAACACTACTGTTCTAGTTAAACTGCCAGACTAATAAAAAAGATTAGAGTGATTCAGAGATGGAGTCATATAAACGAAATATTTTCTTTAGATGTTGCTCATAGTCCAGTAAAATTGATTTTTAACTTTAAAACAATTTTGACAAAACAGATTTTTTTGGAGACTTTTATTTAGATGTCCTAAACATTTCCTGAGAAAAATTCTTGATTTTAAGTAGGTTTTAGTTTTTCTTTTTAATAATTAAAGAGTTTGGCATAATGGTGTTTATCCACAATTACCTTATAATTGAAGTTTTATCCACACTTACGAACCGTATAAAGTAACACTTTATCTACTAGTGGAATAATGAAATCTTTATTTCACTAGTGGAATAATAAAAAAATACAATCTTAAATCAATCGCATTCTATTTATTATTAATATTGACAATAACATTTACATTAATAGACATTTCGTTTTTTGTTTTATTATATTTCACTTCGTTTTCATTAATAAGAAGCTTGTAGTTGTTATGGTTCCAGAACGAATAGTAGTTGTAGGAAAAATTGACGTCTCCTCTAGTAAGGAACGACTAGTACCAGGAGAAACTTGGATTTTCCTTACGATATCAAGCTTAATAAATACAGAATCGTCGATATAAGTTTCTGCTATGGCGGAGCTCCTCCACCCACCATGTCGTTTAATTGTTGTAAGATTAGCACCTCCATTGGCAAGTAAAGTTGTTGAAGTGCGCTTCATACAATGGCCGGTATAAGCTTCAGCGTTCGCCAGATTCAAAAACGAAGTAACTTTAGAAGGAACTTTTGATAAAGTGTTAATTCCAACAGGCTGTGATGTACATTTTTGATTAGCGTATCGTTAAAAGAATCTCTCAATGGATAACTTCTTCGGGCGTAAGGACATGAATTTCCTACACTTCTCCACAGTGTTGATAGAAAATCCTTCTCCTATAATTGTAAATTTTTGTGAAACGCCCTGGTTGGTATCGAAACAATCAGGTATGCGTCCCTGTCTTCTACAACACTGATTTTCAAATTTGTCAGCTCACAGCATCGACAGCCACCAGACACACCCATTGTTAATGCACCCTAAAATATTTTAAAATTTATTATCTACAATGTCTATGTAATGACAGAGATTACTTTGATTATCAAATATTCTTTATCGCAGCTCTTGCGAAAAACTCTTCCACATGTGCTCTTTCCAATACTGCAGCTTTCTTCGGCCTGTATCCTCTTGACTAATTCTTCAGATAGGCCATGAGCTTACTATATTTTCTAATGTCTATGTTTTTATAGACTTTTACATCGGCCTTCAGCACGGAGTACTTCGACCACATACGATAGCATAACTTCCTCATTTATTGTCATTATCTCCCGTTCTTCTTTCCATTCATTAAAATCTAAAAATACTTTTTTATAATGTTCCCTAGACTTCGCAGGCAATAACTGGCGAGTCGCTTCTTCAGCTTTTTCAAGAATAGTCTCAGGAACAGTATCTATCACTTTCTTCCATTTTCACCAACTTGCACAGCGTTTTGTACAAATGGAGTCGATAAACAATCGAAAATAAATAGCAACGATTTAACACCTCCCATGTTTTTTAGTTAATTTTAATAATTTTTGAGGTGACATCTACTGTCAGAGTGTAATGTCAAATCATCTTTTGATGACATGAGATGAAATTTTGGCGATTCTGATTTGAAATCGCTGTAATTGTGGATAAAACTTTATATTGGAGTCGTGTTTTAGTCGCGTTTTATCCATCTAAGAATATTAAACGCTTGACTGTGTCTCGCGCTTAAACATTCTTGCGTGGATAAAACGCTGTCTAACACACTTATACAATAAATAACTATTAAACAATTTTTTTTATTATTTTTTTAATATTCTATAAACATTACTCGATCAAATCTCTACATTATTTAAAAAAATAACTACTAATTTTTGGTTTAATTATGTGTATCAAACCGCCTTAGGGCGTTTACAGGTACAGTTTAAAAAAAAAATTTCAAGAAAATTAAACAGTTTGGGTTCCAAAACTAAAATCTTATTTCTAAAACCTTATCAAGAAAAAAAATCTAATTTTATGCAAAATTATTTCTGATTTTAGAATCATAAGTTTTATTTCGAGTATATAGATCATGTGGTAAAAAAATTCAAAAATCATATACGTACATAGTTTTGAAAATTATACTGTATACATTTTGCTATATTTTTTTTAAATTTTAGCTGTTTATATCTTTAATCTATCTGCAGATAAAATAAAGGTTTAAGTGATGACTTATAGTCTTGTAAGACTTACCTTCATTATTTTCGAAATCTATAGTCGTTATTTTACTAATTTAAGAAGCCAGAAATTTTTTCTTTCAAAAAAACCACATTTGACATTGTTTTTGTAGCTTTACAAGCTGAATGTAACATTTTTTACAAATACTTAAATTTACTAACCTTTCCAGACTTCAAAATTAGTTACATATCGTCTCCAACTATCAATAATAAATTAAATATCGCTTTTAGAATAACTAATTTTCCGGTTATTTAAATTAGTAAATTATAGCCTTAGGCTTGTAAAACTACAAAAAACTATATCGTATGCGCTTTTGTTAATATAAATTTTTTTAAAAACATATCTCAGGTTTTTCAAATTAGTAAAATGTCGTCTAGGATTTTTAATGTTAGGAAAAAGGTCATTTTTACATTCAATAATTTAAAAACTTGTAAAAAGATATTATTTTCGATTTAAAAAAATAGTAAAGTAAAGCCTAAAGTTTCTAAAACTACACTTATCTACTTTTAAAGTCGCAAATTACGGCTGTGCATTTCAAAATTAATAAAATTGCTTCGACTCCCAATATTAAAAATCGCTTTTTAATCGCTTTTTGGTATTTATTATTTTAAACACTAGTAGAAAAAGCTTTCGAGCTTCTAAAATTAGTAAAATATCGCTTTCTATTCCTAATGTTACAAAAAAGATTACTTCAATAATTAATAATTCAAAAATTTGTAACAATATTTAAGTTTGGTTTTTTTAAATTTTAATTACAATGAGGCCTTTTATCTTTATTGATTTAATCAGTTTAGTTTAATTTAATTAATAGAAAATAATGACTAAACCCGGATCACTTTTGTAATATTAAATTTCAAAATTCAACCCAAAATTTTGGCTTTGTAAATTAGGTTTTTTACCAAAAATTGGGGTTTTTAAAATGTAGGTCACGTTATATGACAATATCACGTTGACGTTGTCGTATAACATAATTCACAAAGCCAAAATTTTGAGTTAAATTTTGAAATTTAATATTACAAAAGTGATTCGGGTATAGTTTTTAGAATCAATAAAACTACTTCTCTGAACCGTTTAAAATTAGTAAACTTTTGCCTCTGGCATCTAATATTAAAAAAAAAAATTAACTGTTGCAAGGGCGAATTTATATGAAAGAAAAGCTTTTATGTATTAATTGAAACTTTACAAAAAACTTTTGGGTTTTAAAATTAGTAAAATACAGCTTTTTTTTAATGTTTCTTTTTCAATATGTTTGGCTTCTACAAGTTTCTTGTATTAGAAAGCTTGTCGCCTTTGCATTAATTTATTAAAAAAATACTAAGAAACAACTCTTATTATTTTCTTCTAAAACTAGTAAAACAACACCTCCGACTACTAAAATTAGTAAAACTTCTTAAAAAAATACTTCTCAAAACAATATTTTTAACTAAATTTTAAATTAATAATAAAGTTTATTTGTTGCAAGATACTTTATAAGGACAGTAAGATAAATACAGTAAATTTAGATAGTAAAACAGATAAAAAGAACAGGTGGCTACAAAATAATACAAAAAATGTCTAAGTACATAATGAGCGACTGAATATAAATTAAAAATAATATTTTTTGATGTCTTTAACTGATATTTTTCACTGATAACATGGCGTTTTCTTGTAGAGTTTATTTTTGATTAGTTTTTTAATTAATTAATACAAATCCAACAATTTTTTTTATATATGTATTTGAATATGTGAAGAGAGAGGCCATTTTTACTTATTTTGAAATTCAGAGATAAGTCAAAGATAATATTCGTTATTAATAATTTTTAAACTAATAAACACAAAGACGTCAATATTGTATTTATAATTTTAGAAGATAGATATTTCAGTTTTTAAAATTATTAAATAGACACTGTTTTGAGGGGGAGTTGATTATAAAAATTCTTCTGCTACCTTCCAGCACTCTTCGTTAGATGGTACACTGTCTGTCTATAAGACTACTAGCCGAACTTCGCTTGATATAAGCGAATTCTCCTACCCGTTCCAATTGAGCATAACGCTCCGGGATACACTGTACTGATGAGGGACAAAAACTCCGAAACCGGTATACAGTTTCTCGACGTTGTTGCTTGATTGAAACACCTTTGCTATAAAAATTCTATTATTTTTTTTAATTGTGAGTTTCAACCCTACAGCCCCTCTTCTACGTGAGTCTTCAAATAATATTAATAAATTATAAAAATTGATAAATTAGCGACTTTATCAGTTTGCATAACTTGAGCGTCTAATTTGTCTGTAACAATTTAATTAAAATTTTATCAAAATTGTTGATAATTTTTGAAATATTTCTAAAGAACTAAGATTTACCTTCTTTCGGTCGTTACAAAAACCGAAACTGATGGTTTAAATTTTAAATCAAAGATGCTTTTGACGATATCTTTAGGACATCTAAACAAAAATCTCAAAAAGTCAAAATTTTGATGTCTCGCACATTATCTTTTACCGAAATTTTACTGGCAATCAGTACAATAGCAGAAATCATAAAATTACATTTTATCAATGTATCACTTTGCAGAATAATTATTTCAATTTCCCCGTTTATTTCATGCTCGCAATTATAAATTGAAATAATAACCGCGAAACATCCACACAGCATGCATCAGGGGTAGATTAGGACTTATTAATGAAGAACGTGACCGCAGTGACACATTACAACATATTATATTCTACTCCTCTGGGACCCAACTTATTACCTAAACACTCGCCACTCCACTAATTGTAATTAAAAAACTCACCTAAAACTTCCGGCGAGGCTCTTTTTTTCTCTCTAGCCATCGGCACCGACCTCCTGTTCAAAACATCCCGATTCCTCCCGAACTCCCTTCGAGGGAAAGTGATCAGACTGCCAAACTGCTGGTTGTAGTCTTTTCGTTTTTTAACGTAGTAGTCGATTTTTTCTTTTTTTCGGGGCACCGCACTGTCTTCATCCTTCTCTTTGTAGTCTTTCGTGATGTCTTCTTTGTTGAATTTCTCGATTTCGTCCAGTCGAATTTTCTCAGATTTGAGTTTTTTTATTTGGTATTCGATTTCTTCCAATTCTCGGTTCGAGTCTTTCTTGAATTTAAAGAAATTTTCCTCGATTGATTCTTGCCCGTTTGAGAGAAAAGCATCACAGATTTTGCTTTTCATGATTACGGATTTTTCGGATTGTCGAGTTTCTACGAGATTTTCAGTCAGTAAAGGCATGTTTGTCAGTTTGATAGTTTCAGTGTCGTTGAGAACTACAGGTTGGGGTTCGAGTTTTGAAGATAGTTGATTTAGAGGTTCTTGTAAATTTGCTTCAATATTGTATTTAATAGGTGATTGAGCATTGAGAGCTTCGTTAAGTTTCTCAATAGTTTCTTCAAGTTCTTGAACAACAGCGTTTTCAAGTTTTGAGATTTCGTTTTGGTTTTCTAAAGAGATTCTACCAAATTCTTGTTCAACTTCTTTTTCAAAATCTCCAATAATATTTTCTGTTATATTCTTAACAAGTTCTTCTTCAGTTTTGATATTTAACTCAACTTTTTGTGCTACACTAATTTCCGTATCTTCATCACTTGTTTGATTCGAATTTCCACTAGTTTCTGAATCGCTTCTATTCCCGCATTCTTCCTGGATGTTAAAAACCGGTTTATCATAGAAAACTTTTTGGATATTCTCAACACTGTCTAATCGATTGACGCTGTCGATATGATCGATTGGATAATCGGTGTCTTCCACATTATTGTTGTTGATGTTGTTGACGTCGGTTTTGGCGGTGTTTAATGATTCGCATTCAAAGTCGTCGTCTGTGAAATCGGTATCTGACGAGGCTTTAATGCTGTAATCGAGTGTGTGAGCGAGGTGCTGAAATCCGGGGTAGTTTGGATTCACTATGCCTCGACGTTGAAGGGTTGTTGGACCGCGATTGCTCAAGTTACTCTCTTCTGAAGATTCGGAATCGGAAATATCGAAACCGCGATCCTCATCTTGGGGAGATGTGTCGGCGGATGAGACGCTTTGATGGACGTCTGAAACGAAATTTTAGCCGTGAGCTGACGTGCAACAGATAATTAATTTCAGATATTTCAGCCATGTCATACAACGGATTGACAAAGGGTGGCAGACAGTGCCGGATTAGCATGAATTTTCTTGTAGAGAGTCTCAAGCTTCAAAGAGTAATTTTATTTATTGTGGAATTGCTATTAATATTAATAGCTTCTATTAAAAAAAATGTTTATACAGGGTTGACTAAAAGTGTGGAAGCTAGTTGCAAAGCTTCTTATACATCTCTATATTTAAAAATTGCTGGACCTTTCTAAAAAAATATTTCAGTGAGCCTTAAGCCTAGTAGTATTTGTCTTACTATAAGATCACCATGTAGATGCTGTTATGAGTAAAATAATTAAGAAACTTAATATTCTGGCATCTGTCAAGATAAACATGGTTAGTTAGTAGGAAGCGAAGAAGAAGTAACAAAAAAAGATGTGTTGAATATTTTGAAGAAGTCTTAAACAAATGGTCGCTCAAAGGAAGAACAGTTAAAAAAAGAAGAATAACAGAAAAAGATAAGAAGAAAGAGAAGAATAACTTCCTATTTATGATAGATACAACAGACTATACTGCAGATATAGGAAAGAGAGGTTTAAAGAAAAAGTGATAGAGAGGAAAAAAGTCGAAAAGACAAAATTAGAAGATCAAACAAAGAATTAAAAACATTATAGAAAGACACAGATATAATAAGAGTAGTTAAATCACAAAGAATTAGAAGAATAGGTCACGTACCAAGAATGAAAATAAAAAAAAACAATACAAAAAAATATTAGAAACAAGACTAGGACCCAACAGACAAAGAGGCAGACCAAGTACAGAGTGGAAAAAAGAAGTAGAAGACGACCTCTAAAAGTTACAAATAAAGCAAAGAAAGAAGAAAGTTTTAAACCAAAAAGAATAGAAAATTGTCCAACAAGTTATGAGACAAGGCTCGTAGTGCTTATACATAACATATATATAATATTCTGGTCTTAGTTCTCTTCGTTTCTGTAGAAAAAAGGTAGAAAAGTTTAAAGTGACCACTTTTTGTAAGATTTATAACTAATTTGTTTTGCATCCTTTTTTATAGACTGATAATTTTTTTATTTGTATAACAAAAACTGCAAGAGTTCAACTAATTTAAAGTGTGCAAATCTCTAACAAAACTAAAAGCTATCATTTTCAAATGCAGTGATTGCATTGCCGTTGAATACGCCTCTGCTGATAATCAGAGAAGCCATTTTTACATTTATCAGGAGAAATGTACCAAAAGAAAACAGAATTCACTTTGTCTCTAGTCTCTCTAGTCAAAGAAGACTGATTACAAATTTGAAAAGAAAATTCAATATGGCGAATCTAATATAGTCAAACTTTTGTCTTAAATTAAAAAATGTTTTTTAGTTTTTTTCGAAATTTTTATTATCTTTATAAGAAAGTTATTTACATTAACAAAAACAATCTTTCCAACACCGTAACATAAACTACTGGTGGAGTCAAAAGCGAAGTATAAAGACGTAGCAATCACTGAGTTCTACCCGCCAAAATTTTGCCTTGAATATCAGTCGCAATCTCGAGAACAAATTAAATGTATTGGGGTTTTATTGACATTTTCACACATTTTTTAAGTGGAGATTGTTGGGATGCACTAATTTATGTGTAAAAATTATATTTTATTTCAGGCCGACTAGTTTCAAACCTTTAAGAATCCATCTTCACGGCTCTTGTCTAATGCAATGATGACAAACACATGTAAGTTACGTTAGAAGGTAAACTAGTCAGCTTGGAATAGATTATAATTTTCAGATAAATTCATGCATCCCAAAAAACTCAAATTAAAATTAAATGTAGTTGAAATTATTTTGTTGAATGCTATTTTCTAGTTTCCTGACTTTGTTTCCATTCAACTGCTTGAAACCTTCTTTGTAGATAACAACAAAAAAGGACCTACTGGTGAAAAGTCAAGATCAAGCAATGACTTAAAAAGTTATAAATTTTAAAGAAGTGGGAACTGCAAAAGCCAAAAAATTGATAAAAGATGGACAGTTTTTAAAATGTTGCAAAAAATCATGTCACTTAAAGACAATTATCTTGACAATATACAAAACTAAAATATAGTAAAATGCAGTTTACTCAAACTGCAGTTTGATTATAAGATTGAATAGAGTTAAAGATTCTTTTCTTGCATGCTATGTTTTGTTCAACTGCTTGAGATCTGCTGAAGTAACTAGAATACATAGCAATTAATAAAAACAATCATTTGTTTAATTCTATAAAAAAACTGCATCTGGCCTGGGGAGACTTTATTTTTTTATCTCTCAGCTCTCCGTTCTTGTACATTACGTATTTTTTCCATTAAATTTTGATCGTCACCTTGTGGTAGATTGTTTTTAAGAGACATAATTCTGAATTTTAAATGCTGAATTTTTTTTCTAAACATTTTTTGAATTTAACAGTATTCACTTCTTTAAAATTTAGAAAGTCATCGCAAGATATTGACCTATACCAGAAAAACCTTCTTGTTACATTTCATAAGAAGGTTAAGAAGGTAGATTTTATTTTCGAGATAAACAGCTTCTGGAGTCCAGTGAAATTACTATGATCCTAATCTTTATGGTAGATTTTCATCACGTGGCGTATCTTATATTTACATTTTTCTACATTTTTGATGGTGCAATCTTCGTTAGAAAGACTTTTCTTGTTCTGCATTTTGTCAGACGGTACAGTCAATTTTTGAAAAACACACAGCTCCTGAAGTCGTCCAATGGGATTATATATTATTTCAAAATTGTTAGCAGTAACGGAAAAATATTCTTCTACGTGGCTTTGCTTCTGGTTGAACAAATTAAGACAATTTTAGGCAGCAGCGTGTTTTGCATATTTTTTGGAACTCCCAATTCCTGTCGCAAGAAAATCTTTATTATTTTTAACGTAGACACGGTGTTAAAAAATGGGATCTTTCTTTTCTAGAAGGTTATATTTAGGAACAGCCTCATGCCAATTCAGCAACTCCTGAAGAATAAAACTGGAGTTTTTGCTAGTAGCGTTGCCATTTGAAGATTAGCTTCTTTTTTCAAACAGACCTATTGATTTTGACTGTAGTGTACCGTATTTTTAGTGTTAGCAAAGAAGGAAGAGTTTTCTTCTACGTGGCTTTGCTTCTGATCGAAGAAATTAAGACAATTTTTGACAGCAGCGTGTTTTGCATATTTTTTGAAACTCTCAATTCCTGTCGCAACAATATCTTCATTATTTTTAACGTAAACACGATGTTAAAAAATGGGATTCTTCTTTTCTAGAAGATTGTGTTTAGAAACAGCCTCACGCCAATTTAGCAACTCCTGAAGGATAAAACTGGAGGTTTTTTATTTTGAGAGCAAATGTTTCGTTGTGTCTTGAAGAACTTGGGCCAGTTACTTGCCGTCCAACTGCTGGAGGTTGTACAAAAAACTCTAAAAAAAAACGTTCTAAAAACAAACAATAATATTTCGCCAGTTATTTACCGTGTTTTGAAACCTGAGATGAAGAAGCACTGCTTGTAGTATCGTTTTTTGAATTTAGTTTTGAACACAAATTTAGAAGTGTGGTTTTCTCGATGAAATTTTTTGAAAAGAAATTTTTGTTTGGAAAAATCTTCATGGTTACCAGATTGTGCACTAACTTGATTGATTATCCTAGCACACTATTGCCATCTACGACTACATTCCTCAAGTAGTAATTCTCAAAAACGAGGATGGCAACACACCAAATAATCTTTCTTATTTTCTTATGTATTTCAAGCCTAATTGAGTTTTTAAAAATAAATATATTGGCTAATTTTTATACAAAATGTAATTTACTAAAACTTTTTCTTCTATTTTTTTAAATTTAGATTTGGGCAGATTTTAGATTTGGGCAGTGTCTTCAAATAAGTCAGTGCTGCACAAATTTTAAAATATGTTTCAGTAACTTTTTTGTTATTTTTTCAAATACAAATTAAGAATTTATGACCTAATTTCAAGTTGAGATAGTACCGGTAGTATCTTCGTTTCCATAGAAAAATAAACAAATTCGGGGCTGTCATTCGCTGTTGTCATAGAAAAGTATTAAAATTTGCGATACTACCAGTATTATCTCAACTTAAAATCAGCCCATTAATGTTCTATATTCTATATTTTTGTAACTATTTTTTTTGTGTTATTAGATATGCAAGTTTAGATTCAAAGCGCACTGCAAAGTTAAGCATTGATGCTGTCTCTCTCAAGCAAATATCTTGTAGGTTTTAGCTCATAAGTGAATACTCCTTTCTATATTTTACTTCGTTTTCCCTGCTGATAATCGGTAAACATTGATTATTTATCCATTTATTAAAAAAAATGTTTAAAAAAAGAGAGAATCTTGCAAACTTGTTAACTGAAAAATGTTCCGTGGTAAAAGGATTTTGAGATTTCAGATTACAAATTAGCAAAATTAAAAAATACTTTTAAAAAATTTATAAAATTTTTATTGTTTTTAGAAAGTTATTTACATTAACAAATACGAGAACCTTTAATTATTGTTACTGTATTGCCTCTAAATCGATACACAAATCGAGAACCAAAAGAGCTATAAGTTTATACTCTTCAGTTCTAATCATTCAATGTTTTACTTGTCTTTAACTGGCATTTGTTGTATATTTTTCCACATCTTAGTTGCTGCCATTCGTTTCGATAACTTTTTAGATCTAGCTGAACACACTTCTATAAAATTTGAAACTTTGCAAACTGTCGTAAATTGAATATCATTGCCAAAAAGCCCTCCTTTATAATGTATTTCGTAAGACGGTAGAGCCCATTTTCGAGATATACACAGCTCCTGGAGCCGACCAACAGGATTACTTTGCTCTTCAACGTCATCAAATTTTTTTTGCAGGTTGTTGTCTTTAAGCTGTATGCTTTGTACATTTTGCCACATTTTAATTGCTGCTAAACGTTTCGCTTTTTTCTTAGATGTAGCTGTACCCACTTCTTTAAAATTTAGAACTTGGCAAACCATCGTAAAACGATCAGGTTGACCAGAAAGACTATTTTCATGTTGCATTTCGTAAGACGGCAAAGCCCAGTTTTGAGATATACACAGCTCCTGAAGCCGTCCAATAGGGTTAAGATTTTTATCGTCATCAAAACTTTCTGGTGGATTGTCTTCAAATGGAACGTTTTGTAGATGTTGCCACATTTTACCCGCTGCAACCCGCTTTGCCATCTTTTTCGATTTACCTGCCCCTACTTTTTTAAAATCTAAAACTTGGCAAATTATCGTAAAATGATTATCTTGTACTGAAAGATCTCCTTCAGGTTGCGATATGTAAGACGGTGGAGCCCAATTTCGAGAATTGCACAATTCGTGAAGCTGTCCAATGGGATTATTTATCATTTCAAGATCTTCTAAATCGTCTAAATCTTTTGGCAGACTATCGTCTTTAAGTAGCATGTCTTGTACATTTTTCCACATTTTAAATGCTGATATTTGTTTCGCTAATTTTTTGGATACAGCTGAACCTACTTCTTTAAAATCTAGAAGTCGGCAAACTATTGTATAATGTTTAATTTCTTCAAAAAGACCTTCTTTACATTGCATTTCGTACAACGGTAAAGTCCATTTTTGACAACTACACAGCTCCTGGAGCCGTCCAATTGGATTGCCTATTATTTCGTGATCATTGGTTTTAGCGACAGAAGATTTTGTCTGTTCTTGGGTTTGCTTTTCGGTTAAAATATCAAGTAAATTTTTTGCAGCAGCTTGTTTTGCAAATTTTTTAGAACTCCCAATTCCTGTCGCAACAGAATCTTTATTATTTTCAGCATAGACACGGTATTGATAAATAGGCTGGTGGTTAGAGCCTTTCTTTTCTAGAAGCTCGAATTTAGGAGCAGTTCCATGCCGACGAAGCAACTCCTCAAGGATAGAAACTGGAGTTTTTGTCTTTAACGAGCCCATTTCATGGTTAACGTCTTTCCTCAATAAAATTTGTTGAATTTTCGCCTCTTGTACTGCATTTTTACCGTTATTATTTTCACGGTAAACGCTACACAATCGTATTGAAGAATTCTGACGGCTCTCATACTAAAAAAACCAAACACTTACATTTCGTCAATTATTTGCCGTGTTTTTGAAACCTGAAATAGGGAGGCATCGCCTGTAGGGTCTTTTTCATAAGTTTTCACCATTTTATGCAAATTTTGGAATGTGTTTTTTTCTATTAACATGTTTAAAAATTTTTAGATTCTTTCTAAACCAGGTTTTTGTTTGGAAAAATTGTCTTGGTTTCCAGGTTGTTTACAAATTTAATAATTATCTTAGCACATTGCCTTCTACGACTTCCAATGATATTAATAATAACTGAAACGCGTCTTTTTAGTTTGTTTTTGTACTATGATTACGTGATTTGCGAGTACTCCAAGTAGAGTCAGACCAATTGACGGCATTACAGCAGATGGTGAACGCAATGTAAAACCGGATTCACACCTAGATTTATAATTCGTAATTAGTTAACTTCAATAACGTTTTCTTGATTTTTTATTTACTATGTGTTCATCTAATTTGCAAATCTAGGAACAACTAATGAGCTCATATTAAAAAAAATGCAACACCTGGAAGGAGAGCTTGTAACGACACAACTTTTTTTCCATATCTTCACTTATCTTAAAGAAGGTCAATGATAAAAAATTCTTTTACGTAGAAGAAATACTGGACTCTGTTTTATTGCCATTCATAGCAACACTTCTTAATGCCGTTTTTTCAGCAAGACAATGCAAGTCTCGCGAGTACGTGTATCTCTCTTACTATGGCCATCCCGTTCACCTGACTTAAACCTCATTGAACATGTAGGGGATTCTATGAGTCGGCGTCTACGTTTACTGCTGCATTCCTTTCTATGACTTACTCATAATTCTTACAAAATTTCAGTTTTAATACTGAAGATTTTCAAGATTTTGTATTTTTTTGAAAATGAGTTTAGATTTATGAACGAATTCACCACACTACCTCTTTCTTAAAGATTTGACGTTTCCTACGAATACTGTAGTCTCTGTGGTAGAGAGCGAAACGATTATCATAAATCACTTTTCTACATTGCTGTCTTCTTTTTATTCTAAACACTACATTATTTAAGCATTTTACTATTTTGCATAGTCTTTCTCACTCTTGTTGTATCTTCGGCACTTTTCTATTCATCTCTTTGGGTTGTAGAACCCTACCAAATCGTGTGCTTTTTCTTTTCTCGTGTCTTGTTAACAACTGATGCTTTTGTAAAATAAAGATCTTTATAATCTTGCTTTTCATCAATTGTTGTTTCTTTTGCAAAAGCTGTGCGACGAGTACTGTAAAAATCTCTGCTGTGGTAGAGGACTAAACAATCATCAATGATTATCAACCAGCTTTGCACGTTGCTGTCTTCTCTTTAATCTGCACACTACATTATTTAAACACTTTACTATTTCTCAGTCTCGGAGCACTTTACAGTTTTCTTCTTTAAATTGTAGAACTAGAGCAAATCGTGTTTTTTCTCTTCTCGTGCCTTGTCAACATCTTGATGCTTTTGTAAAATAAAGATCTTTTTAATTTGTTTCTTTATCAATTGATGCTTTTTATAAATCTTCTATTCTTCTATTTCTCAAAGTGCTGCTTCACGTGTCTTCAT
Organism: Tribolium confusum; assembly: GCA_029207805.1. Lineage (NCBI taxonomy): Eukaryota > Metazoa > Arthropoda > Insecta > Coleoptera > Tenebrionidae > Tribolium > Tribolium confusum. The sequence continues at coordinate 4,058,939 of JALGAY010000004.1, forward strand.
CAATTGCTGTTGCTGTTGCAAAAACTGTCTTTTTATTAACGCAATTTTCTTACACTGCGAATCACTGAGACGTCAAAGAGAACTCTCATAATTTTTGTTCAACTTATTTAAAAATGGCTTTTTGCGCTCTAAATGATCCGCATGTATCTAAAATAAGTTTTCCGACGCCCTTTTGGTAGAAGATCAATCTTTGCTTTGAGTAATCTCAGTTCTTTTTTCAAGCTGTTTCAGAATTACTTTAATTCAGGTTTTCGCTTGTTTTAGATCTTCTTTAACATTGGCAATCTTGGTATGCTTCGGCTTTTTCAATTTGTATTCTTTGCTGTCGGCTTAAAATTTCTAAATTGTTTTTAAAGGATCTTTTAAGAGTCGTTTTTTTTCTCAAACTTCTTTTCTTGCGTTTTAGGTGTCAAGTGTTCTTAAAATGTGAGATCCTGGAGTTTTTTTTTTGTTCCCGTTTTAGAAAATATTTCGATTCTCGCAATTTCTGTTTTCTGTCTTTAGATATATCTTTTGTAGTTATCCTCGCCTGGACAAATTACTTTACTTGTTGTCGTCGTGATTACAAGCCATCTATAATAACCTTTCTTGTTTTCTTTCATATTTTCTTATTATTGTTAGCTTTGTACTTCTCTTTTTAAAGACAACAGTATCTTCATTTTCGTTCAATTCAGATAATTTCAGTTCTTTTTCGGTTTTATATTCTTTAATTTAATTTTACAATTTGGTCTTACGTTTTTCAATCTCGTTTCTGACTTCGGTCTCACATTCCTAAATTTTGTTTCTTACTTTACTAACTCATACATTTATCCGGTTCTTCTTTTTCTACTCTTTCTTCTTTTTTGAATAAATGAATTTTTTTTGCAATGTCACAAACATGTTTCGTAATAAAACTTTCATATTAGTCCTTTTTCTGTTATCCGCAGATATACTACGACAGGTTTTTGGCTTTTACACTTTCTAAAAAAATCTGATAATTTTGCGACTGGGACCGGTTAAATCCAGTTTTGACGAACCAACACTATTCTCGCGAAGCTTTACACCAATTTTTCTTTGTGGTTTTTGATCCCACTTCTGACACTAACTGTTACGTTCTAAGCTTCCACAAACACACTTTCGAGCGATCCACACACTTTGAAGATTAAACTAGTGAAGATAAAACAGAAAATTTAAAAATTACTTATTTTGATTCGTGAGTGAATTTAAGCATTTCTAAGACTTCTAAAAAATTTAGATAATAACTGTTATTGCTGTAAATAAATAGTCTGCTGGTATCAGTTTGCAGATTGCCGAATCATTCTACAGAGTGCATAAAATTTAGCAGCCAATCTGCAAACTGACTAAAGCTGTATCGATACAAAATTTGTATTAAACTTTTTGGGCGATCACTTATATTTAAAAATTGTTATAAATTATTAGGTAATAACTGAAATCTGTAATTGACAATATGTTTCAGCAACATAAAACAGAGATAATAATGTAAAAATTTTAGTTTCTCATTGAACAATTAAAATTTTAATTGCCTGTCGTTTCAGTAAATAGCTATTCCTTTTTTAGGGGTAAAAATTGGCGCCTTTTGAGTCAAGCAAAAAGTGGCGGTGTCTAATAAGTAGTGGTAATTTTATTTAGTGATATTTTTGTGTTAAAAAATATTTTTAATTGTTTCCGGTTTAAAAAATTTCTGCAAATGAGATCAGTCTGTTTATTAGTTCAATAACTGCAAAATTTCAGGTTGTGTTTATTTGAAATTTATTTTTGGCGTAAAATTAAACACGTATTCTCCAGACATCAATTTTCATCCTCCCAAAAATTGCATTTTATTAAATCATCCCTTTTACTCAAGTCAATTAATTTATCCCCAATCAACAGTGAAATGAATATTCCAAAATTTGACCCGAATTTTTCCGAAGTTTAATTAAAGTTTACCTTCAAAATCTAGAAGACTATCATCTGGCGACGACTCCTCGTAGATGGAGGAGGCGGTTCCGTGCCTCGTGGTCCTTAAAGAAGCAGCCAGTGTGTTGTTGATATTGAGCAACTGATTTCTGTTGTTGGCGTTGTTGGTTAGCTCTCGCTTCTTCGTATGAGAAGGATTGCACCATTGCACTTTCTCTTGGGTGCTGTTGATGTTATTCAGTGTTTCATTAGTGCGTGTAATCTCGTCATATTCAGTTGTGGTGGTGAGATTCGAAGTGAAATTTGAATTGCTATTCTGGAGTGTATTAATCCGTTTAGGGGAATTTAGTATGTCGTTGCTGTTGCCATTATGAATGGACAGTGGCCCGTCCACGGACTTCAGCCGCATTCTGACCTCCTGAAAATCACAAAATTACTAATTAGACACCCAATATATTACTACCACCAAGATTTAATGAATGCTACTTCCTCTCAATACTCTCTTGCAGGCAAGAATGCGCCTCAACTGAGTAAATATTTAACTTTTGCCCCGGTTTCACAGCTCTAATGTTTATTTTATACACGAGCTGCTGGCTATTAATTTTTTATAAGAGAATTCTTTAAATTAAATTGACTCGTGTATCCTTAGTACAATACAATTTTTATTTTCATTTATTGTTAAAACAAACTTTTTTTATTTTCTTTTCTGATCCTTTTATTTAATTAAAAACTGAATTAAACCCCGGAAGAAGTTGCAATTTTTTTGTTCAGACTCGGAAGCTTTAATCCGCTTTTGATTTCTTTATCTCAATTCTGGTTCGTTGACTACGAGCTCTTCAATTTACCGCTGACCTAATTTCTCTCCAAAAACCCCAATTAAACCATTAAAATATTGCTTTCCATTATTGGTTTAGAAACTCAATTTTATTTAAATAAACAAATAAGCAATCTTAGTTAAGCTAATTTAAAATTAGATGAGAAGGGGGTTGTAGTGGCGCCAGAGGCAGATAAGACCCTAAAAGCATTATACTAATTAATAACACAGCGTCTAACAGCTTCTCTAAGCATGTCATGCGGTTGTTGACTTCTTTATTGGGTTTATGAGGTTTTTTAGTTTTTTTCAGGAATCGGTTATTCGGTGAAGCTTTCAGGATATTGCAATAGTCAAAGAATTCGTTTAATTAAAGGATTTTGTGGTTCTTCTTTTCAGCCAAAATATGAGCCATTTCCAATTTGAAACACGCTGAAAAGGGGTTTATACGATTCGACCTGTTTTAAATTTTAAATTTGATCGGAAAGAATGACTCTATTTTTGTGTTTTCTCAATAGTTATAGGGGTTGTTAAGTCGATAAAAAATAATAGAAAGGTATTGTAAAAAGAGGAAAATGGTTTTGCATTATCCAAAATTCACGATGTTGGTAAAAATTTTTTTGAGAGAAAGTAATACATTATAAACCAGAAAAACGATCAAAATTGTGTTAATTACTAAAACTGAAAAATACTTCAGTTTTATTTTGTTAAAAACTAGTAGTCTAAGTAAGGAAATCTTACTTAAGTAAAGAAGTCTAAGGAAATCTTCTCATTAGAGACTGAAGAAGGCAGTATTAAGGGCCACTTTCGCTTTACTGCTTTTTTATGATTTATAAAGACACAATAAAGCCATAATTACTAAGTCTAGACAAAAATCTACGTGTTATCTATTAACGTCATTGGCAGGGCTAGCTGCAAAACACAAAACTAATTTTTTTAAAATAATACGTATTTTTACGTCAAGTGATTATTACCAAAATATTTTTGGGATATTATGCAGCTTGCCCATTAGAAATGGGACAAGTCTAAGAAAACTTACTGGGACTGTGTCACAGAGTCTTGAGCACCCATCAAATTTTAGAATTATTTGAGTCAGGACGACTGGAATTGCATCGTGTTAGAATTTCTGATGAAAAATTTGAGACTGGCAAGAGTTCTGGCTGGAGTGACGTTACAGAAACTGAATTGTATTGTAACAACTTTAACTTTTTAGGTACATTTTTGCCTCAATTGCAGACTTGTTTTTTGATAATTTTTTGGTATGCAATCGCTTGGATTTTGAGTTTAGTTAATATTAGATTTAAGATTAAGTAATTAGACTTAGTTCTAAATTTATTACGTTTGTTGGTAAGTGTATTTAAGTCTTTTGTGCTTGATTTCGTGTAAGCGTTTTCTTTCGAGATCAGCTGATGCACTAAGCAGAACGCAAATTAAGTATTAAGTAAATTAAAGATGAAGTATTGTTAGAAAGTTTATTATTGGAGTGATATTACTTCAAATTTGGTTAATTTAGGACGAGAAAATAAAACACTTAAATTAGTCGCGATATTTTGACAATATATTTTGTTGTTCTCAGTGTTATTTACAATGTCAAAATTACAAAATTTGATTTGTCACTTAAAAACTTAAATTAAATTGTTTTTATTATAACTATTGCTGCTATATTTTTTACACAAAACACAGACTGCTTAGGTTTGTTTATAACAGAATTTTGTACAGTGACAAACGTCATTTTTGCCTTATAATTTTTTTGAATCCACGGCTTTTAAATCGCGTTTTATATTTTATATTTAGTTTTAATACAAAATGTTCAAAAATGTTTTAGATTAATCAGCATAAAAACATAAAAGTGCAAAATGGTGTTTACTGCAGAGCATAAAACATTCATTATGAAATCGTAGACAACACGGGTGTTACGCCAATATCTTCGTGTAAACTAATTGTACAGAAAATATCATTTTAAATAAATTTTATAGCAAGAGTTGATTTAAATAAATAATGAACGCAGGATAGACTAAATTTTTTAAATTAAATAATTGTTTTCTTTAGCACATCCATCGAAAACTAGAATCTTACTTATAAATAAATATTATTTGCTGTTGGTTAGAAAGTTTACCCACTTTTGGGGTAGATTATTGTAAACAGTATTTTTGATTTGTTCTATGCATTATTTTAATTTTTGTGACCATTATATTGTTTGCTTTACCGTATTATTATTTTTTTGCTGCTGCAATAGTTATTTTTTTAAAAGTCTTCTACGAAACCTCTAAAAACTCGTTACTTACTTTTTTTCTAATATTATCTTATTATAGGTATATTTTCAAAATTTTATTTTTGTTTTTAAAATAAGATTTTTTTAGTTTACCAAGTCTAGAAACACCCTTGTCCTGCTTTTTCTTATCTGACATATAAAATTAAAAGTTTCATCGATTTTCTAAAAATACACTACATGTTCTACGCACGATTGAAAAGTTTCAAGAATAAAAATAAATCGAAATTTTAGTAAAACTTTTGACATTTATTGATGTCTATCTAATCTTTGTTTTTCCACCTGGTGAGTGAATAAAACAAATGTTGGCAAATAAAATATATTAAGTATCGATTTATTTTCAGTTTAAACTTCTAAAGCAACGTATTGAGGTCTTATACGCACAAATAAACTATTTTTTTTTAATTGAAAGTACATACCTTGCATAGTCTCTTACTGCAAGCAAAATTTACGATTGTCATAAATTCCATTTGAGCTTTCTCACCTGTAGAGCTTAATTAATTTGGTGTAAAATTACTAAATCTCCAACTTTCGGCAATAGCGCAAATGAATTGTTTAACCAGAACAGCTATTAACGCGATTGATCAACAATGTAACCCTCCCTGTCGAGTCAGCCGTCGTTAAACCGTTTTATTGCTGAATAATTACATTTCATGTAAAATAGGCTTTAATGAATATTAAACAGTAACAACAAACGTCATGGGCACGACCTAGACACCCCCACTGGTTTTCTTCATGCCCACACTTTTATTATTGTCTAAGAATAAAATTGATCGCCTACTCAACCAACAAGGAAATCAACATGTTTGAGAAGGAACCGGAGACGCACCTTCAGGCGACCAACACCAAATTTGCAGAGATTCGGGCTTGTGTACATATTTCACGGAATTGATATATTTTCCAAGCGCAAATATGTTTGCCCAATTTCGATATCTTAATAACGAAATGGGACAAATAATACAGGAGAGAGGAAATTGAAAGATTTTCGCAAACTTTTTTATTGGTTCCTGAATGTTATTCTTTTACAAACTTCATCATTTCAATTTGCCGAAGATGTCACTAAATTTGTAAAGTTTTTCCGACATCTTCAGAAGTTTTATTATATTAAATACAATTATTGCACAATGCGTGCTAAAAATTAATGTTTTAATAGTAATGTAAACAACCAAACAAAACAAATTTTTTTTGAGTAAAAAAGTTACTAAAATTGGTTAGTTTTTTGACATGTTATAATACTTAAAAGAATGAAAAATTATTAATTAATAAAATGTATATAAGGAAATAATATGGGATTTTTATTAATTTATTGGAAGAAGAATTAGGTAAAACTATTCTAAATTCTGGCTCCAAATAAAGTTTAAAACTTTAAAGCAATTTACAAATTAATATAGAGTAAAAAAGGGCTAATTCATTCGTTTAAATTTACGAATTCTAAAATGCAAATTTCAAAATTTGTTTTTTACAAGCTCCATATTCTCGATTAGAAATTTTTATAAAAATGTATAGTTTCACAGGATTACCAATAAGTATTTGATACATGTCTAAACTGGTTTTGCAATTAACATTTTCTAAAAAAAAAATTGTTAATAAGTATAAGCAATGACATTTCAACTTTTAAAAGTTTTTTTAGAAATGGTAAATAGTAGAGAACAAAATTAGAAATAAATTAGAAATTAGAAAAAATTAGAAAGAATATTAGACTAATTTTAGCTCAGCTATAAATTGTGATTGTTAACTACACTGCTCCAAGAAATTAACACACCACTCGAAAATAAAGTAAAAAAATTAAAACTATGTACATTTGACAACTTTGGTTGAGAAGGTTTAATCAAGCTATAATCTAGTTACCCATTGTAATAAAAGTTTTGACATTAAAGTCAGAAATTTGAGTTTAATAGTTTTTTAAGCAGAAATTTTAAAATAATTTTCATTTTTAAATTGTGTTAATTTGTAATTTCGTTTTATTGTTATTTGAATTTGCCGTTCTGTGGATAGTTTTTATCATTTGAAACAATAATAAAAACATTATGAGGAATTTGACTCGAGAAGAATGCGCCCAAGCTGTGGTTTTGTTGGAGGAAGGATGGAGCTACAGAACAATTGGTGAAAGGTTTGGTGTAACTCATACGTCAGTTTCGCGTATGATACAAAGGTACAGAGAGACAGGAAGTCACCTCAGAAGACCTGGGCAAGGAAGAAAAAGGAAAACCACTCCTATACAGGATAGATTTTTAAGAATATCTGCGCTAAGGGAACGCTTTGTAACCGCCAGGAAGCTACAAACTGAGTTCCGTGACGTAGAAGGAATTCAAATCAGTACCGAAACTGATAGAAAAAGACTTAAGGAGGATAATTTAACATCCCATATTCCTGCTCGTGGTCCTGCATTGACTGCAGTACACCGCAGTGCCCGATAAGAATTTGCTAGAGAGCACATAAATTGGCAAAGAGAGGATTGGGAGTCTGTTCTTTTTACGGATGAGTCAAAATTTTGCCTTTACAAATGCGATAGACGTGTTCGTGTGTATCGTAGACTAAATGAGCGGTACGCACAGTGTAACATTCAGAATACCATATTGTTTGGTGGAGGCTCAGTAATGGTTTGGGGTGGTATTTCCTTACAAGCTCGCACGGAGTTAGTGGTTGTAAATAATGGCTTTATAAATGCGGACCGTTACATAACAGACATTCTTGAAGAGCATGTCGTACCATATGCCCCTTATATTAGTCCAAATTTTTTGTTAATGCAAGATAACGCAAAACCCCACACTGCCCGAAATGTTAAAGATTACTTGAATGAGGCAGAAATCAATGTTTTGGATTGGCCAGCTCGAAGCCCTGACCTGAATCCTATTGAGCATGTTTGGGACATTCTCGGGAAACGTTTAAAAAATCTTCCATATTCTCCTGTCCATCTTCATGAGGTAGGTCCTCAACTAAATGAAATTTGGTATAACTTAAATCAAGAAGACATAAGTTCGTTAATTTTGAGTATGGAACGAAGATGTGCAGCGGTTATTCAAAGTAGAGGTGGAAATACGCGATATTAAGATGTTTCTGTAACTTTTATAACGGCGTAACTTTAATAAAATTTTGTTTTCGGTTTGTTTTTCTATATTTGGACACATTAGATATTATTTTACTTTAAACAAATGTTTTTGTTAAATTTTTCTTAATTTTGTATCAATTGGTCGAATACATGTTTCAATTTGCAAAAAAATTCAGGTGGTGCGTTAATTTATTGAAGCAGTGTAGAAGAATAAAAATTAAGATACAGGCTGTTTTTAAAGTAACTTTACAGGTGATAGCCCTTGTTAAAAGGATGCTAAAAACCAAATTTGCCTTATCTGCTATAAGGGCTATTATCTGCTAAAATTTGTAAATAACTTTAAAAACGTTCTGTATAAGCTATGAAAATAAAATACTTGAGTAGAGAGAAAGAAGTAACAAGAAGAGACAGATTTAAAAAAATATATTAACAAAATCAGCTTTAAACTTTATGGAAGAACGACAGCTGAGATGGTAGCGACAACTTCAAAAAACAACAAACACAGAAAAGTAAATAGCAAATATAACAGGTAAGATTAAAAAAGTGATAAAAGCAAAAGCAACTGAAACAAAAATAGAACGTAGAAAATAAGAAATGCTTGTTTAATAAAGGAGTATGTAAAGATGAGACAAGATAAAATATGTCTGGGGTTTTAACAGGCACAACACTCGTGTCTGATCAATACGCAAGAGCTGTTTTCTGCAGAAATTTGCCAGTAATGCTTAGACAGGTATTTTCTAATTAGAAATAACAAGTGTAAACTCTGAAAAAAAAAACTTATGTTGTCTAAGAAACTTCCAAAAAGTTAGCCCACCACAAGACAATAATAAATTTTTTTTAATCAAGCAAAAGCAGTTGCCGTTAGGAGTTAGACAGTGAATGAAATAAGTACAGTCAGAGATAAATTTCTCGTTGTTTAAATAAATTACATTTTAAAATTATTGCTATTTCATCTGTTATTGTAAGAGATAAATTTTAGGGTAAATAAGATTTAACAAGATTTTTTTTGTTTAGTCTTTACTGAGCTTTTTATTAGTTTAATTAGATTTGAGAAAAAAACCCTGTTAAATCTCTTCTTACCTTTAAAATTAAAATAATATAAAAGCCCAGTTAGAGGTGGTTATAGTTATTTATTTATGATTTAAAGAAATTACAATAATTACAATTGTATATACTGGAAAAAAATTGATTTTATAAATTAATCTGTGCTGTAATCTAAAAATATATTTTATCTGTTGCTTCAGTTAGAAATGGCAAAAAGTGTATAAAACGATTATATTATATTTGATAAGAGTGTTTGGCAACGCTTCCCTTTTCACGTAAAAGGTTTTCAGTGGATGCAATTTTACCTTAAAAGGTTCTTTTACATTTGCATATTGCATGTTTTTGTGCATTTATGTAGCAAGAAGATTTATGATTTGTATAACACACTACGAAAAGATAACCAGTTAATCTTGAGTCTCTTTTAGTAAGTAAAATAATTTTTTTTGATATATTGTTATTAAATTTTTGATTTTTTTTATAAAAATTAGAGTGAGATTTATTTCAAATTTCTGTTAGTGTTTTTACGTTTTTTTTTCTCTTGAAAATAGAGTCGTGATTGAATAAAATGTTAAAACCCAGCAATTGATTTGACAATATAAAGCTCCTAAAAATAGATCGATTGAACAATACCCTGGAGATCAATAAACTGATAGTTTTAATGTACGAGAGGTACAATATTATTCAAATTTCAATTACGAAGGCGACTTGTTGGCGTCAAGATAATCAATGTTCTGGCAGCGAATATTTTGTTATTCCCAAGAACACTAAAATTCGAATCGATTCAACCACTTCTAACAGAAAAATATTCTCTCTATTTGTAACAGATCTGACAGAAGTTTCGAGTTCCAATTTCAAATTTAATTAATAAATAACCAAAACTGACTAAGAGGGTAAATTTGAAATTATATAGAGCACTAAACATACCATTCTCATTTATAGTCCATCCAGTGGTAGAATTCCGACGCATATTTACGAATAGCAGTGCTGAAAATTGTTCACACAATCATTTAATAGAACGGTCGGTCTCTACAATTTCGCCACATATGGTGATATTTGTTAGAGGGAATTTATGAAACACGGTTTAATTTAATGGATGAATGAACCGACGAGCTAGCTTGGTGAACTAAAACTGACGAGATCGCGTGTGACGCACTATACGAAAGCCGGACAGCTTTTGGTGTGGAAGCTCAGGACTTAATTGCGGATTCAAGTGTTGAGCCATTTTAGAGCTAGAAATTTTTTAAGAAGCGATTTATGTAAGACAATCTGATGACTCAATAAACCTATGTGCTTACAATTTTTTTTAGAAGCAATTAATTAGTTATCTACATTTTTTTTAAAGAAATTTTAAACGTGACATCGAAAAATACGTCCAAAGACTCGAAAAATTAAGTAGTTTTTCAAAATTTTAAAATTAGATTAACACTACTGTTTTTTTAAGAAATTTGAGTTGGTTTCATTAGATTGTTAGCTCAACTAAAACTATAATAGTTTTTGCTACAAAATTTTTAGTAGAGCTTGCTTTAAAACATTTTTTTTCTAATTGTGTTTTCTATCTGTTTGTCTTATTATTAACCTCGTTTGCATTAGGCTAACACGACTGTCTTTCTAAAAAATTTGAGTTAGTTTTATTAGTTTGTTAGCAAAACTAACACTGCAATAGCTTTTGCAAAATTTTTTTAGTATAGCTTGCTTTAAATTCTTAAAACATTTTTTTTGATTGTGTTTTCTGTTTGTCCTATTACTGACCTTGTTTGCATTAGACTAACACGACTGTCTTTTTAAAAAATTTGAGTAAGTTTTATTAGTTTGTTAGTGAAACTAAAACTACAATAGCTTTCGCAAAAAATTTTCAGTAAAGCTTATTGCTCTTAAAATAATTTAAAAAAAATTCCAATTGTGGTTTCTCATTATTGACCTCGTTTGCATTTCGTTTAGGTCCGATCAATTTAAATTTATTTCGGTCACAGTTTCCCACCGGTGGTGTGCCCTCTGAGACCTCTCATCCTGGACCCTCCTCTATTTAATTGATGTGCAATCTGTGTCAAGCATGTGGCCATTTTACATCTAAAAAAATAATACTATGGCCCATTAAACCTTCCAAGCAGCATTTTCCTAAAAACTAGTTATAAATTCGGCCATTTTTGCGTTATGGCTGGTACGGAAAACGGCGTATTTCTGAAGCGCCGCACGTATTGCATGTGTCTGGTTCCAGACGCTCGGCATCGCGGCGCCTCTAACGGTTATAGCTCTAGGCCTTCCAGGACAAATGAGTTTGCCAGTATCGGGATGATATGTGGTACGAAACGACGCCCGAATTCGAGGTGACAAAAGGATAATTTGCTAATTTAGAATGAGGAAAACGACGGCGGCGCCAAATGGAATGTTTGTATTTAATGTTTTTTTGAAAAATCGAGAGAGGAGATTTAGAATTGGATTGTAAATGAGTTGATAGTATCTACAAATTTTGTGGAATGTCGGCGGAGTATTGACACTTGGGAAAACGCGATTTTATATTTATAACAAATTGAAATAAAAACAAGGAGAGGAATGACACGAAATGACGTTTAATATATTTTACATAAAATACCAGAAATACTCTCATACAACATAATTTTTTGTCTCAAAAAATGCATGTGTACAAAGAAAATTAAACGATAATAACACACACAAAACATTGTTTTACAATTTCCTAGAAAAATAGCTTTATTCAAACATGACTTTAGTTTTTTTTCTAAATCTTAAAAGTGGAGCTTTGCTGCTCGTTTAATAGACTTGAACTTGTGCTATAAAGCTCGCCTAAAATGCGGTTTTCTTGTGTTTTAATAAAAATCTTGTTGCAGAAGACCTAATATTTCAGCCATTTTCAATTAAAAAAAATGACAGAGTCAACCAATCAAATAGCAGATATTTCTTCAAAATTAATTTACTTTTGATTTTTTTTTAAGATGCTTTATATTTTTATATTGTCAAAAAAAAGAATTAAAAAAAAACAATTAAAAAAAATATGTTCAAAGACAATTTGAAAAAAGTATTTTCAAAAAAGTAATTTCTGATAATTTTGAGAAACAAGAAATGGTAGAAAAAAAAACAATAAATTATTCTAGAAACAGTTGAAAAATGTTGACTGATAAAAATGAAGTGTAAAGATAATATTTTAAAAAAATATAGTTTAAAAAAACAAAAAACTATACGAAAAATCGTCTAACGTAGAATAGTTCAGAATAAAAAAGAGAATTGATGTAATATTCAAAATTAAAAAAAGTTTTAAAAAGTTTTGAAAACAACGACTAATAGAAAAAGAATAGCAAAACAAAATTCTAGAAGAACTAGAAAAAGTTCAGCAGAACAAAAAAACATTCTAGAGAGTAAAAAAATTCTGAAAAAACATTCTAGAACAGCTTGAAAAAGAGCGTTGAGAAAAATAAAAAATATTTGTAAAGAACAAAATAAAATTTTAGTATAGAATAAAGACTGTATTCTACAACAAAAAAGGTTTAAATAAATCAAGAAACAACGATTGATAGAAAAACAACAGCAAAACAAAATTTTTGAAATAAAGAAAAACATCACCGTCGGCTGAAAGAAAAACAAAAATAATATAAAGTTTTAGAAATGCAAAAAAGTATTCTGAAGAATAAAAGAAAGTTCTGAAAAAACATTCTAGACTTTTAGAGTTCCTTGAAAAAGAGTGTAACAAAAAAATCTAGGATAACAGAATAAGTTTCCAGAATAGAATAGATTTCATATTCTAGAACAAAAGAAATTTTAAGCAAATTAAGAAACAACGACTGATTGACTGTAGAAATGTTTACTGTCGGCTGGAAGAAAAGAAAGAATAAAAAAAGGTTGTTACACATCAATCAGACTTAAAAAAATCTTAAATAAATAATGTAGATATTGTAACGAAGTGTTCCAAGAATTCAGTAAACAAAACAAGATTACGTTCAGCAGCTGATTCGGACCGCGTGACCGCGACGTCATACGTATACGTCAGGGCAGTAGTGGTGGTATAATTTCCACCACACCGAGAACCACCACCAATGCTTCGCTGCGATACTCCTCTCATACCCCTCGCCTACAAACGAAGGCTATATATTGCGCCTCTACGCCACCATTAATAGATGCGGGAGCATTTACCCTGTAAGTAACCACCCCTAGACCCGTCCACCCCTGGAGCATTAACCTAGGGGCTTCCTCTCCGATACCGCTACCTACGGAGCATTAACCCGTTGGTAGAGTCCTCTCCGATACCGCTACCCACGGAGCATTAACCCGTTGGTAGAATCCTCCCCGAAACCGCTACCCACGGAGCATCAACCTGTGGGTGAATCCTACCTCCCCTCCATTGCAAGTGCGAGCCACCGATGCTGACACGTCCAGGACGAGGAACCGAGGGCGAGGAACCGACGACGAGGAGTCGAGGACGAGGGACCGCCAACGACGAGGAGCCGGGGACGAGACCGTATATATGTTATTAGAAAATTCGTTTTAATTTAAGAATATTTATTTTACTTTCATTATTTGTACATAGATATTATTTTAAATAAACCCCATCGAAACCGCTCTTCTCTCTCTCTACAACACCCAGTACCCGACACGGAAACAACCGTTACAATATATAGATAATTATTTAAAAAGCAAAAGTTAACAATTGTTTATTTTGGTAAAAAGTAAAGGTCTAAAAACATCTAAAGCTATAATTAGTGACTATTTACATGCCAAATATGACATGTAAAATAATAGAGGGGCTTTAAGAATACCTATACATCTGTCCATCTACTGTTATACAATCTCTCAATACAATTAAAACGGCTACTTGATAACAGTAACTGCGCTATAGATTTACATAAAAATCAAGATTTCTTATTTTCTAAATACACGTAGTGTCGTTAGTATAGCTTTATCATAGAAGCTAGTTGATCAATGTGTTGTCTTAACAAAATGACTAAAAAAAGACACTTAGAACAATTGTTAATTTCATAACAGTCTAAAGTTTTAAACAAAATGCGCAGTATTATAATAAATTAAGTAATAATTTCATTAAAATGTAACTTAATATCTATGTTTAAAAAGAAATTATGAATATTATTAGATATTTTATTAATGTGTAGGTTTTTTCCTGTGTTTATTGTGTTTTTTGTATTGTTAATTGTTTTTATTTATTTCTATTGACAAGTTTTATGAGAAACTTTTGTATTGATTTACACACAAAGTAAACAGACAAAAAAAGAAAAAAAATAGTAGAAGATATCTGTAATTGTGTAACTATTAGCTGTAAAATATTTTTATTTAATTTTAGATGAATTAATTAAACATTAAAGAGTATCTGACTTATTAAAGCTATGAAGTGAAAATGCTAAACACCCAAATTCTTTAAATTAGTATAGATATGTTGCTGTAACTATTCTAATAAAAGTATTGTTACAAACAATTCCAAAAAAAGGAGTTTTGTTAGTAGTTATTAGTCACATTCATGGATCAGTCAAAATAAATAAAGCGATTGAAGAGTGAGTATCAAAGCTACGACGATCGTAGTTATTACTGTGTGCATTTCTTTTTCAAATGATTGTTGCGTATTTGTATCTATAGTAGAAATAAATTATTTGTTATTAATCCAACTTTCTACATCAAATGAATTCTAATTTTGTACATACGTTGCAGAATTGTGTGCATTTCAACCAGTAAGTTTTGTAATACATTTCTTAGGTTATAATTTATAAATTATGTATAAAAATTTATACACTAAGCTCATCTGCTATTTTATTTAAAGTTTTGAGTGTTTAATATTTTGATTTTCTTGATATAAAGTTTTTGTGTTGAAAATTATTGCTTTAACTTAAAAATCTCTCTGACAAGTTTTCTGGAAATGCCTCTACTCTACCCACAAATACATTTTAAGTAAAATTAATTGCCACCGTCCTCATTTCCATGCTACCTATGTAAATAACTCAGCTTTTGGAACTGGAAGCACTTCAAAAGCATCGTAGTTGTAGTAAGTAGAGTAGAGGCAAGCCGGAAGAAGATACATTAAAGTGTAGTATGTAGTATGTGGGCTAATGTAACTAATTGCAAGCTCTTGTAGACATCCCTACTTTAGTTACATCGATACACCTCTGAAATTTGATAAAGCCTGAAACACTCCGAACCGTGGAAGATAATAGTGATAAAGCACACAATCAATCGAATTGTTTACAAACAAAGAAGTGTTCCGTTTGATCTGTGATCTTGAGAAAATATTTTAGTCACGTAATTTGTGGACATTTTGGTCGTTTTATTTAATTCGGCCACATATTGTTAACAATTTCGATAAAAGCTTGAAGATTTGAGTCGAATCATAAAAGGAAAGATTTGTTTAATCTGGTCTCTTTGGAGCGATAGCCCACTAAAGTACCACTATAACCCTGTAATCGACTTCATATAAAATCAGTGGGCTGCGAAGATTGATGGCATTAAGTGGTTGCCGTGGATACAGACGATCTTTGCCGCTAACTTTATTACACACCAATCGACCAGGTTGTCCGTAAAAATTAATAAAACCAAATAAAATTAAAGGGTGACAACCCTTCAACACGTGTTTGGTTCACTCTGTATCCCAACTTTAAATTCCAGTCCTTGTGGAATCCTGTCGTCAACTTAAATCATAATAAGTTCGAAGCATCAAAAGTTATCCTGCTAACCGTAGAGCAGTAATCACATTACCGTTACCGGTTCGAACTTTGTGGCCCTTTTGCCTTCAACATCCCTAAAACAAAGTAAACCCTTAAAAGGCTGCCGCAAACTTCTGAAATCTCGGCCGGATGTGATTTGAATTTAAAACACTAAACAAAGCATTGCAGATACAGAAACACAAAAATTAATTTAACTTATCTGAATTAGAGATTATTATGTCATTTATTATCTAACTAGTAATGTAATAAACTTAAATTTATTTTCACAAATTTTATGACACTGAAATTAATGCACGTGATATCGAATATTACATTCAAAGACTAAAAAATTTGTAAAGGTGAGATAAATTACATCACTTGTTACGTAATAAATTTTAATTTTATTACGTAACTCTAGTTTAGAGAAGTCTCAGATAGAAAAAATATAGATGGTACTCTTTTTTTTTTATTTATGAAGTTCAACGTGCTGAAAACGTAAAACTGTAAAATATACTTTTATCACGTGGATGCATTCCAATAAAATTCCCCAAGAAGTTTGCACTTGAAGAGTTTTAAGGGAAATTTATAACGTCGTTTGAAAGTTGCACCCTGAACTGCACTTATCGCAAACTTCACGCAGATAATCCAAATTTCTCCAAATAATCTACTCACTTCAAACCAATTACGTAACCTACCCTAATCCGATGTAATCGTAGCAAGACACGTGTTTCTCAAGACATTTTCCTCCTTTACAAAACGTGTCAAATAGCAATTACGTTTTGTTTCGCTGTGAAAGATCGTTACTGTAATATGGGTTTGCTTACTCTTGCCTGAGAAATAAACTTCAGCTGTTGCGATTCACTTTATTTTGCTATTTTAACGAGAAAATATTGCAAACTAGAACTACAAATGCGACAGTAACTTTCCTCTTTTGCTCTAATTTCGCATTACGTGAGGCGAAAAATGAAAATGCGAAAATAATAATTTATGTCTAGGATTGGTTGGATTTATCAGGCAACCAGTGGTATGCTAAATTATGTTAAAAAAAGGAAGACGGCGTTATCAAGTAATCAATCAGATTTTCTATTTAAGAATCACGCGCAATATAATTTTCGTGTCTCAAACTAAAGCTTGATATTTCCCTGATAATTCCTTTGAATAATGTAGTCCTAAAAGCTTTTTTATCACATGATTATTATTTAATGAAGTGGGGCACTTTGTGGTGTGACATTATTTTATTATAGTCATTACAAAGAAAAATCTATTACTTAACAATATTAAGACAATATTTTATAGACAACCACTTTATCAATTACCAAAAAAATAAATTATACAATAATCATTCTTGACTGTTCTTAGCTATTATCATAAATTTTTGAATAATTAATAATCTAATTACTGCTAATTACTAGAACAGATTTCATAGAAAATCCAATAAAATATTGTGTCGCTTTTCTTACAATAGAACGAGTCTATAAACACATAATTTGATTATTAACAATTAATGATTAACACAATTCAACACACTTATATTGCTTTGAATTCGCTCGGAGAATCGCTCGATTTAACTGCTCTACTTCGCTAAACTGAGCTACTCAGTGAGTGGCCTTCTGACTGCTTATATAAACAAAGGTCTTTTTCTAGTAGGTTTGCATCCAGTCCCGACAGAGTGTACTGCTGGTAGAAAAGTCACTGAAGAGCCCGTGCCTGATAGCTCTTGGCTCGCTACATGCAGTGAGAGACTAAGATACCTAGGGTTCACTAAAATATGTTTTTTACAGAGGCTCACTAATTTATAAATATATGTCGCAGCCACTTTCTGAAAGAAGGTATTTTATTACAAAAAAACTGTTTTTTATAGCAATCTTTATAAAATGCCTATTTCAGTTTTTAATAAATTGTCGTCTGTGGCTCCCAGTTTTTATAAAAGTTTATATACACTTTCTGGTTTTGATCAAAAAAGCTATAGATAAAATGTATTCGGATTTTTATAAAAAGCTTCTTATGACTGCCAATTTTTATAAAATTCTGTTTGTGATAGTCAACATTTCATAAAATGTAGTCTGCATTGTTTTTACAGAAAGATGATTTTTGATTGCAGTTTTTATAAAATAACTCTAGCTGTTTCTGTTTTTATAAATTTTTTAAAATCGTATAACTTTTAATTTTGATAAAAATAGGTTATAAAATATCTTTCTTTTATTTCGATTTTTATAAAATGCTTCTTTTAGCAGCATTTATAAATTGTGGTCTACAGTTTCTAGTATATTAAAATGCCTCTTACAGTTTCCATTTTTATAAATTGGCGCTTATAGCTTCCAGTTTTTTTAAATTTTTTTTCTTTGTCTTTCAGTTTGTTACAAAAAGCTATAAATAAAATAACTTTTATTAATTTTAATTCTTAAGGCATCTAAAGGCAGCCTATTTTTGTAAAATATAGTCTAAAATTTCTAGTATATTAAAATGCTTTTTGTAGATTCAATTTATTAAATCGGGGCTTATAGCTCTTAATTTTTATAGCATTTCATCTGTGTTTTTTTTTCTATAAATAGCTATAAATAAAATATCTCTTGTTGATTCCGATTTTTATAAAATGTCTCTTACGACGCCAGTTTTAATATAGTCTACCATTTCCAGTACATTCTTGTAGTTTCCATTTTTTTAATTGGCGCTTATGGTTCTTAGTTTTTATAGAATTTTATCTATGTTTTTGGTTTTGTTACCCCCACAAAGGTATAAATAAAATATCTAGTGTTAATTTCGGTGTTTTTAAAATAGCTTTTGTAATACTCAAATTTTTATAAAATATAAAAAAGAATTGCAAATTTAGAGCATGAGAAAACTTTATAAATGTAATGCCGCAAAACGCCAAAAGATACTAAAAAATTCTATATTGTGTATTTTATTTTTAATACTGAAGAGGGCTCCAGTATCAAAAAGCCTACTAAAAAATTTTTGGTAAGTCTATTGTTATCTGGCAGTTGTAGCTTTGCCTTTTTCTTTGTTCTACTATGACTTTAAAGTTAAATTTTATGTGCTGACTGACATTTTTACTAGGGCTGGGAAAAGTATCGATACTTACAGAAGGTATCGATACCTGCTCAGGTATCGTACACCGATACCTACTGCAATGATGTATCGAAGTATCGATACTTCCGATACCTCGATATCTCCGATACTTCGATACTTCCGCTACCTAGATACCTCCGATACCTCGATACTTTCAATACCTCGATACCCCGATACCTCCGATACTTCCGATATCTCTGATACTTCGATACTTGCGATATCTTGATAAAGAGTGGCTATAAATAAATATCCTATTTAGAGTACTTTGGATGTTGGAAACACAAGCTATTTTGATGAAAGAAACAAATTCAGAAGCTATTTGATGCAATATTCGATACCGCGATACCTCCGATACCTCGATACCTCCGATACCTTGATACCTCTGATACCTCTATACTTTGACAAGTATTGATACTTTGCAGGTATCAATACCCGATACCTAAAACCAGGTATCGCCCAGCTCTAATTTTGACCATAATTTAAAAATATTATATTTTAATTCTGTCTATAATTTATAGTTCTATTTATTTAAAATTATGTTATTTGTATTATCATTAAAATAAATTGTTCATTGATCTTAAATTGTTATTTTTTTGTTCTTGTTTAATATCGCCATGTAGTACTACTTCTCTAGAATTCAGGTATCTATAGAGCACTTATTTTTAAAACCGTGTACAAGCTTTGGTTTGATAACACAGCAATAAATTACAATAAAATACAGTTTTTAAAAAAACGGTGAAATCATTTAAAAATTACTGCGACTAACTCCCTAGCTGTAGGCTCAAAAGTAAACTTGAAATAAATGTGGCGGTTGATATTGCTTTCAGTGCAAACAATAATATGCGCTGTTTTCCATCACTGGAAATCCTTCCGGATAAAAATACGTTTCGCATTTTATATTTACGTTTTTTGTTGCCGATTTAATGAAAGCTTGGCTTTCTCATTACCACGAGTTGTAGTCGTCGATGAAAGAATGCAAAATGCATTGTAATTTGCGGCAATCATCACTCAAAGTTGGGTAAATCTTGTTTGTCGAGAGTTTTAAATTAAACGCGTCTCATATCTAGAGCCGGAGAATTTATTTCTTTTCGGTAAAGTTAATCTAAACAATTTTAAAGTGTAGTAGGTCGAGTAAAAATTCCATTTGAAGTAAAACTATAAAACAAGGAAGGGTACATATACTTTCTTCCCGGTTACCATGACTACCCTGAAATAAGAAAGAGGTTTTCCTGAACTCCAGAAGATATCAAATTAAATATAGAAATGAATTTCGAGTTCGAGTCCCAAAGAGACTTGAACTACACTTCTGGAAAAATACTTAAAAGAAAATTATTGCTGGTGGAGTAATTGAGTGCTGAGGTATTGATCAATTACAAAAGTGCGTTGCAGGAAAACTTCCTGCAGCTGCATACTGCAATCCCAATTTATCATTCTGACATGTGCAGTGTTACATGAATTTCCACTCTTGAAACTCAATTCCTGCAGTAATGAATAATATTACCCTAGTATTGTCTTTAGATAATTATTGGAGAAAATTTTGGCCAAATTAAATTTTTGTTTTTCGCTCGAATAAATTGCCAATTCTGTCGTGGAAATGTGTCTTATCAGAAATTCTCCGAGTGCTTCTGTTAAAAGCTTTTCTATGGTGTTTATATGCGTTGCCTCCAGGGTAATTCGACGCAATTAATTTTATTTTAATGGACGCACATATTTCATTTTAATGAATATGGCGATTTGCCACGCGAAATTTTGACAACCAACTATTTGTCTTTTTGCTGCCATTAAGGCTACCACAATTTGTACAAAACTCTACTTAATGCCCGAATTTCATGTGTTGGGGCTTATCTAAATTACTCAAAAGATTTTTTAAAGCGACTATATTAATATCACAACACATTTCACAAATTACTATTTACATATTTCATCATAAAATTTATTTACTAATCAAAAACAAGCTCTCACAAATTATTCCATTTCCAAAAATATAAATTACGAGCATTATTTTCATTGTTATTTTTTATTGGTTAACACATGACAAGAAGTAATCAAGCATGTATTAGGATACTCGGGTTAATACACCAATTTAACATTTAATAACAGAGTGCTGTAAAATGGATAACACAAAATTTCTGCTGTGCTGTAAAAAACTAAGAAAATCCGGACCAAAAATAGAAAATCGTAAAATTTAAACCAAAAGCATCCGATAGGCGCCAATAAATGTCGCTGAATAGAGTCGCTATGACAATAGTTACATATTATATCAAAAAGTGTTGTTGAAATCTGTAATTGACGATACGTTTTTGAATCACAAAATGGCGTCTTCTAGCTATTAAGAAACGCAATATTTTACTGTAAATTGCAGAATTGCTTGAAAATTAATATTTTTGAAGTTTTTTTATTTTATCTTTGTTAATTATTTGTGGTTAAAACTGGAACAAAAAGCCGTGTGTTCAAAGCTCGCGGCTCTAAAACCTCTCGCAATTAAAAAACAATGGTGGAGTTTTTCCTCGTACTCAATTAATTTTATTTGGCGCAAAGTATGTATAAACTCGTTGGATGTGGTATAAAGAAAGCTGTGTGCCTTGAAGCTTTTTCGTTTATACAGGGTTATATAACGTTCGGCGTGGCTTTTGTATGGGCTGCCAAAGCCTAGCCTACTGCGTTATTACGGGGAATTACACGTATAAAGGGCTTGTGAAATAATGGGATGCTTTTTGGTATATGTAGGTCAGCAGGAATTTCCACGAAAAACGACTAAATTATCACCCATTTACATAAGCACGGTGTGGAGTACGTGTCCGTTGGATTAATTTTAACTGGTGGCGATAAATTGGTTTATAATGTTGCAAAGTTGAGTTTTGCGCAAGTTCTGTATTTGGGAAAGTTCTTAGGGAAGTTTTAAGGTGTCTCAGTTTTGCCACGAGGGAAATCAACTGTGATAGTCTCGTATAGGTATTGAAATGTAGTGGGCCCATAAGGGCTGTATTAAGGGGCTATTACACACTTTTCATCATTAGTTGGTCAAATGTTGATACAACTACAGATTTTATTTTATAAAACATAAATTATTTACATGTTTAGCACGTGATAGATAGAAAATCAATCGATTTTTACATAATGTCGGAACGAACGTGGAGAGAATTTTATACAATTTAGAGCTAAATTGAAGTAAGGTGCATATAAAGTATAAACGATACTGTCAAAAAGATAAATTACACCACAATCAATATACTATTCAAAATACACTTAAATAAACGAAATATCTATTTTGTACAACAATTTTAGTTGATTAGTAACTCATCATTAACAGCTTCATAATAATTATTGGTTGTACAGTAGT
Source organism: Tribolium confusum (assembly GCA_029207805.1). Classification (NCBI taxonomy): domain Eukaryota; kingdom Metazoa; phylum Arthropoda; class Insecta; order Coleoptera; family Tenebrionidae; genus Tribolium; species Tribolium confusum. The sequence goes on from JALGAY010000004.1 coordinate 4,081,067, forward strand.
GTCGCGCTAATCCGGATCAATTAAAACCGAGACGATCCGAATTATCGAAAAATTCGGATTACCGAGACATGTTTTCTAAACAATATTTTAAATTTTTCAAGGTAAAAAAGAGTGAAGATAAAGTTGAGGTAAGAAGAAGAATACGTGATTACATTTTTATGGTTTTTATTGAGCATTTTGTACGACAGCCGGCCTGAAAAAATGAGTTATTGTGGTCTGATAAACACGATGGTGGTACTTTCCAAAAGCCATTTTTTTCAGCTTTTGAAAGGTTGCTATATCGGAGAAAGTTACATCATTTTTTGCTGTCCATTGTAAAACGACATTTAAGCTTTTTATAGCTTAAATCATCCTTTACTCTTATTTGTGGTGTCTCTGTCATTTAGTCATCATCATCTTCAGAGTCATTGGAATTCCGTCAGTTTCTTGTCGGCATCAATCCAGTCTACCCCTTCATCAAGATTTACTTCAACTTTTCCTACATCCAAAAGCATTGTAGCAACTAGATCAATTTCTTCTGCTGCTGAGAGAATTGGATTTCTCAAAATATTTAAAGAGATTATATCTTCAGAGTTATCATAATCTGATTATTATTATCATTGTTAACTTTAAGGATTTTCTTCCAATATTTTTCCAAAGTTTTAGATGGCACTTTTTCCCAGGCGTTATTAAGCAAACATACTGCTGTTTTCAGGTTTATATTTTTAATACACTGTACAAGATCTTTTTTGGTACTCGTTAAAATTTTGCCTAGAAGACATTTTTCATAAAATAACTTTGTTAATTTAATAGCATTCTGATCTATAGGCTGTATTAACGCTGTTGTATTCGGTGGCAAAAATTTTACAAAAATTTTTTTATCGTCCTCGATGAGATCTTGTTCGTAGCAGTGACTAGAGGCATTGTCAACAAGCAAAAGTGCTTTTTCAGGCAAGTTTTGTCTTCTTAAAAATCTCCTTACTTCTGGGATAAAACAAAAAAAAAACGATTCCTTAAAAAGACCTGCAGTCATCCAAGCTCTAGCTGTAGATTTGTAGTTCACGGGTAGTTCATAATTTTTAAAAAACCTAGGAATTTTTGTTTTTCCTATTACCAGAAGCTAGACGATGACTTCCATCAGCATTGCAACAAGTTAAGAAGGTGATGCGCTCCTTACTAGTTTTTCTTCCTGGAGCTGTTTTTTTAGTACTTGTTACCAACGTTCTGTCTGGAAGTAATTTCCAAAATAGCCCAGATTTATCTTCTTTATAAATCTGTGATGCCACTAAAGAGTGGTTCTTAATGACTTGATCTAGTTTTGTAATGAATGGTTCAACAGCAGGTTTATCAGCTGACAATTTGTCACCGCAAATTTTAAGAGTTCTGATGCCATATCTTTTTCTAAAATTAGCAATCCATCCTCTGCTTGCATTAAAATTTTTGTTGGCATAGTATTTTGTATAAAGTTGCTTAGCTTTAACAGCTAAAAATTTGGACGAAACTGAAACATGTTGATTTCTGAGATTTATAAACCAAAAAGCAAGCTTTTCTTCTATTTTTGGGTACTTCACTTTTTTAAAGTTTTTTTTTTTTAGGCCCAGTACATTAAACAACAAATCTTAAATTATTTCAAATGACGTCAGATTTTTTTTATTTCAGGCACTTTCTACACTTAGCCTTTAATTTTATCAGCATTTGTCTTAATATCAAACAGTTTTTTCATCGACCGTATCAAAATTATTGCATCCACAACATACACAATGAAGGAAAGGGTCCAATCCGGATTACTGAAGAATCCGAATTACCGCAGGGTTTGAATTAACGCGACACTACTGTATAAGTCTTTCTTTTTCTGTGTCTTGAGTAACGCATCGTTAACATCTCTATCATAATTGCATAACCTTCTCTTTTCATGTTTAGACATGTTTTTCAAAACAATGCAAAAAGGTAGATAGAGGTAGAGTAGTTAAAACCTAGTTCAAGTCACCTGTGATTGTGTTGAACTATAAAGCTACAAAAATTGCTATTACGGCTAAATTGGTTTAAATCTGTAATTTTTTGGTGTGACTGTGGCAGATTACCCGTATTTGGTTATCCGTGCGGTGATAAAACGGCCTTTTGTTCAGTAAAACGCGTTTCCATTTGCCCTTGGGGTTACAATCGAAACAAACGCACGTCGAGTGAGGCAAGCAACCATAAAAACCGCCCTAAAATGTTTCGAAGTCAATTAATTGTTTGGTTGCTTTATGAGCAATAGAAAGACTCAATTAATGTTGAATCAAAAACGTCATGTAAAGGAAAACATTGTTTAGTGTTTTTTTCTGGTTGAAATTCCGGAGGTAGCCATTTCAAAGTTGTTTTCCCGCTAATGGAAAATCAATACGTCAAGTCACCTCTGACTTTTTATGGCTGGTTGGTTGTTATCCACCTTCAATAAAGCCGACCGTAAGTATGAAGTAAATAAACAAGAAGCCAATGCAAGGAAAAAATATATAATTAATTTTCTTAGAGTTGCGTGTTAAAGCTAATTAAAACTCAGTAATTAACAGCTCCCATTTCGCCACTACTTACATGATTCGGTACAAATTCGAGTTTTTCAAGCACTTTCTGGGATTGTTTTTCAGCGGTTTCGTGCCGCAAAGTTATAAAATTTTTCTCCGCTTCAAATTGTTGATCCTCTAAGTCTGTAAACATGTCTTTCTCGGTTTTGATTTTATTCATAATTTATAACCAGTCACCGCTTTTTTCACAAATTTTTATTTAAAGTAGACTCAAATGACTTTGACCGGTAATGCAATAAAAGAATTGGAGCTTTCAATACGTGTTTGTTGAAAGTACAAAACATTACTTTGATTCATCTACAGCAGGTTTAGTTTTTACGGTCGCTGACTTAGAGGGTTTTAAAACTCAACTTCTAACATCTGCGTTAAGTAAAAATCTTATTTATAAATACCAAAACTCATGGACTAACTGCAAATTTAATACGCAACGGATTTATGAAAGTGTGTGTCGTACTTTCGCTAAGCTTTTGTTAAAAAGCTCCACTTTTTTTATTGTTTTATTCCGATCAAAGTCATTTAAATCGACTTTATATGAGCATTATTTCCGATTAGTGAGTTGGGTGTTGGCTGTCTTCCAGTTGGTGTTAGTGGGCTTATCATAAACCAGGCCCAATATTGCCGAAATCGACACGACCAAAATATAAATCAGGAAGTCTAATTTTGTTGTATAATTTTGACGTAGAACAAATTTTACGGCCGTCATAATCAATAAGTGAAGTGTGTCGTAAAGTCAGGAAACCTAATACGCGTTAAACCGGCTGAAACAGGGGAGGGAAAATGCGATATATTTTAAATTTTCGATTGGGAATTGACTGCGATTGTTTAAAATGCCGAACTGATCAGGACGAGTGAAATACGAGCCAGTAAATGAACTCAAATGAATATAAAATAATTTCCAGGAGTTAAATTCAATTTTTGATTATTAGGGCTTTCAGGGCCAAAAATATAAATTTAAATTTATCAAATCTGACATTGTTTTACCATCAATATTCATTTCAATTTGAATCATATTATGATCGATCGGGGTTTATGCGAGCGGTAATCTGATGATGGATTTCCTAATTTGCACCTTTATTTCAAAATTTTATAAAAAGTGTATACATATATGTACAAAAAATTTTTAAAGTTAAAAGTTTTATTATTATTATTATGTCAAATTTAACATCATTTCTCTAGTCATATTTTAGAACAACAAAATATTGTGATTATAAGTTTTGGCTTGTTTTAAATATTTCTTTTAATGTATGTATAATATTTGGCAAAGACATTGTCATCTCGTTAAAATGCATCATTTGAGTAAAGTGTCGCCATATTCTTGTAACACAAGATCTAATCTAGCTTGTTGTCATCAAGTTGTAGAAAGAGGTCGTCTAGCGTCTGAGCGCTCTATTTTATTAAGTGCATCTTATTACATAAAGGTCATGATTATAATTTTATCTCCGGCGGCTGTAATAAATCCGTCTGTAATGGAGGTTTGGTGCACTCGTTGCAAATAAATTAGGCTCTCGACTGAAATTCACGAAAAGTGGCTGCCTAATGGCAATCCGGGCCAATTCAGAAATTAAAAACGAAACCAATAATCGTTTGCGAAACAAATTCCACTAAAGCGGGCTTCTTCGTCGAAATTAGACCCATTAGAGTTCCCCGAGAGTCGCGGCACAATGTTTCGCCAAAAATTAAGCTCCGTAATTGCATAATCCAAACACTGGAAGCATTTTAAACAAGTCTTATTTAGTGGGACAACGACACATTTATTTTTATTGAAACGATCGACACGGGGAAATTGAAAATTTCACTGAAAATCGACGAACTTTTATTTCGGTGCTCAACTTAGAAGTAATTCGAAAGACATCCTATTACAAACGGAACGGTTGATAATTTTCTAGATTGCCGCTGACAGATTTTAACATTTAACAATAACAGAAAGGAAAAAGCTACTAAGAGAATCAATTACGCGGAAAAAGAGGTTTAACCCGACTAGTTTATTGTATTTTTAACAAGTTTCGAGCAGAGAGCAACGGCAAATATTGTACGAGAAAGATAACAGCTAAATCTAATATTTTGTAACTTTAGATATTTACACAGCTTGGCCGACGCAATTCTAAACTTTCAAATTGTTTACCAGAAGTCAGGAAAGTAAATGAATCAGATGCAGGTTGCAACAATTCGTTGGGCAATATTCAAAAATTTTGTTTATAAAGTTATAATAAAACGTTAAAAAAAACTTGAAAAACAAAATTAGACTCGGTGCATCCACCAAAATTAAAAAAATCTAAAACACATTTTCAATGAATATTAACAATTTATTCTTAGTCTTAGATACGTATAAGGTGTCCAAAATAACAGTAACAACATTTTAGTGCTTAGTAATTGCCAAAAAAAAAACATTTTTCAAAAAAAATAAAACGGTTGGTAGTGAAAGCGCAAATTTTGTTAGGTAGTGAAATCTGTTAGTAATGACTTTAAAAATGTTTTATGCTGCTATTGCTAAATGTTATTAAAATTTTAACTTAAATATGCTCTATTATTAAGCAAAACTCGAGCTAACGCTACTAACTTGACTTCAAAAAAATATCGATACACTCAGTTTTAAAATAATATTTTAATTAATAATTTAAAAATTAACAAATTATTACTAACGCTTTTATTTTTTTACATTTTTTTTCCAAAGTATAGCTAAAATCATAAATTTTGAAAAACAAGTATTTTCATTTTTAGTAGTTAAAAAATCCGGAGGAAAAAATTTATATTTTTTGATTTTAAAAATTAAAATAACGTGGATTAGTCAATTACCTATAACAAGCTTGGTCTAAAAAATTGTTGAATAAATAATAGTTTTTATTAAAAAAATACCCAAATAATCTACTGAAACACACAATTTCAAAAATAAAATGTTAAAAATTATAAATGTTTATTATTATTTTTATATAAAGTACATTCAAAAACACACAACTTAAAAATATATATTAAAATAGTTTAATTTTTCAGAATGTTACGAGCATTAAAAAAACGCTATTTTTTCGAAAAATCATATTTCTTAAATAGTTTGAGGTTCAAGTCAAAAATTTTATAAAATTGTTTAATATTTGTATGTTTAACAATACAGACTGTTTCACGAGTAGTAATGAGCCTGCGAAGCTAAAAATACAACCAGCAATACAATTTCAGAGCTAACGTAGATGACATTGATTTCAAATTTTATTTGTCAAATTTTTTACCGATAAAAAATGTATTCAAACGATGAAAAAACCGACATGATAACGATATATGAGAAAAAATGTTTCGGCCGCGATGAGTTTGTGCAGACAACGTTTTCCGGGTAGAGAAGAACTCTTGCTGACACCATATTCGAACGACTTGAAACTACCTTAAGGAAAAATTGACCACCTTTGAAAAAGCCAAAAGCAAAAACAGCTACTGGTCCTGTTGACATGTAAGTCAAAGAATGATTTCACAAGCAAGTGGCATTAGTTTGTCTTCAGTTAACCGAAGGATTAAATGATTTTTTATTTAATGTATTTGTAAACAAAAAAAAATAACTACGTTACCTTTGGAATTGTATTGCTGGTTGCATTTTTAGTTTCGCAGGCTCATTACTACTCGGGAAACACCCTGTATGTAAGAGACAGAAAGGGAAACACACTCAATGTTTCCATAGTGCAGCCAATTAAAAACGCTGTCATTAAGCTATATTATTTATGTAAAATTGCATATCTTAATAAACAAATAACACTATTTTTTTTAATGAATAGCTTATATTGTAATATTATAATCAAGTAGATTATAACAAGCGATCCGAAAGTGTTGACACTTCAGTTGAATATAGATAAAAGATAGATATAGTGACCATGTCTAAGAATTGTGTTTTATTTAAAATGTCAAAATTGTCAAAATTAAACTTTTATTTTTCTAAATTTAGTTACCACTAGAAGACTAAAATTAAATTCTTCTTATTGTAATTGCTGCTGACAACGTTTCTAGCACAAAACACGGAGTTTATAACATATTTTTTAGTTTAACAGTAGTTTCTGGCAGCTAAGAAGACAGTTATAAGTACATAATATTAAATAAATAAACTTCATTTTTTGCTTGGCTTGATTTAATTCTACCATTTTAGATTGCTTTTTATTTAATCTATTGAGTTAGGCAACGCAGTCAGCTGTTATCATTTAGATAGATAATCTAAATAACGTAATGTATATATTAGCTACAGCTATCTTCTCTTTTGGAGAAAACGTTAAGCCGTCGGTTCTGGCTATCAATAATCGTTAGGTCATGTCAAAAACTGTAGATGCGACCTAAAAACTTTAGTACTTGAAAACCTTAAGATTATTTATTAATTTATTATCGAGTCATCTAAATAAAGCCCTGAGTATTTTATTTTTTTAAAAACACGTTATTTTGTGTTCTCACAGTTTTCAAACCTGTGCAGTTTTGACAATTTAAAATAACAGTTAATAGAAAAATAGACAATAACAATTTAAAAAACGGTTTTTACGGTTCTAAAAAACAAAGGCAAAAGATTAGACTCGACAAAATTCAAAAATTAAAGTAGAGTTTATTCAAAATTTGTGTCAAATTTTATTAATTAGATTGTCAAACACTATTGATGTTTTGAAACAACAAAATATTGTAATTTTAAGTATAATTTAATTAGTTTTAATTAAGTTAACGCAACATTTTTTTAGCTTTTTAGTTTTCTTAACAATTTATTTGTCAATTTTAGTAATTATTTAACCGTTTTACAAACCACAAAAAACTCAAAAAGTTAACACATTTACAAAGAACTTAAAGATTTATTAGAAACAAAATTTATAACAAAATAAGTACAATTTACGGATTATTTGACAATATTAACTCTTCTACCATACGTTTTAAATTTTTATAATTTATTTTTTTCCCATCTACCTCTCGATTGGGTTGATCTCGCACTTTTACTAGTGCATATTGCATTTGCCGCTTTTAAATTTTTAATCGTTAATTAAACCTATTAAAAAAGCTGCAAACTTGGCAATATGATATAAATTGTTTCTTATTTCAAAAGCTGTGGATTAGTACACAAAAATTACAATTTGAGTGATTATTAGATGTTCATAATGATTTTTTAGGATTTTAAAAGATTGACCAATTATTTTGTACAAAATAAAATAATACAACAAAAACAAATAATGACAAAACTCGATGACGCAAAAGTAAAATTCGAGTAAATACTAGAAATACGGCAATTGCTCAAAACGTACAAAAATATCCTACGAAGGATCTCTATTTTGCAACATACTATCTATTTTATAAACTATCCTTAGAAAAAATTAAACTTAAAACTCAATTAAGTGGTTTTCGTCGCAGTTTTTTAGACTACTTTGTTGTTAAACGTTCTTGCACTGGTGAAAGAAGTGTAAAGACTTTTCCGTCTCTCCAAAAAAAATCTGAATGGTGATCGGCTTTCAGAAAAGAAAACACAACAAGCGACATTGAAATCTAAATTAGAATTTTAATAGAAAAGTATTACAGTGTATTAAACAAAAACATAAAACATTATTACAACACAAAAGTAAAAATCTATATTAAATTTAATTTTTGTATTTATGCTTTGAATTACTGCCATGTTTTGCAAAGTTAAATTACAAAACAATTTGTAGCTTGTGAAATAATATTTTGTTTTAACAATTTTTTTATAACAATTGTTAACAATTTTTTTTTAATTAAATAAAGTCGTTATTGTTTGAACAACAATAATAACTTTTATTGAAGCGAATTAGTTGTTTGTTTTTCACAATAAACTCGCTAATCAATTACAAAACCCATATATTGAAAAAGGATGCTTGTTAGCCCCACTACCCTTGTTCGACATTAGTCAAAGTGACATACGACCTCAATTCCAGCAATATAAAGCTGAACGTAATTGTACCGCAGTAACAATTCAAGTAAGTGATCGCGTAAGGTGTCGGCTACGTACCCAATTAGAAAGCGCCTTATATATCACCCTGAGAACTTACGGGTTAACGTTACTGGGCGCATAATTAAAACTAATTGCTCTGTTGAGATCATAGTAAAGAACGTAGATGCGATAATGGGAATTTCAAGGTCTGCGCTTGGATTTGATTAGAACTTTTTTTCATAATTTTCTGAATTCAATTTTGCACGAAATTATGACGCAATTTAATAAAAAAACTTTATCCTGTAGGATAATAATATAAAAGCTTGACAAGTAATCTAAACAGCGAGAAGGCACGCAATGTCCCATTGCGGTTTCAGGACATTCTTCTAATCTCTTCTAATAAAATAAATAAATACACTACAGTAGAAATAAATCACCGTGAGTTAATGCTGACCTCTCTCAAATGTAATTAAAATAAAAGTTTATGGTGTTAAGTCTTTTTAATTACGATTTTTTTATCACACAAAATTTGGCTCACCTAATTTTATTCTTATCACAGATACGAGTATTTTCTTTTTTTATTTTTGTTCTCATAAATATGTAACAGTAGTGCAATGAATATCATTAATACTTATTATGATAACAATTTATATATTACTAAATATTTTGGGAAAATAACCAGCTTGTTTCTTTGATAAGCTTTTCCGGCTAAATAAGTTATTTGAATTCTTTTTCCTTGTATATTTATAAGAAAAAATATAAAAACTTTGTCTTACTTTATAACATACACATAATTATGTTTTTTATAAAGTAAGTATGCTTTTCAGTTTTTTAATTTTTTTAAATAAATATCTGTAACAGTTACAAGTTATATAAAAAGTAATTATCATTTAAATAAACATACTGTATAAACTAATTGCAAAGATTAATCATAAGAAAGCGTAAATAGACTTCTTATTTTTGAATTTTAACAAATTAACACATAACACTAGTCTAATAATTAACTACTGTTGTTACAATGTTGCCAAATTAAATATTTAAAAAAAATAATCGTGCAGCGCATCCCCTAAAAATTTAAATTAATACCTCTTAAAAAAAACAGTTTAACACTGTATAAACCAATTATAAAGAAAAAACGTAAAAAAGCTAAAACAGACTTTTAATTTTTGTATTTTGACAAATAATTAATTACAGCACATAATCAAATATTGTACATAGTTATAGAAAATTTTTGGCAAATATTTTTTTAAAAAATGCTCGTCTCGCGCATCTATTGAAAATAGAAATTAAAATTTACAAAAAAAATAGCAAAATAATCTAAAGCAGTAATGTAAATACAACAAAAACAAGCAACAAAAAATTTATGAAAAACTAAGCATAAACAATTAATTAAACAAATTATTAATAAAACAAAAAAATAGAAAAAGAATAATAAAAAAAGACTAAAGATTGTTATTTTGAACTAAAAGTTTCAAGTTTTTAAATTGAATTTTATTTAAAATATTTCAAGTTCTGAAGTGCTTTAAATTTTTTAAATTTTTAAACATTTTTTTTTAATTTTTTGTATAAATTTTATTTGGACTATTACAGACATTAAAAAAATGCCAAATTGGTCAAGCTGTACTCAATAACTTTTAGTTTTTTTAGAGTTTCTAAATTTTTCAGACAACGTTTCTAATTTTTTTTTTTTTTTTGGAAGAGTAACATTATTTAGACTATTACAGACATAAAAAAATAGCTAAATCAGTTCAGCCGTTTTAAAATACCTTCTTTTTTCAAATTATTTAATTCTTTGAACAATGTTTATAATTTTTTTTTTTGTAAAATTCTTAGTCAAACAGTTACAAATATTATGAAAAATAACCAAATCCGTTCAACCGTTATCACGTGTTTTAAGTTTCTACAAAATTTTCCAATTTTGCAAGCAATGTTTATAAATTGAATTGTTAATTTTAGTTTCTTATTATGGCTGTCTTATTTATAACGTCCAGCCAAAGTTTTTTGCGGTTTATTGTTTTGTCTTTCTAGAACGTCAAAAAATTCTTAATTTATCGTATTGTTTATCGTATCATTTTGATCTTGTACACTGTTTTGGCAAAAATTACTGTACTTTATCGTTTTTTTATCGCTTTATTCTTAAAATTTGAAAGGTTAAATAGTCAGTTGTTGTAAAAATTCTGTCTGTACCTTCTCTTAGTAAATCTTAAGCTATTTTCAAGTTTGTATAAGTGTTATTTTCTTGTGTGTTATTACGTTAAATTGTAAGTTGCTTCATTGTTACTTTTTTTTGGTTTTTTGGTATTTTAGTTAGTTTTTAATCTTTGTGCTAGATTTTTTTGGTATGTCGAATAAAACGTAAAACACCCACTAAATGTGAAAATTTAAACTGTTTTCATTTTTACCTAAAAATGACAACTTTGTTGTCAAAAGGCGCGTTGTGTAAAGTGTAATGTTTAGTGTTAGTGCCACTTCTAACTTTTTTAGCAAAGCTATTGTCTACTTTCATAAGTTTGGCCTCATAGATAATTTTAGAGTTAAAATCCAGTTTCAATTTTACTTACAACAATACTTCAATAAGTGCAACTTGAATAATTTATCAAAAAAAAAACTATTAAAACCTAAAAAAGCTATAAAGCTAAAAAAATACTGAAGGATTTAAAAAAAAACATAACAAAATAAACATTAGATATCTAAAAACAAAAAGAAACAACACGTCAGTCAACACGAAAGATATAACAAGAAGGTAAAAAACAAGTATACAAAAGTAATAGATAAACTTAAAAAAATAACAAAAGTCAGGTCAGGTCAGGTCAGGTCAGCTTAAATAATAAAAAAATATATTTAAAGTGTTTGTCTATAATAATCTAAGAAAAATATAACTACAAAAAAATGAAAAAAAAAGTAAAAAATTACAAATACAAAAAACAATAAATAAAGATTAAAAAACTATAAAAGAATAATTTTGTTAAATATTCTATTTTAAGGATATTTGAATAAATGTTTAAGAAGATAATACTCGAAAAACTAAGACTGATAGAACAATCAGTAGTGACATAATTTTATTGAGATTGAAATAAAAAAATACGAATAGTCACTTTCTTAAATTTTTTTAAATAATCCGTTGCAACAATATTTAAATAAATATAAATCAGTGTCAATTCAGAGAACTAACACAAGAAAGCTAAAACAAACACCGAGATTTTGTTTTAGCTTAGTATTTGCAGAAATAATAAATGTCGTAGTAAATTCAGATTCTATTTTTTATAAAAATTACTAAAATATGTAAAATCTAGAAATAGGTATTTTATTATAAAACGATTTAAATATTTTTTTCTTTTTTGTTTTATAAAATATAGGTCAAAAATGTTAATCATGCGAGTAAAATTCCTGAAATAAAATATGCAAGCACTCCGAACCTAACCTAATCGTGACCTGTTGGTCTCCCCAACCTTGGTAAAATGACACCCTCTCAAAATAAATATCCACATGTCGTGCGTTTGAGAAACCCCAAAAAACCGTCCGCTTAATTACCTCAGCCAATAAACCAGCCATAAATAAACGTGTAAACTCACCAATGAGCGTGTTGCGATCCATTTTGTCGTAAATTTCTGCCAAAAAAAAATCGAAAATCTCACTGTTATATAACACTGATTTGACCGGAACCGGTACGTGTGTTGTCCTGCAGTGAATGTCCACCTGTTCAGGTAAAGGATATGCGGTGTGGCGACGCCCTGAGTCGAAACTCCACGTTTGACAGACCGTCGCGGCGCCGGCATGCGCACCCTAACCCTAAAACCGCTCTTCCCTCGACGAAGGAAAGCATATTTGTTATGGGTTTCAGGCGTGAGGATCACCTTCAATGAAGATATGACGCACTCAAAGGGTACATGTGCTGGTCTGATTTGCCTAATAGCCTGCATTAAGTATTTACAAGGTTTGCTTTATTACACCTGTCCCTGAACGCATATAAAAGGGATGTTTTTAATTACAATGAGTAAAAGCTTTTCTAGATTGAGAAGTTTTCTTTTGTTTGATTTGGTTAACTTTCATTTCATTGCGGCCTTTTGCTGAAATATAATCATAACAGAATTCGAGAATTTCATTAAAATTATAATTAAAGCTTGCTTCAACCCTTTTCATGCGAGAACTGAGTAACTTAGATGCTTTAATTTGATTTTTATAATATAAATTAAGTTCCATTAGCACACATTACCAAACTGATTTTTTTTTGTTTTACCGAGTGTTTCAAGTTTTTACTCCTCTTCCTTTTTTGCTTAATTAATTCTTATTTTTATCATCTATTATTTACAAGAGTTTATTACAAATTTATTAAAATCGATTTGTTGTTTTCTTGTATTATTAATTTTTAAATTTTAAATTAAATTAAATTTTAAATTACAAATTAAAAGTGTCGTAAATCTTTCACTTAAAAAATGTTTATAAAAACTACCAGCATCTTGAAATGAATGAAGCGCAGCTCAACCAAATTTTTTGTTCACTAAATTTACAACTTGGCTATAAATTTATCATAAAAAAGAAGTTTTAATGTATAAGCTTAGAATTAAAAAAATATTTTGCTTTAAAACATGTAATATCACCTCTAAATGTATTACACCAAAATATATTTTTATTTAATTATACAAATACCTACATTTATTTCAAAAGACAACAAAGCAATTTTTTAAAATTAACGTATTTATATTCGTCGCCTTCCGATTCTCAATCTCCATTTTTTTCTGTGCAACCAATCTGCTTCCGCTTGATTTCTCTCACTCATATCCTTGGTGATACCCTGTATCCAATTTTTTCTCGGACGTCCTCTTTGATTTCTTCTTCTGGTATCCATTCTAGAACTTGATTTGGTAACCTATCTTCCTCCATACGACGTATGTGTCCATACCATTTTAATTTTTTCTGTTCGATCTCGTCAATGACTGTTGTCTTTGTATTCATTATATCTCTTATCTCTTCGTTTTTTATGGTCTAACTTTGAGTGTCTGGCAGATCTTCGTAACGCATCCATTTCTGTTGCAAGTATTTTCCGTTTGTCATTTTCTGTCGTAGTCCATATTTCGGCGCCATACGTTAATACACTTTTTACCACGGTGTTGTAGATGTTTAGCTTTCTTTGTCTGTCTATATTTTTTGACCAAAAAATTCTATTAAGTGCATCTATTGTTCTTCTACTCTGGCCTACTCTTTTTTGTATTTCTATTTCATCTTTTCCGTTTTCTTCGAACGTTATTTCTAAATACTTGTATGCTGTACATCTTTCAAATGTAGTTCTATTATCTAATAGTAAATTGCCATCATTGCTTCCTATGCCCATATACTTAGTTTTTTCTGTATTTATTTCCATTCCCCACTTTTTGTATTCCTCACCTAATTTTCTCGTCATATATTCTAGGTCTTTTTTTGTTTGAGCTACCACTACTTGATCGTCTGCAAATTGCATAGTATAAAGAGTGGTAATGTTTAATTCAAAGCCCTTTCGGCAGCATTTCTTCTTCCAATTTTTAAGGGCGTGTTCTACATATATCTTAAATAATGTTGGTGAAATGCAACAACCTTGTCTAAGACTCTTTGATATCCGAAATCCGTTTGACAGTTTTTTGCCAATTTATATTTGATATCTACAGTTATCATACATTTGTTGTACTGCTTTTATTAATGTATTATTTATTTTTGTTTGTTCTAATGCTTCCCATAATTTGATAACTGGTACTTTATCGTACGCCTTACTCAGATCAATAAATAATAAATGTGTTTCCCTGTTTTTTGCAATTTGTTTTTTACTTATTTGTTTAATACAAAACGCATTAACATAATTAAAATTAACAATTTTAGTAAACAAGATAGACATTTGAAAAGCAAAAATTTGCAAAATTAATTTATAATATTTATGCTATAGAATGGCCAAAAAATTTTTTCAAAATTACTACAATAGAATCGAAAGATAGATTTTGTTTCATCGTATTTTAGTGAAGTGCATTTTATTTCAATACGATTTTAAACGATTACTTTTTCTGTATCTAGCAGTAGTGTTAATACATCAATAATATATAAACAATAAGTAAAATAAACTGAAATAATTATATGTTTTATTCTCCAAAGTATTCCATCATTATTTTGGGTAGATTATCTTACAAAACATGTACATTACTGAATTAATAAAAGCTCAATTCAACAAAGCTTAAGCTTTTTTGTCAACACACACCATTACAAGTGTATTTTTAGTTGGCATTTTATCGACCGCCCATATTTTCCTATTAGTTTTTTTCGGAAAATTGCCCTTATTTCCTCGTTGTTCCAACTCCGTAAACAGTGCCAACTGTACTCACGTATTTAACAATGAAGGCGTTGGTAGAGCATGTTGGTAAAACTAACAATTTAATTCCGACAATATAAACGGCATTTTCCCTGAAGTATAGAAATGTTTGGGGTTTAATTAGACAAGTTTCAAGTTAAATGTTTGTTTTAAATCATGTATAAACTGAAGACGGATGTTGTCATGTAAACATGAACGACACTCTCTAAAATATTAAAAGAGGTTCTTGACTTGAAATCGATACGACAGTCCACAATAAATTTCTTTTCCTTGTTTGCTAAACTAATATAGACGTTAATTCAAGCCAGCTAAGTTACATGCTCAGATAAAGGGTTTAAATGCGAAAACAAACAAAAGATAAAATCGCGCTGATTAACAAAGTAAATCAATGAAATCTTCCAGAAAGCGGAAAAACATAAATAACACTCAAAAGATAAATAATATTATTAACGTTTGTCTTTTCACAGCGGAAATTGGGAAAAATATATTTTCACGCGTTTAATAATAATGTTCGAGCGACAGAAAACCGATATCGTATTTTCTGATTACCAGAAATGATCTAATAGCAGATTACATTAGTATCTTTGTTGATTCTTGACAAACATTATTCTGGCATAATGGCTTTAATAATACAGAGTGCATTAAAGGTAGATATTAGCACTTATCTCTGAATTATAAGCTACTTCCAGTGGTGTTACATTAACGACGTTGCTAATTTAATGCTTTTTACATTGCTGTATTATACCGGGTGACCTAAGTTTCATGACTAACTCCAAATTGATAGTTTTTATTTGAAAAAAAAATTGCATTTTTACCATTATTTGTTGGAGTAAAATCTGTCAATTTTTTTTTAAATTCCTGCCTTTTTTCATTTATTGAGAAAGGTAATTTTAAAAGATTACTTAATTATATATTTCAATAATATACTGTTTTACAATTTTTTAATTAGTTATGTAAAATTTGTCAAAAGATTTAAGAGATACATTTAACTTTTTCTTATTATTTAATCCAAAAATCACAAAACAATAGTTAAAATGCCTTAACTTAAGTAGTTGATTTCGTTAACAAAATGTGCACTAATTTATTGTTAATAAAAATCACCCGTTATTGTGTATAATTGTAATAACAAACAGCGTTATAAATAATTTAAAAACCAGTATCTTGCTTTGTACTTGTAAATATTTATCGTTTCTGCAACCCCGTAATAATATTATTTATTTAAAATTTCTGCTGAAAAGTGTAATTACATACACCATTAACCACATTTGTGTCCGCTTCGGCAAAATTAATTATCAACGATAGTGGAAATTCACCCAATAGGAACAAATACGTAAATTAGATAAACCG
Organism: Tribolium confusum; assembly: GCA_029207805.1. Lineage (NCBI taxonomy): Eukaryota > Metazoa > Arthropoda > Insecta > Coleoptera > Tenebrionidae > Tribolium > Tribolium confusum. The sequence goes on from JALGAY010000004.1 coordinate 4,097,160, forward strand.
AAGTAGAAAAGCACCTGATCACATAATCCTGCTGACAGCTGCGAACAGAGAACTTGTCCTCGTATAAAAAATAGTTTATAACCTTGTCAGTGGTGAAATACCCCTTGTGAAGCCGCACGATTCTAAGGCGCCAGGTTGTCGTAATAAGTATCCTTGAGGTGCCTTATTCTAGCTTGATGAACAAAGAGATTACTCTGTAATCTGTCTATTGTGGAAGGTTTTGTATTAATATTAATTAGAGCAAGTAATTATGTTTCATTAAATGTAAAGCAACCAAGAATTAAAAAACTTCACCAACAGTTTGTAAATTAATTAATGAGGGAAAATTTGCATTTGCACAATTATATTCTTGCATTTGAAATGTTGTTCTGGATTAACACATAATTAAACTAATTAATACAAAACACACATTGCGGAATTTTTACCCGGCGCATCCACCAATTTGCTTTACTTAAATCAATATTTTTTGAGACGTATCTCATTTCGGGTTAGCATAATTTTTAATTAGTTTTAATTTTATTAACTTACGATATAATTAAACTACATTAATTATTACAAAAACACATTCAGCAAATTTTTTAACCCGGCGCATCCACCAATTTGCTTCACCTAAATCAATATCTTCTCAGCCGTATTTCATTTCTTGTTGTTATTATTTGTAATTAGTTTTAATTTTACAAAATTAAAGCATCATTAAATTACTTTAATTTTTACAAAAACGCATTCAGTAAATGTTTTAACCCAGCGCATTCACCACTTTGCTTTACTCAAATCAATATTTCTTAAACCGTATCTCATTTTATGTTGCTATAATTTTTAAGTAGTTAAAAATTTACTGAATTAATTATTAATTTAAATTAATTGATTAAACAAACTTAATTATTACAAAAACACATTTTGCCATTTTGACCCGGCGCATCCACCAATTTTGCTTTAGTTAGGGCCGATATATTTTGAGCTGTATCTCATTTTTGTTGCTGTAATATTAAATTAGTTTAAATTTTACTAAATTATGAAATAATTAAATTACCTTAATTATTACAAAAACCCAATCTGCAATTTTTTCTAACCCGGCGCATCCACCAATTTGCTTCGTTTAAATCCATATTTTTGAGTAGTATTTTGTTTCGCATTGCTATAATTTTCGATTGGTTTTAATTTTACTGAATTAAGATATAATTAAACTACCTTAATTACTACAAAGACATATACTACAATTTTTTTTAACCCGGCGCATCTACCAATTTGCTTCACCCAAATCGATATTATCTTTTGAGCCGTATCTCACTTCGTGTTGTTATAATTTTTAAGTAGCATCAGTTTTACGGTTATTTGAAAAAGTTTACTGCAAGTTTTCCCATTATGTATAATAAAGTGCGAATTAATGTTGGCCAACCCAAGCTCTAATATTAATGATGATATAAACTCCATCTCAGACCACAAACACTGTTAATTACCTAATGATTGCCGGTTGAAATAGGTGCTTTTCTAGAACGAGAGTGCTCATTCTTTTCTAACACATTCCCTAATGTAATCACACTGTATAGTAAACAGGGGTCGTTATTCAGAATGGAGTTCGCTAATACATCTCGACCGTATCTGCTTTGCATACCAACTCGTCTTATAAATTTTCTTCAACGATCGGACTTTTCTGCAATATACACAACCCGAAATACATTTTTCATAAATGACTTCCCAATTTATCTAAGATTAAAGTATGAGTAATTATCCTAAAGTTTTTAACTAGTTAATAACCCAATAACTATTAAAAAGATCGGAAGATTACTGTTAACGACTGATCTAGCAAACACCAATTTTGATCAAAATTTTTTCTTCTGGATTTAGAAATTAAAGCGTGTGGAGTATCTCTTGACAGATTTTGGTTCAATTTGTCGTTATGCAGTCAAACAGTGTTCTTGTGCACGTGTTCGCATGTGATTTTGATTAGATATCGAATTACTTAACGTGCAAATGGAAATAGATACGTGGATAGGTAAATTTGTGAGAGGAAAGGGTGGTAGGATGAGGTGTGAAATGTTTACGAACAAGCAGAGCTAGGTTTTAACTGTTGCAAAGCGAGCTACAAGGATATTCAATTTAGATCGATTGGATTTGAATAAAAATGAGACAAAGTTTCTTTGACATACCGATAAAATAGCAAAAAAGGAAAATAATGAATATGTATTATATTGATATTCATTAGATACAAAATGTGACCGATAAAAATACAATATTATAACAATAATATTCAGCTAATTAAAGATTGACATGAACATCTGATATTTCAAATTAAGTTGACTGTAAATTTAAATTTTTAACTCCACCAGCAATCGTGTATTAGGCCATAATTGCCATTTTACCTGCACAATTTTTACTTGTTTTAATTTATTAAATAAATAAATAAAAATAATTAAATCCAGACTTTATAAACACATTACCTAATTTTGTAATATATAAAGTGATCCAAAAAGATAGAGCAAAATTTTAACTTGACATCCAGCACCACAAATTATAAAAGCCTGCAAATATGTTTTGTGCGATTAAAATCACAAGCCTGAAAATTGAACATAAAAAACCATTTTTTTTAAATATCTCAGAAATTTCTTAAGTTTTTTAGTACTAACAATAATTTTTATTACAAATCTAATTATGCCAAAAAAATTTGAATAAAAAAGTATGAACGCATTATTTTATAACGTACGGTTTTCGAGATATTTTAAATAAAATAATTTAGCTATAGAAATAACGTAAAAATGCGTCAAAAAAAAATTACGGCTTTACATACTTAACAATTATATTGTTATTAACAATTATAAACGTAAAACTGAAAAAAACAGGTATAAACTAACAAAAACTGAGCGAAACTGCACGGAACTGAGAAGAACTGAGCGAAATTTAACAAAAATGTCGAGAACTAAGCGAAATTCAATATAAATAAAAGAATTGAGCATAACTGAATGAATTTGAGACGAACTGGAAGAAACCAAAACCAATTAATTGTTAAAAATAAAAAGCATTAAGAAAATGACAAGAATTTTTAAAAGTTTTTAACAAAATTTGCAAAAACTGGTAAAACTTGCAAAACACAAAAATCTAAGTACAAGTATCTAATAAAAAATAAAAACTAAAACCAGAACAAACAAAATACTGTTAAAATCAGAAAAAACCGACCAATAAAACTTATCTACCAAAAATTGGCAAAAGTTGATACAAATTAAAGTTAGAAAAAATTAAAAACACAAAAATTAAAAAATCATGCAAATAAAAAAACTGTCAAAAAATACTTCTTCTGTACATAAAAAGATATAGCTTTTATTCTATCTTTTGTATCTGTTACTATTTAAGTTAGAATTTTGATATTTTATAGCATTTATTCTATATTATATGGCGCTATTTAAAACAATTTTTTTGGTTGTACAAGATGTTCTAAAAAATGTGTCATTATAATTATGCATTTTTTTAAATAAAAATATAATTTTTATGTCTATTAGGTTGCCTTCTTAGTTACTTACAAATTTCCAAAGTTTTTTTTTCATTTCAGTTTATAGATTAATATATATATAAAAAAATAAAAACAAAAAACTACACGCATTAAAGATGGCTTAGACAAACTTTAATATCAATAACTATTTTTCAAAATTATCTTCGATTTTTTCTTGTTAAAATTGTCATTTAATTTTTATCAAAGCAGGTTTTTCTGGTTTATATTCACTGTTTTTAAAAATTATATTAAACTAATTAAAAAAAATTGGTTCTAGACGTATGTAAGTAATTAAAAAAACATCTTAATTAATATATAAAATATAGTACAAAAGTAATAAATTTAACCAAAATAGAGTTACTAAAATTAACCTGTCAATGATGTTAATGGTTGTCATTTAAACTGTACCAATATAAGCTTTATAATTTTTTTTTATTAATCACACTAAGTTATCTGCCTTTTGAACACAAATTTTTACAACACAACATTTTTAACATATTTAAAAAAGTCCAATTTATTGCTGAATGCACTACAATAACATATGTTATTAAAAACAATGTATTATTATAACGTTTTACTATTTTGAGGTGTCCTGCATAAAAATAATATTTTGCTGAAATAAGCTTTAGATTATAAATAAAGTCTACAAAATATCAAAACTTTAATTTAAATAATAACTAAGCTACAGAAGACAAAAGCTGAGTCTGAATTTTAAAAGAACAGAGTAAATATATTAAAAAATCACATACAAAACTAAAAAAATTAAGAAAAATTGCCAAAAAACTTTCAAAAATTAAAAATAACAACTGATAAATAAACTGTTAGCAATAAATGACAAAAAAGTTAAGAAAAGACAAAACAGTAAAAACCGGTTAAAAAAACTAAAATCTACTGAAAAAATTAACAGAAATTTTAGACAGTGTTGATAGTAATGTCAGAAAAAGCATACAGTACCTAAAAACTGCAAAATTTAAAAAAACATGACTAATAGAATTATTAGAAATCTAAAGAAGCAATGAATACATTGAAATCACTTCAACAGAATGCCACTGTTTAAAAGTCAGATTTGGCAAATTAACAATCTCTGGGTTCTTCCAATTCTGATAATTTTTCTATAAAATATTTCTTGCGTTGATTTTTAATAGAATCCTAGACTGGTTTTGTCTCAAAGTTTCAGGCTACTACACTCACTAGTTCATTCTCTCCACCCACCGAAAATAAAAACAGTCGTAATTTTCAATGCATTTCAAATGCTTTATTGTTTCTATTTTTTTCGTTTTTTTATTTTTTTTAACTATATCAAAACAATTTCAATTTTTTTGGAAATTTTGATACTCATAACTTTTCAAATTTTGAATTAAGAATTTTTCTCGTTAAGATTTGGATTGTTTTAATGGTGGGAATCACCCCACTAAAGGATCTTCGCGACTTTTGACACACTCTATATAATAATACGAGTATATATATATTTTTAAATTGCATTTGTGAAAGAGAGTGTAGATAGAAGATATAATAAATATAAATAATAATAGTGGTCAGTGGCGGCTCATTAGGGGAGGAAGGGGAGGCAGTGCCTCCTCAGAAAAAACAAGAGTTAAAAATAAAATTAATTTATAATTATTTAAATTATTTTGAATCATATCTCAAAATTTTTTGTATGCATTTTCACATTTTTTTTTACAGCCAACCGGTGTTTTTTTTACTGCAGATAATAACAAACCAATTTTAAACAAAACCGCCTTGCCGCGCTACTCGATCCGTTTGCATTTAATTTTCGTCGCGGCTACGGTGCGTAGCTATGGTGCACTGCGCCGGTCAGAGCGGCGGCATGCCTCCGACGAGCCAAGATTTTTAGTCAAGTTAGTACGTAATGCGCAATGTTTTTGTATCAGAGAGTAGACGGGACCACGGGCAATTGCAAGCTTTAAGTCGGATCGGAGGCAATCACGCCCCTTTCTCCTAATCCAATGGAAATTATTATTTTCAATTTGCCGGGACAATCTTCTAGCTTTGTCTTAAATTTGCAACCGTTGTTTTTTCACAGGTGCGGTTCAGATCTCTAAATTTTGTGTTTCTTTATTTATAATTCTCAAGTGAATGAAAATGGATGGAGGCGGTAACTATTAGAAATTTTGTAGATGTCGTAGAATTGCTAATTAGTCATAAATTTTGTCGTCTTTTATACGATGATCAAATGTGTGTAAAATATTTGGGAGTACCTCAACCGGATTTAAGTAAAATAATAATTAATCCAGGTAAACCATCTCGCAGTTTTGTAAATTTGTGGTATACTAAATGCTTATGGTTAACTGGTAGTATCACCCTAAAAAAATATTTTGTTGCCCAATATATAATAGAATAACCTATTGACACACACTCTACACCATCTCGTTGGTTTTGCTGAACAATAAAATATCTTCTATTTTCTATATGATTAAATACTTATTATTTACATATACCAAATAACAGATATTTTGTTGACAAAGTTGAGATATAACAAACAGTCCTGATAATTTTTTAAACCAGTACCAAAGTTAATATCTGCATATAAAAAAAAATGTGTCTCTCTTGCTTCCCCTACGGAAAAGACTACGAGCCGCTCCTGATGCCATTTCATGAAAATTGAGATAGACCAACATTTTGACACTTTTTTGAACATTCTAAAGACAAAATTATATGCTCTATAGCTGTGGCTTTTATAATATATTAAGTTACTTAAAGAATATAAGATGTTTAAAGCAAACGAAAATAGTTTTTGTAAACAAATGTAAAAAATTTGCAAATTTTGAAGTAGTTTTTTTATAAAATCAAACTACAAACACTTTTAAGTGGCAAAATTTTTATTTTAACGCTTACGTTTAAAAGAATTTACAAAAAAGTAAAAAAAGCACGAAATTTTTGAGATCTTTTTAAAAACGCAGCTTTACTCAGAAATTGAGACAAACTCAGACATATTCAAAGTCTACTTAAACTTTTAAAAAAAAATTCAATGTTCTACCAGTACATATTATTTATTAGGAAAAAAATCACAAATAGATATTGGTCATTAACCATACCATTACCAGAAAATTTTACAACGCTAATATTCCGCTTACTGGATAGACTTTTTAGCATTTTTTTGAACTCTATAAATAGGAAATTTAAAGCTCTACAATCCTATATTGAGTTAAATTAGTTTTTTAATAGATATTGTATGTTTTATTAAAATAAAATGTGTTTTTTTAGATATGTAAAAAATTGACGTTTTTTGTAGTTGCTCTTCTGCTTTACATTTTTGGTTAATAACTTTTACAATTATACGCCTTATTTTAGATAAATTTAAAAAACCGACAAAAGTTCAAATTCTTCTAGGGTTTTTTAACATAACGACTGAAGCTCTATTCAAAAATCGAAGTAAACTTAGAATATTTACTTATGTCAGAAGTCTATTTCAGTCTTAGATCATTTACGCAACCGCTTCGCTGTAACAGCTAAGATTTCAGTATAATTAAAACAAATTTTAAAACTTCACCAATTTTTAGAAGACAGGCGTATTTAACATAAATTTTAGAAAATGTTGACAATAATGTCAGAAAAAGCGTACAGTACCTAAAAACTGCAAAATTTAAAAAAAAAATGACTAATAAAATTATTAAAAATCTTAAAAAACAATGAATATATTGAAACCACTGCAACAGAACGCCACTGTTTGAAAGTCAGATTTGGCAAATTAACAATCTCTGTGTTCTTTCAATTCTAATAATTTTTCTATAAAATATTTCTCGCGTTGTTTTTTAATAGAATCCTAGACTGGTTTTGTCTCAAAGTCTCAAGCTACTACACTCACTAGTTCATTCTCTCCATCCCCAAAAATAAAAACAGTCGTGATTTTATCTAAGATCCGAGGGCAGCATTAGGGAGAATGCGTGGCCAAATGTCAGCGTAATTCGCAAATTGGAACTTACTGCTTGTGGCTTACCTTGCTACATCGTTTCATTTTAACCTCGACCTCGCAAAGGGTGAGTTGGGCTTTTATTAGACAAGCATTTCTTGTCGAAGAGTCAAATAAAAATTCCAATTACTTTTATTGATTTGCTATCTGTTTTCCAACACCAGTCTTAATAGAATATGGAATGGTTTCTACGAAATGGAAATAAATATTTGGAGTGTGTAAAAATTCCACAGTTTCTTCTTCCATTCAAAAGGATAGAAAGAATCAAATAAAGTTTGAAATGTTGTTGTTGTCGGAACCAAACTGCGTTGAGAGGTTGGCAACATGTGTTGTAATATAAGATACACATATGAGCACATAGATGACAGACACAGGACCGGACTCAACTGAAATTGTACTCACGAGACCAGCTTTGCGATTCTTTTTAATATTTTAAGACGAATTTCAGCGCTGAAAGCTTCAGGGTTTCATATTTTCAGACCTACTTAAACCAAGATGCGAAACGCTATGAATTATTTTTATGTTTCATTAAAAGTACTTCATTTATTATTAAAAAAAAAGTTTTTTATTTTCTTAAATGTAACATAATGGTTTAAAAAATTGTCCCAAATGAATCTCTGTGCAATGACGTCATTTATCGATCTGGCCTATGCTGGTAGAGGTAACCGGGTCACTAAAATCCCCACCCAGTTAACCCTCCCCTTTTATTTTATCCTTCCAGGATAACCCTATCCTAACAATAACTTTCGTAGGAAGTTATTTTGATAATAAATCTTGATTTAAACAGAAAAAATAAAGCACAAACAACAAATTTGTATTACAAATACAACAATTAAAATCTCTTACAAAAACGTTTTTTTTTTATTAAATTGAGTACAATTTTGTAATAAATAATTAATTAAAAAAATCAATTTGTATTTCAAGAAATTATATCAGATGTCGCTACGTGTTGAGCTTTAAAGCTCGCAACTCAATTTCCTGTTTTACCGACAAGGATTGCGTGTCTTCAGTTCGGGTTTTGACATTGTGGTGGCGCTACATGTCACAACGCTCAAAAGCTCGACATAACACAATAAATATTTTATTATTTTTTATATTAAGAGAGAAGCTCGTTGCACTTATTTATTTTAAGGTTTATGTCCTCATAAACAAAGCTTTGAAAATTTATGATGTGTACACTACAACATAAATAAACAAAGCAATACTTTTACTACAAAAATATGAATCGTAAATAAATTTTCAGACGCGAAGCTTAAAGCTTAGAGATTTGAATTAAGTTGTATTTATTCTGGAAAAAATTGGGATAAAATAAATGTTATTTTTCATCTGAATAAGTAAAAAGTTTCCTGCTATCTATCAAAGAACCCACCGTAAAGAATCTTATAGGCTATTTCTATCAAACGTTTTTGATAAAATATGCTTTTATAAGATCTATATATTTTTTTCGTTTGACTGAAGTCGAAGATGGAACTGGAATCAATCAAATATTTAAGAAAAAAAATTTTTTTGAGGACAAAGTTGCCAATTTTGGAATAATTTAATTACTGTCGTCAGTGTCGTCATAATTACCTATCTTTCGTTAAAAAAATTTGCCTAAAACCTCTTTATACTCAAGGTGAGATGTTTTATTAATCAAATTTGGGTTATTCAATCTCTGAACTCATAATCCTTTTAGTAGGTTACAAACTAAGTTTATTCTGGGTCGGAATACTTAATCAAAGACTAGTGAAGCGGTAATAAGTGAAAAAAGTTTTGAGGTACAAACTGATTAATTTTCATTAAGCAACTATGTAATAAAATTTAATTAAAGTCAAGTGTTAAAATATTGTTTCTCGAGGGAATTGCTCGAATTGGTTTTAACGAAATATTGCACAAGATAACAAAATTTATATGGAGCTTAATACGTATTAGCTTCGCCGTAATTGAGGATTTAGCTAAGTAGGTATTTGCATTACCACATAATGAAGGGGAGTGGCTATAAAATTTATAAAAGCTGTTGGACAAAACAATTTGCTTTATATCATTCTGTTTTATAGTAATTTAGGATTATATCACCAAAAATTATTAGCTAAATTTAGATGCAATACACGACTATAAATGTTATTTTATTTATATAACGTTTTAGAACAGCAATAAAATAATTTTTTAAAAGTTCTAAACAAGCGTTTTTAAAGTGCTAAATTTAGGTGGCAGAAACAAGTAAATGAAAAGTTATTATTTACAAACATTTTAGTGATTAAAACTAAAAATATTTACAGAAAAGATGTCAATACGTTTTGCTCCTTCAGTGCAGACTCTCATCATTATTCTTAACACAGAATGGCGTGTTTTAATTTCTTAGTCCATTGATTCATTAATTTTTGGTTGAGTAGAAATAGTTTTAAGAATTTTTTTAAATAATAAATATTTAGTTAAGTGCGATGGTTTTAAAATTAAAATAATAATTATTAATATTATAGTTTATATAAAATTAGATTTAAAAATTTTTTGTTTTCTAATGTAGACTATATTCTTGTCTTTTTAACAACAACAAATAAAAAATGGATAATTTCGTTAAAATGTCAATTAAATTAAAACTTTAAATATGAAAACTAATAGAAAGTTACTATTTTTGAACATTCTAGAAAACACTTTAATAATTAAAACCTCCAAAACCGGTACTAATTTGGATTACATTTTACAGGTTACAGGTTTTAAAAATTTTAATTATTGCAAAGCATCTTTTACAAATTATAAAGCATCTTAATATATTATTGCCTTCGATTAAAAAAAAAGCAAAAACAGTGTTTTTTCTATTCATTAATTTAAATACTAAAAAAACTGCAACCGATTTCTAAAGTTACTAAAATTACGTCTACTAATTTTAAAAATTAGACAAATAGTACCGAGACAAAAGATTTTTGTTAAAAAAATTGTATAAATTTTACTATTTTTTTTACAAATTATATACAAACTTATATATAAGTATACAGGGTGTGTCAATAGTCGCGAATTTTCTTTGGAGGGATACATGGGAAACCCTCAAGGAACACAAAAATTTTATTAAAAAAAATTCAATACTCTTTTTTTGTATTTTCTTGAAATTTGGGTATTTTCTTGAGATTTATAAATACGTAATTTATTTCAAATGCTTTATTGTTTCTTTTTTCGTTTTTCTGATTTTTTTAACTAAATCAAGACAATTTCAATTTTTTTTTTAAAAATTAATCATAAAAGTTCAAATTTTGAAGTTAGAAAATTTTTTTCTTTAAGGTTTGGATTGTTTTAATGGCCCACTAAAGGATCTTCGCAACTTTTGACACACTCTATATAATAATACGAGTACATATATTTATTTAAATTGCATTTGTGAAGAGAGTGTAGATAGAAGATATAATAAACATAAATAATAATAAAGTGGTACATATAAAAAGTGGTATATATAAATAAAGTGGTACATAAAACTTGTTAGAATTATAGTCAACTATGCCATTTCAAGAAAATTGAGATAAATCAATTTTTTGGCATTTTTTTGAACATTCTAAAGACAAAATTAAATGCTCTATAGCTGTGGCTTTTACAATATATTATGTTACTTAAAGAATATAAGATGGTTAAAGCAAACGAAGATAGTTTTTTTAAACAAATGTAAAAAATTTGCAAATTTTGAAGTAGTTTTTTTATAAAATCAAACTACCAAACACTTTTAAGTAAAAAACTTTTTATTTTAACTCTTAAGTTTAATAGTATATTAAGTATGGAGAACGGTAAGGAATGCTTACCGTTCGAAGACAATTGTTTGGAGGAGGAGCGAAAGGGCGACTCCAATTATTGTCTGAGAACGGTAATCCTTAACGTTCGACATGCTTATAACGTTTTTTGTGCGATTGGAGTTTATAGAATAATAATTTATATCATACATTTGTGATAATTAGGAAGATTGAAACTGAAAACTTTGGGTGGCTGTTCCATGGTTACTATGGTTTTGTTCCAAACAAGTAAAATTGCTTTTTGATACAATCATTCCTACATAGTTCTGTTTTGTGGTTCCGTTTTCGAAGCAAATATGAGCGATAGTGATGATCTACCGGATGATTTAGAAGACGCTTGGCAAGAAGGATGTTCGGCAATAATTCCAGAAAAATTTAAAGCCCGATATGAACAGACATACAAGTTGTTTAAGGAATGGCGTGAAGCAAAGAAGATTTCTGTAAATGAAAAGAGCTTGTTAGCGGATTTTGTGATGAGAAGTGGACACTTGAAGGCCCCAGGCAGTTTATGGGCGGAGTATTCTATGCTGAAGAGTACAATTTTTCGCCATGATGCTATCGATATTTCTAAGTTTACTACATTAATTGCTTATCTTAAGAGAAAAAATATTGGATATCGGCCTAAGAAGGCTAAAATTTTTACTAAAGAAGACATGGAAAAATTCTTGAATGAAGCACCAGACGAACAACTTTTAATTCAAAAGGTATGTTGTAGTAGGTACATCTGAGTTCTAAGGAAACCATATATTTGCAGGTAGCAATGATATTGGGAGTATCGGGCACTTGTAGACGAGAGGAATTGTACAACATTAAAATGAGTGACATAGAAAAACATAAAGAAATGTTTATAGTAAATATTCCAAATACAAAAACAAATATTCAGCGAACGTTCACAGTTATTAATAAAGAAAATGAAACAGTTCATTATTTGAAAATACTTCGAAAATACATAAGAATTCGACCAAGCAACCCAACGTCAGATCATTTATTTCTGAACTATCGAAATGGCAAATGCACTAGGCAAGTCACAGGAAAAGGCACAATTGGAGGCTGACCGTCAAAAATTGCAAAGTATTTAAAGTTGCAAGCCCCTGAAGGTTTTACTGGACACTCGTTTCGACGCACATCGGCTACACTTTTGGCGAATAACGGAGTTGATGTGTTGGGACTAAAAAGACATGGTGGGTGGCGTTCATCAACGGTGGCCGAGAGTAACGTGGAAGATTCCCTCCAAAACAAAATTGAATTTGCTCATAAAATTTTACACAGCGATGTTGGTGGACTATTACAACAACCTGGGACTTCTACGTCAGAAAGTTTGTCTATTAACACTAGAAATTCAAATGCGAGTGGTATTACTACTATTAATTATAATAATTGTACATTTAATTTTAATAAATAAATCGCAAAATTGTTTTTTTTAGATTTAATTGCTTACCGTTTACTGAACGGTAAGTGAATTACTTACCATTTTGTTACACGTAGCAACCAGTAACAGCAACCTACCGTCGTGGAAACAGGCACAGTAAACTGATAAAAACAACCAATCGTGCGAAAAAGAATTTACAAAAAACTAAAAAAAGCACGAAATTTTTGAGATCTTTTTAAAATCGCATCTTTACTCAGAAATTGAGACAAACTCAGACATATCCAAAGCCTACTTAAACTATTAGAAAAGTTTTCAATGTTCTACCAGTACATAAAATTTATTAGAAAAAAAATCACAAATAGATATTGGTCATTAACCATACCATTACCAGAAAATTTAAAAACGCTAGTATTATGCTCACTGGATAGACTATTTAGCATTTTTTTAAAACTCTATAAATAGGAAATTTCAAGCTCTACAATCCTATATTGAGTTAAATTAGTTTTTTAATAGATATTATACGTTTTACTAAAATAAAATGAGTTTCGTAGTTGTGTAAAAAATTGACGTTTTTTGTAGTTGCTCTTCTGCTTTACATTTTTGGTTAATAACTTTTACAATTATACGCCTTATTTTAGATAAATTTAAATAAACCGACAAAAGTTCAAATTGTCTAGGGTTTTTTAACAAAACGGCTGAAGCTCTATTCAAAAATCGAAGTAAACTTAGAATATTTACGTATGTCAGAAGTTTATTTCAGTATAATTAAAACAAATTTTAAAACTCTACCAATTTTTAGAAGACAGGCGTATTCTAGAAAGTGAGAATATAATTTTTTTTTGTTATAAGTATAGTTAATCATTATATTATAATAAACTTATAAACTTACTTAAAATCTAAGAGAGAATAGAATAAAAACTAAAATAGTGTTACAAACAGAATATCCTGTAATTTGCAAATCAACTTGATACATTGTTAATTAAGATCTAAAGAACACGAAATATCCATCTCTATTTAAACCATTACAATATTGACGATATTTGATAAAATAAAAATCTAGATTAATATAACTAAAATTGTAAAATTAAAAAGATTGTGTTGGCTGTTAATTTTTTAAAAAAAATTTGCAAATAAGACATTTTTAAAAATGCAATAAACTGTTGCAAAAATTCTAAATGCTGCAATTTATCGAGTTTTAAAACAAAGACTTTATAAAAAACATTTTTCAGATGTAAAAATAAAAGTAACTAAAAATGTATGTCTAAACCTAAGTATCTAGAAAACAAAAAGAACAAAATTTTTCGGAAATAGAAGCTATCTCAAACACCAAAAAAATAAATAAATTTATTTGCAGTACTCTACTAAAAATCAAGTGATTATGCACTGAGCAAACAATTGACACTGTGAATTTTACAGTCATCCTCCGTTTTTACCGCACTAGTGTCTGTCAAGAGCCCAAGAATTTTTCTCGTTTAATAACAGTTTGAAATTAGATTATCGTATCCGAGCCCAAGTTTATAATAAAACGATGCACTTTACAACATTTATTCATATAAAACAAAAGAAATGCATTCATAATATTGCATTTAATGTTTTAAATTAAGCAACGCCATCTGTGAGAAATTGTGTAAGACGTTAAAATGTCAAACTTTAACAGTATATTTTAGCATTGATATCTTACACTTTCTAACTTGGAGTTAGAAAGAGTAAGATATCTATGTATTTTAGTAATTTGAAAAAAATCTGACAGTTAGTTACCTACATTATCAACCTCAACGCACTTAATTTTTTTGACAAATTAAAGATAAATCTTAAAATTATCGTTTTTCGACTTTGTGGAAAATCCGTGCAAAAAATAGTATACAAGAACGTGCAGAAACAGTTTTGCTTTATTCATGCGACATTCTATATTAATAACTTTTAGATAAATTTTGGTATACGTTAGCCTTTTTGTGTGTAGATCTAATAGAACAATAATTTTAATGTGACGTTTTGGGATCTTCATTTAAAAACCCTTGTACACGCCACGAATTTGTTGTTATTTCGTTTCGATTTAATTAAGTCATAAATACGCCTCCACCGAAGCCTCCTCAAGGAAATGAATAATTCTAGGTGCGCCAGTTAGCGTCCCTGATTTGATTTTTACGAGCGACGCAGGTGTTGTTACTTTGTTTCCATCGTAAAGTTTTGCATTTTGTGATACATAGGGCTCCGTACAGTGCATGAAGCCCGATATCGATACATTTGATTTATAGTTTTACGAGTTCACTTTGCATTTTTCAACCGAAATGTATATCAAGAAATACCATAATGGGGGCCTTTGAGACTTGCGTGTTTTTTCCCGAACCGTTCGATGATTACGTTTTATAGAGCCGTCTAAAATTTGCTATTCTACGGTTTTACAGCCACCATTAATATTCCGGCAAGGCCCTCGTCTAACAAAACAGTCCATGCAAAGTAAGGTCGGAGGAAAAATTAAATTAGGCTCAGCATAGTGCGCAAACGGATAATGATATCATGATAATTTCAAAGGTGGAATGGTGCTTACCTTGCCCTCTTCGCAGTTTAATCCAAGTAAATAACGCTCGTGATGTCCTGGAAAATACAATTAAATTAATAATGATACCGGCTATATTTTGCAGAGAGAGTGTAAAATATTTTATTGAATCGTTGAAAGAAAACGACTCATTTACTACAAAACTAAATTTTTACTATCTTGTTTGTAACATTGGAAAAGCTTTGCAAATTTAAACATTAGTGGAAAGTTGCTTCAATGCAGTACTAATAAAGTACTTATTTAAACAACAAGGGGTTGGGAGAGTAGAAGTTAAACTGGTCCTTAACCCAAGAATAGTGGTGTCCTGTAATTAACAATTAGGCTTGTTCTACTCCACTAACTGTCTCAACTCCATACAACAGTTTAAATAAATTACTTAATTTGCCTTCTAATATAAAACCGAGCTTCACCACCCAACGGCACATTGTTTTTACGTAATAATTAAGAGAAGTGAGTTATTTTAAATAAAAAGCAAATAAACACAACAAAATATGCCAAAACGGGTTTTTCTACTCCCATAATTTAACAGATTTGTTAGATATTGCGTATCTATACTTTAATAAATTAATAATATTTATTACAATACAATTTTTTTTATTAAAATATAAGTTGTAACCGGTGAAAAGGCAATAGAGTTATTTAAAAATTGCGATGGACGTCTGACATTTAAAATTGAAACTGTTTGCAGTTGTTATGAAATTGAAATAAAAGAAATGCAATAAACTTTGAAGCAGAAAGCCTAGCTTCACCAGCAATCATGTATCAAACCACAATTGCCACAATCCTGGAAGTAAATTAGCTAAAACATGCAAAATATTCTACAAAATATAGAGTACAGATCAGAAAAACAAATATAAAGTAACGAGTGCGTTGAAATAGCTTTAATTGCTTATTTTAAATTAAATTAAAATTTTGATTTTATTACATGACACATTATTAATTTTAAAATCTATGTCATTGAGTAAACTTTAAACATAAAAACAACATTTCTTTCTGTAATTACCGACGATTTGGAACGTTTATTATTATTATTGTTTGCCGCTTTCTTTAGGGTGTAAAATGTCGTCGAAACGTCATACATCCATTCAGAAATTTTGTCTTAATTTGTCTTCTTACTGCCAAGAAACATATTGTTACAAACATTTCGGAATAACAATAAGAAAAAGAGAGTTAGGAGTAAATAATTGGAGAAAATACCAGAAGAATATTGCGCCGAACATTACATCGTAACGTAAATTTTCCAAAATTATTAATAGATACGTCTATGGACCGATCGAGAGAAATAAGTCATCGATTTGCCTGAGTAAAAAAAGGTCACGAAACTACGAGACATATTCTGGAAAAACGTTTAGTTGTATAAGGAGCGAAGACATTAACTGGGCAGTTAGTCAGTTAGCAAGAACCAGACAAGCGAGTAAAGTGAGCGATCTTCTCGGAAGCAAAGTAATAGATTTAAATTGTAGACGTTATCAATGTGTTATTTATTTATCAGTTAATGTTATCGTGTGTTTAGTAAAAATAAACAATTTGTTGTTAATTTAATTCTTTGAATCAAAAGAACCCAGAATTTAGACATAACAACAAAAGATGAATAAGAAAACAATTAGAGTTAATTTATAGAATCACATACTTTTTCTTTGATCGTACCCCAACAAAATAGAAATTCCGTTTAATTCCGTTTAATAATATACAAATTCTGTACTAATTTTGTGAATGTCCTTTATAAATATTTAAATAAAAAATTGTCTATCTTTATTAAAAACTGAAGAACTTGCTTAAGCCAAAATTTCGAGACGTCTTCTGGAGTGCTCTTCAAAAAATTTGAAAAGTTCCTTAGTGTTTATATTTTAGCATATTTTATTATTATAATTAGTGTAATAATCGATACAAGCCTAGTAAATATTTTTCAAACCTGGAGACACCGAGAAGGATAAGAGAGTTGTACCGCAATGTTAAAAAACCTTAAGATTTAACGTGACGACACACAAAAAACCAAAAGTGTTTGAAAAATGCGTCCAAAAGCATTTTTTAAAGACACGTACAAACAAACAGAAATTTTACAACAAACAATAGTTATTCCTTCTAATTTTATAAGCAAAGCAATAATAAAAACCAACACAAATAATAATTCTACTCCAAAAATTTGTGAAAAAATACAAAACTAAGCGATAAACGGTATTTTAAATTAAGAATTTTCTGAAGCTCGTAGCTGTAATTATTGCTGAGAGCATAAGTAATAATATTCTAAAACTTCTTCTAGTAGGCTAGAGTTAAACTGCTTACCACCAAGACATAGATAAATTTATTTTTAAAAAAATTAAGAAAACAAAACCAGTTGTTCCTAATTATTTGAGAAGATTTAGCCATTGTTATGGACAATACAAATTATTATTCAAGACTTTATAATAAGAAGCACACAACGTAAAATAACATAACCGTCTTTTTCTATTCAAAAACAGAAAATAATGTTAACAATCCTAGAAAATATAAAATTAGAGAAAAACGAAATAACAGAAAAAATTGGACTGTTTTAAGACTGACTCATGTCTTAATTTGGAGTTAATTTTAAAAGCTAACGTCACTTTACTTCCGAGTTTGAGTAAAAGGGCTGAGGCATAGGTTTGAAAATATTTGCGAGCGAGGCTTTGGAAAGGTCAATTGCCTAAAAGTTTGGTTTAGCGAGAGACAGCAGTTATTACATGAGACATATTTCATTACTGATAGTTATCTTTCGGGTTGTTTGTCTAAATAAACTTGTTGTTAAATTAGTTATTTATTTAAATATTTTACTATTTAAATTATAAGAAACCTAAATTGAGTCCACGTTACAATACAATTTACTATTTTAAATTTGATATTTTGTTTATGTTATTAAATTTTTTTACTAGTAAAAACCGTCAGAATTGTGATTATTTTCCATTTTAAAATTTTATGCATATTTTTATTTTCGTAGGGGTAAAATATGTAGAATTTTACGATGCTATAACTCATATTTTTTGTCCGGATTGGCTTTTGTAGCAGAACGCCATATATAATTTATGAGGAGTGCTGGGCTAAATACCCTATTAGGAAATGACTTAGTAAGTTATTTATGGAGAATTGTGCTGTCACTGCCTTGTAATTAACTAATTATACAGAAACGCAAAAGCTTTTACTAAATTCGGCTACATTCCTTTACCACACTTATCTAATCCACAAAATAATTAATATATTTAATATTCTCAACCGCAAAAGCCCGATAAAATTCGAATCCACCTTGCAGCTTCAGTAAACCCCAAAACGTGATTTCGTAAAACTGTGCATTATGAAGATTTCCAACGCAGCATTTTTTCCATCTTCAGCCATATTTGGGAAATTTAATCCTAAATGTAAATCCCTACTCGGAGGATAATAAGAAGAAAACGCGATTATATACGGTCTACGGATTTCTATTATCGAAATTTCTGCACTATACGCAACTCGAAAGCCAGATCAACTACAAAAATATGATAGAAACTAGTGATTGTTTAGTTCTAAATTAAATTGGCTTGTTTTAATTTATTCAATCAGTTCCTGCTGTTGAGCAGCGACGTCTTGAGATAAATAGAATCAGGTCGAGTGTTGGTTTTCCTGCGGCAAAATCCGCAAAGCTCGTAATCATCCAATTATTTATAAAAAAAAATACAAACAATGAATCTTTTGAATAATTACTAATTTAGAAACAAAGCTTGCTCTAACAGGGTTGTGTCAGTTCATTAGTTAATGCTGTGTTTGTGACAAAGACCAAAAAAGACAATGCGTTAAAAATTTACTGGAATTGACAAATTACGCCAGTCTGATGTCACAATCCAATTAAATTGTTATCTGCATAATAATAAAAGCAGTATTGTCGTTTCTCTTCTACGTGCTTTAATTTATTATTCTCCCTTCTGCTTCTATTAGGCATCGTTCCTGTAGTTGACGCGTCGCGAAAATGTGCATTGTATTTCCGTTTCGAATTGGAGGAACGTGTGTTTGGTTGAGGACTATTATGGTTATGAAATTATGACACATTTGTTTACTTTTATAATTAAATCTGTAATTGGTATAAATATTTTTGATCCAGTAAATTAAACGCAAATAGTCAAACGGCCTCTACATATATTGACAGGTAATTGCAATTTTCGCTGTGATGGGACGATTAGCAAACATACGTTCTATTCTGTCTCGCAGGATAATTGATTGTTACAGACAGACCAATCTGATTATAGCAAACACAAAATTTAAGAATAAAAATAGTATAGAGAATACCCCGGGTTAGAGTTGCCAACCGTTTTTTATTTCAAAGGACATTTCAAAGGATATTCTTTGTAAATAAAATTTACTTTTGTCCTTCTTAAAGACAGCCTTGGAGCTCCTCTTGCGAATAGAGCGGCAAGAACTGAAGCAGCATCGTCTTTATTGAACAACTTCTTTAAGTTTTTAATGTTTAAAATCGAAGCCGTTTTAAGAAATTTGGTCACCAGTTTTCACACATAAAACCAAGCATTTATGTACAGTCGGGAACAAAAAACATGTCACCAAGTAATCTATTGTAGTGTGGTTTACTCTAGTCTAGCGTGGTTTGATGTATTTTGTTTGCTATAGTTTAATAAGATCTGGTGTGACCTAGTTTGTTTCGGATAATAATTACGTTTAAAGTAGAGTCCGGTTTTTTATTGGTAAATGTAAATAAATAACATTTTTTACTGTGTAAATTTGCGCAGCTCTAGTTATACAGCGGTTTCAGTCAATAAACGAAAATAAAAATTTCCAATTCCTCGCAATTTTAACGCACTGTTCAAATCCCTCAGCTTTAATTTTCTATTTTAAATCAAAAACTTGTTATTCGATTAGCACACCACGCTCTAAACTGTAAAAAAGTTTATACTTCTTTAAGAGTAGTTAGAAGTTGGGTTTTCTTTCAGCAAAGTTTCTCACAATTATAGACGGATGATCAGAATACAAAAGCTAAAACGTAATAGATCTCTTACATAATTAGGAAGTTTGCTTGAAAAGCACGTTAGCATAAATTAAGTTATTGAATTTTTTGTTGGAGCCTTGAGGGTACTTTACAATTAATTAAACGAGGCTATTGAACGTGTTGCTTTGATGTGATGGTACAGCATTTCCTTTATAAGTCAATGTTTGCTCAATGATTGATCACAGCTGCAGTTACATCCTAGTGTATTCCTGATAATTAACTTACCACACATTTCTAATTAAAACAGTTTTGTTACTAGTTACTAACAGGAAAAGTTTGAAAATTATAATTACCTTGTTAAATTGAGAAATACAGAATTTAATACGTTTAGTTAATTAAAAATTTTGTGTTTTTAAAACAAAGATTTGAATCTTTTTCCCTAAATAAATAGTTTTGTAAATTCTCAAATATCTCAAGTGAGTAAATAAATATTTTAAAGCTTTTGATCTTAAATTCAAATTGAAAACGACATGAAACATTCTGTTTTCTTACAAACATCGCGCTCTTTTCTCCTTTCATCCGACATTCGTGTTAAACGAGAAAATATGCGTTATCAATTTCACTCTAACCGTGACAGAATTGAAGTGGATGAGAAACTGGAAAATTTAAAACAAATTGATTGTTGTCTAGTATATTTGTGTGAATTGGAAATATTGTAAAAAGTTTGATTTTTGACAGAAACTTTGTAAATGACACTTTGATGTGGTGTTGTTTGAAAAAGTTTCCAATTACTTCGAACAATAAGTTATTTCGGAACTCTGCTTATTTGACAAAGAAAGATAAAGCAAGGCGTTCAATTGAAACGATTTCAGAAATGAACTTAATGATCCTGCTAACACTTTGAGACGTTTCTCTTGTCACTCACACTCTACACTCTCGTCCAACACCCCCAGAGAATAAATGATACCGACAGCCACTAAAATGTGTGGTTTCACAGGCTATTCACTAAATGTGTCTTATATTTTCGAAATATTTCTAAAAAAACATTAACTGTCTCAAAAAAACAAGCTCTATTTAACTATTTTTGTTTAACTAATTTTTAATTTATCTTTAATAAAACTAAGCTTTAAATATATTTTTATAACTACAAAAAAAAATTTAAAACAATAATTCAGCAAACTATAGAATACTGTACTCTATGTGCAAATTTGGGTTTTTTTTGTTTTAAAAAATTGAATTAATATTAATTAATTAATTTTTACTATAGACACGAATACAACATATAAATAAATTACTCGATATTTAAACAACAATTGCCGTCGCTTTAGTTCAGTTACTTTACTTCAAAATTACCTTTTCTCAAAGCAAAAATTCCCACTAACTGACTGACTAATTCTCGGTTAATGTTTTACTTTTATATACGTTTTTCTAAAATGTATTCTTGATTCAAGACATAAAGGTCTCGCCAATTAAGTCGTAAAAGTTAAATAGTCGTAAAATCAATGTAAACAATCATTAAATTAAGTAGGCATGCCCTTGATACAGTCGACCAGCTTTGTTTTCGATGTAACAAAGCGTAAAATAACTAATCATTGTTCAACTAGACAATTATATTAACATTTCGTTACTAATTGATCACAAAAGTGCAGCTGTTTGAGGTCACCACAGGTGGTCGACTGTATTAAAACTTCAGCTACTTAATTTAATAACTTTTTACATAGTTTTTTTAACTATTTTACTTTCACGACTTTTTAATTGGCGAGCCTAATATCATTTGAATCAAAAATACCAGAAGCGAAAGCAATGACTTATTCTTCTCAATCAATTTATTTATAGGTCTTTTACAGACTTTTTTGCTTTAGTGCTTTTCTAGCGTGACATATTTCTAGCATTTTCTCGAGCCACTCACTTAAACTCTCTTTCTCTTGTAACAACACGAAATTTAGCCATAAAAGAGTTGCTACTTGGCCACTGGGTGGCTTGCTCAACTCAGCATGATCTCTTCAGTAAAGACAAAATTTTATTTCAGAAATTGGCTTTTTGAAAAATTTTTTAACTGAACTTCACAAACTTAAAAAAGCATTTTAAACTTTCTATAAGTTTTTTTTATTACTTTCCAAGCAAGGTAACCCTCTTATCTCTTAAAAATGCGTTGGTTTGCTTACGTCACTGACCTTTTGCTCCACTTTTTTATCTAACAAAAAAATATTGATTATTTTGTTTGACACTTTTACATATAAACAGCTATAAAGATTCTCTTTGCTGAAACACTTATAAACTTTAAACTTGATATCAGAATTTTTTGATTCTGCTTGTTGTTTCGAAAAATCAATTTAATAAGTTGTAGTTTTGAAAATTTGCTCTATCACAAGAGTAATAATAGATTCTGACAAATTGTAGACGCAAGGTAGAGTTAGCATAGATAAGTGGTTTCTAACATTTCTTACATTTGTTTAGAAAACGTTTATTAAATTTGTGATTTTTTTATGCAAACTATTTTTTAGAAAAGTACAGTTTTTAGAGCCTAAGCCTTGTCAGATCGTTTTTTGTTAATAACTGCTTATTCAGCAAAAAAATTCTAATTTCTTGTGCATCATTTTGCCCACAAATAAAGGTACGTTTAAAACATGCCATGTGCAATGCACACATTTAGAGTGAAAAAATACATCAAAAATAAAATTACTGGTTGGCAATATTGAACGCAACGTTTGTCCAATTTCAACAAATTTACTCCGAAGTAGTTGTAGATTTTACCATGTTTAAACAACACTGTAAAGCGAGTTGTAAACCGTCTTTTAAATACAGATACTGTTGCGAAAACAAAGTCTAATTGACTTTTCACTTTTTTAAAAATTTTGTGGAAAACATTTGTGTTCGAATAGAGTGAAACTCACGAAAATGTGTGAAGAAACTCTCATTATAAACAAGTTTTAGTTTTTATCAATTTTAAATACACTAGATCTTGTATCAGTATTGAAACTATAAGAGAGTATTACTTGAGAGTCAAATTAGAGTTTAATTTTCAGTTATGGTGGATGCGCCAGGCTAATAATAATTTTCAGTAAGAAATCTAAAATAAAATCTGTGTTCTTGTTTTTTTATTAAAACTCTATTACATTTTGCAATTTTGTAAGGGAATGTCAAATTATAGTTTCGCTTCATTTATTTCTCTTTGCTAGCGGGATTGTCAGAGGAAATTACATGAACGAAATTACCAGTTGCATTAAATTCCTGATTGGTTGATCCCAGCTTCAAAGACCCTGATTTTAAGCGTATTTTAGCCCACTTACCGGCCGAATTACACAATTTTAACGTTACAATAGTCTCTTGAAATCTTCCAAAATTACCTATCTTAAAATCACCGTTAAAAACTATTTTCAAAAGCGACCTAATGTTTACTTTATTGCCCGACTTGGCAACTGGGAAAAGTAGGTAAAGTAGAATCTGATGGTGCCTGAATTAGTATGGAAATTGGCGCAGGTTGTAAATTTCGATTTCATTTCCCCTTAAACTAGCTTTCTTGGTCTGAATATTAAACGTTCAAGTATGATCAGATATGAAGGTAATAACTGAGAAGCCATAACCTGTAGTCTCGGTTTAGCTATAGTTGCACTTCCAATTCCTCACGTGCGGTTATAACGGCTTACGAGCCGTTAACTAACCGGTAATGGTCTGATTATCACAATATCTTAATGCATGCATCTGGCTTTGATCGATTGAAGGAATTAGCTGTATAACCGATTTTTGATCGAAGCGAAAACTTTGTAAAAAAGCTCTTATGTAAACATTTTAACCTAACAAAAGTATTACGATGAAGTGCTTTTGAAACGGCTTTTCCTAAGCTTGCACTTTCCATGTCTCTATCTAGTGGCGACATCTCAACCTAAAGTGCATCTCGTGTGTGTTGCAAGCTCTTCACGTTTTACATAAATCTAATCTTAGTTTTTACAGATATGTGTACCTTTTAGCACAAGTTTTAACTTGATTGTCTATTTCTAGTATTAAAACAACCGGGTTTGTCTCTCAAAATAACGATTTTTCTTGCCTTATTTCTGGTAAAAGTTTTAACGTGTTTACTTACTTAATTATAAGTTTTAAATTAGTTGAGGTAGAGACTGTAAAACTAAAATATTTTACATTGTATCAGACTTTGTATTTTATGCCTCCGGCTTCTTATTTAAAATTCAGTGAAAAACCTTTCATCAAATAAAATTCCGTTAGATCCCAACTTATTTATCTCCTTTCAAATGTTATGCATTCGTAGTTTCCGTTGATGTTATTATTCAAAGTTCACGTTCGAGAAAAATTTCATTCAAAGTAAAAAATCATATTTCAGTTTTTTAGGGTCACGTTTACGTCCCGGATTATTCTTGACATATCCGGATACTGACCTATATCATTTTGGTAAATGATCGCGCCGGAAAAATATTCTCAGTGACATCAGCAGCATTACACATAGTCGAAATAATTTTTTTGTAGAGAGCTGTTACTGGCTCCACATGAACCAAAGCTGCCATTCTAGAAGGCAAGATTTTTTTATAAAAACAATAGTGAAAGTAAGGAAAACTCTAGTAAAAACAGCTGAGAGCATTACCTATTTGAGACCTAAATTTGAGAAAAAAATGTAGATTTTGAGAATCAAAAATGTAGTCATAAAAAGCTAAAGAAAAGCTTTAGAGATTTCCAGGCTCCTTCCGAACATTAGGGGAACAAAAGCTTCAAGCCGAAGAGTAATAGTAGGAGTTGTAACGTCTACAGTGCTATAAGCCGCACCTATATTGATAGACGAGGTAAAATACAAGAAATACAAGAAACATCTTCAGAAAGCTTAAAAAAGAGCAGTTTTAAAAATATGTGCGGCATTAACAGAGGCTCTGCTGGTTCTAGCAAGAATCTCTTCAATTACACTTTTAGCGGCAGTAAGGCAAATAAAAGCCAAAGAAAGCGACAAGATAAAGAAGAAGAAAAAACAATAATAGAGTGGCAAAATCGATACAAGAATGAGAGTAGAAAAAAAAGACTGCCTAGACCAAAACAGTAATTATAAACGTAAGACGCTGATTAGAAAAAAAAATGGAGAGAAGTAGACTATCAGATTATCTAAGCCATTACTAGTGACTTTAGAAAATATCTTTAAGAATTTGAAAAAAAATACGGATATATGCAGCTACTGTGGAGATTGCAATACGACACTCCATAACATATTTAATTGTGTCCACTGGGAGAGTACAAGAGAAGCGGCCCAACAAAAACTTAAAAATAGACCAAGTGACTAAAGTGGGAGGTGGTAGCTGGGACAATCCGCAAAATCTTCACTACTAAGATGATAGAAAAGCAATATATAAAAGAGAGCTTTTTTCAAAGTAATGCCAAATTTCGATGACCTACCTGGAACTTGGGCTCGAACTCGAGCGCGAGGCCAGAAATCAATTCAGCGATCACAGTTTAATTACGTCAATCACTCCAAGTGCTTTGGCAATGGATTTCTCTGAATTCTCCACGACTGGAAGGGTGCGCCGAACCCCTGCTTTCTCCAAGTCAATCTTTTAACCCCCAGCGACAGAAAATTGCTTTTCTAGTCTTTCAGAAGACGAAGCAGTCCCTTCGGCTCAACCTGCCGAAAATTCTGGCAGACAAAAGCCAAAAGCCAAGCGCAAAAAAAGCGCAAAAATCAGAAAGCCCAATCAATGTCAGACCTTTCCTTGAGCCTCTCCAAGAAACAAAAGGTCATTAATGTAGCTGCAAATTCCAACTCGAGCATTGACTCCAGGCAAAATTCCAGTCAGTACCGCCTTCTGCTCTAGATTTTCCTCCGTTAGTCCGAAGCCAATCAAATTTTGTCTTGCCACGAACAAAACTTCTTAGTAGTTCCGAATTGGTTGCTATACTTCAAGAGAAGTACGCCAGAACAAAAATTTCAACGTCTCCTCCAGCCCCGGTTTTGGAAAAGACTGAACAAGTCAGGAAAAGCCGTCAAAAATGGCTTTATCCGGCATTGGCTACTCCAATGCCAAGAACTGCCAACATGGGATTCGGATCCAGTCCATCACGATCCAAGATTTTCGTAGATTGACCAAATTCTTAGATCAATCCAAAATCCCGTATTACACCTTCACCCTCGCTGAGGAGCGCACTCTACGAGTGGTCTTCCGCTCCATCCCAGTCGGGATTAAACCCGAAGAAGTTATGAAAGACCTTCATCAAAAAGGCTTCCAACCTATCAAAATCTCACGCATGACCCGCGGAAAAACTCCCATTCCCTTGCTTATGGTGGAAGTCCCACACGATACGCAAGAAATTTTCAGCCTCAAAGAAGTCTGTCATCTTACGACTTCTGTTGAGAAACCCCGAAAGCTTGACCGGGCATCCCAATGCCACAGATGCCAACGCTTTCACCACTCCGCCAAAAACTGCCATGCAGATTTCCGTTGCGTGAAATGCGGTGGCTCGCATGACACGCACGCATGCAGGAAAGTCCCCAATGCCCCAGCCAGGTGCGTTAACTGCGGTCGCGATTACACCGCCAGTTACTTAGGTTGTCCGCACTTTCCCAAACCGAAAGTCGCTTCCACGACCAAAACTTCAAAGGTCGTGGCCCGTACTTTGACTCAACTAAAGAGTCTCCCTCATGGCAGTCGCCCATTGGGTGGTCTGTGGGTACTCTCTCGCAACTGCAAGCCGATTGACGCACGACCACCAGGAGCCAGCATACCTGACAGAGATTTTTACTCTGGTGCACTTTACCATGTGTACCAGCAGTTCAGATCTGGGTAAAAACGTCTATGACCTGTACACTCAAATGTCAGACAGGCCTATGCCTATGAGTAATGCTAAACAAAAGATTTCGGCAAAGATCTAAACTACAGTTGGAGGTTTTTTAGTGAGTCGGGAGACGTATGTAGGTCCGACCCAACCCCACACTATCTGACGAAGATAGTGTGCCTAAAAACAAAAGTCAGATACTCTTCAAAGACTTTTTTTATCGCTATAAAAAAAGTCAGTTTAGATCAGGTTAGGTTCGGTCAGGACAGGTAATGTGGCAGATCTTAGTCACTGAATTGTTGCGTAGTAGCAAAGCGATCTCAAATAGCTAGTTGCCTGAACGCCTGTTTTAACCTGTTGCTCTGTTTTGTTTTTCTCTACCTTCTGATCTTACCCGAAACACACGCATAACCGCCATTGCAGTAGAATTAACACGGTGGACAATTACGTGATAAAACAAACTTCTCGAAAGGCTACAATTCTACCTCGTTCGAAATCGCTCAGATGTTAATGTCGTTGATGTCTTCAGACTGAAGACATTGTGTTACTCTCAAAACAAGTAGTCAGAGACACAACAACTGCAATTACTTTTACTTATCAGCTTTGATAAGCATTTGTTAACAAAAACTAAAAAATTTAACTTATTTTGCAAGAACTGTCAAAGATATACCGTTGTGGCAGTTACTATAACTAGCTTTACATTTACTCATTCTGTTGTCATAAAATTACTTCTAGAAAATTATTTCTTTTAGGTGTAACACTTCTAATGTTACTGAGTGTACAATCAATTAATTTTTCAAACCAAAATTTAATTATTTGATGCTCCTAAACTGCTTTTGTAGTAAATTACTTCCCTGAAAAATTCATTAAAAAAGCTGAGATTAAAACAAAATTTTGTGGTATCTTTAATAAAACTCCAAATTGGGTTATGAGTGTCCAAATATTTTAAGTTGACGTTTCAATTTCCGGTTGTGTTTTTATTAATCCCAACAAACAATTTCCATTTTCATGTGTTTGAAATAAATTTAATCAAAACTGTCAAAACAATTTGGAATTTACGACTGTGTTTAAATATTTAAGTCCTTTAAAACAAGCTTTTGTAATATTGACATTTATTAAAACCTAGAGCTTTTTTTACATAAATGCATATTGTATTAGTTCAGGAGAAAATCGCCGTTTATCATCGTTAGGAACCTGGTAGAGAGGTTGACGGCATGTTTGGAGTGGCAGAGACAATGAATCACATTTTTATCAAATTAAGGCAATTTTTTCGTGATAATTTCTGGCTAAATAAAAGCCTGATTTACGTTATCGCAGCAAAGTTTTTTTCACATTTACAAACGGGAGGTGTCGTAAGTCTTAATCAGGTGACCGATCATGTATCATGGTGATGGAGTGCTGGCATGTATGCTGCGATTACATCAATTTACATGGGCTACCATCAGCTAGTATCTCAAAATCTAGGGGACATATATCATAGCCCAACTGACCCGCCACAAATACAGATAACAAAGATTTTACAAAAGTAATTATTTATTTAAAAATATTCATTTTTTTTTTCTTGGTAATTCGAATAGAATATTTTAGTATAAGAACTTTTATTTCGTTTTTCCATTTTTTTTTAAATTAGTTGTAATATGTCTTTAAAAAACGCTTTTTAAAGATAAGCTTTTAATTTTAAGAGGAAGAACACCCTTATTCCAGTTTTCTATTTTTTCTTTAGTTCTATTTGGTACAATCCATATCTCGTCACTACTTGAAAGTAGAAAGTAAAATTATTTAAGTTTTTTGTAAAAAATTAAACGTTTTAAAAAAGATATTTTACAATTTTTTTATAACGTTTAGAAAATATCAGACGTCAAAGATTAAAGAATTTAACAAAAAAAATTTTGTTACTTCTAAATTTTATAACTCGTATATAAATAAATATTAGAAGATGCAAAATATATAGTTTTATAGAAAATTAAACGCTCTACAAAAAAGGTTTCTTGTGGTTAATCGATTACTGTAACCACTTAGAAAATATTCGCATTTTAAAAACCTAAATTTGAGACTAAATCCTCAATTTTTTTAAATGGTTGGAGTAATCGATTAACCACAAATAACTTTTTTTGAAGAGCGTTTAATTTTCTACAAAACTATATGTTGGGCATTTTCTAATATTTATTTAACTGCGAGTTATAAAATTTAGAAGTAAAAAGAAAATTTTTGTTAAATTCTTCAAACTTTGACCTCTGATATCTTCTAAACGCTAATAGCTATAAAAAAAATTGTAAAACATTTTTTAAAGCGTTTAATTTTGTACAAAAAATGTAAATAAAATTTTTCTGTACGCTCAAGTAATGACGAGACATTAATTTTGCTAAATAGAACTAAAGAAAAAATAGAAGATTGAGATAAAGGTGTCCTTCCTATTAAAATTAAAAACTTATCTTTAAAAAGCATTTAAGAGGTCAAATATGACCTTTCCAGCAATTTTCAGCCAACTTGAATTTATTTAGAGAATTTCATTTTAACAGAGTTGACTACACATTTTCAAGTAACGTCATCTGTCATGAGAAGGTTTGGCTTAGCAATTTTGATAAATTAAGAGTTACAGATTCCTTCTTATTGTTACTTATTTTAAAATTCAAATTTAATATAAAATTATTATATAAACTTATGTTTTATTAACTTAAAGTCTTGGTAAACTAAATGATCTTGTTTAATTAGACATTTTGATTTCAGTTTGTACAGTTTTCCAGCGATTTGATATTCCAAGACCGTTAAACTTTTTTCAGTCTTTTTATTATCTAGTTAGTTTCACTAGCCTTTCATCCGTCGCATCGTCCTTGGCAGTTGGTTTTTGGGGTTGTTTGTTTTATATTTGTTTATCGTTTGTTTTGTATTTTATTTATTATTTATTTATTGTTTTTGTTTTTTTTAAAGCAAAGACCAGGGTATTTTTAGTGAATGATTTTTAATTAAATTTATAAGTAAATAGTTGTAATTTCAGTTTCTTCACTTCATAATGCCTCGCCGCCTAAAAGG
Source organism: Tribolium confusum (assembly GCA_029207805.1). Lineage (NCBI taxonomy): Eukaryota > Metazoa > Arthropoda > Insecta > Coleoptera > Tenebrionidae > Tribolium > Tribolium confusum. The sequence goes on from JALGAY010000004.1 coordinate 4,126,960, forward strand.
TTTCACAGACAATCATCCCTTTTACCCAAACCTTGTGCGGTATTTTAAGGAGCATCTAGATGTTTTAGAACACCAGAAAGGTCTCAAAATAGCTCAAGTGAGAGAGTTTGCTCAGTAAGTAAAAAATACTAAAAACTGTCTTCCTAGGCCTATACGCAATAAGACACAAGTGAGCCGTCGGCCTTGCTAATTTATTTCTAATAACTATTATAATGTAACTTTTTATTTCTTATCCTGTTGCAGGAACACCTACAAGACTGCTGCAAAAAAACCTGTTCTTGAAAAAATTAGGTTATTTTCGATAAATAATCATCAACGCCTTCTTTCCGCTGCACGAGATCTCCAAGATCCTAAAGTTACCACTTCTTCTCCTTCCCATCCTACTCTCAAATCCTCTCCTATTCTTTCTTCACCTTCTACTTCATCCCACTCTTTACCCCCTTCCTCTCCTACTTCTTCTACTCCTTCTCCTCCCCCTTTACCTTATTCTCCTCCTGTAACTCGTGGCACATTGAAAAGGAAGAGAAGTTTAAGCGTTGGTAAGTTTAGCAACACTTTTTACATAAAATATTGTTAAAAATAAATTATAGATTACACAGACAAAATAAAAAAAGAGAAGAACACAGACAAAATACAAAAAGGAAAGAAGTAAAAGTACCATAATAAAAAATTACTTTTTGGTAAGCGTAAGATTGAATGTTATATATCTGATTATGTTTTTTGCAGATTTAATATATTTATGCTATTTTGCTGATCTAGTGGCCTCAATGTTTTCAGTTAGTAATCCATATAACTGCATCTATCGCGTCTTTTAAATAATATTGGCGGAAAGTCACTACTAGGGTTCAGGAAAAGATAGGGCTTTAAAAAATGTGAGTAAAATTGATAAAAAGAATTAAAGAAAAAGGTCAAATATGATTTTTTCAGCGATCTTAAGTTAATTTGAATTTGTTTTAAAAATCCCGTTATTTTACAGGTTTAAATTTTTCCGAAATTTTAAAGTTTAGAAGGTGTTGAAAACAACGAAAACAAGAGAGAAAGATGCGTTTTTTGTAAAGATCGGAAAACAAGATTCAGGTGCCAAAAATAATGTACTGCCGAGTTACAAGACTAACCTCCGGTTGCACAAACGTCAATCAAATTTGACGGACCATTAAACTCTGATTAAATGAAAATACCGTGCTCTGATTGGCTTCAAATACGTAATACGAGATAAACAAGCCATTAATTTTGATGAACGTTTGTGCAACCGAGCATTACAATGTTAAAAATTAACATGATTTTTATGTTTTAATATTATCGATAGAAAGACTTCTATTTTGTTTTGTTTGTTACGTGTTTTTATAATAAATATATGCATTAAATTTAATTTAGTTTTTTTTGGGTTTAGCACACTCTACCTGTTTAGAAAATATTTGCATTTTAAAAACCAAAATTTTAAACTAAATCTTCAATTTTTTTTAAATGGTTGGAGTAATCGATTAATTACAAAAGATTTTTTGTAGAGCGTTTAATTTTCTACAAAACTATGTGTTGCACATTTTCTAATATTTATTTATCTACGAGTTATAAAAGTTAGAAGTAATTTTTTTTATTAATTTTTTTAAATTTTGATCTTTGATATCTTCTAAACGCTAATAGCTATAAAAAAAAAATTTAAATACCTTTTTTAGAGCATTCAATTTCCTTCAAAAAATGTAAATAAAATTTTTCTGTACAATCAAGTAGTGACGAGATATAGATTTTACCAAATAGAACTAAAAAAAAATAGAAAACTGAGATAAGGGGGTTTTTTCTATTAAAATTGAGAGCTTATCTTTAAGAAGCATTTTTTAAAGATGCCTAAGTATCAATTTTTTAGTGTCGGTAGTTAAAAAAACATATTCGATTTTGTTGGCCCAACCTAACGTATAATATACTTTACAACTAGTTTTCTAAAAAAAATTTTTATTTGTTTTTTGTTTTTCTAATTGTCATTATTTTACGCCTTTAAATTTTTTTTACAATCTTCTATTAGTTTATTTTATCTAGCCGTCGTTTTTTAGAATTTTACAATTTTTCTATAATTTTCTGTTGTCCTCATCTACCAATTGTTTTCTGTTCTACTGCTCTAGAATTTTCTACTGCTTTTTTTTTAATCGTCGTTTTTTAAATTATTTTAAAACTTGTTTGTTTTTCTACAATTTTTCTTTGCTCTTCAGCCATTATTTTCCAAATTTTTCTAAATCTTGTTGATCTTAGTTTTAAGAATAGTCGTTCAAATTTTTTTTTTCCAAATGCTATTCTAGTGGTTTCTAGTGTTCAATAACTGATCACTGATTATAAGCTTCAGAACACAGTGACGTAAAACTTTTTTAGACCTTTAATGACCTCACAATCGAAGACATTCATCAACAATGTAATTTCTCCCAACCCGGCGCATCCACCAAAATTAAAAGTAAATTAATCTTATTTGACGTGTAAGTTTTCTTCAAAATGCTATTCTTGTAGTTTTTGATGCTCCGTAACTTGCCACTTTTTTATGCTTTAAACTGTTTTAGTCACCAAAATTGATATTAAATTTAGATGATTCTACGTGTAGAATATATATATTTTTTAAATGCTATCTCTGTAGCTTTTAATCCCCAATAGCTCGTCACTGCTTTTATGCTTCAGACGTAAAATTTTTGCAAAATTTTGATAGCCCTATTGTGAGGCATTCTCTAGACATTCTCTATCTGTAATTCTCACTAAACCGGCGCATCCACCAAAATTAGAATAACATTTAGCTGATTTTACGTGCAAAATATTTTTTGAAATGCTATTTCTGTAGCTTCTAATGTCAGATAGCGCGTCACTGTTTTTATGCTTGAGAACGCAGTAACATAAAATATTTTCAAAACCCTGATGACTTCACAATCGAAAACATTTCTTAAAAATGTAATTCTTACTAACCCGGTGCATCCACCAAAATTAAAACCAAATTTTGTTGATGCTACGTGTAAAATATCACCTTTAAAAGTCTTCATTTTATATTTAAGATATAAATACCTAAATATAGATTTATAACCGCCCGCAATTCAGCTTTTAAATTCTTAATCTCGCCCCTACTTGACATTTCAGATTCAATTAATTATCAAGTGGTTGGTAAAGTTTCATAATTGGTTGAAATCCATTATTTAACGTGCAATTATTCTCGGTGAAATGCAGGCCATCAGCATCGGCAAACTCATAGTCGCCTTTGGATAGATAACAGGTTAAAGTTAGTCCAGTGTCGTGTAAGTTCTCACTGATATTAGATTCCAGCCTCTGGGAACAGTGCAAGCAGCAAAGTTCGGCTGATGCAATTGTTCGAAGCATTAATGACACTTCAGAAACTGAGGCTGTTTTGCTAACGTACCTTACTATCATTACCCGACCATTCTGAAACGAGCATCGCACCATTAATGATAGGTAGAACGCGTTGAAACTCTCATCGAGTCTTCTCTAAAGTTGAAGCAAGTCATTAAAATGTCGCATCAACGTGATGAAGACCCACTATTCGAATAAACTCTTGACGAGAGACAAGTGATAATATTTTCCCGAGAAGGATAAATTCGATTATGGGTAGAGGAAAATTGGCGCTGTTTAATCCTCCCAGGACACGAAGAATCGCATTAAGGAGGTGAATACGAACAGGCTTCCATAAATGTTGATGTTATTATTATAGAGGCGTTACGACAGTTTCCTGCTGGGTGCCGCTTTTGCCCATTAAAGCTTTAACATAAGCTAATTTACTTAGATTAGGTTGACGATAACTAGAAAGAACACTACGGCCAGGTGGAAAAGTCGTTAAACAAGATTTTTATACAAGACTTAATCCTAAAGATTAATAATTAAATTACTAAGAATTCCTCTTATCCTCAATTTGTTTAAAAGTTTGAGTCATCGAAATAAACGATTTTACTACCAATAAAACTTTCACTCCGGTCATACCAAAACGATTTTATTTCGCTTTTAGCGTATTAAAAACTTTCAATTTTTTCCTTTAATTATTAATTCCGTCTTGAAATTGGATATTAAACCCTCAATCTATTTTACCAAAGTTATAATTGCTAAGTGAATAGCTTATTTAGATGCACGTTTCAGCAAAATTAAATTATATGTCACAACTGGTAAAACCGAGGATGAAGCAAATTCAAATATGCAAACACCATTGACAAACCGGTTTCTCCGTATCCGTACGATGTATCCGCATCTAATATAGATACAGAAGCGTTAACCTTGAGTGTAAACCGATGTAGTGAAAGCAGTGTTACGTTTACGTCTTGTCACAGTTTTTCAATTTTCTTGCTTTGTTTTGCGGGGTTAAGTTTTACGGTTTTGACACTTATGCAACTACGTAAAACACCAATAGGAAAACCTAAAGAACACAAAATATTTTGTATCCATAAACGTATGCCTAAAAGTGTTACGTTTACGCAATACGGACAAACCGGTTTATGCGTGACCATACGGATATATCCGTATTTTAATACGGTTGACTCCTCCTACTTTACGTATTTTTAAACGAATACAGTAACTTTAAAAGATAAACCGACATAATGAAGATAGTGTTACGTTTATGTTTACGGTTGTGACACTTAACTACGTAAAACATCATTAAGAAAAGCTTTAGTCTTAACTAAAGTATGTAATACCTTTCGTATCCGTAAACGTATTTTCAAAAGTTTTACGTATACAGATAAACAGGTTTGTCGTAAGTAAGTATAAATAGCAACATAACTATTGTTTCCTTCACTACTTAGTTAATGTAAGGTCAAGTGTGAAAAAGTTTTAAGCCAAAATAAGGACTAAGTTGTTGTGAGGTTAAAACATTGCGTTTAATTCAAAAAGTAGGACACGACATCAGTTAAAACTTTGGATAAGTGCGCAGTGAACTTTTCAGAGTGTTCGGTTATTCCACAAACAGAAGTTTTCTAATAAATCGTTTATTACAAGAAAAGAAATAACTTTAGAATTCTGTTTATCAATCTGATTGCTTAGAGCAAACAACTTACCTACTAGAAAATTGAGACATTTATAAATGTTACAAACAAAATCAGTTGTAATAAAAATAAGAAAAATATTTTTACATGCAAATATAAATGTTTGCGAGAGTTGAGAGAATAGATTATTTATTTGTATAAAAAACTATTGTAAAATAGTTATTTTCATGTGAGGTAATTTATATTATACAAAGTGAAATTAATTTGAAACACGATACGCTGCAGAGTAATATCAAAATACTAGACGATATAAACTAAAACTTCTTACTCAAATAAATTGCTGTTATTGTTTTATCATTTTAATAAAAACAAAAATATTAGTAAAAAAACTAGGTGTCGTCAAGCAAATTTGCATAATTTAGCGAGGGTAGTAACTAAAACATATTTGCACGGTTTTTCAGCGCTAGACCAAATGTTTATTATTAGGTTTTTCAGTTACTGTAGTTAGGTTTTATATTGTTAAGTTTATGTTACTTTATAGATGTTTTTTAAAATTACCACAAAAAATTAGATTAGATTAACAAACCTAAAGATTGTTATTGTAACAAATTATAACTACAGATTTATTTATTTATTATTTCATAAATACCGTAAAATGCTAATATAGTATGAATTCGTAAAACTACCAAAAATAGCAATAAATAAATTGCTAGAAATCCTAAAAAAAGTATATTACTCGATAAGTATTAAGATTACCTTTTGATTACCTTGAGACTGCTATTAGATTAGTAAATATTTGTAAAATTACCACAATATTATATATTCAATGACCTAAATTATTACACACAAAATCTGTATTAATTAATTTAATAAACAAATTTTATTAACAAATTATAAATTATAGGGTAAACCCAGTTTTGTTTACAACCGACATATCTTTTAGATATCTTAAAATTCTGGTTTGCAAGCTTATTAATAATTCAAAGCAATATCTGCAGATCATATGACATTCTTTACATCCTAATTGTTTTAATATCTATAATTACCTTAGCTTGCAAAAATTAGATTTTTGTTTTCAGTAGTTTTTTATCTTAGTTTTTTTGTTTTAGTTGTCATCAGCTATTTGTAGATTATTTTATTTACATTTATACACTAAAGTGAATAGATTTAATTGTTGTTTATTTTGCAAAACTAAAAAACTGTTTTCTAAAAACGCCGTAAAATATGCAACCAATTAAATCTATTCGTTTTAATGTGTGTAACTTCAGACACTGAAATATAGGTTTCTTGGCACTTTTAAAAAATGCTTTTTCAAGATGAGCTCTTAATTTTAATAGGAAAGACTCCCTCATCGCAGTTTTCCATTTTTTTTTCAGTTCCATGTGGTAAAATTTATATCTCGTCACTACTTGATTGTACAGAAAAAATTTATTTACATTTTTTGTAGGAAATTTAACTCTCTAAAAAAGGTATCTTACATTTTTTTTTAACTCTTAACGTTTAGAAGATATCAAAGGTTAAAGTTTGAAGAATTTATCAAAAATTTCTTTTTTAATTCTAAATTTTATAACTCGTAGATAAATAAATATTATAAGGTGAGCAACATACGATTTTGTAGGAAATTAGACGCTCTTCAAAAAAAGTCGTTTGTAATTATTCGATTACTTCAATCATTTAAAAAAAAATGGGGATTTAGTATCAAATTTTGGTTTTTAAAATGCGAATATCTTTTAAATGGTTAGAATAATTAATTAACCACAAGAGACCTTTTTTATAGAGCGTTTAATGTTCTACAAAACCATATGTTGCGCATTTTATAATATTTATTTATCTCTGAGTTATAAAATTTAGAAGTAGAAAAGAAATTTTTGTTAAATTCTTCAAACTTTGATCTTCGATATCTTCTAAATATTAAGAGATATGAAAAATTGTAAGATAACTTTTTTGTAGAACGTTAAATTTCCTACAAAAACTGTAAATACAATTTTTCTGCACAATTAAGCAAAAACGAGATATGAATTTTACCATATGGAACTGAAAAAAAAATTAAAAACTGCGATGAGAGAGTCATTCTATTAAAATTAAGAGCTCATCTTGAAAAAGCATTTTTTAAAAAAGTCTAGGAATTAATTTTTCAGTGTCAGAAGTTAAAAAAAATAATCGATTTTTTTGGCCCACCCTAGTGTGTATCAATGTATATGTAGTGATTTGCAGGTGACATTTTTAGCTAATTTTAGGAAAATCAAATTATACAAGTTTCTGATATTTTTTAAACATTAATAATAAAAAAATAGTTGTTAAATAATTAAAAAAATAGTTTTTAAATTACCTTCTAATAAACAAATCTAGGAAAAGTGTTTCATTAAGTTTCACGCATTTTGGTTTTACTAGAAGTGACCATAACTTCCAGTTTTTAAATAGATTTTATATTTTTGTAATATAGTTAAAATAAATTTAATTTTGTAGACATGCTGCTAAAATTTGCATGCTGTCGAATTACCGATTAAGCCCCGATTTAGAAAAAGCGATGAAACATCAATTTTAGCTTAAAAAGAATCCAAATTGTGTCTAATTTTACCAGTTGTCTAGTTACATAGTATTTAATTTATTGCAAAATTAAAAAATGTAAAAGCACTTAAAACGCTAACTTATTAACGAATTAGAATTTTATTTATTTTTTATTATTTTTGTATTAAAAAAATATTTTTAGGTTAATTTACTTTTCCGACAACTACATTTTTAAACAGCCGAAAATTATAGTTTTTTAAAAAATTAAATTAAAGTTTTTGGGTGATAAATAATAAATAGAAAGAACAAACACACAAAAGCTCAGATATCACGTTGTACGAGACTAATTCTTGTTAGATATTTAACGTGATTAAGAAGAAAACTCAGAAAAAGTTTAGTCACTACTTGTGCTTTTTATTTGCACAGCTTTTTCTTGTAAAAACTTGCAGTGTACGCAAACATTTTATTGATTTCTTAAAATTATTAAACAAAATTAGAAAACCTTGTCGGGTTTAATAATAATTGTCTTTACCTTTATTTAATTTAAGTATTTTTAAATTCAGGACAAGCATCGTAGTAATAATCAACAAAAGTTTGATTACATTTGTAGATTTTTTTAAAGTAGTTTGATATTTTTGTTTGCAACAAATCTCATCCTCTTCCCCTTTCCTGCTGTTAGAAATTTATGAGTCTAATAAATTCTATCAAAGTAAGTCCATTCAAATAAAAACAAGAAAGTTTTGTAATCATTCCCAAGATTAAAGTTAGTTTCTATCAATACTATCACAAGTTATGATGCAGTTGCAAACTCAATTAATAGATAGGAAGACATTAGTTATTGATTTGCAGTGTCTACCAAGTTGTCTACACAAGAACATTTGCAGAGTTAGTACCAACATAATTTACTTGCTTTCGTATAACACACCTGTGTTGTACAACTATCTAAGAAACTTACTCTATATTTATTAAAGAAGAAAGAACAACTCTACAATAAAACATTTCTCATTCAACTCTAAACTTTTATATAGGTAATATCTAGTTATTTGTACTTTAGAAATTGTATTTTTAAAGTTAAGCTTCTTAAATAAGAGTACCTAAATGTACAAAGTTGAAACTATGACATAACGAAGGATCGTGTATAACGAGTCGCAAAGGATTTTAAAGCAAACCGCCCTAAAATAGTTGGTCCTTCGAGACCCGTCTCTCGATTGTTCTCATTGAAGAATAACTCTAATAACGTCTCGACGCGTGTGCTTCTAATCAGACTAACTATAGTGAGAGTGACGACGGGCACTCCTTTGCTAGAAGATAGCAGGAAGCTCGTTAGTTGTTATCGCCTCGGTGGGGCAGTTGTCACAGATAAGACTCGTTCACAAAGCCTACGTTGTCTCAAAAGCACCTTCACTTATTGTTAAAACTTACCAGTAGGGTGCTTTTAGCACCTAATCAACATTTTTATAACAAACTACTCGAAAACCTTGGAGGATTTTATCGGAGAAACGTAAACCGTTCAAGCAGGCCACTATTAGAGAGAGTTTGAGAAAGGGTTTACGCTTGGGTGTGCTATTGCTGTGTTAACAATACTAAATCGTACGTGAAGGTTACAAGGATACGGGGGTCATAAGGATATGGCCAATACAAGGATTTAGGACGGTTTCTTCGACCCAAAGGTTATGACGTTTTTACAGACGCTATGCGGATAGGACGTGCGGACTGCATTCTAATCAGAGCATTATGGGAAATGACGGTTTTAGCACGTTTTGTACTTTACTAAGTTTTTTTTAAAAACATTCTCAAAATTTTCTAATAAACATGTGTAAAGCATCAATTGATCGAGTGTTGTAGTAAGCCACTTCTTCATCCGCTTTCTTCTCCATCAGAAGTATGGCTCTATTATAACAACAATATGATACAATGAAAAGCACCTTATTTAGGTTTTTGTTGTCTGTCACCCAGTAGTTTTAGAGTCAACAAAAAATTTTTTTCTGGACGTTTTTGCTATGTTTTTATGTTTTTAAGGTGGCTAAATTAGAAAAGAAGACCACAAGCACATGGTTTCAGACATATATACAAAAATCCCTACTAGCGCTACTTATTAACTGTTCATTTTAACCTAATTTATTTTAAATATAATAGAGAAGCTCTACTGATAAGTTTTAGCTAAAGTTGGGTGTGACTGCCTTTTAAACATTTGCTTTTTCGTTTAGATAAATAAATATATTTTGTGGTGGCTTTGGTATAGCTGTAAATTCAGTACACAACGTTGCATGAAATATGAGTCAAAGCCATCGTCGGGCAACGTTCTCGCTATTTTTCACTTATGTAAAACTACGTGATTTTAGAATAGAGCACGTAAAAGTGCGCTAGCAACACATGTCAGAACGAAAATAATAAAAATGTCTGTAGATTATTGTGGTTGCGTTCTATCGTCAATAAAATTTTGGTCGCATCTCTTCTAATTTCGTTGACGTTTTTCATAAAGAGAGCGTCAATGTCGAAAGTTTATCCGGCCTTCAACAATTCGTGTTTATCTTTAGCCGAGATTGAATGACTGTGACACAGAGAGCATACTAAATAAAACAAGTGATCTCAGCGGGCCGCAGAATCAGAACAAAAGAGGAGTCAGCAGAAAGAAACTATTCAGGCAAAGATGTCGAGAGTCAAAGCAAATTGGGATCGTATCAATGGAGCGTCTGAAACGTCTTTTTGTCTCCAAGAAGAGGTCGCTCCCAATTCGAAACTTAATTATTTCACTAAGAGCTGCAAAGTCCTGAAATATTTCCCAAAAAAGCGAAACAGATGTAATTTGCTCGAGATTTTACTCTAAAACAAGCTGATTAAGTTCGGAAATCGGGGCAACGCCACTTGAAAAACTCCAAAACAAACCTAATAATTTTCAAGCTTGCCAACCGACATTTTTTTCGCGTTAACAGTTCAAGAAAGCGCAGCTTTGGAATTCGTACACGTAACATTTGGACGTGACAAGCTTCATTTTATGAACTCGTTGTTGTACATTTCTGCTTCAAGGATCGATTCAAGCACAATTTTCTTTTATAGACGGTTAATTACATGTTTAAACTTTTGCCAGCAAAGGCGCTAACGTTGTTAATTCAGACACAAGATGGGTACGAAATGAGGCTAGAAAACAACATTTTTTTTACACAAATTTTAAAAAAAGGTAATCCACAGTTGCAAAAATACTACAAAAACAACAAATTTTGAAACGATTAATAATTTAGATTCTAACTCAGAAATAAAAATAAAGTCAAAAATAGTAATTTTATTTAATAATTGAGTTTGAATTTTAATCAAAACAGATATTAGAAAGTCGTAATAAGCAAGAAGCAGAACCGTGAAGTGATGTAATGGCTTTTAATTCTAAAAGATGTTTTTCGATTTGTCTTGTACGCAATAAAGATCAAATTTTTTCTTTACGTCATTTACAAGTTATCTTATATTGTTAACAACAAAGTTTATATTGGTCAGACAAGACGAAGAAATGCAATAATAATAAATAAACCTGTAAGAACAAAAAAAAATTCAAAAATGCAGATCTAACTAACTTTTTTGCGCGATCGGTTGTTTTTATTAGTTTACAGTACTTGTTTCAACGACGGTAGGTTGCTGTTACTGGTTGCTACGTGTAACAAAACGGTAAGTAATTCACTTACCGTTCAGTGAACGGTAAGCAATTAAATCTAAAAAAAACAATTTTGCGATTTATTTATTAAAATTAAATGTACAATTATTATAATTAATAGTAGTAATTCCACTCTTATTTGAGTTTCTAGTGTTAATAGACAAACTTTCCGACGTAAAAGTCCCAGGTTGTTGTAATAGTCCACCAACATCGCTGTGTAAAATTTTATGAGCAAATTCAATTTTGTTTTGGAGGGAATCTTTCACGTAACTCTCGGCCACCGTTGATGAACGCCACCCACCATGTCTTTTTAGTCCCAACACATCAACTCCGTTATTCGCCAAAAGTGTAGCCGATGTGCGTCGAAACGAGTGTCCAGTAAAACCTTCAGGGGCTTGCAACTTTAAATACTTTGCAGTTTTTGACGGCCAGCCTCCAATTGTGCCTTTTCCTGTGACTTGCCTAGTGCATTTGCCATTTCGATAGTTCAGAAATAAATGATCTGACGTTGGGTTGCTTGGTCGAATTCTTATGTATTTTCAAAGTATTTCCAAATAATGAACTGCTTCATTTTCTTTATTAATAACTGTAACCGTTCGCTGAATATTTGTTTTTGTATTTGGAATATTTACTATAAACATTTCTTCATGTTCTTCTATGTCACTCATTTTAATATTGTACAATTCCTCTTGTCTACAAACGCCCGATACTCCCAATATCATTGCTACCTGCAAATATATTGTTTCCTTAGAACTCAGATGTACCACCTCATCATCTACAACATACCTTTTGAATTAAAAATTGTTCGTCTGGTGCTTCATTCAAGAATTTTTCCATGTCTTCTTTGGTAAAAATTTTAGCCTTCTTAGGCCGATATCTAACATTTTTTCTCTTAAGATAAGCAATTAATGTAGCAAACTTAGAAATATCGATAGCATCATGGAGAAAAATTGCACTCTTCAGCATAGAATACTCCGCCCATAAACTGCCTGCGGCCTTCAAGTATCTACTTCTCACCACAAAATACGCTAACAAGCTCTTTTCATTTACAGAAATCTTCTTTGCTTCACGCCATTCCTTAAACAACTTGTATGTCTGTTCATATCGGGCTTTAGATTTTTCTGGAATTATTGCCGAACATCCTTCTTGCCAAGCGTCTTCTAAATCATCCGGTAGATCATCACTATCGCTCATATTTGCTTCGAAAACAGAACCACAAAACAGAACTATGTAGGAATGGTTGTATCAAAAAGACAATTTTACTTGTTTGGAACAAAACTATAGCAACCATAAAACAGCCACCCAAAGTTTTCAGTTTCAATCTTCCCGATTATCACAAATGTATTGATATAAATTATTATTATTATTCTAGAAACTCCAATCGCGCAAAAAACGTTATAAGCATGTCGAGCGTTAAGAATTACCGTTCTCAGACAATAATTGGAGTCGTCGCTTCGCTCCTCCTCCAAACAATTGTCTTCGAACGGTAAGCATTCCTTACCGTTCTCCATACTTAATATACTATTGTTATTATATTTCTTCTAATGTCTCTATCTTTTCTGGTTTGTATCAAAAGATCATATTACAGTACCTACCTCTCTGTTTTAAAAAAATGTCAAGCTACATTGATTATCAAATATTCATGTATTTTTTAATAAATAAAACAGGGCTTTCCTCTGAACATTTGAATAATGCAATGAGAAACATCACCAGTCGTGTATGTTCTATTTACCAAAATAAAAAGTTGATTTTGTAAATAGGTCACTCAGTAACTTTCCATAAAAAATTGAAAACAATTGAAGATAACAAATATCCTTGCAGTTATAAATCCTAATCTGTTGTTTGTCGTCCCTTTATGCATTATTCTATCATCAATGCTCCTAGCATGCCCTGGCGGCTTTTATTGCAGACGAAACCTCGTTGAGACTAGAACTGTTGATTCATGGTGTGGTCATTTGTTTAACCGCCTCATCCTTCTCCAGTTAAACTGTAAATTCAGACGGCTGGAAAAGGATTACGTCGTCTGAGTCACGTCAGAAAAGTTTGAAAAATTCTCACTCCATGCACACGTGTCATTTTTAATTGAAACAAACTGTACATTGGCGAGTTTGTTTCAACACGAAACTTGATTAAAACAAGAGGATTATCTATTCGCGGCATGCTCGGCTTGTAACAAACTAAAAGGACGAGTTTTCTAGATATACCTGTTTTCCTATTGCCCGAGTTGGAGTTAGGAAAGAGCCCAGATTAGTTGAGTAGTTTGCTCGAAAGTGATAAAGACGCGAAAAGCATTAAAAAGAAAGAAATTTGAATTGGGATAGTTGGAAGTTTGTTTAAGTGAGGATTTTTTGTAAATGCGAATGCACAACTTTGCCATTTTCCGAGTGCATTAGTGGGGAAATAAAATTTTGTTCTGAGGCACTTTAACTAAAACATATTTAAGTTTAATGGCATTTCAGGACAAGGATTGTAGGAGAATATTAAATCGAGGCATTTTTGTAAGCAGACGTTGACTTCGAAGCCTTATAAGAGACTTATTAGAGTTCACAGTTTTAAGAATTCTAAAGTAAAGATTTATTTAGTCAATACATTTGTAGAAAAAATCTAATTAAAGTAGTTATTATTAAAAGTTAAAAAAAATTTCTATTAGAGGGAACTTTTCGTTGCATTAATGCTATCAGGATCGAATCTTTTGTTGTCCACAGAACGGTCAATTCCGTTTTTTTTTGTTCCTTGTATTAATCAGGTGAAACTAATTATACAGCTATAAAACTAACAAATAAAAAAATTTAGTTAAAGCATTTAAGACAAGAAGTAAAAAATTTGTAAATCTTGACCTGATTTCAGACATGTATTAACTGTAAAAATTGCTATTTATTTTTGTAGTCACTCAAGTGCCGACGATTCTAAAAAAACCGTTATAAACCACGTTTCATTTCAAAACTTCTTTTTGTGTAGAAAAGCACCCATTCCGTGCTGTAATTCTCGCTGAAATTTGGTATTTGCGTTTGCCTTTGTGCCACTATTAATTAGAGTCGTCGAGCGCTTGTCATACACCTACAATTTCCACTTTCTGGAGATAAACAATGTACCGAACAATTTTTCGCTCAGTTACAGTTTCAGTCTGAAAACTGAAACGAACACGCAGGAATTTACCGGAATCCTGCAGGACCTGCGTGTCTGATATCCGCAATGTGCCTAGGGAGAGCGCTTATTCTAACTTATATCCGAAACATGATCTGACGTACGCATTTTCTTTCTCGGCACACACACGTGGAGAAATCCAAATAAAAGGAAAATATGGACGGCGAAATGCGAAGATAATAAATAATTATAGGGCTATGTAGTGGATGAAAAGGGGCAAGCAATAAAACAGTAAATAAATTAAATAAAGCGAGGAGTTGCAGAAACAAAAAGATTGTTTATTAGAAAAAAAGCTCTGTAAAACTGAAAGATTAAAAAGCAATTGTCTTAAATGTCTTTGATAGTTTTGTTCATCTATCTGTCAAAATAAAAAATCAATAAATTATTTTTGGAACAACTAAAGAGGGTAATAATCGATGCACTGCTGCAAACCATGTTTGTAATTAAATTATTATATTTGCTAAATAAATCACAAAAATAATAAACAGACTGTAAATTTTTTAACAGTGGCAATGTTTTAAAAAATCTTTTTTGTAAAAAAACATGTTTATAAGTCAATATAGCACTCGTTCTTTATAAAACTTAAACTACGCGGTTTGTTTTGTAAACCTAAGTAGAGCACTGTTGATTGCGTCACCAAACATGGCTGCTTACAGTCGTAGATACCTGCGTTTTTGTAAATCTTTGCTTATTGTTACATTTTGCTCTTGATATTTTGGTTGTTTTACAATTAATAAAAGACATATTTTGGTCTGTTAGGAATTAAGAAAAAAAACAAGATTTCTGCTTGGGGACTGTATCATGCTGTGACGTCATGTGGTAACGCTCAATTTGTCATGAAACGCTCACTTTATAGTCCTATTTTGTTAATGAAAATAGAGTTTTGTAATGAAAGCAAGACTAATTGAATTATGGCAAATTTCGTCTTAAATTTCCGTCTAAAACTCAATATAGCAAGGCACATTTATATAATGAATATATAACAAGTTTTCCACCGCAAGTATACGATTCTGGGCTTAATCCTTAACGCAGACGAAGACATTTGGAACTAGAAATGGAGTATATTAGAGTTGATGTATAGCTATGTGATACGCATAAGCAATTACTTAGCCCTCTATTGATAAAACTGGCTAATGGTATAGTCGCCGCATAAAAGCGGAAATGAGCTGTGAAGGAAACGTCTGTCTAAATTTCATCACCTCTGTGCCAAGCCAAAAATCAATAAAACGATACACAAACTACCAAAAATAAAATCAAAAAACTGTAGAATGAGCGTATTTTTTATCTCACTGCTATAAATCAATTCTTATCGCCCTCTCACGAAATTCTTACTTATCAGCAAACATTTATACCAAAGTAGATCATGTTAGAAAATATGTTAAAGTTTTACGATCAATTAAATTCTACAATAACTAGAGCGATCCGAGCTAAGATTGCCGAAGCAACATAAATCGGCAAACGAGAAAATTGCAGGATATGACAGTTATTGAGGGTTAGTGGCCACGAACACGTCTCGTCCGAGCTGCTTATCTGTTTGCGAGCCGTTAGCTTCGAGGATTTTCCAATTTTCGATTGTTCGGTGAAAAAAAAAGTGAATAATGCTTTTTTAAGTACAGTGTAAACAATAGGAACATTCTTAAAAAAATTGCCCAATTGGGAAATTAAGGAAGGGAAAGAAATGCGGGATTTATGGCTGTTTTACATAAGGATAAAAACATAACTGTAAAAAATTTGATGACGAAGGGTAATGTGATGAGGGACGTAATCGTGACCACACTCTATAAAATTACAAAAATAACAGAATTTCTTGCTTGTAAATAATGATGCGTAATAGTATATTATACATCAAGGTAGAGAAAACATTTTTATAGTTCAGCAGTTTATTGCCTACCTGAGATGCGTAGCATCAGGATACCTAGTAGATACATTTTTTATTGCGAGAAATTTTTACAGCTTATAGAATAAATTGTAATATAGAAACCTAGACGCTGTAGGCAGTATTTCTACAGCTTCTAAAAAAATTAAAAAATAAAGTTTACTGCAGATAAATTCTATTTAGATATGTAGAGAATATTAAGAACAGACAAACTTTTAATTAAAAAACGTTATTATTGACAACAGTTAAATAAGACGGGCTGGTGTAACTACAAAGGAATAGATATTTATTATTATAAAGGGGTTTAAATGGTAAAATAAACCGTAATTTAGGCAAGCTTTAGAAAATGGTGAAAAAGCCAAACGTGTAGACTTCTGTTTGGAAATTGCCTACAGAGTTTTGGTTCTGAGACTTACAATGTACAATGTTTTGACTTGATTTTCAAGTTTATATGATTGATAGTTCAATTCAGTGACTATTAATCATCAATAATAAAGCTTTCTAGTTAAGTGAGACATGTTGAGACAATTTCGCTGTTGTAATAAACAACAAATAAAAATAAACAAGAAACTAATTATAGAACATTTAACTAACATTCTTTCTTTTAAGAAATGTAAAAACTGTTTTATTTAATTTGCTCTTGCTCGGTTTTTAAGTCGATAATAGATAGAGTGTTCAGAGTGCCTTAAATGCAAAGAGCTAATAAAAGGGAAGTTAAAGGCGTAAACGGGAGAGTGGTTGGTGTAGTAAGTTTAAATTAAAAGAGCAGTAAGTCGAGCCAATATTCAGTGACGCGTAGGTAATGGGCCGATAAATCATCAAGTCTATCGGTCATAGGGCCTATAAGCCTTTGGCATACTCTGAGTTTCTTCTTTAGGAAACTTTACGAAGCAATAATAAATCTTAGAGCTTATAAGGAATTTAAGACTTCCTCTAAATAATGCAAATGCTGTCTTTAACATGCATATTAGTGTGTCGACGTAAACGAATGGTGTGGGTTTTTGTTTTAAAAAAAAATGCGCAAATTGCGACGACTGCGGAACTATTCCGACGATAGCCAATTTATCTCCCATATTTCAGGAAAAGCGCTGTCTGTAGCCAGAGGGTATTATATTTTCCTTTTGACTACTATTACACGTTCTGGAAGGAATAAAATTGCGAGATGATCGTCGTAAAAGATTATAATAGAAGTTTTAATAATTCCGCCTCTATAAAGAATAAAAATTATGTCTCGTGGGTTGTTCTTCATAAATTTCTAACTTTAAAAATAAAACCGCAATTTATTACAAACAAAAACAGTTTTATTTTATAGTAAAATTAGCTGCAGAATTCATTAAGTGCAAAAAACCGTTTCGTTACATTCCTTTGAAATTGGAGAATTCCAATTCGGACAACTCCTGGCTGCTTTAAATTGTCCTCCAGGCACGTCATGTAAAATTCCTGCTAGTCCCGACAAGACTCATATCCCATCCGGAGAAAAATAGAGGAAAGACTCGGAAGCGAAGATGGTTTTGTCTACAAAAGTAGAGAAGCATCGCGTGGTTTTTATACGTAATGACTTTAGAAATAGCCGTTTATTTATGGGTTTGGAGATTCACAAAAGGTGCCGATATATCATCATTTATTAGAATTGCATGTTTAAGAAACGATTCGGCTCATAATGCGGTCATTTATCATACAAAACAGATACGAGATTGTACAAATAAGGTTAAAACGAGCAATTTTATCCGAGTTGGTTTCTCGAATAATTTTGGACGGTTTTCTAGACACTTTTTCCAGCTACTATAATTTTTGTCTAGGAGTCTCATATGTTGGAAAATCCTTGTTAGAAAAGCTGTTACAGTTAAACTAGCAGTTTATTACTCTGAAGCTAAGAGCTTTAAGAAGCACATTGTAAGTTAGATATTTTTATTGGAAGTAGTGGAGTTTAATAATGTACAAATTCAACAGTTTATGAAGGGTTTGCTATTTGTCCTATAATTTGCAGATGCTTGTTAAGGCTTTTATAACGCAAAAACAGTTCTACACTTTATTTTATACGCTTTGAACACAAAGTTGCAACGGCTGCAACAACACCGAGATCGGGCGTTTAGACAAAACAACATTTGAGCAAACTGAGAAAAAAAAATTTGTTAGGAATGGTCAGTCGATAAACTGCAAATATTTTTTCCTGTTAACAAAATTGCTTTAAACTTTTTCTCACGAATGCTGGAACTGTAGTAATTAGTGAGAAATCAATAAATGGTTTCAAACAACTGCAATTTTCTAGTTTATTTCAGCAGGAAAAAACAATTATCAATTCTCAATAAAAGCTTAAATGATTGTTAGTTTTAATTAAAAAGGCTTTTAAAACTTTTAATAAACTTTGTTTTAGAATAATACTTATCATTAGATTTCTAGAACAAACTAAGTAAAAGTTGATTTTGAGTGTTCTTTTGAAACTGGCTTTAGGAACAAAATGTAAAATATGTAGGCTGTTTACATAGTTTTGAAAGTTTTGCTGAAACCCTAAACTCAAAGTTCTTAAGACAAAATACACTTATTTACAGTCTGCTTTTACATAAAAACCGTTTTTTTACAGTAACAAATTTTTTTCCGAAATATATTAAATATATTTTTGTTTCTGAATAATAAAAGTTGTTTTTGCAAAATTTTATTTATACAGGATGCTCCTTAATGATATGCGAATATTTAAGGGTGTAAATCTACATGAAAAATAAAATTTATGTTAGTTTGCTTTATAAACTATGGTTCAAAAACGTTTCTTTACAAAAACTCGAGGTGTTGAAGTTTAAGGAAAAAAATGGAAATTAATTAATATTTTCAGAACCGCTTCAGATATTTCAGTGATATTTAGTACGTAGTGAAAGTTAACAAAGGTCCATATTTTTCAATACAAAAAGAATTTTTTGCTTTAACAGTGGCGTGCGTACGGCTATCGACTTCGATATTTTTTTAGAAATATAAGAATAAAAAATAATAAATACAAGATCTGTCTTGATTTGTTTTCTTTCGATGCGCCATTTTTGAGTAAAAAAACTTGCAAAATTATTATTAATTTAATTGGAAAAATTAAATACATTAGGGGTAATAAACAACAATAACTGACAACATAAACATAACATTAAAACCAACAAAATGATTACAAAAGTTGTTGAAAATGGCCCCCTTCACTTAGTATGCATGCTTCCTCCTTCCTTCTCATGGAATTGCGCACTCGTTGAAATATCCGTGAGTGTTTTAATATCATAAGCTGCAACTATTCTTTTTCTTAATTCCTCTACATTGTTAATAAAATTGGGTACAGTAGTGTCTTAAGATAGCCCCACAAAAAGAAATTTAAACAGTTGAGGTCTGAGGACCTTGGTGGCCATTCTTAGATTTGGATAAAAAGTTTGTAAATAATTACGAACCGCTACACTGAAATGCGCTGGTGCACCATCATGCATGTACGACATATTGTCTCTTATTGCTAACAAAACATCATCAAGCAGCAAATGCAACTCTTGTTGAAGAAAATTGAGGTAGATCTGTTCGTCAAGTCGTCCCGACAAGAAGAATGAGCCAATAAAGTAGTTGCTAATAATTCCTGTCCATACGTTAACCAAAAATTGGTGTTTGAAACAAGTTTCGGTTACGACATAAGGATTCTCTTCTGTCCACAAATATTTATTGTGACAATTCTGATTGGCATTTCGAGAAAAATTAGCTTTGTCCGTGAACAGAATTATTGATTCAAATTGCGGGTTTTATGTAATATTTTTTGAAGATACCACTGACAAAAGACCACATGTCTTAGAAAATCAATAGGAAGTAATGCCTGTACTCTTAAAATATGGTAAGGATATAACAAAAAATCCACTAAAATTCTCCAAACAATTTTATAGCAAATATTTAAAAGTGTCTAGCGGTCTTCCTCCTACTTGTTTCAGGATGTTTTTCAACTTCGTGCAGCACTGCTTCCTCAATTTCAGATGTTCTCACACTTAGAGAACTACCTTCAGATTTTTCTTTTTGGACAGAACCAGTTTCAACAAGACGACGATGAATATTAGAAAAGGTTCGACTATCTGGCAAAGCACGACCGGGATATCTCTGATGACAAATACGTCTGGCTCGCTCACTATTACCGTCGGCAAGGCCATATCCGCCATTTCTGCATTTAAATAATTCACCATTATTAAGAAGATTGTAAAAACCAAAGAATGAAAAATATGTCCCAACGAACAGATTTGAATAACAGAGACTTACTAGAGAAAGTCAGATGTCAAAAGCCAGTGACATATTCTAGAGCAACTAGATATTTATTGCTAAATTGCGTTCTTCAATTACTACATTAATTTTCTCGGACAATAGAACGGTTTTATTTTTTTACTCAAAAATGGCACATCGAAGAAAAACAATTATTCAAGAGAGATCTTATATTTTAAATTGAAGGGGAGCCGCTCCCTCTTTAATTGTTTCTCGGGTTTTACATTAACTCTGTCATTATCTTGGCGCCTTTATATAACGATACATCGCATCTTAAAATTATCTAAAAGTTTACACAATCAATTTTTATTCGGCCAGAAGATAATTTAGCTTTCTCGTATAAGGTCCATGGCCGTGACGAATATCTCTCAGAATTACGCTATAAAATGTGATTTATAATGCTGAGAATGTTTTACATCTTCCTAGACTAGTTTGTAACAGTATATTTTAATAATAAAAACTTCTTTTATTAATATCTGAAATGCCCAAATTTTTGTTTTGTTTAATTAATTGATGAATGCTGGTTGTTAGGTTTATTAGTAAAACCCTCAATTTTGTTTCTATTTATTTAACAAAATTTTAAATTTTTGTATCATAGATCTAAATTAGAGAGTTCGAAATCAGGAAGCTTTCAACCCACTTTCCTCTTCTAATGAAAAAGAACTCAATATTATGAAAAAGCAATCTCGATCTTTATTCCCACTGAATCCGAATGGATAAAAAGAAGCTAATGATTCTTTTTGTACTTTGTGAAATCGAAACTCGCTTTAACGCAACAATTTTCCTTTGGTGTAGATTGAATCAAAAAATATTCAGCTGAAAAAAGCGAATAAACAAAAAAAGCATTCGGTCCCTCGTAAATTTCGAAGACAATAAGCTGATACTAGAGTGCTGTCAGAAAAGCGGACCTTAACAACTCTAGACGTCTCAATAGAGCGGATCATGGAGGGTTTATGTGCCTGTAAGGTGGCAGTCCTGGCAGCTAATATCTCTGTGCCGTGTGTGAGTTGTCGGTGAGGGTAAGTGGAGTTGATTGTGGTCCTCCGCTTTTTGCTCTTTAGGGCGGAAACAAGCGTCTTATACTGTTATCTTACAAAGTAGAGCCACTCATGATTGAGGTCAAAAAAATTTGACACGAGTTTTAATGGAAAATCATTTGGTAGCGTCTTCTAGTTAAATCCCGATAATCCTATCTTGCAGTGCTCGGGTTTAATTGAGGCACTTTATCGAAAGCTTTAGAGTACTGAATCTGAGTTGATATTAAAATTATTTGGGGATTATAAAGTGAATTAAGCTCGCTTACTCAGTGTGTTAGTCGTCAACGACACAAAAGCTTCTAAATAACGCTTTCATGGTCTCTAAACCAGTGTTTATAGATTTACCGAGCTTTTATTGCTTTGAGACGTGGTAGCAAAGCCATTAGTAAATAAAATTACGACGCGAACTTAATCAAGACTATATAAAGTTCCAGATCTGATTGTTATACTACACTAATTTTCCATATCTTACACCAGCTTTGACAATTTATTATTGTTCACTAAAGCCAAAATTTATTTACCAAACAAAAATGTCAAACATTATGATATAAAGTGCTATTATTTCCTATTTAATCTAAAATAAATCGGTTTTAATAAGTTATTTTTCGAATTTGTGTTTATATAAAAGTCTTTACAAAACGCTATAACTGTACAGCAATAATTAAGTATTTTAAAAACCGTGTAATTTATTTTCTTTAAAACTAAAAAACTGTCATTGCTATTAAATCTTTTGTAATTGTGGCAAATCAGTATCAGATTCTAGTTTTCTTCTATTTTATTGATTAAAACAGAGAGTTTTTTACAAATTAGTTTCTTAAAATTGCAATATTTTATAAAATATTTAATTAATTTTATATAAACCGAACTAAATCCTTGTGCTTCGCAATTCGCAAACAAATGGTATTTTGACCAAAAATTTTGAGAAAGCATGTTACTCTTAAATCACGGTGTAAGACAAAGAAGTAACTCAGCAGACAAGCTCAAAGTAGTAACAAACTGTTCAAATTCTACGTTAAACAACCACTGTTTTGTGTTGTCTTTCTCTAATACTTATTCATTTATCTATGAGTAGAAAAAAGACAGATAGAGTGTACTTTGCCTTTTCATGCCGCGTTAGTTTTACTTGCACATTAGTTATTTATTTTTCTCTATTTTTGTATAAATCTGTGCTACTCTTAAAATAAATTTGAATTACGATCTCTGTGTCCAAAATTGATTTATAAATAACTGCAATAACAACTCAATAATTTAACTTCGTCTGTAAACTATCCATTGATATTAGTAATTGACTAACTGTTGAATAGTTCTTCTTGCAATATGCTAAAAAAAATTATAACACTTATTTAAGTATGTGTTTTAACAGCTCTTACAACACTAGTGCTTTTTTTATTGAAGCTTTAACCATTTGCGCTACGTTTTGAAACACAGACAACGCTATGCAAGTTTTAATACATTTTGTCTGACTTCTCGCGATTCTTCTGCAAAAATGACTATCCAAATAGTTACTTTCTTTCAATTCTTTCAATTTTTTGACCTAAAATTAGTCGGGTCAAACAGCGCTAAGGTAGTTTACTGATAGTCTTATAGAAAAGCTTTCCTTAACTTTGATTTACTAGTTTGATAAAAGTCGCTGCTAATAATTCTATTTTCGCTTTCAATTCCGCAATTTCGCAAATAAAATCAAAATTAAGCTAATAAAAATAGTAATAGTTATAAAAAAATTAATGAAGTACTAAACAAAATCATCATAGAAGGTTTTCTTCCCAAAAAAAAAAGAAACATAGAGTCAAAAAAGATAAAATATATCATTTGTTCTTCTGGAGTCAAAAGAGTGGAAAAAAGTGCTGAATTTACCCAGTGCACAAGCTATAATTGCTGTGAAAAAAAAGAGTATAAAATGTAGACAAGAAAACGTGGACAAAAATTTTGGCTGGAGCGAAGATCGCAACCAAGACAACCCGAAAATTCACTGATATAACTCCGGTCTTCCTATGAGCGACTGGTACCAAACAATACAAACAAAAATAATACAAAAAAAAGTTGCAAATAAGGTAAGCAACTTAATAAACAGATACTGAAATTTTTAACAATGTATTTATTTATTTTAGGTGTTTCAGCAACGATATTAAGTACCCTAGCATTAGTAAAACCTAAAAGCCTTCTAATTCGGCTTAAATTAATAAATAGACTACTAAAAAAAATTCACACCGTCACAATGTGCTGTGCAAATTAAAAATCTAGAAAAAAAATGTTAAAATATAATAATTGTAAAAAATAAAATTTTGTATAATAAAGTCTGCAAACATCATTTTTATCTGGAATAATTTAGACTTGAAGTATACTTGTACATAAAAATTAGAAAGTTGTTTAGCACTTTTATATCTCTAGTAGCTAAGTTCTTCGATATAAAAAATATTGCTTTGTAACCTTAATTATACAACTTTCTCTTTTAACATTTTTTGTAGTTTTGATTATTTACGCAGCGTTTTCTAATAAATTTAAGACTACGCAATAGTTCAAATATTTTTTTAAGTATGTTTTAGCAACTTTTTCGTTGATTTTTTAATACAAATATTATTTTAAAAAATTCTCTTTATTTCAGTATATTTTTATTTGTTTTAGAACTTTGTAGCTAGACCCAGAAGAAGATGTAAAGGTGTTCTAATCGAGCAACAACGTCGAAAAATTATATACCGGTTTTGGGGTTTTTGTCCCTCATCAGTACAGTGTATCCCGGAGCGCTGTGCCCGATTGAAACAGGTGGGAGAACTAGTAGTCCGGCTAGTATTCGTATAGACCACGGCCAACTGTATCAATCTCCACTTCGTCACAGACTTCGTTCCGATATCGGAACGAAGTGGAGATTGATACAGTAGGCCATGGTATAGACAGACACAGTGTGCCATCTAACGAAGAGTGCTGGAAGATGCGAGAGTTGTTATAATAATATAAACGCACAGCGCTCCGGGATACACTGTACTGATGAGAGGCAAAAACCCCAAAACCGGTATACAGTTTCTCGACGTTGTTGCTCGATTGGAACACCCTTGCTAGTTCTGGTTACACTGCCTTTCAGTGTGTTGCTGGTTGGGCGATTAGTTGATGTAATTCAATGTCGGTCGAGGCATTAGCCCGCAAAGTAGTTGTTTTTGCCTAATCGTGGAGGTTGGTTATGTTGGTGGCCGAGCGAGAGCCGAAGGGATAACTTTGTTATCCGCCAACATTATTATACCAACTCTCGCACCTTCCAGCACTCTTCGTTAGATGGCACACTGTGTCTGTCTAGATGACTACTAACCAGAAGAAGATGGCAAACATGAAGAGGAAAAAGACTGCAAGCCTAATCCTTAAAGTGCAGAAGAAGAAAAAAGCTTTGTAGGTAGAACTTGGTTGGAAAAGAAATAATTAATTTTTTCTATTATTCGTTTTTACACTACTTTTGTTTTGTGACGTCACGGATATTAAATTCAAAATTAAACTATTATTAAAAGTTTTGTTTTATTCAAAATTGTACTCTATGTATTATAAGTAGAATCAAAAAATAATTATCTACATATATACACAAGACACTTACTTCTTTAGAGCATTCCTCGCGTGTGTCCAAAAAAAATTTCTTCTAAAACTGGTATTTTAAAATACTATTTTGTAATACAAACCTAGGTTTCTAAAACTAGAAGCTAATTACAACGATGAAATAAAACAGACTTTATGTAAGATTATCTATATACAGAATTATTTACAAATTATGCCAAAATATTTATGCAACTAATCTAACATTTTCGAATAAAACTCTAATAAAATTTAAAAAATGTTTTTGCAACCATTGTTTCTATACAGACTGTTATGGAAGTGAATGCAAAAATTTTAACCTGTAATACAGCATCACAAATAATAAAAATGTGCAAAAAAAATTTTGTCCTATCTCAACTAATAACGAAATTACAGGCCGTCAAAGTTGGGTATAAAAAAGCATTTTTTTGGTATATCTCAAAAACCGCTTAACCGATTAATAACAAATTTGGTACGCAAATGAAGTTGAGTGTACTCTTTTTATTTCTACTAGCAAAATTTTGCTGCACATCTCAATTTCAAGTTACGGCACTTTTGTTTCACATTTTGGGTAATTTACCAATTTTTTTTTATTGATTTCTAATTTTTGTAGCAAAAATGAATGTGACAGTAGATTCTAAATAAAAATGCAAGAATGCAATATTTCGCTAGAACTTACCGTTTTCGAGATATTTACGTTAAAAGTATAAAAATGACTTTTAATCTTTAACTTTGGCGTCCTCTAGCTCCTAAACGGTGCAACTTGGTACAGAGGTTAATTGTGTTAAGTCGCTTTATTTTGACCTGAAAAACCTATAATTGCCTTATGTTAAAAAAATTTTGTTATACGTTTTGTAATAATTAATTTTTAGTTTATAATTCTGTTATCAATTGAGATAAGACAAATTTTTTTTGAAGATTGTCACTATTTGTGGTGCTGCATTTCAGGTTAAAATTTTTGCATTCACTTCCATAACACCCTGTATATCATTTTATTATTTTGGTGTATTACGTCCATTCTTTTTTATATTCAAAAATTGTTATTACGGGGAAGTGGACAAGGCAGATAAACTATTTTATAAGGCCAACGTTTCGAATCATTTATTATTTACCAAGACTTATAAGAAATGTCGAAATTTGTTCTTCCGGCGACCACTGACCGAGACAAGTTAGTATCATGCCAAACAAATTTCGACATTTTTTATAAGCCTTGATAAAGGATTAATAAATGATTCGAAACGTTGGTCTTATAAATTAGTTTATCTGCCTTGTCCACTTCCCCGTAATAACAATTTTTAAATATCATTTTATGTTAATTTGAATGTTTTTGAGCAAATTTAGTCAAAATGTTTACTGATAACGAGAAGACTAACATTATCATATAATATAGAAAATGTAAAAAAAACATTTCAGCTGCAGTAAGACTTTATGCAGAAAGATATTAAGTGGTTTCAACTAACAAAATTTTTCGAAGATTTGAGACAAAATTGTGTTAGAGCCGGCTTCTCTTAAAAGAGCCACAAATTAAAACTGAGAGAGGAAAAAATAATAATATTGCTGTAATTCAGGCGATTCTATACAGAAAATGCTGTAATATTGGTACAAAATTTAGGAATTAGGCAAAGTTCTGTTTTTTGAAAAATACGCGCTAATAAGTTCTATCCCTACTATGTTACACTGGTACAAAAACTAAAAATAACGAATTATTATTAAGTAATCATTTAATTTGACAAGTTATAAAAAACTGACAGAAATCTTTGGGTAGCTTTGATTTAATATTCTTAATATTCTTACTAAAATAAAAATTATATTAAGAAAGTTGCTTAATATGTAAATTTGGTTGCATATAGTCAAGATTGGATTACCAAATAGGCTCTCTAAGCTGTAGCCTTAAGCGCTAACAAAAAAATTACACCAAAAATATAAAACGCATTTAACAAAAAAAAATATTGATAAATAAAAAATAAAATATTTTTTTAGAGAGAAAAGTTTTAGAAAGAAAAACTAGAAGTAAAAGTTTTGAAACAAAATCACTCATGCTAATCAGTAAAGTCAGTTTGTCTCACACTCTTATTCCTGTAATAAACCTTTCAACGCAAGTAAAAATTCACGTTCTTATTGCTATCTCTTTCTACACTATGGCCTAAAATGCAACGAATATAAATCGTATTGCATTAAGAATGTTACATTTTTCTATCTTCTGTTATTTTTTTATTTTCACACTTTTCTTCAATACCTAAGAAATTAAAATTTGGTGTATAATTCCTTGTATTGAGTTCTGTTGCAGCAACAAAGTTTTCTGAAATTTAATTCCCAAAATTACAATAATTTTGTTATTTAAATGTTTCGTTTGTGTTCTGTCAAATGTCAAATTCACACAAAGCTATATGTCGAAAATTGAGGCATACTCTAATAATTTGATTACAAAAGAGGATAAGTTCATGAGACAGACTTTAATAAAAATCTGATTACAACAACATTCTGTAGAATTTACAAAATTATTGAAACCATATATTGGCGATGTCAGTTACTGAGAAGTACTTATTTGTTTTATTTTCACACAATTCGAGCTTCAGTATAAATCTTCCAAAATAAATCGTAAAAATATAAGTAGAATTCATTTATTACGTACACTTATTAGGCATGTATTATCTATAACAAAGTTCTGAAAAAATAAGAAATTATACTTGTTTTTTGCTCAGTCCGTATTTAGATTTAATGTGAAAAAGTGCTTTAAAATTTTGTATTAACTGAAAAACAAATTGCTTAAATTGAATAATATAAAATTTGAGTGAGTTTTTAATAGAATGTTAGGCAAATTTTTAGGCAAAAAAAGGGGGACAGCAGAGTAAGATTATCCTAGAAGCGCTAACAACTGTAATCCGGCCCTGCATGTAATTTCGTCATCATACGTAAATAACCCGGCGCATCCACCAAAAATGCCAACATTAGAAACCAAACCTATTTATTGCGACATTTCCATCATGTCTCTGTGGTATGTTTATATATGATGCGGCAACCCCCTTGACGTCTTTGATTCAGATGTTGGGTAAGGTAAACGAAGCAGATGTGGAACGTCTTTGGCGTTTGGGAATTTAACTTCGGCAGTTGAGCCAATTTGCCTGCGGTCGTTTTCGCGGTTCGTCCTTCGAACGGATTGGGTTTGACTTTTGAAAAGACATCAGGGAAACGCACCAAGAGGAAATTACGTGTGGTTTGGATTATCGCGTTAAATTAAATGCTGGCAAATACAAACCTGGCGCGTTCTGGTTTCCAATTCAAATTGACCGAGTTTTTCTCAGCGCCATTTTGTGGTTGCCATTTCACGTACTCGTTTAATGTTGGCCACAAATCTGACTGAACGATATATGCGACTCACTCGATTATATACTTCGTAGTTCATGCCTGAATGCTGTGAATTCCAATCCGAGCGAATGTTTGGCTTTTCAATCCATTTATTTGGAAATCAGCAATTTATAAAGAAATTCTCATTGAAATTGCTAAGATAAGAACCGGTTTCGGCAATTTTAACAATGGTAAAATTGATTTTCTATCGATACTGCTTTTTAGGCTATCACGCTACTCGAATACTCGAATCTACTTGGCCAACACTTATTCTCTTTTTACACAAGTTATAAAAAGATTGGTGCAACACGATCATAAATCTTAAGCACAAAAACAACACCAACATCCCAACAAAATACAAAATGTCGGATACAGAAATGTGTTACACGGCAATCAATTATTTAGAACCTATTCTCTCTCGGAAGTTACTAGCAATATATATTTATATATCTCTGAGAGTTTCTCTGATATATTATGAGGGCACTGTGATCTTCTCTATAAGCTATTATCTTGGACCGGTTTCTTGGCAGTGATAAATTTTACTTTCAATAAAAACTCTACCAAATTGTTCGCACATTTTTAGGTCTGTTATAACGTAGAAAAAACTTCTCTCTAGATTGCTAAGCTTAATCCAATCTTAGATTCGTTTCAGAAATTTCTGATTAACCAACTTTACTCTCAGTGACATATCAGCTGCGTCAAAATCCACTAAAAAAATTTTACAGCTAATAAAATTTTTTATTTTAGCTCTCAATCAATAAATTTCGGCATTTTTTATAGGTTTAGGGCACTGAGCTAAAATAAAATTTTTTAATTGCTTGTCATCTTCAAATTTCTTTTAAATAATCTATCCACGTTGTTCGGTTAAAACTTGTCTTACCGATAGTGGATTTTGTCGAGTTTCTGAAGAATTATAAACAAGTTTCAAACTTAGTTGCAACAACCGAGAAACTGACAAGACAGAAAATATCTTTGACTCTTAAAAGACAAATTAAATATTAAAAAACTCTCTAAAATCAATAGAGAAGACTGACGATTTGAGTGTCAAATATTTATCTTATTGAATCCGAGTCAACAAGTCGATAAGTGACTTGTTATAAAGAAAAGTTTGGAGGGTAAACGCTTGTTTACTTTATCGAGTTGCAAAATTTTTTAGAGAGTGAAACTGAATAGAAAAAGACATAAATCATTACAACACATGATGAAAAAATAATTTGCTAATTCACGTCTTTACGTTTATAACACTTTCCTTAGATGCTTTAATACACTCTTAAAAGAGATAAATCATCGACTGCTAGAAGCTGCGAGAATAAATACGCGCCCCATTTTAATTCCTAAAAGCGACCAGTTCGACTTAGCGATACAGAGCGATTATCATAAACAAATTTTACGCAAATATGTTTTTGAGTTGTTTAATAAACTAGTCTATTAAATTGAATTTATACTTGTTTGAAAATTCAACTCTTTGGAACTCAGGAATAAAATAAAAGTTTAGACAAGAATTTGAATAATTTATTTTGCTAGATTCGACTGCAAAAAGACAAATGAAAAAATAGAGTAATTTAGTATTTCAAAGATTCAATTAAAAAAACAAAAATCATTATTTAGAAGAAAGATAAAAGCCAAGATATATTCTAGATCTAGAAGAACTAAAAAGCATTCAAAAAAAGCAAAAATTTATAGTTGCTATAGGTTTAGATAAAAATTGGTATAATTTATTTTCCTAGATTTGACTACAGAAAGTCAAATAAGAAAATGGAGAAATAGACTAGTTTGCTATTTGAAAAGTTCGATCAAAAAGTCAAAAACATTATTTTTGAATAACAAAGAAAAGAAGAAAACAAAAATTCTAATGAAATTAAAGTACATACAAGTTCAGACCAAAATTAAATTAATTTATTCTTCGAGATTCGACTACATAAAGTCAAATAAAAAAATATAAAAAAATGAATTAGTATACTGTTTAAGAAGTTCGATCAAAAAAACAAAAAACATTATTAAGAAAAAAGAAAAAAGGCAAAAAAATTTTTTCGAAAAACTTTAGAAAAATTTTGTAAATAGAACATTTTACAGAAAGAGTGTAAAAGTTTATAAAAGATTACACAAAAATTAGAATAATTTATTTTCTCAGATCTAACTACAGAGAGTCAAATAAAAACAATAGAGAAATAGATTAGTTTACTATTTAAGCAGTTTAAATATAAAAACAAAAACATTACTTGGAAGAAAGAAAAAGACCAAGAAAAGTTTTAAAAAAACTAAAAAACATTTTAACAAAAGAAAGCAAAGAATTAAAAAGTTTAGACAAAAATTAGAATAATTTATTTGCCTATATTCGGCTATAAAAAGTCATATAAGACAAATAGAGAAATAGATTTGTATACTATATAAAAAGTATAATCACAAAAAAACTTTAATTAAAAAAAAACCAAGAAAAACTTTAGAAAAACTGAAGAAAAACATTCTAGAGCGAGTACAAAAATTTATAAAAGTTTAGACAAACATTAAAATAATTTATTTTTGAAAAATTTGACCATAGAGTCAAAAAAATTAAGAGATATATTATTTTATGATTTAAGAAGTTTAATCAAAAAGACAAAAATTATTATTTGAAAGCAAGAAGAAAACTAAAACAAATTATAAAAGAATTGAAAAATATTATAAAAAAAGTGTAAAAAAGCGTTTAAGAAACAAAATAAATTTGGAAAACAATATTTTGAAAACGTAAAGCAAAATACAATTTAGAAAATGTTTTAAGAAATCGGCTAAAAAAATATAAGAAGGTTCTACAACAGTAAAAAAAGAAGTTTTAAGAGAAACTTGTAGCACAACATTTTTAGAAAAAAAAACTTGAAAAGGGTTTTTCAATAAGGATGGGTCGAAGTTAAAATGGAATAAAACAAGCTGTGTGTGAGGTATTAATTTTTTTTTATATGAAAGGTTTATGTATGCTTTTATATATAGAAAATAACATCGTTTAAATGTCCGCCGCGGCTTCTAACTGTGGCAAAGATCCGACTGGACCAATTTAGAATGACTCTGTCGCATAGATCGGGCTGAATTTGAGCGATGGAATTGATTATGTTGACTTTAAGAGCATCGGTCGATTGATAGACATACGATTTGAGAAAACCCCACAAGAAAAAATCTAGCGGGGTCAAATCGCAGGATCTTGGTGCAATTCACGCCACCTTAGCGAGAAATAACTCTGCCCTCAAATCTTTCATGCAGAACGTCCAACATAGCGTCTGCTGTATGGCACGTAGCCCCGTCCTGCTGCAACCACATGTCATCTACCTCCATATCGTTTAATTTAGGGCAAAAGAAATCTGTTAGCATCGTTCTGTAGCGCTCGCCGTTGACGGTGATGGCCTCACCAAGATGATTTTCAAAAAGTATGGACGGGGCCGGCCCAAAATCCGCACCAAACAGTAACTTTTTGTCGATGCATTGCAAATTGCTGTGTGGGTTAGCGTCGTCCCATATACGGCAATTTTGAGTGTTAACGTAGCCATTCATCCAAAAATGCGCCTCGTCACTTAAGATGATTTTTCGACCAAATGTGGGCTCTTCTTCTAAACGGTTCGAAGCCCAGTCAGCGAACAAACGGCGTTGTCTATGGTCATTAACTTTAAGGTCCTAAGTTAATTCGATTTTGTACAGGTGTAATCCTAAATCCCGACACAAAATTCGCCAAACTGATGTCTGCGAAAGGCCCAGTTCTTTTGCACGACCAAGAATTGACTGCCTCGGTATTTGCAGTAGACTTTCACGTACGACAGCAACATTTTCGGCCGATCTAGCATTTCTTTGACGACGGGTTGTTGGCTGATTGCTTACCAACCGCGTTGTTTCAAATTTGGTCACCAAACAATGAAGAGTCGATTTTGAAAGGTGGTTTCCATAAAATGGGCACAACGAGCGCAATGTTCGAACTGACGAACAGTGGATCATCATTTGGACGTGTTGCTCAATTGTGTAATTTGCCATGGCAATTTGGCCATCAGTGACTGAACAATAAACACCAGATTACACAGAGACTACCAAAAAAACATGGCCGCCACAAGGTGCCAACATCAACCCATCCTTATTGATAAACCCTCTAGAATAAAATAGATAAATAGAACAAAACAAATTTAAAATCGACTAAAAAATAAATTTTTTTTGAACATTTTTTTAAGTTGACAAACGACGATTGTTTAAAAAAAAACAAAAAACAATTCTAAAAAACAAAAAAAGTTACTAGAACAATTTCAGAAACGATAATTGTAATTAGTGGAAATAAAGAAACAAAAAATTCTACAAAAAATTAAAAAGTGTTGTCTAGATAAAAAAAAGTAAAAGCTAAGACAAATTCTAGTAGTACAAAAAAATATTTGAAAATAAAATTTTAAAATAAACAAAAAATATTTTAGAAAGACAAAATACGATTTTAAAAAAGCATCAAAACCAACGTTTTAAAAAAAGTTAAATAAAAACTACGTAAAAAAATTTTAAAACAAAAATAATATAAAAATCAATAATTAGAAGCAAAGAAAAACAAAAGAAAAATTTTAGAAAGAGTCGATAACCGGCGGTCGGGTTGCAAAATTCTTTTAAAAAGTTGTTGCATAAGTAAACAAAGAATTTAAAATTAGGCTTTTAGAATATAGAATTTAAAAAAAAGTAAGCTTATAAGACGTCTTTTTAATGTATTATTTGAAAAATATTTTTCCTGATTCTATAAAAAAGTGGTCATATAAATAACGTGGCTTACACTAAGGTACAAAATTTGTTATTGGTGATTTACTAGTGACAACAACGTGGTTATTTTAACCATTTTTTTTTAAATCAAGAAAATTATTCGATAAATAAATTTTTGGTATTTATTTTGAGTTAATTTACCTAAAACCATGAAACCGTACTTTTAAAACTTATGATATTTAATAAAACAACACAACACTTACTAAATCTGGTAGTTTACTTTACAAAATGTAACAGGATTTATTCAAACTAATTTTTTATATTTTTTTATGTTATTAAAGAGCGGTAAAAGATATCTTTACACTTATCAAGCTCCTAATCGCTTATCCAAGCATTAAGCTAACACTAAGCTTGTCTAAACTCTAACAGCTTAATTGGGAATTAATCTGTGGAAAATCTAAATTCAAAATTTTTATAACCAATAAGATTTATTTGCAGATACAAGTTACTGCTGATTTTGTCAGTTTTTTGCCTGTGACGCAATTTTATAGTTTCAGAAGGATTGTATTGATCTGGTGTTTAGGTAAATTGATGGCTGAAAACAAGCTTACAATAAAAATGATAAATTCGTTGAAAGGTTTGCTGGAAAAAGCCATCTGCCAATGCTTATCGAGTTATTAAAACCATGATTTAGGACGAAATAATCCAACTTTGAAATTTATGGTTTTTCATTTGAAATTTTGTAATTTTAGAATATCTGATGACACAGCTGATTGCATTCAAGGGTTTAGGGAAAGGCAAACTTTCTTGCTGTTTTATAAAACCGATGGATTTGTTGTTTGATAGAATATATTTTGGTAGAAAGTTTCATTTGGCTGAAATAACATCGTTACGTTTTAAAACCGCTCTGGGGCAAATGGATAAAGTCGAACATCTTCAGTGAGTTGTAAAAAATTTATTTTGGTATGGAAAAACCGAGAGTTATCGATGTTGTAATTAAAGTCGAATGAAATTTATACAGAGCTGAGATTTCGGATAGCAGTATATCACTCTTGATCTTTAAAAGCAATAAAAGTCGAACGTAAATGGCAATAAATTAATTTATTTGAACAAAACTGGATTGCTTTTTAAAAAAACTTCTTCACTGTTAATTAGAAAACCTCTACATAATTAACACAACGAACTTAAGTACACTTTATTCTTCTCTTATTTATCTTAATTACTCCCAAAGCCGCGAGGTTTGTCATTTTACGATTCAGGATTAGTTTTCCCGTTTTCCCCTCTAGAAAAAAATTTAGACGCCTTTTTATGTAATTTATAAACGGAAATTAAGGTCTGCTTCGTGCGCTAAAATTTTAATTAGATATATTTTACGCTGAATTTAGTAACAATCGTTTTGATTTAACTTTTTTTTCTCAATGAAACGACAGCTGAAATGGGTCTTTATTCCTTATTGATATTAATAGTCCCTCCGGTTCTACACATTTCAATTCTGGAAGATAACCACTGCATGCACCTGGAATTTTATAAAATATCCAAGTGAGTACACTCAAACTGAAATATTGCGGACGTCTTTTACTCTATACATCCCAAAGGTGACGGCAAGAATATAAAACGTAATGGATTGTGTCTTTTTTGCTCACTTTACTTATCGTTTTTACACGAGACATACATTCAAAGCCTGTCTGCAATTTTAATAAACAAGACTCTTTGTTTCGAAAAGAATCAGAATAAAATAAACAACTCGGCTAATGCAAGCTCATAAGACATTTCGTCTCGAGAACGAGAAGATTATGTAAAAATAGGTAAAGTTATCGTAATTTAAAACAAAAGCGATCGTAAAATGCGTTTTTATGAAAATGTTGCCGACAAAGAAAGAGAGTGGGCCAAACATCGCGGAATTTCGAATTAAATTTCCTTCTAGTCGGTAAAGCGATTATCTTTATGTGCTTCCATTTTTCAAACTCAGGTTTAAAAGACATTTGCCAGACAAGCTCGCAATATGAAGATAATTATTCTCGACGGTTTGTCATACCTCGAGTTGTGCCTCACTAATCCCGTAATTAATGAAATTCCAAATTATTCACTGCAAAAATGGACGGATTGCGACCTAAAGCCTGCATTTACTCCAAAATCATCAAGGTTTTTCAGTCGAAGATTTAATAATTTTTAGTTATTTATATAATGTTAATTTATTATATAGTATGTCCCCGAATCGATTTTAAAAGAGGAAAAAAATTCTTATTTTTGATTTCTCAGACAATTTCATTCTTGTTGACTTACGCTGCTTGTATTCAAACCCCCAAAACACAAATTACTTTTTTTGTTACAGCGTTTTATAACAGTGACTTTTTGAGCTGCACTAGTGCTCAAAAATAAAAAATATTTTTTTATTTTATTTGTATCAGATTCTTCTTTTTATTGATACAGTTTTTCTTTTTCCATAATTTTCATCGAAATTGCGTTTTTGCTTGCAACAGAGTTTTCTATGTAAGTTTCCGCAACAGAACTCGATCGCCATACTCTATGTCTTTTGAGTAATAAAATATCTGCTCCTGGATCTACCAAGAGTGTTGCT
Organism: Tribolium confusum; assembly: GCA_029207805.1. NCBI lineage: Eukaryota > Metazoa > Arthropoda > Insecta > Coleoptera > Tenebrionidae > Tribolium > Tribolium confusum. Next base: position 4,162,517 of record JALGAY010000004.1, read on the forward strand.
GAACAACGACGAAAGCAGTGCCCGGTATATTCTTTTGCATTTAGAAGGCCGAGACATTCTGCAATTTTTTTAGGCATACTTTCAATAGTATTTATACCAACGAAAAGCGTACAGCACCTAGAATTTCTATAAATTAAGAAAAATCTCTGATGTTCAGTATGAGAAGGTCAAAGCTGTGCGTATTTGCGGAAAATTTCTAAGAAACTAATTCCGTCTACAAATCCTTCAGTTATTGTAAACATTCGTAAAATTTTTGTTTTGGTGTTCGGTATCTTCACTTCAATAAAACTTGCACAATCTTCTACATCTTCCACCTTCAAAAACGTAATTTCTCCTCTGCGTAATGCGACAAAAATCTCAGTAATTTGCACAACGTTTGCCAATAAATAGTCTTTGTCATCAGCTGTTTTTATGAAACGTTCTATCTTTTGCTTGGTGAATATTTTAGATTTTTTAGCCATGTATCCATTAGAATTTCTTTCTAGAAATGCAATCAAGTTAGTAACTTTTTTGATATCTACATTCTTGTTAAGATATATCATGGTTTTTAGCATTGAAAGGTACTCCATAAAGTATTATACATAAGATTATTTCGAAAAATAGGCTAAAAATACCTTTCCTTCAATACTTGTTACATTTATTCCTTAGACCAACTACCAAACTTTTTGTATGTTTCCTTGTAAATTTTCTTAAATTTTTTGGGCACTAGCGTGCCTAGTGCAGCTTTTGCAGCATTTTCAATGTCAGAATCAAATTCAGAATCGCGCATTCTTGTATTTCTTCATCAAAGAACTTAAACACAGAACTCAAGTTGACAGTTTGTAATTTTATAAAGACAGTAAACAACGAAATTTACATCCTTAGCAATCTGTCGTCTGCCTATTTTACAATGTCAATGTTCAATTAAAATCTTTTTTTTTAAGAAGAAAATTGTTACAAAACGCTGTAACAAAAAATCTTAAATGCAATACGTTGCAAATTCTCTTTATTCTATAAATCTCTCTTTTTGCAACTTATTGCTTTAATAGCTATTATGTTTTAGAAGGTTGAAAACAAGCGGAACAAATAACAAAAGTAAGATTTACTGAAAAATTGAAAATGCTGAGAATCTGCAGAACAATAATTTAAATCCTTCTCGATTTATCATCCCTCAAAAATCTTTTTTTTTTTAATTAAATCATTCTTCTGCTGAAGTGGTTTGTCCATTAGATATTTTGAGTATTGTAAGGAATTAGACGATTTGGTTTCAATTGAATTTTGGTATAAACAGGGCTCGCCCTCAAATCCCTTTATTGTTTAATTTTTTTTACGCTGTGCAGGTCCTAAATGAATGCTAATCTGGTATTGTGCAACTTTGTGGTCGACAATAGAAACGTAGCGGGTGGGATTAGTGGTGTATATCCACCCCTTGTTTTCCAACTGACCTCGTACAAACTTAATCCCGAATATTCCACCGTGTCAAAGACAAAATCCCTAATGACTTTAAAGTGGAGCTTTTTGTTCTTTCGATGCGGATTAGTTTCTCTAGCAATCACAAAACGATGTTTTTCTCTTTCACCTGTAATTTTCAATTAGGTTTATGGTGCGTTAAAGCTTTGAAAATCCGTCCGAGAAAATCAAGAGTAGTTTCTTTATTTCGGATGTAATTAGAAGAGAGCGTAATTGTTTCATTAATTTGATTCATTAAGACGTTTGTCCCACTTATTTCAATTGGTTCTCTTCTGATGAATATTGATGTTAATAGAATGTTCCTAGATCACAGGAACCCCTTTTCCAATTGACCTCTTTCGGCCACCCTCAGCCCACCATTTTTTCCATGACCTGCCCTCTTGACCCCTCTTACAACGGCGCGACGCGTGTTAAGACGGTGATGTATGAGCGTCCTCTATTTGCATGCCGATGGTCGACGCCCATTTTTCTTTCCTTTTTACAAGTTTACTGCCTCAACGTTTATATACATAAAAATGTTTCACCCTGCTATCGTAAAAAATACGTGCAAGTATAAAAATAACTACCGAGAATGTTGTGTTGATCTAAATCTGAATTGCACAGTTAATATTTCAGAGAAATGGAAAAGCTAAGACAGGGGCGGAGGAGTTTTTCAAGATCTGAATTCAATCAAGCTTAAATTTGTATAAAAAGAAGTCTTATTTTTAAGACTACCAATAATAGTAGTTGTTTACATTTACATCAGCTAGAAATGTCATCTGCTACTCACTACGTTTACATTTATACATTCATTAAAGCGAATTGATTTTTTTGACTGCCTACTTTAAAGAGTAAATTAGAAGATAAAGCAAATTAAAAGCTCTAACTATTATACTTATTAATTATAACCGTTTATACAGCAGTTTCTATTACCACTGGATTTTTAGTAAACCGCTCCACGGTGGCAGCTTGTGCCCACTGTTTTTTTAACCGTGGTGTCACTCTATTACTTTTCTCTTGCATTTTTTGATTATTTTGTTTAGATAGATTTAAACCAAAGTTATATTCTTTGTTTAAATAATGTATAAGTCTATAAAATAGAGTGTTTTGTGCCTCTGCAGTCCCAATTGTATGCAGAGTTAAAGAAAGATGCGATCGTTTCGCGGCAGAGTAGAGTACAGGATGCAACTTTGATTAAACTCTTAATCTTCTCGAGAACAAAACAATCCAGTACAAAAGTAGAATCTCCATTAAAATGCAAACGGCAGTTTGTTGAATAATTTGAGCTATACAAATAAAATTTTTCCCGGATTATTCAAATCCGAGTGAAACCGATGGCAGTGAGAGATTAACATGCGAAAATGTACTTGAATTAGCGGTTTAATTATACGATAAAAGAGTGATTGAGTAGAAGAAAAAAAGGTTTTGCTGAAGCCTTCGATAAACACCCGTCTAATTAATCCTTGGTAACGAGATTTCACATGCAAACATTCTTATTTATTTCTTAATCAATTCAGTCTGGTTTGAATTCCTGAACAAACTTTACACGAACCTTAAAAGCTGAAATTTAAATTTCAATATGTTTTACTTTAGCGCGCTTCGAGAGAAAATAGGAAGGAGTCGGAAGTTTGTCGCCGTTTCTTTGCAACTTTACTATTACCAAACAATGTAGTTGCAATTTTATCTCAGAATTTTTATCCCTGCATACGAAATTTGCGACTATTGAAATCGTTCAAAATCTATGAGGATTTTTTTCACCAATACGATCTCAACAAGAAATATTAGATAAAGTTCGTTCTGTATCAATATATAAACTCGGGAAAAATATAAGCGATAAAGTAGCTTAACGTCAAGAAAAGGCTATAACAATATTGCTATCGTTACATTGAGATCACCGATTCGTACACGAGAACCACCGCTGCAAACTAGTTGAATACAAAGTGTAAATTCATTCAAATTTTTAACATTTATTAGATGGTTTTTAAGATATACAAACTTTGCTAATACCCGGTGATCAAAAAGTTTTCGCACTAAAACCCCAAACTTATGATGGTATCAAGTGACAGCTTAGAAACGATAATTTCTCTTAAAATTATTTTTCTTACATTGCGTTTATACACAGGCTATTACAAAACGCAAAAGCGTGTCGTAATGAATTTACTGTTTTATTAGAATATTACTGAAAACAATGTAATTTATTTTTACAGCGTTAGCACTAAAGAACTGTCATAGCTTTGTCAGCAAGTTTATGTTTATAGCTGTGTTCAAGATATTATTCTAATTTTTTTATACCAGATGAATTCTAATGTAGCGTTTTAAAAATGAAAGTTGTACAGCGATTTGAACGTGTGCTTGTCATGTCCAGCACATTACTTAATGTGAGGAGGAAAGAGATGACTAGACACAAACGGCAAACGGCTAGAAAAAGATAGGCTTTTGATATAATAGTAACATATATAGTGTAAAACAATTTTCTGTATTTAATTTCTTAGATTCAATTTTTTCTTATTTGTTTAGACTTCTTTAATATTTTTGTGTTTTTATTGCAAGCGCAAAAATCAAAATACTTTGTTTATTTATTGAAATTGCTTCAAATTTCTTACTGTAAAATTCCAAAACATTTTATATACTAAACTAGCTGAAAAATCCCTAGATTGTGTTCAGACATGAACCTGAAAACAATCAAGAGAAAGCAATTCAGGGTTGTTTCCAAATTCAAGAGAGTGCTGATTCATACATAGTCATGTTTTTCTTATCCGTAATTCTATTAACCTCGTTCTTTGAAAGCCAACTAAATTTCCAGTTATCAATCAGAAAGCTGCCAAATATGTCTTTCAAGAGAAATTTTCATTTTTCTTATTGATTCGACCTACACAATACCATTGTGAGCCTCCCCCACAATTTCCAATTGAAACGTTTTAAATAATTTGAGAAAGGCACCACCCTAATACGGCATAAATGTAAATCAGTAAAGTTTCTTTAGAATTCGTGAGCAACAAAATAAATAAGACGTGTTTTGGAGGAAAAATATACTGCATTTTTAAGGTATTGGTCATAATTACAACAGTATATAGCAGAGAAACTTAAAAATCTTCAAGACAGCAGTGATAACGGTGCTGAAAAAAAATAGCAGATAAATTGAAAAGTAAAGTAATCTTTATAATTTAATTTTACACATATTCCATGCCAAAATAACACTGAAACAATTTACAATACTTTTGTTGTTAATTTGCTAAACGGATGATTTTAGGACATTTTAGAAATAAAGTTTCTACAGCGATTTGAACGTGTGCTTGTCACGTCAAGCTAATCATTTGATGCAAGTAGAAAAGAAATGACTAGACACAAACAGCAGACGGTCAGAAAAAAATAGATTTTTGGTATAATGTAATACGTTTAGTGCAAAACAGTTTCTTATACTTAATTTCAGAAAGTGTGACTCGGATTTTGCTTATTTGTTTAACTTGTCTAATATATATATATATATATATATTTTTTTTCATTTAATACATATCGACCTTTTGAAAAATGCCATTTCGAGTCAGATTTTTTTTAAATGCCAACACTGGCATGTACTTAATTTCGTAAAGTGCTGTTTAGGTTAATCCTTTCGGGATTTTGCTTAGAGAAATAAATAAAAGCGTAATGGAAGTTGAAGTATTTCCACCTTAAAGAATACAAACGCACTTTAAAACCTCCATTTTTAAATTTATGAAAGGCCAGCTTTCATGAAGTAATTCAGTTAACTGGTAGATTAATTTAATGTAGTGTATTTTTGAATATTTTAATTTTAGTGTTGAAAGTTTTGTTTTAGAAGAGAGAATACAATTTTAGGTTTGTTCTGGTGATTAAATAACACACTTACAGCCATTTTTCTTATTTTCTCGTGTAATACGGAACTGAAAAAGCGAATAATGTTACCCTCGGTCTCTTTATGTGTTTCCTCTGAAAGGGTTTTGTGCATTCTGTGCAAATATCAAGGAGTTTGGTGTTGCTGAACCACATGCTGGTCCCATGAGATGGAAACAGAATAGCAAATTGTCCTCTGTGTTGTGGTAAATTTTCTCTGCTTTCCGGTTTGTATACGCTTTCGCTTTTCAAAATCACACGATTAGCTTCAAAAGAATCAAAGATATTGATTATAGTTTTATATTTATTTTATGCTATTTAGAATAAAAAATTTTGTTAATTGTAAACAGTCCATAAAACAATAATTTTACTGACTTTCGTTATCTACTGGTCTAGGATATTTGTGATTGTGATTAAATTTGTGCTAAATAATTCTGGAACACCTCATCCTGCCTGTGTTGACATTTGGCAAAAATAAGGCCGATAAATTTTATCCGTCTGTATTAAAAAGGAGAAACAAAAATATTAAACAAGTTTTCGATGTCGAAAAATATTGAGAAATTCAATTTTATGACAAGGATATCCGGGAAAGTTTACACATGTTACGCAGTTAACTTGTTCGCTCAAGTTACGTGTTGGAAACTCGATTTAATAAAAATTTCAACGAAATATTTAAGTGAGAGAGCTGCATTGGATCAGCCGGCCAAAAATGGGAATCTTGATTATCACGTATTTCTGCAAATTATACAAATTCGAATTATCCGTATATACATATAAATGTAGCTCTTAATTTAACACCATTCGAGCCTTCGAAACATACAAACAGACCAAAACGTGACCGGGATTAATGGAGATCCCAATCATTCGAACGCTCATTTATTTATAGGGATGCAGACGTATAAAACACTACAGTTATTTGCACACTTTGAATTTCTGACAATGAATCTAAGCGATTTGTTCGGAGGAAAGCCAAACAAGAAAAGGTTTAATAGAATTGTAGAACACTTACCCAGAGTCGAAGAGATTTCACTGATTAGGCCCACAACACCTAAAAAAAAGATTCGGTTACGAAAAATTCGAAATAGCAGCAATAGAAAAAGAGTTTTAAGTAAATAGTTTGAGAAGGTGTGTAGAGAAAAGTCGCGAAAGATATGGACCCGGCAGTTAGTTAGTGTGAAACTTAACAGCGATTAATGTGAGCAATATTATTAAAGCGACGGCAATCGAATTATTGCTGTGTAATTTTATATATGTATAAGCACTACAAGCTTTAAAGACTCATGATTTGGTGAGCAATTTTTTCCATTCTCTCTTATTTAGAGCTTTCTTCTTTCACTGCTTAACTTTTAGATGTCGTTCTCTACTTTTTTTTTCACTCTGTTCTTGGTCTGCTTCTTCGTCTGTTAGGTCCTAGTTCTGTTTATAATATTTTTTTAGTAATCTGTTTTTTTATTCTTGTTACGTAACCTATCTATTTAATTTTTTGTATAATGTTCTTAATTCATCGTTTTTTCTTCTAAACCAAGTCAGTTCTACTTTTGTTCCTCCATAAAAAAACTGCTCTTGTTTTCTTAGTGCTCATTTCTCGCAAGCATATGTTACTACCGGTCATATTATGGTTTTGTAGATAAGAAGTTTTGTTGCTTTTGCTACGGCTTTTAAACTTAGTATAGAGTGTAATGCATAGACGCTTTTGTTTCCAGGTGCTATTCGTGTTATTATCTTTTTTGTATTTGTTGGTTTCTTTTCTATTAGATTTTCTAGATAGACAAAACTCTTAATTTTTTTGAATTTGTATCTCTTCCTTTCGTTTACTTTTACTTCTACATACCTATCTTCTTCAATTACGTCATCTTCTCATATTATAAATTTTGGTCTTTCTTCATTTATTTTTAGTCCCATTCCTTCTGCGTTTATAATTAGCCTTTTTGTTAGTCTTGATAGCTTGTCTTTGGTTCTTGTTATAAGTGTTACTTCGTCTGCAAATGCAAGGCATTGATATTGTTGATAGAAATGTAGATTTTCTCTATATATTGCTTTGTCTCAATATTTTTTTAGAACAATTATAAATAAGGTCGAAGAAAGCGGGTCTTTGCCTTAAGTCATCAAATACTTCTATCTTTCTTGATAATTTTCCATTAACCCGAATCCTATTTCTAGTTTTTTCCAATGTCATTTTTACTAAATCTTGCTATTTTATTCAGTGTTTCACTATTTTTTAATGCTTGGTATAATTGCTTTCTGATTATGCTGTCGTAGGTCTTTTAAACGTCGATAAAAAAGCAAGTATGTTTTTAATTTTTATTGGTGATTTCTCTTTTGTATCAGTTGTAATGAAAATATTTAATCTTCCTTTTCTAAAACCCCACTGGTATTCTCCTTCTACTTTTTCCAAATGCGCTTTTTTAGTTTATTATTTACTACTGTTTCCATTGTCCTAAATAAGTAACGTTATTCCTTTATAATTTTCACATTTTGTCTTGTCCTCTTTTTTATAGATTGAACATAACATTCTCAATGCTTGAGCATTTGTTCTTTTATCCATACATTTTTAATTAAGTCATATATTATCTTAGTCATCGTTTTTCGTCTGTACGTTATCATTTCTCTTTGTATGTCGTCTTCTTCTTGGTTCTTGTTGTTTTTCTTTTTTTCTATAATATTTTTAACTTCGTCATATATAAAAAGTTTTTTTTTCTCCGTTTCTGTTATTCTCCTCCTCTTCAACTGTTTTTCTTTTGGTCGACGATTTGTTTAAAACTTTTCCAAAGAATTCAGCCCATCTTTCTGTTACTTTTTCTTCGCTTCTCACTAATTAGTCATATTTATCTCGACAAAATATGATTTCAGGTTGAAATCTTTGTTTAATTCTCTTACATTCTTAATAGAAGATTTTCATCACTTTATTTTTGTGAGTCTCTTCTATATTATTTATTTTTTTGCGTTGTGCTCTCGTTTCTTCTTTCCGCAATTTTTTTTATTCTACTCTGTGTGTTTTATATTCTTTCTAGGTGTTCCGCGTATTTTCTTTCAGCATTCTTTTCCTTGCTGTGTCTTTCTTCTGTTCTCGTAGTCTGTGTAATTAAATGAGAGGGTTTTACTCATACCTACCACTTGAATGGATTAACTACATGTTAACATGTAAAATATAATTGAGAGTTTCGAATTAACATTATTTACAAATCATTGATTCCAATTTGCAATAGAATAAATAATTTGTATCCAATAATAATTAATGAGGCAATTTGTTATTCAATATTGTTTTAGCTTTTAATTTTTGAAAATAATCAAAACAATATTTATGTTTTTATCAGTTTTATAAAAAAGTTGTGAACAATTTTAAAATCTAAACTTGCATTTTTAGCCTCATTTTTCCTCCGTCTTATGAAAGATAAAAACACAGATTTTTGATGACCTGTTATTTATTCTCCTCACAGACGTGCTCCCTGCAGCTTTCCGTTTGTTAACGTAATACCGTCGTGTAAAGTGGTTTTTTAACACGAAAAGAATAAAAATTATCAGAGCTGAAATAAACAGATTACTTTCAAACACTTTAAACAAGCGAATTTCTTCTTAAATATCTTTTAATTAGAAGATAAATTTCTCTATTACTTTTCAGATAAATTCTCGAAAGTAAAATAAATCAAAAGATCCAAGTCAGAAATATGTTAAGCAGGTGTAGTTTGGAAATTTAAGAGTGCATCAGAGGGTACAATAATCCTCCATCTTGACATCTCACCGGCATAGCTTTTACATATATTATCTCGCAAATCTTATACAGTCTCTAAGCTATTATGCATCCTCAGTCGTTTGCTTTAAAGCATTGCCTTGGGAGAAATAGAACCTAGTGCCCTGATTAATTTTATGAAAGGTTTAGAAACCACCTTTGTGAGATTTTTACCCACACAAGAGAGCTTCTTGAAAATTCTACATTTGCATAATTTGCCATAAACATGTAGAGCTCTCTGGATGAAAATACGAGAAGTAAACAAGTTGTTGCTACTTTCAAGTGCTTTGAACTTTGACCGGATCTTGGGATCTTGATCGATGTTTGATCACAAAGTTGAGCAGGTTCTTGTCAAGCTTCGTTTCGTTCTCTTTGATTTTTATGCGATATTCTGCAAACATGACATGGCTGAAGGCACCCCAATTAGGAACTCACTTAAGTTTTAATTAAAAAATATAATTTTGGTAAAAATGTTTAGCATGACTTTAAGGAAAATTAATAGAAAAATATAGAAGCTTTTCTGTTTTTCTTTTTCTTGTGGCCAACGTCTTTCAACTATTTATGGAATTATCCTCATTTTTCACTCCGTCGTTTTGAAAATTATTCTTGTTCTTTAAACTTTAGTAGAATTCTCAGTAATTTTTCTTAAATTTTCTTAAACTTTAATCCCGTTGTCATGATTTTCTACAATTTTTTTCTAATTATTAAAAATTGTTCTTTACTTTTTAGAATCTCTGTTTTTTTTTCTTCTAGTCGACGTTATAGACTATTTAGAGAATTGTTTTTGTGCTCTTTTTTCACCAGGTCGTTTACCAAATTACTTTTGTTCTTCGAAGTTTATTAAAATTTTCTTTAGTTTCTCTAAAATATTTCTTAATATTTAACCTTGTTGTTTATGCTTTTCCAGAATCTTTTTTCATTCGTTTAGAATTTCCTTTTTTTTTTTGTTCTTTTTTTTCTTCTAGTCTCTCGACGTTTTTTTACTATTTGTAGAACTACTTTTTGCTTTTTTTTCACGACGTCGCTTCCCAAATTATTTTTGTTGTTCAAATTTTGTTAGAATCTTTGTTAGTATTTCTAAAATATTTCTTAATTTTTAACTTTGTTTTTTATGTTTTTCTAAAGTTTTTTTTATTTTGACAGAATAGCCTCTCTGTTTTTCTTTTTCTTTCAGTTTTCTTGACGTTTTTCAACTATTTATAGTTTGATTTTGTTTTTTTGTCACGTTTTTCAAATTATTTTTGATTTTTAAACTTTATTGAAATCTTCTTTAGTTTTTCTAGAATATTTCTCAACTTTTAATATCGTTGTTTACGCTTTTCTAAAATCTTCTTCATTCTTTCAAAATCTTTTTTTTTTGTTTTTTTTTCTTTCAGTCTTTCGACGTTTCAACTATTTATAGTATTGTTTTCAATGTTTTCTGTTCTTTTTCTGCCAAGTTGTTTCTCAATTCATTTTTGTTTTTTAAAGTTTAGCTGTTAAAATCTTTTTTAATTTATCTAAAATATTTGTAGACTTTAACGATCGTTGTTTATGCTTTTCTAGAATCTTTTTCCATTTTTTTCAATTTGCCTTATTTTTTTTCTTTTTTTCTACGTTTAAAAAATACGATCCTTCGATAATCTTATTCTTTAAATGAATTTTCTTAGAATCTTCTGTAGTTTTCTTTAAATCTTTTTTAACTCTTAAACCCGTTATTCATGCTTTTCCCGAATTTTTTTCTATTATTTTAAAATCTTTTTAGCTTTTCTAAAATCTCTTTTTGTTTTTTTTTCTCTGCCGACGTTTTTCAATTATTTAGAAAATTACTTGTTGCTCTTTTTTCACCAAGTCCTTTTTCAAATTATTTTTGTTTTTCAAAATTTACTAGAATTTTCAATAGCTTCTCTAAAATATTTGTTAAATTTTAGTCTCGTTGTTCATGCTTTTACAAAATCTTCTTCCATTCTTAAGGAATTGCCTATTCTTGTTTTTCTTTTTCTTCTAGTATTTCGACGATTTTTTATTATTATAAAAATTATTTTTTGCTCCTTTTGTACGACGTCGTTTTCTAAATTATTTTTGTTTTTCAAACTTTATTAGAATCTTCGTTAATATCTCTAAAATATTTCTTAACTTTTACCTGGTTGTTTATGTTCTTCTAGAATCTCCTTCTACTTTTACAGAATCGCTTCTTTCTGATTTCCTTTTTCTTCCAGTTCTCTTGACGTCTTTCAACTATTTATAGATTGGCTTTTTTACCACCTTGTTTTTCAAATTATTTTTGTTTTTTAAACTTTGTTAGAATCTTCTTTAGTTTCTCTAAAATATTTCTTAACTTTTAACCTCATTATTCATGCTTTTCTAGAATCTTCTTTATTTTTTCGATATAATTTCTTTTTATTTTGGTTTTTTTTTTCAAATTTTTGACGTCTTTCAACTGTTTATAGTATTGTTTTCTGCTCATTTTCCACCAAGTTGTAACCCATATTATTTTTGTTCTTTAAACTTTAGGTATTAAAATCTTTTTTAAGTTATCTAAAATATTTCTTGATTTTTAAGATCGTTGTTTATGTTTTTCTAGAATCTTTTGAATTTGGCTTATTCTTTTTTTTAAATTTTTCGAGGTTTTTCAACTATTTATACATAGAATTGTCTCTTGCGCTTTTTCTTCCACTTCGATTTCCAAATAATTCCTGTTCTGTAAACTTTTGGAGAATCTTTTTTAATTTTTCTAGAATATTTCATAATTATTCTTTTTCTTGTAACTGACGCAGCATCATTTGTTTTACATTAAAATCTTCTTTAGTTTCTCTAATATATTTCTTTACTTTTTACCTTGTTGTTCATGCTTTTCTATAATCTTTTTCTATCCATTCAGAATCGCTACTCTCTGTTTTTTTTTTTCTTTCAGACTTGCGAAATCTTTCAACTATTAATTCTGCTTTTTTTACAACGTCATTTTCTAAATGATTCTTCTTCTTCGAACTTCTCTAATTTTATAGAATATTTCTTAACTCTTTTTCTTCTTCTTCTTCTATCCGAAGCGATATCATTTGTAACTGTTTGTACCTCATCTTTATCAGTTTATTGTCGGACTACACTACGTTGGGCTGTCACACTAGAATTGCTACACTTTTAGCACAAAAATTATAACTCCTCTAGCTTATAAAAAAATACTATTTTTTTATATTCTCTTACATTTTATGTGTATTTCATTCGCCCAATAAGTTTCAGAAAATTTTAATATAACTAAACTGAGGTATAAAATTTTAAATGCAATATCCTTGCATGACAGATCACACTGTAAAAGTTTTTCCAAGTTCGAGCTACTCATTTCTGTCAAACAAAATTAGTTCACTCTTAATATTAAAATTTGATGTCATAAAATATAAAACTACACCAAGAAAATGCTAACTTCGTTAATTAAGCACATTCAACACCTCAAACTTGTCTAATAATATTAATTCTGGCTTCTTGATGGATTTGTAAATCCACTTAAGCTTAGAAGCGAGTTCCAATTTTAATGTAACTGCTAGACACTTGAGGTTTTTTTTTTCAAAATTTATTTAATTATACGGTGGGGAAAATAACACGAGCTTTTAATGAGTAAAAACACTCATATTATGGTGGTTCTGAAATTAGGCTAATTTTTTATAAGCCTCTGGACGTTCATTTAGTGCAGTTTCATCAGCTTTGTGTTAGCGATGTTTGAATTTAAAATTTTAATTGACTTTTTCTTTTACATTCAAGAAATTTGCATTTAGCTGAACTTTAATCAAATGCAAACGCTTCCTTTGACATAATACTGCCATTTGTTGCTGAACAGTAAATTAAAAAACAGTTTTTTAATTTAAATTTTGATTTTTATTTTCTATGGTGTGATCGTTGCGTACATAATAACTATCATCCAAGGTAGATCTTGTGTAAAATATTAAAGCAATATATCACATGATGCTGTTGAACAATCCGGTAAATATCTCCATGTTTACACGAAGTGAAATAATTTTAAGAGGTATTATAATTTACAGCTTCAATAAATAACGGTTAGATCCTTACCTTGAATGCAATGTCTTGAAACTATTTTAACAAAATAAGTTTGGGAAAGTATAGCTGAGATTAAGGAAATAATAGATGTAGGTAGGCAAAAGCAACTTGTCTCAACTTTACAAACTTGCAAACCAAACAAGTTAACAAGTATTTACACGCACAAATTAGAAATTAGCATATTAGCAAAGTTACAGCAATCGCTACACGCCAAACCGATTAAATTCCCAACTAATCGAATTTGCTAGACAAGAACTGATCATATATCAGTCACTCATAATTTTTAAGTGTATTTTTTGAGTGTACTTTCTGTAACGTTTTAATTAGGGCTGGGCGATACCTGCTTTTAGGTATCGGGTATCGATACCTGCAAAGTATCGATACTTGCCAAATAAAGTACTTGTAAAGTAAGTATCGAGGTATCGCAGGTATCAAGGTATCGGAGGTATCGGGAAGTATCGAGGTATCGGAGGTATCGAAAGTATCGAGGTATTGGAAGTATCGGGTGGCGATAAACAAATATCGCATTAAATAGCTTGTGAATTTGTTTGTTTTTATCAAAATAGCTTGTATTTCCTACATCCAAAGCACATTGAATAGAATATTCATTTATAGCCACCCTTAATCAAGGTATCGAAGTATCGGAGATATCTAAAGTATCGGAGGTATCGAGATATCGAGGTATCAGAAGTATCGAGGTATCGGAGGTATCGAAGTATCGTAAGTATCAAAGTATCGGAGGTATCGAGGTATCGGAAGTATCGATACTGCGATACCTGATCGCAGCCGGTATCGGTGTACGATACCTGAGCAGGTATCGATACCTTTTGTAAGTATTGATACTTTTCCCAGCCCTAGTTTTAATTGCACGACACGTAGTGACTCCTACTCTACATTTTTGTTTATTTGATTGGCTAAAACTGAAGCATTTCCAGTTTGTTTATAGAGTTTTGCAAATTGTTGCTAACTGAAGAACTTATAAGGAAAGAAATACCAAAAACCTAGATAAACTTATACCTTACAAAAATAAAATAAATAAAATTTATTATTAAATGAGATCTAGACGTCGCCGTCGCTCTTTTTGTTATAATGATCTAACTGCAATGATTTGGAAACAATTTTGTTAACAAATAATATAGCTGAACTCAAAATTAAGTAAATAAGTTAGAACTAGATGATTATAAGCACAGATTAGTTAAAAATAAAAAAATTAAAAACTGTTTGATTGTCCAATAAGTAATACGTGGATCTATTTTTTTACAATCTTTTTTTTTTGATTTTGTAAGTGTAATAATGCTTTATTTGTTTTTTTATTATTTATTTTGGATTTTAACATAAAAACTTGAAAAGAGTCTGACCTCCGGTTGCACAAACGTCAATAAAAATTGACGAACCATTAAACTCTGATTAAATAAAAACATCGTGCTCTGATTGGCTAAAAATACGTTAATGAAAGATCAACAAGCCATCAATATTGATGAACGTTTGTGCAACCGGGCATGAGTGTTTAGAAGACAAAAAACATTTATTTAAGTTTTCTCAATTAATAAACGAAATACAGAGTTGTAATTAGCAATAAAACACATGTAAAAATAAAAAATAGAAGTGATCTAAGAACAAAGAATGGTTCTGAAAGAATAAAAAAAGATTCTAGAAAAGCAAGAACACGAAAATTTATAATTAAGAAATATTCTAGAAAAAGTAAGATGACCCAAATAAAATTTGAAAAACAAGAATAATTTGGGAAGCGACGTAGTATAAAAATAGCAGAGAACGATTCTATTAATAGCAGAAAGACAACTTGAAACAAGACAACCAGAAAGACATCGGCTGGAAAAAAGGAAAATAAAAAATGTTTTGGAAGTGTAAAAAACGCTTTTAAAACAATAGAAATGAAGAGCTTATTGTAATAACACGATAACCCACATAAACACAAAAATTAGTATTATTTTTTTATTTGGTTAAGCATTAACCTGGGAAACTACTGTGAAAGACAGTCTAACCTGAGAAGCTACCGTGAAAGAGACTGTCTTTCACAGACAAAGAGACTGTCTTTCACAGTAGCTTCTCAGGTTAATGCTTAACCAAATAAAAAAATAAAACTGATTTTTGTGTTTATGTGGCTTATCGTGTTATTACAATAAGCTCTTTAAATATATTCTAGAAAAGCATAATCAATAGGTTAAAAAAAATCGACAAAACTACGATAATTAAAAAAAAGATCAAAAAAATTATAGAATATGTAATTAAATGTTAAAGCAACGATCAAAAAAAGCAAAAAAAATTTTAAAAACAGTAAAAAAAACATAATTTTTTTTAAACAGAAAATAAAAATTTGTAAAAGATTTAATAAGAAATAAAAACTTCTGAAAGAAAACAAATCGCAATAATTAAACGGTAGACGATAGATGGTAGACGGCCATCTAAAGAATAACGAAAAAAACAACTAGAATAATAGAAATATAGTCACAGATTTTCTCTTGCGAAAATAAATAAAAAAATTTATAGAATATTCTAGAACAACAAAGAACAATTTTGGAGAAACTTGAAAAACTACGATCAAATAGAAAGAAAGCTAATAATCATTCTGTAAAAACAAAAAATAAGTTTATAAAGCTTACAAGACAGCAATTAAAAAAAACGATTTTAATGCGTTTAAAAGCGACGTTTTTTAAAAAAAAATGCATAAAGAACTATGTCTTACAAGACAGAAAAGACAACAAATTTCTAAAAAAAGTACAAACCACTAGATTAACAAAATAGGAATAAACCAAAGATATTGAAATAAATTTACTAAAAAGACACAAAAACATTTTTGAAAAATTCAATAATTTTCAATATTTTTTTAGAAGTATTTTAGTAAAAATGGTAAAAATTTTAAACAAATCTTCTTAAAGTTAAAAAAAAATAAGAAGATACAGAAGTAGTAAATAAGATTGCAAAGCTACAATAAAAAATTGTAAAATTAAAAAACAACTATTAGAAAAAAAAGAATTGACAAAAACAAACCAAACTAGAAAAAAAGAAGATAAAATACTACGACTAAAAGAAAAGTCAGAGTAGAACAGTAACAGTAATACAGTAAAATCTGTAAAACTTTGACTAAAAGAACAAAAAAATATTTTTGAGAAATCCGACATTTTACTATATTCTTTTGAAAGACTTCTTTTTGCTATGTTTTTCGAAAATCTTCTTAAGGTTAAGTAACATCTAGAAAAAATTTGAACATTAAAAACGAGGCAAATTACAAAATACAGAGCAGCGCCACAACGAGTAAAATTTTAGACATTTGACATTTCACTGCTGGTACAGAAACGATAAAGATAAGGTCACAATGTTTCTGTTGGCAATACAAAAACCAGCTATTTTTTTGTTGCAGGACATACTAAGACCTGTAGTGTTACAAAATTTATCCTTCAAAGCATGCTATCGAGATTAATACTAAAAATCATAAATTTATTATCACATAGAAACACCTACAATTGTTGTATAAAAAATTGATAAGTCAATGACCAAGCAGTTTGACTTAGCGAAAAGTAAGACAAATCATTTCCGGTTATTCAAGACGATAAAAGTGTGTTATTAAGTTTTTTTTCTTATTACTGAGAGTAATTTATTAATTATTTTGTGAAGATATACGTTATCTGGAAAAATAAATTTTTCGCATGTTTAGTGCTAATACAAGAACAGTTCGTTTTGTAGACGTAGATTTTCTACTTAAACCGTAGAAACTTTTAACGTAATTTAACTAAAATTGGTGTATCTTCTATACTCGTGGCTTTCAGATAAAATAATGAGACGTATTATCAATTATCATGCATAATAGAAACCCTTTTTCCCGGAAGGTCAAATTTGGAACAAATCAATGAAACACACTGATCAATTTTCCCGCCGCAGTTTTATCTAAATCCTTCCGAATCTTGACACCTGTAGAAATCCAACCCCTCCATCCATCAACCAACTTATCAGATTTAAAACAGAAAGGAAATAGTTGGCAAACTTTCGAATTTTATAGGTTTCCAAGTCACTCCGCTAATCTGATTCCGGTCAATGTTTGGCGTCGATTTTTTCCCTGAATGACTCGCTGCCGGTGATAAAATCAATTGCACTACCATTATTGTCAATTTGCATTGTCGATGTATCAGCATTTATAACGTTTTTCCCGTCAGCGAAATTGCGCGACGACATATCCATTCCATTAGAGCATCCTAATTCGGAAATGCATGCGCTATGAGAATCTAATCCTGAAGAAACTACCACCGGAACGTGATTCGGGCTAGGGGCGATTCGCATGGGCGCCGACTCTGCGGGGGCGACACGATAAATCACCCAGGGTTATTTATAGCTGAAATAATGAGATATGCTCAAAAGTTTTCTGATCAAACAACTTTTGACGGCTATGACAACGGAGGGTATTCACTTCTTATCATTATGCTATTTGCTGGTGGAACGTGGAACTATTATTCAAGACATTTCAATAGGATTTTGGTATTACAGTCTAGACGCGACGAGTCGCTACAAACTTGCTGAGGAGACTCATGATAACAGTTTGTTACCAAGTTTTGTCGACGCAGTCATTCTATTTGAATTCGATTAGTGGATCATGAGTTTACTAACTCTATTGTTGCTCCAGTTAATTACCAAAGAGATTGACTTTTAACTAGTTCTTTAACGTAATTAAATTATCTTCTAATTTATTTTTAAAACACAGATTGTTTCAGTGTGACATCAAAGTTAATTATGAGCTTTCAATAGCCTAAAAAAGCTTAAAAAAGTTAGTTTTAAATATTTCTTGACATTTGATTACGTGTGAGCGTTTTTATTTTTATCAGCTGATGCGCATTTTTGAGAAGGTATTTTTCTCTTCAAGGTTTGTATAGTTTAGTGGTGAAAAGTTTTGTATTATGCGGTATAATGGCTTTAAAAAAAAAGTGTGGTCGTAATTTAATGTTAACATCTGCATTCCTGAGGCATCCTTGCATCGCGAGTCACATGTCGAGTCCTAAATAAAACAGTAATACCGAATGTCAGAGCAAAGCGGCAAAAACCTTATATTCCGCCGCCACAGTGGGCCCATTATTAGATCTGATATCAAATAACACCCAACTTTAAACAAACTCAAGCTTCATAATATCCAAGCGTACATATAATATCTGCCACAATGCATGTGTATTTGCTTAGCTTTAATAAAATGGAATTTTTGAAATTGTCTTTGGCGTCTCTTTTAAATTTTAATAAAAGAATAAACTATGTCGCTGCAAATTGAATTCTTTAACAAGCCCAGCCATCCATCTCCCATTACACCGAGATAATCGATAATCATCTGACCAATTTGCAATTTCAATATAAATTTCTTACACCTAATGGCCATCGTCTGGGCGTTGCTAGGAAACAAAATCAAATTGCATGTCTGATGCACATTTCGAATAGGCCTACGACCCCTCTATCTCTCTAAACTAAATTAGTTGTAGGGTGGTTCGCTTTATTGTGTGTTTTATGTTGGCACTCTTGTTTTGCCTTTATAAAAAATGGAAATCTATTGAAATTTACCTTTCTTGCAAATGTCGAAGCGATTTTTACTACACCATCCTTTAAATTACAAATCTGGTAGGGGTAATATCTTAGCAGCAACTACAACAAACAACGCTTTGACGAAAGATAAAGCCTCTGAAGAGCTTTATGAAATGTAAACCGAACTAATACAAAATGCACGAAAACATCAAAGAAACAATAAGAGCATAATCATTTCTCCTGAAAATTGCAAAGACTGAATTTTATTGCTTTTGAATAGGTATTTCATTACGGATAAAGAATTCCAGCATTTCGATTAATAATAATGTTTTTGTGCTTCTAGATTGGTATTTTTTCTCGACTGGGGGGATCGATCACTGCTACAACTGCAAATATAGCTAAAGTGCAGTTTTATGGTCACTGCACTTGAACACTTTTTTGACGACTGGCGGACGTAAAATACAAATTAAACGAATTTAGAAATAAATAAAGTGTGACTCTCTAACTGCAAAAAAGCTCAAGTGTATTAAACAATTTTTTTTAATAAAACAGATATTATATTGCGCTAGTTTATAAATAAAAAATTAGCTTTCCAGCTGCAAAATTAATTACTATTAATAAGTATATGCATATCAAAGCAACCTTGATAAAATTTGACTTGATGTAATATGAGTAGTGAAGGCAATGATAATTCCCACAGTCTAGATCTCGTCTTCGTGACTCGTCTCTAACTGGCACAGAGAAAAACAGTTTATGAATTTTCTATTGAATTGTCATTCTCTATTAGAATTTTATTTTAAAAAAGACGTCTGGCTTAGTAAAAATTGGGTTGCAGTAAATTATTAAAAATGCAATTAGAATAAAGTTTTGTTTAAATCTGCCCACGAAGACAAACAAAAAATCAATGATTTTTACTTAATGCTGTCATTTCCCTTTTCATTGTGTTGTGTTGTAATAATTTCCATTCTAAAACACGTAGCTATCTACATTAGAATGCAGTAGATTTAATTCAAAGTTTAATTTAAAGGCGCCTAGCTTAGTAGTTGGAGTACTGTAAAATAACCAAAAGCATAAAATTGGATTGACGTAATTTTCAAATTTAATTGTCATTTCGCCCATTTTTTGTAATTTCTAGTTATAAATATTCTAATATAGTCTGCCAAAATTATTATGAATTAAACCTAAATTTCAAAGACGCTATAAAATATCCTACTAAGCTAAAATATTGTTATATAGAATTCCTGAAAATATATATTCCAAGCAATTTTAATTTTTTTTTTAAACCAGTTGCTTGCAGTTGTCAACTCTTTCAAAAATTTAGTCTTAAAAGTTTGCTTCAAAGCTAAACAGATTGTTTTCTGTAAACGTTCTGTAACCACAACGATAATGCCAACAGAAACACTAGTTTTCCGTTTGTTATTTTTGAAAAATTGGACAATTTTTTTTACTTTTCTCTGTAAAAACAGCCATAGTTTTATGTTCACACTTTTTTTTTGTTTAAGGCGACTCTTCTTACTAAGATTTGTATTTAGTCTAAATATTTTGCTTTATTTTTTCAGTGGTTCTATTAATATTTACTGAAATTCTATTTGAGATTTTCTTGGTAGTAATTTTCCATTTCTAGATTTTGTCCAAATTTTTATAGTTAAGTATCAGTATGTTCTATTGATAAGATAGATATTAATAAGAAATATATGTTTTAAGACACTACCTGGGGTTACGCCTGTTACTATTTCTTTAGTTTATAATATGCCCTTTTTCGTTTAATCATAAAGTAATCTTAAACTTAGGATTCCTAGGACGGTAAGAGTGCAGGCTGGGGGCAAAGTAATGCTCTCTTGTTTTGTCATGTTTATAGTATAAAAAGTTATGTTTACAGCCCTTGAGATCTAATGTACTATTGCAGATCAAGTTTTAATGCCAGAATTTATAAAAGATCTGAGCTATATTCAAAAATACTTTCAAACAGATATACTTTTCTTCTAGTACACGTTCTGTCACATCTGAAATAGGGTGGAACTGATCAATTGTTATAAAAAAAAATCTGGCAAAATCCAAATTTGATATTTTTATATTAAATAATTTTTCAAACAAAGCAAACTTTTAAAAGCAAAAAAATACAAGATAAAGTTATCTGCCAATGTTATGCTAGTAGATCAATTTTTTGTGTGTTGGTTTTAAGTCCATAAAGTCATTTCCATTTTAGTAAAAAGCATATAAGTGTTTTTTGACCTTTTTTGTAAACTTCTAAGAAATCGTTCAAAAGAAAATTAAAAATTTTAGTAATTCTTGTAAAAAAAAAATTATAAAAAGCTAGAAAGAACTTACAAAATTTTTGTCAGAAATAAACTAAAACAAAAAAAAATACTAAAAATACAAAATTTTGTTTTTATTCAAAAATTTGTTAATCTACCTGACGGATCAAAATAAACGTTTGCTATTTAGAAAAATTGACAAAAAAATAAACTTTAACAGCCCACATGTGTGCATTTTAATTTAAAAATATTCAATAAAAAAATAATTAATTAAAAATAATTTTAAAAAGTTATAAACACTCATATAGAGAATAAGAAGACAACATACAAACAAACATTCAATTAACTATTGAAAATTAAACTACATAGTAAAGATAAAATGTTTTTGAACGTGTTGATAAGTTTTATGAGCATCAGATTTCAAAATTTTTTATTATTTAAAAAAAATTAAATAATGACCTTTATTAAAAAGATTAAAATAAGAAAAAACTTAAAACTATCAGTAAAAAAACAAAAAATGACCGAAAAAAATACGAAAAACAGAGGCAGAAGAATGTTAGTTACATCTGCATTTTGTACTTTTCTATTGTCCTTACATGTTCACGCATTCTTGTTGTAATCCTTTATCCTGTCTGACCGATATAAACTACGTTGAGGTCTTTACAGTATAACTTGTAGAGGCCTGAATAATGTAAAGAAGGAATTTCATTCTGATTGCGTATTAGACAAGTCGAAAGACTATCATTAAAATTAAAAGCAACTGTTATATTTAAGTTTTTTAAAATATGAGAATTACAAAAAAATGTCAATAAAGGCGACAATAGAATAGAAATGTTGCAGTTTAGAGAGTATTGTTTATTTCTAAATTAGTTACTTTCTATAATTTGTAATATTATCTTTAATAATGATACTTCTTTCACTTTATAGGTTGATTATCAGCAAGAATAATTTGATAAACACTATATTTTTTAACAATTTTTTTTACTTCTTACTGTTACTTTTAAATCAACAATACTTAATCCACTGATACTAAATCATTCTTTGTAGATTTGCTTTATTTTGAATAATAACACATACTTAGGAAAATAGCTATAATAATTTTGAAATATTATTCGTATTTTAGGATGCGTCAAGAGTTTTGTGGGCAATAAAATCTATAAGGATCGGTTATTTTTCCAGAAGAAGACCAATATTGACATTGGCCTTAACTCGGGACAAGATCAACAACTTTGCATATCCTACAAAAGCACAAATTTGAAATTTTCACCACAGCATGCTTGTCTTGTATAAAAACATCAATTACATCCAAAAACTGCGCTTAATATTTTTGCGAATGCCGATCAATAAATAAATTTCAACTTGTATCCAAGTAAAGTTTCTCAAGAAATTTCCACACAATATTTTATACTTAGGATTTATGGGCCTACAATCTACTTTAATCCATGTGTTCCCCTGCTTTCTACCGGTTATGACGTCATCAGATCATCATAAATGTTAAATGTTGGGGTGGATCTGCAAAGTGAGCAACGTCATTAATCTTTGTCTCGAATAAAAATTGATTCGTTTAGAGCGACACCTAATGTTAACTTAGCCATTAATGGTTGCATTTTCAGTATAATTTCTCGAACAGATTCAAGGGAGCCCCGGGAATTTTGTAATGGAAACGGAGACGTGACGTCACGACAACTAAGCCTTTGACACGTTTTACTCAAGTGCTCGCCTTTATAATAACAGCGGATTCGTTCTTTCTGTAATTTAACTGATTATCATTGCGGTAGTTTCTCTGTTCTAGACGGGAATTTAAATTTCTCTTGGTGGACACGAAAATTCAATATTAACTTCGAGTTTTTCCCGTCTTTCATCGTTTCCTGTTATTCAAGAGGGTGCATTTGAAATAGACAACGGGGAAAATTCGATGACTTTAACTTGAGCTATTTTCAGATGGCTGAAAGGTTGGAATAAGCTGTCATAAATGTTCCTTAAATCTCGATCTAGTTTGGATTTCCTATTGTTTTAGATTCCAATTGCGGCAGAGCTTGCTTATCGCATATTTGAATTTATATACAACAAATAGCAGTACTTTAGGATGCAGAATCAGAATATTGGAGGATTGCGATTGGGTTTAGAAAGCGACTTTTTTGCCGGCAATGGTAGGCTAAATGAGTGCCGTCACCGGTTGTTAGATGACAAATAAAAATCGGAAGAAAAATCTAAACGCAATTTAATTACAAAAAGAATAAAATTGAGTAAAAACAATTATTAACAAGTGACACATCTAATCCAACCACTATCTTAGGTAGCTCTCACTCGTTACTTTATCTGCCGCTTCTTTTGTATTTCTTTTTTCTCTGACGTTTCTAAATTCTAATTACTAGTTTTTGCTTAAATCTGCTAATAAGTTGACTTTGTCTAGACGCCCCAAAAAACACTTTTACCCAATTTTAGTTTGATATTTTGGCCCTCTTGTTTTACTTTTGAAATTTTGATTTTTACAGTTTTTTTTTCAAGACAGAAACCCAGCAAATTTAGCAATTTAAAATTTTTTTATTTGATGATTAGCAGTGGAAATTGCAAAGAAATCAAAAATGGTCACACAACTCACAGATGTAAAGATCAGAATATTATCTGTAAACAAAATTGTTATTAAAACGGTTTTTGGAAAAGCTAAAATTAAAATCAAAAATTTTGCAATCAAAAAACAAAACCAAAAAAGAACAGATATACAAAAGAAAAAATATGTAAACAAAAGTTAAAGTTGAAATGTCTTAGAATTCAACGTGACGACACACGAAAAACAAATGTTGTAAAATATCTGATGCTGCAACGTTATAATTTCTACGATTTTCTATTTCTATTTTCTAGAATTTCTTTTCACTTTTCCGAACTTTTAATTGCTTTTGTTAGCTTCTTGTTACACCTTTTCTCAATTTTCTTTTTCTGAAAAGTTAAACTAAATATTCTTTTTACACAAACCCGAAAATGTTTTTCATCACCTCAGGCCTTTATAGGCCTGTGAAATTAAAGCTCGGTCATTTTTCTGTTTTCACTGTTATTTGTTTAACATTAAATTTATAATATTTTTTGGTACTCCTAGCAAAAATTGACTATTTTAAACCTTTATCTGAGAGACTAAAATTACTCAATTAATCGGCATAATTTCAAATCGGCACTCTAAAAGACGCTTTATAGTTGTTTTGCTGATTAAAATATTTTTTTTTATTTCAACTTAGCATAGCACAAGAATAAGATGTACTGATAAGAAGCAAAACCTCGTTTCTTGATTGCTTTCTCTCTCTGAAACCTAGTTTATTTTTCTATTTTAGATACACGTAATTTACCTAAGATTTTTTCTTGTATTGTACTCCCGATAACAATCTAGGTCTATTCAAGTATTACCATTATGCAAACCGTATCCACCCACTCGTAAACAAAATCGCTTCCGTCTAAATTATGCACGTCCGGAAAGCCCAAAACCGGATTTATCGAAGCTTCCATAAAAGCTTCGTACTTTACGTTTTTTTCTACGATTTAGAGATACACATCGACAGTTTATTATCCTCACCCACCTTTTTCACACTTCGATACACATCTCTTAGATTTTAGCAGTGTTCGTTAGCTGTTTGGTGGTTTTTTATTGCTAGAACCCAACAAAAACGAGTTGATTTCACCCGAACTCGTTATGTGTTCTCGAGAAAATTTTCTCTATTTTCCGAATAATTTTTTTTTAAATTTTGATTATAAGATTTCCAGAGGCGAGAAATTCCGAATTTTCCGGCGCCTCCACCAAAAATAACAATCGATGAACTTCCATTATACAAGATAATTAATTATTTCTCTTCATTAAAATAGTTATTACAGTGTAATTACTTGTACGGCTTGGGTTTTAATTATAAAAGACTTTATTTCTTCAAAGAAAAACTCTTTGTTGCTGTAGTCATTAAAGTTAGTTGCTACAATTTATGCTTTTCCTAAATAAAAAGAAGCTCCTTCGACAACTCTGGTTAATTGTGGTCGAAAGTTTTTCCTGGAAAATTTATGTTGGCAGTAAAAGTGATATCGTTGATAGTTGAGGTTACTCTAAGTATCAATGAATGAACACGCAATGCCAACATAATGAAAAATGCTCGTCATTTTTTGGAAGTTAATTTTTAATTAAAATAGGGCAATATGGGAAATCGTGTAGTCTAGCCACGTAATTAAAGAATCGATCAAGCGAACAGAGCAGAATTCATTAGTTTCAGGAAGAATATTGCTAGTTGGGTTAAGCCGACTGTCCTTTTCTTGAGCAAAGCACGAAACAAATTCAACAGAGACAAAAGATTTGATTAAAATAGTTGAAAACCTACTAACGAACAGAGCTTTCGATGCTACCAGCCTCACTAATTACCAACTATACACTAATTTGTCATAGTAATTGAAAGTTTCTTGTTTAATTATTAAGATACGTGAATAATAGTTATTTATTGTACAAGCAGTTAAAATATGCATTTAATAAACGGATTGCTAGCCGCAGGCCACGAGAGTTTTTATATCCGCAAATTAATGTCTAAAGCAAAATAGAATTTTTAAAAAAATGCCAAATAAATGTATAAAACTCTTTTGTTTATTAACTTCTCACTATCGAAAATCTCGGTTTAAAAATCTACATAGTGTCACGTGCAAGTGGTAATTTTCGCATGCAAATCCCCTTTGGTAAATAATTTTTTGTCGCTCATGCAATCTAAACAACACACCAATTTACATTGTAAACATACAACGTGGTCCTAGCTGGGCTGTGTCGACACGTATAAGGAAACACCTGGAATAATCCGGGAAGGTTTAGATTCGCGTCGCGACGCGTTTACTACTGAGAGAGCGTCGTAAGCGCCCTTACATTTATATACGTATTCATACTATACGAATAACAATGCGCACGCTCTGTCTTCGACCAATTCAACAAGAAATTGTTCTTAATAAAGAAAGAACTATTGTTGGGAAGTTTATATCAATTGTGGTAGCACAACGAGTGAAAAAGAATTACAATTTACGGAAATCTAGTGTCAATCTCATTGCGTTTGCGAGGGTGAATTATTTAAAATACGTCAGCTATATTATGCTGAGGTATTTCAGCTCCGCACTGAATAATCTAGAACAGGCGGAGGAGTTTCAAAGAAGACAACGAATTCTGAATTAACAACGAGCAATTTTTCAAATTTTTCTTACACGTTTTTTAAAGAACAAAATAAAAAATTTAAGAATGTAAAATGTTGATAAAAATACAAATGTTTGCCAACAAAATGTATCAATAATTCTCACTACTTATCACCGAAATTGATAAGATGCCACTTAGGGTCACCTCCACCAGATTTTGCTCTACCAAAAATTTTAAAATTGGTCTACAACTTGAAACACCATTTACTAGTTTAACTTTTTGAAAAATAAAAAATATAGCAAAACAAAATAGAAAAACAACAAAAGGAAAACATATAATTAGCATAAGTTGTTGACGTTCAGAATAATTTAAATTGTTTTGACTCTTGCGTTGAATAATAAGCATTAAAAATTAGAAATATATTTGTGATTAATTAATTTTTTTATTAACCAATTAACCACAAATAAGTATTATAAGTTTTCAATGTTTTCTAGTTTTTTAATAATATACTTAGTAGGTATACAGGGTGTTATGGAAATGAGTGCAAATATTTTAACCTGAAATACAGCACCACAAATAATAAAAATCTGTAAAAAAAATTTTGTCTTATCTCAACTAACAACAAAATTACAGGCCGTCAAAGTTGGGTATAAAAAAACATCTTTTTGTTATATCTGGAAAACCGCTTAACCGATTAATACCAAATTTGGTACACAAATGAAGTTGACTGTACTCTTTTAATTTCTACTAGCAAAATTTTGCTGCACATCTCAATTTCAAGTTACGGCACTTTTTTTTCACATTTTGGGTAATTAACCAATTTTCTTCTTATTAATTTCCAATTTTTGTAGCAAAAATGAATATGCCAGTAGATTCTACATAAAACTGCAAGAATGCAATATTTTGCTAAAACGTATCGTTTTCGAAATATTTACGTTTAAAGTATAAATCTGACTTTCCTCTTTAACTTTGGCGTCCTCTAGCTCCTAAACGGTGCAACTTAGTATAGAGGTAAATTGTGTTAGATCGCTTTATTTTGACCTGAAAAACCTATGATTGCCCTATGTTAAAAAAAAATGTTATACATTTTGTAATAATTAATTTTTAGTTTATAATTTTGTTATCAGTTGAGATAAGATAAAATTTTTTTTACAGATTTTTATTATTTGTGGTGTTGTATTTCAGGTTAAAATATTTGCACTCATTTCCATAACACACGTACTTTCACGTAATTTCGTACTTACATTTTAGCCATTCTGGTCAACACCCCATTCAAATGTGTAGTTTTAATCATTAAACAAATATTTTTTGTTTTAAAACTTCCTCTATGTAGTTCTAATTTTTTCAATAGACTACATGTTCTTAGTCTTGACTTATACGAACCAATATGACCTCTTCAAGATTTATTCTTTCTTCTTTTCAGCTTTTGCTTTTAAAATTTGTTCTGTTTGTTTTTTTTAAGCTTTTCTTGGTAGTTCCTATATTGTTTGATAAAAACTTTTTTTAATTATATAGTTGATAACATCCGAGGTTTTCTATAGTTCTTATTTTTGTATTGATCCATTTTTTAGAATTTGTTTGTCAGGTTTAACAAATTTAGCATTTGTTTTTTTATTGTTGTGTTTCAAATATTTTTTAAATTGTTTTAATATGCTCATTAATTTTTTCGGCTTTTTTTCCTTAGAACTAGAAATGAAAATTATCTTCTACTCAAACAACCCTTACAGCATTTCTTTTTAATGTCTTATTTTAACTTAAAGCCAAACTAACAATTTTTACTGACACATTTTTTTTAGAAAGCAGAACAATCTGTAATCATTCTAAAATATCTTTCTATTAGGTGTTTTCGTAATTCACATTGTACACATATGATTGATATTAGGTCTAAATCTAAACATATATTTTTAGCTTTTTGAAACTACTTAACTGTTCGCTATCAAGTCGAAAATTAGTATCATGCTATGGTAAGTCAGTCTTGCTAATTAAAGTAAACTGATATAAATTTTGTTAAAAACTATGTAAGCCTCTGTAATGTTTTGCTCTTGCTTCATCGACTCAAATTCTACGTTTTTATAACCAATCTATTTTTGACGGTATGTTCTATAAACTTTGTCTTTATCTCATACAATACATGCTATATTTTATTAGCACTCTTTTGAGTCTTTAGATTGCTTCGTCTTTACTTATTGCTTTCATTAATAATCTTCATGTATATTAGTAGAATCTCTTGTGCTGGAAATTCTCGAATTATCTCGTTCATTGTACCTTTAAAACACTGTGCTGCACTACTTTTTTTAAATTAAAATTGCTCTTCACTTATAACAAATGAAATATATTTCTTGCTCTCGTCATCAACATCAACAAATAAAAAAGTCTATTTTGTAGATCTAGTGTTGGAAATACACAAGCTTCTTGCAATTTATCTAGTAGATCTTCAATCAAAAGTAATAGAAGTACATAACTAAGTATACTAATTTTTAATTATTACTTACTTGTCCTGTACTCAATACATGGTTGTAGAGTTTCTTTTTTTTAACAATTGCTAGACATAAATATCCAAATGAGCATAGTTTTACGTTCTGCAACACATTTTTTGTCTGTTTTAATATCTATCTTTCAAGTTTTTTTTTTATCAAATGGTAAACATCTGAGTGACTAACAAATTAGCTTTCTTCGATTAATCTTCTCTTTGTCTCTAATTTCTGACGTTATTTTTATCTTTTTTTTATGATCTTTTTATCGGTATTTAATCTTCTTCAATCGTAACGTAATCGTGTAAATCATAGTTTTCACTCTTATTTTATTAATAGCTATTTTTTTTAATTTCTATATTGTCTTTTCTTAGAAGATATCAAGCAGATTTTTTCTATTCCAGTCAAAATTAAATTTGCAAATATCAATTTTTGTATTTTACAAAATATTTTTGTTATTTTATCTATATTTTATCCAGTATCTATTAAAGCGTTATTTTCCACTTTATTTTTTATTATCGTCTTATAGATTTTATTGGTTGCTTTTGTTATACAGCTATTTATAATAATTATTTTCTTTGCTTTAAGTTGATCTTTTTTTTTCTTTCTATTTGTTCTTGCACTCTTTTTATCTATGTTCTAAATTAAAGCTCAAAAACAGCTAAAGTATCTGAATTTTTTTCTCTGTAAATCCTGTTCTGTATAATAAATCAATTTTTGCAAAAAAATTTTTTGATTTATTATTTGTTTTACCTGTTGTTTAAAGCTTTTCAAATTTAACGTTTACTTTTAGATTATCTTTAAGTTGATCCAGACCCTTATAGTTGTAGAGTATAGTTTCAACATTAGAGCTAATTACTTAATACCTTCCTGAAACACCATTTCTTTTATCTTTAAAAATATTGCTTATAAATTTGGTATTTGGCAGATACACTCTTTCCCAAACTTTTATGTATTGTGGCGCTGTGAACTAGTTTTGCAAATTTTTTTAAATGTCAAGATTTAAAATTTTCTACAAAGCAAAACCGACCTCCAAACTCAAAAATAACAGTTTTTAGAACGTCCGTTTGCCATAAATAAGTTTTTCCAATAGAATACCAGTTCAAGATTTTACCATTTTCTTTAAATGCTTGGATTTAGTTAACTATTGGGTACCCATAGTCACCACCAAATTGTGATAAACCGTCTTAAACATTCGAGAAGATCTATTTTATGTCGATGAATTTGTAATGTAAACTCTGAGTGTAATTTGTTTTTTGTTTTATTATATTTCTTCATCTGATTATTTTTTTATTTTGTATGTACAAAATCTTTTTCTTTCTTTGCTTTCTTTGCCTTTTCTTACTTTTTATATCTTCTATTTTATTCGAATTTTCATTGCCTTTGTCTAAACAGTCATTTTTATTGTCAAAATTTTGATTTTTGTTTTCTCCTGATTCGCTATTGTCATTCTTATTGTTATATTGCAGTATTTGTTTACACATATTATTTTGTGTTTTGTCGGAGTCTGCACTGCATCTAAAACCCAAAAACTCACAAAGTTCTTTTCTGTTAGTTTCAGTCACGTTTTATATTATCTACAACTTTAGATGTTTGTCTCCAGATGTTATTGAATAACGAAGCACACCAATAACCGGCTTCATCTACTCCGAGAAGCCATATTTTACATATTTACTTTCGTCACCTTCTTCTCTTCAGCTACACTACTGGATTCACTAACTTTGTAGTAAGTACCAAAATTTAAAGGATTTATTTCTTATATTTATAATGATAATTCACTTTTAAAAAATATTTATAAAATACAATTTGAAACGTTACTCGTATCAATTTTTTTAATCTACTTGGTTTTTTCCGATTTTCGTTTGTACATTTTCAAGTTAATATAAAAAAAAATGGTAAGATTTTTTACCATAAATGTGCTCACTTATGCACGCATCGGTTCTCCTTTCATTAATTCTCATGTTCCCATTTATCAGTAGTGAATTACAGTTGACACATCTTGTTATGCAAAAAGACAATTAGGACATATTCTAAAGGTCATACATTGTCGAGTGACATTTTCTCAATTAACTCCGCTTACAAAGAAACCATATCTACCATTTTCTCGTCTTGTACTACCGCCAACTCTTAGTGGACCGACTCAAATTTATGGCCCATAATTCAAAGATCTAAAGTTTTGTTCATGGCCGGAATTTGTAAAAAAATTATTAGATTATTGAATTTTTGAGTCTTAGCATTGAGTTTCTGCTTGATTTATGTCGCGTAACAAATCATTGATATTAATCTCATAAATAAATGTGAAAGCACTTTTTAATTATAATTGCTAAGTCACCATACTGAAATAAATTGCCCGTTCTTTGGACTTATCAGATTGGCATTCCATTTTTTTAAATTATATCGCACAAAGAGAGTTTTCACCAGGATGTTGGTAATATTATCAAAGGTTTTACAGTTAGTTCAAAATAGTTTTCTTTTTCATTTAGAATAATTACAGTTGGTAAACAAAGCTTCATAATAAAAATTTCTGTTTGCGTGTCTGTGATTTATTGTTTGTTTTTTTATTATCACATTTTAACTAATTAACGTGCTTCCTTTCCATACTCGTTTAATTTAGTTTCCACTCAGTACCGGAAATTTTATACAATATGCAACAATAAAATAATTCAAAAATTATATTTTGTGTTGTAGTCATTCCGAAAATTACAAATTGTTGATAATTTGTATAATTGATTTAAACTAGAAATTAAATACATAATTATTTACTAAGAATAGAAATGCACTTAGCTGTAATTAGACAATGTTTACAAAACATAAAATTACTTGCATACAGGTGTCCCAAAATTTGCGCAACTACTTGTTAATGAAGATCCAAAAAATATTTATAAAAAATTGTTTTTATTTTGACAATTACAATGATAAGTGATGACATTTGATATTATAAAAATTTTAATTAATTTGACTGAAATAATAAAGTTTAAAAGGTTTTATATTTTTTTAAACAACTGTCCTAACTCTAGAAAACCGATTGCCATATTATTGGTCTATAAATTTTAGGACAGCTTGTATATAAAATTAAAACAATATTATAAATGTTTAGATTAGAATTCATAAGTAGTGTAAAAGGCTATGGCTGTCACTTTTATTGCCAACATAAAAAAATTAAAAAAAATTTAGTATATGAGACGAGTTTGTAAGATACTATATCCAATTTAATTTTGGGTGAACGAATAATCCATAAACAGAATGTATAGAAAGTTTGTCTACTCTAGGACGTCTTAAGCTTTAGTAAGTCATTAATTAGATTAGTTATTTACAAACAAGAAACTTATAAAATAACCATAAATTGCTTCATTGATTATTTATAAAGACATTTAATACTTTATTAAATTACCAGCAGATTTATTATGTTAGTAAATATAGATTTACTCTTAGAAAACTTGATAGAGTGACGTAAATTGAACAAAAATAGTTTGTGTACATGCAAGAAACCTTAATTAGTAATAAACCAAATTTTATTAACTTAAATTTAATGAATATATTGTAATATACATACTCTTCTACAACTAATAAATAATAAATAAATCTGTAATAAATACTGTTTTTTGAATCTATGAAAACCAGGAAATAAAATGTTACAAATGTAAAAATATGTGTTTCCCATAGACGCCATATTTTTGTAAATTCTCACCGACCAGAAGTCGAATTTGAGCTGAAGAAGACGAAAATTCTTGAGGCAATTCATCTGAAAAATAAACATAAGGTACAGTGATGACAATAAAAAGTAAGACGGGTCCAGCGTATGGCCTGCCTGACAATTACAGGAGCCTTCCGAACTACACCGACCGCAGCCATGGAGTTCATTAAGGGGATTCGGCCACTTTATTTTGTTGTGGAAGAGTCTGCTGCAATGGGTTTTCTACGTCTTCGCGGTACAAATCGGTGGAAAACAGCAACCGGAAAGGGTTATCGGACAATATCCACTAGGATGTTAAATTTGGACCCTATTTTTGAAATGGAGGACGACAGTATGACCCCCAGGATTGCTACAAATCACAAGTAACTTGTAAACGTTCCACCACTGGTGTGAAAAAACGAGCAGCTTCAGAACGGGGGACTGGCTCGTCTGCTATACTGACGGGTTGGTTCACCCCAATGAGGCAGGCTCAGGGATATCTATATGTGGGCTCGGTGTTGAAATTTCAATACCTTTGGGCAAACATGTTGACGTTTTCCAAGCGGAAATCTTCGCTTTGCTCGCTTGTGTGACTAAGTGCATGCAGAGGGCTTTGTTAAACAGGCGAATCTGCATTTGCACCGACAGTCAGGCTTCGCTGCAGGCCTTGCAATCGTGCAGGTACTCATCGAGGTTTGTCTGGGAATGTCAGAACAGATTACAGGAACTGGCGGAGTGCAACAAAAATGTTGTACTTTGCTGACTACCAGGACACTGTGGTCTAACAGGTAACGAGAGGGCTAACGCTCTGGCTCGAGAGGGTTTACAAATGGACTTTATCGGGGCAGAACCGGCTCTTGGCGTTACCAAAAGACGACAGAAAGACACTTCATAAGTGGATAGAATTTCGCCATCTCTCTGAATGGCAGTTTCAAGATGGCATGCGGCAATCCAGGCTTTTTATTAAAGGACCGGACACGACACGCAGTGAAAACCTGATGTGTCTCAATCGTAGAGACCTTCAGTTAGTGGTAGGCATGTACACAGGACATTGCCTACTAAAAAGACACCTGCACGTCATCTGACTCAGCAAGAACGAGATTTGCAGAGGGTGTGCTGAAGATGAGAAAACTCCTCTTTATATTCTCTGTTACTGCCCTGCATTTACAGGCATCAGAGATTTATACCTGGGCTTTCGATATCTGAAGCCCAGTGCTATCGAGAAGGCTCCTGCAGACAAGGTACTGAGCTTCATCAGAGGCACAGGGCTACTGCAGTAGTACTATTCCGAAAGGTAGCACACAATGGGCATAGGCCTCGGTGTGCGACCCGCGTTTCGAGCCCATCTTGTCAAAAAAAAAACACATTGACAAAAAATATAGCTTTTCTGTCAAACCCAGAAGCCGTAGTTGATACTTTGTAAAAACTTAAAGCCATAGACAACAATTTCTAAAAATTGTAACAACAAGGATCGTTTTATAAATATAGCTATCAAAATTTGTCTTTTCGTAAAAAAATATAGACCATTTTTTATAGTAAATTGGCTGTCAAAAACATTTTATAAAAATCGAAAGCAACAGAGTTTTTTTATTTTTAGCTTGAACTAAATTTTGAACGTTTTGCTGATGGCCATCGTCATCTTCATCATGTTTTATTAAGTTGTACCACATCCTATAAAAATTGGTTGTCACAAAAAGCATTAACAAAAGACATTTTAAAATTTTTTGTATTTTTTGTTAACAAAACTAGAAGCTGTAAATTATACAGGGCTATCCATTTCGAGGTTGATAAAGTACAAATTTGTATACCGACATCTGTCAAAGATAAACGTTAAGTACGCTGTCATTTATTTAATTGACATTTTGCCATTTAAGAATATAGAGCATTTAACAATCGACCAACGCGTTAAAATTATTAAATTTCATTATAAATATAGTGATTCTGCCGTATCCACATTTCGCGCTTTACGAGCGGTTTATGGTCGTCATAATCGTCCTACAAAGCAAACCATATTGAATACAGTGAATAAATTTGAACAAACTGAATCTGTTACTGATATTGTAAGGCCTGTATGTACATCATTGAATCATTCGCAATGCTGAAAATATCGCTTCTGTAGCTGAAAATGTGGAAGAAGATCCAAATTTGTCAATTCCTCGTCGAGCTCAACATGTAGGCCTATCTTATGGCTCATTATGGCGCATTTTGCATCTGGATTTGCATCTTCATCCGTATAAAGTCCATTTGACACAAGAGCTAAAGCCTGCTGATCATGGACAACGAAGAACATATGCAAATTGGGTGTTGGAAAAACAGGCCGCCGATGCTGATTTTTCAAACAAAATTTTCTTTAGTAATAAAGCTCATTTTTCGCTTGATGTATACGTTAATAAGCAAAACTGTAGAATTTGGAACTCAGAAAATCCACAATTGATTGTAGAGAAGCCATTACACCCGGAAAAAGTCACTGTTTGGTGCGCATTGTGGTCTGGTGGTGTGATTAGGCCGCATTTTTTTGAGAACAATCACGAACGAACCGTTACCGTCAATTCTGAGCGCTATGGCCGCATGTTAACAGATTATTTTTTTACGAAAATCGAAGATTATGATCTTGACGATATGTGGTTCCAGCAGGATGGAGCAACCAGTCACGTAACACAAGCAAATCGAGCTCTTTTGCAAGAGAAATTTCCTGGACGTGTGATTTCGCGATTGACTGATGTCAATTGGCCTCCAAAATTCTGCGATTTGACGCCTTTGGATTTCTTTTTGTGGGGCTACGCGAAAGATCGTGTTTACGCAAACAATCCTCAAACTCTTGACGAATTGAAAACTAATATTCGTAACGTAATGGCCGAAATACCGCCCCAAATGTGCCAGAAAGTCATTAAAAATTACCTCAAAAGGATCAAGACCTGTAAGAAGTCCCGAGGAGTACATTTAAATGATATCTTGTTTAACTAAAAATGACAAGGATCAATATTTAAAATGAAATAAAAATTACATTACATTCCGAATATTTTGTGTTTTTTTTTAAGTTTACTTTATCAAGCTCGAATTGAATAGCCCGTTATTTTAGAAAAATTGGTAACCGCGAGATATAATATATAAAAATTGAAGTTGCAATAGAAATTTTATAATTTTATTTGGTACACATAAAATTACGTAATACTTTTTAGGTTTATTAGTAAGTCCTTAATAATGTCTAAATTGATTTATCTAAAAGGATATTTTCCAAATAAGCTAATTTTACGAAAAGAATTTTGTTAAGCAAGATATTTTTGATATTTTTTTGTAGGGAATATTCTATATGATTGTGCATTGCTTGTAAACTATTTCTGAGACACTCTGTATAATATATTATCGATAGGAAAAATAGTTTTGCATTATTTCGTCCATAATTAAATATTTAATCAAGCTGAACAATATTTTAAAAATATATTGTATTGATTTTTGGGGAAAAAATCTAAACCGCAAGTTTTGTAAGAGGTAAAGAGTGGAACTGATATCACTAATACAATACTAGTATTCAGTTATAGTTATCAAAAATAACAGCAGATAATATGTAAGTAAATTTTATATAAAATAAATTAATAAACTAATTAAGAAATGTGGTTCTAAACATTTAAAAAATCACATTTTCTAATTAAGAACTTATCTGGCGCTATCCCGCTCCTTTAAAATTGCTTCTGTAGCCTTCTGTTTCATATTCTCCCCTGATAAAAATATTAATTTTAATTAAATAATTAAAGTAAAATTTTGTTACGACTGGCAGCTTAAATATTTACGAGCACTTTGATCAGGAAAAGGCCCATCTAAAATAATACCTCGTTATTCCAGGCCCACATTAAATTAATAAAAATATGTAGGTAGTTCATGACGCCTCTCTCCAATTACAGAATTGGCTCTGTCTTAAAATTTCGTTTTGTATCACTCATTTTACCAAAGAAAAGAAAAACAGTCGTGTGTTATCTTGGAGTGAAGTAAAGCAGAAACGTCTGTAATATTTCACAGTTTTTTTATGTATCCTCTGAAAGACACAATCAACATGATGAAAAATACCCCAATCGATTGTAATCGCGTTAAATTTCGAGCAAAGGTGAGTTAATTAAGCGCATAATATATCAGCGATGCTACAACAAAGATCCTTGATGTCATTTTGTGCAATTTAAATAGCGAATTTGCGATACTCTAACACTCTGTAATTGCATAGACCTAAATACATATTATGCAAATTTTATTTGAACCATCATTATTGTATCATAGTGCAATTACACACACGCAATATAAATCGCTGCATTTTCCTGAAAGCAAATCACTTGATGAGTATTTTTACTAGTTGTAGAAGATACATTTCAAAATTAAACAAGCTGGAGTGGGGTAAAGTTAAAATCATTCTGTGTAGAAGTCTCAAGTGTGTCAGTGGGTGCAAATGTGTAAATAGTGGTGCAAAATGATAAATGAACAAAACTCCAAAGCGAAGTGAGTTATTTTTCTCATCAAAAAATTCACAAAAATAAATGTCGACATGTTTATGGCATATTCAGTTACAAGCAAACACATTAACTCTTTGATTTAAAATGCATGTCAAGCGTATTTTACAAAGTTTAACAAAATTATTCCAAATAACTAACGATTTCACTCAAAATAATTGACAATTAATTACGGAAATTGCTGATAATTTTGTCAGTAAATAACGATTAAGTTTTAATTATTGTTTCAGCGATAGCTTCGTATATCAACCGGTTTTAATTCATTAACATTTTTTGGGTAAATCAGCGTAAGGACACCGATTTCAATGACAGTCACTTAAAGTATGTCATAAATTTGATCCTAATTTATTATCTAGACATTTTAACAGACGACAAGGTCAGATTTGTTATTAACAATTATTGATAAAATTTAAGAAACATCAAATGCTTTCTCAGTTTTTGGTTTACTAAGAAAATTGAATCCTGTCAGAAGTAATTAAAAATGTTTTTCGCATGTTGCCTATTAGGTTTTCGAGGAAAGAAAATTAAAGTCGCAAATATGTGCTTCTAGAAATCTATTTTAACGATTTTTAAATAAATTGTTGAGCCAAAAAAATTCTGCAAATTCCAAATTTTGGACTTGTATAAAAACGTATATACAAACAGCATTTTAATTGAAATGTTTGCGCACTTTTTTTACTGGTTTATATAAAAATAGATTTGTAGAAAATACAGATAAAATAAAAAGTATGGGTAACAGGGAGCTGATAATTTATCTAGAATCTAGAATCTAGATTTAAGACATTTAAAACTAGAATGACACTGTTACATCCGCGGTTTGTTAAAGATATTATCAGTCTTTATTAATTAAATACAAATTAGATTTTATAAAATGGATTGTCATAATTGTTAAATTTCTTTATTTACCTTAATTATTACCAAAATAAACTCACTTTTTAAAAGATAATACATTATCATCAAATATCAACACAAAACGTTGTGTCGATTTACAAAAATGGGCAAAAAATTACAAAAATTGACAAAAACTGAGAAAAAACTGTTCAAAACGAGAACACCGACATAAATTAATCCAAACTAACAAGAAAAAACACAAAAATTGTAACAAATTTGCACTTTGCAACAGTAAAGCTTTGTAAAAAAAGTAAAAACACTGAAAAAATATTACAAAAACTAACTGTAAATCATTTTTTGCCTAAAAAGTAGTTTTGATTTTATTTTTTTTATTTTTTTGATCTGTATATCTTTTTTTACCCAAATTCGGTTGCCTTTGATGTCAGTGGTGCTCATACATTTGTCTCATGATTGTTGGTCAATGACCTCAAAACTATTTTATAAAACTAGCTTCTTGCGAATAATAACTGAGCTCATCTGACCTAGGAGCAACTTCTAGTCGCCACATAGCAGTACTCTCAAAAAACATGAGTTAAAACCAGGGCAAACTTTGGCATAAATTAAGGCCTCTCTTCGTAAGTAGTCGTATAGACAGATACAGTGTGCCATCTAACGAAGAATGCTGGAAGGTAGCAAGAGTTGGTGTAATAACACCTTTGCTGCCTCTCTTCGTAATTAAAAAAATATTTGAATAAAAAAAAATACATAATAATAATTAAAAGTTTAACCGTCAAATGCTGCTGATTTTTCTTGTTCTTTTCAATTTTAATTTATTTTTATTTTATGAACCATTTGTTTTTTAAACTTTTATTTGTTTATCACTGTCAGAGCTTTTATGTCAAAAAGCTCCGATTAAATTTCTCAAAAAAGTTTTTTATTGTTTATGTTACATTTTTCTTGTTCGTCTATCTCTTTTCTAATTTCATTTTATGAATTTCTTATATACATTTTTTTAAATAGTTGTTTTCAAATTTTTAAAAGTATTTTTTGGTTTTTTTCAATTGTAGAATTTTTTGTTCAATTTGTCTGTCTCTTTTATTTTTCCAAAATGTCCTTATTTTTTAATTAATTTTTCTTATAATTCTTTTTCTATCAGTGACCATTTTTTAGGTTTTTAGTTTTCCTTTTTCGTTTACTTGTCTTTCAAGTTTTTTTTTAATTATCTTATATCTTTTTCTCAATTAACTTCTTTCTTTTTTAAATTTTTTTGAGTCTACATGCGCGGCAGTAACAAAAACCACACCTACATTTAGTTACATCTTGTTAGCTTTATCTCTGTTGTACAGTTTGGTAAGATACAACAAACAAAGAACGGTAGATGACATAACTATCAACATTACAGTTTGCAGTATCCCTACAAAGAGGAGTGCCTGCACATTCGGACCAAGTACGGGCGCAAAAAGAAACTTGTCTATTGTTTGTTTTCTTTTTTTTTTTAATGTAATTTTTAGAATACTTTTAGAATAATTTTTGTTATTTTAAAATCTGCTTTTGTTAAATTTTTCTTAAAATCGTAGTTTTTTTTGGTCCTTCTTTACCTTTCAATCTTCAAAATTCAAGTCTTTTTCAAATGTTTTTTGCTTTATCTAGCATTTTTCTTTGTTTACTATTTTTAAATTTTCTTAGAATCTCGTGAGCTGCCATTTCTTACAAATTACTTTTACAGTGTTTTTCTACTAAATTTTAATTTCTAAATTCTTTTAGAATATCTCTAAAATCTACTTTTGTTCTCTTTTTCTTTTAAACATAGTTTACAATTTTTTTTAAAATCGTAGTTTGTCTTGTCTTTTCTTTCAATCTCGAAAATAAAGTTTTTCTAAAATATTTTTTTTCTAAAAAATATTTTTGTTCTTTTTTCTTCGAAACGTGCTATATCTTTTTCAAATCGTCGTTTTTAATTTTTTTTTAAATTTTTTTGCTGCTGTTTTTTACAAATAACTTTCTCGTTTTTTTTTTTTGACTCAGTGTCTTTTTTTCGTTTTTCTTTTTCTTCAAAACGTAGTCTATCATATTTTCTTAATAGCTTTTTTAAGTTTTTCTAGAATTTTTTGTGCTGCTCTTTCCTTAAGTAACTTT
The DNA here is from genome assembly GCA_029207805.1 of Tribolium confusum. Taxonomy (NCBI): domain Eukaryota; kingdom Metazoa; phylum Arthropoda; class Insecta; order Coleoptera; family Tenebrionidae; genus Tribolium; species Tribolium confusum. The sequence goes on from JALGAY010000004.1 coordinate 4,202,048, forward strand.
CTTAATATTTTCCGGATAGATTTGTAAAACGAAAAATGTCATTTTAGCCAAGTAGAAGTAAGACCGAGTGTCCCAAATTTATACCTATATATATATATGTTGATATAAAATTTAAAATGCTATTACTATCCTATCTTTAATTGAGACTCATCCTGGGCTAAATAAAGTTTTTTAGCTAGATCAATCAATTTATTTTTTACATCAACCAATCTTCCTCTGAAATTATAATCTCTCTTCCACACCTCTCGACAAAAAACTTCTTTAATTTAGAAACTTGAAATCCAATATAAAAACATTTATTATTGATGCAAAACACACAAGTTTTATGTATGTGACATTTCCGATCTCTTCACACCCAATGATATCACTGATCATTCATTTTCTAATTAACTCATTAATTAAAATCAAATAAGTCTGTGTCATTTCAATTGTAAACATTCAGAGCACGACTACTAAATCTACATTTACAGCATTAATTAGAAAATCCTTTACAAAAATTAAAAATAAAAGCGCGTCTATGCACGGTCATAAATTGCCTTTATGACGTAAACCATTGAACACTATTGTGCAAATAAAGCAGATTTATAGCCTGTTTGGCTAAATCGCAATATAAAATCATTTTACAGTTTAATAAATAATTTCGTTACACCTTGACCCACAATAACCAATTTTATTTTTAAGCTATATACGAGGAGTCCACACACAGAGACTTCTCGTATAAAACGAGCAGAATTTTTCAGAAATTTCCTTGTTTTTACAGGGATTTCCTAGAATTTTTTATTAGATTTGAGGAACTTCAGGATTTCCAAAAAATTCTAAGTGTTTTTCAAAGAATTCCTACAGTTTGCTTGTTCTGCTCATGTGTAGTCAATTTGCACATGCGTAATAATGCATATGATTAAATGCTACAAATGTAAATCTTTTAACTACAAAATAGTAATAACATTAATAATAAAAGCTTCCGACCGGTAATCGGATGGTCCCAGGTTCAAATCCCGACTGAGGAGAAAAGTTTTTTCTCCCATATTAAAATGTAATATTATCTATTTATTTCTGATGTTAAGAAAGCTATTCGTTGCCTTAAGGTGTTGAAATTATTATGAATTAATAATAAAAACTAATTATGAACTAAATATTTAAAGAATTTCCAGAAAAAATTTTTTTTAGAAGAAATAAACTTGATAATTAATTAGTCTGTATTTTATATTTGCAAGAAATTCTTAATTTCAGGCACTCATCATGGTGGAAAAGGCGCACTCGCATGGAAAAATGGCTTCTGCTCCTCATTGCAATTTTTCTCCTCATTATCATAATATTATTAGCCGTAAAATTATCAGGTAGAGTAAATTGAATGTCTTCTAACGTCCCTAAAACTCCTATTTATAGGAAAATTCGACTCGCAAGTATGTCTGACAGCCGATTGTGTCCACACCGCATCCCAAGTCCTTGAAAAAGTAGATTTAAGCGTCGACCCCTGCAAGGACTTTTACAAGTTTGCCTGCGGGAATTTCATAAAGAATACGGTCCTTCCCCAATACAAGACCAGTATATCATCATTCTCCATTGTGAGGTGCGGCTTCGGCCGACTTTTCTGAATAATTTACGATTTAATACGTGGGATTTCAGTGATATGGTAGATGAGCAAATGCGGACTGTACTAGAGAAAGATGTAGAAGACAGCGACGCTCGAGCTTTTGTTCTCGTCAAATCTATTTATCGAGCTTGCATGAACATCACGGAAATCGAAGCACATTCGTTGGAAAATGTTAAAAAGACCATTAAGGGGATTGGAGGATGGCCGGTGGTTGAAGGGTTCAAGTGGAATGAAAGGTTTTTCGATTGGACGAATACGATCTACGAGTTCATGAAACTGGGGCTTGAATATGATATTTTTTTCGAGTTTGATGTACTACCAGAGGAGAAAGATTCAACGAGACATACTCTTCTAGTAATTATACACCGCAAGGCTTCAGTGTAAAACAGTTTTTTGCAGTTGGATCAACCTTTTATTGTGTCTTTTGATAAGTTGATGAGACGAGGATACAATGAAAGTATTGTTCAGGCATATCATAAATATATGACGAAAATTGCAATTGCATTTGGAGCGGAAGAAGAAAGGGCTCAACGAGAAATGAGAGATGTTATTGATTTGGATATTGCTATAACTAGAGTAAGTCAGAAGAAGTTATTTTACATAATTACAAAATCATTTTTTTGTTACAGCGTTTTATAACAGTGACTTTTTGATTGTTAGTCTGATTGCTAAATGACGTACTTTTACGCACTAGTGCGTAAAAGTGACATACTTTTAAGCACGAGTGCCTAAAAATATTTTTTTATTTTACTTATTTATTATAAACATAAAAAGTACAATTACTTAAGTAACTAAATTAAACACTCGAAGATTTCAGATTTCTTTCCTAATCTTCAATACAAGTGGAAACGGTACTAGTAGACGCCACTTCAGATTTGCTATTTTCGTCACAGATTTTTTTTTTCTTTGATACAGTTTCTTCTTTTCCCATAATTTTCATCGGAATTGCGTTTTTGCTTTCAACAGAGTTTTCTTTGTAACTTTCCGCAACAGAACTCGATCGCCATCCTCCATGTCTTTTGAGTAATGTAATATCTGCACCTGAATCTAATAAGAGTGTTGCTGAACAACGGCGAAAGCAGTGCCCGGTATATTCTTTTGCATTTAGAAGGCCGAGGCATTCTGCAATTTTTTAGGCATAACTCCAATAGTATTTATACTAACAGGTAGCGTACAGCACCTGAAATCTCTATAGGTTAAGAAGAATCTCTGATGTTCAGTATGAGGAGGTCGAAGCTGTGCATATTTCCGGAAATTTTCTAAGAAACTAATTCCACCTATAAATCTTTCAGTTATTGTAAATATTCGTAAAATTTTTGTCTTGGTGTTCGGTATCTTTACTTTAATAAAACTCGTACAATCTTCTATATCTTCCATCTTCAAAAACGTAATTTCTTCTCTGCGCAATGCGCCAAAAATCCCAGGAATTTGCATAACTTTTGCCAATAAATAATCTTTGTCATCAGCTGTTTTCATGACACGTTCTATCTCTTGCTGGTAAATATTTTGGATTTTTTAGGAGTGTACCCACTGGCATTTCTTTTAAGAAATGCAATCAAGTTTGTAAATTTTTTTGTATCTACAATCTTGTTAAGATATATCATAGTTCCTTAGCATTGAGTAGGACTCCATAAAGTAGACGGCTTATACATGGAAGATAATTTCGAAAAATAGGCCAAAACATTGTTTTCTTCACATCAACTACCAAATTTCCTGTATGTTTCCTTGTAAATTTTCTTAGATTTCTCAGACACTAACGTGGCTAGTGCAGCTTCCGCAGCATTTTCAATGTCAGAATCAAATTCAGAATCGCTTATTTTTGTGTTCCTTTATCACAGAACTTAAACACAGAACCCAGTTTAACAGTCTGTATTTTATAAAAACAGTAAACAACCAAATTTACATCCCTAGCGATCTGCCATCTATGAATGTTTGATTGAGATAATTATTTTTGAAAAAAAAATCTGTTATAAAACGCTGTAACAAAAAATCTTGAATGCAATACTTTGCGAAATCGATGTCTTTTAAGTTCTTAACGTGTAAAGATTCGTTGTGTGCTTAAAAGACTCTCTTTTTGCAACTTATTGCATTAATAGCTATTTAAGATTACAGTTCCGTATGAAAAAAGACGAAACTCTTCACTTGAAAATAATCAATATTCAATTCAGGAATTAGAAACTGAGTTTCCATATGTCCGCTGGTTGGAATACATCAATACAATGTTATATCCTGTCAAAACAATGACTTCTAATGATAACATTACTGTAACTCTTCCTCAGTATTTTAAAGAGCTTGAGAAGGTTATTAGGAGTACTCCAAAACGGTAAAAAAGAGACAGATTTCAAAGAATATTTGTAAAAAAACAAAGAATGTCATAGAAATGGAAAGAAACATTTTAAGAAGATATAAAAACAATATTTTTAAAAAGATTGTAGATTTCTGCTTTTAGTTTTATAAAAATGTTTCAAATCTATTCTTTATTTTTTGAAAACTGGTCTATTCTGGTTGCACACCTCCACAGTTTTTTTTTCAGAGTGTAAAAATTGAATTACGCTTTGTATTTTAGAACTATGTCAAATTATTTATTCTGGAAAGGAATCAAGGGCCTTATCCAGTACTTGAACAACGACTTAAGAGCCCTCCAGTTAGATTTCTTCAAAGTTGTATCAGGCCGTTCTGAACGTGAACCAAGATGGAAAGAATGTGTTCAAAAAGTTAAAAGGTTAAAAGCTATTTCATTTTATTTTTTTGGTTTTTAAAATATCGTTATTTCTCTCCAGAATTCATGTAGCTAGCAGCGCCCTTTACGTGCGTCATTTCTTTAAAGAAGATGCGAAAAAGACCATGATTGAAATGATCCACAACATCCAAGAACAGTTTATAGAGATTTTGAAAAAAGTTGACTGGATGGACGATATCACTCGGAAACATGCGTTAGAAAAAGCGAAAGTAATGGAAGCTCATATTGCCTATCCAGATGAATTGTTGAATGATACAATAATCGATAATTATTACCAAAATGTTGGTGTTTCTGATTTTATTGTTTATTAATTGAACTGATTTTTAGCTAAGTGTTAATCCAATGAAATATTTAGAGTCAATGCAAAATGTTACTCTCAATTCATGGAAAATCAGTAATGCTAAATTAAATGAACCTGTAAATAAACGAGACTGGAGTGAGCATTCGTTTGCGGTGGTTACTAATGCTTTTTATGACCAAAATGGCAATAATATAGGTGAGGAAAATACTACATAAACCGAATTTCAAATTATTCGCTAAAAATCTATTTAATTTTTTTAACTACTTGTAAAAATTCTTCAGCAAAAAAAAAATTTTTTGGGTAATTTATTAAAGAGACAGAAAGAGCAAATGACAGCTCAATGCCAAAATAAGGTTACAAATGATTACATTTAAGCATTTTTCTTAATGTCAAAATTCGATTTAAGGATCAAGATCTTTTTCTCACTACTGTACTTTAATAATATAATTTTCTGCTATGATTTTGATTTAAAAAATATTTTTTTACCTTTACTTTTTAGTTTCAGTTTTTCTGTTTTTAAAAATTTTGCAACTTTTTTGTTTCATGTTTGTTGTTTTTGTTTCTCAAATTACTTATATATTTATTGTTGCTTTTTTCATAGAGATAGTAACTTAAATTATTGTAAATCTTGCTAACGAAAACCTCCTACTTGAGCTATTAAGTTAAAAACAAACATCTGTTGACATCAATTCGGTTTTGCCATTGCGAGATGTTGTAAATCGTAATAACGTTAATAGCTCAAGTAGGAGGTCTTTGTTAAAAAGATTTACTATTTAAGCCACTACTTTTATTTCTCATGGAAAAATTATAGCTCATATCCAGTGATTATTATTTTTGTTTAATTATTGCAGAGTTCCCTGCGAGTATTTTGCAGGGCGTTTTCTTCGCCAACAGCCGCCCCCAATACATGAATTACGGCGCCATTGGGTACATAATCGGCCACGAAATCACTCACGGTTTCGATGATTCAGGTCGGCAGTACGATAAAGATGGAAATTTGGTAGATTGGTGGCAGCCCAAAACGCAATCGGCTTTCGATGCAAAAGCTCAGTGTATTATTGACCAATACAGCAACATCACCGTTCCTGAAATAAATTTGAACGTAGGTGAGGGTAAAGGGTGAGTGTCGAATTTAATTTTCTCGATTTCAGTTGAACGGCATCAACACTCAAGGCGAGAACATCGCTGATAATGGCGGCATTAAACAGGCATATTTAGCGTACAAGAAATGGGTTCGTAAACATCACCCGGAGAGGGTATTGCCAGGGTTGCCATACACGCCAGAACAAATGTTTTGGATTTCTGCAGGGAATACGTGGTGTGATGTCGAAAGGAGGGAGGAATTAAAAATTAGTGTTATGGACCGGCATCATTCGCCGAGTTATTATAGGGTTAATGTGCCGCTTATGAATTCCGAGGATTTTGCTAAGGATTTTAATTGTCCAGTTGGATCGCCCATGAATCCCAAACATAAGTGCCATGTTTGGTGAATTTATTTATTGCAGAAGGAGAAAAAATAGAAGTCGTTTCTAGTCATTTCTATCAAATCTTACATTTTTTAAGTTAGCTTTGGGCCTCAAGTTCACTAAATGAAACGCTAGAAGTATTTTTATTAGAGTATTTTGTATTACCATTTGTATTTCTATTTAAGTTTTTGTATTGCTGAACAAATAAAAATTATTCTTGCATTTTTAATGATCTTACTGAAATCTGATAATAAAAAAGTCTTACAGTGCTTTTGAGGCGAAAACATACGTCTTTATTATCCTTTTATGACAAAACTATTACTGTCCTCTTCTGTTAAAAGTGACTTTATAATAAGCAGGCTTCTTATGTCAAAACATGTTCAAATCACACTGTTATAAAGTAAAAAAGGCAATCAAACCCATTATAGTCTCAAAGAGGCAATACTTGCGGCCTAAAAAAGCCTTGCTTCTTTTTTTTAATAGATTAAAGACAGATTAAAAAAGCGTAACTGTAATGATATGTCTAATGTTAATACCCACTTCCACGGCTTGCTCTGATTCAACTACATTTCGATCTCAGTGTAATAAGATTGATTGTGTCCGTAGAAACGCTGTCAACAAATAAAAAATTCCAAAATTCATTATAAATGAATTCTTTATAACATCTACTTTTGACGTTCTAGCATTGTGCAAATGAAAAATTATAAAACATTAGTAAAACACGTCTCTTAATAAAGAGCAAAGTTGCCGAATTGAGTATTTTACTATTACTTTCTACTTTAGAAAAAAAAATCGTTGTTTAACTTAGTTTGGCAAACGCTTACTTCCTTCCCTCACTCAAATCGCTCGAGTCATAGCTTACTTTCAGATATAACAGTAAAAAAATAGTATAATAGACCTCAAGGTCCGTAAGCATAACTTACGTGGTCTAAAATACAGCTTGGAAAACGGAGAGCGAAGCCCGAGGTTTTCTCAGCGTTCGAGAGAGCCTCAAGGTTTTTATACAATTTTTTTACAAACCTGAAAAAACAAGGAAATATTAGTCTACTTAGGGAACGCGCTTTCCTCCTTAGAACCCGTGCTTTTTGCCCTAGGTATCGTAAACATCGTCGTTTCTGTAGTAATAATTCAGTGGGCAGAAATTGTTGCTTACCTACTGTTCCTGTTGGTGTAGCATTAATGACATTACGAAACAAGTAATTAGAAGTGATTAGAAAACTGTTTTTTTACGGACTTAACTACAATTTTAGCAGTCAAGACCGAAAATAGTTATTTACAGTAGAGTGGCGCAACTTATTTATTTTACAACATGAGCTTTTCGCCCTAGAACCCGTGCTTACCGCTTTAGGACCCGAGCTTTTTGCTCTAGGTATCATAAGCATCGACGTTTCTGTGGTAATAATCTAGTGGACAATAATTGTTGCTTACTGTTGCTGTTGGTTTAGCATTAACGACATTAACAATGACATTACGAATTTTTGATATTACATATTTTATAATTTTAACATTTTATTTTTGACCATTACTAATAATAGCGGTCTTAAATACGATTTTGGTAGCCAAGACCGAAAATATTTATTTTACAGTAAAGTGGTAAAACTTATTTATTTTACAACCTGAGCTTACTGTTAGGAACCGTGCTTACCGCCTGAGGGCTCGAGCTTTTTGTTCTAGGAATCGTAAGTATTGTCGTTTGTAGAGTAGTAATTCATTAAACAGTAATTGCTGCTTACTGTTGCTATTGTAGCATTAATAATATTAATCGCATTACAAGACAAGTGATAAAAAACTGTATTTTTGACCATTACTTATAATAACGGTATTAACTACGATTTAGGCAGCGAGGACCGAAAAGAGTTATTTACAGTAGAGTAGTGTAAGTAGGTATTTTACAACCTGAAAACCGTTTAAACCATGATGCCCGTAAGTGAAAACATTAATCCACTTACGGCCCGGGCTTACCGCTCTAAAACCCGAGCTATTTGCCTTAGGGATCGTAAGTAGCGTCGTTTCTATGCTAATAGTTCCATGGGCAGTAATTGTTGCTTACTGTTGCTGTTAGTGAAGCATTAATGAAATGCTTACATGACCGGTGGTTAGAAAACTGTATTTTAAATGTTTCTAACTACAATTTTAGAAGCTAAAACTAAAAATAGTTATTTACAGTAGAGTGGATTTTGACAACCAAAACCGAAAATAGTTGTTTACAGTAGAGTGGTGTAATTAGGTATTTTGTATCCTGAAAACTGAAAAAAAATGCTTTATTAGCCCAAAAGTTGTAAAATACACGAAAAATGTAAAGTTTTCTTTTATAAACGTTATTACTTTCAACAATATTCATTTTTTAAATATTCTAACTGTTTAGGGTAATCTTATTTTACCGCACCGTACGTAAAATTCTCTCTTCTACTACAGAATACACAACTATAGTATTTTTTTTTGTTTTCGAGGCCAAAAATATAATTTTGTATTAGCCAGAATAAAGTATTAAAAATTTTTAATAAATATTTTTAAGTCTAATTAAGTAGATAAGTGCTGACGTCAAAATCTTGAATTAGTCAAAGTTCTGTCTTAAAATAAAACAGTATGAACTATTTTAAACCGTACTTCACGCTGATTAAAGAGTGTAAAATAAGATAACTTACTAATTTTACAACATCAATTAAATAATGTAGTAAATTAACAGTTTTAAAACATTTTTAAAGCGCACACATTATGATTATGTTTTGTTTTGTTTTGAATCAAGCAGCTGTTTTCTAGGAAATGGCGTCACGCTTGCAGACTCTATTGATTAAAAGAGGATGTAACCTTAACTTATAAAAATAAAATATAATAATTTTATAACGTTTTCATTAATTAAAACAAATTTAATTACATTAAAGAATTTAGTTGTTAAAACAAAGTTATCTATTTCTTTTAGAAAAATGTGTTGCAGTGTTTCTTTTCTATCTCACCAAATAATCTAAGTATAGAAACTTATTGTATTTACTCGTCAAACAAGTTTGCCGAAGTTTGGTGTTTAATCATCGATTCACCTGCTAAAACCAGATGCATTTCCACGTCCCAACCTTCTACCAGTAGCGTGTTTCCCCCAACTCAAAAACAAATCGTTAGATCATCTCGCGTGAGAGCGAATTTAAAAAGATTGAATGGACAGTAAACAAGTTACAATCATAAGATGTACAAACCTGTAAAACGTGCTCTTTAAAAAAATGTCCGAAACAACTCTTAAAATCCAGTAAGATATTCAACTTTTTTACCTTGTTTTAAATTAATTTTGCAGAAATCCACCATGGTGGAAACGGCGGTCGCGAACTGAGAAAACCCTTCTTGTAGTAATCGCCGTTTTAATAATGTTATTAATAATAATCCTCGCTGTAAATTTCGCAAGGGCACACACCGAAGGTGAAATAAACCTGCCAGGGTTTTTATAGTCTCCTCTTAAATTTTAGGCTGCAAGTATGGCTCTCATGACATATGTTTGACCCCCCACTGTGTTAAAACAGCTAGTCAGGTCCTGGAAAAGGTCGATTTAAACGTCGACCCTTGCGAGGACTTCTACAACTTTGCCTGTGGGAATTTTATAAGAAGAACTGTTATTCCAGAGGATAAAGCAATGGTATCGTCGTTTAGTATCGTAGAGTAAGATTCTCAAACGTTAAAACTAATGTAATCCAGGTGAAAATTCCAGAGATGAAGTAGAAGAACTCATGCAAGGACTACTCAAAAAACCTATCACTTCAACCGATATTAAACCTTTCGTTATCCTTAAAACACTGTTCCAAGCTTGTATGAACACAACAGAAATTGAAACAAACTCACTAATTAAATTTAAACAGTTAATGAAAAAATTAGGAGGCTGGCCTGTTATTGAAGGTCCTGATTGGAACGAAAATGATTTCGACTGGATTTCAACGAGTTATAAATTCATGAAAATCGGAATAAATCCTGATATGTTTCTCAATTTTGAGGTCTTGCCTGACATTTCCAATTCTTCCAGAAATGCACTAAATGTAAATTTCTCTTTTACAAATCTCTGTTATAAACAAAATTTCAGTTAGACCAAATCGATGTCAAACTGGATAAAATCAAAAGAAATGGTTTTAACGAAACTGTCTTTCAAGCTTTCTACAATTATATGACTAAAGTAGCTGTAGCTTTTGGAGCTGATAAAGTGCGTGCATCAGAAGAAATGAAACAAGTGGCGGAATTAATTATTACCTTGACCAGAGTAAGAAAAAAATTTTTTTGCTGTTTTAACATTTGTAAAGATTACAGTACCGGACGAGGACCGTCATAATATAACACTTGAAAATAATCCAATGCCAATTAGTGAGATGCAAACTAGATTTAATTATGTGCCATGGCTAGAATACATTAACACAATGTTAGAACCGTATAAAAAAATAAATTTCACTGACAAAGTTATAGTGAGAATACCGACATATTATGAGAAGTTAGAGAATGTTTTAAGAAACACTCCTAAAAGGTACATTGTACTAAATTAAATTACTAGTAAACGAGGTCGTAGCCCGAGTCGTTCTAATACCTAAATTTCAGTTACGTAACGTTTATTACATCACTAGCTACGTAATAACTCAAATAAGTGTGACTGATTGATATAATTTGCGCTAATTTGTTGTTAACAAAATTGTTTTTATTTATATTTGTTGTAGGACCTTGGCAAATTATATGTATTGGTCAAAAGTTCAAGAATATGTATCATACTTGAGTGATGAGCTTCGAAATCTTGAACTTGAAGTTTTTAAAGTGGCATTTGGTATTGATAAACGCCCTCCACGACTAAAAGAATGTACGCAGCAAAGTATTAAGTAAGAATTTCCATTTTTTTTTAATTACTACGAGAAGAGGATATAGACTCGTCATTTGACCTTTAACATCACTGCTTTGTTTATAAACAACATCGGAAATAATTACCTTGAATTTACAGGTTGTATATAGCCAGCGGAGCTCTTTTTGTTAAAAACTTCTTTAATGAAAAGGCAAAAAAAGAAGTGACTGAGATGGTTAATTATATCAAAGATGAGTTTATTAAAACATTAAATGCTGTTGATTGGATGGATACAACTACAAAAAAACATGCATTAGAAAAAGCTGAAGCAATTTATCTTCATTTGGCTTATCCTGATGAGTTGTTAGATGAACAGAAATTAGAGAAATATTACAAAAATGTGAGAATTTTAATTAATAGATTGTTATTTTCTTGTTAGCTTACTTTAGATTCTTCGGATTATCTAGGATGTGTGCTTAATGTAACTTTGTTTAATAATGAAATTGATTTTCAAGAATTGGATAAAAAATTAGATAAGAAAGATTGGAGAAATCATGGATACGTTGCACAAGTCCAAGCGTATTACGATCCTAGTGAAAACAGCATTGGTAAAAATTAAACATTAAGACGGAACGACTTTAGATGGTTGCCTAACATACAAGAGTAGATAAACATCTAAATTTACAAAGTTGACAGTTTACTTTTTACATATTTGTACATAATATTAAATAAAAAAAAATATGTATAGCAGCCAACTAAAATTAAAAATACGAGGAGAAAGTCTGTCCGTATCAATGCTTGATTATAGATGATGACGTCAACTCATTCGTTTGTGACGGCATAGTATAATTACTAGTAGCAACAGTTGGCTTATCACGGCTTAAATCTCACCATCTTTCTGGACATTTGTGAGAGCGACACAGCTAAACGAAAAACCCCTCCAACGTCACAAAAATCTCTCTTGCTTAAAACAGTTGGAAGCAAAAATAGAGCTTTTCCAGTATAATGGAACTGTCGCTGCTAGTATTTATACTATGGTAGCGGCTAGTATAGCTTGTATTTTCAGAATTTTTGGCTGGGATTTTGCGAAACGTTTTCTTCAACGAAACCAAACCAAAATACATGAATTACGGAGCTATAGGCCATATCGTAGGTCATGAAATAACTCATGGTTTTGATGACGTAGGAAGACAGTATAATAAAGATGGAAATCTAGCTAATTGGTGGGAACAGAACACCAAAGAAGCTTTCGATTCAAAAGCGCAATGCATTGTCCATCAGTACGGAAATATAACAGATCCAGACGTTAATCTGAATGTAGATTTTTAATATTTTGTTTTAATTATTTATGCCGATTTGGGAAATTTGTAGCTGAATGGAGGTCATACTCAAGGAGAAAATATAGCGGATAACGCGGGAATAAAACTGGCTTATTTGGCCTACCAAAAGTGGGTTAAGAAGAATGGTCCTGAAGCTGTACTTCCAGGTTTGGAATTTACTCCCGAACAAATGTTTTGGATTTCAGTTGGTAACACATGGTGTAAAGTGGAAACAACTGAAGTATTAAGACTTACGGTGTTGCAAGAAGTTCATGCTCCGAGTCAGTACAGAGTGAATGTGCCTTTAATGAATTCTGAATATTTTCAGAAGGATTTTAATTGTAAGAAAGGATCGAAAATGAATCCAAAACACAAGTGCCATGTTTGGTAAAAAATGTATTATAAAAATAAATTTCTGTAATGTGAATTTTATTTTTGCTGATTTGAACTGTAATTTGACATGACCTAACGACGATTGGTGGCCGTAACCGACAGCTTAATGTCTTCTCTAAAAAATACAGTAGCTGCAGTTAGTAAATTTAAAAATAAAAAAAAAGTTTACATTGTTAGACTTTATAACAACATATTTAAAATTTTTCTAGTAGAAGTGACATGTGCGTTTTCAAAATTTTTGTTTCTATGGTCACCCTCCAACTGGAGAGTAAACTGCTCAAGAAGTCTAGTGTACAAGTACTGAAAAATTTATAAAAACTTCTAGAAATTTTAATAGAACTTTAGAAATCACAAAGAAATTGTATAAAGTTTTAAAAGAAATTATGAAATTTTAAGAAATCCTAAGAAATTTTTATGTTCATTATAAAAAAATATTTAAATTTTGTATTATAAAATTTTTAACTAAGGAATAAACACTTAAGAAATCTAGTGTAAAAATACTAAGAAATATTATAGAAATTTCCAGAAATCCTAAAAAATCTTCATCTTAGAAAACATTGAAAAAATATTTCAAATTTTCGTTATACATAGTACAGGGTTTTCATAAATGATTGTAAAGTCGGTCTAGGAAAATAGTAAAGTGACTAAAGCAATAAAGTCATAACCATTGTTAACTTTACAAAGAGTGGTACTCAAGTTCGGTTGCACCGATGATGGGCTCGTTAAACCTACCTGGCTCGAGGTCTTGGAATTTCAGAAAAGCAACACAATCGGATGACAGATAAATTTACGACAGGCCCATCCATCATCCCTGCAGCTTAACTCGAGTACTGCTCTTTGTTAAGTTAACAATGGTTATGACTTTATTGCTTTAGTCACTCTACTATTTCGTTAAATCCAGTATAACAACGTAGGTGGTTGTGTAGATTTTTAAATTTTTGAAATCACAAATATTCATTGTAATGTCCTATTTATGCAAGAGAACATTGGAAAATGGTTTCTGGACTTACTCATTTGTATAATAATAATTATAATAATAGCTAAAGTCTTTGTCTTTAAAAGACAGAATATTTTTTTTTACTTTTTTTCACAGTCACCTACGTCCTTACAGTTATTTATGAAAACCCTGTAAATTTAACTAAAGGGTAAATCGTTCAAGAACTCTAGTGTGGAAGTACTAAAGAATCTTATAGAATTTTTTATAAATCTTTAAAAAAATTTAGAAATCCTAAAAAATCTTTAATAATCTTACAAAAACTTTAGAAATCTTTTAAAAAAGCCTTTTAAAAGAAATCTTTAGAAATTATTATTTTTACCTTAATCATAAAAATATTTCAAATTTTTATTACAGACTGTTTAATTAAGAAGTAAACCACTTAGGAAATCTAGTCTACAGTACTAAGAAATCGCATAAAAAATTATAGAAACTCCTAGAAATCCTATAAAAGCTTAAAAAATTCTTAAAAATGTCATATAAGTCTATAGAATTCCTAGGTAATCTTAATTTTTTTGTACAAGTACAAAGAAATCTTATAGAAATTTTAAAAAACACTTTAATAATTCTATGAAATTGTTAAAGATTTATACAAATCGTTAAAAACTCTAAGAAATTTTAATCTTGATCTTAAAAAAATATTTCAAATTTGTATTAGATTATCTAAGGGGTAAATTCAGTAAACTCCTTAAGAATGTATCTAACTAGAGAGTAAACTACTTAAGAGCTCTAGTGACCAAGTAAGAAATCTCATAGAAATTTTTAGAAGCTGTTAGAAATCTTTGAAAATCCTTAAAAGTCTCGTACAACTCTATAGAATTTTTGAAAAATTTTTAGAAATTCTTTGAAATCGTAAGAAATCTTTAATAATCCTATAAAAGTATAAAATCTTAAAAAATCTTTAAAAATCTCTTGAGAATTTTTAGAAATTATAAGAAATTATTATCTTGACTATTATCAAAAATGTTTCAATTTTATTTATAAACTATCGGACTAGGAGCTAAATCGACTCTAGAAATTTACTGTGCAAGTAATAGGAAATATTTAAGAAATCCCAAAAATCTTCATCATAAAAAAATATTTTAAATTTTTGATAAAGTCTCTAACTGAGAGGTAAATAACTTAGGAAATCTAGTATTCTTGCATCAAGAGATATAGAACTCGTCAATTAAGTCGTAAAAGTAAAATAGTCGTAAAATTATGTAAACATCCACTAATTAAGAGCAGTTGTTCTTGATACAGTCGACAGCTTTGTTTTCGATGTAATAAAGCGTAAAATAACTAATCATTGTCCAACTGAACAATTCTGTCAACATTTCGTTACTAACTGATCACAGAAGTGCAGCTGTGCCTTTGAACAGGGTTGGCTTCAAGTTTAAGCTTTGTAAAATGTAATTTTTGTGTTTATTTTGGTAGTATCTAGTTGTTGTGTGTGCATTTTATTAACATTAATAACGATAAAGAAAACATTTTTTAATTTTGTGTTTTATGTAAATATTTTTAAAACTAATTCTGTAAAATATCTCTGATGTGGCAAAGACGGAACAGTAACCCTGCAGAAATTCAAATATGATGGAACCGGTTTGCATTTAAATATCGAGTTGGTTGTCTATATTTTCAGTTTCCCTCTGTCGTATATCTCTTGATATAACAATATACAATTACTAAGAAATCTTATAAAATTTTTGGAAATCTCTAGAAACTCTGAAATTTTAGAAATATAAAAAGTATTTAAAAATCCTATAAAATTTTAAGAAATTTTCAGAAATCACAGCAAATTATCTGTAAACGTTTTAGATTTTCTTTTTTATCATTTTTTTTTTTAAATTACGTATTTCACGAATGGAAGAATAAAGCGGCACATAGCGTTTGTAAAAAAAAAATAGTTTTTACAAACATATTTAGTTTACCTAAGAGCCTCAGTTGGGTTAACAGTAACGTCCGGGCTATCCCGGATTAAACATCTTTTTATTTTTTGAATAAATCTTCTTTTATTACAGTTTTGAAGTTCATTAACTCGAAAAATATCATTTATTCATTTTCAGAAAGTTATTACAGCTGCGAATTTGTATATGTATACAGCCTTATTTAAATTTATTTTGAGAATAAAAATAATTTGGAATTATTTCGGTCACTGAACGATAAATTTGTAATTGTTATTATTACATAAATAGGTTTATGACTTGTTATAAATTCTTAAAAAAAAGACACTAATGTAGAACTTATGTTGGTAGTAGGTAGAAGTAATTACATAAAAACTATTATAACACTTCAAGATAAAAAAAGGTGATTTATGAAAACAATTAAATATTTGTTAGTGTCAACACTAGTTAAATTGCGCCACTTTAAAAGTGAATAAAAGCCAACAAAGTGCTCAATTACTAAGATTTAAGACTTAAAACTGTTATAAATAATGTAGAAACCGGCATAATCGCCTTTAAAACACCCAATTACTACAAAAATTTATTTAACACTCAAGCCTCACAACTAAAACTTTATTTGAGATACAATTCACCACACTGAACACTTATGCTCAGGATTCATCTTACTCCCCACCGGACAATGAAAATCTTTGGCAAAAAATTCCGAATTGCTGAACGGTCCCAAAACGCGAAACTCGGCAGGAGAATGGGCATCCACAGTGACTTGCAAGGCGATTGCTTCAGGCCGATGTTTCGAACACCAAATTTGGGCAGCAGACACCCAGAATAGTTGGCGTGGCTCGTACTTCAAGCCTGGTAATTTCGGTTCGGGGGGATTACTTCTCTGCCACCTTTTATAAGCTAAGTAGGCTTGTTTAACCCCGCCGTTGTCAGCGATGTTTTCTCCCTGGGTCCTTACACCGTTCAACTAAATTAAATAAATAAATATAACTAAAAAAAATTACAAATAATGTATAATAAGTTGATTAAATTAATAAAAAATTTGGATATGTTTATTCATGCTTGATGTAAGGCTGAACACTTATTCTTATTTTTGTATTAAAACAACATATTTTTTGGTACCTATTTCTATTTTTATTTAAGAACCGGTTTTAAATCTTATTTCTTTTTCAACCCAATTTACCTAAAATCCTGTTATTACAAAATTACAGTCCTGTTTTTGTTTGTTATACATTAAAATTTTCTTGTAAACATTGATTCATGCTTCACTTCTTCTCTGTTATCTGCCAGATTGCCCATTTCTACTATCTTTTTTCTTCTTTTCTCTCCTATCACTCTAAATATCGGTTTTAATGTCATTTAAAAAAAAGACATAAAACTACGTGTAGAAAAAAGATTTTGGAAAAATAAAACAAGATTAAAAAAACAATAAGTTTTTGGAAAAAATGAAAAACTGCGATCAGAAGAAAACAAAAGCACAAAATGCTTGTAGAAGATTTAAGAAACCACATTTGGTAAAAAAGAATATAAAATATCTAAGAATATTATGGATAAAAAAATGTTTTTAAAAGAAGTTAGCAAAACGTTAATTAACAGAAAAGTAAAAATTACGAAAAATTTTAAAGGAATATAAAAAGTTTCAAGGGAAATTCGATCGACAACGATTGGTTAAAAAAAATCAAAATAAACAAAAAAAATTTAAAATTGGTTAAAAAGCAAAAATAATTCTAGAAGAAAACGATTCCAACTGTTAGAAAAAAACACTAAAAACTACGCATAGAAGAGAAAAGCATTACGAAAGATTTTAAAACATGGAAATTCAGAAATAAAGAAAAATTCTGTAAAAAGAAAACAAAAGAAGCTTATTGTAGAAGAATTTAAAAATTGACATTTGCTAAAGAAGGAAAACCAAAAAAAATTTTAAGTAATGCAGCGCGTCAGATATAAAAATAAAAAAAAATTCTGAAAAAATTTGAAAAACGATGATTAATAGAAAAAAATTTGCCAAAACAAATTTTGAGAAAATTGCCGACAAAGCTAAGAAACGTTAATTAAAAAAAAAGAGTCTAAATAAACGAAAAAGATTTCTAGAAGAATTTAGAAGCGACAACTAAAATAAATACAACATAACATTTTAAAAATTGTATGACGTTGGCTAGAAAAATCTACCGAAGGTCCTATTATTAGACCTTGGTGGGAATATGGGAACAAAAACCCTTTACAGTCGTCTAGCTAACTACTCGTACCCGCCACGCGATAAAACATTGAAACTTAAATTGGTCGATAGCGGTACTAATTCGGTACTACTATCGACCAATTCAAGTTTCAATGTTTTATCGCGTGACAGAAGCGAGTAGTTAGCTAGACGATTGCAAAGCGTTTTTGTTCCCATATTTCGTGCGAGCTCTACCTATTATTATACTATTTTTCTAAAATAACCATTTTCTTACTAAGGTTGTTATATAATTAATTATAATTATCATAAATTAAGAAACAAAAAAAACAAAAACAACTCTCTTCTTTTCTTTGTGTCACGTTAAAAAAATTTATCTAATCTATGAACTCTCCACTTCTTCTTTGTCATTTGCCAGATTACCACTTTTATTACCCATCTTTGTTCTCCTTTCTTCTATCACTCTAAATATCAGTTCATATGTTATTTGAACTTGTACATTTAAGCAAACCACTCCTCTCCTGTTCATCCTTGACCTCCTACCTTTTTCTTATTTATGTAATAATTTGTTTTCATCTTGATTTAATGTATGTTCTTCTACAAGATTTTTACTAATGTTCGAATATTTTTTCGTCTTCCGTCTTCTCCCACAAGATTGCTTTGTTTTTCTTTTGGTATTTCATTTCTCTTAAATAATGTTTACTTTTTTCTTGTTTAGTATTTTTTCTACTTTTTGTAGGATACCTTCAATATTCTCTTCTAATTTTCACTTCTTCTCTTGTCTCTCCTCTTTCATTTCTAATTTTTTCTTCCATTTTTTTTGCCAATTTCTATCACCTTCTCTTCATATCCATTCTCTCTTGCTATTTGCTTTATAATTTGTTTTTCTTTCTTTTTATCTTAATTTTTCATCAAATCTTTACTATGTTTTTTAATATATAGCTCTGTAAAACTGCTTTTTAATAAATTAGTGCATGTTTCAAATCTTCTCTGTTTATTAAACCTGTTGCTATCGGCTTTCTAAATATCAAAAAAAGCAGCAGGAGTTATGTAGAAAGAATGGTGGGAATATGTATAAAAAATCAAAAAAAAAAAGAAGCAACAAAAAACTATAAGATATTTCACTAAAAAAAGAGTGAAAATCGCATTTTAAAAAAGTTGGATTACAAAAGGTTTGGAACCGGTGCCTAAATAAAAACAAAAGAAAGTAGAATAAAAAAAAATTTGTTTTAATAAATATCTACATAATCAGCATTTCAATAGACTTTCTAAATACTTTTTGTTTTTCTTTTACCTTTTTTAAATACTTCTTACCTTAAGTTTTGCTTCAGGAACTACGTAGTTGTTGTACTGCTTAATAATGCATTGAGCCTTCTCAAGAAACTTAGTTTTAGTTTCTTCTTTCCACCAGTTAACCAAATTACCATTTTTGTCAAACTGACGACCAGTATCGTCAAAACCATGAGTAATTTCGTGACCTATAACCGACCCAACTGCCCCAAAATTCATATACCTTGGACGGTCTTTATGAAAGAAAACTCCTTGCAAAATACCAGCTGGAAAAGCTTGAAGTAGAAGAAGAAAATAATTTGGGAAAAAAATATTATGTAGGTGTTACTTATGCTGTTTTCGAGTGGATGGTAAAAAGCATTGACTTGCGCTGGAAACCCATGTTCTCTCCAGTCAGTTTTATTTACAGGTTCTCTAAGCCGGCTCATGGTGTAGTCCATTGCAAATTTGCTGATATTCAAAGCCGAATACAAAAACTGATTTTCGTCAACTTCTAACTAAAATCAGAAAATCAGAAAAATTTTTTTAGAAAGAGCTGCAACCTCTTGGTATAGCTGAATAATTTTGGAATCGTCAAGCAACTCATCTGGATAGGCAATATGATCTACAATTGTGTTTGCTTTCTCTAGAGCACTTTTTCTTGTTTCATTGTCCATCCAATCTATAGATCGCAGAATATCTTTGAATTGTTCTTTGATGTATTTTACCATTTCAAGAGCATTAGTTTTGGCATCTACGTGAAAATATTTTCGGACATACATAGCTCCAATTACTATCGGTATTCTAGAAAAGTTAATTTTGATTAAAGTTGAAATAAGTTTTGTTAACTTACAAACTTGTAGTTTCATCTATACATTCTTTCCATCTTGGTGGACTTTCTTGGATACCATTTATAGCATGTTTAAATATTAATTCCCGATCTCTGACTTCTTGGTTTAAATACGAAACCAAATCTTTAACTACTCGCCACATTATATAATTAGCTTGAACTCTGAAAAAATAAATATTCTAGAAATCTTCTGATTAAAAATCTGCTGAATACCGTTTTGGTGTCTGATTGATCAATTTTTCAAAAGCTCCTAAATAGAAAGGAACTCCTACTAAAACAGGTTGGCTTTTATTCACTTGAACATTTGCTGGCATTATAATATTGATAAGTTCAAGCCAAGGAATGTTTTTATACTTATTTTCCAATTCTTGTATAGTTAGTAAATTATATAAACTACTTATGTTTCGACGATCTTCTTGAGAAAGCGAAAACTAGAAAGCAGAATTAATCAATGATTCACCAACATATTTTTGTACATTAGCTAGCCTTATTTCAAATTTTAACGATTCTAAAAGCTCTTCACGTGCTTTGTGTCTCTCAGTACCAAACATTTGAGCGATGTCTACCATGTATTCATAGTAAGCCTTAACTATTTTATCATTGATGCCCTTAACTAAATACTCTCTACTCAAGCCTAAACCCGGTTGATCGATCTGAAAAATTGTGAAAGTTTTATAAAAAAGCTAATTGCAGGCGAGCCGCATACAACGTTTTATGTTCGCAAGTTGTTATGTAAGCATGTTATAAAAACATCTGCTATTATTTATTACAGCAACGTTTCTGTTCAAAATGAAACCTTCCTCAAGCCAGTCATCACTGTTAAATTCTGTAAATTATCATGCATGCTCTTATATTGATTTTGCAGGTAAAATAATTTATACAAATTATTTTTTTTATTAACCGGAAGAAAGTTTTATTATGATCTGAAAAGTTGACAAGATAAACAGTAAAAAAAAATAAACATTCTACATTTTTTTGTCCACATAACTTCAATAAGAAGCGTTTTAAACAAAAAAAAAACAATAAAAATTTTAGAAAAAGTATAAAAGCATCAGCTGAAGTAAAATAAAAGCAAATGAAGATTCTACAGAAGCATAAAAAGTTTCCAAAAGATTGTGAAGAACAGGAATTAAAAAAATTTCTAGAAAACAAACGAAGTTGTAGAAAATTTTAAAAAAGACAATTTGTAAAAAACAAGAAATTTTAGAAGTTGAAAAACGTCGGCATCGGTTCCATAAAAATGAAGACGATACAATAAAAGATTTTAGAAAAACAATTAGTTTCTAAATAAACTTAAAAACGACAATTGCAGATATAAAATCAAAAAGCTAGAAATGTGTTTGAGAAATAACTTAAAAAAATTTTTGGAATAAAACAAAATTTAAGAAAAAACATAAAGTGTCTGAAAGAAATGAGAAAATAAAAACTAATATTAAAAAAAATTAAAAACAATAAATGACTTTAGAAAGATTTAAAACTAAAAAAATGTCCGCTAAGAAACAGAAGAGCAAAAATAATTTAGATAGAACAAAAATGTTGATAAAAAAACAAAAGAAGATTTCAAAAGAACAAAAAGGTTTTTAGACGATTTTTATAAACAACTATTAGTAAAAAACACAAAATTCTGTAAATTGGATAAAAATAAAATAAAGAACAAATTAAAAAACCAAAAAAGTTTCTAAATAAGTTAGTAAACGACGATTGAAAGAAAAAATAAAGCAGAAAGAATTGTAAAATGTAGAATTGTAGAAAAAAATATGTATTGAACAAAAAAGCATTAAAAAAATTTTTTAAAGCATAATAAAGATTTGAAAACTAGAGGTTGCAACTAGAAGAATAGAAAAGACAAGAAAACCTTGTAGAAATATTTAAAATACAGCGATTAATGGAGAAGAATAATAAATAAAATTTCGTAAAAGCTAATATCGTTAATTAAATAAAGCAACTTCAAGAAGAACAAAAATGATTTGTAAAAAATTTTGAAAGACGATGGTTGATGGAAAACAACAACATAAAATTCTAGAACCTGTAAGATGTTGGTTAGATAAATACAATAAAAAATTAGAAAATCAAAAAAGTTCCTAACAAAAATGTAAAAAACGACCATTTTAAAGAAATAACAAACAAACAAAATTCTGAAAAAAACGTCAAATTCATGTGTTCTTAGAAAAGTAATAATCAGAAACAACAAAAAATTTCTGAAAAAAAAAATAAAAGTGATAAACTTCAACTACCTGACTAGACAAACTAGAAAATTTAAACTGATAAGTTGTATAAAAAAATTGAAAATTGGCAATTGGTAAATAAGCTATATAAAATTTTAAAAGAAGTTAAAACACAACGACTAGTTAAAAAACAAGAAAAACGTCTACCATAAAAAGAACCATAAGAGATTCTAAAAAACAAATAAGTTTTTGAAAAAATATACAAAAATCTTAGTAAAAAAATAAAGTAGAAAAGTTGTATTGAGAAAAAATCAGAAACGCTTTTAGAAAGAGTTAAAAAACGACCACTAAAAGAGCAGAAAAATAACTGCAAATGTTTTGACAGTTGACAACATGCTTTAAAGAGAAATAATTTAAAAGTAGAAAACTAGGGAGTTCAATTTAAAAAGTTATCTTCCAGTTTTGACAAATGTTTTGTTATCTACCTCATTAAACAATAAATAGAAAAGAACATCTTTCGATTCAAATCAGAAAAATAACACAAAAGACTTTCTGTCCTTACTAATATTTCAAAATTTTTTAATAGGATTGTCGTCATAAGACAACAGATGGTTTCTAAAAAGCTAGCCGCCCTTTGAGAACAGATTAGTTTGGTAAAAAGTCAAGCAGAAAGTCTGAAATAAGCTAATAAATCATAAGATTTACAATTAGTGTTACTCTAACGTGTTACAATTGTTTACAATTTTTTTTGCAGAAGTACACTAATTAGAAATGAGCTTTTGATAAGCCAAGAAGACATAAAGTCTAACATAAATACCTGAATCAATCTTTGCGTTGAATGTTTAAAGTCAAGTCCAACCGAAACATCCAGAAGACTATTCACAGATAAACCGGTATGCCTCAACGCTCTCAAATTTTGAATCCAGTTAAACGAAAACTCATTCCAGTAATCCTCAAGTACCGGCCAACCTCCTATATCCGACAACAGTTTTTTCGCAATATCAAGCCCATATTTTTCGGCTAGACCTGAAGATTTAAAATTAAGAAAACTATGAGACGTTTAACTAGTTTATACTTCAGGCTTTTAAGTCTACTTACTTTTATTTTTACACGCCCGGTAGTACTTTTTGACAGTTTTGAACGGCTTGGGTTCATTGCGCGTACTTTTCTCTTCTAGTGATATTTTAATTTGTTCTTGAAGTAAATCGTTGATTACGGTAAATGTGTTGGCGAATGTTTTATCGTTTGATATTAATGAATGTTTGATATAATTTCCACAAGCAAATCTATAAAAATCATCACAGGGATTAACACTTTCATCCATATTTCGAAAAACTTCTCCTGCTGTTTGAACACATTCGCGTGTTAAACAAATATCGTCAGATCCAAGGAATGTAGAGTCTACAGTAATAAAGAACAACACATTTAGAAAAAATGAAACAAAATTCATTTAATGCCAAAATGCATCAAAAAAGTTATTTACGATAACGTAATTAATAGTTCTGTCAAAATGATTAATTTTGATGGACTGACTGACAGGAGCTATTGTTCAAATAAATAACAAAAAACGTAGAGGTCACATTCAAGTGTTTTCATAACGTGGAACATCAAAGAAATTTTGGTTTTGGTGAGAAAAGAGTGTTACTTACGAATTGTGTTACAGATTAACGAAACTGCTAATATTGCGGCTAAAATCAGAGATCCTAAGGCAACAACAATTAGTTTTCTTTCAAATTTAGTTTTGCGCTTCCACCAAGAGTCTTGCCTAAAATAATTTATTAATAACTTAGTACGCAGTTTAAATTGGTGTCACTTTCAAGAATTTCAAAATTTAGAACACTTACCTGAGAGGCATGATTTGGAATGAATAACACGCTCACAACTCAGAGATTTCGTCGATACTGTACTGAGTTTTTTGTATATTAGTCGCGCTCCCAGCTTCCAAAAAAATACTACTACCAGAAACAGTAGTAAGAGAGACAACTCGTTTGATGAATTAGAATCGAGAATTTTTTATGATAATGATTTGACCTGTTTGGAATCTATTTATAGTTGTTGCAAAATCAACCAGCAAGTTTTTAATGTAATTTATTGTGTAGAAAAAATAATTAATGGTACATTTGTACTTTTGTCAATTATGGCGACAAATACCATTAGTGCAATGAGTGGCATAAATTATGGGAACGGCTGAGCCGACCTGGATAAGATGCGGAGAGAAAAATTTTTGATTGAGTGATGATCGAACAAAAAACAGCAAAAATTGCATAACAATAGAGAGCCACCGGAAGAAAAGACCATGGTCAAATTTGTCATTAACACAATGGTTGAATTTAGATAAACCGTTTTTCAATTATTCTATTTTTCACCAATGTTCCTACAAAAAATTTCACATTTGGGTGGTCAAAATAATGACTAGTAAAGAGAGGAAATACTGAAATTTAGAAAATTGGTTTTCGCATTTTTATATTTATTTTAAAATCTGGAACGGCATAAATACATATAAATTGATGTGAAACTCAAACTTCTTATACGAACATGTGCTTTGTCTTGCATGTAAAGTCAATAGTCGGAGAATCCAAACAAAGTTTTGGTTTTTATTTATTTATTTAACCTCGCTGATAAATAAAATCAACGTTTGTTTTATAAAAAAATATTTAAATATATTTAAATATGGTATAAAAATACGATTTAAAACGAGCCTCGATTATAGCAGATTTCTTCATTCATTTAATATTTATTTAAAAAAACATTTTTGAACATAATTATTCCTCACCCAGAATCTCTATTCGGCAACACTTTCGTTACAGTGTGACTTGCTGATAATATTCAGCGTGTGATTAAATATTGTGAACAAATTTTATGTTGTGTTAGCCTTCATTGAAAGGCTGCTGAATACCTAAAACAGTTTTATACAATTCGAGACAAAAAAAACAGACGTCAAAAGTTGATATTGGCATAAAAAAGTGACATCAACCATTAATTTTTATTTTATTTACGAACAGTCACAACATGGTTACGTAACGATGACAAGATTGACAAGAATGGGTGGTTTACTCGATTTTAGTGTCGGTGTCTAAATCTGAGCTCTGGATTTTTTGATTACGCATTGTACATGGCAGGGTTGCCAACCGTCCTTTACTTCAAAAGATAGTCCTTTAATTTTATAAATTGTTCTTTTGTCTTTAAGATATACTTAAAGGACACAAAAAGAAGAAACCCTTTTAACCAAGAAGAAACCAGTAGGTCTTAGAAAATTGAAATACCTAATTGTGATTAGTTGATTTTTAAAAATATATAATTGTTTGGAGGTTCTTTTAAGTCAAAAAAATAAAATTTTGAGAACGTGGAAACAAGCAAAAGTTGTTTTCAGACTTGAGTTATAAGACCTACGTAAATAAAATATTTAATGAGAGAGAAAAAAGAAGAAGGAGAAGTACGACTAGTGAAAAATAAAGAATACAAGTAAGTTTTAGAAGTTCAGAAATTTAGAGACAAACTAGATATAACATGTATCTATCTCTAATGAGACTGAAAGTTAAAAAAAAATGTCGGATAATTTTTGAATAGTTTATAATAAAGCCAGCAGCTTTTATCTTTTTAATACTTTATTATACAAGTCATAAATATTACAAAACATGGCATAAACTCATTTCGTTAGATATAATAATTTTGCTCTCCCAACAATTAAACAAACAAGCCATTGTCGGTCATTTCTACCATACCCTGCACTTGTATTTAGGGTTCATAGGCGACCCTAACGGGCAATTAAAGTCCCTTCCAAAATGATCCGAATTCTTAAACGGTACTACAACTCGAAAATAAGTAGGTGCATGATATCCCAACGTAACAAATTGTTTAAGACTCTCCTTTTTATATTTAGTACACCACGTGATCGCATTCGAGATCCAAAACAACTGTCTTGGAGTGTACGGAATTCCTGGAAGTCCCGGTTCGGCTTTATTCCTCTCCAGCCATTTCATATAGCCCCTGTATGCAATTTTAATGCCACCGTTATCAGCGATATTCTCTCCCAGATTTTTAACCCCGTTTAAACTCATCTCAATTTCGGGAACTGTATAATTGCCGTATTGTTCAACAAGACATTTGCTTTTCAAAGCAAAAGATTTATTGGTTTCAGGTTCCCACCAGTCAATCAAATTGCCGTCTTTATCAAACTGTCTTCCAGAATCATCGAAACCGTGAGTTATTTCGTGGCCTATTACGTCTCCTATTGCTCCATAATTCATATATTGAGGTCTTTCAGGATCGAAATACGAGTCCTGTAATATCGCAGCTGGCAATTCTGTAATAGAATATTCAATACTTTGGTGAAACCACCAAGAAGACCATCAACATTGTCAATCTTTGATTTTGAAAAAATGTATATATACTCAACGATATTAGAAGTGTTATACCCAGAAAAAATAATTTTTTTAAGCTAATACACTAATTTTTGAACAGTCCTGTCTGCGATTCTGTCTCCTAAACTTGTTCTCTGCACCAATCTAAACTACTAAAGCACTAACCGTAGACGATAAGAAAAAATCCAGAAGCTCGAATGCAGCAATAACATTCGTATACTAACAAATCGATCTTCTTCTCCAAACTACTGGTTACCGAGTTGTCGCGTAATAGCAAAACGGTCTCGAAAAGCTAGTTATCTGAAGCGCATGTCTTAACGCTCTGTGCTAATGTTACTGAGTATAAGTATTTGATTAAAATCGGAGCGAACAATCCTGATGGTCTCCTTGTAATTTACAATATACCTATACTGTTGGTTGTTTGGTAGTAAAATGCATTTACGAAATAAGTATAGGCTTGATCGCGCCAATCAGGCTTTAATACCGGCTCTCGAAGTAACTGAACGTGTTTCATATGAAAAAAGTGTGATAAATTAAAGGAAATTTTGAGAGAATATTGATCAGGATCCAAATCCAACTAAAAATATCTCAAATAAATTAGAGTTTGTTTTGATGAAAACACACCCCTCGGTAATACTCCTCCACTTTGTTATCGTCCAAAAGCTCATCAGGATAACCGATAAAAGAGTTCATCTTTTCGGCTTTGAGGATTGCGTGCTTTTTTGTCTTGCGGTCCATCCAGGTTATTTTTTTCAATGTTTCCAAAAAGGAACTCTTTATGTCTATTGTTAGTTCAGCAACGCGATACTTTACTGTTTTATTAACGTGCTTTTTAACGTAAAGAGATGATACAGCAATATTTAGGCTAAAACAGAATTAGTAAAAATTTAAAATTAAGCAGTGAAACGCCGGAAAAACAGAAGAATAAATGACAGTTTAGAAAAACACCTTGAATTTATGAAAAACGAAAAATTTAACAGAAAAACAAAATTCAGGAAGCTTAATAATAAAACACCCTATACAAAAAACTAATGTATTCCTTCATAAAAACAAGACCTAATTCCAACAGGAAAACAAAAAAAAATTTAAACAATAGAGACGAAGAACATCCAGTTACAAAAAATTTGGCAGTTGTAACTAGATTTTTTTAACAAGATTTAGAGAATAGATTTCCAGCAAGATTACTTCAATCCTGTTTATCATTTTAATTTAGAAGATTTAAAACGACTAAATGCTTCTCATTTAGATAAACAAGTAGAAAATTTGTTTTTCTTAAATTGCAATAGCCGTTAATCTAATCCCATGGCCAAAAAAAAAACTTAAAGAAGCAAATAAAATTGATGTTAATCAGGTGAATAAAGACAAAAATATAGATATAAGCAATAGATAGAAAACATAGCAAAATAAAATATCTCTTTGAAAATAAAAAGAGTATACTAAAATTTAGCAAAAAAATCTGGCATAAGAAAATAGAGCTGAATGTACGTATAAAAAATTTTCAAAAATTTAATTACCTTGATGCATGCCATATGCACACCTTCCACCGCGGAGTAAATCCCTTTTTACCATAAACAACTCCCGAGTAATCTAATTCCTTCTTCCGGAAATCTTCAGGTAAATGAGAAATTGAATCTCTGACAAGTCGCGAAAACATATAATTTGCTAAAACTCTAAAAAAGAAATCAAATTATTTCCCAAAGAACACAAACCGTCTTTTGACATTTGGCAAAAAGTTTTCCAGTCTCTCTAAAAATTTCGGTACGGACAAATTAACTACACTATCAGACGTCAGCATGTGCATTGGTGATAAGAAATTATTAATCAATTTTAACCAAGGAAAAGTCGGATATGCCTTTTGTAACTCTCTTATTGTCATCGGATTGTAATTCACTGAGATATTTTTTCTCTCTTCATAGGGAACTAAAATCTACAAGAAATTTTTAGAACTGGTTTAGTCTGATAATCGAAACAATTACCTTTGCAAATTCAATTTCGAATTCAGCAACTTCTCTCATTTCAGCAATTGCGGCCGTTCTATCAGCACCAAAAAGTACAGCTAGTTCTACTAAATAGTCATAACCGGCTTTAACTGCAGTATCGTTAAAACCTTTTTTTAATCTATCATAAGGCATACAAGGTTGAGAAATCTAAAAAAAATTTTAAGAAAAATCCAAAAAAAAATTTCGAAATTTTCTTACTGTAAGCATCCGTCTAGATGAATTTCTCAAATCTGTACCTACATATAAACTGTAGAACATAGTACGCCTCCAACCCATTCTCTTCAAACGGAATAACAAACTCTTCCAGTCAAAAACTTTCTCGTTCCAGTGTGGCTCTATAACAGGCCAACCCCCCATATCTTTAAACTCTCTCTTAAAGAAAAAGAGTGCTTCTTTTTCGATTTTTGTAGTGTTCATGCATGATTTATAAATCGATTTCACAAGTTTTAAAGAATGTGGATCTTTGTCTTTAATTTCTTCTTCAAAAATATTCATCAACTGAAGACTTACTTTATCACTGAAACAAATATAAATTTTTATAACACAATTAATGAATTTTATTTATCAGGCATACGTCAAAGCAAAACTACAATTATCTAGAAATACAAAATAAAATTTATTGAGAGTTGTGTTATAAAAGAATCTAGTGGTATAGTGGTTCTATAAAAAAGTAGGCAGACTTATTAAACCCTCCCAATAAACAGATCATAAAATAATTGCAGTCACCGCATACATCAAATATACCATAAAACACCTCATAAAACTTCATTTATAAAGGTAAAAACTTTCACATTTTACAACGACCTTGGCAAGGTTTGCTCACATATTTTAATGGTTCCGAAAAATAGAAACCCTCATAAATCAAGTTTTATTGTTTTCGGTAACTGCAATTATTTTTATAATCTGTTTATTGGGAGGGCTTAATAAGTCTGCCCACTTTTCTATCGAACCACTATAACCGCCCCAATTTTTTTTTATTTTACCTAATTTCATCATTTGAGCTAATTCCAGTTTTGTGGTCCGGAATAATTTGTTTTTTAATAAAATTCCCACAAGCAAATTTGTAAAAATCGTCACAAGGATCAACAGTCCTGTCCATTTTTTCTAAAATACTTGCAGCAGAACGTATACATTTTTCAGTCATGCAGACATCTTGTTTCAGGTGTTCAGCTGCAACATTTTAATTAGTTTCAGTCTTACCATTGAGAGAAATTTACTCGAAGCCGGAAATCTCATCAACAGATTCGATTCTAAGTAAATTATGACAATGATGCATAATCCAGATAGAACAAATAGACATTTCTCGTATCTAGTCCGGTCTTCCCACCAAGAACTTTTCCTGAAAAATTGTTTTAGCGAAAATTTTGTGGCAAACCACTTACTTTTTTCCCGAAAAATCATTTTCCATCGTTTTCAAATTTCTAGCACCTAACTATAGACCTGAAATGGAAGTGTCTTAATAATTGTCTTAAAAGATGTTCCCCCACTTTGCAATTCTAACAATAGTAAAAAGACTTTTAGATGATTTTTTACTCTTGTTTTAAGAAGTATATTAAAAGAGCAATTTTATTATTTAAGCCAGTTAGTGCCATCAACAGAACTAATTTGTTTCCAGATAGACGTGACAGTACACTTAAGTAATTTGTTGCAATTTGAAGAAAATTTCCAAAAATTTGAATAAATAGTAATATCTACAACAATAACATTTTAAGTAATTTATTATTTGTACTACGTACTATTTGTAATTATTATATTTATTGCTAATTTGTTTTAAACTAACAAAAACAAAATTATTATATGTGATAAAGAGCATTATTTTTGTTAAATATTCGAATAGAAAATATACAACAATGCAACAAATTCATTTGTTTTTTATCTAAGAAATTTTTGTTTAAAAATCTAACATTCAAGGTTAGACTATAATACGAAATTATTTAGTGTGAAATTTTCTTCTTCCGTTGAAAACAGTAATTTTGTCATTTGCCCCGACTAGAACCTACACACTATTAAATGCTTAAATAAATAATTACACTTGCAAATAAAAAAAAGACTGATTAAATAAAGCCGATTAATACAAACTCTAATTATTATAACATTAGGACCAGCTTATATTTTCGAAAATCAATTTCGTTGGCATATAAAATGTCAAAATTTACCTAATAAATATAAAACCCAAGTAAATTTTTTTAGTGAATTGATTTTGTCGGTGAATGTTTTAAAATTAACAGAAATGTCTAATCCACCAGAGAAACTAGAGAAGACTATTGAACAATACCTGGGCGGTACTAGTAGTGGATTTTAAAATCTCTGTATTTTCAAAACGAAACATTAAACCCAAAGTTTATTGTAAAAGATGATTACTGGGACAAAATAGAAGGCTACTGCAGTGGAAAAACTTGCAAATTGTTGAAAAGTTGAAAATTGAAACCGATAATAGTAAAACAATACCAAGACAATACGTGATCAAAGCATATAAACATTAGCAGCTCAAAGCTTCATTTGATGTCCCCACTTTCTGCTCTTGCACGGCAATATACTAATTTTGTACTAGTCGGTACTTTTGGTTTCTTAATTGGAAAAAATTTGGCCCCTTTTCTGTAAGTTGTCTCCTATTTTGCCCCCAGTATTTACAAAATTTCGCTATAAGTTCTGCTTTTGATAAAAAAAATAATAAATAAAATGTCTTCTATTAATTCCGGTTTTTATAAAATACCTTCAGCGATAGCCAATTTTTTATAAAATATGTCAACACTTTCTACTTAGTAAATTACGATTTTATAAGTTGTTGCTTTTTTTATAATTTTGACAAAAAACTATAAATAAAATATCTCCTGTTAATATATTTATAAAATGTTTTTATAACATCTTTTTTTTATAAAAGAAAATCTATAATTTCTAGTATTTTAAAATGCCCATTGCAGTTTTCATTTTTATAAATTGTCGCCTATGGCACCCAGTTCTTATGAAATTTTGGCTATGATTTCTGGTTTTGTTAAAAAAAAGCTGTAAATAAAATGTCTTGTATATAAATAAAATACCGATTTTTGTATTAAATGCCTTTTATTGCGACAACCGACATTTATAAAATGTGTTCTAAAATCTCTAATATGTTTTTTACAAAATGACGATTTCTTTATTGCAATCTTAATAAAATGCCCTTTACAGGTTCTATTTTTATAGATTGTGGCCTATGATTTCCAGTTTTCATTATAAAAACAAACATATTTTCTAATTTTGATAAATAAAAAAAGCTACAAAATATATCCTGTTAATTCCAATTTTTATATAATGCCTTTTGTGATAAATGCCTCTTGTAGTTGTCATTTTTATAAACTGTAGCCTATGACTCCCAATTATTACCTATAAAATGCCACATACAGCTTCTCGATTGTCTGAAATATAGTCTACAAATTCTATTCTTTCTAAAATTTATAAAATGCCTCTTGCAGTTTCCATTTTTATAAGATGTTGCCCGTTTAGCTTCCAGTTTTTTTATAAGCTCTATAATTTTTAATATATTTCTTTACAAAAAAGCAATTTTTGATTGCAATCTTTATAAAATGCCTTTTTCAATAAATTATCGCCTATCTGGCTTCTAGTTTCAACACAATGTCACCTACGGCTTCTAGTTTTAAGATACAAAAAGTAAGAAAATGCCTCTTGTTGATTCCGACTTTTATAAAATGATTTTTTAACAGCAATTTTTACTAAATAAGTTTTACACTTTCTGTTCAGTTTCTTTACACAAAAAAAGCTTTTTAACTGCAAGTTTATAAAATGCCCTCTGCAGTTTATATTTTTAAAAATTGCCGCCAATGACTTGCCTTATCTACAAGATTCTGTTTATTGCTTCTGCTTTTGATTAAAAAAGCTATAAATAAAATAACAGCCTCTTGTGACAGCCAATTTTTATAAGGTATAGTCTACAATTTTTAGTATATTAAAATGCCTTCTATTGCAGCTTCCATTGTTATAAATTGTCGCATGTGGCTCTCAAAGTTTTAATAAAATGTCACTCACGGCTTCTGGTTTTTAAGAAAAAGCTATAAAATGTCTCCTATTTATTCCGATTTTTTAAAAATGTAGTCTACAATTTATAATATAATTTCAAAAAACGATTTTTAATTGCCATCTTTATAAAATGCCGTTTTAATTGAATTGACGCACGTCTAGCTTCTGGTTTGAATAAAATAAAGCTACAAAATGCCGCCTGTTAATTCTAATTTTTTTAAAATGCTTTTTAACAGCATTTTTTACAAAATAAGCCTTACACTTTCTGATATATTTCTTTACATAAAAAAGCTTTTTGATTGCAATTTTTTAAAATGCCCTCTGCTGTTTATACTTTTTATATGACTTGCTTTTCCTACAGAATTCCGTTTATGGCTTCTCCTTTTGCTTAAAAAAGCTATAAATAAAATGCCTCCTATTGATTCTAATTTTTATAAAATGCCTCTTGTGACAGCCAATTTTTATAAGGTATAGTCTACAATTTTTACTATATTAAAATGCCTTCTATTGCAGCTTCCATTTTTATAAATTGCTGATTGTGACAGCCAACACTATATAAAATATAATCTATACTTTCTGCAAAACAATAAATTTTATTTGTAGTATTTATAAAATAACCCTCGCGGTTTCCATTTTTAAAAATTGTCGTCTAGGATTCCCACTTTTTACAAAATGTCAATTATGGCTTCTGGTTTTGATAAAAAAATTGTAAATCAAACGTCTTTTGTTGATTCTAATATTATAAATTACCTTCTGTGACAAAAAACTTTTTATAACATGAGCCTTACAGTTTCTAATATTTTTTTTACAAAAAGCTAGTTATTATAGCAATCTTTATAAATTGTCCATTGCAAATTCCATTTGTTTGATTTTGATAAAAAAAAGCTATAAATAAAATGTCTCCTGTTGATTCAAATTTTTTTAAAATGCCTTTGGTATCTGACAATTTTTATAAAATGAGGTCTGCAATTTCTAGTATTTTAAAATGCCTCTTGCAGTTTTTTTATATTTTATTTATGTTTCATTTTTCTAAATTAACGCCTATGGCTCCAAGTTTTTATAAAATTTCGTCTATGGCTTTTGGTTTTGATAAAAAAAGCTGTTAATAAAATGTCTCCTGCTGATACCGTCTTTTATTGTTTGATTGCCTTCTATTGTGACAGCCATTTTTTATAAAATAAGCTCTATAATTTCTAATATGTTTTTTAATAAAAAGGCGATTTTTATAAGAAGCTTCCTAGAACAGCCAATTTTTTTAAAATCTGTTTTACAATTTCTAATAAAATTACAATTTGCAATTTCTATAAAATGTCAACTTTCAGTTTGTAGAAAAAAATGTCTTCCCTTGTACAACATACGCCCATAATACATTTTTGAACAACCCCTTAATTTATCGGAGGGTCAAGGATAGACACAAAATTGCTTCTACGTTTATAGCGCCCTGAAAGAAACGCAACATCGAAATTTTGCTAGGTCTAGCCAATAATCATTTGCAATCGCTAGCATGTTGTGTCAGAACCTGTCTCCTGAGACTTAAATGTCTTTTTCGGATGTAATCCAACACTGTTTTAGACGGAAACAACAAAATAGGAAAAGACCTGAATTTCCTAGTTATTCACCCCTGGTTTATATTATTCACCCTCACCTATATGTATCGAATGGACAAAGATAAGCGGATAAATAAACAATAAAGTGATTATGTTTCTGTGATGAAATAGTTAAGTCCTGTTTCTTTTGGATGCATAATACAGTAATATTTTTAGGGATTCAGATAAAAATAAATATTTGGGCTTTATTTGAGACAGTTGTATAAATTATATATATATTTATATACTACGTAAAACATTTGAAACGTAGTAATAACATTTATAGCTATTTATAGAGTACATTAAGTAATCAAATAAGAAACATAAATAAATCATATTTATTCATTCATGCACCCTGATCCATTCTAAACAAAATTTCAATTACAAATTGACTGAACTAGTGAATAAGAATTTGTGCAAGAATACATACTAATTTAACTGATCCAATTGAAAATAAATTATTATTATTAGTAAACTAAATAATACATTTTTTTTAAACCAAACAAAAAAGAATAATTTGCTTCTTAAATTATTGAAAAGGTATAGATATGCGAAATCTGAATTCTTTTGATTCAAAGAGTTAAATTGATTAATAACGAATAATTTATTTTTTTTATATGTATACATGATTACACACAGCAATAATTTGATAAATAACTCAATTTTCACACAGTAATAACTGCGATCACCGTCACGTCGATAAACCGCTCACTCTTCAATCATTTGTTGAATAATATCTAATATTTTACTGAGACAATGTTATTTGCAGTGTCTCTGTTGGCTCGGCTATTGGCTGCTTTCTTAGTTTTGAAAAATTTTAGTCAGTCATCATCAGTCATCAGATGCTTAACAATTGTAGTAATGCCATTAAATAAACAAAAGATAAGTAACTTATCTTCCTTTAAATTACCAATCATGTATGTAATAAAAAATAGTTAATTAAATTAATAACCAAATTCATTGTATTACACAATTTTTTTTTGTTAAAGTACTTACATACAAAGCCTTCAAAAATATATAACTTTCACTCACGTGACTACTGCCACTGACAAAAGCAAATGTAGTCGTTTAATAACATTTGCGTTGAATTTGATCAACTGTAAATCAAACGATTTGATAAACAAACTGGTCGTGGGTTCAAATTCTTTTTACGCACAATAACTAAATCCAAATTGCTTATTCACACATTGATGGATACTATGGCAGAAAATCAAACTTTACGTCCGTGGGCCGTAAAGTAATTAAAACGTCCGTTGTCCCACATCACAGACGTAATTCACAAGCCGAGACTAGAAACAATTTTTTCAGATCATATAATTTTTTTATAAAAAATAACATTTTATATAATAAAACAAATAAAAATGTACAGAACTTTTATTAGAAAACTATTTTTCTTAACATAAGAATGTTTATTTATTTATTTATATTATTTTATATACAATTATTAATCAAAGACTATATAAACTAAGACTTGCAATAGAAATAAAATTGAGACATCCTTTATATAAACTGAGATTTTAGAAAATGTAAACAGTTTTTTTGTGATTGCGTAAAATGCTCACAAGAGATTTTTGACCTCACCTTTCAAATAAAAACAATGTAGCCGTTTAAAACAAAGCTGTTTAAATTGATTTGTTTAAATAAAATTAATTATTGTCTTGTGGGCGCAATTTTCGTGATTAAATATACCTAAATTGAAATCCTCACTCGAAACATCTTGTTTCTGTACCTAAATATTGAAATACATTTTTGAGATTTATTATTTGAACTAATTGTTTACATAATACGATGATTCAGTACTCAAAGACACAAAAGCGCTTCAAGATTTGGTGATATAACAAAGATTTTTTGTTTCTTTTGCATATTTATCAATATTTTTCTTTGTTGGATCAGTCGAGTACCAGCTCTTGCACAGGGCACATCACAGCCACTCTCAAGCTGCATACTTTTATTTATTATTAATTATGAAACGGAATATATCGCGATTTTGTTTAAACAGATACATTTTTGCATTTTCAAATTATAAAGTAACACAGAGATAAACAATTTTAGATACTATTTTTATTTGTTATTGTTTTAATAATAAATTCACGCGTTTTATTTAGAATCCCTTTCCGCTATGCTTTTTTAAAAAATAAATAAACGATTTAAAGTATATTTCTCTTGTTTTATTAGGGTTTGAATAGAAGAAGAAGCACCAATTTCAGAATTAAAAGTAGATCGTAAAGAAGCAGCAGAAGGAGGGAATTCGCCAGTCATCAGTTGTGCCAGACGCAAATGCTTTAATTAAGACTTTATGTATTGTTCATGACTTTGTTAAAATTGTGGATGTCTGTTTTAATTTATAATTTTTTATTCAAAATTTTGAATTTTATTTGGAATCGATTTTTTGGAATTTATTTCTTATGTAGGTATAGTGTATTTTAACAACTTTTCTGTTTCAGCTTTGATAATTGCTTGTTTCGGGTTATAGTAATTTTTCTGTTTCAGGTTTTCCTACTCATTTTTCTACTTCAGGTTTACTTACTATTTTTTTCTTTCTGTTTCAGATTTTCATAATTTTTCTGATTCAAGTTTTCCTACTAATTTTTCTGTTTCAGGTTTTCCTACTATTTTTTTCATTCTGTTTCAGATTTTCGTATTTTTTTCTGCTACAGGTTTTCCTCTTAATCATTCTGTTCCAGGTTTACCTACTAATTTTGCTCTTTTTGTTTCAGATTTTCGTAATTTCTCTATTTCAAGTCTTTCTACTAATTTTCCTGTTTCAGGTTTTCCTAATTTTTTTTTCTGTTTCAGATTTTCGTAATTTTTCTATTTCAAGTTTTCCTACTAAGTTTTCTGTTTCAGGTTTTCCCCACTAATTTATTTCTTTCTGTTTCAGATTTCCGTAATTCTTCTGTTTTAAGTTTTTCTACTATTTCCTCTGTTTCAGGTTCTCCTACTAATTTTTCTTTTTCTGTTTCAGATTTTCGTAATTTTTCTATTTCAAGTTTTTCTACTATTTTTTCTGTTTCAGGTTTACCTACTAATTTTTCTCTTTCTGTTTCAGAGTTTCGCAATATTTCTATTTCAAGTTTCCTACTAAGTTTTCTGTTACAGGTTTTCCTACTAATCTTTCTGTTTCAGGCTTACCTACCAATTTTGCTTTTTCTTTTTCAGATTTTCGTATTTTTTCTGTTTCAAGTTTATTAAATAATTTTTCTGTTTCAGGTTTTCTTACTAATTTTTCTCTTTCTGTTTTAGATTTTCCTACTAATTTTAATAATTTTTCTATTTCAAGTTTTCCTACTAATTTTTCTGTTTCAGTTTTTCTTACGATTTTTTTTCTTTCTGTGCCATTTTTTCTTTCTGTGTCAGATTTTCCTAATTTTTCTGTTTAAAGTTTATCTAAAAAAATTTCTGTTTCAGATTTTTTTACTAATTTTTCTCTTTCTATTTTAGTTTCAACAGCATTTTTAAACAGACTTCTAGGGGCACTTTATGCCTCGTTGAATAATAATTTGAATATCTTTAGCTAACTAATAAATGAAAAAAAAATATTAAAACGTTGTCAGGTGGGTTGCATAAAAGTCTGAAAACCCTCATTGCATAAAAAACCAATTTTGAATTTTAATTTTAAAAATTCAATCAAATTCTGTATCTAATAATAATCATTTATTTAAAAAAATCTCATCTTAATTTCGTACACATTTATTTACAATACTTGCACCAAATTAAATAACTTTCGAAATGGCGATAGCCCCCTTGCACCCCAACTTGATCGCCTCAGTCAAAGCCTTATAAAACGGCGCCTGCTTAGCCCCATGCTCAATCCCACAATCGTGATGTTCCTGCTCCTCATCCCTAAACCTTGTTATAGTTTCCAACAATTCCTTATTAGCCTCAGGATCATCCATCAGCTCCCTCAACTGATCATTATAGTGATCCACAATGACAGTCTCAACAGCCACCGTACACGCCATCGCCGCCTTATCCCCCAAAAGTGCACTCCCAGCCCCCAAGGCAAACCCCACAACGTTCCAAATCGGAGTCATCACTGTAGGCCTCACCCGGTATTTTCGTATCAGTTCCTCGAATTTCGCCCTGTGGCCCTTCTCCTGGTCCCACATGTGCTTAATCACAGGGCCCTTCGAGGTGCTCCCTAGGACTGCCATCTGACCGGCGTAAATCACATCAGCCCCCAATTCGCCAGCATGATCAACGCGGATTATCTCCTCGATTTTACACCGGGAGGTCTTCGAACGCGTTAGAAATTTAAAACGCGTAATTTGAGGCCGCAAAGTAAACATTTTTCGGATGTAAACAGGCGGCTTTGGTTATGTCATAACCTCACTTTTTGGAACGGCGGGTAAGATAAATTCAAAATTATGAGTGAGAAAAAAGTTACCGAGGCGCTTCAAATTTTAAAAACTGAGACTTCAGGTGATTTATTAGCGTTATAAGTGGTTTTATTTCAAAGTTTTTTGATGTAAATGTGACAAATTTACGAAATAAGTGACATAACCTCAAATTTTGTTTTTTGCTTTTTTTTTCAGTATATTACACGAATTTTCTCTTGTAGAACTCATACATCGGGTCCCGGAAGTTCCTACAGTTCACGTTAATGAAACCACAAAGTCTGGCTGGCCTCTACGGTTTTACCGAGATTTTGTATCAAAAAATTATCCAGTTGTGATAAGAGGGGGCTGCAAGCATTTTCCAGCTATATCAAAATGGAATTCGAAATATTTCGTGTAAATTATATTTAAAACAAATGACACTTTATAGAAAACCTGTAAATTACAGTGAACATATCCCAAATAAGGAAGTAACAGTAGCTGTAACCCCAAATGGCTATGCAGACGGTTTAGCAACAAAAGCTACAGAAAAGGGCAAAGTTTATTACTTCGTGTTACCAGAAGAAGTAAAAATGCCAATGAAAGAGTTCATAAAAAAGCTTGATGACGTCAGGTAGGTGCCGTTGCTATGACTACAATCCAACAACCAATCACAGCGCTTCATTGTACAATGTTGCTATGGTTACAATAACTTGTTTTGTAGTAAACAGTACATCTGCTACATTCAAAAACAGAACTCTAACTTAACAACAGATTTTCCTGAATTAGTGAAAGATGTTACTGAAAATATATCTTGGGCTTCGGACGCATTTGCTAAAAGTCCCGATGCTGTAAATTTTTGGATGGGAGATGCGCGTGCTATTACTAGCTGTAAGTTACTGAAATTAACTCACTCGTAAACGCTCGTACTTGCTTTAAACACTCTCTATTATTAATCGCCTTGTTTATTAAAAATAAATTCATTTTCAAAAAAAATGCAACACCTGGAAGGAGACTTGTAACGACTTTTTTTCCACATCTCCACTGATCTGGAAGAAGTCAATAACTCCAACAAGTTTTTCCTACAGCTCTCTTGTTTTTGCTACATATATAAGAAGGGGCAATTTTATCATCGTAAGAATTAAAAACAAGCGCTCGTTTAAACATTTCACGTTTTAAAAGCCTAGATTGCGAAGACTTCAAGCTTTTTAGCAGCTTTCAGACTTTCAATGAGGTCCAATGATTGGTCTGCATGAAGCCGGTTTACCTATTCTTTGTGTTGTTTAACCGAAACTTTGCTTTCCTATGACTTACTCATAATACTCGCGAAGTTTCAGTTTTAAAATTAAGATTTTAAAGGTGTTGCATTTCTTTTCCAAATGAGTTTTCATAACCATTCACAAACCTTATTTTCAGTGCATAAAGATCCTTACGAAAATATTTATTGTGTTGTGGAAGGTTTCAAAGACTTCCTACTTATCCCTCCAACTGACGTGCCTTTCATACCACACAAAGTATATCCTGTAGGAACGTATAAAGATGTAATGAACAAAAAATGTTGCATCGAAGATAATCCAGGAGAAAAAGTTGAGTGGATTTCAGTGGATCCACTAAAAAGAACTCACTACGATAAATTCCCACAGTTTAAAAATGCAACTCAGTACAAGGTTAGGGTTAAAAGTGGTGATTGTTTATATCTACCAAGTTTATGGTATCATCACGTCAAACAAAGTCATAAATGTATTGCTGTAAATTATTGGTACGATATGGATTTTGATGTTAAGTATTGTTATTATAAAATGTTAAAACGTCTTTGTGAGAAAGAATAAACATTTAAAAAATATTTATTTTTATAAATAAACATCCATCTATGTAACATATAAAACATATAGGTACATATATTCAAATAAGAGAGTCGAATACTTAAGTTGGTGGGGCTGCATGTGCAGACCGCCTCCTTAGGAAAGTTCTTCCTCCTGTTGGAAACTGTCGGACGAGAAGAATAAGAGATGATGCTAAAGCAAGTTTCACACAAGGACTTTGACCTCCTGGTAAACTCACAAAGACCGTTGCAACAGCCGCTAACCCATCATCTACTCCAAGAACAACAAACCAATAAAAAAAATCTAACAAAACAATTATTTACCTGTGGGTTCTACTGCAACCGGCCTTAAATCACAATGAGCAGACTTTTTAGGTTTCGCTCTGGTACTTAGATTTAAGGTAACACTAGCGAAAGGCCTCTTGGCCATATGTAACATCTCGACAACATGTCTTCGTCGAGCTCTCCTGACATCCGCTGCCTGCTTTGCTTTCCACGCTACAACGCAAGCTGCCAGGAATAAAAAGAAACACGAAAAGAAAACAGAGAAAAACACAAAAAGATCAATATGTAATTGATCCTGTCGCGAGAAAACTATCCCATACGCGACTTTTTTCTCCGAATCACCTGGATCTAAGGCTTGTAACACCAAAAAGAACCTCATGGATTCTAAACTGTGGTACTCTTCAGGAAGGGTTATCACTAATCTGTCTCTGAGATTTTTAACGGCAAGGATTGTATTGGGCTGAGTTATTGTGATGTAAGTGCGTAATCCTACCGCTTCGTGCTCAAGAAAAGCATCTCGAATTTTTTGAGAACCATTCTCCCAATGTCGGTACTGATCATCTAGATCTATGGCATTTAGACCAGTGGTAGTATTCGGGTATGCTACGTATGTGTCGTCATGGGTGCTCATATACACGTTTAAATTTCCTTGAGTTACGTCAATTATTATTCGGATATCTACATTCATGTAGCGTGGTTGAATCACGAAAAATACCATTTCACCAGGATGCAAAGGCTTGGGCTTGATCTTACATTCATCTGCAAAAATAATGTTTAAAAGGCTCACGAAAGTTATAGAACATACCAATGGGTTTAGCATCGAAACACATTTTTGACTCAACAGCCATTTGTTTGTAACACTGATGACCTGAAGTAGGAGTACCTAAATACCCCTCCTTGCATTTCGAACATTGTACCATCCAACAAGGATGAGCTGAATTTTTTCCTGATCCTCCACAAGCATCACTTTCTGTATTATTTTTACAGTTACATTTATCACCAGTGATTGCATCACAAGTATCACCATGACCGTGACATTCACACGGTCTACAAGCATCACTGTGATCCTCAGTTCCTCTGAAATTACCTAAACCCAAATTTACCTTTCCGTCTTGTAAGAGCTAAAGAAACGTAAAAAGCACCCACTAACACCAAATCACTAAAACAGTTTTGATTCTCACCTGAGGATGGCAAGTTTGGTGTTAGGAGTGTTTTTGACATTTCAACAAGAACTACTTACCGACTATACAATCCTCACATCTGGCTCCAGCTGTGAGATTGGCACACTTCAAACACCTCGCATGTGCTTTTGGTCCTTCTTTAATAGTCCTTAACACTCTCTCTGACTCATAATCAGTAAACTCTCCAAAATCAAAATCAGTACTGTTATCAACACAAACAGGAGTATGTCCATGACAATACTCAAGACAAGGTACACATTGTCCACCATCTGATGGATCTCCAACAAACAGTGGTTTACATTTCTCACATTGCGCTCCCTGAAATTTTTATTAAATAATTTTTTTTTGAGGGGTGAGACGACTCACCATTGTGTTATTATAGCAAGTCAAGCACTTATCCAATTTGTCGGGACCTTCACAATTAGCGTGGCCATTACACTGACATTGGATGCTGCAGTTAGCGCCAACATAGCCAAAATCGCACTGACATTTGTTAGGTTGGATACACTGACCACGAACGCAGCCTAGCAAAGCAAGCAACATCACATTTTAGACAATTCCACCAACAGGTCGGGAGACCACAAATTTTTACTGTCAATTGAAGCAAAGCTGTTCATAAGGGGAAATCATGCTCGTATGGAGCGAAGACCGAAAACTACTGAGAGGTAGACAAAATTTTGTTTCAATGTTGGAGTTTTAAAACTTTTATATCAAAATTACTAAACTTTTTAGTAAGTTTTCTGTGTTTTAATTTAAAAAAATTGATTCCCAGGAACCAATCTCAACGCCTACTCCAAAGGACAGTCATTTATCGCTTCTCTGTATTACAGCTATTGTAGAAATGAAAATCAACTTTGCTACTATGACCTATTAAAATCTGTTAGGGCCCCCCGGACTACAAATTTGACATACCCAAAGGACAAACCGGCTCACAAACAGTTGAAGCTGTTGATATTTTCGTCGAACTTGCAGCCTTATACCCCGGACCACATTCACATTCAAAACCGTGCGGCTTATCAACACAACGCTGAGACTCCGCTTCGCAATTATGGTGACCATTAGTACACTCATCTTCCTCAGGACATCTCACGTAGTTCCAACTATATGTCATATTAACTAGATCCTCCTAAAATACTATTTTTACGAAACGTTATAGACTGATATAAAAATTACATTCGGATTATCCTTTATAAATATATCCTTGCAGGTACCATGCATGGGTCTCTCATTTGACCCTTCAGTACAGACTCCATCTCCATTCCCTGGTCCTGCACACCACCCACAATGCGCATGTCTCAAACAGTGGGAACACTGACTAAACGAACTACAAGGTGCAGGACAATACTGCCTATCATCGGCTTGTAAAACCAAACCACATACACCTCCAGCACAGTAAGCTGGTTGGTAAAGCGCTGAAATACACTCATCTAGCTGGGTAGACCACCGACAATGGACGGTTTCAAGACATGAAGCGCAGGTGTTGTAATGCATACATGACTGAGGACAAGGCTTAGGATTGGGTTCTTGACCCTTCAACACTTAAAAAAACTATTAAAATTTGCGTGGAAACACATGAAGGAGACTCACATTGAGCACATTCTCCTTTAGAACAGTTCCAATCACAACCTGGTGTTTGTCGGCAATGTTCGTAGTCTTTCGCTGAACAGTTGCTAGGAGAACATTCAGATAAAATTGTTACGGGACAAGTAAAATTCGATGTGCAAGTGTTTTCGCAAAAGCGACAACCAATCTGGACGCAAGATGCACATGTTGTCATTGAGGAACAGTTACGGGATACGACTGGTTCGTTACAGACTGTTCCCGGGTTAGAAATTTTTGAAGCTGTAGATATTAAACAACAGAGCATAAAATGAGTGATTTTGTGACAAAAATAGCAGCAGGAAACCGACTGCGCCATGTAAGATGTCATGGCGCAGTCGGTATGTAATATGTAGTTATATTGTTTCCTATACCATGATATAGCTACAGATTATCTTTAATGTGTTAGCACAGTCGGTTTCCTGCTGTTATTCACCAAAAAATACAAAAACTGTGGCCTAATCAAGCCCATCGCTCAACTGATATAGGGTTCAAGAGGAACACCGTTTGCATACCAAACCTAAACTTTGTAAAATTTAAATACCAACCGTTGGCTGGTGAGTCCTGTAACGGACACTCCTTGGCATTACTGTGGCAAACTTCTGATGTAACATCATCGCCTGTTTTATACGCACAATAACCACATCCAGCCATTCTGAAACAACTATCACGTGTGGGCCATAAAGAGCACAGATCTTCTGGAAGTTCCAGACGAAGAACAGAACACTGAGAATCACTCCCCCAACCTCCCACAATATACGCTGCGTCTCCATCTGGTTCAATTGTCATAGCTTGAGCGTAAGTTTGTATCGGTAAAGGACCGACTTTTTCCAATGCTGCCAACCGTAAAATCAATTCTGGGTCATTGTGTATTTTTTAATTTACCTTCAGACATTAAATTAATCCACCTATTACAGTTATAAGAATATGCATAAAGCGTATCGCTGATATTCCAAGGAAATATTCGGCCACCCATTACAAACATAAAATTATCGGTTGTTACTGCAGAATGGAAAAACCTGGGACGGGGCTAAAGACACAAATTACCATTTCTATACTTAATAAATATTCTAGATGCGTGAAACTCACCAAATATAAAGATGCTCCAAGTTCGTTAAGTTCCGTCCAAATTTTAGTATCATAAGTGAGCATATACAACTTGTTACTCAATCTTGATGTTTGAGATTCATAAATATAGCCCCCAAAGACATAAAGACTGTTAGTTTGAGCATGAAACACTGTACTATGCCCGAAAATCCCTGCAGGTCCTTGTCCTCTTGTTTTCCACGCTTGCCACTTCTCCTTATCAAGTCGGAACTCCCATACAACACTATGAAAATCACTCTGGGGTGAAATCCCCCCAATCAGAATCAAACTCTCTGAAGTTGAGTTTCTATAAGAGGTTAAAGTGTGACTGGACAGTGGTGGTGGCCATTCGAAATTCTGCTCAATTTCGCCCCAACGTTGATTCTGAATATCGAACTGCCAGAAGTCATCCAAAGTTCGGTTATTTGATGATTTCACCGGTTTGGTTAAACCGCCATAGACGTAGATAGCCTGTCTGGAGTAGATGATATCAGCGGCGTGGAAATATCGGCCTTGGGGCATTTTCGCATCGGGTGTTGTTGAATCTACAGTTACTTGCATCCAGGTGCTGTTACGAGTGTCGAATAAGCGGATGTCGTTAAGAGGGCCGTGGGAGAGCGAATAGCCCCCGAACATCCAGAGGGAGCCTCGCCGATCGGATACTAGGGAATGGCCGAAA
This sequence comes from Tribolium confusum, assembly GCA_029207805.1. Taxonomy (NCBI): domain Eukaryota; kingdom Metazoa; phylum Arthropoda; class Insecta; order Coleoptera; family Tenebrionidae; genus Tribolium; species Tribolium confusum. The sequence goes on from JALGAY010000004.1 coordinate 4,246,913, forward strand.
CGGGGGAGGGTTTTGCGGAGGTGTTCGAGATTGTCGGCGAGACGAATTGTGTTGAAGAGTTCGGTGAAGAGAATCTGGGTTCCGTTTGCTCTAAAAATTTAAAATTTCGCATTTTATAAAATGCCTGACGTTGTAGAAAAAATTTGTAAGTAATGATATTTTCTCAAACGAATAGGCATCATATAAAGCGACAATATTTTCCATCCTCTCGAATCCTCGAAAACTCCTTATTCTGACGAATTTATGACCCAAATTAAGTTGTAAAATTAAGCGAGAAAAAAAATTGTGGACTATCCAATTCCTTGTTTTAGACGTGTAGGGATGAAAAATAGTCCACCATTTTGAACACACGTTCTACGTAACAATTTTTTTTAATGGAATCGATAGTCTATCGAATTCTTTTTCGAATAGTGTCAAACGTGTTTGAAAATCCGTTGATTGGTTTAGCATAATTGATGGAAGAGCAAACCAAAATTCTCAAAAATTTTATTTCTGTTTACCATTATAACCCAAATTTTGTTTTTCCCGGATTTTTCAGGAACCAATAATCGGATCTTAATAAATTATACACCAATCGAAAGACCTCCTAATTCTCTATCTTGTGTATTTTTTTCAATTTTTTTGAATTTATACTTTAGACAATATTTATACATAAAAAAATTCTTAAAAAAATTGAAAAATTCGTAACTTCAAAACTATCCGGAATTTTGTATTTTTCAGGGTAATTATCAAAACGTTCTCTATAAAAAATAAGAATATCTGAAAAAAAAACCAAGTTTGATGTCAGAAAAAAATTCGAAAACTAACTGACAAAGAGTAAAACCGTATAAAAACAAAAAAAAAATTGGAAAAGGATGTAAATCTAAAGTACATTTTTTATATCTATTCCATCCATTATGTAATTCTTTTTCGAATAGCGCCAAGCATTTAAAAATCGGTGCATTGGTTCAGCAGTTAGAACCATTTAAAAAATGTCAAAAAATTCAAAATTTTTTGAGTTGCCCTAAAATTCACCTAAAGGTCAAAAATTGTACGTTCTGGGTAATAATTAATGTAAACTTCGTAATCTTCGGACAATTCTAAGTAAGACAACTCTATTTTTAAAGCAATTTGTCAAATATAGAAATTTTAAATTTAGATATAAAAAGATGTGTTACCATTTCCTTAAAAAATCTCAAAAAAATTCTTAAAAACAAAATCAATCATTTTTAAATAAGGATTCGATAGCCTGTCAAATTCTCTTTCGAATGACACCAAATTTTGAAAAATAGGTTTGGTGGTTTAGATGTGACACCCTTTTAAAAATGTCAAAATTTTCGAGTCGCCCTAAAAAATCACCTCATAAGTCCAAAATAATGAGTGTAGCTAAAAACTGATGTTACATTTGAAATCCTTAGCCAAATTTACGCAAAACAGCAATTTTAATCAGTCAAATGAAGAAATTTTGAGTTTAGACATCAAAGATGTATTATGCATTCGTTCAAAAATCTCAAAAAAAAAAAAAAATCTTGACAAAATCAAGCTTTTTTCAATATGGAATTAATAGTCTATGAAATTCTCTTTCGAGTAGTGTCAAACGTTTGAAATGCCGTTGATTGCTTTAGCTGTAAAAGGAAAACAAAATTCTCAAAAATTTAATTTTTGTTTACCATTAAAACATAAATTTGGTTTTTCCGGAGCTAATAATCGGATCTTAATAAATTATACACCAATCGAAAGATCTTCTAATTCCCTATCTTGTGTATTTTTTTCAATTTTTTTGAATTTATAGTTTAGACAATATTTAAACATAAAAAAACTCTAAAAAAATTGAAAAATTCTGAACTTCTAAATTATCTGGAATTTTGTACTTTTCTGGGTAATTATCGAATGATTTTCTAAAAAATAAAAATATGTCAGAAAAAAAAACAAAATTGACAAAGTTTAAAAGCCGTGAAAAAACCAAAAAATTTTTTTACAAAAAGTCACAAAGGTCCTAAAACTAAATTCCTTTTTTTATATCCGTTCGATCCGTTATCTAATTCTCTTTCGAATGGTGCAAAGCATTTGAAAATCGGTTCATTGGTTTAACAGTTAAAGCCATTTAAAAAAGTTAATTTTAAAAATTTTAAGTTGCCCGGAAAGATCACCCAAAAATCAAAAACTGTACATTTGGGGTAAAAACTAATATGCAGTTCGTAATCTTAGGATAATTTTAAGTAAGATGACGATATTTTTAAAGCAATCGGACAAAAATCGAAATTTTGCGGTTTAGACATCAAAGATGTCATACCCTTTCTTGATAAAAACTTGATAAGAAAATCAATCTTTTTCCAAACATGGAATCGATAGTCTATCAAATTCTCTTCCGAATGACACCAAACTTAGAAAAATCGGTTGTTTGGTTTAGTTGTGGCATCCATTTAAAAATGTCAAAATTTTCAAAAATTTTGAGATGTCCTAAAAAACACCCCAGTCAAAAATTATAAGTGTAGGTAAAAACTGTTGTGCAATTCGTAATCCTTAGGCAATTTTACGTAAAACACTCTTTTTTAAAAGCAATCTGTCAAACACAGAAATTTTGAGTTAGACTTCAAAGATCCATTCGTTCAAAAATTTCAAAAAAATTCTTGAAAACAAATTCAAGGAGGTCTTAATTATAATGAAAATTCTAAATGGGTCAGCTAGTAGATACCTTTTGTGTTTTTTAAATTTAAAATTGCGGTTGAAGATATTATTATCGATTGGGTCAATTTTTGTTTGATCAATGGTTAGCTTAGCAACCGTTTATAAATTTTGACAGTGACAAAATGGTGAATCTGAACGAAGTAGTAGATTTACTAGGATCTGAAGAAAACCATCAAGTTAAGAGTGAATCTTTGATTGATAAATACAAAATTCCTGTTCAACATTTCGAATATTCCTATATTGAAACTTGCAGAGATAGTCGCGAGTTAGAAAAAATCATCCAAGTTTTAAGATCAGGACAAGAAGGACATTTTCCCGACTTGACCCGTTTTGCCGAATCCAGACTTGCTATTATCAAACCAAAAAGTAAGTTACTTCGTACAGCAGTTCCGGTCTTATCCAAAGAAAATCTTGCTAAAGATGAAGTAAATGAGATATCAAACGATTTAAATAGCTGGCTCTCAACTGTTAAAAAAGAAGACGATGAGTTAAGCTTCTTTAAAAACCGGAAATTATCTGGTTTAATCCCGAAAGTGCGAGAACCAAGAGAAGCCCTAGTCGAAAATGCGGCAAAACCATCAAAACGTATCACCTCAACGGACTACACCACCTGGGATAAGTACGACCCGGATACAGAAATCCTGAAAATGGAATTACAAGAAGTGAATTTCAAGAAAATCACACAAGAACCAAGAAAAACCAAAAAAGTTCAATTTCGCGAATTCTCAACGGACGTGGAAGCCCTCCACGAAGCAAACTACGAAAGAAACAAAGGAAACGAGTTTTTCAAAGTTGGGGACTACGAAGAAGCCCACATGCATTACACCGAAAGCATCAACTGCAGACCAACAGCGCCAGCTTTCACCAACCGAGCTTTGACAAATCTCAAATTGAAAAATTACAAAAACACAATTGATGATTGCTGTTCGGCTCTTGCTATCGAACCGTATAATTACAAAGCTTTGGTGAGGAAAGGTCAAGCTTTGGATGCCTTAGGAAGATATGGCGAAGCTTTGCAAGCCGTCGAAGAGGCGATTGAGATTAATCCCAATGATGGGTGGGTGCAAGAGTTTGCTGAAAGGCTTCACGAACTTTATGGGAAGTATGGACAGTCAAGACGGTTGGTTATTGAAGAAGTTGGAGAAGATGAGGTGATTATTCCAATTCCAGGACCGAGTAATATGTCGCCGCCGCATTATGTTACCTGCAGAGATGAAAATACAGAACTGGTTAAAGAGGAAATTGGAAGGGCTACTAAGATTGTCCATTTGGTATCGATTGATACGGATTTCGATGATGATGATGGGTGTACAGTTAATCATTTGAAGAAGCTTTGCAGCAAAGAGAATTTGAAGAGTGATAGTGATTTTAATGGCAACAAAATGGAGGAAAACTTCGATATCTCTAACGATCAGTTAAAAAATTACGAAGAAAAACAATTTAGAGAAGATTTAAACAAGAAAAAAAGACCTCAAGTATATTTGATATTTTTCTATTTTTGACTATTTTCGAAATTTAATTTTGCAGGTAGTTGAAGATGTTAAATGTGCAGGTGGGGAACCTTATATTGTAGAAAATGAGGGTATTGAGATGCCAGAAGATATCAATTCGCCGTATAGTTTTTTGAAAACTTGGAATTCGGCGAATGATGATCCAACACTTGAACATCATGCAGCAATTTTGAGAAGTGTGGATATTAATCGGATTGTAAATGGTTTGTATTAACCGCTTTTTAGGTTCTCTTGTAATTAGAGCGCCTCTAGCTGCATAGGAAATTGAATGGATAGACTTGACATAACTGTCAATCAACGTCAATACGCTTCTTGTAGCATCAAATCTATCCTTCAATTTTTTAATTGCGCAATTTTGCATTTGGGTATTTTTGTTTGTAGAGTCTTTGAGCCAATAAAATATTACGATCCGCTTCACCAAGACTGTATACTATGTTAATGAGTTTTTGACGAGTAAAATTCATTTTGGGACTTATTATAATCTTCACAATAAAATTGACAGATTGTAACAATGATGACAGAAGCCCACTCGATTTCTAACTTAGAATTTTATATTGATGGAAAGCTTGTCAAAAGATCTTTTGATTGGTACAATAATAAATAGAGGGTGCCATTTGAAAAAATAAGTTTTTGACATTTTTAATTTGTCATGTTTAAAAAATCGCAGTAGGCACATGCCACTGAGCAGGTTGTTGAATAAACACTTAAAAAATGCGGTAAACATTCAGGAATCAAACGGAGTTACTTACTTTAACTTGTGTGCAAGCATTTAGAAGGTACGAATTTTTAGACAGACCTCTGCATTTCAAAAATTCCGGTAAAAAAGCACCACAAATCAAAATTGATAACAGATAAATGAAAATAACCTTTATAGAAGTTATTTGTAATTTAGCATAGAATCCAAAAATGAAATCAAACTGAGTAGATTCCATTTAAAAAACATAACTTTAGTGTTTTTTTTTATATATTGGGACACCTGTATACAACCGCAATATTTTTAAAACGTACAGCAGAAACGCAACTATAATCTAAAAAATAGAAAAAGTTTGTATGTCCTAATACAAATAAGTTATAGAGCTTTTTCGGACCGTTGGGACAGCCTACATTTCATTTTTATATATAAATATATTTTTTGATGTTCTGTTATATTGTTTCTCACCTGTAAGTAGTTTCATTGAGTTTTTGTTTCAGTAATCGGTTGCAAACTGGACAACGCAATGTTCAGCAAAATCCTGAAATGCCTTTGCTCTCATTTCGCCGTCCCCAGCGAAGTAGACCGCCTCTACTCCATCCTTGAGAACCTCATCAACCTACCTCGTTTCGACATAATAGCAATGCTAATGTCTCCCGACGACCAAAACTGTGTCAATATTCTTATAAACTTTTTAAAACAACACGGCAAATCTGTTTCTTCCGATATTATTAATAAATTTTTTAACTCGTACTAGTAATGAGTTATTTTTTTTATAACTATTACAGATATTTCGAAATCACTAGAAGTGTAAAAGCTGCACAAGTTAAGAAGAAGAAATGTTCTTGACGGTTATATTACTTAAAAAAATTTTTTTAGTTATAATTGGCAAAGTTTTCAAAGCTGTCTTTGGCCTTCTGAACGTTTTTACAGTGTTACAAATCAAGAAATCGTCATTTGTTTTTTGATGAAAAAAAAACACTATTACATGTGGTCATTGAAAAAGTGCGCTATTCTTTTAATTTCAAAATAAACACATAAAAAAATTTAGAGAAATAAAAAATCTATTGAAACACTGGAAATAACATTAGCCCATACCTTATATCACATGATGGTCCGACCCAACCAGGAGCACAAATACACCTCCCATAGGCTTTATCACACGTGCCTTGCTGTCTTGCATAACTACAATTCCTGGGACAGATCACTTCCTCACAGTTATACCCCACAAGACCATCCTGACACACACACTGACCACGTACACACTCCCTAGGGGGTTCACAACTGTCTTCACAGTTTAACACTTTATACATTGCACTAAACCCTTCTCCTGGTAAGCCCTGCTTGTAATGAACGGTAAGCTGGCCGGTCCGAGATTCAACAGTGGAGACAGGAAGGGCTTCTTCAGTACAAAAAACAGCAGAAAGAGCACTCTGACTGCCCATATCAACCAGTTCTGGTAGACCATCGTATACGTATACTGCGTTTTCGCCACAGGTTACGTTCAATTGACTAGAATTAATCTAGAAGAAGAGAATATACCTGAAAGTATTAATTTCGTAATTACAAATACCTGTAATTGTATAATTGGAGTTCCGAAATCTACAGCAGGTTTTATAATCCAGAGACATTCTCGAGTTGGTGAACCGCCCCATGGAGCACTGTAGGCTTGCATTGAGCTGATTCCTTGTCCTCGAGTCTCATCTAAAACTCCACGAGCTTCACACTGGTAGTAACATTGTTTTCCATTTCGGGGATCCCCATAGTAGTTTGTTTTACATTTTTCACAATGTTCTCCTTCTGTGTTATCCTGACAATAACAAGTACCAGTGACATTATCACATTCACCTAATTCCTTAATTCCATGACCGTTACACTCGCATTGATGACAACCTAACACAAGAAAAACACAATTTCCGAACTCAATTCACCCCAAATGTACAAACCTTGTTCAGTTGTTGCATTTCCATAACTTCCTGGCTTACATTCTTCACAAAATTCTCCCATAGTCCAATTCATACACTCCTCACAAATCCCTTCACCTCTTGGACATGCCGAGTGGTTATTACAACCGCAATTTTTCGAACAATCATCCCCAAACCACCCTAAATCACATTCACAAGCATAGTGTGGTTCCCCTTGACATCTTCCATGAACACAAACATTATAACAAGTACGTATACAAGAAGTCCTACCATCTCCAATATAACCTTTCTTACAATGACAACTAAATGAACCATCTGTATTAGTACAAATAGCTTCTTTGTGACAATCATGAAGCCCTAAACCACATTCATCAACATCAGGACATTGCGCATAAGCCCATCTTGCATCAGGTAAGCCCAAAACTTCCGAACAATTAACATGAGGATTATTAAAATCGCCTTGAACACACATTCCTGTAAAAAAAAACCGAGGTAAAACACGAAATCTCCACGTCGTCATGGAATACCTGTCATAGGATTAGAACCGTTATAACACCACCCACAACTCAACGAACTCAAACAATGCGAACAGTTACTATGCAACGAACACGATTTGCACTGTTCCTCGGCACGTGGTGTAGGTAACATACTGTTATCCTGTGCTGTAACTAAAGGAAACGCTTGATCCAGCCACTCCCTGCACAAACCAAACTGATACTCGCTGGTATACACCGAAAAACTGAAACACTGCTGTGTGGCTTCACACCATACACATCTCCCTTTTTGGTCGAGACATGAGCCACAATCTGGACGTTTGTAACAAGGCGTTGGACATTGATCGACGGAAATGGCAGCTTCGGCTTTTTGGACAACTCTGGAACATTTGGCGTCTTCGATTGACCATTGGCAAAGACCTGAACCGACGCAACTTTCACAAGAGATGTAATTGGAGCAGTTGGAACAGGCACTGGGTTGGAGGGTGAGGTACCGCCAGTCGTTATCAAAAGTAGTGCATGTGATGCTCTCGTCTTCGTGACGGGAGACACACTCGTTGTTGGCTTCGCACCAGCCGCATTGCGAGTCAGTAAGGCAGTAAAGGCAGTTTTTGTATTGGGAGCAAGTGCCGTTGGCGTAGGGTTCGAGGTATTCGAAGGTGAAGACCTGAAAGTTTGGTGGTCTGTATTTAAGGGGGTATTCTGGTGTAGAAATTTAAAAAAAATCAATTATAATTTTTTTTTTTTGATATTTTCAAAGCTTAACCTTTCAAGAATATGTCCTTAAAAGGATTTGTTAAAATTTTAATTATTTTCAGAGATATAGTCATTTTAGACCGGAATGAATCAAACAATAGACGTTAGGGATCAGCCGTCTACCTAATTTTACCCGAAACTTTAAACGTGCTTTTCTTAAAACTACATTTTTCAAAGAATTTGTCATGAATTCTCAGGTTCTACTTAACCGATTTACTTGAAATTTGGTGTGAGTGCTTTCAATACATGTCTCTATCGTATTATTATTATAACAAAATAAAAAAAATTACTATTTTTAAAAAATTCCGAAAAGGTAAAAATGGGACAAACATTTTTTTTCGGACAGCTGGAATTTAGCAAAAAAAAATTTTACCACTTTTTCTTTGTTAGTACGATAGCAGTATTTATCTAAATTAATAATCTTTTTAATCTTTTTGTTTCGGATCATTAGAAGGATTGCAATCGTGACAAACTTGGCGCGCCATTTTTTTTTAATCCCCTACTTCAACAACTTATAAAATTTTGAATTTTCAATTTTTTGAAATTTTTTATTTTTTTATGTATCCTTAAAATATTAATAAATATTTTGTCAAAAAATGGATAGTAGAAATATTTTTTGTTTTTTATTTATAGCACCAGAAAGAACACCTCAAATTCATGCCTCTACACCAGAATACCCTCTTAATAAGTCTATTTTTTAAAGCTTTTATAAGATCTAACACTTCAGCCGAGTTTGGTCAACTTCTAGTAACATTCCCAAATAACTCAAAATTTCCAAAATTACCACTTTTTTTTAGGGATACATCGTTAAAAGTCAAGACGTTTCGCTATCCATTTTTCATTACGTTTTTTTTTTTTTTACAAAATGACAACACTCTAGAGAACTTTTTCAAGTAAACACTTGATATAAGACAAAAATAAATAATTGAAACTGACCATTTCATTTATTTCCTATAGCAGCTGAGCTTTTTTAAATGGCTCCGTATTGAAATAGCGCTAGTAAAAATGGCACTTTATAAAAAAGCCCGTTGATTCTTAAAAGCGCAAAATAGCGTGTAAATACGTGGACTACTGCTAAAATTCGCGGAAAATGTAAAACAAAACATAAATTATTTTCTGTAAAACGCTTTACTGTTTTTCAAAATATTCGTCTTTCATATCTATACACTTTTGTCGATAAAACCAATCTTCAAAACATTTATTCCACTCTGAAAGAGGTACCTCTCAAACTAGCGACTTAAATGCTTCAAAGGCCTCTTCAGGGGATGAAAAACCCCCGCTACGCATTTTATTTTTTATGTATCGGAATAAGAAGAAGTCGTTGGGTGATAAATCGGGCGAATATGGGAATGTGTCATTAATTCGATGTTGTTAGTGGTCAAAAACTCCACAGTTCGTTGTGCGGTGTGCGCGCTTGCATTAAGGCACAATAAATTCGTCGATTTTGGTTAGTTTTTCTGGTTTCAGCAATGACTTCCAGCAAACAAATTAAAGCATACCACTCCGCATTAACGGTCTTTCAATCTTCTAATACAACAGTAGCGACATGACCGGTTTTTTTGAAGAAATAAGCAACTATTTTTCTCGAAACGCTCCGTGAACGGGTCACTTTGGTTGGTTTAGGTTCACTTTGAAATACCCATACAGTTAAATGCTGTTTAGTTTCGGATTTATATGAATATACCCACAATTCGTCACATGTTACAATGTTTTATACAGAATTTGAACGACCACCGTCGAATTTTTTTAGCATTTCCTTGACTCGTGCCTAATTTTGCACCTCTTTCAAATTGTGAGGAATCCATCGAATGCAAAGTTTCCTAACATGCAACTGATCGTGCAAAATCTTATGTATTTGTTTCACCGCAATGCCTAAAGTCGCCTCTATCTCCCTGTATGTCACATGACGATTTGCTAAAATCATTTCGCGTACGGCATCCATATTTTTTGCGACAACGGGAGTGCGTGGACGTCCTTCGCGAGGATCGACAACAAACGTTGATCCTTCGACGCTTGAATTTTGCGAACCACTTGTAAACTATAGTTTTGGACTGTGCTTCATCTCCAAATAACAATTTGAGTTTTTCCGCACATTGCAGTGCTGTGCAAACCTTATCGGAAATCCGAAAACATCATCACTCAATAATCACGGTTCGCTATTTCCATTTCTTAGCGCAATTGCCAATCTTTTAAATTTTTTTAAATTAAACTGTTAGGTTTGAAACCGAATTGTAAACTGTGTCAGAGGTAAAAAATGTCAAATTTTACGAATATGACACTTGCAACACACTGGCAGTACTAAAAGTACTTGATTCCGCGAACTTTAGCAGTGGCGTACGTAAAACAGCGTTGTAATAAAAAAACGCATGTAACAAAATAGCGCCAAATCAAATTAGCGATTTTAACAAAAAAAATAGAAGGCGAAACCCTCTACTAGGCGAAAAAAAAACTTATAAAAAAGGCGGTCAGCAGCGTTAGCCTGAGGATTGATTTAAAATCGAGGATGTTTTCGGCAGGTATAGAGGGTTTCGCGCTCTACTACCAAAAAAGAAACTTATAAAAAGGCGGTCAGCAGCGTTAGCCCAAGGATTGATTTAAAATCGAGAATGTTTTTAGAAGATATTGATGGCGCCACTCTCTACCAGGCGAAAAAAGTATCTGTTAAACGCTTTTTTCTTATGCTCGCTAATTTGTTACGCGCTTATTTGTTACACGCTAAATATACAGGATTTCTTACGAACGAGTGCACATAAAGATTAAAAAGAAAAAACTAATTGACAATTTTTTTATTTTTTTCCAAAACAATTTATTTACAGAATTATTAGCCACCAAAAAACGCCCCAAAAATACACTTTATTTTTTTATCTAATAAAGTATTTGCTCGATTTTGATGAAACTTGATATACGCGTTCTGTATCAGATAACCACCTTACCACCTAAAAAAAATAAAGTGTATTTTTGGGGCGATTTTTGGAAGCTAATAATTCTGAAAATATTTTTTTTTGGAATAAAGTAAAAAATATGTATCAATTAATTTTTACTTCTTAATTTTTGGTTAAATTATGTGCACTCGTTCGTGAGACACCATGTATACAAACGCTATTTTGTAACAAACTCCAAAATGTCACGCGCTATTTTGTTACACGCCATTTTCATTAGCGCTATTTCAATGCGGAGCCTTTTTAATATGTATGAAGATCTATGAGAGTGCCTCAATGGCAAGTGAATGCTCAAGATGTAGGCTATTAGGGTTGTAAATAAGTTACCCTTCAATAATGTGTCATACACAATCTTTAAAAACAACAAAATAAAAGACAGGAAAACAAACAAGAAAATAATAGATTAGATAAAAAAAGAATTTCAACGAACATAATTGCGATTTTTGGTGAAACAAATTTACATTTTAAACTAATTTTTTTTTTTAATTTTTTTGTTTAAATTAATTAAAAGAGGTTGTTTTTCCAATATGCATATACGATGAGACACCCTGTACTATGTACAGGGCCCCAAAAAAAGATTTTCATCTAGTCGCCTGTGAATTTCCCATGTAAAATAAAAAATGCCGCTTTAGCAAATAGGAGTAACGAGTAAACCTAGCAATGTCACTAATGGGCTGATTTCAAGTTGAGATAATACCGGTAGTATATTCGTTTCCATGGAAAAATAAACAAATTCGGTGCTGTGATTTGCTGTTGTCATGGAAAAGTATTAAAATTTGCGCTACTAGCGGTATTATCTCAACTTGAAATCAGCCCATAAGGTTGTAACAAGAAAAATGAAAAACCCCATATATTAGGTCTCTCTACAAGCGGCAATTTTTAAAGAAAAAGTTTTCCTGCTTTGGATGTTCATTAAAGGTCAAAGCCCCCTTGCCAAACTTCAAATCTGAATTGACATTTGATTGATAGGTGACAGAATAAATTAGTTCAAACTTAAAGAGTAGAGCGGCACAAAAAAATTAACATGTAAAATAATTTCAAAGGTAACTAGATGAAAATCTTTTTTTGGGACCCTGTATAAAAAAATGTGTAAATGAGTGTAGAAAATTGAAAACAAATCATTTTTCAGTTGCAATTGTTTTTACTGAACATAATATAAATATAAGATTCTTGGTATCTTCTAGACGGGTTCGGCTTTGCCACTCCGAGTGCACCTACTCTGTCTTTGTTTATCTCATTCAGGACAGATAAATCCGTCGCATTATTTGAATTCAGGATTTACTAATAAAAAGATTGTTTTCATGACAATGTACGCTCTTTCTGCCCCATCTAATAACTGGGTGCACAAAGAACGTGTGTTGTTTTGGATACAGTGTCAAAAAGCATCAAGTTTTGGTCACCGGATAGAGATAGTGACATAAGGACTCAACGAAGTAGATAAGGAAAGAGGCGGTGCACTCGGAGTGACAAAGCCGAACGTAGCTTCTATATGCTTTTAATACACCTGTATATACGTCAATAAAAAGAAAAAGACATAGAAAATTATCATTATTCTGTTGAATTATAGTGTATAATGAGCGTGATGTCAATAACAAACACATTCCTGCAAAGCATAAACCATAACGCAATTAGATAAAATTCAGGTATAATGACTAATGATAAAAGAACTATTAAAAAAAACAATAAACAAATGATATAAAAAATAACTTGCGTTGTTGCACTTGAAATAGCACAATGGAAAATCAGGTAAAGACAGTTTTTTGATGTTTTTTCTTCGTAACCTTGGCAGTGTTATAACTTTTTTCCAATCAAAGTTTTACTGTAATTTTCCTTCAAAACCGATATTTCATTTAAGAAAATTTTCCTCAAGAGGGAATTATTTGTTATTACTTTATTAGTTATTTCTATAAACTTTTTCTAATAAAACAACAACAAAAAGTTATCTTGCGAGGTATTAAGCGTGACAGGAACAAAATGTTATTATTTTGTTTAATACTGCAATAAAAAAAGAATTAAAAAGGTTTTTTACATTTTCAAAGTGTTAGTGGTACTATAAAATTTTATTTACTGTACTAGCTGTTATAGTACAACCAAATATATAGTACCATTACTACCAAAAAAGAAAATATTACATCACGAATTTTTTCAAACAATATTTAATTCTCTATAACCTTTTTTTTTAATTTTTTTAATACCTCTGACCATTTCGGCAGCGTTTTTAAATAAAGCCAGCTCTACACAAATTTTAAACTCGATTTTTTTAAAATGTGCCACTTGCTTTTTAAATTTTAAATTAATTTTTTTCAATAAAAATATTAAGAATTTAATTCTCTTACACTATTTTTTGAATTCGTTTTAAGACAATTTTAATTAAAAAAAATTGGGGTTTATAACTTTTATATCTAAAAGAGCGTTGCCCCCTCTCTATCTCTCGAACCACCCTCTTTAACATAAGCATATCACAGCTCTTATTAGAGTGTATAGTTCTATGTCATTATAAAACACAAATTTTTGGTTACTTTTATTTTTGCATCTGATTTTTTTTATTTAGTTGATTTGTGATTTTTGGGACTCTTGTACAATCACTCACTTAATTCGGAATGATAAAAAACGAATATTTGACATCCAGCGTGACACGTATACCAAAAAAAATTACAATAATTAAAATAATGGTCCCATTAAAAATTAAAATTATGGTTATTATCGTCAAAATTTATTTTGATAATTGTTAATACAATCATAGCAGTTTTACTAGTAAAAATTTTATAAAATAAAAGTTTTTCTTCCAATAGATTAGTATAATTTTGTAATATTTCCAAAAGAAAATTAATAAAATACCCGCATGTTGCAAAAAAAAAATATTCACGTTCTTAATAAACATCTTTCAAAGTTAGATTTTATAATATTGAAACTCCACAAAACATACTTATTGGATCCTCAACTCGTTATTGGTTTTTCCCAGACGCGTATCACTACAGTAAATAAAAAACTTCCTTTATAAAAACGCTTTTTTATAACTTTATTGACCAACAAACATTTTATTAAACTGCCAATGTATCAAAAATAAATAATTAATTAGAGCTTTTAACAAAAAAAAATGTTCGAGGCATAAAATTTTTAAAAATACCATTTGGAAGCTCTTAAATAGACGACAATTCGTATCATTGCGTCAAATTGGTACTTGCTTATCTAAGGGTTGTCAGCAACATAAATGGCAAAGACATTTTCAAAAGATTTCAAAAAAAAAAAAAACAATAAAGATTTGAACATTCTTTGACAAAAATGACAAAGCAGGACTACAAATACTTCGAGTGATCGTTCATGGGTCCCTGGTCTCATTTTACATTAAAGGTAACAAAACAGTGACCTTAAAAAACGCCCCTAGATCAAAAAATCAGTGTAAATCACTAGGATATCTTCTAGATAATTAAGTATTTGCACTTGACTAGAATTTTCTTGATATTATGAGACAAACAATAATCTGTGGCCTCATATAGACTTCCATTTCAATGTCCAGGTAGTTACTCAAGGTTATCTAGTAATTAATTCTGCATACATATATCATAATTATATCAAAATTTGCAGCAAATTGCTTATTCAAAATAAAAATAAAAACAGTAAAAAGTCATTCCATTTGTTATCAGTGTTATCACTTATCATTTCGCTGTATTTATGCAAGTAATTTGCATGCACTACCTTACGTCAAGCCCAGGTAGATAAACACCGATAAATTATCATCTAAATTCCTTTCCTCGACTCATTACTCATCAAATTAATAACTTCCTTCGCATAAATTCACCTAATTTCGTGACCAAACAACAGTTTAATTCGGGGTCATCATCACTCACCTTCGGCGTATCATTTTTATGATGTTGCAACTCCATTTTGCTCTGGTGATGAGTGTTGTACGCTCCCAAATTTATCACCTTATGGCTCTCGAAATCGACGGAAACCTTGCTGGAAGTCTCGTTAAACGGCCATTTAATACGCGGGGTGCATCCTTTATTCTCTGCCGAAAAGTTGGCCACCAAATTATCGGAAATTTTCAGAGTGGCACTGCAGTAGCTGATGCACACGTTGAGCATATCTTGCCAATCGGTGGGCAAACACAGAAAGCCCATAAGTCGGGCCACCATTTCGCCCCCGGCTGTGGCGTCCACGCGAAGCATGGGGCTCGTAGGGCTGTTGAAGTCCACCTAAGAGAGAGAGAAAAAAATGTTTTGGTGTTAGCTGCTCTCAGAATGTTTAAAACAAAATAATCACTCGTTACTAGGCCAATTTACCTCCCTTTATTGGGGTCTAGAAATTATGGTTTGCAGTTAGACCTTCATAAAAATTACTGAAAGTTTAATACTGGATTAAGTCGTAAAACGGTATATCTTTAAAAACCTACAATGTTTAACAACTTGTAGTATTTAAGAGGGTATTCTGATGTAGAAACTTGGAAAAATCAATTTTTTTATATTTTCAAAGCTTAACCTTTCAAGAACATGTCTTTAAAAGAATTTGTTAAAATTTTAATTATTTTCAGAGACATAGTCTTTTTAGACCGGAAAGAATCGAATAAAAGACGGTAGGATGACCCGTCTACCTCATTTTACCCAAAACTTTAAACGCATTTTTCTCAAAACTACATTTTTCAAAGAGTTTGTCATGATTTCTCAGGTTCTACTTAACCGATTTACTTGAAATTTGGTGTGAGTGTTCTCAATACATGTCTCTATCGTACTAACTATTACTATAACAAAATAAAAAAATTTACTATTTTTAAAAAATTCCGAAAAGACCAAAAAATAGGACAAAAATTTTTATTTTTTCGGATAACTGGAATTTAGCAAAAAAGAATTTTTTACCGCTTTTTCTTAGTTAGTACGATAGCAGCATTCATCTGAATTAATAATCTTTTTTATTTTTTTGTTTCGGATCATTAAAAGGGTTGCAATCGTGACAAACTTAGCGCGCCATTTTTTTCAATCCCCTACTTCAACAACTTATAACATTTTGAGTTTTTAATTTTTTGACATTTTTTATTTTTTTATGTATTCTTAAAATATTAATGAATATCTTGTCAAAAAATGGATAGTAAAAATATTTTTTGTTTTTTATGTATAGCACTCGAAAAAACACCTCAAATTCATGCCACTACACCAGAATACCTCTTTAAAAAAATTTTCCTCGACGTAGAATCTTATTTAATTTCTTTTAATCCCACTTTACATAGTAGCATAGTACTATCAACGGCAATAAAATCATAAGGCAAAAGATCACGAAGATCACGAATTTGCTTTAGACATCTTTAAATTATTAAATTTATTATGTTTTATTCAAATATTTAAGCACAAATAATTTATATTAACTCGATTAAGCAGAACATCAACATTATTTATATATTTTTTTTAAGAAACATCCACAAAACGTCATTTCGGGAACGCATTCTTAAGTAGCAATCCACACAACAACAGCTTTAACACATAAATAAATGCCTTTTAGAAATACACATCTTTAAATTTAATATAACCTGCTATATACTAACTTAAATAATTTTATACGAATTTTTATATAAAAGCGTAATTTCGGGAACGTTTCCTGACATGGCATGCGTTCTCGAAATGATGCCTGTTGTTAATAATGATAGTTGGGCGTACGTTAAAACATAAATAAATATTTAAATTATTTTGCTTTGAGTACTATTTTATAAAAATAGTAAAGAGAGTTAAAAAGTAACAGAAAAACTAAAGAAACATATAAATAAAAAAAGTGCCAAAAAACGAAAGTTTTTAGGTAAGATGACTCAAAAAAAAAGAAATAAAACGAGTTAAAAACTAAGAATAAAGTTTGTTCACTTATCAAAAAACCATCACCTGTTGATTTAAGTTGGTAATTCATAAAATTTCAAAATTTGGTAATTTAACATGATGAGGTTGGTCACCACGACTGAGGGAAAGCAAAACCAATGGAACGAAGAGCCCGTGCTCGTTTAATTGTGATTGGTCGAGTTGTAAATCCTTCTTTGTCAGTCGTTTGCCCGCTTTTTTTTAATTTTTAGATTGTTTTTCCGAATTTTATTAAAGGCATTGGGGCACATTGGAGTGTTTAAAGAGGACAAGGGGTGTTTTAATAGTTAAAACATATTTTATAATGCACTTTGGTAGGCCACACATTTTAACGTTTATTTATGATATAACCTAACATAAAATATGCCTCGATGACAAATGTCAATTTTCACCCCATGTCAAAAATGTGCAATGTTGCCGGTTGTATTTTACGCGAAATTGCGACGTTGGTGGTTTTTTGATAAGTGAACAAACTTTATTTAAAAAAAAACTGAATAAACAACAAATGTTATTATAATTTATAACAGACATGTCAAGCCGAGAAAAAAAATGCAAGAAAAAAGTATTCTAGTGGCTAAACGAAAAAAGATAAATATATTGCCTCACAGACTTTTTTAAACAATAATTGAAGGGTACAGGAATGACAAGATAAATGTCCAAAAATTCGTTTTCTCACAGAGGTGGGATTCCTATCGTTTTTCAAAAATATGGCAGATTTTTTATTCGATGTAGGTCTTGAGTAGATTCAGGAGTCTTGACAGTTATTGTTTTAAACTATTTTTTGTCAGTATTGGATTCAATATTGGTGAAAAACGAGGAAAATCCCTGTCCTATAAAAAATCAAATTCATCTTTTTACTCCTGACCCCTTCTTCTTATTTATTAATAATTATTCTTTTTATATTATTTATTATTCTTACTTATAATTACTTTTCTTTAACGTTTTCCTTAAATTTTTTTGATACGTCTAACAATTAGGGCAGCCTTTTCAAATAAAGCCGGCACTGCACAAATTTTAAACTAGAAATTTTTTTTTAATGTGTTCCAGTAGCTTTTTTGTTATTTTTTTAAATAAAAATATTAGGAATTTAATCCTCTGACAGTATTGTTTATTCGTTTTAAAACTATTTTCAGTGAAAAATTCGAGTTTTATAATTTTTACTACTGCTGATAATATTTTTTTTTAATAAAGTACATTCAAAAAACAAATTTTGAAAAAAAAATTGAGATAGCTCAATTTTTTTCGCGAAATTAGCAGTTAAAAAAGAGATATTCTTTTCAAAGATTTATAATGAGTGTTTGTTAAAAAAAAACTAGTAGCAAGCCATGACATTTTTACGTAGGTCTTACATGATCCCATAAAACAAAATTTTTATTACTTTAATTATCCATGTATTGTTTACCACGTACTTATTTTTTAAAGATTCTAAGAACGCATATACTTGTATTTAGTCATTTCGAGAACGCCATCCAAAACTCATTAATAACCGAAAATAATAAGTTTTCTCACAAAATAAATGAATAAATTACAATAATAGTGTTATTTCTCCCATTAATTATTATTTTTAAAGAAACTATAATAATAATCAAAATAGGAACTACAAGTTTTTTATAATTTGTCTTTCAATAAATATTAAATACACTTATGGGCTGATTTCAAGTTGAGATAATACCGGTAGTATCTTCATTTTCATAGAAAATTAGTACAATTTGTTGTTGTGATTGGTTGTTGCCATGGAAAAGTATTAAAATTTGCGATACTACCGGTATTATCTAAACTTGAAATCAGCCCATTAATATGTAATTAAGATGTTTTTCATTTTTAATAATTTAAGATATAAATACCTCGACTACATATCTATTACCTATAATAAATACATCATTTTTCGTATTGATAACTGCCGATTTTTTTACATTTTTAACGTTCCCGAAATGACGGTATCTCATAAAAAGCTGTTATTCACGTAATTTAGAATTGAACATGCTTATTTCAAATATTAATTACTCAATCACTAGTTAATTATTCAAAGATTTGAGCTAATTTTTAGAAAAAAAATTGTTTTGTATAGAATTCCAAAATTAGAATTGTGCCATAACTGTAGGTACCAAAACTGCCACCAGTTACCTAACTAAAACAACATAGAAATAATAAAAGAGAAGAAAAACGAATAACCTTCGATACAGTTTAAATTATCGACATTTTCTAGGTAATAATAAGTAGTCGCTGTGTACTTGACGATATTCTAGAAAGGTTGTATTGTATCTCATTGCATTTTTATTGTTAAATCGTAAATTGGAAAAGTCAACCGGTCATTTAAAATTTAACACCGAAAACTAGGATTTGCCCAAGGCTTAGCTTAACCGGTGTGAACCTGCTCTTAATTATTTAACGCAATCTACGAAGGTGGAAAATGTTGACGAAATTTGGAATGAATGATGAAAAAAAAATTGTAAACTAGGTTTATACATATAACAATCTATTTAAACTTGAGATTTGACACGACTAAGGACAAGAATTGCACTATGGAACGAAAAAAATTTAATTCTAATATAATGTGCAAATCATTTGCTTCAAGGTATTTGTAAATATTTGAGTAAACACTTAAGCTAATTATTGTCAAATGACTTTAATCAGTCGTATGTCATCAGGTTTAATTGTAAATACCTCAAGTTTCACAATAAATAATTTAGACGTAATGAAACGACGCAAAATGCCCTCATTATCTCTTTTTTTTAATCCCTTGAAGCAGAGTTTTGTCCAATTTTTATTGTTGCTACTTCAAAATTTGCAAAAAGTTTCTTTTTTCTGATTAGGTAACAACATCAGGAATTTTATCAATAAAAAATATTTCATTGATTATAAAAATAACTGTCTTAAAGACAGGGTTTTTCAATTACATATTTCTAGTCTTTAGGAAAATTACTGCGATAACATAAAAACACCAATTATGTGATAATTAATTGATTTTTTTATTCAAGTCGTAATAGCGACATTAGCATATTATTTAATGAATAAACCATTTTTTTTTTTTTTCAATAAGAGTGAGAGAAAGACATTCCCACCCCTTAAAAAGCGTTTAGCCGTGAATAATTTAGATAGAAATTCGAACATTTTTCAATCAATATTTCAAGAGTTCTATTTCAAATCAGCAAAACATCTCTGTTTTTAATTTTAATATACAGGCTAACTTCCAGCTCCATTGCCCCAGGCTCATGTTCTAAATTATCCATTCTAATTAGAGTTTCACAAGGACCTAAATGAATTTTCCACACCGAAGTCCGGAAACTTTTCCCATTATAAATTTTGATAAAACTCGTCTTTCCAAAAAGCCAACATCGTGATAATTTCTAGTCTGATTATCCAAATGAATCATAAATTGCACAGCCATTATCTCTTTAAACTCAGAGGTCTATGTTTCCTCTACAAAGTCCATTAACATTGTCTATGCACACATCAACATGCAAAACCCCAACATTTTAAAATAAACATTACGAAACCAAACATTCTCTTGGCACGAATACACTTTTCGCGTGTTTCGATCAAATTTTCGACTAATTTTGATTCAAAGGTTACTTCAAGGCTTTTGCCTTTAGGCCACATAAACTAAGCGAAGGACGACAATCTTACCGTTGTGGCATTAATAATAGCAACATGATCCGGCTGTGAGAAATTCACCGGATGATGATACTTGACAAATGTTAATCCAGGCCTCCTATCCAACTCCCTACACTGTTCAGGTTCGACAACTTCCGTTCCTTTAGGTCCCCACCATCCCGGAATCTGACTTGGACTATCCTCTCTCAATCCACAAACCCCATAATTATCATCTTTGTGATGGCATCTGGCATTTTGTACACACCAAGTGCACTCTCCAAGTCCTAGTTTATGCGAAGCTGAGACCAGTGGTGGTACACCAACATGGACATGTCCATGGATCAAACAAGAATGACAATCTCCTAAAGCAGGACAAACTCCTGGACATCGCGTTGTTTGTAAATTTGTAGTACAGTTAGCACCGATAGTTCGGCCGTAACAAAGCTCATCAGCGGAACACCAGCCACACTCCGGATCAGCAGAACACTCTCCGTAGTTCCGATGGCGGATACAAGCCGATTCTGGGTCGTAAATATCACCTTTTCGGGATGCTATCATCGGGGGTACTGTATACGCGAGAAGGTCACCATTGACGTTCCCATGATAGCCTCCAACTAACAGTAAAGTGTTACTTTTACGAACACTTGCAGCATGTGCAAAAACCCCTTGGTGTTTAGGGTAACGTGAGTCGTTTGTTTTACCGAGAATCTCGGGATTGACCCACGTGTGACACCCCAGATGGTATAAATACATCTGGTTATCGTAACAGATTTCTTCTTTGTTGTGTCGGTGGGAGTAACCTCCAAAAACAATAAGGTAATTCCCGAAAATATTTGCTGTATGGAAAGCACGTTCCCTAGGGACAAATTTTTCACGTAAATGTTCCCTAGTGTAATGAATTTCAGTCCAGTGTCTACTATCAAGTTGAAACGCAAACATTCGATCAGATAATTTAGAAAATCGAGCAACTCCAGCTACAATACCACCATAGACTAGGAGCGAGTTTGTGGAGGGATGAAAAACAGTACTATGGGCAACTACTCTAACGTCTAACTCTTTGCCTCCTCTTGGTCGCACTTCTTGCCAAGTTTCACTACCATCAGGTTGGAGTTTTATAGTAAAAAGTCGGGAGGAAAACTCTCCATCTTCTGTGCTTCCTCCAAATAGGTATATCATGTCTCCTGCTGCTGTAAGTGTGTGACGGGTCAATGGAGGTGGTTGAATTTCTGACATTAGAGCTCTTTGATGCCACTTTCGTGAGTGTACATCGTAAAACCATAAATCATTTGCTAAACTACCATTTTCGAGTTTCCCGCCAAAAATAACAAAACCATTTTCTTGAGCACATGCAGCATGTCCGTATCGTGCTTTAGGTTTATGTCCTTCTGGTACTCTCGAATGTCTTTGTCTACGTCTTGTAAAAAACGTAGCATTTTCATTAACAACGGCATAGAGAGAATTTCGAAAAAATGATTTTGGAGAGTTTAATCCCCATTTTTGTTCCCAGTCAGGCCCTGCATGTTGTATTAATTTAGCAACAGCACTAGGATTAACAGCATTGAGAAAAGCTTTGTCTGGCAAAATCTGGCCGTTTTCATCTCGCCATGTACTATTTTTAAAGCTGTAAATTTCTAAAGCGCTGAGTATATGATTGAGATTATAGCCCCCAAAAACGTATAGAGAGTCAGTCGATTCGATATAGACGGCAGTATGAGCTGCTCTAGGTTGAAGTCCTCCTTCAGAATGTGACAACCAGTGCCATTTATTCCCTGTGTTGTCTCTCTCATTGAGACTACAAGCCTGTCCCGAGTACCCTGGTTTACATACACAGAGACCCTCCTCACAGTGACCCCTCTGAGGCCGTCCTTTCGCCCCGCAGTTATCCGGACAGAGCTTTTTTGAGCAGTCATACCCACCCCAGTCACTCTCACACACACAACTATGTTCGTAGCACAATCCGTGATTCGAACAATTATTCGGACAATCCGTGATGGAAAACTCGGCGCGGAAGCCGTCGAGGACGTAGTTGGTGTCGCTATAGAGCAGCACTAGCATGTAGCCCGAGGAGGCGATGACCTGTTGGGGCTCGGTCTTGCCGCTGAAGCTGCCGAGAAGCGGCGACCGAAAGGAGTCCCCGTCGTAGACGAAGACGTAGTCGTAGGAGCACTCGGTGCCCATGCTGCGGAAGCTGAGCGTGATGAACTTGTGGCTCTCGTTCGCCTTGATCAGCCACTCGCAGTGGCTGTCCTGGGTGTAGTTGGAGCCCACAGGGCCGTCGGTGATGACGCCCCACGAGTTGGTGAACACGCGACGGGTCTTGTCGCACGGCACGAGGTCGACGGCGGCGTTGCCGACCAAAACAAACAGACACACCACGATTCCTGTTAGAGAGAAATTTATTATCTGGGGCCGCATATTGTCGCGATGAGCAAAATTTTATTGCGTAATTGAGGAGTTGAGCATTAAATGGGCCATTATTGCTTTGGAGGATTCGAACGGCAGGAGGTACACTACATGGTCGATTTAGACGAGGGGTTGTTTAAATTTTTAGTTTATTTCACGCATAATGTAAATAATGTCAAACGCGACTGACATTACGCTGACAACTGACAACCAGTTTATAAAACTTAAAACGCCCAACATTATTTCCCCCAAACGGAAGACGCCCCACCAATTTTTGTTTCAAGGTTGGCTAAATCGTTTGCACCAAATTTGAAAATTAAACGTGATTAATTTAAAATTAAAGCAGATTTTATAATTCACTACTAAAAATACCAGAAAAAACTCAAAATATTAAAAAGCAAATTGTATTATAAGTATTTTTGAGTGATTTGAGAACGCACTGCTTGTGCATAATGGTGCGATTTCAAACACGTGACCGTAAGTTAGGCAACCCAACATACATAAAATAACTCAAAATTTACTCATTTATTTAACAAATAAAATTCAAATAACTTTTAAAAAAGCATAATAAAAGTCTTTTTGTGTAAAAAAATAATAAAATTCGTTAACTTTCTAACATTTTAATACGGGGCCTTTAGATATAGCATCAACCCATGTGACTACATAAAGATGAAAATCATAGATAAGCGCATTTTTTAAAGTTGTTACGACACTGATATAAGCAAAAAATGGCTAAAATGAATTGAAACAATAACGTGGCATATGATGTATGGATTGTTTACAAAATGGAAAAAAAACGTTAAAATTTAAAAAAATCTAATTTGTAAAAAACCTAATTATTGCATGAATTGCTATTTCTTATCGATGTTTCTTTACTAAAATTTAATACATTTTTTTATTAAACCATTTAAAAAACAGTTTGACCTTAAAAAATAGAGTTAAATAAGCCCACAGTCAAACAGTCAAAAATAAGGTTGTTCGTTCACAATTAAAAGAACTGAATTTTACGACCAACTGAGGCACTAAATTTAAATTATTTTGTTTTAAAAAAAAAGTAATTAATAATAATATTTTTGTATTATTTGGTGAAATAAAAGACAACAAGTTGTAAAAAGTCTTTATTAAAGGAAGTCCAATAATCCACAGTATTTTATATTGGACAATGTTAAAAATAGCAACAAAATCTTGACCTTGAATGCAGAGAACTTTAATATAAACTTCCCTGAGACGCATCCAATAATATCACAATTAAACATAAACCACGAACTGTAAAGATCTTAAAAAAAATTGCATATAAATATAAAAAAACAATGCAATAATTAACAATCGAATTTTGATACTGTAAATGCAGAAAATTCGGTGATCAATTAATTCTACTAGGTATAATAATATAAACAACAGTTAATAATATAAACAACTTAAACCGTTTAATTTAGTTTACTTTTGAACAGACACAGAACTGATAAACGGCAGTGACTGAGTCAGTTCTGTGTTTGCTAAATTACCAATTTAAAACTACCAGAGTACGATTGTATTTCATTTGGGTGCTATATCTATCTAATTTTAGCAGTATCTACCTCTTCAGGTTCTTCAGGTGGACTAGTAGATTTTGGCACGACAGGTGAATATGACTCCTCTTTCTCTGAATGATATATACTCTTTGATTCCTTCTTTTCTTGCTCAGATTGCCACTCAACCTAGAGAAAATAACTAAATCTGCCCACAAAAAAATTAATTTAATCAAAAATACCTTCTGTCTGTGCTGTTTCACGGCATCTCTACACCTATCCAACACCATTTTTTCTGTAAGAACCCCATCTTCAGAGGCATACGCCGCCGCCTGCCATGCCACCCCCAATTTTGCAATTTCTCTACCAGACATTCCCTTTGTCATTCGTGCCATTTGACTACACAAAGCCCCATAATCGAAATTATCAACTTTCAATCTCCTAAAAAAAAAACTCTGTAACATAATCCCCCTCCCTAATTAACATTACCGCTTGCCCTCAGTTGCAGGTTCTAACACAAATTTATCAAAATAAAGCCGAATTAATCTCTCGCGTTCTTCTAACCCAGGCAAACCAAATTGTACCATTTCGTCAAGACGGTCATTCACAGCCCAATCAAACTGTTCAGGTGTATTTGAGGCAAGTACCAACATAAATTTATTACTTTGTTCACCAGTCCTGTACAAAAAGGCGTTAAGAGTAGCACGTAAGTCTTCTGAAATGTGCTCCGAGGAACGTTTTCGAAGGAAGGCGTCAGCCTCGTCCACGAAAAGTAACAAACCTAAGAAAAAAAAATTGTATCACATTTCTAGATCAGTAAAATGTTCAAAATTATAATTAGAAATTAAACAAGTTTTGGGGAAGGCTTGATTTTACCGAAGATGATGCTCTACTGTACAAAATTTCTGCCAACTAATTCTTGGTCTAGATTTTAACAGATCTATTTTTCTAAATTTTTTTTACCTTTCCTGGTACCATCAGCCCAGTCAAAAACTTTATGAATTGCTGTGACACCATCTCGACCCATAGGAGCTACATCACCACCAGTCAAAATTGCATAATCCATACCTGAATGTTTAGCCAACCTCTACAATATAAAAAATTACAACAAAAACACAAAAATTCAGTAAAACTACTTTTGCAAACATAGTTTTTCCTGTTCCAGGTGGTCCGTGCATTAAAATATTCCTATACATGCCTCTATTTTGTTTAGTATTTTTTGTAGCAATTGCAATATCTCTAAGACGCTCCTCTAGTGTTGGAGCTAAAACCACTCCAGAAAGAGCATCCTGGTGACTTGTTCTAAGCTTTCTTATTGCTTCAATTGGATGCTTAATTACGTCAATAAAAGAAAATCTTGAAGTTTCTCTAACTAGAGATGGTTTTCCTGTTTTAAAAAAAATGTATTAGCCTAATGGTTGTAAAGATTATTAACACAACCTAATCTGGCTTCTACATAACGTGCTGTAACTCCAGTTGCACCTTTTGCTGAATAAACACCTAAAGCTAAAAGAGACAAGCCACCTGCAGCTGTCAGAACTTTATCCCAATCTGTGAGCAAAGCCTGGACACCTGAACCCAAAACTGAGCCCGCAGTTCTAAAAAAAAAATTATTTCAGTCTAATTTCGACTCTAATTTTATAGTCTTACTTTATACTCTCTAGTACTGTAACCCGATTTTCTGTTGCTTTTAGTCTAATTTGTTCAAGAGTCAAGTCCCGATTTTCCCTATCTACTTTCGCTTTTGCTTTAAGTTCAGCTTCAACTCTTTTCATTTCGTTTTTATGTCTTAATTCCATTTCGTGTTCAATTGTTGCTTTCCTCATTGCTTCCTGTTTGGCAACCGACTCTTCTTGTCTTTTTAGATTCTCATCATTCATCCTTTGTTGTTGGGCTAGCTGGTCGTCGTACCTTTTCCTCGCCAATTGATCCTGGTACTGTGCCCTTGCTTGGTGCTGCTTCGTCTCCTCAATGAGCAGCTTCCTCTTCTCCTCAGCTTCGGCCTTTTTGGCTTCGATTTGCATCTGGGCGATGTGCGCTTCATACTCCTTGATTTTGGCCTGTTGTTCAACTTGTCTGGTAGTTTCTTGTAATTTAGATAACTCGAGAGCTTCCTTGGCGTGTGCTATCACAATGAAACGACGTGAGCGTTATGCAACCAAAGGTTACAAGTCCTAACCTTCAAATTTGGACTTGATTTTTTTTCAACTACTTACATGATCTCTCGAGGTCTTTTGCAGCTTGGGCTGCTCGTTCTAAAGCTGTGGAATCAAATCTGTAAGCTTCCATTTGTTTTCTTTCAGCTTTTGTTAATTTTGGGTCGTTTGGAATATCACCACCGGCACCACCACTACCGCCAGCTGGGGGTACCCCAAACTGAGACATATCAGGGGGCTGCTGATCGCGTCTTCCATAGCCAAAAATCCACGACATTTTACACTAACACTTTTTATAAAAGGTTCATCAAAAGAAAAACGTGACACAATTCTTAGGTTAAAGAAGTTATGTCAAAGAGAGATGGCTGAAACCGCAAACGTGTGCACTCACAAGTGCGAAATGCCGAAATCTTTTATTTAAAATGAAAACACAACAATTATAAACGCGGATCACTCCAAATGTACTAATTTTGAACAAATTTAAATAAAATAAGTTAACAAAATTGAAAAGACAATAAATTTAAAATTTTCGGAGTTTTACACATGACGTATCATATGTGATTTGACTTGTCACTGTCAAATCTGTCAAAAATATTTAAAAAAAAGTGTTTTTGGGCCCTTTTTTGAAATAAAAATCTCTAAAAACGTAATAACAGTTTTTAAATCGTTTTCTAATTAAATTTTCTGTATAAAAATCTAATTTTACATCACTATTATTTGTTTTAGCAATTAACCAGTAATATAACTAAAAATAAACATAAAAAAATCCCTAATAACAACCAACAACACCGATTAGCTTCCTCGTGTTCTAAACAACCGGCAAATTGTTGTTATCAGTTGAAATCTACAGAAATAATACAAAAAAAATGGCATTATCACCTCGAGAATCAGGAAAACTCGTCGCTTCCCTTAGTAAAAGTGTAAAAATCAAGGACGAAGGAATAAAAAAACTTGGAGATGTTGTAAGTGTTTACTTTGCATAAAATTACGCAATTTTAACGTTTTTTAACATTAGCTGGTTAAAGAAATCGAAAGTGGGAAATTATCGAGTGATAAATTCAGTCAGGTCAAGCTACATCCTAAAGCCGATGACCCCAAAGCCCTTGATTGGTTATTTGTTGTTGATACTTTAAATTTCTGCTTCTGGCATCTAGAATCTGAAGCTGGATGGACTGTTGAGGGCTATACTGGTTATTTTGCCCTTTGTGCTGCAATCAATAGGGCTATTAAGGTAAAAAAAACTAATAGAGCACTGTCATGTGACGTCACAGACCCCAGACACAAAACATTCTTTCTGTCATTTCTGTTTTAAATATTGATCTTTTTGTAAAAATAACGTTTTTGTATTTAAATGATTTATTAAAACTGCCAACAACCGAAAATTTGCCCAAATATTATACTTAACCTCGTTTTTAATTTAGTCTTCTATGACGTTATTGTCCCATTGCATCTATCAAGTGTTGATAGTCATAAAACACTACACAGATGACTCTTTCTTCAAAGCTTTGAATAACCGTATGATTTCAGGAAAAAATCGACATTTTGAACCCCAAATATTACTCTGAAATATCAGAAAAGGACGTTGCTAAAATATTCAGGAGCGACAATGACGTCCCAATTCCTCTCCTTCAAGAGCGCATTAAATGCCTCCATGAGGTTGGGAATGTTCTTCTTGAAAACTTTGAAGGTTCCTTTGAAAACGTCGTGAAGAAAGCTGATAAAAGCGCTGTTACTCTTCTTGATTTGATTGTCAACAACTTTAAATGCTTTAAAGATGAAGCTACATACAAGGATCACAAAGTTGCAATTTACAAGAGAGCACAAATTCTAATTGGAGATATTTGGGCCTGTTTCAACAATGAAGGAATTGGGGAGTTTAAGGATATTGACGAAATTACGATGTTTGCAGATTATAGAATACCACAAACGCTTTTATTCTTTGGTGTATTTGAGTACAGTGAAGATTTGAAGAAGAAACTGCAAGAGAATAAAATTCTTGAAAATGGGGAAGATGATGAAGTGGAAATAAGAGCGTGTTCTATTCATGCTGTGGAGTTACTGAAAGAATATGCCAACAAGAAACTGACAGATAAAAAAATTAATGCTATTTTGATTGATCATTTCTTGTGGGATTACCGCCGTGAGCACAACAAGGAAATCTTAGAGAAGAAGCTTCCCTTCCACAAAACATTTTCCGTTTTTTATTAATTCAGAAAATAAAGCGGAATATCAGTTTTATCATAGGATATAAGAGGCGATATCAGTGTTAATAGACACAAATTGGCAGTGAATTATTATTTTGTGTTATACAGGGTTGTTTCTTAATTATAAAGTAGCATTAACTGTAGTTATGGTTACAGTGTTTTAGCTAATCATCAATCAACATGTGTCAAATAACGTTTTCATGGCTAATTATTTACATTTTTTGTTCTAAGCATTTTATAATTAATTTTTTAAGAAAATGTTACTAATGTTAAGGTTTAAAAATAATATTTGTCGTTGTGTAAATGTTTCTAGAATAAAAATTCTAGAATGGCATTTAGAGTATTTTAGATTTAACATTCTATATCACCTAGAATAATCTGCCGAATTTTTGCAAACAACACTAAATTCGAAAGAGAGATGGAGAAGAGAAATTTAATAATTATTTCAGTAAAAGCACTTAGAATAGTAACAAGAACATTTGACAGAGAACGCCGAGAATTGGTAATAGTACCAATGTTTATTATTAATCTCCTCTCTTTACACCAAGTAGATGACGAGTGATGGTGATTACGCCTCTCATTTAACCTCAAGGATGTTTTTGAAACTATTAAAAAAAGGGGTGAGCCAAAATTCGTTTACACCCGTTGGAGTATGCTATTTTCGAAAAAAAAAAAATAATAACCTTGCGTTGGCGGCGTCTCTTTGTAAGTTTTACACCATTATTTACTATTAAAAAATAGCATTTTTATCCTCACAAATCAAACAAGCTACAAAATATTAAATAAAATGTGGAAAGTGATTCCAGAAACAAAATTAGAGCTTATAAATATCGATTTTATTATACAATTTTGCATTATCACAATAATAACCGAAGTTAGATAGTGTTTAAAATATTAAAATGGGAAAAATAGCTTTAACGACTGCTAAGCGATTACATTGCGAACGGTGTCAGTATTGTCAACCCAAAATATCTTTCTCTGCTATTGGTAAACGCGGGAAATTTGAATACTAATTGAAAAACAAGTGTTAAATAATGGTATAATGGCCAACTAAGTATATATTTTTTAATCATTTTTTATTAAACAGATTGTTGTATAAATGTTTCTAGAATAACAATCCTAAAATAAAAATTTGGAATATTTTAGAATCTAGATCAATCACTCTGTATATTACCCAGAATCCTCCATGAATCCTCTGCCGAGTTTTCTAGAACGACACTAGAGGGCCACGAGCACAAAAACAAAGTGACGTTTATTTATTCAAAAACTGATTCAACTCGTATTGTTGCAATTTTTTAAATAAAAATTCTTAGTTTTCGCATTTATTATCATGGTTGATTACAGCAAGTGGAAAAACATCGAGGTATGAATTTTTGGTGAAAACTGTAAATTTGAGGTTAGGACCGCTTTTTGTAGATCTCTGATGATGAAGATGAGACCCATCCAAACATTGACACACCTTCACTCTTCAGATGGAGGCACCAAGCAAGAGTCGAACGAATGGAAGAAATGAAGCGCGAAGGAGAAGAAATCCAGAAGAAGAAGGACGAAAATGCGCGTAAAGTTTCAGAAGCTAAGAAGAAACTAGCAGATGCAGAAAAGTCTGGAGACCCGAATTTGAAGGAACTCCAGACGGCGTTGGCTGCACTCGAAAAGGAAATGGAAGAAATTAGGAAGAAACAGGAGGAGCATAATAAGAAAGAGAAGGTAGGAGTAAAC
This sequence comes from Tribolium confusum, assembly GCA_029207805.1. Classification (NCBI taxonomy): domain Eukaryota; kingdom Metazoa; phylum Arthropoda; class Insecta; order Coleoptera; family Tenebrionidae; genus Tribolium; species Tribolium confusum. The sequence goes on from JALGAY010000004.1 coordinate 4,277,314, forward strand.
GTTGTTTTGAAACTTGTTGATTTAGTGATTTACAGTTGGCTCCTTGGAATGTTGATACGATTAGTCAGCCTGGTTTTGAAAAGACTGTAATTAACAAGAAGGCTCCGAGACCGAAAGATGAACAGTTAACAGATGAAGAGAAAGAAGCACGAATGAAGAAATTTATCAAAGAGAATGAGAAGAATTTGAAGCATTTTGGCATGTTGAGACGGTATGATGACTCACGTGCGTTTCTTAAAGAACATCTGGAGTTAGTGTGTGAAGACACAGCGAATTATCTTGTTATTTGGTGTATTAATTTAGAAATGGAAGAGGTAATAATATGACATAATTAATTTTTTGTTACTTATTTGAACTGTTTGAGTAGAAACACGAGCTTATGGAACACGTAGCCCACCAGACGATTTGTATGCAGTACATTCTTGAACTAGCTAAACAACTAGACTACGACCCACGTGGTTGCGTCGACCCTTTCTTCTCAAAAATCCAAATAGCTGATCCTTCATACAAAAAATCTTTTGATGATGAATTAGATCAGTTTAAAGAGAGAATCAGGCGACGTGCAGCTGAAAAAATTGAAGATGCCATTAAAGAAGCAGAGGAGGAAGAAAGGAAATTGAGAATAGGACCTGGAGGCTTAGATCAACTTGAAGTACTAGAAAGTCTTCCAGAAAATTTAAGAAAATGTTTTGAGACACAAGATATTCAAATGTTACAAGACACTATTAAAGAAATGGATGAAGAAGAAGCGAATTATCATATGAAAAGGTGCGTTGCTGCTGGACTGTGGATACCTGATGCTAAAGCAAAGGAGGAAGAAGAGGCAGGGGCTGGACCCGTTGATCAACACACAGAAAAACCCTAAAATTACTTGTTTTTCAATTTAGCGTTTATTTCATAAGAAGGCAAATTAATTGTATTTATTAGGTCTGCTTCAAACAAAATAAATTTCTTTTGTGTAAAATCTTGCTGTTATGCAACCAGTCTTGCAGTTTGTGGGTTGGCACCACTGAATTTTCGCGTTTTCCGGATTTCGGTTCAAGTGTCAAGTTTGCTTGACGTGTCTTAAAAACACGACAACACTAGATAAAATTAATAATTAATATTAAAGAAGACTTAGAAAGATGGCTCCAAAAGAAAGTAAAGAAAAAGATGATAAGGTATGGTTAGAATTAATTTCCAACTGAAATTTTGCTTTTTATTGAAATATGATCGGTTTTTCTTATCTTAACCTAACTGTTCCAGCCTGTTAAAATAAATAAATGGGACGGTTCAGCTGTAAAAAATGCTATAGATGATGCCGTAAAAGAAGTAAGAATTGCTGTTTTACTTTATATTATTATAACAGAGTTTTGTAGGTACTTACTAAAAAGTATCATTATGTAGAAAATTTTAAATTAATGGATGGCCGACTCGTAATTTGTAGTATCGCAGTAGGAGTTGCAATGTTTGCTTTACTTTGGGATTATTTATATCCTTTTCCTCTTTCAAAGTGAGCTCCACAATAATTTATTTCATGTTTTTTCATAATTTGTTATTTTCTCTAGGCCTATATTAATATTCTGTGTTGGCACTTATTTCACAATGATGGGCATTTTAACTCTGTATACAATGTATGTAGAAAAGGGCATTTTTGCTGTTTGTATTCAGAAAAAAGACGGGCAGAAAAACGACAACATCTGGGAAGCTAGTTCATATTTAAAAAAGTGTGTTAAACTGTTAAGAATCTCCGAATTAACTAAATTTTTTCTAGATATGACGACAAATATAAACTGATTCTTACATTCAAAGATGGTAAATCTGGGGCATTGCGGGAAACGAGTTTAAAGAAAAGTGTCGCGAATTTTGTGGACGTCAATGGTAGTGTTGTGACTGAAATTGTTGAAAATGAAGTCTCAAAACTACACAATTCGCTGTTAAATGAACGTAAAGATAAATAGCTGTTGAGATTGTCAGCAAAGCATTTACTGCATTATTCCACTGAGTTGTAAATTTCTCTAATACATTACTTTTTTTAAATGCGAAATTTTATTTCGTCACTGCCTTTCTTACGCACAAAATTACATAAAACACTGAAATCTGAGATTCAATGATTAAAGCACAGTAAAAACGTTATCATTGTGTCGTTTTTTAAATGAAAACAAATGTACAAAATGTGGAATGAATAAAAAATTTGACTTTTTTCTGATCCTTTGTAATAAATAATCCTACCCAAGATTTTATTAATTAAGGCTCATTTATCGAAAAGGTGTTAATTAAATATTATTAACAATTAAATTAATTTCATCAAACACAAGCAATCAAGGAAATTCAAAATTGAGATTTTAGATGTCGATTTTCTAGTGATTTTGATTATTGAGATATTAGTTGGAGAATATGCCCACTGTGATAAGTTCTGGTACTAAAGTTACCGGAAACTGGCTAACTTTATTTGTATCTACTATCTAGTAATAAAATAGTAATGTTAAAAAATATATACATTTTAATAATTTATTTACAGAAAACAAATTTATGCTACTGGGAATGATTATATTTGTATAAAAAAATTGTAAAGAAAAACATATTTAGTGTTGAGCTATTCTTTACCTTCTAAGTATCTAAAATAGTAATTTTTTAAATTTTATATAAATTTGAAGCATGCAACCAACAATACACAAATACTTTATAGACGATTTTTTATTTTTAACATTATATCAAAATATTATAAATAACATAATTAATATAATACTTATATTATAAGTCAGCAAAAGTACTCCTTTACAGAGAATTTAAAAAAAGAAAATAATAATTATAAGTAGTAAGTGTTGCCTAAATAGCATTTTTTTACAATACGTCTTTGAAATTTGCTTTATATCCGAAATTTTAGTAGCCAAAAGTGACAAATATTGTAAAAATAAATGTTTACTGCAATTTCTATTTTCAAAAATTTAGTAAAATGTCACCTCCAACTCCCAAATGTTAATAAAAACCTTAAAATATACATTTTGAGGAGTCGGAAGCAAAAATTAATGAAAATTGCTTTGTCTGTACCGTGGTCTGTACTCAGACTTTTCTTAATATTCGACTCGAAAGACCATTTTTTTATTATTCTAGATTTTCTTTTGTTTTTTTACAGGTCTTAACTTTCGTTGTTTTTTGGTGGTCGTTTTTCTTGTTTTTTCTATTTCTTCTAAACATTGTTTTTCAAATTCGCCTACAATCTTCATTTGTTTCACCTGACCTGACCTGTCATCTTCCGTTCTTCTAGAATATTCTAAAATACGTTTTTAAATTTGTCTAGAAGGTTCCTTTATTAAATTAATTACGTTCTCTACTACTTTTATTTTTTTCTCTTGCACATATTAAATTTTTATGTTTTTTTTTTGTCTTCATCTTCTTCTAGAATCTACTTGTGTTCTTCTTTTTCTACTGCTCGTAATTGTCCTTTTTTTCTCTTTTATTCGCCATCGTTCTCGTTTTTCTAGAATTTTTCTTTGTTTTTTCTTCTTCTAAAAATAGTTTATATTCTAGAATTTTTTAATGCTCTTTTTTACAAGTCGTAATTATCTGTGTTCTTTCTTTGAAGTTTTACTGTTTTTTTCTAATAGTCACTATTGTTTTTATGTTTATTTCTTACATAACGTTGTTTTTCAACATGTTTTCTTTGTTTCTCTAGAATTTTTCTTTGCTCTTTCTATATTAGTTGTTGTTGCTGTTGTTCATCTTTCTTATCAAGCTGCTTTTGATCAATTATAGGACCTGTTTCAATTCTTTTAGAATTCTTTAAACAACGTTTTTATTTTTTTAGAATGTATTTTTGTTTTTTTCTTCTCTTGTACATACATATTAAATTTTTATGTCTTCTTTCGTCTTCTCCTAGTAGAATCCATTTTTGTTTTTTTTTTCTGCTACTCGTAATTGTTTTATTCTTTTTTCTCTTTGGCTTTGCCTGTATCCAGACTTTTCTTAATATTTGACTTAAAGGACCATTCTTCTATTATTTTAGATTTTCTTTTGTTTTTTACAGATCTTAAGTTTGTTTTTTTTAATGGTCGTTTTTCATGTTTTTCTATTTCTTCCAAACATTATTTTTCAAATTCGCCTACAATTTTCATTTGTTCCTTCAAGACCTCTCAACTTTCCACCTCTTCTTAAAGCTTTCTTTATTTTTATTAGTGACCTGTCATTCTCAGTTCTTCTAGAATCTTCTAAAATACGTTTTAAAATTTATTTCTAGAATGTAATTTTGTTTTTTTTACATATTAAATTTTCATGTTTTTGTCTTCATTTTCTTCTTCTAGAATCTACTTTTGTTCATCTTTTTCTATTAGATACTCGTAGTTGTTTTTTTTTCTCTTATACTCACTATTGTTTTTATGTTTATTTCCTATATAACGTCATTTTCCAACTTCTTTTTTCGTTCCTCTAGAATTTTTCTTTGCTTTTTTTATTAATTGTAGTTGTTGTTCTTCTTTCTTTTTAAGCTGCTTTTTATCAAATTATAGAACCTCTTTTAATTCGTTAAGAATTCTTTAAACTACGTTTTTTCAATTTTTTTAGATTTAATTTTTATGTTTTTTCTTCTCTAATACATACATATTAAATTTTTATGTCATCTTCTTCTAAAATCGCCTTTTGTTTGTCCTTTTTGTTCGTCGTTCTTCTCGTTCTTTCTTTAAATTGTTACTGTTTTTTTTTCTCAAATAGTCACTATTGTTTTTATGTTTATTCTTTTTTTCGTTCCTCTAGAATTTTTCTTTGTTCTTTTTTTATTAGCTGTATTTGCTGGTTTTCTCTCTTTTCAACCTGCTTTTTATCAAATTTTAGAACCGATTTTATTTTTTTTTAGAATTCTTGAAACAACTTTCTTCAGTTGTTTTTAGAATGTAATTTTGTTTTTTTTTATACTGCTCGTAATTTTTTGTTCTTTTTTCTCTTTAATTTGTCGTTTTTCTTGTTTTTCTAAAATCTTCTTTAGTTTTTCTTTATCTAAAAACTTTTTTATTCTAGATTTTTTTAACATTCTTTTTTCTAGTCGTAATTATTTATGTTTTTTTTAAATTGTTGTTTTAACTTCTCTTCTTTGTTACTTTAGAATTCTTGTTAGCTGTAGTTTTTGTTTTTCTTTCTCTTGAAGTCGCTTTTTATCAAATTATAGAGCCTGTTTTAATTATTTTAGAATCTTTGAAATAACGTTTTTTAATTTTTTTAGAATTGTTTTTTGTTCTTCTAGAATTTTTCTCTATTTTTCTTCTTCTACTAATCGAGAACTGGAGCTTCACTCTTTATAGCTTTCAAAATAATAATACAAAAAAATTATAAACACGTAAATAGGTTCCACAGGTCAAGTCAGGTTAGGTTAGGTCCACTAAAACGCTATTGCGCATGTGTAGTTCAATTCTAAACCGTTTTGAACTGTTGTTCGAACTTAACTATAGTTATAATCGATTAAATAAAGAGATAATATAAAATTGAATAAAGAATTACATAATAATAATAAAACATTGTTTGTAATTTAGGTCATAAACTCATAAATCAAGCCAGTTAAATAATAAATCATAACAAAGGAAATAATTTCACGGATCTAATAGCCTGTTTTTCTTTAATTCATTATCAACAATGGTAATCTTTCATTATTTTCTTAAACTTTCAGCTTATTTAATACAATAAGCAGGTGCATTACGATATAATTGTCATCCTTGGTTTCCCATGCGCGACTCCCCTTTTCCTCATTCAAAAAGGGGGTGCTTCACTTAATTGAATTCCTATATCTGCGTTTCTTGAACTTGAAAAAACACAACAAAAAAAATTTCGAAAAAATCTTGCATTGTTTTAGCTTCTGTGAAACACGAAATTAATTTTTCCTGTTATAACGCTGAGGGAAAATTGTTGAAACATGCAATAGTGTACTTTAGGGACGTTGCAAAATTAAATGTCCATGATCTAGGAAATTACGTTTAGCGCAATTGTCACGTGTAATGAGGTAGTCAGGGGAGATACGCTCTGTTGATCCGTAAGGAGCAATGTCTTCAGTTTAGATCCTATCTGGTACACGCACCACTGATAGAGCGTCTTAACTTCCATAATTCCACTACACAACAATCTGGCAGACTCATCAGGCAGGTGCTTTTTTCAATCAGTTCATCACGGGATTATAAATTCATCAAAATTATTTCTGATTTTAATTTCTTTTTGTTTACAATTGCAAACATGACTTGACGCCATGCGATTTTCTCCTCTAAGGTTCTACAAACTACTACTGAATAATCTCTGAACAGTGAACTGAAAACAGAAATAGAAAACATTATTAAACTGAAATTAAAACAACTGTCTTGGTAGAGTCAGGGTACAGCCGCGGCAACCATTTGTTCGACTTATTTGTTTATTACTGATTTTTGAAACGCAGATAATAATTCTGCTAACTAAATAGAATTAGTTAAGATCTCTGTACAATCCTGATGTCTTTTATTTCAAAGGATTATTTATTAATTCTATAAACTGTCCTCCAGTCTTTAAAAGACACCATTTATTCTTGAATTTATACCTTTTTACTACAAAAAACAACAAGTAAGCCTTGGCAATTTGAAATAACTTTTTGTGATTGGTTGATTTTGAAAATTTTAAAACTAATCACAAAAGATTTTTCATTGCATAGACGTTCTTCTAAGCTCCGACTTGGGTATGTGAGATCTATTTACGTGTTTTTTATTGTAATTCTTTTTTTCTAAATATTAATTTACTGTTTTTCACAAATCAAATAAATAATTTAAAAATTTTTTCGGCATCTGAGAACTTTTAAACATAAATCCGGCACTAAACCACATGAAAATATTACCAATTAACAAATCCAATACCTGTTTCATCGGTAGAATAGTTGTTGCCCTCAATAAGGCACGTGTACTTTAATAACTTCATACCAAGTATGCGGATTACTTTTTATTAATTATTGTCAAAAGAAATGTTTCAAAAACGTCTCTGAGACAGAGGCTCTTGTTCTCAATTAGTAGAAAAAAAAGAAAATTTTAGAACAAAAAGAAATATATAACGTCATTTGAAAGGTTTTAGAAAAACTAACTCTGTTTCTGCGATTTGATAAAAAGCGACTTGAAGACTCGACCAACAAAAAGAACAGTTAACAGAGAAGAAAAGCAAAAGAAAATTCTAGAGGATCGAAAAATATTAAAGAAAGACTTGAAAAGCTTTGTTTAAAAAGTATTAATAAAAGTATAAAAAAAATAATTAAAATTGAAAAACGACGAGAAGAACAATAAAAAATAGAAATTCAGAAATTTCAGCTAAAAAAGGTAAAACAATGTTTTTTAAAGTACGAAAGAAAATTAAGGAAGAAGTCCTGATGATGTATAAGAAAGAAAAGGAAGAACAATAGTGTCTATTAACAATTAAAAAGGACACTGATAATTACTAAAATACACTGGAAAATTTTAGAATAAAAGAAGATTTTTATAAGAAGAGAAAAAGAAAGAAGAATTCTAGAAAAGCAAAAAAACAACAAATGAAAGAAAAAACAAGGGGAATTACGAGTAGTAGGAGAAGGAAAACTGAAGTACATTTCAGACGAAAAAGTTTCTACAAAGATTTGAAAAAAGGCGATATAATGAAAATAGGAAAAACTAAAATGAGAGAAAAGTAAACGGAGAAAATTTTTAAAAGAAATTCTAGTAAGATTTGAAAAACCGTATAGAAGATTCTAGAAGAATTGAAGATAAGAGATCACTAAAAAAATTAAAGCAAGCTTTAAAAATAAGTTGAAAATTGAGAGATTTTGGAGGAACAAATGAAGATTGTTGTCGAATTTGAAAAACAATGTTTGGAAGAAATAGAAATCCGAACAGGAAAAACGACTAATAAAACGAAAACAAAAAATATTAAAAATGAGATGTGTAAAAAACAAAAACATCTACGACAATAAAAGAATGCTTTCTTTCTTTTTATAAGTCGTTACGAGTTCTTTTTGAATCTTCAAGAAGAACTCGTGATAACTTATAAGAAAGAAAGGCAAGAACAACAGTGACTATTAGATGAAAAAAGACAATAAGGTGAAATCAGTCGTAACAGTGTAGGTTTATTGGAAAATGGACCTGGAATGGTCAAATACAATTAAAAAAGGACTTTATAGTCAGGTCATAAAAAGGTTTTTATGAGAAGAAAAAAAATAAATTCTACAAAAATTATAAAAATTCGCTAAATTAAAGAAAAAAACAAGGAGAATACGAGTAGTAGTAGGAAAAAGAGAACAAAAAGTACATTCTAGACGACGAAGTTTCTACAAAGATTTGAAAAAGGCAACATAAAGACAAAAGAAAACTAGAAACGCTATGTAGAAGAGTTAGCAAAGGTGTTCCAATCGAACAACAACGTCGAGAAGCTGTATACCGGTTTCGGGGTTTTTGGCTCTCATCAATACAGCGTATCTCGGAGCGGTGTGCTCGATTGGAACCGGTGAGTGAACTCGCTTATATCAAGCGAAGTCCGGCTAGTACTGCTAGTAGTCGTATAGATAGACATCGTGTACCATCTAACGAAGAGTCCTGGAAGGTAGCGACAGTTGGTGTAATAATGTTGGCGGGTAACAAAGTTACTTCTTCGGCTTTCGCTCGGCCACCAACATAACACACCTCTACCATTAGGCAAAAACAACTACTTCGCGGACTAATGCCCCGACCGACATTGAATTACATTATCTAATCGCCCAACCAGCTACACAATGAAAGGCAGTGTAACCAGAACTAGCAAAGGTATTCCAATCGGGCAACAACATCGAGAAGTTGTATACCCGTTTCGGGGTTTTTGTCCCTTATCAGTACAGCGTATCTCGGAGCGTTGTGCTCGATTGGAACCGGTGAGTGAACTCGCTTATATCAAGCGAAGTCCGACTAGTAGTCGTATAAATAGACATCGTGTGCCATCTAACGAAGAGTGCTGGAAGGTAGCGACAGTTGGTATAATAATGTAGGCGAATAACAAAGTTACTTCTTCGGCTCTCGCTTGGCCACCAACATAACACACCTCTACCATTAGGCAAAATCAACTACTTCGCGGACTAATGCCCCGACCGACATTGAATTACATCATCTAATCGCCCAACCAGCAACACAATGAAAGGCAGTGTAACCAGAACTAGCAAAGGTATTCCAAGCAACAACGTCGAGAAGTTGTATACCGGTTTCGGTGTTTTTGGCTCTCATCAGTACAGCGTATCTCGGAGCGTTGTGCTCGATTGGAACCGGTGAGTGAACTCGCTTATATCAAGCGAAGTCCGACTAGTAGTCGTATAAATAGACATCGTGTGCGATCTAACGAAGAGTGTTGGAAGGTAGCGACAGTTGGTATAATAATGTAGGCGAATAACAAAGTTACTTCTTCGGCTCTCGCTTGGCCACCAACATAACACACCTCTACCATTAGGCAAAAACAACTACTTTGCGGACTAGTGCCCCGACCGACATTGAATTACATCACCTAATCGCCCAAACAGCAACACAATGAAAGGCAGTGTAACCAGAACTAGCAAAGGTATTCCAAGCAACAACGTCGAGAAGCTGTATACCGGTTTCGGAGTTTTTGCCTCTCATCAGTACAGCGTATCTCGGAGCGTTGTGCTCGATTGGAACCGGTGGAAGTACTCGCTTATATCAAGCGAAATCCGGCAAATACAAGAGTTATAAAAAACAAAGAAAAATTAAAAAATATCTTAGAAAGTTTTGGAAAACGTATAAAAAGATTTTAGAAAAAGGATGCTTTAAAAAAAAAGTTAATGATTGGGAGGTTCTGGAGGAACAAATGAAGATTGTAAGCAAATTTAAAAATAGTGTTTGGAAGAAATATAAACAAGAAAAACGACTACTAAAAGAAAAACAAAGAATTTTAAGAGTAAAACAAGTAAAAAACAAAAAAAATTCTAAAATAATAAAAGAATGGTTTTTCGAGCTAAATATTAAGGAAAGTCCGGGCATAGACCGTGCAATTTTCAATAATTTTGGCTTCTGACACCCAAAAGACTTTATATTTTAAGGTTTGTCATAGAATTGTAATTAATTTTTAATTTTGACTCAATAAGACTGCGTTTTTAAAAGAAATTGTTAAATAATAAATTTCTCTATTGTCCTCTGTTTGCAGTTTAATCTAACACTCGGCATATTTCTTTTCTTTTATAGTCTATTAATTAAAAAAGTTCTTTAAAGGAAAAAACTCCATGAAAGCGTGTTTCCTCGTCACGTTTTTTATTTTAATTATTCTGCAATTTTAAACACACCGCACTATTTAGCTGCCTATTCGATTTTCCGGTTCCAATAAGAAAAAAAAATCTATTAAGATATTAACCAAAAATCTTAAATAAACCACATATATGTTGTTTCAAATTTGACGTCAAATTTAGAGATTAAAACGCTTCCATTTGGCACATATTTAGACGTTGTTTTACAGCAAAGTAAATTATAAAAGAATGACTGTAGGAGGAGCAAAAAGGGGAATACATGTTTTAATAAAAAAATATACGTTAGTAGAAAATACTGGTTTTGTTATTAAAAATACAAAATAGTATATTAAAAATACTTGTTTTAGAAAGATTAGAAAACGAGGGCGAAACACGAGTTTTACAAAGCACGATTAAAATTAAAAAATCTTTTGTTAAATATGTTATTGTAAGAAAGCTACTGCTCTAGTGGCTATTAAAGCCCCCAAATAAGTGTTTTAATATCCAGCGACGTCTCTAATATTGTCACTAAGGCTTTGAGAAGAATTTATTATTTACATATTTACTATTTACATCAATTTCTAATATTGTGAATTGTAGATATTAAGGTTTCGGTTCAAAGGTTTTCCTCGTGGAGGTATGTAAAATGCTTACTTGCATATCTAACAGATAACAAAAAATTAGACTTTCCAACAACAAAATAAATTAACAGTTAAACAAATACTGGAACATTTTTTGTTCCTTAATATTCAGAGAATGGCACGGCACCTATATTTTTTTATAAACAACAACACTAAATAAATAAAAATGCATTTGTTCCCAAAAAATGTAAAAATTAAATAAGTAATTAATCAAAATTTTATAATTTATTTAAAATAACGGCTGTAAAAACGATTTTTGCGGCCGACTTGCGGTATTATTTTTGTAGACGATTGTACATAAACTTAATATTTTCCTGTACCTATCTCCTGCAAAATTATCAATCAATTTGAGATAATTAGAGAAGAGAAAGGAGTCTGTTATTAAATCAGAAAGTTATTAAAAGCTTTCATGACTGACATAGTCTTAAAAAAATTAATATCAGGTGGGAGGAGCCTTTAATAATAATAATTTCGTGTTGATTCAGTTAAGCTCGAGAATGTCAAATAGAATTCTCGTTTTGTTAAACCTAATAATTGCGTTGTAATGTTAAAAAAGTAAGTTTGTGACTGATGCTCTTAGGGTAATGAACTTTTATAAAAACATTAAAATGTGGTTTTAGTTCCGCTAGGCTATTTTACCAGGACCGTATTCACCATAAAATCTCATTAGAGCTGCACGTTTTCAAATAAAAGAATAAGCATATTGAAACTTTCTCAGAAAGCTTGCATAAGATTTGGAATTGTGATGACAGAAAAATATGATTTTTGCTTTGCTCGAGAGAGAAATAAACGTTCAATTTATTAATACTGGATTGAAATTAGCCGCATACGTTACAGATATAAGAAAAAAGTTAATTACAGAGGAATAAACAAACAAATTGTTAGCTGTTTAGCCGTAAATATAAACCAGCAGGAACAAATTGTTACCTACATATCAACCCAGAGAATCAGATCTCCATTACATCCATTCAAGCATAAAAAGTTTCTCAATAGAAATTCTTCAGTCAAGACGATTTACATTGCTTTAGCTAAATTTGTCGTATGTGCGTGAGAATAATTATTTTTATAAAGACAATTTCATAGAATCTTTCACAACAAGTTACAAACATTATTTGATGTTATGTCATGATCTTGACCATGAAGCACAACTCCGGAGAAGTTGTTTAATTAACTCAAGTTCCAGACAGTAGATAATTCATTATAATTAGACATTGTTATAGCGTGCTTTATTTTTATTTTGCATGCAAACAGGGGTGGTAAAACCAGTCCAGAAAATATACAGAATAGCTTTTAAGAATCTTGCAACCCAAATTCGGGATTCTTTTAATTTAAAAAGTTTGATTAATGACAAATAATTTATTTTTTCTATTGATATGTCAATATTCACAGAGTAATAACTATGATTTCCGTCGTTTTGATGAACCGCTCACTCTTCAATCGCTTGTAGATTATAACCTTCGCACCGCTTATATAACGCTGTCGCTTTTTGAAATTACCCGGAAATTTACGCGAACAATTTTCTTTCTGGTAAAACAATAGGTGAAATGCATAAAAATTTAGCAAATGTTTTTGCTTGTTTAAAACAGGACAAATCTATGCATTCAGCATTTGCTGAAAGGAGATAATTAGCTAGTAAAAGCCTCTACTCTTTATTCATATCACTCATTGAATCAGTTTTCTCGTTTCACGCCAATGGCCGTGACAAATATCTCTCAGATTTACACGCTATAGTGTGATTCATAATTGTGGAAATATTAATTGAAAGTTCGTAACATTGTCGCCCTCTAAAAGATCGTCTAGCTTAAGCCTGCTTTGTTTTTTGCAATGTCTTCAAGTCTTTCTTTGGTCCGTTATGAGCTTCTGGATAAAGCGTCTTCTCAAATCTCTAAAGTAGTTCTTTTAGAAGCAGTCTCATTTTAGATGTCTTCCTCTACCACACTTAAAACACTTAGGCCTTCCTCTTTGAGTTCAACACTTCCAGATGGAGCCTCTTTTGTGAAGCAGCTTGCACTGGTTTAGTTTGTCTATCTACATTAACGGATTCCTCGTATCAGAGGTTCGCGTAATTTGCCCTACATTCAGTTTCTTAATTTTTGTTGCTTAATTCTTATTAACACTTTGTGAAAGATCTTTTTTTATTTTTATATCAAATTTATTAACTTATTTTTTTCAGATTTTTTGACTTTCATTTCTATTTTATCAATCTTTTAACTTTTAGAATTATGTTTTTTCACTTCTACTACGCACTTCTGAAAAGCATTTTGTAGAGTCTGAAATTATTCGAAAATATTTTCTTGTGTTTCCGGTAGCCGTTTTCCAAAACTTTATAAAAAATTGTTGCTTTTCTTTTATTTCTAGTTCTAGTTTTTTTTAATTTCTTTATATTCTTCTTTTTCTCTTCCAGTATCTTCTTTGGTTTTGCTTTTTGTTTCTAAAAGATTTCTCTTAACTGCTATGACAAAATAATAATGTTTTGAAGTACTTTTTAGTTAAATTTGGCTGTTCTTGCTGTCAGTGGTGGTTATCATAACTGTTACACTGTCGTGAATGAATTAATTGAAGTCTATTTTATAAAATTAGTAATCTCAAGAGAATCATAAGATTTAGTTTGTCTAATTTTAGAGGTACCAACAAAGCTTTCTAAATGTATATTTTGCTTTTCCTCTATTTTCAGTTATGATTCGCATTTTTATTTTCTTATACTTTTTTTTTTCTCTTCTAGCATCTTCTTTCGTTTTTTTTTTCTTCTTTTCTCTCCAATCGTTGTTTTTCAAGCTCCTTTAAAACCGTCTTTTACCCTTCTAAAACTATTTTTAGCTCTTTTTTTTCTTCTAATCGTCGTTTCTTAAATACTCCTTTTCCTTTTAATTATTGTCTTTCATATTCTTTTTTCTAAACGCCGTTGTTCGAGCTCTTCCTAAATTCGCTTTTATACCTTCAGAATTGTTTCTTAGATCTTTAGAATCTTCTTTTGTTCATCTTTCTTTTCTAAAGGTAGTTTTTTGAGATATTCCAAAGTTTTTCATCGTCTTCGAGTCTTCGTTTTTCGTTGTTCTTCTTTTTTGACAAACCGTCTTTTCTCAAATTTTTTTTTTATTTATGACCGCCATTATGGGCGATGTTATTGATGATATTAGGTACTACTAAAAAAATTCTCTAAACTGCTATGACAAAATAACAATATTTTGAAGTATTTCTTAGCTAAATTTGGCTGTCTGTGCTGTCAGTGGTGGTTATCATAACTGTCATATTGTTCTGAGTAATTTATTTGAAGTCTATTTTATAAAATTAGTAATCTAAAAGAGAGTCATAACATTTGGCTTGTTTAATTTTATTTTGCTTTTTCTCTATTTCTAGTTGTAATTTATATTTTTATTTTTTTATACTTTTCCTTTTCTCTTCAAGCATCTTCTTTCGTTCTTTTTCTTTTGTTCTTCTTCTCTCTCAAATCGTTGTTTTTTAAGCTCCTTTAGTCTTTAGTTTTTGTCCTTCTAATCTTTAGCTTTTTTTTTTCTTTTAATCGTCATTTCTTAAATTCTCCTTTGCCTTTTAATTGTCGTTTCTCATATATTTTTTTTTCCAAACGCCGTTGTTCAAGCTCTTCCTAAATCCTTTTTTGTACCTCCAAAATTGTTTCTTGCAGTTTTAGAACCTTCTTTTTCTCCTTATTCTTCTAAAAGTAGTTTCGAGAGATCCCCCAAAATTTTCTTAATTCTTTCATCGTCTTCGAGTTTTCGTTTTTCGTTGTTCTTCTTTTTCGACAAATCGGCATTTTTCTTCTTTTTATTCGAGGTTTTTTCAACAATAAATGCATTTGTACCCCTATTATTTCCGACCGACTTCTTATCGCATTGTAATTGTTAGATCTGTTCTCTTTGATTCGAAAATTTATGATTTATTTTAGTCACAGTAGTCAAAATTTTAAAAAAGTATTATGCTCAATACAATAAATAATCGGTTATGCTTTAGAATTTAGGCTTTGTTACTTTAATAAATAACAACTGTTATTTCGTGATAGCTTGTTTTTAAATAACAATTACTTTAAGATTGTCTACCGGTAGCCACATACTAATGAATTTACGTCATCATTTAAAATTTCGAATTTCTAATAATGTGACACGAATTTAGCGCACTTAATCATTATATTTAAAGCAAATTACGTAAAAAAAACGTTGTGATACTAAAATACAAGACATTTTATCAAAATAATTAAAAAATTATCTTTTACTTTCTGTAAATGATAAGCAATTATCTTTAACGAGATTTAAATTTTACTTTTAAGTATGCCAATTACGAACAAAGTGAGTATTAAAATTTTAATTAATCGTAATGGAATATTTAAAAAGAGAGATTATTATTACAAGTAGACATGCAAAAATTGAATAAAACATAAACACAATTATAGTATTTTTTGCAGGATGTGGTTAGTGTTCCATAAAACTGAAACTTCTGGTTGATCCTTGTATTATTATATTTTTTTTTGGTTTGAATGTCAAATAGTTTTGAAGGTACTTAATGCAAATCAGTGATATCACTCATCCTGTATTATTTAGTGAGTGTTGACGTATATCAGTGGATGAATCCGGTTTCCATGCAAGGATACCAACATCGAATGACCTGCTTATTTTTGCAACAGGTTTATTTCCAGGAAGATGCTGTTAGGCTTACAATGGAGATAAGCTTCGTTCAATATCAGCTTTTGAAATATCCTTTTAAGAAAGCAGGTAGCTAAGAGCCACTAAGAGCAACCCACACTCAAGATCATTATTGGCTGCAGGATGAGAGTTAAATGATTGTTGTTAATGATTTTATCAAGGAGTAACGGAGATGCTGAAAGGTTGCTTCGTGGATATTGAAAATATTTTGCGATTTTTTTTCTCGTATTAAGAAGTTGCCTTCTACATATTTATTATCTGTGATTGTTTTATAATCAGATTTTTTTGATTTAATTTTAGATTAATAAAAATTCCGTCCATTAGGGAAAATTAAAACTTCCGCTTAATTCTACTGTTTTATACAGGTGATGTCATTGTAAATTTATTGTTGAGATCTATTTTTAAATTGCTAAATACTTACTTGCAAAAAATTTATAATAATTGTTTTGTACGCATTTTGAATAAACAAAAAATGTGATTTAAATTTATTTGAATTTTAAAATAGTAAAAGTAACGTTTTCAACAACATAATTTTGTATGAACACCAAACGATTTAGAATTTTAATACCAAATTTGATAGTTCAGAAATTACTGGCTTACCATAATTGATTTATAATTTGTAACATCCAGGATTCGCTGTATTTTTCAACTAACTCGTCATAAAATTTATATCGACTGTCATCAAGAAACTTTAGTAAACCAAAAACGCTAACAAGATTCCAAAGAAATATATATAACTAATAACTTCATCCATAAATTAGCCCAAAACGCGGGTTAAAACACTTGGTAGAACTCCTTTAGGGATAGACTTGAGGCAGCATCTCGCCTGATAAGAAACAGTAAATTATATAATATGGGTTGAGGGGTTGAATTGTAAACTCATTGTTAAGAAATTACCATATAACGTTAGCGCTTTTAGATTGCTATACTTCAGTATACTGCATCTTATTACATCTTTTTTAAACTTTTCTATTTCTTTTTTCTGTTACTTCCCTAACTGTGTATATCCATCTTGTTTGTGGTCTTTCATTTCTGTAAATCTGTGGCCCAGTTGCATAAACATTCATCAAAATTGATGAGCCATTAAACTATGATTAATTCAAAATACGGTGTCTTGATTGGTTAAAACTGTGTTAATAAGACATTATATTATATCATCCGATTTTCAACATATATTTCCTAACCAGAAGTTGATTGTTCTGTAATTTTTTCATAAATAGATTCTACAAGAACATGTAATTTCTGTTTTAAAGTCTTATTATTTCTGCTTTTATTTCTTTTACTTTTGTTTTCTATTTTATATAAGAACCATCTTTCTATTTTTTTGTGACATCCTTGTTTCATTCCTGCTTGTTGTTGTTGGTCTCACCACGTTTTTCAGTATTTCCGTTTTGAACTCTTTCTGCAGCTCGTTTCAGCTGTTTTTCAAGTATTCTAGCACAGTATGTTTAGATATTTTTTGACTCTTAATTTCAAGCTTTTCATTTTTTCTTCCTTTATCTGATTACCTTTTTGTTTACACATTTTTTATTCTGTTTTTCATGTTTCTGTTTCTTAAGCAGTAATCTGTAACTAAATATGTTTAAAAGAAAAAATTAACAATGATAGATTCTAGAACAATAAAATATTGGCAAAGAATTCAAAAAAAACATGTTTAGAAGAAAAAAACTATAACAAAATAAAAAACTTTAGTAGTACGAAGACTGAAGAAACATAAGAAGCTAAAAAACTTCAAAATGACGACTAAAATAAATAAAAAATAAGAAAAAATTGGTAAAATAGTAGATTCTAGTAGATAAATGATAGATTCTAGAACAAAAAATATTCAGGAAGAGTTAAAAAAAACATGTTTAAAAAAAAGAAAAAAAACTGCGATAAAAAAAGCTACAATAGAACGAAGACTGAAGAATAAAACAGCTTCAACAGAACCTAAAAACTGTCACCAGAAGAAAGAGAATACAGAAAAGCTTCAAAAACGACAAATAGAAGAGAAAGAAAATCAAGGAAAACACTGACTTAAAAAATAAAAGAAAAAGTAATATAAACCAGATGTGCAATATGTAAACAGCACTAAAATTCATCTTGCTATTTTCTGATTTTTATCTATATTATACCAGTGCTGCCAACCCATTGACGATGATAATAATGGGTCAAAATCCCCTAAATCCAAGCTAAATTCCCCTAGAACATACTTCATTTAAAAAAGGTCTACTTACATCTACAAAGTAAAAAAAAATAGTTCTTTTCAACATACAATTTTTAATTTATTTCTAATAAATAGATAATAAATCACTTTTCAAATAATTGATAAATGTGAATTTAATTTTTTAATCAAGAAATACTGATTACGTTGGCAAAAAAAATTAACAATTTAACATTTTTTGGTAATTTGTAGTAGTAGTTAAAAATCCCCTTAAAAAATCCCCTACAGAATTTTCGCCCTAAATATTCCCTTCTTCTTCAAAAAATACCCTAAATTTAGGGAAAAATCTCTCAAGTTGGCAACACTGTATTATACCCTTGAGGTTGTTGTGACCTAAAATGGCCATACTTACCGCCCAAAACTTAAAATTGCGCACTAAATTTAAATTTAAACAAAAATGGCTAAAAGTCGTGATAGTCATCTAGTGAAAAGAAACCATACGTTGTGTTTGACAAAATGGCGGTAAAGTTCTTTGAAATATGACTGCATGAGCGTTCAATTTGAAAAAGTACAATAAAGCTACAATGTGGAAGGAAACATTTATTTGTTTGTTTCTGCAGTAAATCGTATATGAAATGTTAAACAAGAAAATTAAAGTGAATAAAAACAAAACAAAATGCACATCATAAAAACAATAAAACAAAACAATCATAAAATAAGCACATAAAAAACACATAAATAAATAGTAAAGTACACGTAACATTCTGCTATAGCATCTTATAAACAATTAGATTTTTATTGCAAGAAGGACCGGATAAAACCTTCCTAAACCGTATACGCAAACAAAACTCAAATATATTTTTAAGTAAGTAGTTACATAAACATTCTATAAAAAGTTTAAACATATTGTAATTTTACTCACTTTTCTTTTTAGTGGGAAAAAAAGAGGTAACTATAGAACATCATTATTATTATTATTATTATAGAGTGCGATCGGGCTGAGGAAGTACCTGTTTAGCCCGCGCTCATAATAAGATGTCAAAAATATGTAATCATCTTATTAGAGCCCAGTATAAGTGTCATACCTTGCTTTAAAAATAGCAGTAGACTCACTCGTGACTATTTGCTGGAGTAGAGAATTCCACTTATCGAAAGCTCTGTTAGAGATAAACGTCTGCCTAGGGGTCGTTTGAAATTTATTTTTCAAAAGTTTAAAACAATGTCCCCTTGTGCGACTATTCAGCTTCAGCGGGAACAGGTGTTTAATCGGGGATCCCGCGTTTGTGAGTGCTTGATAAACTGTAATCATGTCACCTCTAATACGTCTATCTGTCAACTGAGGCAACTTCATAATTGCTAGACGCCGGGGGTAATGAGGACGAAAGCGCCCAAAAGGTGACCTTGTAGCACGACGTTGTACGTTTTCCAAGAGTCATCTATGATAGTATCATGATAGTCATCTATGAAAAAGAGCCGTACGTTGTGTTTAACAAAATGGCGGTAAAGTTTTTTGAGATGTGACTGCAAGAGGGTTCAATTTGAAAGAGTACAATAAAGTACAATGTGGAAGAAAGCATTTATTTGTTTGTTTCTGCAGTAAATCGTATATGAAATGTTAAACAAGAAAATTAAAGTAAATAAAACAAAGAAAAAAAATGCACATCATAAGAACAATAAAAGAAAACAATCATAAAATAAAATAAGCACATCAGAAACACATAAATAAACAATAAAGTACATGTAATATTTTGCCATAGTAATTTATGAATAATTAGATTTTTTCTGCAAGAAAGGTCGGATAAAACATTCCTAAACAATATTCAAATTTTTTCTTAAGTAGAAAGTTACATAAACATGGAATAAAAAGTATAAAAATATTGCTATTTTACTCACTTCTCTTTTTAGAGAGAAAAAAGGGAGTCTACTATTGAATGTCCTTTATAACGTAGATTTGGTTGGTATTTCAATATTTATAAAAAATCAGATAACTACACAATAATTTTTGAGAACGAGTAAAAATTATGTGTTAATAAAGATTATATTTCTTCTTCTTTAATTGCAATTCTTTCTGATTATCTCGGTAATGGTCATAAATCGTGTGACGCTTCTGGTTCCAGGATTGATCCAATTTCCATATTTAACAAGTGGGAAAGGAAACGTAAAACAATGGTCTTTCTGCCAGATTTTACTGTTAAAATAAATGGCAAACTAGTATTTTTTGCATGAGAACAATTATTGTTTCGATTTACCGTTTTACAAGAAAATAACAACCGTTAAATCGTCGAAATTTGCGCTTTCTTCACAAAAGTCATACTTCGCTTTAATGTCTTCCCTAATGAAATCAAATCCGAAATACCTCCCGATGATAAATAGCAAACTATGCACGTGTGATTATCTCATTAAAATAAGAAATCGAGTTCCAATCAGATTAATCCCTGTTTCCCACATCCATTGGGTCCGTTTCTATTTCCGCTTGAATTTTATACGAAAAGGATGAATAAAAATTTCGCTTTAGGTATTATCGTGTGTTTCCTGTGTGCAAATTTATTTAAAACAGGTTACGGCATAAATTATGATTGGAGAGTGTTTATATCAGAGTATTGTGATATTCCCAGAGTTGGTGCACCTCTGCTACCACAGAAAGGAAGTATTCTCATTCCCAAGAGAATAATGGCCTTTCATCTGCACATAATATAATAATGTTACAATAAAAAAACCAGTTCCTCTTCAATAGTGCCGCACATACACGGCCACTTGTCGGCTTGGAGCCCGACTTTTTCTAGACATTTGCTCGTAATTTAATTAAACTTTGCCACAAATCGCATAATTGGTCAATCAGTTAATTAGCACCGTTTTCCTGCTTCCTAAACGCGCTTAATAAGCTCGGATCCACTTCGGAAGCGACTGGGTGACTCCTCGCACCCTCATTCAGCTCCTTCACTTCTTCAGCATGAATGAGATTCAACAAAAACCTCCAAACAGTTAGCTTTCAGCATGGCCAAGCATTACATGCTTGGATGCACGGTTTGTTTATTTCAGTTAGAATTACTGAATCGTACTCTATAGCTTTAAGATTATCTTGATCGGTCATAATCTTGTTTTAATTAGCGAAACGCGTATCATGCGTTTTTATACAATAATTGTGTTAATCCAAGTAATTATCAAACGGCTGTCACGCCTTCTACATATTCGTAAAGCACAATACGCTCATCAGCTGTCATCCAGAACCCCATTACAGTTGCCTCTGTTTGATTCAACTTTACAGCGTGGCGATTCAAAGGACAAAAGCTCGAACAAACACGCAACAGTTGTGGCAATGCTGAAGAATGCCAGGATTCTATTTTATTGTACCGAGAGATTTTATTGCAATCCATCTACATCTACAACCACTCGAGATGTTTGATGGGTACAAAAAGACTTGGACTTTGACCACACGCTTAACACAAAAATAAACAGGAATTATTAATTTAAAAAGCTACAAAGTTGGCGCAATGATACAAATTGCACAAGCTACAAAGGTGGCGCAATGATACGAATTGCTTCTCGATACAAACAAATCTCGATTTGAGTAGTCATTAGATTTCCATAAAATAACAACGATCTCCGTTAGGACATTTCACCCTTGATTTACCCTCTTTTGCTTCGGAAAAAGTCTCCTTTTATGACTTCTGACAGTCTTATATACAAATTATCAGTTTTACAGTTATCTTTCTAAAATCTTTCACCTTTTTATAAATAAAAATTTATATTGTCATTTATTATTTACAAGAAAAGCTCTTAAAGATAACATATTTTATCAAAACATAAAAGTAAATAAATGAATAAATAATATTTCTGATGTTAGAAACATATTAGTTGGCTTAAAGGCGTTAAAAAAAATTACTAAAGTGAATATATACCTACCAGACAAGTGCATTACGTAAACAACACTAAAATTCAAATTTAAACAAAAATAGTTGAAACTCGTGACTGTCATCTAGTGAAAAGGAGCCGTACGTTGTGTTTGACAAAATGGCGGTAAAGTTCTTTGAAATGTGACTGCATGAGGGTTCAATTTTAAAGTAGAGTACAATAAAACTACAATGTGGAAGAAAGCATTTATTTGTTTGTTTCTGCAGTAAATCGATTATGAAATGTTAAACAAACAATATTAAAAAGAATAAAACAATAAAAACAAAATGTACATCATAAGAACAATAAAACAAAACAATCATAAAATAAAATAAGCACACCAAAAAAAAAACAAATAAATAAACAATAAAGTAACATTCTGCTATAGCATTTTAAGAACAATTAGATTTTTACTTCAAGAAAAACGGGATAAAACCTTCCTAAACCCTATCCACAAACAAAACTCAACTGTTTTCTTAAATAAAATGTTAGATACATAAACATTCAATAAAACGTATAACGACTTCTAAAAAATATTCTAGAGTTACTCTTTTTTGATCCGCAAAAAGTGTCCTTTTATTTCTTCTAACAGTCTCATACAAAGAATAGGTTTTACAAATATCTTTGTAAAATCTTTGGAGATCTTTTTATAAATTCCTTTTTTTGCCCAGTTAGAAATCTTTTTTTATATGCCTCGACTTCTCTCAGATATTTTGACCATTCTACAATGACATTATTAAAGTTTTATAGAATTTTTTTACAATTAGAGATTTCTTTTCAGCATCAGAAAGTTCCGCTTGTATTTATTATAACAATTTAACACATTCTATTTTTTTTTAATAATTTTTTTAAAGTGTTGAAATCTTTTTTATTAGACCTGAGATAAACCCTATTCTTTCTTCTTTATTATTTTTTTAATTCAGTTACGAAAAGCAAAAATTTAGATATGTCAATTTAGTTGTCAAACGTTCTTCATTATGTAACTAGTAATGGAAGGTGACATTAATACAAGCTGTTTTTGAAGTTACTTTACTTTTAAGAGGTGATAACCCTTGTTAAAAAGAGCTAAAAACCAAATTTGCTTTAGTTATATGTTTGTAGTTTTTGAGATATACCTTGTAGAAATTTTTGCTTAAAACAGTGCTGTTGAATAATAGAGCCTCGAAAAAATAGTAAAAAAAACTCCTACTAGCTCATTTCTTGTAGATATGAAAAGGTAAAGTTGTGATCTCAACTTTTTTGTTTATTTAAAACTTTCAAATTTTTGAAATAATTTATAATCAGTTGTATTTACTTCCTAGATTACGTAATAACAAAATTATTTACAAAAATTGCTTAGCAACTGTCAAACTTAGCTTTCAAAAGTGGTCAATTGATATTAAAGTAAAAAAGTCCACACAATTTTTAGATTATTTTTCCGGGGCTCTATTAACAGTCAATCACAACGTGCTGTACAGCTTTTCCGAGATTTTGTACTCATTCTGTACATTATGTATCTTAAAAAAAATTTGAGAAATTATTTCTACAGCGACTATCTCAAAAACAAGATAATTTTGGTTATTTAGTTATAGGTACTTTCAGTAAAGGTTATCACCTGTTAAAATTGGTAAAGAAACTTCAAAAACACCTTGTATAATTAAGAATCTAACTTTATTTATTATTATTTTTTTAAATAGATGCTTTTCATAACTAAATTGAAAAAAATCTTGTATAACACACGTTGCAAAATGGCTGATTTTTGCCATTGCGTAAATAGCTATTTGCTCACAATATTGCACCTTTTTAGAGACTCTCATTCTGTAATTATCTCGCAAATGCCCTTTTGTTAATCCACTGACTACCTAAATTACTTATGAATAATTTTTTCATTTTGAGCATTGACTTTTGTGGAATTTTTGGTAACTCTTTTAGGACTGTCTAGTAAAGAGTCCCTTTTCATCTGATTCGACTGTCTTCAGCTCGAAAATGATCTTTTACCTTAGTTATTTATAAATGACTTTTCAACCATTTTGTTGTAACAGTTTGACAAACTTTCATTTTCTGAATTTAACATCTTCAGTCTCCACGAGACCACAAGTCTTCAGTTTTTAGTGTTTTCAGATAAACCTGTCAGTAGTAATAGTAAAAGTTACTTAGTAATAGTTTCAGCAAGATAATGCCAAGATATGCTAGGTAGCTGGTAAATATGGGAATCATTTGAAAAGCATGTTGATTTGTCAGAGTGGGTTGGTTAGCATACTTACCAGATCTCAATCCCATAAAGAACATTTGCGAAGTAATCGTATAGCAGATGTATTTCATGTATTTCTCAGGAGAATGTTAATCTAAATTTTAGATGCAATAAGAAATTAATTTCGTCTAGTAAGTATCAATCTTCTGCTACTATTTTTGTACAAAGAAGATATAGCTTTTTTTGAATACTCGACTTGTAGTTAAAAAAAAAAGTAATGAGACACCGGAATTAACAATCTCTACCTTTATGTCAGTACCTAACAATACAAAGTTCACGCAATTCACAAAGTCTTTCATTAACTCAGTCAGAAAAATGTGTCCTCGTTAGTGCTCAAATTTAATTATCTCGTATCATGAAGATGATTTAGAGCTGAAATCTGGCGTGTCTTCCCCATCAAGCTCCGTTCACGTCAGCTTCTCACGAGTTCATCTCTAACTGTTGGTCATTGTTGTTGTTTCGTAACCGCGTCCTAGAATCCTTTGGGCACCTTCATGGTTTTTCCTGGTGCCCATCGAGGTGTACAGCTTTTTTACGTCCTAGGTGCAGTGGTAGTGTTCCATGCGAGTTGTCGCAAGCCTAGCAATGGATGACTAATAACCCATCAGTGTCACGGTACCAACCAGAGGAGCTACAGGTGCAATGTCCTCCCAGGTGAGGGGCAGGGGCAACCTACCTGTCGCTCGCACACTGGCCACAACACTCAGTGTGAGTCAGTCCGCGATTCTGTCGAGACCTGTTACCTGTAGTGAACTTCAGCAGAGGCCTGCGAATGGCACTGGAAGAATTCACGGGGTTCTTCGCACTCCCGTGGACTTTGAGTGCCATCCTCAGAGCCCTTGTCCGCCGTCGTCGTTTCTGACGTCACAAATGTGCTCAGTGTCGTGCTGTGGACGAAGCGTCAGTTGGCATTCTTGAACTAACGGAACGCGAAACCTCGAGGACTCTTTGGTCTTTGTCCGACCTCAGTTCTACTACTAGCAAATTGAACGTTAGGCTAGAAGAAGAGTTAAGGACCAAAGGACTTCACCACTACCAACACTGAGACACGTAATGGTATATTAATAGCACCGGTGATTAAATATTTTTATACAATTTTGTTTCGTCAAAAACAATATTATTTCCTTTCATTAGACGAGAATTATGTAACTCTTGACTCAGATTATATATCATTATCTTTTAACGACAGAAAAATCCACTACCAACAGTACCAACAAACAATAGGAAGAGTTTCAGTTCGCATAACAATCTGTATTATAATTCTAATTTTTTTTTTCGCATGGGAAACTCTTCTTAATTAACTCACTTACATTTACTCAAGATTATCTAAAATTAAACAATAAATAATAACAAAAATATTCATTCCAATGGCCTTGGACGCTATATAATTGCCCGTGAATTCCGATCCATCATCTACTACGAACCTATTATTACCTTGCTATGCTTGACCAACAAAGGGAAAATCGATTTCTACCACCACAAATTGTCATTTAACTTCTCCCAAGGACTTCTATGACCAAACAAAAATTTTTCCCGAAGTGCTATAAATTTTGGCTAATGATCTAGGAAAATTATGTTGTGACATGCCTAATAAGGGTACAGTGGTGCGACCGTTGCTTATCGTATATTTATGGTACTCTCCTATCTAGCATTACGTAAACTGCAAAACTACCTCATTCCAACTGGTTTTAAACCTGGGAGAATTGTTTATTTACACCCGCAGAGTCGCACTTTTCTTATCAAAAACATTAGTGCGGGTAACATATGCTCCACCGTTAATCACGCGTCAATTTCCTTTAACAACTTCAAATACTTGACAACAGTAATCAGCAAAACCAGATGGTCAAACGGTATTTTGGAATTTCTTGTACTTTATGAAGGATTTAGTCTATTTGACAGTACCACATCTTGTATCTATCTACAGACTGACTTAACAGTGTGGAATAAAATTCATATTTTCTAATTTAATATTTTTTTTGAAAAAACGCCAAGACAGGTCGATTTTATTTTTTTATTGCGCACGTTTTTTACTTCTTTCTAAATTTTTTTTGCCAACTGGTTTTTTGCTGTGATGCAGTCAATATTTTTCTTAAATAGCAACCCCTATTTTTGGTGTTAAATATTGAAACTACTTTTTTTCTGCATATAACATTTGTAGGGTCTAAAATAAAAGTAATTTAACCAATTTAAATGTTTTATTGAATTTTTCAAAATAGACGCAATCTTTAACTGAATTACTGGATTAAATGTTCTAATTGGCGTCCTTCCGTTTTTTTTTTTTTTTTTTGAGCTCCGTTAGCACATTATTTCCCATTTTTTGACTAATTAAGCGGTACTGCTTTGTAATTCTTTCTCTTAAATCCTTGATTTTGCTGCAAATATTTTTGATTTTAAGTAGCCCTTTAGAAAAACGGTCAAAACATCATCTAAATAATCTCAGACACCACGAGCGTAGTGTGAAGGTGCACCGTCTTGTTTAAACCATACATCAGCTGCTGGTATGTCTAGATTCTTTTTGTTGGGAAAAGTTTCGCTAATACTGGTACTACGTGTCGCAAAGGACATCGAAATAAACTTGTCTAGTCAATGAGACGTCAAAAAATTACGGCTTAAAATGTGACTAGCTCAAAAAGACACAACTGCCATATGGGTCTATAGAAAATTCGCACTAAATGACAGAAACCAATGCTTGTTACAACATACACAAACATTATAATGTTTAGTGTGGTTTTGTCAAATCACATTTTAGGATTTTAGAACATCAATGATGTAAGAAAAAGATTTACAAATCAGTACCGCTTAATTAGTCCAAAAAATAAGAAATGGGAAAGACGTCAATTTGAACATTTAGTTCAGTAATTCTGTTAAAATTTGCGTCTATTTTGGGAAATTCAATAAAACATTTAAATTGATTAAATTACTTAGAGTTTTTATTTTAGACCCTACAAGTATTATACATCAGTTATACGCAGAAAAAAAGTAGTTTCAATATTCAACACCAAAAATACGGGTTGCTATTTAAAAAAAATATTGATTGCATCACAGCAAAAAAACAGTTGTCCAAAAAAATTTGGAAACAAGTGGAAAATGTGCACAATATAAAAATAAAATCGGCCTGTTTCGGCGTTTTTCTAAAAAAACATTAATTTAAAAAATATGAATTTTATTCCATACTTTTATATCATTATTAAATTTCAGATTTTAATTTCCATAAAGAAACAAGATGCTAGCCTCCTACCGTGACTATGACAATTTTATACTTTTAAATTGGAATATTTTGCTGATTCATAATGTTTAAATTGGAGGAAGTCTGTAATTAGAGACAGATTTGTACATTGGAGAATGTGTTTGGCCTAAATATTTGACTTTGACTACATAGATTTTACCAAAAATGGTACCGAAAATTTATTCAGAAATTGCTAAAATAGCTGCGCGGCTAGATTCAAGACTTGCTTGTACTTAGTAAACAATTCACGCAAGAATGTCGCAACCAGTAATAGCTGTGACTACTTTCCCATAACAAAATTTCTGGTGGCTTAGAACTTAAATAAGTCGTTTCTGTAAAAATCTCAGTCTTTTCATTTTTTTGCTGCAAAATAGATTGTCTTATTCCTTTTTCAGTTGAATGAAAGTCTATGTAACAATTCCTAGTCAATGTATAAGAACCTATAATTAGAAATTATTCATTTTTACCTTCATCTACTGTGTATAAAGTACAGGTCATTGATATTTGACCATTCTAACTGTAATTGAAGAGATTTTTTCAGGATTTTAATGTCTTCAATGCAGGGCCAGGTCAGCTCAATTATATCAGCCCTAAAAATTTGAAAAAAATGGCATTTTCTCTCTTATTTGATTTAATTAAAAATAGATAAATAACTGTTGTGTGGCATTAAAGCATTAACAGCTCTCAGTTCGCTACGCTCAGGTATCAAATAGTCTCAAACTGCTAATGCCTTTGCGACGTAATATACTACCATTATAAAGGAAATTTTGATTAATTTTGTTCCACATTTTAGATAATATACAGTGCGTTCTAAAATTATTTTTTAATTGACATTTGATATTAGAGGGGCCTTTGTAAGTTCCTCATAATAGGTACTAGTTATTCGCAGATAGTTTATTCCACCAATTGCGTTTGCTTTTGATTAGGTATTTAATAAGGATTCTACTTGTATTCTTTTGTTTTTTTATTGTATTTTTCACAATGAGTATGAAAAACGTTGGCAAGTTTAGGTAACTTGGACAGCACTCCTTTTGCAGAATCTATTTACAAAAACATCGGCATTTATCTGTTTAAATTTTGTTATACATATATTAAAATGTTCCTTAATATAAGAGGTCTACTGTACTTTGTAGAGAAGTGTCGCACTGATTGCCTTTTAATACTTTTTATAATTGTTTTATAAAAAAGTGGCTTAAAAATTTTTGGTGCTGGACTATTTTTGGATTTGTTATGAACAAAATAAAGAATTTTTAACAATAATTGATTCAAAAAATTAAAATTTCAGATAATATTGAACGAAATTGCTTCAAAGCTGTGACCTACTCAAGGGTTGTTAAAGTCTCTGCCCTGATTACAATTTTGGTGTGAAAATTGAAAAATTCTAAATGGCAGATTTAATCTGATTGACAATAAAAATACTAAAGTTCTTATTTTTTAAATAATAAATAAATAAAAATAAAACTTAAAAATATTTACCAAATTGTGTACTCATTGTTAGAGGTTTTTCAAAATCGTTGATTATAATAACGCTGAAACTTACACAGGCTTTACAGACTTGGCGAGTATTAGCCTAGTAATAGCATTTAAGATTTTTCCTTGTGGCATATTGTATATTACTAGGATCCGTAGGATGCAAAATAAAAATTTGTCTATTCCAGATTCTGCTCTATTGTGATTGCTTCTCTGACACGTGATAATGAACCAATATGAGGTCTGAAATACAACTGTCAACTGGCAGAAAAAGCCTGTTAAGTTTGTAAAAACGCTGGGAGTTTTAATATTTCGACGTTGTGAAATTCTAGACATCTGGGCGTAAATCAGTAAATCAGCATTGCTATTTTAACAGCACTGCTATTTTATAACAGAAATGGGAATTATATTAGACAAAATAACATAAAACTGTATTCTTAAGTGTTTTTGAGATCACAAATTAAAACAAAATAGAAAAAATTAAAATGGCGGACACAATATGGTTGATTATAAACATAAAGATTCCGATATTTTAAAAAAATATTTGACACAAACAAATAAAATTTTAGTAGTTTTTGAGATCATTGATTGACGATTTTACTGTCAAAATTTAAAATGGCGGGATAAAACAAGTGTGAAGGACTAATTTCAAGATGAGATAATCGGCAGCTTAACAAATTTTAAGTTTGCAACAGCAACAATCAATCACGGCTTTGAATCAATGAATATTAATTAATTAATATTAATAACAAATTTCAAAAGCCCAATAAAGGCAAGTAGCAGGCGAGTCGTGTACAACGTTTAATATCCTTTCGCTCAAAATTCAAAAAATTATTTATCATCGACATCTCTTAAAATTTTAATTGAAATAAAAAGTTATATAAACACGATTTGCTGTGTTAATCATGGAATATTGGTTTGTTATAGTTAGAAAGTGTTTCGGACGTCAATTCGAGTAGAAATTAAATTGTTTAATTCCTGTTTTTGTGGTCAATTAATAACTGAATTCAATAAAAATTATTGAGAACGATTTTAACGCCAGTCTGAGTGAAATTAAGAGAACAGTCGACGCGTTTGATTTCGAAAAAAAAATGAAAAAAGTGAATTAGAACTCTGGATTTAGTTTTTCCATGAGAAATAGATATAGTGACTTGAATTCTAAATCTTACTAACAAAAACCTCCTACTTGAACTATTAGCATTATTACGAGTTATGACGTCTCCAATCTTCAAATAGTATAACCGAAAACAAACATGTGTTGGCATAAGCCCCTTTTTCGGTTTTGCAAATGCAAAAATTGCTTTTTTTAAAAATAAATTATTAATTATATTTTACTTAATTTAGTAAGTAATAATTTAAATAAACGATTTCTTGTGAATTTTCATTTCAGGTTTAACAACAACTCATAATTGGACTCTGCTCGACCTTTTTACAATCGGAAGCGACAATTAAAATCGATCATAAATTTAAAAACTGTTATTTATAGGTGCCATTTATTGCAATCCAAGATTACTTCCGCTTATCTTTTTCTAAGTGAAGTCATATCCTTCCTTATCCTGACCTGAGCCAAGAAGACTCTTTAAAAAAATCAAAAAGCAATCAAGGAACAACGTTTTATATATTCTGAATTACGCTAGGCGACAAGAAAAAGACAAAAAAAGGCTTTTTGTTACAGCGTTTTATAACAGGGACTTTTTGATTATCATTCTGATTGCTAAATGACGTACTTTTACGCACTAGTGCGTAAAAGTGACATAGGTTTAAACACTAGTGCTCAAAAATGAAAAATACATTTTTTATTTTATTTATTTATTATAAACATGAAAAGAACAATTACTTAAATGACTAAATTGAACATTCGAAGATTTCAGATTACTTTCCTAAACTTCAATACAAGTGGAAACGGTACTTGTAGACGCCACTTCAGATTTGCTATTTTCGTCACAGATTCTTCTTTTCGTTGATACAGTTTCTTCTTTTCCCATAATTTTCATCGAAATTGCGTTTTTGCTTTCAACAGAGTTTTTTATGTAACTTTCCACAACAGAACTCGATCGCCATCCTCCATGTCTTTGAGTAATGTAAAATCTGCTCCTAAATCTGCTAAAACTGTTGCTGAACAACGGCGAAAGCAGTGCCCGGTATATTCTTTTGCATTTAGAAGACTGAGACATTCTGCAATTTTTTAGGCATACTTCCAATAGTATTTATCCCAACGGGTAGTGTACAGCACCTGGAATTTCTATAAGTTAAAAAGAATCTCTGATATTCAGTATGAGGAGGTTGAAGCTGTGCGTATTTGTGAAAGATTTCTAAGAAACTAATTCCACCTACAAATCCTTCAGTTATTGTAAACATTCGTAAAATTTTTGTCGTGGTGTTCGGTATTTTCACTTTAATAAAACTTGTACAATCTTCTGTATCTT
The DNA here is from genome assembly GCA_029207805.1 of Tribolium confusum. Taxonomy (NCBI): domain Eukaryota; kingdom Metazoa; phylum Arthropoda; class Insecta; order Coleoptera; family Tenebrionidae; genus Tribolium; species Tribolium confusum. The sequence continues at coordinate 4,308,188 of JALGAY010000004.1, forward strand.
CTTCCTTCAAAAACGTAAATTCTTCTCTGTATAACGTCCCAAAAATCCCAGTTATTAGCACAACTTTTGCTAATAAAGAAGCTTTGTCATCAGCTGTTTTCATTAAACGTTCTTTTTCTTGTTTAGTGCATATTTTGGATTTTTTAGCTCTGCACCAACTGGTATTTCTTTTTAGAAATGCAATCAAGTTTCTACATCATCTACATTCTTGTTAAGATACATCATGGTTCTTAGCATTGAGTAGGTATTCCATAAAGTAGACGGCTTATACATAGAAGATAATTTCGAAAAATTGGCCAAAAGTACCTTTTCTTTAATACTTATTACATTTTTTTTTCTCACACCAACTACCAAATTTCCTGTATGTTTCTTTGTAATTTTTTTTAGATTCGAGCACTAGCATGACTAGTGCAGCTTCCGCAGCATTTTCAATGTCAGAATCAAATTCAGAATCTCTCTTTTTTGTGTTCAAAACTTAAACACAGAACCCAAGTTGAGAGTCTGTAATTTTATAAAAACAGTAAACAACGAAATTTACATCCATAGCAACCTGCCTTCTGCCTACTGTATGTACAATGTGAATGTTCGATTGACATCATTATTTTTGAAAGAAAAATCTGTTATAAAACGTTGTAACAAAAAATCTTGAATGCAATACGTTGCAAAATCGATGTCTGTGAAGGTGTTGGCAAGATTCACGTCGCGTGCTTAAAAGACTCTCTTTTTGCAACTTATTGCATTAACAGCTATTTTATAAATTTTAACCCATTTTAGTTTCAGGAAGCATGTTTCAGAGACGCACTGGATTTCTAGATCGCTTTATTTTGGAAATAAATCATGGGATCCAAATTTCGTTGTAAAAATTTAAAAATTTATTTTCTAAACATACTTATCTAAAAAGAAAAAAATTGAATGAAGTTGAAAGAAAAAGACGTGAATTTGTCTTATAACGATAAAAAAAATCAGCACTGTTCTAATATAAGCCGCTTCGGGAATACTCTAAGTCGGCCCACCATTTTGAAAGTCAAATTTCGGTCAAAATCCTTTTCTCTGCAGTAATCCACAGTTTGGTCCTCACAGTCCTTTACAGTTTACAACAGAGTTTGTGTCTTTTGCTCCGTTTTCAAAATCCAGAAATAAAAAAATCCTCGTCCCCTTTGTGCCAGATCCATCCTGGTATCTCTCGATCACGGATGCTCTCGCCTAGCATCTGCTGTTGGTCTTGGTCTTGGCAATGGCCGTGTAAGATGCAGTCGTTCCGCTTGAGTCTACGAAGCGTCCGGGAAACGCGCTTGGAGTTGTCAGTCCGTAACACGACGCCCCCCGATGACCCCCGCACTGTTCCGCTCCGGTGCCCGTCCGGGCCCGCATGACCGTCTCATTATCCCACCAGGTACGAAAAGGTACGCCACTGCGACCGGAAAACAACGTCGAACAACTGATCATTGCCATGTTTCGTGATTGCCAACACACCACTGATGTCTCCATTCTCCACGGAAAAATGCATTCCAGAGGTGCCGCCAGAAAAACCGACCGGAATGGCAAATAGCGCAAAGGAGGCTTTGTTTGGAAAACTGTGCTTTGGACAAATATGATCACAGACATTTACAGTGAAATTTAATATTCACAAAGACTGGTAATATGGCTTCGTCAGACGGCTTATTTCTTGTTATTTAACTGGAAAACGGGTCCGTTTTTTCATTTAGTACTGGAAATTGTAATAAGCAACTTGCGAAAATATTTATAAAAAGTGGCGTGTTAAAAAGTTATCCAAAAACAAAATTGTATCATTAAAAATACATTTTAAATCCGACTTCCGTCTTTTTTTAACGTAATTACCGATTTCTGTCAATGAAAAACAAAAATTACACAACTGGTTTTATTTACAACTAGAGTCATCATTATATTAATGTTCATAACAAAGAAGGCTCTGATTGTGTAAAAATAAAGGTACTTAAAAAAATTGAGCTACTGGCACCCTAAATAATAATTAGAATTTTATCATGTTATAGACGAAGCATTTTTAGAAAAAAATCTGACCAAAGTGTATAAAATAACAACGTCCTTCTTAAAAAATAGAAATAATGACTTAAGTTATAAATTTTACTAACAAGGTCCTCCGACTTAAGCTATTAGCAATATTACGGTTTATGAGATTTTTAGTCTTGTACTAGTAAAACCAAAAGGAAACATCTGTTGGCGTCAGCTTTTTTCGGTTTTGCCAATCCAGGATTAGAGGTGAAATAATGCGTAGTAGCTAATAAGAGCTTAGTAGAAGGTCTTTGTTACTATGATTAACAATTTAAGTCACTATTTCTTTTTTCCATGAAAAAAGAGCAGAGGAAAAAGAATAATTGATTCACACACCCTTTGTCCTCGAACTGGTTGTTTTCACCTAGCCGTTGAGGTAGTGGCGGCAGTGGTGTTTTGCCCACCAACACAATCACCATTTTTTTTTGCACTTTGCGAGATTTTTTCAAAATTTTGCTATATTTTTTTTCTATTTCGTTTTTTTTTTCTCATTGATCAAATTGAAAATTTGTAACCACAAATCATAGAAATAAGTCCAACCGCAAAAGTAATTATTTGATTCCAACCCAAAGTTTCGGCGCAATTAACAGGTCATCTTCAGGGAGGCTACAAAAGTAACTTGAAAACTACCCAAATAAAAATCTCTTTCTGAAAAATGACCGACAGTTCTGACGTTAAGTAAACAGAATTTTATGATTAATTATATGGAAATTACTCGAAAAACTCTACTTGAAAGGTAAGAAATACTTTAATCATATTTATTTTCGCCTAGCTTCAACGAAAATGAATCACAGTCCCTCTAAAAATAAAACAAAAAGTGTCATTTTCCGTCTTAGGGCAAAAAATTTCATTTGTCATATTTTCGACGTTTTTATTCTTTTTTTTTTTGATTAATTAATCGAGACAAATATCGTTTTAAGGCGAAATCCATTTGTAACGTGTGTCTAAATAAATTTCTAGTCACGAGTGCTTTGGATAAATTTTTGTGAGATCTGGCGTAAATGGTTAACTTCCGGATTTTTAAAAAATAAATATTTTTTCTTAAATAAAAAAACTACGACATATATGGGTAGCAGTTAATAAATAAACGTGACCGAAAATGGCATTTTTTTGACAGCTAAGCTACAACCTAGTTCAAATATTTAGAACCAAAACAAATTTGGTGCTTCAGTATTCTTGACTAGGAATTTAGACACATGATATGTACAGGGCATAAAGATATTAGAGTGTGTCTATATTTGGATGAATTTTATGGCGCAATAGAGGAATTACCTTTTCGGTCCCTTACCGATAAAGAAACCCCAGCCCCTGAAATTTAAGTGGATTGTAAAGGTCTGGCGCGTGGCATCCGTTGTTGTTTCCTTTGAGGGACAACCTGATCGCTTCGGTAACAATAGAATTCACTTATCTTTACAACCACCCTTATTAAATCCCTCGTAAACTAATTTGTAAGCCAAAACCATAAGATTCTTCCAAATATAGACAAATAATAGCAACCCTTATTTTATGTTGAAAAGAGGAATTCAGTGTTACACACTCAAATCTGTTATTTATTTAACAAAAAATCTGTTTTTTATGTCTTACTATCCTGCTTTTTGTTGTAAAATTCTAATTTTTAAGAAAAAAAAGTTTTGAAAACGGTTCTTATTTTACGCTAACTTCGAAGCCTTTTTAATTAAAAATTAAAAGTTAATAACCAAAAGCAAAGATGATAGAACATAAGAAAAAGTGTCTAATTCACAATGCCAAAAACTAAATTTTTGTAGTAAATAAATAACAGATTTAAGTGTGTAATACTAAAGCCCTGTGTTTACCAAAAAAAATTTTTTTGACTGGTTGATATTCTATGCAATTTTTTTTATTATTTTTAGAATATACCGGGTTTTCATAAATGATTGTAACATCATAGGTGGCTGTGGAAATTTTTGATATCACAAATATTCATTGTAATGTCTTATTTTCGCAACGGAATATTAGAGAATGGTTTCTGGAGTTACTCATTTGTCTAATAATAATTATAATAATAGCTAACATTATTGCCTTGTAAAGACAAAACATTTTTTATTTTTTCCGCAGCCACCTACGATGTTACAATCATTTAGGAAAACCCTGTATAACCTCTTCATTAGTTTAAAAAAATATCTCGATTAATTTTTGGCCGAATCATGGGTACTGAATCACCTTAAAGATTTTTTCGTCTATGTAGTTATTGCAGTGTCCTTTTTGTAAACTATTTTAGAGACACTCAGTATACTATTACACCCAATTACTAAACGTGATATTTTTTTAACCAAAGCAGTAATTGTTCCACTAAATATCTATATAATTCTAGAAATTTCTTAGCAAGTTGTTAAAAATTTTAGTTAATGTTTTTTTAATTGTTTTTACCATGTCTATAGTTGTAGAGGTACATTTTTCCCATTATTGTTTTTACACTACATTAAATATTTTAAAATTATTAAGTTAGATAATTTTATAAATGTCTATCGTAAATTATATCGAGCGTTCATATTAAAATGATAACAAACATGGTGTACTAGCTTGAAGTAATGTGTGTTCGTTTAAAAAAAAACTCGTAGCAAACCATGACATTGTTACGTATGTCGTACATGAGCCCATACAACAACAATTTTTTTTATTATTTTCATTATTCATGTATTGCGGGTTGCCTACTGCCATTTTACCCGTCATAAATTATCTTAACCATACCATAACCTAAGAATGTCTTCTCTTCTCTTCCCGCCAAAGCGAGCGTGGTCTTGGTGTGTTTTTCTGTGGTTGCCTTCGTGGTGTTTTTGTTTTTCAAACATTCTTTATTTTATTTATCAGTATTTTTCAATACTAAATTTTGTGTTTTCTTTGATTTGTAATCATGATGTACACCAGTGAACAAAAGGCTTTTTTGTTGGAAAGTTATTTCCGAAATGGAGAGAAAGTTAACGGTGTTTGGAAATATTCAATTCAGCCGTGCCTGGAGGAGTTTCGAGAAGCTTTTCCTGACGTTGCTGTTATGTGTGAATAGTTTAAAAATACTCTCCACCGAAGTGTAAGACTGTTTTGTGAAACTGGGTCCGTTACACGTAAAGAGAGCAGTGAAAGACCAACTAAACGAACAGAAGAAGTTATTCATGCTGGACAAGAGATTCTACAGCAAGATCCAAAAACGTTGATTAGACATCTGTCTCAGAAACTTGAGCTTTCTGTTAGTACATGTTATAAACTCCTACGAGAAGATTTACATATGTACCCTTATCGCCTCCAAGCCGTTCAAGAGTTACGACCTGTAGATTTCCCTAGAAGATTGCAGTATTGTCAGTGGTTTTTAAATAACAATGCAAATAATAATGAACTCTTTCAAAAAACTTTCTTTACGAATGAAGCGTGGTTTTACCTGTCCGGCTACATGAATTCACAAAACATGAGAATTTGGGCAACAGAACATCCTCATGAAATTGTAGAAGAACCTCTCCATTCACAAAAAGTAGGTGTTTAGGCAGCTATCAACAGTTTTTGTAGGTAATAAATGAATATTTTTACAAAAATGTATTTTTGTTTTAATTGTCGAAAAGTGAGGTTATGAGATCTGTCAGTTTGACAAGTGTGTAAAAAATTAATCACAGACATACAAAACAATTGTTTTTTAGTTTCAAAGCACTCTAGAGTTTTTTTTTTTAAAAAACACACGATATATCACCTGAGTACGGATTTTTAGACCTCCACTGCGTATTTTACAGTTTACAAATTGTCTGACCGCAGTTGGTACTTCTTAAAAAGTTTGAATTTATTTGAACACTCGATATTATTTTAATTTTTTTTCATAATTTACATTTGTAAAATGGATATTTCATGTTTTGCCTGTTTAAACAACTTATTACCAAACTCATTTGGATGCTTTAATAGTCATTATGGCATGAATTTTTTTATAAATGCGATTAATAAATCGGACATCAAATTTTGACACTGACATAAAAAAAATTCGTTAAACAACAATTAATTATTGTTTTATTATTTCCGCACAATTACAATTTGATAAGTAAAAGTTGTTTACATTATTTTAGTTATTAGTGTCAAATCAAAAATCTAATATCCGTTTTTTTAAACGAATTCTGATCACACTAAATAGTTTATTTTTATATTTAAAGATTGAATCACATTAAATTATGTTTTTTAAGTAAACGACGGGAAACACGTTTTTCAAGAAATGGCGATATCTCTAGAAGTGCTAGAAAAAAAATTGTGAACTGTTATACCCTTCATTAAACTTCTAATTAGTGTTTTAATCAGTGTAACTACTGGTAGTAAAGCAGAATTTGTTTAAAACAAATTTTTGTTGCCCAAAATCTGTCTACGAGTCATTTCCTGAAGATAAGATTCCTTATCCTAAAGCGAAAACCGACACTCCTTCTATGGTATTTCGTTGTCTTTACTAGCTCTAGTTTATGACACACCTGTATGATATTAAAAGCTGCACCAATCTATGATTCTTTTCTGACATTTAAATCACTTAAGTATTACAATACTTAATGTAAGAAACGAGAATGACAATAGATATTTACGATAAATATCTGTAAAGTACTAATTTAATAAATTGATGATTGATACTCTTATAGAATTTCTAAATTCATTTTAATGAGACAGTTATCTGATTGATCTTTAAAAAAAAAATAATTAAGTAGTGTCTGAGAGAAACAAGTAAGCCTTGGATATTTAAAATACTCATTTGTGATTGGTTAATTTTCAAAATAAACTACATAATCAAAATTGGATATTTTAAATTTCTAACTCTTACTGGTTTCTCTCTAATAAAAAAAATATATGTATAATAATTCGTAAATACGTTGCACAGGAGTGAGATTTGAAAAAGTTCGAGATTCCGAAAAATTTATGGATCAACAAGAAATTGGTCGGAAATAATGGAGAAAAAACTCAAACAAAAAGAAACCAAAAATTCTAAAAGAAATGAGAAAACAAAGACTTAAAGACGATGAAAAACTAAGAAAATTTTGGAAGTTCTCTTTTAGAAAAAAAAGAACTAAGAAGCTTCTAAAAGAGCAAGAAAAAAAGATTTTGAAAGAGTTTGATAAGAGAAAGGATGTGAGAAGTGACAATTGTAGGAACAAAAAAATTTTTAGAATGAGTTGAATGACCTTGGTTTGAAGGTAAAGAACAACAAAAGAAGGTTTGTGAAATGCAAGAAACACTTCTGAAAAAGCAAAAAAAGATTTTAGAAAGGCTTGAAATACGGTGAAAAGAAGAAAAAGAATATGAGAGACGACAACTAAAAAAAAGAAGATTCGCGAAATGACAATTAGAAGAAAAACAAGAGCTAAAAAACTTTCTAGAGAAACAAGAAAAAGAAGAACGAAAGAAAATACTAGACAGAAAATAAAGAGTATAAGAGAACAAAATAAAAAAAAAAACGTTTAGATAAATTCGGAAAACGTCCACAAGAAAAACACCGAAATGTCCTCGAGAAATTATTACGTTATAACGAATAAAACGTCCGATATTTGACGTTCAAGCTTCGTGGTCAATGTATAGAAGACAATTTAAAGCGGCAGCGAAAATGAACGACTAGAAAGAAGCAAGAAAAAGAAGAACAAAAACTCTGAAGCAACAAAAGAAGATTTTGGAAGACCTTAAAAAACGGCGTTTGGAAGAAAAACAGTGTGAGAGACGATAACTAAAACAAAACAAAAATAATTTGAGAAACGACGATTAGAAAAAAAGAAGAGCTAAAGATGGTTTTAGAAAGACAAAAGACGGTTCTAAAGAAGCTTAAAAGACAACAAGCTTAAGAGAAAGCAGAACAAAAAAATGAAAAAAACTGCTGAAAGAAAAAAGGAAGAGTATAATTAGAAGAAAAACATAAAAAACTACAATTGCAAATAAAAGAAAATCAAAAGAAACTTTTAGAAAGTTTCGGAAAACGACCACAAGAAAAACAGAAAAATATCTTTGAGAAATTTGACATTATGTAAGATTCTTTTTAGAGAGACCTACCAGAGCTGAAGATGAATACAAAAAGTTCAAGAAAATTTGGAGGAAAAGGTCTATAAAATAAAAATAAGTCAAAGAAAATCTGAGTAAAAAAGAGTTAATGAATTTGAAACAAGAATAAAAAAAGAACTCGACAAAAAGGTTAACGAGATAGAAACAGAAATTAAGAAACTGGAAGTAGAGCAAATTACGAGGATAGAAGCAACGTTTTAACGAATGAAACCTCCGATATTTAAAGGTCAAGCTTCGTGGCCAATATATAGAACAAGAAAAAGAAGAACAAAAGAAGGTTCTAAAAATGCAAGAAACAATTCTGAAAAAACAAAGGATTTTGAAAGACGTTGAAAAACGGCGTTTGGAAGAAAAAGAATGTGAGAGACGATAACTAAAAGGAAAAAGAGAATTAAAAAAAAAGACAATTAGAGGGAAAAGAAGGGCTAGAAACGGTTTTAGAAAGGCAAAAGACGGTTTTAAAGAAGCTTAAAAAACAACAAGCGGAAAAGAAAGCAGAACAAAAAAAAAACAAAAAAAGGTGCTGAAATAAAAATGGAAGAGTATAAGAGAATTAGAAGAAAAACATAAAAAACTACAACTGAAAATAAAAGAAAAGCAAAAGAAAGCTTCGAAAAATTTTCAAAAAACGTGACACTTTGGAAAATGAAAAAGAATTCGAGAACATTCTAGTTGTTAAAGAAAATGTGGAGAAGAAGGTCAATAAAATAGAAATGATTGTCAAAGAGGATTTGAAAAAAGATTAATGACTTTAAAAGAAGAATCAAAGAAGATCTCGAGAAAGAGTTAATGAGATAGAAACAAAAATTAAGAAACTAGAAGTAACAGGACCAACATTACAACAGGTAAAACTTCTAATATATAGTATTTGAAGGTCAAGCTTCGTGGTCAATTTATAGAAAACAATTTGAAGCGGCAGCAAACAGAGCTGGAATAAAAAAGAAAAGGCGTGAAGACAATGATGAGTCAATGAGAACTTGACAAGTAATTGAAGAGTGAGCGGTTTACTGAAGCGACGGCGATTATAGTGAGAATATCGAGTTATTTATATATTAAATCATTGTTGTGTATAATCGTGCATATAGTAGAAATAAATTATTTGTTACTAAAAACACCGAATTCGCACATTCGTTTTAGTACGTTTATAAAAAAAAAAGTTAGTCAATTATAGATTTCTGTACTTTTCTTAGTTGTGAAATTTATGTTACCACACGTAAATGTAAATAACTATTTTTTATTTCAGTTACCTGCCTTTCAGGTGAACTTGTTTTGTTCATTATTATAAGTACATTTTTATAATTCTAACGCATATTTTCCATTTTTATGGCCAAAAGTAACTATAATGGCAATTTTTTTTTTGGAAAAAACGTTATTTCAAATAAAAGCAATAATTTGAAATAAACAACTTTTGTACGTCATTAAAAAATCGCACGTAATTGTATCGTAATAAATCTATTGTTTTATGAAGGAACAATACGAAATATTAATTATGCGAAGTAATATTTTTATTAAATATCATGTGGTCAAGAATGTAGGAATGGGTTTTTTCCAGGTAAATGTAAAATTGCTTGGTTTTATTGCCCATTTGTAATGTACGTATACTTTCTACGACATGAATACTAATTAGCGAGAACAATCAAGGGTCTAATGCCCGACTACTTTTAAAATTAATAAAGTTGATATATCTAACTTAATAAATTAATATAATAAAATAAAAAATGTAGTGCAACAACATGTAAAAAATATTACGGGACGAAGAGACAGTTAATAGCGCCAGCCCAAGTCTTAACTAGACTTGACAGATAAATAATTAAAATTCTGGCGCGTTTTATGTTTTTAGTTGGTAATTACAGTGAATCTTTTTTTTTTCCGGTTGTGGGTACCAGCGCGAAGGCGTAAATTTTGGCTTAAGTAGTAAAACTTGTAATTTCGCCTTCATTTGCCTATAAATTTCGTTATTATTACTTTCATTCTACTTCTGAACGAATTTTCAAGTAGACACAATTTTAATTTATAAGCTGCTCGCTGCATTAAACCTTCTATTGAAAATTAGTAGCGGCTACGGTTCGTAAAAAAATTAACAATAAATTTCCTAATTTTTTTCTTCAAATAAAAAAAGTGTAACTGTTTAAGTTTCGAAATAACGAAATGTAGGCTACGGTAAAAAGTCGAGTAATTTGTGTTTGGCTTCTTAGGAATTAATTAATGGTTTGCAATGGGTGGAAGAATTATTGATAACTGTTTCCACTCGCTTTGACTTTTGTTTAAGTTGAATTGGCAGTGGGAAGGTTGCACACCTGCTTTTATTAGATTGGTCAGTGATTTTTTAAAGAATTAACAAATTAGAAATTAATATTCATTTCTTGATGTTCAGACATCTGCTTTTATTAGATTGGTCAGTGATTTTTTAAAGAATTAACAAATTAGTAATATTAATTTCTTGATGTTCAGCTAATATTTTCAAAATCATGCAAGTCAAATTTGAGTCAGCTAAAACACCTCTTGTATTATCTTCAAAATTCGGTTTTTAATTTTTTATAAAATATTATCTTCTTCTAGAATATATCTTCGTTTTTTTTAAACATAAATCTGTTCTACTTTTAAAAAAATAGTATTTACTGGTCCACATAAAATACTCTTCTTCGTTCGTGAAATTGCCTCACTCACTACTAACGCAGCTCGTGAAAAGACGGACCATCATCTCACGAGAAAACCTTATTTTCATGTCTTGTTGTAAAATCTACTATTTCTATTCTTTTTTTACCTTTAGTCGCAATTTTTTTAGTTTATTGGGCTTCTTTTTTTTACAAGTGTTATGAAATTATTTTTTTGTGTTTAAAAAATACCTTAACCAAAATTTAAATTTGTTGAAAAATTACTTAAACGGTTTCGTCTAGCACTATTTCTTATCATTTTAATGTGTTTGTTATTTGCAATTCTAAAAATATTCGAACTAAGTTAAATGACAGCAAAAAAACAAAATAAAACTATGAGTCTATTTATTACAGCACATAATTGAATATAGTGAATTAAAAAATCATTAAAAATGTTATATAAAAGGTTAAAGTAACTGTTTCTTTTACTATTTGTTGTAGAAAAATGATGCAACAAAATATTAAGTGCATGAAAGATCGATTCTTATGACTAATGAAATTCTTTTTATAGCACTCTCTACAGTGATACGCTTAGTAATGGTGTTTACTACCTACGATTTTAATAAAACTCTTGAGCGAATTCTCTGCTTTTTGCATCTTTATACGTTTTTTAAATTTATAACTACCTATATTAGATGTCTAGTATTTCGTAATTGTACTAAAATTGCTAATTAATTATTTTGTAATATCCAAAAACCAATAATAAAATAACACAATGATCTGATTTACGCTTCACGGTAAATAAATTAAAATATTGGTATGAGCCAAAATAAATGGTAAAACAATACTGGAAATAATACATCTGGCCAGTTTAACAAAATAACTTCTAGTAAACACAAATATATATACACAAGGTGTCTGTCTATTAGATTATTAAGTCTGTATGCAAAGTGAATAAATAAATGAGATACCTGAATTTACTAACTTCAGAATTGCTAACATTTTGAATTTGGAGTCACGGTATTTATGTCGGCCAAAATTTTTCTGTCTCTGCTGCTTCATTTGAGCCAGTCCGCCATGAAAACCGCCAAAAACACGAAATATTTTTTTTCCGATTCAGTTACGAAAAAGAACCATTTTGGTACGTGAAACACCCTTCATTACGTAACTAGTGAAAAAAGTGACATTACGTTATAACTAGTTACAAAAACTAACGTTATTTCATAGCTAATAATAAAAAGTGACAATACAATCAAGAAACTAATTTTATTTAAATGTTTTATTTTAAAATGGTTGCTTCTCGTAACTGGATTAGAAAAAATCTTGTATAAAACATCATCAAAAACGGCTCATTTTTCTTCAAGTCTAGTGCAAAAAACCGCTCATTTTGTATTTTGTCGCTAAAAATAGCTATTATGTTCGTTAATAAAAAATGCAATTGTAATGACAAATGAAAAAACAACGAATCACATAAACGGATTTGCGCATGTCATATCACGTGGTGGCGAGATGACCAATAAGATTCATTCTGGTGCGAGTCGACAGAGTCTAGTTGCTTAATTTTGTATTCTGGGTTTACTGTATACTGGGTTTGGTATTTACTGTTTATAAATTTTTTGTGGTGCATTAGACAAATTTTATTACACAATTTATTTTATTTACAAAATTAGGAACAATTAAAATTTCAATAATTTAAATGACTGCAGCTATTAATTTAAATGACTGATAACTAGTTTCGCAGATTTCGCTACCTCTGATTTTTCACTGTCAGGCTTTGAACTGCAAAAAAAAACAACACAAATTTATAAATGTGTGAGGTGGTTTAAAAGTATGGGGCAAAATTTTAACCTGATAATGAACCTCACAACCGGTGAAAATCTGCAAAAAATTTTGTCTTTTTTTTGATATATATTAAAAACCACTTAACCGATTATTATGAAATTTAGTACATAAACAAAGTTAAATGTCCTCTCTAAAAAACCTTGAGGTTATAAGTTTATCAAGTAAGACAATTTCATGCAGATTTTCATTATTTGTAGTGCTGTATTCTGTATTTCTGGTTAAAATATTGCTCATTACTTTTGAATCACCTGTTATACAACAATAAAGTTCATTACAAAATAAATGTCATCGCAGTTTCGCAGTAGGCATGACTGTAAACGGCCTATAACACTATAATTAGCTGCGTTGGTTTTGCCACTTTGAGTGCACCCCCTCTTTCCTTATCTATTTTATTGGGTCCATATATCGCTAACTCTATCCGGTGACCAAAACTCAATGCTTTTTGACACTGTATTCAAACCGACGAACGCTCTTTGTGCACCCAGTTATTAGATGAGGCAGATAAAGCTTACGTTGTCATGAAAACAGTATTAAATTAGTAAATCCTGAAATGAAATAATGCGACAGATTTATATGTCCCGAATGAGACAAACAAAGACAGAGTACGTGCACTCGGAGTGGCACAGCCGAACGCACCTAATAAAGAGTAAACGTGACATTGGAGAGAAGTAACTAGATTAATTTATCGAAATAAAAACTGATCTTATACCATATTATAATAAGATTCTTAGAGCTTTTGAACTTGACAGAGCTTAGAGAGATGACAATGCTAAAGAGCATGCGCAATCATTACAGATGATCTTATTCTGCTTGGAATAAATCGAGCTATGCAGACACTTAAATGATTGCTTGTTGGACCCAAACACTCCTCAATCTTATTGCAGTTAAAACTTTTGTATATTTTTTAATTTTTGTCCTGTAAAAAGCTGTATCACCCACACTGCTTGCACATGCTCTTTGGCAATGTTTCTCCAAGTTCTGTCAAATGTCAAAAGGTGTAAAACCTCTATATCAAATTATAACAGTACAAACAGTTATTGATAATATCAAATAGATAACCACACAAATACCACCGATAAAAATCGGTTAAAAAAATTTGTAAACACACCTTGCTTTCCGTCAAAAACTGTGAATGTCAAATTTAAAAGTTGCAACACCAGAATCAACTGTGTTGCCAACTTAAATTTTTCAGTCTTCTGTGATGACCGAATCAGTGAAGACTTCACTAACCCGAGTTACGCAGTGGTAATACCATTTTTTTTACAATATAAGTACTTAATGTTTTCTTAGCCAAGTGCTAAATATTGCTTTAAGGCCACTGCAAAAAATTCATTCCGATCCTTGTTAAGGAATATTAACTGAATGTTTTCTAATCCGTCGTCAGGAATGATTTATATCGCAGTTTCAATTTCCATGTTATCATTAAAGCAAAAATTGGTATCATTGAGAAAATACCGCCATTATAATTCGTGATGGTTGTGATATATGGATCCACTTCCTCAGTTACATCTCCTGCAAAAGGGTCTTGCTCTTCTTGAAACTAGACAAGTCTGAATGTAGATATTTTGCTGTTTAAAATGATCTTTCGTTTGCGTTGCACTATCCGAAATTATTATGATTTGCTTTATATCCATTTTATCTAAAATAAAATACTCTGTCTAGTGGTTTTTATCACTGGTTTTAATACATACCTAGTAGGTATCCTTTATCACTTTATCGAATACCAGCTTTACAGTTCAAAAATGGGATAACCCATATGGGTTCTAGTAGATGCTGATGGGTCACTGGGATTGGGGAGAAAGTGGTGATCCTCTTCAAAACCAAAAATAAATTAATAAATTCTTCTTTTGGGTGGAACGCCTTCAAATTTTTTTTCGCCATTTTGTGATTTGTCAGTTTCACCAACATTTTTTAGTTACAACATTAAATTTGAAGTAAGGCGGGAAATATGAATTGATTCATTGATTCGGCAACTGTACAAGTTTTCTTTTTTCATTGATCAAAGTTTGGTTAATTATGGGTCAAATTAACGCATATCTCAAGCATTTAACTGTAACACTTGAACTAAACAAAACTGTACATGCATTTCACTAACACATCTTGACAGCCAATTTTGACATTTTAAAGTGAGGTTAGGTGTATGTTTTCACAATTTTAAAATTTTCTATTTTGTGGTAATTATTGTTATAAAAAATAAAAATGTTGAGAAATATAATAAAAACCTACAGTGTACGTGTATATTTACGCATACGGCAGTTTTCAACGCTGCCGGATAAACCAAAAGACAATGCAGTAACCCCAAAATCAAATTATGATTTACTGGATACTCGAGTTATTTCAAATGATAATATCGATTCTAAAGAATTAGAACCAGAACCTTCAGTACTTGAGCCTTGTAGAGAAGATATTTCACATGTAGCCCCCTATTTAAAGCCTAGTTTTAATTTTGCTGCTTATGTAAATAAATCAGAAACGTTACAAAAACTAGTACATTTAGGTGTTGAGCTGTATAAATTAGAAAAGAAACCTGATATAGCTCAGTTTATTTTACAACTGGATTTTGAGAGAGACCTTAAAAAACATATAATCTTTCTGACTGATTTGGGACTACAGACAGAAGATCTAGGGAAGTTCATCACAAAAAATCCTCTTATTTTTAAGGAAGATTTAGACAATTTGGAAGTTAGGATTAATTATCTTAAGTATAAAAAGTTTAACAATGAAATGATCTTGAGAATCGTTCAAGATGCTCCCACCTGGCTCAACTTCAGGTAATTTTGACTCAGATCTGAAATTGTTGATATCTATTTAATGCTCCAGCACTCAGGAAATTGATAAGAGACTGGGATCTTTCCAAAAACAATTTTCTTTAAACGGAAATGAAGTTAGAAGCCTGACAGTAAAAAAACCAAGTCTGGTAATCTACGACGTTGAGAAGGTTAAACTCAACACATTTGTAATTAAAGAAGAAATGGGATTCACTCCAGAAGAAACCAAACAAATTCTCCTGCAAAAACCTAAAATTTTCATGAAAAGTAAGTATCAAGTGACTCAATAAAAAACCTAACAATTTTTGAAGAATTGCTGTGCTATATTTTTAATCACTCGATATAAATAAGAATTTTATTTTCCAGGTCAGTACTCACTTTTAAAAACCTTTGAGTTCGTCCACAAAGAAATGAATATTCCTCTTGAGACAATTGTGAAAATGCCCCAAGTGTTGACTTGTCGAGAGTTTAAAATCAAGCAGAGATACCAATTTTTGCAAAAACTTGGAAAAGTCCAATTTGATCCCAAACAACCAAACTACATTTCACTAATTTCGTTGATTTCAGGATCTGATGGACACTTCGCTACTGAAATTGCAGGATCTTCAAGTTACGCATTTAACGAATTTCTCAAAACATTATAAATATTTTTTTGTACTGTGTCATTTATTTTAAAATAGTGCCTTACAATTAATGAAATTTCCCTAATTCAATTTTCTTTTGTATAAGTTTTACTGAATGGTACAACAACGTATCAATTAAACCAGCTACTGTATACACTCCACCAATTATTGCACATACGTTGGTCGCAAAATGTCCAAACGACCGACTTCTTTCGGTATATTTAACCATAAGAGGAGATAGTTCATACTGGAAAAAAATCCCTGGCATTCCAGACTCTCCACTCATTATTGAGATCACTTTTCTATGTTTTGTTACCGAAAATTGATTGGCATTTATTATCTCACCGTCTTTTTTAACGTATGCCGTTGGTACAATTTTTATGTGATACTGGAACATTGTAGCACCTGAAATCAGAAACTATTCAATTCAACAAATAGAGACAAAACTACTACAAAAATACAGAATGGGCCAACAAATTTCCCACTGGGCACGTACAAATATGTTAGGTGTCCAATAATCCGAGGCCAAAAGAGTTTTCTGAACGTGCAAAATTTAGTAATAGCTTGCATTTCGTTTGTTAGTAAATATACTACAATTAGTAGTCTGGGTTGCGGGACATCTACCAGTAGCATACCTGAAGAGGTGTAAACTTAAGAAAGTGTTAAAAAATGTCGGTATAAAATGATTATTATTTTAATATTTTTTTCTTGTAAACATTTAACAGTGTTAGGCAAAATATTAATTTTTATAAAAAAAATAAACACATATATGTAAAAAAAAACAAAATTTTGTAACAAGATTAAGTAATATACTTTATATCAGGTCGCTAGCTGATGCCCAACTATGCTGATGCCTACTTGTAGTTCCGCTATTGCATTTAAATTTCCCGCTAAAACGTAACCTTAACCACCGCCATCTTAACCCTCGCAAATGACATTTGGCCAACGTGAAAATCAGAAAGTAGAAAATTTTAATTCAGAACCAAATTTTCAGTGTTTTAACTTCCTCCCTGTCCCCAATTTAGCGATAAAAGTGAGTTTTATAATGATGTAAAACAGTGATAGAATAAAATTTTCAGATAAAATGCCGGCCGTCCCTGGAGGTGTTTATCAACAAGGCCCTACATGTTTTGACAAAATGAAAATGGGTTTTTTCTTAGGTTTCTGTGTAGGTATGGCTAGTGGAGCCCTATTTGGGGGTTTCTCAGCTCTGAGGTAAGTGTGTTACGTAAAAGTTTACACAACTGATTACACGTTTTCAGGGGCGGCTTAAGAGGCAAAGAGTTAGTTAATACAGTCGGCAAAGTAATGTTACAAGGTGGGGGCTCATTCGGGACATTCCTGGCAATCGGTTCCGGCTTGAGATGTTAGCGCGAAACGTGTTTTATCACGAATTAATCTAGTTATATATTTATTAAGATAGTTGTTTTACAAATAAATTTACAATGAAAAATCACTTACCTTCTTCAGCTAGACCTACAGTGTCTTTGAGGGGGTTATGAGAGTCGCTATCTATACTAGCCCCAAAAGATAAGTGTCGTATTCTGTGTGTGGTGTTAAATTCTGTTGATGAGAATGGTTGGACGTCATGTACGTGAACATGATTTATGCTAAAGCTTTTTCCAGGGGCTATATGGAAGCTACCACTAACTCGATTAACTGTAAGTGAGCCATAGATTTGGCAACCTTGGGCAAAGGCAGTTTTGAGTTTCTCACTAAATTTTTCTTCTTTACATTGAGTTATGTTTTCAGGGTTTTCAGGAAATGCCCATCTTCTTTCCCTGTATGCTTCTCTAACATCTTCACAAGTGTTACAACATCTTTAAAAAAAAAATGTACAATTCTGGAATTATAAATTGATTTTTGTACCTTTTAGGATCAAACGAGGCTCCGTAACAACTACCACATTCTGTTTTATTACTTGTTGTTGCAACTTCTGTTGAATTTTTGCTTTTAATTATTATATCTTCCTTTTTTGGTTCTTCAATAGGCTGTCCCTTTAGATCTAATCTTCTTTTATAAATATTATGGTCAATTTGTAAATGTTGTTCCCCAGATGAGTCCATAGCATCTAATGCTAAAACTACAAAAAATCAATAATGAATAAATTTCCAATGCCACGTATTTGTGATTTTTTTTACAGTCACATGATATTGTAGGTACAATAATGTCTAAATTTATTTGTATTGTTGGACTTCTGGAAGTGTCAACAAAAAGATCTTCAGACACATTTGGTGTTAAGTAATCTATTAATTCCACCCAAAAGAGTAAACTCATTATTATTAGACTTATTATAGAGACTGAAAAAAGATAAGAAATTATATTAAATTCATTCAAGCAAAACATTTATTAATAAAATGACTCACCGACAGCTCCGCCGTACGTTTTAATCCTCACATCTTCTAGGGTTTTGGGATATGCATCAAAACGCCTTAATTTCTCAAAAATGTTTAACATTTTAATGTTTTTTCAAAATTTAGAACTGTTTACTCTTTCCGGTGACGTTATCATTATTTTGACAAGTTGTCAAAATTTGAACTGCTATTGGCAAAACTGGTTAAGTCTGCGCATGCGCAATAGTTTCAATGTGCGCAAAAAAGTGGCGCCACATTTAAAATTTCTCAATTAACTAAAATTCCCCAAAAAATTCAAATGTTAAACTTATTTTAATTTGTAATTAACTCTTATGGTACGTAAAAATATTGTATAAATTTAAACAAAAAGTTACAATAAGAAAATTACGTATTTTTACATTTTATTTCATTTTAACCGCAACTTCTGTTAGGAAGTTTTGTAAAGACATAAAAACCGCAATAACAACCATATTTTTTTCATTTTATACAAGATGTTACAGAAAAAAGTTCCCATAGCATTAAGGCTATTTAAGCATAGAAATAAAAGTACAAAGAACTTGAACAGGACTTTATATGTGCGGCCATTTTTACGCAAAGCAAAGCGGTAATTATTTAAAAAGTATGTAATTGAAAATTTACTTTAAAATTACTTCAAAATATAATTTAAATAATTGAATTTCCAATTAATGTATTAAAAAACGTTAAATTGTAATATTGTACCCATTAGGGTGGGCCATAAAAATCGAATTTTTTTTAACTTCCGACACTGAAAAATTGGTTCCTAGGCGCCTTTAAAAAATGATTTTTAAAGATGGGCTCTTAATTTTTATAGGAAGGAATAATCATCTCAGTTTTCTATTTTTTCTTTAGTTCTATTTGGCAAAATCCATTCTCGTCACTACTTGATTGTACAGAAAAATTTTATTTACATTTTTTGTTGGAAACTAAACGCTGTAAAAAAAATATCTTTCAATTTTTCTATGGTTTATAGCGTTTAGAAAATAACACAGGTCAAAAAGTTATAATATAATATAATATATAATTAAAACTAAAATTATAGTTTCAACAAAGATCACTTCCAGCCCCAGAAATCGTCTCACAATGCCTCAGGAAATTGTGAACCAAATCAGGGAGAAAAATCGAGCCAGGCGCATTGCCCGTCGGTCCGGCCTTGCCATGGACAAACGGGTAGCAAACCAACTCCAATTCGAAGTTAAAAAAGCCCTTTTTGATTTCAGAAATCAACAATGGGAAACCAAACTTCAGGCTCTCAATCCATCCGACAACACACTCTGGAAGCTGACCAAAGCACTTCGAAGCAACAGGAAGCCTCTTCCCCCGATCCATGGTCCCCGCGGAATCGTCTTCAATGATGATGAAAAGTCAGAAGTCTTTGCCGATAGTTTGGAAATGCAATGCAGAGCCAACATCGTCAATGCATACTTAGACCACATTGAAGACATCGAAGATCAGGTCGAAGACCTCCTTGGAGAAGATCCTCCAAACCCCATCACTCCCACTTCTCCGGACGAGGTGAAAAAAATCATCCAAGGGCTCAAAACTCGAAAAGCTTCTGGTCTTGACATCCCAAACCAAGCGTTGAAAAACCTTCCAGACAAACTCATCGTCGCTCTCACGACCTTGGTAAATTCAATTTTTCAGTTCAGGCATTTTTCCAATCGCTGGAAATCAGCCAATGTCATCTTCATTCCAAAACCCGGGAAAGATCACAAATTTCCCCAAAATCATCGTCCCATCAGTCTCCTCACTGCAGTGGGAAAAGTGGTAGAACGTCTCATCCATTCCAGACTTTCAAAAACCATCCAAGAAAATCATTCAATTCCAGATGAACAATTTGGCTTCAGACCCAAACATTCCACAACCAAACAACTGCGAAAGAATCTTCTTAGATGTGTCCAAAGCTTTTGACACTGTCTGGCATGAAGGACTTATTTATAAGCTCTCTCAGGCTGGCGTGCCTCTAGCGATGGTTCAATTTATCCACTCATTTTTGTCCGACAGAAACTTCAGGACAAAAATTGGAGATTCTTTTTCTACCCCTCATCCAATCGAAGCAGGAGTTCCACAAGGTTCAGTCTTGTCCCCTCTTCTCTACGCTGTTTTTACAGCAGACATTCCAAAACCCCCCAGAGCAAAGCTGGCTGTCTACGCAGACGACACAGCAATCATTGCCCGTTCTAAACAGCCCAGAATGGTCACCATGGTCACTGTTTATCTCCAAGAGGCAATTGATGCTCTTCAAACCTGGTTCAGGCGTTGGAGAGTCGATGTCAACCCCGAAAAGAGCTCCGCTCTTCTTATCACTCGCCGTCAAGTTCAGCCCGAAGGCCAAGTTCAGATGTTTGGTCGTGACGTTGAGTGGAAGGACCAGGTCAAGTACCTGGGAGTTCTACTCGACAAGCGCCTAACCTTTATTCCGCACATCGACAGCGCCCTGTCCAAAGCCAAGATGGTCGCAGGTCAACTCTTCCCACTGACCTGTCGAAGGAGCAAAATGTCAATTCAGAACAAGCTCACACTTTTCAAATCCATCATTCGTCCTACCCTCACGTATGCTTCCGCAACTTGGAGTCACGTTTCTTCGACTCAGATCAAAAAGTTGGAAGTCTTCCAAAACAAATTTCTCAGACAGGCCTTCAATGCCCCCTGGTTCGTCAGAAATTCCCAAAGAATTTCTTTTTGAGATTGCTCTTCGAACTTTTCACAAAGCTGAGGAACACCCCAATCCGCTCGTCCGTCAAGCAATTGACTACGACGAAAACGGCCCTTCCCGCCACAAAAGACCCAAGATGGTCCTTTTGTCCCTCGATCCAACACATTTGCCTTAAGGCAAATCCTCCTAAGTCGCCCATTGGGTGGTCTGCGGGTACTCTCTCGCAACTAATATAATAAAAACGCTCTACAAAAAAAGTCTTTTGTAGTTAATCGATTACTCCAACTATTTAAAAAATAATAATATTTAATCTCAAATTTTGATTTTTAAAATGCGAATATCTTCTAAATGAGTAGGGTAATCGATTAACTAAAAGAGACCTTTTTTGTAGAAAGTTCGATTTCCTATAAAACTATATGTTGCGCATTTTCTAATATTTATTTATCTACGAGTTATAAAATTTAGAAGAAAAAAGGAATTTTTTTTAAATTCTTCAAATGTTGACCTCTTATATCTTCTAAATGGTAAGAGCTATAAAAAAATTAGAAAATACCTTTATAGATACGACGTTTCTGAATCAATTTTATGTAGAACACGCTGCGTTCATTTATTCCAAAACATTTATTAATTTTCATTAAAAACTTTTTTAATATTTCATTCTTCATTTTAATTACGTTATTGTTGAGAAAAAATTGAAAATAAATTGTAAAAAGTGCTTTATTAATTAATTAAAAAATGACAAAGCAAACTAAACAACAAAATTGGTAAAAAGTGTAATTTCAGAACATAAAAGTTTATTGTCATTAAAAATAATTGTTTACATTTCTATAAAAAGTGATTTTTAAAATTTGGGATAAGTTCAGTGACCTCCCAAGGTCTCCAAATTCTCCGAATGTTAGATTCTAATGAAAAAACTATGACGCTAAGTTTAAATTAAGAAAAGGACATTTTTGTTAGCTTTTATTTAAAAAAAATTAAAAGATATTTGTTAATTGCGGCGAGAAAGGAAGCCACTTTTGCGATAAAACGTGTTGTTATAGATAATTTTGACCTTCAAATTATACCACACCAAGGTGAACAAAAAAATTCATTAATATGAAATTAGAAAGCACAAAATATTCTAATAATAACCAAATTTTATTTTATAAATCAATCTTGAGAATATAAAATTGTAACGACTGTTTTTATCCTTGGAATCATTTACATTGCTGTAAACAAAGGATAAAAGACGTAGAAGGGTCAAGAATGTTTTTATTATAACAAAATATAAATTTTATTAACTAAATAATGTTACAAAGACGAGTATTTTAAAATCTGTAATAAATAATACAAAATAATTCATCTAAAACACATTTCCGTGTGTATAAATATCACGAATGAGTACAACAAAAAACACAAAGTTAAAATAAATTATGTTGCCGGCGCATTTGCAACACCGAAAGCTGAGATAAAAACATTTATAACAGTTACTAAAAAAATTCCAATGACAGTAAAATTGTTTATCCTATTTGCAATACAAATTTCTTTATCATCTTTAACATTATATCTTGAATTCCAAATTAATCCAATGCCGACAGCAACCTGAAAGAATAAAAAACATGATTAGTGACAATGTTTATGTCAAGTTTTGATAACAACTGGAAGATAATTTTATCGCAAAACCACTCGTGTCTTGTCTAGAGTGACCTTTTGTAAACACGAGTCAACACAAATTATACTTGTTAATAAAACATAATTATAACTCGCGGCAAAATACAAAAAACTTACTTGAAGAATTAAACTAAACGAGATCAGAACTAAACTGGGATAAAAAAAGGGATGTCTGTTGAAGCTCTCCAAGACATATCTCAATTGATTCGCATTTGCTGAAAATAAAGCTAAATCCATCATTCCTTGAGCTAGAGTCTTTTTGTGTTGGTACACATTCACATCTGGAATAGATTCGAGATCACCAGGTAGGGCACTTCCGGTTTCAAGATCGGGCCCAAAACTGGGAGCGTAGGGAAACCTTCCTGGTTGCAGTTCCGGTCTGCGCACACCATCAACTTCATCCGGTTTTTCACTACCGCCTTCCGGGCCCGCCCGTGACGTTATCGTAGGAACTTCATCGCCGGATTTCTCCGGGTCTCCGTTGAAGAAGCCATCGTCGACTCCTGGGTACGGTTGGGACACGACTTCGCGATCGTCGTCTGGGTCATCGTCGGTTTCTGGGCCTGCTAGCGGCGGTTTCTCGTCGTTTACTGTAACAAGAGGAATTTTTTCCGAGTTGGGTTCCACATCTTCTCTTCGGACTCTTCGTGAAGCAGGAGATTGTGGTTTATTGTGGACTAAAGGCACTTTTTCGGTGTTTGGCGGTATGTCTTCTCCGCGGTCTCCTCGGGATGGAGGAGGAGATCGCGTGTTTGGGTTGGAATGATGTGAACTCATCACTGGCACTAGCACTGGGTTTGACTGAAGCAAATTCGGAACTGAATGATGTTAAAAAGGTTCACTGTTTGCGTTGTATTAGCGGGTTTACCAACAAGTTTATTTATGATTCACGTGGATCGGAGTGAACTCGCGGTGGTTCTGACTATCATGTTAATTTAGAATTCAAGGTTTTATGGTGTTTGCAAAGATGAGCTGTATTTACCACGAGAATAAGAACTGAGGGGATTTTTTGGGCTGATTTGCTCGAGATTAGAGGTTTTTGCGAAAGTAGGAATTGAGTAGCGGGGAATTTTCTCTTTGTGCAATGTTATTTATGAGAGATAATTACTCTCAACTATGCTTTTGGAAAGGATGGAAATTTTACGTCATGGGAATTTCTAAGTAAAGGGAAATGGGAGAAAACACCAGAGGAATGTGTAATGACAAGACTGGATAAGTCGATGACGTCAAAATTTAAATTTTAACCAGTTGGAGTGGTTATAAACAAAATTATTCACAAACTCTGACAGTTTAAATGTTCTAAAGTTATTCACTTCTTGTGTTTGACAATTATTTTTTTTAATAAAACAGTTATGAACCTGACATATTCGAAAAAATAAATTTCCCACATGATGAGCTCCTTGCTCTCTTCCCTCGTTCGTGCTGTATTAGTGCGAATGAAAGAAATTTTTTCCAGAAAATGATACTTTTTTCAAAATAAAAACCAAAACAAATAAAAGCTGGCGCCTTCGGCTCCCAAATTCTATATAAAACCCTATATATTTTTGAGAATCGGAAGCAAAAATTATAGGAAATTGCGCTCTCTATATATAAAAAAAATTACAAAAGCTGTCACTTTTGGCTAGAAAACTGTATTAAAGACTTTAAAATATTTTTTTTAGAGTTTCAGAAGCGAAAACTATTGTAAATTGGCCATAGTTTTGTTAGTCAAGTTGCTCAATATTTATTGTAATAACATACAAAAAGGTAGGTTATTTTTTTAAACATTTTTGATCAAAAAAATCCATTTAAATTCTTTGTGAAATTTCTCAACGAAAAAAATCTTGAAAAAGCTATTTTTTCGTTTGATTGCACAACTTGATATAAAACCTATTTTTACCTAATTATGTTGAAAAGCATTTCATCTAAATTTTTCCCATTAGTTCCTATTTTTAGACTTCAAACTAAAAAGTTTATAATACCTGCCAAGCCTAACGCCAACTCATTTCTTCTGTATTTCCGACGAGACATAATAAATTAACTCGCCAAAAACAAATTATCTTGAAACATAAAGAAATTCGTAATTATGAAACGATTCATTTATTGAAAAAAATTTGTTTTTCGTCTCTTCTATACTTACGAAATACCTGATTCATTTAAATTAGGTATTTACTTTCAAAAATTAATTTTCAATTACAAAAACATTAAAACGTCCTTAGGACAAAATAATAATGAAAGTATATAAGTATAAAACGCTGTTAATAGGCTCAATTTATGTTATATTTTTTTAATAGTAGCACAAAGATGGTAGGTTTAAAATTAAATTTTAGACCTTTTCTCTAATATTTTTTATTTCAGACAGGAACAAAATTATTCGCAATTTTCCTAATACTAAACTGTCTTAGTTTAATTTCCGCTGAAAGAAAAACAGTGAAAATAGTAAAAATCAAACGGGTTGGCTCGTCACCTACTATTGAAAAACCGGAAAACTCAAAACCATATCCTGCTGTCCCAATCGTAGAAATTTTAAAACCATATCCACAAGCAGTTCCGGTTCCTGCTCCTGTAAGTGTTGAAATCCTAAAACCCGAATTGATCGCCACTTCCAATTTATTCCCTTATCCTCCTGCCACTCCTGTTGAAATTGTACAACCCCCAGTACAAACTCTAGTTGAAGCAACAAAACCCTATCCTCCTGCAGCTCCTGTTGAAATTGTACAACCTGTTGTCGTTGATCAAATCCCCACTTTTCCGTATCCTGCTGCTGTTGCCAAAGAAATCAAATCTCCTGTTGTCACTACATTCCCTTATCCTTCTGCTGTTGTTAAAGAAATTGTCCAGCCTGTTCCTGTTCAAGAAGTTAAAACACCTGTTGTAACAGAATTCCACTACAATTTCACAACAGTTGAAGCTTCAAAACCCTATGTTCCTGTGGTTGTTAATGAAATCCCTACTTTTCCGTATCCTGCTGCTGTAGAAGTTGTACAACCTGTTGCTGCTGAAGAAATCAAAACACCAGTTCTGACCGAGTATCACTACAACCTACCTTCTGGAGAAATAGTGAAACCGTATCCTCCTGCAGTTCCTGTAGAAGTTATACAACCAGTTGTAGCACAACAAGAAATTGTGAAACCTTATCCTCCTGCAGCAGCTGTTGAAGTTGTTCAACCTGTTGCTGTTGAAGAAATTAAAGCACCTATTGTAACCGAGTACCACTACAATCTTCCGGTTGGAGAAGTTGTTAAACCGTATCCTCCTGCAGCTCCTGTAGAAGTCAAACAACCAGTTGTAGCATTCCCATATCCTCCAGCTGTTGTTGAAGAAATTAAAACACCAATCATCAGTGAATATCACTACAACATTCCTGAAATAGTGAACCCTGCGCCTGTTGTAAGTGTTGTTAGTGAACAAGTAGCAACATTTCCGTATCCTGCCGCAACTGTAGAAGAAATAGTAAAACCTTATCCTCCTGCAGCTAGTGTAGAAGTTGTGCAGCCTGTTGTTGTTGAAGAAATTAAAACACCAATTGTAACCGAGTACCACTACAATCTTCCTGCTGGAGAAGTTGTTAAACCGTATCCTCCTGCAGCTCCTGTAGAAGTCAAACAGCCAGTTGTAGCATTCCCATATCCTCCTACTGTTGTTGAAGAAATTAAGACACCAATCATTAGTGAATACCACTACAACATTCCTGAAATAGTGAAACCTGCTCCTGTTGTAACTGTAGAAGAAATAGTGAAACCTTTTCCTCCTGCAGCTCCTGTAGAAGTTGTACAACCTGTTGTAGCTTCATTCCCGTATGCTTCTGCTGTTGTTGAAGAAATTAAAACCCCTATTATAACTGAAACTCCTGCAGCTCCTGTTGTAGCAGCATTTCCCTATCCTGCTGCTCTTGAAGAAGAAATTAAAACACCAATCCTAACGCAATATCATTACAATATTCCTCAAGTTGAAGAAGTACATCCTGCTGTTGTTGACATCGTACAACCTGTTGTTTCTACATATCCCTATCCTGCTGCTGTTCCTATAACAGACCTCAAACCCTATCCTGCTGCAATTTAAAATTTTCTAAAATGTATTTCTATTGTGATATTATTAAATAAATAATTTAAATAATAAGAAAATAATTTAGTTTCGTAGAAGTGGTTTAGCTAAAAATTTAAGACGCCCTTGAGAGAAAAAAAGGTTTAAAAGCCGTTTATACAAGGCGTAATTAAATAGGTATTGTATAAAAATTCTACCTCAAAAAAAAGTAATACAAAAAATACAAGAAAAGCATTAGCTGGTCGGCCGATTGGTGGTAAAAAATGCATAATCTCTCATAAAAATAAGATTGTGCAGATGTTTTAAATATGTTTTTTGTAAAAGTTATGAGACTCTAGAACGTTGAGACAAAGGACTTCATTGGAAACTTAAAGAGGAAGAGCTGGAAAATGGGATTTCAGGTGGAAAGGTGTTAAAAATTTATTAATAATAATAAAGTTTTTTTTTTTTTAATAATTGGTACGCTACTGGTTCCTAAATACCACAATAAATAGCTTCGTGCGTTCCCCAATTATTTCATTATCACTAATTTGCATTCCAATTGATTACGTTATGAGTGGTTAATGAAAATATAATAGATTTGTTAAAAATGTAAGAGGCATAGTTCTACAAAAACCTTCGACAAGAAACCACAATGGTAAGTAAGTCTTTAATTTTTTTTCTTATTTAAAAAAAAATATTACAGGTACATGCAAGTGTTCTACTTGTGATAACTTCATGCCTTATACATGGAGTCCTGAGTTTATATATTCGAACAGAAGTACCAAATTCGGAAATTGTCCAAACTTTCCCACCCAAAACACCTACTCTGTATTCTACTCTACCAATAGGACCACTTGCTGGTTTCATTCAATTTTTACAATTCAACTTATTTGTATTTGATAGGTTTATTCATGCAATACCATAATACTTTATAAAAATATATTTTGTTAGTACCAATTACATAAAAAATACTTAATAAAATGTAGTATACATACAACTATCTTGCTTCAAACGACAATAAAATTGGACCATCTGGTTTATTAATAAGTAACGACTTTGAGTCAATTTCATGACCTTCCCACTTTATTTTATATTTCCTAGCCAACTAAAATCCCACGTTTTTCCTCCTTTTTTTTTAATAAAAAAAAACTTACCTTTAATATTAACATAATCATATTCTGCTCTGCAAATCTCCTTGCAATACACGACCTCTGCCCATGTCCGAATGGTATAACAAGATAAGGATGTGTCTGTACATAAGAAGGATTCCCTTTCATCCACCTTTCAGGCTTAAATAAATCCGGTTCAGGGAAATACTTCTCAAGCCGACTCAAAACTTGGTTTAAAGTCACTACAACTGTCTACACGGAGTTTTTCAAAAAAGTTAAATTCAAATCCCTCACCCCTGATGGCACTTTATACCCTGAGAAAACCACATCTGTGGTCAATTGACGTCCAACACCTATAGAAATAGGGCGAAGTCTTAGAGATTCTTTCACAGCACATTTTGCATATTCTGCTTTTTTGTATATTTCTGTGGTGATAGGAGATGAAGGCTTTGGGAGTAAACGACAAGATTCTTCAAAGAGGGCATCTTGAGTTGAAGGATTGGTTGCTAAATGGTAAAGAAGAAAGCTTGAGGAGTAGGTAGTAGTGTCCATGCCTGCTAGTAAAAAGTCACAAACTACTCCTATAATGTCCTTGAAGTCAAGAGAAGCTGATGCTAAGTATCTCTCAAGGAGAGTAGGAGGATTTGATGTTTTCTCCTTGAAGGTCGAGAGTTTTAAAGCAACGAGATCAATAGCAACACTGAAATATTTTTTTGAGATTGCAGATTTCCGCCAAAAAATGATAGTTCTGTAGTTGACCAACTGATAAGCGAATTTTCACCATGTTTTTTACCTAAACTCAAATCTATGAGCCTTGGATGCGCACTGACAAGATTTGGGAGTGGGGATACCATAGAGAGGCATCAAGGTCACTCACTCTAGATAGGTTACCTAGATAATTTGAACCAGTGTCCTAGTTTAAACAAAATTAAATAAAATAAAACTGTTGTACAAGTTTTTTAGTTTGAGTCAACTACAGTACTATCAATTTTTGGCGGGAATTCACAGTTTTGAGTCATTTACTGAGCAATGAGTATGTGCAGTACTGTTATTGGAACACCGTTATTACCTCTCCATTAATTCTTGTGCCTTTCTCAGCCTTCTGTAAGCCGGAGTCTCAAATTTTCGCCACAATTTAGGCCCATTATCAGTTTTTAGAATAGTACTATTTGTGATAAAGGCAGAATCTAGCAATTTTGTACTTTTTGAATTCGGATCTAACTCATCATCATGAAAACTGTGAAATCTTATATCAAAAGCTGCAACTCCAATCACTAAAAAATCCGAATTTCTAAAGTGTTCTAATCATTTCTAAATTATTAAAATCTATTCTCACACTCTAAAAATAACCTTGAAAGTTCTGGAAGAAAATCAAATGTTGATTCTGTGTGAATCTTTTTAAGTCGTGTTTCGATCCATTCAGTTATGACATCATCAGAGCCTTTAATAAAACTGAGCGATTCAGTGGGGCCTGAGAGGCCTTTCTGGAAGACTTTTCGTATCCTTGACCATTCCGGGCCATTTCTGTTGATTTGGTTTGTTTAAATGTGATTTGGGGAGTTAATCTAAACTCACGTTGGTAGTAAACCCCCCGAATTGTAGATGTGGGGCCTATCTAGCCGGTATTTTTCTAGAGTCAGGTGACTTCGTCTGTAGGGGTAGGTACCCTCAGTGTGGAACATTTTTGCAATATCGTCTGGGTCCCCCAGCCAGACAATATGTTCCCCTGGGACAATCTCTTCTCTGATAATTGGGCCATAGAGTTGGTAATTTTTAAGGGCGTTTTTGTGCAATCTATCGAACTGATAGCGACCTAAAACGATATCTAAACTCTAGGTGAAAATCTAAATAAATTCTTACTCACCTATAAAAGGGAAATAGAGGTAGAGGGTTCCAATTAAGGGAAGTGAGAGAGGTCCTGGGATTTGTTTAAATTCTTTTGCTTGATCAACAACAGTACTTAAAAACTTTCCATGATAATAATAATTACTTGTTCTTATTGTTAAGAGATAATGAACACATTTTTTGCTGAGTAAACACATTGATAAAATTGATTGGCACTTAATTAATAAAAAGAAACTAATAAATGGTTTTAACACATGAAAAATGGTTGTTGGAGGTTTGGGAAAGAAGTATAAAGCCTAGATATAAAGAATATAAAGAAAAACATGTAAATAAGAATGAATAAATGGAGAGGGGGCACGCATATTTTTAAATATTTTAAACAAAAATATTCACATAAATTGGCAAAAAGCTATAAATTATGATAAATGGGGTGTAAAAATATCACAAAATTAGAGATTTTTATAAAATTAACAGTAATAAAATGAACACAAAAATTAATAAAAAATTTGAGGTTGAAGTTTTGAACTTCAAAACGACCTCTGGTGAGTTTAAGCAGAGATAAATGCGGGTAATTCAAACTTTGTTGATTTATTCACGTTAAATTATTACAAAATAAGAATGTAACAAAGAAATAATATCTAAACATTAAATTATCATTTATTGCTTTCTTTTTCTGTAAAATAATAATATAACAATAATAATAAAACGATGAGGTTGAAATCTTGAACTTCAAAAGCGACCTCTGGTGAGTGTTACAAAAAGCCGTAAAAAATTCAAAATTTAGTTTTTTATTTAAGTTAAATCGATACAAAACAATATTTTAGTAATAAAATAAAAAATTAAATTGTCTTTTGTTGGTTTTTATTTCAGTAAAATAATAATACCACAACAATAATAAAATAAAATCACAAATTTAATAGCGACCTCTGGTGAGTGCCACAAAAAAGGCGGTAAATTCAAAATGTTTATTGTCACGTCCAAGGTAAAAAATTACAAAACAATACTGTACCAACGAAATAATATCCTAAATAATAACTCGGTATCAAATACTCTTTACTGTAACATTTTTTATAACGCAATGTTTTCAATAGATTAGTATCAGTGACGTAATAAGCCGAAAACCAGTAAATAATCGGACTTGCAGAACATAACATTCTTGTAGTTACTTGAATATGAATATTTAAAACACAAAAAATTGTTAAAATTGTGGCATGAATCACAAATACTGCTAAAAAATTATCTAAGACAAAATTAAACAATTTATTAATCGACTTGGGGCATTGTTTAAAAAATTGAAACGAGTGTCCTAATATAATAATAATAATTGGGCTTGCCAACAAAAAATTTGGAATTTGTTTAAGCTCATAATACTGGAGAAATCCCACTTTCCAGTAATGAGACTGTATGTAGGAATACGCTAAGGGGATTTTACTGTAGCACCAGGTTTGATTGTGATTTAGAAAACTCCCTGGAAGTACAAAATTTGCAACATCTTTATGATTTAATACAAGATGATGTAAATCAGTTTTAAAGTTTTTACAAAATGTTTTGTAAGAAAACAATTGGAAAGAAATAAATGGTAGCATACAAATAAAAACTAGAACTACTGTTAAAACTATAAATTTAGAAGTGTATAACAAACACTCAAATATTCGTGTTCTCGATTTAATTTTTTGTAGAAACAAACAAATTAACGCATAGACCAAAAATCCAATATTTAGGACCCCATTTGACCTTGTACATGTACTCAGACAAATTGGAATAATATATGTGAAATCTCTGGCCTGAAAATGATTCTGCTTGATGTATTTTTTATACAGCAGTGTGGAATTTAACATAGATTTGAAAGTTAAATAGCAAAAGACTGACTCTGTGTATGGTGCTGTAAAAAATACAGATGCGGGGTTAAAACAGAATAGAATAGTGGCTTTAAAAGCCAAATTTTTGTTCATGATCACAGTTGATAACTCGTAAAGACATTGTGCCGACTTTATGAAGCTAAAAATGTTGATTGTGATGAATGTTAGAAGAGTTAATGAATCAACAGAAAGGAATGGTATTAAATATTGTAAAATTGTAACAAATATCTTCGCTAAATATGGATAAAACGGAAAAAACGCTAAAGTGTGTTCATAAGTGTATCCAAATATTGAAATATGCGTAAAATGATGAGCGTCCCATCTTACAAAGCCTCCAAGTAAATGAGTGACTATTTTATCGGATATTCTAGTTTCTGGTGGTTTTGGATAAGTGTAGGCGTCGGCTTCATGGTCAGGTATCACTACATTAGAAACATATTGGATAAATATGAGTAAAAAGCGAGAAATGAGGGCTGTTTTCAATATAACCTCACTTTCAGACATGTCCTAAAACAAACAGTATAAATTTTATAACAGACTTGAAAGCACATTTTTGTCTTGTAAGACCTGTATTTCTTGCTAAATTTTACATTTTAGTGCTAATTTTAAAAGTTTTTCGTTATTTAACACAAGAAAATAGAATTTGAGAATATTGCCGGTTTTGACGTAACGGATGACATAGCGCATGACATGCGCATGACATAATAATACTACCAGAGACACTGACTGGGGAGAATGCTGATTGAAATATTTATGCCTACCATTTTTGTTTACATTTGTAAAAAAACATTTTGAAAAATTGCAAAAAAATATCTAATTACACACAAAAATAGTATTACATAAAAAATAAATTTTTTTATACTTGCATTAAAAAAATAAAAAAAGTTACTGAAACATAAAAAAACTTAAATAAATTAGGGTGGGCCAAAAAAAAATCGATTATTTTTTTTAACTTCCGACACTGAAAAATTAATTTCTAAGAACCTTTAAAAAATGCTTTTTTAAGATGAGCTTTTAATTTTAATAGGAAAGACTCGCTCATCGCCGTTTTTTTTTAGTTCCATATGGTAAAATCCATATCTCGTTATTGCTTAATTGTTCAAAAAATTTGTATTTACATTTTTTGTAGGAAATTAAACGTTCTAAAAAAGTTATCTTACAATTTTTTTATATTTCTTACCATTTAGAAGATATCGGAGGTCAAAGTTTGAAGAATTTTGCAATTCCTTTTCTACTTCTAAATTTTATAACTCAGAGATAAATAAATATTATAAAATGCACAATATATGGCCTTGTAGAAAATTAAACGTTCTATAAAAAAGGTCTCTTGTGGTTAATTGATTATTCTTACCATTTAGAAGATATTCACATTTTAAAAACTAAAATTTGATAGTAAATCCCCAATTTTTTTTTAAATGATTGAAGTAATCGAATAATTACAAACGACTTTTTTTGAAGAGCGTTTAATTTGCTACAAAACCGTATGTTGCGCACTTTATAATATTTATTTATCTACGAGTTATAAAATTTAGAAGTGAAAAAGGAATTATTGCTAAATTCTTCAAACTTTGACCCCTGATATCTTCTAGAGTTATAAAAAAATGTAAAATACCTTTTTTAGAGAATTAAATTTCCTACAAAAAATGTAAATAAACTTTTTCTGTACGATCAAGTAGTGACGAGATATGGATTTTGCCATATGGAACTAAAAAAAAATGGAAAACTGCGATGAAGGAGTCTTTCCTATTATAATTAGGAGCTCATCTTAAAAAGCATTTTTTAAAAGTGCCAAGGAACCAATATTTCAGTGTCGAAAGTTAAAAGAAAATTGTTGATTTATTTTGGCACACCCTAATAAATATACCGGGTGTAAAAAAAATTAGGCTCACCCCATTTTTTAATAGTATTTTTTAAAATAGAAAAACGAAACTTAGGAAACTTATTATGTTAGAAAATCTCCATTAATTAAATAAAAAATAAACTTTTTATCACTTTCGGTTTTACCGGAAACGACCGTAACTTTGGATTTTTAAATAGAACACTATACATACTTTTGTATTTTTGGAATCTACATTAAATTCTGAGTGTAATAGACTACTTTTTATAACTTTTCGAAAAATAAATTTATTTTTTTGTAATTTTTGTTTTTTTATCTAGAAAGCTGTGATGGTTAAAAAATAGTTTTAAATAATGTAAGCAACCATTAAAAAATAAAAGCTGTATTATAAATGCTCTAGATTAGAAAATACAAGACTTTTAATTAAATGAAATTAGTTTTTCCGGCTTAACTATTTTTTTTCAAATGGAACAATAGTGGCTCATCCGACTCTTTAAATTCATTTTTTTTTGTGAATTTAAAGATACCAAAATTTAAAAAATCCATTCACCACTTTTTGTAATATTTACAAAAACAATTTAGAGAAAAACTCCGAAAATGTTTACTGAAAAAAAAATTAAGCAAGCTGTGCACTAACGTCAAAATTTGACTAAAGTAACAGTTTAAGCTTAACGGCCGTATTTTTCATTTTGTTGTCTGTCTAAACATATTGTCAAAATGCCAGTGTATTCAAAAAATGAAAGAGTTGATATGCTGCTTGTTTATGGAGAGTGTAGGGAAAATTCTGTTCAAGCAGCAATGGTTTATCGAAATCGGTATCCCAACAGACGTCACCCATCACGTCATTATTTTAGTAACCTTGTGAAAAAATTTAGAGAAGGGCCTGATTACGTTGAAGAAAATTTTATTGTCGATGAAGACACAGAGATTGCTGTTTTAGCGTGGTAAATATGCACCCAACTAAATCTTTGCGAGAAATTGCCACGGACTGCGATATAAGTCATCAGTCAGTATGGAAGATTTTAAAAAAACATAGATACCGTTCTTTTAAATACAGTTTACACCAACATCTCCATGAAAACGATGATGAAAGACGATTGAATTACTGTAACTTTTTTTTTGGAGCAAATGGGTGAAGATCCATTGTTTCCTAGTTGCATCTTTTATACTGATGAGAGTCGTTTCACTAATAATGGCGTTTTTAACAGAAATAATACACGTTACTGGGCTTAAAGAAATCCCCATCTTTTAAGAGAAAATAATTTTCAAGAGCGTTTTGGTTTTAATGTTTGGATGGGTATTGTTGGACAACGACTTATTGGACCCATTATTTTTGATGGACATCTGACTGGACAAAGATATTTAGAGTTACTCCAAAACGAAATAGAAGAATTTATCAGTAAATGTGTTTGGAAGATTATATTATCAGCAAGATGGAGCACCATCTCACAATTATAGACCAGTCGTTGAATATCTGAACCACAATTTTGAAAATAGTTGGATTGGTACTAATGGCCCTGTTAGGTGGCCCGCTAGATCTCCTGACCTAACCCCGCTAGATTTTTTTTTGTGGGGTCATATTAAAAATGAAGTATACAGAATTCCTGTTCAAGATCGTCAAGATCTAGAAGCCAGATTGAGACACAGTATTGCACAAATTACTGCTGAACAATTGCAAAACGTTATCACAGAAATTATAAATTGCGTTCAAAAATGTCAGGAAGAAAACGGAGGACATTTTGTAACAATAAAATTTTCATCGAAAACT
Source organism: Tribolium confusum (assembly GCA_029207805.1). NCBI lineage: Eukaryota > Metazoa > Arthropoda > Insecta > Coleoptera > Tenebrionidae > Tribolium > Tribolium confusum. The sequence goes on from JALGAY010000004.1 coordinate 4,343,159, forward strand.
TTTTTTAATTCCATATTTAATTAATCTAATAATAATAGCACCAATGTGTATTATAAAATTTCTTTTCACAATAAATGAGTTACGACGTAATAAACCATTACGTCGGTTACATTTTCTATTTTTTTTTAAAATTGTTTTTGTAAATATTACAAAAAGTGGTAAATGGATTTTTTAAATTTTGGTATCTTTAAATTCACAAAAAAAATGAATTTAAAGAGTCGGATGAGCCACTATTGTTCCATTTGAAAAAAAATAGTTAAGCCGGAAAAACTAATTTCATTTAATTAAAAGTCTTGTATTTTCTAATCTAGAGCATTTATAATACAGCTTTTATTTTTTAATGGTTGCTTACATTATTTAAAACTATTTTTTAACCATCACAGCTTTCTAGATAAAAAAACAAAAATTACAAAAAAAATAAATTTATTTTTCGAAAAGTTATAAAAAGTAGTCTATTACACTCAGAATTTAATGTAGATTCCAAAAATACAAAAATATGTATAGTGTTCTATTTAAAAATCCAAAGTTACGGTCGTTTCCGGTAAAACCGGAAGTGATAAAAAGTTTATTTTTTATTCAATTAATGGAGATTTTATAACATAATAGGTTTCCTAAGTTTCGTTTTTCTATTTTAAAAAATACTATTAAAAAATGGGGTGAGCCTAATTTCGTTTACACCCGGTATAACATAAAATATCATATTTTTTTTAAATTTTTTACAATGTTTGTATAGCTTTTACAGCTAAAAAATTGCTTTTTAAATATTAGTGGATCGTATGAATATAAAAGAAGTATTTTAAGTCTAAAACTTTTTTATTTATTTTTTTAAGGTAGAGGTGATTATCAGATTATTTAATTTATAGGTATCTTGCTTCTTCAAAGGAGACTAAAACTTTCAGTCACCTAGAAATTTTTACATCATTCCGAAGCTCTTGAAAAAACGATTTTTTTATATCATTACGTCAAATTGATAACTGTGTAAATAAAGTCAAAATTACATCATAAATTTTGTGGGATGGTAAATGTGATTTCTTAAAAAAAAATTGCTACTGATCCTATTTTTTTATTTACTTTCCATGATTGGTAATTTATTATTTATTTTATTTTAAGACTTAAAACTTCTTTCATAAATGAATATTGAATACACAGTTAAAACTTAACTCTACTGGGTTGCAGTGTAATTATTTGCATTTTTGCAAATGTAGGCGAGTTTTTTTTGTCAGGACCTGTTTGTTTAAGACTTTTCAGAAAGTCAACTGTAACCTAAATGTATGACACACTTTTATAAACTAGACTATAAATTTTTCTTGTGATTTTGATTTTATTTACAAATCTAGCAATTTGGCGCAATGATATAATTTTTAAGAGTTTTTAATTGGTTTAAAATATAATAATTTATCTAGTTTAAGGATTTTCATTAGACCGAAACACTCTCTTTTTGCAATAATTATTTTGAAGTAAATGTTTTATTTTTTTTTTTATAATAAAAACAAAAATTTTTGGTTGCTGTTTTGTCTATTTTCCAGTTGTGTTTTTGAAACAAAAATTCTGTAATTTTTTTAACATGTCAATTATTATTTCTAAAAAATTCACACTACAATTTGATGAACCAGCTACATTTTATTACTAAACACAACAGAAAAAATAAATAAATAACATTAAATAATAATATTGACACATGGGCATAAAATGAGTCAATTCACTTCATCTTAATTCGAAAATTTTTCACAGTCCACTAGTTTTTGCGCTTCATTCTGAAACAAAAAATTAAATAAAATTTTTTTTTGTAAAATTAAATATACCTGAATAATTTTGTAAATTAGCATAATCGTGTCGACTGATTCCTTGCATTTGTTGACTTCGCCATCTGTCGGATTGCGTTTTCCCCAATTTGGCGTAAAATTTAATTGGGCTGCACATATTCCCACAATTGTTATTAACAAAACGCTTAACAACACTCGATGCATTTTATACAACTTTTTAACTAAATTTCAAGTTTGAAAGCTTTCGACTGAATGACGTTTTGTGAAGAACAACATCGAGCTTTTATAGCAAAGCCAAGCGGAGTAATTGACAAACCTCTCCAACCAACCCCCGCCCACCAAATTAATTAAAGAAACCCTTTTGTAAATATCAAAACACCATGTAAGAATCTTAACAATCATCACATCCGTTTAAGAAGCCCTTAAAAATTTTTCCAGAATTAAAAGAAATTATTTAAAGTAATTTAATGAATTTTCAGACGGATTCAACAAATTTACACAAATTTACATTTGCAGATCGAAATTAAATAAACTGCATTATTGTGGCAAATCGTTTAAGTAAACTTTTCAATTTAATCAATATTTCGTTAACTTTATTAGGTTTATTAGAAAGTTAGCTAACTAATGAAACGATCGAGTTTATTTGTTTTTCTTTTCTTTACAATTTGATTTCTATGTTTGCGGAGGATATATTTATAAACCCAGTAATGAACTTCTTCTTTGCTTTATCTTTTATTATTATTTGTAGCATTAAATTAAAAAGATTTAACAATAATTCATTCAATATTGCCATTTGGCACAAAATACCTATTAAATTTTATTACCATAAGCATATTCGCAACCCTTTTCCACAAGATTTACTTGGAACGCTTCATTAATACGAGATAAATTTCTGCTAAGAGCGGTCTTAACGACTTATAAAGGCACGTGGCAGATTAAAAAACACGAAATAGGACATGGGTGGGTATACACAGTTTTTTTTTTCTAAATTTAAAGAGAACAAAAGTTATTTGCATATTTAACTATCGTTACAGTTCTCAAGCAGGAAAATTACAGGTAACAAGAGCCTAGCTTGAGTGCTTCGTAATCACACGAGTTACTGTAATACGCTTTAACTCACGCATGATATACATTATTTTAACTACAGGTGTTCAGAATTTTAAAGAAAATATGCATTTTTCCTGGTGTAAATATTTTTTTTTAATAAAAATTCCAGCAACAAAATCAGCCAATTTTTTTCCCTTGTTTTATAAAGTTTAGCAGTAATAGAATAAGCACCTAAATCTACGTAAAATAAGATTAGCTTCATTAAATGACTGTTAAGGATAATTAATCAATTTCCTTATGTCACTCAGTTATGTAAGAAGTTTAATATGACACTCAGTTAGATAGTAAGCATTGAAACTTAATTCAAATGTCCTATTTAAGCAGACGCATATAAATAAAAAAACTTTTACCTACTCGTATACAGTGTGGTGGTAAACTAAGGAACAAAATTCATAATTTTTAATAAAGTCGTTGTTTCTGAAAATTAAAAATCTCAGCACAGAATCCTAATTTTTTCTGTCATTTTGACAATTTCTGTAAAAAAGTGTAAACAGTATTGCATGTCAGACTTGAGTGTAAAAAATTAGTTTTTGTAAATTTAGGTAGCCAACATAAATGGATTACTTTCTCAAAAAATTGTTGTCTGAGGTACCAATTTTTTTACACCATCATTTAAGTAATTGGACCGCCTACAAAAAACACCAAAAAAATGGGGTTGTCATTTAAAAAAACTACTTAATGATGCGCAATAATACATGACGTCATAAGTCAAAGTTTTATGTCATAATATGTGTGGTTTTGCTCAAAAACATTCAATAAGAGAATGATGAGTTTTGTTCCTTACTTAATCATCACACTGTATGTACAACATTCGGTGAAAATAAAAATGACGCCAATAAACACGTTAAATATTTTGAAAAATTCAAGTAAATTAAAATAATTTCTCGTTCATTTAAATTTGCTATCAGATGATTATAATAATTGAGAAAACATGTGGTTAGAAATTTTAAGACAAACACTAAAAATTCGTTTAGAAACGAGTCTTTTTTATATAGGTACAATGCCGGCTACATCATACATTCTACTAGTAACATAATATTTATTACAAAGTTATGATAGAACTAAAAAATGTATTTTTTTATTATTAGAATGTATTTATTACTTAACACGTGACAAGAATTTCATTTACTATTATTGATTACAAGCTAATTATATCTGATTTATGACAACTTTGGTTTATGGCTTTGAGCAAGCACTTCAGGACAATAAAGACTTGTTTACGTTTTGGCAATTTATACGTCATTTAATTGACTTTTCTTGTAGTTTTCTGTCCGCATTTTCATCATTTTTATAATATTTTTTATTATTTAATATTTGTTCTTAAATATTTTGTTTTCTACTCTGTGGCAGCGGACAGATTTTCAATTATTAACTGTGTGTTATTTTTAATTTACCCAAAATATGATAAGTGTAGAATTTTGAAAATTTAAATTAGCTGTAAATATTGCAATTTTTAATTCAAAGCGCACTGCAAGGTTAAGCAATAATGCTGTCTCTATCAGGCACATTTTTATGTAGTTCCAGCTAACGAGTGAAAACTCTATAATTTTCTATAACTTTCTACAATTTATTTTGTAGGGAAAAGTAAAAAAACGTTGAGTAACTAGAAAAAGCTTCCATATTCTACAACCGTGTATAAAACAACAACCAAAAATAATTTGTATACTTTTAAGGACTCTGGTTTAGAAAGGAGATCGTTACCAACTTATGGAAATCTAATGACCACTCAAATCGAGATTTTTTTATATCAATCGATAGCTCTTGAAATAAGGAGCCATTGGTATCATTGCGCTAACTTTGTAGGTCATCAAATAAAGTCCCTATTGAAGATAAAAAAATAAAAAACGGCAATACAAAATGCATTGGCATGAGTGAGAGCCAGTGAGGTCGGACAAATTGAGAGGTAGGAATGTTTGGAAGTCTATAAATCGTCAAAGCTTGGTTTGGACCCTAATAATATCGTACTTTTAACAATAGGCTTAAGAGGAGTATGGAGGTAATTTCTCTTATGGGAATTCCAATGTAAACGCGCGAATCTGTAGCACTTTTATTTATGAAAATATTTTCAAAAATTTGGCACAATCATTCTTCTCATTGTTAACTACAAAATAACTGGAAGTGATTTTTAAAAAAATGTTTATAAATAATATAAAATAATTATTAAAACATTATTAAAATTTAAAATCAACGAAATTAAAAATTTAAAAAAGTCAAAATATAGTCCATGTTATTATAATACTTGTAGCAAAAACGTTTTTATTTTTTTTTATAAACAAACTAGCTACAGATTCGCGCGTTTACATTGGAATCCCCTATACTAGAGAAATTGGTAACTACTCCTCTTAACGCCATAGGAGGATGCATTATCTATTTAGCCGGTTTCTGACCTCAGGCCCAAGTATTTTTTTCTACCGACTTCTTATAAATGACAAGTGAGAGTTTTATTAACTCAGTGACAGTAGTTATTTAAACTTTAAATTAATCTAGCCAGTTTATTTGAAGAAATACAAAGTTGACGCAATGATACCAATTGCTCCTTATTTCAAGAGCTATCGACTGATATAAAAAAATCTCGATTTGAGTGGTCATTCTTGTATTTTAATTCGATTAAGTTGTGTTATTGTTAAAAAAAATATTTACTTGTTTTAAGCTTCTTTAACAAAACTGATTTTATAAAACGCGTTTATTACTTTTTTAATATACTTATTATTTTCTAATCTGCATCTTAGAAAAACACTTATTAAAACACTCATTTAGCGTACTTTAATAGCCATTACAGCCATATGTTCAAAGTAAAAAATTTTTTTAAATAAAATCGGTTGATCCGAAAGTAGGCCGAATGTAATTCGGATCTAGACAATTTCGGTGGCAGGACTAGCAGGTTAAAATGTCACTGTCACAATAATAAACAAATGGCTTGTATTTATTTATTAATTTAACCGTGCTATAAACATTAAATTGTGGCAAATGGAGGAAATATTATCAGAATCTGAAATAAAAATTGAAGAAGAGGAAATAGATGGAGATTGTGACAGGTAACCTTCTTAAACTAGAGCCTCTTCATTCTTTTTTGCGTTATTGTAGCAACAATGAGCTAAGTACAATTACAAAACAAATAAAAAACAAAAAATCACGACGAGGCAGACCTCCTGCAAACACAAAACCTGAAAAAATTCCATTACCTCCATCTGACCACACTGATAAAACCTGGAAAGAATATCTGAAACTCGAAAACAGTCTACAAACATATTACTGCACTCAATGCCCCTTTGAGACAAAATGGAAGTGTTACTTAAAAAGCCACATTAAGAAAATTCACTCAACTGAGGAGGCCAGAATTTATAGTTGCTTCAAATGCAAGTTCACAACGAAATGGAGGTTCAGTTTGCATAATCATATGAAGGTCCACAGTGCTCCTGGTACTGTTAAAATGCATAAATGTCCGAAATGCGATTATCAAACGAAATGGAATAATGGACTCACTAGTCATATGAAAGTACACATTCTTCCCAAAGTAATGAAAGTCACGATTTATAAGTGTAATGAATGCGATTTTGAATGTAAAAACAAGCTTGATTTGACACACCATGAAAGAATGGATCATAATCCACTCCAGACGGTGTATAAATGTCCTTTGTGTTCGTTTCAAACCAAATTTAGGCATGGAGTCAATAAGCATGTCAAAGTTCATAACACAGTTAAACTGTGAGTGATAATATTCATTACGTCACTAGTTACGAAATGAACTCAAACAGTAGTCCTAGATAAAAAAAATATGATGAAACGTATCTAGTCAGTTAGAAATCTTGTCGTGTATTATATTTATTTATGTATTTAAAATAAATTTTAATACCGTTTTTTGCGACGATATAATATGTCTACAAGACAAAAACATTGCAATGTAAAAAACTTTTATATTTACAACGTAACAACAATCTTTCCTCTCAAATGTCCTTTATTAAGTTCCTGGAAGGCTTCAGGTAAATTTTCAAATTTAAATTCTTTATGAATTAAGGGATTTATCTACAAAAAAATTATATAACTAGATTCAGGTTTTTATTTTACTTACGTGTCCGTTAGAAATTAGCTTATTAATAAATTGGAATCCACTTCCAGAAGGTACAAAAAATCCCCACATTAAGCATTTTTGTTCACCGGGTGGTTTAATATTGTGTGAAAAAAATGATACTGCACTGTTTAATAAACCCCCAACTAAACCATATTTGTCAGTATTTAAAAGTAGAGGAGAATTTAGTGTTATATAAGTGCCAAATTTCCAATTTTTTGGTACATTTTCGTAACCAAATTTGGCACAGTCAAGTATAATATGATAACTAGAATTTTTAATTAGAAAAAGCGCAAAAAATCAAATTACTTACTATCCTTCTGATTCAATGTGATTTAAGTAATCTTTATCTTTGTAATCAAAGACACAATCAGCTCCTAAAGACCTGACTAGAGGCACAGCATCGGTGGAACAAGAACCAAAAACCTACATTTTTTATTTTAACGAGTGACCAGTATTTTTTTCATTTAGAGCAAGCCATGATTTACCCTTTAAAATGGTTTACTAATAGTTTGCAGTGGTTAAGGTTATAATTTAAGTCATGGTTTACTCTCACTGAATTTTTTTTTGTCACTTGATATTTCTTACCGTACAACCTTGGGACTTTAATAATTGCACTGCGACTGTTCCAACGCCCCCAGAAGCTCCCAAAATCAAAACTCTTGTGCCTTTTGTACCTTTAACTAGTAAATTTCCAAAGAGAAATAGTGCAGACCATGCTGTCATTGTGGCATAAACTAGGGACGCACTTTCGGCTTCACTTAAGTTTTTGGGTTTTTTACAAATCTGCAAAATGCGATTATTAAGTTCTTAAAAAATTCGCCTTACATGTGCTTTATTTGCAATAACAACTTCTGAAAAACTTCCTTGTTTATGAATGGGAACAAATCCGTAAACTTTATCTCCAATAGAAAATGAAGTCCCAACGTCTGGACCTTTATAAATGATAGTTCCACAGAAATCTCTCCCTAAAGTTAGGGGCAATTCCATTTCGAACTTTCGGGGGATTTGGAATAAAGTCCTGCCATAACCACCTGAATTAATTTAGAATTAATGTTTTATGGTTTCAGTAAAGCAATAATTACCCAACATTAAATTATCAATAGGATTAACAGAAGCAGCTTCTACATTAATTAAAACATCATCAGGTTGTTGAATTTTGGGAATTCGAATTGGCCCATATTGAAGCTCCTTTATGTCTCCATAAGAATGAATTTGCCAAGCGTTTGCTTTACTTTGTTCACATATTTTAACTTTAACTGCATTTGTACTTAATAAACGACTGTCTTTTATAGCAAAATTTATGATTTTTTTAAACATTTTTGACGTTTATTTGTAGGGTTATGTTTATAACATTTGAGCTACTTGCCACAGAACACTCTACTTGCTATGGGACATCTTATCTACTACGCGCCAAATTTAAAATTTGAGTTAATTTATGAAATTGATTTTTCAAATATTTTATACGTCTAAATAACACCTTTAAACAAATTTTATTTAAATTTTATTTTATTAAAAAATTGTTACATCAATTATTTCTTATTTATACAACAAATATTTTATTGTGGAACTCCATAAACCGTTTGGGGTACAACAGGTGCAGGAATTTCTTGTACAACAACTTGATCTACAACTTGAGGAATTTTATATTCGTAACTAACCACCAGAGGTTCCTGTGGTACTGGCACAACTTCAGGAACAGCAGGAACTACGGGAGTTTCAACAAGAGCAGGTTGAACAAAGGGAGTTTCAACAACAGCTGGGTGGATAAAAGGAGCTGCAGGAGCTTCAACAACAGCAGGTTGAACAAAAGGAGCTGCAGGTGCTTCAATATCAGTTGGGTGAACAAACGGAGCTACAGGAGCTTCAACAAAACCTGGATGAACAAAAGGAGCTGCAGGAGCTTCAACAAAACCTGGATGAACAAAAGGAGCTACTGGAGTTTCAACAACACCATTATGAACAAAAGGCACTGTATAATTATAAGTAGCAGCTACTCCGGAGACGAAGACTTGTCCAGCAGCGAAATCAGCAAGAGGTCTATGCAATTCCGGATATACTCCACCTGGAGCACCATAAATCAGTTGTGGAGCGGCGACATGGGGGTAAGAGTATGCGTACGAGAACGGTACTGGGGCGACTTGCTCTTCAGGGGCGACGTAAACAGGAGCATGGATTTGTGGAGGTACGAAAAGTTCGCTACTGGGTAAAGGCAAAGGGGCGGGGTAGTTTGGTGCGTAATTCAAGAACGGGTTGTTGTAGAATTGTGGAAGGTAAGGGTAGGCAAAGTTTGGTGGTAGGAAAGGTGCAACAGGTGCGGCAGGGTGGGTCACTACTGGAGTTGTAGGGGCGACAATTTCTTCATGGTGGAGTTCTACAGGGTGAACAGCAGGGATGGTGTAGGTGTATTCGGTTTTAATTGGGGTGATTACAGGTTTGGGTTCGTCGGGAACGCCGTAGACTACGGATGGGACGACGGGTTCAGGGATTGGGAGAGGGTATAAGGCGTTGGTGCTGATGGCTAAAGCCAAAACTATGGCAAATATCTAGGTAGAAATAGAAGATTATTTTAAATTATTGTTTTTAAATTCTTGTTTAACTTACCGCTTTCATTGTGTTTTGGCTTTTTTGAACACTTCTGTTTGGAAATGGTATTGGAATTGCTTTTATAGTGTTGTAGTTTGCTAAAGGCAAATATGTAACGACTTTCGAATTATTTTGATTTTAATCTGATGAGTTTTCAAAGCGGTTTGTAATGAGTTTTAACAATTAGGTACTGTTTTTTAATTTGTTATCGGAAAAAAATTCAGAAAAACATAATTATTACTTTGGTAATTTTGGGTTTTATCTGCAGAAAATGTATAAGAAAGCATGCTGTCTAAGTATATCTTCATTAATTATTAAACATTAGACGAAATAGCGTTTTTAGTTCTCAGAATGGTACAATATCGCTTTGACTTCTGACTTTGAATTTTTGGAAAAACAATATTGTCTTTGTTTTTACTGATTTAAAAAATGGAATTGTTTCTGGATTTAGTAAAATAAACAATAATATAGTATAAATACCTGAAATAGGTTGCAAAATTTATGACAATCATTAAATTAACCTTCTGATAATATTGTCTATTGTCTGTTGTAAAATAACCCGATGAAATCTATGAAAGCAAAAAATTTTGTGTGCTTGGATCAAGCCATCATAAATCAGTTCGAATTATTTTATAACATTATCGAAGTTTTGAAAATGTTTCTTTTGTATTTTTTAATTTTAAAATGTCGACTTATATTTTATTTGTACCTGATAATGGATTAAACCCGAATTAATTCGAAACCGTTCCTACTCACAATAAGTTTTAATTATATTTGAGAAGACTTTGTGCTTATAACTTTTTATTTCTTTTTTTTAATTTTATTATTCTAATAAGATTCTATTTTTATTGTTATGTTATTTGCTTTCTAAACATATGGTAGAGGTATTAACTTTAGTTCCAGTAATAATTATATAATTAGTTATTACTATTATTAAAATTTAATTTCTGGGTAAATAAGATTAGAGAGTTATTAATAAACCAATTAGCACTTTATAATTAACAAGTTTATATAGTATTTTGCGTAATATTAGATTTTTTAAAATATTTCTATATAATGTATAACGTAGAGCATCGTTTCTCAACTTTTTGAGTGTTCCAACCTCCTAAAATCGTTGAAAAAGAAATATTCTACATCATTATTTATATAAAATAATTTTTGCATTAAAAACAAATATTATTCTTTGAAAAAAATAGAAACTGTTGGCTTGTACACTTAAAGAAAAAAATTTCTAAAACACACGTCCAGTAATAAAAGATTTGGTAAAGAAGCTAATTTTTTTATTGAGCGACATATTTTAGCAAATTTTTTCACTCAGAATCGAGCGCATATCCGAAGTTTTCGCGGCCGCTGCTAATAAAGACGGCCGTGAAATTTGTTTTTGCGGCTGTTGCGGCTAGCGGTAGATGTTACTGATTTGAAGTTTTGAATGTAATTCATTTTCAGCAACTTAATAAGTTTGAGGAACCAACTCTGCGACATTTATGTAAGAATATATTTAATTAAACTTGTGGAATTTGCCACAGATTTAATAATAAGACTGGATCGAGCCTCGCCTATATACGTTGCCGAAGCGAGCTGCGGTGACAACATAGTCAGTACATAGTATAAGAGAAAGAGAGATAGTATAATACGCAGATTAAATGTGTGTGACAGAGCAAATCACTTGCTGGTAGGCAAAAACGTTGAATTTTTGAAAATACAGGAAGAATAAGGCAAGAAAATAAGTTTTTATTTTAATTCAGTAAAGATATGTGCGCCAGGTCTTTATTGTGCATGCATACAACACTCACACTTTACAAATTAATATTTAATTTACCTAAAATCATATTATCTAAATTTGTTTAAAACGCTTCTTATAAACAAAATTGTTTAGAAATATTCAAGTTTTAGTGATTTTAACACTTGTCTAAATGCCAATACCACCTTAACACGGTAAATACACCACTTTTAACGTTTTGCCTACCAATATGTTACTTCTTTGCTTACCCTCACTTCAGTCTTATTATTACCTCAATGGAATTTGCTTGGATTTTTAATTCTTTCGTCACTGTAATAGTCAAAAAGTTGCATTCCATGATGCATTTATCTAGACCCGGATTATGTCGAGATTTATTAGAAGCGGGGATTATAAATTGTAAAATCTTGGATAATTATAGGTGAACTTGATGCGACTATAATTTTCATAGAATATTACGTTATTATGGAAATTATAAATGTTACTCATTGTTTTACTACAGTCTTAGATTTTCTGTTGTGACAAATAAATCCATGTCAAAGAAATTTGCAATTCATTGACAATTGACTATTGTTATAGTATCATTTCTTGTATTGCATAACTAAAATGACAATTTGAATAGTTGTGAAATGTGGTAGTAAATCAAACAAAAATCGAATTTATTTAATTATCATTGAATAGTCAAATGTTACTTAACATTCTAATCTACCAACTCTAATAAATAACAGATAATAATTTGCATTATCCATTTTAGAATTAGCTTTAGCAAAGTTTAGGCCTTGTAATCCTCTTGTAACAACAATTTGTCGTGAAAGTGTAAGTTATAATAATTTATGCGGAGCAAATGATACGTTCCTGGAATTTATAACGCCCTGATCTATCATGATTATTTTCGATATATTACCCAGAGTTTCTGCAACAATTTCTCTTACTCCAATTTCAAAATCTGTGGGACTTTTGTCACAATTTGTGCATTACAAAACGGTAGTTCTTTTTTCGAATGATAAACATAAAGAGGTATTCCTTCGATACTAAACGGATCTTGGCAAATTTTCTGAGATATTGTACCATTGTATGCGTATATTTATTGACCTGGAACTGAGATAGAATTGTTTAATACTTCGGTCAAGGTGGTAGTTAACAAGATGAAAGTTAGTGAACTGAAATGCTGGGCGGTATGTGGCAGAAAGACAAAATTTTATGTAATAGATGCAAATAGGATGGGATGTGTTGGTTTATTTACCAGCACTGCCCTAGAGACAATAATGTAGAATGTAGGTATGCAGATTTGCACTTCCTTTGATCTTTGATGCCACCGAAGAGTCTCATGTTGTTGTCACAAACTTTATTAAAGACGACAAAGCCTTTCAAAAATTAATAAATTTGAATCTTTAATTCTGAAGTAGAATAATGTGATTTTTATTTTTGGCGTCTAAAATTATTTTATAATGGCTGCAACGCAGTTTATATCGCTCAGACAGGACGAAGGATTGCAACAAGAATACATGAACATGTAAGGACAACAGAAAAGTACAAAAATATAGATATAATTATCTTTTACATTATTATTTAGGCTTAATTTAGTTAATGAGAGATAACTACTCTTGAAAGCGCTCTACCGCTTTTCTGTCAGAATTTATTTGATTTTTAATTCTTTCATCATTTATATTAAGACGGCTCACTTAAAAAAGGATGCTTCTATCGAATTTAATTTAAACAATACTAGTTCTATTGTTTTTTCCGATTGGATGCAATTGAGAAGAAAACAATTTGATTTTTTATTGTGTAATTGGGCTAAGTATAGGTTTGATACTAAAATAAAGTCAGGATCTTGCCATTTCGAGCCATCGTAGGGTGTAATTTAAACAATCATGATGGGCTCCAAAAAGGTTTTTCTATCATAGAGGGAAATTGATTTTCTTCAAGGAAACTACCCACAGAGATGACATTTGATGTCGTAATTGCCGGCTGTCTGACTCATGGTAAAAACAATTTTTGAATGCAAGGTGCAGATGGTACATCCAGGTCATGCATTTATGTGGGTTTTGTCCAGAAAAAAATCAATTTGAAAGTGAATCTTTCAATCGACATGGTTGGTGCTCCTGGCGGATGTGCGTGATTCAGGAAGACACTCATTTGGGTTTCCGAATCTCGAAATTTTTGATTTTGTAATTGTTTTTGTTCACGTTTATTTATAGCAGATTCGCTCGAAAATGTATGAATATTAATAATTGAACATGTTTTATTGTGTAACTGAATTTTTGAAAATTGGAATACATACATCATCTTAGAACATCTTATAAATATTAAAATTGTTGCCTTCAAGGTAAATTGTACATCTTGAAGGTATTATTGCGTGCTTATTTTGGGTTCACACATCATAAATGGTACATTTTTATTATTTTTTTGTGAAATTTACGCACGTAAATCTCAGTGTCACATTTTTTTTTAAATTTGACGTTTTTGGGGATTGGGGGATTGGGTAATGTTATTTATTATGGTGTTCAATTTCGCCGCTTTCAACACTTTCTTCCTTTCAGCGATTAGATCTCAAATCATAAACTAGACCTTCAGGTTGTAGAACAATTGCTATTATTTCGATTTTGTAACGTCAAGGACGTTTGTAGCGTAATGAGTTTTCGTCGAAAGTAATTTTTGAGAAAATAAACGCAATATGAAAATGTGTTAATTGAAGTAATAAAAATATTTACTAAATTGTTATTAAAATTCTAGAAAATGTTTTGATAAAAACAAGATTAGGTCATTTTTGGTTTTAAAGTTCCTAATTTGTTTATTAAAATAGTGAAAGTGGAGATAACAGAAATACCTAACATTATGTTTATTAATGGTAAATTGTAACAAATATTTATTGAAAGAAAAACTGTAATAATTAAATCTAAAATTATAAAAAAAATCTATGAGAATATCGGGTGAATCAAGTTTTACCCGCAGCAGAACCTGTACTCCACCGAGATTTGTTTCTTAGAGACGCCAATAAATTTATAAATATATGTGCTGCATTGACTTGATGAAAGAAGGCATTTCATTACAAAAATGGCATTTTTATAACAATTTTTATAAAATGCCCAATACTGGTTTCCTTTTTATAAATGTTCGCTTTCAATTTTTAGTTTTTATAAAATGTTGTATATGATTTCTGGTTGTAATAACAAAAAAATAAAATGTTTTTTGTTGATTCCGATTTTCACGACATATTTTTTGTGGCAACCAATTTTTATAAAAGACAAATTTTGATTCCAATTTTTACAAAATATCACTTGCAGTTCTTAAGGTAGTTTCACCCAGTGGCGGCCGGTGATTTGTTAAAATTCTGTATTTTGAAAATGGGGCATGGGATCCAAATTCAGTTATAAAGGATTACTATTGAGACTAAACTGAAGGCTACTGTAAAAAAATTACGAAATTTGATTTTTAAAAATGGTGTGCCCCCTTTTGTTATTTCCGAAACGGCTTATGTTAGAACGATGGCGATTTTTTTCTGCATTATGAGACAAATTAAGAACTAGTCTTCTTTTGTTTTTTCCCGAAATTTTTATTATAAAAAAAGTTACGAAAAATATTTGAAAAAATATTCTTTCTTTAAAATTTCATTACTTCATATCTTCAAATTTAAAATTTTGAACAAAACTAAAATAAACTAGTTATCAATTTGGTTCATAATACTGAAAAAAAATGGCACTAACCTATCATGAGCCGTTTCGGAAATAACCAGGGGGGCAAACCATTTTAAAAAATAAAATTTCGCAAATTTTAATCAATTTTTTTTTAGCAGTTGCCTTCAGTTTGGGCTCAATAGTAATCCTTTATAACAAAATTTGGATCCCAATGTAATCAATCAAAATGTAATGTTTTTAAATTATTTTGTCAGGTTTTCAACAAACTTAAAAAATTATTTATAAAAAATGAATACCGCTTGTTTATGTTATTCTTGAATAATAATTGTTGTTATATCTTCAGTTAATTATTCTCAGTTTTCAAAAAAATCCTAAGAAAAGTACGGTTCTTATCAAACTAAATGCTTATTCTAACTACGGTCGGGATAGGGAATACACGTTAAATATACGATTTTCAATTGTTAATATTTCGAAATTTAGTACCGCAAGGACTATTAAAAAAATACCTGCGTATGATTAACAGTTAGAAGTGTGTGTATTTAAAAATTGAACGTCCTTAACTTCCAATAGTCTCTTAGTCTTTTTTTAGACTCTTATGGGCTGATTTCAAGTTGAGATAATACCGGTAGTAGCCCAGATTTTAATACTTTTCCATGACAACAGCGAATCACAACCTCGAATTTGTTTATTTTTTCATGGAAACAAAGATACTACCGGTATTATCCTAACTTGAAATCAGCCTATTAGTTTTTATTAAAAAAATTATGGCGTCTGCTTTTGATAAAAAAAACTATAATTAAAATATTGGTATTTTTATAAAATACCTCTTGTGACAGCCAATTTTCATAGAATGTGGTTTACAATTTCTACTAAATTAAAATACCTATTTTTTTAGTTTTTATTTTTATAAATTGTCGTTGTGGCTTCCAGTTTCTATATAATTTTATTTAGTCTACAGCTTTTGGTTTTGATAAAAAAGCCATAAATAAAGCTCGTTTGTTGATTCCGATTTTTATAAAATGCTTCTTGTGATAGCTAAATTTTATAAAATAAAGCTCTACATTTCTAATATGTCTAATATAATTTTTGATTGGAAGCCTCTTGCAGTTTTCATTTTTATAAATTATCGCCTTAGGCTTCCAGTTTTTATAAAATGTTACATCAGGTTTTTGATTTTAATGAAAAGAGGCTTTATAATGTTTTCTGCTTATTTTGATTTTTATAAAATGTGGTCTATAATTTTAAATATATTTTTTTTATAAAAAGACAATTTTGATTGTAATTTTTATAAAATGCCCTATCTATTTTCTGTTTTTAAAATGTTTTGTCTGTGTGGTTCCTAGTGTTTTATGTTTTCTACAATTTCGGATGTATTTCTTTAGGAAAAGGCAATGTTTGGTTGAAACTATTATAAAATGTCCTCTGATGTTTCATTTTGGTTTTCTGGTTTTGATAAGAAAGCTGTAAATAAAATGTTTCTTATTGATTCCAATTTTTAGAAAATGCCTCTTGTGACAAGCATTTTTTTTATAAAATGTTGTTTACAATTTCTAGAGTTTTAAAATGCCTCTTGGTGTTTCCATTTTTATAAATTGCTTCCTAGGACTCCCAGTTTTTAAAATTATATTGCCCAGAGCTCTCAGTTTTTAAAAATTTTTGGTTATGACTTTTGGCTTTGATAAAAAAACTATAAATAAAAAATCTTTTGTTGATTTCGATTTTTATGAAATGCTTGTTGTGACAGCTAAGTTTTTAAATGTAGTTAGTTTAAAGATTTTTAGCATATTAAAATGCCTCTTTTAATTTCTATTTTTGTGTGTCACCTATGATTTTTGGTTTTGAAAAAAAATGTCTTGTTTTTATTGTGACAGTCAATTATAAAATGAGCACTAAAATTTCTAGAATTATTTACAAAAGGCGATTTTTATAGCCATATTAATAAAATACATATTATAAATTCCATTTTTATAAACTGTCACCTGTGACTTCTAATTTTTATATTCAAAAATTTCTGATATGAATAAAAAAAATTTGATAACAAAACTTCTTTTTACAAATTTTAGAGATAGGGTACAGCACGTAAAATATTACAGATAGAGTAAAATACAAATATTTCAGAAAATTTTGTGGTTGGTTCAACAAAACGTTGTGTAATTGGTAGCAAAAGCATTTAGTAGAAAAATTTTTGACACGAGAGTTTGTTGGAATAGCACCAATGATTACTATCTACCTCTTCATTTTAACGTCAATGCTTAATTTTATGACAACCAATTATTCTCTTGCAAATTTTTTAAAGTTTAATGAGATAGTAGCAATGTTATAGTTATTAGCTTTTTTATACAATTCACACTTTTCAAAGATTTATCATTAAAATGTAGAAAAGGCCGGAATTATAAAAGTACTGTAGCATCTACTGTTATCTTACCATTCTTCCAAGTCATTCTCTATTGAGTTACAAAAAATAACTACATTTTAGTCACAAAATCTTAGAAAATTAGGTAATGTAAAAAAATATTTGGTGGAAGAAGCTTGGACATAGACATCAAGAATTGTCTAAATCGTGTTTGTCTAACGTCTTTTATTTTAATTTTTACTTTTCGTAGATTTATTAATGAACCAAGTCTCTAGGTGATAGAACGTTATAAAGACAATTTTTTTATCGTTTCCTTTTCTATTTTTAACAAATAAAACTACTTTTATATTTATTTTTAGTATAGTTTTCCAGTTCTTATTAGATACAGACACAAAGGCATTAGCAGTCTTCAGCTTTCTTTGATTCTCTCGCTACGCTCAGACCTCAAATGCAGCCTTAGCATGCTTATACCTACTTTTTACTTTTGCGGCATAATATACTATTTTGGTGACCTCTCAACTAATTAAAATCGTATTTAAAACGCCTCTTTGTTGAAACAAAATATCTAAACATTTCAACAGATTTAATCATTTCACTAAATACGTAAAAATTATTTTCTGTTTTGGCGATGTTCTTCAGAAGATAATTCTCAAATTGAATATAATAAAGCATAATTAACTAAAACGGTTGTAATCGGAAATGTCGGTACTCAAATAAAGATGAAACGATTACTTTACAAATTAAAAAAAAATTACCAACAGAATTGTATCAATGAGAAAAAGATTCGTAATTAATTCACCAGCTACCGTAAAAATAAATAAATAAACGCTTATTTTGCATAAATTTACACATAATTTAAGTTTTGTTCAAGATCATTAACCAATTGATAAATTTAATTATTTATTTCTTATTTTTATTTGCCATTTCTATTGCAATAATAACTTGTGCGGAATTTAGATGTAAATATGACCTTCTAGATTATTGTTTAATGGATGCATAGTTTGGGGTAGGGTGTGTCTGGGATGAACCAGAACTGCGGTGGGGGCTTCTTATATAAACTAGATGAACCATGAGTTACCACTCTTAAGTGATTTTCATTTTTGTGGATACTTATAACAAAATGTTTATGGTAAGTTAAACAAATATTTGTAAAATAATAAATTAAATAAATACATATTTTGTAAAACTAATAATTTTTATATCTTTTTAAATATTAAATTGACTAGATTATTTATTTTCTATTTTTTAAGCAATGTTCTTATTATTAAAAAATCTTTTTTATTTTTATTATATGTATTTTTGATTTAAAAAAATTATAATTATTGTTGTGTATTTTATTGATTTTTTAATAAAAATTACAAAATAAAAAATGTTTATTTAAATAATAAATTGTATAAATAAGTTAAAAATAAGTCAATAGAAAAAGGTTGAAGGAGTGTGAACAACTTACTAAGTTTTCGTAAAAAATTTTTTTTTTGGTGTTTCTTCAACTTTTAAAAAAATTAATTTGAGCATTTTTGTAATTTATTTCTTGTAAAAACTAAAAAAAAATTTTTTTAATAAAAACTTAGTAGTTTCTCTACCTTCGATGAGCCTTTTTCTCTTGACTCATTATTTTGACATTACCTTCTTTGCTTACTAGTAAAAATAGTTTTAAAAAAATGTTTTATTTATTTAGATGTTAAGTTTGTAGCTAAATATTCTTTTAGTTAATTTTTGCATCGCTGTTGGCTGTTTGTTTGGCCGCCCCCCAGCAGAACTACTACCAGCAGCAGCGCCCCCAGCAGTACCCCCAATACAGCGGCAAATTCGTTCCCATCGTTTCGGAGACCAACGAGATAAACCCAGATGGATCCTTCAGCTACAGGTATAAAATCTCTTCGCCAACAAAATTGACATTTGAATAAAACCGCCTTGATTGTGATGTCAAGATGTCACAAAAATTACCATAAAATTGAAATTCTAGCTACGCTACTGGTGACGGCCAACAGGCTCAAGCTCAAGGATATTTAAAAAATGCCGGTGTCAAAGATCAAGAAGCTGAAGTGATTCAAGGCTCGTATTCATATACGGCACCCGATGGTACTCCAATTACCATCACGTATATTGCTGATGAGAATGGATTCCGGGCTGAAGGGGCACATTTACCGACGCCACCACCAATTCCTGAAGCTATTCAGAAAAGTCTGGCGCTGATTGCTCAAACGCAGAGGAATCCTGAGTATCAGCCGCAGCAGCAGTATCGGCCGCAGTATCAAAGACCTAGGCCTTTTTCACGTTTTTGAGGATGTTGACTTGAGTAGGGTTAGTTTTGTTGTAACTGAGAACAGTGGCCAGTGATGTTTATGAGATGTAAATATTTTTATAACTTTGCATTTTGTAATAAATCTTTTTACAAGAGTTGGTTGGTTTTATTTTAATGACAGAAAAAAATATATAAAGGCGCAGCCACTAGTTTTGATGTTAAATTACAGTTTTAATTAAAACTGTAACTTGTTAGCTTTTTTAATGACGTAAACGCATTCAATAGTGGCTGCTGCTTTATTATTTTTTTAAATCATTTTTTTACCTGTTAAAAGTTAAATAATTAAAAAGTAAACAAATAATTAAAAAATCTAAAACCAGAAGATAGTAGTTATTAGTTTTTGTATTAATATTAGTAATAACAATTTAAATGTTGTTTACATATCTATATTTAACGGAAAGAACAAAAAATTATTAAAATTAGTTTTATATAATATTTAAGATGCATTTATCACAAGTGATGGTATAATTTAACCAAACAAAATAATAAAACAATTAAATTGAAATCAACAAATCAACTATATAAAAGTTCTATAATTCAAGGCAAATTTGTTGATAAATTGTTTGTAAAAGAATATAATTAAAAGTCCATCAATTATTAATACGTGTTGTTCAAAAATAAAAAATTAATTAGATAATTTACGTTGTTTTAAGTAATAAGAAAATGTATTTTTTTCTGGTTGTAAATTTATTTCTCCTACAAAATAAAAAACTGATTGCAATTAATTAAAATATGGTACTTAGATTTATACAAATTACATATTGTTATTGATAAAAAATAAGACTTATTAAAGTACTAAAACAAAATTTGAAGTTTATATTGTTAATCTATAGGCTTGGTGTAAAGCTTCTCAGTATCTTTAGTTGCCTACCCATTATAGATATTGCAATGGCGCCCCGTATTGATGTGAGATATAAAATATTCTGTAATTATGGAAAAATTCTTTTTTTTTAGAATTTAGAAAAAAATATAATAAAATTAAATTAATCAAAAGGTTAAAAACTATTAAATTTTGTATTAATTTTAGTAATATATTTTTAAAATTTTTGTCAAATAGAGTGTCAATATATACAGGGTGGTATTGAAGTAATGTTCGAGATTTTAACTCGTAGTAGTTCTCGTTAAAATGATGTTAAAAACTTGCTTTATACAAAATTTTATAGTTTCTGAGATACATTATACACCTCTTTTGTTTGAAAACCGCTCGCATATTAAAACGAGTGTTTAACTGTTGATAGCAAAACTGTCAAACATGGCATTTACGTTTCAAAGCAAAACACAAAAACAGTGAACAAGTTGAAGCCGATGACAATAATTTATTTATTTAATAATAATTATTTTTTTTAGCTTGAATTAATATTTAAAAGTTTCACATAACTTAATTTATGTTGTTGATGAATTTGTTCAGAAGGCTGGTAGTATCAAATCCGTGGTAGACTTCTAATATGTTTTCAGACTACCTGTTAAGGATATAAACACAAGATTTAATATTTGGTCTGTTAAGTTGCTTTTAAGTCTTCATAAATAAATGCTCAATAATGACTATGATTGCCAACCGCCTTGTATTTCAAAGAATAGTCTTTTAATTTTATAAACTGTTTTTTAGTCTTTAACATGTACTTAAAGGACACAATTTGTCCTTTCATCTTGTTTTTTTCTCAAAGAGAAAAGAGCAAGCGTAAGAAAATTGACATACATTTGTAATAGATTGATTTCAAAAATAATTTAATTGTCTGGCGTTTTTTAAGTCATTAAAATAAATTTTAAGTACGCACAAACAAACTAAAGTTCTATCCAAACTTGAGTTAGGTATTAAGCCTACGTAAAGAGAGTATTTACGTAAATAGGGAGGAGAGAAAAGAGCAATAAGGAGAATTACGACTAGTGGAAAAAAAAGAACAGAAGTAGATTTTAGAAAAATTTGAAAAATTAAATGCTATAAAAAGTTGTAGATAAGATGACTTAATGGCAAAAAAACTCGGAGGGTTAATTTTCATGTTGTACAAGAAATAAAAGCAAAGAAAATTTTAAAAACGTAGTTTAGACAATTTTAAAAGTACTGTAGATTCCAAGCTTATAGAAAAAAGTAAGAAATTACAAAACGAACGATTGAATAACGAAAAGAAGAAGAAAATACGATCTAAACAAACAATAAAGGAAGATTTAAGAAGTTAAAAACATCTATTGTGAGATCCTGGAAGAACAAAATTTTAGGTAAATTTGAAAAACAGTGTTTGAAATAAAATCAAAATACAAAAAACGACTACTAAAGAAAAAAAAGTTAAAAACAGTAAAAAACCATGAAAAACTCTAAGTTAATAAAAGAATAATCCTTCGATTCGGATACTGAGAAAAGTCTTGGTAGATACGAAGCAATTACAATAATTTTCGCCTAAACACCTAAAAATCTCTATTTTAATTATCTATATTAAAGTTTTTAATAAAATTTAGGAGCTGGAAATGACAGTCTGTACTCGTTTTTTATAAAAATTGTAGTAAATATTTATTTTTGTAATAATCGTTGCTTTTAGCACTTAAAGTGTATTATATATACTATATATAAACTAAAGTTTTATTGCTAGTATAAAAAAGACAATTTCTCGCTATTGTTTAAATTTATTTTTTTTATAAACACTGCAAAAACATTTTTTTTATATTAGTTTTTCTTTGACTCACAAAGTGTATTTAAAACTGTATGGTTCTTCATGCGGAATATGGTCCTATTTATAGCACTCTTTTTTTAAAAATTTATTTTGGTTTTTGTTACTACACTACTAATATTTTAGAGCTTATTAGTTCTTATAAAACGTGTAACAATAAACGAATAAACAAATAAACGAAAATACCGATGATAAAACATAGAATTTTAGGACAATTTATATTTTTATAATTTTTCTATTTTAATATAAAAATTGTTTTAAGAGTTGGTGGTCCTTCGAGTAAGATATTAAAAAAAGTCTGAGATTAGAAGAGACAATTTACAATAATTCTCGTTTTCGTCATTCAAAAATTTATATTTTAAAATTTTTAATAGAATTTAGAAACTAAAGATAATTTTTATTTGTTTATAATAAACCTTTGTAAAAACATTTGTTTTTAGAATAATTATCGCTTTTGGCTTCTATATTGTTGCTTAAAAAACCGGATGTAAAAAAAGTTCAAGAGCCTACTCAAGAAAAGAGTTGTAAAGACATAGTAAGATGGTAAAAAAATCTAAACTCAATCTTACTATCTAAAAAGTCTCTTATTTACAACGACACAACCAGATTTTTTTTAGTAAATCAATAACAGATCTGGGTGTATAATACTGAGGCTCTGTTTTTAACAAAAAAATATTTGTTAATTTAATATTTTAAACAATTTTTTATTAGTAGTTTTTTCACATTCTCTAAACATGATTAAAGCTCTCAATCATTCTGAAAAAATATCGGGATTAATTTTTAGCCGAATTATAGGTTCTGCACTGCCCTAAAACTGAGACATAAGTGACAAATGCTGATATAAAACAATCTGTTCTTGGGAGGAAAATGACATTTTCTGTCACATTTTTAAGGCTGTTATAATTTATTTTCGTTAAAGATTTTGTTATTTATTTAAACATACATTTGACTAATTTTTTTTGTTAATTACTGATATTGATATTAACTGATTTATTTGTTTGACACAGTTTATTAAATTTGTAAAAAGAAATTTTAAAATAAAGAAAATATTTTGCAATTTCTAAGCGTTTTCACAAAGACAATAGCGTCCTTACCCTTTCTGTTAATTAAAAAATTGCTTTTGTTTTCATGTAATAGGACGCGTTGCTCGCTTCTATTATGAATTAATTCCAATCAGATATCAATGCGTAGGTTAAGTTCTTTAAAAGATTTTCAGCTATATATAGCCAGGAATGAAAGTGGTCTTGTACAACACAACGGATCTCCAACCCGTAAGAGGTAAACCGCAGATCAAAGATGACCTGCTTGAAATTGCATAAGAGTCTCATCTTTAGTTAGTCGGTAACTGGGACATGGTTA
The DNA here is from genome assembly GCA_029207805.1 of Tribolium confusum. Taxonomy (NCBI): domain Eukaryota; kingdom Metazoa; phylum Arthropoda; class Insecta; order Coleoptera; family Tenebrionidae; genus Tribolium; species Tribolium confusum. Next base: position 4,366,731 of record JALGAY010000004.1, read on the forward strand.
TAACCACTCGTATCATATGCAGTCCATTCAGATAATACCTTGTTAAATATTTTGTTTATTGCGTTGGAAAATTAATTGAGCAAGAGTCATTACAAAATCACCACATCATCTAAGGGTGCTTCCAAGGAGCGGTTGCACGCTATTAGCTCAACGGGATGCCGCTTTGAATATATATTCCTGTCAGAGAAAATCCATTATTGTGCAGATTTATCGAAGCGACCTTCAAGCCGTCTCAAGATTCGTAAATTCTCGGCTCCTGCTGATGGAACTGGAGCGTTCTCTTGGCAGGAGTGTCGCGAAAAAATTTGGTAACTTATGTAGAGCAGCTTTTTAAAGGTTAGCTCGTTTGAACTTAGGGAACGTTCTCATGAACCTGTTGTCACAGGTTTTCAGTACATCAGTTACCCTTTTGTGTAATACAATGCACGAACTAGACGACTTATGTCTGCTCTTTAAAATAACTTGGGTGATCCAATGGTTATTGCATTTCTTGAACAATAGGTGGTTACAAGGCGGCTGATTCCTGATACTCGATCAGCTCAAGACTTGTCACACATTAAGGCATGATTTAATCCGTTTTTAACCTAGTTAGGCATTCTCTGTGTTGTAATTGTTACACTTTGGTTATTTTTTTTGTACAAAATGTCTAATTACAACTAAATACCTCGTTGACATTAACACTTTATGGCCATGTTTGAACGTTTTGTAATCAATCAAGTAGAGAAACAATGATTGTTAACATAGAATACCCGTTTGGGAATTTTATTAAGGCTTCTTCGGTCATTAGCGGTTTTAAATTAAAAACTACTTACTCAATGTGTGACAAAAAAATGCAGAAAATCTGACTAGAATCAAAAATTTTTGAATTCTCTCACTAAAATAATTAAACAAATTTTTGAAAAATTATATTAGACACTTCCTTATTCCTCCAGTTAGGTACTCTTGCCTAATTTTACCTTTTATTAGAGGTAATTAATTGTAATTTATGTTTGATTACATTGCTTGGAATTTATAAAAAATTCAGTATGTGGTGTTGTCGATTGGGAAAATCAACGTGTGAAAGGTACTTTTGGTACCATCCCGGGTAATTCATACTGAAGAATCCTTACTTTTCTTTTCATGAAGGAGATGATCTCGTTTCACTGTTCTGATTAGTTTTACAGAGTGGGGTAGTTGTCTCTTACTAAGATTTTAACTATAAAAGAGGATCTTCTTCTTGGACAATTAGTTACTTAGTTTTAGTTGTTATAGTGAATTATCAAAAAAGATGAAATTTGTAAGTAACAAAAAGCTTGTCTACATATTTTTTATTAAAAAAAGAAAAGAAACCCAGAGAAAAATTTTTTTCTAGTTATTTCAAAACTGAGAAATTTGGAACTTGTTTCCTAATTTACATTATAAGAAAATAGAATTGACAACACAAAAAGAACATTATCTCTTATAGAGAATGGGCATAATAATAAATTTGGGGTTGTTTACTATCTACTAATATAAAATTTCTAATATTCTGCATAAAATTAGCACTATCAAAAAGGTTAATTTTAAAAGATTTTTTCTACATTTTGTTTTTGATAATTTAGTAAACTAAATCATTTTTTATTAATTTTATTAAAAATTGTTTTGCATCCAAATGTTTTTTTTTTGTTTATTTCTGTAGAAGGTTACTTGCATAAAATTTTTTGGCTGCTCTACTGTATCGACTATCTTTACATTACTACATTTTTTTTAAAAAAACCTTGTCAACTAAAAATTCTACAGAATTAATCTCAAACATTTTTATTTCTTTATTGAAATAAATAATTAAAATTTTGATTTAATTTTTTTACAAAATTTGTTTTTTAGTGCTGCTTAATATTTGTTAAATGGGTTAATAAATTTTTCGTTTCTATATGACATAACAGTTTATCAATTTTTGTTTTCATTTTTATACAATTTAAATCATTTTTTCACAGGGCTTTTCTCTTTTGTTTCTTAGTAAATTTATTTTGTTTATTTTTTGAGAGGGTTAATTATGAAAAAAAATTGGATTTTTGGGTAACAATTACCATTTAAAATATTGTTTTTATAATTTTGTTTGATTTTTAATCGTTTTTTTCCTTCTCTAAAATCTTTTTTTATATCTTTATTTGGTTAATAAAATATAAGATATTTTAATACTATTGCTAAGGCAATTTAATGAATTAGTTTTTTTTATTAATTTAGTAAATTAGTAACAATTTTTTTAGAAAAACTTTTTAATTTTAAGACAAGAGAATTATTAGTTTAATTTTGTATTTCGAATTTATAATAATTTATTAAAAACTGTTTTTTTTTGGTTTTCAAATGTCTGTCTCTTATCTATCAAGAAAGTTAATTACATAAATAATTTTTTTTGAAAGTATGGTATACCTAATTTAATTATTTAAATTTTCTGCTTCTATTAATTTTGTAAAATTCTGTAGAATTAATCTCAAATTTTCTTTTTTTATTTTCTTTTTTTATTTTTTTTTTTTTATTGAAAAGGTTAGTCATATAAAAGCTTTTTTATAATATGACCATTCAACAGAGTGAAATTTATTAGAAAATTTGTTACTCAGTGGTTACTCAAAATAAATCTATCGGGAAGGTTAATTATTCATTCTTCGCTTCTAATTTTATATGATTTTAAATTAATTTTTTAAAAATCTTTTTTGTTTCTCATTAAATTTACTCTTATCTATTTTTCGAAAATGTTAATTATGTAAAAAAATTGAAATTTTTGTTACAACATCTAAATTATTTTTGTATTTATTTTGTTCGATTTTTAGCTTTTTGTTTTGTTTTTTAAATGTCTCTCTTTCTGTTTATTGAGAAGGTTAATTGTTATGAGAAATTAACAAATTAATTTTGTAAATTTTTTACAATATTTTTTCTAGAAACCTTACTTTTCCAAATGCCTTTTTATCTATCGAAGAAGGTTAATTATATCAGATTTTTTTATTTTATACTGTCACACAAATATCGAGTAGATTAATTATAAATTTTTTTTTAAAACTGCATTTGGTTTAGTTTAACATTTTTCAATCTATAATTTTGTAGAATTTTTATTTTTATTAAATCTTTTTATTTTTACTTATCCAGAAAATGAATTGTAGATTTTTCACTTTTGTTAAAACGATTTTGTTTTATGTTTTGCCATTAATAAAATTTTGTTTTTTTTAGTTACATTATTTTAAATTTTCTTTTACCAAAATTCGTAATTTATCCTTATTTTTTCGGTATTTTTTGTTTAATGCTTCTTTACAAAACTGTTTTTTTATTTATTGTAAAGGTAAATTGTAATTTAGTAAAATCTAACGATTTATTATTTTTTATTTTGTATAATTTCTAATAAACTGTTTTAAATACTTTTTAACTTTCAAATGTTTTTTTTATCTGTCGAGAAAGCTAATTATATTTATAAAATTTTATGTCTAAAAAAATAAACCAAATTTTTTGTTTATTTATTACAGGTTTTAACTTCACTTTTGATAGGAATATGTTCAGCAGCTAGATTAGAAAATACTTATTTACCTCCAAATGGAGCAAGAGGAGCTGGGGGTGGTCCAGGTTTAGCAGCACCAAGACCAAATGGAAATGGAGGAAATGGTAAAAAATATATAATTTTTTAATTCAATAGTATATTACATATCAAGGATGAGAAGTCTATAATTATTCTACGGTTCTACGGTGGAAGAGCTATAAGCAATAATAGCATTTGTGTACAGTAGTATATAGTATACTATTTTTTGCACGACTTTAATTAAAATAACAATAAAATTTAATTGTATTATGTGTTGTCTACACAAACCTTGACAACGAGAGCAAATATCTTTAGCAACGGGAGTAAATCTTTTTTTTTGTTTATATTTATTTTCAGTCGTGCAAAATTTTTTTTTACTGTAGGTAGTGTAAGTATGCATTTAAATGTACAAATCTGAAACATTTACAGAATCTTCCATAGAATTCTTGTGAATACAACATAAATTTTCACTGCGGCATCAGATTATAAATGTAGTAGTACCGCGTGAACAGCTCCTATAAATTCTTGTTACAAAATACCCGGCCTTATCTGCCACAATCAGACATAAACTGCACCTTTACTTCACTTCCAGGAGGTCCTAAACCAGTCTACGGCGCTCCAAACGGCGGTCGCGGCGGTGGCGGCGGAGCCGGTGGTGGTGCTGCTCCCGGCGGCGAACCCATCCCAATCCTCTCCTACGAAAACATAAACAACGGCGACGGCAGCTACAAATTCAGCTACGAAACCGGCAATGGAATCAAGGTGGAGGAAGAGGGCGAACTGAAGAATGCTGGGTCTGAAAACGAAGCACAATCTGCCGTTGGGTCATTTTCGTACACCGCCCCCGATGGGCAAGAAATCAAGATTGAGTACACGGCTGACGAGAACGGATTTGTGCCGAAAGGGGCACATCTGCCAACGCCGCCGCCAATTCCTGAAGAAATTCTGAAATCCTTGGAGGAAAATGCGGCGGAAGAGGCGGCTGGCGGGGGCGAAGGTGGGGCGCCTGGAGGGGGAGGGAATGGGTATCCGAAAGGGCCTGCTGGAAATGGAGGTGGAAATGGGTATAGGTACTAAAGTGGGTTTTTTATTTATTTTTGCCACAAGCTTGTTGGAAATTTGTTAATAACTTTTCAACGAATTGCCTCCTGAATTTGTAATGTTAATGTTGAAAATAATTTTAGTAATAGATTGTTGACGACTGTGCAATGAACTGGATACTGAATAATTTAAGATGTGATTATACCTGCCTTGCCCTCTATGTCATTATTTTCCATAGACTTGGGTATTATTTATATTATTTTAGTGTTATGTGAAGAAGTATAAATAACATATAAAAATGAATATATTAATAAAAAAATATTTCTGATTGTTTTATTTATTCCTTTCTTGTTTGTACAATAAAACATAAATTTTTGAAATTAATTAGGAAATAAATCGTTCCAAAAATTATATCTCTCTTGAAATAAATTTTCTTTAAGGACTAATTCGGTGTTAATTTCTAAATATTTATTACTGGAAATGTTAAATTGTTCCCATTTTATATCCTTGATAATACTACTTGACTCCGGAATAGGATAACTAAAATACAATAATTATTATTACTATTATTTAAATTAAAAAAAATATTATTTACCCAGTTTGGGCAAAAGTAGACCATAACAAAGTCAATTTTTCGACCATTTTGCTTTCAGGAAAACTGTTATTAAAATAAGGAAATAATGGAGAAATATAAAATAAATAAATCAGGTCATCATGATGCACCACACCTAAAATTTTTGGTAAAGTAGAAGAAGTGACTTCTCCTGTTGACAACGGCAGGAAAAAACGACAAATCGGTGATCTAAACTCAAAATTTTGATATCGATAACTCCGCTACTCTATCAGAATAGTACGCCTGTCAATTTTACAATTTTTAAATTTTGAAATCAGTTTTCTATTCAATTTTCCGTCTGATTCTTTACGTTCAAACGCCAGGGGAGTACTAACTGCGCAATACTTGGTCATTGTTGACATATAAAGGTCATTTTTTGAAGCAAAATTGTTATTAATAAATTCTGTGTTTTTGACAAGGTACAAAACAAAAGTTAATAGAAACAAAGGAGAGTGTTTCAGTCTTATGGAAACCGTAAGACCAGTCAAATTAAATTTTTTTGGTACCATTCGAAAGCTCTTGAAAAAACGAGTATTTCATATTATTGCGCAAAATTGCTAGCAAAATAAGAGCAGAAAATCGATTTAAAGTTTCTTTGACTTCTGTCACGCCAGTTCATAAAAGTGTCTGTTTAATTTATCAGGGTTTAAGTAGGGAAACCCTGCAGGAAACCCTTGATATGCTTGTCTTTTCAAGTACTTTTAAATGGTACCAAAAAAATTAAATTTGACTGGTCTTACGGTTTCCATAAGACTGGAACACTCTCCTTTCAAATTTTATGATTAAAACAAGAAAGCTGTAGACGCTCACAAACCTGAAACAATGGAAAGAAGGTAGCTTCACATATACGTTAAAATGCTTCTCGATAGTCGGTGACGACACACAAGGAATGAAGCTGCTTAAAATACTTGGTAACAGTGCCCAAATTTTTTTTAGATTTTTTTTTTATACATTAATGTACGCCTTTTTACTAATAAAATAAATACATAAAAATCAAAAAACTTTTAAGGAATTAGGAAGCTATAGTTTTCGACTAGTTGAAAAAAACAAACAAAAAATCTAGAACAAAAACATATTCTACAAAAATTAAAAAAATGTGCATCCTAGAAGTACCACAAAAGATTGTTTTAAAGACTCTAGAAAATCTGCGAAGATTCTACAATTTGGTAAAAAGCGACTTTAAGAGGAAGAAGAACAAAAACTGTAGATAACAAAAAAGAAGAGCAAAGTTTTAGAAAACCGGAAAAAATTAAAAAAGATCTTAAAAACGCCGTTTGAAAAGTATTGAGTAAAAAGACGATGACTTATAAAGAAAAAAACAAATGCAATAGTGATTATTAGAGAGAAAAAGACAATAGCAATTTGAAAAAAGATGATAGATGATTACGACTACTTATAAAACACTAAAAATTTTTAGTAAAAAACAACATTTTAAAAAAAGAAAAAAATATTTTAGAAAAAAATTGGAAAAAGGCGACATAAAGACAAAAAAAGCAAGAAAGGCTGGTATGTATAAGAGAAAGAAACAAATTTTTTTTTAAAAAACAAAACTACATTTAAAAAAACTAAAATCGTAGTTTAGATAATTCTAAAAAATTGAAAATAACAGGTCACTAAAGAAAATAAAAAAAGCTTTGAGATAAAGATGAAAATTAGAAGGTTTTGGAAACACAAAGATAAAGATTCTAGACGAATTTAAAAAACAATGTTTCAAAAAAAATAATAGAACAACAAAAACAAGCAAAAAGAAAAGAAAAGAAAGAACAAGGAAAGTTGAGACTTCTAAACAAACTAAAATTTTTTAAAATATTAGATAAACGGTACATCGAGCCAAAAATAATAAAAATCCGAGTGTAGTCAAAGTAATTTTTAATAATTCTGACTTTCTATTCTCGAAAATGTATATTTTAAAGTTTTCTTATAGAATCTAACGACTGAAAATAACAGTTAAAAGACAGAGAAGCAAAGATCTACGTTGTTTGTGTATTAGATATTTGTTATTATATCTTATTAATTTTATTATATTTTGAAACAGTTGCAAATATGTTTTTAAGTATTTTTTTTGATATTTTACATCTAGATTCATCTGTTAAACAATAAATGTATAATTATTACTATTATTGTTATGTAGAAGATTTAAATCAAATAATTGGTGATGGCAGTCACTTAGCCTTCCTTCGATGGCAGTTATTTACCCTGCCGTTGCCAACAGAGAAATCATTTCCAGAATAAAAACCCCAAAAAATATTTACCATAAGGTGTTTTTCCATCACTACCAGGAAGATAAAAGTGGCTGTACCGGCCTTGATAAGAGAATTTGTAGTAATAAACAGGTTGTGTATTATGCTGCGAAATAATTTTAGCCGCTCTGTTTATAGAAAATCCTATAACTGAGTCCGCAAAAACCTTAAATTTCTAATAAAATTTGTTTTTCAGTTTTATAAAAACTTACGTCAGCTAAACCTTGAAGAGATGAGTTAGTCAGAGAACCATCTCCTAAATAAAACTTTCTCACAGCTGTACTAACTGCTTCAGATTTATTCGTATCACGTTCATATAGAAAACAAATCGGGGCGTAGGTATCAAAGTGATCATTCAGTTCGTTGCGTAGAGAGTCATTATACAGAATGGCTGAAAAATATTTGTGAAATTTGTATTTCTAATGGGCTAATTTTAAGTTAAAATACTACCAGTACTCTTTTTTATGACAAAAACCAATCTCAGTCTTTAAATTTTTTACGGAAACAACGATACTACTGGTATTATCTCAACTTGAAATTAGCCTATATAAGTTGTAAACAAAATACGAAAAGCATGATTAGCAAATTCGTCTTTGGTGACTCCAATCACAATTGGAACTTTTTGAAAGTCTCCTCTCTCAAACATTTTAATTGGATCTTCAGTCAAGAACCTCTCCTGACCGTAATCTTCTTCAATAACAGGGTACCACACAAATACAGGTTCGACACCAAATTCCTGATAACACAAATTAGAGACTTTCATCTAATTTAGACACTTACATCAAACAGATCTAAGCTATTTCCTAGTACTTCAGCCGGAATCGATCTCAAGCATCCCAACAAAATTGTCTCGTTAGTATCGGGACATCCAACTAACCTAGCTTGTTTTTTAGCTAACTCCAGTTGATTTTTTGACAATTGCCACTGTCCCAAAACTGACCCACTTGAAATTATAGCTTTATGAAAAAGACCGCGAGACATTGGAGAAACTAAATGAAGAGTAACACTCCAAGCACCTGCACTGTAGCCAAACAGAGTGACTTGATTTGGGTCTCCACCGAAGTACTCAATATAATTTTGAACCCATTTCAAAGCAAGAACTTGATCTTTTAAACCATTATTTCCGGGAGCTTCTTTACCACTACTGATAAAACCTAAAGAACCTAACCGATAATTTAAAGTAACTAAAACAATGTTTTGGTCGAGGAAATACTGAGGTCCTGTCCAGTCACTTCGTCCTGTCACGCTGTAAAAACCACCAGAGTGTAAATACACAATTACTGGCCGTTTTAGGTTGGTAGTGTCAGACGGAAGCTGCAAAATTTTTTGTGTGAAGGAGAAATTTTCAAAAAGTTAGGTACTTGTGTTGTGTAGATGTTTAATACGAGACAATCTTCAGAAACAGGATCTTCAGTTGGTTGAGGACAAACAGGACCGTCACTGGTAGCGTTATAAAGTTCTGTCCATTTTTCTACAGGCACTGGAGGCTTTTAAAAAAATTTTTTTGGTTGTTAAAACAGTGTTACTCACTTTGAAACGGAGACTTCCTGTAGGCGGTTGACCGTACCTGATTCCTCTAAATGAAAAAATTGTTTTATTTAATCTTGACTGAAGAGTAGATCCTAAGATGTCACCGAGTGGTGTTGACACTTCAGGATTTAAAGGATTTGCAAGAATTAAAACTGAGTTAAAAAATAGCACCAGAATGAATTTCATTTTTATTTTGTTTGATGAGTTGCAATACAATATCTTATCTTTGGTATAAAAATACTCTAAACTGATTACAGCAAAACTAAATAAATAAATGATTGTATTTATAATTTTTAAATATGAGTCAGCCTAGAATAGTATTTCTTACTTTTCCAAAAACATTCTTTAATTTAAAACAAATTTGCACTGGCGCTACTGACTGTTTTTTTAACCAACACGTGGCACATTGTGACAGTTAAAAACGCTTTTAATCATTAAGCTGTAAAAACTGTAGACGCATTGTTCGCAAGAATTAAATTTTTACTTATACAATTAAATACAAAGAATGCTTGTTTCAATACTGCTATAAGACAGTTTTATTAATTGTTGTCGAAAACAAACATTTTTTATTTTGAAAAAAGTAAAAATATAATTTTTAATAAACATCAAAATAATTTCTTTAGATAAACATTGCCATTATTTAAATTTAGTGTGACTATAAATCTAGTTAACTTTTGTCATTGAACTGCTAGAGCAAAACAAGTTTGCCGAAAACATATTCTAGAAAAACTTAAAAATCCACTATTAAAAAATAAAATAAAAAACAACGATTAAAAAAATTGATCTACATTTAGAAAATTTGAAAGAGGTTTTGCAGCAACTTTGAAAAAAAAAGATCTCAAAAAGAGAAAAAAGCAGGGAAAAAAAACTACGATTAGAAAACAATAAGAAAAAAAAAACTTTAGAAAAATCTTAAATAACTACAATTAGAAGAAAGAGAAAAACTTTTACAGTTACAAGACTGGCATCAAAAGAAAAATTTAGAACAGGAAAAACGCTGACAAAAACAGTAAAGATGTTTTTCATACAAAAAAAGAATTTGAAGCAAAACATTTGGGAATGAAGGTTGCTAAGAGAGGAGAAAAAATTTTGTCAAAAACTCTCTAAAAAAACTTAAAAATTTACTATTGAAAGAGAAGAAAAAGATAAAAACTACGATGAAAAAGAATCTACATTTAGAAAATTAGAAAAATGTTTTGTTCTAACTTTAAAAACAACGATCTAAAATAGGAAAGAAACAGCAAACGATAAACAACGACTAGAAGAAAATAAAACAAGAAAGCTTTAGAATAACTTTAACAAACGACTTATAGAAGACAGAAAAAAATCGAGGAAAAATTTAATCAACTACTACTGACAACAAAAAAAATTTTGAACGAGAGAAACGCTGACCTAAAAACCAAAAATAATCTTTAAGAAGATCGGTGGTTTGAAGATGTTTTTCATACAAGAGAAAGAAGGATTTGAAACAAAAGTTCTACATCTTGGAAAATAGTAGCCAAAGGACTAGAGGCAAGTTTACAGAAAACATTCTACAAAAACTTAAAAATCTACTATTGAAAGAAACAAAAAGATTAAAGCAATACAATTTAATAAAATTGATCTACATTTAAAAAATTAGAAAGATGTTCTGCAGTAATTTTAAAAACTACGATCTAAAAAGAAAGAAAACAGCAAAAGAAAATTTATAGTAATAAGAAGAAAATAACAACAAGAAAGCTTTAGAAAAAGCTTAAGAAACAAGTTCTTAAAGAAAAAAAAGAAACGAGAAAAAATTTGAAAAAAACAGAATTTTTTTTTAAAAAGATCGATGCCTTAAAAATGTTTTTTATATAAAAAAAAGAGTTTGAAGCGAAAGTTCTACATCTAGGAAAAAATGTGGCCAAAAAGAGAGAAGCAAGTTTGCCGGAATCAATCTAGAAAATCTACTATTGAAAAAGAAAAAAATTAAATCTACGATTTAAAAGAATTGATCTATATTTAAAAAATTAAAAAAATATTTTGCAGTAACTTTAAAAACGACAATCTAAAAAAGACAAAACACAAAAGAAAAGCTACGATTAGAAGAAAATAAAAACAAGAAAGCTTCAGAAGAAGTTTAAGAAACGATCTATAAAAAAAAGCGAAATAAAAATTGATCATCTACGACTGGCAAAAAGAGAAAAATCTAAATTTTTAAGGAGAGAAACGCTGACATAAAAAACCAGAGAAAATCTTTAAGAAGATTGATAAAAGTTCTACATCTGGGAAAAAAGGTCAATAAAGCAGAAACAAGAATCAAAGATTTAAAAAAAATAGTTAGAAACTTGAGAAAAACAGAACAACTTTGGAGAATCGAACCATTGCATTGTCTTAATAAGTCGAATCTGTTAATCTCTTCATTATTTTTTATTTTTAATATTTTTTATTTAAAATACTTTTTATTTTCTTGATGAGCTAAGAGAGTTCTTTAATTCGTGAAGCCCTTGGTTGCAGGCATTTTTTTAATGTAGTTTAGACTTTTTAGAATTCGAACAGTCTGCAACTAAACAATTAGATGTCCTGCTAGACTAGTTGCCTACAACAAACGGTTTTGAAAGTGAGAGTATAACAAAAATTTGCTCTCTAATCTATTGTGTTGTTCTTGAAAAAAAATTAAAATAAAATTCGCATCATCAAAACACTTTACGACTCTATTAAGATGCCTTCTGTTGACCCAAGAAAGTCAGTGTATAAATAAGAATCAAGGTGAGTGTACTATTGATTGTCGCAATCATTTTAATGGAAGATCAGAATTATGGTATTTACCATTACTCAGACAACTGGAACGGAGTCTTTGCTTTTTTAATGCCACTTAGAAATTCCAAAAATACAATATACACAACCAACTTTCGCCATGACATTAAATTTATTTGCCATAATCAATAATCCTTTCATAATTATTTTTTGAAATTTTAGCAATTGATTTTTACAAAAGAAAATTTCATGTAACTATGACCAATGACCTGAGGAATGGTTACATAACTGTGATGCGTTACTCCCACTTCTAGTGACACATTAAGACGTAACTCGTTAAATGTCTTTTGAGAAAATGGAAAATTAAACATGATTTAAAGTATTAATTATCCTTGAAGATTCCTTGATTAAGAATTGCAATAAAAATTGTTGCAATGATTTAGGTCAGATGACTTCCTGAGTCGAAAAATAATTCTTGCGTGGGTGTTGCATTAAGGAAACAGATTATTGTTGTGCAACTGACTTTCATTCCAGAAAAATTTATTAGTATTACTTCTGAAAAAGTTCCAAAGCTTCCCACTGGTTCTGTCAATACACCAGATTAAATTATTAAAAGTTTCTTATATAACTCCGATTCCAATAACCTTTAACCCTTTCTCAATTCAGATTTGGGAGATTAATACAGTTACAAGTTACAATAGCTTGCATTTTAATTGCATATGTGAGATTTAGAAACGTCAGCAATTTTTTTTACATAAGAATAGAAGTCTAATTTTTGTTGCTTCATATGTCAAGTAATGAAGAACAATCAAAGCTAACTCTTCTATTGATTTAAAAATTGTTACACCATTCAATGTGAATCACGATAGATTTCTGTGAAGATTGTTACTTAAGATATCAGTCTAAAGTAGATAATTATACACATGATAAAGTACTTCATCAATTGTTGCAAAATTTCAAAAATATGGACTAGGAAATGCCAATGAGACGTAAAAAAAATATTATATAATTGTTTCTTCATGATATCGTGCATAAACTAATCCAGTAAAAAATGCTAAGAGATAGTAGATTGATAAGCTAGATAAAAAGTACTCTTGACATTGATCAAATCAACAAGAAAAAAGTGAGAACAGCAGAAACGGATTGAGACTATTATCTGAAAAGGAAGGTACGGAATTACTCAGAAGACAAGGATAATAAAGAAAAAGAGACACAAGTTTTTATAAAAATGAAATGAATAAAAAGAACATCGAGAAAAAACAGAAATAGACGAACTAAAGGCAAAAAACAAAGTTTTTCTTGAAGATGTCATATTGTTACTCTTAAGACAAATCTTGGTGTAAAGAGAGGACAGACAGCAGATATTGCTGCTATTGTAGTCAATTCTCGTCTAAGTTTTTTTCGACCAAATGTTTTTGTTACCAACTCTACCTAAATATCTTTGTTAGACCAACTACAGAATTTCTAGAAATAGTTCTAGATTTTTGTTTTTTAACATTCTTTGAAATATATGTTTTATGTTTATTCTTTTATAAGAGAGTTGATAGGTTTATCCTGTATGCTATTACGATTATTATTAACCACATTTTTTCATACAAATTATAACTTTCTACATTTTAATCTATGCAGATTTTAACAAATTGATTTGGCTCGTTTCCTTCACATAAAATTGTTGTAGCGGCTTTTATATTTTGTTTGTGTAATTTGCTATTTGAAAATATATTTGAAGACGGTTTAGGAACGTTTTATCTCGTCTTTGCAGTAAAGTAACCACAAAATGCTATGACACAATGTATTATGTTTTTATTTGTTTTGTTTTTATTAAAAATACGTAATAAACTAAAAAATTAAACAAAAAAGATACTAATTATAAATAATAAGAAAATTGCTTTGAATAATAACGTGGAGAAACAACTATTTAATATAATTTTCTTTTGTTTACAAAACTAAAATAAAAGCATTATTGCAAAAAGATAAAAATGATGACGAAGGTACAATAAACAAATAGTAAATACTTAACATAAAAAAATAACAAAAAAAGAAAGATAAAGAAAAAAAAAACACACATAACCAAAAGAAAAATAACACATGGAAATTAGTAACTTCAAATGTATAACATATAAATGATAAAAAGTAATAAAAGAGACTGAAGACTGACTAGAGACTGACTAGAAGGAGAGAACATTTAATCACATAAGTAAGAAACGTTGGAGAAACATAATAATAGCATATAAACAGAACGAAAAACCACATAGAAAAATTCTGAATTAAGCTAGAAGAATTAGAAAGTATAGAACTATAGATAACTTGAAAGGATTTTGAATGATAAATAATTATATAAGTGGGAGAGCAAAAAATAACCCAAAAGAAGCAAATTGCCGTGTTAAAAAATTTGAAGAAGTAAGAAATGACAAAAATAAGAGAAAAAGAGACTTATTATTAGTTGAGAAAAAATAAGCAGTCAAAAGAAAACACAGAAAGTGACCATCTTTTAGTACCGGTAGCATTAAAAAGTAAAGCAACATAAAATAAAGATATACAAGAGTTAAGGCAAATAGATAAAAAAACAAAGAAACACAGAAAATTTATCAAAGTAAGAAAAAAAACAGTAACTATATAAAAAAACAGTAATTATAACAGCAACAAACAGAAAAAACTAGCTTAATAAAATAAAGATTAAAATAAAAAAATAGTTATATAAAAAAACACTTTTTGCAATTAATAAAAACTTGAATAGATTAAGTACCTAGCAGGCATAAAAATAGTAGAAAGAGAAAAATAAAAGTATAAAACGCCAAAGCAAAAACAAGCAAAATAAAAAGTAGAAGAAAGGGCTTTCTTTAATAGGCAAAAATCTTGTACATGTTAAGAAGCATTAAAATGGAAAAAAAAATTGCTAAAAAATGTAGAAGACCAAAAACAAGAAACTTTTAGAAAGAAAACAAAATAGGAATGTATTGCTGAATTAACACAAATGATCAAATTTATAGACAAGGAAAAGATGTCTTCAGTATACGAAACGTTAAAACTAACATAAAAAACGCAAAATGTATAATAATATAAACTTAATATAAATACAAAAAAATAAAAAAAACAAAAAAAGCAGAAAAAACACTAATAAGTGTTTGGCAAGCTCAAAATAAGATAAACTGACAGAGGAAGATATAATAAGACAGAGATATAAGGATAATCAGATAAGAGAAAGCTCTTGATAGCATTAAAAAGAAAAAAATGTTAAATTTTGAAAGAAATAAGTTTTCAAGAGCCAAGCGATTCAAAACAGAGTGAGGTAATTAGGTCGCTGCTTTTTATAATTTTAACGGATGAAACAAAATCTATGTAAGATATAGAAATTAAAAAATATAAATAAATATGTTTATAAAACTGAAGAAGACACACATTGCAAACCGAACCGAAAATATGAAGCGAAAATAAAAAATGGAAATAAACTGAAACAATTAGAAAAACAAACGGAAAAATAGAGGAAGTACTTAATAAACAGAAAAAGCGAGATGAGTGCATTAAAAAATTAATATAAACAGGGTGAGACAGTAAAAGGAATATGGTGGGTTGCTTATACGTAAGCAGTATTTCCAAAATAAATAATTCATGAAAAGAAAGTTATTAAACTAGTTTCATTCTTTGTAGGTCAGTGTACGAGAATCCATCAGAGGTCAAGTTCAATGAAATGAAATTAAGTGGAGCAGTGAAACGAATTTTGCTTTCGTTAGACCAGGAACTCTAATTAATTAATGGCATTTGCAACATAATTAAAAAAAACATTTTTTCCTAGTGCGAAATTGATACTTTACTGTAAAATGACGTTACCCATCTATTAACAATCCAGTGAATGTGTTGTATGTGCACAAATAACTGTAATGATGAAATTAAAGTTGAAGGTTCTCTCGTAGAAGAATTACACGTATTTTTTAATCTTCATGCAATCTTCTATTTTTTTAAGTGTGGAATCTTATTGTAGATAGCGTAGAATAGGTAAAATGTTATTGAGTCGAATTACAAAATGTGACCGTTAGGTCATGACTGGACGGTGATGTAATATTTTAATTCCCGATAAACAAAGTGTTTGGCCTTTGTCAATTATTTAAATAATGCTATAAAAACCCGGGAAATTCTGGTAAAGGTTAAGTGAGGAAATAAATCCAAGATTTGAACTAATCACTGAACTCTTTCGTGTGTAATTAGATACCAGTCAAGTACACCATTTTGCAAATTTAGTAATTCCTTGAAAATTAAATTTAATCAATAATTTACACTGACATGTTTACGTTTCCAAATATTTAAAAAAAACACTGAACAGAATAAATATTGTTTATACATTTTGCTTGAATTAATTTATTTCACTGAAGGAAACTAAAACTAATAATTTTACAATTATTTAAAATTATTGTTCGGCTATTTTTTATTGCTGATGTTATTATATAATTTACGTAAATGTTATGCAAGTGTATTGTAATAAAAAAATATTTAAATATTAATTAGTAGTTTAATAATTATCTCATCATTAGACAAGCTTAATTGACATTTCTGTTTTATGTGAATATTTGATTTTATTAGGAAAATAGGATGTTCTTAATTAAATTTTAATTCCTGGAGGTTTTTTGGGTCACCAGACGAGATTATATAAAATTAGAATGCAGAAATACAACAGGATTAGATTTAGATTCAATAGAAATTGCATAGACCCGATCTTAATCTAAAATTTATGAAATTCTAATCAAGAATTTGCTTTGTGAACCTGTGATGTAATACTTACTCAGTCATTACAATCCTCTTTCAAAAATTTGGATTGTAAGCAAAAGAACGTTTTTGATACAATTTTTTGATAACTAACAATAGCTTGTAGAATTTGTTTAAACCGAAAATTTCCAAAAATCAAGGTAATAACTCTCTTTATTAGTTTCATAATACCTGAAATGAGTTTGTTTATTTGTAATTGACACCCACTGTGTTTTTTACGAAAATTTTGATTTTTTTGGTAAATTATTACTCGTCTTGAAGGTTGGTAATTCTGATAACAAAAGTTTGTGAAAAGAAATTAGGTAAATATGACTTATGACCTTAAAAGAAAGTGGGGGGTAAATTCTTTATTGAAGATGAGCTTCAGGAGTTGGTTAGGACCAGGGCGTGGGTGGGGGTAGATTCGTTAAGATCTTAGGTATATATATGGGTTTATCTCGTTATGGACATAGTTATCAGTTTATTGTGATATCAGACAAACCAAGATGAAAGTGGTTGTAAGTATCAGTGAGATATGAGTGGTGATAACAGTGATACCAGTGAAGAGAAAAAATTGTTTCAGTTTCAGTGATTTAAAAACAGAATTTTTGTTTAATTTCTAAATTTAGTTTTAAAAAAAATATAAATTTTGATTTAATTTACCATTAAATTACATTTGGTATTTTACAAAATTACGAAACAATCTTCAACAATTACTGTGAAAATGTCACACACAATAATTGTTATTAGGACATGAAATCTTTTACAAAATTTATTGTTAAAATGTAATTAAATTTACAATAAAATAATTTTAGCTCGTTTTAACTGGCTTGGTAGCTGCAGCTTTCGCTGCACCACAAGGACCTTCCACAGAACCTATTCCAATCCTTCGACAGGAACAGGAAGTTAATTTTGACGGCTCCTATAAATACAGGTCTGAAATCTCTTTGTTTTTGAATTTTGTTTAAATTTCTTTTTGTTTAGTTATGAGACTGGAAATAGTATAACAGCTGAAGAGCAAGGATTCCTGAAAAACGCTGGTCAGGCTGACCAGGAAGCTCAAGTCGCTCAAGGTCAATTCACGTATACATCACCCGAAGGACAAGTGATTCAATTATCGTATATTGCTGACGAAAATGGTTTCCAACCCCAAGGAGAACACTTACCGACGCCACCTCCAATTCCTCCAGCGATTCAAAAAGCTTTGGAGTACTTAGCTTCGCTGCCATCCACTCCTGAACCACCAAGCAGGCGATAGAATTTACGTTTTAAATTTTGATAAAAAGACATGTAAATTATTCAGGTACTTACTAGACTATGTCAATGCCATTATTTTGTACTTGACTGTATAAAACAATTATTTTTTTATGAATTGCACAAGAAACGCTTGTGCCAAAAATCCAATAAAAATGTTTTCTATTGGAAGCTGTTGTTTTTTTGCCTTGACACCTCTCGAAATGTTATAATTTAAGCCAAGTTCTTGGGAGATTTCATCGTGCTTGTTTCGTTGATACAAAGAATGCAATTTGCATAAGATATGATTCTGAAATGTTATAAAATTTGTGAAATACAGGAGGTACGGAAGGTGAAATAAGATACGAACAGCAGGAGTTTATGACACGTAAACCTTTGCAGAAGTGTTTGTTTAAGTTCATTAAGAGGTGTGTGCAAATTGCAAATTAATTTTGCTTTTTATTGGCCCAAATCACAATTTTAAAATAAAATAATGTTAATACTTATCACACTAAATTAATTAAATGGCAAAGCAATAAATTACTTTTTTTATTAAAATTATATTAACATTCATTTCTACGTTTTTAATTAAAGTGTTAACGTTTTTACAAAATTTGATAACCGGAACTCTAAATTCTATTACAAATTAGTCGCATTTTTAGACATGATTACCGTATAAAAACAAATTTATGACATTGCTAGAAACAGGATTAAAATATATTTAATTTTAAAGAATCATTAGTAACAGAAATTATTCCTTTACAAATTATAATCACAAATTTGTTGTTTGTTAATTTGTATTTAACATTATTTTAACATTAAATATCTATTTATTTTACTCAATTTTTTTTATTTATTTCTATGTTCTATATTTTATATTCCTCGAATTTTAATTTGTGTACTGTAAACAGTGCAAAAGCAGTTTTTTTTGGCTTTAGAAGTCAACATTATTAGTATGCTTTCGATCCTGAGAAGCTAAATTTTGTTATCTAAGAAAATAACAAACAATTATCTACTACTAGTAGATAATAATAGAACGAATAAGACCATTATTTTAACATCTTGGTTTGGACATACTGGTTGCAATACCATGAAATGTTAAAAGTTGAAAATAAAATTAAAAGTTTTGAGGTTAAAATTTAACTATCTCATTTAATTAGTTTTTTTTATTTATTTTACAACAAATAAGACTTACTTGTAAAAATTATAATTTATAGTGCAATTATTGCGAGTCATATTAATAGCTGCTGCACCCGTGTTAGATGTTAACATTTCTAATAGAATCTCAATTGTTTTGTTAGATAATGATGATGAAGTCAAAGATATGCGATCAATAGCTCCATCTGATGTCTTCTCGTACCGTTCTGACCAAAAATCTGGCTCAGGATAAGTTTTCCCCGATGTTAGAAAGCAAAGTCCAGACAAGGAAAATTCCGAAGACCTTTATACTATTGTAGCAATTTTTTTTCAGTTAAGGAATCTTCAATATTGTCTTCTGCGACCGAGCTGGAGCGCTACCCTCCATGTCTTTTAAGTGATAAGATGTCGTCTTCATTATCTACCAAAATCGTTGCCGATGTTCTTCGTAGAGAATGACCAGTATAAAGGTTTGAATTTGGTAGTTTCAAACGTTCTGCAATTTTAGTTAAAGCTATGCTAATTGTGTTTTGCTAAATGTTCTGTCTGGTTGGTTTACCTAATCTAAACCCAATAAAAAGACGTTCTATATCTGGTGTAGGTCTTTTCCCAAGTATTTTTTACCACCTTCATCCAAGATGGTTCTACAATGACAAACTTTCTGATGGAAATATGTGTTTTAGTTATACGGGGTGTTTATTAAAATAAAGAATAATGTCATCTCGGACGTCAAGATCAGCTAATTTTATGTTGTACAGGGTGAGGCAACATATACGCGCACTCCCAAAATAGCAACTTCTGCTTAAAAAAATTTGACGATACTTGACTACACACTTAACTAGTTATTGATTAGGTATACGTGAAAATTTTTAAAAAGAATTTTAGTTGTAAATAAAGCCGTTGCAGTTTTTTGAGTTTTCTGGCAATAACTGTTAATTTACTGATAAAGTTTTTGCACTAGATGAATTTCTACCTGCTAGCGCATCAAACTCTGGTATTAAAATTACAAAATTTTGATTTGATTATTCAAGTAATCGCTTAAATGCAAACCAAAGGCGTGATTTATGGCTGGATGGCATAATTTACCAACAAAGGGATCATTTAGTAGTAGCAAAGAGTAGGGATTTATAAAGAGGCGACACTTCGAGCGGCTCCTTTGATCTTTTTAAACACAATCCTATGACCTCCAAACGTTCGTCCCTTTAAATTGGGTTGGTGCATGCGCACGAAATTTGAAATACTCAAGAGAAAATTAACAAGAAACACGATACACCAACCACTTTATCCTCGTCACGTGCTTCTCGACAAATCAGAAGTGAAGCTGCGACGACTCGAACCGAGTTGAACCTAACAGAAACGACTGTCCCTTTAAATTGGGTTCTTAGGGTATCTCTCTCTAAAATTTGCTTTCTTGTCTGACTGTCGCCTCTTTGTAAATCCCTACTCTTTGGTAGTAGTCAACCGCTTTGAAGGGACTTATTTACAACTTTGCCATAAAACTAACAAAAACTAACATGTGCATTTAAATATTCATTTTACAATCTTACCCCAATTACAATCTCTATTGTCACCTAAAATTTACGACAGCGCAGTAGCAGGTCGTAAATAAAAATAGTTTTTAAAGTAAAAATCTAAAATTGAGTTTCGTAATTCGTAAACAATTATTGGAAGTGAATCTGCTTACATTAGTACAAAAATTAGAATATAACTTTTAGTTAAAAAATTACTTTTTTTGGATTTTTGACTTTGTTTGTAAATCAAAAATTACCAAAAAATTCTTAAATGTATCTTAATAATGTCCAGTTAAATGTGATAAATTTCGATAATTTTATTTAATCAGAAGTCGCTATTTTAAGAGTGAGCGTTTAAGTTGCCGCACCCTGTAAAGTTTATCAGTTCTGCAGGTTCCGCTAATACCTACTCTTAGTATCACCTTAAAGGAGAAAATGTTTCATCAGGTGCTTTAGCAAGAAATTTTTTTTTTCGACCACTGCCGCTTTCTTTGGTACGAATCGCTTTTCTTTTGAGAAATGCAATAAGTCTATAATATTTCGCTACGTTTATAAGTATCTTAATACCTAAATAATATCTAAATACCTTCTACTAATACCTATTCTCAAACACTTTTTTTACCTGTTTTAATTGGCACCAATTTTTAAAACTTTTACAGGTTTTTAAATATTTTTTTTTTGATTTTGCAAGTAATAGTTCATTTTCTTGTCGCTTCTCATATTTTAAGCGAGGTGCAATCGCCAAAATCTTTCATTTCGTCTTCAACTTGTTTTTAAATAGGTACTGTTTATTTGTTTCCTAAAATAACAAATTCATAGCCAAACTTGAACAAGACATGAGTATGTTCCTAAAAAATATTATAATTGTCGTAAAAAGTGTAAAAAATTGAGTGTGTAGACACAAATAAAGATGCAGGTTATTAAAAATTAATATATAAAACACTGCAGAGAAGACAATTTTAAGCCTCGCTTTTTTATTTCCCTCGAAGCATCGCTTCTCGGGGAATAAACTACCTCGGCTTAAAAAAATGTTTTCTCTATCTTAGTGTGTAATTACTATTTAATTATTGTCATAATTGCGATGTTTGCAGTTATACGAATATATGCCTAAATGTTGTAGAATTTAGTTTTTTAAATACCGCCTAGTTTGGTCAACAGTTTTGACAAAATATTCAGTGTAACAATAAAAGTTTTGTCTTCTAATTTTGTGTATAAACAACTGGTAGTTTTAAAATTTTAAAACGCTGATTGAACATTCTTATTACTGTCATCAGTCACCAATAAATGCATTGACGTCATCAGATTGAAATCATCTACTGAGATAGCTTGTTTCTTATTACAATTTTTAAATTTTTATAATATGTTAAACCTGATTTTGTTGGTGACGTTTTCTTACAAAAATTTTATAATATTTGCATCATAATTCACCGCAGATAAAGAAAGCACTAACCGTGGACGGTAAGAAAAAAGTCCAGAAGCTCAAATGCATCAATATAACGTTCCCATATCAAGAAATCGAACTTCTTTTGCAAACCATTGGTTACTGAGTTATCGCGGAGTAGCAAAAACCCGTTAAAATGGTCACTGAGTATATTATTAACTACGAGTATTTACAAAAAAACTAAAAAAAAAAATATTATGTACAAAGTGTTTACTAATTTAGAAAAGAATTTTTATATATTAATAAAAATTAATGCTTAAAAAAGAAGAAAAAAAACTGAGTATGCATAATCTTAGCTTATCTGATTAAGACAGAAACTGACTGAAATTTGACTTGCACAGACAGACCGACAAAATTCTTAAAATAAAATAAATTTATTAAAAAAATTATAAAAATACAGTAAATTTTATCACAATTTAAATTTCATCTGCCCTTGGCGGTAGCGTAGCCAAATAATCCAACGCTTTCTGAATTTCTGGTGGTATTGGTGGTGGTGTGGGTAAATGATCTCCTTGTGGCTGAAAGCCATTCTCATCCGCAGTGTACACTAACCGAATAACTTGTCCTTCGGGGGATGTATATTGGAATTGTCCTTGTACCGCTTGATTATCAGGTCCTTTGGGATATCCTTGTTGATCCTCATAAATACCGTTCCCAGTCTCATAGAGGTAACTATGAGTCCCGTCTGGATTCACTTCAGCGTCTTGTCGAACAATGGGTATATGTTCGTTGTAGTTATTTTGAGGAGCTGCACTGACCACAGCAAAAATTAAAATCTAAAAAAAACACAAAGCTTACGGTGTTAATTTTCAAGTTAATTTTTTTAACTTACAGTAATGCGATACATTGTTTACAATTTGTTTAACTTTTACTATGTGAAAAAAAATGTACAATTCAAAATTTATATTGTGAAGATATGAACTAATAAAACCCCCTCTTTTAACCAAAAAAATTAGGTGAGGTAAAAGTTATGTAAAATGTGTTCCACGCTTTGTTGTGTCATCTAATATATTTTCATCTATGTAAATTTTGTGGATTTTATAAACTGGTAGTTCTCAGGATTCGTTGACTTATGTGAGACACTCTTGTGCAAATTTTATTATCCAAAAAAAGACTAAAATTAAATTATATAATTTTACTATAAATAACTAAAATTAAATTGTTATATTTTACAACAAGTTTCATTTAACTAGAAGCTATTATAGTCATTTAAAACTCTGCAATTATGGTTAAAGTAGTTATGCATCTAGGTTTTATTAAACAGGTTTTGTAGTAGCAAATTGCCTATTTTATTGTTTCCAAAATTTTAATTTTTTTACAAGATCTGAAGGATGCAAAATTGCATCACACCAGTCTGTATCATGTCTGAGAGTATTGTATATGCAAACACACCTGTTGCAACATTTCTTTCGTTTCGTCAACGTTGGTTCTTTCTTTATTAGTACTTTAACATTTTTCAGGTCTTTTAATGATTTAATTTGTTCTCACAGCGACTGTAGTTTAGTTGTAGGAATGTTGTTTTCTCTACATATAGACACTTGCTGTTTATGTGTTTTATTAACGTAAATTTAAAGAAAAAAAGAAGATCCGTCTCACTCCAATCTCTTGGGAAACTTATCATTATATTGTTTACAATGAAAGTGAAGTTTATTTAAACACACGTAAATGCATTACTAAGGTCATACCAACGTTCACGACTACCAACAGTACAATCCATCCATCGGTAGCGTACTCTATTATTAAAGCACACAGAGATCTAACAAGCAAATAAATAATTATATCATGATTATATTGTTATTATTGATCATAGCCAAAAAGTAAAGCTTGTTATTATCTCTCAATTTATTCACGATGTAAATTTTTGACTTAAAAAAAAGTTTTATCAAGAAATACTAACAGAACAAATTTATTTTGTATGTATAATTGTATATAATTTTGGTAGATGTGCTTAAGATATTTAATTGTTGTTATCTATGTGGCATCTTTAATTAAAAAAAACTTTTTGAGTGCTATAAAATTGAAAAATGTTTTTTTAAAAGTCTTCGAAAAAAAAAACAATTATTCTAATTTGTAATTGAATTGAATATTTTTTAAAAAATACAAATATAATTTTATTATTTTATATATACTTATAATTTTTACAATTTTTTAGGTGGGTTGCTTTATTCTGTGAAAAACTGTGTCTTCCAAAAATTTCCTAAATGTCAAGTCAAAAGCTCGTGTTCTACAAATTTATGTAGCAAATTTTTTTGCAATGAAATGTCAATATATGTTAAAACATATAATGGATGTTTTTTTAAATGGAATTTGAACGAATAAAGTATTCTTGGCTATTTAGTTAATGTCAAGGTTAAAAATTTCATTCACAAAATGGCGAATAAATTTAATAATAATTTCTATTATAATTTTTCGGTCAAATCTATTCATAGAAATTATACTCTATTATTTTAATGCTACTTTTATCTAGAGACGGTTTTAAAATTATTTAATACAAATTTATTTAGTTATGATCAAAAATATAGACAAGCCAAAAATGAATGTCTTTTAAAGTACAGTGTCGTTGTCGTTCATAAATAATTATTTTTAATTGTAGTACAAAGTCTAAATCTAGTTTTAAATGTCACTAGAAAGTTTATAAATTTTTATTCACAATTACCTTATAATTGAAGTTTTATCCACACTTACCAACCGTATAAAGTAACACTTTATCCACTAGTGGAATAACGAAACCTCTTTATTCCACTAGTGGAATAATAAAAAAATACAATATTAAATCAATCTCATCCTATTTATTATTAATATTGACATTAACATTCACATTAATAGACATTTTGTTTTTTGTTTTATTATATTTTACTTTGTTTCCATTAATAAGAAGCTTGTAGTTATTATCGGTTCCAGAACGAATAGTAGTTGTCGGAACAATGGACGTCTCCTCTAGTAAGGAACAACTAGTACCAGGAGAACCTTGGATTTTCCTTGCGATATCAAGCTTATTAGATACAGAATCTTCGATATAAGTTTCTGCTATGGCGAAGCTTTTCCACTCACCATGTCGTTTAATTGTTGTAAGATTAGCACCTCCATTGGCAAATAAAGTTGTTGAAGTGTGCTTCATACAGTGGCCGGTAAAAGCTTCTGCATTCGCCATATTAAAAACGAAGCAACTTTAGAAGAAACTTTCGATAAAGTGTTAATTTCAACAAGTTGCGATGTACATTTTTGATTAGCGTATTGTAAAAAAATGTCTCAATGGATAACTTTTTTGGACGTAAGAACATGTATTTTCTACATTTCTCCACAGTGCTGATTGAGATTCCTTCTTTTATAATTGTGAATTTTCGTAAAATGCCTGTCTTGGTATCTGGTATCAAAACAATCAGGTATGCTTCCCTGTCTTCTACATCACTGATTTTCAAATTTGTCAGTTCACAGCATCGACAGCCATCAGACACCCTCATTATTAATGCAACCTAAAATATTCCAAAATCTATTATCTACAATGTCTATGTAATGACAGAGATTATACCTTGATCATCAAATATTCTTTATCTCAAGCCCTTGTCAAAAACTCTTCCACGTGTGCTCTTTCTAATACTGCGGCTTTTTTCGGCATGTATTCTCTTGACTAATGTTTCAGATAGGTCATGAGCTTACTATGTTTTCCAATGTCTATGTTTTTACAGATCTTTATAGCGGCCTGCAGCATGGAGTACTTCGATCACATGGATGAAATTGCATACCTCTTCTTCAAATTTAAGAAATACAATAAAACTTTCTCATTTATTGTCATTACCCCTCGTTCTTTTTTCCATTCATTAAATTCTGAAAATACGTTTTCATAATGTTTCCTGGACTTCGCAGGCAATAACTGGCGAGTCGCTTCTTCAGCTTCCTCTAGAATTGTCTTAGGAACAGTATCATTTTCTTCCATCTTTACCAACATGCACAGCGTTTTGTACAAATGGAGTCGATAAACAATTGAAAATAAATAGCAACGATTCAACACCTTCCATGTTTTTTAATTAATTTCAATGATTTTTGAGGTAACATTCGCTGTCAGAGTGTACCTAATGTCAAATTATTTTTTGATGAGATGAATGAAATTTTGGCGATTCTAATTTTAAATCGCTGTAATTGCGGATAAAACGTTATATTGGATTCGTGTTTTAGTCGCGTTTTATCCACTTAAGAATATTAAACGCTCGACTGCGTCTCGAGCTTAAACATTCTTACGTAGATAAAACGCTGTCTAAAACACTTATACAATAAATAACTACTACATAAACAATCTTGTACTTATTTGAAGCTTTTTTATTTTCAAACAGTACTTTATTGCCAGTTCGTGTACATAGTTGTCAGACTGCTCATTAATCCAAACTATAAAAATATTGAAATAACAACTTATTGTTTTTTTATTAAAACCTAAAAGAGTTTGTTGTTAAAACCAAACTTAAAACAATAAGTCAGTATTAAAATTTTATTTACTTAGTCATTGAAGTAGTACATTTTATATTACAGACTGCGCGTCTGGATAAATGTATTATTTTGTTGTGCATCTTAATTTGTAGTTACTTCACATAGATCGATCTTTTATAGATTAAAACAGACATTTTCTGGTGAATTATCTATTTAATGTAGATAAATTAAATGACGTTGTGTAAACTAAAGTATATTTTATAAAATTAAATACTTAAAATTACTAAATTCGTTTTAATATATTGGTAACTTCGCATTTTTAATGTTGGTGATCATGAGATTTCAACTGGAAGATCTTATACTAGACTCAGGTTATAAGTTCTGCCTCAGTCATTACGTTAAGCCGAAAAAAGACAGATATAATAACATTATGTATTGTGTTTGTTTTATATTTGACTATGAGGCAGAATAAGATGGCAATAGAGGCGTGTTTACATTTTTAAGCCGTTTTATCTGCGCCTACTGTATATCTTCTGAAAGATTATAAAAAAGAGTTATGTTAATGAATCTGTAAAAAACGATCAAATTAATAGTTGCTACGATTGCTACATAATATTATTGTAGAATACCGTGTACGTACATACATATATTTCTAGACTATTAAAACTATTGTTTTATGTCTTTAAATGTTAATTAACTACGGACAACACGTAACACTCTTCTTTCCATGACCTCGTTACTGGAAGAACAAACGTTTTGGTCCATTCCGTTTAGACATTTATTATCTACAACTTCGACTAATTTAGAACAATTTTATACATTCTGAAATTCAGTTTTGAAATTTTTATATAAGAGAACAAACTGAGATTGTGGTTAATACTTTTGCAAGTTTTTAAATCACACAATAGGTAGCATCAAACAAGCAAAAATTTGCAAATCTAATATCCCAAAACCCAAATATAGTATTTTACCTCTGACATCTAAAAAATAACTTGCGTCTAAATTATTTAGCAATTTTTGCCATCACTAGTGGTAGGAAAACACACAATTTATTATTTTTTATATAAGCAAAATCTTCAAGATGAAAGTTGGCCTGTTAGTCTTCTAAAACGCACCATCCGAAGATGAAAGTAATTGTAAGTATTTAGCAATAATTAATTTTTTTGTCTGCTTATAAGATTCACATAATTAATTGCAGGTTATTTTAAGCATGGTGGTGTATTGTCTGGGTCAAAAAAGTGAGCAAAGTGCTAAAACAGTGCGTGAACTCAATGACATTAATCCTGACGGATCTTTTAATTATGCTTTTGAGACTGAGAATCAAATATTTGCTGAAGCGCAAGGTTTCTTGAAAGATGAAAAGACGCAGGTTATACAAGGACAATATCAGTTTACATCTCCCGAAGGTCAGGTTATTAGATTAGTGTATGTCGCTGATGAGGACGGGTTTCATCCCCAAGGAGAACATTTGCCCACACCGCCACCGATTCCGCCGGCTATTCAAAGAGCGTTGGATTATTTAGCAAGGTTACCCCAGAAATAATTGTTGTTTTAATAAAGATCTTGTAAATGAAATGTGTTTTGTGTTTGCGGAAAAAGTGGTATTCATGCTAAGTAAGAAAGCTGGGACTGGACGAGACAGTAAATGTTAAATGATTTACATAACTTTGGGTTTATGAATTGAGTCATTCATAACTTGAAGATAATTGTTTGGTCAATTTGTTTATGACTCGTATGAGAAAGTCATTTATTTTTCAAAATTTTTGAACAAATATTAAAAAATACTGTTTGTTTAAGTATTATTTATTTTTTGGCATACTCTCAGTGTCATTTTTAACCGAATTTCTAGTTTGTTCTGCACTATTTAAGAGAAATAAAAATATAAGCTTTTGGCTTTTATTTTTTAATTTATAACTGATCTGCTAGACAGTACGATCAGAAATAGAAGTGCAAGGCTAACCTATAATTTTTCTTATCTATAATTTTTGTGTTAAATTACTTTTTTTCTTAGAGTAAGTGATTATATTGACTTCTGTTAATTCATTTGCCACAGCTAGGGTTAAATATACAGTGTGTCAATTTTAAAAGTTGCAATCGGCAATATCTTTAGAATTGAAAAAGTTATTGATAATCATTTAGGGAATCAAAATGACATGGTAAGTAACGCACCTCCACCCATCCTTTAAGCCACAGCCACTCAATCTTGAAAATCTTAAATAACATTACCATACTTGTTGGAAAGCTCGAAACAAGCGCTTTTTAAAAATGTTATGCAGCCTCTTTGGAAAAGTCATTTTCCAAATAGTTGACAAGAAAAACTTTAAATTTTCATTTTTGTTATGCGATGTCCTAAAGGAAAAATTGACGTTATTTACAAAATACACAACCAAAAAGATGATTTAAACCCTAAAGACTACGTTTCATGTTTTTTGTGTGATTTTTTTGTGTTTTGAATCTTCTCAAAATGGCAATACATTATGGTTTGTTCACCTTTATGTTTATTGGGATTAGATTATAATGTATCTGTTTCTGAAGATTCATACATTTTATTTATTAATTGTACCTTTTAACGATATTGTAAATTATCAAAAATTAACAATGGTTTATAGTACGACAGAGCGTGTTGAATTGATATTTATTTACGGTTCTGAAAATCGTTGTGCTCTTCGAACAGCGGCAGTGTTCAATAATAAATATCCAGAAAAACATGTCAGTCATGCGTACGTTCAGAAGTTAGTCGCCAAATTTGAGGATACAGGATCTGTTAAGAATAAAAAAAGGAGTCAACCAAGAGTACTCAGTGAGGAAACCCAAATTGAAGTACTTGGACAATATGCTATAAATCCAACAATGTCAATTCGTCACGCAGCTAGGGAAACTGGATTATTACACGAATCAGTACTAAAGGTATTGAAACTTCATAAATTTCATCCTTATAAGATTCAAATTTTCCAAGAGTTTGGCGATGACGACCCGGATCGGTGCATTGAATTTTGTGAAATGGTTACTGAAAAATGCACTACCGAACCATTATTCGTAAAAAACATTTGTTTTTTGGATGAATGTTCGTTTTATTTAAATGGAAATGTAAATAAACAAAACTGCAGGTATTGAAGTGATGTAAACCCTCACATGTTTAGAGGAGGACATGCGCAGTATTCACAAAAATTAAATGTTTGGACTGGAATACTAGGAGATGCCATTATTAGATCTCTGTTTATTGATGGCAATTTAAACGGCGAACAATACGCTAATATGCTGGAGACAACCATTGAGCCTCTTATAGTTTAGGAGCTGGAAAATGAATTAGACAAATTGGGAAATCCCGGATTAAATGAATATCTACTGCATTTTCAACAAGATGGAGCATCTCTACACTATGTATGTACTTCCAGTTAGGCAATGCTTGGATAACCACCACCCAGATCAATGGATTGGGAGAAGAGGACCTATTATCTGGCCCCCGAGATCACCAGATCTTACACCGCTGGATATTTTTATGGGGTCATTTTTTATAAAACAAAAGTGAACTCACTTGAACAATTGAGAACTTTTCAAAAAAATTGTGAAAAATTTCAAAACAGGCTCTACTTTTGTTTAGCAAACAACGGAAATCATTTTCAACATCTATTATAGCATTTAATAAAAATTAATCACTTAGGCAATGTTTTATTTTAGTTTCAATTAAAGTTCATTTACTACAGCGAATAACAACAATAAAAATTTAAAGTCTTTCTTTTCGAGTATTTGGTAAACGACTTTGTCGAATAAACTTGTGTATAACATTTTTAAAAAACGCTTGTTATGAGCTTTCCAACGATGTATCACAAGTAGGGTAGTGCTATTTAAAATTTTCAAGTTGGGATGGCTGTGGCTTAAAGGCCGGGTGGGGGTGCGTCACTTACCATGTCCTTTTGATTCCTCCTAGCAACCACCAAAACGGTTTTAAGTGATTCTTAATAACTTATTTTGGTGGATTACGTCCATTTTTTATTAAATTCGAAATTTGGTTTTACGGGGAAGTGGACGACAAGGCAAGAAAAAAAAACTGTTTTATGAGGCCAACGTTTCGAATCCTTTATTGATTCTTCTTCAAGGCTCCTAATAAATGTCAGATTTGTTTGGCATGGTACCAATTTGTCTCGGCCAGTGGTCGCCGGAAGAATGAATGATTCTTCCGGCGACCACTGGCCGAGACAAATTGGTACCATGCCAAACAAATCTGACATTTATTAGGAGCCTTGAAGAAGAATCAATAAAGGATTCGAAACGTTGGCCTCATAAAACAGTTTTTTTTCTTGCCTTGTCGTCCACTTCCCCGTAAAACCAAATTTCGAATTCTTAATAACGTTTTCAATTCTACAGATATTGCCGATTCCAACTTTTAAAATTGCCACACTGTATAAGAAGTAACTTAAAACAACCAAAATTTTTTTTCTCAAGAATTCTTTAGAGATAAGGATTAATAATTTATTGTAAATGTTTGGTTTCCTAGCTCTTATTGAACATCAACACTACAATAATATTTTTAATAATTTTTTTATCTGCTCACTATACAAATAGTCTGAAGTTAAAAGAGTGCATTATAATTTTAAATATTGTGCAAGAAATTTGCGAAACAAATTTTTCTCTGAAGTCTCACAATATTTTTAAATTTTAGGTATTTTTAGAACTGGACTAAACCTTACGCAAACAATTTTTTTCTAATCATCTTCGAGAATTTGTTCTTGAGGTGAAAGGTAGTTTTTTATTGCCACTCAGGTGTATAAAAGATTATCTATATAACTACATGATTGCCTTTTATAAATTGTTAGTGTTAAAAATATAAGATAAGTGATATTTTTATAAATTTAAGAAGATAAGAAAAATGTGTGATACAAACCCTCTCTTAGTAAAAATTGGTTTTTAAATTTTAGTATATAGTAATGTAAATAATCAGATAGAAAGGCTAAATTAAAATTAATTATACTTTATACCTAACTCTTAAAACACCGTGTGTCCTCTAAAATGCCCTCATTTCTACATTTACTCTCAAAATAAAACCCTCTAAAGTATAAAATAAAAATGTAGGATTAAAATACCAACATCTTGTTCATATTTCTGAAAATTGTATTCAATCTGTACGTGTTAATAATTGTTCAACAATTTATTTTAGAGTTTTTTATACTAATTTTGAAACTAAAGCTTTTTTGAGATGAATTACAACAGAGTTGTAAATTTAATCAACAAAAAACCGTTGCTAATAGGTTGTAAGACTTTTTATTTGGCAATTTAAGAATTAAAATAAAGCTGTCAGTTAATTTTAGATATGTACTTACTACTTAGATATGAAAGTAATTAATTCTACTAAAACTTAGAAGAACAAAATTTTTGTAAAAGTATTTTTTAAATTTACAGAACTTAATGTCTTTGTACAAATTTAAATATTTTTTTTTAGAAAAATTAAAGCACAATCACCTAGTGTATTATCACGTGGTTAGAGTCAATAATGTTAATGCTTATTAAATGCTTTAATAATTTCTAACAGAGAAGCATTTTTCTAAAGTTTTATTAGGTAATGTGTGATAAACGACTTTCTGATAGGATGTATAGGGCTTGGGCATTTTATATGCAATCTGAAAGATAAACAAAATGAAATTAGCTAAATATTTTTTTATAAAATACATCTAAAACCTTAAATTTGTTTAAAAAATTCATATTTCATGATTGGTTTACAATTATGGTCTGAAAATTTAAAAGGAGAAAAGAAAATTCAAAAATATTTGGTTTGTCGACATGGAATGCCCTATATGCCTCATATTACATACGTAAAAACGCTTTTTTATAAAAAAATATTGGTTTTAGAATATCCGACATCTATTTTTAGTTCAGGATCTTTAAATGGCATCAGACGGTAATAAAACAAAAGTTTTATTAATACAAATATTTAAAATGAAAGAAAAGGTAGAAAGACGACCGTTATTTTAATGCAAATTTTTACTAAAAAACCAGTTTACTTTACGCTCTTTTATATAATGAATGACCATAAATTGTGCGACTTTTCATCTTCAAGGCTGTGAAGTCAAAATCAAGCTTTATTAGAATACCAGACGCCATTGAAGATGGTGAAACGATGAATAAATTCAAAGAAAATCGAAAGTAAAATTAATTTCATAACTGAATGGAATATTCTGACGTTGACTGACAAAAAACTAAACTGCTGATGATTAATCATATTAAACCAAAAATAATTTTGAATTATCTAATATTTTTGGTAATAAAATCAACTGATATCTCTATCTAGCACTGCATAATTAATAAGTTACTGAAATTATATATTAAGATTTAAAAGAATTAAAAATACAAAAAATTAATATTTTTGGATTTTTTGAAAATGAATTCAGTAAATTCTGTTTTGATACTGCCATTTTATTTCTATACAAAATCCTTATTTATATATACAAAACACGAATCAACAATCACAGCTTAAAATCTCCTAACGCCTTGTTGAAGTTCCTGCGGTTGTGGATGGGCAGCAATGTAATCCAAAGCCCTTTGGATCGCTGGTGGAATTGGTGGTGGAGTTGGAGCAACGGGTAAATGTGCACCTTGTGGCTGGAATCCAAACTCGTTAGCCACATATTGCAAAATAATAGGAGTGCCATCAGGAGCTGTATACTGGAACGATCCTTGAACTTCTTCAGCTTCAGCCTCCGGGTTTCCGGCGTTTTTCAACTGACCCTGTTCTTGCGCCGCGATGCCATTTCCAGTCTCATACGACGAGTGGTACGAGCCGTCGAAATTGACTTCTTGCTCCTGTTTCAGGATCGGAGCGTCCTTTTCTGAACCACCGCGCTGAGCGCTGACGGCGACAGCCAAAACAGCCAAGGCTATAAACTGAAATTAGAAAATTAGATAATTTGAACAAGAGAGATTTGGGTTAGCTTACGAGTTTCATGTTGGTGGTGTGAGTTATTGATTCGGTGTGACATCGGTGGACATCCTGACTCTTATTTATACCACTGGTCGAATCTGTGTTGCAACAGAAAAGAAGCTCGTGTTTACCACTTGTCAAGGTTGGGGGCTTCTTAAATTTGAAGGCCGACTGCAAAAGGATTTTGTACTTTTTCTCGAATTTTATTATAAGTAATTTAAAAAAAAAAACAGTAGGTACTTTAATTTTTTTTTGTTGTGTAAATAATCTCTATTTTAATTAACACACAATCACGAAGCTACGTGGGTGTGGGTGTGACTAGGAGAAGCAGTTTCTTGCATTACATTCCGAAAAAAATAAGATGTAAATGTTATTCAAATAAGCTTTTCACTTTTCTCTTTGAATTTGTTGCAACAATTAGCAATAATCGGTGTCTAATTAGTGTCTAATTAGAGGTGGTATGTCATAAATCATGTCTCTGTTTTGATGCTTAAAAATGAAAACTGTAATTAGGACACAAAAACAAGTTCATAAATTTTATATTCTCTAAACTGATGTTAAACAAGCTAAAAGCAAAGATTTGTGGTAACTCTCAAAGCCTCAATAATAGTCAGTAAAGTAACAAGCTTAATTTGCTCTCATTGACCTAATTTACTAGGATAGTCTAAAGTACTAGTTAGTAACGTAACAAGTTTAATGAACCCTCATTGACCTAATTTACTTGGAGGGCTAAAAGTACTAGTTAGTAATGTAATAAGCTTAATTTGCCTTTATTGTCTTAATTTACTAGGAAGGTCTAATATACTACTTAGTAACGTAACAAGCTTTATTTGCCTTTATTGTTCTAATTTACTAGGAAGCCCTAATGTACTAGATAGTAACGTAACAAGCTTCATTTGCTTTTAATGATCTTACTTACTTGGAGGGCTTAAAGTACTAGTTAGTAACGTAACAAGCATTGTTTGTCTTTATTATTTTAATTAACTAGAAAAGCCTAATGTTCTAATTAGTAACGTAACAAGCTTTATTTGCCTTTATTGTCTTAATTTACTAAGAAGACGTAATGAACTAGTTAGTAACGTAACAAGCTTAATTTGCCTTTATTAGTCTAATTTACTTGGAGAGCTTAAAGTACTAGTAAGTAAAATAACAAGCCTTATTTGCCTTAATTATCCTAATTTACTAGACAAGTCTAATGTACTAGTTAGTAACGTAACAAGCTTTATCTGTCCTTATTGTCTTAATTTGACCTAATTGACCTAATTTTCTTGGAAGGCTTAAATAACTAGTTAGTAACGTAACAAGCCTTATTTGCTTTTATTATTCTAATTTACTAGACAAGCCTAATGTACTAGTTAGTAACGTAAAAAGTCTTATTTGTCTTCATTGTCATAATTTACAAGGAAAGCTTCAGGTACTAGTTAGTAATGAAACATGCCTTATTTGCCTTTATTATCGTAATTTAATAAAAAGACCTAATGTACTAGTTAGTAACGAAACAAGCTTTATTTGCCTTCATTGACCTAATTTTCTTGGAAGGCTTAAACTACTAGTTAGTAACGTAACAAGCCTTATTTGCCTTCATTCTTCATTATCCTAATTTATTAGACAAGCCTAATGTACTAGTTAGTAACGTAACAAGTCTTATTTGCCTTTATTGTCTTAATTTACTAGGAAGTTCTAATGTACTACTTAGTAACGTAACAAGCCTTATTTGCCTTCATTGTCGTAATTTACTAGGAAGTCCTAATGTACTAGTTAGTAGCGTAACAAGCCTAATTTGCTTTGAATGGCCTAATTTACTAGAAAGGGAGGACCTAATTTACTAGACATGCACGTATTAGGGTCACAAAAACTCTCAAAAAAAATGCAAGACTCTTTATTTCATGGCACAAGACTTACAATATCGCAGGCAACGTAAAATTTTTGGCAGTAACTAACTAAAACCTCTTTCCACCTTCTGGTTCGGGATGTGCCGCAATCCAATCCAACGCCCTCTGGATCGCCACAGGAATCGGTGGCGGAGTGGGCGCAATGGGCAAATGTGACCCTTGTACCTGAAAGCCATTCTCATTTGCGACATACTGCAACGACACTGGTGACCCATCAGGCGCTGTGTACTGATACGATCCTTGAACATCCTCGATTTCGTTATCAGGACTTCCCGCGTTTTTAAGGACGCCCTGTTCCTGAACCACTATTCCATTGCCGGTTTCGTAGGACAACCGATAGGTGCCATCGAAATTCACGTCTTGGTCCTGGCTGATAATCGGGATTTGTTCGCGTCCAGTCAGTTGAGCGGCTTTTGCCACAGAAACACACAAAAGCACCAAAAAAAGTCCCTAAAATTTTTTTTTAGTAGTTGAAAGGGGTGTGGGGGACTTACCAGCTGCATGATGCTGTATGAAGAAGATGCAATTGCGGTATGACACTGACATTCCCTTTCCTGGTATTTATATTACAATTGCGATGGGTGAAGCCACTTAAGCAATTCTGATTTGTAAAAATTTTAATTAACTTATTGAGGGTGTTAAAAAATATCTTATATTTACCAAAAAAATTAAAATTTAAGCTACGATATCTAGTCTAAATATCTACATGTGACAGCCTCTTTAACCAAATAAATAAAAATTCTAATTTCTCCCAAAAAATGCGATTTACAAGGACCTGTTTGGCACCCCTGTTTTGAGTTGTATTTTTTTTCTTTAATAAATAAAAATACCAGTTGTTACAATCCTTGTGCATTGCTTGATTTACGTTATGTCCCATTTAATTACTTCTAAATGGCGTAAAAATCGTAAAAGTGAGTAGAAAAATGTAGTAAGTGGTAAACAAACTGTCTCCGCTTGTGCATAAGAATGATTTACTTATATGGTTCTAAAATTATAATCGCAGTGAACCTTTAGGCACTAGAAATGTTAACTCTTGACATTTAGTAGGTTAGAATGTAGTCGGTCCAGTCGTCTTCATAATTCTGTGATGTGAAACAGAAACAACAAAAATGTTATTTCTTGAATTAAGTAATTACACAATGGACAAATCTAGGAAAAACAAAATCCCACTCAGTTATGACTGTGCATAAAATTAAATTACACAATTTTGCAAAAATTGAAATTATGTAATAGACTCAGTTTTAGGCCGATTGAGAACTGCTGATTCATCCAATCACGGTTTTTTGTCTTTAAGAAGAATTGGAGATGTAATGTGCGCTCTGCGTAAAACATCATGTAATTTAAATAATTTAAATTACTTAATTAAGGATAATCTTTAATCTGACTACCAGATTTCTATAATGACATTTATCAGACTGTAAATTTGGGATTTGGCGAAATTTGACTTCCTGAAAGGTTTGATTTATTGTTAGGTCTAACATATTTCCAATGTCTAATAAAAATTTTTTGTTTTAAATAACTTTGATCGTGATATTTATTAGTGCTAAAACATTCTAACACGACTTAAAATACCAGAAGATCTACGTGTAATCTCTTAGGCTACAATTGAACTATTATGAAGGACACTTTTGTTAAGAAACCGAATTAAGATTATTCTAGTATTATTTTATTAATAATTAGTTAGATAAAAGCCAGTCTCGCGGTTCAAATTTTACAATTTTTTTAATGATTTTATAATTTTTGGCAGACACTTCAGTCAAGATTTGGGGTGTAAGGCTTATATATCGCTTTTCTATCAATCGTTTCCTGTGTATTAAGAAAATCGTTGACTTTGTACATCAATTATTACTCACATTTTTTTTTTAAATAAATATTTTTTTGAGGAAAGTTTAAACGATGAACCACAATTCTAAACATTTCCACTTGAGAAGCGGTCGCTGCTTGAATTATAATATTTTTTTTTTAATTATTATCAGAAGCGAGGTGAAAAATTAATTTTATTGATTTTGATTGCATGATGGAAAGCAATTGACCTTCGTGATGAGAAATTGAATTAAGTTTTTATCATTTGTCATCAGTTATCTGGGATGAATTTGGCAGATCTTGTTCAACAAATGTCAGACATGTAATTAGATTTCTTAGACTGTATTAATTTTTATGAAAAATGAGGAGCATTAATTTGAATATGATTAAAGTGCAAAGTTTATTCTGCCTAAGTGATGCAACCTGAAATAAAAATTTACACCGACAACCTAGTAAAAGCTCTCATAAAACATTTACTGTTGATAAAATTTAGAAGAAAATATGTTAATTATTAAAGATTTAGTGAGCAGAAATTATGAAATCATTGTTATGAGCTTGCAATACAATCAGCACCAGGCATTTTCAGTGTTTTTGAAACGATTTTGTAATATTTCTCTGATATTTTTGTTGTCTAATTGTTTATAGAAAGTATTTTATTAATTGTGTTTCATTTATGAATAAGAAATTTTGTAACAGATGCAACGCTGGAAATTTATGCATGCCGTAGTTGTTATTGCGTGTATAAGGAAAAATTTGAATATTTTTCTTGCTAAACTGTCCCATCTGTGTTAATCAAGGCATCAAAATAATAAAACATTGAACTCAAATCTTGAAAAATGTCACCTATTTATAGACTATGTAGTAATTTTGATGTTTAATTCGTGTAACTCGGGAAGGTGAGAGTTAATGGGATTGTCCACCCACTAATGTTTTAAAACGTGTTTCATTATTCATACAATTCGACTTTTATTTTAATTTTGTAAAGCGGTTTTACAATTTTAAAGCAAATTTCTGCAATTTTATACATATTTTGTACATAAAAACGTTTTTATTTAAATTTATTTATTGATTAATTATAGACGGCTCTAACCTTATCATTTGAACGGTTTATTTCCGCTGCTACTTCAAACTATCAAATTTAGATTTTTTTATGTTCTGTATCAAATTGTTTTTAAGACCTTTTACAATTTTTTCGAAAAATTTTTTTTTTTCGTCTACTTGTCAATTTTTGTAGAAAATTTTTTTTAGTTGGTCTTAATTTTCACCTTTCCTTCCGCAATTTTTCTTCGTTTTTTTTTGCTAGACGTTGCGTTTTGTTTATTTTTTCTTCTTTAATAATGTTTTTTTTTAAATTATTTTTTGTTTATCTAAAAAAATTTTTGCACGTTTTTGTCTTTTAATCATTGTGTTTCAAATTTATTCAAAATTGTCTTATATTCTTCTAAAGTTTTCTTATGTAGCTCTTCTTTCTCTTCCAATAGTATTTTTAAAACAATTCTAAAAAAAGTTGTGTTTCTAAAATTGACTATTTGTATTCTTTTTCTTCTAGACAAAGCTTTTTAACTTTCTAGAATTTTCCGTTCTTTTTTTTTACAATTTGTCATTAACTAATTTTTTTAAAGAAATTTTTTAGCTTAAAATAAAATGAATTAGGTATTTTGTTTCAAGATTTTGTGGATTTTTTTGTGAAACACTAATTTAAAAAAATGTGCTTTTGGAAAAAGACTCAATAATTGTTCTTGTAAATAATTAGGTTGTTTCAAAAGTTTGAGGACAAAAAAGTAATTTTGTTTCAAAAATTTTGAGATTCTTTGTGTGTTTTAAAAATTTCTAGATATCAATAATCAAAACTAATGTTTTAAGTCGGTTTTAACAGTTAATAAATTTTTTTAAGAACATTAGAAGTTATTAAGAAGTTATAAAAACGCTATGTATTTTAAGACTGGGAATCAATAAAGTCTGTAAATGAAAATCAGAAATTATTATTGCGTTAAGAATCTCTAGGTATAAATCGAAAGAATTAGTTCGTTATAAGAATTTTGAGACAAAACTTGGTTAAAGAATTGTGTTTCAAAAGTCTTTCTGAAACGACAAGTTAAAAGAATTAGTTTGTATTTAAGAGTTCGTAGCTGTTGTTTTAGAAAAAAATTAGAAAACAAAAAAAAACATTTTTGAGAATAAGAGAGTTTTAAGATTAAAAGTCAGTAGATTTTTCTGTAAATGGAACTCAAAAAATGTAATTGTGTTATAAATTTCTAGATCTACTTAATCGGTTTCTAAATCAGAAGAATTTAAATATTTCAAGAGTTTAGAAACCAAAGTCGGACGAATAATTATTATGTTTTAAAAGTCTGTACATCTTCTTCTTTAGACTAAATAGAAAATTTTTTTTACAAATCTCTAAATAAAAATTAGAAGAATTAATAAGATTCAAAAATCTAAAGACAGTAATTTAAAAATTCAGTGTGATTCAAGAGTTTTAAAAACTTTTCAGTAAACAAACAAACAGCGATAAGTGAAACATTTAGCTCATTTTAAAAGATTTCTAGAAATAGGTCTTCTAGAGTAGATCTTTTAAAAATTAAGAAAAAAAAAATTTAAAAGTAGGAGCCAAAATTAATTTAAGAGTAACAGTGAAGAAGATGGGATCAAATCAGAAAATACAACAAAATTTCTAATTTTTAATTAGTAGTGACAGTAAAGAGAATTATAAAAGTATAAAGAAAGCAAGTATACAAAAGAAAATAGGTGTAAAGAAGAATATAAAACATAAAATAAAAAAAAACGTAAAAAGCGCAAAAAATGAAGAATAAATAGCACTAAAAATATGATAAAATAAAAACAAAAAAATAAAGAAGAAAGAAATAAAGGAATCAATACAAAAAACGACAAAGTATGTAGTGCACTGTATCTAATTTGGAACAAATTCAGATTGTAAAGTTATTGACTGATGAGTAAGAAAAAAAAATACGAAAAGAAAGTTTTCAAGTTAAACATTGTGCTTTAACACCTATATATCTATAATATAATTTAGCAACATTATAATATTAGTAAGAGAGCCATAATCTTAAAAAATTATTTTACAAAAATATGACTTTACAAAAATATTTTGAAGAATGTAAACCTACCTCAAGACATTTTTGAAATGTCATATCAAACAAACCCAGAAGACAAAATTTAAGTTCGGTGTGTAAAGCTTGCAATAACAAAGTATCTCTCTAAAAAACAAAATTTTTATTTAGTTATTATACCATAGATTATTATACCAATTTTGAAAGCTCCACCACATAAAAATTAAACATAGCAAGTTTATTTATTTTTCTCAAAGTTGATTTATTCTGTAAAAAATCCAAAAAACTTTTTTTAAATTTTTTTATCTAATTTTACCTTATCTTCCAAAATTTCAATTATGACTACAGTTCCAAAAATGAGTGCACTATAAAATACTCCAAGAATAAAAGTATATGTTTTATTATCAAGTGACTGAAGACTCTTAAATTTCAAAATTACCATTAAGAAAAAAAAATTGATAAACTGTACATAATAGGCACGCTAATCAAAAACGTGTTTGCATTATAGTTACTAGCTTTTTGTAGTCTCAAAAAAAATAGAAAAAACATCATGTAAAACCCTTTTAACTTTTTTTAGACTCGATAATTTTTTATAATTTTTTTACGTAAGTGCCCAATTAAAGTTCGTAAAGTACATTAAACAAATACACAAATTTTCCAAATTTGGACCAAAAACGCCCTCTTCTAAAATCAAAAGATACCACTTCCGATTTGTAAAAAAAACTCTATATAGGATGTTTGTTATCCAAGCGAAAACAAAAACAGATAGCATACTCATTAAAAAGTAGTAAATAATCTTGTAATTAATTTCAATTCCTATTTGTTTTATCTTTTTATCAGTGTTATCAATGATGGCAAAAATTTTAAGTATATTCGAGCTTTTAGAACCAATGTAGACTACTGTAACTACAGTTCCCACACGAGAATAAGCCGCTGCGATCAATAGAAGAATTTTTCTACCAAGTTCACCTTCAGAAGATAATAAAAAATTAAAAAATACTGCCACACAAACAAAATTGACTGCGATTGTTCCTTAAACAGAAACTTATTTTTTGATAGATACAGGAAAAGGTATTTACCACACTCGAATAAATATTTCGTTTTAGACGCTTCTACATAAACAAATTTTCCGTTTTTTAATTTGATTTTTGTAAAATGAGCTATTCCTGTTGTTCTCATCTAAAAGTAATTTATATTAAAGTTTCCGTAAATATTTTCAAAGAGAGCAAATAACATTACGATTATAAGATTTAGAAAAAAATCGTAATATGTAGTTACGATCTTTTGCCACTTTTACGATTGTATTATTTATTTTTGTTATTATTATTATTACACTAATATTAGTAGTAGCACTTAGTAAATTATAAATGACAGATGAGATAGTAAATAAAATAATAGAAAAAAATATAAATAAATAAAATTTTTACTTTTGACTGAATGAAGTCTTAGCGTAAGCCTAAAGAAAAAAAATTGATCTTTTTGTTGAATTTAGATAAAAAAATTGATATTTTGATAACGATGCATAGTAAAAAGATGTGTTATTTAAATAATTTATCTATTATTTATTAACTAAAAGATTACAAAAAAAGATGGTAACCACACAAAGTTACTATTAAAATGTTTTAGAAATTTGTGCAATTTGAAGTAAATTTATTACTTTTCAATAAAATTAAACATTGTATTTTAACACTTATATGTCTTTAACATGATTTATCAGCATTATTATGCTAGTGAGAGAGCCATAACCCTAAAAAAAATTTTAGAAAGAAAACTAATCTGGGTTAGCTTACTTCAAGCAATTTTTGAAAAGTGAGATCAAACAAACCTAGAGGTCGAAATTTAAGCTCAGTGTGTAAAGCTTGCAATAATAAAGTATCTCTCTAAAAAAAACATTTAGAAGTATTTAATTTTAGAACAATCATACCAATCTTGAAAGCTCTATCACATCAAAATTGAACATTACAAGTTCGTTGATTTTCCTCAAAGTTGTTTTATTCTGTAAAAAATCAAAAAATATTTTTTATTGTTATTCAGACTTACCATATGTTTTAAAATCTCCACTGTGACTACAGTTCCAAAAATTAGTGCACTGTAAAATACTCCAAGAGCAAAAGTATATTTTTTACTGTCAAGTGACTGAAGACTCTCAAATTTTAAAATTCCCATTAGAATAAAAAAATTTGATGAACTATACATAATAGGCACGCTAATTAAAAATGTGTCTGCATTATAATTACTAGCTCTTTGCAGTCTTAAAAAAATATCAGAAACGTCGAGTAAAACTCTCTTCACCTTTTTTTGGCTTAAGCTATTTTCAAGTTTTTTAATAAAAAGTTTCAGATGCCGAAATCTCGACATAAGTGCCCAGTTAAAATACGTAAAATACATCAAACAAATACACAGATTTTCCAAATTTCGAGCAAAAACTCCAAATTGTAGAACCAAAATAAACCACTTTTCTTTTGCGAAAAAAATGCAGTAGAATAAGTTAGTTATCCAAGCGAAAACAACAGCAGTTAGCATGCTAATTTGAAAAAAGTAGATTATTCTGTAATTAATTTCAATTCCCATTTTTTTCATTTTTTTATCAATGTTATCAATTGCAGTAAAAATTTTAAGAATTGTTGAGCTCTTTGAACCAATATACAGAACTGTAACTACAGTACCCACAAAGGAGTAAGCCGCAGCGATCAGTAGAAGAAGTTTTCCACCAAGTCCACCTTTTGCAGATATTAAAAAATAAAAAAATGTTGCCACACTAACAAAATTGACTGCGATTGTACCTTAAATAAAAATTTCTTTTTAACAAGAAACAGATGCTTATAAGTCAGGTAAATAAACTATTATAGTACCTTCAAGAGTGCAAAAAAAAATAGTGTATTGTATATAGTATATACCTCAGGACTAAAGAGCTTCAATTCCTTGCTTAAGTGGAAGAGCTTTTCGGGCTCTCATTCACCAAATTTTTAATTTCGAAATTAAATGATGCTTTTTAGTATTCTGATAAATAATATACTATTATTTTGATTATTTTTAAAATTAATTAAAACTTTCTCTATATCAGAATATTTATAATATTGTATTTCTCA
This sequence comes from Tribolium confusum, assembly GCA_029207805.1. Lineage (NCBI taxonomy): Eukaryota > Metazoa > Arthropoda > Insecta > Coleoptera > Tenebrionidae > Tribolium > Tribolium confusum. The sequence goes on from JALGAY010000004.1 coordinate 4,409,636, forward strand.
AAAAAATAATTGTTTAATGTCAGTAAAACTCGAAAATAAGATGTAAATCGACATTTGAAAGAAGAAACAAAAGAAGCAACTAGGGGACAACAAAAAAAATGTTGAAAAAAGAAGAACAAAAGAAAATTAAAAAAAATAACAAAAAACTACGATTACCAAAAAAAACTAAAAACAATCTAGTTGAACAATAGAATATTAAAAAAAGAGTCAACAACGACTGGAAAAAAAAGAAGAAGACGATAAACGACTACTAGACGAATATGAAAAACAAAATATACTTCTAAAAAAATTTAAAAAATGGATCAAAAGTAACCATAAAATACCTACAAAAGAACAGAAAAAAATCTTTAAAAATTTTGACAATTAGAAGATACCTTCAGAAGAAGGTTGTAAGCTATAAAAATAAAATTACAGGTTCATGACATATAATATTTTTTCGGTTAATATTATTATCAATGAAAAAGTCAAAATAAATTGATGAAACGTCGGCAATACATCCAACTATTTAATTTACTGTCTCAAACCCGAGATCCTAACTCAAAGTTATTAACAATGTTTTAATAATATTATTATTAGCAAATAATAATAATAATAAGTTTTTGTTTTGTAAATAACATATTTCTTGATATTATAATAGAGGTAGAAGCTTCTATAGCGACTTAACCTACCTTGCACTGTAATGTTTTATTTACCGGACTCAAAATCGAGAATTACAGACGAAATGAAATAAAAATACGTACCACACCCAAGTAAATATTTCGTTTTGGGTGCTTCAACATAAACAGATTTGCCATTTCTTAATTTAATTTTTGCAAAAGGAGCCATTCCTGTTATCCGAATCCAAAAATAATTCATGTTAAGAATTCCATAAATATTTTCAAAGAGAGCAAATGACATTGCGAGGATTTGTGTAGTCAGATATGTTAGTTATTACTCGTTGCCACTTTCATATTACCATTATTATAACATTAATGTCGGTGGTAGCACCTTGTGAATTATAAATAACACAATATTAGAGAAATTATTTCAATTTTACTCGTTTTTACAATAATTAGGATTACGAGATTTTTTTATTTTAAATGCTAAAGCTTTCATTTATCAGTGACTGAAATCTTGAGAATCACTCTCATCAAATCATTAACTTTTTTTGTATAAGAGATATGATAAATTTGTTTCTGTGTTGTTTAATAATTGCTTTTAGGTCATCTTATTGTGGGATAATTAGGTATAACATGCAATTTAGAATAAACACAAGTTTGTAAATTTAATTTTAAAAATGTCAATAACAATTCTATTACGAAATTTTAATATATTGACGAAATGGTAAAAACTACTGATATCTAAATACCAATAAGGCAGTATAAAAAGTAAAAGTGTGGTATTTCAATGCTCTAACGTAACAATATTGTTATTAAGTTTAGGTTAAACAGATTCTCGTGGATCATAACTCAATTATTGACTTCCTGATATCTTCAGTTTTTGATCGGAAATATTTTATCTTGACAAGGCAACCATTGAAATGCCATTTATAAGACTCATTGAATTACTAATTTCGCTTAATTATTGAAGTGTCTTGTTACAATTTTTGGTTTAACATTTTCTAAATGTTACTAGAGAAATATCAAATGGTCAAAGTTGATGTTAAAGAGTTTTTCTCTTATGCAAATGCTAGTAAAACTTGAAAATTTTTCCTGTAATTACAGCCAGTGTAATTTCAGTCCTCTATCTCATTTGAGTCATGGTACAGTCTTGATATTTTATATTTTATTGGAATAACGATAATAGAACAATTTTCTTCGTGAACACGACTGATGAGATGTGGGTTATTGTGTAAGTTGGGTTAGAGGTCAAGATTCAAAGACAGGTGTGGTACTTAAAAAAATTTCCACAATTTTTATAACATCAATTAAAATCTTACTACACATTGACATTTTACCAAATTTTTATCAAAGAAATAGAAAAAATCCATTTCGGTTTAAAATTCCAGTAAAACAATAGAAATAATTGTTAATTTCACAAAGACCGCACCTTTCCTAATACAGTATGCATAATTTCATGATAAATAACCTTCAAATCAGGTGCATAAAAAATATTGAACCGAAAAAAAATTACAATGTTTCTAGCATCTTGAGGTGAGGGTATGCGAATTTGCCCCTTGGCCGTTCATCTCAAGTATAAATTAGATTGTGACCTGGCTCATCTACAGTGTTTTAGTGACCACCAACGGCATAATCATGAACTCTTTGGTGAGTAACTGCTAATATAATGCCTCAGTAGACCATAGCTCTTCACACCGAGCTTTCCTTCACCAAAAGTCAGTTTTTTAAATTTTAAAAACCGCATTTTAGTACACTAAATTATTTCTAATTTAATTGTTGAATTAATAATTTATTTTTCAAATTTATTAGTTTCTAACAGAAAAAAACAGAAGAAGAACTACTAGTTTTTGAAACATTTTTTTTCTCTAACAGAAACTACATTTCTTACAATTTTTTATTTATAAAACAATTTTTTTATTATTATTTAAAAACCATTTTTGCAATAAAAATAGACACATTTTTTAAAATAGTATTGTGTTGTCGTTTGTGTTTTTTGATTTTTAAAAAACACATTTTGATACACTGATTAATTACATTTTTTGTTGATAAATTAATAATTATTTTTTTAAATTTGTTAGTTTATTATTAAAACATTTTTTTTATCTCTTAGAGAACTACGTTTCTTATATTTTTTTATTTAAAAAACAATTTTTTTGTTGCTAAATTTCTGCTTTTAATTTTCTAATCATATTTTTGCATTATTTAAAAACCAAATTTTCTGTTATTGTGTTTTGCATGCAACAAAAATGATTACAATTTTGAAAAATAGAGTCATAAGTGTTATAGTTTGAGTTTTTTAATTTTTAAAAACTACATTGCCGGACACTAATTAATTACATTTTTTTTGTTAAATTAAAAAACTATTTTTTTATTAATTTTTAAGTTTAGCAGTATTTAATAGAAGAAACAGAAAAAAGTTAGTTTTGTTTTGCTTTTAATTTTTTATATAATTTTAAAACTGAAATTTTTGTTAATTTTGTAGCATGTTCTAGATGCAAGACAGTAGGACACATTCAAAATTGTTTTGTTTATTTGTGTTCTACAAGTAACAAAATAGAACACATTTTCAAAAAAAGTAGAATCACAATTTATATCACTTGTGTTTTAAACTGGTGTATTGTGCAATAAAACATAACACATTTTAGAAAAATAAAGCTATAACAGTTGTATATAAAAAAAAATAAAACAAATTTAAAAAAAATAAGGCCAATACTGTTCTATATGCAACAAAATAAAACACATTCTTGAAAAATAAGGTCATAATTTTTTAATATAAACAAAATAGAACACATTCTCAAAAAGTAGATTTATAAATGTTATCACCTGTTCTATATGCAAAAGAATAAGACACATTTTAAAAAAATAAAGCCATATCTGTTCTATATGCTACAAGATAAAACACATTTTTAAGAATTAGAGTCATAACTGCTCTATATAAACAAAATAAAATACAATTTGAAAAAATAGAGTCTTATATGCAGCAAAGTAAGACAAATTTTAGAAGAATAAATTCATAAATGTTCTATACGAATAAAATAATTCATATTTTTAAAAAATAGAGGCGTAAATTATAGAAAATTAGCATGTTATCACTTGTGTTTTATAAGCAACAAAATAAATACACATTTTTAAAAAATAAGGTCCTACTTGATCTATCTAAACAAAATAGTAATCAATTTCAAAAAATAAAGTCTTAAGTGTTACTTTTTGTGTTCTAAATGCAACAGAATCAAACAAATTTTTAAAAAATAGAGCTGTAACTATTCTAGATACAACAAAATAGAAAACATTTAAAAAAAATGTAGTCATAAGTGTTATAATTTGTTCTGTATGCAACAAAATAAAGCACATTTTGAAGAATAGGGGTATAACTGTTCTGTATGCAGCTAAATAAGACAAATTTTGGAAAAATAGGTTTATAGCTGTTCTATCCAAACAAAATAAAACACATTTTAAAAAATAGAATTATACTAAATAGAATGTTACTTTTTGTGTTCTAAATGCAACAGAATAAGACATATTTTTGAAAAACAAAGCTATAAGTGTTCTATAAACAACAAAATAGAACAAATTTTTGAAAAATAAAATTATAACTGTTATATATGCAGCAAATGAAAGCAAATTTTAGAAGAATAGTATCATAGCTGTCCTGTCCAAACAAAATAAAACATTTTTATAAAATAGAGTGATAAGTGATATAATTTGTTTTTTATGCAACAAAATAAGAAACATTTTTAAAGAACAGAGTCATAACTGTTTTATACAAACAAAATAGAACACATTTAAAAAAATGGAGTCATAAGTCATAAAAAATAGAGTATTATCACTTGTGTTCTATATGCAACAGAATAGAATACAGTTTTGAAAAATAGAGTCAAATTGGTTCTATATACAACAAAATAAAAACACATTTTTAAAAAATAATTTTTTGCCTGTTTTATGTGAACAAAATAGTACACAATTTCAAAAAAAAAGAGTCATAAGGGTTACTTTTAGTGTTCTAAATGCAACAGATTAAGACTGATTTTTGAAAAATAAGGCTATAAGTGTTCTATATGCAACAAAATAAAACGCATTTTAAAAAATAGAGCCATAACTGTTCTACGAGCAGTAAAAAAACAAATTTTAAAAGAATAGGGTCACAGCTGTTCTATCTAAACTATCTTTTCTATCTAAAATAAAACACATTAAAAAAATAGAGTCATAAGTAATATAATCGATTCTTTATGCAACAAAATAGAACACATTTTTGGAAAATAGGGTCTTAACTGTTTTATACAAACACAATAAAACACATTTGAAAAAATAGAGTCATACATTAGTCATAAAAAATAAAGTGTTATCACTTGTGTTTTATATGCAACAAAATAGAACACTGTATTAAAAAATAAAGTCATATCTGCTCTATATGCAACAATATAAGAACACATTTTAAAAAAATAAAATTTCATCTGTTCTATGATAACAAAATAGTACACAATTTCAAAAAATAGAGTGACAAGAGATACTTTTAGAGTTCTAATTGCAACGGAATAAGACAAATTTTCGAAAAATAAGGCTATACCTGTACTATATGCAACAAAATAGAGCACATTTAAAAAAATATAGTTATAAGTGTTATAATTTGTTTGGTATGCAACGAAATAAATCACATTTTAAAAAATAGGGCTATAACTGTTCTATATGCAGGAACATAAGTCAAATTTTAAAAAAATAAGTTTATAGTTGTTCTAGCTAAACAAAACACATTAAAAAAAAATAGAGTCATATGACTCATAAGTCATAAAAAATAGAGTGTTCTATATGCAACAGAATAGGGCACAGTTTTGAAAAATAGAGCAACCAAATAAAAACACATTTTTAAAAAACAAGTTCCCAAAACCAAAAAAATAGAGTCATAAGTGGTATAATTTGTTTTTTATGCAACAAAATAGTACACAATTTTAAAAAATAGAGTTATAAGTGTTACTATTTGTATTCTAAATGAAACAGAAAAGAACATATTTTCAAAAAATAGAGCTAAAGTGTTTTATATGCAACGAAATAAGACACATTTTCAAGTAATAGTTAATAAGTGATATTATTTAAAACTGTTTTTAATTTATATTTATAACTTTTTCAAATAGAGACCACAAAATTGCTATATCATTGCTAATTAAGCCACTGAAAAAAAACCTAATTGACTCGTTCTCTTCACGCTGTCTTATTAGTTTTTCCAAAACCCATAATTTACCTTATCTTCCAGATAATCTTCGCGGCACTCCTGTCGTGCGCCTTCGCCCAAAGAGGTGCCTACCGTCAGCCCCAACCGGGCCAACCCATCGCCATCCTCAGACAATCGCAGGATGTAAACTTCGATGGCTCGTATCAATGGAGGTAAAAATTCCCAAACGTGTAATCGGTGATTATGATTAATATCTTTGATGTAGTTACGAAACCGAAAACGGTATTGCGGCTCAAGAACAAGGTGTGTTGAAAAATGCTAATGGTCCAGAACCAGCCGAAGAAGCTCAAGGTTCTTTCCAATACACCGCCCCAGACGGCACGCCGATTTCCCTTCAGTATATTGCCAACGAAAACGGATTCCAGCCACAAGGCGCTCATCTGCCTGTGCCGCCACCAATTCCGCCACAGATCCAGAGAGCTTTGGAGTGGATTGCGGCTCATCCCGAACCCGAAGAAGGTCAAAGAGGATTTAGAAGACAATGATTTTTTTTAGTGGCTGACTTTGTACAATATTTATTACAATGGCGTGTGATTTATTCGATTACGAATGCAAGTTAATAAATTGTTAAATTAACAAAATAGCGTGTTTTATTTGTTTGGATTAAAGGCGTTGGAAGTAAGACATCCTGGATAAAGATCGTGATTTATTAAAATTACGGAAGAGTTATTTATAATTTATCATTGCAGATAATAAACATAATTATGTAGATTATTCATACTTGGATATATATTTTTCGTGTCAAAAATGAACTTACAATTTAAGGATTGTAGGTATTTCGCAAGGATTATAAATTATAGCCAGTGGACTATTACTATTGCGCATCCATATATTGACATTTGTGATATTCTATGACATTTTAATTTTAAATGGTCATAAAACTGCACTTCTATTTGTCACAAGTTTTTATTGACTAGTTTTCATGTAATTACTGTGCCTGATTTTAATTAGAAGGCTATGAATAACAATTTTATTAACAGGCGTTGAAAAAAATATCAAACAATTAACATCTATTTTATTTTTTTATAAACAGTTATTAACGCAGGTTTCTGTAATGATTATTTTTCTTAATTAATTATTTACCAATTAATTGTATGGTAATTTTATATTTATTCATATTTTTGTCTAATTTTAAATACCGCCAGTTTGTTAAAAAAAAGATTCTCAAGTGCTGTTAAATTGCAAAATAATTGTGTTAGAGCAGCACGGTCGTAAATTTACACAAATTATGGTAAAATTGCATTTTAACAACATTCTGAAGCTAATTATTTCGAAAAACATATAACACCTTATTTAAAAAAAATTATGCATTATTGAAAAATACACTGAAAGTTTAAAATATTTAATTAAAGATATAGAAACAAAATTTTGCTCAATTCTAAATTATTTAATCTATTTAAATAGTATATTAAGTATGGAGAACAATAAAGAATGCTTACCGTTCGAAGACAATTGTTTGGAGGAGGAGCGAAGCGACGACTCCAATTATTGTCTGAGAACGGTAATCCTTAACGTTCGACATGCTTATAACGTTTTTTGCGCGATTGGAGTTTCTAGAATAATAATAATAATAATAATAATTTATATTAATACATTTGTGATAATCGGGAAGGTTGAAACTGAAAACTTTGGGTGGCTGTTCCATGGTTGCTATGGTTTTGTTCCAAACAAGTAAAATTGTCTTTTAGATTACAATCTAATTCTTACATAGTTCTGTTTTGTGGTTCCGTTTTCGAAGCAAATATGAGCGATAGTGATGATCTACCGGATGATTTAGAAGACGATTGGCAAGAAGGATGTTCGGCAATAATTCCAGAAAAATCTTAAGTCCGATATGAACAGACATACAAGTCGTTTAAGGAATGGCGTGAAGCAAAGAAGATTTCTGTAAATGAAAAGAGCCTGTTAGCGTATTTTTTGGTGAGAAGTGGACACTTGAAGGCCCCAGGCAGTTTATGAGCGGAGTATTCTATGCTGAAGAGTACAATTTTTCTCCATGATGCTATCGATATTTCTAAGTTTGCTACATTAATTGCTTATCTTGAGAGAAAAAATATTGGATATCGGTCTAAGAAGGCTAAAATTTTTACCAAAGAAGACATGGAAAAATTCTTGAATGAAGCACCGGACAAACAATTTTTAATTCAAAAGGTATGTTGTAGATGATGAGGTGGTACATCTGAGTTCTATGAAAATAATACATTTGCAGGTAGCAATGATATTGGGAGTATCGGGCGCTTGTAGACGAGAGGAATTGTACAATATTAAAATGAGTGACATAGAAGAACATGAAGAAATGTTTATAGTAGATATTCCAAATACAAAAACGAATATTCAGGGAACGTTCACAGTTATTAATAAAGAAAATGAAGCAGTTCATTATTTGGAAATACTTCGAAAATACATAAGAATTCGACCAAGCAACCCAACGTCAGATCATTTATTTCTGACCTATCGAAATGGCAAATGCACTAGGCAAGTCACAGGAAAAGGCACAATTGGAGGCTGGCCGTCAAAAATTGCAAAGTATTTAAAGTTGCAAGCCCCTGAAGGTTTTACTGGACACTCGTTTCGACGCACATCGGCTACACTTTTGGCGAATAACGAAGTTGATGTGTTGGGACTAAAAAGACATGGTGGGTGGCGTTCATCAACTGTGGCCGAGAGTTACGTGGAAGATTCCCTCCAAAACAAAATTGAATTTGCTCATAAAATTTTGCACAGCGATGTTGGTGGACTATTACAACAACCTAGGACTTCTACGTCGGAAAGTTTGTCTATTAACAGTAGAAACTCAAATGCGAGTGGTATTACTACTATTAATTATAATAATTGTACATTTAATTTTAATAAATAAATCGCAAAATTGTTTTTTTTTAGATTTAATTGCTTACCGTTCACTGAACGGTAAGTGAATTACTTACCGTTTTGTTACACGTAGCAACCAGTAACAGCAACCTACCGTCGTGGAAACAGGCACAGAAATCTGATAAAAACAACCAATCGCGCAAAAAATAGTATTGCAAGAGTTTGTGCAAACAATGATTATTAATGTTAGTGACTAGGCAACTAACAATAAATGTCTAATATACGACTTACTTTTTCTTTTCCTAGCTAGTTGAGAGTTTTTTTTAATAAACAATTTGTTTTTATATTTACATTTTTTGGGGAGTTTTACAAGTTAGATTCTAAAAGAACTATAGCAAGATTATTAAAAAATGTTTAGATTAAAAAAATTATTGAAATTATGTTTAGTCTTTGAAGAAACTTACTGAAAGTTGTACTGTGCTTATAATGACAACAGACGAAAACTTAATTAGATTTACTTTATTACCTAAATACTTAATTTTTTTTTCCAATCATTTGTTAATTTTTTTTCTAGACAACTTTTATCAAAAATACATTTTTATTTTTTTAAGTCTTTAATTTATTATTGACAAAAGTTTAGTAAGTTTTCTAACATTGCGTTCTACATTGTCTCACATAATGAGACATATTTTTCGAAAGCGCTTTGCCACTGATATACAGAGTTTTTTTCTTATTTGCTCCCGTCCAAAATTTCAAAAATAAGCAACACGTTATACAAACGATAAACAACTTTGGGAACTATAAATAATTCAAATAAACTGACTTTGGAAGCACTGTCAACAGTTTTGTCAACAATGTTGACATTAATTTACAACGCTCAATGCCTTAATATTAAAAATTAAATTTTAAAAGACTAGCAAAGTATAATGTGTTGCCTATTTTTGGAGTTTCAGACGTGAGCAAATAAAAAAATCACTCTGTATAAGAATTTTGTTTTGATTAAATTTCTGGGTTTAATTTTGATTTTTTCATTTTTTTTAATATAAAATTATTATGTCACATAATACTACCCAAGGCCACCCCCAACTAAGCTACCAAGTGCTTGGCTGTTTATTCTTGATTCTTCGTCATCACCATTTAATATAATTGTTTCAGTTTTATAACCGTTTTCATCAAGTGAATATTCCAGTAAATACACATTGTTATCTTCTCCAATATATCTAAAACGTCCCTCTGCTCTTACAAATAGTGTATCATTGGTTTTCACAAATTTTCCTGACTCAAAATGACTGTTGTTGCCTCCATCATTGTAACTAAAGTTTATTTAATTTTTAAAAGAACTAAATTGAAAAACTTACTTAAAATCGTATCCGTTTTCATCAATACTGTGTTCAAAAATAAAATTTTCAAATTGTTGGTTACAACTGTATTTTATCACAACTAAAATACAAAACAATGCAGTTTTTAAATGCATTGTGATTTAGTAATGCAAGAAGATTAAAAGATGTTTTAATATTGGATAATAAACAAGTATAAAATTTTAATATTCAAGGTTATAAAAATTATAATAACTAGTAAATTACTTACATTGCTTTATTGTAAAATATAAGTTGTTTTAAAATTTGTGAATCAACAAAATACTCAAAATAGTTTGTGTTTTTTTAGTGTTAAGAGTTTTGGATAAATTTCCAAAAAAATTTAGCTTTTTCAGTTTTTAGGATACAAGATTTGAAACATAATTTTTGTACCTATCTTTATTTTCTCTTGTAAAAATATTTTTATAAAAGGTTTTATATTAAGAGTTCTCTAAACGATTCTGGGATTCTAACTCTGCTTTTTCTTTTTTTAATATGAACTTCTCTTAAAAACAATGGTAATTCTCTCACTCTCAATGTAATAGATTGTTAAGTCTCTACAAACAGGCCACTGCGTCGCATGTCGTGTTAAATTCGTAAGTGATAAAGCGGCACTCGTACAAAATACTAGGAACTAAAAAAGGTTTTTTTGTTTTGTTAAATAATTAAAATGATATTACATTGTTTATCTTATTTTTTTTATATAAACACATTGTAAGTCTGTACAAGTGATGCTGCTAAAACGATATTTAAAACATTAATTATTAGAAAAAAAAAACATTTTTTGCGCGATTGGTTGTTTTTGTCAGTTTACTGTGCCTGTTTCCACGACGGTAGGTTGTTGTTACTGGTTGCTACGTGTAACAAAACGGTAAGTAATTCACTTAGATACCGTTCAGTGAACGGTAAGCAATTAAATCTAAAAAAAAAACAATTTTGCGATTTATTTATTAAAATTAAATGTACAATTATTATAATTAATTGTAGTAATACCACTCGCATTTGAGTTTCTAGTGTTAATAGACAAACTTTCCGACGTAGAAGTTCCAGGTTGTTGTAATAGTCCACCAACATCGCTGTGTAAAATTTTATGAGCAAATTCAATTTTGTTTTGGAGGGAATCTTCTACGTAACTCTCGGCCACCGTTGATGAACGCCACCCACCATGTCCTTTTAGTCCCAACACATCAACTCCGTTATTCGCCAAAAGTGTAGCCGATGTGTGTCGAAACGAGTGCCCAGTAAAACCTTCAGGGGCTTGCAACTTTAAATACTTTGCAATTTTTGAAGGCCAGCCTCCAATTGTGCCTTTTCCTGTGACTTGCCTAGTGCATTTGCCATTTCGATAGTTCAGAAATAAATGATCTGACGTTGGATTGCTTGGTGGAATTCTTATGTATTTTCGAAGTATTTCCAAATAATGAACTGCTTCATTTTCTTTGTTAATAACTGTAAACGTTCGCTAAATATTCGTTTTTGTATTTGGAATATTTACTATAAACATTTCTTCATGTTCTTCTATGTCACTCATTTTAATATTGTACAATTCCTCTCGTCTATAAGCGCCCGATACTCCCAATATCATTGCTACCTACAAATATATTGTTTCCTTAGAACTCAGATGTACCACCTCATCATCTACAACATACCTTTTGAATAAAAAATTGTTCGTCTGGTGCTTCATTCAAGAATTTTTCCATGTCTTCTTTGGTAAAAATTTTAGCCTTCTTAGGCCGATATCCAATATTTTTTCTCTTAAGATAAGCAATTAATGTAGCAAACTTAGAAATATCAATAGCATCATGGAGAAAAATTGTACTCTTCAGCATAGAATACTCCGCCCATAAACTGCCTGCGGCCATCAAGTGTCCACTTCTCACCACAAAATACGCTAACAAGCTCTTTTCATTTACATAAATCTTCTTTGCTTCACGCCATTCCTTAAACAACTTGTATGTCTGTTCATATCGGGCTTTAGATTTTTCTGGAATTATTGCCGAACATCCTTCTTGCCAAGCGCCTTCTAAATCATCCGGTAGATCATCACTATCGCTCATATTTGCTTCGAAAACGGAACCACAAAACAGAACTATGTAGGAATGATTGTATCAAAAAGACAATTTTACTTGTTTGGAACAAAACTATGGCAACCATGGAACAGCCACCCAAAGTTTTCAGTGTCAATCTTCCCGATTATCACAAATGTATTGATATAAATTATTATTATTATTGTTCTAGAAACTCCAATCGCGCAAAAAACGTTATAAGCATGTCGAACGTTAAGGAATACCGTTCTCAGACAATAATTGGAGTTGACGCTTCAAACAATTGTCTTCTAACGGTAAGCATTCCTTATCGTTCTCCATACTTAATATACTATTGTGTCATTAGACAACGTACCTGCCTTCAGAGATGTAATATACAAATCATATTAAATAATAAAAATTTTTATATGCGTTTTAAATAGAGAAATGAGTTAAATTTTGTACAAAATAATTTCTTAAATTATTAGTAGTATAATTATAACTAAAACAATTAGCTCTAAGACAACTATCTCTAAATAAAAAATAGATCGTCTTTAGAAAAGCCCTAAAATTCTTGAATAATTATGGATTTTTTTGCAGTATTTAGTTTTCAGAAATGGTTTTGTTGTTAATTTTGTTTAAAAATCATTCGATAATAGGCCCTTTCAAACATCACTATTTCAGTCATATTTCAGTATATAACTGTTAAAACGGAGATAACTCTATTTAAACATTTTTTTGGTGTTTTTTTGATCGTAATTAACATGAAATAAAGTTGTTTAGCGAATTTTAAGACAGCTTGTATGAAAAGCTTTTAACTAACTTATAGAAAGCAGTGATTAAAGTGACGTAACGTCTCTGATTGGTCTTTCAGTTCACGGAATTAATACCTGTTAAAATTGCATTTTGTTTAATAAATCTAAAATATTTGAAGTTGTTTTTACGCAAGTAAAGATACTTATTCATCTTTATTAACCCTTAAGCTGCGTTTTTCACTAAATTTTAATCAAAAGTAGAGATCAGGCAAGTACTGTATTGCATCGATTATACATTTGAGTACATTACGTTGTTATTACCCTGTTTATGCATTTTCTAAAAATTTGTTTATAATATCCAAGTTGTTTTACGCTTGATTAAAAATTGATAATTACAATTAAATGCTAAATACAATAATTACACATTCTGGTAATAACATGTGATGCCTTTAGCGATGAACTTCTTTCATAATTATTGCCAACTGATTACACACATACATGCATAAAGCTACAATTTGCAGGAATTACAACCTGCTACTTACACTTTCATACATAATTTAATATCACTTCAGTACAACACGTTTTGCCGTACTCGATATTTATGACATCTTTTAAACAATATTTGGAATAAATCAATAATTCTTGTGTAAAAATAATAATAATAATAATAGAGGAAGGAAGTTTTAATCCTTGAATAATCTTGTGTGAATATATTTCGACGAAATTATTTATTATTTCCGTAACGTTAAGGTACAACAAACTAATCTAGTAAATGTTAATCTACAACAGAACGGTAGTAAATTGTAAACTTTAGATTTATGAATTTTCCAAGGTTTTGACTTTTACGATACAATTATTGTAAAAGTTTATTAATTTATAAATAAAGATACTCTTCTACAATAAATGTTAACCTTGTTCAGATTAAAATCACCTTCTAAAAACCACTCAGTGGTTTAAGTTTGATGCCTGATTATTGAATGTATTCGGCATAAATTCAATGTTAAATTCAGTAAATAATTTAATGAAACAAAAGGTAAGTATTTAAATACTAACTTAATTTTAATATAAATAATTTTGATTAATTAAAAGTGAAAATAAAATTAAAAACACTTCAAAAGTTTTACATACAGGCTGTCACAAAATTCGCCGACTAATTTGTTTATTATACGTTGTCAATTTATTAAATACAAGAAACACCAGAAATTTGGCACTATTTTGACAGTTACAATTTGATACTAAAAAGACCTTAATTAATATAACTGTAAAGTTATATTATCGAATAATTTTTAAAATAAATTAATAACAAAACCATTTCTATTTTTTTTTTAATTTTTATTAATACGAGTTATTTTTGAGTTATTTGTGCATTTTGATGAATCAATAAAAATTCCAAGAAAAAGAAAAAAATATTGAAAAAGTGCTTGAGAACAACAAATAGAAGACAAAGAAAGCAAAAAAAAATCAAGAAAAACAAAAAGTTTCTAAAAAATAAAGATTAATAAAAATTTTAAAACCTTAAAAACTAAAAAAGCTAGATTTTTGAAAAATTTTCTAAAGCTCTGCTAACCCTAGATAGACGCATACTGTTATATTGGTCTACAAATTTTAAGACAGCCTGTATTTTACATTAAAATGATATAAGTAATTATTATTACAATTTTTGTAACCTTGAATATTATAATTTTCCACTTGTTTATAGTCTAATATTAAAACATCTCTTAATCTTCTAACATTACTACGTCGCGATGCATTTAAAAACTGCATTGTTTTGTATTTTAGTTTTGATAAAATTAAACTGTGGGCAACAATCTAAAAATAATATTTTTGTACACAATATTGATGAAAACGGATACAATATTGAGTAAGTTTTTAGTTTATATTTCTTCTCAGGAATTAAATAAATTTTAGTTATTTTAATGGAGGCAATAACAGTCATTTTGAGTTCGGAAGATTTGTAAAAACTAATGAGGACAATTTAGATATGTTGGAGAAGACAGCAACGTGTACTTACTATTCACTTGATCAAAAAGGATATAAATTTAAAACATATATATTAAACGGCGATGATGAAGACTCAAAAATACTTACTGAAACACTTATTACCTTAAATGGGGTGGTCTTGGGTAGTAGGTAAAGATAAATTACTATTTTCTATGTTTTTTGTAACAAAAACTGTTTCTAAAAAATAATAAAGGATTTACTTTGATTTTTAAGCATTTTTATGGTTAATTCTGTGTGATTATACACATAGAAAAAAAATTATATTAGCACGAATTACATCTCACTCCTGCTTAGCGTTTTTATGGCATTAAATTAAAATTTAATTTTTTTTATTATAACGCTTTATTTAGTATTCAGAATAATACAGTTTATTCTATGAGCTAATTTTATGACTACTACAACAAAAAAACATGAGAGGAAAGCTCCCAGCGAAACCACCTCTTTATTCTAAGGGCAAGTCTTTAGCTCATCTTTTCTTAAGCCTTCTAACAGGAGGATCTTCTTTTATAGGATTCATTGGGATAATATTCCATGTTAATGTAGTACTTCTTCGATTTTTCGTTGATTATTTCACTCACATTTGGAATATTTAGGTCTGTGTGTATTGTCTGATTGGACACGTACCACGGGGCACTGGCTATCATGCTTAGTGTTTTGGATTGAAAACGTTGGATTATATTTATTGTTGTGGGACTTGCACAGCCCCAGAGCTCATAGCCGTAGAGCCAAGTAGAGCGTACGATTGTTTTATATAAGAGAACTGTGTTTTCTAGAGACAGTGATGATTTTCTTCCTAAGAGCCGGTATTTTCCTAATTTTAAGGTCCATTTCTTTGCGTATTTTACTGACATGAGATTTCCACGTTAATCTTCTATCTATATGCATACTAAGGTATTTCACTTCTTGATTTTGAGAGATTTGCTTATTATTAATCTTCACTGGTGGACAGGATAAATGTTTAGTTGTAAATGTTACATGTTGGGATTTATCTTCATTTACTTTTATTCTCCACTTCTTCAGCCATCGTTCAATTAAGTTGATGTGTTTTTGCAGGGTTGAAGTTGCGACTATTGGATCTTTATTTGTTGCGGTATCGTCAGCAAAAGTTCCTATGTGACTTTGATCCATAATTGGTATATCGTAAGTGTATAGCAGGTACAACAGTGGTCCCAACACGCTACCTTGGGGAACCCCAGCCTGGATTATCCTGATTTGAGACGTTTCATCACCTACTTTTGTGTGGAACCATCGATTTTTTAAGTAGGATTCTATTATCAGATAGTAATGATGTGGAAATAGTTTCTTGACTTTTGATAATAGCCCACGATGCCACACTTTATCAAAAGCCTGACTGACGTCAAGGAATACTGCAAAGCAATATATTTTTTTTCCAAAGCTGTTTGGATTATATTGACGATTTTGTGGCACTGCTGTATGGTCGAGTGATGATAACGAAACCCAAATTGGTGATCTGGGAGCCAGTCTTCTTGGATGTTGTTTTCATTGATTTTCTTTACTACGAGTTATTCTAGTAACTTAGAAAGTATAGGGAGAAGACTTATTAGACGATAGGATTTGATTTGATTTAAGAGTTTACCAGATTTAGGAATTAAGATAATTTCTGTAAATTTTAGTTGGAGAGGCCAATATGTGAGACGTAGAATGCTAATAAAAAGTTTCTCAGAAATTTGATTTTTTTGTTAGTTACATGTTTTAGGTGATTTGCAACTATTAGGTCGTACCCAGGTAACTTCTTGTTGTTCAAGTGTTTAATTTTTTCTTGGATCTCATGAACAGTGAAATTTTTTATAAGTAATACATTTGGTGAGGACTACTTAGGTAATCTTCTACATCATCGTTAGGGTCATTGGTGTGTGGAGTGAAAGTCGGTTCCAGATGTTGTGAAAAAGCTTTAGCTTTTTCTTTGTCTGTTCTTAACCAAGTGCCAGGAGAAATTTTAAGGGGTGGTATATGTTTTGTAGGTTTTTTAAAACCTTTTGTGGCTTTCCAAAGTGTATTATCGTTGGCGAAAGAGAAGTTAGATATGTTTAAAATGTTTTATTGCGTATTTCTTTTAATTTATTTATTAGTTTGTTGTTTAAACTGTTATAAATTCTGCAGTCTTCAATATTATAAGTTCTTTGCCATCGCGTTTTGGCTTTCCTTTTGTCTTTAACAAGCTGCATAACTTCGTGAGGTACGTTAATTCTATTATTAATCTGGTTTTTTGGTTGCGGTGTAGCTTCCCATCACGCTTGCTGAATTAAAAATTTAATTAATTAATTTAAATATTTAATTACATTGATTTAATACATACAAAACAACCAGAAAATCAAGCCTGTATGTAGTTTTATTTCTCTTCTAGTATTTTTACTTGTGGTACTGTGGCTAACCTCTTGTCGTTCAAACGCATCGCAATTTACATCATAACGTAAATTCGTAAATAATGATAATGTTAGATTTACTCTAAAATTATAGCAAAATAATAAAATTTTATTACAAATGCAAATAAATAGTTTTATAAGCGATACAAGCTTTGTAAGCTTATGGCTTAGTAAAGTTTTTAAAGGTCGTTTTGAATTATTTTTATTTAGTTTTTAACCTGCTTCTTCCTCTGTTTGGTCTTAGTTTTGTTTCTAATATTCTTTTGGTAATCTGTTTTTTTCGTTCATGTTACGTGGCTTATTCATCCAATTTTTTGGAATTTAACTACTTCTATTATATGTGTCTATTTTATAATGTTCTTAATTCTTTGTTTGTTCTTCTAATCCAGATCTTTTCAATTTTTTTCCTTTATAAATTTTTTTTAGAACCTTTTTTTGTTATATTTGCAGAAACTGTTCATGTTTTCTTAGTGTCTATCTCTCGCAAGCTAATGTTAACATTGGTCGTACTAGGATCTTGTAGATGTAAGGTTTTGTTGCTCTAACTATAGCTTTTAAACATAGTATAGAGTATAATGCATAAACGCTTTTTTTCTTGCTGCTATCCTTGCTTTTATCTCTTTTGTATTTGTTGTTTTTTTTTGTATTACACTTCCTAGGTAGACAAATCTTTTAATTTTTTTAAATTTGTAATATATGTATTCTTGCCTTTTATTACCTTTACTTCTAAATATCTGTCATTTTTAAATACATTATTTTCTTATCTTATAAATTTTGTTTTTTTATTTATTTATTTTCAGTCTCATTTTTTCAATCTGAGCTTTTTCTGGTTCTAGTTATAAGTGTTATGTCGTCTGCGAGGCACTGATCTTGTTTATATGAAAACAGACCTTGTCTATATATACTGTTTTGTCTTAATATTTTTTCTAAAGCGATTATAAATAATGTCAAAAAACGGATCTTTTTGTCTTAAGCCATCAAACACTTCAAATTGTCTTAACAGTTTTCCATTAACCCGAATCTTATTTGTGGTTTTCTTCAATGTGATTTTTACTAATCTCGCTATTTTATTATTATTTCACACTGGTATTCTCCTACTATTATTTCCATATGCTCTTTTAATTTATTATTTTGACCTGTTACCATTATCTTAT
This sequence comes from Tribolium confusum, assembly GCA_029207805.1. Classification (NCBI taxonomy): domain Eukaryota; kingdom Metazoa; phylum Arthropoda; class Insecta; order Coleoptera; family Tenebrionidae; genus Tribolium; species Tribolium confusum. The sequence continues at coordinate 4,427,940 of JALGAY010000004.1, forward strand.
ATACAGAATTTAGTAACGCTATTTTTCTATAATTTTTACATTTTGTCTTGTCTCCTTTTTTATGAATTAGACATAGTATTGCTGTTTTTTATGCTTCCGGCATTTGCTTTTTTATCCATATATTTTTAATTAAATCGTATATTATTTTTGTCATTATTTCTTTTCCGCACTTTATCATTTCTCCTTGTATGTTGTCTTCACCTGGACTCTTGTTGTTTTTCTATTTCTCAATAATATTTTTAACTTCATTATATGTGGGAAGTTTTTCTTTCTTTTGTTGCCCCCGCTTCTGTTGTTCTCCTCCTTTTCAACTGTTCTTCTTTTAGTCGACGATTAATTTAAGACTTTTTCAAAATATTTAGCCTATCTTTTTGTTACTTCTTTTTTGCTTTCCACTAAATGGCCATGTTTATCGCGACAAAATATGGATTTAGGTTAAAATTCTTGTTTAATTCTTTTACATTCTTGGTAGAGGCTTCTTATTTTTTTATTTGTATTTTTTTTATATCTTTAATTTTTTTACCGTTGTGTTCTTTTTTCTTCTTTTTCCATTTTTTTTTTGTATTTTGTTTATTGTTTTTTAGTATTTTTTTTAGTTTTTTAGTCATTTTTCCGTTCTTAAAGTCTACAACCTTTGTCATACTATTCTTTTGCTTTCTTTTTATTTTTCTCTTTAATTTGTTTTTTGGTTGCTTGTTTAAATAGTTTTTCTATTGACTGTCATTTTACTTTTATTGCCCTAGCTTCTTCTTGTTGTTGTTGATGTTGGTTTTCTATCGCTGTTATATAGGTATATAGTTTTACATATTTTAATATTTTTGCTGCCCTTGTAGCAATTTTTTCTACAATTTTTTTTAGTGCAATTTATCTCTTACTTTCAGTTTCTTCTACTTCAAGTATACTTAAAGACTCTAAAGTTTTTAATTGTGTCAAAATGTATTTAAAAATTATATTTTTTATTAAATTATTATATTCTAATTCAGAATTTTTGTACAAATAAAAAGTGTTAGCAATCTACTTTTTTCGTTTTACAGTTGTTCATAATTTTCATTTAATTAATTAATTAATTAATTATTATTAATTAAAATTAAAAATAAAAATGTTAAGAACGGTTCAAAAACTTTGCTTATTTCAAATAAAAAAAACAAGGTAATTATTGTTTTGACCTTGTATTTTAAAATCTCTTACTTGTTTATTCTCTCATATTGAACCATCTGTTAATCCCTTCGCAATACTAAAACACGATGCATTTAAAAACCGCATTTTTTTGTATTTTAATTGTGATAAAAGGCAGTTGTAGTCAACAATTTGAAAATTTTACTTCTGAACACAGTATTGATGAAAACGGATACGATTTAAGGTAACTCTTCTTATTTTAACCTTTTAAAAATTAAATAAATTTCAGTTTTTATATTGGAGGCAACAAGAGTGTTAGTCATTCTGAAACAGGAAGACTTGTCAAAACCAACGATACAGTATTCGTAAGAGTTGAGGGATTTTTTAGATACATTGGAGACGATAACAATTTGTATTTAGTGGAATATTCACTTGATGAAAACGGATATAAATTTGAAACAAGTGTCCTAAATGATGACGATATAGGTCTAAGATTGAGCAGTGTTGCACTTGCTAGCTTAGCAGGAGGTGGTCTTGGGTAGTCTTAACAAAACTGACTAAAAACAAAAATTGTTTTTAAATAATAATAAAATACTTCAATTTTCGAACATTTTTTTGTTACATTCTGCTTAACCGAGCTAGCTATCTCTTTCACATCTTAGCAACAACATGTTGTCTCACTTGTTCCTTCTCCAACCAGTTTGATGCCATTGAGGATTTTGCACTGTCGATGTCGTACAGTCCACGTATCACGTAATAAATCAAAATGTATTTTAAAATTGTTTGTATTTTAGCTGTGATTAAATTAAATTATGGTCAAGAATCTGAAATTATTGAAAACAGTATTACTTTTGAGCACAATCTTGATGACAATGGATATAATTTAAGGTGAGTTACGGTTTGTTTACTAAATTATATAAAATTGTTTTAGTTATTATACTGGAGGTAACAGGACTGTTAGTCATAAAGAAGAAGGAGAAATTGTAAAAATTAATGATACGGTAATAGTGAAATCGAAGGGAGAATTTAGGTATCTAGGGAAGGATAACTACGAATATGTAATAGACTATACACTTGATGAAAATGGATTTAAATCTGAAATATATACGTTACTCAATGATGAAGATGTTGGTAATAGAATAAGCTCTTCAGCACTTGCTAGCTTAGCTGGAGGTGGGCTTGGTTAATTTTTTTTAAAAAATAATTAACTTGTTTTTATTTTATAAGTACTTTTAGTTCTATTAATTATTATAGTGTATAGAAATAATTATTTCATCTTAAAAAATGGTTTTGGTAAAATTATATTGCCTTTTACTTAGGTATTTAAAATGTCTTTATTAGTTTAAATAAGAATTGTTTTGAAAAATTTTATTAGTTGAAATTAATGTTAATTAATTGTAAAAGTAAAGAGAAATTTTTGATATCTTAAAAAAATCAAAATTTGTATTTTTTACTAGATAAAAGTTTTTATTTTATTTTTTAAATTTTTGGTCAGTTTAGAAATCGCTGACAAATTTTGAAAATAAAATTTTTTGTATTATAACATTAACAATTAATAAAATGTTTGTGAATATCATTAAATAGTTATTATATTATATATTTTTTTAAGTAGTAACATCACATTTAACTAAATATTTACTCAAAATATTAGCAAAATTAATTTTTTAAAAATATTTTTGCTTAAAGAATTTATTACTTAATCTAATAATGGTAGAAAGGATTGTGTTCTTTTACTTAATTTTTTATAATTTTTTGGATATCTAAAAAAAATAGGACTTTCTTTATGAAATCTGCAAAAAACATATTATAAAAAAAAAACAAAGTAAAGTTTCATAGTGTATATTCAATTAAAAATATAAAAATTACAAAATATGGACAACATATTAACAACAGAACATATCACAATAAAAAAAATTCTGCAACAGAAAAATATATAAAACTTGAAACAGAAAATTAGTAAAACCTAACACAAAAAATTAATAAAACCTAAAACAGAAAAATTAATAAAATCTAAAACAAAAAATTTATAAAACCTGAAACAGAAACGTTAATAGAACCTAAAACAGAAAAATTAATAAAACCTAAAACAGGAAAAAATAATAAAGGCTGAAATAGAATAGAAGTAATTATTATTCCTGAAACAGCAAAAGATAAATTCCAGAAAAAAATTTACGACGTAAAATGCAACTTTAATTATTAGGCCAAAAATGTAGCAATTAAAACAGAGATCAACAATTTTAAAAAAGCAGTTTTATTCACTCATTAAAGAACTCAATTAAGGACCAACCTTTTTGGCATCTTCTTCTGCCACAACTGTTGGGTGGCGAATCCCCTCCTTCTGCTTCTTTCGGACCTACCTTTAATCCGGATATCCAGCGATGTTCCTGGAACCTACCCCTCCAAACCCCAATAAAACAAAAAGAATTTACTTAAAAACGTTTATTATTTTTTTAAAGGGGTACGGAACGGGTCTATAAATAAAACACAAGTTTATTGTCAAATCAATTTCAAATAATAAATATATCTTCCACTACAAGAGAGTGTGTTTACCTCATCATTTACTGCAAATTTTCTGATATAAATAAGGTTTTTAATTACATTGCGATAGAATTTTGTGTTTTAGCGGGCATAAAATTGGTTGATTTTTGTTAATTTCAAGTTTAAGTTCTTTGAATATTCAAAAACGTTTTTTTATATATTTAGTTTTGTGTAAAGAACTACAAGGTTTCTGTAAATAATTCAGTTCGTTGGCAATTTTTGTAATTGTTTGAATTTTTTTACACAGAAACGGATCAAATGGGACAAATCTGTTATTTGTAAAACTCAATCATTAACAGTCACATTAATAAATAAAGAAATCCGAAAATTGTTGATCTCTGTTTTTATTAAATTATTTTTAAAATTTTAAAAAACATTAAATTCGTAAACTCTTTAAAAAAAAGAAAAGAAAAAAGCCAGACCTTGAGAGGATGAGACCAGGCGTTGTTGCTGCGCACTCTGGAGTTTAGGCAATTTCAAGTAACAGCATCTGAAAATAAAAAAAAAATAATTAATAATTAATCAATTGATGTTTAATAACAAATGCGATCGGTAAAATTTATTAACATTAATTTGAATCAATAATTAAGCTAAAAGAAAAATCAATAACATTTGCCTGAGACAATAAAGTACAACTCGCCAATTAAAAAACAAAGATAAACAATTTTTAAAACAAAATAACATTACAATAATTATGAATAAATATTTGACATCTTCTTCTGCCACAACTGTTGGGTGGCGAATCCCCTCCTTCTGCTTCTTTCGGACCTACCTTTAATCCGGATTTCCAGCGATGTCCTTGGCCCTCTCCCCCTACCCCAATAAAACAAAAGGAATATTTTTTACGTTTATTTATTTTTTTAAGGGAGGCGGAATAGGAGTACAAATAAAAACAAGTAAGTTTATTGATGTAAAAGTAATGATGATAAAATTGTTTATCTCTGAGTAAAATTTTAAAATGTAAATTTTTTTTTTGAAAATGTAAAAATAATATAATCAACACTGATTAAAAATTTCGTTTTATAGATTGTAAAAGTACTTATCTTATTTAAAGTGGCTCTAATTGTTGTTGCTTCTCTCCTCGTTTTAAGCTGGTCAAACAGTGACTGAAACAAAAAAATCGATAAGTACATTTGCAAAATAATAGTAAAAAATACACAAAAAAAAACAAAAAGTGTCCGAATTTGTTTAACAATAACACCAGATCAACTCTTCTTATCAAAAAATATAAAAATGTATAAAAACTGATAATTAAATTGTCCCTCTTGTAAACTACCAAACTAAAAGAAACAAAAACAAAAATGTAACGATTGAAAAGATGAGATAAACAATTTTTTATAACAAAATTACAATTATTATAAATAAACTTTTGGCATCATTTTCTGTCACAACTGTTGGGTGACGAATTCCCTCCTTCTGCTTCTTTCGGGCTTACCTTTAATCCGGATTTTCAGCGATGTTCTTGGCCCTCTCCTCCTACCCCAATAAAACGAAAGGAATATTTTTTTACGTTTATTTATTTTTTTAAGGGAGGCAGAATGTGAGTACAAATAAGAAACAAGTAAGTTTATTGATGCAAAAAATGATGAAAAAATTGTTTATCTCTGAGTAAAATTTTCAAATGTAAAAATGTAATATTTAATTTTTTTTATGTAAAAATAATAAATCAAAACCGATAAAAAATTCGTTTTATAGATTTTAAAAGTACTTACCTTATTTAAAGTGGCTCTGGTTGTAGTTGATTCTCTCCTCGTCTTGAGCTGGTTAAACAGTAACTGAAACAAGAAGAAATCGATAAGTACACTTGCAAAATAATAGTAAAAAAATACACAAAAAAAACAAAAAGTCCGAAGTTATATTACAATAACACCAAATCAACTCCTACTATTAAAAAAATATGAAAATGTATAAAACCTGATAAATAAATTGTTCCTCTCGTAAACTACCAAACTAAAAAAAACAAATATAAAAAAATCACGATTAAATGTGAGATAAACAATTTTTTTATAACAAAATTACAAGTATTGTAAGTAAACTATTAGCATCATCTTCTGCCACAACTGTTGGGTGGCGAATCCCCTCCTTCTGCTTCTTTCGAACTTACTTTTAATCCGGATTTCCAGCGATGTCCTTGGCCCTTTTTCCCTACCCCAATAAAACAAAAGAAATATTTTTTGTACGTTTATTTATTTTTTTTTAAGGGGGCGGAAAGGGAGTACAAATAAAAACAAGTAGATAAGTTTGTTGATGTAAAAATAATGATGGTAAAATTGTTTATCTCTGAGTGAAATTGTCAAACGTAAAAATGTAATGTTTAAAGTTTTTTTGAAAATGTGAAAATAATATAATCATAACCGATTAAAAATTTCGTTTTATAGATTATAAAAGTACTTATCTTAGTTAAAGTGGTTCTGATTGTTGTTGCTCCTCTTCTTGTCTTAAGCTGGCCAAACAATGACTGAAACAAAAAAATCGATAAGTACATTTGCAAAATAATAGTATAAAATATACAAAAAGTGTTCGAAGTTATACTACAATAACACCAGATCAACTCTTATTATTACAAAAAAAAATATAAAAATATATAAAAACTGATAAATAAATTGTCCCTCTCGTAAATTACTAAACTGAAAAAAATCAAATACAAAAAAAATCACGAATAAAAGATTAAACGTAGAGATAAACAATTTTTTTATAACCAAATTACAATTATTGTTAATAAACTTTTGGCATCATCTTCTGCCACAACTGTTGGGTGGCGAATCCCCTCCTTCTGCTTCTTTCGGACTTACCTTTAATTCGGATTTCCAGCGATGTGTTTGGCCCTTTTTCCCTACCCCAATAAAACAAAAGGAATATTCTTTGTACGTTTATTTATTTTTTTTAAGGAGAGAGGAGGCGAAAAGAGAGTACAAATAAAAAACAAGTAAGTTTATTGCGGTAAAAATAATAATGATAAAATTGTTTATCTCTGAGTGTAATTTTATAATGCAAAAATTTAAAAAATGTAAAAATAAAATAATGAAAACCGACTTAAATTCCGTTGTATAGATTATAAAAGTACTTATCTTATTTAAAGTGGCTCTGGCTGTTGTTGATCCTCTTCTCAAGTGGGTTTAACACTGACTGAAACAAAAATAATAATAAAGACAATTGTAAAATAGAAAAAAACACAAAAAAAGTGTCCTCTCATATACCAATATAATATCAGACCAACTTTGTCCTTGAGAAAGAAAAGTGAAAGTTAATTTATAAATGAATCATTGTGTTATGTAAATTATTATTTGAAATAGAAAAATTTTTTTAAAAAATTATTATGTTGAATTTGAGCTACAGGGATGTGAAAAATGCGATTAGTCGATTCAAATCAATCAACTGACTTATCATTTATTTATTTAAAGTACATTATTAAAGAGAGAATATTAATTACACTAATTTGGAATAATCAATAAGTTTATTTGATTGAGTTGTACAAAATCGATAAATTTGGCAAATCAAAAATCGATTCGTCCGTATCAAATTTCACTTTTACTCGTTTTCAGCTTTTGTTTAAAATAAAAATAAACTTACTTTTAATACACACTTTCTCAGAAACACTGCACTAGTTTTAGTCCCGAAACCGCGAGAATTTAAATTATTTAAATAAATTAGATCGATTCGATTCACACACGTCTTTATCAAACGATTTTTCGATAACTACTGAACAAAGGGAGGTGTGAGGTGAAGAAGCGTTCGTTTGAATCATGCAACCACCAAAAAAACGAGAGAAAAAAGTGCTTATCTAGAAGCTTCGTGATTAACACCAATTTTTTCCAAATAAAATTACCAACGCCTTAAAACTTAATTTACCCCGAATTTAATTGACCTGTAATGTAATTCATCTCCAATTAATTAATAGCGTAAATTACAAGATATTAAAAAAAATAAGTTATTAGCAATTTTCATTTTTCTAATCAAAGAAGCGCCGCTGTATAATTTTTATTGCACTATTGGTAACGAAAATAGAAGATGAGGGCGTCCCAGACATTTGAAATTTTTATTTTTTTAACTAAAAAGCACTTCTATATTTTTTTTTACTATTGGCAACTGAAATGGCGATGAGGGCGCCACAGTTGAATTGTGAGAAGAGTAATCATTTCAAATTAGAAAATGTTCTTAATTTTGACATATTAATATCTATTATTTTTTATTGTTTAATATTTTTTATTACATCTTAAATCTGTTAAACAATTTAATTAAAATAACTATTTTAACTTGCATTTTATCAGCTGAGATAAATCTGAAAAACTATGAGTTACCTAATCTCTGTTTCTTAGCAGTTTTAAATAACAAAAAAACTTTTTTTTACATTAAGATCTCTACTTATTAAACAGTTTGCATAAAAATAAAAATTAAAAAAAAATTACTAATGTCACTTGACACGATTGTTTAATTATATGTATAGAGGTAGCTTTTCGCTTAAAGTAAAATTTTTTGATTTAGGGACTTCAATTTTCAAGGTACAATTTACAAACATAGACATCTGTCTCCATCTGCAAAGACTATATCTTCAGCTGCTTTAGTATCTCTAGCAGAAAATAACATTTGTTAATAAAAAACTCTCTCATACCTACTTCTGTATTTTTTTAAAATAAACAAATATTTTATATAAAATTAGTTACTAGGTAGATTTAGAGTCTTAAAGAATAAAGTTTTTCTGAGCCAACTAGAGACTGTCTATAAGTTGCAATAAGTTATTACTGGGCTTCGGCGATAGCGAACTCCAGGAGAGCTTACCTATTTTCAAATATATTATAAACAGATTTTTTTCATTTGAAGCATTGACGTTATACTGACATTGGACGCGTTGCAAATTACTCTCAAATGTGCTGTATTACACTGATTTGTTACGTGGCAGTTTGCCAAGTGGCTCGTTTGCGCCTAACTCTGGTCATAACTGTACGAGTGTCATTCTTTTTTATACTAACTATACATACACAGATTAATATAATAATTTGTTACAAGCTTATTAATACTACTAAAATATCTATTTTATAATAAAAAAATCAATTTAAGTAAGAATTTTTTAAAATTGACAAAAAAAGTTGAAAACGGTTTAATACAAATTACCACAATTGTAATCCAATTATTTAGAGAATTTGCAAATTAAAATTCTATAGTTACTTGTTTATCATGTAATACTAATAAAACAATTCTAATTTTACTATTAGTGCAATATAATGCATTTGAAAATTATACTTTTCTGTATTCTATAGATAATTGTTCTAAAATTCTGTTGTGGTTAACAAAATGGAAGTATATGTTCTGAAAATGATTATATTTTGGTTTATGATTTGAGGTAAATAAGTATTTAGATTACCTGAGTTCAAAAAAAATTGTAAACACGTTTTAATTTTTTTAGTTGGGATAATTACACTTTGACCCACTTTGAAACATTCGTAAAAATTAATAATGCGGTAATTGTGAGAGTGGAAGAAAATTTTCGATATATTGAGCAAGATCAAAATTTGTATTTAATTAAATATACACTTGATGAAAGAGGATACGAATTTGAAACAGTTTTAGATAACGATGAAGACGTGATTGATATCAGATTAAGCAGTGCGGCAATTGTGAGCTTATCTGATGAAGGCATTGGTTAAAATATTTCAATAAACACAAAAATTTTGCTTTGAAATGCGGCTGAAAAATAAGCAATTTTCAGCCGCTGCGTAACAAAATTAATGTACAAAATATTGGTAAAAATTCAATTCGAATCACCTGAAAAATTTTGTTTGTGTCACGGCCAAAATGTGTTATATCTGGCCCGTCTTTAATTTCGGCTTCGTTTTTAGCACACAAATAACTATTTTGTATAACTTTTGTTTGATTATAATTATTTAATTAAATTAGTAAAATTGACATTTTATAGAAAAGCATGTTTGTGAGAATAATTAATAATTAAAGTGTTTTGTCAAACAAATTATGTTTTTTTATTTATTTGACTTAACCTGCTTACTTAAGAAGACCTGACATTTTATGAATGCTAGAAGAAAGTACATTACAATGATTAGAGCAGATATTGCACAAGAACTAATAACGAGAAGAGATTTGATTGCAATTTTAATGGACCTAAGGTAGGTGAAAGAAGATGATCATCAGGAGGTACAATCTTTTCAGAAGGTTCTTAGTGAGTGCTCGTCTTGTTCCAGTTTAGTGTAACTAAAATAATGAAAAACCTTTGTTTTATTACACTGATTCTTAGTACATTTAACTATAATAATTGCCAAAATTTTGGCAACACAAATCCTGCCCTTGAGTATGTGAATCAAATGGACGAAAACGGCTATTTCTTTAGGCAAGTACCCATTTTATTATATTTTTAAACTTTTGTTGACTTTTTAGATACAAAACTGAAGATTCTGAACGATCAGAATCGGGAACATTTGATACATCTCAAGAGGAAGCTAATCTTGTTGTAAAAGGAAGTTATAAATTTACAGCACCTGATGGAAGAATATACAGTGTTGATTATATTGCTGACGAAAATGGGTACCGAGCTCATGTTAAATCAGAAGGGTTTAAATTAGAAATGGTAAAGCCTCCAGCTACAGAACTTCCGCCTCTTTTATTTAGGGGTGCTCCACCTGAAAAAGCTATATCTTCGGCCGCTCTAATATCTTTAAGTGGGGGCGGACTTGGTTAAAGAGAATTACGTTATAGATGCAAATTTTATTTGTAAATAAAGTAGGTTTGATATAAACAATAAAATAAAATTTTGTATAAAAATTAGGTATTCTCTATTTAATTTTAATCTGCAACCTCAATATTATTTTTACAAAAAATTGTCAGGATTAATTTTTCTTTTACAAATAAAAACAACAAATAAATTAACAAGAATTAATGATAATATTTTAGTGAAAAATTGGCGAAAAAAATATGTGAAAAACAATGCTAATGATGTTAGGATCTGAGAATTTGAAAAAAAATTATTTAATATATGCAACTAGTAAAATTATACAGAATAATATGTGCGGCATAACTAACAGTCAATGTTTTATTAGGTTTCATAGTTTTTATAGGATACAAATTAAAAATTAATGACAACCTAATTATTATTAAACATTTATTTATTTATTTAATTAATTAAATATTATAATTTATTATTTTATTTTCTACATAATTATCTTATAACAAATAAGTACTCACCTTAAATCTGACATTTAACAAAAAACTAAACTTATTTTACAAATTTGCATAAACCTTTAATTTAATTTGTTAAAGATTCATCTGAATTTAAAATTTTTACAAAATCTGGAATTCTAGATCAACACTCTGGTATTTAGATTTTTATGTAAATGTCACTACTTACTAATAATATTATTATTAACTACCGCTCAGGTAAAACAAAATAGTTATTTCGAGATTAAGTAGGTGAAATGACTGTTTTCAGTGCTTGAAAAAGTTTTTTATCTCGAAACACTAGAAGTCCTCTTCTCAAGTGCACTCTAAAAACAAATTTATGCTCAAAAGTAGACTTTAAAGGTCAACTTATATAGAGAATGTTTCAAAAAAGCGTACCAAATTGTTAATACGCTGTCAAATGGGATCCAAGTGGCACAAACAAAATATTTAAAACCATCTATCTTTGTTTTGGCAGCTACAATTTGAGTTGTCACAGTATTTTAATATTCTAATGCTCTATTGCACTTTATCAAAATTGACGGTTTATTATTTTCTTATTAACGCATTTTTAACCATTCATAGAGCACACATAGAGCACGGTATTTTTAATTAATCAGATTTTATTGGTCTGTTAATTTTGATTGACGTTTATGCAATCAAAACTCAGAATGTCAAATTTACCAAAAATATATTAAAAAGAGTTAGGAAAGCTCCACGATTTTTTTAAAAAATTTAGCTTTGCTATCGGGTGGTTTTAACATCATACAGAAAATATTAGCCGATCAAGACGCACGCTTTAAGAGCATATTTATTTTACTGATTACTTTTTACATCTAAAAATAATGTTTGACAAACCAGAGGATGTTTATTTGCGATGTTTATTTATACTGCAACAATTAAGAAATAGAGACATCAAGGTAGTTTGGAGTTGTTTTAGAGTAGGAGGTGGTAGTAGTCGTTGTTGATCCTTGTTGGTGGTCAAAGTCTCGAAGTTTAATTCTTCTATTCGTGGTTTCTAGTTAGGTAATTTTGGTTAATTTGAATGCTTTATTCATTTGAATTTTAGTAAATTTTTTTTGCGTATTTAGCAACAAGTACCTAAGTATTTAAACTAACTTACTTTTAAAAAAAAATAAATGCCTTTTAGTTTTTTTAGTTAGGATAATTTCACTTTAACCTTAGACCATTTACGCAACCGCTTCGCTGTAATGGACATAATCTTGGTAATGGACTGCCAATCTCCTAACCTTCCTGTGCGTGAGTTACACGCCAACATGCAAGTGACAGAGATATATATTTTGTTTCTTTCTTTTCAACACCGCGCGCCGGTGTACACAGTTGTCAAATTTATTTTGCTTCAATGTTGGGGATAAAAAAAAACAAACAGCCAATTTTAAATAGAAACATCATGTAACATTTGCAAAATTTTTAAAGCTGATACAATTTATTTTATTCTGCAGACTTATATATTATTTTCTTACACTAAATTCAATTTTAAAAACATGATATGGCAACATTACACAGCAAAAACTTGAAATCGTTCCGGCACAGTAAAGGACCAAGATATACTTTTGTCCTTTAGATGTTTGCGTGTGTTTCTGAACCGTATTAGCAGTCCATTACAGCGAAGCGGTTGCGTAAATGGTCTAAGACTTTAACCCACTTTGAAGCTGAAAGATTAGTAAAAATTAATGATACAGCAATTCTAAGAGTGGAAGGCAATTTTCGATATATTGGAGAAGATCATAATTTGTATTTAATAAAATATACACTTGATGAAAATGGATACGAATTTGAAACAGTTTTGGAAAACGATGAAGGCTTGATTGTTATCAGATTAAGCAGTGCAGCAATTTTAAGCTTGTGTGGTAAAGGCATTGATTAAAATATTTCAATATACACACACAAAATTTTGCTTTTGACATTGGCTTTGCCTTTGGCACACAACTATTTTGTATAACTTTTGTTTAATTATAATTATTTATTTAATTACTAAATTTGGCAAAATATTGTAAACATATAGTAATTTAATTATGTATAGTTTATACATAATTAAAGTGTTTTCTAAATCAATTTTTTTTATTTAGCCTGACCTGTCTGTTTTGAGAAGTCATGACATTTTAGAAATTCTTGAAGAAAGTACATTACAATGATTAGAGTAGATATTGCATAAGAGCTAATAACGAGAAAAGATTTGATTGCAATTTTAATGAACCTAAGGTAAGTGAAGGAAGATGATAATCAGCAGGTATAATCTTTTCAGATGGTTCTTACTGAGTGCACGTCTGATTCCACTTTAGTGTAACCACAATAATGAAAAATTTTTGTTATATTACATTTGTTCTTAGTGCAATTGCATTCAAAAATACTTATTGCCAAAATTTTGGCAACACAAAACCAGCTCTTGAGTATGTGAATCAAATGAAAAAAAACAGCTATTTCTTTTGGTAAGTATCTATTTTATTATATTTTTAAACTTTTTTTGTTGACTTATACTTTTTAGATACAAAACTGAAGATTCGGAACGATCAGAATTAGGAACATTTGGTACATCTGAATGAGAAGCTACACTTGTTGTAGGAAGTTATAAATTCACTGCACCTGATGGAAGAATATACAGTGTTAAATATATTGCTGACGAAAATGGATACCGAGCCAGAAGGGTTTAAATTAAAAATGGTAATGCCTCCTGCTCCAAAAGCCCCACCAATTTTAGCTCATGATGCTCCACGTCGAAAGCCTATATCTTCGGCCGCTATAATAACTTTAAGTGGAGGTGGACTTGGTTAAAGAGAATTACGATGTAAATGCAAATTTTATTTGTAAATAAAATAGGTTTGATGTAAAACATAGAATTAAATTTTCTATAAAAATTAGGTATTTTTCTTTTAATTAAAATCTGAATTCTCAATGTAATATTTTACAAAGAAAATCACATCATGACAGAAAATTCCTGTTATACAGAAATTTTAACAAATAAATTAACAAAATCAATAAAATATTGTAGTAAAAATTATTGCAGTGAAAAAAAAATTATAAAAAATAAGTGTAATTCTGTAGATATCATACATAAGAATATAAGAAAAAAAATTGTAATATATACATTAATATTAATATTTTAAGATTAAGTAGGATAAATGACTGTTTTCAGTGCTTGAATTTTTTTAGCTCGAAACACTAAAAGGTCTCTTCTCAAGTGCACTCTAAAAACAATTTCATGCTTAAGAGAAGACATTACTCTTTTTTGCAACCTATATACAGCATGTCTCAAAAACGTGTGCCAAATTGTTATGTAATACGTTGTCAAATGAAATCCATGTAGCACGAAACAAATATTTAAAATAATCTATCTTTGTTTTGGCAGCTACATTTTGAGTTGTCAGAGTAATAAGTTTTAGGTTTTGTATCTATATCCATCAAAAGATTAAACTTTTTTAAATATTCTAATGCCCCATTGCACAAATTTATAAAGCACAAATAGAGCATGGTATTTAAAATTTAAATTAATCAGATTTTAATGGTTTAATGGTCTGTCAATTCTGATTGACGTTTGCGCAATCAAGGGTCAGAATATTAAAATTACCAAAATTACAATAAAAACAGTAAGAAAAGTTCTAGAAGTTTAAATAAAAAAAGTTTTTTTACCAAGTGGTTTTAACATACAGAAAATATCAATCGATAAAAACGCACGCTTTAAGAGCATATATATATTTTATTGATTACTTTTTTACATCTAAAAAACATGTTTGAAAAGATTTATGAGTTAATAGTATATTAAAGAACGCGTTTTGAAAAGTCATCTTTGTGGCACGAATTCAAGTTTATAAAACGAGCGCGAGTGCGAGTTTTTATAAAGAATGAGTGCCACAATGACTTTAAAAAACAAGTTCTTTATGCTATTTTTTCTACTTTACGTGCTTTACGTAATTTTTAAGTAAAAAAGTTAATTATTTAATCTTTAGGGACTTTTGCGTTAAAACGAAACAGTTAGTAATAAAAATGTCACTAAAGTGTCAATGAAGTCATTGAACTTTGAGATGTTTTCAAATTTGTCTAAAATTCTGTGTAAGTAACTCACAAATGGTTTTTTTTTTACCTACCGCATCGGTTATTGATTGAATAATCCAATTGGCATTAACACAGTAAGGAAAATCTCCATTTATCTCTAAATTCCCACTCCATTTGCGGTTCTTAGCGACTCCTTTCATTTCATCGTTATTTCAGTCAAGCAGATTTATACACTCATCTAGCAAATAACTTGTAAATTATCGAATGCTATGGGGGTTGTAAATGGTCAAAATAAAGGCCAAAAGCTCCATTTTAGTTTCAAGTTTCACTTTAACGCTGTTCTAACCTCAAAAGAAAAGTTTGTGACGTCTACCACCGTTGTCCAGTGTCCACCCAATTTTCAAATATTTTATAGATTAATTGCGACACACACACACACACAAAAACACTTTGTTGAGGAATACTGCTGGTCATCAAGTACAACAAAATTTATTCGAATATAATTACTGTAATCTCATCGGCGACAGAAACGTGACGTTTTATTTCAGCGATAGCGTGTTACACGGTGTTACCAATCCGAAAACAGTAAATTGCACTAGCTGTAACCGCACGCGGAATTGGCTATTACCGCACCCAAATCGGACTCTGTTACCGACGTAAAGTAGAAAAATGTTTTTGCAGCATTTAAATCTGTAGTTTATTACATTTTTAACAATAGTTTTATTGTCAATTTTGCTTAAAAAATTATTTAACAATGTAATTCTTCAAACTTCACTAAATTGTTTATATTGCTTAAGATATCTATTACCTCAAATGTTATCATAATAATTGTAATTATCAAAATAGAGGTGATATTTTAAAATAATTTTTAGGTGTTTTTTGAGCCTTAATTGACAACGTGTTAGCAAGTTAGTTCGCGAATTTCAGGACAATATGTGTGCATTATAGAGAGAATAGATAAAAAAAATGGAAAGAGAAGTCATTAAAAGAACAAGCTTATTTAATAATTCCTAATATAATTTATTTATAAAAATGCAGAAATAGTGTAGATCTTTCCTCAAAATTAAATAATATATTTTAGATTTTTAATTTGTAATTATATATAATTTTCCAATGCGAGTAAACACTTAAAGTTCGGGTTTTTTTAAGAGTTAGAAACACTTAAAATGTAAAAAATATGTAAATATTTATTATATGTTTGTCATGTTTTAGCTTATAAATCGTTTCCGAATATCTGCGAAATTATAAATCGGATCTTAACAAATTTTATATTTTTTTAAAGTTAATTTTAATTAATAATAGAAAAAACTCCTAAATCTCTTTTGCAAATTTTTTAAAAAAAATTTTTTGAGCTCATACTGTGGATGGTATCTGTACATAAATAGACTTCTAAAAAATTAGAACTTTTAAACTATCTGGAATGTTGTACTTTTCTCATTACCAATAAATCCCTCAAATCATCTTCTATAAGAATACGTAAAAATTTTTAGATCTAATTGGTAATTTTTCTAAAAATGTACAAAGTTTGAAAACCTTTAAAAAATCGAGAAATCTTTAAACCTAAACGAGTAGCTGTCTATCTAAATGAAAATTGGAAATGAAACACCCACTAACACCAAACTTCTTTTTTCTTTCTTCTAGTGGGTGTTTCATTTCCAATTTTCATTTAAAAAACACACCAAGAAGATCCAACAAGAAGATAGCTGTCTATCTAATTCATCAAAACTGTTTTTAAAAATCCTGCAAAGCTTTTAAAAATCCATTTATATATTTACAAAAGCTGTTCAAAAACCCTAAAAGTTTCCAAACTTTTTAGTCGCCCTACATAGTTACTCAAAATAAAAAAAAATGTTTTAGGTAAAAACTAATTTTAAATATGTAATTTTTAGATAATTTTAGATAGAATAGGGCTATTTTTAAATCAATATATTGTAAATATAAAAGCTCTGATTAGTCTTTTTTTAAAAACTGACAAGTTATAAAATTGTTGGATTTAAAAAATAACGAAAAATGTTTTTAAAAAAATCAGGTTTTTCTGATTTAAAATGGATATCTTACCTTATGGAATACTCTATCAAAAAACTGTAAGTATTTAAAAATCGGTTGATTATTTTAGAATTTAAAACCAATTAAAAACGCTAAAGTGTAGGTAGATATATCCTGTTATACCTCAATAGACATAAAATTTTAAAAAATACCTGAGATAGTTTATGATAATTGCCCATTTTTATATACATGTGTTTTTCAATATTGATTATTTATTTATTCCATATTTAGCGACTAATAAAGATGTTAAAATTTTTACGACTATTTCTTCATTGAAGTAATACGAGTCAAATGCCGTCTAATTAACAAATTCACTTTGTAAGATCGACATTGAAGCAACTATTTTATGCCACAAAAACACTCGTAATTTTGATGAGAAAAACCTATTCTTCATGAATTTTAACTATTTAGTTGACATTTAATATTCTAATTTGGGTCAAAACCGAGATTATTTATAAGAGGATGACATATTTTTAAACCTGTAGTAATTTATTTTTAATTGTTTCAAAGACTAAAATTAACATTAATTTTTTTATTTACCTAGGATAGGTACAGAACTAAGATCAAGCTCTGAACTTTGTATCATCTTTTACCATTTACATTTATCGCTTTTTCTAAGTTATAATTCCATAAATATCGTCAATTCTGGTAGTAATATCTATAATATAAAAAGGTTTCGTATTAAGAATTTCTGCTAAGGCTCTACCGGCTTACAGAAGGTTAAATTTTTCCCACAATTTCCCACCACCTACCCACTGATTTTTTTAAAGATTATTTTTAAGTTTTTGCATAAATGCATCGCAATGTTGAAATAGAGATTCGTCATAGATCATGGTGTAATATAATATAATAAAATGTAACGCGGTTATCTTCAGGACCAGATAATTTATTGTCGGAGCTTCTTTGTTGACATTTAGCCAGAAGTTGCCAAAAGTTATTCAAAAAAAATTGAGTGACTTTGCTGATGAACAAGGAATTTGGCAAAAAATTATTTAAACAATATTAAAATTTTTTCTCCAACATAAATCACACATTTTTGTATAAAATTTAAATTGTAAAACATTCTTGAACATACTTGAAATCTCAAATAATTTATTTTGTAATAAAAATAATCGACAAAACTCATTTTTTAATGCTTATCCTGATACTCTTGACATTTTCGCTGAAAAAATTCTGTTCATCTATTGTTTAGTCACTTTTAATTTTAAAATAAATCATTAAAGAACCACCAACTGTGTTAAATGTTGGCGACCACTGCTTCTTAAGGATGTTCCTATTAGAATTAGTTTAATAAAAAGTGGGGGAACAATTATGAATATCTCTAAACCAACGCATAAAATCCCATAAATGCCACATTGGTCATTTCGTATAAATACTAGTCTATCCAGCTCACTTTTTCACATTTATAGTCTGGTCACCATGAGAGCTGTAAGTCCCCAAACCCTAACCCACAATTTCCTAATTTCGATTTTTTAGTTTCTGGTGTTATCAGCAGTGGTGGCTTTAAGCTTCGCCCAGACTCCCCGGAGTCGTATTGAAGATGGTCGGTACTACCCCAGCGACGACGGACAGTACCATCCGGATAATTCCGGCGCTTATAACGGCGCAAACGACGGCTCTTACCACCCAGACAACAGCGGTGCTTACAACCCGGACGATTCCGGGGCGTACCGCGGATCCTACGAGAAGTACATCCACCAAGCTGATCAGTTTGGAGGTAGTGGAGGCAGCGGCGGCGGTGTAGCCTACAGTGGAGGTGTGAGACGACCGGGAACTTTTGTGGTTTCGGTGCAACCTGCCAGAACTGGAGCTGTTGTCACTGGAACTAGAACTGGTACTTTTGCTACTGGAACTAGAACAGGTTCTGTTGGTTTAGTTACTGGAACTAGGACAGGTTCTGTTGGAACTCTTGTTACTGGAACTGGATCAGGTTTTGTCGATGGTGGTGCTGCTGTATACAGAGGTGCAGTTTCTGCTTCCAGACAGGGCTCAGCTTCTGGTCTTTACGATAACCGAAATTACGCTATTATCCGAAAAGAGGAAGATGTTAGACCAGATGGTTACCATTATGTGTAAGTTAATTAATTTGTTGTAATTAATATAATAATAATTAATTGCATTGAATAGATACGAAACTGAAAACAAAATTTTGGGAGAAGAGCAAGGAAAATTAGCCAATGTGGGTACTGATAATGAAGCAATGCAAGCTAATGGTTATTTCGAGTACACAGGTCCTGATAATGTGGTTTACCGGGTTGATTACACAGCCAATGAAAATGGTTTTAATCCTAGTGCTGCCCATTTGCCTACACCACCACCAATCCCAGAAGCTATCTTAAGGTCTTTGGAGTACCAACGCTCTATTGGAGAATTGTAATTGTACTTTTTTTTTAAATATATGTGACACTGTGACTATACTATGTATATAATTTAAGTATTAATAAAGATTTGTTGAAGAATTAAGAAAGTTTTTAATGTTAATTTGAAAATAATGCAAAGTTTCGCCTCAATTTTAAAATGAGATTGCTTAATTAACAGAGACAAAAATGTAAACAACAAGATTTTGTAATAAATAGAAATGAAACAAATTAAATTTTTTGAAGAGAATTATTTATTAATTGAGATCATGAAGTTCAGGTATTAAACATTATTATTACAAATAATTATGGCGTTTATTGATGTAATAATTACAATAATCTGTGATGAGTTGCACTTAAATGTTATAACTTTTTATTTTTGAACGTGTTTACCTCCATAAACATATCACTTTTCTAAATTTACATAAAAAATATTAATTTTGTTTAGTTGATCAAGTGATATTTAAATACAAATGTGCATTTTGCATTTTCAATTATTTTAAATAAATATTTTTTTTATAATTATTATTAACATAAAATCTTCATCAAATTAATTTTATCTTTTAGTAGAAAAATTTTGTAATAAGGACTAGCTGCAGTTATAGCTAAATATCAATTAATTAAATATCACAACAAAATAATCAAAACTGGAAAATGTTAAAATTTTTTTGTTACTTGTTTTTAATAACAAAAATAATAACAAAACAAAATAATTGTAAACGACTAAGGTAAATAATAAAATAATTATTTTCACTAACAATATTGTTCTGCAACTCTAAATACATTGTTGTAATAATATAAATCTAGCTTTTACTAGCAAACAATCGAGAAAAGATTTTTGATTTGTCAGATCGATCAAATATATTTTTTATACAAACATTTTTTTTATAGTTTAATATATTACTGACAAAGGTTTGGTAAGTTTTTTCAAATTTTTTATAATTTTCTATAACAATAATTAATTATTAATATTAATCATTCACTCTACGCCTTATGATTTTTACATTTATTTCAATAAAAATCGGTCTAAAAACTCTACAATTTTTTGCTTGTACAATGCGCAAATGTCCCATCTTGTTAAAAATAGATATCGCCTTTTTCGCTTGTTATCACAAATTTGTTTATCAAATTATTATCATTGTAATCACCAATTAGAAATAAATACGTATTAAACAAGGTAATTATTTTGAAAAATTCCAATGGCTTTTATTTTTTTATTTTAAGAGCAATTTAAAAACACCTCATTTTGCTTACTTTATAATTGCTTTGATACATTGCTATTTTTTATTAAAAACAAAATATGTAAGCAATTTAAGTTTAGTAAATTGTTTGTTGTAAAACGTAAGCAGATAGACCTGCAAATTCTTGGAGGGGGCAACTCAAACTACGTCCCTGTGCAGAAAGTAAATTTAAATTGTAGATTTTATTTTTGCTTATCTCAAAATGTCCCAAAAATTTTAACAAAAATTTAAATTGATTCAGAAAATATATAAACATAGTATAATCATAATTGTAATATTATTGTAATACTATTAGTTAAATAATTTATTTATTTAGTAATAAGTTTATAGTTGATGTTACAATTTCAATAAGCGCTCTATTGGCAGAAAAATCATTTAATAATCAGGGCCGGATTATAGTTGTTAGCGCCCCTAGGCTAATCTTAACACCCTCCCCCTCTTTCTCAAAAACTATTTTATAGAAAAAAATAGTACCGTTTTTTATTTTATAAAATTTACACTTAATTGTTTATAATTAAAAAATGGAAACAAAAGTATTTATTAAATTAAAAAATTAGAATATTACAAATATAAACACTAAAATTTAATTTTTCGACACTCCATAGAAACAAATTCTTTTGTGACTTCATCAAAATTACAATTTTTAACCAAATCTGACCCAATAGCCAAGAGCAAAAGATGTACCAATTTCTCCCGCCTAATGGGTTTCTAAGAAAATATTTTAATCCTTTTGTTTTATATTTATTATGAAATTTAAACAATTTACATTTCAGTTAATTTAAAATTTTTCTGGCTCCCCTAGGCTACAGCCTAGATAGCCTATTGGATAATCCGGCCCTGTTAATAATAATATATTCTACCTGAAAACTAATGTTAAATTCAAAATTCTCAGACAAAATTAAGAAGAACAAGTCTATATTTACAGCAAATTTTACAAATATAAAAATTTTAATTAGTCTAATTAATTGCATTTTATATTTACTTAAAAAAACTACCGAAAAATTTTCTCGGATAACTTATATTTTTTATTGTATTCTTTTTTAAATACACTACTTCAAGAAATTAACGCACCACTTGAAAATAAAGTAAAAAAATTAAAACTATGTACATTTGACAACTTTGGTTGAGAAGGTTTAATCAAGCTATAATCTAGTTACCCATTGTAATAAAAGTTTTGACATTAAAATCAGAAATTTGAGTTTAATAGTTTTTTAAGCAGAAATTTTAAAATAATTTTCATTTTTAAATTGTGTTAATTTGTAATTTCGTTTTATTGTTATTTGAATTTGCCGTTCTGTGGATAGTTTTTATCATTTGAAACAATAATAAAAACATTATGAGGAATTTGACTCGAGAAGAATGCGCCCAAGCTGTGGTTTTGTTGGAGGAAAGATAGAGCTACAAAACAATTGGTGAAAGGTTTGGTGTATCTCTTACGTCAGTTTCGCGTATGATACAAAGCTGCAGAGAGACAGGAAGTCACCTCAGAAGACCTGGGCAAGGAAGAAAAAGGAAAACCACTCCTATACAGGATAGATTTTTAAGAATATCTGTGCTAAGGGAACGCTTTGTAACCGCCAGGAAGCTACAAACTGAGTTCCGTGACGTAGAAGGAATTCAAATCAGTACCGAAACTGTTAGAAAAAGACTTAAGGAGGATAATTTAACACCCCATATTCCTGCTCGTGGTCCTGCATTGACTGCAGAACACCGCAGAGCCCGATTAGAATTTGCTAGAGAGCACATAAATTGGCAAAGAGAGGATTGGGAGTCTGTTCTTTTTACGGATGAGTCAAAATTTTGCCTTTACAATTGCGATAGACGTGTTCGTGTGTATCGTAGACCAAATGAGCGGTACGCACAGTGTAACATTCAGAATACCACATTGTTTGGTGGAGGCTCAGTAATGGTTTGGGGTGGTATTTCCTTACAAGCTCGCACGGAGTTAGTGGTTGTAAATAATGGCTCTATAAATGCGGACCGTTACATAACAGACATTCTTGAAGAGCATGTCGTACCATATGCCCCTTATATTGGTTCAAATTTTTTGTTAATGCAAGATAACGCAAAACCGCAAAACTGCCCGAATTGTTAAAGATTACTTGAATGAGGCAGAAATCAATGTTTTGAATTGGCCAGCTCGAAGCCCTGACCTGAATCCTATTAAGCATGTTTGGGATATTCTCGGGAAACGTTTAAAAAATCTTCCACATCCTCCTGTCCATCTTCAAGAGGTAGGTCCTCAACTAAATGAAATTTGGAATAACTTAAATCAAGAAGACATAAGTTCGTTAATTTTGAGTATGGAACGAAGATGTGCAGCGGATATTCAAAGTAGAGGTGGAAATACGCGATATTAAGATGTTTTCTGTAACTTTTATAACGGCGTAACTTTAATAAAATTTTGTTTTCGGTTTGTTTTTCTATATTTGGACACATTAAATATTAATTTACTTTAAACAAATGTTTTTGTTAAATTTTTCTTAATTTTGTACCAATTGGTCGAATACATGTTTCAATTTTCAAAAAAATTCAAGTGGTGCGTTAATTTATTGGAGCAGTGTATAAAAAACACTTAAAATTTTGTTTACTAATTTTGAAATTAAAACTTTTTAAAAAAATATGTAATGTTTGCTTAAGATTTTGGTTTAAAAGTAGTTTACCAACCATAAATTGAATCATAATAAATTTTACACCAATCACAAGTTCTAGTAATTATCTAAGTTGCAATTTTTTTTAAATTTTAAACATTATAATTTAAACAATTTTATAAAAGGTGGTTAAGCTAATCACGATATTATCACTAAGAAACCACCAAAACTCAAATCTGTACCACAGTAATAGCCACTTTTTATCTACTTTTTATGGAATAAGAAAAGATTATTAACGATAGATAAAAAATCTCTTAAAAAGAGTTTCAGAAAGTCATAACTTCTAAACTATTTAGAATTTTATAGTTATCGAGTCATTATCCCATTCTTTCAAATTTACCTTATTTATTTAAATTTATATTATCTCATTCTCAATCAATAAAATAGTTTTAATTTCTGATTTTCAAAACTATTAACATTTTGAAAAACTACTACCTAATAAAAGACAAAATTTTATATTTGCGTTTGCCAATTTGTTACTTTTAATAGTTTTTATTAAAAGTTAGAGCTATTCAAATCGTTAAAATGTACAAACTTTTAGTTATTTTAAAGTATTAATCCAAAAATCAAAAACTACAAATTTTAGGTAAAAACTAATGTTAAGTTAGCAATTGTCAGATAGTTTTTGGTAGAATAAGTTTACTTTTAAAGCAATATGTCACAATTATAGAAACTCTGATTAGTCAGATTTTAGACACTACTTAAAAAGTATTAATTTTTTTTTTTTGCAAAATAAGGCAATATTTTATATTATGTAATTCAATTCTTGGTTAAAAACTGAAAGTCAAAAATGCAAAAATTTTTAATATAAGTACTTTCAAAATGAAATTTACTTTATTTGTACATGAATTAAGCCACACAGATTAACATTAAAAATTCGAATGCAATCTAGTTCTTTTATAATAACAAATTTTTTGCTTTTATAAAAAGATGTCTTGTACATCAAACACTTGTTAAAAAGCTCCACCTTTTTTACCCTTCGACCAGCAATAATATAGTATATTAGATCTCAAGAGAGATAACTTTTCTTAGTCGAAAACATAGCTAGAAAACCGAAAGCGAAGCCAGAGGTTTCCTAAACGTTCGAAACCACACAAAAGAATTTTTTTTATTCAAATTGTAATCAATTTAATTAACTTCAAGATGGAATTGCTGTACATGGTGCTATAAAAAGCTTGTTATTAATTGTAATATAAAATTGTAGATTTAATGATTTTAAACAAATAAATAGAGTAATTGTTAATATTTTAAGTAATAAGTTATAAAGTTAAACTTTTGCTATAATTTAGAATTTTTAATAATGGCTGTTTTATAATTGTTATTAAATAATTAAATCTGTCTATATTTAGCATTTTGCAAAACACCAAACTGTAATAAAAATACCTTTAAGAAATGTATACTGCTTATTGCTTGATTATTGAAATGGCGCCTATTTATTTTCAATTAAAGCCTGTCAATAAATCAGATATATTACACATTTAGTTTTCAATTTATAAGTCAATTTGCAAATAGAAATAAGAGAATATCTGCTGTTAAAATACGTTTGCTATTTTAGAACAGAATTTAGCAATACTGATAAAACAAAACAAAATTTGTTTGACCTGTTAACCGAAAAATTTTTGCAAGTATTGTTTCGGAAGATAAAAATCGTTGGATGAAATAAGAGTAAGCAATCCGTGAAGAGCCTGTTTTGGAGCACATTTCCGACAACAACTCGAGGTGGAAATTTATTACTATCGTGCAGCGTACCTAATTTAGTAATCACATAAAAAAATTTGTTGTTGTATATGCTATAAATAGACTAGGTATAATAACATTGTTTTTATCTAAACGCCTCCAATAGTTTTTCTAAAAAATTTATTTCTTGTGCTAACTAAATCAGTGTATAATCTAATATTGCCTTATTCATTTTACTGACCCAATTCCTTCTTGACATTATCATCATTTTTCAATGCAATTTATTGATACAATATGATAATCATTGTTTGTTTACATAATTAAATCGATATTTTGAAATTTCCATTTGACACAACTTTCTTTCAAAGTTTCAAATACTAAATAATGATTTAGAAAATATTTTGTCATGAATTTAAAAAAAGACCTTTATTAAGCAATTGTTCACAGTTAGGTATGTGATGCATATGATTGATATTTTCAGATCAATCTCTAAATGCCAATTTTCGCTTCCTGTTTTAAATTCAAATTGAATTACGTTCAATTGACCTTGCCATTCATGAACTAAATACCAGCGAACAAAATTAGTAAACATGCATAGACCAAACCCACATTCTTGCTCATCTCTACAGATCATGATAATGAAATCGAGTAACTCGACATGATTATTCTGTCACCTTGCATAAGATAATACTAAATTGTATTCAAGCAACTGAGTTATTTGCACCTAACGTGTTTACTTATTCAGGTATTTGCCTGCTTAATGTCAAAATTTTTGTCGGGTCTTGAAGACAATTTATTATTACTGATGATCTTAACGATCTAATCGAAGATCGGGAACGATTATTGTAATAATAGAGTTGTAATGTCACGACCATTATTACCCTATTAATCAGTAAACACAATTGATTTAGGATTTATTTTATTTCACAGTGGGTTACGTGAAACAAACCATTTCGGTCTTGGTCTTAGAAAAATTCTGACGAAACTTCCAATAAAAAATATCTGGAGAGAAAGTTTTTGTTTTTGGTGTTATTAAGGGAGACGTTCTGAAAACCCACGTTATTATTTTTTTTGAGACTTATTAATACAGACAATATATAAAAAGTGGCATAAATTATTTCAATTCTTATAGAGAAAGGAATGACACATAGTAAAATACGGCATTTATAAAGCTAAATATGAATAATCTTTAAAAAAGTCCAATCATATTGTAGGAAACAAAACTAAAATCGAAACAGCATCAGTAGTTTATTTATATTAATCATCTATTAGAAGTAAATTTATCCAAATATAATTTATTAATAATTTCTTTATCTGTAATAAATTATAGGTAATAAAAGCGCTATTAACACTCGCCTACAAATTATATCTTTATTTATCTAATAATCTATTATTATTACCCACACTGTTTTAAATAGTACCTGAGGGTTTAAATGTTAGTCTGGCACCAAAAAATTAACATTTTTAGCATTTTTTGGTAGTTTGTTTGTGTTTTCTTCTCAATATTTCGAAAATAAAAATTATTAAAGATAATTTAAATTTAAAAATTTTTAGAAAGTACACACAAATAATACAAATATACAAAAATAAATAAAATTTTGAGTTTTAGACAGAAACGATGGGTCGATTTCTGCAATTTGCAAACTATTAATCTCAATTTACTAATTTAATTTTTGCTTTTTAATTTTTTTGACTCTAGTCTTCATTATTCTTATTACGTTCTTTCTTTTTCAGTCGTATAGTCAAGTTTTTTCCAATTAATTTTTTTTTGGTTAAAATTTTGTAAGTTTTACTAACTTTTTTTGGTTTTTTTCTTTTAATCATAGTGTTCTTTTAACTTTAGAGGTAACTTTGTATTTTTTAACGCATTTTAAAAATTTTGAATTTTGAAAATAGTAAAAAATTGTGCAATTTTCTTCTTTAAACCTTGTTTTTTAAGTTATTATATTAGAATATTTTGTTCGTCTAAGAATTCACTTTTATTATTATATTTCTTTAAACATTTTTTTATTTTTTAATTTTCAAATTTTATCTGGAAGATGCTTTTGTTTTTCTACAATATTTTTGTTGTTCAAATAATATTATTTTTTTTTAATAATTTTTCGTTTAAATTTTATACAAGAAATCATCTAAAATAAAGTGTAATTTAAGCAGTTAAAAACTCAAATCATTAAAAAATAAATCACTTTCTGGTTTACGCCTTCTCATAAAAAATAGATCAAAAACATATTTTAAATATTTATAAACAAATAATACGTTAGATAACGGCAAAAAACCTGTAGAAAACTTATGCGGACATTGCAAATTTCTTAACCGGTGTTGAAATGTCTGTTCGATCAAGTGGTTTTAAGAAAAATGCAAATATTTTCACTCGTTTCTGGTATTTATTGACAGATAAAATTTGAAAATTATTTTTATGTAATATTAAGCGAGTTCAAGCTAGAGATCATCAAATGTACTATTTCTAATTTTCTAGTTTCTTTCTCTACTATTGGTAATAGCAGCAGAGACAGAAGAAAACCACTAACTTTTTTAGGGTATTTAGAGGTTGTCCAAGAAAGAGTTTGATATAACAGATTATTCGCTATTTTGCCAAATCTTTCTATACTTTTTTCTTACATAAAAATAAAATAATATTTATCAGAATAGTAAAAGTAGAAGTAAGTAGAAAAAAATTTTGTTTGTTGGCGACATTTTAAATTTTGGCTTTTTTTGTTTTTTATACTTCTAATATTGAAACAGAAACACAAAAGAAGTTTTTGACAAAATGGACAAAAATGAGATAAAAAAAAGAATTAGAAAAACCTCCTTGTTAAACCTGAGACAACTAGAAATAATCGTTAAATCGTGATTTAACAAATAAAAAAACAAATAAATAATTTAAAAAAAATCTAACTTGATATCTAACCTATAAAACTATTGTTATATATAAGAAAAACTAGTTTTAAAAAAAGAACAAAAAAGAATTTTACTGAAGCAAAGGATAAGGATACTATGATAACGTAAAAATCGACGATTTAAAGAAAAAGAACAAAAAAGTATTTTTACAAAACTTAGAAAACAACATTTAGTTAAAAAATTAATCTTTTTTTAATACTAACTACAGTTACAAAAATAACAAAAAAGTTTGAGAGAAAACATTTTTAAAAGTTCTTAAAAAAACGACGGCTAAAAGGAAAATCTAATGGAAACCTAAATGGAAATAAAGTTAAACTCAAAAAACTACGAATAGAAGACAAGAAAGAAAGAGAAAGCCCAAGCTTATAATAAAAGAAACGAAGTAATATTCTGAAAAAACAAAATAAAATTACAGAAAAACTTAATCAAACAGACTATTAAGAAAAATAAAAAATAGAACAATCTATGATTGAATAAAGTGTTTATGAGAAAAAAAACAATGAGAGATTCTAGAAGAATAAAAGAGTATTTGTAAACAGTTTTAAAACCAATATTTACAAACAAATAAAACCACAATTGAAAAAACAAACTCGAAAACAACTACAAGAAGAGAAATAGAAACAAGAAAAACGCGGTCACAGAGAATAGAATAAACAATGTTTTAGAAATAGAAACGTCCCAGAAATTAAAAGGAAATTTGAAATAGAAAAAACTGAAAGAAAAACAGCAGAAATTATTGTATTTGAACCATCATGGTTCTCATGAATGACTGAAATTCTTAACTTTTTACAGACAAACCTTTAATCATTGTTTTGGACGCTAATTATTGGGGCTCGAAACTCCAGTTATAAAAATTATGTAGTTAAAAGTATTTAAAAAAAAATGGTATTACAAGCAATGAAACTCTTTAAAATAATCAAAATGTTTTTATAAACTGATGAAAACAGACCCAAATCCGCCCTTGAATAGCGGAAGATTTAAATTTGAACCGCTTTAAATACAAAATTAAATACAAATACTTAGCAAAGCTAGAGAAAAAGTTATTTCTAACAGCTTTTACATAATAACATTTACAAAATTTATTAATTTTTAAGTTTAACAAATAAACAAATATATTTATTAAAAATATTCAAATAAATTATTTTTTTGAAAACTCCACATTACTGTAGAGGCTAATTTATAATAAAAAATTGTTGATTTTTATAAATTAAGTTTTTAATTAAGTTAAAACCTTATTAAAAATTTATTTAAAAACTGAAAGTGGCTTTCAGTAGCGTTAGTCTAACTCTGGTCTCAAAATACTGTTTTTTTCTTAAGAATAAAGAACCTGTAAGTGTCTTTAAATAAAGCTTGTCACAATGACGAATTTACCAACCTAAAAATTGCTAAAATATATTTTTTTTAAATATTTATTAAGCAAATTTTAGTATCAAAATAATTATTTTTGGATGTACATTTACTATTTAAATTTTCTTATGTATTCGTTAAAAAGTTGGTCAGTACGTTTAAAATTCCGAACTATAGTTTGTCTACAAATGCTTGAATTTTATGGTGTAATTGAAGCAATTAAGTTTTTAGTTTTTTAGAGATCAAGAAACTACAGGCTTTCAAGATTGTCGTAACAATCTAGATAGTCACTTTGGTGACAATAAGGCACACTTCTTTTTACAAAAATTCCTATTAAATCCTTCATTAACTAGTTTGCAATCAAAATCATAAAATTCAAGCATTTATAGACAAATTATATCAGTTGTATTAAGACTTGTTTTGAATGACAATTTGCGACAAATGTTGTTAGTAAAAAAATATCAAATAGAAAAGTTTTTGATTATTTTGACCAGTATTTATTAATTACATTATATACTAAAAAAAATAAATTTCTACTTTTGTTGCAAAATTTAAACAAATTAAACTAATGAAGCTTAAAGCTCATTTACTATTTTATAAAGTGGGGAAACATATAAACAAATTAATTGAGATTGTACTCCTGATTGACTTTATGCAAAATTTGGTTTAATTAGCTGCTTAATTATTTTTTTAGTACAATTAAAATTTAGATAATGTCATTATTAAAATAAGAATGTGTGATTCTCTATTGGGTGTCTTTATAGATGATGCATGATCGACAAAAAGGTAAACTGGTTTAGTAATCTTTTATAAAATTATGCAATCTTGACATTGCTTGAGTAGGTTGGAGCTACATCCCTATCTTTTCTCATCACACCCTATACTTTGCATATAAGCGATGAAAACTTTGATGGCGACCAGTTGTTCTTCATCATACACTGTGAATCACACCACAATGAAAGTTCTGGTAAGTGAGGTGGTAGTGGAAGTTGATTTTTCAGATAAGTAATAGATCTTCATACTTTACTTAACATTTCTTGACGTTTCGTGAGTAATTGCTGAGAATGCAAAGCGGTAAGAAATACAATTTTTCACTTTAAAAAAAAAACTGGCACCCACGTTTGACCTCAAATATTTTTTCAACAAAATGATTGTACAATATTTTAAGAAAATATACATTAAATTACTGTTATTGTCATATAATCGATAATTTTGCAACAGGGAAAGTTAAATTGATGCTCTAATTTGAAAAATTTCTTAATTTTTTTTATAAAACATGTCAACTTTGATCTCTTGATAATAGGTGTTGAATGTTTAGGTAATCCTTTGTATTGTCTCCTTGAGTTTTGCTGCTGAAGAGGATGGAAGATACGTTCCTGATAATTCAGGACAATACATTCCGACCGATGAAGGACAGTATATTCCTGATGAATCAGGAAAATATATTCATGATGGAACTGGTGGTTATAAAAATGATGGTACTGGTAAATACAGTGGACAATTTAATGGTAAAATATTTTTTTATATCAGAATTTACAACAAACTTTGTATTATCTAATTGGATATGATTGCTGCAGAATATTGAATAAATTCAAATTTAAATTATGAATTGCAAATCTAGTGTTGTGTTCAAGTATTTTTAATGTTATGTTATGCAGATTAAATGGTTTTTAAATACTCTAAAATTAGTATTTGTGTTATAATTAGGGACAGGCAAATCTGCTCCAACAATGGCTACTATTATGCCAGTAATTAAATTTTTTTTAAAAAAAGGCTGTTCGGATTAAGAGGAGAAAGTAGGACTAATTTTAATTTTTTCATTGTGGTTTTTAGTTAAATAAACTTAAATATTATTTTTTTTTATCTAAAAAACAAGAACACAACAACATTTTTATAATTTATGACTAAAAAGATAAAAATTAGAGTAACAAGTAAAAATATGCCAAATCCTTGTTTAGTTATTTCTTTTTCAAAATTATGTTTTTTAACATTTGCCCATATCTAGCTATATTATATAAATTACTAAATTCTAATTTTTTTTTTATAAATTTTAGGAATAAATGGCAACTTATTATCATCAAGTTCACGTCAAAGACCTGTGATTCAGCCTGTGGTAGAGATAAGAAGCACCACTCTTCGACCCTCGACTTACACCCCCCCAACAACGCGCCAACCTCAAAAAACCTACAACAATTTGCAAGAAGGGCAGTGGAAAATAATAAGACAGTTGGGCGATATAGACGTTGTTGGTGGTTATCACTGGGAGTGAGTGAATTTCAGCAAAAATTCTGTTATTTTAAAGTATTTTTTTAAGGTATGAAACTGAAAATAAAATCACTGCTGAAGAATCCGGAAAGCTGCACAATGTGGGCACTGATGCTGAAACAATGCGAGCTAAGGGATTTTATCAATACACTGGACCTGATAATGTTGTTTACACTGTTCAGTATACGGCTGATGAAAATGGATTTTTCCCGGTTGGAAATCATCTGCCGACTCCACCGCCAATTCCTGCTGAAATTTTGAAAGCCTTGGAAGCGGACAGAGCACAGAATAAAATCTAAATAGTGAAAAGAAGTTATCAAAATTATTTAGGGACTTTCGGTCAGTAAAATACTATTTTTCAAAAAATTAAAGTTATCAAAATACGTTCTTTGCTCAATTTTGTTAGAAGCTATAGGCGCTAACAACAAAAAATATTTAATTATCTTGAATTTAAGCAAATCAAAATATTTTTTTAGTAATTAGACTAATAAATAGGTAAAATAATTTTTTATAAAATAAATTATTAGTAAAACATTTTTTCCAAAGTGTGTTCGATTCTGTGATCTCAAAACTTTTTATATCTGGTGTATTGGTATGATATACAATAAATAATATAAGCCTTACTTTATTTATTTTATTTTACAAAACCCGACTGTTTTTTAAGCAATTTTTAGTTTTAAATAAATTGATCAAAAGTTCTAATTCTTTTTTTGATTTAAAAAAACAAAACAATGCAAAATAAAATAAAACTTTAGATGTACCACGGTGATAAACGTTACTAATGGCTCTCGAGAATTTAAAAGCTCTATTACGTTAAGGTTTATGCTTTAAATATTCTCTCTTGCCACATCCCTTTTATTACACCCTTAATACATAAATAACTAATTTACATTTTCTTACTTAAGTATAAGTTAATGTTCAGATCACTAAACAGTTCATTTATGTGACTTATGTATGTTGTTTTTAATATTAATATCAATATTAAGACTTACAATGCTTCAGATAAATGCAAGTTGTTTTAGTAACGAAGATCTAAAAATAGCTGTCTTCATAGTCTACACTGAAATTTCATATAAATGTCAAACTTATGGTGGTAATATTTCATCTAAGTACAAGAGTTTTCAAGTCATATCTAGAGTCCGTACACTTTCAGAACAGGTCATCAAAATCTGTCAGCGAACGACACTAAACAGTATGACCAAGAATGACAAATGCCGCTGACCTTTCGCTGACCACGTGCCGGTTGGCTTCCTCTCCTTCAATTTGCATATGAGACTGGCCCGACACTATTTTGTCATCTGCACATTTTTATTGGTGTGCTGTTCTGAAAGTGTACGGACTCTACAGCTTCTGGCGTGACCTAACGACCACCGGTGGCCGGAACCGTTAGATTAACATCTGCAAAAAACAAGATAGCTGCAGTTAGTACGTGCGTTACATTAAATAGATCACCCATCCGAATAATGCCGAAATTTATATTGAATTAATAGAAAAAATAAGGATAAAGCAGCAACAATAAAAAACTTGTTTCCTACATTATTGTAGACACAGATCTCCCGCTTTGCGCTTGTTTTATTCGAGCCACAAATCTAACGTTACGAAAGGTGTTTTTTAATATATTATTATAAAAAGCATCCTTCAATATACTATTTTTACGTCTAGAATATTTTCATTATAATAACCATTTTGTAAGCTATCAAATTTCTCAAAAATTATCTTCTATATTTTATATCGAGTTTTTTTCTAATCCTCTTTTGCTTCTACGATCTTCCATTTCTAAGTATGAGAAATAAATAGCTAAATAAATAATAAAAATAGTAAATAAATGCAAAGTAAATAAGCGTTTAGGTACAAAGTTAACCAATCACAAAAAATATTTCAAATTTGCAAAGCATTTACTAGAGTTTCTCTGGTAAAAAAGCAAACAATAGTTGCTTTTCACATTATTTAAAAACATGTACTATTCTATTCTTTTAAAATTAGTTTTTAATATAGATTTTCATATTTTTTTTGTCAAACGACAATTTTCAAGTTTTTTGTAACTTTTTTTATCATTTTTTTTATTTTTCGTTTTTCTTAGACATCTTTTTTCAGATTTTTCTTTTTTTTTAGTCGTCGTTTCTCAAATATTTCTAAAGCTTTTTTTGTTTTGTTTTATTTAATTATAAGTGTGGAAGCTTCTTTAAAAAAGAACTAGAATCTAACAGTTGTTCTCTTATCTTCTAAATATACAGTCAAAACCAAAAAAAAACGGTCATCACGTAATAGTTCCAGAAAATTTTTACTTAAGTTAGTTAAAAGCTACCCAAACAATGTTAGTTCACAGCTACTGAAGATAATGGTCCGGCTCTGTATTAAGCGTTTCTACTTTGCTTTGATATTCTTTTATTTCTTTTATTAATATTTAATAGTCTTTTTTTCAAATATATTCTTTTTTTTCTGCTCTTTTTACAAAGCAATGGAAACATTCTACTTTTTTTAAATCTTGTTTTTAGTATTTCTTTTGTTGATTTAATGCTCCGTTTTTATCTTTATATTTTTTTATATTGTTTATATAATATTGTTCGCAAAACTGCCTTACGAAAATTTAATCTGTCAAAAAATACAGGCTCTTCCAATCTTGAACGAGGGTTGCCGATTGCCAGCTAAAAAAAGCAACCAAATTTTTTTTAGTTAATAGACAATCCTTATCTTTTATCTGGTACTTGTTTTGTTCAATAAATTATATGCAAGGTACAATGGTTTTAACAATGAGTTTTATAAAAATTGTAAAATTAAAATTGTGTCAAAAGGTAAAAAATAACCGCATATAGAAAATTAAAAGACTATATTTAAAAAAACAACAGTTTTTAAGAAAATCTTGTTTATTCAGAGTGTTTTGAGAGTGCGGATAAAACTTGATTTACTTGGTAAATTATAAATAAATGAATTATGAATATGATTATGAATTATAAATAAAAAAATATATTTTTTATTTAAAAATACATATGTTGTAGGCAACTAAAAATTCAAATTACAAAACTTTTTAAATCAAGTATAGGCAAGCCTTACCTTTGCGTTGAATTGAAGAAAGCCTATATTAACAAGCAGTTTTTCTTCTTTAATACTAATAATTATATTTAGCATTTGTAAAGATCATATTTTTAAGAATTAATAATACTTCTAATTTACGAAAAACAATTTATATTTTTTTGTAATTATATACAACAAAGAGAATATTTTTATATTATTATTTTCTAAATTTCATTATCACGTTTTTCACGGCATTTATTATCTTAATTTAAAATTTTTCACGTAACTGACATTTAATTTAAAACAAGATAAAAATGCTTAATTAAAATTCATAAATTTAGTTATGGACATTTATAGCCCTTAATTGCAACAATTAGTAATTCTGATGCTGCAACAGATCTTTACGAATTGAAATTCTTAATAATTTTTCCGGCTGTTGTTGCTGCCAGTAGTGATTGTGACAACTGCTACATTGTCGCAAATTATTGTTAAAAACTTGTAATTTATCTTTTTTTTGCGAATATCTAATAATTTGACCTGTCCGAAACAAAATTTTTCAAAAAACGCACTTAATAAACAATTTTTTTGAATTTCAAGTTTCTGGCTATTTTATGATTTATGGTTATATAACAAGTGTTCATTTAAAAAGTTGTCAAGTGCCATGGCAATACAAAAACATTTTGAAGTATTTCGTAGTTAAATTCGGCTTCAGTACTATCAGTGATAGTTGTCCGAAATGTCGGAATTGTCACATTATGTCGGATTAGTGACCTGAAATCTATTCCACGAAATATTTTATAAAATCAGTAATCTCTAAAGCTCTTTGTAAATAATTATTAATTAACTCGTATAGAGAAACATTTCCAGTGCAAACATTTGCCGATTTCAAAGTGTTAATATCCTGTGAACAAAATCACTGATTCTTCTTCCATAATCTTGTTCTGTGTTCCATCGAATTGATCCACACCTTTCTGCCACTTCGAAAGCAACTTTCGGCTAAAAACTTTTTGTGCTCTAAACAGTAATTAGTCATCGCAACAAAATCATAATTAAGTAGACCCAATAACAAATAAAACTGAAACTGAAATTTACAACGAACAAAAAATAAACACGAAATAAGAAGGAACAAAATAAAACTGGAAATAAAAATGACTCGGATTCTTGTAAACACGCACTCAAAAATAATCAAAATAAAGTCCCGACATTCATTTCTTGCTACATTTTCTATTATCAAGATCTGATAGCACTCTTGACAACTTTTTTAAATAAACACCTTTTACTGCAAAACATGTACAAAAAATTGTGGGCATCTGCTTCTGATATCAAAAGACAATATTGCTTTTGTATTTACGTTTAATAATCTAGAAATGAGTAAAAAATACCTTTAATTCCTAAAATTTGTAAAATATCTTCTTTTTATCTTCTTTTTTCAAAATAAAAAGAACGTTTTTGTTTTTTTATTTAGAAATTTAAAAAAGTTACTTCCGATTCCGGCACTCAAGAGAGAGTTTTTGAGCTAAAGCTCTCCTCTCCTAAAAACCTAAACATGAAGAACTTTTTTATTACATTAGTAGATTTAGTCTAAATTTTTTGAACCAATTATAAATTGTTTATAGTAGAAACTTCTCTTCAAAACACGAATATTTTCTGAATAAGTTCCTGTTTTTATTGTAAATGAGTTTGGAAACTTCTACCTTTACAAAAATTAGATTAATTTATAATTTAAGAATCTGAAAAGTCATGTTCTGTAATATTTGGATTGCAATAAACTGAATTAATAAAATTGGTGTTAATGCGCTTGATTTGCATCAAACAAATCTTAAATAAATTAAAGATTTAAAGATCTGACAGCAAGCACTTGCATCATAATCTCCAGTAGCATTCTATCTATTTTTTTATGTTTTCTATTTCTATGAAGAGAAATGTAGAAGTTAACTGTTTCTTAAAACATCTTCCAAGAAATTGCTTTAATAACAGAGACAGGTGATGGCATTGACATTTATAAACGTGACTTATTAGCTTCAGAACAGGTAAATATAAACTCTTCAGCATTCTATTATCGATAATCGCCATTTTATCAATCTTATCCATCAGAGATGTGAAATTATTATGTCACATTAATAAAATCACTACTAAGTGGGGATTAGCCTGAGGAGAGAGCTCGCAAGTTGGTTAATTTCGTTGCAAATAATGCGATAATTACTTTTGGTGTCTTCGGTTGTAAAAATTACTAATTCTATTGTTAGAAAATAGCTAAAATTTTATTTACATTTATGATTGTAGCTGATATTTAAGAAATTTTAGTGATGCGTTATCATAATGATGCAAAATCCAACGAAAGGGATTGCAAATGTGAAGGATTCTGTTTTTATTATTTAATTAAAATAATTAAAATATTTTTTTTATAATGTACATATTTAATTATGCAAGAAGTGTGAGTACTCACAAATATTAAATTTTTAAAATAACATTGTAAACTTTCGATTTTATAAAAACAATAACAACTGAGATAATAAATTAATAAAACTGCTCTCAAGGGTAATTAATAAGAAAAAATAACAATTACTTTTCAAGGATTGATTTAATAGTAGCATCTTTTAGCGGTAAAATATGCGTAAAAAGTGTGTTTGTTGACATTTAATAACAAATAAAAAATTATTTCTTAATGAGCTTTGATTTACACATGAGTATATACGAAGAGAGAACATTACAAATGCCGCAGTTGAACTTTTAAAACTTTTGTTATTTGTGCATAAATCATGTCCTTTTTTGTTTGTTTATTTCTTAGTTAACATTACAAGAGAAGTAACTCAGTGAACATGCTGAAAATAGCAGCAAATTGCTCAAATTGTAAATAACCGCTATTTCTGTCTCTGTCTAACGTTTATTTATTGAGTCATGAGCGGAATAAAGACGGATATAGTAAATTTGTTTCAAAATCATGATATTTTATAAATAATTTTAGAAGCCGCGAAGACAATTACTAATTTTTAATTCATCAAGAAATATCTTTAGAGAAGGTTCTACTGTAAAAAATATTTTATTTATCTTTAAATTAATCTGATTTTTGTAAAGGTTATAAACTCTATCTTGACAAACTCTCACATAAAACAATACCTACAATAAAATAAACAAAATTTTTATTATTATTTATCTTCATTTGAAATCCTAGAACAAATAATTTATCACCAATTGTTTCTATTATTGTTGACATGTTTGATTTATCGAAAGCGTGAATTCTGTAGGTGTTAGATCTATTGTAGTTAAATCACATTAAATAATTGTGCATAATTTCTAAATTATTTATTTGCTCTTCCTCAAATTATAGAAGGTGTTTTAAAAAACAGTCACTTCAGTTTTCAAATCTATCAAATCTAAAAGGGTTGTAATAAGCTAAATAGTATTTAATTTATAATGTACAATATAATATTATAAGCAATCAGAAAAATATTGCAAAAAAACTTAGTATGTATGTTTATAAAATTTGATAAGTAAAAATGGGATTTTGATGCTGTAATAGTTATTAATTTATTGTATAAGTGTTTTCGACAGCGTTTTATTGACGCAAGGATCTTTAAGCGCAAGACGCAGTCGAGCGTTTAATATTCTTAAGTAGATAAAACGCGACTAAAACACGAATCCAATATAACGTTTTATCCACAATTAAAGCGATTTAAAATCAGAACCGCCAAAATTTTATCTCATGTCATTAAAAAATGATTTGACATTACACTTTGACAGCGGATGTCACCTCAAAAATCATTGAAATTAACTAAAAAACATGGGAGGTGTTGAATCGTTGCTATTCATTTTCGATTGTTTATCGACTCCATTTGTACACAACACTGTGCAAGTTGATGAAAATGGAAGAAAGTGATACTGTTCCTGAGACAATTGTTGAAGAAGCGACTCGTCAGTTATTGCCTGCAAAGTCCAGAGAACATTATAAATAATATTTTCAGAAGTTAATGAATGGAAAGATAAACGGGGGGTAAAGACAATAAATGAAACAGTTCTGCTATCGTATTTCTTAAATTTGAAGAAGAGGTATGCAATTTTATCCACGTGGTCAAAGTACTCCATGCTGAAGGCCGCTATAAAGGTCTATAAAAACATAGACACTGGAAAATATAGTAAGCTCATGGCCTATCTGAAGAATCATTCAAGAGGATACAGGCCGAAGAAAGCTGCAGTATTGGAAAGAGCACACGTAGAAGAGTTTTTGACAAGGGCTTGCGATAAAGAATATTTGATGATCAAGGTAATCTCTGTCATTACATAGACATTGTAGATAATAAAGTTTGGAATATTTTAGATTGCATTAATAATGGGGGTGTCTGGTAGCTGTCGATGCTGTGAGCTAACAAATTTGAAAATCGGTGATGTAGAAGACAAGGGCGCATACCTGATTGTTTAGAAAGTGTAAGAAATTCATGTCGTTACGTCCGAAGAAGTTATTCATTGAGAGATCCTTTTTACGATACGCTAATCAAAAATGTACATCGCAGCCTGTTAGAATTAACACTTTATCGAAAGTTCCTTCTAAAGTTGCTTCGTTTTTGAATCTGGTGAACGCAGAAGCTTATACCGGCCATTGTATGAGGCGCACTTTAACAACTTTACTTGCCAATGAAAGTGCTAATCTTACAACAATTAAACGACATGGTGGGTGGAGGAGCTCCGCCATAGCAGAAACTTATATCGAAAATTCTGTATCTAATAAGCTTGATATCGCAAGGAAAATCCAAGGTTCTCCTGGTACTAGTCGTTCC
Source organism: Tribolium confusum (assembly GCA_029207805.1). NCBI lineage: Eukaryota > Metazoa > Arthropoda > Insecta > Coleoptera > Tenebrionidae > Tribolium > Tribolium confusum. Next base: position 4,467,032 of record JALGAY010000004.1, read on the forward strand.
TTACTAGAGGAGACGTCCATTGTTCCTACAACTACTATTCGTTCTGAAACCGATAACAACTACAAACTTCTTATTAATGGAAACGAAGTGAAATATAATAATACAAAAAACGAAATGTCTATTAATGTAAATGTTAATGTCAATATTAATAATAAATAGAAAGCGATTGATTTAGGACTGTATTTTTTCTTTATTCCTTTAGTGGAATAAAGGGATATTATTATTCCACTAGTGAATAAAGTGTTACTTTATACGGTTCGTAAGTGTGGATAAAACTCCAATTATAAGGTAATTATAGATAAAAACTATTTAATGCAGTGTCTATAATCTAACTGTATTTATACTAACGTTACTAACCGCCTTTTTCTTTTAGAAAAATCTATTTCATTGTAATTCAAATAGTAATTATAGATGTTTTTAGATCATTTATTAATTTTGCAGATCATTTATTAAGATCACTGACCATTTATTAATTTCAATAAATATTTATTAAATTTACTAAATCATTTATTAAATTTACTAATTATTTTTTAATTTTACTGCCTATTTATTAATTTTCTTGATTATTTATTATTTTACTGACCGCTTATTAATTTTACTGAGCATATATTATAATACTGACTGTTTGGAAAAATTGTATTGTCCATAAAATTGAAATACTAATAATTTATTTTGTTGCAAATCTAGAACTCTAGAAAATCTATTAAACTGAGATTTATTTAAGAAAGCTTGACAATTTTCAGCCCACATTTCTCCCAGTAGGTGTCGAATTAATGATATCAGGAAATGTTACAAAGATTAAAATCTTGTTTTTACAAATGGCAATACGACTTATTTTAGTTTTTCGTTTAGAAGATTATTTATTTATGGCATTTAAGGCGTGTGTAAGCTTTCTCAAAGGATTTACTACTTTACATAAAATATTAAACATCTTATTACAAATGCTTGGAACTCAAAAAATTTAATGTGTATGTAACGTTTTAATTAGTCATAATTTACAAAATGGAAATTCAAAAGTCGTGTTAAGTTAATTGTTTAAATTTTAGTGTCATTTCTGATTTCACGATTTGTTAAAACATGCCATTTTCTCTAAAAGTCAATGTTATCTCAGCATTACCTGACATGCTTAATAATTTTTTAACAGTGATAATTAGAGTGTTTGGTATTTTTGATAAAATCGCTATTTTATACAAGCATCCGTATTCTTAAAACGTACAAGGTTACTAAATTCTTGGAATATTCCTGATATTATCAAGTAATAATTAAATTGTAATTTAATTATAGTTTATTTATTTACATAAAATAAAAAAAATGTTTCTTAAAGAGGGCTCAGTACCTGCTAAAAAAAGAGTACATAAAAATGTAGTACGTTATCATTAAATTAATGTTAAAAAATGCATTATAACGGATGTGCCAAAAAACGCGCAATTTTTGTTATTTAAAAGTTGTTTTAAACTGATATATAAAAATTTTTGCAATCAAAAATCTAAGAGAGCTCTAAAATGAAGACAGGTCAGCTTGGCGAAACAAAGAGATTAATTCAGGCGAAAAAACAGCAATGTACTGCGAAAAGTCAGAAAAGTAAAATTAAAAAACAGGTATTTTAGTTTAAGAAGTTTACTTAAAAAGACAGCTAGCGGAAAAGAAGATTTAAGAGATTTAAGAAAAAGTCTAGAGGAATTAAAGAAAAGTTTAGTATCTAGACTTTAGAAATGGCGGAAAAAAAAGAAAATAAAATTTGAGAAGAAGTAAACTGCTGAAAAAAAAAACAAAAAAATGTTTTTGAAAAAGCAGAAAATAATTGTCAAAAAATTTCTGAAAAAGTTCTGAAAAACGGCGCTTAAATTTTTTTTATTAACAAACAACATTCATAAAAAAATGTGTTTTAGGAGAAAATGAAAAACATCTTCTAGGAGAAGAGAAAGAAAGTTTTGGAAGAAGGAAGACAAAGGGAGAGTTTACAAGAAAAGAAGCCAATTCTAGAACAGCATAAACAACAAATTTTAGAAAACAACAACTGGTGAATAAAAAATAACAAAATAATCAAATTTTTCTAAAAACATTGGTAAAAACAGAGCAAAAAAGATTCTGAAAGAACACAAATCTTCTGGAAAGACAGAAAGTGATTACAGAAATGCTTGAAAAACGGCGTTTAAAACAAAGGTAATATTTGAGAAAAGAAATTTTAGATAATTAGAAGAGAAAGAAGAAATGTAGAAAGAAAGATTGATAGAATAAAGCAAAAAAAAAATTCTACAAAAAGTGAAAAAACGCCGGTAATGCATTCTAGAAAAATCACAGATTTTTGAAAAAAATGTAAAAAACGACGGATGTTTTATAAAAAAACAGCAACAAAAAGTTTTAGAAGTACAAAAAATGTTTCTAAAGAAGTTAAAAAAACACGATTTTAGAAAAAATGTTATTTATGTATATCTCACACTAAAATAAAAAAAAAACAATTGGACAATAACTGATAGAAAAAAAAAAGAGTAAAAGAGTGTTGTAGAAGAACTTGAAAGACATCTGCTAAAGGAAATTAAAAAAGTGTACTAAAAAAGCAAAGAAAAACTTTGAAAAAACAGAAACCAATTTAAGAAAAGCGTTTCTTAAATAACGACATTTGGAAAAAATAGAAAAATGTATAGAATAACAATTGGTAGATAAATAAGAGGTTCTAGAATAGCAAGAAAAAATATTTGAAAGAAAAGAAGACAATTATAGAAAAGCTTTAAAAGTAAAATTTGAGTAACGAAGATCAGTAAAACAAGAAGAAATTAGAAAAGCAAAAGAAAGTTCTAAAAAAGTGCAAAAATCATTATAAATCATTAAAGATTCTAGAAATATAAAAGAGATTTGCAGAAGAATTTGGAGAAAAACATTACGTAGCAAAAAAAGCAACAAAAATTTCTAAAAAAAATAAAAACCGTCGGCGTTTGAACGAAAAAAAAGAGCAATAAAATATAAAATTACACTAAAAAATTAAAAACGTTGTCTAGTTAAAAAAAAAAGAAAGCAATAGAATATGATACATTAAAAAAAACATAAAAATGTAGAACGAGTAAAAAAATCGTCTAAAAACATAAAGAAAAAATTATAGAACAGACAGTGATCTTAAAAAATTTGAAAAACAATATTTTAAACAAAAGGTAAAAAAATGGTATTAAGTAAATAATTGAGAAAACGACAATGATACAAAAAAACTATGAAGAATTCTAGAAGTAGTAAGAAAACACCAGCAACAAATTCTAGAAAAACAAAAATATTTGCAAAAAAATTTGCTGGAGTAAGAGTAATAGAAAAGTGTAAAAAATTGAAAAACGTCAGTTGCTAAATAAAAAAAAATAAATATTTTAGAAGTAACAAAAAAGTTTTCTAGAAGAACTTGGAAAACGACAATTTGATGAGCTAGAAAAGTTTTCAGAAAAATTAGCAAAAGGAAGATTGCTAAAAAAAGAGTAATGGAAAACTTTTCCAAAAAGATTAAAAAATGTTGCATAAAAAATAAAAAATTATATAAAATAAAAAATAGAAAAAAAATAGAACCAGGAAATCGGCGGGTAAAGAAAATGAAAAACAAGAGAAAATTTTATAAAACAAAAGATAATTTAAAAGAGTTTGAAAAATAGCGTTTGAAACAAAAGGACAAGTTAGAATTTAAAAAATCTCTTTCATAAAAAAATAATTAAATTAAAAAACCGACGATTAATAAAAAAATGAAGCAAAATAACTCTAGAATTAGTGTAAAGACAAAACGGTTCAAGGAAAAGAATTAAATCAAATTTAAACGAATAAAAATAAAATGATTCAAAAAGAACTTGAAAATCGCCTTTTGAAGCAAAAGAATTGATAGAAAGAATACAGTTTGAGAAACGATCATTAACAAAAAAGAAAACTAAAAAAAGATTTTAAGAAATTAAAAGACGCCGGTTGAAGATTTAAAAAAACAAAATAGTGTTGTAAAAGAAACAATTTGAGAGACAACAAAAAACTAGAAATATTGAAGATAAAAGTACAATAAAAGTCTCTAGAAAAGTTTGAAAATCCCAACATTTCTATTTTATAAATTCTTATAAATTCTTCAAGTAAAAAATAATTAAATAATAATTATGAAAATTCAACTTATAACTTTAACGGTTTATTTCCGCTAATAAATAATCTGACGTAAACTAAGTCTTAAAAAAAATTTTTGAAAAAAGGATTTAGAAAATGACCTAAAAATTCTGTGACCTTGACTAGGTTGTCCTAAGCTTCCTTAAGGATAATTAATCTTGCCTTGAAATAGTTCAGCCTCGATTCAATAAATTTGCCCTCATAATCTCATTCATTTCTTACTTAAGTCATTATTATCATCTATCGATAATGAAATACAGCAGTAAAACAACATAAAGATTCATCACATTGTTTAGAAAAAAAAGGTAAAATATACTGCGTACAGTGAGTTACAATAGACCAAGTAAATCTTCGCACTTCTAGGTAAACAATGACAGATTATACCGATGTGGGAAGACGCAGCATGATGCCATTTACAAATGTTGTAATAAACGTCTTCGATATGCAATTGAAGGGGGAAGTAATAACACCCAACACATACATGTGGTAGTATAAATAGAAGAAGACTCAACAATCGGAGTTTTAAATATTGTTTTGTTGTCATTTGTTAGTGACTAACTGCCATGGACTGGACCAACGTAAGTAAACCCAACAATTTTTCTCTTAGTCCTAAGAATTTGTTTTTTTCTAAATAAGGTTTTATTTTTGACAACATGGCTTTACCTGGCAAGTGGAGCCCCCCAAGTGGGCCAAACCCCCGGCAAAGAAATCAAAATCATCAGCCAAACTAACGACATTTTACCAGACGGCGGCTACGAATGGAGGTAAATTTAAAAAAAATAATTATTTTGTGATATTCAGAATAAAAAATCTGGAGAAAGTTAACTGCACGAAGATGCTATCACAGCATTGTTATATTGTATGGAAATGTCACTGATTGTTCCCAGTTACGAGACCGAAAACGGGATCAAAGCGCAGGAAACCGGCACCTTAAAAAAATCCAAAGATCCGGAAAACGGGGACGCCGTAGTGGCCCAAGGCTCCTACTCGTACACGGACCCTGAGGGCAACCAGATCTCCATCACGTACGTCGCCGACGACGAGGGCGGCTTCCAGCCGCAAGGAGCGCACTTACCGACGCCGCCGCCCATCCCGCCCAACATCCAGCGCGCCTTGGACTGGATCGCCTCCCAACCCTCCACCACCGAACGGGCCGGCAAACGAAAATAGGCCGGGATTGTGGCTTGCTGTCGACCTTGGATATGATTATGAGTTTCTGTGATAAGTTATGTAATAATGATGTACATATAGAGGCAAGGTACAACGGAAATTTTGTGGTGACAGCAATTTCTTGATGGAAAAACTGCAACGGATTTTTATTTATCTCCTATGTATTATATTATTTCTGAAAAATAAATGCTTTATTACGTGCAAGACTTAACTACTGACTTTTATTTTATTTATGCTAATTTATACTTACAAAACATTGTTTTGCGGTTAAAGTATAACCTTTCAACTGCAACTAATTAATAAAACTTGAGATGTTTGTAAACAGAGAGATGGAGGTGACACCGGAATTATCTTTTCTACGACATTCAAAAGAATTTTATTTTTTTTTTAGAAATATATAAATTTTCTTGAAAACACATTTATTTTATATTTACACCAGAAAACCATTACATTAATTCTAGAATGTGGATAAATGTCTTGTTTTTATTTTAATTGCTCTTATATAATAATAATGATATTCTTTATGCTTCTATACACGTGCGCTTCATTACAGATTTTGAATTTAAAATTTGTAATTGTAGGTAAAACCGTTTCTTTTATTCCTCTTTCTTAACAAGAAAACCTTAACCGATTATTCCTAACTGATTAATCGTGATAGAGCTTTATATTTACAATCAGACAGAATTTTACCTTGGGAATGCCAATTATCCATTAATTTTTATGTCGATCTTCGAGTGTATTGTACAAAGTTAATGAAGCAAAGTAGCTTCATACTCAAGATATTTCTCTTGTAATGAAACGTCTAATTATTCCCTAATTGAAAATATGACGAATAGAAAAATAAAGATTTTTCTGAAATTAGAAACAGTGTACGAAGTTGACTCCACAAACTTAGAAAAGAAAAAAAAACAGAATTGTCTATTTGTTGCATATGATTGCCGACTGAATTATTTTAATTGTTTACTTTTGTAAAAAAAAATATTTCAAAAACAAAATTGCAGAGCTTGACTTCACAATTTTTCAGCCAAAGTAAAATTTCTGCTTTTTATTTTCATGAATGATTGCAAATCAATTGACCATTTTGATTGCCCAACCCTAAAAATAATTAAATAAATTATAAATTTATAATTTTTTATTGTAAATAATAGTTTATCGATTGGCCATTATTGCCAATATAAAATTTTTTTGACTATTATTTAAAAAATAATAATTTCAGGAACCAATTTTTTGCTTGCCAAATGAAATTCTGCTCTACTTTTTTATAATCGGCGGACAAAACGTGAAGATAGCTCCGCAGTATTGTTTTTCCCATAATTTTTTCTAGGAGAGTAGTTATTCAAAATGGATTTATGGACAATCTTGGGCAACCTATAAACTATCATTTACAATAAAAAAATTAGAAGTAACTGGTAGACCAAATGTGAAAGTATTTCCTGCAATTTTATTTGTCATATAATTATTTCTAAGGGTGGAAAATGAGAATTAATTGCAGATATTAAAAACAAATATTTTACTTTGGCGGAAAAAATGTAGTCTAATAATTAATTTGTTTTTAAATATTTTTTTTGCAAAAGTGGGTAATCAAAATAATATGGTAGGCAATGTTAGGCAATCGATGAGCAATTCTAAGCACAAAATTTAAAAAAATGTTGCTCCTAGTACCCCAAAAATTTAGTAAAATGTTGACTTTGTCTTCTAACATTACTAATACGTTACTTCCAGCTTCTAAAATTGCAATAATATTGTTAATCCTGTCATTATAGATCAAACAATAGAAAAAAAATTTTGTCTTCGTACTTTAAAATTAGTAAAATGTTTTCTTTGACTAAAAAAATAGTAAAAATATAAAAATATCGTTTTTGGCTTTAAAAATAGTAAAATTGTGTTTCTGAGTTAGTAAATTGTTGCCGTCGATTTTCAAAATTAGTAAAATGCGTTTTGATACCTACCGAGAGGCCAGAATTGCAAAAATTGTCATAAATTTATTCTAAACAAAAAAATAATAAAAATTATTACATTTAATTTCTAAAATTAGTAACATTTTGCCTTTTATATTCAAAAGTAGCGAAATGTTCTTTTCTACTTCTAAAAATATAAAAACGATGTAGATTTTGCTTTTATTGAATAAAAAATTGATAAAACTGGAGAAATCTTCTTAGTTTATACAACTAATAATAAGTTTTTCCCAATATTAAACAAAATAACAACTTTGTGTATTTTGATTAATTTTAAATAGAAATATCACTGCAGCTTTATTAAATTAGCAAAATATCAAGTCTGGCTTCCAAAATTAAGTAAAATGTTATTTTATATATTATTATAAGAAAAATACTATTGTTTTTTAAGGAATTAGAAGTAATATTGCCTACAGTTTCTAAAATTGATAACATTAAGTATATCTTCGTGTTTTGAAATTAATAATATGTCTCTACTGACTTCCAAAATTAGTAGGTACAATATCGCTTCTGATTCCCAATATTAAAAAATTGGGCAAATTTGTATAATTTTACTAATTAAAAAAAGAAAGTAAAATATTGCTTCTGTCTTCTAAAATAGGTAAAATATTGACTCTAGCCTCCAAAATTAATTAAATATTGTTTCCAGCTTTTAAAATTATAAAAACAATATTGTATTTGCTATTAACATTAAAAAAATTAAAAAAAACATTACTTTTGTTGTCTGTAGCTCCTAAATTGGTAGGAGCTCCTCTGGCTTCTAAAATTAGTAAAATGTGCCCTCTAGCTACAAAAATATTAACACATGTTAATTTTGTGTATTTCTTAATTTAAAAAATGCTATTAATTTTTAAAATAGTAAAATATTGCTTCCGGATACTAAAATTACAAAAAATGTAGTTTTTTTTAATTTTTGCAATATTTAGTTTAACAATTGAAAAGAAATATTGCGTCTGGTCTCTCAAATTGTCTACAATATTTAAAAAAAGAAAATGTCTCTTTCTGTTTTTAAAATAAAAAATACTATGAATAGCTATCTATTATTTTATACAAGGTAGAATTTATCACTGTCAATTTATAAAATTAGTAAAATGTTACGACTGGTTTTCGTCGGTTTCGTCGAACGTTTGCAAAATGTCAATTATATATATATATATATATATATATATATATATATATATATATATATATATTTGGTATATTCAATATTCAGTTATAGTAGACTAATAAGTTAAAAATTTTTGGTAAAACAGAAAAAGTAAAATAAAATTTGTAAATAATTTATGAATCTGTGGATTAGAGAGGTGAGAGGTCTGTGCTTAGACCTCTATTTTTTGTAGATCCAAAAAGTGTTGATCCACTTTTAGTAGACTCTTTGATAAAGTTATGAGTTTTAAGTTATTTTTTAACAACTTCGTAGTTTTAGCTTCTTCATACAGGTTGCTTGGCTGCGTTTTACGTGACGAAAAACACCTAAATGATATAAAATAATTCAGATTATTTATTAATCATCAATAAGGATTTGCTTTATCAACAAATGGTTATCATTAAAGTTTAAATAGACTGTCATAAATCTCAAAACGGTTGTTGTCTGAAGATTTCCTATTATATCTTCTTACAGAAGTAGTTGGACTATTCTATTAAATAAATTTATTCAAATTAAGAAATTTATGTACGTTTATTGTACAGTTTTGCGACTATAAAGTACCTCTTTATTGTACTAGTAAAATACTAAAGGTTTGGTGCTAAAATCGAATAAAAATAAATAAAGAAAATGTTTGATTATCCTAGTAATGCTGATGAGTTCTGCAGCGGTTAGTCATGACCGCAATTTCGTCAACACCTGAAATTCTTTGTAAACACATTAAAAAGCAAAAAAGCTTACTTAAAATGTTCCTTTTTATTTAAAAAAATATATAATTCTTATTATTTAGTTTGTAGAAAAATTGAAGAGCAAAAAGCATTAGATATTTATTTTATTATAAACGCAACCTAAAATGAAAAATTTGGTTTGGTTGTTTCAATATTTATTTAGTTGACGAAAAAAAAATTATTAAAACGTTATTTTTTTACGTTAAGAAAATAATAACAAAATTAGAAGAAACGTGAATATTTCGATGATAGAATAAGATACGAACCTGGCGTGACATCTCAATTGTGCCTTTCTCAATTTCCCTATTTTAAAACGAAATTCAAAAGTTGTTGATATTTACATAAAAAAATCGATTTGTATAAATACCACAATAAAATTTAACATCGTAGAGACATCTTTATCGTTTTCCTATAAATAGAAAGTATAGTTTATGTGCAATAGATGTCTCCTCATAATAGAGCTTAGATCAACAATTTTTTTTTCACCTAACATTAAACTGCGACTTGTGCAATTAAACAAATTTGCAAAATAAATGACACCTGTCTTAATTAATTTCATCATCACCAAACCTAGTGACCCAAAACAAACATCATAAATTAGCAAATTAAAAATTTATTCAGTTTGACAAATTGTGTGATTTATGAAACTCAAAATGTTTTATAAATTTTATTAAAAGTGATTGAATGTGGGGTTAAAGACTCCAGATTGCATCTGACACAATTTTTTACATCGTGACCTTTTCAAAAACAATTAAAGGAAGTAAAACAATTCAAACTTTTACTTGGTTTTAATAATTTGCAAAATTAAAAACTGCATCCGGTCTAGTCAAAGATATTAAAATATAAAATACCGCATTTCTGTTCTATTTATACCTACTTTAAAATTGTCTAGACATCGTGTAATGGCTGACGTAACTTTCAAAAGAGAAAAGTAGGTTTGTAATACGAGTACATAATTTATTTTTTTAATAATTGTAATGCTTTTAGGTAAAAAATTACAAGAGTAATTCATAAAATCAGCGCGCTTTCAACTCAAATCATGTTATTTAAATTAGGACGTGTTTTATCGAATCGTGAAAGGTTTCATCTTTTATAATTTTCCAGAGAAAAATTCTCGGACAAATTACCTAACACAGCTCAAGTCTATAATTTTATTATGCGATTTAACGTTTTAGTTATGAGACAAACTATAAGAAAAAAATAAAAAAATAAAACAAAAAAGATAAATAATATAGTTCCATGCCAAATATAATCTAGAACAAGCGAACATTGGTCATTATTTTGTTGCATATTTCAAGTATCGGACTAAACCGATCGGTTGTTTTTATCAGTTTACTGTGCCTGTTTCCACGACGGTAGGTTGCTGTTACTGGTTGCTACGTGTAACAAAACGGTAAGTAATTCACTTACCATTCAGTGAACGGTAAGCAACTAAATCTAAAAAAAAAAAACAATTTTGCGATTTATTTATTAAAATTAAATGTACAATTATTATAATTAATAGTAGTAATATAATACCACTCGCATTTGAGTTTCTAGTGTTAATAGACAAACTTTCCGACGTAGAAGTCCCAGGTTGTTGTAATAGTCCACCAACATTGCTGTGTAAAATTTTATGAGCAAATTCAATTTTGTTTTGGAGGGAATCTTTCACGTAACTCTCGGCCACCGTTGATGAACGCCACCCACCATGTCTTTTTAGTCCCAACACATCAACTCCGCTATTCGCCAAAAGTGTAGCCGATGTGCGTCGAAACGAGTGTCCAGTAAAACCTTCAGGGGCTTGCAACTTTAAATACTTTGCAATTTTTGACGGCCAGCCTCCAATTGTGCCTTTTCCTGTGACTTGCCTAGTGCATTTGCCATTTCGATAGTTCAGAAATAAATGATCTGACGTTGGGTTGCTTGGTCGAATTCTTATGTATTTTCGAAGTATTTCCAAATAATGAACTGCTTCATTTTCTTTATTAATAACTGTAAACGTTCGCTGAATATTCGTTTTTGTATTTGGAATATTTACTATAAACATTTCTTCACGTTTTTCTATGTCACTCATTTTAATATTGTACAATTCCTCTCATCTACAAGCGCCCGATGCTGCCAATATCATTGCTACCTGCAAATATATTGTTTTCTTAGAACTCAGAAGTACTACCTCATCATCTACAACATACCTTTTGAATTAAAAATTGTTCGTCTGGTGCTTCATTTAAGAATTTTTCCATGTCTTCTTTGGTAAAAATTTTAGCCTTCTTAGGCCGATATCCAATATTTTTTTTCTTAAGATAAGCAATTAATGTAGCAAACTTAGAAATATCGATAGCATCATGGAGAAAAATTGTACTCTTCAGCATAGAATACTCCGCCCATAAACTGCCTGCGGCCTTCAAGTGTCCACTTCTCACCACAAAATACGCTAACAAGCTCTTTTCATTTACAGAAATCTTCTTTGCTTCACGCCATTCTTTAAACAACTTGTATGTCTGTTCATATCGGGCTTTAGATTTTTCTGGAATTATTGCCGAACATCCTTCTTGCCAAGCGTCTTCTAAATCATCCGGTAGATCATCACTATCGCTCATATTTGCTTCGAAAACGGAACCACAAAACAGAACTATGTAGGAATGATGATTGTATCAAAAAGACAATTTTACTTGTTTGGAACAAAACCATAGCAACCATGGAACAGCCACCGAAAGTTTTCAGTTTCAATCTTCCCGATTATCACAAATGTATTGATATAAATTATAATTATTATTATTCTAGAAACTCCAATCGCGCAAAAAACGTTATAAGCATGTCGAGCGTTAAGAATTACCGTTCTCAGACAATAATTGGAGTCGTCGCTTCGCTCCTCCTCCAAACAATTGTCTTCGAACGGTAAGCATTCCTTACCGTTCTCCATACTTAATATACTATCTCTAGTAATTTATCAACAAATAAAACTTTTCTATTTGTTGTTAAACTACTATTAGTTACCTGAGAATAAGATAAAACCTCGAAACAATTAGACTGCCACAAAAAAAAAATGTAGAGCGGCTTCTGTGTTTTGTTCTTTCACAAACATTTTTGCTTAAATCGTTGAGCTATAACTATTTTCAAATAAATATAAATCATTTATTTAAAATAAAAAAGCCGCTACTGTAATAACGTTAAACAATTTTCCAGTGTTTGCCACAACAAATTTAAGTGAGTTATGTTGTAATGACACAACAGTAATTTTAAAAAAATCTGCACTTATAACTTATTGTGCATTTTACTTATTTACAATTAGTATAGTTATAGCCTTTTTATACAGAGGCGTTAGATAAAGTTAAATATGCGATCACTTGCTTTGATATCCTCAATATACCTACTCTACAAAACTGTCCTGTAAAATATATGTAACCAGTTTTTTGAGTGTCAGGGTCAATTCGGAAATAAACCCTGAACTTCACTGATGATACAGTGATATAAAAAAAAACCGATTAATTTATGCAAAAATTTTTAAAACTTGTTTTATAGAAAATTTGTCGTCAATTAAAAACCCATCCTTGCAAGGACGACAGCTGTTATGTAACCAATTATGAGATTACATTATCTTGTTATCCTAATTACAAATTTATTTTTAAACAATTTTATTCCAAATACATAAATTTAAAAAATAAAAATATCTAATTTGTGCTTTTTAAAATCTTATTATAACTTAATAATTTGTAATAGATTTTAAAATTTATGACAAATGCTGCAATATGCAAAATTTAACTATTTATCAAAATTTGTTTATATTAGATAAATAATTTGTTATTTTTGTTGCAACAAAAAATGTTTTAATTTTTGTAAACAACTTTTAATAATTCTTATGTATATCATAATAAGAGGAAGTGTATTACGAATTTTTAATCAAATAGAAAATTTAGAAAGATTCACAAATATTGGTTTAGCAATTAAGCTTATTTAAAATTGTTAGCAACAGGTATTTATTTAAAAAAATTTGGTGTGACTATCTTAAATTTAATTATTTTAATTCACGTATGAAAAAATAGAGCCAAGGATAATAGTAAAACAAAAAAATGGCGCTTTATTAATTAACAATTCCGTCTTCTAAAAATAAATCTTACTCGGTGTCATCTCTACCTAAAATAAAAAACCTAAAACAACATTTTTTGCCGATTTAGAATACAAAATTAGGAGAGTGCCTAGTATAAATACCCATCGAAATCGAGTATTACCTGATTCAAAATGATTAAGTTAGTGCTTATTGTGTCCTTTGTAGCTGTTGCTCTAACAGCCTCAATTGAGAAAAACGTCGTCCCAATTGTGAGCCAAGAAAGTGAAGTTGACTACTCCGGAAAGTTCCACTACAGTTATGAATCCGGAGACGGAAGTAAAGTGCAGGAAGTTGGCGAGTTGAAAAACTTCGATAAGGATAACGCTGGAGAAGTTGTTAGCGGCGATTTTCAATACACTGGAGATGATGGTAAAACGTACAAAGTTTCGTATACTGCTGATGAAAACGGATACCGGCCACAAGGAGAGCATATCCCACAAGTTCCGCCACTAATCGCCCGGGCTTTAGATTACCTAGCCACGGCTCCACCACCAAAAGAAAAATAATTGTTGTATAACTGTTTTTTTGTTTAACTGCCAGAATACCTATGTGATTTAATAAATATTTTTTGAGATTTTTGGGTTTTATTGTCAACAATTTCTTTGTTCATCGTAATACTGTTTGTGTAATATTTACTTTGCGTTAAGTTTTTAACGAGGTTACATCAGTTAGCACGTTTTATGGGAAACATTACTAAAGGTTCTACAAATAATGCATAGTATAAATAGCCAAATTATGGACTTTTCATTGTAGTACAGTTGGTGCACTTGTGGAATACAAATCAAGATGAAATATCTTCTAGTGAGTCTTGTGTTTTTTTTTTTTGAACTGTGTAAATAGAGGTAATTTTAGGTTGTTCTTGTTGCCTTAATTACACCGACATTTTCGCTGCCACAACAAAACCCTCAACAGTATCAACAGCAACCTCAAAGTGGAAGTGCTACAACCCCAGTGTCAATAGTGAGCCAAACTGAAGTTGTTGGACCTGATGGAAGTTTCAACTACAGGTCTGATCCTCTTTTAAATGTGCCTCAAAATCTAATTGTGATTCCAGTTATGACACAAGTAATGGAATTCATGTCGAACAAGGAGGTTACGTGAAAAAAGGAGCTGAAGGACGTGCTGTTGATCCTAATAATCCTGAAGAAACCGGTGATGTTCAAGTTATTCAAGGAGCTTACTCCTACACAGCTCCTGATGGACAACAAATTTCTTTAAGGTAATTTCGAGTATTAATTGTTGTTGTTTTGATGTGAAATTTTAGGTACATTGCTGATGATAATGGGTTTCAACCTGAAGGAGAACATTTACCTAAAGCCCCAGCTGGTTTAGATCAACAGCAACAGTCTCAAGGCTCACAACAGCAAGGTTTTCATAACCAACAACAACCTCAGACGTTTCATCAAGAACACCAGTTTCAACAACAGCAATTTTCCAGTACTGGAAACAACCCTAGTCAAACAACTCAAGCTTAAAGCTGTTTGAGTTTAGTTTTAATAAACGTATTTTGTAATTACCAATTTAAGTGTATTTGCATGATCTACACTTAATAAAAAGTAATAAGTAAATTTTTGGGTCTTTTTAAAAATTTAAAAATTAAAAAAAATCTTATATTTAAAATACCTTTTCTCTAGACAGTCGATTTCTTTAATTTAAACTAAATTATGCAAAAAATTTCACTAGAAACGTCCAAATTTAACTTGATATCTGACATGAATGTTGACCTTTAGAAATAAGCGTTGTAGGTATGCCGGATGTTATAAATTAATTATGTAGAAAATTGAAGATTTCTGAAACAAAAAATTTGCTATTTATTTATTGTGAAACTGTAATTTGCAATTTTTGCATTACTTGACATATTGCTTATATGCATAAAATCGATGTCATAAATATTTAGTTACCATTAAAAGTAATTATCAGTTAAGATTGTTAACACATAATATCAAATATTTTCCAAATTCAATCACTTCTAAATATCGCGTGTTCATTAAAAAAAATCTAAAGTGTGCCGTGAAATTACCACAAAATAAACATTTATTTATTATCAAAAACTCTCTTTAAACAGATATAATAACAATTTCTGTGGAAGTAAGGTGTTTGTGAGCAATGAGCAAGAGTCTAACTACTCCCAAACAGTCTCCTTGCAGTTTGTCATCGCAAAGTTGTTAAAAAAATACCTCTTGTTAACATTTCACAGTTATTTCACGGTAGACAGTTCGACTTAGCAAAAAACATTCGTTAATCACAGAAAAATCAACGACTATTATTTAAAACGATAGAAGTGTGTTAAAACTTTTTTATAGAAAGCATATGTATCATAGAGCATAGGTACATAAAACATATAGATGCACACAAGACGTTTTAACAAAAAGATGTAGCCGCAATTAATTAAAATTAAGAGTTATTGCTAAATAATTTTTGTAAATTAAATTCTTGTTAAATAAATTGTTTGTTTAAATCGTAAATCACAAAAAATTGAATCCACGTCACACTGGGGTCTGAAGTGAGATTCAATAAGTTTGGACAAAAATCCGACTAATTTATTTTTTGGTTTCGACTTCTAGAAGTCTGACAAGAAAAATAGTGAAACATATTTAATTACTGTTTGAGAAGTTTGAATAAAAAAAAACTTAGAAAATAATAGAAAAAAAAATTTAAGTAAAAGGTTCTAGCCAATGCCAAAAACCGAGGTTTAGAAAAACAAAGACATTTTAAAGAGCATTGTTTAACAGAAAAAAAGAAGACTTTAGAAGAGCTAAATAAGATTTTAAAGAGCTTGAATAAAGTCTATAAAGAATAACAACAAAAAAGCAAAAAGAAAGTTCTGAAAAAAAGTTAAAACACGTCTATTTAAAGAAAAAGAAAACAGTCAATAAAGTATTATAAAGACACAAAAAATGTTTCTAAAAAAACTTGATTAACAATGTTTAAAAAAAAAACAGAAAAATGAGAAAGACAGTTAGTGAAAAAGAGAATCAAAAAGCGTTAGTTAAAAAAAAATTAAAAGCAAGAAAATACTCTGAACGAACCAAACAAAATTCTAAAAGAAATTGAAAAAAAGTCTTTTTAAAAAGTAGATTTAAGAAGCGACGATGAGTGGAAAAAAGATTTTAAGAAACAAGAATTTTAAGAAACAAGAAACAAAAAAATAAGTAAAAAGATACCAGTTAGAAAAAAAAGAAAAGAAAAAATTAGAGTCAATGTGTAATAGAAAAAGAGTAACAAAAAAATTCTAGGTAAAGTTGAAATACTTTAGCTGGATAAAAAAAGGAATAACATAATAATCTGCAAAAACAAAGACAAATTCCAAGAGAGCTTAGAAAACGACGATTTAAAAAAAAATAAGAAAAATTATGGAAAAGGAAAGAACAATTCTCACAAATCTTAAGAAACAAACACAGCTTACATAAAATCAAAAAAAAAGTTCTAAAACAATAAAAAGAACAGTGATGATACATATAAAATAACTAAAAAAAAACTAAAACAAAAAACTATTGCAAAAAAACCTTAAAAGCGACGATTATAGAAAGAAAAAACACTTATATAATAAAGCAAAAAATATTTCTGAAAAATTCGGAAAACGACGACTAAAAAACACAAGAAATTCAACATGTGTAAAATGCTTTGCAGAGAACCATTTTAAAAATATAAAAAAATTAAAAACAAAGCTTGTAAAACGTTAAAAAGATAGCGAGAGAAAAGTAAGTACGCTGGAAAAATACAAAATAAAATTTTGGAAAAAGTTAAAAATCTTGTTAGGAGAAAGAGAAGAACAAATAACAACGATTGCTAGAAAAAATTTTATAACAAAAGCGATTCTGAAAAAGCTTAAAAAACAAGAATTAAAAGCGATAGATAAAGAAAAGAATTCTAGAGAAATCAGAACGTTCTAGAAAATCAGAAAAAAAACAATTTAAAAAAAAGATGAGCAAAGATAATTACTAGAAGAAAAATACGTGTCTAGCAAAACGTGAAAAACTCGAGGTTAAAACAAAAAATATTTTTCTAAAATACAAATATAAAAAACTACGACTGGGAGAAAAAACAAGGTTTCTAAAAATTCGCAAAACAAGGACTAAGAGAAGAGGAAAATATCTTCAAAAACTGAGCATAATCATTTGTTTAAAATTATTTGTAATTGTCAATGCATTGTATTTGGTAACATTAAAAGCAAACTATAATTTATTAAATAAAGAACTTTACTTTTTAATGTGTTTTTCTTTATTGCGTTACATTATGGCTTTAAACAATGACTGCAGCTATATTTATACTAACAAAAAAAAACTAACCAAAGAAGAAGATCTATCTATGCAACCAACAATCAAAAAACAATTAAATATAAGTTATTAAGCAAACAACTGAAAATAAATGTTTAAGTTGTAACACGGCATGTTAAAAGTTTTTTTTAATAAACAGTTTAATAAATAATTAATTGCCTCAATTATTTAAAAAGAAACATTTAATTTCACCACTTTCTGAATGCGTAAACAGTAATTTGCAAAAGTTCAAAAACACAAATTCATTTCTTTAGAAAAAGAAAATAATTAGTTGCAAAGACATTTTTCTGAGTTTTTCCTATCAAAATTCTTGTGCTGTTCTAAAAAGCTAAAATAAAACAAAATTTTCTATTAAACTTTTTCTAACCCGCTTTGTTAATCTCTTTGTTGCAATAAGAATGTTGTTTAATAGTTTAATGACTTTAACATTAAAGATGCTTTACGAAATTCTTTCACTCCAGCGAGGCGTCTATAATTTCTTCAAAAACAAAAACATTAAATTTGTTTCTAATAAAATAATGAAAATGTCAGCGCTGGAATTCAGAAAATGATATTACACAAATGCAGATGATCCTCACACCCATAAATTTTTTTAAAGGAAATGTATCATAATGGTAGACTATTTAAGGATGAGTGTTTAGATTCGTGGTGGCGCTCTCGAAGAGTGGAGCTGCTCCAGTAGTGAGGGTATAAATAGAGATTTCTCTTATCGGCATATTGTATATGTGTTAGTCCCTCACGAGCATCATCATGAAGTTTTTGGTAAGCCTTCTTTACCTTTCACTTTACTGACCTTTGACTTTTGAAATTTCTAAACGATTATATAAAGAAGATCCTACTTTCATTTGATTGTAGGTGGTGCAACTTCTTGGGATGGGCGAGAAATAAAGGTCAAATTTCTTGCACAATCTATTGTTAGCTTTTTTAAATCAAATATTTGTAAAAAAAATTTCTTTGTAGATTCTTACCACTTGCCTAATCGGAGCAGCACTAGCTCAAGGACCTCAACAGAGGAGACAAGACCAGTACGATGATGATCAGCAGTATCAACCAAAACCCCAACAACAGTACCAAGAGCAAAGACCCCAACAACAATACCAAGAACAAAGACCCAGATCTCATGAATCTACCACTTTTATCCCTATTATCAGATTCGATAAGGAGCAAGGAAATGACGGAAGTTATAAAGCAGCGTAAGTCACTAAAAACTCTTAATTTAATTTACTAAAATATTTTTCTGGTACTTAGTTGGGAAACTGGAAACAATATTATTGCCCAAGAAGAAGGGTACATCAAGGACCTTGGTCCTGATCCAGATGTAGCTGGTCAGAATTTAAACGCACAAGTTCAACAAGGATCCTACACTTATACTTCACCCGAAGGACAAGTAATTACAGTTAATTACATTGCCGATGAGAAAGGATTCCATCCTTCAGGAGATCATTTACCCACACCTCCACCTGTTAGTCCAGAAGTACAAAAAGGATTAGATTTGATTTATGCTGGAATTAAGGCACAACAAGTAATTTAATTAATTATTGATTTTGCGTTTTCAAATTTGGGTTTTTACAGGAAGCGGATGAAAGAGACGCTCGTCAAAATCCTCAAGGACAAAGAAACAATAACGCTCTTCCTCAAGATTATAATGGACAGTATCGTCAACAACAATAAGTTAGATAATTCTGTGATTACAAAGCAATAAGGACTTTATATAGACTGAATTATTTCGCTCATCTACTTCACATTTAGACTAAAAGTGTTTAAGATGTCTTTTAGATAATAAAGTTTCATGATATTCTGTCATAAAGATGTTTGCGTATTTAATTAACTGTGTTTCTGCTTTTGCACGCAATTTTTTTATTATTGGTAGATGAAAATTTGTTTAAATAATAGCAACAATTTTTTTAGACAAAGTGTATTACTGATTGCATAGTTTTCTAATTAAAACTTTGTTGTAATACAAATGGTGAATGCGCCGCTTAAGTTAGATTTTCTGGTTGCATAAAACGTATAATTTTTTTTTTTAATATTATTACTCGACAAGCAGCTTGCATTAAAAATTGATAATTGTTGTTTAAAATAGTTATTTATAGAACGTTTCAAAACGATTGATATCTCAGTAGAGTAAGCCATGATTTTGTGAACGTCAGATGATCTCCTAAATGCGGCATTAGAGAAATGTAACTACATCAAATTGTTAATATCAAAAAAAAAAAACAAAGTTACACCAAATTATAATAATAACAAGCAATCTCTATTGGCCAGAAAGAGGCAGATATAAGTAATCATGTCTAGAATTTTTGTCTCATTTACAACGTCAGAACTGTCAAAAATAGATCTCCGTTTTTCAAATTTGATATGCTACTAAAAAAACTCAAAATAAATTGCTTTTGTTATAACTGCTGCTAACTACATTTCTAGCACAAAACACAAAATTTTTTCTTATTTTATAACACAATTTTGCACAAAATTCTTGACACTTAAGGTGACAATAATGATTATAATATTTTTGTCTCAGTCTGTTCTGATTCCACGACTTTTAAATCGCTCTTTATTATATTATCGTAATATGCTGAGTTATAATAACAAAATGAGATTATCGCTAATAACATACACATAGACGTAAAAATTACTTCGAAAAAAATTGCTCAAAAACAGAAATTGTTAAATCATTAATTATTTAAAATTTAATTTTACAGCCGCTTGAAAACACAATTTTTCTGAAACACTTTATACATTTTATATCGCGAAATTAACTTGAAAGACAAGGCACTGCAAAATATGTTAATAATTAAACGCTGTGAAATTGTTTACATCTAAGATTTGTATAAATTTTTTTGGCCGAAAACAATGTTATTAAAAAAGTTGAGAATTATTAGGTAATCTAATTTATTTTACAATAAATGTTCAAAATGACAGTGTATAGTAATAATTAGATACTAACTAAAAAGATACTGTAGAAACCTGTAACTAACAATACGCTTTAGTAACACAAGATGGAGTTTTTTAATTTAAAAAAAGCTTTGTATTTAGAGTAAGCGTAGAAGCTAGAATAGTGAGATAAATAATTTGTACTTAATAACAAAATTTATTTATAGAGTGTCTCAGCTAAAATTTGTGCCTTCTTAAATCTTCCATTTTGTTCAGATTTGTAAATAACGCTAAAAAACAGGTCAATTTTAGCCTAAAAGAAGACAAAACTTTGCTGCATCCTTCCAGCGCCCAAAACTACCCTTTCAAAAAGCTTAAATAGTAAGAGGGATCGAGTGACTCTTCAATTTAAAGCTGCTTTCAATCACATTTTAGATAATTAACTTTTGAAAAAACTCTCTAAACCTTATTTTTTTGACTTTGTCCGGTGAGATCGTAAAAGGGGTTATGCCGTTTAGCACATAACATAATTTCACGTAAGCGGAAAAATACTGTTTGAAGAAATGCGCTTTCAAGTAACATTCTGCGAAAACTGTAAGCCGCTCTTTAAAGATGCTGTACAGTTGTCAGTTGTTTGTATTTTTTTAATGACCCCTAATGCATTTATATATAAGGTTCATTCTTAACTCGGTTGAGTGGGTGAGATTTTCAGGTTTACGTTCAAACTAGTGGCCCTAAACTTTTTTGTTTATGAATGGTAACATGCAAGGAGGTTGGATAGGACAGAGAGAGTACAACTTGAAAAAAATGGACTTGCCGCCTTCAATGCGCAAAGCTATAAACTGGTACTGAAAGCAGGCGCATCACGAGGTGGAAGTCAGTAGCGTCACACAATGTAGTGTAAAAAGTTTAAACAAAGGATAAAAACACAACAAAACGACAACAACAATAACAAAAAATAATAACAATCAATTCACACAGACCAAAAAAAATCACTAAAAAAAAAACATCGTTTGTTTGTAAACAACCAAACAAAAACTAGCATCCTGCGCCAGCTACGCCACTGTGCGAGACCAGACACAGCCAAACAGAATCTGTCGATTCTGCGCTTCATTTGAAACCTGTCATAAACTGTTTACACGGGAAGTATAGGGCGTACTATCTCCTTTCTATCTAACCTCCTTGGTAAAATGCAAAGCGCACATTGAAATGTTTTCGAACCACTGACCTAGCCGAGTCTAAACGTTTACTCCGAGACACCACCCACACTAACTGATTTAAGAACGACCTTTATTTACAAGTGCGTTAGAGGTGTTGAAACAACACAACCAACAGACGACCCATACCAATGCGGTACGTAGTTTTACAGAACACGTGCTAACCGGTACTACCCCTTTTACGATCCCATCGAACAAAGCCAAAAAAATAAGGTATATAGAAAACAAAAGTTGTTATAAAAAGACAATTTAGTGTAACAAATAAACTGTTTTAAATTTCTACCTTCAAGTTCCATACAGTGGTAAAATCGATTTTCAAAACTATGTCTAACTTTTGCAGCATTTCTTAAAAAGATTCAATTAAAGATATAGAGGTGGTGTAGCATAAATCTTAAATTTAAAGTAGCCCATTAAAAAAATCTAAAGAGGTTAAATCGGGCGACCAAGATGGCCATTTTTTAATGAAACCTCTCCACCTTATTTATCGTCCGAGAAAACGCATATTTAAGAAATTGTAGTGATAATGAGAAAACGCTCTATCTTGTTGAAAGAAAAGTTTTTTTTTTAAATTTCGGTCTTTTTCTAGTACTTTAGTAATTAAGAAGTATTTATTATCTAATTTTATAATTATTAAAAATTTAAAATGTTATAAAAAACCGGTTAAAAAAGTAAACAACAAAAGAAATTTTTAGAAAAACAAAAAGTGTTCAGAATAGCGCTAAAATGACGATTAAAAACAGCAAACACAAATAATTTCTAAGAAAGAAAAAACGAATCTGATAGAGCTTAAAAAATTCAAACTTAAATTATACAAGAAAAAAACAACGACTAAAAAATAGAACAAAAAAGGGTTTTAAAAAAAATCGAAAAACAAGGACTTAAAAGACCAACAGAATATCTTCGAAAATTTATCGTTTGTAAAAATAATAAATATAATAAAAAGTAGAGCAATGTTTTATTGTGTTTACAAACTTAATTATAATTTATTTTATCAATAAGGTTGAAAAACCAGCTTTGACATCACCGTTTAACATGTCTTTCTGTTAAAAAAAATTAAAAAATCTCAAAAAACTGCGTGCGCCCTTTTTAATGCGCCGTCCTGCATAACCAAACATTTTAAATATTAAAATTTTTGATCCACGTTTTTAAAAGTTACATCATTACTATTTTTTATAAATAAAACACTTAAAACATCATTAGAACTGCTTAAATTTTCTGTATTAAATTTTTGAAAAAGGTAAAAAACCTCGACTGGAACAAAACGAGAAACAAGAAACAATGATTGATAGAAAAAAGTGTCTAAAATACCACAAAAACGACGATATAAAAAAAATACACAGACTATTTTCCTCAAAAAATTTGAACCAATTAAATTACTTAAAAAGTTCAAATACCCCTCGTACTTATAAAAAGCTCAACTCAGGATATTATTACTAATATAAATTATTTATTATTATTATATTATTATTAATATAAATGCACTCGAGATACTATTACTGATATGTAATTTGTAAAAGAAGAAAAAACAAATTTAACAAAGTTGAGTTTAAAAAACTAAAAATTAGAAAAAAACGGCAGAAAAATATTGTTTTAAAAAATATAATAAAAAACCACTAAAATAAAAACTAACAAAAATTCTAGAAATATTCGAAAAACAAAGACTAAAAAAAACAGAAAAATATCTTCGAAACTTTAAATATGTTGCAATAATAATAAATAACTATAATAAAAAAATACGTTTTATCGTTTGTGCAAAATTAATTTAATTTTTTTCCCAAAAGTATTGGTTTCAAAAGGAATGACAATAAAGATGAGGTTCAGCCTTGATGTCGATGTCATTATGTAAAATTTGAGTTTAAAATTTTTTTTGGGGGTTTGCTGCAGACCAGAAATAGTATATTATATACGTAATATCAAAAAAACACTTCATTTCTGTTATATATGTAGAGTATATATACTATTTTTGCACTCCCAAACACTAATTCTAATTTATTTAAAAACAAAATGCAATAATAATAACTTATCAGAAGATAGACAGAAAAAAATAAAAATAAATTTTGTTTCTTAAATAAAAATTTGCTAAATTCCCAATTTTTTCTTTTATTCGAATTTAATTTTTGCGAGAATAAAAAATATTGAATTTAGTCTCCGCGAGAGTTAAAATTAATTTCATTTTTTGGAATTAAATGTAGCATTTTGATTTCTCAAATACACATTTTCTTGGTTGATATTTTCGTTACAGCAAATTTAGAAATAAATTTCAATCAAAAACAATTTTTAAATTTAATAAACATGTTATTATTAAACGCCAATTTGTCTTACAACCAATCGTTACAAACCCTTGTTTAAAATCGTTAACAATTTCAATTCCCATCATCAACTTAAAGTAGATTTAGTGAAGAAATTAAACAAATTACAGTCATTTTTAGAAACACATTTCTCACAGCACATTTATTTATTTTGTAAGAAACTATTTTGATGACGCAACAATTTGTTTTGATTTAAAGTACCGCAAAAAGAAGTCCTCGAAAAAGGATTACAAACAGTGACATGGTTCCAAAAAATTACCCAAATTTTTGCAAAAAGGAAGCTAATCTCAAGGTAGTCCACATCTACATACTCATACTTACCTGTAATTGCTTCATTTGATAGTAAATTCTTAATGTCAACGCTGAAATCCTCGAAAAATTTTATAGCACACACTGAAAATCAAAGATCATCTTTCGCTTCAAGCAATAAGTGACCGTGAGGGTTGCTCAAAGCCAAACTCTTTTATCTAAATACGATAACTTTTACTTCATATTAAAAATTAATTGGTTGGCATTTTAATTTCTAAATTAAACGAAAATCTTACCAAATTACGAATAAGTGTGTAATTATACGTCATGTTTTACTTTCTGTTATGTTCTTAGAACAGCAGGAAAAATAATTGAAATGACGACCACACAACTGAGATATCATTTTCTGCTTGTTGATTGTATTAGCACTTCTATTGAAATATATGTACAGCTTTGTTTAGTTAAAGAAAGTGAGTCTAAAATGTAGGTAAACACTAATCCAACAAATTTCATTCATCAAGATTATAAGTAAAATTTAAAAAATCTGAAATATTTAGCAATGAACTCAATTAAGGTATTTACTCTAAGTTTTATATAAACAAGTATATGAACATATAATTTAAACAAGGCAAGCTCCAGATCTCAAACCAATAAACAGACAAAAAAGATTGGTAAATTGACTACAAATCACAGTTTTTACAAGTTTATTCTAATCACTAGCGAGCTTCAAAAAATTTTTTTTCGTTAAATAAATATAGTCAATGTAATTTTTTAAATTAACAATTAGATAGTAATTATCTAACTAATAAAAACAGTTAAAAATAACAAATTAATACATACAGAAAAATCTAGTGTACCTTATTGCTAATTTAGAAACTAGTTGTTTTAATATCTTTATTGCCTAATTGGCTTTACAGTCTTACATAAGAAAAACAAAAAAAAAATAACACAAATTATCAAGAAAAAAAATTAATTCTTCGCCAATCTTCTTCTGACACTTTTTTCATCCATTTTTTCTTCTCCATTTTCGTTTAGAAATCTATTCTTCCACACTCACACATTCTTAATTTTACACACTCTGACAAACAATGCTCTATCGTTTCCTTTTCTTCTCTACATAACCTACACATTCTTTCCCAGTCTTTTCTCCAAAATTCATTTTCCCTTTCTTCATTTCCGCATCTGTATCTTGCAACTATTTTTTTATTTTTACTTTTTATTTTATCTAAATATTTTGGCAGTTCGGTGGTAACAATCAGGGCATATTTTGAATTGTACCTTGATTCTTTTATACTCGCAATTCTTTCCTGTTTGTCTATGTCAGCATCTCTTTGTTTTAGCTTTTCTTCCATTGTTCTTCCTTCTTCTGTCATTCTTTCAATTTCTGCACACGCATAACTCTTTTTCTCATAGTAGTCATTTCGTTCTATCCACCTAAGATTACCATTGGCTCTTTTAATTTCAGTCCAGCACTGTTGTAGTATTCTGCATTCATGTCGCATTCTTAGATTTTCCTCGAATCTCTTTATTTCCTGTTTCCACTCTCAACTTTTCTCTCTTACTTTCGTCTCTTACTATGTACCCTGAATTTGTTTATTTAACTGTAACACCTATTTTATAAACTTTTCTTGCACACGCTCAGTTTCTTCATATTTCTTCCATCCTCATACTTCTGCTCCATACATTACAATACTTTTCACCAAACTGTCAAACATTATTATTCTTCTTTTAAAATTTTCACCAAATTTACATTCTCCCAAACTCCAGACACTTTCCATTACGTTGTTTGCTTTTATGGCTACTTCCTTTATTTGTCATTTGTCATACTACTATTTAATACATATCCCAAATATTTCAACTCTTTCACTTGTTCTATATTTTTTTCTTTCCATTTCCATTCATCTTCTTTTTCGATTCTTACTTTCTTTCCAAACACCATCATTTTTGTTTTATCTACATTAACTTGGTTTTTTTTGTTATTTTTTATTTATTTAATAGATATTTATTTTTTGGTTATTTATATATCAACTTAGAAACTAGTTGTTATCTTAAACAAATTAAATAATTAATTTAAACAAAAAATACCTCCTGTACAGTCAGAACAGTGGCACAATTTTGTGGGCATAAAACAAGTGAAGCTGTTGATGAGGTCCTATGGAAGTCTCTGCTATTCTTCGGTTAGAACAATTTTCAACTGTAGAAGTGTTAATGGCGAAGATGCAATACGTCTCTCTTGTGCATCCCAAGCGAGTTCAATTGGATTTAAGTTCGATCAACACGCTGGCCAATTCAAGTTATCTCTGTCACATCTAGTTTTCTCGCAAAATCCCTTTCTTATATTCGCCAAAAAAACACACTTTTGTTAGAAAACAAAATTTTATTTATGATCATTTCTCAAAATAACAAGTGTTCATTTAAAAAAATTGTCAAGTGTGCTATAAAAAAACCAAAACATTTTGAAGTATGTCTTAGTTTAATTCGGCTGCCGTACTGTCAGTTACGACCATATGACCATATACTTCGACGACAAATCACGACTGCGCGCGCACTGTGAAGCTGTGTATCCTGTGTATAGCTAAGTTCCGACATCCCTTCTTCGCTACATTTTCTTTTATCAAAACCTCATAGCACACTTGACAACTTTTTTTAAATGAACAGTTGATAGTATAAACCATTAAATATCTGGGATTTTTAACTTTTTAATTTATAATTAGAACAATGATGAAAATAAAGAAAAAAGTTGGCATCAGTAAATACGTGCATTTAATCGCCTTAACAACATGCTTTTGAAAGATGTTAGAGATCAGGGACAATGCTTCTATGTTCTAATACCAAATACTAAAACAAAAAAATCCAAAAAAATTTTTATTACGTCAGGTGGGATTAATGGAGTCAACATGTTAGAATTAATTCAAAAATATGCTGTACTTTGCCCTAATAACGCCGGTAGTGAACGGTTTTTTTTAAGATACAGAAACCAGAGGTTTGTAAAGTTATTTGTTGGTATAAACACATTTGCTGCTTTCCTCAAAAATATTGTTACTTTTCTTCAGTTACCTAATCCAGCAGGATTTACGGAACATTGTTATAGGCGCTTATCTACCCTTGGTTGCTTGCTAATTTAGGAGCTGATTTTTTAATAGTAAAGTGTCATGAGGACTGGCGCTCGAATACAGTGGTAGAGGGGTATATAGACACGGCAAAAGAAAATAAAAAACAAATTGCTTTAAAAATTTTGGGTGACAAAAATACTATAACAGTTAGAACTACTACATTGACAGCTGTTATAGAAAAAATGTATCAAAAATGGCTTGTCCTACTATAAGTAGGTGTGAAAATCGTGTTATTAATATTTATAGCAATAGTAGCATGTAATTAAGATTGAGTTTGAAATTAAAACGAATTAGTTTAAAGAGTGGATTTTTATTTTATTACTTCACGAGTGAAGTAATATGTCCCTTTACTCAAATATTAATATGCTTAACTATATTTAACCATTTTATTGACAAAATTAACAAGTTTCTTGTAAATGTTATTATAACATATTGTTCGAATTAACTACAAACATTTAACTAGAAAATATTTGTTAAAAAAGAGTAAAATTAACAAAACATTTGTTATAGTGTAAATACGCCTCTCTTTTAAATTAGAGCAAAAATTACTGTTAACCTAAATTTATTTAAGTAAAAAATATAAACAATTAAACATTGTAAATATAAAACAACAGTTTAAAAAACCGTTAAAATTTCAATTTCAAACAATCTCACTTCCTGTGTAATCCAATCAAATATTTATGACCTCGTGTCTTCCTCAAGCAGATCTTGTGTCATATCTAAGCATCAGCTATGCTCATTTTGTCATCTTCTAGGTTATTCTCACTCATCACGAGTAGGTACATAATAGTAATAATCCGACACGAATATTTCGCCTAGAAAGGTTGTGTCATAACTCATAACAGTTTTAATATTGTCTTCATTGATGTCGAAAGTTACATAAATCTCTCTCATCACTCATCGTCATCTACTTTTGTACCCAATTCAGACTTTTTCTTCTCGCTTGAATTTTCCCTCGAAAAAATCTAATTCTCGTAAGCATCACGCTCTCAAATCCTTAATTAAGAAATTTCACAACGTGGTGTGTCGCATGCAATGAACCGTGTTGTAATCCGAAAGGTGCAAAATTGCACTACTATCCCTTTTTTCAGTTTCAGGAGCTGAAACAGTGAGAAAATTTGGAAATTTTACCTCGTAATGACCTATAATGGGAAAGACACAAAGGTCAGCTTTCTTCTTGTTTATACCATCCAATAGAATTTTGTAATGTTTACCGATAATTAATTATATTTATTTTACACGCGAGTCTTCAAATATTTAACTGTCTGCATGACAAGTAATAAATGCAATTTTATCAGATAAAGGCCTTGATTCAGTCCTGTTCAATCGAAGCAATTAATTACAAATTTTGCAACTCAAAAATTAGCCGAAATTTTCATAACAGGCCATTACAGGACTTAACGAAATAATAGTAATTTTCGTTTGAAATTTGCAACCTACTTTTGTTCGATGATAACAATTACGAGTAGGTGTGAGTGAATGAATGGTAGACAGGACCGGACTGTATTCAATTAACCCCATATTGCATACAAGTGAAAAGTTAGTTTATTATCTAACTCATTGCAGAAATGATAACAATGCCTTCAATCGATCTATACAAAAATCAATATTACGCATCAATCTTCTACAATTGAATGTCAATTTACCCATCGTCTTTAAACCGTATTTCGCCACATTATCTAAAGTTCATGTGTGTTGCATGTAATGATTATTTAATCTTCTAATAATAGTTTTAAGGTATTATATTGCCTCCTTCAACAGGGGAGGGATACCCAACTTAGTATAAATACGAAATTTTCTCCAATAATTTCAGTCCAACACCAGATATCAACAAAAACAAAATGAAAGTGGTAGGTAAACCTGTGCCAAACAAGTGATAAGTGATAAGAAATCCCTTGCCATAAAGTGTACCAAATAAGGATTAATTTTGTGTGAAAATTGTGAAAAAACGTAAAATGGTAAAATATTTTGCAGATAATCGCTCTCTGTGCCCTTTTCGTGGCGTCCCAAGCCCAACAACCACAACCCAGCGAACCCATCCCCATCGTCAAGTACGACAATGAAGGAGTGAACGCTGACGGCTCATACCAATGGAGCTACGAGACTGGAAACGGGATAACCGCCCAAGAACAAGGCCAGCTGAAAAACGCCGGCTCTGAAAACGAAGCTGCCGAAGTTCAAGGATCAGCTTCGTGGACTGCTCCTGACGGTACTGCGATCTCGCTGAATTACATTGCGAATGAGGATGGGTTCCAGCCCACCGGGGACCATTTACCCACTCCACCCCCAATTCCGCCAGCGATCCAGAGAGCTTTGGAGTGGATTGCTGCACACCCCGAACCGGAAGAAAATGCCGCTCCTGCTGCGAGTAACTTGAAGCCAGTTTATAAAAGTGCCCCACAACAAAGGAGATATTAAAGTTGTGTTTTTGTAAATAAATTTTTTATGTAAATATACTCTTTTATTGAAGGGTTTTTTCGTAAAGTGCGTTTTAAGTAAATAGAGAGTCCATTACTGAGCTTTGATAAACATGTTTTAATTTTAATGGTAGTCGAGTGGTCGAAATGAAGGCTTCACAGCCTGGATTAATACTTATACAACCTCAAAATAATTTTCATAAATCTCTGAGATTTCTGTTTGTGATTGCACAGATATTTGGGTATTTTCCAGTTCAAGGAGTTTCGGAACAAAATGTGACAGGGATACACTTCTCGTGGTTTTCTCTGAGAGTCCTGTCATCTTTTATTACATTATTTTTGGGATTTATTGTAATTCTGGCTCAAATCAGGTTTATGTACCGCATAACTGGATACGAACAAGCACAAATGAGTAAAAAAATTATTTAAAAAAAAAATTTTGCAAGTAAATTTTTAGACGCAATTGTGTTTTACGGTTGTGGAGCACTGTCTTGTGTTCTTTTTATAAAACTAGCAAGAGACTGGAAAGGAATTATGGCAAAATGGAATCAATTAGATAAAGCTTTGATATCATATGGATGGCCTAAACATCTAGACAAGACTTTAAAACGTATCGCTATAATTTTTCTGTCCCTTGAAGCAGGTAATTATCTATACAGGCTGTCCCTAAAATCATTTACAAAACAATGCAAACTAAATTTAAAAAAAAAATCTTTTTCTATAAGGCTCAAAAAACTGTTTTTATAAACTAAAATTTTCGATTAAGAACAATTATATAGTAGCGTTTTATGATTACCAACGAGTCCTTGAAATATATTTAAACTGATTTTGTAGCTAGCATTTTCGAGATAAGCTAATACATCGAATTATTGTGACGTACTGAAGCTAAACACGTTTGTTCTTTTAACTTCAAAATTTTTTTAAATAAAAAAGTTTTTTCGGCTGTATATCACAGTGTTTAGTTTGTAAACTGTTTAAGGGCTACACTGTATATCTTCTTGATTTCAACAAATAAATGTTTCAGCTGAACATTTCACAATTCAGGCTAACAAACTCATAGTTGCAGTACGATGCCGCGGCTCATTCTCTAAAGGTTTTCAGTATTTTGCAGTCGAAATGTCCTTTGCTGTAGTTTTCGATGTTATTGATTACGCCCATTGGATGGGAATTCTTTTTCAGTTAATGAATACAAGAATGGCATTTGCTTGGACTTTCCTAGATTTGTTTCTAATTTTAGTCAGTTGTGCTTTAAGTGAGAGATTTAAGCAGATCAATGATCGAATCGAGCACTTGACAAATATCAAAGTAATTTTAAAAAAAATTACCTGAAGTTAATTCGGTTTTTTTTTAGTCGAAACATATAAAAGAGTGGATAGAAGTTAATGCAGATTATAACCAGCTGTGTTTATTTTGTAATTATTTAGATGAGAAAATTTCGTGGCTGATACTAATTTCATTTTTTAACAATTTCTATTTTATTATTTTTCAAGTCCATCTCAGTTTAACTCTTATCCAAGCCCCACCTTTGGAAATTATTTACTATTTGGTTTCTTCAAGTTTACTAATTTTGAGAATTGTGTGCGTTTGTATTTATGCAAATCGAGTTCATGAAGAAAGTAAAGTTCCGATGGATATTCTGTCTGTTGCTTCATTAGAAATTTATAATCAAGAGGTATTATTGTTAAAGAAGTGTTTTTTCTGCCAGCAAAAAGCCAGGTTAAACAAAATTTAGGCCCAAAATGCGCTATTTTCTAATCTGTGTGTTTTCATAAAGTGTTTTTTAAAATTATTTTTGTTGTATAAATGTAAAATAATTTAAAAAACTAATACTAAAAAAATATAAAAAAATAACTTAAAAAAACAGATATATCTACGATAAAAAAAAGAAGAACAAAAGTAGTTTTTAGAATAATACAACACTAAATGACTAAATAAAAAAAGATGTAGAAGAATTTAAAAAACCACAACTAAAACAAAAAACAACGACCTACAGACCTTGGTAGTCCAAATTTTTCTTTATTGAGTTGAATACCATTATTAATTAGTAACTTTATTTGTAAAAATAAGTTGAGGAAGTGAGAAAGTATTGCTCTGTGTTCTAGTCAAAAAATTTTTCTAAAAAATTAGGTGTCGGCTATAACGATTTTTTTAAACCATTACAAAAAACATTACGAAGTTTATGGTAACCTCTTCGCTGTTTTAGTCTTTGAAGAGGTTAGATAGTGAGTACTAAATAGCCAGACGTTATAGAACCTTCTGTATCAAATTCTCTGAAAACGCATAAAAAAATGTAGAAATTTTCAGGATAAATTTGCTTAGAACAAAAGGAGAAACTAAAGGTAATTCAGCTAATTTCTCATTAGGCAAGAAGTATATTCGAGCAAAAAAGAAAAGAAAAACAAAACAAATTGACTATTTGAAGAAAAAGCAGAATATAGAAAACTACAAATTAAAGAAAAATTATATTATGGTTAGAAAAAAAAAATATATTTTAAAAAATCAAGAATAAAAGTCCAAAATAAATTCAAAAAAAAATCAAAAAATAAGAACAAAACAAGCTTTAGAAAAACTTGAAGCAACTATAAGAAGCAAAAGAGAAATAAAAAAAATTAAACAACGACTAGAAGCAATAATAAAACCTAGAAAAACTTAAACAATAATCAAAAACAAAAAGAGAATAAGAAAAAACGCTAATAGAAACAAGAATAATAAATTTTCGAGAATATAGTAGTTTACAAAATGTCGTCAATAAAGCTATTATAGAAAGAACAAAATAATTTGAAACAAAATTTTTAAATAGGGAAATAAAATATAAACAAAAGTTATAAAAAACTAAAAAAAAATAGAAATAGAAATAGGACTTAAATTACCAACAAACTCTCAAATTCGCCCCTGCTCTCTGAAAGAGAAACAAAAACAAGGAAAACGCTCATATAAAAAAAGAAATCTGACGATTTCAGTGTACTTACCAAAATACAGTCGAACTTCCCTAACTCGAATCGTCAAGGGGTACGAATATTTGTTCGAGTTAGAGAAAATTCGAGTTACAGAAACTGATAACTGAAAATATTTTTTTATTGAAAAAAAGCATTATTACATATTTGCATGAACATATATATTTTCTTTCTCAATGCATATAATTTGTGATCAGATTTTGACGTATAGTTTTTTTGGTACAATTGGTTTCATAAAATCGCTCGATTTTATTTAGTGAATTATAAATAATATCAATTGTGTTTTCTTCCATCGTAAAAAAACGGTTTAAAGTGTCAAAAGCATTTCTAACTTCAGAATGAGAAGGCTTCTCCAGCAGTGATTCTTCAACTATTTCCTCATCACTATCTAGGCTGTTCTGTTGTGATGTAGATAAGTTATTAATAGTTTCTATGATTTCTTGATCTGTAGGAGATTCACTGGTGATTAGATCATTATCCATGGTCAAAAAGTCGTCAAGTGACACATTTTCAGAGCCGAGTATTCTCACAAATTTTTCAAATATGTCTGCAACATTGTCTAAATGTTTTTCATCTGTTTCTATCAATCTTTGTCTTAGTTCAGCCAATGGTATCTTATCCTCCTCATCGTATTAGCTGTGTTTGCCAATTCCGGCCTTCTTAAAACAGTTCTGAATTGTTTGGTGACATCGTTATTCCATACGGTAGATACTGTTTTTATTTAATCAAGGAGATTTATTTTAGGTATTGTATTGGAAAGTTCATAGCTTTCTACCACTTAAGTTAGGATTCTGCGTTTATAATTATTCTTAAAACTAATGATTATCCCTTGATCTGGAGGTTGTAATTTTGATATTGCATTCGGCTGAAAAAAACATAATTTAATAGCTTTCAGTTTGTGCTGAATCTGAGAATGCGCACTACAATTATCAATGAGAAACAAAACTTTTCGACCTTGCTTTGAAAAATCTTTATCCAACGACAGCAACCAGTTTTCAAAAATATCACTCGTCATCCATGCCTTTTTATTGCTCCTGTAATCTACTGGAAACCATTTGATACCTTTAAAACAGCGTGGTTTAGCACTTTTGCCTATTAAAAGTACTCTCAATTTTTCAGTACCACTCATGTTAACGGTTAATAAGCATATCACTCTTTCTTTACTAAGCTTATTACCGTGACATTTTTCTTTTTTGAAACTGAGAGTTTTTTCTGGTAATCATTTAAAAAATATACCAGTTTCATCAGCATTAAATATGTCATTTTCATTGTAAGGTGCCAAAATTTCAGGTAAATTATTTCTTACCCAAGTATTACACTGTTCTTACTTAACAGCAGCGCTTTTACCGCATGCTTTTTTCTGTTTTATATCGTTCCTAAAGATGAGATTAAAAATTAAAAAATTTTTATTTACAAAACTTCAACCTACCGTTTCTTAAATTTGTCTAGCCATCCAGTACTAGCTCTGAAATTTTCTTCTCTTAAACTTTCAGCAAATTGCAAGGCTTTTCTCTTCAAAATTGGACCAGATATCGGAAGGTTTTTGTTCCTCACCGAAGAAAACCATTTTAAAATGGCCAAATTTACAATTTTTCGTGGCAGAATTTCCAAATTCTTGAGCAAGCTATTTTTAATAACTGTAGATAATGTACTCGACAATATTTCATATTTTTCAGCTATCGATTTCTTTTTCATCCCACTGTCCACTCTTTCAGAATCTCCAACTTTTTTTCAATAGTTAGACTTTTATGTTTACGTTTAGATGTCATTTTTTCCGAAAATGTGCCACTTTTTCCGAAAGGAAAACTTCACAAAAACAACATAACAAGCTTTGACATGCAATAAGGGTTAGAACTGTGGGTACTCCTGAAAATGCACAACACTGCGCCGAATTACGACGAATATTTCCGAAAATAATTTCGAGTTAGAGAAGTTCGTGCGTGCTTTGTTCATTAAAATAATTTCGAGTTAAAGAAGTTTTCGAGTTAGAGAAATTCGAGTTAAAGAAAGCTAAATAAGATTTGAAATGCAAGGAGACACAGGAAGCTTCGAGTTAAAGAGAAATTCGAGTAAAGGAAGTTCGACTTAAAAAGAAGTTTGACCGTATTTAAAAAGACTTGTTTCATTCATTTTTTGTTACAAGAGCATGTTTTTTCTCTCAGTTCCATCACAATAAGTAAAACCTACAAATTTTTGCGTTTAAACATTCAAGTATTCTATAATTTTTGTATTTTTTTTCTGCTGGGTCCCAAGTTGCGAGTTCAAATAGAAATTTAGCCTGTCGTTGTCGGCAAAAAAACACTTTCTATTTTAAATGTTTCTAAGTTAATAACTAATTAACAAATTTCAGAATCTCAGACTTATTGCAACTGCGAAGTATCAAACTGTTGGTTTAACAGGCAAAAAAATGTTTCTTCTCACAAAAAATCTAATTTTTGCGGTAAGTCAAAATTCAACTACTTTTTTATATTTTGTAATTGTAGATTGCTGGAGCCGTCCTTGCTTATGAACTAATCGTAATTCAGTTAAACAAAAGCCAGCCAAGAAAACAACAAGCATCTATATATTCTCTGTGTTAGAATTTTCCAATTTTCGCAGCCAAAAAGCACGTCTGTTTAACAAAAATTAAAGATTTATGAGTGACATGTCAGTTCACAAGTTTACAAACATGTTTTTGTGCTTATCATTAGCACTCATTGTGTGTATTAACAGCACTTTCTAGACACTTTAAATGTTTATTTCAATATTAAATTAATGGATTTAAACAAATGCAAAAATAAAATCGTAACTAAAATTCTCACTGTTAATTTACCATCTTATTAGGTAACAAACAATTCATCTCAGCTTTTTCTTACTTTCTTACCAACTCGATTTGTATTTATTGAGATTCAAGAATCTGATGAGACTTCCGCTTTGTATGTTAAAAAAGCAATTTCCTCTTCTTCCATTGTCGCCAATACAGTAACAATAACAAACAAAATAAGAAAAGTAACAATTTCCGCTTCGATTTTAAAAAAAATGGCAATTAATCACAATTTCCAAAATTTTGTAATAATAAAGTGAAGTAATTATTTTTATAATAATTTCTAGAATTATAATAAACGGTGAGAACAAGTCGATTTCCTAGATTACAAAATATTTAGTCAGTCAACAGTAGAATTTTGCATTCTTCTTAATTACAATAAAAAAATTTAAATAAACTCATTAAACAAATTTTTTTAGTAAATTTCTCATTCTTGTCTTCAATTGTAACAAAAATTATAATAATTACGATACCTTTTTTTTGTAATCAGCATCACCCTCAATTTTTTTTATTTTCGAAATATTGATATTTAAATTTTTTTAAATAGATACAAACCAAGTCTTAACTGTTCGTTGTTTGTCTCCCGATCTTCAGATAATGCGCCTTAATTAAAAGAAACTATTGACATCTCTCTATAACCTCAGAACATATGGATTAATTTATTTTACAAATGTGAAACTATATTTAAAGAAGAGAGTTTGGTATAAAAGCGAATCCAACCATCCATTGTGCTATCAGTTTCTATCCCAACTTCTGACAGTGCAAATCAAAATGTTTCAGGCAAGTCAGACTAACAATAAAATAATTAAAACCCTAATTAACAAAACCTCACAGAAGCTCACATCTCTACTCATCCTTATCGCCGTCGCTGCAGCGACCGAAATCCCGGAATACCAAGAAACCAAAAAGCCCATCATCCCAATCCTGAAACAAACCTTCGACCAAGACCACCAGGGCTACCAATACAGGTAAGAAATTTGATTTTTTGCACAGTAAATCGATGAAAGTGCATACAATAATCTGGCACGACTTTCACAACATCTGCCTTATACTCAAATCAAAATTATGTTTAATTAATTTTACTGCCTAAACTACAATTAGTGCGTGGTAAAAATCTGTTTAATTAGCTACGAAACTGGTAACGGGATCCACGCTCAAGAATCGGGATATTTCAAGAACTCACCAGACAAGAAACATGAAATTTTGGTACAGCAAGGGACCATAACGTACCATGACGAACACGGACATCCCATTACTTTGAGTTACATTGCTGATGAAAATGGGTTCCAGCCGCAAGGAGCGCATCTGCCCACTCCGCCCCCTATTCCTGAAGAGATTCAGAAGTCGTTGCAGGAGATTCAGCAGCAGGAACAGTACCAGGAAGGGTACACGCAGGAAGGACAAGAGTATCAATAATTGTTGTTGTTTGATTTTGTTGTTGTTATTTGGTTTTTGAAATAAAAGAAAGTTGTGAAATTATTTAGTGGTGTCATCATCAAATAGAGCTTAATTGAAACCTAACACTGCAAAGTAACTACCCCCTACCCCAAAATAAAATAATTATATTATATATTCAAAAGTTATTAAAATAATTATGTAAAAAGTGTTTTGTATACTTTCAAATGTCAAAATGTTGGTTTTACACCCAAAAAATATTTCTTTTCGCAAAAAATGTCTAATTTTTGATGTAATCAAAATTATTTTATTATTTTTTTGCTTATAAACTAATTGTAATTTAATTAAATAAGAACCAATCACGAGAACAACTATTTGTAATTTATACATTCTTTGTCTAATTTTTTTTAATCTTCAAAGACAAAAAGCATTTTTATTTAAAAAAATCGTAAAATTTCAAAAATATAGAACAAAAAACATAAGATTTTGGTCCAGAAAAAGGCAAACGTACCATGAGAAACACAGACATACTATTACTTGAGTTATATTGCTGATAAAAATGAGTACCTGCAACAAGGAGCCACCTCTGTCTACTCCTCTCTCTATTCTTAAAAAAATTCAGAAGTTCTTGCAAGAGATACAGCAGTAGGGACATTGCCAGGGAAGATACATGCAGAAAAAACAGGACTACCAATAATTGTTGTTGTTTGATTTTAGTATATCTTATAACACTGAGTGCTGTAATAAAAATAATAGCACCCAAATGTGTTTTTTTTTTAAGTTTCCTTAAGATACAAATTACAAAATAGCATTTTGTTTGCAAAACAAGGATTTAAAACAAAAAGCAAATTTAGAAATTTAAGAGATACAGTTATAGAAATAGTACAAAAAAGAGTATATGTAGAAAGAACTGCAGTAGCAGCAATTGATTTTTTTTACCTTGAAACTGCCTTTCCAGAAGAAACTAAAAGAGAAACAGTACCAAAAAAGGTACACACAGGGAGGACAAGGGTACCAATAACTGTAAGTCATTATAACTAATAATAAGAAAAAAGTGCTGTCAGCCTTTTTGTTTATTTAATTAAAAATATAAAGTGAAGTCACGTGACCACAATGGTTTAACATACTCGTATGCCATTGTTTATAATTTTTGGGCAATCTGTACCTATTTATTTTAGGTAAACAAGTAAACAGTAATTTTATAATAATCTGTTTCAACACTGAGTGCTATAATGGATATAATAGCACCAAAATAAGTTTTATTAAGAGTCTTAAAAACGCAAATTATAAAGTAGTTAATTTGTGTGCAAAACAAAAGTTTATTGAGCATGAGACTGTAGCTGTATTACAAAAATACAGTCAAAAATAATAATAAAAAAATTAAATTCTGAAATCTAGGAGATGCAGCAGCAGAAATAGTACCAGGAAAGAAAGAACAGTAGTAGCAATAATTGTTTTTTGAGCTTAAAACTGTAGAATTTTACAAAAATACACTCAAAAAATAAAAATAATAATAAAAAAGTAAATTCAAAATTCTAAAAAATACAGCAGCAAAAATAGTACCAGAAAAAGAAGAACAAAAATAGCAATAATTGTTTTTTGAGCTAGAGA
Source organism: Tribolium confusum (assembly GCA_029207805.1). Classification (NCBI taxonomy): domain Eukaryota; kingdom Metazoa; phylum Arthropoda; class Insecta; order Coleoptera; family Tenebrionidae; genus Tribolium; species Tribolium confusum. The sequence goes on from JALGAY010000004.1 coordinate 4,505,445, forward strand.
CTGCCGTTTTAGGAGATACAACAACAGTTCCAAGAAGAGTACCCGGAGAAAAAACAGAAGTACCAATAATTGTTTGATTCTATTATGTTGTTTTTTAATTTTGAAATAAAAGTCAGCTGTTTTTGTTTATTTAATTAAAAATATAATGTGATAGGCACGTGACCACAATAGCTTGAAATAGTCGTAGACCATTGTTTTATAATTTTTGAGCAATTTACCTATTTTATGTAATTATTTTAGGTAAGAAAGTAAAATTTTGCGTCTAGAATATCTATTTCAGTACTGAGAGCTACAATTATTATAATAGCACCAAAATAAGTTTTATAAAGTGTCTCAAAACGCAGATTATAAAATAAATATTTTGTGTGCAAAACAAAAATTTTTTGAGGTTGATACTCTAGGGTTTTTGTAGAGACCGTTAAAAGTCTTCTGTAAGAGAGTATTTTTTTATTAACTGATAGTTCTCTTAGAGTTAATTGTTACACCTATAATTATACATTAAATAAAAGCTCTTTTAATTGTCTAAGCAAGTACATTATTGTTTTTTTTTAAATTGTTTAAATATTTTAAAAAAATATATCTTTTCAGCACTTGTCTCTTATTAAAACGTACACAAAAATTCAGATTTTTTAATATGTTATGTATGTTACATTTCTAAAGACAGTTGCATTGTTAAAGTAGACAAAATATATATTTTTTTGTTATAAATAATATTTTTTAATGACGCTTGTTTAGACAAACAAGCTGTACTTTTCTATCAGCAACAAGTGTACAGACCTACAATGTATTATAATTATTTTAACTATTTAACAAAATAAAGAAACACTTTCTTTAGTTCTTAAACTTTGCCACGAGTGCCGCTTTATTGTCGTACGAATTCAACAAGACATACGGCAGCTTGTTTTTTAAAGACTTTTCAAACTAAAGTAGCTTACATTGAGAGTGACAAATAGAATTTTTTAAGACAGCGTTAAAACATTACGTCGTAGTAATATTATTGTTAAATTTGGTAAAATCCTTGTAAATCCTTGTACTTTGGGTTGTCGCTTATTAAAAAAGTAAGGAGCAAAGTTAGAATTACAGTGTCGTTTGGAGAACCCTTAAAATTCAGTCAAAGAATAGAAATAATAATAAAAAAGTAAATTCAGAAATTTACAAGATACAGCAGTAGGAATAGTATCAGGAAGGATACACGCAGGAAAAACAGGAGTACTAATAATTGTTGTTTTTTTTGTTGTTTTTATGGTTTTGAAATAAAACACAGTATAAAAGTCAATATGACTAAGGGAAGAATGCAGTCAGCCCTTTTTGTTTATTTAATTGAAAATATAAAGTGATAGACACATCGTTACACATTCGATTCCATATAAATCTAGAAATTTTGTTTAATGCTCATACAAATGTCTGCATAATTACAAATAGTATTTACGAATCACTTAAGTTGAACAAGGCACGCAAAAATAGTTTAGAAAACTTTTTATAAATTTATATGTAAAAGAGCTAAACATTTAAAATCTGAATTTTAAACAAACATTTCATTACCGTTTCCATATCTACAACCAATTGTCTCCTGCCTGCAAGAGAATTACAAAAAAAAATATTAAGTACATCATCCAGATCAAGTGTCAGTGTGCTTGAGCACTGGCACTAGTTCAGCGATGATGGAGCCCGAAGAGTGACAATTTTGCGCAATTTTGTCTAAATATGTCGTTTCGCAAAAATTGTCATTTGATAAAATTGTGGGCTCAAATCCGAACGATATAGGTATAAGCTACAACTAAATATACTTTGCCTCTAAACGCTTACAACAAGTCAAATATAATGATAAATGATTTAAATTTGTTTGCTTCACCTTGTCTGTGTTTGATAGCAAAAGCACCCCTAGAAAGAAAAAAACGTGATTAAAAAATATTTCATCTAACCTAACATAACAATTATTTACAACACGATTTGGTAAAGAAAGTGAAGTAAACATAACAAATTTTCAAATCTAATTAACGAACAAGATGAAATAAACAAACAACTGTAGATAAAATCTGAGAAAAACTCCAACAGCGAAAATGTTCCCAAACACAGCATCACGCGATTATAAGAATAATAGTCGTCACTTTTAGCATGACCCAATCTGTGCATTGGTATGTGTTGTAAAAATATGTCCTAATTTACAATTTCTCAATTGTCTAGTTGGTGGGAAATCGGCTGAAACACGCGTCCTGCGACGCCCAGCCTGTACTATGTCAGCAGCTTGAAGAACATGATGGCCAGAGAAATATTGATGAAGAGCACTACAATGACCAGCTGTTGGCGCGCCAGCCAATCCTGCAAAAAACAACAGTCAACAACTACAATAACAGTTCACTCAAAGCTTCAGTGCGAAAGCTTGCGTTTCCTTCAGGTGCTACGACGTGAAAGAAACTACAAAAATATGAGTAACTGAGGTGTGGCCTCATGCAGCATTCTCTCAATGCAAAAAATAAGCGACCTCTCAAGTTTCCTTATTATTTATTATTCACAAATAAAAAATTATATTTTTCAATAGACAACACAAGACAAAACGAAAAATTCAAGCCCGCAATTTTATAAATTAATTAATTAAACTTACATAATACCAACTTTTCTGCATAACTTAACTGAATTTTAAATATGGTCCTTTGAGTCGGATTTGGATCGACTACCTATAAGCTATGGGTGCCAGAAATTCACTTCAGATTCGGTAATAACGTTAAATTTGACTGTATTATGTACTAATTTATTCAATTTATTTTTTAAACCGAGTGATGCAACAACAAAAATTTAAGTAGACGTAAAAAGGAAAAAAAGTAGATACTATTGAAGTCATATCTAATAAACTATAGTTTGTTTACTCAAAACCACATATCTCTGTTATAGTTTTTTACGTAACCAGTTATAAAAAAAACCGATATTATTTCGCAGACATAAGAGGTACTAAATCAAGCTATCACTCATAAAATGTATAAAAACATTTATAATAAAATGTTTTTATTAAAACTACATTTTTTTCTATTTTTTAAATTCTAGGCAGCCGTATATAAAAAACATTGTGTATCACACTTTAAACTCGTGTAATTATAGATGAAATCTAGTTATGCTTTCTCCATTTTAAATTATCGTAAATTAAGAAACCTATTATAACCCTCATTTGAATGCATTAATAGCATTTATAGCACCGAGTGCTATAACAGAATATTACAGAACTTAAAATATTACATTTTTACACTAAAAAATAATAAAATAAAACAAAAGAATCATAAGTCATTGTGAGCACTCATTTTTTAAAAAACTCGTTCTTTAATATACCATTATTTTATTTTGCAACTATAATCTTCTTTATTACGCCCGCAAATCAGAGCGTAATTTTTATCTTTATGGCTCTCAAAATTACTAAAAAACACTGTCAAATAAATACGATTTTTTCAGTTTTCATTTAAAAAAACAATGACAATATTAAACAAAGAGAAAGCTTATTATTTTAATAACGATTTTTTGCACTGTTTCGCTAAATTAACCTGAGTTTTAAATCTCCTTTTAAATACTTTTAAATATCTTCTTCATAAATAACTATTAAAAAATCCAAATGAGTGTTACAATAATATCTTAAGACGGTGCCTTTAGAAATAACTACAACCCACGTGACTAAATAAAGATAAAAATAAAAAGCTCATAAAATTAGACCTAAACGATACTCTTTTTCGATTTCAAGTGTCAATGCTTGCAAAGTACAGATACTAACCAAAGTATCGCAGGTATGAAAGAATCGCAACCATCAAAGGTATCGAAAGTATTAAAGTATTGGAGGTATTAGGAGTATAGAAAGTATCAAAAATATCGAGGTATCGACAGTATCGAGGTATTGGGGATAGAGATTTATGTAGAGAATCATGAGATTTTGGAGGTACCAAAAGTATCGAGGTATCAAAGGTATCGAAAATCTAGATCTATTACAATTACCGCAAGTATCGAGTTATCAAAGATATCAAAGTATAGGAAGTAACGAAAAAATCAAAAGTATCCAAGATATCAAGGTATTGGAAGTATCAGAGACATTAAAAGTATAGAGATATCAGAAGTATCGAGATATTAAAAGTATAGAGATATCGAAGGTACCAAAGGTATCGGAGATATCGACGTATCGCAAGTGTCGGAGGTACTAAAGATATCGAAGTGTCGGAAGTATCAGAGATATCAGGTATCGGTGGTATCAGAGGTAAAAAAATCAAAAGTATCAAAGTATCAAAATATAAAAGTATCAAAAGTATCGAGGTATTAGATGTATCGAGGTATCAAAGGTATCGGAGGTATCGACGTATCGCAAGTGTCGGAGTAATAAAAATATCGAAGTATCAGAGATATCGAAAGTATCGAAGATATTGAGGTATTGGCAATATCGAGGTATTAGAGATATAGAAAAGTATAAAAGATATCGAAGTATCAGAAGTATCGCAAATATTGGGATACCGAAGACAACGAGTACTAAATGTATTAGACGTATTGGAAGTATAAAAGATATCAGAGGTACCGGCGTATCGTAGGTATCGGAGATATTAAAGATATCGAAGTTTCGGAAGTATTAGAGACATCGGAGATATCGCAAGTATTGAGGTATCAAAAGTATTAAATGTATCGGCGTATCGGAAGTATTAAAGATATCGAGGTATCAAAAGTATCAAGGTATTAGAAGTATCAGAAGTATCAAAAGTGTCAAAGATACCGGATGTATCGACGTATTGCAGGTATCGGACATATTAAAAACATATAATATATTGAGATATCAAAGGTATCGCAAGTATCGAGATATCAAAGGTATCAGAGGTACCAAAATCGCAAGTGTCAGAGGTATAAAAGATATCAAAGTATCCAAGGTATAGAAAGTATCGACGATATCGAGGTATCGGCAATATCAAGGTATTAAGCATATAGAAATTATCAAAGATATCAAGACATCGAAGTTATCGAAAGTATCGAGGTATCAAAGACAACGAGGTACTGAAAGTATTGGATGTATCGAAGAGATCAGAGGTATCGACGTATTGCAGGTAACGTATGTATCAAAGACATGAAGGTATCGGACGTATCAAAAGTATCAAAAGAGTCAGAGATATCAACGTATCAGAGGTATTAAAGATATCGAGGTATCAGAAGTATCGAGGTGTTAGAGGTATCGTAACTATCGAAAGTATCAAAGATATCAGAGATATTAACGTATCGTAGGTATCGGAGATATTGAAGATGTCAAAGTATTGCTATTATCAGAATTATCAAAGATATCGGGATATCAAAAATATCGAAGTATTAGAGACAAAGGAGGTATCAAAGATATCAAGATATCGGAGTTATCAGAAGTATTGAAGGCATCGAGGTATCGAAAATATTAGGAGTATCAAAAGTATCGAGGTTTCGGAGGTATAAAGATATCATAGATAGCAAAGTATCAAAGTTATCAAAAGTATCGAGTATTAAGGTATCAGAGGCATATTTTTTGTTTAAACTTCTTTGTAGCTTTTCAATTTATTTGTTAAATTTTATAGTAAGTCATAAAATAATTAGTAATTGTTTCTATTTTACTAATAATTTTTGACTTATGTTATTATTATTAATATGTCACCTCCTCCATAACTTAATTTAACTGAACTTTAAACGTAGTCCTTCGAACCAGAAACCTGACATTAAATTTACTTGTTGTACTATTAAAAAATCGGTTCAATTATTGAGGATTAAATGAAATAACAATATTTTTTTATGTTAATGAGATCTCATAGTATTACGTTCTGAAAGCCTAAAAAATACTTTTTAAATAAAGTTAAATTAAAATTAAAACCTCCTTTCATGTCGCTTTAATTTCATTTAGACTTAGTAATTGATATCGCTGTCGTCAAAGCAGTAATTTTCTCCAAAAATTCCAAATTACATCAAAAAAAAAACTCTAAATCAAGTAAGCTTTCATAAAATCGTTGTTTTCCAAAATTTTTCCATTGGTATTCGATCGATGAAATTTGTGTCCACGCACCTGGTGTAAATGGGGCTTAAAATTCTTAATCCTGGAGTAGCGCCAGCGATTACAATAACCTCGACAATAGAGTTAAAAAAATCGCGAAAAATTCCACTTGAAAATAATTCATAAAATGTTGGTATTTTTCGCGACGCATTAAGTTATTTAGACTAAGTTACATATAAAGACATCCAAACAACAAACACTATAAATAAAACATGCTCCGTATTCAGGCGCTGTCTCAAGCTCAATTTAGTGCGAAAGCTAAAGTGATATGCATTTGAACAGTGCAGGAACGTTAGACTCGACCTAGGTAATAACGAAACAGCCACGTTTAACAGCAATCATAGACAGTCACAACAAAAACAGCAGTAAAACAGTTGTCTAGAGCTCTAACATACCTATCGGATCTCTGTAATGCGATAGCAAGGAAAACAAACATATTACGTAAAGGTTCATTTCACAAGAGAGTTGATCCACTAGTAAATTACCAAATTTTAGATAAATTTCATATAGGACTATTCACTCGCTGAGCCAACCGCTCGCTTACGTTGTATAGTGTTCAAAAGAGAAGCTAGGAGAGTAAGAGAGACGCAGTAAAATGCTTCAGCGACGAAACTTAAAAATTGAGAATTTTTAATTAAAATTGTTTCAAAACGTATGTAAAATACTATCATATAGAAGATTACTTTTTCATATTAAAACGCTGCGCAAATGGTCAAAGCTACATAAAAATGTTAGAGAAACAAGTAGAGAATTAAATTTTAAATCTGCGAAGCAATACTTTTTTCTCTATCAAATAGTATTTAAGCTCAAATAAGAGAGAATCCAAGATTGCTTTTCAGGCAGGGATCAAGTTTTTATTTTTTACAATGTTCTTCTAGCTTTCACTAACCTTTTGCAATTTTTAATTCATAGCACATCACACGGTTTAACAACTAATTTTCTCTTTCTCTCTTTCTTAGACATTTATATGTGGTGTATTCACTTCTAGCTGGCGAGTGAATACTCCTTCTACTTCTACAATATGAGAAGATCTACAGTCTTCAACAATAAATTAAAATCTACTGTTTTGGTTGTCTGCAGGGTAAGTGACTGGTGGACCAACTTGACGATGCTATATCGACTACTTCTCGGAAAACCTAGGTAAAGTCGAACTCAGGAAAACAGTGCGAGGCATTAGTCGAGAAAACTCAAAGTGTCACCATTCTTAGAAGAGTCCAAAGAGATCGAGTTTGTGATTGGCTCGATCTCTGGGAAATCACTCCTAATAAATAGAAACTTACCTTAACTTGCGGACTGACAAGGTAGAGCAGAGGGTTGGCACGAAGTCGTTCCTTTTCCTCAGCTTGACGACGAACCTCCTCTCTACGCGCCGACCCAAGATAGGACACCTCCTCCCGAGACATAGATCCGGTACTCTTGGGTAGATCCTGAAAATCGGGCAGTGATTTCTTGCGTTGCAACGAAGTCTGCGTCACCAGATTCTGCCAACACACATCACAAATCAAGCCCCGCATTCCCAGCGACGCCAAAAAATCCCAGCAGGAGGCACATCAAAAAAAAATCTTTGAAATATAATTTAGATAATAAAAATACAAAAAATTATACTATTTGTTATATTTTCAGTCTCAAAGCTTTTAAGCTCTTAGCTCTGCTGTAAAGCAAAGTTTTATTTAAAAAAGAACGGTTCTTTAGAAGCGAATACCTGGATCTATAAAATGAGAGACAGGTCATTGTCAGAAGTTCAGTTTAGCGAAACAGACCGTTTATCACAAACAGGTTAGAAGAAATAGAAGAGTAAGAAATTTTTTTAGAGAAACTAAACACGATTTTAGTAGAATTTGAAAAACGGCGTTTGAGAGAACAAAAAAATTTGGCAAATGATGTTTGATAAAAAAATACAAAAAAAAAATCCAGAAAAAAAAAGAAAAATGTTAGCTAGAAAAATAATAATAATAATAATAATAATAATAGTTATAGAAGTAATAAAAGAATAGCAAAGACCGATCCCAGAAGGATTTGAGAAACGAGAATTAGTGAACAAAATATCTAAAAATTTGAGAAGAAGTTAAAAGTCGTCGGATAAAAAAAAAACAAAAAAATTTCCAAAACAGATTAGAAAACAACTTTTCAAAAAGAAAGACCAGTAAAAAAGCAAAGTATTTTAAAAAATAATAGACAATTCTAAATAAGCTTAAATTAAATTAAAACACCACAACTGAGAAATTCTGGAAAAACAAAAGAAGTTTCTAGAAGAATTAAAAAACAACAGTCGGGAAAAATAAATAAGCAAAAAAGTATTCTAGAAAAAATAGAAACGATTCTAAAATAAGCAGGTAAAAGCCACAACTGTAAGAAAAAATACAAAAATAGAAAATTTTCAAAAAACAAATAAAGTTTTTAGAAAAGAGGTGAGAAAAAAGTTGCTTGAAAAAAAGAGAAAAGCTAAAGAATACCTTAGAAAAGCAAAAAAATTGAAGCAGAATAGAAAGAAGAAATGAAGAAATAGAAACAGTATTAAGAAAGATTCTAAAAGAATAAAAAATATATATAAAAATACGTCTAAAAGAAAAAGAAAAAATAAAATACGTCTAAAAAGATGTGAAAAACAAAAACCAGGAAAACACAAAAGTACCTTCCCTAATTTATTTGTAAAAAACTTTAAAAAAACAAAAACCAATTCTAGAAGTATTTATAGAAAAAAGAAGTTTAATAATTTCAGATATAAAAAAAGTTGTCTAGAAACACTTTAAAAATGTCATTTAGACGATACAGACACAAAAAGAAAAAAAAAATTCCTTAAAAGCATAAAAAACAACAATTAGAAACAAAGAACAGCAATAGAAACTTTTAAATAAAAACAAAAAGTTTTTAGAAAAGTAGGAAAAACGCTAGTAAAAAGAGACAAAAATAACATCATAAAAACAAGAAGCTATTTTGAAAAAAACTTAGAAGATAACTATTAGAATAAAAAATAATCTACAAAACCAAAAATGTATCCTAAATTAAAAACGACGATTGCCAGCGGAAGAAGAGCTTAGAAAGATTTCCAAAAAAGCAAAAACAATTACAAAAAACTTCATAAATGACGATTGAAAGAAAAAAGGCAAAAGAAAAAGAATTCTATTTTAAAAAACTTCAAAAACGGCAATTAGAAAAAGCTAAGCAAAATCCCAAAAAGACAAAAAACACTTCTCCAAAAGCTTGAAAAATGACGATTAGAAGAGAAAGACAAAAGAAGAATTCTAGAAAATCAAAAGACGATTATAAAATAAAAACTTAAATTAGAAGTAAATGAACTAAAGATAATCCTAAAAAAATTTAAAAAAAAATACGACTAGAAAATAATGAAAAACAGAAATAACTTCTAGAAAGATTTAAAAAACGACAACCAAACAATCTATTTTTTTATATATTTTTTTAATTAGTCAATATTTTGAACATTTCAAATAAATTTAAAAAATAAAAAAACTGTAAACAAAATCAAAAAATAAAGAAGTTAAAAATTAGCTAAAAGTAATGTTTATACAAAAATGTAATTACATAATTAAAAAAATATTTGAACACATAATTAAAGAAATATAATTAAATTAAGTGACTCATAAGTTTGGGTCATACTCACTCATAATAACTATGCACATATTTTGAAATTCTATTAATACACTGTAAGATACACTAATAAATAGAAAAAAATATCAGAATAGATCTAAAATATTCCAAGTATTTATTTTGTCTCTAAATTAAAATGTCAGTTTATATTGAGACTTGTTGGTATTTAACTCCAAAAATAAATTTTTCAAAAACTTAAAACTCAAGTTCAATGCACCATAGAAGTCATAAACGCAGAAACGTCTTAACTATGCCCAAACAACAGACTCTTTGACCTTGTCAAAATCACACTGAATCCAACCCAAAATTTCTGTTTTCTTCTCCAAAATTCCTGCTACGTTTTCTATACTCACAATGCCCTTTCAGTGTGCCTCATAACCTGCTGAAACTTTTCAACGTCCGCATATTACCCCGAGCGTAAGTGTCAACCTCTACAGGTGGTGTATCTATCCAACTTTCAGATGCCCGTCTGGCCATGAGGGCTGGCGAAAACATGAGGTTCTCCTCCTCGTCATCGTCTTGGTACCACAACATGGTGCACGAGGTTTGCCACAACTGACTTAAACTCGTGTTACTCAGTGTTGTGATATAATTACCGTCGTCCAGCACTGCTAAAGCGACGCTTTTAGACGCCGAGGATCCCCACCCTCTATGCCGCCGTACTGCCAACACGAAAAACACTTATAGACGCACAGCCGTGCCATGTATTCGTCATTCAATGTCAAATCTACAAAATGCAAGCGGCAGAAATCCTCAGCGATACGCGGAAGTGACGCCAATCACAAAATACAACACCAAAAAAAGATATTTGAGGTGGAGAGACCTGCACACGAAATTTTAAAACAAAAGCCAAAATTTTCAGACAGCTGGGCCAACACTTGCAGAAAAATCTCACTTTTAAATTGTTCTATGACAGGAACATAAATAAAGTGAATATTTTTCTAATAGCATAATAGAAGGAAGAAGTATTTCTGAATTTAAAAAATAGTACATTTTGTACCCCTCAAAAATTAGAATAAAATAATTTCAGTAATAGTTTTTAATTTATCATTTAGGCTGTCCCAACGGTCCGAAAAAGCTCTATAACTTAGAGTTTTATAAGTTATAAAGCTTTTTTGGACCGTTGGGACCGCCTGTATAAATGCTCTGAAGTGTAGCTCCAGTCGATACTCAGAAGCTGCTCCATACGATTGCATAAGATTGCAATAAATTACAGAAAGTTGCAAAGATAAGAAAGTGTTCAAACAGCACTAAATTGATTTTTGGAAATCTTTAGAAACAATTTTCAATTTCTTTTAGCTAAATAGAAACCGGTGGAAATATATCAAAAGCAGCGGAAACTTCATCGTTTCTTTTCCCAAACACAATATAAAAAAAAATGTTCCAATTTGTAGGATAAATACACCCACCATCATCTCAATATTTCTAAATAAACCCAAACCAATAAACCAAAACTGACCTTAGTGGCTTGCGTCGTGGGCGCTCCAGGAATGAATAGGCTTTCAGTCCGTTTGGGTTGGTTAGGAGAAGGAATGATATCCTGTCCAAGTCCCCTCTTCCGAAGAATAGCTTCTTCAAACGGCGGTGGCCCAGGATTACTTCCCGAATTATTTCCGGCTAGTTTCGCTGCACTTCCAGTCAAGACCGACCCATTTTTGGTGTTAGAATTAGGAACGGGAGTCGTCCCTCTAGCTACCGACGGCGCCCGTAGCGACCTATCTGGTGTTTCGGAAGGTCGGGAAGATCGTTCAACCGACGGTTGTCTTGACCCAACTGACGGATTACTTACTCTTCCTGTCGCTCGGGAATATCTATCTACACTAGAATCTCTACTGGGAGGCCTCTTGTAGTGGTCGAAGTGGTCTATCGAAGACTGCTGTCCCAAATTACCCAAGTAGGGCCTATCACCTGACACTCTCCTCGACCCTCTCCTAAGTGTATTCACTTGAGGAGAAATCTCCTCAGCAGGAAGGGAATTCCGCGGCTTTGCGCTTGCAGGAATTTCATTCGGGATTTTAGTTTCCGGTGTGTAGTTTTGCTGCGGACCGAATTCGTGCGTTGGAACACTGTTTGTGTTGTTATAAGCGTTTTGTTGTAAATTAAAAGCTACAGTTTGTTGTTGTTGTTGGTAGTTGTCTGGTTTGTTGTAGACGCTTTGGTTGTGTGGTATTTGGTTTGGTATTTGGTTTGGTATTTGGTTCGTGTGTGGTTTTATTTGATTTGGCGTTTGATTGGGAATTTGGTTCGGTACTTGATTTGGAATTTGGTTGTGTGGGTTTTCTTTTTCGGTGTTGATTTGGTACTTTTGTCGCGCTTTCAGCCTTTCAAGTCCCGGTTGTTTAAAATCTGGGGCGTATTGTTTGGCAACAGCAGTCGCAACGTCGGAATCTTCCCTTGCTTGAGCGGCTGCTAGGTCCGCTTGCTCGGCTTTGCCTCGGGCTGTTGCCGTTCGAGATATCGCAATATCTGCTTTTTGTAACGCTATTTTCGATGCTCTTTGAGCCGCGTTCACCGCGGCGTCGATTCTTTCCCTAAATTTAGCTGATCTCATTAAAAACAGCTTCTTCTTCTGGCTGGTTATCAATACGTTGTTTTTGTATTTACCCTCTTCTTTTTCGCCGTTACTAAATGTTGTTACGCCGTAACCGTATTTTTTATTAGCATACCATTCTCCCTCGTATTTGAGACCATCGGATCGCTCGCTAATGCCAAAGCCTGATCTCTTGTCGTTTTTCCATTCGCCCATGTAGGTTTCGGTTACTTTAGGATCCATTTGCTCGTCCTAAAAATATAATAGTTTATATTACTCAATTCGAAACAAACTCTTAGCCCCGGCGAGTCACAGCACAGCATCACAATAATTATTTGACCAAGTTTAACAACAACAGCAATCAACAATTAATAAGGTTCGCTTCGCTCACACGTTAATAAAGGTCAAAGTTATCAATCAAGGACATAACCCAGCACTACTTTTCAAAAAATGACACTAAAATTTTTATTTTTTTAGATCCCTAACGCTCCTACAGCGCTTTACATATCCGGCTCAATGGACCATAAAAACTTTAATACAATTTCAGAGAAAAAAGCCACAATTATTGTAAAAATAAATGTCTCTGTAACGTATATAATAAACAAATAAAAACTGTCGCCTTCAAATCCTAAATTATGTTAAAAACCTTAATATTGTTAAGAGTCGGAAGCAGGAATTATTTCGAGTATAAATTGCCCCCTTTTTTTCTCAATATCTTGCTTGAAAATTTATCCAGTTTTTTAAAGAATTTGGAAAACTATAACAAATGTTGCTCCTTTGTTTATATAATAAAAAAAATAGAAAATAGAAGTTATTGTAAATTACTCCGTCTATTCTCAGACATTTCTCTACTTTCAGCTCGAAAGACTATGGGCCGGTTTACAGAAAGTAAAATTAACTTTAATTGCGATTAAATAGTTAATTCGCGATTAAATGCCCATTTTGACCAATCAAACACGAAGAAAGCCGATTTAATCGCGAATTAACTATTTAATCGCAATTAAAGTTAATTTCACTTTCTGTAAACCGGCCCTATAAGTTATAAATAAAAATGTTTCTGCAATGTTTATAAAAAAAAGTAATATAAAACTGTTGCCTTCATCTCTAAAATTCTATTGAAAACTTTAACATATTTTTGAAAATCGGAAAAAATCGGAAAAAATCGGAAAATTTAGAAAGAATCATTGTAAATTGTCACCTCAATACTCAGACTTTTCTTAAATCCCACCTCAAAAACAATTTCTTCATTATTTTAAATTTTTTTTTGATCTTTTCCAATTTTAATTATCCTAGTTCGTCTTTTTTGTAGTTGTTTTTTAATCGTTTTCTTCCAAACATTTTTTTTCTTCTTCTCTCGTTTTTTTGTTTTTTTACAATTTCGTTTTATTTTTCTAGTGTGTTGTAGTGTGTTTTCTTGTCTTTATGTCATTTTTCTGGTTTTTTATTTCCTTCCAGACGCCTGGAATTTTCAGTTATTTTTTTAGAATCTTCCAAACTTTGTTTTTTAAATATTTCTAGAATGTTCTTTCATTATAAAATTCTCTAGAAGTACATAGTAATATATATATTTTATTATTTGTGTCTTATTATCGGTTTTTTGAAATTTTTTCAAGCTCTTCTCTAATCTACTTCTGTTTCTCTTCTCCTACTAGTCGTAATTCTCTCCTTTAGGTCGATTTTAGTTAATTTTTCAAATTATCCTTAGTTTTTTCTTCTTGTAAATTTTTTTTTACCACACACCATCATCTGGTAATATGTGGTTCGATAATATATATAAATTTCTTTTTATCCTAGAATCTGACTTTTTCTGACTTTATAAATTTTTTTAATTGTATTTTTCCTTTCTTTCCTCACACTTTCAGTCACATTACCTCTTGTTCTTACAGTCTGTATTGTTATTTATGTTGCTGATTACTGTGAGCACATTAATACTGGCTGAAATTTTAGATAGTCCTCTCTTTAATGGTAAAGGGTATCTCTACTTCTGTTCTTCTTATTCTTCTCATCTTACTAGCCGTAATTTTCGAACTGCTTTCTCTTTTATTCGTCATTCTTGTTTTTCTAAAATCTCTCCTTTAGTTTCTTCTTCTTCAAAAAACTTCTTCTATTCTAGAATGTTTTACTGTTAATATTTCATTTGTCCGTGTCCTTTTTTTAATTGTTATTGTCCTTTTTTTACTAGTCACAATTATTCCTCTAATTCTTACTCTTTAAGTCATCGTTTTTCAACTTCACCTAAAATCTTGTTCTACTTTTCCGCAACCTTCCAAACGACGTTATTCAAGTCTTTCTATTTTTTTAACTGTAATGTTTCTTATTTTCTTCTCTACAAAACGTCGTTCTTCTTGGTTTTTTGTTCTCTTCCATTCTTTCAAGTTGCATCCTTCACATTGTGTTCAATTCGTTTTTTATTTTTCTAAAATCTTTCAAAGTTTCAAACAAAATTTTGTCAAGATCTTTAACGATCTTCTTTTGTTTCTCTAAAATTTATCTTTGTTTCTGTTTGTTACCAGCCATAGGTTTTTCTTCTTCTTTCTCTTTAAGTCGTCTTTTATCAAAATTGTAAAATTTGTTTAAATTCTTCTAGTATCTTCCAAAAAACATTTTTAAGTATTTTTTTAAATCTTGTTTAACTATTCAAAAATAATTAAATTATTGTAAATTGTCCCGTCTATACCCAGGCTTTTCTCAATAATCGGGTTAATTGACCATTCTTTTATTATTCAATAATTTTCCCTTTTTTAAAAGATTAACACTCCTTGTTTTTTTTTTTCTCTTCAGAAGTCGTTTTTCTTCCAAACCTTGTTGTTCAAGTTTGCCCAAAATCTTCATTTGTTCCCCCAGTACCTCCCAATAAACGTTTCTCAATTTCTTCTTAAATTTTCTTTTATCTATTTATTTATTTTTGTAGTTGTAGTGTTTTTCTTTTTGTCCATTCGTAGATCTCCTTACACTTTTTTTTATTTGTAGTCCTTCTTGTTTTTCCAAAATGTTTCTTTGTTTTTATTTCTTTTAATAACTGTTTTCATTCTTAAACTTTTCACTGTTATTTTTACTAATTTGTAACTTTTCCTTCCTTTTTTTCTCTACCAACTTAGTCTAGAATCTTTATTTGTTCTTTGGAAACCT
This sequence comes from Tribolium confusum, assembly GCA_029207805.1. NCBI lineage: Eukaryota > Metazoa > Arthropoda > Insecta > Coleoptera > Tenebrionidae > Tribolium > Tribolium confusum. Next base: position 4,520,723 of record JALGAY010000004.1, read on the forward strand.
TCCAAACGACTTTTTTCAAATTCTTCTAAAATCGTCTTTGATCCTTCTTTTCTTTATAGTTGTAGTGTTTCTTATTATTCTTTTTTATACAATTTCTTGCTTTTATATCTATTTCAGCTGCCTTCTTGTTTCTTCTATTCAAAGCATCTTTTGTTTTTCTGAAATCTTCCACGATTTTTTTCAACTTCTACAGTCTTCCTTCGTTCATCTTGAATTTACCTTTATTCATATTTTTCATGCTAACAGTATTCTTTTGTTGTTCTTTCTCTTTAAGTCGTTTCTATCAAAATTGTAAAATCGGTTTTAAGTCTTCTAGAATCTTCCAAACGACTCATATCATTTGTTTAGAATTTACTTTTGCGTTTCTATAATTTTTTATTGTTTTTCTTTTTCTTTTAGTCGAGCTTTCTCTACATCTAGCTCAAAGAACCAAAAAGATTTTAATACAATTTGGGAGTAGAAGACGACAATTTACTACTTAAAATAATGTTTCAAGAGTATTTAAAAAAATACTGATATTGTGTTCATTCAACACAGACATAAAAAAAATATTTACCTCAACAACGAAACTCGCATTGGAATCGGACGGTATCGAAGCGTTGGTCATTCCTGATTGTGCCGAATCAGTGCTGACCCAAGAGGCTGATGATCCAGTCGATCTGATACTTCCAGATCCTCCACCACCTCTTTTTTCTAAATCGCCTGTACTTCGTTGCTTCTTCAATCCCTTCAACCCCTAGAAACATCCCACGGTTATCAAAATGAACAAAAACCGGAAGAAAAAAAACTACCAACCGTAAACAATCCTTTTTTAATATTCCCAGAGCCGAGAGACTGTCTCCTTTTAGTCGGTTCAGCCGAGTTCATTTTAAGGACGAAGCCTCCTCTGGAATCATCGACTCGTCGATCTCGTTTTTCAGTTGCTTCTGGATTTGCTCCCGTTGTTCCTTCATTACTGCGTAGGGACGTTAACGACGCCCTTAATGTTTTGTTAGCTCTGTATTTGGACGCTTTGCCAAATGGCGCACTGTTCCTTACACCATAACCATGTCTCATACCTCTCAGCCATTGTCCTTGATAAGTGCCTGCGAACAAAGAGATTTGCCCTTAATACGCAATGGACCAGAAAGAAAAAATATAAGCCGGTTATTCAAACCGTTAACTTCTGCCTCCACTAAAATGATTTCCCAACAGAATTATTTAATGATCCAATAATCTTTCCAAGTTTTACACTTGGCTTAAACGCTATGTCAGCAGGAAAGATCAAAATTATGTAGCAGTGTTATATAGTTAACAAGGAGTTAAAAATGTAGTTTAACTATTTTTTAAACCGCGAAACTTACGCACATTTAACTACATTTTTTACTGTTTAACAGTAATCAGTAATAAACAGTAATTACAGTATCTAACTACCAATGATTGGTAAAGAAGAAGACTATCATCATTTTAACAGTAACTATAGGTGACAGTTGGTTTGAGTAAATTTTGCTTTACTTTTTCTTAGCCAAATCGTTTATATAATACATATAACACTATTGTGGAACTCACAGTAGTACAAATCGAGAGTGTAATAATGATTTCAAACATTCTATAACATTATATAGAGCGACAACTGAACAATGTATCAGTTACTAATAAATTAGTGTTTTTTAAATATTTTAAAATATATATGCGTTATCCTAAACATTCTAAAATATTCTTATAAACAGACTATCTATTCTAGAACAATCTAAACTATTTTTCTTTATTTTATATATGATTTCAAACATTCTAGAACATTCTATAGAGCGACAACAAAACAATATAACATTTTCTAATAAATTCTAGTTTCTCAAATATTTTAAAGTATATTTACGTTATCCTAAACATTTTGGAAGTTCCTTATGTAACGTACTATCTGTACTAGAACAATCTAGAGTGTAGACTATTCTGCTTTATTTCACATAATGGTTTCAAACATTCTAGAACATTCTACGTCGCGATAACAAAACAGTATTATATTTTCTGATAAATTAAAGTTTGTTGACTGTTTCAAAATATTGCCTTATCGTAAACATTCTAGAGTAGTCTCCTGTGCACTACACTATCAAATATACATTATCTTAAACATTCTAGAATATTCTATGGAGCTGTAACAAAACATTATAATATTTTTTGATAAATTAGAGGTTTTAAACCTAAAATGAATGTAATACTCATGTAGTACTAAATATTCTAAACGTTTTGATCTGTACCGCATAAAAAAATTTACGTTTTCCTAGACATTCTAGAACATACATTCTATACACCAATAACAAAACATTATAACAATTTCTAATAAACTAGAACATTTGTAATCTTCTAGAATATATTTACGTTATTCTAAATATTCTAGAATGTAACGTACTATCTATTCTAGAACAATCTAGCCATTTTCTGTTTTACTTCACATAATGGTTTTAAACATTTTATGTGGCGATAAGAAAACAGTTTTACAGTTGCTGATAAATTGAGGCTTCTAGACTCTTCCAACATATATTTGCGTTATACTAAACATTCTAGAACAGTCTATGTCGCAAAAACAAAATCATTTTACATTTTTTGATAAATTGGAGCATCTCGGCATTTCCAAGATATATTTGCATTGTACTAAATACTCTAGAATGTTCTTTTGTACTACACTATCGAATTTACATTATTTTAAACATTCTAGCATATTCTATAGAGCGATAACAAAACATTATAATGTTTTCTAACAAATTGAAGCTTCTAAACCTAAAATAAATTTAATATTTATGTATTGCTAAATATTCTAGACTATTTTGTATTATTTCTCATACTTGTTTCAAACATGATGTTTCTACAAGATTCTAAAATGTTCTCTTGTACCACACTATCCCGTTTACATTATCCTAAACATTCTAGAAAATTCTATAAAGCGATAATAAAACAATATACCATTTTCTAATAAATTGAAATATTTCCAATCTTCTAAAATATATTTGCATTATTTTAAGCAATCTGAAATATTTTTATGTAAAGTCCCACCAATACTAAAACAATCTAGATATTCTAAAATATTCTATGAAGCGATAACAAAACATAATATTTTCTGACAAATTGGCGCTTTCAAACTTAAAATAAATTTAATATTTATGTATTGCTAAATATTAATTATTATCCTGTATTCTCCTGTATTGCACAAATAAATATGTTTTACTAAACATTCTAGAATATTCTACAAAGCGATAATAAAACAACAGAACATTTTCTATTAAATTGAGATATTTCGAAATTTTTAAAATATATTTACGTTATCCTCAACATTCTAGAATATCCTTATGTAACGCTCGATCTATTCTAGAACCATCAAGACTATTCTGTTTTATTTAATATATTGGTTTTAAACATTTTAGAACATTCTATGTCGCGATAACAAAACAATTTGACATTTTCCAATAAATTAAAGCTCCTCGACTCTTTCAAAATATATTTACGTTATTCTAATCACTCTAGAATATTCTCCTGTACCACACTTTCGAATTTACATTATCTTAAACATTCTAGATTCTAGAATACTCTATAGAGTGATAACAAAAAATATAACATTTTCTAATAAACTGTGACATTTGGAAAATTCTAAAATATATTTACGTTATCCTAAACATTCTGAAATATCCTTATGTAACGTACTATCTATATGAGAACAATCTAGACTATTTTGACATATTGGTTTCAAACATTCTAGAACATTCTATGACAAAAAAACAAAACAATTTTACATTTTCTGATAAATAGAAGCTTCTCGATACTTCCAAAATATATTTACGTTATCCTAAACATTCTAGAATATTTTTATGTAATGTACTGTCTATTCTAGAACTATCTAAACTATTCTGTTTTATTTCACATAATAGTTTCAACATTCTAGAACATTCTATGTCGCAATAACAAAACAATATTACATTTTGTGATAAAGTAAAGCTTTTCGACCCTTCCAAAATGTATTTGCGTTATTTTAAACATTCTAGAATATTCTCCTGTACGACACCATCAAATTTACATTATTTTAAACATTCTAGAATATTATATGAAGCAATAACAATACAATACACCATTCTGTAATAAATTGAGGTTTTCAAACCGAAAATAAATTTAACATTTATGTATTGCTAAATTTTCCAGATGTAGTCACATGTACTCCACAAGCAAATTTATGTTTTTCTAAACATCCTAAAACATTTTATATCAAAAAAGCAAAAAAAATTTATATTTTCTGATAAATTGAAGTTTCTCGTGTCTTAAAAAATATATTTGCGTTGTCCTAAGCATTTTATAATATTTTCCTGTACCACACTATCAAATTTACATTATTTTAAACATTCTAGAATATTCTATAGAGCGATAACAAAACATTATAATATTTTCATAAAAATGAATACTCTCATAAAACAAATCAAATACTCCAGAACAATTTAAACTATTTTGATTTATCTTATTTCATGTAATGCCACAACAAAACAATAACTATATTTTGTATCCAAAGTAGTAGAAGTTTTTCTCGGCACAATAAAATAAATATGATCTTAAAGGATGCGTTTTCATAAACCAATATTCCGTGTATGTTGGAACCACCTGGTTTAATACAAGAAAATAGGAAACGACGTGACGTTATGACAATTATGTGTTAGAAAAATGGTCGTTCTTTGGTATAGGATCTCACTCAAGTAGTAACACTCACTTTCACACTAAATGCAAACCATTATTTTCCCATTTTAGCCACGAGTTCTCGGACTATAGTACCAATATTTCCTAGACGTTATGTGAAAATAGACCTTCGCTTCTATTTCAGCGAAACAAATCGATGAAATTATCTAAGTCGTAATTTTCCTTGCCTCAGACAATATCAATCAGTTTTCAAAATTCAATTAATTATCATTTGATGAAGACGTTGAAGGTTAATATTAGTCTACGCGAAATACCAAACTATCAATGAATGAATTGACGTAATTTCGCATATGTATCTATGCAGTGTGTGTATATTTAAACCACGTTGAACCTCAACAGAGCTGAAGCTTATGGCTGAGTCCGGTTTATTTGTAGACATTTGGCGAATTTTTAAATTTGCTACTTTTTAGCCTGCCACTGTGGAAATTATAATTAGAGAGACACAAAATATTACGAAACGAGTAAAGAAATGTGTAGAAAACACGCTATATTTGCAAAAAACCAAAATTTGAAAAATTGGAATTATTTCAGTGTTTCAGAAAATAATGAAATAAAAAGAATCCTGTATATTATTCAGGGACAATGTTGTTATAAAAAACACTAAAATTCAGTGTTGTTGAGCTGCTTTATTATCGTTAGTTATAAACATAATCACGGACTGACTGTTGCTTACAACACTTATAAATCATAAAAATGACATTTACTTTCCTAACAATGTACAAACAACACCTTTAATACTAAACATACAGAGTAAATACAAAATGGTAGAAAAACTCTCCAATACGTTAGAAAAAAACCAATATAGTGTTATCATTTTAACGGTTACTATCAGTGACAGTTAGTTTCAGTAAATTTTGTCATATTTTTTTTAGCCAAATCTTTTATATAACACATCTAACACTATTGTAGAAACTGACAATAGTGCAATTCGGTGGCGTAACATAATGAATTCTAACATTCTATAACACTCTATAGAGCAATAACCAAGCAATGTAACATTTTCTGACAAATTAGTGCTTTTTGAATATTTTAAAATATATTTACGTTATCCTAAACATTCTAGAATATTCTTATGTAACAGACTGTCGATTCTAGAACAGTCTAGATTGTTTTGCTTTATTTCACATAGTGATTTTAAACATCTTAAAACATTCTATGAAACAATATCAAAACAATCTAAAACTTTCTGATAAACTCAGGTTTTTCGAATTATAATTCAAGATATTCTAGAATGCTTTTTTGAACAAAACAAGCTTTACGTTATTTTTGATCATTCTAGAATATTCTTATGTAACAAATTATATATTCTAGAACAATCTAGATTGTTTTGCTTTAGATCACGTAACGATTTCAAACATTCTAGAACATTCTATGAATCTATAGCAAAACAACATAACATTTTCATTTATTATTTATTAAGAGACTGTTATTAAAGCGGCAAAAAATAATTAAAACAAATTTTGCAAATTATTTTTAATAAAAAAAGCAAAAAAATAATAATAGTTTTGACTATTCAGAAACATTGGCCAGTATTCAGAAGATCAAGTCAAGTGAGTACGTTGTTAAAAATTTACATTATCTTAAACATTCTAGAATATTCTTATTTAACAATCTGTCGCTTCTAGAACAATCTAGACTATTTTGATTCATTTCACGTAATGATTTCAAACATTCTAAAAAATTCTATAAAGCTATAACAAAACAACATAACATTTCCATTCATTATTTATTTGGAGACTGTTAATAAAGCGGCAAAAAATGATTAAAACAAATTTTGCAAATTATTTTCTAAAAAAGTCAAAAATAATAATAATTTTGACAATTTAGAAACATTGGCCAATAGTTAGAGAGTCAAGCCAAGTGGGTACTTTGTTATCCTAATCATTCTAGAATATTCTTATGTAACAGACTGTCGATTCTAGAACAGTCTAGATTGGTTTGCTTTGTTTCACATAGTAATTTTAAACATCTTAAAACATTCTATAAAACGGTATCAGAAGAATCTAAAATTTTCTGATAAACTCAGGTTTTTTAAATTATAATTCTAGATAGCCTAGAAGACTTTTTTGAACAAAAAAAAACAAATTTACGTTATTTTTGGTCATTCTAGACCATTCTTATATAACAAATTATCGTTTCTAGAACAATATAGACTATTTTGCTGTAGTAATAAGTTAATAAACAATTTAAAAAAATATATTTTGATATAACATGACAAAATATAGAAGACAACAAATTTTAGAACATTTTTCAATTTTCAAAATTTCGTAAATACAAAAAAGTTAAATCTTCAACCTCTTTACATCTTCATATCTAGAAAAATAGCCCAGTAGCATTTTTTTTTAAATTGATTGCCTCTTCTAATGTATCTACTGTACTACTGCTGTTGGAGGCAGGAATTGATTGCTTTTACATGCATTTTAAAGGCTTTGTTCAATATTTCAATATTTCTACTGCTTGACGTGCAAAATAGTACATTATGTATCAAGGGAGAGAAATATTTAGTTATCCTTCGAAAGTCGAACCAAAAATAACTACCGTTGACAAACAAGACAATAAATGAGTTAGGTAGTTGATAAGTTAGTTATTGATGAGATAAGTCATTGGTGAATTAGTATGTTGATAAGCTAGGTCGTTGATTATTTAAAGCGTTGATAAAATGAGTTGTTGAAAATTTGGAGCCCAACCCAGTCTGTACAATGCCTCAATTTTTCATAAATTGACGTCAATAATAAATGTATGTAATAATTTATTGAAAAGCTTTTAAAATAAAACTGAAAATGTAGAACGTCGATGCAGAAATATTTTGTAAGGCTGATAGTCTCAACAAGTGATTAATCAGAAAATAAAATTTGTTAACAGCAACATATTTTCTGTATTCCCGAACAATGCGATTATGTTAACAGAATTTAGTAATTTTGGCACGTTGGTCTTGTATCCGTGCCTAAAATTTTGGATTCTATCCAAATCCGAAAAAATGTGCTTTTCAAAATTTGCTAAATCCAAATTTACGAAATTCTGACTTCCTAAATCAAATAATATTAAAAGCGTTCCATCTGCAAATAACAACTCTCATAAGAAAAATGATGGATGAAGTCGCAATAACTGAAGTTTATTACCGTCAATTTTTCGCCATTTATGACAGTGTTTAAAGAACTTTTCCGGAACATAACAATTGCCTCAATAGAACTCTGTAAAAGCTGCTTTTAACTCGACCTATTGTGCTTTAACATGATATAAAAATGCCGCAATCTAATTATAAAAATAGATTTGAATATAGCGACACAGTTTGCCAAGACAACCGCAATATTTACAGTCGACAACAGTCATGGGTAAAGCAGCCAAGGTAAGAAACCTAATTTTCGGCTCGCATCGGAAAATCTATAGACGGAATGAATTTTTAATACTGGTCAATGATAAAACTCCTGAAAAACAGAGGTATTGTCTCTGGCAAATAAAAAGATTCCTGGTTTAATAAAGAATCTCTGTGTCGTTTGAAGAAACTCGAGAAATGAGATCCTTGCCACTAAAGAAAACACTATTCTCAGAAAACTAGTTGCAATTAACTCGACTTCTGTCATAAACTAAATAAGTCATTTTACAATTGAAAGCTGAATTTATGTCTGTTGTTGGAATCAGTCCAAAATGTTTGATGTAGAAAATGAAAACTGCACCTGATATTGGTTACATCACTGAAACCATATTGAACTTACTAAGGTTTTTTTAGGGTCTTTAATTTTGCATTTAATCGCACGTAAATCTCGTAAATGTCGTCGTTATGAAGTAAAATCTAAATGCAAACATAAATCACGCTCTTCCCCAGATTTATCTTGCAAATTTTACCGAAAATAAACCTGAATAAAATATATTTTGCTTTTACAAAATTTTAAAAATTGCAAAGTGTTTTATAATCTGTTGTATCTTCCACATCATATTATAGGAAAATTATTTACAAAAATTGTTTCCACCATCTTGTATTTACCATCATGTGTCTTTAGTAAAAATGCATGTCGGCTAATTCTGCATTAGAGAAAACATAAGCAAATAAAAATTTGTTGACTGAGAACAAACGTCAAATTCTAAATATTTATTTATTTTCTGTTTATTATCAGTCTACTCTAATAAGAAAGACATATTTTTGCAAAATAAAAAAAGTGTAAGAAAAAGAAATACAATCTCCTGATTGTTGCTTTGCGAATCCATGTATATTAAAACTTTTTATCCACAATTACCTTATAAATGAAGTTTTATCCACACTTACGAACCGTATAAAGTAACACTTTATCCACTAGTGGAATACTGAAAAAATACAATCTTAAATCAATCGCATTCTATTTATTATTAATATTGACATTAACATTTACATTAATAGACATTTTGTTTTTTTTGTTTTATCATATTTCACTTCGTTTCCATTAATAAGAAGCTTGTAGTTGTTATCAGTTCCATAACGAATAGTAGTTGTAGGAACAATGGACGTCTCCTCTAGTGAGGAACGATTAATACCAGGAGAACCTTAAATTTTCCTTGCAATATCAAGCTTATTAGATACAGAATCTTCGATATAAGTTTCTGCTGTGGTAGAGCTCCACCATGTCATTTAATTGTTGTAAGATTAGCACCTCCATTGGCAGATAAAGTTCGTTAAAGTGCGCCTCATACAATGGCCGGTATAAGCTTCTGCGTTCGCCAGATTCCAAAACAAAGCAACTTTAAAAGGAACTTTCGATGAAGTGTTAATTCCAACAGGTTGCGATGTACATTTTTGATTAGCGTATCGTAAACGAATCTCTCAATAGATAACTTCTTCGGACGTAAGGACATGTATTTCCTACACTTCTACACAGTGTTTATAGAAAATCCTTCTTCTATAATTGTGAATTTTTGTGAAACGCCCGTCTTGATATCTGGTACCGAAACAATCAAGTATGCGCCCCTGTCTTCTACATCACTGATTTTCAAATTTGTCAGTTCACAGCATCAACAGCCACCAGACACCCCCATTAGCTATTAATGCAACCTAAAATATTCCAAAATTTATTATCTACAATGTCTATGTAATGAAATGACAGAGATTAGGTATCTTGATCATCAAATATTTTTTATCGCAAGCCCTCGTCAAAAACTCTTGCACGTGTGCTCTTTCCAATAATGCAGCTTTCTTCGGCCTGTATCCTCTTGACTGGTATCTTCAGATAGGCCATGAGCTTACTATATTTTCCAATGTCTGTTTTTATAGACCTTTATAGCGGCCTTCAGCATGATGAGATTGTATACCCCTTCTTCAAATTTAAGAAATACGAAAGCAGAACTTCCCCATTTATTGTCATTACCCCTCGTTCTTCTTTCCATTCATTAAATTCTGAAATTACTTTTTTATGATGTTCCCTGGACTTCGCAGGCAATAACTGGCGAGTTGCTTCTTCAGCTTCCTCAAGAATTGTCTCAGAAACAGTATCACTTTCTTCCATTTTCACTAACTTGCACAGCGTTTTGTACAAATGGAGTCGATAAACAATCGAAAATAAATAGCAACGATTTAACACCTCCCAGGTTTTTTAGTTAATTTCAATAATTTTTGAGATGACATCCGCTGTCAGAGTGTAATGTCAAATCACTTTTTGATAACATAAAATAAAATTTTGGCGATTCTGATTTTAAATCACTGTAATTGTAGATAAAACGTTATACTGGATTCGGTGTTTTAGTCGCGTTTTATCCACTTAAGAATATTAAACGCTCGACTGCGTCTCGAGCTTAAACATTCTTGCCTGGCTAATACGCTGTCTAAAACACTTATACAATAAATGACTATTGTTTATTTTGATTCATACTATTATCTTCTAAAATGTTTTACACTATTTTTTAACACACTGAATAAGCAACTGTCATTTATGATCTATAAGTGTTGAAATCGACAGCCAGTCCGCGATTTTGTTTATAAATAACGATAGTAACATCGCTCTACAACTGTAATTTTTAATAATTTTTACAGAAACATTGTCCCTGAATAATATGCTGAATATAAATATTACATTTTTGTAATATTTACTTTATTACTTTACTCTTGTTTAGTTACTTCTAGGTCACAGCGATCATTACAAAAAAAGCGAAATAAATGATCCACATAAAATGTTTGAGTTATATTTTAATAAATCTGAAATAGACTGGCTAAAGCTCTGCGTTTCCAGTCTAGTACGTTTCTATCTCTTCCACACAATTTAACAAATTTCAACTGCCATTTTAATTTTTGACCAGACAAGTCAAAATTCCGTAAAATATTAAACGACATTTAATAAACTCGATAACTACTGAAAATCCCGTCGATTAACAATTTTCCAAATTTAATTCACAAAACATAAAAAGTGGTCATAAATAAAATGTCCGAACTCAAATCCCATAAGAGGCAAATTAAATTTTTTTGATGGCTGTATATATGTGTCCCCAGAGAGACTTTTATCACACTTTCAGCCTTGAATGTAATTTTGAAATATGTACGAAAATTGATTTTTCGGAAATGGTTTCATTAATCATTTGCATTTACTAACTCTAGTAATTATTTATTTGTTTGTTAAACAACTATTAATTTAATTACCTCTTACCAATTAAGAAACATCGATTTTCTGTTTCAATTGTCACGTGACATTTTGTTCATTAATTCTAATGTGTATAATTTTCGCTGGTGACACACAATTTTTTTTTATTCCTTTGACATTTACAAGTCAAGAAATAAACAATTATCTTTTGTATCATTATGTTTTGTCCTCAAAGAAAATTTATTTTTATTGATTGTTTTCGTAACGATAAAAAACTAATTGCAAATCAAAAATTTAAGCTAAAGAAAACGGTGCAAAGACAGCGATTGCAAAGCAAGTTAAATAATTTTAGCCAGTTTTTTAATCACCTGACTCGTAATTTTGTCTCCCCATTCGCTGTATTGATATTTATAATTTTTCAATTTAGGTTTTTTTTTAATTCAATTGTCGGGTCAAATAAAATTTATTTTTATTTTGTTAACTGTCCTCATAGCAACTATTTATTTATTTATTTATTTAACGATTCAGGTCAGGTCAGGTCAGGTTGGTCCTCACCCATATTTTACACCAATTTTCTGTAGGAGATATACATTATATACTTCTTCATCTAATGTTCTTTTGTTTGTTGTTTGTTTTCTACATTCTACATTTCTATGTTTTTATTTATTATTGCAAAAAGTTTGGTATGTGTTTTCTAATTTTTTATAAGTTTTTCAATTTTTTTCTTCTTATTTAGACACTAAAGATAAGACAGTTCTCAAAAGCGCCTTGCCACTTTTATGTTAGAATTATTTGATTAAACTTGTAGAATTGATTTAAATTTTTATTTCTTTCATTTTCATTTTCTTTCATCATTTACGTTAAAACACCCCACTTAACAAAAAAAAAACTTCTATCGAATTTAAACCAATTAGAACTCCCTTATCTCATTCAGAAATTATCAAAGGGTAATAAGGGACTTTAACTCATCTTGAAACGTCGTTTGAGGCGCTAAAACTGCTTTCGCTGAAATGATTTTTAAAGTACTGAAAGACCTCACACATAGCTTCTCCAAATCGACTGTCACGGCTGAAATTTATCTTTCAGGCGTCTTGAGAAAGGAAATGGTGATAAAGTATGACTTGTCTGTCAAGCTTTAGAGCTTAGGAAGTGAAATAATATCCCGCAGTGATGAAAAATTTTTGAACTTAGCCCGATTTGCATTAAATAACCTAACACGTTTAGCTTCTTGACAAATCCTCTCTACTCTTGTAAAATAATTAGTCTTTGGAAAAGCAATTCCGACATGCAAATTTTCCACAACTTCTTAAATTAATTAATATTCAGAATGTAATTAGTATTAAATTTAAATTTCTGAAGAAAAATGCATAATGATGTAATCTTTCACTGTCAGCAGTGTTAAATTCTTCGTGGAATTACAATTATGTTAATAGTAATGTTGTAATTTAAAAAAAGAACATCAATAACCGTCAGTGTTGGGGACCATTAACTGGGATCAAAATCTTAACTAAAATTAAATTAACGAGTAGTTCTTGTCAAATGTCGTTTCCAGATGCTGCTAGAAATTTATCTAATTTTGTATTTGTTAAACAATGTTTAAAAAAATGAAACAACTCAATCTAGTTACTCAATTTTAAGTTAACGACTTTTAAAATAGATAATAAGTATTTTTGTTGTAACTTCGTTGAGTGTTTTCCATATGTCTGGATCGTAAAACTCACACAAATATATATTTTCATCTCCAAGAATAAAATGGCAATACTGCTAAAATTGAAAATAAACCAAAGCAATTTTATTTTATACATAAAATTTGCAACAATTATGAAAAAAATATAATTTTATTATTGCAGTCCTTGAAACGATACAATCACTTCTTGGGGATTATGCCGCCTATAAGTGAGTTTCTATTGCATGACTTCTTATCATTTACATTTTGCAGGTCATTTAGTAACCATTAATATTTTAAAAAATTATAATTTTTATTTCAAAATTTCGTATATTTAAAATCATTATTTACTATTCAAAATAGAGAAAACTTAAATAAATTTTTAAATATATTTATAAATATTTAAAAAAAATTGCATATCAAAGTACCCAACATTTTATGTCGCCATTTAGTATTTACATTTTTATGACAAAATCGTGATCCGTAATCTAATAAACTTCTAACTGCAAATTTTCATGTTATTTTGCTTGTTACTGTCTAAAATTATTAAGATTTTCAGGTTTACATTCAGCCATATTTAGCTCGCCATTTTGATGTTAACATTTCTTATAAGAACATCGTTATCAGTGATCTAAAAACACCAAAGTATTTGATATTTTGTTTAAAACTGTTAAAAATACAGAATGACCAATAAAACTGGGCGATCCCTGTTTTTAGGTATCGGGTATCGATACCTGCAAAGTATTGATACTTGCCAAAGTATCGAGGTATCGGAGGTATCGCGGTATCGAGGTATCGGGAAGTATCGAGGTATCGGAGGTATCGCGGTATCGAGGTATCGGAAGTATCGCGGTATCGAGGTATCGGAGGTACCAGAAGTATCGTGGTATCGAGGTATCGGAAGTATCGGGTGGCGATAAATAAATATCGCATCAAATAACTTGTGAATTCGTTTGTTTTCATCAAAATAACTTGTGTTTCCAACATCCAAAGTACTCTGAATAGGATATTTAACCACTCCTTATTAAGTTATCGCAGGTATCGAAGTATCGGAGGTATCGCGGTATCGAAGTATCGGGAAGTATCGAGGTATCGGGAAGTATCGAGGTATCGAGAAGAATCGAGGTATCGGAGGTATCACGGTGTCGAGGTATCGGGAAGTATCGAGGTATCGGAGGTATCGCGGTATCGAGGTATCGAGGTATCGGAGGTACCAGAAGTATCGTGGTATCGAGGTATCGGAAGTATCGGGTGGCGATAAATAAATATCGCATCAAATAACTTGTGAATTCGTTTGTTTTCATAAAAATAACTTGTGTTTCCAATATCCAAAGTACTCTGAAAAGGATATTTAACCACTCCTTATTAAGGTATCGCAGGTATCGAAGTATCGGAGGTATCGCGGTATCGAAGTATCGGGAAGTATCGAGGTATCGGAAAGTATCAAGGTATCGGGAAGTATCGAAGTATCGGAGATATCAAAGTATCGGAGATATCGAGGTATCGGAAGTATCGATACTTCGATACCTGATTGCAGTCGGTATCGGTGTATGATACGTGAGCAGGTATCGATACCTTCTGTAAGTATCAATACTTTTCCCAGCCCTAGTGACCAACAATTAAAATATCCTACTCAAAAATTTTGGTAAGTGAAAAAATTGTAACTTCCAGAAAAATAGAATCATTTGAATGACCTTATTTTTGTTGGGTAGCTAATTTCATAGTTCTTCAGCAAGTTCTTCCTAGATTTGTTGTGCTAATTGTACAAAGCTCAGAAGCAAATAGTGCAGAAATAGAAAGTTTAAGACACTCTTATTTTACAAAAAAATTTGTTGAATTTTTAAATAGATTTCCGATATTTTTTAATTTTGGAGACAACTAAAAGATTGCAAAACCATTTTGAGATAAAGAAAATACGGCTATCCATAACCTGTTAAACTTACGGATGGGATATTTCAGTTGTTAGGTATTATTTTTTTATAACAAATTCTAAAATAGTCCAGCATTTTTTTTTAATCTCTTTTGATATTTAGATTTTATGTAACATTCAAAAAAAATAGTTAATCGGTCTAATTCGCGAAAAAATTCGCAATCTTTTATTTTTAACAGCTAAAATAAATAAATTTAACTTAAATTTTCGTAGAAGCTAAAAAAACAAACAACAAACTGCTTTTAAAAAAACGTCCACAAATTTGTATTTCATCATTTTTCTTTTGATCCCATACTATTGACACAGAGTCTATACGGAATAGTTTTATTGCTTTTTGCAGACATAAAGCGGAAAACAAAAGTAGATTTAACCGTTTTAAAGACTTTCATTAACCTGCTCTCATAGTATAGATTGTCCTTATTTTTCTATATTTTAATTTAATTATTATTAAAGTAGAAGTGAAACAAATCTATCAAGTAAAATGTAGATATTTTCGTGACATTTTTGAATAATTAATTAACAAACTAAATTATTATAGGTTGGAGGAAAACATAGATGGCTGTCTTAATTCAAGTTCTCGGAATATACCAAAAATAACCAAGAAGAACACTGACCTCTCTATTTTAATTAAAAAAATTGTCATAATAATAATAAAAATACAAAATCTTGTTTATTAAATAAATAATTTATTGATTCCATTTTGTAAAATTTGAGATTAAAAAAAATTCAGTACGTTTCCAGTTTCCTATAAATACCAAAACCGATTAAAAATTAAAAGTGTTATCCCATTTCGGCATTGACTCCTTGCCAAGTATCCTTTTTGGATCCTTTCTTCCTAAAATTACATATTTGCAAACGTAAGCCACGTCCGCAATTAGCCCCAGTGTGCAATAAATAACCCACCATTCATTTAAAAACAGCATCCGCTTTCTAAGTATATCCCAAAAAGTGTTTATTCAGATTTGGAAAAATTCAGCAAAACAACTAACAGCCACCAATAAACAGCTGCTTTGACGGTCAAAATGATTCGAAACACGTCCCAGTTATTCTCCTGATCGCTATTTTAGTGACAAGTGAATCTCCACCAATGCACTTCCAAAAGCCACTCATAACACAGGAATTTTAATTGTAGTAGCGTTTTTACAGTGACATTTGCAAATGTCACAGCGTTTTGTAACAAACGCCAAATTTTTAACTAGTTTATAGCCAGGACTACCATATAGTGCGTTGACGTCATCAAAAAAAATTAATTTAGAGCAATTACTTATTAATATTCAAAATATGTATACTTAGTGACAGTGAAATAATTTTTTAAAAGTAATTTTTTAGCAACAAAATGACTAAATTTAAAGCTAGTAACAGTAACCATTGCAATAGTTTATCCTTGACAGTTCTTGCAAAAAAAAGATTTGTTAAGAGACCGTTTTGCTACTACGCGACAACTCGATAACCAATAGTTTGGAGAAGACTCGCTCTTTAAGTTAATTTTGCGAATTCCAGATTTATTTAATAAATAACTATCTAGATTAATGTTTTATAACTAAAACTGTGCTAAAAAAATTTAATTTGGTCTAATATAAATTAAGAAATTTGTTTTGTTTAGTATAATATTTAGATAAAATTTATTTGTGATTCACTAAGTAAGTTTTATTGTCTCTCGTTAAAATATTTACATTTCAAGGTAATTTAGTTTGTATTTTTATGAAATACAAGTACAAGGTAACTAAACCCGAGAAGAATTTAGTACATGGAATCTCATCAATCAAACTTTCGATTTAGAAATTTCAAGAATTCAGGAAGCTATCCTTAGAGCATCCTAAATTATTTCAGGCAGCTTCAGCTCTGTTTTATCTCCTTAAAAACATTTCCATGATAAATTTTTACATTGTTTCTTTTTATTTTTATAAAATTTATCTCAACCGTAACAAGACAAATTAAAAGTAATATAAATAACAGAAAAGATAAAAATTGCTATAAAGTTATTTATAAATTAAAATGTGCGCTTCAGAATAAATATTTTATGAGTTTTTTTAAAAGCATTTTTCTCTCTCTCCATCCAGTAAAACGTTTTGTTATTAATCTTGAATAAAAATTGTACCGGAATAGACCGCATACCTCTTAGTTCCGGGTTGTAGATGAGAGTGTTAACAGTTACTAAATCTGGAACGGTTTCAAATTTAGAACATGCTTGGTTACAATAACTAGACATTTATCATCGCCGCATGTGCGAATTTTCTTCGGCATTTTCAGAGTAATTCATTTTCAATTTTTCTGTTATTACTTGTTCTAGAGAGAGGAAAAATGCTCGGTCGTCGCTGGGATTCGAATTCACGTCTCTTGCATTGCCGATACTCTAACAGTGTAGCCAACTTGGGAGATATCCTCCTAAATTTAGGGTATTTTTTGAAAAAAGGGGGATATTTAGAGGGAAAAGTTCTGTAGGAGATTTTTTAGGGTATTTTTAACTACTATTACAAATTACCAAAAAAAATTTTAAACTGATAATTTTTTGGTGTTAACTATCAGTCTTTCTTGATTACGGTGTAATTCACATTTATCACTTATTTAAAAATTGATTTATTATCTATTTATTAGAAATAAATTAAAAATTGTATGTTGTAAAGAACCATTTTTTTTCTTTTTACTTTGTGGTTGTAGTTCTTTTTAAAATAAAGTATGTTTTGGGAGAATTTAGCTTGAATTTAAAAGACTTTAACCCTTTATATGGAGGAAATCATCGTCAATGCGTTGGCAACACCGAATTCTAACTCTAAGCTTCGAGACTCAACGACATATCCTAGTCAATATTATAGCCGCTATAATTCCACAATTATTATTATTATATTTCAAAGCTGAAAATGCTGAGAAAACTCAGAATATGCCGGAAAACAGTTGGCAACATCGTTTTATGAATAAATATAAAGATTTTGTAGCAGAAATAACTAACCAAAAAAAAAATTTTAAAGAAGAGATTTGGCAATCGAACAATTTTGCGAAAAGCTATTAATAAGAGGTAAGACTTTACACCTCAAGATTATTTTCTGTTAGGTTATCCAAAGCACAAACAATACTCAAACAAATTTACAGTTTAATTTACAAATTATCAAAAATTTTGAAAAAGTATTGTTTGTCATGCTCACTTGCCTTATATCCTTTTTATTTATTTTTGATTTTTTTATTGGCAATTTATTTTACTTGATGTGCCACCTACTGATCAATACTGACAAAACAGACTATTTCAATATAGATAATATATTATAAGCATTATATTTTTAGGTTAAATATAAATAATCATAAAGCGTTATTAGTAAATAAAGCTCAGAAGTTCTACTAATTTTGAAAACCGGTATCGACATTTCACTAAATTTAAAAAGCAAAGGCGATATTTGTACCTTTTTTTATTAATAAATAAACAAAAGTAACATTTCTTCTAATTTTGAAATCGGAGGCATAATTACAGTACCTAATTGTAAAAAACAACAAAGCAACATTTTGTAAATTTTAATAATCAGAGTCAAAATTTGACTAATTTAGAAACCAGAAACAATGTTATACTTTTATAATATTTCTTTACAATTTTTAAATCCGTAATAATAAAAATAATATTAAGAATGAGGTTTATAAAGTGCACTAATTTTTGTGGAAAATGTAGTTTTATTTCAAGTCTACTAGTTTCGAACCTGTATGGGTTCATCTTCAGGGCTCCTAGAATGTTTACACCACTAAATAGTACATAATTTTATTTTGGAATTTTGTAACTTATTTTTTATATTTGTAATTTATTTTGTATATATTTGGTATTATGTACTATTCAGTAAACATTCTAGGAGCCCTGAAGATGAACCCATAGAGGTTCGAAACTAGTAGGCTTGAAATAAAACTACATTTTCCACAGAAATTAGTGCACTTCATAAACACTATAACATAACATAAAAACTTGTGGAAAAGTCAACTACAACCCAAAAAATAATATTGTCTTTAAAATTTTTAAAACCGAAAGTAACAAATATTAGTAATTTTAGAAGCCAAATACAACATTTCACTAATTGTAGTTTTCAACAGTGATATTTCTGTTCAAAACTACAATTTTTTCCAATTTAGGAGTCCAAAAACGGCATTTTACTAATTTTGAAATACGAATACTCAATTTTGATAATTTTAAAAGCCAGAGCAAACATTTTAAATTTTTAAATCAATAAAAGTACAATTTTAGAAGCAGAAAGCAACGTTTTACAAAATGTGAAAGCCAAAACCGACATTTAACTAATTTTGGTAGCCATTGGCAACATTTTATTAATTTTAAAATATAAAGATGATTTTTTTATTTTCTATTAAATAATAAAAATTGTTTTCGTAATTTTAAAAATTGGAAATAACATATTAGTATCTTTGGAAGACAGAAAATATAATTTACTTACTGTGGAAGATATAAATAACGTTTTTTACCTTTGTAAAATTAAATAATATACAAATATTGTTTTTTACTTAATACAAGGGACCAGAAATATCATTTTACTAATTTTAAAATTCAGAATGTAATTTTACTTATTTTAAAAACCAGAAATAATATTTCGTTTTAATTTTGAAATTAATAAAGGCAGAGGTAATGTTAGTTTTCTAATTTTGCAAATCGGAGGCGACATTTTACTAATTCTAAATTCCAGAATCGATATTCTAAGAATTTTAAAAGCTAAAAGCAATCGTTTTTATCAATTTTTAAGATCCAGAAGCAAATTTTTTTATTGATTTTTAAATTAATAACAATTTATAAAAACTGAAAACAATTTTAGGAACCCCCTCGATATTTTACTAATATTATAAGCTGCAGACGATATTTTTTATAAATTTTTTTGAAATTGCTTATCATATTTTACAATAAATGTCAAGATTAGTGTTAATTTAAATTATTTTAGAAGAGATCTAATCATTCCGTGACTTCTGAATTTCTCTCACTCCGTAGGTAATAATTAATATTTTTTTACGCTAGCATAGTGTTACGAACATTTTGAAATAACCATAAGGGAGAAAGAGTTTTGAATAAATAATTTAAAAAAATACCAAAAAAATATCGCACCGTAAAATTCCACAAAATTATTAATTGACCGATCGAGAAGAATGAATGATAGCTTCGCCTGGGTGAAAAAAGGTAACAAAACTTAGAGACTTTCAGTATCAGGAGCAGAAACATTGACCGAATTAGTCAGTGAGAACCAGGCAAGCGAGTAAAGTGAGTGATTTTCTCGAAAGCGAAGTCATTCAATTAAATCGTAGACGTAGACGTTATTTGTGTGTTATTTATTTATCAGTTATTGTGTGTATGTATAGTGAAAATAAATTATTTGTTATTAATCCAATTCTATGAAAGAAAAATGTTACAAAAAAAATTCTCTTATAACAGATAATTTTGTATAATTCAATGAGAGATTTAATTGTGCAGAATTTTGTCCTAAACATAAATTCATAATTATGTGTAACAAGTTTGGAATTCATCCATAATTAAATAAGTAAACAGTAAACAAGAACGTTATCTGCAACAAAATAATAAACATTCCCCAATAATTTTAAAGTAGTCGTAAACTGTGTGTTCTAAATTTATAATTACACACCAAAATTGTATGCTTAGTACTTAGATTTTATTATTTTATATAAAGAAAATGACGCAATTTTGTAAAAATAAAGTTTAGTTAACCATTCTAATTTAACATCGTAAATGTTTTTCTATTGGACTGTTATAGCTTGCATTACTTAACGAGCTTCAAGTCTTGGATAAATAATCTTGAGTTTCGTCGTCTTTTAAAATTCCAATTACCATTAGTCAACTTCTAATTTAAAAAATACTGTGCAATAAACAAATTCTAGTAAAAAATTTCACCAAAAATTTTGACCATCGCCCAATGAGTGAGAACACTAAAACAGTGCAGGACTGGGCAACAAAAACATAGTTTTCCTAGAGACACACAAATTTCTAAAAATCTAGATTAGCAACAACACAAAAAATAAAAAAACTGAAAATTTAATAGTCGACAATAGCTAACAGAAAATCAATTTGTTGCATTTTTGTATAAGTGCGAGACAAAACTCGAATTAAATCCAACGCATCATCCTCAATGGCTAGATAGGAACAACTACTTCGAGAACAAACGCCTCAAATGTGGCTCACCTGCAGATAAGCTAAAGACAGTTAAGTTGTTACAAATAGAAGGTTTTACCATGAAAAATAGAATATTTGTCCCATAAAACAAGTCGGAATTTTTGATAAAATAAAAACTTTTAGATGTGATTAGAAACAACAGATACTTTTAATTAAAAATTGCAAATCTAGGCCCTAAAAAAGCTTTTAAAAAAATTATTAAGCAAAACATCAACAAAATTTTTAAAAAATTCTATTCGACTGACGTTACGTTACATCAAAACTATAGAGATGCCCAGAAAAGCAGTTTTTTTAAAATACATATTTTTACTTTTGTAGCTTGCTCCCATATTTTTGGGCAACCCTCTGTAAATATTTTAAAATAAATTTGAAAACTTCCATTTTTAAATATACCGACATTGCAACTAAAAAATATTAATTTAGAAATGAAGACTCTTAATACCAACTAAAATGTGGCAGTCTGGCATTGGCAGGCCCAGAAAAAAATGATCCGTCATAGAATTGCTTACTCGCGCTTTGAGCTCACGGGAAAACCTTTTTGTGACTAATATTCCCCAACTCGCATAAGTATCAGGACCAGACTGGACAGACGAGATTCCTCGCAGAGTCCTCGCTAACAAACCACTATTTTTTAAACATAATTTATCAATTTTTGGGCCAATAGACTAAAAATAATAAGCAGGAAAAACAATAAATTGTATTATTGTAATGTTTTTATACAGAGTGTTCCAAAGAAAACGTTCCTATAAAGCAATCTAAAGTACTTGAACAAAAATATAGATTAACCGCAACTTACTAAGTTTAGGAGCGAGAGAATGCCAAAATTAGAAATAAAAATGGTAACAGTTTATTTTAGCAGACCACACTAAAAATGCATGAAAAAAATCGGGCTTTTCGTTAAACTTACCTAAAATGATCTTTAAAAAACGAATCCGGCTTCGGAGGTTAGGTTTTTTAAGTATTTTTCTAAATATTTTCGAAATATTTTTGGTATTCCTCTAAAGCTCAAAAATGCAGCGTTCCAGCTAGATGCTCTATTTACATTCTATTTATACAGGGTGATTTTTTTATCTGTTCCCGCCCAAAACTCTAAAAATAGGCAACACGTTATACAAACGAAAAGTAAGTTAATTAATTAAATAATGTGGCAACAAATGATCCAAATAAATTGACTCTGGAAGCACTGTCAAAGTTATTGTCAACAATGTTGACATTAATTCACAACTCTAAAGGCCTTAATTTTGAAAATAAATTTTTCAAAGTATAATGTGTTGCCTATTTCCAGAGTTTTGGGTAGAAACAGATAAAAAATCACTCTGTATACTTGAGCACAATCCAACCAAGACTTCACTCTTCTTAGACTCAACCTGATTCGATCACGACCTCACCATGACCGACTTGATCATGACCTAACCTGACCATGATCTAACCTGACCATCACCTGACTATAACCTGACTTTAACCTGAGCTTAAAGTGACCATAACTTGACTATAGCCTAACCTTAACCTGACCAGAACCTGATTATAACCTGACCATATCACAATCTGCGGTATTTAAAAAAAAATTGTTAAAAATGTTTGATATCAACTCTAGTTTTCGACTAGAGAAAAAAAATATTTTAGGTATTTAGTCATGTTAATTTAATTTCTAACTTTAGCGCCCTCTAGCTCTTAAACGGTGCAACTTAAGACAGAATAGATTTGTTTTTGTCTCAGAAATCTCAGGTAGCTCTATGAAAACATTTTTTCAAACTCCCTATATAATTTTTTTGTGTTTCACTATAATTATTTACTTAGCGTGTTCAAAAAAGTAAATTTTCCGCATGAGCACTTTATCTGCAACACAAGCAAAGAGAGAAGAAATACTAATTTTCAAACCTGAACTTATATCTGAGTTCGGAGAGTAAAAAACATTTGTTTAAACAATAGAAAAGAATATACTAAATAATCAACGTGCAAGTAAAAGTATAGTAAACAAAGCAAATTAAATACAATATATCTGTCTTTCTTCCACTCGTGGATAAATGAATAAACGTTAGAAAGCAATAGAAAAAAAGTCGGTTTCCCCTTTCAAAATTTGACCAGTTTGCTGCTATTTTAAGCCTGTCCGCCAAGTTACTTTTTTATCTTCAGACTTCTTTAGTTCAGACTTTTTTCTTTGTAGCACAAAAAGTACTTATTTAATTAAAATTTATTTGTTTTATGTTATTTTAATTTGTTAATTAATAAATTGTATAGTACCAACAGATTCGGTCCAAAAAAAGTTCAGAACCGTTTAAAACAGTAGTAAGCATACACAATCAAATTTTTGGAGAGTACTGCGCATGTGCAGTCTCATTCTCAACCGTTCTAAACTGTTTCTAGAACCAACCTTATATTTTCACAAAAAGTGTGTAGCGCAATTGTAAGTTTTCTATAAATATTAAATAGTTATAATAAAAATCAAAGCCACAAGTTTAATTAAAATTTTAATATTAGAGTGGCAAAGAGCTTTCGAAATCTAAAGTTCCATCTTTAGTGCCTAACAATAACAATGTAAAAAAGAAAGTTATAATTATTTATAAAAAATTACCCCACTAAGAAAGAATGTAAGTTTTCTCCTGCTGAGTCTGACTAAACCAGTCCGGCCCTGATAAGTATTCTGGTCTGTAAAAATTCCCGCATCTCTCATGTCCATAAACCGCATTGACGCAATCCGCATCACACGTGTAAATATTGAAATCATGTTGAAAAATTTGATTTATTTTAAAATTCACGTGTTTCAGCTCTTTTGTATAAAACTATATTAGGTATCAGTCTGTAGAAGACAGCGGGTGAGTGATGAAGGAATAGATGATAGCTTAGTGGTCTCCCCCGTTTGTCGGCACGTGGATGTGGCCCACATTGATCGTGATGGCGGGTGCGCATAACGTTTCGTCTCCGAAAAACACAAACCTTGAAACTAGACATAAATCTTGCCACAGATAAAAACATTTCATTTTTCGAAGCGACAAGCGACAAATTTGACCGGCACCTCCACCAATATTCACTCCAGATATTTCAAACAATCAATATTTATTTATTTTAAAAAATTATTGCTCAAACCAAAATTGTTATTTTGTAACACAAAAATTGGACCAAACCTGATTTTTGTTTAAGCGTTTGATGTAGAAAACGTTCGAAAGATCAAAGCAAGGTTTAAAGACGCATTGTGTCATAACCAATTTTACTCTCAAATTATTCGTTTTTTGGAAAAATCAATTATTGTGAAATTTATTGCCTATAAAATGTCGCCGTTTTAACAATTTCATAATACTCCTTTCTTCATTACTATTTATTTTAATCGACTGAAATAATGCGCATTTTATCCGCATTGAGTTCCTTCTTTAATTTCTAAACTTCTCTCTAGAGATTTGTTGATATAAGATATATTTAAAGATAAGGTAAAATTCTGTAGCAAAGTTGTACTCTTCATACTGTAATTCATTTCGTCGATAATTTATTTCTTACAAGAGTTTCATTTAATACTGGCTATTTGCCAAGTCTTACTAAAATAGGACTAATGCTCTAGATCTTTACAGACATGTTCATTGATATTTCAATTTTTATACTACTTTAAGCCAGATTTAGGTTCAAGATCTTGGAGAATTAGAATACAAGCAAATTCAAATATTTTTTGAAAACTCTTTTTAAATTTGATGAAATTATTGTAGCATAAATAAATAAATAAAAGTAAATAAATAATTCGATATTCACACTAAAATTGCTGTCGCTTTGATAAACCGCTCATTCTTCAATCGCTTGTCAGATTCTCACTAAGGAGTCGTTGTCTCCGCTCGCTTTTATAACAATACTCCTTTCAGAAAGTATCCGGAAGTTTTGCGAACATTTCGCACACGTACGAAGCGATGACATCATTCTTCTCGATTCATAGACGTGCTTAGTAATAATTTTGTAAAATTTCACTCTTCGGTGTGACCCTCAGCGCAATATCCTTCTGGTATTTTCGCAAACTATTTACTCGAAACTCTCTTTCTCTTATTGTTTATTTCAAATTTTTCGTAACATTACTGAATAATTTTGAGACTAATATACGCAGGTATTCGACGCCCATATTAGTTTCTGTTGTTTTATAATAATTATTCTAAGAAAGTTTTTAGTACTATTAAAAAAAACAGAATTTCTAACGGTAAAGTCGAATTTTATTATAAAATAAAAACAGTAAATTACATTTCTTTAAGCAATTTCTATTATTACATAAATTTCTCTTGCGACTTGATGTGATGCGATTTTTATACTATGGTACCTATTTGTATTATTTTGTAATATATATATAGCACTTCAAAAATTTCTGAACTGAAAACAGAAATTTCGTTATTGCTGAAATTTAACCAACTATCTTAGTAAAAATCGAAAATTTAATTTAGGAAAAGTCAGAGTTTGCTACTACAGCTGCGGCAGCCATTTAGCCGACAAATATTTAGTAATATCACTTAATTACTCATTACAAATTGCCCAAGTAAATAAAAACTGGTTATATGGTGGAACAACCACAATACTGTTTTTCTAATTTTTTGTTAGAAAACTATAAACATTGTTGAAAAATTGTTAATTAACTTTGTGTTATTTCATTGGATGATATAATTTGATAAAATTTTGAAACATCAACAAATATGATAAAGTTTGATTCACAAGCTGTATAACTTATAAAGAAGGTTTTCTATAAGTAAAACCACTCAAGAAACTTTTGTTTTTTCTGTGATAAATAGATGATTTAATAAAGCACAAATTTTCGTCAAAACTCGTGTTCTAAAAAACATTTCAAGATCAAATTTAATTGTTGCATGAGAATGTTATTGTCAACTGAGATTTTTTCCATTTTTTAACATTACTAAATTTAATTTTGCAGGCCTTGCAATCGTGCAGGTACTCATCGAGGCTTGTCTGGAAATGTCACAACAGATTACAGGAACTAGCGGAGTCCAACAAAAAGGTTGTACTTTGCTGGGTATATCAGGACACTGTAGTCTAACAAGTAACGAGAGAGCTAACGTTCTGGCTCGAGAGGGTTCACAAATGGACTTTATCGGGGCAGAACCGGCTCTTGGCGTTACCAAAAGACGACAGAAAGACACACTTCATAAGTGGATAGAATCTCGCCATCTCTCTGATTGGCAGTTTCAAGATGGCATGCGGCAATCCAGGCTTTTTATTAAAGGACCGGACAAGGCACGCAGTGAAAACCTGATGCGTCTCAACCGTAGAGACCTTCAGTTAGTGGTAGGCATGTACACAGGACATTGCCTACTAAAAAGACACCTGCACGTCATCGGACTCAGCAAGGACGAGATTTGCAGAGATTGTGCTGAAGATGAGGAAACTCCTCTTCATATTCTCTGTTCTTGCCCTGCATTTGCAGGCATCAGAGATTTATACCTGGACTCTCGATATCTGAAGCTCAGTGCTATCGAGAAGGCTCCCGCAGACAAGGTAACCCGGATCACTTTTGTAGTATTAAATTTGAAAATTTATCCCAAAATTTTGGTTTTGTAAATTATGTTTTTTACCGAAAATTCGGGTTTTTAAAATGTAGGTCATGTTATATGACAATGTCACGTTGACGTTGTCATATAACATAATTCACAAAGCCAAAATTTTGGATTGAATTTTGAAATTTAATATTGCAAAGGTGATCCGGGTATAGTGAGCTTCATCAGAGACACAGGGCTACTGCAGTAGTACTATTCCGAGAGGTAGCACACAATGGGCGTAGGCCTCGATGTGCGGCTCGCGCTTCGGGCCCCTCTTGTCAAAAAGAAAATTTACATTGTTATTTTGTGCATAAATGGTTCACATGTGTTTTTGTGTCTTTTAATGTAAGAACGTCAACCAGAAATTAAAAATATCTCATTTAAAAATTAAAAAATTCAAAATTCTGACCTAAGATGGCTCATAGACCACAGTTAAAATAAAAATATTTAGTTTAAAGAATATTTAACAAAACCACATAAAATTTTCATATTTTTTAAACTCACTGATTACATTTTTAAAGTAAAATAAGTAATTTAAATATGGCCGACTTTAAAAATAAAAATGCTGATATTTTAGACAATATTTGACATAAAAAAAATCTATTATATACTTGAATGTTTTATACCTAATAATTAATAACAATTTTCTGAGCCTAGAATAACCTAAAATAAATAGATAAAAAATTAAAAATGTTAGTACAATAACAATTGCACCAAATTTTTGTCAAAATTGTGATCTCAGAACATTTAAGTGTTCAGTTTTATATTATTTCTTTTAATACAGTCTAAAATATTAGCTTTCTAGCATTTTTATTTAATAGTTGGCCCTTTTAAATTTCCTAGTTATCTCATCAAAATTGTAATCAGTAATCACTAAAAGCCCTTAAGTGTACAATTTCATGTTATTTAGACAAGTATTTTTCGCACTATAATTACTTATTTCTATAGACGGTCAAATCAAATTTAAATGCGCCATTTTATATGTTTCTATTTAATCCGCCATTTTACGTGTCAATTTTCATGTAAAAATCGTAATTGGCGTACTTAAAAACTAAAAATCAGAGGCAAACTAGACAAAAAATGTGTTTTTTTGATCTTAATATTGAAGCTGAAACAAATTTCAGATCTTAGCAACGTTTACAAAACCAAAAGTCACTATTTAAAAGGATTTCGTTTTTTGTGAAAGATTTTTTTCAATTTTGGGTTAAACAAGAGGGCTTTTTAAGGTCCTTCTTTTCTAAAATCAAATTTACTTATGTTTTGCTGTATGTTTTAACCAAGTTTATTAATTATGGCCATCTTCAGGTATTTATTTAATAATTCCTCTATTTTAGTTCTAGTCTTTTTGCCATTTTCTTAAAAATTTTGTAAAATTCGTTTGTTATTTTGCAAATACTTGTAATAAGAGTGTCCGTAGACAACAAATAAATATATGACTACAATGGAAAGACAAATTATGTAGTAAATTATGTAAAATAGTCGCTTAGCCTTATATCGATGGAAGTCACTTGTCCTTCCGTCGACGGACTAATATTCTAAATTAAAATCTAAAGTTGCAGTACATCATGACTTCTTTGATTGATGCTTGACCAATTAATTTTGAAAATAGTTGTGCAACGAACACAACAAAAATGACAATACAAAAAAATTTCTTACTACGTAAGTATAGCAATGACAAAATACTAAAACCGCATTTCCGTTTCTGATTTTCTGTTTCTTGTGCTGCTTATCTCGAAACAATTTAGGGTGTTCAACTTAATGCAATATCAATAAATCCGTTGCCATTAATCTCTATTTTAGGAGAAACCTCGAGTAGTGCTTACTAGGCGTTCAAGACCCAACGACAATTCCGATAAAATCAACCGACACGCAACCATGAAAGTCGTTTCCAAGTGATCCTTAAGCTTTAATAAAATTGAATATATCAGTCCAAATTAATCCTGATCGCTTCGACGGACTAAAAAGGATAATTTCCTCTGGCGTATTCATTTATTCAATTCGTGGAACAAAACAGCGTATTTTTAACCAGCGATGATTCAAATTAAATCTGTTTACTACACTGAATGAATAAATCTCGAAAAATGGTGAATGAGCAAATATTTTTGTCCTAGAATCGATCGACTTACCATCGTCAGCGTAAGTTTCAGATCCATATCCGTCTTGTAAACCGTTGGCCCATGTCCCTTCGTATTTGGCGGTTGAGGTGTTCGATTGTCGAACACCATAACGTCCTTTAAAACCCTGTGTCCACTCCCCACGATAAATCCATCGTCCCCGAGTTTCCACACCAAAACCGTGTCTTTTTCCATTTTGCCATTGCCCTTCGAAGCAACTCCCACTGAAAAATTTTAAAGGCAATTAGATGTGAATTATCGCTAGAGGAATCTGTAATGTGTGGGTGCTAGCAGCGCTTCCAGGGTAATTCGGCAAATCGGACCGCTTTAGATTTAATGACTTCCCTAATTACCAACGGCAAAAAGTGGCAAAGTGACACTTTCTTTAACAGATTGCTAAACTTTAATCTAGAACCCCCACAAAGATAATTCTAGGATATAGAGGGTTCCGTAATTAAAAACAATCTCCTGGGTATGCCCATTTCTCTTAAAATTCTTGAAATAACACCGACAATATTTCAACAAAACGGCCCTGTTTAAACGCCCAATTTGACAATTTTTTTTAGATATCCTAGTTGGTCAGTTGTTTAAATAAACACGTTAGAAATCAAGCATTTTGTTTAGTTTATGCAGTACTGGACCTTTCGGTATTGAGAGCCAATAGCTTCACTAAAAATATAAGATAAGCAAGACATAATTTAACTTCAATTTAAACAAATAAAAAAAATTTAAACATAGCCTCAGCTACGATTTTTATAGCCATTTGACGCCTATATTTTGTTTTTTCAAAATTCTTTATAGTTTAGAGTAATAATCTGGGTTTTGCCATTTTTGATTTTACTTTTTGACACAAAATCGTTATCATTGATTTAAAAAACACCAAAGTGTATACAGTTCAATGTTACTGAAGAATATTGTCTGAAATATTTATCAGCATTTTTATGTTTCAGTCAACCATATTGGTTTGCCATAAAAACTTATTTTTTTATGAAACATTGTTGTTACCCAATTAAAAAACACAGAAATAAATACTTTAATGTTATTTTGTTCTAAATAGTCTAAAGTTTTACTATTTTTATTGTCGGCCACTTTAAGTCCGCCATTTTTTTTTTAATATTCATTGCAAAGTCGTTATCTATGATTTTATCAACAAGAAACTGTATAATTTCGTAAAATTTTGTCAAATATTAATCAAATATTAATAACCTGCCATTTTGAATATTCCAATTTTGATATAAAAATCCTAATTAGCGACCTCAAAAACCTCAGAGTTTTGATGCAATTTCGTCAAATATTTTTTAAGATATAAATTTTGCAAATACATTTTTAATAACGCAATGGAATCCAAGTACCCCTCACAAAACGCCCAAATTAAACTTCTTCTTTGTTTGCTCTCATTTCTTATACATTTCTGACAAAAAGGCTCTTTAGAGAAAAGCAAAGTTTCGTTTTTATAATTTATGTTATAGAACCCGAAAAATAAAACAAAAATCTAGTGATAAATAACATTTTATTAAAACTATCAGTACAGTGCAATTAACATTAAGAGCTCGAATCAGCTTTAGATTTCGAATCACTCGGAAGACATCTAAACAGATAATCCCTCAACTCCTGTGCTGACATACAAGGCCCTCCGTGAAACTTCAAAACCGGAATAAAGAAAGTCTCAGCGTGGAACTTCATACCCGTATCTTCACACTTTTTGGGTGGTGGCAAAGTTGTAGACTCGATTTTTCGCGGAGTGGTTGTTGGTTCCTCCGGTGGTGGTGGAGGTGGAAAAGTCTGAGGAGGGCTCGGAATAAGAGGCGGAGATGTTGTTACTGGTGGAGTTTCACCAACTCTGGGTGGAAGAGTAAATACTGGTGTTGAATTTTCAGTTGATTCTGATTCAGAAGATCCTGATGAAAGATCAGGCAATCCAGTAATTGGTGTTAAGGAACCATCACTAAGACTAGGTGGAAAAAATGGACTAAATCCAGAAAAATCTGTATCCACTCCAACTGAGGACGAATCATCAGGTTCAGTACTCGTTGGAGTTTCAGTCGGAGGTGGTTCTGTTGTTTTTTTAGTTGTTGGAGACGGTGCTGTTGCCTTTTCAGTTATTGGAGGCGGTTCCGTTGCTTTTTCAGTTATTGGAGGCAGTTCTGTTGCCTTTTCAGTTGTTGGTGGCGCTTGTGTTACTTTTTCAGTTGATGGGGGCGGTTCTGTTGCTTTTTCAGTTACTGGAGGCGGATTAAACCAAACCATTGGAGGTTCACTCGTTGTCGTTTCCTCAGTGGGAGTTTCAGTGGTAGTACTAGGTACAATTTCAGGTTTTTTCGAACAATTTGTTATTTTTAACAATTGTGTGTATTTCTCTGGGGTTACTTCTATTGGTTCTTTGCTACTACAATGTACCAAATGGCTGATAATATGTAGAAGATGGTTTAGAAGGCAGGATTGTTCAGATAAATTTAAGTTATGTGCAGTTTTGCAGTCACACACTGGACTTGATGTGACTGCACTAACTGCCAAAACTGTCACAATTAAGGACCACACAAACCGCGATAATTCCATAATAAACTGGCTTAATTTTGAAGTATCTCCGTGCTTTTATAGATTATTATTAAATTTGTGCGTGATTATAAAAGTGTCATTGTATGTTTATTTATTAAATGAGAAGGTCGAGCATTTTTAGCTGACTAAACGCAAAATGCAAGTTTCATTGAACTCGAATTCTGAACTTCGTTTTTAATAACATCTTTCTTTTTAATTTATTGCCGAATTACTCATTCCTATTCTGAGAGAATCAGTAATTTTCTCTGGAACTCTACTAGCGCACATCCTCTCACATCTGATTGTTATAAAAGTAACCTGAAGTTAGTGCAGTTCTAAATTTAGGAGCCCCACACCACTGCCGTCGAAAAGCTTCTGACGAAGTCGATTACCGTCTTTAACCCGACATGAAATCGAATGAAAATCGACAGTTCTCTATGAGAAACAGACAGATAACAGATATTTCCTCATTTCGAATTCAACAAAAGTCGGAGAGTGCGCTATTAATTTACAAGCGAAACGTGAGACGAAACGTCTACAAGATTTTAAAAGATAAAATAACGCAAAAAAGTTGCAACAAGTGATGGAAAATTTTCCATAAATGAACTTGAATTTTACCGCACGGTTTTATTAAGGTTAAATATTTTGGTTTTACAGTGCCGGACGGCGGTACTTAGAGCCCACCAGATTTTTTTCTTAAAAGTCCACAAATTTACAAATTCATTGCGATACTTGAAAATTTAGTAATAAAATTACATTTTTTTATTTTGTTGAATTCTTAATATTAACGCTAGTAATTAATAATCTGTGTTGGGGCAAGGTCAAGTGACGTCAATAAACCTAATGCGTTTGATTGGATGTAATGTGGAGGTGTGTGTTTAATGCGGTATGGTGTGGATTGTACGTGACCCATTGCTCAGTTTTTATTGGTTGTGATGTTTCTACAGTCCCGTATTAAAAAAGTATGTTAACAACTAGACAATCACGTCATGAGAAATGTAAAAAAAATAATTTCTATTTTCAACCTTTTCCAAATTTTCTGCAA
The DNA here is from genome assembly GCA_029207805.1 of Tribolium confusum. Taxonomy (NCBI): domain Eukaryota; kingdom Metazoa; phylum Arthropoda; class Insecta; order Coleoptera; family Tenebrionidae; genus Tribolium; species Tribolium confusum. The sequence continues at coordinate 4,552,917 of JALGAY010000004.1, forward strand.
TTTGTTTGAAATTTTCTATTCTTCTAGTACATATTGAATGAGTTTTTAAATGTAGGTTAGGGTGGGCCAAAAAAATCGATTATTATTTTTTAACTTCCGACACTGAAAAATTTGTTCTTAAGCACCTTTAAAAAATGCATTTTCAAGATGAGCTCTCAATTTTAATAGGAAAGACTCTCTCATCTCAGTTTTTTTTTCAGTGTCATATGGTAAAATTCATATCTCGTTATTGCTTAGTTGTACAGAAAATTTGTATTTACATTTTTTGTAGGAAATTAAACGTTCTACAAAAAAGTTATTTTATAATTTTTTATATATCTTACCATTTAGAAGATATCGGAGGTCAAAGTTTAAAGAATTTAACAAAAATTTCTTTTCTACTTCTAAATTTTATAACTCAGAGATAAATGAATATTATAAAATGCACAACATATGGCCTTGTAGAAAATTAAACGCTCTATAAAAAAGGTCTCTTGTGGTTAATTGATTATTCTAACCATTTAGAAGATATTCGCATTTTAAAAACCAAAATTTGATACTAAATCCCCATTTTTTTAAAATGGCTTAAGTAATCGATTAACCATAAACAACCTTTTTGTAGAGCGCTCAATTTCCTACAAAACCGTATGTTGCGCACTTTATAATATTTATTTATCTACGAGTTATAAAATTAGAAGTAAAAAAGAAATTTTTGCTAAATTCTTCAAATTTTGACCTCTGACATCTTCTAAACGGTAAAAGTTATAAAAAAAATTGTAAAATACCTTTTAAATTTCCTACAAAAAATGTAAATAAACTTTTTCTCTACGATCAAGTAGTGACGAGATATGGACTTTGCCATGTGGAACTAAAAAAAAAAAATAAAAAACTGCGATGAGGGAGTCTTTCCTATTAAAATTAAGAGCTCATCTTGAAAAAGCATTTTTTAAAAGTGCCAAGAAGTGCCTGTTACGTATTTTGGAACACTTTTTTACATAGAATATTTTTGTCTTTTTTGTTTTTACTTCATTTTAGTTTCATAACAAGTATGTCAAGTACCTATACCTAACAGTTTCATATTAATTTGTCTAATATTGTCTGAAATACCAAATGATCATAAAAATGTATATATCCAGTATAATGTATATATACAGTGTGTTATATACTATTTTCTGCACGATTTTTATTAATATAACGATAAAATTGCACTTATATACTATGTTTCACCTGCACAAACTTTGACGACGGGAGCAAATTCTCTAGCAATAAGAGCAAAGCATTTCTCTTTCTATTTCTGCTCCTGGTCTCCAGGTTTAGCAGGTAAATTGTATCTATCAAAGCTCATAAAGCGGTAAAACTGCAAAATAACCGTAGATAGTTTGACAGTTTTAGTGTCAAAAAATGTGTTCTGCATTACAATAATTAATAGATAAAAGATGCATTACATCTGAAGTGACATTATCAATTCCCTTAATCGACGTTTTTTGAGGTTTCGGGTTGATTGTTTTTAAATGCTATTTCTAATTTTAAAATAAGTGAACATCTGATAGTTTGGTAAAATAAAACGCAAAAACAAATAATAAGAACTATTTTCTTATTATTTAAAATTATTTTAAAATCATTGTATCTACTATAGAGCTAGTTAGTAAGTTAATTTACAAAAAGAAAATTTACGCTATTTGTGCAAATCTGGAACGCAGCTACAGTTATAAAGCTGCCGTAATAATCATAATAAGACCCTTAGGTAACGTTACAGTGGAGTGAGAATAAAGATCGTGTGTTTGCACCTAGTTAAAAAAAAAATTGCGTTTGTAGATTAGAAGAACGTCTGGACACAGAAACTGATTATTTCTTTTAACTTTAATGTCAATATTTAAAAATTAATACACCAATAAAGTAGATTTCTCTTATAACAAAAATTATCTCAAAAATTTATATAAATAAACTTGTACTTTTGTAGTCCTCCAACGTTCGTATTTTTTTAAATAAGCATATATAGCTTTGGCGAAAATTGCTTTATTACATACTTTTGATCAACCCTGTATAAACAAATTTAAAAAGTTTTGAAAATGTAATTTATATTAGGTGTAATCCAACTTATAAGTTTACTGCAACTAAAAAAATAAAAACTTTCTAAAAAATAAAATTCTTGTTGAAGCTATCGAATTGTCGTTGTTGTTAATGTTGTCAGAATTAGGATTCTAGTACTTGTTGACAACTGAAACACAGTTGTAAACCGCATTTTCCTTTAGACGAGAAATCTTATAGCCCTAAGCTTACAAAGCTAGTTATTTTCTTGAATATCTGTTTTGCAAGTCGAGAAAATTAAGAATATACTGCAATCGATACTGCTGTTTACTTAGCTCTTGACGCATTTTTCGCGATCACGTTAATTGGTTTACCTTTATTAAGCAAGCATAAATTATGATCAATACTTTTGCTTTTATTATTTCATTATTAGATTAGAGAGATACTGGTGAAATAGATCAAGAAGATAGGATCTTCTAATTATTCGATTTTATTCTATTTATACAAACCGAAATGAGACTATTGGATGTTTACACGAAACTAAATTAAACTAAGGATTAGGAAACGAAACCCTACAATGAGATAAACCCGTGTTAAATCTTGATAATATCGATTATTGGACTTTCAGCCTAATTTTTGGAAGAAATTTCTTTTAGTAAGGTAAATGAGTGGTTAAAAAGTGACACAAAATCAATTCTGTAAAGTGTTTTACTGCTTGCTTTTAATCTTGCGACAATATCATTCTCGTTAGGTGTATTTATGTATTTACTGTGCCACATAGTAATAAATTATGAGCGAATATTAAATACAAACTAGGCTAATTACCAATTTAGCATGGTCTCTTTAGACTGAACTTGGAAAATTATACCAGAGGCCGCTCCCGGTATAATTTTAAGATAGGCACATCATGTAACTTCTATCCCTCTTTCTATCTTTATTAAATATAAATTTACGTTTGTATCATAAGTTTTAGGACATTTGGAGAGATTAGAGAACATTCTTCCTATCTGTGCTGTAGGAGACAGAGACTCAAACGTTTCAAACCGAGAGCATCCGATAGACGCCAATAAAAGTAGCCTACAGAAGTCGCTATGACAACCTTTTATATCGTACGTGTTAATAAAAAAAGACGCAAGATACTAGTAAATGAGAGAAAAAAAAGAAACGTAAATCGGTGCTCCATTCGGCGTTTTCTAGATTTTAACACATCCAAAGTTAAAAATTATAAAAAAAAATATAACTATGGTGTAATACATAATAATATTTCTTTTAAATGCTGCCTCTGAATGATAAATACTGTTTTTATATAAATTTGTGTGAAAAAATACTCATTAAAGCACTTTTTTTGTTTTAGAAGTGATTTTTAAATTTATTTTTAAGAAGACATAAAAGTAGCTACATTTTTTCAACTATAAATAAATAAAGTAAAGAGGTGTAATGTTTCAAACGGTGTTTTTGTTCAATTTTACATTCCAAATATTTATAAAATAATACGCAACTCAGTTTTTTGTTCGTCAAAAACATATATTTCTTGTTTCTGTATAATAAAAAATAATTAAATTTTAATTCAGCAATTTAAACTAGCCAATACGGTTATAATATATCATAAAATAGAAGAGATAGATGTCAACTATGGCTTCCTAAAGTAAAATTAAAAAATAGTGTTTTAAAATAATTATAAATATTTGTTGTTGCCGTTACAGTATTTTAAAAAGTCGATACTGATAATGTAGCACTCTCGTTGTCAAAAAACTGTCCTAATAAACAACTTTTTTTATTTTGTATCTCTAGGAAGCCATGGAGATGCCAGTGGCTCCCATCAGGCGCGTGCGCAGTTTCAAATAAATAAACAACTGGGGCATGTTCACATCCAACTTTCTGACGAATCACTAAATAACTGTATAATACGTATTTTACGAATCAGATAAAAAGAATATACAGAATATATAAAATGTTGCATAGATCAACAGAAAAGAGCCATTGTTTGTTAAGAAACGTTTTTTACGAGTTTATAGCAAAATTTTTCAGTTCACTTAACTTCCTGAATTCATTTGAAAACATCTTATGTTTTGTGTAGCCTCAATAAAAATAATTTGATCCTGAACAATTTAGAAATCAACTCGAAAATACTGTTATTGAATTAAACAGAATTTCTCGACACTGAAAACCGTTGTTTTGTTGAAAAATATCAGCGTTGTGAATAGAACGGGATGATTAAGGCACTCGGCACTCAGACATCAGCATACACCGCTTGTTGTATTTTAGTATCTCGAAAACACTGTTATTGAATTGAGCAAAAGTTTTCGACAATGAAGGCCGCTGTTCTGTTGAAAAATTTCACCATTGTGTATAGAACGAGATGACTAAAGCACTCGGCACTCAGACATCGCAGCATACACTGTTTGTTGTATTTTAGTAACTGCACCATAATTAATTAATTATTGTAAGTAAATGTAATTTGAAAAGATAGTTACGTTATTTAATTTCTAACAAAATATCATTGTTTTTTTTACTTTTGTGAAAAACGATTGAGAAGAGATTGCAGTGTTAAAGTCATGTTTTCTAAAATAGATAAAACAGTAAAAATGCACTTTAAAGATTAAAAAACACAAAACTTTGTATAGTAATCTAGAAATGCTAACGTTATATAGCCCCAATAAAATAATTTATCTTAAATAATGAGCCGCTTCTGCATCTTCTTGGATAACAGTGCAGCATCCATAAATCAGTCCCAAACGTAGACAAAATTTTGAGTAAAACTGTTTTAGAATCGGTCGGATCTAAAACAGCATGTCGATATATGGAAAACAGCAAAATGTGATACTGACAGAAATCGACAATTTAATTTGTAAACTCTTTGTTAATAAATTAATTTCGGACCAAAGGACATTGCCTTATAACACGTTAGCGTTTCTAGATTACTATACATAAAAAATCGGCAAATGTTTATTCATATAAAGTTAGCTTTTAAAGATTTTAGACTATGTATTCATAGTTATAAATAATTAGAAATTATGACAGCCGGCTGAATTTCAAACAAAAATGTAATATTCTTTGCTTTAGGATTTAAATATTATAAATTAGTTGGCATTGTAGGAAATAATTAGTTGGTATATTAAGAATTATAAGAAGTTAATTTGAAAAAGACTCTGATAATTATCTATTATAGTTTTCATAAATCTTACAACCAAGTTTATCTCTGTGTTTTTCACAGATAAGATTTGCAAAATAGTACAGGGTTTTCATAAATGATTGTAAGGACGTAGGCGGGCTGTGGAAATAATAAAAAATATTCTGTCTTTTAAAGACAAAGACTTTATTACTATTATGATAATTATTATTAGACAAATAAGTAACTCCAGAAACCATTTTTCAATGTTCCCTTGCGTAAACAGGACATTACAATGAATATTCGTGATATCAAAAACCTCCACAGCCACCTACGTTGTTACAGTCATTTATGAAAACCCTGTAGATGCAAAATAAATCATTAAGAGTAGAAGTGAGTCTGTTTAAGCCCAGAGATAGAAGGCTAAGACAAAGTCAAAGCCGACAATTGAGCAAAGCAGAAGAAAATCTTCTACTCCAAATCATATACAGCGTGAAACTGTTAAAACTATATCTTAACTTTTCTTAAAAATTAGTTATGACACTGACGTCAGAATTTGTCATTAAAAACTTTGTTTTACGAGTGTGAATTTTTTCAGAATTTTTATAATATTCCTTCTAATTAATATTAATTAATTTGTTTTGTGAAAAAAATATTTCAAAAAAATTGTGAATAACCGCAACAAATAATAAAGTTTTTCCGTTTTGTAAGACTGTTTTATAAGACCTATGTTGAAGCAGCATTGCCAAGGTACTCGACAATAGGTTAGACATCCACCCTTTAGCTTCTTTCTCTTGGGAATAATGGCGAATTATTTAATGTAAAAAAAAATTAAAAAAAAAAAAAGATTCAAATTGTTTGTTTGTCGATTTAGTGACAGTACTTCTTTACACAGTAAAAAAAATTAATTGAAAACCAATCAACTCTCATTTTCAGTAAAAATTTTAACTCAAGCGATTGTATAAATACGCCATTTTTTCCAAGAAAGTAGGTGAGACAAAAAAGCTAAAAGGTAGGTTATCCAGTCCATTGTCAAGTAACGGCAATGCTGCTTCCACTTTCAGGGTATGTGCATACAATGCATTCTGTTTTCAAGGTATCCCACGTACTTCAATTATTCGCTAAATAAAACAAAAATTATATGAAAAAATCAATTTTCAACAATTTATTTATACTCTTGAATAGCAATCTAGTAGAATTTACAATATTATTTGACATTGAAATTAAACTGTCACTTTGCTATTTTCCATTTTGACAACTGTCATGTCATCCAGGCACTGGCCGACACGTGTATACACTTTTTAAGAGTTTCTATAGAGATAAAAGGCGAATTTGAACCGCTTGAAGTAAAATATTTTTATCAGAAGTTTTTGAGGTAAAATCTTGACCCTGTACAAAATGTTTTTTTGCAAGACTTTGGTAGAGTGTTTCAAAATTTTTGGTTTCATTGTACTGCCAAATTCCATGCAAAATTTAAAGAATCTCTCTATAGATCCAAATTCACAGAGTCTAGTAGATTAACTCACTTTTCTAAAAAAGTTGTCCGTATTTTACAGTTAGCAATTTGAAAATTTTGAGTTTTTACTTTGAATTAAGTATTTTTGCTTATTTTAGATCTTTTAAAACTTATTAAAATAAATAAATAAACTGTCAAAGTAGTCCTAGAACAGCAAACTCAATTCATAACTTTCGGTTAGTTGTTTATTTTTTCGTATTCGTATTTGAATTCAAGATATAGACTTTTGATCATAAATCTTCTGATGTAAAATGTCATGTGGGCAAGAAATAAAATTATGGCAAAAGTTTTAAAAGTCTTTCTAACTATAGACCAGTGGCTCGACATGAAACCTATCAAAAACCACCTGATGAATCAGCTCGATCGAGTAGATTTTTTGGTAGGACTTTGTAAAGTAAAAGCTCGTTTTGGTGAGAATGAATAGGTCAATTAGCTGCGTCTTCCCCTCGATAGATTCTATTTTTGCGTCGTTGTAAGGAGAGTCGTAACTCGTAAGTATATAAGAATTCTGGCTTTGGGTCTAGTTTAGGCTTTTGGTGTCTTTGGTAAAAATTTGTGAATGGTGACGTTGTCAGCTGGCATGCGTGTTGTATTACCTCGGCCAAGTATAGACCCCGGAGACTTCGAATCCGTAGTGCCAGGACCCGGAGTAGGCCCCCTGGCCCTTCGGCCCGGTGCAGACGCCGTGTCCGTGGGCCTTCCCCTCCTCCCAGCCGCCGCAGTAGGTGCCTCCGTCGTCGAAGTCGAAGCGGCCGCCGTTCACGTGGCTCCGGGTGGTGGCCGTGCCCGTGGCCCCGGTGGCCGCAGGCGAGGAGCCCCCGCTGTCCCCCACCTGGTTCGCCTGTTGCATGCCTCCTCACCACGCACCGTCACTCACCCTCCTCATCACCACTCACAATGTCGGTGTGCGTCTTGCACGCTAGAGCTCGCTCAAAGCTTCGGATATTAATAAATATCAGCTCGGCATTTCGATCGGTCGTGCGGTAGTCGGCGCGGCACTGGCTGCTCCCCCGGGTCCGGCCGGGCGCACCGTCCCGACGCCAGCGTCGCAACGCACGCGCACCAACGCCTAAGGCGCCACCACACCACCACAAGCTTTTTTCAGCTCAGACCAAAGCGAAATTCTGACCTCAAAACAATCCGAGATAAATTACACACCAACAGCCAAGGTCCCTCACCATTGTGATGGGAGACACTATTTTTAGGAATTCCGATCCTTCCTACAGGATCTTTTAGAAGGATAACCGAACACTTGTAACAAGGTACTCACTAACGAGAACGGTATTACCCAAATGCGTCTACAAACAATTTGCATTATCTATAATTAAACATGCGGAAAATTTTACAAGATTATACATTCTAGCAAAAACAGGGCCGACGCCTGAAGGTTATTTATCACAAAAGGGCAGCTAATTAAAAGAGCAGCATTTTAAAGTTGCTGTCAAAATGATAAATCTAGAAGATTCATTCAAACAGACGAGATTCCTTAAGAAATCAAAAGTACCTAATGTAGTCTAGAATCTAGAATATTTTTTGTTTTTTACTATTCTTCACTTTTCTTTTTTTTATTAGTCGTTTTTCTTACTATTTTTTCTAAATATGGTTTTTAATTCCAATTGACGTTTTCAACTTATTAAATCTTCTTTTGTCGTTTGTTTTAGTTATATTTTCTACCTCTTCTCTTCCAATCGTTGGTTTTGTGATTCATTATTTTTTCTGTAGGCCTAGAATCTACAGTTCTTTTAGAATGAATTGTCTAAACTACGTTTGAAAAATTTTTCTTGTTTTTTTTTTTGAACATACACATTAATTTTCCGAGTTTTTTCACATTAAGTCATATTTTCCACAAATTTGTTGGGAATCTATTTTTTTAAATTTTTCTAGAATCTACCTATTCTCCTTTTTCCACTAGTTGTAATTCTCCTTATTTTTTATTTTATTTCTTCTTATTTTCTCTTTTCCATTAAATAACCTACTTACTTTAAGTTTAATAACTCAAGTCTGGATAGAACTTTTGTTTGTTTATACGTACTTAAAATTTATTTTGGTGACTTAAGAGGAGTATGGAGGTAATTTCTCTTATGGGAATTCCAATGTAAACGCGCGAATCTGTGGCACTTTTATTTATAAAAATATTTTCACAAAATTTGGCACAATCATTCTTCTCATTATGAACTACAAAATGACTGGAAGTGATTTTTAAAAAAATGTTTATAAATAATATAAAATAATTATTAAAAAATTATTAAAATTAAAAATCAACGAAATTAAAAATTTAAAAAAGTCAAAATGTTCTCCATGTTATTACAATACTTGTGGCGAAAACCGTTTTTATTTTTTTTAATAAATAAACTAGCTACAGATTCGCGCGTTTACATTGGAATCCCTATACTAGAGAAATTGGTAACTACTCCTCTTAAAAGAACGTCTAGACAACTAATATACTTTGTCAACAAATTACAAATAGGTATGTTAATTTTCTAACGCTTGCTCGTTTCTCTTTAGTTAAAAAAACTAGATAAAAGGACAAATTGTGTCCTTTAAGTACATGTTATAGTATATTAAGTATGGAGAACGGTAAGGAATGCTTACCGTTCGAAGACAATTGTTTGGAGGAGGAGCGAAGCGACGACTCCAATTATTGTCTGAGAACGGTAATCCTTAACGTTCGACATGCTTACAACGTTTTTTGCGCGATTCGAGTTTCTAGAATAATAATAATAATAATTTATATCAAAACATTTGTGATAATCGGGAAGATTGAAAATGAAAACTTTGGGTGGCTGTTCCATGGTTGCTATGGTTTTGTTCCAAACAAGTAAAATTGTTTTTTTGATACAATCATTCCTACATAGTTCTGTTTTGTGGTTCCGTTTTCGAAGCAAATATGAGCGATAGTGATAATCTACCGGATGATTTAGAAGACGCTTGGCAAGAAGGATGTTTGGCAATAATTCCAGAAAAATCTAAAGCTCGATATGAACAGACATACAAGTTGTTTAAGAAATGGCGTGAAGCAAAGATTTCTGTAAAAAAGAGCTTGTTAGCGTATTTTGTGGTGAGAAATGGACACTTGAAGGCCCCAGGCAGTTTATGGGCGGAGTATTCTATGCTGAAGAGTACAATTTTTCTTCATGATGTTATCGATATTTCTAAGTTTGCTACATTAATTGCTTATCTTAAGAGAAAAAATATTGGATATCGGCCTAAGAAGGCTAAAATTTTTACCAAAAAAGAGATGGAACAATTCTTGAATGAAGTACCAGACGAACAATTTTTAATTCAAAAGGTATGTTGTAGATGATGAGGTGGTACATCTGAGTTCTAAGGAAACAATATATTTGTAGGTAGCAATGATATTGGGAGTATCGGGCGCTTGTAGACGAGAGGAATTGTACAATATTAAAATGAGTGACATAGAAGAACATGAAGAAATGTTTATAGTAAATATTCCAAATACAAAAACGAATATACAGCGAACGTTCACAGTTATTAATAAAAAAAATGAAGCAGTTCATTATTTGGAAATACTTCGAAAATACATAAGAATTCGACCAAGCAACCCAACGTCAGATCATTTATTACTGAACTATCGAAATGGCAAATGCACTAGGCAAGTCACAGGAAAAGGCACAATTGGAGGCTGGCCGTCAAAAATTGCAAAGTATTTAAAGTCGCAAGCCCCTGAAGGTTTTACTGGACACTCGTTTCGACGCACATCGGCTACACTTTTGGCGAATAACGGAGTTGATGTGTTGGGACTAAAAAGACATGGTGGGTGGCGTTCATCAACGGTGGCCGAGAGTTACGTGGCAGATTCCCTCCAAAACAAAATTGAATTTGCTCATAAAATTTTACATAGCGATGTTGGTGGACTATTACAACAACCTGGGACTTCTACGTCGGAAAGTTTGTCTATTAACACTAGAAACTCAAATGCGAGTGGTATTACTACTATTAATTATAATAATTGTACATTTAATTTTTAATAAATAAATCGTAAAATTGTTTTTTTTTAGATTTAATGGCTTACCGTTCACTGAACGCGGTAAGTGAATTACCGTTTTGTTACACGTAGCAACCAGTAACAGTAACAGCGTCGTTACTGGAAACAGGCACAGTAATCTGATAAAAACAACCAATCGCGCAAAAAAGACTAAAGGACCGTTCATAAAATTAAAAGACTGTCCTTTGAAATAAAGGACGGTTGGCATCCCTAATCTGTTCGACAATATCGTTGATAAAAAAATGCTGTTGAATATTTGATATCAGGATGTATATACATGCTTCAAAACTTTGTAGATATAAAACGCAAAATTTCAAGATCCTTTTTCTTCTTATGAGTTTTAGAAATGTTTTTGTGAAATTTTTTGCCACTTTTCTCGCCTATTTTTGGTCACATGAACGTGTGAATAACAAGTTGTTACTTATACTACTTAACAATTGATAAAGAGCAATTACGATAGCTCTTAACTAGTAAGGAAAAAAAAACAAAAGAAAATTATCTAAGGAAAAAAATTAAAAATTTCTTTTAGAAAATTCTAGAAGAATTAAAACATTCTAAGTCTAGATCAATAAAAACTAGATGTAGAGGAACGTCTTAGGAAGCAATTTACGATACGCACCTCTGAAACTAGTAAAAAAAACAAGAAAAATAGCACAACAACAAAATAGAAATGTCGTTTGAGAGATTCTGTAATATCAAAATAGGAGTCGAATAAAACATAAAAGAAGACGATTGAAAAAGAATAAAAAAACAAGAAAAACGACGATGACTGGAAGAAAAGAAGATTAAGAAACACTACAAATGAAAAAAAAAGAAAAACCAAAGAACATTTTAGAACTTCTAAAACATCGTTTGGAAAGCCTTGAAAGGACAAAAAAGATTTTAGACAAAGTTTAAAAACGCTGGCATAAAGAGAATTGACTTGAAATAACTGTTGGAGAAAAAAAACAATAACAATTAAAAAAAGAAATAAATTTTAGAATAAAAAATGATTTTAGAAAAAAAGATTACAAAAGAAGATTCTAGAACAAGAAAAAGAACAAGAAGACGAATGAACGAGAATTATGACTAGTAGGAAAAGATGAACAAAAGTATTCCATACCACACATTATTATTATATTATAAATAATATAATATATATGTATAGTTATATATAAATAATTTCAACTTAATTTTTATAACTTCTGTTTTGTTGGGAGTTTCCAACTAAATTTAATATAAAAAAAGGAGTAACTCTTAACTAATGATTTACTCTGGCCCACCACTTCTAGGCCACCCTTAAAAGTGGGAGTGTCTGAAGGCTGCGCAGCACTTAACATGTTTTATTCTTTCTTTTCTTTTTAGACTTGGCCTATACATTAATTTTCTATTTATATTTATTTATTATCCTTTTTGGCTTTCTTGTATTTTTTCCTCTATTTTTTGAATAAATTCGTTTAGAATTTGAATTGAAGTAGATTCTTGAAAAACTTGAAAAAAAAAACAATAATAGTGCTAATACAGAAAAAAAAACAATGACTTCTAAAAAATTCTAAAGAACCAAAAGAACATTCTAGAAAAACTTGAAATACATAGTTTGGGGAAGATTCTAAAAAAATACAACTGAAGATTCCACTGGCAAATGATGCGACTGAAAAAAATAAAAAACCGGATGAGAAAAAAACTTTACAACTAAAACCATAAAATGATATCAAAAAAATTGAAAAATGTCGGTTTGGAAGTTCTACAAGAAAAAATGTAAATTTTAGGCAAAATTAAAAAAACGTTTAGAAGAAAAACGACTAAAAAAAAAAGATGAACCAAATATGTTAAGACCACTCAAAAACAAAAAACAAAAACACTAGAACAATAAAAAATGATTTTGAAAGTATAAAAACAATAATTTTTAGACGGAGTTAAAATTAAAAGTAAGTTAATATTAAAGTTAAAGTTAAAAAACAATAACAATTCAAGAAAGAACACAGAAAAATTTTAGAAAAAAAGCAACAAAGAAATATTGTAAAAAATAAAAAAACAACGATTAAAAGAAAAAAACATGAAGACTTACAAAACTAAAAGAAAAAGAACAAAAGTAGAATCAAGAAAAATTTGAAATAAAGGATTCTAAAAGAATTTTAAAAAAAGACGATAAAAAAACTTCTAAATATTTACTGCAACTAATTTTTTTTATGTGTCCTGCTGATCGTGAACGGTTTTGAGGAGAGCGAGTTTATATGGTATCTAAAACTTCAAAAATGTCTTGGACCCCAAGTAACTCTTATTATTGCCCCCGAAGCACACCCGTAGGGAAAGGGAGGTCACTACAAAAAAATTTTGGCCACTTTAGAATTTCATCACCTTGTCTACTCCAACAAAATAGTACATTTAAAAAATTTCTTTTTATTTATAATACAAAAAATTACAATACAATGAGAATATTAAAACACGGTATTATATACGACAGTAGTAAGTTTGTTAGTCTTTACAGCTAAGTCAGACAAGTTTGAAGAACGAGGTCGAATAACTAGCAAAGGTGTAAAATTAACGTATTACGTTTTGGGTATTCAGACACTTTTTTTGTCTTAATTTAAACTTTGGCAGACTTTTTCTGATAACCTTTATTAATTTTGATGATTGATCTATTAAAATTTTTCTGTTAACAACTCAGCCAAGTACTCCATGTACGTCTAGGCGTTATCAAAATTTGGTTTGTAGTTTCCACTGGAAAGGCATAATAAATAAAACTCAAAAGTGTGATAAATAGATTAAAATTTATTTACAGAAAAATAGACCACATGTCCAATAATAATGAACACACTATTGTATAACTGTTATATAAAAAAAGTAAGAAATAGAATTCCGCTTGATACAAAAGAATAAATTGCGATGAGTAAGGCACACGTTATTACCGCGTCATTCACGGACGAGGATAAAACTTCTTTCCGGAATCCTTCGCCATATCTAACAAAGTTTGAGCCGGTTGGAACGGTCTTCCATACGAATTCTGGAAAGCTTCCATCTTCCTAACCAATCTTTCAGCACCATAAGCATCAACCCAACGGAACGGTCCGCCGGTAAATGGTGGGAATCCCAACCCGAATACTGCACCGATATCTCCCTCGAGAGGATTAGCCAAAATCTTCTCTTCCAAACACAAAACAGCTTCATTCACAAATCTCGATACCATCCTCAACTGCTTATCCTCATCCTCAAACGATCCTTTTGGCTCAATCGAGTACCGTTTGATAATATGCATCGCATCAGCGTTCACATCACGACTTTTGCTGCCTTTTTGATAAACATATATTCCTTTACCAGACTTACGACCCAAGAAACCAGCTTGGACAATATCGCGCATCACTCCCATATCACCACCTCCAAAACGATCACCAAAGGCTTTAAGAAGATCAGGACCGATATGCGAAGCCACGTCCAAACCAACTTCATCAGCTAATGTTGCGGCACCCACAGGAAAACCGAATTTCTTCGTCAAGGAATCAAGTTCTTTAGGTTCGACACCTTCTTGGAGCAGTCTTACAGATTCAGCCATCATTGCTGATAAAATACGGGTAGTGTAAAATCCAGGACCGTCTCCTACAGTTATTACGACTTTGCCTTGTTTTAGACCTACATCGACAGCAAGAGCAGTGGTGTCTTTGCTAGTCTTATCAGTTGTGATAATTTCCAACAGTTGCATTTTGTCGACTGGGGAGAAGTAATGCATTCCTGGGAGAAAATAAATAGTTAAATAAAATAGTCAAAATAACAAAATGCTGGAACACTCTGTTGTTGCTATGACAACTAGTAACGACGTCGCCTAAATTTGATTGGTTACTTAGAGATGAAGAAATATCAACTTGAGATTTGACCATTGGTGTTCAAAGATCCGAACTCAATTCATTTCCATAGTAGTTGTAATAGCAACACGTATTTAAAATTTGTTATTACCGATAACTTTATCGGGCCTTGAAGAAGCAGCAGCAATTTTCGAAATTGGAATAGCACTTGTGTTTGTTGCAAAAACACAATTTTGAGGTATAACAGCTTCGACTTCTTTCAAGACTTTATGTTTGATATTTAAATCTTCAAAAACAGCTTCAATTACAATATCAGCCTTTTTGAAACTGTTGTAATCAAGTGTTGCATTTAAGTTCGACAAATATCTATCTCTTTCCAAACTGAAATCGAAAAAAATATTAGATCAGAAAAAATTTTTGGAAGATTGTATATACCCGGTCATTTTTTTCCTTTTAACAGCATTTTCAAGACCTGTTTGAATTTGACCAAGTCCACGTGCTAAACCAATAGGATTTGTATCTTTTAAAATAACATCATAGCCTTTATCAACAGAAACATGAGCAATACCAGCACCCATTAACCCAGCTCCCAAAACAGCAACAGTCTTAACATCTCGTGAAGGTCTCCCAAACCGATTTTTCTTACACTCAGTTTGACCACGGAACAATCCTAATAAACCTTTAGATTGTGGTGTCATTGCAAGTTCTCCAAAAGCTCTAGCTTCAGCTTCATATCCAGCTTTAATGCCTTTATCAATTCCAGTTCGGACAACTTCTAAAATCCTGAGTGGAGCTGGATAAAGCCCTCCTGACATTTTCATAACTTGTGCTTTTGCCTTTCCAAAAATCTGGTCTTTGACCCAATTGTACTGCAAAGCAAATTCCAAAACTCTATCCATTAGTGCCGTTTTCTTCCTATCAACTTTCAATTTTCCACTGGCTAACTGTTTAGCAATATCAACCGCAACCTTTTCGAGATATTCCCTCGTGACTGTTTCTGGTGTATTCAAACCAGGTCCCAAAGGATCAACCAATAAATCAACAACACCCATTTTCTTTGCTTTATCTGCTCTTAGTGTCTTTCCAGTCAAACTCATATCTAAAGCGTTTGGAACAGAAGTCAAACGTGGCAAACGTTGAGTACCTCCAGCACCAGGAAGTAATCCCAACATCACTTCCGGTAATCCTAAACCGGTTTTTTTATCTTTGACTGCAATTCTATAATGACAGGAGAGTGCAACTTCAAGACCACCACCTAAACATGAGCCTTGGATAGCAGCAACGACTGGTTTTGTGCTGTTTTCAATAGCAGAAAGCATTTGTTGACCTTCGCGAGATATTTTCGTGGCTTCTTCAGCTGACTGACATTTTTCAAGCATTGATATGTCAGCGCCAGCAATAAAGCAGTTGGGTTTGCCAGAGATTAATACTGCAGCTTGAATTTGGCTGTTTGCTTCGATCTCATGAAGGACAGAACCGAATTCGCCCATTACTTCGCCATTTAAAGAATTCACCTAGAAAATAAAAAAAATATTTGTCTTTCTGGGGATAACAATATCATAAAATCGAGGGCCTTTGGCCCAGGTCGAAAACCAAATTGAGCAATGTCTATTCTCAAAGAAAAACTTGCCCATTCCGGAAAAAAATAGTACATCCAATAAATGTAAAAATTTGAATATATTTTTGAAATATTTTAACCAAAAAAATCCTCTAAAAGGGTGTGAAATGTTAATAATGTAAGATGTTAATGTAGATTATATAAAAAAAACAAAGTCACACCCTTCTACACGGTGTTTATAAATGTTTGTAGGGTCTTAGGAGGTTGTGGAAGTTTTCGGTGTCACGAATATTCATTGTAATGTCTTATTTCCCCAACGGAATATTAGAGAATGGTTTCTGGAGATACTCAATTGTCTAATAATAATTATAATAATAGCTAAAATCATTGTCTTTAAAACGCAGAACGTTTTTTATTGTTTCAACAGCCTCCTACGGCCCTACAACCATCTATAATTCTATATACACCTCGTAAAGAATAAATTTTCTTAATAATATACAACAAATCGAATTAACTGACTCCTACATCTACGGAAATTCTATGTTTATAGTCACATACATTGTGCTCTAAAATGACCCAAAGTTTTCATCTTTCATAAAATGCATTTCTAAAAAATTAAAAACGAAAAAATGTTTATTGAAACGCCATTTTACACAAATTTTAATTGTTGCTATTAGATATTAAAATAAGCAATTCGTGTTTTGTCAGAAACGACGTTTTGTTAGGATGCAGTACTGCAGAAATCTGTAATTGACAATACGTTTTGCCAACACGAGAAGACACCTTCTAATTGGAGTTAAAAATATAAAATAATTTCGTATTTCTCATATAACAATTAATTAATTTGATTTTTACCTGTTATTAAGCCAAGAAGTTCTTTTTCACGTTTCTGTTTAATTTTTTTTCATAAAAACTAGATAAAAAACGCAACTATAAAAAGTATATTGCATAAGACTCATTCATTACTTAGCTATTCCTGCAACAGTAATAGTCTTATGCAACTCTCCTAATAATATACTATTTTAATTTTTTTTTAATGTTTTTTCACCTTGTCCCCTATTATACCTTTATTTGTCTCTTCTGAGATTATAATCTGGCTACAGACCTCTTTGGTTTGAGTTTCGTAAATCGCCCGAGAGCCATAAACATCTAATAACATTCATGGTGCATACAACGTTTTAGGTTTCACTTACAATAAATTAAAATAAAATGCTGTTCGTTGATAAGCACATCTCTTGATAACAGGTGGACCAATTTGGCTATATATTTATTTAAATGTTTGTAATAGTCCAAATAAGATTTTTACGGAATAAAAAATTGAAAAAATTCTCGAGAAACTAAAAAATTCGGAAAAAACTGAAAGTGCATTTTTTCTATGAAATTTTTGTATGAATCTCTAAAAGACTATTACTCACAATTCCACAAGAGATAAGCATTTTTTGTTTTGTTCATGTTCCTGGAAAAAATTTCAGGAAAAAAATTAGAATAATTATAAAAAAAAGTCGGGAAATTCAAAGAAACCACAAAAAGCATAATTTTTCAAAGTACTCAGCAATCTGGTTGTTTTTTAAAGAGTTAACAATACGTTTTAATGGTAAATTTTGTATTTGGAAATTACCTGTTTAAATAATAAAATACTTTTTTATTATTATAATAATAAAATACTTTCTTATTATTTAACAACTGTACTAATCAGTCCAGTTTTCGAAAAACATTTTTGGCAACTACCCTTGCTTAAAGGAGTTTTTGAATTTTTTTTTTTCAGTTCCCAAATGGATATTACTGTTTTGACATGTCTCTTCAATTTTACAAAACTCTTCTTTTTTTAAATAATTGTAATTTGTAAAATTATTTTTAAATCGGCCGTCTAATTAATTCAAATTCGTCTAATTATCAGTTTAATGTTCCAGATAGTAAAAAAATTAAATTCCCTAACATTTTAAAAAAATATTCGCTGACTTTATGTGAAAAAAAAAATAAATTCCCTGTCATTTCCAGGTTTTCCAGGTTGTGAGAAATTCTCCAACTTGGAGAAATAATCCTAAAGTTAGAACACTAGCAAGTCTAGCCCCACGCAAAACACGTGGCAAAGCCCTGTAGAAGATTGTTCTAGTAAGGGGTGTAATGTATAGTTTAGTCAAATTTGATCAAGTAGTGTTCGAGGTATTTTGACATTGGTTTTGGGCTCGCGGAAAATAATTTGGTTTTTTCTGAGTCCTGTTATAACATCGACTTCCTTTTCGATGAATTTGTTTTTGTTCAAAGGTCGTTTTCGAACGCAGACTGTTACGAGACGGTCTTCATTACATCATCAGGTGTCAAAGGTTTACAGTCCAGGTTTTTACAATAATCTGAGATCATTTGATGTAACTCCCAATGAGAGTTATCTGATTGTGAGTTCCGTTTGGTAAATTGAACTTTTCCGCTTTGAATTCCGCTTGTATCTCCCGACATTTCATTAGTTCTTTTGTAATTTGCTGACTTTCTTCACTACTGATCAGGAGGTTGGAGAGTACTTTTCTTTTGCCTTAGAGTGCTACTCAAATTGTCTTAGGTCATTTTGGAGTTTGATAAATGGACCCAATTGTTGGAGACTGCTATACACCCACGTTTTTTTGCGTATTTCGAGTAAAGCAATATCAGCATACCAGGTGTGCACTCTAATCCTTGAGTATCTGGTATTATGTTGTCTATATGAGGATTTAACCTGGTGACTTTGCCTTCAGTACCTATCACCTCCTTCAACTCCTACAATGACCAGCTCATGGTTGATGCTGGCTATAATTCCTACCATCAATTTGTTCGATATTGATAGTTAAGCTAATTTCAAGCACTTTCCCATTTATTTTTTGATTGTAAGTTAAATAATGTTTTTTTTTTTGACAAGTAGTGTAAAATTTTGTTTTACTATATTCCTATCTGACAAGGCTTAATAAATAAATAAGTTGTTGCCAAAACAGCAAATATTCACTGATAAGTAAGGTAAAAATCGGATAAAACGCAAAATACTCACTTTAACTCCTGGTGAATCTAAAACAATGACTGCAATATTATCAACAACTTTCAGTTTAGTGTGCTTCCTTTCATGCGAGGCCATCCCGCGAATTTGGGCTGAAAAAAGGCATTTATTACATTTCATTTAAATCCAGCAGGTGCAAAGTGCATTTACACCAAAATTTAAATAAATCTGATGAAAATTTGAGGTTACCTGTGTTTTTAAATTTTATGTTGGTACGGGATATTTTCGATAAGGCCCCAAAAAATCGTAGTGTCGACATTTTAATTATAATTTAATAAATTAATAACACAAACACTCCCAGCACTCCCCCAGTCTTTTCAAAATGAACCGAATTATGAACTTTGCCCAGTTGGATAACTATTTTATGCATTCATGACTTTTGATCATGTGGATTTGACATTGACAATGCATTACAGAAATCTGTTCTTGATAAAAATTATTGCCGATAGAGGACGCCACTGAATTTAACCAAATTGGCCAACTGATACAAACATAAAAAAGGTTTTGTGTTTTTATTATAATTTGTAAGGACATAATTATAAGTAAATCCTACATTAAAATAACAATATCTGCTATTTAATAAAATAAGAACAATAAACTTTAAGATAGTTTTGCGTTTTATTCACGATATTATGAATAACACGGCAGCCGCATCGACATTCTAATGCATGTGGCATATGGCATGGTACGACTGGTTGCATATTACCAATTGCAGTTTGCCTAAATAAATTTGCATATTAATAAAAAGAAATTATTAGAATGTTTACAATCTTGGACAATGATTTAGAAAATGATTTTTCAAAGTCAAAATTAATACAAGTAGAAATTTATTCGGAAAAAGAAGTGAAAGATTTAAATATCATAATAAAATCATAAAAAAAATGTCAAATAAAAAATTTAAAACACAAGTTGAAAAAAAAATGAAAAAAATTAAATCTTTTATGGTAAATTATGGTAAAAAAAACACGTCGTTCTATAAAATAGTTAATTCAATTAACAAACATTTGGTCTTTATATTAAAAATGAAAATTTTCCTTTAATTGAAGAGGTATACAAAAAAATACTTACCCAAAAACAAAAATTTAAAACTGTTTTGTTTTACAATTAAAGCCACCAAATTATTTTATGCAAGTTTCTAAACTCTTATATCAATTAAAAAACTGCAACATTTATTGTTAGCAATAATGCCCAATTATAGTGATTTATTACTGATTTACAACGCAATAAAAAAAACAACATCAAAAGTAAATTTAGAATAGTGATAACTGAAAATCCACAATTACAGTAATTACACATAAATTATTGAATTTATTCGATACTAGAACATTACAACTTAATGTAAATAAAAAAAATAAAATACTGTGTGTCTCAAAAATAATACTGAGTCAACCAAAAAAGTTGAAAAAGGATTGAGATGGAGATGACCAACTGTAAATCCACTAAAAATTGGAGTAGCTACAAGGTATTTGTATGTATTGATACGAATACTCGAAATAACAATAAGATAAAAAGAGTGTCGAGTAAATAGTTTGAGAAAATACCAGTCGCAAGTCACACCGTGGCGTGAAATCCCACGAAACCACTATTAGCCACGCCCATAGATAGGGTTGCCAACCGTTTTTTATTTCAAAGGATAGTCCTTTAATTTTATAAACTGTCTTTTAGTCTTTAACATGTACTTAAGGACACAATTTGTCCTTTTATCTAGTTTTTTTTACCAAAAAGAAACGAGCAAGCCTTAGAAAATTGAGATACCTATTAGTAATTGGTTAATTTCAAAAATAAATTAATTGTCTAGACGTATTTTTAAGTCACCAAAAGCTGCGTTCGGCTTTGCCACTCCGAGTGCACCGCCTCTTTCCTTATCTACTTCGTTGATTCCATATATCACCAACTCTATCGGGTGACCAGAATTTGATACTTTTTGACACTGTATCCAAAGCAACAGACGCTCTTTGTGCACCCAGTTATTGGATGGGGCAGAAAGAGTGTATGTTGTCATGAAAACAGTCTTTAAATTAGTAAATCTTGAATGCAAATAATGCGACGGATTTATCTGTTTTGAATGAGACAAACAAAGACAGAATAGGTGCACTCGGAGTAGCAAAGCCGAACGTACCTAAAATAAACTTTCAATACGTATAAACAAACAAAAAAATAAGAAAAATTACGACTGGTGAAAAAAAGAAGAGCAGAAAAAGATTCTAGAAGAATTTGAAAAAGTAAATTCTATATAAATTTGTAGAAAAAATGACCTAATGACAAAAAAAACTCAGAAGATTAATATGTATGTTGTACAAGAAGAAAATACAAAGAAAAATTTTAAAAACGTAGATTAAACAATTCTAAAAAACTGTGTAGGTTCTAGGCCTAGGTATAGAAAAAAATAATATTTACAGAACCAACGATTTGAAGAGAACAAGAAGACAATACAACTAAAACAAAGGATAAAAGAAAATTTAAGAAGTTAAAAACGTCAATTGGGTGGACCTAGTGAAACAAAATTCTAGGCAAATTTGAAAAAAAAATATTTGGAAAAAAATATGAATTAGAAGAACAACTAAAGAGAAAAAAGAAAAGTTAAGAAACCAAGAAAAATTCTAGAATAATAAAAGAATAATCCTTCGAGCCGGATACAAAAAAAACTATTTGTAGATATAGAGCAAATCGCTTTTCGCCTCGATGAAGAAAAAAGATTTGAGTATAGACAGAACATTTTGAAATAGTCTTGTTTATAGCATTCTTTTTTTAGACTTTTATTTTTGTTTTTGTTATTTTACTGCTTTTACTACTGTTTCAGGGCTTATTAGATCTTATAAGCGCTAAAACATTAAAAATGAGATAATTTTTTATAAACAAATAAACAGAAATACTGAACATAAAACATAAAATTTTGGGAGACTTTATATTTTTATATTTTTTTTATTTTTATACAAAAATTGATGGTCCTTCAACCAAGATATTAAAAAAAGTCTGAAATTAGAAGAGGCAATTTGCAGTAATTCTCGTTTTCGTCTTTCAAAAATGTATATTTTAAAATTTTCAATAGAATTTAGGAACCAAAGGTATATAGCAGTTTTTATTTGTTTATAATAAACCTTGTAATATGCAAAAAAAATTGTCTTGCCTCATTTGCTAACAAACTAACAGGCCTTCAAATTTAGAATTTTTGAATCATTTTATGTTCTTTTCTCTCCACATCTAATCAAAAATCAAGATGGCTTTATGTATGGTCTAAACAAGCAATAAACAGTAATCAAAATTGCGTCTAGTTCATTAAATTATTTCTTTGACGTTTCATAAAATGGCAAAATTTATTTTACTTCTTGCAATAATTTATTTAGCTCAATGTATTAAATCTAAAAAATATGAATATGACCCAACGAAATTTGATCCGACTACAGCAAATTATTGTGATCCATTTGAAATTTGCGGTATGGATACATCGACTGCTTGCGATTGTAGAAAACATCCCGAACGTGAAGAAGATGGATTAGAAAACTATCTTGTTTTTCGAAATACTGTAGTTCACTATGCAAACTTCCTGAGAAATAAACTAGCATCTGGAGAGGAAAAAAGACCAGAAGTCAAACTCGGTTCAACAGTATCTAACATGATAGCTTTATCCTACGACATGGAAATGGAATATATAGCCAGATGTTTTTTGAGAAGTTCGTTTAAGGGACGGCATGACCCATGCAGAATGATGTCAAGAAATGCAAGAAATAGAGCTATGGAACAAGGCTTTGGAGGAGGTGAAATTCGAGTGCTGAGAATGGATGATCCTAAGGATCATCTAACTGCTTGGTATGTTTTAAACTAAAAAAAATAAATATTATAACATCTTAAAGGTATGACGAGATACTAGATATGAGTGCAGACGATTGGATAAATTATAAAGGGTCGAAAACAAGTCACGGTAAGATTGGGCATGCCACCGCGCTTCTTTGGGCGACTTCTACTCACATGGGATGTGCTAGAGGATGGTATAACGATCCAAAAAAATTGAACTTTGTTAGAGACACATACAAACATGTCTTTTTATGCAATTTTGCTAACTTAGGCAAGTATTATAGTCGAGCTATGGATTTGACACCTAACGCGGCAAGACATCTAGTAGTCAAAAAAGGACAACCCTGCTCAGCCTGTCCTGCAAATCTTAAATGTAATTCGTTATATCCAGCATTATGTGGAGAAATCACAGTACCTGAAGACCCACCCTATGAATTTAATGACAATCCTTTGGTTTATGACGATACTGATGGAAAAACACGTTTAAGGATAAATAAAAAAGCAGTAATTATTGTTGCAATATGGCTGCTTATGTAAATTGCAAGAATAAACAAAACACTAAATTGTAAATGTAAATAAATAAACGGTAAACGACATCCAGAAAAAAGCTGATTTTTGACTTTTCAGAAAATTTTACTCTTGTTGATTTAGCCTGCTTGTTTTCAAACTTCTAAAACACAAATTACTTTTTAATTAACTCGAACGGTTCTCGAGATAATCGAGATTTTATTGCTAGAAAATATTTAAATTGGGCACAAGTTTTATTTAATAAATCTTATTTAATATCTCTCCTTTATTATGGAACTATGTATTGAGCCACTGGCGACAATGCTGGCATAATAAGCAGGACACCCATTGTGTTGAAAAACCATTTCCATTCAGTAGTTTAACGGCAATTTATCCAGTTTATCAGCTAAAAAATATTGCAAAATTTCCAAATATGAATTACGGTTTAAATTGTGATCAAAAAAATATGGGTCAATGATGCTATAGTACAAAACCGCACACCACACATGAACTTTTTTTAAATATTGTCTGCGACAAGAAATCCTGAAGTTTAGATTTGTCTCACTCTAGTACCGGCAATGTTGAGATGAAACGACTCCCTTAGTTGAAAAGGTTGATTCATCGAAGAACAAAATTCGTTTATGAAAATTTAAATATTGCAAAACTCTGTATGCCATTTCTAAACAAAAAAACAAACGTTTGACTTCATCACTATTTTCTAAAGTTTGTCTAAATTGCGGTTTAAATGGTAAAATTTTGTTCTCCTTGAAGATTCTTTTTAAATAAGATTTACTTATCCCAGTTTGTATTGCCCTCCTTCTTAAAGACAACCTTGGAGCTTCTCTTGTGGAATAACTGGCAAGAACTGAAGCAGCATCGTCTTAATTGAACAACTTCTTTGACTTCTTAATGTTTAAAACCTAGCCCACAAAGTCAAAAGTTTTGACGCGGCAAGTAATCAATTCATTTTTGATAAATATAGATGATAAGAATTTATTAATACATGCTACATTCACTAAAAATACAAGATATTGTGCAAAAAGACACAGGATGTCCTTCTTATAACAATCCCCGATACGAAGACCAACATCAAGAGAGTCTTTCTAGTGGTAGCTGAAAGCGACGCTGTTAATCCTCTAGAAATATACTAGAAATATGTTCGACTACGGCCAGCAAAAATTGAACACGATTACTTTTTGATTTCCTATCGTAATGGAAAATGTACGAGACAACGTGTAGGAATCCATTCTTTTGGGAAAATGCCCTATATTGTTGCTGAATTTTTGAAACTACCAAACTCTGCAGAATATATAGGACATTGCTTTCGAAGAAGTTCTGCGACTCTGGCGGTAGATGCTGACGTTGGTTTAACTTTTTTAAAACGGCTAGGAGGATGGAGGTCAGTCAGTTTTTCACAAAATCATTGTCTTTTTATTCTAAATAATTACTAACTCCAAGTCATCATCAACAGCAGAGGCATATATAGAAGAATCAATTGAGAAGAAGAAAAAAATGTGCAGAAAGTTAATAGGAGAGAAGGAAACCAATAAATCATTATCGAGTAACAAAATATCTGTTACTACCGAAGTTGCAACGTTAAAAGAAATTAACACGACACCCTCAAGCTAGTGTATTTCGTTTAGAATAAAGTTTCTTAATTCTTATATTCAACAATTATGCTTTATTTACCCAAATGATCCTCAAAAATTGCCATGGCAATTTTTTTTAAATTCAGTCCGAAAAAGACTCAATTTACGGACTCAAAATAGTCCGTAAAATAACTGTTTTTGGGAGCGTGTACAAAAAAGTAATTTGTGTTTTGTGAGTTTGAAAACAAGCAATCAACAATCAACGAAAGTCAACAAAATAAGAAAATTTTTCCTCTTTTAAAATCGATCCTGAGACTATAAATAAATAAGTATCGCAACGTCCGACTGACTTCCGCCCTATTTGGAGTAAAAATTTAGACGAAAACATCAATATTTTGAAATGTTGGACTTTATTTGAAAATTCATGAATTTATTTTTGATGTAAAAATCAATATAAACTAATAAAAGCTTTTGTTAAATACAGCATAAAAGAAATTAAAGACATCCTGTACGGTTTGATAATTTTTGTAACAATACATTTAAAATTATTTACTGAATATCTGTCCCAAATAAAACAAGTTTTAGCCAGACATTTTTATTGCCAAAGTTCCAAAGTCACTCTTCACCAGACAGTTTCATTTTATACTCTATGACACAATTCTTAACATTTAATAAATACGCCACAATGTCATCGACAAAGTCTTCAAATTCTCTACAGTATTTTTCTGGTTCCTTATCAATACACTTATTTAAATATTTATTTTCTTTCACCGCTTCTTGCAGTTTATCCGTAACTCCTTTTTGTAACTTCACAACTTTGTCTTTAGTAATTTGCAATTCTTCGGTATTATCACAAAGCCGTTCCTGATAAATCTCTTCCTCTGATCCAATCGAAATAATTTCGTCATGATTTTCGTTAATAGTTGTGAGTTGTTGGATTTCACCTCCGCCTAACTCCTTAACCCTGTCAGCATACCGCAGTGTATTCAAGGTGTTTTCACACGAACTGACTCCTGGAGAAACCATTGCAATCATACACGTTTTGGAATTTGCACCAATAAAAGAATCGCGGAGTACTTGAGTCAGTTTACTTAACCTGAAGGGCAGATGAGCTCCCTTTCGTCCCAAAGCTCTAATGCACTCTTTAAGAGCCAAAAGAGACTTGTTTATTTCACCTCCTTCCATTCTTGTTGTCTTAGTCGATGACAAAGTATCTGCCCCACGTTCATTCCCTGCCAAATCAATCAAGGAAAATTTTCCGTGAAGAGTGTTAAACTTGTTGGCAGGTTTTAAATAAATTTGAAACACTGCATGAGACCGTGATGAGTTTTCATTAGCGGATGTTTGACCAGAAGTCCTTGCTGTATTTCCTCGATTTATTAAATCCAGGACTTCGTTTACTGAAGAGACGACTTTTTCTGTAAGTCCAACAACTTGAACTTGTTGTTTTCCATCTTCTAGGATTTTTAGGTCGGCTTTTCTGTTAAGAAGATCAAGGACTTTACGAGAATAGATCTCGAAGAAGCTGCAAGTGACGATAAGATTCAGTTGTTTGTATTTAGGACTAGCGACAAGACGAAACACATCCGTTGCAGCCATTGCATAGATGCCTTTATTTGGGCTAGACCGGAAAAAGTCGCCGCTCATTGTAAAGGTTTTTCCAGAACCGGTCTGGCCGTAGGCAAAACATGTTGCAAAGCCTCCTTCAAAGACTGTTTTTATCAGAGGCTGTGCTGTGTATTTGTAGACGATTTCGTTGTCGCATCGTTCATTAAAAGTGTAGTCAAATTTAAATAAGTGATTTTCCAGATATTTCGTCAAATCGACTTTGGTCTTAGGTTCATGAACAATAATTTGGTTCTTACTGGGAACCGTGATGACATCGACTTCCTTTTTCACAACTTCGCTCTTATTTAATGGTCGTTTTCGAACACAGACGGTTATAAGTCGATCTTCTATAGCATCGTCAGCTGTCAAAGGCTTGTAGTTTAAGTTTCTACAATAATCGGATATCATTTGATTTAACTCCCAATGGGGGTTATCAGCGTTCCGTTTGTTCAATTGAATCTTTTCAGCTTTAAACTCTGCTTGTTTCCTTCGACGTTCAATTCGTTCATGTTCCAACTTACTGACTTTCCTTACAACATTACTTTCAGACAAATTAGACATGTGCTCGATGACAGATCGGGACGTTTGCGGGAACTTTTCTTTGATGGAGGCTCTATGTCTCGCAGTACAAGTCACATTGTCTTGAGTCATTCTAGATTTTGAGGATTTCACACGGTTGTTAAAAACTGCTATAGATTGACGTTTAGGTTTTTCGACTAAAGCAACATCAGACGAACATTCTAGTCTTTGAGTATTTGGTTTTATAGTGGCTATATGAGGATTTAGCCGGGTGACACAATTAAAGTCTACTTCTTTTCCTTTGGTTTCACCTGCCTCAAACCACTCAACTCCCACAATGTCCAGCTCATGGTTGATGCTGGCCACAATTGCTGGGTGAACTCTACCATCACTGCGTTCAATATTGATAGTTGAGCCGATTTCAAGAACTTTCCCATTCATTTTTATTTGAACAATGCAAAGTAAAAAGCAAAATTTTGTTGACAAAATTTTGTTGCCAACGTATTCAATTTTTTTATTATGCGCACATTTGATACACAAAGTTTTACAAAACAACACAAATTCACGGATTTTTTTGATTTATAATAACGAAGAATTAGTCTTCGAGAACTTTTTCAACAAACGGAACAATGAGTCATCCATCATTCATTTCTGTTGGGAATTGAATGCACATTTTGGTTGCATTACACTAATCTTGTTATTCATGTTATATATTTTTTTTTATTATTTTTATGTTGAGAATTTTTTTTATTTTCGTCTGCATGTGATATGTATTATTTTATATTTATTTGTATATATGTATATATCGTGTCTTTCGGAGGAGACGTTAAGCCGTCGGTCCCGGCCAGCAATGGTCGTTAAGTCATGCCAGAGGCTGTAGGTTTGACTTGAAAACTCTGGCACTTGTGTGTTGCATTATCACCATACCAAACCAAATATTTTTGTTAAGTTTTTTTATTTTAGTTATTTTGGAGTTTATTGTTATTTTTATTCATTAATTTGATATAATAAATTTTCCTTTCAGCAAATATTGTTTGTTTTCATAATAAATAGCTATAAAATAAAAATTAGACATGTTATTTTTTTAAAATAGTTACTAACATTTACAAGTTTCTTTGCAGATTTTGATTAAAATATCACTATTATATAATAGTGCTATTTTAATCAAAATCTGCAAAAAAACTTGTATATGCAAAAATAATTGTAAAAACCAAAATTAAGATCCTTTTGAATCTCCCGCTTTTCACATTAGTAACACACTTGAACACGAGGGGGCCTGTGCTGTTAGTAAAATAACAGGAACTTTTCGCTTCTTAAGTTAAGTGTTCTGTGTTTGGTTGGTAAGACTGGTAACTAGTCAGTCGGTCGCATGCATGTTGACTAGGGTGGACCAAAAATATCGAATATTTTTTTTACCTTCCGACACTGAAAAATTGCTTCCTAGTCACCTTTATCAAAAAATGCTTTTTAAAGATAAGCTCTTAATTTTAATAGGAAGGTCTTCCTCATCTCAGTTTTCTATTTTTTCTTTAGTTCTATTTGGCAATATTCATATCTCGTCACTACTTGATCGTAGGAAAAAATTTTATTTACATTTTTGGAAAAAATTGAACGCTCTAAAAAAGATTTCTAACAATTTTTTTATAACTCTTGCGTTAAGAAGACATTAGAGGTCATAAATTAAAGAATTTAACAAAAATTTCTTTTTTATTTTAAATTTTATAACTCGTAGATAAATAAATATTAGAAAATGCGCAACATATAGTTTTGTAGGAAATTAAACTCTTTCCAAAAAAAGTCTTTTGTGGTTAATCGATTACTCCAACCATTTAAAAAAAAAAATCAGAATTTAATCTAAAATTTTGGTTTTTAAAATGCGAATATCTTCTAAGTGGTTAGAGTAATCGATTAACCACAAGAGATCTTTTTTGTAGAGCATTCAATTTGTTCTAAAATTATATATCTTGCATTTTCTAATATTTCGGGCAATAGTCACGGCGCAATAATGTCCTTCTGGTATTTTCTCAGACTATTTACTCAAAACTCTCTTTCTCTGGAAATATTCGAAACAATAATATAAAACAAAATAAAATTGTTATTCTTATAGTACAAGATCACGACTCAAACGATCTACCCTCATCTGTTTTTTGAATAATAGCTATTTATGTAATAAGTATATAATTTAGGTCTTTTTTGTACAAGTCCTACAGATTTAATTATATACGAATTGCATACAAAGCCTTATGTCTGACTGCAAAACCAATAAAAGAATAAAAATTAATAAAAAAATCATAAATCTAGTAAAAGAACTCAACTAAGTGAGCAAGTTGTCTCCTTAGTTACGCAGAGTTTGTTATTTTATTTGTGAAAAATTTGTCAGATGCAAAGTGCAAGTGTGCAGTTCTAAGAGTTCTAATAAGAAAGAAATCATAAATATTGCTGCTGCTGCTGAAGATTCACTATTACCAATAAAATCTAGGCCCGTATATGAAGAAACGTACCGTGCTTATCGGAAGTGGTGTTATATCCTAGCCAAGCTACCTCTAATTGAACTATACTGAATCTCATAAGTAAAGCCCAGATTTTAGAATTTAAGTAGTTATTTACCTAACAAGTTATGAAAAGATCGCTGCAAGTAAAAATTTCAAATTATGCGAATATTATGTACCAACAATAAAAAGAAAACAAAAGATTTGTACGAGAAGATTGTAAACTTTAAGAACAGAAAGAGAGAATATAAAAAGTAAAAGGCAAAATACAAAAAAATGCAGAAAAAAGAAAAAAAGCACAACGCTCAAAAAATAAAAGATGTAGAAGAGAAACTTCTACTAAGGATACAACAGAATTAAACAACAATTTCAACCTAAAACCGTATTTTGTCGAGATAAACATAACCAATTTGTGGGAAACGAAAAAGAAGTAACAGAAAGATGGGTTGAATATTTTGAAGAAGTCTTAAACAAATCGTTGACCAAAATAAGAACAATTAAAGAAGAGAAAGAGAACAAGAAGAAAGAGAAGAAGAACTTTCCACATATGATAAAGTTAAAAATATTATAGAAAAACAGAGAAACAACAAAAGCCCAGGAAAAGACAACATACAAGGAAAAATAATAAAGTACAGAAGAGAAACGATGACGATGATGATATATAATTTAATTAAAAATGTATGAATAAAAGAGCAAATACCTTAAGCAAGGAAAATAGCAATACTAGATCCAATCCATAGAAAAGGATACAAGACGAAATGTAAAAATTATAGAGAAATAGGCGTTAGTAAACATCGTATATGACAACACTACTAAACAATAAACTGAAAGAACATATAGAAAAAGTAGTAGAAGAATACCAGTGTGGTTTTAGAAAAGGAAGATTTGTAGTAGACCAAATATTTTTATTACAACAGATACAAAAAAAAGTCACCAACAAAAATTAAAAACATATTTGCTTTTTATCGACTTCAAGACGGCCTACGACAGTACAAACAGAAAGCAATATACCAAGCATTAAAAAAATCTTAAAACACCTGATAAAATTGCAAGATGCAAGAGAATAGGCTCGAGAATAGGGTTCGGGTTAATGGAAAACTGTCAAGAAAGTGTTTAATGGCTTAAAACAGGAAGACCCACTTTCTTCGACATTATTTAGAACAAATATTAAGACAAAGTACTATATATAGAAAAGGTCTGCTTTTCCACCAACATCATCAGTGCCTTGCATTTGCAGACAATGTAACACCTATAACAAGAACCAAAGATGAGCTATCAATTGAGTAACAAGAAGATGATTATACGCGGAAAAAATCGGGCTAAAAATTAATTTAAAAACTTACTAAATTTATGCCATGGGAAGATGAAAGTATTCAAAGAAAACTTCATCTAGAAATAAAAATAAAGAAAAGGGAAAAATAAAAATTCAAAAAACTCAACAGATTTGTCACTAAGAAAGTGTAATAGACAATAAAAAACCATCAAATGCTAAAGAGATAAAAGCAAGAATAGCAACTGAAAACAAAAGTGTCTCTGCACTATACTCTATACTACGTTCAAAAGCCGTAGCAAGAGCAACAAAACTTGACATTCTACATCTACAAGACCATAATACGACCAGTAATATACGAGAAATGGACACTAAGAAAACAAAATATGCTGCAGATATGGGAAAGAAAATTTATGAAGGGAAAAAAGTAGGAGACTTAGAAGAACAAACAAAGAATTACGAACATTATACAAAAACTCTGATATAGTAGGAGTAGTTAAATCACAAAGAATTAGATAGATTATCCACGTACAAAAAAGAAAGAAACACATTACAAAAAAAAATATTAGAAACTGAACTAGAACCCAACAGACAAAGAGGCAGAATGAAGATAGAATGGAAATAGAAGTAGAAGACCACCTCCAAAAACTACAAACAAAGCGTGGAAGAAGAAAGCTCTAAATAAGAAAGAAAGAAGAAAAATTGCCCACCAAGCCATGAACCTATAAAGCTTGTAGCGATTGTATATATGTACAACCGCATTTATATTTTTTGCCTTATTCATTTGTAGATAGGAACATCGTAAATAAAAAGCAAACCTATTTTATTATATAATGTATTTAATAAAAAAAGATAAATACGAGTATAATACTTAATTATAAAATTGAAGAATAACAAATAAAACAAAACTTTGACAAGATGCATTCTAAGATGTACGAGTTTTCTCGTAACTCAAAAGAGAATCTTTGTAAATTACTACTTTTAAATGTCCTCCTGCATTAACTTCGGAATACCTAACAAAAAAAAAGAAGTAAATACGTGTAATCAACGTTCAAAAATTGTTAATCTTTCTTAAAATACACTCACCTTAAACCTCGTTTTCCAAGCCGGCCTATAACTGCTATTTTAATTTTCGGAATGCCATCCGCACTGTGTACACCACGTCCAGTTATAACGTTTAAAAATTTTTCTTTGTAAATATCTTGTCTCAGTTCCAAAATATGATTATCTAAGAACTTATCTAATTCTTGAATTGCTTCATTCACATAAAATCCGTGAAAATCTATAGTATCTCTTCGTGGATTTCGGATGTAATGTTCGTTCATAATAAGTGCAACAGCTTGCTTATTTGCTTCTTCCTGAAGCCGGCCGTATAATCTTGCTTCTTCAAAATATTGATTTGCAAGTTTAGTTTTTCCTTCTTTCTTATATCTAAGTGCAGTTTTATTTAATTCTCTTTTTTTCTGTAAATGTTTATTAGCTATCTCGCGGTAAACAGTAGGTGGTTCTTGTGTTACTACACGTTGGGTAGACGCTTGTGTAGTTGTGACTCCTCTTAAATTATGACTTTCATCAATCCGATTTCTTTCTTGAAGATCAGAATAAGAAGAACCATCCCAACAACAGCATAGATTTCCAATACAAGTGACAAGAAAATCCAGAAAGCCACCACATGAATTTTCTTCTTCTTCACCATTGCTAATTGCTTCAATTGTTGCATTTAGATTGCGGTTACATTCATTGTATTTTCGGCGTAAATAATCTTCAGTTTTGTTTGGAAAATGGGATGATAAAATACGAATTGCTCTATTTTCATACGCTTCCATTGTATATACTAGACTGGGACTAACTGCCAACAGAAAAATTCCAAAAATCAACTTCTAGCAAGTACTGATAAATAAGCAATAAAAATAATGTAGCAGAGACCAGAAAAAAAAACATTGACAAATTTTATTCGACTTATTTGAGTCTTGAGTCATTTGTATATGAATTTTATAAAATGTAAACCATCCACTAACACCAAACACGGTTGAGGGTGACAACATTGTTGTCGAAACGCGCATCATGTTAAGTATAGTATTTGGTGTAAGCGAGTATTTTACGTTTTATTTAATACATCAAGAAGATCCAAAGAAGAAGATATAAATTTTATATTAAGTGAAGATCTGGAAGTACTATTCCCAAATGTAGAGGTCCATTTCCCTTATAAGCAAAAAGACTAAACCAACATACGTGTTTATGAGTGGTCTTTCCTTTGAACCTAGCTTTGACTGTGCTTTGGTGGTTGCATATAGTTATCTACCAATAAGGATAACTAGATTGGAATAACGGTCTTCTCTGGTAGAACACAAAATGAGTACCAGTACCAGTTCTAGCTGATAACACTGATAACAGTCACTCGAAAGAAACATTGTTTATGGGTCTATTATGGTCTATGATGAAGCTTTTGAATGGATTTGTAGAATTCTATATAAGAATTATACCCGAACCTACGTGTTTGAATGTTATTCATGGTACACTTACCAGATAAAGAAAAATGTAAACAGAATGATAAGACGCAAAATTAGACTAGAAAACTCTCTACTTCAACTCACAACGCAGAACGCAACCTATCCGGTCAGATCCAAATACTCTAACGAAATGTGCTGACGGCTGAAAATACTGATCTTGCTAAAGAACTGTTCTGTTAACACTTATCATTTTTAGCTGCTGTAAATGTGCGGACTTTCCGAAGGTAGCGTGATTTCAATAAAACAATGTCCCACCTTTTTCTTGTTTTTTAATTATTACTATTCTAATAAATTAAAAGTTTGTACCTAAATGCGGGATTCATGAATTATGCTGGTAGGATTTAGTTGTTAAATATTTATTTTGTATAGTTATTATTATAATAAAGAATATTAGTATTGTTGAAGATAGTAGAAGCTGGGGTTGCCAACTGTTCGATATCAAAATAATAAAGGACGTTGTCAAAGGATTATTTACAATTGTCATTTTTATACTAAAAATAAGACGTTTCTATCTCGCTTGAAAGCCCATTTTTCAAATTTTCAATTCTGCAATTTTCCAAAAAAAAAAAAGAGTACAAACTGTCGCTTCCAGCTCTGAAATTTTATTATAAACCTTAAAATATAGATTTTTGGGAATGGGAAGCAAAAATTATTGTAAATTGCTCTGTCTGTGTTTAGACTGTTCTCAGTGTCCGGCTCAAAAGATCATTTTTTTATTATTCTAGAAATTTCCTTAGTTTAGTATTTTCCGACAATAAGTGATCATTTTCCATTACAAACTGACTAAAGCATATCGAAATAAAATACATTTTTTTTATTTTTATTTTGGAATTCTTCACACTCTCCTCGTCAATACTTTCAGCAGCTGCAACGTTAGTAAATATATAATAAATAATAATACTTTTTTGATAAGAATTAGAGATAATGACTTAAATTGTAAATCTTACTAATAAAAACTTTCTACTTGAGCTATTAGCATTGTTACGATTTATGACGTCTCTAATCTTGTTCTGCTAAAACCGAAAACAAACATCTGCCAGCAACAGCTCCATTTGGTTTTGTCAAATTTTTAGTAAAAATGTATATTCACCGTAATAACAGTCAAAGGTACGGATTTATGTTAAAAATTTATAAAACAAGTCGTAAATACATATTTAGTTAATTAAAAAATAAAGAACTAAATGTAAGCAGAAAACATATACAGAAATTCGGATAAATTTTGCCAAAAAGCTTTCGGAATTCAAAGAGGAATCTTTGTCTATGACCACTTTCAGATGTCCCCCTGCATTAATTTCCCAGAACCTGAAAGACAGAATCTCGTAGCTAAATCCAAAAAAATTTGTTTTCTTAAATAAACTTAAAACGTCTTGTCTTACTTCAAGCCTCTTTGTCTAAGTCGCTTTATAACTGCTAGTTTAACCTTAGGAACTCCATCAACACTATGTACTCCTCGTCCTCGTCCTGTTATAACATTTAAAATTTTCTCTTGATAACCATCATTTTTCAATTCCAAAATGTGGTCATCTAAGAAGATATCTAACGCCTTTTCTGCTTCTTTCACGTAAAGATTGTGAAAATCTATAGTATCTCTCCGTAAATTTCGTTTAGAATTCTCCTCCAAAGAAGCTGCAACAGCTCGATTATTAGCTTCTTCATATTGCCGACCGCATTCTTCTGCTTCTTTAAAATATTGATCAGCAACTTTACGTCTTCCTTGTTTTTTAAATTTTATTGCAGTATCAATTAAAAATTGTTTTTCTTCTAAATATTTTTGAGCTTGATTACGGTAAAAAGTCCCTGAACGTTTTGTTACCTTCAAAAAAATTATTAAAATCTCTGTTAAAAAAATCAAAATTAAATACCGCAGAATCAAAAAACCAGCTCCAGCACCACTACAATAACTTTCCAATACAAATGACAAGTAATTTGAGAAAATCATAAACCATTTGAAAGCTAGAAATTTCAGATTTGTTTCAAAAACAAATTGGTAAATTATGAGCCGCTTTAGTTTCGTCCATTTTGTATAATGATATGGGCTCAACTGTTAAAAAAAATCAACTTTGATCTCAAACAATTTTAAAAAACTTTTTCCCGCTGGACGAGCATTGGTGTGTGTTGCAATCCAATCAATTACGTAATCAATTAATTAACAGAATTTATACTTACCAGTTGCTAGTACAAAAATGTAAACGCAAATACAAAAAAACTTATACAATTACCCAACAAACTCACAATTCAACAAAAATTTATTTATTATTTATTTGTTTATTAGTTAAGTTCATTCAGATTACACTGTATAATAGACTGCTACAGACAACAGACTGGACTACTGAAACTTGTAGATATTTGGTGAATTATCGCTACTTTACCTAAGCAAATTATTGCAATAAATACATATTTTGATTATTAAATATGATGCAACATTAATAAAATGCTGATAAATATAATTTTTGTGATTCCCCTACATTTCCTAATAACAGTTAACATAATTAACTGATTAGATTTAGTCACTTGTTCGGTTATAATTAAGTAGATTAAGTTATTAAATAAAAAATAGAAGTTAGCTACAATTCATTTTATAACTCTTCAGCTAACCGCAAATCGTATTAAATCTTAACTTTAAAAAGACCCGGATTAACCATAGAATATCTAAAACAGATTGTTATATTTAAAAAATCCCAACGTCAAAAAATTTTCTCACTTTAATTTTCTTTCTATGAGCCTTTCACATACAGCTGGTTTAATTTTCGGGATACCACCAGCGCTGTGTTTTCCTTGACCTGTTATAACCATTAATGATTTTCCACCAACCGATTCATCTTCTAATTGCTCAATATTTCTATCTAGAAATTCATCCAAGACGCGAATAGCGTCATTTACTGAAAATCCATGAAGATCAACACACTCTTGATTTGAAATTTGTTTAAAGCATTTCTCAAAAAGTGTTTTAAATATCATTTCGTTTGCTTCTTTGAAAAGTTGCAAATGTTTGTTAGCTTGAGCGAGACAGTGTTTTACTAAAGCTTTATTTTTGCAATTTTTTTTCGCTTCTTGTAAGAACCGTTTTCTCTCTTTTAGATGCATTTTTGCTTTTTGGTGGTAAAAATCAATGGCAGAAGTTTCTGATCCGTCAACTTCGCAATTATTAGGACTTAGAAGTCCTTTATCCATTTGTCCAACTAAATTTAAATAACGTAAATCTAAATCTTCGATATACTAAAACAATTACAGTTATTTGCAAAAAAATTTTTAGATAGTTATTATGAAGTACCTCAGAAGAATAAGCAAATTCATCTTCTTCTTCAAGCATTTTTTCAAATTCTTCATGTTCTTTGTGTAATTCCTCAAAAAGTTCATCTTGTTCTTCTTTATCTCTAAGGATAGCTTCGATATAAGCCGCAAATAATTGTCTACCAACCGAAATTGGAATTTCCACAGTTGTTGAAAATCCTGGAGGAATAATAAAATCCGAAAAAAAAAACAATTGAGATAACTGCGTTATTACTTCTCCTCCCAATTTGATTTTGAAAAATCCTTCATTACGTTTGGTCATTTCTAGAGAAGTTTTTTTTCCAAAAAATTGTTTAAAAGTGTTGATGATAAAATCAATAATGCGACAAATACTAGTCTGTATAAAACTACTCATTTTTTTGTATTTGGTGTAGGAAGTTCCGCACGTAGTAAACACACTAGATAAAGAACAAAACAACAAAAATAACTGACAAAAGGTAGATCACTTTTATTATCATTGCAAATCTGATAAGATATTGATAAAAATTTGTATTAAATATATGCAATATAAGCGTTGTCTTTATTTATAGATGTGATAGTAATATATTTAAAAATTTACTTAAAGAATAATTTCGGTAACACAATCTTGGCAAGAATGGGAAGCATATTGGGAAAAATTTTTGTTCTTACTGCGAAAGTAAAAGATAACGCTATCACTTGTACCAAATTTCAAAGCTCCAGAACCATAATAAACCATCTTATAAAAATGACAAAATTAAACTGACTGATTGAGATATCAAAAGAGCAATTAGGATCTTAACTTCTCAAAACAGCTTTACAAAAGATGACATTTCTACTCTTCAGCAGTTAGTAAGCAAGTATCTTAAATCGTCTCGTGATCTTCAATATCTTCAACCAACGGATGATAATTCTATAAAAAAATTGTTTTAATCAGAAAATGAATACTTTTATGACCTTCTTTCTGCTTCTGCTAATTTCTTCAAGCACACGAAACAAGTGGTGATTAAAAAAGAGTATAAATTCGTCGTTTTTGCTGTAGAAACCTTAAAGAATGATGGCCAAACTACTTGTGAATACCTTAGATAAGTTCTTATGACAAAAAATAGATGCGAAATATGCTCAAAAAATTTTAACATAAAAGATTAAATGGAGGAAATGCTTCCAGTGCTTTTGCTGCTCTAAAATTATTTAAAAAATATGTTAAATTATTAAAAAATAGATTGGCTAGGTACCTACTTTCTAAATCAAACAATTTTTAATCTGTTTTTTCTTCGTTTATTTTTTTCTTTTTTATTTCTGAGGATCCATTTTATACGCTATAAATATTGTTCACTGATTATTTCCTCAAAAATCTAAATAAAATTTAAGGAAATAATAACCAAAATATCTGAATAGGAAATCATCTTTGACAGTAATCATTCTTTTTTATTTTTAATAATACTTTATCGCGTTGAGTCACAAAAAGTGAATTTCCTGCATCGCTTTTTTAAAGATTTATAACAAAATATAAAAATCTAGGAGTAAAACCCTTCTGTATAAAATTACTTATTTTATTTCACTAAAATATTTAGTACATTTCAAACACAAAATCACAAAAACCAAGCAAAATAATATTGTTATTGGTTCACATTGTTAATTCGCCAAATAATAAAATATTGTGTAGATTGTTCTAGAGAATTCTAGAAAGAATCCATTGAGTGCTCCGGAAGCATTACGTCATTATTCCCACTTTGACTCACTTCTAGTACTAGCGAGAATATATTAAGGCGATAGAATTACGTCCAAAATAAAAAAAAAAATTCTAGATTTTCTCTTAATTAAGAGTTATTTGCCAAATTTGAATGTTTGTAAACCACCACTCGTAAATGTCCTTGATTTATCTCTGAATACCTAAAACACATTACTCTGATAATCTTATCTTTTTGGGATTTACCGGATTTCAAACTTACGTTAAACTTCTTTCTCTAAGTCTATCAATCACTGCAAGTTTAATTTTAGGAATGCCATCAGCACTGTGTTTTCCTCGTCCTGTTATTATTCTACATGACCCTCTTTTCACATCGTTAGTCCTCAAAACCTGTATCTCGCTATCCAAAAAATTATCCAAATATTCCAGAGCCTCTTTCACATAAAGACGGTGCAGATCAATGGTACCTATAATCGGCTTACGTTCATAATTCTCTTTTAAAATAGTTTCAGCAGCACGGCGGTTCCATTTTTCAGCAAGTTGTGCTTGTTGTCTTGCTTTTTTGAAATATTGTTCAGCAAGAAGGTGTTGTCCTTGCTTTTTGTACTGATGTGCCATTTGATAGCACTTGCGCTTTTCGTTGATATGTGTCCGAGCTTTTTTCCGGTAGAAAGATGCATTAAATAAATTACTTCTACCCTGAAAAATAAATTAGAGAAAAATTGTAACAAGTTTGATACCGACTTGGTTGCCTTTATAGATAGCATTTGGCTGAAAATCTTCTTTTTGGACTGAAGAAAATTGTTGAAAATTTATCTGGAGTTCTAATAAATTTTCTCTTCGTAATTCGGAAGATTGCTCATCAAATTTTGATTGCTTTGGAAATAAAACACCTGGTTCAATATTTGTATGAAATATATGGTCAATTCTGGATGGTTCTTGCTTTCTTGTGGTTTGTCTGGTTGATGATACTTCTGATTTAAAAAAATTTAATTCTGGAAGTTGCTCGTAAATTTTTGATTGCTTTGGAAATGAAGCATCTGCTTCAACATTTCTCTTAGGTATTCCTTGCTGTCTTCCAGGCAAAACTGGAGCTTGCCTTGTTGATGAAGGTTCTGGTACATTTTCTATTACAAAAATTTTCGTTTTTTCTTCAGAAGTTCTTGATTGTCTTTGAGGCGTGAGTGAAAGATGTTTTCCAGAATTTGGATTAATGTCAACGGTATTTCTCTCTGTTCTTGCAGATGGTTGCTGCGTAACTACATTTGAATTACGACTTGGTTCATCAGAGTTAATCAAATCACTATTATTCTGTTCTAATATATTAGTTTCTTCATCTTGCTCATTACATGAACAACAACAAAAAATTTTAAATGATTTAATAACACAATTAAGTACATTAAGGCAAGGCATGTCTTGTTGCACTTCATC
This sequence comes from Tribolium confusum, assembly GCA_029207805.1. Taxonomy (NCBI): domain Eukaryota; kingdom Metazoa; phylum Arthropoda; class Insecta; order Coleoptera; family Tenebrionidae; genus Tribolium; species Tribolium confusum. The sequence goes on from JALGAY010000004.1 coordinate 4,592,562, forward strand.
ATTGCTTCTCGCATTCATTTTGTTACTTAACCACAACTACATTGTTAAAAAAATTAAATACTCCAATTTTTGATTATATGATATCTGATAATGATAAGATGATTGCGACATGTAACAATAACTATACAGCTACAGTACGCTCAGAAATGTATGAGCTGTTCTTTAAAAATTTGGTAATAAACTAAGCGTTGTTGACCTTCTGATTCTGCTGACTTGTTGTTAAACATCCGATGACTCGGAGATTGTTTATTTACCAGGAAGTAATTTTGCAATTTTTCGGCAAGTTTTTTAATTATTTAATGTACATATATGGACATGTTGCGCCCGCAAATTGTCGTCGAAATCGATGAATTAGAGCTCAATCTCGACAAATCTCAACTTGCTGATCTTCATCTCTTGATTCTTGCTTCTTCTTTGAAGCGTTTTTGGTTTTTTGGTCCCTTTTTACTAAAATTTGTATGGCCAACAAGAGAAGTATAAAACTCATTGCAATGCCCATTTTTAACGATTTTGTGTCCACAAATTTAGTTGTCAAAATGGTTAGTTTCGAGCTCAATCGTCTCAACTTGTTGATCTTCATCTCTTGGTTCTTGCTTTTTATTGAAGCTTTTTTGGTTACCTTTTTACTTAATATTTGTACGGCCTAAAAGAAGAGTAAAGGCTCATCAGGATTAGGTTTGTCAACTTTATTTAAATTTAAGGAGAGGTGGATGGAAAGTCAAGGAAGATTGAGTTTGCATTTTTTTACCATTTTATAGTCTATAGAACTCTTCTCTTGGATAGGCTGTTCAAGCAACAATTTAGGAGTAGAAGGCAATAATTAATCTCAAAAAAAAAATGTTTCTACAAGGTTTATTACACAAATAAAAACTGTTGCCTTTGGTTTCTATTAAAAATTTTAAAACACATTTTTGAAATATTGAAACGGGAATTTTTGTAAATTGCCTCTTCTAATCTTAGATTTTTTTCAATATGTTGCTCAAAAAACCATAAATTTTTAACACAATTTTGTATTAAAATAAGAAAAATATAAAAATTTAAAGTGGCCCAAAATTCTATGTTTTATATTTGGTATTTCTGTTTATTTGTTTATAACAAATTATGTCGTTTTTAATGTTTTAGGGTTTAAAAAACCTAATAAGTCCTGAAACCTTAAATAATGATAAAGTAACAAAAATAAAAGTCTAAATAAAAAATGTCGTAAATAGGACTATTACAAAATGTCCGGTCTACACTCAGATCTTTTTCTACAATCCGTTCAAAGAACCAAACAGTTTTAAATACACTTTCTGAGCCGAAAAACAACTAATATAAAAAAATATTTCTGCAATGTTTATAAAGAACAAGTACAAACTGTCTTTTCCAGCTCCTATATTCTATGAAAAACTTTAATGTAGATAACTAAAATATTTTTGGGTGTTTGAAGCGAAAATTATTGCAATTGCTCTGTATCTATCAAGACTTTTCTCATTATCCGGCTCGAAAGATTATACTTTTATTAATCTAGAATTTTTCTTGGTTTTTTACAATTCCGAACTTTTTTCCTTAGAAGTCGTTTTTTCTATTCTTACTTTTTTCCAAATATTGTTTGTCAAATTTGCCTAAACTTTTGTTCTTGTAAGACCTCTCAATTGACGTTTTCAATTTCTTAAATCTTCTTTTATCGTTTGTTTTCTTTGTATTTTTTTCTCCTTTTTTTCCAATCATTAGTTTTGTGATTCTTTATTTTTTTCTATAAGTTTAGAATCTACAGTTCTTTTACTAAACAGTTCTTTGTCTAAACTAGGTTATCATTTTTTTTTACAACATACTTATCAATTTTTCAAGTTTTTTTGTCATTAGGTCACCTTTTCTAGAAATTTTTATAGAATCTACTTCTGTTTTTTTATTTCTAGTCGTGATTTTCCTTATTGTTCTTATTTCTCTACCATTAAATACCTACCCTATATTTACCTAGGTTTTATAACTCAAGTCTAGATAGAACTTTTATTTGTTTATACGTATTTAAAATTTATTTTGATGACTTAAAAGGTCGTCTAGAAAATTTATTTTTGAAATCAACCAATTACAAATAATTATGTCAATTTTCTAACGCTTGCTCGTCTCTCTTTGGTAAAAAAACACTAGATAAAAAGACAAATTGTGTTCTTTAAGTGCATGTTGAAGACTAAAGAACAAATTAAAAGACTATCCATTGAAATAAAAGACGGTTGGCAACCCTAGTCACAATGTCCATATGTGGACATATTGCGCCCACAAAATTGGTTGTCCTTGAAATAGATAGAATAGAACTCAACCATCTCGACTTGTTGATCTTCTTCTCTTAGTTCGTGTTTCTTCCTTGAAGCCCTTTTGGTGTACCTTTTTACTAACATGTATGACCTAAAAGAGGAGTAAAAGATTCTCATCGCAATATCCATATATGATCATATGATGTCCACAAATTTAGTTGTTAAAATGAATGAGTTGGAGCTCAATAATCTCAATTTTGTAAAGCCTTTTTAGCGTACCTTTATACTAATATTTTTATGGCTCACAAAAGGAATGTAAAAGTCATCACGATCATATATGGTTTCACAGATAAATTACCTTCACGGTCGTGATGGATCATCTGTTTCCACAGGTGATCATTAGGTGTTTTTCAGATGTCCATTGCTTTCTAAACTGATTTTTACTAAACCAGAGCGGTTTTCATATCATTGATGTTGTTTGATTTCCAAAAAAACTAAAAAAATATTTTAACGAATTCGAACATTTTTTAGGTCGCATCTGCAACCTCTGTCATGACCTAACGATCACTGGTAGCCGAGACCGACAGTTTAATATCTCTTCCTAAAGTTAATATAAAAATAAACTAATTCGGAGTAGATTCTGATTGGTTGATTAAGCAAGTTGTGCACACTCTGCTCCGATTCCGTTTAACTCCGTTCTTAATGTTACTTTTTTATAATTTTTAAGATACCTACTAGAATATCTATTAATGCAATAAGTTGCAAAAAGAGAGTCTTTTAAGCACGCGATGTGAATCTTAGACCACGAGTGCAACACATCAAGAGTTTAAAAGACATCGATACTGCATTCAAGATTTTTTGTTATAGCGTTTTATAACAGATTTTTCTTTCAAAAATAATGATCTCAATCGAACATTCTCATTGTACAGTAGGCAGACGGCAGGTTGCTATAAATGTAAATTTTGTTGTTTACTGTTTTTATAAAATTACAGACTAGCAACTTGGGATCTGTGTTTAAGTTCTGTGATAAGGAACACAAAAATAAGCGATACTGAATTTGATTCCGATTCCGACATTGAAAATGCTGCGGAAGCTGCACTAGCCACGCTAGTCCCTGAAAAAGAACTATGATATTTCATAACAAAAATGTAGATATCAGAAAATTTACAAACTTGATTGCATTTCTAAAAAGAAATGCCAATAAGTACAGAGCTAAAAAATCTAAAATATTCACTAAGCAAGAGATAGAACGTTTCATGAAAACAGCTGATGACAAAGACTATTTATTGGTAAAAGTTGTGCTAATTACTGGGATTTTTGGCGCGTTACGCAGAGAAGAAATTACGTTTTTGAAAGTGGAAGATATAGAAGATTGTACAAGTTTTATTAAAGTGAAGATACCAAACAGCAAAACAAAAATTTCACGAATGTTTACAATAACTGAAGGATTTGTAGACGGAATCAGTTTCTTAAAAGTTTTCCGCAAATACGCACAGCTTCGACCTCTTCATACTGAACATCAGAACATCTTCTTAACCTATAGAAATTCCAGGTGCTGTACGCTACCCGTTGGTACAAATACTATTGTGAGGTATGCCTAAATAAATTGCAGAATGTCTCGGCCTTCTAAATGCAAAAGAATATACCGGGCACTGCTTTCGCCGTTGTTCAGCAATACTCTTTGCAGATTCAGGAGCAGATATTACATTACTCAAAAGACATGGAGGAACGCGATGGAATTCTATTGCGGAAAGTTACATAGAAAACTCTGTTGAAAGCAAAAACGCAATTTTGATAAAAATTATGAGAAAAGAAGAAACTGTATCAAAGAAAAGAAGAATCTGGGAGGAAAATAGCAAATCTGAAGTGGCGTCTACAAGTACCGTTCCACTTGTATTGAAGTTCAGGAAAGAAATCTGAAATCTTCGAATGTTCAATTTAGTCACTTAAATAATTGTACTTTTCATGTTTATAATAAATAAATAAAATAAAAAATGGAATTTTAATTTTTGAGCATTACTTAGTGCTTAAAATTAAGTCACTTTTACGTGACTTACGTCATTAAAAAGTACGTTATTTAGCAACCAGAATGACAATCTAAAAGTCACTGTTAGAAAACGCTGTATGCTGTAACAAAAACCCCTTTATCCTATTTTCATCTCCGCCCATGTTGTACTTCCTTCACGCGCAAGTCCCTCATACCGCGCCAACAGATACTATAAACGTAAAACGTAAACCACTGACTCGCACACCGCGTCCGGGAGTAGTGAACCGACCACGTGTTACTCCACCATGTCGCACCTCGAAATTTAACCCGAAAAATGCCCCAGCTCTAACCCCATGACGTCCAACCAGCCCGCAGGCGACGACGCCGACGGCGCCGTCAAACTCAAGCGTAAAATCACGCTGATGAATGGGGTCGCGCTCATAATCGGCACCATCATCGGCAGCGGTATCTTCGTGTCGCCGACCGGCGTCTACCTCAGCACCAGGTCGGTGGGCGTCTCCATCATCGTGTGGTGCCTTTCCGGGATCTTCTCGACGCTGGGGGCCCTCTGCTACGCCGAATTGGGGACGTCGATCACCAGGTCCGGCGGCGATTATGCCTACATCTACGTGGCTTTCGGCCCACTGGCCGCCTTTCTCCGGCTCTGGATTGCTCTGTTGATTATTCGGCCGACGACTCAGAGTATTGTGGCGCTTACGTTTGCACAGTATGCTGCCAAGCCCTTCTTCGGCGAGTGCGAGCCGCCGGAAAATGCGGTCAGGCTTTTGGCGGCAGGCTGCTTGTGTAAGTTTTTGAATTTTTGAATGGGGCAGGGGACAGAGGCATCTTTTGGCAAGTAGGGATACTAACAAAACTAGGGCATTTTATGCGATAAATGGACTCTTTTGGAATAAAATAAGGACCAAAACATTTTTTTTTATACCAGGAATTTAAAAATAGTGCAATGTTGGTTTTGGATGACGACATTCCACCAAATTTTTTACAATGAAAGGATGATGCAATAGTGATGCGATTGCAGTGATGGATATTATTATTAAATTTAAAATTTAACAATAGGTTGTTTGCAATTTTTTATTATGATATAGGTATTTGAATATTATGAAAAGGATATTCGATATTATCCATCTCTGATAATCACTTATCGAATTTCTTAAACAAATAAATTTGAAATATTTTATATTTTGGTATCAGAATAAATATAAGTATCATTCAATCACAAACACCAATCAAAATTATTTATTTTGCAATCTAATTTATTATTAATTAATTGATTGAAACAATTATATAAAGAAACACAATCATATCATTTTCTTAATTGTTTAGGGAAATAAATTCTCAAAGGATTTAAAAGTAAAGCACAATACTCAAATCGTAATTTATTGATCGATTCAGTTTCTATGAGGGTTGTTGTTAAATTCGTCATTCCCTTTAACTTGGGGTTGTTTCTTAGGGGGTTAGTTATTAGTACTATAGATTAATTTGCTTTTTCCTTTGAAATCGTCCACTTTTTCGAAAAATTAAATATTTTCCCACGTTTTTTTGATAAAGTCTACTTACTTATATAACCTTGAACGCTCTATATGCTTAGATTACGCAAATATGATAGTGTTTTTACAGTTGTATGACATTTTATTCGGTTTAATTTTTTTTATTGATAGTAAAATGCCACAGCTTTGATATTTTTTAAATTAATAAACGGTTTTTTTCTTAAACAATTATTACAACAGTGAGAAAGAGGACAATAAACCCTTATTTAGTAGAAAGAAACAGAAAAGATGCGCATAATCAACGGTCATCTTAGATTCGTTGCCATGACAATAAAAAAAATATTACACCATGATTGGGATTGCCAACTTTTCGATATCGAAATAAAGCCGAAATTGTCAAAGACGAATCTAGGATTGATTTTTAGAAGTGGGTGGAGGAGTCGAGAAAGTTTGAGTTTTTTTTACCATCTTACTATACTCTTTATTAGAACTCTTCTCTTGTGAGTCTTATATAGGTCCTTTGATTTTTTTTACATCCGGTTTTTCAAGCAACAATTTAGGAGCCGAAGGCGATAATTATTCCAAAAACAAATGTTTCTACAAGGTTTATTATAAACAAATAAAAACTGTTACGTTTGGTTTCTAAATTCTATTATAAATTTTAAAATATACATTTTTGAAAGACAGGAACGAGAATTATTGTAAATTGCCTCTTCTAATCTTATACTTTTTTAAATATCTTGCTCAAAGGACAATCACTTTTTAACACAATGTTTTTTTTATTATTGTTTCAGGGTTTATAAGGGCTAATAAACCCTGAAACGTTAGTAGTAAAGTAACAAAAACAAAAATAAAAGTCTAAAAATAAGAGTGCCATAAATAGGACTATTGCAAAATGTCCCGTCTATACTCAAACCTTTTTTCTTCATTCCGCTCGAAGGAGCATACAGTTTTAAACACTCTTTGTGAGCCGAAGAACAACTATTATAAAAAATGTTTCTGCGGTGTTTCAAAAAAAATATAATCAAATGCTCACGAGAAATTTTCTTTTTTATACTAACAATAAGACATTTCTCTTCATCTGCCTCGAAGGACCATAAATATATACACTTTGGGAGTCAAGAGCGACGATTATTACAAAAATAAATATTTACTGCAATTTTTATAAAAAAAGAGTGCAAATTGTCTTCTCCAGCTCCTAAATTCTATGAAAAACTTTAATATAGATAACTAAAATAAAGATTATAGGTGTTTGAAGCGAAAATTATTGTAATTACTTGGTAGCTACCACGACTTTTCTCAGTATCCGGCTCGAAGGATTATTCTTCTATTAATCTAGAATTTTTCTTGGTTTTTTATTTTTTTTAACTTTACTTTAGTAGTCGTTTTTCTTATTTTTATTTTATTTCAAATATTGTTTTTTAAATTCACCTGAACCTTTGTTCCTCCCAATATATGTTTCGAACATCTTAAATTCTTCTTTATTGTTTGTTTTAGTTGTATTTTCTTCTTTTTTTCATCAAATCCTTGGTTTTGTGATTCCTTATTTTTTTCTATAGTCCTAGAATCAACAGTTCTTTTAGAATTGTCTAAACTACGTTTTTAAAATTTTTCTTTACTTTTTTTTTCCTTGTACAACATAAATAGTATATTAAGTATGGAGAACGGTAAGGAATGCTTACCGTTCGAAGACAATTGTTTGGAGGAGGAGCGAAGCGACGACTCCAATTATTGTCTGAGAACGGTAATCCTTAACGTTCGACATGCTTATAACGTTTTTTGCGCGATTGGAGTTTCTAGAATAATAATAATAATAATTTTTATTAATACATTTGTGATAATCGGGAAGATTGAAACTGAAAACTTTGGGTGGCTGTTCCATGGTTGCTATGGTTTTGTTCCAAACAAGTAAAATTGTCTTTTTGATACAATCATTCCTACATAGTTCTGTTTTGTGGTTCCGTTTTCGAAGCAAATATGAGCGATAGTGATGATCTACCGGATGATTTAGAAGACGCTTGGCAAGAAGGATGTTCGGCAATAATTCCAGAAAAATCTAAAGCCCGATATGAACAGACATACAAGTTGTTTAAGGAATGGCGTGAAGCAAAGAAGATTTCTGTAAATGAAAAGAGCTTGTTAGCGTATTTTGTGGTGAGAAGTGGACACTTGAAGGCCCCAGGCAGTTTATGGGCGGAGTATTCTATGCTGAAGAGTACAATTTTTCTCCATGATGCTATCGATATTTCTAAGTTTGCTACATTAATTGCTTATCTTAAGAGAAAAAATATTGGATATCGGCCTAAGAAGGCTAAAATTTTTACCAAAGAAGACATGGAAAAATTCTTGAATGAAGCACCAGACGAACAATTTTTAATTCAAAAGGTATGTTGTAGATGATGAAGTGGTACATCTGAGTTCTAAGGAAACAATATATTTGCAGGTAGCAATGATATTGAGAGTATCGGACCCTTGTAGACGAGAGGAATTGTACAATATTAAAATGAGTGACATAGAAGAACATGAAGAAATGTTTATAGTAAATATTCCAAATACAAAAACGAATATTCAGCGAACGTTCACAGTTATTAATAAAGAAAATGAAGCAGTTCATTATTTGGAAATACTTCGAAAATACATAAGAATTCGACCAAGCAACCCAACGTCAGATCGTTTATTTCTGAACTATCGAAATGGCAAATGCACTAGGCAAGTCACAGGAAAAGGCACAATTGGAGGCTGGCCGTCAAAAATTGTAAAGTATTTAAAGTTGCAAGCCCCTGAAGGTTTTACTGGACACTCGTTTCGACGCACATCGGCTACACTTTTGGCGAATCACGGAGTTGATGTGTTGGGACTAAAAAGACATGGTGGGTGGCGTTCATCAACGGTGGCCGAGAGTTACGTGGAAGATTCCCTCTAAAACAAAATTGAATTTGCTCATAAAATTTTACACAGCGATGTTGGTGGACTATTACAACAACCTGGGACTTCTACGTCGGAAAGTTTGTCTATTAACACTAGAAACTCAAATGCGAGTGGTATTACTACTATTAATTATAATAATTGTACATTTAATTTTAATAAATAAATCGCAAAATTGTTTTTTCAGATTTAATTGCTTACCGTTCACTGAACGGTAAGTGAATTGCTTACCGTTCACTGAACGGTAAGTGAATTACTTACCGTTTTGTTACACGTAGCAACCAGTAACAGCAACCTACCGTCGTGGAAACAGGCACAGTAAACTGATAAAAACAACCAATCGCGCAAAACATTACTTTTCTGAGTTATTTTGTCATTAGGTCATCTTTTCTACAAATTTTTATAGAATCTACTTTTTCAAATTCTTCTTGAATCTACTTCTGTTCTTCTTTTTCCATTAGTCGTAATTCTCCTTATTGTTCTTTTCTCTCTACCTTTAAATACCATGTTTACGTAGGCTTATAATTCAAGTCTGGATAAACTTTTTTTTTATTTATACGTACTTCAAATTTATTTTAGGGACTTAAAAGGACGTCTAAACAATTAATTTATTTTTGAAATTAACTAATTACAAATAGGTATGTCAAATTTCTAACGCTTGCTCGTTTCTTTTTGGTAAAAAAAAACTAGATAAAAAGGCAAATTGTGCCTTTTAAGTACACGTTAAAGACTAAAGGACAGTTTATAAAATTAAAGGACTATTCTTTGAAATAAAGGAGACGGTTGGCAACCCTAAACATGATCAAGAAATAATATCAATTTATTTATTTGTTGTAAACATTATTACAAAACATGTCATGATTGTTTATAATGGTTATAAATTAAAGAACTTTGTGTTTTATCTGGAATTACTGTAAAAAGCGATAATAATCTAAGAGAGCAAAACGCGAGAATTGAGATGGTTTTATGTTAGAAGAAGATAGAGCGAAAAGAGGGTGTTATTAACTTAATATAAAAGTTTTGATAAGTGTCAAATGTGCGATTTGTTAGCATTGTTCAATGTAATTATTATCTTCAGGGCTTAAACCTTTGTCACCAGTTCTCTTCAAGATTTCTAGGTCATTCTTTTGTAATTTGGATTTCAAAGAGAACAGGTCTCTAGTCTATAATAAAATGATTTGACAGATCTAAAAGAAATTTGATAATTTTTTTAAATTGAACACGCGGTAGTAACAATTTTGTGAGATAATAGGACCTATTGTTTCCAGGTCTTTTGACTGCAATTAATTGCCTAAGCGTGAGATGGGCTATGAGAATACAAAGCGTCTTTACTGCAGCCAAGCTCTTTGCTCTGATCATAATCATTCTCACAGGACTTTACGATGTAGCAATCAATGGTAAGTGATTATCAATAATCTCTAAAACTTGACCACAGCTAATATGAAATTCCATTCACTTAATGCTTTTTACCTCTTGACACACTTACTGAAATCTCTTATGCAATCTCTTGTCCTAACTCTGTTTGTCCTAGCTGAATAACGGACAATTTATGCATTTATTCAATCAAATATTTGGGCAATTGCCGAAACTGACCTTTTGTTGATAAGTCAGCTTAAAAAAATTTTACAGGTCACACTGAAAATTTCCAAGATGCATTTGAAGGAAATTATGAAATTTCACAACTGGCTTTAGGATTTTACTCTGGATTATTTGCTTTCGGAGGCTGGAATTTTCTCAATTTTGTTACAGAAGAACTTCAAGACCCTTACAAGTAAGTATTGTTACGAACTAGTCACACTGTAGCGCGTAATTCTGAGAAACATTCCTCACCGCCATTGATGTAAAACGAGAAGGTTGAGTCATCGTTTTGACTGAATGAATAGTTATATAAGCGCCGCGAAGACCTTGACCAAGTTAGAGAGAAAATCCGACAAGCGATTCAAGAGTGAGCGGTTCATCGGAAGCGACAACCACGATTTAATCGACAATCGTGGTTATTAATGTGTAAATATCGAGTCATTTATTTAGCAAATTATTGTTGTTTCGTGTATATAATGGAAATATTTTTTTTAAGTCGAACTCATTAAATCAAAAGAACTCCGATGTCGCACATTCGTTGCAGTAAATTTGTCTAGAAATGCTTGAATTTTATTATTTTGACTGACAAACTAGTTTAGGTTTTTGTAAAGTCAAGTCTTTTTATCTCTGAGGACCCAAAAGTGAATTTTCTCGAAATTTAAGCAGCTATAGATAAAATTTAGCGAGTCATTTAACACAATCATCTTGTATAATGCGCAAAATAATTTCCTCCGAGTTTGATGGATGATCGCTGTAAATGAGTCGTATCGTACAAACTTAATTAAACCTAATAGAATGTCAAAAGGTTGAATTAGATCTTAATTATCAAAACGTAAGTTACAAATCCGTCCTACTTTTAATTGTTGAAATAGAATCAAAGCATTGACGTGATCTTTAAATGGATGAAGGGATTGTTGAATTAAACATGGTATTCTTTTTTTATCAGAGTTCTCTCACTGACGTTAAAAGTCTTTTATTGTACTTCGTTTTATTCAAGCCTCTGTAATAAATCGAACGTGATTTTAACCTGATTGAGTTACTTAAGAAACGAGGGCAAAAAAAGCGTTTTTCTGCGTGCTTCACGTTTCAGAAATTTATTAGAACTACAAGAATGCAATTACTGCGAGCTGTCGTACAGAACAGAAATTATCTGACCTTCAAATTTTCGATTAATATACAAAAGACGACGACTATATCTTATCTTATCTAAAGCCTTTTTAGTAATACTAAACACGTATTTTTGAGACTTAGCCTTTTTTACATATTTAAATAGATATTTTCAAGGATATTTTACCAGTGTCGGATTAGTACACTGGCTGACCGGACATTTACTGGTGGATCTGTTGGAGGTCCCTAGCTTCAGCAATTTTTTAATTATTTAACGCAATAACGACTAATTTATTTCTAATACATACATGAATACACACAACAATAATTTGATAAATCAATAACTCGGTTTTCACACAGTAATAACTATGATCGCCGTCACTGTAATAACGTCGCTTCCTAGAATATCGCTCACTTTAATCGCTGTCTTCACGTAGAAATAACGAAACTGTAAATACAATATATATTTTTACAAATTCGTGGGCGTCTCTAAAAAATATTTATGTGACAAAGAAGTAAAAAAATATCTAAAAAATGAATCTATATATCTTGTGACTTTATTTGCAATCATTCAATTCCGATTTATTGAAACATAAATTTTATTTCGGCGATTAAAGCCCCATTATTACCCGAAACCTTGATTCGTCCATAAAAATCCTTTCAGCCGCCTCGCGATCATAAATTCTGCAATTAAAACATTTCGTTTATTTCCAGAAACCTCCCTCGTGCCATTTGGATCGCCCTCCCGATGGTAACTGGTGTCTACGTCCTTGGAAATGTCGCTTATTTTGCTGTCTTATCCGGAATGGAAATCGAAAGTTCTCCAGCTGTTGCTGTTTCTTTCGGTATTAAAATGTTTGGCGCTTTTCATTGGCTAGTACCGATTTTTGTCGCCCTTTCAACATTCGGTGGAGTCAACGGCATACTTTTCACTTCTTCTCGATTATTTTTAACAGGATCTCAAGAAGGACATCTCCCTGATTTGTTCTCGTTTATTCACGTTAAGAGAATGACGCCCATTCCTTCGTTAATTTTTACAGTATGTTACCCATCACGTAATTTTTTTTCTAATTTTTTGTCATTTTTTTAGTGTGTTACATCATTAGCTATGCTTTTGGTCAGTGATGTATTCGTTTTGATTAATTATTATGGACAGATTTTATGGTTTTCGGTTGCGGCCAGCATTGCAGGAATGTTATGGTTGAGGTATAAGCAACCTGATATGCCAAGGCCTATTAAAGTGAATATGAGTATTCCTATAATATTTTTATTTTGTTGCGCATTTCTTGTGATATTTCCTATACCATCCCAACCCTGGAATACTGTAATTGGTGTAGCAATCACTCTGTCAGGTAATACTTTTATACCTACACTTTTTTTCTGTTAAAATATGTATCCCAAAACTTTCGTCTTTGAGTTACAGCCAGGAAACTGCGGACCGATTTCAGGATTATTGCACTTCAGTGCAGTATATCCTGGTGATGTAGTTAGCTTGAGCAAATTGAAGTTCTATCACTGGCTATGCCAACTTGTTACGAAAGTTTTGGAAGGCACGTTACATATATTTAGATAAAAATGCAATTTTTAGGTGTCCCTGTATACTATTTATGCGTAAAATGGCAAAATAAACCGGAAAAATTCAACAGAACTACTCGAAAATTGACTGAAATACTCCAAAGTATTATGGAAGTTACATCACCCCAAGCGGAACAAACTTTATCCCACTCTTAATTTATTTCGTAAATTTAAAGAAATTGTTTTTTTACAAGTGCCCTATTTGAACAATATACTTGTATTGCAGTATTACACAACTTTTTTCTAATAATCAAATCCTCAAGCATGTTTTAAAATTTATTACAAAAGAAACATGTATAAGTTGGAATCAATAAAAGATGGGAAAACATGATACAACTAAAAAAAAAATTTTGATGTATAGATGAACAAACATTTTTCTTAAATTAAAACTTATAATCTACGAATCAGATGGAGTATGCCAAGCCAAACGCTCTTCATAAAACTGGATAACGATTTGGGGGCATTTTACATTGGCTTCTTTAGCGGGCACTAAATCTGTTTCATCTGTCCCTTTCCATTTCATTAAAAACATTAATTGGCCTGTTGTATCTGACGCTCCTATTATCTTTTCTGCTTGATAACCTCTTTCAAATCCCATCTTTTCTTTATCTTTGCTCTTCTCAGATTTGGAATTAGGCTTTCGCTTTTTCTTAGATTTTTCTTCTTCATCCTCGGAGGAATCAACTTTCTTTTTATCTGATTTCTTCTTCGACTTTTCTTCATCGTCCGAACTTTCCGAAGCTTTTGATTTCTTAGACTTTGGCTCGCCATCAGAGTCTTCAGAATCCGCCTTCTTCTTAGACTTGCTTTTAGACTTCTTTTCGGATTTCTCATCGCTTTCTTTGATTTTCTTTTTCTCTTCCTTCTGGAAACAACAGTTTCTTGTTACCAAACATTCACACCTTTATGCATAACAAATAATAGACTCATTTTCAAAAAAAAATATGCAACACCTTGAAAGTCTTAAGTGTTAAAGCTGAAACTTCGTGAGAATTATAAGAAGGTCATAGGAAAGAAATGATGAAAGTTTCGGTTAGATAACACAAAGAGAAACTATTTAAATTTAATAAAAAGTGACATCACCACGGTTATTAATACAATCGCCTGCTCGGCGAGGCATATTTTGAATGAGATGATCGATTTCTTCCTGAGGTTTGGCATTCCAAGCTACCTTCAGCAGGTGTCGGAGATCTCTTAGTGGTTTAAGTCCGGTGAACAAGATGTAAATACTCGCGAGTATGGCGTCTTCCATCGTCTTGTTGAAAAACAGCATTAGGAAGCGCTACTATGAATGGCAATAAAAAGAGATATCAATATGGTCCCGAACAACCAGGTCTAAATTTCGTCATTCCCCACGAAAGCGACGAATACGAATTCGGCCGTAATTCCGCCACAAACAAAAGCAGGACATTTTCAAATAATATTATTTATTAAGTTTAAAACGATTATATTAATAAATTAAGTTTAGAACGAGAACGAAAGACAGAAAAATGGAGAACAAAGGCATACGAAGACGCTGCTGTTATAGCTGTTGCTACGTTAGCACTCTTGACAGCGAAGTACGCGTGCGATTTATAATATGCTGTTCTAGTGTCAAATGATGTCTACGAATTTCTAGCACCCACTCTGCGGCGATAGCTGTTGTAGGTTGAATTCTGTCTCTAACAGCTAGACGGCGCTCTTGACATGTATGGACGACACGGGGACGTCCGCTACCACGTCGGCCATGTTTTAGACCCTTTTTCTGCCATGCAGTCCATATTCGAAGTATAGTGCTTGGGGTTCTTCCAAAACGGCAAGCAATTTCACGGATAGGTAAACCAGCTTCATGCAGACCAATAATTCGACCTCGTTCAAAGTCTGAAAGCTGTAAAAAAGCTTGACGTCTTCGCACTCCAGGCATTGCACAAAACTTTTAAAACGTGATGCATTGAGTGTTTAAAAGAGCCCTTGTTTTTAATTGTTATGATGATAAAGTTGCCCCTTCTTATATAGCCAAAACAATAGAACTGTAGGCAAAACTTGTTGAATTTTTTATCATTGACTTCTTTCAGAGACGTGAAGATGTGGAAAAAAAGTCAAGTTACAAGCTCTCTTCCAGATGTTGCATTTTTTTGAAAATGAGTTTATAACAGTAAATTGAGCATGTGCTTAATCAGCTGTTTGATGGTAAAACCAAATAAAACAAGCTTTAATCTGCTGTAAGGAAAACATAGTAATCAAGCTTTAAATACATTTTTTTATGAAAATTATTTGAAATACAGTGAATAAGTGTTACATTTTTGGGTTTTTACATTGTTTTTGATAATCTCACAAGTTTGACGTCCTCAAAACGTTAAAATTTTTTCAAATGTTACTGGGGAAGAACGATAAATAAAACCAAAAGATAGTTGTGCAACGTTTCATCTTATTACACAAATATGGAGACATCATCAGGCAAACTATCTTTTAAGGAAGATTAAATGTAATAAAGTTTTACAGATGGCATAATGAAAATATAAACAAGGATGTGGCATCAACACGTAGCACTGAAGACGTTTAAATATATGGATAATATCAAATAATAGATTCTTTTTTAAAGACGTACAATTAAAGAATCTGGGTTCTTTATTTGAACGTCTTTAGTTCTGCATGTTGATGCCACATTCTTGTTTATATTTTCGTTATGCCATCTGTAAAACTTTATTACATTTAATGTTACTTAGAAGGTATTTTGCCTGATAATGTCTTGTGTAACAAGACGAAACGTTGCATAACTCTCTTGGTTTTATTTATGGTCCTTCCCTCGTAATTTAGCCAACATTTGAAAAAATTGTTTTTGATACTTCTGATAAAAATCTTAAAGTTTTGAACAATTCTTAAATAATTTTGTAAATTAATCATCTTCCTTCGTTTTTAGAGAGGCAAAATACCCAAATGAAGTCAGAAATTAGACTTCTTCAAATCAATGAAGAACTCTTTTCTGATAGATCGCATTTGTACCACATGAAACTGTTTAGACCATCTCTTAACTCACCTTTTTTTTCTCCTGAGATTTCTCGGTGTCAGACTCTACTGATGAAGTAGAGTTAACCCTTGACCGACCCTTGCTTTTACTACTAGAACTCTTCGCCTTATTAGCCTTTCTAGTCTTTTCGAATTCTGCTATCAGATTAGGACAGTCCAAGTTGTCTTCTGGCTCCCAGGTGTTATCCTCTTCTGAGTAACCTTTCCATTTGAGAAAATACTCAACCTTTCCGTTGACCACACGACGGTCAATAATTTTCTCTACGGAATATTCCTCTTCACTTTCGCTTTCTTCCACCTTCTTCTTCCCCATTTTTTAAAGTTGAAATAGCCGGTAAAGATGCTAAAATCTCACAATGCTTAAGCAGGGTTTTACCTAGAAAAAATTATACATGAAGGTGTTACAACACTCAGATACATAAAAGGATACAATTAATTCTGGTTTTTTACTTACTTTAGCAATAAATATCCAAATAATCAACACAAAACACCTCTAACAAAATGTAATGGAGCCGCAAATATGGCGCATTAGATGGCGGGTGGCGCGGTTATTGAAAAAAGTTCTGCCAACATAACAAACAAATAACGGATATTAAGATTTCACTTATTTTAATCAGTTATAAATGATTTTCTGCGTACTTAATACCTTATCTAAAACAAATCATCAGATTAGACTTTAAATTACATTCGTGTTACAGAAAAAGAGTATTAATTCAGAATAAAAAGTTATAAGGTTTTCCATAAAAATCCCTAACTCGACAACACTAGATCCCACAGAACTAAAAAAAATTTAAATCGCGCGTTTTTTGTGACATATTTTTTAATTGATTTAAAATTTAAATGTTTTGATACTTTTGATTAGATATAATAAGTTAGAAATACATAATAAAGCAGTTGGAATAACTTATAAAATAATTATAGACCTCCTTCGACATGCAACCGTGTCAATCACTAGTTATCAACTTCTGTGAGTTTAGCTTGTCAAAAAAGTGAGGTTAGGAACAGTCACTTTGTGTTTATTTTGATAATTTTTGAAATGAGCAGCGAGGATATGGATAAATCACAGCTTGCGGCAGTTTTGCAAGTTCTGAAACGATACAATCTCAAGGTATTTCAAGATTTTCTCAATTTTTCCAACTTAACATTTTTTATTAGGGCACTGAAGAATTGCTTCGAAAAGAGGCAAATCTCGGTAGTAACATCGCTGATGGGTCCTTGCAACAAAATTCAGACGTTAGTAGCGTCCTAACAGGGTATAAAAGTGACGGAGATCCCGAAACTTATGAAGACTCCTACATGGAATTGAAACGTTTCGTTGAGGGCTCTCTTGATATATACAAGCACGAATTGGGCACTATTTTGTACCCAGTTTTGGTCCACATGTACTTGGAATTAGTTTATAACGGCCACACGGAAAAAGCAATAAATTTGATGAAGAAATTCGGCCCTGAACAAGACTGTTACTACCAAGAAGATCTCAGAAAACTAGCTTTGGTCACAAAACGGGATCATATGAATGGAAATGAACTGACAGATACTTTCAAATCAAACCAATTTATAATCAGAATGTCGCGTGACACTTTGTCATTACTAAAACGTCATTTAAATGATAAAAAAGCCTCGGTTTTATTAAATATAATTCAAGAGCATTTGTATTTTGATATGTATGAAGGAGTTGCAAGGAATAAAAACCAGATTGATGCGACATCAGGGGCTGTTGGGGGCGAAGCTAAGCGACAAGGTACTTTCCAGTGTTTTGTTTTCGTGTTTAATTAGAAATTTTTAGATAATAAGACAAAAGTTTATTATGGAATACCCAAAGCACCTGATATCCAGTCACTAGCTGCTCCTGTTGAAGATGAAGAAGAAGGGGGCGATCAGGATAATCCTGATAAACCTAAAAAAAAGAAAGCTAAAAAAGATCCTCTCTTCTCAAAGAAAACTAAAAATGATCCGAATGCTCCACCGTCTGATAGGATTCCAGTTCCTGATTTGAAAGATAATGATAAGTTAGAGAAGATTAAAGCATACAGGGAGGCCTCAAAGAGGGTTACTTTAGGGCCTGAGTATCTTCCTTCAGTTTGTTGCTACACTTTACTAAATGCAAATCATACGTTCGTTTTGTTTTCTTTTGAATTATCAAAATAACTCATTTTTTTTCAGTGTTAATTGTGCTGAAATTACTGAAGATTCAAGTATGTTAGCTGTGGGGTTTAGTGACTCAATTGTTAAAGTGTGGACTCTTGTTCCTCAAAAATTGAAAGCTATGAAAAATGCTGAACAGCTACAGGATGTTAATGTTGATGCAGAGGATGTTTTGGTAATTGTTTCGGAAATAAATTTCGTTCCCTTTTTTGACGTTCTTTTTTTTTTTCAGGCACGGATGATGGATGAAAGATCAGGCGAAACGTCTCGATCTCTTTATGGTCACTCAGGCCCTGTGTATTCAGTCTCATTTTCACCAGACCGTACCGTCCTCCTCAGTTGTTCTGAAGACACCACAATCCGGCTGTGGTCCCTCCAGATTTGGACCTGTCTTGTGGTCTACAAGGGTCACATGTTCCCAGTTTGGGACGTGAAATTCTCTCCTTTGGGCTATTATTTCGCCTCGGCTTCTTACGACCGAACAGCGAGGCTTTGGGCTACGGATCATTACCAGCCATTGAGGCTTTTTGCTGGTCATTTCTCTGATGTTGACGTAATAATAATTCCACTCTCACTTTAATTTTTTTTTGAAAATTTTTTTTTAGTGTGTCCAGTTTCACCCAAACTCGAATTACATCGCTACAGGATCTAGTGACCGTAGAGTATGCCTGTGGGATTGTACCACGGGAAATCACGTCAGACTCATGACCGGACATAAATCTCCCATAATGTCTTTGGCTTTCAGTGTTTGTGGGAGGTTTTTAGCATCGGCAGGTGTTGATTGTAAGGTGCTGGTTTGGGATTTGTCCCATGGACATTTGGTAGCGGAACTTACCGGTCATGAAAAACCAGTCCATGCACTTTCGTTTAGCAGATGTGGGAATATTTTGGTTTCGGGAGGGTTGGACTGTATGCTAAAAGTTTGGGATTTTACCAAATTGACTGAAGAAATAAGTGGGGAGGAGGTAAATGTATCACATAATCCTGATGTTAGAATTGGAGATGATTTTCTGTTGAGGAGTTTTGCAACGAAGAATTCACCCCTGATCAGTGTGCATTTTACAAGGAGGAATTTGTTATTAGCAGTTGCTATGTTTGATGGTGCTAGCACTTAATAAAAGTTTTTCTACTCAGGTATTTTATTGCATTTATTTGTAAAAAAAAAGAAAATTTTATTCGTAACTAAAACACTGTTTTCCCTGTAGGATTGAAATTTGTGCAGAGCTTACCCTTAAGTCATTTTTAAATACTCGTTGCATAATATACTATTTTAAAAATTAAATTTTTTAAGAGATTATAAATTTTATGAATAGCAAACGCTTGAAATACACTAAAATTATCAAAATAGAATTATAGGTTGAAAATAAACAGTGTCAACAACATTAAAAATGTTTGCCAGAACTTTTGCCAAAAACACGCATAATTTCTCTATGACGAAGTAAGGAGTTTTTAAAATTTATATCTGTATAAAAATAAGATAAATGTAATTATTTAATTTCTTAAATAAAACATTTCTGCGCGAAAATGTAATGCAGTTATCTATATTTTCCAGTAATTAGTTTTGTTGAACCGACTTGTTTTTGGCGTTTGGTCAAAAACAATATAAACAAGGGTTTATTTTCGAAACAAAATTTGTTATGAATGTAAATTAATACTGTTGTGTAACATGTGTCCAACATAATGATATTTGATTTTTTTGAACGTCCATTAACTTTTTTTTTTCAGTAAAAGTTGGCGCTTAGAATTGAAAGAGTGAAAAGTGCAAAAAATGGCTGCTAATTATTTATTATTCTACGTTTTTAAACTAAATAGTTTTTGGGTAATGAATTTTTTATTTCCTTTGAATTTTCTTAAATTTTCAATTTCATGTTTTTTCTAATTTCAGATGTTTAATTTTAAAGAACGTAGGATAAATAGCAATTCTTGTCGGAAGAATAAGGGAAAAAAAATCGATTCACTCAGTATGAAAATTATTATTTCTCTATTACCATTTTTTATAAGTACATTTAAAAACACAATATTTAAGAAATAATCATTTTTTTGCGAATTTACAAGCATTTGCAAAAAGACGCCATTTTTTCAAAAATAAAAAATAGCATAAAAGCTCACTTCAATGGTTACTAAAAATAAAATAGAAAAATTCAAAAATTTTGCAGATATCAAGATTATTTCGTAGGTCAATTTATTATGAACTGTCCCATTTATATGTTTATTAATTTATTATTAAATTTAGCGATAAGCTCTTTGAGTTAATATAATTTGGCATAATATGAAGTACCGTATTTTTATAATATGGTATAACATCAATGATTTTTTTTTAAATATTTATCTGTGATTATTAATTTTCGAAACCAACCAATCACAAATGGGTATGTCAATTTCCAACGCTTTCTGGTTACTCTCTGTTAAAAAAACCGACTAAAGTGTCCTAAAAAAATTGTAATTAAGTTACTTTTGTCGCCGAAAACATAGAGCTTGGATAAATAGCCAACGACAACTGAATTACTGATGAAATTGCAAAAAGTTTAATTAAATATACAATGAAAAACTTAATAAAAAATAGAAAAGATTAATTTGACGTTTGGATTGGGCGATTTACCATTTTATACCAACAGCATCGCAAATGACCAAAATGGAAACAACTGCTTCTTGGATTTAAGAGTTCCAACGGGCATTGATTTATTCCATTTTGGTCCCCACCAGCTAAAGCGTTCAGACTAAATACAGCAAGTAGAAAACTGCAAAAAAGTTAAGAAGCGCCTTAAAATTAAAAAAACAGAAATAGAATTTAAAAAATACAGAAAAAAAGCGTTTTTGACCAGCATCAATTAAAATTTTTAAAAATAACTGCAGCTATGTATTAAATGAAGATTCCAGAGCACACTATTAAAAAAATACCAGCCATCAGACCAAATATGATTGGTTAAGTCAAAAACCAAATGCCACATGCATAGATCAAATTTCGTTTGTTTTTGTGTACTAAAATACTTTCAATAACCTACCTCACGTCAAAAATAAAAGAATTCTAAAATGTTTTGTGTAAAAAATAGTTCGAACAATGCCAGTGTTATGGCAGTGAACTTGTTTACATTTTGTCTGTTTTTCAAAATGAATTATTTGAAAAAGTAGTTGAAAAATTCGCATTACGTGTGCTAAAAATGACTCGAGCATAACGAAACCCAAAAACAACACTTGAAAATATCTGGAAACTGTTTACGGTTGGGATGATGGAGTAAACCCCACCCCCTATAATACGTCATTAGCTAAAAAGTTGTGCAGCGGTCGGTCAAATTCTGGAAAGCAGAACATCTTAAGCAACGCAAGAAGCAAGTGTTGACTCCTAATTCCTAAAAGACTTAGGTAAGTTTGATTAACTCTAAACTAACAATATTTTAATTTTTTTTCAAACCTGAGCACTTAATTTGCATAAATAAAATCATAAACATGTCGGATATGTTAACATACTGCATACCGGTGTTAAAAATAACTGTTATAGGAAAAAACAAGAATTGATTTTGGAGGGTCTCCAATAAATTATTTATGTTAATATCAGTCAAAATAGTTATGACAAGAAAAAAAAATTTGTGGGTGGTACTTTTTTGGATACCCTCATTCTGTTAAAAATAACATTTATCATAAATTTGATTTGTCACTAAAGTCGCCAACTTATTAAAATATAACTGGAGGTGACTGGCAGCTGTCCCAAAATTTTTTTTATTTCCAGTTAAAATGCCACAGCCGAACGAGGCCGGAAGTCTCCTTACCACCTACTTGATTCTTATTGCTCTTCTGATAGCACTTTGGGTGCTGTACGCTGGAATTTTGCAGTAAATACCCAGTAAGTATATTTAGCTTGACCCATTTTCATCTTCCACAAGAATGAAAGCGTTGTAAATCACGTTTGGCACTCATCTAAATATAACCATAGGTATGTTTACATCCTTCATTGCGCCTGACACATGCACCATTAATTTTGTTTGTAAATGCAAATTACGGCGTAATTATTTTCAGGGCAATTCTACTTTCTCACTCGGACCACTAGCCCAATTTTGGAATGAACACCCGTTTGTATTTTTATAAGTATTAAGACTAGACTTTGTTAATATGTGTAAATAAAACTCTGTTTTTACGATGTACTTTTTTGGTAAGGAAGCCCTACCTTGGATTATCCGGGTCTTCAGAATTTTTTTGCCAGCTAGATTTTTTTTTGAGGAGAAATTACAAACATCATTACTTAATATTATATTCAGTGGAAAAATCACAAATTATCCTTTCTAAAAAAATTATTACTGACAACATACTGGACACATTGTAGTAAAACATTGCGTTCGTGTCGTATTTCACTATCTAATAACTTTTCTAAGAGAGATACTCTACGTTTAAAGAACTTCATCCGGTTAAAGGCACTTTGTACAGTTTTGTTATCATCTAGTTTCGGAATTTTGTTTTGTTTCTTATCACTACGTAACTTTCGTTTATTTGTTTTCACTTTTGTCTCTTTCACTTCTTCACTAGGATATTCCACTTGTTGCCTTTGAATTTTTTCTTCAACTGGAGCTTCATCATCATTATCATCATCAGACATATAAGCTCCCATAAGTGTTCCCAAAGCGTTATTTATATCAACAGTAACTGTCTTTGAAGTATCCACTGACCATTCTTCATCATCATAATCACTTTCTTCTTTCTGTATTTCTTCATACAATTCTTTTGTACCCCTAAATGGAAACATCGATCCATTCCAATCACATTTCTCATCAATTAACGACTCTTTCACTTTTTCACGCTTCTCTACTTTTGGTATTTTTTTCTTAACGTTTCTTTTCTGCTTAATATGGGACACTAAAACCAAAACCCTAGAAAAAACAAAACTCAAAAGAGAAACTCACGTCTTGTCCTATCTTTCCCAAAACGATTTTTCCTCTCTCCAATTCTCTCTCCTCTCTTCATCATCTCCTCCTGTTTTTCATACCGTTTTTGAACATTTTCTTTTGTTGGATATTTCACTTTGCGTTCTTCAATCCACTTCGCGATCTCTTCAGGTGTATTAACACTTCGAATTTTTTCATAAAGGCCTGTCAAATGTTGTGTTTCGATATGTTTTTCAATTAATTTTTGGTGGGCTGTGTATTGGCACCCATCCAAACCGCAAACTCGGTGCTCGGAAATGTGATTCTCGTATGACTCTTGTGAATAGAAATCTTGCTCACAAATGTCACAAAAATGAAGATTTTCCGTTTCTTCATAATCTTCTTCCCAGTCTTGTTCAATGCTCTAGTTATAAAAATGAAAATTAACGGATTTTTTAATTTGAAGCAGCGTGCTGTTTGGTGCAACCCGAAATGGATTTTTTTATGATTAAAAAGATGATTTTTACAAGCATGGATTAGATACATACAGAGTGTCTCTCTCAGCTTTTTTTCTCTAAATATGTATCATCGCGCAGACAAGTAGCGATACACCCTCATCTAATCCTAAGACTAGTCTGAAATTTAAAAACCGCTCTTTTTGTGCAGAATGAATAGTTACTTATGTTGGTGAGTACTGTTTAAATATTAGTAGTGGCTTAAATTTAAAAAAAACTGGAATCCGTGAAGTTCTCGTTGGCAAACTTGATTACCAACTCTGGAACTTCTGTTCCAATCCTGTCCTACTTCCAATATCCTAACCATATTCTGCAGATTTTCTTTAACATCCAGAAAAGAAAACGAAAAATCTTGACTTATTTGGGAAGAAATTTGGACCAGGATACAGGCAAGCAATGTTATGAAAAGTCGGAGGACATTATTTAAAAATAACGAAATTAATGCTTCTTGAACCAAAAGAGACACCTGCATACTAGCCATCAAGGAACAATTAGTTTGCGTCATCAATTTGATGTCTTTAGGTGTGTTTACCAATATGGTGACATAAACGCATTGTCCTGTTACAAGAGATGTAGATGTTGAATGATGATAGTAACCCATTTTTTGAAATTATTAAGTTAAATGTTGCACCAAACCCCACAAAATAATAAAAAGTCGTTCTACATATCTAGCAAAGAAGAAATGTTACAAAATTTTGCAATTTGAAGTTGCTTTAATTCTGTAATTATGAAAAATTGTATAACTTACGGGCATTTTCCATGTTTTGCAAGAAAACATTTGAGTTTCTTGAACAGTGAGATGATTTTTTTTTAACTCCAACAAATTTGTCTTTGGACATGACACACTGCAGACACAAAATACGTACATTTTGTACGTTTACAAAAAAAAATTTCACACACTTGCAGCTTAACTAAAATATTTTAAAAGAGAAAATTACATATTCTTGATTGACTTTTGACAAAGTTGAATGAATTTACAAAATAATACGTCAGATCAAGATAGTACAAAAGGGAAACAAAAAACTGTAACGCAGATAGCCATGATTTTATCACGGCTTACTGGGTTAACAATTTTTTATAAGTTAACTGTATAATATGCAAATTAAAATATTGTTTTTTTGAAAACTATTTTATTTCAACACGAATTTAAAAATACAAAGTTGGTATTAACTTCAGCATCTAATGCAAGGTACTATAGTGTAAAAATAATAAAATTAACAGTAAAATAATGAAATTATTTTGCAATTCTACTTTAAACATAAAAAAAATTGCAAAATAATATTTTGTATACAATCACAAAGACAAATTTACAAATAAATATGCACAAACCAAAAAAATTAATTCTCTAACGAACTTATGGCCAATTATCAGACAAAAAATTGCTGTCGTTTTATCAAATTGCTGTAGCAACTTCAGAATTTGTGGTCTCAGTTGGAGGCTGAGACGTTTCATTGTTAGTTTGAGTGTGAAAATTTTTGTCCGTCTCTGCCTCGGTATCTTTTTTGCTATCGTCCTGGAAAGAGACCCAAGAAATTTAGATAAATTAAGTGACTAATTTCAACACAGATTTACTATTAGCCAATTACCAAAACAATTAATTTGATTCGGGGCACTTTAGTCAAACTTAATCCAAAGACGGCAAGTGCCAGAAACACAGAGAGGCACTGTAACGAGAAAATATCAAGGACAAGGTACAAAGCACATATCATTCAAACATTCCAAGCTAAAAAAATGCCAATTATTAATAATATCTGCTGATAAAATACCAAGAATTTTATTAATATTTGTATCAAGTGACCAAAACTTTTTCATTCAGAGAAAACCGCGATTTTTACTCTTACAAAACATTCCCTATTTCAAAACCAAATTCGGGCTGACGCTCTGACTTCTTTCTTAAAGTTAGTGCTCGAAAGAAGCAGTCAGTAGTGTCAGTCAGACACTATTTTTGTAAGGAAAATGAGTAAAAAATCTGGCCCTACTATATATTTTTTAATCAATTCACAAAGTAAAATTTGGAACTATTACAGATTGTCTTTATAAAAAATGAGTTTTTAACTTTTCAGTGTAAAACAGAAATAAAGCAAATTAAAATAAAACAAATAAATAAGCTTTAAAACATAACAAAACGAAATGCCGTCGAAAATCTAAAGCTTTCTCTCTTTTTATCCCGTCAAAAGCAATTTTTTAAGAAAAATCAATATGTTTTGTCTTTTTCTATACAATTTAAGTAGACAAAAACATTTTCCAGTCTTCTTGAGGATATATATTCTTGATCATATGGTAGTTATCATAAAAAAAATGCACTAAAAACCGCTCCACTGAGATGAAGCAACTTTTGGCATTGTCTAAATAGGGATGAGCCGATGAGCTCGTTTAATGCCCAAGTTCAACTAAAGTTATAGTAAATCTAACGAAACAGTAGAATGACTAAAGCAATAAAGTCATAACTATTGTTAACGTAACAAAGAGTGGTACTCAAGGGGCATATCCATCATCCCTGCAGCCTAACCCGAGTACTACTCTTTGTTAAGTTAACAATGGTTATGACTTTATTGCTTTAGTCACTCTACTATTTCGTTAGATCTACTTTACAATTATGTATTTATCTCTTAGCTAGCTCTAAACGGCAAAATTTTTGATCATTCGATAGCTACAATAAAAAATTATTCAATAACTAGATAAACGACATACAAATTTATAAAAATAAATGATTATAGACATGTGGTTTGTAAATTTATGGTGAATTTAGGTAACCTACAACAGAGCCCCTTGATATTTCCTCCAAAAGCTAATACTGGGTTTAGGTCTGTGCTTTGACATCTGCCTAGAAACGTGGGGTTTGAAAAGGTGCCCCACTTAGTGTGCATGGGGTACATAAATTTGTGATATCATAAAAAATACCTATAAGTGGATGTCTGCTGTATAATCGATAGGTGCTGTTACTATCGCGAAATTAGTGGCGGGCAAGAGCTGAGGGATACGCACCTCCTGCTGCCCAACGAACTCCATTTCAGCCGCATGGTACATCTGACTGCACTTGTCCCTCTGTGTCCTATACGTAACCCAAGCCTCTTTGCTTTCCGAGCTTTTTGCAGCAGCTAACAGCTCATCTTTCTTCTTAAACTCTTGTTTGATCACTTCAGTCACCCACTCTTTACTCAGATCCATATCTTTGATCATAGGCCTTCGCCTCTTCATGACGCGGCCTTTCTGTATCCCTGGAGGAAACTTCCTTCTGGGAGCCCCGCGGCGGAAGCCCATTCCTCGCATGGGCGGCATGCCCATCATGTGTGGCGGCGGGAGACGCATGCCGGGTGGAGGTGGTCGCATTCCCGGCGGGGGCGGCAATCTGGGCCCCGGACCCATCATTCGAGGCGGCATCATTGGGCCGCGAGGTGGCGGAGGACGGAGGCCACGAGGCGGAGGTGGACGCATGTTAGGGGGGCCCATCATAGGGCGCATACCCATGGGGCCTCGGGGCGGAGGGAAAGGACCACGTGGATGCATCATTGGGCCGAAATTGGCGTTGAATGGCCGGCGAGGGGGTTGACGCACTTTACCGAAGCCGTTTCTGAAATTCACGTTTGCCGCACCACGTCTGTTGCCTTTACCCTGGACCGGAGCGCCCATTGATGGTTGGAATGGGAGAAAAGTTCACTTGAAGCGGGCTTTTACTCGAAATTCACGAATTGTTTCTACCAGAGACAACCTTTCTACAATACAAAAACACGCTACTTCAACTTCTCTAGATTTGTTATGTCACTTTCGTTTGGACGCACTGTTGCCAATATAACATTGGTTATCTAGTATATTACACTAAAAAAATTTCTTTTTCAGTAATTCTGTTCTACTTTTATTCCAAAAATTTAACAAATATTGCTTTAAAATTGTTACTTGCATTTTACAAAATTGCTATAACAAAATTTGATGTTAAAAAATCAATTTGACAACGTTGCATACAAGTACACCAATCATTGAAATTATAAACAAAATTCCCTAAATTTTAAAATTTCAACTTTGGCGCTCTAATTCAAATTATCGCCTGCAGCTCCTAATTTTATAAAAACTGTCGCCTGCAGTTTAAAAAAATATATATAAACATTACTGCAAATTTAAATTATTGAAATTATTTTTTTTAATGTAGACTATACGTAACAAGAATTTAGTATTAATTTATTATATTTTTGAATTTATAATTTACTTAATTATTAATTAAATAAATTAACTTCGGTGCAATTAAATTTTTATTGTAATGTTAGTGGTCTCATTTCAAAGAATTATTTCCCAATTTTTTCTCAAACATCGTCATAAATTGTAAACACTTTTTTTTTAATTTTTTTTTTGTTGTTGCATAAAATTTTCTTTAGTTTCTTTATTCAGTTGGAGTGAAGCCTGATCGAGTGTTAGAGACATAAAGAACGGTCTTATTTAGCTAAATAAATGAAATTCTCGCGTTATCAGTGCAATTTCTTATTGAGAAAAATTATGTGCTCATATAAGGTGAGTTTATTTACTTTTATTTTGCTCTTGGTACTTTTCAAATAAAAGCCAAAAACATGTCATTTAAATATTTAATTACATTTTTTCAGTTATTTACGTAATTTATCATTCATTTATTAGACACAAAGACGTTTAGCTGATGTTATAGGATGACATAACGTAGGTCATTTTTTGTTGTTCTTTTTTATTTTGCAAATTATCGAAAATTCTCTTGTTTCAGTCAGTTGTGCACGAGCTCGACAAGAGAACACATCGGCTCCTCCAAAGGTAGGTAGAGTTTTAGTTATTATTATTTTTTATTAAACAAAATATCGATTTTTTTTAAATTATCATTCAACTTCAAGTGTATAGACAAATTTTGCTTTTTAAAATTACAAAAATAACAGAGATATACAATTTTACTACACTCATCTGTAATTGCTGTAATAATTTACATGTTTTATTATTCAGTTCAGAATTGCATTACCCACAGGCAGTAGTGGTTTACTGGTTCAAAATCTCTATTATGCATGCTCAGTTCAATTCCAAACCGTTTTGAACTGGTTTTGAAGTTGTTCAGACAACTCTATTTATACAACCCCTTTTAAAAATTAAATAAACGTTTTAAAAATAAATTCCTTTTGTTTTATTGGAGTTGAGGGGTCCAAAGGCATCGCTGAAAATCCGAATTAAAGGTAGCTTCGAAAGAAGTAGAGGAGACTCGCTACATATTTCACAATTATAGGTAGGTCCCAAAGAAGCAGAAGGAGGGGATTTACCACCTATCAGTTGCGAAAAGATGCCATCCTTTTTAATAATTACTGCAATATCCTTTTGTTATAAAATTGTTTATCTCTATTTTTTATTGTTATTTATATCAATTGATTTTTTGCAAAGCATTCTTATCTATTTTTGTAAATAATTCTTAAACAAAAGCTTTATTTTCTAAAAATGTAGTTTCTTTAAATATTTGAATAGATTAACGGCTTATTTTTGAAACAGTAATATACACAATATACGATGATTCATTCAGAAATTTTTTTCACATTTTTCTGATAATCAAACACAAATTTATTCTGATATTATAGTGATATAACGTAAAACACTTTGTGTGTGTACTTTTTCTAATTTACAATTTCATCGATTTCCCTTTGTTTCAGTCATTATTTTACCAATTTGTGAAGAAGCACTAACTTGGGGTTGGAGTCCAAGAACATCGCTGGAAATCCGGATTAAAGGTAGGTCCGAAAGAAGCAGAGGGGATTCGCCACATACGGCAGAAGAAGATGCACCAATTTCAGGACTAAAGGTAAGTCCGAAAGAAGCAGAGGGGATTCGCCACATACGGCAGAAGAAGATGCACCAATTTCAGGACTAAAGGTAGGTCCAAAAGAAGCAGAAGGAGGGGATTCGCCACCAATCAGTTATGTATTTGTAATCTTTATGCTAAAACAGTTCATAATTTTAAACAGTTAATTCACATAAAAATAGAAGAAAAAACAAAGAAGCGCATTTTTGATGCATTTTTCATTTTTATAAAGAAATAAACGGATTTGTTACAGCACTGATAAGGTTAATTGATTCATAGGTATATAAGTTTAGTTCCAACAACACTTAAGAAACAGTTCAGAACTGAACAGAGCATGCGCAATAGATTTTAATCTGCTGAAACGTTACTGCGCACGCGTAGTACAATTCTAACCCGTCTTACACTGTTATTGAAACAATTTCATTATTAAAAATCAGGTCATATATGATTTAAGTAATAAATTTCAGTTTCTTTACCTATTTTTATTTCTTAAAAAGGTACTTAATCACCAACATTACAATATGTACAATGACAACACTTTCGTGCAAATTTTAAAATAAGAATTGATCAAAGAAGATAATACCTATTTACTTCAAGATCATAAAATTCTTATCTACTATAAAGAGAATATCGTTTTTAAAAAGAATTTATGGCAATTAAAAATAATGTTAGGTAGAATACATGTACAAAAATCATAAAAGTAAAGTTAGATGTTTTTAGCTAAACAAATAATCATATCACTAGAAATAAATATCACGACAAGTATTTTAAAATAATAATAAAAATAAATCATCGTAATTACAAAAAAAATTTGCTTAAGATCTTTAATGAATTTACATGTACTTACTTTAAAGTTTATAAAGCAATTAACAAAATATGATTTGAAAAACTGTAAAAATCTATTAGCAAGTGCATTACAAATCAGTTTGTTCCAACAACAAATCAGAACAGTTCAATATTAAACTCCCCATGCGCAGTAGCATTTTATCAGTCGAATATCTCCACTGCGCGTGCTCAGTTCAGTTCCAAATCGTTCTGAACTAGTTCTAGATCGTTGTTGGAACAAACCTAATAAATATAAATATTATAAAAATAATCTTTGATAACACAGAGTGAGATGATTACAACGTTTATGAAATCGCGAAAAAAAAAAGTTTGAAATCTTACATTCATTAATACTTCAAGGCTCATAACGTGTTTTCCCTATCTAACAAAACTATAATCTAATAAAAACCATCAACGTCTCACTCTGTTCACCATCTTGCACTTTACGTCAAAATAACCAACTGTCCTGTATTTGTAGCATAAATAAGTCCTTGACCCGAAGTCGGCAACCACCTAATACAATTAACGCTTTTGTAATTAGTTGCTCTACTATCTCTATTTTGTCCCAATTCTCTCAAAACCGGCAATCTATCTCCTGGAACATTCTTCTGTTCTATTATAAAAATCCTTGCCATTGTCCATCTATCACTAGGAACAATCGAGACTCGTCTTGACGCTAAACCAACAACTAAATGACGACTTAAAGGTGAAAGTGCTACTGAAACAGCATTTTGCTCAAAACTCGTAGTGTATAAACACTGACCCAAAGTATCCCACTTCAGACTGTAGACTCCTGAAATTTCAAAATTATTTGAAACTCAACCCACAGGATAGAAATGATTCAGTATGGACAGGTGATAAAAAGTTAATTTACAGTGTTCTCTAAAGCCTAAATCCTTTTATAATTC
Organism: Tribolium confusum; assembly: GCA_029207805.1. Taxonomy (NCBI): domain Eukaryota; kingdom Metazoa; phylum Arthropoda; class Insecta; order Coleoptera; family Tenebrionidae; genus Tribolium; species Tribolium confusum. The sequence continues at coordinate 4,623,510 of JALGAY010000004.1, forward strand.
TAATTACTTTTTTTTGAAGCTTAAATAAGCGTTGACAGGATGAAGTGTGTCCCCATAATATATGACAATATTTAAGATGACACTGAATGAGAGCAAAATATGCAGTCCGAAGTACTTGTAAAGATACATTGTTAAATTATTACTTTTGTAAGTGGCACTATTATATTATTTTTAATTTGTTTTATTAAATTTACATTTAGACCATAGATATCCTTGCTTGTTGAAGCGCGGAGTGTATTGATAGTTTCTCACTTCGTTAAATGTTATTTCTCTAAAATAACCTGAGATCGAAATGTAACTGAATCTGAGCAAGCCGTAGAAGTGAGTATTAACATTAGACACATCATTACAGTTACGCTGGCATAGCCTGCTCTGATTCAGTTACATTTCAATCTCACCTTATTACATGTTGTATACTGAAATGTTTTCTACTTTTTAATAAAGTTTTACATTGTATTTTTAGGATAATTTTATTCTTTGTCTCACCTTTGTCTTTCGATTATTTACAGTTATAGCCATTTAGATTTAAATTGTGTACTAGTAGTTGCCTAAAATAAAACTAAAAATCAGTGGCTACATCTTACACATTTAACTTGAAGGGATGCTAGCTTTTTGACAAGTTTTTAGTTTTAATCAGCTGTCCATACTGATTCATTTCTATATTGTGCCTCACCCTAACGTACGTACCGAGTTTATTCGTTACGTTTAAGTAACCACCAGATGGTAATAAGGTCACTAAAATGGTCCCGTCTTTTGCAATATCCACACTTGCATCATTATGGATCTTACATTCGCTCACTATTAGATTTTTCAAAGCTACAAAAGCAACAATTAAAACCTTGTAATTGTTCAAAGAAAAATATTACGATTATTAATGACAGGAATATTCCCAGACGAAATATCCCACATCTGAATCCTGTGATTCGGCGTAACAGTTGTAATCATATCACAGTCGTAACTATTAGTTTCTCTTTGTGATTCATCAAGTTCTGCTTCAAACGGATTTACACTTGCATAAAGCGGATGTAAAAATCTCGGTCTTAAACTACCCATTTGAGGAAAAGTACGTAATTCTGAAACTCGTTCAGCTAATCTCTGACGATGTGTCATTATTCTTTGATGAAACAACGAAGGTTGTTCTGAAATCGGAATCGGTACGTCATTTACTTGTACTGAGGGTACATTCCAAGGCCGACTTGGATTCGAATTTGACTCTTCATTATGTACCAAATTAACATTATTAGTCCTATAGAGATTAGTACTTCGAGAATTATTATTAACGTACCACTCTGATTCATCATCATTATCATCACTATTATTACTCGAGACATTTTCAAATCTTTGACTTCTTTCTTGAGTGTCTTGATTCGAATTTGAACTTGTTACATCTTCATCTTCTCCTGTATTATCCGTAAAACGCACTATTAAATCACGGAAACTTGTCAACCAAGCACGTGCTGGATTTTCATTAGTTGTTACATTGCTAGTGTCACTTGATGATGTCGGATCTGATTGCTGACGTCTCAGATTAATATTCCGTAAACATCTATTGAGTAATTGTCTTCGGTTGGTGTCAGGACGATTCGGTAACATTGCATTTCTTCGTGCGTTGTAAGTCTGACCTAGAGCTCTATATGCTCGTCTCATATTTAATCTCATATGTTGTAAACTACGTGTCAATTGATGTGAATGTCCACTGAAACGATTTTGTAACATTTGACCACACATTTGATCAATTCGTGACGTTAGAGATTCCCTTTCCATATCTAAATTCATACCATCAGGTGACGGTATTGAATCAACTAATTGTAACAACAAAAGTTCAGATAATAGAAGTGCCATTGCTAGAACACTATGTATCTGTCCTCTTAAACTCTGAGATATATTCGATCCTCCTAACTCTTCAATATGTTTACTCATTCCATCTACAATTAAACTAAGAAAATGACGAGCACCAAATCTTGAAGCGCCATCTTGTGTCACAACAACTGACTCAGATCTATTCCTAAACCGACTATCAAGACCATTCCCTAGAATTCTATTCATTCTCATAACACAATCATGTAATCTAATCGATAAGATTCTTTCGCCTAGTTCAGTCGCAGCTGTAGATCTACTTGATTGAGGATTAACCTCTTCTGGTCTTGTTATAAGACGAGTTTGTTCAGTAAGTAGATGCTCAAGTCGTCTTGCCATTAAATTCAAACTCGATGAGTTAATAAGCGAGTAACTGGAGAGATGGCGTAGTGGACTTGTTTCAGGTGGTGGTCTTGAAGGAGCATTCCGACATGGTCCTGGGTGTTTAGCACCACGATCAGGTCGCCCTGTGTATCGCCTTGGACAAAAATTAACAAACAAAGACCGCCGATTGTGACGCTGCATGCGGAAAAGTCGTGAAGGTGGGTATGTCTTCCGACCTGAACTTCTAGGTCTTGGTTGAGTTTGATCATTTGAAGTGCTCGAACCTGGAGTAGGTTGTGGAGGCTGTTGAGGACGTTCTTCTTGAGAGTCATACGGACTTGAATCACTGATTCTTGTACCTGCCATCATTTGTCTAACACTTGACATACCTGTACTGCGACTTTCGCCAGCTAAAGATCGGATATAACGTAAAAATTCGGTTATTAATTGTCTGATAAGTTGCAGTTGTTCAACTTCAAACATTGTCCGATCTATACGTTCAATACTTTCGACTTGGTGTCGTAAAAGTCGGGCTTGGCGTTGAATATACGAAATTGTTAAATGTAGTGACGTCATTAATGGTGACATATTGTCACTACTTGAAGGACTTTGATTAATTCCAGGATTGCGAGGGTAATTATGATCAGATTCAACAACACTTCGCCCACCTGGAAGTACGTCGTTTCCTCCACTACTAGTAGAAGCCTCGTGTGGCGAATTACTACGAACGTAGAAATTCTGATCGTTGAAACTCACTCGTGGTTCATTTGTTTGTCTTTGAGTGTCATTTTGTTCAGTATAGTTTGGTAACATTGACATTGAACCTCCTAAGTTTCGTAAAATTGTATTTGATTGGTTCATTATATTTTCAAGACTTTCAGAAAAACTACTTAGCATATCAGAAGTTTCACTTGATCGTGTGTTTGATCGGATATTTCTGACGTCATTGAGAGTTGTTTCAAGACCTTGAACGATATTTGAGTACATATTGCCAAGATTGACAAAAGGGGAAGGTTCAGATGGTGTACTTTCTGGAAGATTGTCTTGTGGGACATTACCTTCAGCGTTTGGACGCTCAGAGTAGTTTATAAGTTCGTCGATAGGAAAAGTGTTGTTTAGAGATAGACGAGTACCTAGTCTAAATGATGAACCTCTTCTGTATCTCATTGAACTCCTGTTGTAATTAACCCTTGTTGGCATAAATGCTGAAATTCGGTGTGCTGGTAATCTTCGTCTCGGATAAGCTCTATTATAAATCGGAGAACTTGTCCTTGAATAAATTCCATTACTACCAGAACTTGATCTCGGTTCATCCGAATTCGAAGTTCTTGATTCTGATTGGTCTTGATTTTCATGTCTTTGAATTAATCTCCGAAAAATACTGTTTCCTAAAGTGACTGCATTTGGTCTTATCAAATCTTGATCTCGATTTGCTGACATTGAAACTGGTGATGATCGAAAACTCGGATCTGTTTGTTCTTCTTGATTATTTGTAACAGGAGTATTTGATAAATTTATTGGACTATTATTATTTGCTGAATTTTGACTGTCGTTGCCTTCAATTTCGGTTAAAAGAACAGTCATAAGTAACTGTTCTAGTTCCATAATAAAATTTCTAACTCCACTAATATTACTTGTTGAGGTTGAAGATGAAGGAGTTGGATTTGGAGGATTACTACTTGCTGTATGAACACATTCAGGTTCTGGTTCATTAGTACTACTCGTATTTTGATTTGTTGTATTTTTGAGATCCATTCTTGAACGTAAGGCGGTTCGTTCATCATCTGAACTACTACTATCAGAAGAAGTGTCAAGAACTGGTCTTCGGTTTGGTTTTTTATTAAAAATAGGACACATTTGTCTGAATTTCATTCTTTCATGAGCTCGACTATTTTCAAAACGGCTAGTAATACAAATTAAAACAATCAAAACACAATTTATTTAATGACATGCAACAACTACTCCGAGAGCAAATTACTTACCGTATCAACTTCGGTCTATCACAAGCAGGTAACGATTTAATAATCGGCAAAAACCGACTTCGAACTTCATCAGCAATCGGCCTAATATTCAACAAAATATCCTCAGAGGTACTTTCTCTGCTCGTACTCGGCTGTGGCTCGTTACTACACCCAGGTTGCGCTTCATTCATATTCGGCAATTTTCGTTTTTTCGGACATAAGATCCGAACGCCTGAATTCCGGACAGGCTTTTCTTGGAGACCACTTGATGAAGGCTCCTGTTGATTTTTCTCTTTTTCACTTAATAGAAAAATTCTTCGACTTGTTGAAGGCTCCGGTTGATTTCTCTCTTTATCGTTTATTATAAGAATTTTTCGAGGAGTTTGTGTTTGAGTCGCTGTTTCTGTATGTGAGGAGCTACTAGGACCAGAATCGTTTGATTTGCTACGTTTTTCTTCAATTGATTCATGAGAATTTTCAGATGATTTGTGTTTTCGGGAATCGGATGTTTGGGTACTGTGAGCCTCTGTTGGTTGTTTTTTCATTGCTAGAATTCGGCTTGGCATCACGAGAGAGGAACTGTAATTTTGTGAAGTTGATGGTTGAGGCTCTGAGACAGGCAAATTTGGGCGAGAACTCGTTCCTGAAGTGCTTGGTTCGGATTCGGGGGCTTGAGTGCTACTAGTGGCGCTAGTAGCGTTGGGTTCCATCGGATCGGTGCCTCGATCAATCTAATAAACAAGACAACAAATCTTTACAATTAAGAAATTTCTTACTAATTTCTCCTTGTTTCAGTCAATGTTCAACCAACTCAAAAAAATAAGTTCAGTTATGAATAGTTGTTAAAACAAATCTTTAGATAACTTTAAAAATAAAACATTTGTTAAACTTGCCATTGTTGGTGGCTTGTAAATCTTCAAATATCGTTGAACTAAATGCTCATACTCCCTCAGAAGATTCCTGTAGGAAGCTGTAATTCGTCTTTCACGTTCAGGAACACTTGACAGAACCTCCCTAGGAGGTTCAACACTAGGTGCCTGCTCCTAAAAAATCAAATTAAAAAAAAAATACCAAAAACATAAGACTTACTCCTAAATTATAAGTCCTTTCTGAAACTGTTGGTGTGTTAACTAATCTCGGAGTAATTCTCAGTCTGTAGGGACTTGCAGACCTTTCTGCTTGTCGAGGTACTGGGACAGGAGCCCTGACTCTCTCCCATCTCGTCTGGGGGCTATTCGCAATCCCAGTTATCAATTTGTGACCCAACTTATCAAACGCTACATATCTTATCTGAAATTTACAAATAAAATCCCATTTTATAACGTAATTCTGATTACTTTTTCCTTCGGGTTTGCTGTGGCAACTTGAACGAAAGGTTCAGGCATACTCCAGTCCCAAAAGTACAGTTCATTATACGTCGCTATGACTAAAATACGGTCATTGGGATGGAACGCAATTGAGGCAATGACTGATTGGTTTCCTGCAGTCCAGACTTCGCTTCCTCCCTGAAATTCACAGAAATAACACAAATCTTTTAAGTGAGTGTGACGTACACTCAAATCCCAGATCCTGACTTCTCCTCCAAGACACCCCGAGGCTACAATTTGGTTTGAAGTGGGGTGGAAGGCAATGCACCAAGGGGTCCTCGGGTGTCCTGTTAGTGTCTTTATGTTTTTTCCGCTTTTGATATCAGTGACGTAAATATTGTGATTGCCGTGAGTTGATGCGACTTTCGTGCCATCAGGACTGAAGACCATAAGGAAGGTGGATCTTGGTTGTCCTGGCATTTCGCATCGCATCTCATCGTAGCATTTCTTTCTGATGAGTTCATCTTCGGCAAAAATCTCTCGACTGACTTTAGCTTTGATGTTTTTCTTTAAATGGTTGAGACTCCTGTCTTCGAGTCCCTTGATGAAGTCCCGAGCCTCACTGGAAGGCTCCTTATTCGGGATATTTCGACGAAAGTCATATTCATCTGGATTCATCTTCTCATAATGTCTTGAGTCTTGGTACTGAAATTCGAGTTATTAATACCGGGACTTGATCGAAAATGCACTTATTGGGTATTTATAGCCGAGGTATTAAACGTAAACAAAGGAGATAACGAAAATTACAGCAAGGTTGTATTCTTATAAACAAACGGTTTATTTGGGAATAAATCAAGATTTTAAATGCGAAAAATTCACTTACACGCTGGTTTTCGTCGGATTCTTTCAATATTTAACAAATTACTCTAATGATTTTTGAATAGATTAAAAGGGTTGGGCTTGAGACGTCTATACAAAAATATCATTTATGTGTAACGTTTCAGAGGTTAAGTAACGCACTTAATTACCCCTTTTTTACCTCACATTCCAATTATAACCTAAATTATACCAATAGAACAACAAGAAACGATTGCAGAACACTTTCTTGGTGCAATTAAGTCACAAAAAGCATTTCTTTTATGGGAATTAGTCAAGATTATGGACTTTGACGTGATAACAACATACGATTTTTGACAGTCTTGTTAGATACAGTCTGTTCAAGAAATTCTGCGCTGTTGTACACCGTGTGGCGGAAAAATATCCCAGTGTTGCCAAGTCAAAGAGCTGACAAAGTTGCCAGATTTACATTTCTTTCTTTTAAAATTACCAGATCTGTTCCTGTTTCTTTTATTATTTAGCTCAAAATTCTTCTTTCTGTTAAACCTGTCAAAAATCTAGAAAATCTTTCAAAAAATATATTTCTGACTTTTTTAAGTACAGTGGCCGTCACTATACATTTGCTAAATTACTACTACGATTTAAAAAAATATATAATATTTTGTTTTTATGTTATAAAAAATGCGTTTTATATTATTATCTAATAAAAACAGATATTAGGATTTTAGGACATCAGAATTGGCAACACTGGGCGGAATACCGATAAATTTCTCGCAGTGTCTCAGCCTTAAAAAAGTCCCTTTTTCCATAATTTAAATTTCATAACGAAAAGAAAAAAATTCATGTCATAAAATAACATAATAAATAAAATAAAATAAATAACATAAAATAAAATAATAAATAAAATAAACATTTTTTTTAAATAGATAATCCTATCCTAATGTGTTTATTATTGTTTATACTCTTTATAGTAAAATACATATTAAACTACTAAAACTAAAATTTTTAGTAATAGCGCCAAAATAAAAATGCTTACAATGTTCTGTTTTACCGACTAGTTTTCTGCCTTTTTCGGCTGTTTGAATTAGTTTAGTAACCGTGAAACAGGCCAACATCTCTTGATGTGTTGTATTATAATACAACATCATTGCTTACAGCCTTTTATTGAATTATGAAAACATAATCAAAAGCCTAAATTACTAGCTACAGACAACAACCCACTCGCTGGCGCCATCTTACATCATAGACAGAAGTAGCTTTTCTTAAAAAAATAACTTTTTTTTTTTAATTTGCAATTTCACGACAATTTTTTTTACATGAGTCAAGAAGTCGAATTAAGATATTGTATAGTCTAACTCGACCGTTTCTCTTTTCCGTTTCCTTTAAGACATGTGCAAACAAGCTAGTATCCGCCAATCATATGCCTTTTATTTGATAGATCAAGCGAAATATATAAAAATTCACCAAACATTCTTAAGAAATCTCTTGATATTTTATGTAAATCCCCAAATATCCTCAAATTTAATAAGAAATCATATAAAATTCACGTAAAAATGTGGGAATTCATAAAAAATCCTGCTCCAAAATTGTAATTTTACAATCGACCGTTTCTGCTTGCCTTAAAATATGCGCAAACAAGCTGGTATCCGCCAATCATACGCTTTTTATTTAACAGATCAAGCAAAATGTATAAGAATTCCCCGGAAATCTTTAAAATATTCCTTGAAATTCCTATATAAATCTCCGGAAATCCTCAAATTTAATAAAAAATCCTAGCAAATCCACGTAAAATCTTAAGAATTCCTAAGAAATCCTTCTCCAAAGTGGTAATTTCACGACAAGTTTTTTACATAAATTTTAAATGAGCCAAAAAGTCGAATTCACAGATTTTTCTGATATGGTGTCCTTTGTAAGCAATAATCGACCGATTCTCCTTTTCTGATTGTCTTAGGACATGCACAAACAAGCTGGTATCCGCCAATCATACGCTCTTTATTTGACAGATCAAGCGAAATGTATAAGAATTCACCAGAAATCCCTTAGAATTCCTGTGTAAATCCCCGAAAATCTTCAAATTTAACAAGAACTCCTAGCAAATCCACGCTAAAACAGGAATTCATGAGAAATACTGCTCATTGAACATCAGAAATCCCTATGTGCCCCGCCCCTCTCCCTCGAATTGTATTAATTAAAAATGTCGGTATTACTGAAAAATTTATTAAAACCAATTTGTTATTTTCAAATTCCCATCTGCATCTTTTGGGGTATCCATAACACTGGCTTGTTTAGCTAATCTATGAATAGAAATTTTTCGACGAACGGAACGGCTCAAAGGAGTGTCTTCTTGTGCTTCGGAATCTATAGCTTCAAATTCTAAAGCTTCTGAAGTTGGCACTTCTGGTCTAAACAATAAAAACAACATACATATAATCAAAAGAAAAAGTAGAAATGCGTACTTTATAGGAATGCAACGGAAGCAATCCTGTACTGTAAAATCCTTCCCAAACTCTTCTCCCTCTTCCAGGGTTTGAGGTAGACGGTAGTGAAGTGTTTCAGGTAAACGGAGTCCAATTAGTCCCCCAATTACCGAAATTACACCCATTATAAGCAGCGGCAAAACCACCATTTCTGACCCCTCAAAAGAAAAGTGTTATTTAGAGAGAATAATGTGATTGGTGGTTGCCATAGAGACGTCTTTACATTGTTGCTATAACAACCACCAATCACAGTGCTTAATCTTGCAGGTCTATTGCTACTGACTTTTTTTAAATAAAATTTAAATAAATTCGCTATCTTGACGTTCTATCCCTCACCTTTTACGTCAAGTAAAATAAAGTAATAACTTAATATTTCATTGGCCTACCCTCACCCTACTTGGCCTAAGAGGTGAGAAACAGAACGTCAAAAATTGTTTTGAATTAATTAATTTTTTAATTATTTTATAACTTGGTTCCATACATTTGGCCAACCCTGTATAAAAAACAGTGTGTTGTTATCTAAGACTTGCAAAACATTTCTCAAAGCCAACTGAGATCTAAATAAAACTATCAAAAACCGGAAGTGACTCAACTTTTTCACTTCACAAAACAATTTAATTTTGGAACCAAGTAACGTTCACTGAGACCGGAAAAAATAAAAATTCAAATTTGTTGACCTAAATCCATCTAAAAATTCTTTTGACCTTTGTGTTCCCTAAGCACTTACTAAAAACGTAATAAAAGGAATTATAATCCTTCCCATTCCTCCAATATAAGCCGAAACACCAATTCCCAACCCTCTCAATTGAGTGGGAAACAATTCACCTGCAAAGGGATAAATAATAAGAAAAGAAGCTGCGATTGTTGACTTCGCCATAAGGAAAAAAGTTAAAATTAATCCAACCGAATCTAGAACGTATTTCTTAACACTTAGAAGTAATTATTAGTAATATGTACCAGTCGGCAAGAAAAAAGTCGTAATGCAACAAATCCCACTAATAATCATGCACAAACAAAGCGGCCATCTTCTGCCCCATCGATCCATCACCAACCAACAAGTCAAATAACTCGGAATTTCAATTGCTGAAGATAGAAAAAAACTCATATACTCGTTATTCCCCAAAGAAGGTCCGTAGTAACTCAACCCGACGTAAACCACTTCATTTGCAAACCAATTCAAAGTTATTAAAACCGTTTTTAGTCTCATATTTGGTGTAGCACATAATTCTGTGCAATGTGGTGTCTTTTTGTACTTTTCTTCTTCACTTACTGTCCTCCGACATAACATTTTTTGCTTTAATTGTTGCTTGAAACTAGGCGGAAGTTCCTTATTGTTAACTCTTGCCAGAGTTTGTAAAATTCTTGAAGCTTCCTCGAAACGGCCTTTTGCCAATAACCATCTAGGACTTTCCGGTAGAAAAAACCAGTAGAAGTAGTACAGAGTGAAAGGTAGTGATGTAGCTAGGGCAAAATGGACCCAATCACGGACCAAATAGGCAATCCCGGCCAGCATTAGCAGACCCAAAGTGTAGAATAGGCAGATCATGACGGTGACAAACGAGCGGTAGTTGGGGCCAACCAGCTCCAAAGCTGCAAGATGCATTTCAAAATTTTGGCGAAAAGTAGAAAGAAGAGAATACTAAAAAGACTACAACTAAAAATAAAGCTAAAGAAATAGCTGAGAAAAAGACTGCATCAATTACAACTGGAATTAAAGATAATAAACCAGAGAAAAAAGCTACAACTGAGAAAGATAGTTGCGACAGGTACAAAAGCCGGTAAATGTGCTAAAACAAAAAATAGAACGGCTACAAATAAGAGTGAAGCTAAAGAAATGGCATTCATCAATGGTAGCTGAAGCAGCTACAGCTAGAAATAGAAATACTGAACCAAAGAGAAAACAGCCTACATCTTAAAGACTTAAACTTAAGAAAATGCTTAATGAAAGGCTACAACTGAAAATGAGCCTGAAGAAATAGCATCCAAATCTCAAAAAGCTGGAGCATCTACTAAATCAGAGAAAAAATAAGCTAAAATTGAAAAAAATGACACCAGAAGCTGTTGAAGATGCTAAAACAGAAAATACTTAAAGGCTACAACTGAAAATAAGGCTGAAAAAATAGCATCCAAAGCTAAGAAAGTGACTGAACCAGCTTCAACTAAAATTGAAAATACTAAACCAGAGAAAGAAAGAGCTACAAATGACAAAAAGACAGTTGCTACAGATATAGAGGCTAAAACAAAAAATACTAAAACAGCATTATGATGTTCCGTTCACCACTTTAAGCTACCATAGCCAATTTCAATCCTACTTCACTTACAAATAATAAACGGTATTTGGTAAATTGCAGGTATTGTGAGCCCCACAACGACTCTACTGGCAGCCCACCACCAAAAATTTTGAGCAGTTGCTGTGAGAGCACTCCCCAAAAGCAGAGTGGTTAAACACACAAAAAACGTCTTTTTCCGTCCTATACTGTCATTCAGCATTCCGAAATAGTAGACACCTACAGGACCCCCCAAATTCAAGGCAACAAGTCCCAAAGTAGGGTAAATGCTTCTGTCACACACTAATTCAAACTGAAATCGAAATAATAACATTTTTCTAAAAAAAAGTTATAAACGTACATCTGTAACAATGCTGGAAAAAGAATTATCGAATTCCCAACCATCGAGACAGCCTTCTGTACTATTCTCGGTGATTTCTGTAGAATTAAAGATGTATCTAAGACAAGAACTGTTTGTTGGTATAAACAAATTCCGTTTTTCTTCTTTAGTCAAATTGAGAAGTGGTGTTTTGCACCAATGGTTAGGTGTCTCGGTCATGAAAAGTTGGTTGAAGGCACAAAACCCACATGGTAGGCAGGCAGGAAGACAGACCAGCCAAAGAAGTAGTTTCTGGTAGCGGCCGAATTCGCCCACTTGGGGTAAGAGATCGTCTAAGTCAAGAGGCTCCTGGAATTTTGAGTTTTGAGTAAATGACGAGACTTTTGGGAAACTTACATTATGGTGGTGTTCGGTTTGATCCATTTTTTTACACTCGCGGCCATTAAAAGTGAAGTCTTAGGAATGAGGTTTATGAGATTATTTCTCGCTTGCCTGAAATCAATCACTAATCATAAAAAACGGATCGGGCTTGATAGCTAGAGAGCTTAGGGTAGCAATTTTTAAATATCATCCAATATTGCTAAAATATATTATCTAACTCGAAAACAAAAAACGAAAACAAAATTTGGTTTTTATCAAAGTTATTTTCTCAAAAAATTTGTTTGAAAAAATGCCAGTGCCAATCGATTTTTTTCTAAACCTTCTGGTTTCGGAGATATCCATTTTGGGCATTCAAATTGTACCATACCTTTAATTCGAAATCGCCATTAATTAATTATCTTCTTTTTTACATTTTTTCTAGTAATTCTATTAGAGATAAAAACGTCAAGAAAAGACGATAAAATAATTTAACAAATTTTTTATATTTATTTATTTAAAAATGTTTTTCTATACATAAAACAGTCTTCAATGCTTTCTTTCTCTTCCAGTCTTGGTTTTTCAAACTCGTCTAAAACCTTCCCCTCCCAATCATCGTTTTTCAGTTCTTCTAACAGCATCTTTAGTTCTTCTAAAGAGTTCCTTTGCTCTTTCTGTTCTTCCGAAGTCTTTAAATTCCGCCTAGACGTTTTTTAAACTCTTCTTTTTTCAGCAATCATTGTCTCTAAATTCCTGTGTTTGTTTAAACGCAGACTTATAGTCCTTTCAGAATCTCCTTTCGATACTTCCAGAATCTTCCTCAGTTTTTCTTTTCTTCCTAAACATAGTTTTCATGTTCTTTCCTTTACAAACGACGTTTCTCATGCTTTTTTAAATTCTAATGGGCTGATTTCAAGTTGAAATAAGACCGGTAGTATGTATCTTCGTTTCCATGGAAAACTAAACAAATTCGGGGCTGTGATTTGCTGTTGTCATGGAAAAGTATTAAAATCTGCGATACTACCGGTACTATCTCAACTTGAAATCAGTCCATAAGAGTATTGGAAAATTTTAGAAAAACAAAAGAAGTTTTTAGTAGAGTTCGAAAGACTAGGATTGGAAGAGAAAGACAAGTATAGGAGAATTCTAAAAGAACAAAAAACGTTCCTAAACTTTGGTTTCTCAAGTTTTAAACCGTGTTTTGTTTTTTTTAGAATTCTTCTATGCCTTCTTTTCTGTCTTTCTCTTCCAGTCGTGCTCTTTCAAACTCTTCTAAAACCTTCTCTCCTAATCGTTGTTTTTTAGTTCTTCTAAAGAGTTTCTTTGCTCTTTCTTTTCTTCCGATCGAAGTATCCTAATTCCTTTTAGACGTTTCTTTAATTCCTGTGTTGATTTAAAACGATATAATCCTACCAGAATCTCCTTTCGATACTTCTAATATCTTCCTCAGTTTTTCTTTTCATTCTAGACATAGTTTTTCATGTTCTTTCCTTTATTAACGACGTTTTTCATCCTCTTTTAAATTCTAAGGGTGATGGAAAATTTTAGAAAAACAAAAGAAGTTTCTAGTAGAGTTTAGAAGACCAGGATTAGAAGAGAAAACCAAGTATAGAGGAATTCTAAAAGAACAAAAAACGATCCTAAACTTTCGTTTCTCAAGCTTTAAATTGTGTTTTGTTCTTTTAGAATTCTTCTATGTCTGTTTTTCTCTTCCAATATTCGTGATCTTTCAAAATCTTCTAAAACCTTCTCTCCCAATCGTCGTTTTTTAGTTCTTCTAACAGCATCTTTAGTTCTTCTAAAGAGTTTCTTTGCTCTTTCTTTTCTTCCGATCGAAGTTTTCTAATTCCCTCCAGACGTTTCTTTAACTCTTCTTTTTTCACTAGTCATTGTCTTTAAATTCCTGTTTATTTCAAACGCTATTGTAATTCCAGAATCTACTTTCGATACTTTCAGAATCTTCCTTCAATACTGTCAGAATCTTCCTCAGTTTTCCTTTTCTTTCTAGACATTATTCTCTCCTTTACAACGACGTTTTTCATGCTCCTTTGAATTCTAAGTGTATTGAAATTTTTTTAGAAAAACAAAAGAAGTTTTTAGTATCCTAAACTTTGGTTTTTAGGATTTTTCTATGCCTGTCTTTCTCTTCTTCTGTTTGCTTCAAACGCTATTGTCCTTCCAGAATCTTTCTTAGTTTTTCTTTTCTTTCTAGACATAGTTTTACATGTTCCTTTAGAAGCGTCTCTTCCAATCACTGTTTTTCAAGTTCTTCTAAAAGCTTCTTTTGGAGACTTCCTTTGCTCTTTCCGTTCTTCCGGACGTTTTTTAATTTCTTCTACTAGTTTCTTTTGCTCTTCCTTTTTCACCAATAGTCGTTTCTCAAATTCTTCTGTTGGTTTAAATAAAACGCTATTGTTAAATCTCTTCTGTGTTCTTCCAGAATCTTTCTTTGTTTTCCTAAAACCTTCTGTTCTTCTTCGTTTTTCTAACCAACTTCCTTCTAAAATTTTCCTTAATTCTTCTTATACTTCCAACTCTCCTTTTCAAGAAATCGAGTTTCTCAAAGATTTAACAAATCTGTTTCTCCATTTTTCTGATTTAACTCCCTCAGAAAAATAACTTATTCTTACTTAATTTAACCTCACACTTTAGACCAGTTTCACTTAAATTCGATTCTAATTTTTTTAATAACGAAAAAATTAACACAAATAACTCAATAACTAAGCAACTAAATATCAAACTTCTATTGCTTTGATCAATTTTCGTGGATTTGTTCGTGCTAATCGCTATATCTCACTAAGACGGACTGCTGCAACAACCTATCACTCTCTTATATACAGCAAATAACTTGATATTCGCACAGTAATAACTACGATTGCCGATTACAAATGACGTTTTCGATAAATCGCTCGCTCTCACTCAGTATAAGACGTTTCGGAACTGAACTAAGCGTGTAGAATGGAGATTTCGGCTTGCAGCATGTGTTTTTGAATCATATCTACTATAAACTACTTTAAAATCAATTGCCCTATGATTGATTTAAAGAAATTTAAAGTACCCTGTTGTCTTACCTTTTAAGATTGGAGTGAAAGAAAACAGAGTATAAAGAAAGGAAACATTTATTATCCGTACAACTACAAAAAATCCTATTGGGAAAGTGACCCCACGTATAATGGGAGGAAATTTAAAAAGTGATTCTAACTGAAAAGGCGTGCAAGGAATTGAACTAAATAAAATTAAAATCTAATAGATAATTTTGAATTGGTCAATAGGCACCCTAGACATGGTAACATTTCAAATGGGAAAAGAAAAACCAATGTTCGACAATATGGATTTTGGAATAAGCCGCAACAACTTTCATACGGCATTTGAGCTTAGGCTAAAAATTCAGTCTTCAGAACACACATAAAACAATATTGTCAAACATCGGTGCATTTGGGGTGATTACAGATTAACAATCAACATGGCACAATCAAAACAAAACATTCAATCAATAAAACATTTCCACTCCAATTATTTTTTTCTTGCACATTCGTTATTTTAAAAAATATTAAAATCACATTTTCTCAGGCTGGAAGCGGGCACTTTACTTGTCTAGCATTTGTAAAATAACACAAATAAAGTGCTTAACATAATGTGCATAAATAATAAATAATTTAGGCCAGTAGAAATACTTCTTATACTAAATTCATAATAAAATTTTTCATACAACTTACATACAAAATAACAATCACACTACTTACATACTATACAAATTGTTTCATACAGCCTTTAAACCCAGACGAGGACAATTATTAAAATAACCCATTGCTATGTACCTTCTAAAACAACGAAGGTCCCTTATTCGACTAGTCTTAAAAAAATTAATAAAAAAAATATTGGTTTATTTCAATATTGCCCACGAAAAAATATCACACATACAAGGAATTTATAATTATAATTCTAGAATTATAATTACGAAAACATTGAGAAGGTTTCGTTATACGCATTTAAAAAACTAATGGAATTTGAATGAATTTTTTTTTCGATTTTTTTTTGGCAACTACAGAAACCTTCTCAAATCACAGATTCTTTTGTTGCGATACCCACCCTACCTTTCAAGCACTTTCGTATTTTTATCAGCTTGATTTATACGAAAAACTCGAAATTTTCATACAACCACCCACGCAAGGCACAAACAGGCCTCACAAAAAATCTTTCATAAAAAATACCAGTCACATGATTTATTATTCTCAAATTTCCTGAGTATGAATTCAGTGAATTGGAAATTGTTTAAAAAAAAAATTACTACTTAAAAAAAAACAAAACACGCTCTATGGACAGTTTTTGATTATCGCAGTCGAGATAAGAAATTCACGATGTATATATACCTAAAATAGAAACTCAAGCGTGTTTTATTTTTTCTGAATTAATTAAAATTACGTCACATGAAGTAATACTAAATTTTTTTTAGTATTATTTCAGTGAGATAATTTTGTTCACAAAGACGATTTATAAAAATAACTACTTATGATAAATTCGATATGTGAAATAGACAAATGCTTTTTTTATTGTAATAAAATACAATACTAAAAAGTGAAGAACGTAAAAGACGCAATAAGTGATAGAGGAGACACCACTTCACTCTTCAGTCTTGAGCTAACCCGCCTTTCACGAAATTCAGGCGAAGATTCAGACACTTCACAAGCGTTCACAGCTACTATAATAGCACTCACAGTTTATCAAGAGTCCATATGCATCAGCACTCACTCTGCACCCCGAAAACCGAAAGTATTGGGGAACAATACCATGTCAAAACTAGCTGCATGACCAGTTTTACTCAACGAGCCTCAACGATTCACCTCCCACACGTCCGATGAACAAAACTGGTACAACTCAACCGAAATGAAAATTAAATGTCTGTGAAAGAATTTTGGTTTTTATGTATAATGCGAATCCAATATCGATGCCGTTGACCACACCTTCGTTAGATTTCCTTCTGTTAAACCACAACATGCCAAAGAAAATCTGAAACGATTTAAACCACTGTCAAACGAAGCTCGACACACTCTGAAACAAACAAACAGCAGACCCAATCACGGAAAAAACACTCAAATTAGAAACAAGCTCATGTTTTAATTCATTCAAATTTTCAAACAAACTACTGAAGATTTAAATCAACAAAAGATTTAAAAAAAAAAAACAATGACGATTTGTAGATTTATATTTTTATAAATATTTCTCTTTTTTTAGCAAAGAAAATGGCCGAACTTTGGTACTAAACTATAATAATTATTTATAAATAGTCGGTTTAAAATAAGGCATCAAATTCCTTATTTTTTTTATTTTTCTAATGGTAAAAAAATACAAAAACATATAACTAGCTCCATTCTGACGTAATTGGATGACTCGTGTCGGCTCATATGACGTCATCATATTTTTTTAATAAAACGATATGATTTTTCTTTATAACTAAATGTTCTACGACTAAATAAGTTTTTTCTTTTGCAAAAAATAAACCCGAAAAGTAGATAAAGCGTTATAAACTTTAAACCTTTAATCTCAATATTACATTAAATTACAAAATTTTTTAGCAATATAAACTAGATATAGTTCGTCTCACCGTCTTATCCCCATTAGCAATAAAATTATTAAAGTATGCCTTAATCTACGATGTATAGCTTCGTGTAAAATTGACATTTGATAAAACACAAACGAAACATTTAAATAACAAATATATTGTAATTTTGAAAACTACATTGCAGAAACCTTTGTAACTACAAGAGAACTGAATACAAGGAATTGTTCTCTTATACCCAAAATTTTAATTTCTTAGGTATTGAATTACGCTTACGCTGCCATCTCGTTTGCATTCGAGTTTCTAATATTACGAAACTTTGTCTTTGTTGTCGCGTTAAGCTTAAAGAAGATAGAAATGTGCGACGTTCTTTATACAATACGTTTTGTATTCGTTGCATTTAAGGCATTATGTAGAAAGAGATAACAATAAGAACGTGAATCTTTACTTGCGTTGAAGGTTTTATTACAAATGGGGATAAGATTAAAATTAAATGCCGCCAATACTAGGCAATATCACAAGAAAAAAGGTATTGGAATCGAATAGTATATAAGGCAAAGCGTTTTGTAAAATATTCAGTCTCAAGTTTCACTTGAAGATGTCTTGTGCACAAAAATGTTTGGTGTAATTGGGTGCATTTTTTGACGTATTCGACATGCCAAGCAGATCCAGTAGGAAGTTTGAAGTAAGAATTTAAACGAATAATAATTATTACTATTTATGTGAGCTGTCCAACATGAGTAAGTCATTTTAATGTGTCAAAAGAATGATTTTAACTAGGATCCTATTACAGGACAACACAACAAACTCTAGAAAAATTAAGAATAATGGCTTATTGAACAGTTTTAGCAAATCACAAATAAGGTGAGGCAAGACTAGTCATGTTAACTGAAAAAAAAAAAAAAAAAAGCCCGAGAGCAGCACAACCTGAATTCTAATAATTTCTTTGTCAAACATGTATTATTAACTGATTCTGTGACTTACTCGCCGACTGTTATACAAATTACATAAAAAATGGCGAAATATCTAGACTTACCTGTTATAAATCTACTTTTGTTTCTACAAAATTCGTTGTTTTGATCTATTGTTTTTGTATTATTAAAATTTCTTTGTGAAATAAATTTCAGTGAATAATATTTTAGATTTGACGCTTTTGAAGATTTCAAAACTGTTGCCATTTAGAATATTTGGTGTACCAACAGCAACTCAACAAATTTATTGAGCATAAATAGATCATTAAAAAAATTTCGCTATCAATTTCTGATCTAGTTTATAAAATAAAAATTGGTCTACATAAAAAATAAATTATAGATATATTTAATGTTTGATACGTCATAAAAAACAAAATAATTAGATTGGATCTGCTGCAATTTTCCACCCCCACTTACCAACTAGCCACAGCCGCTGTCGTATTAGCCTTCAGCTTGCGCAATTCCTTTGTAGCCCAATTCGCCAAAGTCTTAGTACGATTCGTTCCACTCCTTCTCCCTTGTGCCAACATTTCATTAATCGGTTCTAGATCCAAAAGTTGTAACAGTGGTGCCCCAAATGCCGAACACAAATCCCCAACTAACCCTGCTGCTACAGCTACTGTAGCATCTGAATGAACCGTATCTTGTGCTACCACTGTTATAAACTGAACAATAAACGGAATGTGTGGCTCTAGTATCATAACATCGGGATTAGGAGTCGGTCCATCGCCTTTCAAGCCTTGTATGATACCCGTATAGGCATCAAGTACTCCTTCACGTAGTTCATTTAAATAATCAATCATATCGAAATCATTTCGATCGACTTGTGCCTGAGATGCTTGCGCTAAAGTTGTCAAAACCACATCGAGGTATTTTTTAAATTCGGGACCGATACTTAAGACAATATCGCCGAAAACTGAGAGAATTTGAGGCTTGACACTACGGTGGACTGTCTGGTCGCCGAGGTTTTCAAGAAGGAGAGTCATGATTTCATCGCAGTAGGGAAGGGCTTTGAGTTTTAAAGCGCGGAAAATGTCACCGGTTAAACCGACTGCAGTGCCACACACTTGGTACTCTTGGTGGTTCTTGAGGCCGATGTACAGGAACGGTTTGAAAGCGTCCATGTATTTGAGGAAACCATCACCGAGAACTTCAACCAGAGTTGAGACAGCCATCAAGGCATCTTCTTGCACACCTAGACCACAAAAAAATTAAATATAATAGCCAAAAAAAGTAAGTAATAGTATGTACACTGTTTGGTGATTTAGATATTCTACTCACCTCCATTTTTGCACGAATTTGAGTTGAACATTGTTAGCATAGCTGTCATTATAGCATCAGAAATCTGTGGAGCATCCTCTGGTGTAACTTTCCTTAAAACTGACTGAAGTGTTCCACACAATAACGACTGAAGATCATTAAACTGTGACCGATCATTATGACTTGAAATATGTGTTTCCATTTGTAAAACTTGTTGTAAACGTTCAAGAATCACCATTGTTGTTTTTTGAACAGTGACGTAACAATCTTTGGGTGAATTTTTAACCATTTCCATTAAAGCTTCGTATGCTGCTGGTCTCAGATTAGCTTGAGCACCATCAGGTCGATCAGTTGTTTCCAAAAGTCTCTGTACGATATATTCAAAATACTGTGATAAAATATACGTATCTGGTGTTCCTGTTTCTTCGTTTGTTTCAGCTGAATCATAAGCAGCTTCAGCTAATCCCGAAAATGCCCAACAGACATTTGCTGCAACTCTTGGTTCAGCTTTCAAGCCATTGATTAGACTTTCTAATAACGGTTTAAGGTAATTCTCATTGATAGCAGCATCAGGAATAATTTCACAAATTCGGCCAAATGTCCAAGCTGCTGTATCTCTAACAATAACACTACTATCATACATAAGTTCAATCAACGTTGGCATAGCTTGTTCAACAAGAGGTTTAAGAGTGATGTTATCTAAACCACCAAGAATCGAACCGAAAGCCATAAGAGATGCGTCTCGAAATCGCCAATTTTCTGATTTTATGTTTTCTTTGATAAAAGGTAAAACGTGTGGAACGATTTCATTTTCGCAACATGTAGCTAGGAGCATTAAGCATACACCAGCGGCTTTACTGGGATTCCAGTCGTCTTCATCGTCGAGTTCTTCTTGTTTTGTGAGCTTTTGAAGGAGAATTGGGACGATGAATTGGAGTGCACCTTTGGCGTAGTGACGAGACACTCTGGCGAAAAATAAAACAATTAATTGCTGTTCTATTATTAGATTTATCGACTTATCTATTTTGTAACACAGAATTCAAATAACAAAACATTTATTTATAACCAAGGTTCACAAACATTAATAAATCACGTATCTGTTGAACAATCAACGGTGGAGATACGCCACCTGGTGTGGAGAAGTTTAGGAAATTAAAGTCATAACCGTCATAATATAACCATTTTGTTTTGTTTGTAATTATGAAATGCTGTGACTTTAGATACTCTTTCTTAATCATATAATAAGATATGATAAAAAAATCCTCCAAAAGAATGTGAAATGCTTTTTGCCAATATGAATTATATGGAAAAGAACACAGCCATAGCCTTCTGAGATTAATTTTCCTTAGCAAAAGCGACATGCACTGACGATAAATTCCGATCGATTTAAGTGCGATTAATTGTACGTCATTAATTATTTTTCTTAAATGAAATTGTAGACCAAACCAAAGCAACTTACAAAAAGTCTGTCTTACTGTAGCCTTATAAATTTAGTGCTGTTTTATCTAATTTTAATTAGATGTGTCATTGCACAAAAACAAGAAAAGATGTTATAAAACTATGACTCAATACATTATAGATAAATTTAATTTTAGTAAAAACACTCAAAAAATTAAGAACAGTTTATCAATCTAATTAGTCACGATTTTATCGTTTGTGTAATTTTGCAAACAAATAAATTCAATGATATACTTAGTTGTAAGATCTATAAAAACTACAAAACCAGGAACCTCCACAAATTATTTATTTATGCCTGTTGTCAAATAATCCGAACTAATTTAAAACAGCCCGGTGGAAACAACAAGATTATTTTTTGGTGGCCAGAATGTGACTATGTATTATCCTTTTCCGTGTTACAAATCCCTCGAATAAACCGTTCTTGAGGAATAAATTTATCGTATATTATTTAAAAAAATCGGTTCCTATCTTATCTCATTGTAAAGAAACCACAGAAAAAAAATGTTAAAAAATTATTTATCTGGTTATGACATAAAAAGTACAAGTGATTTGATTCGCTATCTTTTGATTTGATTTTTTATCTCGAAAACAAAAAATACTAATTTTCTTCTCACAACTGTAACTAGTAAGTAAATAATATAGTTAAAAAAATTGTTTTATGGCTTAAGAAAGCAAACAAGACACAGCAAAAATGGTTATTGTGACTCAAATTAGAAACTTTTTTCTCTGTCATTAAATTGGGAAAGAGTGCATTACCTGAGGCGAGTCTAATCATAGAGAACCATTGAATAATATAAACATGTTTATTACGAGCTGAAAGGCTGCAAATGAACCTTCTCCTTTAGATAAACAGATAAAAAAATTGTTTTGTTTTTGAATAGCTGGTGATGTTTTGTGCGATTTTAGTCAGAACGGTCATTTTTTTGAACTGAATTTACTTACCACACTTATATTGCAATAGCTATTAACGCAATAAGTTGCAAAAAAAAGAGTCTTTTAAGCATGCGACGTGAATCTAAAATTCCAACACGTTAAGAGCTTAAAAGACATCGATTTTGCGACGTATTGAATTAAAGATTTTTTGTTACAGCGTTTTATAACAGATTTTTCTTTTAAAAATAATTATCTCAATCGAACATTCACATTGTACAGTAGGCAGACGACAGGTTGCTATGGATGTAAATTTCGTTGTTTACTGTTTTTATAAAATTACAGACTGTCAACTTAGGTCCTGTGATAAAAAAACACAAAAATGAGCGATTCTGAATTTCATTCCGACATTGAAAACGCTGCGGAAGCTGCACTACCCACGCTAGTGCCCTAAAAATCTAAGAAAATTTACAAGAAAACATACAGGAAATTTGGTAGTTGGTGTGAAAAAAATGTAACAAGTAGTAAAGAAAAGGTACTTTTGGTCAATTTTTCGAAACTATCTTCCATGTATAAACCGCGTATGTACTTATGGAGTACCTACTCAATGCTAAGAACAATGATATATCTTAACAAGGATGTAGATATCAGAAAATTTACAAACTTGATTGCATTTCTAAAAAGAAATGCCAGTGGGTATACAGAGCTAAAAAATCCGAAATATTCACCAAGCAAGAGATAGAACGTTTCATAAAAACAGCTGATGACAAAGACTATTTATTAGCAAAAGTTGTCTCAATTACTGGAACTTCTAGCGCGTCACGTAGAGAAAAAATTACGTGTTTGAAGGTGAAAGAAATTAGAAGATTATACAAGTTTTATTAAAGTGAAGATACCGAACACAAAGGCAAAACTTTCACGAATATTTACAATAACTGAAGGATATGTAAATGGAATTAGTTCCTTAGAAACTTTCCGCGAATACGCACAGCTCCGACCACCTCATACTGAACATCAGAGATTCTCCTGAACCTATAGAAATGCCAGGTATTGTACGCTACCCGTTGGTATAAATACCTGCCTAAAATGTTATACCTGTTGGTATAAATACGAGGTATGCCTAAAAATTGCAAAATGTCTCGGCCCTTTAAATGCAAAAGAATATACTGGGCACTGATGGTAATCAAATTTCGTTGCGGAAAGTTACATAGAAAACTCTGTTGAAAGCAAAAACGCAATTTCGATGAAAATTATGAGAAAAGAAGAATCTGTGACGGAAATGGCAAATCTGAAGTGGCGTCTACAAGTACAGCTTCCACTTGTATTGAAGTTCAGGAAAGAAATCTGAAATCTTCGATTGTTCAATTTAGTCACTTAAGTAATTGTACTTTTCATGTTTATAATAAATAAATAAAATAAAAAAATGTATTATTCATTTTTGAGCATAAGTGCTTAAAAGTATGTCACTTTAACGCACTAGTGTGTAAAAGTACGTCATTTAGCAATCAAAATGACAGTCAAAAGTCACTGTTATAAAACGCTGTAAGAAAAAAGTATATACATTTTTACTTACCTGTAATAATAATAAAAAAATTTGCACCTACCTGGTGGGAGGTCGTCCCGCATCTGCTGCCTCATTAGCCTCAATCGCCAAATCAACTTCTTCATCGCTAACATTAGACCAAAACTCAATCCCCTGTAACGCCACAGCATCATTATCAGATTTCATTGCTTCTAGAGTAATCGGAAAGAGAGCTTGCCCCATATAGGGCTCCATATACTGATAATACAAAGACATAATTTTGACCAAACATTGCAACGCTGCAACTTTAATTTGTGTATCAGGTGATTGTGTCGCCTCACACACCACTTCCATAATAAAATTCCTCTCAGTAGACTTCTCAAAATTCGCTTTAGTAAACTCAAGAGAATTAAGCAACGCCTGCGTTGCCGCAAATCTGACATGATTGCTAGGCTCAGTGACCCTCATTCCGTGAATTATCGCCGTGAGGATATCATTCGACTGTGTGACAAGCACATCTGAATCGATTTCTTGGCAAATATAGCCGATAGTCTCCAAAGTGGCCTCCTTCTGCATCTCTGTCGAGTTCGGCTGGACCACGTTGTTGACGAGGGTGGCTATCAGGTCGGGCCATTGGTGGTGCGGCAGCTCCGTCACCGCTATGTAGGCCACACATTGTGCCGCTGATGACGGCCGGTTGGTTTCCGTTCCCAGAGCCCCCACGACGTTCTTCTTGACGTAGTTGCGGATGTCTTCCGGTGCATTCAGCCATCTCTGTTGACATAACTGTTTGATGTTGGGATCTTTGGACGTGAGTTGGTTTTTTAACTGGAGGCCAGCGGCCATTCGAGCGACAGGGCTGTTGCCCCCATGCCGCAAGATGTCGGATAGGGTTTTGATGAATTGTAGGATATTGGCGGCGGCGGCTTGTTCAAGAAATGTTGATGCTTGCTCCAATTCATTTTTATCTGAAAATCGGGAAGAGGTTTGTGATTAACGGAAAATCACTGAGGATAATGACCTCGAAATAATGTGAGGTTATGTTTGAGAAAAAATTTTATGACTCTTGAGGAGATTCTAGAAGTTGGGGTTTGGAAATTATAGAAGGTTTTAATAAATATGGGATGACTTCGTGGTGAAATATGGCGAAAGTGGGGCTGTTTAAGAATTGTAAAGAGTGCTAAAATCTAAGATGGGAGTTGTTAAAATTACTATAAATATGTCAGAAATTTGAAAACAGTCATTTTTTGATGACTGGTCTTGCGATTATGGCAGTGGTCAAAGAATGATGGCAACTTGGCAAAGTTTGGGACTTACCGGGAGAAACAGTTTTTTCTAAGATTTGTATAAGTTGAAGTGCTTCTTGATGCATTTTATTATCTAATTACTGGCTAATATTATAAACTTAACGGTTTTTAGTTAATTATTTCTTGCAATCAGCCGGCTTAACACCACATGTAGGATGATTAAACTGGCAGGATGGTACAAATTCATACGCTCTTTACGTATCAATGACGGTTCCTTATCGTTATTTTAAAACTATGTCAAATTTGAAAATCCATTCAGAAGGATTACTACAACTTCACTGAAACACAATTGAACAAGTTCGGATTAAGCACTTTATATCGTAAATTAACAGGTTGTTTAGCGTAAAACGAGATAAACAGTTGTACTAGATTTCGATGCGGAGGCAATATGACCGTTAAAACAATTTTCTTTGCGCGCATTTTCTTACAGGTTTCTGTTTATGTCGGTAAGTGGTTTGATATAAGCTCACTAGATAACAGGCTAATTTGCAAATTTTGATTTTCTACCAAAAATATGAGGGACAATCAATAACAAATTGTACATACGAGTATAATTAAAATTCTTTTTTTTTCTTTTTTTAAATCAAACTTCAAAGCAAACTTTGGTGACTTTGAGCTGATATTGTTATGCCAAATTTTTTCTGCCATTTTTGAAAAAAAAAAAAAACAAATACAAAAGAAGATTTTAGATAAATTCAAAAACCGCGATCGAAAGACAATTAAAATATGAAAAACTACTCTTAAAAAAATAAAAATAGAAAGAAAAATTAGAGCTGAGCAAAACATTATTTCAGAAAATTTGAAATCGGTACAACGATTGAAAAAAAAGTTAACTTTAGAAGTGACGTTTACGAAATTGATTGACACTTTATTTTGATAAAAAACTAGAATGTGTTATTTATTAAAGACATACAAATTAATTGTTTTGCAATTCCATAGTACTCTACATACACTCTAGGAAAAAAAAAACAAAAAATAAATTTCAAAAGAACCTGAAAAACCATAATGTACTAGAAATAAAAGAACAAGAAAAACAAAAACTACAACTAAAAAACGACAAAGTTTATATAAAACTTAAAAAAACGAGTAGAAAAAAAAAGGTAAATTAAAAACGATGACTGAGACTAAAAAAACCTTAGAAAATTTTTTATAAAACAAAAAATACAATTAAAAAACCAAAACTTTTTTTAAAAAAAGTACTCTGCATTAATTTATGACAGTTATACCAATGACTACAAAGTAATTCCAATGGCTGAAAAGCCTGCCTTCAGAAAAAAATCAAAAGTGTTTCTAGATGGCATTACTTGACTTATTGTAGAAACCTGTAATGTTACTAAGTAAACAAAAAAGTTTATAAAGATAAATGTAAAAATAAAATTCTATTCAGTATAAAATAAAATTATTTTCTTTAATTTTGAAAAATAGTTCAAATCATCAAAATTTGACAAATAATTTGACATAATTTGACAGAAAACGTTTCTATATAAATACATCTTTACACCTACAATTACAGTTTCCATTCTCTCAGATTGCAGCGCCTCTAGCTGGGCTGAAATTAAATGTAATGACTTGACATAACTGTTAATCAAGCAGATGACAACCAAATTAAACAAAAAAATTAGTAGCTAAAGAAAAATACGAGAATTTAGCTATTATTTTTTAAAGATAAAAACCAAAAGAACTAAAAAACAAAAATGCTTTAGATAAACTTAAAATTGCCAACTAGAAAAAAAATTAAAGAAAGCTAAAAAAATACAAGAAAATTGAAAAACTAATAAAAAAACACGACAAACTATAGAAGAAAATCTTTGATAAAATTCGTTTAGTTGCTTAGTTTACAAGATGTTGAAGTAACGTGTTTTAAATTGAGATCTCGCACCATTATCAGTAGCAGAATTTTTTTGCATTGGCAACCCTGATATGTGCTAGTGCTACCATTGCAATGCGCATCAGTGAGGTCAAATATGGCGTTTTAGTCTACCAAACGTTTTTGCTACCACGAAAAAATTGGTCATATTTGCTATAAAAATGTTCTAAAAATACAAAAAAAAATATGATCGAAACAAAAAAAGATTTAATGAAGCTTTGAAAAAACTTGAAAAATAATGAGCGAAGAAAAACAAGAATTTAAAAAACTCAAAATGTTTAGAAAAAAAATAACTGCATTAAAAAAAAAAGAAAAAATTGTTGACGATCAGCCAAACTTAACAATTAGGAAACAACAAACCGGTTTTGAAATTGTCTCAGTAGTTGCTAGTAAAGATTTGTGATAGAGCTACAACATTATTTCACCTATAATTTACTTTAATTAAATAAAAAAAACTTAGAGAAACTGACAAATAAAGAAGAAAAATCGAAGTAAAAATAAAAACCAAACTATACCTATTTAAAAACAGTATAAAGATAAGTTTCAAAAGAGTAGGAAAATATCAAGAAAGATTACTTATATAAAGAAATAACAAAAAAACTAGAATTAAAAAAAGCTGAAGAATATCTTAAGAAAAATATAACTGAAATAAAAAAGATCCAGAAAAACTTAAAAAATAACGACTGGAAGAGAATGAAGGACAAGAAAAACGCCGATATTTTATCTTATTAATGTCTTTATTCAAAAAAGTATAGAACAAAAAACAATAATAAATAAACAAATAAAAAATAAATAAATAGACGAAGTCTAGCATAAATTACTACTCTACTTTACCTATATAAAACAAAATAAACACAAATAAGAGAGAAAAAAAAGTATATAAATTCAGAAAAATATAAAATACATTAATTAAAGTAGCTCCTACAAATATAAAAATAAATTAATTAAAAAATAATAAAAATATAAAGAACAGAAAATATTTGATAGTTTACAAAATGTTTTCCAAATGGTAGATAATTATTATATTTTTATTTTTATGGGTTTGATAGAGGCTCTTTGATTTGCGGAGCTTTGAACCTTTAGTTCACCTGAGTAGTAGTAGTAGTCACCATACCTAAATTCGTTCCTGGTTGAAAGAAAGCTGCATAAGGAAAAAAGAAGAACCAGATAATAACGAGCACAAAATTAAATATAACCGCATTGTTCTTTGTGTGTTTTCTGAGCTCTTTGCGTTATTTCCACTCATTACACATTTAGCCACGTAAACTCGATGATATCTTTACAAAACTAGAGCAGACTCAGAATTTATTTTTAAAGTGTTGCGTAGGCACTTACATTTTCATCTAAAAAATGCAACCACTTGATTCAAGAAAAGGTGAAGGCTTTGGATAATAATTAATTAGTGTCATTAATAAGGTCCGTAGAAAATATGTCTGTTGAGCGTAACTTCGTAAATATGAGTTTTACAGGGTCCACCACCTTTAATTGCCTTAATAAAACCAATTTAAAAGTCATAACATTTGCCTTTAATACCCAATAAATAAGAATATAAAGTTTTTCTTCGAACAAACAAAACAACTTATGAGGACAGTCGTACACAATTAAAGATTTTTATGTGCATTTCGTAAACGACGGATTTTCAAAAAACGAGCTAAATTGCATTATAATTGCAACATAAATAAAATTGTTGGCGTCCTTGCATTGGGTATAGGTTCATATCTGCAAATTGTTGATATTCCCCGGAGTATTATACAAGTACTCTGTATTTATTGTAATGACGCTCTTATGCATTACCAACGCCCGAGAAACATGTTGAAATAATTGTGGAATTTATTATTGACCGTGGCTTTTTAACACGACCCTGATAACGTAATTGACGGGATGGCTTACCAATTTTACCTGCCAGAAGGGAACGATTCCCAGAATCAATTTCCTGCAAGGAGTAACTATACTCAGTGACATTAGAAGTGTTATAATAAAGGTGATTTTTTACAACAATTGCATCGGTTAATCTTTAACAGTTCTTGCCGCTTAATTTTTGTTAAGAAAAAAGCTTATCAGGTAAGTAGAAGTATTTGCTGTTGTTGTGTCTTTGACTATTTGTTTTAAGAACAACAAAGTGCTTCCAGTCCGAAGGCATCAACGATATCATCACGACATCGGAGTGATTTCGACAGAGGTAGAATTGTGGTCTTTCAAGAAGTTGGTTTGTCCTATCGCGAAATTGTCTGTGTTGATTCTACCGCAATGATTAGTGTTGCCAACATTTCGAAATCGAAATAAAAAACATTTTTGAAAGACGGAAACAAAAATTATTTTAAATTGCCTTTTCTAATATCAGACTTTTTTCAATATCTTGCTAGAAAGACCATCAATTTTAACACAAGGTTTTTTTTTAATGTTTTAAACCCTAAAACGCTAGTAATAAGGTAACAAAACAAAATTAAATACGTGTGCCATTAATACGACTATTGCAAAATGTCCCGAAATTACTCAAACCTTTTTTCTTTGTTTATAAAATTAAAGAACTATTTTAAAAAATAAAAAACAGTTGGCAATCTTAGCAATGACAGTAATCGGTGTGTTTCGGGTGTGAACAGAAAATGGTAAAAAAAAAACACGAAATAGACCAACAGGTCAATCGAGGCGAAACACAGAGCATTAAGACAGAT
Source organism: Tribolium confusum (assembly GCA_029207805.1). Classification (NCBI taxonomy): domain Eukaryota; kingdom Metazoa; phylum Arthropoda; class Insecta; order Coleoptera; family Tenebrionidae; genus Tribolium; species Tribolium confusum. The sequence continues at coordinate 4,652,721 of JALGAY010000004.1, forward strand.
GCTTCAAACAACTGGCGTTTCTAGACCGTTTTGCTACTACGTGACAATTCAGTGACCAATGGTTTAGAGAAGAAGGTCTACTTCGTAATATCGCTAATTTAAGCTTCTGTTCATTTTTTTTTAGTGCTTTCTTCAACTGCGGAACACCGTCGTCAGCGTCTAGACTGGTGCAGAGAACGGCAGGTTTGGAAGGCAGTATGACATTATTATGATATTCAGCGACGAATCGCGATTATGTTAATGACTTCCTACGAATTACTTTACTGTCTTATCTAGATGGACGTCAACATGTTGTTTTTCAGCAAGACACTTGTAATGTCACTGAGTATATCTACATAGATTATCATAGACATAGAACTGTTAAAACTCTGAGGTCTAATTGAGGATTGGAAGGCTTGAAGGAGTGTTATGTCGGTTGCTGAAGTGGTTGATTAATCTGAAAATAATTGTTGTAATAAATAGCATCACTTTACGACATTTCGTGTCTTCGTGAACTTGTAGATGCTTAAGGCAGGCGTTATTACAGTGTGCGATGTAGCTTGAACCGCCTAATTTGCTGGCTAACCTTTGGCAAAATACCCTTTATTAGAGTTGATTTATATTGTGAATTTGAATATGTATATTTGCAATTATTGTCACCCTTTATATCCGGAACAAATAGTTGTATAGGTCAGTATTACACGAAGTAGAATTACATCACGTTGTGTAAACAGAGTTTGTGATTTATGGTGATAAGTTATAAGAAAAGCTAGTTGTTGCAATAAGTTAATTCTTGGGTCTTTTGTCGTGCATCTAAGCCGATATCTGTATACAATAAACCAATTCATCTCCATCGGTATTCAAAAATAAGAATAAGTGAGAACCGGGATGTAAATAAGTTGTTGTTGGAGTAAAAATACACCGACAGGAACGAAATTTATGTACAGGACGAGGTGAAATATCACCTAAGTGCAGGATTTCTCAGACAATTCCAGGAAAGATTTTAACTAGACCTCACACTGAGACTGGAGAAAGGACAAATCTGGCTCATTATCGTTTTGAGAATGTTGATAAAACGCGCTATAAATTGCCAACACTGACGCAGAAATATTTAATAGCATATTTAATTCTATTTCACTTATTACTATCACTAGTGATACAAATGGCCGACACTGATTATGACACTACCTTGGTATCTTTGTGTAAATATACTCAGTGCACTGATTATATTTAATAGCACATTTAATTCTATTTCTCTCATTACAATCACTAGTGATACAAATGTCTGACAGTGATGATGACAGTACCTTGGTATCTTTGTGTAAATAAATCAAATTTTAATAGTACAAGAAATGAATCATAAATAACCCCGCGACAGGATTATTCATTCGTCAATAAATGAGTCAAACCAATATTTATTGTTTTCTAGTAGAAAGAATTTTTTCGTGTTGACCAATAAGGCAAAATTCTTTTCGCAAAAAAGCCAACTAATTGAGGACAAGTCTTATACAGTGACAACCTCACCATCGGAAATGAGCCGACAAGAACTGGACGTTATCGTCATAATCAAGTCAAATGGAGGCTGGAACGGCAGTTTACCTTATTTGGTCGATTTAAAAGCAGTTGATTCGTCTCTCGCCGGTGCATTACAATCTTAATATTGTATTTAAATCAGATTAATTGAATTTATTGGCGATAATTCAGTAAAACAGGCGTGCCGCCTATATTTTCAAGGTGCTGGATATTATTGTTTTTAAAAGGCACCACTTTTCGATTAAATTGTATAAACACCTTCATAAAGTGTTGTGCGGGCAGATAATTGTAGTGCAATCTGGAAAAGTTTCATTCAACGTGTAATTTACTCAAACTGACTCGACCGAACATCAACAACATGCTGATACTAAATTGATAAAAGGCTTTAATCGGCAATTATTTATCTAGAACGTGAGAACTAACAATGAGACCCTACAAGGAGATGCCTTGTTTGAGCTAGCGCAATACTGCATTTTTTCAACTTATTTAAAATAATTAATTAAATTATTACACAAAACACGAAATTGTGGGACAAAGATCGTTTCAGGGATTGATCCTGTGTCTAGTCTGAGCCTCTATTTATGTTTTCCTCACTGAATTTATCTCTTTTAAAGCAATAAACGTAAATAGTGAACAGCAGGATACGGTAAAGCATTTCATAATCCATAATCCTGATTTTTATAATATCAGTGCTATATGAGTGTTTAAATCCATCCTCAGGACACGCTCAGGACATCAAATCATCACATAAAAAAATTCGAGATTACGTTAGACTGTTGCAAGTTTATGCAAATTGCTAATAATTTCCTAATAGCTTAATAACTTTAATAGAGGTAATAATTGTTTCGCGCACTCATCACAATCTAACTCGGTCAAACCTACACAAGTAATTTTCTTTTTTATATCAAAGCTAGAAGATAGTTTATTTTGTAAAAATTACCCTGTCCTAAGGGCGTGTCCTACATGACTTATATTCAAATGATTTGCATGTGATGACGTGCAATTATAGCCCCGAGATATCCGTAACGCAACTGCTAAAACCACAACAACTGTGACGAATGAGCACTCCCTGTGATCTAATTCCATCATGGGTCTTGACGTCATCTAGTCGATTAGATGGAATGACAAATTGTATGCTCTTGGGTGAATACCAATTGGGTGCTTTTTCAAGCCGCAAATTAGCGATGGGTAATTTGCAGTAGGTAGGTGTTGCGGTAGGAAATGTGGAATGGGTTATTTATTTATGGTGACATAATCCATAATCCAAATAAAAAACAAAAGTCACTGTTTTTTAAAATTACCTTAGATGTTAATCATCAGCGCAAAAAAATCTTTTCAACCACCTGTTACGTAAGCACTAAGAGCAACAAATACTGCTCATAAAATCACTACCATAGAAATGATCCTGCTTAGGAATTAGGATCTCTGGGGCGGTACAATTTGCCAAAAGATATACTGATTTTATTGTCTTTCAGAGTACTTGACCTTTTAGATCATTTATGGTAGAGCTGACTACTACCCCAATAAATCTATCACAGGAGATTATGCGAGAACTCTAACCAAGTTTGTAATTAAAAAATATTGTTTCATTACAAACTAAAATTTAATAAAAAAATTAAGAAAAAAAACAGTTTTAAAAATGTTTATTATCAAATAAATTTTAAATATAACTAAATAAGTAACTACAAAATTAAATACCTACAATTTAAATAAATAATAAATAAAGACAGCTCAGTATCTATAAAAATTTGAGAACATAAAATATTTAGAAAATCGTTTAGGTAAAGAGTAGGATTCAATATAAATTTATTTCATCAAATTAATTTCATTACATACAAAAAAAAATTAAATATTGTTACATTCCAAATTATAAGTTTTTCCCGAGTTTTCGCTTTTCTCTGTCTAATCACTATGTTTAATAATAGGACAAAAAGCAAATGTTCTAAAACAATTTCTGAAATAATGTAACCAAATTATATAAAATTATTATAAAAAAATTGTTAAATTCTATATAATAACTTAAATATCACTGTCACTCTTGTCATTATCGTCTAACAATTTTGTACAAATTTTGATCTGTGACTTTTTTAATTTTAATCACATGGTTTAGGCATTTCGTCTACAGCTCACTCCCGATGTGGGTCACTTCACTTTTAATTAAATCAATCATCCCATCGCTGAATTTCAGATTGCTGTTTTTTTTCCTAATTTCACCTTTTAACCCAAACCATTTCGATTGAGTTGAAGATGCAGTAGTATGGTGGCAATCTAATAACTTATGTCTCTGTTGAGCAGCTAAATAATCAATAATGTACAATTTTTGAATACGAAACGTTTTTGAAACTTCTAAAACTGTTTTTTAGTGTAGCTTTGTTTTTAAAATGTATCTTTAATAAGTTGTTTATTATTTGATCTTTACGACTATGGGAATTCAGTATTTTATTATTGAGCATCTAGTGATAACTAGCGTTGTCCACGACTTTTACACTATTTGGGGTAATAAATATTGGGAAAAAAGCTCTCTTCAAACGACTTATAAAAAAGTTCTCTACTCATATCATTATAATAATATAATTTTGCTTCTTTTATGTCTTTTATCGATAATAATAATGCATTTATTTACCGAACTAGCATGAAGAATGATAATTCTTTTACTCCTTGTTGACGGTACTTTTAGTACGTTTAGCTAATATTTATTAGAATTATCGACCCATTTTTTTTACTATTGTACCATATTCCTAAATGAAAAGAAAATGTTCTGTTTTGTTTTCTAAGTTTGTCAATCTCTTTTAAATAATTATATCGTCACTTCTTTATTCTGAGACACTTTATAACGGCATTTCTCTTATTTATGGTCTTATGCGTAAAATCAATTTTTTTCAAAAATTGTCGTAATGATTATGTGCTACACATACATAGTAACTTTGTTAAGTATCTGTTTCTGAAATTATAGGAATTATAGAAACACAATTTTTATTCTACATGTCGCAAATGGTTTTTCTAATTAAATGCCTGTGTTTCCCAACCACTAGAACGCGAGAAACTTTTTTATCTGTTCTTGATTTTTTTTTTTAATTTCTCCATTGATTATGAACTAGACTGTGCTATAGAGTGTATTGGTCATTAATAATGTTTTTTTAATTTGTGCTCCTTCTCTATCTATATTTTTTAAAGTTTTGTAAACCGCTAGTATAATATTTTTTTCTTCTACTAGAAAATGAATGTAGTGTCGTATTTTGCTTCTAGATGTAGGATCATCTATAAGCATCCTTTCGGAATTTTCATCCTCAATGTTAATAATAACATTTACTAAAATTAAATAAAATTTACAACTATGTAATTTTAAAAACTAATCTAACGCTAGCATACCTTTATCATTAGCATATACTTCTAGATTTTTTCCATCTCTATTATTTCAAAGACGCCACATTTTTTTAACATAAATTAAATAAAAATTTAGAGTTACTACCAACGGTGTTACCGACTTGTTTGCAAAAGCAAGGTTTTTACAATAATAAAAATTTTTAAAAATTAAAACGAATAATTAGCAACTCCACAAAAATTTTACCTGGAAATTTTTGATAACACCTTAAAGAAAATTGTATTTTAATTTTAGAATAATATATGACTAGTTATAATTTATCTTAATTTATTTTGTAAACACAAAATAGCAGAACGATTCTTGTTACAAAACTCTAACCACCCGGCCGACAGCTTAATATTGTTACAATGGGTGAAATGCATAAAAATTTAGCAATTGCTTTTACTTGATTAAAAGAGGACAAACCTACGCATTTAGTATTTGCTGAAAGAAGATAACTAGCTAGTAAAAGCTTTTGCTAGTCTTTATTCATATCACTCATTGTCTCGAAAATCTCTCATAAAAAGTTACAAAATCAGTATATTTTTTAGCAAACTATAAGCACTTTTCGTGGTCTTAAACGCTTAAAAGAAAGCTTGGGCTTCGCCCTAGGATTCCCAAGTTGCGTTCTGTACTACGAAATGTTATGCTTACAGCCTTTGAGGTCTAATATACTATTATTGTGTTTTAACTAAAATATTTTTTATAATATTGTTTAAAAATTTTAGTAACAGTCTTCATTTGAAAAATTTGTTTTGATTCTCTGATTCCATATTTTGTGTTCGAGTTGGTGGTGATTATTTGATCATTTGGTGTATCTCAAGCTTTGCTGCTACACATTTACTATTTTATCTTTATGTAAAAAATACACTGGTCACAAAAAATTAGGAATATTGTAAAATTTGAATAAAGATTGTTTTACATTACGATTTATTTATTATTTTTGGGTTGTAGCACAATTTTTATTTTTAATTGTAAAGAAAATAGCTGTATTAATCGCTTTCTTGTTATATGATAAGTTATATTATATAAATAACTTATCATAAGAAATAATAAATATAAGTTTTTAAATTTAAAGTTTAGATAGTTGAATCAGTTTTGCTTTTGTCGTAGTCGTTTTTGCACAAAATTTAATAACTTTTAAGCAAAATATAGAGAGACAAAGAATTTTGTCTGAAGCTGAAGACAACAGACCTACTGGAATGTTACAGGCTGGTCGTACTCAATCGGATGTTGCTCACCCCTTGAAGTGAATCAAAGTAAGTTTCTTGATTTCACTGTTATTTCATTTCCATGAAATTGAACAAATTGCTCTTCCTCCATGTTCAGCGGATTTAAATCCAATAGAGCATGTGTGGGATCTTTTTGGAAAAGCACTACGTTCACATAGACTTCAACCTAAAAACGTGAGGGAGTTGCGCAGCTTTTGCCCATTCTGTAGTTGTAAATTCTACAGGAACAAATGATACTCTCATAAGAAGTATGCCCTGTAGAATTCGAAAAGTTTTACGTGTTAGAAGCCAAAATAATTAATGTTTAATTTATTTTTATGAAACCGTCAAATTATGTTTTAAATTTAGTAAATATAATTTTTTGTTGTGCTATTTATTAAACTTTTTCCAATTTAATAAGAATTTTCTTAATATCCCTAACTTTTATTTAAAAACACAGTGTAGTTTTCAGCCTTTTCTGAAAACACTTTCTAGTACAATTTTCTATCTGGTTAGTTTATAAACAAAAAGCTGATATAATCTCATTGATTCGTGGCGAGAGTCACAAATAATTTTCTTCACTGAATTTCCAATTAGCTTCTGACGTTTTCAACCAACAAGAGCGCTTGTATTTTGTCTGTTCGTGTCATCATAGTTTCTAATATTTCCTTAAAATAAAAATCCACAAATGTTAATCCTGTGCTCACGTTGACTCTGTAATGTAAACGTTTCGTGAGATTAATTGCTCCGGAAACATCGATACAACTGTTGGATTAAGCAAGCAACCCTGAAATGTTGTTTTCCAAAATAAAAAAAATCTTGGTTTCATCCATTTTAATGTGTGGCAATTATCAGAGAAAAAATTCTTCTCAATTAGACTTTTTGCAACCCATTAAATTGCATTAAATTAAATCTTGCATAATTGCCATCATCTCCTCGTCGTGTCAGTTTCCTTTGGGAATGATCCTCGCATCGGCCTTTGATGTCATCAGCTGCAGACAATTTAGTAGTGTTGTAGTATGCTTATTACGTCACAATAAAAGTAAAACTGAGTGTTTTGGCATTAGACACAGCGTGCCAACGACCTAATCTAATCCATCTTTTCCAGAACAAAAATAAATCTACACTGACCTAGCACAAAACAGACACAAAGTCGTTAAAAGACTGGAAACGGTCGCGCGGCGTGCGAATTTTCAGTTTCAGCTGTTTCAGCTCGACATTCCATCGTCTGAGACATGCTCTCTTTACAAACGTTTTTTTTGTGTCGAGATGTGCACGGTATGCTAATTTTACACACTATTAACGTAATAACACTACATGTTTGTATTAGATTTGCGGTGTTAATTTAAACGCTTGCTTCTTGGATGAGGTTTTCAGCACCTTTGACTACATTTTTCTTGTAAAGCCAGTTTTGATGAATTGTTATAATTATCTAAGAGTTTTTGTAAGATTCATCCTTAAGACGTCAGTAAATTTACCACAGAGGATTGGAACTGTGTGACGACTTTGAACGGAAATATCTTCAGGAGAGACTATTTCTGCATGTCATCGTGACGTTTATTAAAATGAAACGATGCTAATCTTGCAGGAAATTATACAGCAGTTAAAAACGTTTGTACAGGTTTAACAAAAATATAACAACAAAATGAAAAGAATACGAGAAAAAAAAACAATAAACTTGAAAATAGATTCTTACAAAATGTTGACGAGACTTGATTAGATAAATTTATCTATTTTTTTTATCTGTTGTACAAAAGACATGAATTACAATGCAAAATCAGGATATAGACTTTATACTAGCAGAGAGGTCACGGTACTAGTGTTTGATTCAGTGGCAAATTTTAATTGCTTTTCTCACTTTTTTTTACTACCTAATAAAGTGGCGTTGTAAATCTAATCTATTTTGGCACTTTTGCCCTCTCAAACTACGCCACTAGTAACATTTTACTAATTTTGAAAAGCCGAAGGCGATTTTTTAATAATTACAAAAATTACTTTGGAACATTTTACTAATTTTAAAATATAGGGTGTAATTTTAATAGTTTAAAAAGCTGTAGAGTTATAAAGACAAAGCTGTCATTGTTTCTGTAAGTTTAGAAAAGAGAAAAAAATACATTTTACTAATTTTGGAAGCGATAGTCGACATTTTAAGACACGAAGGTATAGTATTTCTAATTTTAGAAGCGAAACAGTTATAAATGTGCAAGCCTCATTGTTTTTAAAATTTTGGAAACCAGAAGCAACATTTTACTAATTTCAGATATTAAAACTGATGTTTTTTATTATTTTTTTAATTAATAAATATACAAAAATAATATTTGTTCTAATTTTTAAAGCCAAAAGCAACTTTTGAAAGGCAGAAGTGGTATTTTACTAATAAAAATCTAAAGATGACATTTTGCTAAATTTTAAATTTCAGAGATGTACTTATTTCATCAATTTTGAACAGCAGAAACAATATTTCTTAAAATTTTTATTAACTTTGAAAGCCAGAGTCGACATCTTTCTAAGTAAGTTTAAAAAGTGCAAGCAATGTTTTTACTTTTTTAATTTAAACAAAAACATTTCGCATTGGCGATAGCAATATTTTACTAAATTTTTGAAGCTAGAATCGACACTTTACACACTTTAAAACCCAAAAATGTAGTTTTAATAATTTTAAAAGCGGAAGAAATATAAACAAAAAGTCGCTATTGTTTTTGTAATTTTAAAAGTTGGAAGTAACATTTGTTATAATTTTTTTGAACGTTTTTTTATTAATTTTAAAACCGAAGGAAAGTATTATGATAAGAAAGAATCAAAAACGACACAGTAATTTCGAAAATTTAAAAGATTTATTTTACTAATTTTGAACAGCAGATGCAAAAACCCATAGTTTTTTGCAATTTTTATTAATTTTCTAAACTAGAATCGACATTTTTCTAACTGGTTTCAGACGCCGGAAACAATATTTTTTTACTTTGTTAAATTTAGTAGACACATTTTGCATTAGCGATAGCAATATTTTACCAATTTTAAAACAGAGAGATATAATTCTACCAATTTTAGAAAACGAAGACATTTTTTTAAAATTTTTTGGTTGATAAACACAAAAGCGGCATTGCTTGTTAAGTATAGGAAAATAAGCATTTTAATAATTTTTGATATCAAAAGTAAGGTTTTACTAATTTTAGAAGCTACATGTGATGTGTTACTTTTTCTAGTAAATATCAGCATGACACATATGTATATTTATTTTTAATTTTGTGTACCAAAAGCGACAATTTTTTACTACTAACTTAGTAATTTTAAAATACAGAGACATAGTTTAACTAATTTTGAAAACCAGAGACTTTATTTTCAGTTTTTAAATCAATGAAAGTATAATTTTTAAAGCAAGAATTTTTGACGAAAACATTTTACTAAATTTAAAACATAATTGGAAAATTTTTTTAATTTTTGATTTAGTAATTTTTATCCTGTAAGAAATTCTATTGCGATTATTTACTACTTTAGTTACATTTTCTGCCAGAAATGCGCCACGTATAGCCACACAATCAAACCTTGAATTTAGTATTGTAGGAAGACAACGCAGTCGTCTAGAAATAGAAATATTCAGCAAATTAGTAATTTATTGCATAGAAAATAGCGCAAACTCGTCGACCTTCGCGAGGATTTTCGGATTAAACACACTTTAGCAAAAATCACCAGAAGGCTATAATTTAACAGTTTGAGGATTATTCTAATAAGGATGGGCGCCAATGAACCGCACAGTGATTTTTCAGCTTTGTCAGGTGGCAATACGTTAGACTTTGATTGATCAGGTTAATGTCCTGGCTTGAATTAACATCCTCTGGTTTGTTTAGATGCTCGACTTTATGCCAGGACATGTTTGGCAGCTTGTCGCTTAGATTATTAATGTTTCGATGCGATAATATTCTAATGAACATCTCAATAATGAGATAATTAATTTTTCACACAATCTCGATTTTTACTATCTACATCAGACACTCTTTTCTTAAAACACTAACTATGTTTAACTATAATTAATGATAATAAATAAAAGATAACAATTACTTCTTGCTGGAAAATGTACATATCTACATTAGGAATCAGTGTTTTAAAACAAATTGTTAGAATTTAACCTCTACAACAATTTTTTTCAGTGTGGAACAACATTCTACAAATGATGACATACCTAATGTACCCAAGAAACAATTTAAAAGACACTAGAATTTATTTTCAGGCTTCATTCAGTTATTCTCGAGGCTCGGAGAAACTATTTTTCGTATTCGAACTAATCCGGCACTCTCTTCGCTCGTGCTGTAAATCAAATGTCTATGCGAAAAATGTGTCTTTTCGAATACATTTGGCAAACAACTAACTTCTTTTCCTGTTATTATGTTTGTAGAACTGCATCAAATGTGCATTTCTGTCGGCGCTAAAGCCACGATAGGCATTTCTATTTTTCAGATATCTCCTGAGATTCCCATCTATTTCAGTCGCTAGAGACGAGCGAGTATTTTAATGACGTTTGTCCTGGCCTTGTTTCGTTCCTGTGTTTTGATTTCGTTGGCAAATTATATCTCGTCGCCTTATTTTAGATCGAAATGGCGGAAGCAATAAAGTGATCACGGAGATATATCGGGCGACAAGTAGAGCGTTAATAGTTGACAAATCTATCCGAAGCGAGTGCCTTTAAAATTCCAGGAGTCCTCCGGACGATTTAATTCGGATTCGTTGTTTGCGATGAATTATCGCGAAAGTGAGCATTTCCTTGAAGCTGTAAATCGTGCGAAACCTGAAGGTTTTACACGAGAAACGGGCCAGATCGCCACATGGGCTCAATGCATTTCTTCCTTTATTCGAGAGTCAGCGGCGAAATGCTTATTTATTGTACTATTGTAGATTGTGGACTAAAAAATCTATCTTGAATTCTATTTATGCCCACAAGTGATTTGTTAGAGATGAGACTAATTAATTAGGTACACTGCTTGATCTTGAGTGATTTTTTCAAGTGCGAAAAAAGAAAATTTATTGAATTAATCGGAGAGATGTAGACCGGTTTTTGATCTTATTACATTTTTTTGCTTTTTCAATAAATCTCATTAGTATGGTACAGTTGAACGAACAGTTCATCTCATTATAAATCAAATATGAAGCTGTTAATCACAGAAAGATGACTCGTGTATGGATTATTTTTTGACCGGTAGCACTGCCATCAAAGTCTTCTTTGCATCTACTTAGTGATTATTAAATAAATCAAGCATGTGTTGACTTCTTAGTGTCAATCTTTTTTTGATTAATGAAGATAATAACAACTTTTCATATTTAAAAAGCTCGACTTTTTTGCAGATAACACGTGTACAAATAAGGATTTTTAACTCTGGTTAGTTTCAGACATATTATATCTTAATGGGAAATTGCAGTTACATGATTTTTGAGACAAGTTACCTTGAGATCAACATGATTAAAAGGATAATTGGTATGCATTTTATTTCACATTGGTTGATGAAGTATAGATTGACGGATATTTGAATAAGACACTTACCCTTTTAAAAGCTATTATTCATTTTGTTATGAATGCTTTTAATCAACAAAGTGGAAATACATTTTTATAACAGTAAATAAATAACACAGTTTTTTATCACTTCTAAGTTCTACTGTTTGACTTATAATTATCTATATATGTATGTACACATAATTAAAATTGTTATTGCAACAATTTTTTAAAAAATCTATTCAGTTCCTAAAAAAAACTTCAAAAAAGACGCAATTATTAATGGAACATACTCGGTTTTGTCAAAAAAGAAATGCATTAGAATATAGGTGATTCGTTGGTACAAGTCGAATGTAACCGAGATTCCACTATAACCAAGTTCATTGTAACCGAACACTACTGTAATAAAATCTAACTGCACTTAGAATCACCTAATAAAAATTTTTTGTACTTTCGAGACTAAAGTTGGTAGTTTTATTTTTTACTGATAAGAACTAAATGGCCACTTTTAATCCCAAAAGATTTAAAGTGACTTTAAGATTCTAAAAAACTTAAAATTTCTTGAAAACGATTTTCTTGAAGATGATTTAGAAACAACTAAAGATCAACCAGAGCTTGTAGAAACTGAACAAATTTCACACCAAGACAAAACGGCTCATTAGACTGTGATTTCTTTAAAGAGAAAAAAAATGTCTGTCCTTCAACTTTCTAGTCTTTTGAGGCATACTTCATTCTTCTGACTGAGACTGTATCTTCCCTAAATTTTCAAATCTACTCAAATTCAAATTTAAATTTTTTTTTGCAAGGTTTTACAGAAACTATTTAAGCTTTTAAAAGCTTTAGACTTATTTTTGGACTACAATATAAAAGGCAGTATTAAGGTGTCAAAAAAAAAATATTGCAAAAATACAGAAATTGGGAAAAACAATAAAAAAATTGATGAAATTCATAAACATTCTGGAATAGGCTGAAATAAATTTTGATGATGCAGACGACTCTACTTAACTTTTGATAACAAATCTGGATGTGACAGACCAAAGTCTGGTTTTTGCAAAATTAGTCTAGCTATAATATTACCAAATCGTATAAACAACAAATTTTTTACTTATTACGGTATAGAGAAATGAATATAAAATGCATAAAAACAAAAAATTGAATTTAGAAGAAAATCAAATAAAAGAGGCGAGTAAAAATTGCTTTATCAGAACGAGAAATCTGTTACAGTGTTGCAGTTAAGAAAGAAAAAGAAACTCAAAAGGTCTATTGTGAGGTCACTTTTGTAAATAAGAATCTGGCAAATAACAAAAAAACTTACAAAATAAATTATACGAAAATCGGAAAACTTAAAGAAGTTGTAGAAAAATATGTCAAAATGCAAGAAAGGAATGTTACTGTTCACATGAGTAGTAGTGACGGTGAAAACAGCAATTATATACTGTCGTCCTCCTCAAATTTGGAAAAATGACTTAAGTTATAAATCTTACAACAATGGGCCTTGTGACCGAAGTTAAGTCGCCCGCAATAAAGCGCATCCCTACTTTATACCTGCGGCAGACCGGCAGAGACCATATCCCAAACATCTGTTTCAATAACCAGATAAATACCTATTGTGCACTTTATTGCGAGCGACTTAACTTCGGTTCTAAGGCCTTTTGTTGTAAGATTTATAACTTAAGTCATTTTCCCAAATTTGGAGCGGACGACAGTAAGTAGTGGAATTAATTGATTTTTTAAGAAACGTATCTGTAAGAAAAGTAAGTTTTGATATTGAAATAAAATATTAAAATAAGTATATCTCGAGACTAGACGTATTTTGACAAATTTTTGCTTTCAATAAGGCTATGAGAGTTCTTAAAAACGTCATTTAATAATAATAATAATAATGTTTATTCAACGGCCACGCCAATTACAATAAATATAGTATAATTTAGAACAGCTTTAATTTTATTTTTAATCTTTCTTTTATTTGGTAAAAATAAATTATTTGTTTGTATTGTTTGTTGATGTATAATTAAATCGTTTTCTTCCCAAGCGGGAATAAAGTGGAGGTTTATTCCTTCGTCTTTGATCAAAAATGAGGTATTTTATTCCTAAGGATTTGAATTTTTTTATTTATTAACATTGAAGTTTACAAAACTGTGCCGTCGTTGTTAACCGCCAGCCAACACTACCTAGATCTTACCGTACTGGCAAATTATTTTCTTTTTGAATTATCACTTCTGCCGCATTGGAAGAAAGCTTTGTATGCATCTTGGAAATAAACTTTTGTTAATCTCTTAGCTGAAAATGCCCTCGCTCCCTGCGGTCGCTCTGGCATCATAACAGCCGGGGGATTAACATGGCGGTTTATTTCCTTGATATATAAATAACTATAATTGCCTGTTGTCAATAACAAAAGACAATAAAAAAATATCGTCCAGCATTTGACATTATGAAATTCAATATTTTTATTGAAAATGTTTGAAAATTTAGATTATTTTTGCTTCCAGTTGTACATAAAACGTTGTATGTATTACGAGCAGTAGAGACACTAATTGCACTCAGAAAAATTAAAAGCTTGCTTATTTTAGACTTTAAACATTTCCTCCTGTGATAATTTTTTTTATTATATCCTTACGGGCTGATTTCAAGTATAAGATAATACCGGTAGTATCTTCGTTTCCATGGAAAAATAAACGAATTCGAGGTTGTGATTTCTGTTGTCATGGAAAAGTATTAAAATTTGCGATACTACCGGTATTATCTCAACTTGAAATCAGCCCATTAATCACATAAATAAAACAAAGTTAAATAAAACAAAGTTAAAATAGCAAAAAACATGCTATAAACATAACGAATGTTAAAAAGTTTACTGATTTTGGACAATTATAGACCATTCACAATACGGAATTTTTTTTATGCGTATTATTGCACTATTATTATTAATTTTGTTGCTAATTTGTTACTTAAAAATTAGTTTTATTTTTGCAAATATTACCTTCAATTTTTACTTTTATGTTTTAATTGTTTTTTTAAATTCAAGAAAATTGTTTGTTACTCTGTCTTATCTCTCGATGTCTCTTTAAATTTAATAAAATTGTTTGGAAACTATTGAGACAAGCAATAAGTTAACAAACTAATTCTGAATGTGGCACATGTAATAACAATTGTTTTAAGGAAACTTAAGCAAACAAAAAAGTTTTAGATAGAAATTTTATCAGATACAGCCTGCACACAATTACAAAATTTTATCGTACTATTTTAATGACTTGAATAATTTTTTCTTCATTAGTGTTATTTTTTGCACATTATTCAAATTTTTGATGACGCGAAACTCATAAAACTGATAGGCTCTTATAATTATGTGTCGTTAACGACATTGGAGTCTAAAAGTTTTTGTAGAAGAATTTGCATAAAGTACCGTCATAAATTTCAGATCGTTTGTTAAGTGATAATAAATTGAAACTAATTAGAATTTTTTTTCTGTTTATTTAAATCATTAATAAAAAAAATTGCTAATTTAGTTATTTTATTTTCGTTTTTAAATTCTAATTACGATTGCACGCAATGCATTGAACCTCATCTATAATGGACAAGTTAATTCGGGTATGGCATGACCATCAATCAGCATCATGGACGTGCGGTTTCTGGTAGTCAAGAAAAAAAATTACTGACCACGACAGTTCGTTATGAATAATATAATTTGCGTGATTTTCCTGTCAATCTTGCTGTTATGTGGTTTGGCGTTCAATCAGCAGCGTAACCAACCCCACATCTCATAAATTATTAATTTCTATAC
Organism: Tribolium confusum; assembly: GCA_029207805.1. NCBI lineage: Eukaryota > Metazoa > Arthropoda > Insecta > Coleoptera > Tenebrionidae > Tribolium > Tribolium confusum. The sequence goes on from JALGAY010000004.1 coordinate 4,668,062, forward strand.
CATCACGCAAGCTTTTGATGTCGGATTTATTTTCTAGAAAAAGCTTTAAAAATAGCGTTAATTGCAACAAAAAATTTGCGTTTATTTTTGATTGACTGCAAGTCCGGACTCCCGGGCGGGATTCCGGGGCCGCCATTGGCCGAATGCGTAAACATGCGTATTAGCAGCGACAATTTCCGGTGAAAGCAAAAATCTACCAACTAGTGCAGATAAAATCAGCTAATAGAAATGGACAACTATAATTCAACATGAAACACCTGTACCATTAATGCACTTAATTTATTTTATAAATTGCTTAAGAAGCGATTACGAACGAACGTATGATTTATTTCGACGTTTTAATTTATGTTGTTTGTAATTTTTTTACTATTGCTTCAGTGATTTGTGAAATAAAGAGGTGAGGTTATGCGTAAATATCCTACGCAGATCAATTGCTACCGTCCAACGCGCTACAAAAAGATTTTTATCTACATCAGATCAGATGAGAATTACTATTGAAAGCTAACTCGTGTTGTGATAGCTTTTCCTTGAACTCAGATTGTCAAAGTTGTAGAATTTCAGGTAATAACTTTAAGTGCAATTTGATATTTATCCAACGACGATTTTATTGAACATCATTTTCGTAATTTCGTTTTGCATTTACTCTAGAAGGTTGCGGTTACAAAAAATGCGGAAAAATGCAGATATTACTAATAGGATGCTCAAGTAAACGTTTTATTGACATAAATCGGGAAATTATTGCTAATTTACAACCAGATTTTTATTATGTTTCTATAACTGTAAAACTATAATTTTAAAAAAATGCCAAACGGTTTTTTTCATCTTGAATCTAAGCACAAGTCCCGTTAACTAATACAGGGTGGCTACAAATAATTGTCTCATCAAAGAAGATTTTTTAGGTTGAATTTACGCATTTTTTTGTCATTTGTATAGCTGCACAACACTTAAAAATGTTAGAGGTAAAACATTCACACTTAAAAATGTTCTCTAATAACATAATTTTTTATCCAGTTTTATCTACACTTACGAACCGTATAAAGTAACACTTTATTCACTAGTGAAATAATGAAATCACTTTATTCCACTAGTGAAATAATGAAAAAATACAATCTTAAATCAATCGCATTCTGTTTATTATTAATATTGACATTAACATTTACATTAATAGACATTTCGTTTTTTGTTTTATTATATTTCACTTCGTTTCCATTAACAAGAAGCTTGTAGTTGTTATCGGTTTCAGAACGAATAGTAGTTGTAGGAACAATGAAGTCTCCTCTAGTAAGGAACGACTAATACCAGGAGAACCTTAGATTTTCCTTGCGATATCAAGCTTATTAGATACAGAATCTTCGATATAAGTTTCTGCTATGGCGGAGCTCCTTCACCCACCATGTCGTTTGATTGGTGTAAGATTAGCACCTCCATTGGCAAGTAAAGTTGTTAAAGTGCGCCTTATACAATGACCGGTATAAGTTTCTGCGTTCGCCAGATTCAAAAACGAAGCAGCATTAGAAGGAACTTTCGATAAAGTGTTAATTCCAACAGGTTCCGATGTACATTTTTGATTATCGTATCTTAAAAAAATCTCTCAATGAATATCTTCTTCGGACGCCTGTCTTGGTATCTGGTATCGAAACAATCAGGTATGCGCCCTTGTCTTCTACATCACTAATTTTAAAATTTGTCAGCTTACAGCATCGAGAGCCACCAGAATCCCCATTATTAATGCAATCAAAAATATTCCAAAATTTATTATCTGCAATGTCTATGTAATGACAGAAATTACTTTGATTATCAAATATTCTTTATAGCAAGCTCTTGTCAAAAACTCTTCCACGTGTGCTCTTTCCAGTACTGCAGCTTTCTTCGGCCTGTAGGTATCCTCTTGACTGATTCTTCAGATAGGCCATGAGCTTACTATAATTTCCAATGTCTATGTTTTAATAGACTTTTATAGCAGCCTTCAGCATGGAGTACTTCAACCACATGGATGAAATTGCATACCTCTTCTTCAAATTTAAGAAATACGATAGCAGAACTTCCTCATTTATTGTCATTACCTACCGTTCTTCTTTGTCATTCATTAATTTCTGAAAATACTTTTTTATAATGTTCCCTGGAATTCGCAGGCAATAACTGGCGAGTCGCTCCTCAAGAATTGTCTCAGAAACAGTATCACTTTCTTTCATTTTCACCAACTTGCACAGCGTTTTGTACAAATGGAGTCGATAAACAATCAAAATTAAATAGCAATGATTCAACACTTTCTATGTATTTTAATTAATTTCAGTAATCTTTGAAATGACATCAGCTGTCAGAGCGTAATGTCAAATCATTTTTTAATGAGATGAGATGATTTTAAATTGCTGTAATTGTGGATAAAACGTTATATACAATAAATAACTATTATACCAAATAAAGAAATAATAGCCGAAATACGTTTATTTTAAAAATCGTCTAAAAAATTAGCTTAAAAAAATTGGAAACTAGCTGGAATAGCTAGTAGCTGTAATTCCGAATATATGGAATTACAAAGGATTTATGTTTCGTAATAAACTTATTTTTTACTTTCAAATTAATTTTTTATTGAAAGTTACTCTTTCGTCAAACCACCTTTGGAAGTCTAGATAAAAAAATAAAACAAACAGCTCATATAAAAACAATTTAGGAAACTATATATTAGGTAGACTTTAGTAATACAAAATTTAATAATAAAATTTAGTAAAAGGTTTGCTTTATTCAAAAAAAAGATGAAATTTGAAGAACTAATTAAAGAAAAAGAAAAAATATTTTTTAGTGTAAAAAAAAAGAAATGGAAATTTTAATCAGTTGTAAAAAGACGTAAACAAAATCAAAGATTTTATTAAGTTAATAGAGAAGAATCCTGTAATAGGTGGTGAGTATACCCTATTTTAATTTCAAAATAACAGAGCATAAAGATTATAGGTATTAGAAATTTAAATGCAGCTTTAGCTTTTCCTCCTAAAAATTTTAAAAAATTACGACAAATTAGAGAGAGAGAGAGAGAGGCGTTACTAAGTGAACTGCTAACATCATACATTATACAATGTTTCTCCTGTTATGCCTAAAATATTGCGTTTCCACATTGAATCATTGAAAATATTTTAAAATGGCTTATTTCAAACCGCCAACTGATAAAAAATAAAAACCTAAAGATGCAATACAACCAACATAAAATCTGCAAAGAAGGTAAAACACATTAGAAATAATAGCTAAAGCTAGTCATTGAAAAAAGATTTTAGGGAAATAGATAACTAAATAGTATATTATTATACGTGCTTCATAGGACGATTATTGTGACACGAATGAGCTTTGAGCACGACGAGCGAAGCGAGGAGTGCTCAAATAGAATGAGTGTCACAAGTCGTCTTATAAAACGAGTGTAGTATACTATGTTTTTTACTTTGCCTTGCAAAAAAAGCATTCAAAAAATCTCTTTTGAAGAATTATCACAACTGGGGATTTTTGACAAAGATTGGCACTAATGAAGTAATGACTTTTTTCAGTTTATTAAGGTTTTTACCTGATTTACTAATTAACTGATATTTTGCTTCAATATTTTCGACAACTCGCTTATGATTTTATCAACTGTTCTATATCATCTCCATTGCGTAGGCGGTAGACGTAATTTTTACGCTTACGGTGCTAACATGATCAATGAAAAAGTTACTGTTTGGAGTGCTATAATAAAAATTTAGTGTCATAATGACAATATTGTTAACGCAAAGTAGAAAAATTATTATTGTTTTACTAGAGTTATCAGTTAACGTTATACCAGATGTTTATAAATTTTTAAGTTTGTTAGCGATTCTACAGTCAAAAAATCTGTCCTATTTGATTATCTTGTGTCATTTGTTTATTTAAACAGCACTGAAGACGTTTCAAATTAATTTGTCCAAAAAGACTCTTTTGCAATTACTTTGATCACATTTTTTTTAAATATTGATACTCTAAATTGACTTAAACGTATTGTTTGGTAGCAATTGGTATATTGTAGCTTAAAACAATATTCTGTTAAAATTTTTAGCTTGAAACTATTATCTGTTAAAAATTGTTAATGATTTCTATTTTTTTCCTGTCTGTACATCTGAAGGTTGCCACACATTTTGAAGACTTAATTAAGCAAAAAAAATTGTAATAATATTGAGTGAACATTTCTCTTCGTCATGTTAACACAGACTCCTTGCTGTTTGTTGCATCAACCTGTTGCAGTTCATAACAAGAAATTAACTTTTGACGGTCGGCTTCTTTGATGTGAAAATCATGAAACTTTTTACTGTTATAATGTTTAAAATTTAACTCATTAACTGTCATTTTCGTAAAGAAAGAATTTTACAAGACATTAAAGTAAATGATTTGGCACATGACAATTTGACACCGGAATCTTGTTTTATCAAATCAATTTCGGGTAATAACTCTTTTAAAATATTTTTGGTATGGCATAAGCATTTACGCAATCATCATTTGTATTCGGAGTGTGACTATTATATAATAATGACATTAATTTTATCAAATAATTGAATCGGGAATAGTTTTATTTATGTGATGATTGCGGCGAAGACAGTTAAAGAAGTGAAATTTTTGGTTATCTAATTGTATTTTTAATGAGTTAAGGATTTCATGCTTTTGCTATAAAAATAATAAATGGTGTTTATCTCGCTCTGGGATTATTTATAGGAGTAGTTAACGAGTTCCGAGCGAAATACTCTCAATTCAAGTGTAACTTCTTCCTAGACAGTCCGTGAAAGCTTTATTCGTTTTTTGCCACCGCATCCTATTCATTTGTATCGTTTTCAGTACCATTTATTAGGAAATTTTTCCCTCTATTCTGTAATAAGAGATTGTAAAGCTCGCTCACATATAGAATAGGTACGAGCTAATTACGTCTTCCTGCCTCTATATATCTTGTAATAATATTGCTGCGATAATGGCATCTCTTGTGTGCACCTGACGATGCCATACGACAGCAAATTCCAACGGTCAATCTTCTATAGTCTCAACTAAGTTAATAGCTGACTCCGCCAAGAATTAACTCAACTTATAGGAACGGTGAAAGTGAGAATTTATAAGAGGGATGGTCTCTATTAAAGCACCGCCTTGTGGATACGGAAGGTTTCACTTCGATTGTCATGTATTATGCGTGATAATTTATTCTAAAGGCACAGTTAAGTAATTAGCATACTGTAGGGGGAAAAACTTGATTTGTCTTTATTCATACATAGATACAGTCAGGAAAAACTGAACGCTATTTGCTATATCTGGAATGGAAAAAATCGAAATTCAATCACGATTTGTCTTACGACATTGTTTACAAGAACCATTTATGAATTTGGAGAAAGACAAGGTTTCAAACGTTTTCATAATTTAAATGTTTACTTATAGGATTTTAACAATTCACACTTCAAATTTTATGTCAATAACAGAAAAAAAACTTTTGTTTGTGTTTATGTAGGTGTATTAAATTTTATCACACAACTAAAACTATATAGCTGACTCGACAGATATAAGATGTCCTGTTCAAATTTCAGTAAATCGTTTTGTAAATTTGTGAAATAACAATCTATTAAAAATGCGTTTTCAGCATTCTATTTTTGTTTAAATACATTTATATACAGAGTGTTTTTTAAGCTATTTTTAAAAAAGTTTTTTGAGTTGAAAAATTCTAAAATGTTTATCTCAAAAACCAGCAAGATTTGTAAAACCTAATTTAGGCATTTTGCATTGTTTTAATGAGACCTTTCCCCAAGTAAAATATTTGCACATAATTTTAAGCACACTCTGTATATCAAAAAAATTGCTATAATATATTTTGTTTTGCAAAATTTTTTTTTTTATTTATTACACCGTATATTTCAAAAACTGTGTATAAACATTTAATAAAACAAATTTGGTTGTTTGGTATATTTTCAATAGGGACTATCATCTGTTAAAATTTCTAAAATAATTTGAAAAAAGGCCCTCCAGATGTACAGATATCAGTGTTTTAAGTATTAGAAGTGACTTATAGAAACTGGCTGCAGAATATTTTTTGTTATTAACAAAATTATCAACTTTTGTAAGGAATTTATTTGCAAAATTTATATTTTAAATTTTTTTTTTACAAATTGTATCAAAACCTTTATTTAGAAGTTTTTGAGATTGCTAAATCCGATTTATATCTATGTAAAAATTAAAAAAAACTTAATGGATCGAAGAGAAACCGATTATACGAGGTGTATTTAAAATAATTTACTAAAATGCACTTTCATAGAGAACATTGTAATATATAACCCCACAAAAAATATTTTTTTTAACCTACTTAATTAAAAATTTGAATTAAATTATTTTGGAAGAAATTAACTGCAAAATTAGCTTATTTGAGAAATCATCTTAGTGTATCAAAGACTTATTGGTAAAAAATCTTATATAACAGTACCAACTTTTATACTTTCTCGATTTTTAAGAATATGCAGCTTGTAGTCGTATAGACAGACACAGTGTGCCATCTAACAAAGAGAGTTGATATAATGTTGACGGATAACAAAGTTATCTCTTCGGCTCTCACTCGGCCACCAACATAACCAACCTCCACGATTAGGCAAAAACAACTACTTCGCGGACTAATGCCCCGACCGACATTGAATTACATCACCTAATCGCCCAACCAGCAACACACTGAAAGGCAGTGTAACCAGATCTACCAAAGGTGTTCCAATCGAGCAACAACGTCGAGAAGCTGTATACCGGCTTCGGGGTTTTTGCCCCTCATCAGTACAGTGTATCTCGGAGCGTTGTGCTCGATTGGAACGGGTGGGAGAACTCGCTTATATCAAGCGAAGTTCGGCTAGTAGTCGTATAGACAGATAGTGTGCCATCTGCATCTTGTCAAAAACAAAATTGAGAGATACAATAAATTACAATCTTTTTATAATATGTTTCATAAATATATCTACCTTCTTTTAACAAACGTCGGTTACATAATATAATAAACCATTTTCATCGGTTTTTTAAGGTTTAGAATGTAACTGGACACTACGATAATTATAGCAAATAATCAGTCTAAATTTCGCCAATTTTTGTTTTTACATATTTTAGGGTAAAATCATTATCAGTAATCTAAAAAACGCTAAAATGCTATTAAATCTAATATTGTCTAAAATAATAACATTTTTATGTTTTAGTTAGCCACATTATGTTGGCCATTTTAATTTTTACATTTTTTCATAATTACACCGTATTTGTTATCTGAGAACGTCTGAAATGTATAGTTTTATATTATTTTATGCAATATTGTGTGTTCTTTAGAGTCGGCCATATTAAGTCTGCCATTTTGTTTTTCTATTTATTAGTTCTATTTAGTAGTATTTACAGTTCTATTTATATATTTATTACAAAGTCGTAATCAGTGATCTCGTCAACAAGTAAATGTACAATTTCTTGCAATTTTCTCAAATATTTTCAAATTACAATTATTTATTTTTATAGTCGGCCAGATTTGATCTGCCATTTTAAATTTATTAATTTTGCTCTAAACTTATAATTATTGATCTCAAAAATTACAGAGTACTCTTTTTCTGTCAAATATTTTTTATAATATTTTACAAATATTCCTATCAGTTGTTGCTTTGGTCAATAACAAATTCAAAAAATACCTAGTTTTTTTAATTTTTTCTAAACTTTATGATTTAATAAACAAATTAATCAATTTTACTCGTAAAAAGTTTAAAGAACAAAGTCAATTTGACTCTATTATTATTAGAAATAGTAACTAGGACTCAAATATAGTTTCAAGCTCTTGTCTTATTATATTTTGTTTAAAGTTCTAAGACTTTCAGGTATTATAGGTTCACATTTAAAAAATATAGTAATCACAAAAGAAATAATAAAAAGCGTTCCATCCAGACCCATCAGCAACATTTTTCAGTGTTTTAACACTAGATACGTTTAATTTTAGCATGCTAGCTAGAGAGGTAGCTAAGTGGCATAATTAAATGTCAGTAGAAGCAGTTGTTTCCACCTAGTTGTTGAGAATGGAGTGGTAGTTTAAGTGGAGTTTTGTTTTTTAATACATTTACCATTTTTGTGGCGTTTTGTCTTTTAACACATTTACCATTTTTCTCGCACTTATCACTATTAATTGGAGATGTCGCTACGGTTTTACCAGACTTTTCAGTTTCACAATAATTTGTATTTATCTGATCAAAATTACAAAAATAATTGGCAAAAATATTTCGGTGGTTTATAAATTTAGAGAAAGAGAAGGTTTAAGAAATTGGATAATTTAAGTGTTTACTTACAGATTTTAACAATTCACACTTCAAATTTTGTGTCAATAACAACAAAAAGAAAGGCTTTTGTTTGTGTTTATATTAAATTTTAACATACAACATACATTTAAAATTCAAATTTGTGATAAAAAGAGGATTAAAAAAATTGAAAGAATCACATCAATATTATTGATACAGAAGGAGAGAGATTATTGTTTTTACTGGCTGCAAATGTCTTTTGTGTTTTAGGTCATTTTCTAGTTGATAACTAAACATTACATTTTGTGAGGTAAGTCGCACAATTGGCAAAAAATTTGCAAGAATTTAATATACTTAAGTATATTATAATTAATAAGAGTTAGATTTCCTAAAGCTTCTCATTTATTTACGACCCTATTAGTCTTCTGTGTGGGTTAGCATCACATGTGTCTATAATTAGGAGTCAAAGTGTACCTCCCAAGCCTGGATAGATAAGCCATTAAATCCTAATTATTCTGTAAAATACGATAATGAATATTCGTAATTTACGAGTCTTTCAGAGGTAGGATAAATATCTAATAAATGAAGAATCGCGAAATGGTGATGGAGAGCTTTCCTTACTGTCTCTACACACAAAAGCAATTATCGTTTAGCAATTAGAGTTAATGGTCGTGGGTAAATGTATGACTATAAGCAAATCTTCCAGTAGACAAGGTAATTGCTTGATATGAATCGCTAATGGTAGGTTATCTGCAAGCCAATATCGGCATTGCTTAGCGTTATCGATGTTTTCCATAAAAGCTGACTGAAATCTCTCCTAAATCTAATAACGTGAAAAATTACTTTCCGGTTGGGCTACTGCAAGTACTGGCACGCGGCTCCTTTCGAATGGTAATTAAGCAGTCATGGGTCAGGATTTAATAACTAGTGAAGACAATTTCATCATAACTGAAATTTCAAACTAAAAAAACTGTATTAAAAAATAAATGTCAGATTTAATTGAGGGGATTTATCACATCTAAATATTTTATCAATCTTTATTATGTAATTAAAAAAAGATAATGAAAGAAAACTTTTACCGACTCAACACTTCAAGTGGCAGATTACTGAAATTGAGGTTGAGATTGATACGATAATAATTAATTTACATAAAATTCGTAAATGATTTTAGTTAAATAATCTCCTAGCAATCACAATAAATTTTATTCGAAACTTTCTTACAGATTTTTAATAAATGCTCATATTCCGTTAAACGTTTTTTCTTGTTTACAAAATTTAAATAAAATTCAGATTAAAATACCAGACTGAAAATATTATCTAATATTTGTCTAGCAGAATAAACAAAACAAGAAAAAACAATCTGTAATTTTCTTGTCTGTTCAGGTCACAGCTTTGATTTAATTCTTCAAACCTAGAATTAAATTTTTGATAAATCTTTAAATTGTCAACAGGTGTCTTATCCAAAATAGTAATTAAGAAATTTTGTTGTATAACTTTGACAGATTTATTATAAAATTATTAATATTGCGCATTTACTTTTATAACTTATATTTATTTATTCATAAAAGTTGCTCTATACTAATAAAATGTATTGCCAAAATCTGCAATTAGAAAATTTGGGTAGTAAACAGAAATTAGAAATTTGTGTGATAAATTAGTTTTCCAATATTCAACATTTCCGAAATTTTAAATTTAAACAAGTTCGCAACTGTAACATTGTTTCTATATGCATTTATGGAAATTTTACCCTATTTTATTTTGATACATTCTCATTGTGTGTTGTCGTTAGAGAAAACACTAATTTTTGATGATTTAGACTGCTTTACGTCTAATTTAATCCATCTGAAAAGTCAGCCAAAAATAAACAAAATAGTGTAGTCTACAGCTGCCTAAACTCTAAATTTCTCTCAGTTTTTTAAACAATGGGTTTGTGGCATCAAACGTAGAATGAATGAAAGTTTTTTGAATAAAAAAATTAAAAATTGCAAAATATAAAAATAGTAGATTATATCATTAGGAGTAGAAGTGAGTCTTTTTGTGGTGAGCCCAGAGATTAAAAACCAAGACGCAGTCGAGGCTGACGAAGAACAAAAAGACCTTCTACTCCGAATAATATATACTATTTTATCTTCAAGCGAAAAGCATTAAAAATTTAAAAAAGAACTAATTTATTATTTTTTTGTATTTACAATAAAATTACAATTTTCGAATTTGCAATTTTTAAATTTTAAGGTTATTAATAACTGGAGTTGCAGAATACATAGTACTGAGAGTTTCTTCAATAATATTGCTAAAATTTACGTTTTCTAAGTTATCTGATGTACTAGATTGGTTATTAATAATATTATTCATTGGTGCTAGGATTTTGATAGCTGTTTGTTTTTTATTCTTCATAGATTCTTCTATATAACTTTCTGCGATAGCCGTAGATCGCCAACCCCTATGTCCTTTTAAGAGCGAAATGTCGCCTTTATTGTTCACCTACAAAGCGGCTGATGTATGCCGGAGACAATGACCTGTATATTCACTAGAGTTAGGCAGATTTAAGAAGGTAGCTATTTCTTGTTTTCTCTTAATTATTTTGGACATTTGCCGTTTTGATATTTAAGCATGAATCTATTTATTTCTATATCTTTTTAAAGAGACATATACATTCTGCAAATGTTCAAATAAAACTTTCTCAGGATGGTGTATGAACGTGGTTTGTAATTCAATTTTTAAGAAATACAAAAATTTTATAAAAAGTTTTATTAATTTTATAAAAGTTTTTATAAATTTAAATATATTTTTTATAATTTACGTCTTTAAAAAACTTATAATAAAAATAATTTGAGTGCCGTTATAGCCATTATGCCACTTAGTGTTAGAATAGAATATTATAGAACCCAATATTTTACTCTTTTACATTAAAAAAATAGAAAAATGAGATATAATGCGCAAATTATAAAAAATAGTATAAAGAACTTGTTTCTTAAGACATTGAAGTCACTCGTTCTTCATAAATTGCCACAAAACTGACTTTTTGAACACCTTCTTTAATATACTATTTTTCAATTTATTTGTAAAGTTTATTAGAAATCAAGATGGGTCTAATTTAAAAGTGGTCGATTTGGCGGCCACTTTTAGTAAAATAATAATAAAATTTTTTTCGGTATTCCTTTTGTCGTTATTTCACCTCGAAGAGAGATTTATCTAATCAGTGATCGTCAAGATCAGTCCAACTTTCACCGAAATTCAATTTGACAATTGCCAATAGGCTAAAGTGATTTATCGGATTAGTGAAATCGTAATAAATAAATCTAAAACTTTCTATCATTGTCATAAAACTGTGATCAAGAATTTCTGTTTGAAACTTGCTCGAAGAGCTCCCTTTATTTATTCCGTGGTATCTTTACTTAATCGCATAACTTACGTTGATAGCCTATTTATCTCCAACGCAACATCTACAACTCAATACACGGGCACGATAATTACTGTAAGATTGACAGATTAAATGTACACAAGGACAGTTTCCTGTTTATCTAATAATTAAGCCGCCAAGAAAAACAAAGCGTAAATACCCCCCCTATGAATGGCATAACTTAAGGGTACAAGAAATGTTTGTTATTAGAATAGACAAAACTCCTCCTATTAGCCGGAATTAGATTAGAAATTGCCCCCCACTTAGTCTCGTGATTAATTATTATTGGTTCGTTTCCCCGGAGCAAAAAAGACCACCTGTGTGATATCTAATTGTGGTTTTCGTACCGCAAGAAAGATATCACGTACTGGTAATTGATTGACTGATTTGGAAACGATTAGATATCTCCAGTTAAATGAGGAATGTGCGTAATTATTGCTTACTGGGGGAACCATACTGCATATTTAATTCTCTTACATCGAATCAGATTCAAGGTACGACTATGCATATGAGTTCATTATAAATTAATAATGCATGAAAATAAAAATCTTCGTGCATAATTTTTGAATACATTACGGCTGCTTGTTAGCAAAACCAAAACGAATTTAATCTCAGCCGTGTCAAAATTTTAATTGCAATTTCACCTCAGTACTTGAGGTCAGATTTATTTTTTTACGACCCAACACGACCCAATCAATCATTTTAATAAATCGGTTTTAACACTTGGAAATATTAGGTTAAGACATAATCTGTTGAAAAGTGGTCGAGCCTTTCATCAGCATTTTTAGACAGTCTTAGGTAATGGTTGTCTATCAACAATTAATTAGCCAAACTTGGTTGCAGAAACTTTTCAATAACATAAACTGCATAATTTTATAATAAAATTATTGGGACAAAAAAGAAAAACAAGATTTTTTTAAAATAATGTAGCTCAAGAATTTTAGGCGGTAAATCACAAATTAGAAAGTGACTTTTCAAACTTGTAGGAAATTATTTGACAAGAATACTCAGACAACATAAAATTAGCAATAAAATTTTATTATAAACTAGCCACTTTCAATTATAAATTTTCTATTAAATTGTATTAAGACTTTTAAATCTTCATGCTTGAATCATTTCTGCTATGAATATTGCAATTGCAGTTATTAAAGTCAGAAATTATGAGAATAAAAGCGGAAATGTAATCAATTGAGATGTACAGTCTTCTAGCCATAGAAGCATAAACAATTAAAATTCAATAGACATATATTTTTAAAGTATACAAAAATTAGGTTAATCTATACAAGCTGTCTATAAAATAATTCACAAGCAATGCAATCATAAAGAACGCTACATTGAAAAACCCAAAGAAATGTTAATAAAATTCTTTTTTAAACAGCTCAGAATATTGTCTCGATTTCGTATATTCTTGACTAAGAAACTTTATAAGAGTATACAGAGTGTCTCAATGTTTGGGGCATTGTGACAGTCCCCTCTTTGCAGAAAGTAAAAATTCACAAAACAATTTGTAATCTACTCTAAAAGTGGGCAAATTATATTTCACAATTTTTTAGAGTTCAGTTAAAAATTTATTGCTGGCGATTTTCTCCTAAGCAACGAAATAATATTCTAGCAGTACTGTCCTCACAGACACATAATAATATTCTGGCTCCGTTGCTGTTGCTTTCTAAGCAAAATTTGCAAAATTTGATGATTTTTTTACTCTTCGTTAAAGTTTTTTTAAAATTTTTTTTGTATTACTATTGCGCATAATAATAATGCCCATAATAAATGAAAATAAACGCTAACATTTAGATTTTTTATTTGAAGACAACTTACCGCAAAATTAGCATTTTAACTTTTCTATTTTTCTAAGAAAAGATTGTATTTTTTTTTAAATTTATAGTAAAGTAGAGCCTTAACTTAATTAATTATCTTAATTCTCAGACATCCTGTATAAGATCTTTTAGGCTTATCAATAAGTCTTTGATATACGTTAAAAAAACCTTCTATATGCCAATTTTCAAAGAAACAAATTTTGCAGTCAACATTTTTCAGAATTTTTTTGGTTAAGAAAACAAATAAAAAAAATTTTTAAAATTTTTTTTTTTGGTTCGTATGACAGTGTTTTTTATGATTGTGCTTGTTCTATTTCAGAACAATTTCAGAAACATCCTGTATGTTACTAGCGATGCAAAAAATCAGACATTTTGCAGAAAGTCAGACAAGTTTTTGGGTTATTCATGTAAAATTGTAAGACTGATTGCTCTTTAAAAAAAAATATATGAAAAATGCACATTTTTTTAATTTGTTTGTTTTTTTGTTTAAGTCTGCACTTTTCTTAAGATCAGTAAACTTTAAAAATATCGTTTAGAAGAAACAAAAGAATTTGAAAAGCGCTGATCGGTATAAAAAAACGAACAGCCGATTCAAAAAGAATACCTACCTAAAAAAAAATTCGAAACTAAAAATAAATACATAAAAACTTGCAGTGAAAGAAAAAGAAAAACAAAAAGTCTGTAGAAAGAGAGGCGACAACTGAAAGCGCAGTAATATAGCTTGGATAAATTTGACAGTTTAAAAACTGCTTGAAAGAAAAAGATTTGAAAGAAAAATTTTTGAAAGACAAAACAGTTTCTGCAAGTGTTTTAAAAACGTCTGAACTAAAAAATCTGTACAAAAAATAAATACATAAAATCCTGCAATTAAAAGAAAGAGAAACAGTCTGTAGAAAGAAAGATGACAACTGAAAGCGCAGTAATATATTGTAGATAAATTCAACAGTTTATAAACTGCTTAAAAAAAAAAGATTTGGAAGAATAAGTTCTGGAAATCAAAAAAAATTTAGAAAAGAATATTATAAAACTGAAAGCAAGTCAAATTATAAAAATTGAACTATTATTACGAGTGAAACTGTCTGTATATCAAAGCATATAATGCAGTTTGAAGCACTTGAGTGGTATTATTTGCCTAAATGCTCTTCCTGGTAGAAGTTTGCCACCAATTAGGAACGAGTGCTCTTATTGATAGACTGAAGAATAAAAATCTACAAAGTATTATAAGATTAAAAAAGCCTCAGACACCTTTAGGAAGACCTAGTGGTAAAAAAAAAACAATTTTATACATTTTCACAAACTAGAAAACGAAAGCTAATAGAACTAGTAGTAGTAAACTAAAATTAAAAATTTTTTTGCTTTGACTATGCATTGCAACTGCTAGTAGATATTTACTTGAAATTTTGTTTGTTTCCTCGTGTTGTAACTCTCCTTTGGGCAAACCTCTCCGTAATTGCAGTTTAAGGTGTGCATTTTAATCACCAAGTATGATCATGTGAGTTAGAATCCATCTCTCTGGTAATCCTTATTTGCGCAACTCCGGCGTCTGTTTTGTCACGAATTCATGATCGCATAACTTATAATGCAGCTCGGCATTCCACACGCTCATAATTCCTGGATTCAATTGCTTGTCTCTCCGTCGGGGTACATTTGTTATTTATTGAACTTCTTCGGTAAAATATCGTTTCCTTATCGACTACATCACATGATACTAACCAACTAATGACGAAAAAATCGCGCATTATAAATTATCAGAGCAGACAACGAACAATGAACCGATATCCATCAAGATCCAACACTTTAGCAGTTTAAAATTTATTTAACAAGTCCTGTTGCATCATCAAGATTTTAACGATGGAATCTCTATAAAAACTCGTGGTTGTTTATACAGAAAATACATTAAATACGTACAAATTATTACCTAATTAAAATTTTAAATCTGTAACACCTTGTCGGCTTTTTTTCACAACCAGTACGTAATTACCTTAAACGCTTATAATATAAAATAAGGCGATTAATTAAGGGAAACTTTGTCAACGGTTGATCATTACACGTGCTCTGGGGCTGATTAACCAGTCATCTGCATAATATCTCTCTTATCTCGACTAACTGTAAAATTATAATTATCTGATTTTTCTCTTTGTTTTCTATTTACAGAAGCTGGCGATGATGCAACAGCTGTAAATTCAAGAAGACAGAAACTAAACGCATTCATTTGTTAGAGTATTAAGCACGACGCATTGAATTGCAGGCGTCTGAAATTTTTTTCTCTGCAATTTGAATAATTACACTGTTGTTTCTTCTATTTACATGGCGGTTTCCCAGAAAAAACTCCTGCACGGTTCTTGAGATTACTTTAATTATCTCCCTTCTGTGTATATTTAACATCCAACCATCTAGTTATTCAATTATAAATCAAACGCGCATACGCTCTCGTTCCTCTCCAACTAATTATTCCGATTTATAAGAAAACGTGAAATTAAAGACGTTTTGAGTACAAGGTCCTTTATTTAAATTCGCCCCAAGTAATCGCAGAATTACAGTGATTAGTCGCTAACTTCAATTACAAGAGACTTATGAATGATTATTCTGCCCGGATTTGAAGGCAAAACCGGAATTTTACACAAAATACGAGGACGTTTCCAATTCAGTGATTCCCAGGATCTCGACCTCTCAACCTCTTAAAATAATTGACACGAATTTATCTAACGTCCAGAGATATAATATCTACGTTTCTTGCTCTATTTATAAAAACGCCTTTGGCTTAGCGTGGGTTGGATAAAACAAGTCAACAATAGCCGAGGAATTAATTAGGAGCGATTAGTACAATTGTGAATATAATAAATTTATTTCCTTTTTGTTTATCTTGGAAATATGTTATCAGAGTAATTGCAAGAAGGAAGTTTTTATTTACATAATTGAATTAAAATAATCGTTTGCTTTCTAAAGACGACAAGCTCAGCTGTCAATAATGATCGTGTGTCTGATTTTATGTGTTCATAAATTTCAGACTGAAGTAAAATTTGGCAAGGTTATAATTTTCTCGGAAAAAGCTGTAATTTTTTCGTCATCTTTGGTCCGGTAATTGCTCCGGATCTGTTTTAAGTGTGATACCCAGTTTTGCAACAAACAAAACCGAAAGTAGGTTAAGTAACCCGTCAAAAATAAAATAATCGTATATCAAGTCAACTTAAAACAAATAATCCTTAAATATTTGCAAAACTAGTCTTACGAATTTTCGTAACGATGAATGACCTGACGTAAACCCGAATTTGCATACAAATTTTAGATAAATTGTTCGATGCAAGAAATTACACTTAATTTGTACCTCTTGGCTACAAAAATTGATAAATAAATGGGTTTTGTAAAGCGCACCGATATGAAATATAGCATCATCTTCCACTGGCATTAGTTTCTAATAGCAGTACTTTTAGACACTCTTAGAGCAATTGTGGGGTATTTATTGTCAACCAGACACGATTTTAAAGCGCATCAATCATTTTGGCACTAGTGAATGCCGAATTTTAACGGAGACTGCTATAGGCGATCAAGCGACGAACCCACTCCTTATTCGTTCGGGTAACTCATTACAATAACCGATTTTTTAATAAACATAATTGGGCGTGACGCCAACGATTTTGTAACTAATACTTCATTCACGATTACAGCTACTTAAATTTAAACTGGATCCGGCCCAAAAGGTGATTATGCTCACAAGGATCTCATTGTTAAGCAATGGAGAAAAATTGAAAATTGAGCAATGCCATCGATTCTCTATTGTGCACCAATTATCTGTTGAAAAATGCTTAATTTTTTAATAGAATTCAAAAATACAATCAATTACACAAGTTTTATAAAAAATTGTTGTAAACAAAAGAAAATTGAAAAGGTAAATAATCTTTTATTAATATTTCTAAACTCCGCAGGAATGAGAGAGCACATTACCATGATAGAACGGAACTTATTTTTGTACAGGTTTGGTGGTTTTTTCTTTAATTCGGCGTCAAAACGTGTCAGCAAGGCAGCATAATATTGACCAATATCTTTCTTTCTTATTACCTATTCACACTGCATTTTAAAAACAGTTTTCTAAGACATGATAAAAACCAAAAAAAAATAATTTGTGGTAGCAAAAGTGCTACTAGTAGTCAGAAAAGCACTTCTCCGTCAAGCCTTCTTTGTATTTTACTAAACAGACAAAAGAAAAAAGATATTTCTTCTAGAAACAAGTAAATAATAAATAAACAAAAGCCAATAATAGTTATTTTTGTAACAAATACCCAAAATAGAGTTTTTGCAGACTCGTTTGCAAAATAACTATTTAGGTACGTGTTACAAACAACATTTTTTTGTTAAAGTGCTCAAAAAACAATTCGTATGAGTAATGTAATTAGAACAAATATTTTTTTAAATTTCTGAGTTTCGTATTTATTCCGTGTTATCACACTTGTAGTAACCGGACTGTCTACATAACGTCAACAAAATGCAAAATCCAGAAAAAATTACTGAAAACGCGAAAAAAATTGTGTTAATACCAGTGAAATCTCGTCAAATTTATGAAAAGGAATATAAAGCATTTAGTCAATGAAAAGAAAAAACAACATTGTAATTGTAAACAAAGATGCGATATTAAATTATTTATATGAGAAGGTAAATGCCGCTACAGTTGCTTAATTAATAATCTTTGTAAATTTTTTTTTATATTTTCTTATTATAGTCGCAAGAAGTAAAATCATCTACACTCTGGTCAAAATATTCGATGATAAAAGCTGTTTTGTCTGTCAAAGAAAATATTGAAATAAACTAGTTCGCCAGAGTCGTAGCTTTTTTAAAAAAAAATTTAGTAGGCTACGAGCCCACAAAGTCAAAAGTTTTGACGCGTCAAGTAATCAATTCATTTTTGATAAATGCAGATGATGACAAATATTTATTAATAAAAGTAAGATTAAAACAATACTTTAATGACATGCATCTGTTTCTTATTTAATTTCGTAGGTTGCTCTTTTTATTGACGTGTGTGGTGCCTGTAGGCGCAAAAAGCTACATTCACTAAAAATACAAGATAGTGCGCAAAATGACGCAGGATGTCTTCTTATAACAATCCCTGATACGAAGACCAACATCTGGAAAGTCTTTCCAGTGGTAGCTGAAGGCGAGGCTGTTAATCATCTGAAAGTATTCCAGAAATATATTGGACTACGGCCAGCAAAAATTAAGAACGATTACTTTTTTATTTTCTATCGTAATTGAAAATTTACGGCACAACGTAAAGAAATCCATTCTTTTAAGAAAATGCTCTCTATTGTTGCGGAATTTCTGAAACCACCAAACTTGACTGAATATACAGGACATTGCTTTTGAAGAAGTTCTGCGACTCTGGCGGCAGGTGCTGACGTTGATTTAGCTTCGTTAAAACGGCAAGGAGGATGGAGGTCAGTTTTTTACAAAATCATTGTCTTTTTATTCTAAATAATTACTATCTCCAGGTCATCATCAACAACAGAGTCATATATAGAAAAATCAATTGAAAAAAAAAGAAAAAAGTGTGCAAAAAGTTAATAGGAGAGAAGGAAACACCAATAAATCATTATCGAATAACAAAATATGTTACTACCGAAGTTGCAACGTTAAAAGAAATTAACACAACACCCTCAAGCTCGGGAATTTCGTTTAGAGGTAACTGCTGTGAAGATTGAATTTTTTTTGTTATTAATTTACATACCTTGCAAACCTAATTATGCTGTAACTATTGGATATTACATTTAATAAAGTTTCTTTATTCTTATATTCATCGATTATGCTTTATTTACCCAAGTGATCTTCAAAAGTTGCCATGACAAAGTCCGAAAAAGACTCATTTTACAGACTCAAAATAGTCCGTAAAATAACTGTTTTTGGAAGTGTGTACAAAAAAAAATTTTTGGTAATAAATACAGTAATGAAGAGCTGAGTAAAAAAACATTAGCTATACGAATGTCAGATTAATAGATAATAAAAAATAATATTTTTATTTGTTTTATTTTCTGGGTTTCAAAGTCGTTCATTTTAAGTAAAAAATAATAAAAGAATAGAAAGCAAAAGCAATATTCTGAGTTATTTTCCCATCAGGAACTTCTCCTTAGTTATTCAAAGTATTTGCTGAAGCAAAATTATCTAAAGTCACTTAATGTACACTTCTTTCCCTGTGAAAGAACATGCACATGTAATGCATCATTAAGACTGCACAATACTCCTGACGAAATGGTAAAGCCTTTTAGAGATCAATTTCCTTGAGGCGGTGTAATTATAAACCAAAGACCTGTCGGTTACATTTAACAGAAACGTCTCAAAAGCGCTTGATTTACTTCTAAATCAATTTTTAAAATTCCTGAAGACAAAATACTGATTGCAAATAAAAATAAATGTAGTAGTAGTAAATAGAGTCTAGTTCAGCAGTTAATGTCATGTTATATGTTCCAGATGATTGATTTGCGTTTACTGCAAGGATTACAAAATTATGCGTTGTCTATATACAGTAAGGGACGTTTCCTTGGTTAAATAAAATTAACATAAACCTCCTCAAGTCATAAATAACGAATTATTGTGAAAATTTAATTTTATTGTTTGAAATGTCGTCCACACAACGATATTACATAATTCAGCAACAATAGATAAAGTCGCTCTCTTCCACGATTGGCGCTACATAAAATGCAAAATCCGACACTTTCTCCTATCACGACTTTAATTAAATCCAAAGCTCTGCGTTTTACTGAAATACTGACCGACTTGGAGGTGCAAGACCGCCCGATGTGCGATTATTTGAATGCACTTCAGGAACTGTCATAAATCAAGAAGACCCCGAAGTAAACGCGGATTTAGGTCACTTGCACAAAATCTATTAATAAATCGAAATCAGTGCGTGACAAAATGACAAAACTCTAAAATAAAAGTCGTGTAAACATTTACATAACAAGTATTCGAAACACACAATACGCATTGCTTTGGGATATGAGAGGAGATAAAACGGATTTTGAGTTCTTACATTGGTTGTGTATTCACAAGAAGTTGTTTTCTTGTTTTCGACAATAACAATTATCCTCGACTTGTCACATAAATCTCGACTAACCAAACGTTTCGAATTTTTACCGGACTTAATGGGCCACAGTTTTGCAATCGTGAAAGCAAGACCAAAACGGAACAAATTTAAATTTCAGAATTTACTAAAAAGTGGCATTATTGAATTAAAAAGGCAGGTTCAGTACTTACATAAATAATAGCTGTCTCTGCTATTAAATTACGTTTTATAATTGCCGGAGGTGCCTGAAAACACCAATAAGTGTGAGTACGTGTAACACAACACAGTAATTATCAAGAATTATGGCATTTTTTATGATTATTTATTGACCTGACTTCGATTCACACAAACTCACTCAATTACAGTTTTAATTATTCTGTAAACCTTTATTTAAAAATTTAAAAAAAAATCTCTTGTTCACACGTCCTATTTTATTTTATTGGGTATAAATAAATCTGTAAAAATTTCTAAAATCTATTTTTTTTAAATTTAGTAACCCATCGTAAAAATGATAACATCTCATTAAAATCCGATGCATATAAATGGGATTATAAAAGAAATAAAATTTTTGGTAAGGTGTATGGGTACAGTAAAAAAGTCTCTTTTATAGCTCAGTTTAGGAAGAAATTAATGAGCAACTATAAATACAACAGTTAAGATTGATTTATTAGTAATTAAAATATGTAATTTTTTCGAAAAATTAAACATTTTCCTGTTTATATAAACCGTCAATTAATTTAATTAATAATTAAAACAGCTGCTACCTGTTGATGCCGTGTTTTTATAACATTTATAAGCAAAAAATAAACTGAAGAAAATTACTAAAACTGCTTTATAATCACTTCATTCTCACACCTGAAGAGCTAAAAAACCATTAAAATAAAACTTATCCCAGAATTTCGTTCAAGCTGATACGAAAATTGCCGATTACCCATATTATATAAAATATACCAATTACCATCACCTTCCCAGAATTGAACAGTTTTTTTAAATTCTTGTGTAATTCTACAGTAGCGAAAGATTCAACAGGTGATCTCTTCTTCCGCTACCGTGTGTTTTATCTCCGGTTTGGCAAAACCCCAAGCATTTCATAATTCAAACAGACCGTTGTTCTATTAAAGATATAATTTTCTCCAAACACGCGATATTCTAATCGAATACTACTTAAAACGTACCCGAAGGTGCGAAGTAATAAAATAAACTTTGAAAATACCTAAGTACCAGCATAAAGTTGGTATATTATTAATAAAATCTGATATAATGCTTTGCCAAGAGATTTTTATTCAATTGTAGGAGAGAAAATAGAAATGAGCTTTTAACACAATATAAAACTTTCGGGCTAGGTACAGTGAGGATAAGAATGTGTTTCGCTTTATATTAAAATAAACTACTCCAAACAATTATCGCACCACTTCTCAAATTTTTGCTCAAAAGTTTTGTTACAAATTTTAATTAAGTATTTGCAGTTATATAATAAACCAAACAACAATAGAGCTTTTTAAACGAAAGAAAACTTATCTTTTTCAAATAAAATCATAATATTCTAAAAAAACAACTTTTGACTGACTGAAAAAATTCAAATTTTATAAAACCCAAAAAAACGTAAGTAATGAGTATCTTTACCGCTTTTTTGGATAACTTCTCTACACCGACTCGACATTCTCAAAATTAATCGTCTGATTGATTCCTGTTTCAAATTTTCCCAAATTTCAATTAAATGTTGCCCTACTTCTTGCAGATTAGCTGGTGGTGGTTGCATGGTTCTCAAACGTTTTCCCAGCATGTCCCACACACGCTCTATAGGACTTAAAGCTGGACTCATCGGTGGCCAATCTATTTTTTCAATATTTACTTCTTGAAGGTATGTCTGTACAATGCCAGCGACGTGCGGTTTGGCGTTATCGTGCATCAGGATAAAGTTGTCTCCAATAAAAGGTCCAAAAGGCATAACATACGATTTCAAAATATCGGTAATGTACCGTGCAGCGTTCAAATTTCCTCTATTAAAGATGTGATGGTCTGTGCAACCCTTCAAAGAAATGCCTCCAAATACCATTACAGAGCCTCCGCCAAAAGAATGGACTTCTTGAATGTTGCACTCAGCAAAACATTCATGTAGACGTCGGTACACTCTTGCACGTCTATCGTTGGCGTACAATCAAAATCTCGACTCACCTGTAAACAGAATCCGCCCCCAATTTTCTTTATCCCATTCGACGTGTTCTCTGGCAAAAGCTAGTCGAGCTCTACGGTGGTTCACAGACAAAGCTGGGCATCTAGCTGGCACTCTGGGGTTTAATTTAACTTCTGGAAACCGTTGCCAAACGGTTTCAATGCTTACTTGGTTCTTATGCACTCTTGGTAACTGTTGCTGTAAACTTCGAGCAGTAGTGAACCTCTCCCGTAAAGCACGAATTCTTAGAAGACGATCTTCCATAGCCGTTGTACTTCGATGTCTGCCTTGTCCAAGACGTCTAGTATACGCATTAGTTTTCCGCTAACGTTGAACTATCCTAGACACTGTCGTATGGCCTACACCAAATCTTCTTCCTGTAGCACGGTAGATCAAGCCTTCTTGGGATAAAGTAACTATCGTGACACATTCGTCATTGCTTAAATTGCGCTAATTACGTTCCATTGCTTTCAAAATTTAACACAATTTTAATTATACTAACACTGATGTGTATTTAAAACAAGACTGAACAATGAAAACCAAACGTTCATTTCAGGTAAATTTTATTCTTATCGTTTTTTTTTCTTTATCCTTGAAGAAAAAATTAATGCCACATAAAAACGCTTCCTGATAATGTTGTTATGATTAAAAATAAAAGAAGTCTTTAAATGCAAATTCAAATTTATCATTTTTAAAAAATCGCAAATATTGCAGGTGGTGCGATAATTGTCTGGAGTAGTGTAGTATACTATTTATTAAAGTAGAAAAAACATTATTAATAGTCCGTGGAGGTAGTGACAGTATTTTAGTTGTGATTTTACTGAGTACTGCTTTTTATGATTTTTTTGGATCTTCTAGGTGTGTTAAATAAAACGTCAAACACCCACTAACACCAAACACAATATAATTAACACGTCGCGCGTTTTCATAACAAAGTTGTCATCCTCAGCACAGTATAGAAATAAATCAGATTAAACAGCTGATAAAAACTTGTCAAAACGCTAGCATCTCTTCACGTCAAATGTGTAAGATGGAGCCACTGATTTTTAGAATTTTAGGCGACTAATATTACACAGTTTAAATCTAAAAGACCATATCTGTAAATAAAATACTATAAAAATTATTTTAATCGTTGTTTGACGCTTGTTTTTTGATTAGTTATTATATAGTTTACAGTTATAGTTCTTTAGATTTAAATTACGTATTATTAGTTGCCTAAAAATTTAAAAATCAGTGGCTCCATCTTACACATTTAACGTAAAGAGATGCTAGCGTTTTGACAAGTTTCTATCACTATTTCAATTCTATACTGTGTCCTCAGGTTTAAATTAAAACTCAGTTTCAGGATTTACGTCATCACTTAAAATTTCAGACTGTTATTAATGTGACAAGTGCCATTATTTAAATTACTTTGTTATGCCTTTCTTTGCTGCCTTAATATATTTTTTTTTACTTATTTAAATTAATATATTTGGGTTGGAATAATTGATTTACTACATTGTTTTACATAAATCAACATTATTTATTTTTGAGGTTTTACTTTGTCATTATCTTAATTAAAAATTACTACTAAATTATTCAACAAAAAATTTTCTTTTATTATACAAATATCTCTGTTTGAGTTAAGCCAATTGATTCGTTCTACATGAAATAAATTCCAAATAAAATATCATTAGAATAAC
The DNA here is from genome assembly GCA_029207805.1 of Tribolium confusum. Classification (NCBI taxonomy): domain Eukaryota; kingdom Metazoa; phylum Arthropoda; class Insecta; order Coleoptera; family Tenebrionidae; genus Tribolium; species Tribolium confusum. The sequence goes on from JALGAY010000004.1 coordinate 4,692,434, forward strand.
GTCTTCGAAAACCAAAGTTTCAACACTACCTTGCTTAATAAGTTTTTATTCTATGATATATCTTCAAAACCTAACATAAATCTACCAAAACAAATCTATTTTGTCTCTTGGTTATTATTTTAAACATGCAAAGCTGAATTACAGCCAATGTAATTCTCGACGAAAGTTTTTATAAGGCAATAATTTGTATTTTATGTAAATTTTATATTGTAATTTTTTTAATCATTCATGTAGGATTTTGACATTGTTGAAACGTAATATTTCTTTGTTGGTTTAAATATTATTTATTTAAAAATTTTGAATTTGCATATTAGGTTGAGTTTTAGCCTATCAAAAAAAAATGTCTTAAATAAAACTACTGATATTGTTTTAGCTATTTTTATTGTCTTTTTTAAGTCAAGATATGACACTTACTGTATCAATAACTAAGCAATATCTCACTGCAAAGCGCGGGCTTAACAGGCTTCGGCCTCAGCGCGAGCGCACTTCATAATAATAATATATATCTAGGAACCAGAAAAACATTATTTAATTTCGAAAATAAAAGTTTAGAGCACAGCTGAAGGCTCTAATCACTTGAGAGATTAAGGTACTTATGTCCATGTCACTTTAAATCTCTTGGGTCTAAAAGTAGTAATAGCAGTTTTAGTCCTTCTCAGTCTCAGAAGTTGATTTATTTTTTTTAGATTATGAAAGCTGTAAATTGGATTTAATAAATGGTCCAATCTTTGTAGCGACTTTGTGCTTTTGAGACAGGTCAGTGAATAAATTATACAGGGGATTATCGTAATGTATTGGTTATACATCCCGATAGGCTTCTTCGACTGTAATTGATATTTTACATGTGTTTAATCGCAATAAACATAAATCTAGAGTTGAACAGGTTTCCGTGAGTCGATTATTTAAAAATGTCTGCTTGAGAAATGTAAAGTAAGTTGAAAACAATTATTACGGGGAGCGGCAGTCGTGCCACACTATTTTCCTAGTGCATCGTCCAATTATTATAGCAGGTAAAATAGACAAGAGTGCTTATTATATTAAAAATACAGTAATAAGACACACGACATTTAATCGGTTATTAATCCGATTGCAAAACGGAATCAAACTGTGCGTAAAACGTCAGATAACGATCGCAGTTTGTCCTTCCATGTTTGTTAATTTTTCAGACAACTTGTCTACTAACAATTCCAAAATTTAATTACTCGAATCAAAATTTAAATTATCTTGACGCCTATGTCTGCTGTGATAAATAGACGGGAGATTTCCCGTCTACTGTTTTGTTGCTTTTAATTAACTTTATTCTTAATCTTGGTGACGCACCTGTGCGATAATTGAGTCCTGTACTACGAAAATATTTGAAGTATGAAAAGATGACATTTTTTATTCTACAGTCTGACTTCTTCATAACGTTTTCATTTACAGTTTTGTGTTATTTATGTCTGGTCTAGTCGGTGAAACAAGCCTAGCTCTAGTAATAAATCAAACAAAACGTTCAAATTAAGAGCACAGGTGCACACTCATTACTTTGTAAAATTGCGATAATTAATCCACTGGTTTCTCGAAAATCGCAGAGATGGCATTGCGCCGTCGGTTATTTTCAAAGTTAATTACCATAACGCTGTTATTGAACAATGGCAGCTTTGTTAGTAATGTTTATCACTGATCATATTGATTCCGAGGTGCTAAACACCTGCAAATTATTTTCAGGGCACTTTCACAACTTGTCGCATTGCTAACGCAAATTATTATAAGTAAATCTAAAGAAACAATCAGTCGAAACAACATTAAAGCTATACTCTTTCTATTTTTCTTTGTCTACTCTAAAATTTTACCAAGTTCTTTCGAACCACTGTGATCACAGTTTTTTACCATTATAGAGCGTTTATTTATAAGACTTTAAAAACAAACGTCTAACAAATGAGAGAGTTGCGCTGATTTTTTAAAGTTTTAAACAGACCATAAATCTAAAATTACTAATAACAACCCATAAACAACTTAAGACATTGAAAATGTAAACTCTGTAGACATTTTAGAACTTTCAGCATTTCAGCACTATCTGGTGGGTTGTAAACAGTAAAAATTGACTAATCTATTGAATAACTAAACATTTATTTTAACTTTTTACTTATCTAGTATTTAATTTTGCTACAAATTAAGAGAACACAAGACTCGATTTTTAAACTTTATTAATTGTACTCTAATTAAATTACCCAAAACTTAAGACAATGCTATAGGTAATAGACGAGTCTTCAGTCTTGACATGTTTATGCAGCTATCTATTGCAATATCGTCACGTGGTCTCCTGATATAGACGCCTTTTTATAGCTCTGTTTTTGTAACTATGAAAGATTCAAAGAGCAATAATTTTCTTTTTGTGAAAAGAAGCGGTCAAAATTTCAGAAAAAAATTTATAATTTGCAAAAAGTGTTTGGTAAGTTTGTAGAATCTAAAAGTTTTGTATATCGGTAGATCTATCGTTTTAAAACTGGTAGAACATTATTAAAAGACGATCTACGCAGTCAGTAAATGAAAGAAACATTACTGCCGTGGAAAGACTATTGAAAGAAAACAAACGACATAAGAATAGGTTCATAATATGTTACATAACTGGCTTGAGCAAGGATTTAACCTGCTGGATATAGCCCAAGGCTGTTGGGACTATATTCAGCAGAATAGAAACTCTATAGGTCTGACACTTGTCTTCAACTTCAAGAGCTGTTAGATTGTTATGATGATGAATTTTGGCAACGAATAATAACTACTGACAAAACATGAATTTTTTAGTTTAATTCTGAGACTAAAAGTCAATATAAAAAATGGCGTAAACCTGAAAAAGAGCATCTGCAGTTCTGTCTATTAGAAAGGTAATGTTTACTGTATTCTAGAATTGCAAAAAAAAATTTTTTTTAATAAATTACTTGGCTAAAAATGTTACAATCAAGACAAAATATTTTCGAATTTATTATCAAGACCATTGTGGCAAGCATTTGTTAAAAAACGGCCCAAAAAGTTGCATAAGCAGCCGTTATTCCAACAGGATAATGTAAAACCCCTCACCGCCAGAAAAACGAAGAATGTTTCGATTTATGATGAGAATTGTTTTCGCATCCGCCTTACGCGCCGGATCTGGCACTCTTTAATTTTCATATCTTCTCAAAATTGAAGAAATTTGTTTGACTTCAGAGTTTAACTGATGTAGAACATGTCATAAACAGGTGGAGTGAGAAGACATTAAAGAAGTTTCACGAAGACAACTCAAAAAACTTAGTTCATCGTAAATAAATTTATTTAGTTAAATAGAGATTATATTCTGTAAATGTTCTATTGCTTTTGCTCAATATTTTGTATGTTCAGAATTTTTGTAAACTTCATCAGAAAATTGTTTTTTTCGGAGTAAACGAAGTGTCTTCATTCATCCAGGCTTATTTTAATACTAAAACTTCTCTATTTAATTTCCAACCTAAAGTTTTTGTTATCATGTTGTTTCTTATTTTTTTTTTATTAAATGAAATTAAATATTTTGATTATCTAAATATTATTTTTGTTGTCTTTTCTTGTTTATTTTCTACATTAATTGTGTTTAATTCAATTAATGAAAAGTTTATAGCTGCTTGATTTGCCAGTCTCTGGTTACAAACTGTAGTAATCTTTTTTAATCCGCTATTTTCTAGTTCTCTAATTATCAGATTAGAGATATCTACAACAAAAAATTTAGTTGCTGCCAAATAAAAAAATAAAAATGTAAAATATATTGGTTGTTGCCATTCCTTGAAGATAAAAACAAGAACATGCTTGCCAATTTCTAAATTTTGCTTATGACCAAAATCTTGTATCTATAAAATCCGTTTGTGGCTAAGACATTACAAGCATTTTATTAAAAACAAAAACCTGCATCTTATTTCTGTGATTTAATTTTAAAGCAGCTTTTTCTAAATTATCAAATCATAATTAATTAAAACCAGCAATATAAATTTTTTTTTAACACCGTTTGTAGAGTAGGAAGAGTAAAATTTTTGTAAATTTCTAATAAGCTTTTCCAGAATGCTTATAAAATGCTAATCATAAATCATAAAATTTCTTAATTAAAGGGACACGGCAGTACGAAGAATTGAAATCAAACAACGATGTTGATATATATCTCTCATAGAGATATATATCAACATCGTTGTTTGATTTCAATTCTTCCTACTGCCGTGTTCCTTTAATTAATATATAACTAAAGAAGATGACCCAATTAATTAATAAAATTTCTTTTTTAATTTTATATTTTCGTTGTTTTGTTTCCCTATTTCTTTTTCTTTAATTGTCTTAAACAAAAATTTATTGCACTTTAATCCAACACAATGCTTTCCAAATTTTTTTTTAAATTTTGCAAAGTTTCAATTGTTGATGATGATATAGGGGGCTCTAATTAAATTTTTTGTTATAGGTCTTATTTAGCATATATTTTTTTGTAGGGAAATGACAGTTTTCTTCAGAGTTTTCTTTCTCTTAATAGTATTACTTTCTAGAATTCTAAAAATCGTTCTATTATTTGAAATTTGGAGATTCGAATATAAAGTATTTATTGATTATTGTAGAGTATACTGTGTGTCCTAGAGCCTCACTCTCTTGGTGATTAACAAGGCTGTACAATAACTCTTTTCTCTTTCTCAAAAAAATTAGAATAGTGATTGAAACACTTCAAACAGATTTTTTTTAAATTTACTATATTATAAACAATAAATAACGATAATCTAATCAGTGTTGTTTTCATGGCACAACCCAATCAACTTTCTTTTGTTGATTAAATTTCCAACTCTGCTATAAATTCATCAGAGAAATAGAGCTTTATTATCAAAATTAGAATCAAAATAAAACCAAAAATTCTTAAAAAAATGTTGTAACACCTGCAAATTATTTTCATCTCGCTTTCACAATTTGTCGCATTGCTCTCACAAATTATAATAAATCTATCAGTGACATTGTCCGTAATTATAAATGATTGAAACTGGCAAGAACCGACATAAATCTTTTGTTGGAGAAATTTCAACATAGCCATTATAGTTATTAAAGTAAACAACGGTAAAAAAAATACGCAGATATTTTGTTACATTATTTATAATTTTATTAAGTGCGTATGGTAATTGTAACAAAGTGTTTCTCACGCTGCAATAAACACAGCAATTACGACACCATCTCTAAGTAAATGCGAGAATTTTTCACGTAAAAAAGTGCCGGCGAAAATTACTGATTCTAGCTTGTTATGTAAAGGAAACCCAAGATCGTGTTGTGTTCAAATCACACTTCGTTATTAGTTATTACCGTAAATGGTAGCTTTTGATGCTTTAATACAGACATAAAATACCCTAACTACATCTTTGATCGTGCCATTATTTTTAACTATGTTTCGTGTATCAATTATTCATCCTGTTCGGCGCCATCATTTCGTATTCATAAGCTAAATTAATTATCTAGCATACAATGAATGAGTAGTTCAGAAGGTGGAGCACTTCAAGGTGGACCCTTTTCTGTTACCAAATATTAACTGTGTCAAGTTTATAAGATGACAAATAACAGGAAATTCACACTTTGACCTTAATTATGTAATTAATCAGGAAGATAATTTATTAGAAAAAGATGCAGTTAACGTCATTCTGCAAAAATTTGATATTTTACTAAGCGAATACAATTTAATAAATTTATTTGCGATCGTGATTCATAAACATGTTCTAGTTAGAGACCTGCTGAGTTATTTATTTGATTCCTTAAAACAGGAATATAATGTTTCAGAAAAAACGCATAACGAGTTTTAATCTCACTCATTATTGTTTCATTAAAAAGCTATAAAATCTAAAACAATTTATATACAGACAGATACATAAATAAATAAGAGTTATTTATTCAAAATTTTACATAAAAACTGGAGTTAATTAGTTACTGTTTGTAAACAAATAACTTTTCAGTCATAAGATTGTTCTATAGGTTTCATTGTGACACTAAGTACATACAAATGAAAATTTATTTGCTTGAAAATGTATTTTTTTTCTATTTTGATTTAATTGAGTTCTTAAAGAAATTGCGATAATTAGATTAATTTAAATAAAAGACTTTTATTTTATAGAATATCAAGTTAAAAAATTGTCTTCTATAACAGAGAGATTTTTATTGAGAAATCCATCATAAGTCAAAAAACACCAGCGCAGCGGTTTGAGTTTACAGCGATAGTTCAACAAAGCTCAATATTATTATTTCAGGTATACTAAATTTGGTCCGTGAATAACAAAAACTGCTAAACGATTAGGACTTTCATTGTGTTCTTACAGAAAAAATTGTATTAGCAAGGTGTAGATTTTAAAATTAAAAAAGATAATTAAAAATTATTAGATACTAAAAATAGATTTAGAATAATTTAAATTGTTTTAGTAAGAGAAATAAATTAAAGTCGTCTGTAATACTCTTTTTTTTTCTTTTTTTTTTGACAAGAGGGGCCCGAAGCGCGAGCCGCACACTGAGGCCTACGCCCATTGTGTGCTACCTCTCGGAATAGTACTACTGCAATAGCCATGTGCCTCTGATGAAGCTTAGCACCTTGTCTGCAGGAGCCTTCTCGATAGCACTGGGCTTCAGATATCGAGAGCCCAGATATAAATCTCTGATGCCTGCAAATGCAGGGCAGTAACAGAGAATATAGAGAGGAGTTTCCTTATCTTCAGCACAACCTCTGCAAATCTCATCTTCACTGAGTTCAATGACGTGCAGGTGTCTTTTTAGTAGGCAATGTCCTGTGTACATGCCTACCACTAACTGAAGGTCTCTACGATTGAGACGCATCAGGTTTTCACTGCGTGCCTTGTCCGGTCCTTTAATAAAAAGCCTGGATTGCCGCATGCCATCTTGAAAATGCCATTCAGAGAGAGGCGAAATTCTATCCACTTATGAAGTGTGTCTTTCTGTCGTCTTTTGGTAACGCCAAAAGCCGGTTCTGCCCCGATAAAGTCCATTTGTGAACCCTCTCGAGCCAGAACGTTAGTCCTCTCGTTACCCGTTAGACCACAGTGTCGTGGTACCCAGCAAAGTACAACCTTTTTGTTGCACTCCGCCAGTTCCTGTAATCTGCTGTGACATTCCCAGACAAGCCTCGATGAGTACCTGCACGATTGCAAGGTCTGCAGCAAAGCCTGGCTGTCGGTGCAAATGCAGATTCGCCTGTTTGACAAAGCCCTCTGCACGCACTCAGTCACACAAGCTAGCAAAGTGAAGATTTCCCTTGGAAAACCTTCACATGTTTGCCCAAAGGTATTGAAATTTCAACACCGAGCCCACATATAGATATCGCTGAGCCCGCCCCATTGGGGTGAACCGACCCGTCAGTATAGCAGACAAGCCAGTCCCCCGTTTTGAAACTGCTCGTTTTTTCACACAAGTTGTCACGTGGTGGAATGTTCACAAGGTACTTGTGATTTGTAGCAGTCCTGGGTGTCATACTGTCGTCCCCCATTTCAAAAATGGGGTCCAAATTCAACATCCTAGTGGATATTGTCCGATGACCCTTTTGGGGTGCTGTTTTCCACCGATTTGTACCGCGAAGCCGTAGGAAACCCATTGCAGCAGACTCCTCCACAACAAAATGAAGTAGCGGAATCTCCGCAATCAGCTCCATGGCAGCAGTTCGGAAGGCTCCTGTAATTGTCAGGCAGGCCAAACGCTGGACCCGTGCCAAACTCTTTTTGGCCCAAGACGCACTCGATATGGTCCACCAGACAAGGGAGCTGTACGTGATTATTGGTCTGACAACATAGTTGTAGAGCCAAAGCATAACACGGGGTGTAAGACCCCAGGTTCTGCCAACAGCTCTTCTGCACGCCCAGAGCGTGTTCGTATCTGTTCGCATTTTTTTTCTACGTGATCTCCAGGTTAAACGGGAGTCTAAAATAACCCCCAAATATTTAACCTTATGATCTACACGTAGCTGTTCGCCGAAAAGCAGATGGGCCACATAATGGTCCCACCGTTTTCGGGTAAAAATAACATGGCCTGTTTTCTTCAGATATACCGAAAGGCCATGGGAATTACACCAAGTAATACTCTTACTGACTTATATATCAAAATCAAAAGTCTAGTATAGTAAACAAAATTGAATAAAAAGAGTACATGAGACTATTTTATTGTTAATTGCCTCTACCACATTTTTACAAAATATTAAAAATACGATTTCATAGAAACCGTAAAGTGCATTGTGCATATCTCAGTACTAAGTTACTTCTAATGCACTAGTGCTCTGATACTTATATGTACAAATAACTATTTTCGGCGATCAAGAGTAAACACCACATTTTAGTGTTATAAATGAAGCGCAAATATTGTCCCACATTTATTGACCAGTCAATATGTCAGCATTTTTGTTAAGATTAAGCAGTAAAGCAGATACTTTAAAGCCGATCACAGTCTTTCATATGTCACAAAAATTTAACGTTTAATGCCAAAGAGCAATTTTTCATTCGAAAATCTGTAGGTAAATTGGTACGATTTTTTTGGCAATAAAATTATATGTTTAATAAGACTGTTTTAAACAGATTTAATCCCTTGCCTGGCTGTGTTTTGGCTTTAAATTGCTAGTCGCAGCAGTAATCACTTAAATTGTTTTAAATAGGGAAACCTAGTAAATAAAAAAATAAAAACAATTATTAAAAAGTTTAGCTAAAAGAGAGAACTGTAAACGTTATTTTATAAAACAAATTGGTTAATAAAGTGTTGGAACCGCTCATAAATGTATTTGTAAAAGCTTCAAACGTAACAATTGGTGTCAGGATTAGGATGTGAAACCACGCAATAATATTGCAAGAAAATTTTTATTTACTTAAAAAGAAATACAGAATAGAAAAAGAAAAACTGAATAAACGTCTAGAAAAACAAATAAAGACAATTATAGAATTTATAAAAAATTAAATTAAATAATGAAATAAGAAAGAAAAGAATGTAAGATTTGAGTAAAGAACAAAAATGCAAAATGTAAAATCAAAAAAGAACCGAAATTATCTGAATTGGACAAAAATGAAGAAGCTGTTGCCTTAAGAAAAAAGCCACAAAATATTTTAAAAAACAATCCTTGCAAACTCTAATAAGAAAACATAAAAGAAGACAAGAAAATTTATTATAGATAGTGTTGTAATCAGGACGAAGTTGACTACTACTTGGCTAATTTAGATACATAATGACAAAAGACAGAAATTGCATGATTTTGCAAAAACAGAAACAAAAACAATTCTAGGCACAATTCTAAAAACAAGAAAAAAAGTGGCTTTTAAGAAAGAAGGAGGACGATTTAGAAACGTTAAGCCAGCAGAAGAGAATGCAAATTAAAAAAGCCGAAGCACACCATCTAAACGGCAAACAAGAACTAAAATTACTAAAAGCCGAAATTGTTCTGTTACTAAAAGAGCGTCAAAAAGTCTAATTTAAATTCTAAAAAAAAAGGGTGCAGGTCATTTCTGGTGCGAGAAGGCATTTTTAGAAAAAAAGAACGAAAATTCTGTTTCTTTTTGCGTTAATGGAAAGACAGTTTTTGCAATAAAAACCGCAATTGACATAAAGCTGCGATTTGGGAAGTAGAAGAAAAGTAAATTTATAGAAAACATCAATTGATAAAGAGACAGATTAAGAAGATGTTGACAAAACACAAAATGAATTAAAACACGATTTGGTCTGGTTCTGCAACCCGAAGAAAAGAGTTGAAAAGTGACTGAAGTTACAACGAGACTGGGAAGGACTATACGAAATAGTAAAGTATCAATGATGTAGTGCTTATAATAAAAAAAACAGCAATGTGCTAAGATGGTTTATGGTCACCTTTTAGCCTTCTACCATGACAGAGATCCTACAGCATTCGTCAAAACGTCGAATCCTTAAGAAGGGGGTAACTCTAGACAGTTGTTCCTAATAGCAAATAAAAGAATTTAAAAAAGTTATTAAGAGGTTCAGCTAAAGAAAAAAACTTTAAACGTCATTTTGTAAATCAAGTTGGCTAATAACGTGTTTGAACCGCCAAAAGTGTGTTTGTAAAATCTGTATCTAATTTTCACTTGAGATAAGACAATTTTTTTTGCAAATTTTTATGATTTGTGGTGCTGTATTTCAGGTTAAAATTGTGTTTTATACTTTTGAATCACCTGATATACGTACACGTATAAAAAATTTAGTTTTTTTCTATAATACATACATAAATTATCTTAACATGAATTTATTTGTGTGAGTGGTTATAATTAAAATGAAGACATTAGTGTCCAGCCGGTACAATATTTCAAATAACAATTAAGTTCAAACCCATAATGTGTGTCATTCGCGGTTTAACATCCGCCATAGGATAATGAATGCGTTTAGAACCTCGTCTTGTTCGAAACCTACGCTAATTGGGATGCGTCTTGCCGTCTAGAAATATTATCAATTTGCATAAATCATTAATCTTTCAAAGAATTTTATTTAATTGTTAATTTGCGTAATAAAGTTTGCAAAGTTGCAATTATTATTAAAAGATTAATGAAAGGTGTTATCCAATAAATAATCGACTGATCTTCATTATACACTTATTTTTGCAATTAGATACGAGAATTATGAAAATTTACTTGTTTTTCTATACCACCATCAACATGAAAATTTCATTCTTCCATCTTAATCACATATTAAAGTCACCAAGAATTTTATTTCACACTTTTTTCATAAACTCCATTTCCGCTCAGGTTAAAACGTTTTTTTTTTGTTTTCCCACATTAGATGCGCTTGAAATGACTGACACAAGGACCTCCCATCATTCTTTCAGCCACCTACATTCGCAGCCGCCCCTCAACCTCCGTAAAATTGTTGCCGTTTCTGCATTTTATTACCGAATTATTTTTCTGAAAGGACTCTTTGGCCGTGATGGCGTAATAATAGACGATCCAGGGGGGCATTTGAGAGCAACACTGCCACGCGATGCGGTTACACGTTAAAATCACTATTATTATCCTTATTATGGTACAACCGCGCTGGTTGTTTTAGTTGCGGTGGGCCGTCGTTGCCTTACAATGCGTTCCTATCATTTCCGAGCCATTGTTTGCACACACAATGATTTCTATAATATTTATAAGTTTCAACTCGACCACAAATAATACAGACATGCACGAAGAAATCTCACTTTTTGAAAAATCGCATCGATTTATCTTTGTTTCAGCTGACCTTTGACTCGACAAGGAATTGGTTTTGGCCGATGCGGAAAAAATTTAATAAATCGCAGCGTGAGAAATCAACAATTTATTAAATAACTTGCATTTTTTATTAGGTAATTATTAAACACAGTTTTAGATAAGTATCTAATTAGAAAAAAAGTAAATTGCTTTTCTATCAAATTGTTGTAGTAATTCGTTATGTCTAAGTGTTTAATTTCTTTTTATTAAAGGGTTGGAACCATGGCCTAATTTCTTAATAAGCTGAGTAATCTACTCTGTTGTAAGCACATCATTAAAGTAATTGTCAAAAAAAAAGTTTCAGACGAATCTGATAAAACCGATGCTGGTGTGAATTTATTGGAGCCCTTTCACTTTTAGCTTAGTGACGGTACATTATTGCCCTAATTTACCATTAGATACAGGTGATTTGGCTAAAAAATCTCAGTTTTTTGTTTAAGCAACTCTAAAAAAAATTAGAACAAATGTTACAAAATATTTTAGAAGACGAAGACTATGCACAGAAAAAGATTTTGTTTTAAATTTATAAAAAATAATGAAAATAATCAAAACAAGAAGGTTTAGGTAGTGTTAGACACTCTTAAAGTGCCTACTAATTTTTTAGACCAAAAAAATTTTAAAATATAGAAAGCGTTTTTTTACCAAAAAAAAATTTATCAATCTATCTTGAGAGGATAGAAACAATATATATATATAAGACATTAAAATCTAATAAGAGAAAAAAAAATGTACCAAAAACATCAAACAAATGTAGAAAAACTTTAGAACTATCTAAAAAAAGTAGATAATAATAAAGTATTCAAAAAAAAACAGAGTAGTAATCAACTTATCAGAAAAAGGTAAAATAACAATGGTAACAGAAAAATAATATATTAATAAGGTTCTGATTTGTATGACTACTCATCATCTGTTTTTTGAATGCGACATATTTTTTTAAAAAAGAAGAACATATAAACTAACAAATTCTGTATAAGCTGCCTAATCATATCCTGGCCCAGTTATCTTTAATTAAAGATAATATTTACACTAAAAAGATTTTGATAAATTTTAACCAAATTTGGTAGAACGTTTGTCTAATTTCATATAACAAACGATTAAAATTTGAACCGAAAATTCTAAGAAGTTGCTGTAAAATTAATTTCTTTTGCAAAACACTTAACAGCAAATATAAGTCGTTTATTATTTTTATTGTTTATGTTATTTAGGTTTTGTAATTATACTTAAAATATAAATATAATTAGTTTATCAACAATTAGGAAAGTTTTTCTAGATTAAATTATTGATCGGAAAGAGCCGTTTTTTAAACTTATTACAATTGAGAGACATAGTTTGTTGTAGTAAAATTTTGTAAATCTTGATTTGAAAAAGACAAATAATGTTGCAATAAAGTTAGAGGTGACAGAGGATAAACAGAATATCAGAAGAGAAGAGAATAAAGAGAAGATTCTTGCTTATAATACGAGGATGTATCAAATATAAACGGAAATAATTTTTTTAAAATTAATGTTTATTTACAAATATTTACAGTTAAAGATTATTTTTCTGTATTATTTCCCTCTCATGAAATGCATTTTTGCCACTTGATTCGGAGTTTTTTAATCCCATTTTCGAAGAATTTCTCCGGGCACTTTCTAAGCTATTGGAGCACGGAGGCTTCCACCGCAGGTCGTCTCCGAAATGCTGGCCTCTTTCAGCGGCCCATACAAATGAAAATCACAAGGCGACAAGTCGGGACTGTAAGGGAGTTGATCCATCGTTTCCCAGCCCATTTGGTCTAATTTTTGCCACGTTGCGTTCGTTGTATGCGGTCGGGCATTCTCGTGGAAGAGAATGACGTTTATCACCAATTTTCCTTTCTTTTTCCACTATTTTTTTGCACGCTACCATAGCTGAATTAAAGATCATCTGCAATAAATCTCAGCGTTGTTCCTATGTCTTTGTCCAAGAGCTTCCGGACTACCTCGATGTTTTCGTTCATGATACTCGTTCTCGGGTGACGATCATGGCTGAAATTCTCTAATTTTTCCCGCCCTTTGGAGAATTCTTTCTGCTAAGCAAGAACACGAGTTCTTGATAGGGTACAGTCCCTGTAATCTACGCAATATTTTCGTCGAATTGAGGTCAAAAACTTGATGATAATCCGCGGCTCCACAGATACATGTACTTCTTTCTCTCTCATTGTCTAATTTTACACTAAAGGGCTGAAGTGAGACTCTGGCGGTTCTATCCTTTTTCTAATATCCTGGACTATCTCAAAACGTACCTCTTACGATTCAATGCTTCTTATGGAACATTTTAGAAAAGGATTTCCTTTTATATTTGATACACCCTCGTATTTTTCTGTAATTACTAAGTCTTTTTTATATTTTATTTTTATATACTTTACAAAATGAGACACGGACAACATTTCTGTAAAGCTGGAAGCGTTTGCTTTCAATTTTACTAAACTGTTTCTATGTTTATTTTTACCTTTTTTCTTTGTTCTTGGTATATCCATTTAGATTTTTATTATTTTATAAGTTTTTTTTATAACAGTTTCTTTCTAATGTAATTATTTTACCGATATTTTATCTTTTTTTAAAACAATGTTTTACAATTCTAGAGCCTTCTACTATATAAAAAATATAGTAAATATATAAAAACTAGTTTTTTTCTTTTCTTACTTTTTCTTTTCTTACCTTCCATGAAAATTTCAGTGTCCGCTTTTTTTTAGACTATGTAAAATTTGAAAACATGTTGAAGTTTGTTGATTAAAATTTTTAACTCATCCATCTTGAAGTTGAAGTAATTATTTTAAAAATAAATAAATTTGTTGTTTTTATATTGTGTATTTGTTATATTTTATTTATGTATTGCTACAAGATGACTATAATTTTCCAGTGGCACTATAATTTAACATTCAAGCAATCGCCAGAAGAAAATTCATTCGCATCTCTTAACGAGATCATTTATCTTATCCCATTTTATCATCTCAACTAAAGCTCAACAACTTTTAATATCAGTCTTTGTTAGAATGGAATTCATCAAATTCTGAATGTAACAAGGTATACTTATTTTAAATTCTTAAAACTTGTTTAAATCGCTTAAAATCTTCGCTTTTAATAGCATTGTAAAAATGTGATTTATGTGTATCATTTTTTAACCTGTCTAATAAAATTTTAATGAGAGGTCTCTGTAGGTTTTGCTACATTTCGAAAGCTTAAGAAAAGCCGGCTGGAGGCATGTTACTGAAATCCGCGGTTAATAACATAATTATTGTTTTTATACGTTTGATTTAATTATCGATTTGATGAAAATTTCGTAGTAACTGAGAGCCATCGTACCGGGAAGAGAAATGTGTTAAATAATATCGAGCCAACCTCCACATTTCTTAATAATTACATGTAATAATCCATTTTGCAATAATACTATAATATAATTCAAGTATTCTACATGTGGCTTTTACGGTTGGTTGGCTTCAGTGTTTCAATCTTTGTTCTCGTGGAAAATGGTTGAAATTTCAGCGCTTGGCGCGACGCTGAAGGGTAAAAATCGTCCGTTCTGAACACTCTGAACTAACAAGGCATGTCGGAATAAATTCAGATTCAGTACAACGAAAACGTGACCGTTGGGACCTCGCTTGTCCTGTCAAATCCGTTTGCTAATTGCCTTTAACAAGTGTTTTGCAAGCTTGTCCTCTGGGAAGATACAAGGCGAAGTTAATGCAACAATAAGACGATCTGCATATTGTTGTTATATTCTGATATTGAACAATGGATTGGGATTCGCTTGGAGCGCCGCTATTAAACCATTAAAGTCGTCATGCGATCGCTTTTTGCGGTCGGAAAAGAGCAAGTGCGAAGCCTCCGCAATTTCCGTCATTACAGATAATCTGCATACCAGCCGCGAATCGAAAAAATAATAGCTTTGCGAAATATTACAATTCAATAAAGAAATCGAACCGATCTATTGCCCAACGTGTAATTTCGCTATGATGAGCTTAACAAAATTCAAGCACATACTTTTTGAACAATAGAGAAGAGAAAAGAAACTGGGCCAATGATTGGAAACATGTCCCATCATCTTCTTTAATTGAAATTGAGAGTCGAGATGTGTGGCGAGGTCGGATCGAAAAATTACACGGATTTTTTAAGAAGGTATTGTACGCTATGAGAATTGGTTTAGATGGAATTTCCGTTAGACCCACCTTCGATAAACCTTCAATCGTCTTCACAGTCGAAGGTGAAATTTTTCATGCATTCGAAATAATAAACTTTCTCTTGCAAATTTTTTATATTTATTTATGCCGATTTTTCTTGTTTTACATAATTTTTTTTGTTTTTTTTTGCTAATGCACAAAATTTAATAGTGTAGTTTGTCTAGAAATGCTTAAATTTTATAGTGTAATATAGGCAATTAATTTTTTAAACATTTATCAGTGAAGGAAGAGCAGCTTCTTCGAGGTTGCTTCAATAAATTAGCTGGTTGCTTTATAACAATAGCCCACATTTCTCTTTACAACTCCTATTAAATTTCCCATACTTTAATTTGTAAGTAAAAACCATAAAATTCAAGCATTTCTAGACAAACTATTATCCATTCTATGTCATTGTGACTAGTCTTCAAAACAGTATGTTTTGTTTAGCTGTGTAAGTCAGGTTTAGTACTTTAATTATGACCAAAAAATTATTTAGTGTACGGTGTAAGTTCGGCTTTAAAAACTATCATTTTAAAATTACAAATTAAAACACATTAATTTTAAGTTAATTTAACACTACTGGGTTAATCATCGGTCGCATCGTATCGCAAATTTTTAGTCGCAAAAGTATTATACTGTAACTTCAAGTTTTTCGCTTAATTTGATGCTGTCAGAACCAAAAATGAAATTATTTCAAATGTATAAAAATAGCTCAGTAATTTTTGTGTGTTTCGCAAGAAGGTCAGACCAAAATCAAACATTTTTGTGGCAAACAGTTTGATAAAAAACTAGTAAACGTGATAATAATTGTGACCTATAGTCTTTTTTATTAGCAAAGAAATTCTAAAAAGACTTGTAATTTTATCGGCGACAACAAAGTTTTTGAAAAACAGATAGAGTTTCTAGCTTTCAAGTCAAAATTGAGTGGCTTTCGTATTAACGTGACAAAACATCTTTCCTTTTTCTTTGTCTCCAGCAGTTCCGAAAATAAAAAAAAAATTGAGAAAATATTTATTTGATGAAATAGAAAAGTAGATAACATATGTATCAGGGTGAGCCAAATAAATCGACTATTTTTTTTTAAATTTTTGACACTGAAAAATTAGTTTCTAGGCATTTTTAAAAAATGCTTTATAAAGATGAGCTCTTAATTTTAGTAGGAAGAACTCCCTCATCTTAGTTTTCCATTTTTTCTTCAGTTCCATTTGGCAAAATTTATATCTCGTCGTTACTTGATTGTACAGAAAAAATTTATTTACATTTTTTGTAGGAAATTAAACGCTCTAAAAAGGTATTTTACAATTTTTTTATAACTCTTACCATTTAGAAAATATTAGAGGTCAAAACGTAACAAAAAATTCTTTGTTACTTCTAAATTTTATAACTTGTAGATAAATAAAAATTATAAAATGCGCAACATAAAGTTTTATAGGAAATTAAATGCTCTACAATAATGGTCTCTTGTGTTTAATTAATTACTTTAACAATATTGAAGATATTCGCATTTTAAAAAGCAAAATTTGAAGCTAAATCCCCATTTTTTTTAAATGGTTGGAGTAATCGATTAACAACAAATAACTTTTTTTGTAAAGCGTTTACTTTCTTATAAAACTTGGTATATGTTGTGCATTTTACAATATTCATTTATCTATGAGATATAAAAAATTAGAAGTAAAAAAAAATTTTTGTTAAATTCTTTAAACTTTGGTCTTTAAATAAATAAAATATGTGTAAATAAAATTTTTCTGTACGACCAAGTAATGACAAAATATGCATTTTGCCAAATGGAACTCAAGAAAAAATGGAAAACTGAGATAAGAGAGTCCTTTCTACTAAAATTAAACGCTCATCTTTAAAAAGCATTCTTTAAAGGTGCCTAGGAACCAATTTTTCAGTGTCGGAAACTAAAAAAAAATCGATTTTTTTGGTCCACCTTAGTATGTAGAGTCCGTATACTTTCAGAACAGCACACCAATAAAAGTGTGCAGATGACAAAATAGTGTCGGGCCAGTCTCATTTGCAAATGGAAGGAGAGGAAGCCAAGCGGCACGTGGTCAGCGAAAGGTCAGCGGCGTTCGTCATTCTTGGTCATTCTGTTTAGTGTCGTTTGCTGACAGATTTTGATGTCCCAACATGCTGTTCTAAAAGTGCACGGACTCTATGTACCCTCCGTTTAGCATTGTTTTAATTTATAAAAATTTTGCAACCGATTTTTAGAAAATCAGCAAAAATTTGATACAAGTCATGATTTTCTTGCAAAATTTTATACATTTCATCAAGACAGTGGTTAAAATCGACTTAAATTCGGTATTCTATTTTTGTCTTATCTGAGTTTTTGTCTAATATCAAAACACTTTTGTACATAAAAAATTATTTAGGTTCTTCTATTTGAAAATATAAAAACATTTTAATTTTATTTTTTCAGTATTTTGAATTAGAAAGATATAAGTTTTGAGGTGCAGATAAAACTTGATTCATGCACTAGGTAACCTAATTTAAACTAGCACAACTTTTAAAATCTGCAACAATTAGGAATAAAAATTGTAAAATAAATTTATCTAGTATAAAATAAAAAAAATGAAGAATTACTTGTTTAATTTCTAACACGATAAAATGCGATAAATTCTAGAAAAGTAGCAAAATAAAATAAACCTGTGGGGTGCTGATACCAACTGTGAGTAGTGTGAGTGTATAGACTCGCATTTGCTAATATATTTATTACAAAAGTTCTGGGAAGTTATCGTAAATTTAATTTACTTTATAAAGTTATTTCAAAATTCATTTATTTCAAAATGTATTTAGCTCTACATGGTTTCTACCTTGCTATAACAGCAATAATCTAACAATTTTTGATTTTAGATAAATCTGAATTCACTTCATAGTTAGCTGTCCGCACATTTGAGCAGACATAGTTTTGTGCTATCTGTCTATACAAATATATCTGGACTCGTTCTAAATGCGGGTGTGTTGCACTATGCAACGGTAAAAATACTTTACTGGTCGAAAACAATTGTTTGCTTGCCTGGGATCGGTAAAATGTTTTTACCGTTTTAATTCTTGATACTTATACACTATTCTGTGCAATTAATTTTTATTAAAAAAAACATTATTTAATTAATTTTAAATGAATGTTTACACATAAATGTTTGGCGAACCTGTTTGAAATAGATTGATACCATTGCGTTATTATATTTGTTTTAAAATTTTTGTCACTTTAAGTAGGTTGTAATAGATAGTCAATTTTTGCATGTTCTATATTTATCTTTAATTACAATAATTTACTCTATTAAGCTGTAATTTATTGAATTTAAAATAAAGAATCTTAGAAAAACGCCAAGGTATAATTATTATGGAAGAATTACTCATAAACGTTTCTAGATTATTTTTGCCAATTAGTGTAAAATATAACAGTGTATTTGATCAAATAAACAAAGTTATATTTTAAGCAAAAACCATTGAATTAAACTGAATTTCAATATTACTTGTAATCGAATACCTCACTAATTAATTTTTTGTGTTAAGATATGTACTACAAATTTTTTATGTTTGTATTAAAATATACGAAAATTATCATTTAAATGTCTTTTTTTTTCTTTTTTTAACGTCATAATAATACAAATTAAATATTCGATCACAGCAAAATAAAAGTCATCTTTTTTTGGTATTTTAGTGAGTTCTATAAACAAAGTGCCTTTACTTTGCAAATGATTTTGTTAAATAATAGAGGGCTGGTGAGGGGCGCGGCATTTCTCACAGCATTGGGAGGTCGTGACCTGCACTTCCTGATCTGCCTCCAGCTCACGAATTGGTTTGATTCCTGACACCCTAGACATAGCTTCGCACTCCTCTTTAGCACCACCCAATAATTATCTTTTCGAAATTTGATTCCAGATAATAGAGAAATTGATCGATTTCTAGGAATTGTGCTCGCAATGTCTCAATCACAGCTAGGAAAACACCTGCACAAATGCGAGGAATTCCGTCCTTTTAAGGCGGAACGGGTGAATTTTAAGAAAAAGTAGTAAAATAAAAGTGAAGACAATTATTTATGGAAATTTGCGTTCTTTGATTTATTAAGGCCGTCGAGAAATATGTTGATTTCGCCAAGGTAAAAAGATAGAATTTTTTGAATATTCTCTCAAGATAGCCTGACCTTGTCAATAAAATTTATTGCTTTATAAACTCAAGTTAAAATTGTCGTTGAAAAATGATATCTATTAGTTTTGCGTCAATATCGTATAATGAATGAATTTAATCACGATTTAATTAATCTTCGAGAAAGTCGCAAGCCGGCGACGAATTTCTCGAATGCTTTGCCAAAATTCGGCACAAACAAAAATTTCCTAATTGCTCAAGAGAATTTTAATAGCTGCAATTATTCGGCTTGAATTTATTTCTATTACAGAGTAAAAACTTTTTTATTAAATTTAATCTTTTTTATCAAATATTTTATAGTTAAATAGTTCATAACAATATTTATAATGACATTCACAACAATATCGTAAAATTAACAAAATTTTGTATTCATCAATTGCATTGTATTGTCTAATTAATAATATATTTTTTTTTAAATTTAATTTTATAAATAAAATAGTTAAATGTGGTTAAGCAATTGAGCACTGTCACATGACGTCATATCATACTCGCTATTAGTCTCTATACAGATCTTTTTTTTTATAAATTAGCTTTAATTTATCATCTACATTAAATCCAACATTAAAAAATAAAAAAACATATTTTGTTTTCGTATTAAGCTACTTTATCTATTAAGGCAATCAATGACAGAATAAATATAGTCATTGCACATAACCTCACTTAATTTTGTTCTATGACAGATGCGTTTATCTTTAATGTACAATTTAAAGTTTTAAAAAACGTTTTTTATTACTCTTAAAACACTCAAAACACATAGTAAAAGTTAATCATAAGCAAAAATTATCGAAAACACAATTATTGAAGTCTCCAGGGAGCCGTGTTAAATAAACGTTATTAACAGTGCTCTATTAAATAAAAAAGTGTAAAAAATATTCTTTTTTTTTGTTATGATAACTATTTATTTACTATCTATTTACCTGTTAATTTTTAGTATGCCAAAATAATACAAATATTTTCTAAGAAATTTTTAAAAATAAAACAAAAAAATATTTAGATTTATAAAATTCAAATTAAGCACACACAAAATAAAGTAAAAAAAGTTTTTTATTGGAAACGATACTAGCATCTAGGAGAACAATTCTTGTGTAATCCTTGATAAATAAAACACTGCTTTAAATTTTGAACCCAAATTTTAAGTAAATTTGCACCTGGTGCATCTTTGTTTCCGCAACAATTGCTAAACAAAGAGCTGTGATTGGTAGTTGTAATAGCAATGATACAATTTACACTTGCATTTTTAACTTGTATTATATGGTATAATTTAAACGATCAAAAACTTGACAAACTACTATCTTTTTAAGCCATTTTTGGACTGCTACTAACAACACAAAATATTTTTTTTATTCTAAAATCCGGTCCTTGTATTACTAATTCTGTCGCAATTGATTAAGAGCATCTATATAAGCATACAAAGTAAGTATTTTATCAGAAAGAAACTCTATAACTCTATTAGTTAGAGTAAAAAATAAAAATTAAGAAATTACTTCTTGTTTTTTTAATTTGACATATTATATTTGCGTTTCGTTGGATTTTTTTTCCTATTAGAGAAAGAAACAACACTCTGCTCGTTTACGAGGTCTTAAAATAAGAAATATTGCCTACTATACATTTATTAACAACCCAATAAACATTGAAGTCGAAGAAGTTTCCAAATATTTTTTTTTGTGTTGAAATTTTTTTTAAATGTTGTTTTTTATTGTTTTCTCGCAAAATACTAAACTATATTCTATCTGATTTTTGACATTTTTAAAGATTTCTAGAGTTTATTATACAATTTTATGCGTTTTGTTTGTTTCTCTACTGTTTTGCGCTTATCAGATTATTCATAACACTTCCTGTTTTATGCTTTTTCTAACTACCTATATCATATTAAATACTTTTGCATTTAAAAAATAAAAAAGAGTGGGTTTTCCCAGCAAAAAAGAAGGATAATTCAAGATAAGACAAAAATAAAGTGCTCAATTGAAACAGTAAAACCTGTATACACTGTGGTACTCACTAGTTCATTTACAGAATAAAAAGTTTATGTGTAAAATCGAAATAAAAAAGTGCAACAAATACATAGATAGTTTTAAAGTCTATAAGTGCGACTAATAAATATCTACCATTTTACCTAATAACGCCAACAATCTGTGTCCACGACGGCAGGTCGCTGTTACTGCTTGCTACGTGTAACAAAACGGTAAGTAATTCACTTACCGTTCAGTGAACGGTAAGCAATTAAATCTAAAAAAAACAATTTTGCGATTTATTTATTAAAATTAAATGTACAATTATTATAATTAATAGTAGTAATACCCCTCGCATTTGAGTTTCTAGTGTTAATAGACAAACTTTCCGACGTAGAAGTCCCAGGTTGTTGTAATAGTTCACCAACATCGCTGTGTACAATTTTATGAGCAAATTCAATTTTGTTTTGGAGAGAATCTTCCACGTAACTCTCGGCCACCGTTGATGAACGCCACCCACCATGTCTTTTTAGTCCCAACACATCAACTCTGTTATTCGCCAAAAGTGTAGCTGATGTACGTCGAAACGAGTGTCCAGTAAAACCTTCAGGGGCTTGTAACTTTATATACTTTGCAATTTTTGACGGCCAGCCTCCAATTGTGCCTTTTCCTGTGACTTGCCTAGTGCATTTGCCATTTCGATAGTTCAGAAATAAATGATCTGACGTTGGGTTGCTTGGTCGAATTCTTATGTATTTTCGAAGTATTTCCAAATAATGAACTGCTTCATTTTTTTTATTAATAACTGTGAACGTTTGCTGAATATTCGTATTTGTATTTGGAATATTTACTATAAACATTTCTTCATGTTCTTCTATGTCATTCATTTTAATATTGTACAATTCCTCTCGTCTACAAGCGCCCGATACTCCCAATATCATTGCTACCTGCAAATATATTGTTTCCTTAGAACTCAGATGTACCACCTCATCATCTACAACATACCTTTTGAATTAAAAATTGTTCGTCTGGTGCTTTATTCAAGAATTTTTTTATGTCTTCTTTGGTAAAAATTTTAGCCTTCTAAGGCCGATATCCAATATTTTTTCTCTTAAGATAAGCAATTAATGTAGCAAACTTAGAAATATCGATAGCATCATGGAGAAAAATTGTACTCTTCAGCATAGAATACTCCGCCCATAAACTGCCTGGGGCCTTCAAGTGTCCACTTCTCACCACAAAATACGCTAACAAGCTCTTTTCATTTACAGAAATCCTTTTTGCTTCACGCCATTTCTTAAACAACTTGTATGTCTGTTCATATCGGGCTCTAGATATTTCTGGAATTATTGCCGAACATCCTTCTTGCCAAGCGTCTTCTAAACTAAATCATCCGGTAGATCATCACTATCGCTCATATTTGCTTCGAAAACGGAACCACAAAACAGAACTATGTAGGAATGATTGTATCAAAAAGACAATTTTACTTGTTTGGAACAAAACCATAGCAACCATAGAACAGCCACCCAAAGTTTTCAGTTTCAATCTTCCCGATTATCACAAGTCTATTGATATAAATTATTATTATTATTATTCTAGAAATTCCAATCGCGCAAAAAACGTTATAAGCATGTCGAACGTTAAGGATTACCGTTTTCCTTACCGTTCTCCATACTTAATATACTATATATCACACTGCTATACAATGTAAAAAAGCCAATCAAACTTAAAATGTGTTTTTATTAGAGGCAATTTTTATGTTCTAAAAAAACTTTCTTCTTTCGTCTTAATAGATTAAAGTTAGATTAAAAACAAAACTAATCGAAAATGCTTTTACAGCTTTCTGTAAAAGCTTCTTGCTGCATCAACAATGCATCCACGAGCTGTAAATCCCCATTTTTTGTCCTAGAGGCGAAAAACCCTATTTTATATCTAGGTTAAAGTTAGATTAAAAACAGAATTAATCCGAAAAGCGTTTACAGCCTTTAAGTGCTTCTTGCTGCATATCAATGCATCAGCAAACTGTAAACCTTATTCTTTTGACTTTGTCCGATGGGATTGTAAAAAGGGTAGTACCGATTAGCACGTGTTCTGTAAAACTACATACCGCATTGGTATGGGTCGTCTGTTGGTTGTTTCAACACCTCTAACGCACTTGTAAATAAGGGTCGTTCATGCATAAACAAAACCATTTGGGATCACTGGTTTTCCCCAGCCTGGATGCGACCCTAAAAATTCACCCACTCAACCGAGTTAAGAATGAACCTTATATATAAATGCATTAGAGGTCATGGGAAAAATACAACCAACTGACGACTGTACAGCATCTTTAAAGAGCGGCATACGGCAGAATGTTACTTGAAAGCGCATTTTTTCAAACAGTCTTTTTCCGCTTGCGTGAAATTATGTTCAGCACTTTTACCCACCACGTGCTAAACGGCACAACCTTTTCTACGATCTTACCGGACAAAGTCAAAAAAATAACCTATAAAGGCCTACTTTCTGCTCTAGAGACACGAAATTCTATTGTAACAATGTCTCAAATTTATCTAATCTCAAATTGTAATAACGATAAAAATATATTATAATGTTACAAAAATTTGTTGTAGACAAAATATTTTGCTAAAGTTATTCGAGTTTTCTGCAGATTTTACAACTAATTACAATTAAAATTGTTTATAACAACACAACTATTTGTTAAATTAGCAAAAAATGACACCAGATTTTTCTGTAGGTATTAATTTGTTACTTATTTACGTTTCTCTGTTTTTATTAGTTAATCACTTTGAATTAGGAAATTTAACAAATAACATTAGCTATATTATTAAAAAAAAATTTTTTTGAGTTTCATTGAACCTGTGAGGGCTCTCATTTGTAGTAAAAATAAAGAAAACCGTTTTTACTGTGTGTAATCCTCCAGACCGTTATTTATTAGCGAATGCATCATAGCAGACCTAATATAAAAGTAATAGCGCCATTAATCTCTGATCTCTCACTGACCAGGGTCAAGAAGAGCGGTCCGGAGGCGATTTTGTAATAGAAGCATCCCAGTTCCGTATGGTAGTCCTTTTACTTGTGAACGCACTTCCCTTCAAGGACCTTACACACACGAATCCTGGCCGATCTGGAATTTAACAGTTCACTTATTTATGTAATTACACCGGCCTGCACTTAACCATCCGTTACCCGATAATTACCTGAATGCGCCGTAAAGCACAACGCGGAGATCCCCAGATGAATATTATAAAATTGAACGTTTCTCACAGATTTTTGCGATTAGTCAATCAGGATGCACAGTTTTATGCAATTTCAACGGTAATTACAACAATAATACAGCCGTAAAAAGCAAACACCTTGTTAAAGCGTCGTTAAATTTTACAGGAGATTAAATTTACTCAGATATTTTTTATAATTTATTTTGCAAATCTTCATATAAGATATGAATTAAACGCTGTTAAACCAAGGCTAATCTTAGCTAAAAACAGCTCAATTTTCACACAGCAGGTGCGCTAATTTACCAATCTAGACCTAATAAAATGCTCAATTTATTAATAATTATTTCAGCCACACGCTAGGTTTCCTTGGAATATCTTGACAAATCATTTGATAATAATTTATTGCGGTACATTTAAGTGATTAATCACACGCAAAAATTCTAATTGTTGATAAATACACTACATGAAAAAATCTGAACGGCCTTTCAATTTTCTTGCCAAGGCAGTCACAAGTTCTTTGATGAAATCAAAACCGGAGTATTTTAACTCGTGTTTTTGTTCTCTTTTTTTATTGTATAACATTGGTATCAGTTTACTTCTTGGTGTTTGCCTCTATAGAGCTATTTATCTATGACATTTGAAAAGAATAAAGTTTCGTATATTTGATTTCTATTAATAAAGAAACGTATTAGATTACTTGTAGATAACTGTTGCCAATAACTTAGCAATATCATATTTAAAACAATTTAAAAAAATTTAAAAAAATTTAAAACTTATCTCAGTTATTTATTAAACTAGAAGAATACAAATTTTACTAATGAACTTCCCAGTTCTCTTAGGTACGGATACACAATTTAAATTTAAATCGGCAGGTAAGTTTTGTTTTTAATTTTAAGTTTGAAAAATCTCACTGAGGAATATCGGTTGTACTTCTTGCAGGCTTAAAAATTAACCTTAAAAACGTTTTTTAGAGTGACTCTGTCGCCTAGAAGGCAAAGACTTCAAAAGCAACACTTGCTGTGTATCACACGCTAGAAAATTGTTTTGCGAAAAAATGCCTCGCTTGCCCTAGTTGCTAGAACACTAAAGTCGTACTCGAAAAATCACATCAATTGTGTAAAAAACAGACTCAAAAATGTGTTCGGAACAAATTTTTAATGTAAAAATATTTAGAATACAATTTTCTTACTAAATATCACTGAATTTTTTTGTGTAAAACGCAATAGTATTTGTGATATTATAACTGAAAATCCTTATAAAATTAAAATTTTTGGCACGTTATCCTTAATTCATTGAGAGAGCTTTAGAAGTCAGAAATAAATATTGGTGTGGTCTTGTGTTCATCGAGGTGGTCCATGCGTTTATGATAACGTGGTCTAGCAATTCACTTTAATCGGTAGCAGAAGTTGTCGAGTGGTCTCTGCCTGCTGGTCAGCGAATACGCAAGAGAGTCCGTAAGTCAAGTTCCTGCCTAATCAATCATTGTTATCTCCGGTCGTTCCACGTGCAGAGATTCTAAACAGCGACTTTGTTTACTGATATTTCCATCCAACAGTAAAAGTGAGTAGATTGATTGCTGTAGAATTAGAGACGGGCTGAACGACATTCACGTCTTGTAAAGGTGTGCATTCCGAATAAAGCCGCAATAAATTTGAAAAGTATGGAATTTAATCTTCTAATATCAGTCGGTTACGTTGATAAAACCTCAGAAATAACGCCGACTTAGGAAAAGGAGGAATTGCACGACAGATAATTACTTACGCAAATAATTGCCATTACCAACTTTAAGAATAAATTTTCTCGTGATGGTAATAATTTGAACAACGATTTTGAAAAAATTTAATGAAAGTACGACTTGATTAAAGTCACTTTCAAGGTAAAAGACCTTTATTGGATGTGGTTAATAACATTAACAAGGATGTGATCCCGCGGGCCGCCTTGTAATTAAGCTAAATTATAACATGAACTGCACTGGTGTAGCTCAGGGCATACTCTTCTCCGGTAGCAAGGCCAAAATGACAATCCTATTTAAACAAACTGAGTTTTTCGATACCGCAAGTTAATTTGCCATGGGCGCGGCAAGCACTCACAACCTCTGACCTGCTGCATCCTCCCCGGAGCACCCGCCAAACCCCAACTAGGATCCTTTCACCTCACTGCTAGTGGCAACGCTTTATGGGAATTGCAGAAACGTGGCCGGCAGTGCGACATCCACCACCAGGAGACACAAAAAACGTAACAATGTCTCGATTTTGCCATTTCTAATAAAGCCAGATTAGGTAATAGCCAAGGCGGGAACAGTTCATTACAGGAATTCACGAGAAAGCTACCGAACTTGGTAGGATTTATAAAAACCGTCTCATTTGCAAATTTTAAAAATAAATAGTAAAAGCTATTGTAGAGTACCTAATCTGAAAATGAAAAAACTAAACTCCTAGAAGATCGTTTATCAACATTTTTAATATAACGACTCTTTAAATGTCTTAAAAATAAATAAGAAATAATTTAAATAAAACAGTAGAAAAATTCTATCAACATAATTCAATTATTTATAATAAAAAATGTAAAATGAGTTATTTTTTTTCAATGCGCAAAAAGAGCTTAAAACATTTTTCGATATCTCGGATTATCAATAACTCAAACCACTTGATGGCAGGTCGTGGTTCTAGTTAACGAAGTTCCACTGTAACTAGTTATAACTAGTGATTTTTAACTTTATGATTTTTGACATTTCTAAAATCTAATAAAAACTTTTAATTTTAGTGATTTTAGATCTTTTTGACCAATCAAAACATTACGTTATCAATTATGGTCAAGATAAAGCGAAAAAAATGTTTAAAAAATCGATTTTTGCTTTGCCAGTTCGTTAAAATAGTAAAGTTTAAAAAATTATGTTAAATAAAAAATAAGTAACAAAAAGTGTATATTTAAGACTCGGGTTAAGACCTCATATCACGAAAACAAAAAAATTATTTATTTTTTTTTGAAAAATTACTTCTCTAACTCAAAGAATATAAGAACCATTTTATTTATCCGCAAATTTTAGAACATTCTGTATTTAGCATGATTGTTCTCTGTTATTTTGTGTCAAAAATTTTACCGCAGCTTATTTCAGTTGCAGTCAGTTCTCTCTGTTCTTGAATCGATTGTCTACTCATGTTTTGTGTTAGACAAAATTATCTACAAGATATTTAGATCAGCGTGTTGGTCTTAGATAAGTTATGAAAATCTTAATTTACTGAATAATTTTTAATTGATTTAGTGTATTATGTAAATAAGATGCATTTCCATCAATTTGCATAATGCGAGCGTCCTAATGAGTGAGGTAATAAAACCGTCAAATTTATGTACTCAAGTCAGGAGAATAAAATAGAATAAATTCGGTTAATAAATAATTACTTTTTACATAACTTGAGAAAATATCAATTTTTACTGTCGCTCCAAATTTGCTTCTGCAATATAATATTCCTTACACAACACGTTTTTAATTACATATTGAATTTTTTTTTTGTTCTCAGGCAGGAAAATCATCGCTTGTTGAGTGTTGATCGACACTAATAGTTAGGCTGCAATGCCATGAATTATTTAAGAAAATGGTAGATGTACTTGTATGGAGTCGATTAAAGATCAAAGAGAATTTTTTTATCGTTAAAAAAGAGAATCGACTTAATGACAAGAAATAATACGAAACGGATGCTGTTTATTTAGCGCATTAACATTAACGGTTGGTCAAAATAATAATTAAAAGCGATAACGGCCTGATATAATAGCTGTTGCCCTGCAACACAAGTAATTACATTTTTGATTGGTATCTACCTACCTATCACCCGAACTGGAATAACTTGAAATTTTTTGGGTCGATATTTTGTAATAAATTATCGGTGGTGGATTACAATCGATTCTGAGATTCTTTGATTCGAAGCAAAAACTAAGGTATTGGAACTATTCACCGACCAGTGCACCTGTTTGCTCTCTAACTTATATTGTAATTACAGTAGGAAAATATTTATTTCTCGAGATTGTGACGATGGAATTTAATAAATAGGTTGCCTGATAAACATTTATGAAGAAAACTAGTTTCAAGAAATATATCCATCGATCCTACATTTATGATAACACTTTAATGGACAACCGAGTCATTGCAGGTACGAAAACAGGTGTAATAGAAGACGTATGATAATGATAAATGACAAAAATCTCGTAAATAAATGCACTCTAAATGCATTGCATTCAGAGGATATTGCCGGACTTTTCTAACACCGAATCGTTAATTATAACAAGCAGAAATGTCGATTCATGCTGGGTAAAATGTAGTCGAACTCATTTTTAATCAAAGTTGAATATTGAAAAAATATAAGTGAATTTATTACAACATTCTATTGACAATTAACAGGGAGTGATACGCACTCTGCTGGTGGAAATTGTAACTAATAGACGTAAAGACATGTGCATTAATCAAGACTAAATTTGACAGCAAAATTTTTTTTTTCTAACATTGAAAACCCGAGGCAACATTTCACTAATTTTACTAATACTATATATGTAATTTTATAAACTAAATTATTTTTTTTTTATCAATTCTAAAATTAATAAAGACAAAAGCTACATTATTGTTAGAATTTGAAGAGAATTTTATTATAAAAATTGTACTATTTATTGGTTTATCTATTGTCAATAAGACAATCAAATAGACAAGCTGTGTATAGCTTCTAAAATTATAATATTTACTTTTTTAGATTTCAGAGTTGGTAGTCTGTTGCTTCCAGCTTTTAATATTGAAAAAATGTTGTTTTTGTATTTACCTATTAGTTTAATAATTAGTAAAAAATCTTTAATTCTAGTTTGTAGAATAAGTTAGTAAAAATTAGTATAAGAATTAAAGAAAAAAAAAATAATAAAAATAAAAATAAAGAAATAAAAAGAAAATAAAAAAAGATAAAATTAGTGGAAGTACGTCTCCGGCTAATTATTTTGAAAAAAATATAGTTTTGGTACTAATTAATTTAAACTTCATAAAAAAATATCTTTGGTTTATAAAATTAGTGAAATATTGCTTTCAGTCCCCAATATTAAAAAAATACCGTTTTGTATTTAATAATTAAAAAAATAGTAAAAAACATTTTCTTAATTTTTTGAATTATGTAGTTACGTTAGTTATCGCTTTCAGCTTCTAATATTTAAAAAGTCTTGCTTTTGAATTTATTAATTTAAAAATTTAGCAAGCTGCGTCTTCTAAAATTAAAAAAAAAATAATATAAATTATTTTAAGAAACGCTTAGCTTTCATAAAAAAATAAATTGTTTTTAACTGGTATTGTAGACAAAGAATTTGCTTATTTATTCGATAACAACGTTTTCATAGGTATCCTATTCTTATCAAGTCGGACAAAGATAAGATTTCTACCGAAATGTTGTCAATGTCATTAAATAAACAAGAAAATTGGTTTTTAAAATTAATTATTTGTTCACAATACTTGTTAAAAATAATTTCTTTTAAATTTAGAGAACAATGCAAGATACATAAATCTCTCTTCTGTAGTCCTCTCAATTTTAAGCCGGCCACGCTTTCAATTTTTTTATACAAAAAGCGTAAGCTTTAGGGAAAAAAACGAAAAATTAAGATAATGCACAAAGAAAAAAATATGTCGCTTAAGCGGTACTTAAGAAAAGAATATTTTAATTAAACTATTCAGAAACTATCTAGGTGTATTTTAGATCTTGTGTGTCACTTAATTTTGAAAAACTATTGGCTATTCACTATTAACAAGAGGCGATACGTATATTCTACTAGTAAAATTCGAAACTAATAAACCCATAAGTTATCGAAAAAGAAAACTCAAATTGTTGACAGGTGGGGTAGAGTAGACATTTCTCCCTTAATAACGCACGTGTCTACTGCTTCTAAATTACGTTGATACAACGCCTCAACAGTCAAAATTTCTATTTTTTATAAAATGTTGCTTAAGATTATCAAATAAATTAAATAAATTAAATTATCAAAAACGGTCGCTCGTTTGGTTTCTAATTTTGATCAAACTGTTGCCTGCAATAATTAGAAGTTGCAGTTTTTTACAAAAAGGTAAAACGAAATTTTTGAAAGAGTCCATTAATAATAAACCTATCGGAATTTTTTTTATAAGCCCATGTACTATTGAAATCAGAGCCGAAAATAGTGCTTTACTTGATGGGTGTTAGGTCAAAATTAATATATTGCAGCTCCATTTAGTCTTTATGTGAACACTACATATTGATTATCTTCTAATTATTGTTTATTTTATTTATTAATTTACTTTTTTAATAATATTTTTATTAGATTAGTTATATTTAAAACTGTTGCGAAAGATTTAAATTAAAGAAGATAATATTGTTACCAAAACAATCTAATCTTGATTGTATGTTTTATCATTTTGAAACAAGTTTTTATAGTATATTAAGTATGGAGAACGGTAAGGAATGCTTACCGTTTGAAGACAATTGTTTGGAGGAGGAGCGAAGCGACGACTCCAATTATTGTCTGAGAACGGTAATCCTTAACGTTCGACATGCTTATAACGTTTTTTGTGCGATTGGAGTTTCTAGAATAATAATAATAATAATTTATATCAATACATTTGTAATAATCGGGAAGATTGAAACTGAAAACTTTGGGTGGCTGTTCCATGATTGCAATGGTTTTGTTACAAACAAGTAAAATTGTCTTTTTGATACAATCATTCCTACATAGTTCTGTTTTGTAGTTCCGTTTTCGAAGCAAATATGAGCGATAGTGATGAGCGATAGTGACGGGATGATTTAGAAGACGCTTGGCAAGAAGGATGTTCGGCAATAATTCCAGAAAAATCTAAAGCCCCATATAAACAGACATACAAGTTGTTTAAGGAATGGCGTGAAGCAAAGAAAATTTCTGTAAATGAAAAGAGCTTGTTAGCGTATTTTGTGGTGAGAATTGAACACTTGAAGGCTCCAGGCCGTTTATGAGCGGAGTATTCTATGCTAAAGAGTACAATTTTTCTCCATGATGCTATCGATATTTCTAAGTTTGCTACATTAATTGCTTATCTTAAGAGAAAAAATATTGGATATCGGCCTAAGAAGGCTAAAATTTTTACCAAAGAAGACATGGAAAAATTCTTGAATGAAGCACCAGACGAACAATTTTTAATTTAAAAGGTATGTTGTAGATGATGAGGTGGTACATCTGAGTTCTAAGGAAACAATATATTTGCAGGTAGCAATGATATTGGGAGTATCGGGCGCTTGTAGAGGAGAGGAATTGTACAATATTAAAATGAGTGACATAGAAGAACATGAAGAAATGTTTATAGTAAATATTCCAAATACAAAAACGAATATTCAGCGAACGTTCACAGTTACTAATAAAGAAAATGAAGCAGTTCATTATTTGCAAATACTTCGAAAATACATAAGAATTCGACCAAGCAACCCAACGTCAGATCATTTATTTCTGAACTATCGAAATGGCAAGTGCACTAGGCAAGTCACAGCAAAAGGCACAATTGGAGGCTGGCCGTCAAAAATTGCAAAGTATTTAAAGTTGTAAGCCCCTGAAGGCTTTACTGGACACTCGTTTCGACGCACATCGGCTACACTTTTGGCGAATAACGGAGTTGATGTGTTGGGACTAAAAAGACGTGGTGGGTGGTGTTCATCAACGGTGGCCGAGAGTTACGTGGAAGATTCCCTCCTAAACAAAATTGAATTTGCTCATAAAATTTTACACAGCGATGTTGGTGGACTATTACAACCACCTGGGACTTCTACGTCGGAAAGTTTGTCTATTAACACTAGAAACTCAAATGCGAGTGGTATTTATTACTACTATTAATTATAATAATTGTACATTTAATTTTAATAAATAAATCGCAAAATTGTTTTTTTTAGATTTAATTGCTTACCGTTCACTGAACGGTAAGTGAATTACTTACCGTTTTGTTACACGTAGCAACCAGTAACAGCAACCTACCGTCGTGGAAACAGGCACAGTAAACTGATAAAAACAACCAATCGCGCAAAAAAACTTATTAGTCTAAAAATTATTTAAAATGAGAATTAAAAGTAGAATAAATTCAAAAAAATTAGTTTGAAACACAAATTTTTTGTTATATTTTATAAAAAATCGTTCTGGTTGTCACGTTGTCTAGTTTTTGGTCATGGTGCATTAAAACTTTTACGATTGCTATAATTTTCCTCCTAGACAAGCAACACAAATCGTTAAGATATAATTTTACACCAACATAAATATTATTTGAAAAAAATCGGCACGTTTTCTACCTACTTGTAGCGCCTCGATTAAAATTCACTTTTCAACTTTAATGAATCGCAGTTAATCACTATAAATTCATTGTAGAATGAAAAGCGCGATGTTAAACCGATAACAATTAAAACGCAATCAAGGTATATGCGTGCTAGTAAACAAAATAAATTGCTAGCGCTTTTGAAACCACATTCGCTTATAATTGGGTACAAATTTTCAATAGTCGGTAGATAATGTGTGATTTATACAAGTAGGCCGGAGATTATAACGAGATGTTCGCTTATTTCACACGAACACCCTTCAGATCTTGCCGCATACGAAGTCACGTTCGACACGAGATATTAAGTCCAACAAAAGAAGAAATCAAATTTGCAACCGACGTGCAACCGCACCCTTTCAAAAAACTAATTCAATCAAACTTCCAATAATTAAACGAACCTCTTCATCAGATCAAGAAGATTCATTTCGCCAATGATGATGCAACGAGATAATTTATGACCGCTTCATAGCACATCGGTTAGGAATTTATATGTAATTTATTTTGAGGACAATAAATCTCATTTCCAATATATGCAAGAATTATGAGGTGAGCAAGAGTTGCTGCTTAGTAAACGGAGAAAATTATTAACGGAGATATTTATTTACTGACTGCAATAATCAACAGCTTCCTAATCCACCTGAAGGTTTGTTTAAATTGGATAAGCTATTAAATACCAATCAGTAGCGTTCACACGAACGACCCTTTCATTCCAATAATTGGAAAATTTTATCAATTATCAGCTTTATTACATCTCCGCCATTACGATAAATGCGAGACGTGCTCGGTAGATAAATCTCTTCATTCCTTTGAATTTGTATATGTCCTTTTTGTTTACTTTTATTTCTAGATATCTGTCTTTTTTAAATATTTTTTTGCGCGATCGGTTGTTTTTATCAGTTTACTGTGCCTGTTTCTACGACGGTAGGTTGCTGTTACTGGTTGCTACGTGTAACAAAACGGTAAGTAATTCACTTACCGTTCAGTAAACGGTAAGCAATTCAATCTAAAAAAAAAACAATTTTGCGATTTATTTATTAAAATTAAATGTACAATTATTATAATTAATAGTAGTAATACCACTCGCATTTGAGTTTCTAGTGTTAATAGACAAACTTTCCGACGTAGAAGTCCCAGGTTGTTGTAATAGTCCACCAACATCGCTGTGTAAAATTTTATGAGCAAATTTAATTTTGTTTTGGAGGGAATCTTCCACGTAACTCTCGGCCACCGTTGATGAACGCCACCCACCATGTCTTTTTAGTTCCAACACATCAACTCCGTTATTCGCCAAAAGTGTAGCCGATGTGCGTCGAAACGAGTGTCCAGTAAAACCTTCAGGGGCTTGCAACTTTAAATACTTTGCAATTTTTGACGGCCAGCCTCCAATTGTGCCTTTTCCTGTGACTTGCCTAGTGCATTTGCCATTTCAATAGTTCAGAAATAAATGATCTGACGTTGGGTTGCTTGGTCGAATTCTTATGTATTTTTGAAGTATTTCCAAATAATGAACTGCTTCATTTTCTTTATTAATAACTGTAATCGTTCGCTGAATATTCGATTTTGTATTTGGAATATTTACTATAATCATTTCTTTATGTTCTTCTATGTCACTCATTTTAATATTGTACAATTCCTCTTGTCTACAAGCGCCCGATACTAATATTATTGCTACCTGCAAATATATTGTTTCCTTAGAACTCAGATGTACCACCTCATCATCTACAACATAACTTTTGAATTAAAAATTGTTCGTCTGGTGCTTCATTCAAGAATTTTTCCATGTCTTCTTTGGTAAAAATTTTAGCTTTCTTAGGCCGACATCCAATATTTTTTCTTTTAAGATAAGCAATCAATGTAGCAAACTTAGAAATATCGATAGCATCATGGAGAAAAATTGTACTCTTCAGCATAGAATACTCCGCCCATAAACTGCCTGCGGCCATCAAGTGTCCACTTCTCTCCACAAAATACGCTAACAAGCTCTTTTCATTTACAGAAATCTTCTTTGCTTCACGCCATTCTTTAAACAACTTGTATGTCTGTTCATATCGGGCTTTAGATTTTTCTGGAATTATTGCCGAACATCCTTCTTGCCAAGCGTCTTCTAAATCATCCGGTAGATCATCGCTATCGCTCATATTTGCTTCGAAAACGGAACCACAAAACAGAACTATGTAGGAATGATTGTATCAAAAAGACAATTTTACTTGTTTGGAACAAAACCATAGCAACCATGAAACAGCCACCCAAAGTTTTCAGTTTCAATCTTCCCGATTATCACAAATGTATTAATATAAATTATTATTATTATTATTCTAGAAACTCCAATCGCGCAAAAAACGTTATATCCATGTCGAACGTTAAGGATTACCGTTCTCAGACAATAATTGGAGTCGTCGCTTCGCTCCTCCTCCAAACAATTGTCTTCGAACGGTAAGCATTCCTTACCTTTCTCCATACTTAATATACTATATCTTCCTATATAATAAATCTAGTTTTACCTTTTTTGTTTTCAGTTTCATTTTTTTAGCGTTTATAATCAGCTTTCTTGTTACTCTTAATAGCTCTTTTTTGGTTCTTGATATAAGTGTTACGTCGTCTCCAAATGCAAGAAATTGATGTTGATGGAAAAGTAGACCTTGTTTATATATACTGCTTTGTCTTACTATTTCTTCTAGAGCGATTATAAACAATGTCGAATAAAGCAAATTTTTTTGTCTTAAGCCATCAAACACTTCTAACTTTCTTGACAGTTTTTCATTAACTCAAATTCTATTTGTGTTTTTTTTTACTGTCATTTTTACTAATCTTGCTATTTTATTAGGTGTTTCAAAGTCTTTTAATGCTTTGTATAATTTCTTTGTATTTATACTGTCGGAGGCTATCTCAAAGTCGACAAAAAACAAATATTTTTTTAAAAAATCATATATTATTTTTGTCATTGTTTTTTCTTAGAACTTTATCATTTCTTTTTGTATGTTGTCTTCTCCTATACTCTTGTTGTTTTTCAGTTTTTCTGTAATGTTTTTAACTTCTTCTTATGTAGGAAATTCTTCTTCTCTTCTCTCTTGTTCGTTTCTGTTGTTTTCCTTCTCTTTAACCGTTTTTCTTTTGATTGACGATTTGTTTAAAACTTCTTCAAAATATTCAGCTCATCTTTCTGTTACTTCTTTCTCGCTTCCGACTAATTTTCTATGTCTATCTCGACAAAATTAGAAATTATATTTTATTTAATCCAGGCGGTGGGTGTGATAGTGTGCAAAAATGACGAACTGCAGTTTCTCTTTTAATTCGTGTTTAGAACAGGAAAATCGATGTTGCCACCTCTAAAGAAAACAGAAAACAAAGAGAAGCGGCACTAATTAAAAATAAAAAATATGTATTACCTTACTGTTGTAGTTTTTAGAGAATTTGCAAATGAAGTCGTTACAAATATCTCTGAGATGATTCGGCTTTCTTTATTATGTCTGCCAAAAAGTATGTAATTAAAAAAATGAATAAAAAATGAGTTTGTAATGAAATAATCAAGGTATCAATAAACAATTATCCTTGATTTATATTGCCTGAATAATTAAAATTTTGCAAGCTGGTCTTGTGAAAACTCGGCCCCCAATCGTACGACTCAATCTGTGATGCGTTCCCAATCTGTCCGAATTTGATAGATGATGAACAAGACAAAATCAAAAGTAAAACAAATCGCCAACAATCGCTTTTATCCGTGTAATGACACCGTCGTAGACCTATTACAAAACGATTATTGTAAAGCTCGACACCGCAGGAACAACAAAATCAATTTCAATCGTACACAACAATCAATAATAGAAATGTACTCAAGGGCAGAACAAAAATAGTGCATTGTTAAGTAGGAAAGTCGTGATTTTAGACAAGTTCCTAGCCTTGGACTGCCATCTACGGAGAAATGTATCATCTTAATAAATGAATCACGACAGATAAAGCAAATCCGGCATGTTGCGAAACCACAAGACATCAAAAATATTAACTGATTTTAATCTACGTCGAAATGAGAAACAAACAATTGTTTGGCTGCGTTTTGAAATAATTGCAACTAATTTTTTAGATTGGAAACAAAATAGCTGTAATAACTATCATCTAAATTGCGAGCAAATAACCGACAGCATATATCTATTTTAAAATTATGTCGTAATTTTATAAGTACATATCAGGATATAAGTACACACATAAAGCTGTAATTTTTCCTAGCGAGATTTACAAAACGATTGTTAACTATTTCTGTTACGCCATTGGCACAGCGAAGAGAGTTTCCTTATTAAACTGCAATTAATTTAATTGCCCGTAATGAGCATTAATACCGAATTAACGACCAAATTATATACAGGCTGTTTCTAATGATCAGAATTTGATGAATTAGCTATGTAGTCTAGTAGTCAGATTTTATCACATTATGTTATTTGATTTTAAAGAACGAGCATATAAAAAATGTCAAAAATATGTGGATCTTGAATGTAAATAAAATAAGTCATTCAGTGAGCTATAAATTTTCTTAGAGATAATTGCAAAAGAGCACTTTCCGGAAGGACTTCAGCTATAAATTTCAGAATTTTACAGAATGTCGTCTACACTGTAAGCATTTGTTAGTTTTATGATAAGAAAAAAATTCTAGAGCCTCGAAAATCATTAACATTTTGCTGTTGTGCAATGATTTATTTCGTTGTTAAATATGCAAATTATGGATAGTCGTCGTTATAAAAGATGACCCTCAATAAGTTTCCAAAATGATTCAAATGTCTTAATAAGTGAAAATCAGCAATTTAAAAGTTTATAGGTTATATTTTTGCATAATAAAGTGTAAAAATAGATATTCCAAATATCATTTTCTCTTTAATATTAAAATAAAGCGTTTATGAATTATGAAATTCGCAAAACTAAATTAATTTTTTAAACTGCTCTATATTAAATTATTCAACTTTTACTTTCCTAAATGTTGATTTATGGGGCCCCCCTGGCCGGTAAAAGAGCTGAACAATAACTGATGGATGAATAAATCGCTGTAATAACAAAAATTAAATATTGCATAAAACGTGTTTGCAATTTCTAAATTATCGCTTAATAAAATTGTCTAGCTTTAGCAACCATCAAATTTTAATGGATATAATTAATTTATTATTTTTTAAAATTGAGGACAAGTAATAAAAACAATTTGTTAAACACGTCTCAAGAGATTTATCGGCAAAAAACCGATTTTTATAACTTAAAAAGCTGAAAACACGAAGTCTTTTATATTCTAAAGCTTGTACAAGATCTATAAAATTCAAAATAGGAGTTGTTGGCGCGGATTCAAAAAAAAATGCTGAAACAGGTAATCTAAAATAATATAAAAAAGCTTTAAGGAGGGTCAGGGCCTAGCCAATTTTTAGGTTTTTTCCACGACGTTATTATTTGAGATTTTTAAAAACAGTTTACTGCACAAAGTTATTACATAAAATTTAACAATTCTTTTTATTTTTACAATAATTTTATATAATTTTTGCGCGATTGGTTGTTTTTATCAGTTTACTGTGCCTGTTTCCACGACGGTAGGTTGCTGTTACTGGTTGCTACGTGTAACAAAACGGTAAGTAATTAACTTACCGTTCAGTGAACGGTAAGCAATTAAATAAAAAAAAAACAATTTTGCGATTTATTTATTAAAATTAAATGTACAATTATTATAATTAATAGTTGTAATACCCCTCGCATTTGAGTTTCTAGTGTTAATAGACAAACTTTCCGACGTAGAAGTCCCAGGTTGTTGTAATAGTCCACCAACATCGCTGTGTAAAATTTTATGAGCAAATTCAATTTTGTTTTGGAGGAAATCTTCCACGTAACTCTCGGCCACCGTTGATGAACGCCACCCACCACGTCTTTTTAGTCCCAACACATCAACTCCGTTATTCGCCAAAAGTGTAGCCGATGTGCGTCGAAACGAGTGTCTAGTAAAACCTTCAGGGGCTTGTAACTTTAAATACTTTGCAATTTTTGACGGCCAGCCTCCAATTGTGCCTTTTCCTGTGACTTGCCTAGTGCATTTGCCATTTCGATAGTTCAGAAATAAATGATCTGACGTTGGGTTGCTTGGTCGAATTCTTATGTATTTTCGAAGTATTTCCAAATAATGAACTGCATCATTTTCTTTATTAATAACTGTAAACGTTCGCTTATTATTCGTTTTTGTATTTGGAATATTTACTATAAACATTTCTTCATGTTCTTCTATGTCACTCATTTTAATATTGTACTATTCCTCTCGTCTACAAGCGCCCGATAGTCCCAATATCATTGCTACCTACAAATATATTATTTCCTTAGAACTCAGATGTACCACCTCATCATCTACAACATACCTTTTGGATTAAAAATTGTTCGTCTGGTGCTTCATTCAAGAATTTTTCCATGTCTTTTTTGGTAAAAATTTTAGCCTTCTTAGGCCGATATCCAATATTTTTTCTCTTAAGATAAGCAATTAATGTAGCAAACTTAGAAATATCGATAGCATCATGGAGAAAAATTGTACCCTTCAGCATAGAATACTCCGCCCATAAACTGCCTGGGGCTTTCATGTGTCCACTTGTCACCACAAAATACGCTAACAAGCTCTTTTCATTTACAGAAATCTTCTTTGCTTCACGCCATTCCTTAAACAACTTGTATGTGTGTTCATATCAGGATTTAGATTTTTCTGGAATTATTGCCGAACATTTTTCTTGCCAAGCGTCCTCTAAATCATCCGGTAGATTATCACTATTGCTCATATTTGCTTAGAAAACGGAATCACAAAACAGAACTATATAGGAATGATTGTATCAAAAAGACAATTTTACTTGTTTGGAATAAAACCATAGCAACCATGGAACAGCCACCCAAAGTTTTCAGTTTCAATCTTCCCGATTATCACAAATGTATTGATATAAATTATTATTATTATTATTCTAGAAACTCCAATCGCGCAAAAAACGTTATAAGCATGTCGAACATTAAGGATTACCGTTCTCAGACGATAATTGGAGTCGTCGCTTTGCTCCTCCTCCAAATAATTGTCTTCGAACGGTAAGCATTCCTTACCGTTCTCCATACTTAATATACTATTTTGCTGTATTATTTTAGAAATTGTTTTAAAACGTTACTTTTTGTTTCATTGAAATTAATATTAATACAATAGTCACAAAAAATTATATAATTTGAAATATAACAACATTTTATATTTTAAAAATTAAGTATAATCATATTTTCACAATTAAATAAATTTATAATAATTATGTCATTTTATTGTTTATTTGGATAATTTTCCACATCTTTAGATACTCAGATTTTCGTAAATACTGAGCCGTTTTAATTTAAAACATTTGGAACAGTGCAATCATCATTTCCGATCAAATTTGTTTGTGTTTTCTTCAGTCTACTCTTTCCTGTGTTAAAAAAAATTGTAGTTTTTCTACTGCATACCTTCTCTTTCTTTCTTCATTTATTATATTGTTTTAATTTCTTTCTTATTTTTTTAAAGTTTTAAATTTGCTTCTTGTTTATGTTCATCCATGTTTTTAATAATCTTGTTTCTTGTTCTTTATTATCTTGATATTTTAGTCTTTGCAGAATAGGTTATAAACTTTTTACTTGCTGATTTTCTTTGCTTTTGGATTTTAAAGTGAGTATTTCGTCTTCTTTTCTAAAAGTTTTATAATTTTTTTTAAATTTTATCCATGTTTACCATAATTTTTTTATATTATTCTGACTTTCTAGTCTTTGCAGGTTAAGTCATAAATTTTTTATCTGCTAATTTTCTTTGTTTTTAAATTGTAAAGTGGGTATGCTTTTAATTCTGTCTTAATTTCTTTCTTCCTCTTTACTGAAAGTTTTAGAATTTGCTTTTTCTTCAATTTTATTTATGTTTTCTACATATTTTATTATTTATTATTCTGACCTTTTGGTCCTTGCAGGTTAAGTCGTAATTTTTTATCTAGTGATTTTCTTCGTTTTTGAATTGTAAAATGGGTGTTCTTATGATTCTGCTTTGACGTATTTCTTCTTCTTTCGAGGTTTTAGAATTGTTTTTGTTTTATTTTATTCATGTTTTTTACATGTTCTCTTAAAATTCTTTAGTTTTTAGAAATTTCTGCATTAGATTTTGCTTAAAGATATTTTTTTTAGTCTTTATTATCCTGAATTTTTAGTTTTTACAAGTTAAATAAAAAATTCTCAAATCTACTGTTTTTTTTCTAAAATTTTTTAGTTTATCAAAATTTCTGCACTTTGTTTAAAATTTTTTTTGTTTTTGATT
Source organism: Tribolium confusum (assembly GCA_029207805.1). NCBI lineage: Eukaryota > Metazoa > Arthropoda > Insecta > Coleoptera > Tenebrionidae > Tribolium > Tribolium confusum. Next base: position 4,733,738 of record JALGAY010000004.1, read on the forward strand.
ATCCTGACTTTTTGTTTTTGCAGGTTTAGTCATAAATTTTTTATCTGCTGATTTTTTTTGTTTTTGAATTGTAAAGTGGGTGTGCTTTTGATTCTGTTTTGATTTTTTTTCTTTTTTCAAAGTTTTAGAATTTGTTTCTTTTTCAATTTTATCCAGGTTTCTAGCATTTTACTTTTAAATTTCTGAGTTTCTCAAAATTTCAATTCTAGATTTGGTTTAAAAATATTTTTCTTGTGCTTCTTATTATTCCGACTTTTAGTTCTTGCAGATTAGGTGTGATAAATTTTTTATCTGCTGATTTTGTTTTTTTTTGATAGTAAAATGTTTTTTTATTAAATTTTTATTGAGTGCACAAAAGTAGCTAATATGTAATCTTTTTTATTTGTGTATTTTTTTTGGTTTGTAAAATGCGTGTGCTTTTTGTTGTAAACTCATTTTATATAAAATATTATCTTTAATACTTTTTGAGAAACTTCAGCTTTTGATTTAATTCGCTGGTATTTCTGCGTTTTTCTGCTGTAACCGTTGGTTACTATTACAAAATTCCAAAAGCAAAAATAAAGCTGTATAGTCAGTTGTCTACCTAAATTTTTAATTTTGTATCGCGAAAAATATTTTATCAGCTAGAAACTCGACGATGTAGTTCTAATTTAATATAAAATAAGATTTATGACAAAAGCAAAACAACAAATCAAATAACAACAAAAATAACACAAATATTATAAAAAAAAGCAGTAACAAAAAAACAACAAAAATAGTCTGAAAAAATGAATTAAACAGCATCTGATAAAAGGTTTATAGATATTATTATAATTCGTTTTAATTTTTTCAGTTATTAAAAAGTCAATTAGACCATTTTTTAACAAAGACAATTTTTTTAAGGAAATTTGAGAAGAGTGTTGTATTTACCCTATAAATTCAATTTTTTTATATCAACAGCTATTAGAAAATTTAAAATTGTAATACTACTTTTTCCCAGCAATGTCGTCTCATGTTTAATATAATTTAAATGCACCAGCTTTGTTTTATTTAAATTTAAAATGTGACAATACTTCCACGCCTACCTGTTACAATACAACATATAGCTAGACCCCAATCCATATAAGTAAAATTAATCTAATAGCTATTGTGTCTGAAGCAGGTGACAAATCATCTTTAACACCTACCGACCTCAAATCATCTCTGCTATAATTTGATTTAATCGATGTAAGCCCCTTTCAAATTAATCATCGTTGACACCTCTATTACCAATCATACATATGTATTTTTAATAAAAGAAACAGTTATTTTTCTGTAAACAAAACCGTCTAGGAATGAATAACCGCGTTATGTAATAATAATTTGTAATCAAATCAAATCATAGTAAATATTAAAATAAAACAGTTATTTTTATGAGTTTTGCAGTAATTATTTACTTGTCTAACTGCATTATTGCATCTTAATGAACCTGCAAAATTAATATTAAAACTAGTAGGACGTGAACGGTGCTAAATCTCACTATTTTGAACAACAAATCAACTATTTTCGAAACCCATTTCGATTTCGCTTTGTCATTAGCCGAGTTTTAAATGGTTGTAACGGTAACAAATTAAGATTGCTCTAGGAATCTCCCACACCGTGTTATAAATCTTCGAGATAGGAATAGTGAAAAATCTCTTTTACTTCGCAATTCTTAGGGAGCAGCAGATAAATGTCATGTAGCAGCAAAGAACCCATATAGTGGTGCAAAATAATATTGGACAGTATTTATGGTCGGTGCGCACCGCACTCAACTGTAGCAATTATTTATTAGAAGCATAAGTTGCATTAGAGCAAAACTTTTCGATAAATAAAAGCAAACTGTGGCACACTTTGGAATGTGAACGTGAAATACGAGACTTGGGCTTAATGAATTATTACTGAAAGAAGCTATAATTATACCTGAAAAAATAGAGGAAGAATAGGCAAGGTTATCGGTACTGAACAAACGTTTATTAAAATGAGTTATGAGACTACTTAGTAGAAAAAAATTATAATGTACGTATCAATTTTCAAATAAATTAAATAACAAATGAGAGTGATAATAGGAAGTCGGATTTTTTTAGATTCTAATTAGTTAAATTCAGGAAGTGCGACTGGTCGAATTTTTGGTCTTTTTGTTTTAAAAAATGTAACAAGATCATAAATTGAGAAATATGTGGAATTTTTTTCGAGGCTCATTATAAAAAAATGCATCTACAACACTATAAAATAACCAGTTTTGTTAAAATTTACGACCGATTTGTTTTTTGCAATTTGATTAGGAAACTCTCTAAAAACAAAAATACAAGCAGCAGACGCCGATGTTTCCGCAATTTGCTGAAGGAAATTGTAGTGAAGCTTTCAGGACGCTCCTGAAAAAACCGGTAATGATACTGAAGAAGCACGATTGTAAAAGCGAAGGACGGTATTAATAATATTTTAAGATTGGCAATAGTTTTAATTGAAATGCGTCGATAAAAGTAAAAGGAAAAATGATTCCTTCGGCAAGGATTTCTTGCAGATTAGATGGCTTCCTAAATATAATTCAAAATATTAATGATGCTAGAAATTGTTTTAGTATCTCTTTATCGATTTTTATTGTTGTTTTAGAAGCTTTGTTAGGGAGATTATGATACAGCTTTAACGAGGATTGGTAATGAAGTGTCGAGATTATTTCTAAAGGAAGGAAAACATTAAATAATGAAAATATAATTTGCATACAAATGAATTGTGGCTATTGACTGCCATAAATTCACGGCTGAATGGAGAGAGCAACTCCTCTTTCTTGTTGAGAGCTTATTTACTATAAATAGAAAGAACACAAGTATTAAAAATATATATAAAAAAAACATTTTTAAAACAAAAAATTACGACAAACATTTTTACCAAATTTGTTTTAAATTTATCAACCTCTTTTTGGTGCTCTTTTTTTTATAACCATAGATAAAGAAGGAAACTTTATAACAGCCAGAATAATCTAAGTATGACGTGGTGTTGAAGTTTTATTTAAAGTATATATGACTAGTTTTCTAAATATTTACTTAATCATTTTACTTTATAGAAAAATATGTACGTCAAAATATTGATTTTGGAGTATAATAGGTTATGACTGTAACACAGAGTTTAAAGAACAATAGCTAAGAAGATGAAACGAGCCCGCTTAAAACGGTGGCCTTACGGCCACCCTTTACGCGGGCCCGCGTTTTCGCCCTTCGGGCGAAAGGCGCAAGCGCCAGGGCGCTAATGGCGCCCGCCTTCGGTTGACACCGAAGGCGATATTGCGCTACTGGCGCCGCCTTCGCTTGATAGCGAAGGCGATATTGCGCTAACAGCGCCGCCATCGGTTGACACCGAAGGCGATATTGCGCTACTGGCGCCGCTTTCGATTAAAACCGAAAGCGATGTGTGGCGGCGCAAACGCCGCCTTAGATTGAAGTATACAAATTTTTATTTGTTTGTATAACTTGAATATCTGGTTGAATACTGGCTTTGGGCCAGATGTTCCCACCTGCTGCGCGATAGATATTTGGTGTTTGGTCAAACGTTCGCGCCTGCGGCGCGATAGATATTCAGCCTTTGCTCAAACGTTTGCGCCTGCGGCGCGATAGGTATTCATTCACCCTTAGGTCAGATATTCGCGCCTGCGGCGCGATAAATATTCGGCCTTTGTTCAAACAATCGCGCCTGCGGCGCGGTTGATATTCGGCTTACGGGCAGATGTGCGCGCCTGCGGCGCGGGAGATTTTCGTGTTTTGGCAAGACGTTCGCGCTTGCGGCGCGATAAATGTTCAGCTTTTGGTCAGGCGATCGCGCCTGTGGTGCGATAAATACCCATCTTTCGGCCGGACATTCTCGCCTGCGGCGCGATAAAATTTAGCCTTGAGCAGGCGTTCGCGCCTGCAGCGCAATAAATATTTGGCTTTTGGCCAGACGTTCTCGGCGATACTTGGCTTTTGTCTTAACGTTAGATAGATATTCGACTTTTGATTCACCTTTAGATTGGACATTTGCGCCTTCGACGCGGTGGATATTCAGTCTTGGACAGGCGTTCACGCCTGGGGCGCAATAGATATTCGGCCTTTGGTTAAAAAATTGATCTTCTTTAGCTATTTAGCAATTGTTTGTAGTCACCTAACCTAATTTATTGTGACCCTAACTCATTTAATAAAAAAACAATAATGAAATTTACTTTAAAAACAAATTATTACATTTTCAAATAATATTTTTTTTATTTTACTATTTAAGCAATATGTACTGTAGATGAACCACTGTTGTCTAATTTTTTATTTATTAAATAACATATGATATTTGTAATCACGTTTTTAAATTATATGACGTTTATGACACTATATTGCGTGCAAAACGCCTGCGAAAGAATGTGTATCTGACCAAAATTTGTTTTACGACAGAAAGTTTAGCAAAATATATTAATATTATAAAATCATAAAAAAATTATAGATTGGTGAAAATTTACTATACATTTTTGTTTTATTATTTACAAAAAAAAAATTCTTGGCGTGCGAGTGTGGGTACATCCGAACAATAATTATTGCTTTAAATAGTATTATTTAATAACTTAGTTAATAGTAAAATTTTTATTATTAAATGTCCTTGAATATTTTTGTAAGTTTAAAACATTAAAAGAAATAAAAAGATTATTAACAATAGCATCAAATTTGGAAACAACAGATATGTCGACTTTTATGTTTGTGATTGAGATTATATTAAAAAAAAAAAAAATTATTCAATTTTATATACTTTAAATACCCTAATAAGCTCAAAATATTTTATTTCTATTGTTACACATTTATAGTGTATAAGAATTTTACTGAAACACTTAGTATGCATATATTTCTTCATTTATGGGACACTTATCCTATAAAATTATTCTAACGTGTATAAAGTAATATATCATATTAGAAACTTTATTTTATACAATTTAAAAAAAGCGTATTCTTGGTTGCCTACCTTATTTATTTTTCTTTAATTAATTTTTAATTGCGTGTTTTAATTAAAATTTTATTATTTTGCAAAAAACAATTACTTTGGCCTCTAACTGGTATTTACCTTGCTACTGATAAAAAAAATTCTAGTTAGATAATTTTTTTATTTTTCGCACATTTTTTTTTTGTTGTGGTGGCAAGAAATGGATATTTTAGGTCAAATACTTACTAAATCGTCTCTATTCATTGAAATCTCCTTATCGTATTGCTAAAAATTTTTATAGAGAAAAAATTTTATAAACTTTAAATAATGTTGAAAAGAGTCCTTTCAGTCAGGAATAAATTGAATATTTAATGATTTTGTGATATTTCCTTAATTTTGCTACAAAATATCTTGTATTCAGCGTTCCATTTTTTGCTAAATGTTAGTTTTCAACAACATCAAAATGGAAGACTTTTTTTAGTTATTGGGGCTCATTCCTTCTTGAATTACTCCAAGAAAGTCGAAGGGTTTTAGAGTCTTCTTACTGTTGTAATTTTTAGATTAGGTAGTTATTACTTATTGCACTTTTTTTTGTGATAGCAACAAAGCAATTATATTAAGTCAAAAAACAAAGCGATTATATTAGGTCAAAACAAAAACTCGGTGTAGTTTTTAGTAGACACGGGTAATTGAAAACATACACACACACATCTGTTATTTAATTGTGGGAGCAACAAAGGGGCCCCATAGTTAAATTAGTTCTTAGGCCGACCCTGTTTGTTGTTATCAAAAACTCACTGTGAAGCAAAAATAACATTTTAAATCACGTTTAATTAAATTCAATTTAATTATTTCAAGTCACTTTTAATTGACTAAAATTTGAGGTTATGTTTTTATGAAATGCAAAGAATAAATTTTTATTTATTAACAAATTATAATTTCTTTCAAAATGCACGTACTGGTTTTCAGTCTTTACATTATAAAAAAGGGTCCCCTTGATCAGGAATAAATAGAATTTTGACCAATTTTCTGTCAATTTTTCTCTGTTTTTGTTAAAAAATGTCCCATATTCAGCGTTCCATTTTTGTTTTATCTAAAAGGTCACTTTTATTTGTCATTAAAATGTAGGACTTTTTTTTATTTATGGAGGCTAATCATTTCTCCCTGAATCACCTTTTTGGAAAAAGTCGAAGGGTTTTAGAGGGTGTTTACTGTTAGAATTTTTTTTAGGTTAGGAAATTAAAGTAATGATTTTTTTGTTTTGGTGATAACCAAAAGGGATTATATTGGGTCACAACGAAAACTCAGTGTTGTTTTTAGTCGACACGGCCAATAAATAACACAGACACCTGTTTCTGTTATTTTATCGTTCTTGGGCCTCGGGGGGGCAACAAAGAGCCCCCATAGTGAAGTAAGTTCTTGGGCCGACCCTGTTTGTTGAAGTTATTTTGATTTTATTATAAACAATCCTATGTGAAACAGATATAACATTTTAAATCACGTTTAATTAAATTTAAAATCACTTTTATTCGACAACAAAAATTTGAGGTTATGTTTACATCTGTCATCTGTCATATGTCACAGTCACTTAAATAAAATAGCCAATCAAATGCAAAGAATAAATTTTTAATTATTATTAATAAATTATAATATTTCTTTCAAAATGTACGTACTTGTTTTCAGTCTTTATGTAATAAAAAATAACAGGGGCCCCCTTGGGCAGAAATAAATGTAATTTTGAATAAATTTTAGTGTTTTTCCTCTCATTTTGCTAAAAAATGTCCTATATTTATCGTGCCATTATGCTAAATGTTACGTTGATTTTTTTATGGTTCATGGGAGCGATTTCCTTCGTGGTTAACCCTTTTGGAGAAACTATAATTTTCTTAATGTTGTAATGTATTGTATAGCCTAAAGATTCTAAAGAGGCTTTTTTATTGTTATTATTAGAATTTAAACGTTTAAAATAGTTTTTATTTAGGTACTCACTGCACTCACTGAAAGTAAAAGTTTCGTAAAATTTATAGGTTAGGTAATCTTTGTATGAATTTTTTTCGTTGTAGCAACAACAAAGAAGATGATTTTGAGTTAAATACTTACTAAATCGTTTCTATTAATAAAAAATAATTGTTACGTTTAATCAAATTACTTTTAATTGATGATTAAAACATTTTTTTTACTATTATGTCATATGTCACTTGTGAAATATCAGGCAATTTTAAATCAACCAATCAAATAAAATGAATTTAAAATTAACCAATCAAATAAAAGAATTTAAATAAAAATAATTGATTTTGTATCTCTTTCTTTAAAATTTTTGCTAAAAACAATGAAAAACATCAAATGTTTAAAAATAAATTTCATTAGTATATCGTTATAATTAGTAAATAAAAACCTTTCTACGACATAAAAAAAAGATGAAATAAAAAAAAGAAAATATTGAAATGATAAAAAAGTATGTTAAAAATTTTTGTATAAGGGCGCACTTTTATCAATTTTTTAGAGTGAATAAGACTGTACATGAATTATAATAGTATAATGACAGCAAATAAAGTGTACCCATGAAAAATCACCACCAGGTGGCGTACAGTCGCATTCCCTAGGCTGTTCCGAAATTATTGCTATACAAGTACCCATAAAGTCAATTGTTGTATAACAAATATTTGATCAATCACAAAAATAATATTAGCGAACAATCCGTCGACTCCATACTGATCCAAATTCGTAGTCAAAAAGTAAATTAATATGCTAAAACAACTGCCCTTTAGGATGGAAGTGAGAACATTTGAGAGCATACTTAGAACAGCATCAGTAGTAGCAAGCCAAAATAATTTTAATAATTAAAATGTTAATCAGCTAATAATAATACAAAAAAATTTTTGGTCATATTTTTATCGGTTTTAGTTGATTGAGTAAAGGTAATAATTATTAAAAAAATAACAAATACATAAATAAGTTCAAAGCATTATTTAAACATCTTAGAAGTTTCAAAACAGTAAGAGTACAAATATAAAACGGTTAAAGCTAGAACAGATATACCAAAAAAATTACAACAAACAAAACAACAACAAAACAAAAAACGAAAATTAAAAAATGTTAAAACAGTTTAAAAACAAAACGAAATAGAAAAGAAGACTGAATGAACTTTAAACAAAGGATGAATATGCCTGTAACAACTCAATTAAATAAGACACTTTGTAGCTTTGTATAGTGTTAAAAGCTACTGTGCACTATGTACTATGTATTTAAAATAACGCTTGTTTAGAAAGAGGAATTTATCTTTACAACAGCAACAAATGTGTATACATTAATACACAAAAAAAATTGAAATAAAGAATGTGATAAAATTATTTATCAAAATAAAGACTTTTTTTAGTTTTTAGCATTTCTCACGGGTGTCGCTTTATCGCAGTACAAATTCAACAACACAACAAGCGGCTTTAGTTTGTAGTGACCTAAGAAACTAGCTTATATTGAGAATGAGAGAAACGATTTTCTTAAGACAGCGTTAAGACAGTCTTTCTTAGTAATAATATCATTGTAAAATGTAGTAGAATTTTTGTAAAATACTATTTTTGTACTTTGAGTTGTCGCTTATTAAAAACAGAGGGGACAGAGTTAAAGTCACAGATACTTATTTTTCTAATCGTACTCGATTATTATTTCTTTCTGTCTTTTTATCAGAAGCTTTTATCAATACATTTTTTCTAATTGCAGTTTTCTTTGCTTTCTTTTCTTGTTTTTCTTTCTATAGTAGGTGAAATGCGATTTGACTTGCAAGATCCTAAACAAGCAGATTGACCGACAGTTTAATAAAATTTGTGATATAGAACGTACTTAGAACCAGCCTCTTTGGCGTATGCAAGCCCATTCTTTCCAGTCCTTGTCCCATGGTTTGTGTGTTAGCAAAGCTACGGTATCATGGAGTTGTAAATTCGTGGAATTCATTATGAAAATCGTGAGTCCGTCCATCGCTTGGCAATTGTAATTGAGTTGGTTACAAGGCGCCGGATCGTTGGATTATTCCGGGCCTCCAGGACTCCCACCGTCATTTTGTCACCGGATGATTTAGCAACACTGCTAAAAAACCTCCTCCTGACCGAGGCCGAAGGTCAAAGCCGGCCGGTTGTTTCCAGGCGAATTCTCGCTGGCCTGTTCCGGATAGTGGGTTGACAAAAAAAAACGAGCAAAAGACCAATTTTATTATCTCCATAAACATGTCACTTATCATTTTTTGTCGATTGTTTCGCTTATACGTAATGGGTCTGTCGCGAAGGTGATCCGGTATGCGGATTTTGGAAGACATCCGGCCAGCCTTCGACAGCGTTGGTAGCGTACAAGATTTACTGTTAGCCAAACGTGAAATATTGTCGTAAAATCACTAAATTATAGGCAATGGCTGACGTAGGTTCGCTTGTGACATAATAACCCACTGACTCATCTAATTTTTTTCGATTTGTGCTCGTCTTTCAGACTGTTTTGGACAAAACAGAGCAGATTTAAATAAACATTACGTTTGAATTGCTTCAATGCAATTCCTGATGACATCATCTAATACACTAATCACCGGATTTTTTTATTTTAGCCCACTTATAGCAGGAAGGGTCAAGAAGGTCCTCAGGCTTTTTCTTCTAATCTTATTTGCAAATTTAATATGTAAGGACGAAAACTTTAGTCATACGCAATCCTTCAAGTGAATCATTTCATTGATATTTAATTTCTCTCCGGCAAAATCCATTATCTTATTTTTATTTGTTTATTTTTTTAATCTTATAAACTCACATTCCTTTTGTTTATTTATCAAACAAAAACTTTGCTTTACCACTGTAATTACCTACAAGGCAATTAATTGAATAGTCTTAAATCCATGCAAGAGCTTGGAAATGTCCTGAGTATGAATCTTGGAAAGTAGAGAATTCTATCACCGTTTCCTATCCTGTCTGCCAAACATCTACCTAAATCACAATTTGTTGTAGTTAGTATTGTTCTAGACACTGCAAGCTTCAACAAATTCTTAATTTGATGTACCAAGTTTCGGTTTTCTTAGCAATATTTGTTTTATAAATCGTTGAATAATGCATTATATTTATCTCAAAAAAACTTTTAACTTCGTGTTTTGTAATTTCTAAATTTTTTTATTGCTAGACGAATTTTAACAAGTCTTTTTTCTCAGTAGTTATTTTTTACGTTTCTCTAAAGCTTCTTTTGTTTTTAATTTTTTCTAATCAGATTTTTTTTTGTATCTATTTTTTTCTCCGTTGTATAGCTATTCTTGTTTTCTACTCGATGTTTCTATATTATTCTTGACTGACTCCTTGTAGTCAAAACCAGAAACTAAAATCTTTAGCTTTCCCGATGATAAAAAAAGATTTAGACAAAATCTTAATGGGTTACAGCCTAAGATCTTAAAACTTAGAGAAGATATAAATTCATTTGAAACAGTGTTTTCAGCAATTTTTTTTATTGTTGGACATATTTTAGCAAATCTTTTCTCTCAGTAGTTGTTTCTTGCGTTTCTATAAAGCTTTTTTTGTTCTTATTTTTTTTTCTAATTAAATTTTTTTTTGTATTTATTTTTCTGTCTGTTGTATAGCTAGCTATTCTTGTTCTCTTCTCGATGTTTCTATAATCTTTTTGACTGACTTCTTGTAGTCAAAGCCAGAAACCTAAATTTTTAGCTCTTCCGACGACAAGTAGAGATTTAGACAAAATCTGTATGGGCTGCAACCCAAGACCCTGAAAATTCGGAAAGATGTAAACTCATCCAAATTTGTCTCAGGTTAAAACTCGAACAGACAAATTATTCAAAGAGACAACCAAACTTTTTATTTCATTTAAACATAAGATTTTATTAAGAGGGTTATAATATCATAAGCTAGGACAGGTCAGGTCAAGTCGAGCAAACTCAGGTCAGGGCAAGTCAAGTCAAGCCAAGTCAGGTCAAGTCAGGTTAGGTCCAGTCTGAATCTAAAAATATCAGTTTAATTATTTTCTAAAAATTATGTTGTTTAAAAATCTATTTTGCTTGCAAATATTCTAAATAAACCGAATGATAAAAATTAGGATTCTTCCTACTGGGCGTCAAGCAGATACTTTGACATGACTCTTACCCAATGGGTCCTCTTTACAACCAACAATAATGATATTTAAATAAAAAAATTATGAAAAATTGTCAAACAGTCAAACAGTGAGGGTATTTGATCCTGTTGCTACAAACTTCTAAATTTTTCTGTACAAATTTTGTTTTTATATTATTACCTTCCTCAAATCTTGTAAAATCTTTACTTTTTAAATATATTTTATAATTTAATACATAAAATTAAATTTAAGTAGTTATGGCGTCTTCTATTTGTAGACTTAAGGTGCTTATGGTACCAAAAAAACTGTATACAGTGCCAAGCTGCCAAAAAAACTTTTTTTTTGAAAACAGAACTTCCGAACTTCCATCAGAGTTCCAGTTTACTTAACAAAAAAAAATTGTTATTGATATCGTATATTAAACAATTTTTTAAGACATCTTCTGTTTTTTTGTTATAAATTTTTAGTTTTTAATATATAAAAAATAGATTGAAACAATCGTCAAACAAAAACTGACTACAAAATTTTCAAAACAGAGTACTTTCGAAAAAGTTTCTGTTCTACCTTATTTAGCTCAATAAATAAAGTAATACGTTTCTGATATGGTTTTTATGATAAGGTTCTATTGTGTTAAAGTTGATAATAATATGAATCTAACTTATTCTCGGTCCGTCTGTAAAGACTCTGACTCTGAACTGAAGTTTTCGAATTTGATTTCTAATACATCTCAGAGACCACAGTATTGGTGAAAATTATAACTGCAACACCATGAAAACCACATTGGAAACGTACTACTCTAAATATAAAAAAACATTACAAAAATAGCATAACATAGTAGCTCGTCTCTGCAACCTTTCCTCTAAATCTTAGCAATCTTAAAGAATAAAATATTTCGCCTTGATCCAACAAGTAAAAAAAATACAAAAATTGTTTTCGTGTGGAATTAAGGACACTTTAAGTGTGTTTTTAATTATTAACTTAGACAATAAATTAAACGTTAAATTATAAAAAATATAATTAACACATTTTAATTATGAGATGATGTTGATTAGGTCAGTAAATGATTAAATTTTTATTTATTGTGTCATGTTAGTGTATTGGGTAGTCAGAGTCACGTGAAATTATTGACATCGATATTTATCCTTGAATTTTTTTTACTAGGAACACTAATGCATCTTGATGGCCTTTAAGATGCTCTCCTAGATCTACACCAAAATTATAATTAATTCTTGATAAAACCAAAAGTGGCAAAAAATTTAAAGTACTGCGGTTTGGCTCTGTTACAATTTATATTCATATTTCGGAGAAAACTTTAAAATGTATAAAACAATTTTAAATTTGTTATTTATCTTGAAGGTAACCGCTTATTAAGACTATAACACGTAAATTTTCTTGTCTTGTTCTGGTCGCAAAATGGGTCATTAAGCATTGCTGTAGTTGCTATTATTAATTACTTTGAGTCCTGCTAACAGCTAATAAAGCAAAAACCTTTAAGCATCCACGATATCTGATTAAAGTTTTTCAAATACCATCATGATGGTATGTTCATGTGCATTCAACTGTGATCTGATGGTTTTTTGGAAAAATGTTAGGAATGTCGGTTAAATACCCTAACAAACGAGAGTTACTAATAGAAATGACGGTTTTTTCTTTTAGAATTGAGATATTTAATACTTTAGACGCCATTTGTTTGCAAGAGAGTCTTCCGCAAAAATTGCTATTTGCAATCTAACTAGGAATGTTAGTTTTGTCCATTTAAGCAAATTCGAAAGGAGATTGCCGGAAGTTGATTTTTCCATAACAGGCAACTGAGATGAGGCAAATGTGTGTGATATTATCTCTTTCGGTTTGAGAAAGGCAGGAATAAATGTTACAAATTTTGTTTAGAAGTGATTGATAGACATCAAGGATTTAGAGGACTACCTGGTGTGTGTCTTAAGCCTTTTTCGGCTTGGATTTTCTGCTATTTTCCGAGTCAATCATGTACAACGCTAGCCTTCACGGTGTCTAATAATGAATGGTTACACGACCTAAACGTCTGTCTTTACTTATGCGTGTCAGTATTATTATAAAATGCAGTTTTCCCAACGTTAATCTCCATTGCCTGTACACCACGATGATAAATAGATAAGATAATTGCGATAATACAAGTCTTATTTATGGGTGATTGCAAGACCGCCAATCAAGTTTAGAGAGACGAAATGGTTCTTGAAAGCAAGACGAGGTCATTTATTAAGGTAAAAAACCGCCCCATGTGCGAAAAAGTGCAATCATGGGCTATAAAACAGTCCAAATTAATTGCAATTGTTCGTCGTTAAATTTATTGCGCAATTTTCGGCAATTGCAATGCATCACGAGCCGGAAAATTTTTGACGAGAAGTGGGACGTCGCGTTTTAGCACGAATACGATTTCTGTAATGTTTTAATGGATACATATTATAATATTTTCGCATTATTTCGCACAGCTTGAAACAGTACAGGTGCGGCCAACAATGGATTGCATTTGGAATTTCATAATAGAGCAAGAATACTAAGTGCAATTTATCCGGGATGATTCAACTTAAAGCCTGAATTGGTTCTTGTAAGCAATTTGTAATGTCAAAATCGCGATTAGATGGAGAAGAGGTTCTTATGTGCCGCATTAGCGCAATAAAGACACAGAAAACCAACAAAAAGGTAAACAAATTGACGGAAAATAGCACTAAAAACTTCGTGGCTCGTTATGTAATTCTTAGAAATTTTGCTAAAGTACTGTTACGAGTCTAATGTTTCATTTCTACGTTTTTATAAAATTCTTATAATAGACTATCTCCTTATACATCTTTTATTTCTTTTAGAAACAGAAGCGCTTCATTTAGGTGTTCCTACAGTGTTATTAAAGACGAAAAAACGCAATACTGTGGTTGTAGTTACTTAAAAAGCAGAAACAATTATTTCTAATTACAAAATACTTTATTTTTCTTAATTTGTTTCAAGAAAATTTTAAATTAGGTAGGTACTTGATAATTTATTAAATACTAACATTTTGGTTACAAAACAAATCAAATAAGCATCTTTATTGTTGACAGACTATTACTGACACCCACTTTACAATACTATAAACCTCCACTTACAAAGTAACCACATTGCAGTAATAAATATCTGAGAAACAAAATTGAAATTTAGCTAAAATATATTTTTTGGCTTTGAAAATTGAGAAAAACACTTTACAGTAGGAAGAGGAAACTTTAACGCACGGTGCGGTAAAGTTATGAGATTACACTGAGCAGCTAGAATGCTAGAAATATTTAAAAAATAAATGCTGCTTATTGTAATTAAGTTTGTAAAAAAAACTTTACATTGTTTTTAATGCAGTAATAATTAAAAATAGAAAGCAGTGCAAGCTGCACGGTTTTGACACACACTAGTGCAAAATACTGCAAAGTTAAACGGAGCTTTGTAAAAAATTTGACAAAACCATAAGTTGGTTCTAAAGATACAGTAAAACTTCGACGATCTGCCATAGAAAGTAGTTTGAGTTATCGAAAATGGATATCCACAAATGTTTATGAAAACGTTTATGTTTTTGGAAAAAAAATTAGTTCGATTTTTCTGGAAGTTTCACTTATCTAGGTTCGAGTTATTTAAGTTCTACTGTAGTTGCTCTTAGTACTGTGATGAGAATAAAAACAGGTTGAGCTGTATATTTAATATTTTTTTTTTAATAAATGATAGAAATAAATTTCTAAATTAATTTTACAAGTTTAATCAAATAAATTTTTACATAAAAGTAGCAGAGCGCTTTAGAGAGTAGTTATCTCTCACCACTAGTGCGCAAACAATAATGTAAAAAGGAAAATTATATAAAGTTTTGGCCAAAAATTAATCGAAATATTTTTCCAAACTGATGAAGAGCATTCATCTAAAACTGTTCAAGATATCAAGATACCAATTTTTTTGTTTAAAATAGACTTTCAGTGCTGCATACCCATATCTATCAAAATATTCTGTTTTTAGCATTGTAAACAGTGGTAGTTTTGATTTTTCTTCTACTGCTCTTGCTGTTTAATTTTTATTTTCTGCTGTCTGCTTAGTTTCTGCTCTTTCTTTCCTATTCAATATATTTTTTATTATACTGTTAACTTGTTTCAGTTTATTTTATCCTTGAATATTTTCGGGTGCAATTATGTATCCCAGTTGGTTGTAAGTATTCTCTCTGATGTCCTTCCATTTACTTTTTTTTATATTATTCTTTGCAGATCTTTTTGGGTAACTTCTGAAATTACCATGTTCTGTAAGAGCTTGCATAAGGTCTGCTAGTGTTTGGAGCTAAGCAAACTTTTCAAATTTAGAACTAGTTTCTTTATCCATATTCTTTCTACTTTTCTTTCCAAAACCTGTACTGCAATCCGTCTGTACTGTGCATGTAATCCGCTTCTATCTTTTAGTTCGTAAAATAGTCTGTTTTTGATAAGTGTTTCTAGAAACTTATTGCTTAGAGAGTTGATTGTTGAGCTTGCTACTTCTGTTGGTTTATCGAGTTTTAATATTAAGAGAACTGTGGCTACTATCCACTCATTAAGAAATTTTTGAACTCAATTCAGGCTGTTTATTGTTGCTAATCGTCAATTGGAAAATCATTTTACTCCGATTTTTATAGCATCTGGTAGTATTTAATCTATTCTTAGTAATTTTTTGCTTTTTATACTAGCTGTTGTCATTTTAAGCTCTTCCAGTGTAAAAGGTGTAGCTGTATAATCTATTTTACCTACCTTCCAGTCTTCATTCACTGTTAGGAAAAGGTCCAATACTAACTGTTTTTTTTAGTGTTCAATTCATAGGGTCTTAGAGCATTTTTTTTTTGCTACTATCTGGTATGCATTCCTCTATATATCGTTATCAAGCTCTTGGAGCAAATTCTTCCAGTGTCTGTGTATTGAATCTTAAATGAACTTACTCAATTTTTTTCTATAGTTTTATTAGAGTCTCACTTTTTTTTTTATTGTGTTGTCTGCTTTTTGCTGAATATTTCTGCCTTTTTCTAATTTCGCTACATTTCATTTTTTCAGTTATGTCTTTATTAAAATAAAAATTGTGTTTGTACACAATTTTTATAGATTTGCTTTATGTTTTGTCCACTGTTCTCATTTCACTATCTGACTTATTGCGTTTTCACTTTTTCGAATGACTGACTTCTAGAATCATCTGAAAGTATGTTTTTTAAACTATTCTGGAAGCTTCACGTTTTATTGGTTATATGAATCATAAATCAACTGATGAATCATCCGAAGCGCTTTTTTTACTTTTAAATAACAGACTGTTTAATTTTGAAAAACTTAAAAAATAATGGGTTATTAAAATATATATAAATATAGAAGTATTGCGAGATTTACTGAGTTGATTAATGTTCTCATTAATAAAAAAATTAAGTCGACATTAATATATTATTGAGTAGTTGTAATTAGAAACCTACACTATCATTTATTTTTATTAATAAACATATTCTTAATACATTTTTTACATCCGAAATGTTGTCAAAAAAAGACTTAAGAGGCAATTTTTCTTAATTAACAACCATTTTTCTCATTTATAGCTGTTAACACTTCGGTATATCTTCACAATAAATTTTCGAACGTCATTTCGTTAATTTTTTTAGTACATAAATGGCGTGTTAATTTCTCCATCGTCGTTAAAACACTGCATTCCAAATTTGGTATCTCCAATGCGTTTCTCATTTCTAATTTATTAATTACTGCGTTTAAACAAGTGCCACCTTGTATTTATGTTTATTACATTAAACTCTTCTTTGAATCTATTATCCCCGACAGTTGCAGATTCATCGCAACTATAAACAGTGTAAATGTCAAAATTACAAATCACATAACGCACATGCAAAGACAACTGAACACGAACGCATGTTTATTTTCTTCTTCGATATGTATCTAACAAATTGACGAATTAGGGGATGGAGAAAGGTTACGTGTAATAATACTTATTATCAAGGCTTTGTTACTCGTGATTAAGTGTGTTTTGTAAATTCCATGCAAGACATGCAAATTATGAAACATCCTTTAGTGTTTTGTGGATAAAACAAGCACCTTGAAAATGGGGTTATTATTGTAATTAGAAATAAACGATTTTTGGCGTCGTGCATCACGTTTTTTAACACCACATTAAGCTAATTGTTTGGATAGAGAAGTGACTTGCACTGTTCTAAATAACCCAATTTAGACTTTTTACTATTAACTCTAATTGGGAAAAAATTGGGCTTCATGGGTGTTCTCTGAGTCAGTGGAATATAGTCTGTCTCATGTCTGTATCCCCATTTGTAATAAAATTATTAAAGTACGCCTCAATCTAGAACATATAGCTAGCTCTATGTGAATTTAACATTTGATAGAACACAAATAACAAAATATTTAAATAATAAAAATTATGTAATTTTAGTAACAAATTTCAGAAAACTTTGTTGCTGCAACAGAATTCAATACAAGGAATTATACTCTTATACCCAAAACTTTAACTATTAACATAAAAAAAAATTATTAAAAACTTGCCGTTTTATTTAGAAACAACAGTCATTAAACTTAAATAACACAAATATCATTATCAATTCAATAAGTTGTTGTGGTTTCTAACATAGAATACATTAAATAAAGATAAATTTGTAAACTAGTGCCAATATTTTGGAAACTTTTTATATAGAATGTTGGTTTGCATGTAATTTCTAGAATGATTACACTCGTCCTAGAAGCTTTGTCTTCGTCGTTGCGTTTTACTACAAATGGGGATAAGACCGTGAGACTTTACCCGAGACCAGTATCGGAATACTTTTCTTATTTTATATTTATATAAACAACATAAGCAATTATCAGATCGGTTTTAACGAGGTAACAACAAATGCAATAATTTTGTTAAATTTTTGCCGACGTTTCACTTTTATTTAAGTTAAAGCTTCTTCACGGCATTTAATTTTTAAACAAAAGAATCTATTATGTCTAACCAGATGTGCTTGATATCTCAAAAAATTTCAGGTATACGATCAAAATGTTTAAAATGTACTGGCAATTTTGTTCTAGATATATTTCAAGGTCAATATACAAGGTGATTTTTTCAAAATAGTCTGCCCCAATTATCTCGGTAATGATTTTGATTTAAAATAAACCCGAACATGTTTGATTTTTCTTGCTAGGAAGACAAGTTTTTGTGGTAAAATCTCATTGATCCTACTACCCTCTTAAGCACAGGACCGAGCACCCTTAGCATATGAAAAGAGAGAGTCATACCCTTAGACCATTAACGAAACCGCTTCGCTGTAATGGACTGCTAATACGGTTTAGAAATGCACGAAAACATCTAAAGGACAAAAGTATATCTTGGTCCTTTACTGTGCCGGAACGATTTCAAATTTTTGCTGTGTAACGTTGCCATATCATGTTTTTAAAATTGAATTTAGTGTAAAAAAATAATACATAGGTCTGCAGAATAAAATAGATTGCATAAGCTTTAAAAATTTTGCAAATGTTACATATTGTTTCTATTTAAAATTGGCTGTTTAATTTTTTTAATCCCCAACTTTGAAGCAAAATAAATTTGACAACTGCGTACACCGGCGCGTGGTGTTGAAAAGAAAGAAAGAAAATATGTATTTCTGTCACTTGCATGTTGGCGTGTAACTCACGCACAGGAAGGTTAGGAGATTGGCAGTCCATTACAGCGAAGCGGTTTTGCGAATGAATGGTCTAAGGTAATACCTCATGTTAAAAGTTTTTGAACATTGCTCTTTCTGCTGATTTACTTTTGTTTTTATTTTCTTTGAAATCTTCTGAAAATAACTTGATTTGAAGCAAGTTATTTTTTTAAAAAACAGGTTGATTTTTAGATCAAAAATGTCTACTTTAGTCTAGTATGTAAATGAGCAATCACTCACTCATTTGATCTTCATAAACCTACTCTTAACCTGACCTGATAAATTTTGCTTCGAATAATAATAAAGTGTTGTTTTATCTAATCAAATCATTTTAAATTAATAACGCAAACGTCATCGATCAAATTGGGGTGAAAATGAGTCAAAAAAAAATAGTTAGTTGTCAAAATTGTTATTTAGAATATAAACTGGCATTTGGTCTAACTGGCATTTGAGAAAAGATAAACTATTGGTTGATATCTCAGAAAATATTTATTGCGGAACAAAGATGACGACAGATTCACAATTCTCAGAACTTTTTGCGACAAAAAACATAAATTTTACAATAATTTAGTAATCAGGATTGTCAACCAACACATGTTAAAAAATTCTTTTGTAATTAAAATTTTGTCTGTGGGAAGATATTGTGACGCGAACGACTCAATTCTAAGAAGCGGTGAATCAGAGTATCGAGTATTGTGTTGTGGACCGCTCACTTCTAGGAACTGAATAGAACTTCGAGTATTATTTACGTTTTGAATGGGTTTATTTATTCTTGTTTACGTCGGCATTGTTTGTCGCTATTGTGATTGAATTCCAATCATCTTGCCGAATTGAAATAATTCAGGAGAAACGCGAGAAAATACTCGAAAGTTCTGGAAAGAGTCCATACCCATATATATATGCGAGACAGCGAGTCAGTCAGTCTGTCTGGTTTTGGGAGAGCGACATAAAGGCGAACTCCGGCGATATCCAGCGAATTTAGAAAGCGATAAATTAAAGTGTTTTGTGTTCCGTTAGTGATTTAGAATATTAGCTGCGTTAATTAGTTGTAATTAATTTGATTTGTAAATAAACTTGCCGAGAAATTATCTCCAGCTCTTTAAATCAGAAACCCACATATAATAAACGTCACACTGGTGTCAGAAGTGGGATTTAAAGAAGCTTGGTGGACAAAGAAAAGTTTATGTCTCTGGAACCTTCTGGAAGAACAACAAGAAGTCAGACAAGAACCATGGAGGAACAACTTCGTGTATTCTTCGAGAAACTAGAAAAACAACGCTTGGAAGATAAAGAAGAACAGAAGAAATTTCTAGAAGATCAAGAAAAACGACGACTGCAAGAAAAAGAAGAAGAAGAAAAACGTCGAATGGAAGAGCAAGAAAGAATTTTCGAAAAATTCGATACCTTACAAGATGCTCTTAAGAAAGATGTCGAAGAAGTAAAAAAGGAATTTGAGGAAAAAGTTTTCGAAGTAAAAGAAGAAGTAAAAGAAGAGATAAAAGAAGTTAGGGAAGAATTAGAAAAGAAAGTTTTAGAATTGGAAAGTAAAATGAAGAAACTTGGAACAGGACAAATTTTAGGAAGCGAAGTAACATCGCAACGAGTAAAACCCCCAACTTTCGATGGTCAGTCTTCGTGGTCAATGTATAGGAGGCAGTTTGAAGCAGCGGCGGAGATAAATTGCTGGAATGATGAAGAAAAAGCCACAGCTCTGGTGTTAGCACTGCGAGGACCAGCTCTCCAGCTGCTTCAGAATGTATCTGATCGTGATCAGAAAAACTATCACGCAGTGGTCAACGCCTTGGAATTGCGCTACGGAGACCAGCACATGGACAGAGTATACCAAATGATGCTTAAGTCCCGACATCAGAAAAGCAACGAAAGTTTGCAAGAATATGCCGCGGAAATAGAAAGATTGGTTAATTTAGGTTATCCTTCCGCACCTGCAGACCTTCGCCATGAGATGGAAGCCAGCGCATTTATTGATGGTTTAAGAGATGGCGATTTACGACGTTATCTACGTCTACATAGATATAAAACCTGTGCTGACGCGCTTATCCACGCGTTAGAATATGAGGCGGCAAATGAAGACTTTTCACGACGACCAGCTCAACGCGTGCGATTGATGTCCGCAGAGGAAACTCCAACAAATAATTGCTGCTGCGAAGAACTGAAGAGTATGTTGGAAAAGATGCAGCAGACACCAGCACGCACTGGAGGACGGCCTAAGTGTTATGGTTGTGGTAAGATAGGCCATATAAGAAGGGATTGCCGCCAACGGGGAAGGTCTGAGGATGTAAGGAGGGGTCAGGAAGATGTCACAGGCCCCTCAATTTCCCGGCATCAGGAAAAACTAATTTCAGCTAGCACTTTGGGGCGTGTGCTAGCTGATACGCCCAAAGCCCCTAGGATCATCTCCGTCTCGCAGCTAGGAAAAGGAAATGATAGTCTGTTGCTGGATGGACGAATCAACGGTCGAGACACCAAGATGACGGTTGACACGGGAGCAACACTTTCTCTAGTGAGACGGGACATGCTGGAAACATCTCAAAATATCTACATGACAAGATGTAACTTCGTTTTGAAAACCGCTACTGGTGAAACAGCACAAGTACATGGAGAAGCTAATGTCAAACTTGAGATAGGACCATTCAATATTGTACACCGAATGGTTGTAGCTGAGATAGTTGATGAAGTGATCTTGGGTTTGGACATTATGGACAAATATGGATTTGTGCTGGATATTAAGAACAGGATGTTACAAATGGGAAACGAAGAAATCTTGTTACATTCTGCGACCGCTTCATCGGACCATGTAAACATCATCGTCTCAGAATCAGTTCGTGTCCCCGGCAATTCTGAGAAAATTGTGCTGGCAGAGTTGGAAAAAGATCCTGGGGGATACCGAACGGGAGTTGTTGAACCGGACATGACGAAATTCACGAATGCGACACACAATAAACAGATCTTGGTAGCTAGAGCACTCGTTGAGGCTGGTGGAAAGATTCCTATTCGCATAGCCAATCTCAGCGAAAATCGAGTTACGTTGCAGAAAGGGGAACAGATTGGCTTCTTTCAGCCTGCATTACGAGTTGTTCGTTGTGAAGAAAAGGACAACAAGAGTTACCAGGAAGGAGAAGGTAAAAATAACCCGGAATTGGAAAATTATTTTCTGGAAGAATGGCAACACTTATCAGAAGATCAGAGGAAAGCAGCCACTGCTTTTATTCGAAAGGAACAAGACATTTTTGCAATAGGGGACAAGATTACGGGAAGAACTAATTTGGTACAGCATCGAATTAATACGGGATCAGTACAACCTATTCGTCAGCCCCCGAGAAGACTCCCCTTTGCGAAACAGGAAGAAGTGGCTCGAATGATCGAAAAAATGAAAGAAGATGGCGTCATTGAAGATTCGTCAAGTCCCTGGTCTTCACCAGTTGTACTAGTAACAAAGAAAGATGGGTCAACTCGTTTCTGCGTTGACTATAGACGGCTCAACGAAGTAACGAAGAAAGATAGTTACCCACTTCCACGCATCGACGATACACTGAGCATGTTAGCTGGTTCCCAATGGTTTTCTACTTTAGACTTGAAGAGTGGGTATTGGCAGGTTGGAATTCACCCTGAGGATAAGGAGAAAACTGCCTTCTCGACTGGAACTGGGCTCTACCAGTTTAATGTTATGCCTTTTGGACTTTGTAATGCGCCAGCTACGTTCGAGCGGCTAATGGAACTTGTCCTTCGAGGGTTGACTTGGAGAACTTGCCTTGTGTACCTTGATGATGTGATGGTTATTGGGAAAACTTTCGAAGAACATCAAAGTAACCTGCAAGAAATTTTCAGCCGATTGCGAAACGCTCGTCTTCAACTTAACCCTAAAAAGTGTTGCCTTTTCCAAAGAAAAGTCAAGTTTTTGGGACACGTTGTTTCATCGAATGGGATACAAACTGACCCTGAGAAGACTGCAGCCGTACGGGAATGGCCCCGACCTAATGATAAGCACCAACTACGAAGCTTTTTGGGTCTTTGCACCTACTATCGCCGTTTTGTCAAAGGATTCGCCGATATTGCCAAACCTCTTCATAAACTGACCGAAAAGAAGACGCCTTTTATTTGGGACAAAGAGTGTGAATCGGCCTTCAAAACATTAAAAGTTACACTCTGTACGGGACCAATACTTGCTTACCCAAGGGCAAAAGGTCAGTTTATTTTAGATACGGACGCCAGTAATAATGGAGTTGGCGCAGTATTAACTCAAGTACAGGATGGCGAAGAGAGGGTTATCGAATATTATAGTAAGGTTCTTTCTAAACCTGAAAGGAATTACTGTGTCACCCGAAGAGAACTGTTGGCTATCGTGAACGCGGTAAGCCATTTCCACAAATATTTATACGGCCAACATTTTACAATAAGGACAGATCATGCCGCTTTAAAGTGGCTGTTAAATTTGAAGAATGCTGAAGGTCAAACAGCGAGATGGATTGAGAGACTTCAGCAGTATGATTTTGAAATCAAGCATCGCTCGGGAAGGTCTCATCAAAATGCAGACGCCTTGTCCAGAAGACCGTGCAGAGCCGACTGCAAACATTGTAGCCAACGAGAACAAGCTGACCACCTGTGCAACCTTAGAAGGCTAGTTTTGCAACCTACTGACGGATGGACAGCTGAAGAAATAAGAACAGAGCAACTGCAAGACGATGAGATCGGACCGATTTTACAAAGCAAGGAGAACGGAAATGTAAGACCGCAATGGCATGACATTTCAAATAAGAGTCCTGCTCTGAAGGCGTTGTGGGCACAATGGGACTCCCTGAAAGTCGAAAATGGGCTGCTCAAAAGGGCTTGGGAAAGCGCGGATGGAAAGACGGTAACAATGCAGCTAGTCCTACCGAAGAGTCGCGTAAAGGAAGTCTTAAGGGAAATCCATGATGGAAGATCTGGAGCTCACTTCGGCGTCAACAAAACCTTGGGGAAGGTTCGCGAACGCTTTTATTGGGTCAATAGCCGAGAAGATGTCGCTAATTGGTGCCGGAAATGTACAACATGTGCTGCGAGTAAAGGCCCGAAAACTCGTAGCCGGGGAGCCATGAAGCAATACAACGTTGGGGCTCCGTTTGAGAGGATTGCGTTGGATATTGCGGGTCCATTTCCAGTCACCGACTCGGGCAACAAATACATTATGGTTGTTGCCGACTATTTCAGTAAATGGCCTGAGGCATACGCGTTACCAAACCAAGAAGCTATTACTGTGTCTCGTGCTTTGGTGGATAATTGGATTTCTCGTTATGGGCTTCCCATGGAAATGCATTCGGACCAAGGGCGAAACTTTGAGTCAGGGGTTTTCCAAGGAATTTGTGATCTCTTGGGTATTCGGAAAACCAGGACTACACCGCTGCATCCTCAGTCCGACGGAATGGTCGAGCGCTTTAACAGCACCATGGAAGAGCACCTATCGAAAGTTGTAGAGGCCCATCAAAGAGATTGGGATCGCCATTTACCGTTGTTTTTGTTGGCTTACAGAGCGGCGATCCATGAAACTACAAATCAAACTCCAGCCAAGATTTTGTTTGGACGGGAACTCCGCTTGCCTTGTGACCTTGTGTTTGGGACACCCACTCAAGAACCCAAGGAAGTTAGAAGCTATGTAGAAGAGCTTCAAGAGACGATGTCCCATATCCACGACTTGGCTCGAGACCGAATTGAGATTGCCAGTGACAGGATGAAGACGCGGTACGATTTGAGGGCGAATTCGGTAGGGTTTCAAGAGGGAGATTTGGTCTGGCTATTTAACCCTCAACGGAAGAAAGGGCGATGTCCGAAGCTTCAGCCGAAATGGGAAGGCCCTTATACCGTACTGACCCGACTTAACGACGTGGTGTATAGAATCCAAAAGAACCCCAGGGCTAAGATGAAGGTAGTGCATTTAGACCGTTTAGCCCCCTATGCGGGTTCAAATGACGATGAATGATTGTTCGAGACGAACAATTCTTAAGAGGGGGGTAGTGTGACGCGAACGACTCAATTCTAAGAAGCGGTGAATCAGAGTATCGAGTATTGTGTTGTGGACCGCTCACTTCTAGGAACTGAATAGAACTTCGAGTATTATTTACGTTTTGAATGGGTTTATTTATTCTTGTTTACGTCGGCATTGTTTGTCGCTATTGTGATTGAATTCCAATCATCTTGCCGAATTGAAATAATTCAGGAGAAACGCGAGAAAATACTCGAAAGTTCTGGAAAGAGTCCATACCCATATATATATGCGAGACAGCGAGTCAGTCAGTCTGTCTGGTTTTGGGAGAGCGACATAAAGGCGAACTCCGGCGATATCCAGCGAATTTAGAAAGCGATAAATTAAAGTGTTTTGTGTTCCGTTAGTGATTTAGAATATTAGCTGCGTTAATTAGTTGTAATTAATTTGATTTGTAAATAAACTTGCCGAGAAATTATCTCCAGCTCTTTAAATCAGAAACCCACATATAATAAACGTCACAATATATTTAAAAAATATAGTACGGGAATTACCCCAGGTCAGTCGTTCATCTCTTTTTAACTAGTGATAACTGAATGAAACGAAAAAAAAAACAGATTTTTGAATGCCAAAGTTTAAAAATTTCAAATTTTGCTGTCAAATTAACTATAACTTAATTTATAAGTTTTTATAGCATTGGCAGCTTAGGGCAAGAGAAAGAGTGACTTATGCCTTACTTCTGTTACAGATTTCATTCTTTGATTGTGCTTCTTCCTTGTTTACATTGCGCTATTAAAATTTTTATTTATAAAAAAATTAGGATAGCGATGGTAATCTTCTTTTCTGATATAAAAGTACACGTACGGCTAGTTACTAAAAAAAGCCACACTATGAGGTAGGTCACTGACTAGCCCTCTTGCCACGATTTTACCTGATTATCATTTATATTTAAGTCAAAAAACATATATTTAAAGACAATTTAATATTGCCAAATTATTGCCAAAGATATTTTTAAAAAGCACTTTAGTGATTGAAAATTTTGTGTATCGATAGATATCTTAAAAAATATTTATCATCAAACTAAAATAAAAAGTTACGCAAAATCTTCAAAAATTTTTAGATCAAAAGACATATACAGTGATACTATAAATGATTGAAGCAAAAATAGTAGGTGGTATGCCTGAGTAGTTGGTAGCTGCTTTTGACAAGCATGTTAAATTTGAATTTTATTATGACATTTAGTATGTAGTACCAACAGAAAAATATGTTACCAACCACAAAATTAACAATTATTTTATTATCCCGGTTTAAAAAAAAATAGAGATCAGGGTTAGCAGAAGATATTTCAGAAAAACACTTTGGTGAAAATTGTGTATATCAATAAATATCTTAAAAAATACAAGTATCCGGTCGGGTTAGGTCTAAATTAATATCAGATTTAATATGTTTTAGCTATTTTGTCACACTAACTAAAAATCATGGTTATTATATGACTAACTGTGACTACTTTTATTTTTTTATTACTTTAATTAAATTAAAAATAATAAATTAATTATTCTGTTTGATATTCTTTGAGAAATAATAGAATATTGGTCGATATCTTACAAAATAATTTTCTTAGTTATTAGAAAAATAGGTACAGACCGACAACTCTCCGAAATGTTTACATCAGAAGGCTTATATTTTAAAACATTTAGTAATCAGGGATGCAACAGACAATTTTTTTTGAAAAACACTTTTGTGATAAATTTTTTTTATGTTGGTCAATACTCCAAAAGTAACTCTCAAAACAAAATTCTTTTGTTTAAAAATTGCGGATTTGAAAGATTTGAAAAAAATGTTTTGACTCAAATAAAAGCGAAACGTCGGCAAAAATCCAACAAAGGTATTGCATTTGTTTTTCCATTGTTAAAACGGATCTAATATTCGTTATTATGTACGACAAACTAGAAAAAACATAAATATAAATAAATAAGAGAGATAGCAGATAGAACAAAAAATTTGCCAATTAAGAAGACTGAAGAATAGAAAGATTTTACAAAAGAAGATGTAGAAAAAGAATTATGCAATATGTTGAAGCATAGACAGTTTTTGTTTCTAAATTTATAAAAGAGTATTTGAATCTTGTATTGGAAAGGGATTATTCACTGCTATTTGTTTAATAATAAGCCATTCTTTTTTAAAAACAATAATGTTTAAAACAAAATAAAAATGTCTATATAATTAAAAACTAAATGCGGTTATGATGTAAGAATAACAATGTTTGGAATTGGAAGAAATTGCAGTAGATAATGTAGGTTTTCTATAAATTACAAAAAAATGACTTTTCTAATTATATTAAAAGCTAAAAATAGAATGCAAGATTTTGTTTCTGTTTCTACAGTAAATTTAATGTTTTTATGTAATGAGTTAGAGTTAATAACTAAAAGAAAATTATCTAATTCTGCTTTAAAGAGATGACGTCATTAATATATCTAAACCAGCAAATATGCTTTGAAAAAATTTCAAAATTTTGCTTATATTTGTTTGTAGTTATGTCTTTATTTATATTATAATAAAATTTAAAAAAATCCTGATTTAAAACTAATTAAAAAAAATTAAATAAATACCGTGTAAAGAAAGAAGTGAATCAAAAAGAAGATTTTATTCATCAAACAGAAATGAAATTGTTGAAGCTACGGGTCCCTAATACTAAAAGGTTTACCGGAAAATGCTCGGTAAGCTTGTGTGCCAATCCGGCACTGCTCCGAGTTACCTTCAATAGAACTATTAATTTTTTTTTGTTTAATAATTTCAATTACTTTCGATTTTAAGTGTGAAATTCTAAATGGTGTAGATAAAGCAAGAAACGAATCTCATTAAAGGGAAGTAAATGCGAATTAGCCATCCATTCTTGCCAAGATTTATGAGGTTTCTTGCCATTGCTCAATTCGAAAATAAAAAGGGCCGTTCAGGCCGAAATGTCCATATTTAGAAAACTTAATGAAACTAATAATGTGTTCACAGAGTGTGTTTATATATAATAGCCGACAGACGCGTGTTATTTATGACCATGCACAATCAGACAACTTTATTTGCAGATATTGTTGGCTCGATTATTATAATTTCGTCATCTCTCTATCGTTTTATAAATAAATTACCTCTCGTTAAAATCTTTGACCTAGTACCCAAATTTGACAATTATCCTGTAATGAAGCCCATAACAGTCAGCATTGACCTCACAAACTCAATTTAGATGATGTTTTGATAAACAAGTCGACTTTAAGCCTTCCTGACGTTTTGACACGTGTCTTTATCTCACCTAGACACTTATTACAGATAAGGTTTTTGCAGGATTTTTCTCAGGATATTGTGGTGAGACATCACGTACTATCTGAGCCTTGAACTTGCCGATGACATCTATAAATGAATGAATGAACAGATCATTACTCATTAACGAGGATGCAAGACGATTAAAAATAGACTGCCTGGCGACAATTTTTATCGGAAGGAAGGAGTTGCATTATATCCTGGTAGATAACCAAATTACGTAATTGCATTTCTTTCCCTAAATTATTAATTTTGATGACAGTTTTCACTCGCCAAGAAATCTTATCCTTGCGTGGGTGGCTAATTGCGGCGACAAATATTGCACGAGATTCTTTATTAATACATAACGATGGCTAAAAATAGATTTTTAAACAGGTGTTTGATTATTTTCTGTGTGAGGTAAACATGAGTAGGTTCTACTACATGATATAATAAATTTATATCTCTTTAACTCTCACTAATTTCAGAACGTTATTTTCGTTAATAAATCTAGCAAAATTTCACAAAGATTTCGGATCGTTTTTATAATTATAAGAGAAAAAATATGATAGTGAAGTTGAATAAATTTAAAAAAGGAAAATTAACTAAAATGTTTCATAATAAGAGAAACAGTAAAGAGGTTTGACTCCAGTAAAATTTTTAAGAAACAAAAATAAAATCTATAAATAAATAAAACGAAAAAAAAACTTTCTTGAGTGAATAGTAAGCATTTTTATACCTACATATACAGGATCATCATAAATGTTTGTGATCCAAGTTAGCTATGATTTCTGTATTTAATTTGGTGTGTGCCTCTTTACAATAACATAAATTCTAATTTGATAGAAGCATTGATACAATAATCGCAGCTGTAGTTTATAATTGGTTGGATAATTGTAAATATATGAATTATAGTATATTAAGTATGGAGAACGGTAAGGAATGCTTACCGTTCGAAGACAATTGTTTGGAGGAGGAGCGAAGCGACGATTGGAGTTTCTAGAATAATAATAATAATAATTTATATCAATACATTTGTGATAATCGGGAAGATTGAAACTGAAAACTTTGGGTGGCTGTGCCATGGTTGCTATGGTTTTGTTCCAAACAAGTAAAATTGTCTTTTTGATACAATCATTCCTACATAGTTCTGTTTTGTGGTTCCGTTTTCGAAGCAAATATGAGCGATAGTGATGATCTACCGGATGATTTAGAAGACGCTTGGCAAAAAGGATGTTCGGCAATAATTCCAGAAAAATCTAAAGCCCGATATGAACAGACATACAAGTTGTTTAAGGAATGGCGTAAAGCAAAGAAGATTTCTGTAAATGAAAAGAGCTTGTTAGCGTATTTTGTGGTGAGAAGTGGACACTTGAAGGCCCCAGGCAGTTTATGGGCGGAGTATTCTATGCTGAAGAGTACAATTTTTCTCCATTATGCTATCGATATTTCTAAGTTTGCTACCTTAATTGCTTATCTTTAGAGAAAAAATATTGGATATCGGCCTAAGAAGGCTAAAATTTTTACCAAAGAAGACATGGAAAAATTCTTGAATGAAGCACCAGACGAACAATTTTTAATTCAAAAGGTATGTTGTAGATGATGAGGTGGTACACCTGAGTTCTAAGGAAACAATATATTTGCAGGTAGCAATGATAATGGGAGTATCGGGCGCTTGTAGACGAGAGGAATTGTACAATATTAAATGAGTGACATAGAAGAACATGAAGAAATGTTTATAGTAATTATTCCAAATACAAAAACGAATATTTAGCGAACGTTCACAGTTATTAATAAAGAAAATGAAGCAGTTCGTTATTTGGAAATACTTCGAAAATACATAAGAATTCGACCAAGCAACCCAACGTCAGATCATTTATTTCTAAACTATCGAAATGGCAAATGCACTAGGCAAGTCACAGCAAAAGACACAATTGGAAGCTGGCCGTCAAAAATTGCAAAGTATTTAAAGTTGCAAGCTCCTGAAGGTTTTACTGGACACTCGTTTCGACGCACATCGGCTACACTTTTGGCGAATAACGGAGTTGATGTGTTGGGATTAAAAAGACATGGTGGGTGGCGTTCATCAACGGTGGCCGAGAGTTACGTGGAAGATTGCCTCCAAAACAAAATTGAATTTGCTCATAAAATTTTACACAGCGATGTTGGTGGACTATTACAACAACCTGGGACTTCTACGTCGGAAAGTTTGTCTATTAACACTAGAAACTCAAATGCGAGTGGCATTACTACCATTAATTATAATAATTGTACATTTAATTTTAATAAATTATTCGCAAAATTGTTTTTTTTTAGATTTAATTGCTTACCGTTCACTGAACGGTAAGTGAATTACTTACCGTTTTGTTACACGTAGCAACCAGTAACAGCAACCTACCGTCGTGGAAGCAGTAAACAGTAAACTGATAAAAACAACCAATCGCGCAAAAATAATTATAAGCAAAGACGAATTACATAAACACAAAAATCCGCTCTCGCCACAACTAAAATTTACTTAAAAATAGCAACACATTAGGTAAACACATTTTTTTATTGACGATTATTTATTCTTCTAATGTTCTCCATTGTGTTATATGCAAAACACCACTCTCCTGTCTTTAAGAATGTTTTGTGACATGATTTCACCGACATTAAACGATAAACTAACGATAAAAAATATTTTTATAAAAAACAAAAGTTACTTTTCAGAATTTTGCGACTTACGTTTGTGAGAGGTTTTCAATCAAGTTTGGTATAGAAGTTTGTCTAATTAAAAATGATTTAAATTTGGAGCCGGTTATTATCAAAAGGGCACTGTAAAATAAGATAAAATAGGTTGGAAGACAGTTTTAGTGTCAAAACTAGTCACAAGTCAATAAATAATTAATTCAAGAAATAAGAGTTATTTTACCTTAAAATCTCTACGAGCAATTCTAGCTTGCTTTATAACATACGAACACTGACCAAATCAAAGTTTTAAGTAAATACTGTATAAAGTTTGTTTTGCTAAATTTTTGTCAGTCCATGAAACGTATAGTCAAAATTTTGCCTAAATATTGTGAGCTCAAAACAGATTTTTAGAGTAACTTCTTGCTGCCATGTTTTCTTTAATATATACTTCTTTTCATAAACTACATCACTAAAGAAAATTAGTTTTCTAAAAACGTTTTTTACCAAATTGTTGAAAACACTAATTTTCCCAGCTCTTCTACATGACTTTCCCTAATCATCATCTAACTAACTAAATTGAAAATTTATTTCTGAAAACAACTCTTTACGTTAGTTGTCTTATTGAAATAATTTTCTACAAATCTCTAACTATTGTTGTAGAAGTTTTATGATTAAAAAAGCTTCTATACAAAATCTCAAAAAAATATGCCAAAAGATTTAATTCAAAAATTGTTACTTTGCAATAGTATCTTTTGACTTTTGGTAATAAATTGTAAGCAGTTGGTTCTGTCTTAAAACGCTTAATTCTTAGAGTCAACAGTCTTAAGCGAAGTTTGTATGTCTATAGTCTTTCCCACCTTTTTGTGCTTTCATACTTTGGAAAAAGTATATTCTCCTAGAAGAAAATTACTTAAAAAAAGTTGTTCAAAAAAATTGCGTTTCTACTTCTAAGCCTTAATGATCTACTCTCGTAAATATATGTAGGTAAGTTTTATCTTTTATGTTATACCTTATTTGCTCATTGTTCCTTTATTTAATGGTAATAAAAACTTCTAACATTGAAATTTTTATTATTGTAATCTTCACACTTTATTAAGCGTGCCACTCGTTACACGAGCCCAGACCCGACCCGCGATAAATCCACGTTTGCCCACACATTAAACGAGCCCTACTGGCCTACTAAAAAAAACCTCATTCCTTTATTAAACGTAGTGAGCCCTGAAGAGTGAGACTGTCAAAATATTATTATGGTTCCCGTTTTGTCTAAAAAGGCAAAAGTTGCATTGGGGGTGGGTTCAATTCTTCTAATAGATGAAGAAAAAAAAAAGAAAACGTGTTTGAGTGAAAAAATGGTTACAGAAACGAGAGCAGTTTTTACATCTACATTTAGTAAAATGTTTAGAATCATGCGAGCCACTTGACGTTGCGAATTATCTTAGAATGAGATACGACGTTTTCCACGAATTATTAACCTTAATAAAACCTCTCATTAAAAAAAATCATTCTGTTTGGAGAAGCACTAGGTGTTGAAGAACGACTATTGGCAACCTTAAGATTTCTTGCAACAGGAAGGACTTATTAGAAAATTTTTTGTATTATTTATTCTAAATTACTTGGTAGTATCATTCCGGAAACGTGACGTGCTATATATAAATCTCTAAAGAAAGAGTATTTACGTCTAATTAAATTCGTAGTCCTATTTCTGATCGAACCCTTTGTTTATATATATTGTTCCTTCATGTTTCAACACAAAAACTTTTTTGCTTTATGTTTGCGTTTGATGTATTATTTTTTCGAAGTCCATATACTATTCTTTCTTTCCAAAAGTCAGTTTCCAAGACTCTTGTTGTCTCTGATTTCTTCGAAATTTCTGCCGATTTCCTCTGTGCTTTGCTTACTACGACAAAGGATTCGAAATTCATAGAAACAAAAGTGGTTAGAGTTGAGTGAAATCAAATCTCTTTAATAAGCCTTTCTCATCGTAATTGTATAATTCCCTTATTATAATCTTCTTATGTCCTCTCTCTCTCTCTCTTGAATTTCTCAGTGTTTCTAAATTCTATCCCTTGTAGATGCTTATTATTCCATAGACATGGTTTGTCTTTGTACTACAAAATAAACTCTTTCCAAAATCTTTTGTTATCTTCAAAAGACATTTTGGACACAAGTGAAGAAAATTAAACTGCATTGCATTGCCTAGATACGTACAAAAAGGCTTCTGAGATCGCATACAAGACGGATTAGTCGGGTCGGGGTCGGGATTCGTTTATCAAATTTTGGCGAACTCCTCACTCGACTCTGACCCATCCGCGAGTTGTCCATTCATTAGCGGATCGGTCGGTGGACAAGTCAGGACCAACTGATCCGCCGGACCCAGCCGGGAGGCTTTAGAATTTGTAGACACTTTTGGTAGAAGTTCTAGTACTTACTAATAAGATAATTCTCTAAGTTTTGATATTCTGCAATGTTACCGTTACAATAATTTTACTGTTTACAGATTTCACATTTCAACAATTATTTCAATAGAAAATAACATAGTAAAAGTAATCGCTGTCGCCTGCTTTTCTAAAATTATCGCTTACTTTACTCGCTTGTTTGGTTCTCGCTAACTCACTGACTAATTCCCGATCAATCTTACTCTTTATACAATCGCACATTCTTCTAGAATGTACTGGAAGCCAAGACTCATTTTTCCCGGTTGGTTTTTGAAAAAGTCTGTGGAATTCCACGCCTCGATGCGCTTTCAGCGCGATATCTTTTTATTATTTTCTGGTGCTGTTTACTCTAAAATTTTCTTTCTTTTATTGTTATTTTTTATTGCTTATCACAGTATTTTTTTAAGAAGCAGAAAACGCAAGATTTTTATTGCAGTTATTAGATTTCACTGTTTCATTCGTTTCACATACTACATTCTCCGATTCTATTCTCATAAATACCCATCCTAAGGTATAATGGAGAAGGTCTTTGGAAAATACTTCAGTTGCTTCTTCCATATGCATGCACTTTTTTCTTTTGGACGAGAATTGATTTTGCATGAATCGCTTGATCCATTGTTGCTCTATGTTTATATTTTGATTAATGATGAAGTTGCTTAACTGAGATAGCATTGATTAATTCCACGAAGTTATGATTTTTGCATCAACATTGTAAACTCATTTAAGAACAATTAGATACAGTTTCTATACAAGGGCTGTGAAGAAACCATAATGATGAGTAAGTATGTCTATTAATTACGTCTCTTTAGTCCCTCGAATTTTTTCTGATTACTTCACTCTAAGAGGTTTAAGTCCTGTGATTTACTTTGTAAAAATTGGCATGTTTACATCATGATGCGCTCTTTGTGAGTTCTGTAGTCGCAGTCTATGGCCGCTTAAGCCGCTATTAAAGGATTATCCGATAGGCACTTACTTAATCAAGTCTCTTGACACGAGATGCATGTCACGTTGGTCTGTTAAAGCCTCTATAGCCAAGTATGGACGCTGTTACTGAACGTTTTTATTGTTTAATTGGTAAAACGAGCTCTTTTCTTAGAAATATTATGTGTTCAATTACCGCCATGGTAAATTAATTAATTTGCTTTAATTAATGAGAATGTTTGAGGTACAAGAATGTTGTAAGAGGTAATTGCAACAGTGCAAATATTTCCCCATTACGTGCCATCAAACTTAAAATAGTTACAGCTTTGTAGGTACTCAGAATTCATTAAAAATGAAGCGACGCGACGCTTTTTTTTAAATTCCTGAAGCTTTGCTACTGAAGAAGTACATTTACATAATTATCAATTGGAGGTAGTCTTTATGCTATTTAAATGAATATGTCTCAGAACTACGATGAAAGCTATCGGCATTGATTTTGGCAACTGATAGACAACTAAGGTTAAGTTTTTTAATAACAATTAATTACAATATTTGTTTTATTGCCTAATTAATTATTCTGTAAATCAATGTCAGCCTGACAGACTGATACTAGCAAGTTTTTTTTCCCCTCTTTAAATAAACAACTATTACAATGCAATTTTCTTTGCTTTTAGTGTGATGACAAGATTGTAATTTATTTTGTACATCAAATCATTATTATGATAAGTCTAGTACTTGCTTGTAATTTTTTGAGTGTTTTATGTTAAGATAAATAATGTTAGAACGTGTTGAGAATAAATTCCTGTACCATATATCAAGCGAATCCTTTCAGAAAAACAAGCTCAAGCTTGGATAACATCACATCGACAAAATACAGTTTATGGTAAAATTGACTCACAAGGAAATCATTTAAATAATTATTCGGATCGAAGCAAATTTACGAAATTTTGACACCACAAGTGCATAATTTCAGAAATGTCGCGTCCAAAAATAAATACATAATAAATATTAGAGAATAAAAATAAACACATCTTTTATTTAAAAATATATATTTTAGATGTGACCTCGACTTATCCTTTTGATTGTCCTGACCATCGCAATCCTGTTGGTTGTTTCAGTGTAGTGCCTCTCTTGTTTCAATTACAAGTCCTGATAAGTAAGTAAATATTGTTGTAGCAAAAAATTATAAATTTAACAATGGAAGCTTTACGCATTGTTATCAAAAGTAGGAGGGCATTATTACAAACAATTTGGTATTCAGTATAAAGCAAAATAACTAATGGTTTCGTATTTAAAAAATCAGTTACGTTGAAATTGTTTCAGAGAAAAATTATGCTTAATAACCTGTTAGTTTGTGACTTATCAGGAATAATTGGTAGATCAATTTCTAAATATAAGCAAAATTGCCTACTGTGACTAAAATCATAAATTTTCGGCTATATTACACTCAAAAAAGAACAATAATTTTCTACTGGATTATCTAAATAAAAAACCACTGATTGTTTTAGCTCTTAGCTCAAGTAGTAAACATAGTTAGAGACATGTATTTGACAGCTTCGGCGGAGATGATTGGTTTTAGTCACAATGGGCATTTTTGGTGTGGTTTAATATATGTAGGTAATTCCTGTCTTTTAATTTTTGTGTTACTTTAATTGAAATAGATAAAAAAAATCCACATATAAAGGAAGTTAACTGTTAAAATATGAGAAGTGAATAATGTTACAAAAACTTAAAGCAAATATATCGCAATATGAATTTATTGAATGTGTAGGTGGGTGAATTGATTCTGGGAGGTTATTTCAAAGAGATTATTGTTTATTGCAGCAAAACATTTCATCACTCGTATCTACGTATTCCATTTGTGTATTTTTTTTTCGAGAAGATTGCATCATAAAATCAACTAAGATTTGACAGGAATGAGTAGTTATTAAAGTGCAACAATAAACGAGCACTCGTAAGGTCAATAGTTTTTCACATTGTGAGTTAATTAGAGTTCGTGTATTGATTGTTATCAAGCGTCCATCCGAGCTAGGAAATTATGTAATTTAATAATTTTTCGCACAGTCGCTTATTTATCTATGAAACAGTTATATAATTAGCATAAAAGCAAGAAGCAGCCTTGACTAAGCTTTTCCCCGGTTGGATATGAAAGATGGCCAATATTAAACTAGTCTATAAAAGTAGTAAGTTTATTTTCTGTATCCATGAGTATCTACATGAGTATAATTAAATTTAAAGTGATACTGAGTCGAGTAAGCGTTTCCTATAATGTAATTGCGGCGGGTAGATTAGTTACGATTATAAATAAACGCGGGTGGCCTTGCTGACCTTACTCGGAATTTTCATAAAAACTTTGAATGCCGTTCACCGATTATCATCGCTACAAGACAAATACATGTGTAAGCTACGTGTAGGTGAGCTGTATTTTATTTTGAGTGGGTGCTGCTAGATTTTATGCAATTTTAATCAGAGGATAACTGTCACAAGGACCGGCGCCTCCTTCTCAACCTTAAATATCAAACTCAATTAAGACAATCCCGGAGATATCAAATTAATTATTATTGTTAAATCATTCTGTTCTACTTTAGCTCGTGTATTACCAAGGCCGGTGCACAATATAGCGCTAGCTGGGGTGCCATTGCCAAACGCCTTTTGATCGTCAGCTAGATCTCCTATTCTGACCTTTATAATTCAATTAACCGATACAATACAACTTTCAATCGATCAGGGGTATCATGTCGTAAATTTGCAATGCGTTATGTTTTGATAGCTAATATAGCTACTGTCTAGACAGAGACCAAGAATTCTTGGCTGCTTTCAAACAGGTGGTGTGAAGAGAAGGTGTTATAATGCGTTGTATAATTAACTGTAATGTATAAATCACGATGTAATAAACGACATTTAGAAGATGTTACCTAATTATATATGTAGGAATTTTCAAATAATAATAAATGGCATGTGCAACACAACCACAACTAAATACATCCAATACAAACATTAAGCGGAATATAATTGTTCTCTCAAGAAATAAAAATTATATATTCACTCTATAATGTTTTAAATAAACTACAATAGTAGCGGTTGCGTATTTTAAAGTTTGTATAAACAAAAAAAAGGCTTTCGACATTTGGTACACTGGTGACCCTGGAAAATTAAAAAATCCGCTACGGTTTGTCTCAAAATTTTAAAAATTTGACGATTTATTGTGATTGAAAATTACATTCTAAACAATTGATAAGCATGATGTCTGTAAAAATAACGCAGTTTGGGAATAGATACACAAATCTAAAAGCTTTTCTGTGTCAAAGTGTCTAAGTTTTCAATGGCTACAACTGTAAAATTATTTGGTGTTGCAGACACTAAGTACTAATTTTTACTAAGTTAACAGCTTGACAGTCATTACTAAAAAAGTCTTATGAACCTAAAACAAGAAAACTCTAATCCGTAAATCAGCTGGTAACGACAATTTTTAACTTTTTAAGATGGTGATTATTGAATCAGATTACAGCAGAAAAATTCTATGAACGACAGTCGGAAACAAAGATACAAGTGAAAAAAGCCAGTAAGTAAATAGTTTAATCTCTTGGCTATATAAATTTTAACGTGGTCGCTAACGCGTGTTCATCAAATCTTCTTCTAAAAAAAATTTTTTTTTTCTAAGAACGGTAATAAGATGACAATGATGAATAGTTGTGAAAAGTTTAATTTGGTAAGTATTAAAGCAGAATCAAAGATAGAGTATAGTTTGCACTCGTTACTGATAACAATTAGAAACAACATCAAACAAAAAAATTAAACAAATAAAACAAGAGTTAGTCAAGAGAACAATTAAACCTAAAATTTTGGTTTTAACAATCTAAACTATAAAAGAAGAATAACACAATCAAAGACTTGAAGAAACGTTATATTTTAAGTAAAATCTCTTTTTGTCTCTGATACTAGAAGAGCCTGAAAAGCCCATTTTATATGTGAAATATAAACCTACAGAGGTAATCTCAGTGCGGATGTATCAACAACGGAATAATCTATAAGGAATAAGATGTACGAAATGCTTAAAATAGGAATGTGTTCAAGACTTTCTTTCGTAATGAATAAACAATTAAAAGTTCAGAACGGCCTAATGTGCAATTTTTTTTAAATTTTAAAAGCAAAACGATAATAAAAAATCGAAACGATACAGTAAATTTACTCAAAACCGCGTAAAGACACAAATGATACGGCAAATGGTACGAGGAGTTACGAATTTTTTGAAGACTTAAAACACAACATAGTTTTTACGCAAATTCTCAGACTTTGGGTCCTTTTCAAGCAATTTCTAAAACACTCTGCTCTTTTCAGAATAGCCTAGAGAGTCGCTTAGTGTCATAGTGCCAATAGTGTTCACACCTATGCGAATTTTAAGGCATTTGGCTTTTTAAACCATTCCAATTTGTAAACATAATTAAAAACTGTAAAAAAAATATCTCGAAAAAAAATAAAAAAATAATTTTGTCAGACATCCGGCATGTCTTCTATGTAACAATATATAGTAAGCAACGATTAAAACGTATTACAGAATGATGTTTATTACATTTTGCGTTGTCTTTAAAAATTTTAAAAGCGAAACTAGATTTTTAATAGCTATCATCTCAAATTTGTAGTTACATAGTTCTTCTTCTTCTTCTAACTTTATAGCCTTAGCTTCACAGCCATGTAGCCACACTTACATAGTTTTGATTGGTATTTCGCGTTGTCTAAAATAATAAGTGATAATATTTGAACAAATTTTTTTGCTGAAGACTCTGATATTTTTGGCCTATAAGAAAGAAAGGTATTTAATACAGCCGTTTTTATTTCCAGAAGCAAGAACTTGGTCTCTTCAAGCTGAAAGAGTATTTAAAAAGTATTTTTTCAAACTAACAGCCATCCAATACTCAAATTTTTGCTTATATTATTAAATTTGCTGCCTTTGCTCTTCTTTTTTAAAAAAATCAGTTTTTTTGAACCAGGAATAATGACTACATCTTTTGTGATCCAGAAGATTACCAACACTGAAGTTTAAAAGTTATAACAAATTTTTACTGAAACATAATGGCTTGATTTGACTTTGACAGTGAACTACGTAATTACTAGAAGCTGCTTATTGGTCGTAATTAGTTGATCTTGCAGACACGTGTCCACTAAATCCTGTGCTTGACACTTGCCGAGCTTACCAAAATTTTGACGCGTTTTTTTAGCTTCCACGGTTTTTAAATCATAGAAATGTTATCTACAAGAGTACTAGAATTAGCTTTTAAATCACACTCTAAAATACAAAGCTATATCACAACACAAGCTACAAAAGTTAGACAAATAATGAAGTCATTAACAGCAAGAAATGTACTCATATTTGTAGACCAAAAATTAGCTTCTGCAATTTATATATTGAAGTAAAAAAAGGAGAGATGTGATTCATTGATAATATACAAAAACTAAAATTAAAAACTGGCAAAAATAATGTTCAAAACATTTTATAACAACTAAGGATTATCAAGCTAAAAAATTAGTCGTTTTACCTGATAAGGTGTGCTGGTAAATTCAAGTGCCTTGAGCTGTTGAAGTAGAAACTAGAACTCTTTTTTTATTTATAGGTATTGTCACTGTTTTCAGTTGAAAATTTTTAAGGAACAGGTAGAATGTTAGCTCCTACATAATAATAGACTAGTTTTATGATTACTATATAATTTTAGAAAATAAGTTCTGCTATAACAGCTAAAAACATAACTTTTCTTCTACACAAATTTGAGGAAGATACAAGAACTTCTATTTCTTTTTAATTTTTTGCTTTTCGTTATCTTTTTAATAGAGGTGTTCGATTATATTAAATACAGGAAGCTGTTGTAAGAAGAAATCAATGCTGGGATTTTTAATGAGGTAGAATGTCTAGTAGGTCTGGTTGTCAGGCGAAAATAGATCAATAATTATAATAAATGAGTCACAGTTTAATTGTAATCGTAGGTCGTCTGCCTCCATAATTAGATATGCAAAATGAATTTCTATTGAATAATGTATAATATGCATTAGGAAAAAGCTCTGAAATCGACGCCCAATTCAGGTACTTGTAGATCGGAGAACCATAAATAAACCAAGAAATTTCCTGCCTGTAAATATTTACGTTCGTTGCAACACAAATTCATTATACACGCAACATAATTGATTTATATTATTTTGCACAACGTGAATCGACGTCCATGTACAGATTAAAATCAATAGAGTGATAAATCTTGCACCTGTGACTCGACAAAATTCGCGTGCTAAAATACACTTTTTAAAACAATTATCGCGAAAGCGTTTTGTTTATCATCGTAATTATTCAATTATTGGTTTGGTTTGGAATATAAGAGACATTCAGTGACCCGTTAACGATTTACGACGACCAGATCTGATAACAAACAACGTGAAAGTCTGAGCGATTTATGTGGGAGGCAATTAAAGCTCATCAAGCTTTGACAATTCGTTGTCATCAAGGACTATCGATAAAACCCGTCTGTGCATTTTTCGTAGGAGGATTTTGCAATTTTGACTCCCAAAAATCAAGTAGGAGTCAGTACCAGTTTTTGCAATTATAGATTTCTATCTATTTTATTGTAATTGTTGTTTTTCTAAACAGATAAAACTATATTCTAATTAGCAGTGCTTTTATTGGCAATCAGTTGACATTGCCTTGTAAGGATTTTTTAATTAGGTATTGTGTGCGACTTTAAAGAACAACAAAAACTAATGGAAAATCAGGTTATAATCAGAGGAAAAAAAACACTTTTTGGCTACTTAAGCTGAGATTTTAATCTTGCAACACAAGGATTACGAGATAAAAACAAATTGCGTTAACTAGATTTTATACAAATTGTTCTGCAAAAAGCGACGATTAGAGAAGTGACAAGTCATTCAAGATAAATTCTTGTAGATTGTCGAAAAGTTCCGGTTTAATTAAAAAACTTAGACATTGTGTACGATTCAAGATAATGCTAGATGTGTAATTTACTACAATTTGCAATTTAATTGCATAATATATAGGTACTAAGTAGTGTAATTTTCACATTCAATAATTTATTAGAAAAATTACTAAATAGTTGCTATTTTATGGTATTTTTATTAAGACAATTAATCAAACTAATTCAAAACATCTTTTTTGTCGCTTACTCTACAAGATAATTTTATTACATTAAAGATTAATAAATGTCTACAATTAGAGCTATATTTTATACGTAATTTACTTCGTCAGACTTAAAGTATCACATAAGACGAGTATTGACATATTTTTATCGAATTATTAATTAATTTGATATTATAATTAATTTCATTTTAATATATGCCATAAATAAAATTTTTACTGCACCTTGATCTACAAAATTATTGATTTGACAAGAACAAATATGTGGTGTTTAGATTTAGCATTTTAGAATTCAAAATGCAAAATTGAAGGACAGCAATGTATTTTATCTTTTAATGACAGATAATACGTTCAGTTTCTCGTTTAGCCTAGGAGATATTTCTCTAGAAACAACAGGATTATAATTTTGACCCTTCTGCAAGTCTTAGTTTGTTGCGTGTTTAGGTCTATCAAAGAGTTTACTTATCTTAATAAAACTTTATCTATCTATACGCACTTCCTGAGCTTTGGTCTAAACGTAAAAAATGCAAGATCGCCACACAGAGATTTATATAAGAAGATCTATAGAAAAAAAAACAGTCTTATTTACTCTTTTGTCTCAGATCATCCAGACCTGTCTTTGGAAATTAGTAACTCAGCATTGGAAAAAATCTGAAGACTGTACTGCATAGAGTCTCTGCTGCTGAATGCTTCAGAAACAATTATTTTCTCTTCTACTAGCTTTCTTCACGGTACAGTCAAAAGCCTCTACATTGAGTTCCTTTATTATTCCAAACAAAATAGTTCACTATGCAAGAGTTAGCTGGAGAAGTTGGTTAAGCAAGGTTGAAAAGAATGTTAAATGGTCTTGCTTTTTTAAATAATTGTTACACAGACAGCGAAATACAAACTGTAGAAAAAAAGAACAAGAAAAAGAAGGAAAAAAATATAGATTGCAAAAAAAAACTTTTTGAAGAAAAAAATGCTTTCTGATAATTATTTCTTAAAATCCTTGAATATAATTTTTTGTTTCTGAATAGAACAAAGACGATGCTAATGACGAGTGTTTCAAAAAAAACTGTAAAGCTTGTTAAAGATCTTCCAAAGCATTGGAAAAATTTTGAAGACATTACTGCACAGTTTTTGCTGTTGTAAATGCTAAAGAAACAATTATTTTTTTTACTAACTCTTTTCACGTTAAAGTCAAGAGCTTCTATGTTGGTTTCTTTACCATTTGTGAACAAAATAGTTTACTATCTAAAAACTTAGCTGGAGAAGTTGATTAAGAAAGGTTGAAAACGTGGAAAGAACATGATTGTCACAGAGACAGCAAAATAATACAAACTGTAGAAAAAAAGAACAAGATAAAAAAAGGAAAAGAAAATATAAGTTGCAAAAAAAGCTTTTTGAAGAAAAGAAGAATGTTTCGGATAATGAGGATACGACGAAAAATATCTTTAAAATTTTTTTTCTGTATAAAACAAAGACA
Organism: Tribolium confusum; assembly: GCA_029207805.1. Lineage (NCBI taxonomy): Eukaryota > Metazoa > Arthropoda > Insecta > Coleoptera > Tenebrionidae > Tribolium > Tribolium confusum. The sequence continues at coordinate 4,776,296 of JALGAY010000004.1, forward strand.
AAAGTGTCTCCAAAAAACCGTAAAAGGAAACTGCTCTATAGTTAAAGATCTTTAAAAACAAGAAAATTTTAGATAAAGAATATGGAAAGAGTTGCGAGACAGACTCAAAGTAGCTTTTTATAAACAACACTTTTTTTCTAAAAGTTTTGAACCTATAGATAGATGAAGGATGTTCTGACCCTCTCACCGATAGATTTGGTTTTGCTCTTAGACCATTCACGAAACCGCTTTGCTGTAATGGACTGCCAGTCTCCTAACCTTCCTGTGCGTTACACGCCAACATGCAAGTGACAGAGATATATATTTTGTTTCTTTCTTTTCAACACCGCGCGCCGGTGTACGCAGATGTCAAATTTATTTTGCTTCAAATTTGGGGTTTAAAAAAAAACAAACAGTCAATTTTAAATAGAAACATCATGTAACATTTGCAAAATTTTTAAAGCTGATACAATTTATTTTATTCTGCAGACTTATATATTTTTTTCTTACACTAAATTTAAATTTAAAAACATGATATGGCAACGTTACAAAGCAAGAACTTGAAATCGTTTCGGCACAGTAAAGGAGCAAGATATACTTTTGTCCTTTAGATGTTTTCGTGTGTTTCTGAACCGTATTAGCAGTCCATTACAGCGAATTACAGTGAATGGTCTAAGGTTTTGCTAAAACCTATAATAGACAAAAATAATGTTCTCTTCAACACAAACCACAGAGGTATTTTTGCTATAATTTTTTATTGTTACTTCTCTGTTTTGTTATGTATTAAAATGTTTAGAAACAAACTAAAATTATTTCTGTTACTTATTCGCTATTTCAATGACGCTCTTAATTGTAAATATTTCCATACCATCTTTACTTGCTGTCTAAAGTATCCCCCAATATCGGTGAGTAGTTTGATTTAGGGCCGCACGAATCGGAAATTTTTTGGTAGGCTTTTCTGGAGTCCTACAGCTTTATGAATAAATTGTAGAATTATTTTTATACTTGAAGTGAAATTCTTTAGATTTTTGCTAACGTTTTGCTTTGTTATGTTTTCAAAGCTTTTTCATGGCTTAAATTTGCATTTTTTTTAAAAAAATTTGTCACAAAAGGCATGTTAAAAAAATTGGAATCAATGAGAAAATTTTTTTAAAACTGTTTGTATCAAAATCAGAAATTAAGGCTAGAAACTGTAACAATTTATAAAAACAGAAGTTACAAGAGGCGTTTTAATATATTAAAAATTATTGAGCACATTTTATAAAATTAAAAAAAATAGGAGACATTTTGTAGCTCTATTTTTATCAAAATCAGAATTTTTTTTACCAAAACTGGGAGTCGTTGGCGACAATTTATAAAAATAGAACTTGTAATGACCATTTTATCAAGATTACTATAAAAAATCGCCTATTTTTAAAAAAACATATCCGAAATTATTGAGCTTATTTTATAAATGTTGGCTGTCAAAATAAAGAGCATTTAATATAAAAATCGGAGATCAGCAGGAGTCAGCAGGAGACATTTTATTTATAGCTTTTTTATCAAATTCAGAAGTTACAAACAAAATAAAAAAAACTAGAAGCCAATAACAACAATTTAAAAAAATAAGAACTGCAAAAGGCATTTTAATATACTAGAAATTGTAGAGCACATTTTATAAAAATTTGCTGTTGGAAGAAGCATTTTATAAAATTGGAATCAACAGGAGATATTTTACAGCTTTTTTTTTTATAAAAACTGGGAGTCATAGGCTACGATTTATAAAAATTAAATCTTCAATAAGCAGTTTATTAAAATTACTATAAGAAATTGCTTTTTTACAAAAAAATATTAGAAATTTTAAAATTTTATTAAAATTGGCTGCCACAAGCGTTTTATAAAAATCGAAATGAACAAGAAACATTTTATAGTTCTTTGTTATTAAAACCAGAAGCCATATAGAAATTTATAGAAATGAAACCTACAATGGGCTTTTTATAAAGACAGTAGACCTCTCTAACAAACACATCTCGGTGGCCCCCAAGGCACTGGTTGGGTCAAATGTAGCAGCTCTTGTTTATTACCCACTATCTGAAGAATCATTGCTTTTTGAAACTGCATATAAACAAGAGGATTTTTGAAAGACCCGTCCAAACATTTGCTTCAATATTAAATAAGTTTAACATTCAGAAAGAAATAAAAATGTTTTCAAACGATTTCCGGTCTTCTCTATTATGTACAGAATTACTTTATGAGTACTGTCTATCTACAAGAAAACAAAAAAGTGACTTAGTCGTAAATAACTTCATTAAAGTAACTCTAATTATGTAATTATTATTAATAACGATTTATGATGGGTTGAGAGCTCAAAGAGGTAAATAATCTCAAGCAATGGCATCCGAGAAATTTTTTATCTGCAACATCATAAATCTACGATGGTAATAATAATTGCTTAATAAATAAAACTACATTTGACCTATTATAAATATTATAGAAAGATCAATTTTTAAGGAAAAAATGTTTATAGCTTCACTCGCCTGGTAAGCAGCCAGAGGTCTTCTTTGTTGATAAATTTATTCAGTTTAATTCAAGATAATAGTCTTTTAAGAGTGTTTGTAAGTTGATCTTCAAATTTTTTTAGCGTTTTTAACTTCCTAAATTCATTTAAAAACATGAAAACACTCTATATTTTATAAGTAGTCTTAATAAAAATAATCTATTTCTGAAAAATTATCTCTCGACAATGAATACTGCTGTTTTGTTTTTTATAAATGTTAGAATCTTATAACAATATTTTCATAGCGTATTGTTTCATATAAAAACATTATTGTTATAACTAATACTCTATACTATGATATTACAGCAACATTATTTTTTAATAATTTTCTAAAATTCTAGTGTTAAAAGTTCCAAAGCTTCCACTCGAAAACGTTTGCATATTTAAATAATTATCTTTCTCTTCTGCGGAATTAATGTTGCAGTAAATTTTGTTGAGGAACACAAGAGGTTGCACAGCAGGTTATATACGATAATGTATTTTCTATGGTGACACATAGAGCACGGTCTTATACTGTTCTATTCTACTTTGGAAAAGTAATAAAATCGTAGAGATGTTTTAAATTAGACTTCGTTTTATTACCTTTATTTATAGACCTGTTAAAATTCGATTAATCTAGGACAAAAAATATATGTGTTGAGAATTTGTTAGAATTTACATAAAATTGGTGTATAATAAATATGAAGAATGTGGAGAAATTAAACCAATAAAATCTAGACACGAAAAACAAATTTTTATAGAGAATTGTTTAAATTTAAAAACCATCTGCTTAAAATTACAAAATTTTAGATTCACATAAATTTCACCTCAGAAATATTTTAAAACTAATTTTTTGTGGTATAACATCTGGAAAAATTTGTTTTAATGATGACATTTTTTAAAAATAATTTATGACTTTGTGGTTTTATTTTTAACAGAAATTACGAAACGCTAAAACATTAAAAGGATTTTTTCTAAATTAGATACTTTATTATATAAAAATGATGAACCACTTTTCTCCAGTTTAAAAGCATGAAAATATTTAAGATAATTAGTTACATTTAGCAGAAAATCTCTTTCAATATGGTTTGACCTGATTGCCCCTGAAAGTCTATTAAAATCTAGAAATGTTTCTGCTTTGAAGCGAGTAATATCGAAAGCTTTTTCGATATTTATGAGTGGCAAAATATGTGATCCAAAATCTAACTTTTTAATTTCAATAAAAATTTAATAGAAAACACTGACCAATAATAAAAATAGTTTTGATTTTTTCCTCCGATGTTTTTGCACAGTTAGGTTCTATTATCTATTCTTTTATCAAGTACGAGATTAACTTTTTTCTGATAACTTTAGTTTTGAGTTTTTTGTCAACTACCCTCAGTTTAGATCGTTTGTGCAGGTATTAAGGTTTAACTTGACACAGAATCGGTTATTTGTTAGTTTTCGGTATGTCTACGATTCAGAGACGTTGTTTAAATGATCGAGACAGTTTTTATTACATATGTGGAGAGTATATATTTAAAAAATTTCGAAAACCGATCTCAAACTTTGTTAAAACAACGTATTTACGATACTTTGAACAAGAAATGTACAAACTAGATAAGAAGTGGGTGCCTCATATTGTGTGTCAAAAATGCGTCCTGTGTTTACATCAATGGAACAGTGGAAACAAAACTGCTATCAAATATAAGACATTAATGATATGAAGAGAACTTCAAAACCACCACGACGACTGCTATTTTTGTGTCGTAAATATTAACGGCATTAATTCTAAAAATCGCAGTCAGTGGCCTTATCCTAACTTACACTCTGCTCAACGATCTTTTCTACACTCCCTTGATCAAGAAAATGTACCATTATCACCCATCAGTTCCGAAGAAACAGATTATAATGTGGAAATTGATACAGACAAGGATCCAGACTTTTCAGTTAAGTCAGCCCCACAACTGTTTGATCAAAACGAATTAAATGATTTAGTAAGATATTTAAATTTATCAAAAGAAGCTTCAGAAGTTTTGGCATCTCGTTTAAAAGAAAAAAAATTACTCTAACCAAGCACAAAAATTCTTTTTACCGTACCCGAGAGAAGGATTTGTTGCTGTTTTTTTCCAGCAAACATGACTTGGTTTTTTATAACGATATCAGAAGTCTCTTGAAAGAGATGAGCTGCCAAAAATATGATCCAAATTATTGGCGTCTGTTTATAGACAGTAGCAAGAGAAGCTTGAAGTGTGTTGAAAATAAGTATAGTTCTATTCCAATCGGACATTCCACCTCTATGAAAGAAGAATATAACACAATTTCGTTAGTACTGGACAAAATTAAGTACCGGGATTATAATTGGGTAATTTGTGTAGATTTAAAAATGGTCAATTTTCTTCTCGGACAGCAGAGTGGATACGCCAAATACTCATGTTTTGTGTGTCTATGGGAACAGCCGAGATAGACAACGACCATTAGTCGCAGAAAGTTTGGCCAGTACGCGAGAATCAGATGCTTGGTACAAAAAATGTTATTAACTTGCCCTTAGTAAGTTGAGATTGCATTATATTGCCACCTTTACATATTAAACTGGGCATTATGAAACAGTTTGTAAAAGCCCTCAACAGAAACGGTGAATGTTTTGCATTTCTTATACGCAAATTCCCAGAAATAAGCACAGAAAAGTTAAAAGCGAGTATTTTTGACGGTCCGCAAATTAAACAACTTGTAAAAGATCCAAATTTTACAAGGTTTATAAATGAACTAGAGGCTAAAGCTTGGAAAGCATTTGTTTTGATGAAAAATTTTATCGGAAATAATAAGTCGACCAACTATTTAGTGTTAGTTGAAAACATGCTATCTAATTTGAAAGACTTGCATTGCAACATGAGTATCAAGCTTCATTACTTGCACTCGCATTTAGATCGATTTCCACAAAAATTTAGGCGACTATAGCGAAGAGCAAGGCGAAAGATTCCACCAAGACATACGAACAATGGAAGTACTTACGTTATCAAGGAAGGTGGGATACCCATATGATGGCTGATTATTGTTGGAACTTACACAGGAATCAACCTAAAGCAGCTCGTTCAAAAAAATCGTATAAAAGGGCATTTCATAGTATTTAATAACAACGACATCTTTAAACATTTTGGTATTTTTGATATAAATTGTAATTTCCTATTAATAAAAAACTGGTGCTGATAGACTGGAATTATAATTTTTTTTTGTACTTTGCTTTTAATTATTGTTTTTTTAATTGTCATTTACTAATTTATTTTTTCCGTAATTAGTGCCTTTGACATTTCCTATATAGTACAAAATATCTCAGGAAAATAGTATGTGTTGACCAGTGAAATCTAACAAAAAAAATAGCTGGAATGAATCAGCCAAGATCTTGTCGAGAAGTGTCGACTTACGAGTTTTCAAAGAGGCTTTAACGAAATTTTTGAGTTGTCACGAGAAGCTAGAACTTGGTTATCTATCTTCAAATATTTATAATTTTTTTTTGTACTTTGCTTTTAATTATTGTTTTTTTAATTGTCATTTACTAATTTATTTTTTTATTAATAAACGCCCGTTAAATATATTATTTAAAATGAATTTAAAAAAATTAATTGTTGAAACTGTATAACTTGTTAACTGGTATCAAGAGCACATGCTGCGTGTGTCAAAATATTGTTTCAAAAAATTTATTTAAAACAAGCTGTCTAACAGATAAAAGAACAGTTTAAATATTTCCTATCTAGTTTTTAATCTTTTGAGATTATCTCGTGTGTTTTACATAAGAAGACTTTTTACACAATCAAATAAAATAAAAGATGTCATTTAAAAGAAAATTTAACTAGACCACAAAGGCGTGTCATTTCCTGTATAATTCCTTGTATTAGATAGTGTCGAAAGAAGCAATAAATAAATATATTAATACATAGAACACGTTACAAATAATTGTTCCAAATTAGTAGCATAAAATTGATTGAAAAATAACGTTTATACTTGCAAACATATAATTAGACGTGTTTCAAACTAAACGTTTCCTTAGCAATATACCGTGATTAAGAAAAAAAACTCAAATTGACGCAGGTGCAGTGCACAAAAGTGAAAACTGGTTAGGTAGCGTCAGATCTAATTAATGTCCTAATAATATGGATATGTAACACGGATATTTCTGGTGGTCGTATTAAATATATCTTTAGTTTAAACAAGATCAAGATTCGGAAATCTTTTGATAAATGGAATTTGAATCTATAGCAGTTTAGAGTAGAAATTTGCTAGAATAACAACAGTTATTGGGTTGTTACAGTTTCAAAATTTGGATACCTTCTCTCAATAACATTTTGCTATCAACCCTAAAAAATTTGTGACAATTAGTAGTAAATTGTTGTAGTTTGCAGTAAAATTTCGTAAGAATAATTAGAAACTAGACATCGCAAAAAATAGTTATCAGGAAAACACTTTGTACCTGATATGTTCACAAATGAGGAACCATAAAAACTACCAAAACATGCACAAGATAGCAATCTACCAACGTCTGCATAGCGTCTAAAATTTGGCACCACATATCTAATTTCTAATTGGCTCTTTTCGAAATTAAAATTGCAAATTTATGCAACTACAGCAAAAGTTTAACGCTTTGTTGTTAACAAATAGAGCAAACATGTACCAATTAGCGCTTGAAAGTGAGATGATTAGGATCTTTCTCCTCGAAAAAAGTGCATTTCGACCGGAAATATTTTTTCTGGACGTTAGGTGTTCAGTGATTCTGAAATATTTAGATTGATATTTTTTTTGAAACAATAATTAATTAGAAATTTTTGGGATTGCTCCCTCGGGTTATATCCCATAAATCTTATGATATATGTTCATTTAAATAAAGTTAATTTTTCCTAGAGCAAGTCATTTAGAAAAGAAGAAATTAAATAAGATAGTTTCAACAACATTTATTTCTGCCCACGGTGAGGTTTATTATATCACGAGTGTCAACGAATATTCAATTATAGAATTCATCTTGTTATGTAAAATGATAGATTATTTGATTCTATTTTATGATATTTTTTGAATAATTTTTGGTTTTATCAGATAAGAATAATTTGAGCGTGTATTGTGCTAAACGAATCAGTTTTGATCAGAGTGAGCTTGAAAGAAATCTTCCTGATTTGGCTAATTATACTTTTGATTAATTCACTTTCGTAGATAAAATCTATACATATTTTTTAAAGATGATTAAACCACAAAATTATAATAATTTCGAATACATTTGCATGGTATTATTAACAATGCAAAGACAATAAATTTTTTTAATGGTACTTTTTGACCCAAGGTGAAACTTTTGTTTTTAAATAAAACTCTCGTGTCTAATTAAGTTATTTAAATGAATTCGAATTGTCACCGATTAAGTGTCTTAAGGAAACGCAAGGTCAGATTTCGCACTTTTTTGACAAAAACTTTGTGAATTCAAATTAATGACAGTCGAAAATTCCACAAGACGTAACATCGATAGATATCTTGTAATTTCTAGTTGCTGGCTTGTAATTAGAAGCGGTAGCAATGCCCATTTCGAACTAGTTTCGACATCGCTCACCTGTATAATTTGTTATTTAATTTCCCAGTTGTCAAAACGTCCGTGTTACAGACTTTTCTTAATTAATTATTACGGCGAAGTGTGAAGCTAAAATAAATAAAGAATCAACTACAAAACCAATCTTGAATACGTAATCAGGCTTATAAATTAACAAAACTGACCACACGTTAGAAACAATCATTACAAGATTTAAAATGCCGAAAGCTTGTAGCGATTAATCTCGAAAAAATCTTGAGAGGAATTTTTGCGAAACTATAAACACTATAAAATTCACCGGCTAAGTTTTCCTTTCCAAACAACTTAATTTGTGAGATGTTGAGGACCCCATTTTCATGAGAATCTTCTTCGTGGACATATATTGTCTGTGGAATGGCTACTATAAAGACGTGGGTTTATGGACTGCCAAAATTTTAATTTCTGCTATTAAGTTGTTGTTTTATTGTTAAGTTCGAGTGAAATTAAAAATTCTCAGTTGTTTGTATTCTCGAGATTTATTATGTCTTGTCGGGTTACGTTAGTTTATGAATTATGTGTTCGTTCAGTTGGGTTTATTAATTAATCTTCTTCCTTGTGTGATGTAAAGTTAATTTTTTAAATACTCCTACATGAAAAACTGAGATCTGATCTAATGGAAACTCTGTTTTTATTTAGAAATAAACTCTAATAAATGTTTATGATTTATAAGGCAAAATTTAAATAAATAGAATAAGCAGAGAGGTCTGCATGTTTGGGAAAACTTTCAGTAAGTGCAGAAATAATTATTACATTGTGAATGGATTTCAAAAAAACTATAAACTATAAATCAAATATAATAAATATTTTATTTTATTATAATACATTCTATTTATTATAGTCATAAAACGGTAAAATTTATGAAAATGATTACATAATAATTCCAGACGAAATAAATTTTTGGTTGTCATAAGTTTTTAACTGTTAATAAAATATTTTACATGAGGATTTAGTGTTTTATTATTATATAACTAACTTTAAACAATCAATTTATTAATAATTAATGCTTAAAAAATCGTTGTCAAAATTTGGAAAAAGTGTCAAAAACTGTAAGTTGCAGAAACAATTTTTAACGGTTTTGCCACTACAACAATTTTTTTGTGATGCCAATTTCAAACGAAACGCAAATTAACTGTTTCTCTAGATATGATATCTTTATTTTTATAGAAGAATAACACATAGAAATAAAGATATTGTCCTATCATTACTATTATTTATTACTGCTCTTATTATTGTTATTATTAGAGTTGTCAGTTTGGGATACTTTCTAATGCTTTTTAAAATTATATTGCAACCAAAAATACAATTAATAATAATATTATTATTAACAATATTAATAGGATGTCTATTTCTGTTGTTTTTTTTTGTTTTCATATTGATACTATCGTCGCAAAGTAAATAATAAACTTTTAATTTTTGTTTTATTTACGTACAATCCCGATATTGATTACGTTGACAACAATTAATAAAAAAATTGTCAAAAAAAGCAGTTTACATAAATTTGTTTGATATTGTCATAATTTGATGATCGGAATTTTTCTATTTTAAATTATATTAGTATCAAAGACCAATAAAGAAGCGTCATTATGTTTGACAGATTTTTAGTAAGTTTGTTAAAATTCTTAAAAATACAATAATTTATTTCTAGTTTTTTTGCACAAAAAAACAGATTCTGTGTTATAAAAAAACAAAAATTATTTTATTAAATATTGAAAAACTTAAAAATAGAAAACAATCAACAACTCTTAAAGACAAGAAAGAAATAATTGTCATTATCCTAAAAAATGTTTTAATAAAAAAAAAATATTTTTAACAATTAAATAAATACGGACAAACAGAAAAAAAACTTAAATAAAGTATTGAAATACAGAAAAAACAAAGGTGAATCACTAATTTTGGTAGAGTTGGACTAACATTATTGTTAATAGGAGAGAGGGTGGGTTTGCTGTGGCATAAGCAGAAGATATTTTAATAGAAAATTATTGAAATAATTATAAAAAAAATTGAGAAAAATACTGGATACTTAGTGCCATTTTTCTTAGAATGCCGATAATTTTTATAATAAGATAAACATGGAAAAAAGCAAATAAACAAAAGAAGGTTTTAGAAAAAACTTAAAAAACTTATGGTCATGTTGGTGGCCAAGCGAGAGCCTAAGGGATAACTTTGTTATCCGTCAACATTATTATACCAACTGTCGCTACTTTTTAGCACTCTTCGTTAGATGGCACACGATGTCTATCTATACGACTACTAGCCGGACCTTGCTTGATATATGCGAGTTCTCTCACCGCACCGGTTCCAATCAAGCACAACGGTCCGAGATGCACTGTAGTGATGAGAGGCAAAAACCCCGAAACCGGTATACGGTTTCTCGACGTTGTTGTTCGATTGGAACACCTTTGCTTAAAAACGATGATTAAAAAGAAAATAATAAGAAAAAATTACGTTTAGAAGAGAAAGAGTAAAAAAGAAATCTATAAATAAACATAATAATATTCTAAAGAAACCTAAAAATTAGACACTAAAAGAAGAACAAGAAAAACTTTGAATTTTATTTAAAAAACTATATTTAGAATACAAGAAAACAAAGGTTTTAGAGAAACAAAGAATATTCTAAAAGAACTGGAAAATTAACAATCGGAAAAACCTGAAAATCAACGATAAGTCGAAAAAAAACATCGACTAAAAGAGAAGGAAAAATAAGAAATACTACGTTTAAAAACAAAAAAGAAGATTTTGCAAGAAAAAAGTAAATTCCAGAAAAACTAAAACATCGACAATTATTAGAGGAAATTGCAAAAAAGTCGCAATAAAAAAACTCATGTTTATATTAAAATAATAATAATAATAATATATTCTATAATAAAAGATTATTCTTAAACAACTTGAAAAACAATGATTAGCGGAAAAAACTATTTTATAAAACTTTAAAAACGACAACTAAAAGAAACACAAGAACAAGAAAAACGGCGGCTTAAAGAAGAAAAATCTTTGAAAAATCCAATGTTCAAAAAAACGTTTATAAAAGTAACAACTGCATATAATTGATTGTAGTTTCTAGCAAACCTAAAAAAAAATATTTACTAAAAAATAAAAGCCAGTAAAATAAAATTTTAGAGAATTGGCAACGACACTATAAGCTATGGTATTCTAATCGTCATTACAGTGGCTGAAATTTTTGGCATCAAACTGTTCATAATTTTTTTGACTTCTCAAAGAGTCTTTTGATTGCGAAATTTTGGACTACAGTCTATAAAATTTATGTTTAAATTCGCTTTTGTAAAAAAAATCAGAAATAAAAGATAACATCATTTAAAAAAACTTTTAAAAACAACACCACGAGACTTACAAGGCCATTCACAAACTGATTTTCAGGTGATAAATATAAGTCAATAAAGAAGCAGTAAAAACAAAACTTGCAAAAAATAACAGTTGGGTAAGGCGGGGCTAAGAGTCCCAATTTTCTCTCTCATAGGTTGTATAGTCGACTACTTACAGCTAAGAAAAGTAGTCGCAAAAACCTTATACAATTCAGCTTAAAACTGAAATAGTAAAAAGTGTGAATATTTTTCTGATTTACTAAAAATTTTGAGATAAAGACAAGATGGAATTCTGTACGTTTTGCCCCTCTCACAGGGTAAAAAGTCCCGCGCTGGGGGTAAGAAGTCCGTTTATTCCAATGGCTAAGCATTTATGATTATTTAGGGCAAATGAAATAGAATTATTTGAAAAGCAATATTTATTAATACCTTTAAATTCAAAATTTTATTGTAATCTACATAATCTTAATATTTTAATAGTTACCATAAAATCAATGAAACAAAACAAAACTTAAATTATTTTAAACTTTGAATTAAAAAAACTAGTTTTTTATTATAATGACGATAATTTGAAATGTCTTAATTTATAATCAGATAGTTTTTAATCTTCTTTAATCTTTTTATTTTTAATTTTTAAGATTATAAAATAAAAACGTTTAACTTCAAAAAATATTGTTGGCATGCATCACTTACAGATAGAATGAGACAGCATTACGAACTTATATTAATATTTTATTGACCTTCAGTGCTGACCTGTAAAAGAAACAAAAACAAATACTTTTGTTACTTTTGAATGCGAGAAATTTTTGTTAACTATGCTACTTGCATGTGCGTTTAGGCGACTCGCGGCTTCGCACTCTCCCTTCATTCCGTTTCCAATCACGTAGATCGTTTCTTCTTAACGCAATTTTATACTGAGGTATGTATGTTGGGACTACTTACTCGCCGGACTCTAGCCCCGCTCTACCCTAATATAATATCTACGAAAATTAAAGAAGTAGTGCTAATGAACAAAATGCAAAGTAGTCAAATCAGAAAAGAACTAGAAATTTTATAATAAACAAGCAAGAATACTAAGAGAGATTATTATGATAAAATAAGTCCATATGTGAAGTAAGGTGCCAGGATGAAAAAAGTAAGAAATAGGCTCAAAAAAGTAAAAATAATATGCCTGAAGAATATGAGCAAAAAAAAACCAAAAACTTAAAACAAAATATTAACTAAAATTATAATATTATAATATTAATTACAAATTAAAATTGCTGTAGCAACGCTTCAAAAAAAGTATAGGTGTTTTTAATATCGGTTTATGTTATCAAACATGCTGTAGAAGAAAACTTTTTCTTATTAAAATAAGACAGCAGCAAATATGTTAAGAAAATTCCGTCAAACAGATTTCGAAATGGCCGGAAAGTCATCTATGGTTTTTTCGCAGTGATTTAATGAATTTTAATTATAGCTTTTGTCTTGACGCTCTTAAGGTACTAAAACGCACGTTATAACATAATTCGTTGCATAATCTTGATTGACGTTAGAGATAGCGCCTCGGACGGCCCACTTTACTCAAACAAGTTAATTATAAATTATCACAATTAAATAATATTTAATAATACAGCAAATCTCATTTAAGCGTCATATAATTGGGTGTAGAAAGTCTTTAATCTATTGTGTGTTATTAATTTGCTAATGTGGCCCATTGTTGTGCATATGTGTCGCTAATTTTCCTTCGACCGGTCATAAATTGCTCATTACAGTAGTTCGCTATTGAGTAATTCGATTAACTAATCCTATAGAATATTTAAGAAAAAGCTCAAGAAACGGCTTAATTAATCTCCGGCCTAGCAATTATGCAGACTAAGATTTAATTTCGATCCCTGTCCGATTTTAATTAAACCGATAATGGATTTACACTGCAGTCTCGTTACTATAACCATCTAAAATTCTAATTAACTTGTTAACGAAAATTTTTCATCGGCGTTACACGTCGCACTTGTCGTTGAAATCTCTTGGAAATTTATGCGTGCGACAGTTTCAGGACGAACTTAATTGTTGTTGAAAGACTTTCGACCAAAACCTGCTTTTAATAACTTACTGAACAACACGTTCTGTAATTGCCAAAAAACGACCAGTCTGTTATTCAACTGAAAACTCTACCAATTAAAATTACTGAATTTCGGTCAAAGCGACATCACATTTGTTTTCAGATTTGTTGCGGTAATCGGAATCATAAATAACAGTGTTTGAGTTTTAAGTAAAAGGATTCAAAATCCTGGTTTATTACAGAAACGGCTTAAATGTCTCAGACGATAAACATCATTTTTATGAGTTCGGACTTCTGGTTTTCAAAGCGATAATATTTTATGTCCTTGAGTTATACTTCTAGCAATGGGAAAATTCATAAAAGCAGCGGGGAACTGTCTTGATAAGATCGAAGTAAATGCTCTTAAAAACTATAAATACGCAATGATTTGAAATCGTATGATTATAAAAGAAAGGGACTTTCAAAGTTAATCTCTTGAAAATAAAAATGCACTATAAATATAAACTATTAGAAGTTCCAAGGTTCATATCAAAACAAAAAGTATTACTTGATTGATGAGAATGTAATAGTGAGAACAACAAGGCCTTGGAGATTTGTCATTGCAAATATTTCGTATTATTGATATTGATCCACAAAAAATTTGATGTGAGTGGTCCTAGAAAGCAAGGTTTCATCTCACAATTAAATGAATTCATCTAAATTACAGTCCGAAATCTATCTATTACAGATACTTCTTTTCTGATGTAATTAGATAATGTTGTCTATTAATGTTTCAGGTTACAGGTTCCTCTGCCCTAAGGCTGAAAAAAAAAATTTAGTTTTTGTTCAATTCCGTCACTATAATTTTTAATTAATTGTCACTTCTTTTAATTATACTTGACATTCGATATTTTTGTAATTGCTTTAACGTGAACTAATTTCAAGAATTTTTTGTTCCGTGTTTGGGAAATCTGAAAAATATTATCATTACGAAATTAAATTTCCAATTAGATTAAGTAAGGTGATAAGAATGTCTTCTTAATTACTATCTTTAGATACAATTAAATAATATCGAGGTTGGGCTGATTTGTTTCATGATGTCAATTATTCTGAATAGATGTGAAATAGATACACTTTCAATTGATCGATGGATCTACTTTCAGGAGATGTCAAGATACAATAATCCAATTATACAAATGGCGAGATCTGCTTTTTGGTGCATAATGGATTGGGATTAGCGCAATTTTACTCCCGATTTGCAAATGCACCAGCTATTTATTAACCAAGGAATTCTCCAACGATAATAGAGCATACCTTCTTTGGAAATGATATTTTTGCAAACTAAAGCTAAGTATTTCAGGCAGCAAATGCACGACTAAAACTTATTTTAATCAGAACTGAATTTCTTAGTCTTAATCAGATCTTAATACTCAAATAATTCAGTTCTTTTACTGTTGCAGCTGTATTTCAAAATTGGACTAACAAAGTGGGTACTTCAGAAAAGATAAATTGTATAAATTAGGTGAATCAACTGTATTTTATATATCAGAATTCATGAGAGAATGATTCTCTTATGAATGCTAATATTTCTGAAAATATATTTGGGTTAGTTATGGGTTATTAACTGTCAACAAATTTTTGGATTTTGATTTTTTTTATGAACTCTTACGGAGAGAGATGTTGGATAAAACTATGTATTGTACTCATGTATTAACAGCAAATAAGTCACTTAAGAAAAGTTAGACCACTCGAGCAAACTCTCGTGGCTAAACATTTCTTTCGTGACTTATTTGCCTTATAAGACACTTCTGTAATAAATAACTATTAACTTTTAGTTTAATCAAAATACCACAGTTACTGTCTGAATCGTTCTTAGATCAGACCACATCTCACTCATTGATGGTGCGGGTTTAACAGGCTTCGGCAGCTCGAACGCACTTAAATAATAATAATTAAATGTAAAATATAGCTGGAGTCTTGTTGACGAGCCTGAAGATGGCATATGTGCCAAAACTGGTAAAACAAAAAAGACAGAAGCCTGAATGAATTCTTTAATTGAGTCTAATTGAAATTCAGGTTCCGTGTCAAATTTTTTCGACTTTTAAACGCACCATGCATCCCAATTGAATTAATTGCTGCAAATTTTTAATTGCGTGCAAGTGCATCGAAATCGCTTAAAAGTACAATAACTCGTGAAAATCAGGTTAGTCCGGTAAGTTTTTCGCTCGGTTGTTATGTCTTCGAGTCGAACTAAACAAATAAGAAAAATTGGTATTTAATTACGTAAAAAGTATCTCGTGTGGCATTGTTGATTCTACACCACGTTCAACTCGGCCAAACAATAAAACAATAAAGTTTTTAAGCAGAGCCTTTTAGTTTATTATAACTTCAGTGTTCACATGTTTTTATCTTGTTGATCAAACTTTTTATGATTTATCGTTTCGACTCCTGGTTTTGTTAGGAAATTTTGTCGCTTTCGCTCTAATTATATGGCAGTAATCAAAAAAGATGTGGTTTAGGAGATAAAAATTGATATCTGTAATAGACCATCAATCTTTGAAATACACATGAGATGTATGGTTTCAAAATTAGCTCAAGGCTAGGAGATAATGAAAGTATAATAAAACTACAATCACGATCTTACCCCTCTAATTTTATACACAAACCACAATAACAGTACCAGAATCATTTTATTGCGTTGGTTTTTTTTTCTGTTTAAAAGTGTTACGTGATTGCGAAGAAATTGAATGGATATTAATACAAGAGTAACATAAAAAATAATGACGGTCCAAAAATTTCTGGGGGTCATAAAATGAGAACACCTCAAGATAATACACTTTTATCGCTATTGAATTATCTTTCACTTTCCAAAAACATTTTAATGGTATCTTAAAATACATGTAAATTGCGTAGGATACCGAAAGTAATGGTAATTGTTAAGACTTTTATTCATCTCAAATCTACACAAATTGCGAAAATTAATTCAACTGATAAGTCACTTATTTGTGTCAAGATAATTAATTTCTTATTTTATTTAAATTATATTATCTTAATACGGTGTGTCAGTCGATAGATACATCCAGTTCTTCATGCACAAAGTGTAGGTCAATTGAAAAAGTAAATTCACAAAAACACTAAATTCTCACACTTAGTGTAGAAAACTTTGATTAATATCTTGATTACTATGAATTTGTACTCGTATCTTTCACTTTTACGATTCACTAAAACTATTTATTATTTCATAATTCACCAATTATGCGAGGAAATTAGTTACCTGATGAGCAATAACATAAATGGGCCACAATTAATCAACTTTTCTTTTTAATTAATTTTTTCGGCCTAGCACAACTGTCTTTTACTGGCAACATATATTTAGAAGTCAGAATTTCTTGTGATTATTTAAGGTTTATAAATTGAATAATTTTGTGTTTATTTACATAATAACAAATAATCTTTTGTGTATTGCGTGTTTTTATTTAAAGTTTAATTTCAGCCGTAAGCCGCAATCGTGTAATAAATTAATTTTTATCAGTTTTAAGCATCTTCCTGAAATTTTCAGACATAACTGCTTATAAGATACAATCCTTCCGCTGCTTTACTTTTTAAGGAAACCACCTGAATTCTTTAAGTTTCTCAATAATTAACACCTTTTTTCCAATTTCGTTTGGCAACAATGATTTTATCAAATATAATCGAGGTTAATATTTCAAGTGAAGGCAGAATACCTAATGACATTTGCCCAGTAATGCTTAGTTGAAGTTATGATTAATGACACTAAGTTCAAAACCGTTAAATCATTTAATAACAAATAAAAAAGATTTTTTTTGAATTATTATTAATGTTCTCTTGTAAAATGTGCAAACGGAGATTTTTACGCAACTAGTTGCTAATCGACAGCTCCGGATTATCATAAACCGGAGATTATAATCGTAAATTGAAAATTGTTTGGTTTATTGAACCAGTTGTGATACCTATCTAGGATTTTTGAGACAACTATTGACAAGAAACACCCTAATTGCAGGCTCGTGATCCCGATTTATTCTACATTATTATATTATCATAAATTGTGTAGGAGAGAACTTTCCCTACTCACAATAGGACAATAGAAATTTGTGGAAAAAATTCTGGTAAACAGGTTTCGAAACGACCAGAAAGTCATCTTCGGTTTAAATAAACAGTATAAGAAAAATAATTTTTTTAGTCTATTTTAAGAAGCTTAAAAGTAAGCTCTACACAAATTTCAGTATGCAAAAACAATGTTATAAGTTTTCAGTGTTTTACCAAAAACATCAAGTCAGATAAAAATCTAGAAAACTTTATTAAAATCTACGAAATTTGAAACATAAGTTGGTTCACTTTTTTTCTTGTTTTTTGTAAAGTATATATTAGCTTTATTGAGTTAAAGATTAAAAATTTGGTGGTAATGTCCGTTTTCGTTTATTTTAACCGATAATTGATTCAATTACTGACTACTCAAGAAAATTATGAAGAATTAAATTACAAATCAAACCCACAAATCAAACCCACAAATCAATCAAACAAAATTTTAACATAACACTAGCAAAGCGCTTTCGAAAACTATGTCTTTTGTGAAAGAAACAACTCAAAAAATTACCTTTAGAATTAAAAGATACTTTCTAAATGTATGGTTTTATAAAATATGAGATTATAGAAAAAGAGATTTTGTTAATAAATGGGATAGAAGAATAGAGAGGTTTTGAAAGAAAAGATTTAGTAGAATTATGTAATATGTTAAAGCTTAGAAAGTATTTGTTTCTGAATTTATGGAAAAGTTTTATAAGAGAAAGTGGTTATACACTTATGGACTAATTTCAAGTTGAGATAATACCAGTAATATTTTTGTTTCTATAAAAAATTAAAAGGATTTGAAGCTGTAATTGGTTGTTGCTGTAGAAAAGCAATAAAATTTGCGATATTACCCCTACTATCTCTACTTGAAATTAGCCTATTAGCCATATTTGGTTTGTCACTTAGATATTTAAACCCGGATCACTTTTGTAATAGTAAATTTCAAAATTCAACCCAAAATTTGCCTTTTGGCTTTGGAAAATTCGGGTTTTTAAAATGTAGGTCATGTTATATGACAATATTGTTGACGTTGTCATAATAACATAATTCACAAAGCCAAAATTTTAGGTTAAATTTTGAAATTTATTAATTTATTATTACAAAAATGATCTGGGTATGTTCTTTATAACAACATCGTTATCAGTGATCTGAAAAACACCAAAATCTTATGTTATTTTGTCTGATATACAGTGAAGCAGCCGTAAAAATGCAGTAAAGTTTAAAAATCTGTAGTCTTCAAAGGAATGGAGTCATTTAGATAATCTTATTTCTGTTGAATAGCTGGGTCGGTCAACTTTTGGGTGCACTGTTGAGTTCTTTCTGTAAATTTGTAGTAATAATTATACAGCTCGTTAGACGCAAGGACTGCAATAACGTTTTAAACAATCTCATTACATAAAAAAATAGTTTAAAAAATTCTGATAGGTTTCTGATACCATATATGTAGCTCAAAACAATTTTGTAATGTTTTGGATGCCTTTACGAATTAGGATAGGAAACCAAAAAAACTGTTTTTTGTCATTGATAAGCAGGTTTCGGCGGAAGCGAGTTCTTTGCAGTGGCGTAATTTCGCATTATCTTTTCTCTTTATTTCGCATTATTTAAGCGTAGTACAACTAACTCAGTATTTCTTTATTTTCAACTATAATGAATTCTTTCATTTAAAAAGATATACCGGGTGTAAACGAAATTAGGCTCACCCCATTTTTTAATAGTATTTTTTAAAATAGAAAAACGAAACTTAGGAAACCTATTATGTTAGAAAATCTCCATTAATTGAATAAAAAATAAACTTTTTATCACTTCCGGTTTTACCGGAAACGACCGTAACTTTGGATTTTTAGATAGAACACTATACATATTTTTGTATTTTTGGAATCTACATTAAATTCTGAGTGAAATAGACTACTTTTTATAACATTTCGAAAAATAAATTTATTTTTTTTGTAATTTTTGTTTTTTTATCTAGAAAGCTGTGATGGTTAAAAATAGTTTTAAATAATGTAAGCAACCATTAAAAAATAAAAGCTGTATTATAAATGCTCTAGATTAGAAAATACAAGACTTTTAATTAAATGAAATTAGTTTTTCCGGCTTAACTATTTTTTTTCAAATGGAACAATAGTGGCTCATCCGACTCTTTAAATTCATTTTTTTTGTGAATTTAAAGATACCAAAATTTAAAAAATCCATTTACCACTTTTTGTAATATTTACAAAAACAATTTAAAAAAAAAATAGAAAATGTAACCGACGTAATGGTTTATTACGTCGTAACTCATTTATTGTGAAAAGAAATTTTATAATACACATTGGTACTATTATTATTAGATTAATTAAATATGGAATTAAAAAAAGTTTTCGATAAAAATTTTATTGTTACAGCAAATGTTCGAAATGTCCTCCGTTTTCTTCCTGACATTTTTGAACGCGATTTATAGTTTCTGTGATAAACTTTTGCAATTGTTCAGCAGTAATTTGTGCAATACTGTGTCTCAATCTGGCTTCTAGATCTTGACGATCTTGAACAGGAATTCTGTATACTTCATTTTTAATATGATCCCACAAAAAAAAATCTAGCGGGGTTAGGTCAGGAGATCTAGCGGGCCACCTAACAGGGCCATTAGTACCAATCCAACTATTTTCAAAATTGTGGTTCAGATATTCAACGACTGGTCTATAATTGTGAGATGGTGCTCCATCTTGCTGATAATATAATCTTCCAAACACATTTACTGGTAAGTCGTCTATAAATTCTTCTATTTCGTTTTAGAGTAACTCTAAATATCTTTGAAAAGTCAGATGTCCATCAAAAATAATGGGTTCAATAAGTCGTTGTCCAACAATACCCATCCAAACATTAAAACCAAAACGCTCTTGAAAATTATTTTCTCTTAAAAGATGGGGATTTCTTTGAGCCCAGTAACGTGTATTATTTCTGTTAAAAACGCCATTATTAGTGAAACGACTCTCATCAGTATAAAAGATGCAACTAGGAAACAATGGATCTTCACCCATTTGCTCCAAAAAAAAGTTACAGTAATTCAATCGTCTTTCATCATCGTTTTCATGGTGATGTTAGTGTAAACTGTATTTAAAAGAACGGTATCTATGTTTTTTAAAATCTTCCATACTGACTGATGACGTATATCGCAGTCCGTGGCAATTTCTCGCAAAGATTTAGTTGGGTGCATATTTACCCACGCTAAAACAGCAATCTCTCGACAATAAAATTTTCTTCAACGTAATCAGGCCCTTCTCTAAATTTTTTCACAAGGTTGCTAAAATAATGACGTGATGGGTGACGTCTGTTGGGATACCGATTTCGATAAACCATTGCTGCTTGAACAGAATTTTTCCTACACTCTCCATAAACAAGCAGCATATCAACTCTTTAATTTTTTGAATACACTGGCATTTTGACAATATGTTTACACAGACAACAAAATGAAAAATACGGCCGTTAAGCTTAAACTGTTACTTTAGTCAAATTTTGACGTTAGTGCACAGCTTGCTTAATTTTTTTTTCAGTAAACATTTTCGGAGTTTTTCTCTAAATTGTTTTTGTAAATATTACAAAAAGTGGTGAATGGATTTTTTAAATTTTGGTATCTTTAAATTCACAAAAAAAATGAATTTAAAGAGTTGGATGAGCCACTATTGTTCCATTTGAAAAAAAATAGTTAAGCCGGAAAAACTAATTTCATTTAATTAAAAGTCTTGTATTTTCTAATCTAGAGCATTTATAATACAGCTTTTATTTTTTAATGGTTGCTTACATTATTTAAAACTATTTTTTAACCATCACAGCTTTCTAGATAAAAAAACAAAAATTACAAAAAAAATAAATTTATTTTTCGAAAAGTTATAAAAAGTAGTCTATTACACTCAGAATTTAATGTAGATTCCAAAAATACAAAAATATGTATAGTGTTCTATTTAAAAATCTAAAGTTACAGTCGTTTCCGGTAAAACCGGAAGTGATAAAAAGTTTATTTTTTATTCAATTAATGGAGATTTTCTAACATAATAAGTTTCCTAAGTTTCGTTTTTCTATTTTAAAAAATACTATTAAAAAATGGGGTGAGCCTAATTTCGTTTACACCCGGTATTTTGACCACATTTTTAGCATCAACGCTACTAAAATCCGAGCACATTACGCATGACATTATTGACTATTTTAATGAATAACATGCAGCCAGCTGGATTACACCGATTAATTAACCGGCGGTTTGTTCAATAGCTCGCTGTGGCCGAAGTCTGTTAGTAATGACTTAGTGTCGTTGGGTCTGAAAATGTTTAAAAGGATTCTAGCGCTTTGACTTTTTCTGACAACGAAAGAAACGCGATGAAATATTGTTTATACTAATATTGGTCATTCTGTAAACACGAGCTGATATAATACAGCTAATTTAGTACAGACGAGACATGATAAACCAAAATAAAGATTTGCATTATTAAATGTAATAGTAAACTTATTGTAAGAAATCAATCTACTGGTTGAGTTAAGAAAGGAACATGCTATTATGCATTCAAAGATAAGCAATTAGCAAACATCGAAAGACAAGAAAAAATAATGACTGATGAATACAAAGCTGTGATTAATGAAGTGTGTACATTTTACGTTTTAGAACAGAAATTTTTAAAATTAATTATTTTCCTATTTACTGAAATTGTGTTTATTTAAAGAGTAAAATTAAAAAATTGCACGCTACATTTGAAAGTAAAAATTTTTATTGTTACCGCTTTTTTCAAAAAAATGATTTATTCAATAATGACATACCTCCACTTAATCAAACTTTCACAAGAAGATGTTCTGAGCGTTTATATAATAACAACTCCAACATTGTATTAAATAATTACAACTCCAGAAAAAAAACAAATCAGCAGTGGTAATAAATCAAACGCTTGATTTAATTACAAATCATTATTACACTGTAGCAACGCTTAGAAAAATAATTAAATTAGAATTATAAAGTAATTGCATTTTTCAGTAAAGATAATAAATTTCTTTGAAGAAAGACGTTGTTCTAAATTATCCTTGACAGGTTTGGGGCCTGCCAGACACTTCTTGAATTGCAGCAATTACATGAGTAAAAGTCTGGTGTTGAAATGATTTAAGGGAACGGATTTAGTGTGTGCTGAAATAATTTCGTGACGATCAGAACAATTATCAATTTCTTATGCTAATATTATTCCCGCCTTCGATTCACCACTTCCTTCAACGACAATTCTATTGTGTTTAGAAATGCGTTCTAGTAACGATGAGAAATTTGCAGGACTGAAACTGCCTTCAGCAATGGTGAATGGGCTGATACTTTGATAAGTTTTAATGGTTATTCTACCAGAGGTGGAATTATAGTATTACTAATATTGGTTCGTAGGTTAAGTGTTGGCAAATATATCAATTTTCCTAACTATATATCGAGTGAAATGGAAAGCACTCAAAGCTTTTAACTTTTGATTAATTAAAAAGTTTTGAAGGTAATTTATATTTATATTCAAATTAAACGAGACAATATAAATTTCTATCTTTACTGATTTAATCTAATACAATAGCTAATTAGAGATGAAGGTAAAACCCTACACAATTTTTAAAAATAGGACAATAAAGCTTTCTACTAACCCACTAATTAATTAAATGAGCTAAGCTCTGAAGAGTTCTGATATGCAAAACACGTAGTTGATAAGATTATGAAACTTATAGACGTTTTATGTTAAAAAGCTAATTAACGCAGATTTATTCTTCCGGTTTTAATTTTAACTAACAGATCTATAAAGTTATCAAAACTTGTACTCACCAAATAGTACGAGTAGCATAAGTATAGAGAAAAGGTTCTTTGATTTAATAGTCGGGCAATTGAAATTGGTCTAAAGAAGATATTGTTTGAGTAAATTTAGAAAGATTGATCTACAAACAAAAATTAAATGTTTTGATAAAGATTATTGTATTTTTTTAATTAATTATAAATTACTTAACATAATAATTGATAACGACAAGTTAGAAAAACCGAATAAAAATCGCAGTGTTTGTTATACTCTCTGTTTTTCTTTTCTATTTTTTCTATGTTGGGATTTAATTTAGGATTATTTGGCAGGAGTCAGCTTTTTATTGTCGTTATGAACTAGTCAGTAAAATGCTACTTTATTAATTCTAAATAGTACAATAATCAATTCATTATGATAATGAAGAGCTTTACACAAGTCGTTTTCACTCACTAGTGACTTTTTGGGCACTTGATTTGTAGTTCGAAATTCTTTATACAGTAGTGTCGCGCTAATCCGGATTAATTAAAACCGAGACGATCGGAATTATTGAAAAATCCGTATTACCGAGACATGTTTTCTAAACAATATTTTAAATTTTTTAAGGTAAAAGAAAGTGAAGATGAAGTTGAGGTAAGAAGAAGAATACGTCATCACATCTTTATGGTTTTTATTGAGCATTTTGTAAGACAGCCGGCTTGAAAAAATGAGTTATTGTGGTCTGATGAACACAATGTTGGCACTTTTCAAAAACCATTTTTTTCAGCTTTTAAAGGGTTGTTATATCTAATAAAGTTACATCATTTTCTGCTGCCCATTGTAAAACGACATTTAAGCTTTTTATAGCACTTTTTTTACTTTTATTGGTGAAGTCTCTGGCATTTCGTCATCATCATCTTAACATTCATCTTCACAATTCCAGGATTCCGTCAGTTTCTTGTCGGCATCAATCCAGTCTACCACCTCATCAAGATTTACTTCAACGTTTCCTACATCTAAAAGCACTGTAGCAACTAGATCAATTTCTTCTGCTGCTGAGCGAATTGTATTTCTCAAAATATTCATAAGGATTTTATCTTCAGGATCATCATAATCTGCATTAACTTTAAGGATTTTCTTCCAACATTTTTCCAAAGTTTTAGATAGCACTTTTTTCTATGCGTTTTGAAGCAAACATACTGCTGTTTTCAGGTTTATGTTTTAGATACACTTTACAAGATTTTTTTCCGTACTTGTTAATATTTCGGCTAGAAGACTTTTTTATAAAATAACTTTGTTAATCTAATAGCAATCTGATCCATAGACTGTATTAACGCTGTTGTATTTGGTAGCAGAAATTTTACAAAAAAATTTCAATCGTCGCTGATGAGATCTTGTTCGCTGCAGTAACTAGAGGCATTATCAACAAGCAAAAGTGCTTTTTTAGACAAGTTTTGTTCTCTTAAAAATCTCCTTACTTTCGGGATAAAACATTCTTGAAACCATTTCTTCAAAATAGCTGCAGTTATCCAAGCCTTAGCTGTAGCTTTGTAGTTTACAGGTAGCACATAATTTTTGAAAGTCCTAAGATTTTTTGCTTTTTCGGTTACCAGAAGCTTTAGACGATGACTTCCATCTGCATTGCAACAAGAAGGTGATGCGCTCCTTACTAGTTTTTCTTTCTGAAGCTGTTTTTTTAGTGCTTGTTACCAACGTTCTGTCTGGAAGTAATTTCCAAAATAGCCTAGATTCATCTGCGTTATAAATCTGTGATGCCACTAAAGAGTGGTTCTTAATAACTTGATCTAGTTTTGTCATGAATGGTTTAACAGCAGGGTTATCGTTCGACAATTTTTCCCGCAAATTTTAAGAGTTCTGATGCCATGTTTTTTTCTAAAGTTAGCAATCCACCCTCCGCTTGCATTGAAATTTTCGTTGTCATAGTATTTTGTATAAAGTTGCTTAGCTTTAACCGCTAAAAATTCAGACGAAACTGGAACATGTCGATTTCTGAGATTTATAAACCAAGAAGCAAGCTTCTTTTCCATTTTTAGATACTCCACTTTTTTAGAGTTTTTTTTTCTAGGCCCAGAAACACATTGAACAACAAATCTTAAATTATTTTAAATGACGTCAGATTTTTTTTCAGGCAGTTTCTACACTTACTCTTTAATTTTATCAGCATTTCTCTTAATATCACTGATTGTTGAAGTTCTCACCCTATATTTGGCAGCTAAAGATCTTCCACTTATGCCTCGTTTTAAATCATCAACAATATTTGCTTTTTTTAGCGTTAGAGTTTTATGACTTCGTTTTTGAGGTACCATGTTGCAAGTTTAAGAACACTGAAGTCACCGCAGTTTTAAATGTTTTTTTTATGTTTACGTTTTTTCACACTCCAGTCAAAACAATTCTTTGAAATGTACAATGTTTTTATGAAACGTAGCATAATTATTGCATCCGGACTATCAAATTAAATGAAATCCGGATTATAATAACATATACAATGAAGGAAAGAGTCCAATCCGGATTACTAAAAAATTCGAATTACCGCGACACTACTGTATAGAGACATTGGATGAAACATTTTTTTTAGTTTTATTTGTAACTGTTTTGGATATTTAGTGTACGTGAAAGAAACTTGTTTGAAGTAAGAAAGTAACTGGTGCCAGTCGTAAATTTTTCAGGATAATTTGGTATTCATCATGCCGGTGCCATTATAACGGTAAGTTAACAATGAGTCGTAACTAAACCGATTCGCGAGTAAACTCGTTTATCCAATCAATAAAACAGATCTTAATCTTTTAAGTATCTTCATGCAGATAGTTTTCCATACATGATCATTACTCGAGTCCTTTCAATATATGCATGTTGTAGTTGGACGTATTGCCGCGATTATATCTAAAAAGTAATCCGAGCACGATATTGGTAATGTTTACGACCTGTGTAATCATCAAGCTGAAATTCTATCTGAAACTATGTAACAATCCTGAAATGATTTGGTCGACTCTAACTAGTAATAATTATAATATTCGCAATAAAACCATCCTACATGTGGTAGATGAATCCTAAATTGCACTGTGGGAACTGTCTGCAACATCTCCAGAAATATTTCACTACAAAAACAATAAATTCTGTTCCGTGCTTGAGCGCTAATAGCAATCGGCTGAAATATGGGCACCTGCCGTCGATAAATGCTTGTCCTGAAATGACAGATTTTTCAGTTCCTGAAAATCGCAACACGTAATGAAGCGATTGCGGCACAACAATTAAGCCTTAATGATGGTCCCATTGTACGCTTCCTAGTCGAGGAACTTATGCAACGTTTGAGATGTTCACATTGTGATAAATGTGCGAGGTTTTTTAACGATCGCCCGCCTAAATTATCAGCGTGCAATATGAACACACACACAAAAAATCCATACGTTACACAACACCGAAACCTCTTTCCGACCCAGTTCATGTTTCCTGGTCATCATCATACTTTCCCGAGAATGATTTAACAATAATAATTGATGTCGGTGTCAGTGCGAAGAACTAGGAAATAAATCCAAGGTGGTTGTAAATTATTTTACTGCCTACCGATATTTATATACCTACACTTTTCAAACGACTAAACGGACATACTAATGTCTTTACACGACTAAAGACAAATAAAAAAAATTTTCAAATACTTTATTGCAAACTAACACTAACTTACAAATCTCTTGTACTCTATATTAAAATAAAAATCTACACTTATCTATGATTTATTTTTTTTAACATTCTCATTGTCAGTATTAATTTTCACTAAATTTTTGGGTAGAAGTGTTTGCGTTGACTCCTGTTAACTAATGTGTTAACTTTTCTGTACATTTATAGTTAACAAAACATAAGAAATAGCTCAAAACAGCATAATTTTTTTCTCAAAAATGACAATAACAGTGCATACTCTTATTTTTTTTTAGAACTTATGTATAAATGCCTAAATGCTAAAGAAAAAAACTTGGTTCAAATATCACCGTTTCTGAACAAAACAATTTAAAAAAAATTCTTAAAAATTTAGTTTATTTAGGGGTAAAAACTTCTTTCTTAAACAGTTCCAAATAAAATAGTCTTTAAAGATTAAATATATATTTATTTAAAATGTTTAAAAACAAGTTATAAGCTCGTAAATTTGCAATCTGTTGAAGAAAAAATTAAAAATATAACAGTAAACTAAAACAATAATTTAAATATACTTATTTAATTAGATAGAAATTTCTATTCAACAATATAACCACTAAATGATAAGAGAAATGATAATGGGCTAGCCAATTCGAGCTTGATAAAGTAAACTAAAAAAAAACACAAATATTCGGAATGTAATGTAATTTTTATTTCATTTTCAAGATTGATTCTTGCCATTTTTAGTTAAACAAGATATCATTCAAATGTCCTCTACGGGACTTCTTACAGGCCTTGATCCTTTTAAGGTAATTTTCAATGACTGTCCGACACATTTCGGGCGGTATCTCGGCCATTACATTACGAATATTAGTTTTCAATTTGTCAAGAGTTCGAGGATTGTTTGCGTAAATACGATCTTTCGCGTAGCCTCACAAAAAGAAATCCAAAGACGTCAAATCGCAGGATCTTGGAGGCCAATTGACATCAGCCAATCGCGAAATTACACGTCCAGAAAATTTCTCTTGCAAAAGAGCTCGATGTGCTTGTGTTACGTGACTGGTTGCTCCATCCTGCTGGAACCACATATCGTCAAGATCATAATCTTTGACTTTCGTAAAAAAATAATCGGTTAACATGCGGCCATAGCGCTCGGAATTGACGGTAACGGTTCGTCCTTGGTTGTTCTCAAAAAAATACGGCCCAATCACACCACCAGACCACAATGCGCACCAAACAGTGAATTTTTCCGGGTGTAATGGCTTCTCTACAATCAATTGTAGATTTTCTGAGCCCCAAATTTTACAGTTTTGCTTATTAACGTATCCACCAAGCGAAAAATGGGCTTCATCACTGAAGAAAATTTTGTTCAAAAATTAGCATCGACGGCCTGTGTTTCCAACACTCAATTTGCGTATGTTCTTCGTTGTCCATGATCAGCAGGCTTTAGCTCTTGTGTCAAATAGTCTTTATACGGATGAAGATGCAAATCCAGGTGCAAAATGCGCCTTAATAAACCATAAGATAGGCCTAAATGTTGAGCTCAACGAGAAATTGACAAATTTGGATCTTTTTCCACACTTTCAGCTACAGAAGCGATATTTTCAGCATTGCGAATATTTCGATGATGCACAGGCCTTACAATATCAGTAACAGATACAGTTTGTTCAAATTTATTCACTGTATTCAATATGGTTTGCTTTGTAGGACGATTATGACGACCATAATCTGCTCGTAAAGCGCGAAATGTGGATACGGCAGAATCACTATTTTTATAATAAGATTTAATAATTTTAACGCGTTGGTCGATTGGTAAATGCTCCATATTCTTAAATGAAAATGGCAGAATGTCAACTAAATAAATGACAGCGTACTTGACGTTTATCTTTGACAGAAGTCGGTATACAGATTTTTACTTTATCAACCTCGAAATGGATAGCCCTGTATTTCTCTACGTCTGCCAACTGTTAAAGTTGATAAGACTATTACAATATTATTTTCTGTAACAACAGAAATGTCATTAACAGAAAAAAATTTAAACACTGAGTTTTTCGTAAAAAAGTGCTTTTTCTACAAAATTAAACTAACACTTCTTTTTCTTCTTTGACAAGAAATATTTTATAATTATTTTATAATAATTTAACAAGCATCCAGTATGCTACAGATAAATGTTTGTGATTTCTTTGGTAATTTCTCTTTCTTCTTTTTCCATTTGTTGATCTATCTTAACCATAATTTAGCAGTTTTTTTTTGTTTTCAACGTATCTTTATTTATATCAGCGTCGCTCTCGGAAATGTTATTTATTCGCATTATCAAAAATTTTTGTTTGAGATGGTTTTCCTTATCTTCGTTTTTGCTAATTCTTTTGTTAGTCTTGTTCTTCTTACTTTTGAATTTATTCTCCGTGTGTTTTCTGTTTTTTATACGTAGTAAAAAATTGTGTCTAAGGATTTTCTTCTAAAGCAATTCACTCATCATAAATGTGAAGATCCTTAAAAATTATTAAGAGCGTTTACTACAAGACATTATGATTGTTGTCTTTTCGCTCCCGGGACCGCTAGGTTTTAGTTTTTTTATCCTAAATTTTAATTTCGGGTTGTTATGCTACTGAACTACTCTTTCAGAAGACTCCATTCTCAACTTCTAGGCTGTAACTTCTGGAGGTTCAACATAACATAAATTGCAAATTTTTCTCAAAGAGATTAATAGAAAATAATGGGATAACGGTAAGAGTGAATTTAATTCTGAATTTAAATATGTTTTTATTATTCAGCCGTTTGGTAAGTTGGGATAATATCGGTAGTATAAATTTCACTAGATACTTTTTGATGACAACAACCAATAACCGCTATGATTTCTTAAAATTCTTTATGACTACCGATTGCGGTTCAACTTGAAATTATCTCCTAAAAACCATTTTTATGACAAAAATGAATGTGAATATACAATTGGTGCAATTTAGTGAATTTAATGTTTGCATAATAAACAAATTTTTAATTGGGCTATTTAACATATTGCAAAATTGCAGACTGTATTATCTGTCCAAGGCTATCAGGTGGTTGAATATTTCCATTGGAAAATTTTATCTCAACTGATAAGAAAAATATTTTAATAATTGATCAAAATCCGAGTGTGTCAAGTATCAATTTAATGTTTTGCCAATTTTTCCAACTCGTTATGCAAATTTCTGGAAAATAATGAGGAGGACATCAAATAGTTTTAAATTTAGCAAAAAAACCGGTTCCGTTTTGTAACTTTTGTGTATTTTCTCGGTTTACCTTCAATTTTAGCCTGAGATTACTCAAACCTATATTTTTTCTTAGACACTTCTCCGTAATTACATAAATTGCAAAATGAAAACATGATATAAAATTACAAATACAAATTAAAATTAATAACGAACCTTTTCTTACAAATTACACGTATACTTTTACAAAATACATAATTGCTTAATCATATTAATTTACGCGAGTCGGGGTATAATTCTTCTTGGGAAAATCTCGATTAGAACCGTTTCAATAATAGCACGTGTGAAATTTACGATTTTAAAAACGCATTCGTTCGTAAGCTAATCACGTTCTCGTATTATAACCGCTTTAAAAGGTGTGAAACCGATTTTATTTGATCGCAAGAAAATCCGATTGGAGATCTTTATCTCGGATTATAAATTGCGCTGACACCGAAAAACTGAAAGCGTGCAGCTGGCTGCAAGCCTTTAAGACTTCCGAAATTTTTGCGTTATATTTTATTTAGATGCTTTTGACTCACAAACTAGCTTATCGAAGATAAGTCGTAAAAGAAGTGTGTGTTATTGTTTCAGAAGCGACCAGCTAGACTGTTAAAGCAATCTTGAAAAGACCACAGTTTCTCTATTTTTAAAGATCCAAAAAAATTTTTTTTGTTGCACTGTCAAATTCGAGCATTGCTAGATAAACTCTAACCTTCTGCTTAATCTGAAAATTTTTAACTTGCATAACTCGTCTGAAATGAAAGTGTCCCCAACTTTTTTGCATCCGGATCAATTAAAGACACGTTCTTAGATGCAATCCAAAAATGTGCAATAAATTATCTTGTGCCGAAAGTTGTTCTTTTACACTAATCCAAATTCTTGATAGAAGTAATCAGTGGGACGGGGTTAGAGCCACACCAAGCCTTGATCTTGCATCACAAGTAGACTAGGTTACTTCTCTAATTTATTTAAAAATGTCAAAACATCATTAAACTGAAATTACCATGAATTTACGGCCCTTTATTCTTTTATTTTTGGTTGAATAACTGAGGTTACGCTATAACGAGTTTACGATCACATAAAACATTAATTACAACACTTGGTACTATAATTTTTCAGGAATTAAAAGGTTATCAATTATCTGGATAAAAAAGTGATGAAGCTTAAAATATTAAGTGCTTTTCAGATCTATACAAGATGGTATAAATCATAATAACGTGGAATACATGGTACTCGTAATCATTGATTACAATCACAGAAGATGTATGGGGTCAAATCAATCCAAATCAGGTCAAGTCATCTATTAAACAATATAAGAAAAGGCATTAATATAAATTATATAACTTACATAACAAAGCTGAAAGATATAAATTACGACATTGTATTTATAACACGAAATGCATTTTTGACAAATTCTTTAAACGTTATTATATTATTTAGGTGAGAAAGAATGCCATTCACCTTTTGTTCACCTGTCATTACCATTTTACAACATAATTTATGCCACAACTCAAAATTTTAAATAAATCAACTTGTCAACATTTTAACAGTAGAATTCAACACTTTTCGCCTTCAGAAGGCCATGAAATTTGTGGTTTGTTTAAGTAAGAAAGTGTCTTACTAGAAAATAAAAAACGGAAATTTTTGGAAAAACTAGCAGAAAGTTGTAGCACAGGACAGGATTCAGCTCATGAGGTAAAATAGCAGAAATAGAATAAAGTGTTAGTTGTTAGAAGTTTTAAAAAAGACAGAGGAATCTTTTGTTAAAACTAAGACAAACATAAAAGGTAAAAAAATAGATAAAGTTGCAAAAACATTAAAAGTCGACTAGATCTAGAGTTTCACTGATCTTCAAAAAACAAAGAGTTGTCTTATCCTATACTGGCAAAAAACAATAATAACAGTACCAATAAACATAAAAACAAAGTTGTGTTGCCCAAAAAATATAGAAAAAAGCACAATTATTGTAAGCAAATCACAATTGTAATATCTACATATTTCCAAAAAAAAAATTTTGTGCAAAAAAGAAGAAAACACTGTAGAAAGAAGAGTATTTTTTTATACTGGAAAATAAGAAAACATTGAAAACCAGATGAAAACATTGAGAAAGTGTATAAAACTTTTGGCAAAGCTGCGAAAAGTTAGCTTATCTTATAGCTGCTGACAGGAATTATTTAGTGAGATGAGCAATTTAGAAAACTGAAAATACTAAACAGTAAAATAGAGAAGCACAATTATTGTAAACAAATTACAACTGTAATATCTACATACTTTCAAAAAAAGATTTTTTGCACTCTACATTCTCATTCGAAGCACTTTAAAGAAAATAGACTCTGTTCATACGTGTGCCCTCCGAACCATCTTTGGAGCTTTTCGAACCAGTCCCAATGAAAGTTTATTTTGCCTAGCACAAGAACTTCCACCGCAGTATAGACGCCAACAACTACTTCTTCAATATTCTACAAACATAGCAATGCAGCCAAACCATCCAAATTTCGATCTTCTTTTTACAAATCCATATTCTGCTCTTTTTTCACAAAAACCACATTTATCAGCTCCCATATGCCAACGTTATCATCTCCTTTCATCTCATGTAGGTTTTGACCCTTTCCTTTATCCACTTCATTCTCCCAAAAGTTTAACTCCTCCTTGGACCATACCGACTCCTAACATTAAATTTACACTGACTCAGTTTAGCAAAACCGACACCCAGCCAGAAATATTACTTCAAGAATACCTTCAGCAACACAACCAACACCAAGAAGCTCTATTCATATATACCGACAGATCCAAGTTTTTAAATGGAGTAGGGGCTGCAGTATTTTCCTCATCTTTTCAAAAACAAATTAAGCTTTTAACAACTTGCAGCATTTTTTGTGCCAAACTTGCAGGTATTTATGAAGCAGTGAAATATGCAAGCAAAAGTCAAGACATCCATCTAGTTATCTGCACAGATTCTCTTAGTGCCTTGGCCGCCATACAAAATCTTTATGCATCTAACCCTATTATCCAACAAATTGCAGAATACAGATCGGCTCTTCTACAAACTGGCAAGACTTTAACATTTATGTACACCCCCTCTCATGTAGGAATCACAGGCAACGAAAAAGCAGACACGCTTGCAAAATCTGCCATCAACACCACTGAAGCTACTCTCTCGTTCTTCAAGTTATACAGTGATCTTCGTGTTGAACTTAAATCAAAGATTTACTTTTTATGGCAATCTGTGTGGTCTTCAAGCTCCAGATTTCTTAAGAACATTAAACCCACAGTGCTAGAATCTATGACCTTATCATCTGATAGGCAGTCACAAATAATATTATCTTGACTGAGACTAGGACACACTCATCTAAGGCATAGCTATCTTGTCACCGGTGACAGAAAACCACTCTGCACCTGGTGTACTGTTCCTCTCACTGTTCAACACATCGTAGACGAATGCAAACAGTTTTTACAACACTAAAGACAACACCTCTCACCGGAATCCATGGAAACGCTTCTGCGAAGTCATTGGGACAAACTCAAATCTTTCCTAAAAGCAGTCCAGATGGTCCACTTATTATAAATACCTTTAACCATAGCAATTTATTGTAAATACACTATTGTACATACCTACCGCTAATAACCTTTATGGTTGATGCGGTCTTTTGTTAAAAAAAAGAAGATTTTTTTGTGCAAAAGAGAAGAGAAACACTTTACAAAGAAGAGCAAAATCTTTTTTTACTGGAAAATAAGAAAACATTGAAAACCAGATGAAAACATTGAGAAAGTGTTTAAAACTTTTGGCAAAGCTGCTAAAAGTTAGCTTACCTTATAACTGCGGACAGAAATTATTTAATAAGATGAGCAATTTAGAAAACTGATAATACTGAACAGTGAAATAGACAAGCGACAAATAACAGACAGTATCAATCCTGTTTTTTAATTCGTTTTAAATATTTGCAAATTATTAACTTCGTAAAAACTTGGATAGCAGGCTTAGTTCCAATTTTGTGTTTTGGAACCAGGGAATTTTAGTTTGGATTATTTCCATTTACCTATTATTTTTATGGGATATACCACTTCTAATATTATGTAACACACATAATAATTAATAATAACGTGTTTTTTATTAATTGCTGTCAACTTAATGTCTGAAAAAAATCTTAGTTTTCTTGAGGGTAAAATTTCTTAATGTTCTCAGAAAAATTTACAAAATCTAAAATAAAAAAGTAATAACAGTGGGTCATAAAATTTAAATTATTTTCAAACACGTGTTGTCACTGTGTTACAATTTATTACATTTTGATTAACTCCTTACATAATATCGTTTCCCATCAATATTCAATGCTCTTTCAAAATCTACAGCCCATTACCAAATTCCGATGTTAATTTCTTGTCGGAAGAAATTTTATCAGGTCGGTAGGTATTTATTTATGAAGTCAAAATTTATGCCACGAACTATTCTTTTATATCACACTATCAACAACAAGATAATAAGTGCCAGGAGCTAGAATATACCAACAAGGAAAATAAAGCCATAATTCTAACTTCAAAGCTCTTGTTATACCACGGGTCTAATCCGGCATAATGAAATAGCTCTATAAAATATTTTTCTACTTGAAACGTATTGTAATTTCCTCATTACGACTTTACATTACTCGTAAAGTGTGATTAAAGAGTCACGTGCGGGGATTTAAGTGATTAATTTTCATTTTTAATAATATATTAGCACACCCAAGCAGAAATTATGCTTCTTAAAGAAATAAATCAATATTAGGAGTTACATACCTATTTTTTCTAAGCCGCAATTTGTCAGCTGACTCGGCAAATTTCAATCAAATTGAATTCTTACCGAGATTGTATTTATTTAAGAGAAAAAAAATAGATGTAATGCCGCGATTTTTCTGAGAATAAATAGATTACATTTATTTCTCAAAATTGTCTGTAAATAAAAATTGTAAAAAATTTCTCGCTTGAAATTATCCAGTACAAATTGTTTCTTTGAATCAGAGCCGTGAAATTTTGTCTAATCGAGAGTGAAATGTCATAAATTTATAAAGATATTAAATGTAAATTAATTTTTTTGTTGTCCATCCTAAATTTTAACAATAAACTTTTTTTATTGTTTATTTAAATCTGGCTTGGAGCGTTTTGTTTCAACAATAGGTGAAAAATCTGCAAACACGATTAAACAATCTAGTTCTCATTGTAAAAGTAGCAGTTTTATCACAAACAATTTTTTATAGCTGCGCTAATTTATTACTATAATGTGCAATAACTCTCGTGCTATTCTCACGCATTTAACAATACATTAGTTTAATTTGTTGCTTTATTAATTAGCCGTTTTACTGATTTATGTTTTCATTTTCTCGGCTTGTGTGGGATCGGTCTTATTCCAAGTGTAAAAATAACTTCTTTTACAGTTATCGTCCAAATGGATCTCATTTAATAAAGATTTATTAAATTTTCAAACCCTTAAGCGTTGCCACAAACCGACTATTTTGTAATCATGTACTGTCTTATAAGCATATAAGGTGGCTAGTTATGGCAATGAGTGATTTATTTATTTTAATCTACAAGGTTGGGCCTATTTATTTCATTATTTTGCAAATTTCTTTCGAGACAATTATTAGCAATTTTAATTAAGGACTATTTCCATGTTAAACATAAACAAATTGAGTAAACTTCCAACAAAACAGTTTATCTCATTTTTTGCAAATTTTTATACGTCGTAGACAATTAATTTCAACCCACAAAAAAATTTAGAGGGCCATCTATTCATTAACATTTTTATTAGTGAGTTTGCCTTGATGGGGTACTTTGGGTTTTGGGTATCCAGTGACATCCTTAATAATTCAAACAAAATAAAAAATATGCAGTTTATTAATAAATTAAGAAATGCTTGGGAGCGCCGCGTTCAAAATATATTTTTTTAAATGACAAATGTGTTAATATCTTTATAATAATGTCAGAAATTTAGTTGTTTTATTTTAGCTGTTGCTACGTTTGAATGATCGTTAAAATTATACAACACGTCTAATTTCCCATAACCGCAGCTGACATTCGTCAAGTAGAAACGACAAATTAATTCTGATTGAGGCGTTGGCTGCGAGAAAATATCTTAATTTTCTTTTCAACTGAAAAGTTATTTTGTTTTAATTAATTTTGAAGTGGCTGATATGTTTGGGAGATTAAATTTAAGTTTTTAATTTCACTCATTTACGCAGCCTAAAGCGGTATGTG
Source organism: Tribolium confusum (assembly GCA_029207805.1). Taxonomy (NCBI): domain Eukaryota; kingdom Metazoa; phylum Arthropoda; class Insecta; order Coleoptera; family Tenebrionidae; genus Tribolium; species Tribolium confusum. The sequence goes on from JALGAY010000004.1 coordinate 4,812,641, forward strand.
TCCGACCGTGTCATTAATTTATAACGATGAATTGAGAAAAAAACTATTAATAATTACGATTTTGTGAATAAAGATTCACTATGTGAAAGTTGCTTTGATGGATTGCATTAGCGATTTTGTAATTTTGTTTATTATACAATATTTATCTTTGATTTAGGTTACAATAGACGAGCCATAATTGAGATTTTCCTTTACAGGATCAAAAATAGTATCATAGCGTATTGCTAGTTTTTCTTTGATTGCTAACACAATACCTTTCATCAGTTCAAACTGAATAGAAGTCATTTCAAAGTAAATAATATATAGAGTATTTAACAACTTATATTTATTTAACGCTACAAAAATTCAAACAAGGGAACACTACAAAGAAGATACTACAACAAAATTACGTAAAAAAAATTAGGAAAATGTACAAATATTTAAAATTTTGGTTACCAATTTACACTTGATACAAATTATTATTATTGCAGCCTGTGCAAAAATAACTTAGTAGTCTTTTTAGGTGGTAAAAAGCATTTCACAGCCTTTTAAAAAAAATTTTTTTTGGTGAAATTATCCTACTTGTTACACCTAAAGATTGTTTTCAAAGTATTCTCTACACTATCTACAATGTTCGCATAAACTTAAAAATAATAATTTTAGATTAAAAGTTATTATTTCAACGGTCAGTTTTTGACGAAATTAATAGAATCTGCAATAAGAGCGTGTAACTCACAATAAGACTAAATATTGTTACAAAAAATTTGAAACAACAATAAGAGAAAGAGAGTTTTAAGTAAATAGTTTGAGAAAATACTCGAAGAATATCGCCCTACATAGCATAAAATTATACAAAACTATTATTAGGCACGCCAATAAACCGATTTAGAAAAAGAATATTATCGCTTCGGTTGACTGCGAAACTTTTTCGGACACATGCTGGAAAGACATATCGGTATATAAGCGGGCGAAGACAATGAACAAGCAGTTAATGAGAATCCAACAAGCAATTAATTTATTGGAAGCGATATTATTAAATTAAATTAAGATTTCTTTAGGAATATCGAGTTATTTATTGATCGAACTATTGCTGTCTGTATTCGTGGATATTATACAAATAGATTATTCGTTATTAATCCAACTCCTTGAATTAAAAAAAAAACAATTTTAAACTTACTTTGCTATATAAATTTTACTCTATTCTTGTCTAAGCAGAAGTCAGGTTAGGTCAGCTCAAGTCAGGTCAGGTCAGGTTGAGTCAGGTTAAGTCTGCTTAGGTTAGGTCACGCTAGGTCAGGTGAGGTCGGGTCAGGTCAACAGGTCAAGTTGATTTGCAACAGTTTCTAGCGATATTCTTAAAGCCTCAACGTAATGACGGTTATAAATCTTTTGATTATAATTGCAAAAACGGTTTTGGAAACTCATTACAACACATTATTTTTGCTTTTTTATATATACTAAGTGACATAGAAATGTAAACACCCAGTAATAATTGATTTACAGCAATAATTTTTAGTGTACAGGTTTGTTTTGATTATATTAAAAAATGATTAAAATATTAGCCATATCTGTCTAGTAGTTCTATTTTTGCAGCATTTTTTACAGAATAACATTGCAAGGCTAAGGTAAAGCTGATAGTCATTTTACAAAAATTAGTCTTTAAGATAGGCATAGTAAACACTTCCTAAACGAAGTTACAATGCCTAGAGACCGAAGACAAGAAAATTTTCGCCAATTAACCGAATTTGATCCAGGTCGAATTGTAGGGCTACGAGAAACAGAATTGTCGTTTAGAGAAATTGCAAGAAGAACTTAAAGAAGCCTAAACACCGTGTCACGTTGTTATCAGGCATGGCTTTGAGAAAGGCAAACGCGAAGAGCGAAAGGCACAGGGCGCCGTCCAAGAACCACCGAACTCCAAGATCGACGTCTTAGACTTTTGGCTCTGCGAGACCGTTTTACGTCCACCAGAAGAATTGGCAATCAATAGTTTAAAGAAAATAGACAGCCGATTGGAATGCGAACAACTTACCAAAGAGTCAGAAGTTTTGGGCTTTTTTCCTTTCGACCTCATTTGGTGCTACCTCTTACTCTTGAACATCTACGAAATCGGCTACAATAGTGCAAGAAAGGGTTAAATTGGTATGTTTAATGGAATAGTGTATTCTTCAGTGATAAATCACGATTTTGTTTGACGATGCATGATGGTCGAGCAAGAGTGAGAAGACGTCGCTCGCGGTGAAAGCCAAAATCCACAATTTTATGTAGAGCGTCATGTACACCGAACTATTAGTGTTATGGTATGGAGTGCTATTGCTTATGGCAGCAGGTCACCTCTAGTCTTCATAAGAAATAACATGACAAGCCGACGTTACATCGACGAAATTTTAGAGCTCTACTTACTGCCCAATGTTAGAACCGTGCGCAATGGCATTTTTCAGCAAGACAATGCTTGACCCCATGTAGCCAAAAAATCTTTACACTTTTTGGCAGCTGCTCAAATTCCTACTTTGCCCTGGCCACCTCGATCGCCCGATCTATCACTAATAGAACATGTATAGGACATGATCGGAAGAAGGCTGTCTTGTATACTTCATCCCCCTCAAACATTAGCAGCACTTCGACATGAGGTACAAGTAGCCTGGAATAAAATACCCCAGGACGACATAGACAATTTGCTAAGAACAATGCCTAGACGTGTGAATGAGTGTGTAGCACATCGTGGTCGGTCTACGCATTATTAGGTGTTATTTCTACGCATGATAAAATAAAGCTTTGAAAATCTAATCAATTATTTGCATTGGCTCTCTGAACATGTATACCAAAAATTATTGCAGTATAACAATTATTATTGGGTGTTCACATTTCTATGTCACTTAGTATAACTTGATGTAACTTTAAAAATATTTTTTTAACTGATATTCCAAATTAGGAGCTCAGCTTTTTTCTTTCTCTAAATTATTTAAATTATTTACTTATTTTGTATTCTTCTGACATCTGTTTGGTATTTCTTTAATAGCCCTTAATGTTCTTTGATAAAGTCTTTCTTCATTTTTTTTTTCAAATTTTGTTATTCTTAAAATTTACAGTATTTCTCTTGAGGGGTGGATACATAGAGATTTCTGGTGTGCAAAGAGCAGGATTTTTTGTAAATTTCCATTTTTTATGTGGATTTCCTAGAATTTCTTATTTGATTTAAAAATTTCAGAAAATTTCCAGATTTCCAAAAATTTCTGAAAGATTTTTTAAGGATTTCACAAAATTTCTAAAATTTCTAAACGTTTTGCTTGATCTGGACATGCAAAACCAAACAAATGTGAATATTACAACTAACTCTGTTAGAATATATTATTCAAGAGAAGCTACGATATAATAATAAGAAATTATAACATTAACAAGCGAAATAATAGTAATAAAAACAAAAACTAGTTATGAGCTGAATATTCTGTAAAAAGTTTCTAGAGAATTTTCTAGTGTTTTTAGAAGATTTCTTTGCTCACAAAGATTTCTGACTTTTTTTTTAACACGTGTCTACCTCTCAATTTTTTTTAATCCTTAGTCCTCGGTTTTTAACATCGAATAAATTGTCTATGTTGTACAAGGAGCCTGCAAAGCTTTTAATAAATTAAAACAGTCCAACATGGTCTTCTCATTCATATTTTTAATATTGTTCTAAATACAACTTTTAAAATTTTAGTGTACTAGTTTATATTACTGTCAATTATTTTTTATTTTATTAAAAACTTATTCACTTATGGCTAAATTAACATTTACTATAGAACTATTTAAAGAAAATCTTGGCAGAATTAGAATTTATTTTGACAATTTTTACCAAATTTTGATTAAAAAATTAAAAAATTCTCTAAATTCAATTCTTATACTTATAATGCATATAAATATCGTCGTGTCAGTGTCTCACTTCTCTCTCTAGATAAAAGAAAAAAAACGCAGTTTTAAACGTTCCACATAACGTAGATTTAGTTTCCATTTTCATCTAAATAAAAAAAGGTTTTTTTACAGCACTACAAGTTTAGTAAAGTCATAGGTATATAATTAGAAATTGAACTATCTTACAAAGTAAAAATACTCAAGCAAATACTAAACTAACCGATTTGCTCTACTTAGTCGATTTGGCAAACTTATTTTTGTTAAATAGTACTTTAAAAATGCAACACAATCGGGTGACAGAAAAATTTACGACGGACCCATCTATCGTAGCCTAAGTCGAGCACTGCTCTTTCTTCAGTTAACAAAGGTTATGACTTTATTGCTTTAGTCACTCTACTATTTTGTTAGATCCACTATAGTTTTTTTATGAGAGAAGTGACAACTGGTTGAAGATGTATTGGACTGCCTACAGTTGACATCTGGTGTATTGGGTTGCATTTAAACACTCATAAATAAACTCTCAACAATACGCTAACCATTGCGATTTGTAAAAAGTCTATAAAGTTTTATAATAGATGGAAGGAAGATAAAAACACTTTACCTTTATAGTAGTCTTCTTCACAAAAAAAGTTGTTTTCGAGTTTTTCAGTAAAACGATTATTTACTGAGGTATTCTTCCTGAAAACTTTTCTGAGACATTCAATAGATTGGTAATTTTAAATTAACGAAAAGCCAAACATAAAAAAAATTTGAAGGCTATAAAATGTTTATATACGTTTATGTTTATATTATATATGTTTATGAAATGCAATAGTTGTAAGCCTGTATTCGGCAATCTTGTTGACAGAGACATATCATAGAAAGAAAAAATGTTTCTTCTAAACAAGTCTCAGCAGAATCACAGTTTGATATGGATAAGAGATGGTAACTGCCATATCAGAGTTGGGACCCCACCTCGCAACAAAAATTAACTTTATTAATTTTTTTTTCTATTTGGGGTGTAAATGTTTTTTCCTTCAATAATACACGGTTTCTTTCAGTTGTTTTATTTTATTTATTTTTGGAAAACTAGTTTCGGGTGATAACACCTTTTTTCAGTTTATTTATTAATTATGTCTAACGTTATCGCAATAATAAGTAACAATAAACAAATTTAAAATTATTTTTTTTTTAGGTGGAAGCTACTCCAAGTCCAAATAATCTCTCCCAAGCTTGCAGCTGACTATAACACAAAAATCTCAGTCAATTTAGTGAACATAAATTAACTAGTCTTCTGTCATTCCGTTATTTATTCACCGATTCTATCTTATCTTGCTGCAACACTATTGACACAATTTTCCCACTTGTTTCTTCATTTCGGCCTTGCTTATCGCATTTTGAAGTTTCGACAAACACACTCTATTCAATTACAAATCATTATTGATTCAGTCATTTGTTACGATTTCCGTAGTGAAATCCATGTTAACTGACTTCATGCAGTCGATTCAATTTTTATTTATCTTGCAAATTATCTCCCATTACATAAAAATATTTACCTAAAATTTTTGGGACGTTTTATTTTTGAAATGAGGTAATATTGGAAGAACAGGTATTCCTACGAAATTCTTAAGATTTCATTTCGAAATGCATGCAGCTTATTACAGGTGGAGCAATAAAAACCTTGAGATAATTAAAATTAAACGGTAATCGTCGTGTTTAATTAAAACGGTTCTAAATTTCTTTATTTGGAGTTTTATCGGATCGCCGAAACGAAAGTCTTGTAATTTTACTTATCTTGTGGTAAGAATGGCCAACACATGTGCTAAGTTGAGTCACACTCGCAAAAGATGTTACATAACTATAAGTTTTTTTTTTAATGATTTGCATGATCATTTTTTTCGTGATAGTCATATAAAGAGATGCACATTATATCATTACACATGTTTAGCTCATGTAATGTTATGTCATCGTTTGTTGTCAAATAAATTCTTATTTTGATTTTTCTCTCACTTATTAGCTGTTTGCGAAATCTATTTGTTGTAATATTTATTATTAATAATATTAGGTTGTATTTAATGTTGGATTAGGTTTCTCCTGATATAATAAATGTCCATCATTTGTTATATTCTTTGTAGTAATAAAAGGAAATTAAAGAGATTTTTATCTGGGCATTGGTAGGTAGTCATTAAGTAAATGCAAAGTAATAAAACCGAAGGTTTCAATCACGTTTATTAAAAAAATTCAAGCAATCTGTCAGAGGTGTGAAACCGTTTAGATAAACTGTTTATTTGCATAAGAAGGTAATTTTGTACGCCACACGCATACTACAAATACCATGTAATTATAAATGTACGTGTTAAAAGAAAAATCTTAGACAAAAATTACTCAGGAAGCTTCACTGACGACTAATTGCATTTCTACCAACATGAAAAGTGTCGTAAAGTTGAAATGTTCGTGGGAAAAATTTTACGATTCTAGTAAACTAGTCAAATTATTACAAGCATCAGATTTTACTATAATTTTATAACTACCTCAATATAAAATTTAAAAAAAAAATCCCAAAGGTTAGTCCAGCCTCTCCACAATAATCGATTTCTAAGCATCCAGGCCGTAATTGAATATATCGGTACTTACCTTGAGGATTTCATTCAGGAGAAAGATTGGCAGGCACTCGGCAATTATACTTTTTATCAAATTAGAATTATTATTAAAGTAATTATATAATTACATAGTTGTGCATTGCATTATAGAGATGCGTGAGGTTCGTTAACGTCCCCCAAAGGCTCCTGCAACAACACAAATGGTTTTAAATCTCTGTTTTAACGCAAAAATTTTAATTAAGCCCGCGGAATCTTGACCCATTTAACACTCGAAATTATATGTTACGTCAGTGGACACATCACTCTTCTTTCAACAATTTAACAAAATGGAGAAAACACACGAATTTTACATCAAACATAAATTATTCAATTTTTTGTGAGCAATAAATTAGTGACGCAAATGATAAAAAAATTAACAGAATTAATTACAGATAAATATTAAACATGCCTAATAGATTAACAAAATTTGATCAATTTTTATAAGGTGCTACTATTTACTTTTTCAAATGAGTACTATTAGCATATTTAATGAATTACATGTAATTCAGCTTATTAAATATTTTCTTTAATAATAGGATTCTATAGATTTATTGTATGGTAAGACTGGTTGTATCTTGTTTGCAAATAACTTTTATTTTAAAAATAAATTAAAGAATCTTTTATAAATTAATGAGAAGCATATCCTAATATGAGATTATCTTAATGAACACAATTAATTGTTAGTTCTTGTATTTCTTCGTAATTTATTCAATAAATGTATAATTTGCAATGCAGAAGCTTCATTGAAATTGACAAAAAGCTTCCTGATATTGTAAGTGCGTGGCCACACACATTTCTTTATACAGTAGAAACCCGATTATCCGTAACTAGCCAAAAAAGACAGAGAATTTAGATGAACACACCTTACTTCTCTTCGAATGAATACCAACAAATTGATTATTTTACTTCTAAACGTGCACTAGATTGGTATTGAGAAGCAGCTAATCACGTTGCTCGTTGTCGAGGCTGTGAGGATTCTAACAAAGCACCAAATTAATCCCTCATTGCTAAAATGTCCTAATTAAAGTGCTCTATTTAAAGATGTAGCAAAACGTTATGTCCAAAAAGCTAAAGCCTCGTTTTTGTGTTAAATTTTACAAGCATCTACAGCCAGAGATGAAAGAAGAATAGAGCCTACAAGATCTGAAGTGCAAAAACTAAAGCTAGAAAAGCTGGCAATAATACATCTGCAACAAAACTAACTAAACTCCATTTATTTCCTATAAAATAGTTTTTGAGAAATGGAGGAGGAAGCGCAGTTTGAGGTAGCCTAAGGGTGCTAACAACTATAATCCGCTCTTGCGCAGACGACAATTTTGTGTAAATTGAGGCCGCAGGCAACAATTTTCACAAATTTTAAGAATCCCAGACGATAGTTTATGTAAAACTGGAAACCGTTGGCGACAGTTTTATCAAAATTGAGAGTTGGACGTTAGAAAAGACAATTTTATAAAAATTTAAAGCCGCAAGCGACACTTTTGTCTAAACTGAGAGCCGCAGGCGACAGTTTTTATAAATTTTGTGAATCTCAGAAAATAATTTAGGTTAAATATGAAGCCGCAGATGACGGTTTAATAATAACTGAGAGCCACAAGTGTTAATTAATAATTAACTAAAGATTTACTAATTATGTCAGACGCCAAATATGATATACATATGTATTTCTGATATATTTTTTTTTAAATTAAAGACGAAAATGTTTTTGTAATTTTTGGTACTGGAAAGCGATATTTTACTAGTTATGGAAGCCGGAGATAAACTTTTACTAATTTTAAATTTTGGAGGAGCCGAAAGTGACTGTTTACTAATTTCAAATTTAAAAAAATGTTGAAATACTTGTTTTTGTTTGAATTTGAGTAAGTCTAGCATATTTCTGTTAAATTTTGATATATTAAATAAATTGGTGTATTAATCGATTATTAATATTATTAGGGGCAGTCAACCGACTATCATAGGTGACAGTCGACCTACTATTATTGGTCACAGTCGACCGACTATTACTAGTGGTGGTCGAATGATTATCGTTGGCAACAGTCGACCGACTATTTTAGTATAAGTCGACCGGCTATAATAAGCAGCAGTCGACCGACTATCATTAATAGCAGTCGACCGACTATTATTTAAAAACGTCGATATAATTTTCCTTCTTATGGCTAGTTTTATTGCCAGTTATTCAGCCCTGATTGTCGTCAGTGTAGCCAACCTAATTAGGGTTTAATTCCACACAGTTGGTGCTTCCGACTGCAATTGAAAGCTATAAAAGTAAGTTTATCATCTGCAACAAAACAAACATCCAGATTACCCAAAGCCATAGGAAGTGAAGGCTAAGACTAAGATAGTTTAGGAAGACCAATCTTATCATGCACTAGAATTGTGTTAAGAAGCAATTAATAAAGTTGCTTTTTGTCGAAGCTGTGAAGACTCCAACAAAGCATCAGTTTGCTCCTTCGTTGCCAAAATGTCTCAAATATGTACATATATTAAAGTTTTTCATTTAAAAGTGTAGAAAAACTTTTTGTTTGTAAATCCAAAGCTTTGTTTTTGTATTCAATTTCAAAGACTTTTACAGTCAGATATAGAAAAAGAACAGAACCTAAAAGATCTGAAATGCAAAAAGCCAAAACTAGAAAATTTTGGCAATGACAAATCTGCAACAAAACAAACATGTAGACTACCCAAAGTTACAGGTAGTCAAGTAATATCTAACACTAAGATGGTTTAGGAAAACCAATCCCATCATGTACTAGGTTCGTGTTAAGAAGCAACTACTAAGGTTGCTTGTTATCGAGGCTGTGAGGATTCTAACAAAGCATCAAATTATTATCTCATTGTCAAAATGTCTCAATTACATTAAAGTCCTTCCTTAAAGTAGAAAAACGTTTTGTCTATAGAGCCAAAGCTTCCGTCTTGTATTAAATCTTACTGGCATCTGCAGTCAGTGATAGAAAAAGAACAGAATCTACAAGATCTGAAGTGCAAGAAACCCAAACTAGAAAAGCTGGCAATGATACATCTGCACCAGAACAAACGAAAAGTCACAAGAAGTGAAGCTGAAGACTAAGGAAGACAAATCTTTAGAAGTTTCTGTAGTGTAGTTTTAATTTCGTTATCAAAAGACTCGAATACAGAACAGATATAATTTTAAATTAATGATTCTTTAATTTTGAAAAAGAAAGAGGATTATATGGAAATTTATTTTGTAAATATTTTGTGATAAAAACGAAAATTTTTCTAGAAAATTAGTCGCAAGAAGAGAAAATGCATTTTTATGTAATAGAAAACTACGAAGATCCAAATTCTCTAATTCAAAAAAAAATAATGTCAAGGGCAAAGAATTAGTCTTGCTAAAAAAGTCTCATCTAAAGTGACTCTAAAAAAACAAAATTCGCATTTGAAAAAATTGAGCGATGGTATATACACAGGGTTTAAATCATTGATGAGTGTTTGGAAATCTGCTAAAACTGTATCAAAAGAACCAGCAAAGGTGCCATTGTCTAAGTGCCAAATGTTGAGTTTAGAGGCCAGTTTCTTAATTAAGAATCGAGAGAACAAAGATTGCTGAACCAAGCGGATCTCCTTGTTGGCAACTCACTAGAGAAGAAATCTGATGTTTCTTATAGAATAAAAATATTTTATAATATGTATGTTTTTTATATTAATATATTATTGTTTTATTATCTAGTCAGTTTCACTGTTCCGTATTTTATAACCCATCATCACAGTTCTCCTCACAAATAACGTCAAATTTGAATAAAAAATCTACAAATCAGCACCACAGTGACGCATTAAAGTTTCGCCAAACAATAATTTTGCTATAGTTAAAACAATAAAATGTCGCAATTTTTTATTAGCTAATAGCACAAAATCCGCAATGATTTAAATAAATTTGAATATTAATGAGCAAAAATTTCTTGAAAAATGATCCTTTCTCAGACCTTCATACTAATCAGTGTGAGACACTTGACACTCTGCATAATTTTGGTCCAGTTATTATTCTAAAAAAATAATCAATCAATCTAAACAAGTCTATTTATAAACCTCAATCAACCGCCTAGAAATTTTTAAAATTTAAAATTAATAGGAATAAGTAGTGACAGGTTATTACGCTTGCCATGTCATCTCACTATTGCAGGATTTTGTCACAGTACATAAATAATGATCAAACTTACGCGAAGCGACGTTGTATTAATTCGATTTCCTGCAGAGTTGTAGTACATATATAGTTAATGTTTCCTAATATTCATTTTTCACTCCCGACTGTGTTTACGAAATTTGAATTATTGTAATGGAAATTTAAATTGACATTCCTGAAAATTTTACATAATTTATTTCACGGAATTCAAAAGCGACACACTAACACATATTTCGTTTTCGCGATTTTTGATGCTTCCCTAATATCGGTTTTGGTTTTACCTTGTATATGTTTCTGAATTGTGTCAGCATGTTGTAAATTTATGTAAATTACTGTTGGTGTAGAATTTGAATGATGAACCTTCCGGCAAGGGTCGTAGGTCATATTACAAGATTTCTGCCACTCAACACTCCTAACAGTGTTTTCAGGAAAAAGTGTGAAAGCTCCACGCGTTCACGTCACTCATTTAAATATGATTGTTTATTGTTGCGAAATGTTTTGATAAAAGTTTGTTTGCTTGTTTATTGAAAAAAAATCAGTTTTGAGACGGATTAACATAATCCAAGTGTGAGATAATGGTTTAATGCAAAGTGTACAGCTTTATTATTTTCTCTTAGATAAAATGAGGAAGATAATGGCTTCTCTAAACTTTATTATATGCTTCTTATCTGTGAAGTTTCTAGTGCCAAGTCTTATGGTAACGGCTCGATACATTTGTTGATTGCACTCTTTATCAGTCACACGTTTTTCCTTAGTCGAGCTGAAGATGGCTGATTGTGACTGTACTTATGTTATAAAATGAAAGTTAATGTTACGGTTCAAATGCAAAAATTATTGAGATAATCTAATAATGGTTTTGTAACGCATCATTTGATACAGTTGTTTAGATTAGTTCAATGTTTGTTTTATTAGAATTTACATCATTTAGGTTATTACAAGAGAGGTTTAGAGGACACTCTCACTAAACAAACATCTACAATATTTTAATTAAAAAAAATTAAGATCAGTATAGATTAGGAAATCCGTAATATTAGATTTGACCCTCAATTTATTACCTAGAAATTTCGCAAGATTTTTTTTTAAATTAGTACAAGAAGAATTCAACTGATACAGTTTTATCAGAAAATGGTCACAACTAGTGTCTAAATAAGGCAACCATTATGGCTTTATTAGTCACAATAGTTTCCTTTGCACAACTTGATTGATTTTGTATTCTTTTTCGCAATAATTTATTGCAAGCATCTGAGAGTCGAGTTTTCAGTTTCAGCTCAAACATCCTGTATAAATTAAACTAATTACAACATAAATTAAGTGGAAAAAAATTAGCATACTGAAAGCATCGTCATTCATGAAATTCGATCCGAGTAGTATAACTTCCGATTGGCGTGAAATTTCAGTAAACTAGTTTTGAGTTGCAGAATTTTCTAAGTACGCTTTTAGTCATTCATTAGACGTGTGTTATTGATGGCTATTACCTTCTACCGGTCTTGTAAGGACCGTTAGTTATCTAATTACTCAGAACCTGCGGATGCTTATGATGCCGATGCTTTGATCACTTATCATATAGGGAAATCTTTTATCTCTGAGATGCAACTTAAATGATCTGTGAAATTATATACTGAAGATATCTAATTATTATCGCAAATGAAAAAGTAATTGTAAGCGGAATACTCAAAAACTGTGCAAGTAAAGCTCAGCTAAAGAAATACCTTTTTTTTACAATTTTTACAACCTATTTAACATTCACTAATTTTTATGATGGTCCAATCGCAAACGTAAATACTAGACCCTCTATAAATAATCCCAAACAGATTCTCTGAACATCGGTCCAGGTCCGTCTTCAGTAATTTTTACCTACCTAAAATAGTGAAACCACTAAACTTGCACATTTTATTTTTTGTGTCTTGACTTATGTATCTTTACCTTGTTAATTTTTAAATTAGTATTTATATTACATTGGTCAAAATTCTGAACAATAATTTATTTAATAATAATTACAACAACAAATAAATAAAAACATATCACACACTAATCACCATCGACATAATTATCACTTTGTCGCTGGATTCATCGTCCACATTAATTATCAAATCCGGTACAAGTCTACTTCTGTACATACCTTCTTCACGAATTACATGTTCTACACACTTTTTCCAGCTGACGCTCGAAATTTTCGCTTCTTCGTCCTTAATCAGTTCGATTGTACCACAACTAAATTTCCGAGAGGTATTGTTTCTTCGTAGATGCTCTTTTAGCTCCCTCCATATCATCTCAATCAGATTAAAATTGCAATGATAAGGAGGAAGACGAACAACTTTAAATCCACGTTCTCAGGCCATAATGTAGATATTATATTTTTTTCAAAAGTTGTCTTCAAAACCTCCAACAACTGTTTTTTTTGTATATGATACTTCAAAAAAAAGATCATTTGCATGAAGAAATTCTTGTATTTCTTCTTTTCTTGAAGAACTATTAGGAATTTTTTCTGCTTGCGCGGAATTTTAACTTGCATTGTCCATCACGATGACACCATTTTTTAGTATATTGGGAAGCAATTTTTCTAAAAACAAATTTTCAAAAAAGTTAGCCGACATATTTTCGTGGTAATCTACTTTAGCTTCTTTGGCATCTTTCGCAGAACCGGCTTTAGATCCCGCATGTAAAATTATAATGCGTTTTTCTCTTGAGGGTGGTACATCTATGCAACATTTTCTGCTATTATCAGTCCATCCTTTCTTGACGGTGTCGTGACTATCAAACCAAATTTTATTTAGATATATAATAGGCACATTATCTGAACGTATTTGATACATCTGTTTCAAATATCTTGCCCTCCATTCTGAAATTTTCTTTGATTTCATCAAAAGCTGTCTCTTGTTAATTTTTTTTTTTTAAATCCGATTTTTCGCAGAAACTTTTGTAAACTCTCTTGACAGCACTTAATCTTCAAAATGCGTTGAACTTGCTGGTGCAATGTTTTGATTGTTAAAACAATGTTTTTGTTATATGCCTCATATATCATCCCTCTTATTGATTTTGCATAATGTTTTTCAAATAGAGAATTTGCATTTTTTTTTTGTCTATTGAATTCTCTTCACAACTATTTCACGTACAGTCGCATAAGGTGTTTTAATCATGTCAGAAGTTTTTATTATGGCCCCAAATTCACCTTACATCGATTTTAAATAAACATACAGATTCATAATTATCATCTTGGCAAATAGCAGCAAATGTCTACGGCGGTGTTTTCTGCCATCAGAAGTAGTAGGCTGATCATCGTCGCCGTCACCATTGCTGTCCACTTCGCCGTCGCTTTCAATTTCAACGTTGTCGTCGTTGTTAAACTCTCCATCAACCTCGGACCAAGACTTCCACATCTTAAAAATCTAAAAAACTGGAAATTAAAATACGTAAAATATTTACTGATTAACAAGTTCTAATTATACACACCTTTACAAAAAAAAATGTAAATAAAATTTTAAGAAAGGCTATTTTGTAACTGCCACTTGCAAATTATTAAAAAAAGTAAAAAACACGAACGAAAACACTCCAAAAAACGATAAAAATCTGTTTTACAAAATTAGCATTGGAGTATGTATAAAGGGTTTATTTACTACCTATTTAATATCTATTGCTACCGGTTTATTTTCCATCTATGCCACGAAATTCTCTAATCGATCTTGGAAATACAATTAGAATTCATAATCCTATTCATAAGTTCTAAGAAAATAGGTAAATACCTGTTTGTTTAAATATTGGCCGCTTTCTAAAAAGTCTTCTTCAGTTGAACTCTCTGCCTGCACCTAATGAGATTAAAAAGTTACTTTTAATTATTTTAATGGTATTTTTAATAGTGGTTATACAAAGTAGCCATTTTATTTGTTAAAATCGGACGGTAAATAACGATGTCACAAATTTTTTCGTCTTGCCCCATCGCATCGGCTTGTTACTTAGCTGCCTGAAATATTATTGAATGGTTTTTACGATAGAGAGACTCTAAACTTATTAAAATGGCAAAACTAAAAAGGTCGTAAAGAGGGTATTTCTTTAGCTGAGCTTTAATCTTACTTAAAGCTCCCAGACTGTTAAAAATGCTAAGAGAAGCTTACTACGTTTAAACGCTGAATTTTTTAGCAGTCTTTGTCGACATTTTCAGAGAGTGACTCGCTCTTTTTGGTCCGCTCTAATAGATGCTCTTGCAATAGTTTTCCACAATTTGTATAAATTAATATTGCGGCGAGGAGTCATGTACTTACAAAGTATAAAATTGCATAGTAAACTATTTGAAATTCCTAAAGTGAGATTCAAATTTTGTCGCTGAAAAAATTTAATGTCACCGTTTCTAGTAATTTACAATTTAATTTTAAAGATTCTAAATAATATTTTACAATAAGTTTGTTTTTGTTTATATCGGCGCTTATGATTTAAATTTATATAGTTATCATAGCGCTTATGATTTAAATAGTTTAAATTTATAATTTTAGTAGGTATCATATTTTTTTGTAAATAATGTTTAACTTTAGTTTAGGTAAAGTTTTATTAAAATTTATGAAAAAAAAACAATTTTGCTTTAATCAATTGGATTTGTAGATCATAATTTGAGACAAAATAAAAAGACACAGTAGTTACAAAGTAACTTCAAAGTAATAAGTCGTTCAAATAGCATAAAATTTATTTAATAATAATTTATTATATTGCATTGTAGTTACAATTTGTGCATTTCAGTGGCTTTATATAGTAAGCTAATTTAGACTTAAGCCTCTTCTAATTTCGTCCTTATTTACTAGACAATCAGAAATTTAAAAAAAAAGACAAATGTTTTTAGGGCATTTTAAGTTGAGATAAAATTTTACAAAAAATGAGTATTTCAAAAGTTTTTAAAACTAGATTTTTGCGTCGAAACATTGCTGAATTTGTTGGTATAATTTTTTTAAAAAACCTAAAAATAATTACAAAAAAATTGACGCAGAAACCTAGTTTTAAGTAAAAAAATGTTTGTTTATATTGTTTAATAAGACCGCAGCACACTTTCTTCGTTAGCTACCTCATTCCGGCAGCCTTAAACAAAAAGTTTAGTTTTATAAATATTTTTGACCTATATAAGAGTAGTTTTAAACGGTTCTTTTTAGTCTCTTACATAATTCAAGAGCATCTATTTTAATTTATGTATAATACTGTAATAAAAAATATAATATAATTTAATAACATACAATAGATAATTTTGTTGACTTAATGCATTACAGGTTTCTGCCGACAAGAAAGGACCGAAATTTCGTTTTTCTGACTTTCTCTCTTTAAAATTTTGATAGTCATTAAATGTACCAACGCTTTAATTGCCTCAAATTAGAATAATATCTAACTTTTTCCTAGCACTTGATCATTTCAAGTCTAGAAATGCAATGATGAAATCGATCAATAAAATTTGGGAGAAAACTGCACGTAGGTATGTACTTAAATGGTTTATTTAAATGAGTTACTTAATAACATTTCCTAATTTTTATTTTATTTTTTAAGCGCCTTATAAGTCTGAATTGAAACACGTGCAACTAGTCAAAAAAAAATTAATAATTTTCACTTACATTACATTTTTGTGATTTTATTGAAGTTTTTCAGAGGTGAAGTCAGTAAATAAACAAATAAACAAACATAAAAGTGTCAAGAATTTGCAATAACAAAAAGGTACAGCTTCCGGTACTGCCTCGACCGGTGCAAGTCGCTCATTACAAGATCCATTACAGTAAACTACGCGATTTTTGATTGAAATAAGTTTGCCTTCAAACAGCGAAAAGATCCCATAAATCAATTTCACCCAAAGCACATGACAAATTTTTAAGTGGACCAGTTTACGAAAATTATTATTTCGATCTAATCAGTGTTGCACCAGACTAGACAACATTAAAAAGGTGGAACTCCAGCGTGATTATTACACGGTTTTAGCGTGTCGACTCACTTCCTAAATTGGATAATCGCTAGTTGCATTCTGAAAAATATTGCGAACTGAAAGAGCATCTGAGTCTTATGTTTATGATCTCTATTAGCTGGAAACACGACAAAATAAAGCGCTTTTGGTAATCTCGGTATTGTTTATATCTCAGGTGCAGCCCCATTGCATGCGAAATTAATATGACAGTTTGCACCTGTTGGACATTATGTTTTGCATTTTGTGAAGAAATTTATCCTCGCGAAAATCAGCATCATTATGGAAATTGTGTAAGCGTCACGCCTTTAACATGAAACCTCGACGTAAATACATAGCTGCTCAAAAATATTTTGACTGCACTGTCTACATAATTAAATTTAAACATCACTTGCTGTTGTTAAAGAACAAATTAAGGTTGCAATTTTGAAAGTTTCGTGGAAGTTTAAAGTAATTTGCCGCAGGAATTGAACAAGTGTTTAATTATTATTATTATTTATTTTTAGATTTATTGATCTCTTAATTATGTGGATTTATTAAGTTTATGATTTATTCTACGATAATTAATAAACATAACCAGTCATTTTTGTTGTTATCAACAGAAACGATTTAATAGATTTAAAAAGAAGCTTATTACTGCTTGCCCTTTTTTAGTCATTTGTAATTATTATTATCAACAATATATTTCAACAACAAACCAACTTTTACTTATCTATGATGAATAATATTACTTTAGATATTTTCACTTGAGCATTATCGGCTATTTCAGCAAATAAAACTTTTATTACAGAAATTTAAATTTTATTGAAATACCAAGCAGAGGTGATAGTCCACAATATGTGCAATATATTTTATTTAGTATTTATTTTAAACACAAAATATTTGTATTTTTACCATTTAGAGGTATGTAGGTTGCAACGACTTTTATTATTAATAAAAAATAATAAACAAACAAAAAATACAGACCAGAATGTCATATATTGTAATTATTACGTTTATTTTAATAATAATATTCCCGAATGATGTTGAAGAATTTTGTGGTAAAGGAGTTATACAGAAAGAGACTAAAAAAATTTGTGTATTACATAAAAGTAATAAAAACAAAGTAAATAAGAAAATAAAATACAAAAAAAAATCTTCTATAGAAGAACCTATAGGTTCCTAAAAAAGAGTGAGTTTTTGACTATTGCTAACACTTTTGCTACTGCAATAAAAAAAAAATTGATTTTTGTTATGTTTTAAAAAATTGCTTTTAAAATTTTCTGCGAATCTGTCAGATAGTTTGCGTTTTACAATTTAAAAAAAATGTTTTCGTTGTATAAACATAGAAAGAAAATTCGAACGTTAAATAAAGATTATTTTTTTCGTAAAAAAGCATTTAAACAACGGAGGAAAAATTGTGCAAATATTATGATAAATAGGCTTTGTCTTATGATATAATTTTTTGTAAATAATTTTCTCATTTTAAAATTGGTGGAAGATGATAAGCGCGCGGAGCCTTATTTACTGTAACCACTCCTTAAATGATTTATAAAGCTCGTGTTCTTGTAAATATCGATCTAGGAGTAAAAGTGCGTAAAATAGCTAATAATTTGAATATCTCAACTGAAAAGGTATTCAATTTTTTGCATAAAGATTCAAATATGAAGAAGCTATTCTCGAGATGCGTTCGACGTTTGCTTAATACTGACCAAATACGAGCTCACGTTACAGCTTCAAATAATTGTTTGACTATGTTTCAACGTAATTCAAGAGAATTTTTGCGTCGTTTTGCCACTGTAGATAAAACTAGAGTACCTATATATTAGTTTGATAAGAGTAGGGCAAACACATATACAGGGTGTTAGGTAAACGTCCGGCCAACGCTTAGCTGGCAATAGTGTATGACATAAAAGCTTAGTAACTTTTTTACCAAAAGATCTTCAAAAACCATTAAAAAATCGGCGAAGATTTTCCACAATTTTTGTTACCCGCCTATGGTTGCCTTATTGTACAATAATTAGCTTTAAAAATCGTAGCAACAAATTTGTATCTGACAATTATCGTTTTGAACAAATGTCGCCATAATGTCACCTTAGACTGTCCCTTGTAATTGTAACCAATTTAATTTTTGGAAGAAAGTAACTACAATAGCTTAACACAAAATACAAAAATTAAAGTAAATGCTCAAAATGGCCCCTATTTGCGTCTACGCAAGCATGAGCTCTCCCTATTATTGAATCTTGAATTCGCGACATTCTACGATGATTTCGTATGAGTTCAGCAGCATCCATCACCCGGTTTAAAAGATCGTCTTGGTTTTCAACAGGTGTTTTGTATACTAGGTCTTTCATGTGTCCCCACAGATAAAAAAGATTTTTATACAAAATGTTCCAAATGCTCCAGTGACTAACATTAAATTGGCGGTATAATTCTCTAATACTAGCCTCTGGTGCTTCTTCAACTCGTTGAAGCACAGCTTCATCGATGTCTAGCTTCTTTGGCCTTCCAATTTCGTTGCCTTTTGGTAAAACAGACCTTGTTTCGCGTAACATTCGAGCTACCTCTTCGAACGTTTTTCTGTTTGGGTGTCTTCTGTTTGGAAACCTTACTCATGAAGCATACCTTCGCATGGCTTCATGAGAGTTGCTTAGGCATTCTCCATATATCAGCATATCCAAATGCATATCAGCATATTCACTGATAGAAACTATTTTTGATTCAAATTTATGTCAATTCAATGTCATTAGGTCAGTAGCGTCACAATAGTTTTTTTTAACGGATCAGAATAAATTAAAAAATGTAAAATATAGGAAAAGCAAACAAAACAATATTTTATTGAACAATAATTATTATGAATTAAAAGTATGACTTAATTTTTTGTTATTTACTTTAAAATACGTCAGTCTTTTTTTTAAATTTTGAATTTTTCCTTTGAGATGAATATGATCCAATTTTTTTACATTTTTGTTTAAATTTTCCGGTAACGCAGCACATGCTTCTAAATTTAATGAGACCTTAGGAAAGCAGAAAATGGAAGGTACAGCACGCTTCTTCAGTATTTTCCTATAAATTTCCCACTGATCTTCTGAAAAATGTTCGCCACATAGTTTTCCATTTTTCGGTGAGCCCCTGTTCATATGCTTTGCCCAAACAGCACGCTTACGTGGGTTTTTCGGGATAGATTTGAAGACTATACCATTTTAGGTTCTATTATTACATCCTTTTGCACTGCAGCTTCACAATAAATGTCACAACGAATGTCACAATGACGGATATTTTAATAAAATAAACAACAAATAGGCTGTGGAAAAAGTGATCCACCAATCAAATTGAATCACGTTCTTTGTCCTACTCTTATAAAAATCATTATATAGGTACTCTAGATAAAACCTGGATACATCATTATACTCTAGAAACGAAAATACAGTCAAAACATAAACTTTTTGCTTCCAAAATGGCAAAAACTGGTCAATAAAGTTATGGCCACAATTTTTGGAAATTCTAAAGACGTAATCTTTATTGACTATCTACAGGGTGTTAGGTAAATGTCTGGTCAACGCTCAGCTGGCAATAGCGCTCATCGGGTATGACATAAAAGCTTAGTAACTTTTTTACCAAAAGATCTTCAAAAACCATAAAAAAATCAGCGAAGATTTTCCACAAATTTTGTTACCCGCCTATGGATGCCTTATTGTACAATAATTAGCTTAAAAAATCGTAGCAACAAGTTTTGTATATCACAATTTGTCTGAACAAATGTCACCATAATGTCACCTTAGACTGTTCCTTGTAATTGTAACCAATTTAATTTTTGGAAGAAAATAACTACAATAACGTTTAATTCAAAATACAAAATTTAAAGTAAATGCTCAAAGTGGCCCCCACTTGCATCTATGCAAGCATTAGCTCTCCGTATTAATGAATCTTGAATTCGGAACATTCCACGATGATTTTGTAAGTGTTCAGCAGCATCCACCACCCTGTTTAAAAGATCGTCTTGGTTTTCAACAGGCGTTTTGTATACCAGGTCTTTCATGTGCCCCCACAAATAAAAATCACATGTATTGAGATCCAGAGATTTGGGGGGCCAAGCAGTAGGACCACCTCTACCAATCCATCGCTGTGGATATGTTACGTTTAAAAAATTATGCACATTTCTGCTGAAATGAGGTGGCGCACCATCGTGCATAAACCATATTTCCGCATGAACTGCAAGTGGCAACTCTTCCAAAAGTTCAGGTAACGAATTTCTTAAAAAATTTTGATAAATGTCAGCATTTAATCGTTCTGGTAATATCCATGGACCAATTAAAACATTGCCTATAATCCCTGCCCAAACATTTACTCCAAACAGATGCTGAAAATTTGTTTCGCGAATCCGATGTGGATTTGCATCTGCCCAGTAATGTGTGTTGTAAAAGCTAAGAATACCATTTCTGGTAAAACAACATTCATCGGTCATTAAAATTTTTGAAACAAACATGGGATTTTGATCGTTTTTTGTAGTAACCATTCGCAAAAATTTTGTCTTCTTGGATAGTCCTCTTGGGTCAAACTTTGTACTCTCTGGACGTGATACGGATACAGTAGATTTTTACGCAAAATGTTCCAAATGTTCCAGTGACTAACATTAAATTGGCGACTTAATTTTCTAGAACTAGTTTCTGGTGCTTCTTCAACTCGTTGTAGCACAGCCTCATCATGTCTAGCTCCCTTGGCCTTCCTACTTCGTTGCCTTTTGGTAAAACAGACCCCGTTTCACGTAATCTTCGAGCTACCTCTTCGAACGTTTTTCTGTTTGGGTGTCATCTGTTTGGAAAACGCTCAGCATACCTTCGCAAGGCTTCATGAGAATTGCTTAGGCATTCTCTATATATCAAATGCATATCAGCATATTTACTGATAGAATATTGTGCCATTTTATAATATTGTCACTTTGACAAATTCAAATATCAATGATAATGCTAAGATACCATTTTTAAATCATAATCTATCTAATAAGAGTGCATTATAGTGAACGGCTCGTCAAAATAAAGGGGGGAAATCAAGGGAAATAATACAAAATAATTTTTGGAATTCGCCAAAATGTTACTAAGCTTTTGTGTCACACCTGATGAATACTATTGCCAGCTGAGCATTGGCCGGACATTTACCTAACACCCTGTATAATAGGGAAGAACGATTATTGGTCAATATTATGCTGCTTTGCTAAAATGGTTTGACGTCAAATTAAAAAAAAACAATCTCATTTGTTCAAAAAAAATCCTGCTCTAACACGATAATGCACCCTCTTATTAAAGCGGAGTTGCCTCTTGTAAATTAATCGAATTGGGTAACAAATTGCTGCTTCATTTACCCCATTTGACCCCTAGTGATTTCTTCTTGTTTCCGAAATTAAAACAAAACGCCTCGGTGGAAAAAGATTTATATCAAAAGACTTTCTAAAAATATTTTTTCAAAAAATTTAGAAGCTATAATGCTTCTTTTCTTTCAATGTGACTAATAGATTAAGAGGTCATAAAATTGACTAATATTTTCAAAGTGTGAACTTTGCCCTAAGTTAGACAAAGTGTATTTTTTTCAGTTTGAAATATGAAAATCTTTTAGATAAAAAATTGTTTTGTTGTTTTTTCTGTTGGCAATTCTGAAAATTGCTGCGGGCATAAATCCAGCAAATAAAGCTGGTCTGAGGTTACAAATGGACAAGGAATGTATAATAAAAAACAAATGGGCATAAATTTAAAAATAATAAAGTGTGCTATAAGTATGTAAATTTGATAAAAAAAGAACAATGACAACACAGTTAATGAATGTTCAGAAATAAACAGTGCTGGAAGTGCTATTCATCACTAGTTTAATAAGTGGTTAACAACATAAAATTACATGTTCCGTTTTTGTTTATTATGTTCCAAGTGTAATAAGGAAGTTTGCTGAAAAACTGTGATTGTGTGTTTAATATTTCAGTGAGATTGATTAGACCAACACGACTACTGGGCACTGAAACACGAAAAAAATAAACAAAACGAGAATATATGACAATAAAATGTGTAGTTTATAGAGGCTTGTATCTTGTTCAGTCGTAATTTATTCGTTGCTTTTGAAAAATTTCAAGTTGCAATGTCGGAACTTTCTCATTTGGACTAATTAATGAAACGTACTTCAGCATCTTAGGAAACTGAAACCAATCTATTAATGGCGCTATTATGGGATAGCTCAATTCTAAAAATTAGGCAAGCGCTCACCTACATTTACCCAAACCAAAAAATCCATGATTTATGTTCTTGTGCAATTTTTAAAATTGTGATTAATCCTGCATTGATTCTCCTATTAATAGCAACACACCATGATGTAAAAATTCCATCTGCATAACCACATTTGGCGTTGCGTCATCATAAAATTTTGCTTGAAACTATCAATTAAAGAATAGCTTGCGCACGTTTTGCTACGGCCAATTTCCGAATCGCTGCACTAACGATTTATTCGCGCATTTTATGGAACAGTCCGAGCGATAAAATTGTACTTCCTGAGGCTTTATGTCTGTCTTAATTTTTTCCGCGGAGAGGTCGCCGTAAAAATAATATACGTTTATTAAAAAGCAAAACACTTGTTCGGATTTAATAAAAGGAGGCGATATTGTGCAGGGAGAACCCGTTTCGAAGCGAGCGAAATCGACGATAAATCGACGCAATTTTATTAAATCCATTAACATCTCTATAGTGGAAAAAAAGTGGAGCTTTCGATTGGGAAGTTCGCACGTACGGGCCAAATTAACTCGCCATTAATTTCAGATTTAATTTAAATTTATCTCGGTGCACCGTGAACAATCATTAGCTCTCGGCGATGAAACCGACTGTAATTAAATTTTGCACAGTTTCGTTTAGATCTTTCATAGATATTCGACATGCAACGAAATTTTGCATAAAGCGTAGGAATCAACCAAAAAGGACATTCTACAAATTAGATGCACCATCATTTATATTTTATGACAATAGAAAAAATATGTTTGAACATTTATAGAAGATGGGCTGAAAACCTTTTCATAAATTTGTGTTTTTATGCCAAAATTTAGGTAACGGTTTTTTACTTGTAGGAGGATTATTTCTTCAGTTTTTTTTTCTTGTAAATTAACACAAGACATTTTGCATAAATATTGCATTAAAGCCAAATGCAATATAAAACTCTTTACACCCACATAAAAATAGAGATTTATTTCTATAACTCGTTGTAGCTTCTCAATTTATTTATTATCTTTTAATTTTTGGTCAAAGGTATTATGTTTTCATTGTGTGAGGTCAAAAAATTTTAATAATCTCATGAAAATCCTAATAAAGAACAAAAAAATTTAGTACAAAACGTTGTTGGTAAAATTTCGCATTCACCTTGAAATAAACAAAATATCAAATTAATATTTTAAATTGTTGCAGTTTTATGATATATTTTTAAAACTTGTTAGCCAAAAAGTTTAATACAAAACAGCTACACGTCGTGTTTTAAACAAGTAATTCTATAGCTATAATTTTCTAGATAACCTAAAAAAAATGTATAGTATACCGAGTGTAAATAGAATAATACAGTGCTCAACAATTAAAATGGAAATTTTAACCAAGTTTTAAGTCTTGTAACTCATGCAAAAATTTATTAATTGAAAAGATCTTTTTCTGGGTAGTTCATTTCTTATACTTTAAGATGTTTATTATAGAGCTTTTTTTTGTAAATTTGTAGTTTAAGCTTTATAGTTATATCATAAGTTATATCATACTAATCTAAAATTCGTTCTGTAATATACTGTTTTCTACTTTACGTCGGTAACAGAGTCCGATTTGGGTGCGGTAATAGCCAATTCCACATCCAAATTGCGTGCGGTAACAGCTAGTGCAATTTAGTGTTTTCGTATTGGTAACACCGTATAACACGCTACAAACTTTTTTTTTGAGGTTAGAACAGCGTTAAAGTAAAACTTGAAACTAAAATGGAGCTTTTGGCCTTTATTTTGACCATTTACAACCCCCATAGCAAGTTACAAGTTATTTGCTAGATGAGTGTATAAATCTGTTAGACTAAAATAACGATGAAATGAAAGAAGTCGCTGAGAACCGCAAATGGAGTGGGAATTTAGAGATAAATAGAGATTTTCCTTACTGTGTTAATGCCAATTGGATTATTCAATCAGTAACCGATACGGTAGGTAAAAAAGAACCATTTGTGAGTTACTTACACAGAATTTTAGACAAATTTAAAAACATTTCAAAGTTCAATGACTTCATTAACACTTTAGTGACATTTTTATTACCAACTGACTCGTATTAACGCAAAAGTCACTAAAGATTAAATAATTAACTTTTTTACTTAAAAATTACGTAAAACACGTAAAGTAGAAAAAATAGCATAAAGAACTTGTTTTTTAAAGTCATTGTGGCACACATTCTTTATAAAAACTCGCGCTCGTTTTATAAACTTGAATTCGTGCCACAAAGATGACTTTTCAAAACGTGTCCTTTAATATACTATTTTGAAACTCGTATTTTAATAATATACTACTCCACCGCTAAAATAATAAATAAACTAAAAATAAATAAACTTAATAACTGCAAAATTACTAGAACACTCAGAAATTGAGAAAATCATAAGTAGTTAAAAGTGAGACAACTAGTCGGCTGTTTTAAAAGCCTAATAGTCGGCTAGTCGGCCAATAACCTAGTCGGTACTTCTCTACTTATCTCTTGAATCTCAAATTAATTTTACAAAATTGTAGTCTTCGATTGAACGCATTTTTTATGTGTTTTTATTGATTTCTTTTATTTTTAGCACATTTTTTTCATTTTTTATTTGCTACATTTTTTCTCATGGTCATCAGAATTTGATGTTCTAAATTTTTTGTTTGCGATTGTACAAATATTAACGTACTATTTGCGACAAAAAAATTTAGACATAAAATGATTACACTCTCAAAAAATTGTATAAAGCACTCTTTAATTTTTGCTTTTTTTATGCACAATCGTGATATCAAAATTGATAAGAAAGTTTGGTGTACAGGCTCTTTTTATCGGTGTTAAATTTCTTGTCGCAGATTATATTAAGTATATAGTAATTAAGCATTTGTTAAGAGAATTAATTAACACATCGCTTCAAATACGTTAATAAACTTCTACATATAATAAACAATTAACAGGGCAAAAATAATGTATTGAAAAACATTTAGAAAATGTAAGTAAAAGTATAAAGTTCAAACATAAATAACAAGCAACCTTCTTTTAATTTGGAATTTTTGAAGCAGAAAAAAGGCGCTATAAAAATTTGTTTCGAATTTTTAAACATTGTTATGCAAATTAAAAACAACATAACTTTAGCTTGGAACGCGTTTAACACCTCAATATTGATTCATTGTATTGAATATGCATAACAATGCATTATTCATTAAATATTTAAAGCTGCAACGTATTTAAGCTCGCCTTATTTTTCTACAACGCAATAAAAAAACTACTAGAAAACACAATTTTCTAAAATATTTTCAAACAACGCGTTTACGTCGTTAAAAATTATTGTTAACACGCAAATTAAGTTGTAATAGTTTACATTATACCTATTGTTTATTGTTACCATTATTTTTACTTCTAAGCATTACAATAATGTAAATTTTTGAGAAAATTTTTAGGGATTGTCAACGCAAACGTATATAAAGCGAAACTTCAATCCTCTCAATAACGCACGTGTCCACAAGTTGCAATTTATACCGATAGAGTGCGCGATATTATTTTGATTATCTAGAAAATCAATATTTTTTATATTATAAATAAAAAACGGCTTTACTAATTTGACTTTTTTTTTAAATGTTTTTAACGGTCAAGATAGCATTTTATGGAAAAAAAAATTAGAATTATTTTTGTATAAACTTAAGAACATACTTTACTATTCGAACAATTCTTTTTTTGTTCTTTATAATTCTGACAAATTTTTAGAAAAAAATTCGGGACAGTTACAAAGAAATGTCGGAAAATTCAGATCAAAATTCAATCGATTACATAGTTACAGAAATTGATTTAATTATATATTTTGTAAAAAATTTTGTCTTAACTTAATTAAGATTTAACTTCTGGAACAAAATCGCATGTTCCTCAGCTCATCATATTTCAGGTTCACCACCTATTTAGTTATAAATAATAGTTATTTTATAAGTGTGTTAGACAGCGTTTTATCCACGCAAGAATGTTTACGCGCGAGACGCAGTCGAGCGTTTAATATTCTTAAGTGGATAAAACACGACTAAAACACGAATCCAATATAATGTTTTATCCACAATTACAGCGATCTAAAATCAGAATCGACAAAATTTTATCTCATGTCATCAAAAAATAATTTGACATTACACTCTGACAGCGAATGTCACCTCAAAAATCAATGAAATTAACTAAAAAACATGGCAGGTGTTAAATCGTTGCTATTTATTTTCGATTGTTTATTGACTCCATTTGTGCAAAACGCTATGCAAGTTGGTGAAAATGAAAGAAAGTGATATTGTTCCTGAGGCAATGAGAAAGCTGAAGAAGCGACTCGCCAGTTATTGCCTGCGAAGTCCAGGAAACATTATGAAAAAGTATTTTCAGAATTTAATGAATGGAAAGAAGAACGGAGGGTAATGACAATAAATGAGGAAGTTCTGCTATCGTATTTCTTAAATTTGAAGAAGAGGGATGCAATTTCATCCATATGGTCGAAGTACTCCATGCTGAAGACCGCTATAAAAGTCTATAAAAACATAGACATTGGAAATTATAGTAAGCTCATGGGGTATCAGAAGAATCAGTCAAGAGGATACAGGCCGAAGACAGCTGCAGTATTGGATAGAGCACATGTGAAAGAGTTTTTGACATGGGCTTGCGATAAAAAATATTTGATGATCAAGGTAATCTCTGTCATTACATAGACATTGTAGATAATAAATTTTGGAATATTTTAGGTTGCATTAACAATGGGGGTGTCTGGTGGCTGTCGATGCTGTGAGCCGACAAATCTGAAAATCAGTGATGTAGAAGATAGGGGCGCATACTTGATTATTTCGACACAAGATACCAAGACAAGCGTTTCACAAAAATTCACAATTATAAAAGAAGGATTCTCTATCAACACTGTGGAAAAGTGTATGAAATATATGTCCTTACGTCCGAAGAAGTTATCTGTTGAGAGATTCTTTTTACGATACGCTAATCAAAAATGTACATCGCAACTTGTTGGAATTAACTCTTTATCGAAAGTTCCTTCTAAAGTTGCTTCGTTTTTGAATCTGGCGAACGCAGAAGCTTATACCAACCATTGTATGAGGCGCACTTCAACAACTTTATTTGCCAATGGAGGTGCTATTCTTATAATAATTAAACGACATGGTGGGTGGAGGAGCTCCGCCATAGCAAAAACTTATATCGAGGTTTCTCTATCTAATAAGCTTGATATTGCAAAGAAAATCCAAGATTCTCCTGGTACTAGTCGTTCCTTACTAGAGGAGACGTCCATTGCTCCTACAACTACAATTCGTTCTGAAACCGATAACAACTAAAAGCTTCTTATTAATGGAAACGAAGTGAAATAAGATAAAACAAAAAACGAAATGTCTATTAATGTAAATGTTAATGTCAATATTAATAATAAATAGAATGCGATTGATTTAAGATTGTATTATTTCATTATTCCACTAGTGGAATAAAGTGGTTTTATTATTCCACTAGTAGATAAAGTGTTACTTTATACGGTTCGTAAGTGTGGATAAAACTTCAATTATAAGGTAATTGTGGATAAAATATTGTAATGCTAGAGCCTGATAGTTTATGAGACTAAATTAACATCCATAAGCTTTGTCTTGAAGAATGTAGTTTTACAAATAAAAATAGTGTAAAAGTTCCAGTGATGAGTTATTTATTTATCTCCATAATTTGAAATTTTGACGTTGGCAGAGTGCAAACTTTCAAATCCCGATTTTATCTTGTCCATTTCTCATTCTTTCAAGAAGCGGTTTAGAGTCAGGTCTTTATGAAGATGTCATATTTACGATCTGGGTCCTTATCCTGTGTGGGTTGATATATTTTGTTCGTTTTTTCCCCCATTCATTATCTTTGTGTTTATGGATATTTAGTGGGGTTTTGCAAGCACTCAACAATTCCCATGGTAGGCGTGCATGTTCTGTTATTATGTAAGCGCGCATATTTTCACCTGCTGCTGGTGCTTCATGCAAATCGGACGATCCCATCGGCTGGTTCTTTGCCACGACTGATGTAGAAAAATGTGCAGACTTTCGATACACCCACGCTTACAATTCGATGATAGTAAGTAATTACGGGGTTTTCATTTAGATGTCTGTAATTATCGTTAGATGTAAAGCACGGCAAAAGCATGAAATTTTATTAGAATTACTCGCGTAAATTGTTATTTATTGAACACATAAAGATAGTCAGGGGTTTTGTAATTACAACTTTATTAGCCTATTCTTCCATACATGTACGGACAAGTTCGCGGAATAGTGAGAAAAGCAGAACCGTCAGCTATCTCCTAAGAATTACGCTTTGTTTATTGCGTTTGGGAAAAGAACTAAAAGAAGAGCTTGAGGAGGATACTTCAACGTGTGTAAAGCACTTAAACATAAACACAATAATGTAAAGTGAACACACGCACTCACCCATAAACCACGATATGTACACATTACGCTCGTAAACATTTAATGACCGGTTCAATGGGTTCAGATTTTTTGGTTACATGCGGTAATTTGCTTGTTGGCAAAAGATAAAAGGAGACAATGAACGCATTTCAAATTTTAATTCAAGCATTATAATTTCAGATTATAGTGACTAAGGAAGGGTGAATCAGGCTGATGGTTCATCTATTACATCTAGTTTGTTACAAACACTATAATTATTGAAAGCATCATAAAGAAAATGTTTCTTATTACATCATGCCTCATAATACAATAATACAATAATACTTTTATCTAGGCTTAAATTGTTCTAAATTTTGTAAGTTTAAAGATTATTATCAGCTCATTTGGTTAAGAATCAATAATAATAAAAGATTAACAAATTTATCAAAAATCTACTTTTTTGTACTTTGTTACTCATTTTATAAACCTCGACTAGTGCAATAAAACTTGTTTGGACTTATGCAGCGCGTTCTTGAATATACTTTTAGAGTTAATAATTTTATTAATATTATTATAATTGGTGGAAAACTATTTTTTTCTTATTTGCGCTTTTTAATGACTTTAAACCTATGAGCCAGCTAGATTTAGAATGCGAGAATTAATATGTATTTTTGTAAAATTAAAATGTTTGTGAAAATGCTAAAATTAAGTAAAAAAATAAGTAGAGGGTAAGATAGAATGACAGTACATAAACAAAAAGCTTGAATCTACTGTTAATTTTGATTTTACTGGATTTCTTCTGCCCTATATGGCGAGTCTTCTCAGCTAGTTTTAGACCTATTTTTAATGTAGATTTTCAGCGATGATTTTAGACTTTTTTCACTCCCAATAAAACAAAACAAAAATACTTTTAAAAATCTTTATTTACTTTTTAATAAGAATAGAAAATAATTTATTGAAATACCAAACAATAATTGTACATTTTTGAAATCATTTTTAAGTTTGAAACGTCTGAATAAGCAAAGAAAACCAATAAAATAGGCATTTTGTACAATTCTGAGAAATTAACCTAATCTGTCTAACTAGAAAAAAAAAACTTCAAAATAAAATAGCCGTTTAAAATTTACTATTCAAATTCTGTACTAATTTTTTTAAGGCTTAAAACGTTAGTATATCGATAAATACGATAAATAAGAAAAAAATAAAAAAACTGTTGATTTCTCTTAATGCATTTTAAATATTTAACAAAATAATATTTATAATCACGAAAGATTTTAAAAATTTAAAAAGGAATTTGACTATTACAGCAGGCAATGTATTGGTAGACAAGCATTGGACTATGTAATTGGTATAACAGCACTTAAAATTAAAAAAATACATTAATACAGATATAAATAAACAATAAACTAAGCTAAAGTAACATATTAAAAATTTGATACAATTGAGAAATGGAGATAAACAATTTTAATAACAAAATAATAGGTACTACAATAATAAATTTTTCTGCTACAACTGATGGGTGGCGAATTCCCTTTTTCTGTTTCTATTAGATCTACTTTAAAATTATTTTTGAACCTAATTTTTTCCGAATATTTGCCTAAAACTCTAAAACTAAGTCTCCACGGACTTGCTTCTATTCACATATTTGGTTGAAACTCTCTAAAACTGAAACTAAAACTCTTCAACCTCAATAAAACAAAAAAAAATTTCTTTGAAACATTTTTTTATTTTTTACGTTGGTTTCATTGTTTATTATGTTTTCTATTTAATTGTTATACAAGTTTTTCTTAGTCTTATCCTTCTTCTAGACTCCTGCACTATTGACTCTCCGGTTAGTTTCTTTTTTAAGTTTACATTTTCTGGTAAAATATTTTTTTAACATTCTTTTACTGTGCCTGTATCTAGTTAAAACAGTAAAGAATTTTATTTTGTACTGTTTATATTTTGATCTATCGACATTATTTTCAGGTTGTTTCCTAATTTTTGTTTAATTGACGTTTTTGCGCGATTGGTTGTTTTTATCAGTTTACTGTGCTTGTTTCCATATAGGTAGGTTGCTGTTACTGGTTGCTACGTGTAACAAAACGGTAAGTAATTCACTAACCGTTCAGTGAACGGTAAGCAAATAAATCAAAAAAACAATTTTGCGATTTATTTATTAAAATTAAATGTACAATTATTATAATTAATAGTAGTAATACCACTCGCATGTGAGTTTCTAGTGTTAATAGACAAACTTTCCGACGTAGAAGTCCCAGGTTGTTGTAATAGTCCACAAACATCGCTGTGAAAATTTTCAATTTTGTTTTGGAGGGAATCTTCCACGTAACTCTCGGCCACCGTTGATGAACGCCACCCACCATGTCTTTTTAGTCCCTACACATCAACTCCGTTATTCGCCAAAAGTTTAGCCGAAGTGCGTCGAAACGAGTGTCCAGTAAAACCTTCAAGGGCTTGCAACTTTAAATACTTTGCAATTTTTGACGGCCAGCCTCCAATTGTGCCTCTTCCTGTGACTTGCCTTGTGCATTTGCCATTTCGATAATTCAGAAATAAATAATCTGACGTTGGGTTGCTTGGTCGAATTCTTATTTATTTTCGAATTATTTCCAAATAATGAACTGCTTCATTTTCTTTATTAATAACTGTGAACGTTCGCTGAATATTCGTTTTTATATTTGGAATATTTTTTCATGTTCTTCTATGTCACTCATTTTAATATTGTACAATTCCTCTCGTCTACAAGCGCCCGATACTCCCAATATCATTGCTACCTACAAATATATTATTTCCTTAGAACTCAGATGTACCACCTCATCATCTACAACATACCTTTTGGATTAAAAATTGTTCGTCTGGTGCTTCATTCAAGAATTTTTCCATGTCTTCTTTGGTAAAAATTTTAGCCTTCTTAGGGCGATATCCAATATTTTTTCTTTTAAGATAAGCAATCAATGTAGCAAACTTAGAAATATCGATAGCATCATGGAGAAAAATTGTACTCTTCAGCATAGAATACTCCGCCCATACCTGCCTGGGGCCTTCAAGTGTCCACTTCTCACCACAAAATACGCTAACAAGCTCTTTTCATTTACAGAAATCTTCTTGTTTTCCACCATTCCTTAAACAACTTGTATGTCTGTTCATATCGGGCTTTAGATTTTTCTGGAATTATTGCCGAACATCCTTCTTGCCAAGCGTCTTCTAAATCATCCGGTAGATCATCACTATCGCTCATATTTGCTTCGAAAACGAAACCACAAAACAGAACTATGTAGGAATGATTGTATCAAAAAGACAATTTTACTTGTTTGGAACAAAACCATAGCAACCATGGAACAGCCACCCAAAGTTTTCAGTTTCAATCTTCCCGATTATCGCAAATGTATTGATATAAATTATTATTATTCTAGAAACTCCAGTCGGGCAAAAAACGTTATAAGCATGTCGATCGTTAAGGATTACCGTTCTCAGACAATAATTGGAGTCGTCGCTTCGCTCCTCCTCCAAACAATTGTCTTCGAACGGTAAGCATTCCTTACCGTTCTCCATACTTAATATACTATTTTTTATGTAGTTGTATCTAAACTTCATAGTTTTCGCCTTCTGACTTTTTGATATTTAATTTCTCTAACATATAAAGTTAAATTATAGTCATAATTAATATCTCTTGTAGGTGTTTTTTTATTATAAAAAGATATAAAACATTGATTAGGAGAATTATTATTGCATGAATAGCATTATAAATCTGCAATAGTATGTATAATGATTAATTTGATTTTTATTGCAAATATCCAAGAAAGTTATTTTATTGTTATAATTTATGTTTTTGTTTATTAAGAAGTACTTTATTTAATTCGTGTTTGAAAGCTTCTGTAATAAATCAAAAGAGATGTCAGCCTGTTAAATCCTTATTGTTAATTTCTGTATTAAAGCAATTCTTAGTTTTAATTTCCCACAGAAATAAATCATTAATAATAAAAATGTTGAATTTTGCAATTAAATTGTAAATCTATTACATTTCTGTCAAGACTTAATAATAACTTCCATAAACAACACTAATCAACCTTTTTAATAAACATTACAATATAATCACTACAAAGAGAAAAATTGTATATCTTGTCAGTAGCAGCACTTGAAAAATAAACCAATACCCTATCACAAAAGAATAAATTCTCAGTGACAAGTTGTCACGAACCTGTATCCTTTATAAATCTCAATTCCCACTCACTGATAAACACAAATCAAAAAATCCGAATTATGAAACTGTTATAATTCTCCATTGGGCAACCTACTTGAAATGTATTGTGCTAACAAAGTGAAAAAAAAAGTTTCAACAAAGTCTCGGTTCAAAGATTGAGATGAATTGAAGATATTGAGGTGTGTTTAGCTTAGGAAGTTGTAACCGAACAATACCAAAGTGTGGTAAACCACCTACACGGGAATATGCAGGAGCGGCTTCGGATCGCTGCTATCACACTGTTGTAGTGTCGTGGAATAAATTGTCGTATCACAAGTGTGGACTAAATGATAGATTACTATTGTTCAACATGAGAAACGCGAAAACCTTAAATTACCTTCAATAACACCGAAACTGATCGTTATCAAGTGGCTGTGACAGCCGAAAATTAAGAAGCTTTCTCTGCAATTTGACATGGGAGGGGCACTTCCTGGTAGCTATAATATAAAATTTGTAATTTGGCTCGAATAAATTTAAACAACATTTTTTTGAAAAGTTTCTCTACTGATATTTTGTCTCATACTAAAATCTTGTTTTAATGCCTCCTAATTTGTATAGGGCTTAGTTCAGACTCTTGCTTATAGAATTGACTAAATAAAAACTAGAGACAGACCTTCCAGCAGGACTCAGCCCCAGCACACAAAACAAACAAAATTCAAAAATGTTGCAAAACTCATTTTTCTAATTTTTTGAGGACCATTTTAAAACCTTCTAAGATTGTTGTTACACAATAATTTTAAACTATTAATAAAAAATTTTACACTTGATACTGATCACCTTGTATAAAGCAATCCTAGAAAACAACAGCTTATCTGAGGGTCTGCCCATATCCTGTTTTTGATTTGTTAGAATATTTATGGTGATATTGTTTATATCTTTGATGTTATAAGTTATGCTGCTTTACAAATAGATATATGTGTTTACTCATAAATGACATCACTTAAATAAATTTTCAAGCTACTTAAAAAACTAATGCATGTGATCTAAATACCTGCAATAAATTATTATCGAAACTTGTACAAAAATAATTATTTTTTATAATATAAATATATTAATTGTAAATTATATCTATTAGTGATTTTATCTAACTCATAAATAATTATAAAGTGCTAAATCATAATATTTCAAGAACGTTTGTGACTGTTCTATTTCTTATAATTTTGAACTTGATTCTTGAAAATTAAATATATTGAGTGACTATTTAAATTTCTAGTTAAAAGATGAAGCCATATTTTTTTTTAATAATACACGTAGAACTTTATCTACAATTTAGTCGCTTAGCACCTCTGGCTCTCTATATTAAACAAAAATGTTGCTTTGTATTTATTAATTTAAATTAGATTAGTAAAAAATTTTGTCTTAAGCTTTAAATTATAGTATATTAAGTATGAAGAACGGTAAGGAATGCTTACCGTTCGAAGACAATTGTTTGGAGGATGAGCGAAGCGACGACTCCAATTATTGTCTGAGAACGGTAATCCTTAACGTTCGACATGCTTATAACGTTTTTTGGGCGATTGGAGTTTCTAGAATAATAATAATAATAATTTATATCATTACATTTGTGATAATCGGGAAGATTGAAACTGAAAACTTGGCTGTTCCATGGTTGCTATGGTTTTGTTCCAAACAAGTAAAATTGTCTTTTTGATACAATCATTCCTACATAGTTCTGTTTTGTGGTTTCGTTTTTGAAGCAAATGTGAGCGATAGTGATGATCTACCGGATGATTTGGAAGACGCTTGGCAAGAAGGATGTTCGGCAATAACTCCAGAAAAATCTAAAGCCCGATATGAACAGACATACAAGTTGTTTAAGGAATGGCGTGAAGCAAAGAAGATTTCTGTAAATGAAAAGAGCTTGTTAGCGTATTTTGTGGTGAGAAGTGGACACTTGAAGGCCGCAGGCAGTTTATGGGCGGAGTATTTTATGCTGAAGAGTACAATCTTTCTCCATGATGCTATCGATATTTCTAAGTTTGCTACATTAATTGCTTATTTTAAGAGAAAAAATATTGGATATCGGCCTAAGAAGGCTAAAATTTTTACCAAAGAAGACATGGAAAAATTCTTGAATGAAGCACCAGACGAACAATTTTTAATTCAAAAGGAATGTGTAGATGATGAGGTGGTACATCTGAGTTCTAAGGAAACAATATATTTGCAGGTAGCAATGATATTGGAAGTATCGGGCGCTTGTAGACGAGAGGAATTGTACAATATTAAAATGAGTGACATAGAAGAACGTGAAGAAATGTTTATAGTAAATATTCCAAATACAAAAACGAATATTCAGCGAACGTTCACAGTTATTAATAAAGAAAATGAAGCAGTTCATTATTTGAAAATACTTCGAAAATACATAAGAATTCGACCAAGCAACCCAACGTCAGATCATTTATTTCTGAACTATCGAAATGACAAATGCACTAGGCAAGTCACAGGAAAAGGCACAATTGGAGGCTAGCCGTCAAAAATTGCAAAGTATTTCAAGTTGCAAGCCCCTGAAGGTTTTACTGGACACTCGTTTCGACGCACATCGGCTACACTTTTGGCGAATAACGGAGTTGATGTGTTGGAACTAAAAAGACATGGTGGGTGGCGTTCATCAACGGTGGCCGAGAGTTACGTGGAAGATTCCCTCCAAAACAAAATTGAATTTGCTCATAAAATTTTACACAGCGATGTTAGTGGACTATTACAACAACCTGGGACTTATACGTCGGAAAGTTTGTCTATTAACACTAGAAACTCAAATGCGAGTGGTATTACTACTATTAATTATAATAATTGTACATTTAATTTTAATAAATAATTCACAAAATTGTTTTTTTTAGATTTAATTGCTTACCGTTCACCGTAAACTGATAAAAACAACCGATTGCGCAAAAATAAAATATCGTCTCCAACACCTAATATTAGAAAAAATTACTATAAAAAATGTTTTCTTTTAATAAATTAGAGCTTTCTGCTTTTAAAACTACAAAAACAATATTGTTTGTGTTTCTACTAAAGTAAAAGTGTCTGGCTTCTAAAACTAGTAAAATAAGAATTGCAAATTTTAAAATTAGTAAAATACCGTCTTCACATTTTAATATCAAAATTGGTTTTGCTTTTGTTAACTGAAAACTTAGACAATAATAAATAAATCTGTTGCCGTCGGTAGAATCAAATAAAATCTATAATTTTTGATCTCTATAGACCAAAGACTTTATCAAACAAATACCATACTAATATAAATAATAAAAATACATTAAAAAAATAATTTAAAATATGTAGTTAGAAAATGTTTTCGCGCTCAAAATTTGTAAAATATCACCTCAGGTTATTAAAATTACTAAAACAATGTTGCCTTTGCGTTTAATTTTTAAGATAATACAAATAATTAATCAGTAATACAGTAATCACAAAATTAGAACTAAAATGACTAATTACCTTAAGAAAAAAGGTAAAAAACTAGGAAAAGTATTTTTCTAGCTTTTGTTTAATAAGAGAAAACAACTTACAGGTAATTGATTTAAAAAAAAAATATTTTACTTAAATCAAATTTAGACTACATAAACAAACAAAAATTAAATTTAATTAAAATAAGCTGTAAAAAAACAGCAGATTTAGATCTCTGAATCACGCACGTCTAACTTCTTTCAAAATAAAAACTGTACCTTGTAAATTGGACTTTATCATGCTCTACAAACTATTATCTCTATTAATTTTTAAGCTACATTAAATTAAACAAAAGCTAAAATAGTTAAATACAGTGCCTTCAGAAATGACCTGTTTAAAAAAAATACTTTTTGATAGATATAGATATTTTTAGTTACTATATTGGTACAAATTGCCTATTGTTTCAATGATTTCCCTAAAGCGGACTTCTAATGTCTGAGGGCTTTGAGCACTGAGAACATAATTTACTATTTATTTCTAAATATTAAGAAAGATAAAAATTGAACTAAATCTTGCTTTAAATCTGCTTTTGTTTGAATTGATTAAAATGTTAGATACAGAAACCGCTCTAATAAATAAGTTAAAATATGCAAATGTTTAATTAAATTAAACCTCGCTTATTGAAATCGCAAGCCCCCTTCTGCGCCTTAAAGGTCGGTCTTTAAAGCTTCGGAATTTCGAGCTCGCATCTTTGTTCGTTGCGTCTATAAATTTCCCGTTGCTTTCTCTGGCTACTATCTCTATTAGATCCGCGCTGAAGAAGACTCCCATGACCCACGGCTCGGCGACTTTTCAGCGATCCTCGACTGGTAACGATGGTATCGCTTAGAGCAGGTCTTCGCTACCATAATCGTATATCTCTATCGGCATATCACATTGTGCCTCTTACAAACGAGAATATTTCCAGGTGTAGCTAAGGTACCTGTTCGCAGATGGAAATCGTTCACTCTTACACAAATTCCTGTCGCGAGTACGTCGCGTGGGGGCAACACGACACTCTTCTCCAGAGATGCTGAATGCATTTTTACTTTCACTTTGACCCAAACAAAAAATCGACGAGAAGGATAATTCAGTCACGCAAGGATAATGTACAGTTAATTACAAGATTAATAATTAATTTGTTAAGGAAACGGCTGGATTTGATGGAAATTCGATTTTGGTGAGTGACAAGGGAGAAACACGCAAGGGGTGCACGATATGTGTGGGAGATTTTAACGAGCATGCAGAAATGGAACTCAGAATAAATTATTGGAAAATTTATTTATTTTTATTTAATGATAATT
Organism: Tribolium confusum; assembly: GCA_029207805.1. Lineage (NCBI taxonomy): Eukaryota > Metazoa > Arthropoda > Insecta > Coleoptera > Tenebrionidae > Tribolium > Tribolium confusum. The sequence goes on from JALGAY010000004.1 coordinate 4,850,743, forward strand.
AAGATTTAAATCAAATGACCTGAAATAGATAATAAAATCAGTTATTTTAAAAACAACATCGTAAAACAGATACAAAATTAAACACTAATAAATTTGTTGGCATGTTATAAATTCACAAAAAAATCTAACAAAAAATCTAAAATTTAAGAATAATAAAATAGTATATTATGATATAAACTGTGTTACAATAAATAAAACATTTCTTGTAAATAAATCTGACCAGAAATATCAAAAGATGCTCAAAAATTAATTCACTGACAAAAATTAGACACAAAATAAAGATACAGTAAAAAGCGCTTTAAACAAAATGGCGGTGCCTCGTGACGTCACTTAAAAAACGCGATAAAAACACACTTGCACTACCGCAATCGCAAAAATTTAGGTATAGACAGGTTTATAGCGCCAGGAAAATTAGGAACTGAAGCATTCATTCAATGGAAGAAAAAAACAACATTGTAATTGTAGACAAAGATACAATGTTAAATTATTTATATAAAAAGGTATGTGTCGCTATAGTTACTTTATTAATAACCTTTGTAAATTATTTTTATATTTTCCTATTACAATCACAAGAAGTGAAATCATCTACACTCTGGTCAAAATATTCGATGATAAAAGCTGTTTTGTCTATCAAAAAAAAAATATTAAAATAAACAAGCTTGCCAGTCGTAGCTTTTTTGAAAAGAAATTCAGTAGACTACGAGCCCACAAAGTCAAAAGCTTTGACGCGTAAGAAATCAATTCTTTTTTGATAAATGCAGATGATGAAAAATATTTATTAATAAAAGTAAGTTTAAAATAATACTTTATTGGCATGCATCTGTTTCTTATTTAATTTCGTAGGTTGCTCTTCTCATTGGCGTGTGTGGTGCTTGTAGGCGCGAAGAGCTACATTCACTAAAAATACAAGATATTGGGCAAAAAGACGCAGGATATCTTCTTATAACAATCTCTAAAACGAAGACCAACATCAAGAGAGTCTTTCCAGTGGTAGCTGAAAGCGAGGCTGTTAATCATCTGGAAGTATACCAAAAATATGTTCGACTACGGCCAGCAAAAATTAAGCACGATTACTTTTTTATTTTCTATCGTAATGGAAAATGCACGGTACAATGTGTAGGAATCCATTCTTTTGAGAAAATGTCCTTTATTGTTGCTGAATTTCTGAAACTACCAAACTCGACAGAATATACAGAACATTGCTTTCGAAGAAGTTTTGAGACTCTGGCGGCAGATGCTGACGTTGATTTAACTTTGTTAAAACGGCTAGGAGGATGGAAGTCAGTTTTTCACAAAATCATTGTTTTTTTATTCTAAATAATTACTAACTCCAGGTCATCATCAACAGCAGAGTCATATATAAAAGAATTAATTTAGAAGAAGAAAAAGGTGTGCAGAAAGTTAATAGGAGAGAAGGAAACTAATAAATCATCATCGAGTAACAAAATATCTGTTACTACCGAAGTTGCAGCGTTAAAAGAAATTAACACGACACTCTCAAGCTCGAGTATCTCGTTTAGATGTAACTGCTTTGAAAGTGCGCAAAATTGGTCATTTCATTTTTATTTTTCGGAATAAGTATCTGTTAAATATTATAACTGTTTTTTTTTTGTTATTAATGTACATACCTTGAAACCTAATCTTGCTGTAACTATCCAAGTGATCTTTAAAAGTTGCTATAGCAACTTTTTGGGATTCAGTCCGAAAAAGACTTATTTTACGGATTCAAAGTAGTCCGTAAAATAATTGTTTTTTAGGAGCGTGAAGAAAAAACTCTCTATACTTCATAATTATTTAATGTTTTAAATAAATTCATTTTTCGGTCGGTAAGATTCATATGGGAATCTGTCTGAAGAACAAATATGAAAATTGGTAAGTCAATATTTGTGTTGGGGCTACCGTGAAGCGATGATAAAATATTTGAAAACGTTGTGATTGTTTAAGAGGGATCGGCTGTTAGATAATGTACATAAAATTCGGAAAGAACTATTAATCGGTGAAATTTACCATCACCGGGTCTAGTTCATAAACCCATAATCATATCAAAATTACATAAAATCTTAACTTGCATCAAGTTCTTTATTTGTGTGGGCGTTCCAGCATTTTACTTTTTTAAGTGGAAAGTCTCGTTTGATATTGTCACTTTTTTAAAGATTCTCAAGTAAAATATTGGGAAAGTTGCTTTCTACTCTAACCTGGTCAGGATGCTATATGAATATGCATTGTACAAATTTGTTTCAATTAAGAATGATTTATCAAAACCAGATGCAATTATCAAAATCTGCATCTTGTGATTACTTAACAAATCGTCAATTAATTTTGGAAAAAAAATCCTGAAATTCGTAACATACTTATGCAATTAAAATCGGTTATTGTTCTAATAGGAAAATCAATAAAGGTCACTTAACCGACTGGTAAATTATTTGGGCTAACAATATTCCGTCGCGCGTCAAAAACTCTCACTTAAAAATAATCTTGTCCCCGATTAAAAATTACGTTATTTTGTCGTTTCGAAAAATTTGTTATGCAGTTCAGACCTTGATCACTAACAAACAGATTAATCTTAAGCAAACAAAGCCTTTAAGCGACTATTCTAAACTGTCTTATTACAGAATGATTTATTTTACATTAATAATGATTTTATCAATAACATAATCTCCAAAGTGCATCCTACACTTTTACTTTCTCACTTAAGGTTTTGGAAGCTGTAATGAAGTAGTTCCTGTCACAATAAAATTATTTTGAACCTAATTTTTACAACTGTGTTAAAATGTTTATGTCAACTGGTTCTAAATTTATTGATGCGACCAAGAAAGTTGGTGCATTTATGTTCTTATTTATGAGATGTCTTAATTTAAGAAAAAAAGGGGAAGTTGATTGACACTAAGATGCAAATGAAGAGGAAATTTAAATAAAGAACATTTGCTTTATAAATAATATTACATAAGTGTGTAAAATTGTGACTCAACCTAAGTATCTTTGCACTCTTGTTTGCCACCCCTACTTTCACTTCTGTCTTACACCAGGAAATAAATTCCTCTTCTTAGAAAATTCTGAACTGAAAACAGAAAAAAAACTAGCCTTTAGTACCTAATACTTTTAATTCTTAATTTCTTTCTCTTTACCTGCTTAAAGCATTCAAATTTGGTAACACATCTTACCACAGCTAAAATAATTATTATATTTATTTATTGTATAAGCGTTTTAGACAGCGATTTATCCACGCAAGAGTGCTTAAGCGCGAGACGCAGTCGAGTGTTTAATATTCTTAATATTCTCACAATTACAGCGATTTAAAATCAGAATCGTCAAAATTTCATCTCATGTCATCAAAAAATGATTTGACATTACACTCTGACAGCGGATATCACCCCAAAAATCATTGAAATTAACTAAAAAATATGGGAGGTGTTAAATCGTTGCTATTTATTTTCGATTGTTTATCGACTCCATTTGTAAAAAACGCTGTTCAAGTTGGTGAAAATAGAAGAAAGTGATACTGCTCTGAGACAATTCTTGAGGAAGCTGAAGAAGCGACTCGCTAGTTATTGCCTGCGAAGTCCAGGAAACATTATGAAAATGTATTTTCAGAATTTAATGAATGGAAAGAAGACCGGGGGGTAATGACAATAAATGAGGAAGTTCTGCTATCGTATTTCTTAAATTTGAAGAAGATGTATGCAATTTCATCCATGTGGTCAAAGTACTCCATGCTGAAAGCCGCTATAAAGGTCTATAAGAACATAGACATTGGAAAATATAGTAAGCTCATGACCTATCTGAAGAATTAGTCAAGAGAATACAGGCCAAAGAAAGCCGCAGTATTAGAAAAAGCACACGTGGAAGAGATTTTGACAAGGGCTTGCGATAAAGAATATTTGATGACCAAGGTAATCTCTGTCATTACATAGACATGTAGATAATAAATTATAGAATATTGTCACGAAGCGGAAGTTCGTTAGCCTGCTAGGTCGAAAACCTGCTGATGCGGATGAGCGATTGCTGATATCGACAAAATGACTGTCGGTTGAGGCAATAGCTGGGTCAGCATTAAGGGGGTTGGCGAACTAGTGGGCTGCGTTAATCGGGGAGTCCGGTGGTAGCGGTGGACGAGGCGAGTCGACTAAGGTAACGAGTGACGTGTGCCCAGACCCTTCAAGTGTGAACGATGTCGATGTAAGTAGCCTTATTGTATCATGTACCATACTTTGTGATCATCATTAAATTACCTTTTGTAATAAAACCCTGTTTTAATCTCAACCCCACCTCACGAGGTAGAGCCCGTGACAATATTTTGGATTGCATTAATAATGGGGGCGTCTGGTGGCTGTCGATGATGTAAACTGACAAATTTGAAAATCAGTGATGTAGAAGATAGGGGCGTATACTTGATTGTTTCGACACAAGATACCAAGACGAGCGTTTCACAAAAATTCACAATTATAAAAGAAGGATTCTCTATAAACACTGTGGAGAAGTGTAGGAAATACATGTCCTTACGTCTGAAGAAGTTATCCATTGAGAGACTCTTTTTACGATACACCAATCAAAAATGTACATCGCAACCTGTTGGAATTAACTCTTTATCGAAAATTCCTTCTAAAGTTGCTTCGTTTTTGAATTTTGCGAACGTAGAAGCTTATACCGGCCATTGTTTGAGATGCACTTTAACAACTTTACTTGCCAATGGAGGTGCTATTCTTACAACAATTAAACGACATGGTAGGTGGAGGAGCTCCGCCATAGCAAAAACTTATATCGAAGTTTGTCTATCTAATAAAATTGATATCGCAAGTAAAATCCAAGATTCTCCTGGTACTAGTCGTTCCTTAGTAGTAGTTCCTTAGAGAAGACGTCTATTGTTCTTGCAACTACTATTCGTTCTGGAACCGATAACAACTACAAGCTTCTTATTAATGGAAACGAAGTGAAATACGATAAAACAAAAAACGAAATGTTTATTAATGTAAATGTTAATGTCAATATTAATAATAAGTAGATTTTATTATTCCACTAGTGGATAAAGTGTTACTTTATACGGTTCGTAAGTGTGGATAAAACTTCAATTATAAGGTAATTGTGGATAAAAATTTTTATAACAAATGCTGATTTAATTGGCAATAAAATTGCTGTTGAATACTATATTTTTAAGATGGATAAATAAGAAGAAATTTTATAGAATTACATCAGACGATTTACTTGCCTCCATTTCTCTAGTAATTACCCTATTTGGAAAAAAATTGTCCTAAATAGTTTATGTCTAAACACACTTTAATACAACTAAAATAATTATTAAATATTTTGTAACAAATACTGATTGAATTAGCAATAAAGTTGCTGCTAAATACTTTATTTTGAAGGTGGCCAAGTAAGAAGAAATTTTATAAAGTGACATCAGATGACTTACGTGCTCAATTTTTTCTACTAATTAACCTATTTGGGAAAAATTGTCCTAAATATTTTATGTCTTAAAAGCAGTGTGAGCTGTTGCAAAATCTTGCTGAAAGTAAGTAATTCTTTTATGAAAGTTTGTAAAATAAAATTTACATAATGTTCTAATTTACTGTAAAATCAAAAAAGTACGCTCTAATTACACTCTGCTTAGACATGACTACGCACACCTTTTACGGGGTGCAAACATAATAGTAGCATGAGAATTTTCAGCTGACTATACACGACAATTTTGAGAGTTTGTGAAAACGTCAAGATTAAACCATGCTTCATTAAAAAACTGTTTTATCAAGAACACTATTATCATTTAAAACATTATTGATCTAAATTTAAAATCTAATTCTTTTGTCATCATCTAGAAGATTGAGCGACTAGAATTTGGAAATTTGTAGGGATAAAGCTTTAATTTTGTTTTCTGTTTTGCTTGAAAAACTAATCGAAATGTTTTAGGTTTATCTAAAGAATAGAGAGTAAAACTTTGAAATGAGAGCTTCCTCACAGATTTTCGGGGGCTACGCTTCATTCGAACGCGAATGTTTTTCGCATCTTTAGTAAGAGTGGAAGGTCTACCCGAAAGTTTATTTTTTGCAAATTTACTTGTATTTAAAGTGTTTAACCATTCACACTTTTTCGATACGTTTGATAAGTTTAAAATTTTTAGATTAATATTAGGATAAATGTGAAAGGACTGAAATATTATCTGCTGGATGATGTTATAATTTTCCAGTTCAGTACTTCCACCTGTTATTATAATGAGTGTTGGCAATAATCAATAAGCATTTGTGTTTTCATTAACTCCCACGATTCTCTTTTCCAAAGATTTCAAAATTTGCAAAATCTTTTTTATGAATTAACATAGAAATGCTCGACCTTAATTCCCCCTTTTAGGAAATTTATTATAAATTTTATGACTATTCAGTTTTATCGTCATCGTATTAAACTTAAGTTTCAATTAACATAAGAAAATTTATCTATTCTTATTAATAAAATAGCATAACAACTCGGCCATTATGCCATGAATTTATTATTCAATATTCATAATTTTCCTGATTTTATGCAAATATTCCCAATAATAAAAAACGCTGTTTTCATTAATTGAAGCAATTAAAATAGCTAAGTGTAGCTGAGACCTTTGCTCAATAAAAATAAATCGGATAAAATCTCGCATTTTTCCGGTTCGTGGTTTTATTGTTCCCATAATGGTCAAGAAATTGTGAGAAAAATCGAATCGATAAAGTCGTCACACACAATCGATGGAATTTTATTGCGTAGCGGCGGTATGGGAACTACAAGTCCTAATATAGTGCATTAAACAGACATTAGACGCAGCCGAGATGGAATTAAATAGTTCGTGAGTCGGACATTATGGTACACAATGGGACTTCGTGTGTGGTGAAACCGAAAACTGCCACACGGAAACGCTCCCACTTGCTAATGTTTGCACTATGCACTCAACTTATAACCCATCAATGATGGGTTCACACAAATAAATAAATCTAAACTAAACCAAATTATAAAACCGCAATGAATAAAGTCTACAGAAAAGTCTCACCAAGATTTTCTTCTCTGCTATTTACTTCAGAAAAAAAAAACACTTAGACAGGTCTATTTTATATGGGAGAGAGATACTTGTTGGTAGTTAAAACAAAATAATAAAAAACACTTTCGTTGCCAGGGTGACAGACAATCTTTTCGTAAATCATTGGAGGGAACATGGGTCGATAGATATATTACTTTAATGAGAAATTTTTCGGTCCTACTTATTAAAACAATCTATCAAAATTTTTTTGAAAAATATACGAGGCTATAAATAATAATTTTAACTTGATGAAGTATAAGTATCTTAGATGAAACGTTGACTAGTTATCACATGAACAAAGTTACTATACCAGAAAGAGAATAAAATAGTAGTTAGCGCCTTCTCTATTTGGGTGGTATTTTAATTCCTGTAAATACCTTTCAGCAAACAATTTTAATTAAAAGTTTCTAGTTGTGATGGTTTTTGCGTTCAACGAATTAATTTATTACAGATATCAATTTACAGTATTTGATAAATTAGTACGCAGAAATACTTCAACATTACGTCTCTTATGAAAAGAAGTAATTAATAATTTTAATTAGGAGGTTGTAATTACACTGTTGAAAGTAATTTTCAGTAAATTAATACAAGATATGAAAGGATTGCCAATTTACAGGAGGAATTTTAAAAACACAATTTATAGCAATTTACAAATTAATCAGAACGTGAAAAAATCCGAGTATCAAAAAAGTTGACAGGATATTGGTTTCAGGAAAATTTCAGGCAAAAGTTGTATTGGGTGTGATTTTATAAATTAGAAGATTTATAAATCATAACTGTATCACACCAAATTTTGATTTTATAAGTAAATATTTTAACTCACTTAAAGCTATTTAAAGATAAAAAAAGCAATCCAAAAATTGTGGATTTTAGTTGGCTCTGAGAGAAAGAGAAAGATATAGTAATCATCTCTAAAAATTTTCTATTTTTCAAATTTGTTTTGCCACTAGAAGTCTAAAGATAAATTGTGATTTCTAGTACAAAACACAAACGATTTTATAACAGAATCTTGCTCAGTCATCTCTGACAGTTTAGGAAACAGTAATGATTAATTTCAGATAGACAAACCTTATTTTTGTCTTGTTTGCTGTGATTCCACGACTTTTGAATCGCTCTTTTCAATCATTTAGCTAAATTTTTTTAGTTTTTAAATGTCTGTAAACTTACATAAATAGTTCATATACAGAATGTCCGAAAATTTGAGGGAGCCTGGACATCTGTCTATAATGATGTTTGAAAGTCGCGCTCCACAATGTTTTGACGTATATATAGCAAACTTTTTTTTTAGTGGATTTGAATATGACGTTAACATTATGCTACTTTTGCTACTATTTCTATTTTTTTTTGAGCTACCATAACATTTTATAGAATCCTTTAAAACCACAGTGATTAGATTATAATTATTGAGCGTTTATTTATAAAGGATTTAAGGTAATCCAACAGGGTCAGACGTCAAATAAAATAATAAAAAAAATAAACAGAGAAAAATTTTAGAAATCACTTTTACCAAAACTGACAGAAAAATCCAAGCAAGAAGAAAGCAAAAAGAGTAAAATTTTGATTCCAATGGCAAAGTCTTTGGTGTCCCACACATTCAAAAACGACTAGAACTGGTTTTGACAAAAATCAAAACCAGCAATTAATAAAAAGAAGCTAAACAGCTTGTAGTTCTTGTTCAAAAGAAAAAAAAAATTGCAGGTAAATCAGTTGCTATATCAAGATATACGAGAGCCTTCAAGTCTTAGGACTAATAACATTCCAAGTACAAGCAAGCAACTATTTAATATTTTTTTAATTTTGTAAGAAACCAAAAAAAAATCCTACAACTGTTGATACACCACCAAACAAGAAACGAAAAATTTGCTTAGAAGCAGAAATAGTTACTGCTGAATATCATAAGCCAAAAAAAAAGATTTAAGAAAAAGAGTTAAGCAAAGGCAAAAAATAGAAAAAAACAGGACAAGATAAAAAAAGGATTAAATGCAAACTGTAGATATGTAAAAAATTTTTTGAAAGTTACCTAATATTAGTAGTAGTTCTGAGTCTGAAAGTGAAACAAAAATTGACGAGTCAGAAGACGAAAATACTGAAAGAGAAGGAAACTCAACTGATCAGATGTCTAACAAAATAATGAAGAAAGTAACCTAAACAGAAAAAAAATTTCGGAAATTACGTTTACAAAAACTGACATTGAAAAATTCAAGAAAGAAGAAAGCAAAAAGAATAAAATTTTGATTCTAATGGCAAAATCGTTGGTGACCTACACATTAAAAAACGAACTTGTACTTCTTGTTTTAAAAGAAAATTGCTGGTAAATCAGTTGCTGTATCAAAATATACGAGAGCCGTCAAATCTCAGGACTAATAACATTCTGAATACAAGCAAGCACCCATTAAAATTTTTTAAAAATTTTATAAGAAACCTAAAAGAACCTACAACTGCTGATATACCACCAAACAAGAAACGAGATTTGCCCAGAAGCAGAAAAAGTAACATTTGTTGAATGTTTTGAGGCAAAGAAAAAAGAAATTTAAAAAAAAGAGTTAAAAAACAAATAAGAGTAAAAACAAGACAAGATAAAGAAAGAATTAAATGTAAACTGTAGAAATGAAAAAAAACTTTTTGAAAGTTACCTGAAATTAATAGTAGTTCTGAGTCTGAAAGTGAAATAAAAATTAAAGAGTCAAAAGACGAAAATACTAAAAAAAAAGATTTTGTTATTTTAAACTGCGATGGTCAGTATGATCCCGATATAACAATTGAAAGAAGTAAGATTACTTCCCAGTTACTCAGTTAGCCTGTTACTTCTAAAAATGAAATACTTTCAAATCAGAACATAAACCAGGGTAATACGGTTAGTCCAAAATTCCGAGTAAGTAAGCAACCACGTCCCAAAAAAATTAAAAAATTAAAAACAAAAACTAAGTATCTGAAAAATTCAAGATACTTACTAAACATGTTTTGGTTTGTTTAGAGCTACTTTCAGGGTTACCACAAAAGCTTAGATTTAGTTTTTTTATATAAAAAAATGTAAAACAAAAAAGACGTCTACATTTTTCAGTTACATTAAAATTAATTAAAAATCTTTGAATAAATTTGTTAAAATATTCAAATCAGGTTATATCGTCAAATAACTGATCCACTTCTAGTATATTATTAACCTTGGTCAATAACGATTATTGACCACTAGAAAAAAAAACAATTTCGCACATTCTCGACAGACTGTAGTAGTAAAAAAAAAACACTAAATTAAAATTGTTAGGCGAAAAATTGCAACTCTGATAACATAATTTCGCTGCGGTTTCTCTTTTTTATTTATTTTTATGAATCAATAAAAATAGCAGTTTGCACATACTTAAAAACTTTTCTACCGAAATTGCAATTAAAACTTGAATTTACAACAAGTTTCAAACCTTGTCCTAAATGTAATCTTGCAGGTAAAAGCATTCTCATTCTTAAAAATATTTTGCATTTTTTGGTGCATTTACTGAAATAAATTTAAAAAAATTATCTGTCCTTGTTCCGACGTTATAAATTTTCAAAGTGAGTCTATACGTTATGACTAGACGTGTGGGTACTTTGGCCCACTAGCAATTTGATCTATCGATTTCTAAAGCTATTATTATCTGTTAGGTGTGTTTGTATATAAAATATTACCAAACGCTTCTTGTAATTTCCTTTAATAAACTGTTTGGAAAAATTAACTCGCCATAAATAAAGCTCATTGCCACGTAAACTCGATCAGATTTAAAATTTGTCAAATTATTTATAAGTATTGTATCGCTAAAATTGATTCCGTGTTATTGAATAAGAATCAAACAAAATCTGAATAATATACACATTTAAAAAGAAAATTCTATTAAGAAATCGTGTATGAAAATGGAAATTTTTTATTTGACTTTGAAACTGCTAGAACACGTGGATTTTAAGTACACAATGAGAGTTTTAAATTCGTAATTAACATAATACACTAAAAAAGAGAGAGTAGAATGTTTACGGAAATCTTGCTTCCTATTTTCCGATCGCACGAAAAAAGACCTCAATGTTGTTAAGCTCTATTTAACTCTAATTAGGAATATTTGGAATAAATCGCAGGAATGCCAATAATTGGCGGTTATTAAATATAATTATCTCAGATTTTTCACTAACATTACGCAAATTTTAAAATAAATACAGTTTTTAAAACATATTATTATTATTATTGCTACACTTTTATTGATTTTTTTTTATTTGAGAGATTAGTTCTACCTGATTTGAATCTGATTAAATTCTGTTTATACTACTAGTACGTTTCTGATAGCAACAGGATTCTCATTTGACAATGAAAATCCTTCAACTCTACAGGCTGTCGGCATTGTCAGTGCTTGTCACCCACTTTTCGTGAAGTTAGCCAAAAAATCTACTATTTTATAAATCTGAATTAATAATCACTTTATTAGAAATATTTGAGTGAAGTAAAGTGACATATTAATTCACTAGTGAAGTAATAAAATAAAAATCCACTCTTTAAAATAATTCGTTTTAATTTTAAACTCAGTCTTTATTACATGCTATTATTGTTATAAATATTACTAACACAATTTTCACACCTACTTATAGTAGGACAAGCCATTTCTGATACATTTTTTTTTTTTTTGATAACAGCTGTCGATGCAGTAGTTCTGTTATAGTATTTTTGTCACCTTGAATTTTTGAAGCAACTTGTTTTTTATTATCTTCTGCCGTGTCTATGTATCCCTCTGCCACTGTATTTGAGCGCTAGCTCCCATGACGCTTTACTGTTAAAAGATCAGCTTCTGAATTAGCAAGCAACGAAGTAGATAAGCGCCTACAACAATGTCCCGTAAATCCTGCTGGATTAGCTAACTGAAGAAAAGTAGCAATATTCTTGAGGAAAAAGCAATTGTGTTTATACCAACAGGTAACTTTATACACCTCTGGTTTCTGTATCTTAAAAAAACGTCTACTACTGGCGTTATTAGAGCGAAGTGTAGTATATTTTCAAATAATTCTAACATGCTGACTCCATCAATTCCGTCTGACGTAATAAAAAAATTCTCTAGATATTTTTGTTCTAGTGTTTGTTATTAAAACCTGGAAGCATTGTCCCTGATCTTTGACATCTTCCAAAAGCATGTTGTAAGTTCTTGGATCCTACAAGCTCTACCAAATCTAATTATTAAAGCAATCTTAAAATTAACATTACTAAGTTAGAATAATTTATGCATAAAATTTGCTAATATCTTGTTTAGTAAAAATTTGCGATTTTTTAGCACGATGTTCTTCAGATTATCTTTTCAGAAATGCGATTAAATGCTCGTATTTACTGATATCAACATTCTTCTTTATTTTCATTATTGTTCTAATCATAGAATAAAAAGTCCAGAGACTAGATCATTTATACTGTTTTGATAAATGATCAAAATATGCAAGTAGAACCTTCTTATAGGTAATTTTTTTAACATTTTTGTCGTTGCACCATGAACTGAACCGTTGAAAAGCCATTTCGTACTTTTTTTAGACTCTTCTGGCACCCAGCTTTGTCGCCGTTTCTTCAATATCAGAAGGTAAACTTTCTGAGTCACTCATGTTTCCAATTTTCTTATTCTTACCACAAAGCACATTTTTTACTGATTATCCCAAAATAGCGAGCTTTGTTTGAAAAATTGTCTGCGATTGATGTAAAAAAATAGGAGTTATTTTGCAGTCATAGATAAAGTTTTGTATATCATACGTATATCATTGAGCACATTACAGTAACTCATGTGTTACAGATACTCGGGCTAACGCCCTCGTTATCTGTAGTCTACACACTCGTTGTAAAATAATGCTTCTATCCCACTAATAATATAAATAATTGTTATAATAAACTTTTTTAAAACTGTTTTGTTTTTTTAAATAATTTTTTATTAAATTTTCGTTTTTAATGAAAAATATTTCTAAAATACGGACATGGTTAGACTCGTTCTCGTATAATCTTCTGTAATAGATGTATTGTGGTGGTAGCGAGCTTTACCATAAACGACCTAAAAAGTTAAATACTCCTAAAAACCATAAAATCGGTATATCTTCTGGCAAACTTCACAACAAATTAAAAAACTATTAAACTCTGTTTAAATAAACAATGGGAGCTTTATTTACATAAACTCAATTGTTTTAAGTGACTGAAACGATCTCTAGGTGGTCCAATTATAATGTATTTGTTAACAGAATCATTTGTATAGTAAAGGCCACAAGAACATGGTTTATTGTTAAACCGGTTTATAAACTTTTCCTTCCGATTAGCACAGACATTGAAAATTGTTTCTTCTATTATAAAAAATCAGTGAAGATTTAGTCGCTGCCAGTTACTTAATCGTTGGTTTTATTTTGTTGATTCGGTCGTAAAACGCGTTGTGCAACAAATTTCAGCATCTTTGATCAAACACATATTTTTTGTGAATTAATGAGGAAACCTTACCTATGGTAACACTAAATTTATTACAAATTGGTGTGCCACGCCTTTGCTATTGCACAATCCGAAAACGAACCCCACAAAGGACCCAAACAAAACTCGACTGGTTCCTGTAGGTGTGCAAAATGTTGCAAGGAAGAGTCGTTGCACCTCTGGCACACTTACCAAAGCTCGAGCTTTGGGTGTGGATGGCAAGGTCGCAAAGAAGCCATCGTTTTTGCGATCGATCTAAATCGTTATCAGGTTTTGGCATCGCAGTTTGAAGGTTCACATTTACAATAAACACTTTTAATTATAGGACTGAATTTAATAATAATCTACTACCGTTTTAATGATCCTGTCTAGATACGTTCTTAATTATAGAATATAGACAATTTTTTTCACGGTTAATTTCGGAGCAATCCGGTCTATAAATTCACGTCACTGAATAAACAACAATTAGATACGTTTTTAATCTCCTCAACGTGTGCTATTAACACACGCCAATTAAAATTTTTGTGAGACAGTGTTGCAACTTAGTTTTTCATTTTGAAACGGGTTTTATAAATCATAATTTTTTTGAGAAGAAATTTCAAATTTTATTGAGGAGGTGGCGTCTATAATTTCGCGTTTTTTTGCTTTTCTGGTCACGTTCTAGAAGCGGTAATTATTATAATTTATTTTATCCGACACTTTGCCAACAATTATCATGTAAATATCGGTGTTTAACGTTTGGATAATTGTAAGGTTACCTATGAAGAACTAAACGTAAAATATAACTTTATTTAAAAGAGCCAAAAAGTTTATAAATATTCAAAATGCTGTATTGAGAAATATAAAACAGAATTAAAAGAAGGTTCTTTGTAAAATGTCCTAATTAAAACTCAGTTTTGGCATCTGTTCCTAACAACTCAGCAAATTTATATTGTCACGAAGCGGAAATTCGTTAGCCTGCTAGGTCGAAAACCTGCGGATGCGGATGGGCAATTGCTGATATCGACTGTATCACCATCGGTTGAGGCAATAGCTGGCTCAGCATTTAGGGGGTTGGCAAACTAGCGGGCTGCGTTAATCGTGAAGTCTGTTGGTAGCGTTTGATGAAGAGAGTTGAGTTAGGTAGAGTGTGAAATATGACCAGCCCTTTGGAGTGTGTCAGAATGTCACTGTAAGTAGCTCTTAAGTATTCTATCCGCTATCTAATATGTATATCTCAATCATCATTAAATTACCTTTTGTATTAAAACCCTGTCTTTAATCTCAACCCCACCTCACGAGGCAAAGCCCGTGACAATATTTAGGAGTTTAGTTAGTTTGCAAACAGGTATAAAAACGTAGTAAAAAAATTATTTAAAAAAACTTATTAGGGAGTTCAGCTTGGAGAGAACTCTAAATCTTGTTTTCATAAATTGGCTAATAAAGTGTTTGAATCTCTTAAAAGTGTGTTTGTAGAAGCATCAACGTGTCAATTTGTGTCAAGAGTAGAATCAAAATCCAGGAAAAAAAAATAGTTTGAAGCTCCTTGTGAAAATTGAATTCGATAAGTCGCAGTTGCAAAATCATCGATTTTTTTCCAGTGCAAATTCTAAAAGCCCGTTCTAGTATATCTGCGGATTGCAGAAAAGAAACTAATACAAATGACATACATTGCAACAAATCTTCAATTAATCAAAAAAAGAAAAGAGTAGAAAAAGAAGAACTAAATAAACTTTTAAAAAAACAAATAAAAATGTTTATAGAATTTAGGGAAAAACAAAGAAAATTTTAGCGAGAATTAGTAAAATAAGAAACGAAATTCACAAATGTAAGACTGAAGTGAGAAAGAAAATTGAAGAATGTTAGACCAAAATAAGAAATAAAATTGAAAAATGTAAAACTAAAAAGAACTCAAAATTATTGAAACTGGGCGAAGATCAAGATACTGTTGTCTTAAAAAAAGCCATAAAAAGCTAAAGAAGAAATTCTAGTAAATGTCACTAAGAAAACACAAAAGAAAACAAGAAAATTTGTTATAGATGGCGTTGTAATCACGAAGGCAACAAGTAAAGTTGAGAATTTGAAGTTGACGAAGCTATTGTAGATAACTACAACTTGGCTGATTTACATAACAACAAAAATTGCAAAAATTAAAATATTTGTAGAAACAAAAACAATTTCAGAATTTGGCAGTTAAAGAAAACTTGACATTTAAACAAGAAGAAAAGAAGTTTAAACCAAAAACTAACTTTTAAGAGAATCTGTGAGAATGATTTAGAAATATTAAGCCGGTAGTAAAAAATTCAAAATAAGAAAACCGAAGCAAAATAAAATGCTGAATTACGCCCAATATCGAAGAAGATCCAAGAAAAGGAAGAAGGTGAGTTAAAGTTATCTCGAGACGGATTGAAACCAAAACTGAAATTACTCAAAATTAAAATTGATCTATTACCTAGAGAGTGTTAAAAGACCCAATTTAAGGGAGAAAATGAATGCAGATCATTTAGAGCTTGAGAAAGCATTTTTAAAAAAGTTGAACAAGAATTATAAGAGTTTCTTTCGACGTTTTGCAACAAAAACAGCAATTGACAAAGACACGTAAAGCTGCTCCTTAAAAAACAAAAGAAAAGCTGATTTATAAAAACGATCAATTGATTAAAAAGCAGATTAAAAAAATCTTTATTTTGCAAAAACATCAGATAATGACAAAACATTAGATGAAGAAAGAACACAATTTGTATAACCCAAAGAAAAGAATTGGAAAGTGCCTAAAGTTAAAACGAGACTTGGAAGAACCATACAAAATAATAAAATGCTTAAATAATATAGTGTTTAGAATAAAGAGAAAACAGCAAGCCGCAAAAGTAATTCATAGAAATCGTTTAGCTCTTTACCATAGCAGAAACCTTATTGTTTTCGTCGGGATGGTGAATCTATAAGGAAGGAATAGTGTAGCGAATTTACATTTAAGAGTCTACTTGATTGGTTGTTGGTAATTTTATAAATTGGCAAAAAAACGTAGTAAAAAAAATATAAAAAAGTTGTTAGAGAGTTGAGCTAGGAGAGAACTCTAATTCTAAACGTTATTTTCTCAAACAAATTGGTTAATAAAGTGTTTGGATCGCTTAAAAGTGTGTTTGTATAAGCTTCAAACGTGACATTTAGTCAGGAATCAGAAACCAGAAAGAAAAATTAGTTTGAAGCTTTGCGAGGAGAATTAGCTCGTAAAAATCGAATTCGACGAGTCCCAGTTGCAAAATCATTAATTTTTTTGGTAGTGCAAATCTCAAAAACCCGTTTTAGTATATCTGCGAATTACAAAAAAGACACTAATACTCGTACATAAGAGTTATGACAAAACATAATTGTATCATTGCAAAAAAATCTTTATTTAGTCAAAGAAGAGAAGAGAGTAGAAAAAGAAAAACTAAATAAACTTCTAGAAGAATTTAAGAAGAAACAAAAAAAAAATCAACAGAAATCAGTGAAGAAGTAAGAAACAAAATTGAATAATGGAAAACTAAAAAATACCTAAATTACTAAAATTGAACAATAATGATGATGCTGTTGTCTTAATAAAAAGACCACAACAAGCTAAAGAAACGATCCTAGCAAATTCTAACAGAAAAACACGGAAGAAAACAAAAAACTTATTACAGATGGCGTTATAATCACAAAGACAACAAGTAAAGTGGTTAATCCTGGCAAGGATGACTACAACTTAGCTGATTTACATAATAACAAAAAACAGAAATTGCAAAAATTGAAATATTTGCAAAAACAGGAACAACAATTTCAGGATCTAACAGTTAAAAATAACTTGACATTTAAACAATAAGAAAAGAGTAATTCTTGGGAAAATCTGTGAGAACGATTTAAGAATAATAAGCCGGCACTAAAGAATGCAAATTAAGAAAGCCGAAACACATTAAAATGCCAAATTACGCCCCCTATATCAAAGAAGATCCAAAGCAAGCAAGATGTGTTAAAGTTATCTCGAGACGACTTGAAACAAAAACTGAAATTACTCAAAATCAAAGATGATCTATTACTAAAAGAATGTTAAAAAACCCAATTTAAATTTTGGGGAAAATATAGATGCGGATTATTTAGAGCACGAGAAAACATTATTAGAAAAGTTAAACAAGAATTATGAGAGTTCTCTTTGACGTCTTAATGGTTCACGTCGCCGTCGTGAGAAAGTTGCGTTAACAGAAAGACACTTTTTAAAACAGAAACAGCAAGTGACAAAGACTGTAAAGCTGTTCTTTGGAAAGTATAAGAAAAGCAGCTTTATAAGAAAGATCAAATGATAAAAAGACAGATTAAAAAGATCTTTATTTTGCAAAAACATCAGATGTTGACAAAGCACGAGAGGAATAAAAAACACAATTTGCTCTGGTTCTACAGAAGAAAAGAATTGAAAAGTGTCCAAAATTACAACGAAACTGGGAAAGACGATACGAAATAATAAAGTGTCTAAATAATATAATGTTTAGAATAAAGAAAAAACGGCAAGGTGCAAAAATGGTTGATGGTGATCTTTTAGCCCTCTACCATAGCAGAGACTTTTTAGTCTAATTAGTTGTTCCTAAATTTGCAATTGAATTAGAGGGATTTTTATTTTGCAAAGGCATCAGATGGTGACAAGGCATGAGAAGGAGAAAGAATACGATTTGGTTTGGTTCTACAGTCTGAAGAGAGGAGTCGGAAAGTGCTCGAAGATACAACAAGACTGGAAAAGACCATACGAAATGGTAGAGTGTCTAAATAATGTAGTGTTTAAAATAAAGAGAGGACAGCAATGTGCAAAGTTAGTTCATGGTGATGGTTTAGCTCTCTACTTTGTGCAAAAGTGGTTGATAGTGATAGTTTATCCCTTTACCATAGCAGAGACTTTAGAGTTTTTGTCAAGACGTCGAATCTATAAGGAGGAAGTACTGTAGCGAATTTAGATTTAAGAGTCTAATTAGTTGTTCTTAAATTTGCAAATTGGCATAAAGTCGTAGTAAATAAATTATTAAAAAAGGAAGTAGTGATTTCAGCTAAAGAATATAACTCTAATAAATGTTATTGAAAAAGACTTCAATCGTAATAATATTGATGTTGCAGTATCTAAATTATACTCCATTTTAGTCAACACACATTTAGATAAACAATTTGCTAGAACTAGAGTTTATTGAACAATTTTATCTGAAATTTGAATTTTGTCGCAGTTTTTAGAAAATCTGTTAAAACACTTTTTCTAAAATTTACATAAATTCGGAATTTGTTAAATTAATTAAATTTAAATTTTTAAAGTGTTTTTCAAACTCTAATTTGCTCGATCAGTTTTGGTTTTTTATTTTAAAAAAAAATACTGTCAAAAAAGATGGTAAGTATATCTTTGTTTACACCCGGTATAATATACAAAAATTTATGCTAAATTATTTTTTTTATATAAATTTATTTTTAAATAGTTTGTGATACCTATCTCATATAAAGTCGTGCCTACACTCTCTCCCCCACTAGGTATTGTATTTAAATTTATTCCTAAATAAAAATATAACACATTTTTTAAATATATTGTTCAAAATAAATTTGCATAATTTAGAAAAATAAAGTCAGTTTTTTATGTGAAAACAGACATTTATTTGAATTTGATGTGTTCCATCAGAACTATTTTTGGTAAAGCTCTCTTCGAGCTTTGGGCGTCATTGACTAGATGTCTCTACTTCACCCCAAAGCTGGATCAAAGCTCACCGAATGAATCCGACAAGTGGCGCTCTAAGGTCAAATAAAATCGCATCATAATTCATTTCTTTCAGATTTTTTATTTTTATAAACGGCTGTCACAATCACACAACCATACAATTTATACAACGCCCCAGGAATCATAATAATTACATTGTAATACAAGGATCGTGCAGTGGTTTTTCTCCACGATATACATATAAATAAGAAAAGAATCAAGGGGTTATAAATCGAATAAGAAAATCCGTTAATAATAAAAAAGAATTGGTGAGAGGTGAAATATTCATTTTATATTCAAATTATTATCATTCGCTAAATATCAACGTAATTACACGGTCGTGAATAATTTATTGGACATGCGCCTTTTATTTTTATTAGCCGGTATTACTCAATGAAAAAAAAGTAAAAATCCGGTAAGGATCAGGTAATAAAACAATCGGTGAATTTTTCGCGTTGTTGCCAGGACCGGTCTTAGGATAAGCACAAGCAAGCAGCTGCTTGTAGTGTAAAATTGTAAGAGCGTCGGTCTAGACGGCAATAACTTGAAAAATTTAAATTACATGATACAAAATTATTATTTAAAAATATGTACATATATAAAAAAGACAAAAAATATAGCTACTAAAAAAATAAACAAATTTCTTGAAAATAAGTTTTCTTTCAATCTAATGCCCTAACAGTAGTTTGCATTTAATTTAATAAATAAAATAGATTATTCTCTAAATCATTCTCTTAACACAGCACACTCACTGATCGGTTAGCTTCTAGGAGGCTGTACAAACAAACAAAAATTATAGCAAGTGTATAGGTGTCTTTATAGTCCTCAATTACTTCACATAGTATATCTAAGTAATGTAAATGCCTTAAATTACAGTTTTAATTGCAGGTTTATGCTTTATTAGGTTTATGCCTTAATAGCCTTCAAAATAATTGAGTTAGTGTACTATCGTTTTGTCGTTTTGAGTAGTACTACGGCAGATTTAGATAGATCAATAACTCTCAGAGGTTTAAAAAGGCTTTTAATTATTTCCTTCAATCGAAAGCAATAAGTTTGATATTTATTCTTATATAGATAAGTAGGTTTAGGTACTGTTATAGCCACCAGAAACTCAAAAAACTCTTGCTGTTGTAATATTTTGTTTATTACTACTACACATTTCGTTCCAATTACCCTTCAATAACTTTATATACAATATAATTCCATCTCATCAGTGGTGACCAAAATTTTAGACGCTACTAATTGTAAAATAAGCACTAAAAAACGATTTGATGGGCTGATTTCAAGATGAGATAGTACCGGTCGTATCTTCGTTTCCATGGAAAATTAATAAAATTTGTTGTGATTGGTTGTTATAGAAAAATATTAAAATTACCAGTATTACCTCAACTTGAAATCAGCCCATTAGAAAGTTAAATTAATAAAAAAGATAGGTAATGTACAAAAGCTAATAAAAATAAGATAAGCAAAAATTGAGAAGATGTATAATAAACAAAGAACGTCCAAAACTATAACAAAATATAAGACTTATTAATAATTTAAAAAAATTAATGTAAAAAAAAATTTTTTTAAAGGTTTTATGTATAAAAATTCAAAATTTTACTAATAATTTTTTCGAAAACTTTTTAAATGGTTTTTTACTGCCTACTTGAAGATTTTTAGCGCTTATATTAATTTTTTACAACCTGAAATTTCGGTCTCTACTTGTTAACAACTACATATAACTAGACTTATAGTGAATAGGAATTTTGGGTGAGAAACAGGTAACAAAAAAATTTATCAATAAAATGCATGCATTTAATATATATTTTTTTACAAAAAAACACTGTGATGCAAATAAATGTTACTCTATTTTTGTTTCTATAACAACATAATGCTTTAGTATATAGAATTAAATTTAGAGTGTCATTATCTGTACCATAGTGGTTCTTTTTTTTTAATAGATAACTATAGAGTATTGCAAATATTCTGGATCTAAATTGACAAAAAAACTCTGTAAAATTGAAAGTTATTAAGATAATAAAAATTTAATTTTTTTTTCAATATATTTGTACTTTTTTTTTAAAAAAAGACAGAGCTTAGAATGTGCTTTTCTCAAATGACATTAATGTCAATGATTCGACGATATTCTCAATTAAAAAAAAATGAAAAATTAAAACTTTTCTGCAGATATTAATTCTGGTATAAACAAAAATTTATATCTTCTTAATTGTAATATCTTTGTTTGTTTGTTTTTTTTTTAGCTACGTTCACAATTATATTTATAATTATGTACTTGTAAAATCAGAAAATTGCAGTAAATACATAGATTTCTGTTTTAAAAAAATATTTTTAATGGAAACACATAGCAAACTAAACGAGAAATCAGAAATCGATTGTAATATTAGAAAACTAGAGTAAAATTTCGAGCAGAAGTTTTTTACAGAATTAAAAAATCTCTAAAAATAAAAAAGTTAAAAGTGGTGTCAGTTTTACAGTACTCTGCACATCGCTAGATAGAGCAGGAAGTTTTTACAAAATTAAAAATTCTATAAAAATAATAAAGTTAGAGTAACAGCAAGTTGAAACTGCTGTTTCTTTACGATTTTGATATAGTGAATACCACTGATAAGTTACTTAATTTACGTTATTTAAGTACCTGAGCAAAGTTCTTTTTAGTAAAATTATAAAAATGTAATTGTAAAATTATTAAAATTATTTGTTTCTTTCAAGGTTTTATCGACGGACCAGCTGGTCGCGTCGGTAACAATATAATTCACTTATCTTTAAAACCACCTTAATAAATCTCTCATACATTAGTTTGTAAGTCAAAATCATGAAATTCTTCCAAATATAGACAATTTTCAGTTGCAGTTTATAAACATTTTTTTATATTTTTGTTTTATTGGTAGAGAATAACCCACCAATATTTTATACTTTAGTTTTCAGAGGTGACCACTAGCGAAGTGCACGGAGCGAATAACTAGCTACATTTTTTTTTATTACTGCTTCAACGTTTATAGGTGTGTACAACCTATATAAAGAAAAAAATGCAAAGAAGGCAAGGTTCAACTTTTGCTTGTACTAAAATTTTGAGCCTAAGACCGTCCCTGGCTGTTGCTTCACGTAAACCAATATTTTCTCGGGGGATAGAATTGCAACACGGCAAATTTATTTCTCACAATGTGTTTATAAATCTTGGTACACGATGTGTTCTCGGAGTCAAGATACAATTTAAAGATTGCGAGGTTCAGAGGTTACAACTATTTTGTGTAGAATTACCGCAAATCGCTGTTAGTCTATAACAAAGTTTCTTTGTGTGCTTGCTTTCTTCATTTACGCTCATTTCACGTTCCCGGAAGATTGCACAGATAAAGTCGCCGGATTTATGAGCGATTTATAAAACACGAGTTTCGACGATTGCTTTGAAATTTTCATACGTTCACCTTTTGATTATATTGCAATTTCCCTGTCAATCTCACAACGAGATTTATTTTTCACGAATTTTACACACAAATAGGTTGATGTGGTATTAAAACTCAAAGATGTGTTATTAAAATTTATATGATTAAGGCGTCTTAATCAACAAATGTTATATTTGAAACGTTTACTTGCAACATATGCAAAGATTTACGTAATAAAACTGTCAAATTAATGAGAAGATTATTGGGGACAACGAACGCAATTTAAACAAAAAAATATTATTACTAATGCAATTTGCTCGGTTTGCAGTTGCAAATATTTATAATTGACAAAAATACCAATTTCAAGCTGACTAATTTACATTATTTACCTCTTATTACACGACTGTTTTTAGCACAGGAAAGAGAAATTAATTAAATTAAACGCTTTCAGCCAATTTTAAACAACAAAACTATCAGTAAATAAACAATAAAAAGATATTTTTATAATTTTTGTAGTAATTTGTAAAAATATTACTTTTCAAAATTAAATTTATACTAAGACTTTTCTTTACTCCCGACTTGAAAAGCCATAAAAATTTTTATAGAGTTTATTGTAATTATTTTGATGCACTTGTATTGTAAATTCATTTGTAGAAATTTTGTAATTTTATTTTTATATTATTTTATATTATCTTCTATTATATTTGATTATATTATACAAATAAACGTTTTTACAATGTTTGAAAGTCACCTCCGGCTCTCAAATTCTACTAGAAACCTTAAAATACAAATTTTCAGAAGTCGAAAGTGAGAATTATTGTGAATTTCTACAAATAAATTTAGTTTTTCTCAGACTTTTACTTTATGCGGCTCGAAAGACTGTAAGATTTTTAAATAAAATAATTTAAGAGCTACACAGACATATAGTATTTAAAAAAATATTTCTGCAATACTTATACTCGTATAAAAAGATTGAGTGAATCTATCGCATTCGGCTTCAAAGTTCTATTGAAACTTGAACTTTTCAAAATCGAATGCGAGACCTATTGTAAACTGCTTGTTTTATATTAAATTTTCTCTAAATTCAGCTTAAAGAACCATAATATTTTTATCTTTAATAGGTACAATTTGAAAATAAAGTCGCTCTTGTTGCACCAGTAATAAGGTTAAAATTATAGTAGTTAAAGTTTAATCGATAAAATATTAAATATAGAAACACAAATCAGGCATAAGAGCACTCTGCTTCAATATTCTAAACATTTTAGTTCTAATCAGGTCAAAATTTACAAATAATTTTCACATAATTAAGAAATTAATCAAAAATAAATACTACAGTGCAAGTTTCGTGCTGTCAAACTTACCCGATCAGCTGTAAAACAGCTGCTAAAAATATCGTTTATATTCGGCATGATTTAGTAAAATTTGCTCATGTTGCAGCTCAAAAATAGAGAAAATCTGTGCATTAAATGTATTTTTTTGGTTTATTACTGCAAAAAGAATTGGATAAAACCTTCCTAAACCGTGTCTACAAACAAAGCTTAAATACATCTTAACTTACCACAAAAATTGTATAAATGTTGTTTGTAGTAAAATGTAGTCATTAATTAATTATTTCAATTAATCATTTTTCTCTCTTTATACTCGTATAGTACTATTCCTTAAATTCTTTAAAAGCCTGATTAATTTGTTTAAATTTATAAAGACTAAAATGCAGAAACTTGTAAATAATTGTAATAAAAAATATACAGAATATCTCTAAAATGATTTACAAGCACTGCACAGTTACAAAAGACTCTAATATATACTTAAAAAAATTCTAACTCTTTATTAACTTAACTATTAACAACAAAATTAGTTTATTTGATAAATGCCATATGCAAAATCAATTTAAACCTGCAACAAAGACTTAATGGTAAACCTAAAAACATTTTGCAATTTTATAAACAAGTCCAATTATACAACTTGTAAAAAACAAATTTTGAAGTAGTTGTCTGGTCTATTCAATAAAGATATAACTTTTTTAAAAAAATTTTTGGCTTCACAGTCTGCTTCATAACTGTGAATTGCTTAAAAACTATTTTAGAGACACCCTGTATAAAGGAAACTACTTGACTTTTCAGGAAATAATAAAATGAGCAGTTTAAATTTTAAAAAATAAAATAAACAAGATTATAAACTTCAGCAGACAATTTAATGTTAGAAGTATTGGTTCAACAAAACCATTGCAAAACTGCTAGAAAGAGCATTTGGTAGAGAATGTTTTGACATGAGAGTTTGTTAGATCAGCACCAATTTCATGTTAAACACACCAAGATTTGTTTTAATGATGACAATCTTATGACTACAATCTATTCTCCTGGGACTTTTCAGAGGTTTGTTGTGGTAGTAAATTTATGTTTGCTATTTGTTATCTTTAAGCTAAACTCACTTCTTTTTAAATATTCACTAATAAATGGAGAAGTGAAACGCCTTGAATAATAAAAATAATGTATTGGCTACTGTTACCTGGTCTCTCTTCACTACATTGAATAGCTATAGTTAGTGAATAGTACAGTTAGTAAACTATAATTTTATCTAGAATATGTAGTGACTAAACTTATGGAAAATAAAGTAGCAAAAATATTTCGTGGGGAAAACCTTAACATCAAGAATTGTTTCAGTAGTATATACCTCTTAATTCTTAACAAATTTTTCAAGTGCTTCACAACCTAGATTGCTGTATTCTAATATATTTACTTACTAAATTACACTAAATTTAAGCTATTTATTAAATTTTGAGCAGTTTTACAAGTAGTGCACTTTGTCAAAAAATTTTAGATTCTGGTTCACACTGACGACCAACTGAAATTTAAATTTTCAATCATTAATTAATACTTTTGACGACTTTTATTATCATTGTTTTTTTATTTTATTTTTTAATAAAGTTTTTAATAATTCTGTTGAGTACTTTGGTGTATAACAAAAAACATTTTTAAAGATTCTGAATAACCACCAAATCAAATAGTGCAAATCTCACTATAAATCAAAATTGAGCTTATTTATCTCAATAATTAATACAGCTTTTAAAGAAAATAATTTGGTTTAGGTTAAATAAGATTTCACTGTTTTTCTATCATGAAAAAATAAAATAAACATTTGAGAAAATAGTTTTTAAAACAAGTTACTCAAAGATGAGGTATTGTTAACTCCTGGCAGCTCTAGGAAGACAATTATTTATGTAACCAAATCTTTAATAAACAGACATAAAATTTTATTTTAAATATAGCACTGCCCATTTTTGTTTGAAAATTTCAAGTGTGATGTAATATGCAAACAATTTATTGCTAATTTCAAGTTAAAAGCGACAAATTCAACACCTTTAGCTTTCTACTAATAAAACAATAGAAAA
The DNA here is from genome assembly GCA_029207805.1 of Tribolium confusum. NCBI lineage: Eukaryota > Metazoa > Arthropoda > Insecta > Coleoptera > Tenebrionidae > Tribolium > Tribolium confusum. The sequence goes on from JALGAY010000004.1 coordinate 4,876,681, forward strand.
TAATTTAATTTCTAGATTTAATGATAAAATAAATAATAAAAGTTTATAAAAACTATAAAATGTTTGGTACAGTTATAGAAAAAATTTAATATTAAAACAAAAAAAAACAAAAATTAGAAAAAATATATTTACAAAAAATTCTTTTTTATAAAAACAATAAAATAATAATTTATTTTATTTATTTATAATTACTTACGTACATACTTTGTAATAATTAATCTCATTATAAATATATAACGAATATCAAATAATTAAAAATTAAAGATGCGGTTAGAACGCGTCATATACCTAACAGAATATTTAAACAGATTTTACAATTTTCTTAATTATTTATAAAACCTAAACCCTTTTATAGTGATTTAATAAAAATAATTAAAAAAACTATAATTATTCTGACATTTAAGGGCAAGCGTGCTTCTGACAATCCCTTCTTGTTCTAATTCGGTCACTTATTATTTTTAACACAAACATTTGAATAAATAATAATCCAGTTGTAGATACATACATAGTTTTTGAGTGTAAAAAACATCTCTTCGTTTTACTAGTTTGTACCCTAGAATAACAACAAACAAATCAATAAAACGTCTCAAATAAAATAAATTCTTTTTACTGGAGGTGACAACAATGAGAAATTGTACTTATTTTTAATTCGAAAAGCTATATTTAGAAGTAAATGCTGTTTGTACATACCTCATTACACTAGTAATTTACTCAAATTACTCACAAATGGTATTTTCAGTTTTATAAAGCAAAAGGATCTTATTTTATTAATCGTTTCTCAATCTTTAGGTTGCGAATCCATACATGGCGATTCTCTTAGAATATCAGACGTACAATAATTAATTTTCGAAATTTTTTGTGGGGTTATAGCTGATATTGCTGCTATAACAGTTATTTATATTATAAGTAAGATAGAAGCATAATTACACAACGATTACAGATAACGAAAGCGTTAGCCCGAGTATCTGTAACACACGAGCCACTGTAATGTACTCTAGTCCACGTATAATATACAAGATTTTATCTATGACTGCAAAAAAATTAAGAAAATCGAAAATTTAATGCTGCCGATAACTTGTATTTTTTTACATTAAAAGTAAGGTGACCTACAGATACTAGCACTATGACAACCGCTTAAAATTTTTCAAGCAATGCTCGCCATTTTGAGATAATCTGTAAAAATTTTGCTTTGTGGTGAAAATAAGAAAATTGTAAACATGAGTGACTCAGAAAGTTTATCTTCTGATATCAAAGAAGCTGCAACAAATGCTGCTTCTTGCTTGGTGCTGAAGAAGTGCAAAAAAAAGTACGAGATGGCGTTTATACGGTTCAGTTCATGGTGCGATAAAAAAACTGTTAAAATTATTAAGCATGAAAAGGTTCTACTTGCATATTGTGATCATTTATCAAAACAGTATAAATGATCGAGTCTCTGGGCTTTATATTCTATGATTAGAACAACAATAAAAATGAAGAAAAAGGTTGACATCAGTAAATACGTGAATTTAAACGCATTTCTGAACAAAAAAAACTGAAGGATATCGTGCTAAAAATAAAAATTGCGAATTTTCACTAAACAAGATATTAGCGAATTTTTACAGAAAGCAAGTGATGATAAATTTTTGATAATAAAGGTAATGTTAATTTTAAGGTTGCTTTAATTATTGGAGTTGGTATAGTTTGTAGGATCCAAAAACATACTTTTGGATGAAGTCAAAGATTAGAGACAATTTTTCCATGTTCTAATACCAAACACTAAAACAAGAATATCCAGAGAATTTTTTATTATGGCAGGCGGTATTGATAGAGTGCATTTCGCTTTAATAACGCCTGTAGTAGACGGTTTTTTTAGGATACAGAAACCAGAGATGTATAAAGTTACCTGTTGGTATAAACACATTTGCTGCTTTCTTCAAAAATATTGCTACTTTTCTTCAGTTAGCTAATCCATCAGAATTTACGGGACATTGTTATAGGTGCTCATCTACTTCGTTGCTTGCTAATTCGGGGGCTGATCTTTTAACAGTAAAGCGTCATGGGGGCTAGCGCACAAATACAGTGGCAAAGAGGTATATAGACACGACAAAAAAAAATAAAAAACAAATTGCTTCAAAAATTTTGGGTGACAAAAATACTGTAACAGTTAGAACTACTACATCGATAACTGTTATCAAAAAAAAATGTATCAGAAATGGCTTGTCCTACTATGAGTTGGTGTGAAAATTGTGTTATTAATATTTATAACAATAATAGCATGCAACTAAGATTGAGTTTGAAATTAAAACGAGTTATTTTAAAGAGTGGATTTTTATTTTATTACTTTACTAGTGAAGTAATATGTTCCTTTACTTCACTCAAATATTCAATATAATATGCAGTTATCAAGGCAATCATAGATAAAAAAAATTATTGAAAATTTCTCAAAAATAATGAAACTAAATTTTTAACTTAAAAACTATATAGTTATATTCTGAGTGGGAAAATTAGATTACTTTTCTATGACAGAAAATTTGTTCTTAAATAGAAAAATATTTTTATATAATTTACCTAATTACTATTGTAATTAGAGAGTTGCAAAGTTTCTTATTTTCATTTTAAGGGTTGCAGCGTTAAAAATATTGAGAAACAGTGTCTTAATTTATGCATTTTTTGAGGTAAATAACCACCCACGCATCTTTGCAATAAGATCTCCCAGTCATTCATTTCCTTGTCCTATTTTTAGCAAATCAAATTTCCAATAAATGTGAATTTCTTTTTCCCCCTCTGTTTCAACCTGAAGAAAATAACCTCTGACGCAGTATTTTTCCGAATTCTTAATCGACAAATTTTTTATTTATAGTAATAAATGATGCAAACCTAAATATAAACCATCCCCGGACCTATTTACATCATCATAATGTAGGCGGCCTACATGTAATCACCTGGGCAACCTGAATTTTTGTCCAATTCAGAATTTCTGCTCCGGGAATCCTGAACTAGCCTAACCGAAAGCGACCCACGCACCCTACGTCATCCCTGAAACATCAACACACTGGGAGAATCAATGAAAGCACTGCTATTTGTGTTGGTCCATCGATTATTAATCAAGTAACGATCAGAGTAAGAGTTGCCCTTAACCTCGTTTCTCAAGGGATTATTTTCAAGTAGGTGCGTGGTGTATCTACACGTCGCCTACGCTGCCCGGACTCTCCCGGAAAACACCTTGTCGATCCGGGATCCACGTGGATGCTTCCTATTTATACACACTCCGCACTCCCCAGAGAGGATATTTATACCCATTTACATGACGGATCTGATTTTTCGAGTTATGTGATTGCTAACGTCATTCTGCGACGTCATCAAAATTAATTACATAAAAGTTTGTCTTCTGTAAAATAATACAACGAATCTTACCAAACAATAGCGTCAGAGTTATGTAAAATACTCAGAAAGTTTTTAATTAAATAAACACAAATTTGATTCAATACACGTGAATTATACACTATTTTTTATTTTTTTAACGCCACCTTTTTCTTGTTGTAAATAACACTTTTAATTTAGAGCTACAAATCTGTTTTTTGTCCTCCCGTATTGTAAAGTAGGCTATCATAGTTGTGCATCCACCAATAGTAAGTCGGACTTTTGGAAACTGTGCGGTAAAAATGAGAAAAACACCGGGTCTCACATTGTACGGTTAGAACTACCACAGGAGATGCTTGAGGAAAAAACTAACCTTGCAGTAATATAGTTTATGTATCAAAGTGTACGTACCTAAAATATTGCCACAAATAAAGCTATATTTAATACAAAAATAATATATTGAAAAAATCGCTGAAACGTCACAGGTCTTACGTCAAACGTTGTGTGAGACCTTAGACAACGCACAGCGTAGTTCAAGTGTGGATCCCCATTACTAACAACAATACGAAATTATAGGTATAAAAGTATATTTTAGAAAAAGTTGCAGTTAATAAATTTTAAAAATGACAACGTGTGTATTTAAGATAATTTTAAAAATAATATGCAATTTTATATAAAACAGAATGTTAAAAATAAACCGCTACAGCGCCATCTATTCAGAACCTGTGTGTTCCTGTCTAGTTAATAAATGTCATTATTCTATTCTATGGATCCGTGGCCATTATTGTTGAATGTTGAATCTCTCAGTAATTATCAACTTAGAATTAAAAAGTGTGAATAAAAGTATTGGAAAGACCATTGAACATGTTTTAAAGAAAATTATGCAAGCAATGACAGAGTATTTAAGCCGCATTTGGGTACGTTTTATTGGTTTTTAGAATTTATTTGTACCTAACCTAACTTTTGAAATGGCGCAAAAAAAAACAGAATTTGACTCTTTCGGACAAAAAAAATTATACAAATCTTATGCGGTAGTTAGTTTTACAGGCTCCAACTAATCAGGCCCTCGCTTTCAGCTCGGGCCTGAAACAAAGCTGTCGCCTGTAAAATTAAGCCTACCACATACGAATGTAAATAGCTATTATTTTATTCTGCAACCAAAGTGTTCTTTATATGCCCGCAAATTTGGTCGTATTTTTTATCTTTATAGCACTCAATGTAAAACTGGCAAATAAATTCGATTTTTTAAGTTTTTGTCTCAAAAAACGTCAAATGAGCAATGAGAAGATTATATCATTAAAAGTTCTTTTGCACAATTTTTGCTAAGTTGACCGAAATTTTTAGATCTTCTTTTAATTAAAATTACCAAGTTAATGCAAAATAATATAAAATGTTGTGTATTCCATATGCATAATAGTCACTAATGGCCGTCGAAAATTTAAAAGCTCTCTCTCTCTGGCTATAATCTTCGTTATTATGCTTTTAATACATAAATAAGTAAGATAATAAATAGGAAACCAAAGTCTATCTCATCCCCATCTTCTTATCCCGTCTTATCCCCATTTGTAATAAAATTAATACAATGTGCCTCAATCTACGACGTATCAACTATTGTAGATATAGGTACTAGATCCAGCCGTAGATTCAAGCAACATCAAATAACTAAAACTTATCTGCCAATGCTATCAATGGTTGTCATCAGAATTGTACAGTATGAAGCTTTGGCGTAAAAATTTATAAATTGCACCAACCTAAATCTGTCTTGTCAACACAAATTTAAAATTTAAAAAAATTAAAAAAATTATTTGTTGCTTATTTTGCCACAAATTATAGTTTTATTATTGTTGCAAAATGTCTTCTGGTACTTTCTACTTTAAATTCAGCAAAAAGTAAAACATGGAATGTCTATTTAACACACATTCACAAAGGTAGGTAGCATAAACTCGCTACTACTTAGCGCTTTTATCGCAATATACTCGTATAGCGCGATTTAATTGAATAGTTTCTATTTAGAACAAAATTTCAAAGTATAAACTTGAAGCCAACTCTGTTTAAGAGCACAGCTGCACTTCTGTAATCAATTAGTAACGAAATGTTGACATAGTAGTCCAGTTGGACAATGATTAGTTATTTTATCCTGTGTTACATTAAAAACAAAGCTGGTCGACTGTATCAAGGCCACGGCTAGTTAATGTAATGACTGTTTACATAGTTTTAACGACTTTTTAATTGGCGAGCCCTGTATCTCTTAAATCAAGTATACCTTAGTACAAAAGTCTACCGTTTCAGCACTATAAAGCACTAACAATTAAAGAAAAAATAATTATTGGTTATAAAAAATGTATGTGTTAATAAGAAGCTTTATTTACCTTTATTAAATTGATTGTAGGTTAATTACAGTTACGTAAGTGGTCAAACAATGGTCAACAAGATATAAAAATAGCCATATTTTTTTAAGCAGTAAGCAGATATCTGTAAAACTTTCTTTTTCTAATAGGTTATCTTAAATCTCTATTCTATTTCCTAATAGGTAGCTTATTGTACAGAGATTTTCAGGACACCTTGTATACTCATAAATCAAGTAAACCTTGTCTATGAAAACAGCTTATTTTTCATAATTTTAGTTTACTATCTATTTTGCATAGTTTTCCAAATTTTTTAATAGCCCACCACCGCAAGACCCTGTATAAATAACACAAGGAATGTCTTCACGTTTGCCGCATTTTTAAACAAACCATTAATTTTAATAATAATAAAAGGTTGAATTAGTTAAGAGATCTGTAGTATTTTTGAGATAAGACGAAATTGGGTTTGTTTAGTGCCACCTACACTCTCGCAACAAAAATGTTTGTGGGGGTTGTTCAGTAAAAACAAACCACTGATGGCGTCAATCTCGCAATCAATGGCTTAAAATACAATTTACGTTAAGTTTAAATTAATTTCGGTTGATCGGTCTTTTCAAACCGATCTGGCAACTTCTGGATGACATCTCGAATGTAACTTTGTCGTAATTTCCTAATTAATGTGTAGGAGTAGAATATATTGTTATGAATGAGACACAGGAAACCTGAAAATGTGATTTTTACGCAAGAAGTAAATCTCATTAGTGATGATCTGGAGCGAGTTATTTCAGTTACAAATTGCCTTCCAAAAACCACACTTAGATGGCATAAAAGATCGGATCTGAAGATGAGTAAAGCTAAATGCGTCACAGCTTCGTTACAACACAAGCAAAAAAACATTTTTTTTTCGAAAATTTTGCTTCAAATTATGCTAATGAATAGAGTAAAAACCCATAAATATTAAACACTCGTTTTAATAATTTGTTGTTTATGTTCTAAATTGACTCATCGTAAATCAATCATCGCAATTATCAGACAATGAATCATTTCACTCACTTGCTGTTAGCAAATTTTTCAAAATTTTATTATATAGTATTCAAATTGTTGAATTTGTGTGTTGAGGGCAGTTAGAACAGTTGCTTCCCCTTCTGACAATTGATTATTCAAGTAAAAAGCGTGGGTGAAAATAATAACTAAACGCGAAAGTTATACATACCCAAGGGAGATAAAGGAACGAAGTATTTTAATTAACATCGGAAAGTTGTTTTTGGAAATAAAAAATGTATCTTTTATTGCGTTGTTCCTACGTTATGAACGCCTACACATCTATGGTTGTCAATATTGACGCCAATTGCAGTGTTACAATAAAAATTTTAAATTTCGTTGTGTATATTTTTCTGATATGTAGTGTATCTAAAAAAGAAGATAAAAAAAAGAAAATAACAAATAGAGTTTAAATAAAAAAGAGAAAAAAAATGAACCAAAAATGAGCTTCGAATGATTGTTATTTATTTATTATTGGCAATCATTAATTTAGTAAATTTAATATAAATAAATAAGTGTTCTAGTAGAAACTGTAAGATCACTAAAATTGGCTTTTTTATACTATTTGAAAACACATCAAGAAACGATCATTTAATATCATGACGCCAGATTGCTAGCTTCGTCAATAAAGTTTGAAAATCCAGATAAAGTCTAATTTTTAAAAGTGTATTTTCAATTTATGTTGCGGTAACTTGCTGACAAATCCTTAGATAAGCAAGTAGGGACAAAATGTCACTGTTTACAATTTTTTCACTATTCTATAATAAATATGTATATATAATTCAGTTAGCTTAATTCACTTCAAAAACAAACCCTTAAAAGCTATAATCCAATTAAATAAGTTGGTCGAACGGTATATTGATTTACTCCCTGAAGTGTCTATAACCTCTTAACTAAAATCTGACCTACCAAACATTTATTGAACTTGATTTACCATTTAGAATATTTTTATTTTAATTTAATAATAAAAATTTTCTATAAAATACAGTTGACAGACAAAATTGCCTTGCACAGATCGATATTGTTTAAGGAAAATAATGTGCCAAATCGAGAGAGCGTAGCAAACAGAAATTGGATATTATTATTGTTTTTCATAACTTGTTATGTACAAAAATATTCCAAATTTTTTTCTGAGAAAATTTAATTTAATTGTGTAGTTTTACTTCTCTCCTACAAATTAGTTAGCTTCTAGCTTTTTTCCACCTCAAAATATGGATTTCAATCACAAAAATTCTAGCTTTTGTTATAATGTTGAATGTTGGAATAAATAAACATTTTAATATTTTAACAAAAACTTATCGAATAGGTATGTGTTTCAATTTTGATATTTCTTCTATATGTTTTATAGGTAGTAACTAATCTTAAAGTTATAATTTTGTAATCAGTTAAAAAAATACAATTTTTGCAGATTTTCATTATTTAAAGAGCTCTATACTTAAATCACCTGAGATATCAAAGATTTAAAAATCAATTATTACAATTTTTGGTATCTTTTAATTCATTGGAAGCTTTCAAAACTCATACAACGTGGCCAACATATTTGGTGCTAAAAACAAAACTAAACACAAAAAATAATAATTAATATTCAATACCTTCTGAGATTAAAGGCATTTATTTAAAAAAATGCTCGTTTCGTAGGCTAACACGCTAAGAAATCTGTAGATTATTAGAAAACTCCTTCATTAAAGATTCATTTAGCATTTTTAATCATAATGACTTTACTTCTCTCATCAGTTAGCTCAAAATTCTTTTTATCACTGAAAACTTATCATAAGAATTCATAAAATTAAGAAACATTTTTTAATCACCCGAGAAATTTGTCATTACCATCCTGAGTTGTCATACTTAGAATTTTACTTCTCATCCTAGACGGAGAAGTAAAACGAAAAGCAGTTTTTATGCCGCTCAAAGCTCATTATCTGCCGCTGAAAGTTTATTTTGAGCTAATGACAGCAAAAATAACGTTTGTTGTTGTTATAACTTGTATGTTTGAATAAAATATCGTTTTCTATGCCGCAGCAAATACACAGTTTTACGTCGAACCTACTGCATTTTTTTTCACACGAAAACTGCTACAGATTTGGCACGAAAATATGACTTCTCTGACTTATAAAGAAAAATGTTATTTTTATCTTCTTATTGTTACTATTATTATTTTATTTTTTATGTTAAGTACTACATTTAGGAGAAATAAACAGTATGATTCTTATACATTTTTGTTTGACTAGTATCGCCATCTACGTTGAGATATGTTTACCAAGAGGTTCCCTATCTAAAATAAATAAATAAATAAATAAATGAGAAATATAATATCTATATTTATTTCACAATGCTAACCTTAATCAAGAATATCCTCTTGCCATTGTAAATGGAAGGGTACAGAAATAAAAAAATGTCCAAAAATTTGTCTTTTTACAGAGGTGGAATTCCTGACGTTTTTCATAAATACGGCAGATTTCTTTATTCGATGTAGACTTAGAAGTCTTGACATTGTTTTTAACTGTTTTTTGTCAGTATTGGTTTTAATATTGTTGAAAAAACGATGAAAATTTCAGTTCTATAAGAAATCGAATTTTTGGACATTTCTCTTTTTATTCCTGTACTCTTTAATTGTTTGTGTTGTTTTATTTTTATTACGTAACTAGTTCTGTAATGAGTGGCATAAAAAATAACGCTAAAAATTGATGTAAAATCTGATATTTCGTAACAGAATGCATAAAGAAGAATAAAACGTCTTTAATTGTTTTTCTAAACATCAGAATACAGATATTTCTTTTTTTTATTTTTTTGAGTCAAGATGTGAAGAGTACAATACTAAAATGTGTTGAAGATCGGTTTTTAACAAGCGATTGTGAAAAAGCTCTAAGATGTTCTGCGTTTTCTTTTACGTATCACTACAAATTGATACTAAATTTTTTTAAAAAAATTTCTTTGTTTCAAATTTATCTCTTCTCGAATTATTTTTTGGGTACAAAGAGTATTTGTGCTGTTTATCAGCGTTTATTTCTACGGAATCACCTGATTTCAAAATTTAACGACATTGAAACTGTTACGTTTTTGAAAATTATTTTTTACAATATACACTAAGAGGAAAGATTTGATAAAATACGTCTAGCAATAAAGAATTTGGCTAAGAAAACCAAAACTTGGAGTTTATTATTAATTATTATTTTTGCTAAAAAGCTAACACCATTTTTTTACTACTGGACATATTTTTCTTTCAATATACAACAAAAATTTATTTATAGACGACAACTAACAAAGACTACTTTTTTTCTGTTTTCAAAAAATAGCGACAGTTTTGTTCTCCGTAGGAATTATTAAAAAATTTACTTTTTGTTTATAATGTTGTGACACTTGTAACAACATTTTAATACCCACTTCCGGCAGTTATAACTTCATTAATTTATAATAATTTGAGTCTTTAAAATACTTTCAGTTTGACTTTCAGCGAGAGTTAACGCATTATTCTGTCATTAGTCTGTTAAATAGCTAAACTAACAATAAGTCTATAGAAAAATCCAACAATAACTCAAAATTTTCCTTAGCAAAAAGCTCAATTATTTCGGTACTAAGTAAATCCCGGATCAATTTAGCATTTTGTGTAAATCCCATCGATAAAAAGTTTGAATCAGCTGGAACGTCCCTGTGTGTAAAATCCATCATTCCCGACCGCAATCGTTTATCAAATCCCTTGCTCAGCAGTTCCGGCATGCTGGCCATCAGCCGGTGCGGAAAATCGATGCCTGCGCCCGGTCCGGCGCCAGCCGTCGCAAATGACGTCATAACGGTGACGGCATAACAGTGACGTAATAAGTGATGGCGCGGCGAGCAGAAACGGTGCAACGGCAACGCTAGCGGGATCGATCAGCGGTGACATCATTGCGGTAATGACGTCAGTGGGAGCGCGAACAGCGGTTTTATAATGGGCCGATTGAGAGTGGCAGGGATATAGAGTGACGGCGGCCGCTCTCGAACACAGTCGCGTGCGTATCTCGCAAGAAGTTGGACCGTATTAAGATCTCGTGTGTTAAGAAGGAGCGTAATAAGATCTCGAGTGGTAAGAAGGAAGTAAGAAGTGGTAAGAAGTGCATCAGCGCGGCGCGGCGCTTCAGTGAGCTTTCAGTGGTGGTGCGATGATTGCGATGATTTTTTGAAAATACTATTCGCAGTGGATTCGCCTGAAAAGAAGGAAGGCGCGCGCTCTTCTACCAATTCGCCGGAGTCGCTCCGGGAATCGCCAGGTGACTGCCACTGAGCACTTTTCGTTGTTCTTGTTCTTGTTGTTGTTTATGCATGTGGACTAGAGACTAGTTTAGAGGATTGCGATGCAACCGTTACGAGATGCGCTCAGGTCCTCCGACTCTACGGCAGCACTTCAGGCTTCAGCAACACTTTAACGCGCCGCAACAGACGCACACTGACTCCAACAACAACTCGCCCGCATATAACTTCCATCTACAGAATAAGTGTATGTAGTTTACAATTTGCTCAAAAAATAACGCTTCAATTTTTTTACTAATCTATCGACGAGATTCATTCAGGACTTACCCCTACACAACTCTGACCTATATTCGCGCACAGCTGTTCTTCGCAACCCACTTCCAACAAACTTTTAAAATAATGAATGAAATATTGAACATCAGAACACTGCGCAAGTTCTCACACAATTTTTACACAAATTTATATAAACAACAAATTATGAATGAAGCATTTTTTCAAAATACTTATATTTGTATGGAAACACTTCACATCAATTGGTAAAAAAAATTTGATTAGATATATATAATAGAGAAAGAGCTTTTACAGATCTTAATTACTACCACCCACATAAAAATTTACTTGTTTTACTCCAAGAGTTATTTAAACTAGAAGAAATGAAGAGGAAAATCTGTAACTCTTTAGGTACATCCTAAAATTTGGCTTGTGATTCCCAGAACCCATGCAATAAACAAATTGTGATAATTGACCCACTGCACTAGTTACAAATCTATTGCTTGAAAATATATAAATTTAGTCACAGTGGCCAAAATTTAACAAGTACAGAACTCGTAGTCATTTTTCTGAAAGTTGTTCCGTTTCACTTTCACATTTTTCCTGCAACCTCTCAAAATTTACTCAGGTTAAAAAAAGACATTTTGGTTTAATCAAGGAAATCAACAAAATAATCAAGTAACAATTAACATTGTTAATTACAAAATTTTTCTTTAGTAAACTGAAGGAATTTAAATCCAAAACTTCGTTCGAGACCTGTAATAAACTCCCAAATTTCTTCTGATTGATTTCTTTCATTTTAAGCTTAATTACCTAAATTTTCTTTGTTTTTGATAACAAACGTTTCCAAAAATAAAAAACTTATTTCTAAAACTTAAAATGACAGTTATACAAATGACAGAATTTTGGCTTGCTTCGTTTGACTAACACTTAGTTAATAGGGTTGTTTAACGAACTGTTTGGAGTATATTAATGAAATTAATTTTTTTATTTATCTATTGTTTTCTGTTAATTTGAGTTCTGTTATAAATTGTGTCACAATTAAATTGAGAAACTATCAAAAATTACGTGTTAAAAGCTTTAAATTTATTCGAAATAGAAACTTCCTAAGATTGTAGTTGCAAACATTGCTTGATTTCTTTCCAGAAAATACAGAAACATGTACGAATTTACAGGAAGTATTGTCTTTATCGAGTCTATTTTCATAATGTATTCTCTTTAAGTTTGCAAACTATTCTAAGGAATACATTTAATTGAAGAAATTTTAAGAAAAAAAAATGTACAAACGTCTAAAAATGAAAAAATATTGTACTTTCAGTAATTACTACAATTTTTTTGAATGATTTTTTGACTTAAGATGTTTTTGAATATACCTACCATGTGTTTATCATTATTATCCTAAGAGTGTGAGTGATTATTAAGTTTCCTTGTTACTTAGATATGGCTTTATCATGGATTATAGTACTACTCTGCTTAAATGGCCACTGTGACTAAAGTAACAAATTTTTGAACAATATATTCCCATAATAACCATCATCATGTTTAATATTTGAGCTAGGAGAATTGAAAACACCTCTAAAAGCCACGTGTTTCTTATTTACTTAGATAAACAGGTAGAAAATGCGTTTTTACGAACACTTGTAATTTTTCCAGTTCAGGTAATAAACATAATAGGATAATTTACACCACATTTTGAAGATTTAACACTGTAATCACAGTGTCCATTTCAGCAAAGCAGTACTGAAAATAAGCAGCGGAAAATAAATTTTTATTTTAATTTCTTTAGTGGTTTGTGTTATTTTAAGTAGCTTTAAATTATTTCACAATTAAAGTGGGGTAAAGTATCAAGAATCACGTGTTAAATGTTTAAAAAGTTCAAACAGAGACTCCAAAAAATTGCAGAAGACTCCAAACATTGCCGAATTACATTCAAGAAATACAGAAATTAGTTCTTAGGAAATTTTTCCTATCTGGTCTATCTTCATAATATTTTTTTATCTAGTTTTATCCTTTTTTATCGCAAGCTATTTAGAGGAATACATTTAAACAACATTTAAATGAAGAAATTTTAGAAAGAACTACAAAACAGTCTAACGTCTAAGTATTTACAAAAAATATATTGTACTCTATTTCTGCGATGTTTTTGAAATATTTTTCGTTTTTATTTTGTATCAAAAATGTATTTGATTTAGTTATGTTTTTTCATTGTTACTTAAATACGGCTGAATCAACAATTACATTGCTAAAACAGCCACTGTGACTAGAGTAATAAATACGGTGTCAGTCACGTTTATTACTAATTAAAAACGCTCCGAAAATCCTGATTTTTCTTCTCAGAAAATTTGTTTTTAGGGGCGCTTTTAATTCTTCTAGCCTAAAAAATAAACATGATGCTAACTGACGCTATTCAAACCGACCAGTAAGCAGGAAAAATCAGTTTCGGTATTACATGACGTATAAAACTGTTAAAAATTGTAAATGATGGCCATTTATTTAATGTATCAATTAAGTTTCTTAAGAATCAATTAAATATTTTAATCAAGAAAACCAGAAATAATTATATAATTCTATAAAAATCCTGCAGGTACTTGTAGGGTAAACCGGTTGACCACTTGCAACAAATGCTGCAATAATCTTATTATGAGAGGAGGCAGGATTTCACACTTTTCATTTTTTAATATAGTAATTATTTCCTGCAATTTCCTGCCGAATCGGCTCCCATTTCACTAATAAAATATTCACAATATTGATTTCTGTTGTACAAAGTGTTAAAAAATGAATAAAATTATTTGCTTACTCAATATTTAGTCAGTCTTTAATAAGTAATAACGTAAGAGATTTTTTCGCTGCGAATAACAATTATTAAGCAAGTGGTTATCCCGAAATACAGTTCTGTGATAAAAATACTCGACCACAACGTGGAAACTACCGATGTTACAGTTTTGTAAAGATTTTCCTTTATAAGGGAATCCCTAAAATATCTTTTTATCGAAAATATACCTTTTACGTGGTTGATATCTAAAAAAAGAAATGTGGCTTTTTATAGCACAACTTGCTTTGACTGATTCTCAGTATCTTAAGCCTTGTATTTACTCGGTGTTATCTAACATAACTAATAACTAATATAAGCCAATCTCTCATCTTGCGCTCATGACATAAAACCCAATAACCATTCGAGTCTTTTATCCAATTTCAGTGTAGTACAAGAATTTTATTCCAAAAATGAGCTGTAACATTAGACAGGATGTTTTTGGTCAGACAGATCCAATGAAAATTTTGCTTTAGTGGCTGCTTGATGAATCGCTTTTGAAATTTTTGATTTGTGTAAAAAGCTTTATTATTTATTTGATAAGAAAATTTAAATCTTGTCACAGTAATAAACAAACTTTTGATTGCCTTAAGGTTCGGTTGACTGTGATTACAACGACAGGATAATGTCCTATTTGAGTCAACGTAAGTTTCTCGTGGTTTAATATTACAGGGATAACTAAATATAGAACATGTAGGCAGTAATTACTTAAATAACTGCAGGGTTTAGACTGTGACACAGTGAATGGATCGAAAAAATGAGAATTTATATCAGAATCTCGAATTATTCTGTTTAGTGACATTTTAGAAAGAATCTCCTAGAGTAAACATCCTATGCCTTTCTCTGACATTTTTAATTATTTATTATTGTAATTAACAGTGTAAACAATCAATGAGAAAAATGCAGCAATGATCGAAAATGTACAAGATTAGATTTTGCTTTTTCTGGAATTTTAAAATAGCAATCTAATCTCGTTTTGCAATTACCATTTAATATATCGTGGTTATTTCGAAGGAAAATAAAAAACGTGTTATCTAGGTCTTCGTCGTAGTAACCGTTGACGTCAACAAATCCCAGACTCAAAGCAAAAGAGTCTGTAAAAATTCTAATCTACTCGAGTTTGTATATATTTTGATCAAAGCAAAAATTGTGTAGGTATATTGTTTTGTGAAAATACCCACCACTTTTGTAGCTTTGAAGGATTCTCCTAGACGGAAATGTTTTTTTGCTTTTATCAGTGTCTGTAAAAAACAAACATCTGGTGTCATTGTAATGTTGAGACTGGAATCGTTTATTACAAGGTGTATAATTTGAGTCTTCCTTTGCGACAAATTCTGTAATAAAAGCATCCGCTAATTTATTGAAAACTTCCTACAGGTGTACAGCGATCCCTTGCATTACATAATCTCTAATTGACAGTAGATTCTCGTTTTTCGAGCATTAAAACATATCTAAAGCAAAGCTTGACCATTAAGTTCCCGTTTTATAGTGTTGGTAGCAATGAGAGTGAACTGGAATAAATCTCGAATTGTCGCCAAACATCGTCCTTGGTGTCAACCGTTCCGTTTTTTAATTAACCTTGAGATAAATTTTAATTAATTTTGTCTTGTTAGCACTTGATGAGAATACCGGGCCACTTCCTTGTTGACACTTTTCCATGATTCATTTTGATCCATGTGATTTGTCTAGTCCACCTTGCCAAAAAATTTCTCGTGCCCACTTTCGCTACCTTATTGACAGGTCGTAGTAAATAAAACCGCATTTAAATTCACGTGCTGCGTAAAGAATGCCACTCACGAGAAGATTATTATTAGCGAAAATCTTGGCCGAAATTTCAGTCACGAGAAGTTTTTTTTCGAATTTGAAAATTTGAAGAAAGTGTGACGCAACACTCGATATTAATAGGATGGGCGGCGCGCCGCACCGAAATAATGACCCTCGACGTCACACTGACGTCATACTCTCACACCTAATGACGTCACAGTGGAAGCATCGATCGGTGACGTCACGACAAGTGTGTCTCGCTCTTGAGCGTCGCGACGCTGGTTTGTCTTTGTCGGGTGTTGCGCTAGCGCCGAGGTCACAGAGAAAGTTTTGTGGTAGTTCCTCAGTTGCTCTACTTCCAGCCGGTCGCTTTTCCGCCGATTTTCCTCAAGTCTTCAGCGGTATGTACCTCTTTGTTGCACTTTGTAGCTAGATTACACAAATTTTTCGCAAGAGTGCCGCCGGTCGGAGGCTTGGCTACTTCTTAGACTTGGCGTAGGAGGACAGTTGACTAACTCAGACGGTTAGTTAACGCTGAGATCAGACATTATTTGTTAATCTAATAGAGTATTTGTGTGGGCTCTTATTTGACAACGCTGAAATAAACACCATAGATTGGAGTTAAGACGATAAGGCGATTAAAATCCATTGCAACCTGATTAGGATAGATCTTTGGCCTAATCGCGAGGTGAAGGAAAAGTGCGACCCACGCTTGTCGTCGAGGACCGATTGCTAATTGCCAATACTAGGTCAGAGGTCATCCAAAACACCTGAAACTTTTACTTTGCGATTTATAGTCTGCTGACTATTTGAATTTTAATTAATTACAAAAACTTGCTAATTTACCACAATTTTTTAAACCTTGAGGTTCAAGGAGATAAAGGGTGCTAGCCTAACCCGGATTCGTAATATTCAAACCGCGAATAGAAATTTGCAAATTGGAAGTTCAAACATCCGCAAAACTTTTCAAAGTATCATATGATTTCTGGTGAGTTATTGATTAGGTACGTCATCAGTGGGGATTTCATGACGTGGTAGTCCTTCGTATGACGGTATAAGCCACACAGGGCATGTCAGCTGTTACCAGATCGATTAGATATAACGCCTTCGCATTTTTACTTGCGTGACACCAACGCGTTTATGGATTATCGCGATTTACTCAAATTTTCAGCTCGATAAACCAACACAGACTTTCAGGACTAACAGAGATAGTTTCAGGAATTAAACACTCCTGAAACTAAAATTGGAAGAATGTGCTGGATTGAATAAGATGTCGAGAAAATTAGTATTTAAATAAATTATAAATTGACAATTAACAAGAAACGACACGCGCTTTGACGGTGGAATTTTAAACTGGTGAACACTACAGAGGTCTTATGAAACAGCTTTACTAAAACTGTCGTCTACTATTCCCAAATTTTATTAAACTGTCGCCTCCGGCTCTAAATTTTATGAAATTGCGGCTTGTGGGTTTAAAATTTTCAAATACTGTCACTTACGGTCTTTAATTTCAATAAAACTGTAACCTGCAGCTCCTAAATTTTACAATATTGTGGCTTGAGCTCCCAATTTAGTAAAAATGCGGCCTGTGGATCTTAATCTTAATAAAACTGTTGCCTGAGAGTCCCAAATTTTATGAGTCTGTCGCCAACGTTTTCACTTTCTTAAAATTTCAGTCTGCGGGTCCTAATTTTAATTAAACTGTCCCCTGAGCTTTCCAAATTTTGTAAAACAGTTTCTTGCGGCTTCCAATTTTATTAAATCTGTTTATTAAAAAGCTAAAATTTTTATATTTTTATTTAATTATAATTAAAAGCCAATACCAACACTTTCTTCCTTAATAGAAAAATCTCTTATTAAATAAGAATTTGGAGCCGCTGGCGACAATCTCCATAAGAATAAGGAGCTATTGGCGACAGTTCTTTAAAACTGGAAGCAGTAGGACACCGATTTTTAAAAATTGGATACAGAAGGTGACAGTTTTATTAAAATTCGGATCCCCAAGCGATAGTCCCTTAAACACTAAAATTATTTTTAAAAAATTAAAAGATTGGTAACAAAAATTGTATTAACTAATAAAAGGGGCAATAATTGGCAGTGTGAATTTGAATACCGCAGGCGACAGTTTCAAAAACTTTGAGAGCCACAGGGGACGATTTCATTAAAATTGAAAGACTGCAATTTTATTAAATGAAGCTTCCGGATATTATGAAACAGTTTTATTAAAATTGCCGACAGTTTGAACTGTCGCTTGCTGCTCCCAGATTTTATTAAACTGTCGTCTATTTGTGGCACCAAATTTTATGAAACTGTTTCTTTCGGCTCCCACTTTTCCTTAAAACTGTCTCCAGAATTTTTCTATTCTTATTTAGTAATAATTAGGAACCAAAAGCCACAGTTTCTTACATAATAGAAGAATATATTATAAAATAAGAATTTGGAGCCGCAGCCGTCAGTCTCTATAAGAATTAGGAGCCGTTGGCGACAGTTTCTTAAAATTTGGAACAGAAAGCAACAGTTTCGCGAAAATTGGGAGCAGTAGGCGACAGAACTTTAAACACTGAAAATCATAGATATATTACTATTGTAACAATACAGTTTTTGGAAATGAACAGTTTCAAATTAGTATTAGTAGGAGTACAAAAAAAGAAAATTATTGGTGTTGTGTTAATAGTGTTGTAGAATTTTTTAATCCAAAATCGTGTGCAATACGCGAATTGCTACGGTGTTTTCTGTGCTTTTTTGAGTTTAGTCTTAAACCCTTAATAACGCACGTGTCTGCCAATTCTAAATTCTGCCAATAGACTCCGTATTGCATTTGTTGATTGTCTATTGGATTCAATCTTGAATTATCGTCTAGATTAATCGGGAAATTGCGAAACACGACTACAAAAAATCGAACGCATTCCTTATAACCGTACGTCAGTGAGTAAGCTACAACATCCTTTGAATCACATTTCTTCTTATGTCGTAACTCGTATTTTTCCTCATCGAAATAATCGAACAATGCTGCAAGAATTGATTCGAGTGCCTATAAATAAAGCGGCATTAAATTAGAGAGTACCGTTCGCCATCTGTGGGTCTTCCATCAAAACAGTCGTTTCTCTTTTAAAATTGTAAGTCGGAAAGCGTCCCTCGAGCCGTATTTAACTCTCTGAAGATGAGGTCATAAAGTAAGTCCGCGGCCGCTTGGACAAGCAACAAGAGTCTCCGCAGCGTGCTACCTGTCTCGTTACTAAAGATCGTAAACTCTAATCTACTAGACAATTGCACAGGTAATTACTTCAGAGACCGGTGTCCACAAGCAGCGTACACAGTCGCAGACCCCATGCTTCTAAATGTTAATTAACATGGCATAAAATTCGCTGGTTATGATATGTCGTGATTTGCACGGTTATAAATACTCGACTAGAAGTTGAAGATGTAATTAAAACGGTTTGATTGATGCAGTAGCGGAACAAGGGGGGTCGGCCCCCCTGCAAACACGAAAAACCATTAATGAAGATATTTAATTTTAAGACCGGAAAAGCCACCGGTTTTGTTATTAATAGATCAAAACATTGCGTGGTTACTGGAGGCACACAAATCTTATCTTCAATAAGCCGAATATCTAATAACAGAAGGAGGTTCTTGCTTAAATTTATAAATTTAATTGGTTTTTCTCTCATACTAACATTAATCATTCGATGACATGAGAAAAGCTAATATTTGCTTTGCAACTACTAATTTTTCCGGTTAAAGATCTCAAATGTTTACTTTTCAAGTTTGACATGGTTGAAAGAACAAAAGGATCAAAATTAGGTCCAAAAAATTTCGTATAAAACCAGACAACCGGATTTATTAGAAATTCAGATCCGGTTTTTCCAGGCTAGACAACAATATTTATAGATGTTGTAATATGTTAGACAAAATAAAAAATTATACAGGATTGACAACAAATAAACAAAATGCGAATAAATTGATTTCCGTTTCTTAAATGAAAAGTTAACGATAGTAGTATATATTATAAAAAATAAACTGTTACAACCTACTGATCGCTTTTGTCTTACATAATTTATGTTGACAAAATGGCAACACTTTGATGGACAGTTTACTAACAAAAATATATTTCTTTAAAGCGTTACATATATTTTTTTAAATATGTTACTTTGGAGTAATTATTTGATGCTTAGGAGCTCCAAATACACAAAGTGAATAGCACTTTTCAAACGAAAATCAAGACATTTTGAACCAAAAAACAAACAACTGAACAACTGTTGATTGTGGGAATTATTTACTACTTAAGTCACATTCTCATTTTTTCGTAAATAGACATTAAAAATTATGAAAGACCGTTTTACAAAATTACCTTTTTTGATAAAACAGTGTCATAGCATAAATTGTTTTGGCAAAATATCATTCACTTTCTCTTTAGTAAAAAGAAAACAATAATAGATTATATGTTCTTTATTTCACGTTGCTGTAACCAACTGAGAATTTCTAACCATTCTAGAGTCTAAAATTATAAAATCCCAAGAGTCTAGAATGGCTAGAAACTCTCACTTGGTTACTATCAATAATCTATTATTGTTTTTTTTTTTTTTTTGAAGAGAATATAATAGATATTTTCTACCTATTTTCTGTTCTAGAACCGAAAATACCACTTTTTGTCTCATTTAGGACTGCTATGATTCGCTTTTGTTAAAGACAGACGAAAAAATTGTTTTTTCTTGTAGCAAATGCCACATTTCAGTAAATATCGAAGGCATTTGTTTTCTAATTAATATATCTACGTTTACTGCCCGTCAGAATTTCTGTTGTCAAAAAAATTTATTTTTTGTACGTGTTTACAGCCGGTATTTAAAAAAAAATTAAATTAGAAGTTCTATCAGCGAAAAAATTATTTATTTAATTCGACCAAAAAGCAGAGTTTATGTCTTGGCTAGCTGCAAAGCCACAGCTGCGTCTTTGTCTTGAAGAGCCAGCCAGGGCATTAATTATGTTTTATTAATTAGATTAATTATATATAATGAATTAATTAGTATTATACTTTTGCTAGCTTTTATTAAAAGTTGAGAGCATGTCTCTTTTACTAGACTCTAGAATCTAGAAACTAGTTATTCATTTGAAATCTGTATAATTTCTACTATTTGTTTTATGTTTATTAACAATTTACTCTTCTTAATTTATTTGGTAAGTTGTAGAGACAAATTATATAGAGACGACAAAATCCGCTATTCCCAACAGAAAAAACACGCAAAAATATGCTTAAACTAGTTTCTTCTGAACATACCTGTAGAAACGTTATGCTGACATTGCAAGTCCCTTAACCGGCTGTTCAAGCAGCGGTTTGACGAAAATTGCGAATGTAAATATTATGAATTAAAAATTCTCTTATAAATTTATGTCTTCTGAGATTATTCTTTTAAAACAGCAACAACAAAAGCTTCTAGTCGATGACAGACGCCATCTCTTGTGTCAGTTGGATAAAAACATTTGTAAATAGATTAACAAGAGTCAATTAAAACACTTTTGGGTAGAAATAGTGTAGATCTATCCAAAAACGGAGAGCAAAATTAAAATGACAGTAGAAACGCCTATCTAACTGTCTAAAAGGGATTTAGTAGTTCTGTATATATTACTTATTTGCCTGACATCTTCACAACATCTGCTTTTTGACACTCAGTCTATGTCTAGTACTGTACTATTTATATTTTTATTAAGTAATTCGTTTTAATTTATTTAGTAATTTTTCTACTCATTTAGAGTAAAACACTTGGGAACACATTTAAAAAAAAACGTGGAGGACGGATGTCAAAAGAACTGATTATTATATACGTTTCTATTTATATTTATTTGGTATAACTGTCTCGACTGAATAGAGTAAGTTTAACTTGTCAAAACAAAGTTTTCTAAGATTAAGAAGGACAAATGCTATTATAAAAACTTTAAATTTGGAAATTTACCAGTGAAACCTCTATAATTCACTAGGGAATTATTAATTAGCATATATAGAGGACAGAGGTCCTAGTAGAAGTAGATTGTTTAATTTTAAATAATAGTTAAGGAAAAATTTGTCTTAATTTGGCAACAGGATTAGAACTACGCTTCTACTAGTGAGTATCTATGTAGTACTATAAAGCGATAATCTTTTATCATTTTGAGCATTAAAATCTCGTAAAATCTAAACAGTTGTAGATATACAACATAGTAAACCGGTTTCGTAGTGAAGTAGTTAAGCTCAGTGTATAAAATTTAGCAAGACTAAAAATTTGCAGATCAGAGTTCATGTTATCTATTAATCTTGGTTACACCGTTCATGTGTTGCGCCATTTGAAGAATCTTGATTGGAATCAGTGTTAGGAAATGAACAGGTGATGTAAAAATGTTCCTTAATTAGTATTTCAAATTTTATTGCATCCACATCTCTGAGCAATTAATAATGAATATTTATTTGTATTTTTTGTTTATGAACATTGACGTATATGCACAGTGTGAAATGGAGTGTGCTGATGAGGGATAACAGAAGTGGTATAATGATGGGTCAATTACCAAGATCGGTTCATAGTGCAGTGGTTAATCGTGGTGTAATTGGGTTTGTTGGGCGGTCCGCCCACCCAAAGCAGTTCATTACCAAGTAGCAGAGTCGGACTGTGTGTAATGTTTGGTAAATAATTAAGGCCGCTAATTATGCCGTTATTACATTTGAATAATTCATACTGATCAGAAGACATAAATATTTATAACAAATATCAGTTTGAATAAATAACGTATAAATAAGAGTTTTTAAACATTTCTCATAAAATCATTCCACTTATCTGCGAAGCACATAAATAATAAATAACTGATCTAAAATGTATATCATTATATCTTCATGCCACTGCACGGGACTTTCAAAATGGCGCTGCACTCGATTATTAATTAAAATACCTTCAATTGCGCACTGTCACTCTTTTCGTCAAAATAAAATTTCCTCATTTTTCTTGCCCCAAGTCTAAATAATCTCTTCAAAGGAAGGCCAACTCTTTTTTAAATACAACGTGTCAAACGTGACGGATTTTATCTCCGATCTAATAATATTGTGCTAATCAGTTATTACCTTAAGCATTTATTAATTACTAATAACACACCGCATATATAAACGGTCCTAAGGGACATTCTGTGACTCCAAGGACGGTCGAAATTATTCCAGACGCATCCGAGATTTGTTTAGAAATGCGATTAGAATTGCATTTGACCTCGAACGACGATTATATCAGAATGAGGAAATGAACCTAGCAAAAAATAGATTTTGCGTAATGGAGAAGATCTTCCGTTTCGTGATGACACAAGAAATGGCATGTCCTGCATTACAATTATCTCGCGATTCGCGAGAACAACCTTCAGGGTTTTGGCGAAATTTACAACAGATGGCAAGAGAAATCTCAATTTGTTCTCTAATGCAAAAATAGACTGGTAACAGTGTTCCAAAACTGAAGGCGAACACACATGCAATTATTATTGCCAAGCCACTTTAATGAGAACTCTATTATATCGATTGCAACCAAGATGTGGTGCATTTATTTTATTTCAGTTCAATAATTACAAAGGAAACTAGTTATTAGTCGCTAATTAATGTATCCTGTGCAATAGAATCGCCAGCAAAATAAGAAGAAATGCTTTCCTGAAACTCTGGGAAAATTATTTGACAAAGCTAGTTTATCTAGAAATCAAAATTTGGCATCAGAGCGACCTGCTGGTCCGTTAATCGGCACAAAATTGCGAATCCTCGTTGGTGGTTATTCTTGTATAATTTCGTAAAATTTCCTAAGTTAGTTTGTCTAGAAACGGTTGATTTTGGCTGATCCGTTAATCTGCTTAATTGCACCACAAAATTATAAATCCTCAGTGGTTTTTCCTGTATGATTTCGTAAAATCCCTGTTAGGTGGTTGTGAAAGCTCCCTTGTTGACAAGTGGTCAAAATCAGTTTCCTGCGGTTGCAGTTATTGGTAAACCCGTCTGTATCTCTCCATCTAAATGAATATGTCGTGTTAACCTCCTTAACGGTGCAATAAACAATCCCGAATCAATCAGTGTTGCCAAAATCATGCGAGGTCGACCAGTTTATCGATCGAAGGAAGACTGAGTTGTCCTAGTTTAATTGCACCCGTGTTGTCTTGAGAATGTTTTTTGATGGATCGTTCCTTTCATCGATTCTTTATTAAACGTCCGCCGGATAATTAACCAAATCGATGGAGAGCTTTGAAAGCTCGCCGGTTTTTGTCTTTGCGGCCTGTTGTACTGACCTTGATGTAAAATGGATTTGAAAACTTGTTCTTAACTAATTCGCACACCAAGGAATAAATTATCTCGATATGGTGAACAATCTCAGTTTTGATTAGCTAATTATTATATCAATATTGAATTTAGCGGTTCAATAGCAGGAGAAATTGCTTTGCGTCTAGCTGCCTTGATGTGCTATTGAAATTTTGGCTTTTCCTGCAGCTTTCTAGTGTTATTATTTCGGGCTGCGATTAGCATAAATTAGAGGACAGTCTGGGGCTGGGATAAAATCCATTAGATTGATTGTGTGTTTGAGAACCGGTCCTCTTTCGCTGGAAGGCATAGTCTTGTACACCAACGCGATCAACACTTTCAGTTTCTAAAATGTTTCCTTCACCCAGTAACGTGCTTTACCGCTTAGAAAAAGACAGAGGTAAAATTGCAAATTGCAGTGATTGCGCAACACCGACAAAATCACCTATGTTTTAACACTTTGGCTTACGTAACGTGTTGAATTCAACGGATAACTGAAGATTGATGAGATAATCCGTTGTTGGAAAGTCTTTTTTACGAGATGAATTTTTTTTAAAGATTCAGGATGAGTTTTACGAAATTTACATAAACAAGTCTTAATATGCAACTATTCGCTGAAATATTGGCCTTTTATCTTCCAGGATTACTCATAGTCAATAAAAGTTGCGCCATCTTGTTTATTTTTTACGATACATATTACCAATAAAATTACTTAATTGGCTTTGCTTCGAACAGGGATATTCCTGACGGCTACTATTTTTCTACATCATATTTTTGCATACTTGTTTATGGTATTCGGTTTATGCAATCATTATTGTTTTGTTTACATAACTGAAAATCTAACACTTTCCTTGAATAACAAACCTTGGACATCCAGGATTCGAACCTTCAACCACTTCCGATTTCCGGAAATCAATTTTTCCAGACGGTCAGGGTCAACACTAACTTTTTTCCGTGATTTTTTATTGATGCCAACACGGAAGAAGCTGTATCTGAGATCTAGATTCTAATCATTCTAATTATCACTAGAATCTGATCAAACGTGATGTCATCTCAGAACTCGCCAGAGAAAAATAGGTCTACCATAACAAAACAAATTGCCCCAGCTTCGTCATCAGCTGATCTTGAAATAAAAACGCCTACATGGATTCAAATACCAAGACTTGGGGTTGAACCATAGTGAATACAAAAATTCGCCTTAGTTCAAATATTCTGAATAAAATACTATTCCTATGATCTTAGTAACACTCTATATTTTTTTGAAAAAGAATTATAGAGGATTAGTTAAAAATCATTAATTTTTGGTGACTTAATTTCACAAAGAAGAACATACAAACATTGTTTTTATCTTTAATTTGTTTTTTAATTGACTTATTTTGATCACAGAATTTTTTTGGCCTAATTTTTTTAAAAAAGCAAAAAGATGTTTTTTTCAAGTCATAAAACATTAAATAAAATAAAATGTGATTTGTGATATATCGACGTAAGACGCAAAAAGGAAACGCAAGAAGTTCAAACTCAAGAAAAGTCAAGCGATTTATAGATTTACCTAACCAATTCTTGGGTCAAACGTCTTAAGTTTGACTAATGAAATTGTTGCTTCTTGACTGCCCTGTCAAACAGCGACTTCGCACTAACAATTATGCGTTTTGTTGCGACTCTGACTAGAAAAATAACATTCTTGCGTTTATCTATCCTATTTCTGTTGTTTATTTACGTCTTGCTTCTTTTAAAATGTATAAAACCATCTTTAAAGCGACTTCTCAAAGCTCAAGACTTCGTGACACAGCTCCAGTGAGCCTCCTTGAACATATCATCAGGCTTGCCAACTTTCCGATATTGAAATAAAGGACGTTTAATAGAAACCTTTTTTAAGAGATCGTCCGCGAAATTTTCTTTTATAGACCATGGTTTAAACGCTGATTCTTTTCTAGAATGCTAAAATTTATAAGAAGAAGCTAAAATAATAGAAAAATTAAGTTTAAAGTACTGCAATTTTAACATAAAATTAAAAATAAAGAAAGTGGGGGACTAAAATTTAATAAGAATTATTAAAAACAAAAAAAAATGTAGTTTCGCTTCGCTTTTTAATAAATTATTGAAGTCGTATAGCTAAAGGATAAAACATGTATTTTAAGTACATCTCAAAGATTAAAGGACAGTTTATAAAATTAATGAAGTGTCTTTTGAAATAAAGGACCGCTGGCAACCCCATCTGTCACGCTCCCAATTTTACCTCAGATAAGCTCCGTAAATTCAAATACGATTTACACAGAAAAACAATTAATTGAGCTACAAAATCATGATAAAAATTAGTGTTTTAATGAAAATGGCGGCGTCACGTGGTGACACCTGGACAACGCGATAAAATTGCACAGGCACCTGACCCACCGTCAAAATTTAATCTCAGACGAGTGCATTGCCACTAGCAAAATTAAAGATGGCGTAATTTTAAATTGGATATTGTTTTTGTAGACACAAGACTCAAGTTTTCACCTATTTGATTGAATTTGCTGATCTTGCTCTTCTTTTTTTACAATTTGGATTTTTTACGATCTTGAAAACTGTTAGTTGAACACAGAAATTTGGTTAAATCGCTTGTTATTTTTGGTGGAAAACTATACCTTTTCGAGTTCTTTTTACGGCTGAATGAAAACCTGAAATCCTGAATAATATGAAATAAAAATCACTTAATGACAAAACAACTCGTTAATTCACGAAAATTAAACGTTCTTGAAAGGATCACACAATACTTCCTTGATGCGATGTAATCCGGACAATTTATTAATTAACTTCCCAGGACCACAGAGTGTCCAATTGTTGAACAGATGTCTCCAAAATACGACGAAGCCACAGTGAAACTTTTTAGATTTCTAACATCCTAATTTTGGTTAAAAAATTTCACCACAAAACACAAACTAGGCCTAAAAAATTGATCAAAATGGCGGCGCCTCATGTTGTCACCTTAAAAACGGGATAAAAATGTACATGTATTTCAGAAATTGTAAAAAAATAATTTTTAAACAAAAAGTAAGACTTTTACTTTTACTTAATTCCAATTTAATCATAATTTTGGTTAATTCAGTACAAAATTGTTAAAAATTGCGGTTATTTTTTCAAGGAATGATTGATGTTGTGTATCCACCTGACAGATTGCAAGTTATGACCATTCGTTACACTCAGACCTCCCACACTTGAATTTTTCTGTTGTAAAATATTACAGTCGGAATAAGCAGTCTTAAATTGTCAAATTAATGTCTCTATAATATATTCCTCGATTTCTTTATCGATGGGCGGGTGTCAGGCTCTCATTTTTATTTATATTCTTTGACATTAAGTCGGTCTGCGAGTACAAAGCACTCCTTTGTAAGAATCTGATTGGGCAGTATTGAAACATCTCGTTGACGTTGTGCGAATTCGTTTTGGCCTTTTGTATTATCCTTCTGTCATCGTGTCTTTGATTAAACTTCGAATAAAACAAATAATTTATATCCATGCATCTTTCATGAATGTATCCAAGCATGACTTTCTATTTCTTGTTTACATTTAAATAAATCCCGAAATGGAAACTGAAAATCGCATCTGAAAAATGAGGCAGGTGTGTGCGGAAATATCTTCACGTCTGAAAAACAGCCTGTATCAACACACTCCTTTGTTTATTGCTAGTTTGAGTAAAGTTTGCAGGTCTCGGTTGGTTGGTTGCATGTTGCACCACCTAATGAACACGATCGTGTGCTTTGCATTGCCCAACCCATTCAACAATGAAAAATTCTCCCCGAATTTCAACTAGGACATCATGCAATATTAATCACAGCCGCCGGCTGCGGAGTTTTTTGGTGAAATTTGCATAGCGCCAAGGATTTTTACTAGTGGCGTTGCATTAATTTTATACTATTATAATTCATGTACAGTCTTATTCACTCTAAAAAATTGATCATTTTCCGCGGTTATACAAATTTTTAATCGATACTTTTTTATTTGTTTTATTTTATTTTTTTCTTATTTCATCTTTTTTTTAGTGCGTAGAAAGGTTTTTATTTACTAATTATAACGATATACTAATGAAATTTATTTTTAAACATTTGATGTTTTTCATTGTTTTTAGCAAAAATTTCAAAGAAAGAGATACAAAATCAATTATTTATTTAAATTCTTTTATTTGATTGGTTCATTTTAAATTCATTTTATTTGATTGGTTGATTTAAAATTGCCTGATATTTCACAAGTGACATATAACATAATAGTAAAAAAAATTGTATTAATCATCAATTAAAAGTGATTTGATTAAACGTAACAATAATTTTTTATTAATAGGATCGATTTAATAAGTATTTAACTCAAAATCTTCCTCTTTGTTGTTGCTACAACGAAAAAAATTCATACAAAGATTACCTAACCTAAAAATTTTACGAAACTTTTACTTTCAGTGAGTGCAGTGAGTGCCTAAATAAAAACTATTTTAAACGTTTAAATTCTAATAATAACAATAAAAAAGCCTCTTTAGAATCTTTAGGCTATACAATACATTACAACATTAAGAAAATTATAGTTTCTCCAAAAGGGTTAACCACGAAGGAAATCGCTCCCATGAACCATAAAAAAATCAACGTAACATTTAGCATAATGGCACGATAAATATAGGACATTTTTTAGCAAAATGAGAGGAAAAACACTAAAATTTATTCAAAATTACATTTATTTCTGCCCAAGGGGGCCCCTGTTATTTTTTATTACATAAAGACTGAAAACAAGTACGTACATTTTGAAAGAAATATTATAATTTATTAATAATAATTAAAAATTTATTCTTTGCATTTGATTGGCTATTTTATTTAAGTGACTGTGACATATGACAGATGACAGATGTAAACATAACCTCAAATTTTTGTTGTCGAATAAAAGTGATTTTAAATTTAATTAAACGTGATTTAAAATGTTATATCTGTTTTACATAGGATTGTTTATAATAAGATCAAAATAATTTCAACAAACAGGGTCGGCCCAAGAACTTACTTCACTATGGGGGCTCTTTGTTGCCCCCCCGAGGCCCAAGAACGATAAAATAACAGAAACAGGTGTCTGTGTTATTTATTGGCCGTGTCGACTAAAAACAACACTGAGTTTTCGTTGTGACCCAATATAATCCCTTTTGGTTATCACCAAAACAAAAAAATCATTACTTTAATTTCCTAACCTAAAAAAAATTCTAACAGTAAACACCCTCTAAAACCCTTCGACTTTTTCCAAGAAGGTGATTCAGGGAGAAATGATTAGCCTCCATAAATAAAAAAAAGTCCTACATTTTAATGACAAATAAAAGTGACCTTTTAGAAAAAACAAAAATGGAACGCTGAATATGGAACATTTTTTAACAAAAACAGAGAAAAATTGACAGAAAATTGGTCAAAATTCTATTTATTCCTGATCAAGGGGACCCTTTTTTATAATGTAAAGACTGAAAACCAGTACGTGCATTTTGAAAGAAATTATAATTTGTTAATAAATAAAAATTTATTCTTTGCATTTCATAAAAACATAACCTCAAATTTTAGTCAATTAAAAGTGACTTGAAATAATTAAATTACATTTAATTAAACGTGATTTAAAATGTTATTTTTGCTTCACAGTGAGTTTTTGATAACAACAAACAGGGTCGGCCTAAGAACTAATTTAACTATGGGGCCCCTTTGTTGCTCCCACAATTAAATACCGTGTGTGTGTGTGTGTTTTCAATTACCCGTGTCTACTAAAATCTACACCGAGTTTTTGTTTTGACCTAATATAATCGCTTTGTTTTTTGACTTAATATAATTGCTTTGTTGCTATCACAAAAAAAAGTGCAATAAGTAATAACTACCTAATCTAAAAATTACAACAGTAAGAAGACTCTAAAACCCTTCGACTTTCTTGGAGTAATTCAAGAAGGAATGAGCCCCAATAACTAAAAAAAGTCTTCCATTTTGATGTTGTTGAAAACTAACATTTAGCAAAAAATGGAACGCTGAATACAAGATATTTTGTAGCAAAATTAAGGAAATATCACAAAATCATTAAATATTCAATTTATTCCTGACTGAAAGGACTCTTTTCAACATTATTTAAAGTTTATAAAAATTTTTTCTCTATAAAAATTTTTAGCAATACGATAAGGAGATTTCAATGAATAGAGACGATTTAGTAAGTATTTGACCTAAAATATCCATTTCTTGCCACCACAACAAAAAAAAAAAATGTGCGAAAAATAAAAAAATTATCTAACTAGATTTTTTTTATCAGTAGCAAGGTAAATACCAGTTAGAGGCCAAAGTTGTTTAATTAATAACTATCTTACAGTTGATAAGTAATTGTTTTTTTGCAAAATAATAAAATTTTAATTAAAACACGCAATTAAAAATTAATTAAAGAAAAATAAATAAGGTAGGCAACCAAGAATACGCTTTTTTAAATTGTATAAAATAAAGTTTCTAATATGATATATTACTTTATACACGTTAGAATAATTTTATTGGATAAGTGTCCCATAAATGAAGAAATATATGCATACTAAGTGTTTCAGTAAAATTCTTATACACTATAAATGTGTAACAATAGAAATAGAATATTTTGAGCTTATTAGGGTGTTTAAAGTATATAAAATTGAATAAATTTTTTTTTTTAATATAATTTCAATCACAAACATAAAAGTCGACATATCTATTGTTTCCAAATTTGATGCTATTGTTAATAATCTTTTTATTTCTTTTAATGTTTTAAACTTACAAAAATATTCAAGGACATTTAATAATAAAAATTTTACTATTAACTAAGTTATTAAATAATACTATTTAAAGCAATAATTATTGTTCGGAAGTACCCACACTCGCACGCCAAGAATTTTTTTTTGTAAATAATAAAACAAAAATGTATAGTAAATTTTCACCAATCTATAATTTTTTTATGATTTTATAATATTAATATATTTTGCTAAACTTTCGGTTGTAAAACAAATTTTGGTCAGATACACATTCTTTCGCAGGCGTTTTGCACGCAATATAGTGTCATAAACGTCATATAATTTAAAAACGTGATTACAAATATCATATGTTATTTAATAAATAAAAAATTAGACAACAGTGGTACATCTACAGTACATATTGCTTAAATAGTAAAATAAAAAAAATATTATTTGAAAATGTAATAATTTGTTTTTAAAGTAAATTTCATAATTGTTTTTTTATTAAATGAGTTAGGGTCACAATAAATTAGGTTAGGTGACTACAAACAATTGCTAAATAGCTAAAGAAGATCAATTTTTTAACCAAAGGCCGAATATCTATTGCGCCCCAGGCGTGAACGCCTGTCCAAGACTGAATATCCACCGCGTCGAAGGCGCAAATGTCCAATCTAAAGGTGAATCAAAAGTCGAATATCTATCTAACGTTAAGACAAAAGCCGAGTATCGCTGAGAACGTCTGGCCAAAAGCCAAATATTTATTGCGCTGCAGGCGCGAACGCCTGCTCAAGGCTAAATTTTATCGCGCCGCAGGCGAGAATGTCCGGCCGAAAGATGAGTATTTATCGCGCCACAGGCGCGATCGCCTGACCAAAAGCTGAACATTTATCGCGCCGCAAGCGCGAACGTCTTGCCAAAACCGCGAATAAAAGCCGCAGGCGCGAATATCTGACCTAAGGGTGAATGAATACCTATCGCGCCGCAGGCGCAAACGTTTGAGCAAAGGCTGAATATCTATCGCGCCGCAGGCGCGAACGTTTGACCAAACACCAAATATCTATCGCGCAGCAGGTGGGAACATCTGGCCCAAAGCCAGTATTCAACCAGATATTCAAGTTATACAAACAAATAAAAATTTGTATACTTCAATCTAAGGCGGCGTTTGCGCCGCCACACATCGCTTTCGGTTTGAACCGAAAGCGGTGCCAGTAGCGCAATATCGCCTTCGGTGTCAACCGAAGGCGGGCGCCAGTAGCGCAATATCGCCTTCGCTATCAAGCGAAGGCGGCGCCAGTAGCGCAATATCGCCTTCGGTGTCAACCGAAGGCGGGCGCCATTAGCGCCCTGGCGCTTGCGCCTTTCGCCCGGAGGGCGAAAACGCGGGCCCGCGTAAAGGGTGGCCGTAAGGCCACCGTTTTAAGCGGGCTCGTTATTTTCTTATGTTTTCCGTTAATCCGATGATTCATAAGCAAAGGCCTCGCATAGCTGTTTAAATTAGATTAATTGGACGCAGGGTGGAATATTAATTCTTTCAGAGATGTGTGTGGAAACACGGAGTAATTCTGATTTATGCACTCGTCTGACATAACGTGTTTTCATTCTTATTTTTAAAAAATTCTCGCATTTTAAATATTTTATTTAATGAAGCTATAAAATTCTACAATTTATTCACTGAGATTTTTTACTTATCGTTGGTAATTAGCAGGTGTTCAATGATTTACTTGATTTTATAGTTATTCAAATTTCAAATAAATTCAATACTTTATCGGTTCAATGAAATTCTACTGTAATATACCTGATATATGACATGGTTTTGTTGTCGCGACAAAATATTCCAAATGATAAAGAAAACCTTACTCTATAAAAACGACCATTAATTACTTAATATAAAATGCAAATCTCGATTCGTTTATCAATGTCTTTAGACGACACTTGACGAGACACATGCTGTTAATAATAACAATAAAAGTCGATTAGAAATTTATATTGTCCGAGAGCGGAAAAAATTCCAAACCCGGATAGATTTATCGCGCATTAAAACTCCCTCTGAAATATAACCTGGCACTCTTTAATCGTTTACAAGAGTCATCACGCACACAATAAACTTGAAATTTTTACACTAGACCAAAGAAGATAGACACGCAACACTGAATTTATCAAGCAATTACATCTAATGTACTTATCTACGTGTTAACGGGTAATAAAATGTGGACATAAGATGATCATAGCTTTGCATTATACGCACACTGCGATCTCATTTAAATGGATAATTGCATGCTAAATGCCACAATTTTTATCCTGCAACCGGCTCCTGCTCAAAAAAACTCAAAACGCATCTAATTAATTTACATTTATAATAAGCGATTTCAGACTCGCCCACTTGATTCAAGTTTTTACGAAAACGTGTCAAAATCAGCTTCTTCGTTCCACTTTTAATTGCGTTATTAAAACGATTTACATAATCACTTGCGTCACCTAAGAAGAGCGGACGAAATTAGAGCAATGATGACTGACCAGTGACCACCAACAAAACTTTATGCAAAAATAAACAAAACACATTCAACAGAATTTTAACAAAACATGTATTAAGGCACAGACTGACAAAGGATTAGTTAACAATTGTGACATAAAGAAATATTTTTAACTTAGATGGTTTAGACTCTAGAGACGCTTAAAGATGATATTAGATAGTTTTTGATACTCGTTTTAAATTTGCCAAATTTGCCAGATGTAATGGCAGGATTCAGTTTGTTGTATAATTTTAGGTTGAGACTGTTTTTCACAGAAGAAACTGGGTTGTAGTTGGTAGTAACCTGACCAGACCTGATGTAGTCTGACCTGACCTAACCTGACCTGACCAGTGACCACCAACAAAACTTAATGCAAAAATAAACAATACTCAATTAACAGAATTTTTAACAACTCATACAATGTATTAAAGCCCAGACTGACAATTTGTTTAGTTAACATTTGCGTCATAAGGAAATAATTTAACTTAGATGGTTTAGACTCTAGAGACGCTTAAAGAAGATATTAGCTAGTTTTTGATAGTTGTTTTAAATCTTCTAGACGTCATGGGCCTAATGGCAGGATTCAGTTTGTTTATAATTCTAGGTTGAGACTGTTTTTTACAGAAGAAACTAAGTTGTAGTTGGTGGTGACCTGACCTGACTTGACGTGACTTGACCTGTATAAAGATCACCAATAAAATTTTATGCAAATATTACCAATATCCATTTAACAGAATTTTTGACATCTCATAATTTGATGTATTAAGGCCCAGACTGATAATATGTTTAGTTAACAATTGCCTCATGAGAAAATATTTTTAAATTAGATGGCTTAGACTCTAGAAACGCCTTAAGATGATATTAAATAATTTCTGATAGTAGTTTTAAATCTTCCAGATGTAACTGCAGGATTCAGTTTGTTGTATAAATTTTAGGTTGAGACTGTTTTTCACAGACGAAACTAGGTTGTACTTGGTAGTGACTAGCAAATTTGCACCTCTTGTATATAGAAAATATATTTTTATTTAGCTTAACTATATTTTAAAAATATTTTTTTTGTATTTAAGAAATGAATTGGTAATCAATTAAACATCTTAACAGGCAGTGAGATATGAGGAGGGTTATTCTAAACTTTCTCACTTTTAAGCATCTCCAGGGCTCTAATACCTCTTTGCGGAAGATGAAGAGTGCATGGAGCACATGCTCTGTCACTGCTCAGCGCTCTCATCTATCCGAAGATCCATGATGGGGAATTTCTGGCCTAGCGTGGCCAGTTTTGGTAGTGCCGAGCCTGAGAAGCTTCTACAGTTTATAGATACGGTCAGTTTGGCTTGAGGAATAACCAGCGTGAGATCTATGTTTAGGAGAGGTGGTACAATGGTCCCAAACATGAGGCCTAAGCGCCAGAGGTACTTTGGTTTTTCACTCTCTATATTGAATCCAGAGCCGCTTTCCGGATTTTATTCTTCAAAATTTCATTCTCTACATTTTTTTTCAATAATTTTGTAGCTTTGATCGTTTACGCAGCGTTTTAACATACAACCAGCGCTGCACAAATGTTAAATATTTCATATTTTTTCAGAATAAATAAATATTAAGAATTTTATCCTCTATAAGACAAGATTTTTTATTTGTTTGGACCTATTTTATTCAAAACTTTTACTACTGTGTTTCACTGCTTTAACCACGTTTGTGACGTCACAATGTGTACAAACAGGATTTGACAATTGTGAGCTTTGTGATAGCGACCAAAAATTTGTTAAATCTGCCGTTTAAACTGTGGCGTTCTGTTGAGACGTCCTCGGGTTTATTACAAGAGTAATTCGACTTTTTTATTTACGGAATAGAGGGAGTAGGGGGTGCACACCTTTGTCAAGTACATATCATATATACAGTGTGTTTCTCATTAGATACTCCAGTATGTCCTTCTAACGCATCTAACGTTCTATTGTGGGAATATTTTAATGGTACTACATTTCTTCAAAAATTTCAGACAAATTACAGTAAAAGCCGTTTAGATACTGATCTAATCAATTTGATCAAGTTACAGGTAATAAAAATCTATTTCTTAATTCTTGGTTTTGTTATGTGAGTAAATTCCCCATTTTTTGCTTAGTTTTGGCTTGTAAAATGTCTTGACACGCATAAACAAGATAAATGTGTGGACTCTTTAATCATTAAGCTCAGCCATTAAAATTTAAAAATGATTTCGCCGAAATTTATCAGCAACATAACATTGCTTTTAATGTCTAGGCATTAAAAAAAGTAATAAAACAAATGTACAGTATAAGAAAAAAGTTGCTTAATTTCGGTCACAAGAACGACTGGATGGTCAATATCTTCAAGTCTGTGTAATGATTGAAATAAATTATCTTAATTCCTTTCTATAATCAAAACAATTTGGTGCGAATTACTGTTAATTAAATTTAGTGGCGAACAGGTTTTGAGTAACTTTTCACCGTCGCGTTGCATTATCAGGTGAAATATCTCAATCTCGAAACGTGCAATTTGAGTTTGTTGCAGTGTCCGCTCCCTATTTGAAAACAGGGAAGTGAGTTAGGTCCTGAGGCGAACTCGAGCAGAAGTACCAACTTGTGGGTGTGGATAAATGAGTTGGTTCGTGATCTCGTCGGTGAAAAAAGCACGTCTTCTTTGTTACACTGTAATTAAAAGTGAAATAGAGCAACGAATTCTATTACTCGGATCGATTTATAGTCCGCTTAACAAACAGTACAAATCATATTGGCTGTTTTAATTATAGTCGACGCTTCTCGTCATATATCTCAGTGTGCTATGTACTAATAAACAACATACCTACGAACCCAACTAATTGCATTTACGTCTGTAATAAAGCATTTTGCGGCCTGATTGATCGTTGAAGTCTCCGGGTTTCGCGTCTTATCCGCTGATGAAGTCTCCGCTTTCTATCGGCGTTTTATTAATTAATGACGCTGGTGGGTGTCTTGAGAGCTTTTTCGTCTACAGTGTGCAAGCATCGCGCCTCGGGAGACCCGAAGTAGGGCACGTATGGAAAACTTTCTTCTGATGAGTCGGTTATTAATTATGGCTGTGCCGCGTTATGTAACACGATGATAAACGGCCGCTAACTAGGTAAAAGTATTGAACAATCTGCAAAAATACGAATATTTAATACTGAAACGGAAAAAACCGTTAAGGGCTTATTGCCCAATGGTAATTATTGTGTTTTCCTCGACTATTTATGTCGCATACATTACGAATAAGGGAATGTCTGTCTGATTTTGATTTGTTTGTCTAATGAAGTTTTATTATGCGCAAACAATACGTGAAGAGATCATCCAAAGTCGGTATGTCTGCTTTCACTGATAGCTGCAGGCTGTCCGCTGGTTCAATGATTTTAACAACCGATTCAAATGTTTACTCGTATTACATGAAACTTGAAACAAAGTTGGGTTCGTCGCTTATGCTAGCGTTGGAGTCTCCAGCATAACTACTTCTTTTCACCAAATTTATGCCTGAAACTTGAAACCGATACATAATAAATTGTACCTACGCAATTTTGCAATTTGAAACGAAATTACCCTCCCACGCAATGCCGATGAATAATTTGATTTTTCTGTTTTTCCGAATAAATCACTCGTGGTCTATTTAATCGCGCTGAAAGGTGCAATAATTGTCAAAATAGCGTCTGGTTTTAATTGAAGGATAATTAATATCTACCGCTTGACACTTCACGCATAAATCTGGCTTATACAGTGCATACTTTAATGGCCCGATACGTATGTAAATGATAGTAGGCGTGTTCATTGTTGGAGTAATTGTTTAAGTTATTCCGTTAGATTTGCGAGTCGATATATCCTCGAAATGCATCGTGGGAACACTTTCTATCGGATAATCAATTTGTTGGAAGGAGAACGGGACAGAATCTGGTACACACCATCATCGGCTGCCGCTCATTACATCGTAATTTTGTCTTAATTTATTATTTATATGGTCATCAATCAGCTATTTCGTATAATCGTCTTCGATTAATTGAAATACCAAATTTGGGATTACTAACGAGGTGTCCGACAAACGCATACAACTCAATTATTTTTTAAAATATTCTATTTTGAAACCGTGACGCAAAAATCAACATCAATTACATCAGGTCACACTGGACCTGACCTAAATTAGACCACAGTGTCGCTCACTAAAATGCAACGAACAGTAGTCTTACCCAAATACAAAGTGATTTCAACGAGAGGGTCCTACTGTATTAAAGGATGGAATAATGTTTTTAATACTACCAGCCCGATCTTGACTCAACCTGAGCTTTTATAGTTGCATTATTACGACGTTTCTAATCACAATTGTAGTCTTATAAAACCCACTTTGAATTTGGATACGTATACAACTAATTTTTAATGTGGTCGCTCAAATTAGTGTTGCCAACTTGGAGGATTTTCCTCTAAATTTAGGGTATTTTATGAAGAAAAGGCAATATTTAGGGAGAAAAGTTCTGTATGAGATTTTTAGGGTATTTTTAACCACTACTACTAAATTAGCAAAAAAATTTTAAACTGTTAATTTTTGAAACTAACAAACACCCAACAGCACCAAACAATTTTATTTTGCACGACACACCTTTCGACAAAAAAGCTGTCATCTTCAGGTGGGGAATTAAACTCTGAATTTAATTAAAACTAAAAATCTGTTTAATTCTCCATCTGAAGATGGCAACTTTGTTGTTGCAACGTGTGTCGTGCAAAGTAAAATTGTTTGGTGCTATTGGGTGTTTATTACGTTTCAAAAATTAACAGTTTAAAATTTTCTTTCATTTGATCTTTTTTCTTATTTGTCATTACAGTCCTTTTAAAAATTAAGTTTGTTTCGGAGGAATTTAGCTTGGATAAGGCATTTTGACTCATCATCACTGATGGAGGAAATCACTGAGGTAGCAACACTGGCCCAAATCCAAACTAGTAAATTTCATTGCATGGTTGTTACTCAGCCTCATACATTTCCTATCAATTGCTTCGATTGCAGGGATTTTTTCATTCGTATGATAGTAGACCATATTAATCTTGTAATTTTTACTTAAAAATCGTTATCAGTGATTCAATAATATCTACTGAAATATACAGTTTCCTCTTATTCTGTCTAACCTTGTTCATCTTATTTGCTCTAATATTATTTCGAGTACATTTTCACTGTTTATATTCAACCAAATTTTTTTGGCAAATTTTTAATCAGTATATTCGTCAACAGCTAAGTGGGCAATTTTATGTCATTTTGTCATAGAATCTCAAAATTTTTTATTCGAAACTATTATTATTGATCACTATGGGCGGCTTTATGAATTCCCCATTTTTTGTTTTTCAATTTTCTCTTAAAAATCGTAATTGGTAACTTTGAAATCGTGACTCCTGATCTTAAAATCATAAAATTAAATATAAATTTTGTTGTGTTACTATTTTTAAAGAAATTTAATGTTTTTATGGCAACTAAAGTTAATTTTCTTAAATTTTTATTACAAAATTGTATTTACCGATTTTTCAACAATTACAACATTGTTGGCATACATAGTGTATTCCTAAAAAAAATTTTGAGAAATTTTTTTTTTGCCTGTATCGCAAAAACCATCAATCAACCATTAACCAAAAAATCGATATAAAAATAGACAGTTTTTCGTAGTTTTTGGGGGATATTATTTGTTTGACGTTTTTCGAAATGAACACTGAAAGAACCGTGTTTATTTTGCAGCTTTTCTAAAAATAGGTTTTATTTTATTTTGCCACCATAGTAACCATCATTTATGTCCTCAAGTCAGGGTGATTCTGTATCTTTATAGCCCTCAAAGTTACTAAGCAAGACTGTCATATAACTTTGAGGGCCATAAAGATGAAAAATCGTCTTGATTTGAGGGCATAAAATGAAGGTTACTGTGGTTGATAAAACAAAATGAAACCTACTTTTTAACAAAATTTATTATTTATAACTCAAAAATGTGAAATTAACTCAAAATAAAATTAGGTTTCGATTACTGAATGCTTTTTTGCCCTATGAAAGTCGAGTTAATGAGGTTTTTTGAATAACGTAGATTCGTATTAGCGAAACTATACTGTAACTTCAGATGATCGATGAGAATAGTCGCTACAACGGAGCACCTCTATAAATAATAAAATTTAATATTGTGAGATTGGTGGCGAGACACCTGTAGCACTTAGGGTCAATATTCTATTCTTCAGAACATTTTTGAATAATAATAACAATGTCTTAAAGAAATTTGAACAGACTAATTTGATTGTAGACTTCAGTTTTGTAAACGCAATTTGCTATTTTGTAAAAATTTTGTAGTCAAAATTCCCGATTGTTCATCCGGTCTTGGCTGTTCTGGAAATTAATTAAGTGTCGATTTCCCTCTCGGGCAATGCCGAGGCAATCATAAACCTTGGTGTAATAAAATCGCCGACAATATGTTTTTTTAAATATGGCATAAAGCCCCACATAATCTAGTCCTCGCCTCTCCATACAAAGCGCTCGTCACGGGCCATAACGCGCGAGCTTGTCCTGATTACACGAGGGCTGCAAATATCAGCGCTTTCGGTCCCTTGAGACCAGCAGATCATCACAGTGGGC
The DNA here is from genome assembly GCA_029207805.1 of Tribolium confusum. Classification (NCBI taxonomy): domain Eukaryota; kingdom Metazoa; phylum Arthropoda; class Insecta; order Coleoptera; family Tenebrionidae; genus Tribolium; species Tribolium confusum. The sequence goes on from JALGAY010000004.1 coordinate 4,916,570, forward strand.
TGAAATGACTTTGACGCCGCTCCGCCCTTCGTCATATATAAAGCCCTACCACGTTGAAGCACGCCACTGCCTTTTTTGTGCCTCTGAAGTGAACATGTGATGAAACAACCAAAGCGATGATGGTATAATAATGCTCGCTACTAATGCTAACGGTGTGTATTTTTCCGGGATACATGTTTCGGCCATTATCTCGTCATCATCACGTTTTAAGATAATTAGTGCTAAAAGCTGTGATTAATAATAATTTCTTGAAAAGCGTGGGCTGTGTGCTACACTTTGAAACATCACTGTCCGATAATGAAATATGATTCCCATTAAAATCTCCTCGCTTATTATATAATGTATTTCTGTCGCTTTCTATTTCTGTAAAAGGCGGTGAAATATTGGCTTGAGGTGCTAGATATGTTCGAGTCACGTTTCTACGCGATTATAACATTAAGGATTTTTTTTACAGGTACAGTGTTAGTACAGGGCGAAGTCTCAAGTGCCCCCCTGGTGGCGGCGAGCGCGCAGCCTTCCGCCCCAAGTAGTCCCCAGTCAAGTATGCTCCTGCTCCAGACACAGGTATGTGACACACCTCGCATTACCTTAATTACAAACAAATAAATTATTTTTATATCGGAGACAGACAAAAATCGGTTTAAGATATATGGGACTTTCCAAAAATTCAAAGATGTGTTCATTTATTGATTATACAATCATGCTTTTGAAACCATCATTAAATTTATAACGCAACTGAAATTTCTCGTTTTAAAAATGAAAATTCAGAGATTGGGACGACGATTAAGAGGATAAAATTTAGAGCATTTTGTAGCAATTTGTTAACTTGTTTTTTTCACTAATATTACACGGGGATTAACTTTACGACCGGAATTTATTAAAGAAAATTAGTCTAATATTTTTATTGACGTTTTTCGACTATTAAGGTTTTATTACTTGTTCAGAATAGTTAATATCAAATTAGCAAAGTTTTATTACATGTAGTTCTAGTTTTTAGTAATTATTTTTTAAAATTTTACACTTGAAATAGTATATTACAAACAAGTGTTACAAATACCTCATTCTTTTGTTGAATAATTCTAAATAGTATTTATGATTTATGTCTAATAAATTTTATGTTGGCAATGTACAAACAGTTTGAATTGAATGACAGATCAAAAAAATTTTAAGCGTTAAATATTTTTACACTTTGGTCCAATTATTCGATGTAACGGAGCTCTTTCACAATTTATAAGTGTTGAAGTTGTTAAGAACCTAAGTTAACAGCATTTCTCAAACGAAATTCAAGTCATTATGAATAAAAAAAAAATTTTGAGAATTGAAAACACTATTATATTTATTAATATTACAAGTGACGACACTTCTGGGTAGTTAAGGAAACGTAAGTTACAAGAACTATGAAAATCATAAAATTATCAGTAATTTCCCTGATTAATTTCTGCTAATGCCTGTTGTGAAATAATACTAACGGACCTGAGGCCCAAGTATCGACTTAATCCTTATAAATAACAAGTGAGAGTTTTATGAACTCAGTGACAGAAGTCATTTGAACTTTAAATTAATGTAGCTACTTTATTTGAAGAAATACACAGTTGGCGCAATGATACCAATTGCTCCTTATTTCAAGAGCTATCGATTGATATAAAAAAATCTCGATTTGAGTGGTCATTAGATTTCCATTAGATGGGAACGATCTCCTTTATGACAACCCGATCGAAGCGTAAAATAATCCGAACAACTATGTGAATGAGAGGAGGGGTTGTTGAGAATTAAATTTTGTATAATAAAATCCGCGAAGCAATATCTTCACTTTTTAAGGTTTGAGCTGTAGATACGCTTAAAGATATGAAAAAAAGGTGAACAACACCTCTTAATAAATAGACTAAATTGTCTTTTAGGCTCTCTAGATGGCAAATTAACTCAATTCAGTTAACTGTCAGTCTTTGTCAAACTCCTGCTTTCTGTAAATCTCTAAACAATTGTTCTCCATCTGTTATTCAGAATAGCACAACACTAAAATCAGACCAACAATGCATACCACCTATATAAATATTTAAAATGTTCATTTAACAACCATCAAGGTATTCTTATTTCTTGGGGTAATCTGTAACATCTTTTTTGAAACAAAATTTCTGCTTTTAACAAAACTGGTTAGGTAAGTGAATTTCAACGAAGCTATTTATTGTTAATAGAATAACTAATTTTTAACAAGTGTGACATAATCCGTTTCCAGACAAAATCTTTTTTATTTCTTGAAGAGAAGTCCTTTTGACAGTCTTACATTCTATTTATGTAGATCTTTGCAAAAAATATATTTAAGACGCTTCTGATGTTGAAGGGAAGTCCTTTTCACAGACTTCAGTTTTATTCTTATATCTTCTCAAAAAATACGTTTAAGAGGCTTCTGTTTTGATTAACAGTGCTAAAATAGATGTAAGGGATCTACCGAGTTTATCATTATTTTTTGGTTTAGTTCATAAACTCTTTGCAGAAGGTTTTTGGACAATTTTGCAGAAGGAATTGCAACAAATTTTTCTACTAAAAGCTCCATGTTTTCTTAGATTTTGTAACTCTCTAAAGGGATCCTAAATCTTTTTTTTTTTGAGAATCTTATAAAATGATTTCTCTTATTACTTCTGAATAGTTTTTGCTTTCATTACAAAGTAACCACTTTCTGTTCTGCAAAGATCACCAAAATATTAATTTAAGCTCAGTCAGCAGTTTCATACTCTCGATAAACACTAGAAATACAATTTTCTATACAATACAAATTTTATTACTAGGAATTTCGAGAGATATTTATCCACTATCAATTCTACAACCATAGAACATGTTCGTGATTATTGTTCGCTAGAGGTAAAGCAGTTTTCCAAAGTAGTCATAGCAAACACGAGTAGAAAAAGCCAATTAAGATTCATCGGATTACAGCACTAACACTTTTATAAAATTCCGTTGGGAGTTGAAATGAAATTTATTCCTCTAGGAGTTATTTACCAGGAGAAAAATAATTAAGAGCTATTCTAAGAAAGAAATTGCAAAGTGTTGTAAATTTATGGTGGTCCATCAATTTCCTTCTCGTTGTCCCACTTCAAAACTTCTAAATAATTGCCTCATCCATAAAAATCGGTATTAATAAATCAGAGACCCTTTTGTAATATTATTAAAAGAGTCCATTGCCCTCACATCGTATTAAAAAAGCTGGAGTTATTTAGCATTCCGGCATGATCTACAACCCGACCTCTGAACCTCTACAATTCCCTCCTGCTGACTTTACCACTTTTAAAAAGAAATAAGATCACACATCGTGATTAAATAATATTTAGAAATGAAAAAACTTGTGTAAGATATTGCTGCAATAAGCGGTATATGCAGGTAAAGATGAGAAAACCCGGATGCAAGTTTATTACTGGTATTAATGGCTCAATAATTATTATTTATCTGACTAAAATTGTACAGTGCCATGTGTTTAAATAATTTGCAAAATGAAGTGATAAAGTGTGTCCATAACAGTCGGTGATTTAGTTCCCTGTGAGTTGCTAAAGCCATTTCTCTTGCCATAATGTGAGGACAAAACAAAACAAAATATCATATTACCGTTATCATCTCGCGAGATCACGCTTCTATACATTGTGTTCTTGACAGGCGGGTGACTTATTGCCTACAACGTTGGTATTAGTAACGTGTAACGGCTGGTAATAAGGCACCAATGGTGTGTCCTTTTATGCCATGACGGAGCGATACTAATTAAAACTTTTAAAAAAATCAAAAATGACGTCAATCGGAACAATTAAATCAGAGAGAGCTTTTGTGGTGGTGAAGCTCAGAGATAATTGTTAATTGGACGTGCTGGGTAAAATGGGCACAATGAAGTGCTGAAAAACGGCCATAACAATTAGAAGCATGCGTATGGAAGTAACGCAGTGGCTCCGTATTCGCTCCGATTGCAACCAACAACAATAAGTTCTCACGGCACGCCGGCGCCCAAGCATCACCATAATACAACTACTGGCGTGTCTGTCACAATCACCGCCGACACTTTTTATCGCCGATCATTAGCTAATTATTGTAATGATCGCGTTACTGTTTACATAAATATTTATGTTCTACAATAGGGAAAAAACTACAAAGATTTTTTTCAGAAGAAATTTAATGCAACATTGTTGCAAGGAAAAATTCTAACTATGTATTTCTGAATTAGAGGCTACAGAACAAGAACCAGGACCAAAAACCGAACCGAATTTTTTGTGAAACCGAAATCTGAAATCATATTTTAAATTTTTTGGACTACCAAATCACATTGAAATTTTTTCAATGATCTAAAACGAGAACCGTAACAGAACCTTTATTTTATTTTGGGTACAGCCAGCAGGTGTCTGCAGTGCATAGTCACTAACAATTACTAAATAAAAAATGATAATGGCTGCGTTTTCCATCGACATCAATCTATCTCTAAGCGGTTGTCTATTTGTAACCGGACTAGAACTGAAATCGAAACCGGAACCCATATTATATTTTACTTTTTTTTACTACCGGATTTGAATCGAAATTCTCTCATTTGTTTAAAATCGGAACAGTAACAGAACCAATATAAACATTTCCTCATTTATAACCGAAATCCGAAGGGAAACTTTATTTCATTTGGGTTCAGGGCCCTTCTACAGAACATTGAATTCATTCACATCTGCTACAGTCTTAGAATCTTAGATTTGGATCGCAGAGAAAGCGCTAATATGGAAGCTTTATTACAAAACATGTTTGAATCATGGCAAGAAAATCTTCGTTCACTTAAAGAAGAACAGAGAGTAGGAAAAGAAGAACTGAATAAATGTCTAGAAGAGCATAAACATCTCAATGGAGATGTTTATGGAATTTAGGGAAGAACAAAGAAAATTTTCGTCGGGAATTAGTGAAGTAAGAAACAAAATTGGAGAATGTAGACCGAAGTGAGAAACGAAATTGAAGAATGTGAAACCACAAAAGAACCGAAATTATTGGAATTAGACGAAAATTAAGATGCTGTTATCTTAAGAAAACGGTCATAAACATCTAAAGAAACAATGCTAGCAAACTCCAAAGGAAAACATGAACGAAGACAAGGAAATTTATTATAGATGGCGTTGTAATTACAACGACAACAAGTAAAGTGCTTTATTCTGACGAGGATAGTTACAACTTGACTAATGATAGAAAACAGGAATTGCGAGAATTGAAGTATTTGCAAAAACAGGAACAATAACAATTCCAGGATTTGGAATTTAAAGAAAACTTGATACCTGACCAACGAAAAAAGAATTTCGAGCAAGAAAAATGTAACTATTGAAAGGATCTTAAGAGAAAGAAATAGAATGTGGATCATTTAGAACGCGAGAAGGCATTTTTAGAAAAGTTTAGCGAGAATCATGAGAGTTCTTTCGATGTCTCAGTAATTCACATCGTTAGAAAATTGCGTTAATGGAAAAACAGTTTTTGCAACAAAAACAGCAATTGAGATGGACACGTAAAGCTGCGCTTTGGAAAATAGAAAAAAGGCAGATTTATGAGTAACATCAATTGATGAAGAGGGATCTTCATTTTGCAAAGGCATCAGATGTTGACAAGGCATGAGAAGAATAAAAAACACGATTTGGTCTAGTTCTACAATCTGAAGAAAAGAATTGAAAAGTGTCCAAAATTACAACGAGACTGGGAAGGATCATACGAAATAATAAAGTGTCTAAATATTATAGTGTTTAGAATAAAGAAAAAACAGCAGGGTGCAAAAGTGGTTGATGGTGATCGTTTAGCCCTCTACCATAGCAGAGACTTTAGAGTTTTGGTCGAGACGTCGAATCTATAAGGAGGAAGTACTGTAGCGAATTTAGATTTAAGAGTCTAATTAGTTGTTCCTAAATTTGCAATTGGATTAGAGGGATCTTCATTTTGCAAATGCATCAGATGGTGACAAGGCATGAGAAGGAGAAAGAATACGATTTTGGTTTTACAGTCTGAAGAGAAGTGTCGGAAAGTGCCCGAAGATACAACAAGACTCGAAAAGACCATAGGAAGTGGTAGAGTGTCTAAATAATGTAGTGTTTAAAATAAAGAGAGGATAGCAACGTGCAAAGTTGGTGATGGTTTAGCTCTACAGCAGAGACTCGAAAGTATTTTTTTGGACGTCAAATTTTTAAAAAGAATGTAGTGTGGTGGATTTACATTTAGAAGTCTAGTTAGTTGTTTCTAAATTTGCAAATTGGCATGAAAAAATAGAAAATAAAATTTAAAAAAACTTTACAACAGTTTAGCTAAAAGAGAGAACTATTTTGTGAAACAAGTTGGTAAATAAAGTGCTTGGACTGGTCGAAAGTGTGTTTGTAAAAGCTTCAAACGTGACAATATATAACAATATAAAAAATGTACAAAACGCATAAAGGACAAACGATAAAAAAAGCAAACGTAAATATTTTATCAAATGTTAAAAATTTTTGTTTCTCTTTCTTTAAAAGCTTTTTCCTCTTCTCCTCTTAGTGTGATGTCCACATTCGAATGTCTATTTTGCAATAGGAATATCAAAGAAAAATCCAAAAGGTCAGCATCAAGTTGGTCTAATAGCAACATTATGAAAAATAATAATAAAACAGAATTTCAAAACGATGCAATAAAGAGCAAATGTTGGGATGATTACGTTCTTGATGCACTCAGTAGCAATAAACTTTTTAGTAGTAGTAGCATAAACATCCCACTATTTTATTAAGACCATAAAACGTAATTGGAAGACTATCAAAAAGATAGGTAGTTGTAATAATATTTTTTGTGATTTTGTCTGCTACTTCTGCTACTGTGTAGTCAAGATGTTAACAATTCTATAAGTTACAGAAATTTTTTGTTAGTACCGTTTCATTTAGCACAAATCCTAAAAAAGGAAGCAACCTAAATTCTTCAATAATAATTCGAAAGCGAGATGACAAATAACCTGAAATTGTTGATAATTGACATGATGAGAAATGCATTCACACGTTTGAATTTTTCCCCCAAAACTCATTAAAATAAAATATTTAATATAAAGCATAAAACAAGTGGAAGACCTCGTTATACCATTTAAAGTATGTCTCAGTACTTACACAAGCTTCCTGTTTTTCTTAATTATCAATTTAGAGTAAGTCTCCTAATGACTACTATTAATTAATAATTTCATGATGTTACCTTACCTTCCTCGCTTTCCAATTGTTTGCTGCAATTACGGAAAATTTATTTAAAGACCAAAATTACGATAATTGCCAAATATTGATAAAAATCGCTCCATATGCAACAATGACTCGATATTTTGCAAGTCGGTCGTTGTGAAAGTAATTGATGGCCGGTCATTAGACTTCGGATGGGTATCTAATCAACATAATTGGGTTTAATTAGTTGAGTGGACACATTAGGTGGCGGTACGTGCGAGATGAAAAATCTGGTGGTGAATGTGAACGGTATATCAGCTGGTTCTTGCCGACGGAAACGCTTTGCAATTGTGGTATGTGGTTCAGCCTTCGGATTCTTGATGCGTGGCTCAGATCCACGATCATTGCGTGCTACCGTTATAAATACTGTAGCAATCTGACGCACGGCTTAGGCTTTATTTATACGATTGCCGAACGATTATTTACAACATTCGACAAATAAGTCTAATCCGGATCTGCATAATAGAAAGCGCAACCATTACACACAACAAAGAGATTCAACCAAAGGGAAGAATTTATTTTTAACTACAGAGATGAAAAATTTAAAAGCAAACATTGTAATTATTGCAATTAAATTCCAGTTTATACTTCACGTAATTATAGTAACTATACGTGCCTCAACATGAGGGTATAATTTCACACAAGTTATCGCACTACAAGATTTATTCTTATTCATTATAAACTTTGAAAACATGACACTTTAATAAATAAATCAGTGGTTCCCTCTAGGACAGACTGGAAGAATTTATAAAGCGGACAGTGAGAACATCTGGGACATCAGCGAGGTTTTTAATAAATTTAATAGTAGTAGATAATTTGTAAGAAAAACAAAACTTGCGCGAACGTTTCAGTCACTTTATTATTTGTCCTTCCTCAGGACTTGTTAAAAAGGGAACAATTTGCTGTCCTGGCCTCCATTGATACCGCAAATCACACTATAATTTTGTAATATAATAAGCCCTGAAGACCTATAATAATGTAGGCGAAACGTTGGCTCAAGTTATGTTTTCATCACAAATTATGCTTCTCATCCCAATTAAACCATTAATTGCTAATCTATTTAGACTTTTTTGCTAAGCTGAAATTTAGGATAAGATAATAGATTATTTTCTTTTTGAAAAGAGAGTGATAAGCCAAATAAATTTAGAAACTACTAAATTAACCTGACCTCACTTGACTTGACCTGACCTGACCTGACCTGAGCTGACCAATCATCGTTGTCAACACTGTTTATCCACTCTATTTTTACTAGTGGTATATATTGTATTACAGAAAAATACAGAGATTTTTATTTTCTTTATGTACAATATTATTTTTTTAAGTTTTTTAATCTTTAATAACTGTCGCCTGCGATTTTCCATCTTTGTTTATTAATAACACTTTTAATCTCTGCAAAGAACTGTCGCCTGCGACTTCTGAGTACTATTGTGTGACAATTGGAAGCCGCAGGCGACAGTTTCATTAAAATTGAGTGGTGCAGGCGACAGTTTTGTTAAAATTGGGAGCTTGAAGCTTTATAATTTCTGTCAGAAACTGTCGCCACAGGCGAAATGTCGCTTGTGGCTACCAATTTTAACTGTACTGTCTTACTGTCTTAAACTGTTACATTAAAATAGGGAGTCGCAGGCGACAGTTTTATAAACATTTGCAACTGCAGGCGACAGTTTTATTAATATTGGGAGCTCTAGGTGACAAACAGTGGAAAAAAACTGTTATTGTCTATTTTATTGTAGTTTAGATACAAAGTAGCCCAAATTGCAAATCGTGGTTTACACAGGATGGTTTATAATATTTTTTAGTGATTCTAATCCATCAGAGAAACGGTTTTAAAGCTTGTTTGGCTCACAAAAAGACTAATTAGATTCTCTAAAGTATAGTAAAAATGCAGCAACATCCTTCCTTCATCTTTCTTCTGAAGACTCCTCCACTCGCCTCCAAAGAACTTCTTGTTTGCTGAGCTATTAATTACTGAACTCGGGGCAGATTTCAGTAGGCTGACTTTATAAGCTGCAATATACCGAATAATGCCTATTGTTAAAGTTATGGAAGTCCAAACCACACTAAGGATAAATTTTTATTTATTCTAGTTTTATTCATAATTATATTTTTTAGTGTGTAACATATGTTATGCAAAGAACCATCATAAATCAAAATCTATCTTCATTGTAGTTTAGACACCCATAACTTCAACAATGGACATTATTCGGTTTATTGCAGCTTGTTATAAAGTCAGCCCACTTAAATCCGCCCCGACTTTACCAGGTTTAAATTTTTTTGCTTCTATTTTTTTTAAATTTTGGTGTAGCAAAGTCTACAAATTCCTAGTTTAATAGCCCTGAGGAAGCCTCAAAAAAAGAGGCGAAACGTCGGCCAATAAATAAAAACCGAAAAACACCATTAGTGTCTGATTTATCCTGAAATCAACTGAAATTAATAAACCCAAAACACACAGACGACGAATAGAGAACCAATCTACGAATTATGTTTTTCTCTACTAATTGGAGTTTTCTCCCTCAATAACGCATGGGTTAACGAGTTGCAAATTTGCTTCTATTGCTTCTTGCTGAATACTCAGTAAGTAATAATAGTTTATCAAAATTTAAGTTACAGTATTTTGTAAAAAAAGTCAACTTTAACTGCCATTACTACTACATTGTAGCATGTCAATGACTTCAAGCCTATTTTATAACATTTAGTAACCTCAAACTAAACGAAAATGACTCGAAATTTTCAATATCCTTAATGTCGGTATGCGCATTATAGGACAGAGATTATAATAATATGACAGATCTTTAGTTATGGCCTTTCGTGGTTACAGCATCCATTTTTCACTCTAGAGAACCTATTCAAGTGATCACTTGATGTCTAAGCTATTATTTAATTTGTATTTTTCAAGTTCTTTGCCTTAAAGCAGCTGATTGAAGTTGTTTCCAAGTAATTTGGTTTTTGTTCTTCTCATTTAAATAATAAAAAAAATTGTAAACAAAATACCTGTCAGGAATCATAAATACGCAATGATGTAAAAACTGAAGATTGCTAGACAATGACAAATTGCTTATTACTTCATTCAATTATGGAAGATACAAAGTCTTTTATATTTTCTATATTACAAACGTGTGGAAAATCCGGAATGCAATATTGTTTGCGGATAGTTATCTAATAATAAACACCGAGAAGGCAACAATCTAATAAACAACATAAAACGGCTATTGAAACTGTATTAAAAGTCAAGATAAAAAAACCGTTTTGAATATTGTTCAAAAATTCAAATTTGATGCTTATTTAAATTGAATAAAATCTCACTTTTGGCTCGATTGACTATAAAAAGTATAATTGATGAGATGGTGTTTAAGAATTAAAGTTCTTATCGGGACAAAATTGAAAAAATCTGTGATCGTTCGATAAAGACATGCCGACAGCTTAAAATTGCCAATTAAAAAGGAAAAAAAATATGATAACAACATTTTACCTCTTAATTAATTGCAAAGTAATGAAAGTTGGTGAATTAAATACAGACAAAACAATGTGCTGATTTCTTTAAAACGCCTTATATTGGCAGTAAAGTTTTTGTCTACTATTTCCAATAATAGATAATATAACATAGGATTAGAAAATTTCTTAATTATCGCATATCTACTGACTACAATAATATTTCTGAAAATAGTAAAATAACCAATTAAAATAAATTAATTCTTGCGTAACAAATATGTAATATTAAAATTTGTCTGAGTGAAATTATGACTATTGTAGTAACTTTAAATGTGATTTAATAGCTTTATGTTGAACGAAAAGCCGTTAGGTGAAATATTGGAAATGAAATAAAATAGAAAGTGGAGAATGGCACGACAAATGAAGATAAAATTAATGCTTCTCTTCAGCGAAGACATGCAATAATCGTGGAATCAGCGCTTAAAACGGTCTTCGAACTCAAATTTTAATATAAATTGTTGTTGAGATTAACAAGCGGAAAAACAAGTAGGTATATTTTGAGATTTTTTAAACGAAAACAAAGTAATCCGAAACCGAAATTTCATCGGTCGGCTATTTATAATTTTGGATCAATAATAATAGATGAATTTGCTTTGAGTAGGGAGTTGGCTGTGATGGTAAAATAAACACCCATGCATGGTAATACAGTCGGGACGGCATTCACACCTCCATTCATCTTTGATTTTTATTAATGAATCATATCTGGTGGACGTTTAGTGGACGTTTTAAGTGTAATATGTGGAGATACGCGAACAATCATTTTTAATCACCTTGTCCACGAGAAAACTCACTTATGTTACCTCCCATATATCAAACTCCGAGGTCAATTTAAGGCGAAATTTTTCTCCAGTGATAATATCACTTATTTTTGTTGTTTTATGTTATTGACCTGGTGGAAATTTTTCCTTGAAAGGCTTGCAATCCGGGTTTATTTCACTGGTCTAAATATCTGAACCGTATTGGTAATTTGCGTGTTGTCGGCCATATTGGGCGTCGCGGCGTCCCTCTATACCCGCCGACGCATGTTCAACATTCTACCAATGAAACGGTAGCAGTCGACCACGCCTCTTCATGGTCCGCGTGCATAGCCTTCCCCTGTCTAGTCGAAGTAGAACACGGCAATAATCTGTCTCCGATCACCTGTCGAACAACAATCGCGCGCGTTTATAATTAGTCGGTCGGAGATGATCTCCTCGTCTCTATTTATGGTGTGTTTGTTTCCAGACCCCGTTTGGCTCGAGCAGTTTCGCGGATCTGCTGAGTGCGCCCTTTTCGGACGACCCGAGCAGCGTCTTGCCCCCTGAAGATCTCGACCCTTTTCCAGACGTCGCCCTTCAATCCCAACCATCCTCCCCAGCCCCGCTTCCCAGCTTCCAGGAGACGTACTCCGTCCGATACAACACTCCGTTCAAGATGGATGAAGAGTGTTTCAACGTCTCTTACCACCATCCACCGCACCACGTCTCCACGCCGCACCACTACGACTACCAGCAGCTGCAATACACCGCTTCTAGCCCTTATTACCCGCCTCCGCAGACGTGCAGTCCAGGATTTGATGCGCTAATCTCTCAAGACTCGTATTCACTCCCAGCGTATCAAACAGCGACCACAGAGCTTCATGTTACCACAGCGCTAAGTCCACGAAGAAGAGCTTCTTTGCCGCTACAACGTTCCGAAAGCACGAGTAGTAGCGAAAGTCCTAAATTGCGAATGCCAGGACCGTCAGCACCTTCAGCGTGTTCTTCAGCAGCGAGTTCACCTGGAGGTGCAGAACCTGTTTCAAAAGGTCCAACACCACCTTCACCGTCACAACTTTGTGCTGTTTGTGGCGATACTGCAGCTTGTCAACATTATGGAGTCCGGACCTGTGAAGGTTGCAAAGGTTTTTTTAAGAGGACGGTACAGAAAGGCTCCAAGTATGTTTGTCTTGCTGATAAGGCTTGTCCTGTTGATAAACGTCGACGGAACAGGTGCCAGTTTTGCCGCTTCCAGAAGTGTTTAGCTGTGGGAATGGTTAAAGAAGTCGTCCGGACTGACTCTCTTAAAGGTCGAAGAGGTCGACTACCCTCCAAACCTAAATCCCCTCAAGAATCACCTCCAAGTCCTCCTGTCTCTCTTATAACTGCTTTAGTTCGTGCACATGTTGACACCACGCCTGATCTCGCTAATTTAGACTACTCCCAGTACTTAGAACCCAGTCCTATTGAACCGGTCATCTCCGAAGCGGAGAAGATCCAACAGTTCTACACTCTTCTAACGACTTCAGTTGATGTTATTAAAAACTTCGCTGATAAAATTCCCGGTTTTCAAGACTTGTGTCCCGAAGATCGTGAACTCCTTTTCCAATCAGCTTCCTTGGAACTGTTCGTTTTGAGGCTAGCTTATCGCACGCATCCCAACGATACCAAACTCACCTTCTGCAACGGAGTTGTCCTGGATAAACAGCAGTGTCAGAGGTCGTTCGGTGATTGGCTGCATGCAATCATGGAATTCTGCAGCGGTTTGATGGCAATGGAGATTGACATTTCGGCATTCGCCTGTCTATGTGCCCTCACCCTCATCACTGGTAAGTAGCGTGAGCTCGACAAGGTTATAAATAATTTAAGGGCTTTCTGCCAGAGTTGATTGAAACTTGATGATATTTCCAACTAATCGAATTCGGAATTGGATCACGATACGTCGTGGAAAATGCGTGATTTTAATTTAATACTCTCACCGAGGCATAATTTATTCAGATAGTGAGACCATGACTTCACAATATTTTCTACATAAATTAAGCTCACCGCAAACGCAAGTAACAGTTTAATAATGGCAGAATTTTTTATTAAACGGTTATTAGCAAGCTATTGAGGACAATCCAGGGTCGAGAGATTGACAGATTTTATTTTTTTAAGGCGAAAAGCATTCCGAGAACGGAATGCAATCGGAAATACCTAAAGACAGCTCAAAAACTCAATGGCAAAGAAATTTATACAAGGTTTTAAAGCTAAATCAAATCAAGTATTGCATTTTTTAATTAATCTTAAATTGTTGTTTTTTCTCAGAAGCAATATTGCAATAAATAATTGTACAGAAAATAAAAAAAATAAAAAAAATTGTTAGATAATTCACAAAATATATAGAAAAAAATCCTTGATTGAAAACTATTTTCTAATTTAATTGCTTCTTATACTTATAGTTTATTTATTTCTGGAAAAAAATCTGACTAAAATTGTTAATAATTATAGCAATAGAACGATTTAAAGAGCTTTGACAGACCGACTTCAAAGCAGATAAAGAGATAAAAGACTCAATTGAAGACTACAAGACTACTTTGTAAAACTATTGTAACTGTCAGTATTAAATAAGCAAATGTCAAAACAGTATTGCCTAGCAACAACCTTTTTCTAATTTTTAGACAACGAAGAGTTCGAAATTTGAAATTCTTATTTATAATTGGTTGTAATCCCAACAACACTCTCTGGTAAAAACCAGACCATAGGTGTTTAATTGTTCCTAATGTGCTGGAAACTTTCACAAAATTATTTAAAGAAAAGTTAAAATAACGCAGATATTATGAAATAGTTGTAAGTAAAAAATTATAGTTAATTGGTAATTATATTTTTAAACAATCGAACTAAGATATCGTGGTTCCAAAATTACCATTTCTATTTTTGAATCAGACAGTCGTTGCGGCCAAGGCTAAATCCGGGTGATAAAATAGCCCGTCTGTGACTGTGATAACAGTTTTTTCTCCTATTACATAAGATAGGAATTTAGACAAATCCTTATGTCCTAACAAGTCAATAACAATGTTAAAGAAGTGGTCATAAAATGTGTGTTTGTCCGAATTTATTATACAGTTTTTATAACCTACTAAACTTGCAAATTTTTGTCCAGTTCCCTAGTGTTTTCGATAATTAGGAAATATCTCATTCATTAATTATAGCGTTCTCGCCGTTCTCATTAAAATACAAAATTGGTAAATTCTCCGTCTCGCCAAAGCAAAAACCTGTCCGAAAAATGTAATTTATAGCTTGTTGTGATTCGATCTTTACAAATTTTGTGTATGCAAGAGAAATCGTCAATTTGGCACGCCTTCCAGCGTTTTAAATATTTAAAATTTCGTTGTCGAAATGAAATCGATCATCGCGGAAGCGATTTTGGCAGAGTTCTCCTTGAGAGATTTTTTCATCAATCAAAATATTCGATTTGGCAAGTGTTGGACGTTGTGCAAGTTACGAATTACGAAACCAGTAAAAACCGTTTTGTTTCATTTGACTACAACTGGAGTCCCCACAGGATCACACTAATTACTATTATTAGTAAAATTCAAAATAAAATTTTTTCTTAAATAAAGCCATTGTAATTAGTTAAATCAACAAATTGAAAGTGGTTATCTATCTAATAAAAACTACTTAGAAATAGATAGAAATCTACTTTTTTGCTAATTTAAGAAATAGTTGTCTTGTTTTAGACAATACTAATAGCTAATTTAACAATTTTGTGCTGATAATTTAACTGCAATTAGTTGGAAAATCTGCAACAAACCAAATTTTCTAGCGTTAATACAATTCGCGACAAGTTAAATTTGAGACCTCAAATTTTGAGATTGTTCCAAATTTTCGTTGACACGAATGATTATCCTTTCAAGTAGGCGTTGAGACTCGGTTAAAAACAAAATATGCCGCTCTGCTAAAATGATAAAACAGCAATTAATATAGAATTTTGAGTTACTACTTTGAACACAATTTTCTTTTATCATTTTTTTAACGCAGAAAGGCATTAAAAAGTTTGTTGATTTTTACATAAGCGTTTTAAAATGTCGATAATTGAATTCTAAACACACCAGTTACAAATTTTGGATTATTTTTTCAGCAGTTTTGCTTATAAATTCCTTTATCAGCACTTCCAGTTTATCTGAAACGACCGATAATTTTGGATAGTCTTTTTAGTTTTGTTAGTGATCTTGAATTCCGCAGATTGGGCACGAAATTCTTGTCAATCGAATAAAGCTAACAGGCACGGGCCCTCTTGTTTTTGTCCCTTGTTCTTATTTCACGGTGTTAAATTATTTTGGAAAGTTGAATAAATATAATCCAGGAATGATATCTTGGGAAAGAATGTTTTTAAAACACTATTAATAAATTATATGAACAACAAAATTTAGGTTGCGAACTGACACTGCTGAAATTAGTAAACATTAAAGGGCAATTATTTATGGCTATTCCTTAGATTTTATAACTATTTACAGTGAAATTACCAACAAAAAATTGTTTAATTTTCCTGTTTCCTATATTAAAGTCACCAATATATTTTATTAAAAAAAAAGATTCGTACTTTTTCTTCTATAATAAACAATAAAAATGACCAATTCGTTGTGAATTTGCTTAGATAAGACCCTTAGATAAGAAGGTAATATTATATTATTATAAGACAGAGATATTGTCGCATTGTTATTTGCAACAATGCAAATAACGTTTCTTAATTTATGGATTATTTACTAAAGAGATAAAAATCTAACTTCAAACAGGCTCCGCAACCATCCTTGTCTTTCTAATGAAAATTACATTTACCATCTCACAAAATTCAAGATATAATTATGACTCTATTTGTACAGTGAGCCATTTGGCACAATTATATAAAATAATTGTCTTTTTAAGCGCTTTCGAATGGCATCAACATATTTAAATTTGGTTGATTTCACAAGTTCCCTCAGATTGGATTTATCATTACTGAGCGTTTATCTACGAGGGCTTAAGGCTAGGTTAAATTGATTTTTCTAAGTAGCCTTCTCAATGTTGTTTTTACGCGAAAACTAAATTATTTAAAAAGATATCAATTTCATTTAAAAATTAGTAAAATCTTAGAAAAACTATCTACTTAATGAACGGTTCTAGTCAATTGTAATGTTCTAGATCACGCCAGGAGTCAGTTAGAAAGTTTAGCAAAGGACTTAACAAATATCTTCGTAATCGAGAACGCTATTTAGGAAAAAATCTTTTTTAATCTAGCCTTAAAGCAACCCAACAGTGTTTATTTTCTCAGAACATGTTAGGATTCTTTTCGCTAGTAAGCCAAAATCTCCTCATAGATTAATCGTGATAAAAGGGCAAACGTGTTTGCTTTTAAGGGAGTATTCTGGTGTAGAGGCATGAATTTGAGGTGTTTTTTCGGGTGCTATAAATAAAAAACAAAAAATATTTTTACTATCCATTTTCTGACAGAATATTTATTAATATTTTAAGAATACATAAAAAATAAAAAAAAAGTCAAAAAATTGTAAGTTGTTGAAGTAGGGAGTTGAAAAAAAATGGCGCGCCAAGTTTGTCACGACTGCAACCCTCCTAATGATACGAAATAAAAAAATAAAAAAGATAATTAATTTAGATAAATGCTGCTATCGTAGTAACTAAGAAAAAGTGGGAAAAAATGTTTTTTGCTAAATCTCAGCTGTCCGAAAAAAAGAAAAAATTTTGTCCCATTTTTTTTGCCTTTTCGGAATTTTTTAAATATAGTAATTTTTTTTATTTTGTTATAATAATAGTTAGTACGATAGAGACATGTAATGAGAACACTCACACCAAATTTCAAATAAATCGGTTGAGTAGAACCTGAGAAATCATGACAAATTCTTTGAAAAATGTAGTTTTGAGAAAAACGCGTTTAAAGTTTTGGGTAAAATTAGGTAGACGGCTGATCCCTAACGTCTATTGTTCGATTCGTTCCGTCTAAAATGACTATTGGGCTGATTTCAAGTTGAGATAATACTGGTAGTATTTTTGTTTCCATAGAAAAATAAACAAATTCGGGGCTGTGATTTGCTGTTGTTGTAAAAAAGTATTAAAATTTGCGATAGTACCGGTATTATCTCAACTTGAGATCAGCCTATATATCTCTGAAAATAATTCAAATTTAACAAATCCTTTTAAGGACATATCCTTGAAAGGTTAAGCTTTGAAAATAAAAAATAGATTTTTTTGAATTTCTACACCAGAATACCTTCTTAAAACTTCATAAATAAACGCTTAATAATGATAAGCGAATCCTTGTGGTTTTTCTAAAGTCCATAAATTTTTAAAACAGACTGAAAAAACATCGAAACAGTATAAATTTTGTCTAGAATCATTAGAATTATAGTTTAGTTAGTTTCTAACTCAGACCACTTGTTGCCTACAATAATTTACCTCTTTGCAACCTCACCAAGAAAAGAACAAATTGGAAACACTATTTATAGAGAATAAGCTTATGTCTAGCCCACATTTGCGTTTTTCGAAAACGCTTACAATTCGAAATAATTAGATACTAGAATTAGTTATTTTTGTCTGTATACTAAGAAGCGAAATTTCTTTCAGAGCGCCATGGTCTGAAGGAGCCCCACCGTGTGGAGCAGCTCCAAATGAAGATAATTTCTTCCCTGCGTGATCACGTAACGTACAACGCGGAGGCGCAAAGGAAGGCGCACTATTTCAGTAGGTTATTGGGCAAATTGCCGGAATTGCGATCGTTGAGCGTCCAAGGACTCCAGCGGATCTTTTACTTGAAATTGGAAGATTTGGTCCCAGCCCCACCTTTAATTGAAAAGATGTTCGTTGCTAGCCTACCTTTCTAAATTGTTAGTTGATATTTTTCGAAACGTGATAAACTCTTCTATGTGATTTGTTATATAGGTCGTATTACGTGTATAGTATCCCTAGGGAATTGCCCGAGAATTCCGTGGGTCACGGCCTAAGCTGGTCGATGATTGGGGCTGGTCGAATTTCGGGCAATTTTCAATTCCGAATTATGTTTTTTAAGAAACTTTTGGTGTTGCAGTTCTTGTGCACTTAGACAAATGTACCTTTTCCACTTTGAGAAAACACGTCACTGTATACAATCGATGTTTTTTACGTTTTTTGTAAAAATTATTGTTGCTTACTCTGTAGGCTTAGTTTTACCTAATTGATGTTTGCTGTATCTAGTGCTGAAGCACTAGTGGATCACAATTTTTGTTTGTGACGAGATATATTTTGAATACGCGACCACGAGATGATAACGAACCTGAAGATAATACTCTAAGAAGCAGAAACTTATGTTACAATTTTACGTGATAATGTAATTAGGGTTATAGTAATATATTGTAAGCTTTTATTATTTTTTTTTCAATGTTACCACTACACAATCGTGTGGAACCACTAATATATGCGATATACCTAGTCAAGGCACTGTACATACTTAAAAAAAATATTTTATTTACACTGTTTTACAAAAAAGAATTCTATATTTTAATAGTTATGTAATAAATTTACCTGTCGGGAGTTACCTGCAACTATTTAATTTTTATATTCGCTTTATTTGTGTATTTTTATATGAAAACTAAAATATAGTCGAGCTTTCCCCTTTAAATGTCGACCAAAATTATTGATTCCTAGTTTTTGAAGGGGCTTTTACTAATTTGCGCTAGTTACCAGTCGACTTGAAGAATTAAATGTGCCATTTCATATCTATGATTTCATATCAACAACTGCCTTGGATCGTAACGGATGGACTGAAAAGAGAGTTACCTGAAGGAATGGTCGATTTAAAGTCAACAAAATTGACTCTTGGGGCCAGAGAATTGAGTCGCTTGAGTCAGAAGAACTCTCAGGGCCCCAAGAGTCAATTTTATTGACTACAGGTGTTAGTGTTATTGACCTGCACCTTTATTCTTTATAAAACTTACACCGTCCGCTTATAATATAGTCTTTAAAAAAATATACAAGAGCTTTAGTTGATGTCCTTTTCGCACTAACGGCTTCGTTCAAAATGAAAATAATTTATTGTAAATAAGATGCTAATATAGAGATATAATTGCTATTTTTTTAGCATACGGTTCGGGCAAACGGGAACCTTGCAATATTCGTCATCTCTAGAATTTTTGTACCTGCTTTATTTCATTTTTTTGTATATTTTGACACGGATTATTTTTCAAAAAAATTTAATCCTTTTACCACGTTACGTAAATACTCTACTTAAAAAGCACAACTTGTTACTACGTTTTATAAATTTATTATTGAAACTTGCCATTAAATGCCAGTTTTTACTTGCTGTATTGACTAGATTAGATTTTTTTTAAGTTTAAATTATGTTAGATATAGTTACCAACAGATCCTATATTCTACAACATTGTAGATTATGTGTAATCGTATGTGTTAGTTTTTACCTGATTCTATCGAAAAATAATGATATACTTAAGTGAATTATTATTTCACAGATTTAGAAATATCATAATGTATTTAACCATTTACAGTTTACTTATTTATCATATCATTGCCTTTTACCTTTTTTTCTTTTTGTTAGGTATATATGAAATATATTGTAACAATTTTATTTGATTTAATAAAAGTTATGAAGTAAGAAAACTTGTAATTCTCCTAACCGATTCCTTTCTTAACCGAAAATCAAGATCAAATTTCCCAACAGAATTTTTTTTCAAGCTATGAAATCTAAGACGTTGCTCATTAAACCAGCTTCAACGAATTTAGAAATTTATAACGAAACTTATTCGTTAATCACTCTGAAGTTAATAAAATACACGTAGTGTACACTGCGATGTCTCAATGCCGAGTGCTTATCATCCCGTTCAGCTCCGATCTATGACTCTTTCAGGCTGGATTATGGCGGCAGTTGAAATGATATAACTCGCCAAATTCGAAATATCCTGACAATTATAACCACTTTATTTAATTAATATTGGACTGGAGGTGTCCAATATCTTTGCATTGATATATAGCTTGTCAATCCTTTTATCTCTAACATTCTTTTTCAATCTTGTTGTTAATCTTTTTTTTCTGGCACTGCATGAAGGTTCAAGATGGAAAGATACACTAGTTTGAAGGATTTTTTTTGTATATATAAATCAAAAACAGTGGATCAGTTGGTAATATCCACAAACAAAAGACTTATAACCTTATTTAATAAGATAATAAAGAACAAGTAAAACATTATGTTGTGGCATTTGTCTAATTGGTTTACTGAAAGAAGGACTGGATAAAACCTTCCTAAACCGTGTCCACAACAGAGCTCAAATAACACATTACACAAAACGATAAAAATAAAATAAAACAACTTCCAAGCATTTTCACAATTAAATGCAGGAGAAACGTGCCAGATTAATTTGTCAAGATTTGTAAAGACTAAAATATAAAAAGAAACGTGAAACTTGTGAACAGATATGGTAAAAAATATATAAAACAAATTCATTGATTTTTGCAGAACTATAACTATACATTTTGTAATTGAAAGTATTGATCCAAGAAACAAGGATTAGTCTAAACAAAACCATTTAAAAGTGGTTGGAAAAAACTTTAATAAAGAAATCATTAACACACGAATTTGATAGTCTAGCACCATACAATACCATACACCAATTTTGAACTTTCAATGTTTTTTAATGCGGATTAAAAAGTGTCTCTAAGGCCTAAACTATTAGAGAAATAATACCGCCCTGCAGACCTTATTATACAAAATTTAAGTCTCTACAAATTTTTCTTATAATATTTTTTTGTATCTTTGGCCGTTTGCATAGAATTTTGAACTAACTCCAGTAACTTTTTTGTAATTTTTTTAAATCCGAACATTAAGTATTTAATTTTCTATATGACTTTATGTATTTTGTATGTTTTTTATTTGTTTGGAAACTATTTTAATTGAATATTTTCACTGTTCTCTGTTCTTCGGCTTCGGCCACGCCTGTGACGTCACAATTTCTACATCCAAGCTTAAACTCTTGTAGGTCTCAAATAGCTACAATTAGAAGATTGAAAAAAGCTTTATAAACTAAAGTAGGGAGACTATTTGGCTGAGGAAGCCGAGACTGTAATATACATCTCAATTCTTACTCCCCAAAGATTTACTAATAGTAGTAGAAAATCCCGAGTGATAAAAAGAATGTAGCATCTACAACCCTAGTATCTTGATTTCATCATACAATAAATATATTACTTTCGCAAGAACCAACACAGATAACACAAACTGGCGTGAAAATTTTATAAAGGAAGCTCTTCTATGATGGCGTCTAAAATAACAAATTAAAATTAAATTTAGTAATGCTAAATAGTGGCAAAACTGTCTAATATTCAAGGAGGTTAGATAGGACGGAGAGAGTACAACTTGAAAAAAATGGACTTGCCGCCTTCACTGCGCAAAGCTATAAACTGGTACTGAAAGCAGGCGCATCACGAGGTTGAAGTCAGTAGCGTCACACAATGTAGTGTAAAAAGTTTAAACAAAGAATAAAAACACAACAAAACGACAACAAGAATAACAAAAAATATTAACAATCAGGCAATTCACACAGACCAAAAAAAATCAGTAAAAAAACAAAACAACGTTTGTTTGTAAACAACCAAACTAAAATTAGCATCCTGCGTCAGCTACGCCACTGTGCGAGACCAGACACAGCCAAACAGGATCTCTTCATTTGAAACCTGTCATAAACTGGTACCAAGCTGGTACCAAACTGTTTACACGGGAAGTATAGGGCGTACTCTCTCCTTTCTATCCAACCTCCTTGCTAATATTACAGGTTCCTTATTGGCAGACTTACAGACGAAAATGTGCTTTCAAGAAATCTAAAATCTGTGTCTAGTCAGGTCATCTGTTTAACAAGGTAGCAGCAGAAGTTTCTTGAATCGTTTCACTGTATTTTGGCATTTGTAGAAGTTTTAAATTGGGAAATAACGCTGCTAATTTTATGCTAGTGATACATTAAAATACCGCTCAGCGTCATCGCTGCTGCTTATCAAGGTTACCAGCTGAAGATTTTTCTCTCAGCTGTTAGCAATCGCGGGAAATTTGAACTAAAAACTTAACAGTAGTTAGAGATTGTTTATTTTTATCTTTTTTAATTCTTAATTTTTCACACAACTATTTTTGCCTGTTTTTCTTTTACCGTCGTTTTCTTTTCACTGCATTTTTATCGCGGTTTTAGAGCGACACCACGTGGCACTGCCATTTTGGATCAAAACGCTAACACTTCTTCATTTTAACAGCACAAACAGAATCTGTGGGCATCGTATTCAGAGTCAGTCTCAATTCATTCATCACAAGGATGAAAGTGTGTCTTATGTGGTCCTGAAACGTGGAATGACGTCACAAAAATTCAAAAAAAGTTAGTTATCTAAAGTTATCAATTGTTAAATCGTTGTCCACAGAAGTACTGTATTGTTGGTTTGGTTCTTCAGGCACATTCTGTATTATTAGCTTAAAATTGGTAATTTTTCCCGATTCTTGATTAATTTTTGATTCCGTGTAAGCGTTTTATTTGACATCAGCTGATCGTGAATTTTTTTCATTTACAGGTATTTTTATTATTTTTTTATTTTATTTTTGAATGTACGTTGTTACGAGTTATGGAGTAAGAAGACTTGTAATTTTCCTAACCGATTCCTCTGTAACATTAGGATGAAGAAACATTTTTCAAGCTGTAAAATGAACAGAAGTTGCACATTAAACCGGCTTCAACTAATTAATAATGACTACTTTATTTAATAGTTATTGACAGCAAATTACGAATAATTATGCTGTAAAAACTCTCAAGAAATCGATAAATTACGCTGAATATTCATTCAAAAAAAAATATAACCATTATTTCAAATCTTTATTTAAATACATCAACATATAATATCAACACTTAAAATGCCTATATCCCAGGTATGCCAACAAGAATAAATTAAATAAAAAATCTGTAAGTAACTGCTTCATAACTCTCCTTATATGTTTTCTCGAATGACGTCTATTCTTTTCAAAATTATACAATTATCTTGACACTGAATCATAATTAATCACATGAAAAACGCTATCAGTAAAATTTCAGGATTTTATCTAATTTGCATATGAAAGAAGTAAATGATAGACATAATTATAGCAGCCGAATATCTTGACGTGGGTACATACCAACGAGTTTTTATACGTCTATAGAGGTATTAAAAGCTTCCAGCTCTAAGGTATTAGCGAACGCATTCTGAAGGCAATCTACTTCATTTGCTTAAGTATTTCCTGCATTTAGTAAACATCCCTCGTAAATTTTATCATTCGAACTGTTTCAAAATCAATCAGAACGCATTTCAGCGAAAAAAAATGTAGACAACTACGAGTAAATGAAGAGTGTTCTTTTCAATTTGGTCTCGCAACAATCTAGAAAAATTTATATCAAATTGAGAATTTTTTATTTTTTTCCCATTAAATACAGTCTCTTTTTTGTTTGTCCAGAAACCTTTTTGTGCTTCTGTTCTTCATTTTAAAACAAAAATAGTTTTTTTAAAACAATTTTAAAACAAAAATTGTTTTTTAGATTATCTAAATAGATTTTTAGTCTATTATTGAAGATAGTACTTTACGCAGTAGATGATTCATTTCTATAAAAACAAAACACAAAAATCACTTTCTGGGTGTTTTTTTTTATTTCCCAAATTTATTTCCTTTGATTTTAGTTAGTTTTAGTTCCATCAACTCCAAGACAAGACGCAGCGACCATTCGGTGAAAAGATAAGCACCTTTATTTATTATTAATTACACAAAATACCTCAGTTTTATTACTATTCTTAGTTTTATTACAATTTTTTAACTCTTTTCACGTTTATTTGCATTTTATTAATCAATAAACTTGTGTTTTATTTACAATACCTTCTAGTCCCCTTAAAAAAACGTTTAAAATTAAATCCTTTCGTTTTACTGAGGTGGGGATCCAAGATTAACGCTCGAAATCCGAATTAAAAGTAGATCTGAAAGAAACAGAGAGAACTCGCCGCATATGGCAAAATAAAATACAATTAAAATCAAAAGTAAGTTGAAAAAAAGCAGAGGAAGGGTATTCGCTACCCATCAGGCATGGCAAAAGAAGAATTTAAATATTTGTGGCTCTTTTTTTAATTGTTGTATATTTTTTATGCTTTTGTTTGATGTTCCAAAAGACTTTTATATCATTTATTGCATTTAATTAACTTCGATTTTCAAAATCAGTTAGAGTAGATAAATAAAGAGTGATCCAAAAGTCCTCTAATTAAAGCAGGATTTCAGGGTTGCTTCAACGGCTCAGATGATCGTCTCGGTGACAATACTGCCATACTTACCTTTACAACAACCCTTTCTAAATCCCTCATACACCCCGTTTGTTAATTAAAATTCAATAATTCCTAGACAAATTATAAACAAAAGAATCAAAACGTTCTAATTGTAAAAAAATCAGACATTTAAAAGAAACCAGTCAAAATTTGCTTGAGTTGTTTAACCATTACTAAAATCTTCCAATCACTCCCACCAACCCAATAATAAATAAACTAGATTGTTGCTCTATTTTTTCCCGAAATTTCGCGTATATTCGTTAGAAAAAATCTTGTACCAAACTATTTCAGGAAGAAATTTCCCGCTTTTGCACTATTGCAACACGAGCGAAGCGAGTGCTCATGCGGGAAATTTATCTTCCAGACTTCGTTGAGTAGATAACTATCACTTTTTTCAAAGGTAGCACATTTTCCTGTCAATATTTCTAGTGTTTGCATTCAGCCACATTTTTTCAGTAATTAATTGGCGTGCCTATAAAAAAATCGGCGACTTTTTGTTTTTCAAAGTCCCCTATTTAATAATTGCAGTAATATGAACAAGGTCCTGGTTAAAGCCTAAGCCCTTCTACTTTCTTTTTAATTAAAATGGGATTCATTTAAATTAAAAATTCTATTATTCGATTACAGATCAATTTACTGATTATGAGATGATCTTATATATTTTTATAAGAAACTAAATGCTCTACAAAAAAATCTTTTGTCATAAATTAACTAATTCAAAAATTATTTGAGGTCAAAATTGAAATTATAGTAAATTTGAGAAATATTGTGAATTTTACGTATGTAAGAAAATACAGTAAAATCGGTTTATAAGGACTGTTTAAAGCACCATATACACTGCTGAGCATAAAATTAGGGTCACTTTATAATTTCCATTTAATTTAATAATTTTTTGTCCCTTAAATGCTAAACTAAAAAACTAAATGCTTGTTGTTGCTGTAAAATTTATTCAAAATAATGAAATTTCAGTACAAAATTTCAAAGTTATTTATACTGAATAATAGTGTTCTCAAACACTTCAGTAACGAGTATTTCCTCTTCAGGCAGTGACAATAGCTTGTAGACGGCAAGGCATCCTTCGAATCTTGTTTTGGAATACATCCTGTGGAAGATTATTCCATTCCTGTACTAACATTTCTCGAAGCTCTCTGGAACTTCTGGGAGCCGGTACATGTCTCCGTAAACGTCCCTTAGCCTCATTCCAAACATGCTCGATAGGATTCAAATCCAGACTTTGAGCAGGCCAGTCAAATCTTGTAATTCAAACCTCATCAAGAAAAGTTGTAACCAAACGAGCAGTGTAGGGCCGTGCACTATCATGCATGAAAGTAGTGACCTCTTCAAGAATAACCATAAACGGTACAACATAGTCTTCTAGAATCTCGGTAATGTAGCTGTGCGCAGTCAGAGTCCCATTTTGAATGAAGAGTAACTCTGTACAGGCCTCGAAAGAAATTCCTCTCCATACCATAAGTAAGCCTCCACCAAAAGAAAATCGTTCAGTTACACAAGCTTGGGCATACCTCTCACCCGGTCGTCGCGGTTTTGTCTCACGCGTCTGTCTGAACCTGTGAGACAAAATTAAGATTCGTCAGAAAACAACATACGACCCTTATCCTCTACTGTTCATTCCAAATGTTTTCGTGCGAAATTCAACCTCACAACTTGGTGTTTACGAGAACGCGGAGGGCCTGTAGCTGTAGTTCTAGAGAACAATTCCACAGCACAAAGTCTTCTTCTTATGGTCCACTCGTTTACGTTTACATTTCTTACTTCTTGTAGGCTAGTTCGAAGGAAAACTGCCTTAACCGTTCGTTTTCTCAAAACGGTAGAAACAAAAAGGCGGTTATCTTTAGCTGTTGTAGCCGTTCTTCTTTCGGATCCTGATCTACGAGTAAGCTAAACCGATCTAACACTCTTTGCACACTGGAAGACTTGCACCATAAGCCCTTGCGGTTTCACGCTGGCTGCGAAGATCATCTATAGCCGCCACAACAGGATTTATAGACATTTTATTTAATAACAAATGAAAACACAATGAATTCAATTAAAGAATTCATAATAAAGAGAGAATAAACAGAGAAACAAAAAATTTGCGGATAATCTATTCCAGAGATGTCGATACAAAGCAGCTTTTTTCTGTAAAATACACATTGATACATAATGTTTATTGATTTAAATTGCTTTATATTTCTAAGAAGCACCATTTTAAGTTAAAAAACTGCCCTACTGCAAATATTGTACAATATTTAAAGAATTTTACAAGTGACCCTAATTTTATGCTCGGCAGTGTATTTTCATTTCTGTAATTTACAAATAACTTAATGTAAATTTCATTTGCTTTGTAATTGTAATTTCTACTCTAAAAGTGGCAAATATTAAAGTAGAGTGGTTGGGTTTTGTCGTGGGTGATGACCTTGAACAGATCTGCGTGAAGTAAAACCTTAAATGCGATAAGTGAAACCCAAAAACATCGGACTAGTTTCAGATTGCGGCAAATTTAAAAGTCTGCATGTAATGCGCAGGCAGGGACCCGTTGTTTGTTGTATTTTGTACAATAATACAATAAAAATACAAACTAAAAGACAAATTTAATAGAATAGACTGCACAGCGATTATTAAAAAACAAAAGATAAAATAAAGAATGTGAATTTTTTTTAAAAAAATTTATTCTGTTGACTTAAAACATTTTGCATTATTCTTGCAATTTTGCGCAATCTAAATCGTTTTCCTCGTCGGAAGAAATGTAAAATTCCGAATCGTTATCACTTTCGTCAGCTCTAACAGAAATTATGAAGTCCTCTATATCATCCATAATGTGTTCTCTGGCCATGTATTCCTCCTCGGTTTTTTCTACGTGGTTACATATATTTCTCAATTGTTCCACTGAAATCGTAGCAAATTTGTCTTCAGCTAATTTCCAGACGTCTTCTAATTTAAATGTTACGTTGTGAACGGCCTCATGATTTTTCACTAATGCCCAAATTTTTTCGATGGGGTTAAGCTCCGGGTGATATGGAGGCAACCGTAAAACTGGCATATCAGATTCTGCCAGAATTTTGTCGATCGCAAATTGCTTATACGGTGGTTTATTCAAATTAATTTTTTTATATAATTCTGCCTTTGTTTCTTTGGTCCCAAAAAAATTCCTCTTTCGTTTAGCCATTGCTGCATTGCTGCATTTTTCCATGATGAGTTCGGACTAGGTTTTATTGCCACATTATAATAGGACGCGTTATCCACCACCAAAACCGATTTCCTTGAAATGTTGGGAATAAATTTTTCTTTCAACCATTTGGTGAAGTTGTTGTTGTTCATTTCATCGTGATAGTCGCCTGTTTTCGATTCCGATTTAAATATATTTAAAGCATTAGGCACAAAACCTTGCGCGCCTCCAGCGTGTAAAATAATTAGACGTCGCCCTTTGGCTCGGTGCCTTAAGCATATTATTTGTGCCATCATCCCATGCCATCGGTACAGTATGGGAACTGTGAAGGTAAGTTTCATCACAGTATATAATATTTCGACCTTCTTCTTTGTACTTTTTAAGTTGTCTTAAATATTCAACGCGTTTTAACCTGATGTCCGTTTTTTCAATTAAGATTTTTCGATTATCTGTCGATTTCTTCCAACGAAAATTTAGCTTTCGGATGAACTGTCTAAATGAATCTAATTTCCCAGTAAAATTAACACCTTCACGTTTTACTGCCTCAAATAAAACTTGCATTGTCGGTCTTCTTTTATGAATGGCGGCAAAATTATAAATTACTTTTCGAACTATTTCTTCTTCGAATTCATTCAAGATGCTTTTTGGCGATGGTTTGTTGATTTTTTTACGCGGAAATTGAAATTTGCTATTTTCAGGTTTCTTGCTACCTTCTTCTATAATTCTCCTTACCGTGTTAAGACCAACACCAGTAGCTTTAGCAACACATTCTTGTAAACGACTTAAGGGAATTATAACTTCACCTTTCTCTTTTTCCTCTTTCATAAACGAAAAAACGTTATAAATTATCTGCCTCCCTTGACTATGAACAACACGACCGTTATTGCCCATTATATTGTCGCAAAGTATGTTCTGCAAAAACACATTTATATTCTTGTTTCTAAATTGTACTAGGTATATTTACAAAACTGTAAACCACGAAAAAAACCGAGTCTTGAAAAAGACTGTTGAAATAAAATTACAAATCTGTCAATACACGCAGGCTTAACCACAACCGTTCGAGAAGAAGGAACGAAACGAAATGAGAATGTTTTTGGGTTAGTGAATAGCGCTTAACCAAGACGTGTTTTCGTACTTTGCGCAAAATGACTCATCGCTCACGACAAAATCCAACCACTCTACCAGACTGTAAAAAATAAATCGTTATTTGTTTCAAATTGTAAAAAATTCATGGATTCATAAAACAACTTGAAAAGCATTGAGTTATATTGTTTTTACCCCCTTGTGTTGTTCCCACTCAACATGATCTCAAATAATTTTTTACTATTTAGTTTTTTTGGTTTGGTTTGATAACAAAATTCCTTGAATTAATTAAATTGTTTTTTTGGTAATTATTTTAAATAAAACAAATTAGACTATGTCTAGAATTTTATAAAAAAAATTGCTCCACTTGAAAAATTCAGCGTTATCATAATAAAATTCCAAAATTCCTTCGATATCGCACACTTTGCGTATTTTCTAGTTTTTGTAAATTAAAATCAAGCACCTGGCGTTATCCTGTTGGCCCTGAAACAAGACCACAAAGCAACGTGACTAATGTAGATTGATTTAATCAATAATTGATGATTTGCTTCAAATCTACAAAATATGTTTAAATAAATAAAACATTAGGAAAAAAAATGTTACGTTCATGGACGTTATTTAAATAAGGATGTGAAATAAAACGCCTTTTAGTGGTAGATACACGTTTACTTAAGCATCGTATAGGCCATCAGCCTACCTAACTAAATATTATGTAACTACATCGTTGTTTATCTTAATCTACCTTAACAATAAATTAGCAAATACCAACTTTTGAGTTAAACCTCACTTTTTATTTCGAACTGTACATTAGCTTAATTTTCTTCATATAAAATTTAAAAACTGTAGATCATCTCATCAAGACACTTTCCATTCTGCTTCAAAATAAAAAACCATACTATTAAAAATATTCATTTAGGTATTTACAATAAACAAAAAAAAATTTCTTTAAGATTATGCAAGGTTTCTGTAGCTTTGACAACATTAAATATTATAATTGTACAAAGTAAGGCTTCTTTAAGTATAAATAATTTTACAAATTGAATTTTCTTTTTTTTCAATGTTATCAAAGCGTTTTATGATGCTATCTGATAATTTTACATCATATTTATGTATATATTAATTTTTAACAATAACATTTTTAACCATTTGTTTTTTATACAACACTATTTGACGAAAAAAAGTAAATATATTATTATACAAATAAATAAAGCACACCATGAGTTAGTTTTAATTTTTTTTTTAATCATCTGAATTGTTTCTTGAATCCGTCACTTTAATGACGTCTAAGCAGTCTTTGGTATGTAACTTATTAAGTACAATTTTCTTAAAAAATATTACAGTCCTTTTCTAAATTTAGGACACGCGATCACAAAATAAACAGACATCAAATCTGTAATAAGAAACAATCCAGGACCGGCTCAAAATGAACATGAACCGTCACTAAATACTAATCACCCAAAAATTTATTTAAAAAAAAATCAACAAAAAATTTATTCGCCTCCTCCCGTCACTGTCACCTCTCGAAACATGCTGTTCTCGGTTGATAAAGTAGTGTTTTCAATGATGGGAGAGTCGGGTAAACTCGAGTCGGAATCATCTTTGTGGTTTTCGGATTTTTCTTCAAGAGTATTTTTCTCAGCAGTGGGATCTTCCTCTTCTTCGAGAATTGTTTGGGAAACTTCTTCAGTTGAGGATGTCCTTTCGGATTGGGTAAGTGGCTCGTGGAGTTTCATGTCTTGAGCGCGCACGGAGGCCACTCCATCGGGGGAACCACCGTCCTCGCCGCAAGGTCGCAACACGAGGTATAGGAACAAGTCAGATAGGGAGATTATTCCGATGACTTTGTCGTCGTCATCGACCACAACAAGCCTATGAACCTGAAAAAAAATACATTTATTCTAACACTCAAAAGAATAAGTTGATAGCCATTATAGCATTTCAAAAATTACAGCTTACTACGATTCATAACTGACTCAAATACTCAAGGAATCAGTTGTCCAAGCGATTGGTAGTAAAACAACAGAATATTTTTCAAAATAATTCAGTAAAAAACCATTTCTTCTGTTATTTAAAATACAGTTAAGAAATGTTAGATGTCAGGTTTTAAACACTGTTTTTTGTTGATTTAAGCTAATTTTAAAGTGTTGGAACATATCGTAGCTTAACTCGTTTAACTACAATCACAATTTTCTCTAAATGAATCAGAGAAGAGGTAAAAAGGTTACAGAATAATTTACAAATGGTAATTTAAGCTTTATTTTACCACCAATCGGACACAATTAATTAAGTTCTCTTTCGTCATTTGTTTTAACCCCTAAAGTATCAAAACTTTTAAGTGAAGGTCAGTAACATAATTCGACAAGAAAAAAACTAAAAAACTTCTACCAAATAGTGAAGTAGAAATAGTGGTATAGAAATTTGAAAAAATAATTTTTTTTATATTTTCAAAATTTAACCTTTTAAGAATATGTCCTTAAAAAGGGTTTATTAAAATTTTAATTATTTTCAGAGATTTAGTCATTTTAGACCGGGATGAATCGAAGAATAGAGGTTAGGGATCAGCCGTCTACCTAATTTTACCCGAAACTTTAAACGCGTTTTTCTCAAAACTACATTTTTCAAAAAGTTTGTCATGATTTCTCAGGTTCTACTTAACCGATTTACTAGAAATTTGGTGTGAGTGTTCTCAATACATGTCTCTATCGTACTATTATTATACCAAAATAAATTTTTTTACTATTTTTAAAAAATTCCAAATAGGCAAAAAATAGAACAAAAATTTTTCTTTTTTTCGGACTGTCGAAATTTAGCAAAAAAAATTTACCCCATTTTTTCTTAGTTAATACGATAACAGCATTTATCTAAATTAATAATCTTTTTTATTTTTTTGTTTCGGCTCATTAGGAGGGTTCAATAGTGACAAACTTGGCGCGCCATTTTTTTTCAACTCCCTACTTCAACAACTTATACCATTTTGAGTTTTTAATTTTTTGTCATTTTTCATTTTTTTGTGTATTCTTAAAATATTAATAAATATTTTGCCAAAAAATGGATAGAAAAAATATTTTTTGCTTTTTATTTATAGCGCCCGAAAGGACACCTCAAATTCATGCCTCTACAGCAGAATACCCCCTTAAAAAACACAATTGAATATTGTTTATCGTAGTAGGCCATGTTACAAAAATCAAAAGTAAAACCCTTAATTTAGCAACCATAATTTACTTTATACGCCCGCAAATCAGGGCGTAATTTTTATCTATACTCAAATTATCTTTGGGTAACATTAGTTTAGTAACGTAGCACTCAAAGGGCTTAATTCTAAATCAGATTTACGCCGGTGTAATTTGAGTTGCTAGGGGCAACGTCGTAACTTTACTATACTCTATATATTAGCTAGCGTAACTTTGCGCTACTCCGATGGAGTAGCGTAGTGATTTAGAATTTCAGCAAAACTTACAAATCAAATCATACAAGTCAAATTTTTTTCAGTATTTATTTCAAAAATTGTTAAACGAGCAGTGAAGACCTTATTATACCTTTTAAAAAACAAAAAAACTGACTATTTTCATATCGATTTTTTGCTAAATTAACCGAATTTTTTTTATTTTGATTTAAAAAACCAAAACAATCCAAATAAAATAAAACGTTGTATGTAGCCTCTCGAAGATTTAAAAGCCCTTCGAAGTCGGGCTTTAAACATGTTATAGCCCTCGTGCCATAACCCCTTTATTATGCCCTTAATACATAATTTACTATAATGTCGGATTGTGTATATTATTTGATAAAAATAATCCTCTATTCAACTACGAATTAGATGAGAAATAATCCACAATTCTTCTCATTCTTTCTCGTCTACGAGAGAACAAAAGACAGTATATAGCGTCAGCCCGAAGTTAGTCTAAAAATGCCGTCTTTTTGTAAGAGTAAAAAGCGCAAAAAGCACTCTAACGTTCTACATTTCACAAAGAACTAAAACTTTATGACACTAAATGGTGTAAACTCTGTAACTACAACAAAACAAATTTTGAAAAACAAGAAAACAGTTTGATTACTTAAGTTTATTGTAAAATTAAAATACAAAAATCAGTTAATAATAATCAAACAAAGCACGACAAAAAGGCAATTTGATGCCAAACTTTTGACATTTTGGCATTCTTGTGTTGACCAATTGTGTGACGTCATTACTTGTATTCATCTGTCATTGTTGTCTGTTGTTTCATCTTGTTTTCATTCTTATTTCATTAAGAATTTTAATTATTGAAAAAAAATAATAATAATAATAAAATATATAAATTACCTCAGTAAATAACAAGCGAAAAAAGAAGTCTCTTTGAAAGGATTTAAAATCAATTCAGTTTTACGATTTATATAAAACTTTATCGGTTTTATTTACAAGAAGTTGCCATTACTGCTATAAAGTCTGTTATTCAACGACATAAAAAAAACAGCTCAATAAAATAAACCACAGATCTA
This sequence comes from Tribolium confusum, assembly GCA_029207805.1. NCBI lineage: Eukaryota > Metazoa > Arthropoda > Insecta > Coleoptera > Tenebrionidae > Tribolium > Tribolium confusum. The sequence goes on from JALGAY010000004.1 coordinate 4,950,040, forward strand.
AACTTGAATTTAATGTCTTACAAAAAGCCCTACTCTTTTACTTCAAATTGTTATTTAATATTTTTTTATAAATATGTAAATTTAAGAAAAATATTTACGTAAGTGGAAGAGTTAAAAATGAAATAAACAGTTTAAAAATACTGTTGTTAAAGTATAATTTATCAATTTCACTGTAGTTCCTTTTTATGTACTTGTTGCCTAATAAATTAGCTTATTCCGTTCAATAAACATAATTTCATTGGAACAAATCCAAAAATAATAACCGTTCAAATGAAGGATAATCGCCCACATAAGCAAATCTGGTGTTAAATTTCATACTGAAATAAACATAATTTAAGTGAAGTCAAATCGACACATTCTTAAAATTTTGATGTGGCAGGAAGTAGAAATGATTTGCTCCCGTTGCTAAGGTTTTTCGATATTAATTTTTTCGTCATTTCAATCAAAATCATACAACAAATATGTAGTATACATCTAGAGAGAAATGCAACTATTTTTTACAAATAGAAGAATAGAGAGAATCTCTCCCTTTGTAGGTAATATATTATTTTTCTTACCTCTGCTTTGACGATCTTATCCATAATTGTAAACAACGTTTCATCGAGTTTACATTTATGCACTCCTTCGAACCACTCGTTCCTATGTTCATTAGCTTTCTTCAACGAAACGTCTAGATCATTATAAGTCTTTTCAGCAGCTAAATTCTGTAAAAAAAGTTCGCAAACATTTTGATAAATCATATCTAATCACCCACTTACAATAACATCAAATTTAGCGTAAATATCAACGAGCCGACCTTCATTATCAACAAGAGGAAGTGCCGAAACTCGCCTCTCAACAAACTTCTTCAAAGCTAAAATAATCGAAGTGTCCTCTGTTGCTGTTTCAATATTCTCATAACTACCAATCCGAACTTCTCGTAACGTTTTGTTCATATAACTAGGTTTAGGAAGTTCGTTAATCTGTAAAATAATTTCATCAAAAACAAGCAAAGATTTAATTAAAACTTCTTACATATAAGAACAAAAATCTTAGTATCCTCTTGTGGGTTAGGATATAAAGGACGTTTCCCGTTTCGGGATCAATTACTGGTAATCTGTGGATCCTGTTGTGGATAAGAGTTCGGATTGCGTCGTATAATGAGGCGTCGGGACTAATGTAGATTAAAGGACGCTGATCCTTCAGGACATGCCGCCAAGTATCCAATTTGTGTTCCTCAAGTTCTTCCATTGCAACGGTTGGTGATTTGTAATACATTCGCAGGATTTTTATAAAGTCAGTTATGGTCAACATTCCGACGAATTCCTGCTGGTTACTGTCCCACAACGGCGCCGCTCGAACACCTAGAAAATATCACAAAAATTATAAACACAAAATTGAAATAAAACGTGAAAAGCACCAACGTGCGTTTCGATAAAGTTGCCATCCTCAGGTAAGAATTCAAACTAGTTTTAAGTTGCAACGCGCGTTGTGGTAAGTGTTTGGTGTTAGTGGGTGCTCTTTAAGTTTCATTAAGTTTCATTCGACACACCAAGAAGAAGATATTAATCAACAAGTATCTAAAGTAGATGAAAATGACAATAGAGTAAAATCAGAATACAGAGTGAGCCTGTTAAAAGTACTTTTAACAGATTCACGCTGTATGAGGCAAGCAAAGATCTTTAGATTTAGAAAATGTCTCTTTTATTACCGAAAACCTACTATAGAGTCTACCTAGCTTGTTGTTTAGATAAATATTCAGAAAAGTCATTAGATCAGTAAATAACAGTAGTGCCACTCCGGTTAGAACCATTAATTAATAGAATATAATCTCTTTTATTAAAGAAACCATACTATAGAGTCTTAGTAATGTCAGTAAAGTCTGTGCAGCTCCCTGGGTGTGCAGATTCAATGAGAAGGTAACGGGGGTAACGTTGCTGCACGTTCGCACATAAAACCTACTATACAAGGCTTACAATGCAATGTTAGTGCAAGACAACGAAATGGGGGGCCCTTACTGCACTTTCGGTGCAACAAATTGTAAAATTAGGGCTATCAACTATCTTACAAGACCGAAAGTAGCTCCTTCGAGACCGCTATAGACCCCCTTAAACAAGCAGAATTTGTAAATTTGAATTTCAATCATGCAGGCTTTTTTCTCATATAGCGAGGTCGCCAATTAGTTATTAATGCAATAAGTTGCAAAAAGAGGGTCTTTGTGAGTGTGAATCTTGAACCACAAGTGCAACGAGTGGTCCAACACGTCAAGAGCTTAAAAGACATCGATTTTTCAACGTATTGCATTCAAGATTTTTTTTCAAAAATAATGATCTCAATCGAACATTCGCATTATACAGTAGGCAGACAACAGGTTGCTATAAATGTAAATATTGTTGTTTACCGTTTTTATAAAATTACAACCTGTCAACTAAGGTTCTGTTTTTAAGTTCTGTGATAAACAAACACAAAAATGAGCTATTCTGAATTTGATTCCGACATTGAAAATGCTGCGGAAGCTGCACTAGCAACGCTAGTACCCGAAAAATCTAAGAAAATTTACAAGAAAACGTACTGGAAATTTGGTAGTTGGTATGAGGAAAAAATAAAACAAGTATTGAAGAAAAAGTACTTTTGGCCTATTTTTCGAAATTATTTTCCATGTATAAGCCGTCTACTTTATGGAGTACCCACTCAATGCTAAGAACCATGATATATCTTAACAAGAATGTAGATATCAAAAAATTTACAAAGTTGATTGTATGTCAAAAAAGAAATGCCAGTGGGTACAGGACTAAAAAATCGAAAATATTCACCAAGCCAGAGATAGAACGTTTCATGAAAACAGCTGGTGATAAAGACTATTTATTGGCAAAAGTTGTGCTAATTACTGGGATTTTTAGCGCGTTACGCAGAGAAGAAATTACGTTTCTGAAGGTGGAAGATAAAGAAGATTGTACAAGTTTTATTAAAGTGAAGATACCGAACACCAAGACAAAAATTTTACAAATGTTTACAATAACTGAAGGATTTGTATATGGAATTAGTTTCTTAGAAATTTTCCGCAAATACGCACAGCTTCGACCTCCTCATACTGAACATCAGAGATTCTTCGTAACCTATAGAAATTTCAGGTGCTGTACGCTACCCGTTGGTATAAATACTATTGGAGGTATGCTTAAAAAAATTGCAGAATGTCTCGGTCTTCTAAATGCAAAAGAATATACCGAGCACTGCTTTCGCCGTTGTTCAGCAACACTCTTAGCAGATTCAGAAGCAGATATTACATTACTCAAAAGACATGGAGGAACGCGATCGAATTCTATTGCGGAAAGTTACATAGAAAACTCTGTTGAAAGCAAAAACGCAATTTCAATAAAAATTATGGGAAAAGGAGAAACTGTATCAAAGAAAAGAAGAATCTGTGACGAAAATAGCATATCTGAAGTGGCGTCTACAAGTACTGTTTCCACTTGTATTGAAGTTCAGGAAAGAAATCTGTAATCTTCAAATGTTCAATTTAGTCACTTAAATAATTATACTTTTCATGTTTATAATAAATAAATAAAATAAAAAATGTATTTTTCATTTTTGAGCACTAGTGCTTAAAATTAAGTCACTTTTACGCACTAATGCGTAAAAGCACGTCATTTAGCAATCAGAATGACAATCAAAAAGCCACTGTTATAAAACGCTGTAACAAAAAAATATATTTCTAATTTTTGTTTTTGAAACTGTGTGTCAACAGATTTTTGTCGTTTTTTTTTAATAAAAACTTCTATTTATTCTATGTTTTTTTTTTGACCAAGTGTGATAAAATAAATGTTTCCGCTTTTCTTTGTTTGTTTTATTTGTTATCTAAGTAATAAAAAATTTAACAACGTGTTTAGAAAATTATGTAGATTTGTGGTAGTCACACTAAAAAAACCTAATCTTTATTTTCGTTTTATTTTCTTGCAACAGATGTTGGATTAAATGTACACAATTAAACGTGTGTAATCCGATAGCAGTATAAGTACAAAACAACTGTCCTTGAAGGACAATAAATGCTGGAGTTTCCGCATTGGCTCAGGATTCGCATGCAGAAAACTGCTGTACGACAAAAAAAAAATCGACAAACATAGAAATAAATTTCCGGGTTTATCGTCTGTTTTAGAGAAAATTAAAAATATAATTTAGTTAGAATGTAAACATGTAAAATCTGACATTTTGCAAACATCTCAACGACATGCACACTCTGAAACATTTTCATTTAAAGTGACAGAAGCAGGAATTCTACATTCATTATTCAAAACTTTCAAGAGTTTTATGTTAGGGCATAAAATACTAAAGTGGAATGAAGTTGTTATCACACGTTTCTAAATTTTTTGTTTTAGTACAGTCCATCAGAATATTTTAGTTTTTTTAATTTTCAAAATGGTGAAATTGAAAATTTTGGCGCCAATTTTAAAATATCTTGTAACTTCTTTCACAATTCATTTTTTTTTACTGAAAATAGTATATAATAAAAACGTTTTAAAGAACCAGAAATATTTTTTCGAGTATTTTTTACTTCATTTAACAAACGGCCAAAATTAGAATTTATAAATTTCGATTTGTGTCAATGTTTTGCCCATTTCAACAACTTTTAAAAATCGGCATCAAAAGAGAGCCACTTTGCGCTGTTTTTCTCCTATTTGACGCCGTCAAACTCTGACTAATAAAATTAGAATATTTAATGTACCAACAGAAAATCAATGAAAGTCCTACCACAGTTTTAAATTCTACACGTGCTCTAAAGAACGTTGTCGTATTGTAAAATTAAACATACCGCATTCTTTAATGTAAATAGCTGTTACAATAACCATACCCTCCATATTTTTTTGCCAATAAAATTTTCTAACGATAAAAAACAGTTTTAAAAAACAATGCGTAACGTAATATGTACTAGAATAACACAATTTAAATTTGTAAATTATAAACCACAAGTTAGTTTTTTAAAGAAAACAGAAATCGATAATTCAAGCTACAAAATTTTACTGTAATTAAATTAAATCCTGTTCCAATATTATAGCTAAAAATAAATTAAAAAAGCAATCTGTTTCCGGAAAGGCAAATATAAAACATTTATTTACATTTTCTAAATTCAACAACTAATATATTATTCTGTAATATACAACAATCATTTTGTTTATATAACTCACATGTTAAAATTAAAATATTGATATAATAAATCCAAAAAGTAGGTAACTTTATCATTATAAAACTATCATTCCACACAATAGTTACATTCACATGTGGTAATTTAAATTAATTTTAAAGCGATTGACCAGGAGCGATTTTACCGGTAATCGTAGTTATTACTGTGTGAATATAGAGTTATTTATTTATCAAATTATTGTTGTTTGTATTCGTGTATATAATAGAAATAAATTATTTGTTATTAATCCAACTTTTTAAATCAAAGAACCCCGATATAAAGTGTTCATTTAAAAAAATTCTCTAAAATGCTACATCATTTTGTTAAAAAAATATACCGGGTGTAAACGAAATTAGGCTCACCCCATTTTTTAATAGTATTTTTTAAAATAGAAAAACGAAACTTAGGAAACTTATTATGTTAGAAAATCTCCATTAATTGAATAAAAAATAAACTTTTTATCACTTCCGGTTTTACCGGAAACGACGGTAACTTTGGATTTTTAAATAGAACACTATACATATTTTTGTATTTTTGGAATCTACATTAAATTCTGAGTGTAATAGACTACTTTTTATAACTTTTCGAAAAATAAATTTATTTTTTTTGTAATTTTTGTTTTTTTATCTAGAAAGCTGTGATGGTTAAAAAATAGTTTTAAATAATGTAAGCAACCATTAAAAAAATATAAGCTGTATTATAAATGCTCTAGATTAGAAAATACAAGACTTTTAATTAAATGAAATTAGTTTTTCCGGCTTAACTTTTTCTTTTTCAAATGGAACAATAGTGGCTCATCCGACTCTTTAAATTCATTTTTTTTTGTGAATTTAAAGATACCAAAATTTAAAAAATCCATTTACCACTTTTTGTAATATTTACAAAAACAATTTAGAGAAAAACTCCGAAAATGTTTACTGAAAAAAAATTTAAGCAAGCTGTGCACTAACGTCAAAATTTGACTAAAGTAACAGTTTAAGCTTAACGGCCGTATTTTTCATTTTGTTGTCTGTGTAAACATATTGTCAAAATGCCAGTGTATTCAAAAAATTAAAGAGTTGATATGCTGCTTGTTTATGGAGAGTGTAGGAAAAATTCTGTTCAAGCAGCAATGGTTTATCGAAATCGGTATCCCAACAGACGTCACCCATCACGTCATTATTTTAGCAACCTTAGAGAAAAAAAATTTAGAGAAGGGCCTGATTACGTTGAAGAAAATTTTATTGTATGAAGACACAGAGATTGCTGTTTTAGCGTGAGTAAATATGCACCCAACTAAATCTTTGCGAGAAATTGCCACGGACTGCGATATAAGTCATCAGTCAGTATGGAAGATTTTAAAAAAACATAGATACCGTTCTTTTAAATACAGTTTACACCAACATCTCCATGAAAACGATGATGAAAGACGATTGAATTAATGTAACTTTTTTTGGAGCAAATGGGTGAAGATCCATTGTTTCCTAGTTGCATCTTTTATACTGATGAGAGTCGTTTCACTAATAATGGCGTTTTTAACAGAAATAATACACGTTACTGGGCTCAAAGAAATCCCCATCTTTTAAGAGAAAATAATTTTCAAAAGCGTTTTGGTTTTAATGTTTGGATGGGTATTGTTGGACAACGACTTATTGAACCCATTATTTTTTATGGACATCTGACTGGACAAAGATATTTAGAGTTATTCCAAAACGAAATAGAAGAATTTATAGACGACTTATCAGTAAATGTGTTTGGAAGATTATATTATCAGCAAGATGGAGCACCATCTCACAATTATAGACCAGTCGTTGAATATCTGAACCACAATTTTGAAAATAGTTGGATTGGTACTAATGGCCCTGTTAGGTGGCCCGCTAGATCTCCTGACCTAACCCCGCTAGATTTTTTTTGTGGGGTCATATTAAAAATGAAGTATACAGAATTCCGGTTCAAGATCGTCAAGATCTAGAAGCCAGATTGAGACACAGTATTGCACAAATTACTGCTGAACAATTGCAAAACGTTATCACAGAAACTATAAATCGCGTTCAAACATGTCAGGAAGAAAACGGAGGACATTTCGAACATTTGCTGTAACAATAAAATTTTCATCGAAAACTTTTTTTAGTTCCATATTTAATTAATCTAATAATAATAGCACCAATGTGTATTATAAAATTTCTTTTCACAATAAATGAGTTACGACGTAATAAACCATTACGTCGGTTACATTTTCTATTTTTTTTTTAAATTGTTTTTGTAAATATTACAAAAAGTGGTAAATGGATTTTTTAAATTTTGGTATCTTTAAATTCACAAAAAAAAAATGAATTTAAAGAGTCGGATGAGCCACTATTGTTCCATTTGAAAAAGAAAAAGTTAAGCCGGAAAAACTAATTTCATTTAATTAAAAGTCTTGTATTTTCTAATCTAGAGCATTTATAATACAGCTTTTATTTTTTAATGGTTGCTTACATTATTTAAAACTATTTTTTAACCATCACAGCTTTCTAGATAAAAAAACAAAAATTACAAAAAAATAAATTTATTTTTCGAAAAGTTATAAAAAGTAGTCTATTACACTCAGAATTTAATGTAGATTCCAAAAATACAAAAATATGTATAGTGTTCTATTTAAAAATCCAAAGTTACGGTCGTTTCCGGTAAAACCGGAAGTGATAAAAAGTTTATTTTTTATTCAATTAATGGAGATTTTCTAACATAATAGGTTTCCTAAGTTTCGTTTTTCTATTTTAAAAAATACTATTAAAAAATGGGGTGAGCCTAATTTCGTTTACAACGCTGTGACTATAGAAAAGCCAAAGTCAAGTCTATTTTAGAAATTTCCAATTATTTTTATTAAAAACTTTTTTATTTGTTGTAATTTACAGTTGTTTCGTAGAGAAGTGTTTTGATATCACTAGATTAAAAATTATTTACCCGCGGCAATGTAAAAATTGTAACAACCACAATTGACAGCAATGGCAGTCGAATTTAGCTAAAAAAAAATTTTAATATTGTTTTGTAATAAAACGTTTTTTAAGTGAGTACTTTATGCAAAATTCAGTTTGTTGCCAAATTCTAGCAAAACCAATGAATAAAAGAATTTAGATCGCCTGAATTTTTTTCAACTGTTCTCAACTTAGTTTTGTTGAACCGTTACGAAGAATGTGATTACAAAGCAAAACTTTGTTAATTTAAACTCACAATTCTGAAAATTCAGCGAAAAACTTTTACGGTTATTCTAAAAAAATAAGTCTGTGACTCCTGGAAAATCCATGACACAGTGTGCATTTTTTCTCTCGTTTAAATTGGCAAAAATTCAAGGTGTTTTAACTTCTCGGGAAGTAAACAAACGGAAAAAGGTTATTTTTAGTTAATGTTAGAAATAATTAATAGGTTTAGATCCATTTATATAAAATAAGAAAGTAAATAAAACTTACCGTTGTAAACAAGAGCGAAAAACGCTTTTTTGACCAAGAGTTGGGTGTCAAAAACCACCAACTTGGCCGAAGTCGGGATGAGATCATAGCACTTGTGGAACTTGAAGAATTTGACGAATATTTGAGATTCATCCTCTTCTGAAACAAAAATCCTTAAATAAATAAAGAAATTTGACTGATCTGAATTGATTCCACGTTTTAAACAATTCGAAATTGTTGTACCTTTTTCGAGAACGTCTGCAATCCACTCTTTGTATTCCGGCGATACATATTCGAATTCTTTGATTTGATCGATACTGTAAAATTCTTCCTCTTCTTCGATCGTGGGCAAAAACAAACGCACATGATTCGAGAAGATGTGCAAACGTAACATTCCCACGCTCCCACATCGCACAATACACCCCCAAATACAGCCACAATAATAAATCTCACCGCATTTTATAAAGAAAAAAACATTTCTAAAAACACAACTGCCCAAATTTTCTCGTTCATACAATAATAAATAAAATCAAACATCACTAATTTAATACAAACAGAAGTGGGTTTATCTGTGGATCAAGAGGTCACTTGATTAAAACTGTTTCAACATCGCAAAATTTCCCCCTAGGCAGTGTTTATTTGCGATTTTTTTTTTTAATTATATAACAATAAAGTGAGCTTAATTCAAAGTTTTTAATTTTTTTGTCGGTCATACATTCGCGTAAGGAGCCCCGTGGAAAACTGAATAAACGTCAAGCTATTATTGGCGTCTATGAACCAGCTGCCAAAATACTGAACGAGCGTCGCCAGTCGTCGATATGATTAACGAAAAATGATGCTGTACAGTATTTACAGACACAACTTTTGACATTCAATATGAGAAAAAAATTCGGTCATAACTTGCAATTACAACAACATTACAGACAGCATTTTACAGGGTCATAATATTTGATCTTTATGACTGGTAGTGTTAAAGGTGGCTTCTGGTAATGAAATATTGCGATTGCTCTAATATTTTTTTTCTGTATTTTTGTTTTATCGAAATCGGAACGGAGAGTTGAAGAGGGTCGACCCAAACTGAATGACGTGAGAGCTAATAGCAACACGATAAAGATATCTGAACTAAAAACAGCACATTTTAATTTAGAAGAAGCAAACTTATCGCAATTTCTCGCTAATACTTTGAACAAAAGTTTTAAGTACTTGAAAACTCATTTGTATGTATGAATTCAACGTTATTATGTTACCTTCTGAAGTGATAAATTATCTACAAAGAGACAGAATAAATTACAAAATATTATTTCTAATTTCAAATTTTCTCGAGTAAAAATTACATTTAGCTACCTTGTACTAATTTTATGTAAAATCAAAATTTAATTAATTTTGTTTTGAAGCGCAAGCACCTCAAAAGGACTGCAATTTCAACTATTTACGAGTCGGTACTAAACTATTTATATGACATTTCAAATTAGTGAATTCAACGATTTTAATAAAAGTCAGGATAATTATAAAAGTTGGTGGCATTTCTGCTTTTTAAATTTCTTTCAAGTACCATAGAGCTGGTGGCAACTTTGTATAATTATAATTTCATCATCATTGATAACATTATACCTAAAACGTCATGTACATCTATGTAAATTAAAAAAAAAGATCTGACTTGAGTAGTCCTGATTTGTTATAAAAATTAATTTTAAACTAAATTTAAATTGGCCGAAATTATTTACGAATTATCCTGTACGCCACTGATATTGTTGATCGTAGAAAACTGTTAATAGATCTTCAAATTAACAATTTAACAATAGACCAACGCGTTAAAATTAATAAATCTTATTATAAAAATAGTGATTCTGACTTAATCCACATTTCGCGCTTTACGAGCAGATTATGGTCGTCATAATCGTCCTACAAAGCAAACCATGTTAAATACAGTGAATAAATTTGAATAAACTGGATCTGTTACTGATATTGTAAGGCCTGTGCATCATCGAAACATTCGCAATGCGGAAAATATCGCTTCTGTAGCTGAAAGTGTGAAAGAAGATCTAAATTTGTCAATTCCTCGTCAATTTAGGCCTATCTTATGGCTCATTATAGCGCATTTTCATCTGGATTTGCATCTTCATCCGTATAAAGTCCATTTGACACAAGAGCTGAAGCCTGCTGATCATGAACAACGAAGAACATACGCAAATTGGGTGTTGGAAAAACAAGCCGTTGATGCTGACTTTTCGAACAAAATTTTCTTCAGTGATGAAGCTCATTTTTCGTTTGATGGATACGTTAATAAGCAAAACTGTAAAATTTGGGGCTCAGAAAATCCACAATTGATTGTAGAGAAGCCATTACACCCGGAAAAAGTCACTGTTTGGTGCGCATTGTGGTCTGGTGGTGTGATTGGACCGTATTTTTTTGAGAACAACCAAGGACCAACCGTTACCGCCAATTCTGAGCGCTATGGTCGCATGTTAACCGATTATTTTTTTACGAAAATCGAAGATTATGATCTTGACGATATGTGGTTCCAGCAGGATGGAGCAACCAGTACAAGCAAATCGAGCTCTTTTGCAAGAGAAATTTCCTGGACGTGTGATTTCGCGATTGGCTGATGTCAATTGGCCTCCAAGATCCTGCGATTTGACGTCTTTGGATTTCTTTTGTGGGGCTACGCGAAAGATCGTGTTTACGGAAATAATCCTCAAACTCTTGACGAATTGAAAACTAATATTCGTAATGTAATGGCCGAGATACCACCCGAAATGTGCCGGAAAGTCATTGAAAATTACCTCAAAAGGATCAAGGCCTGTAAGAAGTCCCGTGGAGGACATTTAAATGATATCTTGTTTAACTAAAAATGGCAAGGATCAATCTTTAAAATGAAATAAAAAAATTTTTTTAAGTGTTTTTTTTAAGTTTACTTTATCAAGCTCGAATTGGATAGCCCGTTAATAATAATAATAATAATAATAATAAACAATCAAATCTATCTAATCATCTCATCAATAACACTTACTATGTCGTTTAGTGTTATTTCAGTTACGTAATAAACTTTATTATATAACTAGTGACGTAATAAACTCAAATTTATTTATAATTTTATACAAATTTGGTTTTGTAAAACATTTATTATCTCAAACACAAAAATCTATTTTTGTAAACATTAACAAAACTTCGGCATTTCTCAAAGTTTAAATAAAACTTTTATTACCAATATTTATTTTAGAAAATCGTTAATAGCACAGCAGAATAAGACATAAGCATGTCAAAAATAAACATAAAAAAAATTTGAGAACGGCAACAAAAATTTTTCAGATATAAAACAGACAAATTATTCGAACAGAAAAACCATTTTGTACATCAGAAAAGATTCTCTTCACGACATTATAGTATGTAGTAAGATACAAAAAGACCTTGCACGACAAAAAATAAAGATATTGAACACCATAAAAATAACATTTTTGTTGTAACTTTTTAAAGCGTAGCTGTTTTGTTGGTAATATCTTTGCTAATCTTCTGGAGCAGAAGGGGTGAGTAGCGTCAACCCGAATTTGGTCTGTATAAGGGGTACGTTTTTGCGAGGATTGTTCTAAAATAGATTGAACAAATCCATTATTCGTTATGCGATTTTCGAGATTAATAATTGATGTTTTAGAAAAATCTTTTCTGTTGTTGATTTAACCTATTTTTCTGTGCAGATGATATCGTTTGTTGCAATTATTTGTTATCTGTTGAATTTTAATAATGTGCAATTTATTTTTCTGGTGTTTGGTACAACAAGAATATCTAAAATACTCTTCTAACGTTCATTATATTATTCTGCTATGCACTGGCTTTATTTGTCATGCTAACAACCATTTCTGTCGTTAGAATATACTTTTCTGGTAGTAATAATAAATTACACTCTTTAATTTCTTATTGTCGCTACTTGTTTGAAGCCTTCCACATCAATACCGTTTTTTCCCAAAAATTTTTAAGCTACTACTCTTCTTGCTTGTGGTAGCAAGCTTGTGGTTATAGTTATTAAAGTTCCACTGTAATTTAAAAATTCTGCATAATTCTTAAAAACATTATTGTCAATTTCTTTTGTAATAAACTAGAAATAAGTTTGCATCGTAGTAAAGTCTACAAAAAATCACAAAATATTCTCAAAATTTTAAAATTCTTTTGTACAAAAATAGAATTGAAACGGGACATCAAAGACATGTTCTACCATAATTTTCATAACAAGCCAGCGATATAGTAAAAAAATACCAAAAAAGACTTATTTGAGAAACTGTAATTCCTTAGTGGTTATTTTTTTTTTAATAAAAAACAGAACAATTATTTAAAAAAATTTTGTTTCTTTATATACCTTCTTGAACTGAAATTGTTGCTAAAATTTTAGATTTTTTCCTTAGATTTGAAATAACGAAACTTGGAATAAGTTAAGTGGGGCTGTGTCGCAGTATCTTAGAGCATCTATTCCGTATTTAGAGCTAATTAAGCTTAGACCATTCACGGAGCCGCTTCGCTGTAGTGGACTGCTAATCTCCTAACCTTCCTGTGCGTGAATTACACGCCAACATGCAAGTGAGAGAAAAATATACTTTGTTTCGTTCTTTTCAACACCGCGCGCCGGTCTAATCAGTTGTCAAATTTATTTTGCATCAAAGTTGGAGATTAAAAAAAAACAAACAGACAATTTTAAATAGAAATATTATGTAACATTTGCACAATTTTTAAAGCTAATACAACTTATTTTATTCTGCATACTTATATATTTTTTCTTACACTAAATTCAAATTTAAAAACATGATATGGCAACGTTACAAAGCAAGAACTTGAAATCGTTCCGGCACAGCAAAGGACCAAGATATACTTTTGTCCTTTAGATCTTTTCATGCTTTTCTAAACCGTATTAGCAGTCCATTACAGCGAAGCGGTTCCGTGAATGGTCTAAGGAATTAAGTAATTTTTTCTGGTAAAAACTATTAATTTATTAAAAAAGTTATAACCAAAGTAAATAATATATTTATTTTTGTCTCTTATTATCTCTTTAATTACACCGTAATTAAAGACATTTTGCGTATCGATTGGATCTTTTGTGGTCATGTAACACCTGAATTATATCCTCGTTCAAATAGTTGCGCTATCGATTGAGTTTGAATTTGATTGTTGCTAAATTACTTTTAAACTTGCTAAAGTTCAAAAGTGTATTTGAATCTTTGACACTTCCTAGTTTATACATTCTTCATTGTTTAACATTTATACGAAATGAAAAGAGCAAAAATTATACTGTAACATTTAAATACCTAAAGAACCATCTTAGAAGCATATTAATACTTGATTTCAGAAAAGCCATAACGCTTTGTTATAATAGATAACTCCCAGAAATAACAGCATTGCCTTTTAAGCATTTCGGGAAACAAATCAAAACTTTACTGTTGGGTAAAGCCTAATATTTAATTCCGTGTAAGCGTTTTTTCGAGATCAGCTGATTGCAAAGCGAGCGCAATTTGCTTATTGTGAAGATATACAACAAAGATATGAACAAATACACCAAAATACAAGATGATCATTCGATAATTAACATTCTAGTTAATTGATTTCAGTTAGGTGTATCAGCTGACTTTTTTTTTTATTTGAGAATTTGTTCAGATTATTTATTTTATACAGTTCTTTTATTTTATTAACATCTGCCAACTACGAAACCATTTAAAAATTACTGCCACCACCAGCTCCCTAAAAATCCAGTGTAGTAAGCTTTATTAATTATCATGTCAGAGATGAGAATAAAAATTCCTGCGCTCATTTTATATCTCATTTCCCATAAATTGATAATGTCGTGCCAAGTATAATGTTTCTCAAAAAAATGAAAATAAAAATTTTAAAAACCTGCCAACTTTGATAGCAAAAACCTAAAATAGAATAATCCACACCTGGAATAAACAGCGATCTAAAATTAGATCGATGTTAACTAAAAATATCCTGTCTGCATTATTTGATGGATTGCATTAACAGAATGCAGCTGCCAGAAGTAGAACAAAATTTCCCCAACGAGATTATCCACCTCTTTGTGGTCTGGCTGACTGCCGAATTCGGCCGTTAAAAATTTCTTAATATATCATCGAAAATATTTCTGTTATCTTGAGATAAATCAAATTGCTCTAATAAAAACAACTGTCATTTTTCTCTCATCCAATTCTTGTCAGTTTAAAGCAAACATGGTGATGGATAATAAACAAATCAATTTTGAAGTGTAGCCTTGAATTTGCATTAAAATTCAATAGCACATATTCGCAAAAATAACAACAAAAAATTACGAATTTAATCTTTGTTATGTATTCCGATAACAATTTATAAATGACTCGTTACTGTCAACAGGTAAACACGTTTTTAGCAAAATATATCATTTAAATAAAAAATAGGTTTTTAATTTGTGTAGTGTAATCACGTTTTTTCAAAATTATAATTGCAAATTAAGGAAAATAAAATGAAGAATCATGACAAACTATTGAATAATATTCAAATTCACAATTAAAAATGAATTTAACATACAACAGGAAAATGATTTCTTTTCGTCTATCATAACAAATTATGTCATAGTTTTTTATTTATACCATGATTTCAGTCTGTAGTATTGCACAATTATAACGGATTTCATCTCAAAAAAAAAAACAAGAAAATGCAAATCAAAGCAAATATAACATTTACGATGCATAAGTGTTGAAATAAAAAGCCAGTCAGCGCTTTTATTTATAAGTAGTAATATTTTCAGTATTTTTTTCCCTACCTAATTGTTTATTTCAGCTGATTACAAATGATCTGGCATCAGAAAAAAGAGCTACAACTCAAAACCACCTTCATATTTTTTTCTGACATTATTACCTCCCATTAAAGTCGCTTTAATTTTAGTTCGTAATAAATCATAGAATTTAGAATGTTTTCTACCTTTAATTTGAGCTCCCATTTTTAGATACATTCCGAGATCCTAAACAGTTCAAATTTCAAATCAATTCTCAATGTACTCGCATAATTTAAAAACAAATCGTAAAAGCTGAAAAACGCTGTATTCATGTGCCAAAATCGAATTTTTGATAAACATTTCAGTTAAATTATCCTGCACCACAAACAAATTAGATAAAGAAATGTATGCCAAAACCAATATAGCTGCAGCAGTTTAATAAATTAAAATTTCAACTCACCTAAATCCGATATATTGACTTTTTCTAGGAACGGATCAACCACTGGTAACTGAAACAAAAGAAAATTTTCATTATTTTCCTGAAAAAAACACAGAGAAAAAGCTCTGGTTTATTACCAGTGCTTTCTTGATGAACGCTTTCGGCGATAACACCAACGGCTTCCTCTTCGCGTTATTAAACCTCGAATACCAGTTCCAAATTCCGGAGGTAACCGGAGGCGTAAGTGGCGGTGAAGGTGTTGGAGGTATTTTCGCGTTGGTGTTACTTTCAAGTGAAGAAAATCGCCGGAACATTGTGACTATTCCGGGTTAGTTACGCGACGCATTTCTGCCTGAAAGTGTACGTTTATACTCCGGGAGCTTTTGATTGAAGGCGACAATGCTTGGCCTTGACCTTGAGCTTTTAATGCGGGTTTTGCAAGGTACTTGTGGGGATTAAAATAACTGCAATGGGTGCTATAAATTTAACGCGAAATATTTCAAGTTGAAAAATTACTAAGCTGACGGATAGTGGGTGTTGTAGACATTGATTTTATAACTTTTTATTGTGGCTTAATAATTCATCCTTCGATTTTATGGAAGGGTTCACTTTTAGCGACAATTGCGTCTTTACAAATTCACTCTTTTTTTTTAATAAAGTTAGTAAAAGAAAGATCTGGGAACGGCAGTAGGTTATTTCAGCAAAGTTCTGTAAAGCGTATAACATCAATATGGTGTGCTTAATAACTGTGAACAATATACAGGTTCTTGTCATAAACAGGTCAGAGAGCTTTTGTTGGTCCAATTTTAAAGCGTTATATAAATTCCAGAAGATAAATTTCAAATAACAAATTTTGAAGTTGAAATCAAAAAATAATAACTGTCTAGGATCTACAGGATCGCAACAGCTGTAAATGTCGGTTTGAATTCTGAATAAGCTTGCAAACGAGGATTTTCAGACATCTAAAGTTATTATTTACAGTTACTCATGCTATCTTTATAAAAATTGAGAGCCATAAGCAACAATGTCATTAAAATTAGGAATCAAAAGAAACAGTTTTTATAAATAGGTTTTAAGATTTTAATTGTTTAAGGAAATGTCGACCGTAATTCTCTTTTTTTAAAAACTGTCGCCTCTGACTTCCAATTCGTATTTAATAATAATTAGGAGTCGCAAGCGATAGTCTACATAAAAATTGTAGGCCGCAAGCTGCAGTCTTAATAAAAATTAGAAGTCGCAGATGACAGTTTTATTAAAACTGTTGAGGATTTTTAATTTTTAAGGATTTGTGACCTGCTGCTCCGAATTTTTATAAAACTATCTCCTAAAGTTCCCAATTTTTATTACATAATAATTATAAAAAAAACCACAGGCAACAGTTCTTTACAAATTGAAAACCTTATTATTAAATAAGAACAAGATTTTGACTTTTTAAGAAACTGTCATGTCGCCTTTCCATCCTAATTTTAATAACACTGTCGTCTGCTGCTCCCATTCTTATTTAATAATACTTGAGAGCTACACGTGGCAGTTTCTTACAAGCTGTTATTACATTTGAATTGAAAGCCGCAGGCAACAGTTTACACGAAAATTATGAGCCGTAGGCGACAGTTTACAGAAAAATTAAAAGCCTTAGACGAACATCATGGAAATTAGAAGCCGCAAGTGACAGTTTTATTAAAATTGTGTACAATTTTCAATTCTTGAAGAACAATCACCTGAGACTATTAATTTTTATGAAATTGTCTCCTGCGGCTCTCATTTTGTACAAAACTAGTGCCTGTGGCGCTAAAATAATAATTAGAATAATAATAATAATTATAAATAAAATAATAATAATAATTAGAAGTCGCTACAGTTTCTTAAAAATTGAAAACTGTAAAGTCTGTTTTTTTGCCAGAGAAAAACCAGTAAGCGTTCGAAATTTGAAACAAGCATTCGTAAACCAATCACAAATGAATATTTCAAATTTCCAACACTTATTATTTTCTTTCTGGTAAAGATACAAGCCCGTAGATACAATTGTAACAGTAAAAACTATTTTTAATAAAAATAACCATTTCTGAATTAATTTTTAATACAAGTAGATAGTAAAAAAATACTGCTCACTTGTAGGTACACTTTCTAGGTGTTTTTGTGTTGAATGGTAGAATTTTTTTAAAAAATAATTATAAATATAATAATTGGACTGTATTTAACCAAATATGATACACAACATTTTTTCCGACATCTCTTCAGTCCCAGAGCATAAAAAACAAAAATTAAAACACAGAACTTTTATTTGATAAATTACAATCCTAACAAGTACCCCAGAAGTAACTTCCCCTGTATTATTTCTAGTTTATAAATACAAAATAAGTAATTTATAATGTTGTTTGTATTAATGTTTTGATTTTTTCACTAGCAAATCTAATAATCTTTGTATTGGTTCTGTCAGTTTTTTTTTTACGACATACACTTCATTTTTGTATTGTCGCTGCAAAAGCTATTTCAAGCTATTTCATACTACAAGATGGCAAGGTGCAGAAGTAGTAGTGATAGCAAAAACTGTTATTTTTTAATAACAGTTACTACCCGTTACTGTTACTTTAAAATAACAGATAACAGTTTTTAACAACAGTTACTACACCTTACTGTAATTTTAAAATAACAGTTAAAAATAGCTGTTATATTCAAAACTCTTATTTTCAGATTGTTATTTTAAAACTGCTAATTTCAAACTGTTCTTTTTAAGCTGTTAAAGCGATAAAATAGTTAATTCGCTATTAAATGTTCATTTTGACCAATCAAATGTCAGAACTGTCAACTTAATCGCGAATTAAAAGTTAATCGCAATAAAATATTGTGACGCGAACGACTCAATTCTAAGAAGCGGTGAATCAGAGTATCGAGTATTGTGTTGTGGACCGCTCACTTCTAGGAACTGAATAGAACTTCGAGTATTATTTACGTTTTGAATGGGTTTATTTATTCTTGTTTACGTCGGCATTGTTTGTCGCTATTGTGATTGAATTCCAATCATCTTGCCGAATTGAAATAATTCAGGAGAAACGCGAGAAAATACTCGAAAGTTCTGGAAAGAGTCCATACCCCTATATATATGCGAGACAGCGAGTCAGTCAGTCAGTCTGGTTTTGGGAGAGCGACATAAAGGCGAACTCCGGCGATATCCAGCGAATTTAGAAAGCGATAAATTAAAGTGTTTTGTGTTCCGTTAGTGATTTAGAATATTAGCTGTGTTAATTAGTTGTAATTAATTTGATTTGTAAATAAACTTGCCGAGAAATTATCTCCAGCTCTTTAAATCAGAAACCCACATATAATAAACGTCACAATATTTAATTCATCTTCTGTAAACCGACCCTTAAAATACTTATTTGAAACAATAATTAAGTTAGACAAACCGTTCAATACACCAGTAAGTTCCGTTACTTTTCTTATCAAACTGTTATTTTTACACTGTTAAAATATTTATTTAAAATAACAGTCTAGTTTGATGAACAGTTCAGTAAGTCAATAACTTGTCTGTTATTACTTAATATAACAACGAGCTTTATTTTGTAACCGTGTTAATAATACTTTTTATAGCATATCTATTATCTATCGATAAATAAACTTTTCTAAATATCATAAGAGGCCTATTCTGTATCATTCTGTTAAAAATAACGAATAGGTAAAAAACTTCTTTTTAGGAATTCTGTTAGGAAATTAACTGAATTTGCTAAATTTAACAATGCAGGAGAAATTATTATCTAACAGAAGTCCACTAAAATAATATTTTAGAAAATAACAACTTAAGAGTCGTTACAACAAGACGGATTTAGATTGGTGTGATTGATAAGTTTTCCTTCCAATACACCGTATTGCTACAAGACGGATGACAACCATTGATAGCATTAACAGTTGAGTTTTAGCAGTAACTTGATTTTGGTCGAGTCTACACCCGGATCTACTATATCTGCTTCAAACAGTAGTTATCTTAGAAATAATAGTTTAGACTAAAAATAAATGTTATTTTTTTTTTAACAAAGTAACACTCTGTTAAAAAATAATTGTTCTAAAATAACCGATAAAAAATAACAATCTATCTTTAACAGAGAGTTAGCACCACAATCATAATAAATTTTACAGTCTGAGACAAAATTTAACAAAATTTATTAACGCAAAAGAACTGTCACATCTGTTACCAGCTAAATCGATGGTTGAGATATCTAAAAATTTTGTCTGCATTTCTTTATCGACAAGCTGGAAAAAAAAACAATTTTCTCGACTGTTTAGAGATTGCAAATTTTGATTTTAAACTAGTGTCATACAACAAACCTGACATTTTTCGATACTAAACGACTAAAGAAGGCCTATGCATAAAATCCACACTAATAAAAAAATTACTGTTTATACAAGGTGATTCACATAACAATACCAGTTTAATAACTTAAAATACGCCCAAAACGCAGTTCACAGAAGAAATTAGATTCAAAACATGTCAAAAATTCTTCTAGAAATTGTGTAGTGAATTTATGACATGCTTTGTTTGCAGTTACTCATGCGAACCATCTTTTGGATGCATTTAGAATTTACTGACTCGTAATTTTATGTTAATCAAATTGTATGTCAAAAAAATTGAAAAATCTAGATATCCTTCTAAAATATTTTTTCATAATATGTACCAATAATAATAATAGAGTGACAAAAGAAATAACAACAAATTGGAAGATGTAAAATCTGACTGCTCATAGAACACTCTGTTTATGCCATAGTTACAAGTTGTAGGTTTTAACAAACAAAAACAAATATTTTTGGTGTGATAAAAATAAAATTTTAAATTATCAAAGAAAAAAATGTTTTTTTAAATTGACCTCTGAACTATTATAACCTGTTTAAGTTGTTTACATATTGTCCATAATCAAATATTTAAAAACTAATAACAATAAAGTAACTCCATACATCGAATGTGCTATTACGAACAAAATCACTTTTTTAATGCATAATAATTCAATTATTAAAAACATTTCCATCGACAAACAATAAAAGTTATTATTTATGTTATAAGAGAAATAAATACGTGATAATGTTTATGATGTCATATTGGTACTAACTGGTTTACTTAAATAAAAAACCACACGCAAATCAGTTTTGTAAGACTTTTTTAAATAATTGTATTTAATAACAAAATCGAGCAAGAAAAATTTCCATTTTTGTCGTGAGTTAGAACACGTGTCGTAGAAATTTTCTCAATCAAAAATAAAATACTTTATCTAGAAACTCACAGTAGGTGTTTTAATGGACAACAAAGTACCCCCCACACTATTAAACCCATTAAAAGATATGTTGATGAGATTAAACTGATCTACATACGAATTTTGAAACGTAAACAATGTTTAAAAATCTAAAATGGTGTATTTAACAAGATCAACAAGTTTAATCAAATAATTAACCAACACCAATACGATTATCTCTGCCCGCCCACTGTATTTTCCACTTAACGCAATAAAGACGTCGAACCTGTCCAAAAACTTAGCTCAAGAACCCGTAAACAACTCGATTATGTCATCGATGTTCATCTTAAAAACTTTTCACATACACTGTTTTTCCCAAGGCCGTTTTTCCATAACAATAACAAAACCGTCTTGAATTTTTCCAATAGCCCCGCGTGTCAATATTAGAAAATTTCGGTGTTATCTCAACCAAACATATATAAGCCTCTAATTAAACTTGACGTCAGCGTAAAATAAATTTTCTTGTCCATCGTTTACCCTCTTCTACTAGCCAAACATTGTCGCTTGTAAATCTTACGTCAAAAAAAAATCACTTGTTGCGTCCGGCCCGGAACTCCGGTAAATCCGGTCAAACTACAACACTATCGACAACAAACACATCAAATCATCCGGACAGCGGTACCGATTATAACAAATAAAAATGAAGAGACCCAACAACAGCACGCTTGCGTCGACCATTGAATTGATAAACATTGGAACACAAAACGTGTAGGATTCTATCATCACACGAGACCGTTCCGTCCTTGTTTCTAACCGAAAGGAATCGATTTAGAAACTGAGAATCACCGGCGAAATATTATTAACTACGTGCAGGAAAATTATTTAACGTTTTCCTGCTTGTTTTCGTCCTGTCCCAGCCAAAGGAATGACTAGGCCATCGCTCGGACGCAGGTAATCATTGCCAAGGACGACAACTGGTTCCGGACTAAGAAAAACTCAAAATTGTTCATTATAGTTGATGCATTTAACCAAGAAAATGTGACTAAACTTATAACTAATCATAATAATATTATAATCTCATTACTTGATTTCATGATCATAGATTTTCTGTTAATTAAAAAGATCCAGAAATATTGTTATATCAAAATTTGCGGGTCAAATTGCCAATTTGTAATAAATAACTCTATTGTTATAATTATTTACAGCTTTATGAGCTAATTTCAAATTGAGATACTACCGGTAATATAATACTTCTCTATAGTAAGAACCAATCACATCCCAAAAATTTTTTTTAACTTCCCATACATATACTTCCCAAACTATACATATACAACACATTCTAATTATAAGATACTCATGAGCTTGGGTGTAAATTGTCTTCCTAAGTAGCTCAACAAGAAATATAACTGAATTATGATACTAACAAGCCTTTCACGTGTTTTTAAAAAAATTAAATGTTTACTTTTAATTATAAATTATTATTGGCATGTTTACTTCTATTTATAAAGTATAAAATATGTTAAGTATTGTAGCAGGTGAACTCCTGTCATAAAAGACAAGCGCTTGAATAAATCGAATATTGGTTGAGTTACCTCATGAATTTTAAAAAAAGTGTTTTTCTGTATAAACCTCATTAAAAATGTGCCACGTTTTATAAATAGATAAGGTAAAATGTCACATTAATGAAGACTCTCATTAGCATGTATCGAAGTTTGATGCTTGAAAAACAAGGACTCTACTCACTTCACTAGCTTTATAACAAACCTCAAAGTGAAAACACGAAAAAAGAAAAAAAAAACTCTAACAGGGATGTTCCTCGACTGTATTGATTTGCTTTGAACTGAAAAAAAAACTTCTGAAATCGGCAGCGAAGTGAACAAAATAGTTGGTAAAGTAAATTAAAATAGTCTCTAAAGTTGCTGACTCATATGCCAAAACGAAAAATTTTCAGTAAAGTTATAAAAATATGAATAAAGAGTACCGAAAGTAATTTAACAAAAAAAAAACACAATATCAGAAAAAAATATTTTTATGCAATTATAAATTATTCCCTACCGAAATAAAAAAAATGTAAATTAACAATGGGGTAGAATTACCAATCGAGTGTAAATGCAAGAGATTTTTAATTAAATTATTTTAAATACGTTTCATATTTCAACAAACATGCTACTAATTGAAATTATTCAACTGAAATTGGATAAAAAAAAAGAAGAATTTAAAAAATGCAGGAATATCAATCAAATAAACTGTTTTAGAAACAATAATTTTTTATGAAAAATAAATTCACTTCCCAACAATAAAATCCTCGTCAAAGCAGTGATATTACGATTAGAATTGTTTGTTTTTGTATAAATAAAAAACAAACACAGTCAAATGCACACATCAAAATAATGTAGAGAGCGGAAAACTATTTCATCCTGAAACAGGTTTTTTGCTCTGCTTTCAGGCCTCTCTTGTCAAAAAAATATCATAGATAGTCCTCTACAGCGTCTTTACACATTACTAAATTATACAGGTAAAGACGTAGTCAAAAAAAAAATCAAAAATTAAGCACCAATAAAAATTTGTTAGATTTTGAAAATAATTTACCGATGCAAATGTCGATATTCTCTTAGAATCTTCAGTTTCATTACAACTGTTTCAAATTACGACTAAAAATCCACAAAAATTCAAAAAACAGCGACTAAAAGAGAGGAAAAAATAAAGATTAAGACAACAACAAAAGGTTCCAGAAAAACCTAAAAAGTAACAACTAAAAAAGAACACAAAAATTACAATTAAAAGAACAAAAAAAAATTGCTTCAAAAAAACAACTGCATAAAAAAGAAGAATCAAGGAAAACTTGTGAAACAAAGAGTGAAAAAAAAAACAATACAAGCGCAGCGATAAAGAACAGAAATTTAAAAAATTTGATAGTTTTCAAGATATTTTAAATAGAAACGTTCTAGGAAGAAAATAGTTAGTAGATAAAAACAAAAGTTACAGTAGAAACTACAAAATTAGAAAAAACAGAACAAGTTCCTTGAATTCTTTGTAATTGAATCATCGCCATAAGTTGAAACCCTTAAACCCTTTAAACCCTAAACATTTATCAGTTTTTGTATTATTTTTTTATAAT
This sequence comes from Tribolium confusum, assembly GCA_029207805.1. Taxonomy (NCBI): domain Eukaryota; kingdom Metazoa; phylum Arthropoda; class Insecta; order Coleoptera; family Tenebrionidae; genus Tribolium; species Tribolium confusum. The sequence goes on from JALGAY010000004.1 coordinate 4,974,093, forward strand.
TTTTTTAAATCCAAAATAATTTTTTAATTTTCCTGGCAGCAAAAAGAACCCTTTAATTTGCAGAACCCTGAACTGTAAGTCCATACAGAACATGTAACAAGTTGTAATAACCCGGGTTGTACAAAGGGTACTAAGAAAATTTCGCAATATGAATCAACCAAGTGCTGAAGGAGTCTACCTGTTGGTGTATGTTAAGACACACTCATATTTGCAAAGTTAATTGCCGGGACAAGTCGCTGGGTTCACAAATTTATTAGTAGTAACAGTGCAAAAGTGCTTGGTTCGTGCGTGGTTTAAACATAGACCAATATTTAGAATAAATGACCCTTGCACTAGGTGATGTTTGTCCACATCGTACCAATAGATTTAGGTGATAAAAAAAATTCCAAAGATGGAATTTTACTTTAGAGGACGCTAAAAGGACGGGAAGGCCACGAACGTCGTATACGGAAGAAAACATCACTGCTGTGCGGAAAATGCTTGACGAAAACAGACGAATAACCTACCGCCAGAACAAGGAGACCTTAGGCTTAAATGCACCAAAAATTTGTTCAATTCTGCACGACCATTTGCACGTGAAAGAACTTTGTTGCTCTGGGTGCCGTATAGTCTGACTGAAGAGCAAATGACACGACTGTAACATTGTGCCGGGAAATGCTGAAAATGATTGATAAAGGGCAATCTCATTATGTGAGCAGTATCGTAACAGATGACGAAACTTGGTTTTACTGTTATGATGTGCCGACCAAATCTCAAAACAAAGTTTGGGTCATTTACACTCGTAGCTGTCTGAAAATCCCGATCAATATAGAAGAAAGTGATAACTGTATTTTTTAAATCGACTGGAATTGTAGAGCGTATCGTTTTGGACACACAGAAGACAGTCACAGCAAAGTGGTACTTGCCTAAAGTGATAAAATCATTGAAAAAAGAACGACCGAATTCAAGAATGGCCAACTGGTTCCTCCATCACGTTAACGCTCCTGCCCACTGCGCGAAAGCTTGTGCCGAATATTTGGCCACTACAGGACTGAAAATTTTTGAACACCCTCCTAGCAGTCCAGACCTTGCTTCCTGCAACTTTGTACTGTTCCCGCAAGTGAAAATGAAGCTGAAATGGAAGCGGTTTTCCAGTGATGACGAGCTTTTGAAGGCTTGGGATAACAAGTGTGTCTTACTCCCTAGCGAAACGTCGCAGAGCTGGTTTAAGGATTGGTTTCGGAGGATGCAGAGGTGTATCAAGTGTGGTGAAAATTACTTTGAAAAACTTCAATAAATAACGCTGTATTGCAAACTTTTTTAGCACCCTTTGTATTGTAAGCGCGTTTTGATATCAAAAATTTGTTTTTACATTTTTTCCAACAATTAATATAATTTAACATCGCACATATGAGGTCAATGTCAAGTTCAAGTGAAGAAAAAGAAAAACAGTTTTTGTGCGATAAAATACTGAGTATTTAAAAAATGCCCTTGAATCACAATAACACTAATTTTGAAGTAAGCTCTGTGTATTGGTATTTTGTAAGCGAAATTGTAAAAAAAAATTTATTGATAAAAATGTGATTTTTACGAATGTCGACTTCAGGGACGAACTGTCAAATTTTATACAAGATGCTGAATTAAAAGGTCGCCAAACATTTACAATGCTTTAGTCTGGAAATAGATACAAAAAATAGACTTACACATTTTTAGTATACTTTTTTTTTTGAAAAAGATAAAGTACTTGGTGTATTTTTAAATTTTTCGAAATGATGGAATGTGAACAAAGGTTTTTGAATTTTAAATGAAACTCTGATTTCACTAGATTTGCTCTTATTTATTTAATATAGTAGAACTCTGTCTGAATAATATTTAGTGAATTAAAATTTTTTATTCGTTTGAATATACACTCAACCGCAAAATTAACCGGACACTTGATTTTTGTCCCGTAAATTTGCGAAAACGCTCTCTACATTGATTTTATATGACTACACATAAAAAACAACTAAAAGAAAGGATATTCAATTTTTTTGGGTTTACCTCTATCACGCAGATTACCTTTTGTACCTATTTTCTTAGGCGGCTTCCAACCAGAAAGGTTTTGTTTGTTTTACACGTCTGTCAAATTTCTGTCGATTGCTGGTTCTGGTTTGTTTAATTTGGCTTTTTGGGGAAGAGATTTGTTGTAGAAGTAATTCATATTGTAATGAGTCCCGAAGAAGCTGCCCAGGCTGTTGCTTTACGTAATGATGGACGCAGCATACGATTTATTGCAAATGTGCTTAGCTTTCCTAAAAGCACGGTATCCGATGCGATACAAAGGTTTAGAGCAACTGGTTCCTATTCCAAAAGACCTGGACAAGGCAGAAAACGAGTAACAAATAAAGTGGAAGACTGATTTCTTCGATTACAAATGCTGCGGGAACGGACTCTTTCTGCTACAGCTTTGGCCAGGAGACTGGCGGATGTTCATGGGACCATGATTTCTCCTGATACTGTTTTAAAAAGGTTGAAGGAAAACAATTTGACATCACATCCACCTGCTACTGGCCCTAAGTTGAACGCAGAGCCTCGCAGACAGCGATTGGAATTTGCGCGAAATCATGTTGATTGGAATATGGCCGAATGGGGCTCCGTTCTCTTTACGGATGAGTAGCGTTTCATTAGGTATTCACCTGATCGTTGTCAACAAGTATTTAGACGCCCGGGGGAACGGTATGCCCAGTGTTGCTTTGCGCCTAGAGAAGCATTTGGTGGTGGAGGTGTAATGGTATAGGGAGAAATTTCTTTGGAGGCTCATACAGCTCTTGTAACGGTGCGGAGAGGTAGCATTAACGCTGATTGGTACATTAGGGAGTGTTTACAAGAGCATGTGGTTCCATTTGCGCCATTTGTAGGGGAAGAGTTTCTCTTAATGCACGACAATGTGCGCCCTCACACAGCCCAGATTACGCGTCAGTACCTTCACGACGTTAATGTTCAGATGCTAAGGTGGCCACCCATGAGCCCTGACCTAAACCCCATTGAGCACATATGGGACAACCTGGGGAAAAGGATTAAGCAGAACTACGGCGAGTTTCATACAACAGTTGAGCTGGAACAGGCGTTGCTGAATGAGTAGGAGCTAATAGCCCAAGATGAGATCGCAGACCTGATTGCAAGTATGCCTCGACGAATGAGAGCTGTAATTCAAGCCCGAAGAGGAAATACTCGCTACTGAAACCATTTTGTTTGCAGTTTTCTTAATTTTGTTTTGCTTTGTTTTGTTACTTTAAATCAAATTTGTAAATAAATATTTATTTTTGAACATTATTAATGAAAATTATCTTGATTTCAATTTGAATGTTCATCATTGCATATTTTCAATTAAAATTATTTTGAATTGCAATTTTCGTCACTGAAATTTTTCCAAAAAACTTAGTGTCCGGTTAATTTTGCGGTTGAGTGTAGATCCACGAAAAATTTATTGAGGGAAAAACCGTTAAAAGTTGCGTTTGCAAATTGCAATTTTTGTAGCTACTCTACTGTTCTCTGGTAATAATAAACAAACACGTATTACTTAATTTATAGTCGATTTATCTTCTCCTTAACAGATTTAATACTACGAAAACCAATTTAAAATTTTTATTACTTGCTTTTATAGAAAAGTCGAGTCCCCTTTTAAGAAAGTCAATTTTATTAAATTACCTACTTTAATCACTAAAAAAGCTACCAAATAAACACAAAAAAATCGCTTGTCATTCAAAAGATATATGGTGTTTTTATCAGCATTAAGTAATAAAATTTAATTCAACAATTACAACAAACCAGTTTTTGCACAAAAATTAAAACATGCAAAACTAGTTAAACTTGTGAAGTATGAATCTATAGTATTATGATGCAAATTATAACTGGCAAATGCAAATTTCCTTTGTAAAGTTGCGTTACAAGACTGGCCTGAAAAGGTACTTGAAATACGCTCTCAACAAAATGTAAAATTTTTCAGAAAGCACATCAAAAGCATGAAATGTGCAATTAATTTTTTTAATCGACGTAAAAACGTAAAAAAGATGTATTTGACGCACGTCTCTTGAAAGTCAAAGATATATCAGATAATCCGCAAAATTCCATCCAGATAACCGATTATTGCCGCTAATCTACCACTTCGAACGCGAAAAGGCTAAGTATCTCCCAAAATGCACACAAACGAAATTTTAAGCATCAAGCAAACACACTTCGATTACCTCCGAGTGAGATTTTAAAACTTTAAAAACAACGCGCAAATACCTCAGCCTACGCGAGTAATCCACAGAGGGCGCCACCTCTCACGACTACTAATTAGAATACTGTATAGAAACTCAATTTTGTAACTTACCCCTCTCGCATCGCGGAAAAGTATAGCAGCGTGATAAGGATCAAGGAAAGCATCTGAAGCCCTATGGGGAATGATAGTTCCAAGAGATTGCCGCCGTCTTTCAGTATCTAAAGATCTCTGTCTCAAATGTGCACCTAAAACAAAACAATTCATGTTTAAATGTAACTGAATCATGATGAATAAACCATAGAGCTTGTTATCAAAAGATGTGGGTGGTTAAATGAAACCGAGTTGTTTGTTGATACAAATAGGATTTCTGCAGACTTTGTAACAAATAAAAATGAATGAAAAGTAACTGAACTGACTGTAGTTGGCTTTTTACTAGAGAGGAACTAATATCAATAATAATTTGAAATAGTTAATACGCTTCCTAGTTTCTCTCTAGTAAAAAAAAAGTCTTTTTATAGATATCTTAATACAAATACTTAAACCCTTAAGCTTAAATTATCCCTTCAAAGACGTCCTACTGAGACTATTAGTATTATTACGATACCTCTAATCTTGTTATTTGGTAAAACCGAAAACAAACATCTGGTATCAGTCAGTTTGTGTACTGTTTTCGATTTTACCAAGTGTTAGACTAAAGAAGTCGTAAATCGTATCACTAAAGCCTCAGTAGGACATCTCTGAAGTCATTCTTTTTATTTATCATGGAAAAAGTATACAACTATCTCACTTAAGTCCCTCATAAATTAGTTTGTACATTTAAAATCATAAAATTCACGTATTTCTAGCCAAATTATAGTTTGAAAACCCTACCTTGATAGTAATACCCTCGCCGAATATTCATCATAGTGCTTCATCTACATGACACACTCAAACCAACAAATTCTCGATCGGTTTAGTTTGATTATAAATCAAACACTAAACTGATAACAAATAGATAATATATCATTATCAGAAGAGTATTTATTTTCTCACACAAATTAATGGATATGACAATATTTACAAAATTCCCCTTTTTTGGTAATTATTTTTTGACAAATATTATTTTTAAGTACAAAATTGGAATATTGTGTTGTAATAAAAACCAGACACAAGGTCGGCAAATATCAAAATCAAAAATATTTACTTAACATATTCCGAGTGGAATGTCAAGTTCTAAAAAGGTGATAAAGCTAATAAACTGTACAAATAAAGTAGTAAAAAACTTGTAAAGTATGAAACATTTCTTTCTTTTCCAGACATGTTAGCAAGTATTTAGTGGGTAGTAACTCATCTCCCACATTTAGCATGTCTGTAATTTGTAGTAAACTTCATTAATATACAGATAATGGAATAATTTAATTAAACTCTTAAATTCAAACTTTTGTTTGTCCTGTATGTATTTCACAAACACAAATACAAAATTTGCATTTAGTGCACTCTACATTCTACAAGCAACTGATTGAAATTGTATCATAGTTGCGTGGGATTTATCAATTGATAGGGATCTCAACTTGGCAATTGCAGAAGCATTATTGTTATGAGTTCCCATATCGGAGACGAGCTTGTTTATATACAAACTGAGGTTTTCTCAAGAAGATACTTTTCATTTCGAAACAAATGTTACAAACAACTTTTTGTGATTGTTGTGACCCAACAACAAAGAAAAATCAAATTCCCTGACTTCTCCAGGTTTTTCAAACATCTTCAGTTACTATATTTTGGATACCTAATTACTATGCGCTTAATATAATATGTGATTATGAGCTTCGAGCAAAAATTTTTATACAACTTTCGTGTGTAAAGTTTTTGATAATGTTTTAGCTAATGAGGAACTCGCCCTTCGAGCTCGTTTCTCAAACTAGCTGTCACAGTGTAAAATATATCTTTTCTCGTAATTTTTTCACATATTTTTTACTTTTTTTAACAGAAAAAATGTAAGCTGCATTATTATGAAGATTATTTAAATAATTACGAAAAGATAGAGAGGAAAATTAGTTCGCTGCCGACGTTTGAGCAAATCTTCCTGTGCATCTTCCCGTCATTCCAATAACTTTCATAATAAGATAAACATGGAGAAAAACAAAAAACATATAAAGATTCTAGATAAACTCAACAAACGACGACGAAAACAGATAGAAAAACTACGTTACAAAAGAAAAAACAAAGTAAAGATATAAAAAAACATATTAATAATTCAGAAAAACTTGAAAATCAAAGATAAAAAATAACAAGACAAGCTGTGAGTTTGATTGAAAGAAAACTATATCTTTAGAGGAAAAATGAAATGAAGGTAAATTTTAAACAAACAAAAAATATTCTAAAAAGAATTTTTCATCTATTAACTAACAAAAAACAACAAAAAAAAGTTGCAGAAAAACTTCAAAACCGAGAATTAAAAGGAAAAGAACAAGAAAAACTATGATTGCAAAACAAGTATGTTTATGAGATTAAAAAATATTCTTCAAGAATTAATATATAACGTTTGAAGAACAAGAGAAACCAAAATTGTAAAACAAATTCTTTAGAAAAAATCGAAAAATAACTGAAATAAAAGAAATACAGGGAAAACAATGACAAAAAGAAAAGAAAGTATTTGATAAGTTTATAAAAAAAATTCAATAGAATATGTATAAAAATACAGGGTGCGGCAGCATAACTTTCTTTTTATAAAACGCAATAATACCCATTTTACGGAAGAGATTTTTAAATTTTTTGTTTATAATGTAAGTGCAATATCTAAAGTTTTGTTTTACACAGTTTTAAAAATCATATCAGATAATTGTCCATTGTCCATACACTGAATAAGACGATTTCTTGCATTTGTCATGACTCTTACCAGCATATCAGCAAGTATGTTAGCAATTTCTGCCCGGATGTGGGCCTTCAGGTTTTGTAGGGTCCTTGGGCGGTTGACATAAACGAGATTTCAAAAAACACCACAAAAAAATTGCATGCTGCCAAATCAGGGGAGCGGGCTGGCCACTCCAAATCACCTCTTATTGAGATGAGGCGCTCCGGGAAGTGTTCCCTCAAAACAGCTATCGATGCCCTTAAAGTGTGAGCCGTTGCTCCGTCCTGTTGGAACCAAATTTCCCCCAAATTCAGTACATCAAGAAAAAATTGCTCGAGCATGTTCACATACCGATCTGAATTCACTGTTTCTGTAACTTCATTTTCTTCGAAAAACCACGGACCAATAATCCCAGCTGAGGAAATTACACACCACACTGTGACTTTAGGTGAATGCAAAGGCCTTTGATGCAATTCTCGGAGATTGGTATTAGCCCAGTAACGCATGTTTTGTCTGTTTACGCATCCATTCAAGTGAAAATAGGCTTCGCCGCTGAACAAAACAATTGAACAAAAAAAAACTTTAAAGCCACGCCTTGCGAATAGGATTACTCTCACCACGCTACGGTCCCTACCGCCTGAATGGCGCGCATTTCAAAAAAGGAAGATATGCTGCCGCACCCTGTATAAGTGTTTATATTAAAATTGTGTATTATTAGTTTCCCAAAAATTTAAAAATTAGTGGCTCCATCTTACACATTTTACGTGAAGAGATGCCAGCTTTTGACAAGTTTTTATCAGCTGTCCATACTGATTCATTCCTATACTGTGATAGTACCAAGTACATACAATAATAATAACCAAAAAAATTGAAAAATTATTCTGCAAATTACACTTTTTAACAATTAAAGTACAAAACCCTTCCCTCCCTTTTATTTTTACAGAAACTTTTCGTCTTTTCATTATTCGTTAATAATTAATTGATCACCTCGACACTAGCGGACCTGTCAAGAAATTAGCTGAAACAACGACTTTCAGTAATTTCTAAGTAGATGCTGCTTATTTTTGTTAAAATGTAAAACTGCTTTTACTAAATTTATTTTCACGTTTGTCATTTTAAAAACGAATATCAAATTAAAAAAATATTTTTTTATTAGTAAAGTTTGAATTTGAAATTTGAATTTTATGACATCTTTTTTTGATAAAAGACTGTCACAAATTTGTTGAACAGCAAACGAGAAATAGATTTTTTCTGTTTGCTTTCTCATTAGTATTACTAAGTTTGCATCTTTCAATTTAAAATACAAAAAAAAAACTTATAAAAGTTTCGCAAATAAAATGGATCAATTAATATAAAAAGCGTAGGCAACCAACTTTACTGGATTAGCAAGTTTAATTAAATATAAACATTACGTAAGTTATATCTGTATTTACTTTAAACTAGAGAGTATCAAAGCAGTTCATAAAATGGTCACAAATCTCAGGATTTATCTCAAATAACAAATTCCTGAAAATCTGAATCTTCAAACTGAAAAGTTGTAAAAACTAAAATCGGATTGATAAAAAAATGTAAATACTACAGCTACAGATATTGATTACTAAAAAATCGCTTTGTTTTTACAAAATCTGCATAAAATCCTGTTAAATATTGAGAAAATTTATGAGCAAATGTAACATTGTTTTAGTTACGTTAAAAATAGATTAGTTGTAAACACAAGTGTTATCTAACGGTGAATAATTATAAAATTGTTTTTCAATAATTTTGCCGGATATTTATAAAGGCTACCAACATTCCCTTTTTAAATGGCGTGGTCAGAAACAATTAATCGTTTTGTTTGTAAACAATTTCAGCTAAACTATATTTTTATATCAAAACCGGAAACCACGAAAAAAATTATATAAAAATGTCAAAGACCTCATTAAAATACATAATGTTTGTTTATTATCCAAAATTCCAGACCTTTACTAATCGATCAAGTTGATAAGAAAATTAATTTTGTGTGCTCTCCCGACTCGAGATCATAATTTAATAAATTTTTTGTCACGAAATTCAGACACTAAATTTATATAAACGAACGCTCGAAGGTAAAAAATTGAAATATTCCAGCCAGAATTTGTCAAAGCTGTTTCTACCACATCGTCTATCATAAAGAATAAAACTGTCATACCCACATCCAAGCCTTTCATAAAGTCGTTTTACATATTCATGATCTGGTACAACAATAGTTGCGGTCAGAAATAGAAGTTTGAACTAATTTAATATCAAGATATACAGTTACGGCCATTGAAAAGTGAGACACCACCAAAAAAAAAATGATTTTGTAAAACTGCGAAGTTCAGTAAAAAATTGGTTTAAATTAAAACTGTAAATTAAAATTTATAGAAAATGTAACCAAATTTAGTGTCCCATTTTTTCTTAGCCTCCACTGTACAATACGTCCCCTCAAAAATGAAATTAATGTCAACCAAGTAGGTACAATCGATCATCCTTATTTTGTTACCTACCCTCTTTTAAAATAGATTCATAAATCCTATACGTAGCTTCGCAGTCACTGAGAACCCTTCTCCCGGTGGCTGCATCCAGCGATTTACTCCTACTCCTAAAATCCTCCTCGTATTTGTTCCCGTTTTCCGTGCAGGAATTCCTGCGATAACTCGTATCACCTCTCCAGTTGTGTACTTTCTTTCCGAAATGTCTTATCAACTCCTGAATTGAATGATGATGATGATTGTGATTTTTATGAAATTGACTATTATTTTTCGGTGATGATGAAAACTCAACTCTTGGAGAGGATCCACTGAGGGATGAATTAGCACTACTGCTATCCTGTAGAGAATTTTTACTTGGCGTGTCAGGACAACTGTCCGTGCTTATATTAAAAGCTTGTCCGGCATTGATTTGATGATGAAAATTGAAATTGTGATGATGATGGCCCAAATACCTATTATGGCTGTGGAGATTTTGTTGAAGCAAATTGCTGAAGCTCTGCATTTTTATCCCATATTCCAGAATTTATTGCACGCTATTGCACTGGAATTATATAATTCGGAATAAAGCTGACGCAAGGAATTAAAGTGTTCAGGTTCTGTTGTGATTGGTTATGAATAAATTTATAAAAGGGGTGAAATGAAACTGGGAGAAGTTCTCCCAAAAGTCATTATTGTAAAAATCTAAAATATGTCAACACAAGCTGCAGATTTGTCAACAATACTATTTTTCTCGTGATATCTCGTTATCAAGAAGATTAAATTTGAGACCTTGAAATGTCCACATGTGAATTCGTTTATTGTCAACAAAAATATAGGTTAATTGAATGCCACAAGTAATTAAAAAAAGATGTTTATAAACTCATTGATGTATTCTTATTTTTCGTATTTAAATTAGGAAAATTTATATGATACACAATTTTTAATTAACTAGATTCGACTTTTTAAATAAACATTTAATCAATTAAATTAGAATAGTATATTACGTCCCAAGAGCAGAAACCAGGCATTTCGAGGCTATCTTTGATGCCCGAGCGTTGCAATGGATTAAACCTGAAATGCCCTACATTTTTGAAACTGCTAACTTGCGGCCAATTTTTTATTGTATTTTATTTAAATAATATGACATAATGAAATATCTCTTTATCACATTTTCAAAGTCAATATTTTTGCTTATCTATGTTTTGGCTGCCAGGATTATTTATCTGGAAGTTTTCCCTTGAATCAAAATGTTAAAGCTCATTACATTCATCTAAAAATATCCGATCACTTCAAGAATCAATCAAAGCTTGCTTCAAGAAATAAATCTAATTAAGCTTTTCTCAAATAAAAACTTTAGATTTGTTCCCGACAGTAAATAATTACCTTCCGCCCAGAGATTTCTGTTTTAAACCCAATGAAAACAACAAAGTTTCAGTTCTAATATAAAACATTTCTTCCTTTTTGAAACTGTCATGGTCAATGAATTTTTCAGGTTTGTTCATACAAAACATAAATTGTTACAAGGATAAGGTTAAAAGTCAAAGTAAGAAAAAATAATCTCAAAAAGATATCGCTGTAAATCCATTACTTGAGTTAATTGAGTGTGTGAAACAATCCAAAAGAATTAAATTGCTCTGTCATATCAAATATTTTTTCCACATCAACAATTATTAACTGTAATTGCAAAATACTGGAAATTTTTTTGAAATACGAATTTTTATTTCAGTACAAGTGATTATGTTTAAACGATGCTGAAAAAATGTAATCGATAATATGTGTGGTGAGTGCTTCCAGCAAATTTTTTCAGGTTAAGCAAATAAGGAATGCAATTAAAAGGTAAATTACTGATCATTGTTAAGTTCCCAGTTTTAAAATAAATTTCTAAAATTATCGATCTGCCTGTTTTCAAAATCAGGATTAACAAAAATCAATTACAAGTATTTATTTAATAAGCATGAGCATTTAATAATTGAGATTGTTTAAAGCACAAACAAGCATCAGCGAGTGAGATAATTAACATACAAATTTATTACAATGTTTTTCGTTGATCTTATCCTGAAATAAAATTTTGTTCTAAATTCTTAGAATCATTCATCAATCGTGCATTAATCTCCAAATATTACTGAACAATTTTAATAAAATCATGCATTAATGTTGTTATTAATAAACAGTCAACAAAAAAGTGTTTTAAAACAGATTTCGAAAGCAATTAAGATAGACAAAAATTTCGAAATAATAAATGAATCACTTCTTGTGGCCAAAAACTTTTCTTTGAGTAAATAAATTAAATCAAATTCAGTAAATTGCATTCAGGTAGCCATTAAAAATTTATTTGTAGCATTTTCCGACTAATAAATTTAGCAAAATAACAAAGCAAGAAAATTGAATTTGCCAGAGTTGGAAACTATAACCTGAATGATTGAATTATTGAGAAACGACCAAAATCAGCGCGATTGGAACTTGTGAGCAACTTATACCAACAAAAATTTAGCAAAACCTGTTAAATTTGTCATAAACAAAATAAATAAAAATAAATAATTTCAGTCATAAACAGGCTGTTTGCTCAGCTATTTGCCTGACAATGAAGGTAATAAACTAATAAAACCAAACCGAATTTCTTAAATTTGCTTGCTTAATAGTGATAAATTTAAAAAAATATATCAAAAAGTTACTAAAACATATTTTTTTAATTACATTTTTATACAAATATTAAGAATGTTACAATATTACGAAAGGCGGCCGCAAAAAAGCGGAGCCTTATTTATTAGTAAAAGAATGAAATTTTGAGGAAAGATAGAATGCTACTAATTTGGAAACAAAGATAGAATGTGCCATGCCCCATTTTTTTTATTAAGGTTGGATAAAATGAGAACCAAATGAAATCAGAGATTGCCCATTAATTTTTGGGTTTTTCGAAAAATTTTCTAATAAGCCAAATTTTTTGCTTATAGCTCGCGCCTCTCGTTTTCTCTATTTTACAGTATTTGTTTTGTAATTTATAATTCCAAGCGCGTCACAGGATTAAACAGCTCTCTCTCTCTCTCTTATATTTTGATATGAGTCTAGTCCGTCAATTAAGTACTCCTTTCTATCAATTTACTTCCTGGTATTGCAACTGATGTGCGAAATCAAATTTTTTTTATTAAAATATTTAAATTTAAAAATTTAATAACAAATAGTTTACTTCTACTATACAGGATGTATCAGAAATAATGGTCAAAAATTTTGCCAGTGATAGGTTTCGCCTAAAAAAGATTCTTTTCTAGATTCTATTTTTTCCAAATCTTCAACCGTTGATCATCTGTTGCAAAAACGCTATATAGAAAAGTTGTTTCTTTAATGAGTTATTACTGGTTATTACACTGGTTCAATTTTTGACCATCATTTCTGGTACCTAGTATTAGGGCTGGGCGATAACTGTTTTTAGGTATTGGGTATCGATACCTGCAAACTATCGATACTTGTCAAAGTATCGTAAGTATCGAGGTATCGGAAGTATCGGGGTATCGGAATTATTGAGGTATCAAGGTGTCGAAAGTATCTTGGAATCGAAAGTATCGAGGTATCAGAGGTATCGCAGTATCGCGGTTTCGAGGTATCGGAAGTATCGAGGTATCGGAAGTATCGAGTGGCCGTAAATAAATATCGCATTAAATAGCTTGTGAATTCGTGTTTTCATCAAAATAGCTTGTGTTTCTAACATCCAAAGCACTCTGAATAAGATATTTATTTGTAGCCACCCTTTCAAGGTATCGGAGATATCGGAAGTATCAGAGGTATCGAAGGTATCGAAGTATCGGAGGTATCAAAGTATCGGAGGTCTCGAGGTATCGAAAGTATCGAAGATACCTGATTGCAGTCGGTATCGGTGTACGATACCTGAGCAGGTATCGATACCTTCTGTAAATATCGATACTTTTCCCAGCCCTAGCTAGTATATGTCCCGAACACAATAATAATTTGGTAGTTAGATAACTCGATATTCAGTAATAACTCCGATCGCTGTCAGGTCGAGCTCACTTTTAGATCGCTTGTCAGGTTCTCTCACTAACACTCAGTCATTGTCTCAGCCCGCTTATATACCAATACGTTCTTCTAGCAGGCGTCCGAAAGTTTCACGACCTTTCTCTACTCATGCAAAATGATCTGGTATTTTCTCGGACAATCTAAAGTCCCTTCTAAAGTCCGCAATAAACCAAATGTTAAATCTAATTGTAAGCAAACATCTGGACGGAGTAGTTCCCTGCCTGAGGCATCGGTAGAGACCGTAAAACTTAGAAATAAGTAAAATTTGCATAAATGTCCTATCATTGAAGATTAGTTTAGCATGAGAACCAACAATGGCCATTATTTGGTTTATTACGGGCTTTAGAAGTCAGGAACTTTCAATTTCCGAGGCAGCTATACCTAAGATTTGGCTGAGTTGTTGCTATGCCAGTGGTGATTAAAGAGTTTGTATCTCACTATACACCTATTGGGCATTTTACTTATCTAAAATAAGCCTAGTTATAAGTTTTTAACAAAAGCGTTATTTTATATCCCAATTTTGTTAGTACAAGTACTAGGAGATAAGCAATATTTTTTTGCAGATTTTTATATTTGTAAGACAGTCCCTGAGGTTAAAATTTTGCTCCACAATTGCATTGTCAAACATTTCATAAAACTATTTTGTGATCACTTATTTAAATTTTTAATGGGTGTTAAAATTTGACCAGTAAATATTCCATGACCATGAAAACGAAATTCATTACCTTATCGTGAGTACTTTGTGTGGAAGATTTTAATAAGCATACCTTGGCCATTCGTATTTATGAAGGATCGAAGAGGAGATCTTGAAAAGATAATTGCAAGACCTTGACGTAAATTGAACTAGTCCTTAAACAAAACATCTTATTTAACTGTTAACCATGAAGCTATCTTTTAAAACTTGTTTATAAAAAAGTAAAGGTTGGATACCTTTAGTATATAAATAATCTGGTAAATAATAAATCTACCATTGACCTCCATGCGTGGATTTTTTTCTATATTGTTGAAAAGATCGGTATTTCATTTCCGGTGGTAATTTGCAATTGTCGCAAATAAATAGTTGCTGATTTGGTGTAAATACCACAATATGAATTTAATTATGCATCGATTTTTTATTTTTGTTGCAAAACAGACAATGAAAGTGTCCAGCCAATGAAAACAATTTGAACACCATTTGCGATGTCTAATAATAACAAAAAAGGATTAAAGCACTCCATGCTTTGATGTACATAAAAAAAAATCGATGTAATTAATATGAGGTATTGTAGGCGGGTTATGAAATTGGAAACTTTTTTGTGAATTTGAGAGAAAGCTCGGGGAAAAAACACGACAGTTTTAATGAACATGTGTCTCGCTCGGGGAGGTTTAAATTTTTTTCTGTTTCAGCACTTTAAATACGATGGTTTAAAACGAATTTATTCTAAATTGCATTTTATTGCGAAGTGAATTCTGTAGCAGACATTAGTTTTTAATTACAAAATTGTGTTTTATAAAAGCGTAGTTTTTAAGTTGACTCTCTTATTAAGTATTTTATTTTCAGTAATGTAACCCACAGAAATTTAAATATAAATATCCGTTTGAGTACAAACAAGGAAATGATTCACTTTTATTAATATTTTTAACGGTATACAAATGAAGAAAAAAAACATCAACAAATACTTTATATGCAAGTTTACAATTTGTACAAACAGATATAAGACAATAATAAAATTCTACTTTCACAAATTACGCATTTTGTTTTTCTACAAACTTGCATTTTTTTTTCCTAGAAACTAAAAGATCAAGAACATGAGTTATCCATGTTGTTCCACATCCATATTAATATATACAATGTCAGTCTGTTAAAAGTATATCTTAATTTTACTGAAAAAGTAGATATCACACGAACTTCAGGGTTTGCCATTAAAAACTTTGATTTTTTCTCTATGCACGTGAATTTTTCCAGAATTTTTCTAATATTACTTCTAATGAATATTAATTAATTAATATTAATTCCTTGAAAAAAATATAAAATTTCCATTACTTCTAATACTGTTTGTCGATGTTGAAATATTGTTTTGTAAAGTTTATGCGTTTTGTAAGACCTATTTTGGTGCAGCATTGCCGTTTCTCCACAATGAGGTGGCAACCTACCCTTCAGCTTATTTGTCACACCCACTTTCTTGAAAAAAATAGCGTATTTACTGAGTCTTGAGTTATAATTTTTACTGAAAAGGAGAGTTGATCGATTTTCACTCTATTTTTTTAGTGTGTAAGTAAGTATTGTCACTAAATCAACAAACAAAAACAATTCAATCTTTTTATTTTTTTAAATTTTTCTACATTAAATAATACGCCATTATTCCCAAGAGAATAGGTCGGACAAAGAAGCTGAAGAGTGAATGTCCATCCTATTGTCGAGTAACCTGGCAATACTGCTTCGAAATAGGTCTTACATAAACTTTATTATATTTTGCGATTATCTACAATTTTTTTTAAGTATTTTTTCACAAATAGTATATTAAAGAACGCGTTTTAAAAAGTCAATTTTGTGGCACGAATTGAAGTTTATAAAACGAGCGCGAGTTTTTATAAAGAATGAGTGCCACAATGACTTTAAAAAACGAGTTCTTTATGCTATTTTTTCTACTTTTCGCGTTTTACATGATTTTTAAGTAAAAAAGTTAATTATTTAATCTTTAGGGACTTTCGCGTTAATACGAGATAGTTGGTAATAAATGTCATTAAAGTGTCAATGAAGTCATTAAACTTTAAAATGTTTTCAAATTTGTCTAAAATTCTGTGTAAGTAACTCACAAATGTTTCTTTTTTACCTACCTTATCGGTTATTGATTGAATACTCCAATTGGCATTAACACAGTAAGGAAAATCTCCAAAATCTTTGTAAAATTATTCCTAAATTACCACACTAATTGCGTTTCTCAGTGACGCCTTTCATCGTTATTTCAGACCAAGCAGTGATCATACACTCATCTAGCAAATAACTTGTAAATTATCAAATGCTGTAGGTGTTGTAAATCGTCAAATAAAGACCAAAGCTTCATTTTAGTTTCAAGTTTCATTTTAAAGCTGTTCGTTCTAACCTCAAAAGTTTGTCGCTTTCCCATTGCCGCTTATCCGCCCACCTCATTTTCGAATATTTTATAGGTTAATTGCAACACACACACACAAAAACACTTTGTTGAGGAATACTGCTGGTCATCAAGTGCAACAAAATTTATTCGAATACAGTTATTATAATCTCAACGCTGACATAAACGTGACGTTTTATTCCAGCGACAGCGTGTTACCCAGTGTCACCAATCCGAAAACAGTAAATTGCACTAGTACTTGGCGCACGCAATTTGGGTGCGGAATTGGCTATTACCGCACCCAAATCGGACTCTGTTACCGACGTAAAGTAGAAAAACAATATTTCAACAGCGTGTCATTTAGAATGACATTAGAAATAATGTAAATTTTATATTTTTTCAACGAATTGATATTAGTTAATTAATTTTAGAAGAAATATCAGAAGAATTCTGAAAAAATTCACATGCGTAGAGAAAAAAACAAAGTTTTCAAACACTAAATTTAGATTTTCGCCGACTTTTCGCTTTATTACGTGCTAAAAGCTTCCTCAAAGCTTTTTTATTTAATTAAATTGTAGATTTAAGCCTTGAGGAAGCTTATCACTTCCAAAAAATTATTCCTTCTGGGTGTAATAACACTTCTAAGCTCACTGAGTATAAAATAAAGCGAAACGTCGGTGAAAATCTAAAAATTTGCTTTTGAGTCCTCATTCCGTGAAAAAGCACACTGAATTATGGTTTGTTTAATTATTCGTTGTAGCAGAAAATCCCAGTTAGAGAACTCTGGAGGCTTCAGAATAAACAAAATCGTTGTAAACTCTGCAATGAAATTGTAAACTTGCTCTGCACACGACAAAATAAATTAATTTTGTACAAGAATCGTGTTGTGTCCGGTGAGTTGTGAAATGTGGCAGGAAATGTCTGCATATGTTGTAATATCGCGACGAATTTTATTAAATGGAAAAAATAAAATTACCATTAAGACGACAATGTCGGTGACCTCGAGCTATTTGTTGTACTAAGAGCTATTAATCAACAGCAAAGAATGCATTCAAGATAAACTATGCTAGGTTAATAAAAACCGGGGTGGTAGTAGTGTAGTGTCAATGAACACCTAAGTTTTAATTTTGTTGTTATACTTGACCCAAAATCAGGTCGAACTAGGACGATGGAATTTTTTTATAAATTTTATTTTTAAACTAATTCATCGACAAATTATTGGTAATGAATCATAATTTAGTATTTTTGTATCTTTATGGCGATTTTAAGTAGTAATAAATTAAATGGCATTCTATTATTTAACCACGAAGAATGTTGCTACTGCTAATTACAGTCATTTTATGCACTCGTGATGTCATCTAATTAAGTGTAGCGTATTCTCTGATACTTTCAGATGAAAATATAAATCGAGAATGTTTGTTACGTGATGTTTCTTACTGAAAATACAAAAACAAAAGATTCATTTTGATAAAAGCACAAAGAACAATGATTTTCAAAATCCACGATTCTGTCATAAAACGCATAACAAAAGAAAGTTTAATTATTAAAAAATAAATAAAGACATACGTCCCAATGTAGCACATCAAAAGGCACTAGTGAATATAAAAAATATTTAAATTAATTTATAAATTATTAAAATGTCTCTTTAAAAAAAATCAAATTTAAACAAGATGTACAACAGATAATAATGTAAAAAAAAAAACAGAAAGTGCCATTAAACTTGGGACACCCTGTATAAAAGTTGTAATATATCCGGTATATCCTTAAGGAAAATGTGCTACTTTTAGCACGCCTGATATAGTGCAAATACTGTTTTGAATATTTTATAAAATTCAAACACAATGAAACTCAACGCTGCACTTAGGAGAGAGCAATAACCCCGAAACAGGTCTGAAGTTTCCTGGCTGCTGTATTTACGATAACACTCGTATTCTTTAATTTTAACTGATAATTGGTTTTTTTCATAAAAAGCCAATTGAAGAAATTTGATTGTGAATACAAAATTGTTAAAATTTATAAAACAGTTGAGATAGAAATGAATTGGAAGAATGTAGTGACTCCAATATAAAACTGCAGGTGAGGCAAAAGCAGTGACTGTTTTTTTAAACGATTTTTTTAAACATATCATTTGAAACAACAACAAAAAATCATTTTTGCTGTCGTCGACAAAAATATAGAAAATTTATCATTTGCAGCTTGGGCATAGAAATGAAACATAACAGCTCAATTCAATGATGTTTTCCTCTCAGGTTTAAGCCGCTACAATATTTTATAATGAAAATACATAAAATCAGAAAATGTTTTGATCTTCATTCGTTATTATTTACACGCGGTTCAAATTGTTTTCGTTCATTCGACACGTGTCTGTTTTGCAACGAAATAAAAAAATCGATGCATAATTAAATTCATATTGTGGTATTTACACCAAATCAGCAACTATTTGTGACAATTGCAAATTTTTGCCACTACCGGATATAAATTTCCTATTCAACAATACAGAAAAACATGGAGCTCAAAGGTCACTATCAACAGACGCATTGAAGATGAGACAACAACCCCAAAACCGGTGTGTAGTTTCCTGGTTGTTTTTATTATTAATTTTATAAAGTTAAGCCTCGTTTTTTATAGATTTTAACCGATAATAGAATTTTAAGAAAAGACTACTTAAGAAAATTTGATTACGATTACAAATCTATTTATAAATTTTAAGAATCTTTATAAATAGTAAAAATAAATCAACTCAAACTTAAAATTTGACTAGATAACCGAGAAACTGCATCCAAAAAAATATGTAAAGTAACCATATAAAAGAAAAACTTCAAAAAGAGTAAATTAAAAACCATAACAATAAAATAATTCTTACCAAAATATTTTTTTCTTTATAAAGTGGAGTTATACTTTTTGTGCCGCATCTGATAAATTTTGACAATATTGACAATTTTTACAAAATCACAAAATGTCCCAAAAAGAACAATAAATCATTTTTCCTGACGCAGGCAGAAAATAAACGTTCAGCGGCAGAAAAAAGTACTTTTTTATGACGCAGCTTCAACATAGAAGTAAAACAATGCCAATTCCGTTTAACAATGTCAAAAACAACTGTTCTATATCAAATGTTGAAGGCCTAAATCACTTCAGACAATTTTTTTTTCCAATTTTAATTATTTCTGTTTGTATTGCTCTATACCCCTTGATATATTCTCATTGTTGACCTAAATTCAAATAAGAAAATGCGTTTCCCTACTATAAATTAAATTAACTGGCACCCGTATAGGCGAACTCTAAGTTTAGAAACTTGCAGCAATGACTCTCGACGTAAATTCTAGAGTTTGAAACAGGATTGCCTGGAAAATGTCAATTTAATCCTTTCCCGGCCATAATTTGTAAAACAAACTCCTATATTTAGCATCTTAACGCTTTAATCACTTAAACAAATGAAACCGACACATTTTTAAAATTTATTAATTTATTTAAATCGAAATCAGATCATTTACACTTGAACTTTAAAAAATTATAAGTGATTAAAATAAATTTTTGTGTTTCAAATATATAACTTTGAGACACGATATTTAAACAAGGATGCCAGTAATTAGAAATGCATTACCATAAAACAAATAGTAATAAATTTAAAGAACAAAAAAATATCTATTTATAGTCCTTTTACGATCATAAAAGAGTGCAATGTGCCTTTATTTCTACATGTAAAACACGTGTCTCACCTTTGCTTTGAAAAATATTTTGCTCTTTCAATATCAATTCGCACACATGCATGTCATATTTTGATTTTATTTACTTGAAAAACGTAAAAATAACCAAGAAAATTCTGATCAAACTGTGCCAAATTACGTGATTTCGACCCACTTTATCATTAAAAGCTCTCAAAGCACAATATTTACTCGCAAATGTGATTAAAATCTGCAAACAATCGTGCTATTATGACTCAGAATGCATTTTCACGTGCTTCACATGACATAGCTTCTGCTGCAACGAAGAAAATTAGGCCAACCCCTGTTGACCCGAGCCAAAACTCTCAATCGATAAGACATTCAGTCACATCTGCCACAATTTCAAACTAAAAAAGGGTGACCCGCAACGGCAGGTGGTGTGTTGTTATAAGAAAATAAGAATTTGACTGATGGACTTACACCCGAAATAATAAATGACCACAGAGAATAGCATTCAAAAATCAGTCCCTAACCCAAAATTTATACTTTCTCTTGGTAAAAATAAGATGGGTTTAAAGCTTGTGTGACTTGAACATTCCCAACCTTGACGCAAAATTACTAATTGCATCGACAATTTTAATTTTAATGCAATAATAGCTAATTTATAGGAATTAATGACTGGTCTGCTTCAATTAAACTTTCTTTCATTGTTTTCCAATAATTTTTTTAAATTTTATAGTAACAGAACCTGAAGACTTTTCACTTTCATTTGAAGCTTTCGTTGGTTTTTACCGGTGCGCTTCACTCAACCGGATTATTTTCGTAAACAGAGCATTTTACCTGTTTCTGTTTATAAACAATCTCACATGCACCGTTGCACGTAGCGCCACTATTTTAGTGAATAGAATTTATCAAATTTTCACAGAAAACACTATTTTGGAAGCCACTGTAGTCACCACGTGTCAACTTCGACCGAAAACTTGTAACAATAAAATGTTTTTAGAAAATATTGAGCAGAGAAGACCAGACACTGCAACACACTCAACGCTAAAGCTTGTACTGCTGCTTGAAATCCGGAGTGTTGGAGGTTGGAGCTTATGGAAGTATGCGCAGTGCTCCCTCACGGTTGATAACTTAATGCAAGGTCACGTTTAACAGTACCCCCTGATTTATCTATCAACTTATTCCCAACTGGGGCTATTCTTCACAATGACAAGGTCAGGAACTTGTGGAAGCCTTCTTCTTGAAGATTTATGTAAAAATTAATGGCGCAACTAAGAATTTTCGTCCTTTGGACAACTAAGAATAATGGTCCCCTTCAATTTTGGATTTAATTTTTATTGTAATAATTTTTTTGTCTCTCTAATCCTTATTTTCGAGTAGAATTTTGCGTATGTTTAATCTAATTTTTCTGCAGATAATAAAGAGTTGTGGCTTGATGCACGATGGCTGGTTGAGTTAGCTTTTCATTTCGCTGCCAGTTTCATAGATTTTCACCTGAGTTTTCACTCATTTTAGTTTTAGATCACTGCGAACTGTCACAATTCTAAATTTCAGACGTTTTTAGCAATCCTCAATTGACTGAAAATTGCTCTTACATTTTAATCCAATCTAAGTACAGGTAATTGACATCTAATAAATCAAAAGCGATCTTGTACCATTTTGACAATTGATTAGAGCATTTTTATTGACCTTAAAAAAATTATCCAAATTTTATTTAACGAAGTAGTAAGTACAGTAAAAAAATTTAAATTTCGTGCCAATTTCTCTGTAAAATCAAAAAACCAGTTCGACGTTGACAAATATTTAACAAACTGTCATTTCGGTCTAGAATTTTTCGATTTTTACTTGCAATATTTTCAAAAAAATACATTTTTTCCAAATGCGTTATGATTTTTAATCTCTAAATTCTTATAAAGAGTAAATTTAAAAAAAATCCGCTTTATGCAAGTACCCTAAAATATAACAGCAGAAAAAACAATCATTTAAAAGAGAACTATTTTACTTGCGTTCTCTGGTAAAAGTTGTGTTATTATTATTAATTGAATTTCGTTCAATTATGGTTGTTAAGAGAGAAATAGGCAGAATTGTTTTCGTCATTTACCTAATTCATTGCTGAGAAGATAATTGAAGAAGACGTTGATTAAATCACGTAGACATGGATTATTGGATTTGTTGTTTTCCCTTTTGAAGAAATAACGAGTGCTAAATATACACGATTTGCAATAAATTGGCAATTGCAGTCACTGAACCAGAAAGATTAGATGTTAACACAGTTTTATCAAAAATTTTAATTAATCTAATTATAAATTTGAAAAAACTAATTTTTGGTAAAAAATGTAGATGCCATTGTATTCATAAACGAACTCTGAAGGCCGCTAATCGAGTATCCTTAGAATATTAAAAAGTAGGAAAAACATTGAGAATTTTACTATGAACATAAAGAAACAGTAAAAAACTGATGAAATTCGAAAAAAACTTAGCAAAGTAATTTAAAACACTAGTATCAGGCGGATCAAGTTTTATCCGCACCCCTTAAAACACGATTTAGGTATTAAATATTAAGTGCACCCTAATAACTGAAGAAAATTTAAGGTCTAATTTCTTAAAACGTTTAAGTCGCAACAATGATCGCGTGGCAAGTTAATGACGACTACAGTAAACTGGAAACACCATTCTGATTGTGCTCTTTTAAGAAAATAAATAACGATTGTGCCATAATTCATACGAAAATAAGTGCTTTAATATTCAAAAGCTAATTAAAAATAAACGACACATTTTCTCGGATCAAAATTGAATCAATTCGTTTTGAAAAAAAACAGTCACATTGATGATCCCACCGATTCCAGTGATTTTCGATTTAATTTTACTCTCGCATTAAGTTGATTTAACTCACTAGAATTGTTTAAAAAATTATGTCACAATAAAATGTTGAAAACACAAAAATCATCTATTCTTACAATTGAATCCATTTTAAATGCATCATTACTACGATATCCAGAAATAATTGCTACGACAAGTAGGTATCTACTAAATTTAGAATTCTGTTATTTTGATCCATTGTTTGTAAATCTCCAATCACTTCATTTTTATTTGTGTATTTTCAATCGATGTTGAGTTGAATGTCGTATTCAACAAACACAAATTTAGTTTGTATAAAATCTATTTTTTTTTACTCTTTCACTCGAGATATAAGAATGAAACCCATGAATTGAATTGATTTTCCATTCGTTTTCATTCACGTTTATTTTATAGATAACTAAACCTACTTTCCTCGTGATACACTTTTCTCAAGTTTATTAAATTCGAAAATGCTATTTTTACATCAACAGTAAAAAAAAATTGTAATAACATCACTTCCTGTTAGAGTTTACTTCAGAACCAGACTTCAATTAAAATCTGATTTTGTTTGAAATCGAAGAGAAAAATAGATCTCAATTTTTATCCCTTATTAATAAAAATAAAAATCAAAAATTCCGAGTCTTTTTTGTATTGCAATGAGTAAAAAATTATAACAAAATTCACGAGAAACGTGAGTCAGTTCCCACTTTTTCTAGAAAGCGGCCTTAGACTCTGTTACAAAAGACAAAAGTTCAAGCCTGGATGTACAAATTGTGACGTCACAAACGTGGCCAAAGCCGTAAAACATAGAAAATAAAAATTGTCAATTAAACAAGTCTCAAAAGAAAACAAAAATACGTTGATTGTAGAAGATTAAATTTTTAATATTTCAATATAAAAAAGTTTAAATTTTTCCAATGTTAGTTTTACTTTAAATCGCTGTTCTTTTTAGTCCTTATTAATAAAAACAGAAAAACAAAAATCCGAGCCATTTTTATATTACAACAAATAAATAAATTACAACAAAATTCGCGAGAAGCATGAGTCAGCTCCAGCTCTTTCTAGAAAGCGGCCTTAAACCCCGTTCTCTACATGTGAAAATTGTGACGTCACAAACGTGGCCAAAGCCGTAAAACAAAAACAAAATGTTAATTAAAATAGTTTCAAAACAAAACAAAAATACGTTCATTGAAGTAGAATAAATTCTTAATATTTAGATATAAAAAGTTTAAAATTTGTACAACTTTGGCATTACTTTGAATCGCTGCTCATTTTAGCCCTAATTAATAAAACGATGCATTTTTACATTACAACAAATAAATAAATAATAACCAAATCACGAAAAACGTGAGTCAGTTTCGGCTCTTTCTAGAAAGCGGCCTTGAATACCGTTCTCTAGATGTAAAAATTGTGACGTCACAAACGTGGCCAAGACCGTGAAACAAAAAAAAAATGTTAATTTAAATAGTTTCAAAACAAAATAAATATACGTTCATTGTAGTAGATTAAATTCTTAATATTTATATATAAAGAAGTTTAAAATTTGTACAACTTTGGTATTACTTTCAATCGCTGCACAAACAGTCAGAAATACAAAAAAAAAAAAAACGTTATAAGAAAAAGTTGTAGAAAATTGGTATTATAAAGTCCGAACTTGTATAGAGGATATTTCATGCCGCATTGAACTACAAAATACCTTGACATCTGCCATTTTTTCAAAAATTTATATTTCATAAATGAAATGGTTTGAAGTTCAAGTCTAAAAATTTGCATGAAAGTTTCTTACTATAGATAGTAAGAGAATAAAAAATTTCAAAAATATTGCAGATTTGAAGCTATTTCATATGTCAATTTGGGCGATTATTTCCGAGAGATTCAAGTGCGATTTTGTTGTTTTAAAAAATGATTGTGTTACAAACAATTTTATTTTCTTACAAAATACGTTTTATATTTTTATTTAATTATTTGTTTAACAGAATATTCTATACAGAACGAAATTGAAATAAAGTATAATTTCCTCAATACATATAAGACTCGCCTTAGGCGATTTTGCGGAGACCCTTTTTTGCATCAAGTCGTAAAACAAACAAGTGGATTTTATCCAGCCGACCAGCTTTGTTTTCGATGTCACAAAGCGTAAAATAACTGGTTATTATCCAATTGGACAACTTCCTGAACACGCTGGCTGGAGCACCGCACGTGCGATGGACACAGGGTTGGATTCAGTTTAATTTACTTGTGCCGTGATACAGTGACAGTAAAGTGATCTCTGGTGAAACGTAATTTTTCTGATTACTGTGGTAATATCTAGCTGTTGTGTGTGCATTTTATTATTTTTTTTTTGGTTCGGTTCTATAAAAAAATTAACCATGTTTCGACCATGGGAATTTCCACAGGCATATATTTTATACATCAAATTGTTATCAGCTAAAGAGGACCTTTTTTAATTTTTACTTTAGTAAGTTTTTTCTGTATCTAAATATTTTTAAAGCCGACCCTGTGATGCAGCGGACCGGTGTAGTTAGCCAGCGATGATTCAAATATGATCAAACCGGTTTACATTTAAATATTGAATTGGTCGTCTGTATTCTGAGATTTTCTTTTATCTCTCTCCCTCTGCCGTATAGTTGTTGAGGCAATAATATCTAGATACAAAGTACATAAAGCTTTCACGCTTTGCTTTAAATTGTAAACTCCCCTTCTGTTTTGATCATAAATCAACATTCGATCTACTACAACTCGTAAAATTTCTCTGTACATAAATCATTTATTTATCCAGAATTCGGAACCGCCAAACTTCATAATCAATACTTTAGTTATCTAAAACGAAAACAAAAAAATTCTCGAAGAACCACGCCTAAACAACAATGTAAACACACGCACATGTTGCGTATATTTATTGTGACCGGAGTTGCACCGGAAACATTGGATTACATCACCGGATTTTCAATGCGCAAACTCAAGGAGGCTCGTCGCTTTGCAGATAGTGATAACCATGATTACGTCACAACGTCGTAGTTAGAATACGTGACCTAGAAAAGAGATTCGCGAGAAAAAAAAACTGAATCAGAGCATAAATTTGGCTATGAAGCGATCCGGAATAACTAGAGCTTTTGATCAACAATAATGGATTTGTTAAATTAATAATCACCGCCAGATGTCACTGTCGGATTTGAATTCATGAAACACATATTTCTGTGTCCTTCCGAAGGATTAACAATTAAACATCATGATGTATTCAATATTCAATGAAGAAAAAAAAAATGTTGATTATATAATCTCTCTGAGGATTATTGTAATGTAAATCCGGTCAGTTAATATAGAAATGTTGTGTATATTAGTATATTCATTCAATAGATACAAAATTATTACAAAGAGTATAAATAATTAATCGATTAGTTGAAACTCAATCCATAATTTTACTTTTAGAAAACAATGTCAATGGCATTGAAATATATAATCGAAAAGTTATTTAAGCATGTATAAAGCGCCAAGAAACAACATGATTTTATGCCAAACAACACACTTCTGGCAATAACAAACTAATTTAAAATCGTTCAGTTAACTTTTCCGATATAATAACAAAAATAAAACTTTTAGCAACTCTTTTAAATTGCTACTTTACTCTCGTAAAAAGTATTGATTTATCATCAAACAGTGAAACCCCACTCATGTGAAATGAGAACATACACACATGCGCCATCTACTGGGATAATCAAAGATTCACGTTACAGGAATCTATCAAATTGAAAATCTTTTGATAATAAGCTTTATTATAGTAGTTTATTTTTTTATTACTATTGTTATTACTTACCAGACAATTGTTGGGCTGCTTTCTGTAACAAAAAAAATTATTTAATACATAGTACTAAAAAAAATTCTTGCAATTTAACTGCATAGCGTGCAACAACCAGGTTAAATAATGGATTATTTTCATAAACACTATTATAATTTTCTAGTTGGCTTTATTGAAAATGACCTTGTATCATAGCAAATAACGATTTCATGTACATTTAGACATCGCCAGTAAACAGATCTAAATATAGAGAAGTTATATAGACAAAATGACTTAATTAGAAGTATTTTCTAACCTTAAAAAGCCACAAATAAAAATTAGTGTTTTTTTTAATTTAGCGAATTAATTATAATTTTAGTTTAAAATCGTCAACAACAATAATAAACAATTCGTTCCATTAATAACTGTAATTATATCTTTTTTTTGAATTTACATTAGTGGACAATAAACGTAATTTAGGTTTTTCATTTGCATAATTGCTAAGTTTTTGCCACCAACACAATTAATATAAATATGTGGTAGAAAAAAAAGTGGGACATTAACCAGTTTTTAGGCCAAATAAAGCGAGAACTTACCTTTGGACCAGATTGCATCGTTTAGAAGCTAGAAGGAGCTAAAGTTAAAAAAATGTTTTTTTTTTTTAATAACTTTGTTATCACTAAAGCTATTTTAAATACACTTTCTTGTAAGAATACACTTTCTTTTTGTTGTAATTATAGAATATTCAAGTACTACTAACATTACAGATTTTAATATAAAAGACAATTTTTTTTAGATAATTTTAAACATTTTTTTCTCTAATTATTAAGTCAATTTAACTAGCTACAGTAGTATACAAAATTATCTTTAAATAAAATAAATTAATTAATTAAAAAATTAAAAATATATACAGGGTGAGTCTGCTAAAAGTGTTTCTTAACTTTTCTCAAAAACGAATTATCCCATCAACTTTAAAGTTTGGCATTAAAAACTTTGTTTTTTGCACTACACAGGTGAATTTTTTCAGACTTTTTCTAATATTCTTTCTAATTAATATTAATTAATTTGTTCAAAAAAATCTAAATATTTTCAATTTGTAACATTATTCTAAAAAAAAGATTTCAAAATATTATTTTGTGAAAAAAATATTAAAAAAAAAATGTAGATAACCCTAAAAAATAATAACATTTATTTGATTCCTAAGACGCGTTTTGGTGCAGCACTGCCAAGCTGAACCTGCCAACTGCTGTAACTCGACAATACCTACCCCTCTAGATTCCGATCGTCAAACAGGTATAGTAATAAAACCGCCCACTTTTGCCCGGGTTATTTGAATAGTAGCTTGCAATTGGCTGTTTTGAAAACTAGTGTCTTGGTATTACCAAGATCCCACCCACCCTCTTAGAAAAAAATGGCGTATTTAAGTTTGAAATTTTATATTTTTTCGAGTTATCTACATTTTTTTTAATATTTTTTGCACAAAATAATACTTTAACATCTTTTCTTTTAGAATAATGTTAAAAATTGGAAATATTTAAATATTTTTGAAGAAATTAATTATTATTAATTAGAAAGAATATTAGAAAAATTCTGAAAAAAATCACCTGTGTAGTGCAAAAAACAAAGTTTTTAATGCCAAACTTTAAAGTTGATGTGATAACTAGTTTTTGAGAAAAGTTAAGAAACACTTTTAGCAGACTCACCCTGTATATATATATTTTTTAAATTTTGTTATTCGCAATATATCGCATAATTAATTCCCTTCAGCATTTTCTACATACAATTAAAATATTACTTCAAAATTCTTTTTATAATTAAGATACATTATAAAAATTTATTAAAAAATTAACAAATTCAAGATTTAATTTTGACATAACTAATGTTAGCAATAAATATAAAAAAATGGTTACAAATAAATTGCATTTAAAATAAAAAATATTCGAGCTAAAAATTCGTAAAATTCCGCAAAGAGCGGCCATATTTATCTAATATGCCATATATATTTAATTTTAGAAAAAACAAACTAAAGAACCATGGCCGTCTAGATTATCACATAAAGGTGTTTATCCGGCTAACTTCGAAACGTTTTTTCTGTTTTGTTATTTTTGGACACTTGTATAACCTATGACCTGGATTTTAATAAAATTTTGTAACATATTTTATTTTTTCTGACAAACAAAAATGCAAATATAGTGTATCCATCGCTAGATTGATTTTTTAAATAGCCAAAGAACGTTAAAATTACCAGAAACACAAGACAAGACAGATTTAGGTTGGTGGACTGATAAATTTTTCTATCAAGTCATTGGTACAGTACGGATGACAACCATTGACAGCATTGGCAGATCGAGTTTAATGATCTTGATTTTAGATTTAATCAATGCCTCAATCTACTATATCTGTTTTTTTAAAGCGATATTTGTAAAGCAATATTCGCATAATCACACCCTTTGTTAAATTTAATCTAAATGTCGCATAATTCCCGTATAAAATCCCATCAAAGATATGACATCTATCGTTTAAGTTAGAAAACAACTATTTATTTTATTTTGTAAATAAGAGAATGCATAAAAAATTGTATGAAATTTGAAATAATGGCGGTGTTTCTGTACTTTTAAAACGGTAACAAAAAAAATATTGACAGCAAAAACTGTAGTTCTAATAGTAATACTAATAAAAGTACATTAAATCTCACTAAAATCGCTCCACTAATTACAATGTAATTTTTAAAAAATCTCTTAGCTTCCAAACGGTACAACTTACTATAAAAGTAAATTGTGTTAAATCGCTTTATTTCAATTTAAAAAATGTTCCATTTTTTGTTAGCTGTAATGTCTCTTCACTAAAAACGGCCTTTGCAGTGCTATAGAATTGTGAAACAATAAATTTGTAAATTTTTGCTAAATCCCAATTAGAGTATTGCTTGTCAAATCCATCTTGGCGTGTGAGATGCGTAGAAGCGGAATAAGGAAAGACATACTACGTGCTCATTCTACACTACACTTCGAAAGCTGGGTTTCAACTGAATTTTTCCACCATGACAACATGGACAATTTGACAATACTGTTGTCGTCAACAACACCCAATTTATTGCGCCTCTGACCTTCACACGCCGAACTGAATTTGGCAAGTTATACTTTACTATTTTTACTTTTTTCTTTTATTTAAGACCGGTTTCAGCTATTAATCTTCTTCAGTCTACAACAAACACCTCATAACTTCAGCTATACGTTTTAAACGTAAACATTTAAAATTTAAAAACTCCCAAAATACATTAAAATTAACAATGTTTAACTGTTTACAATATAAAATAAAATAAAAAACTGTTGATTTATTCAGTTTTTTCACAAACAAGTGTCTTTAAGACCTAAACTGATAAAGATAAATATATCGCCTCACAGACTGTATTGTACAAAATTTAATTATCTACAAGTTTTTCCTATAGAAAGCAACATTTACGAAATTAATTACTATTTTATAGCGACAAAGAGACATATAAATTAATTGTTTTATAATTCCATAGCATTCCAGAGGCTATTTTTTAATAAACAGTCGTTATATTAATGACTTTTAATTTAATACTGTCTATTCTTTTAAATTTGTTGTCAAAGTTACCAGTGAAGGCAGTTATAAATTTCAAAGAGTCAAATTAAAAAAAATGTGGGTAAACCGTAAATTCTACCACATTTAAATATTTCACAAGCAAGGCCCCTGGTCAAGTGAAGGCGTGTTATATCTCTTGTGAGAGACAATAGAAAACCTACACACATTCTCGCACCTTACACGCTTTAAATTCAATTACAAAATAGTCGTACATTAATCAACGTCAACCTCCTAATATCAGAAGCATCCAAACCTCTTGCATCCAACGAATGACTTCGTGGTTTAACAAAAGGTAATTCGTCCTTTTTGTTGTTTTTAATCCATCGAAAATACGAAGCCATTTCACACACGACACCACCACTTTACATTTTACTAACCGCGACTGTTTACTTGAAATGACTAAAAATCATCAAGCACCTGATACATCAAACGATTGGGTAATTTTCCTTGACGCTGAGAAAATAAATAAAAATTTATTAAAAACGTACCGAAAAACACATACACCTGAAACGAGCTTTTACGCACCGGTATTGGGAACGGTTAAATATGAGTTAAGTGTATGTACTACATTGCATTTTTACACACTATGCAACCGCAAATAATCCTAGATTATGCAAGTTGATTTATTAGCTCGATTACACTTGACATTTATAAGTAACATAACACCTGCTCAAGACACAATCGATCACAACGAAATCTGAAAATTACTGCTTTTTTTCGACGACATTGCGGTATCTAATCTTTTTATCAAAGCTCTATTAATCTAAAGCTTCATAACTAAATTTAAAACAATTCACACAAAGGACAAAATTTATGACGAGTAAATAGTAATCTTATCTAAATTCAAATACGAGTAATACACATTTGGATAAAGACTTTATGTCTTTTTTGAGATAATAACAAGCAATAATTAAATATAAAAAACAAGAATACTACCTACACTCTATGAAACAACTAGAAAAAAGTTTTAAAAAAAAATTTTTCAACCACCTGTCTCGTAAGTAACAATTACTGCCAATGTAACAAAGACCATAAGATAGAAATACGATCCCTTTAACAGTAAGCAAATTAATGCCGTTTCGTTTACTCTATATCTATTTTCAAAAAAAATTAGAAACGAGAAACCAAAATTAAACTGTTTTTGTTTATCGTGTAGTCAAAAAATAGGTATTCTTATTATAAAATTAGGCACAGATTTTCTTTCAAGTATAAAAAAACAAACGCCCCAAACTCGAAAATCGAGAAATCATTGAAGCCTCCCTCAAAGTCACCCTAAACGTAAAAACCCTCTTTTTTACAATTTTTGCCAATTTGCTCAGAAGGCATAAGTTATATCAAAACATGGTTTATTTATAAATTGTATCTCATGAAATTCCCTAGAATTTACTGCCTGAATTTTTTTTCTAACATAAAAACAGAGCGAGTTATGATGGTTTAAAATGTGAAATTCTATAAAATCTCTAGTTTTCGATCTTTATCGCGGTTTCCTCCAAATTTATTTAAAGTAACGGAATGTTTAATTTTTTGAAAATCACTCGATCAAGTTATAGAAGCTTAGAAATAAAATATTGGGGAAAATTCTAGCTTATCAGATGATCACGATTGACTCCTCATTTGCTTCTGAAACAGATAAATCAATAGAGAATTTTTTCGTGGCAAAAATAGTAACAAATACCCGACTCTGCTATCACATTAAGAATAGTCTGTAGTTATATTCTGCTTATGGAATTTAACATGTTTAAAAGTTCTTGACCTTTTTGTTAGAGATTGGTGTCTAAGAATTGGTTTACTGTAGGTCAGATGAAATAAAACACTAAATTCGTCGCGACGTTTCAACGATATATTTCGTCTTCTTCACGGCGAGAAATTTTTTCGCTTGTTGTTTCAAGAAGAAACTGAAAAATTTTTCCTGAAGAAGACGAAATATATCGTCAAAACGTTGCAACGAATTTAGTGATTTTTACCTGTCCTACAATAAACCAATTCTTAGGCACCAACTCTTAATATTCTGCTAGGTTTTCTAGTCGCAACTGTCATAAGATAATTTGTTGTTAACATTTTAAACGATTTCTTAAAGAAATGTAGCAAGCACCCAATAGCACCAAACAATTTCACTTTGCACGACGCACGTTTCGACAACAAAGTTGTCATTCTCAGGTGAAGAATGTTTAATACACACTGAAAGGAGATATATAAGTGACTACTTTTTCCTAAAAGGTCAGCTCTACAACTTATAAAATGGCGGAGCTATAAATTTTTGAAAAAAAAAAAACTCTAAATTTTCTTAATTTAAATTAAACACAGTTTAATTCCCCCCCTGAGGATGACCACTTTGTTGTCGAAACGTGCGTCGTGCTAAGCGAAATTGTTTGGTGCTATTGGGTGCTTGCTACATTTCATTCTACACACCAAAGAGATCCAACACGAAGTTAAACTACTTTTTAAAGTTTGTTTTTTATAAAATTAAAACTAATAGTGCAATCTTAATGCTCTAAAAACACAAACTGTCGAGAATTAAAGCGCAAAAAAAAATAATTTTGAATTGACCCGATCGGAACTTTAGTAGTGGAGAAAATCCAAAAAAACTAGAAAATATAACGGTTTTTTTCAAAAATTCATAGCTCCGCCACTTTTCAAGTTGTAGAGTTAAGCCTTTAGGAAAAAGTAGTGACTTATATCTCCTTTCAGTGTGTATAAAACAACCGTTATCAAACGGTTTTAGCACAATTGCAATTTGAATTTTTTAATGCAGTATATTTCAGAAAGTCTGTGTGTTCCATAGACGAACTGATTTTATTTTCTCTAATAGATTTCAATACTAAAAGTATAATACAACAAAAGACTACCCTAACGGACTTGTACTATAAAACTGTACTTATATTAAGAGCAATTCTGTCTATTTTAACGCATTTTAAGGCTTGTTAAAAGCTGAAAACTAACCGTTGTATTGGTTGTCGTCAAGTGCTTTAAATGCTTGTAAAAAAAATTCAGAATTAGGCATTTTGACTGTTAGACAGTGTCAAAATTTTGTAGAATAAATACGATATTATATAATACTATCTTTCATCTCAGGTCATAAGTGATTAAGTTAAATTTTGTCTAAAATAAAAATGTTTTTTAAGAGCAGAAGAGAAGTATTATCTTCGTAGTAGAAGACAGTTAGAAAGTAGAAAACTAGCTAATAATCAATACTAAGCAGTGGCGACCGGTGAATTTTTAAAACTCTGTATTTTGAAAATGGAGCATGAGATCCAAATTCTGTTATGAAGAATTACTATTGAGACCAAATTGAAGGCAACTGCTAAAAAAAAAATTTGAAATTTGCGAAATTTGATTTTTAAAAATGGTCAGCCTCCCCTGGTTATTTACCCTTTATGGTATAACGGTGGCAAATTTTTTTTCAACATTATGAGACAAATTAATGACTAATTATTCTTTAGTTTTTTTCGAAATTATAATTATAGAAAATGTTATGAGCATTTGAAATTTAATTTTCGAAAAATATTCTTTCTCAAAAATTTTTTTTTAGCAGTAGCCTTAAGTTTGGTCTTAATAGTAATCCTCCATAACAGAATTTGGATCCCATGCTCCATTTTCAAAATACAGAGTTTTAAAAATTCACCGGCCGCCACTGATACTAAGATACGTTTAACAAGATTTTAACAAAAAAAATTGTAAAAAATAGATTTTTTGACTTTTAGAGAGCATTTGAGGAAGGTTCCAATGATTTCTCGATTGTCAACTTTGGCGCATTTATTTTCTCATACTTCAAACACCAAAACTGTGCCAAATTTTATAATAGTTCCAAATTTTTTTACTATTACAACAGTATCTTTGTTTGTTTTCTTGGTCTAGTGATATTAAATGTACAATTAGGAACACTAGAAATATTGAAAGAAGACTTGAAAGTGATAAATAATAAAAGCCCTTTTCAGGTAGTTGAAAAAAATAGTATATAAACCTCGAGGCCGTAAGCACTTTCCGTGATCTTAAACGAGTAGAAAACCTCAGGCTTCGCCCTCGTCTCTTTATGATTTTTGTCTTTATAGCCATGAAGCATGAAAATATCGTCATATTACTCACCTCTCTTTTCAGATAAAAGAATAAGAAACAAATTTTTAAATTTTTATAAAAAAAATGGCGATTTTCTTACGTACTGCTAAGTTTAATTGAGTTGTGCTTACGGCTCTTAAGATTTAATACACTATTAAGCATGAACGTGACAGTTGAGTATCTTTCAATTTTAACACTAAAGTGCTTATGAAGAAAAATATCACAAAATTGACAAATCCCTGTGTTAATGAATCTTGTAAATTTTGAGCACTTACGTTTAGTTTTTTATTGTCATTGAAAGAGAAGAACAATGCGAAAACATGTTATGTAAGTAATCTAAAATTTTCCGGTTGTTATTAAAAATCAAAATGAAAAATATAAAAAAAAATTAAGACACCGGCGACCGCGCGATAACAAACAGGATATTTCTATTCCAACTAAACAATTTAACCGTTCCCAAACAATTGGCTTTAATCAAGAATCCAATTAAAACCGTACTAACAACACATCTAACCTATCTCGTTGCCGATTCAGATGCATTTTGCACAAAACCAACAATTTTTCAATATCTCCGCTTGCCGCAACCGGTCGCGAGATAACACTAACATGATAGAATCATACAGTACACAGAATCCATCTCCCTACTTTACTCGTGCAACGATTTGCGTAACACTGATCAAAATCAAAACGGGCCAACTTTCGAAAAAAAAAAATAAATTCGTAAAGAATGCCTGTTTGAGCATAAATAAATTTTTTGGCGTGACAGCTCGCGCCACGTGCTAAATGTGGCAAAATATTTGCTCTGGGTTTTAAATAACAAATACGAATTTTAATGGTATTATGTAACGCAGAAAAAAAATTGCACAATTTAGACAACACACGTATTTTGTACATACAAGTCTTAAATTTTATAGCTCGTGATATTACATTCACGTGCCGTTTAAAAAACAGTTTACCTTTGTTAGAGAATTGCAGCGAAATATCTTATTACATTATTGTTTTGAAGAAAATTTGTTCAAGTAAGAAGACAACACGAATTATTGCTCTTCAGAATTTTACAAAACGGCAACAATGACGCACTTCACAAACATAATAAAAACACAACTGGAAAGTTCATGAACTCGACTTCTTATCATTATTAAAACTTATTTATGAACAATTAATTTTGAAAAAATCTTGATATACAGCTTGGCAAAATTTACCGTAAAAGCAAATTAGTTCGTCTTATCGTATTACAAGCGGCAAATCTTCCAGTGCAAATATGAAACATATCTACAAATGTCAAAACATACATTTATGTTTTAGTTTTTTTTTTCAGCCTGTACTGAAAATTATTGTCTGATTATTATTTACAAAACAATCAATAAATTGTAATCGTTATTTTCCTCATTCCGTTATGAAATGTTCAATTTCACATCCATTTTTAACGTTGTATAATGGCACATATTACAAAACTAGTTATGTAATGAATTTCACTGCGCACAATTTGGACAATAGACATACCCAAGTTGCGATTATTTACTATTTTTTATTTTAATCATAAAAAAAGTTCTGATTTTTGTTGCCTTTTTAGTATTTGAGCTAACTTTTTAAAGTGAAAACTCAGCTGAAAGAAACAGAGCTATTAGCTATATGCTAGGCGCAATCAATTCGCTTCTTTTAATACTCTTGAAATTAATGTAAACAATATCTAGAGACAGAATCTGTTCGGAAAAGACACAGAAGACGTAGAATTTGGTCTACAAACAGAAATTACGACCGTTATAGATTCTTAATAGTGAGAAAAACTCTAGCAATTATCCATCACGAGCAGTACTCTTTATGCTGAGAATAACTCGATATTAAAAGTCCTCTAAACAACGCTGTGATTCTAACTCCGCCCCTTTCTTTTCTAATAAGCGACAACCCAAAAAAACTTCAAGAATTTTACCACATTTTACAATGATATTACTAAGATGTACTGTCTTCAAGCTCTCTAAAAAACCGTCTCTCTCACTCCCAATCTGAGCTTGTTTGTTAGGTTTCTACAGTCGAACTGCCGCACCGTATGTCTTGCTAAATTCAGACGGCGATAAAGCGGCACCCGTGGCAAATACCAAGAACAAAGAATAAGATTTCATTTTGTTAAATAATTAAAATAATTATAAAACATTGTTTATTTAAATTTCTTTAAAGTGTATATAATTTATAAACATATTGTAAGCCTGTACACTTGTTGCTTTTTGTCTCAACAAGCTTCATTTTAAAATGATTAATTTTAACAAAATAACAATAATTTTTGTGTAATTTGACCCGCCTTTAAGAATGTAATATAATGTACCTAATAAATAAAATGCTCCCTTTTACAGAACCCTTAATCGTTTATTAAGAACTCGCTACAATACTTTTTCGTTGAACATACCTTCGTAAATTAATAATTAATAATCGAAAGATAATAACTGTTTAAACTTAAATTGATAAATTTCAAAAAATATAGTCTTCATAAAGTTCAGAACTTTAAAACAGTTTTTACTAAATCTTTAAATGTCTAAATGTTGGTTTATAAGGTTGTTCCTTTAAAGGTATGTTTATCGAGCTCTCTGAAGTGCTCTAATGAAGTTCAAATGCAAATGAACAACGAAAAAAATTAAAAAATCGTTGCCGCAACTGTAAATAGATTTGTAATGCAATAAAATGCGGAAAACGTTTCTAAAATTATATTTTCTACATCAATTTCGTATCTCTAGAAATACAAAAAACACCAATTTACTTAAAAAAAAAATAATTAAAAACCCAACTAATAAGTGATCAAAGCGAAGCAATAGTTCGCTTCAAATGATTCAGAATTGCTCTTGAATTTGAACTTTGATTAAGACTCTCTTGTTTATTACATCATTAACGAGTTCTATACGTTGAACTTATCACTCTTATCTCATCGCTTTCTTGTTTAGGATATTATAGAGGTCAATATTGAGCAAAAAAACATTGTACATCTAATAAAAACAAATTTATTTTAGTCGAAAATTTGAAGGAAATATTTAGGGATAGTTTATAGAATATGTATCGAATTTTAACACATATCAGTTAAGCCAATTAAATTATTTAATTCACTTACTGTAAACCGATTCTTAAAATTGTAAATAAATTGCTCTATTTATTCTCTTCATAATCGTAATCTTTGTTACCTGACAATGCGTTAATCCTCCGAATACCACTCGGATTATCCATTTAATTGAATAAATTTACAAGTTTACATATCTTCAAACATGTTACTTCGGAAAATATCCATCGTAAAACAAATTTTTGCCTTTTAAAGTCCCCAAACTTCACTTTCGGCCTTTAAATCAAGACAGTGTGGATGTGAAGCAGTTTATTGCTCTTTTGATATTTCCCTAACTAACATTTTTGTAGGTAACATTCTCAACAATAGTTCTTATGATAAATATCCGATGATATTCTACCGATTTTTATTTAATAACTAGGGCTATGCAAAAGCGTGGTGTTTTTGCCGCTCTATAATATACTAAGTATAAGCTAAATGTCTGTCAATCGCGTAGAAATTTTACGGGAAACATAAGGGTGTTTAGAAATGGATTTTTTTCTAACAAATGTCTGAGTAATGCTCGCTATGATTTTATAACAATTTACCAACTAGGTTTGTAAGCTTGGTGAGTACTACATACTAGGGCTGAGAAAAGTATCGATACTTACAGGAGGTATGATACCTGCTCAGGTATCGTACACCGATACCGACTGCAATCAGGTATCAAAGTATCGATACTACCGATACCTCCGATACTTTGATACCTCCGATACATCGATACCTCCGATACTTCGATACCTCCAATGCTTCGATACTTCCCGATACCTCGATACTTCCCGATACCTCAATACCGCGATACCTCCGATACTTCCGATATCTCTGATACTTCGATACCTGCGATACTTGGATAAAGGGTGGCTATAAATGAATGTCCTATTCAGAGTGCTTGGATGTTGGAAACACAAGCTATTTTGATGAAAACAAACGAATTTACAAGCTATTTGATGCGATATTTATTTATCGCCACCCGATACTTCCGATACCTCGATACCTCCCATACCTCGATACATGTCGATACCTCGATACCCCCAACATACAGGCAATATCCCGTTTAGATTAAACAATCCACACGCTTGCGCTTCCCGTAAAATTTCTACGCCATTGACGGACATTTAGCTCATGTTTAGTATATTATCGAGCGGCAAAAACTCCAGGTTTCTGTATAGCCCTATTAAGAGGCCTCCATAGTTCGCTCGACCTTGAAATTTCTCTAGTTGAGCTGATCTGTCAACCACTGAACCCCTGCGGTAAAGTTGTCGACCACCCTCCGCAAGTAATTTATTACCTGTTATTTATGACAGTGACAGGGTCTGCACTCACTTTGAGGCATGCTTTGATGTTTGGTACTTTGAGAAAGATTCGACATTCTATTCTGTATTTTCAATTTAATTTTATTAAAATAATGTAAAATGAAATAAACATTCAAATTATAAAAATTTATTATAAAATAATAATAATTTATATATATTTTACATTATAAAAAAATATCCCGAATAGACATATTTTGAGTTTTTCGCGGATCAACCAGTTCCGGCAACAAACATTTTTTATAAAAATTTTCCAAAAATTTTTTCATTTTATTTTCCCAAAAAGTATCATCTTTTTTTATTTTTTCAATTTTTATTTTTTGTGGGCCAGTCCATACTCCCAAAATACACACTTGTTTCTGGGCAATATGCAACTGGCCCTGTATTTGGTAATACCAATCATGTCTACAATTAATTACAAAATTTCCATTTTTTTCATGCCAAAATGTAATTTTTTTCTGTCGTATTCCCTCTTCTGGTGTAAGTCCTAGTTTGAACGCTGTATACGGACATTTTATTTCTACTAGAATGTCTTGATCGATCACACCGTCGGGTGAAGCTCCCAAAAAAAAATCATCAACATCTACAAATAAACCGCATGATTCAATTTTGCATCCTATTATATTTTCTACTTCCCTTCTTGCAATATCTTCAAATTTTTTTCCGTGGTTTAGTGATTCGACTTTTAAATTTATAATTCCATACAATAAATTGTTGACAAGTTTGGCAGAGTTCGAATTTTTCCTCCGTTTACAAATTTTTGCAAAATTCGATGCGGTTAATAGTTTTCGCCGCTCCTCCATCCACTTTCCATTAGAGCATTGAAAACGAGTTTCTTTTTCCAAGATACTTTTCCATTTCCTCTCTTGTTCTTTTTAATTTTTTTAAAAATTCCACTTCTTGTTCTCTATAAACATCAATGGGAAGATCTGGTTTCTGGCATGATTCACCGTAATCAGCATTCTCATTACATCTTTTAATTTCCAATGTTTTATTGTAATTTTTTTTTGTTACGCGCCTTATTTTTTGGCGTCGGTTTTTGTGAATACGTCGGATTTCCATTCGGCGAAGAATTCTTGATTTATTCTTGGAAAATTCGGTATGTCCCATTTTTGTGTTCCAACTTACAACAGCCGCCGCACATCGCATTTCGTATGCATTCGCCAAAGCAAAATTAATTCGCTTACCACCAACAAATTTAGCAACAATTGAATTATATTGTTCAACGGTGTTGCTGTCCATGTCATAAAGTAAGCTCCGAGAATGATTTGCAAGAATACTGCAAATATTCAAAATTTTTTCAAAAAATTCATTTGATAATTTTTCTATTTCATTTGGTTCTTCGCCTCTAGTGCAAAAGTAGGGTAAACATTTATCATGGTGCCCAAACACGTGGTATGCAACATTCAGAATGTCGTTCCGTAAAGACTTTGTCGCAGATACTTTATTTTTCTCATTTTTATGGTATTTAATCGCACCTTTGACACCCATACGCATTCGCATAATTTTTGAATCCAAAAGTTTTCGTTGTGGTAGTGAAAAAAAAGTATTGGACACCAGAGTTTTTAATTTGTTGCAAAAATTTCTTAACAAATGATTACGACATTCCACCTTCTCTACAGTTAAATTGTCGTATGGTCGAGCTTCAATAATTTTTTTGTATGTGCTACTGTCACCGTCTCCTATCATAATATTATATTTTAATCCATGTTGCGCAACACTTAATTGAAAACCCTTCACTAATATGTCCGATTCCATGCTTGTAGAACTTTCAAAATGATTTCTATTACAATTATGAATCTTCTCCTCTCCTTTTCTAGAGCAAATTACGCAGTGTTTGTTTCTCACACCATAGTACAATACTTTTTTTGTATGCTGTCCTATTATGGCTGCCACTCCAGATAAAGCACTATAATTAGTGCGGTAGCTTCTTTTTGACCAACATCCATCCACAACAACTGGAATTAGTGGAAAACCTTGCTCATCAACAGAATTTATCGAACGAGCATATTCTGCTTCTTCTTTCGCAGCTTCGTTCATAACTTTTTCCGCTGTTTGCTTCCATTGTGGGGCCAGATTAGTTTGACATTTTGAATAAGTGTTTGACGACATAGAGGGAATGTTTAAACATGCCAACCATTCTTCTAAATTATAAAATCCTCCTCCAATTGACATGATACCATTCACAGCACATGTGTTTAAATCAATTTCATCGTTAACAGCCGGTTTAAGTGGTTTTTGAGAATTAAGTTGAAAAGACATTCCACACATGTCACACTTCAAAGTGAATTTGGAAATCAGCCCTGTACGAAATTCTTTTACTAAATGTAAATTTCGCATTGTACACTCAAAAATTTTTGAATGAGTGGAAATCTCTTGCAGAGTTTCGAAGATATATTGTAGAACTTCCTTCGGAGATGGTATATTTTCTAATGTTTCAACGTTCAGTAGACTATCTGGTTCACTACAAAATTTTTGTTCAACAGGTTTCTGCAAAAACAATAATAAATATAAATACAATTAAGTTTTACCAAATTAATATATACTGAGTGTTGTTGAAGAAATTTTTATCCATTCAAAGAATGAAAAATTTGGAAATAAGTGAAAAACGTGCACAATAAAAATAAAATAGACGTGTTTTCGCGTTTTCCTCATTTACTTAAAAAATATAAATTTTATTCCATACGTTTATGTTACTCTGTATACCTATTACAGTTAATCAACTGATTAGCGGTGTGGTACAAACAGCTAGTAATGTCATAATTAATTTAATTATATAATTGTATGCAATATAATTATATAATTGATAAGACAATGACATAATAAAATTTATAAAAGAAATTACTTACTTTTGGTTGATTGCGTAAATTTTTTATTCTGCCTCTTTTACGTTTTCTAGACGTAAGTCTTCTTATAATTTTTCCATTTGCTCTGGCCATATCAAAATTTTGAATATGCTAAAACGTTAAATTTTAATGTAATAAAATATTTAAAAAAATATGGTTTACTTACTTATGTGGAAGAAAATTGTTAAACACAACAATAAATGTAACTTACACTAAACAATAATATACAAAACTAAAATTTCTTAAGAACTAGAAAAAAACTAGGTATAAAATAATATGCGATAAATGAATAAAACGAAAAAAGTCTAACTGCTTGGAATCATATTAGACGAAAATCCAAAATGACCGAAAATTTCTGCATCTCCCTTTATATAGGCAGGGGTTTGACCCCCTAAAAGGGGTAAGGCGAGAACTAAGGTGTCCTTTCCAGGAATTCTTATCTTTTATTTTCTTATTTGCAAATTAAGAAGTTTTCCAACTTGTACTTCAAAAAATGTATAAAACTTTTTTTAAATTAACTTATTCTTCAAGATAATGATACAAATTGTTTTTTAAAATTAGTTCAAAAACTCATTATTATTAGAACCTGCAAACATATTTTGCTTTTATTACAGTTAACACACACATAAAAATGTGATTTTTGTTTTTTATTAGATTTGTGTATAAAAATAATAAGACGTTTTATGCTTCTCTTGAAAAACTTAGGAAAGTGGAGTTAGCAGGTTAAAACTCTAAGCCGACGTTATTTTAAATCGTAGTGTATAAAACGATATTTTTGACTACGAAGAAGTTTAAACAAATAGAATCCATGAGGACATTTGACATTTTGTTATTAATAGTGTCCGTAAAATCTGTACTAATATGAAATAAAAATATTTAAAGTAACCGCCACAAAATATTTTTTTCATCACTTATCTTTTTTTCATCGATTTGTAGCAAACAAAAATTGTCGTTTAAAAAAATCGCCTGCCTAGAATAATGGTGTGATAACTCTATTTCTTTCTAAAATTGAGGTTTTTATTTCATTACTGTCTAATTTCATTTTTACGATATAATCAAATATTTTAATCAATTCCTAAAAATTGTGCCGTTCCAACATAATACAGATTTGTACAATAACTACAAACTTTGAGCTTTCCCATCTTAAAACTCCTTAAATGGATTTATTTCGTTATAGTACTGAACACCTCAAATATATGGGTTGTTTTTAATCCAATAATGTTTTCCATGCGCAATTTATTATTTTTGCTGCGACAAACATCGATTACGTTTTCCCATAGAAAAAATTTTTTGAAACCATTAAATATCAAAAATTTATTGCTTGTATAAGAGAAATAAATTATAATGGTTTTGAACAAAAAACATTGCTGTTGTCAAAAAAAATTTGCTGACCCACTTTTACGTTTGCAAGCAAGATGGATTAATAAAACAAGAAGGTCTAAAAGACCAGTAAATTTCTCCAGATTGACCAAGTGGAATTTAAAAATTTATTTCTAATACATATTATCAAAATTTGTAACGTATTGATGAGATGAATACTAAAATGCAGTTTGAGACAAAATTTACTTTCTTTTGTGAAAGTGGTTTTAAACCTCGACAAGAGTTTACTTGTCCCTTCTAAGAATCTAAAATCTTATAAGCAAATTACAAAAGTATTAGTTTCTTTGTCTTTTGTAAGCAGGTAGCTCACAAGTATCTTGTAAAAATAATTTGTAAAAACATATGAAGATTTATTAGATTAAAACTGTTTTACTAAACACTATTTTTTTAAAATTATAATCTAATCAATAATTGCACTTTCATACACAAAAGCTGGTATTTAAAAAGATTATTTCAAGTTATTTAACAGGTACAGAACGGTCGGTACGGGTAGTGTCATAAAGTAATTATAAGGGTTTCGTTGCGGTTGGGGTCTTTAACTTGTAACTGCAGGGTTGTAAATCATAGATTTTCAGACGAATTTTAAGTCCGAAATCATTATGCCACAATAGCTTTATTACTTATTAATATATTTTTCTCGGACTTGAAGCTATCTTCTTAAAAGTACACTTTCTAAAATTTGGCCCAGGTAAATCCGTAAATTCTTTTCAGTTTTGAAATAATAGAGTTTGGTGAGAATCTTACATTTATGCCAAATTTAAATTAATTTGTAATGGTTTTAGAAACAATTTTTTTTAATTCTGTTCGATAAGATTCTAGATAAATGTTTGTTTTTTCTAATGATGTTGATTTGATTAAAATACGTTAATTAGTACTGGATTTAGAGTGGCAAAATAATACATTGAATGTTCCATAAGAGCGTAAGGTATAGAGGCCTCTTAATAACAAAGGAAAACAGAAATTTGAGACAATATTATGTCATCGATTTCGTAATGCTTGACAATTTGAAATAACAAAATTCTTTTCTCTTTATAAAAAAAAACAACAAAACATTAATAAGTCTTGTTACGAAGAAAAAGTATCTGTGAAGAGAGTGAAAACAACTAAATTTTGAAAAACGACTGGAAAACACTACTGACACTTCCATTTATTTATAATATTAAAAACATTAGAAATAGGTAAACAGTTGTTTAATATTAAAAAAAATACTCCATATTAATGAATAATCAAAAGGTTCAA
This sequence comes from Tribolium confusum, assembly GCA_029207805.1. NCBI lineage: Eukaryota > Metazoa > Arthropoda > Insecta > Coleoptera > Tenebrionidae > Tribolium > Tribolium confusum. The sequence goes on from JALGAY010000004.1 coordinate 5,018,501, forward strand.
TAGAAATAAACAATTTTTACAATCTATTATACTCTTTTAATTACAATATAAAAAATTGAAAATGGACGCTACAAACACCAATCAATTAGAAATTAGCTCATACAAAGTTTATTGTAGTTCATTTCTCAATAGTTGGTGACACTGTACCAAAAAACTTTTTCATTGTGATTTTAAGGCTATAATACCTGATTATAACACTGAGTAAATTAACATAAAAAATCGTGATTATTTTTGTTAAAAATTGTGTTGAAATATATTATTTTAGCTTGTCAATTATTTAGTAGAAATTGTATTGCCAACTTAAATTTTACAACCAACAGATTCCAATATTTATTTGTAGAGCCGGTGCCGTTTCATTGCGTCCACTTCCTAGTGTAAGTTTACGATAATCGGCCAGTGTAAGTCATTTTTTAAACGAGGGCAATTCTTTTTAGTGGGAAATCTGTCAGAAGTGACAGGTGTACAAAAATAGGTTAGAATCTTTGACGCTTTTAAAAATTTGTGGTTTATTTACCTAAATTAAATTTACGAAGTTATGATTTTTTTTTTATTAAATTTAAAATATTATTTTCACTGCACTTGTGCCACTAGATAGGCGCTCGATTGGTCACCTATCAAAATTTGACAGTCATTTAGTACTGCCAACCAGTGCACTAAAAAAAACCTAGACATACCTGCCAACCTAAGAATTTATCAAGTGGATGCTATGAAAGTGCATTTAGTTTAGATATTTTGTAAAAAAAAATACATCTAGTAGACGTTGAAAATTTAAATACAGGTTAAGAATAGATCTGTTCTATTTAAAAATAAAACAAATTTTATCTTTAAATATGTATTTATTTAAAAGGCAGAATAATTACGACAAACTATTTGCTTTTAAAAACATTCCAAAAAGTTAATAAAACGCACTAAAAATATAAAGAAAGTATAAAATTTGTACAGTGCTGGTTTTATTTAAAAACGCTGCGCAAACGACCACTGATACAAAAAAACTGTTGAAAAAAAAATGGTGAAAATTAAATTTTGTATAATAAAGTCCACAAAGCGATATTTTGCTTTAAAAACGCTTAAAAAAAATAGTTGAACAACTCCTCTCATATTCCGCTAGAAAAAGCGTTTACTTTATCTAATATATTTATGTAATATAATATTGTTTATGATTTCAATTTTTTTATAATCAGTTTGTTACTTTCATTCATAAATATATCATAATAATGACAGTACCATACCATAAGGTATGTTAAAATTGCCACAGAAAATATCAGTAAAATTCTTTTAAAAAAATTAAATAAACAGTTTTTGCTGTTTTACTATAATACTTAAAAAATATTTTTGTACATTGAAAAAAGCGTATTTAGACCCTACTGGCAATCTATCAACAAAATGCCACTTTTTTTAGAACAGTCTGTATAAAAATAAATTTAAATTAATTTTTAATTTTTTTTATATACATCAAACCACAAATTTAGACAATTTTTATATAATTTCAATGCAAACTAGAAAATTAAAACAATATTTCATGTGATTTCATAACCAACCAACGTCAAACCACAAAAAAAAAAAACGGAAAAACCAAATCTTTTTGCCTACCTTTCGTCTATCCTCTGGAGGCACACTAGCATGTGACCTATTCCTAAATATATCCATCACTTTAGTCATTGGACTCCTATTAGAAGAAGCTGCAGTAACCGTATGATAGTATTGGGTGTGGGAACTACCATCACGAACAGGATGGGCAGACCCATCACGAGGCGCTTTTGGACGGGCATGCATCAAACCAGTATGCTGAAACAAAACAAATATTAAATATCAATATTTAGACTGTAATTATTTAATAATAAATGTGTATATCTGGTTGCATATATAGTGATAATAGTGTTAATCTTTCAATTATTGTCAGTCTAAAACAAGAATGATTGAGTGTTACGACATAATGAGGTTAACACTAAAAATATTTAGTTCCTTTAACCTTGCTGCTTGAAACCGACAAAATTATATTAGACTTTAATTTTTTTATTAAGATGTTCTTAATGAAGAGACGAAAAAAAAGAATTTTTAATAAACTAATTAGAACAATTCATTCAAAAATTGTTTTATTAGTTTGTTTTAAACATCTATTACCAAATTAGTTAGACATGTTGTAAGAAAAAAAATGGGATGTATAATTTGTCTGGAAATGCTTGAATTTGACGAGATTTAATAAAGGTTGAAGTAAAAAAAAGTGTGCGTTACTATCATCGAAGCAACATTGCACTATAAAATTCAAGCATTTCTAGACAAACTATACCACGCTATTTTTTTTCCTCCACTTACCAGCATGGCACTCTTCATGGACGCCATAAACGCGCTTCCTTTCTTCTTGCTGGCGTCCGAATTAGACCTTGTTCTGAAAGCGTCCAACATTCCCGCCTTCTTCGGACTTTGTACATCCTCCGACTTCCTGCGTTCTGCTGAATTCGATCTGGATGCAGATCCGCTTCGAGTTCCCGAATGTTTATCCTTCTTCTTCTCCTTTTTGCCTTCACCTTTATGTTCTTTGGTTTGTTTAGTTTTAGCTTCTTTTGCTTTTTCTTTACTCTTCTGTTTGGTGTCCGATTTGGAGCCCCACGTTCCCGATCGGGGCCGCGGCATCGACTGGGTATCGACATCATCACTGGTGATGGTCGGGAGAGGCTGGGAGCCGAGTTCCTGTAATGGAAAATCTGGTTAGATTCAAATCAGATGGAAAATTACAATTACCATAAAGTACAATGTTAAGGAGAGGTCGAGCACTGGTGGTGCTTGAGCATTTAGGAATGCGAAAGGTAGTGTAATTTCACCTGAATTGCAATGCGATTAAAAGGCCCACGGGCATGAGTTGTTGTTGGGAATGAGGAGGTTTTTACACTGAACCCATTTCTAACACCAACACAGCAATTTGGAAGAAATTGTCTTAATTTTACAAGAAGGGAGATAAGAAGAAAAATTTTACCCTTGATGGTCGAAATGACATTACAATTTTTAAAATAAAATTCATTGTCAAATATTTATTACTAATCCTGACAATTAAATTAGGCCACTCGAAATTATAAATATTTATCTAATAATCTCATAAAAACTAAAATGTTTCGCTCGTAATAATGTTTCTGGATACTGAAAAAAAAATCCCATAATTTTCATGAACTCATATATTTATTTATGTTTATGAGCTATAAATGAAAGTGAGTAGAGTTTGATATTAGGCAACACAGTTAACACACTTGTTATAACAATGTATACAACAAGTTTGCTTTTTTTATAGCAGTGTTATCAACTGATTTATGTAAAAAATAATAGCTTCATTTTTGCGAATTCTATTAAAAAAATTTACGTGAATCATAATTATTATTTTCAAATACCATCAATTGCAATAAAGCTTCCATAACTAACTATTTTACTAGTAATTTTAACAAACTTAGAAAATCAAGATCAAATTATAGATAATTATGTTATTAACAAACAAAAATTCTGATTATATCGAAGTCAAACTGCAAAAATTCGTGTTCTCTTCCTGAAGTTTCTACAACAGCAAAAACAGTAATAAAAAATTTGTTGCGAACTAAATAGTGCACCGATTACAAAAACAGCTCTTTAAAAATGGTATAAAAAAAAATATGTCACTCATTAATTCATTATTCAGAGTGATAATAAACTAACAGAAAAAAATAAAAGAAGAGTTATTTGTAAAAACTCGAAAAAACGCCAAAATAGGTACACTTAGTTTTAAAATCTATGAAAACATAAAATATCAGAGCCCCCCAAATTAATTTGTTTAAATTTGCAACCATTTGTTTAGGCCGAGGTAGGCTAAAGCAAAGAATTTCAAACAAAAATGTTTGCTTTGACATGGCTGTCATAAATTAGTTCGGATTATTTTGTAACAGACATTATCAGAAGTTAATTTGAAGGTGTTTTTGATGATTTTATGAGTTTCATAGATTCTGCAAAAAAGAGACAACCTGAGATCGAAATGTAACTGAATCAGAGCAGGCTGTGTCAGCGTAACTAATGATGTGTCTGATCAATGATCATTACAGTTACGGTGGCACAGTCTGCTCTGATTCAGTTACATTTCGATCTCCCCTTATAAAAACAGACAATTGTCTATAATTTTTGTGACATTTAAAAACAAAAATTATTTATTTGAAACAATAAAGAATAACTAGTAAACGACAAAAAAATGAGACAATAAAAGCATCTTTAAGAAGTCATTTAATAACCAATTAATCAATGGTTATGGTTTATTAAAAACAATTAACTGTAATAACTACCTTTAATCTCTAAAATAGACAAGAAAATCTTGTTTATTTTTATTACCTACTCTATTGGTAACTGAAATGACCGATGAGGGCGACATTGTCGCATTATTAAATTTGACGTAATTATAACAATCAAAAGTGACATTTGAATGCAAGTTAGATTAATTTGTTATGTCACTTCAGTTGTCAAATACTACTTCTAGATTTTTAACCATAAAATCGAAATTTGAAATTTTTAAATAAAAATCTCAATTGAAATGATCAGTTTTTTATATTATATCCTTATAAACTAAAAACTGTATTTAGAAATAAAAAAACATTGACATTCTTGGACAGTCGAGTCATAAAGCTATAATAAAAAAACAAGCAGTTGACCATAATATAATGTTTTTTTGAACAAATATAAACGCAACGAAAATTTCGAATAGTAAATTTTAATACTAATGTAAAAAAAATGCGTATAAAGCGAATTTTAGAATAGAAAATTACCGCTTTTTCTAAAAAATAACAAACTAAAACTTTGAAAAATGAGTGGTGCTGTATAAGCTGAAACAGTGACCGACAGGAATCAGTTAGTAAACTCGAAAAATGGAGTAACTAGCTGAAAAAAAATAGTGACAAATAACGGCAATAATTAGAGTTCAGTCATTCTATTATAATATCCAAATCACCAAACCGTGTACACACATTAATCAATCTTTCAAATTTGACAAATAACGCGAGTTGAAATTTTAATATAAACTATCAAAGCTACAATCCTTAAATCTCTGTTACTTAAACAATTTGGATTATTCTAAACGCGTTTTTAGTATCTTAATATCGATATTAGAGAAGAAAAACAAAATAGGGCGATTTTGATTAGCAGGGAAACGTACAATACGAGTAATTTCGAATTTCATATTGTATTCACCTGTTAGGAAAAGCCACCTCTACAAAAAAAATATAGCAACATGGATCAAACGACACTTTATTAGAAAGGTAATTCTTCTTATAACAATGACTTAGTTTTAAAAATTGAATTAGGAGTCTTTGTATATAGGAATATGTTTTTGTGTGAGACATCTTGTATATTACATTTGTACTGCAAGTAACATGATAAAACAAAATATTTACGAGCGGGATAAATTAGATTGCTAATTTTTCTAAATTTAAATTTACATCTTTGTGCAATACATTTTGAATTTGGCGAACATAGCGACATGTAATTGGAGTTAGAAATTATTTTTTAAATTAAAAACAAAGCGTACACCTTGCATAATTTAAGGAACGTTGTCTTACGTAAATTAACATGTTTATTAAGTCCTTGTCAAAATTTGTGTACTATTCAAAATAAGTGAGCAATAAATTTCCCAAAAAATTTTAATATTATATATCAAAAATCTGTTTTTGGATTTTAACAACCCCAAATTTAGCATGAGGTCAATGTCAAGTTCAAGCAAAAGAAATCAAAACAGTTTTTACGTAATAAAAAGCCAAGCGTTTGAAAAAAAATGTCTTTCGGTTACAATAACACTAATTTTGGGTAACCTCTGTCCGTGTCGGTGTTTTATACGTTAAATTGTGAAATTTTATTGAGTGATAATAAACATGTACTTGACCAGTGTCGAGTATACCTACTTAATGTCGGAAAATTTGACCACTGTGACTAAAATCTGTAAACAATAAATCTTCCACAAGAAAGTTAATTACCCTAATCATCAAGCTTCTTACTACCAAATATTTTTCATTTAAAAAGTCAGGTAAAAAATGTTCTTTCTTAAACATTCAATAGCTAGAAATCTAGCAGTCAAAAATTTATAATTTTAGTCGCAGTAGCCAATTTTATGTCTGAATTACGTTCTCAAATCGCATACACTTATCTACCAATATTTGTTTAAAAATTCAAATAACCGATTTTTGAAAACGCACTCAATAATAAATAATAACAGGTTTTGGTCAATTTTAAAATTATTTTAATAACATCTACTTATAACTAAGCATTTCGTTATTTTTTTTATATTAAAAAGAAAATTTGTTAAATTTGCTTCTATTGAATGAAAACCGATCTATATACATAACTTCCGGCAGTAGAAATGTCAAAGTTTTCTCATTTTTATTTCAACTATTACCAACAACTGTGCGAAAAGCAAAGCAATAAATATTTTCCCAATTTCAATAGCTAAAAATCACTTGATCTCATAAAATATTTTATCTATGTTTGTATTATTCCAGTTTTACATAAACAAATAAAAACAGATAACATTTATAGTAAAAAATTACAAAATTCAATGTCACATGCTATCAGAGACATTCAGGAACCATTAGAAAATCAATAAATTTCTTTCAATTTATTAAACAAAAATCTGATATGTAATAATGTGTTACAAACATGCTAACCTATCAAATACGATTATAATAATTATTTACAAACTAATCCCGCGATTAGATTATGTAGATCATAATAATTTTTCAAGCAAATTATCCATTAGTAGCAACAAAATGACTCCTGAATGATTCAGAAAAATTGTATATACAATAATTTTTAGTGATTGCACTTCAAACATAAATATAGTTTGTTCATAAATGCTTGAATTTTATGGTGAAGCTTTTTGGGGCCTTTACAGATAAAAAATCGCAGCCCCTTCAAGGTTGCGTTTTATTAAATCCCTCATAAGCTAAGTTGTAAGTCAAAACTAAAAAATTCAAGCATTTCTAGAAACTGCACTGACCTTTCTTTTCGAAAACGCCAAACTTTCCTCAACACAATCATCCAAGTTTTTCAAAAATATTTCCCGATACATTATCACTTATTGGATTCGTTCGTTCAACTGCGTTTTCCCTTGCGATTCATTCCATATTTATGTTTTTTTAAATTTAGCATAAACAAGCAGATTTTATTACTAGCAATTTAAACCGTTTCTATATTTATCTTGTGAACAATCAACCACCTAGAGAAGAGCACATGATGAAACTGGAGGAATCGCGTACGCACGACGCTCGGCATCACGGCGCCGATAAGACGTCGACTCTTATTGCACAAGCGATCTTAAGGGTGGAAATCCAACTCTTGTGCGCTATCTCGTCAATGAAATTTTGATGACGACACGGAAAATGAGCACGTCAAGAATTTGATGATGTAAGACAACAACCAACTATAGTAAACATTTGCCTTTCATTCAATTAATTTGGCGAAATTTTTAAAGAAAACAGTGCATTGTTGTCAATACTTGACCTAGTTTTGGCTGACCTGCTCAACCGTGTAATAATAACAAATGTATAGAGTGAACTGACCCAAGTGTAATTTACATAATTTAAATCGTAAAAACGCACTTATGATATCTAATTACAAAAGACCTCGATTGTAACCGATTCGTTGTAATTTTCATTGCGATAACAATAATGAGACTTCAAAGCCGACAGCGCTTTATACTGCTTTTCAAAGACATGGATACCAACAAACATGTTGCTTCTATTGTCTATAACAAGAAAATTCTGATACGATTCAGAGTTTAATTAACAACTCGGACCATCACAATGTCGATCACAAAAAGCGACAAAATTAAACAATCTCTGTCCCAAATTGTGATAAAACATTTCTTTAAAATATTTTGGTTTTCAAAATTTAAAAGAGTTGATGAGTTTCAATCATTTTATTACAAAATCACCAAAGTAGAATTTTTTTTTGTTATACAGCGTCTGACTGAATATATAGCCTGGTTATACAGACATAAAATAATATCAAATGTGCCTTTTCAAATGTTGCTTGATGTTTTTTAGATACACAATGTAAAAATCTTTTCTCAAAAACATTTTTTTGAGATGCACGATGTATCTACATATCTCAAAAACTGTACAAAGACCTTATAAATGTCTGTAGTTCAAATGTGATGTGGTTTTATCCAATTATTTTGTTTTTACCGCTCTACTTCAGACAAAAACCGAAACCTATATTACCAACAACCTGTTCTAACAGTTTTTGTTTTCTTTCGTTTTTGTAAGTCTGCCAAGTAAAATGAGCTTTTATCAAGATCCTTGTTAACCTAAGAGAATTAACAAACTAAGTTGTAAAATTTAAAGAAAAAAAACTTAAAAAAGAAGAACTGTTACGGTTAACTCTCCTGACCTGTCTTCTCTGGATTTTTCAATTTTTGGTGAATTATAAGATAACATCTTCAAACAGCGATTGCAAAATTTGGAAGAGCCAGTGGCGCACCCAAATGGAGGGTGCGCCACTCTCCCCAAACCTGAATTTTATTTGCCAAAATAAAGCAAATTACATAAATTAACTACTTTTTATAATTAACACAACATAAACGCTAGTCTCATGTAATAAATTTTAAATGTTTTGTTGTTTTTAATGTATAATTACTATCAATTTACTTTGATTTTATCCTTTGGTCCCCTCCAGACTCATGCTTCTGAGTGCGCCAGTGGGAAGAGCTCATAAAAAATTACTAGTTGTTATTTAAATCTGAGTGAATCATGTTACAAAACATTTTTGAAAATAAAAAATGGGACTAGTGTTTTGTTCACAACAAAATGGAGAACATTTTCTGTAAAAATAAATATAAAATTTTGTTTACCTTGTGTATTGCCTTTATTATGTGAATTTTGTTTGTAATGAAAGTGGATTTATATGAATATGTTTATATAATTCATCTTTATTTCTAATAAATTAATTCAAATACATATTTATGATTATGCAACCAATTATACACTACAGCTGCTATCATTGTATCAATGCTGTTAGCAAAGTAAAATTCATGTTATTGTAGAGCGGCACACAGCAAATTATACAATGAAATCATGGCTAGCTTAGCGATGAACTACAGACAAACGCAAGTTTCTAGCATCGCTTCAACCAAGACTAGCACCAGTCAAAATTTCTAAAACAACTTTAAAAGCACCTCTATACACAGAATAATAATATTTTTTTATCTTTATTCTGTATGCTTAGTTCGAATTTTTTTTTCATACTGTTTTTATTCTTCCAGATTCCTGGTTTCATTTTAAACGCTTAGATAAAATTCATTGTAGCTGTTCCTTCTTTTGAAACAGAAAATGTACAGTAAAACCCGGTTATAACGTTTTTCGGTTATAAGGTACGTTTTGTGAGCCACTTTCGTTTCATATCTCATATTATTGTGTTTTTCTATAACAGACTTGGTTTATATTTACTCCCAAAGAGGACGTTATAACCGGGTTTTACTGATGCTATACGCTAATCTTTTATATTTTTTTCTGTCATTCCTCGATGACGTCTTCTACTTTTTTCATTGCCTTATTTTTCTCGTTCTAACATATTCGTTATGTAACATTTTGTTACCGTTTCTGTTTTTTTAATATACCTTATCATTAGCACGTATTATTTCCTTTTTCTTCTAGAGTTAGCTTATTTAAACCCTTTGATATTCAAGCATTGTTTGTAACCCTTGGCATAAATAAAATGTACTGTCTTTATTTAATTGATTCTTTAGTTTTTCTATTACTATCTTATCAATAACTACACACTTCATGTCCAGGAACGTTCCTGAAATAATTTTTCTAGATAAAAATACGCGTAAAAATAGTATTTGCCATCTTGGACAGGATTTATTTAGCTTAGTGTAAACCAAGTTACATTATAAATTAATTTAAAGATATGTTTTTATTTATTTTCCAAAATAATTATTTGCGTTCTCGAAATGACGCTATCAAAACATTAATAAACAAAAAAATACTTACCTATTCAATATATTTTTTTACGAAATAAACACTAGACAGCGGTTTAGACCGAATTGTCACATTCTGTTCACAAGGATATTACCTCTTGCAATTTATCAAAAATTAATAGTTTAAATATGTATGCGTTTCCGGAAATGATACATAAAGTTTCAGACAAACTTTCCAATAAATTATCAGAAGAAATAGTACTGTTTTAACCAGTTTTATAATAAATTAGAAATCCAAAAATCTAGAAAAATTTTGTGTGGAATGCTACTTAGAGGCGCGTTCCCGAAATGACTTTTCGTGTGCGTTTCAACTGTTAGCAACTGACAGAATCAAATTGATGACACTTGGAAATACAGCTACATCTCAATTTGAAGTGTTATTTCTGCTTGGTAATTCGTAAAATACTCTTCATAACGCATGTTGCCTAATAAACTATTTTTTTAAAGAATAACATACCGTCACTGCAATTTAATAAAATAACAATATAATTGCAGAGTTACAAGTTAATTAATTACTCACACATTGAGTAAATTTTCCATTGATAAATTGACGTAAAAGATAAAAAATCTCAGTCGTCTCAAAATGTGTGATAAGAAGTTGTTATTAATAGATTTTATCCTTTGTAAAAATATAATAGATTTAAAAGTATTTAATTGTTTTAGATGGCAATCAATAAAAATTACAAAATAGATAAAAAATACCTGATTTGAATTGAAACAACTCAATAAAAGCACCCAAAACTGTTTCACCTCAATTTTCACCACCATTTTATAAATAAATTCGACGCTCTTCAATCATAATCTAATTTAAATGATCCGAAACGTTGACGAATCCTAATACAATAAACGAGGACAATGAACTTTTTACCAAATAAAATATTTACTATTTATTTTTAATTTATTTCAAATGTTTTTATTTGTTATTGACGATTTGTCACGGAATGTAGGTAAACACGAAATAGCCACAGGTTATATTAATCAAAATCCCATAAACATCCTATAATGTTGGTTTTTTAACTGTGAAATCCAATTTAAAAAGAAAGAAAAGCTAAAAAAATCTTGTGTAATAAAATAAATGTCTAGTTTAAAAAATAATTTAGTGTGTTCACTGTTCAGTAAAAAAATTTTGCGTAGAAAAACCTAAATTTCGTTGTTTATAATTTCTTATCACGTAAAGTAGGTACGCAGAAAAGTGATAAAACAAAAATAATAGATACGGTGAGATAAAAAGAGAAACAGTTTCCTGTTTTAACTGTATCTAACTGTAATGCTATGCTCTGTGGATACATGGTCAAATGTAATAATTTTCGAACAAATTTCATCCTGGCAGTCCAATAGTTCAATAAATAGGTAGAAACAACCAGTTCTTATATTATTGCAAACGCTTTTATTATTACGTCAGTAGATCACAATTATTATCCTTCACAGTTATTCAAAAATACGATAACCAAAAACGTACTATTCAATTACATAAAAAATTTGTTTGATAATAACGAAAATTATCGCTTTGTATTTCCCGACAAAAGCCAACTTATTATGAAATAATAAAAGAGCAAAGGCTGAATTATTAACAACAAATACTATCAATAGATTCACGTATCGATTCACCTGCCACTTTCACATTACCAACACGGTCGTTGACGCGAATTATATAGTGTTCCAAACAAAATTTCTATTGAGGTAACTTCAAAAAACGTCAACTAGCTATAACAGATGACTAATTAAATTTTTATTGAAGTCATCTCTTAGTCACAGCCAAATTCAGTAGGATCTACTGATGTCATAATCAACTGGTGTTAAAATACAGAAAAACCACAGAGTGGACGTTTATTTTAACACTTCTGAATTATAAATAACATGTGATTATATAACATTTATATTCCATTATATTCTCTTTACATCAAATGGTATTTATATAAAATTTACAACAGTGGTTGTAATCCTTGCTGAAGGATGTTTTAAACTGTTAAATCAGAGAAACTTCAAATTTTGAGTGCTTCGTTTTCCTCTACTCGCTGGCTCCACTCCAATGTAGTCCAATGAATTCCAGAAGCTTCATTGAACCAAAGAAAAATGCAAAAAATAAGCAACAAATAACAAAAGACTTCAGGACACAAGCTACAATTCAAGCAAATTACAATTTTATAAATTTCTAACCTTGCTTTAATCCGTAAAAAGTAAGAAAAAAAATTAACAATAATAAAATTGTAATCTGCTTGCTATGTAATTTATGCTTCAAAGATGAGTCAATAATAAATTCGAAACTAATAAGGAAAATAAACAAATTAACAAGAAAAATATTCTTTCTACTCTTTATCCTTCAATACTTCATAGTTCCACCAAAAAAGGTAATAACTTAAAAATTCCCCTTAATACTTAGCGCTTCAAAATATGCTTGAGGATATTTCAATACGTGTTGAAATTGAGGAACAGAGTGATACTACTAGTACTACTACTCCCAAAATTTGGTGAAGGCACAAAACGATATGAGAATCCACCATCAGAAAAGAGAAGAAAGATAACAATTTGAATGTTTAGTGTTGTTGTTTCTACAATGTGCTAATACCTAAGCATTTAAACTCTCAATCAAGTCTTCCCTACCTGCGTCAGTATAGTAAGAATATAGATAAGTAGATTGAGAAAAGCATAAAAATTATTAGGATTTCTGCAAAACTTCCAAAAATGCTGAGAAATGAGGACGAAAAAATCAAATCATTGTTAAATGTGGAAAGAAGCTGTTATAAATCAATTCAACGACTTTATTAAAGTTTTGAGTTAACCGTAGGAAATTTTATGCTTCTGTATTAAAAAAGTAGTTCACTTATTTAATTCTTGCTATATTAGTAAAGTGTGTCTATATTTGGATGAATTTTATGGCCCAATAGAGAAATTACCTTTTGGGTTTCTCACCAACCCCAGCCCCTGAATTTTAAGTGGATTGTAAAGGTTTGGCGCGTGGCACCCGTTGTTTGTTTCCTTCGAGGGTCTAGCCGACCGCTTAGGTAACAATAGGGTTCACTTATCTATACAACCACCCTTATTAAATCCCTCATAAACTAGTTTGTAAGTTAAAATAATAAAATTCATCCAAATATAGACAATCTTTACACTTTCTGATGCCCATTTAGCCCCTCAGACCAGCCCAAATATATGCTAGATGTTACTGCGTTAATACCCATATAAATTCCGAAACCTTAGGCCTTTCAGAACTGGCTTAAGTACACAAATAATAAATAGAAAATGAAAAATAATTTTCACAATAAAAAATTAAAAATAAAGTTAGATAGGCAACCACTTTAATTTTCTATGTAGGTAATCGACGGTTATAATATAAATAACCTGTTTAAAACCAAAACATTTTTTTTTTTCAAAAACATTAGCTTTTGAATGATAAGATAGGATTTTACCATATTTTATTTTTATAATTTTGCGATGACAGCGGTAAGAGAGCTCTTATAATTTGAGATTTTAAGTAATTAATGATTTAACTGTTCTTACACGAACTTACGTAAGTGACCTAAAAATTCAGCAAAAAATTATTGAAACTAGTGCAAATTCTGTCAAAATCAGATACAATAACAGTTTTTGAAAAAAAAATATTTTTTTAAATAACGTTTTTAATGTGCAAAAGTAGAGTATTCAAACTGATTAAGTTTCATCGTGACAGATGAATTAATAATAAACATTTTGTAGAAACAAAATTATTATTTCTACAACACTCTAGTATTTGCCAAGTTGTTTTTTTAAATAAACACGGGTATTTTCTAAAAAACTATTTTTTTATTTTGTTTACATTCTTTGATTACAGAAATTTATTTACACAGATCAGCTTCTGCTTTACTTTGAATTAATATTTAAATGATCACCCGTTATCAAGTCCAGCAGGAACATTTTACGTAACTGAAAACTGTGGCATATACAGAACTCATCAAAAAAATAAAACCAAATGTATTTTAGCTAAGTTACCAACATTTTGAAAAAAAAACACAAAATAAAGATGTTTCATTTCATATTTTATTTAAATTTTTAAAATATTTTTTTATAAGAACACCTATCCTATTTTTTTCAAAACTAGCTTTAATCGGACCCAATCAGGTAAAGCAAAAAAAAAACTTTAGATCCCAAAAATTTATAAAAAATAAAAGCTAATCGTGAAATTCATAAAGTTACATGTTTGTTTCTCAAAAAATTTTATAAGTAAATTATAAAACTTTTGGTTCCAATACTTTTAGTAAACCCTTTCGTTATTTTTTTTTAGATCATTGACAACGTGAGACTCACCTTTTTGATTTCAGTGGGCGACCTTTTGACCCAAATATCCTCAGCACTTCCCGAACAATCAATAGTCGAACTACTCGAATTTTCACTTTTCATTTCAATAAGCGACGAATCAAAAAACCTACTATCATAATGCGGCGAAGGTAGCGACGTTTTAAAAATATTATAAACCGAAGGCCTCTTGGAATCATGTGGTGGTATCCCATGCACAGTATTAGCATACTGCCTAAACTGTTGTCTATTCGCAAAAATTTTCGCAGCTTCTGACGGTTGCTTAGTCTTTGTTATCACGAATTTATGCGTGGGGCCACTAACAGTATCAATCACAGAAGTTTTAGAACCGCTTGAAGACTCCGAGAGACTTTTATCGCTCCCGGAAATCGTCGACATATTACTGTTGGAAGGCACTTGTTCTTTCAAGTCTCTTTTCTCGTCCTCTTCGTCTTCTTCTCGACATTGCGAGAGTCTCCGTGACGAAACGGCCACTCGCGATGGTAAACTGTTGCTATGGTTTTGGAAATAGCGCTTGATGAACGTAGAACTACCGAACTCGCGATCCTCTCCAGTAATGTCTTTCAGAGCAGCTATGGAGGTTTCAGTGTTGTAGTTGATTGTTGAGACGAGTTCGTCTGGTTCGATGTCACTTTCATCCGAAAGGGAAATCGTTGAAGATGATCCGCTTTTTGAAGGCATTGTTGCTTGATGAACCGGTTCAAGACTCACATTATCCACTGATTTGGAATGAAGAGATACATCAGAGTCCATCTAAAACGGCACCAAATCGCGATTTTTGCGCATTTCGATTAACTCAAATCAGACAGTTGCTCTCAGAGATGTACAGACTCTTTATTTTTAAAAAAAAAGAAAAAGTATAGAATAGTCGATAATTTTAATTTCTGTTACTCTCCTTTAAGAGACCAAATTCATCAGAAATTTGCTGAAATTAGTCAAATCCTAACAAAAAAAAGCATTCTCAAGTTTTTTCTCAAATTGACAGGTGAAGGAAGTTATCAAAGAAAACCAAATCAATTGATTTTCAATTCTAGAACACTCTAGAATTTTTTTTGAGACCAACGCGGTATAACTTCTGAAAACCTCTTGATTGATTCGTATGGAATCGTTTAATAAAGTTTTGCAATACAAGTGCCAAGTTCAAGGATTTATTTAACACGCCTTAATGTCTATAATGTATTCCAAGGTATTTACATATTGGTTGTGCGAACAACTACTAAAGAAAATTACATTTTAATGATTCGCGCTCACACGTCAAGCCTTCCTTTTCAAAAAAGATACTGAACTTTGGCCAAAAAAATTAAGAAACGCTCACCTACACTCTTGGCCCAGACTCATTCATGAAATAACATCAAAAAAATTCGGTTTTTTGTTTTCTATGTATTGTAAATTATAAAATGGATATTTCAAAATTTCTTAATTTTATTCTCAGTATGATTAAGTAATAAATCAAGATGACAACAACATGTAGAATAATAATAAAACTGGTGATTAACAATCTTAGTTACATCGGATGAGATGACCTAAATAATGTTTATGTAATTACTTGTTATTTGGAGTAGTTAAATTTATATCTCACTATACAAATAACGGAGTTTGATGATGAGATCAGATAATAGTTATATGCTAGAGTTAAAAATTAAATGTGACTATAACACAAAATAAATTTGAACGTGTAGTATTTAAATAAGATGGACTTGGAACAATGATTATAAAAACCGCAACAAGCAGATTAGTTAAGTGTTTGTAAACATTTTTCATTGTGTAGATAATGATAACAAAACGTTTGAAGCAAAAGAAAGATTAAATAAAAAATGAATGGACTTTCTGGGAAAAGATCTTGCAAAATACAATAAAAGACAGGATTTAAGAAGATAAATTATAAAAGTTTTATCATAAAATATTTTAAAAATATAAATAAAAGTTTTTTACAATCAGAAAAATCCAAATACCTTTAAGAGATAGTAATGCTGTTTGAATTTGTTAGAACTGCAGAAAAAAGAACATTTGAAAATTGTTTGCCCCAGTCTTCGCATATTATGGCTTTGGGACTGTAACCACAACCAAAACGTCTTAAAAAAATTAGCACTAATCAAAATATGTATTAGAAATTTTTTGTTTTACAAATGTCTATTGTAAATCCTATTAATAGGTACAAGGTTTATAAATAAGATCAATTTAACGATTCTTACATCAATAGACAGTCCAAGTGCTGACGTCAAAATCCTTAGATTGGTCAGGAGTGCTGTTTCCTAACAAAACAATGTATACTGTTTTGTACCCTGTTTTACTTCAGGTAAAGTAAGGAAAATTAACTCAGCTTATAACAACAACCGAATAATGTAATAAATTAAATTTTTAAACACTTTTGAAGAACACACAACAAACTTTGAAGAGATTGTGTTGAGATTGTGTATTTGTTTTTGGAACCAAGCAGCTGTTTTCTAGGAAATTTCGTCACGCTTGCGGACTTTATAATTCAACCACGAGTACTAGCTGAGAAAAAAATATGTCTTGATTAAAAAAGCCGTTAATAGTTTTCGAAAAAACTCTCTAACTCGTTACAACCCTTTAAATGATAAAGCGTAGTGACCAAATATTCAGTAATGGCGGAAATTTCAAAGCTTTATATTGTTCAAATTCAACTGGATTGGAGTCAGTTTTAAAATAACAAAATATTTTGGCTGAGTTCTTTTTTTTTCATTTTCCTTAATAATCTGTATAATTTTATAAATTTGAATTTTTTAAAGTTATAACTTCACAACCCTTTTACAAATTACAGAAAAAAATTCAACAAACAGCTTTCGCAATCTAGAACCATTCTAAAACCCGATACTTTTGAGAAATTCAAATAGTACACTAAAACCAAAAGATTCTTTATAAACAATAAGTCCAAAGAAAGATAGATGCACGTATTATTTCACAATATTAACTCTTCTACTGCTTAATTAATAATTTTTCTTTTTTTCTTACTTAAAATGTAACTGTTTAGGTAATTTTAGGTTCAGCAATATTCAAATCTCACAGTTGAGCACATCTTCAACAAGTTGTTACTTCACCCCTGAAGAAACTACTTTCGATGGTTGACGAAACGTCGAATACAAAAACTCCATTCACACAGACCAATCGCGAAGGAAGGAATTTATGCAACTAGCTCTAAGATTTATCCCAAAACTGTTTATTTTAGTTTATAATTTAAAAAAATATTTTAACCTCTTTTTAACCTCGTTAATCTCTTTTGACTTATATGTATATAGATAAAAATAAAACACCGAGTTTTTACATTCTAGTTAAAATAATACATGTAATCCAATAGATTATTGCAATTATCTCCAAAATGCAATTTTTTGGGCATGGTCAGTTTTGGAATTCTTTTCAACTGTAAATAGTTCTTTTAATTTTCACCAATCAAATTTAGCTTAGAATATGATAGAGATAAAAAATTATAGATACAAATTAGCATTAAAAAAAGTAGCGTAGAAAGGTAAGATTACAAAGAAATTGAGAAGAGGTATGGGTTAAACTTTGAAAGAAGTCAAACGTGCGTGATTCAAAACATGTTCATTTGATTCAATTTAATTTCGTTTAAAAAAAGTTTAAAATAGTGTAAATTTGAATTAAATTATTTTTTATATTTAAGTAATTGCGTGTTCTCTTTTCTCTTTTAATTAGCTAGAAGCCAATTTCTTTAATTCTTCTAAAGTTTGTTGCATCACTATGCATTTGAGAATTTGTTTTAGTTATGTATCAAACGAAATCGTTACAACTGGTGTTCACTGTAGGTTTTTATTTTTTCCAGACCTAGTTTGTATTAATACAAACATTATAATCTGAATTTCGGCAAAATTAAAATATTTAAATAACACTGAAGCAGAAAAAAATAAATTTTCTCGTTTACCTTAAAGATACTGTTAATTAGATTTAATTTTTAATAAATCAAATATTTAGCGACAATCTTTAAATATGCATGACTTCCCAAGAAATTGTTATTTTTCTCAAATTTTAAACAAACACAAATAATTTAAAATAGACATAACACAAGACGTATGAATTTAGAATTAGAACAACAGGAAGAACTAAAATTACGCCTCCAATATTGATTTAGCAAATTTATAATTGATTAAAAAGCATTTTTTTCTTTTTTAATTCTTCATAAATATCCTCTGTAAAGTACATAACACATTTTTAACCTCTTACTAATAATACAAAAGTGTTAATTTTGTTGATTTCATTCCCTTTTATTAAATGTTTATTTTTCTTAGTCACTCAAAAAAAAAACTTGAGCGCTAATTACAGGTAAATGAAACGTGAATGGAAGACCTAAATTCTTGCTAAAAATAAGTCAATTCCTTGTATCAACAACTACCAAAAAATCTTAAGATTTTAACATATTTCACGTAAAATAGTAAGTTTTTAAAGTGATTGTTATGATTGGGGTTCTATTTTGTTAAAGTTAATAATACCGAACTTACATCAAAATCTCTTCTCGGTCCTTTTCTAAACCGAAGCAAAACCTAAAGTCAAACACAGGAATTTCATTTACAATAGGCCTCAAACACCTTCTTAACAGCATCACATTGCTAGTCATAATTAATTATAATTGCAGTGGCATAAAAACCACATCAGAAACGCATTACTTTACTTCTAAATGAAAGATTTGTGAGATGTAATATTAGTTTGTAGATTAGACAATTAGGTGGTGTTTTTTAAGGTTTGCTTAAAAAGTAAATAGTGACTGTTCGAAAGTTAACAATTTTTTATGATTTTTACATACTTTGTTTATTTTGACAAGTAGGTGGATAGATTTATCAGGAACATGCAAATTAATTGTTTTGCCACTCTGAAGGCCGTTTTTTAATGAAGAGAATGCACAAAATTCACTTTCCCAATCATTTGAATAAAACTGTCATCAAATCCTTGAATCACTAGGAACCCGTTGACAACATTTTGCAAAACCTCGCATGCGATTTTTTAATTTAGTTGTGAGTTCTTCATGATTAAAAGATGAACATAAATGATTACACCACACCCACGTGTTTTCAATTACTTTATTATCAAAGCGGAGCACTAACTAATTCTGAGAACACAAAATTATTCAACTAATGAACAGTACGTTTTTGCACTAATTAAAAACATTACAAACAAGCTAGCAACAATTAACGTCAAGAGTAATCCAAAATCTGACACGGTGCCAGAACCTCAAAAAGTAAACACTTCCGGTAATAAAAAAACGTGAAGATGCTTGCACAAGGTTTCGTTTTTGACACACCCAAGAACGATTTCCGTGTATATCCCATGTGTTTATATTTGACAAACATTTTTTTTTAATCTTATTATGACGCGACTAATATTAATTCTCGCAATTTTTCAAAAATAAGCCTCAATGACTCAACCTCGTAAAATTTTCTTTACTGTTGTTTACACTGTTAGGATTTATAAGTTAGAATCCACGTGTGTCGTGTTCCCTTATCATTGCATGTGCAAACAAAGCAATTATTGAGTTTATTTTTGGTAGAAATGTATGAAGCCGTTTCACACAGCGATAATTGGATTTATTGAATTCGACAAATTGCCGCGGCAAAAACTAACCGTAATTACATTATCCTTGAAAATAATTGTTAGAAACGCCAATGTTCCGTTTTTTAAATCCACAATTAAAAACTAACAAACATGGAATTGTACCAAAAGATAAACTCTAAAGATAACAATTGTCTCTTATCTGACTGCTCTTTAGGTTCACTTTGCATACTTTTCTCGGTTAACCAACTTCGAAAAGAATTTATTACACAATGAGGAAGCTATTGTTTTGTACATCCACTTATGTAAATACAAAACAAATGACCACCACAACAACTTGAGTTAAAAGAGAGATAAAAGTTTGCGAAGCCGCTTTGTGATATAGAGTAGACAGCTATCAAAAACCCATTAAAGAAATTTAAACATTTTTTTTGTAATTTGCAATTGTCCTAAGATTGCCACCTTTATAAAGTGGCCGACCCGAAAAATATAATAATAATAACCACTACAAAAAACTTTAATACTAAAAATGTACAGATAACAAAAAATTACAAAATGCGAACGAAAAAAAACTGAATCAGAGCAAGCTCAAGACTGCTATTTTTATGTATTTTAATTTACTGTATCAAGCAAAACGGACGCAGTCAACCCTAATTCAGCTAATATTCGTTCTCACGATATAAACAAAACAATAGCAAACGCAATATCAATAAAACTTTTTGTAAACATTTAAATTTTCGCTTGTTGCTTATTAATTCCTCGGTAAAGTTAAACTTTTTTAAATATATTAGCATTATTAATTGTAGCCTGAAGAAAACGAAATACATCGTCGAAACGTCGTGACAAAATTAATTTGAATTTTACCTGTCTTAAATAAAACATTTCTCACGTACCAACTCTTTATCAAAATTTCAAGGAAGTTCTAATAGGATCACTGAATATACGGGTAGCGCCAATGGAATTCACTAAACGTGGGTTCAAATTAAAAGAGATAGCTATATACACGCATGAGTAAAACAAAGATAGAAATAGTTTTTAAATTGGTTTTAAATGCATTTCTAGGGATTTTGGATATATTATGTTGCCTACATTGGTAATTAGTTTTGCATAGTTTGGGTTCAAATTAAAAGAGAGGTTTCTATCCGAGAGAGAGATAGAAAGTTGGCGCTACCCTTATTATATTAAGTGACCCTAGGTTCTAACATATCAAATTTGTAAATAATAAATCGATGTAAATTATGAATTTCGAGTCTATAAACGTGTCTCTTCAATTTATATTGCGGTTAATTTGCTGACAACACTTAGATAAGCAAATACCAATAACAAAACTTGCTTTTGTTAATGTCAAAAATTCAAATAATTATTACATTTCTCGTAGAATTATCTTCAAGTTTCTTGATTTGTAGACTACCAAAAAAGATCCTCGAACAAAGTCATCACTTTAGCGATCATTCTTATCTATCCTTGTCTTTCTAATAGGAAATACATTTACCATCTCATAAAATTCAAGAGGTAATAGTGACTTAATTTGTATAATTAGCAATTTGACGTAATTTTAAGAACCTCCAAATGTTATTAAAAATCTTAAATTCAACTTCAAATGTCTTTAAAAAAATAATTTATACTTTTCATATAAAATAGCTGTCTTTAGGAGAAATCGATTCTTCGGTAAATTGTCAGTTATAAACGAAACAAAAAAAGTAAAGACGAAGGATCAGGAGGTTTTAACTTTTTAACTACGAGTATATTCCTATGACTCAATAAAACCACTTTTTTAGAGATACTCTATTTTTACTATAAAAAAAAAATAGTAGCAACATTCTTCTTATATACTTGATGTAGATATACATAGATAAAAATCAGGAAATTAATGTTTTTTAAAGAATCCAAAGAAAGTTGGGAAAAATTTCCTAACCCGACCCAGACCCATGGTCTAAACCCGAATAGGTGGCAACACTAGAATGTCCTAAACTTTATAATTTTGTAATAAATGTTTCTGATGGCCTGTTTATAACAGTACACTTAAAAGTCCACTAAATCAGTCACCTAACAAGAATAAAATAATCCAAATGACTCCATTTCTCTGAAAGTTATACATTTTTGAACTTCAACAAAATTTTCGGGTGGGCTACTTTAATTGTTGACCACTGTATTTTAGATAATTTTAAACAAAATAACATAAAACTATACAATTCAGTGTTTTTCAGATTATTGATAAAGATGTTGTTATAAGAAATTTAATTATCAAAATGGCGAACTAAATATAGACGAACAAAAAGATAAAAATCCTAATACTTTACTATTCTGTTCATTTTTTTAAGAACCATTGTAGTCCAGTTAAATAAAAAGTTATGAGCGTTATTTCGATCACTCACGACGATTTTACCAAAGGGCAACAAACAAATCGTAATTAGTATATTCAAATACCCACGAGTATTCATTTTGAAGCAATTTCTTTAAATATTTTTCGGGATATTAATCATTCAAGTTAATTTTTTTTTACAGTGAAACTTCGATAAGTCGAATCGTCGATAACTTGAACCAAATGATAGCAAAAGACCGATCTACAATCAATAGTATATTAAGTATGGAGAACGGTAAGGAATGCTTACCGTTCGAAGACAATTGTTTGGAGGAGGAGCGAAGCGACGACTCCAATTATTGTCTGAGAACGGTAATCCATAACGTTCGACATGCTTATAACGTTTTTTGCGCGATTGGAGTTTCTAGAATAATAATAATAATAATTTATATCAATACATTTGTGATAATCGGGAAGATTGAAACTGAAAACTTTGGGTGGCTGTTCCATGGTTGCTATGGTTTTGTTCCAAACAAGTAAAATTGTCTTTTTGATACAATCATTCCTACATAGTTCTGTTTTGTGGTTCCTTTTTCAAAGCAAATAAGAGCGATAGTGATGATCTACCGGATGATTTAGAAGACGCTTGGCAAGAAGGATGTTCGGCAATAATTCCAGAAAAATCTAAAGTCCGATATGAATAGACATACAAGTTGTTTAAGGAATGGCGTGAAGCAAAGAAGATTTATGTAAATGAAAAGAGCTTGTTAGCGTATTTTGTGGTGAGAAGTGGACACTTGAAGGCCCCAGGCAGTTTATGGGCGGAGTATTCTATGCTGAAGAATACAATTTTTCTCCATAATGCTATCGATATTTCTAAGTTTGCTACATTAATTGCTTATCTTAAGAGAAAAAATATTGGATATCGGACTAAGAAGGCTAAAATTTTTACCAAAGAAGACATGGAAAAATTCTTGAATGAAGCACCAGACGAACAATTTGTAATTCAAAAGGTATGTTGTAGATGATGAGGTGGTACATCTGAGTTCTAAGGAAACAATATATTTGCAGGTAGCAATGATATTGGGAGTATCGGGCGCTTGTAGACGAGAGGAATTGTACAATATTAAAATGAGTGACATAGAAGAACATGAAGAAATGTTTATAGTAAATATTCCAAATACAAAAACGAATATTCAGCGAACGTTCAGAGTTATTAATAAAGAAAATGAAGCAGTTCATTATTTGGAAATACTTCGAAAATACATAAGAATTCGACCAAGCAACCAAACGTCAGATTATTTATTTCTGAACTATCGAAAATGGCAAATGCACTAGACAAGTCACAGGAAAAGGCATAATTGGAGGCTGGCCGTCAAAAGTTGCAAAGTATTTAAAGTTGCAAGCCCCTGAAGGTTTTACTGGACACTCGTTTCGACGCACATCGGCTACACTTTTGGCGAATAACAGAGTTGATGTGTTGGGACTAAAAAGACATGGTGGGTGGCGTTCATCAACGGTGACCGAGAGTTACGTGGAAGATTCCCTCCAAAACAAAATTGAATTTGCTCATTTTACAAATTTTACACAGCGATGTTGGTGGAGTATTACAACAACCTGGGACTTCTACGTCGGAAAGTTTGTCTATTAACACTAGAAACTCAAATGCGAGTGGTATTACTACTATTAATTATAATAATTGTACATTTAATTTTAATAAATAAATCGCAAAATTGTTTTTTTTTAGATTTAATTGCTTACCGTTCACTGAACGGTAAGTGAATTACTTACCGTTTTGTTACACGTAGCAACCAGTAACAGCAACCTACCGTCGTGGAAACAGGCACAGTAAACTGATAAAAACAACCAATCGCGCAAAAAATTGTTTTCTCAAAAAAGAACCACGAAAATGCGTTTTTCTCTGAACCACAAAGTTTCTAAGATAGAAGAAGTTACTAAGATTCTATATGGACATCCAAATTGACCAATCTGAACAAACAAAAAATTTATTTGCCATTTTATTTAAAAAAAAAAACTTTTGAAGATACTTCGTCTAGATTATTTAGTAGGCAAATGTCCTAAAACTTTTACTGTTTGATTCAAGGAGTTGTATTAATAACGAATAATCTATTTCTACTATAAACACGAATACACACAACAATAATTTGATCAATAAATAACTCGATATTCACAGAGAAACAAGACCTTGGATTAAATAATGTAGCATCCGATAAACGGCTCTTCTTTAATCGCTTGTCGAATTCCACACTAACTGCCTGGTCTTTGCCTCCGCCCGCTATATGACGATGTGCCCTTTCAGCACGTGTACGAAAGTTTCGCGACCTTTTTCCACTCACTGTCAGACGAAGAGATAATTCTGGTCCATGGACATTTAGTGGAATTTCACGCTATGGTTTCACGACGCGATATCCTTCTGGTATTTTCTCGAACTATTTACTCGAAACTTTCTTTTTCTCTAACGTTCGTAACAATATTTTGACTGGCAATGCATATTTTATTCTGGTGGTTTTGCAATTCGTTATCATTTTCACTTTATGGGGTTACTTTAAATGTTTTAACCAAACCCTCAACTGCGAGGGTTTCTCTACCCGCACAGAGAGGGTCTAAATCAGTGTAGCCGCACTCTTATCAAGTCAAACTTTTCAAAATTAAGTAATTAATTCATTTCTATTTTCTTTGGAAAAAATCAGAAAAAGAAGAATTATCTTCTGTTCTAAATTTTTTGACTTAAACGGTTTTTGTTAAAACAGAAAAAACCTATAACAATGTTTTCTCTATACTAAAATTTTCCTAGAGCTTACCCTTAAAAAATGGGCGTTTTCGAATTGAGTATATACTATCAACTCGAGTTTGATTCAGAGGCATGAATTCAGGGAAATTTTCGCCTGAAGCACTTCAAAAATAAACAAAATATAAAAATGAATGGTACCTTATCAGTACCGCTGAATAAATACTGATATAAATTTGCTCCTTGACATTAATCGCGAAGGAAATTTACCATATTGTCTGTGTTGACTGAAATTGTTCGAAGTGTCATGTCGATAAAAATAAATTAAAAAAAAAAAACAAGCAACACCCACGAGAATTACTCTCACGTGCTGCCAATCTAAGGTAAAATTTAAATTATTCCTCCATTTTGCATATTAATGCGCCACACTGCACCAGAATCGATTGCTTCAGACTTCAGATGTCAATACTGAAAATGTTTATTTAATTTAAAAACGTGCCCCCAAAACACATAAATAATTAATAACAAATCTGTTTATTGCAATTTTATTAAAACGACATTTGTTTACGTCACGAAATTTCGCATTTATTATTCATACCACAAGAAACACCACCTGTTGAAATAAATTGCAAAACAACCACACAAGGCTGTTATTTTTTTTGACAATTTGACACATGTAAATGCGAATTGAAATGCGAATTGTTTTCTTGTTTTGTCGTGATTACTCTCATTCAATAAACTAGCCATGACCCAAATGAATCCTCACTCACTTATTACAGTGTCAATATTTACACTTGATTTTTTTGGACCAAATTTTGCACCAAATCTAGGCGGGTTTGCGCAGCAATTCTTTAATTGGTACAAAGTACAAATGGAATCATATGAGAAACAGATTAAACGGAGCCGTCATGTCTAACTTAAAAATTCCGTCTAGTGTCTAGTAATTATAGACATTCCACAATTAATAAAAATAGTGCAAAAGTGTATTTTTAGATTTTTCAGAAATATGTAATTAGCAAAAATTTGGAAGTCAACGACTCGGTTTTTAATGAGACGTAACGAAACGCTTCCGTTAAAAATACACAAAGAAAATTTTTCAATTTTCCAAGAAAAGACTATCACATAAATTACTAGTGAGTTACGGTTAAAGGTTAATATTTAATTGTTCTAAGTAACGTCATAGATTGAAATCTTAGAAAAAAATCGTTAAAAAAGGAAATGAAATATAAATAACTAAAAGTCTGAAAATAAATGATAAAAACTAAAAATAATCAAAGTTCATTTGATTTCAGTGATTACTTATCAAATTCTAAATTGATTGATTGATCGATTGCCCAGGAAATACTTTATAACCTTGTAGGTCCAGCAATTTCTAAAATACTAACTTGGCTTCAATAAGGAAATAATTTATCTGGATTAAATAACTGCCGACAACGGTTTTTCCCTATCTACCGAGTTTTGTTATGTAAATATCTTATTAAATTCAACATTTGCATAAAATTCTGGTCTGTGCTTTTACTAATTGAGCCCTGTAAAATGGTTATCTCGTCAAAATGAATTTTAGTGCCAAAACTAAACTGTAGTTTAATGTGTAATCAAAACATTTACCAACAAGCCTTTAAACAAATTTATTGTTACATTTTACATTTATATTATTGTTAAGGTTGTTTATTGAACAGAATGGTTAACTCTACCGAACACGATAAGTTACTATCAGCTACGTTGACAGAATGCAAAACTCTACCAATTTTTTATACCACATATTTGGTTTTTTAAACAGAAGAACCGACTTTTACCACACTGCAGCTGGTCCTAACTGTCCAGTCGGTTTACTCTCAGGTTTAGTAGAAGAAACTGGTAAGCAAATATTTAACAAATGGAAGCCATTGGATAAGGTTTTAGTTGATCAAACTCTTGTAGAAAATCCACCAACTCCGCCTTTATTTTCCAAACTACATAAACCTGTAGAAGGTAATGCAAAATTTACTTTATTCTCTTACAATAGAGCAACATACGGTAATTATAGTTGGTCACAAACTCTTCTAGAAGTAGGCATAAACATCAAAGTTCCAGGTAATACCACAGCACAAGATTTGTCAGTTAAAATACAGTCTAATCAAATATCAGTTAAATTAAATAATGAGACACTTTTACTTGAAGGAAAATTTTGTGAAAAGTGTAAACATAATGAATGACACAATATGGTTATTAAAAAAACGGAACTTTATATTCACTTATTAGATTTGTACTAAACTTTTAGACCGAAAACGTTTATTAAAATCATTGCTTTAAGATACTTAAATTTTCAGTTAATGTAAAATTTGATTGACATTTTGTTACGTTGGCATAGCGACTGTTGTACAATTTTTGAAATAAAATCAAAGACAGCGTTTTTGAAAAAAGAAGCATCTTCACAACAATTACACATTTGTTATAAAAAAAGTAGAAAAAACACGTTAAATATTGTGTATATTCTATATTATAATGTCTGCTGTAATCTGGAATGACTCTTAGGGCCGGTTTACAGAAAGTGAAATTAACTTTAATTGCGATTAAATAGTTAATTCGCGATTAAATCGGCTTTCTTCGTGTTTGATTGGTCAAAATCGGCATGTATTCGCGAATTAACTATTTAATCTCAATTAAAGTTAATTTTACTTTCTGTAAACCGGCCCTTAATGTATTTACAATTAAAATGATGAAATTATCAAAATTTACTGGACTAATACAATTCGAGACAAAAAAAAACCGGATATCAGATTTTGACAGACAATTAAAATTGGATAAACCCCATTTTCTTATCAATTTTAAGATTAATTATTGTCATTGTGTCCATTATTGCAATTTTACATAATTAAAACAAAAATTAATGATTGATTTACACACTTTTTTATGTCGGTGTCAAAATTTGATGCGCGTTTCTTTTGTCGCAAATTTAGTACATCTGCTAAAGTCTAGACAGTCAGTAGCGTCAGCTCAAATTCGGTCTAAAATCGAATCGTTTTTGTAAAAAGTAAATCGAAATTCTTTGTGAGAATTGAAAATGTATTATAAAACATGTTTTTACGCCGCCCACTATAAATTAATTACCCCTTGTTAATGTTAGTTTTTTATTTTCCACATTAATAAAATATAGTTTCATGTAAAATGTAGAATATAATAAATAATTCTTGACACAACAAACACACAAAACAACAAATGTGACAAATTAAATATTGGGTAATGTCAAAAATCATCAAATTCATACCGCTTAAATCAGGTTTTTCCTACTATACCAGGAACTGCGGTTTGAGAAAGAATTTTATCGAATAAACAACACTAAAGACTCTTAAAAACGTATGAAATTCTATTTTGAAACTGTATTACTATTCTATAAATGTAGTAAATTGTTTGTAAACTAATTTTTGAAAAAATCGGTTTTATCTAGACACGATCGGGATATTGATTTAAAGAAAAACAAAATGTTTAACTTAATATATCAAATGTGTTTTTATTGCAACACTCATCATTTCCTTGTGTTTCATAATAACCATTCGAAGCCCTTAATACTCTTCAAAATTATTATGTAAAACGTTCTTTTTTTTTCAAGATTTTCAAATTTTGGCGTTTTTTTAATACCAATCAAAGTGAGTCTTTTTAACATAATCTTAAAAACAATGATTCTGAAAATTTTATAATAACCAGAAAAGTAGAAGATTGCAGATAATTTAAAAGTCATAAACTTTTTCTGAAGTTTTTTTTACCAGATATTGTCTAAATTATAGGTCAGTTAAAAAAAATAAAATTGATCTGAAATTTATTATTATTCGATTTATATTTTTGGAAAAAACTACTTTCAAGCGACAATCTAGCAAAAATAAAGATTTTTGATATTTTAAACAGCTCTAGCTCCTGAAACGAATTTTAATCACTTGACTGCGTTGGAAAGATCATTAGATAAGCTATCAAAATTACTGATTTTCTACTAAATTCTATTTTTTTAAGTTGTAGTAGCTGTATATTGTAGAGTTTTGTATTTTTGTTTGTCTCTAATTTCCAAACCAATGACCCGAATTTAAAGTGCTTAGCTGCGTTTAAAAAGACATTCAATGAGCTATCTATTACACATCAAAAATTGTTCATAAAAAGACAGTACTTTTGCAGTAAAAATAGTAGAAATTATTTGATTATAAAGTGCTTAGCTGCGTTTAACCCTTTGTGTGCCAACAGGGCTTTAAAGTCCAGCTTGTTTAAAAATTCGTAAATCGATAGTGATGTGCTTTATCGACTACAGCTTCTTTTACAGTTTTCTACAACATATTTTGCGTATTTTGTAATACTTTTAGATCATAGAAAGCTCTAATAAATAAAAAAAACTTTAAATTACACGCTCTTGTATTTTTCATCAAAGGCTGGTTTTGATAGTTACTCGTACAGTAAAGGTGAGGAAAATTATAGCTTTCTTTAAATTTTCTGTTGAATGTTTTGTTACATCGGATTGGTGATGATATCTACTTCCTATGCAAACATAAATGTCTGTTATTTTATTGCAAAATTATTTTTGCCACCGGACGTTAAAGTCCCATCGGTCTGCTAGGCGATAAATTTTATATCAAATTTTTCTCCTGAACAGATGAATTATGTTGTCTTGGAGAAGAAATACATTTCTTACCGACGATGAGCGTTTAGCTGCAGCAGAAGAAGCATTTTCTTCTTGATAACAGCTGCGATACTAATGTAGAAAATATCAGCAAAGATGGGAAAGGACTGATTGAAAATGTTAATGAAGTTGTTAATGAAAATGTTGATAAGAATTATTATCAAAATTATCAAATTATTATCAAATCAAATTATTATTATTAGTACTGACAGGGCTTTAAAGTCCCCACCCCCGCATCCTAAAAATAGTTACAAAAAATTTAAAAAAAAATCAAATTTGCTATTTACTGGATCAGAAACGTAACAAAAGAAAAACAAGTTTTTTTATTTTTTGATAGGCTGGGGCTCAAAGAGTTAAAGTGCTTAGCTGCGTTAAAAAATCATTCAATAAACTATCTAGTACACATTAAAAATTGTTGATAGAAAAACAGAATTTTTGCAGAAAAAATATTAGAAATTTTTTGATTGACTCCAATTCCTAAAAGATATTTAGAACTGATTTTTAAATAGTTAATAAGCTAGAACAGCAATAACTGTGTAGCCCAAAATTCTTTAAAAACGATGTACTAACTGTCTTTTGAAACCTGTTTTGTGGTCTTTTATTAGAGGCCTCAAAAGGCGCTGCACCCCTTTAAAATACAGTGATGCCAGTACGAAAATTTTGAAGTTAAATCACATTTTTTGTGCCATCTTTACTCTGAGTTCCTAGTAGAGAAAGACTGCAAAATGTCCGCAAACATTAGAAATTTTTTGGTTGAAATTCTTAAACCATGGAATCAATTTTTAAAAAGTTAATAAGCCAGAACAGCAGTTGGAAGCTTGTTCAACAGAAATTAATGACTGTGTAGCCTAAAATTCTTTAAATAGGTTGTGCAAACTGTCTTCTGAAACCTGTTTTCTGTGGTCTTTTAATAAGGGCCTCAAAAAGCGCTGCACCCCTTTGAAAGACTGTGATGCCAGTACCAAAATTTTGAGGTTAGATCACATTTTTGGCACCATCTTTACTCTGAGTTAATTTTTTTGCTTGCCATTGTCAGTAGAGAAAGACAAGACACTTCTTTTAATAAAACTAATTATAATAAAACACTCCTTTTCCGCTCCACCCAAAAGTCTATTTTCTTTTCGCGCTACTCCTACAAATGATGTCACAATCTGCATGACATTCAATCCAAGATAAACAAAGAAGCTTTTACTCAATAAAAACAACATCGAGATTAATGAATGAATAAAATCAAGTGACTGGAAACTATCAATATAATTTTTTCCCTGTGTGATTAAGTCTTGAAATGTCAAATATTTGAGGTTAAGCCTGTTTTACACAAGGCAATTACAGGATTGGGTAATTCGCGTATTAAGGAGCATAAAACTCCGTTACGCCACTGTCGATGATTTATTCATGATTTTCTCTAATAACAGCCATTCTTTGGCACATGACCTTCGAAAAACAGGATATTATACCGACTATCTTACGTTGGGGAGATAAGGTAAGTAAATTTAATGCAATAAAAAATAAAATAACACAAAGTTAAAGCTTGAATCAGGCTGAAAAAAAATTGTATTAACAGTATTGACGTTTACCTAACTGTAATACAAAGCGCAAAATTGAGTTTACTTTCACTCCAAGGCTTCAGTAATTAGTATCATGCAAAATTTCGTTCTAATTTAAATGAAATAATAATTATTTTAAGGTGTTATGTCATCTCTGTAGCAACTGTCATTACCGTCAAAAAAATGACATAAGTTGATCGAAATCGCAATTTTTACCTTACTGGCAGTAAGTAGCAAATCCGATTAGAGCAAAATAAATTTTCCAAACCATGAATCTCTAAACAAGCAAAAAAATTCGCAAAAAACAGCACGAAAAATCTAGTAAAAGCACACACAACACGGGGCCGAAACAAATGCCGTACGTCCAAAAGCCACTAATAATGCACTTTGTTTATTTTTCAAGGCGCCAGATGGGCGAAAATCAAATGGGGGCGGCCGAAATCACACGTGGAAAAGAGCATTTCGCCAAACACTCCACAGTTCGCGCTCATAAGGCAAACCGGTGACTAACAGAAATAAGCAAACTGAGTGCGGTGGCAGTCATCGCCAGAAAACGAGAGTCATTTGTTAATACCAGCTGATGACGCAGGCGGCGCACTCAGCTGATCGTTGCCAACCGAGAAACGAAAATGTTACCAAGTTCATGGGAGATAATGCGAAGCGGGAGAATGAAGGACGATGCCGGAATTTTACAGATGTTCGAACGTAAACAAACCAATAATAGAGATGGGGACACGTGAACGGGCGGGGTCACCGCTCGATTTGATCATTTTTACATTTTACAGATATTTGAGAAAGAAGAAACTGCGCCCTTGGTTTTGAAATCTAGGGAATTTGGGGTCTAGGTGTTGAATAAACAATTGCCTTTGAACAGTGTATTTTTTTAGTTTAAGTTGGACAAACTTATTTGTTCTCGTTTGACAAATGGTTTGACATGTCAAATATCTATATTTTAGTGCTTTTTTATATTATTCAACCGAATGTATTTTTTCTTTCTTCTTGTTGGATCTTGTTGGTGTGTTATTAGTATCCTTGACGTATAACACCCGCTAACATCAAACGTTTTTACTTGATACGACGTTCGTTTCGACAACAAAGTTGTCATCCTCAGGTAGGAATTAAAACTAATAATTTACAAACATTCTTAGGTATTTTTTGTATTTTTTCTTGTTTTGGTATCATGTGTAAAATATAAGAAAGCATTTTCAATTTTCATTAGCGTCTATTAATCATTTAAGCTTTTGAATAAATTTATCACTAATTTTATCACTGTTATCAGTTGATATACGCTAAGAAAATTTTGCTGATTATTATTATTTGTGGTAGTGTATTTCTGGTTAAAATTTTTGCATTCACTTCCATAACACCCTGTATAGTTTGTGTCAGCTATTAACAGAATAAACAATTTTAAAAAAATTGCAGATGAAGGTATGTTCTAGGCTAATTTAGCATAGAATTCCCTTTATACTATATATTTATTTCAATTTATTATTTACTTTAATGGTACTGCCTCGAACTGAACGAATTCAATTTTGATTTTTCTAGTGTAGGCGATTTTATTGTCCACCACTGTACATTTCTTTATTTTACTAGTCATACCATATGGTCGTGTAATTTAGTCTGGAATTTTATCATTAATTCCTATAAAAGCACTACTTTGTACTTCAAGAAAAAATTAATAACAAATTTATCGCATTTACAAAATTCCTGTCTGTAATTTCAGCCTTTTTAAAAGCATAGCAATAAGTACTCGTATTATGTCAACAATAGTGAGTAACATAATTATTTATGACGAATTATGTATTCAAACTCTTAATTTTTTCTAGTCATCGAATAAGTATGCCTCTTTGAATATTCAAAGATTTGCTTTAAATACAAGTCATGCAGAAATTTACTGCCTCAACGAGAATTCAACTGAATTAAAATTGATAATATTGTTTCACGCTCTTCGATAAACCGCGGCCGAATTCTTGCACTTCGAACCCAATTTGACCCAACTTGCCCTACAATAAAAAAATAATTTAGTATATTTCAAGGTTCATTACGAACAGACTGTTCTGAAATGCGAAAAATAAAGAGTTTTCTGACTTGTTATATCTATAAAAAGTCGAAATAAGTTCTGTATATTTTTTTGTAAGTGGAACTCTGCTAACTATAGTATTTTTTAAAATAATATCTGTCAAATTGTTATGGCAATACAATTTTTTAAATGACGGTCTATATCTGTCATCTGTCTATACCTGTAGTTCATTATTTTTTATTGTTTATATTAATGATGAGCTTACGTAAAAATCGATGACGACGATTATGATTAACGTTTGTTTTTTTTATAAATCATCTTTACATCTGTCGTAGATTGTCAATTATTTAGTCTCAATTACTTAGTCATAATACCCTCCTACCAAATGTCCCAAGTTTTACCTCCACCCCCTGTTTTACCCTGCTTTTTATCAAAAAAAAATCAATAAGTTGAGTATATTTCTACAAAAGTCTATTTCATTTGTACCAAACAATTATTTATATCGTTTTATTTGCGACAGTAAATTAAAAAAAGTGTTTTAATTTTCACAAAAATCAATCAATAATTAATTACGAAATCAAACTAAAATTTTATTTTAATTTTTAAATTATTAATTGGATTTTGAAGATATTTAAATTTTACATCATAAACTGAGATTGGCAGGTGTTTGTCATAACTCTCTAACATAAAAAAGTCCCAAATCGCAAATAGACTTACCATAAACAACTCAAATTTCTTTTCTTCACAAAATTACTATCCCATCTAAATAACATGAGGAAAAAAAATTACTTTTTTTAATTATCTGAATTGAATATAATTTTTTTAATTAATAATTTAATTAATTCAAATTAATTAATAACTGTTGAATAAAAGCAGAAAGTTTTCTATTCAAAAAAATTATTTCAAATTGAGACAGGATAAATTTCTAAATCAGATAATTCAAAGAAAAAAAAGTTAATACTTCTTTTAATTAACTGAATTTAATAATTATTTTTTTTTAGTTAATATAATAATTAATTCAAATTAACTTTTATATTTTTAAATAAAATCCAAAAAGCATTCAAAAATGATTTCAATTTTAGACTGGATAAATATATAAGGTGTCCCAAAACTGGCGGATCAGCTGCAAATTACAAGTTCCTCTCTTAAACTTAATACCAAATTCCGAAAAAAAAAATTTCTATACTCTATCGTTTTCAAATCACAGCAAATTTTATTTTAACCAACCACATAATAAATACTAATTGCAAAGATAATATTCATATTACTAGGAAATGAAATTAACCTTAACTAACCTTTTTGACAAAATTGACACTTGTCACTTTGACAATTTAGTTATTACAGTCAACCAAATAATAAATACTAAATAATAAATATTAATTTCATTGCCTAGTAACATGAATATTACCTTTACTAATACAAGTATTTATTAATATTTATTATGAGATTGGATAAAATAAAATTTGTTGTAATTCGAAAACGATTGAGTTTAAAAAAAAATTTTTTGGAATTTGGTATTAGGTTAAAGAGATGAGCTTATAGTTTACGGCTGATCCGCCAGTTCTAGGACACCCCGTATAACAATAGATAATTGTGCATAATTTTTTTTAAAAAATTTTGTTCAAATAGAAAATCTAATTTAAGAGTTAGATATAAAACTTGGGACACCCGGTATATAATTCTAAATTTTGCTTTTCATGTAAATTTTCAGATCTTAATCCCAAACCATTCATGAAATATAAAAATTGTAAAATAATATCACTAGGTTTTATAATAAATACAGTTAAACTTCGATAACTCAAACAGGCGCCTGCCACTAACAACGATCGAGTAATCGAGAGATTTGACTTATCAAAGAAGTATTGTTGTCCTCCCCAAATTTGGAAAAATGACTTAAGTTATAAATCTTACAACAAAGGGGCTTGGGACCGAAGTTAAATCTCCCGCAATAAAGTGCACCTCTACTTTGTACCTGCGGCAGACCGGCAGAGGCCAGATCCCAAACATCTGTTTTAATAACCAGAAAAATACCTATTGTGCACTTTATTGCGGGCGACTTAACTTCGGTCTCAAACCCCATTGTTGTAAGATTTATAACTTAAGTCATTTTTCCAAATTTGGGGAGGACGACAGTACAACAAGGAATTTTCCTGTCTCCTGCCATAAATTTGGTTCGAATTATCAAGAGTTTCTAGTTATAGACGGTTCGATTTATCGAAGTTTTACTGTATTTGTCAATTTTTAAATTCATTTTTGAAACTGCGTCAACAAATTTTTTTGTGTTTTTTTTGAAAAAAACTACTTTTTATTATACGATTTTTAAGACCAAGCCTATCATGGGTAATTGATGCCGTCTATTATCTTAATTATCAAAATAACCAAAAAAACTTTTCTTTGAATGTTTGGAGTTTTGTGAAAAATGCATCTGTGTATAACAACTTTTTTTTAAAAGCTTCGTCTTTGAATATATTTAGCAAAATAATAGTAGAAAAAATAAGATACGTTAATAATACACATTTTTTTAAATTTTCAAATTAAAAAAAAAAACTCATTTTTGAAACTGATAGTATCGATAATTTTTTTCCATATTTTTCTGACAAAAACTAGTATTTATTCTACGTATTTTAGGACCAAATTGTTTTTGGGTAATTGATTTATTCTTCTTATTCAAATTTTTAAAATTTAAAATAAAACATAAAATTGAAAATTGAGAATATTTTTTTGCATAACCAATTTTACTATCAAAATTTAACAGTAAACATTTTTTTAAATATTTTTTTTCTCAATAATGACAAAAAATAGATATTATTTTTAGTCAAAATGCATATTTTTACTTTTACAAGTGTATAAAATTATAACAGATTTGACCTCTAAAAATTTAATTTCTTATTTTATTAGTAATTTTTTTTTCTAAAAATACAATATCATCATAATTTTAGACGTCATACTTTATTTTTGTATAAAATTCAAAAACAACATCACATATTTTCTTTAAAAAAAAATACGTGCATAGAATTATTTTCTTTTTTATTTTTGTTTCTGTATCTGTAAAAAAATTAGTTACTTCCAATTTTTTTATTATATCCTCTGACAACATTTAAATGTTATTTATTTATAGAAGTAGACGACTCTATGCGCTATGCTCTTCTATTTTCAGAAGTACATAACAAAATAATAAATTAATAAATCATTGAAGGTTATTTTTTACGTTAATAAAAAATACTTTTAAACGTATTAAGAATAATAACAAATGTTTCCCAAATTACTATTTAAAACATATTAATTAAAGTTTCTCCTAGCAATAACATTCACCAAACCGCAGATCCGCTAATTTATCATTCAAAATACCGCAACACATAAAACGTTTTATGTCTTTCTATATTTAAATCAGTATTTGTTATAAACACGTGTTAATTGTTATACAGAAGACTATTATAATTTATAAACATCAATAACACACGTTTTATCAATTTAAGATAAATTTCAAGCGATTTACGTAAATATTTCCTCACTTCAAAAAACAAACCAAACAATCGCAGCCAAATCTGAAGATTAATTTATTTAAAATAAAGAAAATTGTTATTTGTGAAAGCAGTAATTCGAAAAATGATTTATAGATGGCGCCATGTGGTACTAATCCCAGTTACGTGTCTGCCGGAGTCGTTATAATATCGAACTTGAGCGCATCGTTCGTCAGCTTTGCGCAGTGGCAGTATCGTAACCGATGAGGTAAATCCGAGGTGCGATTATTGCTAGTTGAAAACTTTAACCAATACCCCGCCATGTGCACGTGAAATACCGTGCGCTAAGGCAATTTTTGGAAGCCTCCACGGGGGCTCATATAATAATCAAAACAAAATTCCCTTCACCTAATGCCTGAAATTTTTTTCAGTCATTTACCCGTTCGCCAAATTTTTTTCGCAGACTGTCAGAACTCGGAATCTCTGAATTTTTTTCAGTCAATGATTAAGGGGAAAGGAAGTTATTTGCTACCGAGTCGCAATTATTTTTTTCACGTACTCTGCTTGAATCCCCTGAATTTTTTTCAGTCATTATAAGGAGAGAAAATCATTTACCGAGTCGCTATCTTCCAGGCTGAAATCCCATGACGGCGCAGGTGAGGCGCACCGGCTGCTGCTGTTCAAACTCTGGGGTAAAAGGGTCTGGTTCGGGGAGGTGTCATCCAAGGCATGGTCTTCGGGGATGCTGGCGAAGGGTTGGCCTCTATGCCTCGGGACAGGGGAAACCGAACCGGTCGACCCCTCGACAATTGGGGGGCCACCGGTCACAACTGTCACATTGAAACGGCGTCCAGGGGTTACACCCCCACTGGCTGAAAAAGAAACTGGAGATTAGTTTTTGGCAGAGGAAGTGGCTGGCTAATTATAATTTTGTTTGTTTGTTTGAGACACCTGGGATCAGAATTTGGACTTGTGACAAAGATAATAAGTACATTCATGAAGCATTTGTTGTGCAAGTAAATACGGGGAATTACACGGTGCTTTTCACTTGTTTTTGGCAGGAAGAGGGGGTTTTATTTAATGATGACTGATTTTTCTAAAATTAGAAATTAATTTGAAATTATACAGAACTGATTAAATTTTAGATTCATTGCAAATTGAGTTTATTCTATCACTTCCTGTAATTTCTGAAAATGAACTAAATTATAATCATTTTCTTGAAAAAAAGTGTTAAAGCTACTCTTATTATAAAAAAACGTATTCATATTTTTTTTTAAATTATATTATTGATTGTGTAAAATAATCTAAAAAATTCGAATATTTTACAATTTTTTTTCTATAAAATAAATAATAAACTTTGCAAGAAAAATCCAATGCAAATATCCAATTAAATATTCAACAATGTAAAACAAGTTTATTAATAAGGCTATATTATTTCCCTTTTTCTTTTCTAGGCAGTAAAAAAAAACACAAAAAGCTCAGTGTTTTATTCAAGAGTTGCACAATATTAAAAAAAAAATGTAGTATTATGCAATTCTTAAGTAAAAGTACAGTTCTTCCTACTTTAACGAAAAAAAAATAATGGTGCAATCAGTTTTGCGCTATCACCCTTTGTTTTTGCCGTCTTATTGATTTTTAAATAAATAAAGAATTAATTAAATCCAAGTCAAACCCCCAAGTTTAATTTTAAGAAAATTTTACATAACAGTGGCAGAGCGTTTTCAAGAACTATGTTTCATCATCAGTGCCAGATTAATGATGATGACAATGATTAAATCAGTTTAAAAAGTTAAAACTGGTCCTACTATAATAGTATAATAGTAAAATTAATATTATAAGTATTAATTTTTACTTAAAATCAAACAGTGTAATTAAAAGTGTTTTATAA
Organism: Tribolium confusum; assembly: GCA_029207805.1. Classification (NCBI taxonomy): domain Eukaryota; kingdom Metazoa; phylum Arthropoda; class Insecta; order Coleoptera; family Tenebrionidae; genus Tribolium; species Tribolium confusum. The sequence goes on from JALGAY010000004.1 coordinate 5,056,881, forward strand.
ATACTTTGTAAGTTTTAAGATATGCAGGATGATTTTTTTATCTGTTCCCGCCCGAAACTCTAAAAATAGGCAGCACATTATACTTTGAAAAATTTATTTTCAAAATTAAGACCTTTAGAGTTGTGAATTAATGTCAATATTGTTGATAATACCTTTAACAGTGCTTCCAGAGTCAATTTATTTAGATCATTTGTTGCCACATTATTTAATTAATTAACTAACTTTTCGTTTGTATAACGTGTTGCCTATTTTTAGAGTTTCGGGCGGGAACAGATAAAAAAATCATCCTGTATGTATGTATATAGCAAGATATGAAAGGAAAGTTACATTTTTTTAATAGAAAGAAAATTGTTATTATTTTAGAATTTTAGAAACCGGCAGTAAATTTTTATATCAATTTTTATACTAATAAATGCAGCATTTTTTCCAACTGTAAAATCCAGAAGCAACGTTTTACTAGTTTTGTAACCCAGAAACAACGTTTTATTAATTATCAAAGCCAGAGCCAATATTTCAACAATTTTAGAGCCGAAAAAGACATTTTGAAAGCCTAAGGGCTTTCACTTCATTTAGAAACTAAAGATAAGTGTTCTTTTACCACTTTTGAAATTAATAAATACAAAAACGATTATCTCTAGTTGTTAGAGCCAAAACCGACATTCTACTACAGTTTTGAAATGCAGAGACGTATTTCACCAATTTTAGAAGCCAAAAGCAATATTTCTATAGAGACATCACAATAGAGACAAAGATTTCCCTTCTACATAATTTTAAAAGTCAATGTCAAAACTTTTAATAACTTTGGAAGCCAGCTGCAATATTTTAAAAATTCTGGTAACCGAAAAAACATTTCTGATCAAATTATAAATTAGACATAACAAAAATGTCATTTTTTCGAATTTTAGAAATCCGGAACAATTCTGGAAGCCGAAGAGGATATTTTACTAATTTCATTTATTTTTTTATTTTACTAGTTACTAGGCAATAAAGATATTAAAACAGTTTGAGAATTATTAAATAAAAAACAACATTTTTTTAATTGTGGGAGCCGTAAACGACATTTTTACTAATTTTAAAATCGGCTGACGAAATTTTCATAAATTTTTGTATTAATAGAAATAAAAACATATTGACCTTATAATTTTGAAACGCAATAATGACAAAATTTACTAACTTTAGAATTCAAAGTAAATTTTTTGACTAATTTTCAAAATCTGGAGGCATATTTCAATTATTTTGGGCCCCGAAGAAAATACTTATCAAGTTTTAAGTTAATAATAATAAAAGTATTTTTTTGTAGAATTTACGTATTTTTATGCCACAAGAAAGCGAAAATAAAACAGATTTTAAGAATTGCAGGTTTGCTAACAGACTGAACTGACTAACAGACTAACAGACTAACTCAACCTGTTACAGATAAATTGTATTTTTATAAAACTACTTACGACTGTGGGAACCAGAAGAAAACTACTACTTTTGAGATCCAGAGAGTAGTTTTACTAACTTTATAAATTGAGAGCAATATTCTCATAAACTTTATTATTTTTTATCATTAAAAGAAAGACGATATTGTAATAAAACTTTTCAAATTTTTAAAACCGGAAACGATATTTATCATCAAGCTTATAATAACAATAAGAGGAATAATAGTAACACCCTAGAAAGTTTTGGAAGCTTGAGGCACAATACTTTACTAATAGATGTCGAGGGCAATGATTTTTTTTACCCAATTTTTAAATTAATAAATGCAAAAACATTCTTTCTCCAATCTGGAGTTCATAGAAAACATTTTACTAGTTTGGAATCCAGAAACGTAATTTTACTAATTTTAAAAAACATACTTTTAAAAAAACAATATTTATTAATTTTTAATTCAAGCGACATTATTCTTTTAATTTCGAAGATCAAAAGTGAGATTTTATTAATTTTACAGCAGACACAATACTAATATTGAAGTCGGAGACAATAATCTAACCATTTTTAAAGTTGTAAACGACATTTTTATACAGTTTTTAATTTATAGAAAGCAGAGTAACATTTTTTCTTAAAGAAGATAGTTCCCATCTTATGGAAATCTAATGACCACTCAAATCGAAATTTTTTTTATATCGATAGCTCTTGAAATAAGGAGCAATTGGTATCATTACGCCAACTATGTAGGTCATCAAATAAAGTCTCTATTAAAGATTAAAAAATTAAAAACGGCAATACAAAATGCATTGGCAAGAGTAAAGAAGAGAAGAACTCGAAACAAAATTTTACTAGTAATTTTAGTAGCTGTAGGCCATAATTATTATCAGTTTTTCTAAAAATTTGAAAAAAATTGAGAATTTAGTCTCAAATTTTTGTTTTTAAAATGCGAATATCTTCTAAATGGTTAGAGTAATCGATTAACCACAAGAGACCTTTTTTGTAGAGCGTTCAATTTCCTATAAAAATGTATACTTTGTATTTTCTAATATTTGTTTATCTACGAGTTATAAAATTTAGAATTAAAAAAAAACTTTTCTTAAATTCTTCAAACTTTGATCTCTGATATCTTGTAAACGCTAATAGCTATAAAAAAATTGTAAGATACGTTTTTATAGAGCGTTTAATTTTCTACAAAAAATGAAAATAAAATTTTTTCCTACGATCAACTACTGACGAGATATGGATTTTGCCAAATCGAACTAAAGAAAAAATAGAAAACTGAAATGAGGAGCTCCGTCCTATCAAAATTAAGAGCTCATCTTTAAAATCATTTTTTAAAGATGTCTAAGTACCAATTTTTTAGTGTAGGAAGTTAAAAAAAGTATATTTGGTTTTTTTGGCCCACCCTAATACTCACTAATACAAAAGGTCACTGTCTGGATCCCCATGTTGGCTTAGCTACGGCCTTGGATACAAAATTGGTCACTGTGACTAAAATCACATATCTTCGAACAATGTATCTCCAGCAAAGAGGTCAATTACCATAATCATGCTAATTACTTGAATTGAGAGAATTACAAAACGACCCCAAATCGACCACATGCCTCGTATTAGTGTTATTCTTCACGGCTATTATATAACAATTTTGAAGAATTATGAAAAAGTGGACCAAAAAAACTCTTTCTTGCTAATTATTTGACGTTTAGAATCTTCTATTTTGTCGTTTTTAAAGAGTTTTTAGCTAGTCGCCCACATTTAAAAACGTAGTCATTGCATAATGATTGAAACTAGCTGAAAAATCTTGAAAAAGTATAAATAAGAGACCTGAAATGTCCACTGCTTAGCAAAAAAAGATTTTTTCTTCATCCTTCCAAAATCATTCAAAAATGATCCATATTTATGTAGATAAACTAGTAAAAAATGATTTTTTTAAATTTTATATAGCCGCAAATCTATTGTCTAAAGTTTCATAATTTTAGTCACAGTGGCCAATTTTACAATTGCTGAGTATACTGTATATGAAAAGTTGTGTGTAGTTACAGTAAAAAGCATTTAATTATTTGCTTTTAAATGGTCCAAAAACATCTATGACTCTTCGATTTTTGAATTTGATAGTATTTATATAAGTATAGTTTGTTTTTCTTTTTAATGCGCTTGTCTGTCTCTTTTCAACACTTGTTGCTATGTCATATGTGTGGAACAAAGACAGACAAGCGCATTAAAAAGAAAAACAAATTATACATATTTATATCCAAGCATAAAAACATTTTTTTTAAGTTTTTTAATCACAAGTTTAATCAAACACAATTATGTAACAGGGGCAGAGCGCTTCCGAGAACTATGTCTCATCATTAGTCCCTGAATAACAATATGAAAAGGAACTTTTTAAAAGAAATTTGTAAAAACTTACCAAATATTTCGTGGCTCTTAAAAAAAAAATTAAGAATTTTAACAACAGTTATTACAACGAAATAAAAAAAAATTATTACGAAATATTTTAGTTGTTTAGAATTTCAAAGCAATAAATATTTTACCAAAACATATTTTAATTAAAATTTAATAATGATAACAAAAATAAAGTTAATTACGATAAGACGTAACCACAAAGAAACGTTGATGAAAACAAATTTTTAATATTTTAAATAAGCTTCTCCTTAATTCATAAACCGCAAAAACCGTAAAAATTTAATTTCGCAGTTTCATTTTGACCCACGATGTAATTCAATTCCTTCAATAATTGGGTACCCTTGAAAACAATATCAAGTTTCAATTTTATATCATAACACTCTTTTTAATTGAAAAAAAAAATTGTTCAGGGCTCATATTAATAAAGATTTAGTGGGGATTAGTGCATATTTGCCCTGGCACAAGCTAGCTTTTAGGGTTTCCCTTCCTGACCTTCGTAACAAAAGCATCGACCAGCTTTTCGCGGAGCTGTAATGTTCCGGGAAATCAGATTTTCTCTAATAACTTTCTGAATAGAAAACGTTTCTGTTTATTGCGCGAAAAATTGCTTTAATAAATAAGTCAGCCGCAGGAACCTTGAGCTATAAAAATACCCATCTAAAAGTAACATCACGTGTTAAGTAAAACTGTAATAAAAGAAAAACAAAAAGGGGAAAATTACCTTGTCGTGGCTGGCGACGCCACGAGCTTTTGTGTGACGACGTTTTGGCAGATTTTAAGCCATAATCACAAACAAAATTTATCCTGAAGGCATCGCACTGCGGGCCAATTCATGCCCCACTTGCGCTTGCGGCACTTAACCACCCGCGATTTCGAAATTTTAAAGCGATTAGAAAAGCAACCTATCGATTCGGCCACTAAACAGATACAATTCCAAGCTGAGACGAAACAAATAAACCAAACAACGCTATTTGCGGAATTTATTAGAGCCGGAGAAAACTATTTTAACAGCGACTACATCTGAGCCGAAATTTTTTATGATTAGCCCGCTGAAAAATTTCGGTGGAACGGGCCCGACATTTTTCGGGCGAAACTCCGGGGCACCTGAATTTTTCGGATTTTTCAGCGACCGGTGCTGAAAGTCAACTGTTCAGCGAATTACTGCGGTGGTGGCGCCTCACTTTCTAGGTCACGGAACTAAAACGTCGCCAGCAGGACTGAAATTTTCCTGAAATTGATCGAAAGATGCGACTCGCAACACGCTTTAACACAGATTTTCTCTCAACTAAGGTGGAACACTTATTTAAAGCCTTAAAAGAATTCATCTACGGAGAGAAGGCTATTTATAGGCGTCATGTGATAATCAGTGATTTACTCTTCCGTTCAACATATGCTCGACTATCATATCGTAAATATTTTTAGACATATTTTTTTAGATATTCTTGAACACATATTTTTTTATTAAACTAATAAATTGCCACAGCTTTGTTTCTAAATAAAAACCTTGAACGAGTTGAGTATTAATAGGTGTTTATCTTATTCGCACTAACTTGGAAAATTTTCAGTTATAAGTACCTATCTAAAAATTTTGATTCTTTTCAAAAGATTTTCCGAGTGCACTTCAAAAACCCAACTAAACTAAAAAATAGATTTTTTGATACAATCTATTTGACACTAAAAGAAATATAAAGTTCTTTATCTATGGCTGCGTTTATAACTGCATATTATATTGAATATTTGAGTGAAGTAAAATGACATATTACTTCACTAGTGATGTAATAAAATAACAATCTACTCTTTAAAATAATTCGTTTTAATTTCAAACTCAATCTAAATTACATGCTATTATTGCTATAAATATTAATAACACGATTTTTACACCTACTTATAGTAGGACAAGCCATTTCTGATACATTTTTTCGACAACTGCTGTCAATGTAGTAGTTCTAACTGTTACAGTATTTTTGTCACCCAAAATTTTTGAAGCAATTTGTTTTTATTTTCTTTTGCCGTGTCTATATACCCCTCCGCCACTGTATACGAGCGCCAGCCCCATGACGCTTTACTGTTAAAAGATCAGCTCCCGAATTAGCAAGCAACGAAGTAGATGAGCGTCTATAGCAACGTCCCGTAAATCCTGCTGGATTAGGTAACTGAAGAAAAGTAGCAATATTCTTGAGGAAAACAGCAAATATGTTTATACCAACAAATAACTTTATACACCTCTAGTTTCTGTGTTCTAAAAAAAACGTTTACTGCTGGCGTTATTAGAGCAAAGTGCAGCATGTTTTCGAATTAATTGTAACAAGTTGACTTTCAATTCTGCCTGACGTAATAAAAAATTTTTGGGATATTTTTGTTTTAGTGTTTGGGATTATAACATGGAAGAATTGTCGCTGATCTTTGACAACTTCCAAAGGCATGTTGGTAAGATCTTGGATCCTACAAGCTTCACCAACTCCAATAATTAAAGCAACCTTGAAATTAACATTACATAGTAAGAATAATTTATGCATAAAAAGCAGGGTATAGTTCCTTCATTAACAAAACTGTATCATCAAATGCTTCTTGTAAAAATTTGCTAATATCTTGTTTAGTGAAAATTTGCGTTATCATTCAGATTTTCTTTTCAAAAAGGCGATTAAATGCATGTATTTACTGACGTTAACCTTCTTCTTCTTTTTCATTATTGTTCTAATCATAGAAAAAAAAGCCCAGAGACTCGAGGATTTATAATGTTTTGATAAATAATCAAAATATGCAAGTAAAACCTTCTCATGCGTAATATTTTTAACATTTATCTCGTCGCACCATAAAGTGAACCGTTGAAAAGCCATCTCGTACTTTTCTTTGGACTCTTCTGGCACCAAGCAAGAAGCAGCAATTGTTGCCGCTTCTTCGATATCAGAAGGTAAACTTTCTGAGTCACTCATGTTTACAATTTTCTTATTTTTACCACAAAGCACAATTTTACTGATTATCTCAAAATGGCGAGCTTTGTTTAAAAAATTGTAAGAGGTTGTCACAGTGCTTACTAAACATATTTATAGATCACCTTACCTTTGATATAAAAAAATGGGAGTTATTGGCAGCATTAAATTTTTGATTTTCTTAGTTTTTTGCAGTCATAGATAAAGTTTTGTATATCATACGTGGGCTAGAGCACATTACAGTAACTCGTGTGTTACAGATACTCGGGCAAAAGCATTCGTTGTCTGTAATTTACTCTTGTGTAATAAGGCTTCTGTTTCGCTAATAATATAAATAACTCTTATTTAAACTCAGTTTTTCTTTAATTTTACAATACCTCCAGAAACATTTTGAATTTTTATAGAATCAAGTCGTAATATTTGTCTATCATTGTTTCTAAATATAATGTCATACGATTCTCTCTCAAAAATTTGTTTTTAACCAGATTTTCAAGACTAAAATACCCGTGATTGTAAATCGAAGAATAAACGGTTGAAAATTAATTTGTTAGACGTATAATGGAAATTTTTGAATTATATATTGATACTGAACGTGACAGGTACTGGCAACGTTACAATACACACTTTGTTTACAAGAATTATGCGTTTACTCTATGCTAAAGTCTACTTAACGCAAGAAAATAATTATAATTAAATTATCACAAATTATCGTTCATTAGTCACATTGTTTAGTAACAAAAAATGGTATAAATAGATTTTTTATTAACATCCAGTAACGTAATGGATATATTTGTAAGTTTATTTTTCTTATTATATTTTTAAAAACAAACAAAAAAATGGTATTATTCAAGATGTCTTTTCCAGTTGATTAATTAGGATTAATAAGAAATAACGTAACTAGCTTCTAAAATTCTTAAAATTATGCAAGTATGTCTCAAGGAATTTAAAATTAGTAAAATTTTGCTTCAGAATTTTGTATTTATTAATCGTTTAAACATTATTAAAGAATATTGCCTTTACTTTTTAAATTAGTAAAATATAAACTTCAAATTCTAATTTTACAAAAAAAAAATTATTTTAGAAATTATTTAAAAAAAACGTGTTACCATTGCACCACTTTTTACAATAATTAGTAAATTAAAGCCTTCTGCTTGTAAAATTACAAAAATAATGTTGAATGCCTTTATTAAATAGATATTTATTTGTTTAATTAGAACATAAGTCAAAATCAAAATGCAGCCGTGGCTTTAAAGCCAAAAAAAGCATTCAGTCTCTCAATTTATTATTATTACTATAAAATTGGTGTTTAATATTTAATGTCAAATTTTTGTGACAGCTGTCTAAAGTCTGTCTGTTTAAAATGTTTACTTTACTATATAGTTAATAAATGTGATACTTTAGTGCGCTTCAATTATCACTAAAACGTAGTGTTTACTGCTGAGTGGCGAGAGAAACTATATTAGGCCCTAAACATTAATTATTTATTAAACATAAATTTATCCAAAGTTGAAAATATATATTTAGTATATTTATAAAATTTGCTAAGTATTAAGGATATTTTGAAACAGTAAAAAAAATATTTGGGCAGTATAATTATGTGGCATAAATTAATTAATAGTCTATCATTCAATGGTCAGTAAAGAAAATTTGGCTTCTAAAATTAGTAAAATTTAAATAAACTTTTTACACATTTAAAAAAATATGGTTTTGTTAAATAACTTAAAAAAAAGTGTTTCGACTTTTACGATTTGTATACGATTCTTAATATTGGAGAAAATTGAGAATTAATGCGTAAAAATTGGCTATTGTAGGACAGGTAAAATAAAATTCTAAATCAAACGCAACGTTTCGACGATATATTTCCTCTTCTTCAAGACTCTTTCTCAAACTCAGTTAGGTACTTCTTAACGGTGGCCAATGACTGTTACAATCAATAATCACTCAAAAATTTATCTCCTTGAATAAAACGAAATATATATTGTAGATAATACGTTTCCTTGCTGTTGTTATTGCTTTATGTCATTTTTGTGTCATTATCAAACAAAATTGTGAATTGTAAAAATTAGATATTTTGAGTTTTGTTACTCATTTTGTGTTTTGTTCTTAGTTCTGCTTTTGATTATACACTACTCCAAGAAATTAACGCACTACTTGAAAATAAAGTAAAAAAATTAAAACTATGTACATTTGACAACTTTGGTTGAGAAGGTTTAATCAAGCTATAATCTAGTTACCCATTGTAATAAAAGTTTTGACATTAAAGTCAGAAATTTGAGTTTAATAGTTTTTTTAAGCAGAAATTTTAAAATAATTTTCATTTTTAAATTGTGTTAATTTGTAATTTCGTTTTATTGTTATTTGACTTTGCCATTATGTGAATAGTTTTTATCATTTGAAACAATAATAAAAACATTATGAGGAATTTGACTCGAGAAGAATGCGCCCAAGCTGTGGTTTTGTTGGAGGAAGGATGGAGCTACAAAAGAATTGGTGAAAGGTTTAGTGTATCTCATACGTCAGTTTCGCGTATGATACAAAGGTACAGAGAGACAGGAAGTCACCTCAGAAGACCTGGGCAAGGAAGAAAAAGAAAAACCACTCCTATCCAGGATAGATTTTTAAGAATATCTGCACTAAGGGAACGCTTTGTAACCGCCAGGAAGCTACAAACTGAGTTCCGTGACGTAGAAGGAATTCAAATCAGTACCGAAACTGTTAGAAAAAGACTTAAAGAGGAGAATTTAACACCCCATATTCCTGCTCGTGGTCCTGCATTGACTGCAGAACACCGCAGAGCCCGATTAGAATTTGCTAGAGAGCACATAAATTGGCAAAGAGAGGATTGGGAGTCTGTTCTTTTTACGGATGAGTCAAAATTTTGCCTTTACAATTGCGATAGACGTATTCGTGTGTATCGCAGACCAAATGAGCGGTACGCACAGTGTAACATTCAGAATACCACATTGTTTGGTGGAGGCTCAGTGATGGTTTAGGGTGGTATTTCCTTACAAGCTCGCACGGAGTTAGTGGTTGTAAAATGCGGACTTTACATAACAGACATTCTTGAAGAGCATGTCGTACCATATGCCTCTTATATTGGTCTAAATTTTTTGTTAATGCAAGATAACGCAAAACCCCACACTGCCCGAATTGTTAAAGATTACTTGAATGAGGCAGAAATCAAATGTCTTGGATTGGCCAGCTCGAAGCCCTGACCTGAATCCTATTGAGCATGTTTGGGACATTCCCGGGAAACGTTTAAAAAATCTTCCACATCCTCCTGTCCATCTTCAAGAGGTAGGTCCTCAACTAAATGAAATTTGGAATAACTTAAATCAAGAAGACATAAGTTCGTTAATTTTGAGTATGGAACGAAGATGTGCAGCGGTTATTCAAAGTAGTGGTGGAAATACGCTATATTAAGATGTTTTCTGTAACTTTTATAACGGCGTAACTGTAATAAAATTTTGTTTTCGGTTTGTTTTTCTATATTTGGACACAAATATAGATATTAATTTACTTTAAACAAATGTTTTTGTTAAATTTTTCTTAATTTTGTACCAATTGGTCGAATACAAGTTTCAATTTTCAAAAAAATTCAAGTGGTGCGTTAATTTATTGGAGCAGTGTAGTTGTAGAAATATATAAAAAAAATTATATTAACGGCCACACACAAATTCATTTTGTCATTATGAATTTACGTCGTTATTCAAAATTTTGAATGGCTAGTGTTGTGGTACGAATTTTGAGAACTTAATTATCAATATTTTAAGCTAATTACATACTTAAAAAAACAGTTATGACTTTAAACAAAACTGTAATTAACTTGGGTACCTATAAAACTCCGTTTTTGTTATAATTTTTTTGAAAACGTTTATTATTAATTTCTTGATTTAAGTAATGATTTAATAAATTTAAATAATTTATTAATGAATAAAGTAAAAAAATTTAGTTTTACTACATTTTTTACTGTAAAATAAAAGAAATAAAAATTGTTTTTAATTTATGTACATACAGGGTGAGTCTGCTAAGAGTTTATCTCATCTTTTTTCCAAAACTAGTTATTAATTAATTAATTAATATTCATCAAGAGGAATATTAGAAAAATTCAGAAAAAATTTACCTGTATAGCAGAAAAAACAAGGTTCTTAATTACAAACTCTAAAATTGACGTAATAACTTGTTTTTGAGAAAAGATGAGATAAACTCTTAGCAGACACACCATGTATATTAATTAAAAAGTATAAAAACCACTAGTGCGCATAATTTTCATATCTTGGCAACAATAAAAACACAAAATTCCTATACTTTTTGTTTGTTTTGAGGTAAACATTATCAATAACAATATTAATAATAAATAAATAAGAAAAGCAAGTTTGTAAAGAGTGTATAAAACCCTTAGACCATTCACGAAACCGCTTCGCTGTAATGGACTGCTAATACGGTTCAGAAACACACGAAAACATCTAAAGGACAAAAGTATATCTTGGTCCTTTGCTGTGCCGGAACGATTTCAAGTTCTTGCTTTGTAACGTTGCCATATCATGTTTTTAAATTTAAATTTAATGTAAGAAAAAAATATATAGGTCTGAAGAATAAAATAAATTGTATCAGCTTTAAAAATTGTGCAAATGTTACATGATGTTTCTATTTAAAATTGGCTGTTTGTTTTTTTTAATCCCCAACTTTGAAGCAAAATAAATTTGGGAACTGCGTACACTGGCGCGCGGTGTTGAAAAGAAAGAAACAAAATATATATCTCTGTCACTTGCATGTTGGCGTGTAACTCACGCACAGGAAGGTTAGGAGATTGGCAGTCCATTACAGCAAAGCGGCTTCGTGAATGGTCTAAGATAAAACCTTATAATTTGTATACTTTTTTCTGAAAAAAATGTGATAAAATTTGCTCTTTTTATAAAATAAATTTTTCTACATTCAGAAAAATGTTCTAAGAACATTTTTAATTTTTAAAAGTCTAGAAAATGTTTAGGCATTATGTTTTTGCCGCTTTTTTATTTTTGATTAATTTCTAACAAACAGACTAAAAAACACTGAGTTTCTGAATAGTTTAAATCAATCAAATTTTTTTCCAATTTCAAAAGCCTAGAAAATCAGTTTTTCAGCTGCATTTCAAATTCCTGAAACTTTTTTCAGCATATCTAGTGATTTTAGAACTGTCACTAGTTTAAGTTGGTGTTGAGGTTGGTATGTGACGTCAAACGTCACATATGTCAAAACAAATCTAACCTCCAAATGTGACAACTGCGTTGTTACTAATTATTTATTTTTCTAATGAATTGTAGGGCTTTAAGATGTAAGAACGAACGTACTATTTATCTAAAAAATTAAAAACTGAACTTGTTTCAGCAAATTTATGTAATTCTCCACGTAATTATAATGGTTAGTATAAACAAATCATTTTTGTATGGAATCTGTTTCGCATCAGCAACTTGGATAGTTTCTCTCTATTTATACATAAATTTAACAAAAAATGAGCCTTCAACAACCCACACGCCGTTCAGACTATCAAAAACTGCTCACCCTTTTAACAGCATCAAGGAAGACTCTAAGACTTACAGACTTAAAAAGTTTTTTCCGGCTGGAAACAGCAAAGATTTAATTGAAAAATTGCAGCCAGTGTATAGAAAAGTCAGTACAGAAGGCAATAAAACTCGTGAGTTACGTACACTTTGTGTAAACAACTCTTAAAATTTTTTTTAGAACTTGTTGAACTTGGTCTAGTTAAAACTCTTGAAGATCAAAGAAAAAAAGATGAGGGTTATAAAAAACACGCTTATAATGTTTTAATAAGTGAGAGGTTGAGCTTTCATCGTGAAATTCCAGACACAAGAAATGAATTATGTAGAAATATTTCGTACTCTTCTGATTTACCAACAGCTTCTGTTATAATTTGTTTTTATAACGAGCATTATCACACTCTTTTAAGGACAATTCATTCAATAATTGACAGGACACCAGCACAAATTTTAAAAGAAATACTTCTAGTTGATGATTTCAGTGATTTAGATAATTTACATGAAAATCTGTCAACGTATATTAAAAAAAATTTTGATAACAGGGTCAAACTATTACGGACTGAAAGACGGGAAGGTTTAATTAGAGCGAGGCTGTTTGGGGCTAGGAGAAGTAAACAGGATGTGAGAATTACCAAAATTTTGAGTAAATTAAATAAATTATTTGTTTTAAGGTGATTATATTTTTAGACAGCCATATTGAAGTAAATACTGGCTGGATTGAGCCACTCTTGCAAAGGATTAAAGATAATTCAACAAATGTTGTAATGCCTGTCATTGATATAATAAATGCAGACACTTTTGCTTATACAGCTAGTCCGTTAGTAAGAGGTGGCTTTAACTGGGGGCTGCATTTCAAATGGGAAAATTTACCAAAAGGTACTAACCTGATTTTTTCATGTTCACATAAACAGAAACTAATCTTATCTTAGGAACATTATCTAGAAAAACCGATTTTATTAAGCCAATTAAGTCACCAACAATGGCGGGAGGTTTATTTGCAATGAATCGAAAATATTTTACTGATTTGGGCGAGTATGATGCTGGGATGAATATCTGGGGAGGCGAGAATTTAGAAATTTCATTTAGAGTAAATTAAAAAAAAAAAAACACTGAGCAATTAAAAAAAATTCAAGTTGTAGATATGGATGTGTGGAGGAAGACTAGAATTAATTCCGTGTAGTAGAGTTGGACATGTTTTTAGGCAAAGACGCCCATATGGGTCTCCAGATGGGCAAGATACAATGCTACATAACTCTCTCAGAGTTGCAAATGTTTGGATGGATGCATACAAGGTAATAAATTGTTTCTCTACGAATTACGTAATACAGATCATTACTCAACTAGTGATGTAATGAACATTATGTAACCCAAATTTATTTTGAGCATTTTACATTTACGATTATATACATAATACCTAGACAACTCAGACATATTATGGTGTGATTTCTTACCAGAGAGAACCCAGTTTCCCAATCCTATGTGAATCCCTGGAATTTCTCCAATCTAATAAGAAATTTAAACCACTTGGGCTTCGACCTCGTCGGTAACTTTCACACTCGTGTTATAATAGTGTCTTTAAACTTATTACAGTGGAAGTTTGATAAGACGAACTTCTTGATGACTTGAACCGTATTTTCAACGGTTTAATAAAAATTTCTTTTAGTGACAGTTCGTGTTGTTGAAATTCCACTGTAGTTAGTAACATACATAAATAATTTATTTTTAATTAAAAGGAGTATTTCTTAAACCACCGTCATGATGCAAAAACAATTGATTTCGGGGACATTTCCTCAAGACTCCAGTTAAGAAAAGATCTAAAATGTCATGATTTTGATTGGTATTTGAAGAACGTTTATCCAGAATTAGCTTTGCCCACTGATAATGAAGAAAGATTGAGGAAGAAATGGTCAGCTCTTGAAAACGATAAATTCCAGCCTTGGCATTCAAGAAAACGAAATTATATTGATCAGTATCAGATAAAATTATCTAACAGCTCTCTCTGTGTTCAAGCTGCTAAAGATATAAAAACAAAAGGCAGTAATTTAGTTTTAAAAAATTGTGTTAGAACAAGAAATCAAATGTGGTATCAAACTGATAAAAGTGAGCTAGTTTTGGGACAGTTGCTCTGCTTACAAGCCGGCAAGAAGCGCCCAATTTTGTATAAATGTCATGAAATGGGAGGAGATCAAGAGTGGAATCATAAGGGAGAGGTAGTTTTGTTTACATTTCTGAATTTTTGTGAACAATATTTCTTCTAGAATAAATCTGCAATTTATAATTTGGCGTCAGGGACTTGTCTAGGAGCAGAAGAACAAAAAGTTGGAGCGTTTGTGTCAATGAAACTTTGTTCAAACTCTGATTTTATTACTTGGGATATTATAAGATGAACAAACTAGGTTAAGTTCTACTAAGACTGACGTGATAACTATTAAACTTCCAATATTTTATGTAATATTTTTTTGTATATTTTTATAAATATATTTTGCCGTTTTTTGTTACTGTTTGTACAAATGAAGTGTCAATTATTTATAAATGCTCTCTTGTAAAAAGAAATTCTTAATTAAACGTTACTATCAAGTCTTCTGATTTATTTATTTATTCCACATTAGATAATATTTATCTAACGTATTTGGGAAGGCAAAATGAAATAAGCGCAATATGCAATCAGTTATATCTACCGTATAAACAGTTTGCATTAGAATGAATGGGATGATAGGAAATAGCTATATTTGCAACTTGGTTTTGATTGGGTAAAAGGTTGATGCGGCTACCGTAGTAAAGTTATTGTTATAGGTATTGATTTTTTTTAGAATCTTGTTAATTTAAAGAGTAGGCAACCAAATCTACAAAGTGTATGTCTGGGGTGCATAACGTTAAAACAATTTTCTTACAGAGGTGGGATTCCTATCGTTTTTTATAAATACGGCAGATTTTTTATTCGATATAATTTTTGAGTAGACTTAGGAGTCTTGACAGTCATTGTTTTTAACTGTTTTTTGTCTGTGTTGCATTTAATATTGGTGAAAAAAACGATGGAAATTCCAGTTCGATAAGCAACGAATTTTTGGACAATCTTCTTTTTATTCCTGTACCCTTCAATTCAAATAAACAAAACTAAAAAATTAAATAAAAGGTTATTCGCCGACTAGTAGTTTTAAAGTTTTTAGAAGAAGAACTAGTAAGCAATGAAAATTTGAAACACTTATTTATAATTGGTTAATTTTCGAAATCAACCAACTACATATGGGTATTCCAAGTAACCAACGCTTACTAGTTTTATTCTGGCAAAAAAACAAACACAAAATTGATGGTAAATTTATTGAAAATTTAAAATTAAAAAGAAACTATTTCAGAAAAAATAATAATAGCTTTGCTCGCTTTCCACATTGTATCCGAAAGTTTCGCGACTTTTCTCTACTCGTGCAAAGCGATGATGTCCTTGAAAAATATTTAAAGAAGAGGGTGGCAATATAAATAATTATGGAAATAATAAAAAATTATCAGAGCATGTGATAGATAATTTGTATATAATACGAAGAAGACGCCAAAAGCAACTGAAAAGCATAGGATTTTTTAAAAAAGTGGAAATTTACTCCGAGAAATATCTAGATAAACGGGGCGATATTCAACGTTTTAGTCAGAAATCTGAAATTAGTATTCAAAGCTTGATACAGTTTTGAAAAACTTAGAAACAATTTTTAGAAAATTGTGAAATGCTGGTGAATTTTGAAACGTTTTTAGAACAATTTTTTTTTTGAATTAAGAGACAAAACTTTTTTTTTTTGAAAAAGTTAGAAGATCAGTTAGTGATGGGGTCGTGTCGTGTTTTTACCTGTGCCTGTCGTGTTCGTAAATTTTGTTTGTGTGTGAAATTATTCGTGTTCGTGTTGTAAAAATATTTTTCTACTTTACGTCGGTAACAGAGTCCGATTTGGGTGCGGTAATAGCCATTACCGCACCCAAATTGCGTTCGGTAACAGCTAGTGCAATTTAGTGTTTTCGGATTGGTAACACCGTATAACACGCTATCGCTGAAATGAAACGTTATGTTTCTGTCGCCGTTGAGATTACAGTAATTATATTCGAATAAATTTTGTTGCACTTGATGACCAGCAGTATTCTTCAACAAAGTGTTTTTGTGTGTGCGTGTCGCAATTAATCTATAAAATATTTGAAAGTTGGGTGGACACTGGACAACGGTGGTAGACGTCACAAACTTTTCTTTTGAGGTTAGAACAGCGTTAAAGTGAAACTTGAAACTAAAATGGAGCTTTTGGCCTTTATTTTGAGCATTTACAACCCCCATAGTATTAAGTTATTTGCTAGATGAGTGTATAAATCTGCTTGACTGAATGCTTATCGATGAAATGAAAGGAGTCGCTGAGAACCGCAAATGGAGTGGGAATTTAGAGATAAATGGAGATTTTCCTTACTGTGTTAATGCCAATTGGATTATTCAATCAATAACCGATACGGTAGGTAAAAATGAACCATTTGTGAGTGACTTACACAGAATTTTAGACAAATTAGAAAACATTTCAAAGTTTAATGACTTCATTGACACTTTAGTGACATTTTTATTACCAACTGTCTCGTATTAACGCAAAAGTCCCTAAAGATTAAATAATTAACTTTTTTACTTAAAAATTACGTAAAACACGTAAAGTAGAAAAAATAGCATAAAGAACTTGTTTTTCAAAGTCATTGTGGCACTCATTCTTTATAAAAACTCGCGCTCGCGCTCGTTTTATAAACTTGAATTCGTGCCACAAAGTTGACTTTTCAAAACGCGTTCTTTAATATACTATTTCCTGTCGTGATCGTGTCTGTTCAGTAAAATTTTCGTGTCACGTGACACAAGAAAAGACGTTTTATAGGTATGTACAAGTGGTCCGTGCGCATAACAGAATTGGAATTTTTTAAAAACAGTGTATGTAAGCAACTTTCAGTTGTGTATTTTCTTTATTGATAACACCTTTGCTAAACTGTGAATCTGTGAAGGGTGAAGTGTGAACATTGTGATCTTTCAATCAAAAATTATCAACATGATCGATAACAGTGAAGACACAATAACTATGGCAAAAATAGAAGATTTGAGAAAAGATTCTGAAAACGTGGATTTAAAATATTCATTTTACAAGCCAGATAACTCAAAAAGCAATGTTTGGGATTTATTTGATCTTATCAAATATGAAAGCAAACCTCAAAATATGGCTTGTTGCACAAAGTGTAAAGATATTTTTAAATATAGTTCGAAAACTGGCACTGGAAGTTTGCTCCGGCATAAGTGCTGTAACAAAAATAAAAAGAATCTGAAACTGAGTACGTCATTGGAAAAATATATGGTTAAACGCTTACCCAGCAATGTAAAAGATAAAGTGGCGGAAAAACAATTAAAATTTATTACAACGGATTTAAGACCTCTTAGTGTTACTGAAGGTAAAGTAATATTCTAATAGACAAATTTTTATTTGTTTTTTATTTCTAAAATAGGTTCTGGATTTAAGCAGTATGCTCAAGAATTAATTAAAATTGGGGCTACTTTTCACAATGTCAATGTGAACGACGTCATTACTTCAAGATGGCATATTACTAATACACTTTTACCAAAAACATATGAAATAACAAAACAAAACCTAGAAATTGTACTTAAAGAAAATTATCTCTCTTTTACAACTGATATTTGGACAGATAAATACACACAAAAGTCATATTTAACAATATCTGCCCACCTCATAAATAAAAATTTTAACCTGCTTAAATATTGCCTTGGCACAAGAGAGTTTCCTGATACAAAAACAGCAGAAAATATTTTGTATCACACCAAAAATATTTTTAATGACTTCAATATTGAAAAAAAAACTGTCTGAAGGATTCATTGTTACAGACAATGGAGCGAATGTGGTCTGTGCTTTCAAATCTTATAAAAGAACATCTTGTGCTTGTCATAATTTAAATTTGGTTATGGATGATGTATTGGTATCCAAGAATACTGACCTACCTGAATTATATTTACTTATTTCTGAAAGTAAAAAATTAGTAGCTTTCTTTAAAAGGTCAGGTCTTAATAATAAGTTGGAGAAAACAATTAAACAAGATATTGAAACAAGGTGGAATTCCGTTTTTATTTTGTTACAAAGTGTGTATGACAGTTTTGCGGAAGTGCAGAATCTACTACTGGAAAGAAATGAGTTGCACCGTTTGAATGGTATTAGTTTCCCTTTGTTAAAAGAATTGCTTCTGTTTTTAAAACTTTTCAAAGAATGCTCAGAATATTTAAGCAGCGATTTGAATTAAGAATGCTTTGAATATTTAAGCAGCGATTTGCTTACATGATGTGGTACTATGGTCCCAAAAATTAATTAATCACTGCGAATTTGCAGTTACAGATTTCGGTGTACTAAAAGATCTAAAAATTGCCGTAAAAATTTCGTTAAGACGAAGATTCCTAGCAACAGAAATTCATAATGCAGCTTTATTTTTAAATCCAAATTTTAAAGGTTTAAAGATTTTGACTGAAGCTCAAAAAGAAAATACACTGAGCGCCGTAAAAATTATGTTAGAAGATCTTAACGACAATAACGAGAAGAAAACAAGACAAGAAAATATTAATTTACTATTCAAAGAATTTCAAGATGAAAACACAGAGTTAAACACTTCACAGCTGACAAATCCAGTGAACTGTGAAATAAGCAACTACACCAAACGTGTATTTAAAAATTCTGAAAACATATTAGAATTTTGGAATAGAATTTGGAATATCCTCTTTTACGCAAATTTGCACGCCGAATTTTATGTACGCCAGCAAGTTCGGCTACTTCTGAAAGAATATTTTCTACTGCTGGAAGGA
Source organism: Tribolium confusum (assembly GCA_029207805.1). NCBI lineage: Eukaryota > Metazoa > Arthropoda > Insecta > Coleoptera > Tenebrionidae > Tribolium > Tribolium confusum. The sequence goes on from JALGAY010000004.1 coordinate 5,076,017, forward strand.
TACTAGAAACAAGAAGAACAAGATTAAATCCGTCCAATTTAGACAAAATGTTGTTTTTACATGAATACGAGAAAAATTAACTTTTTTTATATATTTTTTGTCATATTATAAATGTAAACTAATGGACAAATAAAATGTTTTCTATGTTTTGCTTTTTATGCGTAACACCAAAAACAGCGTGTTTCATAGTTCGTGTTTTGTCTGTGCCACGAAAAATTTTCCAAAAAACATTTTCGTGTCGTGTCGTCAGAGGCAAATTTTCGTGCGTGTATGATCGTGTTTTGTAAAATCAGTTCGTGCGTAATCGTGTTCGTGTCAGAATAAGTCGGCACGACTCCATGAGTGCCACATTAGGAATTTCGAGGCTGCAAGGCACTACAATTTTTAAACCCTCTATCTATTTCTAGATATCCCTAATCAAATGTTAGATTGTTAAAAAAAAACTCACTGTCAGCAGACACTTATTTAAACCCTTTTTTTGTTTCATTCGACACATAAAAAAGTGGCAATTGCTTTTTGTTTTTAATTAAAGCTAATTAAAAAAAAAATTGCCAAATAGAGTTGGCTTTTTCACCTCTTCACTCATACAACAAAATTATCAAAAACAAACCAGAGCTTGTTATAATTCAGCAAATTTTTGTTCTCATGTTATATTTGAAATACAATGGCCACATTTGTAAAACATAAAATTTAATTTTTTCGCAAATAAAAAAAAGAGATAGTGAAAGAATTAAAATTAAGGTCAAACCCACAAGTTTGATTTTAAAAAAATCTTATGTAACAGTGGCAGAAAGCTTTTAAAAATATTTTTTCATCCAAGCTTACGTAATAGTGTTAAAAAAATATAAAAAAGTTAGAAAGAATTTGCCAGACTTTTGTCAATTAGAAATTAAAAAATTAAGAAATAAAAATATATATTTACTAAAAATGGAAGAAATCATGATTTATAGCACAATAGATGGTGATAGATCTGAAGAAAAAAAAAACAATCAAATGGTTTCTATTGAAAAAAAAAATGATAAAAGGAAGATAAATTTTTGCCGCGTAAAAATTTTATTTTTAAAAAAGAATAAACATTAATTTGACATTTGATTTAAAAAAATAACGATTTGACATTGACAAAAATTTGGTAAGTCTTTTTTAACATTATCTAACTTTTTGTATAATTTACAATATGATTCAGGCACTGATAATGAGATAGTTTTCGATTCCGCTTTGCCTCTGTTATACAAGTGGACCATGAGAGTGGGAAGGTTTGGAAAAGGCGTGTTTCAAAAAGTAATTGCATTTAATTAAAACAAAGTATAACAATAACGAGATAATTGTAGGCAATTTCTATTTCTTAAAAATTATGTCTGCTAAATCGCCTCCTCTTTTCTCTATACACTCTTAAAGCCGAACGTTGAAATTCTACTCATTCGAAATTCTGTACAATTGTTCTAACGCGATTATTGTTATCAAAACTTTTGACACTAGATTTTTTGAAAAATATAGTGGCTTTTAAGATCGCCAGATCTTTCAGCATGAGACTACTTGCTGTGGAGATATTTAAAAACAAGGTTTTCATTGATAAACCACGAGATATTGGAGAGCTAAAAATGAAAATTCAGCAAGAAATCGCTAATATTTGGAGGAGGCTATTTGGCAAGCATAATTTTTAAAAAATTAAGATTGCTCACAATTATCTTATTATTATTATACTGTGTTTTAAATAGATACAGTTAATTTTTAGAAAACGTTTTTTTCAAAACTGTTCAGTCCCATATATAATTCTATATAACTTCCCACTCCCATTGTATAAGAATTTTGTTTAATTAAACTTGTGGGTTTGACTTGATGATCAAAAAAGACTTTCTTTTTGGGTCTCCAACCTCTGGGACTCTTAGGCACGTATCACGTGTGTTCTTATGGATAATCCGAGACTGTATAAGGTCCTCAAACTTAGGAACAAGAATATTTTTAGAAAATAAAATTTTAAATGTTTATAATTTTTTCTCTATTAAAGTTTTCGAAAAAACAAAAAAAAGGGGTCATATATGTGATTTTCAATGATAACAAAAATCGTCAGTGTTTTTAGATAAAGCGTTTCAAATATAAATAATGAAACACGACTATTTCTGAAACTCTAATTTTTTATTGCATTATTTTTTGGTTTTAGTAGTCACCCTTTACAAAAGATTTGAGTCACATGCTCTGTTTTAAAAATTCCTGGATTTTAAAATTTACCACCTAGCCGTCAAAATACTGGAGTAGAACAAGAACGCCAGAAAATAGAAAATAGGCCAAAAGTTGTTGTTATTTTGATTATTCTTATTATATTTAATAACAGTTGTTATTTTTTTTTGCTAGTACTTAGTTAAGTTTTCTAAGTTCTTTGCTCTCCCATCGAGCTTCCAGCTGCCTTTCCCCACACTCTTGTTCTTCTTATCTGTTCTGATCTTGGTCCGGAAACCGCGACCACGAATTGCTTTTAATTGATTTCCGATAAAAGGTTTCCGCGTTTAACATAATAGCGGTGAAGTGTTGACATCCACTCGGTATGTGAACGGCGCCACGTGTTCCCTTTTGCGCCACTCTTTCAGATCTCATCACACCCTCCTGAAAAATACTGAAACGTTTCAGTCACTGCCCTAACACCAAATAAGTTATAACACTCTCTAATTGTTCGTTGGAGTTTTACTTTTTATTTGTGCTACCATATCAAATACAGAAAGCTCTGAAACTGACATTTTGTAGTAGATATTTGCTCACACTTGAGAGACTTTATTGGTACTGAAAGTTCTTTTCGAAATACAGAGGGCATAAACTCGAGGACTCGAGGCATTTGACGTGAAGAGATGGAGAGGGTTTTGTTATTCTTGGCCTTGAATGATCACTAAAAAAAAGTTTTTGAAAAAACGAAAGCTTAAAAAACTCATTAAGCACCGGCCGCCCTTAATATCCATGGCCGCTTAAATAATTCCTAAAGCTCCATTATAAAAGAGACAAGCTCTATAACTCAATAATGACAAATTACTGCCATTAATAATAAAAGTTGAGCTTTTCCAAGCTTATCTATAAAATATATCGTAACTATGGGTTTGCGTTTTACGAAAGATGTATAAAAAGCAATGTTCAGTGACAGGTCGAAAGGGTGAACAAAGCCCGAACACGACCAATCACAAGTAAGCTCTCTCATTACGAGCGCCAATGAAACATTTTCTACTCGATCCAGCTACCACTGATCGCCGGCCTTTTAACCCTCTGGCAACCGGGGGCGGGTTGAAAAGTTTAGCTTGTTTTGTGGTCGGAATTTTACGGAATGTGGCGGCACTAAATTGAATTCTTACTGGTGAAGTAGGCGCCAAAAGAGACGGATGTAAGTGTGCTCAAGAAAAAAAGTTTTACATCACGTTCAAGGGTAAGTAATTTTACAAATATTTATATTTTTTACATCGTAAATTTTAATTAAATCATGATTTTTTAAAATATAAGCGAAATCTAAACTAATTAATTAATAACTAAATAAAGTATTTATAAATATACATATATAAATTGTCGAATATATAAATATAATTGTCGAATACGACGTCATTTTTTTATTTATAAAAAGTGGCTTTTTGTACAGTAAATTAACTTTATTAAAATTTATAAAATTTTTAGAATCTAAAAAAATAGAACAAAAACTTAGTAGAAGTAAAATGTAGACACTCGCTATAAGTATAATACAGGATGTCTTAAAATTAAAACATTTTGAGTTCAAAACGTTGTAAGACGTAATCCTTAAAAATGGACAATGTACATTATTTTTTTAATTTTTTTTTTAAAGTTATTTGTTTTTTAACTCAGTATTTTTCTGTGTTTCTTATATTTAAAAATTTACTTAAAATTAATTTTTGGTGGTCTTCTTCCATGCAACGAAATTATATTCAAGTCTCGTTACCGTTCCTTTAATTTCACCAAAATTTGCGAAAGTCGAATATTTTTTTACTTTGCGTTAAAGCTACATTTTTGAATTGTTGTAACTTATAATTGTGCTCAAAATAAAGAAAAAAACGTTTTCTTAAAGATAACTTAGTGCACAGTCTGCATCTGTAGGCTTCTAAAATTTTGTAAAAAAGAACCGTCAAATTTTTAACATTTTTTTAAATTTTTTTTTGGTAATTTTCTGACACTGTTGTGCTTCAATTTTTAAACACCTTGTATATACTATTGCTTTTCTTCTTACGAATGAAATGTATTGGAACTCTGTAGTAAATCTTTTCAATCGACTTCGGTTCAAAATTATTACAAGCAAAGCATCTTAGCCTTTTTTGGTATCTTAACGCCTAAATTTTGTGAAAATTTTGTTTGTCAGTTGATTAAAAATTTAATTTGATTAACATAACAAAAATTAATATAATTTATTAAAACAGGGCTACAATTTCTAAAGTGCTACGTAGTTGTAAAACAATTAATTTGTATGTCTTTGATAAATTCATCTACCTATACTTGTCAAAATAAAACGTCACATTCTTAAAGCATGTAATTATAAGAAATAATCTTGTTTTTTTTTAAATTATTTAAAATACAGTTTTTTTAGACACAAATTTACACAAGAAAATTTACACAAATTTTATTACTATTTTATAAAATTTTAAACAGGAATAACGACTGTAACAACCATTTGTTCTTAAATGTTTAATGATTTTTATTCACAAAAAATGCAAAAAAATAATTAATCAATTTATTGTTTTTTTAAAACTATGTGAATTAATAATTAACTATCCAAATTTTCGTCGGTAGAGAGTGAGAACCAATATTTAAAATTTTGACAAATGTATAACAACTTTGACCCGATTAAATAATTTTATTTTAAACTAAAATTTTTTATTTTTTTATATACAAATAACAAATGATTTTTTTGTCTAAATTAATAAATTAAGTTTGAAATGCTGCCAATTTAGCAAATTTAACAAAACCACAAAGCTTGAACCTGGCCCGAGATTGATTATTAAACTAATATTTATTTTTCTCGAGTAAAAAGCTTGGATGGCCACCGTAAAACGATTTTGTAAGATGGACATCTACGATCGTGCTGATAGTTTAATTAGGCAATAAAGCACGTGATTTAATGCCGAGCTTGAAGTTTAAAGAAAATTTGCTTTGATGCCGTATTCTGTCGTCGAACTTACGATTTATTATTTAAAAAAAAGAACTATTTGAGAATAAACGTCAAATTTTTATAACAGCTGGAAAAACACTAAACAATTCTAAAGTGTCTACTTTACTGCTTAGTCAATAAAAATAATGACGTATTGAATAGTCAATAACTGTGATAGTTTAGGGCGCTTTATTTGTCACTAAAATGTGGTGTTTACTGTCGATTTAAAAAAAAAATTTTGCAATTTTTCGTTTTTGTACAGTACCAAAGAAAATAAGCCGTAATATGTACCAACTTTTTAGACTTGCCACAGATTTGTCCTAATAAAACAAAAAAATTTTAGCTTAATTTTTCTTTGATGCAGTGGAAATGAACGATAAATAAAAGACAAATAAGTTTATTGTTACATTAACTACTGTCTCTTTCTTATTTTTGTAGTTTTAAGATGTAAAGTAAGAAAAATTATCAAATTACAATAAAAAGTGTTTTTTGAACGACAGATTTGTTTGATTAAAATCGGCGCAAAACAAATCTGATGTGTGTGGGATAGACCGTTTAAAAAAAAAACAGTTTTTGCGGTGGCGTGTAGTTCACGCGTGTATATCAGTTCTTAAATAATAAATCTAATATCCAGATCTAAATTATTTCAGAAGGTTAATATGAGAATATCGGGTTTCTTCCAGAGAAGAAAATAACCATTTCTTTGACTATTTTAATGCTTTCTTTTTTTTACTTTCTTGTTGAAACTTTTTGGAGTGTTAAATGAAACGTAAAACATCCTCTAACATCAAACACGACAAGCCTTTCAACAACAAAGTTGTACATAATTTTCAGGTAGAAACAGAAACAGTTCTAATTTCTACCTGAGAGTGACAACTTTGTTGTTGAAACGCGCGTCGGGTTAAGTTAAGTATTTGGTGTTAGTAGATGTTTTACGTTTTATTTATAGCTAATACCACACAAACAATGACAACACAAAAACAAGGACGTCCTCTTCGCGAAAAAATTCAGTAATAAGATATGATTTTGACCAGAAAGTAAAACCAATTATTGCCGCGACTAAATTTAATAAATTGTAGTTTATGCTACAAGTATGATGTAAACCAAATAAGTCACAAATAAAAAAATTAGTAAAGAAAGATTTACAAACAAACTGGCTTAAACAGGATGCTGTTTTTTCAGTTTAAACTAAATTTTCCATAAATTTGCTAGCGACTGTTGTTGAAAGAAGAAAGATTGATGTAAATAATAAAAAATTTTGGATTTAGAACCGACTGATGAGACCATAAATATTTTTTACTGAGAGTATTAGGTTCCGTATTGTGGTGGTAATTTATTACTGCCCCAACTTAACAAGTCATAAATTAAGGTAAAATTTTTTATAAATAATACGACTGAATTTTAATTAGTTTATTTTATTTAAACAATCTTTTAATTAAAATTTTACAAATCGTTTTAGGCATTTTTAATCAATTGATGAAAAAAAAACAGTAATTTATATTTTTACAGTTTTTTAAGTCAAATACATTAAAAGAACAAAGCAAGATTAAGTATTAATAAAGAGTAACAAATAGTTTTATTTTTGTGTTTTAAGAGGTATTTTGTGGGTGCGGATAAAACTTGATTTACCCGAGTTTGTCGATATCGTTTTGGCGGAGGCGCCGGGACAAAAAAAATTAACTGTGTTCAAAATATTTCCAATTTAAAATAATAATAATAAAGACATTTTATACACTATTTTAATTTTTAGAAAACTAAAGCTAAGGATAAATATCGTAGATCCTTTTAACAGATTACTGCAGCGTACCAAAGAGGAATTTTGGACATTATTATAATTTCTCACTGGGATGATAGAATTATTATATAGTATTTAATGAAATTGATGTTACTAAAAGCTAGTTAAAATTCTCAACTAGAAATGTAAAAATTAACTGTTAAAAAATACTTTATTTGTTAAAATAACGTAAGTTTTTACGCCAAAGTAACGTACTTTTTATGCAAAAAAATGGTTGAAGTTTAATGATTTTTTAAGTGTGCTTACTAGGTTTTATTACAAAAATATATAAATACAAAAAATAAATATTACGAAACAAGTGCTTTAGAATATCGAAAAGTTAAAAATTAAATTGACTCCCTATCAGGTGCTCCTAAAATAAAATATATTAATTTTCTACACTAAAAATAATTTCCTACATTTGTTAAAAAAAAGTGATTGAGTCGGATATGTCAATTTATTGAAGGGGTTGGTATTGTTGGTATCAAACAATGACAAAAAAATTGACAAACTTGACGTTTGAACTGTAGCCTTTTATTGAAGTGTTTTTGGTATTAGTAATCATAATTATAATAACAAGGTAACAAGTAAACTATAGTTTTGATTCTATACAAAAGAGAAATATGCGAAAATACATCTAACTTACAAAAGAACCGTAAAAAAGGTTTGGCATTTAGACGGTTCAGTATCCATAATTTAGTCAAATTTTGAAAATTAGTCATGAAATATATTTAAAATAATAAAAAAGTTTGTTCTAGTCGTGTCTATAGAATGTTAGAAAAACAATAAAAAAAATTTGTTGAGAAAACAGGGCTTTAGTGTTACACACCCAGATCTGTTATTTACTAACTAAAAATATTCTGTTTTTGGCATTATAAATTAGCCATTTTTGTGTTTTAGCATCTTGCTTTTTCATATTAATTTTTTGTTTCCGAAAATATCGCTTATTTTAGTCGAGTTTCTCACTAACTACCCGGTCAATGTCTCCGCTCGCTTATATAACCATACGTCCTTTCAGAATATATCCGGATGTTTTGCGACCTTTTTTCACTCGTATGAAGCAATGACTCATTCTTTTTAGATTAATCTATGTACGTATAATTTTGTAAAATTATACGTTACGGTGTAACTCGCGGCACTATATTCTAGTATTTTCTCGAAGTATTTACTCAAAACACTTTTTTTTTATTGTTATTTTGAAATGTTTGTAACAATAATGTCTGTCAGTAAGTAACAAACGTTTGTAAGCATTTCTTGCATTTTTAATCTGTTTAAATAAATTTTTCGACAACTGACTTTGAAAGTAGGCTTTTCCAAGTGTTATTTGAGATTTGAAAGTTGACACTTGCCGCGGAGCGAGTTAATTGTCAAAATTGCCGCTCTCGAGCGTTTTTGCTTTCTACCAATAATAACAAACTTCGATTGTATTTGACTGGATGTTAGAAAATGGTTGTGCTGGAATAAATATTGATTGTGTTGGTAACACAAAGACAACACAAAAAGATTTATTTATAGTAATTCATAGATAGCCAGATTGTTCATTCTTATCAATAAAAAAAAATGACCTTTCTGACAGTTATTTGGATCAAGTGTTTGACCAGTTGTCAAAAAAATAGCATGTATATTTTAAGCAAAGCATTTTTGCCGCTCTGACATGATTGCTGCGAGAGGCGTAGCCAAACACAGCAATTTTCATGCACGAGCGGCAAAAGTGCACTTTCCGCTCTTAATATACAATAAAAAAAATATTTTTAGAATAATTCAAAGAGAGGTAAAATTTGACATCAATTAATAAAATCATTGTTTAATGCGCAAAAAACAGTTTTTTTTATTAATGCTTTAATTTATTAATGTAGCTTAAAATCTGTAAAACTATATTGAGGGCTTAATCCAGCGCTCTTCCGAGACCTATTAAAGAAATCCAACAAAAATGTTTCTTAAAATATTGGTAAACATCTTAAAGTATAAGACATGAGCTACCCAGAAAAAAATATATCATTCTAATTAAATCGTTTATTGCAGAAAGGGAATAAGTCACTTTTTATAGTTTTAAGATAATCGAGAAAAAACTTTTTGTCCACACTATATAACTTTTTTATAGTATTTGTAAAAATAACCTGATAGTTTATGTGTTTATGAACAAGTCTTTACCTAAATTAACTTTAAAAACGCCTCGTCTTTTTGTATTTTTGATAAAAGAGAAATGTGATTTATTCCCTTTCTGCAATAAACTCTCTCGAGTTCATAAAAATCATACCGTTTCGACAAAAAGACACAAATAATATTAGAATAACTAAATTTATTTAACATTTTGAATAATAATAACATCTCAGCTTTCATTATTTATGCTTTAGGTACTCTGCATTCTGAAGTGATTCTTTATCTCTTTTCTATGTTTTCCAGCTGCTTATGATCTCCCAGTAAAACTGGTGATATAGCTCTATAACCCACTGGATTAAGTAGCGTAAATGTTCGATTTTGGTTTCCAAAATTGGCACTTGCCCTTTCAAATAGACTCTATTCTTTGGCATAGCCACTGTAACTCTACTTCTCGATGCGAGTTTAAAATGCTGCTGGGAAAATCCGTTAACATATTAGCATGCTCCTACATATCCAGGTTTGTAGGTAGAAATCAGAAAAGCACATTTCTCTCTCCTGGGTAGATTATTTTTTTCACTTTCAACAGATATACATGTCTTGTTATAATATATTGGCCACTATTGTTTAAAATTTATTATGTCCTCTGTTTGCACTGGAACTGATTATGTTTTCAGTGTATTCGTGTACGCTGTAAATTCTATCATGTTTCTTTAATGACCTTTTCACTACTCCGAAAATACGATCGCAAGGAAGAAACGAATGCCCTCTGATTGGGAAAAAATCAGTGTTTATAAGAGCCAAGCAAAGTCTCAACATCGGGTGGTTTTTATTTTGCCCCGGACAGTTGTCGCAAAATATTTTTAATCTCTTAATGGAATCTTAATATCAACGTATTTGTCAATGTTCTCAACATTCTCTTTTGTTGCATCAAAATTACTTTCTTGGTGGTCACTTTGATACATTTTGAACAGTTTGTTTATAATATTAGAACTTTTGTTTAATACAAGCTGTATGAAACTTAACAATTACCAGTTTAGGCAACAAACAACAAATTTTAGATTAGAGTGTTATTTACATGTCAATGTCATGATTGTGCAGAAAGGAACTAAGTCAGATGACTTATTGCCTTTCAACACTAAACGAATTTTTATCATCGCTGTAAAATGTGCAATCAGCATTAACCTGACTTAATTTGTTCCTTTCTGCACCAAATGATCAGGCAAAAAGAGCCAAAAAGTGACTTATTCCCTTTCTGCAATAAACGATTCAATTGATAAATTTTTCCAGGAGTTACAAAACTTTAAACTTTGTTATATTTTAGAGTGTTTCATTTCAATTGATGAGCACTGTGTATTCTAGTTATTTTTCTGAATGGTGTGACGTTAATGCCGTTGCTAGCTAATTATGGAGTGAGAGTAACTTAATTTTTTGATACTTGTGACTTGATTCTTTTATTATTATTTCTTGTTTCTTACTGGTCATTTTTAAAACAATTTTACTCTTAACGTACAAAACAAGATTAGAATAACATTTATTGTACTCTCATTAGTCATTAACCAAGAGATAGTAGAAAATAAACATTTGGTGATCTCATAGGTCTAGCTAATAATAAAATCACTAAAATTGAAGAAGATGCTCTTTAAACAGAGATTAATAGTGTTTTATAAAAAATAAAACTAAAAAAAATTTAAAATGTTACACTAATAAAACTACTAAAATTAATTTTGTATGCACCCCAAAGTCAGCAGCTGGCAAAAAATGCATACCTTCAAAGATGATTCGCATTTTTTTTACCCTCGCGATCACGAGATTATAAATTTAAATTTGCCAATGACAATCCTTTATGAATGAAATCAATCAATAGTACTGCAATGTGACAGCATAAAAAAATTACATTCAAATGACTCTGACAAATTTTGCTTTAATACACGAATTTTTCTCATATTAAAAATCATAAACACATCAAAGCCCACATATGGTCCACCCTACGCACTTTCAAGACGCACACCCATATTAAATTCTCGTTAAAAGTAAACTTCTGAAGCGTTCAATTTTCTGCCAAGTTGCGTAATAAATGATTTCCAGTTTAGATATAAAACTAGGCATTAAACCCTTATCAAAACATTCACACCCTGTAATTAACTCCCCTTATTACATTCATATGTTACCGATTTTTTCTCTTTTTTACTTAAAGTGAGTAAAATAACTTTCTCTTTGTTTCACTGATTCATGAATGACTTTTTTAGGGTTGAACGATTGCGACAATCTGGCATTTGGTAACATATTGTCTAATTTGTAGTTGCATTATGTAATTAGTGGTCCAAAGCGGGGGTCGTGCCACGAGAATATACAGGTGTTAAAGTTACGTTTCAGCCCTCGAAACATATTCGAGTCATTAAAAATTTATTTCAGATTTATTATTAATTGTTTGTAGTGTAGCTGCATTGAAATATTTTTTTAAATAATTTTAGGGAATGTGTGTTTGTTTTTAAATCAGGTATGACTTAAATAGGGATAAACAGATGTGGGCTTTCTCACATCAAGAATTCAATATGATGATGGTAGAGCGGTAAGATCGACGGTAACTGGCCACTGCAAGGGGAATAATGGCGGCCCGACGCATTAAAAACAAGCTTCTAGTATAGAAGACAGTCGTTAAAATATTTATGTGGTCTGACCACCGCCATTGTGGGAATATTATATTAGATTTCAATAACCGGACAGTCAATATATAAAAATAATTATTATTTTAATAATATGTTATGAAACGTTTAATGATGTATAATTAAATTTTATTATTAATAACAATTGATAATGACAAATGAGTGACAAAGATAGGTAGAGCTTTTATTAGATTTGTAATTTGTTTTATATTTTATTATTCTTATTTCACATAATGTATGTACCTACGGTACCTTCAAAAATAACCTAAAGCCACGTGACTAAATAAAAATAAACATCGTAATAAAACGTTTGTTGATCACAATTTTTTTGAATTAAAGCTACTGGTAAATGTAGAAGACAAACAAAATAATTGTTTAGCAACTTTTACGTCACATAATACCAATTGTGTGCTTCAAATTGATAAGCAAATTAGTCACGTGGGTTTAAATTATTTTTGAAGGCACTGGATATAAGGAGAGATCCAAAAGTCGTGGCAGGTTAAGACAAAATAAAAATTGTTTATTTAAAACTAATTTTTAAGAGCAAAATTTAGTAATAAATAAAGCTATTTTTTTTAATTAAACAAAAGAACTATACCTAATTTTATTGAATAGAAAATCTAATTTATAAACTTTTTTGTCTTCTGCAAAATATTTGTCCAAAAATTACCGAGCAATACAAAGAGAGATAAGAAAAAAAGAAGAAGAAAAAGAAGAAGAAAGCAGAGCAATAAAAATCCGATATCAAAAGTTAGAAACTGATGGAAATTTGTGGTTTTAAAGTAAAAAAACAAAAAAATAAAAAAAGAAATATGCCAAAACCTAAACGAAAAAAAACTAGGAATAAAAGCGTGAATACCTAATAAGTAACAAGTTGGCAATAAATGTTCTAAAAAAACGAATAAAACGTCAAGAAGGAGACACTTGGAATATGGAAAAAAATGTTACAACTTGCAAAAAAAAAACAAAAAGCAAAAAAAAGTAAAATAAGGACGTTAAAATGTTAAGTAGAAACAGATAAAAAATTGTGGCTCTAAAATACAAGAAACTGAGACAACAAAGTTATTCAACACTTTAACAAAGAAAAAGCTGGGAATAAAGGCATAAATAACAACAGAGTGAAAACGACTACAGCAATAAAAACGACAAAAAAATAACGGAAGAAACGTTAAGGAGGAACACTTGGAACATAGAATGTAAAATGCGTAAAAATGTTACGACTTACAGAAGAAATAGAAGAGTATGCATTTGATTAGAAAAAAAATTACTAAAACAAAGCGGAAAGAAAATACAAATAATAAAACAAAAAAGAATATTTTCTTATAAAAGATTCAGTTTCATAAACAGAAATATCAAAGAATTAAGAGCAGAATTTAAACCACTATTATAACACAAACGACATATTGTTTCAAAATTAAAAAAAAAGAGGAAAAGATAGCAAAAAAAATATTTTAAACAGTTTTTTAAAGAAACAAATACCAAAGAAATATTTTTATGATAAATTAAGAAGAAAATATTTAAAATGTTTTAGATGTGTGTGTGTGTGTGATGATGATGAAGGACGCTAATGCAAATGCTATTTAGAAGATACTGCAAGAAGAATAACAAGTGAAAAATAAGTAGAAGGATATAAGAACTAGTTCGATGAGGAATGTTAGGAAAAAAATAAGAACTAAGTTCTAAAATTGACAATACTAGCAAAAAAAATCAGACGAAGCTAAAAAAGAATACAAACACTATACAAAAAATTTAAAAAAAGTAATAATAAAACAATTAATTAAGAAATAGCAAACGAAGAAAATACATTGCAAAGATGGGTTAACGGATGCAAGAGCAGGAGAAAAAAGAAGTATAACAGTGAGAAGCACAAGAGAATGATAACTTTAAAAAATCTCTAGACTGAATAATTAAAATTAAATATACATATAATAACAAACCTAAACTACAAAACGACAAAAAAAACATAATTTCAGAAATAGATAGATTACTAAGAAAATGTTTAAAAAATGAAGTAAACGAAATGATTAACAAACTTTAAAAACTTATAGAGAAAATGTAGAAAAAAGAATTATACTGGTAAAAGAAAAAGAAGCGATCTAATATCATTACACAGCAAAAATAACAAAACAGAGGTAAATTATTATACAGTGTGAACCATTTGTACTTCGATAAAAATTCAGGGATTTGTTTTTCAGGAAAACGCTTAAATCTTATTATTTTTTAACGCGCATTTTTTGACAAAAAGTTGGATATACAAAGTGTCTCAACATCGAGATACCCTCAACTTTAAAATTTCAAATGGAAACCCTACTTTTTTCTAGCACATCTCAATTCTACGTATAATTCTGCGTATTTTTATGTAGCACACACTATGTCGATTCTCAGTTGTTTTTGAAAAAAGGGCGTGAACCATTTGAAATGAATAAATTCGATAAAAATTCAAATATTTGTTTTTCAGAAAAACGCTTGAGGTTGTATTCTCTTATTTTTCAACACGCATTTTTTGACAAAAAAATGGATAAATAGGGTGTCTCAAAATCAAGATACGACCCTTAACTTTGAAATTTCAATTGAGAACCCCAATTTTTTTAGCATATCTGAATTCTACGTATAAATTTTTATCAAATTTATTTATTTCAAATAGATCACGCCATTTTTTTCAAAAACAACTGAAAACCGAAATAGTGTGTGCTACATAAAAAATTCGCAAAATTATACGTAAAATTCAGATATGGCCAGAAGAAATTGAGTTTTTATTTGAAATTTTAAAATTGAGTATTACAATTTGATTTTAGGACACATTGTATATCCATTTTTTTGTCAAAAAATGCGTTGAAAAATAACAATACGACTCCAAGCGTTTTTCTGAAAAACATATTCCTAAATTTTTTGGAATATATTTATTACAGATGGTTTACGCCTTTTTTTCAAAAACTACAGAAAATCGACATAATGTGTGCTACATAAAAATACGCAAAATTATAAGTAGAGTTCAGATGATCTAAAAAAAATAGGGTTTTTATTTGAAATTTCAAAGTTGAGGGTCGTATCTCGATGTTGCAACACTCTGTATATCCATTTTTTTGTCAAAAAATGCGCGTTAAAAAATAACAAAATACGTGTTTATGCATTTTCTTGAAAAACAAACCCCTGAATTTTCATCAAAGTTATTCCATACAAATGGTTCTCACTGAAGAAAAATAGTATTATTTAATGTTGCTTCGAAAATTCTCGCAATACACATCAAAGACAAAATAAAGCAGAAAATTGAAGCAATAACTAGAAAATATTTAATAAGAATACATATATCGTATCTATTCTTCATTGTTTTTACGGAGGCTTGTGATATGATTATCAGACAAAAACTATATAAAAGAACTTTTAAGACCTTAATAGATTTAGAAGTATCTAAGTAACAAAGAAAAATTGAACATAAATTTATCAAAAGTTGAAAAAAAATAGGTGCAGGCTAAAGATCTAGATTACAGATTAGCTTAGTTAAAAAAATAATTGTTTAGCACAATTTGTTTTTTTAAGTAATAATTGAAATGCTAATAATAATGAGAGGCAAATGAAAGGTAAAACATAAATAAAATAAATTTAAAAAAAATTGTTAAAAACACAAGACCTTTAACAAAAATGAATCAAAAGAGTACTAAAATTGTGATGAAAAGCATAATTTTTTGCTCATAAGCAAAAAATTTTATTTTTTTCCGCATTTGGCATTTTCGTTTGTTATTTATGTAAACACTATTAGCTTCATGTGATTAAACACGGCCTCGCACTGTTAATGTCTACTTTCTGCTCTTATGAGATAGATTATTATTTTTTATACCAGATGTCTCGCATTATAATTTCTTCCTCAACAATGACAACAAACGAGTCTAAAATAAAAATGGGTGCTTTGTTGCATAAGAATTTACTTCTTTTATCACAATATGAGAATGTGACTTAAGTCATAAATTATTTAACAAGGCAAGCGTACTTAGACTATCAGTACTTTTGCCAAAAAGTAAGTAATTCTGTAAAAATTTTGGGTTAAGGGTTGATTCGTGAATGCTGTTGCCTGTAGCTATTTACTACTTCGTGAAGCCAACAGCGTGTAGTAACAGCTTAAATACGACTGCTTTGTTAACAATGATTCATTACTTAAGTCAAATTCTAATTTGCTGATAAAAGAAGTATATAAAAGTAATACTTTAAGCGCAAGAAAAAATAAAATACTTTAATTTTTTATTCGAGTACTTTGAAATACTCGGGGCTTCGCCTATCGTAAAATAGCAATTTCAGCTAGTCGTATAAAAAATAACTGTTACAGTTAGGGATTAAAGAAAGCGTAACACTGTAACCATGTAAACCAAACCGTTACAAATATGTAGAAATAATACAAGTTTAATTCTAATTAGATCAAGATAAAATAAACAACAATAATATTGATAAATTGTTATCTTATTAAGCTGTTAAAAACTAAAATTTTTAGATGGAAGATTCCCTCCCAAGCAGCAAAAGCGAATCCCTATGTCGAGTCTGTGGAGATAAAGCTTCAGGAAAGCACTATGGTGTAGCAAGTTGCGACGGATGTCGTGGATTTTTCAAACGCAGCATACGACGGTATTCCACCTCAATTTCCTCCCAAAACAATAATAAAATCAGCATTTCCCTCTCCAGCAATCTCGAATACGTGTGCAAAGAGAATGGTCGTTGCATCGTAGACGTCACTCGTCGCAATCAATGTCAAGCATGTCGTTTCAAAAAATGCCTTCAAGTCAACATGAAACGAGACGGTACATAATTTTCTATCATTTTCACTCTGTTCTATTATGAAAATTATCGTTGGCGTTGTATCGACCTATCGTGATAAAGAGGAAAACGCGGCATTTAGATAGTAATTAACTGAATTGTGGCCCATAAACCCCGAACGCCAAAGCCAGAAGTCAGGATATAAAATATTCAACAACTCCCTTGTGTAATCATCATTACCGGGGGTTCCACAAGCCCGACCATGACATGACAATAGGACAACGTGTTTGGTTATAAAGTGCAGGTGGTTTTTCCCATGCCATCACAACCCTCATTTGCTTCGTTTTTTAACCAAACTTCAAATTATTCACCGATAATAAATCTATCACACGTCTCAGAAAATTCATATCGTCTTACACAATCTCTTATCAAGTTTCAACAACAAATTAGGGAACGTCAAATCAAAACAAATATTTATTTCACCCGGTTATTCCCTTAGACACTTAACACTTCATTCATTCATAATTGCACCCTCTATATAAATACACTAAAAAACTTGCAGCAGTTCAACATGAAAGAGCACCACGATCTACACAATCAGGACTTCATCAGTATCCTCTCAGTTTCGGAAGCAGACTCAGAAGTCTTCACACTTCCGTTTTTTCAACACTTCCTTTACATCCACCAATTCTTGAAAACACAATCAGTGGATCATCAACGTACCTTCATCAGAATTATCTCTATCCAGGAATGCTAGCACCTTTTCCAAAACCATCAGGACTTATTCCAGGACCTCTAGGTTTGTATCTTTTGTTATTTTCTTAATTTGACTCTCAAACAAAAATTCTAGGTTTCTACAGTAAGCCACATCCACATCCCTCTATGATCAATCTAGCACGAAACAATATAAAAGATGATGAAGTAACAAGTTCAGAAGAAGCAGCAAGAGATCGGGATAAATGTTCTCCTGAAGAAAATCTAGAAGATAGTAAAAGCAATCTTGAGTTACCTTTAATATCCGAGCCTTGCAAACCTGTCTTAAGACCTTTAGATATACCCTGTTTAAATTTATTCCCAGCAGAAAATGTCTACGAATCTGCTGCAAAACTTTTATTTTTGGCTATCAAATGGGCCAAAAGTATTCCTTCGTTTTTGCAATTATCCTACCGGGACCAGTCAATTCTTCTTGAGGAGAGTTGGAGCGAACTTTTTGTTTTAACAGCAGCGCAATGGGCATTTCCAGTCGATGAATGTAAGTGTTTTGTTCTAAAACCAAAATAATTATGTTTGTACGGCTCATGCTAAGAGATGATATTTATTTTGACGAAATTCTGGGCAATTAGAAATGATATATCATCTTTATGTTTATGTAGTTATAAATAATCAATTATTAAAATTTGTTGCCTGTTCAAATTTATTCTAAATTTCTTTAATTAAATCCAAAATCATTGGAATTTGTGGTCAAAGGTCGGAAAAGTTGATAATCAATTTTTGCTTAAAAATTCGATTCTTTTAATCGAAAGAAACCGGAATTGATATGTTACACTTGTTACAAAAAAAACTTGAAAAAAACAAAATAAAAATTTAGAAGAGAACAGAGAATTGAACGGTAACGTCTAGAAGAAACAGCAGAATTTAGAGAAACACCAATTGATGGAAGAATAAAAGCAAAAATAAAAGAAAAAAAAACAAAATTGAAGAAAAAGTTTGTTGGAAGATAGAAAAGGTTAAATTATGTTGGAGAATCAACGATGAATTCTGGAAAAACAAAAAAAATGAAAAAGAGCTTAAAGAACTACCATCGATACGTATAACTACGTTTAAAAAAAATTCAATATAAAAGACAATTGCCATAAAATAATGAGCGAAAAATTTTTTAGCGAAGAAGGCAAAAAAACGTCGAAAAATAGATATGCAAAAAAAATTCTAGTAGAACAAAAAGAATTCTAGAAAAACTTTCGAAAAATTGAAAAAAAGGAAAGAACTTTGAAGACTAAAAGAACAAAATAACAGTTTGAGAAAGCTGCTTGAAAATGAAGATTGGAATAAAAATCGATCAAAAAAATTCTAGAAAAACAAAAAACACTTCTATGTAAGCTTAAAATATGACGGTGCTGATTAGAAAAAAAAACAAGAAAGAATACTTAAAAAAAAAATTATAAACTAGTAATGCTTTTGGAAGAAACAGAATAGAATAATAAAAGAGAACTATGAGTAGAATACGAGAAAAAATAAGACCTTTTTGAAGAAATTTTTGAACCAGAAAAACAAAAAAGTAACTTTAATAAATTCGACAATTTATAAAATATTTTGCAAAAAAAGAAGTCAGTTTATGTTTTTAGAAAAAAAACAAAATTATACAAGAGACTGAACAATGACGTTTAAAAAAAACAGCAAAATTTTGAGCAACAACAATTAATGAAAAATGAAAAGCAAAACAAACTTATTGAAAAAGTCTGTTAGAATAAATAGAACAAAAAAAGTTTTGGAAATTCATGCAAGGCAAAAAAACAAAAAATTTTTGAAAAAACTCAAATAACTGCGCTTAAAAAAATTGGGAGCTAAAAAAAAAAGAAAGAATTTAGTAGAACATATAAATTTTTAGAAAAACTCTTAAAAGATTGAAGTAGGGGGGAAGAGCTTAGAAAGACTCTAATAAATATAAAAAACTTTGAAATACAACGGTGACGATCTGAAATAAAAGATGAACAAGAAAAAGTATATCTAGAAAAAAAACAGTCTCTATAAATAGAAGAGAGAAACGAGCTTAGAAAAACTTTAAATAAAAAGTCTAAAAAAGCTGCTTAAAAAAGACGATTGGATAAAAAAACGAACAAAGAAAAATTTCAAAGGAAGAATCGGTCTTCAAGAATGAGATACTACGGCAATGACTGAATAGAAAAGAACAATAAAAAACGCCTAAAAAAGTAAGATCTAATAGAAATTTGGGAAAAAGAAGAATGAGAATAGCTTACAAAACGGCGTTTAAAAGAAACAGAAAAATTCTTATAAAAAATTCGGTAAAAGCAAAGAGCAAAAAGATTGTAGCAAAAGTGGAAAAACGTCGGTTTTTAAAAAAAGATCATAAGCAGTAAAATTTCCGAAGGTAAAGAAGGAATTCTAGAAAAACTTATATAACAGAATTTAGAAAAAGAAAGTAAGAGACAACAATTGATAAAAAATAAAACCAAAAAATTCTAGAAGTTGAAAGCCGTGGCCTAAAAGAAACAAAACGAAAAATTTTATTATTTTTTAAACTTTTTTGGAAAGAAAGTAGATAGCTCTCGAAGTTTCTAGAACAAAAAAAAGTTTTAAAATCGCTGCTTGGAAAACAATTGAAAAATTTTTTTTTGGAAAAACAAAAAACAAAAAAAAACTTGATATACGACAATTTGAAGTAAAAAAACAAAAATGTAGTCCGCCTAAAAAAAGAAAAACTATTAAAAATTTAAGAAAAAAAAATTAAAAAGCACCGCTAGAAAAACGAAAAAAATTAAAAAAGGTTATGGAAAAATTCTAAAAAAAAAACATTTTGAGTGACGAGGATTGGTAGAAAAATAAGCACAAAAAAATATTCTTGAAGAAGTTAATAGCCGGCAGCTGGAAATAAACAAGAAAAAGTTCTAGAAGGTCAAAAAAGTTTCTAGAAAAATAATAATAGGAAGAGAAAAACGAAATTCGTTTTTAAAATTTCTGCTTCAAAAACGACGACTGCAGTTTCCTAATCCTCTGATTGTTTTAAACACTTACCATCGCTATAAATAATTATCAGTATAACTTCTTTTTGCGTTCGCAAATTTTGCGTTTAAATAAATTATAATCAAACTTCGCTAAAGTAATTCTAAATTTTTATTTCATAAGTCGTACAAAAAATAGTATATAATATACAAATTAAAAATAACATTTTATTACATAATGCACTACTTTTGGTTTAGCTCTCCTGGTTGGCAACGCAATTGCCCCAACATCCCGGCACGCAGCCCTAGAAGACGACGCCAGACGTCTAAGAGAAATCATAACAAGATTGACTCTTCTAAGGGTTGATCACACCGAATACGCGTGTCTTAAGGCCCTTGTTTTATTCAAATCCGAATGTAGAGGACTGTGTGAACCCAGCCATGTTGAATTACTACAAGATCAGACACATGTAATGCTGCATGAATATTGCAGTCAGAGACAAAGTTCGCATAAAGGGAGGTTCGGAAAGTTGTTACTTACCCTACCTGCAGTTCAAGCTGTAACAAGACGGGGGTTAGAAGAATTGATTTTTCGACAAACAGTCGGGGATGTGGCAATTAATAGGCTTTTGGCCGATTTGGCAAAAGCTACACATTAGTTTGAGTCATCTGTAATTGTGTTTATTCAATAAAAATTTAAAAAAAACTTTTTTATTCTGTTTTGTAATAAACACGTGTCGGGTCACGTGTTTCTCCTTTTGTTAATACATGATTTTCAACAAGTTTTTTTACCGTTTTTGATTCGTAATTTGAAATTGTATATAATAATAGGTGATTTATGAATATAATAAAACTCTTATCATTTAATTGTGGAATAGAGGTAACCTTGATTTAAGGAAAACAAGGGAAATTGAATACACACAATAATAGGTAGGTAATGAATCTCAATTACTTCTTACTGTGTTTTAATAAACGACTCTGACTCTACCAAGTAAACCAAATTGTTTAATGTAAGTTTTTACTTAATCAATTATAAAATTTAAAAAATCAAATCTACTTGGTGGGGTAAAGAATTTAAATATTGATTATTTTAACATTTTTTTAGTGAGAAATTTTCTACGATGGTTTATTTGAAGAGTTTTGTTATTTTTTTAATTTGTCCCATATTCGTTTTTTCTAAAGTACGTTTCTTTTTGCTCTATTATCTAATTTAATTAATTTTTTTGATTTGTAGGTAGATATTCCTCCAGATCTTCAAGCCGAAATCGATGACTATTTTGGAAGATGTTTACAGAAAATTGGTATTACGTATGGTAAATAAATACTGATTAAAAATAGTAAAAAACTGATAGAGGCCGCAAAAACGATTTTTACGGAAAAAAAATTTTGCTGCCGCTGTAGAGGCCGTAAATCTTGATTTTTGCGGACCATTGCACAAAAAATGTTTTCGTAATTACATTAATACGTAATTTTGAATAATTATTAGATAACTTAAAAGCATACAAAATGGGTGATAGAGATCCAAAGATCATGTGTTTCATGAGATGCCTGTTTATTGAAGCTAAATGGGTAAGTTTTTAAGAAAAAAATTTTTGTTTGTACATTTTATAAACTCTCTTTAAACTGTAAGTTTTATTAACAAAAATCTGAGCTATTAGCATTGTTAGGATTTATGAGGTTTCTAATCTGGTACACTGGCAACACCGAAAACAAACATCTGTTGACACCAGCCCCTTTTTGGTTTTGCTAATGCAAGACTAGAGTTGTAAATCGTAATAATGCTACTAGCTCAAGTAGGAGTACTCTGATAAGAGTTACAATTTAAGTCACTATTTCTGTTTCTGATGGAAAGACTTTATGTTTGTTTTAGATGGATGAAGATGAAAATCTTCAATACGATTACATTAAAGACACTGTTCATCACGCAGTAAGACATATAACTATTCCAGAATTAGAAAACTGTGGAAAAAAGACAGGTAAATAATTATGAAGTTGATAAATTTATAAAAAAAAATTGCAGTCGGAGATAAATGTGAAAAATCTTTCAATTTCTTTATGTGCATGAATCAAGCAGAACCAGAAGTAAGTTTTGCAATTCTTGTAGTGCTTTCATTTTAATTTTTTTTCTTTTTAGGATTGGGTATTTGTATAATATTAGTGATCTAATTTATTATTGATTCTGAGTAGTAATAAAAATATAGTTAGCAGCATTTGAAACTTTTTTTGTAGTTATCTCATACTTAAATTACATAAATGGCCATTTAAAGTAAAAATAATTAAAAAAATTGATTGTTTAAAAATTAATTCATTTCTACCGGTCAGAAAAATTAATACAATTGCACGCATTGGTTCCTTACGCTTTTCCGTTATAACTACACTAAAAATAACATTTTTTAATGTTATCTAAATTTGTTATAAAAATCAAAATACTGAACTTTACATACAAGCTCTTCTAAAAAAGCCGTACCAAATTATTAATACGCTGTCAACTTGTTTTCCAAAAAAAAAAAATGTTTAGACAGTTTTTACATATTCGTAGGTCATTAAAAAAAACATAAAGTACATAATAAAAAATATAAAGCTTTCACGAAAAAAAACAAAATTCTAGCTTCTGGAGACAACTCATGAATTTCGTTGAAGCCTTCTTGAATACTCGCAAGTAGACAATCTTCGACATGATGTACAGTTTCTTCTATTTGACCATTGACAATATAGATTTTAATTTCTTAATTTGTTTAATTTAATTCAGACTCATTTGGGGTTATTCATTCTATGTACTCTTTTTGTTAAATTTTTTATTGAAAAGTTAGTTAATAAGCCATAAGTAAATAAATTTAATGCGCTACTCATTAAAATCAGAAAGTTTTCAACAATGGCCGCTTCAAGCTTCAACCTAGAATGGTTTTCTAGATTTACATCGATTCTCCGGAAAAATAATATTACTATTATTATTACAGAATGTAGAATAATTACTGCAAAAAACAAGTTGTAATTGTTTAAGAGTTGCACAAAATAAAAAAAAATATTTGTTAGTAAATTTACTTTATATTTATCAAATGCTTTAGAGTCTTACATCTTGACAATTAAAAAAAAATCACTATTTTCTCGTATCTTTCAGATCTTAAAATCGACTTTAAATATTAGAAAAGTAAGATTCTAGGCTTATATCTTGTGAACTAAAAGATGAAAAAAAATTAACATTTTTCGCGTGCTTGTTATGTTGGACCGCAATTGAGAGCATATCAGGGTTCGATTTTAGGACCACTGCTGTTCTCCATTTTTATAAATGACATAGGTACTCATTTAAATGCGATTTCGTTCTATTTGCTGATGATCTAAAAATTTACCAAACCATAAGAAACTCTAATAATATTATTACACTACAGGATCATCTTGACTATCTCTTTGCTCTTAAAATAGTATATTATGCAACAAGTTTTATAAACCACATTTTAGTCACGAGTTCTTTTAGGCACGAGCGGAGCGAGTGTTTAATAAACGAGTGTCTAGAAAAGTTTATAAAACTTGTTGCATAATATACTTTTCTACAACTACAACAAATTGCAAATCCGGCGAGGCGTATATAAGCAATATCAAAATGAATTTAAAAGTTTACAAATACAAATTTATTTATTTTGACTGATTGATGCCAAGCGAAAACTAGGAACTTGATTTAATTTAGTACTTGTTTGATGCGCATGCACTCGCCAAGCCGTGAGTAAAAAGCACGAAGTCACGGTTTGTCAAGCTGTATCTAAAAGGTTGTTTAGCGTCATGGCAACCTATACCTTTAATAGCGTTTTAAAGAGTAGGAGTAGAAAAAGAATCTTATGTACCTCAACATTGACAAATGCTCAACCATTTGCTGTAGCAGCAAAATATGTCCATCAGTACCACGTTATACGTTAAATAGTCTGAAACTCAAATGTAATTCTACTGTTAAAGATCTTGGCATTATATTGAACAACAAACTCACTTTTGTTCATCATTGTAACAGCGTACTAAGTAGAGCAAATAAAGCTCTAGGTTGTGTCAAATGATTTGGTAAAGATTTTAAGAATCCAACAATTTTAAAAATATTATATACTAGCCATGTTAGATCAATTTTAGAATATGGTGTTATAATTTGGTTACCTTACTATGCTTCGCACATTGATAGGATTGAAAGAGTCCAATATAGATTTTTTAAGTTTATGAAATGGAAGTTACCTCAAACGGTAGCTGTCAATTATTACTGTTTTCTGAACTACATGGGCCTTGGAAAACTTCAAATTAGATGGTCATACTCTACACTCTGCTTTATATACAAACTTTTAAATAATGAACTTGATGAGATGCATCTTTTAGCTGCCGTAAAATTTCTGGTTTCACAGTATGCTACAAGACATACACCGATCTTCTATTTAAATACTTCCAGAACCAACTATGCTCTCCGTTCACCCTGAAATAATACACTAACCATCTGTAATAACTACTCAGATCATGTAGACTATTTTAAATATTCTTCATTCTCGTCTTTTAAAATGTCTGCAAAACGTCTTCTCAATTGTTAATATTTTCATGTATTTATTTGTAAGTTAGTTTTTAATTCTTTGTATAGTGTTTAGTACGTATCTTTTGTAAAGGTTAATGTAAACCGTTAATAAACGATTATTATCAACAATCTGGCACGCTTGTTTTGAGACATTCTGTATATCTAAAAAATAAAGCAATTTAACACAAAAAAAATCGTTAGTTGTTCTATGTAAGTATGTCCCAATAAACACAAAATAGTAATCATCAATATAAGTAACGATTCAGTCTGTACTTCTGTACTCACTTTTTCCCTTCTAAAGAAGAAGGGTGTATCGTTATTTATGTGCGAGACAGTACCTACCTTTTTGTTACAAAGAATATATAAATATTTACGAAACTGCAGAGTTTTTAATTTGTTTGAAAATGTTTTTGTTCTTCACAAAGATATTTAATTTTTGTGGATATTGGGCACCTAGGATTTAACAATGGTTGATAAGTTTTAGAACGTGAGTTAGGTTAGCCAAAATAAAAAGAGAATCAGCTCAATTTTGTAAGAGTCTCAATGCGTAATTTCCAGTCAAAATGGCTCTATATTTTTTGTCAACTGTCATCTCATGTAATCTTATCACTAGTAATCAGCGCCGCGAATTACTAGTTAATACTAGTTTTCTTTTATTGATGTGTAGAAACAAAACAAATTTTTGTGAAAAAATTTTAAAACTGCCATCTTTTGAAGTAGCTTTTTTACGAGTCTACTTACTCAAATTTTACAAATTATTGTAAGAAGAGATACCTATTAAATCCACGCCAAATTTAATACTCTATATTTTTGAATACTAAACTTTTTAAGGAAACGCAAAAACTCTGATTTCCTTGCATGCACAAAAAAGCTTTTTTATATTACGTACATAAGGAGCAATATAGTTTGCTCAAAAAAAAGTTTTTTTCAAATTTAAGCCAGAAACCTTCTAAAAAACCTCCTCTACTAGAGAAGAGTGGTCGTTACTTATTTGCACGATGGTACATACCTCTAATAAGTACCTATTCGCATATAAGATACTGATATATAGTTCAAATTATTACTCCAATCAATCACACTATTTTCCTGCTGTCATTCATTTGTTTTCTTTGAAAAATACTATAAAATTAAATAGTCATGTCAAAATTAACAATTAGGAAGATAAAAAGACGTTATTAAAGTAGTGGGATTTAGTACTTAAATAGTCAAAATTTCATCGTAAAATTTTAAAAAAATCAAAATGCATTCAGCTGCAACTTTATATTTTATTTTAATTATTTCCTCATTAGCTTCATCGGAGGTAAGAAATAAAAAAAACAAAATTTCAGGAACATAAATTTATTTTAGGTATTAATTCCTGACGATTTGAAAGATTATATCAAAGATTTGCATGACCAATGTTTAAAAAAATTAGATTTAACCGAAGGTTGTACATTTTTTATATATTAAGTAATTTGTAATAATTTTTTTATTGCAGCTGATCACAAAAATTACGATATTCACAATAAGAACCCTAAAATGATGGTAATTTTATTTTTTATTACGTAAAACATTCTAAAAAAATATTTTTAGTGCTACATGAAGTGTCTAATGACTACATCAAAATGGGTATGGTCGTCGCTCCAAAACAGTGCGTTTACTTCATTAAAAAAATTTTAAATTATTATTTAATTATTTATCAAATCGAAATTTGTATTGGAGGTAAACTTAATAAAAAAAAGAGTATTAAAAATTGTTTTTGATGGTGTAACCGAACTGTTTTGTGACAGCATTTTTTTTTCAATATTTGGTATTTTAGATGGCTCCTGATGAATCAATTCAATACGATTTTATATTAAGCAGTGTTCATCCCGCAGTAAAACAAATTTTAATTCCCGCATTAGAAAAATGTCACGATATTTCAAGTATTTAATGATTTATCTATAAAACAAAGAAAAACATTTTTTTTTTCAGAGGGTAGTATGGAATGTGAAAAAGCTTATAATTTTAATATGTGCTTATTTAATGCAGATCCCGAGGTAAAAAAATTTAAATCTAAAATTTATATAATTTTTTGTTTTAGAACTGGTTCTTCATTTAATCACTGACCGGATTTTCCCAGACACAAATTTACATAAGTTTTTGTTAACTAAAATAATAGAAAATGTATGTACTAACACACTAACAAAGGAATAAATAGCTTCTGCATTCAAATTTTTGTTTAATAACACAGCGTCCTAGGTTACAGTCTACAATAAGGTGGGCCAAAAAAATCGAATATTTTTTTTAACTTCCGACACTGAAAAATTGGTTCCTAGGCATCTTTCAAAAGATAAGCTCTTAATTATTATAATAGGAAGAACCCCCTCATCTCAGTTTTCTATTTTTTTTTTAGTTCTATTTGGCAAAATCCATATCTCATCACTACTTGTTCGTAGAAAAAAAAATTACAATTTTTGTATAGAATTAAATGCTCTAAAAAAAGTAGCTTACATTTTTTTATAGCTATTAGCGTTTAGAAAATATCAGAGGTCAAATTTTGAAGAATTTAACAAAACATTTTTTACTTCTAAATTTTTTAACTCTTGGATAAATATAGTATATTAAGTATGGAGAACGGTAAGGAATGCTTACCATTCGAAGACAATTGTTTGGAGGAGGAGCGAAGCGATGACTCCAATTATTGTCTGAGAACGGTAATCCTTAACGTTCGACATGCTTATAACGTTTTTTGCGCGATTGGAGTTTCTAGAATAATAATAATTTATATCAATACATTTGTGATAATCGGGAAGATTGAAACTGAAAACTTTGGGTGGCTGTTCCATGGTTGCTATGGTTTTGTTCCAAACAAGTAAAATTGTCTTTTTGATACAATCATTCCTACATAGTTCTGTTTTGTGGTTCCGTTTTCGAAGCAAATATGAGCGATAGTGATGATCTACCGGATGATTTAGAAGACGCTTGGCAAGAAGGATGTTCGGCAATAATTCCAGAAAAATCTAAAGCCCGATATGAACAGGCATACAAGTTGTTTAAGGAATGGCGTGAAGCAAAGAAGATTTCTGTAAATGAAAAGAGCTTGTTAGCGTATTTTGTGGTGAGAAGTGGACACTTGAAGGCCCCAGGCAGTTTATGGGCGGAGTATTCTATGCTGAAGAGTACAATTTTTCTCCATGATGCTATCGATATTTCTAAGTTTGCTACATTAATTGCTTATCTTAAGAGAAAAAATATTGGATATCGGCCTAAGAAGGCTAAAATTTTTACCAAAGAAGACATGGAAAAATTCTTGAATGAAGCAGCAGACGAACAATTTTTAATTCAAAAGGTATATTGTAGATGATGAGGTGGTACATCTGAGTTCTAAGGAAACAGTATATTTGCAGGTAGCAATGATATTGGGAGTATCGGGCGCTTGTAGACGAGAGCAATTGTACAATATTAAAATGAGTGACATAGAAGAACATGAAGAAATGTTTATAGTAAATATTCCAAATACAAAAACGAATATTCAGCGAACGTTTACAGTTATTAATAAAGAAAATGAAGCAGTTCATTATTTGGAAATACTTCGAAAATACATAAGAATTCGACCAAGCAACCCAGCGTCAGATCATTTATTTCTGAATTATCGAAATGGCAAATGCACTAGGCAAGTCACAGGAAAAGGCACAATTGGAGGCTGGCCGTCAAAAATTGCAAAGTATTTAAAGTCGCAAGCCCCTGAAGGTTTTACTGGACACTCGTTTCGACGCACATCGGCTACACTTTTGGCGAATAACGGAGTTGATGTGGTGGGTGGCGTTCATCAACGGTGGTCGAGAGTTACTTGGAAGATTCCCTCCAAAACAAAATTGAATTTGCTCATAAAATTTTACACAGCGATGTTGGTGGACTATTACAACAACCTGGGACTTCTACGTCGGAAAGTTTGTCTATTAACACTAGAAACTCAAATGCGAGTGGTATTACTACTATTAATTATAATAATTGTACATTTAATTTTAATAAATAAATCGCAAAATTGTTTTTTTTTTTAGATTTAATTGCTTACCGTTCACTGAACGGTAAGTGAATTACTTACCGTTTTGTTACACGTAGCAACCAGTAACAGCAACCTACCGTCGTGGAAACAAGCACAGTAAACTGATAAAAACAACCAATCGCGCAAAAAATATTAAAAAATGCGCAACATATAGTTTTGTAAGAAATTAAACGCTCTAAAAAAAGGTGTTTTGTGGTTAATCGATTACTTCAACCATTTTAAAAAAAAATGAGGATTTAGTCTCAAATTTTGGTTTTCCAAATGCGAATATCTTCTAAGTAGTTAGAGTAATCGATTAACCACAAGAGACCTTTTTTGTAGAGCGTTCAATTTCCTATAAAACTGTATATTTTGCATTTTCTAATATTAATTGATCTACGAGTTATAAAATTTAGAAGTAAAAATTTTTTTGTTTAATTCTTCAAACTTTGACCTCTGGTATCTTCTAAACGCTAATAGCTACAAAAAAATTGAAAGATACCCTTTTTAAAGCATTTAATGTTCTACAAAAAATGTAAATAAAATTTTCTCCTACGACTAAGTAGTGACGAGATATGAATTTTGCCAAATAGTACTAAGGAAAAAATAGAAAACTGAGACGAGGGAGTCCTTTCTATTAAAATTAAAAGCTTATCTTTAAAAAGCATTTTTTAAAAATGTCTAGGAACCAATTTTCAGCGTCAGAAGTTAAAAAAATATATTGGATTTTTTTGGCCCACCCTAGTCTACAATCAAGGAAGTCGTGTTTAATACAGTAGTGATTCTGAAGGAAAAAGATTGTTCCAAGAAAAAAGAATGTTGAACAAAATGAGAAAACTTTATTAAATCTACATTCAGAATACAGTAGATACGCATAAAAATTATAATACACACTATGAGAACAAGCTTTAACTTAAGAAAGCAATTAATATCTAGAGACCATAATAATGGATCAATTAACTACAAAATTATTGATTTGGTATACATTAATATTACACATATTTTGACATATGTAGAAGGAACAAAGATCCGGACGTCCTAAAACAAATTTCCTTGAAGCACTTGACTAAAACCGAAAAACTTGAAATGACAGTTGTCTTTATTAGTCAAAATTTTATTACTATTAATAAGGCTCAGGGAGTTCCTAATTGCTTTTACAGTCAATCTTACACAAAGTGTGGTTACTTTGAATCACATTTATTTTGACGACGATTTACTGTACGAGTGTTAATTACCCAAAAACATCAACTACACTAATAACTAGCGAAGTAAAACCACTCATACTTGAAGAAAAAGTCGTAGGCCAATTTGAATTTTTGGTTTTTAGAGATGTACAAAAGTAAAGCAACCCACAGGACACACACAATTAAGACACTTATGTTTGAAAAAATATATTCAAGAGACAAAATGGACGCAGTAGCTACACTTGCCGGAAAAAAATAAGTGCAATCACTGGCTTTATAAAGTACAAATTGACGATGCTAGGCCTTATCTCTACATTACTCTAAAAGCTGCGGACTGAAAATATCGTGGGTCACTTATCACTTATTGCCACTCGTACTCTAAGAGCAGTTCAATCAGTCGATTTAGTCCTACAGCTCTATCTAATTATATATCAAATAAATTATTATTCAGATACATGATACATATACATGAGTGTGAAAAACAGTCGGTTATTCGTATTGTACTCAAGAAATATCCAGATCGTCCGCAAAAAATTACTAAAATTTCAATAAACTCAACAATTTTATATAAAACGTGATTTTGATTTACGATCTTTGGCCATCATGTGGAAAATCGACGCGAACGATCCAAATATTCGAAAGAATTGTCAAATAAGCACGAAAACGTAGAAATCGAGGAAAAGTCACTAATTATATCTAAAGAACACCACAACACTCTAATCCCAGTCACTTTCTCCTTCTTCTTCAGGAAATTCTTCTTCATCGGATGCGAGACTATGTGCTACTTGACGCGACTTCTTCAATGCCAACGCCGCTATCTCTTCAGGAGTTCGCTCTTTGCGGAACTCATAAACCAAAGGAAATATGTATTCGATTGCAGCCTGAACATCTGCCACACTCGGCGCTAGAATAATAAATGCAAATCAAAACTCTAATTAAAAACTAAAATACAGTTAGTTTACTTAATTAAGAGTGACAACCGTGGAAAAACCTATTGTTTAATTGAAAAATTGTTTTATTGTTTTCAATATACAGGGTGTCTCACGAACGAGTGCACATAATTTAACCAAAGAATAAGAAGTAAAAATTAATTGATACATATTTTTTATTTTTTCCCAAAAAAATTTATTTTCAGAATTATTAGCCCCCAAAAATCGCTCCAAAAATACACTTTATTTTTTTTATTTAATAAACTACTTGCTCGATTTTGATGAAACTTGGTATGCTCATTCTGTAGTAGATAACCACCTTACAGTATTAATTGTAGTATTGTAGGACATTTTAAAAAGGGGCTACGAAGGCCCCCTTGACACAATTTGCTTCATAACTATGTAGCACATATTAGTTTAACGCTGGGGTTCCTACAGTTCGAAAGCCCATTCAATTTAGAAATTTTTTTGTCTCTTACAAATTTTTCGTAAAACGCACCGTTTTAGAACGAGGTTTAGGAGTATCAACAAAAATAATACAATAAATTGGAAGTACCTAAAAAAGAAAAAGTAAAATAACAAAATACAAAAGTAAAATAACAAAATCCTTTCTGGAATATGATCCTGAAGCCAATTTCTTACATTCAATTGACAATGAGGTGGTGCACCATCGTGCATGAAACCGTCATAGAGGAACGTTAGTGGATAAAAGCTGGTCATGCTAATATTAACTTTACTCAAAAACGATGCGTTTTACGAAAAATTTGTAAGAAACAAAAAATTTTTTAAATTGAATGGGCTTTCAAACTGTAGGAATCCCAACGTTAAACTAATTTGTGCTGCAAAGTTATGAAGGAAATTGTGTCAAGGGGGCTTTCGTAGCCCCTTTTTAAAATGTCCTACAATACTACAATTAACACTGTAAGGTGGTTATCTAATACAGAATGAGTATACCAAGTTTCATCAAAATCGAGCAAGTACTTTATTATATAAAAAAAAATAAAGTGAATTTTTGGAGCGATTTTGGGGGCTAATAATTATGAAAATAAATTTTTTTGGGAAAAAATAAAAAATATGTATCAATTAATTTTTACTTCTTAATCTTTGGTTAAATTATGTGCACTCGTTCGTGAGACACCCTGTATATTTAATCAGATTTTAAAATTAATATTAAAATTTGAATGAGCACCAAAAATTTGGAACATCAAATAAAAGTCTAATCTAATCTAAATATAATTACATTAAACTCTTTCGATATGCCTGGTTGGCGGTTTTTCGATTTATTTTTTGGTTTTAAAAAATAAAAGAATTACGAATTTTATGTTTTACTTTATAATCAAAATTTAAAATATGTTTTTCTCTTATTTTGGTTCATCGCATGCAAAATAATTAGAACAGTTGTAAAGCCCTATTAGTAAGGCAACTAACTATAAAAAAATCATGCAAGCTATGTAAAAAATATATGATGACGTCATAGTTTTGCCATATTGGTCGTGTGAGTAATCCAATTACGTCAGATTTAAGCTCCCTTAAGATACTCTTTTTCTAAATTTAATGTATCGCTGTCATTAGGAAATTTGTTGGTCAAGTAACTATTAATAAAAATAAATAAATAAAAACAACTGTTGTATTGAAAAAAATACACAACAAAAGACAAACCAAATTCGTCGTAATGTCAGTAAAAAAAATTGAAGCAGATCACTGATTCCTTTATTGATATAGAAAAGTTTCTGACAATTTCGTCCTCTGTTATCTCAAAAATATTCTCAGGAAAATTTTGATAATTATCGCTTGAAATTAACACAAACGTCAAGATCATGACCTCACTCCCTTTTATAACAAAGTTCGACTCAAGTCACACGTTTCGCAGGTCATTCATTCGAGTTCATTATCACTCATCCGTGTTGACAACACTCTAGTACAAAAAAAGATAAAACGAAAAAGTGCAACAATGGTTTATTTTAATAGAGGGTTAAAGATTAAATTGTTTCTCTAATATTCAATTTTAAATTATTTATTAAATAAAAATATTTTAAAAAAATGTCTGTAAGTAATATTAGATAAACTATCTAAATTCTACAGATGTAAGTCGATAATGAAATTATACAACACCAGTGATTGAATGTCGTTTATTTTAATATACTGCATATAACAAGATAACGAGAATTCCAGAAATTCTGATAAATTTAACCTTAACACGAGTTTAATGTTTTAGTAAAAA
Organism: Tribolium confusum; assembly: GCA_029207805.1. Classification (NCBI taxonomy): domain Eukaryota; kingdom Metazoa; phylum Arthropoda; class Insecta; order Coleoptera; family Tenebrionidae; genus Tribolium; species Tribolium confusum. The sequence goes on from JALGAY010000004.1 coordinate 5,108,967, forward strand.
ACACCAATAAGCACGTTTTGAAGTTTATTTCAGACACAAAAAATTTATATTTTCTGTTATCGTATATTTATTACAACGAGCTAATGTAAATTAATTTAAATAATGAGAACGGTTACGTTTGTCCTATTTAATAAAATTTCATTTTAAAAATTAGTCTACTCCCTAAAAAACCTAAAAAAATTATTTACGTAATAGAAAATTAAATTCAATTCACAAGGGAAATTACTTTTTTCTATAACTTAATAACATGATAAAACAATACTCGTCTAAAAAATGTATAATATATTAGAATAATGACCATGTTTTAAAAAATTGTTGATTTATTAAATTATTGCAATTCTTTGATATAACAACTAATTTAATGTTGATAGTTGAAACAGTTGAACAGTTAATAGAATAGCTTTATTATTATTATTTTAAATAAAAGACTAGCAAAAATATTTCACGTTAAAGCTGAACTCGGTCTGACGCTACTGATGTCCTTTTTCTAAACAAATATGTATATCACACAAAGAGCTCACTTTGAAACTCAAGCAAAATTAGTTTTTAAGCCAAATAATTATAAAAAAAATTAAGCTAAAATAAAAAATTATTTTGACAGCTTGTTTCACAAAGATAAACAAACTTAGATGAATGTAAATGAGGTTAAATAAACTTTTTTTTATCTCTAAGGTATAATTTTATTACTAATCAAAGAACCGGCAATATTGCACAACTTTTGACATAAAATAAAAGTGAGTAACTCGTGAAACAGTGGTGCCCTCCTATTGGTGACAAATTCAACTACAATTAATAAGAAAATTAGCAAGTTTAAGTAAAAAAGTTGAGATCTCTATTAGTAAAAAACCGAAAAATTTAATAAAAAACCTTACTAAATAATTTTTGGTATTTGTTTTGTCACATAATGTCAAATTTTTAATTAACTCTTTGTGTGCCGACAGGACTTTAAAGTCCCGTCTGTTTTAAAAATTCGTAAATCGATAGGGACGTTACTTTATCGACTGCAGCTTTTTCTACAATATATTTTGCGTATTTTGTAAAACTTTTAGATCATAAAAAGCTCTAATAAATAAAAAAAATATTAAATTACTCGCTCTTGTATTTTTCATCAGAGACTGGTTTTGATAATTACAATAAAAGTGACGAAAATTATAGCTTTCTTTAAATTTTCTGTTGAATGATTTATTACATCGGATTGGTGGTGATATCTACTTTCTATGCAAACATAAATGTCTGTTATTTTATTGCAAAATTATTTTTGCCACCGGACGCTAAAGTCCCATCAGTCTGCTAGGCGATAAATTTTATATCAAAATTTTTGTCCTAAACAGATAAATTATGTTGTCTTGGAGAAGAGATAAATTTCTTACCGACGATGAGTGTTTAGCTGCAGCAGAAGAAGCATTTTCTTCTTGATAACAGCTGCGATACTAATGTAGAAAATATCAGCAATGATGAAAAAAAAACTGATTGAAATTGTTAATGAAAATGTTGATAAGAATTATTATCAACATTATCAAATTATTATCAAATTAAGTTATTATTATTAGTACCGACGAGGCATTGAAGCCCCACCCCCGCATCCCTAAAAATCAAGTTAAAAAAAATTGAAAAAAATTAAATTTGCTATTTACTGGATCAGAAACGTAACAAAAGAAAAAAATCCAAGTTTAAGGTTATTTCAACGTCCAGAAATATTCAATATGTAATAAGGATAACGGAGGATGGACTATGAAAAGAAAAATTGCACTTGTAAATTAGTCGACGTTTCGCTGATTTTTCTCAGCTTCCTCAGGACTTTATTACTCAGTTATTAAGAGACTAACACAGTTGAAACATTTGAACAATTTAAAATATTTAAAAAATTTTAACAATTTAAAAGTTTTAATATTAAAAAATGCATCTTCACAAGACAACTAATAAAATTAAATTATCTAACAAATACAAATGTCAAATTTTTTTTTGATTTTGACATTTGTATTTGTTAGATAATTTAATTTTATTAGCTGTCTTGTAAAGATGCATTTTTTAAGCTTAAAACTTTTAAATTGTTCAAATGTTTCAACTGTGTTAGTCTCTTAATAACTGAGTAATAAAGTCCTGAGGAAGCTGAGAAAAATCAGCAAAACGTCGACTAATTTACAAGTGCAAATTTTCTTTTCATAGTCCATCCTCCGTTATCCTTATTACATAATAAAAAAATCCAAGTTTTTTTTATTTTTTGATTCGCTGGGACACAAAGGTTAAAGAACCACCAACATCGCAATTTACCCCTTGGGGTAAATGGGTGATTATGGCTTTTTCAAGATAAATTTATTCGACTTTTTTGTGAGGCTACTTAAAATCAGAAGTATTTGCAACAAAATCAAGAGATTTAAAGAATTTAATAAAAAGAATGACAAATCAGTACCGCTTAATTAAAAAATTAAAAATAATGTGCTAACGAAGTTAAAAAATTAGTTGTATTGTTGCCAAGAACATTTGGTTTAGTAATTCTGTTGATAATTGCGTTTATTTTTGACAATTCAATAAAACATCTAAATTGGTTAAATTACTGGAAGTTTTCATTTTAGACCCTATAAATGTTATACTGTTATACTCATAAAAAAAGTAGTTACAATTTTCAACATTAGAAATAGAAGTTGTTATTTAAAAAAATAAATAATTACATCACAGCAAAAAACCGAGGGGAAAAAAAATTCGAAAATAAGTAAAAAACGTGCACCACCAAAAAAATCAACCTGTCTTGGCGTTTTTATAAAAAAAATTAACATAGAAAGTGTGAATTTTATTCCATGCTTTCACGTCACCCTGTATAAACTAGCCTCTATCAGCTGCTTAAATCTCTCTTATTATTTGATTAAATAGTAACAGCTGCTTTGTTAGTTGATTTAACAATTTTAAGTTTTCAGAGAACACTTTAATCTTTTTGTTTTATTTTAAAATTTAAATTTTTAAAAATGCCCTCTGCATAGATATTACAGAGATAAAATAATAATAAATGTGACAATGTCAAAGTCAGGTAAAATTTTATTTTCCCAACGTAATTCACTAACTTACGGTTTACATACATAAGTATAAACAGACAGTAATAAATAAAGGAAAAAAAACATTGTGATAAATGTTAATAAAAAAGTAGTAAAAAAATCATATTCATAAAAAAAGTATCAAATTATTTGGTGTACTTGAACTCTATTAAATATTCCACAATTGACAAAAAATAACAACCAGTTGGTCGTCACTGCAAATGTCTAAATAATATGCATGTAAAGACATAATCTAGTTGCTATTTTAGGTCACAAAGAACATTAAATCATTTATTTTTCAAAGCAAAAAAACGCACTACATTTTAACGATTGTCTGACGTGTCTTTCATATTATTACCTAGCAAGAAGAGAGAAAATTGCGCAAGATGACATTTCAATTATTTATATTGATTATTTATTATGTGACGTGTGTTAATAAAATTTTCTTATATAATCTAAAACATTCACGAAATGCAAAAAAATAACAAAAAGATAACAACTCTTGAGGGAAAAAAATGTATAAAATTACAATAAACGTAATTCAATCACTAATAATAAAGCATAAAATTTTTAATTGAGTCACCAAATTATTCATTATTCAATAATTATTAATAATATTATGAAGATTGAATAAGTTGATTTTCAGTTAAAACAATAACAATCTGTAAAACTCGTTTAAATGAGCGGACTTTATAAACACCTAATAATGACTATTGCTGAATTTAAAGGAGGCCAAGTCAAGGAAACATTGAGCTATCGGATATAACTGAACTGTCATAAATAAAACAAAATCATTGCCAGTACGAGTTAGTTTCCCATAAATTCAACAATGGCTTATTCGGTTTCTTGCAGTCTTCTATAAAAGCAGCCTACTCAAATATGTCTCCTGTATACCTGATATATTTTTTTAACACAATCCACACGTCTCCCGAATAAAGAACAATAAAACAATTTTAAAACAGAACAAAATTTTTTTAAAATTAGAAAAAATTAAAACACTTTGACCCAGTTTTAGTTGTAATTATTATGTCAAATTTGAAACGTAGGGTCTTTAATTAAAATAATGCAAATTGGAAACTCGACCGAATATTATATAGAAGTGTAAATAGAAGAAAAATCAATAAAAAAATGTGTGTAAATAACTGAAATATCTAAGAACAATTACGAAAAAATAGATTAAGTAACAAAGACAATAAGCAAAGTAATTGCATACTTTATAGAGCTCCATATCCAATAAAAAAAGAAGAATATTAACAAAAATAGCGACAGTGAATAGAGAATACCAAACAAATAAAAAAAGAAGAAGAGAAACGTAGTGAAGAATAATTACTAAAAAAATAATAAACCAAACAAAAACAAAGTCACAAGAAAAAAATGATTGGAAAAGAAACATATTTACAGTTAAGGTAGAAGACGTTGCTAGTAAGTAAGTAATGTTTAAATTATTTAATAAACGCACGTCACATAATGATCCATATAAATAATGAAAATGACATCTGGCGTAATTTTCTCTCTTCTTTCTAGCTAATAATGTGAAAGACACGTCACATAATCACTAGACAACAAATTTTTTTTTAATTTTCTTTAGCAGTTAATTATAACTTTGTTTCATTGTATACTTTTAATAATATGTTTTTCCATTTTCAGGTTTAGAAAAGATGTTCTTAACATTTTCCTTTAAATTTTTTTTGACTAATCTGTAACAATAAGGTACAAATTTTATTAAATTGAATTGTGATAAACTGTAAATTCACCACAATTTTAATAATAACTGTCAAGATTCTACAAACACGTGGCCAGTAAAATTGTTTAAACAAAATACAAACAAAAAACTGTAGCTTCTGTGGCTATACAGCTAAAAATCTATTATTTCGTTACTGTGGTGATTGGTTCGAAAGCAAAAATGGGCCTGGCTTAAAGTGATAACATTGAAAACATGCTAAAACCTGTTCAGTTTTAGGCATACATGTTCAATACACAAGATTTCTTTTAATGTAAACAGTAAAACTATAGTAAAAATTCAGAAAAAAATGTTGAATTTCAAGCAAAAACGCAATTTTCTTTTACAAAAAATCACCCTTTAGGCCCCACCCATTTTTGTTGTAGATCCAATCAAGGTAAAGAACTTATAAAATCTTAACTATACAGATATATAAAAAGTGAATTATACTTAATTGCTAAATAAATTGTTCAGTATTATCTGACGTGTCTTTCATATTATTACCTAGTAAGAAGAGAGAAAATTGCGCAATATGTCATTCATTATTTATATCGATTAAGTATGTGACACGTGTGTTAATAAAATATTCTTAAATTATTTAAAACACTAATGTAATTTAAAACTAACACAAATATGATAACAATTCTAAATTTTTTCAATGAAATTAACAATAAAAATGTAATTCAATCATTAATATATAAAATTTTTAATGAGTCACGAAACATGTTCAAAATAAGTCATTTAATCTGAAAAACTTCGGTTTAGCATTAATAATACGAAAATTAGGTAAGCTGATCTGTTAAGACAACAATGATAACAGGTACATTTAACAGGTGCATTCTTTCAGTTTTTCTCCGGTCTACCATAGAGTTTTATAAACTTCTTGAAAGCCACAGTGATTAGATTATCATTACTGAGCGTTTATTTATGAGGGCAGATAGCAAGAAGAGGACTTATTGCTGATTTTTTTACTAAACTCAGGATTAAACATCTGTCGGACATTTGCCTTCAAGTCCTCATAAATAAACGCTGCATAGTGATAATCTTATCACTGTGGTTTAAAAAAAAACTCCATAAAATTTTATAGTAGACTAGACTGAAGAAAAATAGAACGAATTTAAAACAATTATTTGTCTTTCCTACATATTAATTTACCTCATTAGTGTTACTTTTTTTCAGAAAAACAACAATCTTTATCAGTACCAACACAAAAATAACCTACTTAAAATTGTGATATAACTAATCAATATTACCTGTAACAGTAACACTGCCTGTAGAAAATATCTTTAAGGTGGCTTTAGGACTTTGAAGTTTGTACGTGACTCCTGGATGTAATTCAGGTTCATAACTGAAACAAATATTTTTTTATGAAAGTGTTAATAGAGTGAAACACGCCCTTACTCAGCCTCTTTATGTCTTTCCGAAAAGGAATTAATCTTGATAGCAAAAGGCATGGAGCAGGTCCCCAAAACATTAACCACTCTGTAGTTGTTGAATCGCACCTTAAACCCTAGTTTTTGTAAACAACGTGCAAACCTCCGCGCTGCAATCTTGGCCTGGAGTTCACTCGTGGCCCCCGTACATGTGACCTTCCCCGAGGACCAGATACTGGCCGTTGTGTAGGGCCGCCGCAGTTTCATTGTGATTTTTCCGTTTTCCTTGCGGTACTCCACGTTGATACCGTTCAGAGCGATTTCGCGTAAGTTCAAGTGGCACCTTACACTAAAACTGCACACCACGTTGTTTATCATGATGTCTATCTCGGGCTCCTCGACCGCACTTTCGCTAGGCGCGCACACCTCCTCGGCCGGGGCCTCCACCTCCTCGCTGTAGCCGTTCAGGGGCTGGTGCACCAGGCCGTTGCCGTTGGATAGACTCTTCAGGCTGTTCTTCTGAACAGCGGTGGCCATCATAATGAGGCTCTGAAACAATTCGGTGTGCTCATCAGTCTTAATTTACAGCACTTCCACCCAATTAATGAATTGCATGTCATGGAACTGAAATAACTGACATGAGCTTTGGGGGTGTTCCCTCAAGGTTTCTACAACTACGAAAACATAAGTTTTGAAGTGTGGGTGGGAAGTTTACATGAATTAATGAGGTTCTAGCGAAATTCAACACGAGTTTCTACCTTTTTTGACACAGGAAGGAAGTCCTTTAAAGAACTATTTGGCGAAAATTAGGAGAGTGCAAACTAGCTTTTGTCTTACCTATCACGAGGTACTACGATTTGTGCTATTTTTAAAATCTATGGTTTTGGCCCCTTTTACACGATTTAAGACCAAAATTTTATTTAATGAAAATTTTGCCATTGTGCGAAGCCATGATACACTCACTACAGATGAAATCGCACTGACGGACGGCGCTGTTGGTTTTTAACTCTTTATTTTTTAGTTTGCTTGAATAACAGAAGAGGGCGCTCGAGTAATTTTTCCAGAAATTAAATTTATTCCATAAATATTCAATCAATCTTGTAAAATACAAAGTACAGTCAGTTTACATATACAAGTAACTTGTTTAATACTTGTTTTAATGTTTTCAACACCCAAATTTTTACAAATTAATAAAAAAAATATGTAGTGGTAAAGTAGCAATTTATATAGAATGGTTTGAGTCCACGCTAAACGTCAACATGACTGACTAAAAATGACCCATGTCAAATGTTATTTTTTAATAGCTTTTCTTACCTTTAACCTCTGTTTTAACACTTTGAATGTATTTTCTATTTAATTGATACAATTTTTAACGTAAAAAGGTGTGATTTTTGTAATTTAGGTAAAACATACATGTGCCAACACAGCTGCAGTCAAAAGTAGTTCACGCAGCCGTTCCGAGAATTGTTTAAAATTTTTATAATTGCGTTATTTTCTAATAAAGTATTTCTTAATATTACATTGTTTGTTCTAACAATTATTCACAAGAAATCAAAATTTGTAATATTGGGTAATTAAAGTGGTGTATTGTTAGTTGCATACTCCCACTTTTGAAAACCTTGAAAACTGAAAATAGTATATTACGTTCCAAGGCCAGAAGTAAGGCATTAACTCCCCTTGTTTTACTAGGGCTTAAACAAAGCTGAGAGCTCCAGCCACTAATGCCTACCTACAATAAATTTAAAAAATAATCATAAAAAATTATTCTTTTTCTTCTTCCTCCTCCTAGTATTGACCTCAGCATCTGCAGCTATGTAGCCATAAGAAATTATTTTTATTTCTAAATCAAAATGTTAAATTAAACGTTAAACTGACTGTTTTCATCTAAATGATAAGCGCAAAATTAAAATTAAATTTTCTGTTTTAGTGCGGAAAATGTCATTTTCTGTCACATTTTGTCGGCAGCTTTGATCCATTTTTGTTTAAAGTAGGCAAAAATAACACTTTCTGTTACATTTTCAGGACTTTTATGATTTATTTAAACAAAAAAACCTTATTTATAGTATTTTAATGAAAATAAGTACATCTGTGATTATAAATAATTTATTTTATAACACAGCGCAGATTGAAATAAAATTTTCTGGTCTGGGGCAGAAAATAATATTTTTTGTCACATTTTTAGTACTGCTTTAATTGATTTAAGCAAAAAATTATTGCAAAAATACGTTTTATAATACAGCGCGGGTTAAAATAAAATTTGTGGCCTAGAGCGGTAAATAACAATATCTGTCACATTTTGAGCAGTGCTATGATTCATTTTTGTTAAAACTAGTCAAAAATAACATTTTCTGGTACTTTTTTAGGACTTTTATGAATTATTTATGCAAAAAATAAAATTTTTTGTGGTATTTTAGTAAAAATAAGTACAAGTGTGATTATAAATAATTCATTTTGTAACACGGCGCAGATTGAAATGAAATTTTCGGGACTGGGGCAAAAAATTACATTTACTGTTACATTTTTGGAATTTCCATTATTAATTTAGATAAAAAATAGTATTTTAAGTATTTTTGGCAAAAATAAGTAAAAGCGTTATTATAAAAATACATTCTATAATGCAGCGCGGGTTGAAATAAAATTTATGGCTTAGGGCGGAAAATAACAATTTCTGTCACATTTTGAGGGCTGCTATGATTTATTTTCGTTAAAAGTAGGTAAAAAATAACATCTTCTCTTACATTTTTAAGACTTCCATGATACATTTACACAAAAAAAATATTTTTAGTAGTAACTATAGAAAAAATAAGTACAAGTGTAGATATAAATAAACATTTTCTTACAAAATATAGGTTAATTGCTAAAACTAATATTATAGTTGTCTACGTAAATGTAAACACAAAATTTACTCGTAAATCATTTAACATAATGTAACTTTGAAATTGTAAATACAAAGTTCATAAAAAACTTCTTTATCAATGACTAGTTTATTTTATAGACAATAGCATGTCTTACAAAATTTATTTATTGTTGTTTTAGTTTGTTAAATAATATACAAATTGTGAAGGGACACTGATGCCCTCTTGGTCTTCTAAAAATAATGTAAAGGAAAATCAAATCTAAGGAATTCATTTCGCGATTCAATTTTTAAGTGTTCAAACAAAGCAAAGTCAAAGTAAGGTCACTGGACAGTTTCACATGAGATTCAATACCAATTAGCCATTAAAAGTTTGTAGCACAAAATATAAACAAAACTCGTGGAGTTGTGGCTCAAAACTCGTCTGGAATACTTTATGACCGCTGCACAACCTCTAATTACACAAAGGAGGGTCCCTATAAAGCCCCAGACGCTTGAAGCGAAAAAGTTCAGTATATGACAAGTTACCAGCGAAGCAGTAATTGAAGTTCCCCTTTTTGAGTTGTGAAGTTAAAAGTAAAAGTGTTTGTGTAAAGAACCGCTCCACAAGATGTTGCAAAGTAAGTCCTTTTTGATTTAATTCTTCTCGGTGTTTTAAACAACCATGACAGCTTTTCTAAAGTTTCGTTTGGTAATTTATGATTACCAAAAGGTTATGGTTTGGTACGATAGAAACGCAAGTTAAAATGTGAACTGTTCGGGGATGGACTATTGCTTTTATAATTTTTGTTGTTTTAAGTAAGTCATTTTTGTACCGTTTTTGAAATTAGTTTTGGTTTTCCTACCCTCCTTCTAGATTAAGGCAACTCTCAGTATAATTATAATATTTTTGTTTATGAATCAACTCTGTCTGCTATCTGCATGTTTAAATTTCAATGATAATCCCGAAAGTCGGAAATATAAACATTGTAAGCTTGACCAAGGGATTAATGAGCTTAAAATTAATGAAAAATTAACTGTCATAACTTCTCTTTAAATTAAAATACCATAAAGTACCCACCATCAGGTTAACACGATGGGGGTGATTTCCATGTAGTTTCGTTTTCCTCGCACCATATAATTCTTGTAATGTAATAATGTGTAATTGGATAATTAGTCATGCTGTTTGTATCCACACAATTTTTGCTTTCATTTTTGGTATGTTAAATTCTACTTAAATTTTGATAAATTAGCTCATTTTGTATTTGTATAACTTTTATTACTTTTATTTTTATTTTGCTTTTATTAAATTTTATAATCATATCAAATTCGAGTTTTAATAACTGCTCACATTCCCAATTTTTGCTGTCCCTCAATTCCAACATCTCAAAGGGTTGTTCCTACGAAACAAATAAATTTTATTCATTGTAGTGGCAGATCGTGCTCGTGCCTAAATTGCCATTTTCAAAATGAAAAACCTGCCACAAAATTTAGCTTTTAATAATGATAATATATTTTTGTAAAACCTGAGAAAAATAGCTTTCCTTTGCAGAGATTCTGGGTTGGGCCGGTACACCCAAGTGTGCCTAATCTGGGTTTGAGTTGGGCTGGATAATTTACATAATTTTACAATTTTATCACTAGATATAATTAGCTTGCACATTGAATATTATTTTTTAGTATTGACAGATCTAGCTTCAAATCTGGTTAGGTCAAGTCAAGTCAGTGGGTATAAAAAAATTAGGAATTGAGGATAAAGAATTATCTGGTCCGCATGTGGGCTCCGCTGTTTTCGGCCCAACTCAACCACATAAAATTATGATTTTAAGAACCCCTTAAATACAGTTTAATGGTCATGGATTATAATAAAATCCGGCCCAACTCGGATTCGCCCTTTTTTGTACTACTGAAAATCTCAGTTGAGTTACGTAATTTAACCCATATCTGCTCATACGTATCACAGCTTATTTCATTACTGTTTTTATAAAATTTTAACAAATTGTAGTGGCAAAAAATGCCACCAGTTAATATTCTTTTATTAAATTCAAATGCATTTTTTTAATGCTCATACATCAAAAATACCCAAGCACGTGCAGCACATTATTAATAAACTCTAACAAATTTCTAAACAAGCAGAACAAATAGAGCGGTAAAAAAATCTATAAAATTCAAAATAATAAAAATTTTCTCTTAAAATACAGAACTTAAAAATCACATAAAAATCTTAATCTCATAATGAATGACCGGTCAAACACACGTTTGGCCCTAATAATATTTTTATAAAATTCACCTTCTACTGTGACGTTAAACCAATCATAAAACAATAAATCTTAGACAAACTAAAAAACAACCAATAGTAGAATAAATTGAAACTTATATTCTTATTTGAAATACAAACGCTTCAAGTGTAAAAAAAATACCAAAAAAGTGGCGTTTTATTTGTTAATAATAATTATTATTTATAAAATGGTTGATTTTTTAATTTCTGTATTTAATGTTATAACAAAAAGAATTTGCGAAGCACATAAAGTTGAGACAAACGAACGATTTTAAGCGTTTAAATGACTAAATTTCAGCTCAAAGTTTTTACGATTTTGCTTGTCGTTCTCCCTTTTCTCATTTGGATGAAATAATGGTTTCGTTTTAGTCCATTAATATAGTTTTGATGCATAAGTTCGATGCACTTTTCAGATTTTTATGATGTTATTGTTTTAAGTAAGTTTTTGGGTCCTAAATGAACAAAACGCTGATTTTTTTGCCGCAAAATTGCATAATTAAGTTTTACTTAATTGCTTTGTATTCAAATTGCTTTTGACACTTATTATTTGGTGTCTTTGACTATTGATTGGAAAGAGTTTATAAAAATCTTTTAAGAGGAGTATGGAGGTAATTTCTCTTATGGGAATTCCAATGTAAAAGCGCGAATCTGTAGCACTTTTATTTATAAAAATATTTTAACGAAATTTGGCACAATCATTCTTCTAATTATTAACTACAAAATGACTGAAAGAGATTTTTAAAAAAATGTTTATAAATAATATAAAATATTTATTAAAAAATCATTAAAATTTAAAATCAACGAAATTAAAAATTTAAAAAAGTCAATATGTAGTTCATGTTATTACTTATTACAATACTCGTAGTCAAAACCGTTTTTATTTATTTCTATAAATAAACAAGCTACAGATTCGCGCGTTTACATTGGAATCCCTATACTAGAGAAATTAGTCCATACTCCGAAAAGTTATTTATGTAGCATCGAGTATAATTACTATTTTATTGTTTTAATACGTATGCTTTATTAGTGAAATGCGAAAAAATTATTTTATAATTACAATATAATTTTCTGCATTTACTAATAAAGCACTCTTTTCGCTCGCGCTTCAAACAAAGTGCTCATGCGGAAAATATTTCTTTCCGAATACAGTAGATCTATAGATTTATATAATACATAAAATTCTCTTGTCTATGGTAGATCTTCTACGACTATTTGACAAAAAAATTAATTAATTTGTCAAAATTGTGTCAGATAAATGACTTGCAAAGATTTGTGTTTGAAGACAATCGTTCTTCTTTACTTTTTTTCAGTTGCTGAAAGCACCCAAATCAGAAAAAAAATCAATAAGTTAGTTTTAGGTAGATCCAAATGTGCAAATATCAAGTTTTAAGTAACAAAATCCCATTTCCAGATCTAACTGAAGATTGTGAAAATAATTACCACACGACCATTCGTCTGCCTTATGGGACAGGATCTTCAGATGCTCGGGTTATCTTATTTCGATACGATCCCTCCTACAGCCGCAACTGTACCATTGATATAATTAGACCACGATACCAAAGCAGCTGTCAAGACAAATGTGTAACCATCGTGGTGGTCGAATTTTTTAATTACAAAACAACGAATGACACGTGCTTTAGAAACGGTGGAATCTTCATGGTAAAAAAAATTTTAGCAACCAAAAAAAATAACAAAGTTTAGGTTTCCGGAAATAAACAATTTGGAGATGTTTGTACAGATTTAGACAATCAAAGCAAAATTAAAGATGAACCAGAACATCGAATGCATGCATACGTTATTCAGGATAGGAAGTTTTCAATCAAAATGGATTTTGCAGATTTTTTAGGGACAATTAAAGTTACTGCAACTTCTGGAAAATGTTAGCGTTATTTAAAAAAAATTTCAAAAAAGTAAAATTGGTTTCAGTTCTTGGCAGTTATGGCAATTGCTCCTCAAATGAAATTCCTTGCGTAATAGACGGCCAGATTTTTTGTATTGATAAACTGCTCGAATGTGATGGGAATTTTAACTGCGGGACGCCGAATTTATACGACGAATATTGCAGCAGTAAGTTACAAAAGGCCACAATATTTATACAGTTTCCCGGATCGACTGTAAAAGAGAAAAACAATGCTTGTTTTCAAACCCCCAAATTACAATAAATTACTTTTTATTTAATTCGAACGGTTCTCGAAATAATATCATTTTTGTTTGGAAATGACCTACAGAGTTTTAGAAGATTGAATTTCTTGTCGCAGACAATATTTCAAAAAAGTCAACATGTGGAGTGCTGTTTTGTACTATGGCATTATTAAGTCATATTTTTTGATCAACATTTAAACCGTAATTTATATTTGGAAATTTTTTTAGCTGATAAACTAAATGAATTGCTATTAAACTACAAAATAATAATGTTTTTCCAGCACAATAGGTGCCCTGCTCATTATGCCGACATTGTTCGTCAGTGGCCCAATACAGAGTTTCATGATAACTGGATAGAAAGACATGGTAACATTTATTGGCCACCGAAAAGTCTTGATTTAAAATAATAGTTTTTTACCTGTGGGGTCGTTTAAAACAAATTATGTACAGTGAGCCACTAGACAATAATGTAGAGCAATTAAAAAATAGAATACTAAATGCAGTCTAGTCCTTATCAATCTTAGAAATAAGACGCAATTTCAATGAACTTAGAGCTCGCACTGAAATCTGTGCAGAAAAAAGAATAGAAGCATTATTTGAATAGAAAATTAATAGTTTAGCTTTTTGAGAATATTATTATATTTTACTGTTTGTTAAATTTTTACCCCCTTTATTACCTCAAGAACCGTTTGAGTTAAATAAAAAGTAATTTGTGTTTTCTGAGAAATCAAAAATATTTTTTTATGTCGATCTGAAAGCATACTGTATATTTTTTAGTAGCGGCCACAAAAACAATTTTTCCGGCCGGTCCACGTAGAGCAGCATAATTTTTAATAAATTTTTTGCTAGATTTATACGTCCAAGAAAACATATTGTTAACAATAATTTATGGCGTTTGTGTGGTGGCTGTTATGATGTTTTTCCTGATCCAAATACTTCGTGTTTGTGTACCTAAAGTGGCTGACCACTTCTTCATATTTGATGAAAGCGACGAGTACAAATTTGTTTTAACATCACAATCATTACCTCCACTAGAACCTTATCTACTGGAAACTTCCACACGAAGACCTACAGATGACCAATTTTTTTGAAAAAATAAAACAATTGTGTCAAGTCTCAGTCTTTATTTCATCCTTCATCACCATGATGCGAGATAATCAGTTTCCATTTAAGCGAGGAGGCGGAACTATCAATTTCGCTTTTAACTTTAGAACCTAGCTCGCCTGAACAAGCTTTACACCTCTTTTCTCTAAGTTTTTGCAACTGCAAGTAAAAGCCAGGTGTGATTCAAATCTGCAAAGTTCAACTTGTAAAACTTACTACTTTTTCATCAGGAATGAGAGTACCTGTTGTAACAGGTGTGCCTTCACAGCTTATCGAGTAGCCTATACAAAACGTCGAGCCTTCATAAGGAGAACAAATTTCATCAGAAGAGCGATTAAAAATCAGCTCTAGTTTCTTTTTAGGCGTTGCGTTTTCGTCGCTACTGCAACTCACGTAACTGTCTGATTTAATGTCTTGCTTGTATCGACCCATTTTCGAACAAATATCGGCAAGACTGTCATGAGCAGTGCTTGTAGTTGGAGCACTTCGACTTTTTGTCGGAAATTCAGCTTTGGGTCTTTCTTCATTATCCATTTCCGGATCAAGAATCAGAGTATCACTTGAATACTCAACTTTGATATCATTGTCTTGAGAATTTTTCGGCGAAGGTAGAGTCTTGGAAAAGCAGTTATGCTCGTCGTTTTTTGGCTCAGGACGGTTTAGCATTTCTTCTCTTTTTGTCTGAAGATATTTACTGAGAATTGTTTTGACAAGTTGGTCTTTCTTTTCTCTATCTTCAAGAGCAGGGTTAGCAGGAGGAGGTACCTTTGCGTCATTTTGCATTTTCTCTAAATACGCTTGTGATAAAAGAAGATTATTATTCGGTATTCCCATTTCTGGTTCTATGACAAAAATTGAAGATGTTCGATATGTTACTGACATTTCGTGTTTTGCAGCTAACATATTAGAGGTGGATTGAAGCTGTGTGGTAGTTTTTGATGTCCTAGGTATATTGGTTGTATCGTCAGAGTCGTCATTTTTTGATATACAATTACAACAGTTTAAAAAACTTGATTTTTTTGCTTTAGTCTTCTTTTTATGCTTTAATTTCTTTTTGGCCATGACAATTTAATAATCATTTTTCCTAAAAGTGACACACAAACTGTCAATTTACATTTTACATCTCTATTTTGACATCTTTTTGTTAAAGTGATAGTGACTCCATTACAACCCGCACCCATGGTGAACCCACAACTCCAAATCAAAACTTAAAAGTGATAGAAGCACTATCATCTCAACACCTTAACAAGTCAAATCTGAGAAATATAGTTCGATACCGGTCTTTTGCCAAAGTCGGACCAAAGCCTAACCGTATTCTTCTTAGAAGTTTAACAGATGAGAATCCGCTTCAGCCTCAGCTAGAGGACACTTCAACATCCATATATCATACATCTAAACAAACTTTCTTTGCATCAGCTCAGGATATCCTAAAAAAGTCAAAACCAATTCTGGTAAGCAAGACAACCACAGAAACTTAAGGTGGCGCTCTTCGAAAAACATCGCCTCTGGCTTATAAAATTAGTAAAATGTCTCATCTGGCTTGCAGTAATGGAAAACAATGTGACAGTTACGTTTATTGAATTAAAGGTCATAAGAAATGTGTCCTTTGGCTTCTAGAATTATTAAATATCATCTAAAATTAGTAAAATGTGGCTTTTGGCTTCCAGAATATGTTGCCTCAGGCTCCCAATATTAGAAAAAATGTCACCGTCGTGTTATGACCTTTTTGGTTTCAAGAACAAATGTTGAATGACGCCTCCGGACATCAAAATTAGTAAAAAGTAGCCTCTAGCTTTTAAAATTAATAAAATATTGTCATTACAAAATGCTAGAAGTCAAACTCCAGGCTTTGTCTGTATTGATTTCGAAATTTATAAGAAATATCTCATCTGGCTTATAAAATTAGTAATTTAACGAATTTTAAAATTAATATATGCCGCCTCCAGCTCCAAATATTTAAAAAATAATAGTAAAACGTCTCTGGATTTCAAAATTAGTTAAATGTTGCTTCTTGCTTCTAAAATTACAAAATCATTGTCGCATTTGTTTATGTTATTTAATGATATAAAACATAGCTTTTTTCCGCTTTTTAAAATCTGTAAAAGTACGTCTTTGCATTTCAAAATGTCGCCTCCAGCCATCAATATTAAAAAAATGCTTTATTAAAAACTGGGAGGAAATCCAAAAATTATTGTTAATTAACTAGAGTTGAATTACATTACAAGTCAATTAAATTGGGGGTAAAGCAAGTTTTAGGGCGTTGGTAATTTTATTTGAAAAAAACTGGTGTTAATCACGAAGCTTCTTGATAAACACTTTTTTTTCTCGTTTTTTTTTTGGTGGTTACATGATTTAGACGAGCACTTCTTCACCTCACACCTTCCTTTGTTCAGTAGTTATCGGGAAATCGTTTGATAAAGACGTGTGTGAATCGAATCGATCTAATTTATTTAAATAAATTAAATTCTCGCGGTTTCGGGACTATAACTAGTGCAGTGTTTTTGAGAAAGTGTCTATTAAAAGTAAGTTTATTTTAATTTTAAACAAAAGCTGAGAACGAGTAAAAGTGCAATTTGGTACAGACGAATCGATTTTTGATTTGCCAAATTTATCGATTTTGTGCAATTCAATCAAATAAACTTATTGATTTATTCCAAATTAGTGTAATTAATATTCTCTCTTTGTTATAAATAAATCAATAATAAAGCAGTTAATTGATTTGAATCGATTAAACGGATTTTTGCACTTCTCTGTAGCTCAGATTCAAGATAATAATCTAAAAAAATAATAATGTACTATTTCAAATAATAATTTACATAACAGGATGATTCATTTATAAATTAACTTTCACTTTTCTTTGTCAAGGACAAAGTTGGTCCGATGTTATACTGATAAAAGAGAACAGTTTTTGTGTGTTTTTTTATTTCACAAATGTCTTCACCATTTTTTTTTTTGTTTCAGTCAGTGTTAAACCAACTTGAGAAGAGGATCAACAACAGCCAGAGCCACTTTAAATAAGATAAGTACTTTTATAATCTATACAACGGAATTTAGTCGGTTTTCATTATTTTATTTTTACATTTTTTAAATTTTTGCATTACAAAATTACACTCAGAGATAAACAATTTTACCATCATTATTTTTACATCAATAAACTTACTTGTTTTTTATTTGTATTCCCTTTCAGTCCCCCTTAAAAAAAATAAACGTATAAAAAATATTCCCTTTGTTTTATTTGGGTTTAGGGGGTAGGTTTCAAAGACATCGCTGGAAATCCGGATTAAAGGTAAGTTCGAAAGAAGCAGAAGGAGGGGATTCGCCACCCAACAGTTGTGGCAGAAGATGATGCCAAAAGTTTGTTTAAAATTATTGTAATTTTGTTATAAAAAAATTGTTTATCTCTACTTTTTAATCATATTTTTTTAATAAGAAGAGTTGATTTGGTGTTATTGTAATATAACTTCGGACACTTTTTGTTTCTTTTGTGTATTTTTTACTATTATTTTGCAAATGTACTTTTCGATTTTTTTTTGTTTCAGTCAGTGTTTGACCAGCTTAAGAAGAGGAGAGGAGCAGCAACCGCCACAGCTACTTTATAAATGAGATAAGTACTTTTATAATTTCTAAAACGGAATTTTAATCGGTTTTAATTGTATTAATTTTTACATTTTTAAACGTATATCTAAACATTTCATTTTTACATTACAAAATTTCACTCAGAGATAAACAATTTTACTACCATTATTTTTTTTATCATAAACTTACTTGTTTTTTATTTGTATTTCCTTTTCGCCCTCCTTAAAAAAAATAAACGTTTAAAAAATATTCCTTTCGTTTTATTGGGGTAGGGGGAGAGGGCCAAGGACATCGCTGGAAATCCGGATCAAAGGTAGGTCCGAAAGAAGCAGAAGGAGGGGATTCGCCACCCAACAGTTGTGGCAGAAGATGATGCCAAATATTTATCCATAATTATTGTAATGTTATTTTGTTTTAAAAATTGTTTATCTCTGTTTTTTAATCGGCGAGTTATATTTTATTGTTTCAGGTTGTCACAAATACTTGATTTTTGCTTCAGCTTAATTATTGACAATTAAGAAGCGGCTATACGCACTCAGGTGGTGGAATTTGGAATTAATGAACACGTGTCGTATTGTCCGTATTGAGGGATCAAACTTAAATTGTTAACAAATTATTATTTTGCCCTCAGTAACACACGTTTTTATTATTTATAAATTTCATCGATAAAATGTGTATCGCATTTGTTATTAAACATCAGTTTAATAATTTAAAGATTAATTTATTAATTTATTTATTTTTTATTTTCAGATGCTGTTATTTGAAATTACCTAAACTCTAGAGTGCGCAGCAACAACGCTTGGTCTCATACTCTCAAGGTCAGTCGTTTTTTTTTCAATTTAATGTTTTTCAAAATTTTAAAAATAAATTAATGGAAACAGAAATCAACAATTTTCGGATTTTTTTATTTATTAATGTGGCTCTTAATGGTTGAGTTCTGGAATTAACAGATTAGTCCTATTCGATCTTTTCTTGTGTCAAAAAATTCAAATAATTACAAAAATTGCCAGCAGACTCAATCATTTACAGACAACTTGAAATTCTTCATACAAAACTAAAAATCGACAAAATTTTTCTAAAAAAAAAACATTTTTGAATATTCAAAGGTTTAAACTTGAAGTTAACAAAAATCAACCAATTTAATGCCCGCTAAAACACACAAATTTCTCTCGCAATTCAATCAAAAACTTTATTTATATCAGAAAATTTGCAGTACGAAATTTTAAATGATGTCATAAACACACTGTCTTGAGGTGGAAGATATATTATTATTTACAATTGGTTTGGAAATAAACTTGTGTTTTATTTATAGTCCCGTTCCGTACCCCCTTAAAAAAATAATAAACGTTTTAAAGAAAATTCCTATTGTTTTATTGGGGTTTGGGGGTAGGTTCTAAGGACACCGCTAGATATCCGGATTAAAGGTAGGTTCGAAATAAGCAGAAGGAGGGGATTCGCCACCCAACAGTTGTGGCAGAAGAAGATGCCAAAAAGGTTGGTTCTTAATTATGACTTTATATGAGTGAATACAACTATTTTTTTCAAAATTGTTGATTTCTGTTTTAATTGCAAAATTTTTATTTAAAATATTTTAAGTTGTATTTAACGTCGTAAATTTTTTTTATGTAATTTATCTTTTGCTGTACTATTTTATTTCAGCTTTCATTATTTTTTCTGTTTTAGGTTTTACTAATTATACTGTTTTAGGTTTTACTATTTTTTCTGTTTTAGGTTTTACTATTTTTTCTGTTTTAGGTTTTATTAATTTTTCTGTTTTAGGTTTTACTAATTTTTCTGTTTTAGGTTTTACTAATTTTCTGTTTCAGGTTTTATTAATTTTTTCGTTGCAGAATTTTTTTCTTGTGATATGTTTCTGTTGTTAATATGTTTCTGTTGTTAATATGTTGTTGTTCATATTTTGTAATTTTTAATTAAATATAACTTTATCCTGTCTTTATCTTTTTTCTTTCTTCCTCTTTTTTTTATTAAATCTATAAAATTAACAGATAATATCACATCTATTGATAATTAACAAGAAACGATGCGCGCTCTGATGGTGAAATTTTGAACTGGTGAGACTAGGTGCGTTGTTGAGAGAGAAAACGCTAAACTCATATTTCTCCCTCAATAATGGACATGTCCTCTATATCCAGATTCTACTGGTAGAGAGCGTTTGCAATTGTTGATTGTCAGCCAAGTAAAATTTAACACAAAAATTTAAAAAAATAAATGTATGTTAAAACGCTGCGAAAATAGTTAAAGCTACAACAAAATGTTATGAGAAAAAGTGTAGACTATAGAAAACTTAAATTATTTCAAATAGTTTAAGGCCTAGAGACGCTTAAAAAAAAGAGTTCGAATACTTCTTTTTTTATATTTTTGTTTTTTAATGAGAGAATTTTAAGATTTTACAAATATTGCATATAGATCTCAGAATTGTTACAATATCTTCTCCGTCTCACAAAATTAGTAAAACGACGTTGTCTCTGTCTCAAATAAATTGTCCTTGTCAAAAATAATTTTGTCTTTGTCTCTAGTGACTTAAAAAATTGATAATACATTTATAAAACTAAATTGCCACATTTAAAATTAGTAAAATGCCATCTTCGGCTCCAGTTTTTGGAAAAAAATGTCACTGTTGTGATTACTAATTTAGAATTTAATAGAAAATGTCTTTTTCGTCTTCTAGAATTAGTAAATATTGTCTCCGGTTTTTAAAATGTTGCTTCTAGCTTACAATATCACATTCTGATCTAAAAATTTAGGAGGAGCATCACCTTTGATAGTTTCGAAAATTAGTAAAATTACGTGTCTAAATTTTAAAATTAATAAAGTCGAATCTCCGAAAATATATAATAAATTTATACCACAATAGTAGCAATTCGAAATTTTAAGTAGTGATGACGACGTAAATTGATTCGTATGTGGCCGCAGATTACACAAATTACTACTAATTTAAAGCAAATGATTGTCTATATTACCAATACACCAAGACCCCTCATTGCCATCTCTGTTGTCACAACAGAAAATCGCCCTTTGGGCTGTATTTTATATTTTTTTTAGTAATAAAAACAACTCTATTATTTTTAATATATTTCTAATTTTTTAAACAATAGCAAATGCTTTTTTTATTACAAAATTGCTAATTCATGTCGACTATATTACACAATAATTAAATTATTATTTTATTGCTTTTGAAGCACTAAATTACATTTTTTTAAAAATTTAAAATTTGGCGCTTTTCAATTGACAGTTGACAGCTGTTATTCAAACGTCAAAATATGTGTCGGTGAAATAAAAATCCCATAAAATCGATTTTCCCATGAAGAAAACCCTAATTTGTGTCCAAAAAACACAAATAATTGATTTATAAATGAAGTGTAAATAGCACGATGTTTCTTTCAACGTTACTTGTCGTAATTATTTCTTTGTTTGGTGTTCTAACCTCAAAACCGGATAAATTCACCGAAGAACTCTTCATTAAACCTTTATACAGCGATCATTTGTACGTTCACTTCCAATTTGCAACAAAATGGGATACAAATCCAGAGCAAGAAACCTGTAAGTCTTCCAATTTTTCCAAAAGCTTTATTTTTAATTATGTAAATTACAGTCAAACACACTCATATTTTCCCCCGCGCTCTTGGTGAAATTGTTGAAAGATATAATGTGCAGGAGCTCCACGTGTCTCTAACTGGAGGTCTGTGGCGGTACGAAACGTGGGGATACCCAATTCTAGATGCTGCACCTGGTGCTGAAGTGTGGGCTTGGTTCAAAGAAGATACAGGAAATGTCGATCAGAATTGGAAGGAATTGGCTAGTTCGTTATCTGGCTTGCTTTGTGCCAGTCTAAATTTTATAGATAAGGCGAATAGTATAAGTCCTGAGTATACTTTCAAGCCTAGAGGAGTCTTTTCAAGCACTAATTTGAACTCATCATTTGTTAGGTAATAATTAACTGCAGTGATTAGTTTATCATTATTGAACGTTTATTTATGAGAACTTAAAGGCAAGAACTTAAGAGATATCTAATACTTCTAACAGGAAGTCAGTACACGTATTATAGATTTCTTTTCGCTTGTCAAAGTAGTGCTTTAATACGTCAAATATTTTTTAGACGAAGTCACTGTCTCTAATAAAGTTCTATGTCTGGCCGAAAAAAGAAAATAGAAACAGTGTAGTTATTCCATTGCAGATATTCAAGTTTGCCTCGTGAGATAGTCTGCACTGAGAATTTAACCCCCTGGAAGAAGCTACTACCCTGTGAGTCAAAAAGTGGTCTTGCTTCTCTTCTAAACTCAGGATATATCCACAACACTCGTTACCACTCTGTCTCAATTCACATGCGTCCAATTTGTCGTGACAGTTCATGCGAGTCCACTTCACTCGAACTGCAACAATCAGTTTCTCTAGTTTACGATTACTTAATTTTGGGTACCAAAAACTGGTCATTTCGTAAATTATTCGGTCAGGGTTTAATGGGCAGGTGCCATTTAGCTTCAAGTAGTACAATCTATGTAGATACCACCAGTAATTCCAGTGTTCCATTTCAACTAATTCCGAGTCCTGACGATCACGTGACTTCAATCCGTGGCGGTCATGTTAACACTTTTGCGAAATATGACGTCAAACCTCATGCGATGAGTCTAAACGCGAATTTTTTGGGCAAGGAAAGTGTGTTGTTAAACTCGCCTCCCGCACTCCACGCTAATCAGTACATCACGGGATATGGCCAGGAGAGAGGGGGGATTGTAACGAAGATTTATAACAATCATTGGAGTACTTTGGATGTTGTTGTGCTACAGAATATTCCGTGGTATGTTCCGATCTACCTCCACACGTTAAAAGTCGAGGTGGGTGGTGTAAAGGTCGAGCCGGTGCGAATTCGTTATATTCCTGGCCGGCAGAGGGAGCGGCCGTACCACCTTGAGATTTTACTACGTCTACCACAGCGGTCTGTCACTGCAGTTTCTATTGATTTTGATTACGTCTTTTTGAAATGGCAGGAGTATCCACCTGATGCTAATCACGGATTTTATATAGGATCAGCTGTGGTTTCAGCGAATTTACCACTAGCACGGAATTTCACCGGTTTGCCCCAAGATGGCACAATGATTGTTGATAGTTTTAATGCTTCGCGGAGTGGGTATTTGGTGCAAGTTCGTACGGAAAATATGGTTATTACATTACCAACACCCGATTTTAGTATGCCTTATAACGTTATTTGTTTGGCGTGTACTGTAGTAGCGTTAGCGTTCGGACCGTTGCATAATATTACTACGAAAAGACTAGTCTTAACTGTTAAAGACAATGAGAAGCTTATAGTGAAAATTAAAAATAAAATTGTCAAAGTTTTGATGCAAAGGAGAGAAGAAAAACAAAGTGTTCAGTAGTTGTGAATTTTTATTATGAATTAGTGTTTTTTTTTCACATCCAAAGACTAGTTTTTATAAAAATAAACAACACAAGAGTTGGAGTGTGTTTCACTTTACCCTTGAATCAGTCATTGTCACGGTACAAAATAAGGCGAGTAAAACAACCAAGGCGGCATTGCAGCTACAACGCTCTTTGTTACACTCGTAGATACCTGAATAAGCGGTAGAGTGAAACAGAAAAAAAAACGTTTAATAATTTGCTGCTATTTAGAACTTGTGGGGCCGAGTTACTTCTCTATCTTGTACTGTGATCATAGTACTAAAAAATAGTTACTGAGACCGGTGACTAGTAGTGTTAGTAATTAATTATTTTGACGTAACTTTCTTTCGTTGTTAATAGAATTAAGTACACACTGAGGGAATATCAACAAAAATTGATTGATTAAAATATTCAATTTTTTGTTGACTCACATTGTTCAAAAACTAGGAGCTTATTAACAATGAGAGGTTCTTTTATAAAAGTGTCGTTAATAAGCTCTTATTTTCCCTTCCAGTCTCCCACTTCCTACTGTACATACATAACTATTTAAAATAAGAACACTTTTGATAAGATACATATTGAAAATTTGTTTTTTTAAATAGGAAAACAAAAATGTCGGTAGTTAATAGATTTAGTAGAGAAAATTATTATTTACTCACTAACGAAGCAAAAAGTAAGAGGAAAAATATATTATAAGGTGAAATACTATCAAAATTATTTCACCTGCAATATTTAAATCCTTTTTAAGAAGTAAAAATATTTTGATTTTTATTTTCTTAAAAAAAAAATTATAAAAATAATAGAATATAGCAAATTTAGAATTTTTGTCATTTTACATAAAACCTGACATCCTTGGTTTATTACTTAGTAAATACAAATTTTTTATATTAATTATTTAAAGTTTTATTTTCTTATTTAAAAAATACGTAATTGCAAAAAAAGTGGAGCTTAATTTCAGTTTTCAATTATGTATCACTCATAAATATCTAAAATTTATCAAATTAAAATTTTTTAACAATATAAAATGGCAAAAACGGCTACTAGAAGCCCTAACAGACTAAACTGGAACGAAACAGCACTACTTTTCCTTTCTCTAGTTCCATCATCATCAGAGATCTGTGGATTAGCTTCTGCTTTACAAATGTCTCCACAGTCCTCTTCTTCACAAATATCACAAAGTGTTGATTTTCTACTTCGATAAAAAAGTCTTGCCCGTCTCGCTATAAATTACACAAATTCACAAACAAAAAAAATTCAAAAAACAACTTACAACTGTCGTAATAATCGTAAATAATCACAGGCACAGGTTTCTGGTTTGCGACTTTATGAGTCCTAAACGCCGACACTGTTGGACAATACTCCGCCAAACTAGTCACATTATTAAAATAGAGGAGAACTCTGGTTAAACCATGACTAGTCTCAACTTTTTGTACATTTTGTGACACTTCCAAACTTGGTAATGAGTCAATATCTGCTGTAAAACCTGAAGGAAGATTCACTTCCATCACCGCCATGTTACTTTCAGGAGTTTCACTCAAATTGCGGCTTACAAATCTGAAATTTTTGCCGTAATTAACAAAATTTCACAATTTTATTAAAGTACACTTAAATGACTTTGACCGGTGTAGCAATAAAAGAAGTGGAGCTGGTCAACACGTGCTTGTCGAAAGTACGAGACACCCTCTTTCATAAACCCCTACCGCATTAAATTCTCACTTAGTTCATGACTTCTAATGCATTTATAATTAACAATTTTTTTAACCGCGGCGTTTGAGATTGGATCTTAAATTGTAACTAACCGAATTACTAAATAACTATAATTTACGCTTACCCAAAGAGATGTTCGTACTTTTGACAAAGACGTGTTGAAAAGCTCCACCTTTTTTTTTGCTTTACTGATGGTCAAACTATACTCACCCTGTACAAATAGACACTTGTAAATGATCCTTGTTAGAGTTTTTATCAACTTGAGGATCTAAAGTAAACATGGGCCAAGGCCCGGTAACATTCATATTATACTGATAGGAAACTCTAAAAACAGCCAATCCTCGTCCTTGCGCTGTCACATTAACTTCTCTTATATCTTTCGGTAATTCAAATTTTTGTACAATCAGTGCGTTATTTTTATTTACGTTAAAATTGTGTCTTTGTTCTTTACCATATGTGAACTCAATTTGCATATTTACAGTACTTGCTAGTTTCAAGACAAGTTTGTAAATTGCGTAGAGACCTACAGAAGTGTCTTGGGATGAAGTAAAACCTCCCAGACTGTTCTGCTGGTCTAGCAACCAGTTGAGTACAGGAATTGCATCTTCTAAGTAATTTGCTTCAAGGAATGTCAAAAGACCGTAAGCGGATGTTTCAATATCTATAGATTTCGGGAGTTTATTCCAGGGATTTTTGATCTCGTTGCTTGGGATATCTTTAGACCACCATTTCAGGTTGCCTTTGCTTTTTGATCGGAGGTCTAGTAAGTTAAAAGCACTTTGTTTAGAGGGATGGCGAGCTAATTGAAGGGCGTAACTGCAGAGTGCTATCGTGTGGATAGATTCCTGTTCGGAAATGTATCGAGCGATGTAATCCAAGCCCTTATTGATTGTGTTACTATAAGTGGACGAATATTTCTAGAAAAAAATGTAAAAAAGAATTTATAACACGAAATGTAATAGCGCAAGACTATTCACTCTCAGAGCCAACCGTTTCTTTGCGATGCTGAGTAGTTTAGTCTCGAGATACGCTTTTTTTCTAGCATTGAGCATTCATTTAAAATAAAGCCAGAGCAACACAAACTTCAAATTTTTAATATATTTTTGTAACGTTTCAGTAATTTTTTTGACAGCATTTTTTGTGTAATTAGTTTTGCAATTTTTAATTGAAATCGCATCGCAATATTGAGCATCTAATGCTGTCTTTTTTTCGTTGATATTTTTACGTGGGTTTGGGTCGGAGAGTGAATACTCCTTTCTATTATTTTATTCATGATTTAAAATAATCGTGATTATTACTTGATTTTCGATAAACGCCAAAAGGGTGAAAGCCGTCAAACCTAAGCTATTTCCTTCTCGACTTTGCAGCTCTTTGTAAACAATCGAACCAACTTCCACAAAACTTCCATTCCGACCTTGAATATTAGCCAACCATTCTAAACAATTTTCAATAATTTTTTCGTCGACATAAATGTGGTTTTTAGCTTGTTTTAGAGTTAACGCAACATAAGCTGTAATCCTGAAAAATTGTTTCAGATTTTTTTGTTGAAATAACGCGTTTTAGTTAAAAATCGATCTCTAAAGCGTCTAAAATATTATATATTACAAACAACCTGCTTTCCCTACAGGGTTTAAAGTTTTTTAAAAAAGAAAGTAATGATTTCGAGACTCTTTTAACGACTTGCAAGTTTGATTTATTACATTTTTACATCAGAGAGACGCCTGAAATCTTTATCCTTGCTATGCTACAAGCGATGTTTGGCACTCTAGAGATCGATTATTATTATTGAACAGTTTTTTTTACCAAACACTGCTCTTTTCGTCTCTCATTCCGAAAGCACTAAACGAGCCATCTTTCCTTTTGTAACTCAGCTGTTGCTGGTAACCCTTTTCAAGTAACTCTAGAGCTTCATTTTGAATAGTTGGAGTTACTTGTTGCGTATAGCGTAAATATTGCAATATAATTATATTAGGCAACAGGTGAATCAAATTCTGTTCACCACAACCTGTTGGAAGTCTTATCAAATTTTCTAGGTGAATCATTGTAGGACCAAGAAGGTCACCAACAGCTGAAACTTCAATTTTTTCAGAACCTGTTACTAGATTTTGCGGAAGACTGAAGTTTATTGATTTTTTGTAATTCGGGTTAGTGCGGAGATCAATAAGGACCGTTTTTGTGTAATATTCAGGCTCTCCTTCAGTCTGAAAAAATTCAAAATAAAATTAAAAAAGTGTGTAATTGATACTTACAGTGACTTGGAGATATTTAATTGCGACATCTTGGTTTTTGGGACTGTTTGCTGTTACTTTAATTTCAATTGTGTCTTGTTTTAATGGCCGAATCATGAATGAAACTGAACTCCCACTATTTCTTTTGATGCTAATTTTTTTTCTCCGATACAACTCAATTTCTGAAATTTTTAATTATAATATCACAAGTACATACGTGTGGTAGTCATTAAGAGAATCGCATTGACAAATTTTTTTTTTTTGTACTAATAAATGTTATTGATACAATTTTGGGTTCAATTATTATGTCTCTGAATAATATAGTATATTTTATGTTAAGAGTAGAAAGTACATTTTTGGCGCTCGTGCATGAAAATTCGGCTAGGCCTCACGCAGCAATCATGTGAGAGCGGCAAAAATACATTCTGCTCGAAATATACAAGCTATTTTTTCGAGGACTGATCACACACTTAATTCAAATAACTATCAGAGGCGTCATAAGAATTTTTTATTGATAACAATGAACAATCTGGCTATCTATTACTCCGTTGCCAACACAATCAATTTTTATTTATACCGTTGCCAGCCCAACCAATTTCTAACATCCAATCAAATTAAAGTAGAAAGCAAAAACGCTCTAGAGCGGCAATTTTGATGATTGCGCTCGTTCTGCGGCAAGTGTCAACTTTCGAATGTCAAATAACACTTAGAAAAGCCTACTTTCAAGTTCAGTCGTCGAAAAAATTCTTTTCACACTAATAGAATTTTTTTTGTATTTAAATTTATTAGTTTCTCTTTATTGCTATTTCTAGAAAAAAATATTTTTTGTATTTCCATGAAAAAGTCATAACATTCATCTCCTGTTAGTTCTGATACGTATAATTTCATGCGATTCTCAAAAGAGGAGCTTAATTTTGAGCCACGTAGGAGCGAAAATTCGAAATTCGCTCCTATATGGCCTACTCGAATCAGACTTACTCTTGGTCGAATTAACACTATTTGAAACTTCAGCAAACTCAAACTTGTGTTCAGGATTATGTAACGTAACTTCAGCAGTAACATCCTTATCTAAATAATTATAAACGACAACTGGAACAGCCAAAATCTCTGCTCGTTGTACCGAATTTGGCAAATCCAAACTGACAACAAAACTCTTCGATACTTTAACTTTTTTCGGAGTTGTACTCAATCCCAATCCATGAATAGGATCTAGAGAAAATCCAGTTACGACCCAAGTGTTCAAAGTACTGGGTATTTTTCGTCGAATTGAAGTTTTGCCTTCGTATCCCGACGAAAAGTTTGTAAAAAGCCAAGTATCTGCGATGTCTTCGGTTAGATAAACCTTAGGTTTATTCCAGACAGGTTTAGGTATTCTGCTGAAAGCATAAGGCCCGGCAAGGGGCGGACGAGTGACGGTGTGAAGGGGTAAACCGAAACCTCGATCAGGTTTGACAGTACTCGAGCCGTAGAAAACTGGACGTAAGTAAATGTCTTCAACTGAAACAGAAAATTATTATAGAGAAGCAAACCTAATAGTGAATTTTAACTTAAATTGTAAATCTGTCAACAATGTCGTTCAGGAATAGAAGTTGATTGCACTGTAGTAAAACTCTTTTTAGTGCTAAATTGCGCCTTTATCTGAGCCATACCATCCATTCCTTGCATTTTAAATCTTTGAACATCTGATTTACTGTGCTAAATAAGCAATAAATACCCGCTTCAACTTCTGCCATCAACAGTATTGTTGTTAAATTTACAATTTAAGTCAAAATTCACTATTTAAATTTGAGGACATTTTACGAGTCGGTTGATGGCGATTTACGTGCGAATTTGTCAATAGATCAGCTCCAGAGTTCTGAAAAAAATTTTTTTTTGACTGCTTTAATTGCCTTAAATTAAATTTTACATAAATGGCGCTGTGAGGGTTTGCCGCTCCAGGTTTCCAGAAGAAATGGTACTTGTTATCGTGCATTATCCAGGAATACGGTGATTGTTTAGCAGGATCATATTTTTTTAACTCTTCAGCAACGTCATTGTGGGTGATATCAAAACCTGGCCTTAATTTAGCCGCATTTTGATCAATCGCCATAATAGCAACATACGAATTTGGTTGAGCTCTGATTGCAATATCAATGTCTAGTTCAGGTTCTGTTTCAACAGGATTGACTTGAATTTCCATCTGGAATTGTGAGTTTATCAAAAATTTCAGATTTAGGCAATCAATCGTGAATAAAATGAGTGATCTGTGACAAAAATAGCAGGAAACTGACTGTGCTATCACATAAAAGATTGTTTGTAGATTCTCACTCTATAGTTGGTTTCCTGCTGCCGTTTTTGTCAGAGAATCATTCATTTTATGCTTGCTTCATTGGTCTAAAATCTCAGTTTTGAGCCTCCATCACGTACATAATTCTGTAAAAGTCCATCAACTTCAATATCCAACGCATCTCCAATCAACTCGCCGTCATCTCTCACATAAGACACTATGAGATGGGCAACAGGAACCATAGCCCTAGTTGCAGTAAAATGAAACCTATACGCGTGCATATTATCAACTTGGAATGTATTAGCATTGAGAACATCTCCTCTCCCCATTAAAACATAACTGATATATCTCAACCGTTCAGTACAGTTCACTAATATCTCAACATCGAGATTGACAATAGGTCGTTCAGTTTCGAGCGACACTTGCAGGAACGTGTTGCTGTAGGAAACCGCAGCAGGAATTGGCGAAATGCGTTCTTTGAGGTCTTGGTATTGCGCCTGAAAAAACGCTTCGGGGTTAAATTCTTCAGAATAAATTATATCTACTTAAACGACTTTGACCGATCAAGCAATAAAAAAGTGGAGCTTCTCAACACGTGCTTGTTGAAAGTACGGAACATTTTTTTGGGTAAGCAGAAACTGTTATAAAGCTATTTCATAATTAAGTTGGTGGAAGTTGGATTTCGAGTTGGCCAGTTTGAGTTATCTACACCCACCATTTCTAGTACCCAAGAAACAGAGTGCTTAGTTAGGGGGGTCAACAGTTTTCGAGTCGTTGGCTTAGAAATAATAGGAGTTAAGAAAGAACCGTATTTATAAATGCATTAAGGATCATGAACTAAGTAAAAAAGTGTCTTGTACTTTAAACAACCACTTGTTGGAAAGCTCCACCTCTTTTATTGCTTTACCAGTCAGTCATTTAAATTTACCTCAATTCGGAGAGCTGTGGTGTTTGTTACACTAACCGGAGTGTAAAACTCTAATTTTGCAACACCGTTTTTATCAAGACGGTGCTTCTCAACAATGTAGACTTCATCAGCACGAGAATAACCGTGTCTGACTGTTACTTCGCGATTTTCGGATCTGAGAGGAGTTCCATCGTGATTTGAGACTTTTACCTGGAATTTTCTGATAAAATTTTGGAGAATAAGAGATGGATCGTTACATAAGCGGTGTATTTCAATCCGGGTTTAAAATAATCAGCTGTTTTAATTAAATCCATTTTGTAATTGTATTTATGCAAATGGACTTCAACTGAATTGTTTTGTCTACGACCGGTTGAAGCTTCTTCAACTGTTACATCAACCATAACAACTCTTTCGTATTCATCAGTTAGTTTTAATTCTTTGGCAATATCAAATTCAACAGTAGCTGAGCCTTCGATTGGGATTACTTTTCGGATAGGATTTTGGAAAATTGGTTGAATCACACCGGAAAAAATTGTGGGATACACTGTTACAGTTGCTTCACCTTTGACCTTTTTCCCATAATTATATCTACAAGATTTCAGTTAATTCGGGTTTTTATTTTTAGAATGTTTTTACTGGGTTTGAATATTTGCAACAAGGATGTTATCCTTGAAAGTCATGTGGTTAGGCGCTTGGATATTTACAATAAATTTTGGCAAAATATATTCAGCAACTTCTATAGATTTGCTGAATGTTTGGCCATGTATTTTGACTGAAATATTCCAGTTGCCCAAAACTGGACTATCGCTTAGGTTTATTTCGCCGGTGAAGACTCCACGCAAAGCTTGGATTCCTTTCCATTGTTTAATCCTGTTTCCTTGGCCGTCCTGTGAATTTTCATAATGATATAGAATTTTTAAGAAAGGTTAATATCTTGCGAAAGAGAAGAAAAAAATATTATTGGATATGAACACAATTAAAGGTTAATACTGGTTTCAAAAATGAGTTTTTTTAAGTTGAAATAAAAATTAGAAATGAAAAAATTATTAAAATGCAAAATTGTGAAAAAATGGTACTCTGAAATAGGCTAAAAGGGTATACAGGGTTTTTGAACTTTGACTCAGTCAGTTGGAGCAATTTGCAGGAATTGGGAGTGACTGGGAGGAAAAAAAACGATGAAATGGGAAGGAAGTGGGATAAGGTCTAAAAGAAGAGAAAACCACGTTGTATTAGTAATAAATGTAAAAAAAAAAATTAAACTAATCTTGTAAATGACAGTAGTGAAGCAGATCAGCGCCATTTCAATCTCTTTA
This sequence comes from Tribolium confusum, assembly GCA_029207805.1. Taxonomy (NCBI): domain Eukaryota; kingdom Metazoa; phylum Arthropoda; class Insecta; order Coleoptera; family Tenebrionidae; genus Tribolium; species Tribolium confusum. The sequence goes on from JALGAY010000004.1 coordinate 5,140,855, forward strand.
AAGACCTCTTACTGCTCTGACAAAGAGCTCATGGGACCCCCGATATCTCATATCCTACCATTGTAACAGTCAAGAAAAAAAATAACTATCATTAAACCAAAAAATCTACATTAACAACCTTACAAATCAGGAAAAAAGATATATAAACATGCATTAGAAAAATTAATATAAAAGAAAAAAAAAGGGAAGAAATAAAGAAGATTCCAAAACATTTTAGAAAACGACATCTGGAAGAACCACAATTTGGAAAACGACGTTTAACGAAAAAAAAAAAATATATCTTGAAAAAAGTTGAAAGACGTAAACTGGAAGACAAAAAAAAAGAAAAGAAGGTTTTAGAAAGCAAGATTTTGGAAGGAAATTCTAGAAAAAGTGGAAAGATGTCCGCTGGAAGAAATGAAAGAATAAATAAATTTTTAGCGAAATTTAAGAATCGACGATTGGTAGCAAGAAAAGTAATGAAAGAAGAGAAAGATAAAGAACAACGTAAGAAATGACGATTGGTAAAAAAAGAAAATCAAAAGAAAAAAGATTTTATTAAATCAAAAAAGGTTTTGAAAAGAATCTGAGCAGCGACAAGAAGAGCAAAAGAAAATACGGAAGGAGGTTGAACGCCAATTCAAAAAAAAGCTAAACAAAAAAATTCTAAAATGATATGAAACGATTCTAAAGGAGTCCGAATAACGGCGTTCGGAAAGGAACGAATACCAATAAGAATGACGTCTACGAGAAACTACGAAAGATTCTGGAAGAAAAGGAAGAAGAAGTTTCTAACCAGAAAGATTTAAAAAAAAACAATATATTTAAGAAATTTACAGTTTGCAAAATGCTTTGAAGAGAGACATTTTGGAAGTGAAAAAGGATTTGCAAAACAAGCTAGAAGCAGGGATAATTACGAGGATGTACCGTTAGTGATTCTTCATGTCGTTATGAATAACTGTGTTATTGAGTTTGGTAATCAATGAGTTTCGGGTTATTTGTGTAAAAAAGCTTTTAAATAAAATACAAAAAAGTCCAACTCCTTAAATCGTAAGAAACCCAAAGTAGGCTCTCTCATTTCGTTGGTATTATGAGTGAGATTTAAAGGATTTTGGACGAGAACCCGAATAATTTATCTTTCTGGGTCCGACTTCAAGGACTTAGTCAAGAAAACTGGAGGAACAAATTTGTTTATCACTTGGAAACCTCGACCAAAAGGACGAAAGATGTTTGTCGGTTGAAAGAAACAAGAAAAAGGACTAAAGGAAGTCCTGGAAAAGTAAGGCAAGATTTTGAAAGGATAGAACAAGATTCTAGAAGAGCTTAAAAAATGGTGAAAAAATTCTAGAAGAAAGACTGAATGAAAAAGAAAAAAAAAAAAATTATGTCGTCAAGAAGAAGGAGAATTTAAAGTACAAGGAAGGTTTCTGCAAGACAAAGGAAGATTCTGGGAAAAAAATGAAAAATAGAAAATTGCGACTGAAAGAAAAAAAAAAGAAGCTTTTCACTAAAAAGATTTAAAAAAGGACTAGAAGGACAGGAGAATATTTAAGTAAAAAGATTTGGAAAAGAATCTTCTAGTCTAGAAATTGAAAAAGATCCAGAAAATTACGAGGATTGAACTTGAATTCAGGGATTTTTTGTTCGATAATATTTGTGCTAAAATGTTGTGTAATCATTGAGTTTTCAGTTGTTTTTGACTTCATTTTAAAGGCCTTTAAACACCCTTTCTGCTGATCTACTTATATTTTTATATTCTCTGATATTTCCTTCTTCAAAAACAAAACAAAATTTAATACCTAAGCAGCCGAAAAAAGATAAAAAGAAATATAGGAAGTTCTAGAAGAAGGTGGAACGGAACTAAAAAAATATAGGAAAGGACTAAACTGGATCCGAGCGAAAAAAAATATATTAGATGAGATTGAGTATAAATGATATCTCTTTCAAAGAGAACTAACCGTAACAAAAATGTGTAAGAGTTCATTCCGGACTTCCGCCGCAGGTTTCAGTTGCGAATTAAGTACAACAGCCCGGAACAAAACTTTCGATCCCGGTTTATAAACCGCTCGATCAGTTTGAATAAAAACCGAGTAGCTTTTTTCAACAAACTCCACCGGATAATCGGAATAAAAATCAATTCCGCCTTTTCCGGAAACAACCAATTTGTAATCTCCGTATTCCACATCTCCTACTTCTAACCGGAGAATTCTTGAAGTGTAGGGCTGGACTTCGACACGGTCTTCACTTGTGTAAATTGAGCCATTGGGGGAAATTCCTTGAAGAGTTGCTCTAACTGTCGTAGGTTCAGATGTTTGTTGAATTGAAACAGCGACGTGGTATTCGCTGTTGGGGCGGACTGTTCTTGGTCCCACGACCTTGTAAAACCTACACATACCCGAAAAAAAAAAATTGCAATATTTTGGACTTTCTAAACTGTGATAAGACAAGTGAAAGTTTAATTAATGCCATTAATGGACCAGGAATTTGCAAGTGTAATTGTTATGCAGAAAATTGTAACGAGAAACTTTCACATAGCTGCGAAGTAGTTGAATGACTCAAAATTTTTGGTATTTGTTGTTTGAGGTTCAATGTACGATATTGATGTGGATATAGCACGGTTTTTTACAATGCTGTGACCCGAAAGGATATGATTAAGAATATTGAAGAGAAATGAAAATCACTCATGCATAAACAGAACATCTTGTTATATATTTGATGGCTTAAATGTGAAACTAAAATTTAGTTTCACTTCTTTATAAGTCCTTTCATTTTTTTTAAATGTCAAAAGAACCAGAAAGATAATGCCTAGCAGGTCTTTGTCCAAGATTATGTGGGTTTGAGTATTTCGCTCACGCACTTTTTACATCACAAGATGTGACACTTAATATGGAAAGTGAAACTGAATTAGCACTTAATCATAGTGTCTAAGAAAATTTGATTTTCACTCATCAGATGTTCAAGACCAAATAAGGAAAAGAGTAATTTGATTGGTCACTTTATTTATCTTTGCTGTTTTTGTTACTTGCGGAAAAATATCAGTTTTATTTATAAATAATTGTCCTTGAGTGTTGACAAATTTTTTCTTCTTGTTATGTATTAAGATCAAGATCATGTATTGTATATTCAAAACTCTTTTAGCAACTATAGAATAATAGTAAAATCACGAAACCTTGAAGTGCATACATGACGTTATCCAGCATTTATTATAGTGACACTAATTAAGCATTTCAAATTAAATTTAAAATAATTAAACACGTCTTTAAATTAAGAAAAAACTTCTTACCCTTGGCACCTGACACAGGTGATCAAAAAACCAAAAATTACAAATTTCCACATTTCACTTTATTAAATAAAATCACAACATATTTTTATCACAAAACCAAAATTTTTCAAAAATAATTATTACCACACTAAATTTGTATATTTTTTACACTGTTATAATTGCACTTTTTGTAAAATAAAAATCGCAGTTGTGTCTTGGTGCTCCTATAACCGCGAACTGCACTTGGTATAGTGTTGATTCATGGTGTGGCCCCCAGCCCACCTTATTCTCCTGCTGACCAATCTCTTGGTTTCCTGCGATCACCTCGTGGACATAACTGAATGTTCTTGGCATTGCTTTGTTTACGTTCTGACTTTGCAATTGCAGTAATTGGAACAATGATCGCGGCATTTTCCTGCAAGGTTTGTATCATGACGTCTCATTGAAGTCTCCGCAGAGTGATTTTATCTTGATGTTATTAAATATTAATTGAAATACATTTAAATGTGAATATTTATTTTTAGAATGACTGGAAAAGTAGGTTAGATTTGGATTTGTAAAATGGAAAGTTTTCTTTGTATCTTTAAAGAATTGTTATTCGAAAAACTGTGTTTATGATTTTCTGAAAGAAAGTTTGTGGATGATTTGCAGTTTTATTATTAGATCGTGGAGTATTTCTCAGGCATTAAAAATGTGTTAGTGGATAGTAAAAGACTTCTATTGCTCATTTGCATTATGAGTTTCATTAACGCACTCCAAAGAATTTGTTAAAACCCCTTTTAACGAATTGGTTGATACTAATTTTACAATATCTTGATTTTTGTATAAAGTATGTCATAAAATTTTGGAATTAAATTTTCTTAATTAACTAAGGTACGATCAACGGCAAAATATTGTATCTAACTCTTTTGTCATAAACAAATTTGTTGGTTAAATAACCACTTTATTGTACAACTGTCCACAAAAGGCATAATTTAGAAACCGGTCACAAAATTCGTTTTAAATCAGAATAAACATTGTCCATTTTAACTTTTCAGAGTAGTACCAGCTGAAACGTTATATATTTTATTAATTGGATTATCCTCTATCAAAATGACCAACTACAACGATTTTTTTATGTTTCAGAGTATGGGAATTTGAAAAAAAACTTAAAATTTGGACTTTTTTAATATTCGTTTTTTTTTATTTTTACACCGAGCTATCTCAGGAACCATAATAGCCATCAAGTTGATTTTTGTTGCGTTCGAATGTAAAGACATGAACGATTTTGGTCTTTTAATTCAAAGAATTTTTTTCTATTTTTAATATTTTTTTTGAAAACCTAAAGTCGAACTTCCGGTATCACGGTAATCAATTATAGACGATGCAAACAAAATTTTTATTATTAGAGATAGACCCTTACATTAAGCGAGCGAAATGTAGAGAAATAATTCGGGAGGTTTTTGGTAAAACCAAAATTAGATTATTTTTTGTCGATTTCGAGATATGATTTTTTTTAAAACGATGACGCCTGCATTACTTGCGCGTTGAGAGTTGGTAGCTTATTTAGACTCTTACGAATCGTATATACCGGAAAAAGCTAATATTTTTATAATAATAATATTAGTAATATAATAATAATAATAAAAAGAAGAAGAAGAAAAAGTCGAAGAAGAAAAATAATAATAATTGGCGATCAACGAAATAATTCTTATTGTCACACTTTAGTAATAATTTGCTTTCGAACATTATTTAATAGGAAGTGGTTTTTAAAAATAACAAGACAACTACATTTGAGAAAGGACATTATTTCAAAAATATTGAAGAGCTTTAGGGACAGAGGATCTATTAGTACTCGACCTAAAACTGGAAACACGATTGCCCATTTCAAACTTTTGTATTTTTCTTATCTATTTTATTCGCTCTTTTAAAAACTGTAAAACATAAAATATTTTATCGACAGCTTTTTGTGTCAATCGGTGTTAAAAATTTAACTAACGAATGTATAGAATATTTTATTTTAAAGCACAAAAAACTTTAATAAAACATTATTTTATTAACAAACTACAAATGACTTGAATTATAAAAACAAAAAACAAAGAGTATTTAATAATTTTTTGCCATATGTTTGATGGTTTTTTGATATCTTATATCTTATCCAAACAATTTTTTTTTAATCTGCTTGTACAGATTCAGAGATCTGCTAGGAAAAGTTTACTGTCGGTACCATTAAACACGGAGGCGGTAACACAGTTAGTACAAATGAAACTATGGATAAATTTAAGTATTTAGAAATACTAAAAAATACAATGCTACCTTATGCTGACGACAATTTGCCTCTGAGAAGGATATTTCAGCATGATAACTACCCAAAACACACGGCAAAAATTGTGAAAAAAATTTTTCACGCACAATTTTATGCAAGTTTTGAACGAAGTTTGGAGTTTCATTTTATAAGAGACCATTATTGATGAATTAATTAACTCAATATATCGCGGTGATCGCAAATAAAGAGTATACAACAAAATGTTTTGAAATAAATATTAATAAAACTCTTTTCAATATCAGTTGCTTTACTTTTGCTTCCCCTAAATTTAATGTTTTCATTTTTCTATCCATAGATTCAAAGATATTACCTAGTAACAATTATAATGCAATTCTATTTTTTATTAAGGGTGTTAGTATTAAACATTAAATACTATGCAAGTAAGTATTGTATAAAACACAATTGTAAAATCGACAAGTTGTTTTATTTTTGCTCTGTACAGTATGTACCAATTTTTCTAATGTCTTTTCCCAATAACTGTACAGCTTTCATTAAATTTCATTTCACTACATTATCAAAAATGTGTTTGTGTGCAGAAATTTAAAATGTTATGACGATTGTAAATATCAAGATTTTGACAATCGGCTCAATTTTGTAAAAGATATAGAAGATGTTAAATTTTGAATATAATCTATTAATTTATTTCTAATTAAAAATTTATGATAATATACATTTTTTCTAATTTTACTAATTTTATTTAATAGTACAAAATATAAAAAATCTTGATTGCTTATTGTATTATGGCAGGGTGATGAATTTATCAATTTAATTATTTGTCAGGTGAGGAAAATGGTCATATAGAAAAACCACATATAGAAAATTATCGAATCAGAATTCAGTATTATTTTTATTATCACCATTATAATTATGAAAATCTTTGTTTTTCCTGGCATATACCTACGATCAATAGTCCAAACAAGCCTCCATCTCACAGCGCGCTAATAAAGCGGATGGTCACCATTTTAAAAAATCATATCTCGTAATTCCCAAAAAATAATCTAATTCTGGTTTTACTAAAAACTTTCTGGATCATTTCTCTACATTTCGTTCGCTTAATGTAGGGGTTTATCTCTAATAATAAAAATTTTGGTCGCATCGTTTATAATTGATTACCGTGACACCGGAAGTTCGACTTTAGCTTATCAAAAAATATATTAAAAAGAGAAGTAAAATACTTTTGAAAAAAATACTTATGAAAAAATGTCTTAATTGGTCATTTCAGATAATCTAATTAAAATTTCAGCTGGTCCTACACCAAAAAGTTAAAATAGACGATTTTTATCCTGATATCTGAGATGATTTCCCTCCACTATACTTTCAAAGCGTGCGCGCTCTGACGGCAAACCCTATGAACTCAGCGCTAATTTTAACGTAAATACACATTAAAAAAAACTTAAAACTGAAAAGATTTTTCTAAATTATTAAATGATGATAATATTTGGCATATTTTTCTAGACAAGTAAGTCTAATTTGATGTTTTAAGATTTTGTAAATTATGAGATATTGATTTGTTTATATTGGCAACAATATTTAAATAAATAATTGATTAAAAAAGTTGAAAATAGTTAAGCGCCCTTTACTTTTATATTATCAATTTACAAAAAAAAATTACAGTATTTTCTCAAAATTTAGACCTAAAAGAATGTCATAGAAAAAATTAAAACACGTTTTTTTTAAATAAAACAATGGAACTTTTTTTTCATTTATCTCAATTACGCAATTAAAAAACACGTCTTTTGATGTATAATATATTAAAAATACATATTTAAAGACCAAAAAAATGTCAGAAAAGTTTCTAAGGGGGTCTGACTAGCCTTAAGTGCGTTAAATTAGATAATTTAATTTAACTTATTGTTTAAACAGAATGTATTAAATTGAAGGATAAACATCTTTATAGAATTTTAAGAGAAGCATTAGACAATGACAGTTATTCTTGAGACTTTGTCTTATTTTAGTCCTTTGTATTGGTGTCATTTTAGTAGTGTCTTATGAATTATCTTTGAATTGGATAAAGACAAGAACATAGTAAAAAATTATGTCAATTTTTAAATTTTGACAACAAAGAAGGTTGTAAAACCGCGCCAATGAAATTTTGGTCGTCAAACTGACTTTTGACACTATAAAAAATGCTCAATTATATGCTTTGTTAATTTTTTGGCATGGAGCTGTCAGCTATTGTTTCTTTTTTTTTCAGTTCGCTCAAAATTCTTCTAACCGCTGAAAAAGTATTCAAACATTTATTTAAAAAAGCAATCTGACCTCATTTTGATAACCAAAACTTTGTTCTCACCTCTGTACGTCATTTTTTAAATAGCACTCTATATTTTAATATATTATTTAATATAGAAAAAAATTAAGTTATGTATTAATATTTCAAAGGTAACGGGTTATCCACCACTGGCACTGCTTCAAAGCTGATATTTTTCTGTACTTACCCAACATTTGGCAGGAATAAAAAGTATCTCCAGGTAAAAAGAATAACAACCAAAATTCGAAGTATCCACAAAACGTAGTCTTTTTTATGAATGAGAATGTGTTGTTTGAAGGCTTCTATGTAGGACCTCTCAGTTTCTTGTGTCCGCTCAGAGCCGAGAAATGGCTCCACACTATCACTCATTTTAGATTTGTGATAATTGTCCGAAAATGATAAAATCTGAAATGATACGAATAGTTGGATTTTCGAATACGTTCAAATAAACCATAAAACATTATTGGCTGGGTAAGGACCAGCCAGAAGTGACAGATTTAGGCATGGTCCAGTCTACCAAATCTTTTTTTTAACAGGCTCTATATATATCTTTGTTTATATAACACACTTGTTTGTTGTAAACATCTCTGTGGTCATAACTCATCTACCTCTCTATCTCGACCTATCTCAAATCATTAGTCAAATCTTCCAACAAAAGACACCCCGATTAGGTTCTTACTAATAGCAAAGAGTAGGGATTTACCAAAGGATTAGCAAAGAGTAGGGATAAAGTTTGGGGGTTATTATCACTCTTAGTACTAAAATTTTTTTAAATGTTATATTAGACTTCAAGGGCTGTAAATATAAGCTTTCGAACGCGTATATATACGCTCAGGAAACTCGAGCATAGCCCTCGGTTTTCCAAGCAGCGTTCGAGACTACGAAAAGTGCTTACGGCCTCGAGGTTGATATACTATTTTTTCAACCACCTTAAAAGAACAAAAGAGCATTAAACAGCTTGCGGCCCGCGCTTACCGCCCTTGGGGTCGTAAGCAGAGTCGGTTTCTATAGTAATAATTACACGGAGAGTAAAAAAGCTGTTTGTGTAGCACTTTAGACAGGGAGTTGAAAAAATATATTTAAGAATAAAAAATTAATAAACAATCTTTTTTATGAATACGAAGTTTTGTTAGGTACTTTTTGAACAAATTTTCTATATAGTTTTGACAAAACTTAATGAATCTTATATAAAAAACACAGCGACAACTAAGATTTTTACCTTCATTATCGTTTTCTGTCAAATTCCGTCACAGCAGGAGTGAAAATGAAGTCGTAAATTGAACAGATGTAACTCAGAGTTATTTGCAAGAAAATTATAATTTTATCGCACTTAGATGATTGACACAAAAATTCTCTTAATAACAATATGCAGTGTGAAATTGCAAATGTTGGTACTTGTTAAAAATTGGATAACGTTCATTTGATAACCTCGCCTTCATAAAGATTGATTAGTCTTAAAAAATTATCTGCTTTTTCGTGAGTTTATATTTAACTTTCTGAAAGAGAAACAATCATATTCATTTATGTGATAAAAAAATTTCAACAATTTTAAAACTTATCAAGAAAATTCTGAGGGTGGCACTTCGTTTGAACTAATTCAGCACGGGAGAAGAAACAAGAAAATGGGAGAAAAATTAACAAATTATAACATTTATAACTTTAATTTTAAATTTCAATAATTTTACTTTAATAATTGGTTAAATAATCAAGTAAATACAATTTTAATTAACGAAATTAATAATTTCGCCCAAATTATAGTTTTTCCTTGAGAAATAGAAATAGTGACTTGAATTCTAAAATGTAAATTTTGCTAAAAAAAATCTCCTGCTTGAGCAACAATCAGAATTATTAAAATCTATGACGTCTCTAATCTGGTAAAACCGAAAACAAACATCTGTTAGCATCAGCTCTTTTTCGGGTTTGCCAGTGCAAGATTAGAGATGTCGTAAATCGTGATAATTTTGTTAGCTTAAGTAGGAGATCTTTGTTAATAAGATATATAATTTAACTTACTATTTCTATATTTTGCAAAGATAAAGTAGATTTGTGGAAATTGAAATGTTGATTTAGTTTAGTAAGAACCGTCATAAAAATTTAAAAAATAAAACTAAATTTATATTATATATTTTTACACTATTTTGCCATGAGCTTTCAGAATACAATTAGCGCCAAAAAATTGTGGACACCAAATTTGACAATGACATAAAAATGTGTAAATTTTACTTTTTTTAATTGAAAGTAGGAAAAATGATATGAAAAACCACAAAAAATAAAAAAATCTTTTTATTGAACTAACAGATTTTAGTTTCGAAGCCATTGTTTAATCATCAGTGCATACGTGACAGGAAGAACAATAAATTAGGAAGATACAAAAGTGAGGTTAAAAACTTACCAATAATTTATTTTCTTCACACACAATCACAATATTAGCCAAAGTAATATTAATTAACAACAAAATTGACATAAAAGAGTCGTTTTCACAATATTATTAGGTACATTATAAACAAAAACTGGTTAAACACTTATGACTTTTACAAAATTACCAAAGGTTCACGTACGCAAAGGCTAAGTGACAATTCAAAAATTATAATTTGTTATGTTTTGTACTACCAAAAGCATTTATCATAAGCATAGTTTAAAAAAAAATTGATAGGGGAAATTCTGCTCTTTCCGATAATTTCCAAGGATTTTCGAAGGTTTCCGATTATTTCCGATATATTTTAAAAATCCTAACATTCTGTCGGTATTTTTGGTGATTTTTCCAGAAAAGTACATATTTTTTTAAAGAAAAAATACTCCCTTATGATTTACAACCCTTATGTGGCGCCCTCATTGCTCATTTCTGTTGCCCATTAGATTTACGGATAAAATTTTCAGTTTTCTAATTTCAAGATTTTCTGATTTTAAAACTCTCGAATTTAAAGCTAAAGTCGATAAAACAATAATAAATAATCAATACAAAATTATTTTGAAAATATAAATTTTCTTTTGTGGTAGGCAACTAACATAACAACTGTTTTAGCAACATTTTAAATTATTGTTATTTGTAATAATTTTTTAAATATTTTTAACAGTACATTTTTAACATTATTTATGCCATAATTTTTATTTGTTTTATTACTTTTTTTATTTATATATAAAAAAATATTTTTATTTAAATTTTTGTGTGTATTACTGGTGGGCTAAATAAGATAAAGTATGGTAGTGTCATCTAGAAGGCAATACTTCAAGCAAAGCCAGATAAATTTGTAAATTAAACAAAATCATTTTATAATTTTATAACATTTATTAATTTTGTACAATTTATAATATTCATTTATAAATTAAACAATTAGATTATTTAGTTTTGTAGAAAAACAAATTTTTAATTTTTATTTTACAGAATCCTGTAATGTGAAAGTAAACCATAGATGTCGGGTCAGTCGCAAAATTGTGACTGACGATTATTAATTGAAAATGGCTGACCATTTCGAGTAAATATGATTTTTTTACGGTGGTTTGGTTAAGATTTTTGTATGTGTGGTGGTTTATTAGTGCTTCTTATGACTCTGAAGAAAATCAGGAACGTCTTCCATGTATCTCTAATGCTCAGGTACCCTAATTTCCCCCTTTCACCATACAAAGAAACAACAATCACTCATTGGAAAGATGGATTTTGACAGTTCATAAGTCCAACGAATCCGGCAAGCAAAATAACAACAAAATACTTTCCCCACAATCACCCAAATGTTAAATAAACCTTATTAACAATTTCCCAACACTCCGATTTACCAAACTGTCTTGTCTCTAGGTGTAATAAACCGCACTACCATTTACTTGTTTCCTAGTGAATGGTCCCATCAATATTTTATTTGTTACCATAAATGTAACTATGGAGTTAATACATGACGAGGATAGGCGGAAGAGGCTCGGCCTCCTCCAGGAAAAGATCCAGGATCCAAGAGGGATTGGAAACATCGATTCCCTCCTGGATACTGTCCAGGCACTCCACACCGATTGTGATTATCCAGCCATGAGGAAGATCAAAAACATCGAAATGTATTTAAACAGATGTAAGTAACGTTAGAGGAAAAATTTCATTTGCAAGACGTGATGTAAGAGTTATTACAGCTGCTAATTTATTACCAATAACAAATCTGAATTTTTAATCAAGCATACAGTGGTAATGACAGCATGTCTTTGATCATAACATAAAGATGTCAAACTTTCTGTTGTTATCAAAGACATGACTGTAATCTCTGATTTTGTTTTATAATTGTGGTTTTTTGTTATGTTCATTACGAGATTCCATAATTGTAAAAATATGTTTGTGATAAAAACCTGACGGCTGTTATTTACGTTGTTTGACTAATTGTGCATTTTGATAGTGAAGTAGAAGTTGGCAAAAATGTAATTAAAATTTTTTTTGGCTTAGAACTACATGAAATTGATGTTATTTTATACCTAATATACCCTTTTTATGCATAGTACTTACTGCTTTTTACGACATTTTTAAAAAGGGTGGCGTATAATGTTTTGAAAGGAAAAGGGCTACAAAAAGGTGTATATTTTGTAGCAATTTGTTGTCTTAATATCTCAAAAACAGTTACCAGTTGAAGCTATTTTTTTATTTGAAGCATAATATTGAGCGATCAGATAGTCTAATTTACGTTTGTCATAAATACCCACAGTTAGTTAAAAAAAATAATTATATCATTATACAAATGCTTCTTTTTTAACTGGAACTGTAACTTTTTTGTGAAAACATCAAAACGTTATTGAGGTACAGCTAATATAGAAAAGGGAATATACAGGGTGTCTACAGTGATGTAGAAGTGGTGTGGAGTAATAGTCGGCAAAAACCTAATTAATTTTTTTTTTTGCTTAAAACTACATGAATTTAATGTTATTTTATACCTAATACCTATATTTTAAACGTAGTATTTACTGTCTTTTACGACATTTTTAATAAGGGAAGACTTATAATGTTTTGAAAGGAAAGGGTTACCAAAAGGTGCATAAAAAATTGTATTTTGTGGCAATTTGTTATGTCTTAATATCTCAAAAAACAATTGCAAGTAGAAGCTAAATTTTTTGTTATTTGAAGCATAATAATGAGCGATTCAGATAGTTTAATTTACGTTTGTCATAAATAGCCACAGTTATTCTAAAAAAAATAATTATGTCATGACACAAATGTTTTTTTTTAACTGAAACTTGTTGTGACAACTTAAACGTTAGCGAGATACAGCTATTATACTTCGAAAGGACACTATACAGGAGTCCTTTAAGTGATTTTTACCGGTAAGAAAAATTTTGAACTAACTAATAGGAGACGAAATAGTAATTGATAGCTCAATGTCAAAAGATTTACAATGGTCATAATTGAGCTTTTTTTATGCCAAAAGTCAATTTAATGACCAAGATTTTGTTCCCGCCACTGTATCTAAATTTTTTAAATTTTGACAACATTAAAATAACTATGATTCATTTTTTTTTAATAACACACTCTGTATTTTAGTACATGATTGGCTAAGAATAAAAAATTGATTGATATTATGTATACAATATGTATATGTAACGCCTACAGTTAAAATTTGACCGTAATTTTCTTTCTTGGTTTTTTCAATGGAGCAACCTGTGATATAATATGCGATTTTACAAAAAAATCTTTTCTTTGCATTCCAATGTATTTTTTCTTGTTTTTATTTTGTATGTTTTTATCTTGTAATATGTCAGTTGCACTATATTTCAAAAACAGGTTATTGGCATTTCAAAATAACTAATTTACAAAAACAATATAATTGATCAGTTGGTAAACAGGACGCTATACGCGTTTTTACGTAAATTTTGGCGCCATTGATTAATAAACATTTTAATTCTTTTAATTATATAAGCATAAATTCTATTTATCTACCCAAAAAAATCTGATTTTGAATAATCTTTAGAGAGGCGTAAAAATAAATAAATAAAAACAATGCAATCTTCCATTGAATAGCAGGCATTGCAATAAAAGTTTATAACAATGTAAATGCTATAATGAGTTTTAAAACAATTTCTGATAAAACATTTTATTTTAATTTGATTTAATAACCCCAGCAGGTTTTCTTGTCCTTCACTAATGAAGACGTTTTTACTCCTAATAAAATGTTTCACGTTTTTTTTTAAATATTGTTACAAAAATTATTTTTGTTATTATACAACGTTTTTCTTAAAATAATTTCAGGATTATATTTTATTTATTATGTTCATCCGCAAATATCTCAGTTCTGCTTCATAAAAAAAATGATTCCGATAATTTAACTAATAAGTTTGCGTTATAAATCTTGAAAAACGTTGAATTATATACCTACATTGTGTTAAAATCTCTTATTTTGTCACAAAAATTAAGTTCTGCTGGCAATAAACAATTGTATACATTGTTTTTATGTGGTAAATTATTATATGAGGAATATTGGCCTAATTTATGTAGTTTTTCTTTATTTAATTTTTTGAGGACTTAATGACTTTTTGCTAGTCTTCACAAATAAAGCAAAACATATTTTATTTGTTTAGATGGCGATTTTGCTACCGAAGTCGTCAACCTCCGTATGAAGACCGATGATTTCGAACATATCAAAGTGATAGGACGTGGGGCTTTCGGGAAAGTCCAATTAGTCAGACATAAACACACTCGTCAAGTTTACGCAATGAAACGTTTAAGTAAAGCTGATTTAATCAAACGATCTGATTCTGCTTTTTTTTGGGAAGAAAGACATATAATGGCTCATGCCTCCTCTGAATGGATAGTTCAATTACATTTTGCTTTTCAAGATTCTAAACATTTATACATGGTTATGGATTATATGCCCGGTGGAGATATTGTAAATTTAATGTCAAATTATGAAATTCCTGAAAAATGGGCAAAATTTTATACGATGGAAGTGGTTCTTGCTTTGGATGTTATCCATTCTATGGGTTTTGTTCATAGAGATGTTAAACCAGACAATATGCTTTTGGATAAATATGGTCATTTGAAATTGGCTGATTTTGGTACCTGTATGAGAATGGATGAAGATGGACTTGTTAGATCAAATAATGTAGTTGGTACTCCTGATTATATCTCACCTGAAGTACTTCAAAGTCATGGAAAGGGAATTTATGGACGTGAATGTGATTGGTGGTCTGTAGGAATTTTTCTATATGAAATGTTAGTAGGAGAAACACCATTTTATGCAGATAGTTTACTTGGTACTTACAATAAAATAATGTATCATGAAAATAATTTAACATTTCCTGAAGAAGTGGAAATTTCTAAAGAGGCTATATCTTTAATACAGGGTCTATTATGTGATAGAACTAAACGTTTAGGAAGAAATAACGTTGATGAAATAAAAAATCATCCATTTTTTCGAAATGATCAATGGACTTTTGAAAATTTAAGAAATTCTGCACCTCCTGTAGTACCTGAACTAACAGGCGATGATGACACTAGTAATTTTGATGATTACGAAAAGGAAGAAACGTCTGAAGAAGTT
The DNA here is from genome assembly GCA_029207805.1 of Tribolium confusum. Taxonomy (NCBI): domain Eukaryota; kingdom Metazoa; phylum Arthropoda; class Insecta; order Coleoptera; family Tenebrionidae; genus Tribolium; species Tribolium confusum. Next base: position 5,156,145 of record JALGAY010000004.1, read on the forward strand.
TTTCCAGTGCCAACTAGTTTCATAGGAAACCATTTACCATTCATAGGCTTCACATATAATTCCGATTACCAATTATTATCAAGTAGAAGAAATGATATTGTAGATAGTGGCAAAACAAATCATCTCAACGATAAAGACGCAAATGCTCAATTAACAAAATTACAACAACTCTTAGAACAAGAAAGAAGCAACGTAGAAGAATTAAAAGAAAAACAACGAATTTTAATTGCTCAAATTAGTAGTTTAGCTCAACGTGAATCAGAAATTCGCGAAGAATCATCTAAATACGAGAAAGAATTAACAATTCTCAAACACAACTACAAAGAACTCCAACGCAAAGCAGAGAACGAAAACGAACTCAGAAAGAAAACAGAGAAATACCTAACAGACATCAAACGTACTCTTGAAGAGGAACAAAACAAACGAACGCGTGAAATGAACAATAACCAACAACACAACGATAAAATCAACATTCTCGAGAAACAAGTGAATGACATGCAGGAAAAACTCAAAGTCGAAACGGAAAACTGTCAAAGGTTGCGCAAACAAACCGCTGAACTTACCATGGCAAAAGCAGCTTTTGAACAAAAAGTTGCAGAGTACCAGGCTGTGTTACAGAATTTACAAGCGCAAAGAGATAGTCTTCAAACGGAAGTTGCAACACTTCAAGGACAACTCACTCAGGAAATTGCCGCAAGGACACAAACTTCAGAAGAGTATCGAGTTTTAGAAAACCGATTTCAGAATGTTAACGGAGAGTTAGAGAGGAGTGTACAAAGAGAAAGGAAAATCTTAGCTGATAATACACAACTTACTGAGAAAGTTTCAAATTTGGAAAAGGAATGTGCGTCTTTGTGTTTGGAATTAAAGGCAGCTCAGAATAGGTATCAACAGGAAGTGAGGGCACATGAAGAGACTGAAAGAAGTAGGCTGTTAAACAAGGAAGAAGCTAATTTAGAAGTTGTTAAAGGTTGGTATTAAAACAATTTTAACAAATTATTTTGTTAAAACTTTGATTTTTGCATGCAGAACTAATGGATAAAATTATTAAGGGTAACAATATTTATTCTTTGTAGTAGATTTAGATAAATTTTTCTAAGAAATACTGGATGTTTGTTTATAATTTTCTCAATTTTTAGCTCTTCAAGCGAAACTAAATGAAGAAAAAAGTGCTCGTCAAAAAGCTGATTTAAACACCCAAGAGAAAGAGCGTCAAATATCAATGTTGTCGGTTGACTATCGGCAAATACAACAACGTCTTCAAAAACTAGAAGGTGAACATCGTCAAGAAGTTGAGAAAGTCAAAGCTTTACACAGTCAGCTTGAACAAGAGCAACAAAAGAAAACAGTTTTGCAATCAGAAATGAGTCATCATATTTCTGAAGTTGCTAAACTTAAAGCACGTGAATCTCAATTGAGTGTAGAATTAAATCAAGTTCAAGAAGCTAAGAAGAAATTAGAAGAAGATTTGTTTAAATTAAAGAGAGATTGGCAAATGGAACAACTTCAAATGAAAGAGTTGCAAGATTCATTAGAGACCGAACAATACTTCTCTACTTTGTATAAAACACAAACTAATGAACTAAGAGAAGAATTGGACGAGAAGAATAAAATTAATAAAGAATTTGAAGAAGAATGTGCTTCGTTGAAACATCAATGTCAGATTGCACTTGCAAGAGCTGATTCTGAAGCTTTAGCTAGATCTATAGCTGAGGAAACAATTGCTGATCTTGAGAAAGAAAAGACAATGAAAGAACTTGAATTGAAAGATTTGCTGGCAAAACATCGAAGTGAGCTTAATTCTAAAGAAGTTATTATTAATTCTTTGAAAGATCGTGAAATGGATTTGAAGAAATCAAATGAGCAATTATCGAAAGATCGGGAAGATATTAGCAGACAATTGAGACAGCTTCAAGAAGATTTTAATAAGAAATCTGGAAACAACGAAGAAATTGATAAATTGAAGAGCAAATTACAGACTGAATCCTTGCTGAAACAACAAGCAGTTAATAAGCTTCACGAAATTTTGAATAGGAAAGATTTGAGAGAAATAAAGGGTAAAAGTAAGATTTCTAATGCTGATTTGAGAAGAAAAGAGAAAGATCTGAAGAAGTTGCAACAAGAATTAAGTCAAGAAAGGGATAAATTTAATCATCAAATCAGTAGTTTCCAGATGCGTATACAAGAATTGACGGCTCAATGTAATGAAGAAAGTGCGTCAAAACAAAGACTTCAAATGGAATTGGACAGTAAAGATTCAGAAATTGAACAACTTCAATTGAAATTGGCAACACTTAATAGCGAGACTGCTTCTTTAAGTTCAGCTGATAACGAAGGTGATGAAATCAATTCAGATTCAGTGTTTGAAGGTTGGTTGTCAATACCATTAAAGCAAAACATTAAAAGACATGGATGGAAAAAACAATACGTCGTTGTGTCAAGTCGGAAAATAATATTTTATAATTCAGAAAATGACAAACAAAATACTGATCCTGTGATTGTTCTTGATCTCTGGTAAAATTTCGTGTTAATAATATAGTTTTGTGTTTTTACTTCTCTTCAATTTTTAGCAAAGTATTTCATGTGCGTTCGGTGACACAAGGTGACGTGATTAGGGCAGATTCCAAAGACATCCCTAGGATATTTCAATTGTTATATGCTGGGGAAGGTGAAGCTAGAAAAACCGACGAACAAAGTAATTCGTTGGATTTTGAAGATAAACCCGGTACTACGATACATAAGGGTCATGAGTTCCTAAATATCTCCTACCATATGCCTACAACTTGTGAAGTCTGTCCTAAACCTATGTGGAATATGTTTAGACCTCCTCCTGCGTTAGAGTGCCGAAGTGAGTGGACTCACTTGTCTATTGTTTGATTCACTCATGCTTGGTAGTCGGGAATTTTACAACCAAAATAAATTTTTCCGCATTCCGTTACGAAATGTAATGATACTTCTTACATAACTGGCTTAAAACCAGAGACGTTTTAATTTTTTATCACTCGTTACGAAAAATAACCTAACGATATTTATTTAAACGGTAACAAAATTAAAATGAAACAACAGAAAATGGTAGCAGCTTTTTTAGCATGAACCACTCTAAATTTACTAGAAGCCTGGCGAACATTGTCATTGCTTCTCTGTTGTTTTCTGGTTTATCTTTCAAAATAGTAAATAAAGTAATAATTTATATGACGGAATTCGGAAGATTTTTGTTAATATTGTTTAACACATAATTTGCAAATCTTGGTCGATTTGTCAAACATTATATCCCGGTCTTTTTATAACTGGTTATATTTGTGTTATAGGGTGTAGAATAAAAATTCATAAAGACCATTTAGAGAAGAAAGAGGACACTGTCCCGCCTTGTAAACTTCATTATGACCCTTCATATGCCAAAGAACTACTCTTGCTTGCCTCTTCACCTGAAGATCAGAAGCTATGGGTGTGTAGACTAAGCCGAAAAATACAAAAATGTGGATTCAAAGCCAACAATTCTAATGCCATAGATTCAGCTAAAATCTCGCCAAGGTGAGTTCACGTAGTGTTGGGCATGCACACGCTGAGCTATTGGTTATTTTTTTTATATTTATATATCTTACGCTTATTGTAAGTTCTGCATATATTCCATCTATTTTTTTAGTATTTTGTATATACATTTTATTTTTGGTATACATGTATTCCATTTTTGATATGTAGTTCTTAGGGCATTGTATTTTTTGATACTCAAATTTTATTTACTTCGACTCGAATCTCCTGAGTAAATCTTGCTATTTGCATGCTTTGGCTTCAGTACTAATTCTCTTCTGTATTTATGATGTATTTTTTATTTAAAAAATTTATATTATCAATAAATTTTATGAAAGTTATTTGGTTTTATTGGAAGTTTTTGCGCTTTTTCACTTGCTTTTGACGGTGAAGGATTTTGATTTGTTTGGCTTTACTACTAAGTGTTTCTTGTGTATTAACAGGGAGTCAACTCGTTCTAGTTTGAAGCCATATATGCCACACAATATTCCACAACGATCTGCAACTCTGCCTGCTAATTCTTCAATGAGTGGCAAATGACATTTGAATAAATAAGTTAACTCTCTCCTGAATGCTTCTAGTTTCATCACTAAAATACTGATACAGATTATTGTTACTCTCTTACATCACTGTATCAAATTTTTGAAAAATCTTAATAGTCTATTTTGTTGTGGCACTAAATCTTAAGATATTTAACATTTATTCTAAAAACTTAAGGTGTCTTATTTAGGCCAATCAATAGAACGTAAAATATATGTTTCTGTGGCAAAAATAGCATCAGATAACCGACTGTGCCATCACATTAAAGATAATCTGTATTTAATTCTAACCCGCAACTAACGTTTAAAATCAAAAAATGTTTTTGTAGTAATGGTATATTAAATTACATATTATTTAAATTAATAAGTAAAGTAATTCGTTTTTAATGTGGTTTTTATTATAAGTTGATAACATCATCTCCTAAAAGCCTTCTTAACCGCACCACAATGTTGGTTGTAATTATAACTCTAGTGCTCTAAAAACCAAATCATACTAGAAACGTATTACTTTATTTTATTGTTGACTGTCACATTCATAAATTTATGGTTTTTGTGATGACAGTTGCTAGTAAAAAACAGAATGTAACTACAGATTGTCTTTAATGTGATGGCTTAGTCAGTTTCCTGCTGTTATTTTTGTCACGAAGAAATCTTCTATTGATTTGGCTTATTTGACATTTACGAATTGTCTCAGTCGGTTGCTAATTGCTAAATCTAACGCTGTACTAATTAAATTTTGTAAAGGTGCTATTTTTGATTTGTAAAAAGTTTTGTATTGATTAAGAAATTGTCTTATCAGTGCTTATAATTTTTTTGACATGACATTCCTTACAGTACAGTAATAACTTTTTTTAATTGTACATTGTTTGTTGTTTTTTTTTTAGATTGTACAAATTATTTTAAAGCGAATTTTCATTTATTGTATATGTATTTATTAATCTTTTTTCTATTTGTGTAAAATTGTGCCTTAAACATTCAGTAGTTATTACTATTGTAATAACTACAACACCGATAAGTTATTTTTTAATATTTTGGCATTTTCAGGTAGTTAAACAATTTTTGCCTTATGTATTATACAAACTGTAAACCAAATGGACAATTCTGAATAAATTGTTCTTATTTATTGATTTTTTTTTAATACCAAAACACAATTTAAAACAGTAATTTATTAATACACTTCCAATAAAACATAAAAAATAATACAAATATAAATATTTATTTTCCAATCCTAGAATAATCCTGCACGTTTTTTCAATTCCTGCTGTTTCCAACGAGGTAACTTCTCAAATTCTAAATATGTCATTTTTAAAATCGATACGAAGTCATCGTGGGTTAAATGTAACTGAAAAAAATATAAATATTGTAAAAAAAAAACGAAAAAAAAGTTGTCAGGAGTGGGATTCGAACCCACGCCCTCAGAGAGGACCAGAACGCTCATAAACCTGCAGAGCAGGCAAGGAAACCTTGAGTCTGGCGCCTTAGACCGCTCGGCCATCCTGACATGTTAGTTAAGAGTGATATAATATAACATATGCTACAATTTGTTTAAAAATAAATTAATCTACAGAAAATTACTGCGTTTATCACGATTTATATCAGATAAGGTACAAATAAATTGATAATTTTTTTTAAAGACAAAAAAATTAAAAATTATTTTAGTTTTTTAATGTATATTCTATCTCGCAAAATTTGGCCGTTGTGACCAAAATCATAAATTTTCAAACAATAATTGATCTTTAGTAGAGTCTTTAGAGATTTTGGATTAAAGGATTATAAAAGACAAATATTGAAACGCCGGTTCTTTTCAAAAATTGTATTATTTTAGTCGCAGTGGCCAATTTTGCCGTGAGAAAGTGGTTGACTGGTTGAGTAGTTTTATTAAGAGAATTTTGTATAAAAACACTCGGTTTTTGTACTATTTTTTGAGACAAATTTTAGATTTTTCTCGGCCGACACAAAATATTTCGGATTTTTTTTTGAAAGGCAATAAAACTAATAAGTAAATTCAGTGTTATTTACCTCTTTATTTAAGGGATCCACTCTTGCAGGAAGCTTATCATTTGGTTCTTTAAGGATATTTAAAGGATATTTATCATACTGATCAAAATCGCTATGTCCTGATATTTTCGCATAACCGTTTGTTTCTTTTCCATTTATTTTAGCATTTTTCATTTCAATATCTTGTCTTCGCTTACCGAAAGATTTATAAGACTACGAAAAAAATATATAAAATACAAAAAAAAATATTTATGGGCACCTACCTTCCATAATGTTTTGTCCCAAGACGGGAAGAATCCTGTAAATGTTGGCGGCTCGAAATTTTGACTTATTTGAATTATTGGTATATTTGTATCTCTTCCACAAGGATCTACATTTAAAAAATATTAATAATAAAGATAAAACGTAAAAAAATACTAACCAGTCTGTAAATATTCGAGAGCCACAAGCAAGCATTGTCTTTGGTCTTCCTTCGAGCTCAAATTACCAATCCATAAATAAAGCACGTGGAAAAAATCAACTAACATGACATTTTCCGGTAAAAGATCGTTCTGATTAAAGAAAAAAATTTCTTCCGCTAGAAAAAAACATTTCTTTAAAAATTATTATTTGTGTCATTACATAAGAAGTTTATAAGCGTTTTATAAAACTTAATTTGTCTCGTGGGGTTCTCAATTTTTAGCTGTAGCTTCGAGTTCTTATGGAAGAACTTTTTATTAGGAACTGCAGGCGACAGTTTAATTAAAATTGAGAGTTTCACCAACAGTTCCTTAAAAATTGAAAAACATGGATACGTAATTAAGACAGTACTGTTTTTTTTAAACGCAGTTTTTTAAGAATAATACTAGTAAAAGAGTACAGTACTTTTAGTAAAATTATCGTCTGTGGCCCCTCATTTTTTACGGAACTATTCCAATTCTTATTTAAGAATAATTAGGAACTATAGGAGTCAATTTTTTTTAAATGGAAAATCTTATTATTAAAATGAGATTTTTAAAGAGCCGTAGGTGACAGTTTCTTAATTAAAATTGGGAGCCACAAGCAATAATTCCTTAAAAATTGAAAAACATGGATACATAATTGAGATATAATTTTTTTTAAAAAAAGCAGTTTTTTAAAAATGATATTAGTAAGAGAGTAAAGGACTTTTAGTAAAATTGTCGCTTGTGGCCCCCTATTTTTTACGGAACTATCACCTGCGGCTTCTACATTTTATGAAACTGTCGTCTGCGGCTTCCAATTCGTATTTAAAAATAATAAGGAACTACAGGCGACAGTTCTTTAAAAATTGAAAATACCATTATTATAATAAGATTTTCAAAGAGCCGCAGGCTACAGTTTATTAATTAAAATTGGGAGCCGCAACAGTTTCCTAAAAATTGAAAAATATGGGTACATAATTGAGACAGTACAGCTTTTGAAAAAAAGCAGTTTTTCAAGAATATTATTAGTAAGAGGGTAGGTATACAGTATGTTTAGTAAAACTGTCGCCTGCTGCTTCTCATTTTTTACGGAAATATCGGCTGCAGCTTTTACATTTTATGAAACTATCGTTTGCGGCTTTCACTTTTTATTTAAGAATAATTAGGAACTACAGGCGACAGTTTTTAAAAAATTGGAAATCTTATTATTAAAATAAGATTTTCAAAGAGCCGCAGGCGACAATTTATTAATTAAAGATAAGAATTGCAAACAACATTTTCTTCAAAATTGAAAAACATGACTACAGAATTGAGACAGTGCTGTTTTTGAAAAAAAGCAGTTTTCTTAAGAATAATATTAGTAAGAGAATAGGTATACAGTATTTTTAGTAAAACTGTCGCCTGTGGCATCTTATTTTTTAAAGAAATATTGCCTACGGCTTCTACATTTTCTGAAACTGTCATCTGCGACTTCCAATGCGGTTTTCAAAGAGCCGCAGGCGACATTTTAATTGAAATTGGGAGTTTCAAGCTAGTTTCTTAAAAAATTAAAAAAAACTATGGACGACAGTTTTTGAAAAATTGGAAATTTTATTAGATATTAAAATAAGATTTACAAGGAGCCGCAGGTGACAGTTTATTAATTAAAATTAGGAGCCCCTAGCAGCAATTTTCTCAAAAATTGAAAAATATGGATACATGATTGAGACAGCACTGTTTTTGAAAAAAAGCAGTTTTTTTAAGAATAAAGTTAGCAAGAGAGTATGTATACAGTATTTTTAGTAAAACTGTCGCCTGTGGCTTCTCATTTTTTACGGAAATATCGCCTGCAGCTTCTACATTTTATGAAACTATCGTTTGCGGCATCCAATTCTTATTTAAGAATAATTAGGAACTATAGGCGCCAGTTTTTAAAAGAGTCAAAATTCTACTATTAAAATTAGATTTTTCAAGCCGCAGGCGGCAGTTTATTTATTAAAATTTGAAGCCGCAAGCAACAATTTCTTAAAAATTTCAAAAAAGCAGTTTTTTAAGAATAATTAAGTAAGAAAGTAGATATTCAGTATTTTTAGTAAAACAGTCGCCTGTGGCCCTCTATTTTTTAAGAAACTGTCGCCTGCGGCTTCTACATTTTATGAAACTGTCGTTTGCGGCTTCCAATTCTTATTTAAGCGTAATTAGGATCTACAGGCGGCAGTTTTTTAAAAACTTGAAAATTATAGTATTGAAATAAGATTTTCAGAACCGTAGGCGACTGTTTATTAGTTAAAATTTGGAGCCACACGCAACAATTTCTCAAACATTGAAAAACATGGATATGTAGTTGAGACAGTCCTGTTTTTGAAAAAGAAGCAATTTTTTAAGAATAATTAGATAAGAGACTAGATATACAGTATTTTTAGTAAAACAGTCGCCTATGGCTTTCCATTTTTTACGGAACTATCGCTTGCGGCTTCTTTATTTTATGAAACTATCGTTTGCGGCTTCCAATTCTTATTTAAAAATAATTAGGAACTACAGGGGATAGTTTTCAAAAAATTGAAAATCTTATTAAAATAGGATTTTTAAAGAGCCGCAGGCGACAATTTATTAATTACACTTGAAAGCCGCAAGCAAAAATTTTTTAAAAATTGAAAAACATGGATATAAAATTCAGACAGTAATGTTTTTCAAAAAAAGCAGTTTTTTTAGAATAATATGAGTAAGAGAGTATACAGTATTTTTAGTAAAACTGTTGCCTGTGGCCCCCCATTTTTTACGAAACTATCGCTTGCGGCTTCTACATTTTATAGAACTGTCATTTGTGGCTTCAAATTCTTATTTAAGAATAATTAAGAACTACATGCGACATTTTTTAAAAAATTGAAAATTTTATTATTAAAATAAAATTTTCAAAGAGCCGCAGAAGACAGTTTATTAATTAAAATTGGGAGCCGCAAGCAACAATTCCTTAAAAATTGAAAAACATGGATACGTAATTAAGACAGTCCTGTTTTTGAAAAAAAAAGCAATTTTAAGAATAATGTTAGTAAGAGAGTAGTACTATTAGTAAAACTGTGACCTGTGGCTTCTCATTTTTTTACGGAATAATCGCCTGCGGCTTCTACATTTTATGAAACTGTCGTTTGCGGCTTCCAATTCTTATTTAAGAATAATTAGGAATTACAGGCGTCATTTTTTTAAAAATTGAAAATCCTATTGATAAAATACGATTTTCCAAGAGCCGCAGGCGACATTAATTAAAATTGGAAGTTTCAACCAACAGTTTCTTAAAAAATAAAGAAAAGGAGAACAACAGTTTTTCAAGAATAATTCGTAGAACAGTATAGTCTTTTTAAAAAAAGGCTTAAGAGCACGAGTGTTTTGAAAGCCCTACCTTTCAAAACGCCGTTAATTTTCGTACAGTGGAAAAGCCTGGGTGGTCGAACATCCCCATCATCCCTCTTTAATTGTGTAGCATAAACTGCTTGACCTCCCAACATATCAAAAAATTCCGGTTTTTCTTTCCCTTCTAAAACCAGCTCGAAATCTTTCCCAGCAAACAATTTCGCCATTTCTCTCTGATCTCCAGTGGAGTAGTGTCCGCACCAGATGAATGCATGTTTTCCCCGTTTTAGCACGTAACAATAATTCGAATTTAATTGAGAAGCTCGGGGTTGGATTTGCACAGCTTTACTGCTGGATAAAGTCGAGCCGAAAATTTGGAGAAAGTACTGCATTGGGTGTTTTAAATTACGACCAGATTCTTAAATGAAAAGCGAAATTAGGGAAAAATAGATTTGAGTTTGTTACCATCAAAATCTGTTCCTTTTCCTTTGAAAACAATTAATTTGCCTTTAAATAATTGTAAGAAATGTGCAGGTTCTCGACCTTGGATAACTCTAGCTTGGAAACCTAAACCACCTAATTCCTCCTCAATTTCCAAAACTTTAACATTTGTATAAGTAATTTCTTCCTGTGTAGCGTGGGATCCCTAGTATAACAATTTTTCCGGTTGAATAACTAAGAAATGCTTTTGGGAATTCTACTCACCAACCAGTAATAAAGTAAATGTCTTTCTTCCGCTGATGTTTGATAGCTGTACAAGACAATGTAACAATCGCCATTGAAAAAGTAACCGTGACGTTCTTTTGGTATCTCAACTATATTGTGCTGCTTTATCCTCCATAAAGTCACACTGCCTGAACCGTCATCAATAAGTTGGGTTTCAGCGGCAAGACTTGGCCGGTCTTCCATAATCACAGCGTCGAATTTTGACACCAGAACTGTTGCTTTACCTAGAAAAGAAGGCACTTATCTTGAAAAAAATAAAAAAAATAAGTGGCTTACCACGACCAGGAGATTTAGTTTCATCCTTCCAAAACGAGAACAACATTTTGAACTCAATTGGCTCAAAACCGTCAACAACTCGAGTCACTTTGGTGTTATTAGGGTACTTCTTTTTTTTCACAAAACCTCGAGCATTTCGTAATGCTTCTCCTCGTTCTTTATCACTTGCTCTCTTCCCGACCCAGACCCAAATTCCGTGGATTTCTTGGTCGATTATAAAAACATCCTAAAGTCAGAAATTAGAATTTTTTTTGGAGAGATTTAGATGTGTTACATCAGCATCCAAATCGCATTGATACAAAGGTCCACTTTTAATTTCTGCAACTCGGTATTTCCCGTTATTTTCGGAACATTTATAAAGTCTGATATTGCTAGATCTGTCAAAAAAATTCTGTGAATCCGATTCGTTTTCAGGTAAAACGTGTCGCTTCTCTAAAGGTAAACATTTGTTCCACTCTTTTTTTTCATCGTCTTGTAAAGTTTTTTCATAACCGTCGTCAACAAAAGCAATATTTGCAATGTTATACTGTTCTTTCATTTCCGTTGCGAGCTAAAAGAATTACGTAAAAACTATTATTGCAATTTCAAGCAATTAAATTCGAATATAACTCTACGTCTTGAAATTATTAGAAAGTCACTCACTTTAGCTGCATTGAATTTTTCAGCAGCGTCTGAAGCTCTTCCTAACCAAACAAATAAAATACTTGAAGTGTGTAAAATAAAAATATCAGCACTGTTGAATTTGTCCCAGGAGATGGTGTCCATTTGGATTAGGACGGGAGTGCATTTTCCTTTGACTTTATACAGTTTTGGAAGTGTCAGCAAAGAAAATTCGGAAGTTAAAATTCTGAAAATTTTTTCAGTCAAACATGAGTGCTATTTTCAATTTAGGAAAACCTTAATCCGCTCTTGAAATAGCTCTTAAACCTCGGACTTTCATTTCCTTGCGTTTCTCGATGTTGGCTTGTAGTTCCGTTAAGAAAATTATCTAATTCAACTGTTTTGTAAGCTGCAACTCCCGATTTGTCAGGTGTAGTACAAGAGCCCAGCCAGAAGTGTACGTGATATTCCAGAGAAGCTCCTTTCACCTCGCGTGACTAAAGAAAATTAGGCAAAAATTTTGGATGTGTCAAAATTTACTTACGACGGAATCAACACCGACTGATTGGCCGTAAGGAGACGAGGCAAAAACTACGTAGGAATCTGTATCGTAAAAAATACCGTATTGGTCTCGTGGGACCGCAATAATGCTCATGTTCTGGAAATTAAAAAAAAATGAGGATCTATTTTGGATTTTTTGTGTAAGACTTACTTCGACACGCCATATTAGGAAAGCTGTTGAAGCTTTGCTAATTTTGCGGAAAGCTACGTCTACGTTGCTGCTGGTGCTTACTCCGTTTGTGTAAGCTTCGTCCTGGAAAAAGTAAAAATTGAGGAAAAAAAGAGAAAAAAGGGAGAAACAATATTTTAATTAAATTTAGGAAAGGCACTAAATTTTATTTAGAAAATTATCAAACAAACAAATCGGTGAGAGTGATTTTCGCCCATCTCGAATGTGCAATGTATTGGTCAGGGGATTGGGTAATCTTGATTTTACGAAAAAATAGTTTTTAGTCTTTAAAAACTCCAGTCGTATAATAAGGACTAAAAACTATTATTTTATGAAATTATAATTAACCAACCTGTTCCTGACCAATAAAATAAAATGGTGTTAAAAATTTTGTGTTTTTTTTAAGAGCACAACACAATTTTTTTGCAAAAAAATGTCAAAAACTAGCCTAAATTACATTTTTGGTACTATGAATTTAAAACTGTTACCAGTCTAGACCTACAAAATCGGTTTACTAAAGCTCAATAAGTGTATGAATTTTAACAAAATTTTGGAAAGTCTCTCCGCTTTTCAGTTTGAGACTGAAAATCAGCTACTTTTCTGAAACTTTTGAAATGAGGTTTTTAATGTACAAAACACGTATCACATTTTTTTTTAATAAACATCTAAATTTAAGTTTTTTGTCTATCTTTAAAACAAAAATAGATCAGAGCATCTTAAAAAATACATTAAAGAGAAAGTGGCGTTTTCCGCTTTAGAGCAGAAAATTTTATATAAGCCCGCATTTGTTGTGTTTTTTTTGTAAATTATAAGTAAACGTTTAATGTACCACTTTTGATTTAAAAATAAAATCAGTTTTTGCTATATTTTTTGCAAATACTTATAATGGCAACGGTTTTTTGACAGATAGGTAGTGGTCAAACAGGCCAATTTAGTAGTTGTAGGATTGCCAGCAGATTAAATTTTACACAGGATTCGGCTAGCGTAAGTAAGTGTAACTTTATAAAAAAAAATTTTAACGCCTTCTGTTTCTATATCATTTAGAAAAAAAGTTTCTAGAAAGTACAACACATTTTTTAAATAGACCATAATACCTATCAACGTTATTGAGAAATCTTGTTTTCGAGAGCTGTCATTTCGAATTAGGGTTATTTTAAGAGGATGATTACTTAATGAGTTATTTCCAATTATTTATTAATATTTTAATCTTTCTAGGGCTGATGACGACTAATTAGTCAAAACCGATACACTTATTAAAGTATTAATAAATAATTGAGAGTAATTTATTGATTAATCAGCCAATTAAAAGTTTGATTATCTGCATTTTACCAAATTTTTTTAAATCTTTACAGTTTACAGTTTAAAACTGGAAACCGGAATCTGTTTCTAATTCTGTATATAATTGTTTTTTTGAAAGATTAAAAATCAGGTTTGCTAAGGGGACATTTTGTATATACAGGGTGAGTCTGCTAAAAGTGTTTCTCAACTTTTCTCAAAAACTAGTTATCACATCAACTTCAAAGTTTGTCATTAAAAACATTGTTTTTTGCGCTACACAGGTGAATTTTTTCAGAATTTTTCTAATATTCCTTCTAATAAATATTAATTAATTTGGTCAAAAAAATCTAAAATATTTCCAATTTTTAACATTATTCTAACAGAAAAGATGTGAAAGTATTATTTTGTGCAAAAAATATTTTAAAATTTCTTTAGATAACTCGAAAAAACAATAAAATTTTTTTGTTTTGTAAGATCTATTTTGGTGCAGCATTGCCAAGCCGAACTTGCCGTAACTTGACAATACCTACCCCTTGTTGCTATCTACGAGTTGTTGCTCAAAAATTAAATGGTAGCATAGATCAAGTAGCAGGTTTTTAAAAAGGTAACTAATTTCTCTTTGAAACGGTGTTTTGCTTTTAAAAATTGGATAAATAGTTTCATAGCTATTGTAAATTAAAATGTGCAAGAGTGATTCTATTCTCTGAAAATAATTTTCTTTTTTACACTTTTTTTAATAAAAAAAACTATAAAATATTTTGTATTTACTTTCCTTTTATGATTGTTTTTAAAATAAAGTTGATTTTATTCAATTTGTTGAAAGTTATGGTATTTTTTTCTATTGTTCGAGCTGTGAAACATTTTTGTAGAATTTTGATCAATAGCAAGTGTATTTTCAAAACAGGTTATGGGACTTAAATTCTGCTATAAGCAAGCAAAGACTACTTGAACCAAATAGAAACTTACTGCAGTGAAAAAAGTTTGATTGAAATTTGCGAATTTTTTTAAACGGTCTGCTCGATTTTGGTTTATCCGAAATAGCTTATAGTAGGACAGCACTAATTTTTTTATTATTATTAAGAGGCAAATACATGACAGGGTTTTTTGGTTTTTTAAAATTTTTATTAAAAAATTGAAACAAACGCTCTTAAAAAATTTAAATTTTAGTTTTTCAGAACGTGTTTTAATATAAAATTTTTGGAAACACCAAAAATTCGTATTATAGGGATCGTGATTTAGACTGAACTACAGACAGGGTACTTTGACAAATTCTTTTGTATTTTAATCTGAATAACATAAATTTAAGATTTTTTTATCTTTCAAAACACTCTCACCTCTTTAAAAAGGTATAAATATAAGCGATTTTAACAAAGTTAATATTTTAGAACTTTTTTAAGGAAGACGACCCTCAAAATAAATTAGACCTGCCCACACCCTCCAGTAAACGTCTATAGATCTCTCAAACTACAAGTCTTAGGAGGACTGGATTTGTGCAGGGGATATCTTAGGCTAATTCAAACTTATTTTTGCTCAAAAGCTCAAAATTTCAGAATTTTATGATTTTTTAAAAAGACTTTTACCTTTATCACCCAGCCTCAGATACGGATTTTGAGCTGTGGTGCATAGGGCTATATCTAATGGTCTGATTTTCATTTTTTTTAATGTAATCTATAGAAATAAACGTAGAATAAAGGAACACGGCAATTTTTCTGTACAAAAAAATTTAGCACTCTTCTACTGTAAACCGTTTCGGATATACCAGAATTGTCTAAACAATTTTCAAAAAAAAAAATTGGCAAATTTTGATCGAACCTTTTTTATTACAGTAAGCTTCTATTTAAGCCCTTTAAATAGTGACCTCTTTAGTAGTAGTGGCGAATTTAGTCTTATGTTATTCTTTAAAAATCGAAGAGTTCAAAATCCACCAGCTGTCACTGTCAGTAACGATAATCCACTTTTCTTAAAAATTGAGAAAATTGGATTATATTCAAAGAACGGAGTAATTCCGGCAAATTTTAATAATTCTGAAACTACTTATCCGATTTTTAAAATTAAAACACTGTTACAAAGAGAATTTAATTACCTTTTTAATGATGTGTCACTTAAACTATGTTGTCATTTAATTTTTGTAGGGGTGGCTACCTCCAACAGGTGTGGATGATACATGTAAACTTTAAAATTATCTCTATAATACGTACCTACACAGATACCGGTACATTTGATAAGTATTATCATTTATTTTATTATTTGCACTTTAGTGGCATTTTTGAGAAAAAATCTTGGTTGTTCTTACCTATTTCTCATGTGTTTTACCCTATATTTACAAAAAAATTGCAAAAACACCTACAGTAAGAAATAGGGTAGTTCTATCCAGAAATTTAGTGAAAAGTGACACTGATAGAGCGTATGTTACAAAAATAGATAATACGCTTTATAGAATTGGATTATTACTTGAAATTGGCGATTTAAAAAAAAATTGTTTTGGTATTCGTGACGTGATTCTTCTTAATAAAGAATACAGATTATTTTTGTTAATTAAGTTGAATTAATTACACAGGAATAAAATTTATTGAAAATTAAAAAATGTCCAAATTTTATTTAGACATTTGTTAGAATTTGTTTAGAATAACATTAAAAATTTTGTTATTGTTATTTAAAACACACTAAATTCTGTTTTTTTTTAATGCCGAAAAGCAGCTAAAGCAATTCAAAATTTGGTACAACTTAAAAATTTTGCTACTCTTTCAAACCTACATAATCACTTTGCTGAAGCTCGATAATCTGCATTTTGGGAAGATTTCCAAAACTCACTCCACTTTTTCACTATCACTGCATCACTAAAGAACTGTAATAAAATCTGGATAATGTAGCTACGATTATAATAATTTAACTTCACGTCTTGGCATAGAATGCGGACAACAACCGGCAAATCGCAAGTTTCTTTAGGATCTTTGAAGTGAGTGACCCCCTCCTATTCTTCCGTAGCCGGTAAGACTTTTACAAAATAGTCTAATAGCTGTTATTTCACAAAAAAATTAATAAATTTCGTTCTAGAACCATTAATCTAAACCAGACGGAATAATTGCTGTAACAAATCTGATTAGAGCCCTTTCGAATCGTTTGTTGTCCTGAAAACTTATAATTTTTCTCTTCTTTGATTCTTAATTGTGTGCAATTATAGGCTTAATTAAGAAAAAAAGCTCCACCTAGATAACAAGCCACAATAAAGAATGCAAATTTTTCTAGTAACATGAAAGCCGATAAATTAGTTTGCGATAATTGGAATTAATAGGTCCTTGGCCTTTTTTAGCTTGATTAATGTTTGAGTAAAAATATTTTAGTGCAATTAAATCGAGACTAGCAGTACCTGTAATCAACTTTTTCCAATTTTTGAGATCTAGCGGTACATTAAAAACTAATTAAATTGTTATTCTTCACGCTGTGTGATTACTTTTGGTAAAGGCGTCCCTTTTTTCACTTACTAATTGCGTCTTGGCATGCAGAATTAATTGCAGTCAAGTTTTTTAAGGTTGGTTAAGTTTTTAATAACTTACGGAAGTCATCTTCCGTGATTCCCTCATAATTGCTTGTGTCGCACTAAGTTTCACTAATTAGCACTGATGACAACTGAAAAACTGGAAGAGATGTGCCCTTGTGGGCTTTGGGAAATAAGTTTAGTTATTTTTTTTGTCCTGGTTTGTATGGAAACTATTTTCGGAGATAATTAAAGTTAATTTCCGAATTTTCAAAGAACGGAAATACGCATTGCTGCTTACAATTGTTTGGCAATATGTAGGATGATGTATTGTGATGATTTCACATTTCACTGCTCTTGGTAAATCTACAAAACCTTAGTCAACAATTTTCTTTTACAATGAAACGTTTTGTAAGGTGTTGATTTAACTTGAGTGGCACTTTAAATTCATTAGCATAATTTATTTTTTATAAAAATAATATTCAGTTAGAAGCAGGAAATTTATTAGTTTTATGCACTAGCTTTACTGCAAGATGTTCAATCAAGAAACCAAATGACCGTTATGCCAGTTATACCAGAGAATATTCAATTACAATCATGTGAACTTAAATTGAGATTTTCCAACGAGTTTTATTATTTTTTTAGAAGAGACAGTATTGTACAACTTGTACAACACATGTCATGATTTTATGACGGTCATTGCATTATTATTCACCGACAAATCTAATAAAAAAATCTAGAAACTAGATCCGGTGAGTTCAAAAAGGAAATTACAAAATTTTTCAGATAGAGTATCTCAGGATTGTGGTTATACATAATTTATATGACATCGGTGACACTTTATTGACTGCAGAATGTAGTTAATAAATAATGCAGATTATTTTCTTTGTGTTGCCATAAGTTTTTATTGTAAGACATCGATGCAGTTGATAAAGTACAACTTTGAAATGTAGTTGTAAATCAAGCAGCAAATATTAGAATAAATGATACTTTTACTGGCTATAATTTAATGTAAAATTACAATTTAACATATATTTATTTTTTATATAATTCAGAAATTTTTAAAAAGACTTTTCAAATTATGTTGCGGTAAACTTGCTGACAATCCTTAGATATGCATTTACCGGCAGAAGAACTCGCTCTGTTATTTACAAAATTCAAATTGTACTGATTTTACGGTTTCCGTTAGATTGGAGCACTTTACTTTAAGCAGAAAAATTAAATAATTGAATAAAAAAGAAAACAATTTATAATAGTATACGCCAGTTCCAATTCACAGGATTTGTTAGGATATAACGTTCCGTTTTTCTCTTTTTTGTATTATTGTCATCTAATCTTTTAATCTTGAAAGAAAAATAATGTGATTTTATTATGAGCTGGACTACATAAAATAATAAAAACATATCTCTTGTGAATATACTGAGGATGTAATTGTTTCCACTGATTTAACGAATATTTATTTAATTGTATAAATTAAAATTGTATAAGTGTGATAGATCTTTTATTATAGTCGACCACTGAGTAACTTCGGAACAAATTCTACTTATACAGCATAAGAAAAAATGGCTTCTTTTCTCTTTTTTTCTTAATGGATTATGTCTGGGGTGTACCAAGCTCTATTTAGGAGTCAACTAACCAAATTACGAAAGCAAAATGGCTACTTCTTTCATTTTATGTTTATATATATATATCTATAGATAGTAAATATATGAAAGTATCAAAAAGACTTTTGTATTTTATCGTAATTTTAATATTTTCTTTACATCAACTTGGCTCATGTTTCGTATAATCAGTTTTCGACTCTTATAACAACTTAACAAGGTAACTAACATAATTTTGTCAGTAAAAAATTTTACCATCTATGTTCTTCTCGAGCTTTTGAGAAAGGTTTAAAAGTAATAAAACCAAAACGTCAAGCAAGTATGAACGTGTTTTACTCAAAAAATTAGACCAAATCCTTCTATTTTACATATATAATATCAAAAAGACTTTTGAAAATTCCACTTGAATTTATCAGTGGATAAAATTAGTCGACATTTGCTTTACCAATTGATAAACTCCGTACAGCGGCCTGCTTTATTGCTACATTTAGTAGGTTTTTGTTTTTTGAGCTATTTTATAACAATTAGATATCTTAAAAATTTAGGTTTTAGATTTAAATTAATTTGAATTGTAAAAAGTGTCAAAAAGAGATTTCTTTGCTTGACCAACTAAATTTATTTAGCAAAATTTTGTTACTATCAACATAATCCAACAGGTGGTATATTTTTTAAGATTATTTGTTGAACCAAATTTCAAAATATTGAGAAAACAAAATGTACCTTAGAACTGCAAATTAAATTTTCTCTAATTTAAACAGTATTTATGCTATAATGTTGATTTACAACAAAGAACTTATCTAATTCAATGTTACGGAACTGGGGAAAAGTGCTACCAAGTTGTTATCACAAAATTCAACCAAAAATACTCGGAAGTTACTATTTCAAATTTCGGTGCAAAAAACTGGTGACCAAATTTCTTAAAACGGGCTCGGTTTTAAACATTAAGAAGTCAAAGAAGTTGTTCAATGAAGACGATGCTGCTTCAGTTTTTGCCGTTCATTTCACAAGAGAAGCTCTAAGGTTGTCTTTAAGAAGGAGGGCAATACAAACTGGGACAAGTAAATCACATTTACAAAAAATCTTCAAGAAGAACAAAATTTTGCCATTTAAATCGCAATTTAGAAAATGGTGATGAAGTCAATAGTCAATAGTCTAATCAACCTTTTCAACTAATGGAGTCGTTTTATCTCAACATTGCCGGTACTGGAGTGAAACGAATCCAAACTTGAGGATTTCTTGTTGCAGACAATATTTTAGAAAACTTAATGTATAGTGTGCGGTTTTGTATCATGACATTATTAGCCCATATTTTTTATCAGAATTTAAACCTTAATTTATATCTGGAAATATTGCAAAAATTGTTAGCTGATAAACTAAATGAATTGACGTTAAACTACCGAATGGAAATATTTTACTAACACGATGGGTGCCCTGCTCATTATGCCAGCATTGTTTGCCAGTGGCTCAATACAAAGTTTTATGATAACTGGACAGGGAGAGATGGTAGCATTTATGGCCACCTAGAAGTCCTGATCTCACAATAATGGACTTTTATCTGTGAGATCGTTTAAAACAAATTGTATAAGTGAGCCACTAGACAATAATGTAGAGCAATTAAAAAATAGGATACAAAATTCAATCCAGTCTTTAGCAATCTTAGAAATAAGACGCCGTTTCAATGAATTCAGAGCTCGCATTGAAATCAGTGCAGAAAAAGGAGGAGCATTATTTGAACTGAAAATTATACACTGCTCCAATAAATTAACGCACCACTTGAATTTTTTTGAAAATTGAAACATGTATTCGGCCAATTGGTACAAAATTAAGAAAAATTTAACAAAAACATTTGTTTAAAGTAAATTAATATCTAATGTGTCCAAAATAGAAAAATAAACCGGAAACAAAATTTTATTAAAGTTACGCCGTTATAAAAGTTACAGAAAACATCTTAATATCGCGTATTTCCACCTCTACTTTGAATAACCGCTGCACATCTTCGTTCCATACTCAAAATTAACGAACTTATGTCTTCTTGATTTAAGTTATTCCAAATTTCATTTAGTTGAGAACCTACCTCTTGAAGATGGACAGGAGGATGTGGAAGATTTTTTAAACGTTTCCCGAGAATGTCCCAAACATGCTCAATAGGATTCAGGTCAGGGCTTCGAGCTGGCCAATCCAAAACATTGATTTCTGCCTAATTCAAGTAATCTTTAACAATTCGGGCAGTGTGGGGTTTTGCGTTATCTTGCATTAACAAAAAATTTGGACCAATATAAGGGGCATATGGTACGACATGATCTTCAAGAATGTCTGTTATGTAACGGTCCGCATCTATAGAGCCATTATTTACAACCACTAACTCCGTGCGAGCTTGTAAGGAAATACCACCCCAAACCATTACTGAGCCTCCACCAAACAATGTGGTATTCTGAATGTTACACTGTGCGTACCACTCATTTGGTCTACGATACACACGAACACGTCTATCGCAATTGTAAAGGCAAAATTTTGACTCATCCGTAAAAAGAACAGACTCCCAATCCTCTCTTTGCAAATTTATGTGCTTTCTAGCAAATTGTAATCGGGCTCTGCGGTGTTCTGCAGTCAATGCAGGACCACGAGCAGGAATATGGGATGTTAAATTATCCTCCTTAAGTCTTCTAACAGTTTCGGTACTGATTTGAATTCTTTCTGCGTCACGGAATTCAGTTTGTAGCTTCCTGGCGGTTACAAAGCGTTCCCTTAGCGCAGATATTCTTAAAAATCTATCCTGGGTAGGAGTGGTTTTTCTTTTTCTTCCTTGCCCAGGTCTTCTGAGGTGACTTCCTGTCTCTTTGTACCTTTGTATCATACGCAAAACTGACGTATGAAATACACCAAACCTTTCACCAATTCTTCTGTAGCTCCATCCTTCCTCCAACAAAACCACAGTTTGGGCGCATTCTTCTCGAGTCAAATTTCTCATAATGTTTTTATTATTGTTTCAAATGATAAAAACTATCCACAGAACGGCAAATTAAAATAACAATAAAACGAAATTACAAATTAACACAATTTAAAAATGAAAATTATTTTAAAATTTCTGCTTAAAAAACTATTAAACTTAAATTTCTTACTTTAATGTCAAAACTTTTATTACAATGGATAACTAGATTATAGCTTGATTAAACCTTCTCAACCAAAGTTGTCAAATGTACATAGTTTTAATTTTTTTACTTTATTTTTAAGTGGTGCGTTAATTTCTTGGAGCAGTGTAGTTTAGCTTTCTAAGAATTTTATTTTATTTTACCATTTGTTAAATTTATTAAATAAAACTTGAGCCTAATTTGAATATTTTCTAGCAATAAAATGATACTACCTCGAGAACTGGTCGAGTTAAATAAAAAGTAATTTGTTTTTTGGGGATTTGAAAACATGCAGGGCGAATCAACAAGAGTGAAATTTTCTGAGAAATTAAAAATAAGAAATTGTTTCCTCTTTTAAAGTCGATCTGGGCACATACTGTAGATAAGATCAAAATAATTATACAATGGTTCTAAAGAATAGAATGGTGGTAATGTGATAATAATCATTAATGGCATTATTCACCACACTTGGGATTTTTTTGATTTGGTTCATTGACTACAAAGAGAAAAGTGTCTTGTAAATGAATGGTTAGCGGACAAATGCATTAGCCTTGATTTGATGATTGAATGTTTCCAACTTGCAACTTTACGAAATAAGTATTATTGCATTTAATCAATTATCTAATTAGTGACAAGTTAAAATAATAAATGGATAAATGCTCTAGCCTCTGAAGAAATCTCTACTTTTTTTATTTAGAAGCATCACGTATTTTTGTGTGATTGTGGTTACATTAATTTGCCATAAATTTTCACTTAACAATCTAAAAAAGGAACTCCAAAACTAAAGAAACCTCCTAGAAATTTTTGGGAAATTCTCTCGGAATTCCTTAAAATATTTAGTAGTCTTACGACCTGTCTCGTACACAAGGATCAATTTCCTCTTTTTTGCAATGCAGTTTATATCGGTCAGACAGGACGGAGAATTGAAACCAGAATTCGTGAATATTTAAGGAGAATAGAAAAGTACAAATATACAGTAGGTAGCTTCTCGTATTTTTATTTTCGTTTATTTTTTTTATCCTTCTGATAGTTCTAGAACCCTTCACAGCTGTAATAACGGTTATTCTTTAAATATTTTTTTAGTCGATTATTTATCAAGATCTAGCTATAAAAAATACAACAAAACAGTTGACTGGTAATAATAAACTTGTTTCTAAGAAAATTTCAAGAGCAAATAAAATGTGACATTTTTGTGACAAACCCGTCATTCTTTGGCCAGTTTTTGTAATAAAAATAAATCATGTGTTTTCGTAAAGTATAAAATTAATTGTTTATATAAAAAACTGTTGAAATTTTTTACAGTTTTTTGTCAATTTGGTAAACTTCAACGTTCTGTCATTTAATAAAATTATTAGTTAAAGATGAATGAAACTCCTGAAACCGCCTCTACATAAAACAAAGGTAAGTGAACCGCCACAAATGAACGTAAATGAAGGTGTATTAAACATAAGAATATAGACTATAAAATTTTATTACCAACTGCGACTAGTAGATACTGTTTGTCGTAACAGTTTATTATAGCATTCATCAAACAGTATAATTTCTCAAGTTTTGTCGTTTTAATTTGTCTTACTGTTCCGTTTTACGATTGCTTTAAATTAATATCTTGTAATTAGAACAAGAATTTTTTTGTAAGTAGAAATCTGAGAAAATCTGAGACACGAAATAACTCTCAGCTAGATTATTTTAATATTTTTTGTAAAATTGCACATTGCGATGACGCACATGGCAACCTGTGGCCTAGACGCCTTGCGTCGGCATCGATCCATTTTATTTCACCAAATCTACATGCCATACTCGATACTAGAACAAGTGCTAACAACAAATTTATCTCAAAACCACAAGCATTAACTGATAAAGCCGTGAGTTTCTATACTAGATTAATCCAATATTAATTACAAATATAAATATTTAAAAGAAAAATTTCTTTTTTTCAGTGAAGCGTTTAACATTCACCTTGTAAACGTATCAGAAATTTCCTCTTGGCAAGAGTATCACTCCGTGTTTGTGTTGTATGCTGATAAGAAGGACTGATTTGTTTTAATAACAACATATCTTCGGTCCATTACTAGCTTTAAGATTTTTTGATAGAAACAGAAATTTTTGCAAAATGAGTAAACATTTACAAACTGTTGCAGCAATGGCCTGCATGAAAAGTCTCTTAATGATCTTCAATTTTGTCTTTTGGGTGAGTAGAAATCTTTTGGAAACTTACCATTACAAATATACTAATTTGGCACCGAAATTTGCCACAAAAGACACCCGATTGATAGCTACACCAAGAGCCACGTTATTAATTTTGTTTGATTTAGATATCTGGGATTGCTATTTTGGCTATCGGGATATGGATGGAGGTGGAGCTTTATAAGTATATGGAAATGAGTACAGAGTTTTCAGGTACCGCTCCCTACGTTTTAATCGGTACTGGTTCTCTTATAATTTTGATTGGATCTTTGGCCTGTTGTTGCACTGTAAAGGGCCAACCTGTTCTTCTTTACGTTGTAAGTTTCTTATCTTATAATTAAAGTTGTGACACTGCGAATGATAGGAATATTTTTATCTCTAATAGCTTAGGCCCTAGAGACGCTTAAAAATGGGAAGGAGTTGAAAAAAATATTTATTTAAAGATTCTAGTACAGTATGTAAAGCATTTACTTTATTAAGAGAAGTATTTACCAATTTCTCTAGTATAGGGATTCCAATGCAAACGCGCGAATCTGTAGCTTGTTTATTTATATAAAAAAAAATGGTTGTCGCTACGAGTATTGTACTAACATGAACTACATTTTGACTTTTTTAAATTTTTAATTACATTGCTTTTAAATATTAATGATTTTTTAACAATTATTTTATATTATTTATAAACATTTTTTGGAATCACTTTTAGTCATTTTGTAGTTAATAATTAGAAGAATGATTGTGCCAAATTTTGTTAAAATATTTTTCTAAATAAAAGTGCTTCAGATTTGCGCGTTTACATTGGAATTTCCATAAGAGAAATTACCTCCATACTCCTCTTAACAATTTTTTCCTAACAGCAATATATATTAGGTTTGTTCAAATCGGTTCAGAATTGTACTACACATGAGTAGAAGCGTTTTAGCGAACCTAAATTTCTATTGCTCATGCCCAGTACAGTTCTGAACCTGTCTAATGAACATTAATTATTAATGCAGTAAATGCTTTATATTAAAATACGAGAAAGAATGCTCAACTTTTTCTCATCTTTAAACGTCTTTAGGACTTAAACTAATACAAATATTTTTTTAATGTTTTGAACTGTTGTATTATAACAAGAGAAGGAAATATACAGGATGTTCGTAAAATTGTTTACAAGTAATGCAGTAATGAAGAACGCTACACTGTGGAACCGAAAAAAATGTTAAAAATTTTTTTTTTACATAACTCAAAAAACTGAGATACTCATGAGTCTTTGATTTATATCTAAACTGATTTTTTAGATACTATTTTCCAAATAATTTTGTCATATTTTTTTGTATAATTATGATACTATAGATGCCCAAAAAAATGGTAAAATCTACGATAAACACGTTAAATTTACTGCTATAATTTTGAGTTTGGCGCTTTATCTACTATTTGCACGAGTGATAATTCACAGTTTCAACTGTTTTAATCAGATTTAAATTGGATTGACACAATCAACTGAATTGTTGTCTCGGTTACTTATAATCGGTTCATAGAGGAAAGTAAGACTACAAGAAGTTGTAGATAAATATTAAAATTGGTAGTGACAGTATGACAAAGTCTAACTCCTAAAGCAAAAATTATTTGCTCTTACCAAATTTACCACAAATTTTTTTTTTTCAACTGTGCGAATGCTCTGTTTAATGACGTTTGGGGAAGTTTAACTCTGATGTGGATAGAAAACACTTGAAAGGGGCAATAAATCTATTCATGTTTATACTACTGTAATGTAATGGATGGTAAGCAGATTATTCTATCGTATCTGCATTTATTTTATTTATTTATATATCAAAAATATGTTTGTCCTTTACATTATCTTTGCGTTTTATATAACCATAGATATGTCCTTCCAAAATCTCTTCCTTTGAGATATTCTTCTGGTATTTTCTCGAACTATTTACTTAAACTTTCTTTCTTTTATTGTTATTTCAAATTATTCCTAACAATATTCTTCTACGAAAATTAAATGAACTGGGGTATTATTTAAAGCAAGTTTTCAATATAATCTACGGTCAGACATTGGAGAATTTCACTATTTCTCCGAACTAACCTACTGAAATGAACTAATAGCAGTACAAAATTGACTGGATTTAATGTCCATCATATAGCTTTTAAGTGTTTTCTGTCTTTGTCGGAGTTAAAATATTCTAAACGTTGTTAAACACCTTTAGAAACGTTGAAAAATGATTTGTTATAAATTTGCTAATAACTAATAAGAAGTACCAATTTTAACAATATTTTTACCGGCAAAACCAGTCACAATCTGTTGTAGTTTTCTTTAGTTATTGCTGTGTAATATTATATCAATTAAGCATCAATTTCTGTCTGTAGAATAATTACCATAGAAATTACACTGCTTACAAACTCTAGGGCGGTAAGCACGGTAAACCCGAGCCGTAAGTAAATTAATGTCCTCTTGTTCTTCTAGGTGGTTGAAAAAAGAGTATACAAGCCTCAAAACTGTAAGCACTTTTTAGTAAATCTTGGGTTTCGCTTTCGGTCTTTTAGACTGCGTTCTCGCCTATAGAAAGTTATAGTTTTGGCCCTTAAGTCTAATATACTACTAAAAAGATTTCAAAACCATTATAAAGCGGTTTTATAAACAATGGCCTATTTTTTAACGAATCTTTTTACGATGTGGCTTATTTGCCGCTTTACGAAAAATGAATCGTACTATGATTACCCTCCACCGACTTAGCCTCAGAAGCCAGTATAAAGGCTGTTTTTTTTCGGAGATTTTCAAAATGATTTGTGGCAGATATGCATACCTTTAAAGGGCATAGAGGATATAGCTAAGTCTGATAGTGTTCCCGAGGGATATGAAATATTATTAGTTGGAAATAATGAGGTCTCTTCAGAGACTGTGAGTTCAAACAAGCCTAGCTTGACCTGGGAATAGCGTCTAGACTTAATTTTAGAAATGTTTCGAGCTGTGTAATTTATGTTAATAAAAAACTTTTTTGTAAATTTACTCTGTTACTACCAGTGTGGTAAAAAAAATCTTGAAATATGGCACTTAGTACAGAATGAAATTATAGATAAAATATTAAATTTGTGAGGCGTTGAGTGAAGTCATAACGGGCCCAATACCAATTTGCATAATTTAATTTCTTCATCCGTGCAATTCTTTCCAAGCCGCAGCTTCAAAATAATAATAAACAATTATTATTTACCGACAAACTCTCTATTTCCGGGTTTGAATATTGTGCGTGAGAGATTGTTAATGCCTTTCTATTTTACTTTCTAGTATGGTGCCTTTTTGGCGATAGTTTTCGTCTTGGAACTTGGTGCTGGAATTTCAATATTTGCATATCGTACGAAATTAAATGAAGGTTTCGACAAAGGCTTAGCTCAAGCAATGGTCAACTACCGGAACGATAGTACACACATTGTTGCCGATTTTGATTTCATGCAGGAAACAGTAAGTAAATCTCAAACCTGACTGACATCAACACCATTCTGGTGCCCTTTAGGTCGTTCAACTCCGACTTATGAATTAGTTATTAAGTTATGTAAACAAAGCGAATTGAGAGTAAGGGGAAAGGAAAATCTATTTATTTCAGTTTATTTAACTGTTTTTATTCAATTTTCTATCAGAGATTAATTAAAGGAAATCTCGAAGGAAATCATCTAGGAGCTTAAGAATCTACAATACAATTTTTTAAAATGCTCTTAAATGTCTTTAAACTTTAAATAAAAAACTCTTCTAATAGTAATTAAATAATAATAATAATAAATAAAGAAATAATAAAAGAATGCTTTGAAGTTACTTCTAATTTTACAGTAATTTTAAAGTCTTTTTTTATTAAATACTAAAAGTTAATAACAAAAAACGGTAAGACTGTGAAAAAAAAACTGTGGCTAATTTACAACGCCAAAAACAATAATTTTTTGGTAAATAAATAACAGATGTGGGTGTATAATGCTAAAACCATGTTTTTTTATAAAAAAATTTTGGCAGCTTGATGTCCTAAAACTAAACACATTTTTTTATAAAATTTTTTAAGATTGTATGAGCAGTACTATATAAAATTCTCTCATTATTTTTTAAAAAAAACTTTTTTTAAATTTTTTAAGTCAAATTTTAAAACAAATTGTGTTTATTTTACATTTTTGTAAGAAAATTACTAATATCAAAAAGAATAAATTTCTCTACAACTTTTGGATAAACATTGTTCTTCAGTAATAGTTCTGTCTAAAACCTTCAGTGGTAGGTAATTAAATTTGAAATTTCTAAATTTTCAAAACGTAACAGTGACTCTAAATCTGGTTGTAAGCGGTGATTATTGGGACCAAATAGGTAGAAGACTAATGTTGAATTTTGAACGACTTTGGCAAAATTGAGTTTTCAGAAATGGTGTGTCTACTTTAGTAAGAAAGGTGCCTTCAAAAGTAACCACAAGCCACGTGACTAAATAAACATGAAAATCGTAAAAAAAAAGTTTGTATATCACTCGTTTTTGAATTTAGGCTATTTACAAAAGCAAGAGAACGCCAGAGTAATTGTTTAGCAAGATTTTTGTTAAATAACACCAATTTTGTGGTTACATTTTATAAGGACAATGATCACTTGGGCTGAGATTACTTCTGAAGCTACTGTATATCCGAAACCGTTATTAGTAGATCAGTGTGTCGATTGTTTTTATGATAGAGATAAAAAACGAAAAGTGTCTAAAATATAAAATCTTATAGAGGTATAAACCTAGATCTCGATCCTTAAAATTAAAACAGATATTTTAAAACTATAAAACTAAGAACTACCTGAGTTTGATAGTGTAGAATGTGTTAGAAGTGTAGAATAGAAACGGAAAACTATAGAAACCATTATGAAACAAGCAATCAACGAACAAATTATAGAAAAGAAGAAAGAGAAGAGAAAAATTGGTGATAAAGCTTGTAGACTACACGAAGAAAAGAAAGACGTAACAACAAAGAAAATATAAGAAGAAAATACACCGAATAGCCAACAAGAATACAAAAACTAAAAAATAGAGTACAGGCAAGTTTGCAAAATAAAGAAGATACAGTACAAGTAAAAGTATAAAGTAGTAGAAAATATTGAGAAAATATACATAAACAAAGAAATAAGAAACTTTTATCTAGGTTGTAAACAAAGATACCAGTCAAAAACAATGTTTTACCAGAATAACTGCAATCAACTAGTGATAAAAGAAGAAGAATTAATAAAAAGATAGGCTGAGATTTTACTGAGGAAGTTTTATATACATTATTACAGAAAGGAAGAACAATAAGTGAAGGGAAATGGAGCAATAGACAAGATCAAGAACAAGAAATACTGACATTTAATAAATACAGAACATTATCAGCAAATAGAAAAACAATAAAAGCCAAAGAGAAAAAAACATTAAAGAACAAATGATAAAATATGGAGGAGAAACTGCTCAAAATAAAGTCTGATATAAGTAAAAGTGTTTGAAAAAATAAATGGATGCTACAAACATAAACAACAGAAATTATAATACTAAATGAATAAACAAAAGCAGGCAAAACAAAGTGCAAAAACTACTAGAAATAGCTGATGACTGAACTACTCAGGACTGCTGCTGAACACCGCATAATAAATATTAGCAACACATAAAGGCTAAAAGAATATACGGAAAAACTAGTAAGTGAATACCAGTGTGGTTTTGGAAAAGAAAGATCGGTCGTAGATCAAATATTTTTGTTGCAAAAATTACAAGAGCAAAGCCATCAATATTGACTAAAAATTTATTTACTTTTTATTGACTTTAAGACAGTTTATGACGGTGCAGTAAATAAAAAACAACTATACCTACCATGTTTTAAAAGATCTTGAAACAGAAACATATAAAAAGATAATAAAATGGCTTATTTGGAAAAAAACATGAACAAAATTAGAGTCCACCAAATGGCATTAAAAATTTTTTGGTTTAATGATCTAAGACAAGGAGATTCACATTTATCTACTTTATTATTATATAGCACTTAAGAAAATACTTCGGCAGACTAATAGATACTGCAAGGTTTCTTTTTCCTTCAACAACATCAATGTCTTGCCTTCGTAGACGGCATCATAGTCATTACAAGGACAAAAAAAGAACTGGTAATAATTGTAAGAAGATTAGTTAGATTAGTACAAATGCTTCTAATATAGGACAGCAAATTAATGAAGAGAAAACTAATTTTATAGTGTAGGAAGACGAAGTATAAAACAGTAGAAATTTAGAAGATATTTAAGTCTACTAAAGTAAAAAGGTTTATCTTCCTAGAAACTGCAATAGAAAGGAAACCAACAAATGTAGAGGAGATAAAAGCAAGAATCTCAGTTGAAAACAGAAGTGTTTTCTATGAACAACGAAACATCGAAGATATAAAACAATAATTCGACCAGTGCTAAGATACGCTTTTGTAGATGGTAGACATTTGGAAAACAAGAACAGTCTGCTATGTTACAGACATAGGAAAGAAAAGTTCTGAGAAGAAAGTTATAGAGGGAAAAAATTAGAAAGAATTTGGACCAGAACTACCAGAAGAACAAATGAATGATTGAGAAGAATGTATAATAATACAAATATTATAGAGAGTAGAATATATCAGGGGGTAGTTAAAGCACAAAAATTTTGATAAAAAGGCCACATAATAAGAGTGAAAATAAGGCTACCAAGGAAAGTATAAAAAAGAAATAAGGACTAGGATTTAACACAGACGATGAGGTAGACCGTAGAGAGAATGAAAACAGAAGTGGAAGACACTCTTCAACAATTAAGAATAAATTAGTGGAAAGAAAAAGCACAAAAAAGGAGAAAAACTGGAGAAAGATCGTTAATGAAGCAATGGCTATTTTTTAAGAAATTTTTATTACTTTAGCTTTCACTGTTTCACTGTATGTATCTAGAAATTTTTAATAATTAATATGGCTTTTGTATGGCCAATTTTAAATGTTTTGAAAACATTTAAGTTTATTAATTTTGCTACAAAAACTTGCAATATTTTTTAAAATTTTGAAAGTAAATATCAATAAATTTCTTGTGCAAATGTACAAAAATTAAAACTATATTTATAAATGTTATGAAAAACATGTTTTTTTAATTTGTCGCTTGATGCTCTGTACAAGTTGGTATAAGTGACACTCAACCTAAGACAGCGTTTTCGAGAAACGATTTTACTCTCCTAAATCTTATCTTTTTTCTTTAGTTCCACTAGCCTCTTGTAACAATAGCCTATTGATTGATGCAGCAATTCAGGCGATTAATTGCATCTTCTTCTTGTTAATAGCTCAACTGTTGCGGAAACCACGGCCCTGACGACTGGTTGAATTTGACTCCTCCGTATCCAATCCCCCTTTCATGTTGCATTAAAGAAAAGTGCGACCCCGAGAAGCGAGATCAAATTTACCACGAAGTGAGTGGCTTTATTTATGTTGATTTTGTTATAAAATGAACTTTCCCAGGGATGTTATGATAAAGTGGTCAACTTTTTGAACGCAAACATCGGAATCGTGGCTGGGGCATCCGTGGGAATCGCATTTTTCCCTCTGATTGGAGTCGTTCTGTCCTGCTGTCTGGCGAGCGTTATTAACAAGGCGAAATACGAGCAGATGGCTTAAATGTACTTCAATGTTTCCACGATTTTCTTCAAAATATTCAATTTAAGCTTCGATTACTCTCTGTGTCTAACTAAGATTAATTACAGCACTACGTGGTTGTTAAACTTGTATTGTTATAAAGTGTCTATTTTATATCTGTGTTGTTAAATTGCAAAGTATACTTATTCGGAATGTTCTCTCTTATATAAAATATTGAGAATGAAGACTTTATTAAACAAATTTTGTTTGTTCCATCCAGAAAAACAGTCAATTCTTTTTAGGGAAAAATATTCAAAACGAGAGAAGCTTGTTTCAACAACAGTTCAGAACTGTACTGAACATGCGCAGTAGAGATTGTGAACCGCTAAAACGGTACTGCGCGTGTGCAGTATCTGAATTGTTATTGGAAGAAATCTATTGTATCTTTGAGAGGCCTAATTGAAACAATTGCCAAAAAATGTATTTTTAAAATTTATGTCAGATGGAACTAATATTATTTGTCCAATTATACATATAATTATTAACACTGATATGACGTAATTATACCTATTTAATACAAATTTATGAATATCAATGTATTTTTGACATACGAATATATTAAAAAATATAAAGATTACGTAAATTGATACCGACTTTTATTTGTAAAATTACGTTATATTTTTTTGTCCTTTGCGTGCAATTGTAAAATGTATACAATTAGACAGGATAACATTTGAAAAAGATAAAAAAAACTCCATTGTGTAAGCACACAATGCTTTAAGTTGAGAAAATCACAGGAAGTTGTTATTAATCAGATTGCAAAAGTTTTCATAACGCATGAAAAAAATAATAATTTTAGCTACTAACAGCAAACGAATATTATAAATTTTTTATATGCATTGGATCCGCCAGCTTTGTCAGAATGTAAATCGGTCTATTCGTTTAAAAATTAGAGCTAAGTACTCGAAAATGCTAAAAATTAGACAATTTTAGGTCGGGTAAGTCTACGGCAACGTTATTACAAGACAAAGAAAAATAATTAGATTTAAAAAAATGCTTTAGAAAAAACTAGAAAAACAAAAATTCGAGAAAAAATCGACAAAAACTTTGCATTTGATTAAAAAAAACTGGATGTGTTTGGAAGAAAAGAAGAATAGAAGATGTTCTAAAAGAACTAAAACAACGTTTAGAAAACATTTTTTTACTACTAAATACAATTGAAGAAAATTCGAAAGAACTTTTAGAAAGACCTGAAAATTGCCGACTAGAAAAGAAAGAACTTAGAAAAACTTAAAAACCGTCAATTTAAAAAGAGAGAATAGGAAAACTACGACAAAAAGAAAATGGATAATCAATTATTCTTTTTCTCATGTTAACAAAAAAAAATCAACAAAGGTATAGTCTATAAGAATAAATAAATATTTGTAACGACTTGAAAAACAACGTTCAAAGAACATGTAAAACTATGAAACAAGAAACAACGACTAAAAAAAAACCAAAAAAAGACTATATCACGAACAAAAATTACCGAATTTTATGTCGAGTTGTAAATACAGTATTTCTAGGATATTCAAATGGTAATTTAGTTTTTGAAATTCATAATTACATTTGCAATTAATGAATGTCATGTTACTGCAAATTTATTTAGTTTTTTATCCGTCTTCTTGAAAATGCGCATTTTTATCTTTTATGAGTAGAAAAAAACAATTTTTTGTGGCTAAGAAAATACCTGAAATTTGGTTTATTAATTTAGAAAATTGAGCCACTCAAAATAATTAAAAAAATTATGATTTTTGCTTACGATTTTAGTTTAAAAGTAGTTTTTTCTGCATTTCTCTGAAACTATTTAAAGGAATTTTGTTGGTTTTGCACCAATCGAAAAAGATAAAATTTTTTGACAATGTCTAAAAAAATACTTGTAGAAAACTTTGAAAAACAACGTTTAAAAAACATGTAAAACTATAAAACAACGACTAAAAAAATGCTTCAGATAAACTTGAAAAACAACATCTAGGAAAAAAACGGCCCCTAAAAACTTGCAACACGACAACTACAAGAAAAGAATAACAATAAAAACGAGGAGATAAAGAAAAAAAAAAAGAAAAATTTGACAATTTGATAGTATACAAGATTTTTTCTAAAGTACGAATCTCTTTTGGAGGGTTCTACCTAGAAGACTTAGGAAAAAGACACTGAGAAACAAAAAGTGCAGATTTGGCAACAAAATTGACAGCCAAACTGTTAACTTTTTCCTTGGTCTCTAAGGAGCCCTTTTGATTAACGGGCCTCTGGACTGCAGCCCATAGAAATTATGCCAAAATCTGTCCCTGTTTACGAGTAGTCAGATGAGGTCAATAACTTTATTAAATTAAAAAAGAGAACATAATTCTTTAAAAAATAGTTTATTTTGCGACAAGACATGAAAATAAGGTTTGTTTGCGAGCTGCGTTAGCAGCGAGTGAGACAATCTTACGAACGAAAATTAACGAATTTTATGTCGTGTTGTAAATACAATTTTTCTACAATATTAAAATGGTAATTTAGTTTTCGGAATTTATAATTATATTTGCAAATAATTAATGCTATGTTACTGCAAATTTATTTAGTTTTTTATCCATCTTCTTGAAAATACGCATTTTTATCTTTCATGAGAAAAAAAAAGCTATTTTTGCAGTCAAGAAAGTACCTGAAATTTGGTTTATTAATTTAGAAAATTGAACCACTTAAAATAACTTAAAAAATTATGATTTTTGCTTACGAATTTAGCTTGAAAGTAGTTTTTCCTGGATTTTTTTGAAACTATTCTAACGAATTTTGCTAGTTTTTGCACCACTCAAAAAAGACAAAAATTTTTAACAAAATCTAGAGATAAAAAAATACTTCTAGAAAAGTTTTAAAAACAACATTCATACAAGATGTAAAACTCTAAAACAACGACTAAAAAGTACAAAAAATGCTTCAGAAAAACTTGAAAAACAACAACTAGGAAAAAACTGTTTACAAAAACTTGCAACACGACAACTAGAAGAAAAGAATAACAATAAACACGACGGCATAAACAAAAGAAAAGAAAAATTTGACAATTTGTTAGTATACAAGATTTTTTCTAAAGTAAAAATTTTATGGCAGGTTCTACCGAGAAAGCCTAGGAAATAAACACTGAAAAACAGAAATTGGAAATTTGGCAACAACAGGCTCAAATTCCCAATTATTGACAGTCAAACTGTTAACTTTTTTCTTAGTCTCTTAGGAGCCCCTTTAATTAACGGGCCTCTGGGATGCAGCTTATAGAAATTATGCCTAATTCTGTCCCTGTTTACGAGTAGTCAGATTTTAGATGAAATCAATAACTTTATTAAATTAAAAACAGAGAACAAAATTTAGAAAAAATGATACATTTTACCACAAGACATAAAATAAGGCTTGTTCACAAGCTGTGGTAAATACAGTTATTCTACGATATTAAAGTGGTAATTTAATATTTGGAATTCATAATTATGTTTCTAATTAATTGTCTTGTTACTGCAAAGTTATTTAGTTTTTTATTTGTCTTGTTGGTAATAACTATTTTTATCTTTAATCAGTAGAGAAAAGCTATTTTTTGTAAAATCAAGAAAAGTTTTGGAATTTGATTTATTAATTTAGGAAATTGAGCCACTCAAAATAATTAAAAAAATTATGATTTTTACTTACGCTCTTAGCTTAAAAGTAGGTAGTTTTTCCTGGATTTTTCTGAAACTTTTTAACGGATTTTGCTAGTTTTTGCACCAATCGAAAAAGACAAAATTTTTTGACAATATATAGAGTTAAACTTAAAAAACAACAACTAAAAAAAACTGTTCACAAAAACTTGCAACAGACAACTAGAAGAAAAAATAACACTAAACACGACGACATAAAAAAAACAAAAAAAAATTGACAATTTGATAGTAGGTATACAAGATTTTTTCTAAAGTAAAATTTTTTATGATAGTTTCTACCTAGAAGGCCTAGGAAAAAAACACTGAGAAACAAAATTTGGAGATTTGGCAACAACAGGGTCAAATTCCCAACTATTGACAGTCAAACTATTAACTATTTTTTGGTATCTAAAGAGTCCCTTTGATTAACGGGTTTCTGGGCTGCAGCCCATAGAAATTATGCCTAAATCTGTCCCTGTTTACGAGTAGTCAGATTTTAGATAAGGTCAATAACTTTATTAAATAATTAAAAAAAGAGATCATAATTTTTTGAAAAATAGTACTTTTTACGACGAGACATGAAAATAAGGTTTGTTCACGAGCTGCGTTAGCAGTGAGTGAGACAATCTCACGAACGAAAATTACCGAAATTTATGTCGAGTGGTAAATACAGTTTTTCTACAATATTGAAGTGGTAATTTAGTTTTCGAAATTTATGAATTATATTTCCAAAATTAATTGTCAATGTCTTGTTCTTGTTACTGCAAACTTATTTAGTTTTTTTTCGTCTTGTTGGTAATAACCATTTTTATCTTTGATGAGTAAAAAAAAACTATTTTTTGTGCCCAGAAAATACTTGAAATTCGGTTTATTAATTTAGGAAATTGAGCCACTCAAAATAATTAAAAAAATTATGATTTTTGTTTACGATTTTAGCTTAAAAGTAGTTTTTCTTGCATTTTTCTGAAACTATTCAGACGAATTTTGTTAGTTTTTGTACTAATCGAAAAAGACAAAACTTTTTGACAATATCTAGAGATAAAAAATACTTTTAGAAAAGTTTGAAAAATTCGTAACTTCTAAATTGTCCCGAATTTTTCTGGTCATCATTGTATTCTCCGAATTATTATCTATAACAATGTTAAATTTTTTTTGTTATTATTGATAGTTGAGACTGTTGAGAGCTAAGAATTATTAACATATCAAATTTGTAATCTCTGGTGAGAGCAGAGCGTTAAGACAAACCCACCTTATGTACGTTTGCTCCGAAAAGGCGGTCACAGCGTCAGTCCGAGTTTGCTTTTCAAATAGCGTAGATTTTTGTAATTAAATAAAATTGATTAGGTATTGACGAACTTCAATAGATGTTCATCGGGAAAACAGATATCACAAACTTACACAGAACATACAATTATTATAATTAAAAATACAAATAAATAATTAACACTATGATTTTCAAAAAGTTTGTAAAACTTTGATGTTAGACCAAAAAAAATTTTTTTACCAGGGGTAATATTTTCAAATTTCGCCGCGTTTACAGAACTGCACCATTATAACGCTAAAGTTTCTAATCGTTACATTTAGTTGATTCAGTCAACTGTACATTGTCTAGTTTTACAAAAGCATTATTTAAACAACATTGTATTTATTAAATCTAACAACACGTCATTATTTTATTGCTAATTGTACCCTTCTTTATGTAAATAAAAAGCTAATAAATGTTTTAGTAATTATTTATATCAGATTTTTACTAGAATTGCTGTGTACTGAAAGACTCTAATTTCACCAACCTGTCACCAACCCTTCAAACTAAAAACCCCTAAGTTGTGTGGGGTCAACAGCATAATCATCAGAAAATAACAAATAATTAAAAACAATCATATTGTTGTTATGAAAATATTCACAAAATTTATTTACTGAATTAAATTGTACAAGACAAAATCACCCAAAGGTTTAAAAGAGATTTGTTGTTTGATTTTTGAGTGGGAAGTCAAGGTGAGTATTTACGTATTTTTATGTAAGCTTTCTCTTGCCCTAGCTAAATTTAGTAAAATTGATTGAATCCACATTTGTAGAGAGAAAAATGAGTGCACCACCGCCGCCCCCTTGTGACTGGCAAACCACAAGAAAACTTGTAAAGGAAAGAGGGCAGTATCTGTTAGAGACAGGGATGTGGAGTGACTGCAGATTTATTGTGGGGACAGACCCGAATCAGCAGGTTTTAGAAGGGCACAAGCTGTTTTTAGCAATGTCTAGTCCAGTTTTTGAAGCAATGTTTTTCGGAGGAATGGCTGAGAAAGATCCTATTGCGATTCTTGATGTCCAACCTGATGCATTTAAAGCTTTGCTAGAGTACTTGTTATTGATATAATTACATTGTTTTCTACAATATTTATTTGTAGGTACATATACACTGATAAAATCAATTTAACTTCGTTTGATCAAGCTTGCGAATTGTGCTATGGGGCTAAGAAATACATGCTGCCACATTTGGTTGAGGAGTGTACCAAGTATTTGTGGTCAGATTTGTACCCTAAGAACGCTTGTCGCGCCTATGAGTTTGCCAAATTGTTTGAAGAACCGATTTTGATGGAAAAATGCATGCTTGTAAGTCTCTCATTTTTTTTGTTAAAACACAAATTTGTAATTTTTTTCTGGTAGATCATTTGCAATCAGACACAAGAAGTTCTTTCAGAGAGCAGTTTTGACGACGTCGAACTCAGCACAATTCTCACAGTTTTTGATCAGGACGAGCTCAACATCAGTTCAGAACTTGAGCTATTTTCTGCTATTTCTCGATATGCAGCAAGGCACAATCAAAGTTCAGGTGCGAAAGTACCTAGACTAGATGGTATAGGTAATTGTGCTTAATTTATTAACTAGATTTATGATTTGCTACACCTTTGCTCACACGTGTTTGCATGGGAATTGCTTTAGGCGTTTTTATGTTTTGTGTGAAACGTTTTTGGATTTCTTTACGAATTTATTGACTTGTTTAGGTAATCCTTCAACTGAGGGGGGTAATGGCAATCATCCTACAGTTAGGGATGCCATAATGAAAATTAGGTTTCTCACACTCTCGCCCCAACAGTTTGCTGAAGTCCCAGCCAGTTGTAATCTTCTTACGGAATCTGAAAAATTCGCCATTTTGATGAACATTTGCTCACCAATGGCCACAACACCCATGCCTTCAGGGTTCTCCACCTCGAGGATTCCAAGGAGGAGGAAACACAGCAGAAATGAGTCTATTTTTATGGTAATATACAGAAAAAAAGAGAAAAGTAGTAAAATTGGTGGATACTACACTGTATTTTTTAACATAATAGATTACTATGACTGATATGCGTTATTTCGCTGCATGTATCAAGATTTTTACGTAATGTTGCGACATCTTATGACAAAAAAATGTATTTATACAGGGTGTTTTTGAAATTCATTTAGAAATTTTAATAAAATCATTTCTAAAAATATAATAAGCTGTAGACTAAATGCTACAAAAGGACATAGTTATTCAAGAGTTTTAATGCAAACAGCTTTCAGTAATTTTTTTACTTGTAAAAAAAGTTACCAACGATTTACGTTTTACACCTTGTATTTTTAAATTTTATTTTAAAAAGTAAAAGCTAAAT
This sequence comes from Tribolium confusum, assembly GCA_029207805.1. Lineage (NCBI taxonomy): Eukaryota > Metazoa > Arthropoda > Insecta > Coleoptera > Tenebrionidae > Tribolium > Tribolium confusum. Next base: position 5,194,833 of record JALGAY010000004.1, read on the forward strand.
TTTTTGAAGATTTTTTAACCGTAAGAAAACGCGAAACATTTCGGTCCTTTACAAATTTTTGAACTCCCTGTATAAAGAATATTAAGTTCTATTTATCAACTCAAAAAAAACTTATTTTATATAATCTTTAGGGTGACGTATTAAAAAAAACGAAAAACAAAAATTAACAGTATATTATTATTTCAACCATGCCTTACTAAACTGACAAACATGTAAGAATATATTTTTTTTATCTTTAACTATCTTTTACTGCAAGGCTATTTTTTTAAATACTGAATCTGTAGGATCTACGAATTATAAACGCTCTAAGGTCTTTTTTTGGTTATTATATACTGTTAATAGTGGTAACGTATTGAAAAATTGGGTTAATTTACTGTCAAGTTAACAAGGCTTCCTAGACTTTCGTACGAAGGAGGTGCTTATCCGGCCAGTTCCAAGTCTTTTTTCTGTTTTTTTTAGAGAACTACAACAAGGTATATCATTTTTGACATTTGCATAATCTACAAATAACATTCTGTCAAATCAGTGTCAAAAATTATTTACTGATTCTGTTAAATTCGTGTCAAAAATTTGATATTCATCAACTGACAGTTACTAATTGATTTTTTCTGTCAAATACAAATGTAGAACTTCCTTTTTGGTTATTATACTGTTAATAGTGGCCAAGTATTGACAAATTAGGTTAATTTACTGTCAAGTTAACACGGCTTCCGAGGCTGTAGTACGAAGGAGGTGCTTTTCCGCGTAGTTCCAGGTCTTTTTTTTGTTTTTTAGAGGGAACTACAATAAAGTATGTCATTTTTGACATTTGCATAGCCTACAAATTACATTCTGTCAAATCAGTGTCAAAAATTATTTACTGATTCTGTTAAATTCGTGTCAAAAATTTGATATTTATCAACTGACAGTTACTAATTGATTTTTTCTGTCAAATACAAATATAGAACTTCCTTTTTGGTTATTATACTGTTAATAGTGGCCAAGTATTGACAAATTAGGTTAATTTACTGTCAAGTTAACACGGCTTTCTAGGCTGTAATACGAAGGAGGTGCTTTTCCGCGTGGTTCCAGGTCTTTTTTTTTGTTTTTTAGAGGGAACTACAATAAAGTATGTTATTTTTGACATTTGCATAACCTACAAATTACATTCTGTCAAATCAGTGTCAAAAATTATTTACTGATTTTGTTAAATTCGTGTCAAAAATTTGATATTTATCAACTGACAGTTACTAATTGATTTTTTCTGTCAAATACAAATGTAGAACTTCCTTTTTGGTTATTATCTTGTTAATAGTGGCCAAGTATTGACAAATTAGGTTAATTTACTGTCAAATTAACACGGCTTCCTAGACTGTAGTACGAAGGAGGTACTTATCCGCGTAGTTTCAGGTCTTTTTTTTTGTTTTTTAGAGGGAACTACAATAAAGTATGTCATTTTTGACATTTGCATAACCTACAAATTACATTCTGTCAAATCAGTGTCAAAAATTATTTACTGATTCTGTTAAATTCGTGTCAAAAATTTGATATTCATCAACTGACAGTTACTAATTGATTTTTTTTGCCAAATATAAATTGAAGTCTTTTTTTAAGTGTGTTTCTATAACAATAGTTTACGTTTTTTTACAGTTTATAGATGTCGCTTTTATACTAAATCTAGGTGGCCATGAGTAAATACATAGCTTACTACGATTACTTATCGCTTTCTCTTGTTCTAAACTCTAAAGTGTCAAAACTTTTACGGATATCGCGACATCTTACGACAATCTAGAAAGTGAATTAATATTTGCCACGGCTTCCTAGATTATAGTATGAAAGAGGTGTTTATCCGGCTAGTCGCATTTTGAAAAATGTCGTTTCTAACAGCGACTGCACTGTAGCGTCATCTATAGACTTCTTTATACAATCTTTAGCCATTTCTATAGAAACAGATATCTGTATTTTTATTTGAATGAAAATGATAATTTGTGACAGTCAGTTGATAAACAAGGTTTATGTGGGTGATGCAAATATCTAAAATGGCATTCTGTAGCTGTGTCTAAGAAACAGAAAATAGGTTTTGAATGCAACTCACTGGATAAACAACATTGTTTATGCTATTATCTAGGCGGCCGTGATATTTGCTGTCAGTTTGGCAATTATTTAACATAATCTTCTAAAACACAGGTGCTGTCAAATTAGCTGTCAAAGCGATTGGTAGTAAAACATAAATATTTTTGAAAATAATTAAGTAGTAAAACCATTTCTTTTAAATGTTAGTTGAATTGCAGTTAAGAAATGTTGGGTCTCAGGTTTTAAACACTGTTTTTTTGTTAGTTTATTGAAGGAATTTTTAAGGTTTTGGAACATAACCTATCCTTATTCGTTTAACTAAAGAACCTTATCCGTTTGCAAGTATCCCAAAAAACTCACAGAATAACTTGTAAAAAGCAATTTTGGTTTTATTTTGTATTAATAACTTATTTATCAGTCGTAGTAAGCTGTGATAAATATAATTACATTTTTATTTAATGGCGTAAGATGTCGCTACATTAGCTATTGGTATTTTTTGGTTCAAAACAAATGATGAAAGAGGAATCAATAATGTCAAAGCTCTCTTTGATTTCCTGTTTTACAACTTAAACGATAGATGTCGCCTCCTTTACAGGATTTTCTACAGGGATTTTGAAGACATTAGTAAAATTTCTTAATTTATTTTTTAATTTATGTTGATTTATTATTTGGAGGATCGATTTTTTAGATCAATCACAATAAGCAAAAATATTTAGTAACTGACTTTAAATGTGTTACATTTTACGCTTGATAAAAGGGTTAAAATGTCCCGTTTTTAAAGAAATACAGAAAAATAATTAAAAGGCACAAATATCGCTTTTAAATTTTTAATCTAGTGTGTTACTGTCATTTATAAATACATCTCTAGCTCTGATTGGTCAGAGCTTTTAATACCACCTGTCAGATGATCTAGTAATTAATTTTAAACCAATGGAAACAACACTTAAAACACACCTCTTTCTGAATCAGTTGGAATGAGAAGCAAAAACATTTTATGATGTTTTTACTTCGTTCAATATTTATATAAGATTTAATTTAAGAACATCTGACGGTATATATAACAAATAAAAGAATAAAAATTTGGTTGTCAATGTTATCACTATGTCACAGTTTTTGTTTAGTGTAACAATAGATAATCTATGCATAAGTCACGTATGCAGACCATAGACAACAAAATTTGAAGGGTATATTATAAAAATAAAATTGATGGATACTGTTATATAAAAATTCTGGTATTGTTTATCTAATTTTTAACGAATTTCTTATAATCGATAACCCTTGACCCCAACCTATTTGTCCTGCTTTTTTTTTAAATTTGTCTTCTTACATAAACTAATTTTTGCCTCATTTAATGACTTCTTTGTTTTTAAAGGTTAATGTTTTTGACAGAACTAGAAGAATGCAGTCTTTATTTAATTTTCTTCTATTAGCGAATATCTCGTAATTTTTCTTTGCAACTTGTCCTTCACAATAATTTGGTTGTATGTACTTTTTGGGTAAAAGTAATTAGGAAGTGGTCAATTATGTAAACACTCAATCATGCATTAAATTTTAAAAATAGATAAAAACTATAGGAATGCCGGTATCTTAAAAAAATGAAATTTTTTAACACATTTTTTGTTATTGTTATAAACTTTTTATTTTAGTGACAACCTTGCAATTTTTTTAATAATATTTAGAAGATAAAGTCTTAAAATAATATCCTCTCTAATAAGATAACGACAATAACATTTCATTGTTTATAAATGGCGGCTTATAATAGTTTGTAATAAACTTATATTTTGTTACACACATTATAGTTTTGCTTTGAAAAACATATTTTCGCGTAATTTTATAACAACACATTGCTAATTCACTAAGATCGTAAAATAAAATACAGATTCCGCATAATACAGGCTTTGATACAGATTCCGCATGTCGTTGATAATAACACAATTTTCCCAAACGTTATATCAGTAATAATATCACAATTCTGATTATTCAGTGGATATTTTTTTGACTGACTATGTAATAAACCATTTTTGATTCATTTTTACAGTTTTCAAGCAAATTGACGACAGAAGTCAAATAAAAAAAATAAAAACAAAATACTTTAAATTATTCTCGTGGCAGTAATCTAAATAAATTATTTCTAATTATAATGTTTTGATTGGCTGGAAGTTACAAAAATCAAATTAAAGATTCTATTGTGTTCAAGAGGCATTTGCCATTTGAAAACTGTCTGATCTTATCAAAGACAATCTGAATTTTCGACGTTCTTATTTTTTCTTTTTTTCTTCTTCTTTGTCTTTAGACAGCTACATTTTTTAAATATTTTTGTACAACTAATTAACTGAAAACTAATATATTTTTGTTTAGATGTGAATTTGATTATAGGGTGGAGCTTCTTCAATGGATACATCTCGGACTTCGATGATTAAATTCAGTTTATCAGCCAATGAAGGCGGCAATGAATCCCCAAAAAAACTCTATTGTTGCCGTCAATTATTGCGAATAACAGAATGCATGAATACAAGCGTTTTAGATTGCGCAGTTACATTTACTTGTGACAGAAATGTTTGTGTCTATGGAATTCAGGTAAACAAGTTTTTTTTTTGTTTTTTAAAAAAGGAGAGATACAATGAAATTCTCTAGGTTCCCACACAAATACCGGTCGAAGACGACCGTCAACAATCTTATTCCTATTCGGAATTACTCTACGCCCATTTATTAGACGCTGATGGAAGTAGGTTAACATACACCCATTTTACCACAAGGGTGGCTTTCAGGTCGCTTATTGAAATTTCCTTCAACAGACCTATTTATATACAACGAAATAAGGTATATAGTGTTTATTTAAAAAAAGTTCTCTAGAGTACAGTCGTCCTCCCCAAATTTGGAAAAATAACTTAAGTTATAAATCTTACAACAAAGGGGCTTGGGACCGAAGTTAAGTCACCCGCAATAAAGTGCACCCCTACTTTATACCTGCGGGAGACTGGCAGAGAGCAGATCCCAAACATCTGTTTCAATAACCAGAAAACTACCTATTGTGCACTTTATTGCGGGCGACTTAACTTCGGTTTCGGTCCCAAGCTCTTTTGTTGTAAGATTTATAACTTAAGTCATTTTTTCAAATTTGGGGAGGACGACAGTACTAATATTTAAAAAAAACATAACAAAAACTTATTTTCTAAGATTATGTGGCGATTATAAAATTACTGGACATTTATGCAGATGGTAACGCACTTGCAAATAACTAATTTTTTTGGCTTTATTTTAATTATTTATTAATTTACAATTTACTTACTTTAGACGTGATATTTATTTATTTTTTAATAATCTTTCTTTTTGTTAATTATTATTTTGATATTAAACCTTTTTTTTCTGATGGATTTATGACAGAATTGTAAATTTTATCAACAAAAGAAAGTTGGGACGTTTATAGTCTGTTTTTTATGCGATTCAGGTACCTTGAAGGGTCGTTTTTGAGTTAGGGATTTATGACACCTACGTTTTTTTTTTAAATATTCACAACTGCTAATTAAATCACCAAATCAAAAAAATAATTAAGTACAATTGAAATAAACTTTTCTGAGTACACTCTATTTTTTAATTATTTTTTTTCGATTGACACAATTAAGGCCAAAAAGAAGTTGAGGTCAAAGTTGACACAATCGGTATATTTCAAAAATAAAAACTGCAAAATAACTTAAAACATTTTATTAAAACTAATTTTCAGTTTAATAAATTTAATAATTTATTTAATAAATTATTAATTGTCGGCTTTTCCGTAAATAAAACGATAATTACTACTGAGAGAATTTGATCAGATTAATCGAATTTTGGGTCAGAAAGTCTTAATTAAGGACTTAATTTTTTGGCATTTTTTCTGCTACATCTGATGGGTGGTGAATTCTCTTCTTCTGCCACATATAGTGTACTTCTTTGGTACTTGAAAACAAAGACACGAAAGAGTGTAATAAAACAATAAAAAAATAAAGACAAATTGTTATAACAAATAAAATTATTGACTTTTTTTGCCACAACTGATGGATGGCGAATTCCTTGATTCTGCTTCTTTTGAACTTACTTTTAACTCAGACTTTGGTGCATATTCTTCTGCTTTAACATGTTGTGAATTTTTTCTGTTTCTTTTGGATCAATCTTTATTCCGGATTTTCTTTATTGCCATTTAGCGCTTGTTTTTAATACTGTTGCAATAAAATGTTTTATACAGGGAGGCATTTAATAGTGGAGACAAAAAAAATTGTTAAAGATGCGGTGGTTCAGATATCGTTATTTGTTATATTGTTTTCAATTTTCTATTGATTTTCTACATATTTTTTGTCAGATTTTCTATAATCTTCACTTTAAATTTTTTTTTTACTTTTAAAAAGGTTTTTCTGTTGAAAACACTTTAGGTTTGTTCAAAATTGTACTGAGCTTATTCAGTAGCGGTTTCGGACTTCAAAAATTCTGAACTGTTGTTAGAACAAACCTCTTTTAAACTAGAGAATTTTTTAAATACTTTTGTTCATTTTTTAGGTTGGAGTTTTTCTGTTTTTTTTTTTTATATATATACATATAGTTATCATTTTTTATGTAGATTCTTCCTTTTCTTCTAGTTTTCAAGTTTTTCGGAAGCATTTTTTGTATATTTTTTTTCGAACATTGTTTTTCAAATACTATATTTTTCAAAGAATATATTTTTTGGCATTGTAGTTTTTTGTTATTACTGTTACTTAGTAACTTGAAATCGAAATGTAACTGAATCAGAGCAGGCTGGGGCAGCGTATCTGTAATGATTAGACACATCATTACAGTTACGCTGGCACAGCCTGCTCTGATTTGTTTACATTTTGATCTCACCTTATTATAGTGATTTTTTTTATTTGAACGTAATTTTTCTTAGTCTTCTTTTTCATTCAGTCGGTTTTTTTTAAGAAGTTCTTTTCTTTTACTTATTGTTTTTCAAGTTCTGCTGAAACTTTTTTTTCAGTTGTATCTTTTCTTCTGAATGTTGTTTTTTAAATCTTAGATTTTTTTGTTTTTCTACATTCTAAAGTATTACATTATTCTAAAACAATTAAATTTATATCAATATCTTTATGATAAATCCGTCTGTCTACTTGTCAAAATGAAGTATTAATTAATTTCATAAACGTCACTTTTAAACTTAGTTTTTCTTATTTTTTTTTCTTTCTTTTAAACTCCGGTTTTTGCATTTATCCTCTAGTCTAATGTGCTTTACTTTTTCTCTCATACATTTTGTAATGAAAGTTACTCGAATTTCAGGAAGATGGATAAGAGAATTTGCCGAAACGTCGACAACCAATAAGTGTCTAATATGCTTGTCTCTTTTTTTTTATAATTATACCAATATGTTTTAAATTATATGCTGTTAAATATTTAGTTTTTCTGTATTTAAAAAAACACTGTATGTTACAAAATGACGAAAATCTTGCGACGACAAACTCTTAAACTGTAATTTGGGTTAATTAGCTTGGGTGGTTGAAAATATAATAAGTTCTACTATACAGCATGTTCCAGAACTCGCGCTCTAGTGAAAAAAAAATCAACAATGCACAGATAAGAAATTTTAAAGAAAAAAAAAATGTAAATAAAACAAGAATATTTAAGAAAAAAACATTGTAATTAGAAAATCAAAATTTTCTGAATAAAAAACTGTTATCTAGACTTTATTTTTGAGTGCGTATTTGGAAATTTCGAACCACTTTCGTTGAGAAACTTTTTGTTTGTTATAGCCAGACGAGTCAAATTTTTGAGATTACTGTCTGGGAGACGCTTCACCTGCGACAACGTGACAGTTGTGACAACCACTAGTGACAGCATTTAGTTGATTTGTCATGGCACTCTAGAGAACTTTTTCAAACCAAAATTTGAAACTTGTGAACGCGCCATAATTTGATCTGCGTCACGAAATTTTTGTTTTTGTAGGTGTACAAGGTTGGAGTGGTTTTGAATAAAATTGGGCGTTATCCTATTGGCACCTATCCAAACCAGTCAACTTGCAACGGCGTCGTTTTTACTTTTAGCCAAGGACAGAGTGGCGATTCAGTTCGAGATGGTTTAGTGCGTTCAATAATATTCTCAATTCCTTCATCGAATCACAACAGTATTAATAATCCCGGTATATCTGGTATACCCGGTGACCACAATAAAATGAGTAATATTATATAAATATGTAACATGACAGCTTGTAAATGTATTTATTTGTGTTATTTAGCGATTGTTTATTTTCGAAATAAATGGTGAATAAGTTCTTGTTTTATTTTTAACAATAGTAAAATATTTGTCAAACATCCAAATTTTGTTTTGTCTTTGTGAAAAGTTATTGATAAATTTGTAAGTAGTGCCGGAATAGGTCGTTGACCACGTGCTCTTACGTCACAGCTGATTTCAACCAATCAAATTCCATCATAATCAGCTGCATGGAAAACATACATGGCGGCCTAGTGTTGTGATAAATAGTGTATTTTATATATTTTTTTGATTAAATGTTGACAAACAAGTGGAAAAACACATAGAAATGCCAAATAAACGTCCATCGAAACAAAACCAATCCGAAAAGAAAACACCGAAAGGCTCCAAAGATGCGAAAAAGAACACCGGTGAGGACTAATTATTTATATCAATATGCTTGTCGCTGTTATCTTTTATTGCTGTGACCTTCGTTTTAGTTTTTGTTGTTTGCCTTGTTCGTTCATCAACTCTCATTACTTTATCCAAATTAGGAGGACTTTGTCGCACATTTGGACGCCTGTCTTGTACACTCCATACTAGACAATTTGACCGTATTTTATTTATTTAAACAGTTCTTATCAAATTCAGGCAAAAACGTGTTGTTTAGATGCATTTTTTCGCATTTGTTGCGTAACGAATTAAATTACATAAGATTCAGTTTTGTATAGGTTATGACAGGTGATATGATAGTAGAGGTGGAACTATGCGCCAAAGGTCGGCCAAATCAAATGTCATTTTATGGGATATCGGATTGCTGATTGGGTAATCATTTTTATAGAATTTCCTGACACAAAAATTAATTATTTCGCAAACTACAAGGGGTGTAAATGTTAAATTATGAAATAAAATCCGATTAGTGTTATTGGATGCGGAAAATTGCTTTTTATGTCTTGTTACTCTTATTAGACTACTTTTATGTATATACACTGTGCACGAAATGTCTGGGATATTAAGAAAATTCGTATTAAATTAGAAAAAAATTAATAAATAACAGAACAAAATATTTTAATTACTGCACACATCAAAATAATCTAGGTGACACGTGTAAATATTGATTTACGGCAAGATTTTTTTGTAAAATATATAAAAACCAACAGAAACTGTTAAAGGCTTTATTTGTTATACAAAAAACTTATATAAAAAAACAAGTATTATAAAAATAAAAAAAAAACAAACAAATAAAAAATTTAAAACAAAATTGTTTAAAGGCACGAAAAATAAAAATTAATCAATGTGGGACCTCCACGGTTATTGATCACTGCCCTGAACTTGTTGGGCATAACTTAAAATTAAATTACACTAGTCTACAAAATTAAACTTTATTTTTTTTTATCGAATGAAATATATTTTTTTTGCATAAGCTACTAAGGGTAGTCAGGGCCGGATTATAGTTGTTAGCGCTCCTACGCTAATCCACAGCCATCGATACATACTAGCCAAGCTCAGGTAAACAACGGCAACACTGTCAGCGGACCGATGAAATGTAAACAACAGCTTGTCATTTCTTAAATTTGTTCTAATTATGCAGTTTTTTTATGTACTATTTATGTTTAATTGATTCTAAGTTGTGTGAGTTATTATGCTAAATGGATTAGACTAACACGTAACATACGTGAGTTCGATTTTAAAAAAATATTTCTAAATTACTAACATAACCTCAAAATTTGAAAAGTTTTTGATTAATTCTTTTGCTTTTATTTCTTGGGGATTCTAATATTTACATCTTACTGTTTTATTGACATTTAATAAATCTTTTAGATTTTTTTTTTAAAACCACCCAAAACAATTCCTGCATCAGGGTCATAAAATGTTTGAAAAACCAGCTAAGAAGACAAGTGTCAATAAAAACAAACTCACGAAAAGGTTTTATATTGTTATCTTAATTGTGGATTGTTAATTATACTTAAATCTTAGTGATATTGTTATTTATACTAAACATTTGCTGTCTAAACTACTGGAGTACTTCTTTTAAACAAATCTCTCTTAAAGGTTGATGTTTTGCCTTAAATCTTTTTCATTATACATTTGTATTTGTCAAGGCAAGTAGTCAATCAAAGGACTTATCCATAGTCCAGGTGTTGGATCGTTTTTAAAGGACAAGATAAAGTATTAGCAAAGTATTCCAAAATCAATGCTTAAGAAATGAAATCCCATTAAGTTATTTGTATAGTTGTAAAATTAGAATTATAGGGAATAGTGCGATCTATTTTCATCAATATTATGTCTAAACATTTAGTACTTTACCTTTACCAACTACGTTAAAATTCAAATTCAAATCTGTAAATATAAGATTATATTATCTTATATAAGAATATATAAGATTTATTTTCAACGATAATTCGTTCAATTCGTTGATTTTCTTAGTTGAATATTAAGATTTTAAAACTCAATTCATAATGAGATCGGTCCGCTGACATCGACAAACGCGGCGTTGCCTTTTTCGCAGCCTGGCTTGTATGTATCGATGGTTGTGGCTAATCTTACTCTGCCCCCTCTCCCCTTTTCTTAAAAACTATTTTATAGGAAAAAAGTGCCGCTTTTTTATTTTTTATAATTTATACTTAATTGTTTTTAAATAAAAAAGTAAACACAAATATTTATTAAATTAAAAAATTAGAAAATTACAAATATAAACACTACAATTTAATTTTCCCACACTTCATAGAAGCAAATTCTTTTATGACTTCATCAAAATTACAATTTTTAACCAAATCTGACTAAATAGCCAAAAGTGAAAGATATATCAGTTTCTCCTGACTTAATAGATTTCTAAGAAAATTTTTATACGGTTAAGTGTTGAAAATGATCTTTTTCCTGAACAATTTGTAACAGAAATATATAAAAAAATTGGCAGCGCCACATTAACATTAGGAAATGTTGACATAACTTTGTTGTTCCGAATTAATTTAAACATTTAGTCCACTTTTAGATTAGTTGAACTAATATTTTTCAAAAAATATTTTAACTGTACTTACACATTCTTAAAAAAAAATATATCATCTACATCATTTGAAAAAAGTTTTGCCTTACATTTTTTAGAAAATATCAAAAGACTCACTCAAACTTTATATTATTCAATTTTTGTTTTTTAGTTAATACAAAATTTTCAAGCACTTTATCACATTAAATCTAAATACGGACTAAGCAAAAAACAAATATAATTTCTTATTTTTTTAGAACTTTGTTACAGATAATACATGCCTAATAATAAGTGTAAGCATTAATAAATGAATTCTACTTATATTTTTACGATTTATTTTGGAAGGTTTATACTGTAGCTCGAATTGTGAATAATACAATTAAGTACTTCTGAGTAATTGCCATCGCCAGTATATGGTTTCAATAATTTTGTGAAATCTACAGAATGTTGTTGTTATCAGATTTTTATTAAAGTCTGTCTCATGGACTTATCCCCTTTTGTAATAAAAGTATTAGGATGTGCCTCAATCTACGACGTATAGCTTCGTGTGAATTTGACATTTGACAGAACAAAAACGAAACATTTAAATAACAAAAATATTGTAATTTTGGGAATTAAATTTCAGAAAACTTTGTTGCTGCAACAAAACTCAGTTCAAGAAATTATACTCAAAATTTTAATTTCTTAGGTTTTTGAAAAAAAGTGTGAAGATAGAAAGAAAGACAGAAAAGTGTGACATCTTAATACAATACGTTTTATGTTCGTTGCATTTTAGGCCATGATGTAGAAAGAAATAGCAATAAGAACGTGAATCTTTACTTGCGTTGAAAGGCTTTATTACAAAAAGGGATAAGACTGTGAGACAGACTGACTTTACTGATTAGCATGAGTGATTTTGTTTCGAAACTTTTTTTTAATTATTTTATTTTTTATTTATCATAATTTCTTTTGTTAAATGCGTTTCTTTTTTCTGGCGCTTCTAGGCTACAGCCTATATAGCCTATTGGATAATCCGGCCCTGAGGGTAGATAATACATAAATTTTTTATTTCTACTAGCACGTCACAATTCTTAGAAAAAACCTTTTCTTTTTCACTTTTTCATATAAGATGTCATTATTTGACTGACGATGACGACTATACTACTAGACCAATTTCAAGTGTAGGATAGGTATTGGTCGCAGAATCACATGGTCTTTAAATTGCTGTAAGAGTTTTTGCTCTAAGAAACGCGGTTTAAAAGTTATATCCAATAAAAAAGATGTTAACTTTCAATAGTTTTGTTGTTCGCAAAATGCCAATTTTTCTGGAGTATACTCCTTGTAGATTTATTAAAAAAAAAGTTATTCATTTGATGAGTGGCGTTATTATTTTTTCTTTTTTTTGGAAATCTTTGGAATTATGAGTAACGAAAATGGCGAGCGATTTTATCAAGATCTGAAAGTATTTGCAAAAAATATCGAGGTTTTTGGGATCAGAACACACTAGGCGAGTAAGCGATTATTGTTGGTCTGCTTTGAGAGAGAGAGACACAGATGCAAGTATGTAGTTATAAAAAATTGGCTTAAACTCTACATTTTTAATTTTTTATTCATTGTTTCTTTTGTAATATTTTTCTTATTAAATATCTTAAAAGTTTGACGTTCTGAGTTTTTTAAACATTTTTTCTAAGTTGAGGGGGCCTTATAGAACAAAAATATATAGTCACTAAATATTGTGCAATAATGAATATACGACAACAAAAGCGAAACTGATTCAAGTACCTAAACTTTAAATTTAAAAACTTATAATAAATAACAAAAAAGCGATTAATACTGCCATTTTCTTTACAATCAAGAATCAAATCTAAAAATAATAAATAAATCGTAATGTAAAACAACTTTTGTTTACTTTTACAATATCCCTGATTTTTTGTGCACAGTGTAGTTTCTGAAATAATCAATTCTGGTTGCATATTATCGGTTTCGTTGGTATTCTTGTTGAGCTGATAGTAAAATACCACTCGTAAAAATCATTATGGTATTTTATAATAATTTATACGTGTCATTGCCTTATTCAAAACACGTATTGTAAAACTATGTTTATTTAGATTCGTGATTAATCGTGATCGTACGCAATGGGCCATGATAAGAATTTGAATTTTTATTATTAACACTTTTCTTTCACTTGAGGACACAAAATTAACAAAACAAATTTTTAATCAATTACAGACGGTACTTAAAACAATAATATTATTTGTTTTTGGAAAAATTATAAGGGAAATTCCGTTCATTATCTCGGAGCGAAATAAAAAATATTTTTGAGGTGTATTTCCGAAATTTGTTAATTGATTAAGAGGTTATCAACTTGGAAAAGCCTCAGAAAAATAACTGATTTTAATTTTTCGATTTTTTGACTAAATACGGAAATGAATCCTGATTACAGGCTATGTTCTTGATCTTGTTGAGAATCTTGGTAAATAAAAATAGTCTCGAGGTCAAGTCTCGCCAATTTCAATAGTCTCGGTCTCAACACGTTAAACTAGATCAAAGAACAAGACTACATTATCTGCAAATCATTGCTAAATATTAAAAAAAAAATGGCTTTGTCCGTTGGCTAAATAATTTTTTTGGCCTCCAGAACGATAATTATATTACTTGGCAGTTGAACTAAACGTCAGTTAAATATTAATTTACAATACCGATACTGTAAAATGACTGTTTTATGTACGGGTAAATTTCGTTTAAAAAATGAATTTACAGGTATACTTTGCAATAATGGTTTCTTTAATTTTTAATAACGAAAAACTCTAATGAAGAAAAATTAACTAAATGGCCAGGTTGGCAGTAGTTATGACAAAATTTAAAATATATCGATATATCGTATGATATATCGAAAATGCATATCGATATACGTACGATATACAGGTTGATTTTTTTATCTGTTCCCGCCCGAAAAATAGGCAACACGTTATACAAACGAAAAGTTTGTTAATTAATTAAATAATGTGTCAACAAATGATCCAAATAAATTTACTCTGGAAGCACTGTTAAAGTTATTATCAACAATATTGACATTAATTCACAACTCTAAAGGCTCTAATTTTGAAAATAAAATTTTCAAAGTATAATGTGTTGCCTATTTTTAGAGTTTCAGGCGGGAACAGATAAAAAAATCACCCTGTATACCATATCATTAAAAAAATAAATTAAATATGTTTTAGTAGTTTTTTTACATAATTATATTTAAAAAATTCTATAGAAAAAAAATACGTAAAGAAGACACAGAAAAAATATAGATACAGCACTTATATAGAAAAATGTGCATAGAGTTGTTGCGGTACAAAAAAATAACACAAAAAATTTTATAAAGAATTAACTAAAACAAATATATATAAATACATAGAAAAAATTATACTTCCTTAACATAGGAAAAAAACAGACAAGCGCACTACACATTTTCCTAAGAAGGAAATAGATTTGTTTCATATTTTTTTGTTCTCGAATTTACGCCCATAAATCGCTTATGATAGGTATTTGAATATAAGAAGGGTTGTTTAACTTTTTCTCATCTTTAAGTGTATCTAAGGCCCAAATTATTACAGATAAAAATTTTGTTGTGAAGAATTTATTATACAGAATTTAATAATAATAATAATAAAAAGTTTCCGCAGCGTTTTAAAATAAAACCAGCTGTACGAATTTACACCTTTTATTTATTTTTAAATATGTTCCAATGACTTTTTCGTTATTTTTTTTTATTTGTTTTGAAACTATTTTAATTGGAAATTTGTACCTTTTTTCTCTTTCTTTAAGGATATACCCTCATTCATAAATTGCAAGTAAGCGGTTAGCTGTAAGAGTGAGTAGCCCTGTCTTACTATAGTTTGTGGTCTACAGTGTAGAGTTCTCAGAAAGATATTTCGTATTTACGACTTAATCCGGTATTTAACTTTCACGAATTTTTATGAAGATCTAACCGTAAAGTATGATTTTTAGATCTCAATAAAGGAAGGTAAACAGCTTTTGTCATTACTGGGCTAGGCCTGTGGAGGTGCTAAGCATTGTCTTGGTGTTATGGTAAACCTATTAAAGAATCAAAGCGATAAAAGGTTGTAAACACGAAATATTTTTCTGAGGACTTTACTATTCAACAATAAACAACGAAAGAAGCTTACGTAGATCCACACTACCAAAAGATTGTTAATTAAAATTAAGTGTGTCCATGCCGGGTTTTGATGATTTGCTCCTGGCTTTAAGGGCGCTATTGTTTCTACCAGAAAACATTTTGACTTCTTGAATTTGGAAAATGCAAAAATTTAGCTGCTAAAAAATACATATTTTTATATATCCTGTATTTGGTGGTTAAAATCACTAGAATTTTGTGAAAATGAAATTGTTTGTACTGTATTTTTTCTTTTCTGTAAGAGCTTGATGAAGGTTTAAAAATAAATCGAAACGATTCTGGAATTGTTAACTTTCTTTTAAAAACCTACCTATTCCTTCTAAAAATCTTTAAAAAAAAAATTAAATCTTTAAAAATTCATTGCTTATTAAACGTCAGAAATAACAATATCGTCGTCTTGGGTACTAACTCAAAAACTTCTGTAGAAATCTGTGTTAAGTGTTTTAATCTGTGGAATTAAAAATTCATCTAAAACAAATATTTTAAAATGACCACAAAAATAATCTTTTTTCAACGTAAAAATGACGGTCAAATATTTTAGTTCAGCTCAAAGACGTCCTGAAAGAGGTTATATAACGTCATTATTACTTCATAATATAGACGTATTCATCACGTGAGCAATAAATGGGAAAAATCAGATGGAAACATAAAAAACGAATCTACAGACTAAACACACAAAAAAATGTTTTAAATATTAAAATAGCCGGGGAAGTCGGGTTGACGCTACATAATGCCTTATTAAAAGAAACATACGGCGGCTCTTAAATTGTCTTGAAAATTATGTTTTTATAATAATACTGATATTATTTATTATTACCTACGGCTAAATCTCAGTATCATAAATATTGTTAATAAACAAACATGGCAAAAGCAAATTAAAATACCGTTTAAAATTAAAGAAAATTAAGGTTAAGACCGCTGGTTTGCCGTCATTACCGGCAGAGAAGTCACTATATTTTTTCTAACTTTCAAAAGTTTCTGTTTTTGAAGATAATTGAAGCCTTTGCTTAAATTTTGTTGTTTTTTAGCCTTTTTAGAATTTCATGAATAAAAAAACTGTCACGAAGAAAACTATAGACTGTACCATTCATCAATTTTGTATTGTATCGCTTAGTTTGTTGCGTGTACTAAACCTTTATAAAATTATGTTTGAGGCAAAGAAATTCGATAGAAAATAGACAAAAATAACCAATTTGAAAAATGATGAAAACCTTTTGTAAAACATAAAATGTAAATTTTATTTTTCGTGTCAATGTATTTTTCTTTCACGAAATTTATTACTTTTTATATGAAAGTTGTATTCTGTCATACAATAATTAAACAAATTTGAATTTATGTTTACTTCCATGAAACATTGACTACCATACATATGTCCTAGTTTTTTTTTCTTAATAAATTATTAAAAGGGCCTATTCTATATTTACGAAGACATCTATTCAGACTAAGAGTATGCAGCGACTAGGAAGTTATCGAAATGGCGTCTACAAATGCGTATCATTTTTTATTCAAATTTAAAATTCAAATTCTGGACCAAGACACTTAAAAAATGTTCAAAAATACAAAGTTCAAGGTTCTTGTGGACAATTTAATCAACTTTTGATAATTTTCTTTGCGTGACAAAACTATAATGGAAAGGTTTACTATTTTTATTCAAAACATTTGTGGGTGTATCAATTATTTCGTTCTACAAATAAAAACATGTACTAGAATTATTTTAACTTGATAAGTTTTCAAACAAATAGAAAAATCAATCACAAAAATAATAAAAACTCTCTCTGTTTACTTGTTTTAATTCTAATCAAATAACCTAACGTTTCTTGATCATCCTATCTAAGAATATTGTTTACGACATCATAATGGCACCATTGATATCACTATATTGATGAAAAAGCTTTCTTTGTTTATTTTATTGCTGCTTTTGTACTAAATAAATAATATTGTTTGTATTTTTTTTATAGTCATTCACTTAATGTTAATTTTTTCTTTTCTATATTTTTTTTTAATAAAGTAAAATTATTTAATACGTGTATTGGCAAATAAGATCACAAAAAAGGTGTTCATCCAATTAGTTGTTGTTTTTCTTTTATTTTCTAATTAATAATCCGTAAAAATGTATTTCATTCGATTAGATCATTATTAAAAGGTCAATTGATATAATGTGCTTCCGTAAACTGAATATATTTATTTTTTTAATTAACTAACGTCACTTCAGATCAAGTTTTAGTAATTTTTTTAATAACTGAATAATCTAATATTTTTGTTGTTTAATTAAGAGCCCTTAAAATGTGACTCTCGCTACGCTCATGCGTCGGCTTATGTGCCCTTGCGACGTAATATACTATTTATGAATTTTATGAGTGCAAATCAATCACTTATTACAAATACCTTTTATAAAAAAATGCTTGAATTTTTTTTATCAGAGTTGTATCACGTCCTTGCACTGTATACTGTAATTTAGGAGGTTATCAAAAGGATATCAAACTGCAGGATTAT
Organism: Tribolium confusum; assembly: GCA_029207805.1. NCBI lineage: Eukaryota > Metazoa > Arthropoda > Insecta > Coleoptera > Tenebrionidae > Tribolium > Tribolium confusum. The sequence continues at coordinate 5,212,706 of JALGAY010000004.1, forward strand.
AATTTTATAATAGTTACTTTCACATAATTTATTTTCTAGTTTATGCATTTAGGTTTTTGGAAATTCTTAACTGCAATACGAACTTTTTCTTCCTGTATCTAAGTACTAAATACCTAATTACTCAAGCCGTAAATAAAAATTTATTAACAAAATGTCTAAAAATAACCAGCCGAAATTTTTATTTATGAGTATGTAAATTAGGCTTAATTATGGTTAAAATGTTAATATTATAATTGTTTAGATCTGTTTCGTGCCAGATTGCACGTAGGTACCTTTTGTGAATAATAATTATACTAAACTAGAGCTATTGAACTCTGATCTTTCAGCCAAATTAAAAGTTTTTTATTACACCTAACCACTTCTTTTTCATCTTGTTGCATATTTTGCATAATTACCAGAAAAAAATTTGTTTACTAGTTGAGGTGACCCAGAAGGTGTTTCTACTGGATTTCTCAGTCTGCTATTCATTTATGTATTTAGTTTAGAATCAAGGTCATGCTAGTTCATTCGGAAGTCCTCAAATTCTTTGCAAGGTTCTTTTGGGCAATTAGTCGTGTTTGTCACATGAAATCCTGCTAATTTCGATCTGTGCACGTCTAGTATTCTAATTAGCGAGACACGATTTCAGATTTGGGCTTTGGAACCGTTTGATTAGATTAGTCGGATGCTAATTGTCGAAAAAGTATAAGTAAACGCTTCAATTTTGCATTATGTTGGATTTGAATTATTTTGGGAGAACTGATTTGAATAGGAGAAATATTTAATCGTTGTGTGGTCTAAGTTTTGCAAAACTCCAGGTCATAGACCTAGTAACTAAGACGGAAAAGTGTCTTTTGGTGAATGCGCTTCGTAAAATTTAACTGTTTGCTTTTGATAGCATGAAATTGATAAAGATCACGTACCTATAAGCTGCTCCACCTACTTTTTAAAATTTCTTGCCTTTAGCTTCAGATCTACACTTTCACATATCCATATAGCAATTATCTTCGTAATCAAGGAATATTTAACACACCTTTTTTATTTTAGAGCACCCCTTTTAGGAAAATATTTATGTAAATCGATAAATATTTGACCTTTCACATTCGTTATGTTTCAATTTTCATTCATGGTTCTTTTGCAAACAGATAACTTTTAAAATATTAATCTAGGTTAGTTTTAGAAGTTCCTTATGTGTGTCCAATTTTGAAGATTTATCGAGAGAAAGAAAGATTTGTAAGAGAAAGTAAGAAAATATTGTAATGCGTTCCTGGAGTTTAATTACGTTAACAATTAATTGATCCAGGTATTATGTTTGATTTAATGCGAAATTAACTGAATATTGACGTCAATGTAAGCACAAAATTGTAAATTATTGTAGTTAATACCTTTGTAATGCAAATAAATAATCTCAAACATCAATATGATAATTGTTTGTTTATAAAGGAGTCAATCTATTTAGAAAAGATTTACCTTGTTTGAGTCGGCTTATTAAAATTTCGATTGTTCTTAAACAAACTAGGTACAATGATACCAGTTTGCGTCATATGGAAGTCACCTAAATGAATAAACTAATTATTGTTTTGCAAAGATAAAAATAGATTCTTGCATGATAAACATTGTCAAAAACCGCAGATGTCTTTATATTTTTATACAATTTATGTGATTTTTCCTTGGAGCTACGTATTTTCCTTTAATTAAGGTGGTTTGTTGATAACTTAAACATTAAGAGAAGCGTAACCTTCAACAGATGGCGTTCAAGGTAATGAGGTGAGTTAACAGAATCCTTGGCCCTTGAAGGATTAAAAACAATTGTTTCCATGGTGATAATTTAACAAATGTAGATCAAAAGGTGAGCATAAATTGTAGCAAATGTTTTCTTATTTTACTCGTTTACTATTCATTTCTAAAGAGAATGTACATAAAGGTATTAACAATAAAACCATCTAAATACAATGTTGTTTGTTTAAATTGGACTTTTCACTATCTTTTTATTTTAAATTTGTATTTTTGTCATTAAAATATTAACTATTTCTGTTATTAGTGACTTGTAGTACAGTAGTAATAATAATAAATGTAATATTCATAAAGAGGGTACTCACGATTGTTTTTTAGGGGAATTTTTATTTTTGTACATTATTTTATAGCTCTTATAAACCCTCTCTTAGGTACGTCTTCATTAGAGTTTTCTTTACATTCGGCTCAAAGGACCATACATTTCGGAGCAGAATTGTTATAAAGATAAATGTTACTGTAATGTTTGTAAAAAAAAAACAAATAAAACATGCTCATTCTTAAATTTTATTAAAAACTTTAAAATATAAGTTTTTAGGGGTCATAAGCGATTATTTTGTAAATCGCTTTTTCTATGCTCGATTTTTCTCAGTTTCCGGCTTAAAGGACTTTCAAGTTTTTAAAAGCTTTTAACACAATTTGGAAAACGAATAAAGAAAATGTTTCTCTAATGTTTATATTAAATATAAAAAGTCAAAAAAAGCAAAATTTTGAAGCTATGAAAAAAAAACTGTTTTCTGCAATGTCTAAGAAAAAAATCTGTTGTTTTCGATTCCAATAATCTAATATAAATCTGAAGAATGGGCACCTAGGGATTTCTGGTGTACAAGGAATAGGATTTTCCATGATTTCCCTTGTTTTTACGTGAACTTCTTACTAGATTTAAGAATTTTTGGGGATTTACAAAGGTTTTACAGGGATTTCTGGTAGATTTCTCTGTTAAAAAGTCGTTCTGGTGTACATTTTTTAGACGTGTTTACTTCTCGTGGAAACCTTAAAAAAATTACATTTATGTGCATGTATTTTAAGCTAGAAATTGCGCTTTTTATACTAATTATAACATTTTTTTTACATAGAAGGTGTGAGTTATTGGAAAAAGTTTGATTAAAAAAAATTGAAAGAAACTGTTGTCTCTAGTACAAAAGTTCTACTAATAAATATTGTTAAAAGAATAGAAAAAACTGTATGTTTGTACCTAATTTTATGTATTTTAGACCTTCTACAGATCTACAGATGTATAATATTTTTCTTCGGTCTATCATAAAATGTTATGGAGTTCTTTAAAACCACAGCGAAGATTGTACATTTATTTACGAAGGCTTGAAGACAAATGCTTTACAAATGTTTAATTCTCGGTTTAGTAAAAAAAATAGCAATAATTTCTCTGACTACTGGCTAAGGGAACACAGAAGTAAATTTAAGCCTAACGTCTGTCGCGCATTTGCCTTCAATACCTTATAAATAAAAGCTCAAAAATGAAATGATGTGACGTTTGAGGGTTTGAATATGTTTTTTTTAATTTTCTGATGATCTAGCTCTTTTTAGAGATTGAGAAATATTAAGATTAATTTCGTTAGTTTTAGCTCCGAACTCTAATAAGTAGGCTTAGGCGTAAGCGAGTTGTTTTTTAGTGGCGTGATTTCGCACTATTATTTACACCTTATTTCGCGTCATATAAAGTTATAAAAGCAGAACAACTAAAGAGAACATTGACAGTCACTTACTCAATCAATATTTCAGTATTTGCTCATAATAGACTACAATAGGTTCTCTCATTTAGGCAGTAAATATATTTTGGATACATTTAAAATATCGACGCTATTGACTTTTGAGCGTTTGGCGTATGATTATGTATACCAGTTGAATGAATAATATGCAGCATGCTGGATTACACTGATTAATTACCTGGTCGTTTGGCCACGACTCGCTTACGCCTAAGCCTACTTCTAACAGCTTCTTTGCGGTATTTTGAGCCAAACAGAGAGGGAGACAGAGAAAATAAATTCAAAACGAATAAAAAAATACTGTCAGATAGGGAGTTGAATATGTATTATTATTTGTATTTAAAAAAATATTGGATCTAATTTTTTAACAATTACACCATCTACCTATTTGATTTGTTAACCACTCGTCGAGACGATCAGAAAATGAATTCCAATTTGAATTTTTCTTATTTGAAAATTTTTCGAACGTCACTGAAATAGAATTTAAACTGTTTAATTTTGTTTTTGTGGCCTATTGATAACTGAATTTAATAAAAGTTAAGAGTTTAAATCCGATTTTAAGACTATCATTTATAAAATTAAGAAAAAAATTGAATTTGTGACGATACTCTAACCTTATTTTTGGCTTTCGTGTACGTGGTGTCCCCAGATTTTTATCTCAGTCTATAGGCGAAATTCTCTTAATTAGGGTTAAGCATCATTACCTCTCTTCTTCCGGGAGTTCGTATGGAATAGAATCAATTATCCAAAATATATATTTTTTCAATTAGACCGAACTTGTTTTTTTTTTTTAAGTATAAATACACGCGGTATAAACATCTGAATAATGTATAAGGAAATTCGATTTCTAGTGTACTTTTTATTTAATTCCACATGCTAATACTTTCATTTCGGTAGCACTACAAAAATAGCGACGAAGGTCGGACCAACTGGTTCGTGTCAATTAAAAAAAAATCAAATCATCAATTATTGTGGGAAAAACATTTGTTAATTTATGATATTTTCACGGTCGATGAAAACCGAAAGAAAAATCGGAGGTCGATAGGGGTGAAGGCTTGTAACACACATTTCCGATTTTTTTTTCTATTAACCACATGAAAAAAGTTTATTAACGTAAGGATTCGGACTTTTTCCAATAAAAAGTTTGTGGTGCAATTTTAGCTTCTGCCATGGCAACCTACATGACACTCAATGACGTCAAACGGTCTCCAAACAAACACCAAGTCGATGTACCCTTATATCAGCTCCATTAAAAAAAAATGCTGTTTTGATTATTTTTGGGGCCAAAATAACTATTATAAGAGCGTGACAGATCCGATGGAATATAGTTTAAAAAAATCTACTTTGCGTCAATATTGAATTTAGACGAAAAATTATATCAAGAGGCAAATATTTGTACAAGTAAGAAATAACACGGAATGCCGAAGATGTTTGAACTATTATTATTATTGAGGGTACTAAGTCCAACGCAATCGTGTGGGTGCATCCGCGCAAAACTGACTCACGAACTAATTAAATCCAGCGAAATAGTGGCATTAATGTTAGACTATTGGTAAATACAATAAAACGACTTGTCATTACTTTAATGTTAATATTTATTGTCGTAAAACACTCACACAATTATAGTTATTGACAACTGTATTAAGGACAAGCTATACTGGGGGCATTTCAGCGAAAAAACGGTTATCAACGTTACTTAGATGGACGGTTAGAAAGAAGTCCTCTGCTCTAACCTGCGACAAGGAATACAACTAATCCGTGTGGATCCTGTGTCGAGAGTCCGAAACAGAAAGGAACATTTTTTTCTAAATGTTCGTAGATTGGTGTTTTTCATTTTCTTTATAGTTTTTGTTAAAATAGAGGAAAGTGTTTTTCTAATACTGAAATTTGTGTGGAGTTTACCCTGAAAAACCAGTATTGTTTGATTGGGTCAATTTGAAACCATTTCTTTTGAGAGTAAAGGTTATCGACTAGTGTATAGCCACGAGGGGAGAAAGCATCTTTAAGTAAACATATAATATTTAATCGAAAAATATACTTCCGCTTGTCTTATGCAGTCCTTCAGGTGTAACTAATGACCGGTCGAGAATTGAAATTTGAACTTATTTGAAGAAAACTTGATAAAATTGGATCGACACAATGTAAAGAAACATTCAATCAATTACACAAACATGTTATGAAGAGCGATAATGAAGGTTAACGAACCTTATGCAGTTCAAAAACTTCGAAACATAGTTTAATTTTGATGGAACTTCCTTGTTTAGAATTATAATAATAGATGGGACACCACTTTCTAAATATATATTTATAATGCGAAATTTTTCGAGCTGAAATATAGGCTTAGTTATAGTTCGCAGGTATATAATTTATTTTCAGTTACTGTGACCCTGCGAGCTATTTTTAGTATTAAACAATTCAAAAAATAACCTTAGCATCAAACATTAATTTAAACAATAAGTCGTAAACAATTTTTTTTTTCAACAACATTAGTGTATTCTGCTAGTTTTTAATACATGTTTTTCGGGGCAATGAACAGCTTCTAGGGGAACTAAACGCCTAAAATTGTTACTTTCTTTGTCTCAAATTAGTTTACTAAATTAAATTTTCTAATTGGTCTAATCCAAAGAAACTAATTTGAATAATAATAAAAACAAGGAAGCACAATTATTGCAGATAAACACCTTGAATTTTTTTTTAAAGATGAAGTTATCCACATCACCAGAATAACACATTTTTTTCAAATTACTCTTTCATTAAAATATCGTTATGTCAAAGTATCTATGTAATTTACATTTTTTATTAATTGTTATGTATCAATAAACATAAAAAATTAATCGGCATTTATTATAAATTAAATCAATACTGTTTAAATTTAGAAATGAATTAAGATGAGACAACTTTTTTTTAATGAATTTAGACATTATAATTATATAGTCTAATCGAACATTTGTGAGATAATTAATTAGAAAGTACAAAACCTGTTCGAAACTGAAAAATAAACAAATTACAATAATTAAACAAATTTTTTTGTTGGCATTTTATCGAAACTTTTTTATAAATGCATTCATGGCCGTCCTAGTATTTTACCATCATTCCATTTACCCAGATGCAATTCCTATCTCTTTATAAATCTTACAATTTGCGTCATAAGCAGTAAAAAATTAAGAAGAAAAAAATCTGACACGAGAGACACAAATAAAAAATCTAGGTAAATGTGTTGTGTCCCATATATGAAAAAAAAATTATCAGAAAATCAATGATTATATGTTCATTGCTCTTAAAAATAAGTGTTTTTTTCTTAATTTTGAAAATACTTGAACTTTATCTCTCACAAATAATTGATCTACTTGACATAAATTTAAACCAGACAGTTGTTTATGACTTATGCGCAACTGGTCAATAATAAATTACTCATTTCAACAACAAAATCATTTTTAGTTTAAAATCAAAATAGATTTCAGATTAAATCTTTATTTATCTTTCCTGAACTAAATCGAAGAATTTTAACCAGTCAAGTTGTAAATTTCGTTTTATTACAACAAAATCACACCTTTTTTAATTCCGTTAATCAACGCATTTTCATAAATTATTCATAAAGTAATTTAGTAGAAATATGTCTATCAAAATTCCACAAGTTTAATAATAATAACAAAACATTAATTTAAAAAAAAGACAGTGTAAATGCTAATTTAAATAAATAACATTGCGTTTAGATGGTTTTATTCGCAATACCTTTACGGACATTCTCTCTACAAATTAATAATAAACGAGTAAAATAAGGAAATATTAATTATAATTCTGATCTAAATTGTCGCTAAAAGTAAATTATTAATAAATAAATAACAAAAAATTATTGAAACATATTAAAAAATATATTGAAAGTTTGAAATTTGCGCATAGGTTACGCTGCGCAAACGGTTATTAGAACAAAAAATGTTATAGGAAAAAATGGAAATAATTAAATTTTGTGTAGTAAATCTGCGAGCCAAGATTTTTATCTGTAATTGTTTAGGTCTTAGAGATGCTTAAATATTTAGCTACTTTTTTCATATTCCAATATAAAGTGTCTATTATTAGCAATTTATTTTTTCAATAAACCAAATACATATTTTCAAAATTGTTGGGAGAAAGACTAAAAAAATATTTTTCTACTTCTTTACTTTAAATGATTTATTTGTTGTTAATTACCTGTACTTTAGTGATATTCATTATGATATTTTTTATTATGAATTATGATACAAATTATGACTAGTGGGAACGCAATATTACAGCAATATTCAGATAATTAAAGATTGTCATGAATATCTGACATTTAAAATTATGACAGTGGTTGAATGAAAATTCAAGTATAATTAACAGTGTGATGAAGAACATAATTCTATTAGTAATCGTGGATCAAGCTACAACTGCCATAAACAATTTATTACCTGCTAAAAATCAGCTAGATATAGAAAAAAATCTACTCGCAATTATTAATCAGAGAGACAAAGTTAAGGTTTCGAAAATATTTTAATTGTTTATTTAGATTTATTACTAAAATACAAATTTTAAAAATACATTTACGACTTTATGGCTATAGTTTACTCAACTTTGAAATCTATATGATATGTATTAAACATAAAGTGAATACATCGAGAGAAAATAATGTATATAACACTCGCCAAAGCTCGTGTCGTAATTTTTAAACCTGTGTTTTAATAGCTCCCATTAAATATTCATTGCATAATCTACTAATTGTTTATTTTTGTTTCACATTATCGCTGTCTTTCTTATGAAGATTTATTCAAAAATTACTCTGAGTATAGTTTTGTCATTGTGAGAGCTTCAGAAGATTCTTAATTTGATGTACCTACCGTTTATCGTATAATTTTTAATATAACAAAAAGACTCACTATCTTTGAAAATAACAATTTCTGATATAAAAGATTTTTATTAAGCAATTATACAAATTTATAGAACTCTTGTTGGCTTATTTCAGTATTGGAATATATGATACTGAACGAAGTTTAAAAAAAATTGAAACAATTTAATAGGGACAAAATTTTGACTGTTTTGCGGTTATTTAGAGTGGCAAAAGAAAGGGTATGAAGGCTCTATGCAATCAGTTGCATCAGTTAATTATTTAAGTTGTCCTTAAGTTATCTATAAAGGCTAATTTAGGTACTATGCTTTTCCGCTTAGCACGTGAATAACTCTTATTACAAAAAAAAAGAATTGGTAAAAAATTTCTTCAAAGCTCCAAAAATCTCAAAAGGTTATTTTGGGAAAAAGTTTCTACAGCGTTTAGTTTAAAAACTCATTTGCAACATTTGAAAAGATAAATTTGGATATTTAGCTTTATTTTATTAGGACTATCACCAGGCGAAACTTTTGCATATATTTTAATCACACAGTGATATGCAGGTACATATATAAAAAAAATGCTATAGTATATCGTGTCTCGTACAAAAACATTTTTTTTTAAATTCTACATTTATAGACGGCAATTTTGGTTACTTAATAGTTGTTTAACCAAAAAGTTTGTAAATGAAAGCGATTAATGACTGAGACGTTTGAACTTCGCTTGGCTCACGTGTTAATGGAAGTTGAGATTATTAATCGCACATTAACAAAAGCAAAAACATTTTTTTAACTTTCCTCTCTTTGCTAACACATCTCTAGTAACATGTTTAGATTGTTTTCTGTTACCTGGCTACAAAACATCCAAACAATTTTTTTAGTTGTCATTAATGTTAATAAAAAAATAATGTTAATTAATGTAGTTTTTGTATGATTAATATTAACAGGTTGTTAAAAGGGGTGGTGTTTAACCAATTCCCCTGAATGGCTTGGAATGCAATAATAACCCTCATATCCAACGACCAACAGAAAAAAATTTTAACGGCTCTTGTTACATATTAAAATTAATATAGTAATTTCATAACTACCCTGTATGTATCTACGGTTTCAAAAATTGAAAGATGGAACTAGAGACAGGAATTTGTCTATTTTTATTGGTGAAAAAATACGAAAAGATGCAGAAGAGGGATGAAGCGTTTATACCTACAACCACAACAATTATTAAACAAATAAATGACAGTCAAGCAATTGAAAATGAATGTCTAATCCTGCGAGTTTTTTTTTAATGAACAGTCTATATATGTTTGAACTTTAGTTGCGACAAATTGTAAAATACTGCCGTAATAAATGTAGAAATAAGTCTTCCCTGTAGATTACTTAAAGTCGTGCTTGTCCTGTATCGTGTGAGTGAAGCTAATTTCTTTGGGGATAAAGACTCAAGAAATGAAGATTTATCATTGCAATTCCAATCACGAACCTAATTAAAAATACCAACTGAATCCTGTAATTATTGTAATTGAACTAATAAACTTTTGAGAAGCTTTTTATTGAAAGTTGTTTACCAGTTGTGGTTGGTGAACAATCTGTATTACTGTTTATTAATTAAAAATAACTTGTTTTCTAGCAAAAAATCAAAGAAAACATGTAAATTTCTGTTTTTCTATACAATTTGTGTGAGAGAGCATAATTTGTACCTGGATTGACGTCATTCGGTTATTTTTTGTGGTAGGTTTTGTTTCTAATTAACATAAGTAATTCCGTAGAACTTTCAAAAATCGGTTTTGCCAAATGACTTATCAATGAAACGACTCATTCAAAAAGACGGTAATTAAAATTGAAAATAGTGGGGAAATGCGGTAATTACGATTTTATGAATCATGTTCATGCCAATTGATCGAATTTTAGGCGTTTCGAGCACTGGTGAAACACCTTTTTAATATGTAAAAGCCAGCGGTTTTTATTTCACATTTTGAATAATAATTTTGCAACTAATGCTGATATAGAGTTATATTTTTTATCAGTGTTCTCGGCACGTGTTTGTAGTAGCCTTGAACGTACATTTACAATGATTATCATGATTAGATCTTTTGTAGACTCCTGGACCATCAATTTTAATGTATATTAAATGACAAATTTGGAATAAGGTCATGCATGGGCTGCAACTAATTTCCGCAAAAAAATTCAGAGTTTCTAAAAATAATCAACACTAGAGATCCTACATTTAATTTTTTCAGATACAAAACGCCACTTTCGTTTTTTACAGGTTTCTGCTTTAAAATTATCAAAAAATGACTGAATAAATTGATAAGACAGTACATAGGAAAGAAGAAATGTTTTGGAACATTCTTTTAACTTAAATCACAATTTCTTCTAATTGAATCACAAAAAAGAGTTTGAAATAGATGATAAATCTAATTTAGAACCTTCACTGTTTGCAGGTACTCTAAAAAACTCGCAGAATATTTAGTAAAAAGCAATTTTGGCTTTGTTTTACCACCAATCGGTTGACACATTAGGGCAAAAATTAGAAATATGTATGTTAAGCTTAGAAAAACGGCATGAACGATCTCTAGCTAACACAATAAATGCTAGTTTTATGATTTGCAGATTTATTAGCATTGCTGTTTTATCTCATTTATTTTTAGAAGCTGTAAGTAATGATAGTTAAATTTTGTTTTACCTTGACATAATCATGCGGCGCTTTTTATACTTATTAAAACTTGAAAGTACGCACGTACCTAGATAATTATATTGGGCTTTGATCAATTGAAAAAGCTTCTAATTGGCTCGAAAATCCGGCAACATATGGGTGTTTTATTGTAGATTTAGTATTAATCCAGCGAGATTTCGAGATAACTTTTATTACAAGTTTTTAATTGAGTCAATGTTAAAAGTATACTCATGTTTTTTGCAAGATATCATCTGTAAGAGTATACAATCCTAGTTCAAATAGAATGCTTAAGTGTAATTAAAACTTTTACAGTTTTGCAGGCTTTTTTTTAAGTAAAAAGCATTTTTATTACTCCTGTTTCACCGGATAATTTATTAGCTATAACCCGGTTTCACGGGTAAACTTAAAATAAATTGCAATTTTAAACACGATGCAAATTTTTGAGCCAAAAATAGAACGTTGAAGGAAAAAATTGTTCTGTTTATTATTACAACTTTTAATAGAAAATGTACATCTCATTTCATTCGGATTAGTGGTGTTTTCTCTTAAAATAGGGTAAATTGTATTGAACGAAACTTTCTAAGCGATTAGCTGGAGCGTTCGATATAAAAGCTCGTTCTGAAAAAAATAGGAACTCCAGACATTCAATTATATTGTGGTATGGATAACAAAGTAATAGCATATTATAGATCAAGGGACTAAAGTGCATTATTTAATTCCGAGAGCGAAAGAAAGCCTAAGGTCTCTAATCATTTGAGGGATTAAGGCACATTAATGCGAGGGACCTAATACCTCTTTTAGTCATAAGGAACTTAAAGTGACATGTAAAATCTTTTGGGACCTCAAAAATGGACAAATTACAAATAACTGTTTCATTTATTGGAAATCGCAGAAATTTACGTATATACCTTAGGGCTAAAGTGCCTTAATCCCTGAAGTGATTAGAGCTCTTCTTTTTATCGGGATTAAATAACAGAATAGTAGTAGATGGACATTGATACCGGTATATGGCGAAAATAAGGATGTGATATAAAAGAACAAAAAGACAAATTTTTCGAAAGATACAAAAACATCAAATTGATAATGGAGTAGTAATGATTATTTAAACGGACGAGTTGGAATCAATTATAGAAGTATAAAAGAATATATAAAGAAGGAAAATGAGATCTTAAATAATAATATAACAAGAATAATAGAAATGTCCATAGAGAATAAGCTACTTAAAGGAAATAACAAAATTTAGACACAAATATATACATAAATATGCGAAAATATGCGAACAGAATAAAAGGGTGAAAGCAAAAAGGGAAGTAGAAATAGGAAGTGATTACGATTTTTCAATAATTGAGATTCAAAAAAAGGAAAACTGGAAAAATATATTTGTATAAGGAACACCTGATGAAAGATAAGACTAGAATGAGTAAGAAGCAAAAAATAAATATTTTACTACACTATTAACAAAGCAAAAGCTTATGTAACAGAATAATAGGGTGAAAGCAAAAAGGAAGTAAAAATAGGCCAAAAGGGTAAATAGGTATAACGGGGGCCACTGTTTAACAATAATGAAACTCAAAAGAAGGAAAATACAAAAAATAGAAGAAGAAACAGAAGTAGCCGTTTAAAAGATAAAATGGTGTGAAGCACCAGGAATAGATATATCATCCTAGTAGAGACCATGAATGATTTAAAAAAATAATTAAAAGCACAAAAATACCGAAAAACTGACGTCATTCTGTTAACATAATTATAAACAGAAAATGAAAGAAATTTTTTAACAACTACAGAAGGAAAACGCTGTAAAAAGTGTATGAAACAGAGTATATAATCAATAATAATAGAAAAATGGATAAGAAATAAAATTAATGTAACGCAATAAGTCACTCAATACGGTTTCAGTATATATAATACAGTAAAACAAATAAGCGAAAATCTACCTAACAAAAATAGAGAGATCCCTGTATGTAAAAGCTTTTGAAAGGACTTTTAGGAGGTTCAAAGGGAAGGGAATACCTAAAAAAACCACCAAAAATTTTATGACCCGGAAGCGATAATTAATTAAAAAACATATATTTTTTGTAAACTTTTTGCAGTAAAAAATAATCCTTTTTGGGAAGTATGTGAAAGCCGAAGGCGACACTTGATCAGATAAAAATATGAAAAACTACTAAAATTATTTTGTTTACATTTTTTAATATATTCACATATATTGAATTAAATTATTAATTGACCAGAAACCGAAATTATACAATTTAAAATTGATCGAATTAACGGACGAAAAATTATTAAACAATAACAATTGTTTATATAATTTTTAATTATCAGTGATAAGTAATTAATTTCTAGGATTTTGAGCACAAGGAGGTAAAACGTTCTAGGCGGCTCGTCGACATTTAGCCTTTATTGGGCTGACCGAATTACAGGACTTGCTCTTACATCTCTTTCCGGTTTGCCCATAAAGGCCAATTACTAAGCTAGCCAACTATTATTTAATTAGAATTAGTACCTAATCAACAAATGAGAATGTTTGAGTAGTGTTTTATTTGTAATTAACGATTAGACAACTGAAGGAATTTAATTTGACAAGTGGTCTACAGGAAGTGTTTATCTTACTTTTATAGTAAATTTGTTTAATGAGCACGAACGTTGTAATTAGGTGTTTGATTTGCTTTTATTATTTTTGATATGAATAATTAATATTTTTTAATTTTTTTAAATTGTAAACAATACTCAAATACATTGTTTTATTTTAAATATTTATGTACATATTTAATTAATGAAATAAATAAAAATTAATTTGGTGTGAGATTTTATTTGCTCTGCAAATAGCCTGAAGGTACAATTCATAGTATAATTATACTTTGTGTACTTTGAACTCTAAACGCGTACTAAAAACGTGTAAAATGTGTAAAAAATGCATAATACATGAACATTTAGAGTACCGACCTTGTTTTCCTGAATTGTCAGAACAGTTACAACTAATATTCTAAATTCAAATCAAATCTCTTGTTTGCTAGGTCGAGTTTTCCAGTATTTTTTACCGGACTTTCAAATATGATATACGAATCCATTATAAATAAAATCCCACGTGTAGAAATCACTGAAATATTTTTATGCTCTGAATATGGTCACAGCGATTTTTTTTTCCGTAAACAAGAGTTACTGTTCCATGCAGAATAGGTCTCATTATCATAACAGTAAATAATTTTGGGGATCGAGAAATGAAGGGAGATATTCAAGGGTTAAAGACCTACCAAGTAGCATGGATTAATCTTTTGATATGGTAAAAGTAAACAGACAGAGGAAAATAACGAACAAAACAGATAAAGAAAATTGTATTATTTAAATTTATTTCAAAATTCAACTCCCGGATCTGTTCGATGAATTTTACATTATAGCAAAAATTTTAGTAAATTTAGAACAAGTTTTTTTGTTATTTGTTGTAGATAGTAGTGTAATAATTTGTTCTAATTGTTTAAAATTGTTTTAGAGGGTCAAAAGAAAAATGGCAAGGCTGAAAAAGGAAACAATTCCAAATCAGGTAAGTAATGTATTTTTTCGTCTAGATTTTTAACGAAAATACATCACAGCAGCCCTAAAAATATAGTAGAAGGTGTTATTTTACGCCCTAGGTTAGAAAATTCTATATCAGCTTACTTTTGTTGGAATTTTCGGTTGCTTTTATTTATTTATTTGCTTTAATTATTGGTAGACGTCACACAGATTGAAGGCCTTGCTTTGGGTTGCTAAATAAAGCCTACTTTCGGCCCTTGTGACGATACTATATGTACTATTGGAGCAAAGAAACAAAAAAGTTTGATCTAGTTTTTTAAATAACTGCTAAACAAGATTATGATATTTAATTTTTTTAATTTTTGTCATTTCGTCTATAAACTAAAGATTGTTAATTGGATTACAAATCGTGATGCTTGTCTGCATATTTTATATTTTTCTTCTAGTTTACTTCTTTTATTTCTGATTTGTACCAAATTTCTGTTTTTTTTTTAATTGTTTGAAGTCATTAAAAGCTAAATTACCAAATTCTGTGGATTAGCAAGAATAAAATGCGGTTTGGCTAGCGTGGATGCGCCATATTGTCGATTACTAGAATCAGTAGGATGCAAAATAAAAATTTATTGTTATTTAAAAAAAATATTATATTGAAATATGTCATGTTTAGCTGTGTAAGTCAGGTTTAGTACTTTAAATATCACCAGAAAATAATTTACTGTACGGTGTAAGTTTGGCTTTGATACTCAGGTTAAATCTTGTGAAATTGGAATTTCAAAATTACAAGGTGATACACATTGTAGCCCTATTTACTAGCAAGAATATTTTGATTATAAAATTTCAAGATTTTTAATGACAATAGAAGGACTAGAATCTTGGGCCTACCAATAAAATTTCAAATATAACTTTCAGCTACCAAAAAAGCCTGCAATTGGTTCGGATTAGGGCGACTATACTGTATTATCTTTAATATTTTTTAAGTAACGAAAAGAAATTTATTAATTGATAGATAACATTTTTAAAAATAGATATAAACAGGAAGACATTTCCATATACTTACATTCGTATCTATTACAACATATAAATTGGTGAAATTTTGACTCTATTAAACGCTGATATTTCAATTTTTTTAACCGAATGTGTAAATAGCAAACACACTGAATTTGTATAATATAATAACGATTTCCTTTCCGTGATGAATGCATGTTTTCAGTGATTTGAATTTCTGAAAAAAATTGACAAAAACAAAACCGGTCTGTTTTTGACGCAAATCAATGTTATGAATTAAAAAAATATTTTGCTTCTATTTGTGTTAGTAATTTCTACGTACATTGTCTACTTAATCGCGTCCATTTTTAGTTCAATTATTAATATTTATTTATGTAAATAGAGAATGATTCCTGACGGTGAGTCACGTTATCCAAAACTATGGCATAAATTTTATTAGCATTTTATTCATTGTAAATTTGCAAATAACAAACTGCGTTTGTCGCATCATTTTACAATCATAAAGTAGATATTATATAATAATAAATCAGATGTTGCGAAAATTAGAGACGTCCTTGCGAGCGTCGGCTCATATATCTCTTTGAAAATTTTATCATCTGCTTTTTATGGTGTTTATAAGAATAAAAATAATTTTATGGTGCATGAGTATATTTGAAGATATTTACATTTTGCGAAGGCACTCGATTAGATTGAAATATATTTCAATTTAAATGTTTCTTTTGGTTTCTGTTTGGGCTTATAAGAAATGTATTTGTGTTAAAATTTCCATCGGCTTATGTAAGCCGAAATAGGTCTTCCGAAATAACAAATTTCACCGCTAGGATACAAATTCGACAATAATTTTTGGCTTTTGCGAGGTCAGTCACTGTGCATCTTGTTTGTCTAGCTAAAGTAGTACGTTCTACTTTCGAAAATGAAATATTGGTGGATCTAACTATTTTTAAACCAATTAGTTTGCCGCTTCTTTCACAATATCAACAGGTGTTATCAAGTGAGTGAATGTCGATAATGACGCAAATTAGTAGAGACGGAAATGATTTTTTTTTATTATCTTCATTATTGAAGAACGTGTATTCAACGATCCTCCGATTTAGTGTGATCCAGTTAGTCCGAAATCAGAAATAACTTAAGGATATTTGTGTACCTTTGACCGGAGATAAGTGTTGTCAAACGTAAACATTTTCTTAATAATATTAAACAAATAGACTGGGTCTCTTATCAAAGGTCGAGCCATCCTGTGATTTTCACATGGTCATCTGCGTCATACATGTGGATAAATAAGTTTGCCAGACCCAGAAACGCACTTTTATAAATAAAACCTCCTCTATAGTTTGTTATCGTTATTTTTATCCGAATTTATTGTCTGTCGCCAAAAAATGACACAATTTTGGAATTGCACTCGGTTAAACAAACAAGTTGAAAGAACTTTTCACCCTTCACATGAAAGTTGCTTCAAGCAAACACGATATATTTATACTCACTTTCACCTATTGTATTTTTAGTTAATTAATAACAGAGCAAGACCTAAAATTATAGTCTTATCGTTGGTATCTTTACTTCTCAAAAGCCAAAACATAGTTATGCAAGGTGTGTTGTCAAAAATTTTTCGTGCTTTGAAAGCGTGCATAGCATACCTATGAATACTATTACTTAATTACAGCTCGTGAATGCATTTATGCATTTACAAAATCACTCAATTATCCTTGCGACTTTTATTGCTTTTTTTCGTCTATACTGTTAAGTAATTATTTAGCAATTGTTAATCGATTGTATAACGTTCATTTTGTGGTTGTCTGGTTTTGTTGTTGTCTGGGCTTTGATAAATGCATATTTATCGGTCATTCCTACTCCTGGATACACTTTCGGAGATAGTCGCGATCAATAGTTGATAATTTTTAGGAACAATCATATTGATTGTAGCAACATTTTAAAAATTAATGAGGTGTGACCTAACATTTTTATATAGAATGGTGTAACGTGCAAGGTCACATTCCATATATAAGGTGTTTTGTAGAGAAATTTTCATGCAATTGAACTCATTTGTCAAATTCAGTGATAATCTGAGATAATTTTATTGATGTAAAATGAAAAAAATTAAAGACATTGCCAACAATGCGGACATGTGGCTCTATCTTATCTGATCTAAAATGTCAACAACGATTTAAGCCAACTTTATTACACTTTACATTTGTCGTTACCAACTGCCTATTTGACTTTACTGAGATTACGCGCTTCACTTAATATTGTTTAAATATAAATTTGTTATTTACTTAATCTAACAATAAACTATGATAACATTTAACTCGGAATTCATTAATATAACCTGATTTTGTTATTTATCAGATGACAACTTGTTTCGTTGTAGTTGTAGCCACTGTTCAGTGCCTTGACGTCATTACTTAAAATTCAACTGAAATTTAAAATGTATTTTAATAAACACTACTTAGATGGACAACCAGAAAGTGACACCTGCGACAAGCAGTAAAACTAATCTGTATGAACCCTGTGTCAATAGTCAGAGAGCGAAAAAAAAAATTATGAAATACAAATTTGTATTTCAATCGTTCTCTTAAAGGCAATTTGTTTGTTGTTTCTTAAATAAAAAAGCTATTTGGTGAAAATAATTATCTAATTGCTTAAATAACGGTAAAAATAAAATTAGTGCATTTTAAGTCAAGTTCATTATTGAATTTGAATGAATTTAATTAGTTGCTAAAAATGTAAAATTGCGAACTTTTTACGATTTAATTTTTTTTTGAAAACGTTACAAGTCTAAAGTTCTAAAAGTGATTTCAAAAATCTGATGGCTGGATCTTTTTTTAATTTGTTATTAACAAAGTTAACAGTAAACTGTTACAAATAATTTATTTGCAAAAGTAATATCTTGGTAAATATTGAACGAAATTGCACCAAAGCGAGTACTTTGGGGTTTTCAAGGTCACTAATTACGGTTATTATGTCAATAAAAACATCCAAACTGGTAGATCTAATATGGCCGATCATAAAGATAAAATAGTAAGTAAAGTGGTCAACAATTGAAATAGTCCACCCGAAAATTTGTCGAGTATCTGGAATTGTCAAAATGGGTGACCAGTATAATTTGTATTCAACAGTTTTTTGAAAAAAATAGATACAATTTTTAGTCTTTTATTTTTAATTTTTAGATTTTTAGACTTTTATTTTTAGATTTAGTCTCAGATCAGAGAACGAAGAAAATTCAAAAATGTTGCAAAACTCATTTCCTGATTTTTTTAAAGTAAGAAATGAATTGAAATGAATAGATCTTAATTTTGTGGATTGCAACATCTAGTCAATTCTAGAGGTTAGAGTTTGCTCTTGTTTGTTAAGCTTTATAATGAGCTCAAAAATTTTTTTCTTAAATTTTCTTAAAATGACCAAAGAACAACTGTTGTATAACAACATATTTAGTATATTTAAAGTGGCTCCCTTGTGTTATGTATGAAGAATTACAAGCGTTTGACAAAATTTCTCAAGTTGCATTTTTTTACTGAAATTTGCCTTTACTAAAATCAGTGTTCGTTTTAAGGCTACCAAATTTTTCTGTAGCTTAGCTCAGACTCTTGTCTCTAGAATTGACCAGATAGAAACTAGAAATAAGTCTTCCAGCAGGACTCAGTCTCAGATCAAAGAACGAACAAAATTCAAAAGCGAACTCATTTCCGGATTTTTTTTTAATTAAAAAATGAATTAGATCTTAATTTTGTGGATTGCAACATCTAGTCAATTCTAGAGGTTAGAGTTTGCTGTTGTTTGTCAAGCTTTAGACTGAGCTCAAAAACTTTTTTTTGGACCTTCTTAGTGTGTCGAATGAAACGTAAAAAGCACCCACTAACACCAAACACTGCGCTTAAAAGTGCACGACGCACGTTTTTGTGTTTCGTTTAGTGTTTGGTGTTATCAAGTTTTTTTTACGTTTCTTTTGAGCGCAAAAGTTTAAAATTGGAGATCGATTAAAAATCTTATTGGGAACGGCATAAAGAACAGTTTACTTGGTTCTTTTATCCTAATTCGTGAACACAAACAAAAATTTGCAAAACCCTTTCTAGATATAGGCTAGATGGTTATCGTAAAGCTATTAAAAAAATTTAAACAACTTTTTTTTAGTAAAATGGAAGTTTTCTAAACTTTTACATCTTTTCTAGTACCTTTTTTGACACTCTGTATAATTAGTACAACAAATCTGCAGCAAATACTTAACATATACAGTAGAACGTCCGAATTAATTGGGACTGGGGTCGATTCGGGTAATCGAAAATTCGAATAATCGGACATAGACTGGTAATAAAGAAAAACGAACGGAAACCGCGCGACGCAAAACATGTAGTGTCTTGCCTTTAGCTTTCAACCATAACAGTTGAAATATGTCTGGACTCCAGCGAGTTCCAACTTGTTACAACAAAACAAAATAAAAATTACTTGGTTTTAATTTTTTATATTACGCTTAGGACCGATTCGGTTAATCGGCGTTCGGATAATCGGCGTTCGGATAATCGGCGTTCTATTGTACTTAAAAGTCTTCAAAAACAGCTACTCAACAAAAAAAAATGTCTAAATCATCCTAATCTTCTGAAAGTTACAAATTTTTGAAGTTTAATAAAATTTTTGGGTGGGCAATTTCAGTTGTTGACCAAAATAACATGAAACTTTACACTTTCAGTGTTTTTCAGATCACTGATAACGATGATGTCCTAAGAAATGTAAATATCAAAATGGCGAATTAAATATGATCGGTTTTTTAGCAAACTTTCAACAAGGGCTATCACCTGCTAAAATCTGTAACATTGCTTCAATAATATCCTATGTATAACATTTAAAACAAAAGACGATCATGGATTTTTTTTAGCTAAACCCTTTCTGACACACTCTAGATGGACCTTTTTATGCAAAAATGCCACTTTTCATAAACTATTTAGTAAATGCCCTCATTTTTTTTTTGTAATATTTTGAGTGATAGTTATTTTGTCGTCATTATCTTTTTATGGGGTTACTTTAAATTTTTGTCTAAACCCTCAATTGTAGGGGTTCCTCTACCTCCACAGCAGGGGTTTAAGTTGGTGTAGTCGCCCAGTTATCAAGTCAAACTTGTCAAAATGATTTAATTTATTTCCTCTATTATCTTAATTATTTATAAAAAAAAAGTTAAATCTGATAAAAGATTCGTAATCAGAATCAAATGTTCTCGGGTTGTTAGTAATCGAAAATCAATTATTATCGGCTAAAATAAACGAAAACGAGTATTGCCGCAAAATGTTAATCTTCAACTCAATAAATATGTGATTTATAAAAAAAATGACGGAAAAAGATGAACTAACTTCCTTTTCTAAATTTTCGTAGATTTTAATGAATTTTTTAAATTTTTACCCGACTTATGTTTTTTGATAAAACAGACGAAACTTTTAAATTTATTTATTTTAAATTTATTTTTTATTTGATGACGTCAACGCATTACATAGTGGCCGCGCCGATAAGTTCAAAAACCCAAATTCAATTTCGGGGTAAAGAGAATCAGAGCCCAAGGATTTCTAGAATTTTATTATTGTCTACACGTGCGCATGACGTAGCTTATCTCAATCAATTTTCTTGTTTACTCTTTTTTTGATATTTTACAATAATTATATAATGGTCGTCCAAAAAGTCTGGTCCACTATTTTACGAAATAATGCTGTCCTTGTTCAAGTTTTAAATTTAGATTTTTCATCACAATGTCAATGCCAATTTTTTTTATATCTACACGGAGGTACTCGTGTAGTGGGTCAATATACTCTTTTATAACAACGTATTATGCCGAGTTGTTTCAACGTTAACTAAAAATGAAATTTTGCTAATTTTTATAAACAGAATTTTATAGACACACTTATAGTTCGTCCTTGCGAGTACACAAATGAAAGTGTCAGTAAATATGTTTTTAAGGTGTTTATACAACCGATGTTCTTTTGCCAATATTTTGCTATAAAACAAGCCTAGATCAAAAAATAAGTTGCTTATAATAAACTATGTTAGTGTTTTATACACCTGTTAAATTTATGATTGTACATATTTTTGGTATCAATGAATTTTTTAGTAGTAAGTGAGTAACTAGTTTTACAACTCTACATAAAATAAATGTAAGTTTGAGTGGATCTTATCTATTTTATCTATTGTTTATTTAAAATCTCGATTGGTGTAAGTCTATAAAGATTTAATAAATTTAAGTGTGCATGTCTTAGTGCAATGATTAAATTTTATCACGTCTTCCTGATTGGTCGAAAATTAAACCAGTTTTATTGTACACCTTGTAGATGTAGTAAATTATGATTCATAATTGTTATCATGTTATCGTTATCATGTGGAATTAACTTTGGAATCATAAATTTATCTTTAAGCTTTGGTTTGTTACTAAGGGGTTGACCAAAAGTTGTTTTGACTGTAAAAGATTAAAAGCTTTGATAAGTCATATGAAAGAGATTTCAAAATTATTAATTGTTCTAATTAATAATTTTTATGTAGGTGTAAATCCTTGAGGGTTTTTCTCAGTGAAATGTTTTTACCACCAACTAGATTTATTATAAAGCGCCAACTAGTAAATTCCACGTGCGTTGTGGGTATTTAATCTGTTACTTGCGGTTCTCATCAATAATTTATAAACATTTTTTTAACTCATGTTGTACGTGCTGGAACCTAATTACAATATATTTAAAAACTCAACTTTATCAAATTTAAAATAATTTTTAATTGAAACCTTGTTTTTATGGTAATTACGGATAATAATATTTACGGGTCACAGAAAATTCTTCATATTAAATTCAAGAAAAAATTTATTTCAAAATATTTTTTGATATACACGTGTAATATGGTCATTACACTTTGTTTTGTCTGAAATGCATTTAGTTACAGTCGTGATAAGAAAAATATGAAAATCACATTGATTTTTTGACACTTATAAAAATGGTTAATAGGGTCCGCAAGCGTGGCGAAAATTCCTACAAAACAGCTGCTCCAAATAAAACAAAAACATGACCTCAACACAACATCTTTAAATTGTGTTATGTGTGCTTCAAAAGTGCTTTAAATTTGAAATCTATTATATTATTTGGTTGTTGTTTTAAGGTAAGTTTTCTTTCTTTAGACCTTTTAGTTAAAGTAAAATCAGGTCCAAAACAGTTCACATTATTTTGTTTAGAAACAACCCTGACCAATCGAAGATTTGGACGTCAGCACTTGCCCACTCAATTCGAATATTCTGAAGTTTTTTTTGACATTTTGACGTCTAAAATTTTTTTTCGGCACTATATTTCGTCCTCAATCTTTCAGTGGAGTTAAATCAGCCAAAAATCGCTAATTTGAATAGCATAAGGGTATAACCAGATAAGAACTAGACCATCTTACGGAGAACATCTAGAGTTTTAAGAAATATTTTTTTTTGTAGGTCACTTTTTAAGTGGACTTTTAGTGTCTTTAAGGTACAATTTGAGAAAAACTTTTTTATAACATTTATCGTCGTATTAATCTTAATTGGCATTATTTTAATTTTTATTGTTATTATTTTATTGTCAATTTTGTTATTTTTTACAGAAAATTTAAGCATGTGTACAGAATTTTGCAAAATTGGTAATTTGTTTTGAAAAATTGATGAACTTATAGTTTTTAAAAACTTTGGTCAAAAACTTCATATGCGAAAAGCTATCTGAAGCTAGCTAAAGATTTTCTAAAAAAAAGGATTAATTTGTAATGATTAAAAATGATCATGTCTACCGCCCAAAATCCAGAAATACGCATTAAATTCAATTTCAAACAAAATTGCTGAATGTTGTTGTCGTCAACTACGTTGTGTTTGACAAGATGGCGGCAACATTCGGTAAAATGTGATTGTCTACGGGTTCAAGTTGGGAGAGTTCAATAAAAATACACTATGAAAGAAATCATTTGTTTATTTCATGCAGTAAATCCATTAAAAAAAGAACGAATTATTACAACAAAATTAAAAATTGAGCCACTCACAGAAAAAACACTTTGTGATTTTTTTTCTAACTGCGGCGTTTTTACGTTCGGCATGATTACAAATTGTTTAATCACTCTGACATAATGGTCTTAACAGAAGAGAAAATTATTTTGTATGTTGCAATTTTTAAATTTTGAGAGAACGTTGTCAAATTTAGTGTGCCATTTTTTATGGCCACCACTGTACATCATAAAAAAACAAAACAAACAGAAAATAGAACAAGCCCATCAAAAATATATAAATTGCCAATAAAATATCTGTAACATTCTGGCATAGCATTTTCTGATTAGTATACTGCAAGAAGGACCGGATAAAACCTTCTTAAACCATGTTCACAATTAACAAGTTACACAAACATTAAAAAAAATTGCTACAAATACTTACATTTTAGATTCAAATTTAGGGGGAACGTACTTGAACAGTTTATTAAAATCTGCAAAATTATTTGAATTATCTCAATTACTTTAACGATTTAAATTTGTGAATAAAATATAAATTTATTTTTTGTTTCTCGCAATTTAAGTCAATAATCTTCTAATAACCTAGGGCCGGCTACAGAACGTAAATTGACCAAATTTCTCCCAAGATTTCTTTTCTCTTTAATTGCTTTGTATATTTTCTAGTTTAGGTCTTTTTCTTGAAGTTACGTACTTTTCCTATTTGTATTTCTTATTTTTTCCACATATATCATGTTTTTCTCATGTTTTGCAGCAGCAGGCAGTCTGCTGTTTTTGAGGTGTTTTCATTTTTCTTCAGTCTGGAATGTGATTAACATTTAATGAGCTAATAATTACTTTTACAATTACTAATTACCTATGTAAGACAAATTGGAATATATTTGTGTATTTTACGTTAATTTAAATAAATTTAGTACCTATTAGTTTGATATTCTTAACGTCAGTCACCAAATTATTTTGTAAATAGATCAAAAATACCGATGATGTAAAATGAAAGCAAGCGAGAATTGAAAAATATTTCAGCCAGGTAATAGATCCATAAAATTATTAAAAATAGCTCTTTGATTTCAAAATTGACGGACAGTAATGTCTGTGCCAAAAAAACTGAAAAATAGTTTGCACTTTGCTCTTGAAAATTTTTTTAATAAACCGACCTTATTGTCATTACATTTTTTTTTATTCTTTTATGTATAGCGTGTTTCGCTGAACCAATTCCGGTATTAAAGCTCAACTTTGTTATGTAATACGTGCTTAATTTATGGACGTGTACAATGCTAATATGCTCGACTTGTCGTAGATTTGTCTCTTGTCTCGTGGATTTATGGAAGTGTAGGTGGCAAATTGCGTGACGAAAGACAGACGGTGATTAACTAATTGCAAATTACTTTTACTAATCATTTTAGCTATATAGAGTAAGGTGAAGCTCGAAAAATTCATGTACAGCTAATATTTTTTTCCGTTATTGAGCGATGTAATTAATTTTGTTCGGTTATTTGGAAAAATTCGATTGTTCACTGTGTGGTTACTGAGCTGCCGTTATTGACAACAAAATAAAAAATTCTTTTCACATTTAAAACTGTAACAGAAAGGTGAGTGTAATAACGATTTTTGTTATAGTTACATCAATAAATTTACACCTATTGTAATTTATTGTGTCAATAAATCGTAATAAATAATACAAAATGATGTTCTTGCTTGTTGTTTAAATTAACAAACAGTATTTTATTATTGTTTGTATTCTTTATAAAAATAGAAAGACACACTGACTGGTACTCAACAAAATTAATTATCTTTATTATTCAAATAGAATGCGACAAAACAAATTAAAAATTATTTCATTTTTTGTTCACAAAATTAGAACAAAATAATTTTTTTTTATAACCAATTATTGTCATAAATGTCAGATCAAACAGGCAAACAGCTATTGTTTATAGTTTTTTTGATAAAGAAGACGATCTTTTTGGTTTAATTACCTTATTTAAAGCTAATTATAATTCACGTAATTATATCGTTTATCTGCCGATTCTCTTTTTTCTCTGCCTGGAGTACCTAAATAAAAGAAAAAGTAAAAAATTATACG
This sequence comes from Tribolium confusum, assembly GCA_029207805.1. Taxonomy (NCBI): domain Eukaryota; kingdom Metazoa; phylum Arthropoda; class Insecta; order Coleoptera; family Tenebrionidae; genus Tribolium; species Tribolium confusum. The sequence continues at coordinate 5,238,261 of JALGAY010000004.1, forward strand.
TTGTTCGAACTCGAACGATTTAAAAAGATATGAAAACATAGGGTAACTAGAGATTTTTTTGGTCAAAAAAAAACTGTTTAAAGAGTTGAAAGGCCCCAAAATTCCAATTTTTTTTTGTTTTTTGTTAATTAACTTTGTAATTACTTATCAGCGATATAATAAATTTGTTAGATGTGTATACAATTTTAGGCGCCAAAATTATTTTTTTGTTGTTTCTAGTTTTTTTTTTTATATTTTTTGTTCAAGGAATTTTCATATAGAGCCTAGTTTTCAAATAAAAAAATATAAACATCAAAATAATTTAGGGGATAAGTCTTTACGACAAGATATTTTTACGAGATCTATAAAAGATCAAAAGCAACTTGTTAAAAGTTTTATAATTAAAATAAACCAAAAGTAATTTGAAAGAAAAATGCTAAAATAAAGTAAAAAAAATGTTTAATGCTCCTCAAGATTGGTATCAATCACCTGTTTCGTATTTTTAGAATTATCAAAATGTGTTGTTCGTTTCTGGGGTTTTATCTTGCTGCAGAAAAGTTCTGCTCATTATCTATATTCATTATCTATATAAGATCAAGATCAAGAACTCTCCCAAAACGTCTGACAATGGACCCGATTCTATAAAGAGTTGTTAAGCTAATCACGTTATTATCACTCAGGAACTACCAATAACAAAATCCGGGCTATAGTAATAGCCACCTATTTATTCACTTTTTATAGAATCAGGGGGAAAATCTGTTGAAAAGTAATCCGAAGTAATTTATGACAGCCCGGTCAAAGCAAACATTTTCATTTCAAGTTCTTTGCGTAGCCTAAACAGATGTTTGCTTTGAGCGGGTTGTCATCAATCAGTTCGGATTATTTTACAACTGGCATTATCATAAGTTAACGGGGTGGAGGGAGAGGGTGTTCTGATCATTTTATGATTTTCACAGATCTTGCAACCGAGTGTATTAAATCAAACTGTGTTAATTTTGTGGTTTGCAAATCGTCAGACATCGAAAACAAAAATTTCACTTATTTTTTTAAGTCAAAATTGCGATATACAGTAACGACATGTTTTTTCGTTGATAACACTGTATCTGTCTAGTGGCTCTCTTTGGTAAACAAAAACTTCTTGAGCAGTTTTCTGGCTTTTCGAGTTACCAAGTCGTCTGCATAATCTAAGTTTTCTGGTGTTACAAACCAAAGCACGAGATTCGTTTGAATATATCTGTGGCCCAGTCTTGCCGTTGCCAATTTACATGTTTTCGTGCTCTTTGTAACTGTATTGCGCTATTCTTTCGGAATAATTTAGGTACCCTCAAAGGAGGCGTCAAGACACTTCATGAAGTAGGTAGGTTTCGTTTGGTTAGTCACTAAGACATTATGGGTGTTATGCAGTTAAATTACCAAATCTATTGTAGTAACACTGCGATTCCGCAAAGCTTGCAAACGTTGAAATTGGTCCTGAGTTGCAATGGTTGCTCTTGTACCTTCTGACTAGGTTATAGTCTATTTTTTAAACAAAGGCAGACTAGTAAACTGTGGAAACTTGAAGTCTCATTTGTTATTCGGTAAATTAACCAATTTTTAACGGATATTTTAAATTTCTGTCGCATACTGGTCTGGCTCTGGTAAAAAACAGACTTTAGATAAAATTAGAGAAAATATAAAATATAGGTGGACTAAAACTTATTAAAAATTTATTTTGAGTATTTTATGTCGTTGATTTTTTCCTCACCCAGAATCTCTATTCATTTGCAACCGGTTATAGTGTGAATTGCGGTTTAAGATATCTATAGTCAAAAGTAAATATATTTATTTATGTTTTTTATTTGATTTAATTGGAGGTAGGTCTAGGTGAACACAGGAACTGCCTGTATGGTTGTGCGACTCGCTACGCTCACCGCTTTAATGGTGTACGTAAATCATATTTTTGTTTTTTTTTTGAAGTAGAAAAATAATGAAGCTGAATCAATTTTCGTTTAGCCTCTTTGAGAATTTATTTCGAACCGGAAATTTCTCGTGTTTTTGTTTATTTTATAAATATAGTAAGGTCTTCTATTTCGAATTTCGATTGACATCATATAATTTCATTGAAACTAAAATCAATAAAAAATAAATTAATGAGGTAAAGAAACACGTGGCTGGTCTTCGCAACCATTCAATGGATGAATATCCATCCAAGTTAGTTGTTGCTTAATTTGATAGAAAGTTGTAACATTGCTCTTACAATGTTAAACTATTTTTAGATTGTAGCCGACAAAATTACATTCAGTTTGACGTATATTTTTAACTTTGCTTTCTCCATAATTAATATTAATCGTTGGCTAAATTCGAAACTTGATTTTTGTGAAACTAAAATAGTACTTTGTTGTAAGAGAAAAAAATTTTTGATCTAAACTAAAAGGAATGCAAACACTATTAATACTCGGATGCTATTTAAAAGTATTATTTATGAAGTAATGACAGAAACCTTAAAGTGTTTTGATTTTCAACCGTTTTTATGAAAGTAATAAAATTTTGCAAAAAATACGTTTTTTGTTTACGCCTAAAATACACAAAACTTGTATAAACATAATAAAATATGAGTAAATTTATTAAAAAAAAATTAGTTTACCCACTTCCTGCTATTTCGTACTTATCACACAATAGACCAAAATCTAAATTAGCATGACGTATTTGGAGGCACGACCTTGCCCATAAGTCTAGACTTAGACTGGCGATTTAAACGCAGAGTTATCCATGGGTCACCGATTTTTACATAATGATACCGCGTCTCTATGCAGCCCTGAAATTCGAATTTTTTCAGGAAAAAGTATGTCACTTGAGTAATTATTTCAAGATTGAGGAAAGATGTAGCAATAAATTTCCATTTTTCTAGGCAAAGTTTGTTTATGCACCGGAGCAAGTTCAGCTAACGGTCAAAAACCTGACTCCGGTGAACAGGTAAAGGCTTGGATCTCGAATTCGTTCCATGTCCACCTATGGTCGAAAGCCACGAGGCAATCACGAATTCAGTATGTGATCGTTGAAACTACTTGTTTACGCGACTATCGGACTTCAAATTTGAATAATAGTCCCTGTAATTTAGACACACAGCCCAATGATCGATTTTTGATTGACCATTATAGTTTAAAAACGTGATTAGTTAAATTAGACGCGCTATTAATTGCCTTCCTGGGGCATAATTACCTCTAAATGGAGTCTTTGGTGGCACCGGGCCTTCGGCACGGATTTCATGCCTTGTGGCATTGAAACTATTGTAATTGAGCATTTTTGACGAATTTTTACCGACAAAATAAATATTTCTGATTCTTTTGGCCTTTCCGGGCGGTCTTATTAATCGCTCAGTAATCTAATGTCAGCACCGTTAGGAATGTAAGAAATTAATTGATTGGGTAAAATGATCTATGACAAATTTTATAACGGATTTAAAACCTCCTTAACAACTTCCTTTTATTAGAAATACACAAAAATATCTTATTCGAGTTATTAATTACGTAAATTCAAGTAAATCTTTCACCCAGAACAAGATAAAATTTTCCAAACATGTTACTGGAGTGAAAAGACATTCGTCAACATGATTATATTAATAAAAGTAAAAGTTGGAAAATTAGCGATTTTTTGCGGGTGTTATTAAAAAACTGGTTCAAATATAACAGGTCTTAAGTCCACCCCGAAAATGGCACTTTGTGTTTGTACAGAAATTCTGAAAAAAATCACATATAATTATAGTTTTCTGTAAAATTAAATTTTGGCTGATGGGTTTATGACAGAATCTTAAATTTTGTCATCATAAGAAATTTGAGTCGTTTGTGGTCTTCAGATGCGATTCAGGTACCTTTGAGGGAAGCTTTTGTGTTAGGGGTGACACCCCGTGCCCATTTAAATTTGAAATGTAAAATCTGATTTAATTCGAACTAATTATTTAAAAAATAAAAAGACAAATTGCTTTCTTAATTAATTTAATTTTTAGTTGATTTTTGTAAAAGCTGAAATATTGAAATTTTCTCAAAAGTTTTTTTTTTAATTTAAAGCAGCAAATTATATTGATTTTATCAAAAAAATAATTAGGTACACTTATAGTAGACCCTCGTTAAAGTACACTTAATTTTTTAATTTTTTTTAATAAGAAATAAAGTAAAAAGGAAGTAAAACTTGGGACACCCGGTAATTAGGGAGTTGCTGGATGGTTCTCAACGGAAAGAAAAACACAAAGAGAGAACCAGATTTTAGGATGAATTGGTCGATCCACAGGTTACTCGAAGCTGTACCTGGGAAATCTACTAGGGTACAGAGTGTCTATATAGTTAAAGTTTGTCTATAAATGCGTAAATTTTATGGTGCAATAGAGACAATTCGCTTTTTGGGTATTTAGAAATAAAGAAGCCGCAGTCTTTTCAAGGTTGTTTAAAGGGACTAGCTGGTCACGGTCACTTATCTTTACAAGAACTCTTATTAAATCCCTCATAGACTAGTTTACAAGTCAAAACCATAAAATTCAAGCATTTCTGGACAAACTATAAATGTGAAAATCAACCTTACAAAGCTTCTGCTGTACCCACAGATTTTCTCTTAAGAAACAATTTTTTCAAATTTTGTTAAGCAAAGATTAGGTGAGGTTTCTCTAGTTTTGAATTTTTAGTTTTTTACAGTTTTAAAATTTATTTAAAGTTTATTTAGAAAAACATTAAAAAAGTAGCCTAACCTAATGATATTTTTCTTTTTTATTTTTTTATTTTCTTTGAGTGGGATTGTTCCCAAAGAATATTTGCTGCTAGCAAAAACATTATTAATGTGTTGTGGCTTAGATTTCGGTGACATATTCAAGTCAACGACATAAGAACGTACAGAACAAACTACTGCTTTACGGAATCGCGAAAAACTGCAACGGATTTGGCAATTGAATAGCAGGACTCTTAATAAATATATTAGTGACTATATAAACGTTACAGTGGGTGTATGATCACGGCAAGAGTGGGCCACAGTTATTTTCACGAATACGTCTCGTTTTGGTCTGTGGGAAAATATCAATCTATTCGAAATTGAGAATTTTGACTAAAGTTGTAAATCTTATAACAGTGGTGTTTGCGATAAAATAATTTCTTCCCAACAAAATGCAAAATAAAGAAGGGAATAACTTATATCTAACTTCATTGTCACAGACCAATGGGCGCGTTATACAACACGAAGAGATGGACAAATAGTTTTACCCTGTATTTAAAAATTAGAAGACTCAGGGCTCACTTATTGATTCTACTGAAATAAAATAGCACAAAAAACTCTATTACCAAACTGCCAAATTTTTAGCCTAAAGGTGGAAAATACGGTTTTCTAATATACATATTTTAAGGGCTGCAATGATTCATTCTCTTTTGAAGGTAGGGGAAAAAGTAATTATCAAAAATGTTTTTATAAATTTTATTACTTAACTCTGAAATGTAGTTACTTGAACCAACCTTGGTTGGCCTGAATGAAATATTTCTAATTTAGTATAAAATACAATGTTCCGCCTGGCTTTTTTCTCAAAGTGTGATTTAGTTCGCTTTTCAAAAGAGTTTATTTATTTGAGGTTTAAAAAAAATTGTTGAACGACAAGAAACGAATTTTTTAACTATAGATTTAGCGAGTGGACTTTGGTCATACCTTGGCTAGACACGGCACGAGTCATTAATTTGACTGCCAGGTTTGACGTTTTATGGGGTCAAGACATTTCGGTTCTAAACTGCATATGCAAATTTCTTTGAATATTCAAAAAGTAGAAAAAAAATATTACGTTAAATATAGCTTTATCTAAATTAAAGGTACGTTAAGTGATTTCTTGTTATTATATAATTTTGTTTACTTCCGTCTACAAACAAACGTTTTTATAAAAGCAAGTCAAGGTTACGTTATATGACGTGAATTTGGCGAGTTAGAAAAATTGCACGCGCTAAAATAGAACAGAGATAACCTGCTGAGCTGTAAAGAAATTAAAGCTGATTGTAACGAAAACTTCACTGCCGGCAAAAAGACCACAAAAATTAGAAAAATCAAGATTGACCTCTGTTGTTGGACAGCAATAGGCTGCTTTAGATGCAAAGTTATTAATAATTCGAAGAGGAGACAGAATATGTTTTCGATTGACCCATGCCTTGACAAAAATTGTTGTTTTGGTCAGCTTCAGGACAATCATTCCTGCGAGAAGTTTTGTATTGGTTAATTAGCAATAAAAAATTTTGATTCTGAAATAGACGTCACTGGAATTATCTATATTCTGATATAATGTTATTAATAATTCGAAGAGGACACATATGTTTTCGATTGACCCTTAGATAAAAATTTTGGCTTTGGTCAGCTTCCAAATCAGGAAATGATGCCTGTGAGGAGTATTGTATTGGTTAATTAGTAATTAAATTTTTTGATTCAGAAATGGACGTCATTGGAATCTTGGAAGGTCGGATCTTTCAATTTCGTATTCTGATATTTCAATCTTTAGAACAGGTTTTGGACAATCGTAATTTGTAAATTAGTTTCGCACGCGATTGTTGTAAAAATAGTAGCTTCGGTGTAAAAATACTAAAAAATAATTGAAAACAGTTGCCAAATTGTCAAAAAATCTTTAAAAACGTGTTTTCTTCTGTTGCCAATTATTTGTGACTTTAACCGGTTTATTATTATCCATAGTTTATAACTGGTTAAATCCGGTTTTTGGCCCGATGAAATAACAGTGTTTTGCTCGGAGGAACACAGTTGTATAATTTTTGAAAATGCATTGTGCTAATATTGTAACAAATTTAAAATATATTTATTTTTTTCATTCTGTTTATTAAGCAATTAATTGAGTAACCTTTAAGTTTACAAGGAATTAACATCACATTTAACGCTTGTCCAGTTGTATTAACGTGTGTTAATAGCAAGTTGATTTCATTTCCATATCATAATTGTTGTTAATTGACGGTAAATCAAACTCTTGTCGTTATCGCTTCAGCGATTATTTAAATTTGTGACGTTCAAAAACCTAAAATAATTATTATTATTACAATCATTAAATACACTTGTCTCAGAACAATAGTATTTTTTACTTAAATATTTATCAGATTCTCGTTTACGAGCGTCAAATATAATTGCCTAGTAGAGGTCAGGAGATTATTTAAAACATAATCAATAGAAGAGGGGGGCGTAATGCACAATAATTACTCCATCCATTTCCTAATTAACCTTATTTCCTGAAATATTGTCAAACCCTTTTTCTATGTTGCAGGATAATTCCATTCAAAATTTCTTTGCAACTTTCGCTAATCTATAATTGAAAAAAAATTGTATTTTACGTGAAACGAGCTTTATTGCCCACTCTCAAATTGCAGAGCTGTGGCAATTTGTTAATTTCTTAAAATTAACACTTTCCAGGGTCAAACAAATAACCAATTTGTTTGCAAATATGATCTAATTGCTGACACATGTCACTCTAATGATCAGCTTTAAAAATTAACAAATACATATTGTTCACTAATTTTATTCTTTAGAGCTTTCATCACCGATTGAGAGCTTTTGGCAACTTTTTTTTATCAAACTGAAAATACTTTCTTCTTTATTTTTTTTATAGAAAGTATTGTAACTTGGTAAAATCAATAAATCTTCCAAAGTAGCTTTAGGTCGAAGAAATAATTTAAATATTTTTTTTATTTACTGTCACGTGAATATAAATTTCATTTTAGTAACATTTGATCAAAAGCACGTTTAAATGAGCTTCTAAAGAATATTTTGATGTTTATTATGGAAAATTAATATGCTGGGTATTACAAAGTTAGAGGACGCAAATTATGAATGAATTACATTTTTTATTTCTCTTCTATCTACAACAATATTTGTTTTTCAGCTTTTGGTTTGGGTTTTTTAGGTTTAAAAATTTAACAATACGTACTATTTTTTTATTAGGAAAGTTTTCTATTCATTTGTAATTTTATTTAAGTCACTTATTATGTCACAGATTAAAAATTATAATAAAAATAATGGTTGTTTTATTTATTTTTTACTTATTATAAAAAACTAAAAATACATTGTTTTGAAAGTTTTTTTTACAATTATTTTCTAAATTTTTTTTAGATAATAATAAAGTTCCGTAGAAACATGATTTTCTTTTAAAGATCAGAGAAGCTCGTCTTTATATTTGTAACAAAATATCTGCTTGTATTTTATAAAAGAAATGTAAAACATTTTTTTGTGTTAATATTCACATAAAAGAAGCTAAAATTAGTAAAATTTAGCTTAAGGCGCCCAAAAATTGTTTCTGGTTTCCAAAATTACAAGAAATTGTCGTTAATTAATTTAAAAAAACTAAGAAAGGAATGACTCTTCTGGTTTCCAAAATTCGAATAACATCAGCCAAAGGCCTAATTTTAAGTTGAGATAATACCGGTAGTATTTTCGTTTTCATGGAAAATTAATAAAATTCGGTGTTGTGATTGGTGATGGTTGTTGCTATAGAAAAGTATTAAAATTTGCGATACTACCGGTAGTATCTCAATTTCAAATTAGCCTACTAGAGTATAAATTTAAATTGAAAAAAATATTGTTTTGGTCTTCGAACTGCTTTCCGCTGCCAAAATTAGCAAAATGTCTAATCCGAATTTGTAATCTTGGCTTTAATTGTTTAAGAATTGCCAGTAATTGCCTCTGGCTTCTAAAATCAGTAATATGACGTCTCCAGATGACAACACTAGCAAAATGTAGCTTTCGGCTTTACAGTATTGGAAAAATATCGCTTCTAGCTTTTTGTATTAAAAAATGATGTCTTTATATTTATTAATTTAAAAATTGATGTAAAACACTATAGCGCTTCTAAAATTAGTAAATATTGCTTCAGACTTTCAAAATTAGTAAAATGTTCCTTTTGGCTTTAAAATAATGGTAAAAATGGCTCTTCCTGATTTTTCTATTAAAAAAAAATGTTGTCTTTATATTTATTAATTTAAAAATTTGTATAAAACACTATAGCACTTCTAAAGTTAGTAAAATATTGCTTTAAAAGTGTCGCCTCCGGTTTCTTGTATTAAAAAAAATTTTGGCTTTCTATTTAATAATTTAAAAATTGGTTTAAACTACAGCACTTATAAAATTAGTAAAATATCGCTTCAGGCTTCCAAGATTAGTAAAATTGTTAATTTTTCTGATAAATCTATAGTACAAAACAGCAAATTATTCAATTGTATAATGCGTCTCAAGGGCAGAAAAGAGGGATAAGCAGCCCGATGAGTTTCTCTTTCATGCCTGAGATTTTCTTTTTGTTGAATCTTTTTGGTGCGTTGAATGAAAGGTAAAACACCCACTAATACCAAACACTAACTTAACACGACACGCGTTTCGACGACAAAGTTGTCATTCTCAGGTAAGAATTAAAACTGAATTAAATAGATTAGAACCCACTTTTTATTTAAACGAGAAGGAACTGATAATTTTAGGGTAACTTGAAATACTCACCACCCAAGGAATACATAGGATTGTGATAATTGTGACACTAGTCGAAGATCTTTGTTTAAATATTTATAATTTTAGTTACAAGGGCCAAAATTTGAGAACTAATAAGTAAGACTATGTTTTATGAAATCTTTTATACTGATTCTAGTATGCCAAATTTAAAAAAAATTGTTAATTCCTTTAGCCCTGATATATATTCGAATTTCTGTTCAAAATTTTATTGGAAAAATGAAGGTCATTTTTCCTTTTTCAATTCCTTTAAAAGATTCACGAAAAACGTTTAAAAAAAGATTAATATTAATATTAAAAAATTTAAATAAATCATTATTAATCACTTCCTGAATTTTTGAAATATCATAAATAGTGTAGTTGTTATGTCAAAGACACTGAACCTCACCTTCTATTTGTTTTCATTGAAGATAACAATAATCACTTTTTTAGTTATGTTTGCTATTTTTATAATTTTTTTTAGCACCTTAATTGAAATATTATTGCGTGAATCAAGGATTTCAGAATTGAATAATAATCTCGTTTTTAATTAGGCATAAATTTTGTATAATTAACTTCTAAAAATAAAAGCATCAATTGTCCTTATGTAACCTAAGCAATCTATAACTTTCACACGTCTAACATTAGTAATTTTTGTTAGGAAGTGCAATTTATCTGATATTCTATTCGTCAATTGAGCACCGATGATATTAATTCAGATTACTTTCACTTAAAGATTGAATATATCTTTGGGCGTTTCTAATTTAATTATAAGTGTTGAACAAAACAAAACAGTATTGGATAATTCAATCGGCCTCGAGGAACGGTGAAACGAACCCTTCGAATGGCCACAAATTCTAATCGAGTCGATTAAACGGAAGCTTAGGAACTTATATTTATTTACATGATCGTTGTTTACAACATGTCTAGAGCATTATCTGTGACATGCAAGGGACGACTCAATCCAAAGTTCATTTTCGGTCTGTTGAACCTCTGGATTATCTGTAATGGTTTAGTTGCCTGTGTACCTCTCATCTCATGACATTTCGCTGCTATTGCAATGGCCACATTAATGTCCTATTATTAGTATGGGAACAAGTGTTTCGAAATGGGATTAGATGAGACAAGTGGTGCGGCCTCATTCTTCACGCTGGCGTAAAGGAACTGACCTGTGTGACGTTAACCCCACAAAGTTACCAAAATAAAGAAAAAATCAATTGCTCATCGATTCACAATCATCTCCTACCAAATCATTTTTATTGCCAATTTTTGTAAAAAAAAAATATTTTAAAAACAAAATTGTGGGGGCCGACTTCATATTTTGTCTGCCAAAGTGAAATTTTTAATTTCCCTAGTCATTTAATGATCGATTTCCAAGATTGCCCATTAATTAATTTTGAATGACCATCCTTCTGAAAAAAGGCTTTCTGAAATAGGCTTCTTGTAATGCTTCTACATCGGCTACAAAATTTGTTTTTAGGCCAAGGCTGCTAAAAACGTATTTATTTGTTCGACCAAAAAAATAAAATTTAGAGTTTCTGCCTTTAGGAAACATTAAAAGAATTTTTTGAATAACCAACTTCCTAGAAAAAATAGTGGAGTTCATCTTCACATTTTGTCCATTACAAATTTATAAATTACTCCATTGTAAATAACACTATCGCTAGCGCATTCCTCACTTATTATTTTTATTGACCAATGTTTATAAAAAAAAGAAAATGAAAATTTTGGCAATCGTGTTTACAATTTGCTTATCAATCTGAAATTTCTGCTCTCTCTTGTCATTAATGATTACAAATCGATTGCCCATTAGTCAATGTTGATTAAACAACAAAAAATTAAGACGAGCAACTTGAATTTTTTTTTATAAAGTGAAATTTATAGATTTCTCTATTACACCCGCGGTCAACAGTATACGAATGAATTTACGTTATCATTTAAGATTTCGGATTGTTAATTTTCTGGGTCTGTGATGGTTATAGAAATGTGGGCCACTGACAAAAAAAAATGGACACTAAATTTGTTTTTATATTGCGATATGTTTACCTTTAATCTTATTGTCAATATCGACTTTTACAAAAGATTAATTTAATATACTTTTTTTTAAATATTTAGAAAACCTCAAATTGAGTGTCACTTTTTATGACCACCACTGTACATATAAATTTAGAGCACTTGTTTATATGTAAATGGTTAAAGTAAGCTCCATGAAAACCCACTGACCGTAAACAATATTTTTTATTAACTTGGCTAATTGTAAAATTGCATTTTTATTACGATATTTTGACGACGTAAATTCGTTGATAAGTGGTGGCTATTGAAAAATATTTTCCTCATAAATTTAAAGATCGCAGCATTTAATCTCACTTAAGTATTACGTCACAAATGTGTTTGATGTCTCAGTATAATCAATTAACTCGCAAACTGACAGTTCTCACAGAAATGACAAGCGAAAATGACAAGTTCTGGTTGAAATGAAATTTTCTGCTCTAGGGCGGAAAACAACACTTTCTATCCATTTTAGAGGCAGCGATGATTTATTTTTGTTAAAAGTAGGCAAAAAAATCGTATTCTAAACAGTTGATAGTCGTATCGTACGTAAAAATGTAGCAGTTTGAAGGTAGCTTCACAATACGAAAATATTTTTTCCGTCAAAATTGTTCATTTTTCTATGGCCACCGCGAGATTACAATAAAATTTAGAATAATGATGTAAATTTATTTGGGTATAATGTAAATATCTATGTTTTACGTAAAAAAATGCGAAGATAAGCGTCTTATTTGTTTCATTATTGTTTAATCAAAATTAATTAATAAGCAATCGTGACGACAAGGAAGACTAGACCCTTTAGTGAGCAAAATGTAAAGATTGTTGCCGATTTTTTTTATAATGGTCAATCGAATTTGATGAGTGCAATAATGAGCAATCGATAAACTATCATTTAAAATAGGAAAACTTATAGTTTATTAATTTGTAATTGGCGCACAAAATGTGAGTTGATTTTTATAGTTGTTTTTTAAGTTGGTTACAGGCTGTTCCAAAATTTGTGGAGCAAATTGTTGATATGTTGTCCAGGAAATACGAGTAAATTTTTTAGAAAATCTTATCTGTTTTGAAAATTTGACATGTGAAATAATTGAGGTTTAAATTATGTTTTAAATGGGAATGTTTAAAAGGTTATATTGTAGATGACTTCTTAAACAAAATTAGCAACAAAACGAACAAAAATTATAAAGAGTCTTAATTAAACAAAATACAAAGAAAATGCGTCTGCCAATTTTGGGACAGTCTGTATAATTTCTTTTTGCACTACTCTACTAAAAATCAAGTGATTACGCACTGAGAGAACAATCAGGACCGTCTATTTTACAATCATCTTCCGTTTTTACCGCACTAGTTCCTGCAAAGAGCACAGGGATTTTTCTCGCTTAAAAAACGGTTTAAAATTTGATTATCGTATCAGAGTCTAAGTTTATAATAAAACAATGCATTATACAACTTCTATTCAGATAAAATAACAGAAATGCATTTACAATATTGCAGTTTAAGTTTTAAAATGTCAAATTTTGGCAGTAGATTTTAGTTACTTGACAAAATCTGATAGTTATCCGTGCAAAAAATAATATACAAGTGACGCGCGGGAACAGTTTTGCTTTATTCGTGCGACAAAGCGCACTAGCAAAAAAAACTGTGGTACTCATATTCAAAATATGTTCCCGCACTTATCATGTAAATAACTATTTTGGAGGGTGGTTATTCAAAATTAATTATTAGGTAATCGCATTTTTTTTTACAGAAATAGGAAATTAAAATAATTTTCTGGGCAATGATGATCAATTGGTAGATAATTGTATTTTTTTTCTAACTTTGTGGCGCCAATTTCACCCAAGTCTTCCTGAGGTTTCCTTAGGTTTTCCCATATGCGTAAAAGAATATTTCTGCAGGCAGATAATCACTGATTAACCTTCACTGGAGTCTGTATGCTCGCAAAAATTTTATTAGCCGTTATTATGGTTGTGTATGATGAGACAGTTGAGTTTGAATGACACAAGGACTATAAATTTAGCTATATGATGAAAGTGCGTTCATAAAATCTATACTAAATATAAAAAGAGAGAAAGTGAATACTGACAATCATGAGCAATCTCCATAATTGTTGGTTACGATTTTATCCAATCGACATAATTTCATTAGAGTGTTATTCAGTTTACACCTGCATCAGTATTAGTTTAATTGTAACCAATCACCGGTAATTCAGTTTTGCACAAACGCACTTGTTAGCGGTCACAATATAACAGGATTAATAAGAAAACAAAAGGATTTGAAAGCTGTTTTGGTATTAAAATAACTAAGAATGTTTACGAAGCACCAGACTGAAACTAAATTATTCAAAATTGTAAGTCTTGAATTGATTTTTGATCTAGTCGTTGTATCTCAATAGAGTTGTGAATTAACAAATTGCTGGCTTTATTGGTGTCAATTATTGTTATTTAAATAAATTATTCACCGGATAACAATTGGAATAAAGTGCAATAATGTTAAATTGCTGCGTATGCTTCTAGAATTTCGCGCGCAATGATTCCGTAAAAATTTTAAAGAAGGTTCACGTTTCCTGTTTTCGGGGCTTCAACGAAAAACAAGGTTCATCGAATTTTACCAAAAAAATTACTCATCCTATGTCAAATGTCAGGATTATTTTTTGGTCTTTTACAATTGAAATGTTTGACGTCACTAAATTCCATTCCGTCTTAGCAAATGATTGGGAATGGGCTGGAACGAGTATCGTCCTTGTTTATTATAGTGCTACACCTGTAAAAAAGTGTTTACTACGGTGAAATTTTCAACCAGATATAACCGGTTAACTCCTTCAAACGTGGAATTAATTATAATCGCATTATAATATTAATTATTCTACCGAAATCTTAACTGGGTATCTTGCGGATATAAATAGAATCAGACAGAATAAAAAATTGTTACAATTGTGATTGGTTTTAGCTTCCGGATATTTAGGCATCTATCGGAAATTTTTCAAAATGTTTTTAATCGATCAATCAAGGCTACAACTTAATTTTAATTAAAATTTGGTACAAGAGATAATTTAATCTTTCACGCCAGATGGTAGATGGGCAATTTTTGGCATATCTTTTGTTTATTCAAAAATATGACTTTCATTTGAATTTTTTTTAAATAAATTTGTTTTATTTCTAAAGCAGTGACGTAGGCTACGACCTGGCAATAGGGGCGCTTCCAGGAGCACACACTTTAATAAGGTGCGCAATAATTAGCATCTAAAATTAATAAAATGATTTCAAATAGCGTCTCTATCTTCTAAAATTAGTGTTGTTACACAATAAAAATTTATATAACTAAAGAATTTCACCACTGGCTCCAAGAACTCTTTAAGTATCACCTAGATCTTTTAAAATTAGTAAAATGTTGTCTCTGGCTTTCAAAATTAATAAAGTTAATTCGATCTTCAATATTAAAAAAATGCTTTGATGTCACTTTTTGCCTTTATTAGTTTCAAACTTGATAGGAAATACAACTTTTCTGCTCTCAGAATTTTGCGTCATTTCTGCTTTATTGCTTCTGGCTTACAGAATTAGTAAAATCGTCTTCGGCTTCTAAAATTTTAAAAATATTGTTGCCTTTGTTTTTCTTTGATTTAAAAATTGATAATAAATATCACCTCTGGTTTCTAAAATTAGTAAAATTTTAACTCGGGCTTCCAAAATTATCTAAGATTATTAATGAAAAAAAAATGGCGTCTTTGTCATTATAAAATTACAAATTTAAAATAAATTGTGCCGTTTACTCCCAAAATTAGAAAAACTTGTTATATTGGTGTTCATTAGCTTAAAACTTAGTAAGAAATGCAACCTTTGGTTTTTCGAATTGTTAAAATATTAAAATATTTTCTAAATTTTTCAAAATTAGTAAAAGTTTTCTTATGGTTCCCAAAATTACTAAAATTAAAAAAAATATTTTTGCTTTAGTTTTAATTGAATTAAAAATTAATAAGAAATACAGTGTTTTCAGAAATAATCTCAACCCACGTGACCAAATTGTTTATAAAATTAAACCACACAGTTGGTATTATTTAACGCAGAACTTAAATAATTACTTTGGTCCAATTTTATTTTTACTCGATGTGTAACTTAATTTTTTTATCTTTATTTAGCCACCCACGTAGGTTGACGTTATTTCTGAAAGCACAGTATTACCTTTGGCTTATAAAATTAGTAAAACGTTGTCCTGGGTTCCAAAATTAAGTAAAAGTTGCCTCCTGCTTTTAAAATTTGTAGAATATATATTACTTGGTTTAATCGATTTAGAAACTAATAAGAAATATCACTTCTGGCTGCCTAGTAATTAGTAAAATTAAAACTAGTAAAATTACCCCTGCATTATTCAAAATTAGTAAAATGTTGTTTCAGGCTTTCAGTATGGTATTTATTATAATACAACCCTTTTTCTGTCTTCTAAAATAAGTAAAATGTCGCTTGTGAATTATAAAATTAGTAAAAAGTCGCTTTCGGCTTATAAAATTAGTCTCTTTTGTGATAGATTGTTATAAATGCAATAAATGGCATTAAAAAAAGAGAATAATCCACTAAATACTTTTGCATTTTGGTAATCTTATGATGAGCGCAAAACAGTAGCGAAACAATTAAGAGAGATTCCATAAAATCCCAGAATAAATCTTAGAAATATTAATAACGAAATGTATTTTAGATCAGTGCTTTATTGTCAGGAAACTATAAAATTTTTTTTAACAATATTAACAATTTAAAAAAATATTAATTTTTTGCATTCTCGTAATTATCAGATTGCAAAAATTCATAGTTGACCAGATTTTTTGTTTTAGGACTTTTTAAACGAGCTCCGCAATAGATGCCTGTGAATTTGAATTAATTTAGGGGTCGTTTTTCTCTCAAATAGAGAGAAACTCCAAGAAAACGCAAAAATAATGTAGCAAATTGAAAACAGAATTTTTTTGCAACTGGGACAGGTCGCAAATTATGTAAATAAGCCACAATTAGTTAAGTTGTTGTCTGTCTCAAATTAAAACATATTGACAATGTCAAAATTTAAAAAAGACCAGGCTGTATGACCCTGAAAGCTGCCCTTTTTAACCGCCTGTAGGTACAGAAATTTTACTCCAGTTTTGACTTCTGTCACTAAAATTGTAATTCGGGTTAGTTTGTTAGCATCTAAACTTTGCACAAAAAAAATCTGATCAAGCACAAAAAGAGGAAGGTTATTCAATATACAGAGTGATTCAAAAGGTTCCAACTACCATTTCTGTGGTGGTCGAAAACGTTAATAGAATTGCAAATATGCTGTTATAATTTTTCTACGGCTCGTGCTTTAAAAAATAAGAATGTTTAAAAACAGCATTAAAAAAAAACAAAGTAAATGGGGTTTTTTACCCCAAATTAAGGATAAAGTTATGAAGATGCAAAATCAATGTGTCAATAAGTTCGAGTTATAGAATTTATTTCAGTTAAAATACGTAAAATACCTGACCTGACCTGACCCTGTATCTGTCTTTTTAATTTATTAGATTTTCTTATTAATTGAGTATCTAATACCTAACAATTAAGTAGGTACGAGTTTTTTAAGTATAATTGTCATTGATTCTTTAAATTGAGAATAACAGCACGCGATATATCGAGTGCTTTAAGGTAAAATCTGTAGGTGTAGCTTTTTTCTCAAAGCAATTTTGTTTGCTGGTTTGAGATAATTATTTGGAAAGATACTAGCATTTTGGCTGAATTTATTAGGGCAAAGCTCTTTGCGATGACGCAAATTTCGATGCATGTTTACGCGATAAAGAAACTGCAGACGGAGGTCAACCTCAATCTGAATAATTTTTTTTCAAAATCGAGAATACCAGTCTTGAACTACCGATTACATTGTTTTGTTGAGTGACTAATTACTCTGAAATAATGGCTTTTGGTTTTTCCAGATTGAAGGCGATTTCATAAATATGTCTTTAATTGTCTTACAAAATAATGCATTATTAATTTACGTTAAGTAAGAATAAAAATGCGTTAAGAGTGATCGAGTCGGGCCGCCATTTTGTAGTAGCGTTTCACCGGAGAATTCTTCCAATTTTTTGCAAATTTAAATATAACAAGATAATAGTTTTACTCTCATTTAAATATTTATAGATTTGATGGCGTTTCATCTAAATGATATTTCGCCGCAAGGATAAGACAGAAAAAAAGCGAAATTTGCTCCTTTCCTTGTTTATTATAACTGATTTATTAAATATCTCTGAAGTAAACACTTTTCCACTGTTTTTATTAATTTTATTACATGCACGAAAATATTGCAATTCCTTAATTGGTGCAAGGTCGGATCGGTCAAGGCGTTTGCACAATTTTTATTTGATTTAATTGTGGGCAAATCTGATACGGAAATGCTGAAAAACTTTTTTTTTTTTCAAACCACAAGACGATTATGGGTGACCACACTGAGCTTAAGTTTAAGGCCGTCTGTTAAATGTTTATTTTCACGCCTGAACAAACAATTTATATAAAAGTGTTTACGGTCTTATTTTGCAACTTTATAAACCTGTTAACTTTCAAACAGACTTAAAAAAAATCGTTATTAACGAGTGTCGCGGTAATAAAGAGACTCGAGAGGTGCGAATTCTGCGATTAAATGCGAAGAGAAAAGGTGCATAATTTATTGCAGGCTGTTAGAAAATATGGATATTTACTATCTCTCAGTTTTTTGATAAACAAAATTTTCTAATTGTTACTTCAGGCCAGTGCCCGTAGTTAGGGTCACTGGCGTCTTTTAATAAATTGTCCGCAATTATCTCTTAATTAGTCTGAATAAATTAAAAAGACAAATTATTATTGTTATTATTTCTATTTTTCAGTACTGGTTTCGGCTTAGGCCATCCTCAGTTGATCTGTCAAATTTACCCTACCTTATCTGCAACATGAAGCTCATTTGAACAATAAAAAAATAAAATGCTTGAGGAAAACAGTTAAAATATTAAAATTCAAATGAGTCCTAATATTTTTAACGTGCATACCTATAGTTTGTTTCAAAATAGAGTAAATTTTACAGATTAGCAGAGGATGGGCCTAAACCGAAAGCGGTACTGATAAATAATTTATTATTTATTATGATATAAATAAATATAACAGAGTAATTAATAATTTTTTTATGTAATCTTAAAAAACCGTTATAAACAAAGAAAAACTGTAATTAAAAATTGTTGTCGAGCAAAATATTGTCGTCGCGCCCATTAATTTAAATATTTTTTTTGCTGGTGTACTGTAGAACAATTAAAATCAAGAAATATAATTATTTATTTACAAAAGTATATGAATTTGAATAAAAAAAAATTCTGATGAAATTATGGCTTCGGGTTATGAGCCCGAAGTGACCCAAAAAGTAATCATAAATCAGTGGTAGGGTTGCTTTATTAAAATAATTTACGACTTTTGTCATATTCTAATTTTTTTTTTATATTCTTATTAAGGGTTATATTTTAATAAGTTTAAAAACTTCAGTTGGTGATATTTCAGTAATTTCGGAAGCAGAAAGCAACATTTATCAATTTTTGATTTAATAATCACAGAAACGACGCTTCCTTCTACTTTAAGAAACTTGACACGATATTGGCAACCGGAGGCAATATTGTGCTAATCTTAGACGGCGGAGGCGATATTTAGCCAATATTTTGGAGCTGGAGGCAGCAAAAATAGCACTCGACTTATAAAAAAATAAATTTGTGAAGCTATTAATGTAAGAGTTACATCAACTATTAAACAAACTATTGATAATACTTAATTTGGCGTTTAAAATATTTTGCCAGTCCTGGGCGATTTATAATAATAATAATAATAATAATAAAGGTCTTTATTGTGCAAATAAAAAAAGGATACATGAAATTCATCATAAATATAGCAGAATCTGCACAAAAGCCGAAGATCAGATGGATGTGTGGTTGTAGAAGTAACCACATCTCTGTTTTTCATCTTAAGCTTAATCTTCATCTTTATAATGCGCGACATCAACAGTGGTGGCCACTCAAAAGTGGTACACTAAATTGGCCAACGTTTTCTTAAAATTTAAAAATTGTAGCATTTACATCAATTTTTACTGAAAGCATTATTGTCAGTGCAGTTTAAAAGCTCATTCTAGACAATTGATAGGCCGTAGTTTAAAGACAAATTCAAAACGTTTTTTGTAGTATCCCATTATTTAATGGCCACTACTGTACTTATCTATCTAGAATATCTGATTACTCCCTTATAGTTTGCGCCCTTGTTGCCAGGTTCTAGCTACGGCACTGATTCTATTTCTTGTTATTGTTGACTCTTGTTAATTTTACTGATCGATTAGAGTAAAAAGACATAAGAAACGGCTTGGAATGGCAACCAGTTCCCAATTAGGTAGGATCTACTGACGTCATAATCAGCTGGTGTCGAAGTACAGTTGTTACAGTTACAGTTGTTTTTATAAGTAGTGGTTGTATCTTGTAAGAATAAATCCTCCAAATTAAAATACTCTGACACAAAAAATGTTGTATTATTTATTAGTTTTTTCTGGAGGGTCCTTTGCATAAAATGATGATAGTATATATGATGATAAAACTAAAAACGGTGTGCACTTAAGAGAAAGTTATGTGGGAATACATAAATTGAAGATTCAATAATTCAGAAAAATTATGAAAATTCAATGTAGGGTTAGTATTACTACTATTTGCAAATAAAACCAAGACTGGCTTTTGATTTCAATACTTATGAATCATAAATGACATGTACTTATAAGTATGTAACATATTGTTCAGAATTTTAAAAAAAATCTGTTTTTACTTTATCAAATGTCGGCAGTGTTTCTTGTCATAACCGCATAGGGATTATGTTGTATGACATCAATTCTTTAACAAATAAACGTTGAGCTAATGGTATTGTTTCTACCAACCTAATTCTTTTACATATTTTATGGGAACGAAGACACTACCATTGTTGAGGCCCTATATGGTCTCCGGTCCACTATGTCGCCTTGATAGTGCATTTTATTTTGTAGTCAATATCCTGCTTCTTTGTCCTCTTATCTCCATTAGAAGAAAATTCCGAACAAAGAAATAGTTCGTCGTGGATGTTCTATAATTATAAATTTAATCAAGAAGCCAGACAATGCAAATAGTGTTGTTATTGAAGGCAATGAACGACAAGTGTAAACACTTGTTTAGCATCACCTCCTGTTTCAAGAACCAATCACGTCCAACGAATAATTGCAACTTTAATTTGCATTTTGATTTATTTAAATTCAAGGAGGTACGTTACATAAATTCAGATTTGAATGATCCTTATTACCAACATTACATTGTTTATTTAACTCTGTAATTGCATAACAATACAATAAAAATGTCCTATATTTTAATAAAACCTTTAAATGTTTCAGTAAACATAAACTGATTTGCTTCCTAGACACGTGTACTCAAGATTTTTTTTCTTAACCACAACTTGTTTGTGTAAAAAACTCGAATTCTGAAATTTGTACCTTGATTAATCATTCGTTTTAATCTAAAAGGTGAGACTTTCAGTTTTGAATATTTGAAAGAAAAAACATTTATTTAACTACAATCTTTCACCACTATACATTTATTTTAGTTTGGTGTTAAATGAGTTTATGTTGAGCGAATTTATTTAAATGTTTGGTCAGAAATGTTCAGATGGGATATAAAACAGCTCTTTGATTATTTTATTCAACACTCAGTATATTATCTTATTATTTACGTAATACACTTATCTGTATATCACTTTTCAGATAATATTTTGACTGGGCAGAGGGAATCGTTTTTATGGGAGCGTTCTTAAATTTTACTGCTTTTGTTCATTTTTATTTTAAATTTCTTAAAGATGTTTTTTGACGCTCACTGAAACTCTGGAGAAAACCTCTTAAAAACTTTGATTGGGACAGTCGATAATGAGGTTCGAACCGTAGTTTTGATCCATAAATATACTATTATTATTTCAAAATAAATATATTAATGTAAGTCTCTTTTTTGTTGTTTTTGTGACAGACCAATTAATAACGATTATAATTATATTAAAATTATGTAGATCTGTTTTTATATTTTTATGAGTTGAATTTATTACTTATTTTGTTTATTTATTTATTTTTGTTTGGGTGTGATATTTGTTCAGTGTAACATAAATTTAAGAAAGAGCATTTATCATTAAATATATACCTGTCGAGCCTGCTACTTATTAATAATTCAAATCCATAAATTACGATTGAAAGTAATGCGTTTGTGATTTTCTTCTGTAAAGATTATGTCTAATTGTAGAGTTAGTGATAGATAATTACATTTAGGGACAAACAAGTCATTAAATAATAATAATTTTGAAAGTGGTTGTGGAGTTTTCAACAAGTGGTTGATTGCATTCGAGGGTTACTCGAGAATTAAATGTTACTTTATTGATTTAATATTATAAAAGCATTTGAGTAAAGCTTTGGGATAAAGTTTCGATTTAGTTGTTAAAATTAATTTTTATAGGATATTTTCTTGGAGGAGCAACAAGATTAGTAATTAAATATTTATTGGGTAACCTTTTTTGACCTTCGTCAGTTAATATTCATAAATGATAATAAACGTCGTGTTGTTATAGTCACAAATTCATGACGTAAGACGGTCTTAACCTTATTATTTTGAAATTGGATTAACCACGATTTAATACCTATATCAGAGATAAAAACGGCTTCAAGCCAGAACGTCCGAAATGCTACTGGTGACGCCTGATAAAAACGCACTGACTGGTGGGAGATGAAATAAGATTGGCTGTGAAATTTCCCACTTCTTTTTTTTATTAAATAAAATAATGAAAATTTCGGATATAATCCAAAAATTTTGAGCGGGAAACGAATTTGTATTGGTTTGTTTATGCGCAAGCGTAGAATTCGCATTTGATTTCAGCAGAGTGTGTTCAAAACTCTCATTCAGTTCACGAGAATCTGCTTAGTGGATTGGTGCGACTTTACTTATCAGTGTTTGGATTTTTTTTTCCTAAATGATTGTCAAAATGTTGACGGACGCAGTTCAGTGCTTTTAAGTGAATTTTAATTTTTTTCCGTTGATTTAAATTTAACGTGAGTTTCATTTTAAATCTAGTCTACTGTGATCTCTGTAGTATTTTGACTGTGATATTTTTATTTTATTTTGTTAGTAAAAATAACTGTGATATAAGGTGAGAAAACTGATTGCGTTTTAAGTTTTAAGTGTTTGTTCCCGGCTTATTTTTTGGAATTTTATTTATTTTGTTTGTTTTCCTGAGATTCTTTTATAACCCTATTATTAAAATATTTGCCTGGTTTAAAGCCAAAAACAATAAATTTTGGCTTACCGCTTAAAGACCGCTTTTTATATGTTTACTCAAATTTTTCAAAATTAGTAACAAGGACTTGTTAAGGTGATCAAGTTTTCTTCTAGGCTCATTAATTAAACACACTTTATTTCTCTCACAACAGCTAAGGTTACACGTGCATTTAGCGCTAACATAGTGCATTAACTCGTTTTTTTTCTAAACATTTAATTCGTCAAAATCGATGTTGCTCATTATAAATAAGCTGTTTACTAAAATGACAATATTCATTATCTAAAATCTACAGTTAAATGCTTCACTATCTAAGTTTGACACCAATATAATGTGAACTTTAATTTTGAACCAAATATTTGATGAGGTGAACAAACTTAAGTCATTATACCAAACTTCTTGATAATTTCAATGTAATTCAGGAACGCTAACATTATATGGTTCTCGCCCTTTATACAAAAGTTAATTACTATTTTTATCTGGCGATATGCCGCTTCTGCTATGGATGCTGGACTTATCTAACAAAGAAACCAGAAGCAGTAAATAATTTGCGCATTATTGAAGTTAAATTATTTTATTGGGGCCCTATAATGTTTGCGTTTTTGGATTACTATACATTAATAACGATTTAGATCAAGGGATAACGATGTTTTGAACCTTGAATTCAGTCCATAAGAGTGAGTAATGAAGAGACCACATTTTAAAAATCATTATGTATGTTTGTTTATTCGAGAATTGTAGACGAGTTTAACAAACAACATTTACACAATGTACACAAATATACTTAACTAATCGATAAACGTTATTTATTAAGCGAAGAAATCAAATTTAGTTTTACCAATTGCCTGTTACATTAATAACAAATTCAATAGTGTTTCAATTTTATTTAAGTCGATTTTGCGCTCTAAACTCTAATTTTTCAAAAATTCTAGAGCTAAATTGTTATTATCTCAGTTCTGATAACACGATGATACTCAATTATCTTAACAGTAACTTAGTTGTGTTTTTGACATGTGCCGGTTAATTTCGTATTGTAAAAATTATAAACATAGGCTATAAGTTCAAGGTACGTTAAATTTTGGAGCATAAATACGTAAATTTTATTTAATTAGGGAAAACATTAAGATAATTTCGTTGACCCTTGGTACACTAATGTAAACAGAAATTTTTGGTGTTTTCAAGTCCCGTTAGTAATTTCACTGATGCACAAAATTTAACGCACATTAAGCTCAATGCACTGGTTGTTTTGGTTTGGTGCACTGGTAGTGCAAGACGCATTTTCGAATTTTTTTTTAATCAACAACTTGACTATTATCTACAGGTCTTATCATCACTGTACTAGTTTTCGTCAGTTTAGATTCATTTTATCAAAGTGGTAGGCAAATAGCTAATGGTGAAACAAAAATAGAAAAATACAGTAAAGCGTTGATGTCAAAAAACAGGCAAAAAACAGCCGCCCAATTTTTTGTGGGTTCTTATAATAAATAACGCTCCCAAAACAAAACTTATGATTTTTTTGTTCAATAGTTTGCGAAAAAACTTGATTTCGCGGCCGTGAAATAAAATTGCAAATTACGGTTGTACAAAAAGATTGTGGACTACCTGTATCGGCGATATTTTTTCTTTAGAAACATCGCAAAATTTTTTTGGGGCTTAAGGAACTAATTTCTACTGTAGTATCGCAAATTTTACTACTTTTCTATGGAAACAACCAATCACAGCTCCGATTTTTTAAAATTCTCCATAGAAACGCAGATGCTACTTGTTGCAGTTCAACTTAAAATTTGTCTTTAAGTACAGTAAAATCCGCTTATCAGGTCTTGAAGTCACTGTATGCGGTCTCAGTCTATACTAAATCGCAAAAAAATCATAGTACGATGACTGTAGTAAACGTACCTTTAGAGAAAAGTAACTAGATTAATTTGTCAAAGCCAAAATAAAAAATTGATATTATACCAGATTAGAGTAAAATAAAATCAGCTAGGGGAATCTGTGTTGCCAAATAAAATTTGAATTTTTACAGCTTCCCACAATGACATTCTTTTTGAAACGTACTTTATCTAGTCTGTGGGACAAAACCAAACTGCGTAGTGCAATTCTGTCATAATAAGTGTTGTTCATGTATGCAAAGCCATTATAAGTGAATTTCACTGTATGTATTATAATAATGGTTGTACAAGAAATGGTTTATAGAAATAAAATATTAAAAGAACTAAATTCTGTTTTTTTTTCAGTAAACGTTATGGAAATTTGAAATGTTTAATTTTCGAAATCGACCAATTATGATTGGGTTTTTGAAATTTCCAACACTTACTAGTTTTTCTCTGGTAAAAAATAGGCCACAGTCAGAAACAAGATCCTAAAATGTTGGTAGCCGAAAGCGACAGGTAATTACTAAAGATATGAGAAAAGTAGTCAAAAATTTTGCAAGCCGAAGGCGACAATTTAAATAGTATGTTTTCTGGAAGTTTTTTAAAATAAGAAAAAATTCTGATTGATTAATTTTTGAAATCAACCACATATAAGTACCTAGTTTAAATTTCCAACGCTTGCTAGTTTATCTCTGCTAAAAAATGGACTGTAGGCAAAAACAAGATCTTGGAAATATTGGAAGCCGAAGGCGACAGTTAATTACATAAAGATATGAGAAAACTAATCTCAAAAATTTTGGGGGCTGAAGGTGACAGTTAATTTAAATAACATGTTTCCTGTATTATTTTTTTACATGATGTAAAAGCCTCTAGCAATTGTTGTAAGATTCTCATTTGCGACTGGTTAATTTTCCAAATTTCCAACGCTTCCTAGTTTCTCTTTGATAAAAAAACAGACTATAGTTATACACAAAAAAATTCTGTCGTTTTATAAAACGCCTTCCAGTCTTTTTGTAAACCACTAAGTAAATTGTAAATGAATGAATATATAGTGAGTAATTTTATTAATTAATATCAATTAATGATAGTAATTATTTTATACATTCCACTGACAGCAAAACTGATACGCAGGGTGCTTCGCACTTATCCCTTACAAGAATATACCCTACTTTAAAACCATCTTCGGGCTAACGCTATCAAATGCCTTTTTTTCGTAATCTATTTATTTTATTAAACATGGATTAAGGTATATTATAAAGATAGAGTTGCTTTGTTTTTCATGTTTTTGATAATAAGATTTATCCGGCGTTTTATGATACGGCTAAAATCTCTTTTCACTACTACTATTCAAGGACAAATCGTAGCCGTAAATAAAAAGCACAATTGGCAATTCTAGTTATTATTCAATGCATTGATCTCATTTAAAAAAGCCAAGTAAAAAACAAGCGCGTGAAGAAGCATTTCCGCTTTGAATATCAATAATTACAGCAAGGGAAATTGAAAAAGAATAACGATAGGTGGATCCGAAGGATTGCATCTTTGGCTAACGCTATTCTTATACGATTTAGCTTGTTACAAATGCTCTAGATTCATGTCACAGCCCAAAGGTTTAGTTATGTTACGTCAAATCTTCAAAATTCCTTTAAAAGTATGCAGAAATTGCATGCGTTATCTAGACTAGCTAGAATATCTCATATCAACTTCAGTAATGCAGAAAATGTATTGTAAGTGAACAAATTAAAGCTCACTTAAGTTTGCAGACAGAAATAATAAGACTGCATTTAGTAGATGCGTCAAGAATTAAATAGAAACGCATCACATGAGCAAGGTTGAATTATGACGTGGCACAGCCATAATAATCGTATAATTAATTTTATTAGGTGTAACTCTTTAAACAAATGTTATGTCTACACATACCTTTACTATAAGTCGTTCGTTTTTTCCTGAATCGAATTACAAAGTATCTTAATTACATTTCATGATTAGACAAGGTTTTTAATCAAGTACCTAAACGATTTGTAGACTAATTAAAAAGAATAAAGATAAAGTTTTAACTGATGCTAATAAATGTCCTTGACGTAAGCATTATCATAATGAGAAATATTGTTTTTTTTTGCAAAGTTGCATATTTATGCCTGTCGCTTATCAATTAGGATTCTGTCGCTAATTGTCCTTTATTTTCTCTGTTTGTTTAATTCGTTACCAGTGTTGTAGAAAAATTATCGTATTTATAATAACACGCATGTACCGAAAATTATTTTAAAAAAATGATGATTTTGATTATCTATTTTTTGTTAATAGTTATTTGATAAAGAAAAATTTTAATGAAGGCGATTAATAATAAGCGACACTGTTTAATGATAGAACGAGGGTTAGTAAGTGATTGTCTTTATTTGTTGAGATTATTAGATGCCTCTTTTAACAGAATTTTGAAATTATCCATTAATGAACGATTTCTTGGCAAAAATCATATATTAATATTAACAAACGGTCAACAAAAAACTATTTAAACCCTTAGCAAATATTTCGTTATCAGACGTTTGTTTTACGAGTGTTGACTTAATTTTAAAAAATAATAGGGGGTATAAAAAATGACCTTCTTGTGTTTCAGGCGATTTAAAAATGACTTTATGCACAATTCCAACGGTGGGTGTGCGTCCCCAAGTCCGTGAAAGACGTCCAGGGCGCCCTCCTAGTGGAAAACGTCTTGCCATGGTTAGAGATATGCCGGCAAAAGTGAGATCGGCTTTCAGACGAAGCCTGGACCCATGTGATAATTCCAATGATAGCGGACTAGGGTAAGTTTGTGCCCTAGTGGCCTGCTTTAAAAAATTTCCCTTGAACTTGATTAAAACAAAAGGAATGTTTTCTTTATGGCGACAAGAACTGGTTTGGTGCGATTTTTCGCCAAATTTCATTACGACTACTTTCTATTCGGTGTATAGTGCGTCTAGAAATGCTTGAATTTTATATATTTAACAAGATTGTGAGGGGTGTAATAAGGGTGTTTGTAAAAAGTAAAGAGATTAGCTTGAAAGGGCAGCGGATTTTTATCACTAAAAGCCCAAAAAATTGTCTCTATTGCATTAATTTCAAGCATTTCTAGACAAACTGTAAATGCATTTTGAAAATTTATTATTGACGTAAAAATGCGTTGAAGCTGATCCAAGTTTTAAATATGTCTTCATACCTTTTACTCGTACATTCCTTAACTGATATAGCATCTGTTTCTAACTCAACGTAGACAACAATAAAACATTTATTAACATGAAATTTTGGCGCGTGAATCAACAAAATCAGCTGGGACAAAAATTTGATTTTTGTTTTTTGAATTTTCAGTTTTGACCATCATGCAGATCCTCATCATCTCAACGGTATGTCTGACAGATTGACCTGGAATGGCGAAAGAGCTGAACCTAAAAGACTCAAAATGGATATAAAACTAGAAAATGAAGACGTCAATGATAGATATTGTTTTCCTGAAACATTGAGAAGTTGCAAAGACAGTACAACGTAAGTCGGCCCACTTTACAATCGATTTTCTAAATTTATAAATACGTTTATTTTTGCTTTTAGATTGATTCGAACTGCTCCTGCTGGCTCGATTCCTTCATTAAGTATGAACAATAATCAAACAAGCTCTTCGGGTCGGGCAGTTCCCAGATGCATCCCTCTATCCAACCGACAACCCTCATCGCCTCCAATTCCTCTCACCACACAATTGAGTAACAGTTCCAAATATGGTAAATCAAAAGCTATAATTTTAAAAAAAAATGGTATCGAAAACGCGCAAAAACTGTTTTTTTAACATGTTAAAATATGCAGGTGTTATAAAAAAACGTATAATAACGTGTGGCACATCTCTATTTAATGCATGTTTATTAAAATAAACAAAACACTTAGGGTTCAGACTCTACAGATTCTTATATGCAAAACATAAGTGTCCCACGTTCAAAAAAGCTTCCTTTTCGTTTGTTATCGCACGATTGTTCTGAAAACTGCGAGCTTCAGAAGATTCTTTAGTTCCAGAGATATCGCCTTGTCATTCGGGAGTTACGAGCTTCAGAATATTCTAAATTTAATGTATCGTGCTATGTCTTAAAAAAAATCAATCATCCAAAGTTGAATTATTGCCTGCATGACGCAAGTGTATTAAAAAACACTGTATGTGATCCTTGTGTTATTGTTTTTTCTAGCATCGGACGTGAGTTTGACAATAGTAAAACAGCCTGAGCAGCAACATCGAGCGAGATATCAAACAGAGGGTAGTCGAGGAGCGGTGAAAGACCGAGAAGGGAACGGATTTCCTGTAGTGCAATTGGTTGGTTACTACCAGCCTACGACATTACAAGTATGTGACTTTATACCGTTAGTCGAAATACCACTAATTTCCATTTTCGTAGGTATTCATCGGAACGGACATAGGCAAAGTAGCACCTCACATGTTCTACCAAGCGTGCAAGGTCAGCGGTAAAAACTCGACTCCGTGTGTTGAGAAGAAAATTGACGGCACGTGCGTTATTGAATTGCAACTAGAACCATCGAAAGAAATGAGTGCAACATGCGATTGTGTTGGAATTTTAAAAGAACGAAATGTTGATGTTGAGCATAGATTTCCGGATCAATTAGGAAATCGAAGTAAAAAGAAGTCGACAAGATGTAGGATGATTTTTAGAACGACTTTAACGCATGATGATGGCACCCAGGAAACTCTACAAGTGTGTTCACAACCTATCGTTTGCAGTAAGTGTTTTTTTTACTGATTTTCTACACCAAATAAAGTAAAACTACAGATTAAATTGTTAGGACCCATTGTGAGAGATTATATAAATCTTGTCAAGATTATAAAGTGGTCTTTCTCTCTCAAAATTGTATTTTATTAAAAGCTACATGTTTCGCCTCACAATCGTGGTCATCTTCAGGCTAATTGAAAAAGTTACACCATGCTTAAATTCACCATTTTGTTAAAAAAAAATAATAAGCAGATTATTTGAAATTCGCGTTGTGTTAAAAACAATTTTTTTCTTGCAGCCCAACCGCCTGGAATTCCTGAAATTTGTAAAAAATCCCTAACTTCGTGTCCCGCGAGCGGAGGATTAGAACTATTCGTTTTGGGTAAAAATTTTCTCAAAGATACTAAGGTTCATTTTCAACAAATCGACGACGATAGACATATTAGATGGGAACAAGCGGTTGTTCCCGATAAGGAATATCTGCAACAGGTTTGTTTTGAATTTTTTCTGGAAATCATTCTCTAATTTTTTGCTTTGTTATAGACACATTTCGTTTGCGTAATTCCTCCTTATCGTAGACCAGACATTAACGAACCTGTAACGGTTAGGTTATGCGTGGTCTCTAGCGGAAAAACTAGTGAACCTCACCAGTTTGTATATACCCCTGTTAACGGGGCTATACCGAGCGGTAAGATAGCAAAAATTCTATTTTTTGGCAGTTTAACAAGGGATTGACTTAATCTGTTGTTTTGGTCATGGATCAACTTCACTTCAAATTTTTTTTTTCTAATAACAAAGACATGAATCAAAACAACAACAAAAGATTGACTCAATCTATGCTTAAGCATGCGTTGCATGAAATTAATTGAATGCAAGAGAGTCGGAAAGTATCACAAAAGAAAAAAAAACTGTTTTTTAAAATAATTATTTCGTAATTTAGTTTGTAACACTGATTGTGAGATGACAAAATAACTTTGCGGTACTTTTTCCGATAATAGAATGAAATTGAAAAATTGTTTCACAAGTTTTTTTTTTTGACAAACATTACATAAAAATAGTAATTAAGTAAAAGACTGATTTGAAATAAAATACGATTTTTCAATTTACTTTAAATTTAAGGAGGCAAATTTGCATTAAAAATTGAACGTGTTTGAATGTTGTGAATCCGAGTTTTTGAGAGTTTTTGTCAGTTGTGTGTTAGTGTGTGATAGTTTCTGATTGTTTTAATGCAGTATTTGCCCCACCGATTTCAGATAAGGCTTACATTACGAGTTTCAATTCAATTCAAACGTTTTTGCATTAAAATAATTTTGATTTTTTTCTGTAATGTAAGCCTCAATTTTCAGTGGCTTTGGAAGCAGAACATGTTTCATATCTTGTATTTTTGTGTTTTATTTAGGTAGAATTCCGCAGATTGCATCATATATTTCAAGTAAAAAGCACACTATTTTATACTCTATGTATTGTGTATTATATATAAAAAATGAAATGTATTCCATTTCTTTGATATGTATTTTATTACGAATTTATTGTACCTACTTTTGATTTCTTTGAAATGTAATTATTTATGACATTTTTTTGTATTTACATGCATATTTGTAGTACCAAAGCCAGTTTTATTTATTTCATTGCTGTACTGTAAAATCTTTTGACTTCAGCTGACGTCACAACCCATGTATATAGTTTTGAGTTGGGTCAAAAAATTTTACAATTTTTTTTGTGTCGATACTTCGACCATTTCTGTATGAGATGCAAAGTTGTTATACAAATTTCAATTGCGTTTGCTTTCACTTTGTCTCATACAGCATACAGACTCTGTATACGCAGAGGGGCCGCCTGCCATCGTCTTCTCTCAGCCTGCGGGGCCTAACCTACGCCGATGACGCGTCATTCAGGTTCTAGTTTCACGGGTACTTAAAAAAACACACGATACATCACTACACACTCACACCATACACTATACCTCTTCTGAGATAAAATGACCTGCAAGATATTGACTCTCTTTTTCTAACTAAGCCCTCATCTATTTAGTCTGCGCGTTTTGCAGCTCATTCTATCTTGGGCTACCTATACACACATCATATTTCTTTGACAGGAACAACTTCAGTTCTACTTTTATTTATTGTTAATCATCGCTTTCTCATTCAAGCAGTAAATAAATATCACTTTGTAGGACTGAAACAGGTAGTTGTCCTAAAAATTGTTCCTAAAAGAATTAACACGGAAACATTTCACACAACACTACAGAAACAAGCGTTATACTTGTTATCATTACACTCTACCTATACCCTTAATTTTAATTTACACTATAAATTTTTAAACATCATTATTTTTAAGTTCATCTTTACAGTATAAGCTTTTACATGTAGACTTTTCTGTTATAAACGTAATTTTAAGTTATCTTCAATATTCAAAAAAAAAGATTTAACAGCAAGTTAGGTCCTCCTGGATATTTCATTTAAAAAAAATAACAATATAGGTACGCCACTGCAGAGGATAGGTTTTTTTTTACAGGGATACCGACTTCAGAACACGCTCCTTGTTTGCGACCCTTAATGTTAACGCATTGTGAAAATGAGATGATTGTTCTTTGAGTGACTGTTTAGGGTATTAATCCCGTGATCACCAGATTCCATTTTATATCCTCTAAGAATTCTCTCTACAATCGATTTTATGTGGGATTTTGGTGAATGGTTAATTTAAGATCATTTTATCATGCTTCATCTAAGGGACGTTAATTCTATTTCCCAACAAAAATATATTTTATAACAAACTAATTTCGTTTTCTACAAAATATTTTTTTTTAAATTGCAAAAATGTATTTTTGATGGGATCTCATCTAATAGTTTTTAGTCAAACATGCGGGATGAGATCTCCATTATTACACATGCATTTTCATTATTTCAATAAAACTCACAGATTTCATCCCACATTTCACTAAATGTAAGTTTTTCACACACACGCGCGTATTACATACACATACACTTATTTAATTTAGTTTTTTTATTTTATGTTGATCTATAGGGTCCTTCCATATCAAATTCTTGGAGCAACACTATTCTAAAATGTCAAAATTTGGTAAGAAAGAATGTTTGTCTAGATGTAGGATTTGTCATTTTTTTAAAGTGACTTAACCTTTTGTTTTTTTAATTAATCAAAGAATATCAATTCATGTTTTGAATTGGCTTGGTTCCGAAATTCATTTTTTTGGTAGCTAGCCATGAATTACAGTGGAAATGCAACAGTTATACAAAATTTTTACAACATTTTCCTATAAAATTCTTTTGTAGCTTTAACCGTTAGCATAGCTTTTTTATATAAAGCCAACACTGCACAAATTGAAAAATTTCAGTATAAAAAAAATGTTCGAGTAACTGTTTTGTAATTTTTTTTTAATACAAATACAATCGACACTGAAATATTTGGCCGCTAATTTTTTAAGCTAGCAATAACCAAATTAATGGCTCATCATTGTGTTTTACCTAACAATTAATTATAGCAATGGTCATTATTTGGTTTATTGCGAGCTTAAAAAGTCGTGACCAAATATTTTCGTGTCACCTGTATTAAGAATTTAATTCTGTGTATGACAGTATTTTTTTATTTGTTTTGAAACAGTTTTAATTGATAAAATTTAGCTTTTTTTACTTTATACCTACACTTTACACTACATACAACTGTCTGTTTTTTTTTAATCTACTTCTAAACTTTAAAAATACAAAATAATGACAAATTCTCTATTTTGACATCTGGACAAAGATTCTTATGTTACCATGAGGTCTAGGAATTCAGTGAACGTTAACAATTCCTAATTCCTAGAGCAAAAAGGCAGTCAATTGTGTTAGCTCGAGTTTGGTTTGTGTTTATATTTAAATATTCATTAGGAATTGAAACCTTTTTCTGGAATTTCTTTATTTAAGGCAATCTAATGTCTTTTTTTGATGAATTTCTATGGAATGACACTATAGTTTTAATTGGGAAACACATTAACACCAGCCCTTTTCCATAATTTTAGTTATTCTAATCATGACCATGACCTTTTAATTAAACTAAAACTATTTCAGGCTATGTTACGAATTTAGTTTCGCATAAAATTGGTGGTGGAATGATTGGAAAAGCAACTAAATTTAAAAAAAATAGTGCATTCATTATCACAGTTGGGTAGAGAGGTTTCTTATAAATATTTTTTGCCCAAAAAGAAATTTAGCCTGAAGTATTTACTCATCATATTATACTTGTCATAAATCCTTGAATCCTTTATTGTAGGATTAGATTTGAGTATGGTACCAGGTCAAGTGGAATGAATGATTTTTCTGTAACTGGTTATTTTTGGTTCAGTGTGAGATTGGGGCGTTAACATTGGGGGTCATGTCTATCAAGCCATTGCCTCTCACTGTTAATTTCAAAAAAAAAATCTTTTAGAAAGACAAGTGCGTGGCTTGAGTGGCACGCCCCCCCTTTTTTTACAGTGGCTTTGACGGCAGCTATTAGTTTTAAAACGACACTGTTCGCATACCTGTCCTTATACAGTTTTTGTATTTTACAGTTCACGTCGATCCTCCCCCTGCTCCAACCCAAGCGCCATTTTTTAATAAGATGCTTTGGTCGTCGAACATCAGTAAAAGAGAGCAAGATTTAGGCATGATGCCCCCACCGGAATCCAGTATGGTACCTATGGCCAGCCGAAGACCTTCCATCAGTCTCCCATCGACCAGCGATAACCTATCTCCTCCATTACGTACTCTCAAACAAGAGTACATCGATGAAAATAGTCAAAGTTCGGTGATTGATCCTATGGATCACTCAGAACGCTACAGACATATTTCTGAAAGCTCACTTGATGTCCATCCTGGTGACTCCAACATGTCTATGATGAATGAAAATTCTATAGATATGATGAATCACAACTCAAATCTAAGTATAGCTAATGAAAATAGTGTGGAAATGATGGTGAGAAGAGGATCAATCAGTAGAAATGTCTGTGAGAACTCCATGGATGTCAATTTGAGTAACTCACAAATGTCATCAATGAATGAGGATAATTCCTGTAGTACAGTCATGCAACACTGTAGTAATTCAGTTGTTACAGACAGATTAGTATTATCACAACCAGTTCTGATGCATCAGAACATGTTAGCTTCAGCTGGTCATCCAGCAATGACAGCAACAGCTGAAGAACTTAAAGTTATGGATTTACGAATGAAAATGCCAATGGCAACAGTCGCTGATTTAGTAAATAGTAGTGCACCATCAATGGCAACTTTACAAAGTTTCGGAGTGACAGAACCCAACAATGGTCCTTTACCAGCTCAAAGTGCACAAAGTGTCGAGAATTTTTTAACAAACATCGAATCTAAACTCCAACCTGATTTACAATTGAAAAAAGACGTTTCGGATAAAATCAACGAAATTATCAGTACTGAAGCACGCGCATTCTGTTCTCCCACACGTCGTACCACCGAACCAGTTTATCTCAGTTCTCAGCGACCCTTTCTAGCTGGAACAACAGAAAGTGATAATATGCTTGTAGCAAAGAGTGAAGCTGCAGCTATAGCCGATGAACAAGCAAGTGCAATTGCAGAAAGCAACATAACTGTTCCTATCAACACTGAAAAACTCGATCAGCTTGTTAACTCAACAGTGGAGTCTCATATTGGAAGCCCAACAAGATCTGACCAGAAACCCACCGAAGCTTCAGCTGATGTTATCAGAGACGTTATGTTAACCTCCAGGTCAAACCTAATGGTAGCGCCGATAATCAACACAACTCTGCCATCTCCAATTCTGAATGATCTCAATCCCCAAAATTCCCCAAATTTACCACCGGCAGTGATTCTCAATTCGCAAATATCCCCAAGTTTGATGTGTAGAAATACCCAAGATACGCTTTTACCCAATTCGATTTGTCAGCCGAATGTGACAGTTGAGTCGAGTTTGCAGCCCCCGCTATTGGCAGCTAATCAGAATCACACCTCACCTCTACATTCCCCAATTGCTGTAACAAACCCCTTGACACTCACTGCCGAGCCTGAGAAAGTTGTGCTACTGAAAGCTGCTGTAGATCTACTAGAAACTCAGAAGAAAATCTCAGAGTTGGAAAGTAGTAAAAACAAAATGATGATGGATGATATAATGACGATAGCATCGTCAGGGCCAGCTAATGACGTGATGCCTTCAAATTCAAGACTAAGTCAATTACCAGGGAACAATTTTGTACAACAGCCACTTTTAAACACTGTTCAAGACAATAAGTCTGATTTTGTCATACCAGTGCCTGTTAAAGAAATGACGGGTGTGTCTCAGACAGATAAGAAGAATGAAGATAGAATGATACCACAGTCGTTCACTTCCCTCACTGAAAACGAATTGATCAACTTGATAAACCCTAGTTGTTTTGACCAAGGTAATAACAGCAACTATCACTAGCTTTGTAATTAAGTGTTCTTTTTTCCTTAATATAGCACCAGTAGTTACTAAAAAAAATTGAACTGTGTGTAGCACTATATGTATTGGTGGACAAATGAAAAACATCTCAAAAGTAAATTGTAAATTATATAATAGAGTTTTTGTAAATGTTTGTAAGAGACTAACTTTAGTTTATTTTCGTGTTAACACATCTCTCATTGCATGGCTTTTTTTTCCTAGTTGCGTCATGCCTAATGTCCTAATCCATTTATTTTTTTCAGTATAAATTCATTGGTGGAGGCATCATTCATGTTCCGTACTCATTGCTGTGTAAGGTGTTATTGTTTGCATTTAAAAGCTCAGCTTTGAATTATTATGTGCTTTTTAATTGAATGATAAGGCACTTATACATGCAACTTCTAATCAAAGTACAAGAAGTTACATTTCTGTTCATTATGTAATGTTTACATATTTGTTGTAAGATTACAATATCGTAATCGAGTATTATCGCGGTTGCTCATTAGCAATTTGTTCAAATTTTATGCCATTTTTTAAAACATTGACAAGGTTATTTAGTGTTACGTTGTTTTAAGTTTGCTCAATTACATGATATGCTTTCTATTTATAACAAAAAACACAAAAGAGACTTAAATTTTCATCCAATTCGATCTGTGCTTGTGCGAAATTTTAGTCACTTTCTTTCCTGATTTTATGTTCCATCTTGGAATTTTCGTGGAATTTTAATTTTATTTTAAAAATGTCAATGCAAATAGATTTAAGGAGAAATCAATTTTAGACACAGTGTTTTCTATGAAAACTAACTGTGCATTATTTATACTTGGACGGTAATTTATTTTATAGTTTTTAAATGTCACTTTTATTTATATTATTTTTCTTTTCAGTTCATTTAAAGTGCTATATCTTTATCATTTTAGACTATTTTTAAATCAAAAACAAGTATAAATAATATTTATTATTGTATATTATATGTATAAATTTGTATGGCTATATGAAACCTATTCAAGTGTTATGATTGTTAAAAGGTGTATATTTGAGAAAAAAATATATATTGAATACAATATCCGTCTTTCATTACGTCCTTTCTCCTGCCCAAAAAAACAAAAAGTAGAATTATACAGTGTAACAACATCTATAATTGTCTAGGAATTCTTGAATTTTATGGTTTAAATTTTTAAGATCTGTAGTACAAAGATTTATTATCTATTTTAGTGGCCAAATATGCGTCACTATACTTGATGCTTCTGCCTCAAAGCCTCGGTTATGCCTTGTTAACTGTTTCCTGATATCTTCTTTTTTAATAACAGTTATCATCAGTTGTGTTTTGGTTCATGTCTTTGAAAGATTGATATAGTTGTATAACAAAAAAAGTGTTCGAAATGTACCTGTTTTTGCATTTTTTTAATTTCGAAAAAAAAATTACGACTTTTATTCGTTATCTTAACTCACTGTTACAGTAATTTAGGCCACGTTTGAATACTTTTTGTTATAAAATACATCACTTATTAAGCTTTAAAAAAAGTAGTTCGTTTTTTGTTTTAAAAAAGTTTGATTTCAAGCTATGGAAACAGGCAAAAGTGTCTTGCAAATTATCTGTCATCATGAATCCTAAAGAGAAAAATTTAATTTTGAAAAAATGTGCATCAACAAACGAATTAGGAATCCTGGCTTTGGCCAATCTAAATTTACGTGAAGCTAAGTCTTATGCCGGGGCAATGGTCGATACAAAACTCTACGACACTGTACCAGACCAGAGATACCAGGTAGTGATTGAATTTCCCTGTATTTTGTTAAAACTCGATTTTTTTACAGACAAAAGACAACTGCTCTGAACTATTTTGCAAAGATTACGATTTACAAAAATCTGATCAAAATGCAATCCCAACTAAAGATATCCTAACTGATGAAGTTTACTACATAAAAGAAGAGTTTTTGAGCCAAAAGGGCAAAACGTATACTGCTGATGATATCGCATGGACGTGGAAGAAAGACTGCAGAATGTGGATGTGGAAGAATAGTGCGGATTTTAAAAAGTATCGATCAGTGGCTGAAATGAAGAAATCAATATAATTCTGACTTATTTATTAACAAATAAAAATTACTGACAAGTCTCTATTAACTCTAAAGGTTGATTGATACTCTCAACTGTCTCCTCACCACATTCAAATCTTTTAAAATCAATAACTTCAATCTCATGTTCATCTAAAATCTGTTTGACTGTTACACTATCATCAAGTAAAAATTCTTGATGAATAAAACAACTTTCCTCGTCTTTATCAGTCGCAGGTTTATCATTTAACGTACCAATTTTTTTCGGGTTCATACCAACAATATGTTGGCACAACTTTTTACCAATATCATCTAAATCTACACTGTTTGAAGACAACTGTTTTAAAGCAACGATCCCTCCAATTTTTCCCAATAAAACTGAGCCGTCACTTCCTGAAGGGTGGACGTATCCAGATAAATGCACGTCATTTGGGACTTTCACACAGAGTCCCCTTTTTAAAGACGCATTTTCACCAACTGTCCCAATCATCAAGGCTAAATGATCAGCAAGAGACTTACCATCACTTCCTGAAAAATTTTTCATCTGTTCACAATTCAGCGTTACCTGAAATTATTTAATAATGTATGTTACGAATTAGAGACAATTGAGTAACATACTTTCTTAATTGTTTTCTCCTCTGGTTGGCTCTCAACAAAATTAAGACAACTCAAAGCAGCCTCTTGAACATACTTATGAAACTCTTGGTTTCTCGCAACAAAATCTGTCTCACAGTTAACTTCAACCAAAGCTGCGTTTTTATTGCTAACAGTGAGCCCAATCAGGCCTTGAGAAGTCTGTCTACCCTCCAATTTTGTAGCTTTAGCCCACCCCAAAGACTGTGCTTGCTGTTTCAGCCAAATTTCGGCCTAAAACACTAAAATGAATAAAAGTGGTTGCCACCAATAATCACCCACTTGTTTTAGATCATTGTTGTTAAGTTCTAGCGCCTTTTTACAGTTAGAAAACGTGTAGCCTGTCTTTTTTCTGAGAGTAGCCAACAGGGACTTTTCAGCAGCCAAACAAGGCTTTCGAAGGTGCAAAAACCGTGCCAGGATTTTCGACGAAATCTGAAACAGGAAATTCATCGATTTTCAGGAATTTCCATCGTGTTTTCTTAATTCCTGTTGCTATGACAAGTAAATAAATAATTTTATTGAAAAGTGACGTAGCGAGTGTTTTATCCATTTCTTTCAGGAAGTCTCTTCAGGGTTTGAGAATTATGTCACGTTTCAGTGTTTAAAACAAATCTGTAAGTTTTTCTTACCATTTTTTTTGTATTACACAACTTTTCCCCTTTACATAACCTCAAAACCGGGAAATGAAGAAGAATTGAGAATGACATAAGACTAACCAGTGACGACCAAACTTTGGCAAATTCCAGTGGCTCTCAAACGTTTAGAGACATATTAATTTTGATGGCTATTTGGGGTGATAAGAGGGTGATAAGACAATTCACAACCAGATAACTTTTTAAAAAATACACGAAAATATTTTTTTTAATTTTCGGTTTCAAAATAGTATAGTAAAGAACGAGTTTCAAAAAGTCAGTTTTAGGGCACGAGCGCGATTTTTATAAAAACTT
Organism: Tribolium confusum; assembly: GCA_029207805.1. Taxonomy (NCBI): domain Eukaryota; kingdom Metazoa; phylum Arthropoda; class Insecta; order Coleoptera; family Tenebrionidae; genus Tribolium; species Tribolium confusum. Next base: position 5,277,701 of record JALGAY010000004.1, read on the forward strand.
AAAAACCGAGTTCTGTATACTGTTTTTTATAATTTGTGTTCTTTTCTATATTTTTCTGTAAATAAATTAAATTTTGTGTGTTCTAAGAAACCTATAAGAGCCCAGGCGTTCTAATAATAGCTAAAAACGGTCGCAAAATAAGTGCTTTAATAGGTTTCTTAGAGTTGCAAGTTATAAAATAGTATATTAAAGAACGCGTTTTAAAAAGTCAACTTTGTGGCACGAATTCAAGTTTATAAAACGAGCGCGAGCGCGAGTTTTTATAAAGAATGAGTGCCACAATGACTTTAAAAAACAAGTTCTTTATGCTATTTTTTCTACTTTACGTGTTTTACGTAATTTTTAAGTAAAAAAGTTAATTATTTATTCTTTAGGGACTTTTGCGTTAATACGAGACAGTTGGTAATAAAAATGTCACTAAAGTGTCAATGAAGTCATTGAACTTTGAAATGTTTTCAAATTTGTCTAAAATTCTGTGTAAGTAACTCACAAATGGTTCTTTTTTACCTACCGTATCGGTTATTGATTGAATAATCCAATAGGCATTAACACAGTAAGGAAAATCTCCATTTATCTCTAAATTCCCACTCCATTTGCGGTTCTCAGCGACTCCTTTCATTTCGTCGTTATTTCAGTCAAGCAGATTTATACACTCATCTAGCAAATAACTTGTAAATTATCGAATGCTATGGGGGTTGTAAATGGTCAAAATAAAGGCCAAAAGCTCCATTTTAGTTTCAAGTTTCACTTTAACGCTGTTCTAACCTTAAAAGAAAAGTTTGTGGCGTCTACCACCCCCGTTCACCCTATTTTTAAATATTTTATAGATTAATTGCGACACACACACACACACACAAAAACACTTTGTTGAGGAATACTGCTGGTCATCAAGTGCAACAAAATTTATTCGAATATAATTACTGTAATTTCATCGCCGACAGAAACGTGACCGTGACGTTTCATTTCAGCGATAGCGTGTTACACGGTGTTACCAATCCGAAAACAGTAAATTGCACTAGCTGTTACCGCACGCAATTTGGGTGCGGAATTGGCTATTACCGCATCCAAATCGGACTCTGTTACCGACGTAAAGTAGAAAATTAGTATATTAAAGAACGCGTTTTGAAAAGTCAACTTTGTGGCATGAATTCAAGTTTATAAAACGAGCGCAAAGCGCGAGTTTTTAAAGAAATGAGTGCCACTTTAAAAACGAGTTTATTTTTTCTACTTTGCGCGGTTTACATAATTTTTAAGTAAAAAAGTTAATTTTTCAATCTTTAGGGTCTTTTGCGTTAATACGAGATTATCTTACATTATAATTGGCGCATTTTTAAAAAAATTATAGCAAATGTATTTGCACTTTAATTAGGCAAAATTGTGCTGTAATGTATGTATATAAAAAGGTGAAGTTACTTCATTTTTCAAGCAGCTTGCCCATCCCTTTTCGAATGTTTTATAGGTTAATTGCGATACACACGAAAACACCTTGGTGAGGAATACTGGTCATCAAGTGCAACAAAATTTATTTGAATAAAATTATAATCTCAACGTTGATATAAACGCTGAAACGTCACAAATGTAAAGGAAAGACTGTTCCTACAAAAAAAATTGCACACTAATATTTTGCTTACGCAATTTGGGTGCGGTAATGGCTAATACGACACCCAAATCGGTCTCTGTTACAGAGGCAGAGTAAAAAATATTTTTTTTATTTCAGATTTTAAAATGGTATATTAAAGAGAGAGCACACAAAAACTTAAAAAACGAGTTCTTTATAATGTTTTTTATAATTTGCGAAAGTGAGGTTGATCCAATAACAGGAACAAATAAAACAAAATTACTTTAATCGACTAGTTTCGTTTGTATAATGAACGAACATCTTCAGGACAAAAGTAAAGTTAATTAAATCCTTTTAAATTGAAAATTGTAAAAATTGTAAAAATAACACAGGACATATCACCGGTGGTGATGGCAAGGCAAGACTGGCAAGGGAGTAATTTTCATCAAATCTATAACTTGCGTTTTTGTCTAAATTTTTCTGTAAAAAAAAATTTAATTTTGCCTATTCTAAGAGACCTATAACAGCACAAGCGTTCTAATAATAGCTAATAACGCTTGCAAGAGAAGTGCTTTAATATGTTTCTAAGGGATAGTTGTATAAAAAAAATTAAATTTAAGTTCGCGATTAACTTTCTTTATCTTTTCGTTTCTAACCAGAAGTTTATAAGATATAAAACTACCATATCAGTAGGTCAAGAGTCAAGAAAAATAATTCTGAATTTTTAATTTTAGTACAACAGAAATTTAAATTTCTTTAAACCTCCTACTAAACGTTAAACCACTTTTACAATTACACCTTAAAGATGCAAATTATAAAACAACTTGTTAAAACACTTATTTTGTGTGCGTTTATTGTTATAAGATTATACGAATTTTCAAAGACTCTTAAAGACCTTTTACAACACGCAAAACTTTTTTTTGTTTTTATTACTTTTTATAAACAAATATTTTAATGAAGTGATTTTAAGTATTTTTTTTCTCAAAAAAACTAATTTAAGTTGTTGCACATCAATCGATTTAAAAAAAAAACCTACCAAATAATGTAAAAATAAATAGAGCTGTTTTTTGACATTAAATTTGTTTTTTAGTTTTTTTAATTTGGATATTAAATATCGTTACAGCTTGGGCTGTTTTTGAGGAGACAACCTGCATATTTTTAAACATTTTAAAGAGTTTTGTTAATTAACCAATTCTTCTATTATTCTTTTTTCATTTTAAATAAAAAAATAGGTGATACGTTACCTAATAATAATAGATTGCATGAAAGTAAACAACTGTTCAAGCGATTGGTGGTAAGACAGATAAATATTTTTTTAAATAGTTAAAAAATAAAACTTTGTCTTTTAAATGTTAGGTACAGTTTAGAATTGTTAGAACTCAAGGTTTCAATATTGTTTTTTGGTTGTTTATTGAAGAATTTTGCTGGTTGTTTAACATAATCTAATTTGTTTAACTAAAAATTTAATTTTTTTGAATTGAAGTAATGCCTATTTTGTTGCAAAGAAATGCACTATCTATTTTCTGTTCCTCTTTTTTCAAGATCTGTTGCTCCTTAAATTAGTAGTTAATGCTCACTTTTTAGGAGTAAATACTATAACCTCAACGCATGTCTATTTGTTAAAGTACAGCTGTCAAAGCGATTGGACATCACATTTTTTTTCTTCGAAATAATTTAAATTAATTCCTATCAGCGTCATTACAAATTTATAGTCAAAATAGAATATAAAGAATAGAATCTAAAGCACCTGAAAAATATATCTGTCCTCGTGTCAAACAACATAAACAAATCTCTAAATTATATCAAAAAAACTAAAAGGAGGCGTTTACTAAAATGAATTTTTTTTTTCAATTATATGTATTTATTTAAAGGTGTTTTCTACACAATATTATATAATTATATATCAGTTGTTTATGGCTCATAAGTGTTGAAATAAAGAGCCAGACTTCAGTTTGATTTGTAAATAACAATACTAACACTACAATAAATTTTCACAATTTTTCTAAGTATGCTGTTAATGGATAATATGCTGGAATGCTGGATTTTCAATTTTTGATTTGCTGAGTGCCAAAGAATATTTGTATAAACGAAATACATATACCAAAAAGCACAAATTTCTTTTTTATTTCTAAATTTTATAACTTGTAGATAAATAAATATTAGAGAATGCAATATATATATATAGTTTTATAGGAAATTAAACGCTCTACAAAAAAGGTCTTTCGTGGTTAATCGATTACTCTAAAAACTTAGAAGATATTTGCATTTTAAAAACCAAAATTTGAGACTAATCCTCATTTTTTTTTAAAATGGTTGGAGTAATCGATTGACCACACAAGACTTTTTTGTAGAGCGTTTAATTTTCTACAAAACTATATGTTGCGCATTTTCTAATATTTATTTATCTACGAATTATAAAATTTAGAAGTAATAAAGAAATGTTTGTTAAATTCTTCAAACTTTGACCTCTGCCATCTTCTAAACGCTAATAGCTATAAAAAAATTAAAAGAATTACGTCGCCGCTCAGAACAGACAAGTGTATCATCGTGCGATGATATGAGATGTTGTGCTGAGTGTGCATGAACAAAATTATATATACGCGTTATAATCCCGTTAGAGTTAGTATGTTAGTAAAATTCTTGTAGTCAATTAGTAGTATTATTAGTAGTATTCTTGTAATTTGTATAAATAAAAGTTTTTAAAAAGGAATTATTCGTGTCCCGAAACATATTTAAAGATACCTTTTTTAGAGCGTTTAATTTTCTACAAAAAATGTAAATAAATTTTCTTCCTACGATCAAGTAGTGACGAGATATGGATTTTACCAAGTAGATCTAATGAAAAAATAGGAAGCTGTGATGAGGGGGTCTTTCCTATTAAAATTAAAAGCTTATCTTTAAAAAGCATTTCTTAAAGTTGCCTAGGAACCAATTTTTTGTGTCGGAAATTAAAAAAAAATATTCGATTTTTTTAGCTCACACTATTGTCCATATTATTATTATTTAATCACTAATTGGAACTTAACTCGCTAAAATCAAAGACCCCCACTTTAGGGGGATAGTTATTATGTGTTATTATAACTAACAAGTAATAAAAATAGATAACTGCTTGACTACGGTTCAAGACACGAAATCTCTTCTGCAAAGAGAAGCGTTAGAGACACTTAATTATGAGAAAGACTTGAACAATTTGAGTTTTTTAACTTATTCTCATCTTTAAGCGTATTTCTAGCCTGAACTATTAGAGAAAAGAAATATCATTTCGTGAAGTTTACTATACAAAAATTTAATTTTCTAGAACATTATTTTGTAGTTTTGACTGTTTGCAGCGTTTTTAAGTAAAGCTAGGCCTGTACAAATTATAATCATGCAATTTTATAAAAAAAAACATATTCCAGTAACTTTATTAATATTTTTTGTATACAAATATTAAGAATGTAATCTTCTGTATAACAGTATTTTTTTACTCGTTTTGAACCTATTTTAACTGAAAATTTTTAGTTCTTAAATTTTTTAAGCAAAGCAGTTTATTGCTTCTCTCTTTGGTTGGTACTGAGAGTTATTATAAGGTTTGTTTCAACAACGCTTTAGAACCAGTTTAGTGAGTTTAGAACTGAACTGAGCATTTGCAATAAATATGTTGGCTTGCTTGAACGCTACTGCATACGTTTTCTTAAATTCTGAACCGTTTTGAACTGTTCTTAGAATAAACCATTCGTTCCTAGATGTACCTATAAACCAATTTCAGAAATTATTAATTATTCTTATTATTATTTTCAGAAATGGGGTCTCGTGGCAGAGATATTGAACGAGAGAGATTACTAAAAAGAATCGCTGAAAAAAGAGCACGTTTAGAAGCAAGAGGAGACCTTAATATAAAAATTCCAAGACTAACACTACCTTCTGATTTTAATATTGACGACCGAAATGTTTTTTCACTTCCTCCGGAAATTCTAAAACCGGTTATAGCGTCATCTTATCCTAAATATCAAAAGAAAGTAGCAGAACAGAAGAAGAAAGGTACTTTTAATCTTGTAGTGTCTTCTAATTATTGTTTCTTATAGATCAGGAATTAAAAAATAAACTAAAGTCATACACTGAATTGCGGAAGCAAAGAGAAGAATTCCGAAAAAGACTTGTTGACTTAATTGTTAATAAAGATGATAATGCTGAATTTAATCCGAATGAAATACCTTCAAATGATGAACGAGAAATTTTGCGGTACTATTACTATATTAAATATGGAGTAGATACAATACATGTAGCACCACTAGATGTAAAAGTCTTAAATAGGGTACAAAAACAATTTTTTTACCATTTTTTAATAATTTGAAACTTTTCTCAGGTCTTAGCACTAGTTCCTAAGAGATTAATGAAATGGGAGCAAACTTTAGAAGCATCCATAGAAGATATGAAAGATGATTTTATGATGGCAGTCAAAAAAGCTATAGTTGATTTTGTTTTACAAGATCCAGCTTTTGTCAAAGTTGTTTCTGATAAAGAATCTCTTTATAAGAAAGAATTAAAAGATATGGTCCTAACTGTAAAATCTGTCATAAAAACAGCTAAAGCTAAATTAGAACGAAATTTACACGTTATTAATCCTTGTCTAGCTGCTATTTTAGATATTTGGTACAGTAAATTTAGGTAAAATCAAATCTGGAATTAACAAAAAAAATAAAATTGTTTTTTATTAGAAAACTTCGTTTAGTAAATATCCAAGAATTGAAAGCACATGAAGGAGCTTTCAGTCTTGAAGAATTCAAATGGGTCATCAATACTCACATAGATGCATGCAAAGAAATACTAATGAATGATTATTTTTCTGCAATAACTGATGTTTTTCTACAAGGCAATAAAAAGAATTTATTGCCCGATCCAACAAAAACGAAACGAATGAAATCTTTTTATAATGCAGTAGCTACAATAATGACGTATAATCTACAAACTTTGTGTCTTAAATCATTGTATGACTATATTCAGTATATTACTGATATTAAGGTATGTTTTTACTAAATTAACTATTAATTAAATTTGTAATTTTAGTACTCTAATAAAGGATTTATAATTCACTTGCATCAAAAGATTAATACTTTGGTATTTGAACCTCCTTTTAAACATTTTACTGATGCTCTTCTCAACGTTATTGATTTTATTATTGAGGCTGTAATGACAGTACCAAGACTAGAATGTCGACTTTATTTAGATGCAGGTCAAGATATTTATTTAAAGGTTGGTAAAACAGAATTTAAAAAAAAATGTCCAAAATCGAGTGTAATATACAATAATAAGCACATTTTTATGGTGATTTGAGGCTAACAGTGTCTTAGCAGTTAGCAGATTTACATATATTGATCTGTTGGTTTTTGTTTTCAGCAATAAAAAAATTGTGAAAACTGTAGCTTCTAAAAAACGTAAAACAACTTAGGACAACTTTGTTGTCGAAATGCGCATTGTGTTAAGTGTTTGGTGTTAGTAGGTGTGTTACGTTTGTTTGGACACACCAAGAAGATCCAACAAGAAGATTTTATCTTCCAAAATTAGTAAAGTGTCGTCTCTAGCATTCCGCTTCCAAATTCGTCAAAAAAATTGACATTCTTGTTTTTGAAATTAGTAAAATGTAGTCTTTGCGTCTCAAACTATTTTGTTGAGACGAAGATGTTTCTTTGTCTTTATTTAAAAATTGTTAATTTTTTTTTTATGTTTCCGAAGATAGCAAAGTGTTGCCTCTGGCTGTCAAAATCGTTTCGAGTTTCCAAAAAAAGAAAAATTTGTTTTTGTCGTTATTAAATTAAAACTTGACACAAAAATGTCGCTTTCGGCTTTTAAAATTTCCCAAACTTTATCTTCAGTTTTTAAAATTAGTAAAATGTTGCCTCCAGCTATCAAAATAACAACGTCATTGTTGTTTTTATTAATTTTAAATTTGATGTAAAATATTGCCTTTTGTTTACAAAATTAGATCAACGATGTTTTGTTTTTATTTAAAAATTGCTTAAAAAGAATTATTTTCAATTTCCAAAGTTAGCAAAATGTTGCCTGCGGCTGTCAAAATCGTCTTGGGTTTCCAAAATAAGAACAATTTATTTTTGTTGTTATTAGTTTAAAATTTGATTTAAAAATTTAATTTTTGGCTTTCAAAATTCCTCAAATCTTACCTTCACTTTCTAAAATTAGTAAAATGTCCTCTCTAGTGCTCAAAATAAAGACGTTATTGTTGCTTTTATTAAAATGTAAAATGTAGCAATCTTCAAAATATAATAACGATATTTAATTTTTAGTTAATAAAACTATTTATAATAAAATTTAGAAAACATGTCGTTTTTGTCCTTATTAATTTAAACATTTAATAAAAAATGTTACTTTTAACTTCTAATATTAAAAAAAATGACCCTCGACTTCTAAAATAACCAAATTTGGTCAATTTTGTTGTTACCTTTTTAAAATTGATCAGAAATGTTGTTTTGGCTTCTGAAATTTCTCAGTTTTCAAAATTAGTAAAATATTTTAGATATTTTGAGTATCCAAAATGTAGTAAAATAGTTGTGTATAAAATTAAGCCACACGTTCTCAAAATATAATAAAATAACAATATTGTTTTTCTACTTAAAAATTAGTAATTTGCTTATAAAAACTGGTAAAACACTGTCACAGTTTCTAAAATTAGTAAAATATTTTGATAAATAAAAAACAAAAATTTGGTACTGTATGTGTTGTTAACAATTACAGCCGATTTTGGAAAAATTTTGTATTTTTACTTTTTGTGAAATTATTTATTAATCTTATTAGTAAAATAAACAACTAATTATTGACATTTTTAGCCAACAATTCCTGATGTTATTGTAGAAAATTATAGACGTCAAATTCGGGAATTGTTAGAAAATCAAAGAATTGGTCCCGAATTACGAGTACAAGATTTTGACGAGTACATGCCTTTAATTAATGGAGAAGTTAGTTTTCAGTTAGTGGAAATTTTGCTTAGAATTTTTTCTAGGATGAAGAACGTATTAATAAATTTTTGACCGAAGAACGGTCATTTGAAGAATATATTGATGAAATTTTACGTTACAAACAAATTATTGACGAAATTCCAATTATTAAAGAACATGTTATTAAAATGGAAATGTACGATATGGAGAGATTTGAAATGATTAAAGCTTTGGTTGCAGCTGCTGAAAGTTTTAGAGATATTTTGATTGGACGGTGTACTAAAGATTATCAAGCTATGTGCAAAGCGTAAGTTACTTAACTTTTATCTTACCTAAAGTAGAGATGATGTCATGTTTTCGGAACGAATTTACTCGATTTCTCTGATATTTTTTTTTACATTGTAGTCTTGGTGAAGAGTATCAAGCAATTGCTGAAAAAGCTCTTAAAACACCAATGAATACAGCAGAATTAATGGCTTTAATACATTTTGTTGATGAAACTGAAACTGTAACTCTTCCTGAAATGGAAGATCGGCTTAGAATTGTCATGAAATACATGCTATTTTTATCTGACCATGCTATATTTACACCAATTGAAATGAAACAGAACAATATCACATTTTTGTGGTATTTGCGTATGCCTAAAGTAACAGAAGAACATAGACAATTAGTTGATGTTAAAATGGAAGAATTCCAAGCTTTATTATCTACAAGAATTCAGAAGTTTGTTGATGATTTACAAATGTATGCTAAAATGGTTGATGAGCTTCAATATAACGGCGATATTGACGACTTACCTCGTTATCACAAAAAAGCAACTCAGCTTGATAACAGATTGATAACAGCAATGGAAAGAATTGATGCATTTAATGAAGAAGAAGCTTCTTTCGGATTTGAGCTTTCACAATATCCTCTCAGAAAACAAACTCATGATAAATTAACTCCCTACAAGAAATTATATGATAATTCAATGGAATTTTTAACGAAATATGAATTGTGGATGAAATCACAAGTCGGGACTTATGATCCTGAAGAAATTGAACAAGATGTTGGTCAATGTTATAGAAATGTGTATAAGTTAGAAAAAGTGTTTTCTGATCGACCAGCAACACACCAATTGGCAACAACTGTAGGTTTGAAAAATTCTAGAATTGTTTCTTGATCAAAATTTTAGGTTCGTACACAAATTGAAGAATTTAAAGAACACATGCCAATTATTCAAACATTAGGAAATCCAGGAATGAAACCGCGACATTGGGAGAAAATTTCTGAAATTGTTGGGTTTCCAATTAAAGTTGATGCTGATCTCACACTTGAGAAAATCATTGATTATGGTTTAGATGAATACATTGAGAAGTTTGAAGCAATATCAGAAGCTGCAACTAAAGAAAATAATTTGGAGAAGAATTTGAATAAGATGATGACTGAATGGCAAGATATGGAATTTACTATTCATGCATACAGAGATACGGGAACTTATATTTTATCAGCAGTTGATGATATTCAAGTCTTGTTAGATGATCATATTGTCAAGACACAAACTATGAAAAACTCACCTTATATTAAACCTTTCGAAAAAGAAATCTTGTTAGTTGTAGATTTTTATCAAAATCGGTTTTAAGTGTTTTGTTTGTAGTTCTTGGGAAGCCAAACTTCAACTACTTCAAGAAATTTTGGATGAGTGGTTGAAAGTTCAATCTACTTGGATGTACTTAGAGCCTATATTTAGTTCACCAGATATTCAACAACAAATGCCTGAAGAAGGCCGAAGATTTAGTGCTGTTGATAAGATTTGGAGGGATTTAATGAAAACTGTACATGCCGATTGCAGAGTTCTTTCTGTGGTCGAAATAGACAAAATGCTTGAACGTCTCAAGAAATGTAACAGTCTTTTAGAGATGATCCAGAGAGGTTTGAATGATTACTTGGAGAAGAAGAGATTGTACTTCCCAAGATTCTTCTTCTTGTCAAATGACGAATTGTTGGAAATTTTGTCGGAAACGAAAGACCCAACAAGGTAAAAAGATAGTTCTTTGAAGAAAGTGTTAAGCTTGTTTTTAGAGTACAACCACATTTGAAGAAATGCTTTGAAGGCATTGCCAAACTTACATTTACTGAAGATTTAGATGTTACTGAAATGAAATCGAGTGAAGGTGAAGTTGTACCACTTGTAGATGTTATACAAACAGCTTTGGCTCGAGGTCAAGTCGAGAAATGGTTGGTTGAGTTAGAAGCAGATATGAAAAAATCTGTACATAAAATGGTACATGAAGCAGTTAAGGATTATGTGAAACGAGCAAGAGATCAATGGGTTTTAGTGTGGCCTGGACAAACTGTACTTCTTGTTCTGGTTTTACTACAATTTGATAATTTTCTTTTAGATTCAATGCATTTCAATGACCTACTGGACTATGGAAGTACACAAAGCTGTTGAAACTGGTACAGAAGCTATGAAAGCTTATTTGGAGAAATGTACAAGTCAAATAGGGAAAATTGTTGATCTTGTACGAGGAAAGTTAAATACACAAAACCGAATCACTCTAGGTAAAAAAATATTTCTATTATTGAAGAAATTTGAATGCAAAGCATTGAAAAAAGTTATCTCAAGCTAGGAATTGAACTAGAAGCTTCTAATAGTTGGTTACAAGCTTTTTCAGTTGAACTACCAGAGCTTACGAGTTCCTAGAGCTAGATTGAAATTTATTCAATAAATTTTTAAAAAATATACAAACATATATTTTTTAGGAGCTCTGGTTGTTTTGGACGTCCATGCAAGAGACGTTTTAGCTGAAATAATAAACTTGAATGTGAGAAACGTTACTGACTTCAAATGGTTATGTCATTTACGTTACTACTGGGAGGGAAATCAACTAAAAACCTCAATGATAAATTCAACCTTAAAATATGGTTACGAGTATTTGGGTAACACGACAAGACTTGTTGTAACACCATTAACTGATCGATGTTACCGAACTCTATTTGGAGCTCTACATCTTCATTTAGGTACCTATTTCTGTACTTTAGATTTTGGTGAGTAAAATCTTTTATTAGGTGGTGCACCAGAAGGTCCTGCTGGAACCGGAAAAACTGAAACAACAAAGGATTTAGCTAAAGCAGTTGCTAAACAATGTGTTGTTTTTAACTGTTCTGATGGTCTTGACTATATCGCTCTTGGTAAATTCTTTAAAGGTTTGGCATCGTGTGGTGCTTGGTCCTGTTTTGATGAATTTAATCGAATCGATTTGGAAGTACTTTCAGTAGTAGCTCAACAAATTTTGACAATTCAAAGAGGTATTAATTCGGGTAATGAGAAACTGTTCTTTGAGGGTACCGAATTGACACTTGACCCAACTTGTGCTGTTTTTATTACAATGAATCCGGGTTATGCTGGAAGATCCGAATTACCGGATAATTTGAAAGCTCTGTTTAGATCTGTTGCTATGATGGTGCCTGATTATGCTCTTATTTCTGAAATTGAGCTTTATGCATCTGGATTTCTTACTGCTAAACCTTTATCTGTTAAAATTGTGGCGACTTATAGACTTTGTTCAGAACAGTTGTCTTCGCAGTGTCATTATGATTATGGTATGCGAGCTGTAAAGTCAGTTTTAAGAGCAGCAGGTGCTTTAAAATTAAGGTATCCTGAACAGGATGAAGATATTCTAGTTTTGAGATCTATCAAAGATATTAATTTAGCTAAATTTTTGAATCAAGACGTACCTCTATTTCAAGTAATTACAAAAAATGTAAATGAAATTGTTTAATTTATTTTTATTAGGGTATTACTTCTGATTTATTCCCTGGTATTACTTTACCAGAACCAGATTATGTAATTATGAATCAAGCTGTAGACGATGCTTGTAAAGCTGCAAATATTCAAAATACTCCATTCTTCTTAGAAAAAGTACAACAATTGTACGAAATGATAATTGTAAGGCATGGTTTAATGATTGTTGGTTTACCATTTGGTGGTAAAACTACTTCTTATCGAATGCTTGCTGAAGCTTTGGGCCTTATTGAAGAAAGAGTAAGAAATTAAAAATTAGAATGCAAAAAATTTTGTTTTTTTTTTCAAAGGGTGGCATGGATGAACATCGAGCAATTTATACAGTAATGAACCCAAAATCTATAACTATGGGTCAATTGTATGGCCAGTTTGATGCAGTATCCCATGAATGGTCAGATGGGGTTTTAGCTGTGAGTTTTCGACAATTTGCAATGTCTACCACAGAGGATAGGTTTCTCAAATAAATCTGTTAATAACAAATTTTACAATTTCTATTTTAGAAAATGGTTAATTTTTGATGGTCCTGTAGACGCTGTTTGGATAGAAAATATGAATACGGTATTAGATGATAACAAAAAATTGTGTTTAATGTCTGGTGAAATTATTCAATTGGCAAATACTACAAATTTAATTTTTGAGCCAATGGACTTAGAAGTAGCTTCTCCTGCTACTGTTTCTCGATGTGGGATGATTTATTTAGAGCCATCTTCTCTAGGCTGGGAGCCACTTTTAATTTCTTGGCTAAATGTTCTTCCCTCATTTATAAGTACAGATTTTTATAAAACAATGATTAAGGCATTGTTTATGCGATTTTGTTCTCCACTTCTTTGGTTGCTACGTAAAGGAGGATTAAGGGTATGTTTTTAAATTTTGAAGACATTAGGGGTAATTCTGTATTTATTACTGTATTTTAATTAAATATAAATTAATTGGTTGTTGTCAATTGTTATGGTTAAAAAGCTACAAACACATGTTAAAAAAATCAGAATTGGGCTCTATTAAAGCTAATGACCGCCAAGGGTTTTATATACTTAAATTTTTTGTGTGTGTTCACATTCTAATAGGTAAGAAAGTTTGAGTACTACGAAATTTAGGTAACAGTTTATAAAAGTACTAAGGGCCGATTTCCGATTTTATAATAAACTTAAAAGCTCTTTTAATGTAATTGACGTTTTTATGACAATATGCATCGACAGTTACACTCTAAACATCAATTAAATTATAATTAATAATAAGTAACGCAGAAGAATTTTTATGCTATGACATATATTTGGTCTCTGGCTCACTCTACTTTGTATTTTTTGACCTAAAAATTGACATATATTTGGTCTCTGGCTCACTCTACCTTGTATTTTTTGACTTAAAAATTTTAGGAAATTGCGACAACTTCTTCAACAAATCTATTACGTGCAACAATGAACTTGTTTGATTGCTTTATGGACGACTTCCATGACGAGAAATACCGAGAACAAGTGAGTGATTTGGACGTGCGAGCCCAAATCGAAGGTTCCTTCTTTTTCGCTTGCATTTGGTCAATGGGAGGAACATTGGATGCAGCAAGCAGACTAAAATTCAATTTGTTGTTTCGTGCGTTATTAGAAAGAGAATTTCCCGAGAAAGTTCGTGAAGAATTACATATTCCATTCGAAATTGCTAAGCCTGAGAAACCCTACATTTTTACAATACCTATTGGAGAAACTGTGTTCGATTATCGATACATAAAAGAGGTAAGAAATTGTGTTAACATACTCAAAGCTGATTGTCTGTATGTGTATCTAAAAGGGTAAAGGCAAATGGAAACTTTGGTCTGATGAATTAGCTTCAGCTCCGCCAATTCCCAGAGATATACCAGTAAATCAAATCATCGTTCCAACTGTAGAAACTATCAGAAATATCACAATAATGCAATTATTGGTGCAACACCAAAAACCTATGATGATTATCGGTCCGACGGGAACGGGAAAATCGAGTTATGTTACTGTATGTTTTTTTTCTACCATTCACTCTAACAAATAATAATTTTCAGGATTTTCTACTGAAAAAGAATGACACTAACACGTACAAACCCGTCTTTATTAGTTTTTCAGCACAAACCACAGCTAATCAAACCCAAGATATAATTATGGCTAAATTAGATAAAAGGAGAAAAGGCGTTTTTGGACCACCAGTTACCAAAAAATGTGTTATTTTCGTTGACGATGTTAATATGCCACTGAAAGAAATATACGGTGCGCAACCACCCATTGAATTACTACGGCAATGGTTCGATCATGAAATATGGTACGACAGAAAAGAAATTGTACCAATTAAACTGATAGATATTCAAGTAAATCGATATTTATTATTTATTTGAGTTTATAGCAACCATTTTGTAGTTTATGTGTGCCATGTGTCCACCCACTGGAGGTGGCAATACAGTAACGCCCAGATTTTCAAGACATTTCAATCATTTGTGTATCGATGAATTTCAGGAAAATGTTTTAATTCATATTTTCAGCAAAATTATGTTGTGGCATTTGGATACGAGGTATTTATATAAAAAATATTTTATGAAATTTCGTGAAAAGCCGAGTTAGATAACTTATAAAAATAAAAATTTATTATGTGCTGGCAGTTTGTAAAATGTCCAGTTTTTTCATAAACTCACGAATTTCGCAATGAGATGACGACATACATTTCACAATTTTTTTCCGTATTTTCGAAGAGAATAGATTGAGGAATAAATTTTATTAATTTAATACATTTTCAAAATAATCTTTTACAATAGTGTCGTGCTAATCCGTATGAGACGATACGCATTATCTAAAAATCCGGATTACCGAGACATGTTTTCTAGACAATATTTTAAATTTTTCTAGGTAAAAGAAAGTAAAGATAAAGTTGAGGCAAGAAGAAGAATACGTGATCACATTTTAATGGTTTTTATTGAGCATTTTGTAGGACAGCCGGTTTGAATAAATGAGTTATTGTGGTCTGATGAACACGATGTTGGTACTTTTTAAAAGCCATTTCTTTCAGCTTTCGAAGGGTTGTTATCTCTGATAAAGTTACATCATTTTCTGCTGCCCATTGTAAAACGACATTTAAGCATTTTATAACACTTTTATTCTTTACTCTTATTTGTAGAGTCTCTGTCATTTCATCATCATCATCTTCAGAGTCATTGTAACATTCATCTTCACAATCCTCCGATTCCGTCAGTTTCTTGTCGGCATCAATCCAGTCTACCACCTCATCAAGATTTACTTTAACTTTTCCTACATCCAAAAGTATTGCAGCAATTAGATCAATTTCTTCTGCTGCTGAGCGAATTATGTTTCTCAAAATATTCAACGAGATTATATTTTCAGGGTCATCCTAATCTGCATCATCATTATCATTGTTAACTTTAAGGATTTTCTTCCAACACTTTTCCAAAGTTTTAGATAGCACTTTTTCCCATGCGTTATGTAGCAAACATACTGCTGTGTTCTGGTTTATATTTTTGATACACTTTACAAGATCTTTCTCGTTACTTGTTAATATTTCGGTTAGAAGACTTATTTTAATAAAATAACTTTGTTAATCTAATAGCGTTCTTATTCATAGGCTGTATTAACGCTGTTGTATTCGTTGGCAGAAATTTTACGAAACAATTTTAATCGTGGCTAATGAGATCTTGTTCGCAGCAGTGACCAGAGGTATTGTCAGCAAGCAAAAGTGCTTTTTCAGGCAAGTTTTGTTCTCTTAAAAATCTTCTTTCTTCTGGGATAAAACCTTCTTGAATCCATTTCTTAAAAATAGTTGCAGTCATCCAAGCCTTAGTTGTAGCTTTGTAGTTCACATGTAGCACATAATTTTTGCAAGCCCTAGGATTTTTTGTCTTTCCGATTACCAGAAGCTTTAGACGATGACTTCCATCTGCATTGCAACAAGTTAAGAACGCTCCTTACTAGTTTTTCTTCCTAGAGCTGTTTTTTCAGTGCTTGTTACCAACGTTCACTCTGGAAGTATTTTCCAAAATAGCACAGATTTATCTACGTTATAAATCTGTGATGCCACTAAAAGTGGTTCTTAATGACCTGATCTAGTTTTGTAATGAATGGTTCAACAGCAGGTTTATCCGGATTACAACATACACAATGAAGAAGAGAATCCAATCCGGATTACTGAAAAATCCGAATTACCGCAGGGTTCGAATTAGCGCGACACTACTGTAATACAAAACAATAGAAGCCGATACTTATCTGAATATTCCTACTTGCTGTTTGGAAAAAAAACTTTTTTTATTTAATTTTCTATATTCGCACACTCTGTATTAGTTTATTATTAAAATTTGCGGAATAACACAGTATTTATTTTCTACATTTAAAAAAAAAACAAAGAACGCTTTAATCAGATTATTTAATTAAAAGTTTAAGTAATTTTGGTTTCAGAATCCGAGTTTCAAGTTTTTGAACATTAAAAATGCATTAGAAGTTCTGTAGCTCTTACTTTTGTTTATAAAATATACAAAATTTACTTTTAATTATACGAAAATTGGGTTAATTAAATTTAACGACATTTTTTTATTATTTTTGCTTATTTATGTTGCATTTTTAACAACCACCTCCTAGGGGATTTTCGAAGGAATTCGACCCTTGCATTCAACAGATCGTCTTGGCGACTCTTGACATCTACAAAATGGCACGGGCCAATTTGCTTCCAACACCGGCAAAGTCGCATTACCTGTTCAATTTGCGAGATTTCTCCAGAGTCATACAAGTAAAACCTTTTTGTTTGTTTTTGCGACGAAAACACACGACCTCTCTATTTCAGGGAGTTCTTCTGTCGGTGCCTGAAGCTATGGAGGATTTACTTGCAATGAAACGTCTATGGGTCCATGAAGTTTTGAGAGTTTATTATGACCGATTAGTTGATGATATTGATAGGTCATGGATTGTTGAAGCTTTACGTGAAGTTACTTTTAATCAGTTAGAGGAGAATTTTGATAGTATGTTTGAAAGATTGGCCTCACCAGGATCGACGACGGTAATAAGGGGTATTTTTGAGAGTTTTTTTATTTATTTAGAGTGTTAGATTGGCGAGACAGAGTTAAGGAATTTGTTGTATTGTGATTTTGCTAATCCGAAAGCCGATCAAAGACATTATATAGAAGTGCTTGATTTGGAACAATTGAAGGAAATTGTTGAAGGATATCTTGCAGAGTTTAATAATATGACGAAAAAACCAATGAATTTGGTGCTTTTTAGGTTGGGGATGGTATCAAGTAGCCACTTAAAAAGTTCTCTAAAGTGCTATAACATTCTGCTGAAAGAAAATTTGAAAATTGCTTAGAAATCAGACCAGATAAGTTATTATTTTGCAAATAGCAGCAGGAAACCAACTGTCTCATCACATTTAAGTCTTGTTATATTCTGCTATATGTTTCTTACTTGCAACAATCAATTATTTGTTATAAACATTCAAAACTAAAAAAATATATTTTAAGTTTCTTGGTTATAAAATTAAAACTGAAGAGCAGTTTTGGGGCTCTAGATATTCAAATTGTAGAAAATTAAAATGCGAACAAGATTTATTTTGGATGATCCAAGCAGGAGACTCTAAAAATTAAATTCCACATTTTTGAAAAAAAAATTTTTTTTTAGTTTTTCCATTTTTTTTGTAGGCATATAGTTTGGTGGCCGTCCTATCTCCATTCTTTTTTATTTGGAGCTTTTATTTTTCTCTGTTTTTTTGTAACTTTTGGAGGTTGTCCTTTACTTCCTTTTTTCGCTCTGTTCTTGATCTGCCTCTTTGTCTGTTGGGTCCTAGTACTGTTTCTAATATTCTTTTTGGTAATCTGTTTTCTTTCATTTTTGTTACGTCATTTATCCATGTAATTTTTTGTGATTTAACTACTTTTATTATATCTGCGTCTTTGTATAGTGTTCTTAATTCTTCTTTGTTCTTTTAATTCAAGTCTTTTCTACTTTTTTTTCTCCATAAATTTTCTTTAGAACCTTTCTTTCCTATATTTGCAACATGGCCTGTTCTGGTTTTCTTAGTGTCCATTTTTCGCAAGCGATGATACCACCGGTCGTATTATGGTCTTGTAGATATGAAGTTTTGTTGCTTTGCGAGTGTAATGCATAGACTTTTGTTTCCATCTGCTATTTTTGCTTCTATCTCTTTTGTGTTTGAAGATTTCTTTTCTATTGCGATTCCTAACAAATCTCTTAACTTCTTTAAATCTGTATCTCTCCCTTTTGTTTACTTTTACTTCCATCTTCATTAAATACTTTATCTTTCCATATCATAAATTTAGTTTTTTCTTCGTTTCATGCCTTTTCATCGTTTCTCCTCCGTGGTTTATCATATGTTGTCTTTTCCTAGACTTTTCTTGTTTTTCTATAATATTTTTAACTTCATCGTATGTGGGAAGTTTTTCTTCTTTTTCTTCTTGCTTCTTTCTATTGTTCTCATCTTCAACTGCTTTTCTTTTAGTCGACGATTAGTTTAAGTCTTGTTCAAAATATTCAGGACATCTTTTTGTTACTTCTTCGTTGCTTCCCACTAATTGGCTATGTTTATCTCGACAAAATATGGTTTCTGGTTGAAATCTTTGTTTAATTCTCTTACATCTTTGATAGAAGTTTCTTATCTTCTTATTTTTGTAATTAGCTTCTATATTTTTTATTTTTTTAACGTTGTGCACTTATTTCTTTCTTCTGCAATTTTTTTTGTGTGCTGTTCTTTGTTTTTATATATTTTTTGGTTGTTCTACGTATTTTCTTTTAGCATCCTTTTCCTTGTTGTGTCTTTCTTCTGTTCTTGAAGTCTACAATCTTTATCGTACTATATTTTGTGGTTTTCATTTTATTCTTCTCTTTAATTTGTTCTTTAATTGCTTGTTTAACTAGTTTTTTTATTGCCTCCCATTTCTCTTCTATTGTTCTAGTAGCTTCTTCTTGTTGTTGGTTTTTTCTATCGCTGTATGTTTTTATTTATTAATTTGTTCGTTAAATTTTATAAGATATTGTTTTCTTGCCAAATTTTTCAGATTGTTATTTGTATAATTTGCTTTAATTTTTTTCCTACCATAGAATGATAAAAATCTACGTTTGCGCCTCTATAAGATCGTTTTAAATGCTTTTTCCTTTTGTATTTCTATCAGTAAGTGGTTAATTAATTAATTTAATTTGGAAATACTTTAAAATATTGTCTTGTCATGGCAGTGTAGAGAACGTTTTTGAGTGAACACTTCGTTTGGTTCTTTTAGAAAATGAGATCGTTTTAGATTTGCGATTGAACATTTATCAAAGTTATGTCGGATATTGAAGCAACCGCGAAGTCATGGTTTGTGCGTTGGTGTTGGAGGATCTGGCAGGCAATCTCTCACACGTCTCGCTGCTCATATAGCTGAATACGAACTGTTTCAAGTTGAGATCACTAGGTCTTATACAAGTGTCGAATGGAGAGAGGATGTTAAAGTGATATTAAGAAAAGCGAGCGCAACGGATCAACATGGAGTTTTCTTATTCACAGACTCTCAAATAAAAGAGGAAGGATTTCTGGAAGACATTAGCAATTTGATGAATTCCGGTGAAGTTCCTAATTTATTTACAGGAGAAGAACGCGTTGAACTGTGTGAAAAAATGAGACAGTTAGACAGACAAAGAGACAAGGCTTTACAAACAGACGGAAGTCCGGTTGCTCTTTATAACTTTTTTGTACAAATAGTCAAAGAGCAATTACATATTGTCCTAGCAATGTCTCCAATTGGAGACAGTTTTCGTACAAGAATTCGAAAGTTTCCAGCTATTGTTAATTGTTGTACAATTGACTGGTTTCAAGTATTTTAACTATTCTTGTACTACAAAAAATTAAAAAATATTTTTATAGGCGTGGCCTGAAGATGCTTTACTAGCTGTAGCAACACGCTTTTTGGGTGAGATTGATTTAGAAACTCGTGAAAGAGACGTCTGTATTGACATGTGCCAAATGTTTCACACAACAACTCAACAACTTTCCGACGAGTATTATATAAGATTACAACGCCATAATTACGTTACTCCAACATCTTACTTGGAGTTAATAAGCACCTTTAAAACTTTTCTTAACAAGAAACGACAGTAACTAATTTTAAACAACTCCTCACTGTTAATTAATTTATTCATTTCAGAGAAGTCCTCACTGGAAAAAAACGCTACGAAGTTGGACTTGAAAAACTCGAAAGTGCTGGTTCACAAATATCTGTTATGCAAGCAGCTTTGGAAACACTTCAACCGGCTTTGGTTGAAGCAGCAGCTAAAGTATCGGAAACACTGAAAAAAGTCGAAGCTGAATCAGCTGAAGCTGCAGAAGTTGAAAAAGTTGTAATGGCTGATGAAATTGTAGCAAATGAACAAGCACAAAAAGCACAAGCAATTAAAGACGAATGTGATGCTAATCTAGCTGAAGCAATGCCGATTTTAAATGCAGCACTTGCAGCTCTTAATACACTCACAACTGCTGATATTGCAGTTGTTAAAACAATGAAAAGTCCTCCGAAAGGAGTAAGACTTGTTATGGAAGCTGTCTGTATTCTAAAAGACGTAAAACCGGAAAAACTACCTCTTCCGAGTGGTATAGGAACATACGAAGACTACTGGAGACCTTCACTTAAAGTCCTTGGAGATATGAAATTCCTAGACAGTTTAATCAACTACGACAAAGATAACATCCCACCGAAAATTATGCAAAGACTCTCCGAAAAAATCTTAAATGATGAAAGTTTTGATCCTGATAAAATCAAAGTAGCATCAACAGCAGCTGAAGGTCTATGTAAGTGGGTTATAGCAATGTCGAAATACGACAAAGTTGCTAAAATTGTTGCACCGAAAAAACTTGCATTAGCAGCTGCTGAAGCTGAGTTTCAAACTGCAATGGCAGCTCTTGAAATTAAAAGACAACAGTTGAGAGAAGCTAGAGAAAAAGTTGCAAAATTAGAAGCATTGCTTGATGCTGAAACTAAAAAGTTTCAAGGATTAACAGATGAAGTGAATTTGTGCCAGTTGAAATTACATCGAGCTCAGGAACTAATAGGAGGTTTGGGAGGTGAAAAATCAAGATGGATGGCAACTGCTAAAGCTCTAGGAGAGCGATATTATATGTTGACTGGAGATATTTTGATTGCTGCAGGTGTTGTGGCGTATTTAGGACCGTTTACTTTTCTCTTTAGGAATAAACAGATTGATGAATGGATTAATGCATTGATTGGATATAATATTGTGTGTTCGAAGGATTTTACACTGACTGCGACTCTAGGAGAGCCGGTGGAAATAAGAGCGTGGAATATTTTTGGACTCCCAACTGATAATTTCAGTGTTGATAACGGGATTATTATAAAGTAAAACATCATTTTGGGGAAACTAAATTTTAATTTTTTTAAACCTAGAAATGCCAGGCGGTATGCCTTAATGATTGATCCTCAAGGACAAGCTAACAAGTGGATTAAAAATATGGAAAAGTCGAAAAATCTTGCTATAATCCGGTTTAACCAACCTGATTATGTCAGAATTTTAGAAAATGCAATTCAGTTTGGCCAACCCGTGCTTTTGGAAAATATTGGTGAAGAGTTAGATCCGATTTTAGAACCGGTTTTAGCCCAACAAATTTTTAAACAGAGTGGAGCACTTTGTCTCAAATTGGGAGATTCAGTTGTTGAGTACAATCCTGATTTTAGGTAACAAAATCCAGTATTTGAAATTTTATTTAGGTTAAATTCTAGACTTTATATTACAACAAAATTAAGAAACCCTCATTACTTGCCTGAAGTCGCAGTTAAAGTGACTTTGGTTAATTTTATGATAACAGCTGTAGGTCTTGAAGACCAGTTGTTGGGTATTACAGTTGCTAAAGAACGACCGGATTTAGAAGCTGAAAAAAATGCTCTTATCCTTCAAGGAGCTGAGAACAAACGGTTTTGGTTTATTGTATTTGTGATTAAAAACTTTAGAGTTTTTCTAGGGCTTTGAAAGAGATTGAGGATAAAATTTTAGAAGTTTTGAGTACTTCACAAGGAAATATTTTAGAGGACGAAACTGCTGTTCAGATTTTAAGTTCGTCGAAAACTTTGTCGAATGAAATTGCTGCAAAACAAGCAGTTGCAGAAGTTACTGAACAACAGATTGATAAAGCGAGAATGGAATATACACCTATAGCTGTCCATTCTACGATTTTGTTTTTTACAATTGGTAATAAATTAGTTGTAGTTATGTTTGTAAAAAGGCAGAGGATTTCGGAATAAATTAAATTAACTTTGTCGACATTTCGGGGTATAACACTTTCAAATCAATTATTAAATTGAACAAACCGTGTGGCAGTCTTAAAATTGTAAATGTATTTTTTGAAGTAACAAGCACATAAAGAATCCTAAAGCTTACGGTATCGAATCCAAAATTTAGGGGTTTTCAAAATTTTACTAAAAATTTTTTGGGTGATTTAAACAAATTAAAGCAGATCAAAGAGATAAAAACATTTTTTTTGTTTTCTAGCTAAGTTCTAAGAAATAATGATATAAAAACTTTGTTTTTTTTTGACTGAATTACTTTTTGGTTTTTTTATTCAATTGATCTCAGCTCTTCATTCATCGGGGTAGTCTACCTCAAACAAATTTTATTCTTTTGCTTTGTGAATTTAGACACTAAATCCTTATTATTAGTAGAAATGTACTCATTTGTAGTCTTGATGAAGAGCTGCTCTGTCACGAAACGTTGACAAAATTAAATTACATAATTAAATTAGTTTTGAAGTTCTCCAACTTTTCTTTCTTGTATTATTTTCGATTTTTCTGACTGTCTTTTCAGTTGAGTTGGCAAACATTGATCCAATGTATCAATATTCATTAGTTTGGTTTATGAACTTATTTAAAGCTGCTATTGACAATACAGAAAAAGTTGATGATGTTGTTGCACGTCTGGCTGATTTAGAGAAGTACTTTACTTACTCGCTTTATGTTAATATCTGTCGAAGTTTATTTGAAAAAGTAAGACTTTCAGTTTTAAAGTTTCTTCTATCGATTGTATTGCAGGATAAATTGTTATTTTCACTTTTGCTGACTGTCAATTTACTGAAAAGTCGCAACGGTATTGATTTGCCTGAATGGATGTTTCTTTTAACCGGAGGTGTTGGGTTAGATAATCCTAATGTAAATCCTAGCGATTGGTTGGTGACTAAATCCTGGGATGAACTGTGTCGACTTGACGAATATCCAGCTTTTGTGTAAGACGTGATTAATCTTGAAATTGTTTTAAACTTCTTATTGTTATCTCCAGAGGAATCAAAGACAGCTTTGCGAAAAATCTAAGCAAATGGAAAGAGTTCTTTGATTCAACTGATCCTCAAGATTTTCCTCTTCCAGACCCTTGGGAAAAGAAACTATCACAATTTCAGAAAATGCTAGTTTTGAGATGTATAAGATATGATAAAGTGATTCCAGCTATACAAACTTTTGTCACAGGTTTAGAAATTTTTTCTAAAAAAAAATTTTGTTAATTTATTTGATTAGATAATTTGGGAAAGAAATTTATTGAGCCTCCACCCTTTGACTTATACTCATCATTCACCGATTCCCACTGCTGCATTCCTCTAATTTTCGTTTTAACCCCCGGCGCTGATCCGACGGCACTTTTACTGAAATTTGCGGACGATCAAGGCTTTGGAGCAGCACGATTATTTGCGTTATCGTTGGGGCAAGGCCAAGGGCCTATC
Source organism: Tribolium confusum (assembly GCA_029207805.1). Lineage (NCBI taxonomy): Eukaryota > Metazoa > Arthropoda > Insecta > Coleoptera > Tenebrionidae > Tribolium > Tribolium confusum. The sequence goes on from JALGAY010000004.1 coordinate 5,301,687, forward strand.
GCTGTTAAATTGATCGACGAAGGGATTAGAAATGGCACTTGGGTAGTCCTTCAGAACTGTCATTTAGCGAAAAGTTTTATGCCGACGCTTGAACGGGTACAAAACTGAGTTGTTAAACTACTGTTTTCAACATTAATTTTGCAGATTTGCGAGAATCTAACTCCTGATTCTACACATCCCGATTTTCGTCTGTGGTTAACATCGTACCCTGCCGACCATTTTCCGGTTCTCGTTTTACAGAATGGAGTTAAGATGACGAATGAGCCGCCAAAGGGGTTAAGAGCCAATATAATCCGATCGTATTTGAGCGATCCTATATCTGATCCTGAATGGTTCGAGAGTTGCACACAGAGTGTGGCTTTTAAAAGACTTTTGTACGGATTGTGCTTCTTTCATGCTTCGGTACAAGAAAGACGCAAATTTGGACCTTTAGGCTGGAATATTCCATATGAGTTTAACGAAACTGACTTGAGGATAAGTGTGATGCAACTACTGATGTTCCTGAACGAGTACGAGGTAATTTCAAACTATGAAACACTCTATACACGATTCGATCAATTATCAATTAACCAATTTCAAGATTTTTTTTACATATTTAATACTGTCGTCACTCTTCTACTGGATACATCGAACTATGAATTTTACGAATCTCTCTCTATCACTGTAATAACCATTCTCTTCTTGTCTGTTGATGTTTTATGTTTTTATTTTATTACACTATTTCTATTCTATTCTATTACACTATTTTCCTAATCGTACCGATTTTTTTTGAATAAAAACTTTTAATTTTTTTTTTAATTTGAGGATATACAATACGATGCCTTGCTATATTTGACTGGCGAATGCAACTATGGCGGTCGAGTGACAGACGATTGGGACAGAAGATGTCTCTCGACGATACTTCGAAAGTTTTATTGCAAAGAACTTGTCGAAACTCCGAATTACCCTTTTGATCCGACAAGTGAGTTATGCGGTATTATTGTTTTGAGGAACATAAAAAACTTTTTTTCCATTTAGATAAATATTACTGTCCAGACAAGGAAGATTATGAAGAATTCATGGAGTATACAAGATCGTTACCTTTGATCACTCATCCGGCAGTTTTCGGTATGAACGATAATGCTGATATTATGAAAGATCAACAGGAAACAAATTTGATGTTTACGAGTATTTTGACAACACAGGTAAACGATTTTTTTCCATTTTAATCATTAATTGCGTTCTGAAATTTAATCAAAAAACTGCTTTGAGTAAAATGTGATTTTGTTGAAAGAAATAAATTCTAATGTCTCTGGAGATTACATTAAGTGCTAAATTAAGATTTATTTTTGTTTGTCGTGCTGCTTTTCAGGATAGGACCGTAAGTAGAAATAATTAAATGGGTGGTTCACCTTAAGGGCAAGCTCTACTAAAAAAAAATTAGCGAAACGTGTTAAGTTAGTATTTAGTGCAATTCAGACTTTCTACAGTTTTTTGGCTTAACGTAAAAAGGTGAAGTCATAAATTATAGGGTACAGACTGTTCAATAAAAAAATCTCGCAGGTAGCCATGAGACGAATAAGATAATAAGTATGTCGTGAAATAATAGGAATGAATGTTTTTCTCTCAGTCGGTCGACTACTACTATAAATGGTTGGTCATTTCATGCATTACATAGTTGACAGATAATTTTAATTTTTGTTAGTAAATCGTTTAAGAGGTCAAAATTTGCTAATCAAATCCTGACAAGGAAACTTCTGAAACATTTACGTCGATTATTTTTACGTTTAAAACATTTTTCTTAAAAGCATCTTACAATTCACAAAATTTCTAGAAACATGTTTTTCTAGAATTTTTTTTAGTTCTTTTTTTAGTCGTTGTTTATTTTTTCCTCCAATCTTTGTTTTGATATTACTTCTAGCAATTTTTTTCTTTTTTAGTCGACGTTTTTTACGTTCTTTTACATTTTCCTGCTGCTGTCTTGCGTTTTTTGTTTTATATGTTCTTTTTTTTTGAAGTCATCGCTTTTTTTATTTCTAGAAACTTGTTTTTTTAGAAGTTTTTTTTATTCTTTTATTTTTTAGTCATTGTTTATTTAATTCTTCATTTCTCTCTAATCTTTGTTTTGAGTGATTTCTTCTAGATGCTTATTTCTTACTTCCTTTTATTCTAGCCGATGTTTTTAACGTTCTTCTAAATTTTTCTGCTGTATAGAATAGAATATATTTATTAGTACATATAACAATACAGTTTTTGTACAAGTCAAGGTGGAATTACATATATATTAAATTTATAATTTTTACTAATGGTTTAAAAGGCTTTGAAAACCCAAATTATGTCTCTATGGAAGATACAAACATTGCTGAAAATCAAGATGAGGTCATTGTCTGAAAAAATTTTATTTTATTTATTCAGTGGTTTAATCAACCCCAAAACATTTTGTTAGGGAAGAGTGCAAACAAGTAATTTCCAAAAATTTAATTTACTGTTGTCCTCCCCAAATTTGCAAAGATGACTTAAGTTATAAATCTTACAACAAAGGGGCTTGGGACAGAAGTTAAGTCACCCGCAATAAAGTGCACAATAGATATTTTTCTGGTTATTGAAACAGATGTTTGGGATCTGGCCTCTGCCGGTCTGCCGCAGGTATAAAGTAGGAGTGCACTTTTTGTGGGTGACTTAACTTCGGTCCCAAGTCCCTTTGTTGTAAGATTTATAACTTAACTCATTTTTCCAAATTTGGGGAGAACGACAGTACAAACTATTAAAATTACAGTGAAAGAATTCTTCAATATTGTAAAAACAAGAATCAATTAAAAACATTTTAGGTTTTTGTTTGAAAATAGGTAGAGTTCAGTCACGAAAGGCAAAATGTTCTTTTTCGTTTTTTAAGTTCTTTATTTCGAATCGTCGTTTTCCTTGTTTTTAGAAATTTGTTTTTTTAGAATCTTTTCTTGTTTTTTAATTGTTTTTGTTCTTATTCTTTATATTCCTTCAATATTTGTTTTAAGATTTTTTTAAAAGCTTTTTTATTGTAGCCGACACTTTTCACGTTTTTCTGCTGTTCTTTTTCTTTGTTTACTTTTCAAGTTAACTCTTCGTTTTTCTTCTTCATTTTTTTTATCGTTTTCCAACTTCTTTTAGAAATTTCTTTTGTTTTTCTTTTCTTTTCAAACACCATTTTTTGTCTAGGTATCTATTCAAGAATTGTCTCTTTGTAATCGATTTCTTGGACATAGTTCGATTAGTAGACTTATTAATTCGGGTTTCTTACGATTTCAATATTTACAAGATTTTAAACAAATAATCTTGAATCTAAATTGGATTCAAACGCCCAGTTAAATAGTTAATTTTTTGAATTTAAATTAATTTATTTTCATTTATTTATCTATCTCAATTAACATTGTTACGTTGTTTCAGTCTATTAGATTATAAAAAGAAGGATTTTTATTCTGGATTATAGCTTTCTCGAAAAAAGAGAAAAAAGGATAAAAGTGGATAAAACACTTTTATACTATAATCTAGCAGACCGTGGTTTTTCCTATAACGAAATGTGTATAGAGCTTGCTCTTAATGTTATTTTTGAAAGTTTTTCTAATATTTTTTTTAAAATCTTAGGATGCGTGGAAGCTAAAAGTAAGTACATTCTAAACTAAAATCTGTTTTTTCACCAGAGAAATCAATAAGTATTGAAAACTGTAAATACTCATTTCTGATTGGTTGATTTTAAAATAGTAACCAACCAGAAGTGGGTATTTCAAATTACCAACGCTTACTTTATGTGTTAAGAATTTTTAATAAATATTTTTTTAACGCTTGTCTTAAAGGAACTAATTAAGGAACGGGTGAGTTAATTGTTACGTCAATAGGCACGTATTTCATACAATGTTTTATCCAACACCAGAACTTACTATATCTGAATTTTTTTCTGTCTTTAGGATGCGCATTCTACCAGTGGCAGTGCAAAGCCTCCCGATGAGATAGTTTTAGAAGTATCTGCTGATATTTTAGCAAAACTACCTAAGAATTACGACCGAGATGCTGTCATGGAGAAATATCCGACTTTGTATGCTCAAAGCATGAACACAGTTCTTGTTCAAGAAATGAACAGATTCAATCGTTTGCTAACCGAAATTCGTACGAGTTTAATAAATGTCGGGAAAGCAATCAAGGGTCTGATTGTAATGTCTCCCGTTTTGGAAGAAGTGACTGTTAGTATTCTGACCGGAAGGATACCAGGTTTATGGATGAAAAAGTCGTATCCGTCGTTAAAACCATTAGGAAGTTATGTTAACGACTTTTTAGCACGTTTGGCCTTCTTACAGGTATAATAGAATTTGAAAATTTCCAGTTTATTCAACGAGAAAGTTGTCTAGAAATGGTTTGAGGAAGGCTCCCCACCGACCTATTGGATATCGGGATTCTTCTTTACGCAGGCTTTCTTGACAGGGGCTCAACAGAATTACGCAAGGAAGTATAAAATACCGATCGACTTGCTTGCATTTGATTATGAGGTAGTTTATTTAAGCAGTGAATTTGAGGTTAAAAAGAGTTTTTAGGTTTTGAGAGAGACGAATTTTTCGAAAGGGCCGGATGACGGGGTTATAATATACGGCCTGTTTCTGGATGGAGCAAGATGGGACAAGAATTTAATGATTTTAGGGGAATCTCTGCCGAAGGTTTTGTACGATAATGTGCCTCATGTAAGAAATTGTTTGGGGGTTTTGGAATAGGTATAACGTTTGTTTAAGATTTGGATGAAACCGATGAAACGTGAAGAGATCAAACCACGAGAAACTTACGAATGTCCAGTTTACAAAACTTCAGAAAGGCGAGGAGTTTTATCAACAACTGGACATTCTACCAACTTTGTTATTGCAATGACGTTACCAACGAGACAGCCTGAAAAGCACTGGATAATGCGGGGTGTAGCTATGCTGTGTCAATTATCACAGTAATGATGAAAAAGGATAATTTTGGTCATTTTTCATATTTATATTGTGATAGATGGGTTTTATTATGTCTATTTGTATTTGTGGTTTATTTATGTAGACAGGATGCACTTTTGTATCTCATTTTACAAATATATTCTTTTATTATACCTATATTCAGTTATTCCCCTCTTGATCCAACAAAATTAATGGGTTCAGTTTTTTATTTTCGTAGTCACACAAACACAATGAAAAAATAGTATATTGCGTTCTATGACAAAAAAAACTATGTACAGAATTTATAGCTCTAATCCCTTTTGTTGATAAAACTGAAGCTGTAGCTCTTCCTGAAATAGCAGATCGGCTTAGAATTGTTATGGAATGCATGCTATTTTTATCTGATTACGCTATTTTTACACCAATTGAAATGAACCAAAACAGTATCACATTTTTGTGGTATTTGCGTATGCCTAAAGCAACAGAAGAACATCGACAATTGGTTGATGATAAAATGGAAGAATTACAAGCTTTATTATCTACAAGAATTCAGAAGTTTTTTGATGTTTTACAAATGTATGCTAAAATGGTTGATAAGCTTCAATATAACGGCGATATTGATGACTTACCTCGTTATCACAAAAAAGCAACTCAACTTGATAACAGATTGGTAACAGCAATGGAAAGAATTGATGCATTCAATGAAGAAGAAGCTTTTTTTGAATTTGAGCTTCCACAATATCCTCTCAGAAAGCAAACTCATGATAAACTAACTCCCTACAAGAAATTATATGATAATTCAATGGAATTTTTGACGAAATATGAATTGTGGATGAAGTCACAAGTCGGGACTTATGATCCTGAAGAAATTGAACAAGATGTTGGTCAATGTTATAGAAATGTCTACAAGTTAGAAAAAGTGTTTTCTGATCGACCAGCAACACACCAATTGGCAACAACTGTAGGTTTAAAAAATTCTGGAATTGTTTCTTGATCAAAATTTTAGGTTCGAACGCAAATTGAAGAATTTAAGGAACACATGCCAATTATTCAAACACTAGGAAATCCAGGAATGAAACCGCGACATTGGGAGAAAATCTCTGAAATTGTAGGGTTTCCAATCAAAGTTGATGCTGATCTCACACTTGAGAAAATCATTGATTATGGTTTAGATGAATACATTGAGAAATTTGAAGCAATATCAGAAGCTGCAGCTAAAGAAAATAATTTGGAGAAGAATCTGAATAAGATGATGACTGAATGGCAAGATATGGAATTTACTATTCATGCATGCTTAGATACGGGAACTTATATTTTATCAGCAGTTGATGATATCAAAGTCTTATTAGATTATCATATTGTCAAGACCTAAACTATGAAAAACATACCTTATCTTAGACTTTTCGAAAAAAAATCTTATTAGTTGTAGATTTTTATCAAAATCGATTTTAAGTGTTATGTTTGCAGTTTTTGGGAAGCTAAACTTCAACTACTTTAAGAAATTTTGGATGAGTGGTTGAAAATCCAATCTACGTGGATGTACTTAGAACTTATGTTTAGTTTATCGGATATTCATTAAAAAATGACTAAAGAGAACCAAAGATTTAGTGCTGTTGATAAGATTTGGAGGGATTTGATGAAAACTGTAAATGCCGATTGCAGAATTCTCTCTGGAGTCGAAATAGACAAAATGCTTGAACGTCTCAAAAAATGTAATAGTTTTCTGGAGATAATCCAGAAACATTTGAGTATTTTTTTTTGAAGAAAAAGATACTGTACTTCTCGAGATTCTTCTTCTTGTTGAATGACGATTTGTTAGAAATTTGGTTCTTTTAACAACCAGAGTACAACCACATGAAATGAAGTGAAGGCAAAGCTGTATTACTTATAGATGTTATACAAAATGGTTTGTTAAGTTTTGAGTAGATATAAAAAAAACTGTCTATAAAATGGTACTTGAAGCTGTTATAGATTATGTAAAACAGGTAATAAGAGACTAAAAGTTTTAAAGTGGTCTACACAGATTTTACCAAAATGGTTTCCACAGAAGGAACAGCGGAAACATAGCTGCCTTATAACAGAATCCTTAAAAAGAAAGATTGATTAGAACAAGAATAAAACAGTTGCCTTTGAAAGTTGTGTAGAAGAACTTGCAAATGCAATACTTTTGGATCATATTTTTGTGATCAAACAAATTAATTTTTGTTGACAATTTTTTTTTTAAATTTTAACAAGACTCAAAGAAATTACAATGTTTATGACAGACACAATTTCTGAATCTTTAAAGGCCACCAAGCGTTTTCATTATCTTTTTAAATGCACAGATCTTCTGGTTAGAACAGATGAAAAATTCTGTAGTTGTGCTTTTGTTCAAAAATTCGAGAAACATCTCTTTGTGAAATTCTTTTTAAAATAACATCCTCTAGCAATCTTTGTAGCAAAGACACAGTTTTTTTGTAAATCTCTATCAAAAGTTGAAATAACTATACCCACAATCTTCTTTTTAGAAGAGCTGGGAGCTAAAAAGAAGAAGATGCAGAATTGTAGGATCTAAGTACTGGCTTTCAACTTAAAATTTTTTAGAAATTTCTTCTTTCAGAATTAGACCCTGTCAATGGAGTTTTTGTACTAGACATTTTACCATTCATTATGAATGGCTTCTTCAGGAGGAGACATAGATGACAATGTCTACTTGACAATGTTCAACCACATTATTTGTAGTTAGTTGTGGCGACTTCTATCATCTAACGTTAGTATCACGTAGTTTTATATTTATTTTTTAAGTTTATTAAAATTATTATATAAATAGTTAATTTTGGAATTAGTAGAAGTAAAAGAACTTTGCTAGATATTGTCTGCCCCGCTGAGATTGTCAATCAAACTACGTGGTTTATTAGCACATATAATTTCGCTTTTACTTCTAAAAAACTAATTTTCTAGATTTCTCTTTTCTATTGTTGTCAAAATATTTCATTTTTATTATCAATTTCTGCAGCTAAATCTCCATCGCTTCAAGCACTGAAACTTGAAAATTGTAATGTAACAAAGCTATGATAGATGCTCAAAGTTTTTGAGAGAATCGAAGGAAGACTTCAGAACAATGTATCGAGATTTAGTATGCAGTATATTCAAAAACTAGGTCAAAAATATTTTGCTATTCTGTTAGCTTTGTTTGTTATTGACGAAAAATTGAAATTTTTAATAGAGATGCAAAAATTTTGTGTATTTAAATCGAGAAAAAACCTTGTGGAGTTTAAGAGAATTTGAAAATGTGATTAAACCGGCCATTCTGTGTCGCAAACTGTCCCACTTTTTGTTAATAACGACTAAAACAGATGCCACCAGGGCGGAGATGGAAGCTTGGAACAAAGAAAGCCTGCGGTGGTAGAAAAACCGTAACAAAAAGTGTCGATTCCTAGTGAAAGAAGTCGGACAGGGCATTGAATCAAGTAAAGAATGATTTATTTTATTTTGGTTTCGTAGAGAGAACATTTCGCAAAAACAATTTTCTCCGCAATTTCCGATAGATTCGATTTCCGGTCGGGTCCAGCGTTGGCAAAGCAGCCTCGACTATTGTATGTGATTGTCAATAGTCTGTATTTATTCAAAAATATTCACCTGGTTATGCGAGTTCGGTCGGTTGAAGGGCGCTCGTGGGCGCCGGGACGCACCCCCACCAACTCGCAGCCTCCCTCCCAAGGGGCGCAGGGGTGAAACATCGATCTCGGGCCGTAACCGTGGCAACCGCATGGAGGTATTAGCTTAAGACGTTAGTTACATAATGCCGACTTCCGGTACTTCTTATGCCTTTAATGGGATCAGAGAAAATTCTAAAGAATTTTCGCGGACTTAACGATGTTTGCATACGACACGTCCTAACACAGAGAAATTAAAAAGCAGCCGAAAAATTAAAAATTTTTCAGGGAGAAACCTAATAAGAGGGTGTATATTATCGTCGGACTACTACAGAGGGGTAATTAATGGCTCGTCGTTAATTAGGATTCTTTATTGCTTTTGGTTGTGCGCTACACTAGAAAGATAAAATGCGCCATTAGGTTAGATTTTACAAAGATCTGCATATTACAGGGATAGATAGCTTGCCTTTCATTAATAATGTATGTCATAAATTTTGCTATTCCTATGATTCATTCCAAATTCCGGAAAATTTCTCCAGGGAACACTCTCTAGGTACATGATCAACGATGTGTGCTATGAAACGAGATATGTGCTCAAAATAAATACATGCAACAATTTTTTTTACTTTTCTTATATTTCATAAAATATTACTTGTGGTTTTTTTTCTAAAACGATATTTTTAAATTTATGATATCTTTCTTCACGTTTTACTATATTAAATTTCTAAAGAACAGGAATAATGCTCTCCTAGGAGTTATTAAAATTTTTCGTTTTCTCATTTTTGTGAAAAATAATCATTACAAAATTATTGCTTGCATTTTGTAAAATATTCGATTTTTTTTAATAAGTGTGAGTAAAACTCGTTTTCTAAGGGTTCTATACGACAGTTAAAAAAAATAGCTGTTATAATCCATTGTATGCGTTAATTGACAGTTATGTTAAGTCAATCCATTTAATTTCAGCGCAATTAGAGGTGCTCTAATGATGAGAGAATGGAAACTGTGATTGTAAGTATAAAACTCAGATAAAAACATTTTCAGACAAATTAATTGTTAAATTTGAATAATTAATTTTTGTTACAGCGTTTTATACCAGTGACCTTTTGATTGTCATTATGATTGCTAAATGATGTACTTTTAACGCACTAGTGACATACTTTTAAGCACTAGTATTATTAAAAAATAAAAAATACATTTTTTATTTTATTTATTTATTTATTATATACATGAAAGTACAATTACTTAAGTGACTAAATAGAACATTCAAAAATTTCAGATTTTTTTCCTAAACTTTAATACAAGTGGAAACGGTACTTGTAGATGCCAATTCAGATTTGCTATTTTAGTCACAGATTGCTCTTTTCTTTGATACAGTTTCTTCTTTTTCCGTAATTTTCATCGAAATTGCGTGTTTGCTTTTAACAGAGTTTTCTATGTATCTTTCCGCAACAGAACTCGATCGCCATCCTCCATATTTTTTGAGTAATGTAATATCTGATCCTGAATCTACTAAGAGTGTTGCTGAACAATGGCGAAAGCAGTGCCTGGTATATTCTTTTGCATTTAGAAGGCCGAGACATTCTGCAATTTTTTTAGGCATACCTCCAATAGTATTTATACCAACGGGTAGCGTACAGCACCTGGAATTTCTATAAGTTAAGAAGAATCTCTGATGTTCAGAATGACGAAGTCGAAGCTGTACGTATTTGCGGAAAATACTTCAGTTATTGTAGACATTCGTGAAATTTTTGTCTTGGTGTTCCGTATCTTCACTTTAATAAAACTTGTACAATCTTCTATATCTTCCACTTTCAAAAACGTAATTTCTTCTCTGCGTAACGCGCCAAAAATCCCAGTAATTAGCACTACTTTTGCCAATAAATAGTCTTTGTCATCAGCTGTTTTCATGAAACGATCTATCTCTTGCTTGGTGAATATTTTGGATTTTTTAGGCCTGTACCCACTGGCATTTCTTTTTAGAAATTTAATCAAGTTTGTAAATTTTTTGATATCTACATTCTTGTTAAGATATATCATGATTCTTAGCATTGAGTAGGTATTCCATAAAGTAGACGGCTTATACATGGAAGATAATTTCGAAAAATAGGCCAAAAGTACCTTTTCATTAATACTTGTTAAATTTTTTCCTCACACCAACTACCAAATTTCCTATTTGTTTCCTTGTAAATTTTCTTAGATTTTTCGGGCACTAGCGTGACGCATTTTCAATGTCGTAATCAACTTCAGAATCGCTCATTTTTGTGTTCCTTTATCACAGAACTTAAACACAGAACCCAAGTTGCCAGTCTGTAATTTTATAAAAACAGTAAACAACGAAATTTACATCCATAGCAACCTGTCGTCTGCCTACTCTATGTGAATGTTTGACTGTGATCATTATTTTTGAAAGAAAAATCTGTTATAAAACGCTGTAACAAAAAATCTTAAATGCAATACGTTGCAAAGTCGATGTCTTTTAAGCTCTTGACGTGAAGATTCACGTCGCGTGCTTAAAAAACTCTCTTTCTGCAACTTATTGCATTAATAGCTATTTCAATCTTGAAAAAATAAATGTTTTGTGTTTGTATTGAATGGAAATTGGCGTGATATGTTTTACGTTTGCCTGATTGTAAATTTTTCATAGATTTTTTTATTTAGTAAATTACAGGTTTCTAGAATGTGTCAAGTAGTGCCATCTAGAAGTACTTTTTATTTTTTCTGAACGCACGTTTTTTAGCCACTGGAATGACTTTGTATAACTGTCATTCTGTCACACTGTCATCAAATTTAAGTATAACCAACAAAATCATTCTTGAATTTATAACAATTATAAATTGTTTAAAATTAAAAACGAGTTTTAAAAATAAATCCTCTTGATTGACGTTATTCATTTTGGCATTTTTACTCCTATTGATTCGTGAAAATTTTAGTCAAATATTTATGACCGTTGATTGCAAAATGGAGTAGATTTACACCTTGGCACTTGGCTAATAAACAAAACTATCTCAACCCTAATAATTGAAATTGAATTAACAAAATCATAATTTTAAAATATGTTCTTGTTTTGTTTTGGTTCATTATGATTCACCAACTGAGTCCTTATTGAGCGAAATTTTGTGTAATTGCTGGTTTAGGGTTTTAGGGTCAACAGAGATAAGGGCTGGATAAGTAAGACCTTTAGGTCAGAAAGGGTAATAGCTCTGCTATTAAAACAGGGAGGTTAATCGTCTTTCTCTTAATATTATCATATTCAATAGATTGTCAAGTTTCTAAGTTAGAATTATATTATTACTGTTTCTACAAGTAATCATTTCGTAATGAATGGCTATGTACAGTGTGATAATGGAAGTTTCTCGAAGTATAGTAATCTAGAAACGCTACATTATATAACTCTGCCCCTTTGTGCAATAATGTAGCAATAGTTTACAATGTAACTGCCGCTATTACCATATTTTATATGATATCGTAGAACAGTTCTATCACCAAATTTATGGATGTTGGGCTCTTATCTAACAAAGAAACCAGAAGCAACAAGTAATTTGCTTATTATAAAAAAAAATATTGGGGCCCTATAATGTTAATGTTTCTGGATTACTATAATACATCAGCATATTCAGTTGGGGATAGAAGTTAGTTGATGAGAAAAACAGTCAGAGAAAATAGGCAAGAGAAGCAGCAGATAAAGTAACCAGTTAAATTTACCTGTGATAACGTAGTTTGTTATTTCTGTTTTGTTTAAATAAATCAATTAAACTACAAGCAATATCACGTCAGAAGGAACTCACTAACTCACAGCTGATTAGTAATATTATTGATGACTGGTGGCAGCATTGTGCGCGGGAACTTCAAATTTAAAAATGCAAGCTAAATTAAAATTTTACAGTGAAAAGCAATGAAACGTCTCAAAATTTAAATTTTAGAACAATTAATGACGAATTACAAAGCGAAAACTACTAGTGAAAAAAAAATATGACTTGCTTTAATAGAAATACGAAATATTTCTGGAAATATTTTCAAGTCTGGTCAGGTCAGGTAAAATTAAAAACTAATATATGTATAATCTTAAAGAAAAAAAGTTTAAATAAATAATTTCTTATATTATTTAGTATCAAAGAAGTTTATTATTTAAAATACATAATTAAAATTGTGTATTAAAATACATAACAAAATTGTGTCAAAAACAATCTTTTTATTAGAACAGCTGTTTTAAATCTGGGATTAGATCGCATACTGCCAAAATTTGTTTTTAAAAATTCTAAAAATGTCGGATCTTAAACAAAATTTTAAAAAAATCTCAAAAAATAATAAAACAGTGTAAATAAAGAAGAGGTAAACCAACTTTTACTGCCAGAAAATTATATAAAGAAAGAAGAGAAGAAGAAGAAAAAGAAGTAGAAAATTTTCATATTGCTGCTGGAAGAAATAGTAAAGAAGTTCGTGAAGCTATAAAGTGCATTTAAAAAATTATAGCAGAGTTGGTATGACTTTAAAGAAATTATATAGGAATAAATTAAATAAAAAACGTGCAAACAAAAAATTTCGGGTAGAAGAGAAAAATAGCGAAAAGAACAAAAAATAGCAATATCTAAGGCTGTTAATATTGCTGCTGCAAATAATAGTACAGAGATAGTCAGTTACAGCACAGAATATGATAAACAATATATGAATTATTGAGTCTGTTAGCAATGCTACAATTAATAAATTTGCTTTATTTAGTCTTTTCTGTCAGAAAAAATTCAGCCACTTATTTTTTTTTTAATTTTTATATTTAAACAGGATTTACGTTTATTTTAAAGTTATTATTTTGAAAACGTTAGAATTAAATTTATACTACTAAATTCTAGATGTTTTTGAAGCGTGCTAGGAAATATCTAGAATAGTTTCATCGAGCGAAACAAAGCGGTTATAACCGACAAATCAACGGCGATTATTGGAAGTGCTATAATTGTGTTATTAAATTTGTTTATTACTTAGGGTAATTGTTAAGTTATTTGTGTAATTAATATTTTTTAAATCAAAAGAAATCTGGATTTAGATCATGTCACAATATATTAATAATAAAGTAAATAAAAGTTAAAAATCTATCTTGTATTTTAATTTTTTTTTTTTTTTTGAAGAATATCTAAAAAGTGTTTATTCTCTAGAGTCTAAAATACAATAAAACTTTAATTTTTATATCAAGAGAAAAATTACGTTTACTTGACAATATTAATCTTTCAGACTGAACAAATAAAAAAATCAGTCAACCATATAAAAAAACGAGATTGGAAAAGTGTTTCAATTTCCGCTCTTGAAACTGTGTACACTTTAAAATAAATTGGTTCGTATCCGATCAATATTCAAAGTTTAGTTAAGTTTAATTTTTTATTTGTAGACTTTTAAAAATAAACAAACATAGACCATGATTTAAATTTTGTCAAATAGAAATGCTTTACCAAGTAAAATTTCTATAGTTCCATACATTTTAACTTAAAATTATATACATTTTACAGCCTTTTAAAATTTTTCTGTTGTATAAAATACGAGGTCAGCTCCTGTCTCTTGAGAAAAGTAATTTGCAGCGAACCATCTCAGGCCATCCCGAGCAGAAATTAAGGATCGTAAGCTGCAATAAATTCCGAGTAACTACATAAATTTCCGTGACAATGAACCGTAACGCGACCTTAATGACGTCCTGCCGATGCTGTGTTGTCTCGTTTGATGGTTCCTGCAACCGGAGAGATCTCAAGTGGCCTTTCCTTATTGCATTTAACTACTTTACGATGCCTTCTGTCATTTTATGCCACACTTCAACCATTCATTATTTCTGCCATTAAATAATACTCGAACCTTGAAATAAGTGAAACTGTAATAAAACCCCTAAAGGATTTCTAAAGGGAGACACAATAAAATCTCATTACGGCATAGCTCAAGTAATTGGACAAAGTGTGTAAAGTCAGATTCATTCCGGTGTGGAATTCTATCGTCACGCTTAACACGGAGAAAACTAATTCAAGACGAATTCTAAAGCCTGTTTAAATGAATTTGACCGGTGAAGCAATAAAAGAAGTGGAGCTTTATAACACGTGTTTATCAAAAGTACAGAACATCTCTATAAATAAAGCCGTTTTGTAATTCAGTCTCGTACTTTAGGCAAGCACATTGTTAAAAAGCTCTACCTTTTATATTCCTACACTGGTCAATAACTGATATTATGCCCAACTTGACTTACTTTTCTGAACTTTTATAACTTGATACATAAAAATACTCATTACGGCTTAAAAGAATTCCAAAGTTTTTCACTACGATAAATTTTGCTTACCAACAATCTCCGTTGTTTAATAATGTTTGCTAATTTCGATAAAAGTTTCGCTCGAGTTGTTCTGCAGGAAAATATAAAAACTTTCAAGGAGAAAATGTAAAATATTTTCGGAAAGTCTGTTTTCACATATTTTAGGAAAACACCCGATGGAAATGTGGATAGAATATCGATTTAGGAGAGCCAAATGCGTGACACCGTTCCAAAAGTTTTTTAGAGAAGCAGAGTCTATTGGGAAATTGAATTAGGTGCACAGAAATAATTATGCAAATTGAGAAAAAAAATCCAAAAAGTCGGGGTAGAAATAAGTGTGCTAACTTTATCAGAAGATATAAACCGAATATTGCCTATTGTTGAAGTTGTAGGGGTTTAAACTACATTGACAGTTCTATGCAGAACAGAAGTTCTTATGCAAAACTATCGTAAATTAAAATTTATTGTCAGTGTGGCTAGGACTTCCATAACCTCAACAATAGGCATTATTTGATTTATTGCAGTTTTTTTAGAAAGTTAGTCTACTTAATTCCGCTCTGATTTTACTAGGATAATTGTCTTCAGTTTTTTGTAGCTAGCTAGGGTAGGGCAAAACTACGGCAAAAATAGTATATTATATGCTTGTTTAATATGCTTCAAAAATGGCTATTATATGCTAGTAAATATGCCGTAGAATATGCTTCAAAATATGCATGAGAAGTAAAACAAATAAAAAAATGTAGAATGTAAATGTAGAATAGCATCTTTAATTTCTGTTTTAATGAAATCTGCTTGGATTAAGAGAAGAAAGCTAAAATGAACGTAATTCTATGCATTTTTGTTTTCATTTAAAAAAAATTTTGTTAACAATTTAAATTTTTTTTTAATTAATTCAAAAAAGCTTTTAAAATATTTATTTTAAATACTGTATTTTGTCACCTTTTTAAATTTTACTCTATAACGATTTTTTTTAGTCAAAACTGTGCAACGAAAGGGATGCGTAAGGATTATTAATTATAAAAAATAAATCATAATTTAAGAAAAAATTTGAGAAACAGAAACAAATCGCTGCTGAAAATACTTTTACACAATTACCTTATAATTGAAGTTTTATCCACATTTACGAACCGTATAAAGTAACACTTTATCTACTAGTGGAATAATGAAATTACTTTATTCCACTAGTAAAATAATGAAAAAATACAATCTTAAATCAATCGCATTTTATTTATTATTAATATTGACATTAACATTTACATTAATAGACATTTCGTTGTTTGTTTTATCATATTTCACATCGTTTCCATTAATAAGAAGCTTGTAGTTGTTATCGGTTCCAGAACGAATAGTAGTTGTAGGAACAAAGGACGTCTCTTCTAGTAAGAAACGACTAGTACCAGAAGAACCTTGGTTTTTCCTTGCGATATCAATCTTAGTAGATACAGAATCTTCGATATGTATAAGTTTCTGCTGTGGCCGAGCTCCTCCACACACCATGTCGTTTAATTGTTGTAAGATTAGCACCTCCAATGGCAAGTAAAGTTGTTGAAGTACGCCTCATACAATGGCCGGTATAAGCTTCTGCGTTCGCCACATTCAAAAACGAAGCAACTTTGGAAGGAACTTTCGATAAAGTGTTAATTCCAACAGGTTGCGATGTACGTTTTTAATTAGCGTATCGTAAAAAGAATCTCAATAGATAATTTCTTCGGACGTAAAGCCATGTATTTCCTACACTTCTCCACAGTGTTGATAGAAAATCCTTCTTCTATAATTGTAAATTTTCGTGAAACGCCCGTTGAGGTATCTGGTATCGAAACAACCAGGTATGCGCCTCTGTTTTTTACATCACTGATTTTCAAATTTGTCAGCTTACAGCATCGACAGCTATTAGACACCCCCGTTATTAATGCAACCTAAAGTATTCTAAAATTTATTATCTATAATGTCTATGTAATTACAGAGATTACCTGGATGATCAAATAATTTTTATTGCAAGCCCTTGTCAAAAACTATTCCACGTGTGGTCTTTCCAATACTGCAGCTTTCTTCGGCTTGTATTCTCTTGGCTGATTCTTCAGGTAGGCCATGAGCTTACTATATTTTCTAATCTATGTTTTTATAGACCTTTATAGCGGCCTTCAGCATGGAGTACTTCGACAACATGGATGAAATTACAAACCTCTTTTTTAAATTTAAGAAATTTGACAGCAGAACTTTCTTATTAATTGTCATTACCCTCCGTTCTTTTTTCCATTCATTAAATTCTGAAAATACATTTTCATAATGTTCCCTGGACTTTGCAGGCAATAACTGGCGAGTCGCTTTTTCAGTTTCCTCAAAAATTGTCTCAGGAACAGTATCACTTTCTTCCATTTTCACCAACTTGCTCAGCGTTTTGTACAATAATAAATATGATAAACAATCGAAAACAAATAGCAACGATTCAACACCTCTCATGTTTTTTTGTTAATTTCAATAATTTTTAAGGTGACATTCGCTGTCGGAGTGTAATTTCAAATCATTTTTTGATGACATGAGATGAAATTTTGGCGATTCTGATTTTAAATCGCTGTACTTGTGGATAAAACGTTATATTGGATTCGTGTTTTAGTCGCGTTTTATCCACTTAAGGATATTAAACGCCCGACTGCGTCTTAAACATTCTTGCGTGGATAAAGCGCTGTCTAAAACACTTATACAATAAATAACTGTTATATCTTCCTCTTTGTTTATAATTTTAACAACAAAACTTGAAAACTTACTATTTTATTATTTCTAATAATTTCTGATTTTCCGCTGTCGATTAATTTCATTGCATGGACAATTCTTAAAAAAATAGAAACACTGACTTTTGTAGCTATCAAAACCCGCTTTTGAATTTTGTTCAAGTGTGAAATGTGTTTGTTTAATTTTTATTATTGTTTTTCATTTGATTTTTGCTGAATTTGGTTAATGACATTAGCTCCTACTTCTCTAATTTGTTTAGAAAAAAAAATGTTTTATCTAAACGCTAATTGCCATTTGTAAGGTAAAGTTTTTCTGACGTTTATTAAAGATGGTCAGGGGTCAGGTCAGGTCTAAATTTCAAATTCTATTTTTTATAATTGCTAAACAATTCTGTCTTTTTTAATTTTCTTAGAAAATTGCTTTGAAGTATGTTTTTCCAGAAGTCTTTAATGCTTGATTAAATAGTTTTATCAAGTTATACAAAGTTTTTTAGATTTACTAATATAAACGACATTTTCCAAATACGTTTATTTTGCTAATAACATTTTCAAAAAAAAATTTGATAGAGTTAAAAAAAATATTATTTTTTTATAACAGTGTCAACAGAATGATTGTTCTATAGTTGTTTTATTTAAGAATGAGATTTTGACTTTAACCATGAATTACCCTAACAAAAGAATCCAAATTGACCAATTATTAGTCATGCCGATTTATGGTGCTTTGAAAGGCCAAAGAAGCAAATAATCTCAGGCAACGGCACCCCAGGCGGGGTTCGATGCCGGGATCCTTTCTACCTGTTTCTTGAAATGGAATACAAAACTCAATGCAAGTGCAATAATTTTTAAATTATACAAATTTTAGCATGGGTTCTTGTAGAGTAGATTCGTTGAAAGAAGGATACACTGCAGAGCTTAGAGTGTGAAGAGCCGCACAGTCTGAGGTAAAAGATACTCACAGTCTACGCTTTTCAGTGTTCTTTCTTTCAATAATTTCTTCTACAAGCAAGTGAGGTCACTAATTTCGTATGAGATATTGCGAATCACGTTGAGAAAACATTTTTCTAATTCGTTAATTTCAAATTTGTTAATTAATCTTGTTTTATTATTAAATTTTGTTGAAGTTAATAAGATAGCTAATTTAGAGCGTACTTCTCAATTATTTATTTTATTTTACTAGTAGGTATCTGTTTTGACTTATTATGAAGTCATTTTCTACCAACTTGTTACTGTCAATAATAAATTAAAGACCTCATTAGAAGGCTTTTATTTTAAATTGTTTTATCATGTTTTAGAAAATCTTTTTTGCAGATTACTTTCTTTTTCTAAGAATATTTATTAGTTTCCCTCTTTCAAATTTATATAAGCTTCTCGATCTGCAACATTGATCGCTTCCCTATTAATAATTCACCCCCTGAATAAAAAATACACAACCATTATCCTTTCTCCAGATTTAAAGCTGTGGAATTTCTTTGCTTCACTTCTGAAATCACTTTTTCAACTTCTGCTTTCACATTTATGTAAACATAATTTCCATCTAATCTTTCATTCTTATCCCATCATTGAAATCACCCCGTTGCAATTTTTCTTCCTTATTACCCTTGTCCATCGTCCCCCTTTTCTCTACGTAAACCTCCATTTTTCGTCCGCAGGTAGACAGAAAATTCGTTAGTGGTAGTAATTAATTTCTGAACGACAACAACTCGGAAAGCGATTACCCGCGGGGAGCTTTCGGGAAAGCGCGTACAGATTGTGGAAGAGTCCCGCTAGAGGGCGTGGCCGGCCCGGGCGTGGGCGTCACACTGTCTCGCAGCAGCTGGTTGCTATGGTTACAGCCCCGGCCACCCGGCCAGATATTGATCTGTCAGGGAATCCCCCCTTGCTGTTCTCGGCCCAAAAATTGCATCAAGCACGGGTTTAGCCTTCCTTTACACATATTATTTGAGGAGTGATGTTATTCTTTTCTCGTTACCCCCATTTTCTTTGATGTTTTTCTGGAGGTTTTTGCATAATTGACCCTCTTGCAGCCGACACTTTCTTCTTTTTCGGACGAGGAATTATTGTGTAAACATTATGCTAATGGACGATTGAGGCATAATGAATTATTTAAAACAGAGAGTGATGATTTTTATTTTACTGACTATGAAATTCGCAGATATAGCCGACCCAAAAGGATCATTTCACTGATTAAGGGCTCCAGAAGGAATTTCAAGAACTGTTTTATTACTTCTAAAATTTTGTTTTTCTCATTAATTTTAATTCTATTATTAGTATTATTCTAAAATAATATTTTTTTATATTTATTAGTTTGTATTATGTTAAAAAACTAACTTATTAATCTTTATTTATTAGTTTGCTACAGCTTATGGAAATTTTAGAAAAGCTATAAATTTATTTTATTATTTCAGGATAATAAATATCAAAAACACTTTAAAAAACAATGACAAATTACGAGCTTATGGAATTAATACTCAAATCAAAAGCTTCTGCTAAGAAAGTACATAATTATTTGCAGCAATTTTTCTAATAAACCTTGCACGAAGCAAATTTACGCCAACAATAGCAGCTTTTATAAAAATTTTGTTTTCAATAGTTTTGAAACTTTATTTGGCTAGTAAGCAACAAAAATATTTAAGACCAATACTCGTAATTATTTTTGAATTGTTTAGCTTTTTAAATCCAGATTTATTAACAAAAAATTGTATTACAAAATACAATATTGCCATCGTACCGCAAGTAACATGTTAAAACATAAAAAGGTATTAAATTAGGGTGCAGAATAGATACTACACATATAGATAACACGCTTTACGCGACTTTTGACACATTATACTTACCCAGTATCTCGAGTTTAATCTCAATCTTTTTTTACACTAATTTTTATCAAAAAATGAAGAAACAAATTAAGTGGATATACTTAGACAAGGGTTTCTTTTAATCTTTATTTTTGGCAAAAAATCAAGAACGTTTTTGTCCAATTTTCAAATGTTTAATTTTTACAAGAACCAGTAAAAAAAAATTAAAGTTACTAAATTGATTTGGAGTTTTTTATTATGATTCTTTTAATTTTTTTTTTTTTGAACAAATTAAAATACTTCATTAACTTATCCTACTAGCTTTTGGTGTTAAAATATTTTAATTAAATATTATATTCAGTATAGACATTTCAAATCTTGTGGTTTTGAAAACCCTCTAGTTTTTCTAATGGTCGGAATTTTTTTTGCTTGTCAAATTTGCATTTTTTTAACGCTATTTAACAAGGATTTCTAAATTAATTAATAAATTTAGGCTTCTCAAAGGTTGTTACTACAAATTTTATTTTAGATTTTGGACAAAATCAAACTTTAAATTACTGATTACAAATTTTTTGTTTCTTTTTGACATGTCTTGTTAAAACTGTCAATTTTAAACACCGAAGCTACCTACTCGATTCATTTTATAATTTAATTTAAGATTTAAAAGTAAAATCTCAGCTGTTTAGAAGCCTTTTTATGTAATTAGTCATGAAAAAACCAATTGTACTTATCGAACAGACTATCTGCCAGCGTAGCAAGCGATTTTTTGTAATCTATATAAGTTAGGCAATACATAGTAGGTTTTTTTATTTATTTTTTTAGGTACTTATGCTTTTACTTTTAACCCTCTTTTGTTGACTTATTATTTTTGGGATATTTTAACAATTTTCTTCTTCTACTTTTTTCTATCTTTTGCTTTTTTTTCAATTTATTATTTCAATTTTTTCTAGTATTTCTCCAACTTTTTTTTCTTTAATATCTAGTCTATCACTTTTTTTTAGTGTTCTTTTTGTGACTATTTTTTCAATTATAGAACTATCCGGGCTTTATTATTGCACCAGATTTCAAAAATTTATTACTTATTATTAAGCTTCAGTGCAAAAGAGTTCTGCTTAAACAATCAGGTAATTAACCGGTGTAATCCAGCGACTGCATGTTATTCATTCAACTGGTCTACACAAGTTGACCAGTAGACCAGTTGACCAGTAGACCAGTTGAATGAATAACATGTAGCTCGCTGGATTGCACCGGTTAATTACCTGGTCGTTGAAGCAAGACTCCCTTGCACCGAAGCTTACTTATTATCCATTCTCTGTTGTTAAGACTAGACTTCAAAATCAAGTACTTCAAAATCATTAGCAGTGTAAGTCAGGTTTAATACTTCAAATATCACCAAAAAACAATCCAGTGTACGGTGTGAGTTTGGCTTTGTTATTCAGGTTATATCCTGTCAAGTTGCCATTTCAAAATTACAAATTAAAACACATTAATTTTAAGTTGGTTTAATTCTACAGAGTTAATTTCGGTCAAATTGTATCGCGAAATTTCAGTTTCAGTTGGTTAGTCACAACAACGTAGAATGAAAAATAAGATTTTAACGCTTTTAAAAAAAAAAAAAACTGTGAGTTTTGGGGCTCAAATGTATAGAAAAATTAGTTTTTAGCAAAAATTACTTTTAAATTTTTTGATTTCTTTGAAAACGGTGCTTTTATTGTCATCAATTGAAACAAATATTATTTTTTTGCTACTATTTGCGACAAAAAATGTAACATCATATTTTGACACTGACATTAAAAAGTGTATAAATCAACAATTAGTTTTTGTTTCTTTTACACTTTTTCAAACGATTTTAGTTGTAACTGTCAAAATCAGTCTGGTTTTTTTTGTCGCAAATTGTATTAATTTTATAATTTATTATCTTTGTTTCTACAAAACCTAACTAGTTATATTGTTTCTTCTATTTTTTCTTTCTCTGCTTTTAATTTTTTATAGATTTTTATTTTAGCTTTTTCTTTAAATTCATACTTTTTTTAAATAAATTCATTGAAATATTTTTTGTTTTTTGTATTTTTTTGTAGCTCTGTTTTTGCTCTAAATTTTTTCCTAGCATTTCTAAAATTTTGTTCTTTTGTTTTTCTTGTAGACTTAACTAAAATTCAATTTCTCTAGTAATATTCATTGGAGTAAACCTAACATTCTTCCCACAACACTTCCTCTTTAGATAGATTCTTTTCTATTCCTTTTTATAAAATATTTGTGTCGCTGTTTTTGCTAATAGTTTTTAAATGTTTTTTAGTCTTTTATTTTTTATTTTTGTTTAGTTTTATTGATTTTATTTTACTTCGTTTTTTTATTTTTATAGTGTGAAATGTTCTGCTTAATTTTAACTTTACCTAGGAAATAGTTCTCTATTTTTGCTTATAAAGGATGATCAGAAATAAGTGTTTTCAACACTTAAAAAATGCCTAAATAAATAAATAAATAAAACAAAAAATATTAATAAGTAACTAAAGAACAACTACTGTTTAACAACATCTTTCATGGGTTACAATGGCCTTTTTTGTATGGATGTCAAGTTACAAAACTTTGCCAAAATTTTGTTATTAAATAGCTACTTTCCTTAATTTCTATTTTTTATGTATCTATAAAATACAAAAATAATAAAAATTGTTTTGTTCTTAAATAAATTAAAGAGGCAGCAATTTGGTGGCAATGGTTTAATATTGATTATATTTATTTTGACGCGTTACACAATTTTTAAAGAAGAAATAAAACTTTTGAATTAATGAGCTAATTTCAAGTTGAGATAATACCGGCAGTATCTTTGTTTCTATAGAAAATTAAAGGATCTCGACGCTGTGATTGGTTGTTATCATGGAAACGTATTAAAAATTTGCGATACTACCGGAAGTATCTTAACTTGAAATTAGTCCATAAGTCTTTAATTTTAGTTTAAAAAATGAGGTAGATTGTTGATTGTGTTTTACTGACATACGTTCTGTTACGATTGTAAAAGCTGTGAATTTTTTTATTAATAAACAATCTTTATTAAAAATAATCTTATATAAATGTAAGGCAATACATATCGTCGTAAGCTGATCCAGTTCGGTTCACAAAGAAGTTTCTAGAATCGTAAAGTTATAATCAGGGAGCGATTTTCTTTTGTCCTGGTCAATGGAATATAATACCTCCAGACTCCAAGAATAAGGAAAAGGAATGTGTGGGACTACAACGTTATCAAGTTTCTGACTTTCTATGACCGACACAATTAACTTGAATTGTATAAATTTTTGTAGGAAATGCCTGAGGATAATTACCGCACTTTTGTCTCTGTTTTAGCAAAATTTTTCATGCAGCGTTGCACACTTTAAAAATGGTTTTCTGTCATTTCCATTTCTACCCTCGAAAAAATATTTTATTCAGGTTAGCAGACTATTTCCCAAACTTCCTTTCCGTTGACTCCTACACTACTCATAAAAACAAACATTTCAGTGAGTTGAAATAGCACAATTTATAGCTCTTCACATCCCTAACTCCTAACTGAGGTGCACATATAATTCAAGAAAATGTGGCGGTCTTATATAAATTTCCATATAACAAATGCTGCGGTTAACTGTGACGAATGAGCCGCAGACGTAAGAATAAAAACGCTCATTATTCTTGTTTTAAACCTCAAATTTTGCTGTTTTAATTGTTTTTTCTTATTGTCGTTTATCATTTCATTGTCTTCGGTTTTGCTCAGTCAAGCGCTGCGCCACTGTTTGGATTTAATTTAGCTTCTATCTTAACCGACTCTTTCATTGCTAATCTCTAAGCTCATCATGCTTTGATAATATTTGTTTTAGGAGGTTTTTGGTAATTCGGGAGAGTGTATTGGCAGTTTTACCAGTCAGGAATTTTAATTTAGAACAAAGCCACGTATAATGGAAGTTGAGAAACGACGAATTTCTGGGTTAGTTCTCTTGTATACTTGATGTTGCAGATACCATGAATATTCTATGAGAAAATGGATACAGGCTAAATATTTCCAGCTCGTTTCCCACTGACAGAAGGTTCATCTGAAGAGAGTTATACAATTTTCTCTTTAATTAGTGTTTCGCTTTAATTAAATTTTCAGCAATTCTAAACATAAAAGCTAAAAATTACTTCAGCACTACTTGTTTTAAAAATTAAAGAAAATATGTATTTAATTTTTTTTTCTTGATTGCCTGTCACAAAATAAAGAGTGAAAGTTGGTATATGTCTTTTTTACCGTCTTGCCTTTGTTGGTTAGTTTGTTTACTTCACAAACATTGAGCTGTTTAAGGGTCAGTACCACGTTCAGTCTTCTGTCTCATCTTAAATTATTTAGAGGGTTGTGACCCAGACTCTTTTTGATTATGGCTCACGATTTTGAAAGCAAATATCGAAGATAAAACAAGACACAGGACCTAATAGAATAATAGATTTAGCAATTAATGTTCATATTCATTTATCTTTATAATATTTTCTTGAAAAAAAAAATAGTAATCCAATTTATTACAGATCAATGGATTCAACAAAGAATATCTTACAAATAATGCAAAAATAAGTATGTAATATTACAAACTAGTCCAGAGAGATGCCAAACATTTCAGTCAGAAATCAAAATTATGACTCATACTATAGCGCTTAATTCTGAAAAATATTTTTTATCCTAGAAGAAATGGAAAAACGAAGACAATAAAGAACATTACAAAATCCTAGAAGATTTCGGAAAACTACTTTTAGAAAAAAGAAGGTTTTAAAATGCAAAAAAAATTCTAGCAGAACTAAAAACGATTTTGAAAAAACTTGATAAACAACGGTTGGCAGAAGAAGAATATGAAAAACAACAATTAGAGAAACAAAAGAGAATACTTAAAAAAGATGATCATGTGGTTTTAAGTCCATAATGATAATTATTTCTTTTTTATTGACGGGATAAGGACTGTTCAAAGAATTTGGATTTTTGCCGACGTTTCGCTCTTTATTGGTAAACTTTCATTGACTTTATTTACAAATTTACTTTTATTGACTTTCGTACAGCTCTGAAGAAGCTCTTAACCAATAAAGAGCGAAACGTCGGCGAAAATCCAAATTTTTAAACAGTTCTTATCCCGTCAACAAAAAAGAAATACTTTAAAAAGTTGAAAGATGTCGGTTAGGTTAGAGCATAAAGAAGAGCAAAAGAAGGTTTTGAAAATGCAAGAAACAATTTTGGAATAGCAAAATAAAATTTTAGAAAAGCATAAAAAATAGCTTTTGAAAGACAAAAAATAAAAAAGACTACAATTAAAAGAAAAGAAGGAATTTGAGTAATGACAATTAAAAGAAAAAAAAACTAAAAAAGTTCTAGAAGTACAAAAGACGTTTTTGAATAAGGCACTTAAAAAACAACGATTGGAAAGAAAAGAAAAACAAAAAAAAAGAATAAACGAATATGCTGGAAGGGAAAAAGAAGACTATAAAAAAATTAACATAAAAAAATTAAAACCACAACTTTTTTAGACTTCTTTTGATTATGGTTCACGATTTTGAATGCAAATATCAAAGTTAAAATAAGACACAGAACCTAATATAATAATAAATTTATCAATTAATATTATTTTTTTCACATTATTTTCTCTAAAAAAAAGACTACAAATCTAAGTTGTTACAGATAAATGGATTTAGCAAAAAATATCTTTCAAATAATGGGAAAATAAATAATGTTACAAACTAGTTCAGAGAGACGCCAAACACTTTAAGTCAGAATCAAAATTATACCGCTTAATTTTGAAAAATATTTTTTATTTTAGAGGAAATTGAAGAACGCAGAGTTGAAGACGATGAAAAATATAACAAAATCTTGGAAGATTTCGGAAAACTACTTCTAGAGGAAAAAGAAGAACAAGAGACGATTTTAAATGTGCTTGATAAACAGCGTTTGTAAGAAAAAGAATATGAAAAATGACGATTAGAGAAGCGAAAGAAATTCTTTAAAAAGTTGAAAGAAGTTCAATTTAGAATTGTTAGAAATAGAATGTTAGAATAAAGAAATAGAAATAAAAATTTAATTTAAAAAATGTTAGAAGAAATAGAAATAAAAATGTTAGTTCTAATTTAGAATTAATAGAAGTTAAAGAATAACAGAAAATAGTTTTAGAAATGCAACAAATTCTGAAAGAACAAAAATTTTTTTTGGAAAAGCCTTAAAAAACCGCGTTGAAAAAAAGAATTTGAGAGAAGACGATTCGAAGCAAAACAAAAGCTAAAAAGGTTCTAAGAGGACAAAACACAATTCTAAAAGAGCTTAAAAAGACAGCGATTAAAAAAGAAAAAAGAACAACAAAAAGAGGAACAAAAACAGAAAATAAAAAAAAGAGTAGAAAGAAACTAAAAGAAAAAATAAAATTCTACAACTGGAAATAAAAGAAAAATTACTTTTTAGTAAACAAGAGAATGTCTTTGAGAAATCATTGCAAGTTGCTTTTTAAAAAGACATACCTACTAGAGGTACAGAATGAATTCGAAAAGGTTTCAAAGGTTTATAAAAAGTTGAAGAAGAAAGTCGATAAAATAGAAATAAAAGTTAAAGAAAATGTGTATCAAAATGTTAATAAATTTGAAACAAAAATAAAATAAAATCGTGATAAGAAGGCTAATGCAATAGAAACAAAAATTAAGAAACTGGAAATAGGGCAAATTACGAGAATTAAATTAGCGTTATAATGAAAAAAACCTCTAATATTTTACTGTCAAGTTTTGTGGCTAAGTAAAGAGGAAAATTTGAAGCTGGAAAACACAATTGAAAATAATAGAAAAGCAAAAAAACCTTTAGAAAGTTTCCTTAGAAAGAGAAATTTTTGCAAATTGCTTTATAGAAGGACGTACCAGAGGTACAATAGGAATTCAAAAATGTTCTAGAAGTTAAAAATTTGGAGAAAAAGATCGATAAAATGGAAATAAAAGTTTAAAAAAATGTTAATAAATTTGAATCAAAAATAAAATAAAATCTGGATGAGAAGGTTAATGAAATAGAAACAAAAAAATAAGAAACTGGAATTACGAGAATTAAACTAGCGTTGTAATAAACAACACCTCCGATATTTGACGGTCAAGTCTTGTAGCTAAGTATAGAAGAAAATATAAAGCTGGAAAACACAACCGGATATACAAGAAAAACAAAAAAAAAATAAATATTTTTTAAAAATTATTACTTGGTAAACAAGAGAATGTCTTTGAGAACTTTTTGCAAATTGCTTTTTAGAGGAACGAACCAAAGATATAAAAAAATTTCAAAAAGGTTTCAGAAGTTAGAAAATTGGTGAAAAAGGTCAATAAAGTAGAAATAAAAGTTAAAGAAAATTTGGAAAAAATATTAATAAATTTGAAATAATAATAAAATCTCGATAAGAAGGTTAATGAGATAGAAACAAAAAATTAAGAAACTGGAAATAAGACAAATTACGAGAACCAAACTACCATTACATTGAAAAAATTCTTTCATATTTGACGCTCAAATTTTGTGGTCAAGTATAGAAGAAAATTTGAAGCTGCAGCGGAAATTAATGGCTAGAATAAAAAACAGCTAACAGTTCTTTTTTTGTTGGCATTACGAGGTCTAGTACTCTAGCTGTTGAAGACTATATCAAAAACAAAATTAAAGGAACTACTAATGTATTAGAATAAAGATTGTTCCCGAAAACTTTTGGGTATTTTTGAGAAACCACGTGTTATTATATAAGCGGCACAAAAACAATGACCAGACAGCCAATTAGTGTGAAACTCAACAAGCGATAAGTGTGAGCGGTTTATCGGGTACGACGTTATTAAATCGTAGGCATTATTATTGTGTGAATATCAAGTTATTTATTTACTAAATCATTATTGTGTGTATTTGTGTATACAGTAGAAATAAATTATTTGTTATTAATCTAGGTCTTTAAATCAAAACTTGAAATGTTATCCCGGCACCTTCACCATTTCTTGTATTTAAGAGGAATTGGCTTAATTTTTAATAATTTGAAAGAAAAATTTTGAGAACCACCAAATGCAATATTTTTAAAAAAGTTTGGTCATAAGGGAACCATTTATCGTACTTCTCAGTAAAAATTCCGAATAAAATTTTTATCGAACTGTTCTGGAGTGTATACTACAATATCTCTCAACTCTCTTGAGATCCCAATCCCAAACTTAAACTTTTTTAATATTCCTTTACTTGTAATGCAGTCCTGCGTCTATCAAAAATTCAAAGTTTATTTTTCCGGCGATTCGTGTCGACAGGCGCTGTCGAACTAAGCCCTAGCTGTAAACTTTTTCTGTTCTTTTAAAGTGTCATTTTCGTTGACTGTAAACTGCTGATGTCGGTCGACACACCAGGAGAAAATCGTATTGGCTTCTAACCGCCGCTAACAGAATAGAAACGGCTGAATTTATCCTTGTGATAGGGTTTCATAAAATTATAGGATTTCAGGGTGAGTTCAAGGCCGCGTCTTGCAAATTTTTTTATTCAGCTGCTGGCAATCCGGTAATTTATTCAAATATCATTCGTCATCTGGAAGTTGATGTGAATGTGCCATTTGGTGTCGGTTGTCAGGTCCTTTATTCCCGATTCAAGCCGCCACGTACTGTCACCCGAGAACTGGCAGAATGCATTCCAGACGAGAAAATGCTGACAAAAAGGCACAAAAGAGTTTCAATAAGTTTTGTAAGTAGCTACATCCAGTGACAGACGGAGCTGGAGCAGATGAATTTATTGAATGAATGGTAAAGATGTTATTAACATAAGTAGGTCGGGAATGTCGGAGAGATCTACGACGGTAATTTATCAAATGAGAGAGACAAAGAAGCTTTTGTAATTAAATTATTTGAAAACACAAAAATAGTAGCTATAAATAATATAGTTTTATTTATAAAAACAATTTTTATATAAAGAATAAAAATTTTTGTAATTCTAATCCTGAATATCAAGTGATTTTAAGGTTTTTCTTCAAGAGATTTTTTAAATTTTTTTTATATGTGTTCAAAAGGGGGAAAGCGATGGTAAAAAAGAAAATTGTTTCTACAGCGTGTTATCCCTATTACGTTTATTAGTAGGGGAGTAAAAATTAAGTTCTGAGGTGTTAAATAGACACTATTGAAACGAATTCTGATGTCAAAATCTTTTTCAACAAAAATTCTTGCTATCTTAAATTTTATTTATATATTTATAATTTTATTCTTAAATTTAAGATTTTGTATATTTTTTAAATTGTATTGATTTTTTTGTAATATAGAGAGGACTAGGTTTATTCGGGTTTTTTTACTACTTTTGCTAATTTGTTAATTCCACGGAAGTCCCAACTAAAATTTGCACCTCCTAAAGTCTCTGATTTCGTCCTAGTTTCAAAAAAATGCTAAAACAGATCAATTTTAGCCAGGGCCAGATTATAGTTGTTAGCGATCCTAAGCTAATCTTACATTGCGTCCTTCTTTTCTCAAAAACTATTTTATAGATTTATAATTTTTATAATTTACAGTTAATTGTTTTCAAATAAAAAAAGAAAACAAGTATCTATTAAATTAAAAAATTTGAAAATGACAAATATAAACACTAAAATTTAATTTTCCGACACTTCATAGAAGCAAATTCTTTTATGACTTTATCAAAATTACAATTTTTAACCAACTCTGACTTAATAGGCAAAAGCGAAAGATTTCTCCTTTCAAAAAAACAATTCACTTTAACGAATGTATTGCTTAAAATGCCTACCTCCTACTTCCATACAATGGTACAAACAATTTTCAAAAGCTTGTTTTGCAACGTTTCGCGCGTGATCAAACGGCATTCTGCAACAATTCTTTCTTAAAGCACTTGAAGCGATTTAGATGGTATTGCATAAACCTTCGACTTCAAGTGACCCAATAAAAAGAAATCCAAAGGGGTAAATCGGGAGATCTAGGTGGCCACTCAATGAAACCTCTTCGCTTTATCTATTGTTTGGAAAAATTGAGTATCTAAGAAACTGCGTACTCGTACAAGATAATGGAAAGGCACTCCATCTTGTTGAAAAAAAAGTTGGTTTTCGTGGAGAGTTATGTTTTCTTCTAGTGCTTGAATAATTAAGAGGTCAATAAAATCTTCTAACAACTGCAAATAACTGTTGCTAGTAGAACTGCCTTCTACAAAAAGTGGGCCGATAATGTGATTACTCAGAATGCTTACAAAATGCTTAAATCGAAATGCTTAAAATTAGAAAGTTAATTACTACTGTTGGTCCTATCAGTACAAACAAATTGTCTTGTCAAAACTTTTTCTACCAACTATTCTTGCTACTACAGTTTTTATTCTAATTAGATTTAAGTACTTGAATGAATACCATAAAAAGCAGTTGATTGTCATAACTGCTTAAAGGTTCAATACAGCATATAATTCTTTTGGGAAGTGGTTGACTGTTTTCCAAATTTTTTTATTTCCCTTTTCTTAAATCTGTAACCACCAAGATACTTTTTTATTGTATAAAATGTAAATTAATTTACTTAAAAATGAATAGCCATAAATCAAGTCATCTTGTCACTATCACTATGTCAACCACGGTGTTGTTTCGAAGTTTGTTGATGGAGACGAGCAAAAGCATAGCAAAAGCAGAAAAAACAGTCAAGCCCAGATTTTCAACACGTAAGTAGTAATTATATTATTTTCTTTAATATTATTTGTGCAAATAATAAAGTTTTTTAATTTTTTAATAGTTGATATACTCAATAATACTCAACCAAGCTTTTCCTCATTTTTAGAGTAATATTTTAGGTTTTTGCTTTTGTGTTGAATCTGCTTCTTTCATTTTGTGTATATCCCAGTATGTTTACAATTTCACATTTATGTTTTCTCCTTTTATAGAACAATCTTTCATCTTCAAAATGAGGACACCAATTCAAGTGTACCTGAATCAACACCCTGAAGAGCAGTTGAAAATTATAACAGCCTAAAGCCCCAACATACCAGATAACACCTAAGGGAAGTGCTTGACTGTTTTCCAAATTTTTTGTGTTCTCTCTTCCTGAATCTGTATCCAGCTGAGACAAATTTTTGTAACAATTTTGAGATCATCTATAGCATTCTTAAGCAAAATTAGGCAAAAAGACAGATTTTTGGTTAAGGGTAATTCATTAAAATATGCTTCGAGTTCAACATTTTGTATTTCTTTGAGAAGAAATAATGTAATTTTTCGAGAGCCAATTCTTTGGCGTTTGAGTCCAAATCGCAGATAAAGTTGATATAGAAGCTTTGAGATTCTAATTGGTTTTGACGACTTTAAAAAGTATTTCTGAAAATTTAAAAATGGCTTGAAGAAAAAGAAAATATTGGAATAAATAACAATTGAAATTCGAAAGACTGAGTACGTTGATGAAGCAAAATGTTCCAGATTATTTTGATGCAGGATTTACAAAATGGAGAAAGAAACCGAAATAAAAAAAAAGAATAGATAAATTACAGCACAGCTAGAAAAAGTGGTCAAGAAATGTGTATTAGACAAATTTAGTTTTGTAATTGTTTGTTCTAGTTTAATAAATATTGTTTATTCTTCATTAAACAGGTTTTTTAACAATATTTAACTGTCATTTAACTATTTTTTGAGACCTTGTAGACTAAGAAAAAATACAACAAAAAACAGCTCTATTTTGGTGAGGGGCACTGTATATGCTATTTGCAACACTCTGAACGACAAACAAAGTAAGTTAGCTAGAGTTGTGGGTTAGGTTATATATTAAAATCAACTCTAACTTCTAGTTTACACCAAAATAATAACCAAATTAGAAACAATCCTACAATCACCAAGATTCACAAAATTGGGACAAAAATACAAACTCAAATCAACAAATATAGACAGTCACGTGATGCTCACAACTAGCTAACTTCACTTTGCTTGTCCTTCAGAGTCTTGCGGATTGCATATAAAATATCCGGGTCTTATTCAAGAATAATTTAGCCAAAAATTTTAAGGTTTGAATTGGTCACGTGATATATAACTGAGCTTAATAATTTTTGAAGATCACAAATTTTTTACCAGTAACTTAATTTCTTATATTTTATAGAAAGCTATTGGCTTTTAGGAGATATGTGACGACATAAATCTTTAGAATAAGTGATAAAACACACATACATGGGTAAATATATGATGACAGACTCTTGCTGTGCATACAACATTTTTCATACATTTTATCTCGACTCTTCTTGAATATCAAAAGACGTTTCTTGCTTTATGCAGTTAATAAAATTGTTTTATTTTAACTCACTCTCACCTTTTTGTTGAGTCTGAATAATTTTTTTTTTTCAATACACATACATCCTTGTCCCACACAATTCATACAAGAGCTTTTAAAATCAAACGTAAAATTTCGAAACAAGTGGTTTTTGATTTCAAATAATTGTTTCCATTTTTTTGAGTAAACAAAGCAATTTTTGTTTGTTTCATTTTGTAATAACAAGCCACTGCCACGCATTTCAATTAAATTAAGATAATAAAAATATAGAAAACTGCCTAAGGGCAGTTTCGGATTATAGAAGCTGTTAGTAAAATGAAAGCATATCGTTAACTTTTATGTGTTTTTCAATTAAGTTTAACTGTTAATTGAATTGGGGAATGCGGGATATCGAAACGGTAATGTGGCAATATATCGAATTTTTTAAATTCACTTTCTTAAAAACTAATAAATTGTATATTGTGCAACTACCATTTAAGAATGTCTATTAAGCCAGGGGTACGAACATTACCACACGAGCTTTGGCGAGGTGTTGCAACGTGTACGGATGTTTTAATAGCATTTAAATGCGTTTTTTTATCCTATTTTTTCTACAATTAGTTACAATAATCTCGATATACACTATGCCTCCGGATCGACATGAAAGAGGAAACAATTTTTTATTTTTAATTTTTTTGAAAAACTGATTTTGTTGATTTTCTCTGTTTGTTTTCAAACTCTTAAAACACAAATTACTTTGGCTAACGGCTCTTGAGATATTACTTTATTGCTAGAAACGTTGAAATTGTACTCAAGTTTTATTTAATTAATTTAACAAATGGTAAAATAAACCAATATTCTTAAAAAACTAAATTATTAATTTTATATTCAAATAATGTTCTTTTTTCTGTACAGATTTCAATGCGAGCTCTAAATTTATTAAAACTGCATCTTATTTCTAAGAGTCTAGTTCTTGACTGCATTTTGTATCCTATTTTTTAATTGTTCTACATCATTGTCTCGTGTCTCACTGTACACAATTTGGTTTAACGACCTCACAGATGAAAGTCTATTATTGTGAATTCAGAACTTTTTGGTAATCTTAAAATGCTACTATTATCACTCTATATTCAGTTATTATGAAACTCTGTATTGAGCCACTGGCAAACAATGCTAATAATGAGCAGGGTACCCAGCGTGCTGGAAAAACATTTCCATTTGGTAGTTTAATGGCAATTTATCCAGTTTATCAGCTAAAAGAAATTAAAATTTTTAAATATGAATAACGGTTTAAATTTTGATAAAAAAAGTATGGACCAATAATGCCCTAGTACGAAACCGCACACTACACATTAACTTCTTTAAGATATTGCCTGCGAAAGAAATCCTGATGTTTAGATTTGTTTCACTCCAGTACCGGCAATGTTTATATTAAACGACTCTGTCAGTTGAAAAGGTTAATTCATCGGAGATCATAATTCGTTTGTGAAAATTTGAATTTTCAGACGTTTAACATTATCATCATTTTCTAAAGTTTGCCTATATTGCGGTTTAAATATTCTTCTTTTTGAAGATTTTTTTTAATGAGATTTACTTATCCCAGTATTGCCCTCCTTCTTAAAGATGACAACCTTGGAGCTTTTCTTGCAGAATGAACGTAGAGAATTGAGGCAGCATCGTTCTCATTGAACAACTCCTTTTATTTCTTTATGTTTAAAACCGAGGCCGTTTTAACAAATTTGGTCACCAAGTTTTTTGCAGCAAAATTTGAAATAGTAAGTTCCAGGTCTTTTTGGTTTAATTTTTTGATAACAACTCTGTAGCACTCTTTCCCAGTTCCGTAACATTGAATTAGATAAATTCTTTGTTGTAAAGTCAACATTGTAGCATAAATACTGTTCAAATCAGCGAAGACTTAATTTGCGGTTCTACTAACTTATTAGATTTGTTATCTGCTGGCAGGGGTATTTTTTAATGAAACCCGCCTGCTAGAGTTACTTTTAAAAATTACAATAAAAATTAAGTTCAAATTTTGAAGAAAAATATTATCTCGAGAACCGTTTGGATTAAATAAAAAGTAATTTCTGTTTTGGTGGTTTGAAAACAAGCAGGGCAAAACAACAAAAGTAAAATTTTCTGAAAGATTAAAAATAAAATTTGTTCTCTTTTAAGTTGATCCGAAAATATACTGTATTAACTTTGTTTAATTTTTAATAAACAGCATAAACTGGTCGATTAAAATTAAATTTTTTGGACCGCCCCCTAAAAAGCGTTCTTCTGATGAAAAAACACTAGTCAAATTATATTTTGTTTATTTATTTTTTGAATTAAAAAAACAGGTGTCTTAAGACGATCTAAAATAATTTTTTGGTGAAATCATGTCTTTTGCGCGATTGGTTGTTTTTATCAGTTTACTGTGCCTGTTTCCACGACGGTAGGTTGCTGTTACTGGTTGCTACGTGTAACAAAACGGTAAGTAATTCACTTACCGTTCAGTGAACGGTAAGCAATTAAATCTAAAAAAAAAACAATTTTGCCATTTATTTATTAAAATTAAATGTACAATTATTATAATTAATAGTAGTAATACCACTCGCATTTGAGTTTCTAGTGTTAATAGACAAACTTTCCGACGTAGAAAACCCAGGTTGTTGTAATAGTCCACCAACATCGCTGTGTAAAATTTTATGAGCAAATTCAATTTTGTTTTGGAGGGAATCTTCCACGTAACTCTCGGCCACCGTTGATGAACGCCACCCACCATGTCTTTTTAGTCCCAACACCTCAACTCCGTTATTCGCCAAAAGTGTAGCCGATGTGCGTCGAAACGAGTGTCCAGTAAAACCTTCAGGGGCTTGCAACTTTAAATACTTTGCAATTTTTGACGGCCAGCCTCCAATTGTGCCTTTTCCTGTGACTTGCCTAGTGCATTTGCCATTTCGATAGTTCAGAAATAAATGATCTGACGTTGGGTTGCTTGGTCGAATTCTTATGTATTTTCTAAGTATTTCCAAATAATGAACTGCTTCATTTTCTTTAATAATAACTGTGAACGTTCGCTGAATATTCGTTTTTGTATTTGGAATATTTACTATAAACATTTCTTCATGTTCTTCTATGTCACTCATTTTAATATTGTACAATTCCTCTCGTCTACAAGCGCCCGATACTCCCAATATCATTGCTACCTGCAAATATATTGTTTCCTTAGAACTCAGATGTACCACCTCATCATCTACAACATACCTTTTGAATTAAAAATTGTTCGTCTGGTGCTTCATTCAAGAATTTTTCCGTGTCTTCTTTGGTAAAAATTTTAGCCTTCTTAGGCCGATATCCAATATTTTTTCTCTTAAGATAAGCAATTAATGTAGCAAACTTAGAAATATCGATAGCATCATGGAGAAAAATTGCACTCTTCAGCATAGAATACTCCGCCCATAAACTGCCTGGGGCCTTCAAGTGTCCACTTCTCACCACAAAATACGCTAACAAGCTCTTTTCATTTACAGAAATCTTCTTTGCTTCACGCCATTCCTTAAACAACTTGTATGTCTGTTCATATCGGGCTTTAGATTTTTCTGGAATTATTGCCGAACATCCTTCTTGCCAAGCGTCTTCTAAATCATCCGGTAGATCATCACTATCGCTCATATTTGCTTCGAAAACGGAACCACAAAACAGAACTATGTAGGAATGATTGTATCAAAAAGACAATTTTATTTGTTTAGAACAAAACCATAGCAACCATGGAACAGCCACCCAAAGTATTCAGTTTCAATCTTCCCGATTATCACAAATGTATTGATATAAATTAATATTATTATTATTCTAGAAACTCCAATAGCGCAAAAAACGTTATAAGCATGTCGAACGTTAAGGATTACCGTTCTCAGACAATAATTGGAGTCGTCGCTTCGCTCCTCCTCCAAACAATTGTCTTCGAACGGTAAGCATTCCTTACCGTTCTCCATACTTAATATACTATAATTATTAACTTTGGTGCCTTCTAACTCGTACAGTTTAGAATATGGCTGAGTTACGTTAAATCAATTTGTTTTGGTTTTAAGAATCTCAGATTGTTTATAGAAACGTCATTTTAACACAGTCTGTATAAAAACAAATGGTATCTTCGTATGGTAAGCATTCCTTACCGTTCTCCATACTTAATATACTATTCTGAACATTTTTCTGAAAAACACATTTTTATTTGAAATATAAACAATTTAAAAATCGAAATAAATAAAATCTTAAAAACAAAATATAATTTCCAATTTTTTTCCTAGTTTGTATTGCATTTAAGATATATATTTTGTTTTTTATTAACTATCCAAAAAATCTGAAACTTTGCTGATATAAATTCTCGATTTTTCTAAAGTCTAGCACTATTCGGCATTTTGTTACATGGGTTTATGGAGGTTTATTGTCAGCGATGGGAAGCCTAAAAGGCTCTATTCGACGAAATAAATTTTTAAATTCTTAAATTAAAGACACGTAAGGGAGTTATTTTGAGAGTCTCCTTTATTGATGATCAATTGCTAATAGAGTTGTTTTTTACTTTATTGTTAATTTTATAAATTTTTTAGTTCAATTTTTAGTTATTTTAATTTCAATCTTTTGCAAAGTATGGACTAATAAAATTTTATTTTTATTTTTACTTTTTTTCCTAAAAAATGGTGGATGCGCCGGGCAAAATGTATTTATTTGAATCAATTGTTAAAAAGTATTATTAAATATTTTAAAATACGTAACCTTTATATAAAAATTTTTGAATTTACAATTTTGAAACAAATAATACACTCTAACTAATTTTTACGTCTATTTTCATTTGAGGACCATTAATCTTTCACCCAATCTTGTTTTCCCACAAACCAAAGTGTAGTTTCATCCATCAAGATCACATTCTTTTGAGCTTCACTTACAACGCTTTAATCAAATATGCTAAAGCTCAATGTTTGCAATTCTATTTCAAAACAGTATCCACTTGAAAAATTCTAAAAAAAAATTCTTGCTGTAATGAATCTCTGCGGTCGAGTGCATAGCAAATGCAAGCGTGAAATAAAATTCAATTTCCTTTCACATTTCAATACAGCTTTTAGTGTGCAATGCACGCGCGTATCAGAGTTAAATAATACACACATATACAGCCAAAGTATCCATTATTCGCAAGAGCGAGTTGGGTCCATCACCGGCCGTCGCTTGCCAGATGAAATCTGCGAGAGAGAGGTTACCACTGTTGCTATGGCAACCGGATCGATAAGCAGTCCTGCTGCTGAGCCTTTCATCATTTCCCAGGGAACGTGTGCCCGTTTCCCAGAGCTTTCGTTCGTCTCATATTGGGCTGGGCTGGACCTATTTTCGGTCACAGGACCTCTTCCGGCAGGGCGCGTCCCACAAATGTTTCATTCATTTTACTTGCGATTTTTTACTTTGATGAAAATTTTTTAACGAAAAAATGGAAATGTGGCGAAGGACAATAAGCGGCCAGAGTGATGTACTGCATGGAAAATCGAGGATATTTATCAGTGGGATGGGAGCTGCATACATTTTGATCCTGCATTTAGAGCTTTGGTCAAAACAGGAACAAACACATTTTGTTTTAGTTTTTTTATTAAATAATCTATTTAACAAAATGTTTTGTTACTGCAAACAAGAAAATACAGTGGAAAATGCATTTTTGCTGAATAAATTTTTAAAAAGATTGTTTACATTGTTGTAAATACATTTTTGTAACTTAAATATGAAAATGAAAATTTTCTCATCATCATAAACCGTAAAATCTTGTTAAAAGAATATAAAATAAAAATGTTTTACTACTACAAAACCCAAATTAAAACGTAATAAAAATTTTATTATTTTTGTCAATATTTAGGTATCTTTTTATTAATACTAGTATTTCAAAAAGTTTTCGCTAATTTATAAGACAAGAATTACTCAAAGCATTTTTACTAATATATATTTTTTTAATTTATGTCGAAATACAGCCCTAAAACTACTGGTGGAGATTTATCATGATAATACCTTGTCGCTATGGACATTTAACTACTTTTTTTTGTTTGATTTTTTGAGTAGTAGACTTTTTTATGCAGCTTTTTTATTACTAATTTATATTACATAATGCACTGTTAAAAAATTTTAAAATATTTTACACTGGCATCATATCAAAATTTTTATAAATTTTTCTTTGTCTTGGTATTATTTTATTAAAACTTTGAATAGCTCATAGGAAATTTGTCAACAACGACATTTTTCGTTAAAGTTTTCTAGATCACGTCTTTTTCTCCTTTATCAAAAGTTTTGGATGATATGTAGATTTTGGTCAAACAATAACATCCTGTTTGGAAGTTGTTTAGCATAATAGATAGTTTTCTATTATCTTGTTCAGATTTTTTTAAATTTATAAGCACTTTTGTGAAAATAAATATTTTAAAGAACTGTAGGAATAAATTTAAAAAATTTTATTTACTTTGACAGATGTGTAATTTTTTTTACCAATTGTTTTAGGTGTTTTGACCGAATTAGAGTCGAGGGAATTCTATTATGATCCAGTTGAAAAATAATGTCTAACAATCAATAAAAAGCATTCTAAACAATTTGTCAGATTACGAATAAAGGAATTTCTATGTCTGTTTTATTTGTTTAGGGTTCTTATAGATTTAATATATAGAACACTAAAGGAGGGAGAAATAATAATTTCTAAATTCGAGATTTATTTATTTTCGGTGATAAAATACGTTTCAGAAATTATTATTATCTAATATAGTTTGTAAACAGAATAAAACATAATAGTAGAAATATTTTTTACTATTTTACAGGGTCCGACAAAATGTACAATATACATTATTTAATTATTAACTAAATTTTTTTAAAGTTTTTACAACAAAACCAAGTTTTGAAATTTTTATTAAAATTGTTAACATTTAAAAAGATTGTGTGTTGGTCAATAAAACAGTTGGCTTCCTTCTCAAAAAATGTA
Source organism: Tribolium confusum (assembly GCA_029207805.1). NCBI lineage: Eukaryota > Metazoa > Arthropoda > Insecta > Coleoptera > Tenebrionidae > Tribolium > Tribolium confusum. The sequence goes on from JALGAY010000004.1 coordinate 5,341,198, forward strand.
TTTAATAAAATCCGCAAGCGTGACGAACTTTCCTAGAAAACAGCTGTTTGGTTCCAAACAAGACAGATACATAACTTCAACACACCTTTATTAAATTTTGTTGTATCTGCTTTAAAAGTGGTTTTAAATTATTAATTTATTAAATTATTTGGTTGTTGTTGTAAGATGAGTAGGTTTCTTTACTTGACACCTTTTAAGTAAAAAGAAACAGTGTCCAAAACACTTTACATTGTTTTATTTAAAAATGGAACTATGACCTTGATGTCAGCTTTTGCCCACTTAATTTAATTTGCTAACTGCTGTTCAAAGCTGTTTTTGTGTTGATTCTTAAATTTTTTAGCATAAGATGATTTTTATTTAGGCTTCTTATAGTATAAATCGTTCGCAAATATTTTCAGAAATTTTTTCTAGTTTTTTTGTATAATTATTATATAATTGTTTAACGCATCCTTTAAATTTTATTTTCTTTAAGCACAATCACAATGACAACAATTAATGTAAAAATTGTCAAGAAAGGTTTGTTTACCTGCTTTTATTTTTTATTTTGTTGTTCCAAATTTATTTTTGCAATTTGTATCCATATTCAAAAAAAATACAAAAAATTAATATGTACCTATCGATTAATGAAAATTTAATCTATAGTTAAAAAATGGTGCAGTTATTTTCTAAAAAAAGGTTTTTAAGAAGCGTTGTTAAATCTAAATTTAGGTTTAGAATGTTACTAAATAAGAGACTAAAAGCAAACTGTGGTAACAGTTCTGTTGGGAAATTACTAGAACAAAGGTAATTAAATTTTTAAGATTTTTTTTTAAATTTAAAAAAATTAAAAAGAACTTAATAGACACTAAAATAAATGTTTCAGTACCTAAGCACTAAAAAAAAACCAATTGATCGCTAAAACACAAATTGTGTTTTATAATTTTTCAGTAGCGAGAAGTCAAACATACATAGTCAGGAAATCTTACAATTTTCACTGTCTGACAAATAAAAACTGTTATAAAATTTTTCGAAGCTTCTAGAACAGTTTTGAAAATAGTAGAAATACAAAACAGTAATAAAATAAATAAATAATTTCATGATACTGCTTCACACAAGATGCAGTTGCATCTAAACTCTCTGACCTCTGACTGGTGGCCAAGACCGACGGCTTAACCTCTCTTCTAAAACACTAAATAGCTGCAGTTAGTGTGTGGATTATTTTACTAGAGTCACCCCGGTTTTGCTTAGCAGCTAGTAGTTTAAAAAATAGCTACTATCTTTTTCACTCTTCTCTACTATTCGTTTTATTTTTTTAACGAAATTTTTTAATGTTAGTTATTTAACTTTTGTTCAAATATTTCTTCAACTACTTTCTTTATCTTATTTGGAGTTTTTTTTAGTCGTTTTTCCCTAATATTTTAGTCTAATTTTTTTTTTTTGAATTTTCTAGATTTCTGTTGTTTTTTATACTTTATTTTAGGACGAATTTCAGCGAATTTTAGGACTTTATTACTACAACAAGATGTAGATCTTAATTTTTTTTCCATCTTTTTTTAACCCGCTGCTTTTTTTTCTTGTGATCTTTGTTCCTAACTATCTACAATTTTCACAACTTTAAAACTGTAATCTTTACCATTTTTTGTTGTTACGTTTAGTTTTTTTGTTGTTGTAAGCTTATTATTATTGCTATTTTTTGTAATTGATATCAGAACGGCTTATTCTCATTCTTTCGCTACTATTTCGTTTTTTATTTTCTTTATTATTTACTGAAATTTGTTAATTAGTTTTATTCTATTTTAAACTATTTATTTATATTTGGACTTTTCTGTTTTTTTATGTCGTTTATTAAAGTCGTAATTTCGATAAGATTTTGAGGCTTTTTATTGTCATTATTCTCTTGTACATCTTCCTTGTTTGTTTTTTTTTGTTTTTTCTTTCAATCTGCGTTTTTTGTGTCTTTGTTTGTTGTTTATTAAAGAAATTAATTTATTAAATTGCTGTATTTATATTTGTAATATATCTTTCTTATTTAATAGAAGATCTTTTTCTACATTTTTGTAATATACTCTTTCTGATTTTTTTACATTATAAAATAGATTTTTCTCTTCTTTTTCTTAATAGTTTTTCTATTTCAATTTTCTTTTTCTTTTAAAACTGCTTTTTTTCATTTATGTTGTTTTACGAGTAATTTTGTATTTTTTATCTATGTTTTGTCTTTATTAAAATTTTTTGATATTTTTTTAAAGACTAAATTTGAACTGTAAATTTATTGGTAGTTAAATTCTTTTTTTTTGTTGTTACATCCTGGCTCCTGCTTTTTCCTGGATTTTACATCTTCGTAAATAGTAAAATCCGGTTATAACATACATTAATTTTAACATATTTTTGGTGGATCCTTTGCGGTTTTGTATCTCATTTTATTGTGTTTTTCTATTAGGTGGGTCTAGAATGGTACGTTATAACAGGATTTTACTGTACAATTTTTATGTTATAACTGATTTATTATTCTTAATTTATTCTAAATTTTTATCTTTTTTTTATTTTAACTTATATAAATTTTTTGACATAATTTTTGCCAAAGGCCACAGAACATTTTTACCCTAAAAAACCACCGTGTATGTTACGTAAAATCTTATAAAATTATAAAAAAAATCTTTTATGTCTTTTGCCATTTTGGTCTAAGTTTATGATCAACTTTATTGGACATAAATTGTGAAAGTCTGAAGTTTAAATTTTACAAAGTTTTATTAAAACAAATAAAAAAAGTAAATTTATATAGAAAGTTTTACTAAAACTACAATTGACTGACTTTTTAAGTCATTTTTATCCTGCATTCTGCCACATGTTTAATTATGATCATTTTTTTCAATTCAGCGATCATTGTTTGTGAATCTGAGAGTACCCCAACAGCATCCTCTGCTAAATTAAAACCGCACAAGATGATTCACTGCCTGTCCTAAGGGATGGGGTTGCAACAGTATTCCTGCTCCTTTCACTGTCACAAAATCATTAAAAAAAATAAGTCAAGGGGACTTAATGATCCAATTCCCGGCGTAACTCCAACAATACACGATATCTTTAGTTTGAAGTCCGAATCAACCCCCATTAAATTAGACAAGCAAATCTAATATATGCCTTATTTGTACTGACGAAAGGGGGATGAATGTCGTGAATAGGTGAAGGGTTTTGTAATTCTGTTGGTGATGGCAATGTCAGCATCAAGGCCGCACGTCTGCCTGATGAAGGATGCTAAGGACCCTTCAAGTGGGACTTTCGCCCCCACAAGGGATTGTCAACTACGTCATGCTTTCACGTAACGTTTAAAACACCCCTAGAAGGCGCTTGAGTGCAGTAGCGGCTTACGAAATGGATCAAACATCACACAATCACTTCACCCTGAATTTATAATTCCAGATTGGGCAATTTTAGAAAATCGATGCGAGGGAAATAAACTCCAAACAGAGATATTTAACACGAAATAAATTTTTGTCTAACAACATTTTAGTTTAATTTTGATTACGTATGTTTAAAAAAATGATGATATGTTGCGTGACTGATTACAAGTCTATTCTCAATAAATACAGTGTTTTAGAGGATTAATAATTTATTAGAAAGGTGATGTAGATTATAAAGTAACTTTTGATTATAAGTTGGATACATATATTTGCAGATAATGGTTAATACATAGATTTGTGTTATTAAAAATATTTATTTATATAGAGTGTCTCATAATTCAAGGACTAACTTGCTGATACGTTGACAATTAGGATCTAAAGAACACGAACAAACTGTATTAAAAAAAATTGCTTCTATTCTACAGTTGCAATGATGATGACATTGGATATAATAGAATTCTTAATTAATCTGGTTAAAATAGTGAAATTTAAAGGGTTATGATGTCATATATTTTTTTTAAAACAAAATTATCAGCAAAACTATTTTTAAAAATTTAATAAATGTAATAAACGTTGTACCTCAAAAACTAAAAATGCTGGATTTTTTAAAAATTGTTCTGAACATTTCCAATACTAGGAAAACGTCAATTATTTTGTTGGTGCGCAATTCTGGGACATTCTGTATATTATTAATTAAAAATTTTATAGCAACGTTTCAGAGAAGGTTTTTTGAAAATGCATTTACAGCAGAAATTGGCAAACCTTTAACCCTATTCTAAATTTTATTTTTTGTTGGTCGTTTATTAATATCAAAATTAATACAAAATTTTTGCCAAAAAATTGTTTAATAATGTAATTATTAAAAGACAATTTCACATTGATGAAAGATTTTAAAATTATAAAAGAGGATTCAACGATTTACAATCAACAAAAAATATTGTAATCAACTCGTATAATAACGGCTACTGTTATCTCGACAATGCAAGACTCTCACTCGCTAACGCTTATTTTTATTTTAAGCAATTTCAATTATTTATCGTCTTTATAAACCTTCATTTCTATTAAATAATTGTTGAAAAAAGATTTTAAAATTTAATTTAGTGTTTATTAATATTTATATTTACATTATTATATTTTTGTTTATGACTTTTTTCTGACACCAACACTAAATTTGTAGGTAAAATTTGTAAAAGTATAAAACAAAATTTATTTAGAAAGGACAAAGAGTGCTTTCCTTAGTCTTAAATAAATTTTAATGTTTAAATCGGTGATATGTCTATTACGAAATAAGACGCAAAAATTAAAATCGCTTTTAAACAATCTAATAACAAAGTTTAAATATTAAAGTGGAAAGTTAAGCTTGTACAATCCATCAATTAGTTAGTTCCCACTTATCAGTTCTAATTAGATTAACAAACAGATTAAACGAAAATTTAATTAAATTGGAATTTCAATTTGGGACCTCAGAATTCTTACAAAACATGTTATGAAAAAAATCTTTTATATTTGCTTAATAAACCTCTCAAAAATGCTTTTTGAGCTTTATTAGCGCACTCTCTAAAGAGTTCGTTAAACACCCAACCTGACAAACCAATATTTAGCATCAGTGTGAACTCTAATCAAATTTTGAGTGGCACGACTAACGGAAATATATTGTAATCAACTCTTTTATTAATAAGCAATTAATGATCTAAAAACTGCTAATTAAATAGCTATTTCTAGGTATAAAATAAAAAATGTTTTGTTAATTTCATTTCTTATTAACAAATATTTTGTAGCTAATTTATCAGTCGTGTTGTCAAATTAATAATAATTTTACCTGTTAATTTTCAAAAAAAAAATTTAATAATGGTTAAGCAATTGTAAAATGATCTAACGAAAACATCAATCTAAAATAGAAAAAAGTGAAAAATAAAACTCTTTTTTCTGCAATTTTGACTAATTTTAGTTATTATTTGTTTTGTTAATTTGCCATTTTTTTTTCTATATTTTTTTAGTTTTAGCTTTTAAGGCCAAAAGTTGTCGCTTCTTTTTCTTTCTCACATTTTGAGAAACGTAAATAAGGACTAGAAATAAGCTAATTGTACATAATTAATTGTGAGCTCCTGTATATCTAATTTTTTTTTTTTTTTGAGGCAACAATAAGTTGTCAACGCTCTATAATCTATTTTCTATTTAAAGACAAATGTGGTGCAAATAAATGTTTTTTTGATATTGTTTCTATAACAACTTAATGCTTTTAATATAGAGAATTAAATTTAGAGAGTTATTATTTGCACCACAGGGGTTGTTTAAATAAAAAAGAGTTACTAAATTACTAAATTTAAATAAAAAAGTATTACATTTTTATAGAGAATCTAAATCGTTAGATGACTCAGCCAGAAAACAATTTGTTATGCATTTATGACGCCTGATGATATCTTAAATTATTACGTTAAATAATTAAATAATAATTGTATTTGTTGAAAAATTGATGGTATCAAAATAAAAAACGTAAAAAATAATTGAACTTTTTGTTTACTACAATTATGTTGTTTCTCATTTAAAAAAATAGTAAATAATAAAAACACAGCTGAAGGTGCACAGAGAAATAAATGTTGAATTTATATGGATCACTAGATTTTTTTTTAGAAATAATAACTTCTTTTGTTGTTTTTTTTTGTTGAACAAGATGTTTCTATCAAAATTTTTAAACAATAGGACCACAATTATTAGAATGACACTAATGTGTTTTTCTTTAGCAATAATATAAATTGTTATTTTGACTAGGAGATCTAGTGATCTGTATAATCCAACAACTGTTTTTAGTTGTTAAAATTATCATCTTATACTTTGCTATTTTAAATGACACTACTGGGCTGATTTCAAGTTGAGATAATACCGGTAGTATCTTCGTTTCTATAAAAAAATAAACAAATGCCAGGCTGTTGTTGGCTGTTGTCATGGAAAACTATTAAAATTTGCGATACTACCAGTAGTATCTCAACTTGAAATCAGCCTATAAATATCTACCATTTTACCTAACAAAAGCAACAAGCAAATATATTGATACTACGAGAGAAAAACAAGAATCAAGTGCGTTCTATACTGTATTTCGCTAATACATTTTGAAATTTACTTTTAACCTCATGTGGTGAGTATTTTAAATAAAAATTAAACTGCATTTTGTGGTTAGTTTGCAATACAAAAAATCGTTAACTAAAACGATTTTTAAAAATTTGTAAAAATATTAGTTTTAGGTATGTATTGTTTTTTCTTTTTTTTTACAAATAATTGTAGTTTATTTTGTAAAAATTCATTGTTATTATTTGTGAATTTAAACCTGTGGGAACCCATTTTGTAGTCAAATTTCTAACAAAAACGTTTAAACCAATATTTTGACATTTGTATGAACTGTCAGCAAGTTACTAAGTCAAATTAGTAAAACCTAGTTAACGAAAATTAACTTTAATTAAGTTAAATTGTAATTAACTTGTTGTTTAAATAATTTTTTCAAAATCTTTAAATTAATTTTTGTTTGCCACATGTCTGTCAATCACAGTCTGCATCCTCTCTCCAGATGCGATCTCCGCCTCTGTTGCAAGTGCACTACCGTCTATCTTTAATCAAAGACCCTATCTAACGCAAGGGTGAGCGACATATAAAACATGCACCCCATTGAACTCCCCTGACACAATACGAGCACCCTCTAAATTCGCGCAATGCACATTTGGGGCCACTGATATTTTACCCACATTCTTATAATAACAACCACTTTTAGAAATCGTTGTCAAAAGTCTGCTCTTGGCATTCACCGCGTGCCTTATGACTTAGAAAACATACAGGCCAACAGTGAACACTAGGAGAACGACAGATTCCTGATTTGGTGGTTAAAGTCCTGAAAGAGAAAAAAAAACATCGATTGGACATTGGTTTTTCTGTTTACTAGACTGAAGAGTGTTTACGATGATGGGAAAGCCGACTTTAACCGGAATTTATTCAAGAGTGGCACGCGATGGTTGGTTAGTGTCAGATCGAATATAGTGGTGTGTTTTATTGAACGATAGGTAATAAGAGTTTTTAATATGGGGTGATTTTCGCGAAAAAGTTGATTTATATTGTTGCATTTGTGGGTATAGGCAAAAAAGAAAACTTGGTGAAAGCGATAATGTAATAAAATAGATTAGTTTGCAAATGGTGTGGAGTTTCAGGAAATAAAGAGCTAAGCTCAATGGTTTGTTAAAGGCGAAAAGACTGACGTCAAATCTACATTTATGTATTAATTAGAAACATTTCTATTATTATTTTTTAAGGGTAATCAGCATTTATAGTTTGTCTACAAATGCTTAAATTTTACGGTGCAACAAAAGCAATTAATTTTTTGGACTCTTGAAGATTAAGAAGCTGCAATCCTTTCAAGGTTGTTTGAAACGCACACTGCTCTTACAACAACCCTTATTAAATCTCAAATTTCAAATATTGCAATTGCAATCTACTTTTAAAAAATATTTGACATCTATTTTTTTTAGTCAAAGCCCCGTTTTAACCAGTTTAACCAGAGAAAAAATATAAAAAACTTAATTTTCCGGGTAGAATAAGATTCAAGTATCGTGGTAAAAAAAACTAAATTATTTGTGAGTGTCAATAAATATCTGATTTTTTTAATATCACTGTGGTGCAAATAATAACTTCTTAAATATAATTCCCTATATTAAAAGCATTGCGTTGTCATAGAAACTGTAACAGGGTGCAATTTGTTTGCACCATAGTGGTTAAAAAAACCAGATAATAAATCATAAGCAAGAATCATAAGGAAGAAAAAGATTCTTTATGTACGATTTTATTTTGAATTGCTAAAATTTAATCGTAAAATTTAAAAAGCAGAGACAGTATCTGACAGCTCAGGGTTTATAAAAGTTATCAATACTTAATTGAGTATTTATCTTTGTATCTTTGTATTGTTCTGGAGAAATCAAACTTAAAACATTAAGAAAACAAATAAACGGGACTCCATTTTTAAAAAATTAACTAATAATATTATCAAAATCAAAATTTGGAATACAAATTCTGAGCCTTTCTATTGAGGATTGGCAAAAAAATGCAATTGATAATTAGAATGAGTTTTATTAATTATTAATTAATTTTATTTATTAATTGTCAATTGCAATTGAAAACGGTCTAGATATCGACAGTCATTTTATTGATTTGACAATCTCTTATTGTGTAATCTACGGAAATTAACTATTCTTAGTGAATGCCAACAATTACAGTTAATTAAGAAAGTTTTGCTCCAATTATTTTAAAAAAAACGTACTCTGCTTTAAAACCAAACTCGGGTTGACGCTACTGACCGTCTTTTCTCTTACAAATACTTATGAACTAAACAGATTAGTTTTGAAGTACGCTCAGATGTTAAGGATTGGCTGTAACTTTATGTCGCTAGACATAAGTCACATTCATCGACTAGTAAATGTTGGCAATCACTAGGAATTTAAAATTTACTAAAATTCTTGCATTTAGAGTGTAATAATATATATTAGATAGACCTTATAGAAAAATTTTTGCTTTGTATTTGCGATCAGTTATTAAATTACCAAAATTATTCTAAGCAAAGAATTTCATTTTGCAGATACTTCAACTAAAAATTTATTTTTTGTTAAACTTGAATTATACTTCGTTTATTTAAAGCACTAATAAGCATGCCAAGAATAAAGATTACGTTACAAAGTTTTTTAAAGATTCAGTAAAATACGTTTTTAAAAATTTTGTTCTGCAAATAAGTAATCAATGGATTTTTTTGGAACTAAAACTGCTGCTTAGTAGAATTTGACTGTTGAGACAATTCTAATATAATTCACTTTTTTACGGTTGGCAACGTTGGCATAATTCAGATTTATAAGCAGACTTTTATGATTACTTGAAGGAATCATTTGGTAAAAATTTGGAAAACCATTTGGAGTAATCGGGAGGTGGCGAAAAAAACTAGCTGATTTAGTTTCGAGCTGAATTTTCTTGCATAGATAGCTCATTGATAGTTGTTTCATAAGTAGTCGTTGGCCGCAGGATATCTTGGTACGTTTTGAGTAATGGCCGTATTTTTAGAATCTATTCGAGTTTTACTTTTGTGGCATTGACTTTCGGCAGATTTCAATTAAATTTGTCGCGCATCTAAAATCTTGAAGAAATTCAAAATTATTTCAGTTTATTTCTTTGTTAAGTGAGATCAGAGATCAGACAAATTTTTTTGTTAATATTTTAATACGACTATATTTACAGCATACTAATACGACAGACCACTATTTCTGAAAGATACTTTCTACGAACTATCTCTACAAGAAAATTCAGCTCAAAACTCGATGACGTAATTTTTATATCGCCGCCTCTCGGGTTAGATGTCACGTTTTTTACTGAATACATAAAAAAATATTTGGTAAAAATTGCGGCTACTCTTCTCAGAGACGAATACAGAAACGTAAACTGAACCAAAACCGATATTTTTTATGAACCAGAACTGAAACTCAAACCTAGATTTTAATTCTATTGTTTTGGACCGAACTAAAATCAAAATTTTTTAATAATCTAAAACCGGAACTGTACCAGAACCTTTATTTTATTTGGGTGCAGCCAGCAGGTGTCTGCTTGCACAGTCAGTCACAGTCACTAAATTAAAAATAATAATAGCTGAGTTTAACATCGACAAAAAGCTCTAAGCGCTTGTCTATCTATAACCGGACTACAACTGAAAAACCGGACTGGAACTCATATTCTATTTTTTTAAACTACCAGAACAGGATAAAACTTTTCTTATTTATCTTGATGCGGAATTGTAACGAAACCGATATATTTTACTCATTGAGAACCGAAACTCGAACGAAACTTTTATTTCATTTAATTCTATTATTACAGTAACATATAGTTATAACGTACTTTGATATAATGTAATCTGACTATAATGTATAATTTTGGTGGATTCTCTTTCGGTTTCCAGTTCCATTTAAAGTTCTTAGATATTTTTTAAAATCACTGGAAGAGGAAACGAACTCAACAAACCCCTACCTTATATCTGAGTACATCGCTTTAATCGCTCTAAGCTGTTCGTTTTATAAACCTACACTCGTGGTGCAAAATTTGCTACAAACTTCTTTAATAATAAAACATTTGCTAGGAACTTCTTTCACATTAAACTTTATGCGTTGTTATAAATGTGTTTATCAAAAAAATTTTTGAAAAAAATTTTGAAAAAAAAAAATCTAAACAGTTTTGCTTGTTTGCAAAATTAAATATAAAAATAAATTCCGATACCGGGAATATTTACCGATACCGAGTAATATAAATATCGAATAAATTCCGATACCGAGCCTCCTGGGTGAAAGCCAGGTATCCTAGCCACTAGACCATATCGGATGTGAAAAGCTCCTTCAAGTAAAATACGCTGAAAAAGCCTTAAGCCTCAGCAGCGTCCATGTTTGCATATTAAAACTTGTTAATAGCTTTAAGAACACTGTAATATATGATCGAAAAAATAAATGATTCTAGTCAAGTAAAAGGTGCGGCATTAGAATAGAGCGGTTTTTAAAAGGCAATTTTCAAAGATTACATTTGGAGCAATTTTTTAAAACTAAAAGCACAAATATGGCAATTTTAAAACTTTAAAGCATCTCAGGATTTTTACAATAAGAAAAAATTTTATTTGTATTACCGTATTCCTGTTTTAAAGAGTTTATTTCTTCCAAATTTATAGCCTAATGTGTATTCCGCGCCCTAAATATTCATTGAAACCAAATTTTTTTGTGTTTACAAAAAATTGCAATTTTTGAGAAAGTAAATCGAGTTTTAAAAATAGGTCTATCGGCTGTTATCAAGTATTTCTTTTTTCTTTATTATTATCAACAAAAAAATAATTTTTTTGTTAATAATTAGTAATTAATGCTAGAGACGTATTAATGCCTAAGTGAAAAGATATAATAAATTTAATAACTTTCTAAAAATACTTTTTTGGAATAAAATTAATAACTCAACTTGTTAAAGTTGTTGTGACGTTGCTAAAAATAAAACTGATTTATTAAAAATTCAGGTAGTTCATCCACTTAACTGTAATAGAAACAAAAATATAAGGTGCATCATTAACTTTAATAATATTCCTAAGGTTAAAGCTACAACATGCATATAAAATATAAATTAATACAGTAAAAACTAATAGAAACGACTCTGCTTTGTGTGACGACCAATGTAACAGCACAAAAATAACCTTTACAAATAGACCTGACTGTATTTTTTTAATATTAAATAAATTCTAAAACTGAATTTGATTTAATACAGGCAAAAATAGAATCTATTACAGGAAATTAAAATTAAACTATTCATAGAAGGTTGAGCATTATTCACAGACTATCGATTATGTCTCAAAACGTCTAATTGATTAGTGTTTAATCCACTAGGGATTAACCTTGAAGATAATACAGATTAAAAGAGGTATTATGATTGAGATTTACATTTGTTTTTCATTATTTATAATTGCAAAAACATACACAAGATGACTTGATAAATAATTAAATAAATAATAATTGTCCTTACTCAATACATTTTTTTTTTTTGTAAGAAGTTATGTAAGAACAAGAGATAAAAACAAAAATATAGAAAAACTAGAGTACTGTTCGTGATTTGCTAAACGAATTAAAATATTTAACGTCAACTTTGTTCAAATTTGGTTTACAATGGCACGAGCCACAAAAAAGTAAAACAATACTGGAAATGAAGAATATGTCATAAGCCCTTTGCTGTTTGTTAAAAATTAGTTGAGCATTTGTATCGTGCGAGTTGCGAAGCGCCAAAAAGGAATAAGGGGCATTTCTGAGCCGAGTCTTATAATAGAAAATCACAGAATAAAAAGTTATTCCGATACCGGGAATCGAACCCGAGCCTCCTGGGTGAAAGCCAGGTATCCTAGCCACTAGACCATATCGGAGTGTGAAAGCTTCAACACGCACGATAAAGCTTTATCATCAAATTTATTATTTTTTTTTATCAACCGTATCTCTAAAATAAACTCCCATAATATCTAGACAATAAACTTGCTAAAATTGAAATCTTTAAGACGCTACATCACTCTCTAAGATAAAATAACATTTTTATGTCCACAGAAATAATTTATTATTATTATTGAACTGCGAGGGGGGGGGCAGAGTTGTCCCCCCTTAAGAGCGCCGATTGTTACTTTTCTCACTTTTCCCCCCCTAATAAATTGTTGATAGCACCCGAATATCGAATCCTAACTTAACGTAGTGCTCATTATCAGCTGTTAGGACACGTGAGTATAGCGTGCATGTCGTGACGTCATCAGCGCCGCGACGGCCCCAGTCGACGTGTTAACTGTGGTCGATAGCTCTGATCTTGGTGAAACACAAGTTTCGGTGTTTTCTGAACTCAATCAACTACCCACAAGTGCCGATATCTTCCTACATCCTGAAATAGGTCATACTAGTGTGACCTTTCACCCTAAACGTCAGCTATATTTGTGTTATCGGTAACATTTCACAAAACACGAACTCTATCTCCACACTTTACTAAATTAGAAAGTAAATAAAATCAAAATGTCTCACTTTAAGTATCAATAAAATGTTTAATTAATTATCGATTTTAAAAAATGGAGGCTACATTTATAAATAATGAGTAAAGTGTGCTCCTAGACAAAATCAATGTAGCCAGACATACGCTTATGTATTCTACTATAGCACGAGTAAGGCATAATGAGCTTGAATTGAAATAGGGAGCGATGATCGCCACCCCTGTTTCATTCAATATTCCACCCTTGGCGTGCATTATCATCACCCCATGTCCACGACACGTGCCAAATTTTTACGCCAGGACTAAGCCGAATTTCACATTTTACAAAAATCACTAGACTTTTAACACGTCAGAAATATTTATGCACCCTACAAATTATGACACGTTGTAATTAATTCACGATCGATGTCATAAATTTAGATCAGGGCGGTATCTTTACAAAATATTTGAGGGCTAAGTACACAAGGTTATTTATTAGCCACAGGTTCATTCCAGGACAAAATCAATTCAACAATCTAAAATTCTCTATGCCAATTTTACTAAAAAAATAAAATAATACAACATTTAGTATGAATTTAAGAATCATGAATAAACAAATTAAAAATAAAGTAATACAAACTACAATTTGTCTAAGTTTCTAGTAAATGTGTTGATTATAAAATCAATAAAATACAGATTATTGTCAATTTATGTAGATTTTAAATATTTTTTAATTAAGTTATTTATCTAACAAATTAGTTACAATATTTTTGTGTTGATCGGATCTTAGTAAACTAAAAAAACTTAACTTTGATGACAATTTACACTTAAAATAACAAATACCAAAAATCTCAGTAAAATAGAAAACTGAATTACAAAAATTGATGACATTTTTTACAATTGTCAAAAAATTGGGTGGTAGAGCTACGCACATCATCAGTTCGTGACAAATAGTACATTTTTGAAAACGCGTTTCGAAAAGTTAACTTTGTGGCACAAATACGAGCGCAAAGCGCGAGTTTTTATAAAGAATGAGTGCCACAATGACTTAAGAAACGACTCTTTATGCAATTTTTTCTACTTTTTTGGGTAAAAAAATTGGTTAGTCAATTTTTAGAGACTTTTGCGTTAATACGAGACAATTGGTAATAAATGTCATAAAAGTTTAATGTTTTTTGAAGTGTTTTCAAATTTGTCTAAAATTTTGTGTAAGTAACTTACAAGTGTAATTAATATAATAATAACATATAGGTATGTATGTTGAATTAGGTATTTCAACTATTAAATAATAAAAATCATAGTATAGCCCTCTATATAAAAAAGTTTTTTTAACCTCTTTATAGATTCTAATTTTAAAATAATGTAGTTTAAATGGTGGTAATTGTCATTTAATAATTTTAATTAATAGAACAGTAACATTTTTTTACATACCATATTGCTTTTTGATTAAATTCTCCAATTGGCATAAACACAGAAAAGAAGCAAATAAAAAAATCTTTAAAAATATTGTAACATTATTCATAAATTACCAAATTAATTGCGATCTTTAGGGATTCTTTTCATTATTATTTTAGACCAAGCAGTGCTATATACTCATCTAGCAAATAACTTGTAAATTATTAAACGCTATGGGGGTTGTATATCGTCAAAATATTGACTAAAAGCTGTTTCATTTTAAAGCTGTTTTAACCTCAAGAAGAAAGCTAAGGTTATCTCATTGTAATTGCCGCTTGTCTACTCCATTTTTGAATGTTTCATCGGCTAATTGCGACACACACAAAAACACCTTGTGAGGAATACTGGTCATTAAGTGCAACAAAATTTATTCGAATAAAATTATTATAATCTCAACGCTGACATAAACGCTGAAACGTCACAAATGACATTTTATTTCAGCAAAAACGTGTCACTAACCCAAAAAAAATAAATTGCACTAGTATTTTACGCACGCAATTTGGATGCTGAATTAGCTAATATGACACCCAAATCTGTATCTGTTATCGACGCAAAGTAGAAAGAGTTGTTTAACAAACTCTTTGGACTGCGTTAATAAAGCTCATAATGCAAGCGAAAAACGTTTATTAAAAACAGTTCACTTTCTAGTATAAATATTTAAAAATTGTTTTTTGTTGCAATATTTTTCTAGTATTTTTAGCAAAATTTTTTATTGTGTTTAATAATATTGAAATGCTGTTATTATAATGTCTTTAAATAGCAGTGGATGCTAAGAAACAAAAGCGTTAATAAAAGTATTCCAATTTTGTAGTAAAACCAGTAAAAAATTTTAATATCATTTAAGGGTTCTTGAAAGAAGATTATTTTGTACCATTGCACCAAATTGCTGACTCAACAAATAAAGTCGCAATTACATCTCAGATTTTGTGAGACAGTGAATATAATTTCTAAAAGAAAGAAAAGGATGGTTGCGGATTGTGTCAAGACCATTGAGTTAATAATAAGACTGGAGTGAGGGTAAGCAAAGAAGTATGGTGACAACATATTGGTAGGCAAAACATTGAAGGTGGTGTATTTACCGTGCTAAAGGTGGTATACTTTAAACAATTTTGTTTATAAGAAGCGTTTTAAACAATTTTAGATAATATCGTTTCAGATAAATTAAATATTAATTTGTAAAGTATGAGTGTTGTATGCATGCACAATAAAGGCCTGGCGTTCATATATTTACTGAATTAAAATAAAAATTTATTTTCTTGCCTTAATATTCCTGTATTTTCAAAAATTTTGTCTACCAGCAAGTGATTTGCTCTTTCACACACATTTAATCTGTGTATTATACTATTTCTCTCTCCCTTATACTATGTTGTCACCGCAGCTCGCTTCGGCAACGTATACGCGAAGCTCGATCCAGTATTATTATTAGATCTATTTTCGAGACTAGTCTCTTCAACCGACTCAAAATACATTTTATGACTGAAAGCTAGCTATTTGGCCCATGATATCAAATTTCTATCTTTTCAAGAGATTTTAAACAGTATCGAAAATTTTAAATTTGACTGATGTCTTATATTTTCCATTAAACTGAAACACTCTTCTTCGTTATATAGCAACACTCTGTGTTCTCAGACAAAATTAATGCAAATTTTTAACAGGAAATAACTCATAAACAATTAATATGTTTAATTTAGGTTTTGACTAAATAAAAGTTTTGGCTTTCTTTATGAGTTTATCAAAAATAATTTTTTAAATTTTAAAATAAATTTAAATTTATAAACTACAATTGTTATCAAATTATGTCCGTGTTGTTTAATGTAAAAAAATTGTGTAAAATGTATTTCTGATCAAATTCAGAGTTTATTAATTAATTCTTAGAAATGTTTTAGTTTAGAAAATACATCGGGATTTTCTATCTTTCTAAACCGAGTGGAGCTGGATCTGGTCTCGTTTTAACCTTTTATAATAGTGTTATTCGATTTAAAATTATTTGTGTTATAATCATAATTAGATTGTAGTCTGTTGCTTTGATTGATGTCTGTAAAACGTATAAAAAATATTGTAATAATTTAAAATGTTATTGATACATATTTTTGTCTTTACTTTTTGCCGGGAAATGGAACAAAATTGGATTGTATCTAGAGTACTGTCGTCCTTCACAAATTTGGAAAAATTACTTAAGTTATAAATCTTACAACAAAGGGGCTTGGGACCGAAGTTAAGTCGCCCGCAATATAGGTATTTTTCTGGCTATTGAAACAGATGTTTGAGATCTGGCCTCTGCCGGTCTGCCGCAGGTATAAAGGGGTTCACTTTATTGCGGGCGATTTAACTTCGGTTCTAAGCCCCTTTGTTGTAGGATTTATAACTGAAGTCATTTTTCCAAATTCGGGGAGGACGACAGTACAAAAAAACGCTTATATCAGCTATAGATGTTGTCTGTAGATTTATCTGTACAAGTAACTAACCTAGTTTTAATAAGATATTGTTAATATTTATTTAAAAAATTAGGTTTTTTTATGTACCTAATTATAAACTAAATTTAATAAAATTGAAATAAAACGACATTTAATTATTTTCTCAAATAAAAATATTGATTTAATTTTAAGGGTTATGGAAATGTAGACAAACACTCTCTTTTATGCTAATTAGTCGACGTTTCGGATGTTTTATTTATCATTTTTTAAGACTTAAAAAGTCGAAATTTTCTGGCAGTTATTAACTATGTTGTTACACTAATTAAAAAATCTTGCAAAAGAATAAATAATAAAATATCTGAAACGTTGACTGCTTATCATAAAAGAGAGTTTTGTTCACATCTTTAAAACTTTTGAAAATTTATTTATGATGATCGTTTTGCACGACACAAATATCAATTTATCCAGGTCTATTCAAACAAATTCTTTCAATAATAATTTTGATTTTTTTGTTTTTTTATTTTACTCTAAAACGAAAAATAATAGAAAAAATTTGACTATTATTATCACTAGCACTAAACTAATTTGAGCTGAAAAATCTATGTTACAAAAGTTATTAATGTTAAGGCCCACCTGCCCCTTTTTTAAACACAATATACATTGATATAATCTACACTCGGGTTCTGTTATTAAATAATGACCAAGTAAATAAGCACTTGACAAAATGGTGCTTGAACATATGTATAATAGGCGGAAGAATAAACAAAGTAAAAATTGTAAAATTGTAAAAATCATCGTCTCAAATACGCGAGTAATGAAACTCAGAAAGAATAGCGTAACCCCTGCTCAAGACTATATAACAGGGCACAAAACTTAAAAACTTTTCTGACTTTATAAAAGACTACTTACAGTAATAGTCACTGTTGAATTTACGGAAGACTAATGACAGTACTTGACAAAGCAAAAATATTTATGAACTGTTTAGCAACAATTTTTTTATCAGATGAACCCGAGCCTAAAAAGTATGTAGGTATATTTCAAAAAGATTGACATCTTTGGTGACTGTGACAATTCAAATTTAAAGCTGAATTTATAGATTAACGCAAGACGCAAGACGAAATTATAAAGATTAAAACACCAAAAATAAATGAAGCGATTTGTAGATTTAGGTACGCAACGCCAGCCTTCACGACGCTAGACGCAAGGGTTGGTTAAACTTCTCTTGCTGCTTGCGTTAGACCAATAAAATTGTTGCAAACAGATGTATGTTTTAATTTCCCTTTATATTTTATCTTCAATTTACAATTTAAAATTTAAATTTTAACTCAAATTTTAATTTCACTATTTTGTATTTTTTTAGTATTTGTGTCAACAGGATTAGTAAATCAGTAATCAGTTACTAATTATTATTATTATTGTGTTTAGTTGCATGTAAATTATTTTTGAATTTGTATTTTTATCAGACAGCGAATAGAAGATTAGGCCATATTTTGAAAATGAGAACTGAACGCGTCCTTCTAGAATTACCAATAACTCTTTTTTTTTAATTATTATATATGCATATTTGTTTATAGCGATATAATTTGTTGGTGATAACAATCTTTAAACAATCTCGCTTATTAACCTCTCTTCTTAACATCTTTGTTTATTAAATAACTATTTTAATTATAGCGAAATGACAATTTATCTTCCGTTATGTCAATCTATAAATGACACTCTTGCGTTTTGCGCACCCCGTTCCCGTCTTGCGTCTTCCGTCAATCTGTAAATCCAGCTTTAGTTGGAAACAGAGTATCCAGTTGTAGATTTATAGTACGTGTACATAAATAAATAAATAATGTCAAGAGGTCTTTGCAGCTCTCTTTTAAACCGTTCTACATAGATCAAATTTATACTATTGGCTCTACTTAATACTTATCAATGGCAAAGCAAAAAGCGTTTAACAAGATGGCGCCGGACGAAAAAGTACAAAGCGTAGATAACGTGCCAACATGCTCTAAAATTGCTACATCACTGTGGTATACTACAAGAAAAAATATTGCAAAAAAAAAGTACTTTAAAGAAATACAAAAAAATAAAATACAAACTGTCTACTTAAAAATAACTCATAGCATGCCATAAAATAGAAAAAGATGTGAATTAACAAACTGATTTAAATTTTGTGAATTTTTGGTTGTATAAATCATTTTTGTTTAAATTCTACTCGTTCTTTATTCATTTTTCCCATAATAACCTCTAATCTACCCTAAATTATCGCCAAAATTTTGAAGAGTGAAAAGCAAAAGTTATAAATTTATTTAAGAAAAATACCTCAAACAAAACAAAAATGTTTTAAATAATTAGCATTAGACACAGCAATTAAAAATAAAAAAATATAAATTGTGCCTTAATATAAAAAAAAGTACGTTTACGTTCAATCTCGACAGAGGTATTGCTGAATATATCAAACATATTTAAAACAATTGATTGGCAATTTCACTGTATTTCTAGAGATTTTTTTAATGAACACACGGTATAAAAAAAATTAAAAGCTTTCATTAAAAAAATAAAATTGTTTAGAAAAACAAAAGTTTAAAACTCTATATTTTTTTTATTATATAAAAAAGATATTACGTAATCTGCTTTTTCATTCAATCGTATACAGGGTATGAGATGTATTATCTCTTTAGATTAAATAGTCAAAATTAATAATCCGTTACTTTAATGTTGGTTCAGTTTTAAACAAAGTATTTTTAACAAGAGATTTTGCTGCTCTACAAAGAAAAATATAAATCCAGGTTTGGTCAATTTCACGCCAAAATTTTTATTTTGCCAAACTTTGAAAGTACCCAGGTAGGTAATATTTTCTAGAAAAAAAATGGTATGTTATGAAAAGCAAGTTTAAATTTATATGAGAAAAATTGTGGACATTATAACTTGAAGCAAAGTTATGAAAAGTGGGAGGACAATATTCGTGTCTAACTAGTAACAGTACTGATTTCCTGGTACTTTAAATTTTTTTTCAGAGATTGCTCGGAACACTATCTTCACTATGATCAAACAAATTTTTAATTACAGTTATGTTGCAATTTTTTCTGTTGTAAATTTTTAATAAATAATTATTTAAGTCCGTAACAGACATTCAATGTTAATGACGTTAGAAAAAAATTTCTAAACAATTTGAAAAAAAAAAATGAGAGTTAATCGGGAATTACATCTAACAAATTGAAATTAGAATTATCTAACAACTGAATTAGAAGTTTGTTCTAAATATCATTATTAAAAAAAACTAGTTCTTCATGCAACAATTACTAAAAAACAAAAATCCATTCTACTTATAACAAATTACAAAAGATACTCTTTTTACCATTAAAATAAAAAATCGAATTGAAAGCAGTAATATTTGAGTGTATAGGAAACAAGACAAGTGGCACTAAAAGCTAGTCACTTAACACTTTAAACAGCGGCGTCGTAATGGGAGGGGCAGCCGTCAAAATTCCCGTTTAAATTACATCGCCTTAAAGACAGCAGCACATGCGCGATTTTCACATCACTTAATTTTCATTTTAAAAAATATTGACAAAACTGTAGAAACGTGTGGATAACGCCACTAATTGCGACGTGATTACAATATATCGTGACGTCACTAAGCGTATATCGACAGAAACCATAAAAAAGAAACGCAAGGAAGTTGCTAATCCATCAATCCAATCCTTACACGAACATAAACAACACACTTAAAGGGTGGAACGAAACTAATTTTGAAGAAAAAAAAGGGGAAAAATGTGGAAATTATATCAAGTTTGAGGTTAATGCAGATGGCATAAAAGTGATTCCGTACCTATCACATTAAAATCGATTTAATAAAAGTAAACCCGTCTTAGGCATAACCGCATGCGGTAATCGATAAACCGGAGTTTTCTTGACAGTCATGATACCACGTGATGCATAACCTAACCTTAGTTTTCCCTACATTGAATTAGGTAAATGCACATTCTGACCTCAATCAGAGTATATAAATATAAAAATCAATGCTAATTGTTGAGAGCCGATTTCAAACACCGAAAATAAAAATATTATCAAAGTCGTATCAATCGGTAACAGCTGCTAGATCCAGACCCAATTGTCTGAATCACTATCACAAAATTATTTACTAAATAACAATGTTTTACAAGTATTTACTACTCGGGGGGGCTTATCTTATCACCTTAACTCGTATAGTAACAATATGATTCGTAATTTTTGAAAAATCAAATCACTCACCGGAATAAAACCGATCAAGGGTTGGAAAATATCAAAATAAAAAAGGGGTGTGTCTACTTCACTAATCACCCTTAAAGTCTACAACACATCTTGCAACTACCACGGATAAGGTTATAATAATGACTTACCAAGTACCAAAAATCTGTCAGACACGCTAGACCTGCAGACGCCAGTCAGTCTACTCACTATCTGTGCCGTCGCGGCGGGCGTCATGTCGTTCTCCACCCCATGCGCAAGCTTTTCACCCCTTTGTGCCCCTCTTCCATCCCCACTCGGTGTTTTACCCCAGCCCGCTATTCGCCATTGGACGCGTGTATTTTGTTTTGCGAGAAATTTGGCAATTTTTGTACAAGTTTTTGGAGCGATTTCCGCACGTTCGCAATTCGGCCCGGAAAAAGGACCTTCCGGAGCGCGATTTCTAAGATGAATCACGGCTCAATTAAGAACTGGTCTTTGTTGAACCGGTGGGAAACTGAGTAGTTTTGCTTTTGGCAGGGGTGGGTTTGTATTTGCCCCCAGCATATGCGTTCATCGATTGGAAGAAAGCGCAAGCGTTGGATTTCATTAGCGGGAATTTAAAATAAAAGCAAATTGTTTGCTAAAGTGGACGTCTTTTTGACGGAAAGAGGGATTTACGGTGAGGGATGTTTGCACCTTAAACCAAGAAATTTATATTAATCAACTGGGCCTAGACAGTTGGCTTTTCTTGGTTGCCGAAATATTTCACGTTGTTTGTAAAACATACATTCCTGAAATATTTTACTGGGAAAAGAGCGCCTGTTTACCCTCTTGTTTTCCTCCAAAGGAGCAATGTGTCATCGCTGCCAGCTCTTTGTTCTGACACAGTTCTTTTTCACTGCTGTTTTATATTGAATCTTTTATTTGAAATTTTTTTAATTTTACATTTCAGTTACAAATGTATTTAACAATTTTTTTTTAAAGTTTAGAAAGGTATATAGAATTTTATTTGCACTACTAGAAGAATTTACATTTAGAGAATTGGAGCTACATTGAGATACAAATACAGTTTGGTCTACTTTGTTGTATTCAGTTGATTCGCTCCAAGTGCTTTTAAGAGAAGAACTCATAAAAGAATCACTTTTTTATCTAAGTTTTAACTTTTATCAGACTTTATTACGACACATAAAATGCAAATAAATTTTTATATACTTATTTCAAGGATTTCAGTAGTTTTTCAGCTGTCTTAGAAGAGCAGAGATTGGCATTAAATAGCTAGAGCTGGATTATCTTGTATTGCTTCAGATAAACTGTTCTAAGTACCAAAAAAACAAAAACTATACAAAAAGCAAAATTGTTAAAAGATGACTTTATATCACATATTTTTTTTAGATCAATTATTACAGCTTATTGCAGGCAGGCCGCTTACAATAAGTCTTCTTGCTCACAATCTTAGAAATTAATTATTTTTGATATCTTTAAACATTTTACTTAAAATTAAAGATTATATGAAAATGGTATTTACAGCAACTAATGTTATTGGTTATTGCAAATGTGATTGTATGAAAATTTTTTTTTGTTATTTTATTTAAAAAAAAACTTTGAACAGAATATGTATTTCAAATAGAACGTTTTGTTAGAATATTTATTGTTAGATAATAAAAGACTTATCTGGATTTGTCTCCTACTTTTAGCTGTAAAATGTAACCAATATACAGTGTGTTTCATCAATTGTAAATTTACAAAATCATTTCTTTGAAGTTACAGGACTTTTAAAAAATTTATTTATATATTTACTCTAGTTATGTTTAAATAATTAAGAAGATTAATTTTTCTAAACATTTTTTCGTATTTTTAGACCTTCGTTGACAACTTGTTTCCAAATTTTGGGACAATCTATATTGACAGATAAATTTAAACTTACAAACAACTGTCTTCACTTTATGCGTTTTACTAGTAGCAAGACTGGCAAGGCAACCCTTTCAACTAAAACACGAAATACGTTAAACAAAATATAATTTGGATTAATGAGCTAATTTTAAGTTGAGATAATACCGGTAGTATCGCAAATTTTAATACTTTTTTATAGCAACAATCAATCACAAACCGGATTTTTATTAATTTTACCTAGAAACAAAGATATGACCGGTATTATCTCAACTTGAAATCAGCCCACAAGTGAATAAGCAAGCTAATCCAAAACAGTAATAAGTCTTCTAGAAGCCTTATTTTAAGTTTTTTCTTTATTTGTTATTAGAATCTTGTAAAAACTTTTTTAGTGCGAGTAGTAGTTTTTTTAGCTAGTTTATATATTTTTTTTCTGTTTTAAAAATTTGTCTATTGCTTATCTTTTTCGTCTTGCGTTTACAATATTTTTGCTCGTTGTTCTCCTCTAAATTGTTGTTTTTAAGCATTTTTGAGAAAACGTTTTTGTTATCCGTTAGAACAAGCAATCAGCCGTTGTTTTTTATTTTTTTTTAGAAGTTTTAGTTGCTTTCTTTACCAAACGTCGCGTCGTCTCGCAAATTCTTCTAGAAACATTCTTAGTTTTTTTTATAATATTTTTTTGGTTATTTTTCATTCAGCCGCCGTTTTTCCAAACTTTTATTTTTTTTTATATATTTTCTATCGATTGTTTTTCTTAAATATTCTTTTTTTAAAAAACCATTAGATAAATTTTCTGTTTTTTTTTGCTTTTTCACAATTTTTTTTTTCATTTTCTTTCTTTTCCAATCGGCAGCTGTTAAATTATTTTATCTTTGGCAGACATTTCAAGTTCAAGTTCTTTTGTAACATTTTTTTGCTCTTCTTTTCTAACAATTATCGTTTCTCAAATTTTTTTAACCGTCTTTTTTAAACTTTTGTAGACTTTTTATTGCTCTTTTAAGACTTTCTTTTATTTTTATTCCAACTGACGATTTTTAACATTTTCTACAATTTTATATATTTACTTATTTTTTCATTAAACATTGTGTTCCAAAAATTTATTGTTTTTTTGACTGCGTTTTTCGAAATTTTGCTGGAATTTTCTTTAGTTTTTCTACATTTATTTTACTTGTTTTTTTCTTTTAACCGACGTTTCTCATTCTTTCAACAATTTATATTATTGTTTAACTGTTGAACTACAAGTCGCATTCTTAAGTTTAATAAATACAAAATTAATTTTTGAAATACTTGAGCGTTTTAAAAAGCACGAAAAATAATAGAAAGGAGTATACACTTGCCTGCTCAGATTTACATAAAAATATTTAATAAAGGGAGAGGGCATTAAATGTATAACTTGGCGTTTCATTTCAATTTAAAATTGCAAAATTATTTACACAAAAAATACTATCTTATATACCCGGATCATTTTTGTAATATTAAATTTCAAAATTCAACTCAAAATTTTAGCTTTGTGAATTGTTATATGACTACGTCAACGTGACATTGTCATATAACATGACCTACATTTTAAAAACTCGAATTTTCGGTAAAAACATAATTAATTCACAAAGTCAAAATCTTGAATTGAATTGTGAAATTTAATATTACAAAAGTGATCCGGGTTTAGAAAATTGTTTTCTTATTTGTGTAAAATAATATAATAAAATGTTGCTGAAACGTATCTAAAATGGTATTAAAAATTTGAAATTTGTGCAGCATTAGCTTTATTTAAAAACGCTGCTCAAACGGTCAAAGTTACAACAAATCCAACCCTGCTAAAAATTTTAATTTGCATTTTTTTTAAATATTTTACAGTAACATTTTTGTTAATTGTTTACTGCAAATATTGACAATTTAATCCTCTCTGTCATTATTTTTTATTTGTTTTTAATTTATTTTAATTATATATTTAGAAGTTTTAGTAACGTCGTTGTGCGGTTAAATTTATATGAGATGAGGTATAATCAACACAATCAAATGTTTTATTTCACATTTCATGATTTACCAAGCTCCAAATAAACTTTTGGGAGCAAAGTTGCCGTAATTCTTGGGCACGTCCCATCATAATCCCAATAAGCAATTTGGGGTTTGCGACTAATAGCCAAAACGTGATTGAAATTCTCTAGATAAAACAGAAAATAAACATTTTTTTAACAATTTAATTTACTGCTTTTTATTTTATTTATTAGTGAAGAGAATAATATAAACTGAAATGATGACAATAAAGTTAATAAATTGTAGAAATTATATTCCAGAGAGACGAGACAGGATAACTGAGTTATTGTTATGTGGAGTGACTCAATAATGGCTTTACGTCGTTTTACAGCGAATCACTATTATTCCATTACTATTCCGTTTAAAATAAAAGAGAAAATTTTCAGTGCTTCAGCAAGTTTAGTCTCTTGTTTTCAGGTTTTTGTGTCGTTCTATTTATTTGTGTTTTCATTCTGTGTCTGGCAACGTTCCAATTACCAAAAAAACATCATAAAAGGGATTGTATTGTTTGAGTTCTAATACTGCCTTTAATTTTCTGCTGAATAAACATCAGAAATGAATTAAATTCCCACTTTGTGAGTCTCGTTTCGCAATTTTTTTAATGACATCTTGATTAAAACTGGCCGAAATTGAGTGTCTTTTTGTTTATTTCCGCGAAAACCTTAAAATTAATGTATTTACATGTGCGCGTGGTGGTTCTTATTGGTCACCGGAGGCACGAACCCGGACTTAGTGTAAGCTCAGACTGTGTCGGTAACCTTGATCGCTGCTCCGGGCACCCGGAGTCGGCTCTCGTTGCCAAGCAACCCATCCCTGTTCACCACACGCGAACTCCCGTATAAAGATGGGAGCGAATTCGATCATTTCAGTAACAAAGAGCCGGTTTCTGTAAATCATTAACCGACACAATCGACGAGTGTCGAATCTGTAGGAAGCCTTTGTTTCAGCTGATCCAGAAACTCGGGACTTTGAAAGGGAATTATTCGGTCGTGCTGAGTTTTTATAGCTTTGCCCCATCTCTAGGTTCCAAAATGTATCGACCAGATCGACTGATGTTTATGGCCTCAGTTTTCAGGATTGCACTGAGCAGGATTCAATATCCCGTTCCAGTCTGGATGCAACGCACGTCCTCATTACGTGCAAAAGAAAGAGATAAAACAACGAGATGGATAGGAATTAGACGGACACTTGAGATGCTGGAATTTCGTATCGGCTTTTATTGAACTGAAAGTTCGACTTTTATTTTGGAGATTTACTACTTGTGTTTTATATAGTTCAGAAAGTGGCACAAATAGTCCCTTGACGAGATGGGAACTCATTTACTTACGCCTAATCTTCAAGCGCAAATTGGTTCACTATTCATTCGCGCTTTATTAAGAGCTTACAGGCCTTTGGGGACTCAGGTGGATTTACTACCAGACGCGGAAATGGCAAGCGCTAATTTCTTTATTTTCAACTTGGAAAACATTCTTCCTAGATTCACCGCAAATGCATTTTTTGATTTATTATTTACAACTTTGCAAAGTTTTTTCTCTCAGAGAAGGTTTAAATTTTATATAAACGTCAAAATAATACTTGTTTATGTACATACAGAGTGTCCCAAAATGCGCAGACCAATAAAATAATACGGATTTTATTAGAATTAGAAAAGTTCCAAAAAATTATTTTTTTTAAATCTAACTTTTAGGAAAGTCCCAAACATGTGTTACATCTTTAGTGACTTATATTTTTACATCTGAAATAAATTTTTCTACGCACTAAGTACATGTACAAGATTATAGATTATAAGTTTAGTTTATTACACATATTTTTAGAAATTGTTTTGTTGTTAATTGTAGATTAAAAAATAATCATCAAAAAGCACAATCTTCTAAACTTTATTATTTTAGGTATATTACCATGGCAAAAACAAAATTTTTGTTCTCAAAATCTCAAAAATATGCCCTATTAATTTTTTTATATTTATGAGTAAGTACTTTTAAGAGCTTTTCTAAAGAAAAGTTTTGAGCTAGTTGATAACAGAAAAAGATACTGATCAATATCAAAAGGTTAGCAATGGTCATTTTTTTAGGTGTCAAAAATTTTTCTAAAATTTTTATTTTTGTTTTTTACTTTTTCTTCAGCTAGTTTTATATATTTTTTTAATACGTTCTATCGTAGTTGTTTACGCTTTTTTTTGCTTATTTTTTTTTATATATAAACGTTGTTTTCAAGCTTTTGTTTTGTTTTTTTATGCTTTCTGAGAAAACGATTCTGTTCATTTAGAACAAGCAATTAACCGTCGTCTTTCAACTTTTTTTTAGAAATGTTTGTTGCTCTTTTTTACCAAACGCCGTTTTTCAAATTCTGCTGAGAACATTTTTTTTAATACTTTTTAGTTCTTCTTTTTTAAATTCTACTGAAAATATTT
The DNA here is from genome assembly GCA_029207805.1 of Tribolium confusum. Lineage (NCBI taxonomy): Eukaryota > Metazoa > Arthropoda > Insecta > Coleoptera > Tenebrionidae > Tribolium > Tribolium confusum. Next base: position 5,368,494 of record JALGAY010000004.1, read on the forward strand.
TTAATTTATTTTTTAGCCTTTTTTTATAGCCACTTGTTTAATTTTTCTGCTTTTTTACCTACTGATTCTTGTCTTTTAAATGTTACTTGTTTTTAATCGTCTTCAAATTAATTTTCTGCTTTTCTAGATGTTTTTTTTGCGTTTTCAAAATTTTCTTTCATTGTTCTTTTTGTTCTAACCGACAGCTGTCACATTGTTTTTTTTTAGCAGACATCTATCAATTTTTTTAAGAACATTTTTTTGCTTTTCTTTATGTAACAATTATTATTTCTTAAATTTTTTTCCGTGGTTTTTTTAGCTGTAGAGCTATTCTAGCATAATTTTTGCTTTTCCAAAATTTTCTTTTATTTTTTTTTATCTAGCTGATAACTCTTAACAATTTCTATTTTTTAACTTAACTTAGGAATACACTAAGTTGCATTGTTTAGCACCTAGAGGGTGCCAAAGTTAGAAATTATAATTTGTTTTTTCTAGGAGAATTAGCACAAATATATTACTCTTTAAAGCACACATTTTGATGTCAATGTTTTTTTAGTTTATAAGTTTTTTTTGTACGTAATTTTAGACAACTTGCGTAATAATAATAGTAATAATACTATCAGTTTAGTACTAATAATATTATATTAATACCCTTGAGTTGAGTTATGTTATGATTATTTAAAATATTTTAGTCAAAAATTAGTACAGATAAGAAAATTTTATAGTACAAAGAAAATGTCTAGAATTTACATCGCTTTACAATAAAAAAATTTTTTCAGCCAATCGGATTACACATAATACAGTTATACATAAAAATGTGGAACAATAGTAGGTACTTGTTTTTTAAACTTTAAAATTAGATGTAAAAAAAATAAAAAAGCAACATTAAAATATGTTGAACAGTAGTATATCTCTACTAAATTTTATTAAAAATCATAAAGTGCTTAAAAAAATATTAATAAAAAACAATTAAGAAAACTTAATTTTTAACTTTGGTGCCTTCTAACTTGTACAATTTAGAATATGGGTAAGTTACGTTAAATCAGTTTGTTTTAGTTTTAAGAATCTCAGATTGTTTATAGAAACGTCTTTTTAAGACAGTCTGTATAAAAACAAATGACATTATTATTGTAATTGTTAAAACAAAAATATTTTTTAAAACATTATATTGTGTTCCTTGAACTTCAATTTACAGCGTATTAACTATTTGGTCCGTAAATTTTGAAACAGTTGTATTAAGAACAACAGAGAGTTTTTATTTTGATGAGGCTTATTGTAAGCAATTATGCTCGTGATACATACAAGTATTTATTTTATTTTGAAATGATTTCGTTTTCAAAATCAAAAGCGAATTTAGAATTCTGACAAAAACCGTGTAAAACTTAAGATAAAAATAGTCGGCCATTTTGATAAGAAAAATCTTTTTTATAGCTGAATCTTATGTAGAAAATTTACTGCATAACAAGATCATAATTGCTAAAAGTAATTATTTGGTAAAGTTGTGATTAGTAATATTAAATAATGTCAAAAAAACTAAAATTATAAACAAGATTATAGTTAAAAATTAAAATAATATCTGTATCATATCTGAGATGTTTTAAGAATGTCATAACAGCTATAAATGTTAGATGTCAGTCAAATGAATTCCCAGTAAGTTTGGCAACCAGAATTTTAGATTTTTGTATCTGTTGGCTAAATAACAGCTACATTTTATAAAATTGCTAAATCGACATTGTCAAAATTAACAAATTGATACGGAAATTTGAGATATCCATCTGTAAAACAGCAAAAATAGTCTGTGAAATAATGTTTTCAATAATTATGTTTTTTAAGTTATGTCATACCTAGATAATTAAAAATAACACACAATAAAACATTAGTAATGAATAAACAATTTTTCAACAAATTTTTTTTCCAGTCACGTTTTCTACATCCGTTGTAAATTTGAAATGGATGTCCTGTCATCATTACAGGATAACATATACATTTAAAATATATATCTATATAGAAATTTTTGCATAAAATTTGTTCACAAATAAAATATTGTTAAATTGGTGTATACAGAGTGAAGCGCGTAAAAGCTATGACCTCATTAATTTTTTTTTTAATAAAGTACTTTATTTTTTGATTGCATTGTTGAATAACTATGAGATATTTATTTCTATTTTACTAAACTTCATTCTACCTGTGTATCAACTACAAAAATAGATGCGCTCTACTTCTAAACCGGTCTACAGCTTCCTGGTGTTCGGTTCAACTAGAATACTTAATGACTAGTTCTGGTTACGCTGCTTTTCAGCTTGTGGGAATTGTGGGAGAATCAGCTGATGTACTAAAGTGTAGGTTAGATTTCTTGTCTATGGAGTAGTGCTCTTCACCTAATCGTAGAGGTAGATAGAGGTCCGTGAGATACCCAAGTAACACCGACAGTCTATGGACGTCCACGGACCGTCCAAAATGGTCCACTAGTCCGTTTTACATCCGAGAGTATGATTTGGTCCAATTACGTCCATAAACCGTACATAAGTTGTCCATAAGACGTCCAGGGACCGTCCGGCACTGGATGGTCCAGAAATGGTCTAAATTAGTGAACTCGGGACGTTCTAAAACCGTCTATCGGACGTCCCATGTACGCCGAATGGACGGTCCCTGGACAATCGTTCGGACCAAAAAAGACGTACAGTGGACGTCCACTGGACGTACTTGTGTTACTTGGTGTATAGTGTATAGCTTTTTATCACTAAATAAAACAATTTAAAAAGTACTAATTTTGTTTTCTAAACTACTGTTGGTGCATTATTTCGGTTTTTTTTCCAGTTTTACTCGAAATCTGTAATAAAACAAAATTTTGTACTCAAAACTATTTATACACATTTTTAAATAAAAATTGTAAAAGTTCTGTTGTAAAATAAAATTATTTCTACTTGAATTTTGTAAAACAAGAAATAACAATTTTATTAAATTTCTAGTAAGTCATAAATCTAGAGATAACAAAAAAGAAAAAAAAATAATGAAAATTTAGTGGCGCATAATGAAATATTTTGTAAAATAGTTAAGAGCTGAGTCTAGGCAAAATTACCAAGAATCTCACAATTACTACTTACTCAAGATAAGTTCTATAATAATAATGTAAAAATTTTAACGAGATTGTAGGTAAATATTAAAGAAACTACCGCAAAATGTTTTTTCTTTATTTTCCCATGGAAATACTTCGTCTTTCGGTCGTAAATAAGGAATAAGTAAAGGTAGATTTATCACAGTAACAAAGCGAAAGAGAGCTGTTTCCATCTACCTCCTAATTGAGGTATTAGAACCCAGTGGAGCAGTGAGGAATAACTATTCCATCTGAAATCCTGCAATCAGTGCAATGATGTATCCTCCTGATAGCGCTTTCATTCTTTTCAGAAATGTGTGATAACCCTTTTGAATCCCAAAGCAGTGTAAAAAATCAAATCAGAAAATCCATCTCTTTGTAAACGGTGTCGCTGCTTTTTGATAATTTTTAACATGAATTTCGATAATAATCTTTTTTGCTCCATGTTCAATCAGCGAATTTGTTTACTCATGCATACAGCTTTCTGTCGGACCAGTTTGCCAATTAGCGATAGCATCCCCATGTGGCCCCTGGCAACGCCCTCTCCAACCCCTTTAAATTCGAAATTCCATTCGTTTTAAATTAAATATGTTGATTTCAAAAGGAGGAAATTCTTTTACGAGAAAAATTTAATTAGTTTATTAATTACACTATTTATAAGGGGTTGATCGATATTTGGTCTTAAATGTAAAATGGGGTCACCGGATATTTGATGGCTTGGTGCCAAAGGATCAAGACTAAGACAATTTTTGTTTTAGTATATTTAACGCAAATCGCACCTTCAGTCGGCAGAATACATACGCTGACGTCACAATCCTGGAGCGTCACTATGGAAACCATCTAGGGATGCAGCAATCCATCTTGTTCCTTCCTACTATCCCTCTCTTTTTCCTGTAATTTATTTCAGGCTTCTATCTCCTTCAAGTTCATGACGAGATCATGAACGTTATCTCTCTTACTTTTCTTCAATCTATAATTTATATTCGACCAGGCTCTTGTCGTTATTATAAATAGATGAGAATATTAAATTTTTAATTAACTAAATTACGTCTTCTTGTGGCTTTTGGACACATGTTGGCTCTTATTTATTAATTCCGATTTTTTTTCTTTTTATCAACCGAAAGGCCACTTTTATTTTGCTTTTTTCTCAGTTTTTTTTAATTTAATTTCGGTTCAAGAATTGTTAATATTTTCCTTCTCTGTCCTGATCGCAGGAGCTAATCTACATCAGAATTTCCCGGCGTAAACAATGGTCTGCATTTATAACTAGAGCGATTAGCATTCTAAGGGGTTATGTAGAACGAGGGGATTGGGTCCCTCAAGGCGAGTCAGTGGTGGAACATTTATTTTTAATTAGTATCGTCGCTTCAAGCTGCTGGAATAATATTAGCGCAATTAAAATTTTTACATAATTTTATCAAAAGAAATTTTTTTCGTTGATTTTTGTTCAGTGGAAGACTGCATCAGACAGTTACTGTTTTATTATGACTGTCCACCACTGATTGCAGACTTTCACCCTCGAGCCGGCTCTTTAAATCAATAGGGGTTACACCCTCCCGTTCTATGAGCGCATTATTTTATGATGGACATGACAAAAGTCGGGGAATTAACGTTAGTGTTTTATTTCATAATTCTAGACGAAATCTATTTTGGATGGAAAAACGCTTAAATCTCAGTTATGATGGTACTGCATGGTTGTTCGTACACATGACCTTTGCATGTTTCTTTGTATCTGGCTTATTTACATACACAACCTGCTGGAAGCTACTGCAACATCAGAATTTGCTTTCTAAATTTCAGCAAAGCAAAGTTTTAAACACCCATTTTTTAAACTGTAAAAAGGGCAAAAACTACAAGTAAAAAAACAGTCGTCTATTTTTATTAAGTTATTAAATTATTAATTAAAATACATTTTTGCCAATGCATAGTTATATTCAAATAAATTGAAAGTGATTAAGAAACTTTTGGACAAACACTACCATAAAAATCTTTAAAAAAATTGTTTATTATTTTATGGTGTGTAATAGAACGCCAATACGACATCTGGTGACCTCCCAAAAACTGCAGACAGATACATATCCTTAAGTAAAAAAGACATATAAAAAATCTATATGTTTTACAGAAATATTTCTTTTGAAATTATTTGAATTCTGTCAACTGTCTAATATCAGCTGTTTGAAAGCGCCAGTAGCCAGCAATAGAACCTTTTTTTCTTTATTAGCAGTATTATCGTGAATTTTATTATAAATTTGTAATGTCAAAATTTTGAAGCACTTGATTTTGTAAAACATCACAGATACACTTGTTTTTATACTCAAAATATCTAAAAGTGGCTTGACTTTTTAAGACCCTTCTATAAATCAAAGAATAACCATTGTTTAATTTATGACAGGAAACCCACCATAACGATCGATCTTGATTTTTTATATATCTTTAATTGTCATCAATCAAAATTCATCTTTACGGTGGTTTTCATAAAATGAACAATAGCTATTTTTTTGTTTATAGTGAAGGTCAGCCCACTTTCAAATATTTTAAGAAAATATATCTTATTATTTATTTTACACAATATGTTAGAAAAAAATAGCTTTAAATTTACTCACCAAGAAGCGTATATTGCTATTATTTTGATTAGTGTTTTCCATTATTTTAATTTTTTTTGTGATTTTTTTTCAGTTGTGACTGTTGCATTAAATAAAACATTTTATTTCGTTTTTATTGTTATCGTAAACGTTTCGTTTTTTTTGAAAAGGTTTATTTAGCTCAACGATTACAATAAACAAAATTCACAAAAAACCTACTTTTATTTTGTTATAGATTACTGGAATAAACAAAAAAAATAGAATGCTAAACCATGCGAATGAAAATAAACTGAATCATTTTTTTCGGATTTGCTTAATACAGCCAACTCTAATTTAATTGATTGTTTTATTACAATTTATTTCTTTAGTGTACTGAATTTTTTATAATTTTAATTTTACATTAGAGACAAATAATTCTAGAAAATGACTTTTACTGTTTTACTTATCAAAAACAATAAAAACTCAGATAATTCTTAATTATCTAATTAATATTAGTTGAGTATGTTTTAATTAAAAGCAATAAATGTAGATAATTCTTTAATATTTAATTTATGTTTTAAATACTAGTTGATATCCTTTCTAATAATTATATTTTTTAATTCAACTTGTGGTTTATATATATGTAGTAGCTAGAAACAAATATAATCCGGTATGGTCTAGTGGCTAGGATACCTGGCTTTCACCCAGGAGGCTCGGGTTCGATTCCCGGTACCGGAATAACTTTTTTCATTTTATTTTTTAATAATTTGTAATTTTTTAATACAATATGTAGTTTGATAAAAATAAAATTGTTATTTGTCTTCTAAAATGTCACCATGCAAAATATACTCGAAATAATAGCAATATCTAAACAAATTTTACAAAGAAAATTGTTATTATTTTAGATAAGTTTGCAAAAATATTTTTTTTAATATTTTAATTCAAAAAACGAACATTTTAAAAGAATCAGTTTTTTCTAAACAATAAAACTAATATGTAATTGGGTTTTTCAGAAACATCAAATGAATTCTTTTTTGGAAAATTACCTGCCAAGACATAAATAATTTCTTAGAAATTTAAAATACTTTTTAAACGATGCGATGGGTCAATCGATTCTTTCTGAAATTTAAAATATTTTTTTATAATATCGTTCGTGTCAAAAAGCTCGCATTTTTTGAGATTTTAATGGAGAGTTTTTTAATACGTCATCTTAAAACTTATATAAAATCAGGTTTTTTTGGGTAAATAAACAAAATTTAATATGCTTATATATGCAAAAAAAATAAAATGGTTATTAATCCATTTAAACAATTTAAATAAAAACGTTAGAGCATTCTGTTTTACCAACTGCTCACAATCATTCAACTTAATTAGGTCGTTTTAATGTTGTAATGACTATAAACACTTTGTAAAGTAACTTTAAAAGCACTCTGTATATATAAACATAATAAAATATAAATTTTAAGCCAAATAAATTTTTTTCAGTGTTGTCAATTTTCGTTAATTTAAATTTACAATATGTTTGTAATCAATGTTTCAATTACAAAAATATTTGCTTTTTATATTTCGTTTGTTTAAAAGAACTTTTGGTTAATAGAAAATGCGCGCTTTTGACACACTAGATATACAGGATGTATAGTATGTCAAAAAAGCGATCCAAATTATTATTATTATTTAATCTTCTTTAGTTTTAAAGATTTATGACGCCAAACATCTTACAATAGATTATTGTTGTTATTTTTACATCTGAAGATCTGAAACATTTTTTTTGCAGTTGGTTTAATATACACTCATCAATAAGTGCCATTGCAGTATTTATACTAAAGTTTATTGTATTTTCAGAAAGTTTTTGCTGTTGATTTTACCTCAGAAGTTATCTGACAATATATCTCTACACTTTTAAACATTTAAATCAATGATTTGAACGTCATCTGCGCTGATTGACAGTTATATCAAGTCATGCCATTCAATTTCAATTTCAGCGCAACTAGAGGCGCTGTAGTCGCGAGAGAATAGAAACTGTAATTGTAAGTGTAAAACTTAAATAAAAAACGTTTATCGTCAAATGGATTGTTAAATTTGAATGTAAAACTATTTTTTAAAATTGAATAAAATTAATTTTCGAGTTTATATTGAATGAAAATTGATATGGTATGGTTTACATCTATATAGTAGTATGTTACAGGTTTCTACAATATGTCAAGTATTACCAACTAGTAAAATTGTTATTTTTTTTGAGGGGGTGTACGTTTTTTAGCTATTGGAATGACTTTGTATAACTGTCATCAGGGCAGACAACGGTCTTGAGTGTTACAAATGTCGTCATAATTGTTTGTAGCCAAAAAAGAATTTTTTCTAAACATATTTTTTGTGTTGCTTGCACAACAATTGCTAATAACGTATCAATAATTTGGCACATCTTTTTTGTAACATCTGCAAATTAAAAAAAAGTGTAAAACAATTTTTGTACAAAAATAAAACTGTGGATAATCACTTTAATCCCTGTCCAATTAAATATCTGTCAATACAATTTAACAGTTTATTTGTGTCCAATTTGCGATACATTTTTTTTTATAAATGTCATGTTGCGTGTTATTTTCTTCTTTCTTTGGCTCTCATTTGATTCTATTAAACAATGTGCGTAAATGAAACAAAATCCACTTTGTAAGCCGAAATGTCCCATTGAATAAGTCAGAATTCAACTCGACATAGCATTTATCCGGTCATGTCCAATTACACAGATCCGTCTTCATTGTTACCTGTATCTACCTGTTCTAGTGTTTTTCTGTTTCTGTACATTTGAAAGCTCATCTACACATGTATGTGCAAATAATACTGAACGAGCACCTGGCACAGCTACTGGTTGATGCTGTGTAGGGTTTCCTAGCAACATAAGATCAATATAACAATCAAACGCGCAGCGAAACGACTACGCCCTGGTTCTTAAATACTCTCAGCGACCCAAAAATAAATTGAGATTCTTAAATTTGTTTCATGTCACGTGTGATATTACCAAAAAATAAAAAATAGGATTTGCGAATAAAAGTGCTGGGTTCAATCTATCAACGAGATTGGATTGTGACATAATAAATCTTTTTACGCCCACATATACGGGCGATCATGGCGGTGCGGTAGCTGGACAAATACGGAATTTTCTGGAATTATTAAAGAAAATAAATCAAGCTTCATTGGGTAAGTTGTCGATTGCCAGGAGGCATGATGGCGATTAAAATGAATGAGGAGGAGGAGGTGGAGAATGGGAAATCAACCAACTTTGTAGATTATTCACTACAACTACAGAGATCAAACCATTTTGCCCAACAACATTAAAGTTGCATTCGATTTTCTACAAGAAGGTCTTTCAGAAAACAATGTTTTTTAATTAATATTATTTTTCGTTGATCGACAGTAAAGATCACATTTTAATGATAATTTAAGAGCACTTAGCTATCACATTTGAGTAAACAATATGTCAGCATTTTTATTGCCTAAGCACTAAAGCAGACACATTACAGCCATTCAGGAATTTTTAGCTGTCACAAAATTTTGACTTTTTTATGTTAAAATACATACAAATCTCGTCTAGAGTTACTAAGATTTTATTATCTTATCTTAAAACAAAAATAATTCAAAATCTTTTACAGGACTTTTTTTATTACTCTATTAAAATGTTTAATGGGTCGACGGTCAATAATTTATAATTATGACATTAAATTTTACATTTTCTTTTACAATAGGAAATCAAATGAGCTGAGGAACCACCTAGAAAAAAATTGATAATTTTATTATTTCTGCTGACCACTTAATTCAGTAAAAACAAACTACCAACAGTAGTTGTTAGGTCCTTTTTGATTCATTATTTAAGACAGCAAATTAAAAAAAAAACCAAAAATTTTAGAAGAATAAAAAAATTAATCCAAAAATACTAAAAAATTTAAGACTGATAAAAGAGACATAAAAAACTACGCTTGAAAGAAATGTTTAGATAAGTAAGAAGGGAACAAAACAAGATTCTAGTAAAATAAAATAAATATTTTGAAACGACTAGAAAAAAAAAATACTACGATTAGAACAAAAATAAACGAAAGTAGTTTTACAAGATTCAGAAAAACTAGTAAACACATCACTTCAGAATGGCTGGACTGATTTGGCAAAAATTTTTAAAATTTTTGTAATAGTCCTAGTAAGATTTTAACAAAAAAAAAATTGAAAAAACTGCTCAAAAAATTAGAAAATTCTAAAAAAACTAAAAATGTTTTTTTCTTCGGGATTTTTGTATCAATTTTTGACTACAACTTACGATTCGAAGGATAGATATGTATAACATTTTTTTTTGTTTTGTTTGTTATAGTCCTAAGAATCCCTTAAGAAAAAAATGATTCCAGACAATTACAAAGAAGAGTCTGAAAATAACTGACGATGACGATAGGAACGACATATTTCGTTGATTCTTTTTTTGTTTTGTTTCTTATGCACCCGGTTTTGTTTTCAATTAAAAAAGAAGTTGAAAGATTTGGGAAAAATTTTAGAACAACCCATTCTAGCCTAATTAAAAATAAAATTATTGTGATGTACGTGCGCCATAGATGTTTGACAATAACAGACCGCTCAATGCCAAAAGATGAACAATCTTCATAATTATAAAAACATACCAAAATTGTATTCTTGTGATTGTAAAAGAAGATTATGGCACCAGGAACAGTTTAATGCTCAACATAGGGGGCATTAAATTTTTCTTTGGCCATTAGTGACAATTATGCTTGCAATGGAAACAAAGTTTTATATCCGTACAATTAGAAAAGTCGAAAAATTCAATATTAATAGACAAGTGACAATTTTCGGCTATAAAATAGTTTAAATCAAATTAATAGATAAAATAGTTAATTGGAGAAAAAACTTTGTTTATGTTATAAACATGAAACTATTTTTAGCTTCTGTTTCTAGCTAGTTTAAATGATTTGTATTTTATTCTTAATACAAAAAAATATTGAGTGCTTTGAAACTAAAAAGCAATTATTTTGTATGTCTGTGACTTGTCTGTCCATTTTGACAAGTGATTACACACTTGTCAAAATGGAAGATCACATAACCTCACTTTTCTACAATTAAAACAAAAATACATTTTAAATAAAATAAAGAATGTTTGTAAAACAAAATCACCACGAAGGCAATCACAGAAAAACACACCAAGACCAAGCTCGCTTTGGCGGAAAGCGAAGATATTCTTAGGTTACGGTTAAGATAATTTGTGAAGGGTAAAATGGCAAGCAGGCAACCAACAATACATGGATAATGCAAATAATAAAAATTTTGTTGTTGTATGGGGTCATGTACGACATACGTAAAAATGTCATGGGTTGCTACGAGTTTTTTTTAAACAAACACATTATAATCATATATACAAAAAAACATTAAACATTTTGTACAGTAAAAAAAAACGAAATTATCAATTTCGAAATTGCTGCTATTTCTCGTTTTTTTTTTATTAAATTTAAGTTCCCGTTAGATAACATGCATTTTTATTTCAAAACGTGTGGCGCCACCTGTTATAATGTTTGAAAAATATGACATTAGAAGACAAGCCTACAGATGGCGAGCTATGTATAAAATAAACGTTAAATAAATTGCAATTTATTTATAATTTCCAGTTATGTAATTAAAATTTAGGAACGTTTTTAAATATTTTGTTAAGTTTAAATTTAAAAAAATGTTCTTTTAAGATAAATAAAGCAAAAATGAGCATGGATAGTGACAACAAAACAAGCATCATGTCAGTTGTCAGGATGGCCGAGCGGTCTAAGGCGCCAGACTCAAGGTTTCCTTGCCTGTTTCGCAGGTTTATGAGCGTTCTGGTCCTCTCTGAGGGCGTGGGTTCGAATCCCACTTCTGACACAACTTTTTTTTTGGGCATAAGGCAAATTTATCTTATCTTAAACTCGTTTTTATCTGACCCTAATCAAAATATTATATTTATTTTATTAATCTGTAAAACATTATGAACATTGTGACTAAATATATCATTTCTATCTTAAGATATTTTAAAATACTTATATCTGATGAATAAATACTGAATAAGTTGCCAATAAAATTAGAATTTTTTTTTATCAAATTAAATTGATAAATTTGCCCACTGTGGTGATTACTAAGGTAGATATTTGTCAAAAATCTTACTTAAAACCAAAAGAGAAATAAAATAATACAAGAAAAACATTTTTTTCTTGTTATATTTAATTAGTTATATCAACAACGTTATATTTAATTAGTATTAAATATTAATTTGTTAACCATGGGGCACTTCTGAATAAAAAAAAGTGGGCTCATAGACGAAGAATTTATTTTATAATAATTTAATTTAATAAACATAATCTATAATACAAATTAAGTTTTTAAAATTACTGTTGACTTGAAACTTTTTGAATTTATTTCTAAATTAATTTATTTTTATTTTATATCATTTGGCATTGATAACGCAGTAAAACCATAATCTTTCCGAGTGTCAGGATGGCCGAGCGGTCTAAGGCGCCAGACTCAAGGTTTCCTTGCCTGCTTTGCAGGTTTTATGAGCGTTCTGGTCCTCTCTGAGGGCGTGGGTTCGAATCCCACTCCTGACAACATTTTTTTTCTTTTTTTTTAAACATTGTGTGAAACAATTCAAAATGTTTTAATTAAATTGAATTGGTCCGTAAAATGCGAAAGTAATGTACGTTTATTGCTTCATTTTAGTAAACTGGCGGACCGTGTAGTGGCAGCACTTTCTAGAGCCAAAGCCGAGCTTTAAACGCTCCTCCCCTTGTTACCATGGTGACAGCTTCCTCTTTTGTTCTCTTTAGTGCTGTCGGTTAGAGGGGTGCAATAAAATCACGACCGAAGCAGTGGCGGAGGTTGTGTTGTAAAGAACATAACATAAATAATTGAACTAATAAATATATCAGCGAGTTTCATCAAAAATTGTTAATATTTCTTTCTTATTTTTAAGCGCATTTCAATCCTAAACTAATATAGATAAAATTCTGGTTTCGCAGATTTTATCATCAAATATTTAATTTTCTACAATTTTTTTTACATTTTTTGTAGCTGTAAACGTTTGCGCAGCGTTTATAAATATGCCAACGCTATACAAATTTAAAACTTGTAGTACTATTTAAGTATGTTTTAAAAACATTTTTTTATTTACAATATTAGGGTTATAGGTAAAAGAAAAACATACGTATTCTCTCTTCAGAAAAGAATGTATTTAGTCAACTAGTTTCGATTCTAGCCCGAGGTCATCTTCAAGGCTACACGATGCATTATATATAATACACAGTGATCTACAAATTCTGAATATGTTAGTACTAAACTTTTTGGCGTCGTTTAGAAAAATAGCTAGACTGTTAATTGAACGGCTAACTAAGCTAGTTGACTGCGACATATGACATATGCACAACAAATATTTATTTAGGTTACCTGTATTTACAACTACTATGTCTGACAACTGTAAGTATACCTTACTTTTTTTAACTCTGGTAGAATTATAAAAGGAGTGGTACCGTTTAACACGTGCTGGGTAAAAGTGCGGAACATAATTTCACGTAAGCGGAAAAAATACTGTTCGAAGAAATTCACTTTCAACTAACATTCTGCGAAAATTGTATGCCGTTCTTCAAAGATGCTGTACCGTTGTCAGTTGGTTGTGTTGTTCCCATGACTCATTTTATATAAAATTCATTCTTAACTTGGTTGGGTGGGTGGAATTTTTAAGTTCACATTTAGACTAGGAAAAACAGTGGCCCCAAACTGTTGATGACACTAACTGATTTACAAGTGCGTTAGAGTTCTTGAGACAACTCAACCAACAGACGACCTATACCAATGCGGTACGTATTTTTACAAAACGTGTTAAACGATACCACCACTTTTCTGATCCCACCAAACAGAGTCAAAAAAAAATAAGATACACAAGTCACTACTATGACAGAAATAAAACAACCAGATCGGACCTGTGTTGAACGTGAAAAGCCGTTACACCGATTCTAACTAGTAATAAATTGTTATATTTTATCTGTTGTTTTATAACTGTTAATTATAAATAACAGTAATAGACTGTTACTTTGCTTAAAAAATAATACTTATTTTTATAGTGTTAACTGTTATTTTAAAAATAACTATTTTTTTGAACAACTAACAAGTATTATTAAAGTGTAAACACAGTAAAGCTAGTTAACAGCTCTTAAATAACAGTTTAAATATAACAGCTTTTTTAACAGTTATTAAAAAATAACAGTTTTATCATTATTAGTTTTATAGTTCAAATTCTGTATATATGATACAGATAATGAAACATTTTGCAAATGACTAGGCATTGTGCTAAGTGACTAAATCAATTCTAGTCACATTAAGTGACTAGTCAATTCGCAGTATCGTTATTGCTTTAGCCAATTTTACGGAGTGAATGCTAATTTTTAGACAATCTTCAAAGTGTTGACAATCTTACGAACTGGCAGAATGACCCGTCTTGTGCCAGATCACATCCTTCGCATATCTAGATCTTAATGTAAATGATTTTGTAATTATGGGAAAAAAGGCAGTCAATAGCGTCAAACTGAATTTTGCCTGAAAGCGGAGCGTTTTTTTTTTTCTTCAAAAATAGGTACAGTACTGGTACACTAAAAATAGGTTAAATTGTTATAAAAATATAAATTTTTTGGTGTAGCTGTTACTCTTTGCCTTTATCAGAAAGCTTTTGATACGCCACTGCTTTTAACCCTAAGCGTTTTCTCAATGGGGTCGCATCTGTCAATTTTTCGCGTCTAGTTCAACAACTAGTGCTGTAGTGATTTAGTTAACAATGACAAACACACCAAAGATTTAAAATAAAACAAGAAAAATAATTTAAACAAAGTAAGTGTACACGTTTATTATAAATTTAAATAAATACAAAATATCAAAGAGTGGTTGTGATCTAAAACATGTGGGTGGATTTGTGATACATTTTTTTTTACATAACCGCAACAAATAAACATAATAAACATAAAATGAACTCGTTTCTGCAAAATTATTACTAAAATATGATTTTTAAAAAATACTAAAAATGTTAAAATGAAAGTGAGCTGAAAATAAATTTATTATAATTTAAATAATCATAACATAAAAGTCTAATAAATAAATCCTAAAATAAAAATCTTTAAAAAATGAAATCGTTCGAATGTGAATCCTCTTCAGAAGGTGATGAACCTACAATTCACCCCATCTCACGGACAATAGCACAGCCGCCACAATGGCTGCGGGGAAATTCTGCTCCCGGCTGGGGGTGGCAAACTGGTGTAAGTACAGAAAACTGTAAATTTTAAATAATTTATTTAAATTTTATTGATGAATTTGGTTTAGCAACAAAGCAACAAATAAACTGTTTTAACGCGTGGGCGAAGCGAGTCGCTAATTAACAAATGAGTTAATTACAATATTTTTTTGTTGATCGTAAATTAGTAGACCATTTCTATTGGTTTTAATATGGTTGATAAGAGTCTTAAACAAACTTTCTAGTGTATTAAATGGCAAAGTAATAAAATTTGTTTTTTGTTACAGTGTTTTATAAAAGTGACTTTTTGATTGTCATTCTGATTGCTAAATGTCGTACTTTTAAGCACTAGTGCTCGAAAATAAAAAATACATTTTTTATTTTATTTATTTATTATAAACATGAAATTACTAAAGGAACTAAATTGAACATTCGAAGATTTCAGATTTCTTTCCTGAACTTCAATACAAGTGGAAACGGTACTTGTAGACGCCACTTCAGATTTGCTGTTTTCATCACAGATTCTTCTTTTCTTTTATAGTTTCTTCTTTTCCCATAATTTTCATCGAAATTGCGTTTTTGCTTTCAACAGAGTTTTCTATGTAACTTTCCGCAACAGAACTCGATCGCCAATCTCTATGTATTTTGAGTAATGTAATATCTGCTTCTGAAGCTGCTAAAAGTGTTGCTAAACAACGGCAAAAGCAGTGCCCGGTATATTCTTTTGCATTTAGAAGACCGAGACATTCTGCAATTTTTTTAGGCATACCTCTAATAGTATTTATACCAACAAGTAGCGTACAACACCTGCCAATTTTTATATACATTTTCTAAAAATTTCGGTTTAGTATGAAGAGGTCGAAGCTGTGCGTATTTGCGGAAAATTTCTAAGAAACTAATTCCATCTACAAATTTTTCAGTTATTGTAAACATTTGTGAAATTTTTGTCTTGGTGTTCGGTATCTTTACTTTAATAAAACTTGTACAATCAATCTTCTATATCTTTCATCTTCAAAAACGTAATTTCTTCTCTGCGTAACGCTCCAAAAATCCCAGAAATTAACACAACTTTTGCCAATAAATAGTCTTTATCATCAGCTGTTTTTATGAAACGTTCTATCTCTTGCTTGATGAATATTTTGGATTTTTTAGCCCTGTACCTACTGGCATTTCTTTTTAGAATATCATGGATCTTAGCATTGAGTAGGTACTCCATAAAGTAGACGGCTTATACATGGAAGATAATTTCGAAAAATAGGCCAAAAGTGTCTTTTCTTCAATACTTGTTACATTTTTTCTTCTCACACCAACTAGCAAATTTCCTGAATGTTTTCTTGTAAATTTTTTTAGATTTTTTAGGCACTAGCGTGGTTAGTGGAGTTTCTGCGGCATTTTCAATGTCGGAATCAAATTCAGAATCGCTTATTTTTGTGTTCCTTTATCACAAAACTTAAACACACAATCCAAGTTGACAGTCTGTAATTTTATAAAAACAATTAACAACGCAATTTACATTTATAGCAACTTGTCGTCTGCCCACTGTACAATATGAATTTTCGATTGAGGTAGGTAATTTAAAAAAAAAATCTGTTATAAAACGCTGTAACAAAAAATCTTGAATGCAATACGTTGCAAAACACGTCTTTTAAGCGCTTGACGTGTTGGACCACTCGTTGCACTCGTGGTCTAACATTCTTAAAAGACTCGTTTTGCAACTTATTGCATTAATAGCTATATTTTTTGTAAAAATCTTATTTAATTGTTGTAGTGATATGATTTTGTTTATAGAGCTGATAAGGCATTAAATGCCGAAATAGATCTGCATTAAATAAATAAAAATATTTTGGAAGAAGTGTATAAAATTTTTATTTTAATTTAATTTGCCTCTCATCAGCTTTATAAACCAATTAACTCTTGTAATAATATGTCCACATTTAACCTGTTGGTCGTAATTAAATTTAGTGTGGGTCGTCAACAACCGGTGGTCCAAGTTCATCATCTGGCGCCTTAGATCAAACGAATTTCGCTCCCTTTAGCTCAAGCTCAACTGAAGAGGGTCAAATCCCCGGTAGACGTACCCCTTTAGGTGCTGTGGGATTAGGTGGTTTCTACTTCCAAGGCTGCCAACCAAACATCGCTAGCCATGGGCCACCATCTGACGAAAACAACCCCGACCCAACCGATACTTCCCAGCCCAACAGGTAAATAACACCACCCCATTTATAAATAATTTAAAATGATTTAAGGCCGCAACATTCTCGAGCATCCCAAAATTCCCAAAACGCCAATCCTTCGAAAGCAAAAAACCGACAAGGAAAATCCGTCCGATTAAACATCAATGCAAGAGAAAGAAGACGAATGCATGACTTGAACGACGCTTTGGATGAACTTAGGGCTGTGATTCCGTATGCTCATTCGCCCTCAGTTAGAAAACTGTCAAAAATTGCGACGCTACTCCTAGCAAAAAACTATATTCTGATGCAAGCGAATGCACTGGAGGAGATGAAGAGGCTGATTGCGTATTTGCAGGGAACTGCAGGAAGTGCAGCGATTGTGGCGCCACCAGGGTTTGATCTGCAAGGATTTCCTGCGGCTGCTAAGTTCCTGCAGCAGCAACAGGCACTACAAGCGGAAAATGCCAGAAATAGTGAAGGAGGAAATAATGGAAGCTCAGGATCAGGACTGTGAGATGCTCAAAATATATTTTCAATACAAATTGGATTTATTTCACACAATCAGTATAATTGTGCTGCCAATAACTGTTATTTTTATTAAAACCGTATTTAAGTATGTCGTAGACTAATTACAAATTTAGTCGTTTTATAAAACGCCTAGACAACTATTGTATGAAAAGCTTTTAAAATGTGACAGACTAAAGAGAAAAAAGACGTTTAGTAGCGCCAACCCGAATCTTTTATTTATTTAAAACACTAGACGTTTTATAGAACGACTGATTCTGTAATTATCTTTCGACATTTACATAATTGACTAACGCAGATTTACTAGAGTCTAGATTAGGTGCTAGAATAAAACGTGAAAGTTAGCTTTTATTGGTAGTAAAGTGATAATTTATAGTCAAACTTAATTTTAACGATAAGTCGATTAATTTAAATGGTTTAGCTATAAGCAAACAAAGAAACTAAAGCAATATTAAAGTAATCAAACATGTATTGTAGCAATAATACTCGAGATTTTTTAACAATCAATCAGATTCAAAGCATTGCTAAATGTCCACAAATCTAGTCAATTGTAATTAGTAACGTGTGATGTAAAATAAATTGATTGAGTTAGATACGTTTGTAAAATGATATAGAGAAATAAAATTTATGTCAACAAATTTGTTTATTTATTGTTTAATTAATTTAGTGCATGTATAATTTATTTACAGTGAGTCTCAAAGCTTTGCCAGTTATGAATGACAGGTGCCTGATTAATTGACTTTAGTGCTTGACATAATATTTTTTTTAGAGATTGGAGACATTCTAAGCAACATTCTACACCTACAACTAAAGCTCAACAGAAAAGGATTAAAAGTTTGTGTCATTGACTTTAGTTTCTCAGGCAACAAGTGTATCTGATAACGAACAACGCTAATTACGTTAGCTTTTGTATACACTTAAGGACGTAAAATCCATAAAGTCATGTCTACAGAAAATAAAAAAGGGCATAATATTCTTAAATCATTGTTTAATCTTGATGCATACTATAAAACTAATTCAGAAATAAAATAAAAACCACACTAAATAAATTACAAACATTTTTGTTTTATGTACTCTCTAGAGCGAATTTAGGCGCAGTCTTGATTGGCGGGTCAAAGAAAATTAAAAAACTGTTCATTTTTGAAAAAATCGAAGATATTAGTCAAATATCGGGGTTAATCCTGTTGTATTTGTTTTTGTTTAACTTTTGTTAAATATTACCTTTTCCAGATCTTCTAGAATTTTTAATTTGATTTTTTTTCAGTTGTTGCTATATAAGTTTTTCTAAATTTTTCTTTTTTTGTAGTTGTCGTTTTCAAGTTTTTTTTTAATTGATATTCCGCACCTTGTTCTTTAAGTTGTTTAAAAATGTTCTTTTTTCTTCTTGAATCTGTTTTTTATGTAATTTTCTTTTTATTTATTTATATTTTTTTGTACTTTTTTATTGAACGTTGTTCGTTCTCTCTACTTTTTCTTTTAGTAATCGTTTTTTAAGTTGTTCTGAAGGTATACCAGACTCACTTTTATTTCGTCTGGAACTTTACTGTAGTGCCCATTACTGACCCATTAAAAGATTGAAACCAATATTTTACTAATTTTGGGAATCTAAGTCTACAATTTTACCAATTTTTAAAACTGGATGTAATATATTTTATCTTTTCTAAATTAAGAAATACAAATGTAATTTTTTTTTAATTTTTAGAGCTCAAAGCAACGTTTTACTTATTTTAAAAGCCAGAAGAAGTGTTTTACTAATTTTAGAAGCTGCAGGTAATATTTTCTATTTTTTTTAAAATTAAAGTTAAATTAAAATTAAATTTTTTTTAAAGAAGAGGATTTTTAATAAGGTTTTTCATCTTTTAAAATTAAATTTATTTATGTTTTTGTCACATATTTCGGATATTTTCTATATTTTAGAAGTAGAAAGCAACATTTTACTAATTCTATAAGCCAGAGACAACAATTTAGTAATTTTGAAACAGAGAGTCGCAATTTTTCTAATTTTAAAAGTCAAAGAATTTTAGAATTAATAAAGAAGCAACATTTTACTAATTTTAAAAGCCAAAAGCGACATTTTAGTAATTTTAAAAAACAAATTTGTTATTTTTACTGTTTTTAATTTAGAAAAAACAACGATTACATATTTTTAAATTAACATGTTGCTGCAAACTTTAATTTGGTATCTAGAGACGGTCTTTTAATAATTTTAAAATATGCAGACAATATGTCTTTCCAATTTGTACTACATTAAAGACGAAAGTGACAACAAAACAAAAGTTTACTAATTGTATAATCTTGAAATGATATTATTTGCATAAAACACAAAAATAAAATTTTTCCATATTTTAGAAATCTTAGATACTATATAGTTTTATTTTCTAAATTAATAACAAAAGCAATATTTTTAATTTTTTTTAATAACTACAAAGATAAATTTGTTTACTAATTTTAGGAGCACAAGACTAATTATTTTTAATAATAAATTAATAAATTTTGGCAAAAAAATATGTCCCATCCTACCTTCTATAGACGTACGCTCTTTAAAAAAGAAGATATTGACATAGTAGTCGCATAGACAGACACAGTGTGCCATCTAACGAAGAGTGCTGGAAGGTAGCAAGAGTTGGCATAATAATGTTGGCGGATAACAAAGTTATCTCTTTGGCTCTCGCTCGGCCACCAACATAACCAACCTCCACGATTAGGCAAAAATAACTACTTCGCAGACTAATGCTCCGACCGACATTGAATTACATCACCTAATCGCCCAACCTGGAACACACTGAAAGGCAGTGTAACCAGAACTAGCAAAGGTGTTCCAATCGAACAACAACGTCGAGAAACTGTATACCGGTTTCGGGGTTTTTGCCCCTCATGAGTACAGGTTAACCCGGAGCGTTGTGCTCGATTGGAACCGGTGGGAAAACTCGCTCATATCAAGAAAGTTCGGCTAGTAGTCGTATAGACAGACACAGTGTGCTATCTAACGAAGAGTGCTGGAAGGTAGCGAGAGTTGATATAATAATGTTGGCGGATTACAAAGTTATCTCTTAGGCTCTCGCTTGGTCACCAACATAACCAACCTCCACGATGAGACAAAAACAACTACTTCGCGGAGTAATGCCCCGACCGACATTGAATTACATCACCTAATCGCCCAAGCAGCAACACACTGAATGGCAGTGTAACCAAAACTAGCAAAGGTGTTCTAAACGGACAACAACGTCGAGATACTGTATACCGGTTTGGGGGTTTTTGCCCCTCATTAGTACAGTGTATCCCAGAGCGTTGTGCTCGATTTTAACGGATGGGAGAACTCGCTTATATCAAGCGAAGTTCGGCTAGTAGTCGTATAGATGAGGGGCAAAAACCCCGAAACCGGTATACAGTTTCTCGACGTTGTTGTTCGATTGAAACACCTTTGCAAGATATCAACATGTTTAAACTTTTTTCTCAAAATAGAACTACTGCAGCAGTCCTGTAACTGCAATGAAGCTCAGTACCTTGTTTGTATAAATAGCTATTTTTTTTTAAATTTCGCTAATTGTTAATCTTCAAAAAGCGAGAAGCAACTAACACGTTTTTTTTCTAATATATTATCATTTTCAACTGATAATTTTGCTCAATAAAGCAAATATTTTCTGCTTATATATTGCTAAATACTTTTGAATCACCTGATATATTGATATAATACAAAAATAACTATTTTACATTGTAAATGCATAAAAAAAATTTTTTTATTTATAAAAAGTGTCCTTCTCGATGTATTGATCCCCATTAATGCTATAAAAATATCTCGATTTCGATTTTTTGTGGCCATGAATTTAAAACTGCATTAAAAAGTTGTAAAAAGCTCACTCTACCGTCCTGTAATAATTCAGATTTCATAATTCAAATGTCAGTTAACTTCCAGGTCCATTTTTGTTTACCATTGATCGAAATTAGATTTTTTTTTCAGTGAGATGTAGAGAAGTTTCCAATAATTTCGCATAGAATTTTATTCCGTGATTTCCCATAGGGTGTCTGTATAACACATTTGATATTAATTACCGGTTTGACGATACTGTTACGTCCTACTAAAATGTCACTAAATCTCCTATCATATATCCTACTTCAATATTATTACCGCTTTATTATGATCTATAAAGTCACGACCTTCCGCAATATAAATCGAAGTAAGACGCTATTTCCTCATTTTGTTATAAAATATTTAATTTTACAGCAATTGTTAGCGTTATTTAATGGCCCCTGTTATATCACTTGTTATGTAATAAATTTCATTACATCACTAATTTCGTAAAGAGCGATTTAACATCACTAATATAATATAGGTAACTAGTACAATATGCTAGTTAAACAAATCCGTTTTTTCATAACTTGTTGCGTAAATAACTAGTTCGCGTTCTTTGGTGTTAGAATTTTAATTGTGAAGTTTTGTTTACAGATCTGCTTTGTGTAATTTCAAAAAATTGCATCAAATTGTAATATCATCTTTATGAAAATTAATAAACTTAAAAAAAGAAATTTAATGAAGAGAGTATGTATGTCTATGACTTTACAATGGATTTAAAAAGATTACAGACACATTAATTTCCTGCGGAACTGTTGACTAGACGCTTTCCACAAATGGATTTTTTTAAAAACAATTTCCTACAACTCGTTTCATGAAATGTAAAAAAATTTTGTTGGTAGCGAAATTGCATTATTGATTGACTGACAGTTGATGAAAGGGCTGCTCAAAGGATGCTCCACTTAGACCACTACAGCAGGATCCATTGTGTATTTTATTGTAGTTTGGAAAGTGATCACTACTGATTTCGAAGAGAAATTTAGCGGAAGAATTATGGTAGAAAAGGAAAAAACCTTGATCGAGTTTTTCACTTGACGTCAAAATAGGTCACGAACAGGCAAACCAAACGGAAAACTGGAGTCCCAGAGTCGAGTTTTACGAGGGATATAAAAAAGGTTTTAAATTTTATCAAAAATGTTTATTCCGGAAGAGATTTTTTAGAGGGAATTTTATATTTTTGAGAAAATGAAACTTTTAGTTTTTTTTAAAATATTATTATGATCTCTAAATACAAAAATATTTGATAGTTTTGTTTATTTCTGTTTTGTTCGGTTTACTAATGGAATTTTGTTAAATCTATTACAACACTCATTTGAGTGCTTTAATGTCAATTATGCTTTGAAACATTTTACTTTGTCACTAGAGAAAATCAAAATTGTTTCAATTAACATTTATAAATACCCTATTTTTTAAAAGCAGAACAAATAATAACATTCTTGTTAACAATAAACTCCTGCGAGAGATGCTCAAAAAATTTTAACACAAAAACAAAATATTAATCTGACAATTCAACAAAAAATGCTTTCAGTGTTCTTAGGACGGCTAATAAAAAAACTAGTCTTGAAAGATTATTTTATATTTTTTATTGAAATTTATACTTTTTATGCACATTTAGGTAAATGTAAAATATTACGTACGGCTTCTTTTTTTAATAAAAAAAGATATAAAATGTTTTCTATTATTTCCGATTTTCATAAAATGCCTTTTATGAGAACCACTTTTTATAGAACAAGCTTTAGAATTTCTAAAAAAAATTACAAAAAAAATTTTTTTATTCTAATTGTTATAGAATGTCTAAATATATGTATAATACTATTAATTTTTTTTTAAATTCCTATTTTTATAAAATGCCTCTTGCAGTTTTCATATTTATTTTTCTGTGGCTCCTAGTTTTTATAAAATGTAATAGTAACTTCTGGTTTTGACTTCTGATTTAAAAAAAAAATATAAAATGCTTTGTATTGATTCCGATTTTCATAAAATATTTTTTGTGACAGCAATTTTTTTTTATAAAATGTGACTTACAATATCTAATATATTTTTTACAAAAAGGTGATTTTTTTATTGTAATCTTTATAAAATGTTCTTTGCCGATTCTGTTTTTATAAATTGCCGCATGTGGATGCCAGTTTTTATAAAATAGCACCGCCGGCTTCTGGTTTTGACAAAGCAAGCTATAAAATGCCTTATATTGATTTCTATCTTAATAAAATGCTTTTTGAATTTTTTTTTAATTTCTAATATGTTTTGTTTTTGTTAAAAGAACGATTCTACATTTTAATGTTTATAACATATTGCTTCTAGTTTTGATTTAAAAAAGATATAAAATGTCTTGTGTTGATTACGATTTTTATAAAAGATTTTTATGACAACCAATTTTTACAAAAACTGGTCTAAAGTATCTAATATATTTTTGATAAACAGCGATTTTCTTATTGCAATTTTTATAAAATGCCTCTTGCAATTTTCACTTTTAAAAATTGTTTTATGTGGCTACTAGTTTTCATAAATGGCACCTACGGCTTCTGGCTTCTGCTTTCTGCTTTTAATAAAAAAAGCTCAAAAATGTTTTCTCTTGATTTTGATTTTTATAAAATGCTTTTTGTGACAGCTTATTTTCATAAAAAAAGCTTTAGAATTTTTAAAAAGGTAAGTTTTAATGTAATCTTTATAAAATATTGCTCACAGTTTTGTTTGTCATACATAAATTCTCTTCTGTGGTTTCAAAATTGTATAAAATGTTACTAAGGCTTCTGATTTTCATAAAAAACATTTGTAAAATGCCTTTTGTGACAGTCCATTTTTATAAAATAAGGTCTTCAATTTTTAACTGACGTTTTTTTTACAAAAAGGTGTTATTTTATAATCTTCATAAAATACTTCTTATACACTGCTCCAAGAAATTAACGCACCACTTGAAAATAAAGTAAAAAAATTAAAACTCTGTACATTTGACAACTTTGGTTGAGAAGGTTTAACCAAGCTATAATCTAGTTACCCATTGTAATAAAAGTTTTGACATTAAAGTCAGAAATTTGAGTTTAATAGTTTTTTAAGCAGAAATTTTTAAATAATTTTCATTTTTAATTTGTGTTAATTTCGTTTTATTGTTATTTGAGTTTGTCGTTCTGTGAATAGTTTTTATCATTTGAAACAATAATAAAAACATTATGAGAAATTTGACTCGAGAAGAATGCGCCCAAGCTGTGGTTTTGTTGGAGGAAGGATGGAGCTACAGAAGAATTGGTGAAAGGTTTGGTGTATTTTATACGTCAGTTTCGCGTATGATACAAAGGTACAGAGAGACAGGAAGTCACCTCAGAACACCTGGGCAAGGAAGAAAAAGGAAAACCACTCTTATCCAGGATAGATTTTCAAGAATATCTGCGCTAAGGGAACGCTTTGTAACCGCCAGGAAGCTACAAACTGAGTTCCGTGACGTAGAAGGAATTCAAATCAGTACCGAAATTGTTAGAAAAATACTTAAGGAGGATAATTTAACACCCCATATTCCTGCTCGTGGTCCTGCATTGACTGCAGAACACCGCAGAGCCCGATTAGAATTTGCTAGAGAGCACATAAATTGCCAAAGAGAGGATTGGGAGTCTGTTCTTTTTTTGGATGAGTCAAAATTTTGCCTTTACAATTGCGATAGACGTGTTCGTGTGTATCGTAGACCAAATGAGCGGTACGCATAGTGTAACATTCAGAATACCACATTGTTTGGTGGAGGCTCAGTAATGGTTTGGGGTGGTATTTCCTTACAAGCTCGCACGGAGTTAGTGGGTGTAAATAATGGCTCTATAAATGCGGACCGATACATAACAGACATTCTTGAAGAGCATGTCGTACCATATATTGGTCCAAATTTTTTGTTAATGCAAGATAACGCAAAACTCCACACTGCCCGAATTGTTAAAGATTACTTGAATGAGGCAGAAATCAATGTTTTAGATTGGCCAGCTCGAAGCCCTGACCTGAATCCTATTGAGTATGTTTAAGACATTCTCGGGAAACGTTTAAAAAATCTTCCACATCCTCCTGTCCATTTTCAAGAGGTAGGTCCTCAACTAAATGAAATTTGGAATAACTTAAATCAAGAAGACATAAGTTCGTTAATTTTGAGTATGGAACGAAGATGTGCAGCGGTTATTCAAAGTAGAGGTGGAAATACGCGATATTTAGATGTTTTCTGTAACTTTTATAACAGCGTAACTTTAATAAAATTTTGTTTTCGGTTTGTTTTTCTATATTTGACACATTAGATATTAATTTACTTTAAACAAATGTTTTTGTTAAATTTTTCTTAATTTTGTACCAATTGGTCGAATACATGTTTCAATTTTCAAAAAAATTTAAGTGGTGCCTTAATTTATTGGAGCAGTGTAGTTTCCATTTTTATAAGTTGTTGACTATGGCTTCCAATTTTTATAAAATGTCCCCTAAAACTTCTGATTTTGATAAAAAAAAAGTTATGTAATATATTATGAGTTTAATATATTCATTAAATTTATTTCTTTATGATTTTTAATGATTAGATGAGAATCCTTGAAGAAATGTTTAATATTACACGCTACTTTATGTAATTCAGAAGCATTTCAACTAACCACATACTTCATGTAATGCTTATTTACAAATTTAGAATAGCACATAGAAAATTCTAGAAGAAGTTGCTAACTATGGTCTAAAAGGAAAACAAAAGCAAAAAAAATTCTAAAAATAAAATAAAAAAGTTTCGAAAAGAATTTAAGAAAATGGTAGCAAAAAAACTAATTAAAATTAAAAAGAAGTTAAACAATGTCGGCGGGAAAAAGATTACTTAAAAAAGATTCAAGAAAAATAGAATAAGTTTCTGGAAGAATTTGAGAGACGACAATTTGTAGAAAAAAGCAATTACAAATTTTAAAAGAAGTTAAAAACTCTGGGTGGGAAAAACATAAAATTTTACAAAAAGCTAAAAAACATTAAAAGAATAAAACAAACTAAATATTTTAGAAAAGCAAAATAAAAACAAAATAAAAAGTTGGTTCTACAAGAGCTTAAATAAGGATGATTGCGAAAAGAAGAAAAACAATAAAAACTATGATTACAAGTAAAAGAATACCAAAGAAAAGTTTTGAATAAAGAATGAACTACTACTAAAAAAAAAATAAACAAAAAAGCTTTTGAGAAGATATTAAAAACAACGACCGGACGAATAATAATAATAGTTTATTAACGGTTTACATTAACCTTTACAGAAGGTTAGTAGTCATATAGACAAACACAGTGTGCCATCTAACGAAGAGTGCTGGAAGGTAGCGAGAGTTGGTGTAATAATGTTGGCGGATAACAAAGTTATCTCTTAGGCTCTCGCTCGGCCACCAACATAACAAACTTCCACGATTAGGCAAAAACAACTACTTCGCGGACTAATGCCCCGACCGACATTGATTTAAACCTATCTAAATTCAATGTGGTTTTTATGACACTGCAATTGTTATTAGGACCATCATAATAATGCCATTCAAAGTGTTGTCGAAGTCTGTTGTAAATCAAATTTGTTTACCTGAGTCGAAGTCCGGCTAGTACTACTAAGAAGATTTATGTTTATAGTTTTATTGCCCAGCGGCACCTTTCCTTTCTTACTATCATTACCTCTAATACAATAGAACCCTGTCATAAAAACCACATTGGATTTGGGTAAGTATACATCACCTAATCGCCCAACCAGCAACACACTGAAAGACAGTGTAACCAGATCTAGCAAAGGTGTTCCAATCGAAAAATTACGTCGAGAAAGTGTATACCGGTTTCAGAGTTTTTGCCTCTCATCAGTCCAGTGAATCCCAGAGCGTTGTGTTCGATTGGAACAGGTAGGAGAACTCGTTTATATCAAGCGAAGTTCGGCTAGTAGTCGTGTAGACAGACATTTAACGAAGAATGCTGGAAGGTAGCGAGAGTTGGTATAATAATGTTGGCGGATAACAAAGTTATCCTTTTGGCTCTCGCTCGGCCACCAACATAAAAAACCCTCACGATTAGGCAAAAACAACTACTTCGCGGACTAATCGCAAATTACATCGCCTACCAATCGAGCACAATGCTCCGGGATACACTGTACTGATGAGGTGCCAAAACCCCGAAACTGGTATACAGTTTCTCGACATTGTTGCTTGATTGGAACACCTTCGCTTTACAGAAGATGCCAATCAGTATACAAAAAATTGAAAACTAATTTACAAATAAATTCATAAAAACTATTAACAATTAAGAAGACGTTTTACGGTCATTTTAAAAGACAATAATAAAGTATACCTACTTAAAAAAGTCTATATCATCTGGGAAGTTATTATAGATCCTAAGTGTATTATGTATAAGAGAATAATTTGCCAATAAATGTTTAAAAATTCAGAAATGAAGATTAATTACTAATTAATAAAAAATTTGTACGTTTATTTAAAAGTGTACCTGTTAAAGAATAAAAAGAATTCAATTGTTGACATAAATGACTTGCAAAGTGACATAAAATGCTTGTACAGTGGCTATAGCAACTTTTTTTGGAAAAGCACCTGTAAAGTGACATATAAAAGATGGTAAAGTGTCCATAGCAACATTCTACTAAAATCTGATTTCTAACGATTTATTTAATAGGTAATTAGTTGAGACAACAGCAAAGAAGTGTTAACAAAATTAAAAAACACAAAAATATAAAATATAAAAAATACAAAAATATTTTTTTATAATTAGGAATTGTCTTATAAATCCAAAAACTATTTTTTAAAATTTGATTTACAGTTATAAATCATTTCGACGATTCATTAAAATCACGTCCAAAATAATATCATTACATATCTGATAAGGTTTTGA
Organism: Tribolium confusum; assembly: GCA_029207805.1. Taxonomy (NCBI): domain Eukaryota; kingdom Metazoa; phylum Arthropoda; class Insecta; order Coleoptera; family Tenebrionidae; genus Tribolium; species Tribolium confusum. Next base: position 5,396,803 of record JALGAY010000004.1, read on the forward strand.
TAAAAATTATTTACACCTACACAACACCTTTGTTCCTGGACTACGTAAAATAAATGATGTAAACTTGGATTGAAATTTCTTGACGCTTTATGTCCATTAATTTTCTCGTAGCGTGACCAGGTTCAATGATTACAGAATATAACCTGAAAACTAGCATTAGAAAATAGAAGGTAAATTTAACCGTAATAATAATTTTTATAAAAAGAAATTTTAAAATAAATACAATTTGAACCGGAAACAAACAACAGAAGCTATTTTTCTTAAAAATTGTACAACTGGGAGCTTTTTGATGAATTTCTGTTGCTTCTTCTATTCCTTTAATCACGATATATTAGTTTCTAAAATAATTTCCATAAATAAAATGCGCATTTAAGGCATTTCGTGGTAATTGTAAGCTCGTAATAAAGACATAAAAATGTTAGCACGTCTATAACAAGCCCGTAAATCAGCGTCGATAATTATTGAATACATAGAACAATATAAATGCAAATCCTAGTTGTAATAAGATTGCACTGGGAGTCCCGACACCAAAAATTCCAATCCTGGATTGATCTCCCTAGAAAACCAAATTAAAACTTGTACCTTTCTGAAAAATCCAAAATCAAATCAATAACTTTTCACAAAAGTAGGGCTCAAGTTGACAGCTTCATAAACACATCGACCAGTTTGCGCAGACTGAAAAAATAAAAAGACATCGCGCGTCGTCGAATTCCTTTGTGTTGGAGCAGAAAATTATCCTTGGTTCGAGGGGCTTCAGGACGAAGTCCTGGCGAAGTGTAGCGACTAGAAAGCAGGTGTCCAGTGCTTATGCGCAAACCTCTGCAGGATCGGTAATCGCTATCAGATATGTACCATGTCGCCGATGGCTTTACTTCAGTCGTCTTGCCGCCTCCGACCTCGACAGCCGCCCCCAATCAACCACACTGCTCCAACGTGACAGCCGATACATCACACAGGTTGGTGCAAATTTTTATTGATCTTTAAAAGCACAAGTTTTTTATTACACTGATAAAATTTGTCTGGAGATAACAAATGACGTATTTTGGTTATTTATAAATTATTTAGATTTTTTTTTTCTACAACTAATCAATGAACGGAATGAGTTGCGGCACTAAAAATAATTATTTCCCGTTTCTTTACTCATATTTAGCTTAAGTTTATTTTTACAAAACGTCTATTAATACTCAAAATTACCCAAGTACGTTCGTAGAAGTTCCAAATTTATTGTTTCTCATCCAAAAATAGTTAGGCATGTTGCACACGAAAGCTCCAAATTTTTATCTACTTCTGTCATAAAAAATTTTGGTTTAAGACATAAAACAAACCTTGATCAATATTTTTTTAAGTGCATGCAACTCTGTCAAAATACCACTCGTGACATCAAGTCCCAAGATAGTAAGGATTGTAATCAAATATGCAATAGATCTGTTGACCTTTCTAGGAAAAGCTCGCTTAAAAAACATTCTTGCAGCTTTCATGCGATTCACTGTGCAATATGTATTTGGTTGTTTGAAAAAGCGCCTGATAATGGAGAAGGGTTGAGAAAAGATCGGCGACTCCGCGGTCTATTAATTCGAGTTCCACCTCTGACCTCTGACCCTTCTCCGCTACTGTCTTTCCGAGCTTAGAAGGCAAATCAATTTTGCGTTTTATCAAGATTAGAATGATATACCGGCTGTACCAAAAGTTTTGGCACAATTTTCAAAAATCTGAATCAATCAACAAGTTATAATGTTTATTTATTGTGGCTTAATAGTATAGCTAGGGTATTTCTACAAGAAAATGTGTTTAAAGTTAACAAACCTAACTGTTTTTACCAACTTAGCCATAATTTTACGTTTTTAAAAAAATTTAGGTTTTTCATGTTTACCTGTCGTGTGTCGAACTTGGTCACACCCATATTTGTTTAAATTTTTTTTAGTTATTGCTTAACTTTAGTCATATTTTCTTGTAGAAATATCTGAACTGTAACAAGTGACTACAATATCAAAAAGGAAATGGATTAAGCAGAGAACAGCTTCGTTATTATTTATTAAAACTTCTTATAACTACTTTCTGCTTCCTATTCATAATTTTTCTAAACTTTTAAAACACCATACAAAAAAAGTTTAGACTGAACTAATCTCTCAATCATATTGTTGATTTTTTTCTTTAATATTATGACGTATAACCTCTATTCGGATTTGTTTCGATGTAAACGGTTGGATTTCAATAAAATAATATATTTAACAAGAAATTAATATACAATTTATACAAGTAACCCAAAAATAACTTTAGCTTATATTAGCTTGAATAATCACCCGAAGAATCGCTTTCTTTTACTAAACCGAACTGCTGCCAACAATAGAGCGAAGGTGGGACACATTTCTATCCCCAAACCAACGCACTAACGCTGATGTCGTCGCTTCTACTTCTTACAAATTCGAGAATAAAGTAACTTCAGTTTCTATACTGTTTACTATTATTTTATTAATTTATTTTACAACTTCGGAAGAAATTTTTACTGTTGCAAATTTTCATTTCGGTTATTTAATGTTTCCATCTTATCTAAAAGAAATATTTTTTCACTCGTAGATTTTCACGTGCTCTTTACTTTTCTTTGTTTTTTTGGTTTTTTTTTCAATTGTTTTTTTCAAGTTGTAGAGTTTCTTTGTTTTTCTAGAATATTACACTGCTATTTTTTTCCGTCTAATTGAATCTCTCAAATAAAGTCAGGTCGTGGCTAGATAGAGCCCACAGACTCTAAAGCCAAAAAAGAAAGAGGAAAACCCTCTGAAGTTCTGTTAAAATTATCTCTTGCTCTTTTTCTATCAAACAGGTTTCTAGAATTTTTTACCATTCTAGCAACGTTTAATGTTTTTCTAGATTTTTTTTTAATTTTTGACGTAGTTTTCCAACCTCTTCTGGCTCTCTTTTTCTACTATCAATGAATCTATTCTCAAATTCTTCTAGGGACGTTCTTCCTCTTCCAAAAACATTCTTTATTTTATTTTTCTTTGAGTTTACCTTTCTTAGCTTCTTGTAGAATTTCTTTTAGCTCTTTTTTTCTACTAATGATTGTTTCCTAAATTCTTTTTTGTTCACACAGACTATTTTCTAAGCTTTCTACGATCTTTCTCTGTTTTTACACAAACGTTTTTTGCTTTTTTAGAATTTACTTTAATTCCTCTTGTTCTTTTTTACATTTACTTGTAGGTTTTTATGCGTTCTTTACTTTCTTTTTTTCTGTTTTTTTTACATGTATTTTTTATACTTGTTTTTTAAATTCTAATTGCCTAAACTTTCTTTGTTTTAGAATATTACATTGTTTTTTTTTCTGTCCAACTAAAACATTGTTTTAAAATCTTCTATTCTTCTAGAAATCTTTAAAGTTCTTTTCGATGCCTCTAACTGCTTCTAGCTTTCTTATTCTACCAACATCTTCTAGAAACTTTTTTCCTCTTTCAGATACTTTTTTATCTTATTTTTCTTTTAGTCTACATTTTTCAGCCCCTTATACAATTTCTTTCATCTATATTTTTTTTTCTACTAATTGTTGTTTCTCAAATTCCTTTTCTTGTTATAGACACTGTTTTCTAAGCTTTCTACAATTTTTTTCTATTCTAACAGAATCTTTCTTGAAACGCTGTTTATTCAATACTTTGAAAAACTTCTTCAACTTCTCAACAGTTTTTTCTGATGAAGGAAATCTGATAATTAAATAACCCAATAAAATAAAATACTTCTGTATTTTTACTTCTTTACTTCCAAAGCTTTCTTATTTTATCAATCAACGCATCGTTTCTCTAGCAACTTTTTTCTTTGGCCCGAAACTTCCCTTCTGATTGTTGTTTTCCAAATTCTTCTTGTTTTTATAAACACTTTACTCTACGATTTTTATGATCTTACAGAATCTTTTCTTGCTTTTCTAGAATTTATTTTTATTCTACTTGTTTTTTAAGACGCCGCCGCCGTTTTTTCAACTCATTTAAAACGTTCTTTAATTTTTCGAAAATTCTTTCTGATGAAGTACCTGCACTTGTCACCTTGTCAGGTCAGGTTAACCTTGTCAGCTAATAAGTTATATACAAATATCCCCCGTTACATTACTTTACATTGCTCTAACTAATAAAGCACGTGCTTTGTGGCTTGTGTGGGTTTGAATGTCGTAAAGTATTATTACCACACTAGTGCGCTAAAGTAAAATTTAGTTTGTAATGGTATATTAAAACACGAGTTTCTAAACGTAATTTTGTTGTAGAAATTAAGCCTATAAAGGGCCCGAAATGCGTATTTTATAAACAGTGTTTTATGACTTACTAAACTCGGACTTCGACCTCGTTTAACAACTCTCTTCTTGGACGTTTTAATAATTCTAATCTCTTCTAAACCTCTTTTTTAAATAGTTCTCGTTGATAGAATGTTAAATAACTAAAATTACCTTAAATAAATTTAAAAAAAAATGATTTTGTTCAAGACACGATGTATTGTAGCAATTATTGTAATATACAGGGTGTGTGTGTTACGTAATGATACTCACTAAAACAAACCTAATACCCAAATTTGCCCTTTCTAATATTGGTGGTTTTTGAGAAAGCCCTTCAAGCATTATTTCAAAGAGGGTTATAACTTGTTAAAATTTCTAAAATAATTTTAAAAACATCTTGACCTGCGACAAGCAATAAAACTGATCCGTATGGACTCTGAGTCAATAGTCCAAGACCTAATAAATTTTAAAAACTTTGCTACTTTTATTTAAACAATGATTCATCAAACTTACAATTTATAGGCATTGTTTGTTTTGTTAAACTAGGAATTAATAATTTATATATGGTGATATGGCTTTTTATAGAAGGTATATTAACATATCACGCACCAAGTATATCGTGGAATTTATTCAGGTAATTACTTTACCTAAATTTGTTTTATGGAAATTGGGGGAATTATCTCTCGAGAGATTTTTCCTGCAAGATTCTAAATCACGGATTTGTTTTCATAAGCTGACATTTACTAGAATAAATGGGAGAAAGAAAAAAATAAACACTTTTTAATTTATTTCGATAACTACAAGCGAATTTTTTTATTTTTGTACTAAAACACTCAAAACACTTCCTGAAAATTTCAATTTTCAGTATCACGACAAAACCCTTTCGTGACTATTCTCAAGTACCAAGTATTCGAATAGCATCATGAGTGTAAATCATATGTTGAAACGACCCTAACAATCAATATCATATTTATAGTTTTTTGAACCTTTCTGAAAGTATCGTATCGTGTTTTAAGCCATCAAATATGATTTTATCTTATGCTTGTTGATCGTTGAATACTAAATTGCGTCTGAAAAACACTCGATACGCGAATATTTTTTTCCCCAATCAGAAAAATTGCTCTCTGACATTATCATCCTCAAAGGGTTGAAATGTCACGTTTATTGATGAATAAATAATCGTGATTAGAGAAAATATCAATTACACTCTTCGACAATTTTCCATTTCTTGCAATTTATTTTTAGAATATCTTATTAATATTACAGCAGAAATAAGTTAATTAGATTTGTTACGTAGCGCTACCACAAGAAATAATAGATTGGTTGTATAAATAGAAATACACTAGCTATAAACTTGACAGGTGTTACAATTTTACTACTCAATGGTGGCAAGAAAGATAAAAATTTCTCGGTTAGATTAATTCTTATATAAGAAGCAAAGGTCAATTTACTTAACCTATAAATTAATAGTTTCTCTCAAAAAATGTTTCCGAAATTTTAAGAAAAAAATTTCGTCTTCACTAACCAATCTTTATACAACGTTTTACAAGAGCTTAACGTCTTCATTTTGACTTTAGTTAGTGTCAAGTTTTAGCTGAAGTATATTTGCGACAAACTTTCCTAAGCACTTACATTATTTATGAGCGAAAATCCTTTTATAACTGGTAATAAAACATTGCGACTGAAGGATGAATTGCAAGTTTTCGTGACACCTGTGGCGTCTTATAAATGTTGCATATCTATTTCAGAATCTGTCACAAATCAAAGATAGGAAAAATATTGCCTGAAATATTGATCTGCTGAAAAAACTTGCTCAACTTAACTAATTTACAATCAATTGACATGAAAACTCGATACAGGAGTTCTAAAAGTGTCTCCTTTTTTAGTTACTATACTTAGCTATACCAGCGCCACGTTTCAGAGAGTTGACGTCATCAAAAAGTTTACTAAAACGCAAATTAACAAGCATGAGATCAGGGGCGCATCGATGTTTTGGGGCTAAAGCCTTGTAACTTAGACAAAATTATTCAAATACAAAGACAATTACAAAGACGTTTCGGCTTTTCTTGCTATCACCAGCTTTTCTTACTACAAATTTTTGCTCACCCATGTTCCATGTCAATTTAGATCAAGGCTCTGGAAGCCAATATAAAATTTAAATTCTACTTTTAGAAATTTAATTCCGGATTATATTTCCGGATTTTACTAATATTCTCCGGATTTTGTATTAAATAGTATAAAAATTTGTAAAAGACATCTCTCTGGATTTTAAAATTAGGAAAATATCGACTCCAGCTGTGGTTATACTAAAACAATATTGCTTTTGTCTTTATCGATTTATAAGTTGATAAGAATTATGAGGTCTAGCAACCAAAATTAACAAAATTATCTCTCCAGACTTCCCAATACGTCTCCCAATAATAAAAAAATATTGTTTTTTTATTTACTAACTTAAAATTAGTAAAAAAACATTATTTTTGGGTTCTAAAATGTCGCCTCCAGCTTCTAAAATAGTAAAACTACGACTCCAGAATAAGTCCAAGTGAGTGATATAATCTTTAAGCTTCTAAAGTTACAAAAGTGGTGTCATATGTGACTTTATTGAATAAAAATTTGATAAAAAACATTAATTTAGGCTTCTGAAATTAGTAAAATTACAGCTACGGATTTCAAAATGACGCTTTCGGGTTCTAATACCGAACCTAAATATTATCTTTGTATTTATTAGTCCAAAAATGGGTAACAAATATTTCTAAATTCTAAAACAAGTAAAATATAGTCCCCGGCTACTAAAATTACTAAAATAATATCACCTTTGTGTCTATTGGTATAAAAATTAATAAGATATATTGTGTGTAACTTCTGCAATAGCAAATTTATTTTTCCCTATTTTAAAATTAGGAAACTCTTGCCTCCGACTCCCAATAGTGGAAAAAATTTGTTTGTATTTATTAATTTCAAAATTAGTAAATCCACTTTGGTTTCAAAATTTTATAAGATTACGTTTTGAGATTTTAAAATTAGTAAAATATTGCTTTCATTCTTTAAGAAATCTCACTTTTATAATTCAGAAATTAGTAAAAAAAATTGTTTTTAGCTTTTAAATCAGTAAAAGATTGCCTCCGATTTTTAATATTGGACAAAATTTTGCTTTTGTATCTAATGATTTAAAAATTGACAAGAAATATTGTCTCTGGCTTAAATACTTTAGTAAACTGTTATCTCCGGTTTCTACTAGTGAAAATAATTTGATTTTGTCTATTAATTGCAAAAATTAGTCAAAAATATCTGCTTCGGCTACAAGATTTATTAAAATTATATTAAATATTGCTTTCGGTTTCCAGTCTTCAAAAAGTCTCAGATTTATAATTTAAAAATTAGTTAAACGGATTGTTTTTAGTTTTTAGATTAGTAAAAGATTGCCTCCGACTTTTAATATTAGAAAAAATGTTGTTTTTGTATTTATTAATTAGTAAATTGTATTTATTAATTAGTAATTATTTATTAATTAATTAGTAAAAAATATCTATTTTGGCTTCAAAATTTAAGAAAATTACGTTCTCAGATTTCAGTATCAGTAAAATATTACTTCCGGCTTCCAGTCTTAAAAAAATCCCAACTTTATAATTTAAAAATTAGTAAAATACATTGTTTTAGTTTTTAAATTAGTAATAGATTGACTCCGACTTTTAATATTGGAAAAAATGTTGCTTTTGTGTTTATTATTAATGTAAAAACTGATAAGAACCATTGATTTTGGCTTATATATTTTAGTAAACTGTTGTTTTTGGCTTCGTATAGTGAAAATATAACTGATTTTGTATTTAATAATTTGAAAATTAGTAAAAAGTATCCACTTTGGTTTCAGAACTTAATAAAATTACGTTTTCAGATTTTAAAATTAGTAAATTGTTGCTTCTGATTTTCAGTCAAAAAGTCTCTCTTTTATAATTCGAAAATTAGTAAAAAAGATTGCTTTTAGCTTTTAAATTAGTAAAAGATTACCTGCGACTTTTAATATTGGACAAAATGTTGGTTTTGTACTTATTAATTTAAGAATTGATAAAAAATATTGTCTCTGGCTTATACACTTTAGTAAACTGTTGGTTCCGGCTTCCAGTAGTGAAAAAATTTTGATTTTGTATTTATTCATTCAAAGAATTACTAAAAATAGTATTCTTGGCTTCTAACATGAGTAAAATTCTCGCTTTTATTCTCAATATTGGACTAGAATGTCGCTGTTGTAATAGTAGTAATTCTAGTTAAATACAATTTTTATAATGAACTCCCCTTCTTAAAAATATTTTCGAATGCGCCACTGCAACATATTGTTGTTTTTATTAGTAATTTAACTTGAATTTTAACTAAAGCCTACGGGTGTTCAAGCCTGAATGCAAAAACTATGACGTTACAAACGTGGCCAAAGCGGTAAAACATAGAAAGTGAAAATTTTCAGTTGAAATAGTTGTAAAACGAACTTTAAAAATATGGTCATGTAGAGGATTAAATTCTTAATATTTGGATAAACCTAATATTTGGAAAAAACAAAAATACATTTAAGTACTGGAACATGTAAAAATCTATTGAAGCGTCTCTAGGGCTTAAACAACTACAATTAATTGGACTTTACTTTTGTTCTAAAATTTTTTTGTATCTTTTGCCATTTGCGCAGCTTTTTAAAATAATGCCAGCGCTGCAGAAATCTTAAACTTTCAATATTTCTTTTAAATATGTTCCAGTAATTTTTTTAATACAAAACTTTATTACTCATTTAATACTTTATATATAACAGTTTTTTTATACGTTTTGAAAGCTTTCTCAATAGAAAATTTTAATTTTTTTTGGTTTACCGCTTTGTCAACTTTTGTGACATCACAGTGAAGGTAATGGGCTGGATCCGGGTTTGTAGGCTTCGTGTCAACGCACTAAAGGGTGTCTTGCGTATACTCGTATCTCATTCATTGTTTTCTTTTCTAATAGATATTTTTCTGTTATTTATTGTCGCCATTCCGAAGTGTGCGTAGTTGTTAATAATTGATAGAGAGCCTGCCTGATCAATTTAGGGCGCGTATCGTTAGTCATTATTCTTTCCCAGTACTTAAGGGATAGGCCAAAGACAAAACGACAAGCGATAAATCCCGCGAAGGAGGCAATAAATCCCGAACTTTTTAGCAATTCACCCTCACTGAAAAACAACCCCGAAAAATGCTTGAATTATATCAAAAATGCACAAGCGATCAACGGTGTTGGTGAAATCCGAAATTTAAATGTGGAGCGCAACAATGATTCGATAATATATGGGACACTTAACAATATTACCAACCCCCTCCCTGAATTCGCGCGGAATATGGCTGCAATATATTCCGTCTATACGTGAAATCAATGTGTTCAGTTGGGTTGCTATGACAACGCGCTGTTGTTATAGCAACGACGTCGTTGCACAGACGCCATGACGTAGCAAATCGGCGAAATTCGGGATTCTTCGACGATGCGCGAATTTTTTCACATTTTGTTTCGCCCTGACCTGATTATTATACAATTTCATTTCGCCGCGAGCTATTTTACCGGCTTTACCTTAATTTACTTTCATATTGGTATTTGTACCGAAATGAGATTGTTTATTGGCGGGTCTGTTCGCGCCACAAAATTTATTAATATTGGACAGTTGTAAATACAACTCAAGGTAAAAAATGTGGACGCTCTTCTTCGGCATTGTCCTTTTTCGCGTCCTTTGGCCTGATTTTTATTCGACTTGTGTCACTCGCAGCTGTTCATTCTGATGCTTTGCTCCTTTTCCTTTCCTAAATTAGAATCATAGCATCAATTTTCTGAACAATACCTACTCTACACTAAACCAAAAGTAAAATTTAAAAAAAAAACATTTTTACCAAATGTTTTTATTAAACTCACTCTTGTCCGTCGATTTCTCTGCTTTGAATCTTGCAGGGAAATTTGAGCCAGTTCCTGAAATTTTGTATAATATTTACTTTAATTAATAAATTTTTCAGCTAAATTTTGGCTTTACTGGTTTTTCTTTTAAAATTACAGAATGCTTTATAAGTTTATTTCTATCAAAATTTAAAAAAAAAAATAATTTTAAAGTAAAAATTACAAAACTTTTTAAAAACATTTAATTAGCAAACAAAAATTAAACAACAATTCAGCTTACCCAAATTTCATTGAAACTAGTAGACATAAAAACAGCAAATAGTAAAAATGAATCAGAGCAGAGGCATTGATAGAAGATTCTCAGTAAAAACGAGGAAAGTAAGCAAGCACAAGCAGAAAAATAAATATCTGATATATTTTTGGTCTTAAAATATATTTTTTTAAATTACAAAAATGTACAGGGTGTTCTAGAATTATTTGGCACAAATTTAACCTTTATTAACTTAGACCAGTACAAGATGAATGCCTGTAAAATTATTGTTCTGCGGCTGCGCTGATCAAAATTGAAAGATTTTGAGATGTTTTTTTTTAAATACCTCAAAAAAATTTCTAGTTATTGCAGTTTATATTTAAGGCAGATATTTGAGCCATATTTCATTAAATTTGCTTAATTTTTGCCAAAACTTCTGAAGACATTCTTTCAGGACATTGACAGATATTATCTAAAGAACACGATTTTATTACTTTTGTTACAGAATGTAATGCAGAATTTTTTTTATTCTTGCAAAATCTTGATTAAACGCGCCATTTTTGACAAAAATTGAAAAAAAACAAAAAAAGGTTTAAAAAGAGCTTTATATAGTAATATAATTGTTAAAAAATAGTTGAAAAGACGTTATTAACACTTTTAAAGATTGTTGTCATTTGTTTTAAAATGAACCTTTTAATTTTATCTTTATGAAATCCTTTTTGAGATATTGTAAAAAAGGGCTTCTCAAAATAATTAAAAGGGCTCCATAATATACTAGTTAAAAGGGCAGCCATGAAATAAAAAAGATGTTATTAACACTATTAAAAATTATTGTCATTTATGTTAATATAAACCTGTTATTTTTATTTTTATATAGCATATTAAGTATGGAAGACGGTAAGGAATGCTTACCGTTCGAAGACAATTGTTTGGAGGAGGAGCGAAGCGACGACTCCAATTATTGTCTGAGAACGGTAATCCTTAACGTTCGACATGCTTATAACGTTTTTTGCGCGATTGGAGTTTCTAGAATAAAAATAATAATTTATATCAATACATTTGTGATAATCGGGAAGATTGAAACTGAAAACTTTGGGTGGCTGTTCCATGGTTGCTATGGTTTTGTTCCAAACAAGTAAAATTGTCTTTTTGATACAATCATTCCTACATAGTTCTGTTTTGTGTTTCTGTTTTCGAAGCAAATATGAGCGATAGTGATGATCTACCGGATGATTTAGAAGACGCTTGGCAAGAAGGATGTTCGGCAATGATTCCAGAAAAATCTAAAGCCCGATATGAACAGACATACAAGTTGTTTAAGGAATGGCGTAAAGCAAAGAAGATTTCTGTAAATGAAAAGAGCTTGTTAGCGTATTTTGTGGTGAGAAGTGGACACTTGAAGGCCGCAGGCAGTTTATGGGCGGAGTATTCTATGCTGAAGAGTACAATTTTTCTCCATGATGCTATCGATATTTCTAAGTTTGTTACATTAATTGCTTATCTTAAGAGAAAAAATATTAGATATCGGCCTAAAAAGGCTAAAATTTTTACCAAAGAAGACATGAAAAAATTCTTGAATGAAGCACCAGACGAACAATTTGTAATTCAAAAGGTATGTTGTATGATGAGGTGGTACATCTGAGTTCTAAGGAAACAATATATTTGCAGGTAGCAATGATATTGGGAGTATCGGACGCTTGTAGACGAGAGGAATTGTACAATATTAAAATGAGTGACATAGAAGAACGTGAAGAAATGTTTATAGTAAATATTCCAAATACAAAAACGAATATTCAGCGAACGTTCACAGTTATTAATAAAGAAAATGAAGCAGTTCATTATTTGGAAATACTTCGAAAATACATAAGAATTCGACCAAGCAACCCAACGTCAGATCATTTATTTCTGAACTATCGAAATGGCAAATGCCCTAGGCAAGTCACAGGAAAAGGCACAATTGGAGGCTGGCCGTCAAAAATTGCAAAGTATTTAAAGTTGCAAGCCCCTGAAGGTTTTACTGGACACTCGTTTCGACGCACATCGGCTACACTTTTGGCGAATAACGGAGTTGATGTGTTGGGACTAAAAAGACATGGTGGGTGGCGTTCATCAACGGTGGCCGAGAGTTACGTGGAAGATTCCCTCCAAAACAAAATTGAATTTGCTCATAAAATTTTACACAGCGATGTTGGTGGACTATTACAACAACCTGGGACTTCTACGTCGGAAAGTTTGTCTATTAACACTAGAAACTCAAATGCGAGTGGTATTACTACTATTAATTATAATAATTGTACATTTAATTTTAATAAATAAATCGCAAAATTGTTTTTTTTAGATTTAATTGCTTACCGTTCACTGAACGGTAAGTGAATTACTTACCGTTTTGTTACACGTAGCAACCAGTAACAGCAACCTACCGTCGTGGAAACAGGCACAGTAAACTGATAAAAACAACCGATCGCGCAAAAAAGTATCTTTTGAGAGTTTAAAAAAATATTTTTTCAAAATCATTAAAAGGGCGTCATGAAATAATAGTTAAAAAGGCAGCCATGAAATAGAAAGACGTTTTTAAATATTATTTTTATTTATTGTTGTTTAAACCTGTTTTTTTTATCTTCATAAAAGGCCTTTTATGAGATTAAAAAAAAAGACTTAGAAAACTGTAAAATTACAGAAAGGGCTTTATAAAATAATAGTTACAAAACCTCATGTTTTTATCACTTTTAAAGATTGTTGTCATCTACTTTAAAATTTATCTCTTATTTTTACCTTTATAAAATCTTTCTTGAGAGATTTAAAAAAAGCCTCTCAAAATCATTAAGAGGGTTTTATAATTTAACAGTTCAAAGGGCAGCCATTAAATAAAAAGACGTTAATAACACTTTTAAAGATTATTGTCATTTATTTTAATACAATTCTGTTATTTTATCATCAGAAAATATATTTTAAGAAATTAAAAAACTCTTCAAAATTTTGAAGAAAGATTCATAAAATAATATAATAGTTAAAAAATGGTCTATGAAATGAAAAAACGTTACTAACACTGTTAAAGATTATTGTCATTTATTTTAATATTAACTTCTTATTTTTATCTTTATAAAAAACTTCTTAAGATATATTTTTTTTTCTAAAATTATCAAAAGGACTTAATAAAATAATAGCTACGAGACAGCCATGAAATAAAAAAGACGGTATTATTTTAATATTTATTTTTATTTTCATAAAATACCTTTTGAGAGATTTCATAAAATAATACTTAAAAGGACGGTCATGAAATAAAAAAAGGTGTTATACACTTTTAAAGATTATTGTCATGTTATTAACACTTTTAAATATCTTAGTATTAACTGTTATTTTTATCTTTGTAAAAAGCCTTTTGAGAAACTACAAAAAAATTTAAGATTGTCAAAAGAATCGTAAAAGTCGACCGAAAAAACTATTTTTTGGCCTTGGCACAGGGTGTTAGTGAAGTAACTTTACAAATTTTAACAGGTGATAGCTCTCGTTCCAAGGATGCTAAAAAACTAAAATTGTCTTATGCAAATCTTTATAGATTTGAGATATACAATGGAGAAGTTTTTGCTCTTTTTGGAAAAAAATTCTACAGCGTGTATCTCAAAAATTACTAATATTTGAAAAGGCAAATTTGGATATTTAGTATCCTTTCAACAATGGCAATTCGTGTTCAAAGAGCACAAAAAATGTATAAAAAATGAATATCTGTTTTGACAGTTACAACAACAATGACATTTACAGTAATAAAAATCTTAATTAAAATGGCTGAAATTGTACAGTTTAAAAAACTATGTACCAATAATATGATTTTTTAAATAAAATTGAGAACAAAAAATGGAGAATAAATACTGCAGATGGACTTATAATTATTCAATAGTCTTAGTTATAGAAAATTCAAAAATCTTTTAATCAAAATTACTTTACACGCTAAAGTGGTAGCCTAGGTGTCGTATTTCTCTAAAACTAAAAGAGATTTTTTTAAATATTTGTTTCATTTCTCTGTGGACCTTAGTTAACAGCGTATCTGGCACGCTTGTTTTGAAACATCATCCTGTATATATTTTCTTGAAAAGAAGCTTTTACATTTATTAGATCTCTTGAAGGTATACAAAATTTGGCGCCAAAAAACGAAAAAAAGATCGCATCTTTTTGGATAGGGGAGACACCAGACGGCGTCATTTAGGTAACGACATCTCGCTATTCTCTTCTATTTCTCCCTTGAAACAAGAATCGTGCATTGTTTTGATATCCATTGATTTTTTACCTAAAACTTTCCATATTCAACAAATAACTGTTCGACAGGAAAATTTACAACTTTTCCCAACCCCGACATTCCTATATGTCTAAAACACTGACACCACTCCATGTCACAACCCCAAAAACAATTTGGAAATTTTCATTAATGAATTAGTTCCACGCGAGATTTGATTATGAAGTGATTAGAATTTTGAGTTGGTGAATAGCAAATTTATTTGCTTTGGAATTTCAGATATTTCTAATTTAATCATAACACGTAGCTGCAATAATTTATAATTTGAAAATGAGGGTTTTTTCAAGAAACTTTTTTCAAACTTGAACGGATGAAATCAATTTTTCGTAATAGCTGAGCTGAGAAATAGAATGAAAAGAAGGATCAGTCTTGAAAGAACTTGAAGTTGTTTTATTATTAAACACGAACGTAACCTACCCAAATAACTTTGCGCTTAATTTAAGTACACTTAGAGATTGTATTTCAATATTTATTAATTTATTTGTGAAAGTTATTAATTTTGCGAATCTCTCTAATTGCAAATATGATCTCATCTCTCTATTATTATTACTCATAATAATTATCTTAAATATTGTAACCTTGTACTAGATAAATTCATTTTGACGATAATTTATTTTTTTTAACTATCAATTTGACAAAGATATAGGCATAAATTTAGGCAGACTTTATTTTGATATAATGGACGAGCAAGAAAATTATCAATTTAGGTCGGCGCTGATTGAAGCAATGAGCTGTTGATATCATTTATTTAATTAACAAGTTTGATAATGAAAACAAATAATAGTCAAGGCTTTACAGCCAAGAATAGACCTAAGCTAATTAATAAAGGAGTTACAGCTAATTAATAAACCCAAACATTACATCTTTTAAAAGTTATTTGTATTTTCACTTATTTCACCGATTAGAGAATTAAAATACTGTTACGAATAAATATTTAAAATAAATAAGTGAAAAAGAGTTCGAGTAAATAGCTTGAGAAAATACCAGAAACCTACGGTTATATAAAGAGGAGACATTGACTGGGCAGTTAGTCAGTTAGTGAGAAATAAGCAAATCGTAGGCTGTTTATTTTTTTCAAAAATTGACTTGTATTTGGTTATTTCTGACAAACTTGTTACAACATAGATATTCTGGGTATATATTTGTTATTGAAACGAGCTGTATACTTTATATCAAATAATAACAAAAAGAAATTTATTGTCAAACAGTCACTACAGTCACGCTATTAAATACTTGTTTTATAACTTCTCCACAGGGCATTACGTTTTAATTGGTTTTAAAATTTTACTGCACAGTACCTAAAATGTCATAAAACGGTTTGTTTGTACTTTATAGATTCTTATCATCTCATACAGATGTCATAGGATTAAACTATTGTGATCAGTTATTAACGACATTATTACAGATTGCTGTTAGATTTTCATGAATTATTTAAAATAAAACAAAGTTATAATTGCACAAAATTATTTGCTTCACTGTATATTTGAAAAAATTATTTTGAAAATTTAATTATAATTTATTTTTCTAAATTCTACGATTATACTATATGCAACAACAAATTTAGGATTTGACAATTTGGCAAATTTTGACATTGACATAAAAAAATATGTAAATTAGTTACAATAACAATTATTAATGTCAAAATTGACAAGAAAGGTTGCGTTACATGTTTTGATTGTGAAAACCAAAATTTGATCTCCAAAATTTATTGTCTCAAATAGTATCAATATTTTTTAATGTGTTAAAATCCACATATGATAAAAATCTGCAAGAAATTTTGTTCTACCTCAACTGATAACAAAATTATAATCTAAAAATTGCTTATTATAAAACGTATAAGAAAAAAATTTTGGCCTAGGACTACTACAGGTTTTTCAGGTTAGGTCAGGTCAGGTTAGATCAGTATCTTTTGTTTTTACTAAATTACTAAACGATTTTTTGCTGAAAACTTTAAGTAGACAAAATAATGTAAAAAACTATTTAAAAAAAAAGTTAAGAAGATTAGAAAATTTGTATGAATTTTTTACTGAACAAATTCGTCTTCGCTTCGGACTGTAATATTTTCTCTCACACTGTAATCTTCTGTTTTCAGTACTTGAGTCATAAGAAACTAATCTTAACTACTTTATAAATTTTTACTTTTCATTTCTGTTATAAGAGCTTCTTTAAAAAAAATCTGTTAAATAAACAGCTTCGGGCTGCTGATGTCTCTTTTCTGCCCTTCCGATGTAATATCCTATTTTGCGACTTCGCCTCTTTAAAAAACTAAATTTTTGGTCATCCATTTTTGTTTTGACAGTTACAACAATGTTGACATTTGAAATATTTTAAAAAAAACTTAATTAAAATGGCTGGAATTCTATAGTTTAGAAAGTTATGTTGACATATTTTTTTGAATGATTGAATTATTTTACTGAACAAATTCGGCTACGCCTCGGACTGTAATATTTTTTCTCGTACTGTAATCTTCCGTTTTCAGCACTTAACTCGTAAATAACTATACGTGACTACTCTATAAACTTTTTACCACTTATAAATGAATTTCTAAAATTAATTATTTCAATTTAAATGCTCATCTGAGTTTATATGACGTTGTAATACCGTTTCTTGGCTGTTTAATTATAATTATAGTATGCAGAATCATGCTACCAAGCGGAAGTATTAGATGAACCTTAGTATTAAAGTTCATCTGGAATTTATATCGTCTTTATTATTTTAAGAAAGGAAGACGTAAAATTGTTGAAAGACGCTTTATTTAATTATACAGACTGTCCCAGAAATAATGAATCAAAACAACGCGGTTGAACAAGGAACGGAACACGTCTTTACTAAAAAAAAGGTTAATAGGTTTTCCACCATTTTTCAACCCTTTTCTCTTGAGTTATTACTCTATATGGTATAGTAAAATAAAAATTGAACTTATCCAATTTTCGTTTTCATCTAATTGTAATTAAGCAATCGCTGGAGTGCTTGATAAAATAAATTTCTTTACTGAAAATGGTAAATTGGTAAAATTATCCTTTCGACTGCGATTAGTGGCTTCCCTTATCTAAATGAAAAACGGTTGGGCCGGATAAATATTTCCTTAGGCCCATCAAATCGGCCATAAAATTATATTTTGCTTACCTCATGCTATAATATCGTTTTATTATGCTATGACAATACATAAAAAATTTATACCGTCTGTTTGTGTGAACCGCGACTTTTTTTCAAACCAACCACCAGTTGATAGTTAAGTATGTTTTATTGTGTTGCGTTTATTGTATATTTTCTCAACTATGGCATCCACTTGTTGAGTAAATGCAAACCTCGCAAGATCCAAAACTGATCAAGTTAAGCCTCCACGAATTCTGAAGTGAAACAAGCGCGATTTCCTTGACTTTCCTGCAGGATTTGTCGAGAGAGAGCGAAGCAGGAAATAGTTTCGCAGGCCTAGTGTCGGGGAACCCCAGAAACCAACTGTAATAGATTTGAATTTGGAAAAAGTTGTGTAATCAAAGTCTCTTGTGCAGAAACTTGTACCGTATATTTTCTCATTTTGTTTTGTTTCTGTCTACACTCGATTATTTCCCCCACCTTTGCAACCATAGAGCGGGAGCTCTCACCCCGAAATCTCCATTTCAAAAGGGTTTTTAGGGATAATATTATATACCAGGATCAATAATTCCTGAGGCGGAAAGAACCGGCTTTGGCCGGAGGTTACCGAACGCTGGCGTCAATAGATTCAACAATATGAACTGGTGGGGGTGGTTTACTAATATCTATAAACTTAGCGGCTTCCCTTCCACCATAATGGGCACCCCATCCAAACAGGGTATGTTTACCCAACAGTATTACATTCCATACATCCGTCGAATAGCGAGTGGAATCCTGCTTGGACAGGACTCTCGCAGAGCCAATCAAAGCCGTGTTTAACTTCGCGGGAATGTTCGAAATTCCTTTTAGCCAAAATCCTGAAACAGAAATTGACTTGTTTTTTCCGATCCGGATGATACAAAAAACGTTTTCCGGTTCCAGCAGGAAAAAAACCAAGACGTCCTGTTGGAGACTAACCACCTGTAGACCCCCATCTAGGTCAGTTAAATCGAAACATCTAACTGCGTGCAAATGACCCCTAAACTGCTAACTACATCCATTCAAACTCGATATTTCCTCTATATATTTAAATGATACTGCTTCGTTATTATTTCCGATGCAAGTTCAAGTTCAAATCAACTTAGATATCTGAAAAACAAAGATTTTTCAGGAGACTGAAAAGCGAAAAACTTTACACGACATCCCAATTTTCCTAAAAGTCATGCAAATATTTCATTCAACTAAAAGCTAAAGTAAATTAAATTATAATCCTGTCGACAGAACCTGGAACTATTACCTGGATTGTACCAACGTGGGCTTAGATCCTCACAAGGTTGCCCACGCTCTCAACCCACGAAATTTAAATCAATACAACTGATTATGCATAGATCACAAATTAGTTATTTTTCTAAATCAAAAAGGTCTTTGATGACTCTCAACGTGACAAATGGGTTTTACTCACGCCATTTCAGCCGACCAAAACAACCGATCATAGATAATTGTGATAAATAAATTAAAGACTGAGGGTTTTAAATTTTAAAATGAGAGCAATGACCAAAATTATGGGAAAATCGATGACTAGTCTATAATTAGAAATTCCGTTCAAGTTATACAGTGTTTTTTAAATTTGTGGGCAAATTTTAAAAGGTAATAGCTGAACCGATGGTAAATTTACTATGCTAATAGTTTAGGCCCTTAGAGACGCTTAAATATGAGAAAGAGGTGAACAACGCTTCTCACACTCGAATTTAAAAATTGTAAAATATAAAAATTTGTTAGAGCGGTTTGCCAATATCTATATTATTATAGAAACATTTATATATTTCTGTAATAAAATTTAAGAAGTGAAAGAGAAGACTAAACAAATTAAAGACTTTTATATGGCCATTCTAAAATTAAATCAATAAGCACCTAGCTGAGGAAATTTCTTCAAAAGGCAACTCTGGCGATTGTGCAGACGACAGGCTCGCAAAGAGTTGCAGGAACTTAAGACCAAAAACAGAGTCAAATCTTGTGGTTAACAGCAGTCCAGTCAATGCACTCTAAAAAAAATATTGGTTACAACCCTAAACGAAAATCTAAAGTGGGCTACAGGTTCAGTAAAAGGAGTTGTGGGCGTTAACACCTGTAAAATAGGTGTATTTGGGCTTTTAATCCCTGAAAAACGTAGTAGTAGATGACAGATCTGGTAAAAGAAGTCTTTTTCGTCGAAAGAAGAACGCGTATTTTGTAAATTTGAAATGGAATCTTTGCATTTCCGATTAGGTATCAAAACAGAATACCTACCAGTTTAAATAAGAATCTAATAATTACAACTTTGTGAGTGGAACACAAAACGCAACAGAAAACGTTCTCTGGAAACAACTAGAAGAACAGTGGAGCTTCACAGCAATGTTACAACGCTTCACTGTTTAATCTGATGACACAAGAGAAACAAAAGCAATTAACAAACTTAAGATGCCCAAAATTCTCCGAGGAAAGGTACAAGCAAACAGATTTTACAATGACCGCTATTCAAACTTTCTAATTTTAGGGGCAGAGCGATAAAATTTGTTTATTTCCAGAAAACAACTCTAATTCCACTTAAAATACATGCAGACTTTTAATATAAGGAAAATCAAAATTTTCTAAATTTGAAAGTACAATTTAGAGCGTTATTCTTTTGTTAAATTATGAAACATAACAGTTACAGTTAGCTACAGTTAGTTACAGTTAGATCATCAAGTGATGATCAAACAAATTTTCAAAATTTTACATTTTGATCTTAAATTATAAATTTTTATAACTCTTTCAGACATGACAGGATAGAATAACCAAAATATTTGTGAATGTCAAATTCTTGCAAATTTTATTGTTTCAAACATTAACAGAGTTGTCGTTCTTTAAAAAGTAAATAGGCTGTTCAAAACGGTGCAATAATTTTATTCTCAAAATTGTCTAAATGGGTTTTAAAATTTTGGGATAACTTTGCCAAATTTAGTGTCTCACATTTCAATAGCTATCACTGCATAAGTACATGATATATTGCATTCAAAATTTTCTGAAGCTCGCATCTTGTTCTAGTCACCAGATTTTATGCTGTTTTCTTGATCATTAAGACTCGGTAAAGCAACAGACTATTTATTTAATTTTTTCATAATTTTCCCGCTAATCTGCTAAGTACAATTTCGAAAAGTGCGGCGAAATTAATATTTAGTTTTATTTTAAATAAGCTGATAACCGGATAACCGATGTCTACTGTAGGCACATATCAAAATTGCCCCTAACTCCTTTGTTATGCATTATTTCTTTCTCTAGAATCTGATAACAAAGAAGTCAGACTGCATCAGTCAAAAGCCAGACCTCAATTTTCAATCAGTGAATTTATTTCAGCGCTGACGCTGAAAAATTGAAACTTTTATGACTGAAATCAGGAACATCCGTTGATAGCAAATTATTCTTCAGCCTTGACATCATCTAACTAGCCCAGAAAGCAGAAAACTAGATAGTTCTTTGTGTCTGCAAAAATCAATAACTAAAAAAAAACGTTTAGGTCTATTTCAGTTGCAGTTATAATTATTCATGAATGGGAATAATGAGATGCTATAAAACGTAAACACGTTATTACAACCCCCTTACAACCCTCGATTTCCGAATCAACAAGTAATGTGTGCGTAAATTTTCTAGTTTTTTGTCCTGATTGTAAATGAAAAATTCCAGAAGTAAATATTTACAGGAAAGTAACTACAGACTAAGGTTTGACAGCTTCTTTCATATTTCATAAAGTTGATGTTCTTTGGACATATTAATAAATAATTCAATATCTAACCGTGTTAACCCGAAAGTTTATTCACACCCTCGATCAAACATCTAGATCCTTTTTCCAGATTTTTTTAAATAAGAAACTTCTATTTGTAATATAAATGAATGGCAAAATACGTGTTTATTTTAATTAAGAAAATGGTAATATTACCACTTGTCTTTAGCTAATTAGGTGTTAATCACGGCTATAAAGAATTAAAATTACGCGCTATAAACGTTGAATCTTACGCTTTTTGAACCAAGCCAAGTTGTTAAACTGCCATTGATCAAAGCTTAAAAATTAAATTATATGCAATAATAATAAAACGACAAAAGCACACTTTACTGCTGAAATTTATCGACGAGAATTGTTGCTTGTTCAATAAAAATAATGGTACCAACGTACCAACTTATTAGATGGGACAAAGAAATGGTGTTTTTGTGCAAGAATGCAATTTGTAACTTATTAAGTTATTACGACATGATTAATTACAAATTTATGAAAACAAAAATTTAATTTTAAGCTCTGAAAGCTTCAAACTTATACATAAAGGAGAAATAAAAATAATTTAACAAACCAACCTAAAAAAGAGAATTCTGTGAAGTAAAAAAAGAATTTTATAGCTAAATGAAAAAGTCAATTTTTGGATTGGAAAAATATAAGAAACAATATAATCAATTTATTAAAAATAGATGAAATAATAGAAAATTTGGAAGAAGAAAAAACTGAGATGGTTAAAAGTAAGAGTAAATTAAAACAATGAAAATACAAGTGGTCTATATAAAAATGAAAATTTTATATAATTGAATGTGAGAGAAGTTTTTCAAACGACCTATCTAATTTTTTCCTAAATTTTCATTATGCAAATATTAACGGAAACTTGGGGAAAATAAATATCTAAAGACGTTATGTATTTATTTTATAGCTTTTTTCCCTAAATCTATCTCAATATAATAGTTCATTTATTCCTCAATTTATTTATTTCATTGCGAAATTTTCATTACAGAGTTTCGTTAGTAATTAGAGTTTTGAAAATAAAAAACTTTTTGATGCATACTAAGAAAGTACAAATGACGGATTCCTTTTGTCTAAAACTAAGATTCTTGAAGCAAAGCTCATTTTTTTATCTTTTTTTGGTCCTCCAGCAACCTCATCTTTTAAGAGTGCACTCGATTATTGTTTGCAGCGGAGTTACATTCCAAAATAAAAAAATCTGCATCATCTTTCGGATTTTTATCTGTATTCATGAAGCCATCGTCAGGTATTATCTCCAAAATCCCCTTTTATAGAGTCTAATAAAAAAAAATCGGAACGAAGCTACAACCTTCTTTACTTTATTGTCTAAACTTGAAAGTTCGTAATTGAGAAAAACTATTTTTCACGATTCCCAGAAATTAAAACCAATCATTAGTAAACCCCCCATTTCCGACCCTAATTAACCCCTTTCTATCCAAATAACAGTGTTAAACTAGAATCACCTGTTTCCTCCCACCTTTCTTAATTGCTGCCTTTAAATGAAGGGTTATGATTGCGTGATCCTGAAAAAGTCGATGCAAAGCAAATCCCTAAAGCCAACAAGGACAACCCGAGCTGCAATTACACAGAGCACATGAATAATTAAGCTTCGTAGAAGTGCCAGAACTAAATTATAAGCAAAAAAACTGCCAGTTCAAAACAGAATCAGTGAGCTGGCGCCGGTCGCCAATAGTCCTTGTTGTCCTAGCAACGTGTTACGTCACGATGGCTCCACCAACAGCGTCGCGACGCCTTAAAGCGCGCCCTCACCGGTGGTTGCCACAACCGACACCCACGTGGTTTTCTTGCTCTATTTTTAGGCCCTACGATGCGGATTATTTCAAAACCTGATTGCAGTTTGAGTCAAATTAAAAAACTTTTTGAGAAACTGAAAATTTCATCTCCTTCAACAATTTTAATTTAGTTGTTAAACTATAAACTTGAGGCGGCGTTTATTTGCAAGAGAAGCCAATATCGCCCAATTCCAATTAATTGCAGTCATAAAATTCCACTAATCTCTTGATTCTCGAGTCTAGCATTCCGCTAAAGGCGGATAAATAGACGCACAGACAGTGAAAAACCGTCTTCCTACTCATTAAAAGTAGTGTTCACTGCAGTAAACTACCTGCTGGAAATAATTCAGCAGGAAGCTCGGTTCTTACATTTTTAACCGAGAGATGGCTGCACTGCTATTCATCGATTCTCCTTTACGGACTTGTTCCATCAAAGCGAAATAATCTTGCTTTTTTTGCTTCTCTCTCATCCATTAATAAATGATTGCGGATCCGACTAGGAAGCGTACTTTTTGTTGTGTGCAAAAATACTAAATGGAGCTTCTTTTTTAAATTGTTTAATATATGCACTGGAGGTTTTATTAAAGTTGATTAAGAATTTACTAGTGAAATTAACGAAGTTCACAAAGCAAACTCCGCCTCAACGAACTCTTTCAGTTTCTACCTTCAGGAGTTTGGGCTTCTGTGTATTATTCAACCCTTATTACCCGACATCACAAACAAATGCCCAATCAAAGTCACTCACCTTATGACTTATGCAGAAGCCCTTTTTGATCTTAGTCGCACTGAAAGTTTCTCTAATCCGAGATGAATTACAAGGTCAACTAAAAAAAATCTCATGAAGAAGTTTAATATCGAAATAAAATTTTATGACGAAGAGTACAAAACGTTTAGAGAATTAAATTCTGAATAATAAAGTCTCAAAATCTCTAATAATTTAGGCTTTAGAGACGCTTAAGGTAAGGAGAAATTAAACAGCCCTTCTTATGTTCTAATATAAGTTGTTTTTAATTAGCAATTTATTTTTTGAATACACAAAAGATTGCTAATCGAGTAAATAGTTAACAGGTATTGAGCATCTCTAGGGCATAAACAATTAGGGATAATAATATTTCTTCGAGGATTAACTAACCCTTCCCCTGTTTTACGTATCACTAAACGAGTCTATTACAAAATCTGTATAATAGAATTTTACTGATTTCATAATTTGGAACAATAGAAATTAATATAAAAATGACTTTCTTATGAGTAAAACATTTTGTAACATTTGTAAACAAGATTTTCCTCTTTGCGACTAGCAATGCCCTACTTTAATAACTCCAACTTCATAAATAGAAACCGAACACACTCAAAATTTGATCTGTATTAAATGTTTATTTCAGCGATGTCTGTTTACAGGAATGTATAAAAATAATCAAGAAGATGAGCCAAAATCGTTAATGCCGGTCCTGATTAAATTAATCAAATAAATTTCCTAATTTAAAGAATAAAATTGCGATCTCAATTTTTGCGCTTTATTACGTCAGAAGAACCGTTAAATCATTTTTTTCCAACTTTCCTGCTGAAAACGGTATAGTAACAGCGAAAAAATGAAGGACACTTGAATAACTGTTGCTTTTCCTGCTCTCCTGCTATATGAAATATACATTGTTGCTAGTATTGTAAACAAACAAAATGAATTCATTTTGCACAATTAACAATAATAATTTGTTGTTTCTGTTTGTACCAGATTCTGGCACGATTTCGTCCTCCAATGAAGAAAACAGGATTTGATCGCTAGGACAAGGAGTTTTTTCGGAAATCTTAGGTAAATTATTTGACTTGGCGTTTGTTATCACGTCATAATTTATTAACGTATGATATGACGCAAGTTTTGATTAGGCAAATGGCTGTAATTAGTCATATTAGTGAAGACTATTTGAATTACGTCTCGAGGAATACGTCAGATTTCAATTTTATCAAATAAAAAAATTCGGGTGATCTTTGTTCTATGATTATAATAGTTAATGCAAAATTTTCCACGATGTTTTATTAAAAAATTAATGATGAAATAAATAATATTCAGCTTCTGAAAAGTGTTTTATTTTATTTATGTTTTTTTGTTTAAATGCAAAAGTTTGAAGTAGATATGTTGAAAGCTATTTATCACTAAAAGAGAAAAGTTGTAGCAAAATTAATTAGAGAAGCTGATTACTGGATTTATTTAAAATCCACCAAACGGTGCCTGCAAAGCCGATAAACCTATTCGGTGATCGTTTGATGCCGATTTTATTTTATCTTTGGTAAAATGATATTAAACGTGGTGAATTTTACTTTAACAAACTTCTAAAAAACTAGATAAAACTAGATGGAACATATGTCAGAAATCGTAGTTCTTTTGATTGAAAGAGTTGGATTAATAACGAATAATTTATTTTTACTGTATCCACGAAAATACACAGTAATCTGGCAACTAAATAACTCGATATTCACAGAGAAATAACGATTTAATAATGTCGCTTTCTTTTTAATCGCTTGTCGAGTTCAATTAACTGTCCGGCCGTTATCTCTGCCCGCTTATATAACAACACGTTCTTCTAACATGTGTTCAGAAGTTTCGCGACTTTTCTCCACTCGTCCGAAGCAATAACATTCTTCATTCTTCTCGATCGATTTATGAGCGTACATAATAATAGTTTCGTCGAATTTTGCGCTACTGTGTGACTTGCGATTGGTATTTTCTCGAACTACTTACTCGAAACTCGCTTTCTCTTATTGTTACTTTGAATTGTTCTTAACATTACACTTTTTGTGGTTTATTCTGTTAATCCCGCTCGATGACCGTCTAGTCTATCGTTTCTCACCGTTTTAAGTGTAACGACCCCTTCAAATACTTGAAAATAAGGAATTTCGCGTCTCCTTAATTATGCATTGTTAAATTATGCAAAAATAAAATTATTTTTGTTTAAAGACAAATCCCATATCATAGAAAAGGTAATTTAATTTTTTTCTTACTCGGTGCAACAAGTTTTTAATTTGAAAATTTAGTTTCTCTATAATTTATCTCAAAGAAAAAAGTTTTTTAGGGAGGCAATGAAATCTATCTAAATATAGAATCGTTTTATTTTTTTTAAACATAGATTTTCCTTAAGATTAGTATTTTCTAGTTACTAGTTTTTTATTATGTGAGTAATATATTTCAAAAATAATTTTGTATTTCCATAGACACAAGCCATAATGGTTATAATACGGTGAGAACGAGAATAAGTTGAATTAGAGTTAGGCGTACAGTTCTTGCTTGATCGAAAAAAAAAACCTATAAAAATGACTGATTAAGTGATTAAAACGTTCTCTGATTTAGTTCAGATTTTGATTGCAAGTTATAATTAAAAACAGAGACAAAATCTAAAAAATGCAAAATTTACCATGACTTTACACAAAAATTGAATGCAAAAATTCATATGAAAATGATGTTTTTATTATTCTACTAATTACTTAATTGTTTAATTAATTTTGGAGTGGTATTATCTATTCACTGACTAGTTAGATAAGCCGACTATTTAGCTACTTTTCTAGTCAGCTTTAAATTTTGATTTTAAAAAACTAATTAAAAAAATTGCTAAAAGACAAGAATTTTATAATCTTAAATTCGTGCTACAAAATTAATTGAATTAAGTAAAAACTAGTATATTACAGCATTTTTTGGCTGCTTTATTAATCATTATAGCACCCTATACTGTCATCCTCTTCAAATTTGGAAAAATGACTTAAGTTATAAATCTTACAACAAAGGGGCTTGTGACCGAAGTTAAGTCGCCTGCAATATAGCGCATTCCTACTTTATACCTGCGGCAGACCGGCAGAGGCCATATCCCAAACATCTGTTTCAATAACCAGATAAATACCTATTGTGCACTTTATTGCGAGCGATTTAACTTCGGTCCCAAGCCTCTTTGTTGTAAGATTTATAACTTAAATCATTTTTCCAAATTTGGGGAGGACGACAGTACTGTAGTAGGATACTATAAAACCCAAAATTTTATTTTTTACAATAAAAAATGCAAATTATAAAAAAAAATTATGTCATTGTGGACATTTGTTCTTTATAAAACTCCTGCTTCGCCCTCGTTTTATAAACTAGAATTTTTGCTACAAATCTGACTTTATAAAACGCATGCATTAATATACTAATTCGAAACTTGTTTTTTAATAAATATATTATTTTTAAATTTGTTCTTTAATATACGACTCTACCCTTAAAATAAGCTTATTTCTGTTTATAAGAAGGGGGTGACTTTATTAACTGTAGAATTGCTAAACAGTCATAATGTTTAAAGCCCAACGTAAGACGGCCTTCAATTTCTTGAGGGCTATTAGTGACGATTATGCCCTTAATACTATCGTCCTCCACAAATTTGGAAAAATGACTTAAGTTATAAATCTTACAACAAAGGGGCTTAGGACCGAAGTTAAGTGGCTCGCAATAAAGTGCACCCCTACTCTATACCTGCAGTAGACCGGCAAAGGCCAGATCTTAAACATCTGTTTCAATAGCCAAAAAAATACCTATTGTGCACTTTATTACAGGCGACTTAACTTCGGTCCCAAGCCCCTTTGTTGTAAGATTTATAACTTAAGTCATTTTTCCAAATTTGGGGAGGACGACAGTACATACAACGTTTTGAATAAAATTGAAAACAAAAATCAAAATTTTCAAAAATTTTAATCAAAAATATCAATGTTAAATTGTTAAAAGTAACAATTGCTGGAAATAATTGATTCAATTGTACGTAAAAAAAATTAATCGACAAAATTTATTAATTCAAAATGGCGGTCAGTTCCTTAATATGTCATTCCTGGCGACCGCTTAAACAATCGACGATAAAATTGTTATCTATAAAATAAGTAAAAATGTTTTTTTATTATATCCACGGGTTGTTCAATATAAAAAAGAAATGTAAGTCTTCTACCCCTAATTTTGACTGAATTTTCTGCCAGAGGTTGGTCTAATTATTTGTCTTATTAAATGTTCACAACAAGAATAACAAAAAGTCAAACGCCAAAATTTATGTCTTTCAATTCAAGTGGGATTGGTCTTACAAATTAATAATTTTTTAAAATGGCTGCCAGATCAAAATATCGGCAGCCCAAATTTTGTCTCAAATCGGGATGTGTCTTTGTGCGCTTTAAAGAGAGCTTGTAAATAAATTAACCTTACAAAAACGTACGCCATTTTGAGATCAATCTCGGGTTGACGCTACTGACCGCTTTTTTCTCCATAATAATCATCTTTTGCTAGAACTAAGTGAAGTTTTCTTATATTTGACAAATAGAGAACAGACTTTAAATTGAGAGTTTTTCGCTGTTTCATTATATTTTTTATTTTTGATTTTGTGTAGTTCTAATTTAAAAAAGCCTGCTATTGATGATAAAATTGTTATATATACAATAAATAAGGATTTTTTTATTATACAAGGGTTGATTAATAGAAAATAAATAGAACATGAACTGCAAGAACCTTGTGATTTAAGTGGCATATCACACAGCACTTTATTGCATGCTCTTTCATAAAATAGGGAATTTCGCACGCCACAGCGGGCTTTAATCGGCGATTGTGATTTAAGCGTGAAAAAACATTGCAAATACTAGACAAATATACTTACATAATACAAGAATGAGATATTAAATAATTTAATACGCAATAGGTGATGAGCAAGCCACAAACGACTTAATAAATTTTGTTGTTGCAAATATTAATTTGTAAGGTCGATTTAAATAAAAAGAGGGTTAAAAAACATAAATTTTGGAGTGAATAATTATGTTAAGGGTGCTTTAACAGACAGTTCAGTCAAGAATAGAGGTGCAAGAAAAGAAAAGAAAAAGAAGAAAGAAGGAAGAAGAAAGAAAAGAAAAAAAGAAAAGAAAAGAAGAAGATATATTTGTATATCTTAATTTCCTAGTAATCATTAAAAATATAACAAATATTTTTTATGAAAGGTGGAGAAAATGGTATGAACCGCAAGACCAGCGCAGCGGTTCTTTATTTAACTATTACCTATTTAATTATTTAAAAAAATATTTTGTTCTTATTACGGATGGATACCTGCAGTTCGGAAGCGGTCGCTGTTCAGCCTGGTGATTCTCAACATAAAAATTCTCTTTCCATTTTTGTCAACTTTAGAATTGCTATCAACTGACACGTCATTACCGATGGCAATCGCTATTTGCCACAGGCAATATCAGAGTTTGTAATATCGGCCAGCTTGCATACTAAATGCAACACTGCGTTGTTTATGTCACGTTGCAAAAAATTCAAACTCCGACATTAATCTAATTTTAACTAAAACTATAGAAAAATTGAGACAGTTTTACGACTTCATCCTTTATAAACAAAAAAATAAATCAGTAAATTATGGCTTTCAAAATGCTAATGAAGGCCGATCATAAATTGTGAACTTATTTCAGACCTAACACCTAAACAAATTACTTAAATGAATTTTTTGCATTGACACTCGTTTTTCCTCTCTGTAATTACCCGGAAACTCCTTTCCTATCAGTAGCTCAAGGCTTTTCGAATTTTTTCACGCAAATTTATTTTCCGAAAAATTGGAAATCGCTTTGTTCCCCTCGAAGGATTAACTCCAGTCCCAACCCTTTATGAAGTTTCGCGAGCACCTGGCGCACCATCCCGAGATTAAGGACTTCCGGCCCCGATCCAGGACTCCCAACCTCTCCTAGCAACAATCAAATTTAAAAGACAGTTGAAAACAGGTCCGACTTTTGAAAACGTCCGTAAAACGCTCTTTTTCCTGTTGCTAAGATTGCCATGAAGGGGAGATGTTAGTGGCTTTAGAGGTTGGTGCGTGGCTGAGTTACGTTGCGGTGTATTTATAGCGTTTTTGAACGTAGTTCTAGCGCAATTATCTCATCGTGGGTAATTTTCCGCTGGAACTTTTGCAATTTGGGTGATTCGAGGCTCGTAGCTCCGAAAGGAAGGGAATTCGGGACGCGAACTTCCTTCACGGTTTGAATGCTGGTTGATGGTAGGGCTTGGGTGTCTTTTCGAAACCAACACATCTTTAACGACAAAATTCCGATTCCGACCCATAGCATAGTATACGATACGTCATATGCTCAAGTTGAACGTAAGCGCATGCGTTCAGAAATAAGTTCCTTCAATGTACACTCGCTGTTAGTTTACAAGCATAAATTGACGATCGCAGATGTACAAAATTTTATTGAAATACTAAAAAATTTTGAAAATTATTTCAAAAAAATATTTTTGACGAAATTTATTTTTTTGTTTTTTTTTTCGGCTGGGATTTTTGGCCGGAAAAGCTCGGCAGGCCTAAAAAAGCTCAGCTAAAAATAGAAAATTTTTAAAATTGTGCCTCTTGTGATGTGATTTTTTTACCCTAGTGGTTACAGCGCGTTACTGTGGGATGCAACAAGAGGTTGAGTAGCGAAAACCGTTTGAGGCAGCTGCAGGTGACTATTCCCTTTTTTTCTGTTTTTAAAGGCAGGTGTATTCAAAAACCTTTTTTTTAACCGATTCTGTAACCATTTATTATAGTTACATTGCATTAAGTTTGCAACTCTCTTTTATTTTTTAGTTCAAGTTGAAAGTAGGTAGTGTACCATTCTCTTAACGGACGAATTTCGTCCTTATTGAGCTATATTTAAAGCACAAACAACTCGATTATCATAAACAACACTCGTCATTTTTATTTTATCATATGTCCGAGGAAAATCATTAAATATTTTTTTTGAAATTCTTGCAAAATAATCGAATTTATTCACGTGTCGACGTTAACTGTTATTTTTGCTTTATTTATGAGAAAACTTTTTTAATTAACTTTAACACGCTCCAATGCTTTTTCCATGTCAGGATGTCCCCTTCTCGTGATACACACGCTTTTTACTGCTCTGTATTATCGAAAGCTCCTCTAAGGTCCAATTTAATTTGTCATTAAATATTCGGGATCATTAAATAACTGCATTATCTCTTATCACGCCAAACAACTAATCTTTCAAGCCGCTTCTAACGTCACAAAACACCCGAAATTAATAAACATTGTTTCCTGGACTTGGACAATATCTCGATTATAAACAAATCACATAACACCTGAAAGTTACTCTTCTTGCCCCAAGCAAAATTTTTGCATTAATACGAATCTTGTACTTTCTTTTATAAATAATTTCCCGTCTCGAATTTCAGTCATTTTTAAAGTTTTTGGGAAATACAAAAATCTTGAATGTCACGTGAAGATAACGTTTATGTAAACTAAGCTCCATTTGAATGTCAAATAAATAGGTGCGATACGAGATTTTATTTATTGAATGAAAGACAAATTTTCACACAATTGAAAAATGTTTCGTGGCTATCTCACACTTTGATCGGATGCTTTTGAACTTGAAAAAATCAAAATACGTGAGAAATAGAAATTCAACTGATTGGAGGGAACAAACAGGTCATTTATTTAAACAGTAATTAATTTCTCAAGAAAAGCGAACATGGATTTTGCATTACTCGATGCAAAAAATCTTGCAGTAGGTGGAGAGTTGCATTTCTGCATTGTCCAATTTTGTTTATTTAGTCTTAAAATGAAACGTCTTAAAATTAGGCCTAACTTTATTTGCCCTGCAATTTTTTAAATTTTCCTAATGCAAGCACTTATGTTGTTTATTACAGTTTGGAAACAAAATTAAATTTTGGTAACAAATCACGTTCCGTACTGTTAAGTATTCTGTTACTTCTAGAAAAACCAAGAAATCAAAGAAAAAAAAATATTCCAAGTTCCTAAAGACATTTTGTGTCACGCTAAATCTTTATTGTGTTGAATTGTCGCTTTGTAGTTATGCCATAACCATATTTCTGCTGAAGATCATATTCAAAGTAGTTCATTTTTCTAACTTCTAGAAAAATCAAAAAGGAAAAAAATAATCCCAAGTTCTAGAGGACATTATGACCCACACTGAATGTGTTAAATTGTTGCTACATATTCATGCTGCATATATATTTTATCCACATTTTTGGTCAAGACTATATTTCAATGTAGCTAATTTCTGTCTCCTCTATAAACACCGAGAAAAAATTAATTCCAAGTTCAAAAAGACATTTTGTCTTATGCTGAATATTTAGTGGGCTAAATTGTTGCTATATATTCACGCTGTTTTTCACTTCTATTTTTTTATATATATTTTTGGTCAAAATTATAATCAAAATAGTTAATTTCTGTTACTTTTAGAAAAACCAAGAAATCAAAAAAGAAAAAATAATTCCAAGTTCTAAAGGACATTTTGTCATACGCTAAATGTTTAGTGTGTTAAATTGCTGCTACATATTTTTGCTGGATCTAAGTTTTACCCATATTTCTGCTCTAGACAATATTTATAGGAGTTAATTTCAGTTAATTTGGGAAAAACCAAGAAATCAAAAAAGAAAAAATAATTCCACGCTCTAAAAGATATTTTGTCTCACGGTGAATGTTTAAGTGTGTTTAATTGTTGCTATATTTTCATGCTACATCTAAATTTTATCCCTAATTATGCTCAAGATAATATTCAAAGTAGTTAATTTCTGTTAAAAAAACCAAGAAAGCAAAAAAGAAAAAATAATTTCATGTTCTAAAAGACATTATGCCTCATGCTGAATGTTTAATGTGTTACATTGTTGCTATATTTTTATGCTGTATCTAAATTTTATTCACATTTATGCTCAAGACCATCACCAAAGCAGTTACTTTCTGATTCTTCTAGAAAAACCAAGAAATCAAGATAGAAAAAAATATCCCAAGTTCTACAGGATACTTTGTCTCACGCTGGATGTTTAGTGTGTAATTTTCTCAATATTTCTGGTTAAGATGATATTTAAAGTAGTTAATTTCTGTTACTTCTAGAAAAACCAAGAAAGCAAAAAAGAAAAATTAATTTTAAGTTCCAATAGACGTTTTGTCTCATGCTGAATGTTTAGTATATTAAATTGTTGCTATATATTCATGCTGCATCTAAATTTTGTGCCCATTTCTGCTCAAGATCATACTCAAAGTTGTTAATTTCTGTTTCTTCTAGAAAAACTAAGGAATTAAAAAAGAAAATATAATTTCAAGTTCCAAAAGACATTTTGTCTCACGATGAATGTTTAATGTATCAAATTGTTGCTATATACTCATGCTGCATCTAAATTTTAACTATATGTCTGCTCTAGATCATATTCAAAGTAGTTAGTTTCTGTTTATCTAAAAAATCAATAAATCAAAAAGAAAAATTAATTCCAAGTTCTAAAAGACATTTTGTTTACTGCTGAATGATTAGTGTGTTAAATTGCTGCTATATATTCATGCTGCATCTAATTTTATCCAAATTTCTACTCGAAATTATATTCAAAGTAGTTAATTTCTGTTTCTTCTAGAAAAACTAAGAAATTAAAAAAGAAAAATTTATTCCAAGTTCCAAAAGACATTTTATCTCACGCTGAGTATTTAGTGTGTTAAATTCTTGATATATATTTATGCTGCATCTAAATTTTGCCTACATTTTTGCTCAAAATTGTACTCAAAGTAGTTAATCTCTGTTTATTTTAGAAAAACCAAGAAATCAAAAAAGAAAAATTAATTCTAGGTTTTAAAAGACATTCTGTCTTACGCTGAATATTTAATGTATCAAATTGATGCTATATACTCATGCTGCATCCAAATTTTAATTCTATTTCTGCTCCAGATCATATTCAAATTAATCAAAATTGTTTCTTTAAAAAAAAAACAAGAAATTAAAAAAGAAAAATTAATTCCAAGTTCCAAAAAACATTTTGTCTCATGCTGAATCTTTAGTGTGTTAAATTGTTGCTATATTTTCATGCTACATCTAATTTTCTTCATATTTCTGGTCAAAATTATATTCAAAGTAGTTGCTTTCTGTTTCTTGTAGAAAAAATAAGAAATCAAAAAAGAAAAATTAATTTCTAGTTCTAAAAGATCTATTGAGTCGTGCTGAATGTTTAGTGTGTTAAATTGTTGCTATATATTTATGCTTCATCTAAATTTTATCCATATTTTTGCTCAAGACTATTATCGATGTAGCTAATTTTTGTTTTCTCTAGAAAAACCAAAAAAAAATAAAAAATTCCAAGTTTTAAAAGACTTTTGTCTTACGCTGAATATTTAATGTGTTAAATTGTTCCTATAAGTTTTTAGTGCTTCTAATTTTTATCCATTTTTCTGCTCAAATTTAAATTCAAAGTGGTTAGTTTCTGTTTCTTCTAGAAAAACCAAGAAATCAAAAAGGAAAAATAATTTTAAATTCTACAAGACATTTTGTCTCTTGCTGAATGTCTAGTATGTTTAATTGTTGCTATCTATTCATCCTGCATCTAAATTTTATCTGTATTTTTACTCGAGATCATATTCAAAGTAGTTAATTTTTGTTTCTTCTAGAAAAACCAAGAATTCAGAAGGAGTTTTATGTTCTAAACAGTATTTTACTTAAGTTTTGTGTCGATCGCTAAAAATATTGAACAGAAATTGTAGCTTTTGAGCAATTTGAATTCTTTTTCCTGATAAAAAGGTTTTACTTCTTTCAAAAAGCAGATCACAAACATACTAGTTGACACTTCTGCCCTAATATGTATTTCATCGATATTTCTGAACCGGAAAATAATTATTAATTTCTGTTACTTTTGAAAATATAAAAAATATGTCAACGAGCAGTTACTTAATTTAATTACAAAGACAAATGCGATCAATCGAAAATTATTGATTCTCTTTTTATTGCAGTCCCTGCCACCAAACCACAATCTTGTATGGATGAGAAAGAAAAATTGGATCAATGTCCAGCTTTCGAAGTAAGTATAAACCCAATTTTTCCCACCTGAACAAATCCTAATTCAACAATTACTTTCACGATATCTTTTCGTAATTTATTTCTATTTTACAAAGTTTTATAATAATAATAATAAAGTTTATTGCACATTAAAACAAAAATGTACAAAAGGTTAAATGGCAGACACAAATCTGATTTTATAATTTAACCTAGAGAAATAGTTAAAACATAATAAAATACTAATAAATATACTTACAATAAACATAACACAAAATAATACAACAGATTAAAATTTGCTAAGATCAATTGCAGAAAGTTTTTGCGACAAAATTAGTTTTTTACATTTTTTTTTTTAAATATACGGAAGTGTTAACTGTTAAAAGATCAGAGCAGTTACTTAATATATATGGTACAATATATGAAAAAGACGTCTGAAATAAAGTAGTCTTGTGTGCTGGAAAGTGAAAATGCTTTTCAACAAATCGTAAATTTCTAAAGTGTGTTTCACAGCGTTTGATTAATTTAACATACAAATAATCAGGAATTTTTAACTTTAGTAATTTGAAACAAAAACATAAATAATGAACGAAGCGTTGCTCATTCAATTTAAGCAATCCTAAAGATCTTAGGTAGGGAGTAACATGTGCAAAGTGAGGTATACTAATCACAAATCGTAAACAGTAGTTTTGAATTTTTTGAAGTTTTTGTTTATTACTTTCAGTTAGGCGCGGGCCATAAACAATATCACAGTAATGCAGATTGGATAAAACTAGTGAGTTAATTAAAATTAGTTTAGTCTTTTGATTTAAAAACTCTTTAAACTGTGTAAGTTGCTTAAATTTAAAATAACAATGTTTAGATAACTGGGAAACATGATTAGTAAAATTGAGTTGTGAATCCATAGTAATACCAAGATTTTTGACTGTACTTTGGGAAGGAATTTCTACATTATTAATTCGAACGGTGTGTTTTAGATTTTCTGCTTTATTCGTTGTTCCAAAAAGTATGTTCTTACATTTAGTTGCATTTAAATATAGTGAATTACATTGGGTCCAATTATATATTTCATTAAGGTCACTGTTAATTATATTTTCAATATTTCGTATTTCTAGAGGGTTAAAGCTTAGGTAGAGTTGAATATCATCTGCAAATAGATGTATTTTGCAAAATTTAGTTGCGTACTGAATATCTGAAATAAAAATAGAAAAAAGAAGTGGGCCTAACACCGATCCTTGAGGAACTCCTGTTAAAACATCTTTAATATCTGATAAACCTAAAGTTGTTCGGCATGTCTGCTTACGATTGTGTAGATAACTATTAAACCACTTGAATTTATCATTATAAATTCCATAGTACTCTAATTTTTTTAGTAAACAATTTATGTCAATTGAATCAAAAGCTTTACTTAAGTCTAACAGAGTTAAAGATGTTATTTTTCCTTTGTCCATATTTGATAAAATTTCATCGGTCACCGATAAAAGGGCAGTTGATGTACTGTGTCCCATACGAAATCCAGATTGCACTGATGGTAAAATATTAAAAGAACATACGTAATCGTTCAGTTGGTTATAAATTATTGACTCTGCAATTAACATAGAAGCTGGTTGAATACTTATGGGTCTTAGATCATTGAGACAAGTAAGAACAGATTTTTTTGGTATTGGTGTGACACAAGAAGTTTTCCAGCTATCAGGAACATATCCCTGCTCAAAACTAGTATTAATTAGGTGAGTTAATGGTGCAGCAACAAAAGGCAAAGAAAGCTGCAGCATGCGACCTGATATACCGTCATAACCGATTGTTGATGGTTTTATTTTTAAAATCATTTTTTTAATTGACGTTACGTCTACAGGTAAGTATTGAAATTTGTTGCCAGATGGAAAATTTGAGCGCTCAAGGTACTTACGAAAAACTGGTGAAGATGACGTTTGAGGAATAGACTCTATAAAATAATTATTAATTTGGTTGGGATCAGAAAACTCAGAAGAGATTTCACAGTTATTATTAGATTTAATTATATTTGATTTTTTTAAGTTTTTCCAAAACTGTTTCGGATTCTTGCTAAAATTGTTTTTAAAGTTAAATTCATAATACACTCGTTTTTCCTGCCTAAGAGCTAAATTGTAGTAATTTCTGACTTGACAATAGTATGATTTGTGATTGTCAGCTCTAGATACACAATAACGACGCCATGCATTCTTTTTTAACTTTTTCAGAAGTTTCAGATTATCAGTAAACCACGGTTCACGTTTATTTGTAGAAATTCCTTCGACAATAGTTAACGGGGCATGTTTGTCAAAAAGTTCGAGTAAACAATTATTTAAATAATTTACCTTATCATCAATGTTACTAATCATATAGATGAAGTTCCAGTCAACATTTTGTGCATCTGCATTGAATAAGTTTGAATCAAAGTGTTTAAATGTGCGTATAATTTTTTTTGTTCGTACAGGAATGTATTTACTAAAGTCAATTACAGAATGTATCCAATTATGATCAGAGAGGGAATACTCAGAAACCCAAGATTCTAACACGTTTAAAGTAGAGTTGGTTATAATTAAATCTATTATAGACTCAGAGTGAACTGTGATTCTAGTAGGATCTGTGATTAGTTGTTTACAATCTAATTCAAAAAGAAGAGTACTTAAAGTTCTGCTACCTAAGTCATTAGTGATCATATTTATATTAAAGTCGCCCAAAAAAATAAAGTTTTGAAGATTATTTAAATTTAAGTATGTTATTACATCATAAAGAACTGCAGTATCAGAGTAATTATTACAAGGAGGTCTGTAAAAAACGCCTATAACAATAAACTGCGATGCAAATTTAACTTTCACCAAAATGTAGTCGATGGAACAATCAGGTGCATTAGGCAAAGTAAGAACTTGGTGATGCACATTTGACTTAAGGTACAGAGCAACGCCACCACCACGGGACTCACGATCTTTGCGGAATAAGTTAAATCCGTTCAGCTGATAGTACTCACTCGGGGTTTCAGCACTGAACCAGGTTTCACTAACACCAACAGCGAGAAAGTTGTCAGACTCGGCATATTCTTTGAAGTTTTGGAATTTATTGCACAAGGATCTTGCATTAACGTGAGAAATATGCAGACGATTTGAAGAGACACTATAGCTTTTGTTTAAATTAATATTTTCACTTAGGTTGGAGGCGCTGCATCTTCTGCTGGCTGAAAATTCCTTTTTTTGTAGTCTACAAAGCGTTTAATGGCTACATGGGAAGGCCAAAAGCTTGGATCCAAAACCGTATTTACTAGTGAGACTGGAATACCTGGCTTAAAACTTTTGTAAGATTTTGATCTAACAGATAGTTCTTCACACGTGATGTCATCATTTATGTCATTATCGGGAATGTTTTTTTTGACGTAGTCTATAATATCTTGAAGATTGTACTTGTTATTCAGTTTCGAAACATGCAGATATGACAATGGAATATAGGCTTCCAAATCAGTCATATCTTTATTAGTACCGTAGCTCACCGTAGGACGATTACGTCTTCGTGAACGAAGATCATCCCTGATGTTTTGATGTTCCTCTTGGATAGGTTGTTCCGGCCTTAACAATGATTCATTAGTCACCTGAGCGTACGTTGTTGCATGACGATTACGATTTTGACGAAGAAAAACATTACTGAAATTTTCCCGATCGCCTGGCTGTTGCACTAGTGTGGGTTGTTGCGAATGTTCTTTTAGGTCCAATACCTCGACGGGAGGAGGCGAAGAAGCAGGCATAGTTGAACGGGGAGAGGCATTTTTTTTTGGAAGAATTTTGCCCGAAGTAGCAGCTGATGTTTGGGGTTCATTGACTGCTATCGATTTAAATGTTTTGTGAAGGTTGTTTTTTGAATTATCGTTGATTAAGATAGCGTCACCTTGCAAGACTTTTATCACGTTTTTCAATTGATCGTTTTCTTTGAAAAGACCAATTTCCTCTCGTAATTCAGCAATAATCATATCCTTAAGATTAATAATTACTTTCAAATAATTGATTTCTTGAAGTAACCGCTTCTGGTCGTTTTCATAAAACGGAGATTCCAGTTCAACATCTTCGGAAACCAAATTTGCCGAACAGCAGTCAATCACATTTTCACTGACAGATTTAACTTTTCGGGAAAGACTAGCACAGCTAGGATGATAAGTCGAACCACAGTTAAGGCATTTAGGGCCATTAGCACATTTGTTTTTACACTTTTTACAGCGAGCTGTTTGCGAACCGTCTACTTCACCCGGCATCGCGAACGGTTTTTCCATATTTTGCCACTCCACTTATCCAAAAGCGAGTATCGAACACCTGACTTCAAAACATATTTATCAATCGACTAACACTCAATCTTGTGAACTTTGTGAACTTAATGTATTAATAATAATCTTGAATGATAAGTGCTCAAAATATAATTTAAATTCTTGTAAAATCTGGCGAGAATTGCAGTGATCATTACTCATACTAGCATGCAACTACATAATCGATGTATCTGGATTATTATTGTTTATTTTATTCATTTTAGCGCAATGACGTCATTATTAAAGATTAGGAAGATCAATATTATGCTTCCGGAATTGAATTTATAAGTGGTTGTCCGCATGTAATAGAAACGGTGGGCAGGTACCCTGTTTCTGTAATAATTACAGATTAAATATACTTTCTCTAAAATTGAACGTTACAAGAATGATTGTTCATTTTAAAATAGTTTCCCATTTTTTTTCTGATTACTTTTAACATAGAGCCATTTCAATGATTAGTCCTGGACGTTATAAATAGCCGTTGGTGTATGTCGGATGCCAAAATCACACTTTGATATGAAATCAATGATCAGAGTACGCTTTACAAAGTATTGATCAAGCGATAAAACGTAATTTCCTCACTTTATCATTTAAACTTTTCAATTTTTATATTTTCCCGTCTCACCCAAAAATACTTTTGATAACACAACAAAATATTTGGCACCGCGTTTTGAAAACAACGAAAATTAGAGAAGCTAAGGTATTTTATCACTGTTGGTCTTTAGACCCTTTAATCTGCATAAAATTGCCCCGACATGATCGTTTTAATCTGATGGTGTTAAATAGAACGGCCGTTTATTCGTAAACAGCGTATTAACAGCGCCGCCTGAAGTTTCAGATTTACGTTTTCTCGAAAGTTAATTGGACTCTCTGACACTTTGTCTCACCTCTAACCAGAGCCGGACTGGGCTATATACAGTGCTATTCTTGTTGGACCATCTTGGTCTGTCGAATGAAACATCAAAAGCATCCTCTAACACCAAACACTACACTCAGGTGAAAATAATAACTGAGTTTTAATTCTCACCTAAGAATGGGAACATTGTTGGCGAAACGCGCATCTTATTGAGTGTTGTGTTTGGTGTAAGTGGGTGTTTTTTATGTTACATACAGTGGTAGCAATTGAAAAGTGAGACACTATGATTTTTGCGAATTTTCTTTTAAAATACGGCATTTTTATCTCAGAAACGTCTATAAATTATTGTTTGGATGACAATTAAATTTAGTGTCTCTGTTTTCAGTGGCAGCACTGAACATACATATCTTATATACTCCAACGTACTTAAATATATATTTTGTTTTATACTTCTAGATATACACTTTGTATACTATAGAATAGTACATACAAAAAACAAAAAAAATATTAAGAATGAAAAATAGAAAAAAATCGATTTGGTATATTTTTTTGTGAAACAATAGTGGTAGATGCTAGCAAAATAGCCAATTTATTGGAAAATAAAACGCCGTTTAAATCAAACACACCATCTACAACTACTCCGAGGGCAAACGCTCCTAGCAGCATTAAATACATATTAATTATACTACATAGCCGTTCTAAACAACTTTGAAACTAGACTCAAGCACTCATAGTTAACTCTAGTAACAAAACATAAACCTATAAATCATTAGTAGCCCACAAAATATGACGGAAAGTATAATTTTCAGCTCTCGAGCGGAAAACTTTATTTCAAGCCGTACTTGCTATTTATGTGAGAACTGCCAATTTGACGTTAAATGAAACACTTCTCATTAAGAGATAACAACCAGTTTTGCAATTTAAAAGGCATTAGCAGTTCTCAAATTTTTTGATGCCCTCGTTATGCTCAGGCATCAAACACACAGTTTCAGGTTGAATGCCTCGGGCTTCTACTGCCTTTTTTTGTCTATACAACTTAATATACTACAGTTGTTAAAAATATACTACCTAAAGATGATGAAAAAATTAAATTTTTGACCAACCGGCCAAAAAAATCTTCTTTTACGGTCTCTAGATACATATTCGTCAAAATTTTATTTAATGCTGCTGCTACTAGTAACAATGGAAGTGCACTAAAGTGTCACATTTACTGCTTGTTCAACAAATCAGTATTTTATTGACTAGGCAGTAAAAGGTACCTAAAACGATTTTACAAACAATTGAATTTTTGTGCAACCGTTCAAGAAACGCTTTTTTTTTGGTTACATCAACCAAAATTTTATTTCAGGCCGCTGCTACTAGTAACGATTGAAGCGCACTAAAGTGTCACTTTCAATGAGCAGTCAATACATAAATTAATAATGTATTACCACTTTATTGACTAGGCAGAGATGCAGACACTTTAGTGCCGGTTTCATCAAACAAGAACATGTCAAGCAGCACATATTTTTAAAAAATATTAAATTGGAATGATTAGCGAAAAAGTTATGTTACGGCTATTTAATACGGCTTCTTCCATTGTCTCTGTCTAGTCTCAGGTTTATAATAAGCATTTGCAATATTGTAATAAGTAATTATATTTGACATGTGCAAAAATACATTGTATTTATAGCATCAATAAATTATTTATTATTATTATAAAATAAATTATTATTAATATATGTTTTGCCCGACTTTAAAGCCACGGTACGCCTTTGCTTTGAACTACCAGCCGCGGCATTAAATTATATACTTTATTGTATAATTAAACAAATAAATATTTTTGGTTGTTGTCATTAGTAACAAGTCAAAATTTTTAATTTTATCATTTAATTTTATTAGTTATTTGGTTTGGATGCATAAAAGGTACCACTTTCCTAGTAGTAGTGGTCAGAATTGGTCAAATGCTTTATTCGGCCGCTTTCAAACGTTTTATTTAGCCGCTTTTGAGGACAAAAAAAATAACTTTTAGTTAGGGTTGCCCAAAATACAAAATTTTTAATCATCGCCTGTGAAAAGGTGATTTCCAGCGATCCTCGACGTTTGGGAAAACGGTTTTTCCGAACCGAAAAGTTTTTTATTTCCCACAAGTAATCGGTAAATATTTTCTTGAGGCATTAGTCAATAACGCAACAAATTTAGGTTGAAGTTCTGATGCTAGAATTTTGCAAGCAGTCCTACCAACTCATTAATAAATTAATTAATTTTTGACAAAATTATGGTAAATTATTGAATTTTTTTTTGACATTTTGGTTTTATTTTTCGCACTAAGGCAGCAGTTTCTTCGCTCGTGTTGCAAACAAAGTGCTCATGCAGGAAATTTATTTTCCCGAATAGGTTAGGTAAATAACTATTACAGTCTGAGTAAAGAAATGAAACATTTAGGCTTGTTTGATAGTGATTTCTTGTATAAAATTTGATGCAAATTGAGAAAGAACTTTGGGAAAAACCTATCTTTCTTACATTGTACTAAATTTGAAGCAAGAAATAACTTTGTCCGTTTGCTTCTAGGGGCGACAAAACCGTAATTACGGTCCTGACTGTTGTTAGTTTAGCACTAGGTTTCAAAATTTGTAATTTAGTTCCTCTTGAATTGAAACCAAAAGGTCCACCGCGAAGTCCGGTGCTGCCTCTAGTCCTAAATTGGGTTTGTTTACCCGTCCAATAAAATTATCTTATCGTCAATTTGATAACGACAATTCAATCTGATAACTCTTGTGCTACTACTGCTTTGTGCCATATTGGGACTCGTCCAGCCATTAGTATTTTACAAAGTTTATGCGCAAGACAGCGTGGGTAAGCAAGAACCAAGAACATCACAAAACCGGCTGCGGTCACCCTATGGTAGATCACAATAGGAATTTTTCTCCTGAGTGAGAATTTCTGGAGTAACAAGAGTTTACCGACCTGAAGCAATGTATGAAATTCTAGTGTCTCACAGCTGATTACAAAATAGATTAATAACTGTACCCACATAGAGAGGTACAGCTACGTTGCGTCAATTTTTTAAACAATTTGTGCAAAAAGAAGTCAAGGTGAGCTGTAGACCAGCAGTCTCTTGACTTTCTCAGATTTGCACTATTTTTATTTAGGCACTTGAAATAATCAAACGATGATAAAACTGCTGCCATACAAGGTCACTTCATTATTAAGCAATTTGGAGACGATGAACTTATACCTGCCGATAAAATTATTTAATACAGAACAATCCAGAAAGTTGTATACATTTGATAGACAATATATTGTTGTTTTCCTTGATTGTTATTAGAGTCGTAAGGAACAGTATTTTATAGTTGTAGTAAAATATTTTTGTTTACTGAATACTCAACTTCTTGGTGAAGGGAAACTGTACTTGAGACGCGGATTGTTGATCTAATAATTACATTCTGAACACTCAGTCATTAACATTGGATTAATAGACAAAACAACTATGTAACTACTATTTTTGAAAGTCTACTCAGCTTTAATGTAACAGAAATTTTCTCTATGAGTAAGAATTAAATGCAGTTAAATCTAGAATGTTGATTACTCACTTCACAAACTATAAATAACGTCTAACTGTCAAAAAATAATTTCTGATTTTAATTTTGAAAGCTCTTCAACTTTATTCATTTTTATCTAGTGAAAGTTTGTTATATTAATCAGGTAGAACTCTAAACTACGTTAAAATAAATGTCTGACATAATTCTAACCCACTGTTTTTTTTTCAACCTTGAATTCATCTAACTAGCAACAGATTTTGCGTCAGGAACCAGTCCAGCTGATTTTGGTTATATATCATTTGAAATTGTCTTATTTAGTCCTTACGATTTACAT
This sequence comes from Tribolium confusum, assembly GCA_029207805.1. Classification (NCBI taxonomy): domain Eukaryota; kingdom Metazoa; phylum Arthropoda; class Insecta; order Coleoptera; family Tenebrionidae; genus Tribolium; species Tribolium confusum. The sequence goes on from JALGAY010000004.1 coordinate 5,440,947, forward strand.
TTGTTTGACCTTGTCCAGGATCATTCATTAATAAAAACTAAATCCTTCTTTTTTTTTCAGTTAAATATGGATGAAGCGGATCCGAAAGAAAGCAATAGAGAGCCAGTCGCAGAAAGCATGGGTTCTGGTCAGTCAGACGCAGCGAACCCCCCAGACTTGTTAGAAATATCGAATATTGTTGAACCTGTTAAAATTTTTGTTGAATCCTCTTCGAGTACAAATAGCAAAGACTTGAACGAATGCGATGATTCTAAAGTAGATTTTCCGGAGCAACAATCAAACGAAGCAATAGATAGTAAAGAATATAGCGAAAATGAAAGACTTGATGGCGAAGACTCCGCGACTGAGAGTCTGCCACCGACTGAGGAATTAACGGAAGAACCCCACGATCGATCCGATGGATCTGATTCAGGCTTAGGCTCCGAACTGAACGAGGAACGGTCTGAAGCTATGGCTGCGGCTGCTAATTTAGGCGAAAGCGACAGCGAGACCTTCTTCTTAGACAGACTTAACGGTGCACAAAGTTCAGGAAATTTCGAAGATTTTAATTTGCCTTCGACGAGTAAAGACGAGAAAGAGAGTACTATTGAGGAAATACGAGATATTTTAGATAGTGCTCAAGTCAAGAAATTGAAGAGTAGTCTTAAAAGAAAGATGCAGGAAGAAGGAGATGGGCCACCAAAATGCAAGAAAAAACGTGGAATTTCTTTTGATAGTGTTACTGTGTTTTATTTTCCGAGAGCCCAAGGTTTTACCTGTATTCCGTCACAAGGAGGTTCCACTTTAGGTATGGGAGCACAACATTCATATGTTAGGAAATTTTCAATAGTTGAACATGCCAACGAACAACGTAGAATACATCGACAACTTTTACAACAATTAAGATCTGAAAGACATTCAACTGGAGGTAAAGGAGCATCTTCAAGTGATGAAAGTGACAGCGAAGAAGAATTAAGTGATGCTTCTGAATCTGAAATGGATTTAGATAATTACTACTTTTTACAACCAGTATCTATAAGACAAAGAAGAGCTTTACTAAGAGCTTCAGGTGTTCGCAAAATAGACTCTTTGGAAAAAGATGAGTGTCGCGATATTAGGACTTCACGAGAATTTTGTGGTTGTGGTTGTAAAGGATACTGTGATCCAGACACTTGTTCGTGCAGTCAAGCTGGCATCAAGTGCCAAGTTGACCGTTTGAACTTTCCTTGTGGTTGTTCTCGAGATAGCTGTGGAAATTCCAGTGGGAGAATTGAATTTAATCCAGTCCGAGTCCGTACACACTTTATCCATACTCTCATGCGTCTTGAACTTGAAAAAAAGCAAGAGAAAGAAGAAGAAATGAAAGCTGAGAAGAAAAACAACTGGATGGAAAATGAAAGACTAAGTTATCCCAAACAAGAATCATCTACACAATCAAAAAATGGTACGAAATACAGCAACTTGTTGAGAGACAATCGAGATGTAGAAAATTGCGTTCATGATGGAAGTTTTACGAATCTTCATTACGGAGCTCCAGGAGAAGGTCCTGGCAATCCGGCTGGTTTTAGTGACTTGCCTGCACGTGAAGACTCCTTAGATTTGTACACGTTTAGAGAGGATTGGTACGGTGATGACGCTACTCGGGACGGTCCCGTGGCGGAAAGAAATAAGCCGTTCCCTTCTTCCTCACAGGGGTTTCACTTCCCCGACCCCCGGTTTTCTGATGTCGGTTTCCCAGCCAGTGCTTCCCCATACCCCCCGCCATCCAATCAATACACGCAGCCGTACCAGTCCAACTTCGCCGACTTCACCCCTGTCTTCAATCCATACGGAGGGGGAATTTACAGCCCGGAGTTTGGAGCGAAACCCCTGGAAGGAAATTTCCAGCAAAATGCTACCAGCTACGAGCATTTCGCTAACGACAATTTTTCCGCAAAGGAGAACCAATACACTAGCTTAAATCCTGTCGGGGCCAACAATAAAATCGAATCCTTTTCCGATTTACTCAACGGCAGATACAATTATCCTGGATACGAAGACACGAACAATTTTAACTGTTTGAATACGTCGGATGTTCCCGCCAGTAATAATCCCGAGAGGGGCCAAAAGTGCGACAACACGACCAATGGCAATACCAATTCAGAGGACTGTGACGACAATTTTGGGGAGATTATTAAAAAGTCGATGGTGGAAACCACGTCTGCTTAACTTAATCAATAATAACATTAATAATTCAAATTATTACGTTCCACATTATTACTTTGTTATTACTATATTATTATAAAATGTAAATGAGATTTATATATAAAATGTAGAAAGAATATTAGAGAAAAAAAGTGTTTTAATAAATGTTGTGAAGAAACTCTTTTTATTAAATCCGATAAATAATTATTATCTATTTTTCTTTTTGTTTGACATACGCTCTGTCAATTTCATTTATCATCTAAATTTTCGGTATTTTTATTCCTATTGTAAGTGTTTACACTGATTTCTATCAATTAATTTGACAACTTTTCGGGTAAAAACTATGGAAAGTAGCTGAAATAAGCCGAATTTTTTCTATCAAAAATGACACTGCGTATGTCAAAAAATTTGGTAATAGCTACTTTTTGCATACCTTTATGGGCTAATTTCAAGTTAAACTGCGACCGGTAATATCGCAAATTTTAATACTTTTCTTCGGCATCAACCAATCACGGATTCGAATTCTTTTAAATTTCTATAAAAACGGAAATTAATTTCGATACTACGAGTATTATCTCAACTTGAAATTAGCCTTTTAAAGAAAATGAATTATAGCGGCTCTAAAAATGTAACAGAAAGGTCGTTTTCCGCTCTAAGGCAGAAAATTTTTGGTCTAATTGAAGGTAGGAAAGCGAATATTAGATAGACATAATGGCATCAACAGCTATTACCTTTATTTGCTGTCCTTGCTACGATCAGGTATGTATACACAACCCTGGGTTGGTAATACACACTTTCTGCCCCTGCCTAGTAATACATATAAATAATCAAAGAATTTAATCCATTGTCACATCACTAAAAATTTTGAATTGTTAATGTTCTGTGACATGAATTTAAAGTACTTAATTATTAATATTAAAAGAAAATTGTATAAATGTTAACAAAGCTCTAGGGGATGGCAACAGCGGTACAAACCAAGGGCTGTACACGACTTCAAAAAATTTATACCAGAAATCTTTTAGACCAAAGAAATTCCCCAAAAATCTTTTCTCTTGGAATTACTTGAAATATTTAGTTCGTAATTAGTTTTTATTATTAATATTGCTGCTACTGGTTTCAAGAATTAGTAAAATGTCGTCTCTTATCAGATACCAAAATTACAAAATAATTTAAATGTTAACTACGGCCCAGTTAATTACGTTTTAGAATTTCATAATTAGAAAATCTTGCGTTCGGTTTGGTTCCAAACATTGGAAAAACATTTTTGGCCTCTTGTCTTGATTAATTTATTAATTTTATTAAACTTAATAAAAAATGTTACTTTCAGCTTTCAGCATTGTTACAATATTTCCTCGAATCTTCAAAATTAGTAAAATGTTGCCTCTAACTACCCAAAATTATAAAAACATTGACGCTTTTTTATTGACTAATTAAAACATATAAAGAAAAATCATCTCTAACCTTTAATCTTAGTAAAATGACTTCTACAGCTTTTATAATTAGTAAAATGTCGCCTCCGACTTCCAAAATGAATAAAATATTGCTTTAAGCTTTGAAGAATTACAATAATTTTTTTGCCGTGTTTTTATGATAATTTGAAAATTCTTAATAAGAACCAATAAAAATACGAAAATTACGTCTTCGGATTTGAAAATTATTAAAATGTTGTCTCTGGTTCACATTTTGTTTTTTTTTTGCTTTTGTTGAATTAAAGAGGTAAGATATCTATATTGCAAATATAACTATTAAAATTGGATATTTTAACTGATTTTTCACTTAGTAGAATGTCGCCTCCGGCTTTCAATATTAAAAAAAAGGTCACTCTTGGTTTCATTAATTTAAAACTTGATACGAAAAGTCGTCTTCACTTCCCAGAGTTGTTAAAATATCGCCTGGGATTTTTAAAATTAGAAAAATGTAGCGTATGGCTTCTAAAATTAATAAAATGTTTCCTCCTGCTTCTAAAACTATAAAAAATTTTTTTTATTGATTTAAGAATCTCTGAGGAAGGTTCCAACTGATTTCACACGTAGTAAAATGTCGCCTCCGGCTTTCTATATTATAAAAAGATTTCTTGTCTTCATTAATTTAAAACTTGATACGAAAAGTCGCCTTCACTTCCCAGAATTGTTAAAAAATCGCCTGGGATTTTTAAAATTAGAAAAATGTAGTGTATGGCTTCTAAATTAGTAAAATGTTTCCTCCTGCTTCTAAAACTATAAAAAAAATTTTTATTAATTTAAGAATCTCTGAAGAAGGTTCCAACTAATATCACAGGTAATAAAATGTCGCCTCCGGCTTTCTATATTAAAAAAAGACTTTCTTGTCTTCATTACTTTAAAACTTGACACGAAAAGTCGCCTTCACTTTCCAGAGTTGTTAAAATATCGCCTGGGATTTTTAAAATTAGAAAATGTAGTGTATGGCTTCTAAAATTAGTAAAATGTTTCCTCCTGCTTCTAAAACTATAAAAAAATTTTTTTATTGATTTAAGAATCTCTGAGGAAGGTTCCAATTGATTTCACACGTAGTAAAATGTCGCCTCCGGCTTTCTATATTATAAAAAGATTTCTTGTCTTCATTAATTTAAAACTTGATACGAAAAGTCGCCTTCACTTTCCAGAGTAGTTAAAAAATCGCCTGGGATTTTTAAAATAAGAAAAATGTAGTATATGGCTTCTAAAATTAGTAAAATGTTTCCTCCTGCTTCTAAAACTATAAAAAAAATTTTTTATTGATTTAAGAATTTCTGAGGAAGGTTGCAGCTGATATCACAGGTAGTAAAATGTCGCCTACGGCTTTCTATATTAAAAAAAGACTTTCTTGTCTTCATTACTTTAAAACTTGATACGAAAAGTCGCCTTCACTTTCCAGAGTTCCAAAATGTAGTATATGGCTTCTAAAATTAGTAAAATGTTTCCTCCTGCTTCTAAAACTATAAAAAAATTTTTTTATTGATTTAAGAATTTCTGAGGAAGGTTGCAACTGATATCACAGGTAGTAAAATGTCGCCTCCGGCTTTCTATATTAAAAAAAGACTTTCTTGTCTTCATTGATTTAAAACTTGATACGAAAAGTCGCCTTCACTTCCCAGAATTGTTAAAATATCGCCTGGGATTTTTAAATTAGAAAAATGTAGTAAATAGCTTCTAAAATTAGTAAAATGTCTCCTGCTGCTTCTAAAATTACAAAAACTTTTTTTTTATTGATTTAAGAACATCTGAGGAATATTGCCACTGGACTTTAAATATCTACTAGTTTAACCCTTGGTAAAATTAGGAAATATCGTCTTTGGTTCTCAGAATTGTTACAATATTGCATTCGGCTTTAAAAATTAGCAAAATATTGTTCCTGATGGCTTAAAAATTTCGTAAATCAGTCAAATATCGACTCCAAAATTACAGTAACATTTTTTTCTTAACTTTTATTTATGTTGATTCGGAAATTGATGAAAAACACTGCTTTTTGCTTCTAAAATTAATAAAATTACTTCAGCAGATTATATAATTAGTAAAATGTTGTTTTTGACTTTGGTATTCCTTATTGTTTTTATATTAATTTAAAAATTATGAGAAATATTGCTTCAGGTTTCTAAAATTAATAAAATTGTATCTTCGTGTTACATAAATTAGTATTATACGTTGCTTATTTCTGGCTTCTTAAATTGAAAAAAAAGTTTTTTTTGTAAATATGAAATGATGTGGATTCACAAGTTTTTGTTAGAAGGTTTAATAAGTATTACTGTTATTATTATTAATAATATAAACTTGTTAAAAAATTAGTAAAATATTGCCTCCCTTGTCTTCTTTTATTTATTGCTTAAAAACGCTACGAAACATCGGCTTCTAAAATTTCTAAATTACCTTCAGGATATTATAATTAGTAAAACATGTTGCCTCTATAACACTGCAAAAATATCTCACCCTTGCCTCTATTAATTTAAAAATTGAAAAGAGGAGTCGCCTTTGTTTCTTGGAATTGTTTAATTGTTTATGTGTTCTTAATTCCTCCAATTGGGGTTTCTTAATGATTTGTAGAAATGAAATAAAAATAAAAATGCTCTCTCAATTTTTTATAATTTATATTTGAATACCGGTTTCGGCGATATGCCTTCTTTAGCCCTACCTATAGCTATAATTCAACATTCTAAATGTGCCCTAATTATCTTACTTTTTTTATTTCTGTTTAATTGTTGCCTCAACCAGTGACTATCCTCAACATTGTTTTCAAAATCAGAAAAATCTGCTTACGGTTTCCAAAATTAGTAAAACGTCGCCTCCACCTTTCAATATTGCAATAATATTTTCGTCTTTACGTTTCGATGTAGAAATCAGTAAGAAATTTTGTTTATGACTTCTAAAATTAGTAAAATTACGTTTTACGTTTTAAAATTAGTAGAAGTGACAAATATTTTGCTTTGAGCGTCAATGACTCGCGCTACACCACTGCATAATAATATTTACGAGTACTGTAATTACACTAAATGTAGATCCTAATCAAAACTGTTATAATTTAATACGTAATTAGCTTTTGATGACGTCAAATCACTAAATAGTGGCGCGAATTATTTCTAAATAAAATCCTCCACTTGAAAATCCCCTTTTCATCTCTTTCGTCTTTCTTCCAGTCACCCGCTATAAATTACGGTGACTAACAAGAAACATTTTTCAAGTGAAATCATTTTTGTTTTCAAGAGCTTCACACAGACCTTATAAAGTGACAACATTTTTCTCACCGAATGGTCACTAGGTCACTTCATAATGAACTCTAAAGAATTCAGTATGTTCTCCTACAGTGCTTTTCACTTAAATATTCTTGTCGGTTATTTCAATCGATGATTTTTTTACCTAAACTTGTACAGTATTTATCACTGCAAGATAAAATCAAAAGGTCAAGAATTAATAACAGAAGAAATGTTAAATTGCAGAGGCTACAACGATGATTCAGGCATTACCTCGGTTTCTGAGGTTACAGCGACAAAACAATTACTATGATATTGATAATACGTAATAGCATTGGATTAGTTTGTTTTTGAGAAAAAAAAGAACAAAATCTAAATTTAGGGCAAGATTTACTAGTCGCTACAAAATTTAAGTCTTCTTCTTGCCCCAAATTACCGTAAAAACGGGTATTTGGACCAAGTTTCGTTTTGATTATTTTAGTATTCCGTTCGTGTTTTGTACTAATTCTAATTTAGAAGATCAATTCTCGTTTATTTTAGTTGAATCTCTGTTCTAATCTTATCAGAAAAAGAAATAAAACTGCAAAATAGCAAATTATCGGAAGAAAACCAGTGGTAGCAAACTGTAGACAGAGTGTAGAACACTACAATAAAACACGCTGTTTGCGGCTCCACAGCCAAAAATTACGTAATATCCTCGTGTTTCAAAGAGTGGTAGTTAGTGCATCACAGTGGGAACAAAAACAATTGTCCCAGTTATCGAAAAATTAAAAATGTTGGAACCGTTAGTCAGTAAACTGAACGATTTGCGAGTTATTTTAGCCAGTGGTTCAGAACAACGCGCTGTTTTGTTGAAAAGCACGGTGAGAGATGGCGCCTCCTGTCCCACTTCTGACTTTTTTCCAGAGGTTGAAATTCGAAGTCGTGCCGTCGAATTTCGAGGAGAATTTGGATCCAAAAGAGCACTCGTTTTCCGATTTTGTTGAAAAGACAGCTCTGGGGAAAGTCAACGACGTGTGGGAGCGACTGAAAAGTGATAACGCAGCGCCTGATATTGTTATCGGAGCTGACACTATGGTTGCATACAACGGGAGAATGTACGGAAAACCCAAAACCAAAGAACAAGCCATAAAAACAATCTCAGAGTAATTGCTAATTAGTAAAACCCAGGTTTTTGTGGATAATATTTATGCAAAATTTTAGGCTCGTCCAAAGTCCAAATATACCAAATTTGGTTTATACTGGTGTGGTTGTAAGGAGTAAAAATGAAATTAGGAAATTTACAGAAGTTACAACAGTTTACATGTCCAAATTAACTCCTGATGAGATTTTAGCATATGTTGAAACGGGTGAACCCATGTAAGTTAAAAATTAAAAAGGGTTAAATATTTATACGACTACGCATACACAAGTGTATTGTGTGATACATAATGTATTGATTTTCAGGGGTAAAGCTGGAGGGTATGGCATTCAAGGTATCGCAAGCACTTTTGTCGAGAGGATTGAAGGTGATGGAAATAACGTTATTGGATTACCTTTGTGCCGATTGGCTCAGCTACTTAAACAAATGGTTTTAGATCAATAAATTGTCATTTTTTTTATTCAGGCTTTCTTAAATAAAATTTATTTCAAACAAGCTTTTATTTTATTTTTATTAACCCAATTCATCATAATTCTGTTCTTAGATCAAAATCAATTTGAAAAAATTTCATATTTCTGTAAAAACTCAATTCTAATAAGAGGAAAATGTCATTTTTCACTCAATTTTTGGTTAGAACTGCTCTATTCCTTTCTGAAAATGCCTAAATTAACTCCACTTATTTTTTTGTAATTTGTCACATTTATTTGGCATTAATTGTCAGTTAATAATATTGAAATAAAACAATAAAAAAATTAACACATGTTTCACAAAAATAGAATTTTAGAATACAAAAAATGGCCTTATAATTTGCTTGTATAAAATATTGCAATAAATGCGTAAATTCGGGTTTTGTATAATTAAAAAGTTGGATTAATAACAAATAATTTATTTCTCCTATAAACACGAATACACACAACAACAATTTTATAAATAAATAGCTCGATATTCACACAATAACAACTACGATCGCCGATTAGATAACATCGCTTCACTCAACAATGTCGGATTACCCACTCGGTCATGATCTTCGCACTGCTTATATAACGATACGTCGTTTCTCAAAAATACCCGGAAGTTTACGCAAACAATTTTCACTCAGACAGAACAATGACTCAAGTTTCTCATATTCTGTCAATGGCCGTGACGATTATTTCTCAGAATTACGCGCTATAGTGAGATTTACAATTCTGGAAGTGTTCAGCATTTCTCTAGCATTGTTCATAACGTTGCCCTCCTCTAAAAGATTGTTCGTCTCGAGTAGTCTACCATATGCCTTCTTGTTGCTTTTTCTTCCGTCATGTGCTTCTGAATAACGCGTCTTCTTAGGTATCTGAAACCGGTCTTCGTTGACGGCAATCTTTTCTTAGATGCCATCTTTTACTACCGTTAAAATATTGAGGTTTTTCTCTGATGTGTTTTGGTACGTGTGGCAACTCCATCAGCATAGTTTTAATCTCTTCTAACACCTCAACATTTGTTCTACTTCCAGTTTCTTAATTTTTGTTACTATCTCATTAACCTTTTTTCCAAGATCTTCTCTTACTCTTGTTTCAAATTCATTAACTTTTATACTCTTCTAGCATCTTTTTCGTTGTTCTTTTCTTTTCAATCCCTGTTTTTCAAACTCCTTTAGAATCGTCGAGTTTTCTCTTTTACCTTTTTTATCTATTTTTTTTTCTGCTAATCGTTGTTTTTCGAATTCTTCTTTTTCTTAAGTTAATTGTCGTCTCTCATACTCTTTTTTTTCAAACACTTTATGTTTGTTCTTCCAGAATTATTTTTTACAGTTTTAAAACCTTCTTTTGTTCTTATTCTTTTCTAAAATTAGTTTTTCGAGAATTTTTTTTATGTTTTTCATCGACTTCGGATCTTCGTTTCTTTATTTTTTCTCAATTGCCAATTTATAATAGGTTAGAAGCCTAAATGCTTTTAAAAAGCACCTCTAGAACTATTTGTCCTATAACTGTCTTTAGTTCTTCTTTTTTTCTAATTTGTCGTCTCTCTTATGCTTTTTCTTACAAACGCCGTTTTTTAAGCACTTCCAGAATTGTTTCTTGCATTTCCAGAACCTTCTTTTGCTGTTCTTTATCTTCTAAAAAACGTCTTTCAACTTCTTCCAGAATTTTCTTTGCTTTTCTTTAATGCTCGTTTCTTATAATTTTTTTCTTTCAAACGCCGTTTATCAAGCTCTTTCAAAATAATCTTTTGTTTTCCAGAATTGTTCTTTCAAAATCTCGAAATATTTAGTTTTATCTGATATTGTCAAATATTTTTGCGACATATTAATTTTTCAAATAAATTCTTTGCGAAAATTGTTAATTTAGAATATTAAATCCAAAAAAGTCTACTTCTAGTTTCTTAATTATTGTTTTTATCTCATTAACCTTTTTGTCAAGATATTGTTTTACTGTTTCAAATTTACTAGCAAGTTTTTTCAGATTTTTTTTGACTTGAATTTCTATTTTATAGACCTTTTTTTTCAATTTCTTTAAAGTTTTTGAACGTTCTCGAAATCTTTATTTTCTTTGAAAAGCATGTTACCTTAGAAAAGCATCTTAAAAAGTGTCCAATTCCTTTAAGATATTTGTCCTCCAAAGCTTTCTAAAAGGTTCTTTTGTTTTTCGTTTATTTCCAGTTGTAGTTTTTCATTTTTGCTTTTAATTTCTTTGTACTCTTTCCCGTCCAGCGACTTTTTTCGTTCTTCTTTCTTTTTTAATCGTTGTTTGTCAAACTCCTTTAGAACAGTGTTTTGTCCTTTTAGAATTTTCTTTAGCACTAATCGTCGCTTTTCAAAATATTTTTTTAATTGTCGTCTCACATACTGTTTTTCTTCTAAATGCCAGTTTTCACGCGTTTTCATGATCTTCCAGAATTATTTCTTGCATTTCCAAAATCTTCTTCAGTGGTTCTTTATTTTTCTAACCAACGTCCTTCAACTTCTTGCATAATTTTCTTTCTTCTCTTTCACAATTTTGTTTATCAACCTTTTTCAAAATTATCTTTTGTTCTTCCAGAATTGTTTCTTGCATTTAAGAAGTTTCTTTTGTTCTTTTTTTCTTCTACAAATAGTTTTTCGAGATCTTCCAGAATTGTCTCACGTTTTCATCTTCCTCGAGTCTTCGTTTTTTCATTTTTTCTAGTATTTATTACCTAGTGCCGATTTATGATAAGTTAAGAGCTTAATTGTTAAATAATCTAAGACCACAGCATCCAGTATCAGACCATAAATCAAAAAACTATAAAATCGGATAATCAAAAAAGTCAAAAAACATAGAATAGAAAGAACAATTAAATTTTCTGTTTTGATTTTAAAAAATCTTTGAAACAACTGTAATACTGTATTACTTGAAATTAATATAAAAACGAATAAAAAATTATTTATTAAATTAATAAATTAAAAATTATTAAAATAAAAATTAACTCTTATAAAAAACACCAAAAAGAGTAATAAGAAATCTGTCAGGATGATGTATAAATTTTTTTTAATCGCTATAAGGATTTAAATTCAGGCAAACGCAATAAACACCGCTGAAGTGTTTGGGAGTTAAAACACTTTGATCTTCCCTGAATGTGTTTTGATATGTGTCGCAACTTCATCAACATAGTCTTAGTCTCTTCTAACACCCCAACATTCGTTCTACTTCTACGTTCTACTTTTTTAATTTTTGTGCCTATCTCATTACTCTTTTTGTCGAGATATTCTAGTATTCTTGTTTGAAATTCATTAACTTTTATTTCAGATGTCCTTTGACTTGAATTTCTATGTTATCGACATTTACTCCAATTTTTTTGAACTTCTGGAACCTTTTCAAATTACTTTTTCACCTCTGGTATTTTGTTTGAAAATCATCTTGGAAAGTGTCAAATTCTTTGAAGATATTCTTCTTTTTTTATGACCGTTCTTCAAAGCTTTTAAAAAAGTTCTTTTTCTTTTCTTTTTTTTTAAATGTAGTTTTTTATTTTTTTCTTCTAGTTTTTTTGTACTCTTCCTTTTCTCTTCCAGCAACTTTCTTTTTTAATCGTTGTTTTTTAAGCTTCTTTAGAATCGTGTTTTGTCCTTCTATTGTAGAATATTTTTTAGCTGTTCTTTTTCTTCTAATCGTCGTTCCTTGAATTTCTTTTTTTCTTTTAATTATCAACTCTCATAGTTTTTTCTTGAAACGCCATTTTTCAAGCTTTTCCAAAAAAAAATTTTGTTCTTTTACAATTATGTCTTACATTTCCAGAATTTTCTTCAGTTGTTTCTATCTTTCTACTCGACGTCTTTCAAGTTCTTCTATAATTTTCCTGTTTCTCTTCCAGAATGTTTGTTGTTTATAAAGCATTTTCAAAATCTTCTTGTTCTTCCAGAATTGTCTCTTGTATTTAAGAAGCTTCTTTTGTTCTTCTTTTTTTCTACAAGTAGTTTTCCGAGAAATTCCAGTATTTTCTTATGATTTTCATTGTCTTCGGATCTTCCTTGTTCCATTTCTTCTAGAATTTATTACCGATTTATCATGGGTTAGGAGCTCAAATGATAAATAATTTCAGGCCACAGCATCCACTCTCAGACCATAAATCGAAAAACTATAAAATCGGATAATCAAAAAAATAAAGAATAGAAAGAACAATTAAATTTTCTGTTCTGATTTTGAAAAATCCTTAAAACAACTATATTACTTTAAATTAAAATAAAATCAGTGAATTAACTCTTATGAAAAACACAAAAAAGAATAATGAGATGTCAGGATGATGTATGAGTTTTTTAACGGAATCGCTACAAGGATCTAGAATTAGGCAAACACAATAAACACTGCTGAAGTGTTTGGGAATTAACCGCCAAAAATATACCCTGACACAGAGAGGTCCCTTAATTTATTTTATTGAGTGTTTGCTGACTTATCGGAATGGCAAATAAAAAAAAGATTAACCCAACTTTTACAAAGTCGCTTTTATGCCAGCTATAAGCTCAGATAAAAATGTGAGTAAATACTTGAGTTAAGACAGATTTAACACCAGATTGTGGTCAAATTTCAATTATGTTTTATCAGGAAACCGAAACAGTGCAAACATGGCTTTGGAATGTAGTGGAAATAATCACGATTATGAAATGAAAACGTGCTAGAAATATCGTTGTTTTCAGTTTCTTAGTCTCGAGTGAATTGAACAACATCGGAAAAGCTTGATGCTTGAGAAACTGGCTGATTGATATTTTTATTATTATTAATATTATTATTATAAAGTGCGTTCGGGCTGCGGCCGAGCCCTGTTAAGCCCACACTTCGAAGTGAGATTTTGCCGGCAGATGTGAAAGTTTTTTTTAATTACCGGTAATAAAAATCAGCTTTTACAATGTAAAAAAACATAAATAAAATGAAATGTCACTGAAGTAAATCTCAGACAAAAATACTTTATGGATATGCAGGTAGAAGGAATGATATACCCGCAGCCACTCAAGTCGCATATTTGAATATATTTCGTCTGTTTTCCACATCCTGTGGTGGTTATTCGAGACGAGTGAGAAGTCAGTTGTGAATTTGCTAAATTAATGATTTTTATTTAGAGCGGCGTGATCAAAGCCGAACCAATTTGGGAGCTTAAATATGAAACAAAAAATGCTTGGTTATATTTTAATTAGACGAAATTGCATTAATTAAAACGATAAAGTAATGCGCCAAACAGTTTTGGAATTACGTAGGCAGAGAATCGGTTTTTAGGTAAATAAAACACAAATTTTGGTAAAAAACCACTTAACCATTCAAGCAAAGAAGCCAAATCAGGTACACTTAATTACCCGGAAATTTTACGTTTCTTTCCGAAAATCGATTTGTTTGTTTTTACGAAATGTTTGGATTCAAGCAGATGCCTCGTGCTAATTTTTTGGCAAAATTGTTTATTTTCGCAGTTGCGACTGGGAAAACAGGTTCATTTTCTATTTTCGAATCAAGTCTGTTATGAAATAAAATCCTGTCCGATCTATTAACTCAGGAAACTGTTACAAGGCCAAAAAACGCAATTTGACAATGAACTTCTGTTTCAGTTTGAGTAGTCCTGCAACTACTTCAAAATTCTAAACAGAAACGCACCTAGAAAATATTATCAAACTGGGCTTCTCTATAAAAATTGTATTGTATTCCTGCTTCAAGCAATATTGTTATAAGAAAATTTTGAGTAAACAAGGCGCCATCAGTCATGTCATTATTTAATTTTGTACTCGAGCATATCGGATCTGCCATTATAAATTTTATATTAAAATCGTAATCAACGATGTTGAAAAACTTATAAAAGCGATAATCAAAAAACAAAGAATAGAAAGAAGAATTAAATTTTCTGTTCTAATTTTAACAAATCATTGAAACAAATGTGTTACTTTGAAGATAGAAGATATTCTCCTGTTTCTCTGAATCTCTGGAAGTCGTTTTCCAAAACTTTCTAAGAGCTTCATGTGCTTTTTCTTTATTTCTAGTTGTCGTTTTTAATTTTATTCTTTTAATTCCGTTATACACTTTCTCCTCTCTTTTAATAACTTCTTTTCTTGTTTTTCATTCTTTTTCAATCGTTGATTCTCAAGCTTCTTTAAAACGTCTTTTGTCTTTCTAGAACTTTTTAAGCTCTTCTTCTCCTTCTAATTATCGTTACATAAATATATTTTTTTAAATGTCGTCTCTCATATACTTTTTCTTCCAAACGCCGTTTTTCAAGCTTTTCCACAATCTTCTTGTGTTCTTCCAGAATTGTTTCTTGCATTACCAAAACCTTCTTTTGCTGTTCTTTATTTTGTAACCGACGTCTTCCGAATTCTTCCAATTTTTTTTATTTTTATTTAACCCGCATTTCTCATATTCTTTTTCTTCCAAATCCCGTTTATTAAGCTTTTTCAAAATCTTTCTTTGTTCTTTCAGAATTGTTTTTTGCATTTGTAGAATCGTCTTTTGTTCTTATTTTTTTTTAAATTTCTTCTATTCTAAAAGTTTCACGAGATCTTCCAGAATTTTCTTATGTCTTTCATCATCTTCGATGCTTCGTTTTTCCATTTCTTTTAAAACTTATTACCAATTGCCAATTTATGATGGGTTAAAATCTAAAATGGTTTTTGGTCTTTTCAATAGTTGTTTCTTAAGCTCCTTTAAAATTGTCTTTTGTTCTTCTATAACCTTTTTCTCTTCTTCTTTTTTTCAAATTTGTCTTCTCTTTTTCTTATTCTTACAAACACCGTTTTTCAAGCACTTTCAGAATTGTTTCTTGCATTTCCAGAACCATCTTTTTCTGTTCTTTATTTCCTAACCGACGTTTTTCAACTTCTTCCAGAATTTTATCGAACTTTTTCTCCAAATTTTCTTAAACTTCTGGATTCCGGAACCTCCTCGAATTCCTTTTTCACCTCTAGTACGTATGTATCTTTAAAAAACATCTTGCAAAGTCAAATTTTTTAAAGACATTTTCCTGTTTGTCTGATGAATCACTTATACTCTTTCAGCATCTTTTTCGTTCTTTTTTCCTTTTCAATCATGGTTTTTTAAGCTCCTTTAGAATCGTGTTTTTACCTTTTTAGCTGTTTTTTTTCTTCTAATCGTAGTTTCTAGAATTCTGTTTTTTAAGTTAATTGTCGTTTCTCGTACTCTTCTTCTTCAAAACGTCGTTGTTTAAGCTCTTTTACAATCCTCTTTTGCTCTTCTAGAATTACATTATAACCGATATCTTCCAACTTTTTTTGTTTCTCTAATCCGCCTTTTTCATATTATTTATCTTCCAAACTTTCTTTAACAAACTCTTTCAAAATCATTTTTTGTTTTTTTCAGAATTGTTTTTTGCATTTTTTGAACCTTCTTTACTTCTTTTTTTTTAAATTAGGTTTGCGTGATTTTCTACAATTTTGTTATGTTATTCATCGTCTTCGAGTCTTCGTTCCTCTATTTTTTCTTGAATTTATTACCTGTTGCTGATTTATGATGGGTTTTTGTCTTTTTAAATCGTTGTTTTTCAAGATCCTTTAGAATTGTCTTTTGTCCTTCTAGAACCTTCTTGAGCCCTTCTTTTTCTTCTAAGTTGCCGTCTCCTACATTCTTTTTCTTTCAAACGCCGTTTCTCAAGCTCTTGTTTTTTTTTTGCTTTTTTATTATTTTTAGTTGTAGTTTTTCACTTTTTTCTTCTAATTCCCTTGTACTCTTCCTTTTCCTCTCAAGCTCTTTTAGAATCGTGTTTCTAGAATCTTTTTTAGCTCTGCTTTTTTTACAAATCGTCGTTTCTTAAATTCGTCTCTCGTATATTGTATTTTTTTCGAAACGCCATTTTTCAGCTCTTCCAAAATTGTTCTTTTATCCAAAATTTTCTTCAGTAGTTCTTTACTTCTCTAACCAAAGTCTTTCAAAATCTAATTTTCTTTCTTCTCTTCTAAAATTTTGATTATCAAGCTTTTTCAAAATCTTCTTTTGTTCTTCCAGAATTGTTTCTTGCATTTCCAGAACATTCTTTTACTATTCTTTAATTTCTAAACGATGTCTTTCAACTTCTTGCAAAATTCTTTTTGGTCCTCTAATCCTCGTCGAAAGCTCTTTCAAAATCTTTTTTAGTTCTTCCAGAATTGTTCCAAAATCTTGAAATACTTAGTTTTGTCTAATATTGTCAAATATTTTTGTGCCGCAAATAAATTTCTTGTGAAAATTGTTAATTTCAAAAAATTAATAAATAAATTAAAACTCCAGAATTTAAGTCTCTTCTGATGATTAGACCTTAGAAAACATTTATTTAAAGAAAAATGTTAATTTGACGGGTCTAAATGTGTAAATTAGACTTCTTAAATACATCTATAAACAGGAAAAACTTTCCATTTTCAGCTGAAGACATGTGTCAACTAACTGCTGCAACTGTAAACGATTAAATAGCTATTAATTTGTAATGTCTTGACATGAGATCATTAATATTAACTATCCATAGGCGAGTTTTAGCTGAAAAACGATGTGAACTCTTCTTAAAATATTTTTTTCAATATTGATTTTATCAAAATATGCTTTGGGGGAAAAACTGGAACACCACTTTGTTTAGGATGG
The DNA here is from genome assembly GCA_029207805.1 of Tribolium confusum. Taxonomy (NCBI): domain Eukaryota; kingdom Metazoa; phylum Arthropoda; class Insecta; order Coleoptera; family Tenebrionidae; genus Tribolium; species Tribolium confusum. The sequence continues at coordinate 5,457,958 of JALGAY010000004.1, forward strand.
TTATCAACCGCAAACTGTGTCAATTTGTTAACAAAGAGGTGGTGAAAATCAATTTTTTCTTCCCACAAACAATTATCTCGAATAATCCCCATTCAATAACCCGTAGAAAGTCAGAAAATATGCTGAGAAATGGACCAATACGTAATTAATTCATTGTTTGAGTGAAAATGATCAAAATTAAAATAAGAAGGAAGTGAAATACATTGATTTATTAAAATGATCGCCTCTACCTAATTACAGCGTGAGTACGTTAATAAATTGCTCATACATCCCGTCTTATTAACTTACTTCTGTTTCCGACTACCTGTGTCCAATTTCAAAACAAATTGAAGGCGAAAAAGATAGGTCCGATAAGGGAGCCTTGAATGTCATACATATTCAGGAAGCGGATACGCTAAGGTTGGATTGTTTCCATAAAATGCGGGATATCACCGCTAAGGTTACCAGAGGGTTGGTATTATGTAAAACAAAGGAAACGTTCACACATAATTATGCAAATAAAACTGTCACTAATATTTACGAAATGCAAGTTCCCACACGATGCAAAATAAAACAATTCTGGCGTTATTTAATAACCAATTATAATCGAAAATCAGATTGTTTCCGCCCATCAACCCACGATTATTTTAATTGATCGAAAGCTAAGAATGTCATCAGTAACCAGAGCATGTGTTGGCAATGTGTCTTTGCGTCACTAAGCAAAAAAACTGCTGCTGTACCTAATTTTTCATAGAAATACGAGCCGGTCTATGACGTGATGAAATGAAAAAATGCTGCACATTTCTTTTTTTTTTGTATAAAAAACCGCTAAACCAATTTGTTGGGGTCTCTAAACAGGCGGCTTTAGCACCCGCAGGACAAGGGTTACCTCTTCTAGACTAAACAGGCGCTTTTTCAGCAATTTTCAGCCAAAAGTGAGGCTTGGAAAACAGATGCAGAGTGCTGGAAGTTTGTTTATAAGAAAGGTTTGGAGAGGTGATGTTATATTTAGCAAGAACGGCAGCTCATTATTTCATTATAAACACTAAAACACTGATTTGGAATTGTTGACGTACCCAAGAGTCAGGTTTTAGCACTAAAACCCTCACCAAAACGTGAACAAAATCAGAAATAAACAGGCTATAATAAGAGGATTTTACTGACTGTGAGGTCCCAACCAATAAAATTCTGAAGTTGCATTTATCTAAATGTCAAGCTTCAATCCCAATTTACTCAGAATGCTACATGGAAATGAGGGACTCAATATTTGTTCAGGGTTTCTACCGCAGTAATACAAGAATGGCGAATCAGGCAAAAATTATCTCTATTTTAAGACGCTTGTAAGGTAAATTTTGTACTAAATGGTCGGCATCTCCAACTGCATTTGCACTCCCTTGGGTAAAAATTGATTATAAACGGTTTATTGCTCGGCACCTCAGAGTCACTGAAAAGACCTTTAAAAACTAAATTTTATTGTGAAGTCGCCACTAAAAATGTAGTTGTTACATCACTGGTATTTAAGTAGGTAATTTAAAAAATTTGAAATTATCTACACTGATTCTAAAATTAGTAAAATGGCACTTTTGGTTTCAAATTTTTGAAAAACAATGGCGTCTTTATCTTTATTGAATTAAAAATTGGAAAGAAATAGCACCTCTGGCTTCTAAAATTAGAAAATTTTACGTCTCCAGACTTCACAATTAGTAAAATATTGCCTCCAGCTTCCAATATTAGAAAAAATATCGCCTTTGTATTTACTAATTTAAAAATTAGTAAAAACTGTTAACTCCCGCTTTTAAAACTAGTAAATATAGCCTATAGTTTCTAAAACTACAAAATCAATGTTGTATATGTTTCTTTATTGATTGAATTAAAAGTTAATAAAAAACATCTCCGGCTTCTAAATTTAGTAAAATTACAGCTGTGGTTTCAAAGTTATTTTCTATAAAAAAAAGAAATAGTGGAAATAGAATAAGAAATAGAAAAAGTCTAAAACATATGTTTGAAATTTATAGAAGTGATTTTTTAATTTTATATTTTTAACAAATTTTTAATTAGCCAAAACACAGTGAAACTACTTAAGACACTTTTGTTTTAACTTTGTTAAACAGATAACCCGAGAAGATAAAAAATTTTTGGAAGAAGTTTATGAGTTTGCTTCATATATTGCTGACTATAGATATTTTTCTACATATTTTTCCCCAAATTTAAACGTTTAGAAAAGTTATATCCGGTTTTTCTTGCAGCAAGCTAATCAGAAAATATTTTAACAAAATTAATTATAATATTGCTTTATTATATTTTTGATTCTTCTATTTTATGATTATTTTACGTTTTTATTTTGTTTGTATTATTAAATTCATCTTGATTAGATTGATGATATTAGATTCATCTTGAACTCTCAAACAGTCATATTTCAACAAATTTTGCTGCCATTTTGTCAAAGACAATGTAAGGCTTCTTTTCTCTTAGATGACGCTTACGAGTTTTGGCCATTTTGTATGAATTTGAATTAAGCAGATAATTTTGGATTTTGAGCGTTATGTATGACCATTTTGAGTTAGAGTTGCTGTTTACAACAGCATTTAGCAGTTTCAAAGCAGTTTGTGAGTATTAAACTGTATTTATCTTTACCATATTGGGTCCGCCATTTTTATTTTTACAATTTCGATGACGAAATTGTGATCAGCGTTTTTAAAAATATCTAGTTGTATGGTTTAGGTAGTATTATTTTCAGTTATAATATCAAAAACATTAACACAATAATTTTTTTTTTGAAGATGAATCCAAATTCGTGTGGTATTCAGCAAAAGAGTCGCATGAATTTTGTACTAAAATATAGATTTTTGATACGATTTTAACAATAAACTTCTTTGACACTTAAAAAAATGTGAAATTGTGAATTTAGCCTTAGGTTCTCTTTAATTTAAATAATTTAAAAATACTTCTACTTATTAGTGTCGTCTTGGTTAGGCAACATGAAAATATTTCCAGAAAAATACTGAATTTTTATAGAATAAAGTCGTGATATTCGTCTCTCATCATTGGTTCTATAAAATGTTATAAAACTCTCACCAACAATATTGTCTAAAGTATTAGCATTTCTATTTTTATAGATCGCTATCTTAGGTCCACCATTTTGAATTACCTAATTTTTATTAAGAAATCGTTATCACTAAATTTATCTATAATTTTAAGAGATATGTAAGCAGTTTTTACCCATACTGAAGTGATGAATTTATGGTTTGTGCTTTTCAGGTGTACAATACCTGAAATTTAAGTTATAACTGAAAACCCTTAATCATAAAATCTTGAAAATACTGAACTACAAAATTTTATTTTATCTAATTTGTTTCCGTTTTCGTAGTCACTCAGGTTGATTCTAACATTTTGAATTTTTTGATTTTTATAACCGTTATCAGGAATTTCAAAACAGGGTGTCTTTTATCTTACTTTTTTTTTGTCTAATATTGTTTGAAATATTAGTACTTAAATTTTTACAGTAAGCGAGAAATGTATTTAGTTATTTTGAATTTTTTAAAACCCCAAATGGTACAATTTGAAATCTCAAATATTTTCTAATCTTTTGTTTTTAGTAGTCTTCATAGTCGACCATTATAAATTTTTCAATTTTAACATTAAGATCGTTATCAGCGACGTCTAAAAATTGGTTTACGCAATTTAATCAAATTTTCTTCGTAAAAATTGATAATTTTGTAAATAAGAAATTCTAAGAAGGTCCATCGTCAACGTTTTTCCAATACATATCTAGATGATATGTATAAAGCATTTTAAAACACAAACTGGTGTAATTCCGTAAAAATTCCGTAAAAAAAAATTTTTTATTTTTACTCTTTAAATCTAATAAAAATGTTTTAGTACCTGAAAATAAATTAACAGAAAAATAAAATTGAACGAAATTAAACGGATATTTCATAAATTTGCATTCACTATAATTAATTAGTTCTTTAGCTCAATTATGCGTAATAAATAATAGTTGTATGAACCGTGATGAAACTCAATCCTCTTGTGTAAATTGACCGAGAAATGAGATGTGCTAATAATACAATTAAAATAATAGCTGATTTAAATAAAAGTTGAGAAAGCAAAAATTTCAGACTTGTCCTGAATCTGAAAAAAATTTCAAGTGTGAGAATGCCTTCTTGTTTACCACTGTTCGCCTTATCATCTGAAACAGTACACCGATAAGTAGCCAATTTATTTACCCAGCGCATACCACCCATTGTTATGAAAATAGTTTATTTACCTGTACACAGTACCAAAATTTGTTCCGCTTACGTATCATTGAAAATCTCAAACACCCACCCTCTTTCAAAAGGAAAGTGTGAGAACATGAAACAATAACGCCACAATGAACCTGCTTGCATCCCACTATCATCCGATAGAAATGCATTTCATGGTGTCTTTGGGACAGAGTCGCGCGGTTAAAGCTCGCAGCTAATCCAGCTATCAGTCGTGGTTTGACATTGGTGTTGGTAGGACGCAGTGCTCGGATCTTTCAGCGCAGCTCCATGTGCTGCACACGTTTTTGAGTGGATTTTTGGGATTACCATCACCACTGGGCGGCCTTCCAAGGTGAGACAAGATTTTTGTTTTTTGGATTTTGACGCGTCTTAAATTTTTTGTTTCGTCGTGGTAAGGATCAAGGATCGTTCATTGAAAGTGCTGTTTTTGAATCCGGGACTATTTGTTTAATAAACACAACCGGTCTCTCATCAATTTTGTTTTTTGATCGTTGGTGGTCTTCATCTTCACACCAACTTGCAAAAAGATTTTCAATTTGACGACACTACTGTAATTTAATGAATCACTTTCGTTTAAATTAATCTTGGTTATTAACAAACCTTGTAGACTCGAAGATAACGTAAAGAATTTTGCATTGTAAATGTTCATGAGTCATCCAAGTTTCATCTTATTTAAATTACTTTGTTGCGTATCCGAATTGTATCCAACAATTTTCAGTTTTAATTAAGATCAAGGACTGAAAAGTGCGTCATTGTTTAAAATCCTGCTGGACTAGACCAGGCCAGGCTTTAATCTCTTGTGGTACAGACCGGACGTTTACATGGAAACAGATCCGCCCAAAAGTCTTTCCACATGGTGTCCAGACTCAGACTTAGATCCCAGAGATGATCTAACTTTTGCATAACTTCTTACTCAGCTGGAAAATATTAACTTTCTCTCTTTTCGCTAATTTGCAATGACAAATCAAGTACCGAGAACAAATTCTTGACATTTGGTCAAAGTAATTGATTTATAAACGCTATGTAAGGTATTTCCAAGCCGTAAAATCGGTTACGTCGAAATTTCCTTTATGGAGTGTTACAAAAACTTGTCCCGTTTATAATTATTTGAAACTCTTGTGGGACAACATGCGATCTCATTAAGGTGCTAACGTCTTGATCATTATCTGGATCGAGGAGAAAATTATCATAATTGGGGGCTGCGGAAAACGTAAAATGCACAGATAAGGAATAATTGTTCTGGAAATGGAGAGAAGACCTTTTACAGATAATGAATTAAAGACTTTTTTCCTCTGGATTTGGTGCTAAAACAATTAGGCGAATTATTTACTTTAGTTCAGAATAATTGTTTATACAAAATGATAATTGTTATTTTTGGAGATCAAAATTACGCTTACTCAGATCAAAACAGAGAAATACAAAATTCCGGCTTGGCTGTAAACATTCCGATAAGAAATTTTATCTTTTACAAATACTACACAAATCGAGTACTGTGCGTGAAGAAAATTATTTGTCTGAATAAAACTAATTATGTTTATGTAATTTTATGATAAAATTCTTCATGAAACGGAAATTTACCGGTTTGTAACATTGTGTTTCAGCTTTTGTATAACTGAAAATTGGGTTAAAATGAAATTGCTGAAGATTTTTTTTATTTTTAGGCGTCCAATAGTATTCTGCCATATTTATTTTTTAATTTTTATTACAAAATCGTTATCAATAGTTTCAAAATACCTAATTGAACAATCTTGGTGTAATTTTGTCATTATTTTTTGAACTATCTCTAGTCATTATCGGCCATCTTGAATCTGCTATTATGAATTTTTTAATTTTTACATTAACATTGTAATCAGCCATTTTTAAAATTCTAGAATAGTCGGTTTAAAGCAATTTTGTCAAATATTATTTGAAATATTAATTTTGCAAAAATTCTTCGCAAAAATTCTTAATTTTGTCAATAACAAATCCCAAAAAAGATTTAGCGCCACTCTGATGGCGTCCAGAAATGGAAAATTTGGCTAGGAAAACCAATTTTTGTTTCTGTTATTAATAATTTTTTCAAGGAACAGCAAATTTTGATTTTCTTAGCCAATTTTTTTATTGCTGAACATATTTTATTAAATGTTTTTTCTGAGTACGCCATTTTTTAGGCACTTCTTATTTTTAAATCTTATAAAACGTTTAAATACAAAAAAGAGGTTAAAACGTTTTCTTTTCATATTTTTACAAACAATTAAAAATGGAGTTAAAATAAAACTGTTGTAATATTTTTTTTAAAATCTAAGGTAACGTTTGTTTGTATATTAGTATTCGTAATAGTAAAATCCTTATCTTGTCTTATATTTTTGAAGTCGACTATATTTAATTTGCCAATTTTGACATCAAAATTGTAATCAGTAGTTCCAAAACACTTAATTGAATAATTTGGTGTGATTTCATTAATTATTTTCTAAACTATCATTATTTATTCTTAATCATAGTCACCATCTTAAATCCGACATTATGAATTTGTCAATTTTCACATCAACGTTGTAATCAGCCATTTTGAAAATTATAGAAGAGTCGGTTTAATGCAATTTTGCCGAATATTGTTTGAAACAAATAAATTCTTCGCAAAAATTGTTAATCTTGTTAATAATAAATTTTAAAAAAGGTTTGGCGTCCCACTGAAAGAAAATATTGTCGAAAAAAAGTCCAGAAATAAAAAAATTTGGTAAGAAAACAAAATTTGTACTTTATTATTAATTTTTTTGGTGGGAACACCAAGTTATGTTTGTCTTTCTAATTTTTTTTATTGCTTCTCATCTTAGATCTTATAAAGCATTTAAAATCAGAAATAAATTTAAAACGTCTTGTTTTTGTATTTGTACAAACAAACAATTGAAAATTGGCTTAAAATAAAACTTCCAAATTTTTTTTTCTGATATTTCTAGGTATACTTACTGTTCAAGGTTTAGTTTTTAATTACACTTTTACTGTTAATTCTACGCTATTGTAGTTTTAATTATTGTTTATTTATTCCAATGCCAATGATTAAATTTCGTTTGCAAATTACAAGTTTTGAATATTCACCCAAATATTATGTGCTTTTCTTGATTTTATTATATAAAATATTTAAGCTAAATATTTTCACTTAGCATACAAGGTTCCAGTTCTAATTTTAACTTATTGTTAAATTCATAAATAATTTATTTACGTTATTGTTGTTTATTTCAACGTCTTTCTTTGTAGGTGGAGTCTGATAATATACCGCATAGTTCAATAATAAATTTTCAATTTCCGATAATTACAGTTTGGGCGTATTACGTATGCATTTGGAACAGTAAAACGGCTCGCTTCATTGACCATTTAGGAATAACAATTAAATCTTCCGGCTTTAAAAATTAATGAAGCAAGTCTTTCCTAAACTTGACACATTTTGTGTCTTGATTTAAATAATTTACTAGTTCATTACCTTGTTGCTCAGTAAAAAACGCTAAATGCTCAATATTTTAATTGCAATGATTGTTTTTGGGAAATTTTCTCACTGGTTATGAGGGAAAATTATTAGCACTTGAAAAAAAAGCGGCCAGTGGCGTAAGCCCGAGTTTCGCCTCTTATTCACAAGAGTCTCGCTTCTAATTCACAAGAGTACATATTTTAAGGTTTAGGAAATCAGTTTTTATACTGAATATTGTTTTTGTATACTGGGGTTCTTAGTATTTTACTGAACAACTGAATTAAAGTATATTTTTCGTTTAGTAAAATACTGTGCATTTAATTTGTTGCACAAAAAATTCTCGTCGGTTTTTCCGATTGCCATTGAAAGTTTACTCAAGATCCATTCCGAAAATAATTGCAATTGCGATTCATAAAATTTATTTGTTCATCTAAGCGCGAAATCAAAAATTTACAAAAAGTAAAGCACATCATCGATAGCTTTGTACCTCGATGATTAGTTCAGTTTTTGTAAAATGATGATTCTATTTTAGTACTTCTTTACTTGTGATTGTGCAATATCTTTAATGAAATTATTATCAATTAAATGTTTCTACAGAACTGTAAACCACACATGAAAGGCAATAAAAGTTTATATCTCCCAAGAAAGTCTTAATCACTCAAATACCAAAAAGCATTTGCTTAATTTCAGTTGCTAACCTTAAGCTAAATTAGAGATAACTGAATGCTAATTACCATGATTAGCATTTATGGAATGTCTCACCTCAGTTTCTCGAAATTTGCACAAAAACAATTCAGGGAATTATGCCAAGAACCTATCCCATATTCCAATAATGCATTGCAATTTCCATATCTTTGAGAATCGATGCAGAACTGTGATTCAGAGAGATCACAGGTAGATTTTTTTATGGAATTTTGACAAGTTGTGTTAACATGATAAATAACAAGCTACTTTGTGGTTAAAATTTTGAGTCAGGAGTGGTTAAAAGGTACCAATTAATCCACTTTTAGACAAGTTGAGTAAACATGACAAATTTGCGGTCTTAAAACCTAAAAGCAATAATTAGACTTGTATCGGATTTCCACGAACTAGCTTCGGACAATATAAATAATAATTTCAATAGATTTCCGGAAAAGGAAATGTAGACCGGAACTACATTTGATATTCTCTCACGAGGGTTTATACCAGGGGTAAAACCGGAAAAGCCCAGCCACTGTGACGGAATGTATCCTCGTGTAACCAGGACTTATCTGGAAGCTGGTACAAAAACAGGATTTACCAAGGAAGTCGCTTCACACATGGTCGGAGCTGGAGACTTAAATGCGCGCACGGGCCGCGTTATTGTTCGAAATTTGAGTTTTTGTTTAAAGATTCTTTGTTGTAATTATAACAGTTCTCTGCCTAATAATTTCCGTCTGAAGTTGCCTGGACGAGTCACACTTCCTTGCTAGGGGCAAGGTGAGGACCGGCTACCATTCGCATTCCTCGTGAAAGTAAAGAATGTTGCCGGATTGATCGAATTAATTTTCACGAAATTGGGATTTTTCACCGGAATGCGGCTTACAAGAACACAGAGAGTCTCAGATATCAAAAGAAGCCACCAAGCGAAACGGTCGACGGTACTGAACCAGAGAAAAAGTACGCTGACCGCGATCTTCTTGTCTTTAAATCGCAAAAGACAATTAAATTAACTTATGATTAATTATTTCTCGTTTAGGCAAAGAGGAGCGTTTAGAGGCTCGCCGAAACCTTAATTATCATCTTTCTCTAATATATTTCTAGAGCTAGCAATTTTGCAAAATTAGTTTTTTTATAGCCGGCAATTAAATTTGTTTGCCGTTGTGAACGGACTGATTCTATGTAATTTTGAGTCATCTACCTTGTACGAATTATTTGTAATTGGATTTTTTATGACATGAATTTTTACAAATAAGCCTTCAAAAATAATATTACAACAAATTTATATTCTGCTCAAGGAGCACGGACTGTGTTGTTTGCATCAAATTATGCTGAAAATAAAAGTTATTTACATTGTAAAACATGCTGAATAAAATACAATTTATTATTATTTTGTTTGTTTAAAATAATTTTGCGTAATACTATGTTTAAATAAATCTGATAATGGATGCTAAAAAGTGAATGTAAGGAATTATTTAAGTAAAAAATACAATTAAAAGGATTTAAAGACTGATAACAGAATCATAATTACATTTTTAATGAAAATCTTGATGAAAGATAAAATCTGTAATTAAGTCTTGTCACTAAAAATAAAATAAGTAGGTAAGAATGATGAATATGGAAATTCAAAAATTTTATGTTTTCTAGATTTCTTAAACGGCAGTCTAAAACACCAATTGAACAATCTTGGTGTGATTTTGTCCTTATTTTCTGAATCTTTATCTACCTTTAATCATTGCCGGCCATCTTGAATCTACAATTATGATTTTTTTATTTTTACATCAACATTGTAATCACCCATTTTGAAAATTTTATAATAGTCGGTTTAATGCAATTTTGTCGAATATTTTTTGAAATATCAATTTTGCAAATAAATTCTTCGCAAAAATTATTAATTTTGTTAATAATAAATCTTCAAAAAGGTTCAACGCTACACTGATAAAAAATATTTGTTAAAATACGTTCAGAAATGGAAAGTTTGGCTAGAAAATCCAAAATTCTTTTTTTATTACCAAATTTTTTATTGCTGGACGTATTTTATAAAATTAATAATTCTTATAAAGCATTTAAATACGAAAATGAGTCTTGTCACTAAAAATAAAGTAATGATGAATATGGAAATTCAAGAATTTTATGACTTCCTAAACGGCAGTAAAACCCAGCTGCTATATGGCTACTTTATGTCACTTTACAGATTGTCATTTTGATATAATCTTTTTGTAAAAAACTTGTAACATTTTGAGTTTTTTAGTGCTTACAATTTAATAAATTTAACATCAATATCGGCGTGAAAGCATTTCACAACTACTTAAGTGAGAAATTCTACTCTTTTTGCTGTTCTGAAAACTGCGTTCTTCAAAAAATTCTTAATTCGACATAACATTTGATGTTTTCTTTGGGTGAAAAACATATAGAGAACTTACACAATTTTGGCATTTGATAAAGTACATTCTCTGACTATCGAGACTTCTGTCTATTTTTTAAAGTTTTTAAACTGACTTCTGAGGCTGAGGGGTAGTCGGTGGGCTGTAACCATAGTACGTTTCATTTTTCGTTAAGCGGCAAATATAAGATTTGCAAGAGAATTGGTTTTAATTTATGAAGCCGCTCTATGAAACAGTTTAAGGAGATTCAAGCTAAAATAACCGCGACCCCTCAGTCTTAGAAGACAGTTTAAAGGACTTTATTAACGAAAAGGATCACTGTGGAACAAAATTTTTAAAATTCATTGTTTAAAGTCAGTTGTTTGAATTGAATTTGTAGTGAAGCTCAGCGGTGTCATACACTAAAACTGTTGCTAAAATAAGATGGCGTGTTGTCATTTTGTTGGTCTAAAATAAAACTGCCATTTGTCATTTTTATCATTTAGCCGAAAATTTAAACGTTAATGTGAAGCTTCTTTGTTTTGACCTTAGCTTTGTGAGCGTTTGCAGCTGATTTTTGTTAAGACAATTGTTTTAACAAAAATTTTATTTATAAACATAGCCATTTGCATTTACCTATAAACAGTGTAACTTCTGACTACTTCAAGACTTACTGCCGACGTTGGCAGAACTTGGCGAAATTGACGGAAATGCAAGCAAAACTTTATACACAGCGTGTGTCATTTAAAAGAGGTCGCCTTAAATAACTTTGTTTCTCATTATTTTTAACAAAAATTTTGAAACAGAAGGGAGACAACTTTTAAGGCTAGACTCGGGTTGCACCAATTCCCTAAATAGTAAGGTTCGAGTGACCTTTTATTTGAAAGGTATTTTGATCCTCGGTGGTATAAATTTTGAAAAATTTCATTTTTCTAGTTTTAGTGCGAAGAAAACATGGTCGCTGAAACTGTAGTATTTTAAGTAATTTTTTTGAAGGAAGGGCGGATAAGAGAATTCTGTTCAAACAACTAATCTTTCATCTCTTAAATTTTGTTATCGGAATTTGTACGGAAATGATATTTCTATTTTTATCATTTAGAATTCTGTATTGTTTTGGGCAATTTCTCTTTCTTTAACTTATAAACTGTCTGAGAATTAGTAAAATAATGACAGCAACAAATTTTAACATAGTCATTCGGTATATTTTGTAGAATGTTTAGCCACATTTTAATTATATCTTTGTGTTTAGTATTTTTTATTTAAGTGTTACAAAGGAATTAAGTGCCGTTTCGTTGTTTATGATTTAATACAATGTTTAATGTATTTATTTTATAGTTGTCAGAGTTATTCAATATTCTATAGTCTTATGATGTATGAGCTATATAAATGTACAAACATGGCCATAAACATTTTACTTTGGAAAGGTTGTGTATGTATTTATAAATCATCTAATCGTACAAGAATGGGTTATCCGTTTTTCCAATATTGATGACGAAATCGCGACCAAGGCTGCTTAATATCTGCATAAATCCATAGAGAGAAAGATAACTTCTTTTTGGATTTTGATGGAATTCCCAAAAATGATCAAAATTTTAGGTAATTATCTGATAAATATCTACATTATTATTATCAAAGGAAAAACCTGAATTTCTCAATGCTTGGATATTGTCTCTGAGAATTAATTGTCGTCATTAATTATTTCCATCACGTATTGTATTCAACCAGTAGGTTCTACGAAGCTAACTTTTGTAGTACAATCCTTACATAACTCTGAAGTGCAGTCGTAATAAATTAATTTTGATTTTAAGTTGCACAATAAAAGTCAATTTCAGGCAAATGGAGTAATTTATATGGTAAATAACAATACTTGTAATATTTCACTTGACAGAATAATGGTATTAAGGGCATGGTTATGTAGGGTATTGAGCAATACAGTGACCGAGTAGATTTCTTGGAACATCATCCCACACGCCCTCCCATCTGGACGACACTCCTTCAACCATTGTTGTTTACTGTCTGCTAAATCCCGTAAAATGTTCAACTTTGATGTAATTATCCCGGCCGGCCGCAAGATGATAGATTAAAGCTCGCTTTTTCAACCTCGGTTAAAGTCAAAAGTACGGCTTGATTATATCTTCAAGTTTATTGCATGCAGACGATTCGCGGTAATTACTGAAGCGAATTATGCACACTTAACAAGAAACCTGAGACGAATATTTGCCCAAGATGCAAGATTTCTGATAATTCAACCTTAAGTAATTCAAATTTTTCTAAAGAGTGAAAGTTATAAATTAAATCTGCATTAACATAATTATCCTGCGTCCGGTAATTTCAGGAGAAACCCCTGAAATTTTCCCAAGGCTTTTTCTATTGTCAAATATCAATAATTTAATTGACCTCCTGGGTCCAACGATCTTTGACACTCTCCAATTTCAGTCGAGATTAAAAACCCTTCTAAACGAAAGCGACAATTTAGGTTAAAATTCGAGACACGCCTGTCTTGTTTGGGTGACCACCAATAAATTTCGAAGGTCGGGTTTTAAACCCATTACATAAGAACCTCAAGAAGAACGCAATGCTGATCTAATGACATACAAAATTGATATTTGCATAAATAATTGTATATTATTAACTGGCTACTGCTGTACTTTCGATATCGAGACAAGTCAATCAAGCATTTTAAAATTTTTTGAAGATAACAGATAACAGTGCTGTTTAGTCTTGACAAATTGTGTTGGCGGAGTTACCTCCCACCTGCTGTCATAACCACATTACCCGTTTTCCCAGAAATTGTAAAAAGTACCGTCCCGTTTTGGTCACTTTCACTATCAACAATAATTTGGGGTAAACGACCCAGACACTCCCATATTAATCTAATAATACCGCACCCAGAAATCCTCCCTCTGTTTACATCACGCTATCAAATTCGTTCAAAAATCGATTGAAAATAACTTCACGTTATGAAATATGATTTCGGTTGAGTGACCAAAGCTACGTGTTAAAGCAAAACTTGGTTTTTCTCTAGGGAGGTGTCTTGAAGGCGTACTCTCATTGTTTTTTGACATTTGTAGGTGCTTTAGCTTTCTGTGGGTTGTGTTCCCAAGCTGCGAATTTTTCAACGGCTCCTTTTACGGCCTGGACACCTACAATTAGTTTTTAATTTATTTCCAATAACAATCTTTTAATATTCATTAGAGATAGGGCAAAGACTTTGGTTTGTGTGTCGAGTTTAAATAACAGGTGTACGTGCAGTTTTTTATGATAAGTGTAGGTTGAGGTTTCTTGTACCAACATCTGGGATCAGTGGATGCACCCACATGGTACATTGTCTCTTAACGGATTTTGTAGCAAACGGGGGAAGAGAGACGAATTGTGAAAACTATGGGAAATATTGCTAATGAAGAGAAAAGGATGACGAAAATGGCAATGAGTCTGGATTCAAGAAGAAAACTGAAACGGAATAGTAACAATCTGAAAGGTAAGGGCATGACAAAGAAAATAAACAAACAGAAAAAGTTCGAGACGAATTTGAAAAGAAGATTGGCTGAGCAGGGAGAAATGGCAGTATAGATATAGAATGGATGGAGATTGAAGAAGTATTGAGTAAAACAGCAAACCAATAGTTCTCAGAAAAGACAATAAGAAACAAAGACCAAAACAGGTTTTATGAGGAGTGTAAGCTTTTAGGAGTAGAAATAGAAGCATTGCCAAATACAGAAGGAGCGTAAGGAAATGAAAATGGAAGGAGAAGTACCTTGAAAGGAAATGCGAGTGATGGTAAAAGAAAGGGAGAAAAATGAAAGAAATCCGAATTCGAAAAAATAAAAAAATTCTACCAAGAAGTAAAGCAAAGTACGATAGGGAAAACTAGATCTAGATATTATAGAAGTAAAATAACAGAGTTTATGACGGAGTTAACAGAGAAAAGAGGGAGATGAGTGGATTACTTCTAAGAGCTCATTATCGCAGGTGAATTTTCTGGAAAATGAAAGAAGCCATAAAAAAGAAGATTATTAGTGGACGGAGAACTAAAAGTCTTGGAAAAAATAGAATAACCAGCGAAATGTAAAAAAAGGATGTTTGAGAGAATAATTTGACAAGAAGAGGTTAGAAGGAAGAAAATTTGAAAGCTATAACGAACGTGAAAGATACAACAAAATAGCTACGAACAAAATATATTCCTGTTCAAAGATTGCAAAAGCCAACTATACAATGGAAAGGAGAAGTATATACATACTCGCATAAAGGAAACGTCAATAATGGTAAAAGAAAGAGAGAAAGATATAAAACCGCATCATTGGCAAAAAAGGACTAAAGGAAAATACGATGAGGAAAATTGACCTAGATCTTATAGAAGTAAAATTACAGAGTTCATAAAGGAGTTGACAGAGAAAAGAGGGAAATAGGTGAAATACTTCCAAGAGCTTTTACCATAGGTGAATCTTCAGGAAAAAGAAAATCAATGGAAGGAGAACTAAGAGCCTTAAAGAAAATGAAATAACCAGCGAAATTAAAAAAAAGGTTTCTTGACTTTCTTCAGAGAATAATTTGATAAGAAGAGGTTAGGAGGAGAAAAATTGTTGTGATAAGGAAGGTGAAAAATACAACAAAATCGCTACGAACGAAATTTACCCCTGCATATATTGTTCATAGATTTTAAAAACCAATGATGCGATGGTAAAAATGTAGAAAAGAATATTCACTCACCAACTAAGATTCACATAAAACTAGCCAAGAGAGAGCGAGTATTAGCTGCTTCCTTGCTATGCACTTTGAATAAAAAAAAATGTAAAACTATTTACAGAAAAAATATTGTCATATAGACGATTAAATTCTTAATATTTGTATTTAATACAAAAAGGAAATAAAACTTGTTGGAATCTAAGAAAAATTTAAAAATTATTTTGCAGTTTGAAATTTGCGGCGATTTAGCTTTATTTGAAAACGCTACGCAAACGGTCAATCCTACAATAAAATGTTAAAATGTCAAGATCAATACTGTTTGAATTAACAGCGAAATTGGCGCGAAATTTAAACAGTAATTGACCACTTTTAGCGTCTGCTTAAGCAATTGTCAAAATTCTGCAAGAGGCCTGTTGCCGCTACTACAGAAAAATGTATTGCACTAAATTCGATCAGTCAATAATGAAGCAATTTAAGTAAAAAATAGTAAGTTTGAGGGAACAGTGGGTCTTTTATAAACTTGTGAAGAGTTCTCTGTTAGGTTAACGAGGAGATGTGTCTTCGTGATAACCTCGATAACCATATATCAGTAGTTTCAACATGTCGACTTTTTAGGGATCAGATGTTTGCCGCCTTAATCCAAAAAAGTCGTTTTTCCATCAGAATGCGTAACTCTCACTCGGCAATTAATTGCCCAATTTGATCATCTCGGTCCTAATTAATTCTGTTGTGGCAGATAGTTACATAAGTCTATTGCATCTACAGTTATAAGTTCTGGTCCAGAAAAGGAATGCTGTAATTGTCTTAGTAATTTCCTCTGTGCAACATCCTCCAGGACAAAAACTGACGCAACAAAACAATACTAATAAAACGTCACTTGCTCTTGTTTCACCTCAACATCCGGTCATTTCAAATTCCATATTCAGTCCTAATATATTTTTTAAAAAGCCGCAAATACTTGTGAAACCACAAGATTTTGTTACACCAGATCGATTTCCATGTGTTGTAATAACTTCGCCCTAGATAGGACACGTAAAAAGAAAATTGGTAAATATTTTGTTGATTTGTTATCTCAGTTCTCAGGTTTGTTTCACAAGTTTCATTCCGGATATTGCATACGTTTTTACAGCCAGTTGTTGGACACTCAAGATGTAATAAATGGATTTTAATTAAGCAAGTCTGTAACTACTGCGGTACTAGGAAATATGTAATTAATTGGAAATTAAACCAAGTCCAGGATTTTCACACGTTTGCATGCCGAAAAATGAAAACATTTTCAGACGCAAAAAACAATTATTTTGTTCAGGAAATTGTACATTTAAGTGTACAAAGCTCACAATTGATTTTAATGAATAATGAAAATACTCTCAAGATAATCTCGTCAATTCTATTAGAATTAATCGCCACAAAGTCGTCTTAGGTTACTCTCCAATTAAATTTAATTAAATAAGAAGCTTCCGTTTCATTTTTGACTTTTAAACTCTATTAAGATTTACCGTTAGTACAAAACCATAAAATACTAAAAATATTGAGTTTGTGCAAAAATTCCCGCAGTTTTCACAATATTTTTAACACAGTGAATCAGAATTTTTCCCATTGACACGTGCTATCGCATGTTGTAAGGTCGAGGTTAGACCAGAATTATTTTCCGTGCTTTGGTCACACTGATTACTTCATCAATTAACCCATGATGTCAGTTGTGTTCTAGCCAATCGGTTAATTGTGAACCAATTAAAATAAGTCTTTGAAAACTGTTAGCTTCCTTTGGTTCGCTGACTCCTCAAATGAAGCATTTAACTTGTCATGACGTCTTTCCAATAATAGTTTCCTGCAGAGAAGAAAAACAATTGCGAATTTCACAATTTTCATCAATTGCGTGCATTGACGTTTCCTATTCTACCGGACATTTAATAGAGACCATTTGAAATTTTTGTTTCCTGCTTATGTACTAATTTAAATTTAATTACGTAGACGCCACTGTTAATTAAACATTTCCTGTAAGTTTATCCCAATCGGGGCGTTTTACACCAATTAAGAAATTTTCAGTTTTTGTGTGGTCTCGACCCCTATAACAAAACCCTTTGGGGAGAGGAAATAGAGTTTATTTGTAGAGTAGCAATTTGTAGTAGTTTGTTTAGGGCTCGATCGTAATTTAATCGCCAAAAGATTTGTTCTTCTGAAACTCTTGAATTTTAGAAGCGGCACATCTGGATGTCAAAAGGTGTTTTCAGTAGCACCGATTCCGGAAATAAAACATCCTTTCCAATTTCCTGCAGTTTACTACTGAATTTTTATGAGAACGTAAATAGGATTTGATAGGGAAAACACAGGGTGTTTTAAAATAGTTTTGCAAATTAATTTAACTAAATACCTAAACTTCCCTATTAGACAAAATGTCGATGGTTTTTGAGAAGAAAATTCTGTAGCAAGTAACTCAAAAATCAGCAACATCTTTATACTAAGTCATATTTGGATGTTTCAAATGGTTTCGGTACCCAAATTATCGACTTACCGCATCTTACCGCATTGTTACATAATTATCTTACCGCGTTGTTTCAATTTCAAGTATCGAAAAGCGGTAAAAATTAATTTCCGCAAGACATTGCTTTTAATTGCTAAAATAAGTAGAATTTTTAAAATTTAAAGACTGATTTTGTAACTAAGGGCCAAAAAATTGTGGGTGTAGAGGTAATGAAGTGCAGCAAATAGGTCCACAAGACGGGAAATGTCGCATTACCGCATTGTTTCAATTTCAAGTATCGAAGAGCGGCAAAAATTAGTTTCTACTAGACATTGTTTCAAATTGCTAAAGTTAGTAGAATTCTCAAAATTGAGTACATCTAGATGTCAAAAGGTGTTTTTCAGTTGCACCGATTCCGGAAATAAAACATGCTTTCTAATTTCCTGCAGTTTACTACTGAATTTTTATGAGAACGTAAATAGGATTTGATCGAGCAAACGCAGAGTGTTTTTAAAATATTCTAGCAAATTCTTGCTGAAAGTAGAAGGTACAAAGAAAACTTAAGAGCAGAATGAAATTTAAATGGTGCATACGGGTCTAAAATAACCTCAGAAATCGATTGGTACAAGTTTTAATCTTGTAGCTTGCTTAACTTCTGAGATAATTGGAAAACTTACGGATGAAAGCCTTCGTTGAAAGGACGCCAAATACCTAAACTTGCCTATTAGACAAAATCTCGATGGTTTTCGAGATTCATGACGTAAAAAATCTTTTTGAAAAAAAAAATTCTAGATTGTATTTCTCAAAAACCAACGACATCTGTATACTAATAAGTCAAATTTGGATGTTTCCCATCGTTTCCGTACCCTAATTATCGCCTAGTGATCTTCCTGTGCAAAAATCTGAAAGTAATTTTAATTTCAGATGATGAAACACGTGCAGCTTTCTCCTTATAGGAGCAGAGCTGACACCGTGTCCTTAAGCTCCACTACATCCTACGGAAGTCTGAGTCCTGAACCTCTCGGAAGTCGCTCTTCCAGTTACTCTTCTCTCAACGATTCGTCTTCCGGAAATTTGCAGGTAATTAACTTTCACAATAGTTTATCAGCGCAATAAATAAATTAATAAATCATCGCGACAAATTGCTTTATAAACAGTCCGGGTTATCTTGTGTGATTTTTTTGAAGGTTTCTTAGAACAGACAGACAATACACAATCCAAGGTTGGTCTTTACTCTTACTAAATACTGTTACGGCTGTTGATTACACACGTGAGAACAACTATGACAAAGACGATTACACAAAACAAGAACATCTCGAATTTTTCTAAATACGGATCAGAAAAAAAGTTCGTTAACGCGAATTGTACAAATTACAGTTAAGCTACTTGAACAATAATCATCTGAGAATTAAAAAACGTCATTTCGTGGGAATTCGTGTTCTTTTCCCGTGGAAATAGGTTGCCTTGTAAGGTCGAGAGAAGGCCTCAAATACTATTATTTGTTTGAGTAACATACATGTGCAGCAGGTTGACAAAATTTAAATTGATTTAATCATAAAGCTTGAAAAGTAGGTGATTTTGATTAAATTATCTCATTCAGTGTGGTCATTTCAGCATTTCCTTGTCAGTAGATATGTTTTGAAATTTTCTAATTGGCTTTGTAGGATAATTGACTTGTGACCTAACAATAGCAAACTGTTATAAGACGATAACAGGGTATTTATCAATGATACTGTAGTTCTAGCTAACGCACGAACACATAAACAAACCTTATCATTCCGATGGCGAAAATTGAAATGCAATTATAGGTGATGTAATTTACAGGAAATATCTGAACAAGAACAATGTGTTTCAGTGGCCTTCAGCTGATCTATTGCAATAAATAACGAAATGTCAACAGTAGTCGGATTTGACTGATACACAATCATTTAAAATGTATAATCAGAATCTATTATTATGTAATATTTGGTTGGGTAAGTCATGCAATATCACAGAGAGCAACTCTGGCTTCTATACTGAGGCTATATCTTTGACAGTTCAAAATTACGAGTCGAAAATCGTTAAAATTTCATAATACTGATTTGGTTCTCTTCAGTTTTTTGCAAATATGTGGTACTCTGGAATATAAGTTCCCGAAAATAATTGGCACAAATGCAAATCATTGTGACAGTGATTAGAACCGACCTGAAATCGGTTCTACTTTTTGGTCTTGTTCAGGTACTAATTCAAGAAGATAAATTGGCTTAAATTTAGAAAATTCCAAGACTTTCGGAGTGCCAATAGAAGGGCTAGAAAGTCCTTAATTTAGTAATAACTGGACAACAGAGGAATAAAATTTTTTGTCTTTTCTGACTAGAATTGAAAACCATTGACCCAGATATCTCGTTTCAAAAAATTTAAAGCAAGATTTTGTATTGACTCTTTTTGTAATTTTATTTACAATGAGAAATTGCTTTTTAACAGGTAGCAACAAAGTAAAAACGTAAATGTATAAGAACGAGTGGAATGCCTGAGTAAATATGTGTTTAAGGAGATTGAACAAGAAGTCTGTTATACATTTAACAACAGTTGTTAACAATAAAATTAAATGCATTTCTTGTAACTACAAATTTGTCAAGAATTCACATGTGTATTAAGGAATGTAATTGAATAATTAAAGCTGGTAGTTTTTGCAGTCGTCTTTATTTACATTGTGATTTTTAATTAGCTGCTGGTAATTAGTAATGGGAAAAAACATTTTCCCTCACAATTTCAATTGTCGCTTCCTCTGGATGTCTTTGCTTAAACACTGACAGTAATTATAATTTTACCAATTATTAACAATCAGTGAAAGTCGGAAATACCATTGTTGGATCTTCTCACTCGATTTAATTTAAAACGTCCCAATTTCCGAAAGGTTTAAGCACGTAATTGGTAGTTTTATTTTCTCAACGCTCTGTCGCTCGTCCAGTATGCTCTTTATTGTTATCTGTCCCTTTTTCTTCACGTAAACTAACAAAGACAGGCGAGTAAAGTAAAAAATCCCATAGGATGTTCTCATGGTATCGTATAGCATCTGGTTACCGAAGCTCCCTTTTATGTCGCTAAAATTTCACAATAATTCTATCTCAGGCTCCTAGTAATTTGACTTCGCCTAGTTTTCACCATTATCTTTAAAAATAACTTAGACAATAGAAAATAAATTAATTAACCTCTTTGAGACTTTATTCTTCAGTTTCCGTTCTAGTTTTTGCAAATGTTAGCCTTGAAGGTTTGTTTTGGTGCTTGGTGTCAAAGAAGTATTGTTTTATCTAAGATGCAAACAAGACTATAAAAGTACTTAGCGCCTTAAATGTGATTCATTAAAGCTATTTCAATGGCTAGACGTCTCTAAGATAATGTCTCAGTGGCACCACTTGATAATTTCGTCTTTTATCATTTGATAATGTCAAAATTCTTTTATTGATGGAGGGATATAAACTGTGTTTCCTAATTCAAACAACCAGAACATGTGTTACCATGTGATAAAAGCATGTATTAATAAAATTTCATATACAAGAAGTGTTTAATATTCAAGAAATAAGCTCCTCATTCACGCGGGTTGTTGCTCCGTACAATGTTTGAACATTCTTGGCGTCAAGTAATAAACGAATAATAATAGCCCTGCGGTGTTGAAGAAAAGGGAGAAACACTGAGGGCGGACTTCCTTTCCTTTTGTCCATTTGACACCTTGTTGTCAGAAACTCCCAAAAATATTTTTTTTGAATGGGGCTTGTTAGTATTCCGAAAGTGTGTGAAAATTTACATTGTACTATTGTCTTGGGTGAATTATTACAGAGGACATTCAAGGACGGATTTTGTAACCAAGGGCCGAAGAATGACGTGGGTGGAGACGTAATGAAGTGGAACAAATACGTCCACGAGACGGGAAATGTCCCATTACCGCATTGTTTCAATTTCAAGTATCGAAGAGCGGTAAAAATCAGTTTCCGCTAGACATTGTTTCAAATTGCTAAAGTTAGTAGGATTCTCAAAATTTAAGGAAGGATTTTCTAACTAAGGATCGATTACATAATCAACTTTAAAACTCCATTAATTTAAATGATGGTTAGACTGTAACTGTCGATGATTTTTCGATGCATATTGTCATAATGACAGTTACAGTCTAAACGCCATTTAAATTAAAAGAGATTTTAAGTTGATCATGAAATCGGCCCTTAGAGCCGAAAACTTGGTGGAAGTGTAGCAAATAGGTTCACACGAGACGGAAAAAGTTCCATTACCGCACTGTTTCAATTTCAAGTATCAAAAAGCAGTAAAAATTAATTTCCGCTAGACATTGTTTCAAATTACTAAAATAAGTAGAATTCTCCAAATTTGAAGACAGATTTTGTAACAAAGGGCCTCAAAATTGTAGGTGGAGAGATAAAGAAGTGTAGCAAATGGGTCAGCGAGATGGGAAATGCTTCATTACCTCATTGTTTCAATTTCAAGTATCGAAGAGCAGTAAAAATTAATTTCCGCTAGACATTGTTTCTAATTGCTAAAATAAGGAGAATTTTTAAAATTTAAACGCCGATTTTGTAACTAAGGGGTGAGAAATTGTGAGTGGAGAGGTAAGGCAGTGTAGCAAATAGGTCCACAAGACCTATGTAATGTCTCATTACCGCATTGTTTCAATTTCAAGTATCGAAGAGCGGTAAAAATTAGTTTCCGCTAGACATTGTTTCCTAAAATTCCTAAAATAAGTAGAATTTTCAAAATTTAATCGTTTTTCTACCTAAGAGCTAAGAAATTGTGGGTGGAGAGGAAATAAAGTCTAGCAAAAGGGTCTACACGAGATGGGAAATGCTTCATTACCGTATTGTTTCAATTTCAAGTATCGAAGAGCGGTAGAAATTAATTTCCGCTAGACATTGTTTCTAATTGCTAAAATTAGTAGAATTCTCAAGGTTGGAATTTACTATAAGGATGCAACAAGTATTGGAGAAAAAAGTTGTTTCACAAGGTTGGTTAATATATGCCACATCCGCATAACTCTAAAGTTTAAACTCCTGCGATACCTGTGACTGGGAGCTCCAGGTCCTTGCCCTTCCGCAATCAACGGCGATAAAACTGTTGACATTCAACGATTACATCAAAATAAAAAAAATGTCAAAGAGTGACCTACAGTTGTATCTTTAATAAGATCTATTTAACGCCTTCGTGACACGTGCCTACCCTTGTTATTTAATTTTATCGACTCCCTTAATTAGAAAAAAAAATCATTATTGCTGTGTGGGTCGTAATTACATGAGTGCTGCTCATGTGAATTCACCACCTACGTGAGATAATCCTTTATTGTCCTGCCGCAAAAATATTGAATTTGAATTTATCATAACTGAATGATTTATTGAAATATAATTGCAGGCAACAATGTACTTGGCAGATTACAAGGTTGGTAATTATGGTTTCTCTTTCAATGAGTTTGTTACTTTGTGACGGCTTTATTTGGCAGGCTATCATGCAAATTGTACGTGAAAACAAAGACTTGTTTGGTTGTCTAATCCTCTGATCTAATATCCGCTCTGTCATTTAACAGTGCTAAATTAACTAAACACATTATTAGCAGAGAGAATTCAACAGAAAATAGGTGTCTTGTACAATTTTTGCAATTGATTAAATTTCATAAGACTTTAAAAAGGCTTTTAATTGCAACACGAAATCAATTTTCAAAGTTTACTGTTTAAATATCGCGCCAAGTTCGCTGTGAGGTCAAAAAACAGTATCAGTGTTGACAAATTTATAACAAACTGACTTGGTGTTATTTCTTCTGATAAAATTCTTAGCGTTTACTCAGAAATATGGAAGGTAATTCTTATTAACAATAAACGAAAAGATAAGTATATATCAAACAACACAGTTTAATATTCAAACAGTTGCTAAAAGAATGCTTATTAAATGAACTATAAATTTGTTTTATAAGCTTATATCAGCGATACGTTATAAGCGATTTGATGTATAAGTTTCATAAGAATTTTTCTTTTAACAAATCTAATATTGAAAGACTGTAAATATTGAAAAAGTAAGAAATTTTCTCCGACAAGCTGCAGGTGTCGATCACCTGACCGATTTTTTGTTGATCAGCTAAATCAAGGTAATATTTGGTATAATCGAACGAAAGATTAATTTATTTTTTGAAAATAATCTTATCAATTAGCTCTGTCAATTTTAGGAGCCATAAAGGATTAAAAT
This sequence comes from Tribolium confusum, assembly GCA_029207805.1. Classification (NCBI taxonomy): domain Eukaryota; kingdom Metazoa; phylum Arthropoda; class Insecta; order Coleoptera; family Tenebrionidae; genus Tribolium; species Tribolium confusum. Next base: position 5,482,039 of record JALGAY010000004.1, read on the forward strand.
TTTTACCTTTCTCGGAAGAAAAAGGATGTTTTTTGGCTCTAAAATGAACCTTCTAACACTTCTGAATTACCAATTAGGTTTCAAAAAATAAAGATTTGTTTATGAAATTTGAATTTTAGTTTATTAATAAATTTTATAGTGATTAATACGCTTGATAATTTGTAGAGGTAATTATGCAATTTTCAGCGTCTACTTATGAATTTTAAAATACAGTAAATTCAATAAAACCCAAAATATGAATTTTTGAAGACATTTCAACGCCTGATAAGAGACTTGTAGTATCAGCATTTTTTAACTAAAGTTATTAGAATTTTTTCCTTTGAGAAAACCGATTGAAATAAGAAAAATATTGTGGTTTTTAAATTTATCCACAGAAATAATAAAATAACAATAACAACAGCTACTCGTGTTAAACAAACTACTTTCAAGAACAGCAACAGATAATATTTCACTCTTGATGCGATTACAAGTGGTTTTACAAATATTAAATTGTTAATTCTATACAATTACAAGTTGATAACACAGCCATTTCGTAATTTTCACACAGCAAATTCAACAAGAAGTGCAATTGCAAAGCCTGTTTTTTGATAAATTTCCGAGAATTTACTTAATCAAAATTAAAATAGTAATGACCTTTCTTTATTTGTTTTTATCTTTTCCCGTCTTATCGGAAGTCAATTGGAAAATTCAGATTTTACAGTTACAGCTAATTCAGTGTAAAATGATTTTTTGAAAAAATTCGCCAACAGGAAGCTCTCTGAACCAATTCATGTATCAACTTCCGGTATCTACTGTCCTTGAACTGCAGGATATTGAAACAATGAATTATGTAACAAATGTTATGTCGTCAAGTCAAAAAGATAAAAATAGCTGTGAGGGAGAGGTCAGCTAGGTTGGTTTTCTCGCGAAAAATATGTTTTTGACGGGAAACAGATAAAAGTATGACTAATCCGGATAGAATTGTAATTGTTGGACTCTCAGCACGTTATTCAAATTGCGTTTCCCGAATTCTATGAAACGTAACTGTAAATAATTTGGCGTTTTTTCGAAATGTTTTTCAAAAATTTTGTGTCCGCAAAAATGCAGAGTGCTATTGTTTATTGTCAGAAAAAACCCACACTTTCCATGTTTTGTAATAGGCTTACAATAATTGTGCGAAATTCATTATCATTAATTAGAAAGTTTAATGTATTGTTTAATATATTTTATTCAAAATTTTATTGTGATCGGATTTACCTTCTGACCTAGTTCAGGAATTTTTCTTTGGGATAATTAGTGCAAAGAGTCTTCCTCTACAAAACTAAATTGCTATTTATTATCGGAAATCATAAATGGCTGCAATCACACGTACTTAATCCTCCTTTTCGAAACTGTTTCTATGTCGGTTTTACAAAGCTGAAGACCAGATTAAACCCATTGTTGAAAGATTTGTAACGCCAAATATCTCTCATCGAACGCATCGAACTTAACTAAAGATAAAGAGATCTTTCAAAATTCCTACTCATGTATAAATCCATCCCAATAACTGGCATTATTTCCGTTAACAATTGTGTCCAACCATGCGCTTCCTGTACACATATTGCAATTACCCTTTCATGTGAAAACTGGGACACGTATTTTACAAAATAACCATTCATTATATCTTGCATGTTGGAATTTTTTTCCGTGTCTTGAATTTTCTCCCTCAGGATGTGCTCCCGGTTAAGTACCGGGGATTTAATAAAAGACGCCAAATGGCACACGCCAACGTCTGACCCTCGACATATGTACGGGCACACATATGGCACCGCAGCCGGTCCTCTTAAATTTGGTTATAGCGTCTAAAACGCTCCACCCACTACCTGTTTAACTGTGATTTATGAATTTACGGTAACCCCTGGGTCATAATCCGCCATTTCTGTATCTCTGAATGATTTATTAATTTAATAACTTGTTGTACAATGTTGATAAGCCAAACGTAAAACATTTCAAAAGCAGCTGCAACACGTTTTACTGCAAGACAGGATGCAGTAAGGTAGTGTTTGAGGTGTCTCCTTCCAGACGTAAAACACACTTTAGCTAAACTAAAAATAAAAGGGCAGATTTTCACGATTGCTACAACCCTTTAGACATGCCGCCATCCATATGTTATTTATTTGGCCCGCATTTTAAATAAACGTCATTACCAGATTTATAGCAACATAAATCGGGTATTTATTTTAGAGAAAATGTAACTTTTTTATTTACCGTTTCGAAATAGATTTAGCGTAAATAAGTTAGATTAGGCTGTAAAATTATAGTTTATAGACGTTTTAAGTGGTTGTGATTGTTGTGATCTTGTTTTATGAATTTACATAAACTTCCTGAGCAGTTATCAATTTTTGTTTTTAGTTTGCAATTACAGTTAGCTGTAAGACACCCGTGTGAATTATTTTATCGAATTGTAACGGATTTCATTCCACTCATATCGAAACGATAAGTGGAGAGAGAAATTTTTGAAGCAATCAGAACATTTATGCAAAAATTGAATTTCCTGTCATATAAATTCATAAGCTAATTTCAAGTTGAAATCGCAACCGCGGTATATCGCAAATTTTTGTCTCTGATTTGCTACCTAAAAACCAAAAGGTAATAGGGATTTCTAGTCTCATTTCAAGTTAACTCGCACCCTATTACCGCCAGTTATTGTGCTTGATTTGATTTCCGGATAAGGCCAAAAGGTAATGCCTATTTCAAGTCGATTTTAAGGGATATCCCAGAAATATCGGATTTATATAATTGCTAATAACCGGTGAATTTACACACGATAAACTGTTGGATAGAAAATAACGTTTTCTACTTAAAACTAATTAATTGCATCGATTGTTACAAGTTATCTTACAAATTACATTTTATCAGATCAAATACAAATGAAATAACCAACTGAGCTGAAGACCCACGTGGTTAAAATATTGATGAAACAATTAAACGAGCAGTAAGCTGAAATATCACAATTTACAAATAAATTAAACAGTTGAATCGAGCTGAAGGTGCCAGAAGAGCAACTAACAGTGAAAGAAGTTGAGCTGAAGGCAGGATTTTAAGATTTACAAGCTGAAAACATCATTAATTAAATTATGAAGGCGAAATTCTGACGACAATTATTTAGTAAATATTATTACGACTTTCAATGTTGCTTTTTACGTCTATTGTTAATTACAGAGACAAAAAACTAGGGCAGCAAAAGACTTTGTTATAGAGCCAACGCTTTGAGTTTTTTGGCTTTTTTTCTAGGTTTAATAACCCGAATTATTGTCACTATTGTGCCCTTTAAACATTGAAATGTGACGATTAGAGTTTCTATTGGTTCCAGCTTGCCAACAACAGACAAAATATGAATTTCTGTTAGATTCTCACAGCTGCGGTCTAGATTTTACTTTATTTTAATTTCTTTATGAAAAAGCATAATTTCGGCCCTGTGATTTATGTGGTGAATTACCTTTTGGCTCAAATTACTAGCTAATATACAAATTGTTTAGAAACGAACTCAAAAAGATGTTTCATGGCGTTTTATAGCGAGAGGTTGGAAAAAAGTTTTCTTTCTTTCTGCGACAAGCTGCAAGTGTTGATCACCTGACTGACTTCTATTGGTCAGAAAATTAATTAAAATTTCCGATTAGATGTGGAAATTCCAAAAGCCAGAAACAACGAAAAAATTCAACTTATCCAGTGGCCAACATTTTTTTTGGCATTCTAAATGTCGTCAATTCTATAATGAAAAAGAAATTTTTTAATATTTTTATTTAGATTTCTAAAATAAAGAGACGCGTTTTATTTTATTATATTTTTAAATTTAAGAAACAAATGTCTATTTGACAACCCTACTAGACAAGGGAGATGGAGGAATGCGCGCTGATTAGTTAGTCAAGAAACATGATTGCATCAGACTAATACTTTTGGTTTTGTAGAGGTAATTTTGCAATTTTTACCTTCTATAACTTTCAAAATACACTGAATCCACCTAAAACATGGATTTTTGAAAATGCTCACACGTTTTTTGAAAGCACATGTTTGGACAGAGATTGGAGCGTCAGATAAGAGACTTGCAGAGGTAATTTTGCAATTTATACCTTCCATAAATTTCAAATTACAATGAATCCACCTAAAACATGGATTCTTGAAGATGTCTACAAGTTTTTAGAAAGCACATGTTTGGACAGACATTCTAACGCCGGATAAGAGACTTGCAGAGGTAATTTTGTAATTTTCACTTTTCATAAATTTGAAAATACAGTTGATCTATCCAAATCATTGAGTTTTGAAGATGCACAAATTTTTAAAAGAACATGTTTATTACTGATGCTTTTTCAATATTTAACATTATTAAATTTAATTATAAATTGTCTTATTTTGTTGATAAACAGTTAAAATATGGTTCTGTGGCATTTTAATGTGGGGGTGTCGACCAGAATTTGTGTTTTTAACGTCTTACAAGAAAACTAAAATTGTCTGACACCTAATTTTAGATAAGCTGATGTATTAATTTTCCACGAAAAATTATTTGATTAAATTGATACTATTGGTTTTAATTTTGTTTCTAAAATTATTATTCAGGTTTTTATTAGATATTTGTAGCTTGGTTGATTCGTTTGGTTCTTATCAGGACCTCTAAGCACGTGATTATGGTCGATACTGGATATTTTATGGTTTGTTTTTTGAATGATTACGCTGTCACGCTTTTGTTGCTTCTTACAAAAACAGCATAATGTATGTAATAAATAAAAAAAGAGAAAGAAAAATGACGAAGGGGAAACAATTCTTTTCTTTTGGAGATTTTTCAGAATTCTATTATTTTTAGTGAATTTTTAGGAAGAGACAATTAAATTGGACTTCAATAGACACTATTAACAGGTTCTTCCAAGTCTAAGCTTCTTCCACTAGATATTCTCTATACTTCATTTCCCGAAGGTTTTGCTTTCGCATGATTTTACAAATGTAGTTATTTGTGGAAGTTTTGTCTCTGGATTGGGCATATTATTGCTGTTATCCAATTTTGTAACATTCTTTCTTCTTTCCATACAAATATTTGGTAATCTTTCTTTTTTTGGGGGGTTTTATTGTTTTTAATTTTTTCGAAAATGTTCGTTACTTTATAAATAAGGGTATTTCTTTCTTTGTTTGATTTTGGCTGTTTCTATTGTTCTATTTTTCTTTAATTGTTCTTCCCTTCTTCGAAACAGTTTGCTCATCTTTCTATTTCTTCTTCTTCATTTTATACTAGTCGACCATTCGAACAAAATATTGTTTTTGATTGATATCTTTATTTTTTTGACATTAATAGACGTATCATAGACATTAATATTGTATCTGTTTGTTTTAGCATTTTTCTTCAATGCTTTCTATTATTTAGTCTCTTATTCTTCGTTCTTGTACTCTGCTTTTTGTTTTTTGTATTCTTTTGGTTCTTATAGTCTATAATCTTCATTACTTCATGATTATTTTCTAGAATTTGCTCTCTAATTGCTTGTTAGAAGTAATAAAATTTAAAATAAAAACAAGATGAATATTAGAAGCTAAATTTATCGCATTTTGCTTAACCGAAGAACAGAAACATGTCACACCACAAAACACGAGCTTTTTACACAAGACAAATGTAATATAATCCCCACATGTGTCAATAAATTAATGTTAGGGGGGCTTATACTTAAGCCCCCTACATTTGTCCACATGCCTAGCATACATTATTCTATTTATTTAAATATTCATTCGGTGCAAATCTAAGATATAAAATTACCGTATAAGGGCACTTTAGACGTATATCCTGTGTAGGATCATTTAACTCTTTAAACAATATAACCGCAGGTGTGCACATAGTGCACGTGCTCACCACACAAAATGTCGATTTCCGGCACTGATATCACATTACCCACCCTCTTAAAAAATTAACATCCGATTATGTTCTGCAGATTGGCAGGCCTGACGCCAGGATCTCTATTATCCCAGATAATTACATGCAATGTATTAATTCAGATTGCGCCACTAGTACTAGACTAGAGTAATTAGTCGAAATGTAACGGAGTTAATTAGTGTATGATCGATTGGTGGAATGGATGGGAACGTTTATAGAAGATGTCCTTCATGAGAAACCATAATTATAATATCATTAGGTTCTTGAACTTGTCATGTGACACGATTTTTCTGCTTTATTTGGGACGTTAGAAGCCCACAAGATATTGTCGTGGGTCACGACCAGGTCCATAAATTCCGGCTTTTCGGCCTCCTCGTTTTGGGCCTTTTTGGTGATTTATCTCGGATGCTTGTTTCACTCTCAAAACGTAAAATATGGACCATAATGTCATTTATCATACTTAGAACCGACGCACACAAAACGTGTTCTTTTTTTGAGCCGAACAGGAAGACGCCTAGCATCGAGACGTTAAAGGTGTCGATTTAATCTAATTCAAGATCTTCTCTGGGATTGTTGTGACACTATCCTCTCGTTTTTTTAAGTAATTGAGTGTGAAAAGAGCAGTTTTGTGATGTATACAGGGGCGCATTTACAAAATTTTGTTTTGGATGTGGTCCCCGCGTCCAATATTCATGTGAGTCGATAAACCATTACATAAATATAATAATATGAAAACTGAAAGTTGAATGCCTCAGAGGGATAATTTTTGTTGTTTCATTTTTGAAAGTAATAAATTAATAACTTGTCTTTGATCTAAAAACGCTCAGTGTGTGAGAAAAACAGTTATGTTTGTTTTAAGGAAATCGTAGATTTGTTTAATAACAAAATCTTGCGGAAATTTATTTGGTAATGATAGATAAGCAAAACATTTGGAAATAATACAAATCTAAAAATAATTTTCGAATTCTGGGAGTTTTTTGCTGTGGAGGTATACACAAGCATCCGATATGGTCTAGTGGCTAGGATACCTGGCTTTCACCCAGGAGGCTCGGGTTCGATTCCCGGTATCGGAATACTTTTTTTATACGATTGCTTGGATTAGATCTCCTTCCTGTTATGAATTGGTTGACACTCATTTAGATCTCGTTTATTACGTAACTAGTGATTTAATGAACAATCTTTTTATAATTTTGTTTTATTAAGAAATCTCTTATAACATTCATTTGGGTGCTTTTATAGACATTAAAACACTAGAGCTCTAATAAAATACGCAAATTTTTACTCTCTTGGTGCTCGTTTTATCATCTTGAATTCGTGCTACAAAATTGATTTTTCGAAACTCACTTTTTAATATACTACACTGGAAATAACAAATGCAACGCAACATTTAAATTTTTAGCATTTGTATTTTTATTTTCAGTCATATTTTAGTCGAATACTTCATTTCGACTGACCTCAGCAGAACAACTACTTAATAGAGTCCACAAGCATGACGAAGATTCCTAGAAAACAGCTGCTTGATTTCAAACAAAATAATACATAGCCTCAACACAACTTTTTTATAGTTTGTTTGTGCTTTAAAGGTGTTTTAAAACCATTAAGATTTTATTTATCCTCACGTTACTGTTGATTTAAGTTTCTTTAAGCAGAAAAAACATTTTTTACTGATGATATATATACGTTATTTGATTGTTGTAATAAGATGAACAAGTTTCCTTAATTTACAGCTTTTAATTAAAATGAAATAGAGTCTAAAACTGTTCAGTTAATTTGATATGTTTTAAACAAAAAATTTTTGTTCTACTTTATTGCCAACCTAATCAGTATTTGTCGATCTGTTATGTAATTCGTTATCATTATGTAACAACAATCTATTTACTTGTCAAATTCTTTATTTGGCAAACAAATTGGTCCATTAGAATGTTATTTATTTTTATCAGTATTTGTCTAGAAAAATGTTGTATGTCACACCTAAGTTAATAGACTAATTACACACTCGTGCTCTTATTACACGGGACGGAGGGACGGAGCCTTAATATTTCAAGTATCTTTGCTGGTCCACATCTGGGACTCACTAGTTCTGCTTATACGACTCGGTCTACGACCTCGTTATTAACTTCTACACTCGTATTATAATAACTATTTTAAAGTTGCTAGTATGTAATACAAATTACTATTAAATCACATACATTTGTCTGAAATCGAAGATAAGTTTGATAACAAAATATTGTAGAAATCTATTTGATAAATCTAAAAATAAATATGAGATTTTGGGGTTTTTTGCTGTGGAGGTATAAACTAGCATCCGATATGGTCTAGTGGCTAGGATACCTGGCTTTCACCCAGGAGGCTCGGGTTCGATTCTCCCGGTATCGGAATAATTTTTTATATTCTAAAAATTATTAATTTATATTATTAATTAATAAAAAACCGATTTAAATTATTTATTTATCTAAAATTTTAAAGCACCTTGAATTATAAGGGTATTTAACTGATTATTTATGACTACAAATTTTTGTATATAAGGAATCTTCTTGTTGGATCTTCTTGGTGTGTTTAAATGAAAATTGGAAATAAAACACCCACTAACACCAAACTTCTTTACTTGATACGACGCACGTTTCGACAACAATGTTGTCATCCTCAGGTAGGAATTAAAACTGAAAGAAACTGAAAAAAGTTTTAATTCCTACCTGAGGATGACAACATTGTTGTCGAAACGCGCATCGTATCAAGTAAAGAAGTTTGGTGTTAGTGGGTGTTTCATTTCCAATTTTCATTTATATAAGGAATGTTTATTTTTAGATAAAATAAATTAAATCTCTATTTATTTTTGTATTATTAATATTATTATTATCATTAGTAATACCGAAGGATTAAACAAGGACTCGAGTCCTTTTGTACCTGTAAGGACATTCAAGTCCGGTATGGTCTAGTGGCTAGGATACCTGGCTCTCACCCAGGAGGCTCGGGTTCGATTCCCGGTACCGGAATACTTTTTTTTCAATTTTTTTTTTTTGTTCCAGACAACCATAAAAGTCTACGCCAAATGTTTACGTCCTGATATTGAATACAAGACCCTCAGCATCACCTTCCAAACGACATGCAAAGAAGTCGTGGGCACACTTCTGGGCAAATACAAAATGAAACACCGGGACCCCAAACTCTTCTATCTCAGTATGGAAGTTACGGTTCGAAAGGCTGGAATTCGGACACATCTGGCACTGGATGAGGAAGCAAGACCTGCGGTTTTACAAAGTTGCCACCCTCGAGGCGATTCCAAGTAAGATATTTTCAGTTATAATATCACAAGTAAAGTAATACGTTCTAATGTGGATGTCTCCGGATCGACTTTAAAAGAGGAAAACATTTCTTATTTTTGATTTCTCATAAAACGAGATCGTTCCCATCTTATGTAAATCTAATGACCACTCAAATCGAGATTTTTTTGTATCAATCGATAGCTCTTGAAATAAGGAGCAGTTCATATAATTGCGTCAATTACTTGTCACCGAATTCATAAAACTATCACTTGTTATTTATGGAAATTAAGTCGGTTAATACCTGGGTCTTCAGGTACAGGGATAAAATAGAATTATTTCTTGGTATTTACAGTTTATTATTTTAGACTTCAGAGAAAGTAAATTCTTCTTAGCTTATAAAGCAATACGTTTTTAATGGGGTTTTTATGACACTGGGGTTACAAATATGACCAACATTCTGATCTCGTTAAAAATGTTTTTGGAAGCTATTGCAATCAAATTCGAGTGCCTGATCTTGACTAATAACTATTCTCAGTAAAAAAATAAAATTTGCTGATTTTTTTTCAGATTTTCTCTCCAGACTAGACGTGGCGGCTTGGTAAAAGTGCACGATTCGGTGCTTAACAGCAACTCTCAGTATAAAAGTCTCTTGATAAGTGCTCGAACAACAGTGGATGAATTGATTTCCCTCCTTTTGAATTGCTACAATAGCAAAGAACGTGTAGAACAGTTCTCTTTGTATGAAGTCAACACTGATAAAGAACAACAAAGGAAATTACATCCGGACGATAGGCCCTTACAGGTGCAACAAACTTGGTTACCGCAGCATAAATGCCATTTCCTAGTCAGAAGAAACCCCGACTATTTACCTCTCTCCAGAAGAAAAGTAAAAATTTTTAAATTGTTTTTTTAATTTTATAAAAAAAAATTTTTTTAGATATTTTGGGTCTCTGACTTGCCTCCGTTACCTCAATCCAGACTTTTCCAATCAACTCAAGTAACTCAAATCTCCAGATCACAAAACTCTTTGGTTCCAAAAGAAGAAAGTAAAACTAAAACAGCGCAACTGAAATCAAGTAAAGAATACGTCGGTAAAAATAAAAACAATGACTTGAAAGTGTTTGGCAGTAGCTCACAAATCTCACAAAATGGAAGTAATTCGTATGCGGATTACGAGAATTATTTTTATATTTAAGTTGTTGTTCCTGTAAATAATGTGTGACGTCTAGTTTGTTTTTGGATGTGATAGAAGCCGAAAATTTCATTTTTGTAACCAAAGATTTCTACAGCTTCTACTAATTTCAATGTTCGTCTAGATATGAGAAATATTTATGACTGTAGCCCATACTTAGATCACTTGCAATTGTTGTGGATTTAAAACTTAGGTTTTTTAACGCGCAGCGGTTATTTATTGTGTACTTTTCTTTTGTGTGTTTTATTATTATGTTTAGCTTTCTGTTTTTTATGTCTGATGTGTTATCCAAAGATTAGATATAAAATCATTTCAAAAATGTATTGTGTAACTAACTGTGCAATGTGTATATAAAAGTACCAAAGATTCATTTTGTAAATACTTTGTATGTATTATAACTTTAAGTTTTTGACTATTTCAAATAAAGGAAATAAAACGTATTATTTTTTCTTATCACTATTACCATGAAAGATCTTCTAATAAACTAACAATAAAGCAAAAGGTATAAAAAAGAAGACACAAAACAGTAGAAACGCAAGACTGGACAGTTCGTCTTAGCGATTGTCAGCGATTAATCTACCATTTAAGTTGTAAGAAAGCTGAACTGGTCCACCTCACATTGGTGCTAGGGGAAATTTCATTTGTTCCTCTAAAATCTACCTCAATTCTTCTTTGAGACAAACTCATTTTACTTTTTTTTATAATTTACTGTTGTGCTTTTTCCATCAATCATTGTTTCTGACATTTTTCTATTCTTCCAGAATTCTTTTTGCTCTTCTTTTTTTCCCAGAAGGCGTTTTTCAAATTTTCTTGGAATCTTCTTTGCTCTTTTAGAATATTTTGTACTTGTTTTAATTAATTCAAATAAATTATTTGGATTTTCGTCCAAAACTGTTTAAAATCTCTTTAAACACTTTGAGAAATGACGATTAGTGGCAAAATTAAAATAGAAAATTTTAGAAGAAGTTTCAAAGACGATTGCTGAAAGAGAATAACTTAAAGAATCACTGGAAGAGAGACAAGCAAAGACAAGACAAGCAAAGACAAATTTTAAAAAAACAAAAATAAATTTAACAGAAAAACTATGTCTAAAAAAGAGAACAAGTAAGATTCTGGAATAAAACTGAAACAAAAAAAACTTCTAGATAGATTTTCTGGGTTACAAAAAATGGAAGAACAAATTATTGTATTACTGTTTGAGCATTTTAATCAGAAAGACGAAGGAATAAAAAAATTGAAGGAAAATTTTAAAAGACGGTATTTGAAAAAAAAACAAGAAGAATTTCGAAAATGACATTTGATGCACAAGGAGTAAGAGACAATTCTAGAAAAAAAAGTCTTAAAGAAGAAAGAAGTTTTTAGTAGAAGTTGAAAAACGACCAAAAACGATTATTTGAAGATGATAAAGATAGAAGAATGAAAATAGATTTTAAAAGTGCTTGAATAACTACAGTTGGCGAGGAGAAAAACAAGAAAAAAAGACGTCGGTTAGAAGAAAAAGAAGAATCAAGGAAAATTTAAGAACTATTTTTTTTATATGAGCTCATAACGGCATTTGGAAAAACAAAAAGGATTTGGGAAGGAAAGGACATCTGATAGAAAAAGAGGAAGAGAAACTTCCAGAAGAAGTTGAAAGACATGTTAGTTAGAAGAAATACAAAAACAGAAGAATGTTTTCGAAAAGCAGAAAAATATTTTGAAAGGATAAAGGACGATTCTATGGAAAACTAGTCTGGGAGTGAAGAAACAAAAAAAGATTGTAAAAGAAATGAAAAACATTTGTTCTGGATGAAATAGAAGAATTTGAGAAACAACGATTGATGGAAAAACAAGGAGAACAGAAAGTTCTCAAACAACTTGAAGGATTTTGACTGTAAAAAAAGAAGAGATACGGAAGATTATAAAAATATAGGTATATGAAAGAAGTTTCTAGATGAACGTGAAGAATCCTAGAAGGATAGAAGACGAATCTAAATTGTTTGAAAAGCAACTGTTAAAGAGAAAAGAGAAACAAGAAAAACTTTTTGCAGGAGAAAAAGGAGAACAAAATATATGATTGTGGAAAATCACTGCTCGAACATCTTGACAAAAAAATGAAAGACGTTGGTTTGAAGAAAAAGAAAAATCAAGAAAAAGACAAATTTAAAGGGCTTAAAAGCAATAATTAAAAAGGTATTAAGAACAAGGAAAATTACGTCTAGAAGCAAAAAAAGAGTAAAATAAGGAGAAGATGAATAGGAAATCGTAAGAAGTAGATAATGGCAAGACACAAAAGCTTCTGAAAGATTTTCTGAGTCAGATGGGGTTTAAGCACTTTGATCAAGACGAAAGACGTTTCTTGGACGAAACATAGAAGGAAAAAACTGGAGGGACTACAAAATTTTTTAGAGGGCTTTAAAAAGCACGACCTAAAAATAAGAACAAATTGAGAAATGCTGTTTTGTGAAAATAGAGTGAAATAAATTCTAGAAGAAGTTGAAAAGCAGCGACTAGAAAGAAATAAAAAGAAGAACAATAGATTTTAACGCTAGTATTTTAGAAGAAGAAAAGAAGATTATAGAAAAGCTTGAAAAAAGGCTTTTGGAAGAAAATGGGAACCTGCGAAACAAAGTTTGGTGTAAAAAAACAACAAAATTTTTTAGAAATTGTAAGAAGTTGGCTGGAAGAAAACACTTTCAAATATCTCGAGGAGCAAAGAAAGTTTACAGAAGACAAAGAAAAACTATTATTGGAAGAAAAAAGAAAACAAAAGCTGCTGCAAAGATTCTGTACGTAGAAAAATTAAGAACAAAGCAATAGATTCAGTGACTGTGCGGCCATCATCTTGATTAAAAAGACAAAAGACTTCAGTTGGAAGAAAAAGAAGTGTCAAGGGAAATTCTAAAGAAACTGAAGAAAATTCTGGAAGAGCTGAAGTAAGAAAGTAAATTTCAAAAACTACGTTTTGATGAAAAAAAATATTTTTTTTAGTAGAAGTTGAAAGACATCGACTAGAAGAAAACGAAAAACAAACGTAAGTTCTAGAAACACAAAAAAAATTCTGAAAGAAGAAAAAAATATTCTAAATGTTGAAAGACGTGAGGTGAAAGAAAAATGTAAACTAGAGAAGTCTCTTGGAGAAAAAAGAAAGATTCTGTTAAAACAAATCAAATCATTTTAAAAAAAATTAAAAATGACGTATAGAAGAAAAAGATTCTATAAATTTTGAGAAGCAATGTTGTCGAAAAATGAAACTACGAAAAATTATAGAAGAAATTGAAAGAAAGTGGCTGGAAACAAAAAAAACAAGGAAGATAATACGTATATAAGGACAAAGGCCGAATCTCTTACTGAAAGTTATTTTTGAGTAACTTGTGTCCTTAAATTAATTTGTTAAAAAAATACTTATTTGTAAATTTAAGTCTTTAAAACGTAAGAAACTAGAACTGAGTGGATCAATACTTAGAGAGTAACCCCTATAATTCGAATTTGGCGCCTACATTGCGTACCACAAAAATCGCCACCAGATGTCGCTTGTCAATCTGTCAGTTTTCAGATTGAGGTTAAGTCATAAATTTTGTTTATAAATAATAAATAAACTCTATAAACTGTTTAATTTTCCATAATGTCAAACCAAAATAATTCAGGTGGATTAACAAACACCGAAGACGACGAATTAACTTTACCCCGGGCGAGTATAAACAAAATGATAAAAGAGTTGGTTCCTTCTGTTCGAATTGCAAACGAAGCAAGAGAACTAATCCTAAATTGTTGTACTGAATTTATCCATCTGCTCAGTTCTGAAGCAAACGAAATATGCAATCAGCTACACAAGAAAACAATTAATGCAGAGCATGTTTTGATGGGTAAGTCCCCCAGTTTGTTAACACCATAAATTAACAAAAAACCTTGAAGCTCTCGAAAAACTAGGCTTTGGCGATTACCAAACAGAAGCCGAGGCTGTTCTTAAGGACTGCAAGGCAGTGGCAGCGAAACGTAGAAGACAAAGCACCAGACTAGAAAATTTAGGTATTCCAGAAGAAGAATTGTTAAGACAGCAACAAGAATTGTTTGCTAAAGCGAGGCAAGAACAGGCTTTTGCTGAACAACAGCAATGGGAGCAATTACAAGCAGCTGCCCAAGCACAAGCGTCTGCTTTACCCAACAATGATGATGATTACGAATAATTTAAATTTTTTGTTATTGTTTTTATGTATTATAATTGAGATTTAGCTTTTGAATAATAAAATAAATAGTTTTCTTAAATTTTGAACAGATTTGGTGAATTTTTGTGATTTCAGATTTGGTACAGTCCGTGACAAAAGTTCCAGTCATCTTGACATTTATCAATTTTGACATAAACCGTTGTCATCGTGACTGATATCGTGGTTGTGTGTAAACGAAAATAATAATAATAATTAAAGGTTAATTTATACACTTTTTTCTGTTATTTTCAAAAATTTGTTGTCTGGAATTTTTGTAACAAATTGTACCTAAATTTACACCAAAAAAAAAGGCAAAAAGCAAGGTTGGCAACACTTATATCATCAAATCTAATGTCATTTCTAATAAAAAAAAAATCATTTTCTATTTTGATACAGATTTTGTGAAAAATAACTTGATTCTTCATAAGAGTCTTTTTTAATTCTAGAAAAGTTCAAAAAGTAGATTTACGATGAAAAATGTGGTCTTGAGTTTTGAGGTTATGTGAAGCAACTCGTGTAAGTAAATGGATTTTTTTTTCTAATTTTAATTATATTAAACTGATATTAATACGAAACGAGACTAAAAAATTAAAATTTGAAAAAAAGGTAAAATCCTAATTAAAAATGCCAACTAATTTGCCAAATTAGTGTCTAGAAATTGCAGTATGATGTCGAGTGAGAATCCCCCAGGAGAAAACAATGATAACGTGGAAATTCAACGTCCAATTCCCAAAAAACGAGGAAGAAAACGAAAATCTGAGATTGTAGTTCGAGAACTTGAGGAAGAAATTGAGATAAGTCCAAAGGAAGAGACTGTTTCTAGAAGAGGACGTCCACGAAAACGAGTGAATTACTATGAATTAGCGAATCCGGAAAATATAGACATTGTAATATCCGCACAGACAGAAATCGATTTTTTTAACACGGAAAATGAAGAAATTGTTAGGAAGAAACCTCCAGTTGAGAAGCCAAGTCCTCCAGAAATACCTGTTGAGAGAAAAGTTCTGGCAAACCAGCCAGATGAAGGGAATATTCTACTAAAATCTGGCCTGTTTTCTAGTGAAAAAGGTAACAATTTCAGTGTGTTTGCCTCTTGTAATTAGCTTTGTAAGTAGATTTGTCTAATGGTGATAATGGAGAGGATAACACTGAAACAAACAACTCAAATCTTGAAGATTCGGCAACCACAAGTACCACAAATAGTAAAGATAAAAAATATAATTATACAGGCGAGACTGTAAAAATGATGAATAAATTGTTTAGTTTATTTTCTAATACCGGCGAGAAGGAGTCAAATGAAAATGGGGAATTATCAAATGCTGGAAAAAGGTGAGTGTTTCGTGGCTTTGAATTTTTATAATTGCCTTTTCTGCAGGTCATACAGAAAACAGAACATAATTAATGACAGTGATGATTTGGATGATGGGACTGGAAACGTTACTTGTGCTGTGTGTAATAAAACTTTTGATAAGAGCTTATGGGTTCATCACAAACAAAGATACCATAATAATTTAGCTTGGAGAATCGGTGACCCCCCTTTAGTAAGTTGAAAATTTGACTAATTATATCGCGTGACTAGGGTTGCCAACCGTCCTTTATTTCAAGGAATAGTCCTTTAATTTTATCAACTGTACTTTATAAGGTCTTTAACATGGACTTAAAGGAAACAACTTGTTCTTTGATCTAGTTTTTTTACCAAAAAGTAACGAGCAAGCGTTAGAAAATTGACATATCTATTTGTAATTGGTTGATTTCAAAAAATAAATTAATTGTCTAGACGTCCTTTTAAGTCACCAAAATAAATTTTAAGTACGTATAAATAAACAAAAGTTCTATCCAGACTTAAGTTATGAAACCTACGTAAATAGGGTATTTAATGGGAGAGAGAAAAGAATAATTATGAGAATTACGACTAGTGGAAAAAGAAGAACAGAAGTTTCTAGAACAATTTGAAAAAGTATATTCTATAAAAATTTGTAGAAAAAATGACCTAATGACAAAAAAACTCTGGAGATTAATATGTATGTTGTACAAGAAAAAAAGAAGAAACATTTTATAAACGTAGTTTTGACAATTCTAAATAAACTGTAGATTCTAAGCCAAAGAAAAAAAAAAAGGAATAATAAAACCAACATTTGGAAGAAAAGAAGAGAAAATACAACAAAAACAAACAATAAAGAAAGATTTAAGAAGTTGAAAACGTCAATTAGGAGGTCATGAAAGAACAAAAGTGTAGGCGAATTTGAAAATAATATTTGGAACAAAATAAGAATAAGAAAAACGACTACTAAAAGGAAAAAAGTTAAAAATATTAAAAAACCAACAAAAATTCTAGATTAATTAAAGAATAATCCTTCAAGTCAGCTACTGGAAAGAGTCATGGTAGCTATGAAGTAATTACAATAATTTTCGCCTCAAACACCCAAAAATTTCTATTTTAGTTATCTATAGTAAAGTTTTTAATATAATTTAAGAGCTAGAGAAGACAGTTTGTACTATTTTTTTTATAAAGATTGCAGTAAATATTTATTTTTGTAGTAATCGTCGCCTTTGGCTTCCAAAGTGTATACAGGATAACTTTGAAGTATGTTTGGAAAATTTAATCAGTTGTAGTACACAATAAAAGATGTCTCATAAGTAGTGTTTTTTAAAAATCATCGTTTCAACAAGGGCTATCAGTAACGTTTGTAAAAAAATTTTGAAAAACACTATATCTGATTTTAACAATAAAAAAAGAACTATCACCAGAAAAAATTGTTACATATGTTGCAATCACAGACTCTATATTAAAAAAATTGCTGTAATATATTGTCTTGTTAAAAAAAATTGTTTTTAAAAAAGTTCCACAGGGTGTAGTCGAGAAACTATAAACATTTGTATAAGGCAAGTTGGGTTATTTCGACTTCTTTTATTATATACTACAGCTGGTTAAGTTTTCTAAACGTACTTCAAAGTCACCCTGTATATTTTATGGCCCTTGGAGCCAGATGAAGAGAAACGTCTTATTGTTAGTATAAAAAAATCTTGCGAGTGTTTAATTTTACTTTTTATAAACACTGCAGAAATATTTTTTTTATATTAGTCGTTCTTCGGCTCATAAAGGGTGTTTAAAATGGTCCTTCGAGTGGGATGTAGAAAAAAAACTGAGTATAAACGGGGCATTATGCAATAGTCAATAGTATTTTTGTTTTTGTTATTTTGCTACCAACTTTTCAAAGTTTATTAGCCCTTATAAATTCTGAGACATTGAAAAAAAAACAATTTTTTATAAACAAATAAACGGAAATACTGAACCTAAATCATAGAATTTTGGGATACTTTATAATTTTATATTATTTCTATTTTAATATAAAAATTATGTTAAAAATTTACGGTTCTTCGAGCAAGATTGAAGATTGAAAAAGTCTGAGATTAGAAGAGGCAATTTACAATAATTCTTGTTTCCGTCTTTCAAAAATGTATATTTTAAAATTTTCAAGAGAATTTAGGAACCAAAAGTAGCAGTTTTTATTTGTTTATAATAAACCTTGTAGAACGATTTGTTTTTGGAATAGTTTTCGCCTTGGGCTCCTAAATTGTTGCTTGAAAATGTAAAAATAAAGCCAATAGATTACCCAAGAGAAGACTAAAGACTATAGTAAGCTGGTAAAAAAATGAAAACTCAATCATTCTCGACTGCTCCTCCACTTCTTAAAAAACAATCCTAGATACGCCTTGACAAAGTCCTTTATTTCGATATCGAAAAGTTGGCAACCCTACGAGTGACTGGCAAAATATCCATCCAGAGCAGCTATTTGGCAGTATTGTAAATTTAGCCACTTTCAAACTATTATTCAACTGTTTTTATGACTTGCTTGGAGGCAGAAATTGTGACGCCAATGTCGTGAAAATATCGAAAATATTTTTGTGTAATGGTAAAATGTTATTAATAAAGTAAACGTTTTATAATTGTGATATGAAAATTAGAATTGTTTAACTCTTACTTATTTTCAAGCGTTTCTAAGTCTTAAAGTATTAGAGATAAAAGAGATATTAAAAAAAAAATTTAAAAGGCTATGACTTTGTTTTTTTCCATATAAATTATATTGGCAAAAAGGATTTCACAGTCTTTTAGAGGATAAATTTTCTTGAGAAATTATTCATCTATGTGACAATATTTTTTTATTCATTTCGAAAACTTTAACAGAAATATTTTATTTTATTTGTATCATTTTAAGCGCATTTATGACGTCACAATGACGTCATAGGCTGGATCCAGGCTTGTACCATTATAAGTTTCATCTGGACGGATATTTTACTGGCTAGTGACTATCCCAAAAGGCATAATACAATTTTTACAGGATTTAAACGACCAAGCTTTCGTAATGCACACCCTAAATGCATTATATAAGAAAAAGAAACCTTTATATTGTGATAAATGTGGCGAAGTTAAAAAATCAGTAGTAGGATTTTTATCCCACCGTTCCCAATGTTTAAAATCAGGAGAGCAATTAGAATCAGTGAAAATCTCTTGTGAGATATGCGGGAGAAAAATGTTACCTGTTAGTTTAACTACACACATGAAAATGTTACATCAAAATACTGAAAAAGAAGAAACTGTTGAAAAACAGTTAAATGCTATTATGAAACCGCTTCCATCCAAAAGGAGTGCAGCGAAAAAGTAACCGAGAAATTTGTGAATTTCTCTTTCTAATTTATGATTTCAGAGCACTCAGAATGATAGAAAATGTTACAAAAATTGATAATAAGGACCAGTATTTTACCTCAAATTTAGATTTAGGGTCGCAAGAGTTTGCTAAAAAGTTAATACAAAAAGAATTAGATGAAACGCAATTTTTTGAATGTAAATTCAGATGTAACTGTATTACAACAAATATGGAAGATGCTCTTAGGCATATAGAGGAATGTACAGAAAAACATACTGAGGTATATTTTCTCAAGAAAATTAAACAGAAATCAGGATTTTTTTTAGGGTTTTATGTGTAAACAGTGTCTAATGATATCAAAAACTCTGGAAGATATGATTTATCACATTGAATTTACTCATGATATTAATATAACAGTCAATGGTACATCTCAATCAGTTGAATCAGTAGATAAAGATGATAATAGTAAGGCCAAAATATTATTATTTTTAAACGTTTAAATATTTTTTTAGCATTGCCGGTTTTTTTACGAACAAGAATTAGAAGAGCAGAGAAAGTTTTATTTCCTTTTGCTTTTGACTGGACCTTCAAATTGTAAATAATTGTATTTAGTGACTAGAAATTTTTAATTTAGAGTAATCCATGTTTTCCTGGAATATTAACTCCTAAAAAAAACGATCTATACTCAATTTTTTTATTATGTACCGTTGTCTGTCTTTTTTCAACAATAATCTTTATTACGTAGCAACATATACAACAATGTGTTAAAAAGAGACAGACAACGGTATATAATTAAAAAATAGAGTACACATAACATTTGTCAACGTGACGACACACTTCAAATTTAAACCAAGGCTGTCATTTCCAGCATTCTCAATATTTTTTTTTGTATTAAAAATTGTTAGATTATTGCTAAAGTGTCTAAAGTAACAGTAAAAATTATGGCTTACTCCGAATTTCAAAATTTCGAGTCACTCAGAAAAAATATAGTATAGTACACGTGTCATTTCAGTTGTGAGGAAAACTTCTCTGATAAAGTCCACTCAAAATTGGCTTTCAGTGAAATCAATTGGCCTCTTTTAAAACCGGAACTTGTTGCCCAATACTTGCCAAAGCTGAACGAGTCATGTGACGTTGCCCAAATTGAGGTGTCGTCATTTATAAATCCTCTAAATGATGACTACACTTTTAAAAAATTTCAATTATTTGAATCAGAAATACACAAAGATCACAAAATAACGTTATTTTGTGGAGGCCCAATTTCATCAATGGCATGGTTACCAACTCCTTATAATTCACTCGAAACGAATCAAATTTTAGCAGTTGGTACTCTTAACTCACCTGATAAAAATTACGAAACTTACGAAAATTATAATGAGAAATGTGTTATTCAGTTTTGGAGTTTTGGACAACTTAAAAATAGTGAAGCTGTGTATAAAAGACCGGAATTAGTGTTTAGTGTAGTGCATGATGATGGACCTGTGTGGTACTTGGAGTGGTGCCCTTCGGGATGTTTTAATGTGGAGGAGGGACGAATGGGACTTTTGGCGGTAGCTGGGTCTAGTTTGGAAGTTTATATCTATTCAATTCCATTTTATACAGAAGTGTAAGTTAAAATTGAATTTTTGGTGTTGTTAGAGGTGGCGGAATAAATGTTATATGGCACTGGTGTGTTAAAATTTAGTTAATAAGGGCAAGCTCTAATATTCTACTGACTCAGAGTCCGAGAGAGGCGTAGTAAATTGCTTTAACAATGAAAGTAATTTTTTTATTAAAATAGTTTCAAAACGAATAAAAAATATTGCCAAAATAATGTAAATTTAGATTAACAAAAAATGTTGTAATAAGTGTTATAAAAAATATGAAAAATCTTTTACGGATGAAGCATCGTATTTTGTATAAATTATTGTTTCAAAAATAAGCCAAAAAATATCTGTTAATACAACGGTAAAAATTAGAGATAAACAATTTTGTAACAAAACGATATTACGACAGTTATTACAAAAATTGGCATTTTCTTCTACTAAAATCGATGGCAGATGAATCTACTCCTTCTGCTTCTTTCGGACCTACCTTTAATCCTGACTTTGGTGCTTCTTTTTCTGCCAGATGTGGCGAGTCCCCTCTATTTCTTTCGGACCTACCTTTAATCCGGATTTCCAGCGATGTCCTTGGACCCCCCTAACCCCAATAAAACGAAAAGAATTTACTTTTATTTTTTACAGGGGGCGGAAAAGGACGATAAATAAAATATGTCCCTTCCAAACAATGATACTAAACCAAAACTGTTTATCTCTATTATTTTTGCAATTCTATAGAAGTGTAAATAATTAAATAAACCCGATTTTCGCTTATTAAATAATAAATAAAAGTACTTATCTGTAGAGAAACTACGGGTGGTGGTGCCCTCATTTTGCAAGTTGATTTAGTACTATCTGAAACAAAGAGAAATCGATAAATTTACAAATTTAAAAAAAAACTCAAAAAGTGGCCTACGTTGTATCACTATAATATCATAGAAGTTTTTTTTTGTCTTTGATCATCATTAAAATGTGAAAAATCTTTTGGGAATGAGGCATTGTTTTGTGCTAACTATCATCTCAAAAATAAGACAAAAATCGATTTTACTATAAAAAAAAACAAAATTTAAAGAATTACATAATAAAAATAACTGAGGCCCATAAAGGACCTATTAATAAAATAATAAATAAAAAGAGATAAACAATTTTATAATAAAACGATATCACAGTTATTAAAAAAATGGCATCTTTTTCTGCCACAACTGATGGGTGGCGAGTCCCCTCCTTCTACTTCTTTCGGACTTACCTTCAATCCGGATTTCCAGCGATGGCCTTGGACCCCCCAACCCCAATAAAACAAAAGGAATTTATTTTTAAAACGTTTATTTATTTTTTAAAAGGGTGTGGAAAGGGGTTTTACACATAAAATACTCGTAAATTTATTATTACATCAATTAAAGGTGGTAAAATTGTTTATCTCTGTGTTAATTTTGGAATTTTAAAAAGTGAAATTTGTTGTTTATACGCTTGAAGTTGAATGAGAATTTCATAAAAAACGATATATTTTGTTTAATAAAACAAATAATAACCAAAACTACTTATCTTTCGAGTAGCTGATGTGTTCTCTCCTCGAGTTGGTGCACCATTGACTGGAACAAAGAAAAAACCGACAAAAAATATCCTACGTTATGACATTATATAACATCAGACCGCCTTTGTGTTTCTAATAAATAAATGAATGATAGTATTACGTAAATTATTAAACAAATATAATTAGATGTTTAAACGAAATCGTTTTTGGTTTTTGTTTAAAAAGTATTAGAGTCAAAAGGTAAATAAACTCACCTTAAATAAGCACATATTTTTTTCGCAATAAGAAATTGCACCGATAACGCGAGAATTTAATTTATTTAAATAAATTAGACCGATCTACACTCGACACAACACTCAATCACGATTTCACTGCAACTAAACAAAGAAACACTCGTCAAAATTTTACGCAACAACAAAAAAATTAAAGAAAAAAGTGTTTACAATTTATCACGTTTGGGACTAAAAAATTGGAAATAAATTCTTTGACATTGAAACCACTAACACCCTCATAAAAATATAATTGCACTGAATTTACCTCATTTACATATTTAATAATTAATCGTGCTTTTTTTATTATTATAAATTCAAGAATATATCAAATTAATACTAAATCTCTGCTACAATTTTTTAATTTTTGATTGGTTTATGCAGGCATTTATTTGAGACACTGATTTTTATTACATATTTGAAAACAATAAAAAAAGCTCAAAATAAGCAAAATTTTAGTATAAAAGGACGAATCGTGTCCTTTAAGTGCATTTCAAAGACTAAAGGACATTTTATAAAATCAAGAGACTGTCTTTTAAAAATAAAAGACGGTTGGCTACTCTACTATAGCCTCGAGGTACACCTGAAAATGAGAAAGATTTATTTAAAGTTTAATTCCTTTTTGTTTTTAAGCGTTTCTAGTGCCTAGATTGTTAGACATAAAAAAATAGAGATAAATTCTCTCTAACTTTTTCATTTGACATTTTTTTGTAGTTTGAACTATTGCGCAGCGTTTTAAAATTATATTTTGCTTCGTAATCTTACCTTACATTTTCTGATTCATTTTGTACAAATTTTCGAGAATTTTACAAAAAACTAAAATAAAGAAACTTTTAATATTGTTTTAATACTGAAATTTGTGTAAATAGAGCTTGCCCTTAACACACTCATGCCATAATAAGTAAATTTGACACACGAGGCGCCAGCCGATTTAAAATCATTGTTTTTTGCAGAGGTTTATTTTACAAACCTAGACCTGTAATGAAATTATTATTACAACGTCCGGAAAACCCATTATTTGGGAGAATTAAGTATTACCCTTCAAAAATTTCCTGGAGTAAAGTAAGCCATCAAAGTTAGGTTTTTTTTTTGTACTTAGAATATTTTTAGGCTTCAGGTCATAATTTTATCGCAGTGGGATACACAAACGGTTTTGTCGCTTTATTTAATATTCAAACAAATTCAGTAATTTTAAAATATAATGATAGTGATAACATTCCTTGTATTTTACCCTTGAAGTGCTTCCAGGCACATTCTCATTCTATCACTGGTAAAATTCACATTTTTTTAAATTTTTTAGTACAGTAATTTTTTTAAGCTCTTACTTTATACCACTTGGATGGGGGCTGCAGATGGTTATTAACTGGTTCATTAGATCGTATTGTAAGTCTTTGGGATTTAAATAATCACAGTTACCCAATTTGTACCAGTCGAAAAAATATAGTCACCGATGGTTTTTGGTTAACTCATTGGTTAAGTTATATAGTAACAGAAGATGAAGGCTCGACTAATTGTAATAAAATTTAAAAATAAATAGATTAATAACATTTTTTTTTGTAGTACATGTTACCACAATGCTGAAACAAGCACGTGACTTTATGTATAACGACACGAATATTACACTAACTTGTTCCTCATCTACCATTTGGTCAATTTCGGGTAGTGATTGGCTGAATGGGCTTTTACATGCAAATACAGTAGGAGAGATTGTTGCTCTTTTTCCTCATCAGATTTTGCAAGCTTCTGAGCAGAAAAGGGCCTTAAAGTCCAAACGATTGGTAAGTTTAAATAAAACTCTTTGTTTGGACTTCATACCACATAAATTTTGCCTTATATCAATCACAATTTTGACAGAAACAAAATTTTATTTTTTGTTACAGCGTTTTATAACAGTGACTTTTGGATTGTCATTCTGATTGCTAAATGACGTACTTTTACGCACTAGTGCGTAAAAGTGACATACTTTTAAGCACTAGTACTCAAAAATGAAAAATACATTTTTTATTTTATTTATTTATTTATTATAAACATGAAAAGTACAATTACTTAAGTGACTAAATTGAACATTCGAAGATTTCAGATTTCTTTCCTGAACTTCAATACAAGTGGAAACGGTACTTGTAGACGCTACTTCAGATTTGCTATTTTTGGCACAGATTGTTCTTTTCTTTGATACAGTTTCTTCTTTTCCCATAATTTTCATCGAAATTGTGTTTTTGCTTTTAACAGAGTTTTCTATGTGACTTTCCGCAAGAGAACTCGATCGCCATCCTCTATGTCTTTTGAGTCATGTAAAATCTGCTCCTGAATTTGCTAAGAGTGTTGCTGAAAAACGGTGAAAGCAGTGCCCGTTATATTCTTTTGCATTTAGAAGGTCGAGACATTCTGCAATTTTTTAGGCATACCTCTAATAGTATTTATACCAACGGGTAGCGTACAGCACCTGGAATTTCTATAGGTAAAGAAGAATCTCTGATGTTCAGTATGAAGAGGTTGAAGCTGTGCGTATTTGCGGAAAATTTCTAAGAAACTAATTCGATCTACAAATCCTTCAGTTATTGTAAACATTCGTGAAATTTTTGTCTTGTTGTTCGGTATCTTCACTTTAATAAAACTTATACAATCTTCTGTATCTTTCACCTTCAAAAACGTAATTTCTTCTCTGCGTAACGCGCCAAAAATCCCAGTAATTAGCACAACTTTTGTCAATAAATAGTCTTTGTCATCAGCTGTTTTCATGAAATGTTCTATCTCTTGCTTGCTGAATATTTTGGATTTTTTTAGCGTTGTACCCACTGGCATTTATTTTTAGTAAATTTTTTGATATCTACATTCTTGTTAAGATATATCATAGTTCTTAGCATTGAGTAGGTACTTCATAAAGTAGACGGCTTATACATGGAAGATAATTTCGAAAAATAGGCCAAAAGTACCTTTTCATCAATACTTGTTTCATTTTTGTCCTCACACCAACTACCAAATTTCCTGTATGTTTCTTTGTAAATTTTCTTAGATTTTTCGGGCACTAGCGTGGCTAGTGCAGCTTTCACAGCATTTTCAATGTCTGAATCAAATTCAGAATCACTCATTTTTGTGTTGATAGCCTGTAATTTTATAACAACAGGAAACAACGAAATTTACATCCATAGCAACCTGCCGCCTGTCTACTGTACAATGTGAATGATTGAGATCATTATTTTTGAAAGAAAAATCTGTAACAAAAAATCTTGAATGCAATACGTTGCAAAATCGATGTCGCGTGCTTAAAAAACTCTCTTTTTGGAACTTATTGCATTAATAGCTATTGTATCACGATGGAATTAACTATACTATCAGTTATCATACTGAAATTCACATTTTTTTTCAGTTGTTTGGTTACACACACTTGATTGAAAAAAATAAATCCGGAGATGAACGAATCGCCGATGATAAAATCCGCAAAAAAACTTTACAAAATTTATTAGCGAAAAGGAAAGTTTCAGGTAGTGTGGCGAATATCAAATCGGATTTTGATTCAAAAGATTTATTTGTGAACGAACCTGTATTGTACAGTGAGGCTGAGCAGAAATATGCTTTGTTGTTTTGTGATAATAAATTGGTAATTATTTTTGGATTTTTTTTTCAGGTTTATTTATTTTTTCAATTACAGGAATCGTATCTTGGATTTCCTAAAACTATGCTTAAACAATTAAGTGCGTTGTCTAAAGAATACGGAACTACACAACCAAATCGTTATCCATTAAATACAATAAATAAAATTGTGTTCAATCCTAATAGACAAGCAAGTTTGTATTATGCAACGGGTTATCAAGCCGGTTTTGTACGAATTAGTTGGATGGAATTTTTAAAAAATGATCAACAAATTAAATGAATTTTTATTAACTTTTTATATATACTGTAAAGGTTTTAATTTATTTTATAAATAAATAATGGAATTGTTAGTGTTTTTATTCAATCTCAATTACTTTGTTATTCTCGTTTACTTCTTTTTCTAATTTTATAATAGCAAACTTCTTTTCCATTTCACTAATACGATTTTCGTATTCTTCATTTTCTAAAATTAATTTAGCATTTGCATTGATTTCTCCATTGAGTGTTTCATTCAGTTTCGCGATAATTTCTTCATACTCAAGATTTTTTTCCTTGAGTTTTTTGAAATGACCCTCCCACTAAAATCAAAAAAGTTTTACATTCCACAACAGAAAAGCGTAAATCACCTGTAGAAATTTAATTTTTTCCAAGACGTTAATCTGATTTGCATTTCGTTGGCGCGTTATTAAGGTGTTCAATGTTTCAAATTTTGCTAAAAACGAAAATTTTCGTAAATGCAAATGACATTAAAATATTAGACAATCTGAAATTCTTCAAGCCACAATATTAAGTGTTTGAGTGTGGAGCAGAATGTGGCCGATGTCGGAGTGCATTATGTGTTGCCAACTTCTGCCAATTTTTCAAAATTTTCCTTAGCATTTATATTTTATTTGAGTGGCTTAGGAACATCAGCTTTCTAATCTCTACTCACCTGAGTTTTCAATAAATGAATTTTCTAATTCCGTATAAGCATTTTTTAATTTCATATTCTCTTGTGTAAGACGTTGACACATATTCTTCAAGTCTTCAACACTCTGTAGTTTTTTATCAAGTGCTTGTATTTTTTTATGTTCGGTCTCAAACTTTTCGTTATTCCTATACAAATCTATAGAGACTAAAATTTTGTTTAAGCAACTTACTCTTTATTCTTAGCCAACAGCGCATTAATTTTACACTGGCGATCTTCAAGATCGTCTTGAAAAGCACGAGAATACTTCAATTTGTCTTTCAACTCTTCAACTTCCTGAGACAATCTCTGTTTTTCAAGAGAAACTTTCTGAAGATTTTCATTCAGGATTTTTGTTTCCGACATCTGAACATAAAAAAAGATTTTCACTATTGGAAGTACGCATAGTACAAGATAATAAGTAATTCAGGCTGGAATTGGCAAAAAATTGTGGATTAGGCAACCACCTTTTTGTTCTGTCTGTCTCTAACACTTATTTATTTATCCATGAGTGGAAAAAAGATGGATATAGTGAACTTTTCTTTTTTATGTTTCGGAATCGTTACTTGTCATATCTTGTACTGTGATATAACATAAAAAAACAAAAACAAACGAAGGTTCTTGAAGAGCAAAATAAGATTTTGAAAGGATAAAGGAAGATTCTGTGGAAAACTACGTCTGGGAGTGGAAAAACAAAAGAAGATTGTAAAAGAAATAAAAGACATTTGTTCTGGATAAAATAGAAAAATTTGAGAAACAACGATTGATGGAAAAACAAGGAGAACAGAAAGTTCTCAAACAAGTTGAAGGATTTTGACTGGAAAAAAAGAAGAGATACGGAAGATTATAACAATATATATGAGAGAAGTTTCTAGATGAACTTAAAAAATCCTAGAAGGATAGAAGACGAATTTAAAGAGCTTGAAAAACAACTATTAAAGAGGAGAGAGAAACAAGAAAAACTTCTTGCAGAAGAAAAAGGAGAACAAAATATAAGATTATGGAAAATCGTTGTTCGAGCATCTTGATAAAAAAGACGTTGGTTAGAGAAAAAGAAATGTCAAGAAAAAGACAAATTAAGGAGCCTGAAAGCAATAATTAAAAAGGAAGTAAGAACAAGGATAATTACGTCTAGAAGCAAAAGAAGAGTAAAATAAAGAGAAGATGAATAGGAAGTAGTAAGAAGTAGATAAAGGAAAAGCACAAAAGCTTCTGAAAGATTTTCTGCGTCAAACAGGAATGAGGTTTGAGCATTTTGATCAAAAAAACGAAAGCCGTTGCTTGGAAGAAACAGAAAAGGAAAAATTTGGAGGGGCTAAAGAAACTTTTAGAAGAGATCAAGAAGCAACACCTAAAAATAAATATAAATTGAGAAATGTTGAGTGGCGGAAATACAGCGAAATAAATTAGAAGAAGTTGAAAAACAGCGACTAGAAAGAAAAAGAATAACAATAGATTTATCGCTAGAATTTTAGAAGAAGAGAAGATGATTATAGAAGAGCTTGAAAAAAGGTTTTTGGAAGAAAATGGGGAATTTAAGAAACAAAGTTTGGTGTAAAAAGAACAACCAAAAATTTTAGAAATTGTGAGAAGTTGGCTGGAAGAGAACACTTTTAAATATCTGGAGGAGCATAGAAAGTTTTTAGAAGACAAAGAAGAATTATTATTGAAAGAAAAAGGAAAACAAAAGCTGCTGCAAAGATCCTGTACGTAGAAAAAATAAAAATGAAGCAACAGATTCAATGACTGTTCGGCCATCATCTTGATTAAAAAAACAAAAGACTTCAAGTAGATGAAAAGGAAGAGTCAAGAAAAATTCTAGAGAAACTAAAGAAAATTCTGGAAGAGTTGAAAGCATAAGGTAAATTTAAAAATTACGTTGTGATGAAAAAAGGACAAAACTTTGTTAGAAGTTAAAAGACGCCGACTAGATAAAAATAGAAAACAAATTAAAGTTCTAGAAGAGCAAAAAAAAAACTGAAAGAAGAATAGAATATATTAAGTTGAAAGACGTTATGTGGAAGAAAAATGTGAACTAGAGAAGTCTCTTGGAGAAAAGAAAGATTCTGGTAAAACAAAACAAAAAATTAGAAGAAAATTAAAAATGACGTAGGTATAGAAGAAAAAGATTCTTCTTTTTATAAATTTGGAGAAGCGATGTTGTTGAAAAATGAAACAACGAAAGATTCCAGAAGAAATTGAAAGACACTAGCTGAAAACAAAAAAAAAACAAGGAAGGTAATACGTATAAAAGATCAAAAGTTAGGATGTGTCTGAAGTTACGCCCTATTTCAAATCAAACCTAAATTCTTTGCACATATTATACACTTACCCGCATGTCTTCTTTCAGCTGCAAAGTTGAGTAGGCTTCATGAATTTCTCTCAATTTTTCTTCAGCTGTGGTTGACTTATGTAAAGCCAATTTCAGATTAAAATCAGTTTCTCTTAAGACTGATTTATTGATTTCTAATTGCCGGTTTAATTCAAATATTTTTATGTTTGCGTTATCAAGTTCTTTTCTTAATTGTGCAACTTGGTCCTAGCAAAAAATGAATTACACCAAATATTCTAGAATAAAAATATAGAAACCCTTTTTAGCAGCAATTCATTTCTGATTTCTCGTTGACACAACTCAAACTTATCACCATCAGCGTCCCCTCGATTCGATTTAATTTTCTCTCGTAATTCGGCAATTTCTTTTCCAAAATCCATTTGAAAAACCTACATTACATAACAGAAACCTTTCAAAACGTGAGATATTAAATTTTTATTGGAATTTGAATAATCTTATTAAGTTACTGCACTGCGCCTGTCAATTCTTTCCGATAATTGCATTTATTCACTAGGTGAAGTCAGCTTATCACGACAAGTTTATTATTTAAAAAAAATGGAAGCATGGATTAAAAATCAGTGTAATTACCGGTCACACTCCTTTAAATTATCCTTCAAATCCTTGTTTACTGGACGAAAAGTAGGACAACTTGAGACTGACCCGTTTATCAAGGAGGTTGATCACAGAATCAGAAGTGTTGAAGATCAAAATGGGGCGAAAATTTGGCGCAGGTTGAGTCTTAATAGTTTTCGGAAACGGAAACAGAAGAAACAAGAGGAGAAAACTAAGCCGATTCTTCCTGCAGTTCTGCAAACTTATGATAAACAAAGAAAAAATCTTGAATGGTTGTGATTTAAATAATGTATTATTATTCATGTTGTGTTTAGCTTAAGATTTTGTAACAAAGATTGACGTCCTATAATAGGATTTCTTGTTCTTACGTATTGACAATCTAATAATAAAGCGCTTTGCAAATTTTATGAAATTTTCTTATTATTGGCTCAAGTAAACCGCAAGATGAATTTAAAAAAGTGAGGAGATTTGGTATAAAAGCAAAGAGCGACTGGGATCAAGTGCAGTACTTGTGTAGTGTTTGTGAAAGAAAATTTGAGGTAAATAACAAATTTTTAATATTATTTACCTTTTCTGATTTGAATCTCTTCAACAATCACTGATTCACTTCAACAATCAACGATTTACTTCAACAATTGAAAAATTATGACATCTGTCAGAGTTTTCAATTGTTTCTAGATCCCAGGTGACTTCATTTGTTTTTTTCCAGAGAAATATGGGTATGAAGAGTATTTTTACCGGAGTTTTTATTATTTCAAGTATGTATCTCCTTTTCATACATCAATTTCAAAATGCTTCGGCCGCTCCAGGAAATGTAAATAATGCCGATTCACATAGATTAAGAGGTAGGCCTTTGGTTAGACTAAATCCGAGAACTCAGTACAGTAGGATTAAAAGCGAGCCGTTTAATGAATTTATTGGTGAGTTTTGTGTTTCTTCAAATTTGGGGAGTTTTAGAGTTGATTTTAGTTGATGACGATGACCTTTTTGAGCTTTCTAAACGGCAAACTTCAGATGATTATGGACATTTACGTTTTGGGAAAAGGGGAGAAGAGCCCTTTGATGATTATGGTCATATGAGATTTGGGAGAAGTGGAGCGGATTAATGATATTATTTTTTAATTGGTGTATTAGTTGTTATAGTTGAGTGTCAATAATCAAAAAACTGGCTGGTAATAATAAATAAAAATTTTGCATCGTATTTTTGTGTTTGCTTAAAAATACTAGGTACAGTATGTTTCAAAATTAATGTCACACTCGAGCTCTGGAGAAGTAGAGACCTGAGTGAAACCCACCATCTGGCACCGCAGCATTTGGACCTAGTTCTTATAGGGTTCTGTTGCTATTTTCTCGTTGATCGGTGGCAGCTAACTAATAACTACCTAACTAAAAAATTTAGAAAAATAAAATATAACAGGCTTATGATTCTTTTTTGGGGGAAAATCCCATTGTAAACTTCTTATAAAAATATTCTACCTGTATTCTTTCTTTTTGTGATAAAGCCATGTTAAATTGGGAAAAATTGTTAAAAAATTGATTTGATTAGCAAATTGCTTAAAATAGAACTAAAAGTATGTTTGATATTAATGAATTTATTCATATTGTCATAAAAGAATTTTTAAAACGACGAAAGAAAAAGAAACAACAATAGAAAACTACTTCTACAACAAAAATAAGATCTAAAGAAGATTGTGGAAGAACCCAAAGAAAGAAGGAAAATAAGAACTAAGGAAGATTGTGGAAGAACCTAAAGGAAGAAGGAAAATAAAAACTAAAGAAGATTGTGGAAGAACCCAAAGGAAGATTCCGGAATTCTACTACTAGATGAAAAGGAAAAACAAAAGAAGTTTCAAGAAAAATTCAAAAAACAAAAAATATAATAGAAAATAAAGAAGCATAGTTTGGCAAAATTTGAAAAGTTGTGAAATTCTTTGTGGACCAACTAAAAATTCTATAAGAAGTTGCAAAACGTCGTTTGGAAGAAAAGAAGAGCAACGGAAGATTCTAGAACACAAAAGTTTCTAGAAGAGTTTCAAATATGAGAAGGAATGAAAAATTCTAGAACAAAATATTATTTTAAAGGTACTTGGAAAAATATGAAAAAAAAAAAGAATAAAAAACTACGTCTTTAAGAAAAATAAGAACTAAAAAATTAATATTGTAGAAAAACATAATGGAGGATTCCGTAATTCTGTCACTAGAAGAAAAGAAGAAACTAAAGAAGTTTCCAGAAAGATTCTCAAAATGAGAACTAGAAAAACATGAAAAATTGTATAAGAAGTTGTAAGACGTTGTCTGGAAGAAAAATAAGATCCTAGATCACCAAAAATTCTTAGAATAATTTGAAAAATGGCGATTGAACAATATTTTAAAGGAGCTTGAAAAACGATAAAAAAAAATAGGAAAAACTATGTCTACAATTAAAATAAGAACTAAAGAAGATTGTGGAAGAACCTAAAGGAAGATTCCGGAATTCTACTACTAGAAGAAAAAGAAATACAATAGTTTCTAGAGAAGTTCAAAAAACAAAAGAAATAATAGACAATAGAGGAGCATAGTTTGTAAAATTCTTTGTGGATCAACTAAAAATTCTATAAGAAGATGCAAAACGTCATTTGGAAGAAAAAGAAGAGCAATGGAAGATTCTAGAACACAAAGGTTTCTAGAAGAGTTTGCAAAATGACGAGTAATGAAAAATTCTAGAAGAACAAAATATTATTTTAAAGAAGTTTGGAAAACAACGAAAGAAAAGAAAAAAGAAGAGTAAGAAAAATTACGTCTATAAGAAAAATGAGAACTAAAGAATATTATTGAAAAACATAAAGGAATATTCTGTAATTCTACGACTAAAAGAAAAGAAAAAACAAAAGAAGTTTCTAGCAGGATTCTCAAAATGAGAATCAGGAAGACAGAGGGATAGTTTCGCACAATATGAAAAATTGTAAAATGCATTGTGCACCAATTGAAAATTGTATAAAAAGTTGTAAGACGTTGTCTGGAAGAAATATAAGATCCTAGAACACAATAAGTTTATAGAAGAATTTGAAAAATGACGATTGGACAAAAAAAGACCAGTAATCAAAAATTCTAGATGCACAGAACACTATTTTAAAGGAGCTTGAAAAACGACAAAAGAAAAAAATAAGAAAAACTACGTCTACAAAAAAAATAAAAACTAAAAAATATTCTGAAAGAATACAAAGGAAGATTCTGGAAGATTATTATACAATATATACAAATTTAATGACAAAAGTAGTTTCTAATGAAATTCAAAAAAACGAGCACTGGAAAAACAGGGAGATAGTTTCGCAAAATATAAAATATGGACCAACTGAAAATTCTATAAAGACGTTGTTTGAAAGAAAAGCAAGAGAAGATTCTAGAACACAAAAAGTTTCTACAAATGTGTGAAAAATGACGAATGGAAGAAAAAGACGAGTAATAAAAAATTCTAGAAGAACAAAACATTATTTTAATGGAGCTTTAAAAACGACAAAGAAAAAGAAAACTACTCCTTCGAGAAAAATAAGAACTAAAAAATATTGTGGAAGATCACAAAGGAAGTTTACGACTAGAAAAAAGAAAAAACAAAAGAAGTTTCTAGAAAGATTCAAAAGAACTGGAACTAGAAAAACTAAATAGTTTTGCAAAATTTGAAAAGTTGTAAAATCCATTGTGGACTAACTAAAAATTCTATTAAAAGTTGCAAGACGTTGTCTGGAAGAAAAAGAAGAGAAATGAAAAATTCTAGAAGAACAAAGCATTATTTTAAAGGAGTTGACAAACTACGAAAGAAAAGAAAAAAAAAATAAGAAAATCTGTGGCTACAAGAAAAATAAAAAGTAAAGAATATTAGAATAATAATAGAAGAACACAAAGCAAGATTTCGGAATTTTATGACTAAAAGAAAAGGGAAAACGAAAGAACTTTTTAGAAAGATTTAAAATCAGAACTAGAAGGACATTTTTAGAAAACATGAAAAATTATAAAATGCTTTTTTGACCAATTGTAAATTCTATAAGAAAAGAAGAGCAATGGAAGATTCTAGAGCACAAAAAATTTCTAAAAGAGTTTGAAAAACGACGATTGGAAGAAAAAAATGAGTAATAAAAATTTGTAGAAGAACAAAACATTATTTTAAAGTAGCCTAATAAAGCACGAAAAAAAAAGAACAAGAAAAACTGCGTCTACAAGAAAAATAGTAACTAAAAATATTCTGGAAGAACACAAAGTAAGACATCGTCTGGAAGAAAAAGAAGAGCATTGGAAGATTCTAGAACACAAAAAGGTTTAGAAGAATTTGAAGAACGGGGTTTGAAAGAGAAAGAAGTGGAAAGGAAGACTTTGGAAGGAAAAAAAGCTTGAAAAACGGCACTTGGATGAAAAAGACGAGCAATAATTTTTTTTAGAACATAACGTAATTCTAAAGGAGCTTGAAAAACAACAAAGAAAAAGAAGAATAAGAAAAACTACATGTACAAGTAAAAGAAGAATCAAAGAATATTTATTAAATTAAAATGTTACAATTTGTAAAACAGTGAAATTTAAAAAATACAAGTTAAATAAATAAAATGCCATCAATATAATTTTTTTTTCATTGAGTTGTTTTGACGCCATCATAATTTCTCTCTGTATGGGTGACTGGTTGTATAAGGGTGGCTTGTTAACCTAAAAAGAGAATTACTGGCGGTGAATTATTTGCTTTTTTTAATTTTTTGTAGGAAGATCAAACAATTTTAGGCTAAAAGCAATTTTTAAATTAGTTAATAAACTAGAGTAATGTATGATTTTCTGATTAATGTTGAATTAATGCTACTATTCACGGGAATTATCACACCTAATTTGATACAAAAAAAATTATAAGAGCTTTTTTTAACCCTGAAGGAAGTAAAGATTTCATTTATGGTTACCAGAAATAAGGCAATATTTAACAGTAATTGTTTTTAGTGAGAAATAAATAAATAAACTTACCTTGTGTTTCTTTTTTATTGTTAAATAATTTTGTTTATCCAGAAAGATATTTTTTATTTAAAACGTTTTCCTTTTATTTCTTTATTAATTGTCTCCAAATTTGGTAATCCAATTTCAGCGTGAACATGAGAAACTTTAAATATGGGTTTGCTCAATTTTTTCTGCATCTCTTTATGTTTTGCCTTTTCCGCTTTCCATTTTATCAACATTTCTAATCTTGTCGGTACACGTTTTGATTGTACTTCTACATTGTTTTCGTTTTTAGAAGTTAGAATTTTTCTTCTTTTAGTAATGTTTTCATGACGGATACTTTTTCTATTTTCCTTGTCATTTTCAATCCTTTGTTCAAGGGTAGTAATAAATCTTCCTTGCTTTTTATATAAATGGCTACGCCTGTCTCCCATTATCTACCATTTCAAAATTATTCCAGTTTATTAAAAATTATCAATTTCAATTACCTAATTTCGAAGTATAGTATACGGAATTTGGAATTCAACCTTTTAAAATTTAAAAACACTCTAAATACGGAAACAACAGGTAGATACAACTAGACAGTACAAAAAAATTGAAATAAAAAGGAATGATAATTGATATGCTTTGGTAATTTTTGTTCTTGTGATTTGTAAAGTTTGTTTGGTTTTAAGGTAACCAATCATAACTCTGTTAAAAATATTTTTGATTTTGGCAAACATTTACAGGCAAGGCAGAGAAAAAAAAACATTCTTTGATCCATATCACACACAAATTTTGTTAGTCCACTTCAATAAAAAATGAATTACTAGTATTTGTAGTTAACATTTTGACAGCAGCCGAGAAGTGGTCATTTTCGGTCGCTATTAAACGGTTATTTTCGGCTGTATTTGGAATAGAAAAATTTTTTTTTGGTAATTTTTTCTATTGTGAATTGATTAGTGGAGATTCCTATTTTTTATCTTTTGTAGCAAGCATTGTTGGTCACATAATTGGTTTTACTTCTGGTTTTGTGTTGGGTTTGAGCGCAATTGTGAGAGTATGTAGGGCTCCATTAGAGTAATGGCCTCTTCAAGCCACATTAGGAATAGTAGAGTACCATTTGTCATTCTTGGATGACAGCCTAAACGAGGATATAAGTAGAATCTCAGTCTTTTAGAGTTGAGGAATGTGGAAATGATAGAAAAGAAATACATAAACGAGAATTTTTTATTAGTATATCTATTTTCTTTTCTAGATACAATCTGTTATATCTTTATATAATTATGGCATTTGATATATCTCGTAGATTTGATTAGGACATTTTGATGAGTTAAACTATCTTTGTACTATTACAACAATAACCGAAAAATAGTTAAAATGCTCAAAGACCCAGAGATAACGCATATCGGTTTTTTTTATAATACTATTGTTATTAAGCTTTGTTAAAACATGGAATCTAAATTAAAATCTATAATATTTTACAATTTAGGAGTTGATTACCCTGCTTTCTAATATTTTGATTAGAAATACTTTGTTAGTGCGAAATGAAAAATGAACAAACAAAAAAATGAAAATTATTTGTCATTCACAGCAAAGTATGAAATAATAAATACTCCACCGATACCTAATAATTGATTTTGACTAAAATTTTTTGTTAATTTTTCATAACAAAAACTAACAAGGCTCAGTAGAATTTATCTCGTCATTAGTGAACATGCAAATATTCACAATATTTAAAGCACTTCACTTACAAATAAAAAAAATATATTTGAAAAAATAAAATAAGGCAGGCACACTTAGTGTTACTTAATATATATTTACAATATTAAATATAATTTACTTCAAAGATAATAAACTTAAAATCTAGAAAAATTATGAAATAAGACTAGTTAATGAAAATTTAGCGGCGCTCGGAAAAATTACGTAATTTAAGTATTTTCCAATACTGTGTGATAATTTAACTCTACAGAAAATGTGATGCGATATTTTTTCCTCCTTGATTTCGTGAAAAATTACACAATATTCGGCTTGAAGCCACTCGACGTAAGAACCTTATTAACGAAATTTACTATTGCTATTGCTGGCTGCTCAGGCTCTAACTCTGCAAATAAATGGCACTGATTGTCGGGATTGCTGACGTTGGGCTTCCTCGCAATAAACCCAAATATCCGACTGAAAAAAAAAACACAAATTAGCGGGCCAAATCAAAAAGTTTCGCGTAAAATTTTATGATCTCCCACCAAAATAGCATTCTTTATTTAAAAAAATCTATTGTGTTGTTCCTCGTCGCATCTTGGGAAACCAGATGGTTCCAACAGACATAGAATATCGGCCGATAACAACGCACGCTTTAAGATCATACTTATTTTATTGTTTATTTTGATGTAAGATAGACCGTGGTGATCTAAGCGATCGATGATTGTTTTACAAACACAAGAATGAGTCAGAAAATAATGATTGTTCAAAAGAGTATCAAATTGTTGAGACGATAAAGCTTCAAACCATGCACCAGATTCATCTTGAAAAGCACCTAAAAAAGTTGTTTCTAACGTTGAGGTTCTCAACAAAGTATTAAATTTCTCTCTTATATCCAAATTGTCCTAATTTCATTGAAATTCCCCATTTACAGGTGAAATTACGTTCTGTCCTTAAAGCAAAAACTTTGCTCTTGTATTAAATCACACAGGCATCTTCAGGCAGAAATGGAAGAAGGATATATGCCTTGAATATTTGAAGTGCAAGAAACTGAAGCTAGAAAAGATGGTAATAATACATCCACAGCAAAACGAACACCAAAACCACCCAGAATTACAAGAAGTGAAGCGTATGATGGTTCCATTTATGGGTGTAGAAAAATATTCTGTGTAAAAATCCAAAGTGTTCAATTTTGCAGGCCTCTATAGAGAAAACAAAAATGGAGTCTGCAAGATGCAAAGCGCAAAAAACCGAAGTAAGAAAAGCTGGCAATAATAGATCTACAGCAAAAAACACCCAAACCACCCAAAACTACAAGAAGTAAAGTGGTCCCATCTACAGGTGTAGAAAAACGTTCTGTCTACAAAGCCAAAGCTTCGCTCTTGGATTCAATCTTGCAGGCATTTATAGTGTTGGAGAGAAGAAGAACAGAGCCTACAAGATCTTAAGTGCAAGAAGCCGAATCTAGAAAACCTGGCAATAACACATTTACAACAGTACGAACACCCAAACCACCTAAAACTACAAGAAGTGACGCATGAGATCACAATGGTCCCATTTACAGGTGTAGAAAAACGTTCTGTCCACAAAACTAAAGCTTCGCTCTTGGACTCAATCTCGCAGACATTTATAGTATGAGAGGGAAAAACAACAAAGCCTTAAAAATCTAAAGCGCAAGAAACCGAAGCTAGAAAGGTTGGTAATGATACATCTACAGCAAAACGAACACCCAAACGACCCAAAACTAAAAGAAGTGAAGTGTGAAACCACGATGGTGCCATTTATGGCTGTAGAAAAACATTCTATGGACAAAGTAAAAGTTTCACTCTTGTATTCAATCTCGAAGGCATCTATAGTGTTAGAGGGAAGAAGAATAGAGCCTACAAGATCTAAAGTGCAAGAAACTGAAGCTAGAAGGGGTGGTAACGACACACAGCAAAAAGAACACCCAAACCACCCAAAACTACAAGAAGTGAAGCGTAGGACCACGATGGTCAGGAATACCAACATTTAGAAGTTTTTGTAGTGTATGTATGTATTTGTGTTTCCAGAATAGACATGATCTTAATAAGAATTAAATTTGGGCCTCCATAAGCAATTCCAAAGAAGAGAAAAGATCATATGTAGATTCATTTTGTAAAGATTTTCTGATAAAACAAAAATTTTTCAAAAAGATTAGTGGCGACAAGAGGAAATGCATTTTTATGTAATGAAAAACCAAGAAGATGCAGAATTTGAAATTCAAGAAAACTAATGTCGGAGACAAGAGATAGAAATTACAAAATCTTTGTAGATTGAATCTACAAAAACCAAGTTTACATAAATTAAAATGGGAGTATCTTGAATCTCTAACACAAAAGCTACCCTCCAAGGTACCTAAATTGCACAATTAATAAATCTTTAAAACTGAAGTAGATCTGCAAGCTCGGTGTGCTTTTAAATTGCCCAATAAAGGCGCTTTTCACCTTTTATCTTCACAAAAACATAGGTAGTTTTTATACTAAATTCGGGTTGGCGCTCTTCAACGCCTATTAGGGACAGTAGGGTGGGCCAAAAAAATCAAATATTTTTTTTAACTTCCGACACTGAAAAATTGGTACCTACGCATCTTTAAAAAATGCTTTTTAAAGATAAGCTCTTAATTTTAATAGGAAGGACCCTCTCATCTCGGTTTTCTATTTTTCTTTTAGTTCTATTTGGCTAAATCCATATCTCGTCACTGCTTGATCGTAGAAAAAAATTTTATTTACATTTTTTGTAGAAAATTAAACGCTCTAAAAAAGGTAACTTACATTTTTTTCATAGCGATTAGTGTTTAGAAGATATCAGAGGTCAAAGTTTGAAGAATTCAACAAAAATTTCTTTTTTATTTCTAAATTTTATAGCTCGTAGATAAATAAATATTAGAAAATGCGCAACATATAATTTTGTGGAAAATTAAACGCACTACAAAAAAAGTTTTTTGTGGTTAATCGATTACAACAACCATTTAAAAAAAATTGAGGATTTTGGCTCAAATTTTGGTTTTTAAAATGCGAATATCTTCTAAGTGGTTAGAGTAATCGATTAACCACAAGAGACCTCTTTTGTAGAACGTTCAATTTCCTATAAAACTGTATATTTTGCATTTTCTAATATTTATTTATCTACGAGTTATAAAATTTAGAAACAAAAAAATTTTTTTTTGTTAAATTCTTCAAAATTTGACCTCTGATATCTTCTAAACGCTAATAGCTATAAAAAACTGTAAGAAATCTTTTTTAGAGCGTTCAATTTTCTACAAAAAATGTAAATACAATTTTTTTCTACGATCAAGCAGTGACTACATATGGATTTAGCCAAATAGAACAAAAGAAAAAATAGAAAACCGAGATGAGGGAGTCCTTCCTATTAAAATTAGGAGCTCACCTTTAAAAAGCATTTTTTAAAGATGTCTAGATACCAATTTCTCAGTGTCGGAAGTTAAAAAAAATATTCGATTTTTTTGGCCCACCCTAACGTATCATTTGGTACACCCGGTATAGACACTCACTTTGGACTGGCCGTCGACCCCGGTTCATCACTAATCGTCCACCGATGTTCCTCAGGATCCAATCCACAATGCGAGATTGTATTAATCGGATAATGCCTCCTGAAGAACAACTTCCTTTTGTTATCAGTGAGAGTAATTCCCTGTCCGTTGACTTTAAAATGAACAATCGCCGTTTCAGGCTTCGACGGCTTCAGCAACAGTTGATTTACAGCTTTTCGGACTGCTTCAGGCCCCGTCAGTGATTCCATATCCAAAGTAAAAAGATACAGCACGTTACAGGCCGCTCCCTGAGTTAGTAATTGCTGAGCAGGGTTGTTGGCACTATCTTGGTATTTCAGGTCACCCTCGGGGAGGATTAGACGGCATGGAAGAGCCAGAGGCGTAACCGAGTGTTGGTAGACTAGAGCCGACAAAGAACTGAAAACCGGCTCCGTAGGACAGCCTTTGAGACGCACACCCCGAGAAGTCGGCTCGATGAGGAAGTGGCGGATGAGCTCGTCGCCTTGGGTTGGCTTGGATTGGAGGTTTGAGGGCACAGTTGCCACTTTTAAGGCCATTCCAAAGGCTCCAGGGAACGAATTGGAGTCGCGGACCACGAAAGTGCCCGGGGGCTGGTCCCTCAACATGCTTATAGCTAGAAATAAAAAAAAAATGTATTGGTTTAAGCAGCTAAAAATGAAATTCTATGAATGAGACAGTTAAAATTAATTGTCTACATTAATTAAAAAATTAGTAAATTTACATCTCCGGATTTAAAAATTAGTAAATTGGAGCCTTCGGCTCCTAGAATTGTTAAATATCGGCTTTCAAAATTATTAAAATGTTACCTAGGAAATTCAAAATGACAAAAACACTGTCGCCTTTGTTTTTACTGATTTAAAAATAATTGATGAGAAATATCGCCTCTGGCTTATAAAATTAGTAAAATATCTCATCCAGCTTGCAGTTTTGGGAAAAAAATGTGACAGTTACGTTTATTAAATTAAACGTCATAAGAAATGTGTTCTTCGGCTTCTAGAATTGTTAAATATCACCTAAAATTAGTAAAATGTGACTTTTGGCTGCCAGAAAATGTTGCCTCAGGCTTCCAATATTGGAAAAAATGTCACCGTCATGTTATGACCTTTTTGGTTTCAAAAATAATTGTTGAATGACGCCTTCGGACATGAAAATTAGTAAAAGTAGTCTGTAGCTTTTAAAATTAATAAAATATGGCCATTGCAAAATGATAAAAATCAAACTGTAGGCTTTGTCTTATTGATTTCGAAATTTATAAGAAATATCTCATTCTGGCTTCTAAAATTACAAAATCATTGCCCCATTCGTTTATTATAAAAAATTACAAAAAAATGTGAAACAACAAGCATAATAGTTATTAATATGTCAAAATAAGGAAATTTTTTAGTTTGAAATGATTACTCCCCTCGCAAGTAACTGTGGCGTTGTCATCGGCCATTTCAGTTGCCAATAATGCAATAAAAAATTATATAAAGGTGCATTTTTGATAAGAAATTTGTTATTGATTTTTTTAAAAATATCCTGTAATTATTGTTAATTAATTAGGGATGAATCACATTACAGGTCAATTAAATTTGGGGTAAATCAAGTTTTAGGGCGTTGATTTTATTTGAAAAAAATTGGTGTTAATCACGAAGCTTCTTGATAAACACTTTTTTCTCTCATTTTTTTTGGTGGTTACATGATTCAGACGAGCACTTCTTCACCTCACACCTTCCTTTGTTCAGTAGTTATCGGGAAATCGTTTGATAAAGACGTGTGTGAATCGAATCGATCTAATTTATTTAAATAAATTAAATTGTCGCGCTTTCGGGACTAAAACTAGTGCAGTGTTTCTGACAAAGTGTCTATTAAAAGTAAGTTTATTTTAATTTTAAACAAAAGCTGAAAACGAGTAAAAGTGCAATTTGGTACGGACGAATCGATTTTTGATTTGCCAAATTTATCGATTTTGTACAATATAATCCAAGAAACTTATTGATTTATTCCAAATTAGTGTCATTAACATTCTTTCTTTGTTAATGTACTTTAAATAAATAAATATTAAAACAGTTGATTGATTTGAATCGATTAAACGGATTTTTGCACTTCTCTGTAGCTCAGATTCAAGATAATAATTTAAAAAATAATAATGTACTATTTCAAATAATAATTTACATAACAGGATGATTCATTTATAAATTAACTTTCACTTTTCTTTGTCAAGGACAAAGTTGGTCGGATGTTTATCTGATAAAAGAGGACAGTTTTTGTGTGTTTTTT
This sequence comes from Tribolium confusum, assembly GCA_029207805.1. Lineage (NCBI taxonomy): Eukaryota > Metazoa > Arthropoda > Insecta > Coleoptera > Tenebrionidae > Tribolium > Tribolium confusum. The sequence goes on from JALGAY010000004.1 coordinate 5,524,442, forward strand.
TATTTTACAAATGTCTTTATCATTTTTTTTTTGTTTCAGTCAGTGTTAAACCAACTTGAGAAGAAGATCAACAACAGCCAGAGCCATTTTAAATAAGATAAGTACTTTTATAATTTATACAACGGAATTTAGTCGGTTTTCATTATTTTATTTTTACATTTTTAAAATATAAATTATAAACATTACATTTTTGCATCACGAAATTACACTCAGAGATAAACAATTTTACCATCATTATTTTTACATCAATAAACTGACTTGTTTTTTATTTGTACTCCCTTTCAGCCCCCCTTAAAAAAATAAATAAATCTATAAAAAATATTCTTTTCGTTTTATTGGGGTTTGGGGGGTAGGTTCCAAGGACATCCCTGGAAATCCGGATTAAAGGTAGGTTCGAAAGAAGCAGAAGGAGGGGATTCGCCACCCAACAGTTGTGGCAGAAGATGATGCCAAAAGATTGTTTAAAATTATTGTAATTTTGTTATAAAAAATTGTTTATCTCTACTTTTCAATCGTTACATTTTTGTCCTTTTTTTTCAATTTGGTAATAATTTACGAGAGAGACAATTTATTTATCAGTTTTTATACATTTTCATATTTTTTTAATAATAAGAGTTGATCTTGTGTTATTGTAATATAATTTCGAACATTTGTTGAGTTTTTGTGTATTTTTTTTACTATTATTTTGCAAATGTACTTATCGATTTCTGTTTGCTTCAGTCAGTGTTTGACCAGCTTAGGACGAGGAGAGGAGCAACAACAATCAGAGCTACTTTAAATAAGATAAGTACTTTTATAATTCATAAAACGGGATTTTTAAACGGTTTTGATTGTATTATTTTTACATTTTCAAAGAATAATTTAAACATTACATTTTTACATCAGAAAATTTTACTCAGAGATAAACAATTTTACCATCATTATTTTTACATCAATAAACTTACTTGTTTTTTATTTGTAATCCCTTTCCGTCCTCCTTAAAAAAATAAATAAACGTTCAAAAAATATTCCTTTCGTTTTATTGGGGTAGGGGGAGAGGGCCAAGGACATCCCTAGAAATCTGGATTAAAGGTAGGTCCGAAAGAAGCAGAAGGAGGGGATTCGCCACCCAACAGTTGTGGCAGAAGATGATGCCACAAGTTTGTTTAAAATTATTGTAATTTTGTTATAAAAAATTGTTTATCTCTACTTTTCAATTGTTATATTTTTTGTCTTTAGTTTTTTCAATTTGGTAGCTTACAAAAAAGGCGATTTATCAATTTTTACACATTGTCTTTTTTTTTAATACAAGGCGTTGATCTTGTGTTATTGTAATATAACTTCGGACATTTTTTGTGTTTTTGTGTATTTTTTTTACTATTATTTTGCTAATGTACTTATCGATTTCTTTTTGTTTCAGTCAGTGTTAAACCAGCTTAAGAAGAAGAGAGGAGCAACAATAGCCACAGCCACTTTAAAAATAAGATAAGTACTTTTATAATTTCTAAAATGGAATTTTAATTGGTTTTAATTATATTTATTTTTACATTTTTAAACGGTATATTTAAACATTTCATTTTTACATTACAAAATTTCACTCAGAGATAAACAATTTAACCATAATTTTTTTACATCAATAAACTTAATTGTTTTTGATTTGTACTACCTTTCCGCTCCCTTTAAAAAAATAAATAAACGTATAAAAAAACATTCCTTTCGTTTTATTGGGGTCAGGTAAGGGGGTCAAGGACATCGCTGGAAATCCGGATTGAAGGTAGGTTCGAAAGAAGCAGAAGGAGGGAATTCGCCACCCAACAGTTGTGGCAGAAGAAGATGCCAAATATTTACTAATAATTGTTTTAATGTTATTTTGTTTTAAAAATTGTTTATCTCTGTTTTTTAATCGGCGAGTTATACTTTATTGTTTCAGGTCGTCACCAATATTTGATTTTTGTTTCAGCTTAATTATTGACAATTAAGAAGTAGCTATACGCACTCAGGTGGTGGAATTTGGAATTGATGAACACGTGTCTTATTGAGGGATCAAACTTAAATTGTTAACAAATTATTATTTTGCCCTCAATAACACGTTTTTATTATTAATAAATTTTACCGATAGAGTGTGTATCGCATTTGTTATTAAACATCAATTGATTAATTTACTAATTTTTATTTTTTTTTTATTTTCAGGTGATCTTGTTTGAAATTACCTAAACTCCAGAGTGCGCAGCAACAACGCCTGGTCTCATACTCTCAAGGTTAGTCTTTTTTTATTAGTAAAACAGCTTACGAATTTAATGTTTTTCAATATTTTAAATATAAATTAATGGAAACAGAGATCAACAATTTTCGGATTTCTTTATTTATTAATGTGGCTCTTAATGCTTGAGTTCTGGAATTAACAGATTTGTTCTATTTGATCTTTACCTGTAAAAAAATTCAAATAATTACAAAAATCGCCATCAGACTCAATCATTTACACACAAAACTAAATAGTGACAGTATTTTTATATAAAAAAACATTTTTGGATATTAAAAGTTTTTTAACTTTGAAGTTAACAAAGATCAACCAATTTTGTGCCCGCTAAAACACAAATTTCTTTCGCAATTCATTCAAAAACCTTATGTATATCAGAAAATTTGCAATACGAAATTTTGAATAATGCCATAAACACACTGTCTTGAGGTAGAAAATATATTATTATTTGAAATTGGTTTGGCAATAAACTTGTGTTTTATATATAGTCCCATTCCGTACCCCTTTAAAAAAATAATAAACGTTTTAAAGTAAATTCCTTTCGTTTTATTGGGGTTTGGGGGGTAGGTTCCAAGGACATCGCTGGATATCCGGACTAAAGGTAGGTCCGAAAGAAGCAGAAGGAGGGGATTCGCCATCCAACAGTTGTGGCAGAAGATGATGCCAAAAAGGTTGGTTAATTAAGATCTTTAATGAGTGAATAAAACTGCTTTTTAAAAATTGTTGATCTCTGTTTTGATTGTTAATTTTTTGGCTTAAAAACTCAAATTGCATTTTACATCGTGAACGTGTTTGTTTTTGGGAATTTACCTTTTGCTGTTACTCCTATTCCAGCTTTTATTAATTTTTCTGTTTTACGTTATATTAACGTTTTTGTTTCAGGCTTTATTAATTTTTCTGTTTCGGGTTTTATAAATCTTTTTGTTTTAGCTTTTACTAATTTTCTGTTTCAGGTTTAATTAATTTTTCTGTTTTAGGTTTTATTAATTTTTCTGTTTTAGGTTTTATAAATTTTTTGTTTTAGGTTTTACTAATTTTCTGTTTTAAGTTTTATTAATTTTTCTGTTGCATATTTTTTGAGATATGCTACTGATGTTAATATGCTGTTGTCCATGTTTTATAATTTTTACATTTTTAATTGAATACACACTATAAAACTTGATCTTGTCTTTATCTTTTTTCACTCTATTTTTTTTATTAAGCCTTTAAAATTTACAGATTATCAGCTAAGTAAAATTTATCACAAAAATTGAAAAAAAAAAAAAACGCTGCGAAAATAGTTAATGCTACATCAAAATGTTATAGGAAAAACTTAAAAATTTAATAGTTGATTTTAGTATTTTTTTATTTGGCTTTTAGCAAACACTCAATAAACTCTCAGAGTTGTTTCTTTATACTAAATGTGAACACAAAGCTTGCTCTTAAACTCCATTGATTTGCAACTAGAAAACCGAACACTGAGCATTTTTTTCCTTACCTTCTTCTCTGGAAATGGTGGGTTTATACCAATACTTGGAGGTATCTCTAACAAACTTGACATTAGCTGCTGAGACTTCGTGTGGTGGTTCGCTGTTTGAATGCACTGAGCTTCTCCTTGAGTTGCCAAAATAGACAGTAGGTGAAGCTGACCCGTTTCTTGTTGGACTCTTAGGACTGTGTTGATAGTTCTCCGAATAATTTTCTTTATATCCTGGTGGTGTAGCTGACACGCTCCTTTGTGTAGTATGAATGTATTCTGAGCCGTTTATCATTTCTGTCGGAGAAGTCGGTCGGTCCTTTCTATATGAACAAAAAAGGAAAATTGCAAAAACAAACAACAGACATTCAAGTGTTGACATGCTGTAATAAAATGTGTATGCAAAGAAAAAGTGCATTCCTAATTTGTAACTAACTTTCCAGGGATAACTATATACAAATAACGGATCTGGAAAGTGGAGAAGTAAACAATATACATTTAAAAGCGTGTCGAAATTTTTTTTTCAAGACAATATCACAAGTACTATTTGTTTCCCTAAATTAGTAAAATACAATCACAATTCTATTTCTCCTGTTCATGTTGCTGTTATTAACAAAAATTTCAAGTGAAGTATGTAATGACATGCTCGATCAAAGGCAACATGAAGTTACTTTACCTTTCAGGAGAAAGCGACCACTTCTTTGTTACTTTAGACGGGCAACTCAAACGTCTATAAATATAAATTCCATTTCAGGAAAACTTTACGTAATTGATAAGAGACGCAAACCTTATCTTGATAAGTGTTTTAGTCATAGAGGGAGAAATAACAAGAGTTGGCATAAGCATTGAAATAGTGTCTTTGTAAAAACACCTTTTATGGCCGTTTCATAGTACCCGCCATAGCTTTTTCCCCCACTATATATTTGCAAATAGTGGTCTTGACAATAGAATACAATCATAAAAAGTGTTTGTACCTCAACTAAAAACCTAAAATTGCCGCCACTCCTCTTATTCCTCCCTCCACGGTTTTAGTACTCACCGCTGGGTTGTAGGACTTTTAGGCGGTAATCGTTCGGAAGGTAAATCGAATTGCACTGTCGGTGTAGAAGGATTCGTGTAAGGAGTTCGTACATGTACCGGAAAAGCTGGCGTTTGAGGTCTTGGAGAAGAATTGTGTGAAGGACTCGAGTCTACGACATCGCGCCAGGTGTGGGTCTCTTCCCGATACTACAACAAAAACTCTCTCAGTTCAAAAATTTTGCTACCGAAAACCAGCATGCTAGAAGCAACATAAACGTGAAATGAGTGTTAGTACCTGCCATGCAGATGTGGTGTTATTAGGACTATTGCTAGACTTATCGGAACCACTTGATAAGCTAGCAATCAGATCATTGAGTGCATCTATGGGAACGCTATCATTCCTGGCTGGTGAACTATCAACACTAGAGTCGTTTTCAATACCCACCAATCCCGCTTGATTATAACGGGGAGTTTTGTTAAACTGCTCCTGTTCGACTAGAGACAACAATCCGCTGTCAACGGTATCGCCCCCTCTAGATGGGGGCCTCACAATCTGCCCCATGGGATTCGCTGCTAATATCGAAGCCGGCGAATCTGAACTCTGCAAGGATTTTTGTTAGGGTTAGGTGTTAATCTCGTGTGAGTGTGAGAGTGTGTGCTTAGGTCCCGTCTCCAGAACTTACTTGGGCGTATCTCTCATGGGCTCGTTTGACAGTCATGAAGGGCCGTTCCGATCTGGAGGAGTACGTCTTGCTGGCACTATAGCTCCGCGAGAGGGTTCTTGGCGACCCTGGACCGGTGTTGTTGCTCTTTTGCATTGTATTGATGTGGAGAGGTATCGTGTAGTCGTCGTCATCGTCAGCGAAAGCTGTTGTATCGCTGGTGTAGCCGTCCAGACGATGACTTGCAGTCGGTTTCATGTGACGGGATTGGACGTGCTTTAATTCGCTCAATAGGCGAGTCTCGTGAGGATGTCTTTCTTCTCGCAGTTGTAACTCGCGGCGCTCTTTTAGTTTTAGTTGTTGCTTTTGGAGCCATGTCAAATTTTTACTTGTTGTGTATCTGCAACGGAACGAAAATAAGATCCTTTCAGAAACCAAAAATATACGAAATACCCAATTATTCTCTCAAAATTGATAACATAGATTCGATCTCAAAATACTTTCTATTCTTTGTTTTTACTTTCGGGGAATAAATTTAGAAATTTCACGCAGTCACACGCTTTGTTCAGATCAAATTCATTCAAGAAACTGTATTTTGTTCAATAATTCCTAGAATTAATCCTCATAATTAATCAGTCATGTGTTAAAAGCCTTTCTTCATTCCAATTACCTACTGTGTTTTCAATTTAATAAGTGCGAAAAAAAAAATTAACAGAAGGATCAGAAGAACAGAAGAAGAAAGATCAATAGAATGCGTGCACCACAACATTTGACTTTCAAAATACAACAATAATTCTCTTGGCTATTTGTCAATCAACTATTTGTGATAATCACAGTTTAAATAGATTGACTAACATGAAATTACAACCTGAAAATGTATGTAATTACGGATAATTAAAACATAAAGAAAAACATTGTAATGTACTTGTTTTTGTTGATGACCATATAACCAAAACCACAATCTGCAATTTAATCTGTTTAAACAAGCATAAATATATATTAATAAACAATAAACATCTAATAACGTTAGAAATATGTAAAAGGGTTTACTTCACAATTTATTTGGTGATATGATGGATATTAAAGCACTCAAATGAGTGGTATAAGTAGAGCTGGATAAATATGCAGCCGAGACTAAACGCCTATGACTTATATTAACTTTCTATCTATTTTTCTAGAATCATCTTTTGTTGTATCTTCTTCTAACAACTTTTTTTTATAATTTGCGTCTCTAAGAAACTTGAAATAAAACTCATTCGAGTTCTGATAGAACCATTATAGCACCCAATGCTTGATTTCGGCTTTGTTATAGTCATTATAGCACCCTTAAATCAATAAATAAAATAGGTAAAATACGCAAATAATATAAAACAGTTAAAAGTGCTTGTTTCTTAAGCCATTGTGGTCACTATTTTTTTTTTTATAAAACTATCTCTTCGCGCTCCATTTTATACATTTAGTCTTTTCAAAACGGTTCATTACTATATTATTTTCTATTCTAGAATTTTTCTACTAAATCGTGACCATTTTTTAAATTATTCTTGTCTTTTTTTCTAAACTAATCATAATTTTCCTTCATCCTCTTCCTTTGTATGTCATCGTTTCTCAACTTCGTCTAAAATCTTCTTTGATTCTTCTTTTTCCACTAGTTGTACAGTTTCCTAATCTTCTTTTCTTCCAGACGTGTTTACTGTTTTTGTTGCTTTGCACGTTCTATGCGAATCATCTTTTGTTCTTTCAGAATCTTTCAAACGACCTTTTTCAAAGTTCTCAAGTTCAACTAAAGTTCAATAATATCTCGATAAAGACACAAATTATAGAGAAAGGCCCGACCTGATTATTAGTAACGAAAAAAGCATAAAACAGGTAAAACTATCGCCTCTACCTCCCAAATTTTATTAAAAACCTTGAAATATATACTTTTGTAAATCGAAAGCAAGAATTTTCGTAAATTCCTTCATCTACATCAAGACATTTCTCAATATTCGACTCAAACTACCATTTTTTATTGTTGTTTTTCTTCTTGTTCTTCTTTTATTTTCAGTGGTCATATTTTTTTTTTGTAGTTCTTCTTTGTCCAAAAGTTGTTTTGTCTAAGTTCGCAAAAAATCTTCATTTGTTCCTTCAGAATCTCCCAATCTTGTTTTTCAATTCTTAATCATCCTTACTTCTTTTTGTTGTAGTGTCTTGTCTTCTTCTCGTTCTAGTTGTTGTTTTTCTGGTTCTTTATTTTCTTCCAGTCGCCTGGAATCCTCAGTTGTTCTTGTAGAATCCTCTAAATTATACGTTTTTCAAATATTTCTAAAAGGTTGTTCTATTTTTTTTAATTTCTCTTTGTTCTTATTTTTACTTGTACATAATAGGTGTTTTGGTTCTTGTTGTCTTTATTTATGTACTTCAAGTTCTATGGGCTGATTTCAAGTTGAGATAATACCGGTAGTATCGCAAATTTTAATACTTTTCCATGACAACAGCGAATCACAACCTCGAATTTGTTTATTTTTCCATGGAAACGAAGATACTACCGGTATTATCTTATACTTGAAATCAGCCCCCTAGAATCTATTTCTAATCTTGTTTTTCTTTTCCTAATTAGTCGCAATTCTCTTTATTCTTTCTTCTCATTCATTCGCCAGTCTTCTTGTTTAATTAGAATCATCTTTTGTTTTGTCTTCCTCTAATAGTTTTTATTTGCGTCTCTAAAAAACCTTAAATAAAACTCCTTTGGGTTCTGCTATAACCATTTTAGCACCCAGTGCTTGATTTCGGCTCTGTTTAATCAGTAAATAAATAAAATAGGTAAAATACGCAAATTCACTGTTCTTTTTCTACTAATCCCTGTGCTTTTAAATTGTTATTGTTTTTTTTTCTTAACTACTCATAATTTTCCTTCTTCCTCTTCCTTTGTAAGTCATCGTTTTTCAACTTCATCTAAAATCTTTTACTATTTTTTTAAACGACGTTTGTCAAGTTCTGTTAAAATCTTTTTCAGTGCGTCTTTTGCCATTAGTTGTACAGTTTCATAATCTCCTTTTCTTCCAGTCGTATTTACTGTTTTTGTTCTTTTCCAGTCGGCTTCTTTCACGTTCTATTCAAACCGTCTTTTGTTCTTCCAAAATCTTCCAAACGACCTTTTTCAAGTTTCTTAACTTCATCTAAAGTTCTTTATTGTTTTTCCAAAACCTTCCAAACGATGTTTGCCAAGTTCTACTAAAATCCTCTTTTGTCCTTCTTTTCGTCCTAGTTTTAGAGTCTCATAATCATCTTCTTTTTCAGCCGTATTTATTGTTTTTGTTACTCTACAGTCGGCTTCTTTCATGTTCTATCCGAAACGTCTTTTGTTCTTCTAAACGACCTTTTTGAAAGTTTCTCAACTTTGCCTAAAGTCTTTTATTGTTCTTCCAAAACCTTCCAAACCACGTTTGTCAAGTTCTGTTAAAATGTTCTTCGGTCCTTCTTTTCCTACTAGTTTTACAGTTTCATGATCTTCTTCTCTTCCAGTCGTATTTACTTTTTTGGTTTTTTTCCAGTCGCGTTCTTTCACGTTCTATTCGAATAATTTTTTGTTCTTCTATAATCTTCCAAACAACCTTTTCAAGTTTCTCAACTTCATCTAAAGTATTTTATTGTTCTTCCAAAAGCTTCCAAATGACGTTTTTCAAGTTTTCTCTATTTGAACCGTCTTTTTTTCTGCCAGAATCTTCTAAACGACCTTTTTCTAAGTTTTCAACTTCAACCAAAGTCTTTTATTGTTCCTCCAAAACTTTCCAAACGATGTTTGACAAATTCTACTAAAATCTTATTTAGTCCTTCTTTTTCTACTAGTTTTAGAGTCTCATAATCATCTTCCTTTCTAGCCGTATTTATTGTTTTTATTACTCTCCAGTCGGCTTCTTTCATGCTCTATTCGAAACGACTTTTGTTCTTCCAAACGACCTTTTTCAAGTTTCTCAACTACATCTAGTCTTTTATTTTCGTGTTTCTCAAATTCTACTCTTCTTTAGTCCTTCTTTTTCTCCTAGTTTTAGAGTCCCATAATCTTCTTCTTTTCCAGTTGTATTTACTGTTTCTATTATTCTCCAATTGCCTTCTTTCATGTTTTATTCGAAATGTCTTTTGTTCTTCTAAACGACCTTTTTAAGTTTCTCAACTTCGTCTAAAGTCTTTTACTGTTTTTCCAAAACCTTTGTCAAGTTCTGCTAAAATCTTCTTTGATCCTTCTTTTTCTACTAGCTATTCGGTCTCATAATCTTCTTCTGTTCTAGCCAAATTTATTGTTGTTTTTATTTTTCTCTAGTCGCCTTCTTTCATGTTCTACATATTCAAATCGTCTTTTGTTCTTTCATTCCTGCAGAATTATTCCTTCGTTCTTCTTTTCTTAGTGCTAGCTATAATTTTCTATACTTCTTTCTCTTCAAGTTGCTTATTATCAAATTGTAGTAACTCTATTTCTTCTAAAACCTCCCAAACGACGTTTTTTAACTTCTTTTGAATGTTTTTTTGTTGTAATAGGCCATATATAATGCATATACAGGCTGTCTGAAAATTTGCAGATGAACCAAACTATTGAGGCATGGAGAGCTGGACAAATATGTTGCAACACTAAACGCCAATAACTTGAAGATCAAAGAGCGGGTGGGCATGGGTCAAGTTTCCAAGAAATTTTCGAATTTGATTTCTAAAAACCCATCTTTTTTAACATTCCGTTTTTCCCTCAATGTGTTTTTTGTTTTCTTTTGCAACCAGTAAAAAACCTCAAACAAATGAGTCAATATTGTGACCTCGGTTGCATTGCAAACTTTTGCTTCATTAATCGCTTGCAACAAGCTGATGAAAATCAATCTGTGGACCTTGTGATTTTTCCGTAATGAGCCACCTTTTCCTTTTGTTGTAATTGAATTTATCTTCGATGCCAAAACAATAGCGTAGCTTATTGTCCACCCACGCAGCTTATTAAAAATGGCTTTTGGTGACCTTTTGTGATTTTGTGGATCATGATCTAAACTCAATAAGGTTAGGGTTAACGAGTTTGGGACCCACGTATGTATTTGTACATATCATAACGTTGCGGACTGCAACTGTACTGTTTTTTCCCTCCGAGGTCGATCTACTCGTCTTTCCAAATTAAGAAAATGCCTCCCAAGAATGCTATAAGGTGCTACCGAGTTCAACGACTTATCTAACATTTGTTGTTTATTTCTGTAATTGCGAGAAGTAACTAACACACCTCGAGGAAATGTGTTGATACACATTACCAGGACGTGCTCCAGGTCTAAGAGAGGATTAAGAGAAGCGATTATTACGTATTAAATTTTTCAATGCGGTTTGGATTGTACAGGTGTTGCAGGTATTCATAATTTATAAATGGAAATTTATTGAAATTGAGTAAATGGAGTAGTTTTAATAAAGACATCAGCCATATGGTGGTATCAGCTGTGGGTAATTGGTTAATCCAAATAATGACATAATTGTTGATTAATTGAGTCGACAAATTTAGTGAATGGCTCAAGTTTTATGTCCAAATTATTTTCACGTAAACGCCTACTCTTACTTCAAAATTACTGACCCTACCTACATCAATCCTACATGATTATTTTAATACCATCGGACCATACGATAACCAAAGAAATCAGTTTACGTCATCTTGTTTGTTTGTTTACTTCAAATCTGACCATATTGGTACCAAGAGGGAGTTGAAAATATCCCATGATAACAATATATTAATAAAAAAATTAATTTATATAGTTATAATTTATATTTTTTTTAAAGCCTTTACAGATTATAGTATCAAAATGGACCCTCTAGATCACTAGAAATGAGACATTCGATCGTCGTTCGTTCGTTATTTTGAAGTAAGAAAGTTCTGTCTACATTTTTTGGTATTTTCAAGATTTTAACCAAATGGTCAGTATTTATTTTACTTACAACACTGACAAAGGTGTTCCAATCGAGCAACAACGTCGAGAAGCTGTATAGGTTTCGGGGTTTTTGCCACTCATAAAACACTGATTAATCTATATTTGTTATAAAATAATTAATTCTTTTTTCAAAATTTTAAGTTTATTAGATATTACTATAATAAATAGGGCTAGAATAAGAAATGTTGTAATCGCTGATTCTTTGTTTAATACTTTTATATTTTAAAATTTAAAATTGTTATAATGCAACTGTTCCATTTTGACTGTCACGTTTTGAAATTTAATGTTTTTTAATTTAATTTTGAATATTTTTTTTAGTTACTTAAAATTTTTTATTTTTTCACCAAAAAAGAAGTTTTAACAATTGTGGATTGGGGATAACCTTGAAATTTTCGCACACATCTTTGCAACCATATCTTTTCTCCAAAAATTCTCCAAAATTGATTAATTTTTTTTGTAAAAAAATATTGAATATGAAAGGCAGAGTTTTCTGTCGAAAAATCTACAAATTCCGGTTAATTTATTGTGTTTTAGATTGTATAATATTTCCGACACCAATTTGGTGATTCATGAGGGCACCTTGCCAAATTTTCTCCGGTCCAAAAATAAATTGTTTGGAGACGATGAAAGGAACAGATTAGCTAATCTCGATAATAGCCTTGATCTTAAATCCTGTCTCGACTTCTACGAAAAAGTTTTTTTATGAAAGAATTTGTGTAAATAGAGAGAGTTCTTTAAAAGGAAATGGTACGCATACCATTCATCCCAGGATTATTACGAACGATACTTTCATCTCCATTTTGGTATCCTTTTATTAAAGCCTTCAAGCCGCTGAAAAATGAAAAGCAACCGCAAATGACAGCCGATACTTGGGCCTAAGAATGCAACAAGGCTGTATAAGAAGTAGGTTAAAATCCACATGGTTGCAAAAATGCAAATAATAACCTTACAAAGCCACATTATTCACTTATGGTAATCCAAACGTGTTGAGAAACAAGTTAAGTACGCTATAAATTTAAAAACGGACGCTACTTTACCGGGATTTATTAGGAAATTTGGTGTTTTTCCCTGATAAGTGAACATATGGCAAGGAAGTTCAAGGGTACCAGAATTCGCTTGCTTGTTATTTAAGGCGGTACCTTTCTTGATACACGCCACTTTCTAATAGCTATAATTTAGAAAATCGGTCCGCCTTTTATAGAAAATCACAGATGCTTGATAAAAAACACTTACGACTCGTGAAATTCCGGCGACTTGGTGGAGCTCCTGAACGCTCCAGGAGGCGATAAACTCTCCGAATCCGAATAAGGACTCGTCACTGAACCGGAAGTCTTGTAATCCTTATCGTATCTTAGCGTCCCATCCGTGACACTCCTCTTCAAAGGAGTGTACCTTTTAATTTCGTCTTTGTAATACTCCTCCCTGAACTCCCGCTTGATCGGTTGGGCATTCAAAGCACTGGGTGTGAAAATATCGTCAATGGGGTCCCTACTCGACTCATATTTCGACAACGTGCTGTAATTCGACGGCGAGTGATAGTTGTTCGTGAAGTTGGGCACCGGCTTCGAGGAGAAATCGGGATAGACTTGCGTTTGCACCTTCTTCAGCGTGTCTCCGCTGCTTTTGTTGACACTAGCTTTGCGGACCAAACTCGGGCTGGAGAGGCCCTTGGAGTCGGCGATCATCGTGTTGGAGTTGACGCCGTAGCTGAAGGGTCTGCTGTCTTGGCGCGCGTGATACGGGATGTTCTTGTCCTCCTCGTCGTCTATGTAGCGCACATTGTCGAGCCCGAAATTGTTGTCGCTGGTCGCGGACGGTTTCAAGTCGGGAATGCTCTGAACCGTTAACATCATGTCCGAGACGAGCTCGTCCAGCTCGCGGTGCTGATCCTCGGGGGTCAAGGGGGACGGTTGGGCGGTTAGTGGGGGGCTTGCGGAGGCGGTTGTGTTGGCGTTCTGCTGGTGTCCTGCCCCCAAACAAACAAAATTTAGTTGTTTCGCTAATTTAAAGTCTGTCTTGTTAAATTTACTTAGCAACGGTATATAGAAATAAAGAGAAATAGCAGCAGGAAACCGACTATGCTAACACATTAAAGATAGTCTGTAGTTACATTCTGCTGTGTTTACTGTGCGCAATCTTGATGCTCTAAAGACACAAATTATAGAGAGAGATCCTATCGGATTATTAGTAACGGAATTGTTTTTTAAAAAAAATTAAAAAATTCTGTATTTTTTCAAAAAAATTAAAAAAATAAATAAATATTAAAAAACCTTAAAATTTATATTTATAGAAGTTACAAACAAGACTGTTGTCTCCTCAGAATCAGACATTTCTCTACATCCGGCTCAAAGGATCATACAATTTTTAACGCAATTTGGAATTGCGTCGAAGAGAAAATTATAATAAAACTAAATGTTTCTGCAATATTTATCAAAAAACGAAAAAAAACTGTCGTCTCCGGCTCCCAAATTTTATTAAACACCTTGAAATATACATTCTTACAAATCGAAAGCTAAAATTATTGTAAATTGCTCCATCTATATCAAGATTTTTCTCAACATTTGGCTCAAAACACCGTTCTCTTATTATATTTAAATTTTCCTTTGTGTTTTACTAGTCTTAAGATCTTAAGTTTCCATGTTTTTTTTTTTTGAGTGATCATCTATTATCCTCAAAAACTGTTAGGCTTAAATTCATCTTTTCAAATTCTTAATCTTCTTTAATCGTTCTTTTCTAGTTGTAGTGTTTCGTCTTCTTCTATTCCAGTCGTTGTATTTCTGGTTTTTTATTTCCTTCCAGTTGCCTGGAATTTTCAGTTGTTCTTGTAGTAGCATCTTCTAAATTATACGTCTTTTACATGTTGCTAGAATGTTCTTTTTTCCTTTGTTTTTATTTTTACTTGTACATAGTAGATTTTTTTTTTAGTTTTTGTAGTCTTTATGTCTGTACTTCAAGTTCTAGAATTTACTTCTGTTCTTGTTCTTCTTTTCCTATTAGTCGTAATTCTCTTTGTTCTTTTTTTCTTTTATTTGTCATTCTTCTTGTTTTTATAAAATCATCTTTTTTTTATAATTTGCGTCTCTAAAAAACTTAAAATAAAGCTCATTTGGGTTCTGATATAACCATTATAGCATCCAATGCTTGATTTCGGCTCTGTTATAGTGATTATAGCACCCTTAAATCAATAAATAAAATAGGTAAAATACCAGAATTTTCCAAACGACTTTCTTCAAGTTGTTCTACAACCTTCTTTCATTCCTCTAGAATTATTCCTTTGTTCTTTTTTTGTTTTTGCTAGATGTATTTTCTGTTCTTCTTTCTCTTCAAGTCGCCTTTTATAAAATTGTAGAAACTGTTTTATTTGTTCTAAAATTTTCCAAACAATGTTTCAAGTTTGCTCTATTCGAACCGTCTTTTGCTCTGTCAGAATCTTCCAAACGACCTTTTTCAAACTTCACAACTTCATCTTTTATTCTTCTTCCAAAATCTTCCAAACAATGTATGTCAAGTTCTACTAAAACCTTCTTTAGTCCTTCTTTTTCTACTAGTTTTAGAGTCTCATAATCTTCTTTTTTCCAGTCGTACTTATGGTTTTTATTGTTTTCCAGTCGCCATCTTTCATGTTCTATTAAAAACCAACTTTTTCAAGTTTCTCAATTTCGTCTAAAGTCTTTTATTGTTCTTCCAAAACTTTTGTCAAGTTCTGCTAAAATCTTCTTTGGCCCTTCCTTTCTTACTAGCTATACAGTCTCATAATCTTCTTCTCTTCTAGTCAAATTTATTGTGTTTTTATTTTTCTCCAGTCGCCTTCTTTCATGTTCTACATATTCAAATAGTCTTTTGTTGTTCCAGAATCTTCTAAACAACCTTTCTCAACTTCTTCAACGACCTTCTGTCATTCCAGTAGAATTATCCCTCCTTTCTTCAATTCTTCTTTTCTTTCTGCTAGCTATATATTTTTTTTTAATGTTTTTTTGCTGTTATGGGCCATCTATAATGCATATACAGGCTGTCTACCATTTGTAGGCAGCCTAAAAAATTGCAGTAAAAAACTCAAATTGTAATTGTGCCAAAACTAACCATCTGTTGGAGCCTATTTTCTAAATACCAAAAGCGAATTTAAATCACTACTCCTTCGCAAAAAACTAGCTCTAAAATTGCAAAAATGGCGGAGTTACAAATTTTTTAAATACACTCAAAGTTTCCAGTTTTTCCGGAATTTCTCCGTTATTAATGATCCGATCGGGTTGATTAAAGCCAGTTTTGTTCGCACTTTAACTCTCTACAATATGTGTATTTAGAGCATTACGATTGTTTTTTAGTTTTAGTTATAAGCAAAAGACTTAAAACAACTACAAATTATCCTTAATGTGATGGCAAAATGTGATGGTTTCCTGCTTTTATTTTTGTCACGAAAAATCCTCAATTCTTTGGCCTAATATAGCAATCTTCGGTGGCACATTTTCGCGTATTTTTTCCAAACTAGGGAAATTTTGAAAACAAAAAGGATTAATAATTACCTGCAGAAGAGATACCGGAGTCCATGGACACCGTCAGCGGACTAGAAACGGCGCCAGGTGACAACTCTGGCTTTTTAGCGATTGTTGCGTAAATGCTACCGTCTAGAGGCCCAAACGTGTGATTGACGTCGTCTGAAACAAAAATTAAAAATACACTTAAGTGTCGCTAATGTAAACACTTAAGGCGATTCGAATTACTTTGAACTGACCGCAAGCAAGCATTCCTTCCGCTTGATCATTATTACACAAATCAACTAAGGCATAATTATCTAATTTGCAAGTTTAATTTAGTTTTTTTAATCGCACTTATTGTTCACTTGGAATTTATTAGACGTATCGTTAATATCCATCAGAGATCGTTTAGTATAATTTATAGCTTGGATAAAATCAGATTCGAAAGGAAAAATCATTGAGCTAATGCGAGACTTCCCAGTGCGATCTATCCAATGATTTCTATTTACAATGTTGATGCCAAACCGTTTATAGAATTCAAACATTTAATGTTTATTTAAATTTTCATTATGTTTGTTTAAATCCTTTTAAAATATTTATGGGATCCTAACAACCGATTTAGGTGTGCCAAGTGGTTGCTATTCTTGTCATGCAAAGATGCGTTTTTATCTAGAGATAGAACTAATTCAAAAACTCTTTTAGAAAAAAGATAAACTGAAATTTTATTTAGATAAGATCCTAGATCTTAGAATATCTTATTTCTATAATGATAATTGCATATTTCAATACAAGGTAAGAAGAATTTACTTTCTTTGAAGTCTGGGAGAATTTCTGGGGAAACCAAAAAATATCTCTATTTCAGCCGGTACCTGGAGACTCAGGAATAAACCGACTTAATTCCCATAAATAACAAGTGAGAGTTTTATTAATTCTGTAACAACTTCAAATTAATCTAACCATTTTATTTGAAAACTATAAAGTTGGCGCAATGATAGCAACAGCTATCGATTGATTCAAAAAATCTCGATTTGAGTGGTCATTAGATGGGAACGATATCCTTTCTATTCTGTTTTTTATTGTTATGCATGATGAATCAAGATGCGTAATTTATCAAGGACATGTCATTAAAATATTTTATTTAATGGCTTCCTCCACTTAGAGTAAATCACAATTTAAAATTTTATCTTTAATAGAGAGAAATCAGAATTGTAGCAGGTGAGTCAAGGTAGACAAAATGATAAATTTCTTATTGGATCAATTTGCTTGTAATCAGTTTTTTCTCTCTGATAAATCAGAGAGCAAAGAGGCGCTGATGACCGGCGCGATTAAATTATAACCCAAGTGTTGAACGCATCTCCATACAAGGCAATCAATTAGCAAGTGGCCGATCGGTGTAGTGGCCTTGATATGCAAATGGATCACAATCAATGTCAATATTTTCGAATGTGATCCGATCTGGTGGGTAGTGTGTTGAAAAACTGCACTGGTTCTCCCACACAGTATAAAGCGGTGCAAATAACTACAGCTGTAAATAGAAAATTCGATTCCTTTTACGTCTTCCTGGTCAGACTGTCCTTTTCGCAGCCGCCGGCAGTAATTATCACTCTCGCGTCAAATTGGAAGAGTACACAAAACGTGAACGGCGACCAAATTGGACGTAATAATTGTAAATTGTACCTGAGAACCTCCTCGGGACACGAAGCTCGAAAAGCAGCAATTTACATCTCTAGGATAAATAAAGCGGCGTTGAGACTATTTTATATGTTTTCACATAATTCACATTAAAATAATGTGATGTAAGGGTGCCGCGCCCGAGGGGTTGGCCATAAGGGATCAAATTTTTCTGCAAAACATAAACCACGCCTTGGAATGATATAATTTGGCTTCGGGCTGATAATTTAGTCGAATTCATTTGTGATAACACTGAATGTTAATCACTTAAATTAAAATATTGTGTAATATAGCTGAAGGAGGTCGGCTTAACTACATTTATTTATGGACTTTTACTCATAGTATTTATTCTACAATTCTTTTAATTACATAAAAAGTTAAAAGATGCAGTATTTCTGCAAGTTTTATTTAATTAAATTGTTTATAAACTACTCAAATTATAAATAAAAAATTCACAAAAATCTAGGGATATTCACTTACAATGATATTCTCTATAAAACGCACAAATCGTGTACAAGCAACAACCAATTATAAAAATATCTTTAAGACAATTGGTACTTTGGTACTTCAAAAAAATATCCATAAACTATAGAAAAAAATCCAATATCCCTACACTTTTTTGTAAGAAGGATATAATGTAATAGCTGTGGTTATAGTGATATAACGTAGGGTCCTTTTTGTGTTCTTATTTTCTGAATTTAAATATACATTTTGATTTTTTTGTTACTGTGGTGTTACTAGGTGTTAGACCAGCTACTGCAAACACTGTTTTAATAAACTTTTTTTTTTATTAATTATTGCCACCTACAAGCTTTACAGACATAAACAGTTTTACAATTATTATTTGTAATTGATATAATAACAAATTTGTTTTAATTATTTTCCCTTTAAATTTCATTTGGATTAAAAGCATCTCCGAAAGAAGAAGAAAGAGAGGACTGGTAAGAAATTGTAGTGGAAAAAGAAACACAAAAAGATAAATTAGTATAATCTGGTTTGTAATTTATGTACAAATTATTATTGTGACGTTATATTATCAAAAAAATATTTATCTCTATTTTTCAATTATTTTGTTATAGTTTTTTGTCTCAAGTACTTAATTTTGCATTAATTTTAATTTGTTTTGACTCAATTATCGTTCTTTATTCTTTAAATGTTTTTAATTTTTTTTTGAAAAAGTTTTCACATTTTCCTGTAAAACTGATCTCGAATCGATTTTTTTTACAAAATGTGGGAGCCAAAAGTGCCAGTTAATCTTAAAAATGTTAATAAAAATTGTTTTGAAATACAAAAGTACAACAATTTTTATATTAAGACATTATGAAGTCGAATTTTTTCACATATACAATCTCGTAGAAAGATGGCCTAAGCACAAATATGTCAAAAAAGAAAACTAAAGAAAAATGTTTTTGTATGTTTTGTACATTTTATCAATTAAAAAAATATGCCAGCAACAAATGTAAATTGTTTCACATCAATCGATTCCGAAAAAAATCTATACCAAATGTAAAAATAAATATAGGAGTCAATTTAAAAAACTAAATTTGACTACTCCTTATCACAGTAGATCATATTAAAAAAATCAAAAGTAAAGTCATTTCACAGTAGACTTCAAATCGTAAATTTGCTTTTTAGTTTTTTAAAATCGTACAACAATTAACAAAGTTATGGGTTAGGCCTTTTTTTAAGGCAGCCTGCATATGAAATTTATTTTCTGAGACGAAAAAAAAAAAAAAAATCAACTCAAAAAATCAAAAAAATTAGTAGAAGTTTATATTACGCACTTCTAAATCGTAATTTTCAACACTGGATAAGAATGTAAAATATCCAATTATACAAACACTTTACGGACTCTTCTCTTTAAGACGATTTTTGATTTTGACAAATCAATTCGCAAATGTACTTATTTTCAGACACTTTTCTACATTTTTCCGTTACAGAAAATAGTATATTTTCCTATTGGCGAAGAAGGAAGACTTTATGTGCCAAATCTGCGGCAATTTTAAGTAATAAAACATACACAAATAAGATACAAACAGAGACTTTAACGCCACATAAAGAAGGCTATTTTATTTATTTTTAAAGAGCAGTAAATTACTTTTGCTGTGACCGGCAGCAAATAAACGGAAAGTGCAATGATAGCAAAATTCTCTGACGTCAAAAATATATAAGTATATATCTTGCACAAAAAAGAAAATACATTTTATTAATTTAACTGTTGTCTGCGGTTTCCAAGAATTTCAAAAAAATTTTTTTTCAGTAAATTTTCATTTCATTCCCAAATTAAAGCATTTTTTGTACACTTGTCCTGAAAATTGTTCATTACAGTACCTCTTTACTGGACTAGCAAGAAAACGGAAGTTTTTCTGTCCTTATAAACTACCAGGATTCGTCCTATTCGTCTAGTAAATCCCCACTTTCCGCACTTGGTATCTAAAATACTATTCCCACAAACGGTTTCACGTTAAAAAAAAGATTTGATCAATTTTTTTAAATAAAATCTTAACTCAATCCGAAATGTCCATATCTTTATACTATTAGGATTACTACTAATAAATTATTATGACCAATAAACACTGATTAATAACAATATTTTTTGATTGAAAGTAATCAATTAATAATCCTAATTAATTGAGTAATTAATTAAGTTTATATAGCACGTTGTTATATGATCACTTTTAATTAATAAATTTACTCGAGCTACATTTTACATCCCTCATAAAAAATAAATAAAAATTTTAAAAGTGAATCTTTCATTGGGGTTGGGAGGAGAAGAACATCACTGGAAATCAGGATTAAAGGTAGGTCTAAAAGAAAGAAGGAAAACGCGCCAAAAATTGTGACAGGAGCAGATGTCAAAGAGATACGGTCTTTCTATTTTTGTATTTGTAATTTTTGTTGATTTCTGTTTTGATTTATAAATTTTTAGGTTATATTTTGTTGAGTTACATCTAACAAATCTTCCTGTTCAGGAAATTCACTTTTTGCTGTTTCAAAAATTAACAATTTCTCTCTTTCATGTATTAAAAATTTTTCAATTTCTGATTTTAAAATGTATTCTATTTTAGGTCACGTTTTAATTATTTTTCTTTCATTTTTCAGGTTTTAGTATTTTTTCCTCTTTCATGTTTTTTAATTTTTTTGTTTTTTGTATTTGATTCGTTGCTGTTTCAATTAATTGATTTGATGTTTCAGATATTTTTCATGTTATAGGTGTATTATTTTCAGTTGTAGCAAGTAGATTTTGAAATCTCTGTATTTTCAAAACGGAGCACGAAACTCAAATTTTTAAATTTCTAAATAGCTGGACTAATTTGCTCTCCGCATTTGCGTGAAATTTCAAATGCTCATGACCTAAACAACCACCTGTCACAACCTGAATTATCCTACTTAATTAAAATTCGTATCAATTGCAAAATGACCGCCTCCAGATTCGCTAATTTTGATCAGAACTTACATTAAATATCAACCGCAATAACTGAATGAATCTCCATTTTTCAATGAATTAAACCTTGAATTTCCATCAGGCAAACCACTGAATCATTATTTCTCGAACCCACCCACATCTTTTTCGTTGCACATTTACTAAAGCACTAATGAAAAGTTCTTTAGAAATTACGGATCAATCCTTTTTAGGTGGGAGCTCTGTCCCCACTTATCGTTAAGTACAAGATTGCCGGAGAAATTGCCATTGCTTATTGTAATGGATAGTCTTCTTTACAATAATAATAATAAATACTCAACTTGTTAAATTGATCGAGAAAGTGGGTTTGGCAGTCATCATTACCATTTTGCACACTCTTATATAGCAACTGTAATTATCAAAGATTTATGATTTGTTTCAGCAAACGCTTAATTTGTTACAAAATCAAAAAACGCACCCAAAAACACAACGCGCGTTTCGGCAACGATGTTACCATTCTCACTAGTTTTTGCTTGAAGCTCTGAAGGAATTATTTCAGAGTCTGTTCCCACTGAAATGAAGTAATCGCAGTCAAGTGCCCCCATATAACAGAATTGGTACTTGAGACAGCAAACTGTTGCAGATTACAGTTACGCCACAATGAAAATTAGCAATGCAGAAACGTTTCGAGAGCAAACAAGCACGATTCTCTTATCTTACCTGAAAATCACAGCGCGACATTTTAATTTCTCCACAAAAAAGAAAATACGACGCACACCGTCTCGACGCAGTCCGTCGCTTCGATCTCGGACGTGTGATTCTAAAACTGGTATCCCCCCAATGGACAGAAATAACGTGAGGCCGGTGCAGGTTAGCGTCAACATTATACGAGGATTATATTTAGTTGATTGCCGGCAATTTCGAAAAGGCCGGATCTAACGATACAAATATTTTAATGCAGAAGAGGTGTAGGTGGAGGGCATAAAAATCGGATGTGAGGACACCAGGATGATCAAATCCTGACGGCTATTTTGATTTTATTGGAGTTAATAAATTTGACGGGATTTGTCGAGTTTACATGCTATTTACACTTCATTACGAAGACGTAATTCGGTGGAAAAGCGATTCTAATTAATTCTGGGATTATCTAGTCTTACCAGAAAGTTATTTCTACAAAACTAATAATAATAATAAGCTTTTATTCCTTCTAATTATAATAACTCAATTTAAGTATTATATTTTTCTTTTTCTTAGACAAGAAAATAAGAAAAAAGAAAGAGAAATCAAAAAATTACCTAAATACAAGAGAAGAACTAAACTAGCAAAATACAAAAAGGAACGAAAAGAAGTAGAAAAATTTGGACACAAAATGACAGAGAATTTCAGAGATAACCAAAAACTAAAAGAGAACTCAGGAATAGAAAAGAATAGAAAAGGTAAAATATAAAAGATAGAAACAGTAACAGTATAACAGAGAACATAGAAAGACGGAAAAAACACTTTCAAGAGTGCTTCAAAGCACCTGAAGACGTGGGGAAACTTAGCATGAAAAAGAAGAAAAACTAAAGGATAACTCCGAAATAAAAATCGTAGATTATGCAGAAATAGAAAAATCATTTTCAAAGATAAAATTAGATAAAGCACCAAAATAGAATAATATTTGCCCAAAAATGAACAAATGTATAAACAAATAAAAAGAGAAAAATAAACTAGCGAAGCAAATGATGTACTAAAAAATGCAAAAATACCAAACGAATCAAAAGAAGAAACTAAGAAATAGATAAAAGAACTTATTTGGACAATAGGATAAATAAGAAAAAATAATCAACCAAAATAGAGAAATCCATATGCTCAGAAAAAGCTTTTAGTCAAATACGAAGAAAAAATATTTAATAAATAATAAAGTTCTACTACAAAAAGAATCCAAAGAATTTGAATGATGTATATTAAGCTCACTACTATATATTAAGTAGTATATTAAGCTCACTGAAGTATAGAAATTGATATGGTCGCAGATGTAGTAGCAGATACGAAAGAGAACCTGCTACATATTCTCATAGTACTGAAAAAAGAGCCGAAAAGAAAAATATGAACATTAATATGGGAAAATAGCTTCTAATACAAAGAAAGCCCCGAAATAAGCTTGGACAGCAAAGAAATCAAATAAGTACACCAATATCTCAGAGCGGAAGATAATGAGAAAAATGAAAAAAGGAGAGATTGGTAAAACCAGCGCAGATAGAAGAGAAAAATATCGAAAAAAATAAAAAAAGAACTGGTAAAATCAGTGGTTAGACCAATAACATATAGCTCAGACTCTATCAAAAAAGCAAGAAATATGAGTAAACGCTATAGATATGAGGTTTTTGCGAAGAAAAGAACACAAAATTAAGAGAAACAAAATCAGAAACAAGGTCTTCAGATAGAAACTACATATATAATCCACTGTAGTAATATAGAAAAGAGATGTCAAAAAAAAAATCGAACAATAGACTTACAGAAAGAGTTTTTGAAACGCTAGTATCGGAAAAAACAGAAAAGGAAGAACAGGATAGATAGGCAGATTAGAGTAGAACCAGTAAAAAGGAAATAAATTAGGACGAAATAAAACACCTAATTTAAAATATACAGCACTGAAAACAAGAAGACTCAACTCCAGACTTAGTCTTAATGGTAAAAAGGCTTTAGAACCAATTAACTAATCAAAATTACTTTGTCTTCGTGTATTGCTGATCCTCGGAAATATCCTTAATAAATTTTTGGAAAACTGCTAGACCAAGGAAAAAGGTGTTGCAATAGTACCATTGTGAAATTTGGCATAAATGTTCCTTGAAGCATGAGACAGCAAACGCCCCGAAGTTCACCATTGAAAAATTGTCATTTTTCCTATCCCACCCTATCGGAACTTCCTCCAAAAGTCGCACAACATCAAAAAGCTTGTTTTTGCAATATTTGGCTTTTTATTTAAAGTTTATGATAATATCAGAGAAGTCATGTCATATTTTTGCTAATTTTCTTGAAACGATCCTCTTAAATATTAAAACCGCCCTTTAGCCCTAACAAATTAAGTTTTTTTTTGCTTTTGTCATCAACAAAACATAGAAAAACCCTTTTTTAGTTCTAGTGCTGTAAATATAGAATATATAGAATAAATATCTTGCATTCCATTTAATAGATCTTCAATCAAGAGCAATGGAATTCTTTCTTCTCTGCAACAACTACTATATTTTCGGGTTTGGATAAATACACTTTCTACTTTTATCTATTCTCGTATCTGACCTTCAACGATTTTTCTTTCAATAAATGGTAAACCATCTGGGTGAATAATAGATTTTTATTTTGTAGCTAGTGTAACTGCCATTTTAATCGGAGTAGTTTTCTTCTCTTCACCTTCTTTTGGTTTACAATTTGATATCAGTTTTTCTTTCTTTTTATTTTCTTTACTTGCTTTTCTTTCTATCCTATTTTATCTTCTTCGATTGTGCCCGTGTACATACAGTTGTCGCTGTTGTCTCCTTAAAAGTTATTTCACCACTGTTTTTTCAATTTAATGAATTACATTTATTCCAACCACAGAGCTTCCACTACCATATCATTTTTTTACCACGCAGCAAGTAGATAGATATTCTTCATCATCAATAGACATCTTAATTTGAAAATAACCATTTGGTATAATTGCTTTTACTTAGTTAGAATTAAATAAACAAATGCCAACTTGATTTCCCACTTGTTTTCCCAAATGTATTTTCCTTAATTAGATTCGTGGAATTTCCAGAAAATATTGTATATTGAAGCATCAAGTTTTAATGACCAATTCCTGCTAGCGTTTTCTCTGCTTTAGATTGGTCACATTTACTGCCTTTTATTTTATTTTTGCATTCTTTTAATTTGTGTCTAAAGGCTATACAATTGAAACATCTAATTTCTGTCTCTTTTTCCTTGAATCCCGTTCTGTACTGGGTTTGGAATTCAGTAGAAATGATTTTTTGATTTACTTTAAGAATGCCTGTCTAAAGTCAAAAAACCTTCAGAGTCCGCCCTCTCTCTTTTTGTTTGAATCCACTTCTATAATTTCGGCAGAAATAATTCTTCGATTTACTTTCAGGGCCCCTATCTAAAATCAAAAAACCTACCGAGTCCCACGCTGTTACATTTCTTTCGATTGTATACAGTTTTTTTAGATTCCTGCAATAAATATTAGCGTCTTGATTATATCGTGTGTCGCCACATCGACTTATTTTTACTCTGGAATGGCTCGAGTCAGATAAAACCAATCTCTTGGTTTTCAGGCAGGCGCTTAAACGTATTCAAACTGGGTAATTAGTGTGTTCTCCTATTTCAGGGGCGTTTGAAAAGTTCCGCCAACTCTTGAAGCTAATTGGATTGTTGCAGGAGTGTTTAATCGTAGGAGGACATTATTCTTTTAACAAGCCTTGAAGGGTTGAATCGAATCCGCCACGGTAGCAGGATGCTCGTTGCATTAGGGTCATTAGTATGATGTAAATTGAATTTATGACTGGAAATGTGGAACAAATCGAAACGTTTACGTCACGCTGTGTGTTTCACGCGCTGTTAAACATTATTTAAATTTAACAAAATGTGGATTTTGCACTGGCTTTTCCGGGTTTTTCACAACCGGAAGCTAAATAAATAGACTTTAAACTTTTAGAAAATTTGTTAAAATCACAAAGATCTATTTATACAGTACACACCTGGATTTAGACTGCCAAGTCTCTCTAACCAGGGATCGTGTTCTTGTTTGTTAATCTGAATAAATTTATTTAAAGAAGAAAAAAAAATTGTTTCCGTTTGAAGTTGTAAAATATTACAGGAATCGTCAGGATCGCAAGAAAAAGCTCTCAACTTACCTATTTCTTTCCTAAATGAGCCACTTACGTTGTTATGAGGCAACTTCATTAGGTACGAGTATATGTTCCGAAATAGAGCTTCAAGCCTTCATATAAAAAAATATGTTTATTTTTTGCACCAAAACAAATTGCTTTAGGCCTAAAAACACGAATTATAGCCAGTTCCTGTGTGCAACATCAAAAGATCTGGCATAAACCTGGTTTATATCACTTGGAACTGCATGATAAAAATAATTCCGATCTATTTGTTTATGTAGAAAAAATAATTTTATATTAAGAAAATAATACAAGAAAGTTATAAGAAAGTTTATACAAAGAAAAACGCAAAATTTGAACAAAAAATAAGTTAAGAGAAGTAAAACATCTAAAAGTTTATATAGCAAGTGTCTTTATGTAAAAAGAAAAAATGATACAAAGAAAATTTAAAGAAATAGCGGAACAAGAAAAACAGTGAAAAAAGGAAGTTAAAATAAATGATAAACACCACCTATATAAAATTTTGAAATTGTTATTAGAAGACTGCAATGCTAAAATTGGAAGAAAAGAAATATACAAACCAAGGATAGAAAAACAAATTTTACATCAGAGAACTAATAAAAATAAAAAGTTATTAACAGATTTTAAAACATAAAAGTACAACATACTAACACAAAAATATATATAGAAAGATAGATGACACCAGATGGAAAGACAGTAAACCAAATTGACCACATTTTGAAAGAGAGAATAAAGCAAAAATGTGTCCAAAACATAAGATCTTGTAGAGACGCAAACCTAAACACCGATCACTTTGTGGTAGAAAGAAAATTAAAAGAATCATTGCCAATCAAAATAAAATAAAAAGTTTGATAGAAGTGTAAAGGCAAATGGAAAAGAATATGATAAAAATTGTATTCTATACGAACAAAAGAAAGACGCGACAAGCAAGAAGGCGCTAGGAAAAAATACGCTGAATGTACAAAATATAAAAACTAATAGATAAGAAACTCTTATCAAAGGAGTAAACAAATTAAAAAATTTACCAATCAAAAACAATGTTTTGTGATCAATTGGTAGGAAAAGAAGAAGAAGAAATAGAAAAATAAGCAGAACAGACAAAATTAAGAGAAAGATTGAAGAAAAAAACAACATACAAGAAATGGTAAAATATACAAAAGAAACGCTGAAAAAAATGTATACAATATAAAAGTTTTTGGCAAAACTAAAATGATGCCACAAATAACAGCAATCATATGTCAAATTCATTAAAAAGAGAAGACAAAGTGCAAAAACTACCGAAAAGTAGCGCTGTTTAACACTATATCAGTGTGATTTCAACAGCGAAATCATCAAAAGAGACTAAAACGTTTTTATATTTTAATGATTTTAAGACAGCCAGAACAGTATAAATGGAACATACTATAAACTACAACAACAATAACTATACCAAGCTTTAAAAAATTTAGAATCACACCAACAAATAATGAAATTAGTTAGAATTTTTTTGGAAAAACCCGTAAATAAAGTTAGAGTCCCAGGAATATTAACAAAAAATCTGAAGTGTTTGAAGGTCTTAGACAAAGAGATCCACTTTAATCTACTTTATTTATAACGGCACTTAAAAAAATATTGTGGCAAACGAAAATATACAGAGGAGAAAACTTATTTTTCCACCAACAGCACCAAAGCTTTGCATTCGCAGAAGACGTCACACTCATGACAAAAACAGAAGAAGAACTGGTCAAAATTGTAAGAAGATTAATTACGAACGCTAGGAAAATGGTATTACAAATTAATAAAATGAAAACTAAATCATGGTGTGGAAAACTTAGTATATAAAGATGGTAGATATTTATTTAGAAGTTGATGTGAAGGAAAACTACACATAGAAGTTTAATAAAATACAAAGGCTTATCTACCTAGGAACTGTAATAGAGAAGACACCTAGAGAGAAGATAAAAGCAAGAATAGCGGCTGGAAAGTGAGTGTCTAAGCATTAAACTCTATAATGCAGTGGAAAGCTGTTTCAAGAACAACGAAAACAAAAACAATCTATGCTACAGATACTGGAAAGAACAGTTCTAGGAACTGTAGATGGAAGAAGGTAGAATAAATTTTTATCAGAAAAATAAATGAGAAATTAAGAAGAATATATAAAGATACTACACGAATATTATAGGAGTAATTAAAGAGCACAACGAATAAGATGGATAGGCTACGTAATACCAATAGAAAAAAAAAACAGATTACCCAGAAAAGTGTTAGAAGTAGGACTAGAACCCAACAGACAAAAAGGTAGAAAACAGAATGGAAACAAGAGGTAGAAAACAACAATTCGACTAATACATTCGCTTGTACTCGTGAAGGGTAGGCACTGAAAAAAGAAAACAGTTTATGCTACAGAAATTAGAGAGAAGAGTTCTAAGAAGAAGTTATAGAGAAAAAAATGAAGAAATTCAGATCAGAGGCGGAGGACAGAATGGAAACAAGAAGTGGACGATGATCTTCAACAATGAAGAATAAATCAGTAAAAAAAGAAAGGCCCAAAGAAGAAAGCGTGGAGAAATATCGGTTGATCTTGAATCAAGTCATGAGCGTAGAAGGCTTGTACGGTTACATAAAAATTTGTTTATATTCTATGGATTTGTTGAACAAACTTATCAGAAATATTTTATTTGATTTTCATAATAATTTAGTCTCGGTTGATAAACTGATAAAGTTTCTTTAAAGAAAATTACTTTTTAATGTTTAATATTTCATAAACTCAACATCAACATCGACGTGAAAGCAGCAGTAATACATTATAAATTTCTAGGAGGATAACCGTTATTTTAAGCTACAAATCCGGCAGTTTTTTTCAAATTAATTACCTGAGTCTGAGTCTCCTTCCTCGTCGTACTCCTCCACGAAGAATGGGCTGTCCGCCCTCGTAATGGGATCGTCTGCTAAAACGCAGGGGATTGCAGGTGTGGGGGCCGGTGCGGGATGTCGGTCTTCGGGTCCTGGTGAAAAATGCAGTTCCACAGCACCATCACCCGGAAATCTCGGATCTGGTAAAATCAATAGATTGTTTTTTTTTTAAATTCTTGTAATACGGATAGTAAATTTACCGTTGCATGCCACATCGAGTTCTTGTCTTGTAAAGCTGAGTGTGTAATCCGCTACTGCACAAGTGTGAAATTGGCATGCGAAAATCGTCTCTCTTCCTACATCTCCTCGGTGATAACATTTTATCAGAATGTCGCCCCTTAGCTGCAGGCCACGACGACGTTCTCCGGCTACATTTACGGTGAATTGACTCACGCCACTTGATACGTTGTAGACGCCTGAAAATTTTTCAGGGATTATCGCGAGTTGAAAAAGTGGATTCGCATTTTTCAACACTTCTTGTCTTTTTGGAATGTTATATGAATGAATGAATGTGAAAGGAAAAATTGCGAAATTTCAATTTGCAAATTCGCTTTTATTGGGTTGTAAAAAAGTATTGCTTTGTTAAATTTCTTTTCTATGCTATAGAGAATGGTGTATTATTAGCTCTTTTTAATTAGTTTTGAATTTTTTTGCTTCATTTTATACGCAACCAACAATACAGAAAAGCACTAAACCGAATTAGAATTGTATGTACAATATGAATCAGAAATAATGACTGGGCTTGCAACACTTGCTCATTGAAGATGACCTGATCTGACCTAACCTGACCCCGGAAAATAGTGTTTTCCACTTAAATTGTGTTTTTAGAATTTTCGGAAACTATTTTTAAAAAATTCGGTCCTTTTTGCACAAAACACCATATTCTATTTTTTTTTATAACCACCTCTTTTGTAAGAATGTCATTAACGCTATAGTAACAGCAACAGTAAGGAACAATCACTGTCCTTAGAATAATTTCCACAGACATAACTCTACTTACTATCCCTAGAGCCGAAAGCGCAAATTGTAAGTAGATTAATGCCTTCTTGTTTTTTTCAGATGATTAAACAGATGGTTTATAAACCTTGAGGCTCTAACCATTTTTTTTTGTTGTCTCAAACGTTCGGGCTTTAGAAACTTCAGGCTTACTCCTAGGTTTCCCAAACTTGTTTTTCGACTACGAAAAGCTATGGTTACAGCCCTTCAAATCTGCTTTTAATCGATGAAGAATCTGACAGCCCAAAAAAACGTGTTTCTTTGTTTCTCCTTTTTATATATTCTTCTATAAAAATGGTATTTTAATACTTGCAGCCGCTATTTTAAATAATTTGGTTGTACAAATTTCCTATAATAAAGCTGTGTTACGTATTTTGATCTTATAAAACGATTTTAGGCATCAGAAGATGAAAAAATCATCGATTTTTTCCCCAAAATTAGGTTTTCTTAATTTTTGAGTGAATAATAATAAATTTCTGGTTTTGAAATAGTTAAAAATACATATAACTATTTTTTTTGTTTTTGTTAATAGATTTTTGAATTTTTCAACAAAAAGTTGTCAAATTGAGTAGTTTGCTATGAGAAAAAAATTTGTAACATTAGTAGATTCACAAAAATCTCATTTTTCCTCCACTTTCAAAAAAAAAATTTTCAATGTGTTTTATAAATTTTGGACCGCCATTTTAAAAATAGGGACTTTTAAAAATTAAG
Source organism: Tribolium confusum (assembly GCA_029207805.1). NCBI lineage: Eukaryota > Metazoa > Arthropoda > Insecta > Coleoptera > Tenebrionidae > Tribolium > Tribolium confusum. The sequence goes on from JALGAY010000004.1 coordinate 5,554,744, forward strand.
TACAATTAGCGTTAATTGTCAATATTAGTGGAGCTACCAATTAATTGTTAGCAACTTCTATATACCTAACACTCTTTTCCAAAAACCGAAATTCGGGTTTCAGCAACCATTTTGAAAAAAAATCGTCAAATTTTTTGAATAGCGAGGTTACTTTCTGTAAAGTTCTGTTTGTAACTTACAGATTGTAAGATTAGGTTAATATTTTACTGATTCTTTCAGTTAGATTATTCCATTTAAGACATTTAAGAATATTTAGATTTTCTATTTTTACTGTTTTTTGTTCGGCTAGGGAAGCACTCCGAAAAAACCCTAGACCCATAAAGAATTTAATTTTTGTTGCACACGGAAGTAGAAACTGTCCAAAAAGAAGCCCAACCAAAATGGCCTAGATGTAGCACTGAATAGGGACTTGAAACGTGCCTTCTACATTGAAGCGAAGGGTATTTCTATGATTATTCACTCTCGTTTTCATGTTAGCAAATATCATAAGTTTCATTTATCTTTATTATAATAAATGTTATTTATTTTTCATTTCGTTTTATTGTTTCTCCAAATCTTTTTTATTGTGTTGTGTGTCACTGAATAAATTGTAATTGCTCAATGCGAGTCACGTTTTGATATTTTTACCAACATAACCTTCAAGCTGCTCAATACTTCTAACAAAACTCCGAAAATCACAACATAATGAGAGGTCCTTTATCCTTAATCCGGGAAATTTAAATTGTGTAAAAAAATACAAATTATTTTTCACATTTATTCAGACATTTTAAAAAAAATATTGTAGAAACACGCTATTTTATGTATTTTGACCTTATAATATGGTAGATATTATTATCATACTAGTGTGTAAATTACCGACGAGATCGTAGACCGAGTCTTGCAAAAACGTTTATTAATTTACAAGTGATATACAAGATTTTATCTACTACAGCAGTATTATATAATAAAAATAAATGGCAACATTTTGAATCAATTTATTTGACAAAGAAATGTAGAATAATTTGAGAAGTAAATAAATTTGAGTTATAATGTTCATTCATCACTAGTTACGTAATAAACTCCATTACGTAATCCATGTTAATTGTCAATATAGTAAGCTGTAATTCTAACAGTCGTAGATAAACTAGTTTAGGTATATCAAATATATTTTTGACTTCTCATAGTTAATCGAATTACATGAAATCCTGTAGGTTACTTCGCTTGATTACTTGGTGGTTTTTCAAGCGGCTCGCTAGCGCTTAAGCCAGGTAATGACATTAGGTTTGCTTTGAGTACACTGAGTGTAATAATTTCATTCATAACATGATTTTAAACTCCTATTAAAAGTGTTTTTTGTTTTTTCTTTTTTAAAATAACTTATCTCAAGCGACAATTTAAAAATTTACAATCTTGTCGCTTCCAAAAATTACGGCGAAATCTAAACTTCCGAAACAAAAAGTTTCCAAGATCAGAAAACTTTGTAATTGAGTTAGTCCCAAGCTTCACTTGGGGATTCATACATATGAAAAGAATTGAATGTTTTATTCACGAATAAATATGATGGAAATAAAACTAGTTACATTAAATGAACTTTTATTACTCTAATAAAGTCAACCGAAATGTTTGTGAATGAGGTTTTATTAGTCATGAAAAATGAAACATTCCAACATTTCAAAAAATTATGTCTAGGTTATTGAAGTGAAACGGTTATATAAACAGACAGATATGTATCAAACATAAATTTCCTGTTAAAAAAATTACTCACCTGAAGTATAAACAGGAGTTTGGCCTTGATATAACTTCAGAAAAGCCTTACAACCACCTCGTTGAAAACAGGGAGCACCAAGGACGGTAACATGGGTTAAATATAAAGGATTTGCGTTGATCTTAATATTATGTGATAACAAACCCGCGAAATAATCGACATATCTACAATTAAAAAATTAATATTTTTTTTTGGTGGAGAATCAAGATTAACCGTTTATTTGATGGAAGCGCAAGAGGTCCAACACTATCATCCAGATATTTCCTCATCGAAAACCTATCCAGAGCTTGTTCAGCATTCCCACAAATGCTGGAGTAGTGCATATAAGCTGCGACGATCACTCCGAGCTTATCTTTGTTGCCTCTGAAGGAAAATAAACCTCGGTTCAAGTATATTTTTTATGACAGGTGGGCGTTTGAGGGTAAAAGGTCACCGCCAAGCTAAAATATTTACCTAGCGTGTAATACCGCAATCCTGTGTTGGTCCCCGGAGAGCCAGGAGTCGATTTCCTTGCATACACTGCAGAGTTTTTCCAAAGGCGGTGCATAATTCTGCGCCCATCCAACTTCTTTAACGTGTTTGTGTTCGTTTCTTAACGCTCGTTTAGGTTCGGTGAGATTAAATACCTGTAAAACGCAAATGTTTGTAATTCCATCGCGGGATAAATTAACGTAACTCGAAACGCGACGAGAATAAATCTGATATGATCTTGGAGAGTATCGGATTTTCGTATTAAGGGCAAACTCTAAGGAAAAATTATAAAGCTCCTAATAAGGTCTGGGGCGTAGGCAGCTTAAAAACTGAGCTGCAAACAAAACTGGCTCACTAATTTAGATAAAATTTCATAAGGGTTGAAATAAACAGCCAGTCCGTGGTTTTATTTGTAAAGAATGACAAATCAGCAGCACTGATTTTCTTTAACTAATCTGTTGCCCTCTTTTGCACTTATTTATGTTTCACAAAAAGACTGTACACAGTAAAAACTGTTTTGTTCATTTCACTCGTTTTATATAAATATTTTGTAGTTAGTTTTATATGCTTCAATTGTTAAAATTGTTAAATTATCTATCTACAGCTTCAATCTAAAATTAACAAGTTTGAAGAATATAAACCTCCTTTCTCTGTAACTTTCGCTAACTCTAATTGTTATAATAATAACTATTCTTTTGTTTATTTAGTTATTTTCCCATTTTTTTTAAAAGTATATAAAATTTAACCATGGCTCTAGCATTTAGTGCGTAAATAGGGATACTAGTTTGAGAAGTCTGGGTTGCAGAAAATCTAGCATTAGCACATCTGAAGAAGTGTCAAGAGTTAAAAGCGTCGTCAAAGTGTTTTAAAAAGTTGTTTTTTTAGATGACCCTTATCCCTATTTGCCATTTAAAAGTCTGTGAGTGGTAGCCGCCACCGCCAACAGGGTGAAATATTGGTGTTGACATTACTTTCAGAATCTGTTCCCCTCATAAAAAAAATCGACCTATCCGAGCGTTTTTTGTGAAAATAACTAGAAATTCCCCAAAAAACTTGCTTATTTCGTTTTCGTATGCTTACCTGTATATACAGCGTGAGTCTGTTAAAAGTATATCTTAACTTTTCTGAAAAACAAGTTATCATAGTTAACTAACTATAAACTAAAATTATAATTATTCAGGGTTTACCATTAAAAACTCTGTTTTTTTCTCTACGCGTATGAGTTTTTTCAGAATATTTGTATAATATTGTTGATAAGAATATAAAATATACATTATTTCTAATGTCATTCTACATGACACGATATTGAAATATTGTTTTGTGAAAAAATATTTCAAAAAAAATTGTAGAAACGCGAAAAAAATAATAAAGTTTATTCGTCTTGAAAGACCTTTTTAAAGCAGCATTGCCATTACTCCACAATATAGTGGTAACCTACCCTTCAGCTTCTTTGTCCCACCCACTTTCTTGGAGAAAATGGCGTATTTACTCAATGTCTTGAGTTAGAATTTTTACTGAAAATGAATTTTGATTGATTTTGATTTAATTTTTTTTCTGTGTAAGTAAGTATTGTCACTAAATTGACAAACAAAATCAAATTATTAAAGAGAAGCTGAAGGATGGATGTCCAACCTATAGTAGAGTGACCTGGCAATGCTGCTTCAAAACAGGTCTGTCAAAAGAAATAAACTTTGTTCTTTATTGCACTTCTATACAATCTTTTTTAAATATTTTTTTTCACAAAACTATATTTCAATATCGTGTTATATAGAATGACATTAAAAATAATGTAAATTTTATATTTTTTCAACGAATTAATGTTAACTAATTAATATTCATTTTAGGAGGAATTTTAGAAAAATTCTGAAAAAATTCATTTGCATAGAGAAAAAACAAAGTTTCTAATGGCAAACCCTGACGCCGATCTGATAACTAGTTTTTCAGAAAAGTCAAGATATACTTTTAATAGATTCAGCCTGTATATACCAGTGGCGAAGCCAAAGTTAACGCCTAGGGGAGGTTTTACGACTTTTACGCGTCAATGAAATTGGTAGAGTGGCTTATTTTAGAGGGTTTTAGCAAATAACAATATCTCCAGAATTAAAAACAATATTTTTTTATTAATGATCTGAGGGTGTGGTACTCTAGGCTTTTTGAGTTCCTCTCTATAACTTAATCTTCGGACTCGATTGTAACAATCTCAAATAATAGTTATTTATATTATTAGTGTGACAGAAGAATTATTACAGCACTACAAATGTAAAACTTGCAGATGACGAGTTCAAACAAATTTACCTAACAAAAGCAACAACCAAACATATTGATCTTAGCAGTAAAAGCAAGAAACTAGTGCGTTTTGTGTTTAACCAATTCTAAAGTCTACTTCTAATGACATGTGAGCGTTTTTGATATTTTTTTCAAATTGCATTTTGTGGGTAATTTATAATACAAAAAAATATTAAAACAATTATAAATATTACAACAAATTAAATTTTTTGAAAATAGTATTTCATTGTTAAAAGTCACTTTTAATAGAAGAAAAGTTTTCCGAATGCTTTTTAGGAATCAAAAAACAGGTTACTCTTCTGGACTATCCACAGGATAGTCGAGATGTTTTTTCTTGTGCTATAACTTTATTCAGTCTCTTAACGTTATTTTTGTGACTGTGTAGGACTCAAAGCTACTACAATACAGAATTTAGTTCTGGTAATTTTAGAAATATCACTGATTTTGCACAAGACAGCAATTCTCACTGATTTAATTATTACAATAAGGAAATTGTTTTCCACGAAAACAAGGAGCTCGTGTACTACTCCCACATTGAAGAAATATTTGTTTTAAATATTTAAACAATTTTTTTGTTTAATTTGTTGTATGCACCACATACGTAATTACTTCTAGGAGACTCCTCTTATTAGAGACTCGGCTCCTAACGTCGCCTCTTCCTTGATTACAATTCGTCCCTTAAAACTCAATTTTGCGTACTTTACTAATTTCTCTAATAATAAAAATAAGAGTAGACTTGTGGGAGGACTCCAATTTGTAGTTGAATTAACAAAACTGTTTTTACTGTGTACGCTGTACGAGTCAAGTGAAATTTGTGTAGATCTTGCGATTACTTAAAAATTGTATATTTTTGAACTCACCATATAATTATCTCCGTGTTTGTTCCTGAGCATATGAGCGGCTTGCCTTTGTCCTTGTCGGTACGAATGCGAATTCGTAGAGGTTGGAAACCACACCGAGATAATCCTTTCAGTCACATAACTCAAATCCATGCCGCCGTTGGAGGTGGAACTCCCTCTGGATGATCGAGGCTGACTCGTGAGAGCTTCGCCATTGTAAGATGTTGACGCCAACATCTGAAAAAAATAATCCGAGTTTTTCAGTTAATAAAGTGCCTTTAGCGCACTTAGTCTATCGGTGTTTGCGTGCTTTCTCTGATGTCATAGCCAGGAAAAACTTTGCATTTAAAAGCCACAACATAAATTGATGAGTTTTTGCTCACCAAGGTTCGGAATTTTAAATAAACAATAAAATGAAATGAAATATAGCGGTGTAAAAATATCGCGTGAGGTAATATATACAATGGTCATTTTTAACGGTTTTGCTTTCAAACAAATTCGGGAAAAGAGACATCAGGTTTTCATTAAGTGACAATTGATTGAAAGGGTTTGTTAACAAATTCTTTTCGAAGACTTTTAGATCAAACAGAACTCATTTAAATTACTAGCTTGGAAAGCAAAAGCGAGCTTTTTTCAGGCGACAGGAACGGAACGTTTTCTTTCAGTTAACTGAAATGAATAATTCCGGAATTGAAATGTTTCGACAAAAGGAGCACCGAAATTAAAAATTGAACCCCATTTTACAATTTGTTTCAAATAAAACAGTTCTAAAAATTTCAGCAATACAGAAAAAAGAAAAAATTAGGTAAATAGAATGATCAAAAACAAAAATGAAAATATATTAACAAAATTTGAAGAAAAAATAAAAAAGACGTGTAATGAGCATCAAAAGCTATTTCTTAGAGAGATATATAACATGAAAAACAAAAAAGAACAAAAAAATTTTATTTACGGAACAAGTCCTTTTCAAAAAAAAAAAATAGAACATATGTAACAGTAATATATAAAAAGAGGAATAACAACTAACGAAAATAACGGCAAGGCCATTTAAAGAATTGGATTACGATAATTCTGCAAAGAAAGTGAAGAGACTGACAACGATTAAGTACAAAAGAAAGAAGAAGCAAACAAAGAAACTGACAAAGGAATAAATAACTACAGAAGAAGCAAACAGAGACAACCAACAAAATTACGGTAGAAAATGAGAAAAAGCTCTCCTTCATACTGCCAATCTAAAAAATACTAACTACACGAAGTAAGAGAAATTATGATTTGTAACGTTTGAAATAAATAAAAATTGGCAAATTAGATAATTACAACTATATTTTAGGAAGAAGAATGTAAAAGAATCCTTGATAAAAAATATAAGTCAAAGTACTAAAGAAAAAATTAAGAAATAAATTTAATAAGGTAGGAACACCTATGACTTAAAGAAACATAATTTGGATTCAGACCAAATTAAAAAGAAAGTAGAAATAAGCCATAAGAAATTAAATAAATTAACGTTATCATTTTGAAAATCAAACGATTAGGAAAGCGTTGGTGGTTTCTTCAGAAACAGCAAGTTTCTGAACGAAAAACATAAACCCAACAAATTATTGATAAAATTAAAGCAATTGCCTTAAAAAATCAAATAAATTTAAAAAAACTCTATAGATCTCGAAAAAGCTTTTAATAAAATAAGAAAAACAGATATTTGAAAAGCATAAAAAGATAGAGAAACAAAGTATCTATATGTATAACACAACAAATAAAACGATTGGGAACATTTCAGACATCACAAGCAGTCAGGCAGCAGTGACTACTATTCTGTTTTAGTTTTAAATTTGACAGAGAAAAAGGCAAATAAAAAAGCATAATGCTAAAAAATACAAAATTTGGTTCCTAACTCTGGTAAAGTAGTAAATCTGGGTTTCAACCTCAGTAAAGCAATCAATAATAATAAGTTTCAACACCAACAAAGAACTCGATCTGAGTTACAGCCCTGATAAAGAAGTCAAAAGTGGCTTTCAATCCCGTAAAAGTCTCTATTAAAAAAATATTAATCAGGAAAATAGACATGAGTTAAAAAATTTAACATTTTTTTCTAAGAGACGCTTAGGATATTGAATAGTTTCAGCAACCTCGTGGTCCGACAAAAAAAACAGCGATAATACGAAAATTGATCCTTGTAGGATTTCAAAATCGTCGAATCAAGAATTTTTCAAAGCTCACAGCTTCCAAAACTTCAGTTTATGTAGAAAACAGTAAGCTAAGGCTACAAATTGATTTATAGCAACATTTTTTTATTTATTATTTTTTTTAATGTGAGAAATTATACCTAGGTAACAGACAGGAAAATCAGATGTTTTGTAGTTACCGACGTTTCGGCAAATTTTCTTGTCCAACTTCCCTAAATTTCAATAACTTTTATAACAAAATGTAGGTGGTAAGAAATAGAAACACAAAAAAAGATTGCAGATTAACGCAAAAATCGTCTAATGAATAAAAAAGAACAAAATGAATAAGAATATCTACATTTAAAAAAGAAAAAGATTCTGAAAAAACAAAAGAGAGTCCCAGAAATACTTAAAAATAGACGATTGAAAGAAAAAAAAACAAGACAAATTACGACTAAAAAAAAAAAAGGTGTGTTTAGAAGAAAAACAGAACAAATTCTAGAAAAACAAAAAATGACGTTAAGAAGAAAAAAAAACAAGAAATCTTATTCTGCCATATTAAGAGTCATTACAATTAGAACAAACAAGAAAACAAAGCGTAAAAAAATTCAAAAATAAAGACTAGAAATATAAAATTTCAGGAAAACTCAAAAAAACAGTGACTACATTGATTGAACGATTCTGAAAGAACAAAAAAAGTTCCACAAAAATTTTATATTCGATGAGTGTGAGTGAGAGAAAGCCAGAAAAAAGAGAAAAAAAAAAGTAAATGTATTTTCAATGTAATTTCAATGACCATCACGTGTTGAAATTTGTCCAGAAATTTCAAAAACACCCAGTAAAACATGTGATTTTATAAATTATCTTTAAAAGAGGTTTCATTAATCAAATGATTTGTAGAAAATTTCGTCATTTTAAAGAATTTATGTCAACAGACTAGTTAATGCACTTTTTAATTTTTATTGAGACACTTCTATTTATCAAAGATAAAATTCGAGTCAAATTTATGACATAATTTTGTATTTTACAATAAAATTATTTAATAAAAATTGACCGGAAAAGCCTGTATGCAGGAAGTTAAAATAACAGCTTCTACGTATATTACAATTATTCTAAAAAATGTGATGGCAAAACCAATTATTACTTCACCTAGCTTATCCTAGAGCATCGCTAATAAAACGTCAAAACAGAATGTAATTATCGCTGAATTTTGTGATTTCTGAAACCAGGTAATAAATTCTAATTATCACATGATGTTAGAAAAACTGTTTTAATTACAAAACCGTACTGAACCTGATAATTGTATGACAACAGTATATCCTTAGCCGCACTTCATAACGGACAAATTAACCACACCTGTTGACACTCATTTCCAGAAATATGTACTCTTCCGTTACATTTGAGGTGGGACAATTAGAAGAATTTGTTCGTAGCTTAATTAAATTTACTTTTTCTGTATGGTCATGCATGGTTAAACCGCCGCAAAACCTTGAAATTTTAATAGTTGTTCATGAAAAAACCGACATTTATAGACTACTTTGTGCTATAAATTATAATAGATCCGACTGGACGAGAATAAAGATTTATGTCTACAGTGCCGGACTGGAATATCTAACGCCCATCGAGATATTTTTTTCAGAAAGGCCCGCCAATTATTATGTACAACAATAAGAAACAAAATACAAAAATTATTTCACCACTCAAATGCAAGACTAAAAGCCAAGATAAAACAGAACTTTAAGTGTGCTTATCATAAGTTCTCTCTATGAAATCGCTTTTTTCATCCACAACACGACACCATCATCTCCATGAGCTGCGTTAATTTCTTTACTAGTTCACCCTTTCATTTAACAACAAAATATTGGTAACTTTGTTTATATCTATAATAGTAGAGTTCTGATAGAATAAAATAAGCTTCCATAAAACTTCCTTTTTGTGTAATTTTTAGAAACACGCCTAAACGTGTTTGTTATTTTCAGGGAATCAATTTCGAATTGTCCACCGGTCACACGCTTTGTTCACATCTCATTAAAACTATTCTTGTTAAACATAAATAAAGGGGTATTCTGGTGTAGAGACATGAATTTGAAGTGTTTTTTTTGGATGCTATAAATAAAAAACAAAAAATATTTTTAGTATCCATTTTTGACAAGATATTTATTAATATTTTAAAAATACATAAAAAAATAAAAAATGTCAAAAAATTAAAAATTCAAAATGTTCTAAGTTGTCGAAGTAGGAGATTAAAAAAAAATAGCGCGCCAAGTTTGTCACGATTGCAACCCTTCTAATGATCCGAAACAAAACAATAAAAAAGATTGTTAATTTAGATGAATACCGCTATCGTACTAGCTAAGAAAGAGTGAGAAAATTTGTTTTTGCGAAATTCCGGCTATCCGAAAAAAAAAATTGTCTTATTTTTTGCCTTTTCGAAATTTTTTAAAAATAATAAATTTTTTATTTTGTTATAATTATAGTACGATAGAGACATGTATTGAGAACATTCACATCAAATTTCAAGTAAATCGGTTAAATAGAACCTGAGAAATCATGACAAACTCTTTGAAAAATGTAGTTTTCAGAAAAACGCGTTTAAAGTTTCGGGTAAAATTAGGCAAACCAGTGATCCCTAACGTCTTTTGTTCGATTCGTTCTAACCTAAAATGACTAAATCTCTGAAAATAATTAAAATTTTAACAATCCTTTTAAGGTTAAGCTTTGAAAATATAAAAAAATGATTTTTTTAAATTTTTACACCAGAATACCTCCTTAAATCAATTATTGTGAGTCTATGTTCCAGTCCGGCACTGTCTGGGATTTTATTCGCGCGTCTTACCTTATTCATTTCGGTTCCATTTTTGGCCAGTTCATCGTGGGTGTGCTGCAACAAAATCCATTAAATAATATTTGAGCAAACAGAGATAAAGTTATTTTGGCGCCTTATACATTAGGAAAGTCAAGTGAGTTTCAATCACAAACATACATCTCATAACTCAATGTAATTGCTGACATTACCGACAATTAGCAAAGAAAATCGCCTACTATTACCCTGCCAAAGAAATTGCCGCTTGTAGCTGTAAAGAAGAAGATTTAGAACGTGTACTAAAGCGTAATAACATAATTTAACTTTCTCGTTTTTCTAAGCTCGCAAAACATGAATATATAATGAAAGCTGACTTGAAATAAATATTTGTTGGTCTTTAAGAACCAGTCTATAAGCCTAAAATAACATTTATTCATTTACATTAGCATGCCGCATCTACATATACAAATAAATAGCGTCTGAGATTATTGCCACCATATTTTTGTTTCGTCACTTCTTGATTGATTGTCGGAAAGATGAATGCAATTAAAAGCAATCAAACAAAATCAAGTGCAAGCTTATTGCTGTTATCCATAATTTAACACTTCATCAACTTCCAAGACCCTTCCTTTAAAGATAACTCTCTGATCAAAGCGATTTTTACTCAAATTAATTTTCAACAACAATTTTAAAAAAGTCTAAGCTTGAAACGCTAATAGATTTTAGTCCCAAGAGAGTTATTTGTTAATCAAACTAAAATATTTTAATGCTTCTCTTTCACAGCCTTCAGAATGTTTAGAATTGAGGCATTTAGTTAATGGAACTCAATCTCAATTTGCGTAATTTATATTTAAAAACTTGGCACCTTTTGTTAATGATGTTGCTTCACTTTTATAAAAACGTGTCTAAATTTTCTAATATTTTAATATTTTAACCATGAGCTCACAGAGCAAACGGGCAATTTTCTGAATAAGTATTTGTAAATTCTGTTTCGGATGTTATACATTGATTCCTAGCGAAAGTACTATTTCTTGTTGCTTTACTTCTGAAAATAAATTTTCAATTTGAATCTGCAATTCCTGCTGTTAATGATCGTTGCTTAATCGATTAAAATACATCAGGAATGTCAAAATCATTATTCATTTGAGTTAAAAAAACAACACTTGCAAATTACAGAACTAAACTGAAGGTAATATCTTAGAACGTAAACTGCAGTGACAGCCCATTTTAATATGTAAATTACAGTTTGCAGTTCGATGGGTGCAACTGACCCTGTAGTAATATACACCTACGGCAAGCTACATCATCTTTAAAAAATGCTATCAGTAAGATATTTTTAAAGCGATTTGTTAACTTCATTCTAAATTGTAGTACAACAATTAATTTTGTCAAATTAGATAAGATACAAACGTTCCGGTAATTGCCTTGAGTGCAGGAAGGCGGTGCTATTGTAATTTGTAAAGTTACGCTACAAGGAACTCGTATAAAAAAAATTAAAGGTGAGCTCTATACAAATTTCAATATAGAAAAAACAACGTTCTATATTTCCTCAGTTTTCGTCGAAAAATATTTTAAAAGATGTCGGTCAAATAGATGCAGCGGCTGTGTTGACAAACCTTTATCATTTTTCAAAATTTCCAGTTTTTTGTTAAGACAGTTCGCTTAATTTCAGCAAAAACGCCTTGACTTTCAAGACTCTGTGGTGTTAAGAATAGATTTTGGACTTCACTAAACCCTAGAAAGCAAAAAAAAATGGCGTCAAATCGCAGGAGAACCATAAATAACTGCTAGTACTGTCTTATTGTTCATTGATAATTATCTAATCACCTCGACACCAGCGCATCTGCCAAGAAATTTACCAAAGAGGTTGAGTAACAATTTTAAGTAGATTTTAATTATTTAATTATATAAATAAAAAAATAATATAAAAAATCTAATTCAAGAAAACAAATTTAAAAAAATAATTATAGAGCGTTTCAGATTAAATGATATCTCAGTAAGCCATAGCTGTATGAACGACACATAGCTCTATTTTTGAGATGAGGGGTCCTTCCTGTTAAGATTAAGAGCTTATCTTTGAAAACCATTTTTTAAAGGTGCCTAGGAACTAATTTATCAGCGTGGGAATTTATAAAAAATATTCGATTTTTTTGGCCCACCCTACTGTCTCTAATAGGCGGTGAGGAGCGTCAACCCAAATTTAGTATAAAAACTACCTATGTTTTTGTGAAGATAAAAGGTTAAAAGCGCCTTTATTGGGCAATTTAAAAGCCTAATGTCCCAATTACCCTTAAAAAATATATCCAACTTTAGATAAGCACACCGGAATTGCAGGTCTACTTCAGTTTTAAAGATTCATTAATATTATTTAATTTGATAATTACCTTTCCAATTTTTTTTTAATAAAAACTGGTAAAATTTTGATCAACAAACTGAATTTGTGAGAATAAAAAAATCGGGTTGATTCTATTAATTTATTACTCTCGTCCGTAGTGTCATATTTCAGTCGAACACTGCGAAAATAGCGTCTAAATTGTACAATGTACAGTCTTACTCATTTCTGATGTCACAGTCGAGCGCTCGATTATGACATTTAAGTGACTGATTTAACAACTTTTGCTGAAACTTTCAGTCGTGCTTGCTCTAACAATAAAAAATTGAGATTTTTGTGATAACAGACCTGTTCATTTTCGATATGAAACGCCACGTGCCAAATTGTAAAAGCGATCCGATAGAGTAACTTAGCAGTAACTTGGTCCGGAGCAGCATCCGAATTTTTCCGGCACTGACAGCAGCAATTCACTGCCGTTTCAAACTTTGCCTTTTTAGACATTTTTCAAAAAAAGCCTCCGATCTAGCGACAATATCACAATAGAATCACAGTTTTCGAAAAAATTGTTTGAGTCATTTTGAACACTACACAAACTCCGGTATTGCGGTGCGAGACACGCCCGCTGTCTGCATCCCGGACTCTCCCCCTCTCTCAGAATCACCCCAATCTCGTGCTCCCGGATCTTCCGCAACCGGTCGGCCATTTTCGGTGCGACTTTTTACCAATTTAGGCTGCAGTTTCATTGTTGGCGATTTGATCCGAAGGAGTTTTGTCTTATCGCAGGTCATTTCGTCTCTATGACGACATGAAAACACTCATCTCGCGGGTATAAATTTGTGATAAGGGGAGATTGCAACTGCATTCTTTGATGGGTTTTATACGGCAGGTTTTCATGGGCTAATTAAGATAAATTTCGGGAATTGTTAATTTGGGAGTATTAAGCAGTGACGGCAGGAGGTTTATTAACAGATATCTGACGTATATATTTATTTATAAAAGTTGCTTGAAAAATAATTAATTACGTGTCGACGTCGATATGGTGTCTTATAATGTTTAATTATGAAAGAATGCGGTTAATAATTCGACGAAAATGGAGTTTTTACTAAAATGGCTACATCTTTATTATGAGAAAATAAAACAACTAAACGAAGATTCTCGCTTGTTTAAATGCAAGTTTTCAAGTTTTTAATTCAGAGTTCTTTAAGTTTGCATTCTTTATTCAAAAGTTTTTAAAACAACCTTTAAAGAGTTTCTTTTATAGATTTCTAAATTTATTAGACCCAAGAATTTTGCTAATTAAATTTGACAATCTACATTGAAATTTGCTGAATTAATTTACAATGCTTTGTCAAATTTTCGCCTATTTATAAAAATTCAAATTACGTGATAAACATCTAATGGATCTCTTGTTTTGATAACATCTTAAATTTGCTAAACAGAAGTTTGCTCATCAAGCTAACTTCCAACTCGTTTATTTCACATTTTTCTATTATGAGCTAATATTTTTCTATTATTTTAGCATTATGTTGACTATTAATTTGCCAAAAAGCCACCGACATATTATAAAAGAATAAAAAAAACAGAAAAAAGTTTTAAGCATAATTTCTAAATGTTTTCTCTTCTAGTAGTCAATAATAATTTCTACAACTAAGGCTAGGCAACATCTCTTTTTAGGCATTGGGTATATCATACTAATCAAAGTATTGAGATATGGAAGGCTTCAAAGTGTGGGAGGTATGGGAGGGTATTTTTCGTAAGAACGTTATCGATATTTTTCTAGTCCTAATTATTATATAAATATTCTCCTTATCAAAATGAAAAGAATAGTCTTAGTGGGCAAAAACTGCAACCATGGAACAGTGCCCTGAAATTCTAATTACGATAGAAATAGATACTTCTGTATAAGTTTCACAGGACCCTTGTCTGACCACCCTAAACTCAAATAAGAAAATCAAAATCCTCTTAGCCTTAAAGACTCCTTTGGAAATCAAATTCTTCAGTTTGAATCTTTCGTAAGCGATAAACGTGGGTTTTAACTCTAACAACTAGATAAAAATTGCTGACAAACATAAACGAAAAAACTTGGGTTCTAATCCAGTAAAAGAGAAATGGGTCTTTTCCTCTGTAGAAAGGATTTAGGCTTCTGCAAAGAAAGATTCTTTCGTTCAAAAATATTCTCGAGATTTACGATTATTCTGTGTGGTAAAATGAATTTGAAGAATATGGCCTGAAAATAAAGCCTGACAAAACTAAAATAATAATATCAAAAGAAATAAAACAGAAATTATTATTTTATCAATAAATGAAACCGCAGTAGAGTCGTTAGAAAGTGAAAACAGTCTCAAATATCACATAATAACACGACAAAAGTCTAGAGAATAAGATCAAGAAATAGAAAATATTGCGTCGTTAAAGAAAAATTTCCTAAACTAGAAAAAATATCTAGATTTTCAAAATTAACAGTGAACAAGACAAGTGGCTATTTATAAATTATGTCACACTAATTTTACGATTTTTTCACCAGTGAACCAGTGTACAAGTGCAAATCTTAAATTCTACCGAAAAAATTTTAGAAAAAACAAGGCAAACACGAATACAAGCAACACAAATAAAATAGAGAGTAAAAAGAAAAAGAAAACAACTAAACTGGTAGAGAGTTATGCAAAGAATGAATGACAAAAGCCACACTAAGAAAGTTTCGCTTCCTAAAACAGAAAAAAGACGTAGGAAAGGTTTACCCAAATAAGTATGAGACATATTTACAGCAAAAAATTATATTAGTGAAAAGCTTTAAGCCAAAGATGGCAAAGAAAATAGCAAAAAACAGAGACGAAAACACCGAACAGTCTTTATTATTGCTCGATTATAAAAATGTTTTCTCTATCTTGATATACCAGGGGTGTCCCAACTTTTAGCTTCACCCCCAAATGGCACTTTTTATTTAAACAAAAATTCTGAGAAAATTCATTTATTTCTTACTGCATCAATATAGCCATATATTAACATAGTTAAGGTAACCATTATGACATTCATAACTCCCGAGGGAGTTATAGAAGGAAGTTAAGAATTCCTAATTCTCTCTAATTTGTATATTAAAAAGAATTACAAATAAGGCGCTTTAAAGTTACAAGAAGAAAAAAAATGTTATTAAATAACAATTTTTGGCTTAAATTTTGGCTTTTTTGAAATTCTCCTAAAATTTTAGTATTTTTATTCATTTTTACAATCGACTAATTCAGAAAAAAATAATTGTCAACAAATATTTTCCATAGCAATTATACACAGTTAACTAAGTAAATCTTCTACAGAATTATCTCTATTCACAAAAAATACGTTTATTGAGTAAGAAATAAAATTATTTATAAATCACGTGAATTATTAGATGTTAATTACCTTGGGCAACTTACTGTCCCTCGGATCTAACGGCCCTCTGGACAGTCGTTGCCCTCGGTAATTAACATCCTTATAATTCCCTTGATACATAAGTAACTAATATTTCTTCATTCTGTACAAATTTGAAATCGTTTTATTAAGTAAGTAGTTTTTTGGTTTTAATTTAGTAAGATATTTATTGTGTTTTTTTTACTACAATATATTTTAGGGATGTTAAATTGTTTAAAATAACTTTAAACGATTAAAATTACTTTTAAGTTTTCTTTAGTTTTTAACGTCTATCGTAAACCTTTTTTTTTTAATTGGTTTATGACGGAATCGTCAATTTTGCGATTCAGGTACCTTAGAGGGTATTTTTTGTGTTAGGGGTTTATGTCAGCCACGCCCCAATTATAATAAAAATTCAATTTATTTAAAAAATAAAAAACATACAGTTGATTTATTTCGTAAATAATTTTTGATTGATTCTTCTGAAAATTGAACCAGAAATTTTCGCAAAATCAATTTTTTGTTATTTAACAGCCCAAATACAATTATATAAAAAAAATAATTAGATACAATTTTTATTCACGCTGTTTTTTTTTATGATAAGAAATAAGAAAGAAGAGGATGTAGGTAAAACTAAGACCCCCGGTATAATATTCTATAATCAACCTGTACCATAAAAAATTTGTAGCTTATTATTAAATAAACAAACTTGAATCAAGAAGATGTCAATATTTGCACTCTTAGAAACTTAGCTTTGGGGTAAACTGAAGTCGGAAACGTTCAACAAGAAAGTTTGCTAAAGTGTTCTAAAATCGGAAACAAAACGAATTTAGCTTCTGCAAAAAGTTTAAATCAGGAACAATTTAAATTAATAACAACAAGTAATAAATTTAATTGACTAGTTAAATCAATATTTGATAACAGATTTTAATATTAATTGCTAGCTAAATGTTAATTTTACCGAAATATATAAATTTATTCATTTTGTATCAAATCAAAATATATTTGCTTGTAAATAAACCAAAAATAAAACTATTGGCGTTTTTTCAAAACAGGTGAATGTAAAAAATACAATTCAGCCGAGTTTTATCAGAATGAAATTCCGCACAATTCCTCGACTTTGTATCTAATCAAATCATGGTAAATAAGCGTCGTGGAAATTGCTGATTCCATGTCGGCACAAGAAAAATCACCTCAAATAATTGCAATGTTATAAATGAAAAACATTAACAAAGCTTGGTTTAAATAATTTCTATTACTCATCGCAGCATGATTGCGATTATTCCGGTATTGTATTATAGTGTTGATAACCGTTTTAATTGAATAGGCGTTACACTTATCAAAAAATTAGGAGTGGCGACATGACATTTCCAAAATAAAAAAGCGTGAAAAGTTTTGACATTCAGTCCTCGCTTCCAATTAACACTTCTTGTTTACTCACCCCGGTCCAATACAAATAAAACAAATCCCTTGTAGGGTAAATTTCCATTCTAACCATCTAGACACTATTTTACACGGAAATAAAATAATGGTAGCTCAAATCATTGAGGTCCGTTTCGCGCGACTCAAGCACTAGCACTAGTTTTTCGAGCAGCGCTTCTCAGTAACACGATATCCTTCAATTTGCGAGCAATATCCTCCAACGATAATTTATGAACCCACACATGCATGAGAATATTTTTATATTGGTGTGCAGCATCTATTACTGCCACACCATAAATCCCGCAGGGTTTCGCTTCACTTAGTCCAAGGGGGCACTCCGCGAAAAATGATTATAAATAGATTCATGTACGAGATTGCGCTCTACTTTTTTTGGGGGAAAAAATTTGACTTTGTTTGGACTTGGAACGAAGGTGAAGATGGAGCCTCTCTAACCAGTTCTAGAATAGCAAATAGGAGATTACGTCAGCGCTCTTTTTGGCATTTTGCAATCGGCGAC
The DNA here is from genome assembly GCA_029207805.1 of Tribolium confusum. Classification (NCBI taxonomy): domain Eukaryota; kingdom Metazoa; phylum Arthropoda; class Insecta; order Coleoptera; family Tenebrionidae; genus Tribolium; species Tribolium confusum. Next base: position 5,572,698 of record JALGAY010000004.1, read on the forward strand.
TTGCATGCATAAGTAATCAGCTGTTTATGGCTATTTTACGTTTATTCCAAGTATAGGTGAGAGACGACAATCATAATTAACATTGGACTTGACATCGGAGACTCAAGGAATTTGGCGAAACTAATATTTAAATTTGTGAAGCAAACAAAAGACAATTTCCGTTTCAGTCCTAAATCTTTTAAAGCAAATTTGACAAGAGAGTCATTCGGCAAATTTGTTCAGCTATTGTACTCTTCTCAGAATTTTAATTAATTACAACTCGGCAAGGGTGAAGCAATTTTGCTATATCTACCTGGCGGAAGATAAGAGAGTGGCTTTGGCAAGAAGTAGAGATTCAAGAATGTGAACCCTTTTAGCCTTTTAAACACTTAGAAACTTCGTTCGTCTTTTAAGTGTTTACACTCTCCTGCTGGAATGCTGTTCACTGGTTAAAATCACAACCCCCCTTCATTTATTTATAGAGTTGAAAAGTACACATGATTTATCAAAAAGACAAATTCACCAAAAGAAATGCGGTTAGCCAGATATAGAGCAGTAAATTGTGTATGACGGTGCACATTCGCTATAATATAGATCAGGCCGATAATAGGACCATTAAGCAAAAATTATTCTAGCTTGGGGATGCTCGTTACATTCACAAATTACATTTCCGACATTTAAATATCAAGGGAATTGTCGTTTTTACATCTAGAAGCATTCTTGTATCTTTGAATGCATCAGATTTCTATTTTTGGTTATTCATTCAAGAGGCGCAGTGTCAGGCCATAATTCCCTATTTAAATCATGTAAATCGTTTAATTATAATGCTAGTCTTGAAGCACGTGCTGGGCTCCTCAATTGAGTTTAATTGAATGTCTTGCGAATTTTAAGCGCCTGTAATTGGTCTGCATTGGTCAAAAAAAGGAAAACTTTTGACGGTATATTTAACGTCTCGCTTTGGGTTCTTATTCAAATGAGCAAAGCGCGCGGTTCAAAGAAAACGAAAAAAAAAGGAAAATTAATAAAGCGCCGGTATTTTTCAAGTTTCAAGGCTGTTGTAAAATCAATTCTTGTTGGCATATTATTTAATACACAGAAACCTGTTAAAAGCAACATCTAAATCAATATATTTCACCATATATGGGTTTAATATGTTAATTCTGTCAACTTTCAAAACCAACAAATTTCGGAGGAAATTAATTAAAAGTTGATGGCGTTTCGAAAATGACACTTTCAGGTGTATTTCGTGTTGGTATAACGACTTTTAATTATTATGGAAATTTTGCTGAAAGTCATAATTCAAAGCGACGAAAATATTTTGAAACGAAATTTTGCTCTATCAGATATCAGTTCCGGAATTTGCTTATTTGTTTAAATAAAGTGCACTTCAAGCCTTACCCAACAAATTTAAATCGTTATCAGTCATAACTCAGTGCGTAATTTAGACTTTTGGCCTCATTTTGAGCACCAATTATCGCAACGGTAAAAATATTTAGCTCAATGCTCCTTTTTCGCTTGGGTTTGGAGCCAGCTTCTTCCTCTCAATTTTGTTTGTTCATTTTATCTCCTGCTGGGTCCTTCTTTCTCTGTTTCTGTTTCTGCTTCCCACATCATTTCTTATCTTTCTTCTTAAAAAAAATTAATTTGGTTAATTTCTCACTCAGTTACTAATACAATCTTGTTTCTCTTATGGAAACAGTAGTACAAACGGTTTTAGTACAAACGGCACGCATTAGTTGCATTTCTCAGAGCTTTCCCGAAAACCAAAATCATGTTTATGCACTCAACATTAGTGAAATGCACCATTTTCCCTAATTTGCACTTAAAGCACCGTCTCTAATAAAGTGAAAATCTGTAGCTGATTTTTATTAATACCTCTACCTTTGTGTATCTTCAATTTTTCTTGCTTAAATTGATTTTACTTCTTTCATTTTTTGTAGTATTGGTTCATTCCGTCTCCTGCTGGGCCTTTGTTCTTCTCTGCTTCTGCTTCAGAAATAACTTTTACTGTCCTAATACTTCACTACATATACACCTTTGTTTTCTTTGTTTCATTATCTTTATTACTCTTTTCACTTTGTATTTGTTATTTTTTTACATTATTGCAAATTTATGCCAGAAACGGCCTTAGAAGATTTTCTTCTAAGCAGAGCTAAGTATATTTATCGCGAGTACAACTTTCTTCATCTGTAGATAAAATAAACAAGTTCGAGACGACTTCTCAGGATAAAGTACGTTGCAGCTGATAGAAATACAAAACTTCTTTATGTAGAGCGCAATAAGCTACAAATGTAGAAAGACCTACATGTAGCCCTAGATGTAGTCCTTCTACTATAATCAACAGAATTTCAGGCTCTATTTTCAGAACACAATCTTTACTTGTTCCTGTGATGAGTTGGTGTAAATCTACCATGTTCAAAAACAGAAACTACAAGAACAGTTTCTTCATCTTCATTTCTTCTTTAAAACAATGAGAAAGAAAAAAAAACAGAAACTTTGTAGCCGATTTTTATTATTCTCTTGGATTTTTTTAAAAATTAGTTTCCTCTTCTTTATTTTTTCATCAAGAACAAACCGACTTTGAAAAAGTCGATATAAAAATAGCTATTTCGCCTTTGCTCATTGTTATCAATGTTATCATTGCTCGGTTGACGTTCTCCGAAATTAAAACTGAAAATTTGTTTGTGGTTGTTGCTTAGTAACTTTGATTTGAGAGCCTATAAAGAAAGATAGTAATTTTAAAATATAATAAACACAATTTTTTGAATAAAAATAAATTAGTTGATTTGAATTTATAATAAAATAAGTAATAAAACGTCTCATAACACGTTTCACATTTTGAAAGAGAGTAAGCTTTGTTTATACCGAGTGCCATAAACAAAAAATGTAGAAAAACCTCTAGTCTATGGTTACTCAGAGCTGATCGACTTTATTAATCTGCAAAATTTCGGAGAAAACGGTCCTGTTTCGTAATAAGTTGGAGTCAATCTTTCACAATTACGTCAGTTATGAACAGTGGCAGATTGGAAATAACACCTTCCAGTAAAATTTGTCTAGAAATGCTTCAATTTTAAGGTTTTAAGAGCGAGCATTAGCTGCATCTTGAAGTGCTTAAATAAATTAATAAAACAAAACCATGATTTCTATTATTTTCTAGGGACTTCTTCCATACAGTTTCTTCTTCTTTATAATTTCTTTATTTTCATTATTCCTCTAGTGTAGTAAACTTTTTTCTATTTGTTGTAATTCCTTTTGCAGGCATTCTTAGTAAACTACACTAAAGTAGGACGAGAGTTCCAAATGAGCAATTGCTAAAAATTTTTTTTACAAAAGCAGTAATCAGTTATTACAGTTTGTAGCCAATAAAAGGGCCTCTACGTCATAAAAAGTACTTTAACATCACTCTATTGCCAAGTAGATATGTTCATGAGTGTGATCTTGACAACTGTAACCTGTGTGAATTGTTTTTTTTCGTGTCAATGGAGTTTTTGTACCCGATGTTTCGCAAACTATCGTAGCTAGCTTCATCAAGAGTAGAGTAACATAGCCTTAAAAGCCTCCACTCCAATTCTAAAATGTGTTGTGATTCTACAAAGTTCCGTCTTTGTTCTTAAATTCTTCAAGCTTTTTCTGTATTTTTCTACAACACCAACACGTGCAAAATACAAAAATGAGCTCACTATCAACTTAATTAGCAACCACGAACCCTCGGTGTCGTTCCAGTCTAATGCAGCGCAGATGGCGCGTTTTTGTGCTACTTTAATTCAGGTATACTTCAAATCCAAAATTTAGTAATAAAATATCTTGCCAATTTTTTTTTATAAGAACCTATACAATATAATTAACTTATAAATGCTTAATTTTTGATTTCTATTCAAATATCTGCAGAATTTCAATCCTGTCTTGAGCGTCCGCACATGATGAGTTGGGGTAAAACTACCACATGTTTTCTGTTTCCCATATTTTCTCTAGGTCCGCTTCATTAAAAACTTTTGAGAAAAACTTTCAAGTATTTAGTAAGTAAATTCTAGTAAAATCAGATAACGCGTTTTTTTAATTCTTTTAAAACATGTTAAATATATTTCATTGACCTCTGACTCCAAGATTTGGATCAAGATTCCTTCACACTGGAAGGCAAGGTTAAGATGTCACTCTTAAAATAAAATTGTTTGTGTGAATTTATTTTATTAAGTGTGTTATTATCGGCTAAGATAAAAGATTTTGTAATAGACTATAAATAAATGAAATAAGAAGACCTAAAATAAAAGATTTGTCTGGAACTGCTCTCTGTTCCCTCTTTGTAGCAATTAGTGAGAAGTAGAATTGTCATTTTGAGACTGGGTTAATTGAAAGAGGGCAAAAATCGAAGTAATGTATGTACAAACCTGCTGGTATTATTAAATTAGAATTAATTCTTTTTTAGCTACCTAGATAAAACACCCGTTTCGGTTGAAAATTATGTGGTATTAGCTTGACATTGATTAATTACTGCAATTTATTTAAAAAAAAACAAATAATTTTTAGTTTGGAAAAGTTTTGTTATAAATTATTGCATTCCAATTTGTTGATGAATATATTATTACTTAATTAAAACAAAAATTTTATTTGATTTAATTAATTGATAATTACGAGCAATTTAAAAAGAAATATTGCTTTTTAAATACGCATTAAGCATTTCACTCCTCTGATTCGGTAATTATCCTGGATTTATTCTTATTGTCCTGTCAGAATTATAACAATAGTCATCATCATCACAGTCTGTTCATTATCCCGAAAATAATCCCCCGATTTAGAACAGCTGTTCACATTTAAATAATTCAAATGCAAAACAGGAATAAACAATAGTTAACTTAATTCAATTGAACAAATTAATTTGACAAGACTCACCAAAAATTACCAACAAAACACCCATATCTTATCAGTCTATCCCTCGATAACCACGTTTCACCAAACCACATTTTCACCAGGTCGGGAACCGAAATTTTCCCCCCGTGACACTCAGAATTAAACCGAAATTAGACAAGTGCGGTCCATGTAAACGACCCGTGAAAATCCGTAAACACACCCGAACGCCGGAAATTGTAATCGTTTCGGTAGCGGGCGTCGCGACGCTCTTCGTTGTGGCGGAAATCGCGCCGAAGTCTCGCAGATGCCGTCGAGTCACTGACTCCAGTTGCTGTTCTTAGCCGAGCGGCCTTTGCAACGGCAACGATCAAACGCTTGGTGCCAAGACAACGCTAATTGCAGGACCGGTTCAGGGGGGGTAAATGCGCAGGACGAAAGCAACCGGTGGCCCGGAGGAGGGTATTTTTTCACCGGAGAGGATTGCTTTAATGCGACAATAATTAAAACAAGATAGGGACAGATTAGTGGACCACAACAGGATTTGGACAAAGAGATTGACATTTTAATTAAATATTGGAGGAAGGACGAGGAGATTTGATAGGATTATGACTGCCACATATGGCAGTCATAAATTGTTATTAAACGGTTAAGAGTTATTTGTTATACAAGCGGTTAAAATCAACGTTTAATAACCAGATAGATGAAACACTCGACTGGCCGTAGGCCGCAAAAGATTTAAAATCCGCGAGTTATTAAAAAAACTTTGTTCCCAAAACCTCAAAATTAAAATTTTGATTCTAATTTGATATTAGGTTTGGGAATAGCTAAATTGTTACAGTTAACACCTGCAGGATTTTTTTTTAAATTTGTGTCAATTTCGACTGTTTGTGGTTGCTGAAGCCAAGCGTTTGGTATCGTTGGTATCTCAAGAAGCTGGTAAGGTGTGCGGTGGCAGAGTCGTGGAAAGCACGTGCTTGAGAAAGGGAAGCAGTGCGGCACACGAACATTTCCTACATATGTTCTTGACGAACATGGGAACACCCATGCTGATACTGGTGGCGCCCCAACCCCTTTATACCAGATGGTGAAACGGCGCTTAAATGCAGCTGTAAGCGACCACGAAATACCAAACGGATTAAAACTTCTTGTTTCTTATTTTTGACATGTCGTTTTTGAAAAATTGTGATAAACTACACAAAGCTTGTTATTTATACTAATTTATTCGGATTATTAATTTATTTAGATCGGATGCATGATCAATCAAGATTTATTCCGCTCTGTCTCTTGAGAAAAAGTAACAAGAAGGTTTTTTTAGGTTCTCGAGTGTAAACATCAAAACATATGACATGGAGGAATCTTTTATCGTTTCAAAGAGGAAGTTTATTTGAAGTAGATGAAGTTATTAAGATTTTTTATCACTTGAAAGTCAATTAATACAGCATCTAGACCAGTGTGTGACTTATAATGAATTATTCAAATTTTTTCGACCCAAGATAATTAACACATCCAATATGGCGTGCAGAGAATTGCAAATTTGGGTGTTTGCATTCTCACCAGACAATTTCTCCAATTAAAAAACTGTTTTTGCTTTTTTCTTCGCCTTTATTTACTCACTTTTGTCTTTTAGATATGCAAATTCTATTATGTTTTTAGTACCAGTAAAGCATTTTACTTCTTCAATAGTTCCGAGTTTAGTGAGCCATTATTTCTATTTTCAGTCACAATAAGGCAACAACTCTGCTTTAAATAATTGTGACACATATACAGGCTGTTAATAAAGTAACGCACAAAATTTAAAATAACTTATAATAATAAAAAAATAGGTAACTTAGGTAATTCTGAAATGTATATACAGGTCGTTCCATCAGCTTATTCCGATAAATTGTCAATCACTTGAAGTATAGCTCAAGCTACAACGTATATTCGTTCGTTTGTATTTGACATTTGACAGTAAGAAACAAGTTTGATTTTCTATGGTATTTTTTTATCAAAATCTAGAAAAATCTGTTGTTAAATGAAATGACTAAGAATCGAAATTTGACTCAGTTACTGAAGTGATACTCGTACATTTGAGGTCATTGACCGCGCGTCCGTATAGACGTTTTATTTCGTTAGGATAGTATAGCTCAATTTATAGAAGTATCCTTTATATAGATTTATGTATTTACCATAAAAGATTTGTTAAGCCTGTTATAGTGAATCATCCAGAAAGTTTTTAATCTCTTTGATACCAAATTTTAATGACAATTTTAGAAGAACACAATTAACATTTTACTAATTTTAAATCCAAATTTAAGAAATCGGTTTTTGACTCAATAGCAGCAAGGGCAATTTTTTTGTAATTTAGACAACCAAAGGCAACAATTTAATAATTTTCGAAACTAGAGACAACACTTTGCTAATTTTAAAAGCCGGAGGCGATAGTTTAGCAACCTTGGAGCTGATAGAAAGACTGTTTTTTCTTATTTTAAGAGCCAGAGGCAACATTTCATGTCAGTTTTTGCCCGAAACAACAAAAAGATTTTCTAATTTTATAATTCGGAGTTGTCGTAATTTAACTAATTTTAAAAACCGAATACTATATGTTTTAACAATTTTTAAATCAATAAAAGCAAAGTGTTTTTTGTATTTTTGAGATTCTAAGCAACATTCTACTGATTTTTAAAATTAAAAACAAAATTTTAACAACATTGGAACTGATAAAAGTAACATGTTTTTTTTTAAATCTGAGAGCCAGACCTGACATTTCTTATTACTGTTATCAGTTTTTAAATTAATATAAGAAAGAAAGTTCTTTCCTTCAATTACAGAAACCTAAAACAGTTTTAAAGCCCAAGGGGCGATTTTACTAACTTTGAAATTCGGAGACGTAATTTTACTATTTTTATAAGCCGGAATATTATTTCTTATAAACTTTTAAATCAACAAAACCATCTTTTAATATTTTAGGAAGTGGAAGTAACATTCTACTAATTTTTGGAACCAAAAACAACATCTTACTAATTTTGAGAGCCAGATGCGATATTTTGAGCTTCTGAAATTAATTTTGAAATTAATAACGACAAAAGTCTGGTATTTTCTCACAATTTTAAAAAATCTGAGATAATTTTCAAAGTTCGAATCCAAAGCATTTTATATTTTGCAAACCAAAGATCATATTTTTATCAATTTTTAAATCAATAAAGACAAAGTCAATACTTTTTCTTATTTTAAGAAACAGGTGGCAACATTTTACTAATTTTTAAAAGCCAAAAGCAGCAACTTACTGATTTTTAAGCTGATAAAAGCAAAATTTTATTTAAATTTAAGGCAAAAATCAACATTTTACTAGCTTTGAAGTCCGAAGATGAAATTCTAATAATTTTAAAAAGCAGAGACAACATTTCTTAGTGCCTGTCTTTAAAATATTGGCCACTGTGACTAAAATTATTAGTCACAGTAAGCGATACAATAGATCGCTTGCTAATGAATTACTTGGCCTGAAAGAATTTCAAGCAACTCTAAAATGACCAAATGCTTAGGTAAACTAGTAGAAAATTTATTAGTGTAACTACAGTTACAGTGGCCAATATTTCAGTGATAGGCAGAACCAATTTTAAAATCAATTAAATAAAAAAAACAACGAGATCATTATTTTACAATTTTTCTAAGCCAAAGACATCCTACTAGTAATTTTGGAATTGGTGGCGGCGACATTTTAACAATTTTGGAACGATATTTCTTATGAGTTTTTAAACTAGTAACGAGAAAAGCGATATTTTCTTCGACACTAACACTAAATTCACGTTGTAATCTCGGTGTCTGTCATGTTAAGCTGGAAGAAGGCAGCTATATGATGACCTTCCTTTTTGTGTTCTTTCATTGACAGTACAGTGCGGTAAGGCGTCTTGGCTAGCGAGAGGTTGTTTTTCAGTTATTTTATAACTGTTACTTATAAATAACAGTAACAGACTGTTATTACTTAAAAATAACAGCTACTTTTAGTCTAAGCTGTTATTTCCAAAACAACTAATAACTATTATTATCAAAACGGTTACAAAATAAAGCTTGTTGGTTTGGTATTAAGTAATAACATAATAACTCTCCTTAAAAGTTGGAGTTAACAGTTTAAATCTAACAGTTATTTTAGCTGTTATTCTAAAATGACAGTAACAGATAGTAACTTTAATTAAGAAATAAAAGTCTTTGCCATCATTGGACTTGACTGGCCTAGTGTCTTTAAAAGTACATAAATAAAATTTTTAGATTATGTAAAAAAGAATTTTATTTGTAATTTTTTGTAAATGACTGCTATTTTGTGTTTTACTTTATCAACAACCTGTATACTGTCTTAACATATTTTATTGGTGGTAAAAGCCGGTTTAAACAATGCTTGCTAAGCATTATGTCGTTGAATATCTCTCGAAGAATCCTTTTGAAACTCGTCCAGTCATAATGACACTGCAGCAAAATTATTGTTACAACCCTTCTGGTGTGGCTTGAGACTCACAATTCCCAATGTAGAGAAAACAAGCACGTTTACCTTAGACAGAATTGTTTAAAAATTAATTTGGTTCGGCTGAAACGTGGCCCGAATCCGAATTAGAAAACTCTCGAGATAATTTCGAAATCGGGTTTACAACCCCTGCATAATTCGTTTGACCTTTATTAGTAAAGTGGCTAGTAACCCATTTTGATGGTAATATAACTGACCTACAAGGCCGTAGGCGCGGTCCAGTCCGGATATATCAAATACTTCCGTTATACAACATCTTGTTTCGTGATTACACACCTTTATCGGCCATAAATTGCCACTGTAATCTACAGAAAACAGGTGGGTATTGCATGAGCAATTTTCATAATGATAATTGAAAGAAAATACGGTATTCAAGGTCGGTGTCGTTTATACACCTGTTTTCGCAAAGCTTTGACATTAATTAAAAATCTGTTTTTCACATAATGTTGTAAACAACTCCTGTAGGATTAAAAATCTGGGTGAGTCTTTTGTGAAACAGGACAATTAATCTAGTTTTTTACGAGTTAGGGTCAACAAATGTGGAGATTTGTATTTATGGAGCGGATGTTTGGGCGAGAAAGCAGAAATTGAGGAAACATTCAACTCGCTTTGGCAAATATGGAAGCTTTGAATTTAGACTTGGCTAAAATTGCAACTTACGGAAAAAGTGAAATCCGTTATATCTCTATGTATAAAGCAAAAATGTTCGGTATAAATCTGCAATTAAATAAATAATCAAATGTCTCATATGGCACATGATAAAAGTACAAACCTTATTACAATTAACAATTTGGGGGGATTAACAAGTATTACCAGAGCCTACTTAGGGATTAATTCTTCGCACCGACATCATTCTGAAATGGTATATTAGCATTTGATTTGATTTTTTCTAGAAATGGACCGACTGCTTTTAGAGTGAAAGATATCAACTAGTTAGATAAACCAACTATTAGGCCGCTTTTCTAGTAAGTCGTCAAAAATCATTTACTAGGTTTTAAATTTTCATTTTAAAAAGCCAATTTTTTTCTATTTTATTTTGTCACCTTAATCTACTTTAGACGCCCGCAAATCAGGGCGTAATCTTTATTTTTATGCACTGATTTTTTTAAAGTTGCTACGCAACCATAAATAAGTAACTGTACATTCGTCTAGCTGTCAAAGAAACGTCTTCAATTTTGTCACTTTTTACGTTAAATAACAAATATTATGAAAAATCATCATTTATTTCAAAAACTGTTAAACACTAGAAAGGCACAAAACTTTTTCTTGAATTTTGGGCTCTTACCTGTTTCTCTAGAATATACGTTTTCACACACACGTTTATCAGATTCCATTTTGGAAAATCACAAAACAGAAAATAACAACATACGGTATCCTGACAACGACAACTTTAATCTAGATTTTTTCACAGTTTAAAAAAATACCGGAATTTTTAATATCCTTTTGATTTGAAAAATTAAAATAATCTATTAAAACGATCCAAAATAAAATAAAACGTTGTATGTACCTCGTTCGTAAACCTCAGGAAATTAAAAGCGCTCCTACGTCGGGCTTTAAGCATTCCCTCCTGCCATAATCCCCTTGATTACGCCTTTAATACATAAATAACTATCATATACTTAATTTTTTTAAAACAAAACAAAAAACAAAATTAATTTTTTATAAATTGCATCTTAAAAACTACTATTCCATAACATTTATTTAGGTACTTTAATAGTCAATATAGCATCCAGTGCTGTAACAGGACCCCTAAAAATTTACTTTTTTTCATAAAATAAAAAAATTAAAGTGGCAAATTATTAAAATAGTATAAAGACATTTTCTCTTATGTTTATGTCACATAACTGGCTTTATGAAACGCATTCTTTAATATACTATTTCAAAACTTGTTACTTAATTCATGCATTAAAAGAGTAAACTGACTGCAAAAATGCTAAAAATTAAAAATTGAAGAAATTATTGATACAGCAAAATGAATGTAGATCTAGTAAGCCTCAAATAAGTGGAAGTACCTTTCATTTATCCACCATAATATTAAACCTACAATTTTTTTCCTGTCACAACTCTGATAATTAAATTTTTTGACAATGTCACTCTGTTAAAAAGTTGGTCCAAACAGCAATTTTTTTAATGAGTTTTCAATATGAAATGTTAGATTCTGTTATAGTTATTTCAATGCAAGACCTTGTATTGCTATTAATTAACTAAAAATTTAAAAGGAAGTAGTAATTAGATTAGAATCAATAAAAATAAAAATTTGTAGAAAATGATGTAGTGCAAACATAATTTGAAATTGTAAACCCTATTACGACGATGTAAGTACGTTAGTCTGAACTCTGAACTAAACTATAGCTGTTATTTTTTAGCTGTTATTATAATTGGCGATGTACAATTGTCTGAAATAGACTATAAATATAACTGACTCGCATATTCACTAACTGGTAGTGATAGCAAGAACTGTTATTTTTTACGATAGTTACTATCTTTTAGTGTTATTTTAAAATAACAGTTAAAAGTAGGTATTATTTTCAAGCTGTTACTTGCTAACTGTTGTTACTTTCACTGTTATTTTTAAACTGTTATTATCACTGGTGATGTACAATAGTCTGAAATAAACTATAGGTATAATTGAGCTAACTATTCTCCGGTTGATAGTGATGGCAAAAACTGTTATTTTTTATTAACAGGTGTTACGTGGTGATGCTATTTTAAAACAGTTAGAAATAGCTGCAATTCTTAAGTTGTTAGTGTCACTGTTAACTGTTATTATTACTGGCAATGTATGTTAGTCTGACACCGAATCTAGGTATAATTAAGCTGTCTATTCATAATCTGATAGTGACAGCAAAAACTGTTATTTTTAACAGTTACCTCCTGTTAATGTTATTTTAAAATAACAGTTAGAAATAACTGTTATTTTAAAACTGATATTTTTAAGTTGCTACTTTCAGTGTTATTTTCAAACTGTTGTTATTACTGGCGATGTACATTAGTCTGCAATAAACTGTAGGTATATTTGAGCTGAATATTCGCCGTCTAGTGTAATGACAAAAGCCGTTATTTTTTAATAACAGTTACTACCTATTTTAAAATAACAGTTAAAAATAGCTGTTATTTTCAAATTGTTCTTTAGAAAAATATTTAAAAAATCAATTTAATAATAACAGCTAACAGTTAAAAATTGAAAAGAGCAGACAACGCTTAGGAACAACAGAGTTAAGACAAAGACACTAACAAATTCAAGCTGAAATTCCCAAAAGGGCATAATTACGCAACGCTAAGTTAATTTAAGTGATTTTAAACAGAGAATTTTACAGAATTTCGAGCCCCATTTTCATCATAATCTGTTTTGAGATTAGCTGGTGTAGATCTACTATAATCACAGTTAAGTAATGAACAATAGCTCTAATTTCTGCAAATCGAGACTTAGGTCTTTGTGTAACAGTTTCTTTTCCTTTATTTCTTCGTTAGGACAATTCCAAGTGATAACAGAGTCAACAAAAATAGAGATTTGTATTTATAAAAATGTAGAACAGATGTTTTGGTCGAGAAAGCAGAAATTGAAGAAAACATTCAACTCGCTTTTGCAAATATGGACGCTTTGAATTGAGACATGCTGATATTGCAAATTATGGAAAAAGTGAAATCCGTTTTATCTTTATGTATAAAGTTGGAATGTTTGGTATAAATTTACAATAAAAAAAAGAATGAAACGTCTCATATTTCTAGTAAAAATTTATTTCGTCATTTTTACAAAATATTTAGGTATACAATTTCTTATAAAATACATAAAATAGTTTCTTTTATAACAGATACCTTATTAGGGAAATTATAACGCTTGTGTCATGTTTTTAAAATATGCATTTGTAGACAGGTGGTTATTACGTTTTTGCTTGAAAGAATGTCACAAGATGCATTTTTTATAAATTCCATGCCGGACTTTGGATCAATTTCCATAAATCACGTTTTATTTTTATTTTTTTGTTGACCTCTGTTTAAAATATTTACAGTTCTTTTGTGATGTATGAAAAATGAGAAGGATGTGAGAGTTGATGATCTATGCCTGCCGAAAGTTCACATGAAAAGTTAGAACTCTGAAAACTTTATCCTCTCAGATTATAAAAGCAAAGAAAACATAAATTTCAGAGATGAAATTTCCGAAGCTAATCAACATTTTGTTATTTCTGGTTTTATTAGACGTAAAACTGCAATAAAGGTGTGTTCATTTCGGAAAATCCAGGCCAACACATCTAAATTTTTATGAAGTTTTCAAAGTTGAAAATTCAATAATAAAAATCTTGTCTATTTTTGAAGTAGTTTACAGTGTTTTTAAATAAATATACAATTTTTATAACCGAAATTAAAATATGGATGACAAACTCGTTTAAATCCGTCATTATAATTGAAAACAAAATTTTATTGAAGTTGTTTAATCTTTACGACCCGGCATAAAAATTGCTCAATTTTCTTTTTATGGTAAAAAACGAGATTATTGAATCTCAACAAGACAGATTTTTAAATCAAATTCTTGATTTATTGCGTATTTTTGAAATCCAATCCAACTGAGTATCTTTCAAACAGGAACTAAGAAGGAAATCATTAATCTTATTTTACACGAGGATTTTACTATTACATTCCTTTTTATTTCACTTAACTGTCAACAAGTTTTAAATTGTTAATTATTTTTGACACATAACCAACTCAACTAACATAAACAGAAACTTTATAAAGGATAATAAACTCGCCTTATTATTATTCACGCCTAAAACTATTAAGCTCTTAAACTAAAACAACCCAGGAGCTTAATTAACTCGTGACAAACGCTTTTACAATTTCTTCAGAAACCTATTTAGCCCAGTAAATTACAAAAAATGTACAAAACTTCGAAAAAATTACAATCAAGCTCAATTTAAGTAGAGAGCTTTATTTAGATGTCCTAAAGATAACATCCTCAAAAATTTCAGTTTTGTAGACAGCGAAAACGGACTAATTTCAGTTTTTTGAATATAAATTTATATTGTTGAATTTTTTAAATATCTTTTCTAAAAATTTTTATTTTGAAGGATCTGTCAGCGTACATTTCGAATTTGGTGGATCATCAATTTAATTGCCCCCATGGTACAGCCAGAGAAAACCATGGGTCTGAACTTAACGAGATGAGGAGCACTCGGCATTGAGACATCATAGCGTATACTATATGTTGTATGAGAAGATATTTTTTTTATTAAATTTGTAACAGTTCTGTATAAAAAATTATTTCTAAAAACCTATTGAGAAAAAATCTAGTTTTAGGCAGAATTATTGTTAAGGTGTCTCTTATTTTAGAACTAGAATTTTATCTTGAGGATTTATGACGTGTGGTAGAGCTGGTAGCTAAAAATTTTTTGAGTAATGTTTCAAATTACTGTTTTCACAACAAAAAACTTAAATTTGTCTTCTAGAAGACTGGAACTTAGGCTTTGAATCAAAGTTATTTTTGAGGATATGTTCAAAACATCTAATAAAAAGTTTCCACAAAAATTCAGGTTGGTCGGAATTTTTTCGAAGTCTCTAATTTGACTAATTAATTCTAGTGAAATGATCTACTCTAAAATAACGTGCGGTTAATAAAATTACAGTGATCGATTTAAAAATCAGTGATGTTAGTTATTAGTGACACTCTCTCTTACCAAAACAACTTCAACTTGGCTTTGCACCGGTTCGTATGTAACTTCAACCGTTTCAATTTCAGTTTCAGGATTGTTAACATTGCCATTTGGTGTAACTCCGTTAATTTTAAGAGTTTTATTTTCATCATCGTCTTTTGGAGGAATATCTATCGTAATAGTTGTAGGTTTTTTCTTGCTTTGTCGGTGTATCTGCCAACTCGTATCGGTGTACCTCTGAACAGCCTCCTGAAAAATGTCGCCGGTCAATGTCTCTTTCGTCAAGATTTTTACTTAATTGAAAAGCTGGGTGTTATTTATACGCGTATCTATAATCCACGATGTCATTTAACAAGCAAAACCGCCTGAATTAGCTCACGTTTCTGGTCGGTTCAAGATATATAGTCGAGATGTCTGCGATATTTGTTGTGTAATTTATAATACAGATAGCTCATTACATACTTAATCTGTCATTAAAAATTCTTATTTATGGAGAGGGCTTGCAATTGTAACCTCACGGTGACGGCATTCACGAGAAAAGAGAAGTTAGAATGAATTAACATAAAGTAAAAAATTTTGCACGACAAAATTACTTATCTGTGCTATTTTTACCTGTCATGTTAAATATAACAATTATAATTGATAACACTCTTATCGCTTACACTTGAAAACAATTCAATTTTGTGTTAGCAAAATATGGAGGAATTTTGTGCTCAGAAATGAGTTTGAATGATTCAAAACAATCAACAACAATTCAACAACTTAAATCGTCAATTAGGCTGCTTGCAACGACTGAATTCATCAACAACTATGGTCTGATTTCTTATCAGAGAGAACCTTTATTTAAAAAAAAGAAAAATTGTACTAAAAAAGATTTCAGAAGAGTCTGTTGAAATGTTGAAAAGAAATGTGTTAAGAAGAACAGAACGAATTTGGAAAACGGCGTTTACTAGAAGAAAACTTAAAGCTACCACGAGTTTATTGCAACAGCAAACCTAGAGAATGAACGTGTAATCGCCTAAGTTAAAATAAAAATAAAACATAAAAGAAATCGAAGAACGTCAAGTGAAAAAATAAAAAGAATTAAAGAAGTTTATGTTAGAAAAAAAAGTTATTGATAGAGCAAAAGAATATTCTAGGAGAACAACCAGGCTTGCAAGAAAAAGAAGAGAAAAATATGGGTTCAATCCAAAAAAACCAAAAAACTTTCTAAGAGAATATAAAAACAACGGATGAAAGAGAAAGATGAACAAAAAAGATTTGAGAAGAACAAAACTGATTTTAAAAAAGCTTAAAAATTGAAAGAAAAAAGAGCGTTAAGAAAAACTCTAGAAGTTCCAAAAAAATTTTCAAAAGTACTAATGGTGTTGGAGAAAAACGAAAAAACTTAGAAGAATTCTAAAGAAACAAAGATTCTAAAAGAAAAAGAAGAAACAAGAAAAACTGTGACCGAAAGGCAAAGAAGAACTAAAAAACCTTCTAGAAAAACTCAAAACATGACTAAAAAGAGCATACTTATCTTAAGTTTTTAAAAGAGACGTTCTATAACTGTAGAAAAAATTTAAAGCAAAGCTTCTGAAAACTAAAGATGATCTAAAAAGAAAAGGTTAGAATATCAGAAACAAAGCAAATTACGAAAATAAAACACCCGACATTTGACAGTTGTCGAGTTTCATAGTCAATGTATAGAAGACAGTTTAAAGCAGCAACAAAAGAATGAAAGACTAAAAAATAAAAATACAAAGAAAGTAACAACTCTACTGATGAGATTAGAAGCAAACAAACCTGAGGTATCACATACTATTTGATAGAAGAATCCAGAAGAGCATGAAGAGTTTGAAACAATAACCAAAAATAGGGAAATTGGTAATTTGTTGTGCGATTATACCTGTGAAACTTGCAAAATATCGAGTAGTTATTGTTGAGTTGACCGCAGCTGGACTCAAACAGCTGGTTTTTGCTAGTCTGGGTCTTCCTACGAATAACTCAACAGTTGCTACAGTTAGCTACTACACTGATTTGATTTTTGTTGTTGTTGGTAGAGCAAAAAAATATTCTAAGAGTACAACCACTCTTGTGAAAAAAAGAAGAGCAAAAACAGGTTCCAGAAGAACCAGTAAAGCATCTAATAAAATATTAAAACAACGACTAAAAAAGATGAGCAAAAAAAATTTGAGAAAAATTAAAACGGTATTAAAAGAGCTTGAAATAGTTGAAATACAACGATTAGAAGAAAAAAATAAAGTTTGCAAGTTTGCATAGAATAATAGTGCTCCTGGAAGATCTTCAAAACCACGTTTGACAAAAAAGAAAAGTTTAGAAAAATGCGAAAAAAAACAAAGAACAATTCTGAAAGCACAAGAAAAACATAGATAACTAACTACAGCTGAAGAAAAAAAGAAGAAATAAAGAAGCATCTAGAGAAATTCAGAAACTAACAAATAGAACAGGAAGAGAGACGATCTAGAAGTAAAAACGAAGCTTCAGATTTCAGAAAGTTAAAGAAGGTAAGGACAGTGACATGACAAATTACGACATTAAAACCCTCGATATTTGACAGTTAATCTTCATGGTTAATGCATAGGAGATAGTTTGAAGCAACAGCAGAAATAAACTACTGAAAAATAAAAATAAGAAGAAAGTAACAACCCTTCTGTTGCGATTACGAGCAAATAATGCTGGCTTATCCAGTAATGTTTAATAAAAAATCTAAATAAAAAAACAAAAAGAACTTAAAAAAGTTTAACCGAAAATAGAGAGAATGCTTAATTTGGTTTTGCGATTTTAGCTGTTGAAGTTGGAAAAAATAAGAAGCTGCAATAAACCGAATAATATCTACACTCACATTAAATATTTCCGCAGATTATAGATTAAATAAACAATAAAATGGTTTTAGCATTAACTTACTTCATTATTTCTACCTCTTTCATTGCAAATTAAAATAACCCACAAGAGTTCAATACATAATAACAATATATCTATTATTTATTTGTAAACTAGGTTTTGCGTGATTTATGCCAGTAACTGAAAGAAAATTTGTGAAAATTTCTCTTCTAGTATAGATTTTCCATTGCATTAAGGTCATTATTTATTATTTTTCCTAGGCTTAGAAAGCATTTACAGAAAATCATAATTACTATTTAAAATTTTATCGCTGTATGAGATCTATTGATTCAATACAATGAAATATTTATTATTTTAAATTATGATAGATATAGAGAAAGTTCAACATCTCCAATAAATATTTATAAAAAATTGCAATTTTTTTTCTAGTTTTACGTAGGACGTGACTTATATCGTTTTTGAAATGCTTGTAGACAATACCTAATAACTCGCATTTTTTGCCATTTCAACATATACAGAAAGGAAGAATGTGGCTGAAGTCGTAAATAATTTCAAGAAAATAACTGAAATTAGGCAATTGTTACCAATGCCGATTTATAATGAGTTGATAATAGTCCGAAATAGTAAATAACCGCATCAAAAATCAGCGCCATAACTCAAAATTTGTATACCTGCTGTTGTTGAAATTTTTTGATATTCAAGTCACTTAACTCAAGTTACTTAATATACAGAGTGTGTAAAAAGTCTGACGCTAAAAATAGTTTTGCAATTTGTAAATATGAAATTACTTCATAAAACTGTGAACAAATATTTTTTTCAAGATATTCAAATGTAAAGAAATGTAATTTATCGATTTGTCAATATAGTAGAAAGCTATTTACGACATCATAACATGCAAATAAAAATGATAAAAAAATAGCAATTCGTTATCTTAAAAATGTATCTAGAAGATTATAAGTATAAGTAGGATTTGTTCAAAGATGAAACTACAAAATGATAGTTATAGAATTTCAACATGATTGTAATGATGTAATTTTATAGTATGATTGATAGTTAGATTATTAATTATGGCACCTATAAAATTATAAAGTCAATTGTGTTGAAACAAATTAACCACGTCTTTTCTAATAATTATCGGCATTGTTGTAATAACAAAACCATCCCCAATAGCCCAAAAATTTATATCTGTCCAGTGACCAAAGCAAAGTGCGTTATTCATTTTAATTCGCGCCATTGCGTTCCATTTCCACGTCCCATCAATAAATTCCGTTAAAATCCGAAAACACAGCAAATGTGCTATAATCCGAAATTGGAAAAAACCTAGTTTGGCTTGTAATTTATCGTCGAACGATTCATTTACAAAGCTCGCTTTCTGAACAAAGTTTCCGGTCATTTAGTTGAACAAGTGGTACATCACCGCAACTTCCCCAACTTCTGAAAAGGTTTCGCTGATAGCGTGTCTATAAAATTTCAGCTCGAACGATTTTATTAAGTCATAAACACTTGGATGCGACGTGAAGCTCGTGCTAATTCAGACATGTGTTTTAAATCGTTCAATGATTGTTGAAATTTATAAAACATGTGGTCGCTTTAACAGTTCGCTCACGTTTTAGGAGAATATACATTTAATTCTTGCGGTCTTTATACGCAAAACATGGTTTACATGAAGATTCCCACCGACAAAGGGAAATGAGCATTTTTAGAGAATCGAGTACTCGAGGCATGTTTGTGTGCAAATAGATGCTTTAGAAATTTCAAACGAGATCGGATTTTATCCCAGTGGCGAAACTATTACAAAATTTTACTAAGTTTTAATGTCTTTATTGCCTAATTGGCTTTACAATCCTACATAAAAGAAAGAACAAAGAAAAACACAAATTATCAAAAAAAAAATTAATTCTTCTCCAATCTTCTTCTGGCACACGTACCTTCTTTCATCCATTCTTCCCTTTCTCCATTTTTGTTTAGAACTTTTACCCTTCCATACTCACACATTCTTAACTCTACACACTCTGACAAACAATGCTCTATCGTCTCCTTTTCCTCTCTACATAATCTACACATTCTTTCCCAATCTTCTCTCTAAAATTCATTTTCCCTTTCTTCTTCATTCCCGCATCTGAATCTTGCAAACCATTTTTTATTTCTACTTTTCACTTTATCTAAATATTTTGGCAGTTCGGTGGTAACAATCAGGGCATATTTTAAATTGTACCCTGATTCTTTTATACCCGCAATTCTTTCCTGTTTAGCTATGTCAGTATCTCTTTGTTTTAGTTCTTCTTCCATTGTTCTTCCTCCTTCTCTCATTCTTTCAATTTCTGCACACGCATACCCCTTTTTCTCATTGTAGTCATCTCGTTCTATCCACTTAACATTACCATTTGCGCTTTTAATTTCAGCCCAGCACTGTTGCAGTATTCTGCATTCTTGTCGCATTCATAGATTTTCTTCGAATCTCGCCGCTCTTTTTTTCCACTCTCAACTTTTCTCTCTTACTTTCTTCTCTTACTATGTACCCTGGCATTTGTTTATTTAACTTTAAAACCCATTTTATATACTTTTCTTGCACACGCTCAATTTCTTTATATTCCTTCCATCCTCATATTTCTACTCCATATATTACAATGCTTTTCACCAAACTGTCAAACATCATTATTCTTATTTTAAAATTTTCACCAAAATTACTTTCTCCCAAACTCCAGACAGTTCTCAATACTTTGTTTGCTTTTTTGACTACTTCTTTTATATGTGCTTTGTCTGTCATACTAGTATTTAATACATATCCCAAACATTTCAACTCTTTCATTTGTTCCATATTTTTTCCTTCCCATTTCCATTCATCTTCTTTTTCGATTCTTATTTTCTTTCCAAACACCATCATTTTTCTTTTATCTACATTAACTTAGAGATTTTTGTTACTTACATATCTTTCCAAACTTTCATCATTTCTTTCATTTCACTCTTGGACGTTGCTACAATTAGTAAATCATTTGCAAACTCCAGAGACCACACTTTCTCTCTGCCTACAACTATCCCTCCTACTTGCGCTCTACTTAAAACTTCATCCACTAGAGATGGGTAGTTCGCGAACGAACTAATAAAAAGAACGGTTCTTTTATACGAACTACTTGAACTAGTTCGCGAACTATAAATGAACTAGTTCGTTCGCGACCGAGTGAACGTATCACTTGGTCGCGAACGAATCGGTCTCACTCGGTCGCGAAGATACATTCCGATTCATTAGTTCGCGAACGAACTATAAAAATGAATTCGTTCGCGACCGAGTGTTACGTTCACTCGGTCGCGAACGAATCGTCGCAAAGATACATTCCGATTTATTAGTTCGCGAACAAACTATAATACTGAATTCGTTCGCGACCGAGTCAACGTATCACTCGGTCGCGAACGTATCGGTCTCACTCGGTCGCAAAGATACATTCCGATTTATTAGTTCGCGAACGAACTATAAAAACGAACGATTCTTTTTGACGAACTAGTTCGCGCGAACTAGTTCATTCAAAAAAACGATAATTCCCATCTCTATCATCCACATCTCCCATACTTGCTAAGAAAGTACAGGACTTTGTCTGACACCTTTATTTGTCCAAAAACATTCACTTACTTCTTCGCCTACTTTTATTTGGTTAATAGTTTCCTCGTAAATTTCTTCCATCTTGCTTACCTACCACTTACACACCCCTTTTTCTCTAAGATACTACAAAATTTTACTAAAAACTATTACTAAATAAACGCATAGAAAATGACAATAAGAGAAAGAAAATTCAAATAAATAGCTCCAGAAAATACTAGACAGATATCGCGCCAAAAATTTCCCAAAATTATTAATAGACACGTTGATGGACAGATCGAAAAGAATTAGTCATCATTTCCAATTCACTCTAGAAAAGTCACGAAACATCTAGCACCTTGTAGAAAGGACGTTCGATTATACAGTATGTCCCCGGATCGACTTTAAAACAGGACAAAATTTCTTATTTTTGATTTCTCTAAAATTTTTGTTTTTGTTGATTTCTGAATAAAAAGTAATTTGTGTTTTGGAGGTTTGAAAACAAGCAGAATATATCAATAAGAGTGAAATTTTCTAAGAAATCAAAGATAAAAAAATCCTCTTTTAAAGTCGATCCGGGGACATACGGTATAAGAGAGACTAACCGAGACAGAGCATTCAGTCAGTTAGCGAGAACCAGATAAGTGAGTAAAAATGTAGTGAATCTACTCAGACCTTCCTAAGAAACCTAAGAAACGTTTTTCTCAAATACTTTTTTCCCTATAGCTTCCCGCTCGATTAAAAATATAATATTCTGTCTACAAACATAAAAAATAATTTTGGGAAAAGCCAGTAGTTCCGCCACTGTTTTATTCACTAGACGAGTGATGAATTCAAGCACGAATTGGCTGGGAAGCTTCGATATGATTAATTGAAATTTATTAGTGAACTAAATCGCGAGTCTTCACTAAATGAAGTGTGAACGAAACTGATGATACTTGACCTACTCTTTCCCACACGAGAAATATTAATTTGGCCTTGTCATCCTGCATTTTCGAAAAAAAAATTCGAGTTGGTTAATCCAGAAGCTCTGATGTCATGTCTAATTTGCAATTAGAGTGTCAAGGCGATCGTTAAAATTAATAATAAATAATTATGTTATTACGTCTCATGAATAATTAGATGAATTACACTGTATTTTTCTGCTGGATGAGTTATCTGCGTCATGACAGAAACAGCAAAAGTAATTTCGTTGTTTTCGAATAGAAATGGAAGTCAATTATTTAGTGGAGATTTTTTACCAATGAACGATTATTGAGATAATCACTTTTCATGGCCAGTTGATCGTGTAGATAAAAATTATTACAACATTTTTGTTTGCAAAAAATCAAAAAAATTTAGGAACTTTCAGAATAGCTTATCAAAATCAATTATCGTCTGGAAACCTCTAATTAAAAAATTCTTTCTCATCAAATAATAACACTTTCTTGTTTTTATATATTTTAGAGTAATTTACTCAAGAAAAAAATCATTATTTCCTTGTTTAGGCAATAATGCGTGTATGATTTAGCGCCTAATTAATTTTTATTATTCTAGGGAAATCTGTTATGTTCGTTTACCTGAAACTTTGCAAAACTTGGTAATTAGAACTTTTCACGTAAAATTGAGTGATCACGTTCTGAAAAATAAACAATATTTATTAGATAAAAAGTAAATTTTCAATTTTTTATATGTAATTAACATTTTTTTGGAGCTTTGACCGATTGCGCAAATTTCAAATAAAGCCAGCCAAATATGACTAGATTCTGACTAGTCGACCACTTCTATAATCAGCAAACAGTCGACAAAAATCACCGACTCGTCGGCTTTAAATTTTAGATAAAATAAAAGTGTACAATAAGTCACCTAAAAAATAAATAAAAACACTTAATGCAAATAAAAAAGCAAAATTTGAGATTCTTTATAGGTATATCCAGATTTAAAGTAATCAAGAATCTTTTGACGTTTAGCGTTTAGACAGGCAAAACTCGATGACGAAAGATTTGGGCCACTCGTTGTAACATTGAGAAGTTCATCGTTTCATTTCCTGTAAATTAATTAAACCTAATAAAAGTACTTTTAATAATAATAAATTAATATTTTATACCAAAATTAAATGATGTGTTATTGTTTAAATTTTAACAATCTGTTTTGTTACAACAGATATGATTGTTGTAATGTAATAATATTATAAACAAAGAGTACCTACTTAATTAGTTTATTTTTTCAAATTACATAATTAATTAAAGATTATTTTACAAAACATAAAATTCAATGAGATTTTCAATATTTTGAAGAATACCAAAAATTTGGATAGATAATCATGCAATAACTGATGATGATGGCAGAAATCATTGCTGTTTAGTAATTGGTTGTTAAATATAGTACATTAGTAATTTTATGTAAAATATTTATAGCTATAGGTGCACAAAAATAGAAATGCATAATTCCGATTTAACTCGTATTAAGTCGTGCAGAAAATCCTCAATTTAAAAGGACAAATCAAGCAGATCTTGAACGCCTACTTCAGACCATAACCATAACATTCAACGGTACAAAAAAAAAATGACAGCAGATCAAAATTAAAATCGGGTTGAATCACTTTCTCTCGTTTCTAATTTTTAATTAAACACTTTTACCAAAATTCGGCTTTTTTGTGTGACTAGCCAAACTTAAATTGTTTCGCTTTAATTAGCAAAGTTGAAGACAATAAGACAGGTAACTCAGTTAAGACATCAAAATTCAATTGCCAAATTTCGAAATTATAAATTTAAATTTCCCATGAATATGTAAAACCAATAAAAGATTACAAAAGTTTGGTCATACAATAGTCTCGAGATTAGATCAACATAACCCCTCAAGGGACTCTGATGCACTGCATTAAATCGGGAAATAATTAAATAAATTAAGCCCACACCCAAAATTGACCACCCTGAAATTGATAATAATCGCTTAATTACATGAAAATCAGAGCACAGGAAGTAGCAACAATGCAAACATAAATAATATGAGGGTTCAGTGCTACCTAATCCAAAATTACACGTGCGTAATAAAATATTTTACTGCCTGATTCAAGGATGTTAGTTAATGTGTAAGTCTTGTTCCTGTTTTAACGACTATTGAAATAACATCCCTTGTTATTAATTTTCGCTTAAGACAAATAGTGTACATCTGCAAGGTTTGTTAATTAAATATACAAGCGAGTTAATTGCCCCCTCAATTCAACCTTGAAAAAGTATAAAACAATTAATGTGATAAGCGTGCGCTTAAAAAAATTAAACAGTTGGATAATCTATCAATTTCGTTAGATACGTCGTACTTGTAATGACCCAATTCAATAAATTTATGGACTTGACCTTAATGTCACCACTGTTACCTTTTTAATTCTCTCTCTCTCCTCTTTGGTGATAATAAGTTCCGGCATTTTTGTTAGGCACAAGTCACAATTTTCGCACAGTGAATTCACATGTTTCGGTGTAGTACCTCTCTCGCACCATCTTCAAATATTTACGATCGGTTTTTAT
Organism: Tribolium confusum; assembly: GCA_029207805.1. Lineage (NCBI taxonomy): Eukaryota > Metazoa > Arthropoda > Insecta > Coleoptera > Tenebrionidae > Tribolium > Tribolium confusum. The sequence continues at coordinate 5,597,580 of JALGAY010000004.1, forward strand.
CACAGATGCAGATAATTTTTCCCGCGATAACGAATTTATTTGAACGTTTAATATTTAATGTTTGTGTTCTGATGTAAGCGGCTGTAAATTGTCAACAGTTCGAGAGGTGACTACAAGGATTACGAGTTTTAGCGCGATTCCTGCAAGGAGCGCCCGAATTCTGCTGCATAAGCGGTACAAATCGTGTTGATCCGATCGCTTTATTTATTACAATTGCACGTTCTGGAGCTAGGAAAACACTACCAACCGAACTCATATTAACTAAACTACTGAGGCTGCATTTTGCATGGGATACCGTGCCTCCACGCTGTGTTTATGTTTGTTGGTACAGCGGCGAGGAAAAGTCGGAAAGAGGACCGTTTCTTTACCGGCGAGCACTCAACTGAAGACTGATTATTTACAATAGCCGATATTTGTGAAAATAAAACATTAAAGTGATAAGATATTGGCGAATGTTTATTTAAATTTGTGGCAAAATTATTCGGACTTGGACCGAATGAATAAGTAATGGTTTAGAAATTATTATCGCAGGACAGAGTCTAAGCAGGAAAATTGGTTTCGAATAGCGCAACTTGCCTTTTATGGGCATTATTTGCAATTATCGAGGTACTAAAACTGCTTACTGACATGCAGAAAGTATGCTTTAATATGATAATATATTACTCAATATGCGATTCCTGCAGGATATTTTTTAAATTTTCAGGAATTCACGGAAATCTATTCACCTCAAAAAACGCAAAAAAGTTTTAAATTTGCAGCTGCCGCCCCGTCCAATGAAACAATTTAAAGAGATAACGACGAAGATAACCTTCAAGAGAATACAAGGGTCTGTCCGGAATTTCAGAGGGGAAGGTTATGTTTTATCAAATAACGTCAAGGCAAAACCAGAAGTTTTATTTAATAAAAAATTCGTTTTTTCTGGGTGTTTTGTCCTGGCTAAAATGCTAGGGTAAAATTATGGGCAGACGCTTTTAGACCCTTGGAATCACGGAAGTTTATATCGTAGAGGTTACATCCTGTTTCATGTTTGGTGTAAAAAGCGTCAGGAATCGTTAAAATAAATCAATCGCAATATTCCATAAATCGTTTATGCCGCCGTTAAATAAACAATAAAATTCTGTAATGGAATTTGTGATGTGTTTTATCAGTTCAGCCATTCCTGCTGAAAAACCCGGAAGAATCTCGATCAAGTGGTTCGCAAATACTATTGTATTGGCTCTTGCAGGAAATCAACTATTTTAATAAGTCGCTATTCTCCGAACAAAATTAGAGGCATTAAATGGCTTTACTAGATAATGCCCCCAGTTTTGTTCTGAAATGGCACGGTGATTTACTGTGGAAAAAAATTGTTATAATTTAACAACAAATGCTGCACTATTATAACACTGTTGTCCTTCAAAATATCCTTGAAATCATTTCTTAGTGCGTTTACAATAAAATGATGGTGAAACTCCAAATTACTTAGAGAATGTCCCAAAATTCATCAAGTGAAGGTAAGAACAAACAGAAATGTCGCAACGAGCGATATCCAATCCTCCTAATTAAACACAAAACAACGCAAAATTTTGGTTGAACAGTCGCGATACAAAACGATTTTCTTTATTCTGTTTTGAAATAAAAATAATTATTTATACTTTGGCCAATATAATGCTGTTACCTTCAAAAAGACTTGGAGTAATCTGGCACTGCCAGTTCTTATTATATGTAAATGCCAATTCCATGCTCTTGTCCGTAAATCAAGGATAAGCAAGAAAATTAATTATCCTTCAAATCAATTAGATTTTTCTGTTGAATGTACCTACACCAAGTGATTTATTTTTTATGACGGAGCGTAGGTCTTGAACGTGAGTAGAAATGCGCCTGTAAACGAAAGAATTTAATTTGTGGGCGGTGTTCTAATATTTAAATGGGATAACGGCTGGTATAATAGCGCTGATCTATGATTAGTTATCAATTACATCAACGCGGGCGAGCTGAAAATTTAAAAACAAGGAAAATGAAGAGATGAGTGTTATCACAATTCTTAGAATCCAACTGATAACTGCAGGATAATCCAAATAAAGCCGTTGATGGAGATAAAAAACTCAGTAAATACAGGATACGTTATGCACGTGCTCGACATAACACCAACGAAAATAAACCCGTACTCATCTGGTAATTTCTGATTTTTACACCGGGTGTAATGCGAGCTTTACAATACTCAGGATTTGTAATAAACTCAATTGGACATACATCTGTGTGCAGTATTGTTTGTCGACAGAAAGGTAAGTTATTTTTAGAGAACTCGATTTCAATTAAAAGAAAATCCAAGCTGCGAATGGTAAACAAGTTTGAATATTTTTAATCATTGCTGGTATGCCGGACAAAACAGATTTGCAGGACAAAATCCGTGTAATTAGCTATTTGTATTAAGACATGACAAGGAATTTTGCAGCTTGTTAATTGCATTTCAAAGTAAAATTTTATGTGAATTGGCTGGCGGTTAAAACAACTTGAAGAAACTTTAATTATTGTTTGAAGCAAGTTTCTTCAAGAAAACAATTATGATTTTTATACGAGTTGATGCGAATCTTCGTCATTATGATTTATGTCGATTTTGTAAGTTAGAAAAAACGACTGTCATTAAAAATGTCTTGCTTCAGTGTTCCCAATGAAGCAAAAAATTACTTAACAATGTGATTAACTAATTATCGTAATCGCTACTTGGTGTTTTTCGCAGGCTATTACAAAATGGCCTCCAATGAGGTGTTAAATGAACAACAGGAAATTAGTATTTAAAAAAAAGGATTAATTCCTGAACTGTAACCTACTTATCCTGATTAATGAGGATTTCTTTTCTTAAAAAACTTTGTACCATTTATCACAGATTCTGAAGTAGTAAATGATCTTTCAAAACATTGTTCTTTAATAATCCATTTATACATAGAAAGCAGAGGTAGAAAATGAGGAAAGAGGAAGAATTAGCAAGAAACGATGACAAGAAGAGATGAAAAAGAGGACAAAATGACGAAGAAAAAAAACATATAAGTTAGATTAAAAAAACCTGTCAGATGAAAAAAATATTGAGTGAAACAGTGAAGAAATTACAGTGAGAGCAGTAAGAGTTTACAGATTACAGTATTCAGCAAAAATATCCAAAATTCGGTAAAAGCAATTGTGATGTGAGTGATAATCCTAAACGATGTTGTGAAGAAAATGCTGAAATCATGGACTGGTGAAAATATTATCTCTGTTAAACAGAAGAGCTCGTCAAAATTTTGAGGACAGAGTCAGGTTTTACTTCGTCAAACAATTTTAAAAAACTGATTATCAAAAAAATTCTAAAGACCAATCAACAGTGATAGAATACATAATAAATACTAAGCAACATAAAGAAAAGAAACGTAAGAAGTAATCCAAATAATAAATAATTTAAGAAACTTCAAATTCGAGTTCCGTATAGAAACAGGATTCAGAAGAAAAAGAGAAGAAAACTAGATGTTTCAACCGTAGAAACGTAGAAAGCAAATCAAAAGAGTGCATTAACAAAGAGAATAGCAGTAATTTCTTAAATCTAAATAACAAAAATATTAGGAAATGAAAAAACCTTAGTTGTCATCCATTAAATTTCTGTAAAAATTCAAGCTCCGTCGGATCAGGATTTAGAAGAAAATGAAAAGAAAACTAGATGTTTCAACGGTAGAGACTTACAAATCAAAAAGAGTGCAAGCACAAAGAGAAAAACAGTAGTTTCTTAGACCTAATTAACAAAAATATTTGACAAAAAAGATGGGAAAATCTCAGTTGACATCCACTAAATTTCAGTAAAAATTCAAGCTCTATATAGAACAGGATTTAGAAAGAAAAGAGAAGGAAACTAGATGTTTCAACTGTGGAGACTTACGACACAAATTAAAAAAGTTCCAAAATAAAGATAATAACAGTAGTTTCTTGGTTCTAAGTAATAGAAATATTAAGAAACGAAATAAAAAAACCTCTGTTGACAATCACTAAATTTCTGTAAAAATTCAGGCTCCATACGGAACAGGATTCAGAAAAAAAAGAGAAGGAAACCAGATGTTTTAAATGTGGGGGCTTAGGACACAGACCAAACTTTCCAAACTAGGGTGTCCATGGATGATAAAGAAATTCCATCTACTTGCTCCATGGTAAAAAAGATATACATATTGCAATAGGCAGTAGAAACATTGAGTAGAAGTAAAAAAACTAGGCCAGCTGAAAAGAAATAGAAAAGTCTGTCAATGAGAATAGCACGTTGAGCTTTATCGTTGGACTACTACAAACTAAAACATGGACTAATCTAACCCTCGAGTAGAAGATCTTATTTTCGATAGAAAATAGCTCAAGAACTACATGAACATAACAAGAAAATTAAAAAGATATTAGAAACACAACAGTACGAAGACTATATGTTATAAAAAGTGTTTTGTACAGATATATAGATGTATAAAATTACTAATTCCAGTTGCTAAGAGAAATAAAATTGTTTAAAAAGTTTCTAGAATAATTTCACTAAGATGAGAGGCAGAATAGAGAAATGCTTAAGTAAATTGTTTTGTATAAAAAAAATCTATAGAAGACTCCTATATTATCAATTTACTAGGAGAAGCTATTATAGAAGAATACAGCGACAAACGAGAGAAACTCAAAAAAAAAATTTTAAGGAATAATTTGTAAACAAGAAAGAGAAGACAACTAAATGAGAAAAGACAGATTAGGAGACTCAACTTAAAGAACCCCACGTGGTTGTTTACACACCAATTTTTGGGTCGGTATCAGATCGTGAAAGTCGAGACCGAAAATATATAAGACGTTAAGAAAATTGAAACTAGTGAAGATCCCATGAAGATTTCTATATAATTGTGCTCATTATATGAAGCAATGGATGGGAATGGCTGAGAGGAAAATCGAGAAAACTCAAAAAGACAAAAAACACTGACAAGAATGATGTTTCTAGAAATATTAATATTCTTCAAAGTAAATAGCGTTTATAATTAGAAAGACTACAGGTTACAAAATAGAAAAAGAGAAACAAACGATGTTATTTAACATTAATAAACATTATTGAGGTTGCTTAAATTATTTTTATATTTATTTGTTGTACACTCTATAGTTTTTTGTGTTAAGTTACCAGCATTTTCGCAGATAATTACAAATGTCTTCCACTGAGAAGCTAAATGGACAGCAGGAAATAACTCGGGAAACACTATTAAAAAAATAATTCCTGAAATGTACCCTACTTTTTCTGATAAATGGAGACTTCAACTCTTAAAAATTCCTAAAATGCCACACTTTGTACAATTTATCACAAACTGGGGAATGTTAAATGATGTTTGAAAATATTGCACTTTAATTAATTTTGCATTTAATCACATCTCATGAAAATTTTAGAAATGCGGAGGTCACAAACAACCTTCCGGGAGTACATAATTATACCTCAAATAACTCCATAAATAATCATCACTTGCATTATATCCATTTATGCAACTAGAGTCCATTATGTACGATGTACTATCACGTAGCTTGATTAAAATAAGATACACTTAATTAAATTAAGGTAAAATGTGGCCGCTATAAATCACTAAAGTAACTCTAGTAAGCTACATTTAAAAATCTCTGGATAAATATGGGAAGCTCTTATTAGATGAAATTTGTGAAGGGAAAACTTATTTACGCAGCTGTTCTACAATTTTCCTGTTGCGATATTTAGAGACAGGATTTGCGTTATAATGGCACACTTATGATATTCAAAAAGGACCTTGGATGTCAATTATGTGTCTGTAACAATCGTATGATCAATATCTAATACCATCAGTCTAATTTATTGTGTGATTTATTGTAGTATTTTCCCCATTGTACTTGGCTTGTTACTACATGATTGATGACATTTACAATTAGAGAGTGTGCCATACAAAAAAAATATCGATGACAAACTTGGACGACATTGGATTACTGAAATATCCTGATTCACACCCTTTTGTATTGCCTCATTTTTTCCCTAATGAAAGCTACTTTTCCTCGATATTGCCTCATACAAAAAACCATCACAATGGAATTATACGGTGTAATAAAAATTTAACAATCTGAGGCATTAAATCTATTATTACCGGTGTGTGGTGCAATTATAGAAAATTGAACGCATCAGAAGCTTTTTGAAAAAAAAAATTGTTTGAAAATGTTGTTAACCAGTGGTTAATATTTGATGAGCAAATGTTTCACCTCACGTTTCCTGACAACTTCCAAGAAAGCTAGATAATGCCACCGTGCAAAGACGTTATGCAATTTAGCACCATTCAGAGAAACTGAAGATACAGAAAGTGAAGAAATAAATTTGCAAGTATACGATAATAATGAGTAAGCTTATCTCGTATACAATCATAAGCATGAACCAAAGAGAGGAAAACATTCCTAGCCGCAACTGGACGATCTCCAGATTAACCAAAATTAATAGCCAGGTTAGCCTTGGGAGTGCGGCGTGACCGAGCAGCATTTATGATCTTTTCTTTGGAAGACTTGGATTGTATTTGCGGAATTTCTTTGGATTTGCGTGAGGTCCCGAAAATACAAATGAATCACCCGAGAGTTTAATTCAGTTTAGATTATTTTTATCTTACGTTTGTTTCATGATCCATTGTCAGCACACAAATCGAGCACTAAACCACCAGCATTTTGCGTTTTATTGTTAGATTTGTCACGTTTCAAATTTTCGCAACGAACACACTCTTCATCCACCAATAAACCACAAAGCCACTAACAGGTTCACAGTACGAGTGAAACCAACGAAAGCTGTGCCAACTCTGGGTGGTACAATATCGCAGGTCGCAGGAGAGACTGTTATCATGTTCCATATTGCTTATCGTTAATCTCCATCTTTATTATGATTCGAGTATGTGGATAGCGGCTTTGTACGCTTCGAGTTATGAGACCATAAGCGAAGCCGGAACATCACGTAAATACGAACCTAGACAAGAATTGCTCCTCCGCTAAAATTCTTTCTTTGACACAAGAAAGTGGAAACTAGCGCCTCAAGCAACATTTTCATCCACCCACAATTCGAATAAATGCTAGCTTTCTATTCCTAAATTAAGTTTAGGTGATAGAATATCTTAAGGAAAACAGCAAATTTAAAAATTTTCTCAGTTTTAGCAAAATAACTCTTAATAAACTCTAGAAAAAATTTAAACGAGTAGTTGAATCAATAAGTTGCAAAAAGAGAGTCTTTTAAGCACGCGACGTGAATCTTCACGTCCAACACGTCAAGAGCTTAAAAGACATCGATTTTGCAACATATTGCATTCAAGATTTTTTGTTACAGCGCTTTATAACAGATTTTTCTTTCAAAAGTAATCTCAACCGAATATTCACATTGTACAGTAGGCAGACGGCAGGTTGCTATAGATGTAAATTTCGTTGTTTACTGTTTTTATAAAATTAGAGACTGTCAGCTTGGGTTCTGTGATAAAAGAACACAAGAATGAGCGATTCTGAATTTGATTCCGACATTGAAAAGGCTGTAGAAACCGCACTAGCCATGCTAGTGCCCAAAAAATCTACAGAAAACATAGAGAAAATTTGGTAGTTGGTGTGAGGAAAATAATGTAACAAGTATTGAAGAAAAGGTAATTTTGGCCTGTTTTTTCGAAATTATCTTCCATGTATAACGCGTCTACTTTATGGAGTACCTACTCAATGCTGAGAACCGTGATATATCTTAACAAGAATGTAGATATCAAAAAATTTACAAACCTGATTGCATTTCTAAAAAGATATGCCAGTGAGTATAGAGCTAAAAAATCCAAAATATTCATCAAGCAAGAGATAAAACGTTTCATGAAAACAGCTGATGGCAAAGACCATTTATTGGCAAAAGTTGTGCTAATTACTGGGATTTTTGGCGCGTTACGCAGAGAAGAAATTACGTTTTTGAAGGTGGAAAATATAGAAGATTGTACAAGTTTTATTAAAGTGAAGATACCGAACACAACAACAAAAATTTTACGAATTTGTAGATGAATTAGTTTCTTAAAAAATTTCCGCAAATACACACAGGTTCGACCTTCTCATACTGAACATCAGAGATTCTTCTTAACATAGAGAAATTCCAGATGCTATACGCTCCCTGTTGGTATAAAAATTATTAGAGGTATGCTTAAAAAAATTGCAGAATGTCTCGGCCTTCTAAATGCAAAAGAATATACCGGGCACTGCTTTCGCCGTTGTTCAGCAACACTTAGCAGATTCAGGAGCAGATATTACATTACTCGAAAGACATGGAAGATGGCGATTGAGTTCTCTTGCGGAAAGTTACATAGAAAACTCTGTTGAAAACAAAAACGCAATTTTGATAAAAATTATGGGAAAAGAAGAAACTGTATCAAAGAAAAGAAGAATCTGTGACGAAAATAGCGAATCAGAAGTGGCGTCTACAAGTACCGTTTCCAATTGTCTTGAAGTTCAGGAAAGAAATCTGAAGTCTTGGAATGTTCAATTTAGTCACTTAAGTAATTATACTTTTCATGTTTATAATAAATAAAATAAAAAATGGATTTTTCATTTTTGAGCACTAGTGCGTAAAAGTACGTCATTTAGCAATCAGAATCACAATCAAAAAGTCACTGTTATAAAACGCTGTAACAGAAACGCTTTTTCTTGAGTGATAATTATATTATTTTTGTGGTTTTGCTTTCTTTGTTGTATTCTTTTTATGCGCTTATTTCCCATATTTGTTTTACACCAAGTCTAAATTCTATAACTGCAGGAACCGAGTGCTATGAGAACTAACTAGTTAGATCTATCTCCCAGTTATCTAATTTTTAAATTTAATTATTTATATCTCCCCAATTATCTGACTTTTTATAAAGATTTTTAAAATCTGAAAACAGATTGTAATTACAATCAATTTTTCGCAGATTACCTCTTTTAAAAAATAGATTATCGCTTGAAATACGTAGTGGAAGCAACAACAGCAACACCAAGGCTTAAACATTAAAAATATTAAACTAAAATTTATCGATTGATTGTAGTACAGTTCTGGAAGCTGAGAGCTTCAGAAGATTCTTAATTTAACGTAGACTCGTAGCGTCTAGTGTTTTCACACAATTTTAGAAGTGCACTTATCGAACTGAAATTAGAAGAATTGGATAATACCAGTCAACAAAATTTTGTAATAAAAAAGTGCTTCCTAATTTTGAGATATATGCCATTATGATAGATAATAGAAAAAATGCATAGTTAATTTTGAAAATTTGAATAAGTGAAAAAAATTATTAATGACAAGTAGTAGCAGTGGATTAAAATACAACTTTGGGCGGCTGAAAAATATGTTTTTTTCAGGTGAAAGTTTGGGAAATGTCACAAAGAGAGACGTTTTAAGAATTGAAAAACAATACTAGTGGCAAGTGGAGTCCAACGTTACCAAATTATTGCTGGATATTAGTACGGTTATAAAATGTTAACTACAAAATTAGCTCATTTGGAAAATGCCATCTACAAAATCGGTCTAGACATGTATCAAAGACTTATTGGTGAACCTAAAAAACCTTATACGATCTTATAAACTTTTTTTATTGTTGAAAAAGTGTAGCTTGTAAAAAAACAAGCATTGAAGCCGTTTTCTAAGGTATTAATAAATTTTTAAATTTTTTTTAGATTCCGAAATATAGCATTCATGACTATGCATTGCTTGTAAACTATTTCAGGGACAGCCTGTATATCAATGTTTTAATGGGTTAATTGTAATATTTTTTCCAAATCACAGTTCCAAATCCAAATTCCACGACGGTAGGTTGCTGTTACTGGTTGCTACGTGTAACAAAACGGTAAGTAATTCACTTACCGTTCAGTGAACGGTAAGCAATTAAATCTAAAAAAAAAAAAACAATTTTGCGATTTATTTATTAAAATTAAATGTACAATTATTATAATTAATAGTAGTAATACCACTCGCATTTGAGTTTCAAGTGTTAATAGACAAACTTTCCGACGTAGAAGTCCCAGGTTGTTGTAATAGTCCACCAACATCGCTGTGTAAAATTTTATGAGCAAATTCAATTTTGTTTTGGAGAGAATCTTCCACGTAACTCTCGGCCACCGTTGATGAACGCCACCCACCATGTCTTTTTAGTCCCAACACATCAACTCCGTGATTCGCCAAAAGTGTAGCCGATGTGCGTCGAAACGAGTGTCCAGTAAAACCTTCAGGGGCTTGCAACTTTAAATACTTTGCAATTTTTGACGGCCAGCCTCCAATTGTGCCTTTTCCTGTGACTTGCCTAGTGCATTTGCCATTTCGATAGTTCAGAAATAAATGATCTGACGTTGGGTTGCTTGGTCGAATTCTTATGTATTTTCGAAGTATTTCCAAATAATGAACTGCTTCATTTTCTTTATTAATAACTGTGAACGTTCGCTGAATATTCGTTTTTGTATTTGGAATATTTATTATAAACATTTCTTAATGTTCTTTTATGTCACTCATTTTAATACTGTACAATTCCTCTCGTCTACAACATACCTTTTGAATTAAAAATTGTTCGTCTGGTGCTTCATTCAAGAATTTTTCCATGTCTTCTTTGGTAAAAATTTTGGCCTTCTCATTAAGCCAATATTTTATATTGATATCCAATATTTTTTCTCTTAAGATAAGCAATTAATGTAGCAAACTTAGAAATATCAATAGCATCATGGAGAAAAATTGTACTCTTCAGCATAGAATGCTCTGCCCATAAACTGCCTGGGGCTTTCAAGTGTCCACTTCTCACCACAAAACACGCTAACAAGCTCTTTTTATTTACAGAAATCTTCTTTGCTTCACGCCATTCCTTAAACAACTTGTATGTCTGTTCATATCGGACTTTAGATTTTTCTGGAATTATTGCCGAACATCCTTCTTGCCAAGCGTCTTCTGAATCATACGGTAGATCATCACTATCGCTCATATTGGTTTCGTAAACGGAACCACAAAACAGAACTATGTAGGAATGATTGTATCAAAAAGACAATTTTACTTGTTTGGAACAAAACCATAGCAACCATGGAACAGCCACTCAAAGTTTTCAGTTTCAATCTTCCCGATTATGACAAATGTATTGATATAAATTATTATTATTATTATTCTAGAAACTCCAATCGCGCAAAAAACGTTATAAGCATGTCGAACGTTAAGGATTACCGTTCTCAGATAATAATTGGAGTCGTCGCTTTGCTCCTCCTCCAAACAATTGTCTTCAAACGGTAAGCGTTCCTTACCGTTCTCCATACTTAATATACTATTGAACGACTAAGGACACAGTTTTTATTTGGTTTTTTGTTAAAAACGTTCTAAAATCATTTATTTTTATGTTTGTTGCCTTTGGCTGTCCTTTGAGCCGGATGTAAAAGGCATACTCAAGTATTAGCAATTTTCAGGCAGGTAAATAGTGCTTTATGGCTGAAATTTAACTAGTTTCACTGAAAAATTCAGAGGTTGTTCTTAATTGGACGAAAACCAATTTGAGTGGAGTACTTTTTTCCTGTGTAGCGATTAAAAAGAGGAAGTCAACAGCTAAATTTAGAACATTATAAAATTGATTCTACATTATATTATTATGGACGTGGGTCATTTCTGAGGGCTCTTATGGTTACATCAACAACGCCTGGTATAATTCAAATGTCACAACTGTAATATCCTTGATTTAGGGACAAATAAATCAAAGAAAATTTGCAAGTCATCACAATATAATACCCAGCTAGACATTTTTCATGTCGTGAAGTCAACGGCATTTCTCTTCAGACATGTCTGTTATTATGATGTCGCACAACGGTTTCATCATTTTGTGCAACTTTTCAATAATTTTTCTCGACCTTTTACAGTTACAGCCAATTCTCCATTTAAGACTTTATGATTCTTTGTGCGTCTGAATCAACTTTAGTTGAGCAAATTACGCTAATATTTACACGACAAATATTTTCCAAACAATGTGATTGAACTATCAAGCGCTCGGTTTGCCGCCCCCAAAAAATCCATCCCGTTGCATTTTCGCGCAAAAGTCAATATCCTGAGTTTACCTAAAGCACTTATTAGGTAATAACACGCCGCAGCTTCCAGTTTTTGCACCGGCAATGCCAAGCTGTCTGCCTCATTCGAGAGAAGGTCGCAGCGGGAAACTCGTCATTCATATCCTTTCTTTACAACCAGGGCCGGTCTTAGTCTAAATTTTGTAATACATCCTTTTCTTCTATTGTCCTTACATGTTTATTTATTTTGTTGCAATTATTCGTCCTATCTGACCGACATAAACAGCGCTACGGTTATTACAAGATCACTTCTAGAAGATTGAATGATTTATAGGAGAAAATTAATTTTTTATTGCGTACCAGACAAGTCGAATGACTACTCTTAGAATTAAAAACAACTGTTTTATATTATAATTTTCTAAAATATGAGAGACAAAAAAAGAAATTCTGTTTTTTATTAAAAGGAAAACTATTTTGAAGAAATTTGTTCATTCTTTTTTGTAGTTAGCCATTTTTTTTATCTCATGATAGTAGCACCACTTATAACTTGGCTCTTTTGCAATTAGTTCATATTTTTTATATAATAATTTAGAGAAATGTTTTCTTAATTTTTTTAAGTTATAGTCGTCCAGATCGGCGCCCTTTCGTCTTTGCGTCCAACTCCCTAAGACCGGCCCTATTTATAGCAAAGCCAATCATCCGATGATAATTACCACGGTTCTCTTATCGCACCTCTTCAAATATACGTAATAACTGGCGGCTCTTTCGCGCAATTATTAATGATTTAAGTACCGCTTTCTTCCTTTTCGTAAAAATCCTGGCTTATCGTAGTTTTTTGCGCCTGAAGGCTCCCAACCGCACCACAACTCTGTAAATAAAGTTGCCTAGCATGTGGTGTGCTCGTGGCGCCACTTAGCGGTCACGCTCACACTTATAGATATACGAGGAGCGGTGAAAATACTTTTATGACTTGGGGATATACCAGTAAATTCCTTATTTGTGTAATTATTATGCAAATGCGGCTTCAACAGTCTGCACAATTTGAATATGAAACTTTATGATAATTATCACAGGGAGGTGCAAGGAAATGCTGACTATTTACAGTCGCAAATCATACACAATGTCAAGGAATGTATCATTATGGATCTAAACTAACTGTGTTTATAAATCATTAATTTGCCTTTCATGCATTAAGCATGTGACTGGCAGAATATTTAAATTGATTCTAATTCAAGTCAGTTTTTTTAATTACTAGGACTCACCTTGCTTTCGCAAACTTTGTGGCAGACATATTTGCACACTGAAACAGAAAAGAGAGTTAGAGCTTTCACGAAAATGCACATATATCAAAATAATCTAGGCGATAAGGTGATAAAACAGTTTTTTTTTATAGTAATTGACGCCCTTGGCTTCCTAATTGTATTAAAAATTTTATGGTCTTTCTAATCGAATACAAAGAAAAGTTTTAGTATCAAAGAGGCAACTCACAATCCTGCTTGCTGACTTCCAAAAATGCATTTCTTAATGTTTTTAATATAATTCAGGAACCGAGAGCAGCAGTTTCAGTTTATATATATTTTTAAAAAAAATTCTAAAAACTTTTTTATAACAATTCTCGCTTTCGATTCGCAAATTGTACCAAAAAACTTTTTCTTAGGCATCCGTTCAAAAACACTAAATTTCTAGTCTATAAATAAAAAAAGTATAAATCGTCCGGAAAGTGATCGTTTGCGTTTGTCACTATTTTGCACTGTCTAGACATTGAAATTAAAATTTAGGGATTTTCTGTTTTTAAATTGTATTCATTCCAATACCTGTTATATGATTTTTCAGACAGCAAATTTTCAATTGCCTTTCTGGCTGCGTTTTTTTAATATTCTGGGTTATTATCGTCTTCAATTTTCTGATTTATTGTTTATTTTAGCACAAAAGCACGGTTTGACGAAATTTATAATTGTTTATTGTCAATAATATTTTAAATTTAAAATCTAGTTATCACGATAATGCTACCAACCTCAGAAAAACAAAATTTTTACAATAAAAATGTTTCTTTTTAAATTTAGGCAACTTTTCGGCCTAAAAAACGTTGTTTATCACACGACTCGAAACTTCTTCGCGAGTATTCGCACTTGTGGGCTGAGGCTTCGCCTCAGCCCACAATTCGTGCTCATACTCGCTAAACGACAGTTTCTGGCCTTTTGTAATAAAAATAACTACACTGCTCCAATAAATTAAGGCACAACTTGTTTTTTTTTGAAAATTGAAACATGTATTCGACCAATTGGTACAAAATTAAGAAAAATTTAACAAAAACATTTGTTTAAAGTCAATTAATATCTAATGTGTCCAAATATAGAAAAACAAACCGGAAACAAAATTTTATTAAAGTTACGCCGTTATAAAAGTTACAGAAAACATCTTAATATCGCGTATTTCCACCTCTATTTTGAATAACCGCTGCATATCTTCGTTCCATACTCAAAATTAACAAACTTATGTCTTCTTGATTTAAGTTATTCCAAATTTCATTTAGTTGAGGACTTATCTCTTGAAGATGGACAGGAGGATGTGGAAGATTTTTTAAACGTTTCCCGAGAATGTCCCAAACATGCTCAATAGGATTCAGGTCAGGACTTCGAGCTGGCCAATCCAAAACATTGATTTCTGCCTCATTCAAGTAATCTTTAACAATTCGGGCAGTGTGGGGTTTTGCGTTATCTTGCATTAACAAAAAATTTGGACCAATATAAGGGGCATATGGTACGACATGCTCTTCAAGAATGTCTGTTATGTAACGGTCCGCATTTATAGAGCCATTATTTACAACCACTAACTCCGTGCGAGCTTGTAAGGAAATACCACCCCAAACCATTACTGAGCCTCTACCAAACAATGTGGTATTCTGAATGTTACACTGTGCGTACCGCTCATTTGGTCTACGATACACACGAACACGTCTATTGCAATTGTAAAGGCAAAATTTTGACTCATCCGTAAAAAAGAACAGACTCCCAATCCTCTCTTTGCCAATTCTTGACCACGAGCAGGAATATGGGGTGTTAAATTATCTGCCTTAAGTCTTTTTCTAACAGTTTCGGTACTGATTTGAATTCCTTCTACGTCACGGAACTCAGTTTGTAGCTTCCTGGCGGTTACAAAGCGTTCCCTTAGCGCAGATATTCTTAAAAATCAATCCTGGATAGGAGTGGTTTTCCTTTTTCTTCCTTGCCCAGGTCTTCTGAGGTGACTTCCTGTCTCTCTGTACCTTTGTATCATACGCGAAACTGACGTATGAGATACACCAAACCTTTCACCAACTCTTCTGTAGCTCCATCCTTCCTCCAACAAAACCACAGCTTGGGCGCATTCTTCTCGAGTCAAATTCCTCATAATGTTTTTATTACTGTTTCAAATGATAAAAACTATCCACAGAACGGCAAATTCAAATAACAATAAAAAGAAAATTACAAATTAACACAATTTAAAAATAAAAATTATTTTAAAATTTCTGCTTAAAAAACTATTAAACTCAAACATAGATAACTGAAATTTCTGACTTTAATGTCAAAACTTTTATTACAATGGGTAACTAGATTATAGCTTGATTAAACCTTCTCAACCAAAGTTGTCAAATGTACATAGTTTTAATTTTTTTACTTTATTTTCAAGTGGTGCGTTAATTTCTTGGAGCAGTGTATTTTCTATTTGGCGTTTACTATGGCGATTTTGTAGCATGGTTTTTGATAACTTTTTATGTTACTAGCACTGTAAATTACCAAAGTAACTTTGATTTGTATAATTGCATTAGATATTCAAAAAATTTGCAATGCTACAAACAAAAAAAAAACATTAACAGAATTTTGAAACAGAAAAAAATATATTTTTAATTGTTTAAACATTTAAAAAATACTTTCTTTCTAATATTTGCCGCATTCATCTCTCAAATTGTATCAAAAATATAGTCCTTCGAGCCGGATATTAGAGTATAAAAAAGGCAATTTACAACAACAGTGGTAGTTCTTATATGTGAATCCAATAAAATACAATTTTAAGAGCAGATTTTTTTTATAATAATTTTTGTCTTAGGCTTCCAAATATTAAAAATTTTATCATACTTCGAGACAGATACAGAAAAAATCTGAGGGCATTTCATAATCGTTCTCGTTTCCTATCCTCTCTATTCCTATTTCACAATACAGAAATATTTTCTTTATTTCTTCCATATTGTATTAAAAATTTTCTGGTCCTACGAGCCGGATATTGAGAAAAGTCTTATTTTAGTCAACTTTAAAGTGTGTTCCCTGAATTATTTTGATGTTGTAGTTATTAGCATGCCTTTGATCCGATAAATCATTTAGGTGGGATTCATGGTCATACCTCAACCTCTGACCTGAATTTGTCGGAAGCTTTCGGTATGTCGTATCAAGTGGTTTGCCCGCCAAAATACAATAGTCAATTTAACCGATCAGTGGCCTCATGAATAATATATTTGAATATTTTGGGTCAAGTAAATCGTCAAAAATATCCTAATTATTTTCGCAAATGAATTGTTGACCCCCAATGTCAAACACACCTCAAATTCTCCTCTCCTATGATTTATTCCTATTACTTGATATTTGATACATGCATTATGTAAATGGTTATTCTGCAATTATGTAAATTGCACCGTATGTGAGATTTACGATGCGGGTGTCGCTTCAGATCGAATTTTTGAGAGTATAATTAGATTTCTCGTTCCGCCACTGAGAAACAGAATAATGCTCATTCAATTGCTAGCAATGTCGCTTTGAATAATGTTCGTATTGTCATTATATGCTGGATCTATAGATGACTCTACTTCCTATTCATTATGGAATAGGGTCTGATCGTGTCTGGAAGTCATTCCGTTTATAATTAATTTAGTTACTGTAGTGTTGAACTGAATATGAATCGGAGTTATGTGTTTGAAATCTAGTCGAGGTCAAAGGGCGGACATTTTTGTCGCTGATAGGAAATTATTTCGAATAATGAAGCTATTCAAGTCAAACTAAAAATCGAATTGTTTTATGATTGACTATAAATAATTGAGCCGCATACTTTGTTGTTATTTCAGTCCGGAAAAATAAGAGAGGTATTTGTTTGTTTGCTGATTAATTATACACTATTTCATTCATTTTATTATGCACATTATTATGAAATATAAAATTATTGCTTTTATAGCAGAATATTTAATCATTCAATAAATACCACTGCACCAGGTTTTTTAATTTTTTTTGTTCTTTGTGGGCGGTATACTGAGACTCACTTCATTTTATACATATAACATTGTACAGAGTCTTTTTGCATAAAATTACTTTACAAATTTTCAGAGATAATGCCAACATGACTGTTTATATAGCGCTAAAGCCACAAACAAGATATTTCTTTTTCATAAATAATAATTATGTTTCTGGGTCTGACTGCAACTACACTCCAAAAAAGTTGTTTGAAAAAGGTAGAAGCACAAGAAAAAAATCTAGAAACGTTCTAAAACCGAAAACTAAAAAAGAACAAAACAATGTTCCATAAAAACTTAAAAAAAATACTGAAGAACAAGACAACAAGGTATATTCTAGATACAGTAATTGAAAATACTTGGGGAATGACGTTTGGAAGAAAAAGAAGAAGAAAAAACTATGAGTAAAAGAATAAAAGGATTGAAATTATGAATAAAGACACCCTAGATGTAAAAACACATTTCTACTTAAATATATAAAAAAAAACATTTAATGTTTCTTAAAAAAAGCTGTACAAATTCGGTCAGGATCATGTAAAAATACAATAAAATTGTGTTTAAAAAAAAAGAAAGAATTTGAAAAAGCAATTAGAGAAGAACAGGGTTATGAGGTGGTTGAGAGTAAGAACACAAAAAAGTAGCGAAAGAAGAAAAAAGAAGATAAATAGATAAAATAATGTAGATATAAGAAAACAACAAAAAAACAAGAGGAAACAACATTTAGGAATTAAATGCAAAAAACAATTAACAATACTTAAAAAATAATCAGTCTTTCTGTTGCTCCCTTATAACAAAATAAAATAAATTTATAATTCTTCTATTGTAATATATTTTTTTGAATTGCTGATGAACTCTGGGTTACACAATAATAGAATGTCTTTGGATCATTTTTGGAAAAACTGTAGCTTAAGTAGAACAATTTATGATTGTTGAATGCAATTTCATATATCATCTTTCCAAACAAGTAAATAATTTTCCATAAAGAGTCTTACTTTTAATAAACTTGCAGTTTTATGTCTTGTCATTTGAATAACAGTATTCATAATATTATGACTCTTTTATATAAGGCCATCAACTTTCATTGTCAAAGTGAATCATGCCCTTAAGTAGTTTAGTAGTTGTGAGTGTAACAAATTTATCTGTTTTTATTGGCTTGAATAAAATTACATTTCATTGTTGGTTTTATTTCGTCTAACTTTTCTCCAGCTTAAAGTTTGAAAGTCTAGTTTCTTCTATCAATCAGTTGAAAAGTCGCTAATGATCTTGTCAATTAAAATTCAATTAATCTCGATTAGTACATAAAGTAGTGAGACACCGCTTGTAGATATGTAAATTTATCATTTAATTTCCACACCTGATATCTTTTTAATTATCAAAACGTCATAAATTTCGTAGCGAATTAATTCGCACGAATTCATTAATCATAAATTCCAATCTGATTTTAAACAGAGCTTTCTTTGGAGTCGTAATTGGAAACACCTACACAATCGTAAGCCTTTGTCGTTTTTAAAAGCCGACTTTCTATTATCCTGACCAGATTTATTTGCTTCGAAAAAGCACCAAAAGAAAAATAAATTTTCAACTTGCATGATCATTATTCAGAAAAGTGCATGAGAAAGATTCTCCTCACACTGCGAATCGTGCACATGACTCTTTAAAATATCCAACTGACAGGACAAAACACCACGTCACTTGTACATGTTGAGAGACTTTGCAAAAATCAAGCACCGGTTCATGCCCTCACCTGAAGCCGATTCGCATTTTTCAAATTTTACTCAAACGGGTTTCATCGATATTTACCACCAGAAATTGAAACAATTCCATCAAAAACATTTACGCGAATTCCCACAGGTTTGAATTTAATTTGTCCCTGTATCCACAGACAGGGTAATATCCGGGCATAAAGTGTGCAATGCGCTCGAAATTGTGATCTTGCAGTAAAATATTTTTTCTACTCTCATACTATAATTGGTTTTTTAGTTGCAAATTATCTGTACTTTAATGATGTTTATTATAATAACTACTAATTTTTCATTAAGATACAAATTTTGACCAATGAGAACGATGTCTTATAGCAAGATTTAAATATTTATCTATGACTGTCTTGATAATTGCATATTATATTGAATATTTGAGTGAAGTAAAGTGACATATTACCAAGCAACGAAGTAGATAAGCACATATAACAATGTCCCGTAAATTCTGCTGGATTAGGTTCCTGAAGAAAAGTAGCAATATTCTTGGGAAAAGCAGCAAATGTGTTTATACCAACAGGTAACTTTATACACCTCTGGTTTCTGTATCCTAAAACAACCGTCCACTACTGGCGTTATTAGGGCAAAGTGCAGCTTATTTTCGAATTAATTCTAACATGATGACTCCATTAATTCCAATAATATCGGGCTAGCGCCCTCGTTATCTGTAATCTACACACTCGTTGTGTAATAATGCTTCTATCCCACTAATAATATAAATAACTATATTCAAATTGCCATTTTTGACATTTAAAATTGTGAGAGGTTGTAGTGGTTTTCAAGCCAGAAGCGCTACAAAGTTTTTCTTGGGGGACAAATCTGCTAAAACTTATCAGAAATTTTATTCTCGATGAATTGGAGAGGTGACAAAAAAGTTAGCAGTTCTGCGACAATATTGGTTGATGTTGATGGTGATATGTATTCGTCACTAAAACGCCACGATGAGTAGAAGTCCACTGCAGTAGCCAAAAGTTATATAGAAGAATCAATCCAAAATAAAGTGAACATGAAGTAAAAATTTGAATTCGAATGAACATAATCAGACCAATAATTCATTCATAATTGCTCCATCAATATCAACAACAACACCTGCCGATATTGTTATAGTATGTCAAGAATGCCGCAGTTGCAGTTTAATAACTGAGATTAAGAAATTTCAGAATATGACAATTCATCAAAAAGATTATTTTGTTTACTTTGTGGTAAAATTGCCTTTTTCGCAGTTCGTTTTTGTTTTATTTCGTGAATTCAAGTTTAATAAATTTTGTAAATAAATTTCTTTTTTTTTATTTTGGCTGGTCGTAGAAAAAATATTGTATACAATACGCATCTAATGGCTATTAAGACACCCGAGAAGCTCGTGTCGTAATTTTTATACTCGTGTCTAGCTCTCATTTAAAGCTCGTTGCATAAAATACTATTTTAAATATACCTCTGCAACAGGATCCTTGGTTGAGAATTGGTTGGTGGCAGAGATGGCAGGGTCGTGGCTTCTTAAATGTTTTACAACGAAATGCATGACTTGGTCCCTGGGTTACGCTATCTTCTTGCTGTAACAAAATAAACAGATTGATTTTAGAATTTGCTTATTTTTCTGGGATTGTATACATCGAGTAAATATTTTCGATAGAGGCATAAATATGCACATGCATAATTTAGTATGGAGGAGTTAATATCAGAAGTGTATTGTTTCACACGAATTTGCAATTTGGACATATTCAAATTAGAAACCTTAGACAAATATGATGTTAATAATGTTTTGATAAGGGATAATAAATTTCTACAGCAAAATAGGGGAAACACCGGGAGCACTAGCTTCGATCTGTGTGCATATTAAGTTGCATAGTCAGTATTATTTTAATTTGTGGGAAATATGCAACAGCTCGTAATAAATAACTGCTCCCTCTAAGTTTATTGAGTGACATTTGTGTCCTGACAGCGTAACATAATCCTAGATTTACACATGTCATGAACAAATCCTTGTATTTGGAAAATCTACGTTAGTAAATCGTAAATCCAAATTTATGTACCGCGAGTTTCGAGCTCGAATTTGTTTAAAATTCTATGGACTAAAATACCGTAAAATATTAGAGAGATATTTTAGAGATAGTTTGCCTTATTATATCATCAGATTTTGTGGCTGAACAATACAAAAAGTTTCTGGAGTTATTGAGAGATAAACCTAAATTGAAAATATATACATTACACACACTTCATTTTGTTGTTATTGTGTGAGTTCTGTAAGTGAAACCCTTTTGCTAATTTCATTACTTTATTCACATAAAACAATACAATAATACTTATACACACTAACACAGGTTGTATTACTCGTAATGCTATGAGAGCATGATAAAGAGAAGAGAAGAAGCTTCTCTTTTTTGACTATTTCATCTAAGGTTTTTTCAGGACTTCCATCTCGTAGTTGATTCTGCTTATATAGATATAGGAAATAGTCAATTTGAGAGCATTTTAAATGGAAATCAGTTGCTTGTTATTTTTGTCGACTACTTCCCAAAGTTTTTTTTAATATTTTGTTTTTTCGGCCAATTTTGTGTCCTGCACAACTTTAAATTTTGTCTGTTTCTCCATTAATTGTTCTTTTATTCTATTCTCTTCAATGACTTTCTTACAGTTTCCTACTTTTTTAAGACGTTCTTTCTCTTCGTTTTCTCTTTTATTTTTTTGTATGACGCTTTGTTTCTTACTTTTATCGTCATTCTAGATTTTCTTTCCAACATATTTTATGTTCTTTTTGTTGTTGTCGCCATCATTTCGTTATTTTCTTTCCTATCTTCCATCTTTTTCATTTTCTTCCATTTCTTCTTTCCAACACCTATTTCTCTCTTTTTGTCTTCTTGCTGTTGTTTCTTTATCACTTTGATAATATCTTTTAGGTTTTCACCACGCAATGGAAAGATTTCCACTCTTATGGAAATAGTAAAAGCGATTTAAAAAAAGTCGCAAAATTTGAATTTTGTGCGTTACTTTATCAACACCCTGTGTAGCACTTATTACAACGTGTTTCGTAATTGAAAAACTTTTAAAGTCCAGTACAAGCTCCTCGTTATCCTTGCCTGAACACCTATAAGATATATATCCCGAATTCAGTGAAAAGTTTTGTTGTGCTTGAAGGATGATTAATGATTGCGGACTGCCAACACAAATTAAAGTTTATTCAAAATAATATAAACATTTATGCGGGTCTGAAATCGATTAGTTTTTTGAATAGACAAGTTGATTTTTATGCAGCCCTCGAACGCTACCGCTTAATTTAAAAATCACCTGTTTATTTTTAGAAAAACATTTTATGGCTGATACTCTGCCAGAAAACCGGTGTTAATAAAATGAGCTTTTGAATCAAAGCACGTATCAGGGGTACCAGCTGCATGTATATGGAAAGCTCCAGAATTGCCATCTGCATTACCAACAATGCCTTAGAAGTGGCCAAAACGCCGCCTAATGAGACACACGTGCCCCACAATACCTGCTTTATGTTTTGCTCGATCGGTTCTGACATTCATACATATGCCAGGATTACCAACACACAATCTATAAAAGAAAACAGAAATAAAACAGAAAATTATTTAAAATATTACTCGCGAGATTTTAAGCATTATTTAAATAACTACTCTTCAAACTAAAATCCAAACAGGCACTGAATTACTCCACTTTAGTCGCACTAATCAGCTAAATGCACTTGAGGGCGCGTAATAAATATTTTAGATTTAATTAATGTTATTATAAATTAGAAATAATTATAAAATTATTGGATATTGTATAAATATATAAGTTGCCACAAGGATTACATAACTAGTTACGTAATGAACTGTATTACGTTACATAATTGAGTCTTAATGAATGACAACAATAAGCTTCGATTTAAGCAGCCATAAATAAATTGGTTTAATTAATGAGGTCCAATATTTGCTTGAGTCAATATTTTGCCAATAAGCCCTTAACCCTTTGGCGCAGTGTAATTACATTTCGGGGTAGAGTTACTAACAGACGTCACATAACTATTATTGGAAATAGCCGAATGTTTATTGGGGTTAGATTTTTGTTGTGTTATCCTAACTTAAATAAATGTCTCACAAAGGAAAACGAATCGAGTTAATAAAGCCCAAATGGCTGCTAAGTAATCGAATTTATTTTCATTGGGTGTGTGTAAAGTGTGAATTATTGAGTCAATCAAGCTGTTAAAAAATGTGATTGCGTTTTCGGTTAAAGCCACACACATTGATTATTGTCATGTGAAAAATAAATACAGTTATTACAAAATAATACATTTAGTGTTATTTTGTAAACATATCGAGTTATATTCGGTAGCTTTGGGTCAATATTTATGTGGTTAATTGTACGACATTAGTAAAGATTACAGAAGGCGGATTGATAGAATGGCAACTACAACGTCTGGATAAATAAACATTTCGCATATTGCGTCTCTAGTGTGTTTATATAATTAGCACCAAGATCTGACTTTAAATAAATATTATTCAGAGATGTGGTCATTCAATTGACCCCTTATTTAAATTGAATTATTGTCACCATTAATTTAGATCATATTTGTGTTATTAATATGAGTAATTTACTGTTCTCACATTTTTATTAAAAGAAATACAAAAGTTTCTTGAGAGATACAAGTTTCACAACACGTACGGTATTAGGGTTTTTTTGTGAAATAAATTTTGAAATTAGACACCTGAATTAGAAAGTTTGGAACTTCTTCCAACTACTAATTAGAAGATCATAAGATATACTCACATTACCGAGTTGTTTAATAAAGTCTGAACTTAAAGATCCATTTTAGAAGCCAACCAAACAAGAAAATCTACTTTAATTTAATTTTAATAAGTTCACAGGTAGATATTAGATATAAACAAAACTCATCACAAACAAACATCAAAAAACATAATAAAATATACCTATTGCAACGTATTTGCGAAATCGGTGTTCTCTGGATTTAAAGAGTTGGATTAATAACGAATAATTTTTTGATAACTAAATAATTCAAAACTCACACAGTAATACCTATGATCATCGTCGTTTCGATAAAAGCTCACTCTTCAATCGCTTGTCGGATTCTCACTAACTCGGTCATTGTCTCCGCTTCTAGCCAGTGCCAGTGCCTGGAAGTTACGCGACCTTTTTCCACTCACGCGAAACTATCAATCTATAGACGTGAGTAATAATAGTTTCGGAGAATTTCTCTTTACAGTAAAGCAAAAGTCTTTTTCTCTAAATTTGTTCACAATATGGCGTTACAATTTTCCAAGAAATGGAAACATCAATTAAAGATTTTTTTATTCTAGTCTAGAATAAAGTCATACAAGAAATACAACGAAAATTAAAAATATATTTAATAAAAGACTTTGGAAAATATAAATGTTGTGATTGCAATGAAATTACTGACATTTTTGCAATTGCCATCTTTTTGAAATAGTAATTTTTAGAACTACATATTTCTATCTATTCTTCGCGCTACAAATAAAACTATTTTATTTTTTTTTGGTTTCTTTTTGTTTCGTATGTATTACCATCTAATTACAATTGTAAAAAAGCAATATAATAAAAGATAAATTTAATAACAATTAATAATAATAATAATTCTCAGTAGAAAGCATCCGGTTACCTGAGTTTAAGACGCTAAGTTATTAAATAAAAACTCACCAATATTTCCATTTAGGTTGAACCAAAAAACTTATATTAAACAGATCTAAAAAAATTTAATTGACAATTTCTGTCTCCGTATAAATTAGTTCCTTTATTTCCTTTTTGGTGAAAGATAAATAAAAAAAATTGCAATAACTATAAGCAGAAAATTTTGTAGTTTAAAATTTAACATAATCTAAAATTTGTATTTAACGCAATTTGGCGCAATGACATGAAATGTTGCCCTCAGATTCGAAAATTGCTAAAGTATAGCTCTGTCTTAACTTATGAAGATGTTGGTTCTGGTTTCTAAAATTAGAAAAATTTATCTTCCGACTTTTATTAGTTTCAACATATTTTCGGCTTCCAAAATTAGAAAACAATGTCTTTTTGTTGAAAAATGTCGCCTGCGGCTTGAAAAATTAGCAAAATTTTACTTTTGGCTTTGAAAAATACTACATTGTAATCTACGTCTCTAAAAATGTAGGAAAAATGACCTTATCAGTTAAAAAACTGTTAAGAAATATTATCTTCGGCTCTAAATAAGGTGAGATCAAAATGTAACTGAATCAGAGCAAGCTGTGCCAGCGTAACTGTAATGATGTGTCTTCCCACTTCCACGGCTTGCTCTGATTCAGTTACGTTTCGATCTCAGGTTAGATATTAGTAAAATATTGCCAGTCTCAGTTTTTAGAATTAGGTATATGTATAGTAAATTATTAAGCAATTTACTTGGTACAATAAAGGGCGGAAAATAAAAATTTTGCTTTGGGTGTGATTAACCCTTGCTATATAGCACTGACTTTATCAATCTGTATGATTGATTTGAGAATTTAATGAGATTCTTCAATAAACGACGGAGATATTTCTCTTTGGTTGTTCTACTGTGGTGAAATGGTTTGGAAGAGCTTTTGTGAAGTCGTGCTTTCATTTTTAATAAGCTTATTAAAGTGACTTCGGCAATTGTAAAGAAGCGGTGCTTTTGTCACTTTGAAAACAAGACGGAATAACAATTTTCGAGAATATGTGTTGCATATAACACACGTTGTTTATGTGACCGGTTTTTTAAATCTATAGGGTTGCAGAAAAATTTTCCGAGTGCGTCGTTAATGAGCTTGAGAAATAATTAGAAAAAGATTAATTAGTCAAAGCTTAAGAGAAATAGGAATTCATTAATTATCTACCACGGTTTCATTTTATAACTTGTTTCACACAACAAAATGTATATTCTAGAGCAAGTTAAATACTCGTTAAAATCCTGTTGTATTTTTCTCTTTGTGAAATAAAATATCGGCTACTTCGGTTACAGTTTCCTTTCAAGTGGTAAACTGTAGTCTGGGTCAACCGATATCCACAAAAGGGTCGATCAAGTAACATTTTGCTTTACTTGAGTGAGTAATTTTTTTATTAAAACAATTTTAGAGCTATAAAAACCGTTAACCTCTTTCAGACGTAAAGCACCAAATACGTCCTGAAAAATAGTAATCAGCTCCAAATATGACAGTTTTTGCTTTTAATGTTTGATTAAAAACTAGGTTATAGTCCGTTTGTGCTCTGAAACGAGCATTCATTTCATTTCCTGTTAGGCTATTCGCATTCCCTTTTTATTAATACGAATATGAGTCGCTTTGAAATATTTCCAGTTGTCGCTTTCAACAACAATCAAGAAACTTTTTTATTAAATGACTTGAAAAATCCAGCAATGAATCTTGCAAATCACTTAATGCCTGAAATAGCGACTCAAAATAAATTGTTGAATATTAAATGAGTTGCTAAATTAGGGAATTTTATGTATAAAAACTCTCCCAACTTTGTTTCAGCTGATAAATTACCCAAAGTTTCCAAGCGCTAATAATTGATTTTATCGGTGAGTAAGTGCTGTTTTCTGCCCTATTACCGGTTTTACTTCACAAATCTTTGTACATTTGAGGCGACCAACGAAAATTTCAGCAAATATCAAACGGAAAGTAGGTCACAAGAAAACAGTTGTTGACATTGTTTGAGCAAAGGAAACACAATCCTGTTATAAAATCAAAAGGATGAATTTTTCATGGAACAAGAATGAGTTTGACTTATTGTTTAATAAGCAAACGTCTTCTTTGAGTTATTGGCAATAAGTTAACCGGTCAATATGTTTCTTTGATAATCATCTGGTAATATTTAAAATGAATTTTGGTTCGAAGAAAAATCAAAACTCGTTCGATTTACTTCCAAATTAGCCTTTGTTCAGATGTGATGAATAAGTCAATTACAGCAACAGATTTTTCTTCGAAATATCAACTCGATCTGCTCTTTTTCGCTCGTAAGTCACGCTTTTCCCATCAAGATTATTAGACCAAAGTTTGTCCTGAGCTTTTTTCATTTTTTCATTTATTAATGAAGCTTCAAATAAATCCGCTTTCAACTCGGCCTCTGTCAGTACAAAATTAATTTTAATTTATTAATTGAAACCGGTAAAAGCAACATAAAATGTTTTACTGATATTACAAATTGTAAAATGAATTTAAATATAAATCTCGATAAGCTAATCTAACTTAATTGTAGTTTATTTAGAGGTGGAACGTTTAAATATTCATGAAAATTTATTCAGCCTCAGTTCGGACCTCCTGCAATAAAAAGAAAATTAATTTATTGCTTTCCACGTACTTAAATTACGATAAATTTAAATTATTCAAAGTTCTCTGTAATTAATTTACTATTTAAAGAATCTTCCTTATTACAATTTTATTAAATATTTGAATTTCTTGAATTTCTCCTAAAATTTTGTAATTCGGTGTTTATATAAAAACAGAATTAGATGGCGTTCTTAACTTTAGTTTTTAATTTATTTCGTAATTCACGTGTAATAACTAATAAAAATTTTAAAACTTGTTTCTGCTATAATATAAAAATTCCTTACGAATTTCCTTGAATTTTGGTTGTGAATCCAACATTTCCATTTATCTTTCCTCATTAATAATATTTACAACACTGCTGAAGTTATTTATTTCCTGAAAGAAATTTCAGTAATTCAACTCAGGCTTAACTCAGACTTGACAAATTGTTTTCTGTGTATACATACAAGATTAAGGTATCAAAATGCTTTTTCAAACTAATTTAATCCTCTTATACCTTGCTTTAATCCTGGGACATCAGTTTGGCAATTTCTCAAACCCAATCGTCCTTTAAATTAAGCCTAAATTCCGCTTTGTTTCCGCAAGTTTTCTTGTAACAAAGTGGCAAACAATATGTAGTATAATTTAGCTCTTAACAAATGTGTTCTATTGTCTTTCCCACGTAAACACGTCTTTACAATTTTAAAAGTGCTTTCACTGGTCGATAAATTATTGCCGACAAGTCGTTTTATGCAGGAAGTTGTTCTGTACGAACCTTAAAATCTGTAATAGCGGGCATAATTGAAATCTAATAGTAGCAACTGATTGCTTTTATACAAGAGACAAAATAACGATTGCAGATACAGATGCGTGTATTACGGTTATTAGAGGAGATCTTAAATGCAAATTGCACATCTTACAAGCGGAACAAACCAAGGATAATATTTTGCCCACGAGCTGAACTAGGATTAAAAGCACATTTTCAACGGATGAAAAAAGCACAAACAAGCTTCAAGCGGGACTGGGAAATTGGAAAATCCGACAAGGATTTTCTTTTATTACTGCTAGTTACATTCTTATGCTCAGACAACACTTTAAATTTCATTCAGAGCGAAAAGTGGAGCAAAATGAAAGTCGTTAAGATGATAGGGTTTTCAACGAAAACCTGAAATATATAATTTTCCTATCAAAACTGTAAATAGCGTCTCTTTCAGGTTATTCTCTAGAACTAATTCTCAAAACATTCTCTACAAAAAGGCAGACAAAAGAAAAATCGATGTAGTTTCAGTCACCAGAAGTTTTATTGTTTCTTCCCACTTTTATTGTTTCCTGTTAAATTTTTGTTTTCTTTTGTAGTCTACAATTTTGTTAAATGATACAAAATAAAACCAATTGTTTATTAACGTAGATATAAAGCTATTTTTTAAAATTAATATATAATACTTATTTTTATCTATGACTGCTTTGATAACTGCATATTCTATTGAACATTTGAGTAAAGTAAAGTGACATATTACTTCACTAGTGAAGTAATAAAATGAAAATCTCTTTATTAAAATAATTTGTTTTAATTTCAAACTCAAGCTTAATTATATGCTATTATTGTTATAAATATTAATAATACAATTTTTATAGAACAAGCCATTTCTGATACATTTTTTTTTGATAACAGCTGACGATGCAGTAATTCTGTTATAGTATTTTTGTCACTCAGAATTTTTGAAGCAATTTGTTTTTTATTTTGTTCTGCCGTGTCTATACACCCCCCGCCACTGTATTCAGGCGCCATCCCCTATGCAAACACAAGAAGCAAGCAACGAAGTAGATGAGCGCCTATAACAATGTCCCGTAAATCCTGCTGGATTAGGTAACTAAAGACAAGTAGCTGTATTCTTGAGGAAAGCAGCAAATGTGTCTATACCAACAGGTAATTTTATACATCTCTGGTTTCTGTATACTAAAAAAACCGTCCACTACTGGTGTTATTAGGGCAAAGTGTAGCATATTTTCGAATTAATTCTAACATGTTAACTCTATCAATTCCGCTTGACGTAATAAAAAACTCTGTAGATATTTTTGTTTTAGTGTTTGGTATTAGAACATGGAAGCATTGTCTCTAATCTTTAACATCTTCCAAAATCATGTTGGCAAGTTCTTGGATCCTACAAGCTGCACCAACTCCAATAATTAAAGCACAACCTTGAAATTAACATTACTTAGTAAGAATAATTTATGCATAAAAAGGGTAGAGTACCTTCATTAACAAAAATTTATCATCATTTGCTTCTTGTAAAAATTTGCTAATGTCTTGTTTAGTGAAAATTTGCGATTTTTTAGCACGATATTCTTTAGATTTTCTTTTCAGAAAGACGATTAAATGCACGTATTTACTGATGTCAACATTCTTCTTCATTTTTATTATTGTTGAACCTTCTCACGCCTAATATCTTTAACATTTTTCTCGTCGCACCATAAACTGAACCGTTGAAAAACCATCTCATACTTTTCTCTGGATTTCTCTGGCACGAAGCAAAAAGCAGCATTTGTCGCCGCTTCTTCGATATCAGAAGGTAAACTTTCTAAGTCACTCATGTTTACAATTTTCTTATTTTTACCACAAAGTACAATTTTTACTGATATCTTAAAATGGTGAGCTTTGTTTGAAAATTACATATCCATAGGTCACCTTACTTTTGATGTAAAAAAATAGAATTTGTCGTCAGCATTAAATTTTCGATTTTCTTAAGTTTTTGCAGTCATAGTAAAGTTTTGTATATCATACGTGGGCTAGAGGAGCACATTATAGTAACTCGTGTGTTACAGATACTCGGGCTAACGCCCTCGTTATCTGTAATCTACACCCTCGTTGTGTAATAATGCTTCTATACCACAAATAATAAAAATAACAGAAAATTAAATATCTATTCTGACCCTGACGAAATTCTACGTAGTTACCAGTAGCTGCTTGCTGATTGTTACTAGTGACTTTAATATTCAATAAATAGAAAATTAAACTTTAGGACCCCAACGATCTAGAAAAATTTAGCCTGGAGGTCAATGAATCGGCAAAATTGTACGTTTAATTCTGTTAGATAATACCAAATTTAGATTTTTGTTTTTGCATTTCTCTCTTTTATTTTTACAACATTTAACTTCTTCAAAAGTTAACCTACTCTATAAAAGCTTAGATATATCCTGAGATCCCTAACACACCGACTGCTTTGCAACACAAACTTCTTCTCTTGCATTACCCTCCAATAAGCCACATTTCCCTTTTTTGCGTTGCGAGCTTCTTAAAAACACCGAAACTCAATACACGTCCGTAAAGTTTTTAATACCAGCCGTCGTAAAAATTTAAATCTCAAAGGGAAAAGCTCCGAAGTGTAACCTTTGGAGTGAACATGCGGTACACACATTAATTTAATTATAGAAGTAAGTCGTAATGGTCAGATTATGGTTATGTATGTAAATGAACGCGATACTGACAAGAGGATAAGAAAGGAGCACTTGAAATTCCTTACGGCGTCGACGAGGGAATACTTGGAATGTTTCAAATGCAAGAACGTGAACAGTTTGTAGGCGAAAAGACAAAAAACGTCAGCACATTTTTAATCTTGAAACTCAATTTTTTCCTGTGACCAGCTCTGTAACGAGATTTCAGTTTTATGAAGTGAAAATAGGCGAAGTTTTTCCTTTTCTGGGACTAGCGTTGCACCATGACTCGTAAAGTTTTGATAAGAGGAGCATTCAAGTGTCGATGCTGTCATTAAATTATTTACTTGATTCGTTTAAGAAATACAGACACTTCTTTGAATTCCAATCAAATTATGATGACATGTTGCTATTTTGTAACATGTAGAGGCCTTTTGTTCGAGTGATTTACACAATGAAGTAATTGTAAAATTTTTATTTGCACTTGTTGCATAGAAATAAGCCGACAAAGACTTGCAGTCAGAGATAAATTTTAAAAGCTATGAATTTACACCTATCAAGGGCTGATTAGAGGCCAAACTATTTCAGGAAACAACTTGAAAGCTAAAAATATCAATTTATAGCTGAAAGTTCAGAAATTTTTAAAAATAAATTCCTGAAAGAAATATTGCAACCAGAAACTAGCTGAAAATAAACCTAATTAATAGAGAATTATTATTTGTCAAAACGAGTCAACTAATTATTGGTTTAACAAGCTTTCAGTCGAATTAAAGTTTTCAGGAACAAATTTTATAAGGAAATAAAGGGCATTTTTTTCAGGAAACGCCTATATTGAATCTACATGAATAATGTATGAAATTTATCTGTCCTATTTGTGAACATTCCATTAAGCCTTGTTTATGGGGAGACATAAATAGCAAATTCACTTGGTATGTTGACATAATCCTTTAATTAAATTATGGGTATTGCTCAAATCTCAAATTAATTACTTTAGTTAACCAAATGTCAACTATAAAGCTATTCAAACTGATTTCAGAGATTCAATAATGCTTGAAATCTAATAACGGGTAAGCGAGAATACTCTTAATGAAAGTAGGAACTAGACTTAATCCGGACCTCCTAAATAAAGATTTTATTTGTTTGCATCTTGTAGTGTAGGTAATAGTGTAGTAGTGTCTTTATAGGGCAAAATTTAAAAGCTCACTTATTTTTATTACGAAAGCTCTCAACGTGCACTAAACATCTCGTTAAGTAGATCCAAAAATCTGAAATCTCTCTCAAGGGAATGGAGTTTTATAACATGGCACAAATATGCAGAATATCGAGAATACGGTATGAATCTTGAAAGCTCTGAGAACCTATCATCAAAAACGTCACATCCACAAGCTTTCAGCTTTAAACGCTTAGAGAAATATCAAAAACTTTTTTAATTTCGACGGCTTAACTGTAGCCGAGTATTGTCGTTCATAAATCATTGGATTTTAAGTAATATTCTGAAAAATATTTTTCTATGTGCAAGTAGGATTGCCAACAAATCAAAGGATAGTCCTTTAATTTTATAAACTATCCTTTAGTATTTAATATGTACTTAAAGGACACAATTTGTTCGTTTATCTAGGTTTTTTACCAAAGAGAAACGAACAAGCCTTAGAAAAGTGACATAACTATTTATATTAGATTGATTTCAAAAATAAATTAATTGTCTGGACGTCGTTTTAAGTCACCAAAATAAATTTTAAGTACGTATAAACAAAAAAAAAAGTTCTATCCAGACTAAAGTTATGAAACCTACGTAAATAGGTTATTTAATGGTAGAGAGAAAAGAACAATAAGAAGTACGACTAGTGGAAAAAGAAGAAGAAAAGTAAAATCTTGAAGTACATATTTAAAAAAGTAGATTCTATAAAACTTTGTAGTAAAGATGACCTAATGACAATAAAACCCGGAAGATTAATATGTATGATGTACAAGAAAAAAAAATGAAAAACGTGGTATAGATAATTCCAAAAGAACTGTAATTTCTAGGTCTATAGAAAAAATAAAGAATTACAAAACAAACTATTGAAAGAGAAGAAGAAGAATTTGAAAAACAATATTTGAAAAAAAATAAGAATCAGAAAAACGAATACTAAAGAAAAAAAAAGAATTAAAAATAGTAAAAAACCAAGAAAAATTTTAGATCAATAAAAGAACAATCATTATACGATTACAATAATTTTCGCTTCAAACAGTCACAAATCTCTACTTTAGTTATCTACATTAAAATTTTTAATAAAAATTAATGGCTGGGAAAGATTGTTTTGAAAAATTGATGTAAAAAAAAGGCGAAGAGACTATTCAAGAGACGAATTCTAAAGACTATATAGTAAGATGATAAAAAAAAAAATGCAAACTCAATCCTTCTCGACTTCTCCCTCTCCCTCCAGTCCCTAAAAAGCAATCCTAGATACGCCTTTCACAATTTTCCATATTTCCAAAATGGGGTTAGGCCCTGAAAGAAGTGTTTTAATATGTGGAAACACGAAATCCTTCACTGTCGTTTCTTATAATCAAAGTGACATGACATGTGCCACCAGTAAAGCCTATTCAATCTTCAACTCAGTGCATGTTGTGTGTTTTTCAGTCGATTTATTTCTCGAATGAACTATATACCTACATCGTCGATTTGTTCAGCTGCACTTTAGTAACACACACTGAATCAAAATTGAGCGCACTTATCTTGAAATGACAAAACAAAAGCTTAATTGTCCAATTACGTGAAGAAATTTGGTAATTCGAGCGCGTTAAGCGCCTACGCTCCCATTCAAATCAAATTTATCGAGCTTTTATTATAAAAAGCGCAACGCGATTAGCTCGCGATCAATCAAGGAAGTTGTTGATAGTTACTATCATCTATTTGCATCGCTCCTGAGCTAATGAGCCCTTTGTGTAAGCGGTTGAAGAAGCAAATTCCATAATCATACATCAAGCAGTCGAGAAAAGCAGCGCAATTCGTGACTTTCAGATATGAAACGAACCAACGAGACATGACAGATCGAGCCATCAACGACTGACATGCTATTGTTTTCAGATAGATAAATGTCCAGTTATTATTACAAAGTGTAGGACTTGAAATAAAAAAATCAGGACCACACTGAATATAAAAAAAAATGTAAAGCACACTTCTCCCAATTTTTTCTTTCAACCTACTTCAATTTTTTCTATTACATATAGCCCAATTGTGGTGTAATTCCATGTAAATTTTTTATTCAATTAATGCAACAGTTGAGTTTCCTTCAATCAGTCATAATTCGATTTAATTTCTGGCCCGCATTGTCACCACTTTTTGAACAGAAGGAGTTGAAAAACTGAATTCGATCAATCACCGTTTCTGAAGAGACAAAAACACTTAAATGAGGTTAAGACCAAGCCAGGATCTTTTTATCCGACCGGTTCGAGAGTCCTTACGATCCTTTTGATTGAATAAAACGGATATAGCAATAATACATTTCTTATTTTGGTAAAGAATCTTTTGTGGAAAAATATTTTAACAGGAAAATGAGTTATTGCTTAGCTTCGGTATCGCACGTAATTTATGACGGTTTAAGATCGAAATTTCTTGTTTTGCTGGAGTTAATCGTAAATGTACATAATAAATAACTTTTTATCGCATTAGCTACCGCTGAATTTAGCAAACTGTGAATTATTTATGGCTTTATTATTGCAGAAAATTTAATCACATTTAAAAAAATTTAAAGTTACTTGACAAATCTTTAATAAAGAAGCTGTCAAAGCGGTTATAAACTTTCATAAAGTCGTAAACATTATGAAAACAATTCGACTACTGAATTATGTTAATTTAAGCTTTCAGTTTTCATCTCATTTATGCCTCAACTAAGTCTGACAAACTTTTTAATTCTTATTGTTTCTTTTAAAAAGTCAATTTGTCGTTTGTTTGAACTTGAAACTCAAATAATGTTTTTATTAAAATTGTTTAAATTTCTAATATTTTAGACGACGCAAATCTTCTCGTAAAAAATACCCTTATTTACGTCAGCATTATTTTTTTAATTTTCAGGTTTAATTAAACTTTTGTTATATTTTAGCACAAATGCGAAAAGAATTCTTGTCACGAACAGCTGAAACAGACCTTTAAACTTATCTAAATTTAATGTCGCTCCTGCTTTTAAAAATTGTGCTTCTATAGTGGGGAAGTGTTATCAAGTTTGTCACTGAAGGACCCTTATTACAAAAGTCCCCAAGCAGATTTGTAGAGGTAATTTTCCAATTTTAACCTCTCAAGAAATACCTTCAATACATTCCTAATACAGTGGAATCACTCTAGAAATTTTTGTTACTACGACAACAAAAATATGTATAAATAAATTTTTAAACTTATTTTACAATTTTTTTCTGGAAGCTCGTGTTCCAACAGGCATTTCGACTTCGCAAAGTGAAACTTTGGTACAGTTAGATTATCCAAGAATGAGAATTTGACTTTAAACATAAATTATTTTTACAAAATAATTGTAATTGAGCAATTATATGCCGACTTATGTTTTGAAGAAATAAATAACCTCAGGCAACGGCATCCAGTCCCAGATTCTAAAACATGATCCTTTTATACCTGCTTTTTAAAATAAGACATTATAAACCTGTATGGCATGCTAAATTAGGGTTCCTTTGTTCAGGTAATATATGATTAAAGTCAAATTCTCATTCTTGGATAAGCCCACTATAATTTTAGATACCTTTCTTGTAGTAAATTAGTTGCAAATTCAATATAGATATAATAGCAGTTTTTTGAATATAAAAGAAATTAAATAAAAACTAAAAGAGATAAAAAAATTTCTTGGACTTTTTAGACCTCAAAAGTTACTTCAGATGTAAAATAAGAAAAACCAAAAATTTATGTTTTGAGCTTTAAATCTTGAAAACTAAAAAAAAAATTTTTTAACATTGTCCTCGTGTTCTTTGAATTCTAATTTGACACCCTTTTTTAGAACTACCTGTATTTGACCAGAATAAATTTAGTCATTTGTGCAAAATATTTCAAAGAAGTTTTATTAACTTATCTTAGCGAGAAAGACTAATTAAAGAAAAGAGAAAATTAATTAATAAAATAAGACTAAAAGAAGTAGAACAATAAGCAAGATCAAGAGAAAGAAGAAACACCTACATTGATAAAGTACAAAATGTTATTGAAAAATTGAAAGTTTAGGAAAAGACGTCATTCCAAAAAGGAACAAAAAGAAATAATAATGTATGATCTAATTAAAAATATATAAATAGAAAAAAATGACAACAGATATTCAATTCTTACAAAAAACTCCCTAATAAAGTTAAAAGGTGTTTCAATTCATTGAAAGAAAGACAATGGAAAAACAAGAACAGACCAAGCTACACAGATAAGGTAAAAATAGTTCTAAAAAAAATTTAATAAAAAAAAAAAATGTAGTAGAAGAAAGAAAGAGAAATGCAGAAGAAAACAGAAAGAACGTAATTTTAGGTAATCAATAGCCGAGAAGGCAAACCGAAAACTGAATGCAAATAAAAGGTAGAAGACAGCTGAAAATAAATCAGTAAAAATTCTCAAAGGATTTGAGAACAATCGTTCATCATGCCATAAACCAGAAAGCCTCGATGTATACGATGTATACCCAACTGAAGGAATAGCAATCGACTAAATTCAACTTAATTGCTTACCTTCTAGAAGACTGCGGTTAATCAAGTTTTAAATAATTCATCTTAGAAAGTAAGACCAATTGAATAAAAGAGGAGAGAAAAATTAATTCAAAAAGAGGGAGAGAAAAAGTAGTACAATAAAAATAGACAAGGCCAAGAAGAAAAAGAAGAAAAAATACCTACATTATTAATTGATGGAGTAAAAAATATTATTGAATAATTAAGAGTTCAGGAAAAGACGACATACAAAAAGAAAAGACGATGTAGGATCTAATTAGAAGTAATAAATAGAAAAAAATGGCAACAGTACTAATAATCGAATCCTTAGAAAAAGACTTTCTAATAAGGTTAAAAGCTGTTTCAATAAAGAATGGACACTGAGAAGACAAGAAGAGTCTATGCTATACAGAAGAAGAAAAAACAGTTTTTAAAAAATGTGCAAAAAAGAAAGTAGAAGAATTATTGCATTACAAAACAAAACAGAATTAAGAAGAATGTAGCTATAAAAAGACGGATATTAAAAAAATCAGATAGATACACTACGTAATAAACGCAAATAAAGACAAAGAGTAACAAGAAAATTAACAATCAAAAAAGCAAACCAAAAACAGAATGGAAATAAAGGGTAAAAGACACTGAGAATAAAGCAGTGTAAAGAGAAAGCATGAAATACTAAATAGTTGAGAAGAATCGTCCATCACGCTATGAACCCATCATAGAAAGCTTGGATGCTTGCATAACTGAAGAAATAGCAATCGACTAAATTCAACTTAATTGGTTACCTTCTGAAAGACCGCTATTGACTTGTAATGGTAGTAACCACAACATAAACCGACTTCCTTTAAAATAAAATACATAATTAATGGTCCATCATTAATAATTTTGTGCAGACATTCTTGCATTTTATGATCTTGAAGAGTTGTTTGAGAGACAATTGGGCACTGACAGTTCGAATATTTATGTCTGGTTTTTGGGCGCTTTTTCCGTAATTAATGCCTAAACAATTCCCTATCTCCTATTAAACTCTGAACTTGGCAATTAGGACATGATCTATAGCTCATTATCTTGTCCCTGAGCTATTTTTCAATGAATTCCGATCAAGATTTACACAGATTGACATAATTCGAGAACAGACTCTTAATTGATAGGAGCTTGTTACTCGAATTGGGTTGATTGCGTAAATCCTTCATTTAGTTTTTATTATTAATAAAAAACCTGTTGGATTAGAAAATTGATTTAACACGTCTATAGAGAGAAGACGAAGATTAATGGTATCACATTAACAAGTAATAAAAGTTTTATTTTTGAAATATAAGTTTCTTTGATTTAATTAATTATGAGGCGTCTTTGTACTGTATCTACCCTTCACCACCTGACACAAACGTTGGTTTCTCATTAAGAGTAATTGTTAGAAGACGACTTAATTAATTAGTCGACATTTAGTGGGATGTAAAAGTGATTTATTTTTGTTTTTGTTTAAATGTAGGTTGGTGATATCTGTTATCAGTTGTGCGAAATGTGAGTTCCGTTATTAATTAGAGAAGATCGAACAAGCCGTCTGTGTTTTGGTGTTCTGGGAATTAAGATGATCGAGGTCATAGTTGACATGAGAAATTAAGATAACAAGCAGCTCTTTAATAAAGCTAATTAATAAAACACAGCACTTGACTGAATGAAAAGCGTGTTTTCAGGCAAACTCACCGCCTGAAAATCCGCATCTTATTCATCGTTGATGAGGAAAAGACATGAATGATAGTAGAATTGAATAAAAAAGATGAACACCTGTTTTAGATTACGTATTGTTTAAAGCGAATGTACACAAAAGTATGCTTTATGAATAATTCAAAGCTCAGTGTCTCAAAAGCCGCATCACGATGCTTCTTCTTGCCTACAAACAATAGAGGAATGCTTCGTTACATCTCGATCACACACAGTTGGAATGCGGTTGTTGATAGCTTTTCTTTGATACTCATAAAAAATTAACGAAAACTGTTAAAGCGGTTCTGCACTGTTGGATCAGTAAATCCGGATTAGGGCATTAACGCTTGTTTATTTTGTTTAGAGTTTATTCTAAAAATAGCAGCAATCAAGTGTTGCCACAGGAAGAGCATTTTTATTTATTCATCAAAAGTGCAATGTCATCAATTTTATGTGAGTCTGTGAAGTTCACACAAGATTTGAAATTTAAATTTGAAACTTTGTTCACACAAGAAACAGGAATTCAAAAATACGTAAAACTTGCAAAAGTTAAATTTTCAAAAGTGAGAATAAATCTAAATGTCGGTCATATTAAAACTTCTCGTATGACAGACGCCCATAGTTCTTGAAACCAGCATGACCAAATAAATCCAAGAAGGCTTTTGTTTGACATTAATGGTGCATATAACGTCCCACTGTGAGGATTTATAACTTCTTCCTTTTGCTTTCTCATTTCTCAATTATAACAAACAATTTGTCTTCAATTTTGAATAAAAAAAAAATTGAAGTTGGTAGCTGAAAACGCGGGTTTTTTTGTGCTGAAACTGGCAGAAACTGCAGGAAAACAAATACACGCCGAGAATTTTAAAAATCCAATTGGCTCGATTATAAAAATGCACTGGCATGCCTGGCTTTTAAATAAATCAGAATTTCGGAAGTAATCGCTTTCAGTATCTCGACTGAAACAAAGCTGCCGTCAAGTTCAAACAGCGTAAACAGTCATTATATAATTTATTAAAAGCTGTAAACCGCATCCAGTTTGCAAGATTTTAATCTATTAACACTTGGGTACAATAACAGAAGACACCGCAATCCTGCTTTGGTCCTAATCTAACACATGCAGGAATGTGTTTATTTAGGATTTCGTGTTTGTTGCTACGATATGCAAATTGGCTTTATGTTGAACGTTTGTTTCGCGTTGTGCCTTCATGAGATAAGAATTTTTCGTGTCGGTGCGATTTTTCAGGAATTCGATTTGTGGTTGGCAGGATTAATATAAGGCAGGAAGCTATCTGACAGTGTTTGCATGTTCGATTTTTACGATTATTATTTCTGAAGGGTGCTTTTGTTGCAAATGCAATATTTCTGATATAATAACATAATATTGTGCAGTGTTGCGCTGTTGGGGGCGCGCTGTAAGTGTCTGCTGGGGGTCTTCAGGTCAACTTTTATAATAAATAAACTGTTTTATAACCAAATTTATTGCAGCGAAACGAGCGCTTTGCAGTTAACTTTAATTTGTTTGAAAAAAATAATTGGACAGTTAATTATTTTAGAGATGAGTTTTAAGCGAAAAATTTACAGTTTGGAGATTAACTGTCAAACAATACTCACAAGATTTATCTTTTTTAACTTATAGCTAATTAGCCATTAAGAAACAATTATTAAAAAAATGTTGAAAAAATTTACTCCTGAACACTGTCAGCACCGCCTTCACTTGGTTATAGTTGAGTTCAGTTTTTCAAAGCGGCAAATCTGGTAATATGTGATTTTGCTGGGGAATGAATGAGAATTATAGAACCGCTTGGGTTCATTGAAAACTATTTAGCAAAAAATTCTAATCAGAAACACAT
Source organism: Tribolium confusum (assembly GCA_029207805.1). Classification (NCBI taxonomy): domain Eukaryota; kingdom Metazoa; phylum Arthropoda; class Insecta; order Coleoptera; family Tenebrionidae; genus Tribolium; species Tribolium confusum. Next base: position 5,637,472 of record JALGAY010000004.1, read on the forward strand.
TATTAGTTTCTTGATTAGAAGCTGGATAAATACTTTGATGAGAAAGTGGCTGTATAAGCAAAAATGACCCAAAATTTACTTTAAATTTGCTTCAAAAACACTTCTACATCTCCTTGGTTAAAATTGAAAATTATGGCGAATTCAAGGTAAACCAACCCTTATAATGAATAAAAAAATTTCTAATGATTCTTAAACTCCTGTTCTTAATACGTTTGTCCTTTTTGTGCTTACTTGCACAAAACAATCATAAATAAAAATAAAATGTAAAACGTTAAATCTTATAAAATATATAGAGAAGAGACATTATAAAATGTCTGTAGTCCAAGTGTGCTATGCGAATGTCTTTTGTTTTTGCCGCGTTACTTCAGACATAACAAAAAAATTAAATCCTGTATCACAGCTTGTATTAACAGCAATTTTTATTGTTTTCGTTTGTTTTTGTAAAACTGTCAAGTAAAATGAGTCTTCTTCAAATTACAAAAATAATTTTTATGATTTCTCATCGAAAAATTAGAGGAAAACACGTTTTTCATCAAAACCTATTAACATAACGTTGTACTAAGCAAAGAATATCTTGTAAGTTTCTCGATCGAAGAGCAATCTTTGATTATAAGAAGAATTATTAGACGATTTAAAAAATCTGAAAATGTTTTAAAAGAAAAATCTTGACGTAAAGTTAGTGAAGAAAAGACTGAAGATTGACGCAAAGTCCTAAAAAGTCCTTGTCAAAATTGCCTGCTCAATGTTTGGCACTTTATAATCAATTTAGCTGATTATCAACGTCGAGTTGCGCATTGCCAATGTCAATTTTTACTGATAATGAGAAAATTGATTATGAGAAAAAACATAAAATTTTTGAATTTGTAGTACTGAAAAATTAAATTGGAAGAAAAAGAAATTAGAAGTTAGAGGTTTCAAGACGAAGAATAATTGGACAAATATTAGAAGTTTCTTCAATCGGTTAGATGATAAAGAGCTACAGTTACATACAATAAGACAAAATTTGGCATACTTGCAAGAGTTATAATAATCGCATGCGCAGCTATAATAAGTCTATAATTATCTTAACCCAGAATGGCCCCCTCGTCCTCCTGACTTCTCTCCTTTAAATTTTTCAATTTTTGGTTAGTGAAAAGATAACGTTTACAAACTGCGACTACAAAGTTTAAAAGATCTGTTTAATGTAGGTACAAAATATTGTTAAAATCTGAGTAAAATTTCAAAATACTACAAAACATTTTTGAAAACAAGAAAAGGCGAGTGATGTTATGTTTACAACAAAATAAAGAACATTTTTTCAGAAAATAAAGAAATGTTTTTGAAAAATTTGGTTCCCATTGTTATGAGATTTTTATCTATTTTTCACATAATAACTTTTATTTTATTTTTATACTTATATTATTTGTGTTGAGGATAGATTTTTGTGAATATGTTTTGTAATTCATCTTTGCTTATAATAATTTAATTCAAATACTTACAATTATGCAACTAATTATACACTAGAACTGCTATTAAAATTATTATTATAAATAGAAATATTAAAATTCATATTATTATTATAAAAACAAATTTTACATTAAAATCAATGTTGACTTGAACTACAAACATTTATAATGACTGTGTATTAATATAACATACATAATGTTCTTTATTAATCCTTCAAGCGTTTTTCACCTCTATTTTTACTTTTATGTTTTCTTGTGTAAACTTAACTATCTTTTCAGATATATTTTTTTTATTGTTTTCTTCAAATTCCAATCCATTTATTATCATATTTTTCTTTTTGTTCTTTTTCTTAGCTTCAATTATACTCATTTGTTCTATTCTGGTGTTTATTATACTAAGTTCTTGCTTTAATAGTCCGAAAGCTCATTACCAAAAACAGCAAGAGTAGTATGCTAGTAATAAGAAAAAGAGTCCTTCCTCCAGCAAATAAAATATATTTGACTAGCAGCCACCAGAACTTAGTATAATGAGAGTTCTTAAATTTAACATTTTTTAATTGTATCTATTATAATTTTTTTATAATTATACAACATAATAACCAATATTGACAATCTTATCTCCATATCCAGACTTCTGGCGGCTGCTCACTAAACAAATTGTTTTTTCTATATTTATTAACATAAAAACTGCACAGAGAGTTTTCCAAAATTCAGAGACAAACAAAAGACACTTTTCCTAAAGTTAAGCAAAAAAAAATTCAAAAAATCCAGTTTTTAAAATATAAGATCCCAAACATAAATTTTTGGTTACTTTAATTTTTATATATTAATTTTTTTGCAATAAAGTATTTGCACTAGCTCTCAAAAATCCACGAATTTTGAAACAGCCTGTATAACTAATACAAATTTCAACAATTTTAAATGAAGCTTCTACCTTTTGATATCTCTTCAGGTGTGCTATTCTCAAATATGGAAACTAGAGGAAATTCTTGCACTCCTTAGCCACAGTCTCCAGGATTGTTAGCAGCTGATTTCTGCTTAAAGTTTATTCTTCTTTTCTTTACATTCGTTAATATTTTTTCAAAAATTTTCATTTCGTTTCTATATTTTTTTATAGCTTCTCGAACCTTTTTTTTAAATTTTATCTAAGATTCTTGCGTTTTGCGACTTCTATAAGTACTTTACAGTCTTTTTTAAATTTAATAAAAGACTAGAATTGTTTAGGCATCAATTTATAAAATAACGCCCAAAAAGCAGAGAAATCTTCGAACTGTTAGTGCCCAATTGTCTTCAGAACAACACTTCAAGGTCATAAAATGCAAGAATGTCGACACAAAATTATTAAAAGATGGGCCATTAATTATGTATTTTATTTAAAGGAAGTCGTTTTATGTTGTGGTTACAGCCATTACAAGTCAATAGCGGTCTTTCAGAAGGTTAACCAATTAAGTTGATTTGAAAATTTAGTCGCTTGCTATTTCTTCACTTACTTATTTAAAATAATAGAGGTTTGCTTGCGGCTTTAAATGATTTGTGGTTTAGCTTGTAATTTCAGTCTGAAAAATACTTCCAGAATTTTAATTTAAATATAGTGGAAATTGTTACGAATTGTACCCACTTCAAAGACGAGATTTCTCCTTTCGTGTGTGGGTGCTGTAGACGAGATTTTTTGGTCCTGGTAATAAATCACAAACTTACCTTTGAATATTATTCTCGCTTGAGAAATTTCATCAACAAATCAGTCCTGATATTCGTTTTGTAAGCAGCAATTTAAAAAGGAAAAATAAATTTGTCTTCTCTAAAAAGAGATTTTATTAAATAAAACGTATGAAGTTTTGCAAGAGCAGAATTAAACCAACATCAATATTTACATATCTAAGACTTTTTTCCTGCAACTAGGATTTTATCAAGACAAGGCTCAAACAATGAGATCACCTCACAATCTTCCTGAATAAAAAATCACCATTTATGAAAAGCGCAGATTTTTTCTCAAAAAATAACATCCCCGCAATAAATGTTGGTGGTAGTAAACTGCGAGATGCGACAAAAATAACAATTTATCACAAGCTTCATATAACGAGAACAGGTAAATTTATGACCTGTTTATTTACTTTGTGTAGACAAAGAATTTCTCTCTAACGGGTGACGTTTATTTCATTTTTGTAACGAAGAGAAATGAATTAAATCAAGACACTTGAGCCCACCTTATTTTTTTCACATTGGATAAGTTAAGGCCCACATGGGGTGAACACTGACCATTCCAATTTCCTGGAATTGCGGTCGAGCCTCTTACCCACATGTGCCTATTGTAGACATCTGTGTTAAGCAAACTTCAATATTTATGAAAAAGCTTTGGAGCTTTAATTATTCGTATTTTATCGGAGCTTTCAGCACGTTTTTTCCGGCCACAAAGGAAGTTGCGTAAGATTTATCGGCACGTAGATGAAAATTTGCCAAAGTCACGTTCGGGTTGTTTACTCGCATTCAGCAATAAAAAAATAATTGGACTGAAATCTCGGCTTTTTCGTGGTTCAGGTAGGACAGTAGTTGGGTCGGTGATAGATGGGGAGCTTGCGGATGACGCCAAAGCTCTAATTTGACAAGTCTGCGAAACTAAATACTGTTGGCTGAGCTGTCAGCGACTTTTTTAATACCGGTCCTTTGTTTAGAGCTTTTAAGAGGGAAATTTATTACCAAAAGCACTATCTTTATATCGAATTGATGATCCTTAGGAAAACTAAAATGCGATACGAAAAAACCCAGACTTAGACAAATGGTTTTGAATGCTCTATGAAATGTATACGGAGCACCGATTAAAATTACTCAGATTAAAGGCCATAATTCAAGATTATAAAGGTCTACGCCTGAACGATTTATTTTTTATGAAGCGTCTGGGACTTACCGATTCTCAAAGGAATTTCTGACGGGAAACACATACCTGAAACAAACGCTTTCATTATTACGAGAGTCATCAAGATAAAACAATGTATTAATTGAAATTCTAATTAGTTTAAAGTGAGGAACGATGTTTTACAGAAACTTTAACGTCATACTCAAGTACACAATAATTATTGTTTAAAAATATTAAATCAGAATTCTTAAAAATGGAATTAAACCGCTAATTTTAATCGGTCTGTGATTTCATAACGTTATCAATATTTATATGACATTTAATAAAATAAACACCATTTGCATTTCATAACGCCGCCAAACAATTTAATTATAGATTATTATTATTTAATTTCTTGATTACATGGTTTAGGTCAGAAAAATATGATTTATTTAATTGCACAGCTGCAGACTTACCCTGATAAAACTACTATCTAATTTTCTTAATTATGACTGGATACACGGGAGTAATAGTAACGTAATTTTAATAACAATTGTACTTATCTTGTAAGTAAAACAACAATTAATTAATGCAGTATTTAAAAATTGATCTAACAAAATCTTGTCACTGTTGTTTCGTAATTACCAACAAAAACAGAACTAAATTCGAGGTTGGCAACCCTTCTAGAACGCAGATGAAACAGCAGAAAATGATTGGTAGTTGGAGCATTTTTTCTAGTTGTAATCTTTTACAAAATCTAAAATTCGGTAAAACCACTGCAAATCACCAACCACCAGTAGTTTTTTAACAAACACTGCCATGCCTTTTTCTACCAAATATTCTTGCTATCAGCTACAAATAGTTAAGTATCTAATAATTCGAGCTATAGAATTTTTCATAATAATTGTATAATTTACTTTTTAGCCATATGTCCAGCTTAACCTTTGCATTTCTAGTAATTCCGTAAAGTCAATAAGTTTGCTTTTTTATTTCTGAACATATTTGCAGCCTAGGTTCCTGCGAATCAAGAAGAATCTTTTGCTGTCAAGAAAATAAAAATTATTTTAAGTAAAAAGTAATAAAAATCATATAAAAAAAATAGTATAAAAATGTTTAAATTTTTACTTATTATGGCAATAGTTTGATTTTTGTAATATGTCTTGTTGTTTTTTCTCATTTTTACTTCAACATATTTTGAAAAATCTTTGACTTTTCTGTCTGTTTTATTAATTTTTCTTTTTCAGATGTAGAACTCTGCTCGTTCAATTATTTTTTTATATATACCAAGAATTTCTTTAAATTATCGGACTTTCTTTTGTCATTTCTTGTTTTCCTTTTGTTTTCAGTCTTCATTCAAGTTTCCCCAGATTATTTTTTATTCTCGTAATCGATTTTTAAGTTTTTCCAAAGCTGCCTCTTGTTCTAACTTATTTTCTAATCGGAGCACTGTTTCTTATAGTTTTGCAAGTTATGTTGGAATATCAACATATGTTTTTGAACATATATTTCTCCGTTCCATTTACAGTTTTCCATGTTTCTTCTTTCAATCATAAATTTTACAGTTTCTAAAATAGAGAAAAAAATAAAAGTTCTTTTAGAATCTTTACTAGTTTTTTATTTTTTTAAATCTAGTTGTTCCTGTTTATCTTGTTTTAAGTCGTTAATTCTTCTAAACACGTCTTTTGTTTTCTTTTTTCTTCAAAACGTCATTTTTCGTATTTCTGTTAAATTTCTCGGATGTACTATATTCTTTTATTATTTTTGTCTGACTACTCTGACTCCTTAAGGTAAAACCCAGAAATCTAAATATTTAAGATTCCAAGCCAAGTTTTTAATTCCCACCGCTTACACCAATGTAATGTGGACTTGTGTGGCTTGAGTCATTGTAAACCGGGATTAAACAAAGTTAAAATTAATATTTTAATTCGTTTATTAATTGGTTTTTGTTTTGTATTAAATTGGTGTGTTTCTTTCTTTTTTGGATTTGGGTATGACAGTGAAATGTGAATTAGGTTATTGTGTTATGTTGGTGTTGGTTATTTGTTTTCGTGTATTTTTGTATCTACATTTTTGTAAACAAATCCACATTTAGACCATAGAAAAGACTCAAATATACTAGTCCAAAAACACTAACATTATAGGACCCCGATAAAATAGATTAACTTTAATAATGGGTAAATTACTAACTGCTTCTGGTTTCTTTCTTAGATAATAGCCCAGCATCTATAATAATCAGTTGGAAACCCAGATCGAAATTCAAAACATTGACTAAAACAGACCCAAAGCGACATGTTGCCCGATTAGAAACAAAAAATTATGGTAATGAGAGAGGTTGACGGTTTGGATTAAAAATTCTTTGTTAAAAAATTACCTTTTGCACAAAGGTAAAGGATCATACAATGTTAGCGTCTTTAGATTACTATAATGTTTTAAAGCAATCTCGTTTTATGATACAAACTCAGCCTTTTCAGTTATACTTATAAGAGGTGTCAAATATTATCATGAAAAAATTAAAGATTGTCATTATTGACATAAGATTTCATCAAACATAAATTGTCAAAATAGTATATTAAGTATCAAGAAGGGTAAGGACGTCTGTTATTGTCTTATTATAATATATAATCGGTAAAATATTCCTAAAGTTCTCGATGCTTATGACATTTCTTGTGCGATTGATTTTTATTGAAAAAAATATTTAATTAATTTTGAATAAAATTACTTACCGTTCTAAAACGGTAAATAAGGTGTTTTCTGACAAGCTTGCATAAGCAACGAGTAAACAACTTTTACTTCTTGAACAAATTCGGTAAACACTCAAATAGAGTTGAATCGCACAAAAAATTTAAATAATTTTTCAGGTAATGTCTGAAATGGTAATACAGTAATGTTCATTTTAAAGCATTCGAAACGGTAAGTAATGTGCGCACAAGTTAAACTGTACAAAAATTCTCGAAAAAGTAAGAAGTATCCTAGAAAGCTCCTCTTTTATGATATTATGTGATTGGACTGTTGAAAGCCCAAATATTTATTTATAAAAGTAATAATTATAAACTCTAAAAATTTTGTTTTGACTGGTATTGTCAGTTAAAACAGCAAGATTACAAAAATTGTTTGATTTTCCAATAAACTTTTCTTTACAACCCTACCTTAAATCAGAAAATTTCGTCGTGTTTATTTCAGTGTCCTTGAACGCTGAAAGTTTCCAAGGATGGGAGTTTTGCCAAAATAAAGTCAGGATCGATTACAGGATCTCGTTTATTTTCCCAATGGTTATAAAAAAGGCCGAAAATCGATCCTCGTATTATTTTCACATAACATAAGGTAACATATGTTAGTTGATCCGACCAGATTCTTGACATCTGTATAACATAGACTAGGTGTCCATAAAATCCTTAATAACTTCCCATGACTTTGTAGAATTGTATCACTGAAATTTCCTGCTTGTGTTTCTCATCAATTCCATTAATCAACAGCTCATAAAAACATTTTACTTCTCTTGGAGCAATTGTGAAATCCCAAATAGAGCGAGTCTCGTTTGCGTTGTCGGTATTTTCAATTTGCGTCTTTTGTATTATTAATACTCCAGTTAAGTGCGACGGTCGGCATTTGGGCTCTATTGTTTCCCTCAAAAACACTGGCACCATTCCAGATAATCGCCGAAATGAACACCACATGCACCAGAGGTCTAGGAGAGACACATTCTTGGATACTCCGAAATCGAGCAACGTATCAAATGTTTTTTTAGCAACCATCTGCCGAGTATCACAATTAGCCGCCCCACAGCTGATTTGACTATTTCATAGGGGATCGCTAAAAGGTTTTGGGGTTTTATAGCCATTTTTATGGTGAAGTCTACCGGAAAATTGATTAAAGGCGTGAACACTAACGGACACAAAACGAACGCGGTTTTCTGTGAAATTCTACAAATCCTTAATTAAAAGCATCCTAACGGGAGATAATCCGCGATATTGTGAACGGCTGACAAGGGCCAAGAATACCGCAGATCTTAATCTTTTCACACGGCATTCTCACACACACGCACGTGGTTTTAACAGTGGGTAGTCGGCGTTTGGAGGTGGGTTATTGCTTTAAAAGGCACTATTACTATAAAACCTATTGTTACTTCCAGCCTCGAGCTTAGATGTGGAAACTCGTTTCGGTTTTTCATGAATTAATAGCCGTAATTACAGCCAAGGGTTGATATTAACTTCATATCCTAATCTCACAGTTTTAATTAGGAGACTAAAGTAATTAATGGGCATAAAATTGAAAGCGATAATGTCACCGAAACGAACGATTTTAATTAAAATATATCGAGGCGACAATCGGGTATGATCTACTGACGTCATAGTCAGCTGTCAACCAGTAGTAAATTTAGCCTAATGTAAGTGTTTCCGTTTTGGTCACTTTTTTGCAATAGTTTAAATATTAAGCAAAGATAGTAACAAATTATATGTTTTGATAATTTCACTCCTTTTAACAAATATACAGCATGAGTCTGTTAAAAGTATATAACCTGAAATCAAAATGTAACTAAATCAGAGCAAGCTGTGGAAATGAGTATTAACATTATACGCATCATTACAGTTACGCTGGCACAGTCTGCTCTGATTCAGTTATATTTCGATGTCACCTTAGTATAAGAAAGGATTATCTCGATGTACAAGGATTTGTACAAAAGCAAGCCGCTCTTATGCTCAGGAACAAACACAGATATAATTATATGGTAAGTTTAAAAAACTACAATTTTTAAGTAACAGCAAGATCTACACAAAATTCACTAGGTTTTGTTAATTTTACTACAAATTGGAGTTCTCCCACATGTCTATTCTTATTGTTATTTTTTAAGAAATTAGTGAGGTACGCAAAACAGAGTTTTAAAGAACGAATCCTAATCAAGGACGAGGCGACGTTAGGAGTCGAGTCTCTAATAAGAGGAGTCTCTTAGAAGTAATTACGTATGTTGTGCATACAACAAAATAAACAAAAAAAATCGTTTAAATATTTAAAACAAATATCTCTTCAGTATAGGAGTAGTACACGAGCTACTTGTTTTCGTAGACACCATTATCCTTATTGTAATAATCCAATCAGTAAAAATTGTTGTGTCTTGTGCAAAATCAGTGACATTTCTAAAATTACCAAAACTAAATCCTACATTATAGTAATTTTGCACTCTATGCAGTCACAAAAGTAACATTACAAGACCGAATAAAGTTATAGCACAAGAAAAAGCATATTGACTATCGTGTAGATAGTCTAGAATCTTCCTTTATTAAAACTGGCTTCTAACAATGATGAAATACTCTTTTCAAAAAAATTTTATTTGTTCATATATTTGTTAATAATATAAATATAAATATATAAAAATATATAAAATATAAATTTTAAAACGGACTCACCCTGTATCTTTTGTATTTTGAGAAAATAAGCATTGAGTTATGGTATTGCCCATACCTCATTTGAGCTGGCTATCTTTCAGTATCAGTGATACAGTATCAATTGCGAACTGTTCTTGGTTTTTTGCCCCGATACAATTTTATACCCAACACATATTTAATTATATGTTGTGCCAGATGTACAGCGGTAATAGGTAGAGTTGTAGATCGAATCTGGTTTAATTATTGCAGTGAGAATGCGTGTAAGTGGATATCTGATGCTGATAAATAATAAATACCACATAAAGAGGGACATCTCAGCTTACAAAACAAAAATACTACATAGAAGATTTTTTTTTCGATATTACGATACCAGAAGCAAGTCTAATGACGGATTTCCTTGTAACCTCCGGCTGACAGAACCATTTGTCAAGCTCGGGGGGTGTATTCAGAATATCCGTTATGTTTATAATTATATTATCGATCGAATCTGTCAATGCACTGATGCATCTGGAACGAAAAATGCATGACAGAAAGGAAATTTATCATTCAGTTAGATCCTTGAGGAATTTTTGAAGTGACGTCAACAAGGATAAAGCTTTAGGGATAAGTTATTTAGAGGTGCACATTAAAAATTCAAGCGAGTTTGTAAACTTGATTAATGATCGTCTGGATGGAAACTTTAAGAATACCAAAGTTGGGCAGAAGTGAACAGAAGCAGATTTAAATAAATTAATAGTCTTAAAATTATAATATTTCTAAAGCAGACTACTATCTATCTATCTATAGTGGTGGTGGTGTTAAAAATATTCCCGAATAGGTATATAATTAAGAGTTCTTTTCATCTGATATAACTCTGCTGAAAGATGCCTATGAATGAAATTAGATTATCACTAAGCGGATCTTGATTGGAAACCGATGCCCCATCAGTATCCATGATTAAAGAATCGTGTCTGATTAAACTTGCAGCTTGCAGCTGAATTAGTTAACATATTTGTGATAGCAAAGCAACTTCTGAAACAGTATCAGAGCATCTCGCGTGGGAAAACAATAGTTGCAGATTCAGTTACCGCACAAACTAAAGTTCTGCCTATTAATTCTCAACTGGGATTTTATTGAAGGGAATGTTTCCGTTGTTATAAATCTCACCGGTTATGTTGTAACCCGCCCACATAATAACCGACACAATCCTCGAGATTGACATGGAAATTTCAGCAGAAGGACCTACTCTAAGTGGATTACGCAAGATGACTCGCTTAGCGTCTCATTAGACAGATTAATTGAGAAAAATAAAAAACTAATTAATTGGAATTAGTTTTGAGGAGCGACACTTGAGTTGTTGACGACAGGATGGGGTTGAGACGTCTTCCAAGGACCCGGACGTGATTTAATTACTCTAATATCCAGGATTATCTGGTTACGGTTGGTAATTTTCTTGTAATTGACATTTACCTTAGCTAATACCGTTATATTACAATGCAATATTTACACTATCGCATCCAATTAAACTGATATAGATTGCTCAGGGGCTCTGCAAACACCAAAGCTTAAGCATCTGCATCCTGCAGATTGATTTACAAGAATGCGGCAAAATTACAAACGAAAAAAAATTGTTTTTTATCAAAAAACAATTTTTAACAATGTTTTGGCCAACTTCCTGTCTTACTGGTCTCAATTTTTAATGCAAAAGTGCGCTAAAAGATTTTAAAATAAATAAGAAGCGGACTAGGCACGATTTATTAGAAGCCGATCTTGCTAGCAAATAGTTCGATTTAGCGAGAGACACCCATTAACACAAGCAAATTATTGGCGATTGCTGAAGGCGATAAGAGTGTAGTCTTTAACGACTGAGTTATTTTTGAGTTTGAGTATTTATTGCAATTTTAAAAGTTCATTATTCCAAATGTGAAAATCTGGTAATAAAATCACTTCCCTTGTCTCATTTATTTCACTTTGCAGCTTAGTTTAGAGAAAACTGAATTAAGCTTGGACATAATCTAATTCTATTCTGAAAGGCTAAAGTTGTTAATTTTGTTTTCAGAAAATAAATCTCTGAATGTTTCAATTAGAATGATTCGTTGAAGTGCATTTTGCGGTCTACCTCAAGCCTCTGGTTTGCGCCACTTTTTTTTCTATCTCGACCTGCCATAAAACGATAAAGTTACATAAAATTTGTATTTCCTTATGTAACAACACTAGATAATGTGATATCATCCATCAAACTGACCCAAATACCTTTATTCTAAGAAGATTTGTTTGCGTACTTTATGCTTTGGATATTATTAGAAACTTTAGGAAATATTTTTGTTTCCATAGTTGTAAAGTCAACAATTAAAACTCCATCTGGACAATTAAGTAACTTCTGTTTTTGAGCAGATGTTTTTGTAAATGACCGTCACACACCCAGATAAATTCAGGTCCTGTGTCCTTTAATCGTTTAACGCTTTAAATCTCATGTTTACCTTCTCACCTAGGTATGACAAGCAATTTTAATATTTAAATCTCCGCAAATTTATTACCTGTTCTTAATCATCTAACGTGTTTGACCAGACAAGACAACGGGAAAAATCCCGCATCTGTTAAAATCTAAAAATAATCTTATCGTAGGTCGCGAAGTACCGCAAAATTTGCAGTAATTTCGATGATTACTTAAATTGTTGCATTACAACCACTTAACTGTTCCCACGACTTTCCTGTTATCATTGCTTTTTATTACTTCAATTTTGTTTACAAGTGATTCTGAATGCGGCTTTAACAAGTTTAATAATACATTGTTCCGATAATCACGGGTCATTTAATAACGTTTTTCGCTTCGAATTTAACAAGGTTCTAAAGTTCACCTGAAAATGCACATGAAATGGGGAAATTGCGTCTTTATCGGGAAGTTTTAAATCGCGACCGTTTACGAGGAATGTGGGGGCTTTAATCAGGTGGTAATTATGCATTTATTAATAAGATTCTCGAGTACACAGATAAGAACAAAAAATATTTATTTACTAATTCACTTTTTCAAAAATCATTGTTGATACTGTAAACGCCTACGCAATGAGTGGGGCCTTTCTCTTATTACCTGGATTATCATAACTGATAATCATTTTTCTGACAGGTCTGTTATTTTAAGTGTTTTTATACCAGTGGTCAAAAACAATGAACAAATCGATAAATAAAATCGAAAATTTCAAGCAAAACTTGCTGGAACTTAAGACCAAAAATAGGAACAAACAGGGAGTATTTTCTGGCTGAAATCTTAGTGAAACGAAAATTGAGACTGGGTTAGAGCCCCAGTCTATACAAATAGTGAGTCCTTCTTTTATATTACATCGATAATCATAACTGATAATCATTTTCTGACAGGTCTGTCTGAATCTGATCCTGATTTAATCGTTTCAGACCTGTTGGAATTGTAGGAATCTAAATCCGTTCTTATTGTCGTAAATAAAATTATGATAATAAATTCAATTTCAGGTTTTGATCAAATGAACAATATCAACAATTGAAATTCGAATCGCATCTGACACCGTTCTTTTATTGACTTTCACAAAAATTTGCGAAGCAAATATCGCTCTGAATTCTTTGGGATTTCAGTAGTAATTTGTATTGTTTTGGTAGTGACACCCGTTCTTGAAGAAAATTATTGAATAAATAGGACAATTACGGCTTCAACTTTTTTCTTTCGCGGTTTAAGTGCTTGATTTATTGGTGTAATTTATTTAAAGTGTCATTTATTAATCTGAATTTAAAATTCAAATTGGTTTTGCACTTACTTCAGCTTGAGGACAAATATTCAAAGGGTGTGTTCATCTCAGAGTTAATTAATTGTATCAGAGCACACCTACTAGAGAAATCAAACATCTATCACGCAGTTAAGCTTTATCTGTGCAAAAAAATGTAATTAAACACGTCGAAATGTGCTGTTGAACGTAATGAATGTGTGGGACATTTTCTCCGCTTTAGGAAACTGGAATGAATCCTTTTAGGAGGTGACAGATATCAAGCTCGGTGCTTCACTGGACAAAAAGTGCATACATCAACCCCGTTACGTTAGAAATTGCAGGTCACACAGAGAAAAATCACAATCTAGTTCCAATACTAACGATAATTATACAGTATGCAGTGCTAATAGCAATTCTTTGAGGTTCTAATTGCAGCCGAGGTTTAGGTAAAAGTGTTAATAACTGAATTAGCAAAGATTTATTGGCGCTAATTACACACCTTTGATTTTTATAAATTTTAATTGATAGCAAAGGAAATTGTAAAGTCAATAATCTAAGGAACAAATGTATTATGCTTCGTTTATTCCACTCCTGCTGGTTTTACAGACACGATATGCTGTTAACACAATAAATTTCATTGTCACACATTTCACATCAAAGTGCAATAACTGTACAGTGTTAGTTTCCTGATTTTGCCAACCAGCACTCTTCCCCAGAGGATTAATCTTCTTCAACTTAATGGAGTAATAAATAGTGACTGAGTACTAACTGCAACTTTCCTGCAATTATTTTGACGAGAACGGATCGTTTTACAAAACGACTAATAAACTATTGGGAGGTGAATACCAGCGAGGAGATTAAGTAATGGATGAGAATTTTGCCAATAGAAAGATTAAACATGATGAGGTTTAAATTGCTACATCATTTTGCAAAGTACATCCTGCAATAGCTCAACCAGAAATTAAATATTAAGCTGCAATTATAATTAAATCAAAACAAAAGGGTTCGAGCTTATAAAAGACTGAAAAAAAAAATATCTTGAGGTATTACACTGCTCTGACCACTAGCATCTTTAACAAGAGTTACAAAACTGCAGAGAAAGAATTGAGTTCGTGAGTTTTTTTATGAGAAAGATGGCTTTACGCGCTTCTAGAGTTTAAATTATTAGAGATTAATTCATATAGCACCCCTATAACTTTTTCCATAATTTTTTCGTAGCTTTGACCGTTTGCCCAGTGTTTTAAAATAAAGCCAGCGCAGCGGTATAGAATTTTAAAAATTTTAATACTTTTTTAAATGTTTCAGAAATTTTTTTCTATTTTTTTAATACAAATAAGTATTAACAATTTAATTTTCGATATGAGAGAATCTTTTTATTCGTTTTAGAACTTCTGTTTCAGAAATAAAACATATATTTTATTTGTTTATCAAATGTTGGTCGCTCTTTCTCCACGTCGACTCAGGACATTTTTAAGCCAATGAGACTGGACTCCTTTTTATATTATAGGTACTTCGTGATCTTTTGAGCTATAGCTATTTCTTCACAAAAAACATAGGCCCTCATATGGCCACTCTAAACTATCTAAAGAGTCCACAAGGCAACAGAGACTATTCTGCAGACCACAGTAGTTGCATTTCTTTCAATATTATTTATTTATTGAGCGTATAAAGGCGTCCAAAAGCAACTAGACGTTGTAAAAGTTCATTTTTAGGTAATCAAACAAGATCCGATAAAGATTAGACAAAGCGCCATGGCAGTCGTTACTAAGCTCTTCTAGAATCTTCTTCTTATCTTCTAGAATTTTCTTTTGTCATTGTTTTTTCCCAAATGTTGGTTTTTAAGTTCTCCTAGAATCTTCTTTTATTCTTCCAACAAAATATTTGTTTGTTCTCCCATTTTTCACTTCTAGATAGAATTTTCTAATCCAGATCTCTTTTGAAAGCAAGTTTCTCAGAAATTCTCTTCTGTTCTTGATGTCAGTGTTTTTCAGGTCCTTCTAGAAGCTTATCTGTTCTTCTTCTTTCAGTAGTTGTTCTTCCTGTTATTTTAACTGTAAACAATTTAACTGTTTTTATTGGTTTGTAACTTCGTAGAGCTTTATACCTTGCGAAAAAATAAAACTCAGGCTTCCTTAGAAGACAATCCTAAATACGTCTTTGAAAAAAAGTTTGAGTGTACATCAAAGAGTTAGTTCTCGCCTCCGACTCCAAAAATGCACATTCTAAGGTTTTTAATAAAATTTTGAAAGCGTCAACACTAGTTTTCCTTGTCATTTTTTTAAATAAATTGCACAGAGACAGTTTTTTATATAATAATTGTAGATTTTAACATTCATAAAAGAACTTTGGAACCGGTAACAACAATTTTATTCTATTTTTTTAATAAGCATAGCAGAATATTTTTTCGGTATCCAAATTGTATTTAAAAATTTTTAGAATTTCTGGAGAAGGATACAGAAAAATAGTACTTGTTTCTAATTCCAAAGAATTTATTTAAAACTTTTTAATAGAATTTTAGAGCCAGAGACGACAGATTTCTTCTTGTTATTTTCAATAAATATTTCAGAAATATTATAGCCTAACACCTTCGACTCCCAGATTTTATGATCCTTCAAGCCGGATCTAGTGTAAAAGAAATTTTAATGTTTAAACCAAGTTTTTTAGTTTTTTTAAAAAAAATTGGAGCCGAAGGTAACAGATTTCCACTGTTTTTATATAAAAACATTGCAGAAAGATTTTTTCTAACGAGCATCTTGAGGTCCTTATACTACACTTTTAAATATTCACAGCACTCCTGACTAAGAAACATTCTGTATTTAAAAGCGTGTTTCATGACAGATTTCAAGTTTTACTGCATTAAAAAATAGATTAAAGTTCTAATTCTCTCCTGAGAATAGCAACTTTGTTGTCGAAACGCGTATCGCATTGAGTATTTTGTGTTTGTGGGTACTTTTTCGTTTCATTTGACATACCAAAAGATCAAAAATACGTATTTACAAAAGACATTTTTATTGGATAGAGTTAGGAACTTCATTTTTACAGGAAAATATGAGCTAGTTATAAGCTTGATACCTTTAGGAACAGTTATTATTTCTGTTAGTTGTTTTTAATAAAATCCTCATGGCACCCTTTAAGTCATAAATTAAAAAGCTCTTTGCACATCTAGATGTTATAACTGCTTGCAGAAAGGGAAATAAACCGCTGACATTTTGCAGTAATTCCGAACTACTCTAACCTTTCATAATTTATGTCGCCATCGTCTATGTAACTGTCGATTGCAAGCGAGCAATTTATAATCGCGAATTCAGAGCAGTGGGTCGGCCATCGGAAGGAAATAATAAAGCGTATTTCGCAAATAGAGGACCCTCGTTCTTGACCTAGGCTAAACATTTCAGAATGATTTTAATCGATGATTAGTCATCGCCAATCAACCAGAAACATTTGTATCGACTTGAGCGATGACATGAAATTGATATATTATTTTTTAATCTGGTAAATTGCCCATTAGAGTAATAGTTTTTTCCTGTTTTAAGTGTGATGATAAATGAAAAACAGGTGTGTCCACATAACAGCAAAAATTAAATATGAATCATCAGCTAAACCACCCCGTGTTCGAGTTATTAAAATTTTCATCAATTTACTTCAAATTACCTCCTGTCATTGAACTATTCAATAATTGGATTCACTTCGAAGGTACTACATAATTTATAACCCATTTAAGAAGTGTCTAATTAGTTACAAGGTTTCTATTAGTTAGTATCAAGCTTCGAGCTACGCTTCTAAATCCCCTTTTCAAGTAAATTATAACGAGCAGTTTCTTCAGCCCCGGGTTTTGTGCTAAACGCTTGGAAAAATCATCCAACATTTTTACTACACATTGTCTTGTGCTCACCAGACCTTAGCGTTCAAAGAAATCGAACGTTGCTTTGATGAAGAGTAGCTATTTACAAACACATGTCCCCGACTAAATATTTTTTGACGGTAATAAATATCACGTTGACAAGGTTCAACAAAAACAAAACGAAATTAATCATCAAAAAATCTGCGTATACATATTTCGGGAGCCACATCTGGTTTCACTCAAAAAACCGCTTCAGTTTTTGTAAACTTCGAGTTCATTCCCATTTTTCACTTTTACTACCCTCAACACAACAATTTTTATATCAACAAGGATCGGGGAAAAACATCTAACAGCTTTTCCTGGAAAATAATTAGAAGCGATTTTGTTCGCACAAAGCTTTAGCAACTTTCTTATTTTTTCCTTCCACATTTTCTTTTAATTAGTTCGTTTGCATAAAAAATTCACAAAACAATCTCTCTGGAACTTCCACCAGATTGGTTTAGTTCCCAACTTAAGAGATTAAAAACGCTTAGTGAAAATTTACGTCAACAAATCTGTGAATTTTATGATCAAGATTTACCTCTACTCTCTTTCTTCTTGCAATAATTCTTATTAAAATGAAAATTGTAGGATATACTGTGAGAAAACGAGCCTAAATATGGATTTTGCGTTTAGCGGAACGCGTATCTATGGCTGACTCTCTGTCAACGTTGCCTACCAACTCGTGCAACTCGTTAAATTTTGAAAACTTCTCAAGTGAGAAAAGGTTATTTTAGTGCCATATTGGATAGAATAATTGAAAAATTAAAGCACACAGAATTATTTAGACGCCCAGTAATAAGTGATCAGAAATTGTAAACAAAACTTAGTCACCCTGTACATGGAAATATCGAAGGTAATGGCTCACTTAAGCCTTTTTGGTCCAATTTTCCCATTGTAGCCAATTCCCGTTTCGGGCAATTACATATTCCAATTACCCGCACGCACGATTACCACCCATGAGCAGGTACCGGCCAGGTAGGTGTGTTGTCCCGAAAAGCACCTTCGCCCATTAGAGCAGTTCTTCGTCCATTAAAGGAAAAATACCGTTAAGACTTTACCAGAGGACGACCATCCACACCTAATGCACTACAATACCGACAATAATAGCGCTATCAGACAAATACCAACAGAAAGCCGAGCCTCAATAGCTCGACTTCCTGGAACGGAAGAAATACCGCACGAAGTTATCCTCCAAAGGTCGGTGAAAAACGCGGCCTTGTTACGGTTTAGCTACTATTTAATTGCTGTTGATGAGTATATGTGTTACGTAATCATAACATCCATTGAGGTGCGTTTAGATAATAGCACGTGGGAAATGTTGAATTGGAGAAAAAAGTCAATTGTTTGTGAACAAACAGAATTATTACATAAGGTGTTACGTAATGGCGATATCATGGAGACAAATATTTGAGATGTTACTTTTCACCTTTCGAGGCTTGAAGGGTTGAACAGCTGGTCGGTTCTTCAAATTTTATTTATTTGCACACTATTGAATTGTGGAAAAAACGTGTGGTGCCTCGATTCCGTATATGGGAGGTACCCATTCATGAGAACACACATTGTTAGACTGTGATAATAGTGGCCAGGTGACTTTGTTTACTCTATCTCGATCTTGAAATTAGATACAACACAGTCCGAACAACCGTAAATTGGACATGTAGAGACATTTAGAGCACAATTTTCTGGCTTAATAGATTTTTTTGTGGTCTTTTCTATTGTTAGATTTATGTCTTTGGTCCTCAGACAATATTTTATTCATTGTGTGGCGTCATATTTCATAAATACACACCCTTTGGGGTTGTAGCACGTGTTTTAAAACGTTCCGAAGGGTAATTTATACATCTGGTTTTGCCACTTCCGTTAGGTAAAAATTTCAAGGGGTCGCGACTCAAAAAAATTTAAGTAAATAGAAACCCAAACCTTTTACTTGTTGAAACTATTAGTAGCCATTTCTTGTTTACCAACATTCTAAAAGGAAGACTGGTAATAATTCTAAATAGCCAGCTTTAATTTTCTTGAGAATGTCAACAAGGAATAACAAATTGTGAATTGATTTTTTGTGATTAGCGTTGAAAGTTCCAGCGAGAATTAATTTTTTTGTAGTATTAAACCAAGAAAAGGTGACAAAAAACTACGTCATAGAGTTTCGAGCTGAATTTTCTTGTAGAAATAGCTATACATATAAATAGTAAAAGTACAAAACTATAGACAAGCGGTGTGCCAGCGAAAAATATTAAATAAGGCGCATTTAACAAAAAAATATATATAATAAATAACAAATAAAATAATTTTTTGGAAAAAAAAGAGTTTTAAAACAAAATCACTCATGCTAGTCGGTAACAAAAATCCGATAACAACAACATTCTGTAGAATTCACAGAATTATGGAAATCATAAGGCTAGTCAGACCCCCTTAGAAATTTTTCTATGACATTTTTTTTGTCTTTAAATATATATTTTTTTAATGTATTATACATCAAAAGACGTGTTTTTTAATTGCCTAGGGCGCTTAACTATTGCCATAAATGACAAAAAAAGTACCATTGTTTTATTAAAAAAAAACGTGTTTTAATTTTTTCTATGACATTCTTTTAGGTCTAAATTTTGAGAAAATACTGTAATTTTTTTTTTGTAAATAGGTAATATAAAAATAAAGGGCGCTTAACTATTTTCAACTTTATTAATCAATTATTTATTTAAATATTGTTGCCAATATAAACAAATCAATATCTCATAATTTACAAAATCTTAAAACATCAAATTAAACTTACTTGTCTAAAAAAATATGCTAAATATTATCACCATTTAATAATTTTAAAAAATCTTTTCAGTTTTAAGTATTTTTAATGTGAATTTACGTTAAAATTAGCGCTAAGTTCATAGGGTTTGCCACCAGAGCGCGCACGCTTCGCAAGTATAGTAAAGTGAAATCAGCTCGGAAATCAGGATAAAAGTCCTTTATTTTTACTTTTCGGTGTACAAGCGGCTGAAACTTTCATTAGATTATCCGAAATGGTCAACTACGACATTTTTTCATGGTTCAGATTATCAAAACTTGAAAAAAATCAAAATTCAGACTTTTTTAATATTCGTGTTTTTTTATCTTTATACCGAGCTATCTCAGAAACCATAAGAGATATGGAGTTGATTTTTGTTGGGTTTGAATGCAAAAACTTGAGCGATTTTGGTTATTTAATTGAAAGAATTTTATTTCCATTTTTAATATATTCTTTGATAACCTAAACTTGAACTTCCGGTGTTACGGTAATCAATTGTAGACGATGCGAACAAAATTTTTAATATTACAGATAGACCCTTACATTAAGCGAACGAAATTTAAAGAAATGATCTAGAAAGTTTTTAGTAAAGTCAGAATTAGATTATTTTTTGTGGATTTCAAGATATGATTTTTTTAAAACAATGACTCCCGGCATTGCTAGCGCATTGAGAGTTGGAAGGTTGTTTATACTCTAACGAATCGTATATGCCGGAAAAAACTAATATTTTAATAATAATGGTATTAATAAGGTAAGTGTGTTTTTTAGCATTTATTCATCAAGTGCTATCATCACGTAAGAAGACGACTACGAATTTGATTACATCATGTTTAGTTTATACAGAAAAGAAATTTAAAAATTGTGTCATATTATGTTTTAATATAAATAAAAATAATAAAATATTTTTAATAATTATTTAATACAATAAAAATCTCTTAAAGGTAAGTTTCTACTTCTTCTCGAATCGATAATTTCGGGAAGCAATGCCTTAAAATAAAAATCTTCTAATTTTGCAAACATTTCGATGCAAAAATTCTCATTTTTTTAATTTATTCTACGCTTATACCTTCTTCAGTATATAGGACGAAAAAACCTTTATTAACATTTGTAATGGCCATTTGTCCCTGTAGTTGGTACATGTACAAATGTTTTTCTTTTAACTTAATTTTTCCGTGGTCTAGAGTGCAACAAGTAATTTTCTTTTGTTTTACAGCTTCCTCAGGTGTCAAGTTTCTGGCGCTATAAGGACATTTGACTTCAATAACTGCAAAGAGTCTGTCTGGACTAGCAGCTAAAAACGGTTTATCCTTAAAAATTATGAGACCACACTTTTTCGTTCTTAAATTAGTAAACTGTTCAAATTTTTCAATAGCTTTTTCTTCGTTTTCTTGTCCATATCTTGTGCTTATATTTCCTTTAAATGTGCCATATAATAAAGTTTCTACCAGTTTCTTTGAGGAGGTTGTTTTTCGCATACTACACACTTTTCCGAAATTTGATGCGGTCAAACGTAGTTTTCTTTCATTCATCCATAATTGCGAAAATGCTTGATTTCTTGTTTTTTTTCTACATCTTCAAAATTTTTGGACGATAAGTTTTCTATAAAAATTTTTTTTTTCTTTTCAAATTCTTCTTGGTTTATGTCGGGTACTTCGTCGGAACATAAGCCATAACTGCTATCAGGCTCTGCAGATTTTTTATTTAACTTATAACGCCTAAAGTTCTCTCTTTTCCGTTGTTTAATAATCTTTTCACAATGTTTTTTCGTGTAAATACCTGCACCTTCTTTCACCAACTTTTTTTGTAACACTTTGTGATAAGCGCCGTGATTACTATTAAACGATAAGGCAGCTCCTTCACACCTTGTTGTATAACTTCCTTTAAAAGAAAAATTTATCCTTTTTCCTCCTACAAATTTGCTTATAATTGAATTATAGCATTCCGCCATATTATTGTTGACATTCTGTAACAAACTCCAAGCGTTACCTGCCACTCTTTTATTTTTATTCATTATTTCATCAAAGAAATTATTCTGTTGTAAAATGTCAACAACATTAATTTCTCCATTTACTATTTTAATATAGCGTTTCTCTTCTGTGCAAAACGGTCTATTATTTTCGATACATCTTTTGTGTTCACCAAACACATGTAAGGGCCCATTGCCAATATCTTTTTGCAGTTCTATTACTTTTTGATCAAACTGAATATCAGAATTTTTGCTCCAATATGCTATTGCTGAAGTGACAGCTATTCGTAATTTTTCTAGTTTGCTGCCTAAAATTTTTCTTTGTTCTACGGAAAAAGCAGTATTATTTTTTAATTCGTTAAGTTTTGAATAATAATTTCTTAAAACGTGGTTTTTACATTCTATTTTTGTAATATGAAATTGCGGTCCATATGGAGCAGCTTGCAAAACTTTTTTGTAAACGTTGCTGTCTCCATCCGCAATTAATTTTCCATATATCAAATTATGTAAAGCAATAGATTTTTTAAAACCCTCAACTATAACGTCCGCTTCCATAGAAGTTGATGTGCCATTATAATTTTTAAAACAAATATGATTATTTGTCGTTAATTTTTGATTTTGATCTTTGATTTTGTCGCAAACGGTGCAAAATTTAATGCGAACTCCCATGAATAGAAGTTTTTTGGTTTTTGCACCAATAATGCAGGCTACTCCTGAAGAAGCATTATAGTTGGTACGATAACTGCGTTTACTCCAGGCACCATCTGCAATTACAGCAATAATCGCAGTTCCATCGGAATTGACACTTCCATATTCTAAGGCAAGTTTCCGTACCAGTAACTGCAAACTCTTTTACGTTTACGGATTGGTCAATTTCAATCTCTAAATCCGAAGAAACAAATTCTGTAGAATCTTCACTAAACGAACAAGACGCATAATCTTCATGGTCCATGGAAACTAAGGAAATGTTGAGGTCAGAAATAGAATTACTTTCTTCGGATTTCTTGGAGAAGAGAGAAACGTTGGGGTCCGAAACTTCAGCAGTTTGTAGTACAAGCCGTTGTTTTAAATTATTTCGATATTTACGACTTTTGCGTCTAATAGACAAAGTGCGTTTTTTTAAATCATGTTTGCCCATTGTTTGCAAAAAATTAAAGAAACTATAAACCAAGAAATAACTTAAAAACTATTTTTAAAACAATTAGCTAAATATACCTGATTATCCGAAAAAATTGTTAGTGTCTTAAAAAAGACAGATTTTTAAAAAACAATACAACAATACAGAAAAAGAAAAAACTAAAAGCACACGTATTGACGAGCTAGACTTGTCAAGAATAACACAGTCAATGAAGCATTCAATCTAAATGCATTTCCAATTATATATAAATTTTTTTTGTTGCACCAAATTTCGCACTAAGCGGCTTTCGGCTCGATTCGTGGAAATGCAGTAAAACTTTTGTTTAGGTTTTGCTTTTACTATGAAATGAATAGAGGTGGATGTTTCTTATATTCTTATAACAAATGATTAAAAAAAATTATTATTATTAATTCATATATTTTTTTTAATTTTAAAAACCACTACCTGTTAAATAATGTTCGAAAACAAATTTTTAGTAAAGTTTAAAAAAAACTATTTCATAGATCGTAAATTATTATTATTTTTCTTATTATAATTATTATTATTATTATTATTATTATGTTAAACCCGGCAAAAGAATAAGAATCATTCCAACAATTAATTTTTTTATTCAAAAATTAATTGCTAAATAATCCCTACGACTTTTACACACCACTGACCCGGCAGTATAAACTTATGTCAGGCAAGACATCATTACGGATAAAATTATCAAGTAATGATGCTAAAAAAAATTATTTATTTTTATTATTATTATTATATTATTATTATTTTTATATTAATATTATTAGTATAAAAATATTAGTTTTTTCCGGCATATACGATTCGTAAGAGTCCAAACAAGCTTCCAACTCTCAATGCCCTAGTAATGCGGGAGTCACTGTTTTAAAAAAAATCATATCTTAAAATCCACAAAAAATAATCTAATTCTGGTTTCACTAAAAACTTTCTAGATCATTTCTTTAAATTTCGTTCGCTTAATGTAAGGGTCTATATCTAATAATAAAAATTTTGTTCGCATCGTCTATAATTGATTACCGTGACACCGGAAGTTCGACTTTAGGTTAGCAAAAAATTTATTGAAAATGGAAATAAAATACTTTTAATTAAACAACCAAAATCGCTCAAGTTTTTGCATTCAAACGCAACAAAAATCAACTCGATATCTCTTATGGTTTCTGAGATAGCTCGGTATAAAGATAAAAAAACACGAATATTAAAAAAGTCTGAATTTTGATATTTTTTTTCAAATTCCCATAATCTGAAACATAAACAAAATATCGTAGTTGGTCATTTTAGATAGAGGATAATCTATTTAATAAAATATAAATCGTTTCAGCTGGTACTACTCTGAAAAGTTAAAATGGACAATATTTATTCTGATTTTAGTGGAGTAAAATCGGCGTCCTAGGGGGACTTCTTTCTTAATTTAATAATAAATAAAATTTTATTAAAACAAAAATATTTTGATGTAAAAAAATAAAGATCAAATTTCTTCTTTGTCTTCATCTGATTTGTCGTTGGTCTCTTCAACATTGTTGCAATGCTGGCAAGATCAATCAATACAACAAGTTGTAGATAGCGATTTCAGATGGCCAAAATGATGCTTTACAAGACTGTAAAGGTCTCATCTGGTTATACCTCCATTTCAAAAATAAACGTTGCAATGCTGGCAAGATCAATCAATACAACATTTTGAACAATGTTGAAGAGACCAACGACGAATCAGATGAAGACAAAGAAGAAATTTGGCTTTTTTTTTACATCAAAATATTTTTGTTTAAATAACATTTTATTAATTATCTTTTATGGTTTATAATTATATCTATCAAATTACCATCAAGTAAGTCCTAAATAATTCATAATACTCGTATAGTTAGAATGTTAGGAGTACAAACGAAAAACTACTGTGCGAAAATGTATATTGAAGGCGTGTTGCGCGGAGCAGCGCGGCAAAGCCTTGTTTTAAAAAAATTATATTTTAGAAACTATTAGGTTTATTATTATATTTTTTTTTTAAAAACTTATTTAAAGTTTTGTAAATCCGAAAATGTACATTATATGGTAAAATTTTTAATAATTCACATAGCTTCCCGCAGGTTGAAATTGTCAATGCACAATTTCGCAACAAGTGACTTTGAAGAGCCTTTTCTCAAAAACAAAAGACTTTTTCTAAAATTTCTTATTACTGTTAGATGCGCTCTGGTTTTCTCTATAAGTGGACAAAGTTCCAAATTTTAGCTTAAATAATTAATTTATAAGCGTGATGTATGTTTTAAAAAACACGATTTTAGAAATTGTTTCTCCGACATAAAAAACATAATTTTACAAAGTTGTGTCCTACTAAGAAAAGTTGTAGATAGCGATTTCAGATGGCCAAAATGATGCTTTACAAGACTGTAAAGATCTCACCTGGTTATACCCCCATTTCAAAAATAAACGTTATTTTAGCCCGATTTTACTCCACTATTTGGCTTTACTATACTCATTCATCAGGTCAAGCAATAGCTATTTACATTCGTATGTGGTAGGCTTAATTTTACAGGCGACAGCTTTGTTTCAGGCCCGAGCTGAAAGCGAGGGCCTGATTAGTTGGAGCCTGTAAAATTAACTAACGCATAAGATTTGTATAATATTTTTTGTCCGAAAGAGTCAAATTCTCTTTTTTTGCGCCATATCAAAAGTTAGGTTAGGTACAAATAAATTCTAAAAACCAATAAAACGTACCCAAATGCGGCTTAAATACTCTGTCATTGCTTGCATAATTTTCTTTAAAACATGTTCAAAGGTCTTTCCAGTACTTTTATTCACACTTATAATTCTAAATTGATAATTACTATAAGAGATTCAAAATTTAACAATAATAATGACCATAGAAAAGAATAATTATAGAATAATGACATTTATTAAGTAGACACGAACACACGTTTTGAATAGATGGCGCTGTAGCGGTTTATTCTATATAAAATTGCAAATTATTTTTAAAATTATTTTAAATACATACGTTTTATTTTTTTAAGTTTATTAACTGTAACTTTTTCCAAAATATACTTTTATTCCTATAATTTTGTATTGTTAGTAATTAAATAAAACTCTTGCACTACGCGTTGTCTATGGACCTGTGACGTTTCAGCGATTTTTTCAATTCACCATTTTTCTATTAAATATAGCTTTATTTGTGGTAATATTTTAGGTACGTACACTTTGATACATAAACTTTATTACTGTAAGGTTAGTTTTTTCCTCAAGCATATCCTGTGGTAGTTGTAACCGTACAATGTGAGACCCGGTGTTTTTCTCATTTTTACCGCACAGTTTCCAAAAGGCCGACTTACTATTGGTGGATGCACAACTATGATAGCCTACTTTACAATACGGGAGGACAAAAAGGTATTTCGGGTTGCCGAAACGATGAAATTCAGCGGGGCAGATTAAGGGTCATACTAGCCATAATATACTGGCGATGCCGATTACTGAGCAGTAATTGTACTATTTACACACAATTCGAGCTACAGTATAAATTTTCCAATAAATAAATAAATGTAATTTATTTACTAATGCTTACACTTTACACTCATTAGGACATTAGCATGTATTATCGGTAACTAAATTCTAAAATATATTATAAAGTCCAATGGGCAGGAGAAACCGGTATGTCTTTTGCTTTTGACTGTTGAGTTTCATTTGGTTAAAAATTAAATTTTAGTGTTTATATTTGCAATTTTCTAATTTTTTATTTTAATAAATACTTGTATTTGCTATAAAATAGTTTTTGAGAAAGAGAGGAGGAGGCGCATTGTAATTTAGCCTAGGGGCGCTAACAACTATAATCCAGCCCTGCACAGACGACAATTTTGTGTAATTGAGGCCGCAGGCAACAATTTTTATAAATTTTAAGAATCCCAGACAATAGTTTAGGTAAAACTGGAAGCCACTGGCGACAGTTTTATTAAAATTGGGAGTTGGACGTTGGAGAAAACAATTTATATAATAATTTGAAGCCGCAGATGACAGTTTAATAATAATTAAGAGTTACAGGTATTATTTATTAATTAACTAAAGATTTACTAATTTTGTCAGAACGCAAAATATGATATATGTATTTCTGATAATTTTTTATAAATTAAAGATGAGAATGTTTTTGTAATTTTTGATACTGGAAAGCGATATTTTACTAGTTGTGGAAGCTAGAAATAATATTTTACTAATTTTGAATTTTGAAAGAGTCGAAAGGGACTGTTTATTAATTTCAAATTAAAAAAAAACCTTAGAAAAGCTTTTTCTTGTTACGGGCTGATTTCAAGTATAAGATAATACCGGTAGTATCTTCGTTTCCATGGAAAAATAAACAAATTCGAGGTTGTGATTCACTGTTGTCATGGAAAAGTATTAAAATTTGCAATACTACCGGTATTATCACAACTTGAAATCAGCCCATTAGAATTTAGTAATTCTAGCGAATTTCCGTTAAATTTTGATTTATTAAATAATTGGTGTTTTAATCGATTATTATTAATATTACTAGTAGCAGTCGACCAACTATCGTTGATACCACTCGACCGACTATCCTAGTAGTAGTCGGCCAACTATTATTAGTAGCAGTCGGCCGAATATCGTTGGTAATAGTCGACCGGCTATTTCAGTAGAAGTCGACCGACAATAATAAGCAGCAGTCGACCGACTATTATTAAAGAACGTCGACGTAATTTTTCTTCTTATGGCTAGTTGCTAGTTTTTTTTTAATGTACAGTCTGTATTTACTATTCTCTAAACCAAACCACCGGTTGAAAGTAGTTTTTTATTGCCAATTCACTAGTTCCTATTCAGCCATAATTCTCGTCAGTGTAGCCAACCTAATCTGGGTTGGCTGCAATTGAATAAAGCTGCTATAAAGGTAAGTTATCAATAATAATAATTTGATCCTGTTGCGTCAACAACTTTTTTTGAGATTTCTATTATTTGTAGTATTAGACCTAGAAGTAACGACAAAAAACTACGTCGTAGAATTTCGAGCTGATTTTTTTTTGTTACCCCTGAAGATTCTTTCTCACAGTGTAAGTGTAATTTTGCCACGGCGCGCAAATGACCCATGCACAAATTTATAGACCATAAAATAATTGCAAAATTCGAAATCTCTCAATTAAAATGTCGTGAAACTATAAATTAATAAAGCTTCTAAGTTGGTGTCGGCGTAAAATCCCTGAAACCAGGAAATTCCGCCACGCTTCGGCACAATAATGTAATTCCAATTTTCCGGATTTTCCGGATATGTCATTCCCTTTGGTGAAAGCCTAATTAGGCCAAGAATTCTGTCCAAAACTCGATGCAAATGCACTAGAACCGTCGTATGTTATCGCCTACACTAGCCTTGGCATTGGGGCAATTAAAATGTTTGTATCGGGTATGACGCAATTGTTTAGTGTAGTCACGTGAATGGTCAGATTATAACATTTTCCGTAAAAAGGTGTTGGTTTAGTCTGTATTTTTCGAGATTTATGGCTTCGTTAAACAATTCAAGCCGCGTCTTTAGGGGATTATATCTTAGCTAACGTAATAGATGACTTTTATGACAGCTGAAGAAAAAGTCGATTTTTAGACACAACTACACAATTTAATTTCAGCATCAAAGTCGGAATTTTAAACAGTTTCGGAAGCGTAAGATTTAATTTCGAGGAAATATGAAGCCACTAGGAGAATATTTATTAAATAAATTACCGAATTATATGAGGGCCGAGACTGCATTCTTGTTGCAGAGCTTATTACATATTCAACTGACACAGTCAGCTTTTCCTTCGGATTATTTCTAACACTGACTGAAATGACTGATTTTAAAAATGTAGCACTTGTCAGAAGAGACGACTAGGTAACATATTATCGTCTAAATCCAGTTTATTTAACACTCTCCCTTATTTACTGTTATCATTTAATTTAATTTGTTTGAGTTTCTTCCAATTTAACTTTCCGCTCAGCCACAATTTACACCGTAATAGCCCTTAAAACAAAATTTAAATGAAAAAAATTAATGGCTAATCAAATATAGAGGTATTTCTGCAATAATATAATATACTTAGACTATGAAACATCAATAAAACCGACTTTATACTTGTCATTGGACATAATTACAATCTTAATTAGTCGTGTAATGGTTAATTTATTTATCCTGGCTCTAATTACGACGTTTCGATGAGCAAAATACTAAACAAAAATAATAAAAAGCAGGTCCACTAATTTTTAGTAACGCAAATATTTATACCTAAATAAACAAAAACAAGTGTAAGAACACTCTTTGATAGCTTAATTCAATAATTTCTTTATAATTATAAGGAATATAGATACAAGTAATAAACACGACAAACTTTAACATAAAATATAGTATAATCTTTCAAGACCAATTTCTTTATTAGTATTAGCAGATACACAGAAAGCATTTGAAGAACTGTCAGACTAATGTTTTGTGTTAAAAATTTCTAAGTCTCTCTCGTATTATAACTCTCTTTATTCACCACGTATTTCGTGTGCTTGAAAGACTGAACCAGCATTAGAACAGCTCTCTTGAAGATCCGTTGTGACGACATTTTCGCTCTTGTATTCAATCTCCCAGGCATCTACAATCAGAGACTAAAGAAGGATAGAGGCTACAAGACCTGAAGTCCAAGAAACTAAAGCTAGAAAAGCTGGCAAAGACACAGCTACAGCAGAACGAACACCTGAACAAACTAAAGCCACAGAAAGTGAAGCTTGAGACCAAGATGGTTCAGGAAGACAAATTTTTAGGTGTTCTTGCAGTGTAGTCTTTTTGTTATCAAAAGCCTCGCATATGTCTTTGTGTCTTCAAATAAATATGATCTTAACAAATAATTGAGTTTAAACATATGCAATTGCGAAGAAGAAAGACGGCCATATAGACATTAATGTGTCTCCAAAATAAATACGATCTTAACACATAATTGAGTTTGAACATCCATATGCAATTCTGAAAAAAAAGAAGGCCATATAGACATTAGTTTTGTAAAAAATTTCTGATAAAAACGACAAATTTTCTAAGAAATTACTGGCGAAAAAAAGAAAAGCTTTTTCTTGTAATCAAGAACCAAACATATGCAGATCTTCAAATTCAAGCAAATTAATATCGAAGGTAAGAAATTAGAACTGCTTAAAAAAGAAGGTAACAGTCTCCTCCGAACAGGTTCTAAAAAAACTAAGTTCACATTTGAAAAATTGAATAAAAATCCAAGAGATTTAAATTCTTTGATAAGTGTTTAAAAATCTGCAAAAACTTCATCAAAAGAACCAGCAAACCCAAGTACCAAATGTTTTAGAGACTAGTTTGATCAAAAGACTTTGTTGGTAGAAAAGAAATCTGGTGTTTCTGGCAGAGCAAATTTGCAGAAGCACTGTAACGTTAAGAGAGGTAAGGAAATAAATCAAGAATTAAATCTTTAGCATTTTGAAAAAGTACATCTTTTTCAGTTAACTGAAAGAACTGAAGAAGTTTCAGAACCGGCGTTTTTAGCTAAATATGATCTCGTAGCATTAGCAACTGCAGCTTCACAGCCATTTTTAACACCAGCTTGAAGCTGAATAAATTCCAAGTAATTAGCAAGCTTCTCTGAAGTACAACAATAAACAAGTTTCGAAACCAAAAAGCAAAAAGTCCAACCAATAACAATTGAATAAATGCTACCATCTTTTAAATAAGGCACATAAGGATGTTCCATACAAAAAAGAAGTAATTTTACATTTTACTTTGCCTGACAACATAATATTGCAAAAGTTGATAATCGGGAACAATAATTGTTGTCCTGTTTCTTCTACAAATTTTCTAATATGTCCTTTAGATGTTGTGGTTCCAGCTACTGAACCCTTACCGAAAGCTATAATACTATTTTGAATTTCTTCTTCGTTAACCGTGAGAGTTACAAAATTACCATCCGTTGGTTGAAGATATTGAAGATCACGAGACCGATTAGGATGCTTACTTCCCAACTTCTGAAGAGCAAAAATGTCATCTTTTGCAAAGCAATCTTAAAAAGCCAAAATCTTAATTTCTTCTTTGATATCCCCATCAGTTAATTTAGTTTCGGTAATTTTAGGGTTTATTGTGGTTGGATACTGTATTAGTAATCTTTGGAATTTGGCGGCATATTGCGGCGTTATCCTTCACTTTCGCAGTAAAAGACTTTTTTGAGTGACTTTATCCAAAGGAACATGAAGAACACGGTACAATAATAACAAAAGTTCTTCCCAAGATTCCGCACTATTTGAGAAAAAATTATTATTTTTAGTTGAATAAGATAAGTGCTTTCTACATATTTTAATATGCTAGTTATTAGAACATCAAAATTAAATCTGTTTTCAAAAATTATAAGAACAGAAATTGTTGTAGTTAGTGAAAACTGGCTTCGTGCAGTTAGGAAAATATTTCGTATCGCGTCCATCTCTGGTCCAGGTGCTCGAAAAACAGAATTTCTAGTCCGCGTGTTCATTTCTTGCACGAGTGAATAATTCAACAGTAATTTGTATTCAAAAACCGAAGTAAACGGTCATGGTGAGTTCGTGTATTCAAATGAGAATGCCACGGAAGGGCCTAATTGTTATTTCAAACTGATCGAACAGCTCACCATTACACGACTTACGAATTTTGATTGGTACTAACAGTAATTCTAAACAATTAAATCATCGCCCGTAATATTCTATTTCAGTTCTAGACCAGAAATTTTAAGTTTAACGAATTGACAGGACGCGTTAATTAAATTGCTTGGCGCGTGTGGAATGCTTTATTATAATGTGGAAGTGACGACTGACATTCAAAATTGTAACTCATTTTCATAAGTTGCTTTTCGAGAAGCGTGAAATGAGGCAGTTTTTATTTAGTCTTCTGTTGATGTTATAGTGACTGTAATTTTCAGATTTATAGCACAAACTAATTAAGTAACGTTTGTCTTGTATATCACTGGGCATGATGAAACACACAGAAATAAAACAAGATAAACTATTTACTTTTTGATTATTAAATTAATTTAAATAAAACCCAATTAACTAAGACAGGTATTGTGTTTCGGAAAAAAAATAAAAGTTATTCAATAGCAGCTTTCTAAATGAATTTTTTCTTCTTTCAAAATAACTGTTAAAATTATTAGTTAAACATAATAAACGTTCTGCGTGATGTTGCAATTATATCCTGAATGATTATTGGCGATTCACATGCTATCCGCTTGGGATTAGAAAAATATAGTAGCGATTGGATTGTGAATCATCCCAAACTTCGGCTATCTTGCAATTAGTGAATGAAGAGAAGAAGGCAGTTTTTTTGCCTGAGATAAAGCAACAAAGTCAGTCAGCAATTCAACCTGTATTTCCCTATAAATAGCACTGTCACAAATTTCAGAGTTTTTGAATTGTGCTTTCACGTTACTTGATATGTTGTTTCAAGATAGTCAACGTCTTTATGGATAAAAGCAGCATGTAGTAAATAAGCATTGCATATTTTCTGACAGTTCTTTTGAAAGCGCGATTGCATGTTGAATATGTAATTCAGTCAATGCGTATTTTGGTCACTACAAACCGTGATGGATCTGAGACCTAAACTGCATTTGCAAGTAGCGAAAATATCTCGAAGGAATACCAATTAAAAAATAACAAACTTTGAAAATAAATTTAGCTTGAAGGTTTTAATTCTTGGTGGAGCAGTTAAAGTGGGTTTATTGGCTATAAGAGCAAAGGTATTGTTGATTCTGTTGAGAGTTACAGGTTTAATTAAAGTCGCACCAGACGATAAACACATTGAAATATTTTGTCTGATCGGAAAATAGTGATGCGTGTTCTGGCTTATCGTGTAATTAAGTTGAAAACATGCCCCAAACTGTAAAAAAAGAAGTTCCCACTTGGTGGTCCAAGATTACACAGTCATTAAATTCCCGAAAATTTTTGCCTGAAAATTACACCGTATTATGCGTGCAACTTTATTACGAATTAATTTAAATGGTAATTTAACAGCTTCATCAAGCCGAGGATACTAATTACGACTTCCCGGTACTAAATTATATAAAAAAGCAAAACCTTGCGTTGACATGCGAAGAAACAAACAAGTAGGACACCCGTAAATCACACTTTTGCCAACTCAATCAACTTTGGATAAGTTTGTATCAATAAGAACTTGCGGAAATCACAAACTTCTATAATTTTCCGGTTATGACATCACGAATTGATGACTCTATATACTGGGCGGAAATGGATTAACATCGCACGTTTGCGAAACCATCTGTTCCAGTTGAGTTATTACCAAAACGCCAAAAAAATAATTAGAAAAGTCGCACTTCGCGCAATCGGTTTTTCTTAATTAATCGAGTGACCCAATTTCCAGACCAATAAAAATTCATATTAGAGCTTGGTGGGTGCTAAATAGCACGTTTGGTGAAAGCTTTCCCGTTATTTATTATTCAGAAGGGTACCCTAAGTTTGGTTAATTTTTTAGAAGGACATAAAAGACCGGAATTTATTATTAAACACTGTTAATCCTTGTTTTTATTTATTTTACAAATTCATTATATGAAAAACATTGCTAAAGAATTACATCATTTTATAGCGAACCAGATTTTTACTACGTATTTAATTTTTATTTAGTATTTTTAGTTGTATTTTTAGAGCCCGAATTTATCAGCATACAATCACTATAAACCATTTTTTGCCGGTCCGATAAGCTAAAAAGGCCTGGTAAAATACACAATTACTGAAGTACTAACAGCTATCTTATATCATTTACAAATCCTAGTATAAAATCTAAAAAAATGTAAAAATCTATATACCTAGTGTACAAAATATAAAAAATTTAGGTAACCTAGATAAGCTAGTAAGACATCACATTTCTAGAATTTTAAAAATTCATAAATTGTAGGCAATATAAAGAACTACGATAATAGGAATCTATTGGGCCAATTTCAAGTTGAGATACTACGGGTAGTATCGCAAATTTTAAAACTTTTCCGTAGCAACAACCAATAAAAATCTCGAATTTTATTAATTATCTATGGAAACAAGGATACTATAAGTATTATCTCAACTTGAAATTAACCTACATGACTATAAAATCCACAGAAATTTAAAAGTAAATTAAATAAATTAAAGTGGTAAATTAATTAAATTAAATTAATCTATAAAAACCACAAAAATGTAAAAATCTACATAGATTGCAATAACCTAAAAAATCTGAAAAATATAGGTACAAAAAGTTTGAAATCTAGACAATCTAGGGTATTTAAGACAAATAAAAATTCTATAAAATTTAGGTAATCTACGAGTAGATCAAATGGTAATATACTAAATCACTAAAATTTAAAGCAATTACATTCTAAGCATTATAAAAAATGTACAAAAAAGACAAAAAAAATTAAATTTAATATCAAAAAATCCACAAATATGTAAAAATCAACATAGAGTACAACCTAAAAAATCTAAAGAATAGACAAAGTTCAAAATGTTTCTAAATCTAGGCAATCTAGAACATTTAAGACAAATAAAAACTCAAAAAAATTTGGTTAATTTAGTCCAGTTGATGAATTACTAGAATCTAAAGTATTTACAAATTATAAGCGAATTAAAAATCTACAAAAAAACAAAAAAAATTAAAATACATGGCCATAAAGTTTATACTACTTAAAGAGTAGAAAACCCAAAAATCTGAACAAAATTTAAACCGTTTAGAGAAAAAAGTTCAGAAAAATTTAAAACAAATCAAAGTTCTATAAAATTTAGACAATCTAAATCAGTTAGTAAATTACAAATTCTAAGCGTTATTAAAAATATTAAAAAAAAATATTTACACATTCTAAGCAATACAAAAAAAACCTAGAAAAAAAAACAAAAATAATAAACTTATGGCTATAAAAAAGTGTAGAAAATCTAAAAATCTGTAAACAGTCCAGAAGGTTTGAAAATCTAAGCAACCTAAAAAAATTAAAACAAAAATCAAAATTCTATAAAGCAATCTAGATCAACTAGTAAATTGATAATTCAATAGAATTTAAAGTATCTCTAAATTTTAAGCAATATAAAAGTAGAAAAAATAAAAATTATATCTATAAAAACCACACAAATGTAAAAATCTACATAGATTGCAAAAACCTAAAAGATTTGAAAAATATATAAACAGAAAGTTTCGAAATCTAGACAATCTAGGGTATTTAAGACAAATAAAAATTCTATAAAATTTAGATAATTTAGATCATCTAATAATAAGTTACTAAATTATTAGAAACAAATAAAAATTCTATAAAATTTAGGTAATCTACGAGTAGATCAAATGGTAAGATAATAAATCACTAAAATTTAAAACAATTACATTCTAAGCATTATAAAAAATGTTCAAAAAAGACAAAAAAAATAAAATTTAATCTCAAAAAATCCACAAATATGTAAAAATCAACATGGAGTACAACTAAAAAATCTAAAGAATAGACAAAGTTCAAAATGTTTCTAAATCTAGGCATTCTAGAATATTTAAGACAAATAAAAACTCAAAAAAATTTGGATAATTTAGTCCAGTTGATGAATTACTAGAATCTAAAGTATTTACAAATTTTAAGCGAATTAAAAATCTACAAAAAAGAGAAAAAAATATAAATACATAGCCATAAAGTTTATACTACATAAAGAGTAGAAAACTCAAAAATCTGAACAAAATTTAAACCGTTTAGAGAAAAAAAAGTTCAGAACAATTTAAAACAAATCAAAGTTCTATCAAATTTAGACGATCTAAATCAATTAGTAAATTGCTGAATCACAAAAACTTAAAGCATTTACAAATTCAACAGACGTGAATTTATGTGTTATTAAAAAAATTCAAAAAAAAAATGTAAATTTGTTGCTATAAAATACAAAAATATGTAAAAATTTATATAAAGGATAAGAAACCTAAAAAATCTGAAAAATAGAAAAATTTCTTCTGGAGTACTTAAGAAAAAAATCTAGAAAATGACAACTTAGATCAACTAATAAATTACTAAATAACTAGAAATCAAAGTATTTACAGATTCTAATCAATACAAAAAAACCTAGAAAAAAAACAAAAATAATAAACTTATATCTATAAAATAGTGTAGAAAATCTAAAAATCTGTAAACAGTCCAGAAGGTTTGAAAATCTAAGCAACCTGAAAAAATTTAAACAAAAATCAAATTTATATAAAGCAATCAAGATCAACTAGTAAATTGATAATTCAATAGAATTTAAAGTATCTCTAAATTTTAAGCAATATAAAAGTAGAAAAAATAAAAAAAAATATATCTATAAAAACCACAAAAATGTAAAAATCTACATAGAATGCAAAAAACCTAAAAAATCTGAAGAATATACTAAGTCCAAAAATTTTCAAAAATCTAGGAAGTTTCGGGTATATAAAAGAAATAAAAATCTAGAAAATTTAGACCAACAAATAGATTACTAAATCACTACAATTCAAAATTCACTAGAATTCAGCATCAAAACAATACAAAAAATGAAAAAAAAAATTAAATTTGTGGTTTTAAAAGAGTGTAGAAAATGTAAACAACACGTAAACAGTCCGGAAGGTTTGGGAATCGAAGTAATCTAAAAAATTTAAAACAAAAAATCAAAATTCTATAAAATTTAGGCAATCTAAATTAACTAGTATATAATAAGTCACTGGAATTTAAAGCATTTACAAATTCTATACAATGTAAAAATGTACAAAAAAGAATAAGAAGATTTAAATTTCTAGGTATAAAATCTACAAAAAGGTAAAAATCAAAAAATGCAAATAACCTAAAAAATCTGAAGAATGTGAGTCCTGAAAGTTTATAAATCTAAGCAATCTAGAATATTGAAGTCAAACATTCTGAAAACTTTAGGTAATCTAAATCATGCAATAAATTAACAAATCTCTAGAATTTAAAAAAAATCTGTATTGTTATTGAAATAAATATAAAATTGACAGCTAATACTGTCAAATTAAGAAGAATCTTTGTTTTCAAAAATGCATTGTACTGTCCATTTCAGAGGTTTTACTACTGGCATTGTTTCAATTCAAAAAAGAGTAGGCCAAAGAAAATGCCAAAATCTTTTGTATTTGTAACAATTTATAACCTACTACTTTAAAAAAACCACACTTAATTATGAAGATTAAGAAAGTCGATAAGTTTATTAGAATGTTAAAACAAAGCTCGAGATATGCAAAAATCCCGGACTAAAATAAATTTCGACAGTTTTTTTTGCTCGAGATTTTATCGACTAGAGTAGAGACAAACCCAATTCGTGCTCACAATAATTTTTCCCGACGCCGCCAACTTTCCTATTTGCATTTCTACCGTTCTCTTTGCAATTTCAATTTTGCAAATTACGCGAAATTATTTAGCTTCATTGATAATTAATTTTTCTTGAAATAGATAGGTGTTAGTGTTAGGAAATCTAAACCGTAGAAATAACGCTGAAATTGTTTTGTATCAAATTATGATGATGAGGAAAAACTATTTTCATTTTTGCGTTTCTAAGCTCGCCAACATTTGTATTTTTCCCAAGAAATAAAATAAGTTATGCCTTTTGGGTTAGAAATATTGATAAGTTATGATTGCCTATAGTCGGATATGACATTCGCAATGGTCCTACATTTGAAAAATATACAATCGGGTTGTTATCAGTATTGATTCTCGTTCAGACTTTCTTCCACTTTAGTGAGTCTATTTTACACGATTGTTCAAAAATATTTTTCTGAACGAAACTCGCACGATAATAAAGCAGTTACGCAAATTCTCCTGAGCTTTGTTTTCGGGTCCTGATAACTCGAATAGTTTAAGAAAGTTATTCGAAACAATTTCAGAGAGAGAAAAGTGAGTTTTTGGTGCTTATTACACTTGTGGCGACTTCATTTGCTAATGAAGGATTGTTTTCAGGCCGAAATCGGCGAAATAAACAATGAGTTATTGTTCACATTTGCGAACAATAGCGCCAGGAAAAAAATCAAAAAGATGACTGAGTTTCGAGTTATTCAAACCGTATTGGCGACTAAACGACCTGAAATCTGGATTTGGGTCGCTAGGGACTGTTTTCCCTCATATTAAAAACATGTCTGCAATTTAAATAGTTGCTAAAATGTAAAATAATTGCGAAGTCGAAGTCGAAACGTTAGGGAAATTTTGTTTCGTTGAATGCTGACTTTCTCGATAATTTCAAGCAACGACTTTGAAATTACCTTGACATTGACTGTTATAATAAAATGGTGGAACGGCTTGATAAGATGTTATTACTAGTCAGTCGGCAATATCAGAGTTGTTTGTCTGTTGATTTTTAATTTCGGGAGAGATTTTTGTATGAAACAGATAAGAAAACAAATTTTTATCTTTATTGTTCGACGTAATGGTAAATTAGAACGCATTTGACTGTTCCATAAATAAATAGATGACACAAAGATGACATAACAAAGTGTAGGTAACCATAACAGATCCGACGAAAATTGCGGGGAAAAAATATCTAAACAAAAAATTCGTTTTTCGGGTATCTATTACACCCACGGTTCTTTAGAAGTGGCAAAGGTCAGAGCATTCCCCGCCCTTTTGGTAATTTATCACTCTTTGTGGCAGCAACAATATGTAGATAGTTTAACATCGCCGACCACTATGGAGGTCCAGCTATTCATCAAAGTTTAGAGGCTAATATGGCACAAGTATCGGATTAGCTTCCTGAAATCTGGGAAGGTGGAGTTGTACATATCTTCGAGATAATAATGAAAGATGAATAATCAACTTCCTTTCAGGTTTCATTGTTCACAGACATACTTAATAATGTGATGCTCATTGATACGATCATGTAATTTATCTTAGACACTGATGAAACAACGAGTAGCAAATCTTTCATTTATAACAGAGGCGGAAAGCTAAGGTCAAGACCAATGACGGCTTCATCAGATTTCCTCAAACAGAAATTTCTTCACGCTATGTGGAATTCCGTGACCAAAATTGACAAAATTAGTGGACCCACTTCGGATAAATTATAATGATGATTTTCTAAATTACCACCATCTACTTCAAGCTGACTTTATGTCATAAATTAGAATTTGTGCAAGATCATGATTATAATTCATTATGACATAATAACGCAGCAATTAGTAATGCACTTTCCCACGTTATTTTTTTTTTGTCAATAACAATTACACCTCCAGGACCTCAATTTCTCAATTAAACTAAGCTTCATTTTGCCCTAATTAGTAATGCCAGTGACTGCGCCCAAAAAATCCAATTTTTTTTTCTTAATTTTTTAATTTAATCAAATTGATATTTGTAGAAGAAAAAATTCTATTATTTCAAATGCCAACGTTATTGTTATTGTCAAACCAGAGATGCAGTTGGCTTTAAAAAAATTGGGAAATGAACTTTAACCTAATGTGAATTGGAAATTTAATTTGTCAATTAATGTCTATTTGTGTCATTTCTGACACATTTCTGATACATGAGTACAGTTTTTTAACCTAAATTCTAAAAGGCCGTTTCAAAATATAAAAATGTAATAAAATCTGGCAAAATTTTTTAAACATTTTTCTGGTGTTCCCTGAACAGATTGAATTTGTTTAATTTATTGAAGTTCAGACCTTATAATACCCATTAAATCCTACAGTTTTTGTGTTGAGTCGTAGCTAAAGCCATTGGGACCTAAGGCAAAATTTTTATTTTTTGCCCTTCAAAATAACAAGTACTTACAGAATCAATAAAAAAATCTAACAAACTATAAAAACATAAAAACTGTGTTGAACAAATAATGTTGTCTACCGGATGTTCCAGCTCAGCTCCTATCTTCTACAGCTCAATTATTATTTTATTTATAATCAGCATGGCATCTCAGAAAAATATTTTTGATTGTACAGGATGTCCTAAAAAATGTGGCGACATATTAATGATACAGTCGATTAAACAGAATGATACTATTTATTTGTGTCCATTAGGATACCTTTTAGTTAGTTATTGTATATCCAAATTATCTGTCAAATTGTGTCATAAGGTTTACAAAAAAAAAACAATACCAAAAAAACTTGTTTTGTCAAATATTTTAATAAAAATTTCGATAAATAAATATCGAAAATGGCTTTATTAAACACTAATGTACCAATTTTTTTTTTAAGCCATGTAAAAATGACAAATTTGGTTGCAATTTAAAAACCCAAAATAATTTTGAATAAACGAAGCAAAAATTAATCTTTTTATTAATTTTGAAATCTAGAAACGTAATTTTATAAATTTTAGAAACCAAAAACAATATATTTCATTACTTTTTAAATCAATACATTTCTTTGAATTTAATTAACGC
Organism: Tribolium confusum; assembly: GCA_029207805.1. Taxonomy (NCBI): domain Eukaryota; kingdom Metazoa; phylum Arthropoda; class Insecta; order Coleoptera; family Tenebrionidae; genus Tribolium; species Tribolium confusum. Next base: position 5,677,905 of record JALGAY010000004.1, read on the forward strand.
AAAGCAGTTTTGAGATAGGAGGCAACAATCAGTATTTTACTAATTTTGAAATTAATTGACACAATTTTATTAATTTCAGGAGCCATAAGCAATATTTCTTATCAATTTCTAGATCAGTAAAGTCAAAAACAAACTTTTCTGTAATTTAGAAAACCAAAGAAAACATTTTTTGTTAGTTTTTATATTAATAACGGTAGAAGAGAGATTTTCTTCCAAATTTAGAAACTCGAGACAGTTTTGAGGTAACAATCAAAATTTTACTAATTTTTAAAGTTAAAATTTTACTAATTTTAGAAGGGAAAGGAGATATTCCTTACCAACTTTTCAATTAATAAAAGAGAAACTTTTGTTTTCGTTTTTGCGACTGTAAAGCAACGTTTTACTGATTTTGAAAGCCGGAAGTTATATTTTAACAATTTTGAAAGCGATGAAAAGAACATTTCTTATCAGTTTAAAAACATTTTTTTTATTTTCCGTTCCGAAGACAAAATTGACTTTTATCAGTGTTTGAATTAATAGGGACAAAAGCGATATTGTCCCTATTAATACGCAATTTTACTAATTATAATTTTAGAACCAGGAAACGATATTTCTTATCAAGACAACATTTTTCCTCATTTGGAAAACTAAAAACAACTTCTACTAATTTTCGAATCCAGAAGCAATATGTTATACTAATTTAAAAGGCCAGGACGATATTTTAACAACATTGGAGGTAGAGTTGATGGATTTTGAAATCCAGACGCAATAATATTTCTTGTCAGTTATTAAATTAATTAGAATTAGAAACTCCAAACAGTTTTTTGGGCCGAGACAGCAATCAGTATTTTACTAATTCTGAAATTCGGTGTTGTAATTTCACTTATAATTAATTTTAGAACAGAGAAGCGATATTTGTTAGCAGTTTCTAAATCACTAAAAACAGAGGCACAGTTTTTTGTAATTTTGAAAACCAAAGACAACATTTTACCAATTTTCGAAGCCAAAGATAGCATGTTATTAATTCTGATAGCCGGAAACGATGTTTCAATAACTTTGAAATAGATAAAACCACATTTTTTCTTAATTTTAAAAGTCGGAGACAACTTTTTTCAAATTTTAAGAACGTAAGACAGTTTTAGAAGAATGATCTACTTCACTGCGTGTCGTGCAACTAAAACATTGCAGAAATGACACTCAGAGAATTTTCGGAAAGAATCAATACACTTAGGAGATTATAAGGAAAACTGTTCTTAAGACAATCAAATTTTTATTTTGGTTTTATAGTTAAAATAGCACCAAACATTGCTACTTTCTTCTTAAAGCACGTATCTTTAAATCAGTTATCAGAAACAAGAATTTATTAATAGTGTCGCCTATATAACCTTCGATAGGTTTAAACTTTTTTTGTGTGCATAGAGATGCTAATTTTCGATGAAAGATTTTTTTGTAAACTACTCCCCTGGCACTGACCTAGGAACAGGAAATTTGTAGCTTTAACCTCTCGGGAAAGCACTTGAGCAAGCTCTCCTTCATCATGTGTTTGATGAGTGTTCATTCATGCACCCTTTACACCCCAGCAATTTTTTTTTCTTTTTTACGCTGCTAAGACGCGATAAGCTGTCGATAGCCACTTTTGGTGCCTTTGGAGCATTTCGATCGAAACGGTGATACCAGTGATCAAAGCGGCACAAACAAGGGAACTGCTTGCAGGCGCAATTATTGTCATCATATCAAAAGGGCGAAATTGAAAAGAAGGGAGTCATTATAAATACATAAAGGGTAGCTCAGGTCCGCGATTATGGTGCGATTAGGCGATTAGATAAACCACTTGTTAAGTAGAATAAATCAAATTTCAGTGGTAATTGTAGCGCACTAAAGTGCCACATTTATTGACTAGGCAGAAAAATAAATACTTTAGAGTCTATCAAAGTCTTTCAGATGCCAAAACATTTTTTTAAATGGTAAATTGGTTTTGTTTTTGGCAACTTGCGGATGAGAAAGCACCAAAACACCGGTTCTATTTTTGGTTTTGTATTTGGCGAAAGTGGTGTGTAAATATTGTTTTGGTTACATAATGGAAGAGGCTGTAACCTTGACAATTCGGGGGTGTCTTACCTTGAGCAGTAGATGAATGGGTGGGCTGATCGTAGGCGCTTTTTTCTTTTCGTGTTGGCACAGACACGACTTAATCCACGGCATTTTCCTAATTACTACGTTACACCTTATCCTAATTACTTGACACTAGTCTAGATAAGCGACTTAAGTTAGATAAGCACGATCTATAATGAATTTTAAATACGCGGACTACAAACTACAGCCGATTTAAAATTCATCATAACATCACGTGGGTGTTAGTAGAATTTAGTAGCGCGAAAGCCCGGCATTTGGGCAGCTTTCAGAGCTCTTCCGATGTTTAGCGCTCGGCTTCCCGGACGCAACTGACGCGCGCTCCGGTCCGGAACTTGGAAAACTCAGCCTCTGTACCCCTGCAGTTCGACTACCGAAGGTTGCGTTCATAGGAAGTGTGCTAGCATTGTTCGTTGAACTTCATTGTTTAAGTCTTGGACAATTGTTGACTACCTGGACCTGATTTTTCAACGATCACGTGGACTCAAATGTCAGCTGCTGACACTGATGGGAATAGAAATAGATAATGATGCGACATTCTATTACTATTATTGGCAAGAGTGGGTTTGATACATTTCCGGAACTGCCCACTGGAATTTTCAAATCATCAACAAATACCTCTTTTTATTTATATAAAAATACTAGATGCGGATTTGTTCAATAGATTCTTTTACGCTCAAATGCACAAAAGAAAAACTACAAGTTTTTTGAATAGACCAGAACATTTATTATGGATGATACAGCTGCTGAAAATACTGCTACAAAACACATTTTTGCAACTCTTGTATTACACAAGTTTCTTTAGTTTTGAAAATATCAAAAACACTATTAAAATCTTCAAAAACTTTATATTTATCAGTAGTTAATACATTTATCTAATTTTTTTTAGAAAATAAAATTTTTTTTATTATTATTATTATAAAAAATTATTTAATTCTCAATGTCTAAAGATTTATAAGCTCTGAAATGTTGGAAGTAAAGTAACAAGAACAAAAATAAAAGTCTAATAAGAAAAAAGAAAAGTTCAATAAAAAAAAGTCCTATAAGTAGGAGTATTGGTCCTATATATTAAAAATGTCCTAACTCAGACTTTTTTTTACATTCGCTTTAAGAACTATACAGTTCTAAACACAATTTGTAAGCCAAAGAATAACTAATACAAAAAAATGTTTAATCAGTGTTTATAAAAAAAGTAAAATTAAAAGCTCGCGAGAAACTGTCTTTTTTGTACTAACAATAAGACGTTTCTCTTGATCTGGCTTGAAGCTTTGGAAGCCAGTTATTAGCCAATTATTACAAAAATAAATATTTACTGCAATTTTTATAAAAAGAGTACAAACTGTTTTCACCAGCTCCAAAATTCTATTAAAAACTTTAATATAGATAACTAAGACAAAATAACTATTTACAAAATGGTTCCCTTCCGCACTACACATGTACGAACGGTTTTTTTTTATCGCTCTGAAAAAGCCTCAAAAATACAATAGTAAAGAGGCGAAACGTCGGCAAATAAATAAAAAAGCGAAAAACATCACTCGAGTCTAATTTATCCTGACATCAACTGAAATTAATAAACCCTAAATATACAGACAATGAATATAAAATTAATAGATAACTAAAATAAAGAATTTCGGGTGTGTGAAGCTAAAATTGCTTTGTGTCTACCAGTACACTGTCTACTCAATAATTCGGCTCGTAGAATTATTCTTTTATTACTCTAGAATTTTTCTTGGTTTTTTACCATTTTTAACTTTTTTTTTAGTAGTAGTCGTTTTTCTTATTCTTATTTTTTCCAAATACTGTTTTTTAAATTTGCTAAAACTTTTGTTTCTCCATGACCTCCAAGACATTTTCAACTTCTTAAATCCTCCTTTATAGTTCGTTTTAATTGTATTTACTTCTTCCTCTCTTTCAATCGTTTGTTTTGTAATTCTTTATAATTTTCTATAGACTAGAATCTACAGTTTTTTTTATAATTGTTTAAAATACTTTTTAAAGTTTTTTTTTTGTACAACATACATATTAATCTTCCGAGTTTTTTTTGTCATTAGGTCATCTTTTCTACAAATTTTTATAGAATATGCTTTTTCAAATTGTTCTAGGATCTATTTCTGTTCTTTTTTTTTACTAGTCGTAAGTCTCTTTATTGTTGTTTTCTTTCTACCATTAAATACCAGAGACGACAATTTTTACAAAAATAAATATTTACTGCAATTTTTATAAAAAGAGTACAAACTGTTTTTATGAGCTCCAGAATTCTTTTAAAAACTTTAATATAGATAACTAAAATAGTAAATTTTGGGTGTGTGAAGCTAAAATTGCTTTGTGTCTACCAAAACTCTTCTCAGAATCCGGCTCGAAGGACTATTCTTTTATTACTCTAGAATTTTTCTTGGTTTTTTACTATTCCTAACTTCTTTTTTCTTCTTCTTTAGTGGTAGTCGTTTTTCTTATTCTTATTTTTTCCAAATATTGTGTTTTCATATTCGCTTAGAATTTTGTTCCTCCAGGTCCTCCCAATTGACGCTTTCAACTTCTCAATTTTTTTTATCGTTTTAGTTAAATTTGCTTTTTCTTCTCTTCCTACAGTTGGTTTGTAATTCTTTATTTTATTCTATAGGTTACGTTTTTAAAAATTTTTTTCGTTTTTTTTTTTGTACAACACACGTATTAATCTTCCGAGTTTTTTTGTCATTAGGTCATTTTTTTGACAAATTTTGATAAAGTCTATTTTTTTAAATTTTTGTAGAATTTACTTCTGTTCTTCTTTTTCCATTAATCGTAATTCCCCTTATTGTTCTCTTTTCTCTCTACCATTAAGTACTCTATTTACGTAGGTTTCATAGCTCAAGTTTGGATAAAACTTTTGTTTGTTTATATGTACTTTTTTTATTTTTATTTTTTTTATTATAACGCTTTATTTAGCAATCAGAATAATACAGTTTATTCTATGAGCTAATTTTATGACTACTACAACAAAAAAAACATAACTTGAGACCTGAGAGGAAGGCTCCCAGCGAAACCACCTCTTTATTCTAAGGGCAAGTCTTTAGGCCACCTTTTCTTAAGCCTTCTAACAGGAGGATCTTCTTTTATAGGATTCATCAGTTCATTGGGATGATATTCCATGTTAGTGTAGTACTTCTTCGATTTTTCATTGATTATTTCACTCACATATATTATATATATATGGAATATTTAAGTCTGTGTGTATTGTCTATTGTTCATAAGTACTTAAAACTTATTTTAGTGAGTTAAAAAGACATCTAGATAATTAATATATTTTTGAAATTAACCAATTACAAATAGGTATGTCAAATTTATAACGCTGGCTTGTTTCTCTTTAGTAAAAAAAAACTAAATGAAAGGACAAATTGTGTTCTTTAAGTATAATACATGTTAAAGATTAAAAGACAGTTTATAAAATTAAAGAATTATCCTTTGAAATAAAGAACGATTGGCAACCCTACTCATAGACTCACAATCACAGGTAACCCACACTTTTCGATGCAATGAAAATGTTAAAAACAATTTTTTACTTTAGTATGCGTATATAGTACGTTGAAATGTTGCAAAATGATAAAAGCCGAACTGTGTCCGACTAATTACATTAAAATAAAAGCTATTAATTTTGGTTTTTTTCACGTTTATATATAGTGAAGTATCCCACATCACATAAAGCAGATCCGCTGTTACATAATTTCAAGTTAGGCCACTCTTCCATAAATACTGTTCCAGATTCCAGCCCGTCTGTTCACTTAGAAGGCACTCTAATAACTTTAAATACATGTTGTACACTTTTGAAAAAGCAAGACGCAGACTTGTTAAGTCGTTGTTATTAGAAAAGAGATTAGAGTAATGTGTTACACGATAAACAAAACTAGTACAATAATAAACAGAAATTAGAGACCGTTGAGGAGAGAAAATAAAAGAAATTGCTCCATGTAATTACCGCGATAAGATCCGATGTAGTTCAATAGTTTGCCTTGATTACTGCCTTTTGTGCGTTCGTTCACAACTGGCATTTGCAAACGGCAAGTTTGGGTGGTCGTTAAAGAAAAATATTGGCATTCCTGACCCCACACCTTAACGCAAATCTCGTGTATGATTTAATAAAACACAATAAAGGAATTGTGCCGTTAAATGAAAATTTCAAGTGACTTAATTAATTCGAAACAATGCGCGACAAGAGAAAAGCTAATTGTAAAATAGTATCAAATGAACGTTTAATTACATGAAATGCGTTCAGGTGTATTCTCTCGCTTAGTTAATTATAAATCGACCCATTTCAAAGAGCTAGTTTGCAATAGAACAGCTAAAGTAATATTTGGAGCTGGCTTTTACCGACTAAGCTTCTCTCAATATTTGGATTGTCATAGACAAAGGGTGAAGCTCTAGACAGGTGACCGTAGTCATAAATAAAACATTTTTATAGTCTACTTCTAGTAAAACTAGAAAAATTTTGAAATAATTATAGTGGCAGACCTGTTATTACAACTGTCATTATTTATATCCGGTGATATAAATGCAATAACCCTTTCCAAGAGGGATGATAGAGTAAAGTCGATAAAACGATTAAGTTGAGTTGTGGCTCTCTCTGGAATTTCAATTCATATTCCATAATCTACCAACTAAAATCAAGTTTATGTCTTCTAAAAATAATCTCTCCATTCAGACACCTTGCGTCATTGTATACTCCTATTAATAACAAAAAACGAGCAATAAGGAAGTTCAAACTTAATTTCTGCACTAAAATTTATAATCTTGCGAAGCTTTAATTCCAACACAAAGTTGCACCGAGTTTCCTTAGAGCATAAACAAAGCAACGAGACATTTCTGTTCTAAACTAACTCAAATTAGGCTAAATCACCACACGAGTAAATGAAGATTGGTGTTAGACATGCAACAAGATATATAACAATTATTTGAAACAAATCAGGTTTTTTTTATTACGATATTCAGCTTCATGAGTTTGAAACCTCGCCAAGAATATTATCAGGACAGTTAACGATAATGTAATTATTTCTGTTTCATTGCAACTAAGATACTACAACGTATGCTTAAATTCTTTTGTGTCATTACATTTTTATCAAGATTTTTTGTTGATTCTTTATTTAAATAAGAGCGGGTACATCTGATAAGCGAGGAGAAAAGCAGCTACATTTAGGGCAATTATACGGTTTTCACTGTCTTAATGTTCAGTAAAATACACCTTGTATGGATTTTAATCTGATTACAACAGACAAGTAAAACTTTTGATGATAAACGGCTTATAAAAAATTCAGATATAATAAAGAAAAGTGTTTAATGTTTAGCTTAAGACAAGCTTTACTAAAAAATTTTTTGTGAAAACCGATAAACCAGTCTCTACTTAGCACAAATTACAAATTAGCTACGACGTAATTTATTTCGTAGGGCATGGATTTTGCGGTTTGCAGAACGCTCGATAAATACACATGTCTAGCTGCTCTCGATGAACACAATAATACCCTTTTTTACGTTGACAGGTTTTTGAGGTAACAACACTCAATTTTGGTTATGCGATTTGTAAGGAAGCTTTTTAAGGTAGAAAGAGCTATTAGAGCGTTCATTTTAAACAAATTAGTTGAGAAATTTAAGCACAAAAGAGTTACTCAGCGTCAAGGACAGAAAAATAAATTAAAATACTCTTTATAAAATGGCTGAATGATAAAAAATTGATATATTCATTCCTATTAATGATTAGATTAAAAATTACTATTACTACATTACAGCTTTAAATTTTTTTTATTTTACTAGTCCGTATCTCGTAATTTACACGAAAATAAAAACACATTTAAACAAAAATAATATTTTTTTATAAACATGGTCAAATAGTAAGTCACAATTTACACAATGTTTAAAGTTGGTAGCATAAATATTTGGTAGAGAAAGTCTTGAGACAAAAATTTGTTAGAAAATAACACTATTGGTTATTATCTATTCTATTCCCTTATTGACACTAAGACTCGTGAGAATAGTACCAGTATTATGCTAATTATTTATCGTTCTTATTTCAATTACCTTCCTTGAAAGGTTTATTAAATAAAATAATAAAAACAGTAGAAAAAGGTCTGCATGATTACTATCTGTCCCTTGTTCTTTATACTAAGGTGTGTTGTAAATAGTGAGAATTCATAGTGATAATTTTATCGTAAGTGATTTTGTAGTAATTTTTTCGAATATGTACTGTCCGTATTGTCAAATTATTATTTTTTTTTCCTTTTTTGTTAGATCTTTTTGGTCGATTGAAATGTAAAAAGTATTCACAGTTTTAATTACTACCTGAAAATAACAACTTTGTTATCCAAACGCGCGTCAAAACAATAACGTATTATTTTTTCAGTATTTGAAATAGTAGCAATATTTGTTAGAGAAAGCTTTGACAAAAAAAATCGTTTTTATAGTCTCTATTTAACGCCTCCTATCTCAAATCTTCACTTCTCAGAGATTTACTACAGTTTGTTTTTCTTATACATACAGTGTGAACCATTTGTATGGAATAACTTCGATAGAAATTTAGGCATTTGTTTTTCAGTAAAACGCTTGAACACGTGTCCTGTTATTTTTCAACGCGCATTTTTCGACAAAAAATTGGAGATACAGAGTGTCCCAACATGGAAATACGACCCTCAACTTTAAAATTTTAAATAGAAACCCTATTTTTTTAGCACATCTGAATTCTACGTGGAATTTGGCGTATTTTTATGTAGCACACTATGTTGATTTTCAATTGTTTTTGGCGTAAACCATTTGAAATGAATAAATTCGAAAAAAATTCAGATTTGTTTTTGAGAAAAACGCTTAGAATCGTATCCTCTTATTTTTTAACGCGCATTTTTTTACAAAAAAAAATATACAGGGTGTCTCGAAATCAAGATACGACTCTCAACTTTGAAATTTCAATTGAGAACCTTATTTTTTAGCGTATCTGAATTCTACCTAAATTTATTTATTTCAAATAGATAACGCCTTTTTTTCGAAAACAACTGAAAATCGACATAGTATGTGCTACATAAAAATTATGCAAAATTATACGTACAATTTTATATATACGTACAAAAAAATTTGAGTTTTTATTTGAAATTTTAAAGTTATGGGTCGTATCTCGATTTTGGGACACCTGTATATCCACTCTTTTTGTCAAAAATGCGCGTTAAAAAGTAACAGGATAAGATTCCTAGTGTTTTCCTAAAAAACAAATTTCTGAATTTTTATCGAATTTATTCATTTCAAATGGTTCACGCCTTTTTTTCAAAAACAACGGAAAATCGACATAGCGTGCGCTACACAAAAATACGCAAAATTATACGTAAAATTCGGATATGCTAAAAAAAATAGACTTTCCATTTAAAATTTCAAAGTAGAGAGTTGTATCTCAGTGTTGGGACACCCTGTATGTTCAATTTTTTATCAAAAAATACGCGTTAAAAAATAACGGTACACTTGTTCAAGCGTTTTCCTGAAAAACAAATTCCTGAATTTTTATCGAAGTTATTCCACAGTTCACACTGTATATTAAAGTACAGTTACTTTTGTCCAAACATTGCGTAAAAAATGTAAAATTACAAAATATAAGCAAAAAATTTATACAAAAATTTATGTTTTAAAATATATTTTCTAATTTTTTAACCATATTCTTCAGCTCCACTGGCTAAAAACGCTCAAACTAGAGAAGTGTGTCATTTAACTTATTATGGATTGGAGTTCTGTTAAAAAAATAAGTTCCTATAAAAGTGAGTCTTTCCAGCAGAACACTGGGTCATGTACAAAAATTTTCTGGAAGCGTTTTCAGCAGGAAATTTAGTGTCTATCATAAAACTTAAATTTAAAAATGTTAAATAGTAGAAAAATACTGTAGAAAGCTTATAGTAACACTGCAAGTCCCTTAACCGCCGTTAAAATAAATTGTTTATAAAATCTTGCAATTTTCATTTCAAAAATTTGTCTTGACAGATCGTTTTTTTTTAACAAATTAATAACAAAAGTTTCTTGGCTGATTACATTGCATGGGATGAGTAAAATACTGTCTTGTTGTCTCTGTCAGCTCTGTCAGCAGGATTGCCAACACAAATTTTCTTTTTATACTGGTAATTGTAAAAGATTTGATTTTAAAACAGCGTTATTATATAATTAAAAAATCTGTCATTACTAAAAACAAATATATTGCTTATTAAGGTTGTTTGTTTAAACAATAACCTATAACAATAGTTTAATTGTTTTATTTTTTAACCTCAATAATTACTAAAAACATTTGCGTTATAAATCACACATAAACATAAAACAGTGCTTTAAAAACGTCAATATTTTAATTTTCTACTATTAACGCAAATTTCTCTAGTCAATCATATAATTAACGTGCAGTTAAATAAGTTTGCTCATTGGAAAATTACGAAATATTGCTTTTTTTAATGAAAAAAAGTAATCAGAAATAATGTCAATAACTCGGTCCTTGGTTCAAATTTTGTTCACCTTTCTTTGTTTTCTTTTTTAACAAATTTCAATCAACTGCTTTTACGTAAAACCGTACCAAAAAATTGCCTTCTTTTGTAAAGTCTCAATTTTTATTAAAAAATTAATTATCTAATCTTTGCTTACGAAAATATGAAGCAACTAATTTGTGAGTGACATGTGTTTTCGATAAGTTTTGTTTATTATAACTGCGTAGAGAAATAAATTAGCGGCAAAGTAAATCAAGTCTTTTTGCAACGTGAAGTGTTAACCAGATTTGCAACAGTTTTGGAGGTCACGATAATACTGACATTGAAAAAAAAATCAATTGCGTTCATTACAATAATTACAGCACGCGCTAATAACTCAAATCTCGTTACATTTCCATTCGCAATAAACAGGCAAATATCTCAAAGTTATAATTAATGTATTTTTGCCGGAAACCCAAGTCATGTAATACGATATGCAATTTATGGAATCATGTCACTTCAATCATAGGAAGTAAATGTGATGAAAATGTATTTTTACGTCTCAATTTTCAATTTTACGAAAAACGTGACTCGTAAAACGTAAATAAATAGATCGCATCGACAAAATGTATCGTAAATAAACTCGATGCAGCTACTGCACCGGATTACAAAATTATGATCCGTTGGAGATATCGGCAAACACACAACACGGCACTAGAGGTCACTAAAGTGTCAGGATATATTTTGTAAAGTGTGCACGCGCTTCAATCTATTCACTCCTACTTTGAAGTGCACTTAATTGTTTGGCATTTTCTAGATATGAATCTAACTACAGTTAATCAATTATTCATTAACTTTCTATCACTTGACTAAATAAACAGTTTTATTCAAGAGCAGGACCGGCAGGAATTGTTCCCTAATTGTAATTTATAAAATTAGAAAGATATTAAGCTCAGCAAAGGATAATTAAAGCTTTTATTTTATAATGGGCTTAATCCGACCTACGCCAATTTTAATTTGCACAGATAATTAAAAAGTTTGAAAGTGCTACTAGTTATTAAAAGAAAAAAGCTCTTTTATTAAAGCTTCAAAGCACAGCTTGAGCGCATTTCTGTAAAAAATTAATTTAATTAGTTAAAAAATGACTTGAAAAACATATTTTCCAGAAGACAACAAACTTAGCTCATATTATAAACTAAAAAGAAATATACAGAATAATACTTTTAATCAGAATAATTATTAACGCATTACTTCTATTGCTTTACTTGGACTTTCATTATACACAAAAAAAAATTGCTGTAAAAGTATATTTCTAAGATTTAAACCTTGAATCTTCTAATTGGATATTCTTGGTGAGTTAAATAAAACGTATAACATCCACTAACACCACATTTAACATGGTGCGCATTTCAACAACAAAGTTGTCATTTTCAGGTCAATTTTGGTTTACAAAAGACATAGACTTTTGATAAAAAAAATTCAGGTTGTTGAAATAGCAAGAAAAAGAGTCTTGATCATACACAATTATTTCGATATTTTAAAGAAAACAATAGCGGAACTTTCAAATATAGAATTCCCATGAGACAATCTCTTTCGTAGATCCTATAATAACTTTAAAATAGTAAGTGCAATTGCAACTCTTAGAGTCAAAAACAACTAGCAGTTCTGAGTGCAAAAATACAGCAATGGTAATGTCTTTTGATGCTGCAGGAACAAAAGGAATGGCCTCAATAATTTTTAAAAGACTTCACATTTTTGATGACAGAACTGCTCTAAAAAGAATCTAGAAAATCTCGAGATTGTTGAAGCAGAAATTAAGAAAGGTTGAATGCAGACAGAATTATTTTAGTAAAGCTTCTGTCTCTGATTTTAAAGACAAATGTCATATTACTGATCTACAGCTTCTTTTGCAACAACTGAATATATCTGTGTTTAAACCACTAAAAGACAGATAGAAAGTAATACGGATAATAGAAATCTAAATCTATCAAACATTCAAAAACTTGAAGACAGTATATAGAAAACTGTAGAATTAGTAACTTCTAGCAGTCACTTTTTAACATACAACCAAATTCTGATTTATTTGAGCAGATAGTGGCCATCTTAAAAGAGTCAAACACAAAAGATCAAACTATGCCAAAATCTAAGAAGAGAATAGCGTCAGAAGCAAAATTAATTTTTAGACAAGATGTTTTATTACGTTTAGAAGACTAAAGCAGAAGAATAAACCCAAAGAAAAGAAAAACAAGACTAAAACAAGAAAAGCGAAAATAAAGAAAACCATCATAAACTTATAGTAAAGCGAAATAATATTTCGGACAGTGGCTCTGATAAAAATGAAGATACCGTTAAATACGAAGAAGAAGACTGCAAAATTGTAGATAGCTCAACAAATAGAAGGAGAAGAAAAGAAAACTACCGATAAAATTAAAAAAAAATAAGTTTATGTATCTGTGGTAGACTGGATTCTTGTTAAATTTCTAGAAAAAAAAACCTTATATCCAAGTTATCTATTTTCTTAATCATCCATTTATCACAGCAATAACAAAAATTTTTTGTAATGTATTTTGACGTTGCTAAAAGATTAAAACTATAAATATAAATTATAAATTGCGGGCAGTGTCTAGCAGTTACTCATTCAAGAATTGTCTCGGCTGTTGGTAATCGCGGAAGATTTAAATTTAGAACGCGCTACGTTTGTTTTAAAAACTATCAAAGCAAACTTTAAAAATTTGGTTTGATTTTAGCCATATCTTAAAAAAAAATAAGAAAACAGCCCTCTAGGCGTTGCTTACAACTGATTTAACAGCTTTCGCTGAACTTTTTCAGTAAAATTTGCCTACCCTGAATCGTTTATTATTACAGAAAAAAAAACGAAATTCATTTATGACGATGTCTTTGTGATAAAAAGTAAAAATGCTTTACATATTAGCCGTCAGGGGTATAACACCGCGTAAAAACAGTCGCTATCAGGACAAAAAACATTAACTAAAAATCTTCTGGCAGTTGAAATAGCAAGAAAAAAGTCTTGATCATATCATCATATACAATTATTTTGGTATTTTAAAGAAAGCAATAGCGAAAGTTGGTTTGAAAAACAAATCTGATCAAATATATGAGATACCCATGGAACAATCTTTTGCGTAGATTCTATAAAAACTAGAATAGTAAATGCAGTTGAGACTCTTGAGTCTTGCAACAAAAACAACTAGCGGTTTCAAGCACAAAAGTACATCAATGGTGTTGTCTATTGTCTAAGGTTGAATAAAGGCAGAATTATTTTAGTAAAGTTTTAGTCTCTAATTTTAAAGACAAATGACTTATGTTACTGATCTACAGCTACAGCATCCTTTGTAACTACTCGCATTTGCAACTTTTTTGCAAAATTTTGGCTTTGTGGATTATGTTATATGACAACGTCAACGTGACAATGTCATATAACATGACCTATATTTTAAAAACCCGAATTTTCAGTAAAAAACATAATTCACAAAGCCAAAATTTCAGGTTGTATTTTGAAATTTATTATTGCAAAAGTGATTCGGGTTTATATCTATGTTTAAACCACTATAAGACAGAATACCCAGTTTGTCAAATGACAACGTCAACATCTAGAAAAAAAACTAATAAAAAAAACAGTTTCAAAGTTAACTAAAACAATCTAAAAAGATCTTGATTTGTTAATCATGGAAAACGGCCTTAGATGAGCAGGAAATTATCCATTAATGCTCAAGTTGTTCTACCAAATAAATTTGATCTAGAAAAGATGGCAAAATTTGGAAATGAATTAGTTTATGTAACAGCAAATACAGCTCCTAGTTGTACAACAGAAAATCAAACCCTAAAGCTATCAAATTTTTACGATTACGAAGACAGTAGCACTAAACAAAATGTAGATAATAAAAAACTAGATCTATCAAACATTCAAAATCTTGAAGACATTATATAGAAAACTGTAGAATTAGCAACTCCTTAGCAGTCAGTTTACAACACACAACAAAATTCTGATTTATTTGAACAGATAGCGGCCATCTTAAAAGAGTCAAACACAAACGATCAAACCATGCCAAAATCTAAGAGAATAGCATCAGAAGCAGAAGTAAGTACCAGACAAAATGTTTTATTACGTTTAGAAGAGAGAGAAGACCAGAAGAATAAACCCAAAGATAAGAAGAACAGAAATAAAACAAAAATTAACAGAAACAAGGATAAGAAAAACCATCCCAAACATAAACTTATAGTAATGCGAAACAACATTTCGGACAGCGGTACTGATAAAAATAAAAATACCGTTGAATACGAAGAAGAAGACTTCAAAATTGTAGATAGCTTAACAAATGGAAGAAGAAGAAAGAAAAACTACCGATAAAATCACAAAGAATTTTTCAGACTTATGTATTTGTGGTAGACTGAATTCTTGTTAAATTTCTAGGAAAAAGAAACGTTATATCTAAGATATCTGTTTTCTTGGTCATCCATTTATCACAACAACAAAAATCTTTTGTACTGTATTTTGACGTTGATAGAAGATAAATTATAAACTGCGCCTAGCAGTTACTCAGTCAAAAATTTTCTCAGCTGTTGGTAATCGCGGAATTAAGTAAATTTAGAACGCACTACTTTTGTTTTAAAAACTATCAAAGCAAACTTTACGAATTTGGTTTGATTTTAGCCATATCTTAAAAAATAATTAAGAAAACAGACGTCTAGACGTTGCTTATAACTGATTTAACAGCTTTCCCTAAACTTTTTCAGAAAAGTTCGCCTACACTGAACCGTTCATCATTACAGAAAAAAAAAACCAAATTTATTTATGACGATGTCTTTGCGATAAAAGGCAAAAATGCTTTACATATCAGCCGTCAGGAGCACAACACCGCGTAAAAACAAGTCGCTATCAGGATATCTCCATCTAAATTAACAAAGCTGCTGCTTTACCACTTCAAAAGAAGAACATTTCGGGCTGTTGGCAAAGATTAAGTCAAAAGATACCCTTTTTATTGGTTTTGATGCAGTTATTATGTAAATTGGACATCGTTTTTTCGGACATTTTTACGGGTTTTGTGCCTGAAAGGTTGTGTCATATTTTTGATAAGTCGGTGAATGATGCTCACGAGTTTGGGGTTAGAGGCCAAAAGCTTGAAGACATTTAAAATTTGCATTTTCATCGTTTTATTAAATAGTTTCTAAATTCTTAGACTGATTAAATCACAATATTAAAATTGTATAGAGTCTGCAACGCACGATTATACCCATTGTTGGGATACAAAATTAGATTTTCTAGTGAATACAACTGCTTAGAGTCTTCTAGGTGAAATTAAATGGTATTTACAACGAGGTTCTAGGGTCGATCAGATAAAAACTTATTAGAAAAAAATACAAGACGTTTAATTTTATTTATGTTTGTGTGACATCTTGATCAATTGTTGGGCATAAAACAATCGTTTTCTGTCGTCGTAAATTTATCACTTTTATTGCAATTTCTTCGAGGTCAATGGATTTATAAAATGTAACTGTTAGTTATAGGCAATGTCTACAATTTCAGTAAGTTATTGCAAAAAAAATACATAACTTTGTCATTTATTTCAATCAAAATCTACTAACAATAACCACTGTCTTAAATAAATTTCTCTTTTACTTATTTTAATTTTTAATGATTTAAGCCAGGCCCACCCATTATATCTCATGTAATATCATCTATTACAAGAAGCTTCATTGTCATCAATCTCTTTCACTGACTGATGCTTATTTCTCGTTGTTCCGGTGTGACACCTACTTCATTAATCATTCCGTTATCATTTTTATTTTTTATTCATTGACCGTTGGTTACGAAATTTGGGGTTCACAGAACGTCCTTCAATAAAACAAAATCAGCAATTGCAATTAATTAACGTTCCAGGTTAGACCATTTCTCTATCCGCAGTGAAATAAAACTAAAATGTTTTTTTAAGCACAAAGCGAACTCACAAGACGCCACTCGCCAGAATAATCAAAGTAAATACGTCCGTTCAAGATCGGATCTCTCGGGTTAAATAATAGATCACTTGTCCTAGATTGGTCCTTCTTGAACACATGTCATTTCGAATGAATTTATGTTTATTACGCCTACGAACCACCAATCTGTCAATTAGTACAAGATAAATTAAAAAAATTAAAATAAATTTGTCAATCAGAGTTATTTCACGCTTGGGCCGTTCAATTCAACCTGTTCCGCTCGTTTGAATTAAAAAAACGTTAATAAGACTGGCACGCTACAATTAAATATAGATCAGGGGAATTGCATCTGCGTGACAACATTTAAAATTACTTCGTGCGATGGAAATTCCGTACCTGAAAAGATTCTGAAACTACAAGACCTGAAAATGATGACAACATAACACGAGGGTTTCGGGGATTTGGCTCTTCATTCTGCTAGTCTAGTGCATTCTGCTTAAATGTTCTGCTGGTTTATATAAATAGTGTATTATATTTATTAAACAATTACCACCAAAATACACCCTCATATAGGGTAGAATTTGTTCGAAAACCAAAATTTTTTTTTTAATATTGTCGTATTATAAACGTTGTTCATTACATCAACAATTTTTAAAAAAATTAAGTAAAATATAATAGACAAACAGAAAAACGTACAATTTATGAAATCGAGTCTAAAAATCAAACATGTTTTAAAAATTATTAAAAAAGAAACCTCCCTTGGTGTTTATATACAGGATCACAACAAAAATTCGCTTTTTGTTTATCTATCTCTTTAATACTCGCTGATTTTCACTCGCTGATACTCGCTTGGCAATCGAAATTTTGATTTATTTATTGATTTAAACTGAGTCCAGAGTATAGAAATAAATCAGTATGGACAGCTGATAAAAACTTGTCAAAAGCTGGCATCCCTTCATGTAAAATGTGTAAGATAGAGCCACTGATTTTTAGATTTTTAGGCAACTAATAATACACAATTTAAACTAAATAGCTATAACTGTAAATAAAATACTATAAAAATTATTTTAATCGTTGTTTTACCCTTACCTTTTGATTATTTATTACATAATTTACAGTTATGGCCCATTAGATTAAAATTGTGTATTATTAGTTGCCTAAAAATTTAAGAATCAGTGGCTCCATCTTACGCATTTTACGTTAAAGGATGCCAGTTTTTGACAAGTTTTTATCAGCTGTCCCTACTGATTCATTTCTATACTGTGCTGAGACAAACTTTTGTAATTATTAAATAGATTTTACTTCCTCAAAATGTTAATAATAAAAGGAACCATCCAGTTACAAAAACGGGTAAAAAAACAAAACTATTTCTGTCGACTAGTTTCGTTCTTTATTATGGAACAACATCAGAATTACAAATGAAACAAAAAGATTACAAAATTAGTTGTAAATGATGAGGTCTTATCTAAGTATCTGCAATAAAAATGTCGTTATATTTACTCTCATCTGCTAAGAACGATCTAAATAATTTTAAATTTGCCAGTTAGCTTTTCCCAATCAACTAAGAAACACCAAGAGATCCTAACTACAGTCTATCGCTGAATTATAGTATAAATACTAGTAGCGGCAGTCCTGTTGGCAGAAAAAGTCTTGAAAGTTTACTATATTAAAGTCTATTTTCGCTTCTAAACGTTTTAAATACGAGAGAGCAGAATTTAGAAGGAAATTTCTTTTTTCAGGCATATGTCGAGCACTTGAGTGTGACATTAATTTTGAAGCAAACTGTACTTCACATTACCATAAAAATATTAGCAATTCTCGAGTAAATAATGAGCTTTTTTCACAATTTAAATTTTGCCCCTATTTTGGAACAAATTTTAAAGCTCAAAGATACAGAAAGTGTTGAAAAATATTAGAAATAAATTCATTTTGTTTTCAAAACTGACACTTGTCATAAATGTTTCATATACCAAAGGGTAGCTTAGTAATAGGACTAATAGAAGTATTAAGCCTGTATTTGTTATCACTTGTTATTTTTATTTATTATTTTAAAATATCTTAATAACAATAATTATTTTTGGACTAGTAAAGATACTGTAATCTTGTAAATAAAGTCGAATTCACAAATGTGAGGTAAACATTGTATATTTTTATATTTTGTAGAGTAGTCTTTATAAACTCATCCTCCTTTTAGCTTTTTCCTGTTCTGTACTTGCTTTTTTTATATCTTTTGAGAAATCAAAAATCTCAAGTCTTGTCAAATTTGTAATTTACCTTTAATTACCTCGAATTTTTAAAATCTGGAAATAGATTTATAATGATAATCAAATTTTCTTTAATAGCCTTTTCTCAAATTTCAATTATGTATTATAATAAGTAACTTAAAAAAGTTCCTTTATAGAAAGAGTGTAGATGTAATCCTTTTTACTAAAACTTTTTTTTTTGTATCAAAATTTGTGAAAAGTTTGTTTTTAATAAATCGGACTGGAGCGAATGGTCCATCTTTCTGAAGACAGACATGCTGGAAAAATTCAGAAGATGCATAAAAGAAAAATGACTTGTAGAGAACAAGAGAGAATCTGTTTGAGTTCGTCTGGCCCAGTGTTTGGAGAGAAGAATAATGGTTTAAAAGCTTGAATCCTGTATGTTTGCTGTCGGTTTCTCAATGATTATTTGAAACAGGAAGTCGCTGTTTGAAAACACATAATACATTTCGCAAAGCTGTTAAGCTTTGAAGTATCGATGCCAGTGACCTCTTGAAGAGTTAATAAGCACTGTTCGTGCTATCCATTCCTCCTTGCGCGCTCCTGCTGACGGCTAATTCCTACCACTTGATAGATTTATTATTGGCTGCACTTAAAGCGCCCTCTTTTACTTTATTGACGTAAAAATTTTCAAGCAGCTAAAATTAAATTTTCCAATAGTGACCGTTTAGTTGTGAAAGGGTCGTTTAACTTTGGACAACTCTGATAATCCTAGATCTGGGGGTTTGTTAATTATCTAACTTTGCACATTAGTGTTAATGTGTTGAAGTTGCAAAATTTCAAGAAAATATGTTTGATATCTAACTGTAAACGTCTATAAACAACTCAAGCTCGAAGAAGTATTTATTGTTGTGTACTTAGCTTGTATACTATAAAACACAGACGCGACATCGAAATTCCATGATAAAAATAATATTTCTACATATTTGCACATTAAATAGAGTCGAGAATTTCGATCGGAAATCACAGTTATATATCATTCTCTTTATTTGGTGAAGGCAAACAGGACAAAGTCGGAATGGAGTTTCAGTTCCTGAAACCTCCCAGCAGATCTAATCGTATCAGTCCTTTAAAGCAAACTAGAAAAAGCGAATCCAATAACAAATTTAGGTGTGTATAGCCAAGCCTTTCAGAGACATCTGCTGGAAGCTCATACGTCAACAATAACTAAATAAATTCTAAAGCCATACCTAAGTGAAAGCTTACGTTATTTATTTACACCAAGACCATTGTAAAATTTTACGCGTTATGAACTCACCTCATAAACTTCAATAACCACCTATCGACATAAAAACGCTATTTTAGACAACAGAAAACGCTCTGAAACAGCAATGAAAATTTTATTGTTGTCTTTATTGAGAATTTGCCCCAATTTTAACCCTTGGGCTTCTCACAGAGAGAAACAATGAGGCGGTTACTCTTTGATGGCAGGTTTTTTTTAACGGTAGAGAGATAGCGACAACAAATTATTCATTGGGTGTAAAGTTGGGTGCCTACACTGGAATTTTTATTACCAAGTTTGTATAAAAAAGTCGTTGAGACTGAATTATTCGATTAAAATAACTCAAATTGCTCTGACAAAGACTTTATTGACTCCTCAACTATAATATACAAACTTTCAGTTAGTTTCTGGAAATGGGAAAGTTTACCCTGTTTAGTTTACCTTCTTGCTTAAGTTTGACGATCACCGCCTTGTTTGTTCTTGTCAAATGTGTCTAAACTACCTTTTTGTGTTGACTCCAAAGTCTTCACATTTCAAATGTAAATTAAGCCGTGTTTTATCATTTTGATTGCTAACACTACCAAAGTAGATCTAAGAATATAATTTAATTAAAGACAATAATAATTATTATATTACTAATTACTACTAATAAAAATACAAGGACAAATAAAATACTTATAAAAGGAGATCAAGGAAAACGTATAAGACAGAGGCGATCATTTTAGTTGCATTAAAAAATTAAGAAAAAGTAGTCAAAATAGTCAAAAGTTAGGCAAGTATTTCACTCACTGTGTCGGAGCGGTGGTTCAATTACCGAATTTTTCCTGTTGTTTCTAATTTTGTCATTTTTATTTATTTTTTACTTGTGTTTCTATCTTATTTAGATTTTTTCAGGCTCTTTACTTTAAATTTTCTTTTTACTGATAGAACATCTCTATGGAAAGCATCTTGTACGCTATCCACTTTCTTAAGAATGTTTCTTTTTTTATTGTAGAGTTTTTCTTGTTCTTTCTTATCTTTCAGTTTTTGTTTCAGCTTAAATTTTTTTAAGTCTTCTTCTTTCTAAAAGTAGTTTATGTTGTCCTTTTTTCTCTTTCAAATGCTGTAAATTTTCGTGTTATTTTTTCCCTTTTTCTCAGTCTTTAAGTTATGCTAAAGCCTTTTTTTACTGTTAATTATAGTTTTTCTAGTTTTTATTATTTTACTTCTTAACATTATTTTTAAAGTTTCTTTAAAATAGATTTTTGTTTTTATAGAATCTATTTTTTTTTTCTTTTTCTCTCAATTTAATCATCGACTTTTTTTGACTTTTATAGTTTTTTAAAATATTTTCTTGTTTTTCTAAATATTTTTTTTACTTTTCGTTCTCTAAAAGTGTTGTTTTTAAATTTGTGTACATAATTTTTCTGTGGTGTTTGTTTCATGCAATAATCTGTTTAGTTTTTTTTCGAGTGCTTTGAATAATATAGTTGCATTCTAATTTTTGGAATCGAGTTTTTACTGGTTTTTCTTGTTTTTTTTGTACAGTTCTTTTTTTCTTCTCACTTATTGTGCTATTTTGTCCATATATTACAAAAAAATAAAAAAATGCATAGAATCTAAGGTATTCAAATCTATTTTTAAGTAAAACATTTTAAGTTCAAATCTTCCGCGATTGTTAACAACTGAGAAAAATTGTTGAGCTAGCAACTATGCTAGGTGCCGCTAGTGCTATACGCTTAGTTGTAGCTGCTTTTGTTATTGTTGTGTATAATCCAAAAAACGGATTTTTAAATATTCTCTTAAAACAGCACGCTCAGACATTCCAACCTCTTGTATCAGAATATTTTTCTTAAGTAAGTATTTTTCTGATCACTTAACATTACTAAATTTAATTTTAAATTGTTAGTTTGCTTATAAATTGTTTACATATAGATGGGTGGCATAAAAATCGTCACTACCATAATAAACCTTGGTGTGAATAGATGGGACAAATAGCAGATATCGGTGCTATTCTAACCAATTCTCGTGTCAAAGCTTTCTCTACTATATGTTCTTGCTATCAGCTCCAAAAGTGGTTTTGTTAGACCAGTACTCCTAACGACAGAATTTCCAGAAATAATTCTATATTTCTGTTCTCTATCGTTCCTTCAAATTTAATTTTTTTAAATTTTAATCACATCTGTTCAAGTCAATCACAGCTTCTTACATTTTTTAGCTTTAAATTTTTTTAGCGAATTACTCTGATATTTTTCTTTACATTTAATAAATGTAAAAAATTAAAAACTTGTCGTAGTTTATCTGCGGATCGCAGAGAAGACACTAATAGAGAAGTTATATTACAAATCAAGTTAGCGTCGTTACTAGAAAATCTTTTTTTATTCACTCAAAAAGAGCAGAGCGTAAGAAAAAAAAACTGGGTAAACGTTTAGAAGAACAAATAGAGATGTTTATGAAATTAAGAAAACAACAAATAAAATTTTCGTGGAGGATTTGTGAAGTAAGAAACGTAATTGAAGAATGTAAGACCTAAGAAAGAAACAAAATACAAAAATATAAAACTGAGAAAGAACCGAAATTATCCGAATTGGACAAAAATAAAAATACTGTTGTCTTGAGAAAAAGGCCACAAACAGCTAAAAAAACAATCCTAACAAAAGCTAATAGAAAAACACAGAAGAGGACAAGGAAATTTATTATGGATAATAAAGTAAGAGACAGATTAAAGAGACCTTAAAGATGAAGAAGCTTCAAACGTTCATACCTAACAAATATTGAAGTCTTATTAATAAAAGTAATAGCCGTTGTTCAATTGAATGCAGGCAGATTTAGACTACTATTGATTTTTGTCATAGAATAATCACACAAATGCACTTATACTCTGTGTCTGTCTGTGGCCAAACCAGCAATGGCTACTATTCGAATGTATTGGAAATAAAAAAAGCTAGCTTATATTTATATTTTGAGCTCTTTATACAGATACAATTTAATTTTTAAATAATAATTAAAGAACAATTATTAAAAAAGTCTTGTAGTATATTCTAAAAGACAATTTGAGCCTTAGAGACATCATAAAAGGTTGCTGCAACCTGATAGATAAAAGATGTAGTCCAGAATTACAGCATAATAACTCTTGAGTTGCTTTGTAGGTACAATACAGACATAATAAAATAGTTACGACACAAAACTACAAGAAAATAAACTCTTCAACCTGCACTTATCTCATTAAAATATACTTAGCACAAAATGAATTTTATTTCGTGAAATACCCGACAAAGAAATTTAGTATTTTTAAATCTTTGTCAAGTTTTACTACTGCAAAACATTTATTTATTACAACATCTGTATCCATGTATAAACTTTCATTATTTAATTACCACAAGTGTTAGCATTAAATGATTGATGCACTTCTCATCAGACGACCTCAATTCGTTCGGTCGTGACCCTTGCCAAATAATTCTAGTCATTCTTGTCTAGGTTGCTGCCATCTTAGAAAACTATCATAAATTCAAATGACAAGTTCTCACGTTTTTTTCCATCAATCTTTGTTCAACCCTCGGGATTAAAGTGTGATAATAACTGACGTGAACCGAAATCGTGCACTATATTTGGTCTGATGGCTACATAAACTAGCTTTGTCGGTGTTTCTAGTTATATCGAAGCGGCAGGGGTGAACACTTTTCCGGTCAATCAAATGGGGCTTTGTAACTCAGACCTCGATAATAGCTTCTGATCATCATCACTATCAGACTAGTGAATAAAGACAGCAATTTGTCCTGCATAAAGCGAACGGAGGGTGGTAGATCCAGTGTATTAAAATTCCTCGCACGTTTCTATTATTCTGTTTTTATTTGGTTCGAATTGCGCTGCTTTCCTCGCTTTATTTCCGGTATTTTCTTGATAAGTTTCCAGTGGGATAATTTGCACTTCGTTTGTAATCAGCGACAATGACAAAGCAGGATCAATGAATAAAGAAAGAACAAAATGCGCTCAAAGATACCTGACAAGATAAAAGTAATTGAATGCCTCAATATCGCAACGCGCATCATTAAAAATGAAAACAAATAACAAACTCCGAGAGAAAAATTCTCGACAATAATGATAGGCGAGATCTTGACAATCTTGCAAGGTAAATATTTATCGAGGACGGTTATTTCAGAAGTTATAATAATTTTAAACGGCTAATGAAGATATCTCTCAAGTTATGCCTGAAATAAAGCATTATCATGGCGCTATTACACTACAGAATTCTTGACTTGCATATCGTTCATCAATCCCTAGGTGGTCTGATACTGTATCTGAAACTCGATTAAAGGATTATTTTCAAAACTCATTTCAGCTTAGCAAAATGGTATAAAATGTGATTGATGCCCCAGAAATTTCTAATTATTTCTATTTCCCACAAACTATTAATTTTAACTTGAAAAAATAGAAGAAATTAAGAGAAATTTTCAAACAGAGATCAGCAATTAATAAAATAACCTAAAATGGCAAAGAAAAATAAGGTTAGTTAGTATAAAATTAAAGAAATAGCAGAAACTTGTGTGGATGAGTAAATATCTGAAGTTGAGAAGATAAGGGACCCGAACCAGACCGATACTGAACCGAAAACCGAACCAATTCCTGTATTTTTTTGTGAATAGGAACAGTAACCAGAACTTAAATTGTAATTTAATTTTTTTGAACTATATCTAAACTGAATCGAAAAAAAAAATAAAACCGAAACTCATATTCTATTTTACTTTACTACCGGACCAGAATCTTTTTTTTATTCATCTAGAAACGGAATTGTAACGAAACCGAAATATTTTACCTATATAGAACCGGAACAGAACGGAACCCTAACAGGACAGATATATTTTATGTATTTAGAACCAAACTTTTATTTTATTTGAGTTGGAATCTCTAGATAAGATAGTTCTAGTTCTTAAAAATTTGCCATAAAAATAAAATATAATACATAATTATTGCATGGCATTTATTTGTTGCAAAAACCCAAATTTCTACACTTTAACAAACAAACTATTAAAGCAAGAAAAAGAGTTTTTATAAGAAAAGAATTCGTCCGTTTTTGACGTAAAGCAAGATCTAGCTAGTAGTTAAACCGTGATAAGCCAATAAACTGATCGGAGTTTTTGAGAGGTTTTGAATGCTGAAACAGTAACTTCCAAGTCAACTAAGATTACAAGACCAGAGTTTGAGACGCTCTCGACTATTTCTATTCTTGCTGAGTTGTCTTTTGTATTAGGATAACTAAAAAGTAACTCTCTTTTTGGCTGTTCCAAACATATTTTTTTAGTTAAATTGGGAACTCAAAACTAATATACAAAGAACAACAATATTTATAAAGAGAAAAAAATTAATGCTACACAGTTAATTTTACAAGATTCTAAAGTTACAACAAACGAAATAAGAACACACTCCGTATTATTAAAATATTTTTAAGAAAACTTAGCTTTGTTAATTATTTTATTATTATTTATATGAAAAGACAACAATAATTAATAGATTGTTGCATTATTAACTATACTTGTTCTTGTCATTGTGATAAGAAACACGGTATAAAAAAATTATACAAGACAGCCACTTTGAAAGACTACTTCTTATCATACCACACTTTATACTATTTTTTTCGCAGATCGACAAAAAATGACAAATTTCACAATTGATAAAGCACAGTAAAGTGTCACATTTATTACCTCGTTAATATGTAAATATTTTTATCGCCTACCACTATGGAAAGTAAAACTTTATTGTATCCATTCAACGAGAGAAAGTGCCACTTTGTCTGCCTAGACAGGAAAAATATTTTACCTGGCTGGTGATAGGCAACCCTAATTGCACGTATTTTACATTGATTAAAATAAAATTGCAAAAACGATTCTTGGTGACGTTTACCAACAACAGCCAACAGTAGTGAATACTTTCATGGCTAATGAAGATACGGAGGTTTGCCAGGAGGATTTAACTAGTGAAGATAAGCAAAAGAACAGTTCTACAAACAACATTGTAAACACTTCAAACACATTTTCAATATCTACTCCGTCAACATCTGGTATTAATTTTCATAATCTCACTGGCTGCACATTTACCTTTAAGGTATTTAATAAACCGTAAAATGTACTTTTTTATAATACCTACCTTAAAATCTGAGTGATAAAAAAATGCAACTAAATTAATTTTGGTGGTACAATGGTGTGGTGGTAGGCGATAAAATATTGTATGCAACACGGCAGTAAAATGACTGTGTCTGACTCGTTTGGTTGTTTCGCCTCGGCTTCGCCTCGGCTCAACAATTTCCAAACTCGTCAGACAAAGTTGCATTTTACTGCCTTGTTTCATAAATAACTATTATTGACTAGGCAGTAAAGCAGACAATTTAGTGCCGGTTGAAGTCTCTCAAGTGTCAGAAAAATTCGACTTTAGAAAAAATGTTAAATTAAAAGGATCGGCGAAAAAAAAATGCTCAATAGACTAGATTTAAGGCTCTGTCTAGTTTCAAATCCACGGTTGTGCTAATTAAACAAATTGACTCTATTAACTGATTCTTATTACATAAAGAAAAATCAGACTTTTAATGCAAAAAAGCAAGCATTCATTTCATTGTTAATATTGTTTATTTTTTTAAATTCTACTTCGATTTGGTTATTGGGATTGATGGTTTACACAAATTAAAAATACATATTCTCAAATTTTTATCTTTTTATTATTAGTCTAGTAGACGTTTCATATATTTTGCCGATTTTTTCAGAGCCATTTTGCTAAAAATTTTATGAGATAAGACACAAGTAGACACCTTAAAAAATCATAAACGTTTTTGAGAAATATTCTAAATTCAAATTTGGAAAACAACACAAAGCAACACTGCAAAACGTACTGAACAGAGGTGTAATATCTTATGTTATTTATTTTTACACTATTGATTGGTTTATTTTTTTCGGTAAATAAAACCTACTAAAATGAATGAGCGATAACTCAGAGAAATGTTTATGTTTTCAACCTCTTGTTTTTCCTCCGAATTTCCTAGTCCATCTATCCATACAACACCTGCGAGACTTGTGAAATATCCATGCTACAAATTAAACAAGATTTCTCTCGAGATTCTCACACGAATTTTCTGATTTGCCTTAAATGTTTGGGCTATAAATCAGAAATCGGCCTTGAGTCACGCAATCACCAAAATCTGGAAAATTTTCCAAAACGTCTGAATTTTCATGTCGTGCAACCTCCAGAAACGTGTTAAGAGTACAAGTCGTTACATAATATCAAGAAACACAACCCTCTTGAAATAAAATGCCCGTAAATCGTGGGAAATCAGTGGGGTTCGGGATTTTATCTCGTGAAATTTTAAGTATCAATTTTCGGCCGTGTTTGGGGCAGACCCCCGTGTGGCACCCCCTGGGGGTGAAGGTATATAAAGTGATAATTATGGAAGCTTTCAGACATGAAGCGACTTTTTATTGGACTCATTTACATTTTTTGAATACGACAATTTACTGTGTTTTAACCGAGAAATCATCATCAATCACTGGAGATCTCAAGGATGGGATGTTCCACATTTATGGGCGGGTTTTTAATTTAATTATTATTAAAAACGCATTTGCTATAAATCTAACATAAATCACAATCACAAGGTTTTAAAACGACCGCCAATATTTTAACAAAAGATCTTACCTTTGCTGGAGTTTATTATCCTTCATTGATTAATAAATCTGTCAGCGATTAAAAAAGCAATTTTGACCCCTATTGTAGCCAACTACAATAGACTCAATTACCCCCTTTTACTGGTTATTTTTATTTGAGACAGACATTGGTTCCTGCAGAATTACTAAAAAATATTGCAAAGAGCAGATGTTTCCTAAATTTAATTAAAGCAACTTTTGTAGGATTCAGACATATTTTTTTTTCTGAGAAGTTAATAAGCGCTAAAAAACGCAATTTAAGCAGATACCTCAAGAGACTTTTAAATTAAAGAGACAAAAGGTTAGAGAATAATCTCAAGAGACAACAATGGCTGCAGCTGCGAGTTGTGAGATTTATTACTGTTTCTATAGTACCTCGTACTTACTTACAATCTTTGGATTTTATAAATTATTTACTCAAACAAACTCACATAAATTATTATTATTTATTGATGAAGATATCTTCTCAACAAAGCTAGGGCTTATCTCTACTATTGAGATTTATGAGTTAGAAATTTTTTATAGACAAAAACTGACAAATCAAAAAAATTTCTTCCTTATTTTATTTAATATCACAGAAACCTTCAATACTGTATACACTTTTACTTTTTAACAATTTTTTTAATTAATACAAATTATTAAATAATCTAGCATATTGATTAGAAATAAATGTGTTTTTGACTAAAATTTATGTTAATAAAACCTATTAATTTGCATTAATTAATAAGTTCTGACGCCTTAAACCCAAGAATGATTGATTAGGATCTTGAGCTACTGTAAAAACTGTAAACAAAATATTTGGTAGATGCTGAAATCAATGACATCATGGCAAAATGTCACAAATGTGTAAATGTGTTCCTCTTCATGAATCTTAAATTCTTTTGTTCCACACTTAATTAAACCTTTCGAAAAATTCGTGTTTGTCGCATGTAATACGAGTGATGCAACCCATCTTAAATTTTTCAGCTATCATCAGTTAATTATTCGGTAGCCTTGAAATTTGAAGAAGACCCAACCTTGAAAAAGATGAGAGTAACAATGTCTATTACAACATTGCGTTTTGAGGAGCCCGTGATTGGTATAAATAAACCCGAAAAAGGAGTGTCTGCTTCAATCCGAATCTTCAATTCAAAACGCAATCATGAAATTATTTGTAAGTACCCCAAAACTACAAACCCAATTTCAAAAATTTCTTTCAGGTGTTTCTCTGTGCCATTGTGGCGTGTGTTTCTGCCGCTTCTCTATCCCCAAACGAGCCAGTCCCTATTCTCAAACAGGAGCAAGAGGTGAACTTCGACGGCTCCTACCACACGTCTTACGAAACCGGGAATGGAATTTCGTTTGAAGAACAAGGATCTTTGAAGAACGCCAATAGTGAAAACGCAGCTGCTGAAGTCACTGGGAGTTTTAAATATACAGGGGATGATGGTGTGGAATACACTGTCACATATGTTGCAAACGAGAATGGATTCCAGCCACAAGGTGCTCACCTTCCTGTAGCTCCGGAGATTCCAGCGGCTATCCAGAGATCTCTGGAATACAACGCTGCGCATCCTGAAGAAGAAGAGCCGCAGAAGAAACATTAAAAATGGTTGTGATATAGACTGCTGTTATTTTATACCCGTGTAAATAATAAAGACATTTTTGAAGAATTTTTAGTGTTTCTGTTTAAACCCCGTTTTTAAAGGTATGTTTTAATAAAACTTGTTTTTATTCGAAAACATAAAATTTTGATGAGAATTAAAGATTCGACAAAAAAGTCGATAAACGAAGTCATAAATTCTTGTCTATTTTTTTGTAAACTTCGTTTTAAGCTGATAATACCTTTTAAAAACTCTTTTAAGCTTGCTGGGCCGAAATATCATAAACAGAGTTGTAAACAAGATTTAAAGTTAAATAAAAAGGTAGTAACAGTAACGTAGACTAGGATTATCTTTTAGTTATTATTAGGAAACTTTTTGTATTTCAGTTAAATATTGTTTCATTGCGTTTAATATCTATTCCAATACTACCTAATGTTAGTAAAAATCCCCCGCTTTGTTATACTTTACAGAGTAATAAAACTAAATTTTTATAACAAATTAAACTCTACAAAATAAACAATGTGTGGTACATTTATTTATTAAAACTTTTTAGAAGCGAAAATGAAGCTCGTTGAAAATGCATAGCGGTGTTTACTTAATAAATTATAAATTAACAATTTTCTTCAAAGTGTACGAGTCTCACTACTAGACTTTATTACTAAAAAAAAGTAGATCCAGGTTTAAAATACCTACTAGAGCCCAAAAACGGTCAGGCCAGAATCTTTTGATGTCCCAAGAGTTTTTGCTCTCTATTTTTTCTTTGCCATATTATGTCGACAAGTTTCTTTTTTCCAGTTTTTGTTAATTAGATAATAAATTCAGAATCTACATGAATAATAAACAAATAAATAATAAATATATATAAAATTAAATCAATTCATTAGTAATCAACAAGAAATCTGAAAATCATTCCTATATTAAGCAGGTTTTTTGTCAGCGCTCTTTTGCTTGAAAACAAAAAAAATATAAAAAATAAAAATCCTAGCGAGTCCCTAATTATAGATAGTGATCTATTTTATCTAAAATTATTTTTGCATTTTTGCGAACAAATACTATATCACAAAAAAGATAATTTAATGTTCCAAATCGAAATACAACTAGTTTTTAAGTTAAAAATTTGGTTTCGTTACTTCTTATATCAATAAGAAAGTTTTCATAATTCCAATAGAAACTGTAAATCGCATATTATTTGTTAATAGAAATAGAATTCAAGTATAACTAAAATATGCCTTTTAACAGATAAAACAGCAACAGCAGAAAATTGCCAAATAGAATAAAGTTGAGAAGAACAGAAACTCTGTTTCATAATGCTGCAGTTTTTAAGAAGTTTTCAGCAGTTTATGTTTATTAAGTCAAAGCAAATTTATTTCTTTGAGTTTTCAGTTAACAAAGCCCAGAAGTCGTAGAAAACAAATACCTTTTAAAAAAAATTCGTAGAGCTTTATGATCTGTCAGATAACATAGGCAGCTTTCATTGTCGACAGTCTCACAAAGCATTGTTTTCTTTAGACTCAAAGTTGTGTAAAATAGAACCTTCTTTTTCTTTCATTTTTCTGAGTGCTTCATTTTACTTTTTATTTATTGTGTTTTTACATTATTTTTACTTTCGTTTTAAATACTAAACTACGTGTTGCCACAAAAAAATCTAGAAGAATTTAAACATCATTTGGAAGAAAAAGAAGAATTTGAGAAACAACAATTAGTAGAAAAAAAAAACAGAGAATTTTAGAAAAAGTTGAAAGACGTTGGCTGTAAGAAAAAGAAAGTAGGTTCTAAAAAAACATTTTAAAAAAACAAGGTGTACAAAGCAATCATACAGTAAAATAGATGAGCAAAATAATCTAGAAATACAAAACAGTTTCTAACAGAGATCGAAACACGCCGATTTCAAAAAATTAAAAAAGTTTCAAGAGAAGCTAGAAAAACGACGAGCAAAAAAATGAAGAACCAAGAAAGGTCCTAGGTAGACATAAAAATATTTGTAGTTACTAAACTCGGTAATAACAATTTTTGAAAATCCTAATGCACTTGCTCCTCTTTGCACTGAATTATAAATATTGTTAAAGCTCTTCTTATTCTTACCTCTCTGTTGTTGTTCTTCATTGTTGCTTCAGTTTTTTAAGACTTTTTTAAGGCAGCATCATGTAAAGTCAAAATTAACGATATATCCTTCTTCACTTTTTATATTCTTTCAATCATTACTAATACGCCATCCTTCATTTTAGCCATATATTCCAAATTCGTATTCCAGTTTCCTTTTTTTGTACGCTAGATATCCAAGCTAGATAGCTTCCTTTTGAATTATTGCTGTCTTCAGACTTGAAGTTGTTTAAAATCAAATTTTCTTCTTTCTTCTAAGCGTTTGATCTCATTTTTATTTATTGTATTTTTTATTATATTTTTTTGGTTTTGTATATTTACTGGTTCCTTGTAGGTATACTGATTCTTCAACTGCGAATCGTCTTTTTTTATCTTGTTATCTTTTCTCTTCATTTTATATTTGATTGTCGATTTAGAGTTCACTGTCTTCTTGTTTTCGTCTTTTGTCTCCAGTTTTATAACTTTTACCATAAGTTTCTGTTGGCACATTGTCGTCTTATTGTTATAGTCTTTATGTCTTGTTTTCTCATCTTTACATAGCTCTTTTTTATTTTTGTCGCTGTTAATCAGCGTTTGGATAAATAAGAAAGTGCTTAAAAAGCAAAAAGATTTTGGGCAAAAAAAAATAAATGTAAAAAATAGAAAAAAATTAGAAGAAAAAGAAAAACAAAAAAATTCAAAAAAAATTAAAAGAGGTCAACTGGAAAGAAAGAGAAGCAAGAAGTTTCTAGAAAAACAAAAAACTTTTAGAAAAGCTAAAAAAAGCAGATTAGAAAAAAATAAAACTAAAAATGAGTTGAAGAAAATTAAGAGATGATAATAATAAGATAAGAGATTATTAAAAAAATTTAAAAAACAAGAATTCCTAGAACCGCTTGAAAAACGATCATTAGGAAAAAAGAAGAGCTAAGAAAAATTATTGAAAGACAAGTCATGATTCTAAAAAAGTTTTAAAAAATACATTAAAAAAAAAACAAAATAAAGTATGTACGCTTAAAAAATACCAAAGAAAGATCCGGGGAAAAAAACATAATAAACTGTAGAAAAACAGAGAAACAAGTCAAACAAAAGCAGTATCTAGAGAGATTTGATGTAAGATGTATAGAAGAATAAGATGTTTATAAAAAATTCTACAGAAAAATACTGCTAAGAGAAACGTTTTAGAAATAAAGTAAGAGTTTAAAGCAATTTCTGAAAATTAAAAAAGATATAATAAAACTCTTTAAAACAAGTTGTTATTAAATAAATTATTTAAAATCTGACTCTATAAATCGCAAGGAACTTGAATGAACTGAATGACTAAAGATTAAAATTCTTAAAAAAACGTTTTGTGGCATATTTTTTCCGAATTTATGCTACTGATAAGAGCAAGAGCAATCTTTTAATACCTTCACGTCGGATAATATCAACTGTAAATAGCAGATTTTACAAGCAAATCGGTCACGTGGTTTGAAATTATTTCTAAAAGCTCTGTATTGGTTAAAATTGTCTTAACTAGATTTAAAGCAATCAATGCAACAACAGAATTGCCTAAATCAGTTTTTGTAACATTTTCTTGTAAAAACAGAAGAAGACAGTTAAATCTTACAAATATTTCAAGTTAAAATGCGCCTGAATGGAGGCAACATACAATACAGACTAGAAGCTATTGGGGAGCAGTTTAAACTAAATTACTCCATTATCTGTTATTATCAAAGAAGTTTTTCTTATTAAATAGTAAATAAACAATCTATTATGATAAATACTTATAGAATTTCCATTCTTGTAGGTATTTGCCCCGTAAGGCTCTAATTAAAATGCAAATCAAACATGTTCATTGGAAATGACATGTAATGAAATATTGCTTTGAAAATATAGACGTGGTAACACATATTTTACAAATTAATAATAGGATAGGAAATTTTCCATCAGATGTTCTAAGAATTATTTGTTCTTATTATAGAGTGTTCGTTGGAGGATAATTCACATTGAGATGTGTCTTGTCGGTTTGGAAAGTAATTGAAATAAGAGAGTATAATTTTAATATTAATTTATTATGTATAAATGATACCCAAGCAATACACAACGTATTAATAATAGAATAATAATAATATGGCAAATAGGTATTTATTTATAACGTCACTAATCGTGTTGATCTTATTGCACCTACCTCTAATTAAACAAGGACAATAAAAACTTAACATAACCCTAACTTAAATATTAGGAACATTTTAATTACAAACAAAGAGAACGTACACATTTAACGATAAAAATCTCAAAAATAAAATCTTCACATTTTCGGTTTTTTAAGTACAAACATAAATAATAGTAAAAAAAGAAATGCAAATAATGAAAAGGACACAGGGGTATTTTAGGTATACCTATCAGTTTATATACTCTTACACATACACCTATTTTATATAATAATATAGTGTATATACGATTCTGCCGTTTAGCAAAACTATATTTCGGTGTCAACGGTTCACTACGCTATATAAAAGTTACAAGTTATTTGTTTTTAAATGTATTTCACCTCTCGTAAAGGGAGTTATGTTAGGAACTCTGTTCAGCTTCAAATCGCTAGATGCTTCTAGCGATCAGCTGGTAAATTATTTTCTGAAGGCACCCAGTCCCTCAACAATAAACACAGTTTACACAACATTCGACTCTACGTTGTAAACCCAAGAATAATAATTAAAAAAAATTGTGAGTAGGAAATACGGGACTACTGAAGGCTATTCTTCATAAAAACTATTGTTGAGGAACCGTACTAAATTAGGAACCATTACTCCGGTTTATTTGCATTTCTTAACGACTGCTGTAGAGTCCTATATATAAAACACAAAGCTTTTTGCAATTTATTGCAAAACAACAACTTGCAAAAAGACTTTCTTCTAATATATGGCACTGCACACACTTATATAAGCTCGCCATAAGTCCCGTAAGGATTTCTCACAAATACTTAATATCAATTTTTTTTGCAAATTCTATAAAACAACTGTATGTACATGTCTAAGCTTAAAAATAAAATATTTTTTTGATATTTTGTTTCTTTTTTTTAAGTACAAAAAATACCAGTATTATTGTAGAGAGATCTGCAATGTCATTTCTGAGTTTTAATACGTGAGGTAAGTCTCACTAATTGTAAAAATGAGGTAGGTAACGTGAAAAAACAACAATATCAAAATAATACTACATCACAACGGCATAAATGAGACATTTCAATACGCGAATTTCCATAAATTCGGTGATTCACAGATCTTAATAATAATTATTTGCATTTTATTGGTATTTAAATGAAAATAAATTATTTACAAGCTTGTTTTAAAATTGAAACGTCACGTTATTTAACGTGTTAACAAGAAATATGAGACTATATACAATAACATACCTCAAAATCAATATTGTTATCTCTCGAAACAAAAAGCACCATAAAAATATTTTGTTCCTTCGAATTTGTCAAGTCTAATTGTGGAAGGAACAGTATTCAAGCTCATATTTGCTTAAACATAATGGTTTTGCTCTTAAATCGCTGCCTTAGTAGTGTGTAGTACGGGCATATAAAGCAATCACTGGTCTGAAGCAATTTAAGAACAAAACTGAAGGTGCTTCCTCCTATCGGTATACATCCAATTTGCATTTAACAATAGGTTCTATGCTAATTAATCTTATTCAATAATTAACAATGACCTCTATTCGAGTGCTATCGCTATTCTAGTTTTTATTCTAGTTCTATGCTTTTGTCTTGAACGTAAGCAAATACTTTCTATGAACATTTAACAATGATTACCACCGGGAAACAACAAACTACCGAACTTGGCTTATAGCGACAAGCATATGAATATGCGAGGTATAAAAATAAGTACTTCTGAGTCAAAATTACGAATAAAAAAAATTAAAAAAAAATACTTATAAATAATACGAGTATATAACTATTGCAACAGTATATAAATAAATGGAAGAACTACTTAGTAAGTGATGAGACCGCGTTGCCTGTTTGCAAAATGTAAATAAGCTTATTTATTGTTAAGTACGTGTGGACAACGAGTTCAGGGAAGTTGAATTGGAAGTCTAAATTCTAATAAAGAAGCACTATCTCCACTTAACCTAGTGACTGATGATACATGAATCTATGAATATTTCTAAATGACTTGATGATACCTGATTATTTGCTATTATTTACCTGACGAATTATCACTGATTATGACTAATTAAGAATGTTAAAAATAAATTTTATACTGATACTTGTTGGCAAGAATCTGAGAAAATCCCTGAAAAATTGAGAATCTTTGTCAAAAATTAATAAAAATTGTGATACGGAAATTTGTACTTCGGTAAGAATGATATTGGAGTATCCTGAGTGATGAGAACATGAATATTGTACACATGTTTTTTTCTAATAGTACAATTTGATTGTTATATAGCTACGAATTGCTTATAACGGGAAGCATACGAACATATGTGGAAGCATTCTATAAAATAAAGTCAAATCTCAAAAAGTTGTAACATTTCAGTATTTCTTCTTTTTTTAAAGTTACGTACAAAAATATTGATGTAAAGGCAAAAACGCTTTGTACCATTTTCACCTGAATTGAATGTATACATGTTGCGATAAACATATTTAACATTATTTGAAAATACTCAAAATCACTATATTAAACATGTTTATACGTGGACCATGACTCCAGCACGACATCTCAAATTCAACAAAATAAAGCTTTTACAGACTGAATAACAATAATAATGAGCATCCTACCACCAACACTTTTGCAAAGTCTTATTTACATAAATACATAACTAATAAACTACAGGTAATTGACAAATTCTTTATAGAATAGACTTAAATTCGTATCTAGACTGTACAATAAATTAAACAGTCTATTCACTGGCAAAAGAGTTGTATTAATAAGCCTACAGTTTAAATTTCGCGCCTATTAAATCGTGACGTCTTAAACAGTGTTAGAGTAAAAAAAAAATCGAGCTGTGACAAAAGTGACCTTGAAGATTCCATTAGTTTGAAATGTACTACAGATGCATTTTCATTAATTAAAGACAAATTCGACTCAAATTGAAAGAAATACAGAAAATCCAAAGATTTAGCAATATTAACAATTCTCTTTATTACCTGGATTAATTAGTTTTATGAAGTTGTAAAATTAGTTGCTAGGGGATTAGCGAAATGGGGTTGGCACCGTTGTTGGCAACAGTGTTTGACCGCCGCGAAGTTCGCGAAGAATGTTGTGTGTTTTTTGCTCATAAAAGTGGTATTTTTTATCAAATTAGGTCGATTTTTTCATAAATTTAGTGTTTTAAGTGTCCGATTTTTGATTGGAGTAAAATTCGGGACGTAATTTTGCGATTTAATGGCATTGCGGTGAGGTTATGATAGCGTCGAGTCGCCTCGAAATTCGCACGAATTCGGTACGCAAGTGTGACGTAAGGCGAATTCAATACGCAAGTGTGATGTGAATTTACTAGAAAAACGCTGCCGATTTCCAAACAGAACAAGAACATAACCTCAACATACATTTCTGAAATTTCTAAAACTCGTATTTTGTGACTCTAAGACTCTAAAAAAAAATGAAGAAGTTTCTTTACTCCCTAGGATTTTTCTGGTGAGTTTTCATCTTTATTTACTCATGCATTGCAAAATATATTTAAAAAAAAATAAGTAAAGTTCAAAATAAAACTGAGTTCATTTGTTTCTACAACGTTACCATATTCATTAGCATGCTATTGGTTAACTGTTTTGAACGTCATCAGTTCATTGGCGGGAAATTTAAACGTCAAACTTTGTTTTTAAATGAAAATATCTGTTTTATGGTAGATAGGTATCTAAATTTAGTTATTACGTTGTATTATTCAAATAGAAATGTTTCGTTTACGTATTTAGTGCTGGCTAGGGCACATTATTAATGCTATATGTGTTGTATGTAGTTACAGGTAAAATCCTGTGATGATATTGATCGGTCCTGAGTTTGAGTTAATTGGATTAAACATTTTGTAAAATCTGAGTTTGCGTGCTGCATTGAAACTGAAATGTACGGACCCGTTGCGAAAATAATTAAGGAACCTGCAAGTATAACAACCCGGCAAGATACTTCTAATGCAGTACAAACCTACACAACAGCCTACTGAAACACCGATTTTTTTAAGTTATTTTATAACTGCAACGTAGTCCAATATAAATTTGTTTTTCTACTATTTCTAATTTACCGTATACACTTTGAAAACCCTTATTATCTTGCACTCGTAACCTATACTATCTTTGAGGTAGACGGATGGAATTTTTAGTATCATTATAGTAGAGGTTTCAGGTGACCCTACTATAAAAGGAAATGTAAGTAATTAATAAATATTCTATGAGATAAAAACTGAGGTAGTTGGATGGAATAAATGAGTATTAAATTGGATGAAACTTGGCAAGAGTGGCGGCGACTGATTCCTTAACAAACTTAAATCTATCTTCTTTCATTCTTCCATCCTATGTACACTATTCTCCCGCTTTGACCGCTTCTGGTTCGGCCTCATCCTCACTATACTCCTCTTCCTCACCCCCTGAGGACTCCCCTTCGTCATTCTCCTTATTCTCAGACCTTTCGTGGTTCACCATTTCGCCATCACCACGCCTAATCTCGTCGTTTCGCTTCATCATCAGCTCATTGGCGCTCTGCATCTGCTGCTGCATCTTCTCGAGGAAGTGCTGCTGCGAGGCCTTATCCAATCCCATGGCGTTCAACTGCGCGAGTTTCGCCGCATGAACTGCCGCCGCCGCCTGCTCCGACGACATCATCCCCATGCCGAGACTGTTCTCGGTGATGAACTGCAGGTAGGTGTCAAGGATCGCCGAGCCCGTTGAATTCGCGCCGGAAACGGGCGGCGGCAGAGGCGCAGGATACGGCTCTTTCGAGAGATTGTGGCCTAGAGAGTCTACGCTTTTAGCGGCCACCGCCTGACCGCTGGAGTTAAACCTATTCAGTTTAAAGTTAGAGTTGAGGTGTGAAGGCGGGGAAAGCGCTAAGTCTAGCCCTCCATACCTTTGGTGCGAGATTGTCAGGTCTTCGGGGTCGTTGTCGCCGCATATCGAGCTGCCGGCCTCCGAGGCCGCACCGGAGTACGCGCTCTTTGCATCCAACTTCACGTCGGAGCGACGGGGACCCGTCGGAGAAGCGCGCGCTCGCAGCTCCGCGGGACTTATTTTCACACCAGCCTTTGCAAGCAATCTAAAAAAAAACAACAATTTTTATTAGAATAACTAAAAACTTGTTTTTTTTTAATAAAATTTTACTAATTCTTGGAATTGACTTTGTATTTACTAAGATGAAACAACGAAAAAATATTGTAATTAACTCCGATTAGTAATCTCCACTCCAGATTGTAGATCGCTTTATTACTTAACACACTTGTTAATTAAATAAGTGTTAAGCTCTCTTTACAATCACTTAAATTAACTTAAAAATTAGCTTAACGTATCGTTATGACTTATCGTTAATAATATTTAGATATTATGGGGTTCACTGAATCATTTCAAAAATAATTAACACGTGTAAACGTCCTTTTAAGTCACCAAAATAAATTTTTAAAACGTAGTTTAGACAATTCTAAAAAAACTGTAGATTCTAAGTCTATAGAAAATAATAAAGAATTACAAAACCACAAACTTGGAAGAGAAGAAGAAGTAAACTGGGAGGTCTTTGAGGAACTAAATTCTAGGCAAATTTAAAAAACAATATAAAAAAAATAAGAATAATCAACTATTAAAAAAAATTAAGAATAGTAAAAAACCAAGAAAAATTCTAAATTAATAAAAGAATAATCCTTCGAGCCGGATACTGAAAAAAGTCTTTGTAGCTACGGAGCAATTACAATAATTTTTGCTTCAAACAAAATTTCAATTTTAGTTAGTTATATTACAATTTTTAATAGAATTTTAGGAGCTGGAGAAGACAGTTTGTACTTTTTTTTATAAAAATGGCAGTAAATATTTATTTTTGTAATAATCATCGCCTTTGGCTCCCAAAGAGCATATATTTTATGGTCCTTCGAATCAGATGAAGAAAAACGTCTTATTGTTAGTATAAAAAAAAAATCTCGCGAGCGTTTAGGAACCAAAAGTAATAGTTTTTATTTGTTTATAATAAACCCTGGGGAAACATTTGTTTTTGGAATAATTATCGCCTTTGGCTTCTAAATTGTTGTTTAAAAAGTCAGAAAAAAAATTCTACGAGCCTACCCAAGAGAAGAGTTCTAAATATTATAGTAGGTAAGATGGTAAAAAAAAATGCAAACTCAA
Organism: Tribolium confusum; assembly: GCA_029207805.1. NCBI lineage: Eukaryota > Metazoa > Arthropoda > Insecta > Coleoptera > Tenebrionidae > Tribolium > Tribolium confusum. Next base: position 5,717,488 of record JALGAY010000004.1, read on the forward strand.
TGCCCTTTATTTCGATATCGAAAAGTTGGCAACCCTTTTTGTTAGAGAAGACATTTTCGAATTTTTTTTTTAATAGCCATAGGATTCTTTCACTGCTAGAGATGAAAAAAATAATAAAATAGAAGAAAATGCGCGTTACTAAAAAACTCGTTCGTGAGACTGTCCTATTCGCTGCTAACGAAGCTCTTGGAAACGAAAAAAAACTTGCTTTCATCACTTGTTGTCATTTTTTTTAACGAAATCAAGGAGAAAAAATAATTTTATATCGTTTCAGAGTGATTTCGCTTGGTGCTTAAGTTATTTTATCTAAATTCTGTGAAATAGTAATGTAAATTGTTGCATAATGTTTTGCTTTTCTTATTGCACCTTACATTAAGCTAATTAATTTAAGTAACTGTAAACGTGCTCTGTCAAATGTAATTAAAGTCAAATTTGGTTGATTGTTATCATTTGTAGAAGCTAAAATCTTCAAATTCCGTAACAAAAACCATAACCTGAGAGAGTGAAAATGCAAACGTGAAGCTTCCCTGTCTTTTTTTGTGATATTCAAACTGAGTGGAGTGAGTAGAGTATACAATTTGCATTTTGCTTACAATAGAACTACGGTAACTTGATATTTGCTCGTTATCTTTTCTTACCTGCTCGCAAGGTCCGGATCGAATGGTGCGGGCATTGGTAGAACAGGCAGGTCTTTTGTACTAATTCCTCTATGTTGTCGAGACATATGCGAATGTAGTGAATTTCGTGATTTCGCAACAGTTCCACATAAAACACATCTATAACCAGGACATATCGTATGTTTATCTTCTAAATGAGTTCGTAACGTATGAGCAGATCGGTAGATTTTTCCACACTTTGGACAAGGTCTTGGATCTGTAGCTCTGACTCGCATCATATCCAAAGAACGTCTCGAAACTAGAAAAAACATTAAAAGACTGGTAGTTTTTTTTTGAAAAAATTTACTGGCAATCAAAATATCACTACATTTCAACATTTCTGGTAACTACAGCATTTACATAGGGTATCTACAAAGTCAAACATGTTAAATGTCCACTGCGCGTATTTAGTCTTTCACAGTTAAATCTACAAGCTCCACTTAATTTGTTTCATAATGTCCCACTGTTTGGAGTGTTTGCTTCTCATATGATTTCGCACGGAATTAGGATGTGAAAAACGCCTTCCGCATTCAGTCACAGGACACAAAGGACTGTCTCTAGGATAGTGTTCATCGATATGTGATCTTGCCGCGTTGACCGAAGGCAGAATCAGATCGCATAGCGGGCACTCGTACTTGATGGATACCCCAGCTGGTTGTTCTGCTGCAGGATATCTTCCCGGCCCCGTGGTGCTGGCATCTGCAATGCCAAATCTCGATGCACTTTTACTTGCATTTATACGGATTTAATAAATACAATAAATAACATAGTCCAGACATTTTAAAACAATTTGCCAAACTGACTAAAATCTATTACAAAACGGAAATTTTGCATATAGCTTCATTTTGATATTTTGAGAAACATATTTAAAGTCCCTATCGATATCGTGCCGGCAAAAGATCCGTGAACAAAGATGAGATATAGTAGTTTTGCATTAAAAAAAAATTAATAATTTTTCATAATTTGCATAAGAAAAACTCTGTACACCCACTTTTGTAATTTGAAACTAACAAAAAAAGTAAAAAACGCATTGTTTTTTACATCACTTGTGACTATAGAGTGATTTTATACCGGGTGAATCAAATATATGGATTTAAACTATAAGGAATTTTGAAAAAACAATATATAGGTATTAAATGGTTATAATAATGCTGGGGTAGGATTCATAATTATGTTTGTCTTTGTTTGAAAGTGAATCTGTCTCAGAAATATCATTGAGACACATAATAACTCTAATAAAGAGCTTTAAACATGTTTTTCTACATCGATAATTTGCACTGCAGCCTTTCCTATAATCCGAGAAAATGATGTTTAGGGGTATTTAAAGGCGGTAGTGGTGATACGAGTCCTTTTTTATTTTATTTTCTTTTTTTTACGTGAGTAGGAGTTTATTTCCTTAAAATACCCACTGGATTAAAAATTTCAAAAATTTTGTAAAACGATCTTTATAAAACCATTTTCGTAATTCAAAATCGTATTTCATTGATCTTTTAACATCAAATAAGGCTGAAACCGACGAAAGTACTCTTAGAAAAAGAAGAAGAAACAATCTTTAAGATCTTGCGAATTTTTGTTTTTTAAGAAAACGCAAAAGAATTTTTTAAGAAGACGCAAAGAGTTTTCTACTTTTTTGTTTGTTTTAATGATTTTTAATCCAGTGGATGTCTATAGAAAAGAAAATATTTGAGAAGAACCACTCTTGATCATCTTTGACCACGAATCTTTAGGAACGCCAGCACGATACCAATGAGGACTTCTAATATGTTTATTAGATTATTAAATTGAAACTATTTACAAAAATCTCGCTTTCTAATAAATTTTCGGCAGATAAACCCTAAAAATGACTGGACTAACAATAAACAACTAGAACTAATAAGTGGTTGCGTTTTGTCGCTGTCTGATGCCGTGCGCTTGCAGTTGATGATTGATAAGATAGTGTTTGGTCTTGCACTTTTTGCCGCAGAAACTGCACACAATCCAATTTTCCTGCGAGGTGTGCACGTGTACGTTTATGATGTGCTGTCTTAAATTACTGGGGTTTGAGTAAAGACGGCCGCAGTACTGGCATTTCGGCTTCTCCTGCCAACTTCCCGGAGCCGCCCCTGTAACAACAGAGGCGGCATTAGTAAATTATATTTAGAAAAATAACGGTTCGGTCCCCAACGCAATTCCAATTACCAAATTGGCCATTATCCTTGCACAAGTCCGGTTCCTTTTTTTCCTATTCTTCCGTTTATTAGCCATAAATCCTTTTTAATAACTGCTTATCTGCTTCCCCGGATTTTTTATGACGAAACGCGCAAATGTAAAGTATGAATTGCGAGCTCTTTAACGACCAGTTTTATTTCCTATTTGCTCCATCTTGGGCATTACCACAATTACCCCAACGATACTTATTTTCATTTGTCTAATACACATTTAAAAAACTCATTCAATGCATTTCTCTTACTCGTCTGAGCAGTACATCCTTTAATTTAAAGTTATTAAAATAATGGAGGTCATAATTGGTTCGAATTGAAATCATTAAAGTAATTACTCTTTTTGAATCGACTCTACTCGCACAATTTAAAACCGAATACCGAGACATTTTTTTGCTGGAGTCGTGTGAAAAAATTGCTCCTCAACGCTCAATTTCATCCGAACATAAACTAATTATATTTCTACTTCCGCATGAACAAGATACGATACAAAAAACCCGATCAATTACTTGGATTCGCCAGCATATCTATCAAATTTTAATTAAAATTATACGAGGTGTCCCAACAAAGATGATAATTAATGATATCTAGTGACTATTATCCATTCAAAGCAAGCCATAATTTTACCACTGACAGTAGTATTTCTGTTTCTACTAACATGGAAAGAACTCCTCTTGGGACAAGAGCCCGACGGACATTGTAATACTCCATCTTAGCCGTCATATCTGCTAGTGCGCCTCTAAAGTAGCCAACGCAGCCAAAAACAATGAGAAAACCGTCCAAAACCAAATACAGAAATCAGGAAACCGCAGACTGGTTTCAGGGTTGTTGCACCATTTGCAATGCAGTGTATTCTGGTGTTGAGGCAGATATGATCTGAGAACATTGGTATCCTCACTCTCTGCCGTCTTTGATTGACGTTTTTCAATTTAACACCAATAAACAACATGAAATTCTACCTTGGAGAGACGTTACACAGATCACAGATAATTTTATTTATATCATTCTGGTGCTGACTTAAACAATCCTAGTTGTAGAAAAATAGTGTTTATATTACGTGCGTAAACTTATATTATATTTAGTTACTCAGTGATAAAGTCATGGTAGTCACTCCATAGATATAATATACCTCATAGAACTCAATGAAAACGAGCCAATCAGGTCAATTTTATTTCTGAGAGGGACAATGTTAGAAATGACTGAGTAAAGTTCTGTGAATACAATAAACTAAGAACTCTGTATTTCTGCTAGAAATGGAGGAGTTGCTGTTATAAAAAATACATTTATTAGAGTACTTTAACATTAGCTAACAGTGACCTGAGGAATTGTAGATTCTTGCTTCAAATTTAGCAGCCACATTGTTATCGTCTTAATTCTGTACGAACTGTCAATTCTTTATTTTTTTTGTGTTAACTTAAAGTAATTCAACTGATAAATTTTCTCGCGAACAGCTAAAGTAATTATTCTTCTGGGCTTTGAGCTGTTTTTTTATACTTCACATTGTCTGTTTAAAACCGAAGTTTGAAGAGTAGTTGTTCTTTTGAAGTGATTTAGTGAACTTATTGGGGATTGTCATCAAACTGAACTTCCCATAACTGTGTTATTCGTTCTTTGTTATTATATTATCGTTCTTTTAAGGAAATAGCAACTGTATAAGGCAGGATTTGGTGGACAGGCGTTTGCGACCACATTGGAAGTTTTTTGTGAAGAAAAGAAGCAGCTGCAGGCTTACAAACAAATTTGTAAGTCTAATTCTATTGCTCTGGAATTAGTTTTCAGTTCGTCTTGTTTAAATATTATCAGTATACGTATTAAGTGCTTGTCAAAATTGTTTAGTTAAGTTTCTTGTATGTATTGATCACTTTTAATAATACGAGTTTACTATCATTATCTAAATAATTACTTTTCACTGTACTAACTTCATTTTTCCTTCAATATACGTAAAGATAGTCTTTCGGTTTATTTTTGGTTTTGGTGTAGAGAGTACTTGGTAGTCAGTACTTCTTTATTACCTAACAAAGAGTCTTGGCGCCCTGGCTAATCTTCATCAGTCCTTGCAAAGTTATCCAAAAACAAACTCTTAGAACTACTAGCCACTTTTGCACACTTCTCTAGACTCAATCAATAAATATCATTGAAAGGTATGTCAATTAATTACAGTGAAAACAATTTATTTTGACAGTTTCAACAATTGAGAACTTTCAGTCATAACCACCATATCTTTTAATCTTTTTCTTCCAAAGCTTATCGGAATCCTTTTTTTTTTAAAAAAAAGAAAAAACTTATATTTTCTGTCTAGTCCCCCAGTTTTAGGACAGTCGGTATAATGTGTAGGTTGTGGTGAGGGTGAGTAGGGTGAGTGAAAATAGTTAAATTTTTGGTGCGATAAATCGTGTAACTAAAAATATAAGTGACCTATAAAGGAAACCGTGTAAATTCAGGCTTGGTTGTAATATCATTTCATTATTCGCTTCCTGACATGCAATAGGGAGCATTACTCTGTGAAATAAAAAAGGCCATGACTAGGTCCTTTTCCTGAGCGTAATAAAATTAATGTCCAAGAAAGACGTAATCTGTCGACGTAAAAGTAAAATACGAGTAGGCAACGAGTAATTTCTTAAAATATACCAAAGCAATGGGGACGTTATCGAACATAAAGTAATAAATGTGCGTTATAGCGTCCAAGCACGAACAGTCGATAACGAGGCCCTGTATAGCCGACTGATACAGTTCGGCGGTAATGTAAGGAAAGGCGAAAAACTGACATACTCTACGCACACGCTTCCTTTTTATACACTTTTCTTATCCTTTTTCTCCCCGACTAGTCGCCGAATCCTCTATTCTTTTCCCCTAGTACACTTGGTGATAAACAGCTTTTCTGTATTTCTGAGCTTTCTCGGGATTTTCTCACACCTACAGAAATATCCTCTGAAATGTGTTCATTTCCTTTTATATTCCAGAAATCGAAATGTTTTCATAAATGTGTTATTCAGCAATGCATCTCAATCCTAGCCCCACATAAAAATATGGCAAGCATTTTCAAGTTCATCGACTTTTATTTTGACTTGAAAAACGCAACATTTATTCCATAATTCCACTGTCAGAACATTTCAAAAAGGAATCAACGACTCACTCACAAATTGGGAGAGTTTCCAAACGGAAATGAGAATTTTACTCCAAGTATATCAACTTCCTAAATTTTACTTCTGTATCGTAGAAAAATTCCATGACTTAAATGCAGTTCAAGTAAAATAAAAGGACAAGACTTTATTTATGAAACCTTGAATGGAATATTGTAACATAATTGAAAATACCTCCAGGTGAAAAACATAAAGAAACGTAAAGATTAAAGTGAATAACATCATTATAATAACCGGACTCGAAAATTGACAATATTTTTATGTTTATCGTTAAATTTTAATAAACTGGAAAAATATCAGCTTTCAACGATCTCTACTGATTGTACTTGAACTCTATGACATTAACCGGTTTTTGCAATAATAATAGAAATTTTGAGCAAAGGTTATGAAAAATTAGCCACAAAAAGAAATGGAGAGCGAAGATCGATATAAAAAGATATTTTTTGACATTTAGAATGAATTGACGACCAAAATTATCTACTCGCCACAGTGTAGTAGCAGTCTTTGAAAAGTGAGACGCTAAATTGCCCAAAATTTTAAAAATTTCCCTAATATTGTCACTGTGATGTCAATCTAGACAAACTATATACGTAAAATGGCCACGGTTTAAGGACAAATTATCAAATCCAAAATGTTTTGTTTTTGTCAAAATGTCAAAATTTTTAATTGCCGCCACTGTAGATTGGTTAAATTACGACTATGATTTTATATGTACTCGACTGTTTTTGGAATTGTTGATTACGGATCTTAAGTGAAAAATGGGCAAGTTCAACATGGCGATTGCAGTACGACCTACTTTTGGTCCCAAATTTTGAACAATTTTTTTGACAATTGCGACATTTTTATTGGTTTTCAAGAAGAGATACTTTTAATAAAGAAATTCATTAAAAAAAAAATACGAAAAATACCTTTAATTAAACACTTAGATTTTCCGTAACATGGACTGGAAATTTAAGGTAATTTTTTTGATAAGAATTTATAATTAAAATAAATAAAATACCTAAAATATTATTGTTATAAAAATTATTTTAAAACCATGGAAAAGTCCTGAATATAAAGCTTTTGCATAATTTTCATTTTTGAATACGTATTTAGGTGATTTCGAGTCATTTTTATAATAATACTGTTCTGAGATTATTGGAAGTTGGTTTAACGTTAGACGAGTTAAGTTATATTCGCAAAAAGTTTTGACACTACTAGTTTTATCAAATAAATAGACAACGTGACAGTTGTGACAACCACCGACAGCTAAGGCAGCCAAATTCTTCTCAGAAACACTTCAAAATATTTTTTGGCATCACACTATATAGAGCTTTTTTAAGTTAATACTCTACATAAATCCGTGATTATCATCTCTGATTCTAAAGATAAAAAACATGTCAATTTCAAATACAACCAATGGTTTTTTCAATTTTACAAATGAGTTATCAATGTATTTATAAACTAATTTTGTAGACAACATTTTCTGTTTTTTTTTTGGTTAAAAGAATTTTTTTCAGGTAGATATTACAGTGTCCTTTGTGACTGTGCATTGTTTGTAAACGATTTCGATCTATTCAAATTTTTTTTTTACCAATTTATGTTAAAAAATGTACGCCGTCCATTTGAAAAATAAATAAAACCAAGATCGACTCGTAGTAAGCGGAAAACCATTTATTTAACTTTTTTATAATAGAGTTATTGACAATTAACAAAAAGTTATACACTCTATTGCTGGGATTTCGGATTAGTAAACACGTGCTTTATTGAGGGAGAAGCTTTGAAATCTTGACATGATCTTGACAAAAACGACATAAACTTTTGAATTCGATTTTTATGGTTTCCCTCAACAATGCACGTGACCATTAGTTCCCAATTTCATCGATAGAACTTGTGTCATTATTGGGGAAAGTCTATATAAATTTTTAGCTGGCTATAGAGGTAAATTTATATATAGAAAATTTAAAAATATAAGAAAAAAGTTTAATTTTGCTTTTATATATTTTTTTTGGATATAAAATTCAGGTTACGGAGCTTTCGATGGGATCAAAAGGATTTTTGTGTAAAAAAGAAACGATAAAATAGTAAAATGGTTGCATACTCCAGAAAATTAAAATTTTCTAAAATATAGAAACAAAGATATGCCATATTGGATCCACCTTATTAAATTTTCCAATTTTCGCTTTGTAAGATTTGTAATTAGCGACTCTCAAAGTTCCTGAGTTCATTATTTTCACGATATTCATTAAATATTTAAAAAATGAAGTACATAAAATATTATTTTTTAGGAAATGTATATATGTAAAAATGGTTATATACTATAGTTATGTATTGGTAACTGAAATGACCGAAGATCGCGTAGGCGACAAGCATAAACTGTCATAACAAATTAATCTACCTAACATTTGAATGTCACTTATGATTGTTATCTGAAATTATTACTTCCTTCTTGATTCAACTGTGGCGCCCTCATTGGTCACTTCAGTTGCCAATAAGGAAATGAAACCAGAAAAACGTTTCCTAATATCTGTTTACGACTAGTTCCTTCTTTATGCGATGTTTCCCAAATTTGAAAAAATTGTTTAATAAAGGAAAAATTATCAATAAATGGAGAATGAGAAATGTGTTGAATCTTGAGACGGAAATAGGATGATTTTCAGTTGTTGTTGTCGTCGTCTAAAGTTAGTTCCATCTGTACATCGCTGCAAGTAATTTCATTTTCGTCGAATGTTGTAGCGCGTAAACAATCTTAACGAGCCGCTTCTGCAATTGATCGAACTGCTCAAAAGGGGCAGAAGGTCGAGGGGAGTTAGATAGCAAGCACACAGTCAAACATCGAGATTGCTGGATGTATTCCCCCGTTCCCGGCATTGGTCTATTGATTTATACGGTCCGTTCGTATGTCTCTCCTCTTTTGTCCAGGCCTAAAGGTGGCCAGCGACACCTAGAGAACGGCCCTTCACTTAGACTTATACAAATTTAATTGGAGTGTCTAAAGTTTTTACACTGAAACGCAATTAAAGACTGGGCTCGGAGGAAACAATTTTAATACAGTCGAGGAAGCTACAAGAAATTCAATTATGATAGGTAGTTTCCGGGAATGAGCGTGCGTAATTTTATGAGTAACCGTGGCAACTGAAGGGCCCCAAATTTGTCTATCTGGCCGGTTATGAGGAGTTCACTAGCTTCATTTTCTATTATATGGACTTGGAAAGAAATCGATGGCTGGGGCAAACAATACGACGAAACTCTTTTAAAGTAGAAGGAGTTTTCGCGGTGTGTCCCCGGAAAATGGATAACGGCGAGACCGTGCGTTAAGCTGCTTATCGGAGCGTATTTTCTTTTAATCCCTAAACCATTTTATCGGAAGAGTCTTTTTGAGTGTAAATTTACCTAATTAAAAAGGGTCTTTCGTCTAATACACTCTTCCAGAAAAAACAATTCCTTTTAAATTTGTTAAACCTTGTTTAAATCTTCGCCCTAATTCTTTCACATACCAAATTTCATTCTTCCTCTCCATCACTCACTAATCGAACGAAATTTTATCATCCCTTCGGTTCCTTTACCGTGTCAGAAACCCACTTTCATTTTTCATTACTTTTCCTTATACTAACCCTCACTGGTCACTGTCAGGTCATCTGACATATTGCACGACTCTTGTCAAAACTGCACGAAGCGGGATAAGAATAAAATATTTAATATAAAAAACTTTTGCGTTCTTTTCGAAATGTCCGCTGGCAGATGTCATTTCTTGATTTTTCCCCCCATTTGACCAACTCACATACTCAAATATTAACGACATTTCTCTTCAGAGACAACGCTAGATATATCGCATTGTTTTCAAACGGCTATTTAATATGTTTGACTTTTCGAATACCAAAAAAAAAAGAAGGAAAAGAGCTTACCGAAATTATCCGTACTGTTATGAATCCCTGATGGTCCTGGCATTAATCCTCCTAATCCTGCAAGAAACAATTTTTTTTAAATAAATAAAAAGGCTTCAATACGATTCATAAATCATAAAAACATTTTTATTCTACTGAGAATCCTGAAAATGCAAAAGCAAAAACGTAATTAGCGTAATCAGATTAAAGTGTGTATAATCACTTTGCTTGAGATAATCTCAGTAATCTTGAATAACAAATTACAGCTAATGGTTCATGCTGTTTCAGCAGGATTCTTTTTCAATCAATTGTAGCTAATTATATGTCAAGCCTATTAAATTAGTCCTCTTACTCAAGATCCTAGAAATTAATTATTTATCACTCTAGGGACGAAAAAACCGGAAAAAATCAACAGAAAAAATAGTATGTAATTGTATATCAATAGAGATAAATGTATGATTAATCCTGAGGTGAGATTTATATAGCAAGAGGGCGACCAAAGTCCTTCGCGAGTTTTCGGGTTTTGGCGCGGACTCCAATAAATAACAAAATAAATCAGTAAAACACCCATTGACACCAAACACTAAACACGACACTCTTTTCGCCAACAAAGTTGTCATCCTCAGGTAGGAATTGAAACTGGTAGGAATTTACTTTATTACAACTTTGTTGTCAAAAAGCGCATCGTGTTAAGTGTAATGTTTGGTGTTTTGCGTTCATTTGACACATCAAAAAGATCCAACAAGAAGATTGGATAATAAAGATGACAGTAAATCAGGTGAAAACGAAGAACAAACTTATGACTATAAAATTATTGTTCGAGTAAAAGCAATAGCAACTTGAATATAGAAGAAGATAAATAGAGTCGATAAGAATACGAAGAAAAAAGAAGACGTAAAGATGCAAACAGGGAACCAACGTATGAAGAAGAAAAAATGATAAAATCGAGTAAAAGAGAGAAGAACTCACAGTGACAACAGCGAGTGTTCATCGACGTAGACGACATCCAAGACATGGTATCCAACATCTCATGATCTTGAAGATATTTTGGTGGATACCCAATAGCTAATAGTGCATACAGGATTTTGAAAAAATTGCTGAAATCATAGTCTGGGATTTTAGAAAAACTTTACCTAGATGACAAATGAAAAGAAGAAGATACTGCTCAATTATTTTTGAGTTCACTTCGTAGAAAATTCTAAAAATCCGACTATTAAAAAAATTCTAAAGACCAGTTAACAGTGACTGGTAGAAAACGAAGAAAAAGAAAGAAGAGAACTAACAAATCCATAAGGTCATATTAATTCCAGATGAAAGAAAAAAGAAAAAGCGTCTCAGGAAAACACGGAAGAACCAGCTATAATTAAAGGAATTCCAGATGACCAAATAAATACAAGTATGGTTTACCAGTAAAAAAGTCTGAATCAACTGAAAACCGCAGAACAACAACAGTAAAACAGATAAACTATTTCTATAGAAATCAAGCTCCATGCTGAACAGAAGGAAACAAGTAGAAAACTAGTTTTTTCAACTGTGGAAGGTTAGGACACAGAAAAGAAGGTAATAACAAAGACAAAATACTTGTTTTAAACGTAACAAATATAGACAAAAGGCTAACCCAATCTTAAGCAAAGGAATATGATAACGCAAATAGCTATATCACAAAACTAACCACAAAAATAAAAATAGTTCTTTTAATAGATACTGGAAGCTCTCTTCTTACCATGAAAGAAGAAAAAAAATTGTCCTAGAATTCCCAGAATCTAAATCGATTAATCTCTAAGAAGATTCAAATCTTTTTAAGACTTACAAGATGTTTTAGAGAATTTATAGCAGGTTACGCTATTATAGCAAAATCTTTAAGTGACTTATTTAAATAAGATTCTGGTCTTATACAGGAATGCAGCAACAACTGAAAGAAGCTTAGAGAGGAAGCTAAAAAACCAATTTTAAAGATCCAAGATGAAAAGGAGAAAGGATGTAAATTCAGAAGATGAAGTAAGATACAACTTTCTCAAAAGACGAAATTTTTCGTAAGAGTTGGTTTTTACTTTGAATCTGTTTTTTGTCCTTTTCCAGTAATTCACCCCATTTCGGTTGAAAAAATTGAAACTATAAAGGTCTGATGAAGACTTCAACATGTGTTTTAGATACGAAGCAAGAGAAGAATGGCAGGAAGTTCTGCTCGGACGTTGAGTAGGATTACCAAAATGTAGGAACAAAAATCGGAAAAAAGCGAGGAGATAGAAAAATTGGCAAGGGCCCGAAAAAACTATTCCTTAAAGTGAACTTAAAAGAAACATTTGCAAAAATTTTGATTCAAATAAAAAATCATCTGAAGACTTTTTATGAGAATTAATAATTGAATTGAATGAAGACAAAGTACGTAAAGACGATCAGTATTAGTAAAATAAAGCCAAAAACGCGACGTGGCAAATGCGCTTTTGATCCCGGAAATATCAAGTAGAATATATTAGAATTAGTTTCATTTATTCAACAACTAAAAGAAGGAAAAAAGCGTTAAATGGGTTAATGAAGAGCTCATTATAAACTAATTTAATAAAATTGTCGTAATTGAATTTCAAACCGTTATTTTGTGAGGTGCTTTAATGTCGATGTTGATGTTGGGTTTACGAAATTGTGAATAATGTACAATTTAAAAAAAAATGTTTGTAGTAGTTTCTGATTAATAAAAAATGCGTAAATCAAGAAGACATAAACTTTGCTTTTGAGGTTTTTAAACATAGATTATAGGTTATAGATTATACGTGGGCCAGTAAGGAACAGTTAGACCGAAAATGTCAGTTGCTCCACAGTTAACAAAATATGTATGTTGTTTTTTTGGTCAAGTAAAATCAATTATATCAAACCAATTGATTTTGAAAGCTGATGCTCCTACGTGCTTGAGGTCATCGAAAATAGAATTAGTTGCGCTTCTTATTTTTTCCGGTAATATTCCGAATGTATGTGCATACCGCCTACGCTTCAAAAATATGAAAAGTTCGCTTTGTTTCACTCGAATCCGTTCGGATACATCAATCACCATTGGGAGATTTTGAATGAAAAAGTCTGACGTTAATACCATCATTTACCCATTTACATAAATTACATAGCTTAAACCATTTGTAATGAACAGTTGGAATTTGATAAATATATTACAGCAAGTATTCAGTTTTGATGGGTCATGCTGGGTCAAAACAAGAAAATAAAAAATTAACAATTCAGACGAGCAATGTTATCGCCGGTGTTGGGAATTTGCAAGACATTCTAATACTCTAGACAATAACGGTCGTGGGATGTGTGGATGGGGAGATTATCAAAAGCTGATTGATTTCCCGAGGCTGTGGAGCATTACTAATCATTTTTCGGTTGTTATACTGCTTGTATTCTCGAAACTTAACCAAATAATTAGCCCAAGGGTGAAAATATTTACTTGTAATAATTATAAAATACGGAATCTTACCTTGTAGTCCTAACAAAGCGCCTGGAAATGTCGGAGTCCGCGTCTGATCAATTAGCCCGCCATTGGTATTAAAAGGATGATGATCGTCTAACATAGGGTAGTCGGAAGGTTCAGTCTTTGGGGTTACAGGGTCTCCATGATCACTCATTGCCGTATCGCTACTGTTGCTGTCCTCACCAGTAGACTGTGCTTGCAACGACGAATCCGAATTTCCCTTCTAAACAACTCAATTAAAATCCTAAAATTGCCAGACAGAAACTTCACCTCTTTCGTGAGTATCGTAGGTCCGCCTTCAAGGGCTTGTCCAAGGAGGGATTCCTGCATGTCGCCGTTGCCCCTGGAGGGACTTCTTCCCCGATCTGGGGTGTACGTCCCTCTCTCCGAACTCCTGGACCTTTTGGCCGGGGGCGGCGATAAAGCACCCTCGCGGAGAGCATCCGATCGGTCCGTCGCCCACGGTAAAGATGAAGAATTCTAAATTCGACAATATATAAGTTCACGACTATTTATGAACCGTGAAATATGTTCCATGCCTAGGAAATAGGGGCTCCCGGCCACGAGTAGGCAAATTTTCTTATTTAATTTGACCGGGGGCGGTTGAAGCAAGCGCTATAAATCAATAGTTGGATCGATGGAAAGGTCGGTAGAATTTTCACTGATTGAGAATCCGGCCGTGAAATACAGGAAATGTGGCAAACGCAATCTCCAATATATGAAATAATTACAACTTCGAGTTTTTATTTATGACCACAAGAGATTTATTACTACGTACTATTGATTCGTATTTCGGATAATTAACATAAATTAATGTAAAAAGTTGTTTTTATTATCTTTTTCTAAATCAACTACTGCTAGATTCCACCAAACTATTAGCTTCTTGGTGCTTCACACTTTTTTTTTGACTATAGAACACTGTCAAATTACGTGATCCAACATGGCTGCCATTTTTACTCATTATATTACACATTATATGTTTTCAGTATTTTGAGATTAATGAGAGAACTGTAACAATATAATATTACAGAAGAAGATTGAGTGAGGTTATGTGCTTTTTTCAGGTTTCTTTTTTGTGATTTGCTCTATTCCCTTAATTATGTAATTCAAAATACGATCCGTCTTTTGTCTTTTCATTTTACAGTGTTAGGAAAAATCCCTAAGAGTTTAAGCAAATTCAGAAAATTTATTGTGCATGGGGACTAATAGGAACTATGACGTCATGTGACAGTGGTCTATTGACTGCCGAATTAGCGAAGGGTGGATACTGTTTTCATGAATGAAATTTGAATAATAAATAAACGTAATGAGTACTTGCGTGAGTTTGAATAATAAGTGCAATTCACCGGACATCTTTCATTTTTCTTAGTAAACAAATAAATATTTCATGCAATGAGCTCAGTAAACAGATAGTCAATAAACTTTACGTCTGGGTGAGTTTGAGGACAAGATTAAAAAATCATCTGCATTAATTTATCTCAGTGAATTCAGTAGCACTGCATTCCGCGGACTGGTTTTACCAACCGAAAATTCGCAATTTTTGGGAATTGACCTTTTAGATATATTTGACAAGTTTTGAATTATTGTTATTATTACCGGTCGTCATTGAATTGTTGATCATTGTTTATAAATTTGCGGCGGTGCGGTTACGATAATTATTGCATTAGAAATTTAATCAAACGTCTTACTTTAAGGAAGTGGTTTATCAGAAGGAAATAAGCGTAATTAGTTCATTTAAATTTTATAGAAATTTTTACACTCACATCATGCAGACTAATCAATCATTAAATAATATCAGAGGTCATCATTTCGGCGCAAAAACACCTGAGATGCTTCAATTAATGGAAATTTTTTCGAAATTTGTGTTTCCGGAGATTAATTGATGCCGCTAACTGTCCTCAAATCTCAATTTCTGATTTAATTTTATTCAAAGTTTTATATTTTTTTTTATTAAAGAATAAACGTAAGAATTTAATTTTGGTCTTGAATCATACAGTTGCAAGAAAACAATAATTTACATTTAACTGATTCATTCATTAAAACTAATAAATGTTGAAATACAAGATTTTGCAGATGTCCACAGGTGAAACCTGGATCTATTAATTACAAATAAAAATTGTCTAATTATCCTTGAATAAATAAATATTGTATTACGTGAGCTGACTTAATTATAAGTTCTATTACCAACAATATTAATAACTAATTGAGTAACTACCCATCAGGTACGTTGGATTCAATTTTAAAATAAAATACGGTAATGTCTGTTCAGTAAAACTAGCATTTTTGTTTTGTTTTAAGTTGTCCCTTCTTTTTTGTATTCAAATTTTGAAATACGTAAATACGGGCTAAATATGAGCTTCTCCTATTTAATTAATATTTTTGAATTTTACCAATAATTAGCGTAGGCCTGTGGGGACTCCAATTTGAAGACAAATTAACAAAACTGTTTTTACTGTGTAATTTTAATAAAAAACGAAATCGTATGGCGTCAAGTCACAGAAAAAACAAACGAATTGCTAAGAGATTTTCCTGGTCGTGTAATTTCCCAAAAATGTTTATATCACGTAAATAATAATTGTGTGTTTTCTTGAAAATTCTATCTGGCGTACCCGATGGGACACCCGTTATAAATTTAAGACGGTACAAAATTTATTATTTTCTCACTTTTCGAGTATCGGCTTTCCCTGTCCCACAGTACCGATTTATCAATACACCCCTGACTTTATAACTTAAGCAAACTTTAATTACTTTCAAAAATGAGCAAATCTGGAGTCACGTTTATGTTTTCGTGACCATTAAGGGCTGGTTATAGCAGCTGTTTCCAATATTTTACGGTTTTAAATGACATTTCCGCCCTTAGAAAAAATGCCCAAAAAATCAAGCATTATAAAACTAGAACTCGGTGTGTTAGTTTTCTCTAATTAAATTATTCAATCCGTAGGTAATCTAATTGGGGTCATTTTTCACAAGGTAATGTTATTAAAAAATGTGATGGGAATTTGAAATTTTCTCTCAGTCACACGTGACAAATTACCTAAAGTCACTTATGTATTAACCGAATTTAATTAAATTACGTGAGGGATAAGACGCCCTAACATGGTTATTAGGGTACATACATTAGTTAGTAGGTAATTAAAACTTTAGTAGGTAGTTTAGATAGGTGCGCTTTGGGATGATGAGCTTAAATATTTTTTTAAAATTTTAAATTTAAAAATCATAAACTAGTTTAATTACAGAAACAAAATACAAGGTTAGTTGATAGCTTAATTGATGCCAAAATTTATTACAACTTATCCAAATAACAATTTAGACGTATTAACATATAAAATAATATAAAATCCAAGGTTGTATGATCAAGTTTCGAGACATTGAAAATGAACGTATTGTGTCGTAAATTCGTGATTGCCCCCGAGTTAAATAAAAGATTTTTACTTACAGGTGAGATCTTTTGCTCTGGAGCAGTCAGTCTTTGTCCTGCAGTACCCGCCGGTACGTCAGCTAATCCCCTCACTTGTAACATTTGTGCAGTCTTTAAAAAATCCGTTAATTGTTCTTGTCCTATGTGAACTTCTCCATTGTACATAAATCTGAAAGATAATACCCGAAATTTAAAACCTACAATTTCAAACATTTTACGCATCGTGTATTTCGCTTTTTAACCACTTATTTGGAAATATGAAAGCTGTCACTGAGATGCTCGAAATGTATCACCTAAATGACACCTGCAGTGAAAAGATCCAAATCTGTATTTTATCCACTTCTTTGCCAGACTCGATAATACCTGCATGGAAGCTCATCCACGCCACTCGACAACCGAAACGATGCTTTAAATATCCAATTTACACGCAATGATAACCTCTTTTTTCAACGCCGAAAATTTATTTATCCACCTTGTTAGAGATACTAATCCTTTCTCCTAATAACTCATCTTTCAAGAGTTTTTTTGTCAAGCTATTATTCTTTTCGAAATGCTCAAATAAACATAGTCAATAGTTCTTAATTTCATCAAAGATATTTAAATAAAATCGAAAATTTCGAATGTTGTTCATTTTTTCTTTTTCTTTATGTACCCACTCAATATTCACATTACAGTAGTTGTATTTCTTTATTTTTAGTTCTTGACTATTTATTTATTTAGACATTTCTCCATCACTTTTACTTAGTTTTTTTTAGTCATAAGATATTTTATATTTCTTTACTTCTTCTTGGTATTATTGCATCTTATTTTTTACGCATTCCATTTTTTAAATGTTATTAAAAAAGTTTGTATTTTCAAATTTGTGCTTCATTCTGTTTATTATTTTATTTCATTTATAAATATTCATTTTTGTTTTAATTGAATTATCTTCTTTTTTATACTACATTTATCTTCTCGATAAAGATAACAATCGTAATAAAATGTTGTACATCCGAAATTAGGCTAATGTTAAAACAAAAGATGGCCAAAGTAATCATTTAGCAACATTAACGTTAAATAATATCATTGCGTGGTTGGACTTTATAGGAAAATTGATCACGTGGGTTTAGATTATTTCTGCAGGCACTGCAGAAGCATTTTGTATAATTTTGTTTTCACTCTTTGGTAATAAATGGCTGATATTTTAAAATAGTTTGTATTACACCAAATACACTATTAAATTTATCGAAAGTAAACCAAAACTGCTCAAAACATAGTTTACTGCAAGTTATAAAAAATCAGCCAAAATATTTCTGATCGTGCTATAGATTTTTTTTTCAAATGCTAAATTAAAATGAGGCATAAAGACTGATATAAATATTCTACCCTAGGAAAACAGAATATAACTTTCTTTCACAATTTTAGGGTTGCAATGATTCGTTTTCGATATTTTCGCATTTGTCATTTATACATACGAAACTGGCACTTTTGATTTAAAAATAAAAACAGTTTTAAAGCAGGCAAAAAATAGTTGAATGTCCCAAATGCAAATACTTATTTTCTGCCCTTGTGACATAATATATTATAATTATACTCATTTATTATAGCTGCAGGTGTCTGTCTTTTCTAGATTCAATTTTGGACTTGTTTTATCAGGAATTATCACCATCAGTTACTAAGGATTTACAGGTTCCAGAATTTATAAAGACTTCTATAAAAAAAGATGCCCCTTTTGAGCAACAATTCTGGCTACAGCCCTATAGATTCCAAATAAATCCCAAAAATATATTTTTGGGAAACATTTTAACACATCTTTTTGAAATTTTTACGTATGTAGTGATCTTCATTGTATCAAAAATATAATTTTTTGGTTAATATTTTTTGATCGAATATCGCCTTGTGCTCCCAAAATATTTGAGCTTAGTTTTTCATATTTTTATATTATTAACTGTCTAACTACAAATACTTTTTTCGATTTTCGTCAGGGATACTTCGAGCGATTCTAATATTATGCAAAAGTAATCCCACTTCTGATAAATTCTTAATCGGGTTTTAGACGTTAAATGAATTCTGTGGTTAAATGAATTCTGTGATATCATTGGTTAGTTTGAAAGACTGAGAAGTGGATTTTGTGCGAATATAAATTGTATGATTTAGTCATACCTGACAAAAAAAATATATAATGTATAGTGAATTATTTTCAATATGTGTGGATTTGTCTGATTATATACTTTTTTACAATAAATTTTTTATAATTCTATGCAGAGTTTCGCACAAAAATGGCTAAGCAAAACTCAAAAATTTAAGTAAAAATTTGATATAATACATAATAATCAGAACTTCTCGAAAACCTCGATTTTTATTTTAGTTCTGTTTGGAATTTGAATATCTAAAAATATCTTGTGTATGTCGTATCATTCTTACCGTAACAGACTTTCCATGTCTTTTTGCTGTACGTCCCTGAGGATAACTATGGGATGCTGGCAGGGATTGGCTTTGAGCAACCTCCTAAAGTAGGGACTACACGCCGACAGCACAACTTTATGTGCTGTAAACGAACATCCATCACAGGCCAATGTCACATCGACGAAGTCTTCTTCATCTCTCAAATGTCGAAACGATGAAAGAATCGACGAATGGAAGTCATTCCAACGCAGCGAGTACTGCTGCTCGGGGGAGGTATCGCCCCCCATCGGGCAAAGCGAAGGTGCAATCTCTACGCCAATGATTAAGCCGTTTCAACTACCCCACTGGACAGTCAGACAAGACCAATGGTCTTCTTGCTATCTCTTTACAAACATTTACTGAACTTGAAGGCTACTGAGGAGCAATGAAGATTTCAACGGCTTGCAGGCAGCGGTTAATGCGTTTTCATCGTTTTATTTTCGTATTTCTATTTACTGAAAATAAAAAACAAAAATAAAAATTTTATCTAAAAAATACAAGAGTAGTGGACTGCGTTCAGAAATTTGGTTGACCAAGTATTCTTACCCAAATTCAAACTGGTTTTTATGACAGTGCAATCCAGTCCTGTCATAAAAACCACTTTAAATTTGAATAAGTATATTGAAGAGCCATTTATTGGGGCGCTGAACGCAATTCACCCTGTACCAAAAAATTATTAACAGTGCAGTGTAAGAAAGAATAAGAAATATTTGAGACAATTTCAGGTCGGAATTCGGTGACAGTTTTTGATCTGGGCCTAATTAAATAAATTATTTTGCATAATAAGAAAGTTGCCGACTAATTCCAGTAATTTTTGGTCTTTTGTATGACCCCATTGAAGAGTTTCAATACGCTTTAATCCAATCACAATGGCGGCACTAGCAAACAAAGAAATATGAGCCATTAGAAACGAAAATAAAGCTAGGCCGGTTGCTTTTTAAGATTGCGGTCCTTCATAACATCATTATTTTTTACTGCTATTTTTTCCAAGAAAACCATCGAACTGCAAAACATATTTGATTTTATGATTATTGTTATTTAATGAAAGTTTACTAGAAATGGGAGTTTTGCCGCTGAAATGATTTATTTTTGCTCTTTTCGGAGATTTGCCGAAAGGCAATGTTTGACTAAGAGAAACGCCGATAATCGACCACGAGAAATGACACACCTATTTACATTACAATTTGCTATTAAATGAAATCATTTAAATAAATTCTTGGTTAATTAGTGAGGAATTAAGAATTTTTTGAAGTAGTTGTATTCTCACTGATTTCGGAACAAAAATTTTAATAAATTAGTGACGGACAACGTAATTGGCAAACAGTTTTATTACAGTCTAATTGGAAATTGGTGTCCTTTCACAAATGAAAAAACTAAAAATTTGTGATGTTACGCCAATCATTTTGATTACACACGTTTATGTTAAATAAATCGCACAATTTCCTCTTGTTAGCAGTTGTTAACAGTCAAAAATTAATCCGAGTGAGAAATTATGACGTAAAGGAAGTCTGCTCACTTTTATGTAAATTTGTAAGATTGATAAGTTGAATAACAATTATTTAGAGGATTAATTCGAGTAGACGAAGTTTTCGACGTTCTGCTCTGTTGCCTTATGTTCTTGACACTGACATTTAATTATTGAAGCATTTAGTTTACGCCACACCTAAACAAATTACTCAAAAAAAATTTTTTTGACCCACAACCCACTCAGGTTTGAAGAATTCACGAAAACCCGGAACAGTTATCTGTAATAATAAATTTCGATAATTATTCTTGATTACGACTACAATTAGCGATAATGGCAAGAATTTTACATTGTTTAGAAACGTACTTTTTCCGTAATTTGGTAACCGTTCACGATTTATACATTACGCATTGAATATAATTATGAATTTATCGTGTGGAAATATTACCAAAGTCTTATTTTAATTTACTTTTACGCGCCACAAAACAAATATTTTAATTACCATTGTGTTCATTACAGTTTAGATGCTTAATTGCTGGATAATAACTCGTAAAAACTAACAATACACCTCCAGAAATATGATTTTAATGTTTCTACCCACAAAAAACCAATTAAAGAAGTCAAATAGCAGCACTCATTAAAAAATAAAACATTGCCGGCTTAAATGCATACACTGGGACTAACTTTCAATTAGGAACAACACCTGATTCCTATATGCATTATTCAGCATCCTCTACCCTAAAAATACGACAACCGCATTTCCGCCCAATAATAAAAATCAACCACAATCATATCTCGCATTTGCAGTAAATATTTTTATGGAAAAATTGTGATAAGAAATTGCTTTTTAATTGCAACGAAAAAAAATGAAAGTTTTTATTTATTATATCTGGAAGGCACAGAAACAATGAAAGTGGCACTGGTGGTAACACCATATTTCACGAAAACAAATCTCTATTGAATCATCAAAGCAAAAATACAGCCTCCTCAAAAATATATACTACCTGATTTCCCCAGATTACAAAGATTTCCAAAAACTTCCAAAAGATACTTTTCCTTCGGACTACCAAAGAATACCTATATAAGTGAGTAATTCTAAAAAGCTAAAATGGAAATGGGAATACCTCTTTAATACCGAAACTGCTACCACATAATATTTTCCAGGATTGCCAAAAAAATTAGGTTATCTAGATTCTTGATGATACCATTGTATGCCATTGTGGTCACCACCGAAATAGCCATTGAATATTACCTAACAAATATCAAAGAATGCCTTCCAACAGACTATAAGTTGTTAGGACAACCAAAGAATACCTATAAGTTAGATATGCCCAAAAGCTCAAGGAAAAAGTTAAAGTTACTATTGAGATTATCTTTTGATTTCCTAAGATTACCACAAAAAAAGAGATTATCTAAAGATTCCCATTGCTTTATACTGATTTCGAGCAATTACTAAAACTACATAGTAACTACCTATTACTGATTATCGACAATTACCAAATGATTGTCCAAATTGCCAGCACAGGGACACCTGATTGCTACAGTAAATCACTATAAATCACAATAAAGTTAATATTTGCTTCATTCACAATGACACGATGACAATAACTAAAATCAGAATTGACAAGGAAATGTGGTTTACACGTTTTTAGGTATCAGTGTCAAAATCTGATGTTCTTTTTTTTGTCGTGAATTTATGTCAATTATGAGAGGGGAAGAAGTTTTGCAAAATTGGCGAGACAAAGCCAAATCAGTGTCTTAGTAGTTTTGTTACTGTAAATTATACTTGAATCACATTTAAATGAGCGCAACAAACCAAATAATAGCCTTTGATGAATTTTTGGGAAGCCGAAACACTGATAATGGACGGTCCGTTTTGAACATGGGACAATTCATGGGACTGTCATAAATTAAAACCCATCACCGGTGTAATTAGGCGTCCCATAAATTCAACATTGGCAGTTATTCGGTTTATTGCAACCTCTTGTAATAAAGTCAGGTTAGGTTACAAAGTCACTTACTCTGAGTTTTTTTGAAATAGACACTGTTAGGTAGAATCTTAGGTAAAACTTCCCTATTTGTCTCTGTGAGTGTTCGCGTTGATTTCTTGTAATTAATTTGCTAAGTTTTCTGTAAAATACGTGAGAAATAGTTTCGAACAGTCGAGATTTTTCTCAAAAATGACACTCGGTAATGTGGCGACTTGATAATGGATATTTATTTATTTTAATCAAGCAGTTATATAGAGTAGTTATGACGACACTGTAAATAACAGAAAAATAAAAAAGTTTGTTCCAAAAATTTGTACAATAAACTTTTTCTTGTGTTTAAATAATATAATATTTACATCCACAGTTATAAGACAGCCTGTGAAACAACTACGCCCTCTAGGCATTCCCTTATTTGTCTTTCGTTAACGAAAACGTTAGAAATTTTTTGAATCTATAACTTCTAACTCAGGATTACCAACAGACTCAGTCATTGACAGCCACTCTGTATTATAAGAGTAAAATTTATTGCTGTATGTCCGTCTCAATATAATCCTAATTACACACGTTTCATTTATTAGTTGATAAAAAAAGAGGAACTTTTAAAGAATCACCAAATATACAATAGACGTTTATTTTAACTTTAATGTTAAAACGACTATTGGTTAAAACAAACAGTAATCCAAAAAGAAAACTATTTAGTTTTTTTAATAGAATTTACTGTCTTTTATTTAAACACCATTTTGCATTTTACACAGCCTTCTTTAGTTGCTTTTTAATGACGTTAGAAGTACCCCTGTCTTTCTATTTTTCATAAAAATTGTGCCACACAGGCTTAATAAAAAAATTGAGGGACACTTGCGTAAAGGGATATTAGTTGGAGCACTGTAAAATAACCCGACGCATCAGATTTTTACGAAAATTTTTGGCCGACAAGCTTTAAACGACTTTTATCTAATATTTAAATATTTTTTCTGTAATGACATTTGGGATTTGACATTTAATTTTTAAATGTTCCAATAGATGGCCCTATACTGATTTAATTTCTATTTTTTAAGCATTTATTACCGCATCGCTGTGTAAATATTAACTTCTGTTTGCCGAATCGACAACTGCCACATACACGTTTTACAATTTAGGAGGCAAAAAATCATGAATATATGCTGTTATTAAATTTGACGAATACTACTTCCTGGGCTGGACCTTTTCCCAATAAGATTTAACATTATTAACAATTTAAAAAACGCTGTTATTCTTTGGGGATCAATAGTAACTGAGATGAATATAATCTTAGCTTTCTAGTATAATTTTTTGTAACATTAGACTGTAATGATAAAATATCATAGCAATTTGTCAGCTCACTCTTAATAACCTTTTATCAATAAAATTATGTATCTGTTAAAAACTAAAGTGCAACTTGTTTTTCAAATATACTAGCAAGAACAAATTTTCACAGGATTTTTAAACAATTTTGCAGTGACAAATGTCAAGGGGCTGCAGAGCAAAAATATTAATTTGATTGTTACACCTGTTTAAGAGTTCAAAATCAATAGGAAATTGCTGGAAATGTGCAATTTTGTCAGGAAAGAAATTTGGCGAGTAGATTGACAAATTTATAAAAAAGATGTCTATGGCAATCCCACAATAATCCCCAGTTTTTTAAATAAGCACGTGAGGTTCTAATTATAGGTAATAAATCAATTAAAAATCAATTTAAATTATATGATTTAATTTTTGTCACTTACATAAGTGCTTTCATTTGAAACTTTCTCGAAGTTCACTTTTTTAATTAAAATTTCATTGTACCTAATTAGTGTAAACAAGAATACAAAATTAAGATTGTCTTTGAAAATTCAGCCGAGGCCTAAGTGTAGATTAAGGATTCTTCAGGGACATGTCAATTTACTTAAAGTCTCTTGTAAAGCCTTTCGAGGATCTTGGGAAGCTGATTCAACAGTTTCTGATCATGATCCCTGTAATCGTAGTAATAAGTATAAAAAAATCTCAAGAATCTGCAAGATCTGGAGTAAATAAAAAATAAATGAGCTGTTAACGCTTTTAATCCTTTGAATAATTTTTAAATAGAGTTGATATCTACTTTGGCGCAAAATATTAAAGAAGATTTTAGAACCCATTTAAATTCCATTCGAATTCTACAGCTACTGCTTTTGACAAAATAACGTAATTTTAGAACGTGGCCAGGGTCTTTATAAGATTATAGACCAAGATTTGACACCCAGAAAGACGATTTCTTACAGATTATACAATCTTAGTATTAACCAAATCCAAATTTGGCTACGTTAATAAAAGTCACAATTTTCAGTTATAAAAAATTATTTATTGAAAAGCGGGAAAGCTCGAATTTCAGATAAAAGCACGTGAACCGCACTCATGCCAAGATATTTAAAAATATTTATTTCTTAATGTGTGTAACAACTGGTACTAACATGAATCGTGCGTTAATTACTGAAAAAGACCGCAGGAGTATTTTTGTACCAATACAAGTGTTATAAAATTATAAATCGGTTTATTTAAGTGGTATTTTGGTGCTAGTCAAATGGCAAACATGTTATTATTCAAGATTATTAGACTGGGCCAGGTGCGACTGGAATCTATAGCTTGAGGATGACTTCAAATTTATTTTTCGAACAGTTGTTTTTTGTTGGTCATTGATTTGATTTTATCAAAATTCTTGCAAAAAGTGTTTTATCACATCAAGGTCGTTGGGCATCCATAAATGGGTGTCTATTTTTAGAGAAAAGAAAGCTGCGGTATTTTGTGAGAAGTCTTCAGAAAGCTAGAAGATGGCGCCACGAAATTATCTTTTGCGTTAATTTGGAAGAGTTAATTGTTTAATTAATCCAAGCGAGATGGATTAGGGATCAGGAGTGTTTATTGTTGCATGAATCAGTGGTTACGTTTAGTGTTATCAAGTGTTAAATCATATTGCAAATTAAGGTTGTACAACCTTTAAAAATAGAAAGCGTGGTGCTCATCTTGGGTATTAATGTTAGATTAACAATTACCTTAACGCCCACTTTGAAGAATTTACCTTGTTGTTAGATGCTAATTGTTTTCGATAAAAACAAGTTATTTTGGAAAACACGTCGTAATAAAATTCTTGCGCTATGAATTATTTGGAATGAATAATTTTGTCGATGTGTAATTTCCGAAAGATTGGTTTATGACTCGAGGTAATTAGATAGCCAAGGTTGGTCTAATTACAAAAAATTGAAATGTTTAATTAATGTTAATAAGCCGGTTTTTTTGTATGTAAGAAGAAGGAAAGCGCGAAAGCTCGCTTATAACGGAAGCGTTAAAATAAATAAAATCAATACAGCACTAAAAATTAGTAAGTGGACAATGGCGCAATGGCAAAAAATTCGGGATATGCGCAAAAATAGAAAAACCGGCGAGTTAAAAACTACGTTCGTGCGCAACACAGAAGTACAAGAAAAAAGTCCATTTCTGATTGGTTCCCAATAATTGCAAAATCAATACGCAGTTTAATGCAATTTAATTGATCAAACATTGACGAATTACTCCTGGAGCGAAACGGAATTCTAAAAGCGTCCACGATACGGGGGCTTACACCCCCACCCTTCCCTTCTGTCAATCCACGACATTCATGCATCTACTTACAGCTTTTTCCCTTCTCACCCTCACTAATTTACTCAGAAAAAAAAAACAAACGCACACTTCTTGTATCACTATTAAACTACTCCTCTGGTATTTATAGAAAATATTATGTGTCATCCTCGTGCGAAAATAGAATATTAAAAAATAAAATTTTGTCAAAAAAAAATTTTTTCGCGCGTTTTTGGAAATTAATTTAAAGACTCACGATTTCGTTTTGGTGTTTTAAATTAAAGCGGCTCGATCTTCGCAAAAATCACTTCACTAAACCACAAATCCAATAAAATAATAAACAACAATTTCGGAAAAAAATAAAAAATCACTGCACTATTATTTAAATTTTTTTAAATATTTTTGAATTGCAACAACAATGCACAACAACAGCCAACAATGGAGTGCAATCTAGCCAGCGGTTGCAATTGTTGAAACAATCGCGATCGGTCCACAGCCGCCTGCTTACTTAGTGCGTGCAGAACACTTGCGCGTCGACCTGCCGCGTTTACCGCCTACCACGATTTGAGCAGTACTTGCTCTCGGTGGCACTTAGCCTGCCATCATGGCTGCTACACTCTGATCAGAAAAACCGGCCATGTCCGTACGTCCGCCCGACTTACACTGCAACATTGCATTCTTCTCCGCTATTCGCATTCGCACCTAGACCGCCCTCCCGCCGATCCAACGCTCTCCAAGCGATTTTTGCGCTCAAATCGGGATAATTGCAAAGGGAGATCACACTGTCTCGCCGCGAAATTAATTCAATCAGAATTTTTCTAAGTTTGACAGTTTTAACAGTTGAAAGACAATCATGATTTTAACGATATTGTTAGACCCTCTGACAACCCGCATGATGTTTGATGCGCTTTTGTTTGAGGTGTTGAGAACAAAAAATTATCTTTTATCGAGATGCAGAAGAGCAAGACCACTTTACATCAAAAATGTTTCAATTTTGTTATAACATTAATTGACAAATTATATATTTGAGACAGGGGAGACACAGAACATTTGCCAATAAATAACTACATTCAATTTTTTTAATACAAAAATCAAAATATTAGATTTAGATTTCATAAATATCGATTGATTCTTAAAAGGTTTATAATAGAATATGTGAAAATGTTAATATATTAAACAATAAACACTGTAAACAAATCGAAAGGAAATAAATGTGGCAAATGACGCTCTATTTCTTCCAGTGAAATAAATATTTTTTTTTGTGTGCAACCGTCTAAAAAGGCTTATTTTACATTGGTCACAAAATCGTTTTTTCGGTCTGGTAAGTAAAAGTCTTATTTAAGACAGCTGCTACTAGAAAGGTTATTTTTTTTAAGCAACCAACTAAAAATGGCTTCTTTTACAGCTTCTACATCATCGGCTGCAAAATATGTTTTTTCATCATGGCTGCTAAAATCGTGTTTAAGGTCGCTAACACGAGTAGAAACAGCCTAAAATCATTTTTTTTTAAATTTTTTTTCTAAGAAACTTATTATAAAACTTATTTAAGTGCTGTTATAGCCATTATAGCACCCAATGAATAGAATATTATAGAACCCATTTTTTTTAAATTTCAATTAAAAAACTGGATTATTTTTAGTGTGCAAAGTGGCACTTTTTTTACCCAGTAAATAAAGTGAAAATTCACTGAAAAACGTGACATTTTTTCACTGTTTTCGAATTTGTTTTACTGAATAAACTTTCTTTTATTTTGTGATTTTTCATGTAGAATAATTTTGAGCTTAGTTATGAATTTTGAATAAAATTTTTATAGACAACTCGTGTTAAAGTGCTTTTTTTCGAGCGTGTGGATTATTGCCTCTGCTACGCCTCGTACAATAACGTTCCACACTAGTGAAGAAGTTGCACTTTTAACACTTGCTGCCCAAATAACTATTTTTTACAATTGTTAAAAAAAAGAATTTTTCATAGATTTCAGTGTGTGAGGTTTGTCTTTTTTTCTTTGTTTTTTAAGTTATTTTTGGCATTTATCGTTTATAAAACTTTCGCTTTACGGTCGCTTTATAAACTTGAATTCGTTCCACAAGTAGACTAGGAGGCGGCGATGAGAAACTACGTCATCGAGTTCCGATCTGAGTTTTTTTGTAGAAATAGTTTATCGATAGTAGTTTTTTAGAAATAATGGTCGGCCACAAAATACATACTTTGGTACGTTTTGGGTACGAATGTGTATACAGGGTGTTAGGGAATGGTTTGGCATAAATTTAAAGGTAGGTACAGAATGGCAAAAAATACATAGTTTTCCCCAAAAAATTTGTTAAAATTATGGTTCCAAATTTTGAGAACCGCTGAACTCTTAAGTTTTTACAGTTTTATGGGTATAGTTATTGTGCTGACTCATTTTCATTATCTTATTTAAGCGAATCTCTTTTAAACTGAGTATTTTATTATAAAATAGACACATATTTATTAATCTTTAAGAAAATAAAATGAAATTTAATTTTATCTTAATTTCAAAGAAGACGTTAAACCGTTTGTCTCGGTCACCAATAGTTGTTAGGTCATCTCAGAGGCTGTAGATGCGGCCTGAAAACTCTGGCATTACCACCATTTTTTCTAAGGCTGTTAATGTAATCTAATCACTATCGCATTCGATTTTAATTTTTATCAGTTCAGAGACTGTGATATGTGTTGGCATAAGTTTTGGACTTTACAAAAACCTAGAAGGACAAAAACAGATGGAATCCATACATGGGTCATTGGGCCGGCTGAAAATATTTTTCCAGGGCCGGTATCAACCTCATCCAACTCTGTCTCGACAGTCTAAATTTGTACTCAAGCAAAACGTCTGTGCAGATATTATTATTATACAGGGTGAATACAAAAATTGGGCGGAAATGCTGTACTACTGTTAATAGAGCCTCGGAAAATAGTTAAAAAAATGTGTAGACTTTTATTTCTAAAAAAAACAATGAAATAATTTTGACAATTTAGCAACGTCGCTGGCTAGTGGTTTTAAGGTCAAGTCAAGACTTAAAAGTTTTAATAATTAAACACTTGAAAGTTGCTGAGCACATGCTCGAGGAACAGGAAATACAACAGATTATAAATCACTTCGCAAATTTTAAAATTTCGGAAAAACAAAAAAGTTGTGATATCAACTTCACCTCCTCATATCTTGAAGGATAGGCTAGTAGGATTTTTTTCACTAAATGATTAAAAATACTAAATAATTAAAAAAATCACTTTATCAGGTACAAGTCGTCTGCTAAACTACTGTATTCTTGCTATTTTAGTAGTGTCATTGGTATTTTCGTGCCTATGTTTATATTCTGAGTCTATATGTTAAAAAAAATTGTAAGAATTACTATTTTACTTGCAGCTTGTCAAAATTTCGTGGTGATAAATTTCTGAATCCATTATTGGGTTTTTGCTAGTAATACACGTTTTTCGTGAGTCGTTATGATAAAACCATCGAAATATTTCAATACATTTGTCCCTACGTTACACCTTGCATAAATATTCAATTTTATTACCTTGTTTTACAGAATTAGAAATATCCAATCAAATTCAAATTGCGTAATCAATGTCACACGAAATTTAAGTTAACAAAATATTACCGACATTTTTTTCTAAATTTTGATTTTGCGGTAATGAATATTCAATTGCGAGACATGACGTAAATAACGAGAAGGCTGAAAAATAACAGGATTGTGGTGAAGATGCGAGATTATTTATTTCTTTATTATAGAGGGCAAAGGAGAATTATTACAAAAAATCGGGAACGAATCTTTTGTCAAGTTGCAACCTTGCAACTGACCACGGTCGGTATTGTTCCGGGCTCCCCTAAAGAGAAACTTTAAATACCTAATTCTAGTTTGGCTGGTTTGGGGTTTGTTTAGGGTAAAATTTCAAAGCTTGACCCTTTCGAAAATAGTGCTCTGTTGCCCTATATTTTTCAAGGAGGAATTGGTATTTACCTTCGCGTGTAACTTTAATTTTACCACGCGAAATTAATTTGAAACACGACGCGCAGTGGAGTGTTTTAATAATAATAATTATCGAGTGCTACAAAATAGTTAACACACAAGATTTGTAATAAATACAATGTAAAATGGTTTTAACTATTTTTTGTATAAATTGTAAAATCAGATTGCTTTATTAAAAACCACAGAAACCTGTAAAGAAAATTTTGAAAATGTATCAACACTAATTGTTATCAATTGTTAACAAATTTTGTTTTTAGTTTTTACGATTAAAAAATTGATTAGGATTGTATAGGGTAGGTACAGTAGATATCTAGCCATAATGGATATTATTACCTCTCTCGTGTTCTAAACTTTATTTTCAGTAATAATTTTGCTTTCTTTATTGCTTTATTGTGTAATATACTATCTTACACGCAATAAAATTTGTGATAATTAAAATTTAGATATCATCATTAATTAATTAATGCAATTTTGTTTTTTTTTTGCAATATGAGGTAGACACTGTGAAAAACGATTAAACAAAGTTTAAGTCTGTTATGACCCTGAAGAAACCTTAACAAATGCGAAACATCTCCGGAAGGATTTCAACTTGTTTTTTTTTAAATTATTTTTTTTAAATAACCATACCTGACTCGTTTGTTATATTTATTTTACTAACAGTGCAAATTTAATTATTGTCATTAATTAATAAACAAAATATGTAAATATACTGCAATTGCTGACGATATCTACATACAGACAAAGTGTAGAGTGACAGTCGCTGAAAATTTGAACCCTGTGACTAAAATAATAAATTTTTAAACAATAGATATCAATCTAATGAAGGAGACATGACCACAATCATGTTTATTATTTAGAGAATTACAAATTTTTTATTTACTCATAGATAAATTGGATTTTTTTTTAATTTTGAATGTCCGGCCAAATATCTATTGTTTGATGATTCATAATTTTAGTCAAAGTGGCCACTTTTGTCATAGAAATTAATTTGAAATTGAGAACATGTGCGTTATTGAGAAAAAATAGTCAATTTGATGACAACAAACTGTGAATTTAATTTTGACTTTTAATGTTTCTTCTCCAATAATACACGTCTTTATTAGTTTTAAATTCTACCGATAGAGTGTGAATATTTTTGTTGCGTTATGCAAGGCGTACACAGCTAACTCGAATTGAGCTTATTCTTGTTTTTTTTTTCTACATTTACCTAATTCTGAGGCTAACTAAAAAAGATTTAAATAAAATTAATAAATTGTTGATAAGTTATTTAAAAGTCAGCCTAACTATTTCTGAGACTAATATAGAATAGATCTAACATATGGTTGTTCATATATTTCTATTGACCCAATAACACAATTTTATTTACGCGTCTTGAAGATGGTTACTTTGTGGTTGAAACACGTTTTAATTCAAGAAGAAGATGCTTTTATGTTAGTTAATTATTTTTTGTTTTGTTTGCAGCAAAATAAAAATTTCTTAATAGAAAAAGAGTCGTTTGTGGGAAATGTGGCTTTGAGTCACTCCATCATTCCTGTTTTCGTTGACAACTCTCTGAGATTTTTTATTTGTGGGGTAAAAATTTGTATTAGTGTGTGAAAAATATTGTTTGTTGCTTTATGCATGCTCGTGTTATATCTAAATTCAAAAATCGTCCTTAACGTATGCGGACTCTACCTTTATTCAAATTGAAAAATTTATTTCCGGTGCGTGTAAATGTGCGAACGGTAGTTCGCATATTTCCGTGTGCATCTCCTTCCTCTTCCCCCACGACATCCCACATCCCTTCCCATTTGTCACAACGGGGTAGGCAAATCCTGGCGAGAATTTGCCAAGTGTGTCATCGTAATTAGTCGCGTATTCGCGGGATTTTTACGTCATGCGCTGCTCTTTTAATTACTACTCACTTGCAGTGGTGTAGTGATGGGGCTGTGGCACGTCATCTCGGGCACATTTCGTTATTTTGGCGCGATTTGGGAGCTCCCCCTTGGCGTATTGACTAAACACTGCAATGTTCATGTGTAAAATGTTTTTTGTGGCGTTCAATTCGTAACATGGCGTACCATACGCACTCACCCCGCACCCCGTCTTTGCGCGTATTTCTCTTCCGCCCTTACTTGCCCCTCTTGCCCCCGCGCAAAACAAACCATATCGATTTTGGGAGAGCGTACCTAATATATACTTGCAGTAGTTGCTAGGGTATATACGGCCAGAAGGAGCCATCCCCGACCTACGTCCGCGGTGCAACCCTCGAGTCGAGTAAACAAACTTTTCAGAACGTAGGGCGAGTATTGAATTGCTGATGTATGTCCCTTACATATTGCCGCTTCCAAGGTGAAGGAAAAGGGAAACTGGCGACTCATAAAAATAAGATGGACGCCATTTTGAAATGACTTTTTATAGGGCCATAAAGTATAAAAATCTCATCTAGGTGCAATCAATACGCGGGTACTTTTTATTGTAATGTTGAGTTAAAAGTGTATTAGGGCTTACGTTACGGCGCAGGCTTTACCTTTATTGTAGTGGGGTTTAAGGGTTCTTTTGCTTCAACGGCTGCTTACGTAAATAATCCCTCTTTTATTTTTTATAATAGCGAATTCGCCGTGTGTTCAAAATGGTCTTACCAGGTGCACCCAAACAATTTTTATAACCAATAAAATGCTCATATCAGAAAATATCAAATGTTTACATTTACAACCCTTTCTCGCATCATCATAACTCCGATCATTTCTTTTTTTTCATATTTATCTCAGCTCTTCTAATTTCATTATGGTTTCAAAATTGACTCCGGAAAATGTTTTGCGTTTCCGAGGGTTACGACCCGAGCTGAGCTCTTCATACAACGCTACCCTATCTTTAACACACTTCAATTGCCATGCAATTATGTTCAGATATGCGACAATAATCGTCAGAGAGCGCCACCGCAGAATGCAAGCGCTTTTATAGAAAGCTCAGGATTAAAAGATTTGTGAAAGGGGACCTGATTTAATAAATTATTGTTGACTTCAGGAGTTTGCCCTAGACAAGAGCAAATAGCTCCAAAGAGATTTACTTCCAAAAAGAACAAATAACTCATCGACTTTCCACTTTAATTAACTCTATTTGTTTTGTCAACTATACATTACGAAATTGATGATGGAAAATGTAATTGTTTTTTATTTAATTTTGAAGGAAGAAAATCGGTAAATCTATCTGTTTGTTAAAAGCTGTTTTTTTTTATTAAAGATTTTCAGTTACTATCTACCAATATCACTTATGCCAACTAATGTGACCCAAAGGAGTCATTTTAACCTTTCTTGATCAAGACTTCTTTTAACATAGAATTTTGATTACAATTAGTTTAAAGAATCTTTATAGATCTTTTAACAAATTTGAGAGAAGCGCATTAAAAAAACAACACTCGTATTTAGTGGTTTATTTTTTGGTTGTGCTATCGTCCTTGTTATGACTTTTCTATTTTATTTTTTTTTGTTTTTAGAGGGATAGAACCTGGGTGACATGAAAGACGGGATAATCATCCACGTTTCTCCTTTTTATTGTAGCTTCTTTAGGGAGGACAACTATTCTTTTATTTTAACTGCCGTGGTGGTGTCATATTTTACTGATTAAGATGATTGTTTATTGGTTTATAATTATTTAATAATGCTAATGTGGACAAAGCATGAGTTTTTTTAAGATGTAGGTCTCGATAATGTTATATTGTCTGCTTACTATCAAAACTTTTATAGGTGTTCCGCAAAAACAAATCAATTTTTTTTAATTCGTTTTTATGTTTCTATTGTTTTGATTCTTTTTTCTTGATTTTTTTTCTTCTTCTTATCTGTCACGCTTTTTTCTCTGATTTTTCAAATAACTTTTTGTTCTTACTTTTTTTGTTAATAGCTTTTGTTTTTTTTTATTGCATCTTTGCACTTTTTTCTCTTCTTTACAACAGCTTTTCTTCTGTTCTTGTTAATTTTTTGATTTTTTTTTCTACCATTTTACTTACTTGTTGTTTTGTTTCTTCTTTTTTCTTATTGCTTTCTTGACTATCATCTTGTTTGTCTATCATTTCTATAAACTTTTTTAATTTAGTTTATTTAAAAAAATATGTATTTCTAATAAAGAAAATTGACTACAAGTTTAGACTGCTTGAAGACACAGTTATCATCAGGCTTATTTTAATAAAACAGGCTGCCGTTATTATTTTAATAATATAAATAACTCTGAATGGTTGAAACAAGTAACTATATTTGATTATTAAATGTTATTTTTATTAAAAAATGGGAAAAATATTTTTTTGTTTATCTTGAAAGAAAACAAATTACAGTGTATTGGTAAGTGTCATATTCTGCCCTAGGACAGAATAATATGTGTGTTTGTCATTTTTGTTTTGTATTTATACGAGATCTCTCTATTCGATAATTAATTTAATGCTTTTGATTTAGAGCTAAAACTATGTTCTATATTTTTTTATATAATTAGAATTGTCAAACAATTATACGTCACAACCATAAAGCTATTAGCAGCTTTTCTGCTTTATTTGATACTCTCGCTACCCTTATGGGCATCAAACACAGTCTCGTGTTTGCTAATGCCTACTTTCTGCCCTTGTGAATTAATATCTCTACTGTATATATCTACTTTTGATGAAAATGAGATAACAACTTTAAAAAATAAAGTGTTATTTATTGCTTTAGTCAAATTGGTCATTTTGAGTATAAAAATTTTCAGTGATTAATAATTTCAGTTTCAAATAAGCAAAAAACTATTTTTGTACACAACTTTACTTGGTTATGATTTACTAACTTGGGTAGGCTTGAGCCGAGTCTGTCAGATAACTTTGCATTACCGCTAGAGAATTTTTAACCCCACCTGGAGTAGATAGATATATGTCAGTTCTTTATCCTGGGGCTGGTGTATCTGGAGATGAAATGTATGTACCTTCAACTTCCGTTGTTAGTTATGCTACAAGATAAATTGAGCTTTGTTTGCGTTTATGAAATACCTACATTAATTGGGTAAAGTCAAAAGTCATTGTAATGATATTATTATTAATAATTAGTGTATAGAGTAAACTGGAAAACTCAATAACTCTGCAAGTTAAATATTGAGAAGGGAGAATCATGTTTGAGTTGGGAAAAGGATTCGATTTGCCAGGATTTGTTTAATGAATTCAGCAAGGTGTCGTTCAATATCTTCAATTGTCAGATTCGGAATAACTGGGAAATTAATTTAACGATCTATTGTAACTAGAGGCAGGATATCTGCATATGAAACTATGTTTTGAATTAATTAGTTTCAGCCTCGCAATCGAAAATTATCATATGTCATAAATATTGTCTGATTTTTAAATATAAGTATACTCATGACACAACTAAATTCAAGAATAACCACTTTTTTACAAAAATAGAAATAAAAACTAAATCTACGTTATGTGAGACATTTTTTTTCTTTTATTTAAAAAGAGAAGTTAGTAATGAGAATCTACTGAATTAGAATTGCCTTTGCGTCTCTTGACAGACCAGAGTTTGCTCTGATTCGGCATATTTTCGTTCTCACGGTATAATAATCAGAATGTGTTAAAATTTGTATTTGGAGTGAGGATTATAAATAAATTAACGAGTGCCCTAAAGTCCTGGTAAGACCGCAAACTGCTTTAAAATTCCTTCAAATAATCGATATGAGGCTTTCGCAGAGAGAGAGCCCCTTTTGAATTCCAAGCAAACTACATGAATTATGATCTAGTTACTTGATTTGAATTGGTAATAAAATTGGAAAAACAAAATTTACTTTGATTTATGTTGATATTATATGAAGCAAAAAATAATCCGAGGGAGGCAAAGAAATTTATTGGCGTGTTTTATCGATATCTAACTCTCTTTTTATCTTTACCTAATTTGATTTGGCTCAATTTGGTGTAATAAACCGGAGTTTTAAGATATTTGGCATAATCGTAAAAACACGAATATACAGACACTTGATCCGGAATGCAGACAATGTCAATTATTCCAGCTGACATTCTTCCTTCCGCCTATATCCTGCGGTTTTTCAGCATTGGCTTAATCTATTCTTGAGTTTTTCAGATAATTGGAGGTTGCAGAGCCGACTTTAATAGGCTTAGGGATAACAGTATGATTCAGTTTAATCTAGCGTTTCGCGTTTCTATTTATTTCTTTTTGATAATAGATCAAATATTTACACAAAGTAAGTTAGGGTAAGCTCGGTCAAATGTCAATAATTAACGCTCCAGTAAGTCTGTATGGATTATAGGTAATCGATTACTTAATAAATGAAAACCCTTATCCGATTATTACAGGGCAAAGACCAAATAAATTCGCTCCTCGCTTATCCTTATAGCCCCGAAAACCTACAAAAGCTAAGGTGGGTGTTTTGTTCAACGGTTACGATATTACGCCAGCTCTCACCTAAATATACATCGACCGTATGCGTGAAAGCTCCCAGCGTTGCGATCTTTCAATGAATTGTTTACATTTTCAAAGAAACTCCTCAATATTTATGCCGCCTAAGTTGCCCTTCTCTCTGGATTCTGTTTATGTTACATAATGTATTTATGAAGCACTGCAATGTAAATACCCGTATTGTTGATATTTATTATAACTCATGTTTCTCCCAAATGTTACCAGTTATCTCCAATCCATTTTCTTTAACCAAAAACGATGAAAACAAACGCATTAAAACTTTTTCCAACCAACGAAATTTTTCAATGTACACTTTTCTTGAAATGTAGCGATAAAATCAGCTTTACACTAGAACAAGCATCATCCTTGAAAAGAATATTCAGTTTTAACGTAAAACTTTTTATCAACTCCCAACACTGATTTACTAATTCGATTACGGAGGGATTTCGCAAATGATGACAGTTTCTTTTATTAAAAAATAAAAAATATATTTTATCTTTTAGTGTCACTGACTTTTCTCACTGGATGACTTTACAATCATTTTTTAGTTGACAAGTCTTGTAAATTAGTTTTAAAAAGAACTCAATAAAAACGCCGTTTCTCAGGTTATTATTTTTTTTTGGCTGCCCAGTTTTGTATTCTTTCAGTTCTATTTTCGTTATTTTTTATCTTTATTGTGTTATTCTTTTTTTTTCTTCGTAGTCTATTTTTCATTGGCTATTTTGGCAAGCTGATTAATTATACAAATGTTATTTAAAATATTAAGTTTTATTACAGCCAGGTTTATCATTAGCTCTGTACTAATTTTACAAATTACGAAGTTTTTACCTCACAGCTTATTTGCTGTACATTAGTGAGTTCTGTAAGTGAAACACAGTTCAATCTTTATTTAATTTATTTGAAGAGGTTTAGTACCAAAGATTTAGCTAAACATTAATTAAAATATTTTTCTTGGGCGATCTTATCTTTATGCTCAATGTAGAAAACGCAGCTGCTCTAAAGTCCTTGCTTGTTGTTGAAAACATTTGCTATTCCAGACACGTTCTATTAGATTTAAATCTGGAGAACACGCTGGTTAAAGCAAAAATTCTAATTCTGCTATTCTGTTTCAGAATGTCTTTCTGGAAAATTACTCTAGTTTATTCGCCGAGCAAAACTAAAAGAAGAGATTTTAAGATCTTCCCGTTGTTTAGTTTGCCTCTGATAAAGACTATCTAATGCCTATAGTACTCCATATCGTAACACTTGGTGTTACGCCTCTATGGTCTCGTGCAGCAAACTTTGTATTGCACATTTCTCTACCTTTTTACTATTATCAGACTTTTTTTTGCTACAGATAGATTTATTACCTGACATAACGTCAGCTCATTTATTGATCTGCTGCTACTTTAACTTTACTTCTTTTGGATGGTGCATTTTTATTGACAGTCAGTTAGTGTTAGTATATTTGCTTGGTAGAATGCTTTTGCGAGTTTTCTAGTAAATACTAGAATGTTAGAAGTTACTAGAAGATTCAACAGTGACCTGGGAATTAGCAATTATTGTACTAATTGGTAATATAGACTGTCAGAGAAAATAGGCAAACAAGAGAAGCGGCAGGTAAAAGAAACTGTGGGAGTTCTTGTGTTGTAAATAAAATAAATTAAAAGATCATTTCGCTCCTCTAAAAACTCAGAAACAGTAATTGTTTGATAGACACAGCTGACATTTGCAACAATCCTTTATTGCATTTCAAACACTTGCGAAAACTGAATATAACATTTTTTTATATGTAAACAAAGTAAAAAATAAAAACATATTTTGTAAAATATTAAATTGTAAATTGCTGTAGGCTTTGTGTGCGTTTGGTGGTTTTAGGGTTGATGTACTTTTGCATTAGCTCCATTTTGCATAAAACAACACTGGTAATTTATAAATAAAATTTTTCTTTTTGCATGTTCTAATTAGGGAAGATTTAAATTGAATTTAAATTGTAACGAAAAAATCCCGAGAAAATCTCGTTGTAAATTAAACAAATTAAGTGTGACTGTTGAAGCTTTTCATCGCGAGTTCGACTCTCCCTTTTTTCGTTTTGTTAAGATTTATCGTCACACATGAAAACTGGATAAACATGGAAAACACAATAATTTGGACGATAAATTTACAAATTGCTATCGCAAATATCTGTTTAGTGCCGGGAACTTGAGAGCGATAAACTGTTACGAATTTGGCACGTTTTGTTTACTGCTTTGGCATTACTGAGCTAAGCGCGACAACCCTATTATCATAAAAGCAACATTCAACCCTTTAAAGCATACATAATGCTTTCTGAAACTTTGGAAAATTCTATTTTGATCAAGATTATAATTCATATACATGGACGTTTCGCATTTTTGCACTTGGTTTAGAAAACTTGACTAAAACTCCAAAGTTACAGAACTTTAACGGCTTAAATTAATAATGCATAAGACATTTATTTTGACTTGACGCGGTTCTCTACTTTTTACATTTATTTCGTCTTTTCAAATTGGAAAAATTATTCATGGTTTATATTTAGTCAAGAGAGACAATAAACATCTCAACTGCATTACAGGTCAACATGCGGTAAATTTATTTAAACCAGTAAACAACAAAAGGGTCGTATGAATAAATTTAAACAATATTGCATAGACTACGGAATAATATTATTATTATTGTGCTCAAAGCGCCATGTTTATTTCTAGCGTCTATATGCATGATAAGAATACAACAACAAAGAGCTAGCCTACAGCAAATACACAAATGGTAATTTTGCTCTTTAAAATATGAATGCTAACATTTATGCTCTTTGGAGATAAATATTTGCTTTTTCATATTCCTAATCGCTATCGCAAGAAAAACAAGAACGAAATTGAACAAATTCAAGAATTTTTTTACAATTGTAGAGGTTTGTTATCTTTGCACTCTGCAACAGTGACTCGACAAAAATCGGTAGCAATTAAAACAATTGGAATCAAATTGTTAAATATTTTACTTAAGGCTCAACTCTTAAATTTTTAAAGCAACAGAAATTCCACAAATTCTAGAAGCGATAGAAAATACAAAACTGTATTTTAAAGACTGTAGAATTGCCAAAATCACAGAAATTTGAAGAATATACAAAATTTGGAATAACTATTTATGTATGTCCATATTTAACTCCTAGAAAAGTTAAGACTATAATTTATGGTTAAATCTCGTAACTAAGACAAGAAAGAATATAAAATTTAAGATATAATTTTTTTAAATACAAGAAAAATTGTAAAAGATTTCTTAAAATAACAATAGTTTGTTCTCCAAACTGTCAAATTTTCACAATTTTTGAAAATTGTAGACGACAAAAGGTTTGATGAATGTGAACGCTTACCATTAATTGAATGTAGTCACACAATTCTTACTAAGGATTTACAACAGATACATATTGTAGAATAAGTACTATTCGAAATTCTAATAACCCCAAGGATACTACTAGGTCTAGGCTAACATCAGTCGAGAGTGGAGTTCAACGGAGATAAGAACGGAACTACATCATACAACATTCAAGACTCACGAACCTAAAACCTATTAGTAAAATTCTTGGAAATTCTGAGTTATCTTATTTAGTAATCCTTTAGCTCAATTCCCTTCTTTGAAGAACAAATTTTTAAGACTCCTAAACTTCTATTTATCTAGGTCTTAAAAATTGGTTTCTCTCTCTGTTTACACTATATACTTCAAAATTTAACCTTTTGGGTTTCCAGTTCACGGACGATATTTTACAGACGCGTTAAAAAACAGCAGAAGAAATGGGCCATATAGTCTAAAGGGAAATGGGTCAATCCCATATCAAATTACAACGGACAGCAGTATGAGTATAAATTGAGTTCTTCTTCTAGTTGAGTTGAGACCAACGACTGATCTTACTGGAGAAAAAACTAAGTTTGTTGTTTCTGCAATCACATGTTGGTATCCATGGAAATGAGTCGGTAGATACATTAGCAGAAAAGACGAAAAAGATCAAAAGTTTGGCAAAAACTTTTGTTCTCAAAAACAACGGTGCAAAGCGGCTTAAATGCAACCAAGTTGAAGATGAAGATAGTCTACTTCTAAAGAATCTCTAATGTGTCCACAAAGCTATTTTTATAATGCAAGTGGTCATTACAAGACTTATTAGATTAGGGCATATTGGTTTTATCCACCAATATCTACAGAGTGTCAACAAAAATCGGTCCAATTGTGATCAATGTATCCTCATCTCTTAAGACAGTGCAAATTATTTCAAGTATAGACAAACCGGGACAAAAAGGATGTATCAAGTTGCTGATATATACAATTGCTATCAATTGGGACCCAAAAAACTAAATGTTAAAAATTTTTATTTATGTTTTGACAGTTACAGAAATGACGACATTTGAAATCTTAAAGTGTATAGAAGAACTATTTGTAGAAACTATACAGAAACTATAGAAATTACTGAAATTATACATACAAGCAGCAATATATAAACGTAGTAACAAGAGAAACTTTTCAGAAACTCTGAAAATTTTAGAGTTAATAGTTTAAATTTTGCAAAAAAATTGAAAAAGATTGAAACCATTACATCAATTTTAAAAGCTGAAAATTTGTGGTAATTAAAATTATAGAAAAGCAGAACTATGAGAGTAGAAAAATAGTTATTTACGTACATAGGTCGAGGTTTGAGATACGAGCGTAGCGAGTCTTTATTTTTTCAATAAAGAATACGTTCATATATTTAATGTAAAAACATAATATTTTAAAAAAGTGAGTCACAAAATTAGGTAGTACTTTTTGGAGTTAAACATTTTACTTTTTCATATTTTAAGAAGCTATGGCAAGAAAAACAAGAAGTTTTAGAAACGAAAAAGCTTTGGTATATACAGCGGTGACTCGACAAAAAGTAGTTTTTAATTTTAAATTTACTCAATTTTTGGCTTGCAATTTTATAATAAGAATTTAATGATTTGGTTTCTTTTAGTTAGTGAATGAAGAAAAAAATTCTAGTGGTAGTATAAGAAAGAAGAAATGTTATTCATGACAGTTCTCACGTTAGAAATAAACACTTGAAGACTCTTCACATAACATTTAAATAGACATTCTAAATAACTCACGGCTGTATTTAATATTACCTTTACAATATACCTACCTACTTGCACTTGGCTAAATGTTCAAGTCATCTAAAAAAATTGTAAATAAAATTTCCCAGAGATAGGTATTTTCTTTTTGGATTTATTTCCGTAATGAAATAAAAATTGTGTTGTTTATGAATAAATTAAAAAATATATCAGTCGTTAAAAGCAATTAGTTTATGTTAATTAGAAATTTTTACTACATAATTAGAATATTATTGAAAAAAATAAAAAACTAATATTTTTAAAACTTGTAAATGTCAATGTATTTTTTCGAGGCGGCTTTTTCAGGAAGGCAATTCACTCGGGAATTTCTTGGATGTTAATTTAAAGTCTATATTCTGGTTTGATGGTGAAGAAAATTACCGCCCCTGCATTCACTTAGCACCCTAAATGAAAAGATTTATTATCGTTGAAAATCGAAGGGAAATTGATGAGTTTTTGGTGCAATCTTGAAAAAATCTTGTCTCATTCCTCGTTCATGTGGCGCCTGAATCCAGCCATATCTCATTCCCTGCAAAAATAAACTGACTTATCTTCGAGATATAGGCCGAAAAAACATACCCTTAAACAAGGTCATCTGGTGTCATCTTTTTCCGGCTCACTTTTCCTTCATACTCTTCTCCTTTTTTCACATGTATGGGAAAACGGGGCTACCCTGGCACAATCCTGTGAATCGATAAACAGACGCTGCTGACGTAAGCGTCGTTCAAAGACACGGCGTCGTCCGGAAATTCGCGAAATTCCACGATGTCGCAGGTGGTGTACTGATTGACATTTCTTCATGCGGGGTGCTGTGCAAGTTATTTGCGATAATTTCAAAAAATTACACTGATTTTGGTGCAAAACGAGGAAACTAGAGAGCGGTGGGTTCATCCGGAGTGCGGTTTGTGGCTTAGCGCGGAGGGAGGTTTCGCTTGTCGCGGCCCGGCCTTGATCCACCTAGATATTATCTGATAAGTGATAAGTAAACGTCAATCGCACAGCTGATGAGGGGAATGCAGCCGGAATGGGCCCCCGGAGTCTGTAAGTGAGAATTTTCGGGGCGAGAGTGCTCGCGGCGAATGTAGGTCAATCCTGGCGACCCTATCAAAATATTTGGGCAAGATCACGGCCTTGGTACCAATAGGCAATAATGTCGTTCACCTGTCGTGAACAGTAAACTGTGCGTTTCATGTGAACATAACCTTCAGGATGAACGTGTAGGTCCAACTAGGAACAACATGGTCTAAGACGGGCCATGACATCTCGCCAACCTCCGATTATTGGAGACTGCCAGGGGACAATCACCCCTCACCTTACTGCACAGGTGAGTCAATCAAAATTACGCTTTTAATGATAGCAGGATTAACACAGTTTATGGCAGCGCCTACATACACTTAATTTGATTGCAACGACTTCACTTGATTGCTCACTGGCACTCCCAAGATCCTTTGTAAATAAACTATTTATTCCAGGTATCATAACATGTAGGATAATAACTAAGCAAAATCAAATCGCTTCATTACCATATCTGAGATAATTATAGGCCTCTAATCTTAACAAAACAATGAAGTTGAATTCAATCGAGAACCATTTTCTATTATCCCAAAGTTTTTTACTCTTGTTGTCTTTAAAAACAAATTACTTGCATAAATAAGAGACTAAATTCCTGACAGGACACACAATTTTAAACGTGGGTGAATAATGTCTTATTAATTACACGTTGGAAGCAGAAAACTACGGAGATTAAAAAGGCCATCGATTAAAAAAAAATGGTATGCCAATTAGTAACTGGCATTGTCAGATAACAAGTTGCATCGTCAGATGGTAGTAACTGGTAGAATATTAGGAAACATAACATAAAATCGCTTAAAGAAGCTGGTAAAGTACCAGATGGAATGATGAAAACCTCTTGTTGAATCTTTCAAAGAGTTTTCATTTATTGTACTATTCTAGGTTAATCTCTAGTTCTAGGGTTAGTGTCTTAACACTGTT
The DNA here is from genome assembly GCA_029207805.1 of Tribolium confusum. Classification (NCBI taxonomy): domain Eukaryota; kingdom Metazoa; phylum Arthropoda; class Insecta; order Coleoptera; family Tenebrionidae; genus Tribolium; species Tribolium confusum. Next base: position 5,761,172 of record JALGAY010000004.1, read on the forward strand.
AACCAGTTTTTGAACACCAATCACCTTTAGGATGTATTTAGTAAAGCTCAGTTTGGAGCAAAAATACTCTATTTTTCTCAAAGGACAGTACCTTCTTGTTTCTTCAAATGTCTAAATTTTCTCTCTTAATTTGGTACTGAATTTGGTTATAACATATGGAAAGTGGGTCGTTATTTCAAGTTTTTTGACAACGGTTTGACGTGCTGGATGGGAGGTGGCAATGTCAAGATACAGATTAATCCACCTATTATGATTGTTTTTGTTATTTCTTCAAAACAAATTGTAGTATATCGATGGTAATCATGGTTCTAAAGTCACAGTTACTACATGTTCCATTTAGGTTTATTTTGGAATACCCAAACAGTAGATGATTGATTTCCTTCTGACTTGTAAGAACAAACCTTTACTAGTAACAATCTTGTACACAAAATATGAGAATTTTTTAGCATTTTTTGTTCCAATTAACACTGCTTCTGAGCTTTTGTTAAATTGTGTGGGATATAACGATCACAAAGCTTTCGTGCTTTCAGGTTGTTGCTTTTATGTTATTGTTCAAAGATACTTAAATTTCTAGTAATGGCCATGCCCAGCTACATAGCTAAATAATCGCTGTATAATACGATGAGAGCGCTAAGTAGTAGCGAGATGTAATTCATGCTATATCTATAGGATTGTTAAGTTGTTAAAGTGGCATCCCATTCTATTAACAGACATTTTTACATTTTATTTTATTAGAGGATTTTGCCACAATAATGGAATAAATTAAGTACAATACAAAAGTTTTTATAAACACTAATGGATGACTTAAGTCCAGGCTAAAATCTAGCAAACCAATTTTATATTCAAATGCTGCTTTTGGCCGGTATTATATTTAGTATTATTTCTACAATGACTTCCGTTAAAGTAATTATACAATTTCTTTTAAAAAATCAATGGTAATCACGGTTCTAAAGTCACAGTTACTAGATGTCCCATTTAGAACCATGTTGAAATACCCAAACAGTAGATTTTTTGTTTTCTTTCTGACTTGTAAGAATAAACCCAAGTGTTGTCACCACTCACCAGTAGCAATCTTGCACACAAAATCTGAATTTTTTTTAAGGATTTTTTGTACCAATTGACATAACTCTGCTTTTGAACTTCTGTTAAATTGTGTGTAACATCGACCATAAAGCTTTTGTGTCTTCAGGTTGTAGCTTTTATATTATTGTTCAAAGCTACTTAAATCTCTGGTAATGGCCATGCCCGCCTAGCTAATTAATCGCTGCATAATGCGATGAGAGCGCTAAGTAGTAGCGAGATGTAATTCATGCTACATCTATATGTTTGTTGAGTTATTAAACAGGCATTCTATTCTATTAAAAGACAATTTTTACATTTTATTTTATTAGAGGATCTTTGCCACAATAATGGAATAAAATAAGTACAATACAAAAGTTTCTTTAACGGATGACCTGCGTTTACGCTAAGATTGAGCAAACTAATTTTATATTTAAACACTGCTTTTGGACAGTAGCTTTTTTCCAAATGTTAAATGAAGTCAAACAATGCGTTGTTTCGGCGTTAGCTGCATTGATATTTTTTTTTAATTCATTCTTCCTCGAGGCTCTTGTAGAAAACCCAATCAAAGGTACCAAACTCTTGAGTTTCAAAAATGGCAATAATTAAGTCTTGCTCTTATGTTCCGTTAGATATCTTGTTACAAATGTCATGACATTATATTAATCATTTTATGTCGATTGCTTTTCAGGTTGTAATTCAATTAGAATAACCTTAAAATTAGATTATAGTAATTTATGGTAAAATGCTGGCGGCTACTTGTCGCACTATAAAATATTGCAGAATATCTATCGATCTGTTATAATTTTCGTGATGTCAGAAATTTTATATAAACCTATACTTAATAAATTTTTTTAGAAAAATTTTGTAAGCCGACCTGAACAGTGTTAAAATCTCGTGATATGGCTATTGAAAAAATAAATCATTGCTTTGAGATTTGTTCTTTTTTTCTAGATGATTAATTGGAAGTGTGTAATTTGTACCACATAGTGTTAATCTATTCATTATTAAAAGGTGTGGTTGTCCAATATTAAACCAACTTCATCATTTATGTTATGATGGGATAGTGTTAGTTTGATACGGAAAACATTAAAATTGAACAGACTGTTCATCTTTGTTAAAATATATGTTAATATCTTTTTTAATTACACCACTCATCTCAGTTTTAAACTTATTAGGTTGTTTTGTGAACACGAAAAGAGAAAATATTGGTGCTGGTTGAATAAAAATCTGATTTTATTGCTTTGTTGATAGAGTCCGTACAGATAAATCAATTTTTTTTAAAGGTTATCATTTTTATTGAACACATAATTGCAAAAAACTGGCTGAAAATATCTAAAAAAAAAATGTTCCAGTCAATTAATTACTGAAATTTATGAGACTGGCTATTCAAATTCAAAAATGACTTTTGTGGGTACAATAATTGCAAAGTGATTTAAATAAAATATTGTTAATATGTTAAGAGGAATGTAAGCGAATAACTGTTTTAGTAATAGAAATATTTCTGCAAAATTATAAATGAAATATTTTTATTATTGTTGAGGAAGTTACTGTAATGTCCAAGAAAATTCCATTTGATTAAAAACTAAAACGAGCTGTAACGGAATATTAAATTACATTCTGTGTATTTTTATGTTTATATATCATTCTGACATTACACTATTTTAAGGATCAAGTAAACTAAGAGACAAAGATTTGTTGGTTCTGAATAAGAAATAAATATAGAAATGAATGCAGCTGGAGAAAATGCTTTGATTAAAAGAACTAAATATGATGACCTGTGCTTTTCTAATTCTAATTTTATTTTTTTACTTATTGTCAAAGTGAACCACACGTTTTATTCTGAAAATTTTTTGTGCAGATTAATGTTTCCTGCTGTAAATTTGTTATTTCTGTACTGTACTAAAATTTTTTCGTAATAATTAATGACCTTTTCCTGAAAAGTGAAAATTAATTCAAAATTTAGTGATTTTAAGTTTGCACGTTATTCAAATTTCGTACCACTTCGGCTTATCAATTCCTGAAAAATAGCGTGACTACAATAATTGTATAAAAATATTGCCAAAATATGCTTATCAGAAAAATGCCTCACACAATGTTCATGTATGCCAAAATTGATAAGGGGGTCTTACGTTTCCGGAATAAATATCAGAACCTTGGACGCACTACCGAATTTAATAGTAATGCAACCACGATAATTTTTTCCGTGATAAATAATTTTGAGAAGAAATTTCCTGTGTTGATCTAAAAATACACCGGCAAGGTGTAAATATAACTCGAATGCCGGGCACAATTGACAATATTGTGGGTAAATAACAGTTGCTTTCATTTCATGTAAAGTCACTTTGTCTCAAAAATAACATTTTTGTAGCAAACGCACGTGTTTCTTATCCGTTCTAAATATAACGAATCTTTTTTGATCGGCCTTATTACAGCTTTGTGCTCATCTATAAACAACTTACTTGAGAAGTTCAAAGACTCGAAAATCCTTACTTGAATTACTCTTTATTCAAATATTTCTGATTAGCAACAAAAGTACATTAGATACAGTTATAATTGGCAACAACTTTTAACAGTTACACAGTATGGTTCTTGTAAAATATTAGTTACTTGCTTGTACTAATTGTAAAAATTTGCATTTTAAATGAGCTTGACCTTTACATTGTGAAAAATGATAAAACTATTTAAAAGAAAAAACATGGGCAATGAAAGCAGAGAAATCATTTTTAGCCAAAAACCTGAATTTATGGACGGAATCTTTTAAGCACAAACATTCCACAAGCGATCAAACAACAAATAAAATTTTAATAAATGGCAAATTTCATACATATTTTAGAAACCTTAGAGTACTTGTCTTACATTTGAGATATTATATACTCGGTGACATTAAAAGTGTTACTACCACAAGGAATAATTTTTGGAAGTGATTTTTTGGCAACAGAATAAGTAAATTTAAGTAACTATAGCAACGGTTTATCTTTTACAGTCCTTGCAAAAAAAGTTTAAGCTCTTAATTTTTGTTAAGAAAAAAGGTTATCAAAGCTGATAAGTAGTAGTATTTGCAATTGTTGTGTCTTCAACTACTTGTTTTAAGATTAACAAAATGCCCTCAGTTCGATGGCATTAATTTTACTATCTTAGCGATTTCGACAGAGAGTTTTTCGAGAAGTTGATTTGTCCTATCGCGTAATTACCCGCTGTGTTAGTTCTACTGCAATGACGGCAATGCATGTGTTTCGATGTAGACAAAAGAAGGTAGAACAACACGAAACAGACTAACAGGTTAACCGAGGCGCATCACAGAATGTCAAGACGGTCGCTTTAGACAACTAGCTCTTCTAGATCGTTTTGCTACTATGCGACAACTCGGTGACCAACGGCTTGGGGAAGAAGGTCAACTTTTCCTCATTCGAGCTTCTAGATATTTTTCTTACTAGTTAGTGCTTCTATAACTGTGGGACACCATTGTCAACGTTTGGACTGGTGCAGAGAACGGCAGTTTTGGGAGACAGAATGGTATAATGTGATATTTAGCGACGAATCGGAGGGTAAGACGCTATCGTGGAGAGCGACGTGGTATTGAATTTGCTGTTGAAGGCATGTTTATAGGACTGTTGAAGTAATGGTTTGAGGAGGTTAGTAATTGGTGAGGAGGTTATTGTCTATGGAAGCCTAAAAATTAAAATTTTCTACAAATCTCATCGTTTCATTCTTGATGTAAATCAACCACAATGCCAAAAAATTACATCCAAAAAATTATTTTTTTAAGTATAACACTTCTAATGTTACTGAGTATATTTGACATGAGTTACAGTGAAAGTGTATACGACTGTTATTAATTTTTGATGTGATACGACTGTTATTAATTTTTGATGTGAATACATTGTAAATAAAATTTCCTCTTTCTTTATTGACCAATTACCAAAACTTCAGAAAAAAGTCGAGGAGAAATTCTAATTAAAATCTGAAATGATTTAGATAAAGGTTCCGAAAACTAAAATTTCAGTTTACAGCTCTAGGAAATTTTATAATAACCTCCCACATCACAGTTACATATGTTTATGGTAATTGAAACGTGGGTAAGTTTAGTTTACTGATTTACAACAGTTGTTGGAGATATTCAACGTATTTATTTCGTTGTAGAATAATAATTACAATAAGAGATATCCACTTCAGTTTTCAACATTCTTCCTGAAATAGAAGTCTCTCAGTAAATCCCAAATTTTTTAAACAATCCAAGCGTAACTTAGATTAATGATGATACATCATGCAATAATTAATCTTGTGATAAACTCACATGTTTTCTCAATTTTTGAGTGGCTATAATACTCAATTCAATATTTTATTAGTAATTTATTGAAATAATAAAGTACAAAGATGAAACCATAAAAGGAGGAATCTCTATTATTGTATTGTTTCTTGACCGTGATAACTCAATAAAAAGATATTTCCAAATATGATTTTATGACATCTTCCCCCTGTATAAGAAAAGTTTGCTTTTTATGTGTTGTGTTTTGAGTTTTTATTACAATTTAAATTTATATATTAAACCGTTTTGGCCATACAAAGATTTTATCTCGAACTACATTCTTTTACCGGCAAATGTTCTTTCCGATAGATTAATAGTGAAAAGACGTTTCATTAGTCGGTTCTGACGCAACCTGACATCAGGTAAAGTTCAACAGAGTCCCTAAAGATAAAATCGCACCTGCATTCGTTCATTTCATTCATTTCAAATCAAAAAAATTAATAGCGCACTTCCTCTTTCTTGTTTTATGGTAAATATTATCATTTAAAGTCGGTTTGTAATTGTAGCTTGTCTTTGTCCTGTCTTGAAAGGATTTTTTAAGGGGCAGAGACGAAAAGGGTGCTTGGTATGCAGGTAAATGCAATGACAGGCTGCACCCCCGTTATGTAAGAGATTCGATTAAGGGAGTGAACGGTTTTTTATACCTTGCCCCGTCAAGTCTTAGAGAACGGGATTATATTTCACATAACTGGAAACATTAGTGGACCCTTTTCCTTTATTAATTTTTGAGAGTTTGACAAGACAAGGTCAAGGTAAATTATTCAAAAATTTGAATTTTTCTGATCGTTGTCATAGAAAACACCTGTTTTTGGAGTGGGCTGATTATGTTCTAATCTACATACACTTCGACACTTTAGATTTATGTCTAATTAGAAGCTTTTCAGGTGTGTTTGGGATTTCTTCAGGTTTTCAGATTTGATTAAATTGAATTTAAAAATAACTAAATAATAAAATGTAGTAGTATAAAGATTTTATGACTGTTTTATTCTTTTTTCTTGTCATTTATCAAATCATAAATGTCTTTTTTAATATTTCTCCAGAAAGTGTAAAGATTCAGATTTGTGATTTCAGTATTGTGTCAAAGAATTTTTACAAAAAGCTTTGGTATTTTGATATCCATTGGGTAATTTAATGGTTTTAGGAGGATTATACCTGGGGTGGTTGGTATTTATGTGCTGTAATTATTGGAATCCCACAGGGGAATTTTCTAATAAAACTTATTAAACAAAGAAACACATCTAAAATATCTTTTGTCTAACTACACTTTTTAGAAAAAAAATGGATTTTTTCAATAGCTTTATTATGAGAATTTGTTTACTTAAATTGTTTAAAAATACAGTACACAAAAAGAAATAACTTAGTCCTACAGGTTTTATATAATAGCAAACTGTTAATTCTTGACTAAACAACTGGCATTTTTCTATTTTTTTAATGCTTTTTTATTTTTCTAGAAGTGTAAAAAGAATTACATCTTATGTATTCTCCATTTAAATGACACTGAGTGGTGTAGCAGTAAAAGAGGTGGAACACTTTAACAACGAGCTACAGTAGGAGACACCCTCTGTTATAAACCCGTACTACATAAAATTCTAAGTTAGTAAATGACCTTTAATGCATTTATAAATTAGGTTCTTTCAACTTCGTTGATGGGGGTTGTCTGTTGATTCTTCTAAGCCAGCGTCTGTAAAACTGTTGAGTCTTCTACCTATGCACTGTGTACCTTTTGTACTCGAAATGGTTAGTAACGAAATCGTTTTGTAGCCACTGGTGTAGATGAGTCATACGGGTTAACTCGAAATCCAACACCCACCAACCAAATTACGAAACAGCCTTATTTATAAGTGCGCTAAGGTGCATTATACTTTTTGCTTACCCAAAAGATGTGCCCCACTTTCCACAATCACGGGTTAAACAGCTCCATCTTTTTTATTGTTTTATTGGTCAAAGTTTTTTAAATAGTTTTTAGTCTTAACTAGTCTTTAGATCACGAAAAATTGTTTTTAGTTCTGTTAGTGTAATGAGGACTCTGGAATTATTATTTTCCTGAAAATTCCTGAAAAATTTTTCTTTTGTTTTTGACGTCTGATTGTATGATTCTATTCTGGTCATGGATTTTTGGGAGTATTTGTGCTTGATTTGGACACTTATCCTCTAGGTATAAACACAGGTATAAACTTGCTTTCAGGTTTATTCTTGTCAGGCTGTGCTAAATCAATGGCTTTCTCTGTTATTCTTTGTCGTATTTATTCACAACATTGCTGGCAGTAAAGCGACTTCTTTATTATTCACGAGTGTTTCCATAAATTAAGAATTTATTAAAAAATAATAAATAAAGAAATAAATATGATTTTTAATGTTTGGATAAAAATGTTTATCATTCAATAATAGCCAAGTACAGAGGCAAGGTTAACTGCGTGTGATAAATATTCAATTGAATAGTTATTCACGTGTTTTATGTAAATCCCAGTCAAGTCGCGATGACATTTTTGAAAAATAAGTAAGTCTGACAGAGGAACTTGATACACTATGTAAGAAGCATGTGGGAAGAATAGTTGGATTTTAAAATAATAGAATATGATCTTTCGAAACGACTACACCATCTGCACCTAATACATGACCATTTTTATAAAAATAAAATAGAAAATGTGACAATTTATCTCACGACACGAATGTTTGAACGTATAATCAGCGTTTTTAGGTCGACTTGTCTGAAAATGATGTTTTACATTATAATGTCAGCATTGATCACAATTTTATTTGCAAATTTGGAAGACTTGACGCAATGGATGTCTATAGATAGTTTTAATAAGTCGAGGACAAGCATAAAAGGGACCGAAAAATGTTGTGGCTGTTTTTTTAATTATGTGTAGCTTGAAATTGTCTAATTAATTAAAATAATGTTTTTCCAATAGCATTTTTGTAAGGTTGCGAAAGGTTGAGGAAAAAATTCTCAGGACTAAACGTAATAAATTTAAGACAAGTCAGGTGCAAAAATGTTGGTAAATTATTATCTAAAGCAGTGGCGTAGGCAGCAAATTCTTGAGAATTCTTTGAAAAATATTTATTTATTAATTTTTGTGACATTGTAATTAATTTTTTGAGCTGCTTGTGCTAAATAGTCGTTTAAAATTCCTCGGAATCATTGAACAAAGTAAATTCCTAATCGGTAGCAATAAAGAAGGTTGTCTTTAGATCGAAGTAGCGCTTACTGAATTATTCCAGACGCTAAACGTGGAATTAACATATTTTTTTATGGATTCGCCCAGGTATTGAGAAAATTCTTTGACTGTCTCAAGGTTCTCTTTGTTTCGTATCTCAAGGTACAGTTTTTTTGACGAATTGTTTATCAATCGGAAATTTGATCATCTCGATCGCTTAATGATTCGGAACTAATCTCAAGAAATAAAATATGCTGAAATGCAATTTTTCTAGACAATTTGCTTAATTCCAGCAAGCCAGCAAACATTCCAAAATGTGTGAACCTACCTGGGATTCTCATTAAATTAATACTGTCTCAGGAAAATAAATCCTCACATTTATCATGATGGTCAGACAAGGCCCTACAATTATTTGGCAGATTTCATATTTGGGAACAATGCCTTGGCATGATATGGAAGGGTCGGGGGTGTCGGCTCGTGAATAGGGTGATTTAACATTTCGAGATGTAAGGTGGTTGAAATGAAACGACCACTCCCCTAAAATTCGGATTCGAGTTGATATTTTAACATTACCGACCAGCAGGCGGTCAACAAGCCAGCACATAAAAAATACAGGTAAAATGCAACCATCTTTGTTTTTACTGTACCTGAGTCACCCTCATCAAACGAAATACCCTTTTTCGAATACACTTATTTGCAATTTGAAGCCGACCTCCCCCAGGAGTAAACCAAGCCAGACGCAATGCAGTACTTGATTGGTTTGAACTAGGTCGTATTATCATAATATCTCATTCCTTCATGCAGGTAAAAATGCCGAACCGGTAACGTCCCTCATGCAATAATCGTAAAAGAACTCCCCGATTGAAAATGTGCGAGATTCCTTTCGAAATAAGTAGATAAACTGTTTAACGCCTTAGGTACCTACCCTAGCTTTAATTAAATTAAACAAGAGAAAATACAACCAAACCTATTTCACACGTTAAACTAACTCTGGTCAGTACATCAATAAAAAATTTTTGAAAAGCTATAAATATGGTAATTTATTCGAACACTACTTTTCGTGTAAAGACAAATTCCGTAAATTAATCTACCATGTTTTGGGTTTTATTCAACTATACGAAATATGAATGATTCACAGTTTTTTTCATATTCATTGACTGTGGAGTGAATTTGGTAACAGTTACCTTATAGCCATATCTAATCTACCTATCCAGAATAGTTTCCCATAATAAAGCTATTGAAAATGTCCAGGTGTTTCGATTCAAAGACATGATTCTTTGCAGTCAATAGAACCATATCATTGCGCACACACAAATAAAAAATGTTTTTTACTCAAAAAGTCTACCTAATATATTTTTCCAATGTCTGGAGGTTCTATGGTACCTGTTTTTACAATTTCTAAAAGTTCTGCAGTTTTAACTATTCTACTGTCTATTATTAAATTATTATTAGATATTAAATCTATTTGCAATTTCTCTAATTTTGAATTTTTTTTATTTCAAAATTAAAGAATTTTATAAGAGAACTTCTAAAATTTTTAGGATTTGTGCGACTTCTATAGCTTTTATCATTACTATTGTTGTTTTCAAAAACTAAGAATTTTAAAATTTTTACTTCAAATTCCACAACGTATTTTTACACTTCTCAACTATAAACACAGTTTTACCAACCAGTTGACGTTTTAGTAATTTTGATTTACAACACTGATGCGGTAGTACGCCCTTGGTTAAAAAATAGTTATTTATTTAACGTATTCAGGAAGATAAATTCGCACTAATGCAGCACTCTCTTCGCTTGTGCTGCAAACAAAGTGCTCATGCGGGAAATTTCTTCCCGAAATAGTTAGATTCAACATTTTTTGTAACGAACAAAAACCAACATTTTAAGAAAAAAATAATAATTTAACATAATTTAGTCGAGAATTTTGTTTATTAATTAATGGGTTGGTAAGACTGATTGGAAGATTGTGGCTACAGAAGTCCAACCCAAAATTGTTGCTTTACCATTGCCGACTAATAGCTGCTCACACTTCATGAGTACAGAAAATAAATTTACAAGTATGTATTACTTAAGAAATAAATGGTTTTTTAATTTTTGATAAATACAAAATGTTTAAAAAAACAACAAAGCAGTCATTTGGCACAGGTTGGCAGCATTTTAGATCCAATTTTGACACTTGAAGAGATCATAGAATTTTAAATAAAAAGGATTTCTAGATCTATCTAGGAACAACTAATTAACTGATGGTTGAATTATGAATTGAACTCTGGAGTTGATAACCTAACCTGAAAATTATGCCTTTCCAAACAATTTCTATTTAAAACTAAAGACAACGAGAAAAAAAATTATTTGTTTCTACCATGATTTTTATTGAAAAAGAAACCAAAACATTAATATAAAAAATAGGTATTTTTGACTCTTGAAATTAGCCGTTTTGTCAAAATATCTAAGTCAAAATACAGTGTTACTAACATTAAATAAATAATCTACTATTTTTAAAGTTATATATTAATTTTTAATATTTTTTGATTATTCAAAAAATCTAATACATACAAATGTCGTGCGCTAGGTATTTTACAGTACTCCAACTTCTTTGACTCTTGCTTTCAGCTGGGATCTACATTAAACTATCATACTGTAATAGTTATTTACATTCGTATGCGGTAAATTTAATTTAACAGGCGACAACATTGTTTCAGGCCCGAGCTGAAAGCGAGGGCTCTGATTAGTTGGAGTCTATAAAATTAATTAACACATAATGTTTTTTGTTCGAATTGTTTTTTATCTAAATAATTGATAATTAAAAAAATAAATAAATAACTAAAACATTGTGAGCTTTGACAGTTTGATGTAAGACCAGTGACGTTTCAGCGATTTTTAAGAAATTTTATTTTGTTAAATATAGCTTTATTTGTGGCAATATTTTAGGTACGTACACTTTGATACATAAACTTTATTACTGCAAGGGTAGTTTTTCTCTCAAGCATTTGTTGTGGTAATTCTAACTAAAATGAGAGACCCGGTGTTTTTCTCATTTTTACCGCACAGTTTCGGAAAGTTTCGGCTTACTATTGGTGGATGAACAACTGTGATAGACCATTTACAATACGGGAGGACAAAAAGTTTGTTTATCGCACTCTGATTTATTATTTTATAAATGACAATTCTAATCACATTAGTTTCTTTTCCAGTAAAGTGCTGTTTTTGAGGTATTTTGCAGTCATAAAGCCTTTTAATGCCTTGAGGGACGTAAAATAAACTAATTAAGTACAAAAGATTTATGAACTTATGTATAAATTTTGATTCAATATAAATAAAAAATTTTTTTGGACAATGAATCAATATTGTCTATACTGTCATTTTAAATTTTAGAAATTTTAATTTTTGTATTTCATTGGATAGTTGTTTCATTAAAGTGCAAAATAACGTTTTTTATCAAGGGATGGACACAGGGATTTCTAGTATAGAATGAGCATGATTTTCCATAAATTCCTTTGTTTTACTTGGATTTCTTATTAAATTTTAGTATTTCCGCGGATTTACATAGGACTTACAGAGATTTTCAAGGGATGCCTTTATGATTTTTTGAAAATTTTAAAACATTTTTTTTTTGATCCGGGCACGCGCAAGCGGGTCGTTGGTTTTTATTGTACGGTATTTTTAAAGCCTTTTATTTTATTAAAAATTATAAGTTGATAACAAAAGCAGGATGGTAAGCCGTAAGAAAAGGTGTCTAATTTACAATACATACCAATAACAGATTTTTTTAATAAATAAATAACAGATCTAGGTGTGTAATATTAGGGCCTTGTTTCGAATAAAAAAAATATTTTTCTAACATTTTATAAACACTTCTAGATCAATCTTCTACTCTCCTCTTTTTTTGAAGAAATTCTCGAATAATTTTTAGCCGAAGTTTCTTTGAATACATTTTAATTTTTAATAATTGGTTACCAAAAATTTGTATTACTTTTAATATTTATGATGAGTTTTTTTTCTAAATTTACGCAAACAATGGAACATTTTGCAATTCCAGTTTTAAGTGTGTATATCATTACGGTTAATTTAACTAAAGATTATCTAATTGGCATAATGAGATATTTATTTAAAAAAAAACAATTAACATTGAAATTTTTTTATTATTTTTTAATCAATTTAATCATAATAAACAATTTAATGAGATTTATACATAATTATTTCGCAAATTAAAGATACTTGTTACTTATTATAAGAGGTCGGCTTTGAAAGACTATAGGAATAGAGCTTTGAGAGCTTTTGCAAAAAAGAACTTTTATCTTTTTTGTCTCATTCTTTAATAAACATCAATTTAACCGAATCGCTGCGTAAAACCTTGTAATTATCCGTAAACGCTAAATTTTTTGTCTCGTGTCTGGTATAATTTGGTGTCCAGCTGGAGTCTCCCATATTAAAATGCGATTAGAATCCATCTGCTATGATAGCGAAGGGAAGGGTTAGGCACGTTCAGCAGCACGTGTTTTCTCACTGCTTTGACAGCTCCTTCGTATAACACCGCCTCTGATGCGCGAGCCGCGACTATAACGGACAACAAACTGCTGATCCACAAGATAAGCCGACTAAAACTCCATAAAGAGGCGAAATGTGACATGATAGGCGGGCATTAAGCATGTAACATTCAAATTTCTATTATGTAGCAAAGCTGCAATTGCAGGAATGCGAATGCGGTTTCTGCAGGCGCTAAAAACCATTAGTGGTAAAGTAATAAAAGGAGAGTTAATTAACTGATTCCAGTTTATGTTTGCATTGAATTTGTAGTGAAAGTCGAAAGAAAATTATTATTCTCTGGGCTCAATCAATGATAATAAATGGGTAATCATGTTTATATCGGTTCTAATTGTTCAAATTATATACTAGATAATGCTTTATTTGTTACAAAGCACGTCTTCATATGTAAGATTTTAATTAACATTTCGAAATTTATTTAGATAAGTTTTTCAACAATTACTGACTCTTTTAAAACCAATTAATCTAACTAATATGTGAGAAGAAAATGTTCATTAGAAAGTTGTGAGAATTTTACATTTTGGTTAAAACACTATTGATAGACTTGTTCCGTGATAAAAGACTATTATCGTTTACATTTTAAAATGCTCGAATATACAGAGTGAACCAGAACGAACTGCTAGAATTTTCACTCTTCATACAAGCTGTACAGTTTCTTGTAATGAAGGTGATCTTTAAAAAAATCGAAAAATCTAAAGGTGTTAAGTCTGGAAAACATGCAGGCCATAAACACTAAAAATCAATCGATTAAAAATTCTAAATTTGCACATAGTGTCTTGTTGAAAAAAAATCCATCTGCTTTTCGTCATTATCAATAAGATTTCATATATATATATATAAGTAGTTTTATGAAAGAATATTGAGACAATTATTATTCTTCTTGTAGAGTCTACAATTTAGATACTCTCAGCCAAACCCTAACTGGATGAAGTGTCAGCCGAAAGATAGGTAAAAGCAGCAGTTCATTTGGCATTTACCATTTTTAGAAATAGTGGATTAAATATTTAATTGCAATTAAGTTTTAATTTGCTAGGTTTTGATTGGACAGGATTAACTGTTTAATAATTGCATTCTAAATTAATCTCACGCACTACACACTGTTGTTTAGGACTAGAAAAAATTAGACTATGTTTACGGAGACAATCTATCACATCTATCAAAAAAAAAGTTAAATTAATAAGATTTTTAATACAACAATACAACAATATTTCTAAAATGTCAGGAAGCAAAACCGAATGGTACTATAACCGTGGGTTATAGAAAATTAGAGTAGTTGCCTACTTCAATTTATTTTTTATTTTGTCTCATATTTGTAGCAAACTTTTAAAAAAACTTTTCTTTAAATTTTTGTTTCTCTTTTAAAATATTTCTATTGCATCTTAAAAAGTAACGATTTATTGGAAGATTTCTGTGTGTTCTTCTCAACTTGTTGTTTTCCAAGTTTGTTTAGATTTTTTTTTGTATCTAGTTGGTGTTTTTTTAAGTTTTTTTTGTTTTTTCTCTCGTAGTTTTTTGTAATTTTTTTAAAATCATTTAAGAAGTTTAGTGTTCTGTTCTTATAGAATCTACATATTATATTCTGATCTGAATGTAGTTTTTTAAACTGCGTTTTTATTCTTTGTTCTAGGAGTTGTTTTTTGTGTTTTTATAAGGCTTCTTCTTCTTCTAATAGTTTTTTTGGGTCTTTCTATGTTTTTTATTTATTTATTGTTCTAAGCTTTTTCTGAAACTTTCTTTTTTTAATCTTATTGTAGTTTGTCTTAATTCTTTTTCTGAAGTCTAAAAGTCTTTAAGTTTAAAAACAATGTACTGGGATTTAGAGTGCTCATTAAAATGAAGTCAAATAAATTCGTATACGTTTCTTTATCGTAGTGTTTTTTTGTATTTTTGTTCTTTCCATTTTCGATTTTCAAGTTTATCTAGATTTTTTTTACTTCCAATTGATGTTTTTTTAAATTCTTTTTTTTTGTGTTTTTAATTGTAATTTTTGATATATATTTTTTTCAAGTCATTTGAGAAGATTAATATGCTTACAGAATCTTCTAATCTTATAGAATCTACATATTATTCTCTATGATATGAACATAGTTTTTGAGTTGTTATAAGTTTTTTTCTTCTAATAGTTGTTTTTTAATATTCTTATATTTTCGTATCTCTCAAACGTTGTAAAATTTTTTTTATTAATATTTCGTGGATATTTAGAGATTCGATGAAAACTAAATTTCTTATTCTTAAAAAAAAATGCAACATGTTTCGGCAACGGCCGTTACCCTTTTCAAGCAAAACACAACTTAACTTAATTTAATTTTTACAAACATTTTGTTGTTTGTGTTTGGAGGTTATGTTTGTCACAAACAATGGACTGCAAAGATTTATGTTCATAATTTTGTTGTTTTTTAAGTTTTTATAAGTTAATTCTTCTAATAGTTGTTTTTTTGATTTCTTAAGTTCCTTAAGTTTCTCTTTTTTTTATTCATCGTTTTGATACTTTTGTAAAACTTTATTTCTTTATTTGTAGTTTTTCTTGATTTTTTAACGTTTTAAAAAAATGTTCTAGAATTAATTCATAATGTTATAATAAATTTGTACAACAATTAATTTAAATTCATCTAGCTGTTATTCAAAATGAAGTCAAATAATTTCATAAACGTCACTTCTCTGAACCTAAACATTGTTTTTTATCATAGTGTTTTCTTTTTGTTTTTCTCATCTTCAATATTTAAATTTATTTTGAAGATTTTTATTTTTAAAGAATTTTTTTATATTTTTTTAAACATAGCTTTTTTATTATTTTTTTTCTTACAGTCACCGTTTTTTTAGTTTTTGTGCTTTTATTTCTTTTCATGTTCTTTTTGTTAAGAAATATTTTGGAATTATGAGAAAATAGACAAGAAAATTTGCTTAAATAAAAACAATTCAACTTCTCTATCATTTATTATTAGATATTATTATCTTAAAAACGTTCTTATTAAGTTATTAATCTCTGCTGGTCATAATTTTTTTCAATATATAAAGATAAAAATTGGGTAACAAAATGGCGGACTTGCTAGAGGCTACAATAAACTCCTACTTGTGTTATAATTGTTAATTAGAGACTCTCGGATAATTTTAGTCTAAAGCTTTTTTATTACAAATCTACTCCTGAAAATTGCAAGATTTGAGATAATCGGTGGTTTGCTTGTTCGCACCTTTCTTTAGAGAATTTTGAGCATTTTTTTCGCAAATTTTAGGGCCTAGGTTCCTGTAAAATTCTGCGACGTTTTAATGTATTGTATTTTTAACTTTCTTTTTTTTTGTTATTTTAACTTCGAACTTTTTTTTAATTTTGAAATCTTAGTTTTTGTTTTTGATGTAATATTTGATTGGTTTGTTTATAATATATATTGTTTTGGGGATTTCCTCTTTTATTGCCACAGAACCGCTCAACACTACCCTCCGGTAGACATTATTGTCACTTGCTGTTGCCGGCAGAGAAGTCATTTCCTAAAAATTATTTTCATTTTGTTTTAATATTGTTACGAAATTATTAATTATTAGCAAAGACTAAAAATAGTGAAGTAACAAAATGATTTATGGTTTCTGACAGAAAAATTAAAACCAGATGTATATTACCACATTTTATTGTCCCTCTCAATAAAATGGTTTGTCAATATAATTTTTAATTTTACGAGTTCTTTAATAAAACCAGGTATATTTTTACGACTTTAAAAAATTCGACTATATAGTGAAGCTTCTGGTCAACAGATGTTGGTTAGGGAAATTTGCTCAAAATCATAAATCGAACAGTTTACTCAAAATACCTCCAACTGTTCAAAATATGATTAAGCCAATAAAAGGCATGCAAAGTCGAAAATGGTTGAGTTGGGACTAGGCATACCATCTGCTTAGACAAGAAAATGGTGTTTTTCAATTGCTAAAACTAATTCTGCTTCCTGTCTTATTTTATTGGCACAGACTGCCATAATTATTGTTTACAAAAAAAAAACAGCTTAATTTAATTACGATTGAAAGGCGGAAAGGTGAGTTCAAATCTCACTAGGAGCCACACTGTCTTAAAATTTTAATTAATTAAAGCCATCCAAAATAAATTATGTTTCAAAAAATATTTTGTTGTAAACCAAAGGTTATATTTTAGTATGATTTAAGTTTTTTAAATTAATTCCAGTGTTAAATTTTTTAAGGAAAATAAGCTGGTCTTGACATTAATCTTAGTACAAACTCGGCAAGTTGTTTACTTCCATTAAAATAAAGATAATAAAAAATACTTTTGACATTTAGTTATTTAGACACCCACTGGTCAAGCAAATCAAAGTGGTTTGATATCTTGAAATGATCTTGTAATAAAGAGGAAGTATGTTAAGTGGAATATTGTTAATAATAATTGGACAACGGAATGTAAATTCGATGTTATCTCATCCTGCGAGAAATTAGCATCACTTCTGCTTGATAAGATCTGTTAAAAACCGCAATGTTTTCGTTGTATTTCAGACAATTTCGGGAGCTGAAGGTTTTGAAGGTTTGGTAGCGGCGGGAGGTCCGCCATCAGCTACCGCTCCGGGAGCTCGCCTCAAGCACCGGACTCGCAAGTACACCGCTTCCGGTAGCCTCAGTGACAGTTCCTCCAGTGTCAAACGACAGGTTTGTGTAACATTTAATATTGAATTACGGGGATTAGTTACAATGTAAGACGAGCCATTATTTCTTAATACCACGTCTATTGCTTTAATTTATAGCATGGAAAAAACTTCACAGTCTAATAGCTAGAGACGAGTACATTTTTTCTTTGTGTAATCATAAAACTGGTTTCAATACAAATTTCGTTGCCTAATCAGGTAATATAAGAAGGAATAATTCGGCTGTTTGGATATTGAAACCGGGATTTCTTCTCTCTGTTCACTTCAGAAGTTCATGCATTCTAGTTTTAGAATTTAAAGTTTAAGGGGATCAAGACTAACAAAGCGTCTCAAATCAACCACGCGAAAAGGTCAGATAACAACTTTATTACTGCTCTTCTTTCAAGACGGAGCAGGAGTAATCAAGCAAAAAATAAAAGCTACAATAAAATAGTATATTAAAATACAAGTGCTACAAATACTCTTTTTATAGTACAAATGTTGCAATTCACGAATATTACAATGGAAAGTTGCAACACGTATTTTTTTATACAAATGAAAAATTATTCGATGTTGTGCAGCTCAAATTACTGCAAATGACACTTTTTTATTATTTGGTAATTAAAGTACATGTACAGTACACTGTGCACAAAAAATTAGGGACATTGTAAAATTTAAACAAAAGTTGTTTTACATTACGATTTGTTTATTATTTTTGGGTTGCAGCACAATTTTTATTTTTGATTGTAAAAAAAGGCAGTATCAATCGCTTTTTCGTTTTTTATAATAGGTTTTTAAATTTAAAGTTTAGTCTCTTGTATTAATTTGCGTTTGTCGTCGACGTATATTCATTATTGCAGAAAATTTAGTGACTTTCGAGCAAAACATGAAAAGACGAAGAATTTTTGTCTGAAGCTGAAGCCAACAGAGCTGTTGGGAAGTTGCGGGCTGGTCGAACTCAATGGGAGGTTGCTCACACCCTTGGAGTGATTCAAAGTGTTCAAGTCGGTTGAGGAATCGATGCCCGAAGACAAGATCTGTTCGACTAAAACCCAAAAGAGGAAGAGCTCGGTCTACAACTCAAAATCAAGACCGTTATATACGCGTAGTGGTAAGAATAAATCCAGCAATTTATGCATCAACGGCAAGAAATGTCTAAACCACTCAAAATCGATTTCGAGAATTCGGGTTAAGAAGTCATCTACTATATCGAAGTTCCTGATTATTACACCAAGACCATGTGGCACTTATGAGATATCAAAATTGGGATTTGGAATGGAACTCGATTTTGTTTGCTAACGAATTCAGATTTGGCCTCAGAAGTGACAGTGGACGTATTCGAATATGGAGAATGGCTGGTGAACGGTATCAGCAACAATTTATCCGAGGAACCATTCCTTTCCAAGAAGGGTCAATCATGCTATGGGAGCAATTTGTGTTGGGGGTCGCACTGATTTGTACACTTGCCATGGACGATGACCGGTCATGTTATATACGCAACTGATATTATAAAATACATTGTTGTCGATTTTCAAGCCGCTATTGGTTAAAATATTATTTTTATTGATTTTTGTCGGCCTCATCGTACCGCGGAAGTGTTAAATGCACTTGATTTATATGAAAATGAACAAATTGCTCTTCGCCTACGTTCACCGATCACCGGATTTAAATCTAATAGAGCATGTATGGGACCCTTTTGAAAGAGAACTACATTCGCATAGACCTCAACCCGAAAACGTTAGGAGTTTGGGCAGCTTTTACTCGTTCTGTGGTTGCAAATTTTACCGGAAAAAAATAATACTTTCATAATGACTATAAGGAGTAACTCCTGTAGAATTCGGGAAGTATTATGTGATTGAGACCAAAATATTGGCTATTGAGATTATTTTTTTATGCACCAGATATTTATTTTTTATTTTTTTATTTATTGATTTATTTTTATAAAACCATCAAATTATGTTTTAAAATTAGTAAAAATTTTTTTTGTTGTATTATTTATTTAATTTTATTCAATTTAATACGATTTTTTTAAATATCCCTAACCTTTTGTGCATAGTGTATTAGAAAATCGAGTTTCACTGATGAAGTCCCCATCGTTTTAGCTTCAATTAAAATATTTAGATTAATTTCGAGATATTCGAGCGGGTATGAATCCAGTTCTTGCATAGCCGGCTAAACTATTCGTCCATAAATTCAGGCTTGCCCAATTGCATTCATCCGAGTAATTAAAGAAAATTTTTATTAGAAGCCTCCGTAATGACAAATTCCAAGAATCTGACATGTACCCAAAGAATTTCATTTGCGCTTTCTCGTCCATATTATACGCATGTTAATCGGCTTAGATTTTTTTCTTCTCGTCTTGTAATTAAGTCCCCAAACATAATATATATTTATAAAACGCAATCATTGTTATGGCCCAGTATAGAGAACAACTTTCACATCTGCTTGTTATTTCATGTTATTACACGTTATTATTCATGGACGGCCATGTTTATTACTCGTATAATACCTAATAGACGAGTATGTGAGATACCTACGCCTCACATTGTGGTTCTTGTGTAAGAAGAAGAAGTAGCCAGTGGCCACGCTTTTCTCCAGGACCGGACTTGAGTTTGAAAAAGGCGAACATCCTTAGGCCTTGTCAATTATCATTATCTTCTATTGTTTGATGACAATAAATCATGGCTTCTAAAGTGTAATCCATTGTTTGTGTTTCGGGTAAGTGCGGGCCTGCAGTTTATCTCAGTAAAGAGAGAATACATTAAATCTGAGATTAATTGATTACTCAGTCTGGATGATGTTGAAATCAAAGCTGACGCAATGGATACTTTTTCAAAGAATAATTGCTCACATACCTTAAAAGTGGACATTTCCTAATGGATTACCATTATAGTAATTGTTATTAATTGAACGAGTGAAGAGAATTTATTTCGATGTTTTTGTAACCACAAGCTTACGAGCTTTCTCCACAACTGGGGCGAAATTTTATTGTTACCGTGACAGGAAGAAAATGAGATGATGAACGGCTTATTTAGTTTGGATCAACTTTACGAACCTTATACAAAGAATTACAAAAGAAGGTTTTAAATAAATAAACAGATGTCACATGGACTTTTATTTTTAATTATTTTACTTTAGCTATTCTAATGAAATAATGAACACATAAAAGTAACTAAAACTTAATACAATCACTTCAATTACAAAATTAATTTTTACGAATTTTTACACAATAAACTAGCTGCAAAAAATGTATTGTTATGCAAAAATGAAATCTTTTGAATCATTTGATTGCGCTAACTGCTACCGCTTTCAGTACATTTTGATAGCAAGACACTTTTTAAAGTTACACAGCCAAAA
Organism: Tribolium confusum; assembly: GCA_029207805.1. Classification (NCBI taxonomy): domain Eukaryota; kingdom Metazoa; phylum Arthropoda; class Insecta; order Coleoptera; family Tenebrionidae; genus Tribolium; species Tribolium confusum. Next base: position 5,782,210 of record JALGAY010000004.1, read on the forward strand.
TTGTAGCCAGAGCAAAGCCATGATGACCAAGTCCTGCAAGAAGATCACCAAATTTTGCCTATGGCTGCTCAGAGGTAACCTCCGGAAGCTGATGGACATTTGGAATGGACATTGTCGAGTACAGTGGCATCTTTCCAGAATAGGAATCGTTGACGATTCTACATACCGAGGATTTAATTAAGATGATGAGTGCATGGAGCACGTGCTCTGTCACTGCTCAGCGCTCTCATCTATCCGACGATTCATGCTGGGGGACTTCTGGTTTAGTATGGCCAGTCTTGTCTTGGTAGTGCTGCACCTGGGAAGCTTCTCAAGTGTATCAATACGGTCCTCTCTTCTAGGAGAGATGGTACAATAGGCCAAATTGTGAGCTCTAAGTGCTAGAGATTCTGGTTTTTCACTTTAACAATTCTTAAAAATTTATGCATTTTAATTTCTTAAATAATGAGATTTTATCAATCGTTTTTCTACTACAAAATAACGTTCGATTTATGTTATGGGTTATTAAGCAGTCGAGATTTTTTTTTACTTTATTCTTGTAGTAAATTTCTTTTACTTCTTCCTTTTTTGTGTCGTTTATCTAGCTTAGTTGTAGCCTACTCTTTTTTTCATTTAAGTAATTTTATCTCTAAATTAGACTTTCTCTTTTAGTCTTTTGCTTTTTACTTCTTGACCTTCTTTTTTAATTTTTTTTTTTTTGTACTTTTGAGAATAATGTTGTTATTTTTACTCTACTAAAAGAGACTAATCTCCTATTTCTCTTCTCATGGGACATTTAAAATTTTTTGCGATTTAAGAGAGACATTTAAGATTCTCTGAGATTTATAATATGGACTAATCTAAATCACAAATATATATATTTCTTATTTATCAGAAATGCCAAAGATGGCGTATATACCTTAGGACTAGAGTATCTTAATCTCCTTGATACAGGTTTACTTTGTAGATCTTTCAGTTTCTATATTTATTTTTTTTTTCAGTTTACTTCTTAGTTACACTTAAGAGAGCTTAAATGTGAACTTAAAAGAGACCTTATGTGTTATATTGAGCAATGCGACAGCTTTATAATTTTTAAATCTCTTTCTTTCAATCTTCTTCTTAGTATACCTAACTTTTATTTTATTTCCTCTCGTATTTCTTTCAAAACCAACAAAAAAGGAATATTTTATTTTTTTATTCTGCTATGAATAGTAGTGTTCCAATTTGGTCAACACAAACACTTTATCTTCTTTTTTTAAATCTTGCTTGATGTGTTTTTTTTAAATTGCTTTGTTTCATTTTGTAGATTTTCTAGTTTTTTCATTATTTTCTTTAGTTTACTTCCTAGTAACTTCTAATAGAATCTATATGCTATACAAGGCAAAGCCACAGTTTTATAATTCTTCAATTTTTTTTTCAATTTTTTTCGTTACTATTTCTTAATATACCTAACTTTTATATTTTTTTTAAGTTTTTGTATTTCTTTGTAAGTCAACAAAAAAGTACATTTTTTTATTATGCTATGATCAGAAGCGTTGCAATTTGGTTAACACAAACACTTCATCTTTCTTTTTCAAATCTTGCTTAATGTTTTTTTTTAATTGCTTTGTTTTATTTTGTAGATTTTCTAGTTTCTTTACTATTTTTTTCAGTTTACTTCTTAGTAACACTTAAGAGAGCTTAAATGTTATACAAAGTAAAACGACAGGGTTATAATTCTTCAATGTTTTTTTTTTTTCAATCTTTTTTAAAGTATACCTTACTCATATTTTTTTCTTCTCTTATGGTTTTTAAAACCAACAGAAAAGGATGATTTTACTTTCATTATTCTTCTAGGACTAGAAGTGTTTCTTTTAAAAATGTTTTTTTTTAAATCCTGTACATCTTTTAGTTACTTTATTATTTTTCTCATTTTACTCTCTAGTAACTCTTAATAGAACCTATGTGCTATATAAGGCAAACTTGCAGATAAACTCAAATTTACTTTAAAACTTTTTAAAAGTGTTAATTGAAGTTGTTTGGCTTCAAGAATCAATCTTTAAGTTGGCTTAATTATTTTTCAAAAATATTTTTCTTTAATTGTTCTTTTAGTTATACATTTTTTTTCTTCTCTACGTCTATATTATTTCTTCCCATCTCTTATTTACATTTTAATTTTTAATAAAACCAAAACAGAGTCAAAAGTCAAACTTCAGTTAGCTATAGAAGCTCCACCTACGCAGAAATTTGAATAATTATTACTTACATACTTATAATTATTTTTTTAAAGTGGTAAAATCAATTATTTTTTGTTATCAGACGTATTATTAATGACAGTGTTAGGTAATGGAAATAATTCTCTATAAATGGAAACGCAGATTTTTCCGTTTATCTATTTTTAAAATAAATAAGTGTTCAATAAGCTGATCATATAAATTACTATTTTATTTGTAATTAAGAGATATTTTACAAATTACATAGCACTGACAATAACTAATTACAGCTAGTTGCATGTGTTGAGAGCTTCGAATTTTAATTAAAGATCTAATAATATATTACCTTTTCTGATAAATCTCCAGCACTTATGTTTCGGCTTGTCCTTATTTTATTTTAGGTCTTTCGTGTTTTAAGTAAAGAAATAGTTATATTTTGTTATAATATAAACATATTCGGCGATAAAAAGTAACATTGTAAATTTAAATAATTACGGTATTCGTGACTTACTCGAAAATAAATTCACATTAAAATGATTCTTTTGAACGTAAATTTAGTCAGGCGAAGGCATGATTATGCCCTTTCATGGCTTCCCGCACCGCGGCATGCGCGTGGTTAACTACACACTTGCTATGAACTTAAAGATACCAAATTTGATAAATAATTCCACTTGGTCACGCTAAATAGTCATGCATTGAATTTTCGGAGAACATTGTTTAAATTCTGTGACCGGCTTACATTCCTCATAATTATTGAAATTTTTTTGACAATTTATATTCGTAGGAGAGGAATTTCGACCCGTTTTATGATGATATAAATTTCAGAGTTGATATAGTCTGATGAATTGTAAAGTAATACCTTTCTAATGTAGTTTTTATGAAGAATTTACAGAGTTTTTACTCAAACTAGAAAAAGGTTAAGTAACATTTAATAATTTAATAATCTCAATGAAACTTAGTTTGCAGCGTATTTGCAACAATTTCTTCAATAAATCTTGCACGAAGCAAACTGCCGCCAACGAAAGAGCTTTTTCCGAATGATTATGGAAGCGCGATTCCGTAGTTTGAAAGAAAAATGTCTAATGCAACTATTTCTTTTAAGATTATTGACAGTCTTTAATTTTTTTATTAGCAAATACACGTTTTTTGACTCGGTTTTGTAGATACAACATATGACCAGAGAAATAAAATAAATACTAAATATAAACTAGAGCATATATATGTAGTCTTATTCTCTAATTTAAAAGCATATTTTTTGTCAATTTGTGTTATACATAGATAGTATTTTAGGTTTATATTCTAGCTTTTGACTAGGATATCTGGAACTATATGCCTCTGACACAATTAAACTTAGCAGTTCACTAAGAAAATTGCTTTTTTTAAGTGTTTTAAAACAGTGCTTTTTAAAGTGCTTTTTTTGTCTTTTATTCAAAAAGAAAAGTCACAATATTTTTGTATCTCATGAGTATTTATTTCGATAGAAATCAGAGATTACTCGTAGCTCGCTTTAAAACAAGTTCTATATAATTAATTTTGTGTAAATTTGATAGATGCAGACGGTATACGACAGTTTTTTCATTGTAACTTGCAAAGATATTTAATTTCTAAAATTTAGATTTATTTCTCTAGATGGATAAAACTTTTTTTTTGTTATATCTATACCTACAAAAGCAAAACTATATCTAAATCTAGAATGATCTTCGCTAATTGCTAGGTACAGTTTAAAAGTAACTGTATTTGTGAAACGTTGTCTTATTTTAACAGATTTAGAATGTTGTTTTTTCGTAGATTTAGACACATTGTAGACGTAGATAGCATTGTAGTTTTGTAGATCAAGCGTGGTTGGCAAATCGATATTAGAACGGGGTCTAGATAACAACTTTTCTAATTTGGTAGATTTAATAGATATGACATAGAAAATGGAAATCTAGTTTTATAAACATTTTAAATAGAACTTTTTTAAGTTAGTTAGATCTTGATCCACATACAAAGCTACAAAATATTGAGATCTACAAGAAATCTAATCCTATTTTTACAGATCTAGACAGTTGTGTTTGTTTTATATATTTAATTGTTTTTAAGATTTAGGTACACTTAGGGTAGGTTTACAGATAAATTAAATATTGCGATTAACTTTTAATTCTCGATTAAATCGGCATTTCTCGTGTTTGATTGGTCAAAATCGGCAGTTAATCGCGAATTAACTATCTAATCGCAATTAGTAAAGTAAATGTCACTTTCTGTAAACCGGCTCTTAGAGAAGTAGATCTTGAAATGCAAAAATATTAACGTCTACATCTGTCTAGTAATCCCTATCTATAAGAATAGGTTCTGTTAATTTTTTATACTGATGCTATTGAAGTTTTATGGATAGATCTAACTTAGAAGAAAGATTACTTTACAGAATAAGATTGAAGTAATATTTTATTGTAAATTTGGTAGATGCAGATCTGTGATTCCAAGAATTTTAGATCGCTCGTTAATTCTACTTGTGTTCAAAATTTAGGTACACTTAATAAAAATATATCTAATCTGCAGAATAAAAGAAAACATTGTCAAACTTTGAGGTAGATAGTACTGTAGTTTTGGTCACGCTTAGCTAGCAGATCGCTTCACAAAACAAGCTCTAGATAACAACTTTTTTTAATTTTGCAGATTTGGATGAGATATAATATGGAAATCAACGTTTTAAATAGATTTTTTAAGTCATCTAGATGACCAATTACAAAGCTACAAAATATCTAGACCTACAAGAAATTTGGTATTTTAACAGATCTAGATAGTTGTGTTTGTTTTATATATTTAATTTTAAGATTTAGGTACTCTTTAGAGACGTAGATCTTGACCTGCAAAAAAATGAACGTCTACTTCTGTCTAGTAACCACTATCTATAAAAATAGTTTTTGTTAATTTTTGATACTGATGCTGGTGAAGTTTTTTGGGTAGATCTAGCTTAGATGGAAGATTATTTCTTAGACTAAGATCCAAATAATTTCTTTTTTGTTAATTTGGTAGATGTAGTTGGTATAATATATGACTACTTCTTATGTATAGTACATACATGGCAAGTCTATTTAGCTGTCATAAAAGTTTACAAACTACTTTAAGATTTTGTTTCTCTACTCGCAATTAAAAACGCATCAATAAGTTTGGGAATAATAATCACTGCGGTTTTGAAGGCGTTTAAAAATTTTATGACAGCTAAATAGAATTTCAAATTGCAACGAATCTATAATAAAACTTCTAAAGTTTACAGATTGATATAATAATAAATACATCTAGATCTGTCAGAATGAAGTTTACTAATTGCTGGTTATTGGTCTTTATGAGTCTTTATATTATTTTTATAGATCTAGATTGTTGTCTTTTTTCGTAGATCTTTTGATCTACGAAAATGTAGATATAAAAATGTAAAATTTTTCTTCAAGATTTACGTGCAACCAGAATTATATTTAATAGGCTAATAGACAGGTACTTTTTTTTTAGTTGACAGATCCAGATGAGACAGAAGTCAAACAGGAACTCATCTATGATAACAAAAGAACTTTAATAAGAATTTTGTTACGAATACTCCTGGAATTGCGTTCGGCTATTGTAAAAAAAATATTTAAGGCGAATTTTTCTTTTAGGACAGGAGACTTCTGTTTTTGGACTGACTATCATATTAGAACTAGAATTATCAATAAATCAATAATGTAGAAAACTCTGTTTAATGACCTTAACAAGATATGTTTATATTCTAACCAAAGGACAGTTTATAAAATTAAAGGATTGTCCTAAACGATGGTTGGCATTGTTTGCAATTCTGTTTGTAGTGATAATGATAAAATTTAATTGGTTTTGTATGTCGGCAAGTGTCACCAACTGAAATTTTTTTAGAACAGACTGAAAGTTTCCGTTGATTGAAATTGTGCCAAGATGCAATGTATTTTTGGTTGTTTGTAATTTATTGGACAAAGTCTTGTTCCTAATACGTTTCTTCTGTAGTTTCTCTATTTTTTTACATATTCTTTCCATAAATGTTACTCGATGTAAATTCGGTTTTTTTTGTAATAAATTACCATAAAATTGTAAATGTTGGTAATAAAACCTATTGCATTAAACGGAAATATCTAAATACCGTTGCAAGAAATTGTCAATTCAGATAAAGGTCAAACTTGATAATTAAAATAAAAAACTTTGGTCCATTAAAAACCTTTATCGCTAACAGTCTGATAACTGGAAAATACATCTCACTAGCACTAGAGGTTAATTAGTTTTTACTTTGGATTTGAAGCAGTTTCATAACCAGATTTAATATTTATAAGAGGTTCTTCCGTCTTCCTATATTTATGAAGCACGTGGGATTTACGAAATCGTTCTTGTAACACAATATGCAATGATGGGAATTTTTTAAACTTGGAAATTTAAAGCGGCTATCATCGTCAATTAGAACCTCGTTTGATGCGCCGATAGCTAAGCTTTGTGCTGAATTAAAATGTCAGAAAACTTTATCTCTAGACTTGGATGAAAATCTTACTCGAGTGGAACACCTTGAACAAAAAATTTGCACCAAATTGCACCAATAAAATTTGTCTAACTGTACTCAAATTTATTGGCATAATAATTAAAAACAATTTATGTTAATCATTTTACTTTGTACAGGTAACACATGTTTTGGCTTAGTTTATTTCATTATTTCTTTATAATTGCTATTTTATGGAAATTCCTGTATTTATGTGACAAAATAAATAAAATTTATTTAATTTAAACGGTTTTTATTTATACACCATTTTTAAAATCTGATTGGGTAAATAAATACCTTAAAAAACTATTGATTAATTCACAAAGCTATTTGAATTTAATTATAAATAAATTATTTGCAATTAAATTAATTGATACTAATTTAGAGATGATTGTGTTTATTTCTACGTCAATGTTTTTGGTTCTTGCCGCCAGACTGTACTTGAATTAATTCAAATCTTTTTAGACTACATATTTTATCTGCTTTATATGGTAATTTTGCACATTTATGATAATAATACAATTACAGAAACACGTGCTTATTGATTGTTAAAGGTCACATACATTAACCAAAAACAATAAAATGAGAGAACAAAGTTCTACTTAATCTCCGAAAATAAATAAAATTTATACGAAATAGACAAAAATCAAGGCTTTCTTGTTCAGTGTAAATTGACAATAGTTACAGGAGTATGGTCGGTGCATTTCTGTAAGGGAATTGACTTAAATTGTATATAAACATAACAATAGTATTACTTAGGATAATCATAACTATTGTAATTTATTGTGATGAGTTTATGGCAGACCGCTCTAATGGTCAAATCTCCCTAAGCGAGCGGTCCGCCATAAACCAAAAATGTTAATTTAAAATCTAGATCAGTTCTCTTACAGAAATGCACCGACAATAGTTTGGACTATTTTGTAGGTACAGTGGACAAGGAAATATTTGGCCACTGACTTTTTAAACTCGCAATAAACCAAATAACGGCTATTTTTGAATCTAATTCTAGGGTAATACACAGTGAAGAGACATTTTTATTTATTTTGGTGAATTACGTCCATTCTTTTTACATTCGAAATTTGTTGTAACGGGGAAGTGGACAAGGCAGAAAATAAAAACTATTTTATAAGGCTAACGTTTTGAATCATCTATTGATTCTTTTTCAAGGCTTATAATAAATGTCAAATTTGTTTGGCATGGTACCAACTTGTCTCGGCCAGTGGTCGCCGGAAGAATAAAAAATTTCATTCAACTATTTCTCAATAAAATAGTTTTTTTTTTCTGCCTTGTCCATCCACTTCCCCGTTACAACAAATTTCGAATTTTTATTTATGATGGTCTAAAGGTAAAGTGATTTTCTCATAAATGTTGCTTTTTTGATTGCAATCGGAGATAGCAAATTCTGTTAAAATTAGGATTTTAGCGAACCGCTCCACGGTTGTAGTTTGATAACTGTGATACATTATTATATTTGATTTCCACTTTCACTGAATTATATTGTATAAAATAGACTTAGAAAAGCATTAAGCAGTACCTAGCCTAGGCAGAAACCCATTTAACAGGTCAGTTCAATAGTTCAGGCGGCAACAAAGAAGCTTTTAGCAAGTCAAGACGACATAAAAATATTTAGAATTTCTGTTTGATTTTAGCTAATTAAGTTGTCGTTTGCAATTTTGGTTTTCGACATGATTAAAACGTCAAGTAGTTATTATAATCAAATATTTAGACTTAGATGTCAGGCAAAACACTAGTAGTTGAGTCAAAGATGAAATATTTGGAATTTTTTTTTGTATCGATTAGATTATAGCCATCAGCTAATGAACCCGTTATTGGTCTAAGAAAGATTTTGAGAAATAATTCGCGGCCACTCCTCTTCGTTTATGTAACTGGGTGATCTTTTCCCAATTACTAAAACTGCTAAAATATTTGCATGAGTTTTAATAATTTCCTGGCGAAAAAATGTTAAGTGTGTCGTTAGCTATATCAGAATCTGGTAGCGCATAATTACGAGGCAGAGTTTCGTGCTGCTCGGAAGTGACGATTTAAAGCTGTCAATTTTTTCTCCACTATGGAGAATTAATTTCGTGAAACGGTCTTTTCAGATAGAAATCTTAATTATAAACGCACATAAATTGTCCAACTCGGAGAGTTTTCCTCAAATGTTGACTGTCATCAAGATCCGATGACTCCATCTTGTGTGTGTGTGTAAAAAGGTCGTGTTTTTTGCCAACGGATTATAAATTATAATCAGTTGAATTACTTTTAGATTAAACTCGTTTAAGGAGCCAATCCTACACTGAGTTGTTTACAAGTCTTAAAATCACAAAACTAAAGAGTGAGAAACGAAAAATTCGAGTTCACTGACAACATGTGCAGTATATTAGAGTCAGAACTTGTTTGTTAAATTCCGACCAACCGTTCAGATATGGTTATTACGGCATAATTCTAGCGACAATTCGGCATAAAGAGTGTCTGGCGGGGGGCCAGACAATTCTTCCTAAAAATTTCAGTTTAGAGACTCTCCCAGATGGCTAAAAATTAACCCAATGACTCTTTTTTTTCATAATCTGTAATGTAATTAAGCTTCTTACAACGAAAGCCGTGTTGGGCATTCATACCAACCTTCTTAGTACACAGATCTTGTCTTGTGTTTGTTAAACTTGAATAGATCATCCTAATTAGAAAACCACGACTTCAAACCGAACATTTTAATTAATTTACGCTACTAGTTTCTTTCTAGTTCGGTTAGTTATAAGCAAAAGTACTAATTGTAAACGTATAAAGGATCTCTAAGAACGTCTATGTGAATACCACTGCGAGCTTAAAGTGGCATAAAACTGTTCATTATACATCAGATGAACCGCTTAAAGCTCGACCACGTTAACACAACTTTATAAAAGCTTCACTCCAGGGTTTAATGAAACTAGTTTTCAGGAAGTTGCAAATTGATTTTGTTTAACGTTTTAGTTTTCAAACGTAAGCAATTTTCTGTTTTGGGATTAGGATGATACTGGTTTAGAATAGAAAGTGCTGAATAAACACTGTTTTAATTCTATGAATATGCATTTTGGATATACGAAACAAAATTGACGACATAAACCTAAATTCGTGGCTTACTTTTGACCAGAATTTCTGCAATAAAATCGCATTTCTACTATTATTAAAAAAAACAAGACTGGGGATAGCAAGATTCCTATCTAGCCAGTGAGCACACCCACCTTAACTGAACATTAACACTCGTATTATTAAAAAAAGCATAAAAAACAGTTGGGAGTATTGTTAAATAATTATTTAAAAAGATAAATAATTTTTATAAGACAGATTTATAATACGAATAAGTAACGCATTTCAAAATTCATCTTCTGCAATTATCAATAGAATACATTTCATTTTTAAAATACGTTATACTGCAGTAATAAATTCCTAATACTTAGTTTCCCTAATACTAAAGGACTCTTCTAAAAGAAGCAGGCCACAATTTATGGTAGAAATATAATAGATTTGATTTTTGAAAATGGAAGCTATACAACAGTCATTACAACTTTGGTTGCAGTTTTAGCATAAGTTTTTAGCAGATATTTCTATAATTTGCGTTTTAATGGGCTAATTTCAAGTTGAGATAATACTGGTAGTATCCTCGCTTCTATGGAAAATTAATAAAATTCGGAGTTGTGATTGGTGTTGCTAGAGAAAAGTATTAAAATCCGCGATACTACCGGTAGTATGTCAACTTGAAATTAGCCTATAAGAAACCTACTAGAGCACTTATTTTGCGTGCGTTTACAGCTAATAGCGTACTAGTGTTTTTGCAGGCTTACTAAGACACGCAAAATTTAATTTTTTTGCAGAAAAATTAGGTAAAATATGCAAATTCTACAAAATAGTATAAAGAACTTGTTTTTAAGTTATTGTGGGCACTCAGTTCTTTATAAAACTCGTTCTATAAAATCTTTCGTTTTATAAAAATAAATTCGTGCCACATAATTTATTTTTCGAAAATCGTTTTTTCGAACTCTTTTTCTTAATATATCAGAAGTAAATTCAGTTTTAATTTTGTGTATAAACAATTTAAATATGTCTTTATGTTGTAGAGATAATTTACATTTTGACTGCTTAAATTGACACTTCTTCAGTTTGAGCTGTTGTATATAACTTCAGCGCAAAATTATTGTATATAATTGTTTTTTTTAACTTTAAACTATGCTCTATCATCTGGAGACATTCCACCGTAGTAAATTGACGATTCTATAAGGAGTAATTGAGCTAATTTATCACTAAAGAACCACCTATAAAATTCGTACCACAGTAATAAATATAAAAATATATAAATAATATAAATGAAAAATATTTTGGTAAACTTGTAAATGGTGTAGTGTACATAGATAAATGGTAGTCATCTGATTATCCCTAACAAATTAAAAAGTATAAAATTACTTCTGATTATGCCACTCGTTTCTACGTAGAAATCTATAGCAACACTAATTTTTATTTTTTGAATTGGTTAAAAAATAAAATAGTTACAAAATTTGAAAAAAAAAATAAGAAAAAATCAAGAAGGCGCTGTATCTTAAAAACAAAAGCCGGTAGTGCAAAACTGTTTACATCATTAAATTCGTCTCAAAACAATAGCAGGAGAAAATATGTATTTCTTTGTGTGATAGTTGGAAGAATAAGACACCTATAAAAACCATCTTGTATAAACTTATCTCGCTGATATCCAGATCACTAAACAGTGCACACGCGTGACTAAATTTGATTCATTTGACAATTAAACGCGATTTGAAATTTCTTTTTAAAAATTTCTTAGATCCGTGTTACAAAATGAATTTGGATTATTCTGAATTCATTTGTAGTGTCTTAAAATTGATACTAAAAAAACTAGGTCACATGTGTGCACTGTCTGCTGATTTGGATGATAAATAAGCTCATCTCTTACTTATTTCACTTAAGTATAACACTCATTGAGTCCAAAAACTCTAAATAACTTCTTGTTGGATAATTTGAGAAGATTTAACACACCAAATTTTTTTTTTGGTAATTGTGGCAATTTATCAACATCTCGGATATTCAACAGAATCTTGAATGTGGGTGTATTTCTTACCAGATCTATAATATACGGATTTCCTTCATCAGCTTGGTTGTAAACATATTGAGTAATTTAAATTTTTCAAAAAAATTGTTTTGTCAAATTTGGAATTAAATAAAGGTTATAATAAGGTGAAGATTTTTTATTTTTGCGTTCAGCTGTCTGGACCTTTTGTTGCGATTTGGTTCACAAGGTCAGGGACATATCCCGTGCTTTGTAGTTGGATAAAACTCAATTTGTTCGGTTGAATCATTGTTGGGTGTGTTTTTGTTCTTTTTTGATTGTCGTAGTCGAACTAGAAGGATACCTGCCAAGCGTACTTTTCAGACGGCTCTCCGTGAAATTTTCGATTTATCTGAACAAACGGTCATCAGTATGTGTTTATAGAATATTACGAGGATCCTCAGTGGTGAATTTTTCCAGGACTGGAATTATTATTAATTAATTTGATCGGTTGTATAGACCAGAATTTTAATGAAATATGTAATTAGAGGATTATAACCTTGAGGGCTTAATCGTATCAACATTTTAGTAAAGCCGGGAACTTTGAGAATTTTGAAATTACATGATATTTCCGGAAATATGTTGAATGGTTGTCAGGCTTGGGTAATAAGTTTTGGCCTAATTACAGACAGTTCATTTTCAAATGACAAGTAACATTAATTATAGCCACGTCTAAGCTTAGATTATACCTTTACTATTGGAAAGTAATTTTGTAAAGCATGTGTTAGAAGAGTTCTTTGTGTTTGCCGAATAATTTGAGGTCGATATGCATATTACAAAACCCGAACGAAAAGATCACTTTTCGGCACTTTTTGCGGTCTTCCAGCTGCAACCACTTTATGATTTTTTTCCTCAAGTTTATGTACACCCAAGTTTATGTTCGAACTATTAAATTTTTCTTGGAAGTTATGTTATTTAATTATCCAAACAGTAAAGGATCCCTACAGCGGCCTTGCTTTGAAAATTCTGCATAAATAATGATGCCGACTATTGTTCACCGAAAAACTAATTCTAACAAGAAATTGCTTTCTGTAAATGACATTTCAGTTTTCTTCTGCTTAATTATCTACTTGAATTTAAGCCAAATAATTATCGAAACAAATGGAATGATTTTTTGCCCATAAAAACTTTCAAGATTGCTGAATTAGGAGGCAACACAACATGTTGGGTGAAGTTTAGGACGGCCAAATGCTCAGGCAATTTTTCAAATGTCAATAGCTCGATCTCTCTCACTTATTTTCACGAGAAACAAATGTCCATTTCGGCATGCACATAAAATTTAGGGCTGAAAAGACCACTTTACACTGCACAAATGTTTCGAAACATAATTATACGTTTACATTTAACGGAAATTAAATACAGTTTGCGTAAGAAAAAATAGAGTATGAAAATTTGTGAAAGGTTATTTGATCTTATGAGTTATGATTTTCCCTATTACTCATTGTAGGTCGTGATAAAATCCGTTTTAATTTACGTCGACATGAAAAGGGCAAGATATGATTCCACTGGAAAAAAATGTCAACTTTTATGTCTTTATACCGGATTATATTATAATATTTAACTGACTATTTACATGTTTTTGGATAAATAGTAAATTCATGAAGCCAAATTGGTTAATTATAAGCAACCGCTTTAGAGCGGGATTTAATTATTAATGTAATTTCGTTATTTCGAAATAGCTAGAAATGTTCATTATTTTAGTTGTAATTGCATAATTTAATTTAGAACTATTATAGATAATATTAAATTAAGGCTACGAAATGTCATTAACTAAATAGATTAAACCTTTAATGATAACGTTTCTATTTTTATCATTCTTAATATTTTATTTAATTAGTTAATTATTTTGCATTTGTATAGAAGAAAATCAGCAAAGTGGCTAACATCTGTATTTGAATTTTAAAAGTTGGCGAAATGGGAAAAATATTTGCTTGGTATAGACACTCTTTATACATTAGAAATTTATAAATTTTAATTTAATTTTTGACAGTTTATAGTAAAAAGGTAATGTTGCAAAAACTAAACCTCTTTCCTTGGTTGACCTTCTACTCCTACTGAAGATGTTGTGGAACACATTCTCGTTCTAATGGAGCAGAGCCTGCAAAAATCTGTGAAGAAGTTTTAATTTCAAACAGGTTTTACTCTCTATTCTTTAGACAAATCCAAAATAATTTCTTTACTTTCTCAAACACTTTTTATGGAACTTGTTAGAATGCATTAAAGAAATTGTAGTTTCATTCTTACAAATTTACTATGGTCCGGTCTCTCAGCCCTGCATATAACGTTCTAGATGGGTAGCCATGTTTAGGTAGAGAATAATTGGAACAAACCTTTTCGATTTTACAGTAAATTTAGAATTTTATGTAAATTTTATTTTACAAGCTTTTATACAACAATTACACAAAAATTAATCGCAAACAAGTTACTTTCAGCAAGATTCTGCAACAGCACGCACCGCAATTTTTTATAAATGGGTTTATTACTAGAGGAATTTGGCCAAGTAAATCGGCTGACTTTATTTCATTAGATTTCTTTTTGTTTGGCCACCTAAAAATAGAATATTCAGCGGAAATTTAAACATCTTTGATGAGGCATTAAATTCCGATTAATTCGAAGTTATACAGTATCCTGATTGGCTAAAAATGCGTTAATGAGAGATTAATGGCCCATCAATTTTGAGGAACAGTTACCCATAAATATTGGTATTTAAAATATTGCATCACTAGATAACACCCTAAAATTTTGACCCAGGTTTAAAGTCTTATAACTCCTAAAAAAATCTATTAATCGGAATAATTTCTTTTCTTGATAGGTCATTTCTTATACTTTAAGTTGTTTGAAGAGCTGAAGAGTTTCTTGTACGTTTTTTTTGTTTAAAATATACAGGGTGTTACAGACAGGATCTACAAAAATCAAAAAGTTTAATTTTGAGTTTTTTGAGGAATTTTGAGGAACAGCAATGGATCAAACTCCAATTTTGTTAATTGATGGAAAATTATCCTTCATTTTGGCTTACTCTGAAGGTAAAAGTTCAAACTTGAATTCGAGAAGGCAGAGGTAGACATACTCTTAACGAAGAGGCTCCAAACAATTTTGGAAAAGAAGGATAAAAATTTAAACGTTTATTTAGGTTTTTTATATCTCAAGATCTTTGTAGCATTGTTTTACTCAGTGTTGTCAGTGTCCATAGTCAGTGGATACATTTATTTTTTGAAAGCATGTTTTGTACCACAATTGTTGCATTGATAACGAACCGTTCAGGTAAGCAAAATCTTTGATTTTCTTCTAAAAACCGATTAAGGTCTCTTATAGTTTAAGCCCTAGTTTAAAGATTAGAAATAGTTCTAGAAATAGTAATTATTCCAATATAAAGCATTTATTTACAAAAAATTATTTTTAAAATGATAATTAACGGATCAGACACAAAAATATTTTTATTTCTAAACGATTTCCTCAACAAAACGTTTAAATAATTAACCCATCAGCAGCTCAAAAAAAGAACACAACTGTAACAATATAGCCGAAGACGTTTGTGCTGTCAAACGTATTACAAAAAGCACGAAATCTCGGTGATGAACGATGAGTGATCTGGAATGACGGTAGACATGAGAGGTGACAAAAGTATTGGTAGAAATCTGTTTTACTTACTTTGACAATACACTTTTTACAAATTCGTTACTAATTACGAAAATTGATAGATATTTCAGTGCTGAGTGCTCTGATAATGTCGATTTTTGTCGTCGCTGGAGGCCTCGTTCATTTTTAATTTCCCGACTGTACCTAGCCAAACACCCTTTATTGCGCTTATATCTCCCCGATTTTCCCTGCAGTGTTTTCCCAACATCGCTCGTGGAAACCCTGACAATTTCCATGTTTCCAAGCTTCCCGTCGTCTCGAGGTCGTAAAGAAAACATCACATTTTATTACAGCCATCAGTGAGCCAGTTACACATTATCTATTATTGCCTGGTGTTTATACTCGAAGACAATGCGTAGACAATCGATTTTGTATAT
The DNA here is from genome assembly GCA_029207805.1 of Tribolium confusum. Classification (NCBI taxonomy): domain Eukaryota; kingdom Metazoa; phylum Arthropoda; class Insecta; order Coleoptera; family Tenebrionidae; genus Tribolium; species Tribolium confusum. Next base: position 5,797,987 of record JALGAY010000004.1, read on the forward strand.
CTAATGTAAATTAGGTGTATAAAATGAGTGACAGTAACTAGTTTTTATCAAAAGAAGTGACAGACTATACGTTACGTTTGATAAAATACAGAAAGAGAATTCTTATCACAGAGCCACAAATATGTTGTTCCAATTGAACAATGCAAAGTTTCGAACAACCCCAAGAAGTATAGTCGCGATAAGAAAATCACTTACAATAGAGCTTTTCCTTCGTGAAATTCGAACAAGTAAATAGATTTCCATCTTTCAAGCTCTCTTAATGTAATAAAAATTAAACAGGATAATAGGTAGGGCTTGATTCTAATCTTGTTAGCACTTGTCCTTTATTAACAGCTAAAGAATTTTTATTACACTTTATATTTCACGTTTCAAGGTTAAATCATTTTTCTTATTACTGTCGAAATAATTGAATGAGTTCGAAAATTACCTAAATAAAATATGACATGTATCTAGCCTTGATTTACACAGAATTAGCATTAGGCAAGTTCAAAAATCGACATAAACAAGAAAACCAGAGCCGTACTTCATTCTTATAGTACATAGTGATCCTAATAAGTTTTGTACTATATATTTTTTAAACATACACTTTATCTAATAAAATTGTGACAGTAAAAATGTTTGAATGGATGATGAATGAGATAGTGCAATTTATTTATAGACTATACCTATAACCTCAACTTTACAATTAAGTTACTAGGTACCTAATTATGCACACACATAAAAACACAATTTAATATGTCAAAATACATACATATTGCTGATCATTTTATCAAATAACTTGTTAAAATGTAAATAAAGTATACAAAAGCTTGATTAATGTATCATATTATACTGGTCGGTAGTCGTCAAGGGCGGCTTTCTTTAGTTTCATCATAGGAAACATAAATTCGTTAGTAAATAAGATAGGGGGTGGACACTGCCATTCGGTATTATCCCATTACAAAGATTTCCGGTACCGACTCTAACACTGTCGAGTGTTTTTCGTTTAATCATTTGCAGTTTGCATGTCGTATAAGCTTTTATGCTGTTCGCTGTGTTAAACTGAGTTCTTAGTTTCTATCACAAAAACACGTTTTTTTCAAAATGTGGAGACCTTGGATTTCAAATGAAGGTGAAAATATTCTGCCAAATGAACAAGAAAATGTCATCGTAGAAGTTGAAGAAGTTGATGAGCCAGCTAGTACGTCAAAAAATTCACATTTGTCTCTTGCTGCAAAACAAATCATTCTTGACGTATATAATTCTGTTAAACAAAGTGAGGGTGAATTTGGAGCAATTAAAAAAACCGCAAGTATTACTAGAAAATCTTACACAACAGTGAGAAGGATTATAGTTTCTGGTGTGCAAGAAAGAAAAAGAAGAAAGGATATCGGTATCTCCAAAGTGTTACTAGAACATCATGCTGACCCAGTAAGACGCATTATCTATGATTCTTTAAAAAACAATGTGTCTTTAACCCTCAGAATGTTGAATAAAAAAATTTCAACCGATTTAAAAATTCAATGCGGTACAGAAACGGCGCGAAGATTTTTGCGAAAAATTGGATTTCGCTACAAGATTATAAATAAACGCCATGTTTTAATAGAACATGTCATTCGCGAAGAAGATGTGTTCAGAGAGAAATTAGTGCCAGAGTTAATAATCAATGTAGATGGTGACGACAGTGATAGTGAGAGTTCGGGGTGAATGTAGATGGTGAAACAAGTGATGACTGTGATAGTGATAGTACTTTATCGTCATCTCTTCTACAAGCTAACACCGTTAAGGGGTGAACACCCCGCCGTAAGTTAATCAGACAGTGGTTGATATTCTAATTAATTATATAATTTGTTTCATGTTGTTTTTAAATTCGTTGATGAATTACAAATCTGAGAACGGTCCTAGTGTTCGATCATTGTTACCAAACCCTAAATTAGGGCACCAGCTTATGTCTCCAATTACTTACCAGGAAACCGAAAACGAATTTGAAATAATTATGTAATTAAAAATTGCAGTGATTACCATATTTCTATGCGAAATGTATACCTAGTGTTTCCAAAGTGAATACTGACTGTACGAAAATATGTTAATAAATAATGTTAATAAAAAATTAAAGTTTTGTTTAATTTTTTAAGTTTGTTTGACAAGGTTAAAAAAGTCAACGTTTATTGGTTCCTGTTCTAAATGTTAGATAATCAGGTCCTGGCAAAAACAGCTCCAAGACCCTCAACTGCGTGACAAGGGTATTTTATAATATTCAGAGACGGTCACACATCATAAAAATTAAAGTCGTAAAAACCAATTTTCGTGAGTCAAAGAATATCACTAATTTAATCTCTGCAATGATGGTTAGCCCAACTGTTATTTTGTCATTGAAATAATCAAACTGCGATGCAAGAGACCCAATCTTGTTTACTTGCATAATTATGTTGTTGCCCAATTTATTGTAGACAATTACGATTTATTATCTGACGTCATTGTCTGCATGTGGGTTTAGTAATTACATTTTAATTATGTTTTTTCGAATTGTTTCCAAGTAAATGTTTGGTTCCTTTTTTAATATTTTTTTATTGAATCATCGAACTTTCATGATTTACTCATTCTTCTGATATACGAGTAATTGTACAAAGACACGCAATGTGTGGTTTTGAGCAAGAGAAAAGTACTGTTATTGAGCATAGATTTATGGATTAAGAAGCGAACACACCTTTACAATTATTAGGTAATTCTTTATGTAGATCTCAGCTAAATTATTGATTCACGAAATGCTTGGTTATCAAAGTAAAACAGAGGTGCTTTTAAGCCCACGTAAATCTCTATCGCTGCCAAAATTATTGTTCTTAAATCCATGTCACCACAGGGACCAATTAAGGTCGAAACTGGTCAATGGCAGTTTAATGGATACAGAGATTCTGCATTCTTCATAAAGTAACCTTTTAAATGCACATTAAATTTCTCAGATGATTCATAGCATCCAAAATTAATTCAATAAACTAATGATAAATCCATTTAAATAAGCACAGAATAAAAGATATAAATGTGAATTACGTGACTATACCTACAAAAGAGAGTCGTAATAAATTTTGAAGCATTTACATGAACATATGTTGAGAGAAATGTCATGATGGTATTACAAATGTACAAATAATTGATTTTCAAAGTTCAACTAGACAACTTTCGGGATTTTGTTAATGTATGTAGGTGTGAAAAAAGAGGGTTGTGCGATTTGAATTTTTTAAAATCCTTTCTTGGGGTTTGAAAAATATGCTATTGTAAAATAAAGAGCAATACTAAATGACAAAATTGTGAAACACCTAGAAGGAGTGCAACGATTTTCATGAAACTTTGCAAACGTAATAAGGATGAGTTATCTAGGTATCTATATATTATGTATAAGGATCTTGTTCGAAGCGCCATTAATTTTTTAATTCAGTTTTTATATTAAAAAAAAAATAGAAAGTGTTTCAAAATTTTATACTTTACGTTTGGTAATTCCGTTCATTTGGTTATAAAAAATTACATATTTTTTTGTTGTTTGTACTTTTATATTTGTTTTTGTTAGTTTGTCGTCAATGTTTCAGGACTTGTAAGAGCCAATAAGCCTTGAAACGTTGGCAGCAAACTAACAAAAATAAATGTCTAAATAACTTAAAAAACTGTGGAACTTCTTAAAATACAAATTTATAGGTCCCATGAACAGGACTATTACAAGTTGTCTTACCTATACTCAGACAATTTTCTATATCTGGTCCGAATTTTTTAATGACAATTTTTGAAAAACAACTAATATAAAAAAATGTTTCTGCAGTATTTATAAAAAAAGTAAAACAAGAAATTGTCCTTTTTATACTAACAATAAGACGTTTCTCTACATCTGGCTTAAAGTCCATAAAATGTATAATACAATTAGCAATTCTGTAATTTTAAAAAAAAAGTAAACTGTCATGTCGCCTCCAGCTTCGTAATTGTATTTACAATAAAACTTTAAAATGTGGATTTTTGATAGTCGGAAGCAAAAATTATTGTAAATCTTGTGAATATTGTGAATCTTTTTTTTATTATTCTAGAATTTTCCTGTGTTTTTTTTTCTTCTACAACATACTAGTTTTTTTTTGTCATTAAGTCACATTTTCTACAAATTCTTCTAGAATCTACTTCTATTCTTTTCTTCTCAACAGTCGTACCTCTTGTTCTTTTTTCTCTTTCATTAAATATTGTATTTTCGTAGGTCTTATAACTCAAGTCTGGAAGGAACTTTTCCTTGTTTACACCTACTTAAAATTTCATCTTGGTGACATAAAAGGACGTCTAGACTATTAATTAATTTTTGAAGAACCATAATTAGGTATTTCAATTTTCCAATACTTACTCGTTCCGTTTTGGTTAAAAAACTATATAAAAGGACAAATTGTGTCCTTTAAGTACATCTTAAAGACTAAAAGACACTTTATTAAATGAAAGGACCCTTCTTTGAAATAATGGACGGTTGGCAACCCTAAGATTATTATTGTTGTGTTTTGTTGAATTAAGTTTAAATTTTAATCATTGTTTTTGCATTGAATTAAACCATATTTACAAAGTTTCATGGAAATCGTTGCACTCCTTCTAGGTGTTTCACTTTCTTTGTCAATTAGTATAATTGATTTTTGAAGTTCCACTAGAAAGTTTTCTGTATTTTGTTAATGTATGTAGGTGTGAAAGAAGAGGGTTGTGTGATTTGAATTTTTTAAAATCCTTTCTTGGGGTTTGAAAAATATGCTATTGTAAAATGAAGATCTATTTTTCAATGGCAAAAAATCCTCTTGAATTGATATCGCAACAGTTAATCGTAGAAAGATTGGATTAGCGATAAGTCCATCATTATAATATCAAATAAAAGAATACATACATCAAGCATCTTTAAAATCCGACAGTTATCTGTATTTGAGATCCAGCGAGTCGTGAAAGCGAGCATGACTTTTCATAAAAATTCAAAAATCATATATCAGGTAAAATGTGCATTTGGAACCGAAAGGCCATTTAAAAAAATACAAATCCAAATTTTTTCCATTGTTGCCTTTAAAGCAGGTATTTGTGTGTGAATAATCTCATTGTGGTGTTTTCAGACGGAATAACTTCACTTCAACTTATCTCACTCCCACGTCTTGCTCTTACACCCTAATGCACAATACTTTCTGACGAACTAAAGTGGTTATTTCTGATGTACGTGCGTTTGGCAGAAGGTTTATTTATGTTTAAAACAGCTGCAGAAGGATTATTTTTTGCAAGTTGCGATATCTTGAATATATGCTTCAATAACCTTTGCACCGTTTTGGTTTATCGATGCTTATAGCGAGTAAGCACACACAATGACTTGGTAATTCCTCACCAAGTGCCTTTGCTCATGCAAATTACTCCATTGAGCTTTGTAGTTTGTAGCACGATATATTTGCCTTTGTATGAGATTGTTTGGAGACACCTAAAAATCTTAACGGAAACTTTAAATCATCTTTAATTAGTATGAGCTATGAACTAAGTGAAAAGGTGTGTTCGAAATTTAATCTATAAATCTGAGAGTAATAACTGTGCTTTGCTGTTGCAACAGTATGATCTGTCATAGAAACATTTTTGCAATCACTAGTCACTACAATATCCGCAATAAATTTCTTTTAATCCTTTCTCTGATGTGTTATAATTTACAAAATCCCGTTCGAGGAACTTAAATACCGAAAATTCCGTCTATTAATTATTAATTAGTTTAATGAGACAAGACATGAATGTGACTAGAAAAAGTAGTTACGGTTTATGTATCCTCAAAAAAGCCGCAATTTTAAATAATAAATTTTAATTAAGTTATTATTCTAGAATCCAAAACTGATCGGACTAAAGTAGCCGATCATATCAATCATTGTACAGGACTATTACCAGTAGTTGATAAATATCTAATGTCACATACTTAATCAAACCTATATGTTCCTAGCTCACTTACAAATTCTTCAAGATATTTAAGAAACTTACGACAATTTATTATTTTGACATAATTTACTGTTAATTTAGAAAAATTTCCATTTGAGTGAGATTAAAATCTAGGAAAAATTACTTGGAAATTGTAACGTTGAGAAGCTGTAATCGCCGGTTATTACAAATTGATTACTGGAGAAGAAACTTGACGGATTGCTAAATGATTGAGCTGTCATTTTTATACAGCTTGTCACTACACTATGTAGATAGTAAAGAGACGTAAATATTCCAGCAGGTAATTTATCAATTTTTAGCTTAGCTAAAGCCTCATTTCGCCAAATATATAAAGAGGAAAATATTGCTATTTGTCACAAATCTAGTTCAAATTTCTAAACATGATTAATTGCTTCTTATACACTTCTTTACACAGATCTACATGAAAAGGTACTTTTAACTTGTCAGAAACAACTTGTAAAGTTAATAATATGTTTACTTTTGGTGTTTAGAATTAGATGAAATATTGCGTATTGCTATTACGAAAAGAAAATTATCTGTTCTATTGAATTATGAGGAGCTTGAAAAACGGACCTTTGAGAAACATTCAATGCATAAATCATAAATTACGAGTAACTCGCCGATTTTGGTTATTAAGACAATAATTACTGTATTTGAAATTAATAGAAAGTAAAACTAGTTTACAATGAGAGCTTCTTCACAGGTTTTCGCGGGTTTCGCTTCATTTAAACGCGCATGTTTTTCACAACATCTTCAGTAAGAGTAGAAGGTCGATCAGGTTTTGTTATTGCAGCATTACCTATATTTAAAAGAGGTTTTACAATCCGCATGCAGTGTTTGTCTAAGCATGATAAAATCTATTATTTTGAGGTAAGTTTGTTAAATTTGGAGGTACGTTACCTCTAGGGATTATTTCCAATTATTAATTTTATCGTAGACTCTACTTTTAAAGTACGGCATTACAATAAAATTGTAATGTTTAATTGGAAAACTATTTTAAACAAAACTTTATTAACAATTTATTAATCAAATTTTTGAAATGTCAAATTTGGATAAAAAAAAATAAAGAAACAATATACCAAAAGATTAGTAACAAACAACAACAAATTAACACTTAGACTATTGTTACGATTTGTAATGTTGCTATTTTGTTAGTTAATTAAACTGCCACCTAAACTACTGTTTTATCACGTTATTAACCATCAGCTTTAAATTCAAATTTTTAAAATTTTCGTTTTTCATATTCCAATATTTTTCACTTAGGAACTGTCCATATCAACATTTCCAGTTTTATTGAAACAATTAATAATCCTGGATGTTGTGTCTTGTTGGTTTTGTTAGTAATGTTGAAATCTGGAAATTACATGGGCACGAAATTCTTGTGAATGGAATAAAACTAATGGGCAGGTCTCATCCTTCTTCCTTGTCTTTTAATGAACTTGTAATAAACTCGTTATATTTTACGTTGTTAAGCTATTTTAGAAGGTTGAATAAACATAAACTCGGCAATGGTATCTTGAGAAATAATATATTTAAAGCACTATTAATAAATTAAATGAACAACAAAAAGTTGGGTTACAGGTTGGTAAAATTAGTAAGAAGACTTATTATTAAAAGGCGGAACATTTACAACATTTGCTCTAAAGGATAATTATTTGTAGCTACTCTGAAGTGAGTATTCGGTTGTACATGTGCCACTTCAATTTTTTTTTGAGTACTTCTGTGCCTATAATAAATGACATTTTGTAGTTCTTTAATCTGACTTCTGAGGCTGAGGAGTAGTCGGTGGGCGGTAACCATAGTACGCTTCATTTTTTGTAAAGCGGCAAATAAGCTACATTCTAACAAGATTTGCTAGAGAATTGGTTTGATATGATATGAATCGCTTGATAGGTTTGGTTTGATAGAACGGCACAAAAGCGAGTGAAACAAACAGTTTGACCAAATTGAAGCGAGAATACTATATTAAAGTATACTCTACTCTCTCTATTATAGTCAAAGTATACTTTAATTAATACTTTGTCGATGGTTTTAGATAGAGATACAAGTCTTACCTTTAATTGTGTTTTAGTTAAGAGTTATTTTTGCTTGAATCTGGTTAAACTGTTTATTACACCGCTCCTGCGCCGTTCTACCAAGCTATGAAGTCTATCAAGCAGCTTGATAAACTAAGACCAATTCTCTAGTGAATTTTATTAGGATGTGGCTTATTTGCCGCTTTACAAAAAATGAATTGTACTATGGTTGCCGTCCACCGACTACTTCTTAGTCTTAAAAGTCAGTTTAAAAGTCTTTAGTTGTTTTACCAGATGTGTTAGTACAAAGAAACATTATAAAAATTCTCCTTTTTTAATAAAAATGCCTAAAAATCACAAATTAGAAAATAGTATATGGAAGAACCTGTTTGACACAGCTAATTGTGAGCTCAATTTATAAAATGAACGCGATGCGTGACTTTTATATAGGATAAATGTCTACTTTGACTTAAGAAAAAAGTAGTATACTGTACTATTTTGTAAGTTGTCCTTTTTTCATATGTTTTTAGTTTTTTAATAAAAAAAGGTATAATTTTGAGTTTTATAGTATTCGATTATAATAGTGGGACATTTTTTAATAATTTATAATTTTTTATTTTTAAAATTTAATTTCACCTATTTGTTGTTTTTGTGTTATAATCGGTTTGTTAATGGCCCAAATTATTTAAAAAAAATGTATAAAAACGTGTTTTATAATTATTTATTGTAACCGCCCATATTTCGAGCTTTATTTTGTGTTATAAAACTGCTCATATAATGTACTTACAAAGCGTCTGTGAACAATTTTCAGTCTGGTGACATTGCTGCTTACTCGAATTTTGTAATGTGTTTCCTTGACTTTTCCTGCGTTAAAAAATGTCCAAGAACAATTGCAAAAATTTATTTGATGACTAATCAAAATTGTAGTTTGCATTTATCTACAATATTGAAAATGTTAGAAATTTATTGAGGACCAAATGCTGCTAACTCAACGTGTACTATATCTCAAGAAATGGGGTTAGATACGTGCAAAAATACAAGTCAATCTGAAGAGGTATTTACAGTAAATCATAAAATAGAGTTACGTCTCTCTATTAGAATTTGATTGCTTCGATATCAGAAATCTGTCTCGGAAGATTAAACTTGGCTAACTTTTTACGTTCTGTTTATGTCAAAAAGTTCTCTTTTGGTCGTTTATAAATGCATACATGTAAACGCACACTTTATCTTCTCCCAGCCCTTGTCCTTCTGTTTGCGTCAACACCGTAACAATAAATCATCCTTAAAACCAATCGCTTGTACGTGCATAAAATAGAATATTAAAAATATTTACTTTACCTGAAGTTTTCTAAAATGAAGATATATACGCTTTAAAATTTTTACTAATTTATTAATTTTTAATGAGAATGTGTCATCACATTTAAAGAGGAATCGAATTCTTTAATTAACCTCCTACAGCTAAATGTGACCCATGAATAAATATGACTAATAAGTCAGCACCGAGACCTAAATATCGCTGAAACTTCACCGTAATTAAAATCGTAATAGGTATTTCCTTCAGACACTAAGTAATTGCAGAGCGATTATTCATAAACACATTATCTGGCAAACACCTCGCCGGGCCATTTATTATATTTGCTAGTTTCCCAGAAAGCTGACCCACAAGCAATTACTTTGTACCCACATAGTCGAACATCACTTACCAAACCCATTAGTATTTCCTGGGCTTTTTTGTTCAAAGTCTGAAATTAAGGAGATCTCGGACGATAATAAATGTCGGCAAATAAAATTTCGGACTTGGGCGTCAATTTCAGAGTAAATTCTTTAAATCAAACCACCTGCTGATGGTCGGAATTAGAAGCGTACTGATCCACAAAAAACCGCCGGTACCTACCTAAATGTGCCCTTGAGACTTTTTCGTTTGTGCCGTCTGTACTAGATTTGCCATGAGCCAAGTGCAACACGAACAACTGCTCTCTAAGCTGACGCCAAATTGCCCCATAATAATACACTAAGACCAAGACAATAAAAGATTTTTTTGTTGACTGTTTATTAATAACAATATTAATGCATGATTTTGATAAGAAATCGTTTATTAATGCAGGTCATAAATGTATTATTTTACATTGATAATTTTGTCGAAATCGTTTATTAATATGGACTAAATATTAGTGACTATAATTTTACGAATTCAAATTTTGAAAAAAATTAAATTATTTCAAGGATTAAATGGTTTACACTCAACGAAAAAACATTGTAATCATTTTGTATATTAATGAACGATTAATAATTTTGATAATTAAGGATAAACACTCGCAATGCTCGTTCGTTCTCTAAACAGTCGCGATTCACTAAAATCTATTCATTCACTTTTAAAAATTTTAATCAGAAAAAAAGGAGTAGTTTTGGAAGTATTTATAAACTGTTTATCTGCAGATTCCATTCACGCCAGTAAAATTAATAAACTTGTCTTGGATTTTATCGAGTTGTATGTTTTTCGTATTGCAAGAACTGCTGTATACAAACAACTACATATTTTATTAAACCTATTAAGTGTTGTATTTGTCGATTTTGAAGTTAATTAGTTGTAGTAATTAGACGGGACTATCAATCAATAGAAAGATGAAGAGTAGAAGTGTTTTTTCCGTCGTTTTTAAAGCTTGACGCAGCATTGAAGTCTCTTAGATACACCGAGCAGGTATAGATCGCTGCAAACCCGGTGGTCTTAGAACATGATAATTGATCAGTAAAGTAACTTAACTAACAACAATAACCCTTATTAACACTAGAAATATCGTTAGATTGTTTCACTTTTCAAGGATTTACGCAAGCTGTCTGGTTATTTTGGCAACGTTCTGGGAATGGCAGCCTTGTAATTATATCCACCAGTACCAGAGAGGTGAATACCTGGCTGGATGACTTTTAACGCAATTTCAAAGTGGCATATCTCTGATATGGGTCGAGGGAAATGCCTTTTGTTCAGGATCGGGACCTGCCATCATAATGTGGACGTACACTACAGCTCTCTTACGTTAACCACAAAACCCATCGAAAATCTTTTCGTGGAAAAGAAGACCCATATCACGGCTTGTGTTTCATTGTCTGATCATTTATTACCATACATACCAAAGGATGTAATTTATAAGCCATCGGCGTTTTATAATTGTTGTCTGTAGAAATTCTTAACTTATTTGGTGGAGTTTAAATCAAATTTTTTTCACAACACCATTGCTTTGAAGTGACGGCACATACTTTGCATTTTTTACACTAATAAAACTTGCGACCAGTTTGAGCAAATTAGATATGGAATGACCTTACAAGGACGATGGAAAGCGACAGACTACCGGTTAAATTCACCAAAATTAATTTGCAAAATACTGAAGGCAAAAAACCTTCTAGCTAATTTTGGAAATTTTAAAAATAATCAAAAAAAAGACGATACACCAATCAAAGTAGAGAGGCAGTTATATCAATAAAGATTTCGCTGTTCCAATTGGGTGTACCAACCCAGTCAGCGCAATTGCGTTAGAAAATTAGTAAACTTTAACCATTTTTTTGCATATCTTTGAATAACATTCATTAAAGGTCTATTAAAGGTTACAAAACAACGTAAAATTTACATTCGGAAATCACATTTTTTTACGTTATAATTTTACCTGGGAATACTCCTCAGGGTTATTACCACAACTTTTAAATTTGGCGTCTTAAGTGATAAGTAGATGGAACACGTTAATTAAAGGAAGGCCATACGACTGGCAATTGTCACAAAAACACAAAATATAGGTCAACAATAAGGTTAATCTGCTTAGGTGTTTGTTAATCAGCTATTTATAACAACACGAGTGATAATTCATTACTACAACTGTTTTAATTAGTTACTGTTTTGAATTCAACTGAAGTGTCAGTTATCTTATTGGTTTGTCAACGGAAAATGAGACGTTATGGCAAATAGTAACTAATTTTGCTTGTGATGTTATTAGAATTGGTAGTAAAAGTGTCGAAAACATGTCGAAAACCACTTTTTCTTACCAATTTTTTTAAAAAATATTTTTTAACTGTTCGATTTGACGACGTTTAGGCGATTTTAAATCTGACGTAGACAGAAAATTCGTTATGGGCATTAATTCTTTCAACATTTTAATAGTGATTGTAGATTGTTCCGATGTGTGATAGGCAGGTTTCGGCCACAGCGAGCTATTGAAGAACCGCCAAGTAATTAATCGATGTGATTTAACGTTCCACTTGTTATTCATTGAACTGGTTTACATGGTCATGCGTAAATAAGTAGCGTGATGCTAAAAATTTGGTCAAAATATATTTATTGCTTTATGGGCTAATTTCAAGTTGAGATAATACCGGCAGTATCTTTGTTTCTACGAAAAATTAGTAAAATTCGGGGTTGTGATTGATTGGTGCTAAAACGTAATAAAATTTGCGATACTACCGGTAGTATCTCAACTTAAAATTAGTCCATTAATGTACGAATCTACTATAATTGAAAATAAACAAATACTGAGTGAGTGAGGGACTATCTAGGTACTTATGCGTTAGTTATACTAGGTTTAAATAACGCCACATAAGGTGTAAATAAAAATGCAAATCGGGCTACTGTAAAGAGCTCGTTCTCGCCGAACCCTGGTGATAAGCAGAAACCATAAAGTTTTTAAATATTTTGACGCAGATTTTTTGATTTGGAAGACCTAGAATTTCTATTTGATTTGATTTTCTATTATAGAATAGTATGTTGTACAATTCAATGTTACAAAGTATTTTGACTTTCACCTACATTGAGTGATTTGATAGAATGTTGAAGAAAAGCTTTCGATAGTCTTCTATTTGTATAGAACTCAAAAGCAATGCTATTTGTGTACAAAGATTTTATGTCGAACGCTTTCTTCAACGGAAATTTTCTAATACAGTAATACACAAACTTTATTAATCTTTCGCGATTTTGGATCTTTGGAAAAAGGCACACGTAATGGTGGACATCAACGTGAAAACCGCATTTTGGATACAGAACAAATTATTTTAGAAAAGCAGTCGAGAATCAATCAAGTCTTATCAGTTATCACGTTGTCTAGCTATGTAGACATAAGCAAAAAATAGTTTTTTCTTTATAGAGAAAGTCTACAGAAGGTTTTCAAAATATTTTCTAATTTTTTAAACTTTCGGAAAATTCTTAGAATATTGAGGATACACAAATAATTAATAAAATAGATTCTAAATTATGTGTAAGGTGGTAAAAAAACGATTGGTTAAAAATAGAAATTTTAGCTTTTGTGATTTCCGAAATGTTTTCCAATTTTTTAAATTTTTGTTTTTTTTTAGAATATTGAAAATAAAAACCTGAATGATAGAATGGATTCTAAATTGTATATAGTGTTATAAAAAGACCTAACAGATCGATTAGTAAAGTCTAGAAACATAATTTTATTGGTTCCAGATTTTTCTTCCGACTATTCTAAATTTTCAGAAAATATTTAGAATATTGAGGATAAAAAAAACTAATCGATAGAATGAATTTTAAACTGTATACAGGTGCCTAAAAAACCTAACAAATTAACTGAAATTGACTAGAAACTTATAACTCTGTTGGTTCCAGATTTATTTCACGATTATTCTAAATTTTCAGAAAATATTTGGAATATTGAGGATAAAAAAACCTAATCGATAAAATGGAATCTAAATTGTGTACAAGGGCCTAAAAAGACCTAACAATAAGTTAATTGATAAAGACTAGAAACTTATAACCCTTTTTGATCCAGATTTATTTTTCGTTTCTTCTAAATTTTCCGAAAATGTTTAGAAAGTTTAAGGTAAAAGAAAAACTAATCGATAGAATGAATTTTAAATGCTGTATAAGATATTGAAAACTCCTACTAAATTGATTGGTGAAAGTTAAAAACTTATAGCTCTGTTCTCTCATTGGGGTTGAAATTTTTTAAACGTAAACTCTGTCCTTACCGTTAGAAAATGATTTTTTGTAAATTTCATAACAGCTAATGATTGTAGACGTAGATTTTATGCTTCACTACATTATCGTTACCAGTTTTAATAATATTACAGGCATAATCAATCATAATTCGCTGTAACATGTCAAAAACTGATAATTTAAATCTGATTAAAACAGTTAAAGCTGTGAATTATCACTCGTACTATCATAAATAGTTTTTCTAATTTTATTTTTGTTACTTTGTATCGTTAGAAATTACACAATAACGTAAAATTTTCACCAACGTTTTTATTTTAATTTAAAACTAATTCCGAAAATTTGAGTGAATTTTGGTATTGTTTTTTGGTTGTGGTAGTCGCGCTGTATCAATAAGATGAGAGTTATGCAGGGTGATGGTGTAGTTGTACCTGTGTAGTGTTGTTTACCCGTACCGAGCACAGCAAGGGCGATAAAAAGTCGTCTGCTTTACTGGTCAGGTTCTCCAAACAAGGGTGCACAATGGCAAGACTAAAAATAAATAACGCCAAATTCACATGAGGTCTGCATCTCTCTTCTTCCCCCTTGACAATCTAAAATCGGCGATCCTTACACATGCCTACATTATAATAATGGCTGTGCAATCTAACGCTTTTTGCACCAATAGTGGCAAACTCGGATTGTACAACAAAGTTAAACAACTATAGATGGCAGAGTAGTAAAAGTGTAATAACAACTAGGGACTCTATTCGTTTAATCTTAGTTTATGCCGAATGTTTATGGCGAACTTCGTACTCAATTACTTAAGATGTAATAAACACACTTAAAGTTAACTTTATTACTAACCGAGTTCTAAATTTGGCTAATTAAAATTAATTGTGGATCTCTGAGTTTCAATTCAATTTGTGTTGGAAAGACAAGTTTTTGGCTCTAGTGCCTCTCTATGTTTTTCAACTTCTGTGGCAATTTACCTGATCTACCTGATCCCATCTGTAGGAGTTAGCGTTCATTAAATAGCAATGCAATATATTTTTTTGTTCTCTGCCTTTCTGCAGCCAACTGCATTGTAAGAATTTATTATTCGGCCTTTTATTTAGAGACTTTCAGCCAGAGTAATTCTCAGAATCCCACACCACTGGTTAATGGCATCAAATCAGTAAAAAAAAAAATGTAGGTGGCTTGAAATGTAATTATAAATCATTATTTTGTCTTGATTATTAAGCTTATTAGAAATTATCGTGGGTGTCGGGTTTGACGAATTTTGCACAGCTTTTCGGGTCACAATTAACAGCAGCTGAAGCTTAGATAGAAAATTTATACCGAGTGTTCATTAAAAAAAACTCGAGAGTGCGTTGGAATTGAAAAGACCACCAACAAGTTCATTTATCCACTGAAATGTCTATTTTAGAAATGTCAATTATCAAAAATAATTATTGGTTACCCAAAAATTATTTGATTTGACAAATTCGAGCAAAATACTGTCAATTACCGATCATTAAGTGGTGTTTAATTATTAGTAGGAGTCGATCGTCTATTACTAAAAATTGTCTAATAAACGACATATTTCTTCTTTTCAGGGCATGCTACGAGTTTTTTTTAATGAACTGCTTATATTTTATGCGTAATCGATATAACTATGAGTTTTTCGTAGAAAATCGTAGATAACTGCAGACATATCGTTAAAATAAATTACAAAGATTACCATATGGGTTCAGCCCGTGGCCAATGAAAGGGGTGACTGCTAAAGCCATATAATTAAATATTTTCTGTAGGGCAGTCACGAAAGAGGTCTGAAGTTGCTCACCTATATTTCGAAGCACGTGCTGGCTGGTAGCAGATGCCATTTTGCAGCAGCGCCAGACATGTGGCTAAAAAGAATAAAAAAACAGAAAAGCGAAGCTTATATAACCAGCCGACCTATATATGGTCCAGACGCTCAACAATGCCGTCTTTAAGTTTTTGTTTTTTACAAGCGCAAATTTTATGAGGCAGCTTTCTCAAGGTCAGAGGAAGCTTTCGCCTGCTTGTGCAAATTAACGCTTTCCTATCGCCTTCAAATTTATTGTTAATGCCTGAACCGCGATTGTTTTAATATAGTTAAGGCCGGATTTGAATTACAAATTTATTTTTTGCCGGGTTAAGATAACGAGGAAAATATTTTGCATGGGAAAGCTCACACCATAGCGTGACGGGAATTATCGAGTGATTTGCGCTTAAAAATCTAATATGGATTGTAAAATTCTGATTTGTGGGCTTGATTTATGCGAAATTATTATTTTAATCAAATGCTATTAGATTGAATTAGGAGATTATTTCCAAAAACAATTTCAGATGCTTTATTTGTCACAATTTAATAACTTAGTGCCACCACATTTTATATGTTGCTTTGTAGGAGTAAAATATTCGAAGACTTACACAATTCCCACAAGCACAAAAGTGCCACTTTCAACTCTGATGCTCTTTTATCCTTGATGTGTTTGAGCTCCATTATGCAACTTATTGCCTCATTTATTGCAAGTGTCTCATCTAAAATTAGATTCTTAATAAAACAGCTCTACTTACCTTAATAAAACTTGGGACAAAAAATTAAAATTTGCAGAAGAAGGTTGGTTAATTCAGTTAGTTCCTGAGTTGGTCTTACTTGTCGTAAACCAATAGCAATATAGTAAATAGTTAATTCAATTCTTTGTTAGAATAAAGCTAATATTTATTAGACTGGTGACTGCCGTGGATTTGTAACTCTCTTTGAGCACTTCTCGAATTTTACATTTTTATGGTAAAAACTCATTCTCCAGCCTAAGATATGAGTGAAATATAAAAACTCGGGCATCACAAAGGAATCGACTGTTAGATTTAAAAAATAAAAAGAAAAAAGTCATAACAAAAACAAGGAATAAAGTGTAAGAAGAACTATAGAAAAAAACAGAGGCAATGGAAGGCGTTAAAAATCAAAAATTGTCGCAAAAAAGAATCAAGAAAAACGATTAGTAAAAGACTAAAATAGACAGAAAGTAGAGAGGTAGGATAATGGTAACATAGTATCAGTATGAAATACAAGTTAATAAAGTTGGGTAGAAAGTCGACAAGAAGACTACAATTAAGACTGTATAGTGATGGTTTTGGAGATTCTTCGGTAGCAAAATTAGATGATTTAACGTTAGTAACAACGAATACGTCAATTTGCTTGTCTATTACAGTATTTTAAAAAGTATGAGTACCTCTAATAGAAGCTTTATTGGAATTTCAATTTTATATCGAACTGTTAGTTGATTATTAGATTCTACACGTCTTTTTTAAGATCCAGTTTTTGGTTCTGTATTATAGATATAGAGTCGGACGTCTAGATGTATAGATCTTTATGATAAATAGACATGAAAATTTTACCAAAAGGTTTTTAAGTATGTGCCCATATCGCCAAAACCAGCTAAGAAAGCTTGAAATAATCGAAAAGATGGTTGATGGAAATTTTGACACAGATGATGCAGAACTACAAGAAGATAAACTTATTTGAGATAACGGATTAAATGGTAAAATTGTGGTTCGCAAGATTATCTGTGTAAAATTACACCAACGTTCTTACATTAAAGGAAGATTTGACAACTACAGGAGCCTTCAAGGATCTCTAATCTGTCGTACAACATCGATCTGTCTACTGTTCTTAAGCTTTATCTGTGTTAAAATCTCTATCATAATTTTTTATATTGCTTCAGATAAATTCATTTTTTGTTCTGTGATATTATTTTAAGTTTTTTTTTTTTGGTGTTGTTGACAGCCTTTATTGATTAAAACTACTAAAATAAAAATTGTGCGTTAAATTCAATTCAAACAGTGGCCGCAACTAGTAATTGTCATCTAAGAGTAAACGCATACATTGTGTTTTACAAGATGGCGACGAAGTTTGTTAAAATAAAATATGTTAAAATATGACTGTATGAGGGCTCAACATTTTTGTATTTATTTGCTTTTTGTTTGTTTTTGTAGTAAATTCTTTACAAGGTGTTAAAGAAAAATGGATTATTTATCAATAAAAAGTAGGGACTAGTTTCTCTATGATCTCTATTATATAGAATAAGCTACAAGTAGAAGATTAAACAAGACTATTGAAAACTGTAGCACTACTACTCAGTACTTCCGATCTAAAGATTTTCTAATACATTTACCTAATCCTGAAAGACCTTCAATAAAAAGAAATAGTAAAAATTGAAATAACAGTGAATGTGTATTTAATTCCTTGTTATTTTTGTTTCATTTAACCAACCTATTACTTCTTTCTTTTTCTCCCACTGGCAATCGAGGGAAATTCGAATTTGAAATTCGTTATCCTGAGCTTCAAATTAAAAACTGATTTTGACAATATTTTTATGTCTGTTTGGCATTTGTACTTCCGCTAAGTTGCAGATTTTTTTCTAAATTGGTCGCTAACGCGTGTTCACTGAACCATGTTTGTTTTATTAAGGAGAGATTTGGAAACAGCTTCTGTAGGAGTTAAATTGGTTTGACCTGAACAGAAGAGAGAAGAAGAAACACAGAAGAATCAAATGAAAAAATAAGAACATGGAAACAAATCTGTTGATTTACTGCTGGGACAAGAATAATAACACGGATTTGAAAATAATGGGAAGAGATTTCTAAGCAAAGAGGTGGTTGCAAGGAGAATTTCTTGCATGGATAACATGCATTTATCGCATATTAAAGGAAGTCTTTGGATGCGAAGTTCTTAGCATATCAGGCAATTGTGCTGAGGTTTCTTATAAAGAAGCTCTTTCGGAAAGTAGATGGTAGTTGAGTTAAGTTTGAGGCTAAAATTGTAGTCGGAATAAAACAGCAATTTTACTGGCAATTGCACCAAAATAGTTGTAATTATAACGGAAAAGTGGTAAATACGTAACTAAGCAAGTTCTACATCTATGTATATTTAGACTTCTCTAAATCTTATACAGCTTCTAAGGCCAAAGGTTGAATCTGTGCAAAGAAGATGGAAGAACCTTGCAAAAGCTGTTTCTTACAGAAATAAAAGAAGAAGACTGTTACTGTTACAAAAAGAAATTTTTTGTTTTTTCAAAGAACTTTGTCAAGAGATAAATCTGGAATGCTTTAATCTATTTCTAAAAAATCTAAACGAAATATTCCAGATATCAAATGTTAATTGCATATTAATTAATTTTTATACAAATTGCAAAATCTTATTGTCTTTCATTAATTAAATTAATAACGTTAAATTAAATTCACTTCTAAAAAAATTATAAATTAATTCGAAAATTGTTGTTACGGGGAAGTGGACAAGGCAGATAAACTATTTTATAAGGCCAACGTTTCGAATCATTTATTGATTCTTTTTCAAGGCTTATAATAAATGTCAAAATTCCATTCTTCCGACGACCACTGACCGAGACAAGTTGGTACCATGCCAAACAAATTTTGACATTTATTATAAGCCTTGAAAAAGAATCAATAAATGATTCGAAACGTTGGCCTTATAAAATAGTTTATCTGCCTTGTCCACTTCCCCGTAACAACCATTTTCGAATATAAAAAAGAATGGACGTAATACACCAAAATAATTATAAATTAATTTACAATTTTCTGGTCATTATTGGACCTCCCAAATATTTTTCGTAAAAATATATCAAAAAAATCAAAGGATGCTAAAAAGCTAAAGTGTTCTTTTTAATAATTTTTGAAAAGATGATTAAACAATCCCATTGTTTTATAATTTTAGGAGTCCTGAAACAATGCAAAATAAATATTTAATAAATAAAATCTCACAAAATTTTAATTTTGAACTCCAATTTAGATTTTTCTCTCATTTCTCTTCATAAACTACCTATGAATAATTGTAGACTCGTTTAGTTTTAAGATTTTGGCAGTGCAAAAAATGACAATTTAAAAGCGTTTTTGAAAATTGTTTACAAATCCTTTTTGTGGACAATTAAGAACCAAACTGTGAAGACAGTAAAATTCCCTCGTTTCATTATCCATAGAATATGTCTGTTGACGGAGAAAATTCCTCGTAGCTTTAATGAGTGCAGAAAGCTCGTCTCGACCCTGACCTAACCCACAGAACCGCGATAAAATCTGAGGATTCAGTTCGCCACCATAAAGCTCTATTATTTTTCAAATAGGTTATTTATCTCATGAAATGAAGTGAATCAGACTGTAAATTATGCCTGTCGAAAATCGTCGCAAGTCCCTTTGTTTTCGGTCTATTCAATGTTAATAATACTTTGAATTGTTCCAGGAATCGTCCCCAACTTTGACGCTCATATCGTCAAAGGTAAGCAGGCCATGCGACCGCAACGTTGTCCAATCAAGGTGTGTGTAACTGTGTGCTTTTATAACTTTTATCTCACTTGACACAACACACAAAACTCCCTCGAGAACATTTTGATGGTTATGTGCTTGCATCTTTCGCACAGAACATTGCACGTGAACACGAAATTAGTGCACACTTCAATGATTAAAGGTCTTATCCTGGAAGGAGCTTCAGTTTTTGTTAAGTAGTTCGCACCATTTTTCTTCAAAGCTGGCGCGGTGATCAATTAGCGGCTCGCTTCACTTAATTGATTGATAATTATTTACCACTAATAGACAAATTTGTGTCTGAAAAACTGATTTGATTGAGTTGTCCTGTCAATATCCCACTCTTGGCACTTCAATGGCCCTCCTGCGGTGCGCCGCCACAAGACCGCCAACGGAATTTTATTCTCGTATGATGAGTGAAAGCACAAGGGCCCTTTGCCGGACATAATTAGATCGGTCATAAATTTCACGGATCAATTATCTTTTGGCACTCGATTGAAAATCATAATTAAACACTGGCAAGCCACCCACGGTACAAGCAGATGGTGAGGTTCAAGGTGAAACATGACTTGATCGATCATACTTACAGATTGATCCCAGTTTTTGCCATAGACTTAACAAAAATAAGACATCATTGTCAAATCAAGTGTTAAGCTTTTTATTAAACTTGTTAGTTCCAACTCGCTTGTTCTTAATTCGATTAAAACAAAAACGAAGAATTTTACTAAATTTGGGATTTAAACAAGCGGAAAACTTGACATGCTTTTTAGCCGAAGATGATAATTTAATCAATTTTAATAGACAACTTATTTTATGTCTGTATTCACTGGAATAATTAAAAAATGTGCTGTCAAAAGAAGACTTGAAAAACCACATGCTGGCTAATTAATTACAGATCATACGAGTAATGTCTGTTAATAATTTAATATAGAAGTGCTTTTGGGACCACATATAACCTTGACCATCGGTATCAAAAATTCCTTACTAATATCTGTTATTGAACTGGCAATACTGGAACAGGTAAAAAAATTCTTTATAGTTGATGCATTTTTAAAAGAAAATCTGACCAACTATACTGCTTAGGTACGGAATTTGGAGCTTTGATAACAATCATCTGTTACAAAAAGCAGATTGGTAAGACATAAAAAAAATGTCTAATTTACAAGACCAAAAACAGAATTTTTTTGGTTCATAAATAACAGATCTGGAAGTCTAATAATAAAGCTCTGTTTTCAACAAAAAAACTAAATGTCACCTTGAGATTTTAAACAATTTTTTTAATTATTTTTATAACATTCTTTGAACACTTCTAGATCAAACCTGTATATTATTTTGAAAAATTATTTTAATCAATTTTTAGACGAATTATTGATACCGTACCGCCTTAAATGACAAATAAATTTTTTTCTAAGAAAGTGGAACAAAGAAGCTAAAGGGTAGGTTGCTATCTCATTGTGGAGTAACGGCAATGCTGCACCAAAAAACGAATAAATTTTACTATTTTTTGCGGTTATTTAGAATTTTTTTGAGATATGTTTTTCAGGAAATAATACTTCAACATGGTGTCATTTAGAATGACGGAAATAATGTAAATTATGTATATGTTTTATAAATTAATTAATATTCATTAGAATGAATGTAAGAAAAGTTCTGAAAAAAGTCACATGCATAGAGAAATAAACAAAGTTTTTAATGGCAGACCCTGAAGTCGGTGTGATGACTAGTTCTTGAGAAAAATTAAGATATACTTTTAATAGATCTACCCTGTAGTGACATCTAGATGTGAAAAGGGTTGTTCCACTCTCTTCTTTAAGTATCTCTAAGAATTAAATTATTGGAGATAAGACTATTGTCAATATCGTCTTTGTTATACCAAATTTGATTTTTACAAATTTTTCTTATAATATTTTTTTGAATTTAAGGCCGTTTGCGACACGTTCTAAAATAAAATTGGATCTGCATAATTTTAAACTTGTAATTTTTGGTGTTCTAATAAGGTTTTCTTTTAATACAAATATTATATAATTTTTAATTTATTTTGAAACTATTATAATTACAAATATTTTACTATATATGTTTCACGGCTTTGGCAACAATTGTGACGTCACAAATAGAACTCTGATAGACTTCATCTCTCAATATCTCTTTAAATAGTTTTATTGTTACAATTGTTTACAACTACTTTTAGTAAGATTTTTATTAGAAAAATTTCTTTAAGGTTTTTCGTGACCAAAAATATGTATTTTAAAAATAATGTCTTAGATATGGTTTTAAAGCATGCTAAAAAATAACTAACCTGGCATTATTAAAACTAAGAAGAAATAAAATGTGAATTTGCATAAAATATAGATTTTGTGGTTCAAAAACGCTATATCATTAATTTATTTGGTAAACGGGTTTATTTGAGATTAAATTCATGGCAACGATAAAAAAGTAATTCGGGGTTATTTATAATCAGTTTTAGAGTAAGTTTATGTATAAAGAGTGGCCAAATAAAATTTTGAATAGTTTAGGAAAGAATGAGTTCGTAAAAATCGTAATTTATTGCTTTGATTTGTTGCTTTTATAGGATCTAGTCTTGGTTGTAGTACAAAAAGTCTACTATTGTCTTCTTTGTTATAATATATTTTATTAGACAACTGATCAGTTGGTAAAAACAGGTAGTTGGTAACAATAGAGCTCATATTAATTAAGATCTGCATTCCACCTGTGTTATATTTTTGATGCTGTTCTGAAAGAGTTTTTCTTTGTGCAATTTACGAATTCTTGTTTGGGAACGAAGTGTGAAGGTGGAGGTCATTGCCGAAGAGTAATTGAACTTGGTTTATTGTTGGCAAAATGCAGTTGAAGGTCAGATAATTTGCTTTAGCGATAAATCAAGTTTAATTCGTGCGCAATTTTGTGTATGGAGTTTTTGCTTGAATTGGTCGGGCCTTCGGCGATACCTGGGGAGCATATCTCTTGTACCTACTCTAGACGATCATAAATTGGGCCTAACTCTGTATGCCATAGTGGCTCACCTTGGATGCGACTCTTCTAAAATAGTCGGTTGGTTCTTTGCGCCGTTAATACATCACTTACATGCCCAGGTAGGTACGTTTTGCTGGATTCTGAATGTCGATAACGATCGTTATTTATTATTATCTGCATTTCGATTTATTGCTTTCTTTCTAAATCGCCAAATTGTTTTTCGCAGCAGAGGCAATTGAACCGAATACATTTGAAATTTTAATGGGTAATTAAGGTGGCATTTTTTTTTTATTTAATTGGATCACGTTGTCGATAATCCCATATGGAATTAATCACTAATTAGAAGCGGGTAGATGAACTTTTTACTGTATGAACAAGTACAAGAAGGCAATAAGGTCATTACAGACCGCTGACATATAAATTCTTTGCCAAATTTATAACAGTGAAAAAACAAATTTAGAGAACAATCAAAACAAAATTATTATCTATTGCTTTGGGCTGGATTCATCGAGATTGCATGTTGGTTTTTTCAATGAAGAGTAATTCTCGTAACAAAATAATAAAAAAAAGCGATTATAAATAAAAGGTTAAAAATATAACGTTAGCTGTTTTCGGTGAAATATTTGTATTTTGCTCGCTAAACGTTATAACGTGCTGGAAAAGTTTGTATTAACTGAAAAACAAATTGTTTAAATTTTATAATAAATATAAAAAAAATGTATCCAAAATGTTCTTAGAAGTACATTGGGCAGAAGAAATCGGTACGTCTAAATTTTGACTTTTGACTGTTGAGTCAAATTTGGCTAGAATTAAATTTTAGTGCTTATATTTGTAATTTTCTAATTTTTTATTTTAATAAATACTTGTGTTTCTTTTTTTTTTTGAAAACTATTGAGTCTAAATCATATAAAAAGGCACCACTTATTTCCTATAAAATTGTTTTTGAGAAAGGGAGGAGGAGGAGCAGTGTAAGATACCCTAGGGGCGCTAACAATTATAATCAGGCCCTGCGCAGACGACAATATTGTGCAAAATGCCGCAAGCAACAATTTTTATAAATTTTGTGAATCTCAAAATATCGTTTAGGTTAAATATGAAGCTGCAGATGACAGTTAGTTTAATAATAATTGAGAGCTACAGGTGTTAATTATAAATTAACTGAAGATTTACTAATTTTGTCAGACGCTAAATATGATATATGTATTTCTGATATTTTTTTTTTAAAGATAAGAATGTTTTTGTAATTTTTGATACTGGAAAGCGATATTTTACTAGTTATGGAAGCCAAAGATAATATTTTACTAATTTTGAATTTTGGAGGAACCGAATGTGACTATTTACTAATTTCTTGAAAAAGCTTTTTTTGTTAGAATTTAAGTAATTCTAACAAATTTCTGTTAAATTTTGATTTATTAAATAATTGGTGTATTAATCGATTATTAATATTACTAGTAGAAGTTGACCAACTATTGTTGGTACCAGTCGCCCGACTATTACTAGTAGCATTCGACCAACTATTACTAGTATCAGTCGACCAACTATTACTAGTAGCAGTTGACCAACTATAGTTGGCACCAGTCGACAGACTATTACTAGTAACAGTCGACCAACTATTACTAGTAGAAGTCAACCGACTATTATTAAAGAACGTCGACATAATTTTTCATTTTATGGATAGCTGCAAGTTTTTTTTGTGTACAGTCTGTATTTACTATTCTCTAAACCAAACCACCGGTTGAAAGTAGTTTTTCATTGCCAGTTCACTAGTCCCTATTCAGCACTGATTTTCGTCAGTGTAGCCAACTTAATCTGGGTGAATTCCACACAGTTGTTGCTTGCGGCTGCAATTGAAAGCTATAAAGGTAAGTTTATCATACAGTAAACCAACTTCTCAGAAATCTCTCGAAGATCAGCCATCTCTAATCATTTTTCAAAACTTCTGTTTGTTTATTTTTCTATTTATAACGTTTTTTACAAAACAAATCAATGTTGGTGAGCAAGAACTGCAACCGTGGTGCGGTTTACTGCAATTTTAAATACTATAGAAATAGTATATCTTTTTATTATTTTGGTGACAATCGTCGAAATATATTTTTAAGCGTACAATTTATAACTTTATAGTAGTTTTTTGTTGTTGTTTAATAATAGCATAAATAATAGCATTATCTGTCAATAAAGTGAACATGTTTTAACAATTTTTATGAAATGGCGCTTAATGTAATTTTTTACTTCTATGTTCTTTACTTACTAACCGTTCAGATACTTTTTTATCGGCTTTGGGTCGTTTAGAAAATCACAACTGTCATAACGTAGCTCATCATCGTCTTTAGTTAAGTTTAAATAGATACTTAATAATTTTTTTAATATAGTTTTTGTTCTGAATTTGTCTTACTATCGTTTCGATTATTTGTTTTATTTCTTATATGACTTTACTGACTTTTTTACTAACTTAATTTATCTTCTGCTACTTCGCTTGTTTAACTTTCTGTTTAATTTGTATGTTTATCATCAATTTACTTCAAATTTTACTTCAATTCACCTTCTCTTACATTCTATTGCTTTTGTGCTATCTATTTCTTCCAGTTATAGCTATGTATTTTTTCTTTTTTATCATTGTTTTTCTTTACTTACCTTGCCTTTCTTTACTTTTTGTGCTTTATTTTTTTCTTTTTTTGCCTTTTTTGATCTTCTTTTGTCATGTTTACGTGTTTATTGATCTAAAAGCCTTTTATCTTAAGTAGTTTTTTGTATAAATCAGAAAATCATTTGCTGCCTTGTTGTTTGTGGTTTTCAATTCCTATCAGACTGTTATTACTTGCAGCTCCTAATTTTTACTAACTTTTATAAAGGTGTCGCCTACGGCTCTTACTTTTATGAAACTGATGTCTGCTGCTTCTAATGTTGCTTTTGTCTTCTAAGTCTTAAATACGACTTAGAAGCCGTAGGTGACAGTCTTATAAAATTAAGAGTAGGTCACGACAGTTTTATAAAAATTAGAAGCCGTAGGCGACACTTTCATAAAAATTAATAGCCGCAGATGGTAGTTTTATTAAAATTCTCTCTTCTCTTGCGGCTTTCAATTTTAATAAAAAGTTTTCTTATAATTTCTTTTCTCAATTTTGTACTGTTAAATGGTATAAGAGATTTATTTATTTTATGCCTTAGAGGATTGTATATTTTGTTTATTAGTTGTTTAACCATAATTTAATAACCAAACACGTAATGTATTTGTGTCTGAAAATTTATGTCTGTTGGGAAATCGTCTCATATTTTCGTTTCTACATCAACACAAAGTAATAAAATCCAAATCTTGTTATTTACGAATCTAACAAACGGCCGTTTCACTTTTCATCGGTGCATCCTCTGGCACCAGCTAACTTATTGTTGCGAAATGGTTGGTTAAAATATTTTCACATAACAGTTCGTTTTTCCTTTACAAACTTTTACTTTGAATTGTGAACAGCAGGAAGTAAAGTCGTTTGCCAAGAAAAAAATAATCCTGAAAATTGATCGCAACGATAAATCTGTTGGAAAACTCAAATTTCGTTTTTCTACACCTAAACGTTAATTGTACAATTTATTGGTCAATTTTCAAATAAATGCAGTAAAAACGCAATAAAACTAGACAAATATTTCTGGCTATTACTTCAAAGCGGTTAGATATATTTTTATGCGTCTTATATTTGCTTACTTTTCGTGGAGCAAAGTAGTGTGTTTTGAGTTATTGATGGTAAGTGTGCTTTTTGAAGGGTTTGTTTGGGTTGGTGACAGGCCCTGGCAACAGGGGTACCTGCCTGGGGTGCAAAAAATTAATTTATATAAGCGATCGTAGTTATTACTGTGTGAATATCGACTTATTTATTTATCAAATCATTGTTGTGTGTATATAGTAGAAATAAATTCTTTGTTATTAATCCAATTATTTAAACCAAAAGAATCCTGAATTCGCATATACGTTGCAATAATCTCTAAATAAGACTAAGAAATCAGGCTGGCCACTACAGTTTCAATCATTCAACAAATTTAAGGACGTTGCAACTATAACAGTCAAAAACACGTGTTGAAATTTGTTATTTTGTAGAAAAAAAATTATCAGGTCAACTGTATTATTGTGAGTAGCAGCCCTGAAGAAGGCGACAGAATAAAATTTGCACGAAACGTTGGAATTAACAAATATTTTTTATTTTTTTACCCAACTGTAAAATACTAATTTTCCTTGACGCCAATGATCTGGTTGTTGACAGTGTTTTTATAATTAAAAACCTCTGAAATTGTACAATGATAATTATAAAAAGCTGGTCAATATACTCTCCCAGTGTTGTTACCACATTCCGATGGTTTTAATGAGTATATCTCAGAGCATAGAATTACATCGGCTATAAAATATTCATTACACACGTTTTCTTACTATCAGGGATCAGTGGTACCAAAATTATTGTGAAATCCGTCGAAACACACCTGCCCACGGAATCTTTGTGGTCACCAGTAATTTTAATTAAGACTGACAATTCATTTTTTGATTGAAAAATTTCTTGGAAGTGTAGGTGGGTGGCCGGTGTAATTAAACTTGCAGAATAATAGTGTTTTGGTAAAAATTTTCGGGCTGAGATTAAACCCATCCAGGTACCCAAAACTTACCTGGCCGAAGACATATAGCAGTATTTACGACTACACATACATATGCGGTCACCTTGAGATGTAAACAATAATTAGGCATTGAAAATAATGTAGCATGTACTGGTCCTACCACTCCCAAAACCCGATAGAGGATATTTGGACTGGTCGCTTGAGAAAGATCTGATATTATTCTCGGAATAAATTGCGTCTCATCCGTGATTTAAAGTAGTGGAAAATTGATGTTATTTATTTTGTTCATTTTTATCGTCGTTAAGTACACTCACCGGTATCAAGTTACATTTTAATGCATCCTACTTTGGTAAATTGCTCCACCGAAAACATGACCGGTCTCTAATTAGCTTTAATTGTTCATCGCGATCCTGACATTTGCTTCAAATTTATAACCCAAGATGCGGAATCGGGATATCTTTTTATCGCACTCGTAAAAACTTGATTCTGGACCAGTTTGCATTTTTCGGGAAAAAAGGACTTTCTTGCGCTACATATGACTCGATTTTTCGGACGTCAGCACAATTCGAGTTTTCACAAATAGCAATTAAAAAATCTTTCAAATTTTACACTTAACTGCACAAACACAAAACCGATAATGGAGTCAGAAAGGAGGGTCTAAGATTAAGTGAAAAAGCTGAATTTATTACAGCTGGCTGAAACGAACTTTCTTACTTTCTTAGCGACACATTTTTTAGACTAACCTTATTTATTAAGGACTTTATAATAAGGTGGAGGTGAGGGGAGATACTGGCTTTCCATTATCCTGTGATATCGTATTTTGTGATCATTTTTATGCAAATTTTTCAAGAAGTGGAACAATTTCGGAATGATATAACGCTTATAGATGGCTAAGTTATAATCAAAGTTTGCCAATATTGATAACTTTTTTTTCGACTTTAATGAAAGTAATAAAGTAACGTCAATTTTAAAGTGGTCAATAAACTGTTTATTAGAATATATGTCAAAGATGGCACACGCACTTCGTGATTGATCACTCAATTTGAACCAGAATGAACTATTGGAAATTATTTATTTTGTTATTATTAATAATTTGTTTTTTTATTTCTTTTATATCAAGTAAAATGCGAAAACTTCCACTATATTTTCTCATCAAAATGAAAAAAGAAAATAATGTAAAAGATGTAATGAAAATGCTGATGTTTTATGCCAAAAAAGTAAACTATTTTAAACTGTTGCCTACAGCTCTTAGTTTTTATGAAGCTGTCGTCTACAATCTTTTTGTTGGACATCTTGCTGTATCAAATGAAACGTAAAACACCCACTAACACCAAACACTATTCTTAACACGACGCGCATCTCGATAACAAAGTTGTCATCTTCAGGTAGGAATTAAAACTCAAAACTGTCATCTACAGCTTTTAATTTTTATGAAACTGTTGCCTATAGTTCCTAATTTTTATGAAACTGTTACCCGAGGCTGCTAACTTTAAAGTCGTCTTCAACTTTTAAATTTTATTATTAGATAATATGTAATTGGGAGCCGCAAGCGACAGTTTTATAAATTGACGACGGTTTTTATAAAAATCAGAAGTCGTGGTCGATAATTTCATACAAAGTTAAGAGATGTATATGGCAGGTTTATTAATAATGCGCTTCTTAATTTTTAAACAATTGTCGCTTACAGCTTCTAATTTTTATAAAATTATCGTCTACTGCTTTTAATTTTTATGTAACCTTTGTCTTCAGCTTCTTATTATTAAATAAGAGTTGGAAGCTATTGAGAATTAATGAGAATTGGCAGTTTCATAAGAATAGGAGACGCACAACAATTTTATAAAAATTAGAAGCCGTAGGAGTCAGTTTTATAAAAATTAGGAGCCGTAGGTGGTTGTTTCATTAAAGTTGTTTTGTTGTTTTACAGCTTTTAATTTCAGTGAAACTGTTGTTTATGGGTTCTAATTTGTATGCAACTGCAGCTCCTAGTTTTTATGAAACTGTCATATACACCTCTTAATTTTTATGAAGCTGTTGTCTACTACTTCTAGTTTTTATAAAACTGTCGTCAACAGCTCTTAATTTTTATGAAACTGTTGTTTTCGGTTTCTTATTATTAAATAAGAATTGAAAGCTGTAAGTGAGAGCTTTATAAGAGTAGGAGCCGTAGGGGCCAGCTCTATAAAAATTAGGAGCCGTAGGTGGTTGCTTCATTAAAGTTGTTTTGTTGCTTTGCAGCTTTTAATTTCAGTGAAACTGTTGTTTATGGGTTCTAATTTGTATGCAACTGCAGCTCTTAGTTTTTATGAAACTGTCATATACACCTCTTAATTTTTATGAAGCTGTTGTCTACTACTTCTAATTTTTATAAAACTGTCGTCAACTGCTTCTAATTTTTATAAAACTGTCATCAACAGCTCTTAATTTTTGTGAAGCTGTTGCCTACTGCTCTTAATTTTTATAAAACTCTCGTCAACTGCTTCTAATTTTTATGAAACTCTTTAGTTTCTTATTATTAAATAAGAATTGGAAGCTACAAGTGAGAGTTTTTAAGAGTAGGAGTCGTAGCCGTAGACGCTAGCTTTATGAGAATTAGGAACCGTAGGGGCCAGTTTTATAAAAATTAGAAGCTGTAGGTGGTTGTTTTATTAAAATTGTCTTGTTGTTTTACAGCTTTTAATTTTTATAAAACTGTCGTCAACAGCTCTTAATGTTTATAAAGCTGTTGTCTACTGCTTCTAATTTTTATAACACTGTCGTCAACAGCTCTTAATGTTTATAAAGCTGTTGTCTACTGCTCCTAGTTCTTATAAAACTGTCGTTTACTTTTTGTAATTGTTATGGAACTGTTGTCTTCAGTTTCTTATTATTAAATAAGATTGGAAGCTGTAAGTGACAGTTTTATAAGAGTAGGAGCCATAGGGACCAGCTTTATAAAAACTAGGAACTGTAGGGACCAGTTTTATAAAAGTTTTGAGCTGTAGGTGTTTGTTTCATTAAAGTTGTTTTGTTGTTTTGCAGCTTTTAATTTTAATGAAACTGTCGTCAACAGCTCTTAATTTTTATGAAGTTGTTGCCTACTACTCTTAATTTTTATAAAACTGTCTTCTACGTCTTTTAATTTTTATGAAACTTTTGCTTTCGGTTTCTTATTATTAAATAAGAATTGGAAGCTGTAAGTGATCTTATAAGAATACGAGACGCAGAATTTCTTATAAATAAGGAGCCGAAGTTGACTGTTTTATTAAAATTATTTTGTTGTTTTGCAACTTTTTATTTGAAGTAAAAGAACTATTAAAGTAAGATAGTCACATTGGAAGACTGTTTCGGAAATGTGTTATTGGCAGATCTTCTAAGGCAAGATTAGTACATTGCTAAAAATGAGCAGGCAGCAGTTTAAAAAAACAGTTAGTCTATTTTCAAGACACTATGTATGCTTAAGAAATATCAGTTTAAAATTAAAAAAAAAATTAGATGGAGGTAGAGTAAAGAGGACTTTATTTGTTTAAAAGTCATAGGGTACAGTTACTTTAGGACAGTTTTCATAAAGCTTGAGGAGTCAACAGAATTACTCATAAATTAATGGGCTAATTTCAAGTTGAAATAATACCGGTAGGATCTCCGTTTCTATGGAAAATTAAAAGAATTTGGAGCTGCAATTGGTTGTTGCCATGGTAAAGTAATAAAATTTGCGATCTCATCTTGAAATTATCCTATTTTATTCTCCGATTGTTTGAAGATAGATTTCAGTCAGCCTAGAGCAGCTTCAATGGACTAACCGCGGTTTACCATTAGATTTTTCGATGTTTGTTTGTAGATAAATGTTCAATAACAAATTTATATTTTTCGACTTTGATAATAGTATTGGTACATTCATTATTTTTCCATTACTGAAACGAATTTATGTAGAATTATGGAAATTGGAAATTCCCACACATGTTTTAATGTTGTTTGTGCAATATTTTGCTAAAAAAATCTCATCATTAATATTCAATTAGTAAGGAACAAATGAAGACATTCAAGTTGACATTTAGTCCGGCCCTGATTAAATCACATCAGTACTTGTGATTTGAATCATTTTTACACCGACTGAGATAAAATTCTGCAATAAAATAGTGAAAGCGTCATTAACGTTTATCAATTAGTTATTCAAAAAATATTAATAAAGACATTTCATTCATATTTAGTTGAATCTCCGGAGTCACGACCTTTCCGTCGTGATTGAATTCGAAATTTGTCAGCTATTAGTTAATTAATTAGTATAAGCAAATAGCTAGCGAGGTAGTCAGTTGGAGAACTGATTTGCAGAGGTCGCCCTGTGTATACCTTTAATTAACATCTCGTCCGAATAAGTGAAGTTGGGTCGTCCTTCTGCCGTCTTGATGGACAGTCTAATTGCGGTGTATGGGGCCGTATCTAATGCTGAGACTCCGTACGTTATAGTTTGATGTGTGCCCGCAAGGGGACCTGTCAGTCCGAGAGCTTTTATTAAACATCATTTTACTACACATACAACAAACAACGAACTCAGACCACAAATACCTGGCCACGAAATTATCATCTCTCTCTCTAAATGAAATTATTGTTATGTTGCTTACTCAACTTCACTTAAACGCTTTGGAATTTTAATTAAGGGACTTCAAATGTTAATTAAAACTCAACTGAATTGATTTATAATTAAATTTTGAGGAGAAAAGTTTTTATCTAATTGGAACTCCTCAACCATCAAGGGCCTAACATGACCAACACTCAAAAACTTTTCATTTATGACTAGAAAGTCAATATCAAGCCACTTGGTATAACCAGAAAACGAAAGACATAGAAACAGAAATATAAACAAATTAAATAAGAAATTTAAAAAAAATGAATAACAAAAGTAAAAAGTCTAACTGCTCGGTTCGGTTTCTACCTTCTCATTTGTAGCTTTTCAATCTTACTTTAGAACTCAAAAATATTAACTAAATCAGGACAAAAGTGGTCTAAGGATTTTTTATATTCGGTACCTAGTAGTTTTGGTTAAAATTGGTTAGATTAATAAAACATTTTAAAAGAAAGTACTTTTTCTAAAAATTTAATAATTGACAAGTAGCAATATTCTTAACAGCTTTTAAAAGTAGTAAAATGTCGCCTATAGTGTCTATAATTTTAAATAATGTTTATTTCTGTTGCATTAAAAATTGAGAAGAATTTAGTGTCTATTTTCAAAGTTAGGAAAATTACCTAACGGCAATTTAGAATTAGCAAAACCTCTGGCTCTAATATCTAATAGAATATTTTTTGCATTTGTTTTAATTAATTTAGAAATTACGAAAAAATATCTCTGGTTTTTAAAATTAGTAAAACGTCGTCTTTGATTACAAAAATTATTAAATCAATGTCATTCTTGTTTTTATTATTTTAAAAATCGTTAAGAAATACTTTGTCTAGCTTTAGTAATTAGCAAAATTATCTCTTCAAAAACTTCAAATTTAAGAAACTGTTATTCCCGGCGTCTAGTATTCAAAAAAAAATTTTTTGGTTTTTACTTGGTTTTAAATTAGTAAAAAATTTATCTTTAACTTCTAAAATTATTAATATTACATTTTGGGATTTCAGAACTAATAAAACATTGCTTATAACTTTCAATAATAGTAATAAAATTAGTAATTAATATTATTTTTGGTCTTTAAAATGGGTAAAATGTCGCCACCGGTTTCTAATGTTAAAAAAACAATGTCGCTTTTCTTGTTTATTTTATTGATAAAAAATATTGTATCTAGCTTCTTTCGCGACTTTAAAATTCGTAAAATGTTGTTTTTGTTTTTACTAATATATAAATTAGTAAAACATATCATCTTTGGCTTAGAAAATTGGTAAACTGTTGCTTTCGGTTCCTAAAATTATAAAAACAGAATTATTTCTGGTTTTATTGATTTAAAAATTAAGCAATAATTTAATAATAGTATGTGTACTCTCTAAAATTAGTAAAAAAAAATTGCAAAATTAGTAAATTGTAGCCACTGGCGTCTAATAAAAAAGTGTTGTTTTTGTACTTATTAATTTGAGAATTAGTTTAAAACATTATTTTTTATTTCTAAAATTAGTAAAAAGTCGTTTTTGTTTTAATTGATGATTTAAAAATTGAGAACAAATATTTTCTTTGGCTTCAAAAATTAATAAATTTAAGTTTTAACATTTTAGAATTACCTACTAGTAAGATATTGTATCTGTTTCTCAATATTAGAAAAATACCACTTTCGTTTTTGTTAATTTAAAAATTAGTAAATCGTCGTCTTTTAAAATAGCTAAAATGTGGTCTTTATTTAGTTATTAATTTAAAGATTAGAAAAGACATTATTTTTAGTTTTTAAATTAGTAAGATATTGCCTTTGACTCTCAGTATTAAAAATGCCGTTTTTGGATTTATAATTTTACAAAAATGTACAAAAATGTTATTTTCGGTTTTTCAAATTAATAATTACAGTTTCCGGCGGCTAAAACTATGTACGATAATGTGGAATTAAAAAAATTACTGACTTATGAAATTGGTTAAATTACGACTACGGTCTTCAAAATCAGTAAAATGATGCTTCCGGATTTTATTATCTCTGGGTTTTAAAATTAGCAAAATGTTACTTTTGACAATTGACATTGAATAAAAAATTTATTTTTATGTAGTGGTATATAGTAATTTAAAAAGTAGTAAAATCTGTCACTTTCAGTTTTTAAAACTACAAAAACAATGTTGTTTCTGTCTTTGCAACATCATCTTTGGTTTCTAAAATTATAGTTGCAGGTTTTAAAATTAATAAAATGTCGCCTCCAGTTCTTAATAACGAAAATAAATACATAGTAGCAAAAAAATTTCCGGCTTTTAAAATTGCAAAATATCGACGTTTAGTATTGAAAAAATGTGGCTTTATTTGTAATTAATAATTGTAATTGCTTGTAATTATTAATATAAAAATGTATTAATAAAAGTTGTCTCCGGCTTCTAAAATTAATAAAATATTGTCTCTAATTTCTGAAGTTTTTCTTCCAAAAGGTGGACGAAATCAAGATTTGAAAGACTTAGTAATGGTAATGTTTCACTCAAGTGCTAGAAGTTTTCAGGTTAAATCTGTCTCTGACATGACCTAACGACTATTGGTGGATGGGACTGAGAGAGTAATTTCTCCTCCGAAAGACGAGGTAGCTGCAGTTAGTATGTGGATTACTTTACGTGGGTCACTCATTCAAATGATAACCGCTGATTGCGTTGCTTAACTTTATAAATTAAATATAGTCTACTAAGCCAGTTTGCTTAATCAGCTATCTTCAGTAGTAAATTTAGCTATAATTGGTTGGATTAATAATAAAATTTCTATAGGAAATCCTGTTCTAAATTTTTTTTTACTGGAGGTTGGTTATTAAAGCTCTTTGAAGTCTTGCACAGTCTGGAGTGCTTATCTTGCTTTATTTTATTTCTAGTTATTTTAGATTCAGTTTAATTTTTTTGTATAAATCTAGTAAAGATCAGATTTAAATATATAAATCGTAAAGTTTGCGGGGTAAACAGGAACATAAAAAAGTTGCCTAAGCAGCACGTCAGTGGAGCCCCATTTTGGCGTCAGATTTTCATCATTGTGTAAAAGTTTTTTTCTCTGTACGTTGTGTGAACAGGCAACTTTTCCACAGTGCTTTTAACCTTTTTTCGTCTTTGTTATCATGTCTCGTTTTTATATGTCATTCGCATTGCCACTCGCAATTCTTCAAGTGTAGTTTAACAATTTTATAGGATTTATGTAGCAACTTTGCCTACTATGTGTGCCATAAAGCTTAAAAACGGCTTTAGGGTTTTCCAAAATGAAAATAACACATTTTACGAACGCTTAACGTCCCACTTTACTCACATAAACGATCCATCCTAGTACGGACGTAACTAGATCGACTTTCAGATATCCTGAAAATTACGAAAGCTTTCGTTTTAACTAAAACCTGGCCGACACGTAACTACAAGCCGACACGAACAATCAACGGCGATTTCAGGCTTATTTTATTACATTGAGATACTTTCTTTCAGCAAAATGCTGGCCTTTATTAAATATTCAATTACTCTTGCGGTTACCATTCGTGACGATAATAATCCATTTTAAGAATTACTTTTAAATTGAAAAAATTAGACTTAATTATCTGTTTTCTGTTTTTTTTTTTTTTGATTTATTTTTCAATTTCGTTGGTACGAAACCATTTCGATGAAAATTATTCGAATGTAGTAGTAATTTATTTATGGGATTTAGGATAAGCCGAAGTTATAAATTATTAATTTCAATTCTGATTAAATTGTCTGCTTAATTTATTTTTGTACGAAAATATTGCTTTAGATGTACACCGTGATCAACAAATATTGATTTAGTTGGCAATAAAGTTACTAGAATTTTTTTTTGCAAGTTGTCGATGTGTTAAGACTACCTATATAGGTTACGTCTTACACCCCAAGAATATACCAAATAAAATTTTATAATTAGACAGAAGAATAAAAAAAAATTAAAGAAGAAGATGTATAACATAAGCACTACAAGTCTTGTAAGCTTATGTGGCTTCGTGGACGATTTTTCTCTATTCTTTCTTATTTAGAGCTTTCTTCTTTCACTACTTTATTTGTAACTTTTGGAGGTTGTCTTATACTTTTTTTCTATGCTGTTTTATGGTCTGTCTCTTTATCTGTTGGGTCCTAGTCCTGTTTCTAATATGTGATTTAGCTATTCCTATTATATCTGTGTCTTTGTATAATGTTCTTTAATAGTCTTTAATAGAGCTTTAATAATCCACCGTCAGTAAAAAAAAAATTTAGAACAGGATTTCCTAAAGAAATTTTATTATTAATCCAACCAATTATAGCTAAATTTACTACTGAAGATAGCTGCTTAAGCAAACTGGCTTAGTAGACTTTATTTAATTTATAAAGTTAAGCAACGCAATCAGCGGTCATCATTTGAATGAGTGACCCACGTAAAGTAATCCACATACTAACTGCAGCTACCTCGTCTTTCGGAGGAGAAATTACGCTCTCAGTCCCGGCCACCAGTAGTCGTTAGGTCATGTCAATGACAGATGTAACCTGAAAACTTCTAGCACTTGAGTGAAACATTACCATTACCAAGTCTTTATAAGTTTTTCTTAGATTCTTTCTTTCCTATATCTGCAGCATGTACTGTTCTTGTTTTCTTAGTATTTATCCGTCGCAAGCGTATGTTACCACCGTTGGTGTTATGGTTTTGCAGACATGAAGTTTGGTTACTCTTGCTACGGTTTTTAAACATAGTATAGAGTGAAATACATAGACGCTTTTGTTTCCAGCTGCTATTCTTGCTTTTATCTCTTGTGTATTTGTTGGTTTCTTTTCTATTACACTTCTTATATAGACAAGTCTCTTAATTTCCTTAAATTTGTATTTTTTTTCGTTTACTTTTACTTCTAGATAGCTGTCTTTTTTAAATACTTTATTTTTTTTCTATATCATAAATTTAGTTTTTGATATTTTAAATGTTTTAAATTTTTTCCTTCTTGTCACTCTTGATAGCTCTTCTTTGGTTTTTGTTATAAGTGTTACGTTGACTGCAAATGCATGGCATTGGTGTTGTTGGTGAAAAAGCAGACATTATCTATATACATATATTGCTTTGTCTTAATATTTTTTTTAGGGCGATTATAAATAATGTCGAAGAAACGGGTCTTCTTGTTTTAAGTCATCAAACACTTCAAATTTTCCTAACAGTTTTCCATTAACCCGAATCCTATAATATGTTTTTTTTGATATTATTCTTACTAATCTTGCTATTTTATATGGTGTTTCAAGGTCTTTTAATGCTTGGTAAAATTGTTTTCTGTTTATGTTTTCGTAGATCGTCTTGAAGTCAATAAAAAGCAAGTATATTTTTAATTTTTGTTGGTGACTTCTTTCTTGGTGTACTACTGATTTTTTTTTCCTAAAACCACACTGGTATTCTTCTACTACTTTTTCCATATGCTCATTCAGTTTATTATTCAGTACTGTTACCCTTATCTTATATACAGTGTTTAGTAACGTATTCCTCTATAAGTTTTACATGTTGTCTTCTTTTTTATGGATTGGACATGATATTTCTATTCCCCATGTTTGCGGCATAGGTTTTTTTCCATACATTTTTAATTAAATCATATAACATCTTCGTCATCCTTTGTCTTCCTTACTTTTACATTTCTCTTTGTATGTTGTCTTCTTCTGGGCTCTTGTTGTTTTTCTGTTTTTCTATAATATTTTTAACTTTATCATATGTGGGAAGTTTTTCTTCTCTTTCTTCTTCTTCGTTTTTGTTGTTCTCCTTTTTTTTCAACTGTTCTTCTTTTAGTCGACGATTTGTCGACTCTTTCAAAATACTCAGCTCATCTTTTTGTTACTTTTTCTTTGCTTCTGACTAATTGGCCATGTTTATTTCGCCAAAATATGCTTTTAGGTTGAAATTCTTGTATTCCCTTCTCTTGAATTCTTGCTAGAAGTTTATAATTTCTTTATTTTTGTAATTTTTTTTATATTTTTTTAGCGTTTTGCTTTTCTTTCTTTTTCCTGCAAATTTTTTTGTATTTTGCTTTATGTTTTTTACATTTTTTTTGGCTGTTTTGCATATTTTCTTTTAGCATCCGTTTCCTTGCTGTGTCTTTATTCTGTTCTTGGAATCTACAACCTTTATCGTACCATTTTTTTGTATTTTTTTTATTCTTTTTTTTTATTTTCTATTTTTCTATTGTTTCTCATTTTTCTTGTATTGTTCTAGTAGCTTCTTTTTATTGTTGTTTTTTTTCTATCGCTGTTATACATACTATATTTTTCTTTGTTAATTTGTTTTTTGAATTTTATAATCGACTTGTTGCTTTATTTTTCAGATTATTATTATTTGTTTGCTACAATTTGCTTTAATTTTATTCTTACCATAAAATGATCGAAATCTACGTTTGTGCCTCTATAGGATCATACGTTTTGAATGTTTTTTATTTTGTATCTCTATCAATTTTGTGTTGTATTGTATTGTTTTATATTGGTATCTAGGCATCTTTAAAAAATGCTTTTTTAAGATTAGCTCTTAGTTTCAATAGGAATGACTCTCTCATCTCAGTTTTCAATTTTTTCTTTAGTTCTATTTGGCAAAATTCTCGGCAAAATCCATATCTCGTTACTACTTGATCATAGAAAAAAAAATTATTTACATTTTCTGTAGAAAATTAAACGCTCTAAAAAAGGTGTCTTACAATTTTTCTATAGTTATTAGCGTTTAGAAGATATTAGAGGTCAAAATTTGAAGAATATAACAAAAATTTCTTTTTTACTTCTGAATTTTATAACTCATATATAAATAATTATTAGAAAATGCAAAATAAACAGTTTTATAGGAAATTAAACGCTTTATAAAAATTTTTTTTGTGGTTAATTGATTATTCTAACCACTTAGAAGATATTCGCAAAAAACACGCATGTCTTCCGCAACATCTTCAGTAAAAGTAGAGGGACGACTAGGAAGTTTTGTTTTTGCAACATTACCTGTATTTAAAAGACTTCTTACATCCTTGGCTCTCGCCTTGTGTATTTGTTTACCTTCCTTGCTTGTCTATATATTTACGTAAGTATTCTCAACCCACTTAATCTTTCGTGCATTTTTCCGTTCCCATTTATTTATTTGGCACGAGATCCCGCATTACAAGCGATGCATTTGTGTATTTCCGTCATTGCGCCTTGCAAATGTAGGGTACTTGGAGGTGTTTGCTCCTTGTGGCACGTGCGTGTCGAATGCGTGGGTGCGCATCGTGCATCTTTTTCGGCGCATCATCGATCACCACAACCCTACGATCTAGACAGTGGAGCAGTCTAGCGTCGCGACGCCCAACTCCGACCCCACGAGGAGCCGCCGCTACGAATTAGCGATTGCAGATATGTATGATAGGGTGGAGATTTACTGCCGAACGCCACTGAGGGAACACTTATCTATGATTTGAGAAACGGCCGAAACGTGCTCTAATCATTTCATTGGGAGGTGCGATCGATGACCGAATTGCTGACCAATCGTAATTAGCTAAATGACGATTTCAAATCAACAAATATGCACAAATTTAATTTCAGAGATTTAGGGGAAATCATGGAAATGTCAACGAAGGAATTTTTTGCTGTGAAAAGTGACAGCGAGATGATTTATCCACTCCGAGGTGAGACAGAAAGATTTAAGGGTTTATTGTTTCTTTTATTAATGCTGACAGGAAAAATTCAGATTTTTGGGAAAAATACTGAGGATCTTGCGGAAGCTAATTCTATCAAAATATCTTACAATGTATTTTTACACTTATTTACTTCAATGTTTTGAGGTTACAACTTTAGTTCCAGGAATTTCTTATTTTTCTGGTTTATTTTTAATTAAGCCTACTCAATTCTTGCAAAACATACTTGTTTACAAATTTCGGTATTTAGTAGCATTCTTTTTCTTTCAGAAATATAATTTTCTAAAAAAAATTGAGTTTCTTTACCTAATTTTAAGCTAGTTTGCAAGTTCCAATATGTCTTTCTTCTATTGTGTGTCTCATATTGTGCATCGTCTCTGTTTCTTCATAAAAAAATAGAAAATCGTAATTTTTCGTCACAATATTCCTTTGTAAGGGAATAACATTTATGGTCATTCAGAGATGAACAATAATTAATCAGAAAACAAAGGAAGACAAACTTAGGAAGAAATGGTTAGATAGGTGTTAGGTGTATTTGTAATTTTATGACGCCAATAGAGTTCACAAGCGTGAGGAAAACTCCTAGAAAACAGCTGCTCGGTTCTATGTATAACTAATGCATTACCTCAACATAACCTCTTCAAAGTTTGTTGTGTGTGCTTCAAAAGTGTTTTAAAACATTATCTGGTTGATGTTGTAAGATGAGTAAGTTTCCTTACTTTAGACTTTCCAATTAAAATAAAAGAGAGTGCAAAACAGTTGGCATTGGTTTGTTTGGAAACGAAATCTTGATCAATCCAAGATTTTAACGTCAGCACTTACCCATTTATTACAAAGTTGTTATTATAGATGTACGACGTCTAACAATATTACAACTGACGACCTGAGGAAGAGTGCAAATACATTCGAAACGCTGCCAGAAAATAATTGATTTGTACAAAACACTAAATAAATTTCTATCACCATTTTTTAAAACAAGATGGACGATAACAGATTAAAGAATATGTAGGTATACTTTGTCTTTTAGAAATAGAAACAATAACTTAACCGTAAATTATTTTTTTACGGACATTTTGCGTAGGCTATTAGTGTTATTTCAGTTTACGACACTTTAATCTCGCATTTGGTCAAAACGGAAACATCTCTTAAAAGTTTTCGATTTTATTTATTAATTTTTGGACAATAATATAACGTGTGTGCGAAATCGGGTTTCTTATTATTCAAAGAGTTCTATTAATAACAGATTATTTATTTCTACTTTATACACGATCACATACAACAATAATTTAATAGATAAGTAGCTCAATCTTCACACAGTAATAAGTAAGATTGCCGTTTATAGACCGCTCACTTTTCAATCGCTTATTGGGTTTTTACTAATTATTCGGTCATTGCCTTCACGCCGCTTATATAACGATACGTTGTTCTAGAAATTATCCAGAAATCAAATATCTAAGGCTTGATCTTCGTAACTTTCCGTATTTCTAGTTTCTTAATTTTTGTTTCTATGTTATTAATCTTTTTGAGATTTCTTATTTTTGTTTTAAACTTTTTTTATCAGATTTTCTTTGACTTTTATTTTTATGTTATTAACCTTTTTCTTCACATTTTCTTAAATTTCTAGAACCTTCTCAAATTATTTTTTTACCTCTGAAAAGCATT
Organism: Tribolium confusum; assembly: GCA_029207805.1. Taxonomy (NCBI): domain Eukaryota; kingdom Metazoa; phylum Arthropoda; class Insecta; order Coleoptera; family Tenebrionidae; genus Tribolium; species Tribolium confusum. The sequence goes on from JALGAY010000004.1 coordinate 5,839,582, forward strand.
TTGCAAAGTGTTAAATTTCTCGAGGATATTTTCCTGTTTAACTGGTATTTTTTTTTTTTTTGAAGCTGTCTAAAAGTTTCTTTTGTTTTCTTTTATTTCCAGTTGTAGTTTTTTATTTATTTTTTACTTTTTTTACTCTCTTTTCTCTTCCAGCATTTTTATTTGTTTTTCTTTTGTTTTTTTAATTTTAATCGTTGTTTTTTAAGCTCTTTTAGAATCGTCTTTTGTCTTTCTAAAGCTTTTTTAGCTCTTATTTTTTTCTAATCGTTGCTTCTACAATTTTTTTTTAATTGTCGTCTCTCATATTTTTTTTCTTCCAAACGTCGTTTTTCAAGCTTTTTCAAAATATTTTGTTTCTCTAAAATTGTTTCTTGCATTTGCAGAACTTTTGTTTGTTGTTTTTTATCTTCTAACCGGCGTCTTTTAACTTCTACAATTTTCGTTTGGTCTTCTAATCGTCGTTTCACATATGTTTCTTCTTTCAAACACCATTTATCAAGCACTTTTAGAATCTTTTTTTGTTCTTTCAGACTTTTTTTTTTGTATTTTTAGAACTTTTTTAGACAGTAATGGACTAATTTTATGTTTAAATAATACCAGCAGTACTTCGTTTTCATGGAAAATTAGAAGAATTTGAAGTTTTAGTTGGTTATTGCTACGGAGAAATATAGGAATTTGCGATACTACCGGTAGTATCTCAACTTGAAATTAGCCCATAAGGCAGTATCAGGTGAATATATGAAATAAGAGTATTTTATTGATAATCCTGCCCTGACTATTACTGTGAAGTGAGACTATTTTATAACCTACCTGTTGGAAGCGATATATCACTGCAAATAAAAAAATAATAATTAGGTAGTCACTGAAGAATAGTTTATTAAACGAAACGTAACTTTAGACACGAACTAATTTTGTTTTTTGAATATTTTTTGTTTTTCTTAAATTTTTTATGACCCACTTAATCCTCTCTTACACTTTTTATCATACCTATTTGTTTTTACTGTTATAAACAAACCAGCTCCGGTAGCTATTGATAATTACTGTCTTCCGGAGCCTCCGGTCTAACTCTTAACGCAATAGCAATTAGTAAATTTAACTTAAATGGGAAAATAGCTGTTGGGTAAATCTCATAAAATTTAAATAAGTCACTGATTCAGAAAAAATTCTTCTGTTTAAAATGTGTACTTCCTACAAACAATTCTTCATTAAAAATAATTATTAACCGTTAATTGATATTCTTATCGCGTCATGAAAGACATCATAATACATTTATCAAATGGATTATAATAGTGTCCTGTCATTAATTGTATGTAGGTTATGGAAAGTGCACTCAAATGACGCAAGAGAGGAATACTGACTCGGTCAAAAATATTTCATATCCGTTATCTGATTGCCCGGAAATGTAATCTAAAGTAGCTGCATAAATTTTACTAATAGCTCCTGCATGATTTAAGGACTCAAAGGTGCACAAAATTTTTATAATCGGAATTAAAATTGAGGCTTAGCACGAGTACAATAATTAAGAAAAATATAAAGCAATCAATTTGCTTGCAACTTGCAACAGCAAATCTCTAGATATCTTATCAAATATCTATATCAGTCAAGTAAATTTTAACAAATTCAATTATTTATGTTAATAGTATTAAAACCAGATGCTTTATTGTGAGTAACTAGTAAGAATAAAAATAATGAGCAGATGTTTAAGAGTTATTTCATTAAAAATTTAATTAAATTCATTTAATTAAACCTGTTGTTCGCATTCACATGTCCAACAAGTGTATTTAAAATTTTATATCAGAACTGATAACAAAAAAGTGTTAATATTTATTCAACACTTGTTCAAAAAAAAAAACTAAAATCAGATTAAATTTGAATTTTGTCAAATTTAAATACTTAATTAAAAATTACGAGATTGTGGTAATGTACTCTAAATTTGTTTTTTCTCATAATCTTATTAAATTATTTAAATATATTTGAGTGGGTTTTAGTACGTAGCGAATTTGCTGTATAAAAGAAGCCTCGAGGTAAATAATTAACTTTGCTATTAATTAAACGAAACTAGTTGTAACGGTACTGTTTCAAATCCAGCGTGGAATCTGGAAATTGAATCGTTTCCCCCCTATCCAGAGAGGTTAAATTAAAAGTCGCACTTTTCCGGCAGATAAGCTCGTTTTGATCATCCCGCATCACCGGAATTATGTATTATGCTGTCCATGTCCGATGAGGGAAAAGCCCCCAAATTTCTATATTGTCACCCCAAATAACACGAGTTGACATTTCAGTTTGATGTGCCATTTCGGCCTTCTGATGGCGATCATTTATTGATAGGCACGTTACAGTGCAACTCTCCGAATTGAAATTGACAACGAAGATTCGCTCTGAATTTAGGACGTAAACGAATGCAAATATTTACGATTCAAACGTTTACCATGACTCAGTCAATATGCATTCGATAAAGACCGTAAATAATATTGCGTACTACAAAAATGACGCAACGTTATGATAATAACATATTTTATAAGGGAGGATTCATATATTTTTGCCCTTAAATATTTGAGTTTTAAAATTCTGGGGTAATCAGAAATTTATGCAGAGATAAATACCTTGAATATCATTACACACAACAGTGGATTCTGGAATGCAATAGTTTATTTATAGATTGTGTGTTCAATAACTATTGTTATTTTATAAGCCGATGAAGTGGTTAATACGTAAAAGCATGTAATATATTATGCTTTTAATAATTGATCTATCTATCACCGCATAAATGTTTTACGGTGAATTGTGAATTGATAAATAAAAAATGATCCATCCAATACTGTCAGAATTTTAATTATTTTGTTGTCGACTCAGAAAATGTTTTACTTTGAGATCAGACTCTGGCTGACGCTATTGACAGTCTTTAAAAAGGTCAGGAAAGTAAGGTCAGCTTGAGCTTGGTTTTGAACTGGAATATGTTTTTGAAGTAAGGATTAGATATTGACAATTCTATTTAAAAAACTGTTAGAGTAACAAGGAAAAATGTCTAGAAATAAATTCCACAGCAGATTAAAGTCTGTTTTACTTATTTTTACCTACAAATGTTTCAAAAATTGATTAAACACAAGCGCAACTTACTGTTTAAAATAAATCTTACTTTGATTTTATCACTAAATGTAAAACGTGTGAGATAATAAATAAAGGCGTCAAATAATAATAAGTTTGATAATAAGCGACTCTTTTAAAAATCAGCTGATTGATGCTGTAGTGGCACCTTCATCGCTCATTTTATTGCCAATGAAATGTGTTAGCTTTCTGTAATTTAAAACCAAAATAGATCTACATAAAATTTATGAATCTGGTGACAGAGCTCAAAAATAGTTCATTTAAATAGTTTATTTGTATGAAGAGTTAGCTCAAGGCTCAAGCTAGGATGAACCGCAAGAGGCGCAGACGAGGAAGCGAAACAACCGGCTTTGTTTGTCTACTGCGCATAACATTTTGCGGTTTATCCTGTCTTGCCTGGGTGTACTTAAATAGGATACGATGATAAGCCTAGTACGATAATTTTTTGTACGAAAATTTGATTAGTTATTAGTTTACCTCTTTGGAGTATTCGTGGTATATAGGAATGATCCGGTTAGTGACAGATCAAACGGTTTGCAACGAACTACAAAAAGTTGGTCTCAGTGCTAGATATTGCACAAGCAGGTTTTTGTGGATCTAAGAACATCCAAGCTCGCAACGGCAGGAGTGGGCCACAGTTTTATACACAGATCTCGTTTTTGTTTGAAGTAGAATACCAGAAGTCTGGGATTTTGGAGGCAACCTGGAAACGTAGATCGTCTGAGGACTGCTTTAGGAAGGAGTTATATTATATTATATTATAATATTCTTGGTTTACTTAATTTATTAAAACATAGCAACAATTTTATTTATTTATTTAAATTCCAGAATGTTTGTTTTACCATCTAACTGATTTTTGTAGTCAAAACGCTTTTGTTTATACAGTGAATGGACTTTTCAGGAGTTTTTCGAAAGTCAGCCAAAATTTTTTGTTATTCTTTCAAAACAATTTAAAACAATTAAAGTGTTAATTAGGTTTTTTAAGTTTTCTTTTAGGCGTCAATTAATAATATAATTACATCGATTGTAACAATCAAGGATCAGTTTTGGATAAAAAAAAAGTAAAAAGAAAATATATTTTTAAAACGACAAATTTCTCTAATTTTGAATATATGCTAACACGTCGTCTGGTATTTCTTTAAGGGTGTCGTAACTATTTTTTACTGTAATACTCGTTTATAAGGTGAGTGTTTTAACTAGAATAAATTCTATAATTAGACTTGACTTAAATGGACCAAAAAATGAAAAAAAAAAACTTGCTTTTGTTTATAATTTAGCACATTCTATTTGTGTTTTTAAATGTTTTTTTTTAAATTTTGGGGAGAAACTACCCGTACCTTTTTTTAAATACAAAGGTTTCTACTATGTTAGATGTCTATAGGCCGTTAGAAATGGCTTTATTCATTGGTAATATGATAAGCACAAAATAATAACAAAACAATTAAAAAAGAACTCATAAAATCGTACAGAAATTTCTAAAATAGATAGATTTTAGATTAGTGGTAGAACAGGAATAAAAAAAAATTGTATGACGTTTTAAATGAGGTATTGCAATAGTTTATTTTGATCTTTTTTAAAGCTGAGGGTTGTTTTGCCTTAAAATGGAGAGAACAGTCTATCAAAACGCAAAAACAATGTGACGAATTAAACACAATAGAAACTTTTATTATTATTGTATTCAATTAATGAGAGTCAAGTTATAGAATTTATGCTAGTTAAAATACCCACTCTGTATATCTCTTCAGTGTTTTAAAGATTTATTTTTTGGAAAGTAGTTTTGGGTGGTCAAATATTTGCTCTGTCAAATAGAAATTTTGAGAAACGTTTAGACTGTTTATATAGTTACAAACTTTCCAAAAATTTTCGAAGAACAAGATGAATGGCACAAAAACGGGTTACCTGTGATAGTGTATTAGTGGTTAATTACATTTAAAACAGGTCACTTAATTCTAAAAATATATTTTCTTTATTTTGTGATAAATCACTTACATACATTTTTCTAAGTCTTCTTCCGAAGTATTATAAGATACTCAGAAATTACGAAATAGCTCTCCACCTACATAATCTCTGACCTTTTCGTCCTACTAGCAGTTTTATTACAATTTGATATCTCGTTTACTAACATTATTCATGAATTTAGAAAAACATTTTGTTTTTCGGTTTTACAGATTTTTATTTGGGCCAGGAAATAATTATCTCAAGCAACTGTTGCAAATTGCAAACCCCACAGGAAGTGCATTTTAAAACTATGCAAAATTATTTTGATACTAGAGTAGAAAAACAAAAATTATACTTGCAGGTGGCTTTAAATTCGCATGGTATTTGGCATAATTACATAGTTCTATCATTGCTTTAACTATCGATTATTAGAGAGATATCAAGTTGTAGAACAAAATCTATAATTATAGCAATTTTCATTACCACATAAACTGCCAACTGACATATCTCGCAGATGCCAGTAATTTTTTTACATTTAATCGATTGATACTGCATTCTTTATCTTTTTTGTTCTTCTACTGTACTATTAAACTCTTACTATTTATTTATGTAGTTGCTACTAGAAGAAAGAGAATGCCGATAGGATTTTTAATATCGTCAGAATTAGTTTCGTGTTTGATTCTTTAGGAAAAAAAAAAAGGGTAAATTTTATTTAATAAGAATCGTTAAAAGTGCAGTCTCGTGTGGCTTAACGCTATTATACAAAAAATTCGTCTGCTAGAGCAAATCAGTATGATTATAATGTCCCGTCAGGTGCATTATTATTGAGAAATCCTAATGGCGAATTAATTCGCGAATGTTTTTTGCCGGGGGGTTGCGATGTCTGCAGGTCGGTAAAGCAGGTAGCGTCTCCGAGGCCAACCAGTCTTGTAAACTACCGAATTTGAGATTTATGAGGCACGGGGCGAGAATAGCAATGTAGCCCTTTCCTGCGTCATGCTTTGACCCAATTAAGTACTAATTAAATAATTGGGTTAAGTTCGGCTCTGTCTTGTTTTGATGCCGTATAGGCACACTACAAGTTTAATTTCGTTCGAGGACTAATCACGTTATGATAAGGGTGTGATGTCGAACCGCCATCGATGGAACAGACCTTAATGTTATTTCAGTGATCGTGAAATATGCATACGGCCAAAAGGATATTTCAAGCGGCCACGTTAACCAATTTAAACACGGTTTAAAAATTTAGGGATTGCAACCCCAACCAAAATTAAAACATTAACACAGAGAGCATAAAACGCTCATTTGATTAGACCCATATCTCGCATTTGGGCACTTTGGGAACGTTGAAACGGTCACACACTCCCAACAAAATTGTGACAGCAAAAAGATGTTTCTAGGGTAATTGGGGACAATTATTTGCGAGATAATTTTAGCTTAATTAGGTGAAGAGTAATTGAAGTTCTTTAATGAGAGAGTGATCAAAGAAAATTGCACTTAAAATACTGACATATATTGAAAATTTATTGAAATTAATGTATTGTCGGTCGTAAAATTTTTGCAAAAATTACTTTCGTAAGTAATGGAGTCATAAACTGAAAGGGTATTTACATTAGGTGAAGATTGTTAATTATGAATAATTGCAACTGATGATAGAAGAAATTATTACAGTGAACGTCTTTACTAATTTTATATTGCATGTCATAAATTCTAAGTCGGTTTTTAATTGAAAATTTTAATTGATGTTTTAAATTACTGAAAATTACGTTTTTAAGTGCACATACAGGGTATGATCCATTCTTTAGAAAATTTCGATCAGTAAAAAACAATGAAATTATTATTAAACAATACAAATTACTTATTTTGTAGTGAACATCCGTCTCGAAGGACCACAAAATTTCACACAATTTTGAAGCCGAGAGCGACAATTTTTGTAAAAAATAATTGTAACTTTAAAAGCGTAAAAGTTCAACGAAATATTTATGTATTTTTGAGTTAAACTTTTTTCTGTAAAAAATTCCATAAGTCGCGTTCTGTTTGCTTAAAAATCGGGTCCCCGGAACTTGTAATCCGGGTTTATTTGAGCGAAGTCTTAAACCGCTTGAAATCCTGGTGGCGTCCGAGCGTGATCCCAAAATCCTAATCGAGAATCGCTCCTCTTCCTAGAATTGTACATTGTCCTAACACCAAAAGTTTCTTTTGGTCAACACAATGGAAGTCTTGTATATAAATCGATTACAATCCGAACTCACGTATCAACAATAATCATCAGATAAAAACTAGCGAACTATGTCCGGTTTTTCTTAAAAAACTTTAGAGCTTTGCTATATTTTAACAGTGTTGACAACTAGGTAGCCAAAAAACGGCCGGTCTCTCTAAACCGGATGATTTATTAATTTAACGATGACATTAAACTTTGTTTAAATATTAAAAACGAATAATGGGGAATTATGAGGTTTTTTTGTTTGGATATTTTAAGATTTTATAATATCTACAATGTTGCATGCAAATTTGGATGTTTGTCCACAATTCGGCTAAACTAGTAAACAAAGCATAATTAATACGAAATTGTTCCTTATGCAAATCGGAGTATAAACATGCAATTTAGCAACTGCGTAATTGTAATGTCTGCACATCAAGGATACACACATTATAAAATTTCCTAAGCCACCAATATTGTGTTAGACGATTAGACAGTCAATCAAAAATTTTATAACGTATTATTTTGTCATGTATTTGCATATTTTTTAAATCGTATCGTTTTCGATTCTTTTGATCACGATACTGTTTTCTTGGTAAATCGAACACTAAATTAGTAAACAACCCGAATTCGTACAAATTATAGATGAGAGCTAACATTTTTTTGTCTTGATGTTAAAATCGTTAAAGTTTTGCTTTTTTTGATAGAGGTCATATTTTTGACTGAATTATGATATTATTTAAGGATATTGGTTATGACTTTATAGCACATAAAATTTTTATTTTGTCAATCATAAATTTGATACCAAAAAAATTTTTCTGATCACATTTCTAGAGACAGAAAACACTAAACTCAATTAAAAAAAGCTAAAACTGAAAAGTTGATATTTGCAAAAGTAGATAAAGAAAATGTTCAAAATTTTCTGTCAGATGGGGACTTTGAGAAGTTGAAGTTTGACTCAACATTGAAATTTAATTCTTTAATTAAATCTACTCTTGATTCTGTTGTCCTCACTCCTACAAAATTTAACATTTTTAAATCTTTTTTTTTTATAGAAATTCTTCTACAGTTAGAGTATGTAGACTTCTTAAAATTTACAAAAATATAACTCCAATGAGACCATTGTTTCTTATACCAACTTACCTCGCTATAAATTAGTATTAATTATTAATAATTTATAAAAAAAATAATAAACTCTTCAGATTCTTTTCTTGTTTTCTTTTTCTTTCTTAGTATTCTTTTTTACACGCCACTGACTTAAATTCTTGTAAAGCATATAAGTTTCTGGTTTAGATATATTTATGAAGTCATCTCTCTCTTTTGCTTTTTAAATTTATAGAAAACCTACATCAACTGATAGTGTAGTTCCTTTCGGTTCTAAACATTGTTATTCTCACGTCGTAACTGCTTTTAGTTCTTTATTTTTCTACTTTTTAATGTTTCTTTATAATAATCACTTCCTGAATTAAATAGGCTTTTTTAAAAAATCAGAAATAAGTACTCTCTAAGCTTCAACATATTACATAATTGTTCTTCCACATCTTCTCTTTTCTATTCTTTACTTTCTTGGCAAAATTTTTTTGTATCTCTTATATTTTAAAAAACTATAATACAAAAGTTGCTTTTAATTCTAAAGGAAGTATTTTGACCTTCTTCGTACACAATAAGGATCAAGTTCTTCCTTTAAATCGTTCAGACATCTACAAGTAATCTTTTAAGAACTGTCTTGCGGTTTATATCTATCAGACAGGACGAAGGATTGAAACCAGAATTTGCGAACATGTAAGTACAACAGAAAAGTGCAAAAATACAGACATAACCAATACTTCGTTTGCTTTTGTTTTTTATATTTGTTTTTCTGGTTTTTGTTTTCTTCTATTAATAATTCTAAAATCTTTTACAATTGCAGTAAAGGTGCTTTTTAATTTTTTAGAAGTTTTAGAAATTCTTAAATTTGCTCAAGAATCTTTTGTAAAAACATTAAATGAATAATTGAATTCTGATTGTAATATTTTATTTTTACTAGCTTAAAATTCATGTTTGTTTATAATCTTGTGTTTCTCCTTTCTTTATCAATATTTATACTTTTTAAATTTTTTTTAAAATTAGATGTCAAAATGATGTCAATTCTTTAAAAAAACCCGCATTTTTAGAAGTCTAACATTTACCTTTCATTTGTTAATTTTTCAAATAGTGGTTCCATTTGTTTATTTATTTTTTTTTTCAGAGCGATTATCATTTTTTAGTAATAATAACGATTTACTTTATTTTTAGTATTCGTTTTAATTTTTTTATGTTTTCAATTTATTATTGACAAAACTTTGGTAAGTTTTTTCTAAGATTTTCGATCTTTTTTACAATTTTCCATTATTATTGAGGCACTGATGATAGGATAAAATTTTCGAAAGCGGTCTGCAATTGTTATGTAAGAATTTTGTTTGATTAAAATAATTCGGAAGTTTGAATTAATTTTTTGGAATAATCTAGCATCTTTTCTTCACGCGTGTCACATAATAAGTTGAAAAGAATAGTTTGCTATATCGTTGTGTACTAAAATTTCCGTGGGATGAAGTCATAACCAAAAACCTTAAGCGTGGGAAACTTGAAAAATCAATTCGATTTTTTTTTGACATTGCTAGTTTGCACAGGAAACATAAAACTTATTGTTATTTACCAAATGTACAATTTAAATTGGTAGGTTGCTATTATAACAGTAATAAGAAGATATCCGTGCTTTAAATTATCCAACAGCATTACTTCTTGATGTATATTTTAAAATTACACACCTTAGAAAAGTGGTCCGCCGGTTTCAAATGGTGCATTAATTTAGATCGACCCGGAGCAATGTATTTTTAAAACCTGTATGTGAGTGAGTATGACGCTAATATTGTACTGTTAGACCAATTATTAAACAGCTTATCTGATTTGAGTACGTGCTGGTCTTTTTATTATAAGGCGCAATGAAATTTCGTTACGGTTACGTAATTTTTATCCAGACAAAGATGCGAATACCTTCTTTTAAAAGATCAATCAAACGCAATTAGTCTTACATAGAGCAATTGTCAAAGTTTGAATAACAAATAATTGAGAAGTGACACGCATTAAATTATTTAGACTTCGTTTTTAAAAATAAAGTCAGTAGCTGGCTCAAGTTTCAAATTTAGGAATTTTTCTTGCCATACTAATTATACCAAGTATAAATCAAACACTTGCGGATGATAGATGTCTGTAATTAATGCTCTCAACCTGAAAAAGAGGTTTAAACAAGTTGAAAAAATGGATTACGAGCTTCTACCTTAAAAGTTACAATTTGACTGGAATTTATTCTTTTTACACCTACTTTGCTTGGTCATTTATTGCTGATCTTTTATCCAAATGTTCAGCTTTTGTGAGAGCTAATAGCCCAAGTTTTTTTTAACATGTACAGGATTACCAACTTTTCGACGATATTCCACCATCAACCACGTATCTCTGTAATAAGTCATTCTGTTTAGTCAAGAATTAAATAAATAATAATAAAAGAAAAGCTGCCCAAATATAGACTAACAATACATTTATAACAAAATTTAACACTATCAAACGGCGACCTCGTGGTCCGGTGAAAAAATACAATAATTTGGAAATTGTTCTACACAAGGACGTATTTAGGAAAATGGCTATTTTACGAATTTTATCAAAAATCTTATTCACACTGTTTTTGACACCACAAATCTCAACACGGAAGTGAAATCTATTTCTAACGCTAGCCTATTGAAGTACTTTGTTTCCTGATTTAACACGCGAAAATTGACAGCAGAAAACAATTACTAAAAAAACACAAAGTCTATTTCGTTATGATTTAACGCCAAGAGAAGTTTGCTTATTATTCAAGGTCACAGTTAACCGTTGATGGATTTTAGGGTTACATTTATAACAAAAATTGTTACTAGCGGCGTTGAAGCAGAAGATAAGAAGAAATTGTAATCTATTAAACGAATATTTTATAAATGAAAAACATAACCTAATCCCTAGCTATAGACATAAAAGCTGGAAAAATGAGAAAGACAAAAGATCTAAAAAATATACACTCAATGTTACTATTCGTCTGTTAGTATCTGTCAAATTTTGAATATTTTCAGGCTCTTCAAGCCGGTCTTTAACTGTACAATTTACCAAATTGAGTAAAATTAGATAAATTTAGACAGACAACCACTATCTACTTTATTTTTAATCTATAGTAAACAACGGTCACACGATGTCATAATTTTTGTTATAGACGCGAAAATAGAGCTGAAGCCGTTTATTGATTTAACTGAAGATCTTATAGGGTTAATTGTAGATTTTATACACTTATTTGTCGTATTTATTGAAATAACTATAGGCTTTATCGGTTTAATTGGAGGTCTTATAGGGCTTACAGACTCAGCAAATTGTCTCAATTGAAGGGTCTATGGAGTCTTACAAGATACTTAGCTCTCTTAGGTTAAGGTTTAGATCTATCTCTAGGTTTTAGTTGGTTTATAAAACTGCGCGCATTTTTTTTGTATCATAGGTGTCATACATTTAGGTGTACTTAGGTTTTATTGAGTTATCTGGAAGTGTTGGAGGTTCCACAAACATTTTTAACTCGGTAGAAGTTCTCTTGCTTTAACCAAGAAAGATCCCACAAAATATATGAAGTCTCATACGTTAAGATCTATATTCTAGTCTTGGTTTTACAAAGAGACATGTGCATAGGCGGGAAAGATGAAGGCGAAGGCCCATTATGTTTGACCAATAGCTCAATAGGTCTTAAGTGCAGGAAGAAGACTTCAGAGACTTCTGAATGTTATTGTTAATTGTTATTTTGTGCTTTTTTGTAGATACATTCAGTTATAAATTTTACTAACTTAGCTGGAAGTTTTAAAAGCTCTAAAGATTTTATAGACTCAATGGAGGTTTGTTCTATTGCCTTAATTGAAGTTCTATTGAGCCTCACAGAATACAATAGATCAAGGTCTAAATCTAAGTCTAGGTTTTATACAAGGCCAATCTTTCCGGTGATGCAGCAGGTGCAATGCATCTGGGCTATACGTTTTTTGGGGCCTCTTTTAAAAAACTTTAAAAAATAACAGAATTTGAAGAAAATTGTTAGAAATTTTTATTTTCGGTTTTCTTCTCTATGGTTGGTTACATTAGGCAGAAAACATATAATAGGATAAAAATGAGCTTGTGAAAGTGTTTTAAAAGACTCAATAGATTTTACTGTTTCACTTTCTCTTAAAGAATCGGATAGAAAGCTCATAGGTTGAGTGGGGATTTTTAACTAAACTTTTAACAAATTTTTAACTATTAACTATAAATAATAATATAAGTAACTAAATAACTATTTCTTTTCTTGTTGGACGTTCGCCAAGAGATAGAAAAAAAATAGAAAAGATTAAATCAAAATTTAAATTTGTCTTCTTCTAATGAAAAAGAAGAAAAACATTGCATAAAAGGAAGAACAGTAATAATAGACGAACTGTTTATAAATGAAGTGTTAGGGAAATGGAATTATAATATAAAGAGCAAAGGTTGCGGCAAGTTAGAGGGTTAATGTGCCAAAAAATTAGCTAAGATAAACAAAAAGTTAAATAATAATAATAATAGAGGGTGAAACGAAGAAAAATAAAAATATAGTGTTATGTAAAAAAAATACAAAACTTTCCTAAATAAGTAAGATGATCTTAGATAATACAAGAAAAAAGAAGAGATACGGGAAGAACTAATATACGGAAAAAGGAAAATTAACAAAATTTAGTGAAAAACTAATAAGTAACAAGTATCTAATGCAAACGGAATAAAAAAGGGGATGTGATAAATATAAAAAATAATTGAATATTTCTTTATTGATAATTAGTGTAAAGTTAGGCCAATGCGGACGGCTAAAATGCCTCAGAATTTACAAGGCACCAACATAACAGCACCAAACGTAACTTTTTTGTCAGTGCAAAACATTTAAAAGGGTTTCGGAATTTATTTGAGTACTAGAACTAGTGATTGTCGCAATAAAGGATTTAATTCTAAAATCCTTATCATTATTTTTTACCGTGGCTGTCATACTTATTACAAAAGTCTATAGTAAACAAGAATTTTCTTTTGTCTTTCTAGAAGCTGCGAGCTGATGGTCACAATACCGATGGTATTGTTTAACAAAATGAAGCTGCGAATATATTAAAAAGCTTTGCTTTTCTCTCCACTTTCGGCAGACGAAACATATTAGAATTGCTGAGTTAAAATCTAAATTTTGTTTTTTTATAGAATAAATTGATGCATTTACTTTATTAATGAGAAAATAATAGTATATTGTTGGGTTCCATCCAGTCTGGTGAAAGTAACAAAGGAACAATTACTAATAAATCTTGACGCTGTTTACACAGTTACTCATCATCTGTTTATTTAATTCTTCCCAACAAGCGTCAACGATCTTTCAAAATGAATAATCAATTCAAGAATTGGACTAATTTAGACCCGAAACGGATTATTTCATCACATTAATCCTGCGAGAGAAATTGGAGCACAATACGATTCTTAATCCTTTGTTTACTTTGTCAATTCCTTCAGGAAAAACTAGAGCAATCAATAAATGCACGAAGCGAAAATCTCTGTACAATAAGAATGCGTGGGCGGATCATTGCGTAAAGACCGTACGCACACACACGCATATACAAAAATACACTCCAGGCTTTTTAGATAAATTACAAGAGGCTTCTTGCGAAACAGTATTGTTATTTGGACATTTTGGACAGCAGCCATTGCCCTCATGTTTATTTTTATTACTTATCTATGATTTTATTCGCGAAATCTCACGCGGTTTTATTGCTCAAATTTTCATTGTCCAGCTAGACGCCCACAGAAAAAAAATAATAAATGAGGTACTATCTGAGTGCACTGAGAGAAGGTGTAAGAATTTATTCTTGTAATATAAAGTGGACAAGGAGATATTTTATTGCGTTGACCAATTTTGAAATCTCAACAATGAGATATTTTAATGGTGGATTCCTGGTTAGGATCAAGTGTACTAAATTCAATGGAATGTCCTGTTGAAAATTCTCACACGGACAAAGAGCTGTAACCTTATACATTCGTCTCATATTAAGTATATATTTTCTAATTGCTCGACAAGGATACAAGATTTCTTTCAATCGAGTGGACATTTTCGAACACAAAGTAAGCCGTTTACATATTATCTGCCCACTGTTAAATGTGTATACTCTGTTCGGATTGAACGTTATTACTCGAATCTTGATTAGAAACTGGTTTTCTACATTTTTATGTACCGACACAAATAATTACATAAATTAATTATGTTTCACTGAAGAAAGCACTACTGAATCTGTTATAATTAAATTTCTCCAAACGTCATACTTTTTGTAAAGCTGCTTTAGAAGAGTCACATTTGTATGATAATCTCCGATGACCATCTATCGACCACTAAATTAACTTTCCAAATTGTTTTATTACTAACATAAAGTGAATGACCAGACACAAATTTGATTTTTCAGATGATCTCAACTGAATTTTCTAATAAACGGTTAAAAATAAACAGTTTACGAGCAACTTCATTAGGGCTAAATTAAGGGACGCTTTGACATTCTCTATTTTGAGCACACATTTGCGGCAAAATAAAATCTCACATTTTTAACCTTTTAACCCTACTAATAATTAAATTGGGCGCATCGTAGGTGGCGCTAAAATAATAACAGGGACCGGATAAAAACACGCTTTTAGTCAGTCACGAGTCACGACCCGCCACTGATTCATATTTTTCTAAACACCAAATTATAGAAGAAGTGGTAAATACCCAGTGGCGTTCTCAGGAAATATTTTTAGGGAGCGGTCCAACCAATTTTAACTAAAACCTTTAAAGGGGTTTTTATCTCGAAATCTCCTACTTTCTGTTTGCACTACTTCTGAATACAACAGAAACATTTTCTTCTCGAATATTGGGACCTAGAAGCGACAGTTTATTAATTTTAGAATCAATTTTTTCACTAATTTTTTAATTAAGTAATTTAAAAGCAAGATTTTTTTCTTATAATGGGGTGTCAGAAGCAATAATATTTTACTAATTTATGTAGTAAAAGTAAGTTTGAAGTATTTTTACCAAATTTTTAGATTAAAAATTTTAGATTACAAAACCAACTTCAATATTGTGAGTTAAAAACCACAATTTTCTAATTTCGAAATTCGCAGTTCCAATATTATTATTTTCAGAAACTAAAGACTGTTAAAAGCAGAAGATAACATTTTTTACTCATTTTTAAATTAATAAAAAGTACAAAAGCAACAATTTTTTTAATGCTGGAAGACGCAGGCAGCAGTTTAAAATACACTCTTTTAATTTTACTAATCTTAAAACCAAAAACGAAGAAACTAAAGACTTTTAAAAGCAGAAGATAAAACTTTTTATTAATTTTTAAAACAATATTTACAAAAGCAACAATTTTTTTAATGTTGGGAGACGCAAGTAACAGTTTGATATATACTGCTCTAATTTTACTAATTTCAAAATTGAAGATAAAGAAACTAGAGACTTTTGAAAGCAAAAGATAATACTTCTTACTAATTTTTAAACATTATTTAAAAAAGCAACATTTTTTTAAATATTGAGAGACGCATGCCACAGTGTAAAATACACCGCCCTAGTTTTACTAATTTTAAAATTAAAGACGAAGAAACTAGACACTTTTAAAAGCAGAAGATAATACTACTTAGTTCTTACTGGTTTTTTGAAAACAAAAAGACGCAGGCAATAGTTTAAAATACACCGCTTTAATTTTACTAATTTTAGAATTAAAGATCAAGAAATTAGAGACTTTTAAAAGCAGAAGGTAATACTTCTTAGTTTTTAATAATTTTTATAAAATTATTTACAAAAGCAACAGTTTTTTTTATTATTGGGAGACGCAGTAAACAACAGGCAGTTTAAAATACACTGCCTTAATTTTACTAATTTTAAAATCAAAGACTTTTAATTTTACTATAACTTATTGGCATTGTTACTGTAGGCGGAGGCTGTAATTTACTAATTTTAGAAGCTGGAGGTGACATATTGTTCTAAATTTTTTAAGTAATAAATTCTGAAGTAACCTTTTTTTGAACATTTGGGATTTGAAGTCATATTTTACTAATTTAAAAGCTGAAGATAATGTAAATTGCAATTTACAATAGCAAGAGGGTTGACCTGAGTACTCGACACTACAATTATAGTAAAATATTTGGATAAATTTTTCAATGTTAATGTCATTATTGATGTTTAATAATTGATAATGACTAATTAGTCGAAACCGGTATCTAAAAAATAAGAATAACAAAGAATTGCGGAAAATTTGTGTTTTTTTAATGTTTTTAAACATTTCCAATTTAGGTAAAATTGGTAAATAAAGACCAAAGCAACATTGATTTTGTAGTTTCAGAATCTAGGTCGACTAATTTTAGAAGCAAATATAATATTGTTTATTAATTTTTGAATTAATAAATACAAAAGCAATTTTTTTAAATATTGGTGCCCGGAGATGACGATCTACTGAAATCCCGAGAGGTAATTTTACTAATTTTTGAAGCTAGACACAACATTTTTATTAATGTTTATGATAATAGAAACAAAGACAATGTTGTTTTTGTAATTTTGGAAGCTTAAGGCGACATCTTGCTAATTTAAAAATCAAAGATATATTTTATACAAATTCTAAAATTAATGAATTCAAATACATTTAAAAAAAAATACAAGTGGGAGCCGGTACCAATAATTTACTAATTTTAAAGTCTGGAGAGATAATTTTGTTCAAATTTAAAAAAAATTTGAGTACAAAAGATTTTTGAATACAAAATGATCGAGTATGTTGGAGGCATTGAGGTAATAATAAGACTGGAGTGAGGGTAAGCAAAGAAGTACGGTGACAACATATTGGAAGGCAAAACATTAAAAGTGGTGAATTTGCCGTATTAAAGATAGTATTTGCATTTAAACAAGTGTTAAAATCGCAAAAATTTGCATATTTTTAAACAATTTTGTTTATAAGATGCGTTTTAAACAATTTTAGATAATATGACTTTAAATAAATTAAATATTAATTTGTAAAGTATGAGTGTAGTATGCATGCACAATAAAGGCCTGACGCTTATATGTTTACTGAATTAAAATAAAAATTTATTTTCTTGCCTTATTATTCCTGTATTTTCAAAAATTTAACGTTCTCGCCTACCAGCAAGTGATTTGTTCTCTCACACACATTTAATCTGTGTATTATACTATCTCTCTCTCTCTTATACTATGTACTGACTATGTTGTCACCGCAGCTCGCTTCGGCAACGTATAGGCGAGGCTCGATTTAGTCTTATTTATTAGATCTATGGTTGGAGGAAACTGGTAATAGGTAGTGCTTCTAAAAAATAATTAGATTTCTTTTTGCTAGGGGATATTTTTTGGTAGTAAAATAACGTTAATTACAACACTCTTTTGGGCTTCTGCCTTTTAAAATTTGATCTGTTTTTTTATGTTTAAAAAAAAAGTATTACCACGGGTATTAAACGCAATTTATTTTATTTTTTTAAATATTAAGGATGTAAAAACCTGTACTTAAGGGGGTGTTATGTTTAACACGCAGGAATATTTCTCTAGAAATCAAAATTGGCTTATCTTGAAATTGTTTTGTTTTCTAAATATTTCTTTGTATAATTTTCTATTGTTGGAAGCTGGAGGCGACATTTTACATGTATAGTTGAACTAAAGGAATCTACATTAATTTCGCTTTTAATAATTTTGAAATACGGAGACGTATATTTTTAAATCAATAAAGATTAAGACGACATTGTTTTTATAATTATTATAGGAACCACAGGCGATATTTTACTAATTTTAGAAGTCGCAAAGATAATTTTTAAATTACTCAATAAAAATACCCTCATATAGGTATAACATAGAACGCAGTAAATTCGAAAATAGCTTGACATTCTCGCCTGAAGCTCAGGTTTAGATTTTAATAGTAATAAAAAATGTCGTTTGCACATTGAGTGATTAATGGACAAAACTGCAGGAAAAGCAGTAATCTTTTTATTTTTATCCAAAACATGTGTTTGCTTAACTCGGTGTAAGAAGTAAATTTATTTTCGCTCGTTTGAAAGTGTGCAGGATATTAAATTCAATTAATTTCACTTAGAAACTGTCTTATAATTTATTTGACAAATAAGATAAACTGGTAATGCAGATATAATTACTGGCTGCAAGTTTTCGAGTTCTACAGGTAAATTTCGTTTAGCTTGCCTCGGGTTAAATGATTTCCGTTTCTGAAATCATTTACACGCAAACAAATTTGATGCCTCACTTTGTTCGAACACAAAAAAATCATTTCAGTTACCAATTTAAAAAGTAATTTGTTGGATCGAATAAATTAAATCGGCAATTAAACTCCGGTTGTAATCCTTCTGAAAAATTATAATTGTAAATTCTATGTACTGGATTTTTGATAGCCCTGAGAGTTAATAAAATTTCATTCGAACACATGGCATCTCATTATTTAAGTTTTTTACTCACATTACGAGACGAAACTATTTCAATGAACTAATGCTGAATTTACATACAAATTGGTTAGGTATACCAAATCCGTTCAACAAATTTTCGCTTTTAACACGTAAATATTAAAATTGTTTTGTTGTAGCTCTAAACAACATATAAATATAATAATTAATGTCGCTAACAAATAATATTTTTATAACATTATTAATATCTTTGTCGGGGTCTTGAAAAACAACTCGGCATATGTGATACATTACTTAATTACTTGACAACAACTAATTAAAATAATGCAGTTTTGTCTCTTTCTCCAGTTTGGAACAACAGAACATAAAAACTTTTTAATCAAAAAAATTGAAACATTTCTCACGCTTTTAATTCGCGAACTTTCCTTAATCTGTATGTTAATTATGTAACATTGCTAAAACTTCAATAAATGTCAAGTTGAACATTTGGTGCCAATACAGATATAATTAATTAGACTGTCAATTTACAACCAACACGGAAAATTTTATTTGTGATTTATGAAACAAATTAGGATGAATCTTGTAAGATCTGCATCCATTCCTGAATTGCATTCACTTTCAAAGAGAAATTGGACAAAAAAATTGTGAAATAGTAAAACGTTTTAAGATCTGTTTTATTAAACTTATGACAATTTTTGATTTGTGGAAAAATTGGGACGAAATTGATTTGTTAATTAATGATACATATAAAATCTTGTTTTTATGGTTTTAATTAATTTGTCGACTTTTTGGCTGTTAGGAAATACATTTTTACCGAAATTAATATTAATAATACAAGATTAGAATTTTTTTATTTATATTAACTCATTTTTGTCTTGTTTTTTTGCATATGAGCCTCGTTTCTGCACTCCAAAATATTTGTTTCATCTTTTTTTTTTTATTAATTGTTGATACCGATTTTACAAATCCATATTTTGACATTGACATTGAAAAATTAACATGAGGGAATCAAAAATGAACATGCAAGAACCAAAAATTAAAACTAAAAAATCTTGAATTAAACTAAAAAAATGTTACTAAGTTTTTAAATTTTTTTTTTCAATTTACTAAGTTATGAGCAACAGAAAAATTTTGTAATCAACTCTCTTAATTATTAAAATATTTAGTAAAGTACGAGCAAAGTGAACTCTAGATTAACAAATTTTTTGATTATAGTTATTTATGAATTAAGGCTGTAGACTGTATCATATAAAAATCAGTTTTTAACAAAAAAATGTTTATTATTTGTTTAATTGTAATGTAAAAAATTATTTAAAAAAATATTGCTATTTATTAATACTTTAAAATGGTGTTTAGTTGTTAAAAACATTTTAAGATTTTGGTTGATATACAACCCAAAAACTTGTGAATAGGGCCTAATGCGTTGTTGGAACAAAGCTTACAGAAATGATTTTTTTTTATAAATATTATTAGGATGTTATTTGTGATGCTTTATTTACCATTTTAATTTTTGATGAAAAGTCGATAATTTTGTTGAAAAATTGATAATTAGATTTAAATTCTATTATGAATTTAATCTACAGGGTGTTTCACGAGTGATAATGAGCCTGCGAAACTGAAAATGCAACCAGCAATACAATTCCAAAGGTATCGTAGTTATTTTTTTATTTACAAAACATTAAGTAAAAAATTATTTAATTTTTTGGTTAACTGAAAACGGACAAACTAATGCCACTTGTTTGTGAAATCATTCTTTGACTTACATGTGAACAGGACTAGTATCTGTTCTTGCTTTTGGCATTTTCAAAGGTGGTCAATTTTTCCTTAAGATAGTTTGAAGTCGTTTGAATATGGTGTCAGCAAGAGTTCTTCTCTACCCGGAAAACGTTGTCTGTAGAAACTCATCGCGGCATATTTTCTCATATATCGTCATCATGTCGGTTTTTTTATCGTTTGAATACATTTTTTTTTATCGGTGACAGATTTGACAAACAAAATTTGAAATTAATATCATCTAAGTTAACTGTGGAATTGTATTGGTGGTTGTATTTTCATCTTCGCAAGCTCATTATTACTCGTGAAACAGTCTGTATTATAGTATCTAGTTCTACTATAGTATCTACTAGATACTATAGTAGATACTATAGTAGTCCTTAACCTGTAGGGTTTTACAACCACCCTAGAACTTATTATCCACAACTACGATGGTCTTTTGTAAAAATATTTTGAGTTACTTGACCTTGCAATAAATCGCTTTTCGAAGAGTATTTGTCTGTTTTCTTCAGGTTAGGTCAGGTCAGGTCACGTCAGCGTATGCTACTACCTTTTCTTACATCTTTGAGATTTGATTGGTACATAAGAGGTCAATACCGGATTAAGCACTAGTGAACACTTCTGTTACTCTTGTTTGATTTAAGGGGTGGGAAATAGTATGAGAAGAAAAGAAATTTACTTAATTTTTATTTAAAACTTCTATTAATTAATGTTACTACTAAAAAAAATTATAAAGCTACATTTTATTTAAAAAAAGATTGTTTCAGAGAAAAAAATTAGGAAAGAGTTCTATTAAAAAAATGTTGTTATGATTATCTCAAAAATTAAAATAAATAAAACATTCTAAATATGCTAAGATAGCCGCATTTTTATTGCCATTCAACCTCCATGTTTTATAATTTTTTAAATGTTTTTAGCTTAACAGAAAACTGTATTTTTGGCCAATTCTGTATATATGTAGAGTCACTATTAGACTTGGGCGGGCTGGCTGTTAACTAGATTTTACAAATTGATTTTGTTAATAAAAATTTGCTTGCGACCTACTTTTTGAAAAAACTAAAATTTGTAAAACTTGTAAAGGAAAAAGTATTTAAGATGGAAAATACCAAAATTTTCTAGTCCTTAATATTTTTTGCGTTTGGCGACGTATCTTATTGACGCCGCTACTCTATCTACATCTTTTTAATATAACAGCGATTTGTATTTTTTTACTTAAAATAACAGCTAAATTACAGGATTTGCTTCTAGTAAATTTTAACGAAGCCACCGTAATTTATTGAACGGCTTAATAGATTTCTTTTCCTGGTTAACCAATTAATTTAATTATGTTTTTTTTTCATACTTGACGTAAATTAACCGACTGTATTTTACATTTTACAAATATTTTACCTAATTTGATCACTTGCATGTGATCCTAAATGGTAAACAATGCGATGAACGTTTCAAAGAAAATAAGAAAACTGGAATAAAAAAATCTACTTTAGAAGAAGAAGAATTTTTATTTTGCAATAACATTTAATTATTTGTACTGAAGATGTTGTATTTTCTTGTAGATATTGGATAAAATTAAAATTTTTCTAAAACAAAACTCTTGATTGACGTTTGTAGATGTATGTCTCCCCATCCAACAATGAAAATCTGGCTCTTAAGAAAATATTTTACAATGGCTGTCAAAGTTATGCCTTAACATTTACATCACAACATCCCATCGTAATTGAAATGTCTAAATATCTGAAACCCGTATGTACATATGTGAGTGACAGGTGAGTTTCGTTACAGATGTATCGACTGTCTCCCAACAGGGGGTCATTCCAATAAGTTAAATTCGAGGCGCTTCTAAAATAGTCGATCTACCACATTATTTCTAGCGCCACTGTTGCCGATTTGGTCAAAAAAAATTTCAACTGAAAGAATGCATCTGATTGAATCTGTTTCCTCACGATGCAGTAGTTTATATTTAAATTTCCTCCAGTAAACAAGTTCATTATGCGTACCGATTACGTATGAATGAATATAAATATTCCCGGGGATTACACCATTGGTGCCAGCAGTGCGTATGTACAGAAATAAAAACGTTTCATAATAAGGGTCTCTTTGGAATTAGGTTGCTGATTAATATTTGTTAGCGCTCATTAAAAATAGACAGCTCTCCAAATTATTCCAAATATTTTAAATACAGTAGGTATGTTGAGAAATTGTATCAGAAAAAAGAAAGCAATCCTGATGAATCAGGCACAAGCAATAAAAATAAATAGGAAAGATAATGTAACAATTTATGTTTACAAAAAATTGTTTCCTAATGAGATAAATAAAGACACGCATGACTACACTCGCATATTGATATGTGAGATTATGAACACCTAGACCACCTTTCAAGCAGTAAAATAATCTAATATTGAACAGTAAAAAAATTGACAATCTGCTCAAATTTAACTTGAGCACTTTTGATTTATTAATAGAATTGAGATAAGTAATTAATTCACGAAATTGCATTACGTTTTTGTAATATATCGCGATACAATTTCAATTTTATTTTATTACTTCGCAATCAGCTGATTGCGTGAAGCGATGCGCATTTAAAGCGTAAAACTTTATAAAGAGTATAATTGAATAAATTCGAATTAAAAAATTGTATAGACTGAGCAAATGAAATTATGTCGTAGTGTGTCATGGATTTAAAGACATACCACCTAGATTGACATTCTTGGTTTTATTTGTCACTTACTTGCTTAAGTTCTCCGACTTTCTGACAATTAGAACAGCATATTTTAATTTAAATGTTTTACAAAGTTGTAAAAAGGTGTTTAGTTTAATTTAAACACGACTATCAAAAGTTATACTTACAGCTCTTGTGGTCTAATATACTATTAACCCAGGTGTGATGTATATTTGAGCAAGGAGAATAGTAAATTTTTGTTTGAAGATACGTAATAGAAAATGGAATAAATAAAAAATACAAATGGCTCGAAATAAACAAAAATGGATCAACAGATCAGAAACAGTGATGAGTAGATAGCTGAATTAAAGAGAAAAGAAAAAATGTGGAACGGACATAAGTAATTTGTACTATAAAAAATATACTAGAGAGTGCAAAAGTTTAAGACTTTCTAAAATATTTTCAGAAACAATGAGAGAAGAAAAATGCAAGTTACACTTAGAGGGTGGTCAGTGGTTATAGAACCAGATGTGTGACATACCATAACCTGTCACTAATAAGAAAAGAAAAAAGGGATAACAAAATTTCTAATAATGGGAAAGTAGAATAAATGGGAGTGGAAAAGAGAATAAGAAAAGTGCATTTATACAGAATGCTAAGTTTGAGGGCTCTTTATGGGCTGCAGGTCAGTGCTTTACAAGTCAAAACAGTATAAAATATTTGAAGTAAAGAATTGTAAAGTACAATAATAATTTATAGTTTACCGTCAAAACTGCGATTTTTATTTTTTGTATGGTACTGATTATCTACCGTTTTTTGTCCTCTTGTTTCAAATTTTTATTTTTTTATTTTTGCTTTTAATTGAATCTTTCTTCTTAGAACGTCTAGAACATTTACTTCAAATTTTTTTGTCACTTGTAGAACATTTCTATTGTAAACATTTTGCAATTATTGAATTTTTGGAAGATTTTTTTTATTTCTTATGCCAGTAGTTTTTTCTTTTCTTTTTTTCTAACTCGTTATTTTGCATGTAATCACGGATTCTTCTTTATTTAGTGTATTTTTCTTCTATTTCACTTTAACGTAGATTTTTACTTTACAGCAAAATATTATTCATTGACAATACACTTTTGTTCATTTTTTTTTTTGGAATAAGAGTTTTTTATTTTTTTCAGTCGTAGTTTTGTTTTTGGAACTTTCTTTAGTTTTTTCAGAATTACGTCGACTTTTTTGAGTTTTAAGTTGTTTTTTTGGTTGCATTTTGAAACTTTTTTTGTTTTTTTTATTTTTTCGGTTGTAGCCTTTTCTAAACGTTATTTTTTAAATTCTTATACATTTTTTTTATTGTAGTTTTCAAAATACACACTATTAAATTAATTCGTTTATTTTTGATAAATTTATTTATCAGAATAATATGATAACCAATTTCGAAAACAATACTTTTAAACATAATCTTTTCGATCATAGTTTTTTTGTTCTTTTTTTTTAGTTGTAGATTTCTAACACTCTTTCTTGGACATTTGCTTGTTCTGCTAAAATCTTTTTAGTTACCTACTTTTCTTCTAACTCTAATTTTTTAAATTTGTGTTTGTTCAATCGTTGTTTTTCAGTTTGTTAAAAATCTTTTTTGTAATTTTGGTTTTGTCAGCATTCATTTTGTTATAAAGATGAAGTTAGTAAACCAATCGAGTTAAAGTTTATGTGAAGTCCAAATTTATGTAAATATATTACAAGATTGAATAAATAGCTAGAGAGGAATCTGAGAGGAATTACAAAACGTATATTAAGAAAATGAGACGTTCAAGGTTTCTGGTGTATGTAAAAACACAAATTAAACGATGGTGGAAGACCTAATAATAGAAAAAGATAAATTAAGAAAAACAAAGTAAATATTGTAGAAGCTTTTATGTCTACAATAAAAATAAGGCAGCACATGAACTGTGGAAAGACCAATGAAGTTATTGCTGATATTCTAGGAAAAACGTAGCTAATGCTAGACAGAAAAGGAATTGTAAACAGAAAAAGATGTTAATTAAGAAACAGTAAATGCAAAGAGAGAACAATTATAAATTTGATAAGCAAAATATGTTTTGACATAAAGCGTATTTTATGATTTTATAAATGTAGTGCTACAAGATAAATCTTAGCCAAATTATCAACAGATGCAAAGAGAAGAGCAGGGAGAAGAAGCAGAACAAATTGCATCAACAGAAGTACATACAGGTTTTTAAAGAAACTGAAAAAAGAAAAAGTCTAAATAAAGTATAACTACATAGATTGGGATAGATAGAAGAAAGGAGTGGAGTTATTGTCTCGTATTATAAAAATAGTATAAATTTATGTAAATATATTACAAGATTGAACAAAGATCTAGAGGAAATGTGAAAGGAATTACAAAACGTATAATAAGAAAATCAAATGTTTAAGGTTTTTGGTGTACGTAAAAACACAAATCAAACAAAAAAAATTTTGTGGTGGAAGATCTAATAATACAAAGAAATAAATTAAGAATAACAAGGTATTATAGAAGCTTTTATGTCTACAACAAAAATAGGGCAGCACATAAACTGTAAAAAAACCAATGAAAACATTGCTGATATTCTAGGAGAAACATAGAAGAAACATAGGTAATGTTAGACAGAAAAGGAACTGTAAACAGAAAAAGATGTTAATTAAGAAACGCAAATGCAAAGAGAAAAGTATCATAAATTGATAAGCAAAATATGCTTTAACATAAAAGATGAATTTCAGCCCAATTATCAACAGATGCAAAATGAAAAGCAGGGAGAAGAAGCAGAAAAAACTGCATCAAGTACATACAAGGTTTTTAAAGAACCGGGACCATATTTACATAGATTAGGATAGAAAAGAGTGGAGTTATCCCGCATTATAAAAATAGTATAGAAATCCAAAGTGTTATTAGAAGTTTAGAGTGATTATATTTATACATATGTAGATGAAAAAAAGAGATCGAACAGATTACGAAAACCTTAGAAGATTGTCTTTACTATGTGCTCTTTTAACGTATCTGAAAAAATTATTAAAGTAAAACATTGAAGATGATATTAATAATAGCAAATAGAAAATATTAAACCTATTTTTGTTTTTATAGACTAATTAGAGAAGGTTTTTGATAATGTCTAGAAAGGAAAAAACTAAAAAGAAAAAACTGCATCAATAGAAGTACATACAGGATTTTTAAAGAACCTGGACCATACTTTCATAGACGTGGATAGTAAAGAGTGGAGTTATTTCTTATTATAAAAATAGTATAGAAGAATAAATAATAGTATAGTAATAATAGGATATAATAATAATAATAAATATAATAGAATAAAATATTAGAAAGAATATTTCAACTAAAACATTGAGGATGTTAAAAAATCCTCAAAAATGCAACAGGGAAGGAGGTTTAGAGCAGAGAAATCTACGGAGATCTACTGAAGATATTCGCGATTAAGTAACTTATAAAAAAAAGTTCTAGTTGGAGACGATAATTTAACCTATTTTGTTTTTATAGACTAATTAGAGGAGGCTTCTGATAATGTTTAGAAAGGAAAGAGATATGAAAAATAATGAAAAGAAGAGAAGTTAGTAAAGTAAGTTAAAAAGTGTTTAATAGAATCTTTAAACTGTCAAATGATTCAAAAAAGTGTTTAATTTGCAGCAGACAACTAAAAATAGTAACATTTAATGGAGAAAGGTCATTATATGGTAGAGGAGGTTCAGGAAAAACAAAATAATTGAGTGTTTAATGTATCTTTATTATAAACTAATAAATAATAATGTAACACTCGTTTTTGCTGATATTTTTTGTGACACACACCTTGTGCCGACACACTATTAAAAGACTTTCGTTACGTTGCCTTCAACCTGTGAAAGATTGATAATTTGACAGCTCCTACATATTGGATTTGATCGTTTATGTAAAAACCGTGCATTTCCTTGGTAAATTATGGCCGTAATACCGGTCTTACACAAATTGTGAAAAGTCGGAAAATGTGAATAATGGTGTCATTACTAAAAGTGGCGCGGATATCATGAATAATCTGCCACTTTATAAAATAACTTCTTGATGTATTATACTTTTGATCTCGTTTGTAAATTTACTTTTAAGCGTTACAGAACTATAATTCCCGCCACCGAAGGAACATTTTGCGACATAAATCAACGCCTACAGTGCATAAAAATTGTTGCTCCGAGAAATTATTTAAATGTTTTTTTTGCTCTTGAATACATTTACTTGCTTCGTTTTTGAACACGTTTAATTAAAGTTGTCTTAGAAGTTGGTTGAAATAAATGTTTTGTGTCGCTCGTCCAAAACAAGTTTCCAAGCTAATGTTCATCAAGGCGGGTTAATTAGTAGTAATAAGTATAAATAGCCCAAGTACAAAAATCTGGGCTCCAATCTGCACCGGACTATCGACCAACAAACTCGAGGAAGTTAACTCAATGCTCAATTAATTCGATAATTAAATAGAAAACAGAAACTAATCTATCACTAAAAACAACTGATTTTTTAGAGAGCATAGCAAAGAGAGGGTGAGAACTGAA
The DNA here is from genome assembly GCA_029207805.1 of Tribolium confusum. NCBI lineage: Eukaryota > Metazoa > Arthropoda > Insecta > Coleoptera > Tenebrionidae > Tribolium > Tribolium confusum. The sequence continues at coordinate 5,867,289 of JALGAY010000004.1, forward strand.
GAATGAAGATTGTTTATAAAATTTTGTTCAATTATATTCATTTATAATGAAGCTTGTATGTTTTATGTGGTTGGGTTTAATTAAGTTTTTTGTTAATTTCAGGTAAAATAACATTTGTAACAGTATAATTAAATTTTTCATTAATACATTTTAGTACTCTTTAAAGTAAAATTACATCCGGTTCCCAACAATTACAGGTAAACTCTCTAAATTATTATTAAATGTACTACATAACAACTCAGTTAGTATAACGAACTCTATTTAAATTCATAAGTTTGTTTAAACCCACATAAAAATTGCTGACAGAAATTGTTTTTACAATTTTTCGGAATAAATATTAGGTAATCGTCTTGATATTTTTCATTAATTCCGTAAGGTGACATTTAATATTTGGGATTGGCAACAATAGTTAAAATTTTAATAAAATGTAAATGAGCAAAACTTTTAATTGCGCATTTGACCTGTTCATTTAAGGAAAATTTAGATTTCACTCTGGTTGAAATAAAATATTGTAATAGTTTTATTAACCTAACAATTTCTAAAGATAAGTCAGATCATAATAAAAAACTACTTTTCATGAATCGGCAATTATCGAATCATTGGAATTGTCTAATGGGGAACTTGTCCATTAGAAGGCGACTGACCTGTTGTGAACTTTACAGTATTTTTATGTGAATTGTATGTTTTAGCATTTTAGAATAAAAAAAAGTTGATTAAACAAAACCAGTACTTTAATAAACACAAATATTTTAAAATGTTCTATCTTTTTTTATTTAATTAGTTTAGAAACGTATGAGAAAATGATGGCAATTATTTAGTAAAATAATCAAAATTAATTAGTCAAATAGTCTAGTTGAGGCGGTGAGACGCGAAAACATCAAGCCTTAATGACATTTTTATGTAGGGCCGGTTTTAATTATTTTCAGTTATTTTTTAAACGAGCAATTAATTATTCATTTCTACATTCTAATTATTACTCGTACAAGATAAGCTTATTACAGTTAAAAAATGTTATTACTGTAGCACTTTGTTCAAATTATGAATTAATTATCCCAATGGAAATTTACATCGACTTTTGCTTTATCTCTAAACGCATCCATTTCTCTCCTATCTGACTTGTATTAATGTCAGCTACGTGTCTTTTTGCATAAAGAGAAAACGTTCTTAGAAATGTTAAGTGCCAAAATATTAGGGCCAGATGCAGCTCTGATTATGAGAAACACATTGAACTTCCGGCCAGTCTAAAGACACATGCTGCAATGTGATATTTCGGTCATTTTAGTACACCGTTTCCACCCCAAAACAAGTTTTTACAAAATTTATGACAACATCTTGGTGACTTTTCAGTGTACAGGGGGTTGGAAAGTCATTGCGACATATGGTCTTCTCACTCCGTATCGAATTACTTTGCCTGCTTTTCAACCCTCGGTAATTTCTCTTACCTAACAGGCAATGGCACGTTTTGTGTTTTTAGGATTCTTGTGTTTATTTTAATGGCACTTGCAACGCCGTTCTATGAAAATCGTTGGTTTTATTTTTATAGGAGGCGTTTAGGGAAAATTGTTTTCGTTTTTGCTTTTATGGGCATACCTATGATCACCAGGTTAATAGGGTTGTGCTTTTATTGACTGGCACGCATGTTTTGCATGACTTTCAGCGTTATTGACATATTAGAAAGCTTTATAAATAAAGCTGCAGCTTGGTAATCAATGTAAATATTAATTATTACTACTTAGTGAAATAAATTCTTATCAATATTGCCGCAATAACCTATTTATTCATTACTTTTTATTATATATATCGGGCGTGACAAAAAGGGCGCATTTCTGTTAACTAAAAGATGTTTTATTGTTTTGGACAAACAGATTAAGAAAATGCAAAAATAATATTGTAAAATAATACCTTATTATATCTTATCGAATTATCTGTAGCAGGGATACAAAAATATCTGCCAACGCCATTAAATACAATTTTTTACAGTATTGTTTTATTAAAATTTTGGGCTTAGTTTGCTGGAAAAATCTGGAAAAAACGATAACTATCTTGCCTTTTGTCAATTGTTGTGTGATTTTCTTTCTTCATTGTTTTTTTTTGTTTATTTTTTTTATTTATCTGATGCGTTAAAGAGCTCTTTACTACTCCTATCTCTCTTTTTTCTGTTAGTCTATAGCAAAATTTGGTTTTTATGAGATTACAGTTCGAAGAAGAAGAGAAAACGAACAAAAACAATTTGAAAAACGAGAATTAAAGGAAAAAATATGTAGAACTGGAAAATAAAAAAAGAAAACATTAAAAACAAAAAGAAATTCTAGAGAAATTGTAAGTTTAAGGTTGTAGAAAATTTGAAAGAAAAAAGGATTTTTTTTGTCGGTTCTTTCAGTGATTTTCTTTGTTTATTGATTTTTTCTTGTCTATTCTCTTATTATTTATTTCCACCTGATGCGTTAAAGAGATCTTGGATGTACTCTACCTATTTCTTTTTTCTCTGTTAATTTGTCAAAAATTTGTTTTTATGGAATTACAATTCGTAGAACAAAAGAAAGTGAACAAGGAAAATTTGAAAAACGGCAATAAAAAAAATATATATAGAAAGGGAAAAGAAAGAATAAGAAAAACGCTGACATAAAAAATAAAAATAAATCTTTCAGAAATTGTAAATTTAAGGTTGTAGAAAATCAAAAATTAAAGACCTCTTGGTCTTTCTTTTCTCTATTTATTATTTTATCTCTATATTATTTCTACAAATTTTAGGTCGCTTTTTGTTTAAGTTTGGCTTTACTTCTTAGTAATAATTTTTTATTTCTCTGTTGAAACATTTCCCATTTTTTTTTACCAATTTTACGTTTTTGTTTCCTATACAATTGTTGGGTAATATCTTTCATTACATTCTTCTCTATTTTTACTGCTTCTATTTTACTTAATTTTTTTCTATCCCAATGACTATCTGCTATCAATTCTGGCCAACCCAGTCCCAACCATTGTTTTTGTTCTGTTTTTTTTTTCGAACCATTTTTTTGCTGTTTTGCTCAATGCTTCTTCACTTCATATTTCTTTCTGCTCATCTAATTTTTATTTTAATATATCTCTTTATTTTTATTCTTTTGTATTTGGATTGTGATAACATAATATGATCTATATTGGTATCTATCTGTCCACTGCCTTTATTTATTAGGGTCATTCATATTTGGGATTAATTTATTTATTCAGGGATGTCATTTTACTAAGGTATTTTTAATAGCAACTATGTAAGTAATTTTTTGACTATTAAGGTTAAAATAAAGATTTTCTGTGCAATATACTCTTACTAAACTTGAAAACTTATAACTTTGTAAACTCATCCTTGGCAAAAATGGCCTCTGTGACTAAAATCATCAATCTTAGAACAATACATTTCCGGTTACTCAAAATTTAGAAAGAAACAGATTGTCTATCTGCTTAGGTATCTTTAAATAAGCAGCATGAAGTCATTTTAGAGCCGTTCTAGACCAAATAATAAAAATATTTTTGTATTGACACCCCCGCTAGAAATCTGTTGTTCATTATTTTAATCACAATGGACATTTTTATCGTGTCGAGCTTTATCTGTGAACAGTTTGTACCAAACTCCAAGCCACCTGCCTAACCTCATCAGCTGCATAACCACCACCATCACGAGTTTATTAGGGTTGTGCTTTTATTGACTGGCACGCATGTTTTGCATGACTCTCAACGTTATAAAAGCTTTATAAATAAATCTGCAGCTTGGTAATCAATGTAAATATTAATTATTCCTGCTTATTGGAATAAATTCTTATCGATATTGCCGCAATAAGCTATTTATTCATTATTTTTATTTTGATTTTTATTCACTGTTTTGATTTACAAGTATAAAAACAGCCTTGATCTAGTAAGACATGAATGAGGTACTGTCCGTTGCGTAACACTTGAAGGATGAACATCTGAAATTTTGAATTTGATTGTTTAAATTTTTGTATTTTGCTTTTCGTTTTCACCTCTCTGGTGACACTTGTTCAAAGTGGACCCCAACCAAGTATGTCACATAAATAGCAAAAATAACGATTTTAAATTTCACAATTTAGACATTTTTATCATCATCGATTGAATTTATGAATTTCTGAAATGTAAAAACCTCAATTTTAATTTTATGATAGTAATAATAACTGCTTTCGCGAGAATACAGCAAGATGATACGTCAAGAAGTTTTTTATTATCAATATTACTTTTATTTATTATATCATTATTTCAATACCATTTCAAAAATATTAGATATGGAACGTTAGTCCAATAATATTCATTCAAATAAAAAAGAAAATAAGAATTTGTGATTGCTGACATGGTAGTCACAAAATTTTAGTGCTAGCAATAAATATAAGCCAATTCATCAAAGTTGGGATCTTTTACGAACTCTCGTAAAAATTAAGATTTGCCAGATCTTTGCGTTTTCTTTGCTTTTATAGTTGTTGCATTTTTCTAAGAAATTTTTACTAAAGTTTTAAATAATTACAACAATTTGAAATTCCAGCAGATAAAGCGAAAAGAAACCCTCTAGTACCAAATCTCAGATATCTAGTTTAGTCAAATTTTCTTATTAAAGGTGGGCCCATGTTATGTCTATATAGTAATTCTCAAATTTTAGCGGTGTTTTACAAAGGCTGAGTTTGTATAATTCCCAGGAAATTACAGAATCTCTCCGGATTTCCGCAAAGTCAAGACCTAAAAATTAAGATTTGCCAGATCCTTGGACTTTTTTGTTTCTATAGTTGTTGCATTTTTTTTACTATCTTACTATAGCCTTTAGAAGTTTTCTTTTGGGTAGGCTCTTGTACTTTTTTTACATTCTGCTTTTCAAGCAACAATTTAGGAGCCGAAGGCGATAATTATTCCAAAAACAAATGTTTCCACAAGGTTTATTCTAAACAAATAAAAACTGTTACTTTTGGTTCCTAATTTTATTAAAAATTTTAAAATAAACATTTTTGAAAGACGGAAACAAGAGTTATTGTAAATTGCCTCTTCTAATCTCAGACTGTTTTCAATATCTTGCTCAAAGGACCATCAATTTTTAACACAATTCTTATATTAAAATAGAAAAAATATAAAGTGGCCCAAAATTCTATGTCTTATGTCTGGTATCTCCGTTAATTTGTTTAGAAAAAATGTTTTTTTTATAAGGGGCTGATTAATGTTTTAGGGTTTTATAAGGTCTAATAAGCTCTGAAACGTCAGTAGTATAGTAACGAAAATAAAAATCTAAAAAAGAGAGCCATAAATAGAACTATTGCAAAATGTCTCGTCTATACTCAAACTTTTTTTCTGCGTCTTGCTAGAAGGACTAAACAGTTTTAAATAAAATTGTGAACCGAAAAACAACAAATATAGAAAAATGTTTCTGCAATGTTTATAAAAAAAGTAAAATGAAACGCTCGGAAGAAATTGCTTTTTATACTAACAATAAGACGTTTCGCTTTGTCTGGCTTGAAGGACCATAAAATATATACGCTTTGAGAGCCAAAGGCCACATTTAATGCAAAAATAAATATTTATTGTAATTTTCTATCAAAAAAGAGTACTAACTGTCTTCTTCAGCTCCTAAATTCTATTAAAAACTTTAATTTAGATAACTAAAATAGAGATTTTTGGATGTTTGAAGCGAAAATTATTGTAATTGCTTCTTATCTACCAAGACTTTTCTCAGTATGCGGTTCGAAGGATTATTCTGCTATTAATCTAGAATTTTTCTTGGTATTTTACTATTCTTAACTTTTGTTTTCCTTTAGTAGTCGTTTTTCTAATTTATATTTTTTTCCAAATATTGTTTTTTAAATTGGACTAAAATTTGTACCTCAAGGTCCTCCCAATTGACGTTCTCAATTTCTTAAATCTTTCTGTATCGTTTGTTTTCGTTGTACTTTCTCTTCTTTTCTTCTAATCGGTGATTTTCTGATTCCTTTTTTTTTCTATAACTGTAGAATCTACAGTTTTTTTAGAACTGTCTAAACTACGTTTTAACATACATATTAATCTTCTGATTTTTTTTTCATCTTTTCTACGAATTTTTATAGAATCTGCTTTTTCAAGTTCTTCTAGATTCTACTTCTGTTTTTCTTTTTGCACTAGTTGTAATTCTCCTTATTGTTCTTTTCTCTCTACTATTAAATACCCTATTTACGTCGGTTTCATAACTCAAGTCTTTATAGAACTTTTCTTTATTTGTACATATTTAAAATCCATTTTGGTGACTTAAAAGAACGTCTAGATAATTTATTTTTGAAATCAACCAATTACAAATAGGTGTGTCAATTTTCTAACTCTTGCTCGTTTCTCTTTGGTAAAAAAAATCTAGATAAAAAGACAAATTTGTCTTTTAAGTACATGTTAAAGTCTAAGGGACAGTTTATAAAATTAAAGGACTGTTTTTTAAAATAAATGACGGTTGGCAAGCCTAGTCAGATCTTTGGATTTCTCTTGTTTCTGTAGTTGTTGCATTTTTGTAAAAAATTTTGACTAAAGTTGTAAATAATTATAACAATTCGAAACTTGAGCAGATAAAGACACCCTCTAGCAACAAAACTCGGTGAAATTAAGGTAGTTTAATCAAATTTTCTTCTTAGAGATGGGCCACCGCGTGTCCACGTAATGTCTATATGGTAATCCCCTAATTCTAGCGGCGCTTCGCAAAGGCCGAGTCTGTATAATTCCCAGGAAATTACAAAGTGACTCCGGATTTCCGCGAAGTGAAGAGACGAACGGAATTCCGTCAAAACAAGCCAATTTTCCATTTTTTCTTCTTCAAACACTTGAAGGTGTTTAATGGATTAGACGTGGGCGTAATTTTTTGTAAATCCTAACAGTTCTTAAATCGATGTTCGTGTATTTCAACAATAGAATGGCATCATTACCATAATGATATATGAAAGGTTGGACAATACATTTTTGGCATACGGAGTGAGGCACAGAAGTTTGTTATTAGCTGGTCAAGTTTTGTGGGTGGTACTTGGTAGACACCTCCTTCAAGAGGCACGGTTTCACCAATTCAATTACAATTTGCATATTTTTCGATTTATCAAAATGTATGACAATAAATTTCACTTTTTTATTTTTATCTTTAACATTTGCGTGGAGAACAAATACCAAATACTTATCTATGATGTAGTAGGACAATAAAATGTTAATGGGCTTAGATAGTCCGGACAATATTTCACATTACTTGTCATCTTATCGCACTCCCATATTTCTCACACTCAACCAATAATAACTTTGTTATTTAAACATTTCTTATAATTGCCTTGAAATCAATTTTCAAATCGCAATTTATAATCATATGGACCTCTAGTGATGAAAGGAGGAAGGAGCGGTAAGACGGCATCTGGTGTTTTGTGTCTGAACTCTCTAAGAAGCGCTTTGAAAAGAGAGGAAGAAGAGAACGCTGTTATCTAGTACAGCTCCTCTGTATCAGATGGCAGCGGTGTTTCTTTATTTTAAGCCGGTTTTTATAAAAGAGGGCAAGAGTTATTTGAAAACACAATTAGATTTTATGCATTATGCATCTTAAAGAGCTTAAACCAATTACTTTTTTTTAGTAATTCCGACTTCTAGTGCTGAAACTCAATAGTTTAATTTGCTAATTTTAGAATGTTTGTTTATTCTTATTTTTTGGTGATTAATAGTCTTGTCCAGAATATCCAGACAACAGTGGCGTAACAATGTGACTCTGGAAAAAATACAAAATGCATGTCGATATAAGGTTTCTAATTGGTAATTATTTAAATAAGGATTACTCTTCGAAAAACTGGCAAAAGTATAGAGCGTGCAAAATCGAAAATCGAGTTAGATTCAGAGATTTAAGATTTACTAAAGTTCAAGCTAATTATTTTTTTTATTCTCATTAAAAAAACAGTAAAAATTTTAGTCAATTACTTTCTTAAATGTTTATTAAGATATTGACCTGTGATTGTCAACTTGTCAAATTCAGTGTATCGTAAATTTTTAAATCAAAAGCTATTTGCACTCTTCATCGGAGGAACCAACAAAACCTAACCAATTTTCTTTTGCCGATTAAATTTACAACTTTGCTATAAATTTATATCAAAATTTGATATAAAAATTATTGAGAATGGTTCGTAATGTGGACGGCATGATCTCCTACAAAACAACTTTAAGTAGGTTTATATAACTCAGTTTAAAAAATTAGATTTTATTGTAAATTATTGTTAAAACATGTAACATTCTCGCTTTTATAGGTCTTTTCAATGACTCAGGAGTGCCGAGTATTAAACCATTTATATTCAGTTATTAACTGAAGACACCGCAAATGCAGTTAAAGATGACATTCGTTTAATTTTAAATTTAGCTATAAACGTCTTAACATAGAGACTATTTTTGCCTAAATTTTTATTTTTGTCACATCTGTGGTAGAAACCCTGAACACTGACTCAACATTGTTCAGTCCCTCATTTCCAGGTAGCTTTTTTAGTAAATTGAGATTTAAGCTTAACATTTAGAGAAATGCAACTACAGACTGGCGCTTTCTGCATTTGCTGAATATTATAATTTTATTAGTTGGGGCTTCAGAGTCAGTGAAATCTACAATAATCTTTTTTAACACTTTTTTTTCACACGTCAGGTGCTCTACTACTGGCATTTTGCGCTTAATTTTAGTGTAGAACTCTTTTACGTGTTCTTTGTTTTTTTTTTTTCTAATTTTAAAACTTTAGGGATTAAATTAAATCAATTGCTCAAAAACAATTTAGTCATAAAATACGTAAAATAGATAGTAGTTTTCGTTACAAGAATATAGAAAAAAATATCGATACAGTCAGCTTCAAAAATAAGATTTTATTCTACAATACAAAAATTAAAAAAAAACATGTAATAGTAACCTTTCTAATCTTTTCAACAATTTTTTTTGCAAAATGTAGTTAAAAACAGAACAGTTAAAAAATTAAAATATTTGCATTTTGGTAGGTTACTTACAAGCATTGAAAAATGGCATTTTTTCTTGTTTTTTTTTTAAATTACTTATCTCTGATGAGATTGGTCTTCAAAATTATATATAAAAGTTTGTAAAAAAACGAAAAATCTATTGACACACAGTTTCAAAAATGAAATTTGAATATAAATTAAATATCGCAGATATCAAGGTATTTCGTAGGTCAATTAGGCATGGTATACTCCATTTATCTTTAATTATTTATTTTGACACTATTTGCTAATGGTTTCTAACAAAAAACCATTAAAAATGGTATTAACAATTGATTATCGTTTAAAAATAAAGTATTTTGTAATAATGAAGCAAAATATTCAAATTTTACGCTCGAAATTTAACCAAAGAAAAAAATAATAAAATACATTTAGATTTTGTATTTTTACATTTATTGTTTTATATTCATTATAGTAAAATATTTGTTTATTTAATTGTTATTATGTTCGTATATATGTGTTTTACATATTTGTTCAACAATCTATTGTTTTTGCATGTATACTGCTACAGCGCAAGCTCTTTCTTCCACTCACACAGTTTCAAATTTTCTAAAAACTTTGAAGACGCTTGTATGTATTTCTATGTGGTAGAATTGCCTACTATTTTTTTAACATTAATAATAATTTATACTTTTATATGAGAGAAATTACAGGTTTAATAAAAAAAAATTGTGCTAAATAATCTGCAAATTTGAATCTACCAGTAACTAGCTGGCAAATCAATGATTTTATAATTACAAAAGATAGAAGTCAAGACTATCAAATTTCTATCAATAAAGAAAAGTTATAATAGAATACTATAGAAACACAACAAAAATTACAGCTGGTGCTAAAGTTATATTCTTAAACGTAGCCTACCTACCTACGTAGCAACATTTATTACTTCTTTTTTAATTTTTTTTTATTCAAGCATTTTTAGGGAGTGATTAATTTACTCGACTGAAAACTCTTGGTTAAGTGTCATGTTCGTAGCTTTTGTGTTAATAATTTACGATAATATTTTTAATTTGTAATGTAAAATTCTATTTTAATTAAGAACTAATAATTTTAAAATAAATTTATTTTTTTGTAAAAATTGGGGGCTTGAAATTGTCCTGAAATTAGTTTTTGTATAAATATGCGTCAATTCACACCGTTCTTCGGAAATCAGTTTACTAAGGAACTCATCGACAATAAATCTCAAACATTTTAGAAGAGAAGGTGCTAATTAAGATGTGGACTTCTTTTTTATCAACAATTTTATTTTTTTATACAATCGACGAGTCGCTGCTAATTTTCTCTGACTTATGTATACCTTCTTGGTTTCACATCAATAAATATTATTATTATTATTATTTCTACAAAGTGTTTTATTAATATTTTTTGTAGGTTTGATTGTTTATGCAGCGTTTTAAAACAAAGCTAACGTTGCGCACATTTACATTTTAATAGTAATTTTAAATTCAGGGTTTATTAGAAATGATGGTCATAATTTAACCAGTTATATATCTCATCAAGAGAAACGACTTTTCTATATACCATTTTTGTACTCATGAAGTGTGAGCAGCAATTTTTCGGTGATCCTCGACGCATGAAAAGATTGCTTTCCCGCACCGAGGTGTTTTTTATTTCCCACAAGGAAACAATTAAATTTTGCTTAAGTTATTAGTCGGTAATGGTAAAGCAACAACTTTGGCTTGGACTTCTGTTCCCAAAATCTTCCAATGAGGTTTACCAACTCATTAATTAATAAACAAAATTCTCGAAAAAGTTAGGTTAAATTGTTTTTTCTTAAAATATTGGTTTTTATTCGTTTCAAAAAAAAGATGTACCTAACTATTTCGGGAAGGAATTTTCCGCATTCGCACTAATGTACCACTCCCTGTGGTTGTGCTGCAAACAAAGTACTCATGTGGGAAATTTATCTTCCCGAACACTTTAGGTAAATAACTGTTTTGCAACAGATGTTAGAAACTTTGAATTTTGTCTCCTCTACTACATAATGCTACATAGGTCAGTGGCGGGTGTGATATTTTGTACTTAAATTTTTAATTACACTGCTCCAATAAACTAACGGACCACTTGAATTTTTTTGAAAATTGAAACATGTATTCGACCAATTGGTACAAAATTAAGAAAAATTTAACAAAAACATTTGATTAAAGTAAATTAATATCTAATGTGTCCAAATATAGAATAACAAACCGAAAACAAAATTTTATTAAAGTTACGCCGTTATAAAAGTTACAGAAAACATCTTAATATCGCATATTTCCACCTCTACTTTGAATAACCGCTGCACATCTTCGTTCCGTACTCAAAATTAACGAACTTATGTCTTCTTGATTTAAGTTATTCCAAATTTCATTTAGTTGAGGACCTACCTCTTGAAGATGGACAGAAGGATGTGGAAGATTTTTTAAACGTTTCCCGAGAATGTCCCAAACATGCTCAATAGGATTCAGGTCAAGGCTTCGAGCTGGCCAATCCAAAACATTGACTTCTGCCTCATTCAAGTAATCTTTAACAATTCGGGCAGTGTGGGGTTTTGCGTTATCTTGCATTAACAAAAAATTTGGACCAATATAAGGGGCATATGGTACGACATGCTCTTCAAAAATGTCTGTTATGTAACGGCCCTCATTTATAGAGCCATTATTTACAACCACTAACTCCGTGCAAGCTTGTAAGGAAATACCACCCCAAACAATTACTGAGCCTCCACCAAACAATGTGGTATTCTGAACGTTACTCTGTGCGTACCGCTCATTTGGTCTACGATACACACGAACACGTCTATCGTGTTAAACATACATGCATTTGGTCTACGATACACACGAACACGTCTATCGCAATTGTAAAGGCAAAATTTTGACTCATCTGTAAAAAGAACAGACTCCCAATCCTCTCTTTGCCAATTTATGTGCTTTCTAGCAAATTGTAATCGGGCTCTGCGGTGTTCTGCAGTCAATGCAGGACCACGAGCAGGAATATGGGGTGTTAAATTATCCTCCTTAAGTCTTTTTCTAACCGTTTCGGTACTGATTTGAATTCCTTCTACGTCACGGAACTCAGTTTGTAGCTTCCTGGCGGTTACAAAGCGTTCCCTTAACGGAGATATTCTTAAAAATCTATCCTGGATTTTCTTTTTCTTCCTTGCCCAGGTCTTCTGAGGTGACTTCCTGTCTCTCTGTACCTATGTATCAAACGCGAATCTGATGTATGAAATACACCAAACCTTTCACCAATTCTTCTGTAGCTCCATCCTTCCTCCAACAAAACCACAGCTTGGGCGCATTCTTCTCGAGTCAAATTTCTCATAATGTTTTTATTATTGTTTCAAATGATAAAAACTATCCACAGAACAGCAAATTCAAATAACAATAAAACGAAATTACAAATTAACACAATTTAAAAATGAAAATTATTTTTAAATTTCTGCTTAAAAAACTATTAAACTCAAAATTCTGACTTTAATGTCAAAACTTTTATTACAATGGGGAACTAGATTATGGCTTGATTAAACCTTCTCAACCAAAGTTGTCAAATGTACATAGTTTTAATTTTTTTACTTTATTTTCAAGTGGTGCGTTAATTTCTTCGAGTAGTGTATTTTATCGTAATAATGGTTGAGATTTGGAAAAAATGAAATTTAGAAAAAAAATTTTTTTTAAGTGAGACCTATCACTGTCTTAATTTTTGACTATTATTTTTGATACACCTAGTAAATTCTTGTAAATTTTGTCTAATTTTTCTTTTACAAAATATTTAGTTTTTAATCCTCTATATGACAGTATTTTTTGTCTCAATTTTAGTTCAATTAAATTTGTTTATCACAGAGGGTGTTCTCTTTCTTCTTTGAATATTTTTGTGTGGGTCCGGGTCGGCAAGTGAATACTCTTTTTCTGCTATTTTCTTTGTGGTATGCACTGAGGGCGTAGTAAAGCAGAAATGAGTGCAATTAATTTTTGTTGTTTCCTCTTTTAAAGCAATAAAAAGGATGTGGAACACCGGAAGTTACGCCACTGCTACCGACCATGTTTTACACAAGTTATTTTTAAATAGACAAGAATCTTCTCGTAGGTATTTTATGGAAAGTTTTGTAAAAATAATGACGATCATGGCCCCGGCTGAATCATCATTACAAAATGAAAATCACAATAAATCCAAGTGTTCTAAATATTTTCAATCCAATTTAAACAGTTTACATCACCTGCAGGAGTCGTGGAATTTGTTTTTGGTTCAAATTTAGCTTTCAGAATAATAGAATTTTTGAGCAAGCCCATGAATTTATTTAAAAATTTCGATTTTAACATACGTACGAGCCATGTTAAGTTATTTATTTTTAGCTCTACTTCTGGCATGAAATAGACTTGGCTATACCCAATGTTCCCTTTTAATACAGTCAAACTCATCCGCCTGTGATTCTCTAACATTCTAAAACTTCGAAAAAGGCATAAATATCTGTGATTTTTGTTAGTTTAGTGTACTTAGTGCTGTGATATTTTGAAGAATGATGTCCCGTCATGGGAAGAAACACAATCGCCGTCATCACTATATACCATTCGGCCGAAATCGTCGGGTAATTATTTAACTCCGCCGTCAGTTTGTCTAACTTACTAAATATTTACTCGAAATAGCTTGTGCACACCTGTTTTTGCTCTAAACTAAGTTTTATTGTAGTATCAATGAGATTAAAAATCGTGATCGATATCGAGTCCGTTTCATTCATCCTGCTCGTTCCCGAAAAATTCCTGCTGTATGTTTCGGACGTAAAGTCAAATACGACACACCCCCAGTGTCAGTTGTTAGAATCGATACTTGCGCATGCGTTTTTTCCTGCAACCCCACCTCGTGAAGCGTGTACAGTCAAAAGCTCAAAGCTCTACCCTATAACGTTGAGCTTAAAATGCGGCAGCGACTATACTCAACCTAGCGGCGTTCACCCGCATTACACTACGTATATTCTTGAGCAAAACATTACTTTTCCATTCAGAAAAGTTGTTCGTGTCATAAATATAGTTAATGTGGCGTTTGCCGGTGATTTGTGACGGGAGGACTCGAAGTTAGTGACCGCAAAGCACGGGTGTGCGGTCACCACTTTTACTAATTTATTAATTTAAGATATTCTCTGTGGTATAATCCTGCTTTTATTGGATGGTGCACACGGATGTGGCATTGAAATGTCGCAATATGATAGGATACAACAATTTCAACAATCAGGGATACAATAAACTGTTTACTCAGGTGAGCAACAATATCTGCATAATTATGGGATTATTCTTCAGATTCCGCAGCGATAAATGTAACAATTGGTTGAAATTCTCTACGCACGATATTTTACGTCATTGTGACGTCATGATGGTTAACCATTGGTTTTGTTGGTAAACATTGCAATGTGTACCTGATCAATTCAATTAGAAAACGGTTTGTCCAGCAGAAGCTTTATTCCTGCTGAAAATAGCGCGCCACGTTTTCCCCCTTTTAGATAAAATTCTATTCCTGCAAAATTTATCGAACCGCATAAAGGTTATCGGATTTCTTGTTTGATGGTTCTAAAAAAATTTAAACTGCTGAATATGAATTTAGAACAAACCAGTTGATACCGGAAACAGGTAACCTGATTTCCCCGGAGGATATAACACTGAAACATGACCAGTGCATGTTTTATAATTGTCAATAATCAAGATGTAGTCTTATCGACCTAAAATTTTTCCTCTCAACGTTTTATTAACCAATAAACTTGCTTTTGGTCTAGTCATTAAGAAATTTTACACAATACAAGCAATCACATCTTTTTTTCGCCACCTACATACGAAAAACCGCCAATAACCCAGAATTGTTAAATATTAATCATAAATGCGCTTGCGTATAGGAAACTTTCTTGGCGCCATTATTATGAATGCCATATAACATTTTATTGTATATCAGGGCAAAAATTTCAGTTCTTAAAGAGGTCTCTCCGAAATGAGTGCCATTCTCTCCCGGATTCTTCCGGTGGGTGGAAAAATGGCCACAGTGGGCACTCTGCCAAGCCCTATCGTAAATACATATTTAGAAGTACGCTTCGTGTCGAAAAAGTTCTGGTTTTAAATTAGTTTTCCGCTACCGTAATTAGGGAAACGTACAATGTAATAAACTTCCCCAATTATGGGGAAACTTTTACCATTAATTTGTGTTACATGTTTGTCTTAATGTGTCCCTTAAATGTTACCTGTTATGCGGGGTAATCAAAACGACTAATTGTTTGTAAATTTTGGTTACCTTGTAGAGGCATCAGTAAGTAACATTTTGAGGGTCACTGGTCGGCTGAAGCCTTGTAATATTGTCGCATGCTTGCCAGTGGCACCGCAACTAACCTATGTCCAAGTACACATCTCTGGTAAGATTTTATTAAAGTTTTGGGATCACTGTTTTGAATTTTATAGATGCACTCTAACTCTTGTGCTTTGCTCTGTTTATCAAGCTTGAAATAATTCTTCTAATAAAAAATTATAGAGTAGATTGTAGATCTAGTATACGTAAGTCCGCTTAGTAACACTGTCATAACTTACTTTACAGATAAGCACTCTAATAACAGACTTGTAGGTAAATAGACACAACCCACACTCATTGACAAATTAGATTTATTATTTCACTAGTGTGTAGTTATCTTCTCATGATAAAGTCCATATTTGCCATCGACATCATCGCTCATCATCATCATTTAGATGCCAGTTAGGTTGATTAGAGTTAGTTCACGATTTGATTAAAAAATCTTTTGTAAACATACAATAAAAGTTTTTTGTATTTTACAGGGCTCAGCTGATTCTAACTACTCTCAGCCTTCTTCGGATCTGTCGCTGGACGAGGAGAAAGAGACGTTGCGAAGGGAGAAGGAACGTCAAGCACTTAGTCAGTTGGAAAAAGCAAGAGTAAGCAGAATGTTTGTTCCTGAAAATTTTGTTCACTTTGTTACATCTTGTAAAAATTTATACACGGATAAGACTGTTTTTTTCTTAAATTTTGGCCGTCCGCCAGTCTGTTAGGAACTTGAGAGGTTTGCAAAAAAAACTGATCGATTTGCAGGAAATATTGTGCAAATAAACTGTCTATACAACTTGACATTAACCTTCTGCATGGCATAGATTTGTTTTAAAATTAGTCTGAAGGCTTTTTGGTTTTTCAGGGCTAAAAGGAAAAAAAATAAACGTACTTGTTGTTTGGTTATGATTTTTTATTTTCTTATTATCTCAATCTGTATCTAGTGTACGCTAATTCTTATAATTTTAAGACCTTCTCACATTACATAATCAATAAAAATATGAAACTGACTTGCCCCAATCACGTGCCACGTCTCACATTTCTTTGTTTACGAATATAGATTTTCAGAATCCTATTCGTTATTATGTTTATTATTTAATAATTGTGCATTTTAATAGAATATTATAGCTCATTTTATCAATTTTAACAGTTTTATGTTAAAAATGTGCGATTGACAATTCATATGTCACGTGACATCTTTTGCATTTTTGTTTTTTAAAAAATTTTCTATTGATAATTGACAGCTACACATTTTGACAATGTGGTTCTTTCCATAAATTTTTTCATTTCTGTGCTCTAAATTAAAAAGCGTTTTTTTAAAAACGATAACACAAAAATTTGGCAAAAAAGCATCGAAAAGCTTAGACTGTGCTTGTGTTGCTGTACCGTTTTTGACAATCTAGGCTCTGCAGTGTACTCTTTATTTTTTCAGTACATCTACTCTCACTATTACTCTAATTTATTTGTCTACTTGTCAAAATGAAACGACAATCAGTTTTGTAATCCTAACTTTTTTTTGGAGCGGATTTAGGCATGACCTCTATGGAGCTGCGCGAATCAAAAAGCTTTCTTAGCGGACAAAATAATTATTAAAAGTCTGATCGTAGAAGGTTATAGACAGCAATTTTTGTAACGATGATTTAAATGTAGTAATTTTTTTTTGAATTTTGTTTTTTAGTATCTTTTTTCCAGATTTTCTAAGAATTTTTCTATTTTGTTTTAGAAATTTTTTCTGAAAATATACCATTAAATTTCACGAAGATTTTTTAAAATTCTTTATGATAACATTATTTTTGTTCATCTTTTTCTTTTAGCTGTGATTTTTCAATTTTTTTTTATACACAAATATTTTTTTTCAGTTGTTTTTTAAGTATTTCTATATTTTTTTTGTACAAAGTTGTTGCTTCTTTCTTTTCTTTCATGTTTTAGAGTTGATTCAAATTCTTCTAGTCGGCGTATTTTAAATTTTTTCAAGATTCTTTTAACTGAAACTGTAGATTTTAATGGAAAAACAGTTTTTTCTTTTTAATATTGTTTAAGTTCTTTAAGAATATTTTTTTTACATAATATACTGCTCTTTTTTTCTAAAAATGGTTTTTATTTTTCTTTGAATTGCAGTTTTTCTTGTTTATTTCTCGAAATCGTCGGTTTTTAAGTTTTTCTGGTTGTTTTGATTAATTTCTTTTTGTTTTTTTTCTTATAAGCGTAGTTTTTGGACGTTTGTTTGAACACTATTTTATGTTCTGTTTTTTTTTTACGTACATTTAGTTATGGAAGATATTGGAATTATGGGAAAGTGGTCAAGAAAATTTACCTAAATTCAAAATATCGGCATCGAACAAGTGCCTAATTTTTTTTATTTTTATTTTTTTAAATTATTGTTTCAATAACCTTTTTAATATCTGCTGCATCTAAATTCTCTTTCTTTGAAAGTAATAAGTGTTTCAAAAACTTCTTGGGGGTTATCTTTAAGAGCTTATTAATCTGAACAGAAAAGTTTTTTTGAAAAAATCAAAATATGTTTTGATATATTTTTGGGTCTAAGCCGTTGTTTTAAAAAAATATTTGCAATGGTTTTTGGGACAGGTTGCATATTGTTTCACTATTTCCAGGCAAAGCTTCTCAGAGGATCTTAATGCTTTGGGGCTCCGAGTACTGCCCGGGTTTGTCTTGTCATTTAGGACGAGAATTGACCACAAAAAAAGGGTTGATTAGTTAGCCTATAAATTTTTGAGGAAAAATAGTATTTACTGCGACAAATATGCTTGATTTGGGTTGTCTTTCGAAAATTCGATCCATAAAAAAATGTATCTATCAACAGAAATTCTAATAAAAATTTCTGGATTTATTTTATATTATTTAATTTGGAGAATGTGTGAAAAGAAAAGAAAATAGAAAGCACATATCAAATGTCTAACGATCTAATTAAACGAAAAAATAAATAAATAAGAATGCTCTACGTTGGTGCTAAAAATGTAAAGCAAAATTATTTATCTGAAAATGCTACATGATTTTTGAATCAGCAAGGGTTCTAGCTTTCTGCTAGATTATCCCAATGAAATGTTTTAACTTAGAGACGTCATATCGAGATAGTACAATAGTAAATAACATAAATACTTGAAATAGGAGTAACCATTTATTAAATCAAAATTTACCAAACAAGACACTCTAGTGGATGATTTAAATTCGAGAAGAAGAAATTTTAATTTAGCCGTTAGTCTGCATCTAGAAGTCACTCTACAAGTTAGTTTTTCTGCTGGGAAAATAGTCTCACAGTTTTACTAATTCAGGAACAATAGGCCAGAAACAGGAACATATTTTGATAAATTCGTTCTGTCAGTATCTATTTTAATTTATTATCACGAAGATTGTCTGTCTCAAATCTCTAAAATAAAATCTCTATTTTATAATTTTCTAATTTTGAAGACCTTAAATTTGAATTTGAAACTGGGAGTAGAATTTGAACTTCAGACGTTAGCGGCTTTAAAGTGTCTGGTTTGTGCAAGACTACAATTTCGACAAGAATCTAGAAAAATTTCAAATACAAAACAACGTTTCAAAATAAAATAAATGTACACAAATTTGACTAGACTGTAGCCCTCGCTGTAGCCACAGCAGTTAAGACTTTTGCTATCAGATCAGAGAAAATACAAAGACGAATAACTAAAATAATAAAAAAAACTGTTACTAATGATGATTGAAGGCATTCTCTAAATTACATTAAATAAAAAGTAAACTAAATTTTTTTATTAGAATAAAGTCATGACATGTGGAAAAAAAGGGGAAAAATATTTTGTTTCATTCCTAAGAGACTGTATAATTAGTAATAAACTGCTGTGACTTTTTTTTATATAATAAGATTTAAAAAATAACTATTTTCTTAAAATCGTGGTTAGCCGGAGACAAAATATTGTATATCACACAAATGGACTAAAAAATGTTATAGTAACTCGTGTTGCTACTGAGGAACTCTGGCTACGCCCTCGTTGTCGGTAATTCCCACATTGGAGTACTATAATTATGCTTTTACTCTACCAGTTATAGTGTTATAGTGAATGATGTGTGGTAATTTGTTATAAGCAAATACTACAGTTTCTATGTAGTTTTAAATTGGAAGAGGCTGTCATCGTCTACATTTTTTTGGTGCAAATAAGAGAGGAAATTAGTCTGACAAATCAATGAGAATGTTGATGCTAAAAACTGTTTTAATGACAGATTATAAAATTTACGATGCATTCCAAGTACACGTACACGCAGTTCAAAAATAACTTGACCAGTATGTTTGGCGTCGCTTTATCGTAATAAATTTACAATATAAAAACAAAAACATTTTTATGCAGCTTCATTCTCTAAAACTAGCAAAAACTTTTGCTTGACAGAAAATACAGCTTATAAATTTTTAACACATGTGATGGTCAGTTGAACCCACTCATCTGTTCCGAGAAGCTTCGCAAACAGGAAATTACTTAAAAGTTTATAAATATTGAACCTCAAGTTGCGAAAAATAGAATCACTTAAAAACTTTTCCATTTGTTTCTGCAACTTTCCAGTTGGTTAGAATGGCACTGTTGCCCTAGTTGGTAAATATTAGCCCGTGTCACTGATCAAAAGCTCTTTGATTAAAGGTTGTAACGAGGTGAACAAAAACCGTATAAACAAAAACATCCTGTTAGTTGTTATTTGTAATGCAATTAGTAAGCTGTTCGGTAATAAAACGCTTTTAATAGGATCGTCCATAATTTAAATTCCCATCAGTAGATTTAATCAAATGTTGAATATTTCACCCGTTTTTTTTTAGACGAAACCGGTAGCATTTGCTGTACGAACCAACGTAGCTTATGACGGTTCATTGGACGACGATTCACCAGTTCATGGGTACGCGATTTCTTTCGAAGTTAGGGATTTTTTACACATTAAGGTAAGCTGTCTTCTGCTCAAAATTTGATTCTAATTAAGAGTTCAGGAGAAGTACGACAACAATTGGTGGATAGGTCGTTTGGTGAAGGAAGGCTGCGATATTGGATTTATTCCTTCTCCAGTAAAGCTCGAGAATTTAAGATTGCAACAAGCCCAGTCAAGGACTACAAAACTCTACTCAAGTAAAACAAGCTCCAGCTCTAATATAGGGGCCGCTGGTAACGATGTTTCCAGAGGTAGCACTCCTCCCACGCCTGGTATGTCCTATCCACACTCACTGCAGCGGGGTTTTTTGGTGTTTTCGGTGGTTTATTTTATGTTGACACAATTTAAGATCAACAAACAAAATTTGTGGCACGTTTTTGTTTAATTTTAAGCATTTTTGTTGTGACTACTGTCTGACTTTCTGAATCCTATCTAAATCCAATATCCTATCTACTCTTCCAATACCTCTCAACTATTTAGAAAGTAGCAGTAGATTAGAAAATTTAGATGTTAGACAGTTTTGTTTTTAAATACAAAATTGTGAATGAATGAAATTTTTTAGGGGACGAGTCTGATTCAGTTGGTAACGCTCGATCAGGCAAACCTCTTACAACACCTCCAGCTAAAGAAAAGAAAAAACCTTTTTTTAAGAAGCAGGAAGCAACTGCTCCTTACGACGTAGTTCCCTCCATGAGGCCAGTAGTTCTAGTAGGTCCTTCATTGAAAGGATATGAAGTTACAGATATGATGCAAAAAGCCTTATTTGATTTTTTAAAACATAGGTTTGAAGGAAGGTTAGTTTTCTGCTTTATAGAAATGTAGAACTAACTTTTGTTTTTCTTAGAATAATTATCACGAGAGTAATGGCAGATATATCTTTGGCAAAACGTTCGCTTTTAAATAATCCTTCAAAAAGAGCGATAATGGAACGTTCCACAACTCGCTCAACATGTTTGTCAGAGGTCCAAGCAGAAATTGAAAGAATATTTGAGCTAGCTACAACTTTACAACTCGTGGTGCTGGATTGTGATACTATAAACCATCCTTCGCAACTTGCCAAAACTTCATTAGCTCCATGTATTGTCTATCTTAAAATAACTAGTCCTAAGGTAAAACCCAGTTTAGTAAAAATTATTAAGCTTGTTCATCTTGTTTTTCTCAAGGTTTTGCAAAGGCTAATCAAATCTAGAGGTAAAAGTCAAGCAAGACATCTAAATGTACAAATGGTTGCATCAGAAAAATTAGCTCAATGTCCTCCAGAAATGTTCGATGTGATTTTAGACGAAAACCAACTGGAAGATGCTTGCGAGCACATAGCTGAATATCTGGAGGTAGGAAATTTGGTTCTTTTTTAGGTTTTAGTAAAAAAAAGAACAGAAAATAAGTTTGAAAAATCAAAAACCTTAAAATTGACAATCAAAAAATTGTTGGAACCTCTTTTAAAGGCTTTTCAAACGTAAAAGAAATGTTTTTTTGCTCAGAGTAACTGAGTGATATTTTAGTCTTACGTTAATTACGTTAATTTAAGAAGTTGTATTAGTTTATTACATTAAAAATAAATTTTAATACGACACAAAGGTTTTCAGGAAGTAATAAAAACTAATATACTATGAAAATTTGTTTTAGAACACATTTGATTTCAAACAAAAAAAAATTTGGCACGTATAAAGATTTAATTTAATTTCTTCTAATAAATCAGATTTGAACAAAGAGTGTAACCGCCAGAAAAGTTATAAATTGATTTTGTAGAAACATTTGCCAATAAAAAATCTTAAAATTTATGTTCTCAAGTCTAAAGTATAAGCCTGTTTTAAAATCTTCCAAAAAGGAATCTTTTTCATGGGTTATATGTCGAAGTGGTAGACAAAATATCCAGTATTCTTCTACTGTTAAATGAAAAGGTGGAGCCAAAAGGTGAGACGTGCACCAATCAATACTGCTCAAGGAGGTAAAGGCGTTGTCTAGTCAACGAAACAAGGTTTGACGTAATTTTGAAGAGAGGGTGATATAGAAACTTATGTTCAAAAGACTCAAAAGACATTTAACTTCAGACTAATGGTTTTGACTTAACTTTGGCTGCCAATGTTTATAAAATGTGCTCTAGAATTTTAAAAAATTTGTTTTCGAAGAGCGATTTTTGATTACAATTTTTATAAAATGCCTCTTGTAGTTTAAATTTCTATAAATTGTTGCCGGTGGCTCTTAGTTTTTTTAAAATGTCTCTTATGGCTTCTGGTTTTTATAAAAAAGTTACAAAATATTTCTTGCTTATACTGGTTTTTATACAATGCTTTTTGTCATAGACAAATTTTATAAAATGATTTTTTACACAAGGAGATTATTGATTACAATTTTTATAAAATGTTTCTTGCAGTTTCAGTTTTTATAAACTGTATCTGTAGTCCTTGTTTTTATAAAACGTCGCCTACAGCTTCTGGTTTTGTTAAAAAAATCTTTAAAATGCTTGTTGATTACTGTTTCTATAATTGTACATTTTTTTAAAATGTGGCTTACAATTTCTAAAATGGTTTTTTATAAAAAGGCGATTTTTGATAGCCACTTTTATAAAATGTTTTTGTTTATATTAATTGCAGCTGTTACTTTTTATAAAATGTCACTTATGGTTTCCGGTTTTGACAAAAAAGCCTATAAAATGTCTGCTTTTGATTATGATATTTATAAAATGCCTTTTGTGACAGTCAATTATTACAAAATATAGTCTACAATTTGTAATTTTTTTTACAGGCAATTTTTGATTGGGATTTTTATAAAATGTCACTTACGGCTTTTAGAATTTATAAAAAAAAAGTTTTTGTTGATTTTAATTTTTATAAAATGTTTTTTTGTACAGCTAATTTTTATAAAATGTCTCTTGCAGTTTAAATATTTATACATTTTTGCCTGTGGCTTCTAGTTTTTACAAAATCTTACATATGACTTCTGATTTTAATAAAAAAAATTATAAAACCTTTGCTGTCTATTTTGATTTTTAAATAATGCTTTTTGTTACAGCCAATTTTTATAAAATATTGCCTACAATTTCTAAAATGTTTTTTATAAAGGAAGAATTTTGATTGCGGTTTTTATAAATGTTTTTTTTAGTTTCCATTTTTATAAATTGTTTCTATGGTTTCTCTATTTTATAAAACGGTTTCTGGTTTTGTTAAAAATGGCTATAAAATCTTTTCTGTTTCTTTTAATTTCTATAAAATATCTTTTGTTACATTCAGTTTTTATAAAATGTGGCCTACAATTTCTAAAATATTTTTATGTTATCGAAAGGCAATTTTTGATAGCGGTTTTTATAAAATGCAGTTTACAGTTTCTATTTATATAATTTGTCACCAACAGCTGTCGGTTTTTACAAAATATCACTTGCGGTTTCTAATGGAGTGTACAATCTTTAATATATTTTTTTAAAAGGCGATATAAATATAAAATGATTATTGCAATTTTTACTTTTATAAATTATGACCTGTGGTTTTCAATATTCTTAAAATGTTTCTTACGGCTTTTGATTATGATAAGAAAAAGTTATCGGTTGATTCCAATTTTTATAAAAAGTCTTTTGTTACATCAAATTTTAATAAAATGTGGGAAACAATTTTTAATATATTTTTTTTACAAAACGGCGATTTTTGATTGCTGAATTTTTATAAAACGTCATTTATGGTTCCTAGTTTTGATAAAGAAGGCTATAAAATGCTTTTTGTGAGAGCCAATTTACAAAAAATGTTGCCTGCAATTTTCAAAATGTGTTTTTACCAAGGGAATTTTTTTATTGCGGTTTTTATTAAATGATTGTTGCTGTTTTTATTTTTACAAATTTTCGCTTGTGGTTTCACGTTTTTATAAAATTCTAACTATGGTTTTTGAAAAAAAAAATATATATATAAAATATTTTTTGTGGATTTTTATCTCTACAAAATGCTTTTTGTGACAGTCAATTGCTATAAAATGTGACCTACAACATCGAAATTATTTTTTTCAAGGATTTTTGATTGCGGTTTGTATAAAACGGCTCTTGTTGATTCAATTTCTATGAATTGTTGCGTGTGGCTCTCAGTTTTAATAAAATGTTATTTATGATTTCTGGTTTTGATAAAAAAAGCTACAAAATATTTCTTGTTAATTCTGATTTTTATAAAAAAAATATATAGTCAATTTCTATAGTCAATTCATATCCGATAGAGGGCACAGAGTAGGAACGGCTCTCTCACGTCCCGACCACGATAGAAGCAACACGCGTATTAAAAAAAGTCCTGTATTTAATCTATTGTATTCCGATTTTCTTTATAATAAACTTCATTAAAAGTTACAAATGTAGTCTACAATTTCTAAAATGAAAATCGATTTTTGATTACGATTTTTATAAAATGCCTCTTGCATTTTCTATTTTAATAAATTGTATATTAGCTACAACTTTTATATACTCACCAATTTTTGAAGAGAGTTGCGATGATTTCTCGATTGTCGACTCTAGGTTGTTTTTTTTTCTGATACCTTAACTAGGACAAGTTTTTTACTGTTGAAACATCGATTTTCTTGGACTATTTTGCAAATTGGTTTTCAGGCGTATTGGAGAGCAACGCATCCAGAAATGAACGTTTCAAACGTACCACGACCGATAGGAACTTCACCACAAGCTTCTCCGAGTGGGGACCAAGGCAGACCCACACTACCAGGTACAAATTTCATCCGATTCTTCATCCATTCTAAAAAATCAACCACACTTCAGACTGAATTATAGTTCAAGTCTAGTGCTTTCATCTAATTTCTAACAAGCATCAATAAACTGTTCACTAACAGCTAACAACTTTCTTACAGCACACCATGATGTATACGGATACTCTCATGATTCTAGAGGTAGTCACGCAGGTGTTAGATACATAGGGTTGCAAAGTTGGGATTCAGTAGACTCTCTAGAATCACTTTCTTTCTTATAAACCACTGCATGATTGTTTTGAATTATGCATCAATTGTTGTTTCTCATTATTGTATTTGGCATTAACTTAGCTTAGTTGCATTGAAATTGTCAAGAATCATGTTACTACACTTTGAGTTTTTGCTAAAAAAAAATAATGTAACTCGTGGGTCCAGTATGAGAAATGTGATGATCTAAATAAATTTCTTGTTAAATAAGAGTTTTTCTTTTACTTTTATTTTTGAACTTTTCAGATTTTTCCGGGTCAATGACACCGATTTCGACTAATATTGTAGACTAATGTAATTTTCAACCAGGTTCAGTTTGCACGGTTTTAATATTTTCTGTTTCTTTTTTTCTTTTTTCGATCGCTTCGCTCTACTTAACTGCTACGCTTTCGCTATTATTGCACTAGGCGAAGTACCACCAAGTCCTGGTAAAATTTGGCGGGGTGGCTCCACTGACTTATTTGCTTAGAGCTGAGTTTTTGTAAGTAAGAGTTTGAGGTTGAGTAGTTAGTCTTCACCAAAAAGTTTGGTTTGTTTTGGAGATTTAATGTTTTGCCTGACTTCCTCCCAAAAACTTGTGATATTCTAAATACGATTCTTGTGGCAGTTTCCACATTTCATACGTCGCACACGAGAAGTAGACCGAGGTTGGAGCGAGACCGTGAGTATGAAGATTACGTAGAGAGGGATTACACCCACGCCAACACTCATGGAATGCCCCATCATGGCGGCGACGACTACAGGATACCTCCAAGAGATCACAGAGCTGCTCGAGAGGAGGAGTACCCGACACATAGGGGATCTTCAAGGAGAGCTCTGAACGCTATATAGTGGAGGCTTTCTACGGAACAGCCAATTGAAGAGGAAATGCATGATGATCTTTCTCCGAGAGCTGAAACGTACTACAAACCTCAGATTCCAAAAGAGTACAGAGATGATAGGCTGGAACGGCGACACGATCCTGAAGAAAGAAGAAAACTGGAGGAAGAAAGAAGATACGGGGGGAGGAGTAGATACCCGACTGAGAAGAGTAAGCAAGAAGGAAGAAATTACAGGAAAGAGTTGTTAGAGAGGTTTGCTGATATGGATTTTGAAGAGCATCATGACTTCCGAACACATCAAAGGTACTATGAATAAATTTAGATATAAAAATTTTGGCCTAAATTATTGAAATTCTGTACAAAATGCAATTCAGAGTATCTTTGATGCATTCTTCAATGGGATGTTCCGTAATTGTGATTAATTCTTACTATAAACATTAAAAATTTTGACCAGTTTGGTGCCATATTTGAGTAATAGCTCAATTTTTAATCAATCTATTATTGACATAGAATATTCAAGCTTTAAACTGTAGCTATACTTAGGATTTTTAAATTTATTTATAAGGAATGGTATATTGTTGAAAGCAGTATAAATTTATGTATTTTATATATTGTAAAATAATTAGCTTAAAAAAGAACTGAGATATTATACTTTTAACGGAAAGTGTACTCTGTACTGAGTGGTTATAATTTTGTTGCTTTTTTTTTCATAGTTTCATGATACCTACGTGATATTAACGTCAAGTATTTGACTGAATCTAGGAAAATCTAGTCAAGTTGAAGTTTGTGCACTGCTGTTAGAAATGTTATGAGAGTAGATAAAAATGCATGAGGCATCGAGGCTTTGAAGAATAGTTACGAATTCATGATAAACCGTATCGTAATATTTTTTAAATAAATTACTAGACCGATTTTCAGTATTTTATCACTTACACTAGTTGTTTTTTCAAATAATATTGATGACAATCAAAGTGTGTTTTCTAATTTAGCGTTAGTTTAGATCGATTTCGACACCAGAATATTCTAAAAATATTTAGTTAGAATCTGAATTAGTTAGAAACCCGAGAACGTACAAAAATTCTTTTTAAAAGGTGAGTGATAAAACAACTGAAAATAAATAGGCTTTACAAATTGTACATTTCGAAACTGCATGTGCCACTATAGTGGTAAATATCACTGACCAATTTCACTACACAAACAAAATATTTGTATAGTAGTAGATCTGTGAAATCCTTTAGGTTTTGCACTTGGCCCTAACAAAGTTACAAAACTGAAGATATTGTGACTTTGTTAGTTGCAGTTTCTTTTTGATTAGGAGTTAGGGCCCCCGGTTTTTTTTCAAATATTTTATTGTAACTAGAGTTAAAAATACTATAACAAGGTTTCATATGCTGTTGATATTGAATGAGTCTATTGATATTTCAAAAAATATAAGTAATTAATATTTAAATAAAGAGCTAAAATTTGATACATTGTAAATAGCTATTAAATATTGAAAAATCTATACTACTGATAAATTACGTTTTTATTTAGATCGAATAGCTAGGAAGACATACTGTTTTGTTATTTGTGTAAATCAATTTTGTATATAATCTTAGTTGAATACGTTTATCTAAATGCCTTGCTGTTATTTATGATTTCTTTTTATATAAGTATCAATTCAAATCATATGAATGTAAGAATATGGTGAAAGGCACTATTGATGTGCATTTTTTCTAAATAAAATACATATATTAAAACGAGAAGTAACATATTTATTAACCATCATTTCGAATATTTTGTTGCTGCTGATAAACCTCTGCTTTATCAATTATACAATTTTTAGGTATTTCAGGAGCAAAATTAGCGCAATGATAACAATTGCTTTTTATTTTAAGAGCTACCGATTGATACAAAAAAATCACGACTTGAATGGTCATTAGATTTTTATAAGATGAAAACGATATTCTTTGGTTTTAACCACAATTTTTTTTATTTTATTGTTAAACTTTGTCATAATTTTAATGTATTTTATTTGAGTACTATTTTCCCAAAAGGTAATTGTTTTTCTATCTATATCTTCTGAGAGAAACCACTATTTATATTAAAATGTGGTCAAAATAACAGAAAATTTAAATCGGAGGAACTGCAATTCAAGATAAATTGACTGAAAAAGGAAAAAGTGAAGGCTAGGGTAGAGTGTCATGAAAATTTTATAAAAATAAATTATTTATTTAATTAAATAGAATACAAATAAATATAAAATAAAGCTTAAATAAATGCGAACGAGACAAATGCCTCTCGCACAAATATACTTAAAAAACTAACTTAAATTCAATTATTTATCGAAATTTTTGCAAAATCAATAGCTAAAAAATATTTCTATTATTAGTAGTTAGGACTCTTCAATATAATGATAAGTGAATATTTTTTATGACTTTCAGATTTTTTATTCAACAATTTATAACAAATTAAAAGGAAATATTGGCTTTTTTGCCATCATAATATATTCAGTAGTTGGTAATTAATAAAAAAATATTTTGTTTAGTAAATAATTAATAAATGTACATATTTTTAGCGTAGTTATCTAATTTCGTCTCGGGTTCGTCTGACTAGGTAATTTCAAAAACGGGACCCGAAACTGAAAAAAAAAGGTAAATAAATAATAAAACAAATTAAGTACATATCGAAAATTTGGCACCAGTTAAAAAATAGAGATAAACAATTCTATAACACAATTATATCACAATACTCAAGGCTTAATTAAGGCATTTCCTTTTGTAACAACTGATGGGTGGCGAGTTTCTTCTTTCTGCTTCTTTCGGACCTACCTTTAATCCTGAAATTGGTGCATTTTTTTCCTGTGAATAGCTCGCTCTACTTTTTTCGGACCTACTTTTAATCCGAATTTCCAGCGATGTTCTTGGACCTCCCAACCCCAATAAAACAAAAAGGATTTACTTTTAAACGTTTATTTTTTTTCGAATTACCAATAACTGTAGAAAATTTGGTTATCTCTGTGTTATTTTTATAGATTTTGGAAAGCAAAATTCGTGTCTGCAGTTGCGAGATGATTTTGGTCGTCAAATTAATTTTTTGATATCAAAAAAACGCTTAGTTGTGAGCCCTGAAAATTTTTTAGAGTTGAGTTGTCAAATACTGTCTTTTCTTTTTTATCAATTAGCTCAAAAAATTTTTTGTTGCTAAAGACTTTTTAAAAGAATCCAAAAAAATTAAGAAAGAATCAATTTGTGCCATGTTTTTGACATTTTGACGGCCAAAATTTTCGCTTCTGGACGTTTAAATAATACTTAAACATAATTAAAATAAAAGAGTTACATTTTTATTAATAAATAATAAGTAAAAGTACTTATCTTTAAAGTTTAGGGTAATGATGTGTTATCTTCTCGGGTTGATCTGACCTTCACAGCGGACGTGGACACTTGGTAATTCTAAAAACAGCACCTGAAGCTGAAAAACGTGTATTAATAAAAATGTAAATAAACAATAAATCAAATTTGATACCAGTAAAAAACAAAGATAAACAGTTTTATAACAAAATAATATTACAATAATCAAGTTTTAGTTAAGGCCAGTTTGTCTGCCACAACTGATAGGTGGCGAATTCCTTCCTTCTGTTTCTTTCGGACCTACTTTAATTCGGATTTCCAGCGATGTACTTGGATCCTTTTTTCAACCCTAATAAAACAAAAAGAATTTACTTTTAAAACATTTATTTCTTTTTTAATAAGGGGTAGAATGGTACTCTAAAATTAAAACATGTAAAATAGTTCTGTTATTACAAATAACTATAGTAAAATTGTTTATCTCTGCTATTTTTGTAAATTTAAAAATGTTATATTTGTAAATACGTTTCAAAAATACTTAAAAAAAATTAAAACAAATGTGATATATGTGATTTAATAAATAATAAATAAAAGTACTTATCTTTAGAGTAGTGAAGTGTTGTCTCCTGGGTTGTCTGACTTTCATAGCAGTCGTCTATAATCTGGGACTAGGCAATTCCAAAAACAACACTTGAAATTAAAAAATGTGTAAATCAAAATGTAAACAAACAATGACAAAACAGTTAAAATACAGAGATAAGCAATTTTATAACAAAATAATATTAAAATAATTTTCTGTTACAATTGATGGGCGGCTAACCCTCTCCGTCTGCTTTTTTCGGACCTACCTTTAATCCTGAAATTGGTGCATCTTCTTCTGCTATTAAGTGACAAGCCCCTCTTCTTTTTTCGGACCTTTAATCCTGATTTGCAGCGATGTCCTTGAACTCACCCAATCCTAATAAAACAAAAAGAATTTACTTTTAAAACGTTTATTTATTTTTTAAAAGGAGGTGGAAATGGACTATAACTAAAACACGTAAATTTATTATTACAGCAATTACAAATGAGGGTGGTAAAATTATTTTTTGTATCTTATTTTTGTTGATTTAAAAATTGTAATTTGTAAACACGGTGATAACAGGAATTCTCTGAATTAGAGTCGGCCTTGCGTCTCTTAATAGATCGAACAAAACTGTCAAAAGTATGACAGATCAAAGCTTATTTTATTCGGCAAAATTTTTGTTCTCAATGTATAAAGAAAAATAAAAAGTACTTATCGTTGGAAAAACGATGTATTTTCTTCTCGAGTAGCAATACTGGCTAAATAAAAAACACCAACAAAAAGTGACCTAAGCTTAACTATATCACTTCTTTAATAGATAAATCATGGTACACATTATCTAAATTACTACAACAATGTGTTTAAATAAAATTGTTATCAGCTTTTGTTAAGAAATTACTAAAATTAGAGTCTAAATGCTTTGAATAGATACACATTTTTCACAATAAGAAACTGCACCATCAAAAACGCTTAAATTTATTTAAATAAATAGAGCAATTTTTATGTTTTTGACACTCGATTACTGCAACAACTGAATAAAAGAAATGCTCTCCGAAATTTTACGCAACAACAAAAAATGAAATCAAAAAGTGTACAATTTATCGCGATGCCTGTGACTAAATAATTGAAATTTCCAACACCAATTATTTACTCTGAATTTAACTCGTTTAATTACGAGTTGTATTACCATATTTTTTAATTATTATTTATTTAAAAACATAACATTTTAATACCAAATTTTTTCTACATATATTGCCACACAAAAATTTTTCAAAGTTTTTCATTAGTTTTGGACATTCATTTCAGGCAGTTGGTTTTTGGACAAAAAATTAAAATTTTAATTTAAAAAAGTCTTCTTAAGTTAGAAATTCTATAAAGGTTTTTTCATATTTTTATATTTATTGTTCAGTATGCTTCAAAATTAATATCACACTTGAGGGCCAGAGACTTCACCACTTGGTAACAACAGCATTTAGTCCTAGTCAGTTATAGGCTCTTATTAAATTAAATAAAATACAAACATTAAAACGAGAAGTAATAAATTTATTAACCATTTCGAACATTTTGTTCTTGCTACTACAAAAAAATTTGTTAAAAATACATTATCTAAAAACATTAACATTGTTCAAAACTTTTTACAACCATATTAAAATAGATTTATCTATATTTTTTGTACACACACTCTTTAAAAAACCTATATTTACAGTTCATACATTTGTTCTAAAATGTACATTGCGAGAATCTATTAGGGATTTATTTTGGGCATCTCTTTCTGACTGACTGTAGTCGAAATTGAAGCTTCAACATTATCTCTCTCCTCTTCTTCATCAATAATACTAATATCTCTAATTGAGGGCCGATGACTTCTCCTCCAACCTTCAGGTACTTCAGGAAATTTAGTTTTGGTTAGGAGACGAGGTCCACCAATTGTGATCAAGATTGCTCCAGTTGGTGCAGTTAACATTATAGACAATACACAAACCATTAAAATCTTTTCGGCATACCCGTATTCTTCTGAATTTTCTTGTACAAAACCCAGAGTTAAAGGACCCAAAGCAGCCTTTAAAATATTTTTATAACACTCAAAAAAAATTGGAAGAAATCTGCTTTACCTGAACTGTAGCCTTCGACATTAAAGCTAACGACGAAAAAATTTTTTCTTTCAAATTTAATTTACACCCAATTCCTAGAAGTAGTGTAACAAGAATTCGAATTATTATCCCAACTAGTAAAATCCCGATTCCGATTGAAACAACATGTCCATCGAGTTCTTCAAGTTTGATTTGAGCTCCAGTAATACTGAATAAAATCGGTTCAAAAATCATCCAGAAAATTTCAAAAGCTGTAGCTGCTGGATTGTCCTCAATTTCCCATCCTTGTCTCGACCAGCAGTAAAGTGAAACAAAAGCAGCAGCAACACAAGCTAAAGGTCCTGCTCCTCCATATCCGATTAACTCACTTCCAAAAACAGAAATCATTCCTCCGATTAATAACAGCAGGACTCGGAGAGGAACCATAAAAGGATCATGTCTTTCAGGGGTGTAATTACTTATCAAGCCCCAAAGTAACCCAAACCCTAAACCTCCAATTACAGAAATTGGACCTTGTAGGATTTGAAACGTCAAAGAATCATTTGAAAACATTATACTTTTAACAATGCCAAAAATTGCGACTGAAATGGCATCATCAATTCCTGATATTGCGATAATCAATGTTGGAATTCCTTTAGCAACTCCGTATCCTTTTTTTCTCAGTCTGAAAAGGCAAGGAACTATGACAGCAGGAGATACAGCTGCTACGATTGCTGCAAGGAGAAGACTGTAATCCCAGGGTAAATATAGGAAGTAGTGAGAAAGAACTGTTATGATTCCAGCTTCAACAAACCAAGGACCTAATCCCAGTTTAATTACTGTAAATTTTAGTCGTTTCAAAGCGTTGGGATCTAAATCCAATCCAGCTCTGATTAAAATAATAACAAGGGCTACATGCCTACAAAAAAATTTGTAAAAAAAATTTAAGAGAGTTACAAATACCTTAATTCCTTTGTGATGTGCTCAAAAGTGTGATCAATGTTTACAACTCCGATATTTTGTAATAGAAGACCCGTAAAAAGCATCCCGGTTAATGCTGGTAGTGTTGTTAAACTCATCAACCATCCCCCAAAATGTGCACAAATAGATAACAAAATTATTTGGAATAGGTGGCCTCCAGGTGCTGCAGTTTCTCCAACTATGGCGAAAAGTATGCACCAGGATAAAGTCCCGATTAGGAAAAGGGCAATAATCCTGGAAAACTGCCGGTAAGTAGGACAGAAAGGATAAGGACAAATTTTTGACCAAACAGGGGGCTGCCACGAAGGATGAGTTTCTTCTTGTCGACATTTTAAACAAAATAAATACCACCAGGATCTAGAATTTTTTGTGGATTATTGATTAAACAGTGTGGGGTACTAACCTATCGTCTTCATCATCGATATCCGAGAATTTCGTTTTGGAATGTACGGATTCTGTGACTGAATGTTTTTTGGCCTTTACGTCACCGTTAATTTGTTTACCACTATCTGTAAATATCACCTCAATATCATACATTTTGACAAGAAGAGGGTGTTGTGTTTTCACGTGCACATTTGTTTATCTCGACTGGTGGGAAAAAGTAGCTACAGTATCGGTAGTTTTTACATAAGTCAAGGAATTTGCGGAAAAAAAGTAATTTGTCAGCATTGTTAAAAATGAATTTAATGATAATGAACCAATTAGGTAGATATTGTAAATATTGTAGCGTATTTACGAAAGCGTAAACAATTGAAAAACAAATATGGAAATGCGATTATTGCTTCGAATTAGTCACAATTTCTATCTAAACAAAGATATATTTATGTGACAAAAAAATAACACAGGAAGGTAATATAAATAACTGATTGTTTAAAAATTAGAATTTAGTGTTATTTAAAAGGTAGCCCAGTCAATTTACGCATTGTACCTCGCATCAAATGGGGTAGATGATAGTTTTATCTTAAAATATGATTTACATGATTGAGGCCTACAATAATGATATCAGGTTTTTGACCTCGACCAACAACAAAATGCTTAAAATTCTCGAAAAAAGAGTTTTTTTTGCTTTATTAAGATCTTATTTAGTGACGACCGGTGAATTTTTAAAACTCTGCATTTTGAAAATGGAGCATGGAACCTAAATTTCGTTAGAAAAGGTTACTATTGGGACAAACCTCAGGGCTACTGCCAAAAAATAAGTTTGATTAAAATTAGATTTTTTAAGAAAGTGTGCCCCTTCTAATTATTTCCAAAATTATGAGACAAATTGATTCCTGACTATTCTTTTAAAAAAAAGGTATGAGATAATCAAATTTTACAAAGAGGATATTAAAAAAAAATTAAAATATAAATGCTTATAACTTTTTCTATAATTGGTATTTTGGAAAAGAAAAACAAAAAACCGGTCATGAATTTGTCTCATAATGCTAAAAAAAATCGTCACCGATCTAATATAAGTCGTTTCGGAAATACCTAAGAAAGGAACACCATTTTTGAAAAACAAAAAAAAAACTAATTTTGATTAAACTTCTTTATTTTTAGTTTGAATAGAAATTCTTTTAAACAGATTATTTTCTGTTTCTAAAATACAGTGATTCCAAAATTCATGGACCGCCACTGGTTTTATCCTTTTAGTGTTAGAGAACTGTTTGAGAAGCACTGAACTATGCCTGAACCTGAACGCAAAGCGATCAATTGAATAAGTACAATTTTTTACATTACTGTTATTAATTATTTAGAGTCTAATAATGAAAAGTTTGAGCAGAAAAGAAAGAAAATAAATGAAAATTGACAGTCTGTTAGTTTGGATAAAAAATAGATCGGCTAGCGCCTCGTGTTTGCAATTTTTCACTCGCGCGATATCGGTTACTGTTCACACTCTTGCATCTATAAATAACTGCTGCGAGTTACTACAAAGCCATGCTTTTAGCACTAGTTAAATTAATAATAATAAATTTTGGAAAATGTTTTAGAAAATATTTGAAGGCTAGGTTTCTTTACCTTTTGGTGGTTTGTTAATGAGTCATTTTTGGGGTCAAGTTATCTTTTTTTGGACAAAGTATGACAAGGACACGTGTGTGTTATCAAATGATATACGGCAGTGATAAGTTAACAATTTGCTTTTGGTGCTTTATTTACAATAAGTGCAAATAAAAGAAAATTTTACCCCACGCCGAAACTGCATAACAGCAAAATGTTTTTTTCTTAATCTTCTGATCTTCTTTTGCTTTACCTTGAAATGGGATGAATATGCAAATAAAATTTTAGTAAACATTAATTAAAAAAGATATAGAAAAGCATGCATTCTTTGATCTTTTTGTCTCGTTCACAATTCAATAGTTCTTATCCTAGGTCATGAAAATCGATTATCTCACCACTATGTCCTGATAAGCTGAGATTTTCAGCAGCGTGTGCATTATGTAAAATACTTTTTTTCTGTACCGGTCCAGTTTCTGCATATTCTGAGTTGGCTGATACTTTGCGACTTCTTGCGGGAGATTCAAATGCTAAATTGTCGTGTCCATGGAGGCTTTCATTTATGCTAACTTTTCGATTATGTGGAACTTCTAAGTGGGAGGTCGGTGATGGTTCTTGGTTTACTGCCATGTCTGCAATGAATTACAAATTTCTTGATTAATATTACATGTCTTCGTGAAACAGCGTCAATGTCATTTCTCTTGAATTTCAGTTAAGAAGAAAGCATATTGTGACGCGAACGACTCAATTCTAAGAAGCGGTGAATCAGAGTATCGAGTATTGTGTTGTGGACCGCTCACTTCTAGGAACTGAATAGAACTTCGAGTATTATTTACGTTTTGAATGGGTTTATTTATTCTTGTTTACGTCGGCATTGTTTGTCGCTATTGTGATTGAATTCCAATCATCTTGCCGAATTGAAATAATTCAGGAGAAACGCGAGAAAATACTCGAAAGTTCTGGAAAGAGTCCATACCCCTATATATATGCGAGACAGCGAGTCAGTCAGTCAGTCTGGTTTTGGGAGAGCGACATAAAGGCGAACTCCGGCGATATCCAGCGAATTTAGAAAGTGATAAATTAAAGTGTTTTGTGTTCCGTTAGTGATATAGAATATTAGCTGTGTTAATTAGTTGTAATTAATTTGATTTGTAAATAAACTTGCCGAGAAATTATCTCCAGCTCTTTAAATCAGAAACCCACATATAATAAACGTCACAATATGTTATTATAATGCGAGTTGTGATTCATGAGTTAAAGACACGTAGAGAGCATAGAAAGGATGTCCGTTAGCACCATTTACGGGATCGGAAAGTGCTAGTTCACTTCATGAATCAGTTATAAATGCAAGTTTCGTTTTTAAATCGAGCAAAACTTTAAGGTCTTTCATATGTTTCAAGGATCTTCTGATTGCTGATTATTTTTCATTTAGTACATGAAATTTTTATAGAATCTATTATTTTGAATTTCACACGCAATTTTAATGAATCATTGTTTCGGAGAGTTACCATACATAGATATTAACTTTATTTACAAACGATCACTTCCGTTGAATCAAGTCTTTGTGATAATATACCGTAAGTTTTGTCACAATAATAAAGTCAAAAATATTTTTTTTTAATTTCAAAGGTACCAAGAGACTCAACTGCACGGAACAATTGCACTAAAGATTTGCCTGGTTTCAAATCACCGATTGCGCTTTGTCTTTGATAGCCAGCCGCGGCATTAAACTATTTATACTTTGTAGCTTAATTAAACAGCTGGATTTATGCAGTGTCATCAATTTTTCTAAATGAATGCAGAAACTAATAACTTTAGGAGATTTTTTAAATTACAATAATGGTGGTATATCTGCATTTTTATCGGATTTTCCGAGCGACGCCACGTGGTGCCGCCATTTTGATTACAAAAACTGTGGCAGACTTTATACCACGAAAAATAAAATTAAATGGACACACAGAAGACACTTATACGGAGCTATATTACATAAAGTTAGCAATTCATGTTTTTGTGTAAATCCTTGACGCAGCTGCTGTTATAAATCTGCTGTGAAAACTGAAATGATAAATAATAAAGCCCTAAATGTCGGTGTATTTACAGTCTCTAACTAGGTACTTTAATAGC
The DNA here is from genome assembly GCA_029207805.1 of Tribolium confusum. Taxonomy (NCBI): domain Eukaryota; kingdom Metazoa; phylum Arthropoda; class Insecta; order Coleoptera; family Tenebrionidae; genus Tribolium; species Tribolium confusum. Next base: position 5,904,247 of record JALGAY010000004.1, read on the forward strand.
ATCAGGTTTAAGTGTCTAAATGATCACTAAAACACCCTTGTTATTGTACCTTTTTTTATATAAACAACAGAGCTCTTACGTGTTGTTTGTAAAAAAGTAGAAAATCTTATAAACTTTGGTAGAGAATGGCGGCTAATATTTTATAATTTGGTTTTCAGAGATCGCCACTAGCAAAGCACACAGAGCGAATAAAATACTAGATATACAATACCAGAAAACAATTAAAAATATAATTTATATTGATTACTCTTGTATGCTCAAGCACATATGAATTAACCTTTGAACTATTTGCAATAAACCCAATAATAGCCCTTGTTTAGGTGACTCTAATAAAATAATAATTTTTGATGGCATTTTTTATTTAATAAGGAAACAATGTGACTTTATGTGACATTTGTGATCTCTTTTCTTTTATAGTATTATAGTTCTTTGGTTTTACGTAAGTTTATCGCCTAATTTCAAACCATTCAGAAATTATTATATACTGAGTGTCCCATATTTGACCTTTAATACTTTTTTGGATTAATTTTTTTAAATTAAACTAACTAAAATTTATGAAATGCCTACACTAAGACAGATTAAGTTTTTTTATTTATATTTTGTTTAATTTAGGGATGTACACTATAAAAACCTTATACCACAAGTGTATACAGCGTGTTCATTGAAAAATTGAACTTTTTAAAATATTCTAAGAACGTTAAAACTAGCAGAAACACTGTATAAATCTGTGTTAGTGCGACTGATAAATTTTCTTTCCAAATTTTATTTATGGTACCATCCGGATGCCAACCATTGATAGCATTGGTAGTTGAGTTTTAGTAACATGATTTTGGTAGAATATACAACTGAATCTTCTATATAATTGTTTAGTTTTTTAAATCGAAGACCTTAACAAGGACAACGCTATTTTCATAATGTATATGTATACATTATTGTATACATATTTTTGTATTATTGTATTTATACCCTATTAACGATAGTGTTAAACCTTATTTAGGTTTGTCGATGTTGAACCTTATTTTATTATTTTAAGGCAGATTTGGCACATTTAACACTAATTTTTTTCTTAACAAAACAACAGATTTTTTTTCATAAACAAAATATTTATTGTCACTTATTCAAAAAGCATCGTGTTTGTGTCAATAATTACTGTGTTTTGCATTATATTATTAACTAAGGTAAGTGATTTTTGCTGAGCTCTTTATTTTATTTGTTTGAGTTAGCATTTATCAGTTATCACTGAGTAACGGTGAGTTCAGTAATGATTAGTATAATTATTTTGTTTATTATTGTGTTCAACTCATGTGTTGTTTATCTTCTCGTTTTTGAAAATAATTATCCTTAATTTATAAATTAGGTTGTTAATATTAATGTAGATAAGGTTGACGACTCGCCACTATTATTATTATTATCATCACTATTTTTTCTATTTTGTTAAGTACATCTCTAACCTCTGATGCTTGAAGAGTAGTTCCAGTCGCATAAATCCATACCCCAATGAGCGAAATTCAGGTTGAAATACTACCAGTAATATCATAAATTTTAATATTTTTTCGTAGCGACAACCAAATACAACCCCGAATTTTTTTAATTTTTTATGGAAACAAAGATACTGCCGGCATTATCGCAACTTGAAATTAGCACATAAGTCGCTAAAAGTAGTAGCATTTATAAAATATAGCCAATTTACGAGTAATTAAAAATTAATTTTATGAGCTATATTTTTTAAATATGAAACTAATCTTACACAATACACAATCTTCCTATTTAGTTATAAATATTACAATCGTTATTTTCATTCTTACCTTATCTCAACAATTAATTCTCGTATTTCTTTGTAATCTTTGTAATTTATATGTTGTATGTGAAAAGTTTTCGTGTTTTTTTAAAGTAATAGAAACATTTTTTATTGGGAAAATTTGGTGTACAAGGATTAAAAAATATTAAAACAGCGAATAGAAATAGAAAAATTATAAAGTCAGAAAGGATTTCTAGAAAAGAAAAATAAATTCCGACCAAATCGATTTTGTAAACAATACGCATGCACTCTAGTTAAAAAACTTAAGCCACAACCGTTTTTTTTTATGACTAGATGCTCTCTTAAGGAGGACAGGGGGACAGGTCAACCACCGCTGGAGACTTATTAAGCCAAGTACAGAGCTAGGATACACTGTACTGAAGATGGAGCAACAACTCCAAGACCGGTCTGCAGTCTTCTTGGTTTTTGCATTTGTCTCGAAGGATTTTATTGATTAATTTTTTTTTGTTAATTCGTTAGCACCAGATACGAGTAATTATAGTAGTAGAATGAGTTTCTAATGATAAAGTTATAAATAACTCGATTACGGTGTATTATATATTGTAGGTCTGGGAAAATGGTAAAAGTAAAAGAAATAGTAAAAGAAGAACCAATTTACAATAATTCTAGCTTTTAAATACAAAAAATACACATTTTAGGACCTTTAATAAAATTTTTAAACCGACAGAACTTCTGTTCTCTTTAAGTTTTTATATAATAATAATTGCTTTCGAATTGTAAATTGTATTAAAAAATTTATAGTCCTTTGGGCCAGTTGGAAAAAAGTTTTAGTATAAAACAAAAATTTAGCATAGTATTCGCTTTCAAATTTTTTTTAATAGTTTTTAATAGAATTTTAAAGTTAAATTTTTTTTAGTCCTTTAAGCTGGATGTCCAGAAAAGTCTAGTCCAGTGTAGAAGGCCCAATTTGAAGCCAAAAATGACAGCTTTCTTTGACTTTTTTTTAAATGTTGCAGAATTATTTGTTGCTTCTAAGAAATGTTGCTTCTAAGTTGTATTAATAATTTTATGATTTTTTGAAACGGATGTAGAAAGCCCTTCTTGAAAAACAATTAAATCGAAGAGCCAATTTACAAGAGTTTTTCCTTTTTTTTTATTTAAATTAATACGGCGTTAGTTTCTTTCTATTTTTATATTAACTGTCATTTTCGTCTTCCAAATTCTATGGCCTTTTGAACTGGATCTAGAACACAGTCTTAACATAAAAAGGGCATTTACAAGAGTTTTTGTTTTTGATTCCCTAAATATATATTTTAAGTTTTTTTTAGAGGTAACGGGTTACAGGAACAATTAAATAAACGATTTGGCTTTAATCCGACGTTTCGACTGTTTTTTATTACTGTCTTTTTTGAGGATTTAAGTCATAGTTATAATAAAATAAAACATATATACTTAATTAGTCCAGCAACCACATCTATCACTTGAAACAGCTGACAGAAAACACTGGCAATACGGGTTATTATTAATTACAATGTTTTATTTTATTATAACTATGACTTAGATCCTTGAAAAGACAGTAATAAAAAACAGTCGAAACGTCGGATTAAAGTCAAATCGTTTATTTAATTGTTCCTGTAACCCGTTACCTCTAAAAAACATATAATAATAATAGTTGGAACGTAATCATATTAAAAATTATATATTTTAAGGTTTTTACTAATTATAAACTTGATGCGAAATCGCTACTTTTGAAAAGTACTTATTAATTTAACCTTGTGAGTAAAATTTTAATAAACAAATAGAAAGATTTAGCACATTGTAATTCCCAGAAGTCGAACTTTCCACTTTTAATAATTTTGATTTGAATCAATTTTCGTTTAAACAATTGTCAATATTTAGTTTGTTTATGTTAATCATGTTACTTTATCCACTGCTAATAAGAAAAACAATTGAATTTTAAACGGTGGAATTTAATTATCCAGGTAGAAGTGTCTGTGGCCCACTTCATAAACGAAAAAGTCACTTTTTGATATTTAACAAATTGTTATTATTTTTATCATACATTTACCTCCAATTTAGTTATCTTTTTAACCCATATTAGGTAGTGTCCGCGTAAAATGCTAAAATCTATTGATAAATTATAAATATTAATCTTTCATTTCATTAATATTAATTCACGTCGTATTTTAAAATAGATCAAGTTTTTTTCTTACAACTAATTTACTATTATTGACAATGTTTATAAATTTTTTAAGAAGGAAATGCATTTTGTATAGTTTCGTGACTGAAATACAGGAAGCTTTTCCCCACGATTATAGACCACCTGTTCCTTGGTTTTTATTACAACTTCAAACAGCCGCAACTTCTTGCACTATTTGAATATTAGGGCCACTTTCTGATCATGCGATAAATCAAGAAGACAACAAATTAAAGCTTGGAACCAAAGGACAAATTTAAAATTAATAAGGAATTGATTGGAATTTCTCGAGTCAGTGTTTATCTATATTTAGAATTATTCTAGGGACAAAAAAAACACTCGAGTTTATTTTTTTTTTGAGTATTCATTCTCAACAATAGGAGTAATTATGTAAAAACTAATTGCTAACAATTTTTTTTATTGTTTCGTGTTGTTGTTATGACAATTCAATGTCTTTTCACTAAGAAACTACTAAATATTTTGTCTGAATCGGAAATCGAATAATTGAATACGAAGATCTACTTAAATATTTAATGAAATGCTGCCCACTGCTTCTTCCAGCCATTACGATCAAGTTATCACTATTACTATCAGTTAGGACCAAAATTAGCACTCTTTGACACAACATATTGCCCAAATTGCTCATATAATTCGATTTTATTAAGATGAATTTTATAATTAGAGTCACTGAAAATTTATTAAATATTTCAGATCTAGTAAAAATTTCTTAATTAAAAATTCTGAGAGAGCTTTGAAGCACTTGACACAATTGGAAGAAAATGGATGTTAATTCGCATCATTAGGTCGAATACAGGGCCGGAACGAGGGTCCGCTAAATTAATTTTGATTTGAGTTAATTACCTGAACTAAGTCTTCATGCCGACTGAAGCATCACATGCACTTTACTCTTTTAGAAAATCCAGCACTTGAAAATCCCACAATCGTGAATAAATAAAAACTATTGAATCGTGTGGCACAAGCGCGGCTTGCTTCGATTTTAAACCAGCTTTTACACAAGTTCACTTTTCGTATTGTTAAATGAAATGAATGGCGGGATGGCATGCGCTACCTTATATATCACAGTGGTAACGTTAACTTGCACTCATGACGAATTAGAAGGATTAGCCTGTACCTGATTGTACACAAATTACGTCACTGCTTTTGTACCTTACTGCAAATGTTAATTGTTATTGACATGTGTATTATTAAGGGATGTGTTTACAATTTTATCTGTCAGTTTCAATGACATGCATGTTATTGAACCGCAGACAATTTGCCATTCTTCTTATCAAGAATTTCGACAAAATTATTGCTAATTTTATGATTTACAACCCACTATTTGAGGCAGACAAGTCTAATCCGCTAATTCGCACCAATTGCGATTCATTTTTTACGATTGCGATCTGTCAATGCAAAACTCTTGATTTGTTTTTGCTGTTAAAGCCAGGTTTTAATTTAAATCTAGGTCTAGGGTACGTAATATTCACGTGTCAAAATTTTATTGCAACTAAATTATATATTTATTTTTATTTGATTCATAAAAAGGCTTTCTAAAGTATCTCATGACTTAAAATTTGCATTAAATTGCATTTCGAAATGTTTACAAGGTGTTGTGATGCTTCAGTTAATTTCACTAAAGGCACGAGTTACGTTTATTTTTGCCTGCAGGTATGCATCACACCATTTTTGCTTTTAAAAGTTAAAATAATTCAAGGGAACTGGAGCGTTAACTGTAAATGTCGCTTATGATAATGTTTTGCAATTTTTTACTTTAATAAATATTAAATACTCGTCTCAATTTTAAAAAGCCTTCAATTTTTTTATCACTTAAATAAAATCAAAGAAATATTTTGTTGTTTTTATGGTACTTGAAAATTAAAATTTTAGTGATCTATTTTAAATGATTAGGAAATATTCAGAATAATTATTGTTGACCGTTTTTTTTAGATTGATGGTAATTTCACTACAAATATAGAGTGTTTAGTGACAGATAAGTCACGCCTATTTTGTGTTAGATATATTGGATGACCATATTAAAAGTTTAATCGATTAATTCTTTGTAGCAGGTAATTATGTAATAAAATCTATCTCTATTTTAGTAGTAGAGTTTGTAAATATTTTTGCAACACGTACAAGCTTTTTATTTGTCTTAGAACATTTATTTAAAAAAGATTTTTTTGCACATTTGCCACTAATTTTTTTTACTGAAACATCAGTTATATAATAAAGAAAACTTTAGTAAAATGATAATGTGTGTCTATAGTTTTGCAAAATTATTACATGAATTACTAAATACACTTATTAAAAAAACGAAATGACTTAATCATTTTTAAAATATTCTAAAAAAGTAGGAATTTGTAGAAGTGTTTTTAAAATTAAAAAAAATATATAAAGTATAGTACAAAACACAATGCAGTGATACAGAAAGATGAGAAAACGGTATAGTATTGCATAACAATCAACTGGGAAATTCAGTGAAGATGTATTTTTGTTTTTTTTTGAGGAAAAGTCAAAGATACAGAAATCATCTACTTTGCGATCTATTTTTTTGTCAAAAACTAATGTGAATATAAAAAACTAAACTCACTGCTTTAAAAAATTGAAAATTCCAACTAGAAAACATCGATAAATTTGTAACTAAAGATCTAAGTGTTCAATTTTGAATGGTTAAAGATGCAACTGTTTTTGTTTTATTAAAGAGTTAATTTCAAGTTGAGAAAATACCGGTAGCATCTTATTTTTCATGGAAAATTAAAAGAATATGATTGGTTGTTGTTAAGAGAAAGTATTAAAATTTGCAATAATACCGGTATTATCGCAACTTGAAATTAATTCTGTGAAGAGCTTTGTAAATACAGTAGTTGAAATAGAATTAGAAGACTCATTGTTAACACATATTCCAGATATTGAAAACAACAGTCAGCGTTGTTTTTGTATTGTTGCAATTTAGTTTTTTTTCCTAAGATATTTTTAAATTAATATGTAGTTGGGCACACTGCCCAGCCAATGGTATTAAGGACCAGTACCTTGGTAAGACTGTCTTACCACATTTTTGAATTCTTGGAATTACCAGATCTTTGAAAAGATTCTTCCGCGTTAACAACACCGTCGAGTAACAACAAGCAAGCACCATTTTTAATAATAAAGTTGTAATTGGAATGAAAACTTTTTTACTGCTTCTTAAGAAATTTATGATAATTCTTAAGAAAATTCCACTAATGTTAAAGCTGTTTTTTACAATTGTTTAAAAAGAGGACTTTTTAAGGATTTCAGTGTGAAAAGCTTGTCTTTTTATTTAATAGAAAAAAAATCTTTTTTACAAACAGTGCATAAAATAGCTACTTCAGGCACTGTTTTAGGAATAAAAATCAAAAAATTGGAATTTTAATTGTAGAAAAAACTTTGTTCATCTTACGAGAGATTTGTTAAATTCTTAATATGATCACGTTCCAAATATTATTATATGTTTTTTTAGAGGTAACGGGTTACAGGAACAATAAAATAAACGATTTGACTTTAATCCGACGTTTCGACTGTTTTTTTATTTTATTATAAGTATGACTTAAATCCTTGAAAAAGACAGTAATAAAAAAACAGTCGAAACGTCGGATTAAAGTCAAATCGTTTATTTTATTGTTCCTGTAACCCGTTACCTCTAAAAAAAAGAGAGATTTGTTGTAGCCAGTACGAATTTTTTTTAGCGTCGACCTATAAATTGTCATTCTTACAAAAGAATTTACAATTACAAAATTAAATTAAATTTTTAATCAGAATAGCTTAGATTAAAACTGTCACTAGTTTATTGTTTGCAGCATGAGCGAAGGGAGTGTAAATACAAGAAATTTCTCTCCGAAAGTTGTATTTTTTGTAACAAATAAAAATCTAAATTTAAAAAAATATATTTTAAATGATTTTACATAATTTAGTCGAGAATTTAGTTTATTTATAAAAATTTAGTTACAGAAATTAAAAAGTATGTGTCTTTTTTATAGAAATTAAAAACGTAATTGGCCTGTTAATTTCTATAAGTAAGTAGCCTTAATAGAGCCCTAATCTATAAATATCAATGGTCTGAATTGTTTAGAAGATTTTGATATCAGGAGTCGCTGCATAACCATTACCATCTAATGGCTCAACCAAATATAAACTATTTTGTAGAAAAAAATTGGCTGAGAAATAGCTTCTTAATTTTTTATGAATAACCTGAATTACTTAGATGATTTTAAATAGATTTATCACAAAAATAAAATAAAATTTCACACATAGAAACAGCAAAGACAACAGAGACTGTTGACAAGTTTTAACGCATAAAATAACAGAAAAATTAAAGTATAAAATAAAAATTATATAACAAGAAAAATAACAACAAGAAAAAAACAATTATTATAAAAATAAGATAAAATTAAATAAATTGGTTACAACGATCTTTCAAAAATATAGACGTCTAGTTTTTTTTATTGAAGGATAAAAGGTCTGGACTGAAAAAATGCCCTCTATAAACAAAGACAAGTTTACAAAATAATGCCAAAGGCGACCAAAGAAACTTTTAACAAAATTTATTATTATTATTATTTATTATGTCTGATTTCAGATAGTGCACATTCACTGTATATACATCTCGTTACTACAATATAATAAAATTATTAGTAATTATCAAATAATAGATTTGCAAAATTTTTTTTGACTGTACAGCATCTTTAAAGAAGCGGCTTACTGTTTTCGAAGAATGTTACTTTAAAGCGCATTGCTTGAACAGTATTTCTCCGCTTACGTAAAATCATGTTCAGCACTTTTACCCAGAGGCGGCTCGTGGATACAATTTTAGGGTAGGCAACAGACAGGTACCTGAACATACCATTCTTGCCAAAAAATTACGGACATCAAATTTTAACGCTAGTGACAAAATTTGATGTTTCGAATTTTTTGTCCCTTATTGTATTACGTTTTTTCGTAAATCGTTTAAATTTTACATATTCTTTAAATAATTTTTACTCTTTTACATTGAAAGTTAAATTTTAGTGGCAGCCGAAGTACATAAAGTAAAGAGTTTTTTTTTTTGACAATTAGTCAATAATAGTGTTTTTACTCCTCCTTTTGGATCTTCTTGCTTAGTGTTTTAAATAAACAAAAAACCATTTTTGTAACCGCTAACACCAAATGAAAGTGTTTTGTATTAGTTGGTACAAAACTGTATTTTTTATTACAGAGTCTATTCTCTAATTTTAATACCTGTGAATTATAAACAATGCTAGTTCTTCTCTTTTTAGAAGAAAGTACAAGAACCGCTTTTTTGAACGTCCCATATAATGTAGATTTAGTTTTTATTTCCATTTTTATAAAAAAAACAGATAGTTTTTTAAGTTAAATTGAGTTATAGGTATATAACTAAAAATCGGACTTTAGGCAGTAAAATAGGTACAGAGTTTAATGGATTTAAGAATAATTTTTTTTATAAAAACTGCCACATAACTATTTATAGTTATCACACCATACAATTTTAAATGCACAAGAAAAATGTTGGCCATGTCTTTTATTACTTGCACACATGGTGATTGCCGGGGTTGGACGCCCTATTCTTAAGATATCATTTCGCTCAAATTCAGTTCTAGGTGAAAAGAAAGTCTCCAACAAACTATAAAGTATATCATGAATTCAGCCGCAATCCAGGATATCTAAATTACACAATTTAAACGTAAAAATAATAATCAGATCTAACAAACACAATAAATAAATCAAAAAATAAAATAAAAGCTTCCCAAAATGGCTTCCAAACTGCCGTAGGTAATTTCGGGGAGTACCAGAAAACACACCAAAAGTCCCACCTTTGTCGGTAAACTTTCGCTTTACCTGTTCAGGTAACAACACAATGACACAAGACACAATGACACAAGAAAACAAATATGACCACAATGCAAACTTTCCAGAGGGCTAAAAATCGCTTGGCTAACAACTTCCGATCGGAAACCTGTGTGAACTTGTACGTATACGACGTGTAGTGGTGGGAAAACCGTAAATATCCGACTTCTATCGATAGGCACCGATAGAAGTAGCCTACAAGAAAGAATTTTTACCAGTCTAAAAACAAAGATGCGCGATTCTGGATACTGAGAGGGAGAGAGATACACTCATTTGACGTAAACCGCTAGGTAGGCGAAGGTTTACGTTGCCTTTGGTCGTCTTTTAGCTTCGCACTGCTCTTTTTTTTTACACAAAATCCATGACGTGATTTAAATTTCAAAGTAATTACAGATATTTAAATAAAAATATATTGCAATTGCTCCCACTGTTATTTTTTTATATTTATTAAATTTTATATTTTTTTATTAAAAATGTCAGGGTAGGCGCCGCCTAACTTGCCTACCTGGACGAGCCGCCTCTGCTTTTACCCACCACGTGCTAAACGGCACAACCCCTTTTACGATCTCACCGGACAAAGTCAAAAAAATAAGGTTTATATAGCAATCGAACTGTCCGTCGTCTCTCGGATTTTACTTTTTAATTTTATAATTTTCATGTTATATTTATTAATAATATATAATACGGTTACACACGGCAAGCCTAGGTCCGACGCTTATGGCTCGAGCTGACTGCAAGCGAGTGCAGTGAGTCTGCGTGACATTTCTATGCCTATGTCTGGTCATTACATCTACTTCTGGTTTTAATTCTAGCATTGCGCTAGTGCTTGTTCTTTTAATATATTTCTGCGAAAACAATATTAAATAGCTTTATAACTATATTAACATAAAATAATTTTGTAAGAAAAAAAGTATTGAGTAATATTACTTTTCTCTCTAGAAAAAAAAATATTTCTTAACTCAGTTTGGCAAGCGCCAACTTTCAGATAATGGTGTAGAAAACTACATTTTTAGTGTTTAGGTATAGATAATTTTTTAAGACATAAAAAGTAAACTTGTGTAGATGGTAATAAAAACAGAAAAAAACGTTTATTTTAATACAAAAGTGTACATACCGAATAAGGGTAGACACATTTCACGCCAAAAAATTCAGAACATTAAATTTTGACACTGATATCAAATATTGATAATCAATCTTTAATTTTTACTAACGTCAAAATTGACAAAAATAGGTGGTTTACATGATTTTAGGTGTCAATATCAAAATTTGATAGCCGGAATTTTTTGCTGCAAATTACTGCTTCTACAGAAATGTGTTCTTAATGGCTTTTTTTTTCTGAAATTGATAAATTATTGTTCACGTAAAATTTAAAACTCATGTACCACATCAGAGTAATTAACAAATAAAACTTAATTTATAAATTTTCGAGCGTAAATACGGAGTAAATGACCAAATTGAAAATTTAAAAATTATTGATTTTAGGCACCCTATTCACTATCAAAGGAAACAGATAATTATATTATAATATATGTGTTAAAAGTGAGATTTTATGTATTTTGAGAGTGGGGACTACAATAATTCAAATAGATTGTGAAGCAGAAGAAATCAAAGTTGAAACCAGTGTCGGCGCCGTTCCTGCAGACATTGAAGAAGCAATGAACAGACCTGCTAGACAGAAAGTCGTGACAATAGCATGACATTGCATTTAACAGTTAAGATTTAGTGAACACGTGTTTCAGCTTTTTTGAGAAAAATCAAAATCGAATTTTTTGATGATTAAAACACTTTTTGCATAAAAAAACGACGTGGACATATATAGAAAAATTAGAAGCTGTTAGCTGGTATTGTCAAAAAACCTCCCTAAAAAACCAAAACTTCTAATTAACAAACGTATCAGAAATTTCTGAATAAAGCTCCAGTTATCAAATATTTATTGCAACAATTTTTGGTTTATTTGGAGCATTACGTTGTGAAGAAAAACAGAAGAATTAGAAAACTCAATGTTAAACTATACAATTAGAAAGGTAACTAACATTCTAAAAAGCAGTTTTTGTATTGTTGGAAGCGTAGCTGTTTCCTAAAATGTCCTGTCCAAGGAGTGGAAATTAATATCTTTGGTAAAATCTTGAATTTCTGAAATTACCAAATCCAAAATTTTTTTAAATTCTAAAAAACAGTTTTTGTATTGTTGAAAGTGCAGCAGTTTCCTAAAATGCCCTATCCAAGGAGTGGGAATCAGTGGCTTTGGTAAGATCTTAAATTCTTGAAATTATCAGATCCAGAATTTTTTACTGGCCACTACTTTCGAAGATCGTCGACATTTTTATTTGCACATTCAGGAGCTGATATAAAGACGATGAGGAGTAGAAATCTAAAATTTTCTACGATTGCAGGGAGAGTACATTAAGTAGAGTGCTGGAAAGGAAAAAATCGGAATATTCTTCCTTGTACCAGCTCCATTCTTCATTTAGGAAAATTCATCCGCATTCATCATGATCGAGTAACAACGAGGCAAGTAGAAATGATTTTAAATATCATCCTTCAATAGGAATAAAAACTTTTTGAATTAGATTTCAAGTCATTCATATTCTTAATTATAATTAATTAAGTAGTGCTGACAAAATCTACTTATGTTAAGTGTTTTAAGTGGGATAATACTTTATAAAATTCTATTTTTAATCCGGTAGCTTGCATTGAAATTGTCATTTTTAAAGACAGTTCTAAACTTTAATCTCATTAGATTAATTTAAAAGTACTTATTAATAATATAAAAAAGAATGTCAAAATTTTAGACGGAAAAAGTAAATAAATCCATAAAGTCGCTTACCAGATCATTAGTAATCTTAATCTGTTAAATAATTAAGTCCCATATTATAAGGGTATGTAATAAATGTTAGATTATAGGATAATATCATAATCTCTGTTATTTTACAAACTAAAATAAATTCATTCATTTCGGATAAAAAATTGTTTTGTCTTGTCTATACAATAATATTTGCAAAACTTCGATAAAGCGCTTTATCCCACTTGAAAGAATGTAGATATTGAAAGTAATCATGTGAGCAATTTTTTGATCTAGCTATATTTGATACTGATAATTACAATGATTGCTTAACATTAGAAAAATAAATAAAAAATTCCTCGGAATAAACATTAATAAATTATTTTACGCATATTTCCTATAATTTTTTTAAGGTGTTTGTAGTTAGCGTAATTTGTATAACATGCCCATACAATTAATATAATAGATGTTAATTTTTACCATCACGCTGTATACAATGAATGACTCGCGCACGAAAACTATAATTGCTATTGGCACAGGCATCGCGAGAGGATAATCGCTTAGCAAACATCCTCTAAGCACTGGCAAACTTTTCAATTTGAACAATCGCAATTATGAGTTGAGCAAACATTAAACTTACTTGACTTTACGGTAAAAATTCGGATCTTTGGGGCCTTCATCACTCATTTTGATGCGCAATCTACCAGATTTAGGCGCCGACTGCTGCATCCTACACCCTAAATCCAGCAACACAATTAATAAAAGAGTCGTTTGTTATTCGTGTCGGAAATTCGCATTTAGTCCGCACAAAAGCGACCACGTGGAGCGTTTCGCAATCAATATTTGCGAATTAGAGAAGTTTTGAATAGTTTAATTAACGAGATTGTTGCTGATCGGGAAAATATTTGGGTTGGAGATTTGGGTTTAAACGGCGAGTTGTTAGAGTGTCTGTCTTAAATTTATTTGTAAATATCATGAGTGATGGGTTATTGAGGGATCAAGTCAGGTGATGTGTGAATCAATATTGGACCGAAACTAGTTATTTTAAGTTGGGCTAGTATAGACCTGTCAAATCTTCTTTTGTCCCAATGCCGTAGCTTGGGTCTGGCAACAGAGACATTTGCCAACGACACTATCAGCAAATACCTACGAGTATAGTTAAATATCTGGCCTGTGGCACTAAAAAATTGGTAAAATATCGCTTCCAGCTTCTAATATTAGTAAACTATTGCTTTTGGGTCACAAAATTCTAAAAATGGGGCATTCTTGACTAGTACTTGTAATTTAAAAGTTTTTAAAAAATGTCTTTGGCTTCTAGTACTAACAAAGTTGCTTTTGTATTTGTTTATTTAAAAATTTATAAGAAATATGAGCTTCAACTTTTGACACTAGAAAAATAGGGTGCATCAACCGACGTGGGTTATTAGCACCTGAAACTATGTACAAAAACATAATATATACAATATATAGATATTAGTTACAGTAAATTGAACAGTTTAGTGGATTTTAGGTACTGCAACGTTTTTCCTGTGTTTTGCTTATTATCCTTGAGGTTTTCGGATAGAGTGTCTAGTAGACCGAATTGTTCTTTTTGGGCTTTATAAAATGGACACTCCTGGATCAATGTATTCGACTGTAAGAGATGCTGAGCATTTGGAACATAGGGGCGGATCCGTTCCAGTGAGAAGGTGTTGGTGGGTTAAACGTGTGTGACCTAGTCTTAGTCCAGAGAGAACAACTTCATCTTTTCGGGAGTGGATGCCGAACTTCTACTTGTCTACTGTAGATTTGCACTTGTGAAGAGCTGTATTGGCATTAGCCTATTGGGACTGCGATTTGCTTTGAATTTGCTGTTTCAAAGCGGTTACCGGATCCTGTCTTTGTACACAACTTTGCTGGTTCGCTGTTATACTATGTATGGCTTCTTTAGCTGCACTGTCTGCCTGCTCATTGCCTGAGATTTCCAGATGTGACGGGATCTATATAAAGTGTACTGGCTTTCCTATTTGTTGAAGAGAATGGACCTTGCTTTTAATGTTCTTGACTTAGGGGGCTGTTAGGGTTTAGCTGTTGTAGCTGGTGTAAAGATCCAAACGAGTCAGTGCAGATAATAATGTCTTTGTTTGCAGTTGTTTGTTGATCTTGGTCGTGTAAAGCCAAATGTATTGCAGAAAGTTTTGCTGTCAGTACAGAGTTTTCAGGGGGTAGTTGAAACATTTTAGTGGATGTTGGTGTTACGTATGCACATCCTACTTCTTGCTCTCTTTTGGACGCATTAACGTAGATGGTATATCGGTTGTTGTATGACTGAAGCATGTTCATGAGCGTTTCTCTTACAGAAATAGAGAGGTCCGACTTTGAGATGCACGTTAGTTGAAGATTACAGTTGATGTGGGCGTGGTCCCAAAAAGGGCGATTCAGGTGATTATAAAGATAAATGGGACTAACTTTAGTTAAAGATTTTAGAGAGTAAGCTGTATGCGGCGGTATATGGGTGGGCAAGCAGATTTTTTTTTCTCAAATATTTGTTGGGATCGTTTTGATTTTAGGAGCTTATTAGTGGGATTTGTTGGATGTTCGGTGACTCGAAGACTGTATGCAAGTGTAAGGAGCTACGACGGAGAGAGAGAGAGAGAGGTGGCTCTGATGCTAAACAATAGAGACTTTCGATTGGAGTGGTGCGAAATGCTCCTAAGGCGGAGTTTTATATGACGTTTAGATAATTTAGTATAGAAGAATTTGCAGTGGCGAACGCTATACTTCTATAATCACTGACTGGTCGAATTAGTGTTCTATATATTCGCAGTAATATACTTGTGTCTGCTCCTAAAATCAAAAATTACTCCAAGGTATTTGATAGAGAAACCATAAGTAAGCGGTTTGTTATTTAATAAAAGTTGACTTTATTTGAATGTTATAAAAGTTAATAAGAAACACAGTTTTTGTCTTCAAAAATTGATAAAGTGTTGTCCTTCGATTTATAAAACTAGTTAAAATTGATTCTAGCTTTCAAAATAATTAGTACCATGTAGCTTCTGGATTTTGAATTAAAAAGAATGTTTGTTGTTTAGTTTTAATTTTGAAAATTGGTTTAGAAATCTTTCTTCTGACTTCTAAAATTAATAAAATTTCATATCTTTTTGCTCCAAATATTGGAAAACAATGTTTTTTAATAATTTAGAAGTTCGTAAAAAATATTTTCTCCGGTTTTAAAATT
The DNA here is from genome assembly GCA_029207805.1 of Tribolium confusum. Lineage (NCBI taxonomy): Eukaryota > Metazoa > Arthropoda > Insecta > Coleoptera > Tenebrionidae > Tribolium > Tribolium confusum. Next base: position 5,920,058 of record JALGAY010000004.1, read on the forward strand.
TGGCAAAATAATATCTTGAGCTACTAAAAGTAGAAAAAAATACTTTTGTCGTTTAAAATTTAAAAAACTGATAATAAATCTTTCGTCTTCAACTCTCATATTTGCTCAACGTCAACTTTAGTTTACAAAATTACTAAAATGCCACTTTCGGCTTCGAAAATGAAAAAAATGGTTTGTTTTTATACACAGGGTGTTTCAGAAATGAATACAAAAATTTTAACCAGTAATAGATCTCACCAAAATAAACAACTTTTCTAAATAACATTTTTGCGAAAAATAAAATTTTTCCGAATTTTTTTACCGCTACATCCCTCCTATAAAGGTACGATACGCTCATAAAATTTTGTAAATTGATGAATTCTCTATAGTTATCATGGTGACCATTATAATGGTGCATTCTACTGTTTTGACCAGTGGCGCGTATAGAATTTGGGCCAAAACTTTAACTAATTTTATCTTGATAACGGTTGAGATTCGGAAAAGAATTTATCTAGAAAAAAATCTTCTTTAAACGAGATCTACAAGTGGTTAAAATTTTTGTTTTTTTTCTGAAACACTCTGTATATCTACAAAAATTAATTACAAACATCGCTTTTGGATGTAAAAGTTGCAAAAAATTGTTTTTATAGAAAACTTTGTTTATGTTGATTTTGATTTGTAAAATAACTAGTAAAATATAGCTTACAGCTATAAAAATTATAATATATAGTATAGTTTGAAAATTTGATTAGAAATATCGCTTCCGTCTTCTAAAATTAATAAAATTTTACATTTTTCGGCTTTAAAAAGTGGAAAACAGTATTGTTTTTTGTTTCTAGATTTTGTTTAGTGGTGGGATAAAGCAGACAATATTGCTCGGTTTTTTTTGTTTTATTTAGGTTAGTTAGTTAGGCTTAGTTAGCTCTGAAGAAGCCTCGACACAAAGGCGAAACGTAGACAAATAGAACAAAAAAACCGTGCAATAGTGTCTGCGTTATCCCACCACTAAACAAAATCTAGAAACAACAATCTTTATACAGAAGACAACAACAAAAAAAAAAAATGGAACCAACTACAAAAGTGTTGTTTTTATTAATTTAACACGTAAAAAAATATATTTTACAGTTTTTAAATTTAGTAAAACGTTATCTTTAGTTTTTAAAAGTTAGAAAAAATAGCATTTTTGTCTCTTTATTAATTAAAGAAGAAAATAATATATTAAGTATGGAGAACGGTAAAGAATGCTTATCGTTCGAAGACAATTGTTTGGAGGAGGAGCGAAGCGACTACTCCAATTATTGTCTAAGAACGGTAATCCTTAACGTTCGACATGCTTATAACGTTTTTTGGGCGAGTGGAGTTTCTAGAATAATAATAATAATAATTTATATCAATACATTTGTGATAATCGGGAAGATTGAAACTGAAAACTTTGGGTGGCTGTTCCATGGTTGCTATGGTTTTGTTCCAAACAAGTAAAATTGTCTTTTTGATACAATCATTCCTACATAGTTCTGTTTTGTGGTTCCGTTTTCGAAGCAAATATGAGCGACAGTGATAATCTACCGGATGATTTAGAAGACGCTTGGCAAGAAGGATGTTCGGCAATAATTCCAGAAAAATCTAAAGCCCGATATGAACAGACATACAAGTTGTTTAAGGAATGGCGTGAAGCAAAGAAGATTTCTGTAAATGAAAAGAGCTTGTTAGCGTATTTTGTGGTGAGAAGTGGACACTTGAAGGCCCCAGGCAGTTTATGGGCGTAGTATTCTATGCTGAAGAGTACAATTTTTCTCCATGGTGCTATTGATATTCCTAAGTTTGCTACATTAATTGCTTATTTTAAGAGAAAAAAATATTGGATATCGGCCTAAGAAGGCTAAAATTTTTATCAAAGAAGACATGGAAAAATTCTTGAATGAAGCACCAGACGAACAATTTTTAATTCAAAAGGTATGTTGTAGATGATGAGGTGGTACATCTGAGTTCTAAGGAAACAATATATTTGCAGGTAGCAATAATATTGGGTGTATCGGGCGCTTGTAGACGAGAGGAATTGTACAATATTAAAATGAGTGACATAGAAGAACATGAAGAAATGTTTATAGTAAATATTCCAAATACAAAAACGAATATTCAGCGAACGTTCACAGTTATTAATAAAGAAAATGAAGCAGTTCATTATTTGGAAATACTTCGAAAATACATAAGAATTCGACCAAGCAACCCAACGTCAGATCATTTATTTCTGAACTATCGAAATGGCAATTGCAGTAGGCAAGTCGCAGGAAAAGGCACAATTGGAGGCTGGCCGTCAAAAATTGCAAAGTATTTAAAGTTGCAAGCCCCTGAAGGTTTTACTGGACACTCGTTTCGACACACATCGGCTACACTTTTGGCGAATAACGGAGTTGATGTGTTGGGAGTAAAAAGACATGTGGGCGTTCATCAACGGTGACCGAGAGTTACGTGGAAGATTCCCTCCAAAACAAAATTGAATTTGCTCATAAAATTTTACACAGCGATGTTGGTGGACTATTACAACAACCTGGGACTTCTACGTCGGAAAGTTTGTCTATTAACACTAGAAACTCAAATGCTAGTGGTATTACTACTATTAATTATAATAATTGTACATTTAATTTTAATAAATAAATCGCAAAATTGTTTTTTTTAGATTTAATTGCTTACCGTTCACTGAACGGTAAGTGAATTACTTACCGTTTTGTTACACGTAGCAACCAGTAACAGCAACCTACCGTCGTGGAAACAGGCACAGTAAACTGATAAAAACAACCAATCGCGCAAAAATGTTTTTTTTTGTTCTCAAAAATGTTTAAACATATCCCTTAGCTTATAAAGTTAGTAAAATGTTGCTTCTCTTTGCTAAAATTAGAAAAACATGCCTCTAAAAATTGGTAAAATAATTTCTGTTTTCCAATACTAGTAAATATATTGGTTCTGGCTTCTTCAATTGGTAGATAATATAGAGTGGCTCACTGGCTTAATTTTAAAAATAACATTTATTAATAGTTTTCCGGAAAATGCGAATGGATTATTTTAATAACGGATTAAAGGTGGTAAAAATAAAAAAAAAATGGTACAACTACAAAGCGGATTTAATTCTCTTTAAAATGATGTATTACCTGACCTATGTTCCCTATAATGATTTACAAAAAAGTTGTCATTCTGGTAGGAGAGGTGTTTTTTTTATTCTGCTTTAATTATAGTTGTGTGTCTCCTTGCAAACAAAATGGACCCGTCCAAGCAATTTTTTCTAAAGTAAATTACAGAGAAAAAAATCTAGGTAAAAATTTTTCAATGGACTACTCTTATCTTTCTTGTGAAAATATATTAATTTTTTAAGAGAAGGCAAGTAAAAACTTCGACTTGTCAATAAGGAACAGTCCAATAATTAAGAAAGTGCCTTTAGTTTTTAATAATAAGAAAATTGTTTCCAGCTTGAAATTTTTCTTTTTTTAAAATTAGTAAAACGTTGTTTTCTGCTCCTAAAGGTAGTACAAAATGACAATCTTGTCATAATTAATAAAAAAACCAATAAGTTATAGAACAAATGTCATTTCTGGTTTACCAAATTACTTAAATATTTTTTTCTTATCTCTAAAATTGATAATTGGCACTTTCAGTTCTCAAAATTGTTAAAAACAATTGTTTTTACTTTTATAAAAAATAATAGAAAATGTTGATCTTGGTTTTAGAACTCGTGTGTCATCTCTGAGTTTCAAAATTTGAAAATAATGTTTTTTTGTCTTTACTAATTTAAAATTTGATAAAAAATATCGCTTCCGTTTCGCAAAATGTAGAAAAAATGGTAAATATTTTTATCGTTAAGTATCAGTTAAAAAATGGTTCAAAAATGTTGCCATCGGCTCCAAATATTGGTAAAGTTTTGTCACTACAGTTTTTAAAATTATTTAGTGAAATATTAAGCAATTTGCTTGGCATGTTGATGGGCGGAAAATAAAATTGCTTTGGGCGACAATGACCCCTACTACGGTGCTGCTTCTGCCGCCCACAAGACACTTTATTCGAGACTTTGGTGCTCGGGAGTAAAGTGGGTAAAATATGTGTCAATGTCAAGGGAAGTTATTAAATATCTTATCAACACAAAGAAAATTAGTGTCAAGTCAAAATTATTAGGGTAAACAGTAAATCACAAGGAGAATAAAAAGATGCAACCGTCATAATCGCATTTATTATTTAAACAATTCAGATGTCACATCGATAAAGGATGTATTTTCTTGTACAGTAAACACCGTATCCTTTAATGATATAAAATTTAAAGGAATCGCTCCGACTCATCAAAATGTGTAAAACGCTAAATATGCGACTCAACGAAAAATTCGAAATAATGGCAGTATCTATCGCATATTTACACCGTTGATAACTGTAAAACTGATTGTCTAAACAGCAGTTATCAACGCTGCTTAAAACCAAAACGATTTGCACATTTTGATTCAGCACTTTATAGAAATTTACAATTTTAAAACAAATTTCTTAAATAGTTACACTTGATTTTTGGCTTTTATTGTTTCATAATGCAAGCTAAAATTATTTAGTGTACATAACTCAATTCCTAGATTTTTAATAGAAACTTTTTGCGGAAGACCGCCGGAAAACAAAACAACAATAGATAGCATAGTTGTGTGCCAATCTTGATACAAAATAGAATTTCGATGCCGCTTTTTGAATAAATGGTTTTGGTCCGCACTCCTCGTATACTTTTGCATTAAAATATGGAAAATGCGTCAGGGAAAATACCATATTTTTGACGTAATCGGGGTTTTATTGGGTGCCACATTGTGGACACAGGAATAGATAAAAAGAAATGGCTATCGAAATGACAATCATTTTTTATTGGATTGCCTGATTTGCCAAATTATTACGACGGAAAAAATCACTTTATAATGCTTTCGGTTCGATAATTTGACAGAAAATCGGTTATTTACGTGGACATGCCTAGTCCATTACCCAAAATTATTTGATGAAATTAATAATTATCATTATTAGCTTCAATTTTATTCCTGGATTTTGTTACATATTTGCAATTTGGTTTGTTTGGTTGGTAGGAATGACTGATGGTATTTTATCTTGCCACTATGGCAAGCTTTGCTCTGAACGAATATTTGTGCTACAACAAGATTGCTGTTTATTTAAATACAGCGCTTTCTATGTGTTGTTATTTGGAGATTTTATGTTAAATAAAGGTCTTTGAATTTTTCGGTTTTTGAAGTCGAGGCTTTCTTTATTAAATATTCTTGCCACTTTATTTTTTAAATGTTTTGTTTGGTCTCTTAAATGTCGCTGCTTTGTAGTAGAGAGAGACCGGGATGCTAAGGTAATAGTAACAATTATATTATTTTTATCATTTTTGTCTTTCTTCTACTCTGATTATTAATAAACCTTTAGGAGAAAAAAAACAGAGATGAAAAGAAAAATAGTAATGTCACAATAGACCTAGGAAACTATCAAAACGATAGATGGGAAGCTTAAAATTGTTACCATTAAAACGATTTTTTAGTGTGCAGAAAAGAGACATTGGTGCTATTCTCACAAATTCTTATGTCAATGTCTTATCTACCAAACATTTTTGCTACCAGCTCCTAAAGATTTTCTGAAACCAATACTTCCAGGATATTTTTGCTGTTATCTATTATTATTTTTAATTTAGGCTTCACGGTTTTATCTATGTCTTAAAAATCGATAATTGTGTTTTGTAAAATTTTAATCACATCTGTTTAGAGGTTTATACATTTTAGTCTTTGCTAATTTTAATTAATCTGACACTGTTATCTGATTGTAGCTAATTTTGTTTAACATTTGTGTATTCTGCCACCTAAAGATAGCTGTATTTAAACTTTGTTTGTCAATACGGTTTAGGAAGGTTTTATCCGATCTTTCTTGCAGTGAATAAATCAGAAAATGCTGTTGTTATTAAAAACACAATTTTACTTGTACTTTATTATTGACTTATGTGTTTTTAATTTGTCTATTTTATTTTGTTTTGATGTACGTTTTGTTACGTTTTAAAAAAAAAAACATAATTATGTTATCAAACGAGATAAACTTGATAAAAGACTAAAGTGCTTGAAAGGTGACCATAGCAACGTTTTATTCACAGCTGGCTTGTAATTAGCAGGTAGTTCACGGTAGAGTTTTGTCAAGATAAGCGGACATAAACAAATATTTTCCGTAGCAAAATATCTAATTCTTTCGTGGCTTATAACCCTTTATAAACTCTGATTAAGTTGAAATTTATTCAGATCCACTGAAATGAAATTTAAATATTTATAAAGAAAGCATCACAAGTTCTTCATTATCAAAATTTAGCACAGTTTGCAACTCTATGATTTGTTATAACAAATTTGCTTATAAAGTTATAACATTGTAAAATATATAAGAAAACATAAAGAAAATTTTTATTCAAGTTTTTCTTTCAGGATTAATTCACGCCTCAAATATTTATTTTTTTAGTGTGTCAAGTTAGCTTTTCTAGTTTAAAATGCAATTGATTGGATTTTTTTATTTAGCATTCAGCCTTCAGCAGGTGTGCACAAATAATACTAAAGCATTTTTATTCAGTTTAACTATTTAAATGGTTGTTTATTTGATTGTTACTAGGTTATTTAGGCAATTGTATAATTAAAATTTTTATTACGCTTGCAATTTAAAGATTTTATTTTTTACGTTTTCACCTAGCAACCGATTCGTCTGCACTTCACGAAATAAAAAAAATATTTTCCAGTGTTAAAATTGAATCAAAATAAAAAAAATTCTATTACACTCTCGGTTAAAATGCGAATTTTAAAACTCTTGCAGCCCAGTGCCGCTCATTTCTCATCCTTGACCTTTTTCAAAAATCGGCTTATTAGCTCACATTGGCTTTAACTGTGCTACCTATCCCAACAAACTCTAAAGGCAACCAAAAAGCGGTCTGCCAAAAAAACCGTCAACAATAATCTGACAATCACAGTGCGATTACTATTTTAAAAATCAATTTCAGTCCGATATGATTTTGATTTTCAGTTGTATTGAATTTTGATTAGTCCACTGACACTCAAACAGAAATCTCCTGTATTTGGACGCGCTTTTTCATAGTTCCTGGTGTGGTGGGCGCTCCTTGCACCCTCAAAATCCCGGTTTGGTTACACTGAGCCGGCGGCTGTCCTTTCGGGGGCGGCGGCGGCTCCGGAATACTCGGACTCGTAACTGGAGGCTTCTCCAGGTTGGTGACATCCGGCGGATAACTCTCTATCCTCTTGGCCGGCGGCGGTGACGACTTGAATTCCTGGAGGGGCAGCTCGGTCATTTGCACGTCACAGCTGTACTCCCCCACGTAGTTCGGTTTGAATGTCCTGGACACGTCGCACTCGTACGCCATCTGGCGGGATTCGAACGCCTTTTCGTAGTTCTCCCCGGAGGAACTGCTGCAGCTTCCGGCTTCCGCCATTTCCTCCTTCTTTTTGGCTTTGCTTTTGCCGCGGTCACGTTGGTGGTAGATGCCGGCGAAAATCACTATGTTCAGTAAGAGGAGGAAGCACCCCACTGCTATTGTTACTGTTAGAGCTGTTGTGTAGCTTTGGTAGTGGCTGGACGCTAGTTTCCTGAGCAAGTTGTTGTTGGTCTTGCTTACGCTTGGGACGATTATGGTGTTGTTAGGGGGGCATTCCGTTGTGGTGGCTTGGAGGGCGGTATCGGACTTTGGGGGCGGTGGTGAAGGAGATGTCGTGGCTGGGGGAACACGAACGGTTGTTGCTGGCGGTGGCGGGGCTATCACATGTACCAGGGGCGGCTTCTCCTTTGTTTGCGGACGGACGGAACCTGAACAATTCACAATAAATTAGTGGAAAAAAATTACAGTCATTTACAATTTTTAAAGTTGTACCCTGAAGATGTTTTTAAATGCTGAAACAGCTGTAGTTCTTATCAAATACAATTATTATTTATTTTACATAACTTCTTTGCGTCTCATCACAAAAATTAATAATAAATCAAAGAAATTTATAAAAATTAGTAGCAGTAGTCATCCAAAAAAAGAGGAAAATCTTGTTTATAATGGCAGTAAAAAAATTTAAGATGAGATTGTTTTGCTGTTTAGGATAAATATAGTAAATAGCATCTCTATATTTAATTTTTTTAAACAACTTTTTAACAAAAATGTTGACGTATTAGTCAATACATTATTCTTGTTTTCTACATTCTATTTTTTTTTCTACAGCTTTAATAATTTCCATTTTAGTCGGTATAATAATGTAAAAAAATAATAAATGAGGGTTGCAAGAAACACCCACCAAGTCTGTACTATCGTTGATATAGTAAAAGAATGTTTCAATAATAAAAGGTTAATCTTCGTGTTTTTTTTATATATTAAAATGTTGCGTTGGCGTAAGACATTATATGATACAGAAACATTTTATTTAATAAGTTTGTTTTAGAAGGAAAAAATAGCATAGATTTTTGTTTAGAAATAGTTGCTGCTTTCTGTTCTATTTATTACAAGAAACTAATGCCACAGTTGTATTTTTATAGGTGGCTTTACTACGTCAATTTGGATTCGTTTCAAATCCAAACCTTTAGTAAAGTTTGTATAAAACGATTATACGATATTGAGGAAAAAAACTTAAATTTTTGGCATGTGGTTAAGACTTCTCTCTCAATGATGCACGTGTTTACTACTTCTACATCCTGTCAATAATTAATTATCACTAGTTTCTATTTTCTTGTGATTAGAGCGCCTTTAGTTTCGCTGAAATTGAATGAAACGACTTGATTTAAATGTCAATCAACGCAGACGACGGTATATATTAATAATTTTTTTACAGTAGACAGGGTAATCTGATAAACTCTCCTAAATCTCCTTGTATATTAAAAAAATAAAAAAAATACATTTTTTTTAAATATGTTTGTATAAATAATTATAATATGCAGTGCCGGACTGGGCTCTACTTGAATATAAATGGTCACAACCACTTGATAGAAGAAGGCATTTTATTACAAAAAGGCAATTTTTTACAACAATCTAAAATGCCATTACAAGATAAAAATGCTAAATAAAATTATAAAATATTTATTGCAATTTTCATTTTTATAGCTTGTCGTCTACGTTTATCGGTTTCTATCAAATGTGGTCTACAATTATTAATATATTTTTTCCAAAAAAACTTCTTTTTGACTACAATTTTTATAAAATGCCACTTACAGTTTTCGTTTTCATAAATTGTCGCCTATAACTTCCAATTTTTATAGATTTTTTTTATGGCTTTTGCTTTAGATAAAAAAAACTATAAATAGAAAGTCTTTTGTTGATTTGGGTTTTTAAAAAACGCCTATTATGACAGCTAATTTTGTATAAAAAGTGTCTACAATTTCTTGTATATTAAAATACTCTTTGCTGTTACAATTTATATAAACTGTGGCCTATAGTTTCTAGTTTCTATAAAATTTAATTTATAGTTTTTGGTTTTGATAACAAAGCTGTAAATAAATTGTGTCCACTGAATTCCGATTTTTATAAAATGGCTTCTGTGGCTTCTTTTTATAAAAATGGTTCTATAACTTCTAATTTCTTGTTTTTTTTTATAAAAGGCAACTTTATATTACAGAAGACTTTTTAAAATGCTCAGGTAGATTTCATTTTTATAAATTTTTATAGAATTCATAGCTATACCCAGTTTTTTATAAAATGATACATACCACCTCTGGTTTCGATGAAAAATTTCTCCTATTTATTCCGATTTTTATAAAATGAAGCCTAAACAACATTTAAAAATATTTTTTTAAAAAAGGACAATTTTTATAAACTGTGGCTTTCAATTTTTTAATGAATTCTACAATTTCTGATATATTTCTTTACAAAAAAGCAGTTGATATGTGTGGCAACTGTTTTTTTGTTGAATTCTATTTCTATAAAATGCCTTTAATGACAGTAAATTTTTATAAAATGCAGTCTACAATTTTTATGTTTTTATAAAATAGCGATTTTTGATAGCTCTTTTTATAAAATGCATCTTGCAGTTTCTGTTTGTATAAATTATCGGCGACAGCTGTCAGTTTTTATAAAATATCTCTGACAGCTTTTGATTTTAACAAAAAGGGATATACAATTTTTGATTTTTACTTTGATCTTTATAAAATGCTTTTTGTTGCAGCCAATTTTTATAAAATACAATGTACAATTTCTATTTCTTTTTTCTAAAAAGCGCAGCGATACAAATATAAAATGCTTATTGCAATTTCTATTTTTATAAATTATCGATTGTGGCTTTAAGTTTTTGTAAACACCGGCTTCTGATTTTATTTTCATGTAACAGCCAATTTTTTATAAAATTTTGTCTACAATTTCTAGTATATTAAAATTCCTTTCTTGAACTTCTGTTTTTATAAATTGTTGCTAATAACTCTCAGTTTTTATAACATTTTACCCAAGATTCAGCCTTTGATGAAAAAGCTATAAATTAAATGGCTTCTGTTTATTTAAATTTTTATAAAATGCTTTTTGTGACAGCTAATTTTTATAAAGAGTGGTCAAAATTTTTCAGTATTTTTGCACAAGAATAAAGATAACTTTAAAAAGAAATATTTTGGCAGAAAATTACATACTAACTACATAAATTGTAACAGTAAAAAACTGCTAATGTCATAAAAAATTGTCAAAAATATAATTTTAGACTCCAGTAATATGAAAGCAACATTTGTATTATGTTTAACGAGTATATGTATGTTTTTCTTCATAATTTTATAAAAGACATATTGTGTCATTATCAATTAAGCTACACGATACGTTATCAAATTCATGCACACTATAACGTCGTTTTTATTTGAACGCTCGATACATGTAAAAATCTCTGTCAAAAAAGTTCATATAAAGTTTCTATTTGGATTTCATTTTTGTAGGTAAATGAATGACAATACAAATTACGATATGGAGATATGAATTTCCTATTGAATATTTACTGTACAGTCAATAAATGACATTCAAACATTCAGAATTTTTGCCAAAATTACAATTTCAAATTAGAGTCGGTAAACAATTTGTAGTTTCATTTATGTCAAACTACAAGTTAATTTGATTAAAACCAAATTTAATAACTTTCAGTAGAATAACATAGTGTAACCCAATAATCACAAAACAAAATTTTGTTCTACAAGTTTTAAGCGTCTTACAGAGAGAAAAAAAATTCGTTGTTCATTCGATACACAGCAAGGGATCTTGTAAGAAGTTTAGGTAAGTAGAATAATTAATTACCGTCATAATACTGTTCATCTTCTTCTTGAAAGTGATGATGCCTCATTGAAACATCGTCCCCTTCTCCAGGTCTATGTAATTGTGGTATGAGATTCAACCAGAGCGACATTTTATGTCCTCTGTAATGATTTCTCATCTCCGGACGGTTTCCTGTAACACGTACGAGTGGTTACTTGAGTCTTGCAGTAAAACTTACTGCAATGTAAGAAAAGTTTAATAGAGACGTGGATCTTTTATGATGTTCCTGAAGTGGAACAAAATTGTTCGAACTTTCATATTTCAAAGACTCTTATTACCCTTTCTCCCACGCACTTATTTTTTTTTGATTTTTGATATTCTCGGTGCACTTGCAGCAAAGTTGGCAACTATTCTGGTGATGAAGGGCCGTGGCTCGTATTTGCGAGGAAAAACACAACGGAAATTCTTAGGAAATAATTTTACAAATTCATTAATCTCAATGACACGATATTTTAGAATCACTTTTAATTAACATGATTTACGACGAAATTCCACTTTAATTTCGTAACTTGAAACTGTACTTTGGTTGATAGAATATCGCCACATATTATTAATAGCCCCTTTCTGGTGACGCCAGAACTGATTTTATTTTGAGTCACGTTTTCGTGAATAATTTCAACTGTACATTAGTTAATTAAAACTTGATACTTTGTACATTACTAATTAGGAAAAATTCAAACTGAAGAGCTTTATTTGCTTTACACTTTTCCCGTTTATATATAACAAATACGCAAAAAGAACCAAACGCAATTTTTACGACTGAAAGCTTTTTCTTTAGCCAAAAAAATTTGAGGATTTTTACGAGTCCAACGGTCTTGAGAGATTGTTTCAATTTTCAGGTAATCTATTCCTAAAGACACTGATCAAAAATGAAGAGGAACACTTTTTTTAAGACATAGGTATTTTTTAATATAAGACTAATTAATTCGTTTTTTGTGGACAAAACAGTCTTTAAATGTTCTTTTATACGTATCAATCAAAACCTTTGTCATAAGCCCACAAAATTTTAATACATTTAATTTTTAATGACAAATTTTGATGTTAATATATTTTAGCAAAAAGTGATTGTATGTCAGTCCTGAAAAAATTTCAGAATAAGAAAGAAAAACCTAAAAGAATGTCAAGGGAAAACGAAAAACTTTAAAATATATCACAAAAAGAAAAAAAATGCAATTTTTGACAAATCAGACGAAGGAAACACGATAGTATAAATAGAATTATTATTAATATAGAATTCCTAGAAGAATAGGGAACAAACAAAACTTATAAAAATTTATTGCAAGATACACACAAAAAAACAGAAACATGATTAAACACTGCGAAGATCCCTTAAAATACTTTACACCTGATCAAACAAAATACATAGAGATGAACACACAGCTTTCCAAATTATATGGACTTCAAAAAATACATAAAAATGACATCCCGATAAGACCAGTCAACAGTTTCTATGAAGCACCCACTAAACTAGTGACCAAATGGTTGAACAAACTAATTAAAAATATCATTAATATCAGAGCTACTTATGGAGTTAACAATTTATAGGACCTCTCAACCCAATTAAGAATGTTATTGATTAATAACAACACGGTCATGACATCATTTGACAAACAAACTTATTTACAATAGAACTAATAAAAGAAGCTGCAGATTTGACGATGACCAAGAAGTTAGAGTTAAAGAAAACATGAAAGACTTATAAGGTTGCTGTTAAATTTAATACTGGAACGAAACTCATTTACATTAAGAATAACATACACAAACAGAACGAAGAACTACCCATAGGCTCCCCGATTAGCTTCTTAATAGCTGAAATTTTCCTCAATTACATAGAAACGAACAAATTAAAAATAGACAATTACAATAAAATTACAAAATGGTACAGATATGTAAACGACATACTTTGTTTCTGGGAACTAAAAAACTTCTATGAATAAACAAAATCCACAACAACATCACAATGGAAACAGAGCGAGATCTCCAAATCAATTTTTTAGATTTAAACATAAAGAAAAATGGTAATAACACTCTAGATATTGTAGTCCTCAGAAAACAGCGACTCCGAGCACGACAATCACCAAAGGTTTGATGCACCTGGAGAGCTACAAAGAAGCTGCCTATAGAACCCTAAGAAACAGAAACGAAACAAAGATCATAACTACTTTAAAAAGAACACCTGATAATAACACAAATAGCTCAGGAAAATGTTTCAACAAAAGTTTTACTGAAAATCCAAAAAAAAGAACAAAATGACAATGCTATTAAATTCTTGATACCCTTAAATCAAAATAAAAATTTAGTTAATTATTAATGAAGATTCTCCTTTACATACAACAACTACATTATCGAGAAAATAAAGAAAATATTAGAAGATAACGAAATACTGACTACATTTGTGCTCACCAACACCCTCGGACAGAGAATCTTCAACAAAAAGGACTTAACACCCAAAGTAAAACAAAGTGGTATTTATAGACTAAAATTCCCAACAACAAGATTGCCCAACTACATTTATTGGTTAGACAGGAAGGGAGATAAAAAGCAAGATGAACGAATATAAAAATAGGAGCCCAAATTCTACCTTTTCTAAGCATTTTATGTATCATAATCACAAGAATTTGAAAGAAGATACCCGGTTCTGTACTTTATGGAAAAAGAATACACAATGAATTTAAGAGAAATATTTTAAATTTCCAAAGATAAATAAAAAAACGAAAAACTGCAACAAAACGGTACAACTTTAAATCAATTTTTAAGACCCTGGATTTGACAAAACTACCAATTCTGAAGTATTAGCAACCCCCTACTAGAGCGATATCAGAACGGCTCCACATTCATCGCGAGTAGAACTTGTCGAATTCAGCTCGGCGTATGAAGGTCAGAGACGCAATAGACTGGGTGTTATCGTGATGGAAAAATTCAATTAAAACCTAGCTTTCGAAGTGTAATGTAGAACGAGCACGTAGTATGTCTTTCCTTATTCCGCTTCTACGCATCTCACACGCCAAGATGAAATTGACAAGTAATACTTGATCTATTCATATTTGACTACCAGACAACGTTACATTCTTCGTAAATTTGCGTCTTTAATTTTTATCTTTTTAACCGCAGTTTGGACTAATTTTAATTTGTTATTGTCTAGTGCAGTAGAAATATTTAAGTTCTTTTTAGGTAAGAAATGATAATAAAGGGTATTGACAATTGTTATATTTGTAGACAGCTGATGATGGCAAATGAGCCAAAACCGGTACTGTCGCATAAGAAAAAATAATATAACAAAGTAGTTTTTATTCAAGAAATTTATCATCCATTTTCTTAAAGAGATTCAAGTTGCACAAGTTGCTGTTGCTGTTTGCTGATGGACTTTCTATGCGCAAATCAAATTGAAGTTAGTCCATCTGTTGTCTGCAGACTTTGGCATAGATATCAAACTACAGGTAACTACTCTAGGAGAGGTAGACAAGGTCGTAAACGAAAAACTAAAGAAACTAAGAAACGATCGCTATATTATCACTTCCACCCTTCGTCGACGTTCTGTCTTAGATTGCAAACTAAAAAATCTTCTTTTAAATGCAACACAAATGCAGATTCTTGATCAAACAATCAGAAATCGATTGAAAGAAGTTGGTCTTAGATTTCGTAGACTTGTGAGTGCGCCACAGTTGAGCAGAAACTACAAAATTCCTCGACTGAAGTTTGCTCGCGAGCATCTACAATGGCAATTTTCTCAATAGAGACCCGTGCTCTATACAGATGAGTCATGATTTACACTCTTACATTGTGATGGTCATGTACAAGTTTGGAGACGTCTTGGAGAAAGCTAAATCGACAATTTGATACTAGAAGTTCATAGATTTGGAGGTGGATCAGTGATCGTTTAAGGTGGCATAATTATAAATAACAGTACCAAGTTAGTCGTTGTTCCTCAATGACTTAATGCTAAAATGTATATAGACATTATTCTGCAAAACCTTATTGTATCATTTGACAATAATTTTGAAGAAGGATTATACAAGATAATTGTAGAATTCACACTGCAAACTCTGCAAAAAAATTTCTTCAAAACCATGAAGTTCAGGTAATGGAACAGCCTGTTATGAGCCTAGACGCCTGGGATATACTTAACTACTATAACAGATGTGTTAGAGAGCGTCCTTCAGTATCTATCAACTTAGAACAGTTGAGCTGCCTGAAACTTTGGTGAAAGAATGCCAAAATCTACCACAAGACTTGGTAAGAATCTTGGTTCGAAGCATGTCTCAATAATTGCAAATTGTGATCGACTCCCATAGAGATCATAAACGTTACTAGACAGTTAATAAACGTAATTAAATTAATCTTTTTGAAGAGTAAGTTTATTAGAAACTCATTATTTTTGGTAGATTTTTTAAATTTTCATTTTTATCAAAGACAACTACTTAGTTAAAGATATTTGTTTTGTTACATTTTATTACGTAGACATTAAAGTATTATAAACCATACTAGAATTTATATTTTGTTATTTAGGCAAAAGATCGAGGCTTTTAAAAAAGTGTTTCTCTAATATTTTGATCAGTGTATCTAATTATGTTTCCGCTGAAATACAAACAAAGTAGTTTCTTACCTAATTCCAAGTAAAGTTGGTTGATGGTATCATACGTGTCCCAGTAAGGCGTGTTCATTTCCTCGTGTCCTTTTTGCGAGTTCTTGGCTTCTGACGCTGATGCATTTGGAACGGCGCCATTTGGATCCCTGAAAAATAATCCCTTCATCATTCTCTTTTTACCTTATTGATTTCAAACCGTATTTTTACTAAACAGGTGCAGATCTGACACATTAAATCAACCGTATTTCATTTTTTTCGATAAAATTGTATCTAGAACGACTACAGATATTTCCTTCAACCGAGCTGATTTTATAGACCGTAAAAATAATGTTTCAATAGTATTACGTCCGAACCACCAATGTTTCAGATAATATCTGCTTTAAAAACAAACCTCTTTTATTGTAACGTTTTAACCACCTCGTAAAATAACCGGATATTGTACAAAATACAATGAGATTGGCACGGGAAAAATGTTTCTATAAAGCTTAGAACACTCAAATCAATTTTCCAATCAGTTGAGACCGTGTTGTCTTTTTTCGGGTTGAATGAAGGCAATTCATTGCAGAAAACACCGGGTGAAGCCTCCTAAATTGCGGGTGACGGTGAGTTAAATTATGTGAAACCGCCCCACTTCGTTGAGGTTACACGATCTACACCTCCTCTTTTGTGAAGAAGATGACGTCGAGTCGACAACAGGTCACAAAAGCTCTGACCCTTTTCAACGAGCTTTTATATTTTTTGAATTTTATATTGATGGAACGAGTTTGACATTTATTTAATTATATACAGGCAATGTGAAGGCAGCTTTAGACAAATTTCAATATAGAAATACAGGGAAACAATAGTGAAATTTTACTCAGTTTTAGCAAAATGATAAAATTTAAAAAGGCTAATACTTATCGAGTAAAATCGATTTTTGAGAACAGATTCTCTGAAAAAGCTTTATTGTGTTTACAAATTTGTTTTCAAAAATCTTTATTAAGTAATTGAGTTAATTAAGGAGACGGAAATTAATCAATTTAATTTTTTTATGTATTGACGGTTAAATATCTCTTCTCTATGGAGAAAAAACAACCGAGTGTTTTACTGGTAAATCTCAAGAGTTTTAACCAAAACAAGAGTCCCACACCCATTGACCTGACTGGCAATTCCTGAAGATCTTGATAGTCTATCCTAAATCTTTTATTGGCCTGTCCGCTTAACTCAACATTTAGCTAAGAGTCTCTTTTAGAATTTTTTAAAGTTTCAATCTCTAAGTTAAACTTTTTTATTCTTCTGTCGTGTTTTTCATATTCTTTTAAATAAAGTTAATTAAAAAAAGTCTTTTACTGCGAAACTAAAAGCTAACGCTACTTGTACCAAATTCCAGAGTTTACTATTAAGAGATTCAACCACAATAAATCATCCTATAAAATTGCCAAAACTAATAAACTGAGTAATGGCGATATTAAAAGGACAATTAAGATTTTAACTTCTCAAGACAGCTTTGCAAAAGATAATATTTATACTCTTCAGCAGTCACTAAGCAAGCATCTTAAATTTGTCGTTCTCTGCACCAGTTTAAACGTTGACAGTGTTTCGCAGTTAAAGAAAGCACTAACCGTGAACGATAAGAAAAAAGTCCAGAAGCTTAAATGCTTATGTAGAAGCTTATATAATGTTCGGATACTAACAAGTCTTCTTCTCTAAATTATTGGTCACCAAGTTATCGCGTAGTAGCACAACGGTCTCGAAAAGCACGCATTACTGTCAATTCAAAAGAATCAACACGGCGGGTAATTTTGTGATAAGACAAACTAACTTCTCGAAAGGTCACAATTCTATCTCTGTTAAAATCGCAAACATGGTGACCAAGAAACAATTTGAAAGATACTAGGATTTATTTTAGTTTTATGAATAATTTATGAAGGTTTTAAACAAAACTGATGTTTTATAAGGAACAAATTTAAAACGGTTGACTTTTTAAAAAAATAAACATGATAGAAAATAATGTTAAAACATATTATTTCAACTATTTTTTTTTAAACCTTGTAATCTTATAACAGTTTTACAAAACAGTGCGGTTATAAAACCCTTTGTTCTTTTGTAATTAATAAGAATAAACAGTTTTATAAAGAAATGGATGAGTAAAATTGAGACTTGAAGTCGTTGCCCAACAAAGGGAATAAATGAAAGAACTTGTAAGACTAGTTTCGGCTTTTTATTGTGGCATCATCAGCAACTCAAGAGAATGTAAAGTTTTTAACTAGATTTTTTCTGAACATGTAAGAATAAAGCATTTACATGTCAGAAATGAAGAATATTTATAAATTTGTACTAATAACATTAAAATTTGTGGTAAAAACTGGAAAGCAATACTTTATCACTTAATCTGAATGAACAGCCGTGAGTCAATTGGTGCTTATAACCGATTTAACAGTTTTCACTAAAACTTTGGGATGAATACATGGAATCCATTCAATCCGCCGTAGATCAGACGGAAAGTTTGTTAATTTTAAAGTTAGCCAAAATTCGTGAAAATCAGCCGCGATTGTGGTTCTCCTTGCCTAAATTAACCTAAAGCTGTTTGTTAAATTTCGATCAGTTAAATCGGGTCCAGAAACGTGACTCGCTTTGAGCTAGATAGAAAAGGAGTTATAAAAAGTATTTGAAAAGTTATTAGTTGGACATGTCAGTTGGTAAAATTTGAGTGCTTGCGGTATGTAGTTGATCAGCCCAAAGCGTGTTAGTAAGTCGTGGAATCATGTAGGTATTATAGCAACCTCACTAATAGCAGCATCGCGGCAGATACGAGACCAATTTTAGTGGGTCGATGCGTTTACCAGCCACTTGAATCTGTAATGAAGCAGGAGAGAAACCCTGGAAGCAGTTACGATGTCACATCGGTTTTGCTCCGGGCATGTCATTATCTATGAACTTCATATCTTCGAATATCCAACCGCTCCGGTTATAAATTTACGGATACGACGCCATATTGCTTCACTCCCAAAATGATTGTTTCGAAAATATTAACATTATCGTTTCGTGATATCACACTCATCTGTCAGTGGATATATTGGAGGTATAACCATATTTGAGATGACAGAACGTTCAGCGATTCGTTCAAAACAATTTCAGGTGTCGACACGACTTTAAGATCTATCTCTAAATCGCTGAGACATCAGAACCTTTTTCAAACGCCAAACTGAATAGCAAATAGTTGACCCAAGTTTTGGAATTTCAGTAATTATTAATTTTGCCGAGGATCAAGCGTCATAAATTTTGACCTGTCTTTTAGTAAAATATATCTGTAAGATAATTAGCTGCTTCTGACTCGCTTTTATTGTAAATTAGTTTTAATTAGATTATAACTGTTTTCTCAGAAAATTTCAAATTAAATCTGCCAGTGATGGACGAAAAATTCCACTTTAAAAGCGTGTGCAAGCAATCACTCTGTTGACACATAGATTTAATATCATGTCTATCACTTTTCATAGCTGAAACTTTCATACGTACACATGGGACAACGGAAAACGCCAATTTTCTCATAAATTGCAATGAAATTTCACTTTAAACAGAATTCGTGTTGTTTTTCCCAAAAATAAAACCAAAAACATTTGCTGTATGTACCTCAAACTTTACTTAATTTATTATTGAAAGCAGAGTTAAAGTTTATCAAGTATTTCGCACTGACTTCGTTTCCAAAGTTTGACGGAAAATCCCACAAGATCAAAATTTTCAAACGAGATCATAAAGTTGATTTATTACTAGATTTATACAAATCTATTGTGCTAAAAAATTCAAAATTAATAATTTGAAGTCCATTCTTGCTAGTTTTGTAGTTAGAAATAATGTAACAATATTTGGATAGCACACGCTTACAATGTTGTATTTCTGGTTGCTAGAGGCAAGTCTGGTTTATTTTCATTACAAGTTTTGTATTAAACACGAACCGAATCGAGATACAAAATAATTACAGCTCCATTTTATTGTGATCTAAAAGTACATATCGATATCGATATGTACTTGATTATTGTTGTCATTTAGTTAATAATAAAACTAAAGTGAGGGTAGGCAAAGGCCAATATGGTGACAACATATTGGTAGGCAAAACATCAAAAGTGGTGTTAAAGGTGGTATTTGCATTTAAACAAGTGTTAAAATCGCTAAAATTTGCATATTCCTAAACACTTTTGTTTATAAAAAGCGTTTTAAACAATTTTAGATAATACGATTTCAGATAAATTAAATATTAATTTGTAAAGTGTGAGTGTTGTATGCATGCACAATAAAAGCTTGGCGCTCATATCTTTACTGAATTAAAATAAAAATTCATTTTCTTGCCTTATTATTCCTGTATTTTCAAAAATTCAAGGTTTTTGCCTACCAGCAAGTGATTTTCTCTCTCACACACATCTAATCTGTGTATTATACTATCTCTCTCTCTTATACTATGTCGTCACCGCAGCTCGCTTCGGCAACTTATACGCGAGGCTCGATCCAGTATTATTATTAGATCTATGATTGTTGATGATTATTAATTTATACATATTTTAGCAATCGGTAATTGTAATTTCGAAGTTGTCAGTTGTAATTCAGCAGATGAAATAATAAAATCAAACTTTTTGGTGAATTACAAATTTAATTAATTTAAATTACAACTGATACGTTCTGAAGTGCAACTACGTAAATGTTTAACAATTTATAATTACCTAAATCTACTTTTTTTAAATTACAATAATTAAAAAATTAGTGAAGCAGTTCCAGTTGTAATTTTTAAATTACGTCTTGCGATTTAGATATACATATCTATTGTAATTCAAAATTAATAAAATGTATGTATTTAAAAAAAAATATTAAAAAACAGATCAATTGTATTTCTGCACTTATAAATTGTAATTCAGCAGATAAAACAACGAATTTAAATTTTCATTTCGTCTAATTAGAAAAAGTAGTTTTAACCCCATCTTTTTAAGATACAAACTTTATATTTTAAATTACAAATAATGTCGTTTAGTACTTTCTGAAATACATTTGAATATTTAAATTAAAACTGACACAGTCTAAATTAAAACTGACAAATCTGTATAACAGTTTATATGTATATACTTTCTGATATTTTCTTGCTTCTTTCTGCATTACAACTTGAATAACATATAGAGCTGAAGCCACAGCAAAGTAGAATTGACGTCAGATAATACAGCATTTTTAATAGTAATTCATAAAATAGTAGTTTGAATGAAGTCGTTTGAAGTGTAATTTAAAATTTAAAAAATTATTTTAAGACAAGTCAACTGTATTTTTGCAATCAATTGTAATTCAGCAGAATAACAAATTTGAATTTTTATCTTATCTAATTAAAAAATTAGTTTCAACCCTAGTTTTTTATTTACAAGCTCTAAATTTTAATTACAAATATTGCCGTTTACTACAATTATTCCTTTCTGAAATACATTTAATAATTTAAATTACAACTGATACATTTTAAATTACAACTGATGATCTGCAAAACACTTTATACTTTTTGAAATTATCTTGCTTTTTTTGTAATACAAGTTAGATAATATGTAGAGTAGAAGCCATCGCAAAAAAGAATTAGCATCAGATACTACAGCCTATTTAGTAGTAATTCACAAAATATAAGTTTTAACTTTGTTCATGATTAGGTAAGTAGTTTAGAATGTATCTATTGTAATTAAAATTGATCAATTGTATTTTACAATTAAAATAATGTTGAAAGACAGATCAACTGTATTTCTGCCATCATCAGTTGTAATTCAGTAGGTAAAATAACAAATTTAGATTTTTATATATAATAGCTCTTCAGGCCCTCGGGCCCATGGCCTCAATTTTTTCCACAATTTTTCTCCATTTTTTTCTGTTCTTGCTCCCTTTCATCCAGTCCCGGACTCCTACTCCCTTTAAATCTTCCTTAACTATCTCCAACCATTTCTTCTTCGGTCTCCCTCTTCTTCTTTTATTTCTTTCTCCTCTCAGTAGCGCTTTTTTTGTGCCTATTCGATGCCATTCTCGCCACATGTCCTAACCACCGCACTCTTTGACCCTTTACCTTTTGGATTACTTTTTTATTTGTTCTTTTTTTCCAGTTGTCTTCCTCGTCTTTCACTCCCCCAAACACCTTTCTTAGTGCTTTTCTCCTCCCACCTTTCCAACTTTTTCGAAGTGCTTTGGGTCATGATCCACGTTTCACGTTCATATAGCAGTGATGGCTGGATTACAGTTCTATAGATTCTAGTTTTTGTTTTTCGCGACACTATTTTGCTTCTCAATACCGTGTTTAATGCCCCCATCGCTTTCGTCCCTTTAGTTAGTCTCTATTCTAATTCCATTACTTCTTCATTATTTTCATTTACCGTCACCCCGAGGTACTCATATCTGTCTACTCTTTGAAAACAATAATTTCTGCCATTTTGTCCTACCATTTCCAGGTCACTTTGTACTTCTTTTCCGTTTGTTTCCATATACTTTGTCTTGCTTTCATTTACCTCCAGTCCATACCTTTTCGCACTCTCTTCCAAATTTTTAAACATTTCCTTCATCTCCTTTCTGGTTCTTGCGATTACTGCCACATTGTTCGCATCACCTGCTGCTTACTGTAATAAATTAGATTCTCTGTTCTTATCCGACTTTCCCTCATGATTTTTTCTAATAGCAAATTAAACAGAACTGTTGACAGCGGGTCGCCCTGTCTTAACCCCTTTCGAATTGGGAACGCTTCTGTCACGCTTCCATCCAGTACCACCTTGCCCGCCGAACCTTCTAACGTCATTTTTATTAATTTGGTAAGCTTATTTGGTATTCCTAAGTTGTTTATTGCCTATCTTCCTTCGTCCAACTTATTATACTATTTCTGTTATTTTATCTCGTAACCTTTTCTCCTCATTTTTTATTATCTCGCTAGTTATTCCATTTTTTCCTAGACTCTTATAATTCTTCAATTTTTTTAATTATTTCTTCTATCTCTTCCTTTCTCGGTTTTCCCACCGATCTTCTTTCTTTCGTTTTCTAGTCTACTTACATGCATTCCGCTTCCACCTTCATTCACCAACATTTCTTGGAAGTACTCCAACCATCTCCCCCTTTTCTCCGTCAACTCTTTTAACAGCTCCCTTCCTTACTTCTACAATACCCTGGTCTTTCTTTCTTAGTTGTATTTTGCTTTACTTCTTGGTAAAAATTTCTTATTTCCTTATTAACCATTCGGTCTTCTACCTTTCTTACTCTTCCTTCCCAGTATTCACGTTTTTTAATTTTGCATACTTGTTTAGCAATCCTTTCAAATCTTTTCCTTCTTATATCCTTCTTTACTTCTTTCTGTATTTTTAATAATAATTTAAATTTTTATCTCGTCTAATTAGAAAAAGTTCTTTCAATTTAATTTTTTAAGTTACAAACTTTACATTTTGAATTACAAATATTACCATTTAGTACTTTTTAAAATACATTTGATAATTTAAATTACAACTGATACATTTTAAAGTACAACTGACTGATCTGTGTAACAGTTCCAGAAATTTTTTTGCTTCGTTCTGCATTACAATTTAGATAATATGAAGAGCAAAGTACAATTAATGTTAGAAACTAAAACATTTTTAATAGTAATTTGTGAAATATAATTTATATCTTTATTATTGATTAGTTAAGTAATTTAAATGTATATATTGTAATTCAAACTAATCAATTGTATTTTACAATTTCAAAAAATGATGTAAAGGCAAAACTACTGCATTTACACAATTATTTATTTTAAATTGATATAAATATAGTTGAAAAAGCAGC
Organism: Tribolium confusum; assembly: GCA_029207805.1. Classification (NCBI taxonomy): domain Eukaryota; kingdom Metazoa; phylum Arthropoda; class Insecta; order Coleoptera; family Tenebrionidae; genus Tribolium; species Tribolium confusum. The sequence goes on from JALGAY010000004.1 coordinate 5,943,685, forward strand.
ATTTTTAAATTACAATATTTATACAGTTCGTTTTTCTTGTTAATGCGCTTGTTTGTCTTTTTTTAACCCATTGTTGTATACGTTATTATGCCATATAGATAATGTGTTGAACAGAGACAGAGAAGTTCATTAAAAAAAACAAACTATAGTTTAAATTACAAAAGTCGTATAACACCACAACCATCAATATTTTTGTTAAATATATTGGTTACTTTAAATTACAATACTCTGAACAATATTTGTTTCTTTTTAAATTACAATTGAAAAATTTGTAAAGGAGAGTACGTCAAAAACTGAAAGGACTTCAGATTCTACCTCATCTCTAGTTCTTAAGTCAAACAATATAATTTGTAATTTAGATTAAGTTAAATGTAATTTAAAATTTAACAACTGTGAGAAAATCATTTAAAGACAAATTAGCTGTATTTGTTCAAATACATTTAATTAATCTAAATTACAACTACTAAATACACCTGATTGTCTTAAATTACAATTTATATGTACTGTCTAAAATAGACTTGCTTCTTTGTGGATTACAATTAGAAAAGATGTAGAATGAAGTTTCTTACTGTGACTGCAGTATTTTCTTAACTCAACTCCACCTAATTACAATTCAAATTTAGTTCACTTTGTGTTATTTGACGATATTCTCATTTTCATATTAGAATAGTTCCTCGCGTTATCGTATTGAATTATTCAAATATTTATTCAGGTCTTATCACATAACTTATTAATTCGAAATTATATTGCCCTAGTTGTAATAAATTGTCAACCAAAGTCCTTGGTTTGGGTTTATTATGCAAGATGCGCATTTCTATTGCCTAGGGAAATGCAATTGTAAACTGGGAAATTACAAATAAGTTGTCTAACAATTCGACTAGATAGACTGAAACCAATTAATGAAAGTTACAAGTTGTCTCCAAGTTTGTTAAATTTAGTGAAATTAAAAGTGGTTGAAAAAAAAATATTTGTGATAAATAGGAGCAGTTCTATTTTATTTTGATTACGAAAGTTTTGCAGGCTCTAATGAGCTGGTCGTTTTTCAGGATAAGGACAAACGGGCCAACTTTTTGCAGTGTTAAAAGTGAATTTAAATTAGGTTTTTATCAAACTTGGATCAGGAAAACTTGATCTTGCTAATTTAAATTAACATTGCTGGAGAAAAAATTAAATTAAGACATGATTTAACTCGGTTAAAGTATAGAGTTGTTAAATTAAAATTAGTTAAGTAGTTTTAATTTTGTTACGAAAACTTCAGTGTGATAGAAAGTAGTGAGAGTTACCTGTGATTACGTAGTAATTAAACAATGACTCTGACAGAAAGTAGCTAGAATTACTAATGTTCTATAGTAGGTTTGGAGTACATATCTTGGGGTAAAAAAATAATTTTGGAGACAAATGAGTTAATCAAGTTTTTAGTTAGAGAGAGGAGATTGCCTTTCGATTTTGGTAAGCATTTGCAAGAATCAAATTTCCTTGCGTCGTTTAAAAAATGCAGTGTGCTGTAACAGATGGGGTCGTAAAGTTTTCATCCGTGTTTACTGGGCGGAGACACCAATCTTATATAATATTTATGTGGTGTGGTGTTGCTTTATCTTTAGTACAACGAGATATTCGTCGAAATTTTTCAAATGTCCGCTACCGAGCTTTATAACTCGATATGGTCGTTACCTCATCACGGACTTGCAAATAGATTGCACTTTATGGCCTTGATATTACCACTAAAGTCCATTATCTGTCGTTTATTGTTTTAGCACCCAACAAAAACAACTGCACGCCGATAGCGCCAACCATAAAACAAAAACGAAATTTTACACAGTGAGCTTCTTGGTAAAAACTCTGCTACAAGCTCGACACAATGTCGAAGCGACTTATTTATGAACTCTGCGAAGATGAATTAGTACGAGATAATTATGTGTGCGTAAGATAGATAGTCAACGATCACTCATCAACTAATGTCGCTGACTTTTACCCCTAGTTATTAAAACCCCTAGGAAGCATCCATCAGTTGCTTCTGACACTTAACTTTGCCTCGATCGGTGTCAAGAATGACAACTACATTACTGAAACGTGTTGGAAAAGACGAATCCAATTAACAAGGTTAGGACAAAATTATACTTTATTAAAACAGCAATTATTAAACATTGTTTGAACTGAGTTGGTGCTAAATTTAGTTGATGAAACGACTAATTATCACGTTTCGTATTCGGACGGTCCTCTACTGATCCAGAATGCTATAACTAAAATGAATAATTATATCCAAATTTAGATTTTATATGCAATAACAATTCCTTTGATGTTAGCTTGGCACCGGTTAGTGGACACTAATTAACTAGGCTTTTGGAACTGATGGATTTGTCAAACATAAATTTACTAAAAAGTGGTTTGTCAATATCACAGCTTCAGCCAACAATATCGAATTTTCCAGCAAGCACTTAACTCGTCGTTGTGGATGGAGGAAGCAAGAGGCTGCTGAGGTGTCATGTTTAGATTTAGTTCATTCTCGACGACTTAAACCAGAATCTACGTCTTAACATTTCTCTTGTTTGTTGTTATTTTTAAAATAGAACACACAACTTAATGAGCTTAAAGACTATTTTCAAAAGTTCTATTTTTCATGGCAAGCAGTGTATCTGATTTAATATTGGACTGCGGAAGGTTTGTTTTACGCACAGATCTACGTGAAGGGGTCATTACATAGTGTGTTAAGAGTCTTCTAAAGAAGGGCATTTGTAATATAATTATCTTATTATTATTTAGTTAATTATTCAACTAAATCAATTATCTAAAAATAGAAGCTATAAAAAAACTACAAAAAAAGAAGATAAGAAACTTCTATTGAGGGTGCAAGAGACTTAAACAAGGATTTCAAGCTAAAACCATATTTTGTCGAGATAAACATGGCCAATTAGTGGGAAGCGAAGAAGAAGAAGAGATAACCTGAATTTTTAAAAAAGTCTTAAACAAATCGTCGATCAAAAGAAGAATAGTTGAAAAGGAAGAGAACAACAGAAACGGACAAGAAAAAAAAAAGAAGAAGAACTTCGCGCATATGATAAAGTAAAAATATTTTTCTACTTTACGTCGGTAACAGAGTCCGATTTGGGTGCGGTAATAGCCATTACCGCACCCAAATTGCGTGCGGTAACAGCTAGTGCAATTTAGTGTTTTCAGATTGGTAACACCGTGTAACACGCTATCGCTAAAATGAAAGGTTATGTTTCTGTCGCCGTTGCGATTACAGTAATTATATTCGAATAAATTTTGTTGCACTTGATGACCAGCAGTATTCCTCAACAAAGTGTTTTTGTGTGTGCGTGTCGCAATTAATCTATAAAATATTCGAAAGTGGGGCGGAACAAACGACGGTGGACGCGACAAACTTCAGCTTTTGAGGTTAGAACAGCGTTAAAGTGAAACTTGAAACTAAAATGGAGCTTTTAGCCTTTGTTTTCACTATTTACAGCCCTCATAGTATTCGATAATTTACAAGTTATTTGCTGGATGAGTGTATAAATCTGCTTGATTGGAATAACGATGAAATGAGTCGCTGAGAACCGCAAATGGAGTGGGAATTTCGAGATAAATGGAGATTTTCCTTACTATGTTAATGCCAATTGGATTATTCAATCAATAACCGAAACGGTAGGTAAAAATGAACCATTTGTGAGTGACCTACAGAGAATTTTAGACAAATTTGAAAACATTTCAAAGTTCAATGACTTCATTGAAACTTTAGTGACATTTTTATTACCAACTGTCTCGTATTAACGCAAAAGTCCCTAAAGATTAATTAATTAACTTTTTTATTTAAAAATTACGTAAAACACGTAAAGTAGAAAAAATAGCATAAAGAACTTGTTTTTCAAAGTCATTGTGGCACTCATTCTTTATAAAAACTCGCGCTCGCGCTCGTTTTATAAACTTGAATTCGTGCCACAAAGTTGACTTTTCAAAACGCGTTCTTTAATATACTATTATAGAAAACTAGAAAAACAACAAGAGCCCAGAAGAAGACAACATACAAGAGAAATGATAAAGTACGGAGGAGAAACGATGACGAAGATAATATGTGATTTAATTAGAAATATATGAATAAACGAACAAATACCGCAAGCATGGAAAACAGCAATATTATGTCTAATCAATAAAAAAGAAGAGAAGACAAAATGAGAAAATTATAAAGAAATAGCGTTACTAAACGCTCTATGCAAGATAATGGCAAGAGCACCGAATAATAAATTGAAAGAGCTTATGGAAGAAATAGGAGAAGAATACCAGCTTCTCTTCTGCTTTTAGAAAAGGAAAATTTGTAGTAGACCAAATATTTTTATTACAACAGATACAAGAAAGAAGTATCAAGTATCAACAAAAATTAAAAAAGTAATTGCTTTTTATCGATTTTAAGATGGTCTACAACAGCATAAACAGTAAAGAATTATACCAAGCATTGAAAGATCTTGAAACACTCAACAAATTGAGAGATTAGTAAAAATGACATTGGACAACTATAAATAGATTTGGTTTAATAAAAAGCTCTCAGAAAAGTTTGAAGTGTATAGCTTAAGACAAGAAGACACGCTTTCTTCAACATTGTTTATAATTGCTTTAGAATAAAATATTAAAACAAAGCAATACATATAGACAAAGTCTGCTTTTCAATCAAGAACATCATTGTTCTGCATTTGCAGACGACGTAACTCTTATAAGAAGAACTAAAGAAGAGCTATTAAGAACAGCAAGAAAGCTGATTATAAACGCCAAAAAATGGCACTGAAAATTAATGAAGAAAAAACTAAATTGATCATATGGGAAGACAAAGTATATAAGGAAGACAAATATCTGGGAGTAAAAGTAAACAAAAGAAAGAAATACAAATTCAAAGAAATTAAAAGATATGTTTACCTAAGAAGTGCAATAAAAAAGAAACCAACAAATACAAAAGAGAAAAAAGTAAGATTTACAGCTGGAAACAAAAGCGTCTCTGCTTTACATTCTATACTAAGTTCAAAAGCTGTAGCAAGAGCAACAAAACTTTATATTTACAAAACCAAGTAGTTAAATCACAAAGAATTAAACGGGTAGGCTACGTAACAATAATGAAAGAAAGCAGATTACTAAAAAGAATATCAGAAACAGGACTAGGACCCAATAGACAGAAAAGCAGACCAAGGACAGAGTGGAAAAAAAGTAGAAGACGACTTTTAAAAGATACAAATAAAACAATGGAACAAGAAGATTTTAAATCAAAAAAAATAGAGAAAAATTGCTAAGAAAGCCATAAGAATACAAGGCTTATAGTGCTTTTATTTGTGTTTAACAAAAAATTTTTTTTTAATTTTTAGTATTTGTCACCGGTGTCGCTTTATCTTGTTGCCGTATGAGCAGCTTGTCTGTAGAGATCTAACAAACTAGCTCACATTAAAAGTGAGAGAGACTGTTTTTTTAAAACAGCGTTAAGACAGTATGTCTTAGTAATATTGTTGTAAAATGTGGTAAAATTCTTGTAAAATATTCTTGTACTTTGGGTTACTGTCTGTTAAAAAGAAGAGGGAGCAGAGTTAAAATGACAGGGTCGTTTAGAAAATCCCCAATTTTGTTGTTATATTTTTATTTATTATTGTAAGAAATAAGAGTTTGTAGAGCTTATTTGTGGGTTGATGAATAATTCTTTCCGGTTTATTGGCGATAGTAATAACCGTCCGGATGCTGATAAATCCTGTAAAAAGCGGATTATCTTCTGTAGATTAGCCGAGAGCTTATTTCTTTCGTTAGGGCTTTAGTAGGTGTAGGGGCCTTGTTTGGGATAAGAAGCTCGTCTTAGTGTTGGTGGAGAAAAGCATCCTTATCGAAATCCGTCCCTAAGTAATTATGGGGTTAACCGAGCTTTATCAAACGTCGCGGCCAACTAGATGAGCGAAGTATTGTAATTAAGTTTCTAATGACCCATTCGACCTATTTTAGACAAGTAGCGAAATAAATGAGCTCGAGTACGCATCGAATTAAACTGTTGAATAATGCAAAACTCGGACGAAAATAAACGAGCTTTCGGTCTTTGGAAAAAGCAATTTCAGCAATTTTTATTATGTATACATGCATCATTCTTGCGTTGTGTTTACGCAGGTTTGCTGATATTAGCCGCGATATGTGAGCGACAATATACTCACCCCTTTCTCGCGAAATTGCTGATGTAATGGATGAGAGTTTTCGAGACTGTGACGTCACTGTGGCTGTAGTTGTGCGGGAAGAATGATCCTCCGCCAATCAAAGGAAGACCAAGGATGTAGGGCAGATCCTCGCCTCGAACACTACCAGGTCTCTGAAAAATCAAAGTGGTAAATGAAAAAATTCATTTGCAAATCAAAGTCTTCGTAATTACAATTCAAACAGAGACGAGTGTTTTCTTAAAATTTCTTTTTTAATTATTAATCTCTAGCTTTTTTAAGAGCCAACTTATTGCACAAAGAAGCAATAAAATTTTAATTTTAAAGTTTCAAACTTTCTGTTTTCATTACAGTCGCTTATAAAAAATCATCTCTTAGTCATCACAAATCTAGCTCTCATGAATCGCTTCTGCAACGAGTAATCCCGCAATGAAAAGTTTCCAATTTTGAAAATATTGTACAAATTATTTGAAGAAAATACTGAAAAGTAAAATACTACGAAATGATTAATAAACACGCCTACAGACAGATCGAAAGCAATGTTATCTCTTCGCTTGAGTGGAGAAGAATCACAAATTTTTGGGACACATTCTAGAAGGACATATAGTTATATAATGACTGCACAGTTAGTCAGTTAGTGAGAACCAAACAAGTGAGTAAAATGAGCTATACTCTCGGAAGCAAAGTGATTGAATTAAATCGTAGGCGTTATTATTTGTATATATATAAACGCTCGTAGACTTATGGCTTGGTAGACAACCTTTCTCCTTCATTTAGAGTCTTCTTCTTCTATTGATTTATTTGTGACTTTTGGAGGTCGTCTTTTACTTCATTTTTTACTCTGGTTTTGGCCTGCCTTTTCCTCTGTTGGGTTCTAGTTCTATTTCTGATATATTTTTTTGGGAATCTGTTTTTTTTAATTCTTGTTACGTAGCCCATCTATCTAATTCTTTGAGTTTTAACTACTTTTGTTATATCTGTGTTTTTATATAGTGTTCTTAATTCTTTGTTTGTTTTTGTAATCCAAGTCTCTGCTACATTTTTCTTCCATAAATTATTCTAAACTTTCTTTCTCATTTCTGCAGTATGGATTGTTTTTGTTTTCTTAGTGAATATCTATTGCAAGGATATGTATTATGGTCTACAACCATACTAGCATTCCTCTACTACTTTTTTCATATTCTTTTTCAATTTATTATTTAGTACTGTGGTCATTATCTTATATACAGTGTTCAGTAACGCTATTCCTTTATAATTTTCACATTTTATCTTGACTTTTTTTATGTATTGAACATAATATTGCTGTTCTCTATGCTTGCATCATTTGTTCTTTTATCTATACATTTTAAATTAAATCATTAAATCATTTAATCTTCGTCATCGTTTCTTCTCCGTACTCCGTATCAGTTCTTCTTGTATGTTGCCTTTTCCTGGGCTCTTGTTGTTTTTCTGTTTTTCTATATTATTTTTAACTTTATTATATACGGGAAGTTTTTCTTCTCTTTCTTTGTGTCCGTTTCTGTTGTTTTCCTCTTCTTCAACTGTTCTTCTTTTGCTTGACGATTTGTTTAAGACTTCTTCAAAATATTTAGCTTATTTTTCTGTTACTTCTTCTTCGCTTCCTACTGTTTGACTATGTTTACCTCGACAAAATATGGGTTTAGTTTGTAATCCTTGCTTAATTCTCCTGCATCTTTGATAGAAATTTCTTATCTCCTTATTTTTGTAATTCTTTTGTATGCCTTTTATTTTTTAACGTTGTGCTTTTGTTTCTTCTTTTTGCAATTTTTTTGTAGTCTGCTCTTTGTTTTTTGTGTTCCTTCTGGTTATTCTGCGTACATACTTTTTTCTAGCATCTTTTTCTTTTTTCTTTCTTCTGCTCCTGTAGTCTACAATCTTCACCGTACCATTTTTTTGTTGTCTGTTTATTTTTATTTTTAATTTGTTTTTTGGTGGTTTGTTTAATTATTTTTTCTATTGCTTTTTATAGTGTGTTATTTATTTATCATTTATTGTTATCGTGTGTAAATTTATTGTTATTAATCCAACTCTTTGAAAGAAAAGAATTTATTTACAAAAATACTTTAATCGGTTTGAAACTGATTGAAAGCTCATTTTATTCAGATTTTTGTAATGTAAACAAGAACTTTAAAGATAGTTTATATTTTAAAAATTGAAACTTTTTGGTCGAATTTGACCTTTCAGATCTATGACTATTTTTATTTTCGTCGAATAGCAACTTGAAACACTACTAAAAGTCACTGAAATAAGATTAGCAGTGATAAAAAGCGAGAAACTTCGCCTAGTAATACCCTAGGAAAACCTTGATGCCAATAAACGAAATTATCTTCCCACCCATGTCTTTTTTGCCCTGATGTTGAACATCATCGGCAAATTACAAAAACGGCAATTTATGTCTGTGGAAATTAATTTTTATCTAGGTCAAAAGATCGTAGAAGTAGAGATTGCGTCGCCACACATTTCCTAATGGGATCTCGAGACAAGTATGCATACGTTATTCCGATGACCGAAACGTGGCAAGCGCGACAAACTCTGCATACATATACGCCTCTAAAAGACCATTAATGCAAAGCCCTCATCTGCACAAATAAATATACAGCAAGCTTACCTGTTTACAAAATGTGGATATTACAAAAACGCGGAAGCTTAGGAAGAGTGGCAAAGTAGAGCTTTCAACGAGCCAATCAGCCATGCATGATGACATGTAAAAGGCCGAAATGAAACTTTTGTCTTCACAGAATGTGAGCTTTCAGGCTTTAAGAACTCATTATTATTTCTTTTAAGCGAAATTGACAGCTTTCATTACGTGAGAAGAGGAACTGAGAATGTAAATGATAAATGATGGAGATATCACTAGCTTCTAGGAGAACACAAGACGCAGTTTCCAAGATGAATGGCCGGGACAAAAAGCGTTTTATATGCAGCTTGCTGTGCACCTTTGCATCACAGGATCACCCACAGAATCTAGAATTGTTTTATATTAAATTGTTTTTTATTTTTACTGCTTTTTACAGAGTTTCGTACTTTCAAATGTAAAAACATTCATCATCAGAATCTCAACGGTAATTCACTTGAGCCAGAAATTAAAAATCTAGCTTAAAAGAAGCTTATATCTTCCTATTCCTATCAGAAGTAAATACGAAAATCTATAAATGTCTAATTTTAAGTGGAATTTATTAATATTGTTACGAACTAGTCTAGAGAAATACCGAACATTTCTAAAATTATAAATTACATTATAGAACGTAATTCTGCTTTTGGAAAAAAAGAATGTAAGAGACAAGAATTAAAAAAAAGAATTTGAAAATAAAAATGAGTATAAGAAGAAGAAGAGCTAAAGAAGGTTTCTAAAAAATATTTCTAAAGGAGCTCTAAAAGCAACGATTAGAAAGAAAAGTAGAACAAGTTTTTGTTTTGAAACTTAATTTCTAAAACGTTTATAACAAACTTTTTTAATTTTTGTTATTATTTTCTAAAGTTATTAACATTTCTTCAGAGAACACCTCGTTTTTTATATTTTGTTCTGTTAGTTAAGTCTACATACGCTTATAAAGAAATTTTCTTTTTAATGAGCGGATATTAGTGTTTCGGAGAGCAGAAGTTTTACATTGAAAACGCTTTACCTATTGCATTCTCATAAGAGAGCTAATTTTCTTAAAAGTAGAAGTTTTGTAAGTTTTCTCCCTGCTTCAATATGCTGATGTTTATATGTTGGTATATCAGTCTTGGAGGGAAACTCCTCTACACGCATATTGATTGACCTGATCCGACAGCGAGTATAGCCTCAAGAGAAAAATGTCATCTTAAAAAAGTAAGTATTCAAGTTTATGTTTTGTGTCGTCAAGGATGATCGGTCACAAGAACTTGTTCCCAAAAAAAACTCTTTTCTTTTTGCCCCTTTTCCCCTTATTAAATATAAGTAAATAAGTTTGTGAATGTTCCCATTGGGGGAAGTGTCTTTCACCGAATAGAGAACTTTATGTAACTTAACAACCTTGGGAGTTATACGGGGGTGATTCAAAGGGAAGCTTTTGTTATTACACCAAAAAGCCCAGTCAAGACAATGCGTGAATCCGGAAATCCAGCTTTAACACAGACAGATGTTGCAACAAAAGAAATAAAAAAATAATTACAACAAACTCATCACACAAAATTCGAATTCAGCTGTCCCAGAAGACTGTGAATTAAGAAATTTATGAAGCCTCCTTAAATAAGACCATTAGGAAGTTTTTCAGGAGCGCTTGACACTTCCAGCTTGATAAATATTTCAGTTTAATCCGGCACAATAAAGGTGAATTCGATGTTCGTTACTTGGTTACCGCTGCTGAAATCTTATTGTTATGAAACACAATTCCAGTCTCTCTTATTTATTTAACACAATAATCACATTTCAGTTTGGCTAATGCTGAAAACATAAATTCCTAAAACCGAGACTCGATGAGAATTTGTGTGGAGCGTTACCACTAAATACCGGCTAGAGCACAGGGGAAAAAACATGTTTGCTTGTCAGAAAAACCGTTAAAAAGCATAAAGCAATCAACAAACAATTACGGCTAACATTTTCATGTAAATTTTTTGTGGCGGGTTAAACAGTTTTGCCGTCTTTAATTCGGTAAAAACGCCTTTAAAAATATATACGAGCAAACTTTTAATGGAACAGCTCTTGATAGGTAAATAAACCGACAAAAACCGCCAATACAATACAACTCCGAGGAAGTTTAACAAAGGACTTTGTCTTACTGCCTTTCGAATACATTTAAGATTAGCGAGCTTTGATTAGGACTTGGTAAATATATACACTCGAGTTTGGTTTAAGACCATAAATTAAATTTGACTCGAATCGGACCTGGTTTTGGTTTTTTGTTTGTGGTTTGAACAAACATTTTAATTTCGGTAAAACTTCAACAACGCTGAATGAAATGGATAGCAAGTTGGAATGGTATATTGCGGTTATCTCTGCCAACCCTTTGTATAAATATTGCTTCAACATCTAATAAACTACGACGGTCTTGCCCTACTTTCAGGTACTGGATGTCAGATGGTTCATTTATCTTGCTACTATCTCGAAAATCTGTACAGATAGGACCGACTAATCCTTTTAGACATTCTCTAGGTTCTGGAACGGTTTTTATGCCGTCCTCCATGCCAGACCAGGCCTGAATCATTTAGGGAACAATTTCAATGCTCTAAAAAAATTATATTTACTAAAAACTTTTCTCTAAAAAATGCTATTTCTATAAAATTAAATTTTTGTGTTAAAATTTTTTTTATAATTGGTGTAGATGATTTTGCAATAAAGCTTAATATACACTATAAGTAAAAAAGACCAAATGGCTTTTGTTATCGGTAAATCTAGAATCTACCACATGCTTTATTACTTTTTTTTACAAATACAGTCAAACTCGTTTAGTACGTCATTAGACAGAGAGTTAATGCGGTTAGTAGGCAACATTTAAGAGGTTCCTTTTAGACATTAGACTTTTCTTTTTTCTTTTTTCCTTTTAGACAAACACGTAGCACATCTAACATATGATATTGTTGAATTTATTAATAATTTAACAATATCTGGAACAATATAACATAATTAATGTCTTTTCTCTAAAATTCTACAAAATTGTTTTCGAAACGTATCAGCCTCGACATAAAAAGTTGTTTTACCGACAGAAGTGATTGTGAGCGACAGAAAATGCCAGTGCACAGCAGAAAAATCTAATAAGCAACAGAAAAACATTTTACACTGTAAAAAAAGACCTCAATAAATAGACAACAAGTGTTTATTAGTTGCAAGAGGCAATATCATTTGCACGACAAAATTGTTAAGTCAAAAAAGTTTTTTTAAACTACTGTACAGAGTAGCTCACTGAAGAGTTTCTACCAAAGATTTTTTTTCTGTGATTTACTTTAGGAAACAATTTGCTGATTGCGAGAAAGACATTTCATGGCAGTAGATGCAACATAAGAAAGACACACTTGTTGCGAGGGTGACAACCTCTTTGTAAATCATTATAAGGAACATGGGTCGAGTTATAGTAATTTTAAAAAGAATTAATTTTTTTCAGTCGTTCCTAAATGCAGTAATTTTTGCCACCTTTAAACTCTTATTAAAACAATCCATCTACATTTTTTGGGAAATTAATCTTAAAGTAAAATAAGAGCTTTATATAATGCTCTACAAAAGAGTTGTTACTATGGCAACAGGTTTTTTTAATGTAGCTTTTATCGCTATTAACTGTCTCCCTCACAAGAAAAATCGACTTGTTCAAGAATTTTGTTTGAAGTAAACAATACCGATAAAATAAATCTTTTTTCAGTGGGCCACCCTGTATAAGCTCAACACGAAAGTACAACGTCACATTACTCTCAGAAAAACACTTTTTTTTAAAAACAAATTTGGGCTGACGCTACTGGTTCCCTGTTTTTCCTGAATATAAAAGAAAATACTACACTAATAAAACATTATTTATCTCATTTGCAGATATCTGTCACAGAATGGTTACGACCTAGAACTTGCTTAAAATGATTTTAATTTTATATTTTTCTATTTCTCTTGTTTTTCGAGCAATGTATTTTTTTTGAGTGGGAAATATTGTCTAGCTGTTCTTCGCATTTTAATGCTGTTAAAATTTATTTTTGATAGTTTTAAAAAAATGGAAAACAAATTTTATTAGGTTTTTGGTTTTATTCACAAGCCTTCTCAAGACTGTTATTGTAACATTGCACTCTTGTACCTCTAATAACTTTTAACATGTTAAGATAAAAAAAATTGGGTATATTATTTATGCTACCTCTGCGACCTATCTATTTATTTACAAGAACTCATGTTGTTTAACTACTCTCTCACAGATCTAAAATAATGAGGTGGTGCGCCGTCCTGCTGGAAAAATACCTCATCGGGGTTTAAAGTGAAATCTGTGTCATTTACATCTACGATGAGAGGATCTATGATATCATCTAGTAACTCCAAGTATGTTTTTCCCATTAGAAGGTCAATTATTGTGTGGTAAAACAGTCAAGAAATTATCTCTAAAAATATCCGTCCATCACTTGTTTTCTTTATATCGAGGTTAATAACAAAGACATTTTGATGCGATTTTTTGTCACACTCTACCGGTCTTCACCTTTCAGTTGATGTATTACAAATGGTATGGTCTTATTAATGTTTGTAAGAGTTGGGGTTGGAATGCACTATTAACACTTACAGACAAAATAACATACCCATCCTACTTTCCCCTTGATACTATTGAAACGCTTTTTCTCTTATTCCTTATCAGAGGTAGAAATTTCCAATGTATATTAAATTGAAATAAATATTCTTAAAAATATTGTTTCAAGAAAGTTGCAGTAGTTTTTTAGAGTGTCCATTCGCTCAAAAACTACCAAAAAGTATCAAATTTGTCTAAAATTCTTTGTAAGTAACTCTCAAAATGTTTCTTTTTTACCTACCATATCGGTTATTGATTGAATACTCCAATTGGCATTAACACAGTAAGGAACTTTGTAAAGTTGTTCCTAAATTACCACACTAATTGCGTTTCTCAGCGACTCCTTTCATCGTTATTTCAAACCAAGCAGTGATATACACTCATCTAGCAAATAACTCGTAATTTATCAAATGCTGTGAGTGTTGTAAATCGTCAAATAAAGACCAACGCTTCATTTTAGTTTCAAGTTTCATTTTAAAGCTGTTTGTTTTAACCTCAAAAGTTTGTCGCTTTTCCACTGCCGCTTTTTATTTTATTTTTTTTATTTATTTTTATTTTTTTTATTTTTTTTATTTTATTTTCAAATATTTTATAGGTTAATTGCGACACACACACACACACACAAAAACACTTTGTTGAGGAATACCGCTGGTTATAAAGTGCAACTAAATTTATTAGAATACAATTATTATAATTTCAACGCTGACATAAACGTGACGTTTTATTCCAGCGACAGCCTCTTAATCAGTGTTACCAAGCTCTGTTGTAGATTTAACCACTTTATTCCAGATAATTTTATAAAATAACATGTAGCATATTTTACATATTTTCATTTCTGAATATTTTTTCTAAATTTGAACATAATTTATGCATCTGAAAGTTGTGAAACCAATTTAAAAAGCAATTCCCTACACATTTGATTATTTTCTTGTAGCTCCCTGCAGGTTTTCTTTTTAATATCAGTCTGTATCTATGATTAGAATTGCGGATTTTAAATTATATTTTGTTTTTGTTATTTAATCAAAAAATTTATTTTTTTTATTTTTTGAATTAGTCTAATCAATTTCGAATCGTCCTACTTTCTGATGATGTAAACTCTCATCTCCCGCATTACCAATTCCCGTCCATCAATAAATGAAAAACTTGCTGGTGAATTATAGGCGTATATTTATCCCGATATGGCTATCTTGGCAAAGTGAAGTCCTTTCATGATTTACGCACATAATAAACAGTAAATATCTCAAATTTATGTTTATTCAAACCATCCCTATAAATAAAATACCCTCCCGTCTGTTTTACGACCTACCATCGGAAAGTCCCTGTCTCCTGTCTGGTGCTGGAAGTGCAGAAAAAACGTCTTTCCGCCCCGCATCGAGTGCAAGTATCCCACTCTGATAAGCGGCGCCGCTGTGTGCCCGTCGCTGAGGACGTCGAGCGTCGCATCCCGAACGCTGAGGGGATTCTGAGTGGGCCGCTCCCAGTCCGTGTACTCGTTCTTCAGCGTCGAAAATATCTCGTTCAAGTGGTAATAATAAGAGTTTCTCACGTATGTCCTTAAGATCCTGTCACGCCTCGTTTCGTTAAACCCGAACTCGAGATCTTGTGCGTTCAAGTCCAGATACGATTCCGTACTCGTTAAGCCAAACAAAAGGTCGCGATCCGGAAAATCAGCCAGCTCGTAGCCGGCAGATGTCGCCACTGTTGATGTACTACCAGGAGGAGGGGAGCTTGTAGGGTTCAGGAGGATAGTCCCATCGATAAAAGGAGCGAAACCTAAAAAAATACAAACGGTTATACATTATGAAAACTGACGTTGTAAAAAAAAATGCGGCATACATGTTTCAATACTTTGCTTACAGCCATTTTCAGGTCTTCTATAAAAATTGTTATAATTATTGAGTGCTTAAAAATTGAAATTTTTGAAAGCGACTGTAAAATATCTATTTTTTTAGCCGAAACAGTAAACACCTTTTTTATTAAACAAAAGATTGATGCAATTTTTAAAAACACAAATTTAGATTTTTACCGACGTTTCGCATTATTCTATTATTAAAAGTTTCTTCAGGGTTTACAGTCCCAATTATAAACTTAAAAAATTACAACAAATTGCGACAAAAATTTTAGTTAAGAATAGCGGATTTAAAGCCTGAGAAAGCTGGAAACAACATAAAAAAGCAAAACGTCGGCATAAATCTAAATTCGCATTTTTGAGTGTTTTTATCGGTACAAATGTCACAACAAATTATTAATGTAAAGTAATATTTTCTCTAATTAGCGTAATTTAGTGGCAATTTAAGTTAATTCTGGGAACTAGACGCCAAATATTTTTTATTTTGAAATCAGGAGACGTAATTTTAGTAATTCAGAAATTAAAAACACAATAACTATTACCAAATCAATTTTCAAATTAATATGTATTACAAAGAAAATGCAAAGGTTTTAGTAATTTTGAAAGTTGAGGGCCACTGTTTGCTAATTTTGAAGTTAGAGGCGATAGTTTACTAATTTTTTGAGCAGGAAGTAGTACTTATTTTATACTAATTTAAAGCTAATAAATGTAAAAGTATACAAGTAATACATTTTTCTAAGTACTGCTAACCTGAAACAACATGAAACATTTATTTTACTAATTTTAAAATTGAATGGTTTAACTTTATTAATTTCTAATCAACATTAGAATTTAGTTTTTATTACCGTTTTAATTTATATATATATTTTTTTATAATAGTATACTTCGAAATCAATTTAATAAACTTGAAATTTTTTAAACAACGATATTTTTATATAATTTTTTTCTATTAGAAATTGGAGGCAGCATTTTCTAATTTTGGAAGCCGGAGGAAGTATTTTATACTAATTTAAATTAATAAATACATTTTTTCAAATATTGGGAACCGAAGGCAACATTTTACTAATGATACAGACATAACTTTATTAGTTTTAGGAGCTTTTAATATTGACCAAACGCAAAATTTTAGTAATTTTGAAGTCCGAAGACGTAATTCGGCTAAGTTTATCAATTTTGATTTCAATATAAGACTAAAGCGAAATGTTGTTTTTACAATATTGAAAGCTGATAAAGACGACGTTTAATTAATATTTGATGGTAAAAAGTGAAAGTGTACTAATTTCGAAAGCCGACAGTATAACAATACAGAGAACCTTGTTTCACTAAGTTATGATAATGTTATAAATTAACAAAAACAAGAGTGTTTTGTTTTTCAAATGTTGGCACAAAAATCCGGAGACATTATAAGTTTTACTATTCTTTAAAGCTAAAAACAATGTTATAAAATTATATACCAACTTAAAAAAAGCAGCAACATATTACTAATTTTAAAATTTTAATTTTAGCAGCTAGAAGCAATTTTCACATCAATTTTCAAATCAATATAAAGACAAAGGCGATAATGTTTATGTATAATTAAAAATTGAACCTAATATTTTACTAATTTTGGAAGCTAGAAATTAATTTTGAAAGTCGGAGGCGTTATTATAACAATTCGAAATACCGAATATTTATTTTCTTACTTTGTTTTGAATTATTAAAAACAACGACGACTTGTCTTTCAAATTTCAAATGTTGCAAACCGGGGGCAGCAATTTAGTAATTTTGAATACCGGAAGTAGTATTTTACACAAAATTTAGTTTAATAAAAATATAAAATCAATATTTACTTTAATAATGGGAACCGAAAGGAAAATTTAACAATTTTGAAATTATGAGATAGCATTTTTTATACGCCACGATTTTTATATAAACCAGAGACAACATTTTAATAATTTTGTAATTTGAGGACGCAATTACTTTACTAATTTTATCAAGCAAAGACAATTTTTTTAATTAATTTATTAATTAATATAAGGAATGAAGCCAAAAAGTTTTTGTAATATTGAAAGCTGAATGCAAAATTTGACTTATTTTGAAAACCTAAAATCCCAGTTTAGTAATTTTAAAAACCGAGAGCAATATTAAAATAATTCTAGAAATCAAATAAGAATTTTTTATTAAGTGTTCTATCAGTAAAAGCAAGAGTAAATAATTTTATATTAGTAAAGCGAGTTCTAAAGCAAGATTTTACTAATTTTGGAAACTTAAAAGTAAAATTTGCTAATTTTAAAAATCGAGGGCAATATTCAAACAATTCTAAAAATCAAATACAATTTTTTATCGAGTTTTATGTTAACGAAAACAAGGAGAAATGTTAAAGCAAGATTTTACTAATTTTGTAAACCGAAGTGATAATTTATACCAATTTTAAATTAGCAAATTTAACGTTAACATTTTTTTTTCATTTTTTTAAATTAATATAAAAAAGCAGAAATATTTTGTAAATGGTGAATGCTGGATGCAACGCTTTATTAATTGTAGAAGGCAGAATAAAAGTCAACTAATTTTCAAAACCGCAAGCGATATTATAACAACTCTGGATGCCAAATATTAATTTCCTAACTAAAACATAAAACATTAGGAGCTCCAGATCACTTTTAGAAGGTAGGAGCAACATTTTGAAATATAATTATAAATTTTATAAACAATATTAAAAGAGAAGCAAAAATGAAAACCGGAGGCAACAATTTACTATTTTTTCTTCTGGAATTGGACTGGAATAGGGTTTTTGTAGTCGACGTTTCGATAACTATCGTAGCTAGCATCTCTAGGAGTGGAGTGACAATTGTGTAAAAAATATACCTAAAACAACATTTTAGTAATTTTTAACTAATTATGGCAGCCCGAAACAATTTTCTCATCAATTGTCAAATGAAAATAAAACTAAAGGGGATAATATTTTTGTATATTTGAAAGCTAAATGTACCATACTACTAATTTTGCAAACCAAAAACAAAAGTTTACTAACTTTGAAAGCTGGAGGCAATATTATAGTATACCGAATATCAGTTGCAAATATTTTGAATTTTGAAAAACTGTTTTTTTAAATAAAAAAATAGGTAAAAATTCAAATTAAAAAAAAAATGTATAAAGAACTTGTCTTATAAGTTATTTTTAGTAATTTGTGTTACAAAACTGAGTTTATAAAACACGTTCTTTAATATACTATTATTGAATTTCTAGACAGAGATTGTAGCGGATTGAAGTTTAAATATGTATGAAAATATTTTTCGTATAGATTGCGCTTTAAAAGTTTTATTTGTAAAAAGTGTGTAAACTTGCAAATAATTCGTCGATTTGCAATCTCATGCATCTATCAACTGACATTTGACAATTGATAAGGATTTGAAGATGGCGCCGTTGCCTATAAAAATGGCGCTGGCAGTAAAATCTGCGACTGAAAGCAATAAAATCGCCGGAAAAATTCAAAGTTTGTTCATGTTTTTGTCTTAGAAACAATCGAATCAAAAATGTAGAAATTTAAGCACCACTTTTCTGTATTGGCAAGCTCCAAGCTTTTATTCAATTCGCAGTAAAATCTTTGTTGTAGTTATTGATCTCTTCTGACTTCCAACTAGCGTTAAATTAAACAGAATACAAATGAGAGTGTATATTATCTTTGACTATTTAGGTACTAACTTAAACAGCAACAAACATAATAGATTAAGCAAGTTTGCAACTAAACAAAGTCAATATTCTCATTTTGTGTTGCAGTTCTTTGTGAAACCCTTGTAAACGTGATAAAATAAATTTATTGCTCATGTGGATAATTTCATGAATTTATCTAGCTGCACACAAAAGCATGAAATGCAAATTAAGCAAAAAACCCAACTGGATAAGTTATATGATTATTTTGCTCACCCATCGCTCTTCAAAACTTTTAACTTGATGGAAAAGTTAATTACGGTTCATGTTTATCTCACTTGCAAAACATTTCTTTCAGCACAATTTACTTACCCGGGAAAAATCAAAGTTTGCTAATTTTCAAAACTAAAAACGATACTAAAACAATTATTCTGGAAACATAATATTAATTTGGGAATATCATTTTAAAATAATTAATAATGTTTTGAAAACAATACATTAATTTTTTTATCAAATTTTTTCCTAATAAAAGCAAAAATGACTTGTTTTTTGTACTTTGAAAGCAGAAGGCGACATTTTAATAATTTTGAAAGCCGGGCGCAATATATTTTAGATCAATTCTATGGTAAAATATATAAAAGCTACATTTTTTAATATTGATAACTTCAAGTAACATTTTACTTATTTTAAAATTGGAAGACGTATAATTTTACTAATTTTAGAAGCCAGAAGCAATATTTTTTGTAGTATTAGAATGTAGAGCCTTAATCTCAAATACATATTTGTTTGGTTGCAAAACGTACCAAGTTTTAAATTAATAAAAGCATTAAAATTTAAAAGTTATTTTGCATTTAATTTTGGAAGCCAGAGGCTACATTTTACTAATTTTGTAAGCCGAAGGCATTATATTTTATACCAGTTTTGTGCTAATAAATATCAAAACCACATTTTTTTAATAACGAGGACTAGAGGCAACATTTTACTTATTTTAAAATTGGGAGATCTATAATTTTACTAATTTTATAAGTTAAAGGCAATATTTTTTTTAGTAATTTACAAGTGAGGGCTTGAAAAAAAATAATAATCGCGGTTTATGTATATCTCAAATATTTGTTTAGTTGTTAAACATTTTTTTTTTCAGGAGTTGTTACTTACCAGGTAGAAACCTTGGCGAGTCTATCCTAACTTTTAAAAGCTCATCTAAGGGCTTTTTCCTAAGACAGGGTGCCAAATCGTCCTCGTAGAGGTCCCCATGACAGTTGGTGTGTTCAGCAACGCTGCGTTTGACCGAAAGCGGATCTCTCTGGAGCGCCCAGGGACTGAGTCCCGAGCCACTTAACAAGATGACTCGATGTAAGAGCTCTGAAACAATCATGGATCAGCTGAACAAATTGGTATTTATTGGCCGATCTAAGTGCCTGCTTAAGTAAACTGACGCCGTGAGACTTTAATCGCTTCCAACCATGACTTTTATTTGTTCAAATCAAGATCTCGAGCCGAAAAATGCCACTTATTTCACGTTTCATTTTAGACACGTTTGCTGACTTAACAGATAATGGAAAGAACGTAAATTGTAATTATTGCGTTTTGGAAAGATATTAAAGAAGCGGAAAATAAATCAAAAGAAAAGTTAAGGGCAAGTCTTACTTATATTTAGCGAAATATTTACCCAAAAATATTTTTTTTACCTTCGAGTACAATGGGTGTAATTGTAATATAAACACTTTTACTGTACGACAATCAATTAGACTAACAAAATATACAGACCGTTTAAAAATTTTTTAGATTCATTCTTGCTGTGCAATTACACTTGACGGATTTTTATTGGTCTTTGATAGTATCAACGCTTTATTTGATTGAACATTTAAACGCGTCAAGGATAAAACATCTATTATTGAATCGTATTTTTAAAATGGGGTAAAAACTGAGGGAGAATGGAACTTTACACTAGTTCCATTGTTTTAAATAATTTTGCCAAAAAATTTTCTATTCTCATTTTTTTAAACATGCGTCTAAAATTTTATAGCAAGAGTTGATCTAAATGAATAATGAACTGTCTGAAGCCAGTGATTCATTACTTTGCAGCTTCACTAAACTAGACAAACCCACATTTTGTCCCAGGGTTTTAAGGAATATTCTAGCGCTTTCGCATTTTATAAAATCTTGCTCTGATCAGTTGTAGACAGTGGCACTCTCATAAAAAATTTTAATGAAAGCTTTACTATAAAAGTGGGCGGAGGTAATATTTTACTAATATGAGAAGCAAGTTATTAAAAAAAATCAATTATTAAATGGAAAGCGACATTTTATTAATTTTCAAATTTCAAAATACGTATTTACTTTTTTATTTTTAAAATTTGGAGGCTGTATTTTACAAATTTTAGAAACCAAAAGTAATCAATAAAGACAAAAGCGTTGTTTTTGAAATTGTAAAAGGGGAGACGATATTTTACTAATTTTAAAAGCCGAAGGCGCTATTTCACTAATTTTAAAACACGGGGATGATAACAGGTATATTTATTAATTTTAAAACAACAAATACGAAAGTAATATTTTGTTGATTTTGGAAGCCAGAGGCAGCAGTATACGAATTTTTTGATTGCGGAAAAATAATTTTCACACTAGATTAAGTACTACCTAACTTTTATATTAATTAATTAATTAATTGCTCTTTAGGTGTGCATTTGCTAAATACAACAAAAAAAAATTTCATTTTTTTTCCGATATTAATAGCTGAAGGCAACAGTTTTGTAATTTACTTTATTTAAATAATTTTAGAACTTGAAAGTGTTATCTTAATAATTTAAAAATGAAAGAATTTGTTTTTTACTAATAAAAATTAATTACTACTATTTATTCATTAAATTGAAAGATACAAAAGCAACACGTTATCAATTGGAAGACGGAGGCGACAGCTTATTAATTTTTTAAGATTGGAGAGATAATTTTACTAATTTTAAAAACTAGACGAGGTGTTTTTTTATCAATTTTTAAATCAAAGTTTAATTGATTTTGGATGTCGAAAATAATGCTTTTTACTAATTTTTAAAATAATAAAAACAAAAGCAACATTTTATCAGATTTGGAAGCCGGAAGCAATAGTTTCTAATTTTTTTTAAGTGCAAAGAAATAAGTTTTATTAATTTTAGAAGCTAGACACAATAGTTTTTTCTAATTTTTAAATTTTTAGAAAAAAAGATTGGCAAAAATGCGATATTTTATTAATTTCGAAGGCCAAAAATATATTTAAACATATTAAATAACAGAATAATATTTTGTTATAATACTGTAAACAGGAGACGACAATTTACTATTTTATTGTCTGGAAAGATAAATTTAATTATTAGAGAAACTATAATTATTTCATACTAATTTTTAAATTAATCAATACAAATGCGACAATTTTTTTGTATTAGAAGCCGAAGGTAACATTTTACTAATTTTAAAATTTTTACATTAGCAAAAAGCAAAATGACATTGTTTATATTTTTACTAAATTAATAATTGATAATAAATGTCAGTTTTAGGTCTGTTTTTTTAACCAAAATTACGATACCAAATTTTAAAATGACTAAACAGTCTGTTGATAGTAAAATAACTAAAACAATGTTGCTCTTGTCTATACCATTTTAAAAATCAATAAAAATATTTTGTCTATATCTTCTCAAATTAGTAAAAATACTTTTTTTTATCTAGGATTTAGTGAAATTTGCGTCCGGCTTCCAATATTATGAAAAAATGCCTTTCCTCTACGTGTATTTATTAATTTAAAAAACTAATTTTTAAATTAATTTTATTATTAATTTATTATTTTACTAATAAAAATATCACCAATGTCGTTTTTGTCTTTCTTAATTTTTAATTAATAAATACAATAAAAATTTGTTTTAATTTTGGCACTCTGACGCAACATTTTACTAAATTTTAAGTCTGAAAAGGTATTTTTACTAATTTTAGAAGTTAAACAGATTAGCTTTCTACAATTTTTAAATCAATATGAACAAGAGCGGCATGTTTTAGTTTATTTTAGTATCAGGTGTCATTATTTTACTAATTTTAGAAGCCAGAGATACTTTATATTTCAGCTTTGTTTTATTAAAATTTAGAACCAGTTTAAAACTGTTTAAAACTGTACTGAGCATGCGCAATAAATATTTTAGAACAGTTCTAAACTCTTTTTAGGAAAAACCTCTTAACTCTTAGGGTAATTAATACAAATATAGATGCGACACTTATTTAATAGTAAATTCTAAAATTTTATTAAAATTCAAATCTGGAGACGTACTTTATTAGCAATTTTTACATAAATAAAGACAAAAACGACATGTTTTTTATAATTTTAGAAGCGGCAAAAGAATTGAAATTGCATAATATCTTTTCATAACAACATCTAATAATTGGGCTGAAATTAAAAGAGCAAACGGTAATGTTAGGTGGATAGAACGAGATGACTCCTATAAGAAAAAGAGGTATGCGTATGCAAAAATTGAAAAAATAAGAGAAGGAGGAAGAACAATGGAAGAAGAACTAAAACAAAGAGATGCTGACATAGACACACAGGAAAAAATTCCGGTATGAAAGAATCAAGTTACAATTCTAAATATGTTCTAAGTGTTACCACCGAACTGCCAAAATATCTACTTAAAATGTATATCTACTTAAAGTAAAAATAAAAAAATGTATGCCAGATTTAGATGCGGGAATGAAGAAAAAAAATGAATTTTGGAGAGAAGATTGGAAAAGAATGTGTAGATTACGTAGAGAAGAAAGGAAGACGATAGAGCATTTTTTGTCAGAGTGTGTAGAGTTAAGATTGTGTGAGTATGGAAGGATAAAAGTTCTAAATAAAAATTGAGAAGGAAAAGAATAGATGAAATAAGTTACGTGTGCCAGAAAAAGATTGGAGAAGAATTAAATTTTTATATTTTTATTTTTTGAATATTTGTGTAATTTTTTTTTTGTTACTTTATGTAGGACTGTAAAGCCAATTAGGCAATAAAAATAATAAAACTCCTAAGCACAGTATTATTACGACCAGAATATAATGAAAAAGTCACATATATTTGATAAACTTTTAATATTTTTTTGGGGAAAATTCTGGATCTTTTTTCTATAAATTTTAGATCAAAATAGCCCGGTAATTATAACATTTGCAAAATGGTTGAATGTGAACACATGCTTTAAACGTTAAAGTGGCTACGTCCTTGAATTTATTAATTAAAAGTGTAGTGGTAAACCTGTTTTTTAGACATTTTTTTATGAAAACAGAATCACTGGAAAGAGTGCTCTTTATACCAAATGTAAACCGAATCTGCAATAGAGTTTTTCACAAATTATGAATAACGCAGTCTAACTGAGGATACTTGGAGCCTTTGAGCTACAGTATAGTTACCAGTTTATAGCTTTTAAAAATAGTTGCGGTATTTAAATAATTTTTATAACCTCTTCGACCTGATTAAAGAAATGACAGAATTAGCTGATTGCGGGACGTAATTTTTTTGTGATTTCAGTTATTGATATTTTAAATTTACATAGAGATGTTACATTTGGAAATACAAATAAATATATTTTCTAAATGTGATCATCTTGATGTAAATACATATTTTTGAAATAACTGCTTTAAAGACAAGATTTATGGCTTAAATTTATAGCAAGTAATAATATAGAAAACAGTCAAAGTTTTAGTACTGCTCTTATGTAACTAACATTCCACTAGAATTGCAAATAAAACTGCATCAATAAAATATTCTTCATAGGTTAGATCTACAAGCATTCATAGCTCAAATATTTATCTCAAAAACTAGTTTCTTTTGAAAAACGAGTCCTTCGTTTAAGCTTTGAGCTAAGAAAATTAATTTAGCGTCGGTATGATTTAGCATTTTGTGAATGGTAGTCGGATCTAGTTTCCTCCTCTGAATCAATATTCATGGTGAAGACTAATTCAATTCGTTAGGTCTCCACAATTAGAAGGTGTTGGCACGTCAAGCTCGTCATAGAAAACAGGGTCTTGGTATGCTGCAATTACAGATAGAGCCCTATCTAGGGTACACATGCATCACGACTTCGAACAATGACTGTTTAGTCCTCTACACATAACCAATGATTGAAAGCTGCCTTTCAAGTTAAAATTTTATTACCTCGCTCGAACTTTACGCTTATTGTTTAACTCAAATGAAATTGGTATAAGACAAGGGGCACATCTCTCGATGCCGATAAAATTTTATCACTCTCACTCTCGAATTTTTAACATATTCTTATCGGAGAAACGATTCAGTTTAGTGCTAGCTTAAAAACAGTGTTAGTGTAATTGCAGATCCATTGTTTTAATTTGATTTATCCAATGTTAAAGTTTCGTTAAAACGGTTAAGTTAGTTTGTGTTCCATTAGGAAGATGAAGTAGAACTAATTAAATATATTGGAGAGTAGAGCTCACATTAATGAAAATCAAAAGAGACTGGCGTTTGAACGCGACAAGAATACCTTTTAATTATTAAGCTTCTGTCTTTTTATAATGCCTCATCACGAAAGTTAAAATTTATCTCGCGTCTTCTTGAAAACACAAATGAAAGATCACACCAAGAGAGAATTACAGTTGAGTAAGAGGCAAGTCCTACTCTAACAAAAACCAAATTTTGACTTTTTTCATTTTGTGTATTAAATATTTTGACGGACAACTTTCTTACTTATAGGTCTCTTCCCTACCAAAGCCACTAAGATACCAACTTAACATCAATCTCTTTATCAAAATGGCTACATTATTACATCAACAGATTTTTCATCAATTAAAATTCAATGTTTAAATTTAAAAAATAACTTTTCAATAAAGATAGGAAAAAACATATTTTTTTTAGTATATAAATCTTAAATAAATAAATTATTTTTTTGTTTTAAATTCTCTTCAAAGCCCGAGAAAGTACAAATAAAGATCGAAACATCGTCAAAAATTTAAATAGTTTCTATTCAGCTGTCTTCTAAAAAAACTGAGAAAACAAATGTGCATTAAGAATTTTGAAAAACAAAAAAAATTGTAAAATCATTTAAATATTAATTTTTGTACAATCGCGAGTAAATTGGTCGCTCTATTTGCTAAGAAAATTTGTTTCCGTCAAGGTTTGTGTAGGCAACGTATAAAACAAAGCTATAAATTATAATAAAATTTTATTGTTATTTAATCAAAATCGATCAAAAATAGTATACATACCACTGGACAAAAATGCTATTATGCCTTTAGTACTTATAGTCCTCAAGCTATACGTCGCACTTTGTAAATAATTATACAATTCTCTCTATTAATGTATGGGGTGATACAAAAGCATAGATTAAAATTTTAACCTGACATACACCACAAATGAAGAAAATTTGCAAAATTTTTTTGTTATATCTCGATTTATAATAAAATTACAAAACCAGTTCTTTCTGAGCAGTTGTCTTTTATTAAAAAATAAGTAAAAAATTTTTCGCTTTAAAGAAGATTTAATATATCGTCGAAACGTCGTGACAAATTTAGTGTTTTATTTTATGTGTCCTGTAATAAACAATTTTTAAGCACCATCCTTCAATAAGAAGGAAAAGAAATATCGAATGTAAAGTTCGATAGTTATTTGCTATCTATTTTGTTCTTTCATCATTTTTTTGGTCTTTCTTATTTTTATTTTATATTTATTTAGTTATTAGGTAGGTACTTAGTTTTATAAAAACAATTTTTTTTGTGTTTTTGCCAGTATAATTACGTTATTTACAAAAACACATTTAATAGATATTTTTTCTAGATTTTTATATCCAAATTTATTCCTGTTGCTCTTTTCCTGGTTTCTTCACAATTTTTTTAAATGTTTTAAATAACGGGAGACTTAACCTGCTTTCTTATTTCACTCTTTTTTTTGCTGCAATTTGTTCTATTTCTGGTTTTCTTAATTAGACTCTCAATAGCCATTCGTAATTTTTTTTTTGCTGCAGAGGCAGTATTACTTTTCTTGTATCTTGTATTACTTTTTTATATTTTATTAGAAGCTTTTTTTAAGTTTATAAAGATCACAAACATTTTTTTTTCTTTACTTAATACGACTTTATGAGTAATTTATTTAAATCTAAATATAACATTTTCAATATTTTGTTTTTCTTTAAATCTAATTTGCAAATTATTTAGTGTCAATTCTACTTCTTTTTTATCTGTTTTCTAAAATTTGTTTATATAATTTTATTACAGTATTTAGTAATATAAGTTTAATTCTCTTGCAGTTGTTAGAATCTTATTCATTTTTTTTAAATACCGGTAAAATCAGTCTTATCCTGAATTTTTTTTTTAAATTCTTCTTATTTGCTACCAATTTTTTTTGCCAATTTGTTGTCAATTTGTTGCCATTTTTTCTTGGCTAAATAAGGCTTGGAAGGTATAATTGAGAGAAGTTTATTAGATTGATTTTGATTTTTGAGGTCAGCGCGGAAAGGAAAAGGAAGCAGTCAATGAAATTTTAAATAATATGAAATGTTCGTCTTTTCAAATGCTTTCGAATAGTACCAAAAAATTAAATTTGATTGGTCTTACGGTTTTCATAAAACTCTCCTTTTAAGTATTTTTGACTCAAGAGATTCAAATACTTTGCAAAAGGGTTACTGTTGTAAATTTTAAGTAAATAAATAAATGTTTTTAAGCTTCTTTAAAAAAATTTTTCTGTAGCAATGTTTTTTTTTTTATATTTTTCACCTTTTTATTCGTTATTTTATTTTGACTACTTGTCTTACTGTTCTTTGGTGTTAGTGCTTTTTCGTCTAAAATATCTTCACTTGCTTTTTTTCAAGTATATCTTTGTTTTTTTCTGGTGTTTTGATTTGTTTTGTCATTTTTGTTGGTTGCACCGATTCTAGTAGCATTTGTTGCTTTAATTTTTCAATTACTTGTTTTTGTTTGTCAGAACTTTTCTTTTTTAATTTGTAATCGAACAATTATTTTGTTTTTTATTTTTTCTTACACTTTATTTTTTCGCTATTGTTTTTATTTTTTTTTTCAAATTTTTTTAACGTGTTTGGCATGATTAGTTTCTAATTTCTTTACTTTTTTTTCTGTTTTTTGTAAACCATATACTTTTTATTTGCTTTTCTATTTATTATATATAGTATTTTTTTCACTTTTTTTGCTTTAACTTGTTTTTTTAACCGTTTTATTCCTCCATGTTGTTTGTTTTGTGTGGTTGATAATTTTGCATGTTTCTCATGTTTTTTTCTTTGCTGTTTTTAGTAATATTTTATTACCATAGCGTGTGTTCTCTTTGATAATGTCTTCTAGTTTTTTATTTATTTGGTTCTCAAGTTTTCAGCTCCTTCTCTAAAATTTGTTATTTAATATCAAATTACAATATTAAAATTTTAATTTTTGCAAATAATTAATGAAGATCACTGTAGAATTCTGCCTCTCTTTTGACTCTTATATTTTCAATTATATTTTTTTTTATATCCATTTTGGAACTAACATACAATATGATTTTGAAAAAATATCTTTTAGAAGGCTATGGCTTTATTTCATTCTACATAACTTACATTGACAATAACATTTCATAAATTTCTAGAATTAGTTTTTTTTTGTAAAATAGTAGTAAAATTTCTAGTTTTTCTAATTCTTTAAAAAAAACTGTTTTGAAAAATTATGTTTGTCGTCAAACAACATTTTATATACAGTGGCTCCACTAGTGAATTCTGTTCCACCAAATACTAAGTCGGTCATATCGAATCAGAAGATTTAGGCATAGTTGTCTCTACAAGCGGTACAACCAAAATAAAAAAGTAGTTTTGAAAATACTTCCGGTTTAGACTAACCCTAAATTTTACACGAAGCAGCAAATTTTTCATGGTTATTACCCAAAAACATTGTCATTTAATCATCGTTCCTTATTGATATCCTGTCTTGGTCGTGTATTATAGATTAGACTCGAAGTTCACTTCAATATCGAATAATAAATGGCGACCCTTCTGAAATTATGTAAAGTCGATGCTTGATCAAGTGTGCCTAGAATGTGATGTGTAATGGTGAAGGTTACGCTTGCTCGGTTTAACGTAAGATCTTTAGATCAAATCAAAATAGAACGGAGAATTATGCGAGACTCAGGAGCGGATATTACAGTTTAGACAAGATTTTATGATGGTATAATGAAAATGTTAAAGTATGGTATGCGGAATATGGTTTTCAGGTTATCGACAAACTCTGGACCGAGATAATCCGGGGTTAGTACTGATAATAAAATTATTATTGTTTCAGATTTCAACGTGAAAATTTTACGAACAAAACTTAACGAGAGTTTAATAAGGCCCTAAAATGAAGAAAATTATTTTGAGACAAAAAGTGATTTACAATATTGTTTATCAAATTTTTTAAAATTAAAATAACAAAAAATGTTTTTAATTATTTCTTTGACTTTACACAAAAAAATTGCTTTCTGGCACCATTGAGGTTGTTTATGACATAGTAAAATTAAACAAAGTTTTAAAGTTGGGAAAGTTAGTAATTAATTCTAAAGCTTTGAAAAAAAATGTGGAAAAAAAGCTCTAAGAAAACTCACTTCTTTTCTTAAAATTAATAAGTTTTGTGTTTATAACAGAAGTGAGCAGTTAATTAAAAGAAATTTATTTGCACAAAAATTAAAGTTTTGTTTAAATACAAATTAACCAATAACTATGAAATTAAATTGATTTTCAACGATATTAATTAAAAAGAATTGAATTAAAAATAAATATCTATAACGAAAATTAAATTTAGATTTAATTGGCAATTTGGCTTAACTAAGTAACAGTAACAGACAATAAATGTAAAAAATAATTGTATTTTTACTACTAATTAACATATGTACAGTGGAGACGCGATAAAGAGGACGAATTCAAACGAAAAAATTTTGCTTAATTAAATAAATGACATAATATAAAATAAGAGGGTATGCATGATTATTAGATATTGATACAGTCACTCTATGCAAACGAAGCAACTTGCAGAAAATGCAAGAGTCTGACTGGGCAAAAAAGACAACAAAAAAATAAAAGTGCAAGAAGTTTTAGATGAATATACGAACGAGTAAAAAGAACCAAAAGTGAAAAAAACAGTAAAACACTAAAAAGGATATTGGTTAAAATTGTGGAGTAAACTGTTAAGATACAAAGGACTTTTAACAATTAAATTATTAATTAAACAAAGTAATAATTAAAATAAAAAATGCTATATATTTTTATAGATGTTACTGCTTTTAGGAGTCCTCAAACTGTCTTGGTTTTTTACTGCAAACATTTTTGCAGTAAAAATCTTAAATACTAAGTGTTTCATTTTTTCTTGTTTAATTTTAGTAAGCATCCCGGTGCATCCACCATTTTTAAAAATAGATATTAAATTGGTTGGGCCAGTAGTAATCAATTGACCTTTAAAATCTTAAAATTTGCATAAAAATATAAATATACAAGGCATCTTAGCAACTCTGTGCATTTTGCTATCTGTATAGCTTTAAAATAAGTGGCTAATTGTTTTAATTTAGAACTAATATTGGTAATACAGTAGAACTCGATTATAATGGACCCGTTTGTAATAGTCTTCCGGCTATAATGGACCATTTTTACGGTCCCGTCTCAACTACTATTTTAAGCAATGTATTCAATGTCGCTTATTATGGACTCGTCTGTAATGGACTTTCGCATATAATGGACTTCTAAAATGATAAGGTCTATTATAAGCAAATTTTACAGAAAATTTTCAGTAAATATTTAGCACTGAAAATGAAGAAAAAGGAGAATAGCAAGATTTAGCTAAAGTTATGACCCAGGTTGCCTTAAAATCACTTCAAACCTTGCAGCAATTTTTTTCTGCGAAAAGATGAGAGCTATGTAACTTTTTGTTGGTTAAATTCAATTTGAAGTATTTTAATAACACTTATTAAAAAAAAAATAAAGTAGAATTACAGATTTTTTTTAATTCTCGCATTTTAAGACTGTTTAAATTTAATTATGTGTGTATTATTTTGGTTATAATGGACTAATGTTGACGGTCTCGTCAAGTCCATTATAAGCAAGTTCTACTGTACGTTTCTTTTATTTTTATTTTACTCTAATTGCGAGAAAATCATTTAAACTGTATTTTGTAACTGTTTTTTATTTTTACATTTTTACAGTAAAATTATAAATACTGGGTGTTTTATTTTTTCTATTTAATTTTAGTAAGTATACAGGCACATCTACCAATTTTTTGTAAATAGATAATATGGTGGTTGGACGAGCAGCAGATTTTGAAAATGTTAAAATTTGTATCAAAATTTAAATACACTGACTTTGTAACTTTTGTTATTTATACAGCACTAAAATGAGTTGCTAATTGGTTTAATTTAGTACTAGTAGTGGTACTATGTTTTTGTTATTTTTATTTTACGGTATTTTAGCTCAAACTGTATTTTGTAACTGTTTCTTATTTTTACAGTAAAGTTATAAATACTGAGCATTTAATTTTTTCCAATTAATTTTAGTGAGTAAACCAGGGTATCTATCATTTTTTATAAATAGATATTATGCGGGTTGGACGAGTAGTAATCAGTTGACCCTGAAAATGTTATAAATTGTATGAAAATATAAATATGAGTATTTTAGCAACTGTGAGTATTCTGTTATCTGTATAGTTTTAAAATAAGTTGCTAACTGCTTTAATTTAGAACTAATATTGGTAATATGTTTCTCCGATTTCTATTCTACAGTATTTACAAGAATAGCTCAATCTTTATTTAGTGACTGTCTTGTATCTTGACATTTTTGCAGTAAAATTATAAATACTAGGTGTTTTATTTTTCCATTTAATTTTGGTAAGTATCCCGGCGCACCCACCATTTTTTAAAATGGATACTGTTAGGCGAATAGTAATCAATCAACCTTTAAAATCTTAAAAGTTGTAGAGAAATATAAATATTCTGAGTATTTCAGCAATTCTGTACATTTTGCTATCTATACAGTTTTAAAATAATTTGCTCATTGTTTTAGAGTAATATTAATATTGGTAATGTGTTTTTCCTATTTTTATTCTAGTATATTTATAAAAGTGGCCAAAACTGCATTTTGTAACTGTTTTGCATATTTATATTTTTGCAGTAAAATTATAGATAATAAATGTTCTATTTTTTTAATTTAAATTTTGTAATTATCCCGGCGCATCCAACATTTTTAAATGAATGGCAAATTGGTGAGGTTAGTGGTAATCAATTGAGCCTTGAAATGTTTAAATTTGTATAAAAATATAAATATAATGAGTATCTCAGCAACTCTGTATATCTCGCTATTAATATAGCTCCAAAATAAAATTTTACCAAAAGTACTAGACTTAAAAATTTTTGAAACTTTTTAAAACTAGAAAGTAGACTACTGTTGTAACATTTTTGGTAAATGTACATTATTTATCTTCTAAAACAAATTGTATAACTTGAAAATGTTTAGATAGTCTACATTTGGACCTTTCTGTAACTTTATTACGCTTTGATTATGATGTTGGCAAACCACCTGTAATAAAATATTTTTTTATTTTAATTCGAAAAGATAACTTTGTTAAGCCATAAATAAAGCCGTTGTAAGCGCTTTCCATCGAGTGTTATTCCATAAAAACCGTTCTGTTTTTGTGGGAAAGCAGAGCACGAAGCTCAATAGCCAGCTCCAAATGTTTTCGACAAAAAATACAAAACATCTATTGTACGCAAAGTTGGAGCATTTCCACTCCGAAACCAAACTAAAAGCAAATGTGGAACAATTAGACCTCAGCTGATATTCTTTTTTCCCCTATTACTCGCACACTATTAATATTTTTTTCTTCACAGAGCAGTTCCTGCTTTCGAATTCCTCGCTAGTTCTCTAACTTTGCACGAAATAGTTGTCATTGTTCAGCTGGAGTATAATTGGGTGGACAAGTCTTTAAAGGACTGTACGGATCATTAATCTAAATGAATGATGGAGAGTGGAGACAATTCCTGACTAAACCTCAAAATTGACAATTGCCTGAATTTCTTTGCGAGACCAAACTGAAATTTTAATACAGTTCAAGCAAATTATAATTGTTTTAAATTTGTGCAAATTCCTGCTATGACTGATTAACCCATCTGTGTTCCTGCTAACTATGATATATTAATAACCGAGAAGATGCCATGCTAAATACCTCACCATAACATAATTAGTGCAATATCTCCTCGTCCAGAACAGGAATATGCAGCTTGTTCGTTACAATAACCACTGATTGCGCTCCTGAGAGAGACGATCCGAAATTTCCCTCAAAATTTATGCCACACACTTTTTTTATATTTTCTTCGCCAGCTAACAAAGCCTTCTTCAATTATTGCACCACTACCATTGTTTTCTTATTACTTTGATGTTTTGTTTGGTGCTTGACTTCTTTGATTAATTTCAAGTGGTTTTAATTAAGTTTTAGAAATTTCCTGCGGTTTTACTGATTATTCTCGTTATTTAAAATAAGGCACAACACAACTTCTTTAACCATTTCTGACTGCTCATTTCGTTAAACATTAACGACTAAAAAAATTCTAATTAAAACTGAAATTACAATGTGAATGTTTGATGTCTCATCTAAAAACTAGTTTCAGGTAATTAGATAAAAAAAATTACTACTAATTTTACATAGATAATAAAAAAATAAAATTTGTAATTGAGGAAGTAAGTTGAGCTTGCAAGCTTTAATAAACTTACATTTGTTATGATTTTTTAAAACATTATAAAAACGTTTTTTACTTCTATTGTCTTGATTAATTGCTAGAAATTTTTTTGTAATAGTAGCTGTCTTTTGCTAAGCCGAACTGCCGCAATCTAATGCTTCTTCTAATTTATATGCAGCAAATTCTATAGATATGTATCATAGAGAGCCATATTTTTGAGAAGAAATATATACAATTTTGC
The DNA here is from genome assembly GCA_029207805.1 of Tribolium confusum. Classification (NCBI taxonomy): domain Eukaryota; kingdom Metazoa; phylum Arthropoda; class Insecta; order Coleoptera; family Tenebrionidae; genus Tribolium; species Tribolium confusum. Next base: position 5,977,449 of record JALGAY010000004.1, read on the forward strand.
AAAACTTAACTTTTTAAAAATTAAACTATATCTTTTAGAAATCTTTTGCTATGCTATAAAACAACTCAAACTTAGTTTTGAATTAAAGACTTTGGCTTGAGTTGTTTTGATTTTATTTAAAACCGGCGATTTTTATTCCGGAAGTATAACAATAGCAAGTGATGTACCGGAAGTACAAAACAACTCTCTGTGGAGCCGAGAACACTCTAAGATTACCGCCACAATTGCACAAAATTGAAGATTTCAACTATTTTATTCCCCAGCTGCAGCAGTTTGTATCGAGTTAGAAAGTCCGAAAAACTCGTGACAATTACCCAATGTTGTTCAAATTTAAATTGTAGTAGTTTCAGAAAAGATTAATTGGCAGAAACTGAAACTCGTTGTTAATTGGGTTAGTGTTATCCTTTCAGGATTCACTCTCGGGGTTTTTGCCCAAAGTGTCAGTGAAAGTTTTTAAATATATTCGACCTCTCTCTAATGTGGCAAAAAGTTGTACGTGCTCTCACAAAAGGCTGTTAATAAATTCGGGGTCTCCATAAATTAATTTAACAATCATTTCAGATAGTTTATAAAATAAGTAGCTTAATTTGAAACTGAAAGCTTGAGCGGTAAGAAGTGAGCTTCACAGAAATGTAAATGCTTTTTTGTTAAAAGCTTGAAGATACTTCAAAGACAGAAATACCTGAAAGGTTTTCAATTTAGGTCTATTATAAATACTTTTTGGAGCATTAAACAACATGTTTGCTTCAGTCATACATGCATGTTTCAGTTTCAGTGTCTGAAAGCTTTAAAATTTTTTTCACAACCGATAAATCAATAAAGTTTTGTACTTTTAAATTTTTATTAGGAAAATTTATGTGGTACTTAAAACACGAACATTGAAACATTAAAGGAAATAAGAAGCTGTAAAGTTACAAAATATTTAAGTTAATTGTTACTACAATTCTTTAATTTTTTTTGATATAAACGCAAAAAACCACACACGTGTAAAGCCATTTAAAGAGAAAAATAAAAACCAATCTACTTTATTAAATTCCTTTAAAGAAAATTGCTTTTATCAAAATGATATTTGTGTCCCACCCATTTTTCTTAACAATTCTTTATTTTTATTTTATTTTTATTCATTTATTTATTTCATTGCTAAAATAGAGTTTAAATGAAATAAGCGTCTATTCTATTTCTAGAAACGTTTTAGATAAACTATACACGTCTCTGACAATACCATCAAAGCGCAATATTAAGTAGATGCAGACGAGTTGCAACATCTTATAAAATTTTTATTTCTCTTTGTGTTTTTCTAGTGTTGGCACCACACGAGCGAATTTATTTTTTAGCAGTCTAATTAGTCTTTGCAGTGATTTGAGACACGAAGATTTCACAGGTTCATTTCACTGGAAAGCTAGATTTATTTTGGTTGTAAGTTGTTTCTCTGAATGGTAGTGCAGGGCCGACGCTTTCAATTCAGCTGTCCATATTGTTGGCTTAAAGATACGTCCTCATCCATCTTCGTTCCTGAGCCTAAGTATCTGAAGGCTCTTTCCCGGCTCAAACCTGTTCGTTTAAAAACAACCGGAAGTAGAAATTATCTAAAAACCGAATTAATCGAACAAATATTGGCGACCACTCGTGGCCACCCAATTTTCCCCGGACAGATTTACTGTCTGAGGATAGCTTTTAAGTGGTACAATTCTACGATTTCCTTGGTCAATTGACTGGCTTTCAGTGTTGGGAGGCCCGGGCTAGACAACAATGGCCTCTCGAGTGATAAAATTTCGTCGAGTGCGGAAGCAAACCAAGATACTGTGATTACCTCTCTGATTTTCTCAATAAGTTTTTTAATTAATTTGTGTGGGGCTTTATACCGGAAATTTATTCGAAATAGCGGTCAGAGTAAAGAGAAAAGTTGAGTTCGTAATAGAGCTTTTATACGAGTTTTACAGCGGAACGTTTTGGTTTTTGGGGTGGGCGTCAAATACTTGCATAAATTCTAACCTTTCTTAAAATCGATACTGTTTATGGCCAGTTATTGCTTTTTAAATGGAGGGACATTAAGTCAACGAGCAACGTTTGTTTGCTAAATCGCGTTTAATCGCAGTTAAAAATAATTCATGTACACTCAGCACTGACAATGATAAAATTCTACGTTCAGTTTTTACAGTATTTACAAATTACGTTTAATTGCTACGATCTGTCACATATGGGCAGAACGTGCACCAGCAAATTTTGACACACACTACTTTTATTAACTAGCTTATAATTTACAAAGAAAAGCTATTAGCAGAACGGAAAGTAGAACAAACTTTAATTGTCTACGCTTTAATTTTAATCTATTGCTGCTATTTTAAATAATATTCTTTGAAGCTCAACTCAAAAAAAATTAGAAAAATACTTTTTTAAAGAAACGGTTAAAGAAATGGAAGATATTGAATAAAGTGTTAAAAAACTAAAAACAATTTTAGAAGCTTTCATTTAACTTGCGTCGTTATCTATCTATCTGTCTGTCTAAAACTTTGCAAGTCAAATTTGAACTTGTTTTTGCAATTCAGAAATTTTACATAAACATGTGGTTTTGATGACACTACAAAAATATTTTTATTACCTAAAGAAATTTTTAGCGAAACAATTTAGTTTTTATGATGATGTTAGTCTTTGTTACAAGTTTTGGTGCAACAATTGTTTTTTTAATTTGAAGTAACAGGGTTGTTTGTTGCACTTTTATTTTAATACACTGCCGCTACCGGTTTCGCCTATTTAGAAGGCATTGTCAGGTGCTTATATCAAATTTTTATATAGAGGTAAAATGATAAAAAGAGGTCCTCTTACTTATTATACCGAGTGTGTCAAAAGTCGCGAAGATCCTTTGGAAGGATACATGGGAGACCCTCAAAAAACACAAAAATCTATTTTAAAATATTCAATACTCTTTTGTGTTTTTTTTTGTCTTTTCTTGAGATTTTGGTATTTTCTTAAGATTTATGAATACGTAATTAATTTCAAATGCTTTATTGTTTCTTTTTTTTCTGGTTTTGTAATTTTTTTTTAACTATATCAAAACAATTTCAATTTTTTTTGCAAATTCAGATACTTTTGATAAAAACTTCAGAAAATTTTGAAATTAGAAATTTTTTTTTAAAGGTTGGATTGCATAAAGGATCTTCGCGACTTTTGACACACCCTATGTAAACAAAAATTTACAATTCTGTATAAGGTTAGGGTCAGGGTACAGAAACAAGGTCAAGGCCAGACGTCAGGGACTCAGGGATTGACATATGAAATTTAACATTCTTAGTATTTTACAACAATTTATGTATTTGACGTTTAATGTATTTAATGACATTGTAAATTTTTGTTTATACAGTAAGTAGGACGGCCTTTTTTTATCATTCCACCTCTTTATAAAAATTTGACATAAGCGCCTGAAGATGCCTGCTGAATAGGCGAAACCAGTAGCGGCAGTGTATTAAAATAAAAATGCAATTAAAGTACAAACAACCATATTATTCCAATATTAAAAAAGAATTTACTTTTTATTTAATTCTTATTTTACATACTTCTAAATAATTCTTGTAGACCGATTCCTTATTATTAGCATTGTTTAAGCATTTTTTTGCGCGATTGGTAGTTTTTATCAGTATACTGTGCCTGTTTCCATGACGGTAGGTTGCTGTTACTGGCTGCTACGTGTAACAAAACGGTAAGTAATTCACTTACCGTTCAGTGAACGGTAAGAAATTAAATATTAAAAAAAAACAATTTTGCAATTTATTTATTAAAATTAAATGTACAATTATTATAATTAATAGTAGTAATACCACTTGCATTTGAGTTTCTGGTGTTAATAGACAAACTTTTCGACGTAGAAGTCCCAGGTTGTTGTAATAGTCCACCAACATCGCTGTGTAAAATTTTATGAGCAAATTCAATTTTGTTTTGGAAGAAATCTTTCACGTAACTCTCGGCCACCGTTGATGAACGCCACCCACCATGTCTTTTTAGTCCCAACACATCAACTCTGTTATTCGCCAAAAGTGTAGCCGATGTGCGTCGAAACGAGTGTCCAGTAAAACCTTCAGGGGCTTGCAACTTTAAATATTTTGCAATCTTTGACGGCCAGTCTCCAATTGTGCCTTTTCCTGTGACTTGCCTAGTGCATTTGCCATTTCCATAGTTCAGAAATAAATGATCTGACGTTGGGTTGCTTGGTCGAATTCTTATGTATTTTCGAAGTATTTCCAAATAATGAACTGCTTCATTTTCTTTATTAATAACTGTGAACGTTCGCTGAATATTTGTTTTTGTATTTGGAATATTTACTATAAACATTTTTTCATGATCTTCTATGTCACTTATTAATATTGTACAATTCCTCTCGTCTACAAGCGCCCGATGCAAATAGGTATATTGTTTCTTTAGAACTCAGATGTACCACCTCATCATCAACAACATACCTTTTGAATTAAAAATTGTTCGTCTGGTGCTTCATTCAAGAATTTTTCCATGTCTTCTTTGGTAAAAATTTTAGCCTTCTTAGGCCGATATCCAATAATTTTTCTCTCAAGATAAGCAATTAATGTAGCAAACTTAGAAATATCGATAGCATCATGGTGAAAAATTGTACTCTTCAGCATAGAATACTCCGCCCATAAACTGCCTGGGGCCTTCAAGTGTCGACTTCTCACCACAAAATACGCTAACAAGCTCTTTTCATTTACAGAAATCTTCTTTGCTTCATGCCATTCCTTAAACAACTTATATGTCTGTTCATATCGGGCTTTAGATTTTTCTGGAATTATTGCCGAACATCCTTCTTGCCAAGCGTCTTCTAAATCATCCGGTAGATCATCACTATCGCTCATATTTGCTTCGAAAACGGAACCACAAAACAGAACTATGTAGGAATGATTGTATTAAAAAGACAATTTTACTTGTTTGGAACAAACCATAGCAACCATGGAACAGCCACCCAAAGTTTTCAGTTTTAATCTTCTCGATTATCACAAATATATTAATATAAATAATTATTATTATTATTCTAAAAACTCCAATTGCGCAAAAAACGTTAGAAGCATGTCGAACGTTAAGGATTACATACCTATACCTATACATACCTATAGCATTCCTTACCGTTCTCCATACTTAATATGCTATTTGGAGTAGGAAAAATAAATTGAAGCAAGTTTATTAACTGCAGGATTGCCAACAGACTCAGTTACTTATAACCACATTGTATTAAGATTTTATCTTTGTATGGCGAGAATGATTAAAGATGTAGTCATGGTCAGCTGTTATTATTTTCTGCAGCCTAGTAATTTTTGTTTTTTATAGCGGTATAACTTGATTAGCTTTTATTTTACTAGAAAATTACGGGTCCATACCATACTAATTGTTGTTTTTCTGTATGATCTATAGTTGTATATACCCTTCCTGTGCGTCGTCTAATTTCTTCATTTGAAATGTGTTCTTGTCTTGATATTTTGCATGATCTTCTTAGGTAGTCTATTTCTAACGTTTCGATTTTTTTTTCTGAAAGCTGCCAACATTTTGAACCATATGTCAATATTGGCTCTATAATCGTTTTGTGCAATTTTATTTTAGTGTTTAATTTAGTTTGTTTTGACCATAATAATTAGTTAAGAATCTAAATCTTTTTTTGGGCTTGTATTACTCTGTTATTTATGTCTTTTTTTGTTGTTCCTTCTTTTGATATTATACTGTCTATGTATTATATATTTATAATTGTTGCACTTTTTAATTGATTTGTTTATTTGTAGTTTAAGGTCTATTTCCTTATCTTCTACTGTTAGATATTCAGTTTTTGTTAAATTTATGTTTAATTCTTTTAACTCGTTCTTTCGTTCTTTTAATTCGTTCTTTCTACGAATATAGTGCTTTTTGAATGTATATTTTAAAAAATGTAGGTGAAAAGGACAACTTTGTCTAAAGCCTTTTAAAATCCACAAAAATTCTGAAATTGTGTTACCTAATCAAACCGAACTGTTGGAGTTCTGGTAAATATTCAAAATTGCCCAGATATAGGTTTTACTAATTCCACATTTTGTTAGTGCTTTAAATATTTTTTCTAAGATATTATAGGTTTTTTCAAAGTCAACAAACGTCAAATGAGTGGGTAAATTTCTAACTTTTCTTTTTTTCACTATTTGTTGAAGAACGAATATATTATCAATGCAAGATTTTCTGGCGCAAAATCCACTTTGTTCCTCTATTTCTTTGATTTTTTTTTCGATTTTGTTTTTTAAAACTGTGCTATAAAACCTCCTCATCGAGCTAGTTACACTTATGCTTTTATAATTCTGACATAATTGTTTGTTTCTTTTCTTATATATAGAGCTAATATAAACTATGGTCTAATCTTTTGGGGTGTCATTTTCTTCTAATTTGCATTTATTATATATTTTTGTTATGATTTTATGTAGAATGTCTAGTCCATATTTAACTAGCTCTATGGAGATGTTTCCAGGTCTAAGCGTCTTTCCATTCTTTGATGATTTCAGTGTTGTTTTCGCTTCTGTTAGTGTTATTTTAAGAACCTTTTTGTTTTTTGCATTTTCTATGTTTATGTTCTATGTTTCATATTCTATTCTATCTTTATTTAGCAGTGTTTTATAAGAATTAATGTCTTTATTGCTTAATTGGCTTTACTAATCACTAAAAAAAATTAACACAAATTATCAAAAAAAAAATATTTTTTTTTCCAATTTTTTTCTGGCGAACGTAACTTCTTTCATCGATTTTTTTTCCATTTTTATTTAAAACTTTTATTCTTCCATACTCACACATTCTTAACTCTACCCACTCTGATAAGCAATGCTCTATCGTCTCCCTTTCTTCTCTACTGAATCTACACATTCTTTCCTAATCTTCTCTCCAAAATTCATTTTCTCTTTCTTCATTCTTGTATCTGAATCTTGCAACTTGTTGTTTATTTTTACTTTTTATTTTATTTAGATATTTTGGCAGTTCAGTGCAAAAAAAATGCAAAAGGCATTTTTTGAATTGCACCTTAATTTTTTTATACCCACAATTCTTTTCTGTTTATCTGTGTCAGCATCTTTTTGTTTTAGTTCTTCTTTTATTCTTCTTCCTCCTCCTCTCATTTTTTTCACTTTTTGCACACGCATACCCCTTTTTCCCATAGTAGTCATCTCGTTCTATCCACCTAACATTACCATTTGCTTTTTTAATTTCAACCCAACACTGTGCAGTAATCTGCATTCTTGTCGCATTCTTAGATTTACCTCGAATCTCACCGCTCTTTTTTCTGTTTCCACTCTCAACTTTTCTCTCTTACTTTCTTCTCTTACTATGGTGTTTCTTTATTTCAACCAAAAACTCATTCTATATGCTTTTCTTGCACACGCTCAATTTTTTTATATTCGTTCTATCCCTATACTTCTGCTTTATACATTACAATACTTTTCACCAAACTGTCAAACATTATCATTTTTCTTTTAAAATTTTTACCAAATTTACGTTTTCCCAAACTCCAGACACTCCATTACTTTGTTTGCTTTTTGACTACTTTCTTTATTTGTTCTTTGCCTAGCAGTGTTTTATAATGTTCTTTCTATTGTTGTATATTTATTAACTCTATACTTGCTGTTTGTTTTCCGTCTCTTCTTATGTTCTTGATTGTATTCTATGCTTCTGATATTTTAGTTTTTCCTATGTACCTGTCCAAATCCTCATATTTTTTTTCCTAAATTAGATTTTTGTTACCATTTTTTTAACTTTTTTATTCAAATATGTATAGATTTTTCTATCTTCCGAGTATTGTGCTTGTAGTCATTTTTGAAAGGTTTTCTTTTTTTATTCCTAGTTTTTTATTTTATTTGACCACTGTTCGTCATATCATTTTTTCTTTTCTCTTGAATTCCTAATGCTTCTTCCGCTGCTTTGTTTATATACGTTTTTGTTTTGTTGGTATAATTTTTTTGCGGTATTATTTTTAATATCTATCTTTTTAAATTTATTTGCTATTCTATGTTTATAAAAAATTACTAATTAGTAACTAAGTTTATTATTTATTTAATTAATAATAAAAACATAATTCATTTGTTTAGTGTGTGAACGCACAAAATATTTTATATTATGGCGTAAGTCTAAAGATCGCTGTTTCTTATTCTGTTATAAAAAATATGTTTTTCTTTCGAAACTTGGAATGATTTTAACCTAAATAAAATAAATAAAAAAATGTAATTGATAAAAAGTTACGAAACAATTTAAAGAAACTTCCAATTTTGATATTTCTATTGTAACATTTTTTCTATCTGAATACATGATTGGAGACGTTGAAAAAGCAATTCCTATAAAAATGAAATGTTGAAACAGACGATGAAGTAGAAAACCATATTCTAAAAAGCTCGGCTTTCTCGTCTGTCACTAATATTGATTGACTTGAATTCCGAGCTTTCATTTTACTATTTTCCTATTTGTAAGTGTTTTGTAAACAAAGAAAATAACTTTGATCGTTTCAATTTGAGTAAAAAATACATTTCAGTCTTCACAAAGTCAAGTCTGTAAAATTTTGTAGTCGTCTTGTCCTTATTAAAATATCAAAGTGCTGAAACTAGCTGAAAAGACGCTTCTGAGTCTCAATAGCTGAACTATCTGAAGTTACCATTTTCCAACTTGATACTTTCACCTAATCCATCTAAAATGCCGCATTTGCATAAATTTCCTCGATTATATAATTAGCAAAGTAAATTTCAAACGGTATTCAGGTTTGGAAAGGTCCTCAGGTCAAGAGCTTTTGACTAAATTAATCATCGACAGTTCTAAATAATTACTTGACCTGAGGAAAAATCCGGGACAAAATGTGAGAAGAAATCGAAAGTTTTTTATTGCTTTTGAGCTCACGTACAATACAAATTACTCTAATATATTGACAGGAAAGGCACCAAGAGAATATAAGTTTGTTCGGGGAAAATTAAGAGGAGGGATTAGTAAGCGAGCAAAGTTTTCCAGACAAAGCTTTATCAAAGCTCAATGTTATTGACACTTTGTATTGCCGAACTATTATCTAATATTTGTAGAAAATTATCACAGTTTTATCTTCGAAATCTATTTTCGGGAAACTGACAATCAGAAAAACTCTTTCTTTATTTATTTCTTTAGAACGAAATAAAACAAAATTGCTTTTGTTGAAAAGCGTGCAAATTCGTTTTTTTAATGCAGACCTATTCGGACTAACACCCCTCAAAGGAGCCGTTCAATTCAAGACGATGATTTCGACAGTTTGAAAATTTGAGAAGAGAATATAAACGACGCTTGATTACACAATTTCTCCATGAAAAATTGTTGAAATAGATTAAACTAGAGCTCGGTTTAAGTGTGACAGCATGACAAACTCGCCGGAAACAAGATCCGTTAAAAGTCGCAGTCTTGAAATTGATTTTATTACTCGAACGGGCCAATTTATTCCAAAGTTTTTCTGGTTAGGGACTGGAAATAAATACCCGTCGCTGTAAAGTGTGAATATCCTACCTGATTGTGCTTCCGAAAATTCAGCTGTGATCTCTAAACGACGTCCCAAATTGTTACTTTTCGCTCCCTTATCCGATAAAATAAACATCCCTGACCCAAATACTCAATATTTACCAGTTTGTAAGCGTATATTATTAAAACCGGAGACAATCTGACCAGATCCTGAAAATCTTGGCCCATCTTCAAACCATAAACAAAGCCAAGGGGAAAGTCAGCCAATAGCAGAGCTGGAATTCTCAATTTTATTTAATAAGCTCCGAGTTCGACCCACTTAACAAGCAAATGCATTTTGCTGCATCGCGGATTTTTGACAAAAAAGTTTTCAGAATGATTAAATGTATTTTTACCGAGAGAATGCAGAACGACATATTTCTACTTTATCTAAAGAAGTCATGTATAAAAAGGCGTAAAAATGCTCCCTACTGCAATTTATCTGAAACGACGTTTCAAGTGAGAAAAAGGAAAAGTTTCAGGCTTGTTAAAACAAGTCATTGATATTTCCAGCCATAAATTTTTACTATGATATCGATTACAAGTTGTGGTTCTGGCCAGCACAGGGATTAAGAATCTTCTTTATTTATTATAAACGAAAATAAATAAATCAAGTGCGGAGAAAATTATTTATTTAAAAGTGCTTAAAAGCTTACGGTAAATAAAATCTCACGAGATTTACTTATCTTCAGCAAGAGGATAGAAAACTTTACAACTTTATATTGCCTCAAAGCATAAATATCTAAATTTAAGTGAGTTTTAAATTCTGAAGAAAATAAATTTTGCATAAAGTGACTTTTTAAGTTGGAAAAACTGCAACAAAGTAGCTTGAATTATAAATAAATTTAATTATTACAAGTTGGTTTTAAATTTTAATTTCTTTTAAATTTATTATGGCATAAATGACTAACGACCACTGTCTATCTTCAACCCTTTTCATAATGAGAATTTATTGCAACTAAAATTTTTACTTGCAGGCGTAAAAATTTTAGTATGACACAAAACGCAATTATTTTCTTATTTAAAAGACATCAATTTTGCCACAGAAAAATGGAAACATTTGAATAACAATCTAGGCTAAGAAAAAGGAAATAAAAATACAGAAAATAAAAGATAGAGAAAAGGACATGAAGAATATTTAAAGAATAAAACAACCAATAAATAAAAGAAAAATTTGAGTTTTGAAATACACATAAACAGCTTAATTAAAAATAAAAAAATAGCAAATAAAATAAACTGATCAACAATTGAAGTGATCCACCACAAAAATTGTTAATTATACAGGATTTATTCTTGTTTTTTTGTTGTTTTTTTGTTGTTTTTTTGTACTCTTTTGCCTATCTGAAGTACTCTAGTGGTAGTTTTATGTGTTAATTTTAAAAACAGGCTTTTTCGCAGTTTTACCTGACAAAACAAGCAAAATGAGAATTTAACTGAGTGTCTTTTTCAGTAATATTAACACTGACACGTTAAAAGTATCATTGAGGGTGACTTATCCTTAATTTCTAATAATTTAACAGCGTTTACCTGACCGAGAATTGCAGCATGTGGTTCACATGGTGCAGGAAGGGTTATGTCATCGCGAGGTGGCGCGAATTTTTAATGTGGCACATGGGGTGACCAATAGAGCCATTAATCGCTCTCAAGAATGTAGAACTCCTCGTTTCAGATATGGTGGAGGTCGTGCACGCAGTCTAACTCCTAGACAAACTCGTTTTTTACAAATTACTTCCCGCCGAAACCCTACCTCAATGCTACTCAGTTAAATAACGAGCTACGACGAGCTACAGGAGTAGTTATTTCTACTCAAACAGTTTGACGAAGGCTACACGAATATGACCTAAGGGCTAGAAGACGTGTGCCATGCCTACTGTTAACCCGGCAACATCAAGTACAACGGCGACATTGGGGGGAAGTTCATTTGAACTGGACCCAGGACGAATGGTCCCATTGTATGTTTGCAGATGAGTCTCGATTTACCCTTTATCGTTTGGATAGGCGTATTAGAGTGTGGCGACGCCCGAACAAGACGTACCGTGAAGAAATGCGAGAGCACATGGTACCTTTCGGAGGAGGTGGTCTTACTTTTAAGGGAGGCATTATTTTTAACGACCTCACAGAGATTGTGGCACTAAGGGGGTTATGCATAAATGCACAACATTATAGGGATATGTGTATTCTACCAATTGTAGTCCTTCTTGCCAATAATTTTGAAAATGAGTTTGTTTTTGTGTATGATAATGCATGACTGCACCGTGCTCGGATTGTGAACAATGTTCTAAATGCATGCAAATGGTATTGAATAAATTGTGTGGTTGGTACGCTCCCTTGATTGCAATCCCATCGAACATCTATGGTCGTACATAGAGCACGAGTTATCGGAACAAGATATCCAACCAGAAACTTTTGAGGAGCTTCAAAACATGTTGGAACAGGAACAGAACATGTTGGAATGGAAAGCAGTGCCTCAAGAAGTTATCAATAATTTAATAGAAAGTATGCCTAGGAGATGTATGGCTGTCTAAAGGGCTAGAGGTGGTCCTACTAGATATTAATTTATACAGTATGTTTAATAAATAAATATGCAAATACAATATGTGTTTACTAAATATTGCTGGGGGTTTTTACTGTTTTTGTAAAAAGTTGAATAAATAACCAAATATCCTAATTTACGATGTTGCGATGCATGTGTACCTTCCTTTTTTTACTCGGCTAACGGTTTTTTTTAAAGAAATGTGATGTATAAAAATGAAAACATTACTTATTATAGAGTGGATCACTTCAACTGTTGAGTAGCTTATTAACGAAATTTAGCAATAAAACAAATTTAGTGGCTTAATTCAGGAGTGAATAAAGCTGCAGGAAAATAAACAATTTTTTCTGTAGGCCGTTTTTTTTGAGAATGGCTTAAACTGTTCTTTAAAAAAATATATTTTTAAGAACCAATACACAACTTGTAATAATTGTTATTAAAAAAAATCAGGTAATGACAGTTAATAAGGCATAACCGAAAGTTTAGGCAAAAGCATTATAAAGTCGCTATATGATATATTAATCATGCCCAATAGTATATTTGGCCACTTTGACTAAAATTAATTATAAATCTTCAAACAACTGATTTTTCCATTGAGCTGAGCAAATTAAAAACGACCAGATGCATTTTATTTCAATAAGCAGCTGAGAAATTTGTTTAAAATATTTAGACATTTTAGTCACAGTGGCCAATTCTGCCATGGGCAAGTATACATCTCCTTGTATAATTACTTACTGTTTGGCAATAAACATCAAATATTTTTATTACAACTGAATTTTTTCAAAAATATTATTGTCAAAAGCTGCTTTGTAATTTTTTCAAGCCAATTTTGCTTTTTTTATTTTTGGTTTAATTGACAGTTTTAAAACCTTTTTTCACCTCCAGAATGTTTCTTTTGAAAGTATTATTTAAAATAATATTCTTCTGTTCTTTTAGTGAGTTTTGTCAAGTTTTTTTCTTAAATCTTCCGTTTTTTTAGATTTTATTTTTGTTTGTTCGTTTTCTTATAAACGTAGCTTTTATTGTTGTTATTTTGTTTACAATTGTTGTTTTTACGACTTGTAACATACAAAAATTCTATGACAGCAGTATCAAGCTGCTATAAACTAGCTCCTAAAGGTTTTGCTAAAAAGCTGTTGCCAACACAAATATGATTTAGCATGAAACAAACAAAACTATTTAAAGAATCACAACTGCTTTAAAGGACCGTCTTTTGAGCAGATAAAGAGGTCAAAAACTGAACATCTTTTAGCAGCAGATAAATTATTATTAAAGCTAGAGAAATCCGTCAAAGCTGTTATTATTCTAATAGTAATAGTTCTATTGTTATAATTACTTACAATTTTTTTATAATGCATTTATTAGCTATATATTTATTTAATTTTGTAAACTCTCTTTGGTTTTTTCTGTTAGAATCAAATTAAAATTTCTGTCGTTATTCGGAAATAGAATTAAAAACCCGAAAAATTTAAAAAAGCTTACTGGGACTGTGTCACAGAGTCTTGGGCAAGTGCTTTCTTTTGATTTGGTTTGCCACAGTTTGTCTTAATTATAAGTAAAGTTTTTAATTATTTAAAATATACGTTGTTATAAGTATTTTGTGTTTGAATCCAACATCTGCGTTTTAAATAAATGAACTGACTTTTGGGTTTAAACTTTTCTGACGTGAAATTCGACACGCTCTTTGTCAGCGTTGATAATTTTTTTTTAAATTATTAACTAGAACTTTACCTAGCTGTTTTTTACAAGTTGTAGTAAAAATTCTTTAGGTTTTTTAAATGTTCTTGTTGTTTTACTTTTTTATGTTTCAAGCTCTAAAAACCATCTTTTTTGTAAAATCTTTTTTTGCTAATTTTTGTTTTAATTGTTTTTTTTAAATTCAACATCGTTTTTTATTTTTCTAGAATCTTCTAAGGCTCTTTTTTGTTTTTAATAATTTCTTAAAATAGTTTCTAATCTCTCCAGTATTTTTTTTGTTTTTCAATATTTTTTAAAACATTTAATTCTTGTTTTGAATAATTGTTTTATTTAAAAGTCTTTTTCTTTCAAATGTCGATTTTCAAACACTTTTTATTTTTTTTTAGTTTATGCAAGTCCTTTTTTCTCTTTCTTAAACGTTATTTTTAAAGTTTTTCTACAATTTTTTTGACTGTTCTAAACTCTTTCTTTGTTATCACAAAATCTTCTAAAAAATGTTTTTAAGTACTATCAGCTTAAATGTTTTTTTTAAGTGATTATTAATTTAGTTATTATATCACTTTTGAATTATATTTGTTCTACTTTTCTAAGCCGAACTACTCAACATCTGACCTATCTCTGACTCTGATAAAGCCAAGGTCAGACACGCGACTGCTCACTAATGAAGACGAGTCATCGTTTTTGGTTCTTGCAAGCTCAAAAATAAAATGAGATCAACTTCTAAAACTTTAAAGTTTATTCTGTAAAAGTATTATATTAAAAAATGAAAATTTAAAAAGAAATAGGAAAGGAAGACTAAATATAAAAACTAATAATAACAATAATACAAATATAGAAAAATAAATATTAAAAGACAAGAGCAAGATATATACTACGTATGTAGAGCATGATTGGTAAAAAGTGAAAAGTGGTAGTAAAGAGAGAGAATTTAAAAAAGCTTTAGCTCATTTAAAACTTTAAACTTGAAAAGGTTGATAAGTTCAGGAATGTTTTTGAAATGTTAAAAAAAATGGTATTTAGGTCACACAGAAATATCCAATTTAGAGTAGTGGTGAAACTTCTGAAGGCTTTTAAACGCTTGTTGGCCTCCCTTTAGCTAAATACAAAAGATTGCGAACAACACACTATCCAATAAAAATGTATAATACGTGAGTACGCTTTGATGGAAACAGTTTTATCGAGGGTAAAATCTAATAAAACAACTGTCAATCTGCTCGCTAATAAATTGCAAGCACACTGTTTAATTCGGCAGAAAAAAAGCAATTTGGTCTTCAAAGAACATAATTTCATATTTTAGAACACGTCCGTCGAAATCAAAAGTAATTTCAGTGCATTTTTTAAGCAAATTTCTTTGCCTTTTCGGTGTCTGGAACGAGTCTCTTTTTTGAATATTTGAGCTGTAATAAATCTTCAATATGTAGATTATAACGTGTTTGATTAAAATTTCGGCAGCAATTTACATTTGATGGGCCGTTTCCAATCCGAAATTGCAATGTTTTTGTAATTCAGGGATTGCAATAATTGCACAAAGCTCTGTTAAATTGCAGCGAGAGCAGATATTGGGCTTTTGAACGAAAACATTGACTCGAAATTGGTCGAAATAAATGAGCAAGAAACAGCGCTAAAATACATTTTTAAACAAAATTGGGCAGTTGTGATATCAAGAGTTTTTCAATCTGCCACTGACGCCGACAAATTGTGTACACAGCACAAATCGTATCGAAAATTGGAGATCGGCCATGATGCCGACGTGATGAAGTCATTTTTTGTTTGATGAGATTACTTAAAATCGCTGAATTTTGTACAAATTGTGTATTTTGGAGCTTAAATGACGATAAATCTCCCGTCTCGGAGGAGCGTTAAAAGTCGTTACTGATTTGTAACACGAAAGAGGAAGGCTGTGGCACTGAGGTCGTTGATAATATTTGCTTGTTACCTTTTGCTACAGGAGACACAGCTATAAAGTTGACGAGGGCGGCACCGGTGCCGTGACCCATCAGAGTCACCCTCTCGGGATCACCTCCGAAGGCTGGAAGATTTTCCCTAAGCCAGTGCAGTCCTGCCACCAGATCCATTAGACCGAAATTCCCTTGGGCACTTCCTTTAGTACCCGTCTTAAGAAAACCTGAAACGAATGACACGAATTAAAAATTCTATCAAGGAAAAATAAAAGCCTAATTGTTGTGGTTTACTTTCTAGAAAATCCTACTTCACCATCTATAGTTTCGTGAATATTATTCATCTTGAAGAAAAGCAGCATAAGCTGAAATAGATTGCCTCTTTTATTCCTGTAATGACTCTTTAAAATTTCAGCATACAGCTGCCGTTTCGAGTGGAAACTTAAACAATTTTTTTAAAAGCAAAATTATTTACAATTTATTTCCATCAACGTGTCTTTAGATATTCTATTAAAAAAACAGTCTTGAGAACATTATTCAAGTTTTTTTTCATTTTGTAAATAACTGTAACCTTTCAGACTTGAACCTCACACATTTCTTTAAAAAACTTCCGGCTTTGTTTCAGTGAAAAGAAATTTTAATGAAACCAATTTTACGTCTGTTTGCAGTTCGGAAATTTAACACTGCTTCAATAATTTACAAATGAGATAAAAATCTTTGGCCGACAAAGCTTCGTTTCCACCCTTTCGTTTGGGAAAAATTTATTATTTTATAGCGCACACGAGTTGCATTACAACAGGAGGGAGGAGGTGTAAATGAAATTAAAAATCGTTTCGAAGTCGGTGTGGGGTGATTAACGAGCTTGTTTCAGTTACAATGGGCCAAGAGGTTATTTTGTTACGCTGTGTAAACGTAAATTTTGCAAGCTTTCAGCGATTTTTCTCATTTTAAAAATATATTTGTGCGACCCATTCTAAAATTTATTTTTACATTATACTATTTTATTTTGTATAGTTAAAATTACGAAATATAAAATATATTAAAATGGAGTATTTACTTGACGACCTACAGTTTCATAAAAGTATTCAAGAGAGAGAAAGCATCTGCTGCTTAAATTTGCAAAACGCTTTAAATAAATTAAAAATTGCAAAATTAATTACACCAAAAATACATTTATATTATATACAATAGGGTGAGCCAAAAAAATAGAATATTTTTCTTAACATTTGACACTAAAAAATTGGTTTCTAAGAATCTTTAAAAAATGACTCCCTTATCTCAGTTTTCTATTTTTTCTTTAGTTGTATTTGCCAAAATACATATTTTGTCACTAACTGATCGTACAAAAAGATTTATATACATTTTTTGTTAAAAATTAAATGCTCTAAAAGAGGTATTTTAGGATTTTCTTTATAGCTGTTAGCGTTGAGAAGATATCAGAGGTCAAAGTTTGAAAAATTTAACAAAAATTTGTTTTTTAATTCTAAATTTTATAATTCGAAGATAAATAAATATTTTACAATGCGCAACATATAGTTTTGTAGGAAACTAAACGCTCTACAAAAAAACCTTTTGGGATTAATCGATTACTCCAACCGTTAAAAAAAATTGAGGATTTAATCTCAAATTTTGGTTTTTAAAATGC
Source organism: Tribolium confusum (assembly GCA_029207805.1). Lineage (NCBI taxonomy): Eukaryota > Metazoa > Arthropoda > Insecta > Coleoptera > Tenebrionidae > Tribolium > Tribolium confusum. Next base: position 5,994,718 of record JALGAY010000004.1, read on the forward strand.
GAATATTTTCTAAGTGGTTAGAGTAATCGATTAACCACAAAAGCCCTATTTTGTAGAGCGTTATACTTGTTATAAAACTGTATATTTTGTATTTATAAATACTAATATTAATATTAAATACTAATATTTATTTATCTACGAGTTATAAAATTTAGACATAAAATAGGAATTTTTGTTAAATTCTTTAAACTTTGACCTCTGATATCTTCTAAATGCTAATAGCTATAAAAAATTGTTGGATACCTTTATAGAGGTTTAATTTGTTAGAAAAAATATTTCTGTACGATTAAGTAGTGACGAGATATGGAGTTTGTCAAATAGAACTAAATAAAAAATAAACAACTGAGATGAGGAAGCTCTTCCTATTAAAATTCAGAGCTGATCTTTAGAAAGCATTTTTGAAAGATGCCTTGATGCCAATTTTTTAGTGTCAGAAGTTAAAACAAATATTCTATTTTTTTGACCAATCCTAATATGCAGTCATATACAAAGTAATATTTTTATTTGTTCCCGCTCGAAACTCTAAAAATAGGCAACACATTATACTTTGAAAATTTAATTTTCAAAATTAAGGATAAGAGAGTTGTAAATTAATGTCAACAATGTTGAAAATACCTTTGACAGTGCTTCCAGAGTCAGTTTATATAAATCATTTGTACCCATATTAATTAATTAATTAATTAATTAATTAATTAAATTGTTTATCGTTTGTATAACGTGTTGCCTATTTTTAAGATTTCGGGCGGGACAAATAAAAAAATCACTCTGTATTTCACACTCAGTAATTTATAGATTTGCAGCTATATTAAGCTAGACAAAATTAGATTTGTCTAATTTGCATTGTAGATAAGAATCAACTCAAGATAGACACATTTGAAAATGTCTCACTCACTGATTTACTATTTATATTTTAAATGTTTTACAGGAGCAAATTAGCGAAGTAATTGACTTCTGGTACAAACTCTTCTATTAAAAAAAATCTAAAAACAACATAAACATAAAGATATAGACCTACGACAGGCACCTAGAAATACGTCAAAACTCAAGATAAAAACAGAGCAAATTTTGCTGCTTTTTCTTTGAATCTCTACCAAAATAAAAATCTAGCTATCTACATGCTTTATTCCAAACGTAATCTTCAACAAAATTTTGTTTAAGAAAATTTTGAATTTACTTTAGTTAACAAATATAACTAACATTTCGTATCTAAAATCCAAAGCGTTCTACTGAGGAACTAATGACAGGGATTTGTGATACTAGCACCATCTGTTGCTTTCTTTGACAATTTGAAATATACCCAAATCTGGTTTTAGTTAAAATGATTTGCAAATGGTCAAAACTTCAAAAAGTGATAAAAAAAGTTGTAGAGAATTAAATTTTGTGGAATAATTTTTTTTGAAATTATTTTAGTTGAAAGTTTTTAATTTTTATGTTTTGTCGTGCATTTATTGTGTTTCTTTCTTTATTAGTTAGCGGTTGACTCTGACAGTGAATAGTCTTGTGTTTTTACAGTTTGTAATTAAAACTAAAAACTAGAATTTTAATTAGAATTATATAAAATAAGCTTTTACTTAATTTGCTTGGTTTTCTATATATTTATTTAATTACATGCATGTTTTTATTTTCTTTTTTATTCTGTTCAATTATTTGCTGAATATTTTTAGTTAAAATATAATTACATTAAAATTTGTATTTAAATTTTACCTGATAGTAGTTTTTGTTATAAAAACGTTATACAACTATATTGTCTAAAAGGGCTTGAACTTTCTGGTTTTGGGTATTTTAGCTTACAAATTGGTTAACGAAAGATTTAATAACTGTTGTTGTAAAGACAAATGTGCGTTATTGTTTCTGAAGCGACTAACTAGACTGCTAAAGCAATTTTAAAATGCCTACGGATTTTTTTAATGATCCAAAAATTTAACTACCTAAAACTCAAGCATTTATAGACAAACTACAATAAATATATTGACAGTTTTTGCAATACGTGCCTAGTGACGTCGATAGTATTTTCATGTGTTTGGTATTTTAAAAACAAAGCGTGGCTTATTTCAAAACCAAATTCTCTTTCCAATTTTTTTTAATTTCGTTTTACATGCTCTAACTTTTTTTTATTTTGAAAAACCAAAGAGACTTGTTTCAAATGTGTTTTAAAATAATGCAAATTTATTGGCATTGTTCTAATACTTGTGTTCATTACAAGAGTTTTTTTTTAGTTGTCATGATTTAAGGTGACAAATTTAAAAATATAGCAGCGTTTTTTTAACAAATTGGCTACAATTTCCTTGATTTAATAGTAGAGTATCTCAATTCATCTCAATCTCATTGTATCTCAAAATAAGACTATTATTTACCAGATAAAATTTAAATTTGAGTTTAAATAAGGATAAAGAGTGTTCTTAATATCATTATATACCAAAAATTATATACCGAAATTAGGTCTGTTTGATCTTTAAAATTTTACATGATCTGAGTTTAAACCGGTGCGATATACCCGAAAAAAATGTTAAATTTTTTTAACTTACTTGACCAAAAAAATACAAATTCTTAAAAATGTTATTGTTTAATTAGTTTTGGAACAAAATGATATCTACAAATAAGCTTAGACATGCATCAAGGACACATTAGTAAACTTAGAAAACCTTATCAACTTTTCTAAACGGGAATATGTAAAAATACTTTTTTATTTTTTATAAAAATAGTACCTATATTAGAAAACGTGTTTTAAAAGTCAACTTTGTGGCACAAATTCAAGTTTATAAAACGAGCGCAAAGCGCGAGACTTTATAAAAAATGAGTCACACAATAACTTAACTATTTTTTCTATTTTGAGCGTTTTACGTGATTTTTAAATATTTATTTAATCTTTTGAAACGTTTGCGATAATACGAAATAGTTGAAAATAAATGTCATAAAAGTCTCAATTTTTTTTGAAGTTTTTTTAAATTTGTTCAAAATTCAGTGTATCTACCGTATCTGTTATTGATTTAATACTCCAGTTGGCATTAACGCAGTAAGAAATAGCTCCAAAAACCTTGTAACATTATTCTTAAATTATCAAACTAATTGCGATTCTCAGCGATTTCTCTCATCGTCATTTTAGACTAAGCAATACTGTATACTCATCTAGCAAATAATTTGTAAATTATCAAACGCTATGGAGATTGTAAATCATCAAAATAATGACTAAAACTGTTTTATTTTAAAGCTGTTCTAACCTCAAAAAAGCTGAAGTTACCTCATGGTAACCGCCGCTTGTCCACCCCTTTTTTTAAAGTTTTATTAGTTAATAAATAATAAAAAAATACTTGGGTGCTGAATTGGCTAATACGACACCTACATCGGTGTCTGTTACAAACGCTAAGAAGAAAAAATAAATTTTAGGTGTCCTAATGACAACAAAATGACGCAAAACAAGTACTTTAATAGCTGTTTTAAAACTTTTGTTTTATTCTTGTAAAATAAGAAACAATTTTTAATTCTAATCTAATAATGGTTTTAGTATTATTGAGAATTGAAAATAGTTGTGTTTGTTTTGGGTCAAAAACGCTAGGAATGTGTAAGAGGGGTGATTAACGAGGCCGTTTTGGTACAATAGGCCAAAAGGTTATTTTGTTCGTGGCCCACATTGTAAACGTAAATTTCGCAACCTGCCTACAAAAGCTTTTATAAATTAAGTGGAGCAGTAGCGGTGTCAACATTGTAATTAAATTAATAAGATGCATACAGTTTGTTGTAAACCCATTGTTTTTAGTCCATTTGTTTCCAGCAGTCGCGCGAGTTTATTTTGCTAATTTGTCAGCAGAACTAAGTTTGTTTGATGTCTATATTGTGCAAACTCAGCCACTTAAATTCGAGCTGTTGTATGATAAAGCAAATTATCACCTAAACCTAAGGCGCATCATCTACTACAACAAGCCATGTTCCCAATGGAACAATACTAAGCTTCATGGACATATCGCAATCAATCAACTCAACTTCGCTATTACCCCATTAACCCACATAGGCTCGGGATGTTTTTGGACGACTCGACTCGATCTTGATACGGATGAAATCTTGGGTTTTTAGACCTATCAAAACATCAAACGAAATTCTCAAAGCTACTCTAATATATCAACTGATAGTAAATAACTTTTTCTCAGCACAAAATGTCCGACTCGATTATTATAATCTAATAAATAAACCAGCAGATTCTTTTTTATTTTAACAAAATAAAATTTGATTTTTACATATTTCAACTTTGAAAATATTTAGCATCTGAAAGCTTGATCTTTAACGTAATTTAAAATTTTTATTCCTGTTTATAAAATCTTTTAAAAGTGAACAAACATTTGCTTCAGTGCTGCGCGTTTGTTATTGGATAAAATATTTCAGAAAAAAATAAGGAACTGAACCGAATACAACCAATAGACTTTAGACGTGAGAACAGTATCAATGTTATCCTTTCAATACTTTTGAAATAAAAAATAAAAAATCTAAACAAGACGCGTCTGAAATTTTACTTTAAAAACACTTTAATCTAAGAAAAATACAAACAGTGCTTTAATACACCTAAAGCTTTGCCAAGAAACTGTTCGAGGACAAAGCTTTGGTGAATCGATAATAGAACCGTTTTCAAACAATAAAGTCATAATTTTTTTCCGACATCAATCAACTTGCTCGCTCCTTATTTACCCCTCAGTGTCTCGCCAGATTCGATTGTGATGAAGAACTGTTTGTGACATTTCTGTCAATACGTTATTTTTGATGAAATTCTCAAGGGCACAATACGTTACTAATTCACGTTTGATTAAATCCAGATTTTTCTAATGCAGTTACGAAATTTGAATATTTAAGTTGTGTTAAGTGCTTTCAACCATCTTAAAATCTTTCCAAGAGAAATTTTCTGTAGCTCCGTAAAAGTTACACAGCTTTTCGCGAGACTAACTGCATTTTCATGTAGAAATAAAGTGAAATATGCACGCCACGATTACAAAAAAGTATATATTAAATCTCTGACCCGGCGCATCCACCAAAATTAAACGCTTTTAATTCTGGTTTAGCTTAACATTTTTCTAATTTCCTAATTATATTACACTAAAATTTGTAATTTATTAAATTTTTACTGCTAACAAAGCAACTAAAACAATTATTTGAAAATTTTTTAAAATTATTTTAAATATTCCCGGCGCATCCACCAAAATTAAACACTTTTAATTCTGATTTAGTTAAACGTTTTTTATTTTTTTAATTATATTGCAATAAAATTTGTAATTTATCAAATTTTTGCTCTTAACAAAGCAATTATGTAAATAAGTATTTAAAAATGTAATAAAAGTATTTTAAATTTGCCCGGCGCATCCACCAAAATTACACTTAAATTTAACTTGACTTGACCTGATATTTAAAAGTTTGTTATCGTTAGTTATTTAGAGAAAGTATTTTTATCGAAAATTTTGGGCAAAATCTCCGAATATTTGAAGTGCTTTCGTTTCCTTTGTGTTGTCGTGATAATTTTTTGTCTGGTCTAGATTTGAATGCTTTTGCTGAGTCTCGTAGAAAATGTTTTTTTATTTTTATAAAAAATGTAGCAATTTTATTTTTTTTCAGTATATTTTGCAATTTTGATTAACCCGATGAGCGTAGGTGTAAGCTTCCAATTCGCTTCCAAACTCTCCAGACGCTTCATTATACAATCTAAACATCTCTCGATTTCAATCTCAAGAAACCCACTCCCGACTAAAATTCCATTTTGTGTCTTTACACATTTTAATTAATACAAAATGTACGAGTCAAACGTCACCTAGACACTCCCTCTCTCTATTAATTCGAATTAAGTTACGCTGTCTGTGGCGACAGCTCAGTGGTTGCGATATTTATGGGTGTGGTGGCATTGTCTAAAGCTGAAACCATTAATTGCGAATCACATTTCGACATGTTCTTCTAGTCTGCATGATCAAAAATTTGTTTAGGATTCAAATAATGTTATCTCTAAATCTGTAAACTCTCGGCAATAAATTTCCATGCTCGCGTTTTCTAAGCCTTCAATATATCAGTTGTCCCTTTTCCTAATGTAGATTTATAAGTAAACGGCGTTTTGAAACCTGATGTATCATATATTGCGCAGCGAAATACGGTTCTCATACTTTCAAAATGCTATAAATACTTCTTGTTTTATTCGGCTTGTTGACAGGTGAGATAATAGAATAATGGAATATGTTTGTAAGGAAATGTGAGTGTTTTGCTAACGCTCCTTTTGTATTCATTTTAAATTACAAAATTAAAAAGAAATAGCTGAGGATCTAGACAGACAAAGCAGGTATTTGAAATAATAAATTTATTCTACAAAATTAAAATTTGAAATTCAGTATGAGTAGATTAAAAGATACTCAATAGCTTTACGATTATGGAGGAAGGATTTGCAGTTAATGTGCTGGATATTTGTAGAAAATATATGTCTCTCCGACCAAAAATAATTATTACAACAGGTTGTTTTTGTGCTATGGAAATGAGAAATAGCCAGTGAGCATAAATAGTTTATCCAAAATACCATCAGTAGTAGCTAATTTTTTGAAATTACCAGAATCAGAGTCTTACACATGACACAGTATAAGACGCACATCAGCAAGTTTATTGTCCAACGCTGGAGCCGATCTTGGTATGGTCCAACGTCATGGCCAATAGAAGTCGACAATTGTAACACAAGCGTATGTCGAAGAGTCAATTTTAAACAAAATAGACATTGCTAAGAAGATACTGGGTAGAAATTTGAAAACAGAAGGCAATGTTATTGTAAATACTAAGGAGCAAAAATCGAATAAATATGGAAACAACATTGAAGTGACAAAAATAAAGCAAATAAAGTTATATCTTTTAATATACGTAAACGTTAACGTAAGTCTCAACAAATAATTTCATCTAAGATTCCTGTTTCTTATAATTGTAATTTTATGCATTGTGATGTTCAATAAATTGCTCTATTTTCTGTAAACTGTTCAATTATATAAAAACAGTTTTTTATTAATTCATAAAACCACTTGTGTTTTATAGATCCCATAATTCAATCAAACACATAATTTTTATAACGTCATAATAAAGAGGTGTTGGATAAAATTTATTATTGCATTTCTCTAGCAACTAAACCTGTGATGACTTAATTAAAGCTTCAATTTAATCTCGTAACAACTCTAAATTGATTAGTTAAAATGTCTTCCTAAAACAAATATTTTATTCAACTGCTGTTCACATAAAGCCCAGAAAGCACATCGACTTCAGAAAGCCGCTTCATCTAATTTGGGTATTTTAAAATCACAAAGACCTATATGTAGTATGTAGAGAGCAAGCTGAAACTTGTTTATTTAAAAGGAACGGCAAAGTGAGTGAAAGCTTGGTAAAAAGCGCTTTTCAGGTACAAGGTGCCAATACTTTTTTCAGCGTTTTTACGTTAATTGAATAAAAAAATTTCAAGTGTAGTTAAGCACAAACAATGTGTCCCATCAGTAATTTATTATCCCATTTGCAAAGTGAGAAACGACAAAAGCTGAAAAAGTTGGAGTTTTCAGGCTTTGTTTCAGGTTTTATGCGACTTATATTCTGTTTATATTTTAAACATTTAGTGTTAAAGCACCAAAAAAACAAAAGCTTTGAGTTTAGAGTTAGAGTTTAGTTTTTACCAAAGCGATTAAACAAAACTAAAGGTATTAAAATGAGACAAAGTTGTTATAAAATACACATATTTTTTCGAGATAATAAATTCGTAAATACATTCGTTACTGTAGTTAAATAACAAAAGCTTTTCTAATTATAAATTTTTTTAATTAACTACAAAACGTAATTATTTGATTGATTAAAAAAATATTTTTGTTTAAGTATTTAGTGATATAAAAATGAGTGGAATGAAAAAGCAGAATTGCGTTTTAAATCAAAACATGAAACTCTGTTTTCTGTCGCTTTCAGCTGAATTAATGGCCGCCAAAATCACGAAATTCGAGCAACAGATAAATCTAAAAATCACGCGTCATGTGATAATTACAGATGAACATCAAAACTTTTTTCGAAACGTTGCAATATTTTACAATTTAAACAAAGCTTCATGACTCTATTATTGCATAGAAGCACGTTTCAACAAATAAATTTCAGTCGCGGTAATATGCTGAAAACTTTTTTCTTTGTTGTATTCTTTTTAACTTTGTTTCGGAATAACAAATGCGCGAATTCTTCAGTTCAATTAAAAGTTTTGCTTTCAAACAAGATATCTCAATATCGAATACGGCAATATGTAAGCACAGTTTAGAAGCTTGTTTACTCCATATTGGTAACATGTGGTGCGGAAGACCGATAAGTTGGAGGTATGCTTTGTCGACCCTAATAAAGGCGATACAATCTTTACCAGAATATTATGTCTGGAAATAGTAAACTTTGAATATTTAACAAATTAAAAAAATTGTTTTTCTCACTTAAATGCGGGAATAAAATTTATGGAAGCGTGAAGTTGACATTAAGTTAGTTAGAACAACAAAAAAAAAACATAAATTACGAAGAGAGGGTTGAAATAATTTTATGCCAATAATAAATCTTCCAAAAGTTTAGGGAAATTCTTTCAGAGATGGAAGCAAAGATTGTGTCTTTATTCGGTTGGGAAGGTCGTTGAACGTGTGAATTGGTTCAAGTTTTGTTGATACAATCAGGAAGTGAAATCTTCCTCCAATTTCTGTGTTCACCGACAACCATAAATTCGAAAAATCAGCTAAAAATTATTTTCCTAAATTCAATTTTTGAAATTTTGCTTATCTAACTACGATTTTATTAATTTTCTCTCGACTTATGTGTTTGTGAGAGAATAGAAGGCAAATTAAAAATCGTTACTTAGACAAGCTTGATGAGAAGCCTCGTCTGTAAAATTACTATCATAAAACAGCAGGTGAGACATACCTCTCATCACCCAGTCTAATTAAAAGCCCAAATCAAAAGTTACCTTAAAAGACTTGTCTAATAATTTCAATTCTGTTGCAGCTTAATATAATTTTCTCTGGCGGCTTTGTAGGAATTAATTTCACACGTGTCATCTATTAGAAGCATAGCTATCTGGCTACGACTTGACAATTATCTCCCGAATGGCGGCAAGGTCTGATTAAGTCCTTTGGAACAATTCCCACCTGCTGCAATAATCTTGTTACTGTCATACACCTACCTACACCGTATGCCTCCTGATAACACCCAAGTAATTTATAGCCGTCATCTAAAACCATCCTTCTGAAACTTAAACCAGGATTTAGACGATAATCGGGACTGGTTTAACGAGTTCAGCTAAGTGAAAACTGCAATGCTCGAGAGAATAACGCTTGCTCAAGAATTATAACACCAAAAATAAGATACTACCACAATATCAAGCCTTACTAAAATTTTTAGCGAAAGCTGTTAAATAAGTCATGAGAATTACGCTGTTCATTCACTTTCTGTCTGAGATAAGGGTTTGTTTTAAAATAATATCGTTATAAATAAAAATACTTAATAGTATTTTAGTAAGAATGAATGTCTTCTATAGAATATCGTTAATGTTTTGTTCAAATAAAGCTTATTAAGTTTGAAGTAATTGTGTACTTCTACCTGTTTTATTTTCTCTTACTTTCTTAGTCAGAAAAAACCTTGTTTTAAAAAAAATAACAACGAATTTTCTTGTAGTTTACTGTTAAATTGTTTTGCAATTGTTTCTAAAGAGTGTGAGTTAAAAAAGTCATTGAATGCCGGTAAACTACAGGTGTTTTTTAAAAGGAAACAAGGAAACTTTTAATGGATCTTACAAAACTAGAAGACTTATAAATTGATGTGTAATTTATGCAGTTTTCGATTTTCAGTAAATAATTAGAAAAGATAAATTTAATTGAATTAGCTACTGCAAGTGAAATAAAGCAAAATTTGCTAAATTAATATTTGAAATTATCAGTGATAATTAACAATAAAAGTACAGATTTTAATTGCTAAAAATTTATTCAAACAATATACAACGTAATTAACAAGTACTAATTGGGATGACAACATTTAAATATCAGTTAAAATTGGCAATTCTGACCAAACTTTAAATTAAAATTGATATTTAAAAAATTTGATTAATAAGTTGTCATTAGTTGTTGCAAAAGTTTTGTTAAAATTGTTGTTTAATTAAAACACCACAATTTATTGTAATAACATACTTTAAAAGTAGAGTCTACAATGAAATTAATGCTTGGCAATACACCTTTTAAATACAGATATTGTTGCAGAAACAAAACCTAATCGACTTTATTTTCTTACTGAAAATGTTGTGGAAAACATTTGCGAAACTTATAAAACTATTGGTAAAACTGTGTCTTTGTTATTATTACAGTTCGAAATTTTTTGAACTATAGGTTTTACGATGATTTTTATAAACATTTTAGTATATCATGTTAAAATTAATTTTTAAAAATGGATTATTTGATACCTATTTGTTACTGCCTAAGATGCCTAGTTTACGTTAGGTTGTCAAAACCTATGTTGTGACTTATCTGAACATATTTTCAAACGTATTTTAGGGTTCTTTTTTTTAATTTTAGATGTGTTGTTGTTCTTGTTTTCTGTTATTGATTACTTAGTCGCAGCATTTTAATATAATAATTGGTTTAGCTATTTTTTAAACGCTTTTTTGACTACTATTTTAATCTTTTAACAACTTAAATTTTTGAACTTTAGTAATTATACCAAAAGATGTTCAAAATCAAAAAGTAAGCACATCTACTGTTTTTAATTAGGTACATAAAGTATTTAAATAATGAATATTTGCAAACTTATTAATCGCTAATTAAAGATAAAACCGAAAAACTGTCGAAAGTAAGAAACAAGAATTACATATTTATCTTAAACAAAATTTTAAGGAATAAGCTGAGGTAATGCGTTTAAATTTATAGCTTCTGTGACTGCAAACAGCAGAAGAAAAAATTTTGAGTTTGTAACTCTGATAAACAACAGTTTAACGGGCATTTTGTTAAAAGTTGTTAAAAGTAGTTTCTTAATTTTAATGTTCTACAAATGTCACATCACTCTAGAAACTTTGTGTTAAACTGATGACTACAAAAGTTAAAAATTTAAAAAAAAGCATTTGTTAAAAAAAAAGGTTTAAACAAACATTTCAACGCCGATAAAGTACTTGCAGTGTCAGCATAAATTTTTTAGAGGTATTTTTTTTACTACTTAATATTATTAAATTGAATTGAACTCTTTTTTATTATAAGTTAAAATATAATTTTTGATTTTTTAATATAATCAAAGATTGAAATTGGTATTATATGACTCAAATATTGATAGATAATTACTTTGGCCATCTTTTGTCTTATCAGTAGAATTACTTAAAAAAAATAATACACAAAAAATTTAACTTTGTTTAGTCACGTGGTTTTAAGCTTTTCTGAAGACACAGTAAATAGTAGATAGATTAAAGATTGTTGCTATCAAAACAATCAACAGACATTGGTGTAAAGAGCGAGAATAAATAGTAAAAATTGCTGTTATTATAATAGACTTTCGTGTCAAAGATTTTTCTACTAAATGTTTTTGCTACTCGTACCTATTGTATAGTTTTGTTAGACTAATACAGACCGTTCATTATTTATTTAGACCTACTCTTGCTATAAAATTTGAAACGTATGTCGATTAGTTTACACGAAGATATTGGTGTGACCTGCGCAGTGCGCCCCGTGCAGTGCGCCTGCGTATTGTCTGTTGTCGTGTATTATTGGTTGCATAATAATCAGGTGTTTTTTTAAGTTTTAGTTTGTTTAACCATAAAACAAATAAAGTAAAATCCGCAGATTTGTAAAACAGTATAATCTCAAAAAATTACAAAAATTGTTCAAAGTGTTCTCCGTTATTTTGAAGACACAGATTTACACGTTTTTTTCATATTGTTAAAAACTTAAAAACATTTTGTAATGTCTGAGGGGTTATACGAGCACACTCTTCAGTAATTCGGTCTCTAAGATCCTGTATGGCATTGACGGGATTTTTAAAAATTGTGTTTTTTAGATAGCCGAATATAAAATAATCTAGAAGAGTTAAATTTGGTGATCTCGGTAAGTACTCCGGAACTGAATGTAAACTTATTATTCTGTCATCATCAAAGAACTGACGTAAAAAATTAAGATTAGCTTCTATTTGTGTGATGTAGAGCCATCATGTTGGAAGTATCCGTTTTGGAGCTCGTCATCATGTAATTGTTCATTAAAGACAGTTAAGATATTGTTTCGGTATCTTTCGGCTGTAACAGTTCGATCAAAAAATATTGGTCCTATGATCCTTCTACGAGACATTGCTACCCACACACCAATTCTAAAGAGATGTAGGGGTGTTTCACGAAAAATATGTGGATTTTCACCACTTCAAAGTCTCATATTTTGAGAATTAAATTAACCTACAAAAACATTTGGTAAAGTTAGTCAGTACTGTTTGATTACTGCCAAATCTCTACCGAAAAGATAAAATCAAGCCTCATCTGAGAAGAAGAATGTTAAGCCTAGCAAGTTGTCACCATTGAGATGTTCGTGAAACCATCTGCAGTATGTAAGACGTCTGTTAAAATTTGGTGGCAAAAGTTTATGATATGCTTGCATTATACGGAAACAACTAGAGTTTCTTCTTTACAATCTTATGGCAGGTACCTAAAGACAAGCCAACTTCTTGAGAGAGATGTCTTAATGAAGTCGATGATTGTTTTTCATCCGTTGTTCGACCTCCTCTACAACTTCATTTGTACACAGTGTTGGTCGTCCAGCTCCTTTTTTATGATGTACACTTCCAGTTTTACGAAACAATTGTACAGTATTTCGAACAACATTGTAAAAATCCGAAACCACAAAAATAAAGTTAGGGAATTTTTGGCGAAATTCTTCCAAACAAGCACCAGTGTTAAAGTTCCATTCTCCGTCAATGTTAACCCCATTTTGAAAATATGATTCAATAATAAATGTTTTATGCTCTATAGTGAACACCATTGCTTTTTTATGACTTTTTTCCGAAAAAAACGCCGAACATATGACGCGTTTGAAGTTTCAATCAAAAAAAGCGATGATACTATCAAAGACAATAAAAATCTGTCAAATCAAATTGCACAGCAAGAGTAGATCTAAAAAAAATTTGAACGGTCTGTACTTCTAAATACAAATTTCCTAAAACAATTTTATAATTCTAATATCCATTACTTTACAAAACTAAAGCTTCGCATTTTTATCAATAATACAGCTCAATGAGTTTGCCTTATAGATTTCTGACTCTAGCTGTTAACAAAAATTAGTGCTTCTAACATTTAAACTTTAGTAAATTTAAATAACTTATTAATCAGCCACATTATTATTATTATTAATACAATATTTAAATATTATTGTAGTTAGTTTTGTACTATGTTTCTTTATTTTCTATACAGGGTGTTTCAAAAATAAATACAAAAATTTTAACTAGTAATAGATCTCACCAAAACAAAAAAATTCGAAATAACATTTTTGCGAAAATAAAATTTTTCCAAATTTTTTTATCGTTATATCCTCTCTATAAAAGTACGATACGCTCATAAAATTTTGTAAATTTATGCATTTTCTGTAGTTATCAATTATCATGGTGACTATTATAATAGTGCATTCTACTGGTTTAACCAGTGGCGCGTATAAAATTTTCGCCAAGATTTTATCTAATTTTATCTTGATAACAGTTGAGAGTCGGAAAAAAATTTACCTAGCAGAAACTCTTCTTTAAACGAGATCTACAAGTGGTTAAAATTTTTGTATTCATTTTTGAAACACCCTGTATATTCAAGCTTTGTTCGTAAATAAAATGTAGAAAAGTATTATCCGGCTTTTTTTGCAATAAACAAATTTTGAAATAATATAACACCATGTTATTTGTTTTATATTATTAGATATATGTGTTTTATTTTGTTTACCTTCTTTTACAATTATGTTTTTTGTATTTTATACATTTTTGTATTGATTTGATCATTTACTGCAAAAAGTTAATAAGTACAAAATGGGTTTGTTTCACATTGTAACGAGCGGCCCAAATATTTTGAAAACGAGTTACTTTTGCCTGTGAAAACGTAGATAGCTTCTTAAGAAACGCAAAAATGTCAAATTATGTTAAAATTTGTGTAAACATGTATTAAAGACACATTTGTAAATCTAAAAAAATTATTCAATTTCATAAATCTTAGTAATAGAACATTATGCATCTGGTAAGACACAAACAAATTTTTTTTGGTTTTTATAGTATCGGTAGTAACTGTTTTTTAGGGCAGAAATTTGTTTTTATTGCTACTTTATTATAAAACTGTCTTGTTGCCATTTTCCGTCAAAAGAAACAATTTTGTAGACCTCTTATGTCAGAATATGCTCCCACTACACTGTTATGACATAAAAATTCCAAGAAATTTTTAATATAGGCAATCCTTGTGTCCTAAAAAGCTTGCTTTGTAAACATTTTAACATAACACATTATAATAAATAAAAATAATAAAAAACATTATTATTTTACTATCAATTAATTGTCAAATAGTTTCTTATCTTACCAATCCAATTTAAAAAAAAAATAATTTTAAACAAGAAACTATTGTTTGTCACTCAGGCAGAAGAGCATTTGCAACTTTCAGCTGTTTCTTGCTATGCATCAACAATGCATTTGCAGGCTGCAAGTGCCTACTTTCTGCCCTAGAGACACAAAATATTATTAGAGACACCAGTATAATTGGCTTATTTTAAATTGTGTGGATTTTGTTTTTAAATAAAAATGCTAATTTTCCTCACCTAGAACTCCTAATCTGAAGTTGATGGTGACGACGATGACCCTCCCCGTAGAGGCGAGTACAGTCCCGTCATAAGGATTGCCCGAGTTCCACTCGTAGCTCTCACCATGCACGTAAACTACACAAGGCAACGGATTGGTTTCCTCTTCGCCAGTGGCTGAAAAAAAAATCCTCCTGATAAAAACCCAACCAAAAAAAGTCTTAACAAGACCAAAGTGGCTACATAGGGCGGACAATTTGCTCCGTCGTTAAGTTTAAGCTTCTCCCATAAGCTTCTGACGTATCTTAGTTGTTCTCTGATAAAAAGTGTAAGCGCTGGAAGTGACGCCACAACAAAAATAATCACTTAACAGACCGACAAATCTTGTTCTTGGCGAAAAAATAATTGCAAAAATGCACCAATGCGAGATTAGAGTCATTAATCTTTTCTCCATTTTAAGAAAATCTATCCTGTTTTAAATGAAACTATTCGGATTTAATGCAGCTTGATAACGTCACCAAGTCATGCAAGCTGCTTTTCTTTTTAAAGGATGAAAAATGTCACGACTTGAATATAAAAAAGGACATCCTTCTTTCATCTGATTTCTTTAGGATTACCCTATTTAGTATTTGAACTACGTTGCTACACTACTTCAATGCTTGAAAATAACTGTCCTTTGTTACTACACTGTAATTTACCAATACCATTTGTATGCTAATTTGGTAAACACATGTTCACTATATATTATCAGGCATCTAAGTATAATAGGAAATACCAAATCAACTCCAGTGGCTTGATAATGTAATTCCCTAACTCGCTTAATGAATTATACATGAGTATACAAACAACAAATCTTATCTAGACGCGTATTTTTATATTTTTAAATTTTTATAATTCCTGTTTCCATTTTCATATTAAAAATTATTCCCGGATTTACTAGGTTGCTAAGAGCATAATGATGAGAGCAAAATCCGTTGAGTCAATTTTCTTTATAAAATTATTCTGGATAAAGTCAATTCTGAGTCTGGCATAAATCGTTTTAATTAAATATAATGAAATCTTGAAAGCTGAAAATGAGATATTGTTTGAATAAACAATTAGAAACATTACCACTTCCTCTCTGCTAGCAGAAAAAATGCCTGAATTCTCTATAAGAGCACAGATGTGGTTAGAACCTCTATTTACATTTTTCAGCCGTTTCCGGAATAAAATATTTCAGTATTACTGAATTATCAAATTGTCGCAGTACGTGCTAATAATTTATTCGGTGACAATCATTTGTTTAGAAGGCATAAAAGTAAAATACGGTCAGTGTTGGCAACGCACGATTAAATTCCCTAAGAAATTGCGTTATTTACGTTCCAAACAAGAAAAAAATTCCTTGTTCTAACAATTCTGATTTTATTTTATCTATCTTCTAAATTTAAGTCTATGTTGATGTTAGATAATTGATATGTTAAGTATTACTTTATAACTATTAAGCCGCCTGTGGCTTCAAACATTTAAAATAACTAAAAATTAAAATTATATTATAAATATTATAATATCTATTATACTGCTTTCAATAAAAATTGTAACACCAAAAAGTTGTGGGCATATTTTAATAAAAATTTTACAAAAAGGTTTATTTTAATGTAATAAAGAAATCATCAAAATTTCAATTTATTAAATTAACAACAAATGCATTTTTTTTAATAATGTGTGGATCTCCAATGATTCACTCATTCACTCGACTTGGCATACTTTGAATGAGATGATCAATATTCTTCCAAGGTAGTGCATTCCAAGCTTTCTGAATCTGCACACGAAACTCGCCCAAAGAGTTTGGGGGATAAGGTAAATTGCTTAGTCTTGCGCCTATCATATCCCACACATGTTCAATGAAAGATCCGATGAACGGGAAGGCCATGGAACACCACCACGTTAACTTTTTTTAAGAAGTTCACTGTCTTCCTTGCAGTATGTGGGCGAGCATTATCCTGTTGGAAAACAAGATTTTGCAGTCTTTGCAAGCACGGCAGTGCAATGTGTTCTAGCACAACCTCTGTGTACCGTTGAGCATTTAAGTAGTCAGGAATAAAACCAGAGGAGACCTATTGCCATACGTCATAGTACCCTAAGTCATCACGCCCTGAGTAAGAGCAGGATGCCGGGGTTGTGTCAAGTTTATGTTTCCTGGCCTGACCCGTCTACGTCTGTCATGAGTCTACAAACAAAATCTAGATTTGTCGGTAAACACAATCTGATGCCATTCTTGCCTTCAATTTACCCGTTCCATACAGCATTCTAACCTGCGAACTCGATGATGAGGCGTTAGGAAAAGGCACCAAAAAAGACGATAAGAACGCACTCCAAAACTACGTACTCGTCGATATATGGACGCCATTGAAACTCTTACATTTAAAGTTTCCCTCCAAGTGTTTCCAACTACTCGCGTGGTTGAAAATCTGTCTCTTAACTCCAAAAGTCTTAAACGTCTTTCTTCGCGGTCTGTCGTTTTTTGCTGTGCTCCAGATCCTCTCCGACGTCCATAGAAACCTCCCTCAGACTATCATCTCATTACTGTAGTTGCGTCACAACCAATTCTGGTGGCAATTTCCCAAAAGGAAAAACTACTCTCTCTCATTCCAATAATTCGACCTCGTTCGAAATCATTTAGTTGCCGAAAATTTTGACGTTCTCAAACTCTGGGCATTTTAAATGACGTTCTCCGCAAAATTGTAAAGAGAAAACTGATCCAAAATGTATCCATGTTCGCAAAACACTTTTTGATATTGCTATCTTTCTTATATAAAATCTTCAAAAAACAGGGTTGACAATAATTTTTTTGTTAAAATTTTAATTATTTAATTATTGTATCAAAATTAAACTTTTGTGAAATTTTTATTAAAATTTGACCACAATTTCTTGGTGTTGCATTTTTCATTCAAAGCAGTATATATTATAATTAAAATATAATTAAAAAAATACGTTTCATCAAAATGTTGAACTGTATTAAGCCTAAGTTACCTAACCGAGAAAAACTAAAATTAAAAAAAAGAACAAAATGGTGTCTCCAGCTTTCAAATTTTTAGAATTAAAAAAAATGTTAATTGAATTGTTGAGGTTAGTTGAAAAATCTGTTAATGATAGTTAAATAATAAGTTAATTGCCGTTAAAAGTATGTTAATTAAAGCTAAATATTATGCTGTAACTAAAAGTCGCTTTAAAAATTGAAAACAATTAAAATTTATTTTTTAAAAATTCTTAAAAAATTCTTACACATGAGTACTGAAATAATGCTGTTATCTCACTAGTTATTTGCTTTATTTAAAAACAAAGTTTTTATAAATATTTAAGTGTTATAAAAGCCAAAATAAACTAGTTTGATTTTAGTTAAATTTTCTTATCAAAGCGCTATTGTTATAGATTTGCTAAGTCGGTATATTTGAACAAATTAATTTAATTTTGTTGACCACAAACTTTAGTAAACTCTGTAATTTGGTTTGTTTGCGATCTGTTTCCGGTATTTTCCTTCTTTGAAAATAGTAGATTAGTCTGTGGAACAAGACTCAATTCAAAAACTTAAAATTTTAATCTCGGAAATGAATTCAGAATTATTTTTCAATCTGTTCTGGAGTTTAATTAGGGTCATGTTAGGGGTTAAGACGACCAAAGCTAAGCCGATTAAAATTGAAAACTAACCCTTGTTAAATAAAATTAGAGAGACCTACTTACACTAACTGAAGATTAATTGTTCCGGCTTTCAGACGAGATTTTCTTATTACATTTTATTAAATAATTGACTTTGTAAAAACTGAAATAATTAAAGCAGCGAAGAATCTCTTAGAATTTTTATCACGAATAAATGTAAACAAGAGAAGTTGAAAATTGAATTTTTAAGCTTTCAGTTTTACAGCAAAATTTTGCTGAAAGTGTATTTATATATCTTGGATAATTATCGATTTATTTACGCTGTTGTCGTCCAGATTAAATTGTATTTTTGTCCGACATAAAGAAAACATTTCAGACCATGGGAATATAATTCCGATGAAACGAGCTTCTCATCGTATCGTCAATTTCAGAAATCTCGAATAAATGGAAGACCTAATACCCTGCCTCGCTTAGGTCTTCCATTTTATACCGAGAGACTGAAATCTGAAAAAAAGTCACAAGCGACTGAATGTAAATAGTCCTTAGCAACTACTGACCGAAAATACTGCCATCAACTTGTTGAGTTGAGAGTGGACACTATTGACCGTCTATCCGTAAAATATTTTTTAGAAAATCTTGTGGAGCGTATCAGAAAGACGAATTTATCAAATAAAGCTCGGCACTCAGGCTTTAATTAAATTGACTCTTTAGGACAAACACAAAGAGAATTTGTCGTGTTTGTCGTAAAACCTACATGATAATTATGTATTCAGGTAGGGTTCAGGTCAAAGGATACACATGCTGTTGCCTCAAGATGTTTACTTAAAGGAAGTCCTCGTATTTATATAACACAAGCAGATTACAGAGCTTGCTTGCGGTTCTTTTGAAACACATTAACTTACTCAAATCTTGTCAATTGGATAAATAGACGATATATTGAAACATAAATAAAGTTATTTCTCACAAAATAAGTTTTAAACAAACATTTTTTATTTAAAGCACTGATATAACATTTATTTTAAACATATGTAAATGTTAAATATACAGTGTCTCAATTTTAAAAGTAGCAATCGGCAATATCTCTAGAATTGAAAAAGTTATTGAAAATTAATTAAATCCGTTTTGATGGTTACTAGAAAAAATCAAAATGATATAGTAAGTGACGCACCCCTACCTATTCTTTAAGCTACAGCCACCCCAACTTGAAAATTTTAAATACCACTACCCTACTTGTGATACATCGTTGTAAAGCTTATGACAAGCGCTTTTCAAAAATGTTAGCAAAAGCCTATTTAGAAAAGTCGTTTTCCTTATAGTCGATAAGAAAAACTTTAAATTTTCATTTTTGTTATTTGCTGTAGTAAATGAATTCTAATTGAAACTTAAATAAAACATTGCCTAAGTGATCAATTTTTATTAAATGCTATAATAGATGTTGAAAATGATTTCTGTTGTTTGCTAAACAAAAATAGATCCTGTTTTGAAATTCTTGACGGACTTTTTGAAAAGTTTTTCTGCAAATAGCTCGACACTCTTAAATGATTTTTTGTCTCAATTGTTTAAGTGAGTCTACTTTTGTTTTATAAACCACAGACTTTAAATGACCCCATAAAAAAATGCAGTAGTAAGATCTGGTGACCTAAAGAGCCATTCAATAGGTCCTCTTCTCCCAATCCATTTATCTGAGTAGTGGTTATCCAACCATTGCCTAACTGGAAGTACATAGTGTGGAGGTGCTCCATCTTGTTGAAATTGCAGTAAATGTTTATTCAGTTCGGGATTTTCCAATTCGTCTAATTGATTTTCAAGCTCCTGAATTATAAGAGGCTCAATGGTTGTCTCCAGCATATTAGCGTAGCGTTCGTCGTTCAAATTGCCATCAATAAACAGAGGTCTAATAATGGCATCTTCTAATATCTCAGCCCAAACATTTAATTTTTGTGGAGACTGCGTATGTCCCTCTCTAAATATGTGAGGGTCTACATTACTCCAATACCTGCAGTTTTGTTTATTTACATTTTCATTTAAATAAAACGAACATTTATCCGAAAAACAAATGTTTTTTACGAATAATGGTTCGATAATGCATTTGTCAGTAACCATTTTACAAAATTCAATGCGTTGATCCGGATCGTCATCGCCAAATTCTTGGAGAATTTGCACCTTATAAGGATGAAATTTATGAAGTTTCAATACCTTTCGCACTGATTCGTGTGATAATCCAGTTTTCTTAGCTGCGTGAGGAATTGACATTGTTGGATTTATAGCATATTGTCCAAGTACTTTAATTTGGGTTTCCTCACTGAGTACTCTTGGTTGACTTCTTTTTTTATTATTAACAGATCTTGTTTTCTCAAATTTGGCGACTAATTTCTGAACCTACGCATGACTAAAATATTTTTCTGGATATTTGTTATTGAACACTGCCGCTGTTCAAAGAGCACAACGATTTTCAGAACCGTAAATAAATCTCAATTCAACACGCTCTGCCATACTATAAACCATTGTTAATTTTTGATAATTTACAATATCGTTAACAGGTACAATTAATAAAAAAATGTATGAATCTACAAAAACAGATACATTATAATTTAATTCCAATAAACATAGGACTGCAAAAACCATAATGTATTGCCATTTTGATAAGATTCAAAACACAAAAAAATTACACAAAAACTACGAAACGTAGCCTTTAGGGTTTAAATCGTGTTTTTGGTTTTGTATTTTGTAAATAACGTCAATTTTTCTTTTAGCACATCGCATAACACAAATGAAATTTTAAAGTCTTTCTTTTCGAGTATTTGGAAAATGACTTTGTCAAATAGGTTTTTGCATAACATTTTTGAAATGCGCTTGTTGTGAGCTTTCTAACGATGTATCACAAGTAGGGTAGTGCATTTAAAATTATCAAGTTGGAGTGGCTGTGTCATAAAGAGCGGGTGGGGGTGCGTCACTTACCATGTTGTTTTGATTTCCCCTAGCAACTACCAAAACAGTTTTAAAAGATTTTCGATTACTTCTTATAAATATTTCAGTATTAAACATAATACCTAAAAATTTTAGTTAATGTGAATAATATTAACTACTATGCTTTGGTATTATGCATAAACCTCAAAGATTTTAATTTTTACAATGTATAATATTCTTAAAATTCTAGTTTGTTCTATAAGAGCACACAAGTCTTTCCTACTTTGTTTCTTCTTTTTTTGGAAATAGAAAGAACCTAAAAGAACGATGCCCAACATCTTAAAAACTAAAGAAGCGGATGAAACAAAAAAGAAAAATAGAAGAAATAAAGTATGAAAGACTTTTGTACTCTTACAACAGTCGATGTAGAAAATGCTTTTAACGCAGCACCTTAAAACAGATACCCCATCATAAAGTTTTTCTATTTTTTCTAAATTGTAAATGTTATTAACAAAAACCTCCTACTTAAGCTTAATTTCTGACGTGTTTTATTTTTTACTGATAAAACCAAAAATAAACATCTATTAGCATCAGCACCATTTTGGTTTTGTCAATGTAAGATGTAATGTAGAGATTATAAATGATAATAATGCTACTAACTTAAGCAGAAGATGTTTGTTAATAAGACTTACAAATTTCAGTTACTACTTTTATTTCTTATGGAAAAGCTTTATCACAATTTGGTACACCAGGTATAATAGGAAAATATTCTAGACGTTCATTAAAAATTACAAAAATAAATGGAAAGATTTTATTTACTAAGCCAATTAATTATTTTTAAATTGAAAGCTGCAAGACTGATTGGCACTAATAAAAATCTCTGAACCGCTATCAGGAAGTGCAATTTGGAACTTGACGTCTTTAATCAATATTAATTATATTAGCTCTCGACTTTTTATATATTTAAGTATTTCATTTAATTATTTAAGAATGAAGCTTTAAAAAAAGTTATTTCCGAATTTAATTTTCTACCTTTTGAAAAACAAAGCCGAATTTTATTAATCAGTAAACGTCTGAATTCCGGGTATAATTCTCTTTCAACTTGATTCTATTGTCGGTTACATAATCTTCTTATACGACCCTATAAAAGTATTATATGGCTCTAAGTATAAAAAGGGTCTTTCAAATAACACCCTAAAAATTATGTGGTAATTAAAATAGGACTTGACGACATCAAAACTCAAAGAGATTTAATATGTGTGTTAATATTTTATCATGATGTTTTTAGGAAATAAAAATTAAACAAATTAAAATATTTTTTACAATGAACAATTTATGTTTAATGCATGAATAGATAATGTTTGGAATAAATCTAGTGAAACAATTTATTAAAACAAAAATGGAATTAATATACGGAAAACAGAAACACATCGATATGTTTTATCAGAGGATGTGGTGACAATTTGAATTGATATTAATTTTTGTAATAAATTAGTTATAATTTTAATTAATTAGTTGTGAGAGTAACGGCCGAATCAGTCTCGGTACTTGCAAAATGTTTTGAATTCGGAGTATTTAACAGAGATTTATTACACTTTAACCCAAGAATTAGAGAAGGCGAGAATTTAAACTTTTTTAATGGATTAAAACCAAAAGTTTTAGACATCAATAAATTAATTTAGAATTATTTAATTAAGGCAACTTTGCCTAATCTAATAGAGTGGATAAAATACGGTTTCTTTTTTGATGAGAATTGCACGAGTTGACAAGTTTTTTTCCTTCCGTATTGTTGGAATAATACCAACGTTGAAAAATCACTGTTTTTGTATTCATCTCCAATTCTACTCGACAAAAACGTGTCCGCAGTTCACAAATGTACATTTCACGGTAAATATTTGCCGTACAAAGCAACTTTTTTACGTTTTAGCATAATGACGGAATACCGAGGCAATCTGTTATTTTGGGTCAGCCCATCAATCCGTGTCATCTGATAGTCGATAGATCACATTAATTAAAACTCATTTTTTGTTGTGAAGGCAAAGTGTAGTAGTTTTGCAAGATTTTACTGAATATTTACAAATCTTTCTTGACTTAATTTAAAAAAAACACATTCATAATCGCACATTCGTCAGAAATGACAGTTATTGTAAAAAATCTTTGTTTATCTTGCCCTAAAAGAGTAATTCGGGTTAGTTTTAATTTTTAGAAAATTGTCTAATTAGTTTTTCTAATTAAATTAGAAACTTTTAGTTTTTGTTAGATCTAAATCGAGTCAACTGTTCGAAAAATATTTCTGCTTTTATTCAGCTGTGACGTCATCTTGAGTCAGGTTTAGAACCGATTAAAGCGGTAGTCTAAGCACAGTATAGAAATGAATTAGTATTGACAGCTGATTAAAACTTGTCAAAATGATAGCATCGCTTCAAGTTAAATGTGTAACATAGAGCCACTAATTTTTAGATTTTTAGGCAACTAATAATACACAATTTAAATCTAAAGCGCTATAACTGCAAATAAGATACAAAAATTTAAAATACATATACAAAAAATTATTTTAATCATTGTTTGACTCTTGTTTTTTGATTATTTTAATTATGTATTTTATAAAGGTTTAGACAGCGTTTTATCCACGCAAAAATGTTTAAGCGCGAGACGCAGTCGAGCGTTTATTATTCTTAAGTGAATAAAACGCGACAAAATGCGAATTCAATATAACGTTTTATCCACAATTACAGCGATTTAAAATCAAAATCGTCAAAATTTCATCTCATGTCATCAAAAAATGATTTGACATTACACTCTGACAGCGGATGTCACCTCAAAAATCATTGAAATTAACTAACAAAAAAGGGAGGTGTTGTTTATCGACTTCATTTGTACAAAACGCTGTGCAAGTTGGTGAAAATGGAAGAAAGTAATATTGTTCCTGAGGCAATGAGGAAGCTGAAGAAGCTACTCGCCAGTTATTGCCTGCGAAGTCCAGGGAACATTATAAAAATTATTATTAGAATTTGATAAATGGAAAAAAGAACGGGAGGTAATGACAATAAATGAGAAAGTACTGCTGTCGCATTTCTTAAATTTGAGGAAGAGATGTGCAATTTCACCCATGTGGTCAAAGTACTCCATGCTATAGGCCACTATAAAGCTCTATAAAAACATAGACATTGGAAGATATAGTAAGCTCATGGCTTATCTGAAAAATCAGTCAAGAGGATACAGGCCGAAGAAAGCAGGAGTATTGAAAAGAGCACACGTGGGAGAGTTTTTGGCAAGGGCTTGCGATAAAGAATATTTGATGATCAAGGTAATCTCTGTCATTACATAGACATTGTAGATAATAAATTTTGGAATATTTTAGGATGCATTAATAATAGGGGTGTCTGGTGGCTGTCGATGCCGTAAGATGACAAATTTGAAAATCAGTGATGTAGAAGACAGGAGCGCTTACATAATTGTTTCGATACCAGATACCAAGACGGGCGTTTCACCAAAATACACAATTATAGAGCAAGGATTCTCTATCAACACTGTGGAGAAGTGTAGAAAATACATGTCCTTACGTCTGAAAAAGTTATCCATTGAGAGATTTTTTACGGTACGCTAATTAAAAATGTACATCGAAACCTGTTGGAATTAACACTCTATCAAAAGTTCCTTCTAAAGTTGCTTTGTTTTTAAATCTGGCGATCGCAGAAGCTTATACCGGCCATTGTATGAGACGCACTTCAACAACTTTGCTTGTCAATGGAGGTGCTAATCTTACAACAAATAAACGACATGGTAAGTGGAGGAGCTCCGCTATAGCAGAAACTTATATCGAAGATTCTGTATCTAATAAGCTTGATACCGCAGGAAAAAACTAAGGTTCTCCTGGTACTAGTCGTTCTGGAACCGATAACAACTACAAGCTTCTTATTAATATAAACGAGGTGAAATATAATAAAACAAAAACGAAATGTTTATTAATGTAAATGTTAATGTCAATATTAATAATAAATAGAATGCGATTGATTTAAGATTGTATTTTCTCATTATTTCATTAGTTGAATAAAGTGATTTCATTATTCTACTAGTAGATTAAGTGTTACTTTATACGATTCGTGAGTGTGGATAAAACTTCAATTATAAGGTAATTGTGGATAAATTATTATATTATTTAAAATTATAGCCTTTTAGATTTAAATTGTGTATTATTAGTTGCTTATAATAAATCTAAAATCAGTGGCTTCATCTTACACATTTAACTTGAAGGAATGCTAGCTTTTTAACAAGTTGTCAGTTTTGATTAGCTGTCCATACTGATTCATTTTTACATTGTGGTATAAGCGCCAAAAACCAGGACTAAAAAAATATTTTGGAAACTATTAAGTGTTATATAATAATTAAAAAAAAAGTTTTTGGATGCAAGTAAAGAAGCAATTCTATAAAGAAAAACTCGTAACTTGCTCAAAAACAAGAAACTCTTTATATGTGGTTAAAAATTATAAGTTAAAAACTTTTTTAACTTAGTAAAGAGTATTTATTTGCAGTCTAGATCAAACTGGTAGTGCTAATGTTACTCAAGTTTTAGATTTACTGCATTCTTGCTTAAAAAAAATTTCTAAATACACTATGTATTAACATAACCGAGTTATCAGCCTGCTGTATCAGCTACTTGCTTAAAATTCAGTTGAATTTCCATTCATTTTCCAGTAGAATATTGAGTGAGTGCAAAAGATCTAAAATAGCATAAATTTAAATACCTGAATTCAGGAATTTTTCTCACGTAATTAAGTCTTTGAAAGTCAGTACACACTGAAAACTTCCGAGACAGTGCAGCTTTCGTCTTGTAAAAACCGTTTTAGTGCTTTGAACTTAACACAACTGATTTATGTGTGACTAAGTCGAGTTTTCGAACAAAGTGTTTGGGAATCTGTCTGTTTCACCAAAATGTGCGCAGATCGAGACAGTAGATTAACATGAATTATGTCGCGGTTATGCCAGGGCCGTATTAGTTTATCGGACGTCCTCTCGCTAATTGATGACGTAAATGCAACAGCCACTTTACATGGTAATTACGAGCTTTGTACCAATTTATCTCAAATCCACGAAACTTGTCCCTTTTACACAAAGACCCAAAAAATATGAAGTTTTTCCGGTTGTTCTTTTTTAACAAATGGACTATTTATCTAGTAAGTTTTAGAGTTTGGGTCGAGCTTTTGTCTCCGTGAGAGCTTTGACCTAAAACCGTTGTAGTTAAAAAAGTTTAACTAAGTTTTATTGTTGCACACGGTTCGTTTTATCTCAGATTTTCAAATTCTTGTAAGGCAATTGGAGCGTGATGATCATATAATAATCATAACGTTTAGATGGACTCTAAAACTGGCCTAATAGTTGCGACAAGTGGCCCTTATCTTTTTTTAAATTTTTTATCAAAGGCTTCACACACAATTATCAAGCAAAAATTATTTAATAACTCGCTGGTTTTATTTTTAATCTCGTTTAAGAAATCCTACGTGCAATGAACTTATCTGAAAGCTCGTTCTCAGAAGAGTCATTAGAAGATGGAACGTGTTTCCTGAATTTTAATTTACTTGAGAATTTTTTTATAAAACAAACGTGAATATAATGTTTAATTAATGATGTTGCAGTTACAATTTCCCAAAGTTGGTGCACCATTGGTGCATTTCCCTGATTCGCCTTGTGTTACAATCAATGAAGCCTGGTCTATTGCATGTCAACTAGCTTGCAACTACATTACTGTTGTGATGCCATTATCAAAATTAAGGTCTGCCACATTGACGGCTTCGGCTGGCAATTCTCCACAGGTGACAGTGTTATGGATATAGAGAACGATTAATTTAATTGGCATCGTTTTGGATTACGTGTAGCCAACATTACAATGTAGGTATTTGTTGCATTTTTAACAAGCACAAAATTGCTTTTTTCTATTTTTTGACAAAGTAACAAATTGGAATTTTCAAATAAACTATATTTGAAAAAATATCCCAGCGCATCCACCATTATTCACTCGATAAAAATGACGGCTTTAAATAAAAAAATATTCTGGCAAATTTTTAACAATCACAAAATGGTTTTTTTTTGTAATTCTTGTTAAACTAACAAATTAAAAAACAGTAAAAAATATATATTTTTAAAAAGTATCCCGGCGCATTCACCATTTCAGGGTCATGTTACTTGTTCCTAAATTTAAAAATTAGAGATAAAAATGTTTTTGGAATTTAAAACAAACACAAAATTTTTTTATCGAAAAGTGGTAAAGTAAGAAACGAAATTGACAAATGTAAAACTAAAATAAAAAACAAGTTTAAAAAATGTAAAATCAAAATAAGCAAAATTAAAAAATGTGGATCTGGAAATAAACCGAAATTATCTGAATTAGACAAAAATAAAGATGCTGTTGTATTAAGGACCTCAAAAAACTAAAGAAACAATACAAGCAAACGCTAATAGGGAAACACAAAAAAGACAAAAACATTTATTATACAGGGTGTTATGGAAATGAGTGCAAATATTTTAACCTGAAATACAGCACCACAAATAATAAAAATCTGTAAAAATTTTTTTGTCTTATCTCAACTGATAACAAAATTATAACCTAAAAATTAATTATTACAGAACGCATAACATTTTTTTTTAACATAGGGCAATCATAGGTTTTTCAGGTCAAAATAAAGCGATTTAACACAATTTACTTCTATACTAAGTTGCACTGTTTAGGAGCTAGAGGACGCCAAAGTTAAAGATGAAAAGTCAGTTTTATACTTTAAACGTAAATATCTCGAAAACGATACGTTTTAGCAAAATATTGCATTCTTGCAGTTTTATGTAGAATCTACTGGCATATTCATTTTTGCTACAAAAATTGGAAATTAATAAGAAGAAAATTGGTTAATTACCCAAAATGTGAAAAAAAAGTGCCGTAACTTGAAATTGAGATGTGCAGCAAAATTTTGCTAGTAGAAATAAAAAGAGTACAGTCAACTTCATTTGTGTACCAAATTTGGTATTAATCGGTTAAGCGGTTTTCCAGATATAACAAAAAGATGTTTTTTTATACCCAACTTTGACGGCCTGTAATTTTGTTGTTAGTTAAGATAGGACAAAATTTTTTTTACAGATTTTTATTATTTGTGGTGCTGTATTTCAGGTTAAAATATTTGCACTCATTTCCATAACACCCTGTAGATAGCGTTGTAATTAGGACAAGTAAAGTGATTTATCCTGACGAAAATAACTACAACTTAGCTGTTTTACATTATAACAAAAAACAAGAATTGCAAAAACACGAATAAAGTAATTTCGGAGTCTAGTATTTAAAGAAAACTTTAGACCTAAATAATAAGAAAAAAAGTTTGAGCAAAAAAAGTGACTCTTAAAAGAACCTACGAAAACAATTTAGAAGTGTTAAGCCGGCAGCAAAAAATGTAAATAGAGAAAGTCCAAGCACACCAAAATGCCAAATTACGCTCAATCTTGAAGAAGATTTGAAGCTAGCCAAAACGGGAGTTAAAATTATTCCGAGATAGGTTGAAACAAAAACTGAGATTACTTTAAGCCAAAATTGATCTTCTACGAAAAGAACGTTTAAAGGCCGAATTTAAAATTAGAAAAAACTATAGAAAAATTATCTAGAGCGCGAGTAAATAGAAAGACAGTTCTTGCAACAGAAACAACATTTGACGAAAATACGTAAAGTTGCGCTTTAAAAAATAGAAAAAAAGTAGATTGATGAAAAACATCAATTGATAAAGACGCAGATGAAAAAAATTTTTATGTTGCAAAAACAAAAGATGATGACAAAATACATAAAAAAAAAGAACACAGTTTGGTCTTAGTTTTACAACTTGAAGAAAACAGAAAAAAAAGAAAAGAAGAGAAAAAAAGAGAACAAACAAAAGAGAAGAGAAGAGAAAAGAAGAAAAGTGCATGTAGTTACAAGACTAGGAAAAACCATACAAAATGAAATTTTTTAAATGATGTAGTGTTTAGAATAAATAGAAGACAACAACGTGCAAAAACGGTTTATAGTAATCTTCTAACCCTCTACCATGGCAGACACCCAACTTTATTAGTAAGGGTGTACTGTGGCAAATTTACATGTAGAAGTTTAACTAGTTGTTTCTATTTAGAAATTTTAATATTATTTTTTTTTAATTAAAAATTTTAATTTTATTTTTAAATTTTTGAAAACTGTCATGGAAACGTAGTAAATAAATTTTAGGAGTAACCGCTACAAATTTTGTAGTCTCATGGCCTGTGGAAGATTTTTCTTAATTTTTTTTTTAATTAAAACTTTCTTCTTTTATTGTTTTATTTGTAACTTTTAAAGATGGTCTTCTACTTTTATTTCTACTTTGTTCTTAGCCTGCCTTTTCGCCTGTTAGAACCCACCTCTTTCTAATATTCTTTTTGGTAATCTGTTTTCTTTCATTTTTGTTACGTAGCTTATGTAGCAAATTCTTTGTAATGTAACTATTCCTATTTGTGTCTTTGTATGATGTTTTTAGTTCTTTGCTTGTATTTGTAATCCAAGTGTCTTCTATTTTTTCCTCTATAAAATTTTCTTAGAACCTTTTTTTCCTATATCTGCAGCATAAACTGTTCTTGTTTTTTTAGCGTTTATCTCTTGCAAGCGTATGTTATCAGTCGGATTATGATTTTATCAAAGTTTTGCTGCTTTTGCTACGGTTTTTGAACATTGTAATGCACAGATTAGTCTATTATAAATCTTTTTTTTTAAACCACACTAGTATTCTTCTACTACTTTTTCTAAATGCTTTTTTAGTTTATTATTTTGTGCTGTTGCCATTATCTTATATACAGTGTTTACTAACTCTATTTCTCTAAAATTTTCATATTTTGTCTTGTCTCTTTTTTTATTAATTGGACATTCTCTATGCTTGCAGCATTTGTTCTTTTGTCCATGCATTTTTAATTAAATTAAATATTATCTTTGTCATCATTTCTTCTCCGTACTTTATTATTTCTTCTTATATGTTTTCTTTTCCTGGGCTTTTGTTTTTCTATAATATTTTTAACTTCATCATTTGTGAGAAAATTTTTTCTTTCTTTTTGTCCGTTTTTGTTGTTCTCCTCCTCCTCCTCAGCTGTTTTTCTTTTGATCAAAAATTATCAAAACCTTCTGCTAAAAGAGAACTCTATTTTACAAAACAACTTGGTTAATAAAACGTTTGAACCTTTCAAAAGTGTGCTTGTAGAATTTCAAATGTGGCAATACTGAATTTAATTGTTACTTTATTAATAAGTTATTCTGATGATATTATCCATCAGTAAAAAAAATTAGACGGTAATGCACTACACTGAAAGATTTTTCACAAAAATCGTTAATTAGTAGACTTATCAATAGACGGTAAAAAAATTATTACGTATTTTTCAATTATTGTAATAACTCATTTACTAAAAGTAAGAAAATTAATCCAATAAATTAGTTTAATAGACGCTCTTTTGTTATTTAACGACAGAAGTAACCCTCACGGACTGTAGGGTAATAGAACAGTCCTTTCTCCAGTGAGGTGATGTAGCTTTTCACCGCTCTAAATTTCCCGAATGCTTAACCTAGCACAAATTACGTTAAGGTAGCTCTTCTTAAAGAAGTACACTCCAAGAGTCGTCCGGAATTTACTCACACATTATTTCACCCTATCCAAATTAAATTACGTCTTTAGACATTCCCCAAATTATTTCCAGAGCACCGAAAACACATTTTAGGTTAAATAATTTTTAGAATTTATTCCACCCAATTTACAAATAATTTGTTATATCCTATATTATTTTAACGAGATTCTCTATTATTACATTTAACATATTTTAAATACCATTACATTAATTTTGCATTAGTGCTGATATTGTTTATGCTCTACTAAAATTACAAATAGTTTCCAAACACTAAAATATTAGCTAATTATGTAATATTGATTTTACACATTCGCTTCTGTATCTCTAACAAATATTGGCAGCTAAAACATAAATAATTTTTATTAAGTCAAGACACTCTCAATTCTGGAAGAAAATGTAAAAAACTTTTGTGATTTATGAGAAAAAACTCTTAACTTTATTTCCCAATATTTACTGGGTAAACTCCCGATTCGGATCCGTCGAAGAATTTCCATTTTGCTTTTCCTTAATTTTCTTTTCAGATAATTAGACTATGTGGAAGTAATACACTGCTGCGGACACATTACAATTAAGCGGATAAAAGTCGGCGAACAAGAGCTAATTTGTTAAGCAATTAGTGCTAAAAATTCCTCCCCGAATTGTAGGCAGCCATATCGAAAACGAGCTGCGAAACAATAAATTGCTTGAAATCGTAGCGGCTTTGTGCTTAAAAGCAACTTAATCATTCAATTATCCAAGAGCTAACACTACATTATTGTGATATATTCAATTTATTTTAAGGAAGCTTGAGATTTATAGAAGTGGCAAAAAGCGCTTCTTGAGGAATAATTGAGCTTTGTTACATTTAGCATAAGTTCTTAATACGTGATAAAGTTTTAAGCGAGTATTACACAAAGCTTAGAAAGTTTTTTCGGCGGTTTATCTAACTTACAAGAGTCGTTTACTCTTGAGATCGCTTTGAATAATTTACATAATAGCTTAATTTTTGATGGAACTCCTACAAGGATATATATATCGATGTTTCAATTCTGTTGTTTGCTTTCGTTGGAAAAATTAAATTTCCCGAGATTATTTTTTCCTAAACAGGTTAATACAACCTTCCCCTAGCAATTTTTTCTAAATTCGAACTTGGAGTGTTCGCTGAAATTCATTTTTCAGGAGAGTTTTTAAAGAGCGAGAGATCAAAGAGTGGCGTGAGGAGGATGTTGGTTTTCAATCAAGAACAGCGGTAACATTGCTCTTGATTCTTTCTCCCTGAATCTTTGTTCGTTGCCAATCAAAATTCGGAAAGATTCAAGTCAAGTTTCACTTCCGGCCATACATGCCATGATTAGTGCTCTTACGCTTTTTCTGCATCGATTTTAGCTCGTAATTCGGCCAGATTCGGTGTTCTACATAAAAATGGAAGACGCTTCTTGAGGGATATTGTACCTAATCCGCCCTCTTTTATTTGAATTCCCTGCGTGTTATGACAAACACTAACTTAAAAAATCCTACAAAACAAGATATTGCTGGCTGGAAAAGTCTGAAACAAATTAAAAGCGGATGTAAAATATGGTACTTGGTTCTGGAATTGCAAAGATATACGAGATGTTTTATAGAGAGTTATGATCGGATCGCAGATTTTTAATTTCGGGGATACGATGCGAGTTTTTATTTATTTCCGGTTGCGGGTGCGGTCTAAGCCACTTATACTACTTCGCCCAAATTAACAAGCTAAGATATAAATTTTCAGATGAAATTAACAATATTTTGTTATTCCTTTTAATTGAGCTTTCACAAAATTTTTAAGCAATTATCAGTATTTATCTTCATCTGCAATTTTTCATCTACCTCTTAGCTACATCAGCAGATTTAATTAACTTTGCTTTGAAATTTACTAATAAAAAGCAAACTTTTAAAAATGATTACAATCATTTTCTTACCTCTTAGCTACATCAGCAGATTTAATTGTTCTTAACTTTGCTTTAAAATTTATAACAAAAAGCAAAATTTTGAAAATGATTTCATTCATTTTCTTAAAGGTGGTAATAACGTTTGAAAAACAGCTTTACTTGTTTCCTATAACAGTAGAAAGTTTTGCTATTTTTTGTATGATCAACTATCAATAATCTCCAAAAATTTATTTTTTGAAATGCGCTGAAAAAGACCTTATTTATAACAACTTACAGAATTTAAATAATTTTCAATCTAATTTTAATTTGCTTTATAACAAAAATATAATAATTGTGAACAAAGTCGGTTTTGTGTAAAAATTTGTAACGTTTGTGCAAATTTTGGTTCTTTGGATTCAAGGAGTTGGATAAATAACAAATAGTCTGTTTACACCATTCACACTAGTACAACAAAAATAAATAAATAACTCGATATTTACACTAAAATCGCCGTCGCTTTACTAATTTTGTTTACATTATATGCTTGTTTTACTCTCATTATTTGACTTACTAAGTCTCGGTTAATTTCCTTCTTTATATAATCAAACGTCCTTACTAGAATGTGCCAGATGTTTCATGATTTTGCTAGCTTCAGTTGGAAATGGTGATATTTTTCTCAATCGGTCTATCTCCAGGTTAATAAATAATTTTGTAAAATTGTACGTCTCGGTGTGCTTTAGGCGCGGTATTTTTTTAAGATTTTCTGGAGCTATTCGCTTATCGCAATACATTAACCTACTTTATTGCTGCACATTCTAACGAGATTTGTAATGAATAGTAATTCTGGGTAAAAAGGAAGCTACAAATAATTTTGTCGATAAACTTTATTTAAAGTATTTTTTTAATTAGGAACTACGTAGCCGTCGTGTAACAGTTTTTGTCCAATTTGTTTAAATAAATTGAATTATTGCATTTCTTGTGCAATCTTCGTGATTATTAGCCTTTTTGATTGACTGCACTAGTGCGCATTGAGTGTATATCTAATTCCTAAATTTATCTAATTAATAAACAGAAATGTGCATTGGTGCAGCCAATCGAAAACGCTATATGTCGCAAATGTGAGTTAATTTATGTTTAATCTTAGAAGTTTTTAAATATTAGCTAAAAACGGTTTTTTTAAGTATTCAAATAATTTTTAAAATTATTGAAATTAGTTTTTTTTTTTTAAGTTGTTTGATTTCTCTTTGTTTCATTCAGGATAACTATTTTATTTTCTTTTACAAACATAATGTTTACGCCTGAAAGTTAAGACGTATTTTCTGTTTTTACTCAAAGTTTATTTCAAAAAACTTAAACGAGCAATGACAAGATTGTAATGTTCCTCGCAAAGCTGAAAACCAAAAAAATTCAACAAAAAAATTGACTATTTTTATATCAAATTTTTGCACCATTTTTTTCTAAATTAACCAAAATTTTTGATAAAATAATGTACAATAAAATAAAACGTTGTATGTATTTATACTACGGGCATAATCGTTATTAATGACCCTCGGGAATTTTAAAGTTTTTTTACGTCGGGTTTTGATAAACATTCTCACGTGCCATAATTTCGGTTATTATACCCTTAATATTTACATAAATAATAACTATTATTTATTAAAGATTTTATTTAAATAGCATTATTGCATTTTAAAATAACTATAATAAGACAAAAATAAACCAATTATTATTACTATTATGTGTTAAACCCGACAAAAGAATAGGAATCATTTCAACAATTAATTAATTTATTATTATTAATATTATTATTGGTCTTTTTTACAGATTTTTAAAAGGTAAATAATTACATTTAAGATTTATTATTTTGATTTGTTGTTGTTAGGCAATCTAAAGACATCACCCTAAATTCAAATTAAAAGTAGGCTCAAAAAAAAGCAAAAAGAACTCGTTACCTTTAGCAAAAAAAGGACTAATTTCAGGATTAAAGGCAGCTTTAAACAAAGTAAATGGAGAGGATTCGCCATCCATCAATCGAGCTGAAAAAGTTGCTTAAAATAAGACTTTGTTGTTGTAACATTAAATATTTTGTTATAAAAATTAAGCAAATTATTACAAGTCATTTCTTAAGACGTTGACTTAAAAAATGAAAGTAATAAATTAAACAAATAATAAAATAAAATTCTGCAGTCTTCTAAAAGCTAATTTTTTTTTAAATTTATTATTTTGTTTTGTTGGGGTAAAAAAATTTAAAACATCATTGTAAGTCCATATTAAATGTAGGTTTAAAGAAGTCAAAAAGGATTCGCTACATGCAGCAGAAAAAATGCACTAATTTCAGGATTAAAAGCAGGTTTAAACAAAGTGGGTGGTAAGAATTAACCATCCATCAATTGTAGCTGAAGAAAATGCTTCAAATAAAACTTGGCTGTTGTAATATTATTTATTTTGATATGAAAATTAAACAAATTGATTTTTTGACAATTTTTTCGACAGCTTTTTAAAAAATAAATTACTAGTCTTAAAATTTATTATTTTGTTTTGTTGAGGTTAGAAAATCTGAAGACATTACGGTAAATCCAAATTAAAAGTAGGTTCAAAGAAAGCAAAAAGGACTAGTTACCTTTAGCAGAAAAAAATGCACTAATTTCAGTATTAAAGACAGGTTTAAACAAATTAAATAGAGGATTTGCTATCCATCAATTGTAGCTTCAAATAAGATTTGGTTGTTGTAATATTAAATATTTAGTTATAAAAAATAAACAAATTGTTGATTTTGTTTTGATTTATAAAATTTGAACTTGCATAATAACGTTATTGCTTAATTTTTTGTATTTTTTTACGTTTTCTTTTAAATGTTAACAACTGTTTCGTTATAGATTTTAATATAGTAACCTACATGCAAAATCGGCTTTTTCAAATTAAAAAAGTCGAATTAACAACGAAAAATTTATCTTTCTTATATACACGAATACGCACAACAATAATTTGGTAGGTAAATAACTCGATATTTACATAGTCGCTTCGATAAACGGCTCACTCTTCAATCTTTGCCCGGTTATTCTTGTTCCCGCTCGCTTAAGATATTCTTCTTCTATCTGCTTCTTCTATCACATGTCCGAAAGTTTCGCGACCTTTCTCCACTCATACGAAACGATAAATAATAGTCTCGTAGAAATTTGCGCTACAGTGTAACTCAAAGAAGCGATATTTTTTTGGTATTTTCTTGATATAATTACTCAAAACTCTCTTTTTTTAAATTGTTTTTAACAATATGTAATTGTGAGGCCACTTACCTGATGTCAAAGTTATTTTTGACTAATTTTAGAGTTTTTTTATTTGCTATTTTAAAAATTACTTACTGATAAAATTTCACTTTTTTCTCATTTTGGATTTGCCTGCCTGACCAATTAATTTGATTTAAAAAAAAAAACATTTCAATTAAATTTTTATTATAATAATAACTGGCTTATCTAAGAATTTTTTTTTAAGTTATTAACTTGGACTGATCTATTTGGTGAATACTAATAATGACCAGATATTATTTAGATTAATTACTTAAATTAAAACTGTAACATTACTTTATATACGCGTCGATTCGTTTTATAGTTTTGGTAAAATTGGCTGATACAGCGTCATTGAGGCACCCTTTTCGATCCATTGGGACGTTATATTAGCACTTAAAAGTCCGGATTTAGGGACTAGGAAAATGAAATTTGGATACATTCCGTCTCAATCATTGCTTGCTGCATCTTTTTTGACTTGTCTTTTCCACGCTTTCAGACTAAATAAAAATCGATGTCGGTGAAAGCTCTATATGGTAAAATATTCTAAGCCCATTCAGAGCCAACAAATCGGGAAATTATTAGGAAATCACCAAGACGTAAATATTGCATAATAAAACTCCTTTGTCCTGGTTTCTGTTTACGAGCGCACTAACGAACAGCCGTTTCAGACGCACTTAGAAATGGGCACTTTATGGATTTACTACTAAACGATCATAAAGTTGGGATTTGAGAATTTGTCTGTGAACGCAATTTCGATTCATGTCTAATACTGAAAAGCTAGGATTTTCAACGAAGTTGGGTCACAAAGCGAAATCTTAATTGCACAAAATTGAATGTAATTTTTTAAGCGAAGAAACTAATTAAGTTATTTTTCATAATTTTTGCACCTTTGTGAAAAACACAACTTGCAATTTGACTTTTTAATTATTATTTCTGCATTAAAGTTAAGTTTTAAACAAACAGAATTTTATTAAAATTTCATTTTAATTCAGAATAAGACAGAACAAAAAACGTTTTATTGTTATGATAATTCGCAATAATTCCATTATTTTTAAACCTAAATTAAAATTTGCGAACAATACAAATTTAATTTTAAGACTATTTAGAAAAAAACTCAGATAATTAGATCTTCCTGGATTTTGGCTTAATTTTTTGACTCGAAGACAAAAAGCAGATCTCGTGTCGTCTCACATCAGGGTGTTACAAGGTAGAAAAGCGATTAATCTCTCCGAATTCACGTTTTTATAAAGTGGTCAAATCCTCTTGAACTGATTTAATTTTAAGTTAGTAACCTAGTTAATCGAAATGAGATTTCCTAAATGAATGCACTCGAATTTTCCGATAGTTTATCTTTATACACAGAGGTGTTCGTCGAATCCTTGTCCAATAGCACAAACCTTCTGTGAAAGATTTGAATTGGAAATTTCTTACAGTGACAAAAAGCTCAAGTATTTGCATACTTTTCTACATCACTTTGCGACTTTTCTTTTGTTCAATTTTTCTTTCAATTTTAAACTTTTCACCCGACTCTAAATATTAGTTAAAAAATACCTACATTTTTCTTTACTTCAATTTTATTATTTTTATAGCTATTGTGTGCAATATACAGATCGTTGCTTCAGTCATAAAGCACTCATGGTATCGCTCAAGCTAGACGTATCGCTACGTGTAAATTTGATATTTGACAGCACTAAAACGTATTTAATATTGAAACAATAAAAATATTATAACTTTTTATAAAAGCTAGAAAAAAATGTTAATTGATTCATTTGAGATTACTGATTGCGCATTCGGATAGATGTATTATTTTGTTTAAATGAACTGTATAATTTTTTTACTCCAAATTCAACATATGACAGTGACACAAACGTAAACGCTACGTTTTTAAAATTTCCGTTTTTTACAACTACCTCATATCAAAAGTTATATAAACGTACGACGGTTAATTCTACTTTATATAATTTTTTAATTCGCTTTTAATGTAGCTTTTCGAGTAATCTGTGGCTATTTTTATATTCTATTGGTCAAAATAGATATTTTATCGCAAATTTAGGCAAAATTGAATTACGTTGTGTAAACAAAATATTGCCAATCAAGCGTTCCTTTGTTTCAAAAATTTGGATAAATAACAAATAATTTATTGCTACTATATACACGATAACAATAATAAAATTAATAAATAAATAAAATACTAATAACGTTTACAATTTAATTAAACCATTTTGCTTCCGAGAATATTTTCCACTTTACTTGTTTGTCTGGTTCTCACTAACTGACTAACTGTCAGGTCAATATCTCTGTTTCTTATATAATTATATAAACTTCTAGAGTGGGTTTCAAAAATTTGTAAACATTCTCTTCTCAGGCAAAGAAATGACTCGTTTATCTCGATCGGTCTTTGGGAAAGCCTATTAAGAATATCGTGGAATTTTTTTGTTACTGGTATTTTCTCAAACTATTTACTCCAAACTATCTCTCTTTTATTGTTACTTTAAAATGTTTGTAACAGTATATTTTGCTAATATGACACAGTTTAAAATGGCAACAAGATAGAAGATTATTAGTAGTTTGTAAAGTTTAATAAGAAACTAGAATAAGCTTTTATACCAAACTGTTGTTATCAACCTGAAACCATCCACTTTCTTATTCCTGTTTAGCAAAAATAATTGCGTTATTTTATTACACAAAATGTATCATAAATTACCTGAGATAGCCGGTGCGACCTTTGATAATAAGGAATCTGTTTAGGATAGAATTTCACGAGCCACTCCTGTTATTATAGACACTCAAGGTAATAATCCCCATGGCAATAGCAGCTTTAATAACCTTGCGTCTGTGTATCATCTTACTTTTCTCCTCTTGTAAGAATCGATAAAAGCTTTGTCACTTATTTGGGATTTGAACATTTATCCAAAAATCTTGGCGAAGATAATAATTACGAACGTGCTGTTCGTATTTCAAAAAATCCAAATGGGAAAACTTTAATGCAGTCGACATATCCAAGTAAAAGCGCAATAAATGTGCGAACCGTGCTATGAATATTCAAGTCTCGTCAGAAGTTTTCTTTTTTCAGTCGAAATGTAACTCGAAAATAAATAATTTCATTAAGGATAATGCATCGTCCTCTTTTCTGTAAAAAGTGAATCGATGAAAAACCGTTTACGGAGCACTTTAATTAAAGTTTGCATTCGAACTATCGACGTTTTGACAGAATTATCGTGAGTTCGAGAGGATAATTTGCAGAAGCGTTCGTCATAACAGCTTCAGATGCAGATGTTTTATCGCTTGGATCACACTCTGGAATTTGGATAAATAACTAATGTTTGAGGAACTCACGTTTTTATGACGACTCATCGGACGAAAATTTTATTACAGCTAACT
Organism: Tribolium confusum; assembly: GCA_029207805.1. NCBI lineage: Eukaryota > Metazoa > Arthropoda > Insecta > Coleoptera > Tenebrionidae > Tribolium > Tribolium confusum. The sequence continues at coordinate 6,034,195 of JALGAY010000004.1, forward strand.
TTTTAGGGGGATAATTTCGTATTTAATACCGTGTAATTTGCTCTAAGTAGCCGTTCAATAAAAACCTTCTCAAAATTTTATAATTCTGTTTTATTTATTCAGGTAATGGTAGAAAATGAAAGTGTCTTGAAACATCCAGAATGAGCCAGATCTAATTGCAAATTATCAGCTTAGTTGTTGACGTAAACAAAACCACTACAATATTTTATTTATTCTCCATTGTTTTTTTTAATGCAACAATATTAAACACAGCATACCGTCAGGTCGCTTTCTATTGCATTTTAATAAATCAGGTGGTTTCAATACACACTAAATATAAACCGACAAGAGCGCACGCTTTAAGATCCTATTTATTTCAATGTGCCAAAATTTATTTAGTGTTTTTGATACAAGACAAAGTGCGGTGACCTAAGCAATCGTCAATTGCAAACATAAAAATTCGGCTGACAAATTACTACTTATTAATTAGAAAAGATGCGTTAGGAAACAGAAAAGTTGTTTTTTATATACATTTTTATAAGTACAGTATATCTAAAGATCGACTTAAGACAGTAGTGTCGCGCTAAATTGAACCCTGCGGTAATTCAGATTCTTCAGTAATCCGGATTGGACTCTTTCCTTCATTGTGTATGTTGTAATCCGGATTTTATATAATTTGATAGTCCGGATGCAATAATTTTGCTACGTTTTATGAAAAACTGTACATTTCAAAGAATTGCTTTGACTAGAGTGTGGAAAAACGTAAACATAAAAAAACATTTAAAACTGCGCTGACTTCAATGTTCTCAAACTTGCAACATGGCACCTCGAAAAGGAAGTCATAAAACTCTAACGCTAAAAGAAGAAGCAAATATTGTTGATGATTTAAAACAAGGCATAAGTGGATGATCTTTAGCTGCCAAATATAGAGTGGAAACTTCAACAAATTTCTAATTGAATTGCTAATTTAAAAAAAAAAGATATAGCATCAAAACTCTTAAAATTTGCGATGAAAAATTGTTGGCCGATGAACCTGCTGTTGAACCATTCATTACAAAACTAGATCAAATCATTAAGAACCACTCTTTAGTGGCATCACAGATTTATAACGCAGATGAATCTGAGCTATTGTGGAAATTGCATCCAGACAGCTCTAAAAAAAAACTAGTAAGGAGCGCATCATCTTCTTAACTTGTTGCAATGCAGATGGAATTCATCGTCTAAAGCTTCTGGTAATCGGAAAAGCAAAAATCCTAGGGCTTTTAAAAATTATGTGCTACCTGTGAACTACAAAGCTGCAGCTAAGGCTTAGATGACTGCAGCTATTTTTAAGAAATGGTTTTAAGAATGTTTTATCCCAGAAGTAAACATATTTTTAAGAGAACAAAACTTGCTTGAAAAAGTACTTTTGTTTGTTGACAATGCCTCTAGTCACTGCTGCAAACAAGATCTCATCAGCGACGATGGAATTTTTTTTTGTAAAATTTTTGCCACCGAATACAACAGCGTTAATACAGTCTCTGGATCAGAATGCTATTAGATTAACAAAGTTATTTTATAAAAAAAAGTCTTCTAGCCGAAATATTAACAAGTAACGAAAAAGATCTTTTAAAGTGTGTCAAAAATATAAACCAGAACACAGCAGTATGTTTGCTCTATAAACGCATGGGAAAAAGTGCCATCTCGAAATTTGAAAAAAAGTTGGAAGAAAATCCTTAAAGTTAACAATGACAATAATGATAAAGTTTATTATGACTCTGAAGATATAATTTTTTAAAATATTTTAAGAAATACAATTCGCTCAGCAGCAGAAGAAATTGATCTAGTTGCTACAATGCTTTTGGATGTAGGAAAAGTTGAAGTAAATCTTGATGAGGTGGTAAACTAGATTAATGCCGACAAGAAAGTGACGGAATTCGAGGATTGTGAAGATAAATGTTTCAATGACACTGAAGATGATGATGACGAAATGACAGAGACTCTACAAATAAGAGTAAAGAATAAAAGTGCTATAAAAAGCTTAAATGTAGTTTTTCAATGGTCAGCAGAAAATAATGTAACTTTATCAGAGATAACAATCCTTCAAAAACTGAAAGAAATGGTTTTTAAAAAGTACCAACATCGTGTTCATTAGACTACAATAACTTTTAAGCCGGCTGTCCTACAAAATGCTCAAGAAAAACCATAAAAATGTAATAACGTATTTTTCTTCTTACCTTAACTTCATCTTCACCTTCTTTTACCTTAAAAAATTTGAAATATTGTTTAGAAAAGATGTCCCGGTAATCCGGATTTTTCGATAATTCGAATCGTCTCGGTTTTAATTGATCTGGATTAGCACGACACTACTGTAATCTTAAGATCGAGCTAAATAAAAAATAATTTGTGTTTTACAGGTTTGAAAACCAGCAGGGCAAATCAACAAGAGTGAAATTTTTTGAGAACTCAAAAAGAAGGATTTTTTTTCTCTTTTAAAGTCGATTTTTTGACATACTCTATAATAAAAATTTGTAAATTAGAAAACTTCGGCTAAATTAAACGCAGCGTGAATAAACTACGCCATGTCGCAACATCAAGCAGATAAAAACGGTTATTTATGGTCCATTTGTTTTATTGTAGAGGAGTATTAAATCAATTTTCATTCATGTAATTCTAGCAGGCTAGTAATCAACGTTGAAAATAAAATTAGCGTAAATTTGAGCGAAAAAGCCGAACAAGCAATTTATTTAAATGTTATTTTTTTCTGGCTATCCTTTGTGGAAGTGTTAAATATCCACCTTGGGTACTGGAAATCCGTCACTTAACGGTGTAAATTCCCCGATTCCGGACACATTTGTGTCCCAGAACGACGACAGGATTTTCCGGTTGACAAATGAGGCTTGATACGTTATTCCGTAATAAATTTTAGTATTCTTTTACCTGGACCTCAAAAACAATAACTGTCGCTTCCACTAGAAAATTAATGGACCGACCTGAAGGCATGTCATCGAGATGAAGCTAACAAGTGGATCGATACGCTTTAATTTTTCCAGATTGCTTATTAAGATTTCTTTCTTTGTCCTCACGTTTATATAAAAAGTCGTTAATCAAGCTCAGGACCCTCCGTCCTCGTTAGATGTGGGTATCGGTCCTGAGCTGTGACATCTGTGGTCTTATTTATACAGACGGTTTCACCCCCCAGTTTTGTATAAACAGCCATTGAAATTCGAAAAATAAATCGACGACATTACTACTTTCACCAATAATAGATCAGCACAAAAGAAAATATTTCTTTGTCCGAGTTTGATAAGAACGAATTCAGAAAAAGTTAATAACTATCTTAAAGTCGGCCACAGAAATGAAACTGTAATACCTCCTGGGAGCACAATAATAAATAAAATATAACTAAGCTGATAATGATGTTAATGTCATTTAACTTGAATGTAGGAAGGGAGAAATGAACCACAACAAAATCGTTAAATTTGCCATCCTCTTCTGCTTCCTTTCACTAATAGCTTACATGGTCTGAGTTGCGACGTGTGTAAATTGGTTTATATAGGCCATTTCTATTTTATGAACCAAGAAGAAAGGTATTTAATGAAGTCATTATGAATATAACTATTTATTTTGTTTGAAGTGAGCTTATTGTGCCATTTTTATGTAGTTGACCATCAACCTCGTAAAATTTTATTACTTTTGCAGTGTTCCTAAGATGCTCTCAACCAAAGAATAAAAACAAAAGGATTTTCTCGTATTGTCGATAAGTGTTATTACTCTGTTTCTACATTATTTAATTTTTTTAATTTATGTAGTAAGTTTCCAGATCATAAAAAATTAATTGCATTAGCAAAACTGTCTAGACGGAGAAAAACTCGGAGAGGACACCCTGCAGAATCTAGTTTTTTTGATTAAAATCAAATATGATTTGTAATCTTTAGAATTCGTATAAAAGCAATTTTGTTTTAATTTTAGAAAAATATTTGTGGAGAGAAAGCAATTTGTAAGTATCAAAGTCAACATCAACCTACACTGTAAAATGAAGTTTTCACGAAATGTGATGGCAAATAAATAAAATTCATTTTTTTAGCGTTTGCAAGAGAAAATTACCTTCACTCTTATTACTGTAGTGTTAGTAGAGATATATTCTGAAAAAGATATGTTTTCATAACTCTATTTTCCAGGTCATTTGGCAGCCCACCCTTATTGTGGTAGAATCTGTCTAAAAAAATTTCCGTTGGGAAACCTAATATTATATGTTTTTAATAAACTAGAAGATTTTTCTAGTTGTTTAGACATTATCTTTTCAAAACTATCATCAACAAGGAACGCCTCAAAGAAATTCTTTATTAAAAAAACATTTAGATTGTTTCAAAATTACAATAGTTGTAAATGTCTTTTATAAGGTTATGTGTCTATTTGTCAAATGACACGTTAATAAATTTTCTAACTGTTACTTAACTTTTAATGTCACTTTTTTATTTAAAAAAAAAACTTAAAATTGGAATTTTTTACAAAAAAGCAATTCTGACACTCGTATTTATTAAACAAATAAAACAATTTTTAATAGCTATTTATTATACAAGTGACTGCTCGAGTGGCCTAATTTTCCTTAAGTGACTTATTTGCTATTAAGACATGTGTACAATCTATAGTTTTATCTAACACCTCTTTCTGTAAAAGTTCTTAAAAAATTATCAAAACCCAAAAATTTTATATCTACAAAGATAAGACTACAACTAGTCTATAATTTGGTCGCCATGTTGTCGTTGACAACAAAATTATTATTTGAGAAAAATTTTGCAAACAAACTGTTTCGGCGCTTGTAGCATTGTTGGAAATGAAAAAAAGTAGTTCTTTTCCTAAAAAAATTGCGAAAGATGTTGAAAAAGTTTCATCAAGTTTGCTACCCAAGAAATCCAGGGACGCTTATTACAAAGAATTGAGTGAGTTCAATAACTGGAAACAGAAAAACGATGTTTGTAGGGTAAGCGAAGGACGTGCTGTTGAGTTACTTCTTCAACGCCAAAAAAAGATTCGCAGCCTTTTCAATGTGAACGAAATACAGCATGTTAAGATCGACATTAAAGCTTCATGAAAATACAGATATTTTAGAATATGGCAAGTTCATCGCTTTTTTGAAAAACGAATCAAAAGTTCAATTATTTGAAAAAAATCAAAAATTCTAAAAAGAGAGCATATTTAACAGTTTCTAGCAAAAGCATCCAATAAAAAATATTTGATGTTGAAGATAGATCGATTTTGTTATTAGAGAATAAAATCTAATTTTTTTACATTACAAGTCGCACTAATTTTTGGTGTGTTAGGTTAGTGTCGAGGTTGTGAATTATTGAACATGTCAATCAATAACGTAGAAGATAAAGGATCCTATATGTGGGTATCTGTACCAGATACAAAAACATATGTTTCACGAAGCTTTACGATTATGGAAGAAGAATTTGCAGTTAATGTGCTAGATATTTGTAGAAAATATATGTTTCTCCGACCTAAGAATATTTCTCACAACAGGTTGTTTTTGTGCTATAGAAATAAAAAATGCACAATACAGCCAGTGGCAATAAATAGTCTATTCAAAATACCTTCAGTAGTAGCGAATTTTTTAAAATTACCAGAATCAGAGTCTTACACAGGACTTTGACGCACTCAAGACGCACATCAGCGAGTTTATTGTCCAACGCTAGAGCCGACCTTGGTATGGTTCAACATCATAATAAAAAGATGTTGGATAAAATTAATTAATTGAAATTTAGACATTGATTCTAGAAGCAAATCTAGTAGCATTAAATATAACTTAAATATAATTTTTTAAGTGTCAAAGACGACTAAAAAACAGTTTCTCAAAAGCGATAAGTCAAAAAATATTTAATTATTTAACGAGATGATCCAACACAAAATGAAGTAATCAAAAAAAGTAAAAAATTCTAAGTTTTGCTTTGATTTTAGTTATGGCCTCAAATAACTTTTGAAAAAGTTAATTTATCATAAATTAATAAAAAACTTTTTTGTCAGAAGTATTTTAAATTTAGTATTAACGGTTTAGATTTTAACCAGAATTTTAGCTTACTCTAATTCTTGAACAAAGGGTTTTAAAAACCAAAAAATACTAAATTTTTTAATTATTTTTAATAATTATACTCAGTCATTTACAAAATTTGTGTATACTTTAAAAAAAAAATTGAAATCGTGACTTAAAATAGAAATTTTAGTATCAAAGACTTTCGACTTAAGTTAATAACATTTGTTACGAAATCTCTAGTCTTGCTTTTTCATAAGCAAAAAAGAATAATGCCAACAGATGTTTGTTTTTAGTTTTACCACTACAAGATTTAAGATCTCATAAATCGTAACAATACTAGTAGCTCAAGTAGGAGGTTTTTGTTAGTAAGATTTATCGTTTAAGTAATTACTATTTTTATTTCTCATGGAAAATGTTTAAAGTGACTACATATTCTCTCATTGAAATCGATGGTAAAAAAGTTTTTTATATATTTTTTAATGTTACAAAAAAACCAAATACAAGCTACAGATTTAAGTCTCACAGTAGTTTAATAAACTTACATTTGAAAAAAATTAAAAAACATTAAAAAAAAATTGGGAATTTTTATAGCTCTAACGTTTGTTAAGATAAAATCTTAATACGGTGATGAATCAAGTAATTTTTGATTTTCGATTTTAAGTTTTTATGCTTCAAGGAGTCGAGGACCATCAGTGCCAAATTTCATAGTAATTAGTAATATTTATTAATATTTTATTTTAGATAAAAAAGCAAAATTCTTTTAGTGGAGCATATGGAAATTTGATGCAAAGCCCCCAAATTTAATTTTAAACGATTAAAGCCTCTTTAAGTAAAGGATTTGAAATTTACGTTTCAATATGAAGATTCGTATAACTGGTAGATAATAATCCTTAAGTCTGAAAAGCCTTAGCTAATAAACATCTGTTATGCTTACATTAAAATTTCCGTTAATTAAGCAAATAAACAAATATTTTATTTACAAATACCCGTAGATCATTATAATAAATGAAAACCTTTGAACTTGCTTGACCTGGAATGTATTAGCGAGATTAAAAATGTTTAATGAAGGATATGAAGAGATTAATCAAATTTCACTCAAAAGGTATTTTGATATTTGTTCAATTAATTAACAAAAGTTTGATTTCTTTCCGAGTTTTCTATCGAATCGTATAACCAGGAAACTTCTCCACTTATCATATGTTTCACAGTTCGAGTTCTCTTACTTTGGCTCATGATAGAAAAGTTTAAAAGATTTATGTTTCGTTTAAAAGGTAACGTACGATGTAATTTCAAGCTGAATTTTAAATAGACTTCCAGGCATTGTATAGAAATTTCCCCGCATTGTGCGTTAGGCAGAATTAAGATTCGTGATGACAAACTATTCAAGTCACGAGCACCTATAATTACAAGCTCATGGCCGTAGGAAGGATTATGGGGCGATAGAAAGCAGAACCCACAAGTTCCGTTCGTGCATTAGATATTCTCTGTCGAGAATAAGCGATGCAGGAAAAACCAAAATTCGAAAGCAAATAACTGAGTCCTTCAGGTAAGCTAATTGGAAACCGGTGATGCGGTAACGTCGGAACTAATCTAATATTAAATTCGATTAAATTAGTTGTAAAGGAAAATTCAAGGACGCAATTGCGTAAAATAATAAACCCACCTTTGATGTTTAACTAAAACGCATCACTTGTGCTAAATTTACATTTCAAATGACAAGAGAATATCTTTAATAAGCGGAATATTGCAGAGGACCTGATTTAAATAAACTACGGCAATCAGCAGAGATGAGACGCTGAAACGGTTAGGTGTTAACAAGCGAAAAATTTATTATTTTTAATTGTTGCAATTGGAGTAGAAAATTTATTTTGGCCGAGTTTGCATGTTTTGGGAATTTTATTTTACGAGTTGTTAAAATGACTTCATGCTGCTATTTTTTGTTGAAGGTGTATAATTACAGAGTTAATTAAGGAAAAAGCAATTGTTTTGCACATGATTCAAAGTAAGAATACAAAATTTTAAATTAGAAAATTTTGGATGAAATAAACGCAGCGGGAATTCATAAACTGCACCGTGTCGCAACATCAAGCTGATAAAAACTGTTATTTATTGCACATTTGTTTTATTATATTTTAGCTACATACTTTTCTGTCAATAAAACTAAATTGAACTTGAAGTTCACCTAATTATTAAATTGAAATAATAAAAAACTTAATTTATGATTGAAAGAGTTTTTTGTATCCACAAAATGAAGCAAACTGACGATAAAATAAGTTTCTAATATTATAAAGTTTACAGTCGTTGTGGGCACTAATTTTTTATAAAAACTAGCTGTTTGCACTTGTTTTATAATCTCAAATTTGTAACACAAAATTGACGTTTCGAAACTCGTTTTTTAATATACTATTTCGTTTCTAACTTTGGCGCTCTCTAGCTTCTAACCGATGCAACTTGGTTTAGAAGTAAGTTGTGTTATTTTTTTAATTTTGGCTATTCAATATATTCAAGGTAGTGAGATCAACGATCGACCAAATTTTTAATCTGAAAATGATACAGCAAAATAGTTATGAACAAAAGCCGCCTCTACATATGATGTTTATAGATTTTAAAAGGGCTTACGATACAATCAATCGTTCAATAATCTACCAGGCAATAAACAACCTCGGAATACCAAATAAGTTGACCAGATTAACAAAAATGACGTTAGAAGGCTCGACGGGCAAGATGGTAGTGGATGGAAGCGTGACAAAAGTGTTCCCAATTCGAAAGGGGTTAAGACAGGGCGATCCGCTATCAACAGTTCTGTTCAATTTGGTATTGGAAAAAATCATGAGGAAAAGCCGGATAAGAATAGAGATTGAAATATGTTACAGTAAGCAGCAGGTGATTGCGTATGCGGACGATCAAGCACTAAGAGCAAGAACCAGAAAGGAGATAAAGGAAATGTTTAAAAATTTGGAAGAGAGTGCGAGAAGGTATGGGGAGGTAAATGAAAGCAAGACAAAGTATATGGGAACAAACAAAAGAGATGTACAATTAGATCTGGAAGTGATAGGACAAAATGGCAGAAATTATTGCTTTCAAAGAGTACAGATATGAGTATCTAGGGGTTACGGTGAATGAAAATAGTGATGAAGTAATGGAAATAGAACAGAAACTAACTAAAGAAACGAAAGCGTTAGAGACATTAAACACGGTGTTGAGAAGCAAAATAGTGTCGAGAAAAACAAAAATTAGAATCTGTAGAACTGTAATCCAGCCAGCAGTGCTATATGGATGTGAAATGTAGATCATGACCCAAAGCGTCAAGGAAAGTTGGAAAGGTGAGAGAGAAAAGCACTAAGAAAGATGTTTGGGGGAGTGAAAGATAAGGAAAGCAACTGGAGAAAATGAACAAATAAAGAAGTAAAAGACATATATGGATACCCAAGCATAACCCAAAAGGTAAAGGGTTTTGGGGTGCAGTGGTTAGAATATTTAGGGAAGATGGCATCGAATAGGCACCCAAAAAAAGCGCTACTGGGAGGAGAAGAAAGTAAAAGAATAAGAGGAAGACCGAATAAGAGATGATTGGAGATGTTAAAAGACGATCTAAAGGGAGTAGGAGTCCGGGGCTGGATGGAAAGGAGCAAAAACAGAAAAAAATGGAGGAAAATTGTCGAAAAAATTAAAGCCATGAGCCCCAGGGCCTGAAGAGCTATTATATATATTGCGCAGTCAAAACTGTTTTAATATTCTTTCTCGAATTTGTTTCTAAAAGCTCATAAAATCAAATATTTAACAAATGGCAGCGAATGTGTTTCAAATTAGTTCTTTGAGTCTTCAAATCAATTAATTCGATGCAACGCTCTCCAAAACGTCAGCAATCGAATGCATAATTGAATTTATCGCAGTGTGCTTTCATTTTGTCGTAATTCCACGCTATCATCAAATCTATTTTAATTTTAAAGCTCTATTGGTTATAATACATGTAGATGTAAACAGCTTCTGAAATCAATAAAATCTTACAAAAATCGAAATTTTTTCTTGAATGATTGATTCCAGACTAAAAGCCTGTTTAACGCTGATCTAAAGTGCACTCAAGATTTTCAATAAAATTTTAATATTTCTTTCAAGTGGTTACATTAAACCGAAATCAATTATTAGTGCGGTATTTACATGTAGCTTGAGGCAAAAAAATCTCAGCGATAAAAGCGCTTTGTCCCAGCCAATAACTGTCATTATCCTTAAACACCTCCTGATAGGAATTGTTAAAGCAGATTTTTATTATTGAGGGTAATTCGTGTGGATTCACTACTCCCAATGGAGGTTTCATTTCATCGTTTATATTTGATGAGCTTAATGTTTAGCTAGTTTGGGTTCAGGATAATTCTGATTCAGTTTCCTAGTAAATGGACCTGTTAACATCATGTTCGTACTATTGCTAGAACCCAGTTTAAATAGATGCCCTTTAGATTAAACGAACAATTGCTACGCAACCAAATCTGAAACCGATTTATTACCAGGATACACAACTTTAAACCGGTAGTTGTCACTGGAATAACACTATTATGCAACATAACAAAACATAAGTGCTACAGCGAGACACGAAGAGGGCTGCTAATAATACACCGAGTGAGGCGATATCCAGGCTAAAAACAAGATGCATGCACAATTAAAGAGAGAATGCAAAATTTAAATAAAACATTAAAGTATTTATTTATTATAATAAAAATTTATTTAGCTTTGCTCTGTTTGTACCGAGTGTTTTTTAAAATTCGACCTCAGAATAATAACAATAGGTAGTGAAAACAATACTGAGAATACACAAACCTTGCCTCGATAATAATTTTTTAAATGCTTTAATTTTTATCTACTTAGAATCCTGCTAGTTAAATATAAATCTGATGATAACACATCGGTAGTTGCACCTATTTACTTTAATAAATTTTTTTATTTTATTTCTTGTCATTATTGCTTCTATTTTTCTGTTACAATTTTATATATTTCTAGTCTAACTACTTTTATTTCTGTTATTTCTCTAATATTTATTTTGTTTGTTTATTACGGATTTCGTTCTAGGAGCTTTCTCTGTCATTCGCTTACTTACTGAAAGCTACTATTTGCACTACCACATCTTTAAGAAGGTGTAACACAACACCTGTTGTTTAATATGTAGTTAATTTAAAATAAAATTATTTTAGTTAAGTTTTCTACTGAACTTGTTGCCAAAATTCGGTTTTGGTTCGTACAAACAATAATTTCTAAGCGATTTAAGTGCGACTAAAATTTGAATTCTTCTAATATAAACAGATATTGTTAGATAAAAATTTATATTAACTCAAGCTCTTCGATCAATCAAATCAACTCACAAACATTGATGTTACAATATTTATATTTTAAAGAACTGCACAGTTTATTTTTATTAATTTATTCGAAACAAATTTCGATAAAACAATATCATATTTTGAGTGAAAACTTATTTTTTATAAATTTGGTCTGGAATGCATTTGACGGCTGTTAGTGATTGATCTCCGTTAATTTACGACTCACTTTCTGTTTTTCTCGCTTAAATGTACAAAATTTCATAAAATCCAATTCTGAAACAAATTATTATTATATTGAATCTATGATGTAATAGAAATCTTTATTTCTCCAAGCCATTTAAACCTAAAATTAAAAAAGGGTTAGATAGAACTCAATAACAATAACTAAAAACTTAAAAAAAAAAACAATAAGAGATGCATCTGGTAATAACAAAAAATTTCTTAGAGGTCATGCGTTGGTAACATCACATTGGCAGCCGCTATGGCAACAGTGTATTTCGTCACAAAGTGGAGACAAAGTGGTGTCGTTTAACTGCCTGCGTTTTTCTTCTTCCGTTAAGCGCGAAAACGCCTACTAAACTGTTGATTTAGAACTCTTGAATTGTTAATTTTTGTTGTTGTTAGAATTGTAAAAGAAGCACAAAATTTAAAGAGTTTATTAAGATAAATTTTGACGTGTTCAATCTGAAGACAATTTACCTGAATGTGCTCTACTCTAGCATCGCTATTTTTCTTCCTTGACTCATTCATAGCTGCAACGTCATAGCTTCTCAAGTATCACGACTTCATAATGTTTTAAGTTTTATACAAACCCATTAACGTAGAAAGCAGTATCTAATAACATTCTATCGTGTAGTCACATCTTCGTTTTGTTTGAAAGTCCAACTTCTGACTTAACGGCTTCGGTAATTAATAAATTTACGATAATTTCATAATCGATAATAGCTAAAACTTGCATCAGGTAATTAGAATAATTTATATGAAATTCTGGTGTAACTTAAAGCATCTTGACAATTTTTATTAAAATTCTGTGTGGTATAATCAGATTCGTGCTATTATCTGTGAGCTATGCATCCTTGAAATAATAATGAAAGTCGTCTTGAGAGTGCATTTAGAAGGAAGGCTCATTAGCTTTTCCGTCTAGAGCAGCAAATTCCGTTTTAAAATCCAATGAGGTGAAAACAGTGGAAAGGAAGCATGAAATTACTGTTATGTCACCTTGAGTGTGCTACCAACTTACGAATAGTTAAGAAACTATGCTCGGCAAGTTCACAATGTCACAGCGAATATAATACGTCAGTGATTTTAAGTCCACATCACTGGTTTTTCATTGAAAAAGGGGACAAGGATATATGCGTTGGAATTCCTGGCTACTATCAATACCATTCAGGAATGTGCTTACGTCCGAAAAAAGCTGTCCAACGGACGAGAGCTTACCAATAACTAGGTAAAAAAGCGTTCGGTTTTATGCACCGTTTTAGATAAAGTTAAGCTTGATTTACACGACTATTTCGGAAGATAAGACGCTCGGAGGTCTCAAATGAGAGCCGGTTTTTATGTCTTTTTTCAGTCTAAAGCTAATGGCTTATTTTCAAATATTGCCCAGCGTCATATAAAAAACATCCCGGTTTATAGCCCTGTTCTGGGGTTATTAGGACACCAAAGCAGGCTTTAAAAAATTAAAATATTTTGACTGTTTGACTGGAAGAAAACATTATTAAAATTTGACTTTGACTGTACACGCAGTCATCTTAAAAGCTGGGATCTCGTGTATGTAATGGAATTTGAGAAAATTGCAATTTCACTTCGTCTCTTTCTACACTTTTATGGTAGCCTCTCTGGGATCTCAGTCAGTTTCATGTAATTTAAGAGCAAGTAGTGCACCGTGCCTCAATCACTTATAAGGACAGCCTCACCAAAAATTGCACGCTAAGAAATATTTCCCTTTATTTGTTTTATTGTTAGCGGAAGAATTCCGCGCTTTACCAGCTCTTCTATATGCTAAGTAAATTTCCTCCGCCATTACTTCCCCGCAATATACCACCAGCAATAACTCTCGACTCCCAAGGTATTATTGAATTAATCTAACTAGATAAATTTCGTTTTTTCCACTATTCAAATTACAAAACAGTCTGTTGAAAGTTTTAAATGTCTGGAACGAAATACGCTTAGTTTCGTCAAATCTAGAAGCGATAAAAGCAAAAACAAACCAACGCCTATATCGCATTAAAAGTTTTCAGCCGCCGAATGCGGACTTCTTGTGGTAAAATAATCACTTTCGCTATAAAAAAATTTCCAGACATAATTTATATTCAAGAACAAACGCCGGTTTCATTTCGGGATTTAAGCCCACTTCAGACGATTGATTACGCTCTGGCAAATGCAAAGGACACTGATTGGGCAGAGTTCGCCGCATTTAACCGACCAGAAACGCACTCAACTGAACATTATTCCCACCTATATTATTTACAAATAGGATTTGCAGACCTAATCATTCGAAAAAGAGTTATTCTCGAGAGTCAAAAGCCAATAAATAAATCAATTAAAAATCAAAAATATGAACGAGATTAAAATTTTTAACAAAGAAACAAAAAGCAAGAATTAGAAGGGCAAAAAAGATGTGTGTGACTGAAGCAGAAAAAAACAGAATAAAAAAATAATGCTAAATTAAATTTAAAAGAAAAGTTCTCTGACAGACAAGAAAGAAATTCAGAATTTAATAAAGAAAATATACAAGAAAAAAGTTAAATAACAAATTTTCGTAATGAAAAAAGCAGCAAATTTAAAAACCTAGAAAAAGTAAATAAAAACATTACTCAAAAAAATGTGGCAACAATTGACAACAAATACAACAAAAAAACAAATTATAATTTTCTACTTTTTTAAAAAAAACTGTTAAGAATAAAATGCTACGAAAATCTTTAGATATAGAAAAGTCAACTAAATAATTGTTTATACAATAATTGTTTACATGATAAAAACAATTTTATAAAATGTTTTTTTTATTTCCAAAAACCTAATATGTGTATAGTCTACCTAATTTATTGTGTAACTAAATATAGAGAGGAGCTACTTGTGGCAATAATTGCTAATAGTCTTATTGGCAATAGAATCATTAATTAATAAAAAGTAATCTTTTTTGTTACGGAAAATTTACTATAGAATCTCAGAAACGTCGATAGAGTCTGTGCAGTTTTTTGGGTATGCCAAATCAATAAGTAGGCAACGAGGGCAACGTTACTGAACGTTTGATGCGAGCGAAAAAAACTTACTGTACAGGGCTTACAAACTAATGTTAGTGCAAGACAACGAAATGGGGGCCCTTTGCTGTACCTTTGATGCTACATATTTTAAGATCAGGGATTCATCTACCGTACAAATTATCAGTCTTCACTATAAGACCGAAACTAGCTTTTTCGTGACTGCTATAGAGTTTCTCAAACAAACAAAATCGAGTTAAAAATTTGAATTTTAATCACGAGTTTAAATATCTTAAAATCGAAAAATGGGAATGCCTTTAAACTTCGCACAGTTATTTATAAAATTTCTATAAATATTTAGAGGTTTTTTGTAAAATTCTCACAAAAAACTTTTAAATTAGTGTTTTTATTGTTTCATAGCATAATCTGTATTACAATTGTAAATTTAACATTTTTTTCTCAAAAACTAAAAACAGAAATTACTTTAATTTTCAACAGAATATTTTTTGTTATTTAAACAAAGATATAAATGTAATATAGGCAGATTTATACAATGGTTTGAAGTAAAATATAAAAGTTTTTGTCAATAACAGGTTACAGAAACAAAATAAAAAAGTACCGAATTAAGATAAGAAAATTTGTAAAATAATGAGAAAAACAAAAAGTAACATAACAAAATATAGAAACAGAAATTTGGTGAATGTGTCATGATAACACTATTGTACTATTTTAAAAATTATTTGTAACTTTATAAGTAATTTAGAAAGTTGAAACAAATAACAGTCAATTTAATAAAAAAATCTATAATGGCAAACTGCAAAATTTAAACAAAGTTTCCCTCCCCCAAAAAACAAAGATATAAAATAAAAAATAACAAATGTAGTAAGAAACAAAGTTTTTTCCTATACGAAGAAAAAATTGTCTGTAGACTAGAAAAACTTGATACAAATGTGGTAGCAATAATGTACTTTTAAAATTTCAAAAAATATATATTTATGTATAAACACAATAGAACCAACTTAATGCCAACTTGGAAGATTTCTCCCTAAATTTAAAGTATTTTATAAAATAGAGAGGAATACTTAGGGGGAAAAGTTTTGTAAGAGATCTTTTAGGGTATTTTTAACTACACTAAGTTACAAAAAAGTGGCGCACTCAAGTATTTGTTTACTAGATTTTTATTTTCTGTTCGTAAAGCTAGATATTGACATAGGGGCTATGCCTTGTGTAATGTCACTCATAATAATCGGTATTTTTGTTATTGGGATTTCCCATAACTTTCTTTTGCGATTAAGATATTTTTTTTGCTGAATCTTTATCTTTATCTAAAGCGTCTTACCGGTACAAGGTTTTCAAATATTTTTGCTTATACTCTTGTCTCTGTATTATTAAACATTTTTCTTGCAAAATATACTGATATCTTCCGAAAAAGTTACGTTGGCAAAAGCTTTAGTGGCAGATAGCCGAAGTGTTCAATATGCTTTTCGTGTTATAGAGAAATTGGAGACTATTGTTCGTAGAGCACTTTAGAGGTACCGCAAGACAGAAAGGTACACTCGACGTCCTGGTTCAAGTCTCCTGCGATTCACATCTGCAAGAGATGATGTTTTTGATGCTGTAATATCTCCGAAATCGTCACCAAACTGCTGTTGAAATGGCTCAGTAACTTAGAAATGTACGTGATACAGCTGTAAACGCTCAAACTGTTAGACGAAGGTTGGTAGAAGCTGGTTTACATGCATATAGGCCGAATCGGGTACGTAGACTTACGCGGCATCGAATACAATTTGAGAAAATGCATCAAAATTGAGAAGAGCGCAATTGGAGACGAGTCTTCTTTTCGAATGGGTCACGACCCTCTTTGCGATCAGCATATAGACGCCATAGAGTCTGGAGAAGACAAAGGAAAAGATATTCTTCAGTCACAGTTGTGCAGCACGAAAACTTTTGGAAAGAATCTGTAATGATTTCGTCGGGCATTTTTAGAGACAAAAACTGATCTTTTCATTCGACAAAAACGAAGTTTAAATGCAAACAAATACATTAGGGACATTTCTGCTGACCATGTTGTTCCATTCGCACCTTTTGTAGGACCAGAATTCTTGTTTATGCAAGATAATGTAAGACCACAAAACGCTATGTGTATCATGCAATATTTACAGAAAGTTGGAATTGCCTATTGGAATGGCCTGCCATGATTCCTGACATGAATCTGATAGAGCACGCGTGGGATGAGTTAGGAAGATGTGTTAGAGATCGTCCGGTGCGTCTAGAGTCGTCACAAGAATTAAAAGAAACACTTCTAGGAGAGTGAAATAATATTGACCAAAATGTAATAAGACACTTGATTGAAAGCATCTCTCGACGCATTCAGGCATTGTTAAATGTTCGAGGTGGTAACACTCGTTATTGATAACAAAAATATTAAATTAATTTTAATAATAAATAACAATAATTAATGAAATATTTTTTTATATTTTGTTTTTTACTTTTTTTAAATATAGCGTTTTTATTTATTATTTGTTACTGAAACCTTTGTTTGGATAAAATTTATTGTTGCCTGTAAATTAGTTGATGAAACTAAATGAAAAAAATTTGTTTTCTGTAATTTAAACTTACATAATTTAAATTTACTTAGTGTACTATCACTAAATTACCAAAAAAAATATTAATTTTTTTGCCAACTTAATCAGTATTTTTTATCACAGTCTCACAATGCATTCATTTGAAAATTTATTTATCAATTTTCAAATAAGTGAAAAGTGAAAACTACCATTAAAAAAATGTGCTAACTGCAAACTATCCATCCATCAGAAATAAATTAAAAATTATATATTGTAAAAAACTAGATTTTCAACTTTTTACTTTGTAATTGTAGTCCTTTTTAAAATGAAGTATATTTGGAGGAGTTTAGCTTGGATTTAGAGGATTTTGACCCATCATATAGGGAAATCATCGTCAATAGGTTAGCAACATTGAACGTAACGAAGCCTAGACGTAAGAAAAACCATTGTCATCTGATACAAAAAAAATAGTGAAGAGAGTTTAGTTTGGTTACTTTAAAGAGAAGAGAATAAAAAATGCTAAAAGAAATTAATTGGAACTGAAAACAACTGTATAAAAAATTGCTAAAACAAGTAACAAATTGAATTGAAAACATTTATTTTCTTACATTTTTTTAAATTATAATTTAAAATCAAAATTATAAAAATCATGCTTGTATTTTGTGTTAATTTCAAATCAGGTTTCGTGCCTAAAGTGTTTGTTGTTTAAGCTGTCCATTTCGAAAATGAAGCAGTAAACAATAACCGGCCATAACAAACAGTTCGATAATTTGTGACGGATTTGCTTAATTTGCTTAACCGTTGCATGTTAATTGAAAGAGCTTGTATCGGATCAAATATAAATTAATTACAAGTTTATTGACGTGTTGTTGCTGCATACTTTAGCTACTTTATATGGTTACTAATCAAATCTGTATAGAGGAATGTTTTGAGCTAGAAAATGACGGTAATTCCCATTTTAATAACTTCAAAGTTATTAAACAAAATTATAATATATTCTCGTTACCAACATTAAAACACGTTAACCAGAGATACATCAATCTATAAATTAACCCTTATTGTTCAGCGTTTTGTTGCCGGTGGCAACCTACAGAGGATTTAGCCCTTTCTAAAGGTATGAATATTCTGGGGATACTAATCATTGTTTGGAATACATTAGCTCGGATAAATTTCAACAAGAATTTATATTTCTACTTCTTTCAAACAAAACAGAGAATAACACAAAAAAATTGTATTACTTTTATTTTAGAGTATGTAACAATATAAATACATGTTTTTATTAATTGTTATCAGTTTAAAGAATTTTTTTCTTTACTATAATTTCTGTTTTTCGAACTCAATACTGAATGCATCATTTTTTTATTGCTTACTTTTTATGACTGTTTGTTAAAACAATAAAAGTACCCACAGCTAGACAAACAAACTTTGTCAGCAACGTTTAACTTGAGTAAAATCTCAAATGAGCTGTATTTAGATAGTTTCGTATTCACTAAATTAGACTTATCTCTCAATAAGCATATATTAAATGTAATTTTATCTTTCTTCAGATAGTTTAAAATTTAAGTTTCATTTTAAAAATATTAAAAAATCTAGTTTAAGAATTTTTTAAAGAGGTAAAAACCGTCAAGAAGTAATGTCTTCATTTGAAGTAAGTTAAATTGCACGATACAATTTTGCTAATATTATTGATATCGTCTAGTCTACAAATAACACAAAAATTTAATTTTATTACGTATTTTTTTAAATATTAATTAAAAATGATTAATAATTAATTAATAGTAATTACTAAATAATAAAATAGAATTCCGAGATTTGTTTATGTAGCGTCTTTTTTATTACATAGGTCTTCTTGACATGAATAACATTTTCCGCCATCTTTTATAACTTCATCACAAACATTTTTTGCAAGCTCCTTAGACGCGCAATCCTTTGAAGTATCATACAGTCCCTTAAAGTCTAACAAAAATAAATAATAAATAAAAATTAAAAATTGATAATAAATAGATACCTTTAGGTACATTAACAGCTAGACAATAATCATAATTATCACTGCATTTGCGTTTATCAAGAGTCTCACAATTATTGTCATAACATTCATAGCATTCTATAGACAAGACAGCTAAATAAATTTAAACAATTAAAATATGTTATTACAGTGTTTCTGTTCATACTTACAAATAAATGTAACACAAAGGAAAAAGAAAACTAGTAATACTTTCATATTTAAAAAATGCGGTCTAAGATCCCTACAGGGAAATAAATACTTACTGTTATCAATAATTGTCGTCACTCTTGATATTTTTCCATTTATGATAATTGTTATTTCTTAGTTATTGTACACTTCGTTAAAAAAAGTAAAAAAACTTGTTTTTGATGTTACTTATGGTACTTTTTTAAAATAATTGTCTGATAAAACACTATAATTACAAACATACAAACAAACAAATTTGATCAGAAAAGTTTAACTTAAGTCTGAATTCTAAAATAATTTTACTGTTATCAATAATTATCGTCACTCTTGATATTTTATCCATTTATTATAATTGTTGTTTTTAGTTATTATACACCGTTAAAAAAATTTAAAAACGTCATTTTTGTTGCTTATTGTATTTTTTTAAATAACTATCTGATAAAACACTAAAATTACCAACATACAAACAAACTTGCTCAGAAAAGTTTAATTTGAGTCTGAATTCTAAAATGATATTTATATACAGAGTTTAATCAAATGTTTAAAACACACACAGGTTTACTAGGAATTTCTGGGTAGGCCTTTTAATACTAGAGCTACCTAATTTTAAGAATAATATTATTTATTGTAGAATTATTTTTTATACTCAAAGTAAATTTGTTTCTACTATATTATGTTCTAAAGCTACCTCATACCTTAAATCGGCAATTTTTATTTTACATTTTATAAAAAAAATGAGGATCACATTCAACAAGAGATATTTTATTTACAACTTATTGAATCAAATTCAAAAATTTTAAATAAAATTTTATAAGAACTAGAAGCCATAAGTCTCAGTTTATAAAAATGGAAATTGTAAGAGGCATCTTAATATACTAAAAATGTAGATTATATATTATAAAATTTACTTTCTTAAGAAGCATTTTTTAATTCAACAAAAGACATTTTATCTATAGCTTTAAAATCAAAACCGGCAACTAAGATCTTATAAAAATGTATCAGCCGCAACAATTTACAAAAATAGAGACTGTATAGAGCATTTTGATATATTGAAATTGTAGAACAAATTCTATAGAAAATTTACCGTCACAAGAAGCATTTTATAAAAACTGGAATCAATAGAAAACATTTTGTTTACCTATAGCTTTGTTATCAAAACCAAAATTCTAGGCAAAACTTAAAAAATTGAAAGTCGTAAGCAACTTTCGTTATAAAAATGGAAGCTGCAGAAAAAAGCATTTTAAAATACTGGAAATTGTAGTCCCCATTTTATATAAAATTTGCGGTCACAAAAGGTATTTTATAAAAATTAAAAACAGTAAAAGACATCTTAATTATAATTTACTTTTGTCAAAACCAGAAACCTTAAAACTAATATTGTAAAAAAAAAAGTTAGAGGCGACAATTCATAAAAATAAAGATGAAGTCATAAGCAACAATTTATAAAATTAAATACTGCAAGGGGCATTTTATAAAGAATGCAATCAAAAATAGCATTTTTGTAAAAAATTTAATTAGAAATTGTAAGATTGGGAAAAAAATGGGAGCTACACGGGCAACTACTTGTAAAACAAAAACAACGAAAGGCATTTTATAAAGATTGCAATTAAAAATTTTATTTTGGTATACCATAAAAATATATTTGAAATTGAGGACCACATTTTATAAAAATCCTAATAAACAAAAGACATTATATGCCATATTTTATCAAAACCGGAAGTTTGTATGACATTTTATAAAAAGTAGAAACTAATATGTAAAAATAAAAATCTGCCTGTAAAAATAAAATCTAAAATAGACATTTTCTAAAAATTGCAATAAAAAATCGCTTTTTTGTAATAATATCTCTTTCATCAAGTCACTGCGACATATATATTTATATAATAGTAGGCATCTCTAGGAAACATTTTGGTAGGATTTAAATATCCCAGTTCGGCACTGATATTAATAATAAAATAGAGGAAAAAGTTTGGTTACAGTGAATCACATGTTAGTTTGCTTCAATTAAATTTACATTTTCTACATTACAATTATTCAGAAAATGTAATTCAATTCAACTGCTAATTATTTTTTATAAAAAGTTATTTATTACACATACGTAATGTTTACTTTTAAATAAATGACTTCCAATTACTAGTAACTTCCTATTTGTATTAATCGCCAAGAAAAACTAATATAACCAACTATTCCTTTTTTTGTTGTTTTATAGTAATTTTAGCTGTTAATGTAAATGCAATTCGTAACCAAAATAAAGCACTATAAAACGAGTTCTTTTAAGATTTTTGTATTGTAGTTCTTTTATTATCATGTAGACAGTTTCTTGTTTTATAGACATATGCAACAGTTTTGTAATATTTACAGTGTTCCTCTAATTATTCTCAAATGGACTAGAATTTCCAAAAAAGTTCTACTTTGAGTCCTGTATTTTAAATACAAAAAATCTGGTTCAAAACCCGCTGAAAAACCGTCAAAGAATGGCAAATCATAACCGATTTCAAACTTCAAAGCACAGTTAAAACATGAGTACAATAGATAGTTTTATCCATCACCTCTCTCTGTAGGATTTCTTAAAAAATCATCAAAACCCAAAAATTTTATATCTAGAAAGATTAGTAGTATCCTATGATTTGGGTGCCATGTAAAAATTTTGCCAACAAACTGTTTCGGCGTTTGTAACATTGTTGGAAATAAAAAGAAGTAGTTCTCTTTCTGAAAAAATTTGGAAAGATGTTGAAGAAGTCACATCGAGTTTGCTACCTAAGAAATCCAGGGACGCTTAAACAGGAAAACGATGTTTGTGGTGTAGGCGAAGACGTGCTGTTGGGTTACTTCTTCAACGCCAGAAATTATTCGCAGCTTCTTCAATGTGGACGAAATACAACATGTTAAGATCGACATTAAAGTTTCACGAAAATACCGATACCTATTTTATAATATGGCAAGTTGATCGCTATTTTGAAAAACGAACCAAAAAATTACAAGAGCAGAAAATCAAAAATCTTTGAATGAATGGCAATAACAGGCAATGTTATTGTGAATACTGAGAAGCAAAAATTAAATAAATGTGAAAACAACAATGAAGTGACAAAATATAGAGCACATAAAGTTATATATTTTAATATAAATGTTAACGTAAATCTCAACAAAAGAATTCATCTGAGATTCCTGTTTTTTTATAATTGTAATTTTATGTATTGTACTTTTTGATGATCAATAAATTGTTGTTCTATTTTCTGTAAACTGTTCAATTATGTACAAACAGTTTTATTATTGATTCATAAAATCACTTGTGTTTTATAGACCCCATAATTCAATCAAAAACAACATATTTATAACGTTATAATAAAGAGGTGTTGGGTAAAAATATTAAAAAATCTAGTTCAAGATTTTTCTGAGTAGGTAAAAGCTGTCAAGAAGTAAAATCTTTATTTGAAGTAAGTAAAACTGCAAGAAGCAATTTTGCTTATATTATTGTTAGCCTACAAATAACACAAAATTTTGATTTTATTATGTAATTTTTTTAACATTAATTAAAAATTATTAATAATTAATAAATAGTAATTACTAAATAATAAAATAGATTTCCAAGATTTTTTTATGTAGCTTCTTTTTCATTACATAAGTCTTCTTGACATGAATAACATTTTCCGCCTCTTTCTTCAACTCCATCACAAACATATTTTTCAAGTTCCTTACTCGCGCAATTCTTTGAAGTCACAAAAAATGAATCTTAAAAAAAAACAAATAATAAATTAAAACTAAAAATTAATATTAAGTAGATACCATTATCTATATTAACCGCTACACAATAATCTTCATCTTTTTCACAACTACTTTTTTCAAGAGTCTCACATTCTTCAGAACAGGTGTAGCATTCTAAAGACAAGACAGCTAAACAGATGTAAACAATTAAAATATGCTATAACAATGTTTCTGTTCATACTTACAAATAAATGTAACACAAAGGAAAAAGGAAACTAGTAATACCTTCATTTTTAAAATATGTGGTCTAAGATCCCTGCAGGGAAATAAATACTTACTGTTATCAGTAACTGACGACACTCTTGATATTTTTCCATTTATGATAATTGTTATTTCTTAGTTATTGTACACCTCGTTAAAAAAAATGAAAAAAGTTGTGTTTGATGTTTCTTATAGTACTTTTTTAAAATAATTATCTGATAAAACACTAGAATTACAAACATACAAACAAACAAATTTGATCAGAAAAGTTTAACTTGAGTCTGAATTCTAAAATAACTTGTTTAATCAAATATTTAAAAAATAAAAAGGTTTTGTCAATTTGTAATGACTTGAGCCAGACGACCACACAGGCTTACCGGAAATTTCTGAGTAGGCCTTTTATTACTAGGGCTACCTAATTTCAAGTATAATATTATCTATTGTAAAATATTTTTTTATACTCAAAGTAATTTTTTTATTTTTACTTTTCTATATTATGTTGTTTCGCTCTATGTATTATGTTTTTAAAACTTTCTCATTGCTTAAATTAGCAATGGTTATTTTACATTTTATAAAAAAATAGCGGTCACAATTAGAAAAAGTTTTTTATTTATAACTTTTTGTAGAGCAATAAATAAATTTTATAAAAACTGGAAGCCATATGTCTCAGATTATAAAAATAGAAGTTGAAGGAGGCACCTTAATATACTAAAAAGGAAGATTACATTTCATAAAATTAACTATTTTTAGAATCATTTTATAAACATTAGAATCAACAGAAAACATTTTGTTTATAGCTTTTCTTATCAAAATCAAAATTCTAGGCAAAACTTAAAAAAATTAAAAACCATAAGCAACAACTTATAAAAATTGAAGCTGCAAAAAAAGCATTTTAAAATACTAGAAATTTTAGACCTCATTTTATATAAAATTGACTGTCACAAAAGGTATTTTATAAAAATTGAAAATAGTAAAGGACTTCTTATTTATAAGATAGTTTTGTCAAAACCAGGAGCCATAGAACAAATGTTAATTCATAAAAATAGAGATTGCAAGGAGCATTTTATAATGATTTCGATCAAAAATCGCATTTTTCTAAAAAAAATAATACAAAAATTGCAGTTTCTTTTAAAAAACGAAAACCACACGATTAACAAATTATAAAAACAAAAACCATAAAAGGCATTTTATAAAGATTGCAACTACAAATTTTCTAAATAGAAAAATTATTATAAATTGTATACCACATTTTATAAAAATCAGAATGAGCAGAAAACATATTATAAATTTTTTAATAAATGCCGGAAGTTTTTGACTTAATTTTATAAAAAGTAGAAGTCATAAACAGTAATTCATAAACATAGAGCAAACAAGGTGCATGCAAACCAGAAGCTTGTATATGGCATTTTATAAAAAATGAAAACTAATTTAGACGACAGTAAAAATAAAATCTGAAATAGACATTTTTTAAAAATTGCAATAAAAAATCGCTTTTTTGTAATAATATCTGTTTCAACAAGTCACGGCAACATATATATTTATATAATAGTAGGCATCATCTATAGGCAACATTTTGGTGAGATTCAAATATCCCAGTCCGGCACTGATATTAACCATAAAATAGAGGAAAAGGTTTGGTTACAGTGAATCACATGTTAGTTTGCTTCAATTACATTTACATTTTCTACATTACAATTATTCAGAAAATAATTCAATTCAACTGCTAATTATTTTTTATAAAAAGTTATTAATTACACGTATAAAATGCTTACTTTTAAATAAATGACTTCCAATTACTAGTAACTCCCTATTTGTATTAATCCGCCAAGAAAAACTAATATAACCAACTATTCCTTTTTTTGTTGTTTTATTGTAATTTTAGCTGTTAATGTAAATACAATTCGTAACAAAAATAATGTACTATAAAACGAGTACTTTTAAGATTTTTGAATTGTAGTTCTTTTATTATCACGTAGGCAGTTTCTTGTTTTATAGACATATGCAACTGTTTTGTAATGTTTACAGTGTTTCTCTAATTATCCTCAAACGGACTAAAATTTCCAAAAGAGTCCTACTTTGAGTCCTGTATTTTAAATACAAAAAATCCGGTTCAAAACCCGCTGAAAAACCGTCAAAGAATGGCAATTCGTAACCGATTTCAAACTTCAAAGCACAGTTAAAACATGAGTACAATACATAGTTTTATCCATCACCTCTCTCTGTAGGATTTCTTAAAAAATCATCAAAACCCAAAAATTTTAGGTCCCATAATTCAATCAAAAACATCATATTTATAACGTCATAATAAAGAGGTGTTGGGTAAAATATTAAAACATCTAGTTCAAGATTTTTCTAAGTAGGTAAAGAGTGTCAAGAAGTAAAATCTTTATTTGAAGTAAGTAAAACTGCAAGAAGCAATTTTTCTAATATTATTGTTAGCCTACAAATAACACAGAATTTTGATTTTATTATGTAATTTTTTTAACATTAATTTAAAACCATTAATAACTAATTAATAGTAATTACTAAATAATAAA
Source organism: Tribolium confusum (assembly GCA_029207805.1). NCBI lineage: Eukaryota > Metazoa > Arthropoda > Insecta > Coleoptera > Tenebrionidae > Tribolium > Tribolium confusum. The sequence continues at coordinate 6,059,948 of JALGAY010000004.1, forward strand.
ATAGAATTCCGAGATTTCTTTATGTAGCTTTATTTTTCATTACATAAGTCTTCTTGACATGAATAACATTTTCCGCCTCTATCTTTAACATGATGACAAACATATTTTTCATCATCTTCAGTCGCGCAATTCTTTGAAGTCACAAAAAATGCATCTTAAAAAAACAAATAATAAATAAAAACTAAAAATTAATATTAAATAGATACCATTATCTATATTAACCGCTAAACAATAAACTTCATTTTCTTTGCAATTACGTTTTCCAAGAGTCTCACAATCTTCAAAACAGGTGTAGCATTCTAAAGACAAGACAGCTAAACAGATGTAAACAATTAAAATATGCTATAACAATGTTTCTGTTCATACTTACAAATAAATTTAACACAAAGGAAAAAGGAAACTAGTAATACCTTCATTTTTAAAATATGTGGTCTAAGATCCCTACAGGGAAATAAATACTTACTGTTATCAGTAATTGACGTCACTCTTGATATTTTTCCAATTATGATAATTGTTATTTCTTAGTTATTGTACACCTCGTTAAAAAAAATGAAAAAAGTTGTTTTTGATGTTACTTATAGTACTTTTTTAAAATAATTATCTGATAAAACACTAGAATTACAAACATGCAAACAAACAAATTTGGTCAGAAAAGTTTTAACTTGAGTCTGAATTCTAAAATAATTTGTTTAATCAAATGTTTAAAAAATAAAAGGGTTCTGTAACTTCGTAATGACTTGAGCCAGACTACCACACAGGCTTACCGGGAATTTCTGAGTAGGCCTTTATTACTAGGGCTACCTAATTTCAAGAATAATATTATTTTTTGTAAAATATTTTTTTTTACTCAAAGTAAAATTTTTATTTTTATTTTTCTATATTATGATGTTTCGCTGTATGTATTATGTTTTTAAAGCTTTCTGATTGCTTAAATTAGCAATAGTTATTTTACATTTTATAAAAAAATAGCGGTCACAATTAGCAAAAATTTTTATTTATAACTTTTTGTATAGCAATAAATAAATTTTATAAAAACTGGAAGCCATATGTCTCAGTTTATAAAAATGGAAGTTGAAGATGGCATCTTAATATACTAAAAAGGAAGATTACATTTTATAAAATTAACTTTTTTTAGAAACATTTTATAAACGTTGGAATCTATAGAAAACATTTTGTTTATAGCTTTTCTTATCAAAATCAAAATTCTAGGCAAAACTTAAAAAAATTGAAAACGATAAGCAACAACTTATAAAAATTGAAGCTACAAAAAAGCATTTTAAAATACTAGAAATTTTAGACCACATTTTATATAAAATTGGCTGTCACAAAAGGTATTTTATAAAAATTGAAAATAGTAAAGGACTTCTTATTTATAAGACACTTTTGTCAAAACCAGAAGCCATAGAACTAATGTTAATTCATAAAAACAGAGATTGCAAGGAGCATTTTATAAAAATTTCGATCAAAAATCGCATTTTCCAAAAAAAAATATATAACAGAAATTGCAGTTTCTTTTAAAAAACGAAAACCACACGATTAACAAATTATAAAAACAAAAACCATAAAAGGCATTTTATAAAGATTGCAACTACAAATTTTCTAAATAGAAAAATTATTATAAATTGTATACCACATTTTATAAAAATCAGAATGAGCAGAAAACATATTATAAATTTTTTAATAAATGCCGGAAGTTTTTGACTTAATTTTATAAAAAGTAGAAGTCATAAACAGTAATTCATAAACATAGAGCAAACAAGGTGCATGCAAACCAGAAGCTTGTATATGGCATTTTATAAAAAATGAAAACTAATTTAGACGCCAGTAAAAATAATATCTGAAATAAACATTTTTTAAAAATTGCAATAAAAAATCGCTTTTTTGTAATAATATCTGTTTCATCAAGTCACGGCAACATATATATCGATCTATATAATAGTAGGCATCTCTAGGAAACATTTTGGTGAGATTCAAATATCCCAGTCCGGCACTGATATTAACCATAAAATAGAGGAAAAGGTTTGGTTACAGTGAATCACATGTTAGTTTGCTTCAATTACATTTACATTTTCTACATTACAATTATTCAGAAAATAATTCAATTCAACTGCTAATTATTTTTTATAAAAAGTTATTAATTACACGTATAAAATGCTTACTTTTAAATAAATGACTTCCAATTACTAGTAACTCCCTATTTGTATTAATCCGCCAAGAAAAACTAATATAACCAACTATTCCTTTTTTTGTTGTTTTATTGTAATTTTAGCTGTTAATGTAAATGCAGTTCGTAACCAAAATAAAGCACTATAAAACGAGTACTTTTAAGATTTTTGTATTGTAGTTCTTTTATTATCATGTAGGCAGTTTCTTGTTTTATAGACATATGCAACAGTTTTGTAATGTTTACAGTGTTTCTCTAATTATCCTTAAACGGACTAGAATTTCCAAAAGAGTCCTACTTTGAGTCATGTATGTTAAATACAAAAAATCCGGTTCAAAACCCGCAGAAAAACCGTCAAAGAATGGCAATTCATAACCAATTTCAAACTTCAAAGCACAGTTAAAACATGAGTACAATACATAGTTTTATCCATCACCTCTCTCTGTAGGAGCTCTTAAAAAATCATCAAAACCCAAAAACTTTATATCTAGAAAGATTAGTAGTATCCTATGATTTGGTTGCCATGTAAAAATTTTGCCAACAAACTGATTCGGCGTTTGTAACATTGTTGGAAATGAAAAGAAGTAGTTCTCTTCCTGAAAAAATTTGGAAAGATGTTGAAGAAGCCACATAGAGTTTGCTACCTAAGAAATCCAGGGACGCTTATTACAAAGAATTGAGTGAGTTCAATAACTGGAAACAGGAAAACGATGTTTGTGAGGTAAGCGAAGACGTGCTGTTGGGTTACCTCTTCAACGCCCAAAATGATTCGCAGATTCTTCAATGTGGACGAAATACAACATGTTAAGATCGACATTAGAGCTTCACGAAAATAAAGACACCTATTTCACAATATGGAAAGTTGATCGCTATTTTGAAGAACGAACCAAAAAATTACAAGTACAGAAAATCAAAAATCTTTAAATGAATGGCAATAACAGGCAATGTTATTGTGAATACTGAGAAGCAAAAATTAAATAAATGTGAAAACAACAATGAAGTGACAAAAAATAAAGCACAAAAAGTTATATATTTTAATATAAATGTTAACGTAAATCTCAACAAAAGATTTCATCTGAGATTCCTGTTTTTTATGATTGTAATTTTATGTATTGTACTTTTTTGATGATCAATAAATTGTTGTTTTTTTTTCTGTAAACTGTTCAATTATGTACAAACATTTTTATTATTGATTCATAAAACCACTTGTGTTTTATAGACCCCATAATTCAATCAAAAACATCATACTTATAACGTCAAATTAAAGAGGTGTTGGGTAAAAATATTAAAAAATCTAGTTCAAGATTTTTCTAAGTAGATAAAGACCGTCGAGAAGTAAAATCTTTATTTGAAGTAAGTAAAACTGCAAGAAGCAATTTTGCTAATATTATTGTTAGCCTACAAATAACACAGAATTTTGATTTTTTATGTAATTTTTTTAACGTTAATTAAAAATTATTAATAATTAATTAATAGTAATTACTAAATAATAAAATAGAATTCCGAGATTTCTTTATGTAGCATCTTTTTCATTACATAAGTCTTCTTGACATGAATAACATTTTCCGCCTCTTTCTTCAACTCCATCACAAACATGTTTTGCACGATCTTTATCCGCGCAATTCTTTGAAGTCACAAAAAATGCAGCATCTAAAAAGGCAAATAATAAATAAAAACTAAAAATTAATATTAAATAGATACCTTTATGTATATTAACCGCTACACAATATTCTTCATTTTCTTCGCAATTAACTTTTCCAAGAGTCTCACATTCTTCAAAACAGGTGTAGCATTCTAAAGACAAGACAGCTAAACAGATGTAAACAATTAAAATATGCTATAACAATGTTTCTGTTGATACTTACAAATAAATGTAACACAAAGGAAAAAGGACACTAGTAATACCTTCATTTTTATAAAATGTGGTCTAAGATCCCTGCAGGGAAATAAATACTTACTGTTATCAGTAATTGTCGTCACTCTTGATATTTTTTCATTTATGATAATTGTTATTTCTTAGTTATTGTACACATCGTTAAAAAAAATGAAAAAAGTTGTTTTTGATGTTACTTATAGTACTTTTTTTAAATAATTGTCTGATAAAACACTAGAATTACAAACATACAAACAAACAAATTTGGTCAGAAAAGTTTTACTTGAGTCTGAATTCTAAAATAATTTGTTTAATCAAATGTTTAAAAAATAAAAGGGTTCTGTAACTTCGTAATGACTTGAGCCAGACTACCACATAGGCTTACCGGGAATTTCTGAGTAGGTCTTTTATTACTAGGGCTACCTAATTTCAAGAATAATATTATTTGTTGTAAAATATTTTTTTATACGCAAAGTAAAATTTTTATTTTTATTTTTCTATATTATGATGTTTCGCTGTATGTATTATGTTTTTGAAGCTTTCTCATTGCTTAAATTAGCAATGGTTGTTTTACATTTTATAAAAAAATAGCGGTCACAATTAGCAAAAGATTTTTATTTATAACTTTTTGTATAGCAATAAATAAATTTTATAAAAACTGGAAGCCATATGTCTTAGTTTGTAAAAATGGAATTTGAAGGAGGCATCTTAGTATACTAAAAAGAAGATTACATTTTATAAAATTAACTTTTTTTAAAAGCATTTTATAAACATTGGAATCAACAAAAAACATTTTGTTTATAGCTTTTTTATCAAAATCAAAATTCTAGGCAAAACTTAAAAAAATTGAAAACCAAAAGCAACAACTTATAAAAATTAAAGCTACAAAAAAAGCATTTTAAAATACTAGAAATTTTAGACCACATTTTATATAAAATTGGCTGTCACAAAAGGTATTTTATAAAAATTGAAAATAGTAAAGGACTTCTTATTTATAAGATAGTTTTGTCAAAACCAGAAGTCATAGAACTAATGTTAATTCATAAAAATAGAGATTGCAAGGAGCATTTTATAATGATTTCGATCAAAAATCGCATTTTGCTAAAAAAAATAGTACAAAAATTGCAGTTTCTTTTAAAAAATGAAACCCACACGAGCAACAAATTATAAAAACAAAAACCATAATAGACATTTTATAAAGATTGCAACTACAAATTTTCTAATTAGAAAAATTATTATAAATTGTAAACCACATTTTATAAAAATCAGAATGAGCAGAAAACATTTTATAATTTTTTTAATAAATGCCGGAAGTTTTTGACTTAATTTCATAAAAAATAGAAGTCATAAAGAGTAATTCATAAAAATAGAGCAAGCAAGGTGCGTGCAAACCAGAAGCTTGTATATGGCATTTTATAAAAAATGAAAACTAATTTAGACGCCAGTAAAAATAAAATCTGAAATAGACATTTTTTAAAAATTGCAATAAAAAATCGCTTTTTTGTAATAATATCTGTTTCATCAAGTCACGGCAACATATATATTTATATAATAGTAGGCATCTCTAGGAAACATTATGGTGAGATTCAAATATCCCAGTCCGGCACTGATATTAACCATAAAATAGAGAAAAAGGTTTGGTTACAGTGAATCACATGTTAGTTTGCTTCAATTACATTTACATTTTCTACATTACAATTATTCAGAAAATGTAATTCAATTCAAATCCTAATTACTTTTAACAAAAAGTTATTAATTACACGTATGAAATGCTTACTTTTAAATAAATGACTTCCAATTACTAGTAACTTCCTATTTGTATTAATCGCCAAGAAAAACTAATATAACCAACTATTCCTTTTTTTGTTGTTTTATTGTAATTTTAGCTGTTAATGTAAATACAATTCGTAACAAAAATAATGTACTATAAAACGAGTACTTTTAAGATTTTTGAATTGTAGTTCTTTTATTATCACGTAGGCAGTTTCTTGTTTTATAGACATATGCAAGAGTTTTGTAATGTTTGCAGTGTTTCTCTAATTATCCTCAAACAGACTAGAATTTCCAAAAGAGTCTTACTTTGAGTCCTCTATTTTAAATACAAAAAATCCGGTTCAAAACCCGCTGAAAAACCGTCAAAGAATGACAATTCGTAACCGATTTCAAACTTCAAAGCACAGTTAAAACATGAGTACAATACATTGTTTTATCCATCACCTCTCTCTGTAGGAGTTCTTAAAAAATCATCAAAAACCAAAAATTTTATATCTACAAAGATTAGTAGTAGCCGATGATTTGGTTGCCATGTAAAAATTCTGCCAACAAACTGTTTCGGCGTTTGTAATATTGTTGGAAATGAAAAGAAGTAGTTCTCTTCCTGAAAAAATTTGGAAAGATGTTGAAGAAGTCACATAGAGTTTGCTACCTAAGAAATCCAGGGACGCTTATTACAAAGAATTGAGTGAGTTCAATAACTGGAAACAGGAAAACGATGTTTGAGACGTGCTGTTGGGTTACTTCTTCAACGCCAAAAATGATTCGCAGCTTCTTCAATGTGGACGAAATACAAGATGTTAAGATCGACATTAAAGTTTCACGAAAATACGAATACCTATTTTACAATATGGCAAGTTGATTGCTATTTTAAAGAACGAACCAAAAAATTACAAGTGCAGAAAATCAAAAATTTTTGAATGGATGGCAGGCAATAACAGGCAATGTTATTGTGAATACTGAAAAGCAAAAATTAAATAAATGTGAGAACAACAATGAAGTGACAAAAATAAAGCACATAAAGTTAGATATATATTTTAACATAAATGTTAACGTAAATCTCAACAAAAGATTTCATCTGAGATTCCTGTTTTTTATGATTGTAATTTTATGTACTGTACTTTTTAAATGATCAATAAATTGTTGTTCTATTTTCTGTAAACTGTTCAATTATGTACAAACAGTTTTATTATTGATTCATATAACCACTTGTGTTTTATAGACCCCATTATTCAATCAAAAACAGCATATTTATAACGTCATAATAAAGAGGTGTTAGGTAAAAATATTAAAAAATCTAGTTCAAGATTTTTCTAAGTAGGTAAAGACTGTCAAGAAGTAAAATCTTTATTTGAAGTAAGTAAAACTGTAAGAAGCAATTTTGCTAATATTATTGTTAACCTACACAAAACTACACAACCTACACAACCTACGCAAAACTACGCTAACCTACACAAAATTTTGATTTTATTATGTAATTTTTTTAACATTAATTTAAAACCATTGATAACTAATTAATAGTAATTACTAAATAATAAAATAGAATTCCGAGATTTCTTTATGTAGCATCTTTTTCATTACATAAGTCTTCTTGACATGAATAACATTTTCCGCCTCTTTCTTCAACTCCTTCACAAACATATTTTTCATGCTCCTTATCCGCGCAATTCTTTGCAGTCACAAAAAATGCAGCATCTAAAAAAACAAATAATAAATTAAAACTAAAAATTAATATTAAATAGATACCTTTATGTATATTAACCGCTAGACAATATTCTTCATTTTCTTTGCAATTACGTTTTCCAAGAGTCTCACATTCTTCATAACAGGTGTAGCATTCTAAAGACAAGACAGCTAAACAGATGTAAACAATTAAAATATGCTATTACAGTGCTTCTGTTTATACTTACAAATAAATGTAACACAAATGAAAAAGGAAACTAGTAATACCTTCATTTTTAAAAAATGTGGTCTAAGATCCCTACAGGGAGATAAATACTTACTGTTATCAGTAATTGTCGTCACTCTTGATATTTTTCCATTTATGATAATTGTTATTTCTTAGTTATTTATTGCACACCTCGTTAAAAAAAGAAAAAACTTGTTTTTGATGTTACTTATAGTACTTATTTTAAATAATTGTCTGATAAAACACTAGAATTACAAACATACAAACAAACAAATTTGGTCAGAAAAGTTTAACTTGAGTCTGAATTCTAAAATAATTTGTTTAATCAAATGTTTAAAAAATAAAAGTGTTCTGTAACTTTGTAATGACTTGAGCCAGACTACCACACAGGCTTACCGGGAATTTCTGAGTAGGCCTTTTATTACTAGGGCTACCTAATTTCAAGAATAATATTATTTATTGTAAAATATTTTTTTATACTCAAAGTAAAATTTTTATTTTTATTTTTCTATATTATGATGTTTTGCTGTATGTATTATGTTTTTAAATCTTTCTCATTGCTTAAATTAGCAATGGTTATTTTACATTTTATAAAAAAATTGCGGTCACAATTAACAAAAGATTTTTATTTATAACTTTTTGTATAGCAATAAATAAATTTTATAAAAACTGGAAGCCATATGTCTCAGTTTATAAAAATGGAAGTTGAAGGAGGCACCTTAATATTCTAAAAAAAAGATTACTTTCTTTTTATAACTTTCTTTTATCAAAATCAAAATTCTAAGCAAAAATTAAAAAATTTGAAAACCATAAGCAACAACTTATAAAAATTGAAGCTAAAAAAAAGCATTTTAAAATACTAGAAATTTTAGACCACATTTTATATAAAAATGGCTGTCACAAAAGGTATTTTATAAAAATTGAAAATAGTAAAGGACTTCTTATTTATAAGATACTTTTGTCAAAACCAGAAGCCATAGAACTAATGTTAATTCATAAAAATAGAGATTGCAAGGAGCATTTTATAATGATTTCGATCAAAAATCCCATTTTGCTAAAAAATAATAGTACAAAAGTTGCAGTCTCTTTTAAAAAATGAAAACCACACGAGCAACAAATTGTAAAAACAAAAACCATAAAAGGCATTTTATAAAGATTGCAACTACAAATTTTCTAAATAGAAAAATTATTATAAATTTTAAACCACATTTTATAAAAATCAGAATGAGCAGAAAACATTTTATAATTTTTTTAATAAATGCCGGAAGTTTTTGACTTAATTTTATAAAATATAGAAGTCATAAACAGTAATTTATAGAAATAGAGCCAGCCAGGTGCATTTTATAAAGAATGCAATCAAAAGTTGTAATTAAGAAAATGGATATATATATATATATATAAAAAATTGTAGGATTAAAAAAATAGGAGCTAGACGGGCAACCACTTATAAAAATAAAAACTACGTGTTTAACCATCGTTAAACAGATTATTTCCTTTTTTCTGTAAACCACAAATGTATGTTAAGATGCAATAGGTCATTAGCTGGGACCTATTGCTCAAAGCAATTGCAACGAATATTTCAGCATGTTCAAACAATTTAAATAAAATTTGGTCAGCACAATTTTGCTTACTTCAGCGGGGGCAAAGTATTACGACAGTAGAATGGTTTTCCAGCGGCCGACAAAATGGAAATTATTGTATCTTTTAAATGTACAGAGTAGCAATTTAATATAATTTATAATTTCTTTAATATTCACTGTAGGTTAGGTTTATATTGCCAAGTTTTTGTTATAATAAATCAGTATTGATTGAAGCTTTGTCTTGTTCAGTACTCATTTTTTGAGCACGGTTCATCGAGAGTAGCATGGTCCGTCGAGATTAAACACTACGAAAGGCATTTTATAAAGATTACAATTAAAAATTTTATTTTGGTATATCATAAAGGTATATTAGAAATTGTGGACCACATGTTATAAAAATCCTAATAAACAAAAGACATTATATGCCCTATTTTATCAAAACCAGAATTTTGTATATGACATTTTATAAAAAGTGAAAACTAATTTAAACGCCTGTAAAAATGAAATCTGAAATAGACATTTTTTAAAAATTGCAATAAAAAATAGCTTTTTGTAATAATATCTCTTTCATCAAGTCACTGCGACATATATATTTATATAACAGTAGGCATCTCTAGAAAACATTTTGGTGGGATTCAAATATCCCAGTCCGGCACTGATATTAACAATAAAATAGAGGAAAAAGTTTAGTTAGAGTGAATCACAGTGGTGATTCTTGACTTGAGTCCGAATTCTAAACAAATTTGTTTAATCAAATGTTTAAAAAATAAAAGGGTTCTGTAACTTTGTAATGACTTGAGCCAGACTACCACACAGGCTTACCGGGAATTTCTGAGTAGGCCTTTTATTACTAGGGCTACCTAATTTCAAGAATAATATTATTTATTGTAAAATATTTTTTTATACTCAAAGTAAAATTTTTATTTTTATTTTTCTATATTATGATGTTTCGCTGTATGTATTATGTTTTTAAAGCTTTCTTATTGCTTAAATTAGCAATGGTTATTTTACATTTTATAAAAAAATAGCGGTCACAATTAGCAAAAGATTTTTATTTATAACTGTTTGTATAGCAATAAATAAATTTTATAAAAACTGGAAGCCATATGTCTCAGTTTATAAAAATGGAATTTGAAGGAGGCATCTTAGTATACTAAAAAGAAGATTACATTTTATAAAATTAACTTTTTTTAGAAGCATTTTATAAACATTGGAATCAACAGAAAATATTTTGTTTATAGCTTTTTTATCAAAATCAAAATTCTAGGCAAAACTTAAAAAAATTGAAAACCATAAGCAACAACTTATAAAAATTGAAGCTACAAAAAAAGCATTTTAAAATACTAGAAATTTTAGACCACATTTTATATAAAATTGGCTGTCACAAAAGGTATTTTATAAAAATTGAAAATAGTAAAGGACTTCTTACTTATAAGATATTTTTGTCAAACCAGAAGCTATAGAACTAATGTTAATTCATAAAAATAGAGATTGCAAGATTGCAACGCCAAAAAAAAATTCGCAGCCGCTTCAATGTGGACGAAATACAACATGTTAAGATCGACATTAAAGTTAAAGTTTCACGAAAATGCAGATACCTATTTTATAATATGGCAAGTTGATCGCTATTTTGAAGAACGAATCAAAAAATTACAAGTGCACAAAATCAAAAATTTTTAAAGAAAGCATATTCAACAGTTTCTAGCAGAAGCACTCAATACAAAATATTTGATGTTGAAGGTGGTTCAATTTTGTTATAAGAGAATAAAATCTAATTTTTTTTACATTACAGGTCGCACTAATTTTTGGTGTGTCAGTGGGTGTCGATATTGTGAATTATTGAACATGTCAATCAATAACCTAAAGGATAAAGTATTCTATATGTTGGTATCTGTACCAAATATTATATATGTTTCACGTAGCTTTACGATTATGGATAAAAGATTTGCAGTTAATGTGCTAGATATTTGTAGAAAATATATGTCTCTCCGACCTAAGACTATTTTTCACAACAGGTTGTTTTTGTGCTATAGAAATAAAAAATGCACAATACAGTCAGTGGAAATAAATAGTCTACCCAAAATACCATCAGTAGTAGCTGATTTTTTGAAATTACCAGAATCAGAGTCTTCCACAAGACACAGTATGAGACACACATCAGCGAATTTATTGTCCAACTCAGTAGCCGATGTTGGTATGGTCCAACGTCATGGAAGTCGACAACCGTGACACAAGTGTATGTCGAAAAGTCAATTTTGAGTAAAATGGACATTACTAATAAGATACTGGGTGGAAATTCGAAAACAGAAGGCAATGTTATTGTGAATACGGAGAAGCAAAAATCGATTGAATGTGAAAACAACATTGAAGTTACAAAAAATAAAACCAAATAAAGTTCTATCTTTTTATATAAATGTTAACGTAAATCTCAACAAATAATTTTATTTAAGATTTCTGTTTCTTATAATTGTAATTTTATGTATTGTAGTTTTTGATGTTCTATAAATTGTTCTACTTTCTGTAAACTGTTCAATTATTTAAAAACAGTGTCATTATGGATTCATAAAACCACTTGTGTTTTATAGATCCCATAATTCAATCAAAAACATCATTTTTATAACGTCATAATAAAGACGTGTTGGGTAGAAATAATAAAAAATCTATGTAGTTCAAGATTTTTCTAAGTAGGTAAAAATTGTCAAAAAGTAAAATCTTTATTTAAAGTAAGTAAAACTGCAAGATGCAATTTTGCTAATATTATTGTTATCATCTAGCCTACAAATAACAAAAAATTTTAATTTTATTATGTAATTTTTTAATATTAATTAAAAATTATTAACAATTAATTAATAGTAAATACTAAATAATAAAATAAAATTTCAAGATTTGCTTTTGTAGCTTCTTTTTCATTACATAAGTCTTCTTGACATGAATAACATTTTCCATTTTTCAGATTATTTTATATTCTCATGTTATGCTTAATGTTTTTAAAGCTTCCCCATTGCTTAAATTTGTAATTTTTATTTTAAATTTTATAAAAAATTAGGTTCACAATCCAAAAGAAATATTTTATTTATAACTTTTTGAATCAAAATCAAAAATCATAAATAAAATTTTAGAAAAACTAGAAGCTATAACTCTTAGTATATAAAAATGGAAGATGCAAGGAGCATCTTAATATACAAAAAATGTAAATTACATTTTATAAAATTATCATTTTTAAAAAGCATTTGATAAAAGCCTGAATTAACAGGACATGCTTTGTAGCTTATTTTTATCAAAATCTGACAAATCAAAAGTTTGGAGTAATTTTTTTATTAAAACTGAGTCTTAAATGACAATTTATAAAAATAAGATAAGTAAGCATTTTTTTAAGATAGTTATAAAAATTGACTTTTATAAAAAAATGCAAAAGGTATTTTAATAAACTAGAAATTGTAGACTACGATGCGTTTTCTAAAATTGACTGTCAAAAAAACATTTTATAAACTTCTAAATCAACAGAAGACATTTGATTTTTATCAAAACCAAAAACCTTGATCAGCAATTAGAAACTGGGAGCTTTAAACAACAATTTATAAAAATGAAAGCTGCAAAAAATGGCATTTTAATATACTAGAAGTTGTAGACTACATTTTATATAAAATTGGCTGTTAAAAATACTAATTTTGTTTATAAGAGTCTTTTGTCAAAAACCAAAAACCATAAAACTAATTTGGTAAATAATAAGAGCATTTTGTAAAGATGCAATCAAAAATCGCATTTTTGTAAAAAATATATATATTAAAAATTAGAGTGTATTTATAAAATAGAAACCACACGAAAACAACATATAAAAATAAAAACTATAATAGGCATTTTATAAAGATTGCGATCAAAAAATTTTTAATATAAAGATATATTAGAAAGTGTAAAACACATTTTATAAAAATCCAATTAAACAAAAGATATTTTATGAATTTTTTTATAAAAACCAAAAGTTATAGACCTAATTTTATAGAAAATGAGGCTCACAGACAACAATTCAAAATTAAATTTTTTAGCATTTGTCTCAAAAACGGTATATACTTAGAAAAGTTGTTTCTTTTGTTAAGATGGTTACATTTTTGACTACTATTTCTGGTACACCCTGTATATTTGTAAATCTCTCTAAAATAACATCTCCGTGAACCTCAGATATTCCAGGCCGGTGCTGGTATAAACCATAAAATGGTGGAAAAAGGTTGGTTAGGGTAAATTACAAGTAACCCAGTAAACAAGAAACATTCTAGAAACGTTTCAATAGTTTTATTAAACTTCATATGTGAAACATATACTTGAAAAGTTTCTAAATATGTAAAAGAAAAGTTACATAAGATATTAAGAACACTTGTTTTTTAGAGTTTTTGTGTTGTTAACTGGTTTTTTTATGTAGAGATTTTTTTTTACAAATTATGTTGTATTTGTTTTTTGTTACTGTTCTTTCAATATATTATTATTGACTTGCATGTGTATGTTTTATTAACCACTTCTGAAAAGTGTCATTTAAGCCTGCAATGGTAGAAATCAAACAGGTTTGTAACGTTTCAATGTGATTAAAATAAGAGTTCTTGAATGTTTCATTTGCAACGCTTTCAATGAAACGTTTCTGAGGGCGGACATCTTACGTTACTAGGATCTTTATGCGACTTATTTGAATAAAACAATCCAATGTTTCAATTTTTTTTGCAACATTTCAGAAATATTTAAGAAACGAATTTTTGCTTTGTGGGAAGTTCCCTCCATTTACATTTCCTACATTACATTTACTCAGAAAACGTAATTTAATACAATTACTAATGATTTTATACAAAAAATAATTTATTACAGATATGTAATGCATTACTTTTAACAGCTCTTCCTATCTATGTATTGGTTGCTATAAAAAAAACAACCAACTATTCTTTTCTTTGTTATTTTAATGCAATTTTAAATTTTAATGTAAAAGCAAGTTGTAAGCTAAATTAAAAAAATAAGCAAGTATTTTTAAGATTTTTATAATCATCTAGAAAATCAGTTCTTGTATTATTACGTAGGCAGGTTCTTGTTTTATAGGTATTGTTGATCAGTTTTATAATGTTTACAGTGTTTCTCTAATAATCCTCAAACGGATTTAAAACCCCAGGAGAATCCTAGTTTGCGTCCCATTTTTTAAATACAAAAAATCCCTTTTCAAGATCTTTGTAAGGCGCTGAAAAACTGTCAAAGAATGGCAATTCGTAACCGATTTCAAACTTCAAAGCACAGACTTAGAAGATGTAGATAATTCCCAGTGAATTTCTCTCAAGTGCACCTTTTAGGCAGCAAGATACACTCGAAATAAGTAAAGCTGCAAGATGCAACTTTGCTAATATTATCGTTAACATATGTCAAAGATGACATGCACAGTTGCGCATGATACCATTTCAGAGGACTTAATATCTCATGTTTCTCTCTGTCAAGCTTCAGCCTTCACTAGTGGAAATTTTATCGATCGCATGATAAACGGTGTTTATTTAAAAAAGTTGTCAAGAGTGCTATGAGATTTTGATAAAACAAATACATTCTAAGTATGAAAAACATTTTAAATAAATAAGTTATTTTAATTATTTTTGAGTTCGTGTTTACAAGATTCCGAGTCGTTTTTATTTTTAGTTTCATTTTGTTTCGTCTTTGTTGTGTCCAGTTTTTGTTTGTTCTAAGTTTCAGTTTAAGTTTTGTTTGTTATTGGGTCTAGTTAATTGTTATTTTGTCGCGATAGCTAATTACATTTTAGAACACAAAAATTTTAGTCGAAAGTTACTTTTGAAGTAGTAGAAAGGTTGAAGGCGAGTGGATCTATTCGATAGAACACAGAAGAAGGTTATGAATAAACAGTCAGATTTTGTTTACAAGATGTTAACACTTTGAAATCGGCAAATATAGCACTAGGAATGTTTCTTCATACAAGTTTATGAATGATTATTTACAAAAAGCTTTAGAAATTAGTGTTTTTTTAAATATTTCCTGAAATAGATTTTAGATCACTAATCCATTATAATGTAACATTTTTGACAGCTATTACTGACAGTACGGCAGCCGAATTTATCTAAGAAATACTTCAAAATGTTTTCGTTTTACACTCTTGACAATTTTTTCAAAAGAGCACTTTTTATTTTGCAGTAAACGAGCAACAAACGTTTTTAATTTTGAATGTAATATTCGAAAATTGCAGAGTAGTGCATTTCTCGTTTCAGGTGCTAATATAAGCACACGTGCGTCCAACAAAGCCCTGAATTGGCTTCGATTCGGCTCTCAATCACATCTGACGCCACTTCAGGCCTCGTATCACACACAAATTGTTATTAAGTGCAGCGATAAGTGCATGTGAAGAACAGTCTGGATCGACGTCACTCCACATGAGATGTTGTTCTTTATAGTGGAGCAACGGGCGGAAGAAAATGCTTGAAGCCAGTACGAGACGAATCCTCACTTCCGCACTGCTTGCAGACTGCTGCTACAAACACTGCAATGCACTACGGAATTGAAGACACGCACTCCTTACTCCGTCTCTGTACTGATGAGGAGCAAAAATTTGCGGCTTTGTGTAAACATGTAAAGCCGTAATTCCGTGAAACCTTCATGCATATTTAAATCGATTTAGTTGCGTTGACGCACTTAATGCAAAGCTCGAAGCATCCGACTTGCTCTTACAACTATAACACTTGCTAACAACTTGGAATTTGGGAGCATTTCAACGGAACTTTTACCAGGAATTGAGCGCATCAATATTATTTTATAGACAGGCGGAGTAATCAGATTATATTGATGTATTGTTGCCATCCTGGTTTATGTAACTTCAGGAAACATTGATGAATGTGGAACTGATTGTGGCTTTACAAGAATGAATAATAATTTTGTTTAAATGTCCGATTGACAAAAACTTCACGTCATCAATAATTAATGGGGAAATTAATTAAAAGGCTCTTTATAGCTATCACGGGGTAATGGATGCTTGAAAATTTTTTGCATGGACAGCAAGAATTCATAAAAATATATCTACCCTTCATTATGAGTTTTTGCACGGATATACACTTTTTCCGGGCTTTGCCACACTTTACACTCATTTCTACTTACCAAAGAGTGCTTTCAAAATAAAAAAACAATTAGAAAATAAACTGAAATTGCTTTATTCTAAATTACTGTACAAGAAATTGACTTTACCAATAAATATAGAAAAAAATTGTTTGTTGTTACACAAATTTGACAAATAAACAAAATAGTGTCATTGTGTTAATAGTAAGAAGTTGAGAAAGTTTAACTCATTTTGATGACTACACTTTTGACAAATTCTCAAATTTTATTAACAAAATCTTTAATTCTGACGGTTGTGTTAAGACAAAGCTAATACAATTGTCTTCTACAGTTTTATTTTTTTTAAACAATACGTTGGTAAATTTTTATATAAATTATTATTAGCTGATTTTGGTTAATATTTGTGTAATTTGTTATTTAAAGAGCTTGTTTGTAAACTCAGTTAAGAAAGCTTTAAAAACATAATACATACAGCGAAACATCATAATATAGAAAAGCAAAAATAAAAAAATTACTTTGAGTATAAAAAAAATATTTTACAATAAATAATATTATACTTGAAATTAGGTAGCCCTAGTCATAAAAGGCCTACTCAGAAATTTCCGGTAAGCCTGTGTGGTAGTCTGGCTCAAGTCTTTACAAAGTTACAGAACCCTTTTATTTTTTAAACATTTGATTAAACAAATTATTTTAGAATTCAGACTCAAGTTAAACTTTTCTGACCAAATTTGCTTGTTTGTATGTTTGTAATTCTAGTGTTTTATCAGATAATTATTTAAAAAAAGTACTATAAGTAAGATCAAAAACAACTTTTTACATTTCTTTTAACGAGGTGTACAATAACTAAGAAATAGCAATAATTATTAATAGAAAAATATCAAGAGTGACGACAATTACAGATAACAGTAAGTATTTATTTCCCTGTAGGGATCTTAGACCACATATTTTAAAAATGAAGGTATTACTAGTTTCCTTTTTTCTTTGTGTTACATTTATTTGTAAGTATGAACAGAAACATTGTTATAACATATTTTAATTGTTTACATCTGTTTAGCTGTCTTGTCTTTAGAATGCTACACCTGTTTTGAAGATTGTGAGACTCTTGGAAAACGTAATTGCAAAGAAAATGAAGTTTATTGTGTAGCGGCTAATATAGATAATGGTATCTATTTAATATTAATTTTTAGTTTTTATTTATTATTTGTTTTTTTAAGATGCATTTTATGTGACTGCAAAGAATTGCGCGACTGAGGATGATGAAAAAGATGTTTGTCATCATGTTAAAGATAGAGGCGGAAAATGTTATTCATGTCAAGAAGACTTATGTAATGAAAAAGATGCTACATAAAGAAATCTCGGAATTTTATTTTATTATTTAGTAATTACTATTAATTAATTATTAATAATTTTTAATTAATGTTAAAAAAATTACATAATAAAATCAAAATTTTGTGTTATTTGTAAGCTAACAATAATATTAGCAAAATTGCTTCTTGCAGTTTTACTTACTTCAAATAAAGATTTTACTTCTTGACAGTCTTTACCTACTTAGAAAAATCTTGAACTAGATTTTTTAATATTTTTACCCAACACCTCTTTATTATGACGCTATAAATATGCTGTTTTTGATTAAGTTATCGGGTCTATAAAACATAAGTGATTTTATAAATCAATAGTAAAACTGTTTGTACATGATTGAACAGTTTACAGAAAATAGAACAACAATTTATTGATCATCAAAAAGTACAATACATAAAATTACAATTATAAGAAACAGGAATCTCAGATAAAACCTTTATTTGTTGAGATTTACGTTAACATTTATATTAAAATATATATTTTTTTTCTTTATTTTTTGTCACTTCAGTGTTGTTTTCACATTTATTCGATTTTTGCTTCTCAGTATTCACAATAACATTGCCTTTGATTTCCGTATTTCCACCCATTATCTTCTTACCAATGTCTATTTTGCTCAATTTTGATTATTTGACATACGTTTATGACACGGTTCTCGACTTTCATTGACCATGACGTTGGACCATTCCAAGATCGGCTTCAGCGTTAAACAATAACTCGATGATGTGCGTCTCATACTGTGTCGTGTAAGACCCTTATTCTGGTAATTTCAAAAAATCAGCTACTACTGAAGGTATTTTGAATAGACTATTTATTGCCACTGGCTGTATTGTGCATTTTTTATTTCTATAGCACAAAAACAACCTGTTGTGAGAAATATTCTTAGGTCGGAGGGACATATATTTTCTACAAATATCTAGCACATTAACTGAAAATCTTTTTTCCATAATCGTGAAACTACGTGAAACATATGTTTTTGTATCTGGTATAGATACCAACATATAGAATCCTTGATCATCTAGGTTATTGACTGACATGTTCAATAATTCACAACATCGACACACACCTGACACACCAAAAATTTGTGCGACCTGTGATGTAAGAAAATTAGATTTCATCCTCTAATAACAAAATCGACCTATCTTCAACATCAAATATTTTTTATTGGCTGCTTCTGCTAGAAACTGTTGAATATGCTCTTTCAATAATTTTTGATTTTTTGAACTTGTAATTTTTTGATTCGTTTTTCAAAAAAGCGATTAACTTGCCATATTGTAAAATATCTGTATTTTCATGAAGCTTTAATGTCGATCTTAACATGTTGTATTTCGTCCACATTGAAGAAGCTGCTAATCATTTTTGGCGTTGAATAAGTAACCCAACAGCACGTTTTCGCTTATCCGACAATCATCGTTTTTCTG
Organism: Tribolium confusum; assembly: GCA_029207805.1. Classification (NCBI taxonomy): domain Eukaryota; kingdom Metazoa; phylum Arthropoda; class Insecta; order Coleoptera; family Tenebrionidae; genus Tribolium; species Tribolium confusum. The sequence goes on from JALGAY010000004.1 coordinate 6,079,095, forward strand.
TTTCCAGTTATTAAACTCACTCAATTCTTTGTAATAAGCATCCCCTGATTTCTTAGGTTGCAAACCCGATGTGACTTCTTCAACATCTTTCGCAATTTTTTTGGGAAGAAAACTACTTCTTTTCATTTCCAACAATGTTACAAGCACCGAAACAGTTTGTTTGCAAAATTTTTCTCAAATAATAATTTTGTTGTCAACAACAACATGGCAACCAATTCATAGACTACTACTAATCTTTGTAGATATAAAATTTTTGGGTTTTGATGATTTTTTAAGAACTCTTACAAAGAGAGGTGTTGAGTAAAACTATGTGTTGTACTCATGTCTTAACATCAAATAAGTCACTTAAAAAAAATTAGGCCACTGCAGCAAACTTACTTGGCTAAACATTTCTTTCATGACTTATTTTCCTTATAAGACACTTGTGTAATAAATAGCTATTATAAACAATTGACTGCAAGAAATAAACAATTAAATGTTTTCTTTCTTACTGTACCAGAGAACAGTAGAAAAGTGTCAAAGGTTTCAGAGTTTTTTAAAAAAATATTTGTATATTAAAATTAAGTTGCCCTATTTTTTATTTTTTTACAAAATAGAAAAAACAAACCGTGTTCTACAAAATTTACATTTTAATAGGTGTCTCTAGGTTACAGCAATTTGTAAATTTTAAATTTGCGAAATAGTTGCTTGAAAACACAGCTTTTTGACTGCATATAACCGTTAAACACATTTTTTTTAAATAAAACTGTAGTGGCCATCATGATTTTTCCAAATTTTTTTAGATCTGTTTCAATGGCTGCGTTTAAAAAATTAGAGGTAGAACGAATTTTAAGTACTTGTTGCATGAAACACCAACATTTTAACATTGAGCCAAAAGGATAGAGAAATATGATAAAAACCGCTAAAAATTGCGTCTTTAATTTGCAGTTTTTGACGCTTTTCTACTATTCTTTGACTTTGCTCTCCCATCTTGATTTAAAAATTATTACATTTTAATAAACTTTGTCGTCATTTTGACAAACACAACATGAACCTTTTTCTTGAGTACATAATAATTAAAATTTTAGTCTTATACTTGTAAATTTGAATTAGCGTGCAATTTTGTGTTTTAAGAAATAAGAAAGGTTACTTGTTTCCTATTTTTTTAAAGCAAAAGTAAATATTTTACTTATTTATTTTTCTTATATTTACTTAGTTTTTTTTACATAGTTAGGTCTAACATATAAGAAACAGCTAAAACAGCAGCTTTTTTCTAAACACTGATATCAAAACTCAAACGTAGATCTCAACTAAATTGTATTAGATAATCTACTAAATTAAATAAATTACAAAATTTTTCAATATCATATATTTTTAGAACAAAAAACTTGTTTTTCTATATTAAAACCAAGATTCATTTTTTGTCCGAAATTAGAAACGCATATTTAACTGATTTACCAAAGTTATTGTCTCCTACATTTTATACCAGGACTATAACTTACTTTTGATTTTTATCCAGTGTTGTAACTCACAATTATTGATTATTATTTTGCTTATTTTTAATTAAAACAAATTTAGAAAATATTCTACTATAGGTCAAGCATGCAGACATGAGAAGTTCTCGACAACTTTTATTCCGTTATGCAAGTATATTTTTCACAAAACAGTACAAATTTTGTTTAAACACATTTTTGCATTTTTTTCTAAGCATTTGTAGGCAATTTTGTAGGCAAGTTTTTAAACAATAGTTTATTACTATTTTGTTCGAATTTTTTATTAATATATTTAAATGTTGTGTGAGTTGTATTCTTCTATTCAACTACTTTAAAGTAAAACACTGCATTTTGCATTTTTTATTTTATATTTTGAATGCTATTAAATAAACCAGAAGTTGTTGCAACCTATTTAAATTGAATGTGTTTTTGTACTCTTGTTAATATATTTTAAAATGGTGAATGCGCCGGGAAAATAAATAATTCCAAAATTTATGTTAGTGTAATTAACTTCAAACTAGTAAATGCAACAACACCACAACAAAAATATTTTAAAAAAAATATAATATTACGTTAAAACCGGTTACCTACTGTTTCTTTTCTTTTTTGAAACAGTATGAGTGATTACCTAAGATTAAAAAAAATAGAGCTAAAACCAAAATATCGTTATACACCAGAGTCTTATCATCTTGTCTTTGGCGTCATTATTTCTTGCATAATGAAACACTACACCGCAGCTACTATTATGCACATGTTTGTTGTTAAGGACAAAAGGTGTTCTAAATTCAGCTTGCCGAGTTTTTCTATGGCTTTTCCGCAGTTTCACAAACAAAGCTTATTACTTCAACAACATTTTTAATTTGTTTTTACTTAAAAACAAACAAAATTCATGTCAAGCTCAATCTAAAATTAATTATTCCTTGCCAAGTAAAAATTCGTTCAACTCTGTTCACTCTAGATAAAATTTCGCCACAGTTTAGGGTAAAAATCCCCAATAACTCAAAAGAGTAAATAAAAAAGTTAGAAACGAGTGGCCCGCATGGTATTAGCTCTACCCAGTTTCAAACAGTCTCCACGTAATTTCCTGAAACTGTGTCATTTATCCCGACTGCTGGAAAAATAATTACTGAAAAACATGTATCTGCAACTGAGTGTTGGATTATGCACAATTTTTATCTTTGATCTGTGCAGTGTAATTAATGAGTTGTGCTTTTTACATAACCGGTAAACGCAAAATTTCGGATTAATTCGGTTACACAAATGAATAACATCAAAATGGAAATTTTTTAAAAAATTCGGGACGCCAACATGCGAAAACATTGATAAAAGGGGAATTTTGAAACGTTTAAAAGCAAATAAATGTCGGCACGGATCATTTACTTCGCATGACAAAATTTAGAGAGGTATTAAGGATAAAGTTTTGTGTTTTTACAATTTAAATTTTAGAAGAATATATATTTTCTGTTATTATTTGTTCTCTTTACTATACTAAGAAACGACCTAACTGTATAGAATTAAGTGAGTTTTGTGTTTAAACAAGACGGACAACTTGGGAGCGAATCGGCGATATTGAGCGATAATCGTGAGCGATGTACTGTGTGATTGAGCTATTTATTTATCAAATTATTGTTGTTTTTTTTGTAAATAAATAAATTTAACTGTTTATATTTAAAAAAACTCGGAATTAAAAAAACTGTTGCACTACTAAACCAGAATTAAATTTGTAATTATTTTGTGTTTATTTAGTTTTTTGTTTAATTAATTAAAAATTAAGCCACAGCGATTAATTGTTTTGCAAATATTAATCAAGAAAAATGAGAAAGTGGAGCTTATACAAATATAAAAAAAACTTAAGAAAAAAATAAAAATTTGAACAAAATCTTGACAACCTAAATTAATTTATCTCTGCAAACATATTTAAAGTACTCTTGATGTTTTCTTTAATTTCCCTAAAGTGGTCAGTAAAACTGTTTCCTGTTTTTCCTTTGGTATAATACAAGCCAAGACTATTCATTACTCTGAGTGACTTTCTCCAATGTACAAGCCTTCCGATTAATTTAGTTCATCCTTATCTGAATGTAACATTTCCCACAACCAATTCGAATATCTCTTATTTTCCCTCGCATCATTCGTCTTGCCATTGCATGATTTGCCAAATTGAAAATTCAAAACAGTCTAACCTCCGGCACTAGGAAATTCATTCCTAAAAGCGTTTTTTGTGGGTGAAAATTTCGTAACCGCTCTTTTAAAAATTTGAATTTTATATATGCAAACAATTCTGTCATTAGCTTTGACCGTTATCAATGACAGATCCTGGAATCATGCTGGTACCTGCACTGCCTTTATCTCTAGACCGTTAGCAAGCCAATTAGTGCCATCACCAAATTTAATCGATTAGTAATTTATCTGGAGTTCATAGTGTGTATTAACCTATTAGAGAACAATGCTGATTGCCCGGAATCCAGACCGAGGCCTTTCCGCAGTTTTCCGGTTCCGAGGCAAACTTATTATATTTACGAAACTCTTCAATTAATTTTATAGCCTAGCACATTGCTTTTTTACCAACTTTATGGCCTAAGCAATAATTATAAACAAATGGGTTTTAAGACTAAATGGGCGCTTTTAAAAAAATAATAAATTGGATTTGAACAATTGTTTTGTTGTTTTTGTTTTAAATGATGGGAAGACAACTGAATTTGCCATTTTTTTTGCAAGTTGTATTGCAGGATGTATTGCTTTAACTTTTGACCTCGGATTGACACTATTTAAATTAAAAATGTATACACGTATATTCGCAAAAATAATTGTAAAATTTTACAGTAATTTTGAAGTGTTTTGCCATAAGTGCTGGCAAATTTAAGAGCACTTAGATTTTAATTTTTTATGTGATGAAAGCAAGTAATTAAATCTTTGTGCTTACAAGTTTAAATCACTTTTAAACTAAGAATGTAAACTTAAATCGGATTGTCGTTTAGCTCAGCTTTGGTAGTTTGAGGGCAAATAAGATAAAGCGCTTTCTTTTCTTTTAATTATGAAAACCTCTGGCGAAAATAATGAAGTTTGGGTCTCAATCTTGCTTCCAAAAAGAAAAAGAGAAGTAATTGTCGGAATTTGAGATGAACTAAGACATTAAGAAAATCTCTGATGTATTTTGGAAGAACCATAGATCGGATTTAAGTTACAGATAACGATTTTACTTTGTTGTGATTTTTTCGAGCGAAATACTGTGATAGCTAACAGCTTTCTATACCGAAATTTAAGAGATTAAACGACTGACTAAAACTATTAAAATATATTTGGAATGTGAAAATATATTTCCAATTAAAACCCTATAAACTATACAATATCAGGATTTATCGTTTCAATTTATCTAAAAGCGTGTCGATGCTACAAGTATGTAAAATAATGAAAAACCGTTATCCTGTGGGAATAAAAGTTGACGTTTGAGTCTTTTCAGTGCTGACTCATACTTCTTTCAGCATGTTTACCGTCAACTTTAACTGTTTATTTTTCGTATTTGCTCTATAAAGTTACTGAAATTATGCAAACATCAACCCGAGGCATAAAAATAATTGTAGCTCCAGTTGTTTCAGATGAAATTCAACCAAAAGTGCATTATTTGATTGAGTTTTAATTGCTTGCAGAATTTTAAATTAATTAATTAAGTTTTGAGATAGAAAAAAGTGAGGTGTTTTGCAGGTGAGCAATCCAACCGCAACGGAACAAACTCATTTCAGAGTGGATAAATTTTAGATAAGTTTTGGCCAGTGATGAGTGAATGTTTCAGGTAGGGTGAATATAAAGCACATTTTCAAGGGTACGAGGCACATTAAGAACGGCAGCCGTAAAATTAAACGGAAATTCAGTTTGAAACACATTTCTGATGGTTTTTATTGACCCATTTCGAAGAGAATCATTTGAACAAAGTGTTTACAAACAAGATTGTTTATTGGTTTTTCCAACGCAGAAAAAATAACCTACTAATTAAATCTTGCAAGTTAGTTCGATAAATTCTGAAAATTACAGAGATTCACAGAGAAACTATTTCAAATTTGACATAATCATAGTAGTAAAAATTAAGAAATAGTTATTTATTGTATAAGAGTTTTAGACAGCGTTTTATCCACGCTAGAATGTTTAAGCGCGAGGCGCAGTCGAGCGTTTAATATTCTTAAGTGGATAAAACGCGACTAAAACACGAATTCAATATGACGTTTTATCTACAATTACAGCGATTTAAAATCAGAATCGCCAAAATTTCATCTCATGTCATCAAAAAATGATTTGACATTACACTTTGACAGCGGATGTCATTTCAAAAATCATTGATATTAAGTAAAAACAATGGAAGTTGTTGAATCGTTGCTATTTATTTTAGATTGTTTATCGACTTTATTTGTACAAAACGCTGTGCTAGTTAGTGAAAATGGAAGAAAGTGATACTGTTTCTGAAACACTTCTTGAGGAAGCTAAAGAAGCGACGCGCCAGTTATTGCCTGCGAAGTCCAAGGAATATTATGAAAAAGTATTTTTAGAGTTTAATAAATGGAAAGAAGAACGGGAGTAATGACAATAAATGAGGAAGTACTGCTGTCGTATTTCTTAAATTTGAAGAAGAGGTATGCAATTTCATCCATGTGGTCTAAGTACTCCATGCTAGAGATCGCTATAAAGGACTATAAAAACATAGGCAGTGGAAAATATAGTAAGCTCATGGCCTATCTGAAGAATCAATCAAAAGGATACAGGCCGAAGAAAGCTGCAGTATTGGAAAGAGCACACGTGAAAGAGTTTTTGACAAAAGCTTGCGATAAAAAATATATGACGATTAAGGTAATCTCTGTGATTACATAGGCATTGTAGATAATAAATTTTGAAATATTTTAGGTTGCATTAATAATGGGGGTGTCTGGTGGCTGTCGATGCTGTCAGCTGGCAAATTTGAAAATCAGTGATGTAGAAGACAGGGGCGCATACCTGATTGTTTCCAGATACGATACCAAGACGGCGTTTCACGAAAATTTACATTTATAGAAGAATTCTCTATCAACACTGTGGAGGAGTGTAGGAAATACATGTTCTTACGTCCGAAGAAGTTATCCATTGAGAGATTCTTTTTACGATACGCTAATCAAAAATGTACATGGCAACCTGTTGGAATTATTACTTTATCGAAATTCCTTCTAAAGTTGCTTCGTTTTTGAATCTGGCGAACGCAGAAGCTTATACCGGCCATTGTATGATGCGCACTTTACTTGCCAATGGAGGTGCTAATCTCAAACCAATTAAGCGACATGGTGGGTGGAGAAGCTCCGCCATAGCAGAAACTTAAATCGAAGATTCTGTATCTAATAAGCTTGATATCGCAAGGAAAATCCAAGGTCCTCCTGGTACTAAACGTTCCTTACTAGAGGAGACATTCATTGTTCCTACAACTACTATTCGTTCTGGAGCCGCCATTAAAAGCTTCTTATTAATGGAAACGTGGTGAAATATGATAAAACAAAAAACGAAATGCCTTTTAATGTAAATGTTAATGTCAATATTAATAATAAATAGAATGCAATTGATTTAAGATTGTATTTTTTCATTACATATTTCATTAGTGGGATAAAGTGATTTCATTATCCCACTAGTGGATAAAGTGTTACTTTATACAATTTGTAAGTGTGGATAAAACTTCAATTATAAGGTAATTCTGAATAAGAGTATTTTTTTTAGTTTTACATTGTTTCTAAATTTATTTTTTATAAAGAGCCTGACCCTGTTGTGATTGAGGATCAGGTGTAGCTAATTTTTTTGCAACGCAAAAGCAACTAAATTAAAATGTATTTGGATGAAAGTGAATTTTAAGAAATGAGTCATTAATAAGAAATAACAGCTCTTTGAGAGAATTTCGGACTAAATGAAGTAAATTTGTGAATAAATAATTAATTAAAAAGCATGAGACAATTTAAATTCCGTTGTAGGTAGCTTGAAAATTTGAAGAGGTAATAAAGAAAAGATAAATTTTCAGTCTTATTGCATGCTTATAAATTTATTATTAATTCCAGCATTTCAGCCGAAAGTGAAATTTTAAACATTTTATCTTTTTTCCGTTTTATTTTCCCATTTTCATTGTTTTATTATCGCATTAACTTAAATAAATTCAACTCAAATAAACAGATTTTTAGTTTGCGTTATGCAAATTCGTCCCAATTTTTGTTTATAAAGTATAATTTGTTTATTGTTAGAATTGACTAAGCATTTGTGTAAAACTTGATTTCGTTTTTGTTTACAGGATAGCTAATAACACAAAGCACTTGTCCTGTTTGCTTAAGTTCCAGTTTTGTTATTACAAATCCGTATCATAAACATTGGTTGGTGCTCTTGTATTTGTGCAGAACTAATATTTCTCTGTAAAAATATTCACGAGATTAATTAAAATTTTAAAATTTAAGCTACTGGTGATAGCATGGAAATGAATTTTTCCTTGTTTACTGAATGTTTTAATCCATATTTGAAAGTTTCCAGTTTATGAAATCTCTCGAGTTGAAAGTTGAAATTAAATTACAATCTATTGAAGAAGATAAATTTCTAAAAAAGACTTATAATAAGTGAAAAATAATTGCCGAGTCAGCAAATTGTAGTTAACTGCGGTGAAGCGAGAATTGCTCAAGGATATTAAAATCGATAATCACTCACAGAGGACTGCACTCGTTGAAATATTTATCATAGAAGCTTTAATCCTTATCAAGATTTTAATTATTTTAGTGTCGCATTTTCTACAAAGCTGTCTATTTACTCGTCAGGGAAAAAAACACGAAAGGTCACTTGTTCATTTAATTAAATGTCTTGCAGCTATTTGCTTCCCAGCTCCACTCGCATCATTGACTCTGTTTTATAAAATTTTCCATCATTTCGTTGAGTTGCATCCGACGGATTATATTTACACAGATTTGCACTATAATGGGAGATAATTCTGTTTGTCTACTTGAGAAAATTTGAAATATTTCTCTCGGGAAATAAATCTGATTATTTACTTAAAAACTAACAGCTGAACGCTATTTTCATCAATATTAGCCTCTTCTTCTTAGATCTTTTTAGTGAGTAAAACAAAAAGAAAAAAAAAAGAAAAAAGTAAAACCAAACTTTTCACCTTACACAATATGTTGTAATTCTTAGGTAAAAATGAACTAAATAATTTAGCAATAGTTTTAACCTATAAATTGAAGTGTAAATCAGGATTTGAACTTTCTAAAATTTACAAAAATAGTGCTCTAATAAGATCAGTCGTTCTATATACTAACTCACTTTGTTTAAATTTGTAAAGTGGTTAAAACAGTAACTAGAAATTCTATAAACTTTGACAATAAATTTTTTATAAAAAATTTTTGATGTTACATAAAAAATAAAAATATTAAGAAGCATTCATATTGTTTTTTTTGTTTTTTGTAACGATTGTAACCTATTTTTCTCTATTTCAGCTAATAAACCTCTTTTTGGTCTTAGTAATCTTTTTTTTTTAATCTATAGACAACACCTACATCAGTTTATATTATAATTTCTTCCGACTTCAAAGATTATTGTTTTTATATCATAGCTTCATTTAATTGTTTATTATATAAATTTTCTTATTTTTTTATTAAGCTCTTTTGTCTTTAAAAAAGAATGGTTTATCAAAATACAAATAGCAGTTTACTGCTAATTTTTATTACGTGATTTATATAGACTTCTTTATAAATTTAGAAACAAATACTCTCTAAACGTTAACATATTGCATAATTGTGTTTCTGCACCTTCTGAAAGAGAATATATACAAAAGTATTGAGATAAATCTATCAATTCTATCAAGAATGCAAGAGAATTAAGAAAAAGGATTTCTAACTAAAACAATATTTTGTCGAAATAAGCATAGGTAATTAGTGGGAAGCGAAGAAGTAACAGAAAGAAGTTTTGCGCAAATCGTCGACGATAACAAGAACAGTTTTAGAGGAAAACAACAACAAAAACGGACAAGAAAAAAAAAGATTTTCTCAAGACAATAGAAGACGACAACATAAAGTTTGGAAGAGAAACGATAATAAAGATAATATATGATTTAATTAAAAATGTTTGGATAATAGATTAAATGCCACAAGCATGGTGAACAGCAGTACTATGTCGAATCTATCAAAAACTGAGAAAACAAAATGTAAAAATCATAGAGAAATAGCGTTACTGGACACAGTATATAAGGTAGTGGCAACACTACTAAATAATAAATTAAAGAAACATATGGAAAAAGGTGTAGAACAATATTAGTGTGGTTCTAGAAAAAGAAAATCTGCGGTAAATTAAATATTTCTGTTTCAGAACAACAGAAACAAGAAAGAAGTTACCAACAAAAATTAAAAACATCAAGACGGTCTACAACAGCATAAACAGAAAGCAATTATACTAAGCAGTAAAAGACTTTGAAACACCTGATAAATAGCGAGATTAGTAAAAAAGGCATTAGAGAATACCACAAATAGAATTTGGGTTAACTGTCAAAAAAGTTTGAAGTGTTTGACGGCTTAAAACAGAAAGACTCGCTTTCTTCGACATTGTCTATAATTGCCTTAGAAAAATATTAAAACAAAGCAATATCTATAAACATCATATGCTTTTTCATCATGATACTAAGACTAAACAAGATATGATCACGCGCAGCTTTTTTCCCTCTCTCTCTTTCGACTCTGACGTCATTGTGTGACAAATCTGAAATCTGGTGACAAACGTGGTGTCATTAGTGTGACTATTATCGTCTAAATTCTCTCTGTTTTGAGTGTTTTACTGGTTTTTGCAATTGAATATTGTTTATTTAATTTTGTGAACAATGGTTTATAGTGCGGTGATGGGTTGTACCAGCAACAATAATAAAAAAAGCAAAAACTGTTCCTCCGATTGTCGATACTTTAGTTTTCCAACCAATATCAAACTTTGTAATTTATGGGTGCAAAAGTGCTCTCAAAAGCATGCTTTTAATACAAAACATGCCAGAATATGTTCAAAACATTTTTCTGATGATGATTTTTGTGTGAAGGAAAAACTCTTGCATGTCTCCAAAAATAAGTGGAGGTTAAAACGAGACGCTATACCTTCACTTAATTTACCAAAGTCACCACAAGTGCAAACATCTGCCCAGAAGGATCGTGAGGAAAGAATAAAAAAGAGAGAATTTGTTAAAAACATACATTGCATGTAAGTACTTATTTAATTAATTTTATTTGGAATATTTTTTTTATTGAATGCTTATACATATTATTTAAAATTCACATGCAAGTGAATTTTAATTTGTTTATTAGCTTTTAAGGTTTTTATATTTAATTACATATTTTATTATCTTATTATATCAATTTATATTTAATTAATATACGTGTTAATTCAATTTTAAAACTGATTTTACTTTCAAAATTAATTTTAGGGATTTCAGACTGCAACCTTTTACTCCAAAAGATTATTTTATCCCAGATTTCCGCCCGCAGGAAAAGCCTATGCTTAAACAAATCTATTTTTTGTGGTTTGTACCACTCTACCCACAATTCCACCCTACAAATTAACCATTAATAAAAAAATATTTTTCAATAACCCGCCCTATTTTGAACTGTAAAAATAAACCTAATAAGGTTCTAAAATGTCTTTTTATTAAGTATTATTAAATAATATTTATCTGAGACATTAGAATCAACAAAAGTTTTAGTAATTTTTCGAGTAATTTTCTAATAATACTATTAAATGCATGATTTTTCTAATACCGCAGTACATTTTTGTCACGCAATGACGTCATGCGCAAACTAGTCTAAAATTCGTACGGCAAGTGATCATATCTTGTTAGTCTTAGTATCATGCTTTTTCATCAATAACGTCAATGTTTTGCATTTGTAGACGACGTAAAACTCAAAACAAAAACCAATAAAGGCAATCAAGGGTAACAAGAAGACTAATTATAAGCGCGGGAAAAATGGGATTGAAAATTGATGAAGAAAAAACTAAATTTCTGATAAAAAGGGATAAAATATTTAAAGAGAACGGACTTCTAAAAATAGAAGTAAACAAAAGGAATAGGTACAAATCTAAAAACATCAGAAAATTTGGTTACCTAGAAAGTTGCACAAAGTGTAATAAAAAAGAAACTAACAAATACAGAAGAGGTAAAAGCATGAATAGCAACTAGAAACAGAAATGTTTATGAATCACACTCTACAATAAGCTCAAAATCCGTTGCAAAAAAGCAACAAAAATTTATGCCTACAAAATCAAAATACTACCATTGGTAATATAGGTTTTCGAGGAATAAACGCTGAAAAAACCAAAAAGTACAGGCTCTAGATACGAAAATGAAAAGTTCTAAAAAAAATTGTAGAGAGAAAAAGTAGAAGAGACTTGGAGCAGAAGAACAAACAATGAATTAAGAACATTATACAAAAACACAAATGTAATAGGAGTAGTTAAATTACAAAAAATCGGATGTATAAACCATGTAACAAAAATAAAAAAATAGATTACCAAAAAAAATTAGAAACAAGACTAGAACCCAACAAACGAAAAAGCAGACTATAAAACGAAGTGGAAAAAAGAAATACTTAACAACCTTCAAAATTTATAAGTAAAGCAATATAAGAAAAAAGCTTTGAATAAGAAAAAAGACTTGTAGTGCTTGTCTTCTTTAAAATTTCTTAATTCTTTTATTTTCTTCATTGGCAAAACTTATTTTCCTATCTCTCATAGTTTTAAAAACTATAATATAAAAGTTACTTTTATTAATTTTAAGGGCAGTTTTTCGACTTGTTTGGTACGCAATAAGGATTCAATTTCTCTTGTATATTACTTCTTAAGCTCTACAAGTTATCTTATAGTAACTGTAATGCAACTTATATTAGGCAGACAGGAGAAAAGATTGCAACAAAAATGCTCGAACAACAGAAATGTACAAAAACACAGATCTAACTAACACTTCATCTCCTTTTGCTTTTTATATTCTTTTTCTCGGTCATTTTGTTTATTCAACAAGTTTTAAATAACTACATCAACATTTGGATGACTTATTTTATCTTTACTAGTTAATTAAATATTTGTTTATAACCTTGTATTACCATCTATACAATTAGTATTTATAACCTTTTCTAAATTATTTTTAATTATCTTTTAAATCAAATTTCAAGTTTTTCAAAAAATCACACATATTTAGACCGCTAAAATGTATCTCTTTTTTATCAGTTTTTTCAAATAGCAATTGTTTATTTTTATGAGTTAGATCGATAAAGCTATTAATTACTAAAAATAATTATTTATTTTGTTTTAAGTATACATTTTTATTTTAATTATTACATTTACATTTTTATTCTTTTAAATTTTTTTATATTATTGTTTAGAAATTAATAATGAGACTTAACTCTTGCAAACAGCTTTTATTACAAAAATAATTTTAATTAAACTTGTAGAATTAACTTGAATTTTTAATACTTTCATTATTTATATTAAAACACTCTACTTTGAGTAAAATGATGCTTTCATAAAATTTAATTTAGAAATTGTCAAAAATTATTTTGTTTTAATTTTCACCTGAGGATGCCAAGATTATGGTCGAAACGTGTCTTGATGTGTGAAGTGTTTAGTGTTAATGGATTCTTTTTTGTTTTAGCGATATTGGCCTGGTTGAAACTTGCTCGAGTTGGAGTTAACAATGTTGAAAGCATCCCACGAAGCTTAACCCACAGCCACAAATTGCCCATTAATGATGTGCCTTTAATTAGGTAATGATTGATGTGGGTGTGAGACATTTGAGTAAAAATCCGGTGTTTGCCGGAGCTTCAAAGGTGCATTACCGGATTCGCAGGCAAACGGAGAAAATCTAAAGCAAATTGATTGATTTATGTAACAATAACGGAAACGCTGACAAAAGCGCAAGGGAGCGAAGAACAAAGCTCGGTGTTTTATGACACGAAATTTCGATATTAATTGGTTCTTTCTGTTATATTTCCAGTATTGCTAATATTATTGGCAACGCAGTCCCGGTGAAAATGCGGTGATGTATCGGCTACCACTACTCAATCGCTTTGAATTATTGACACGTAACCTCGCTCCGTTCTGCAATTTATACCAATTTTAAATTATGATCGTGTAGAGCAACGAGCAATTTATGCTGGTCCCGATGATTTATTTTCAGGTTTTTTTGGTGCAAACACGTGTTTGCAGCCGCTACTTTTATTCAATTATCGCTGCAAGCCCTTAACGTTTGAATATCCTTTCTCAGTTTATTATTTTTATGGGTACTTTCCAAAGGGACGCAGCTGAAACTCCTCTTTTCTTATATACGATCCGAACCATTTGTAAGACGGTCAGCCTGATCTTGGGGCTTCTGAGGGCTAAAATACAACTCCCCAGAGATGGAATATCTCAAACCCGTGACTCATCAACAATTTTCTGCAATTTTGTAAAAATCTCTACTTTTTTGGGTTTAATACTCTCGGTGATTGAAAATCTGACATTGTGTTGTTTGTATTTCCCCGGGACGTTAGCTGCGAAAGCATAATAAGAGAAGTTCGTAAAACGTCATAACGTTGTAGGACTTGAAGACAGATAAGTCGATATCAGTACAAAACAGGCATCAGCTTTCAATAAAAATGGCTCAGAGGGGGTTATTTTGACATTTTCAGTGTTTCTTTTTCCAGCTTTCGATTTAATGAAATCCGGAATATTTTCAAGCGGAATTTTTATTGTTAATTTTCGGGGTTTCTAGAGATGATAAAGAGGATCAATATGCATAAGAGCCGCCTCAAAAATTCACTCTAACAATGGAGTAATTTAAATTCGAGCTCAAATACATTCTACTGATGTATTTCGCGCCACTGAAATTGCCATCTCTCCCTCTTAATTTAATTTAAATGTATTGTTAGCAAAGTACGTTTCCTTAACTTGCTTCTTAACCTGCGCAATGTTGTGTAAAATCAGCTTTTAAAATTTTAAAAAGGTCTGAGTCGTTATGCTAATTTTTCACTGCAGAAATAGAAGACAAGCTGCGCCAAAAAAACTAATATCTTATTAAACTAATATTTAAACTTATCTTATCTGACTATAAAAAATATTCTTTGTGTCTAATAGCCAAACTAAATTTGAGAGTTTATAATCAATCTATCTCGATAGTTTAAAGGTAATCTACTACGTTAGCTTGATTAGTCGGTTAATTAAGATTAGGTATATTAAAGTAATATTTGATTATAGACAAATTTTGTTGTTGGCGAGTGTAGAGTTTTATTTTAAAAAGCTTAAAATTGCTTCAAACATAATAAGATACAGTAAATGGCTACTTTATTAATTTAATATTTGTAACTAAGAGAGTTTTTACTCTGTTTTTACAAAAAGCTTAACTAAGATAAAAGCAGTTTACATGATGCAATCATTAAAAGTTTAATAGTTTGCTTTATTGAATCGTATTATCTTAAAAACTGCAGCGTCTGTAAAAATAATTATAAGCCACGTGACCACTTTGCTTATAAAATTTAACAACTCAATTGGTTTTTATTATTTAACATCTAAAAAGTTTAATTAGCAAATCTGTAAAACAAGCAGAGCTACAATTATTGTCCTAGAATATCATCCTTTGTAACCTCATATTGTCCAGCAAAGTAACTTGTAAAACTACTCTTTTCCAGTGTGAAGCATCTTTGTTTGCTTTATCCAAAAAAGCAGGTGGCATTTGTCCAAGTGCTGTTGGTTGTACCTTTTGTTGTTTAGTTTAAAAACTTGGTAGTCGTCTTACCTCAGCAAATTTTGCTATTTATTTCAAATCTATTCAGCTTGAAGTTGGTGCTGAAAATAACTGTGAAGCCGCAGTTTATGCTAGCAGAACAGATTTTCGTAAAAAAAACCGGTTCTGAAATATTACTCCAGGTCAACATTAAAAATGCTTTTAAATAAATTGAAAGAGATATGCTTTTTAAAATGTTAAGAATATAATTTCTGAACTATTCCTTTACTTTTCTCAATGTTAGACAGATCCCTCAAATTTGTTCTACAAGAAGCACCTGATTTCTTCCTTAACTGTATGCCAACAAAAAAATCTACTTAGTCTCGCAATCTTTAGCTTTTTGATTTAGCTTGTCATTAATAAATTGGTCTCTACCTTAACACTTGGTACTTAGATAATAGCGCATTTACTAAAATTTTTAAACATTTATTAATGAATTTAAATTGCTAGATTTTTTCAAATGTAAAGATAAGGCCGTCGTCTTTTTTCTAAAGCAGTTTTAATTTCTTGTTTTGCATCTTTTTGAATCTCTGTTACATCTTATCGCTACTAAATTTCTAGAAAATTTTTGTATTTATCAAAGAAATTTTACAAAATAAATTTCTATATAATCTTCCTTCTTCTTTAAAATTATTTTAAATGTCCAAACTTAATTATTATTTAGGAACATATTAATTTTAGAGACAAAAAAAACACACACAAAGCTTTTGATAACAAAATTAAAACTACACTACAAAAACTGCTAAATATGCCTTCCTAAACTACCTTGGATTCTGGTTTTATTTTCTCTGGATCTGGGTGGTTTTGGTGTTTGTTCTGTTGCAGATGTGTTATTGCCAGTTTTTCTAGCTTAAGTTTCTTACACTTTAGATCTTATAAGCGCTATCTTTCTGCAATTTTTACCTGTCGATTTCTGTAAAATTAAATAGAAGAGTGAAACTTTGGCTTTATAAACAAAACGTTTTTCTGCACCTGTAAATGAAAAACTTCAATTTTCAAAAAAAAAATTTAACTTTTCTTTTTCATTCTTCCGGCGACCACTGACAGAGATAAGTTGGTACCATGCCAAACAAATTTTAACGTTTACTATAAGCCTTAAAAAAGAATCAATGATTCGAAATATGATTCGAAACGTTGGCCTTATAAGATAGTTTTTTTTCTGCCTTGTCCACTTCCCCGTAACAACAATTTTCGAATATAAAAAGAATAGACGTAATTCACCAAAATAAAAAATTTAACGTTTTGTCGGTATCCTCACAGCTCTGACAATAAGCAACTTTATTAGTTGCTTTTCAACACAAATCTGGTGAATAGTTAAGAGCTTTACCTTTTCAAAAATTTGCCACCACTTTGGACAAATATGTACTATAAATTTCTGCTTGTTCAGGAACCTCTAATGAAATTGTCAACCTTATTTACGCAATTGTCGATTGTTTAAATTAACATGGTTTATCTTGTATCAAAAGCAGTAAATTTTCTTCTTACAATAAAATAAATATATTCTTAAAGCGTGCGTTTATATTGTCTGTTACTTCGTGTATTTTCGAACTACCTAATTTGTTAAAATTTGACGAAAAACTACCATTACGTCTTGCAAGAATGACTATTTTTTGGAACAGAATCTTCTAATAAATGCTCCAATGGTGGTTTATTTGGCATTTTTGCATAAGTCCTCAAGCACACCAAATACAAAATATTGACTAAAGAATGAATTCTTCGATTTTACTCTACTAACTTTTGGTACATAAATAATAGAGGTTAAAGCACTTGTAAATACGTTTAATAATTTTCTACGACAAGAAGCAGGTGCAAAAAATATTCAGAAATTGCTTCCAGTATGCCTGAGACGGTTAATAAAGAAACTAGACTTGAAAGCTTATATAGAGCTAGCTAGAAGTACTAGAACTTCAGTTAGCTATAAAAAAAAAAGGTACTTAGATATACTCGTAGCAGTAATGCCTGAAATTTGTGAGTTTTTTAAAATATCAGAAGTAGCAGAGTTAAGTTTTAATTTTTTCATAATTGATTTGCTTCAGGAAAACTAATATTAAAGTATTGTTATTGTAACAGCTACTAACTACATTGTTGGTTTAAAACGCAAACTTTTTAGCGTAGTTTGTAACTGAATTTTGCACAGTTATTTCTGACAGTTTAGGTGACAACAATCTTCATTTTTGTTTAAGTTTGTTTTAACTCTACGATTTTTCTATCACTCTTTATTATATTTTATGTTAAAATTTATTAAAGTACTTATTATAATTGTTAATGTTTTATAATCAAATATTTAGTTTGGTTCAATTTAATTAATTTACAAATAAATTTTTAATTTTTTTATCTTGCGTTTTTAATTCTGATTTCCCTTGGAATGTAGGAAAAACTATTTACATTCCGTCGTCAAGAGAAATTAATAAATGACTAGTATTGACCATTTATTTTTAGATGTTTGGGGTATTTACATTATTGGAGCAGTAAAATAAACTTTTTTTGTAAGTGTGTAAAAATTTTGTTAAATCATCTGCTGCTTCTCGTAATAATAGCTATTTGTTTCCCGACCGTTCTCATAATAGAAACTCATATTTTAAATGTGTCTAGCACTCCGAGTGAATTTCGTTTCGTAATTGCTCGAATTTTGTTTTTGTTTTGATATCATCTCGAAATTTGGTTGTGAGTAAATAGAACCCACCGGGCTCAGTAGCGCTATGAAACCGTTCATCAAAGCTGAGCAAATGCAGCAATTCATCGTGTCGATAATGATCATTTATTTCGTCGCATAGTAAATGTCTGCTCTGGCTTGGTTTGGATGTAACCGATTCATAATTGCACCCGTTCCGCAGATAAATTGCATCGGACTAACTCTCGTCATTAGAAAACCAAAATGGTATCAGTGAAATTCCGTTTTTAATAAAAACCTTCTGAGTGGCTCTTGCAATATTTCCAGTTTCATTTCAAGTTTTTGCATTCGTAATGCATTTTTAACAAGATTGGGTTTTTACCACAAACACGTAAAATTGAATTTCTCAAATTAAAAAACAACAAGAAGAAAACAAGTTTCTTGCACGTCCATATTTCGGTATTTGGGGATGATTTATTCAAGCCGCAATGCAAAGCTCTTGTGTTAAACAAATGCCAAGAATATACGAGGACATATTTTCTTGTATATCACTAAATTCTTCACCGGACGATTCCAGACATAAGTTCCAACGATAAATTGGAAGATGAAGTAAAAACCACCGGACTCATAAATATGTAGAATTCCTGGGATAATAGCGTACGTGAGGTACAATACACAGCAGGATCATTGCTGATGCATACCGCGACTTTGCCTGACCTTGCTCCACATACAAATTGCCGCCAATAACGCCACCTATACAACAATTTTAAAACTCCACAAACGCACACAGCATCCTTAAGTCAACATTTTAATTTCAGAACACTCTGCATTGCGTATTACGCCCTTTCCCAACTTTTTAACAGGGTTTCTGAGTCTGTCACCTTTATAGGAATAAGTGAACGGTAAAGTTTAGATAGGATCCACATTATTTTTAAACCACTTAAACTTCCCGAGCAGCGAAACTTTCAAAAAGGGATCATTTTATTTCATAAAATTTGATGTTTCTGTTTCGTATTTCAAGTTTGAAGCGTACTAAAAAAATTACCGATTTATGAAATTACACAAATCTGATTAAATCAGGATAAACAATCAATTTGGAATATAATTACTACCGATGTCTAGCGATTTGTTAGAGCATTATCCTGTTCGGATAATTTATCACAAGTGTGAGTGTGAGTATAAATCAATTGAATTATTTAATAAAAATCTCATGTCACAGTCTCACAAGCAATAGACAAAATAAAAAAATCAACATTTTTAAAAATAATTTTAAGCCGCTTATCTAAACTTAAATATATTTGATGTAAAGAAAACCAAACTCTTTAAGCGATAAACTAAGCACTGTTCTTCATAATTCATAAAAAAACTTATCGCGCTTAAAAAAACGGAGCTGCTTTGGCAAAGATTTTGTTGTTTCTTACCAGTTTGTAGTAAGTAGTTTAACTAACAAAATGCTTTTCGTAAATGAGCCAAATGGAGAATTGAGAGTATGAACATACTCGTTTTAAATATTTTTACATTTTAATTTTTTCTCAAATACATAAAAAAACATAAATGAGATTTTTATTTTATAAAATTCTACAAACAATGTAGGAATTATAATCACTGAGATTAAGTGCAGTAAGTTGCAGCAATGTGTGATTTTAATTTTTTTTTAATAGTCCTACCTGGTATTCTGAATAATCGCGAGCTGGCATCAATATGAATGGCTACTTAGAAAATAAAATATTTGAAAATGTTGCTGCATTTTTTTAAGACATTGTTAAGATAGAGCTTAGAATCAGGTAAATTTTATCTATTATTTATTTTTTTCAATTAATTAATAAAAACAACAAGGATTTTTACAAAGCTTCTAAGTACTTTTATTTGACAATTCAGCAAAACTGGTTATCTTGTGCAAGACATCGTGCAACGTTTGAAAGGCGATGGGAACATTGGTTGAGCTTAAAATTTCAGATGCCACTCTCTTCACAACAAATAATTAAAGCATCAGTCTTTAGTCATCAAAATAAATTCAAGAATTTTCGCCGAAGTAGACAAATGGTTGCTTTGCAGAATCGTCAACTAAAAGTAAGAAAAGAAAGGTTGAAGATTTCGTTTCCAGCTTAAACCCAAACACAATGAAAAATGCGGCTAACAATTTAAGCATTTTGAACTTCCACAAGTTGTGAAGAATTTAACTGTTTAACACCAAAAGAAGCCTTAGTACTCAAGCTAGATTTAAATTTTTTTGTACAAAATTTTGAGACTAGTAGTTAATAGTCGTCCTAAAAATTGTTTTCTTAATTGGTATTCAAGTGAAAAACTGAAATAGCTAATTTTACCATCTAAATTGTTGGTGACTGAATTTTCAAGAGAAATCAATTTAGAAGACTTGCTTAGTATAACTTTCCAAAATATTTTGGTGACATTAACTGTTTGAAGAAATATTAATGCAACTTTGATTTGTAAATAGTGCTTTGACGATACTTTAGGGCACAGCGAATATAAACAAAAATTCGTAGAAAACAAAACAGACGAAATTGTTTTCTTTATCGCATATTTTTTTTAAAAACTACATAGTTGCAAATGATGAGAGTGAGTTGTAAAACAACACAAGGCCTTTTTCGACTTTGTACTGTAGACCAATTTAATTTCTTTTTATGAAAGAATCTTCAAAAGTTGTAAAAGATAAAGAAGCCTAATTTTATGCTGCAATTAGTTGACTTAATTATCACAAAATTTTTGGTAGGTTCATTTGAGGTAGAATTAAATTTTACATTACATTTTACTATGGTTGATGGAAGTGTCATTAATATATTATCAGATACAAATTCTACCTCAAGTGTTATGCCTGTGGGGCTACGCCTAAAGAAATGAACCAAGAAAAGGTAGGTGAAAAACCTTCTAAACCTGAACATTACCGCTTTGGTTTGTCTACTTTACACGCTTGGATAAGGTTATTTGAATGCTTGTTATTTCTTATAAATTGCCAATAAACCAGTGGCAAATGAAAGGAAACCAAAATAAAAAAATATATAAACAGAATAAAATTAAAATTCAACAAAATTTTAAACAAAAGATGGGTCTTTCAGTAGACAAACTTAAGCCGGGTTTTGGTTTTAGTAATAATGGAAACCCGGCTAGAAAGCTTTTCTTACAGCTTAAATTAAGCAGCGAGTTTATTGGAATTAATAAAAATTTTATTGAGAAATTTGCAGTTATTATTATTACTAAATAGTGAGCAGAATTGTTGAATGAAACTACAGCATTGTATCTCTTTCTTTACAGTTGGTATTACATGCTGATTTCGCTGCATTAAATTTTAATTTATGGTTGCAATATAATTGATAGTTTTGAGCTACAGGTGCTAAAGGTGCTTTACCAAAAGATGCATTAAAATCACGTTATAAAGAAATAAGAAAAATAAGACTTGAACATACAAGAAACACGTCTAGAATTAATTCAAACATGGATTTGCTAATGTCATCACTTTTGAGTTCCGATTCATCACTTTCAGGCAAAAGAAAAATTGCCACACAAAAAACAACTAGATTTAACAACGAAATCATTAAACCTACTAACTGATAATGACGACTCTGATACAATTTCCGATTAGGAAACTTTTGATATGAAATTATTAAATGACTATCAATAGCTTAAGTAAGGATGAGAATTTTTATTATAAATAAAAACAATTTTTACTTTATTTATTGTTAAAATCTTAAAAAAATATTGTTAAAATGCAAATTTATTCTTTGTTTTTTATAAGTTGACTGTTTTTTTAATAACTACGCGTCTATAAAACAGATTTAGATTTTTATCCATTTTTCCCCATAACATTGTGACACTGTGCGTCGTCCTCAAAAATTATTCTAACTTAAAAAACTAGAGTTTTATTTAATTTAATTAATTAATATAAATTTTAATTTCAGATTATTGTTCTTAACCTAATTGTTGTAAAAGAAAGTTATATTTACTGATAACTTAAATTTTACTTTAAAGTATATCAAAATTAATATACTTGTTAGTATTATTAAATCTTGTAACGAAATTCTCCACACACAACTAAATAGAGTTGAAAATTCGAATTTGTATAGCGGATCAGTTTGCGAACCAAGTAAAATACTGAATTAACAGAGCCGACATTTTACTTTGTTATTCATACAAGAACAGATTTTCCACATTTTTTTTTTTTAATTACAAGGTTCAGCTGCAAATAATAGTCTAACAGAATTTTACAAGTTGTTAATTGTTGTCAAACAACAGCAAGACAGAATCAGAAAAAAGTTCTTTTGTAATTTTAAAAACACAGGACGCTCTTAATCCTTGTTAAATAATAATATCAATTTTTTCGTTTTACAAACCATCTAATTGAGCATTTTTTTGTCGAAGACCATAAATCAATTTGAGTATTATTTAATAAGATCTATGTCGTAAAATGTTTTTCTTACCGGTTCTGGGCACGTAGAGGTTGAGATAGAGGCAGTCTTCGCTTTCATTGGCAAGTAGAGGCAGGAGTTTCTCCAAGTAGAGCAGTCTTCCTCTTGGGAATTCCAGCAGGGCTTCCGACCTGTTTCCTATATCCGGAGGTCGCTGCGGACACACAGCACCGAACCGATCCGCTAGTCGGGTGCTCTTCCATATCGAAGGCGTTACTGGTGGCATATACCTAAAAGAGAAAAAATTGATACGGGGAGATTGTTTATACATCTTTATCAGGTGCCGGAATGCGGTAAACGTAAATTATTCATGGCCCAAAGCGTAAGAAAGGAATAACCGAAGACCCGAATCGGTAGAAAAAATCAGAAATATTTTTCTGACGCCACTGGCGAGGATGTAATCACAATAACAGAGGATCTCATTTGATTTCGGCAAATTCTTCTTTAATCTCCTCTCCAGTGCAATAAATTCTGGTTAAGCACCCGATCAACTTTTTCATCCCGAAACTTTCAAACAAACCCACTCGATTTTTGCACTTTCACTTTGGTTTTAATTAAATAGTGTGCAAATAGTCCACTGCCGCGCCTGGTAAACCTTCATTTTCAGTTCGAGGAATTCGGGCGGTAAATTTTCTCCACTTGAATAAATTCAACGAATTCCTACAAATTTAATCAATTCTTTTCGATCTCGCTTCTAAAGCGACAAGATCCTTTATGCAAATGTTAAACTGCTATATCCTTCAATTCGTATTAGCCTAGTTATTCTGAACGACAAATATGTTCGATCCGGAACAAATCTCTTGTCAGAAATATATTTTGATTCTTACAATGTACACAGTTGGGTAATTCACATAAATTATTTTTTGTTCTTTTAAACATTCCATCAAATATTACAGTAAGGTAATGTAGAACCTCGGTTAAAATGTAAGACTTTTATATTGATATTTACATGAGTAAATTATTGTAATTTTAAATTATTTAGTGACTTAATACAACAGAAATTAAAATGACCTGCAAAAAATTTTTTTTTTTAATTTATTATAATTTTAATTTTGACTTTAAATATCTTTTCTATCGATCTATGGGCGTAACTAATAATAGCTTCGTGGAATTTAACGCTACAGCATGACTCATGGTGTGGTATTTACTCAAACTATTTACCTGAAACTTTTTTTCTTTGAGAATGATTGTAATAATATATAGTATGTCTCCAGATCGACTTTAAAAATAAGAAAAAATTTTTTTTATTTTTAATTTCTCAGCAACTTTTATAAATAATAATTTAAAAAATATCATATAATTTCCAAAATATTAAACGAGTTCGATTAGAGGTGACTACAATTTCTTCCCAATTTAAGTTTTACTGAACTACAAGACTAGTAAAGCTTAATAAGAATTTAGTATTCTAAAAGCTCCTCCTAGCAAACTGTTCTGTTAATTTTTGGTATTTGCTAAAGTTTAGTCAGAAATGTATTATCACGCCTTGATTTTAACGAGACGTAAACGTTGCAGCAAATTGCTTTCTGAATACAATAATTAGCTAAGTTAGTTGTAAATAAGGAAAGTTTTAGAGCTTTAAAGCTCTTACTCTACATGCATTACAAGTAATTAGACACTATATTCAAATTGCACACTAAAAAGATTATTATCTTAGTTATTACAATATCAGTTTTTTTCTCATGTACTTTCAGCTAATGCACGATTCAAAATTTATACTTTCCTTCCCAAAGAAGCTTTTCATCTCATTCATAACAAATTTACAAACATTATCCCACATTATATAGATATTATGCAAAGGAATCTCCCTTGCTTCCTTTCTGTATGGTTTTCTGATCATCATTTATGCCAACCCGTCGTTCGTTTAAATTTAATTAATTACAAGCGAAAAGCAATGTAAATTAATTTTTAACAAAACGTCTCAGTTATCGCGCAAATTGTCGGTATTAGGGTGACACCAGCTGATAAAAATCGATTTTTGATTAAGTTTGAACGAGACTCGTCATATCCAATCATATCAATATGCTATTAACCAAGTTCGCAAGCAACACGTTGCGTTGGTGAAGTATCAAGAGACCCATCTTCACGGTATATGAAACGTCTTGCTTGATACAAATCGAAAAATACTGCACTTTTCCACTTTAATCAGTTTCTTTTAGTCTCGAGAGAACAGAATTCATCATTGTCACTGAAGGTCCTCGAGCCTGTCTGAAGAGTTTGTTCGGCAGATTTCCCATCTGCTCAAAATTATAGTGTCGATTAGGCGTCCCAAAAGAGCACTAAACTAAAATTTTTAACTACGTAATTTTACCGTTTTTAAACGCTCGAAATTTTTGAAATAAATAAGACACTTTGTTGGAAATATTACGCGGCGAGCTTAAGACTTGCAAAATAACGAAGCGCCATCTATCTTGTACCCTTTACTAGTAAAAGAGTGGTCTCTCGAGGCCCATTTTGCACTTCTTGTTTACTTAAGCTTTGTTAATAACGTCTCGCTTTCTTCACCAACGTTCTAATTGCGGTAAAATAAAACTGTTTCCAGAATTAGGTAAATGGAAATACCAAGAGATCGTCTTATTCATCGCAATAAAACAAATGACAAGATTATGTTAAGTGTGTTAAATGGAACTAACTTAATCTTTTTCCATAGAACGACGCTAACGAAATTAAATTTCATAATCCGCCACTAAAATACGTGCTTTAATTACGTTAATGCTGACTTTAAAAATATGCAAATTCGTCAAAAATTCTTGAATATATTAGAACCTAAAAGCTACAATTGTTTTTTAGTTTGCTTTGTTCTATTCTTGGATTTAGTAGTTGATGGAACGTTTCTAAAGTTAAACACTGGAATACCTACTACAGAGTTAATTGCAACTAGTTTAATGATGTTAGACGGTGATGCACAAGGGACAAGTAATGATGGTTTGTCACAGTCAACCAGATTAAATGCGAAATTGCAATTTTGTTGATTTAAGTAATGAAGTTTTTGAATATATGCTGAGACAAATTTTGCATTTTGTAATTAAGTTTTCACACAGATTTCACCTTTTTTAAATTCTCTTTTCAATTATAGAAGTCGTCTATTGTAAATACCAGCAACGAGGCTCTAAACAGACACAAAACCAGAAGGTTTTATACTGTTTCAGCGTTTTGAACTTTCAAACTTTAGCAGAATTAATCCGATTTTTAATTTTTATTTTTTAAAATATTTATAATTATCAAAGAATGCAGTCTATTCGGACTCTATTGTAATAGTTCAAAAGTAACTGTATAATTCGTCAATATATACGTCAAGCTACAGGCTGGGCTAATAGGATAGAATGTTTATAAAAATAATATAGAGATTACTGGTAGTATCTTTGTTTCCATAAAAGATTAAAAGAATTCGGTGTTGTGATTGGTTGCTGCTACAGAAAAGTGTTAAAATTTGCGATAATACCGGTAGTATCTCAACATGAAATTAGCTCATAACACTTTAAACTCTGCTTTACTGCCTAGTCAATAAAAAACACTGACGTATTGACTTGTTACTAAATGTAACACATTTCGTTTGTTAAAAAACTATTTTCAGACAAAATAAACGATAACAGATATATTTTATAAAAAAAAATCGACAAAAGAAATCTAAGTTCTATTTTTTTGTATATTTTAATAATGTTTTTTTATTTTTATTTAACTTTTTTGAAGATTTAACATTGTTTTTCTTATAATAAGATTTTTGCAGAAGTTACCCTTAAAGGCTTGCCTCTACTTTAGATTCTCTGCACATTATCTGAAAAATTAATTCACCCTAGTTTAGTACTCCTTTCCATCACTGCTGAAATAATTTTAATGTCTCATATCTCTAAAAATATCTCAACACACATTTTGAAATCGAGGTCGTGCGCTGAATTATGTCCCACTATAAATTCGGCGCATTTGCATTTCAATTCCTCTCTGTGTAATCTGGAACGTACCTAAGACTGCCGACGGGCGGCGTCGCATAGGGAACCCCCAGAAACGCCTCGACGGGTGGATTGATGTGAATCATGACACCCCGAAGGGGTCCGTATTTAGTCCGCACCAGCCGCGTACTGTACTTGTGCACCAGGAGGGAGGCGCCGGCGCCTGACTCCTCCACCAGGACCACTATCACAATCACCCACATGGCACGGAAAAACGCGGAAACGGAACTCAACTGTCTCGAAAGAAGCGTTCGTTGCACACGCATGACGTCACCAACGATGACGGGCACAGCTTTCACGCTGCTGCTCCTGCTGATGCTGCCTCATTATCCCTGCGATTCCATCTGAAAAAGAAAATTACAATTTTAATTAATCGGATTTACTCAAAAAAAGATTTAAACTTCCGCTGAAAGAAATTAGATAATATTTCACTCGGAGGTTAATGTAAGAAACCTCAAAGTTAGTGTTGTACATTTAAACTGAGAGATCTAGTCCTTTTCGCAATGTATGAGTTTGCCTAAATGATATATACATGTAAATTTACTCTTCTTGTATTACACACAAGAGAGATTAATACCTAATCTATTGGTTTGTTTCAACTGTTTGCTCTATTTAATATGTAAATATACAATTTCAATAATTAGGTAATATTCTATTGTATGTAATTTAATTTATAGATGATCTCGAATTGCAAATAGATATAATTAAATTCATTCTCTAGTTTAAACAATAAACAATAAAATTATAAAATTGGATGCCAACACATTTACCATTTCTTGTATTTGCCAGCACTACCAGAAGATAGCGTTTCCGACACTAGTTTCCTCTAGCTCTTATTTAATTACATAAAAATTTAAGAAAAAAAAATACTCAATTACCTGAAATTAACGCAATTCATAATTAAGACTATTGTTGCATTTTAAATAAAATTTTAGCTGTAATGCCTTGACTTTTATTTTAGAAATGCTGCTAATTTGGTGTAAAATAAAAATAAAATCATTTCTATAATTGTGAGGCAAATTGACAACACTGAATAATTAGACTAAAGCTCGAAGTTGTTTCGGGGTATTTGCTCCTTATCAGTACATTTTAGAACAAGAATTGATTGGAAAACTCGCTTATATGAAGCGTAGTAGTCGTGTAGAAAAACACAATGTGCCATCTAACAAATATTGTTGGAAGATAGCAGGTTTTGGCATAATAATGTGGCCACTTTAGCTCTCGCTCGGCCATCACTGTAGCCAACCTCTACAATTAGAGAAAAACAACTACTTCGGGGGCTAAATAGTAACATCTATGAGCCCAATTAGCTCCACACTGAAAGTACACTGCCTTTAAATAATAAAAGATTTAAAAATTTGTTTACATAATTTTTTAAATTACAATGAAAAAACTT
Organism: Tribolium confusum; assembly: GCA_029207805.1. Classification (NCBI taxonomy): domain Eukaryota; kingdom Metazoa; phylum Arthropoda; class Insecta; order Coleoptera; family Tenebrionidae; genus Tribolium; species Tribolium confusum. The sequence continues at coordinate 6,106,689 of JALGAY010000004.1, forward strand.
ATCAATGTTATATTAACAGAACTTTTGTAAGAAATAATTAATTAATCTATTAAAACCTTTGTGTGATGTTGTCAAAAGAAGAAACCACAAGAGAAAGCACCACTGAAAGCACTCAACCAAAATTGTTTCGGCTTCGAGTCAAATTGTCAAGAAATTAATGAAGCTGAGTCACATCTATCAATCTGTGAAAAAAAACGCCATAAAGAAATAGTGGAAAAAGACAAAAAAGAAGACGTAAAAAAACTTCAAATAAACAAGTAGTATGCAACAACAAGCCTTGAAGAAGCCACTAGGAACTGATAACGATGGTATAGACCTCCATCGTCAACTTTGTGACGATCATCAGATATTTAAATATCCTAGAAAAGTTTCTATGTCAGCTCTAAAAATCTTCCTTGTAACATAGACGCTGTTGACAAACACCAAAAAACTACTGTTTCTATAAACTGCTTGGTGTATAGATCTTTTAATATATTGTTGAAAATCGGATTTTTTTTTGGCTCTTCTACATTTTTTTTATACCACCATCAAGTCCTTCAAAACACAAGCAAAGTTCATCTCTAAGATAATTCTCTACATTAGATGTCTGAACAAAGTTTATTTTTGCATCATTTTTACTATTGTTCTGGTTGTTGTATGGTAAAGAAGGCTCAATACCAGATCTGGAAAAGAGTGGACCAAAATTTTTAATTGAGAAATTTTTAGTTTATAATTGTATTTTTTGATTCTTGACAATAAACTATTAGTTTGCAATTAATTCTAAACTATACCTTTGATTTCTTAGAGTTAATTGTACTAAACGTGGCTCATTGTGATGTTCTGTTTATCTCTGGTTGCCTTGCTTTTTTTCCTACATTCTATGTCTTCCTTAGTTTAGGTTTATCAACATCTTTCAGTAATAGATTGATTTTCTTTAGCATGAAATGCAACTGTTTGAGAATAATTGGTTTTGCAGACTAATATAACCCTAGTAGAATCATTCTAATTATAAGAATTTCGGTATATTTTTTATTTTACACATTTTTATACACAAAACTAAAGTATCTCAGCATAAACAAAAAAAATAAAAAAAATTTTGTAAAACAATTTTTTAACGACTTACATTATTCTGTTAAAAATGTTGCAGAAAAATTATGTAATCATTGAAAATTTTTATGATTCACTATTTTTTACTAGATCAATCTCTCTATGAAATTTGGTTACAATCTATCAATTTGTTCTAGAAAATTCTAATGATTCTAAAGTATATTTATATCTAATTTATGCAGTAGGTATTGAAACAAAAACACTTTGTTTATTAATTTTTTAAAACAAAATTTCAGTCGACAGATCAAGATGATTTTAAGCGGTAAGTTATTTTGTATTTTTTGGCAAATTGTAATGATCTAAAATAGTTATACTAACCACCTCAAGACGTAAAACAAAGCGCTAAATTCAGGCTCATACAAAATTGCCGAAAATTTGAGTGAAGTGACTCCGGTACAAAACTCATTGGGTTATCAACTTTTATTAGAGTCTAGCTAATTTAGCAATACTTTAATAACAATAAATGTAAGAAATCCTCAAAATTTTTACCTTCTGACTGACCAAACATTGGTCATAAGGCAAAAAATTCCAAAAATTGGGCATTTGAAGGTACGCTTTTAATTTGTACTTTTCTTTAATTTTATTTATTAAATGTATAAATCTAGAAAACTTTTAGTTAGTATTTTGCAAAGTTTTTTTATCTCCTTTTTTGTAATAAAATTGTATAACCAACAACGGTGTAGAAAATTAAATATCTTATATCTCAGTTAAAAATCAACTAAATTCTACGAAATTTTAGGTGAAGGTAGATTGTGCAGCTCGTCAATAGGTTGTCAAATTTTAGCTCAAAATATTTAATACTTCAGCTGCAAAAGAAGAAAAACATATTGCCAAAAAGTTTCATTTTTAGGCACATGTGCAGTTCAATTCTAAACTGTTCTAAACTCTTGGAACAAAATTAGGTATCTTGGTTTCAATTTTTTTTATTTTTATATTACAGAAGCAGTTCCGATCATCGCAAATATGGTGAACGTCCATACTATCGCTACTAGTTCCTAATGACTTCTTTGAGGCTCGTTTTTGTTCATGGCTTGGTGTCTTGTGATGCTACTCGTCTCCTTCTACGCCGTTTCGCCGTTCTTCTCTTATGACGTCTTGCTTCTTTAATTGCCACAGATGACTCAGCTCTACTGTTTTGTTCAACATTTGGCTCACTTGGAACCGAAATAGTTTTAATAGAATGTTTTCTGTTAGTGGTATGCTTGCGGTAGTGATGTTTTCGCCTACATTTCTATGACATTCTATATGCTGTTTTGATGGATTGATAATCAATAAATAGATAAATAAAAAATCACTTTTTAATTGTTTCAATTATTGTTTATTTACGTCCTATTACAGTGTTACAGAGAAACCACAGCCGTGTGAATAAATCTTTTTTGAAATTGACGTTTCTTTGCTCACTTTATAACCTTTATACTAACAAGTCCTTCAAAAAAAAAAGTTCAAAACCAAATCTCTCTCAAAAAAAAGCAAAATAATTTAATTCAAAAACTTTTAGTTTGAAATTTTACTCTTTGATTCTTACGTCATAACTCAGCAAAAAAATGTTAGCCATCAAATGATTCTAAATTTTATCAGGGTTATACCCTAATTTTTTAAAGTAAAAATTGACTTGCAAACTGATCTAATCCCTCATCCTAATTGGTTATAATTTTGTTATATCTTTATTTCAAACATAATTTCAAGGCCAAAACAACTTCTCGTAAACAAAGAGAACAAGAAAAAGTAAAACAACTTCTAAACAACTCGCTTTTAACTATTAAAAATATTGCAAAAAAATATTTATGAAAACTACTCAAAATTTTGAATCCAAAATTTTATCATTTGCTCTTTTTTGATCTCAGGTTGATCTAGTAACCTCTCTACAAAACCTTTTGACTTGTTCTAGAAAATTCTGTGTTCCAAAATATATTTTTATCTAATATATCCAGTAGGTTTTGTGAAAAACAAAAGATTTGTTTATCAATTTATTAAAACTAAGTTTTAGTATGATTTCAGTCGCCAGATTATAAAAATCAGAAACCGTAAGTTATTTTACATTTTCTTGAAAATTATAATAGCCTAAAATAGTTATAATAACCACCCCAAAACGTAAGAGAAAGAGAGAGCGCTAAATTCAAGCTTATACAAAATTGCCGAAAATTTTAAGTAAAGTGACTCCAGCTTAAAAACTCATTTGAGTTATTAATTTTTATTAGAGTTTAGCTACTTTGGCAATACTTTAATAACAATAAAAACCCCAAAAAGGGTCTTTTGAAAGCCACGTTTTTGGTTTTTATTAGCTTTTTAACCATCTAAATTTTCAACAAAGCAACAATAATTGTAAAAATGAAGTAAAGAATTATTTTTTTTTAATTATTATAGTTAAAAATCATCTAAATTTTCTATAATTTTAGGTGAGAGTAGTTGATGTAGTTCGTAAGCTACCAAATTCCAGTTTAGCTGCAAAGAAAACTAAAAAATTTTTTCAAAAAATTTTATTTTTATTTTTTTGTTCTACAATCAATGTTACGCTATTTATAGAATGTTAAAGTTTTAAAAATTTCTTACATTTTTATTACTAAAATATTTCCAAAGTGTCAAAACTCTAGTCAAAAATTTTATAACCGAGAGAATTACATATCATTAACAAAAGTCCACCAAAACATTACATATCTTGCGTTTCAAATTTTCTTTTTTTTTTTTGATATTACAGAAGCAGTCCGGATCGTCACCAAGACAATAATGGAGCTCCATAACATCGTTCTTAGTCCTTAATGGCTTTTTAAAAACTTGTTTGGCACATGGCTTGATCACCTGTGATGACTTCCACCTTCTTCTGCGCTTTTTCAAGGGTCTTTTTCTTCGCCGTCTTGTTTCCCAGACTGGTGCAAGATGTGTGACTCAGTTTTACAGCCTTTTTTACTGCTGGACTTACTCGAAACAGAAATAGTCTTGGTAGAGTACTACTTTCGAAAAGTAGAGGGTTTGTCTCGTCTTCGCCTCTCTCGTGGTTTTTTTTCGACGATCTTCCATATGGTGTTTCGATGGATTGATTATAAATAAATAAATAAACAAATAAAATTTTTGTTTAATTTTGATAAAAGCATCGTTTCTTTTCAAGGTGGGGTAATTTAAAAAAATATATATTAATAAATAAAGTCAAAATCACAAGTTTAATTAAAACAAAATTTTTAAGTAACAGTAGGAAAACACGCTTTTGGAAATCTACTGGTCAAAATTATACAAAAAGTTAGAAAATGTTTGAAAGATTGAAATCAGAATTCGTGAATATGTAAGAAGAATAGAAAAGTACAAGTATACAGATATCACCAAGATTTTAGCTGCTTTTGCTTCTCATATCTGGCTTTTGGTCATTTTTTTTTTGCTACTGGTAACTCTAAGATTTTTCAGTTTTGCAAAAAAAGTTATTTTTAAAAATTTTTGTAAGCTTTAAACATTTCAAATTTTTTTTATAAACCTTTTCAATAATCTTTAAATGATCAATTAAACTTTGATTTATTATTTTTTTTGTTGTTCAGTGATTTGTTTCTTTCAATTTGTTGCTTGTTATACTTTTTGAAACAGCTAATTTAATAATAGACTTTGCTTAGCGTCAAAACCGGTCAAAATTTTGTTATTGGAAGGTCTATTATCTCAATTATGTTGGGCCACTTGTGTCCTTTCTGTAATAACTGTAATAACTTAATTACTGGCAGGAGATACATTCACATAGCAGATAACATTGTTCGATTTTAATAATTACAGTCTCTTTTATCTGCATTCTCTTTGTGAAAATTCCCAATAAAAAGCAAAGCTGAGATGAGGGAGATAATCACTGATTGATATAAAACCAACTTTTCTACCAGAACAATAAACTACCTTTAGCAACATCCTCCGCAACAAAAAAATTCCGTACAGTTTGAAGCGTTGAATTATAAATCTCTGTCACCCTTTAGTGAAAGAAAAAATATACAGATAGCGTCCGAAGAATAGCCAGCGAGCACAATTATCACATTATCTTAATTGAGTCTGTGGGAAAAGAAAAACCGCATTTTCCGAGCGAGGGAAAACAGGGCGCTGTGCGATACCACTTTTGAATATTTGCTGGTCTTATTAAACTAACAACGTCAGTAATAAGACGTAAAATTTGACGGTTATTATTGCATTAGTGTAAATTTACCTTGAGGGCGGGTTTCGAGGGGCTTAATTTGTGCGTCGGGTTTTCCATTGAAGACACCTCTAACGAGGAACATGCCGAGAGTCTTTCGTCGAGCATTCCATTTTCTCATCACATAATTAAGTTTCAATTAAGCGAACAAAAAGGTAAATCGTCTTCATAAAGAAACGAGAAACCAAATTTAATTTTGACATGAAATAAGGTCATCTATCTATATCGAAGCTTTTGAGACGAGCTTTGCATTAAAACAGCGAGGACCCACAAGCCATCTGTTACCGAAACATGTCCATTTCTGAATTTCCTGCGCCGTATGTCGAAACTTCCGCTCAAACTCTGACTACTTTATAGAGAAGTCCATGTTCGCATCTGTCTCTTAACTCATATCACAATCCCAACAATTTTTACAAAATTTTCCTCTTCTTTCATGTTTTGATTTTTGCAGTCTAGTCACTCTTTAACAATTCCATTTTCACTAAAACCTAATTTAGTAACTCGAAAATTGAATAATCAGCCTTTAAGTTTTGTTGCCTTTGTTCGCAAATTTATTCTCGATTCATTCTTCATCCCGATCTGGAATTGAAAAGGACTCAGTTTCACAGCGTCATTTATCTTGCTTCGAATGCACCACCTGCAACAAATATTCCGAATTTATTTGCATTCCAAACTTTATTTCGTATTTCTTTCAACATAAATGTGCCAAAATTATCCAAATTATCGAAACAGAGCACAACAAAACAAAATTTTGAAAATTATTCAAAGTCAAATTTTTACTTAAGGTTCAAATAGCCTGACTTGTTTATACTTATTTTTTTTATCGCTTGCAACCACAAACATATTTTGAATAACGCTATTTTGAAATTTTTTTATTGTCAAACAAACAGTCATTAAGAGGAGTATGGAGGTGAGGCTATGAGAATTCCAATGTAAACGTGCGAATCTGTAGCACATTTATTTATAAAAATATTTTAACAACATTTGCCACAATCATTCTTCTAATTCTTAACTACAAAATGATTAAAAGTAATTTTCAAATTTTTTTTTATAAATAATATAAAATAATTAATAAAAAATCATTAAAATTTAAAATCAACAAAATTAAAAATTTTAAAAAGTCAAATTGTAATACATTTTATTACAATACTCGTTGCAAAACCGTTTTAATTTGTCTTTTTATTAATAGACAAGCTACAGATTTGCGCGTTTACATCGGAATCTCTTTACTAGAGAAATTGGTAAATTCTCTTCTTAAAAATGTTTTTTTATTTTGCAACAAAGCCTTATATAATATCAATTTGGGTGTCGTATTAGTCAATTCATCTGCAATTTGTGTGCTTAAAAAGTAACCAGTACAATTTATTTTTTAAGGTTTGTAAATTAGACCTCAAAGAAAATCAAAAAAACGTTATTATAGTTTATGATTTTATTTAAACAAAATTTTATTACATATAATAAACAGTATTTCTTATCAAGATGTTTTGCGTGTCGCAATTAACCTGTAAAACCCTCGAACAATGAAATAGGCTACTTGAACAATAAGGTAGCTTCAACTTTTTTAAGAGAGAATACAAAACAGCTTTCAGCTACTACTATCGATTTACAGCTTCCATAGCGTTTAATAAATAACAAATTATTTGCTAGATGTGTACATATCCCTGCTTGGTCTAAAATAATCAGTAAATTTGTATAAATATCGCGATTTGGTAATTTAAGAAATTTTGGGATGTTTTTAAAAATTTTCTTGTTGTGTTTATGCTAATTAGACTTTTACAGAAATTAACGTTACAGTAGGTTACAATAAGCCGTTTGTAAATTACTTACACAGAATTTTGAAAAAAATTTAAAAACAATTCAAAAATATAATAGACATTTTTATGATATTACTAACTATTTCCTACTAATGCAAACGCAAAAGTCCCTAAATATTGAAGAAAAATAGCATAAACAACTCGTTTTTAAAGCCATTGTGGGCACTCATATTTTATATAAACCTAAATTCTTGCTACAAAATTGATTTTTTAAAACAATTTTTTAGTATATCTACTATTTTTTTTTGTTTTTTTTACGTTTGAATTATTTAAATACTAAATAAAAAAATATTTCAAATTTATTTGCATTTTCTGTTTTATTTTGTAGTTCTTTCAACATAAATGTGCCAAAATTATTCTAAGTTATCAAAACAGAGCACAACAAAACAAAATTTTGAAACACTACAAAAATTTTAATAATTATTTATAATCTAAATTTTACCTAAAGTTTAAATGGTTTTTGTACAAATTGACCTGTTTATACTTATTTTCTTTTTAACGCCTGCAACCACAAAACACATTTTAAATAACGTTATATCGAAAAAAATATTTTATTGTCAAATAGACAGTTATTAAAAAAATTCTCTTTCTATTTTGCGTCTGTAACAAAGCTTTATATAATATTGATTTAAGTGTCGTATTAGTCAATTCAGCACCTATTTGCGTGCTCACTACAATTTATTTTTTTAAGGTTGGTAAATTAGACTTCAATGAAAATGAATGAAACGTCATAGATGTCAGCGATATAATAGTTTACGATCTAATTCAAACAAGATTTTATTGCACATAATGTTTTTCTGTGTTAGAATTAACCTATAAAATACTCGAATAGTAAAGTAAGCCACTTGAACAATAAGGTAACTTCAACTTTTTTAAGGAAAAAGCTTTAAAACAGCTTTTAGCTACAACTGCTAATTTACAGCTTATATAGTAGTAGTCGTATAGACAGACACAGTGTGCCATCTAACGAAGAGTGCTGGAAGGTGCGAGAGTTAGTATAATAATGTTGGCGGATAACAAAGTTGGTGGCCGAGTAAGAGCCGAAGAGATAACTTGGTTATCCGCCAACATTATTATACCAACTCTCGCTATTTTCCAGCACTCTTTGTTAGATGGCACACTGTGTCTGTCTATACGACTACTAGCCGAACTTCGCTTGATATAAGCGAGTTCTCCCACCCGTTCCAATCAAACACAACGCTCCGGGATACACTGTACTGATGAGGGGGAAAAACCCCGAAACCGGTATACAGTTTCTCGACGTTGTTCCTCGATTGGAACATCTTTGCTAGCTTTTATAGTGTTTAATGATTTACAAATTATTTGCTAGGTGTGTATCGGTATAGCTTTGCTTAGTCTAAAATAATGATGAGTGGATTCGTGTTAACTGTATATAACTATCTAATTATATAACTGTATAGCTATCTCCCATTAACGCAAAAGTTTCTAAAGATTAAAAAAAAGACATATAAAAACCTCGTTTCTAAAGCCATTGTGGACACTCATTCTTTATACAAACCTGAATTCTTGTTACAAAATTGACTTTTCGAAACAATTCTTTAATATACTATTTTCTTACGTTTGATTTATTTAAATAAAATCGAATACATTATATGCAACAAATATTCCAAATTTATTTCCATTTCCGCTTTATTTTGTAGTTCTTTCTACATAAATGTGCCAAAATTATCCACTAGACTCAAAAGGAAATTTATCAACAATATCTCAAATAGAAGAGGGCAGTCCTATCTCCGGAAACTCACATATTGCCCCGGAAGTTAACTTCGACGTTCACTAGCCCAAACAGATCTTATCTATTTATTACTCAGTTTCCAAGTATCGAACAGCAATTTTGCTACAACCAGATAGAACAAAAATTTGACTTTTATTTTTGACCTCGTCGACCGAATAAATGGACCGTAACTGCTATTGACCGACTCGCTTCCAGTCGCTTCGTCTACTGAAAAATCATCGAGGATATTTGAAATGAAAGAAATTCGCTTTAATGAAACCAGAGTAGCCAACCGAGGATGTAATTACATACAAAAGTGTATCGGAGCTAAATTGTTAATTTTTACCGAATTGTGAAAAAGCAACCAGAGGTTTAAGAGAATTTTTATTTATTACAATAACCGGATTTAATTAGGCGCTACGTGACTCAAAAGCAAATGTATATAAAAATTTAAATAAAAATGTTGTGCTTTGTATTTCATCACATTACTAATTAAACATATTAGGAACTAGTTTTGTTTTTTTTTTTGTAATATTTTTGTAAAGCTTATGAAAAGTGTTTATACATTATTTGATATAGATTTTAGCTAAGAAACAACAGCTCTCACAATCAACTTATCCAGTCAGTATTGCTTAGACTGGTAAGATTTGACGTACTGCAGACTGCAGCCCCCTCAGCAAATTTATTTGTATAGCATTTTTCAAACTATTGTCTAGTGTGACGTTCATTGTTATGGCATTTTAAACAAAAAGAGGTTATAGTGTGTCTCAGAAACTGTATATACATTGTTTGTACTCTATTTTAGAGACAATTTTAACTAGTCAAAGTAAAGATTGTACTGTATCAGTTAAAATTTATCAGTTAATCTACGAGTTGGTTAAAGAGATAGTAATTCTTCGGATTGACTGCTTTTGGGAATCTGCGGATCGCTTAGGCATTTCACAGAATTTATATATAGCATCTTTCTGGATAATGTTTAGTAGATACATAGAACAATATCTGTTATTTTGTTTGCGTATTTTTTAAACAATTACAAAATTTTTGTAATTTTTTATTCCAAATCATGTTTTTTAATTTTTGAAAAAGCTTTTAAGCTAATTGTTTGAAACATTTTCATTAAACATCTATTAATGCCTTGACATTAAGGCAATGATGAATTATTTACTTTTTAATTAACCTTTGCAACGTTTTAAACTTAAATAATTCAAACCAATTATGAGCTGAAATTAACAAATTATTGTACCATAAAGTAATTTATCGTCATTAATTTCAAATTAAATGTCAATATATTATACAATTCGGATTTGTAAATTTTATCGGAAACGCCGCTTATTTTATTTCAAATTTTGTGTAAAATAATTTTAACAAGAAAAGCTATAAATTTCAATTTTCCTTTGTACAACAAACACGTGCAAGAATGATGAGAAAAATTTATCATTGAAAGTTCTGTCATATCCTTTCGTCTCAAATCTCGGCGAGATTTTTAAGTAGAAACTTTATCTTTCTGGTGTCAGAATTATTAATTAAGAGAATTCTGTCGCTTTATGTTTTCGTGCAAACCGAATTTAAGTAAGAGAAATCCTGCAAAACTATAAAAACAATAACAGCTTGCTGGTGGTTTTATGTTTATTGGAAACTGACTCAAACTACCCCAAATCAAATTCGACCAGGTGCGTCTATATTCGCAGTAATTTATGAAATGGTAACACTTTTAATGGCTCATAATCGTAAAAATGTCGTTCTTAGATTTACGAAAAGAGACTTTGTAACATTTTCTGTAAGCCATGCGAAATTTTTACAGTTTTAGTTTTTTTATTAAAAGTATAAAAGTTGGAATAAGAAAAACATTTCACTAATTTTGAAAGCCAAAGACAATAAAAAACGTAATTTATAGCAGCCAGAGATGCCACTTTAGTAGTTGTGCAATGCAACAAAGTCACATTTTACTAATTTTAGAAGCCAGTCGTAAAATTTTGCTAAGCTTATAGCTGAAAGTGATAGTTTAAGCCTTGTTTAAATTAATAAATATATACAAGTCACATTTTTTTAAATTTTGAAAGTCGAAAGCAACATTTTACTAATTTGAAAACCAGAGAAATAATTTACTAATTCTTAATATGTGACGTTTTTATCTTTTTTAAATAAAAAAAATATGTTTAGTTATTTGTTAATTTTAAAGCCAAAAGCATCTTTTTGGAAGACAGAATAAACAGTTTACTAATTTCGAAACTTGGAGATATAATTTCATCAATTTGAAAAACTGAAAACAATATTTATAAATAAATTAAAATCAATAAAGACAAAAGCAACAGTTTTTTGTAATTTGGGTAAAAAAGCCAAAATTTTAGCAATTTTAAGAATTAAATGTAACAGTTTTTTTATTTAGTAATTATGAGAATGACAATAAACAAAATTTTACAAATTTTTGAAACCAGAGATAACAATTTACTAATAGAGTATAGAGATGTAATTTTGCTAAAGTTAGAAAAGAGAAACAATATTTTTAATTTTTGAATCAATAAATTATAAATTTAGTAGCAGAAAGACAAATTTATTATTAATTTTGGAAACTAAAAATAACTTTTTACTAATTTTATAAACTACTTTTACCTTTTGATTTAGTAAAAAAAGTGTGACATTTTTTTAAACAATTAGTAGCGGAAATAATAATTTATTATTTTTTGTAGCCATTTTTTTAAATATTTAGATCGATTCTAGAAAGCAGAAAAAGTAGTTTGCTAATATCGAAATGTAAAGATGTTATTTGTTAAACTATAGCAACTGTAGTCAATATTTTTATAAATTTTTAAATTAGTAAGAGCAAAAGCAACAATATATTTTGTAATTTGAGAGGTAAAAGACAAAATCTTACTAATTTTAAAGACTAAATGTTATAGTTTTTATTTTTTTATTTAGTAAATATATGAGTGACAATTTTAAATACAATAAACAACATTTTACAAATTTTAGAAGACAGAAACAACAATTTTCTAATTTTTAAATCCAGAAACGTAATTTTATTAAAATTAAAAGCCAAAGACAATATTTTAAATTCTTTAATTAATAAAGATATTAATTTAAAAGCAAAAAAACATATTTTACTAATTTTAGAAGGCAAAAAAACATTTTACTAATTTTAAAAAAGATGTAACACTTTTTATTTTTTTATTTAGTAAATACAAGAAGTGCTTATTTTTTAAAATAATTTACTAAATACAATATTTTAGTAATTTTAGTAACCACTAGATTAAATGACATTTTACTAATTTGAAACCATAGAGGCTACATTTCTTTTCAATTTTTAGGTCAGTTGTAACGGTTGTTTCCGCGGCTTTGATGGGGTTTTATTTACAGTATAATACTATGTACAGAATAAATAAAAATAATACTTCTGAACAAAACAAAACGAATCTTCTACTAATTTGTCCACGACCTCGTCCTCAGCGGTCCCTCCTATTCGGCGGTCCCTCGTCCTCGACTCCTCGTCGACGGTTCCTCATCCTCCACATGTCGGTGGCTCGCACTTGTGGTGGAGGAGAGGTAGGATTCTACCAACGGGTTAATGGGCCGTGGGTAGCGGTTTCGGAGAGGACTCTACCAACGGGTAAATGCTCCGTGGGTAGCGGTATCGGAGAGGAAGCCCCTAGGTTAATGCTCTAGGGGAGGACGGGTCTGGGGGTGGCTACTTACAAGGTCAATGCTCTTGCAAGTATGAAAATATCGGTGGTGGTAGGCGCAATATATAGCCTTCGTTTGTTGGCGAGGGGTATGAGAGGAGTATCGTAGCAAAGCGTTGGTGGTGGTTCTTGGTGTGGTGGGAATTATACCACCACTACCGCCCTGACGTTATCTTGTTTTGTTTACTGAATTAATAGAACGCTTCGTTACACAGTAACACAAAAGGTAACATTACTTTTGTAATTTAAAAAATTAGAAGTAACATATTAATAATTTTGAAAGCCAAAGACATCTTTTTACTAATTTTATAAACGAAAAATAATGTTTTTTACTTCATGTTTTTAAATTAAACAAATGAGCAAAAATTTATTTTTTATTTATAAAACCGATAACAATATTTTAAAAAACAAAATAAACAGTTTACTAATTTCGAAATCTGGAGATATGATTTTATCAATTTTAGAAACCGTATATATATTTTTTAAATGTTTAAATCAACAAAAGGAAAAACCAGAATAGTTTTGTAATTTAAGATGTGTTAAAGACAAAATTTTAGTAATTCTAGGAGCTAAATGTTATTGTTTTTACTTGTTTTTATTTAATGAATACACAAATATCAACTTTAAACACAGTAAACAACATTTTACAAATTTTGTAACAGAAATTTACTAATTTAAAAATAAAAACGCTTGCTTTCACTATCTGACTCTAACTTCCAATCAGTCTCCCTCCTTATATAATTAAAAGTCTTTGCTAGAATGTGCCAGATCTTTCGTAAACTTTCGAGATTTAATTCAATTAGAAGTGATGACTTATTTTTTCCGATCAGTCATTAAGAGGCTCCATTAATAATTTTATGAAATTTTATCATATTTGCTATTTTATATAAAAATATTTTTAAGAGCTACTTACTTAAACTTTTTTTTTATTATTGTTACTTTGAATTGCTCGTAACAATATTAATAAGTTTGAAAGCCAAAGGCATGTTACCAATTATAGAAGCTAGAAGTACTGTTTTTTACTTTTTTAAATTAAAAATAATATAAATAAATAAAAAATGCTACTTTTTATTTTAAAGGTCAGAGGCAACATTTTACTAAATTTAAAATACAGAAATGTAATTTAACTAATTTTAAAAATTAGACGTAATTTTCCGTTTCGATTTTTTAATTAAAAAGCAAAGACAATATTTTTGTGTAATTTTACAATTCAGTGATGACATTTTACTAATTTTGTATTTCGCAGACAATATTTTAACAATTGTAGAAATAAAAAATCATTTTTTTTTCAAATATTATAAATTATGATAATTACAAGTGCGACATTTCCTGATAATTTTAATAGCCACCAAGAAAACCTTTTTTTATTAATTTTTAAATTAATAATTGCAAAAGTAACATTATAAGATTTGAAAACAATTTTAGAACCAGCTCGATATTGTCAAATTTAACTTAAAATTTAAAAAAAAATAGCTTTATTGACCTTGATAACGCTTTGCGTAGTTATCAGTAGCTGCTTGTTAGTTACCACTGCATGACGTGAGTAAACAACGCATGAAAACTTAAATTTCAGGGATGTAGTTTACAGTTTTTTGATTTTTTGATACAATTTAGCATAACAAAAGCAATTTGATTGTATTCACCTGAACGCAAAGCAAGCATGAATACATCAAAATGCTCTATTAAATATTGTAAAATAGGTCACTCAGCTATACGGAAATGCATACATTTCGTGTAAAGCATTTCTCATGTCAAGCGATATTTCCAGTGCAAGAAACGGTGGTAAGCTCTAAAAATTCAATTTCTCGAAATAATATTGTTAATTCGCTTTGAGAAAAAAAAACTTTTCATCGCCTTGGATGAACACAAAAGTGAATGATTGATCACAAGTCGTGTTCCGTAGTGGGATTGTCGAAATTTGGTTGTCACCATTTATAAAGCAATGATGAATGATGGAAAAGTAATGAATGAGTCTGGTATATGAAAACTTAATTACAGTATGTTTAAAAATTTGGGATATCGCAATTTCCGGTTATTAAACTTGGGCAATCTAGCTCAAACTCTATGCTAAACTAATCAGAAACTCTCGATAAGGTCACGAGAAGCTTCTTTGTTATGCGAGTAATCATCCGAACGTCAAATACGCGATCCTAAAACAATCGTAAGTCAAACAACGAACGTGACTTTCTTCACAATCGCGATTTATTTTATTTCCTCTTCGTATTCAGCGGAAATTTATCAGGCGGAAAAATCGAGATCTTCCAGTGCCTAAACAAAATGTTGTTATAATTAACTGAATGGTTCAAAGTTCAACCAAAAGCTTCCGCAAACAACGGAAATAATTTATGGAAATAGACACTACGTGCAGTCACTACAGTTACTATAACATTCTAGTCTCTTTCTGCTACAATAAACAGTTCTACAATTAGAGAATTTACAAAGAACGAGAATATTTGGTGGAGAGAATCTCGACATGATAAATCATTTAACGGCCACTTTTTAATTTTCACTTCTAAGTAAGACATTTTCGAAATATCTAACAAACTATTGTAGCATAAACATTAAAATCGAAACAATAATTTAATAACAATTCTATTAAATAATTTTGCTCTAGATTCTAACACAGTTGCAACTTAAGTCGCCAAGAATGTAAATCACAAAATAAAATAATTTCAGGTTTACACTCTCATATTTAACGAATTCAAAAACACGTTTTAACTATTTATAAACTAAATAGCAAATTAAGTATAATAATTGTTAAAAAATGAAAACCAAAGTCAAAACCACGTTGGAATTTGCAATTATTGTTGTAGAAACTAGTGTCTGTAAACACTTTAAAATAAAAAGATTCTTATAACCTATATTTAATAATGTTAAATAATAAAAAATACCTGTAAAAAACCTATGCTGATAGTGCAAGTCTCTTAACTAGCATTTTTGGCATGGCCACACAAAGATGCCAACTCAAAAATTTCTATTTCTGCTATTGGTAATCGCAAAGGATTTCAATTTAAACTCTATTACCTTAACATATTGCTAACAAACTAAATTCAAAAATGTTTTTTCTATCTTTTTTATATTTATTTTTCTTTAGTCGTTGTTTTGTGGTTTTTCAATTTTTTTTCCGACTTTTCTGTTCTCGTTTTTTAAGTTTATTTAAAGTCTGACTCATTATTAAGCTTCGGTGCTAAGGAGTCTGGCTTAAACGACCAGGTAATTAACCGGTGTAATACAGCGGGTTGCATGTGATTCATTCTACTGGTCTACTGGTCAACTGGTGTAGAGCAGTTGAATGTAATGCAGCCGCTGGATTACACCGGTTAATTACCGGTCGTTTAAGCCAGACTCCCTTGCGCCGAACCTTACTCATTATATGTTTTTTTTTAATTGTATTTTTCTTTAGTTTTTTCTTCTAGACGTTGCGTTGTTTTTCAAGTTAATTAAATATAATTTTTTGGTTTATAATAAACGATATTTTTTTTATTTTTTTTAATAAGTTTTTTGTATTTACTTCAATGATAGTTTTGAGAACTTGTGTTCTTTGCTTATTATGTTCATTTTAAAGATTTTATAAAACTCATTCTTGTTTTTAGAACATTTCTGTTTGTGAAGTTTCTCTCAAGTTTTTTTTTTATTTTTCAATTGCAGTATTTTGTTTTTATTCTAAACGTTGTTTTTTTGTTGCTTTAAAATGTTTTTGTTTTGTTGTTCTTAAATCTAGTGTGATAAAATTGTAAAACCATTTAGGTACTTGAATAGGTTTTCTTTTTCTCAAATTTATAGTTTTTCCTGTTATTCTTTCTTTTCTAATACTGTTTTTAAAGTTAGTTTAAAAAATTTTGTGATTCCGCTTCTATTCATTTTTATTTTGTTATGACAGTTAACAAAATTATAGAAAAATGAGAAGAGAATTTGCCAAAACGTCAAAAACCAAAAATTTTAAAAATTGATAATGACTACTATGTGTCTGAAGAAACAAAAAAATACTGTCAGACAAGAAAGACATATGAGAAAAGAGTAAAAAAATATCGAACCAACATAAAAAAAGCAAAAATTAGGAGATGATGAGTAAGCTTCGGTGCTGGGGAGTCTTGATAAAACGACCAGGAAATTAACCGGTGTAATCCAGCGGGTTGCATGTTAATATTCATTCAACTGGTCTACTGGTCACTTGGTGTAGACCAGTTGAATATATAACATGCAACCGCCTGGATTACACCGGTTAATTACCTGGTCGTTTTTTCAAGACTCCCCAGCACCAAAGCTTAATGATGAGACATAAGCTTTGTTATTATGTTATATGATAACAAATCTAATTAAAAAACAAGAGCAAATATTATACAAAAAAAAACTTAAGAAACTGAAAAAAGAAACAATTATAAAAAAGTAAAATCCGCAGAACATACATTAAAAAAATTAGAAATTTTTTTAAAAAAATGTAGTTTTAATCGGTTTGGCTAGAAAAACTAATTAAAAAAATTAATATAAACAATTTATTAAAAAATAAACAAATACAAAAGAAATATTAGAGATACTTTGAGAATAAAAATACGTAAAATAAAACTGAGTAACCCGCTTGACAATAAGAGAGTAATAAGAAACAAAAAAAATTAAGATAACTTTCAGAAAAAATATATATATAAACTGCAAAATGTTAAATAAGAATCAAGATAGACAAAAAAATATAAAACAAATAGCGGAGAAAGAAAGACAGAAAAAGAAATTGTGAAAACAGATTAACAGAACAATTAAGAGAAAACAATGCACAAAAAACAGATAACAAAAATTTTTGAAAAAAAAACACTAATTATCTACTATAAAAACTAAAAAAACAGAATTACAAATAATGAAAATATGAATCCAAGTTAAAATCACAACTTTAAAGCAAAATTATTTAAAAAACGACTAAAACTTTCAGAAAAAATATTCATAAACATTAGAATGCTAAATTAAAAGCAAAATAGACAAATAAAGATAAAACAAATAAAAATAGAAATAAAGACTGAAAGAAAAAAATGCACATTAAACACAAAATTTTTGAAAAAAAAGCAAACTATCTACCATCAAAAACTGAAAAAAGCAGATTTACAAATAATAAGAATATAAGTTAAAAACGCAACTTTAAAACAAAATTATTCAATTAACGACTAAAGCTGAAAAAACTATAAAAATACAAAAATGAAAAAAACTGAACATTAAAAAATAAACAAAACGAAATAAAAATAAGCAAAAGAAATGTAAGAATTAGTAAGAAAAAAATAAGAACTAGTATTAAACACAGAGATTCCTGCTTTACTCTAACAACTTTTTACTTAATAAAAAAAACTTTATACCATATAAAATAGATTTTTTTGACTAAATTAACTTAAGAAAGCAGAGACCAATGCAAATTCGTTCTTTTGTGACATTCCTTAAAGTCTACAGTAACTTTGCCTAATATAATTGTTATTTTAAGGCAATTTTAGTTAGGGTAATAGCAACGTGGTTATTACAACCACACAATACAGGTGTATCAACACGTGGTTGTTGACAAAGTTTACAATACCTAGCAATCGATACCAACCGACCCATCTTTTTAAATCGCTTAAGTGCAGTTCTGCAGTCTCTCACAGCTAAGTTAGTAGTTAATAATTGAATTTTGTGCATCAATTAATTCCTGCAGGTTGTACCAACAAATTCCAAATGTATGAAAACGTTTTAATTTGAATAATTTGTTTCGTTTCATTGGACATTTCATAGAGTCCTGCAATAAATAACAATAAGCGCTTCACACTTGGCTTGTGTTTGACTGGAGTTTTATTTATTGTGCTGAATAGTGTAAATAAATCGATTAGGAAAAGCTTTGAATGTTTGGGAATTCTTCTAACGTAGAAATGGATGAAAAATTGTGTCGTGGATAATTTATCGAAATCTCTACAAAACGATTTTCGATATAATGTATAATATGTGATTTATACCGAAAGGGTCAGATGAAAGCTCACATGAGGTGATGAATCGGCTTTCCGCAACTACAAGAGAAAGCTCAGCTATAAAAATGATAAGGTACATAATAAAGCTTGCAATTGATCTAGACTTGCATCCTCTTAAAGAGCTTTCTTTCAATACGCTACAACCATAAAATTTTCTCCAATAAATTTAAACAGTACATTCGTATGCATTAAATAAAGCATCAAAAGAGGAGATTATCCATCTTTCCAAGTTCACGGTCGTTCTCCTTGCGGTGTTTTTACGTTTTTTTTTTATAAAGTGTGCTCTAACCTGTCGAGAGCAGAGCCAAGCTGAATTAAGGCTTACACCATGCAAAAACTTATTATGCTGTAGCGGCGCGACGCAGGGCGTCCACATACGACGCATACAACGTGTCAAGTGCACGCTTTTCTACAATGTCTACAACGAGAAAAATAAAAAGGTTCTTATCTCCGGTCGGCTTTATTAAAGAATAACAAAGCTTTAAATTATTCCTTTGTATATCGAACTTTAGCCGAAAGAAAAAAATGAAACGATCCAGCTTGAAATACTCAATCCGTATTCAAATGTAAAGCTAATAAAGCGGACAAATTCATATTTTGCATTTACATTTTACAATCAGCGCTAACCAGCATCAAACTTCCAAAAGGTTGTACACAGTGTAATACATAATTAATCGGTTTTAGGGGTTGGTAAAAAAATTAAAAGCTGATACTGATTGTTAGAGTTTAGTCTAAACAAACTCGGTTTGTAGATAATGTAAATTGTGGCAGTGTTTGGATAAAAACGTAATCTCAAATGACATTTTTATTTTTCTATAGAAAGTGCTGTTTTTACAATTACAATAACATGAGAATATGAACAAAAAGTTAAAGTAGCTTTCAAGCTTTTAACGTTATTACCAAAGCTGCTACTCCAAAGAAAACTACTTTTATATGTTTAGATATAAAAAGAAAGCAATGTTACTGTTCGGACTTTATAAAAATTATACTTTTGCTATCATTACATGTCAATGCCGTACTACAAAAATAAACTGATTTTAATATTTTTGTTTTTATTTATTTTGGTTTCTAGTACTTATTGAAATATGATTTTTATCTTTAATAATAGCTTTTAAAACAACAATATTTTTATAGAAAGCTTAACTGATGTTGTTTTCAGCATTTTTTCCAACACTGATTTTTGAATATACTTACTGTTTTTAAATGGCCGTTGATATCTATAAAATGTCTCGTCAATGATCAAATTAAATTGACTATACAAGTGGCCGCATCCGCCATGTAAAATGGGCAGAGCCTAAAAAGAATTGACATCGGTTATATGCAGTTTGTGTTTAAACTTGATTTAATACCAAATTTACAAAACAGTGGAGAAAAAATGCTCATAAAACACAAATAATCCATTGGAATTTAAAATCTTGAATCTTGTTATTTATATGTACTTTATTTTTTGGCTATAAGACGTTGCCACAAGTTGCTATTTTGTAAAAATAACTGTTGAAACAATAAACTTTAATTGTCTTTTTAATGTTTCTAGTGTAATTAAAATTTTCTTTTTCAAATTTTTACATTTTCTAAATTAAATTTACATTTTATATTTGTCGTTAATTGTTCTTTACCTTCAGTAAGCATTTGGCTAATTCCTAGAAGCATCAAAATATTTATTTAATGTCACTACTAACTAATTTTATAATATTGCTCTAATATTAAAATAATATATATTTTTGTAAATGTGACACAAATATTGAGTAAAAGAGATCGTTTCCATCTTATGGAAATCTAATGACTCAAATCAAAAATTTTTTATATCAATCGATAGCTCTTGAAATAAGGATCAATTGATATTATTGCGCCAACTTTGTGGGTCATCAAATAAAGTCCCTATTAAAGATTAAAAAATTAAAAAATGCAATACAAAATGCATTGGCAAGAGTGAGAGCCAGTGAGGTCAGACAAATTCAGAGATAAGAATGTTTAGAAGTCTATAAATCATCAAAGCTTGGTTTGGACCATAATAATATCGTACTTTTAACAAGAGGGTTAACGTTATAGTAAGATGCATTATAGTTTGGGACATTTCAGATAATATTGAGAAAAAAAAGTAAATACCAAGAAATATCTATTTAGCCGGTTTCTGACCTGAGGCCCAAGTACCGATATAATCCTTATAAATAACAAGTGAGAGTTTTATGAACTCAGTGACAGAAGTCATTTAAACTTTAATTTAATCTAACCACTTTATTTAAAGAAATACAAAGTTGACACAATGCTAAGAACTGCTCCTTATTTCTAGAGCTATGGATTGATATAAAAAAATCTCGATTTGAGTGGTCATTAGATTTTCATAAGATGGGAACGATCTCCTTTTTGTTTATTATTTCCTTTTTTTTTATTAAATTTTATTATACAGTGTGTAAATTTTAAAAGTTGCAATCGGCAATATCTCTAGAATTGAAAGAGTTATTGAGAATCACTTAAAACCGTTTCGGTGGTTGCCAGGGGAAATCAAAATGACATGGTAAGTGACGCACCCCCACCCACCCTTTAAGCCACAGCCACCCCAACTTGAAAATTTTAAATGGCACTACCCTACTTGTAATATATCGTTGGAAAGCTCATAACAAACGCTTTCCAAAAATGTTATGCAAAAGCCTATTTGACAAAGTCATTATTCCAACTCGAAAAAAAAAGACTTTAAATTTTTATTTTTGTTATTCGCTGTAGTAAATAAACTCTAATCGAAACTAAAATAAAACATTGCCCAAGTGATTAAATTTTATTAAATGCTATAATAAATGTTGAAAATGATTTCCGTTGTTTGCTAAACAAAAATAGAGCCTGTTTTGAAATTCTTCACGAACTTTTTGAAAAGTTTCTCTGCGAATAGCTCGATACTCTTAAATGATTCTTTGTCTCATTTGTTCAAGTGAGTCTACTTTTGTTTTATAAACCACAGACTTTAAATGGCCCCATAAAAAAAATCCAGTGGTGTAAGATCTGGTGACCTAGGAGGCCATTCAATAGGTCCTCTCCTCCCAATCCATTGATCTGGGTAATGATTATCCAACCATTGCCTAACTGGAAGTACATAGTGTGGAGGTGCTCCATCTTGTTGAAAATGCAGTAGATGTTCATTTAATCCTGGATTTTCCAATTCGTCCAATTGATTTTCAAGCTCCTGAACTATAAGAGGCTCTATGGTTGTCTCCAGCATATTAGCGTATTGTTCGCCGTTCAAATTGCCATCAATAAACAGAGGTCCAATAATGGCATCTCCTAGTATTCCAGCCCAAACATTTAGTTTTTGTGGATACTGCGTATGTCCCTCTCTAAATATGTGAGGGTTTACATCACTCCAATACCTGCAGTTTTGTTTATTTACGTTTCCATTTAAATAAAACGAACATTCATCCGAAAAACAAATGTTTTTTACGAACAATGGTTTGGTAATGCATTTTTCAGTAACCAATTCACAAAATTCAATGCCCCGATCCGGGTCGTCATTGCCAAGTTCTTGGAGAATTTGCATCTTATAAGGATAAAATTTATGAAGTTTCAATACCTTTCGTACTGATTCGTGTGATAATTCAGGTTCCCTAGCTGCGTGCCGAATTGACATTGTTGGATTTATAGCATATTGTCCAAGTACTTCAATCTGGGTTTCCACACTGAGTACTCTTCGTTGACTTCTTTTTTTATTCTTAACAGATCCTGTTTCCTTAAATTTGGCGACTAACTTCTGAACGTACGCATGACTGACATGTTTTTCTGGGTATTTATTGTTGAACACTGCCGCTGTTCGAAGAGCACAACAATTTTCAGAACCGTAAGTAAATATCAATTCAACACGCTCTGCCGTACTATAAACCATTGTCAATTTTTGACAATTTACAATATCGTTACCAGGTAACATTTAATAAATGAAATGTATAAATCTACAAAAACAGATACATTATAATCTAAACCCAATAAACATAGGAGTGCAAAAACCATAATGTATTGTCATTTTGATAAGATTCAGAACACAAAAAAATCACAAAAAAAAGAAGCGTAGTCTTTAGGATTTAAATCATATTTTTGGTTGTGTATTTTGTCAATAACGTCAATTTTTCCTCCAGGACATCGCCTAACAAAAATGAAAATTTAAAGTCTTTCTTTTCGAGTATTTGGAAAATGACTTTGTCAAATAGGCTTTTGCATAACATTTTTGAAAAGCGTTTGTTACGAGCTTTCCAACGATGTATCACAAGTAGGGTAGTGCCATTTAAAATTTTCAAGTTGGGGTGGCTGTGGCTTAAAGGGTGGGTGGGGGTGTGTCACTTACCATGTCATTTTGATTCCTCCTAGCAACCACCGAAACGGTTTTAAGTGATTCTCAATAACTTTTTCAATTCTAGAGATATTGCCAATTGCAACTTTTAAAATTGACACACTGTATGTATTTTTCTGTTCTCTATTACACATGCTTTTTTCTGTTTTTCATGTGCTTTATTTTTTTCGTTCTGTTTTTTTTTCAACTGATTATAGGTTATATTTTATAAAAATAACTTACAACTGGCTGTAATATTCCTAATAAATTTTGAAGACTAAAAAATTTCTCATTTTCTACATTCTCATTTAAAATTGTTGTCACGGAGCTCCAAGAATTAAAACATTTAATACTTTTCGGAAAAGTTAAACTATTTTAAGTATTTTAAAGTATTTTAAAAACAATAACAATTTTATTGTTAGTTTTTCACAATTGTATCATTTGCTGTTTATTAATAATGTTATAAACCGTTAAATATTATAAACATTTAAATATTATCCTTCTGTTACCAATCTAAAAGTCGGAACTTTAAAATCTGGTAATTTTTGAAAACTTTTCATTACACTAAATGAATGATAACGGTATGTCTATTTTTGCTTTACAGAATCTAAGTACTTAAACTTTCACCGTCAAAATGCTCGTAATCAAAAAAAAAAGAAAAGTTTTACCTCAATAAACAGGATTTGTCTCAAAATTTGCAGAACCCTCTCGAGGGCTTAACTCAATGCTTTTTCAAAACTCATTAAAAAAATTTTGGTAAAATAAAACCAGTCTAATGTCTTTGTTTTTTGCAGTGCCTTTTTGTAACATCTTGTCTAATTTAAACAACTAGCCTACAAATATGTCTATAAAACATCTTGTAAAGTATAAGAAATTATTCATCAATAATTTTTCCTAGAACTTACAAAACTTAAACCTTCTTACAATTTTTGAATGTTTTGTTTTAATTATTAATGACCACTGTAATAGCAAAAAAATCTGAAAATGTTGTAAATCTATTGCAACCAATTTTTGGACACTTTTTTAAGCAACACGACCTCTAATAGTAAATTGAAAAATTAAAAACATATATTTCAGTATTTCAACTTAATTTATAGATTAGTTATTAATAATTAATTAAATAATTGTGTTTTCACGTGAAATTAAACAAACTTTTAATTCCAGTACTTAAAATACAAAACTACAAAATAAGGAAGTATTTAAAAACTTAAGAATATTTAAACATTATAAATATTGTAACAAAAATATTGTAGATACTCTTTAAATCTGCTAATAAATATGTAAAACAGCTTTATAGTTTTACAACCAAAATCAAATATTGTTAACTCTGAGGTAGTAAAATAGCTCATTTTGTATTTTTTTCTTGTATACTTTATTAGATTTTCGAGAAATTCTTTCTATTTCTATTATATTCTATTTTTTTATTTCTATTTCTTTCTATTATCTATTTCTTAAATTGCAAAATGGCTATAATTTTTTCAAATTGTTTAAGACTTGAGCTTGCATATTTAAAAATATATTACAATAAAAAAGCGTCTAAACAGATAAACGTAAGAACAAATGCAAAGTGACGTTACAGCAAAAAAATTTTTTGGCATTACTTACTTATAATGACAGTGTTTCTTGTTTTATTTGCAAAGTCGTCTTGCTTTATATTACAAATAACGTATGGACAACGCCGTCTCAAAAATTTGAGATACAAAAAATATGTTTTATCAAATTCGGAACAACATACTTTGCAAAGCGCATATTTTGATTAAAAGCAAAAGACGCATCTTTAAATATCTTTTGTAATTAAGGCCTGCGTTTAATTGTGCTTTTGCTAACATACACAGAAACTGGCCGTGTTTAAAACCGATAGCATTTGAGTTATTTAAATTAAATAGGTTTGTTTGCATTTGAAAGCCAGCAATTTTCTTATCAGATTGACATATAATTTAATCTTTAAAAAGTGTTGTAAACACGAGATAATTTCGTTTAAAATAGTTTTTAATTAAACCTAAAGTTTAGCAATTATTTTTTAACAAATAAATCTAAAAATTTATATTAAAATAGTGTCAACCCGAACTCCAAAGCTTTAGTTTTGTACCAACAAAAACGCAAATGTCTTAACGAAAGCGTTTGGATTTGTTATCAACATTAATGAATAAATGCCAATTCAGTTGTTATACAATATTTAACTGTAGCGTTAGAGGACAAAGCGTTTATTGTACCTTTATTTAATTTGATTTTGATAAATTCAGATGCTAGCCGATTTACGAAACAGTTACTTTTTTAGAAGCACAAGTATGCCTAAACGTTAGCCTTAACTAAATTAAAATTTAGAAGGTTATAACATTTTGTTCTAAAGAAAAGTTGGTCAAATTTTTTTGTTAAATGTCACAAACAGCAAATATCAGAAGTAAAGGCAAAATATATTTGCTTAATAAGAAAATTCTTTTGGGAAATTTCAGTAAAGATTTTTTTATTTTTTTATTAAGCATTGTCTTATTCTTATTGATTCCAAGCTGTAAATGTTAATCTTATTAAAAATTGTGTTTTCTTATGTTAAACAGTAGTTATGCCCACAAAGTAAAATAATATTGTGTGACCCATTATAACAAAATTGGAACAAAATTATTGTAGTTGAAAATTCCATTTAAACTGAAAACAGGAAAATAATGTGGTCGTAGTTTTGTAGTAATTGTTTAAATTAAAAGCTTGTTTAACGTGCAATTTATAAAATTGGAAAGCTTTTATTGTGACAATTAGGATAATAACAACTTTTTATTATAACACTTTACTAACTTTTGAAGTTAAAAATTTGCAACATTTATTGGAAAACACTTCATTTCTATCACGCATTTATTTTAATTTTTAGAATGTTTGCAGACTGTACTTTTTTTGATTTAATGAGACAATTTAAATTCTGCGTAAAGTCGTAATTTATTTTTTTAATTTCACGAATCTCCTAAAACTGTGTTACAGATCTTCTCGAAATTAAATTTGTTTCAGATTGATCGTAGACAAAATAAAACTCATAAATCAACAGGGATAAGAAAAATTTCATTTATTATGAAACATGAACATAAACTCTATTGTCGACATTATGACATAATACAGCTTCTTGAGGGTGTAAATTTTATGAGTTTTATGATAACAGCTTTGATTAATGTCCAGTCAGGATTAGACTAAAGTCGACGATTTATGTTGTTTTATATTGGCTCTTCAATGTATCGTTTAGTAAAAACTGAATTTTTATTAATATTCCAGACGTCTTGACAAACTATCTCCAAACGAAACAAAAACTTGACATTCCAAGACCCTCGTTTCCTCTGACATCTTATTCAATTTCGTGATATCTGACTTTGCATTCCAATTTTGAATTAACAAAACCTAGCACCTGACACTTAGAGATAATTTTATGACGGCGGAAGTTGTAATCAATTTAAAAGAAAGTTTGATGAGTTCGCACAATTTACAAGATATCGTCTAGGTATACATAGTCCGAGTCAGGTTTTAATTATACTCAGTGACATTAGAAGTGCTAACTTTTTCTCCAAACCATTGGTCATCGAATTGTCGCGTAGTAGCAAAACGATCTTGAATAACTAGTACTAGAATAAGCGCTTTGACCCGTTTCATGTTCCTCTACTTTTATGTGTCTACACCCAAACTACATGCATTACCTTCTTTGTAGTAGAATTAACACGGCGAGAAATTTCGCGATAGGACAAACCAACTTCTCAAAAGGCCACAATACTATCTCTGTTGAAATCGCTAAGACAGTGATATAGGTGATGTTTTTGGCTTGGAGGCATTTTGTAACTCTTAAAGCAAGTAGTCAGAGACACAACAACTGCAAATACTTCTACTTATCAGCTCTGATAAAACTTTTTCTTAACAAAAACTAAAAAGCTAAACATTTTTTAGCAAAATCTGTCAAAAACAAACCGTTGTAATAGTCACCTACTATTACTAAAATATTATTTCTTCTGGGTGTAACTTTTATTATCTCTGAGTATATTTTCGCCTACATACAGTTATCTAATCAAACTTGCAATAAATTTCGAGATTCTTCTGAGACTCGATGTCATCGTCTTGTCAAAGAGATGCACTCAGAGACTTGTCCAACTCTGAAACTTACCTTCAAGAGTAATTTGGTTAATATCTAAACTTAGTGGAAACTCAATATGATTCACGACATGAATTTTAACTTCTATCAATAAACTCTAGGTAATTAATCTCTAGAACTTAATTATGTTTACTTTTCGTATTTTACTACGTACGCTACGCACTGAATAAACATTCCAACTGAATTTCAGAACTAACTTCTCTTATAATACATTTAAATTATTGTTAACTGTTATCTTAAACGCAAAAAGTCAACAAAGCGAACTCCCAAGTCAAGTTTGATGACAATTGATTTATTTGCGAATTCCCTCCGGAAAATTGCGTTATCAAACCTTCAAAGAAATTGGTATTTGAATTTTTCATTGTGGCTATTAAGGGTCTTATCTACCGACAAATTTGATTTTAATTGATTACAAAAGAGCAATCACAACTCAAATTTTTTTTCTACAGTTTGATGAAGATTCTACAATTCAATTTATTTCAGTTATGGAGTTGCCTAAAAAGTGTCTTGTTTTATGCAAGAATATTTGGTCGTAAAGTGTTCTAGTACATATCGCAATCAAATGTAATGATAATGCAAGACTTAGAAGACTATTACCAATATAAGTAATAATCGTTTATATCACAAGCTTCAAATTGTCTTTTCTGCTCCTTTATTACTCCGTTATTTTCGCTCTTATGTTAGTTTTGGGTTGTGCAGTTTGTTTTGCTCAAAACTAAGCAATTAGACGCTTGCATTTAGCTTCCGAGTCCATTGCTGCATTTACCCAAGTTCTGCTTATGATCTCTTCTCAAAGGCTCAGATTTTAACTTTGACTATTACAAACTCTCTGACAGTTTCCACTTTTTGTTTAATTAATTCAAGATTAAAATCTAAAATTGCTTAAATAGTACATTAAATAATGCGTTTTATACATTCAGTTTTGTGGCACGAATAAAGATGGTGAATTTAAAATTTCAGAAACTAAATAATAGAAACAGTCTTTTCAAAATTATACATGCAATACGCAAAATAATTTAAAAATTAAAACTACAATGCAAAATTAAGGTTAATTACAATTCAGTACAAATCGTGACAAGCTGGATAAAGACCTCAAATGTAGAACAGTACTTTGCTAGAATCCTAATTATGATAGAAATTGCAATTTCTCTAAAAATTTCGATAATAATTTTTTTTATTTGTTTTAATCCGTGTTCCCTGTTTAGGTGTTTAAAATTAAGTAAAAAAGAAAATTGTTATTTTGCATTCTAAGCTTTCTACAGAAGTAAAAAGTAAAAATTTCAAAAAACATGGAAAAACGATTCTTTACTTAATTCAATAATAAAATTTAGAGCAATTTAAATGTAAATTAAATAACTTTGTAATTTTAAAAAACACAAAGAAAATAATTCTGTAAACAAAGCAAAACATAGTTTGCAAAAATTTGCTAGAACTTGTAATAAATACTGTAAAATTTAAGATTCAGCCATGTTTCAAAAAATACAATATTGCAATTGTAGCAAATTAGTTTAAAACTAATTTTAAAGAAATTTTTTTTTCTTCTAATTTTATTAACAATCTATTCGGGTTACAAAAATATTTCCGAAATATAACAAAAGATTTGGAAAAGGAAAAAATACAAAAATCAAAAAACTAAAGACAGAAAAAACTTTTTATCCAAAGTAGTTAATTACGAAATTACATAAGCGCCTAAACAAAATGTTCAACTAATTTTCTTCAATAATTTTAGTTTCAGTTTACAAAAGATCAGAAACGCATTCTGATCTTTTTTGATTATACAATTGTCCGAATATTATTGAATCAACTAACATAATTTTTTATGACCTGGCCTGACCTGATCTAACCAAATCTGTCCTAACCTGACCTGACCTAACCTGGCTTCTGTTCTGACCTTACAAGATCAATAACAATATTGTAAAAACTACTTTTTGTTAATTTTTGAAAAACTTTTGTTTGCTTGTAGAGATATATTTTGTATTTTTAATAAATTATTTTCTATATTTTCTGTTTTCTTTTTTATGTTTAGTCAAAATTAGGTTTTTCTAAATTAACTTTTCCGAAATTATAATAAACGAACAGTTGTATTTTCGATTTTTAGTTTTTCAATCGTTTGTGTTATAAATTTTGTATCTAAACCTTGTACAGCGGAAATATTTCCAGTTGCCTAATCTATTCATCAAAATTACTAATTTGAATGAATTTGAAATAAAAACAAAAAAAATTTAAATTTTGAAAGAAGTCAGGCCTGTCTAAAGTTTTTTATACATTCTATAATACGCCTAAAATATTAGTCGTGTTGTAAAAACTTTCTATTTCTATTCACTAATTTACAATTTGCCCAGTTGTTTATAAAAGTCTAGACGGTTAAAAATGTCGATTAAAAAATAAAATGCTCTATGCAGTAAACTAGTGTTATAATAAGTTGATCAAAAACGCAAAAATTATTTAAAAAATCCGTCATTTAATTGTTTGAAATTTCAAAGTTTTATCCAGTTCAGCAGGTAAATTGTTTCGTAATTGGCTTATTGAGGCAATTACAAGTTTCGTTGCCCTTTACTGGGGTTATTACAGAGATTGGACGTCTACCCATCCCTCAAAATTACGGCAAACTTTCCCTCTTTAAATAAAAAATTAACGCAAATGTCATTTTACGGTAAATAAACGCTTCGTGTTAATTATTTCGCTACAAGAAACTTGTGATGTTAGTGTTTGAATTATAAATAAATATTAAGCGTTGTTTTCGTAGCGTTTGAATTGGATTTTGATCGAGCATAATAAGGTATTTGTTTATATCTGGGGTGGAATACCGTAACGCAAACAGTTCTTTGTATGTTGAGAGTTGTGTTAGGGTTTATCTTTAAACTTGTTGTTTGGGTTTGATAGTTACCTGAAAATGTCGGTAATTAGTCGTGATAAAACGTTTGCGGATTGCAGGAAGTTGTTTTTGGTTTCGCTCGACTTGACTTTTGTTATCTAAAGTCAAAATAGCGAGTTTTATTTTGCTGGGGTTTATCTCGCATAGGCATACATACGAAGCACAAAAGAACATAAAAGAGATTCAGATGGCACCACTAATAAAAGGCCAGAAATAACAAAGTGTCTTTTAAATCTTCCTAAGAGAATTTTCACAGACATAACTTTCTTTACACTCTTTAGAAACTGGAGAGCTGTGATGATTTACTTCTCTCGAAATTTAATTCCGAAAAGAGATTTTCGATGCGAGATTTAATATTTAATAAAATACCACAAATTAGTTACAAACTGAAATTCTTCTTTTTGCTAGATAAATCAAGCAACTTTTAATTTAACTTCTTCAATTAGTAATTAACCTGCCTCTGGTAATTGTTGAACTTTGTTAAAGTGTAAATTTGATTCTGCCAGCTTTGTCCATGTTAGATTATTCGAATCACTAACAATCTAGTCGGGCTCAGTTAAATTCGGTCTTTGTTATTCGAGATTGTTTTTTTAAGTTCATCAAAGGCAAAGCTCATTAATTTTTTACTAATTTAATTTTGAGTTGTTAAACAGTAAATTGCAAAACAATTTTTATAAAAACAGTTTTGTGACACAAATATATTTAAAAACAAAACTGTGAGAGCTATCTTTACGTTTTGTCTGCTACATACAAATTTATAAATTTCTCTATTGTAAATTATAGTTTATCAATAGTTTTTAGAAACAAAGACAAAAATTAAGAGACAAAAATTATCCACACTTACGAACCATATAAAGTAACACTTTACCCCTAGTGAAATAATGAAATCACTTTATTCCACTAGTGAAATAATAAAAAAATATAATCTTAAATCAATTGCATTCTATTTGTTAACATTTGTTGACATTAACATTTACATTAATTAATATTTCGTTTTTTGTTTTATCATATTTCACTTCGTTTCCATTAATAAGAAGCTTGTAGTTGTTATCGGTTCCAGAACGAATAGTAGTTGTAGGAACAACGGACGTCTCCTCTAGTAAGGAACGACTAGTACCAGGAGAACCTTGGTTTTTCCCTGCGATATCAAGCTTATTAGATACAGAATATTCGATATAAGTTTCTGCTATGGCAGAGCTCCTCTACCCAGCATGCCGTTTAATTCTTATAAGATTAGCACCTCTATTGGCAAGTAAACTTGTTGAAGTGTGCCTCATACAATGACCGGTATAAACTTCTGCGTTCGCCAGATTCAAAAACGAAGCAACTTTTTTAGAAGGAACTTTCGATAAAGTGTTAATTCCAACAGATTGCCATGTACATTTTTGATTAGCGTATCGAACAAAAAATCTCTCAACAAAAAAAATACATGTATTGTTATAAATAACATGTATAAAATAACACGTAAGGACATGTATTTTCTACACTTCTCTACAGTGTTGATAGAGAATCCTTCTATAATTTCGAATTTTCATGAAACGCTTGTCTTGGTATCTGCTATCTAAACAATCAGGTATGCACCCCGGTCTTCTACATCACTAATTTTCAAATTTACCAGCTTGCAGCACCGACAGCCACCAGAC
Source organism: Tribolium confusum (assembly GCA_029207805.1). Taxonomy (NCBI): domain Eukaryota; kingdom Metazoa; phylum Arthropoda; class Insecta; order Coleoptera; family Tenebrionidae; genus Tribolium; species Tribolium confusum. Next base: position 6,138,055 of record JALGAY010000004.1, read on the forward strand.
GCCCCCATTATTAATGCTAACCCAAAATATTCTAAAATTTATTATCTAAAATGTCTATGTAATGACAGAGATTACCTTGATCAGCAAATATTTCTTTATTGCAAGCCCTTGTCAAAAATTCTTCTACGTGTGCTCTTTCCAATACATACTGCAGCTTTCTTCGGCCTGTATTCTTCTGACTGATTCTTCAGATAGGCCATAAGCTTACTTACATATTTTCCAATGTCTATGTTTTTATAGACTTTTATAGCGGCTTTCAGCATTAAGTACTTCGACTACATAGATGAAATTAAATACCTCTTCTTCAAATTTGATAAATACGATAGCAAAACTTCCTCATTTATTGTCATTACCCCCGTTCTTCTTTCTATTCATTAAATTTTGAAAGTACTTTTTCATAATGTTCTCTGCACTTCGCAGATATAACAGGCGAGTCGCTGCTTCAGCTCCCTCAAAAATTTCCTCAGTAACAGAAAGAATCACTTTCATTTTGCTTTTAAATGGCTGTAATTTTGGAAAAAACGTTATATTGAATTCGTGTTTTAGTCGCGTTTTATCCACTTAAGAATATTAAACGCTTGACTGCGTCTCGCGTTTAAACATTCTTGCGTGGATAAAACGCTGTCTAAAACACTAGTACAATAAATAATTATAAAAATAAATAAATAATAAATAAAATAGAAATCAAAAAAGGATTTCAATATCAATTTTAACACGTTTGGTGAGTACGTTAATATTAATTTTATTTGTGACAATTAAACGCGCCTGATGATGCTGCAAGGAAGATGAATCCGGTTGGGATAGATGTTTTAAAAAATAAAATGTACCTTAAACTTTTATTTTTAAAAAATATTACTTGTTCTTTTATTGAACAATAAACTATTAAAACCAATTCAGACCAGATAATATTTGTTATCTGTATCAACTCTTAGTACACGAGTAAAATATTTTTTGCTATATTCATTTATTTTCTACCGTAGTTTATTCAGTGAAATAGATAAGCATCATAATGATGTTGCCACAAAAATTTCGCTTGCAAACCACAAAAAACAGAATAAAGTTTGAGCATTGTAGATACAGTAAACAAAGTGTATTTGAGAACTCCGGAAACTTAAAACTAAGCACATTTTCTAAGCTGCTTAAAACATCGGTTAGCAACTCAGCCGGAAGATTCCGAAACAGTTCAAGCGTAAAATATTGAATTAGTTGACCTTCGCATTGCTCCCAAGTTTCGAACAAATTTTTAGTAAAACTTAAAGACAAATGATCTTTGTAAATTTCTATCAGCAAAAAGAGCACTTCCGGTTGTGTCAATTCAAAATTAGCCACAAAATTTTAATTCAAACAAAAAGTAATTTAGATTACTGCCAAATAAAACCCTTGTGCATTATTTAAACCCTCGCGGGGTTTGGTCTTGCTGTAAATCCATAATACTTTGGGTTAGATATGACGAACCTTTCATTGTGCTTTTACATCACCTTCGCAAATTAAAATCGAAAAATAAGTTGTAATTTTTGATCACTTCTGCTCTACGAGTAATTAAACTTGTTTAAATTCAAATATTCCCGAAATTGCGCCTATAATTTTCGCCAGTGTAATTTAAACCCATGTGACGATGCGATAATTCATGCCGTTACACCACAAATTGCAAAACGTGCTAGACACAAAAGTATTTTTCTTGCTGCGTTAGAACCAAACAAATTTCAAAGCTGAATCTCTGCCAATTTTTTTCCATCAAGAAGTATTCTAGTTTACATTTTACAAAACAAAAGTATTACATTTCCGGAAGTCTCAAATTTTGCTTACCATTTTTCAGAATTAATTGGCTGGTTTTAGTTTACCTAGAGAGACGTAATAAATACCCGGTAGAGGTTGTAATCCCAGACCCCGTTGCGATATTCTTAGCCTTAAGCCCTTATGTGGGTGGTTGAATTCATTTAGCAGAAATGCATTTGCATAGAATCCTACTTTATAGCGTTGAATAGTCGTCTCTCTCTTGTTTCCAACTCGGGTGTTTTGAAATAAGAGACAGAATCGGGCGTCGATAACTTTCGATGAAGCTTTTGCTTGAATTATCAGTAAGTTGGTTCGTTCAGCCTCATTTAACATATTAACGCAGTTGTATCGTTCATGATGGGAATAGTGCAAGAACGAAAAGATTATAAAGAAAAATTATGAAAGTGTCGTTGAGAATTACTTCAGCAAAATTTTAGAGGCAATTATGGGTAATAGCCTGGAATTAGCTTCTTATCTATTTTTTAGTTTTATTGTCATTAACTTAACTTAATTTTTAAGTTAACTAAAAATAAGTAACTATATACTATATAATACAAAAATTATAATGCATTTAAAATTTGTATACGTATACGTCTTTATTAATCTAAAATAAACATCTTTATAGGCTTTCTATTCTACCTAAACAATACGTCTAAATATGGTGGATGCGCCGGGTGACATCACAGTAGAGAACTAATTTGTTCTATAATCCACCGTTTCTATTCTTTATTCTTTTTTTATATTTTTTTTGTTTTTGACTAAATTTTTTTGACTAATTTTAAATACTTCTGATAATAAAAAAATCTGCCATTAAAAACTATCTATAATATCTGTAAATTCTTGTCTTCAAACACTTTCTTTTAGTTATTTTACTTTTTGGACTATATTTTGTAATCTATTTTAATTAGTTTTAACGTAAATGCTTTGCTTTTTCTTTGCAACTGTTCCCTTTTTCAGATTTTTTTATTTGTTTTTTGCAACGTTTGTTTTTCTCTGTGCCTCCAATTTTTCTACATTAATTTTAAATCTTTTTTTGTTTTTTTGTTGTAAAAAACGTTTTCTGTTTTACTTATCCTGTTGCCAAAATTGAAACTTGCTGTTATCGCCTGCAAAATTGCACTTGTCATCTTTGAAAAAAACAATATTTGCAGCTAAATAATTTTAAATTTAATTTAGTTTTAAAATAGCAGCCAGATAAACTCTTTAAATTTTTTTTAATGAACTCAACTGTATATTTATCACTTTTTAAACTTTGTTACCCAAATCTGTACAAATATAGTTTTTTTATTATTGTTAAAACTTTAGTAAACCACTCCACACTTACAATTTTTGATTTCTAGCCTATTATTGTTCTTCTTAATTTTTTTGGCACGTTTTCGTTTTAATTTTTGTTTTTTGAAGTAATTTAATGCTTTTCATCTACAAACACAACAACTAACACTACTACTAACACTACACTATCACGGGTAATTTTAATTTATAACAAAGCTTAAATTTGTTTGTAAATTTGATTCAAACAACTTACCTATATTAAAAAATCTCTGTTGTGATAAAATAAATTTAAGTTGGAAAACCGATTTGGTGCGATCGCTTGGAAATATAAAACTGGAGTGTCGCATGAAGCACTGACACTGAAAGATTACTAATAATAAAGTTTTAATGCAGTTCTGTTGGTGTTTATTTCTGTGTCGTAGTTTATGGACATCGAAGTGTAACATATGTTGGAGCTTTAGAAAAGTCAATCGATTTCGAGAGTTATTTGTTTGACTGGGGAACAAATTGCACAATTACGTCGACGTCGGACCCAAAATGATTATTTAAAACTTTTTAAACGAAATGTGAAATAAGACAAGGTGGAAAAACCAGAACAAGAAAAACCAATTTCTGTTGTCGTGTTGTACGAGGATTGAAACTGGATTGATTTAAATCAATATCTTTCAAGATGAACCGCTTCTGCCTGATTAAAACTTGAAAATCTTATTAAAAAAAAGCAACAGTTATTCGCCGAAGTGCTCTCATGCGGAACTGCAATTAAATTTTAATTAATTAAATTAAACAAACTATCAGCAAACTAAAAATGCCTCGATAAACTTTAATTAGAATAAAAGTTTGCTCAAACCCCAGAGACCTACGAGGATATTAACATTTTAAGCAGTCGCGTTGGCTAGAGAAAATAAAAATCGCTGTTTATTCAATTAACACACTGTGCACAAAAAATTAGGAATATTTTAAAATTTAAACATAAGTTGTTTTACATTAAGATTTATATACTATTTACAGCTTGCAGCACAATTTTTATTTTTGATTGTAAAGAAAGTGGCAGTATTAATAGCTTTTTTGTTATTGATTATATTTTTTTAAATTTAAAGTTAAGATACTTGAATCAGTTTTGCTTTTGTCGTCGTTGTATCTCTATTTTGAACAAAATTTAGTGATTTTTGAGCAAAACATAGAAAGACGAAAAATTTTGTGTGATGCTGAAGACAACAGAGCTGTTGGGATTTTGCAGGCTGGCCGTACTCAATCGGATGTTGCTCACACCATTGGAGTGAGTCAAAATGCTGTAAGTCGGTTATGAAATCAATACGTGTTTTGTTTGCTAATGAATCCAGATTTGGTCTCAAAAGTAACAGGAGACGTATTTAAGTATGAATAATAGCTGGTAAACGATATTATCAACAATTTATCTGAAAATCCATTTTACATCAAGGAGAATTATTTATGATATAGAGAGGAATCTGTGTTGGGGGTCGCACTGACTTGTAAATCGATGACCGGTCACATGTGCGCCACTGACATCATATACAATATTGTTGTCAATTTTCAAGCTGCTAATGGCCAAAATTTTGTTTTTATTGACGATAATTGTCAGTCTTACTGTACCGTTAAATGCACTTGATTTTTATGAAATTGAGCAAATTGCCCTTCCTCTACATTCACTAGATTTAAATCCAATAGAGCAAGTAGGAGACCTTATTAGAGAAACATTACATTCGCATAGATCTCAACCTCAAAACGTGAGAAAGCTTGCACACCTTTTACCCATTCTGTAGTTGCAAATTCCACAGGAACAAATTGCTACTCTCATAGAAAGTATGTCTCAAGGAATTCGAAAAGTTTTAGATGTTAAAGACCAAAATACTCGCTATTGACAAACAATAGAAATTTATTTCTATTTTTTTATTTTTTTTGCATTAGGTTTGATGCCTGTTCCGTCTTCATATTTGCCAACTTATTCTGAACCTACCTACGTCTTTTTTTTTCTTGGTTTATAAACGTACTACTTGTTTTACCATCCTATCATTGTTTATTCTTTCAATATATTGTTTCCATTCTATTGTCTTTTTATGTATTTTATCATTCATCAAAAATATGTTCAATTCAGTCCTTATTTTTTCATTTCTTAGGTTTCTTATTGTGTCACCTCTTGTTCTTCTTAAAAATCTCATTTCAGCAGCTTGTAAGCGTTGTCTATCTTGTTTTTGCAGAGCCCAAGTTTTACTTCCGTAGGTTAATACTGGTGCTGTCATTACTTTATAGAATTTTATTTTTAAGAATGGGGTTTATGAGGTGCACTAATTTTTGTGGAAAATGCAGTATTAGTAAGTGTCAGTCTTATTCCAGAAATAGTTTCTTGATTTTATTGTCGTATAATATCGTCAATATATGTGTTAAATAAGGTTGGTGAGAAATTGCATCCTTGTCTGACCTCTCTGTTAATTATTATTGGCTCTGTTCTGTCTTTTACAGTGTTTATTATTATTTCTGTATTATAATACAGACCTCGATCACATCTATTAGGTGTCTGGAATAATCTCGTCTATCCATTATTTTCCAAAAAGTGGTTCTGTTGAGCTTCTGATCGAAGGTTTTTTCATAGTCAATAAAAGCGATATGGGTTTCTAGATTACATTCTTTTCTTTTTTCTATTAGTTGTCGTACTATTGTAATATTGTCGCTGCAAAATCTTTCTTTACGAAATCCGTTCTGTTCTTCTAATAGTAGTGCATCGGCTATTATTTTTAGCCTGTTATTTATAATTCGAGCATACGATTTGTATGCTACATTTAATATACTTATACCCCTGTCATTTCTACAAGAGTTTTGATGTCTATTTTTATAAAATAATATTACTTCTGCCGTTTTCTAATCGTCTGGTAGTATAGTATTCTCAGTTCAAGTAGTAACCCATTATATTTTATTAGTTCTATGTTTATGGTGTCAGGTTTCGCTGCTTTCTGATTTTTTGATTTGATTTAGCGATTCCTGTAATTAAAGAAGCGTAATCTCGTTTTCTGTGTTTGGTGTCGTTTCTTCGTAGCTCGGGCCTGTTGTTGAATTTGGGTTTTAATGTTTATTTTCATGTTTTTTTGTATATTTTTTTTCTGTCCACAGTTTTTGATAACGTTCCACCTATGTATCTTTGTCTATTGTGATTTTCTTTATGATTTTCTTTTATTCCATTTTCTATATCTTCTGTCCAAATTCTTAAACTGATATCTGTGTTTAATACAATTTTTTTATCATCTTTAACTTTTTGAGAACAATGCATTTAATGTTGTTTTATGTTTAGTGTAAATCAATTTAAAATTGGTCGCTTTTCGGTGAAATAACAAAACGTGTGAGTGGTGTCAACCGATTTGAAATAAAAATTGAAATCTCCAACGGCCATGTTGTTATCTGCTTTCACGTCTTCGCATGTATAATTCAGATTCCCTGATGCTAGAAAAAGATTTAACGCTTGGAAAATTTCGTGTTTCGACCTATCCAACTGAACGTTTTAATGTTAAGAAAACTTCTTACGTGCTGCAGCACAAAATCTCGTCGGTTAAGTCTGTTTATCTTGCTTCTCCTCAATAAATACACACACTTTTTTAGTATGTTTGTGTAAGTGCTTTGCTCCGATAAAATGAATTCGAAATGATTGACAGTTTGGTCTCAAGTTTGGTAATAATCACCGGAAATGTGGACAAACCACCACTGAAAGGGATGCGCACCGTAATTGCGAATATCATCTGCGGCATATTGCCTGATTTATGGCGGTAAACACCACCGCATAATTCATACTGTCCGGTCCTGGAAGCAAGAGACAAATCTCGCAGATTAAATAAAAATCAAATATTTAAAAGTAAAACAACAGCTCACTGCGGACTCATGCACAATTCACTGCGGTTGTGTTTGTTGATTTTGTCAGAAAAATCGGTGGCTTGCAGTTTTATTAAAATTGTATGTCATAAAATTGGAATTTTTCCCAAAAGATTTGAGGATAAATAAACACATTTTTAATTTATGGAAAGCACGGATGATAATAGTTTGCTAGATAAATAAATCTTCCAAACGGCGAAAAAGTAAGAAACTTGGATATACCAACGGAGATTTATGATAGGATTTTGCTGGTCTAATTTGTGGCCAGTAAAGAGGCTTCTAAAGCCAAACAACGTTTTATATTATTTTTGGTTTAGGATTCAAAGGATTACCACAAAAAAATAAAATCTCGCTTTGTTTCAAACACAAAGCTTGATTTTTCATTTTTGCCAAAAGTAATACAGAGGTAATTTATTTAACAGAAGTTACTACTTTGTTTACTTAATTTTCTAAATATTTAAAGTATTTTAAGAGTATTTGGCATGAATTTAATCAAACTTCTTGTTAGTCTACTTCGAGGTCTGCTTATACTAGCAGTCATCACAAAATGCAGTGGCGTCATCAACTGGAACCGTCTTCTTGTAGAAATGTAACTTATCGATTGATTTTTTATTAACTTAAAACTATTTTTTTATTAAACTCTGTATGTATAGAGCAAAACAACACTTTCTAAGTTTAAACTTTTATCCAAAATATAAATTAAAATATTACATTAAATTAAAATAAAAAATAGTTACAATAAAATAGTTACAAAAAACTACTACATATTTTAATATGTCATTTTAGTTATAAAACGTCTTTTACTTTATAACTAATTAGTAATTATAAAAAATAAAATAAATAAATTATTTTTACGGTAAACAGAGAGTTCTTTGAGATTAACTTCGATGTACATATTTTTGCCGCAACTTTTTCTAAATGACTTCAATAAATGTAAGATAATTAGTATTATAATTATCTTATATGGTTCTTCAAAGAAAAATTCTATTTTGTTAAAAAACTGTATACATTTTAATATTATTACAAACAATTTGAAATAACAATAAGAAAAAAAACTTCTGGGTAAATAGTTTGAGAAAATACCACAAACATATTGTCTTGTAATTTTCACGTTTCACGTAGTGAAAAATGCCATGAAACTATGCTTATGAGCCATGCTTATAAACTGATCGAATAGAATAATGTTATCACTACGCCTGAGTGGAGAAAAACAACAAAACACATTAAATCCTCAAATTTGCACTTATTGTAATATTTTTGAAAATAAATGTGTTGCCTCATATCTCCTTTTGAGACATTTAAGACAAATTCTCATGTTATTAATTTTTTTTTGGAAAAATAATATAGGACGCTACAACAACCCAGGAAGAGTTAAAACAAATTTTTTATCAGCAATCTTCTAATAACATTTAAAATGAACAAAATAGAGCAAATAGATAACTCCGGTATCTAAAGCACTTAACTTTATATGTTTTATTATGTATTCCAACTATCTGACTAATAAATTACTTTTTCTTCTATTTTTTTGTTTTTTTATCATAAATAAAGTTACATACGACAAAACAGCCTAATGTTAACTTTTTTTCGCAGAGAAAAAACCTATTTTGTTGCGACTAAAATTGCGGTTCAGTTTCTTCTACTTCTAGGTTTAAAATATATTATTATATTAAATATATATTATTATCTAATAATCACTTTTTTGTTATTTATGATAAGTTTTTAAATTTAATGTTTAGATAGTTGAATATATATTTCTATATCTATCATATATCATTAGTCATCAGTCAAAAAATTTTTAGCTTCGTTTTGAGTTTTTAAAGTTTCAAGAGGCTTTTGCGTTACAGAAGTTCTAGATAGAGCTTTGTTTTTTTATTACTTAGCGTTGTCATTTTCTTGCACCAAATTTTCAAATACAGCCTATTTTTTTTTTCTTGTCATGTTTCTGCAGGATTTTCTTTTTTTTTTCTAACTTTGTTGAGGTTGAAGACAAAAAAACCGTATACTCTAAAGCCGGATTTTCTGTTGCATTAAGAATGTTGTAAAAGGTTTTTTAAACATTTGTAAAAACAAAATTTAGTACACTGCCTCAGTTTGTTTTTTCTACTCCATAAGGCAGTACCGGCAAAATCTTTTAAAAAGTTGAAACAAAAAAATGTTAAGCAGCTGTTAAAGCCTCTTAAAAAAGTTTTTTAAAGAGGTATAAAAAACACTTACTATTTAGCACTCAGTCCATTGACAATATAATTTTTATCTGTAGCTGTAAAAAAAATATTTTCAAACACGCTGCAACAAATATTTTTTTATAAAAATAGGGATCTACTTTTTTCCAAAATTTTAGAATTTACTCTAACTCTTTGAATTCAATTTTTTTGTTATAAATTTAGCTTACAGCGACATTTAAAAAAAAATAGTTTTTGTTCCACCGGTTTGTCACACCGCAGTCTTATGCCCCTCTTTAATACAGTATTGTAATTAAAAAAAAGATCAACTAAAGCCGTAGTCTTATACCAATTTTCGAGTACTATGTATAATCATTTCTCGAAGTTATTAAAATTTCAGACTTCAACATGAAATATATTTATCCACAATTATCTCATAATTGAAGTTTTAACCACACTTACGAACCGTATAAAGTAAGACTTTATCCACTAGTGGAATAATAAAATTACTTTATTCCATTAGTAAAATAATAAAAAAATACAATTTTAAATCAATCACATTTTATTTATTATTAATTTTGACATTAACATTTACATTAATAGATATTTCGTATTTGTTTTATTATATTTTACATCGATTCCATTAATAAAAAGCTTGTAGTTGTTATCGGTTTCACAACGAGCAGTAGTTGTAGGAACAATAGACATCTTCTCTAGTAAGGAACGACTAGTACCAGGAGAACCTTAGATTTTCCTTGCAATATCAAGCTTATTACATACAAAACCTTTGATATAAGTTTTTGCTATGGCGGAACTCCTTCACCTACCGTGTCGTTTAATTGTTGTAAGATTAGCAAGTTGTTGACGTGAGCCTCATACAATGACCGGTATAAGCTTCTGCGTTTACCAGATTCAAAAACGAAGTAACTTTAGAAGAAACTTTCGTTAAAGTATTAATTCCCACAGGTTGCGATGTACATTTTTGATTAGCGTATCGTAAAAAGAATCTCTCAATAGATAACTTTTTCGGACGTAAGAACACGTATTTCCTACACTTCTCCACAGTGTTGATAAAAAATCCTTTTCCTATAACTGTGAATTTTTGCGAAACGTCCGTCTTGGCATCTAGTACCGAAACAACCAGGTATGCGCCTCCGTCTTCTACATCATTAGTTTTCCGGTTGACTGATTCTTCAGATAGGCCATGAGTTTACAATATTTTCCAATGTCTATGTTTTTATAGACCTTTATAGCGGCCTTTAGCATGGAATACTTCGACCACATAGATGAAATTGCATACCTCTTCTTCAAATTTAAGAAATACGATAGCAAAACTTTCTAATTTATTGTCATTACCCCCCGTTCTTTCCATTTATTAAATTCTAAAAATATTTTTTCATAATGTCCTCTGGACTTTACAGGTAATAACTGGCGAGTCGCTTCTTCAGCTTCCTTAAGAATTGTCTCAAGAACAGTATCACTTTCTTCCATTTTCACCAACTCGCACAGCGTTTTGTACAAATGGAGTCGATAAACAATCGAAAATGAATAGCAACAATTCAATACTTCCCATGTTTTTTAGTTAATTTCAATGATTTTTGAGGTAACATCCGCTGTCAGAGTGTAATGTCAAATCATTTTTGATGACATGAGATGAAATTTTGGCGATTCTAATTTTAAATAGCTGTAATTGTGAATAAAACGTTATATTGCATTCGTGTTTTAGTCGCGTTTTATCCACTTAAGAATATTAAACGCTCGACTGCGTCTCGTGCTTACATGTTAGCATAGATAAAACGCTGTCTAAAACACTTATACAAGAAGTAACTATTATTTTTTGCGATGATAAATATTAAATAAATATTTGATTTTAATTAGCAATTTATTTTTAAATTAACTGTACAATAATTGACTATAAAATAATTATTTAATTTTTATTTTAACTGTGCAATACACTGATGTTCTTGACTGAGACTGACTCAGCCTCTTGTTCATCGTATTCATAACAAAAAATTCAAATAATAAATGTGTGCTTTTTGTAACTAAATTGAAAAAAATATTGTATAAAACACGTTGCAAAATAGCAGCTTTTTTGCACACGAATATGCTGAGCCACATGAGTAAAAAAACAGTGATTAATTATTTTTGCATTGTTAACTGTGTTGTGAAATAAATGTACTTTTTCGACTGTTATTGTTTTTCGGTTTAAAGCCTCTTTTATCAAAAAATTAAAATTCGATAACAGAAAAAAGTTGCAATAGCTGCAACGGCAAAAAACAAAATTTTATTGGTACGTAAATAACGGATATGAAATGAAAATACAGAAGCTCTGAATTTAACAAAACAAAATCAAGCAGCTTAATATTTTTTATTATTTTTTAAATACTTTATAAGCAATACAGAAGCAAACAGTTCTATTGTTTTTAAAAAAATGTCTTCACTAATTTTTGCTGAAACTTTGGTACCTAAAACCTTCTTAAATAATTACAAACAATTTTGAGTTACTTTTTGTTTTTTTTGTTTACTTTAAGAATAATTTTAGAAATTTATAATTGTTTATTTATTGTTATTAAGTTAGTGTTTTTATGAGAAATACCGTTGGTTAAAATGATTGGTGTCTGGATTAGCCAACTTCAAACAATGTATCGGTTGATAGTTGAAAGTTGTGGCTGTTGTCCCAATTGAAACCGAAACATTATCAAAGCGTTGCAATAAATCAGGCCAATAATGTTGGTAACAATTTTGTCAGCATTACAAAAATAATTGGCTGAACAACCAAACTTCCCAACTTTATTGAATCACAAATGGAATTTCTCCATCAAAAGAAACTCGTCTGAGAAGTTGGTACGTCGTATTTCTTTCGCCAATAATGGCAGAATATTATTTAAAATGAAAACATAGAAATATTCAAATAAGGAGAAAACGGAGCCATTTCTTTGACGTAACAGGTGGATGAGAATATTAAAATTGTAGATTGTCTGGTGGGAGGCCATGGGTTGGGAAATTCCAGGCAGATTGATGTTATTGAAGTACTAAACTTAAGAGGCATTATTCACGTAAGTAGGTGTTATAAATCATTAAAGCCAGTATGAAGTTTAAGGCGCTAAGTGAATTTTCAACCTCAGGAAAATCTAATTAAAATTAACAACGCAGCATTCTACAGATAGGTGAGAGAAAGCACGCTCGCGTCTGTTCTTACTGATGATTTTCCTCTTTTATTAAATAAACACCATCTAGTTCCAATATAAATATTTACTCCACATAACGAAATCAAAACATAGCAAGTTTACTCCTCATTTTGATGTAAATGCAATTAGAACTTAGGTACATTAACTTAAGAAACAACGTCTATTTCACTAATAAAATACTCTCTGGAACTTCCACCCTTGCAAAATATTCCAATACAGCTCCAACTGACGCCGAATTTTCACAAAATTACTGTCTCAGCACTTGACACACATCAGCGTTTTTTATCTAATTGAATAAATTAAATTAGAACGAATTTGGGCAATTGCGGGCTTAACTCGCTCGAATTCTAGCAAAAAGGCAACGAAATTTTAAGTTGTTGGTTTTGCAATTAAAGGAGCCAATTCCACTAAATTTGCAACTAAATGTGAGACAGTTCATTATTGATCCTTTCAAAAGCTCTACCGGGAGCCTCCAATTACAAGCTACACTTTAGCAAAAAGCTTTCAGTTGTAATTTCAAGCCAAATAAAACTTGCCCAATAATCAATTTTACCTGTTGATTAGAAAAATTATTAACATTAATTATTGAACACTTTGGAGATAGACTTGCAGCTTACTCTCAAGATCCTAAAATCCGTAAAAGTAGATCTCTAGGATCACACGCCATGACTTTTCTAACTCTTAAAAGTAGTCAGGAAAATAAGAAATATTGCCTTAGACTTCCAAGATTGTCAAAATATTGCTCTGCCAATTAAAATTAGTGAAAAAGCTCCTCTGATTTGTAAAATTTAAAATAATATCTTTTTTAGCCTTATAATATAAAAAATTGAAACATAACGTTTTGGAGTCTAAAGATGGTAAAACATAATAACGAGACAACAATAACAGAGTTTAGAGTAAATAGATCGAGAAAGTAACAGAAGAATATCGCTGCAAAAGTCACATCGTAACCTAAAATTCCAAAAAAACTTTAATAGATTCGCCTATAAACTGATCGAGAAGAATGATGTCATCGTTTCGAGTGGAGAAAAGTCGCGAAACATCCAGTCACATTCTGAAGTTTAGTGGGTATAAAACTCGACAGGGATTAAAGTGAGCGATATTCTCAGAAGCGACGTCATTAAAGCGACCGCGATTGTAGTGTGAAATACGAGTTATTTCATTAAAAAAAACCGATCTTGCTTCTGGTTATTTTCAATTTTTAAAATTACAAAAACAATGTCATCTTTGACATTCCTGATTTAAAAATTATAAACAAATATTGCATATAGGTATTATAAAATATCACTCTTGGCTTCCAAAATTAGTAAAGTGCTGTTTACAGTACCTAAAATTAAAAAAATCATGATTGTATTTACTAAATAAAAAAATATAAAAAATATCACATTTACCTTATAAAATTAGTGAGTTTTGACATTAAAATTAGTAAAATGATTTTTTCTGCTTCGAAAATTACAAAAAACAATGTCCCTTTTGTTTTCATTTATTTAAAAAATATAAAACATAATTTAAGGTTTTTTGAGTAAAATGTCTTATCTGTCTTTCAAGATTAGTAAAATATCGCGCCCGCCTGTCAAAATTACAAAAGTTGTATATTTATAAAATTTAAAATAGCTAAAAAATATTGCCTTTAGCTTTCAAAAGTAGTAAAACGTTGACTCTGGCTTTTAAATTAAAAAAAAATGTTTTAATTTTCTAAATTTATAAACATAAAGTGGTCTTTACAATTATTATTAAAAAAATATAAATTTTGCTATATAAAATTAGTAAAATTACATTTTCAAAATTAATAAAATGTTGCTCCTAGATCCCTAAATTAAAAAAATTAACCAAAGCTTTATTTCTAACTTCCGGAATTTGTAAAATGTGTTTTGCCTTAAAAATTACTACAATGTTACTTTCGGCTTTTAAAATTTTAAAAACAATGTTACCTTTAACATGGCTAATTTAAAAATAAAAAAAATTGCATATATTATAAAATATCTTTCTTGGCTTCCAAATTACATAAAATGTTGCTTCTTGCTTTTAAAATTATCCTTCAATGATTTAAAAATTAAAAACATTTTTTTCTGCTTCTGACATTTTAAAATTACATTTTCAACATTTTAAATTAGTAACATATTGCGTCTAAAACTGGAAAAATTAATCTATTAGTAGGGAAACTTAGTAAAGTGTCGTTTATAATACTCAAAAATAAAAAAAATAAGATTGTATTTACAAAATAAAAAACGTAAAAAATATTACATTTACCTCTTAAAATTAGTCAGATTTGGCATTTAAAATTAGTAAAATGCTTCTTCCTACTTCTCTAATCACAAAAAAAATGTCGGTTTTGTCATTATTTATATATCCAAAACATAATAAGCATAATTTACAGTTTTGGTTTAGATAAAATGACTCTTCTGCTTTTCAAAATTTACAAAATATTGTTTTTGCCTTTCAGAATTAAAAAAAATTGTAAATAAATTATACAAATATAAAAAAATATTACCTCCGGCTTCTAAAAGTAGTATAACGTTGAGTCTGGCTTTCAGAAATAATAAGATGTTGTTTCAATCTTCTGAATTTATAAACACAAAGTCGTTCTTGCGATTATTATTAAAAAAATATTGTTTTACTTATATAAAATTAGTAAAATGTATCTCCAAAATTTCAAAATTAGTAAAATATCGTCTTCCACTTTCGAAACTGGTAAAGCGTTGCTTTGTTTTATTTTTCAATTACTAAGATTATTTTACTTTTGCTTCCAAATTTGGTAAAATATCTTACTGTTAATAATTTAAAAAATGGTAAAAATTTTAGACTCCAGTTCCTAAATTAGTAAAATGTCTAATCTAATATCCACAATTAGCAAAACGTTGCGACAAGTACATAATACACGTATTTACAACTATTAATTTAAAATAAGTAAAAACACAATTTTAAACTTCTGGTTTCCATAAATAGTAAGACGTTACAAATGCTTTAGTTAGGAACTGACAACAAGAGCACAAGCAGCATTAATTCTCTATATAGAGGAAGCTACACTAGCAACTAGAGCTCTAGTATCTAGAGTTTAATTTTCTACCTGAGATAGACAAACGTACGTCATACAAGGTAAATTGTTTGGTGTTATTGGGTGCTTTTTTTGTTTCAGGAAGCAACATCGTTTATTTGAGAAACCTGAAACATTTATATAAGACAAGTTTAGATATTTAGCATCTTTTCAAGAAATATTTTTAAAAGGTAAAATTTTTGAACATTTGATAACACCCTGTATATAATAGCCATCACTTGTATATTTCTAATGCTGAAACTAAGCAGCCTCTAATAACATTCTCAGCTCTGTGTTTTTTTTATGTTTTGCTGGTAACATTATCGTTCTTCATATCTAATCTAGAATTCACTCTGTATATAAGTTTATGATGTTTGGCGAAATGAGACTTTCCGAAAGCTTGGTGCGCTCATAAACTTAATCCTTGGCAATTCTCGAATTTATGTTTGTGAGTATTAGATGTAGTCTGTGATAAAAAGCACTCCCTCAGGAGCACTATTTAGTTAATTAATTTTTTAACTACTGAAATGTTAATCTCTCATTCACATCAAATCTGCAACATGTCTTTTGTCTCGCTTTAATTCTGTCTTTTATCCAAATTCCGTTTCGGTGATGATATATAAAATATTTTCCCTCGCTTGACACTAAGTCTCGTGTTTCCGATAAACGATCCTCTTGTTACATGATTGCAGCAAAGAACTGCAAGTGTATTATTCGGTAAAGTGGATGTATTCGTGTCACTCTCCCTCCATAAAGAGATGACATATTGAGGCAAAAGATATATCTATCTCGATGTCATTTCTTCCCTCTTTTTACATGACAGTTTTGCGCTGAATGCCAAATTGTTTTATTGATTTGTGCTTAAATACAACTCCTTGAGATGTCGTTAAAAGAATTCTATAAATAAGTCGAGGGAGAGAAATCAATAAAAAACCAGTCGGATAACCCTTTCAGAGGTAACACTGGTTCTCAAGTGGCAAACTTGTGTTTATTTTAAATCAGGAAGAGACTCTAAGGGTGGATTTCTCTACGAAGGAGGTTTCAAAGTGGGACTTTTTCGCCGGCAGTTAAATTGTAATTATTGAAATTTTTATAGATTATGAGGGAGATTTAGATTTAATTGCCTGTAATTTGCATTCACTACATTTATCTTCAAATGATTATCTCTTTATATCTTTGAATCGACAATTAAATCTCAACGCAGCGTAGGGGGGGAGCATGTAAACAACATTTTTTCGTAAACAAGTTTAAATTAATTATTCGATGTACAAAATACATTTTTGATCTAAAGAGATTTATTCAATTTGTTGACACACGATAATTGGCAAAATTAAAAAATATATTAAAAAATTCGTAATAAAAAAGCGAATACAGTAATTAAATCAGTATCAACACAATAATTTTTGTATTTTTTTTTAAATTAAAATAGATTAATTTTTAACTGTGAACTTTAACTTACGAGATACTAGATCGCAACTCATAAGACTTATGCCTAAACCTGCCCCTTACAATTTTGTTTGAAGTCCAGATATACTTTAGAATAAAATAACACAAATAAAGGAGCTGAAAACTTAAATGTATATAATAAATAAAATAACGCTTATAGTAGGTTGAAGGCTCAAAAACAACAAATAACAGTGAAATTAGCTATTTTTACTTATTAATTTTTCACTTTGCTTGAAAGACCATGGTCGACGGACCATAATCATGTCGCTTGAGTAAGAAGACTTGAGGTTTCGTTCTACTTTACTCATTCAAAAACTTAACAATATATAAACTATATACAGTGGTTCTAAACCAGAATAACATAAAAAGTAATTTCTAAACAAAGAGAATTAAACTTAATTTATAAACATTTATATAGTCGCTGTAAAAATGGAAGTTATTAAATGCAAGCTAAGTAAGTCGTTGCTTTACAGTTAATTGATTACTAAGACTTAATATTTATTACAAAACAATGAGGATGTGTAACTAAAAGCGCTGACAAATAATGCAACATCCGTTTAGAATTTGTAAGAATTAATAAGCAAAAAGTCTGTTTAATTGAAGATTAAACATCTTGGCGAGTCGGCAAAACATTGCGATTCTGACTTCTGTTAATAACGTAACTAAATATCCTAACATTGCAATGTACTTAACCCTGATCCCGCAAAAGTTAAATATATAAATAAAAATATTAAATATAAGGCAAATTATAAACAACAAAATATTCTGTTTAATCGAAGATTAAACAAAGGTGTTTGCAAAATGTTTAGATTTACACATAAAAAAATAATTGAGCTAGTTATACAAGAACAGTTATTTAAAAAACATTAGTACAATCTTATGACCGTTTTATATTTTAAAAATTTTATATTTTTATTATATCTTTGTCTTTCTGATGCTCGCTAACAACTGTTAAATGCAAATTTTTGTTGGATTTCTGCAGCTGAAGTTTTGACTCTTCGGAATTAGAAAGGTATTGTCCTTAGAAAATTTTTATTAATATTATTTGCATAATTAAGAATAATCAATTACAAAAAAAAAGTTTATTTTGAAATAAAAAAAAGCAATATTTGTCTCAGTTAGTGTTTTATTTTTTTTTAACACAATTTGCGTTTGTTTCGCCTTGGGAGATTTTATCTGATATGAAAATGCAAATTGTTTTGTTAATATAGCAGCTTGGGATTTAGCCGGGTTGTATTCCTTTCGGCCATTTCATCTATTTCCAGTGTATTTGAAATAGAAATAATAAATTTGGAATGCAGTTCTTTGTGGTTGTAGTCAGGTATTCGCTATAAAATAAAAGTACAAGAGGCCGTTAACAGGCATTGTCTGGCTTGGCAGGATAAGGTTGAATAAGGAGTGGTCTGGATTTGAGTTTGTATACATAATAAAAGGCCCTTTAAGGGCATTGTTTCCCCACGTAATGGATTGACCGCGATCTGTTAAATACCGTCCGCCTTCCGAATGTTTCATGAATGTTTCATGACAGTCCCACGTAGTCATTGCAGTTTCATCATCAGCATCTGTCACTCTTGAACATAACTTTGCCAATAAAATCCGGTCGTGGGCGGTAATTTGCCAGCCGCAAATTCGTTATTTGATGGTGTTTGTCTAGGAAGAGCGGAAACTAAACAGTCTTCGTCCGGATCACCGGAAGAAAACCAGAGGCGGCGGATATGAAATTTCGGGTTGTAACGCGATCAGCTATGGTTAACTTACCATTTACCTATCCCAGACTGAGATAAATACCCAGACTGTTTAATGAAAACGCGATGCAATCTAATGAATAAATTCTTAATGGGAACTAATTAAGAGCGAAACGCCCGAAGACACTATCTTCGAGGCTCTTTATTGTGTTTCTTCCAGCCGATGCCGATAATTTATCCGCATGTGAATGGACGTCATCCCTCAACTGCCACCAGTAATGTTAGTATCACTGCGATGAGATATACAAAGGAAATGAGCCCTCGTTCACAATTTATAGCACTTTTTAGCGGGGATAAAAGATGACATTGGGTATGTTCATGCAAACCCAGATACGGTTATGTATTTTATCGCCAAATGTGAAACGAAATTTTACACGGCCTAGGACACCTCCTTTATGATATACACACACAAATGCTATCGTAAACACCTAAATCACCACCGCCAATGCACCTCTCAATTCGGTGCATTAGCAAACCAAATATAAAGGGAGTAAAACGCATTTGGGAACCAAGCAAAAGCAAAAACATTTATAAATATATAAGTAAAATAACTCTAATATGAACTGCTTTCTAATAATTATTTTATTATATTTTAAAAATTTATTTACTTTGGTTATGAGAACTTAAAATTGATTAGTTTAGATACATTTGCAGTAATTAAGTTTGGTTTTATATCAGTTTTTTCTTAAGTGTTCGCAATTACTCCCTCTCCCCGAAACAATAATAATAAAAAAATTATCAGAAATAATGAATTAATAATATCACATTTTTAATATGGGAGAAAAAACTATCTCCTCAGCCGGGATTCCAACCTGAGTCTACCGATTACCGGTCGGCCGCTCTTCCAACTAAGCTACCGAGTGAACCCCAGGTTCTAGCTTAGCATTATCAATTTTAATTGCAGATCTAAATGATATTATTAATGATTCTAAAGCTGGTCACTGCTGAATTATAATAATTAATTAATAGTTATTAATTAATTATAGTTTTTTCTCCCATATTAAAAATGTGATATTATTCATTCATTATTTCTAATGTTAAGTAACATATTAGTTGCCTTAAAGGCGTTAAAAATTACTAATTAATTATTAAAAAAATTATCTTTTTAATTATCACAGTTAAAATGAATTAAAAAAATAACGTATAAATAATTAAATTGTTAACATTTGTATGAAAAAATTGCAAAGAAATTAGAACATAATATCTTCTTAGTAGAAGCCTAATAGGTTTCCACATTCTTTTAACTTTTTTTTTATTTATTTTTTACTAAACTTGGTACTTGGAAACCGAAAGCAACTTTAGTTTAAATTTTTAAATAAGCAAAAGCAGAAATAAAGGCTTGATAAAGTACAAATAAAATACGAAACGTCACCGTCGCCAAAGATTTAAATGGTTTTTATCTACTTTACGTCGGTAAGAGAGTCCGATTTGGGTGCGGTAATAGCCAATTCCGTACCCAAATTGCGTGCAGTAACAGCTAGTGCAATTTACTGTTTTCGGATTGGTAACACCGTGTAACACGCTATCGCTGAAATGAAACGTCACGTTTCTGTCAGCGTGAGGATTATAAGAAATGTAATCGAATAAAATTTGTTGCACTTGATGACCAGCAGTATTCCTCAACAAAGTGTTTTTATGTATGTGTGTCGCAATTAATCTATAAAATATTCGAAAGTAGGGCGGAACAAGCGGCGGTGAACATGCGACAAACTTCAGCTTTTGAAGTTAGAACAGCTTTAAAATGAAACTTGAAACTAAAATAAAGTTTTGAGCCTTTATTTTGACGATTTACAACATCCATAGCATTCGATAATTTACAAGTTATTTGCTAGATGAGTGTATAAATCTGCTTGACTGAAACACAATAAAATGAAAGGAGTCGCTGAGAACCGCAAATGGAGTGGGAATTTAGAGATAAATGGAGATTTTTCTTACTGTGTTAATGCCAATTGGATTATTCAATCAATAACCGATACGGTAGGTAAAAAAGAACCATTTGTGAGTTGCTACATAGAATTTTAGACAAATTTGAAAACATTTTAAAGTTCAATGACTTCATTGACACTTTAGTGACATTTTTATTACCAACTGTCTCGTATTAACGCAAAAGTATCTAAAAATTAAATAATTAACTTTTTTACATAAAAATTACGTAAAACACGTAAAGTAGAAAAAATAGCATAAAGAACTTGTTTTTTAAAGTCATTGTGGCACTCATTCTTTATAAAAACTCGCGCTCGCGCTCGTTTCATAAACTTGAATTCGTGCCACAATGTTGACTTTTCAAAACGCGTTCTTTAATATACTATTTTCTACTTTGCATCTGTAACAGATACCTACCGATTTAGGTGTCGTATTAGCCAATTCAGCACTCAAATTGAATGCCTAAAATACTAGTGCAATTTACTTTTTTCGGGTTGGTAATACGCTTTCGCTGAAATGAAACGTCGTTTGTCACGTTTTAGCGTTTATGTCAGTGGTGAGATTATAAGTAATAATTTTATTCAAATATACACTGCGCGTTTTTTGAAATAGATAATTCAAATTATTCTAAAAATCAAAATACTAGTAACATAATTTAAAAAAAATTTATTATCACAATAATCCTTTTCACATTATGCAGTAAGCTGCATAATTATAACAAAATTGCTTCAACAGCAGAACTGTCATTACAGTAAGAAAACTAATATTAGATTGTTTTTTAAAAACTTAAGCAAATAAAGCTTATTAAAACAATAATGTAGTAAACATCGCAGTAACTTATTATTCAGTATCTGGTGGGTCCTCCCCGTGCCCTAAAAACTGCTTCTACCCTAATCGGCATACTCAAAATTAGAGAAGGTGTAAACTCTTGATTGATACATTGCCTTTCTTTTCTAAGAGCATTTACAAGCTTCTCCAAATTTTGTAGCAGGTGATTTCATAAATAAAGCTGTCGATAAAGTTGATTTCTCAAAACGCGTTCTTTAATATACTTTTTTAGCCTGAGTTTCATTAAAAAACGAGATAACAAATTTACATAATAAAAAAGTAATTTTACTAAACTACTAGTGAATCTTAATCGAATTTTGCTGAACCTAACTGCATTTCACTTCAATACTGTTTGCTAGCGTCTAGAATTTTGGATAGACATTCTAGATACCCTAGAGCATTACAGTGACTTCTTTAATAAAGCGCAGTAAGAGTTTGAGAAGAGAAATATTTTAGAATTTGCACTTTTGAGAAGCGACTGATTGGTACTCGTATTGCAACGAATGTGCGAAATCTAGATTTTTTAGATTTAAGTTTGATAGATAAATAACTCGATGTAACAGCTACGATCGCTGCGCCTTGAATATACTGCTCACTCGTCAATCGCTTGCCAGGTCTTCAGTCATTGTCTTATGCTGTTTATACATCGATATGTCGCTTCCCAAAATTTTTCGGAAGTTAACGCGACTTTTCTCTATTTAGGCGAAACGTTGCCTCAGCATTCTCGTATCTTCTCAATGACCGTTACGAATAGATTTCAAAATTACGCGCTACTGTGTGATTCATAATTATGGAAATGTTTGGCATCTCTCTGCACTAGTTTGCAACTAATAAAAGGTACCGGATGCTGGGACCAAGTAGTAAAATATTGGACTGCATTGGCACTTTAGTTGTTAGTGACAGAATTTGTTGTTGTATATAAGTATTCGTTTACTAACTTCGAGTACAAACTTTTAAAAGACATTGTTTTTTATGTACTTACAGAAGACTAATCTTCTCATAATACTGCCATCATGAAACGAGTTCTAAAGGGCACATCTCGTAATCGTTACTCTACTATGCACTACACCAAACACCAAACGATGAACCATAAATATCTCCCTATTACATTAATGTGAAATAATAACTACTCTTTCCGTCTATTGATGTTTCCTGCTTATATTTGACAATATTTTGCTGACATCAACAAAACCTAGAACTGATTTCTTTTGCAAATCTCGGTTATTGATGGCTTTGTTTAAAGCAACCTCTTAAACACAGAGCAACTATTACTATACCAATCACGTTTTTAATAATGACTCGTGTCTATATAAATTTTTTTATTTAAAAAAAGTTTGTCACAATAAAAAATAACTTTTTCAGAAACTTTCACTTGGATTAATTTGGGAGCCCACTAGTTAGCCCAGTGCCACCAAATTTTGCAATCTCTCTCTGGAAACCGGAGATGTTGAGATGTACAAATTTGAGTTAGGACATCTCATATAGTTAAAAATCGAGGTATAATAACAGTATAAATTTAAATAGATTTAATGCCCATCACGGAATTAAAAACGTTGAAGGAACGAAACAGTTAAAGTTGTAAATTATAACAGTGCTATCACATAAAAATAATAAGTACATTTCTAAGTAAATTATTATTGTAACAGTGTTGAAATTTTTGTTGTATTTTAAAAATTATGAAAATAACTAGCGGTTTTCAGACAAATTAGCTACATTTTTATTACAAAAAAAAGGCAAGTTTGGGTATTTAGAATCTTCATAATGTGATAAAAAATTTCTTTTAGGTGTTTGGTTATACAAATAACTATTGTTGTCTTCAAAAATAAATCACTCTTCCGTGTTTGATTGTCTAATAGGACAAGTTAAATCATTTATCAAGCAAAATAGTGGCATGTTAAACACGCAATTATTTATTTAAAGTCGTTAGAGCGTAGCTTTTACTCGAAGACTAGGGTTAGGAAAGCTTTAGAATCCGATGTAGCTTTGCCGCCAAACAGACTAGAGCGCCACATTATAACACTGGCCATCGTTTCATCATGAATTATGCAGCACTCGTCCGGATAGAGCTAATGTATAGAGAGTGGCAACCGCATTACCAAGACCTGATGATTTGTTACCTCACAGCCACTGTATACTGATGCGACAACATCGTCACCACAACAATAAATACCTAGATTCGCATGACTGTTCATCACTTAAACCCTAAACGAAAATTATACCCAACCGAAATGTTGTACGTAATTAGTGAACTAGCAGACCAGAGGATTTGCATTTAACGATTCAGGGAAACTTCTAGAGTTTGTCATTCCTGCCGATGACATCGACCACCCAAATGTCGGCGCGTTATCTCCTGCGATAGCGTAACAGCAAAGGAGCAGGGCAAAATTTTAATTTAATTTGGTGATTTTAGTTAACGTTGCATATAACCACCAGATACGTTGTTTACATTTTTCATTTTGCTTTAATAAATTGGAATTTCCTGTGAAACTAAATTTACTTTGGTGCGGAACTAGTGAATAATGTTCGGAATGAAATTTTTCATACAAATTACATTGGCTCTGACGCCGGAAGCTTTTGCCAAACGAATCATTTTTAACCAAAATGTTAATAAATTTGTTTCAATATCGTTAAAAAGTAATACAACAAGGTAGAAAAGTGTTTTTAAACTTTCAGTATATAAATAAACTGTTCCAATGTTATAATTCGGTATAGAATAAAATATAATATTATTTTGGGACAAAGTGCGGCAAAAAGGACAAACTATTTTATTTATTTAAACGTAGTTTCTTTCTCACTTGTGTCACATCATCAAGGCATTTATTGATACTGTCTTCATTATCAAACTGTACTTTACGTTGCTAACATTTTATAATATTCTATTCAACAAGAGCAATTTTTCTAGATCATATTTCTAAAGTAGGTAACTGTATTTAAGATTTCTTTCCACATATTTGGACGCAGTGTATTCTGTCGTTTAGCAAAAAATAATTTTTTTACTAAAAACATTATCACTTTTAGCACAAAAATTGATAGTTTTTCAAAAAATAAGCTAGATGTTTTAGTACACAAAATCAATTTTTTAAATCTCAACCTGTTGAATTAAGTTGGTAGGATCAAAATAGCATTAAATAAATTTAATTATAATTTTAATTAATTTAATTATTATAAAACGCCAACAGAGTTTCACTTTGTGATAAATAATAACCTGCGGTGTTGTTGATTTTTAAATAAAAATAGAGACTATAATAAAATAATATGTAATTTTAAACATTTGTTTATTTTACAAAAAAACAATAACACAGCAATTTGCACAAAAAAAAAAAATATTTTAATCAAAGTTGAGCTAACAATAAATTTATTTTTAAAAAGTTAAAAAAAAATTGAGCATGATAAAAATACAATACATCACAAAAAAATTTGATAATATCAATTATTTTTGCTTTTTAATAAATATTACTTTTTTAAACAAACAGATGGTAGTTTTTTTGAACATTATAAGAACAAAATGTATTACAAAAAAAATTGTTGGCAATTATTTCTGCTTTACAATAAATTTTACATTTTTGAAGAAACAGTAGTTTTTTAAAATGCAAATAAATTAAATAACTATGTATTTTATTGCTGAAGTTTAGCAAAAATAAATTATATAACAGCCTTCAAAATGTGACAGACAGTGGCAATTTCTGCCTTTAAAAAAAAGTATTTATTTCAACCCAAGTTTGTGGTTTTCATTTCTTATAAAAACAAAATGTAAAAACTGAAAAATTGATGTTTAATTTAACACTTTTTATTTAGAAATAAAAACTTTTTTATATTTTTAATTTGGCCGAAAGACAAGCAGCTCTCAGATACATTTAAACATATACTCGGGCTGCAAATGCGTACTTTCTACCCTTAAGAAGTAGTACACTAATTTGTCTTCCATTAAAAAAACCGTTACTAAATTTTGATAAAAGCCGATTTAAAAAAAAGTATTTAAATTTCAAAGGTAAAGTACAAACAGTCGAGAAAAGAAGACTCGATAACGCATTAATCTCTCAAAAATAAATAATTTTTAGCTTTATCTACCTTTTATTTTACTACCTTTGTAACCAAAAACAAAACAAAAGATAAAAATTCTTTGTTAATAATATACCGTAACTACATGACACTCTTCAGAATGTTCTTATAAAAATTGAGTGGTACAATCTTAAAATAATAATACATACATCTATCCGGATGCGTAATCAATAAGTAAAAATATGTGATACTTTAATAATTAACTAATTAAAGTTTTAATCCTTACAAACTTTATTAAGTTTGGTCTTAAAAAAATATTTTTTTAGGGTTTGTTAAAAAAATGCAATATTTTTAATAATCTTTATCTTTATGAGACTCAAAGCTAGAATTTTTTAATTTTTTATTTCAAAAAAACGTCAAAAAAGCAATAAAAACGATTGGTTTCCAAAAACTTAAAAAAAAGACAATCAATTTTTTTACAACGTAATTTTAAATTGTCTTCTGATTTAAAGCACCAAAACAAAGCAAAATAAAACATTGTATGTACTACGGACATAATCCTCGCTAAAAGCTTTCAGAAATTTAAGAGATTTTTTACGTCAGATTTTAAATATTTCTTTGTGCTATAATCTTCTCGATTATTCCCTTAATACATATTTAAAGTGTTATATTTGCCTATTTTAGCAACTAATTGCTAATAATACTAAGAAATCCTTAATTTTCATTGTACATACTCCTGTGTTAATAAAAACAGTGCCCAACAAAAATTACAAGTTTCTAATATTTTGTTATAATTATTATGTACTTATTGTTTTATTTGCTTTATTTGTTATTTTCCAACCTAGAAGAGAAAAAAGTATTCTTCTTTTTTTGTCCAAGGAAATGTCATTAGAGTTTAGAATGACGTATTTTCTCGCCTTTAAAAGTGAACAATAAACATATTACATTAATAATTTTAAATAAATTTCTATTAAATTTAAACTTCGTTTCTCGGTCACACAACTTGAACACTCGGTATATTAAAATAAATTTTCCACCTCGGTTATAATATACTGTTATAACTTCTCTTCATATTTTCTGTTACTGCCCTGTATTTGCATGCATCAGAGATTTATGCCTGGGCTCTCGATATCTGAAGCCCAGTGCTATCGAGAAGGCTCCTGCAGACAAGGTACTGAGCTTCATCAGAGGTACAGGGCTACTGCAGTAGTACTATTCCGAGAGGTAGCATACAATGGGCTCGATGTGCGGCTCGCGCTTTGGGCCCCTCTTGTATTAAAAAGAAAGTGTAATTAGGATTTTTATGTCTTCTAAGAAGACAAAATTACAAAACGAACTACTCTGACCCGAAGCTAAATAAGTCTTCCGAGAGCCATAAACATTAAACAATGCCCGTAGTACATACAGCGTTTTATATTTTGCCTTTTTTAATAATTTAGCCTTATTAGATAAGAGTTGTAGTAAGACTATGTACAACAATAAAAAAAATCGCAAAAAAATTTACGTATAAATAGACTATCCTAAAAACTGATTTTTTTTAATAAACAAAGTAAAACAAAGTTTTCAAAATGTTTCGAAATATAAACAATTTTTTTAAATATGCTTAAAAAAATATCAAAAGCAACTAAAAATTTAATAAAATAATTTAAAAAATTGTTTATTATATAATATTGTTAATTTATTATTAATGTATTTACAGCAACCCATAATGGTCCTGAGTATTATTTAGCTTATAATGCCCTCAAATAAAAACAACTATAAAGTTTTAACAAACTAAATAAAAAAACATAAAATTAATTAATGACTACATACTTTTGACACATTAAATATGTTGTATAATCTTTTAAAACTAGTTTTTAAAAAATAATTTTTAATTTAAGTTGGCAAGTTTGTTGGAAAGTTGTAAGCGCTGGTGCCCGTTATTAGTCTATTAACATGAAATCTTGTTAAGTATATAAAGTTTGTTGTCTACACATGTATTAAATGCCCTAAAGACTTGCAATTTTGTTAAAACCAATTTAGCCAAAAAACCTGTTGCAAATTCCATTACGCTAACTTAGTTTTGAATGATATTTCCATTAGCGGCAATAGCATCAAACAATACAGTTCGTCGACTGTATAATCCGTTTATCTAAAATGTTTCCGTCTAATTCGTGTATGAAATTTTGTCCGAGGGAGAATCAGTCAAGCCCACATCGAAATCATAGGGCAGCACTCATCGATATCCCTTTCAGGGTTCCTAAAGCAGTCGGCACATCGGTAAGTTGATATATTTGATTTAACTGAAGTGAACAATTTAATTGCGTCTTTGAATAGCCGGAAGATTAGAACCGTCCTGCAATAAACTGCTCTCCGAACAAGCGAATTCCTTTCTAAACGGTAAACTCGAGTATTTTTAAGTATAATTAAATCGGCTAAAACGGAATTGGCAAAGACGCCTCAGAATGATAGACCCTTCGAGGTTAATTGCTCCCTTTGGCGACGTCGTTTTAGGTAAAACAAGAAACATAACGTCCTCCCCGTTGAGATACACGTCATTAGTAAGTACGATTGTGCGTTTTCTCCTCGACAAACCGCACAAACGCGCACTAATTAGGTAGATTCTCAGCGAGCGCCCTCTGGTCGTGAAACAGCAATAGATTCTCACTCTTAAGTACCACCACGACGCTTACTAAAAGGATATTAAACGCTATAAATTGCCAGAGACGGTTTCAGCGGAACTGAAATTAAAACTTGCCCAACACAATATGCCGAGCAACTGTTTCACCAGATCCGATCGACAATAAAAGACAATTCTCATTAATTTGGTAATTAAGCAAAAAATATACAAATCGAAAGCTGTTACAGTTAATTGGAGGCAACTCGACCCAAGGTTGCTCGAAGCGACGAAAAATAATAAGACTTTCGACAACTTTTCCAATCAGGATAACTAGGCTAAGCTGCTTTTATACCTGCGCCAATTAGGCTCATTTAGCACCTTACTCTATAATTACATTTTCGCAGCGTGCAATCTCGCAAAAATCAACTACAAATTTAGCGTTAAAGAAGGGTTAACAACTTAATTATTGTAAATGATTTTTTGTTATTCTTTGTCAGTGGTAAATTAACCCGGCGCATCCACCAAAATCCACAAATATTAATTTAAAAAAATAGCTTTATTGGCGTAATTTGATACGTTTCACCGCTCTAGATCTAGACAAAAAATAATTTTTTAAATAATACTTATTAAATAAAATGTATATAAACATAATAGGCGTTTCAGTAATTAATTACCCCGGCGCATCCACCAAAATTACAAATATTAATTTCGAGAAAAATAGTTTTATTTAAGTGATCCGATCCGTTTTACTGCCCTAAATCTAAGCATAAAATTGTTTTCTAAATAATACTTATTAAATTAGATGTATATAAATATATGAAGTGTACCAGTTGTAAATTATCCCGGCGCATCCACCAAAATTTACACCTATTAAATAAGAAAAAATGGTTTTATTAGTCTGATCTAATGAGTTTAGCGGTCCTAGGTCTACGTAAAAAGTAGTTTTTTAGATGATTTTAATTAAATTAGATAGTGCATAATAGGGTAATTAAAATTAGGGCACTTGGGCTTTGGATGTTGGTCAGTAGAGATCCGGTAGGTTAAAACTAGTGTGGTTCATGTATCTGGTGTTAACCAGTTGGCGTAACAAGTTTAACTAAGCGGCATTAGTAGAGACTAAGACAGAGTCTAGGCGAACAGAGGAAAGGGCGTAGGTTCAATGAATAAGACGCATATCTGAATCCGGTCATTAATTATCCATCCTAACTCAACTCCGATGTAATTTCATTACGGCTCCGGCATACTCTCGGGAGATGACACTTGAATCAATGTTTGCCACCATGAGAAAGCCGATTCTTTGCTAAATTAGATCAGAATTGGTTTTCCGAAAAAGATTCATCAAGTTATTAAAGCTTGTCCCCTCGTGTACTTAAAACAAACTTGGTTATCGTTAATTTAAAATAAATGGGCCATATCGAAAATCAAATCGCGAAAATTAAATCAGCAAAGCGCTTTATCTGAAATGTATTCGTCTTTGGTCATTTACGCAAAGCTTTGATGAAATCATGTCGTGATCAGAAACTTTTAAAAGGGAACGAAAGATAACAAGCGAAATTTTCTTCTTTGTCATATTGTGCAACCGCATTTTACTCCAATTTGGAAATAAATTCACGCCTCAATTCGAAAATGGAAATTAGCAAAATTAGAACGTTTGCGTTTGTTTTAAAGAAATGCTGACTGAAAGAATTTCAGACTGGTGACATCGCGTCTAGACATGCCTTCACGTAAACATTTTTCAGTTATTCATATATTCATGAAACCAGTAAGTAGTTTTTCACGTACTCATTTTAATATAAATTAATTATTTTCCAATTTTATTTATAAGATTATTTCATTTAGAAAAACACAACAAATCAAAATTTTGCACATTTGCTTTCAAGTTTGTGTGTTTGTTCTCTTGACTTAATTTATTTTATGTCTTTCCTTCTTAACGTGTCTACAATTCTTCTCCATGCTATTTTCGCTAGTTCTTCCAACTCATAGTTCCCAGACTCTTAGACTTTGCGATCAATAACGCTTTACAAATTTTTGGAATTTTTTTATCAAAATAAAAAAGCTTTTTGTAAAGAATTTAATAAAAGCATTCTTTCGTTCTTTCTAAAATTTTAAACAATTTAAACTGCAAATGTAAAAATTTTTAAAATTATCAGTAAAAGAAAAAAAATGACTGGAAGAAAAAATATGAGAAAGACAAGTAGATGAAGTGTTATATCTGTATTTTGGTACATTTCTATTGTTCTTACATGTTCACAAATTCTGGTTTTAACTTGTAAACACCTAAATAATGTAAATGTGAAATTTGATCGTAAATCAGTTGCAACCGTTTTGTTAAAATATTTTGAAAAAATTTGCTTTCTTTTCGAAAAAATAATTGAGTTTTGTAATTTAATCTTACTAAATAAAGAAATATGTCTTAAACGTGTTTAATTTTTGCTTCAAATCTAGCTAAGAGAAACGACAAAAATAAAGGAATTAAGGCAAGCTTTTTGTTTGTTGAAGAAACTTCTGTGTAATAAATGTGCTATTATAAATTTTCTTAAGAATGGTAAAAGTTTGAAAGCTACTAAATTTTTTATAACTTTGTTAGACATCTGCACTTGGATCTCTTGACTTTCATTATTAAATTTTTAACCTGTGGTAAGCTTTTACGAGTATAAAACCAAAACTAGAAAATTTCAAAGTAGGTCGACATCCCGTATTTTATCGTAAGAATCGCAGTAAGCAGGAATTAGGGTTAAAACCCTAGCAGGCACTTTAGAACGTGGTCGTCGCAACTAATACGTCATGCTGTTTTCTAAAGCCTTATTTACATAGAAAATGAGCGTCCCAACACCATCCCGAGACACAATAACTGCAAAAATAGCGACGTTCCCATTCCAGCAAAGTAATAAAATATGCAACACAATAACTTGAGACAAAATACCATTCCACATTCGGGTTAATGCGTGAAATAAAACAAAATACGCAGCCACAATATCAGAGAAGCTTGACAGATAGCAAGGGTTATATGAGAAACGGAAATGCTGCGTTCGGAGATTCTAAAACGGAAATGATGTCCACGCGCGGTCGGTAAAACCGGTATTATCGTTCAGAACCAAAAGAGTGCTTTGGATAAGAACAAAAATGGAAATGGTAGATCTGGACGTGAGGTAAAGCCGGAATTCAGACAAATTGAACGAAAATCATAGAGTACAGTCATTATACGTGAAAATCAATACTTTTGAGCAGCGTTTCTTCTTTAAAAATAAATTACTGTTTCATTACTTTAAAATAACTAAAACTAGGTGTCATTAAGCAAATTTGCCTAACTCAGCAAAAGCATTAAAAATTAAAAATCAGGACATTTAAATCAAATAATGTCAATCTAGTGTAATTAATAGTCATTGTAGATTAGGTTTTATATTGTTAAGTTTCTGTTTGAATAAATGAGTAATTTTAAATCACCCTATATAAGCTATACATAAAATTAAAGTAGTGGCAATTTAAACTATAAGGTAAAAATAAAATCCTTCCAGTGCATTAAAGAACCGATTTAAAAGCATATGGATAGAACTCGGCTAACACTAGAGTAATTGAATCCGTTAAATGCAACTCTATATGCAGTCCACAATTAAATTTTAATTAACAAATTAAATACTCCAAGGGTGGCTACATAAAATTGAATGATTCGTGCTACTACAACACTCTGATGTAATTCCTGTCAAATGTCAGCGAGTTATTCGAACTTGAAAACTCTATAGCTTGACAAATTAAATCCCACTCATAGCTCGCCTCGTGAGAATTTCGGAATTTTTCAGCCGCCACTCATCCGTTATCCCGTAATTAATTTTATTGCAGAAAAAAGAGGTAAAAAGTTTGCAAATTAAATTAAACACGTGTACAGAGTGATTGATATTCAATAAAACAAGAACTTTATAAAACTTTTTGCATTATTGAGACGTCTTTTGAGGAAAAATATTATAATGTATCTCGAGAGAGTGCCTTGTTTAGAAGTTTTACCAGAAATATAATGCGGGTTGGAAGCAGTATTATGCAAGAATCGGCCCTCTGGGCTGGAATAGCAGATTGGGCCGATAATAGAGTGCTTGTATGTATAGGTAATATCTATTTTACTAATGTGAACATTACAGAGAAATTATTACACTGCAACCGATTATTATCAAAGATTTTTAGGTCGTTGTTCTCTGAGAAACTCTTTACTAATTCACTCGATGTTCGATTTTTAAAGGTGTGATAAATCGACTAAAGCCAGCCAAACCCTTCAAGATTTTTTTATACCACAGGAGAAGCCAGACACACTGTAACTTGATAAGTTAGTCTCTGGAATGCTTTGGTAATTATATCAAACGTTTCTGTGGCTGTTTCGCTCCACCGAACACAGAACTTGATGGTGGATCTAAATCTTTGGTTGAAAGATGAATCTAAGCTAAACTTAGTTAAACATAAAGCTATTACTAAAAAAATCTGCGGTTTTAAAGCTTCACGTACGCCTTTTACAACTTTCCTCAGTTTTTAAACTTTCGACGAGAAAATAATGTTCGAAGCTTTAAACGTAAAACCTTTTTAATTTTTTTTTCTTGAGAAGATAGTAGGTTGAGTGCTACGCGCTGCTGCTGTTGTCTTTCCACAGACTGTTTAGTAAAAATTGCTCTGTCGTGTGATATAGAATTGCGTAGCAATAATTGTTTTAAATGCTTATCTACTCATCACATTTTTTTAAATTAAATTATGAAATACTTTACTTAATTACGACACTGCTTAGCAATTTTTTGTTAAATTCTAAACTCTTAAATAAGTGTATTAACAATTATATTTTTAACTAAATTTTTGTTTGTCTACATTTCTATTATCTAATATTTTAATTTCTATCAAAATTTCTTGTTTACTTCGTTAATTGCTTCGACTATTTTTTTTTCTGCACACTTAGTAATCGTGTAATTAAATATTTTTCCACTTGCTTTTTTTAATTTAATTTTTTCTAGTAATTTGTAATTTTTTTAACATTTCTTCTCAGCTGAGTCTTGTATAATAGTTTTTAATATTGTAACGTCTTCTTTGTAGAAATTTCAGCGGTGATTTACCTATTAGACACAGAAATTTTGCGCTATTATTCTTGTTGTGACAGAAGATTTCAATGCTAAATTTTCTGAGTGGAAAAAAGACAAGCAGAACGAAAGAGACAGACAGCAGTCGGAATAGATGGCAACTATTTTTTACAATATTAGAAAGTGACCTAACTTTATAAGAGAATCTCACTCTTATATAGCAGACAAAATCAGAAATTGGTTTGAGAAAAAGAAGAAATTTTTAGCAGCCCTCAATATATAACGTTTCA
Organism: Tribolium confusum; assembly: GCA_029207805.1. Taxonomy (NCBI): domain Eukaryota; kingdom Metazoa; phylum Arthropoda; class Insecta; order Coleoptera; family Tenebrionidae; genus Tribolium; species Tribolium confusum. The sequence continues at coordinate 6,171,232 of JALGAY010000004.1, forward strand.
ATTGAAACTAACTGAAGAAAAAGAAAGCGACGCAACAGCTGCAGAAAGAACCTACTGGTGAAATATCGAGAGGATTATCCTCTGGTAATAAGCCGTAGTTTCATGAAAAAGTAAACCTAAAAGTACATAAACTTTAGGTAGAGATGGTAAAAGTTATAAAAAGAATTTACGACAAAAACCTTCTAAAAAAAGGTTTAAAAAAAATTCAGGTAGATAAGTTGTCTACTAGTAGAATACTGCAAAAGAAAGAAAAAAATGCTTAGAGACTAAATATCGACAAATGGGCCTAAAAATAAAACACAATCTTAAAGAAACTGCAAAAGCAACAAAGCTAGATAAGCAGAACAGAAAAGTCTAAAAAAAACTAAAAGTGAACTTACAAATAATAAGTTTAGAATTTAAAAGAATAATTGCAGACGTGTTGTTCTCTAAACATCTAATAAAATGATAAAACTTTAAAAAAAATGCGAAGTAAAACAATAAATAGTTTTTCTAAAAAATGGAAGCAAACTAGAGTAATATTGCTCAATAAACTAGAAAAGCAAAAAGGGAAACCGACAGAGTATCGACCCATCTGCTTCCTAAACGTACTGGTAAAGCTCTATAAGCATCTGCTTTTGACAAACTTTAGAAAAAGGTGAAGATGAAGAACGGCTTAAACGCAGGAGCTAATTTTGACAAAACTTAAAAAAGAGTAGAAGAAAAAAGCTAAGAGCAGAGTTGCATGCTTTTCTCAAGAAAACATGTCTACAGTAAATCTCGTAAAAAGAGAGTCATGGCAAAATAAACCAACTAAAATTAGGAATTGGCTTTGACCAAAAAATGTCTTACATCACACGTAATGGGGCTGAACAGCAAATTCAGCAAAAATAACCTCAATGCTTAGAAGCTACAAGAGATATAACACATAACAAAAAAAACGTAAGCTCTCTATCAAAAAGTGGCAAACTTATATTTATACCCAATATAAGACGGTGGATAGAAAAAAAAAATGACGCTGAATAGGTAAATTACTACTTAACCTAAATACTTTTAAGTCATAGAAATTTTTATATTACATACAAAAGATATTTTTATAAAATGCATCAAGCAGATAACGACAGATGTAACGACAGCAGAATACGCATTCTTTAAATGCAAAGATAAGAAAGTATCCGACAGAGACTGAAACTAGTAGCAGAGGAAAAGGTAAATTCAAACAAGATCGTAGAAATCATGCTAAAAAGCAATAAAATCTAGAGAATAGTACAAAACAACGCTAAAAAAAATCCGAAAAACCAAAGTAGGAAACGAAAAAACATTGCATGTAAACTACATAAACAGCCCTAGAGATCCACAGTAGATACAAAGTACAGAACGGAACTATAAGTACTTAGTTGAAGTAACAACTCGCTTAGAAGACAACTGTTAATACACCGCAAAAGGCAGTAAAAAGTAGAAATCCAGAAGCGCTAGTTCTGCTCGGAAAGCTGGAGGAAGTCTCAGAAGACAGATAACAAACTGGTAGTCCTGATACCCTGCCTAACAGCAACTCCAGGGCGGCAGATAAGAGAAAGTGAAAAGACTAATATATCTATAAAAACGAGCATAGCGGACACGGTAAAGCTCGTTGTTTAGAAGTAAACACAATTATTTCTAGTAATATGACTAGTTTTACTTCTGTATCTCATAACGTACCAAACTTGAACCTACTAGAAACTGACTTTGCTGTATATGAAACAGCTGACCAGAGAGTTTACCTCAGCGAAACAGAGTGATTATTATAGATAAATTATCGACGATTATTTAAGACAGTAAAATGTGTTATAGAGTTATTTAGTTGTTAAGCTATTTGTTTAAAAATGCAACTCCGTGCTTACGTTACTAAATATATTTCTATTAGTAGTTTACATCCTAGAGTTTAAAACTTTATATTTTGACTTTTATTCTGTTATTTGTTTTTTTTTCAGTGTTTTTTATTGTTATTAATCAATAATGATAAGTTCCGATATCTGCTTTCTTTTTAGATCTTCCTGCTACCAGATCTTTTACTGTATTTCTCATATTTTTACTCACCACCAGATAATTTATCATTTGTTAATTTAATTTAAAAATTTTAGCAACAATATATTAAAATATAGCCCATAGTGCTTGTAAGTCTAGGTTTGGTAAATTTTATATAACGAAACAACACAAAATAATTCCATTTAACTCTAAACGTACGCAAGTAAATGTTTTACTTCCGATACTACTTAATTATGTACCTAAATCTGTGGTATAAAGGTAAATCTAAGTTCAACTTTGTTAAACACGAAGCAATTATTTTAAAAAAAATGTAAAAAATCCTGCGGTTTCAGCATTTATGAAGCTTCACGTACACCTTTTACAACTTTCTGAGTTTTAAAACTTTCGACGCGAAAATAATGTCAGAAGCTTTAAACATAAAGCTTTTTTTAATCCTTTTTCTTGGAAATGGTTGGTTGAATGCTTTTCCTTCTTTTTAATTCAAATTATAAACGAAACGTAGATGTGTAATACAGTAGTCATTAATTTACAGCCGACGTTTTCTTTTACTGATCCCTATTGTAATAAAATTCTCATTAAATAAGCGTATTAGTGTTCTATTTGAATTTGTTACAGTCGGAGGGTGAGATCTTCTCAAATCCGCTTTGAATATTTCGATGCTCCATTAATATGAAACAGAACGTAATCACAGCAAACAAAAAAATCACTTAAACAAATCTATTTAGAAGAAAATTAAATTATTTTGTTATAACTATTGACTTACAATTATATTACTAAATCTTTTTTAGTGCACTAATTATTTTTGGAAATTCTATTTCGTGTAATTTCTGCAGTGTAATTGCACTTTAGTGCGTGTCGTACAATTAAAACGCTACAGAAAGTAAATTCTGGTAATAATCAATGCACTTAGAAGATTATAAAAGAAGATTATGTATGTAAGCTGCGGAAATGTGAAATAAAAAATTCAGTAGGTTTGTAGTAGTGGAATTAAATTGGAATTGTGCAAGTGGAGCAGTGCAAAGGAAGCACTATATGTTTATCTTCTAGTTTGAAATTGGACTAGCCGTCTGTGGGCCGCTTAGGAGAAGAGCTCAAGGCACTCACCCACATAATAAAATTTCCCTTACGAACAGTTGATACGTAAGGTCTAAACGAAATTAGTCAGGTGAGTGCGTTCGAATCTTAATGTTAAATTGCTCACATAAAATTCACCGAATCAATAGTTTCGCCACCTCGTAATTCTCACCTAAATTCAATTGGACACCATAACAGATGTCGGAGATAGTGTGAACAAACTAAAACAAGCCAAAGTTTACTTTCTTTAATTAGATAAGTTTGTGTAAAGTATTTCATTCTGTTTTCCTTCTAGGTCCAACTGTCAAACTGAAAGAAATGTAGACGCGAAAAACTTATTTTAAACTTTCCTAACACAATTACTTAACATGTGCTGTGTGTCATTTTAAGTTTTTGGATTAGGCTCTGTTGGCGATTTTTCACACGTAGATTTAATGCTTTACGACTAAAATCAATCATCCGATAAACCAGAGATGTGCCTCTAACAACGCGTCAATTCACATTACCTTCAATATAATACAAAAACACTGAAAGCCTCGATACAAGCGAAAAAATATCGGGTATCATGTCAATACGTCGCCTTGTCTGTCAACGGTTTGTTTAACAAGACGATTTATTTCCAATTTTATAGACTAGAACAGTCTGACACCTATTTTCTGAGGAACACACATTTCACCCTATTATTAAACAAGATCAGCCTTAAAGAAATTAATAAAGTAGTTTTACAAGAAGCACATTCTCAGATGAATTTGTATTTTGCTGGCTGAACACCGTGACACTGTGGGTATTCTTAATTAATTCATAATTATAAATAGAAAATTTTATAAGACATATATTTTATAGAACATTTGCGTAATCTGGAAATCAAAAATATCTTCGATCAAATAACGGTCACTACGTAGGATTTGTTTACATTTTGCTTTTTTAAAATTTTCAATTTTTTCAATTTCTTTGTATTTCGTTATCTTCATTTTTTTGTAATCTTAATTTCTGTTTTACGTCTAAGATTCTTTCTTTTTTTTTTCAACAGCATGTTCTACTACTTTTTTTTATTTTAGCTTATAATTATTCTTTATTTTCTAACTATTTCATGTCTTATTGTTTATTTTTCTACACAGTGGTTTCTTTAATCAGTTTTTACAACGTTTTCATCTTATAATAACACAGTTTTTTAAATTTTTTCTAAAATTTCTAAATTTAAACACCTTAAATTTAACCTTTACATTTTTTAAACGTAAAATAAAAAAATGTAATTATAACGGTATTTTTTATACAGATACTTTATTATTTTGCCAAAAAAATTCTAGAATCGGTAGATAGAAAACCACAAATCTAATTTTGCTTTCTATAATTTTTCTAAAACCTTTAGACCTAAGAGCATCAATTTTTATCTACCTAATTTTATTGGTTATTTTTTTAAGCATCTGAGGTAGTTCTGGAGTTTTAAGTGTTTCTTCTAGTTTCTTCTTGTCAACTTATTGATTAGTAGCAATTTTAAGTTTTGTTTCACAAATATAGAGTAAATACTAGTTGAACTAATCTAGGTCAAATCTAATTTTAGCAGAAACCACATAGAAACCATTGTCCTAATAGCAATTAATTGCAGTTGAAGATAAACTTATCAGTGCAGAGTTTCTACTAATAATTGTACCTTATTACCTAATAAACTTGATTTTCTGAGACATTCACTGCATTTCAAAGTTTCTACACAAAGCTCTGTTCAGGTGTTTTGTGAAAATTATGAAACAAGCTTGCATGGTCTTCAGAGTGAGAGTGTTTCTTAGAGTCTTAAATCTTTTAAAACTGGCTTTCAATTTAAGCCGCCACTTGAAATGAAGCCTCTTCTTTTCGCATTTGCAATTGATGGTGAACGAGTATTAGCGTGATTTATCCTTGCGCATTTCGTATCCGTGCGAAAATATTAGGTTGTACAAGACCGAGCTGATGAAAGTCATTTTCACAAATCTCACATCTGCTATAATAAAGTGGCAAATTTACGTTTCGTTCGTAAACGGTTCGAGAAATAACCATAACTATAACCGTATGCAAAGAATTGCCGTCGAGTATTTGTAAAACAATCCAATAAGGTTGTATGGAATATAAAGCGTGTAAAGTAGTCCCAAAGGATGGCTTAAATCATACATAAGTCAAGACAAGGGGAAGGAAATGGCCACCTGGTTGCACATGCATGCTTACATCTCGCACCATTAAATACATATTAAAGCTTATGCCAACTCGGGAAAATTGCTGACCTTAAACTTGCACAAGCTTGAAATTGGATTAAGTCAACGACTATTAGATTGGAGAGGACGATTATGCATTTAATGCTCGCATTTTTACACCAAACAAACAGGAAATTCGTTTCAGAATTTTTTTATTTCTGTGTTAAGACATAAAAACCAATATTTTATTCAAAAGCACTACAGAAAATAACTAAATAACAACTTCGATAAAAATGCACACCCCTAACTTTCAAATACTGGACTTGTTTACAACGTTGAAGGGTAGTTAAAATTCAAAAACATGATGTACGGAACGCGACAACTTCGAAAATTGGTCATGAAATTTTGATTTTGTTGGCAAGAGTTTTGCATATTTTTATTTTGATTTTTGTACGAATATATGTCTTGTTTTATTCAAATCAACAGTGAGAAAATTTTCTATTAATTTTAAAAATTTTGTAAGAAAAGATAAATGTCCAAAATGTTTTCAAAAATATTTTAAGAGTTTTCTTAACTTTACTTTCTTAAAAAATCCAGAAAAAATCTAAAGAACAGAAAAAATAAACTCAACTAAAACTCAAAGAAAACCCAATTTAACATTTCGGTGAGTACAAAAAAATTTGCTGTAGTTCTAAAAGAAATTTTGAATCAATTTAAATTCGCTAATTTCAGAATAATATGTACAGAATGTTACACGAATGATAATCAGCCTGCGAAACTTCAAATGCAAGCAGCAATACAATTCTAAAGGTAACGTAGTTATTTTTGTTTTGTTTATAAATACATTAAATAAAAAATCATTTAATCTTTCGGATAACTGAAGACAAACTAATGCCACTTGCTTGTGAAATCATTCTTTGACTTACATGTGAACAGGACCAGTAGCTGTTTTTGCTTTTGACTTTTTCAAAGGTGGTCAATTTTTCCTTCAAGTCCTTCGAATATGGTGTCAGCAAGAGTTCTTCTCTACCCGGAAAACGTTGTCTGTACAAACTACTCGCGGCAGAGACATTTTTTCTCATATATCATCATTATGTCGATTTTTTCATCGTTTAAATACATTTTTTTTATCGGTGACGGATTTGACAAATAAAATTTGAAATCACTAATAATATACGTAAACTCTGGAATTGTATTGCTGGTTTTATTTTCAGCTTCGCAGGCTCATTATTACTCGTGAAACAGTCTGTATAATAAATTAATAAGAATAATAAATTAATAATATGAGAAAAGCAAAAATCTAAAATAAGAATAAAACCTGTAGTTTCTTTAAAGCATTTGTATTCGATTCTAAAAAATCCTTAGATTCGACAAAGAATTAATCTTTAAAAAAAAGATAAATTTATATATATTACTAAATTTAAAATATAGAAAGTTTTGCAAAAGTTAAAATCAAAACCAAATATTTTAAGTGATAAAAGTATTTATAACAGTTTAAAAGTTGTGAGATTTAAAAAAAAACTGATCTAAAACAAGTAGAAGAAAAAAGCTAAAATGTTTTAATAAAATAGATTCTTTTAAGTTAAAAGTTTTTGGAAAAACTATAGAAAACGTCATTAGTTTTGTGGTTTCTTATTTATCGGTTCCAAAAAGAATTCCGGCATAATAAAAAAAAGTATCTGTATAAAAATGCTGATATATTTTCTTTTTAATATATGTACGTTTTAAAAAATTAAAATTGTAGGTTCAATGGAGTTCACAATCCAGAAATTTTATTAAAAATTTAGAAGGCATTTTCTGAATTGACGTATCTATGTAGAAACAACATCTGCTAAATTTTAAAAATTTTGTAGAAAGTTTAGATTCTTCCAAATCTTGTAAAGCTAAAAAATAAAAAAAACAAAACTGTAAAGTCTACAATGATTTAATAATTTAGAAGCAATTTTAAAAATGAGTTTTAGAGTAAATGGAAAAAAAATCTTAGATAATTGCAAAAAAAAAGAACTTAGATTTTCTTAAATATAGTTGGTACTTACCTAATCAAGAAAAATTAGCAAAAATGTAAAAGACACAGCTAATTCTAGATAATTTTGAAAAATTATAAAAGACAACAAGCTCTAAAAATTTTGATCTTAAAAAAAGTTAAAAAACGCGGAAAAAGAAAAGTTTATAAAAAGCCCTAAAAATTTAAAACTATAAATTTTAGAAAATTTTTAGGTAGTTACAGAGAAAATTAGAAAAAATGTAGAAGACACAACTAATTTTAGATAATTTTTAAAACTTATAGAAAACAACAAAGTTTAAAAAATTCAGATAATACTAAAATTTAGAAGACGTAAAAAAAATAATTATAAAAAGAAACTTAAAAATTCAAAACTATAGATTCTTATAAATGTTTAAACAAAATGACAATTTTTTTTCTGTTAAAGTAATTAAAAGATTGTAATTAAAAGTACCTATTTAGAAGTATTGTTGAACCTTCTACAAAATTATAGATCAGTTTAGACCAAACTCGAGAATGGTTTATAGATTTTGACTAAATACCACCGTGACAACGCCCTATAGAGAGACATAGGTGCATTTAGTATAAATTGGTTTGTTGTATAATGTCTTGTTTTTTTAATTAAATCATTAAACTTTATATTTACGATTTGGTGTATTCTCTGCATAATATTTTTTTAAAATTTATTTTTACATAAATTTTTCCCTCAGCTAAAATAAGTAATAAAAATTTATGTGGTGCTAAAAACGTATAACTATAAAACGTTTTATTTTCTGTGAGACAAAAATTCTAGTATATCGTACATATTTATCAAGAAAGAAAATTAATGTTTTAAAAAAAATCATTTCTGAAGTTAACGGCTCTTTTTCTATAAAAACTGGTAGGTTTATTAGAGTAGTTTTAATAGTTAATGGTTATGACAGTGAATGAAAGGTAAGTTCATAAAACGCGCAATTTACCTAAAACTCGTCGGAATATTGTCACTCTAACAACATTTGGAGATTTACGATTCATAAACATGAGTGAATAGCTCTAGTTTAGTCAATTTATAAAATTTACGTGATATTCTATTATGCAAGTGCAAATGCATCCCGATCTGCTGGTGGTGAAAATTAATACCAGTTAAAGCAAACACAAAGCACCAATAATTTGCATGATAAGTCCTTACAAAGTTTCATTAAAATGTTGTACTAGTTTCCTGTAAAGTCCTGAATAATAATCGCTACTCATAAAATTAATCCAATATCGATGAAAAGCTCGTTTTATTGCAGCCTTATCCGAAGGATGAAAATAAATTTCCTGAAAACTGACATTTTTCAAGCGTACCAATGTCAAAAAACCGATATCAGTCTCGTTTGCATGATAAATACCACAATTATCGCTTGAATATTACACTGTTTGAAATCTTTATGAAACATAAACACAACTTCCAGATACATAAATCTCCAGAAAAAAAGCACACAATTTCCACGTGAGAACAAACTTTCGATTTCCGAATTATCCGGAAATTCCTCCAACTACATGCCAAAGTTCGTTATAACTTTGATATCATCCGGTTAATTCGTTAAGTTCACAGATAGTAAACATCTCTTTTAAGCCCCGGAGGTTGAAGGTAAACCCACAAGGGAATACGCCCTATTACCATCCAAAATACCAACTAAATTAACTCCCAAACTAAAAAAACTGTCTCTCTGTGTGCCATTGATTGACATGTAATACAAAAGTTCCCAAGAAACTGAACGACAACACAGCAAAAGCTTTGATCATGCCAAAGTTGGGATTCCGATGAGCCTTTTCTTCAGCTCAAACGACCACTCCTAATTGAGCCCTGTTTCAACTAACTTTACTCAAAAAATTCACTTTAATGTAAATTGCCAAAAAAATCCCCAAGAACTGGAAAAGCTACCAAACTGAGCTTTCGCCGGGTGCTAATAACAGTTAAGCACAGTTTAATAATTCCAGAACCAACTATTATCAATAAAACACTGCTAACTAAAAGTAGTAAATAATTTAAAAAAACAATTAAGAAGTAAAAATTAATCGATAGTAACTGGAATTGCTTCTATTTAGAGCTTTTGCCGGATGTTACAACAATTAAGCTCAGTTTATTAACTAAACCAAACAAACTATTATCAATAAATTAAAACCAATTAGTAGTAGATAAATTCATGAATTAAAAAAAAAATAATTATTGTTTGCATCTTAATTAAAATTTCTTAGTTTACATTCCTCGGCATTTGGCTCGTGTGTATAATTAAGTTTCCTACCTTAAAGTTTGCAAATCCTAAAACCGCACGTCCACAATCTGTAAAATATTTCAATTCCTCATATTGGCAACAAATAACACTCGTGTTTGAGGCTGGAGTTGTCCGCGATGTTTCGCGCCGAGTTCGGTAGATGTCGCGCGTAATGTTCGCGTCGAGACGCTGTTATCCTGACTGCCGCATCGCCCGGGCTGGACCAGGATGCTGAGTGTACCAAACATCCTTCGTCCTGACGCAAGCGCCTACCACCAATCGATATGATCTGAGCCTATGCCATGCGATACTCTCTATCCCGCATCCCGCCAGTTGAACTATGGACCGGTTTCGGGGACAGTACAGTCAACTGTCCACTTGACCGGATTGGTTAAACTATTCCTCATGTAAGGCTTTACACATTTTTTGAGGTTATGGAGAAAGTTGGTCGGTGATAAGAACTCGAGCGCTATCTCGCGATGAAAAGAAGAGGTTGGAGACAAACAAGGCTTATTTATGATTTTTGGAAATTGCAATTCCAACTTAAACATTTTATTCTTGTTTATCGAGCAGAAAGTTGGGATAGTTTGCATCGTTTATCTTTGCACGAGCTGAAATATGGACGGAAATGCATACATGCGGAATAATGCGCAAAAAATATATAAATGTCTTGGATAAACGGGCATGGAAGGAAAGCTGCCTATTTTTCATTTAAAAAAAAACGGCTTAAAGTACAAGAAAATAAATAATACAAAATATAACGTGAATAACAAAAAAATTTATTTGCTACTGGTCTAGACGAAAAGAGATCTAGAGCGACATTTCATTAGGAATTCCTGACAGTTTTATTGGCTAATCCGTCGGAGCAGTCGCCATCAACTACTTAGCAAAGCTTTGGTAAGACTTGACACGATCTGTCCAGCAACACAGATTTCCATGTAAATCCATTCAAACTCTTCGATTATATAATGTTGATGCATTAAGGAAGGTCCTTCTAAAGTCGGATTAATACTTTGAGAAGTCGATAGTTGGTCGAATGTAAATGTTACCACAAGACCTGTTCTCTTGTTACCCACTTTGTAGACTTTGATAATCCTCTTCTCAAGTTTACAATAATTATAATTGCTTTGAGACACTCAAGAAACTCAGAAAAACACCAACATCTCAACGAAAAGGGATGCTTGACAACTGAGCCGACTTGAATTCACTACTGAGTTACTCTAACAAGTTGATTTAGTATTTATTTACAAATTTGATTATAATTTTAAAATTATTTAAAAAGATAGTTATAGTTTTGTAATTTTATAATTAAGAAATTTGGTATAAAAATTAAACTGAGGCGCCATCTCACGGTAAAGCTCGATTATTAAAAAAAGCTCGCTATATTTCTTAGCTAGTCATTCGTCTCTGGACATGCAATTTTAACTTTTTCAATTTACAAAGAAACAAAAACTGCTTCGATTGCAATCAAAAAGTTTGTCACGATTTTTATTGCTCTTAAAACAATTTTCTGAAAAAAAATCAATATGTTCTAATCTAAATTTTCTCAAATACAATTTTTTTATTGTATGGCTAAAGTCCGAGTATCTAGCAATTTTTTTTAGTAAATTCAACCTGTTTTGTCTTTTCTTTTGTTAATAGAAGTTAATACAAGTACAATAATTTTTGTACATAATGCTAAAATTATCTTTTTTTCTATATTTATCCTGCAAAAGAATGTCGTAAAAAAATAAAAGTAAACAAATATGTAAAGATGTATTAATAAATAAATAGATAAAGAATGTCAAGTAAGCTAGACAAAGCCAAAAAAAATATAAAATATGTACATTGAACAAAAAAAAAAAGATGAACAAATTTAGTAAATCAAAAACAATGCTAGATAAAAAAACATCCGCAATAAAAAACAACTAACAAAAAAATTAAGAAATCTAGAAGAAAGGAAGGAAAGAATACCAGCCAGAAAAAATACGGTATAGAAATGAAGAAGTTAAAGTAACAAGTGGCTTAAATGTGCCTGTCAAAACGTTGGGCTTAGATAGATTTTTACCAAACAAAAAAATGACATTTTTAAATATTTAGAAACATCAAATTGGTCAAATTATGCTATTTAGTTTCTATCTGTCATTATTTTTTATTTATTTTATAAGTTATCTTGTTATATATCTTTGTTTTATCTAATGCTTTAAGATGTTTATTTATTACGTATTATTTTATTTTCACTAAACATTTTGCCATATTTAGTCATCATTTTATTAGTAGTTGTAGTAATTTATCCAAGCCTTAAGTTTTGGCAGGCAAAGGTAACTCCATTACAAAAGTTTTGGTCCACTCGTTGCTAAACGTAGAGAGTATATTACAAAATTGCAAAAATAAATAAATTATTTTGATGGCTTCTTAGAAAGACAACAATCATAAATGCAAACGAAAAAAAGAAAAAATTATACAAAATGACAACATGAAAAACACAAAAAAAACATCAATGAAAAAGATAAATTAACTAGTAAATGTTTCAAAAAATAAAAAAACTAATAATTAATAAATTTCAAAAAACTAATGGATAAATAAAAAAATGAAATAATACCGAAAAAAGCGAGACCAGCATTAGTGGCCTCACTTCATCACTAACTATTGTTTATAAAATTCTAGCAATACATACACGAAACTTGAAAAAATAATAAAAGAAACTACCGAAAATTAAGAAAAAAGTGTAAAAAACTTAGAAATTACTATTAGTATTACTACAACTAATAGAAGGAAAAAAAAACATATTAAAATATCAGGTACATTCAAGAAAGATACTATAATATTACAGAGCAATTTGAAAAAAAAACGTTAAAAAAAGAAACTAAAAATATAATTAGAAAATAACAAAAATGTTTCAACAGAGCTTGAAAAAAAACTAGTCAAAAAAATTTAAAAAATGACTATTGAAAATCGCTGAATAAACAGCAAAAACCAAGAAAAACGCCGACTTACAAAACAAAAAATTTTTCGAAAAAGCCTTTTAATTTCCAAGATAATTTTAATTAAAAAATTTTAAAAGTAAAAATAGTATATTAAAAAACGCGATTTATAAACTTGAAGTGGTGTTATAATAATATTTTAACGCTTGTGTTGTAATGATTATTCAAAATGAATGCTAAAAGTTTCCTAAAAAAATAGATTAGAAAAAAAATTAAGTATAGGTATAAAAAGGTTTGGAAAAAAATTAATTATATAAAAACAAAATCAAAATAGAAAACTAAGAAGTTGAAGACAACAAAACTAAGGTGAATTTAAAATGTAACTGAATCAGAACAGACTGTGCCAGCGTAGCTGTATAAAAAGTGAAGTTGCTAATATCACAGCGGCAGATTGGAAAACTAAGATAGAAAAAGTAATAGAATATGAAAATGAGTTTAGAAGTCTCCAAAGGATAGTGACAAACAATGGGTCTGAGCAATTTATTATAAAGGTTGGTGAAGACAGTGAAAGTGAATTCGACGACAATATTAGTGAGTGCAGTGAAAAATGATTCATTTTGACTAGATTAAACTTTTTTAGACAAAGTACAGGAAAATCTAGGTAGTTTCTTTTTTTATTATATTCTTTATTTTTTGAATGTATTTTTTATGCACGCATTGCGGATTACTTTAATTTTTTATTTAGAATTTTATTTTAACTTGCATGTGCTTTGCATTTAAGCATGCTATAATAATGTTTGGGTTTTTTACGCTTTTTTTTTTAAGAATATATTTTTATTTTTGGCAAGAAGTCCTCATACCTCCACGTGGTTCTTGCTGGGTGATAACAGTTTAATATATTTTATCACATCAAATTGTTATCAGCTAAAGAGGACATTTTTTAATTTTTACTTTAGTAAGTTTTTTATGTATCTAAATATTTTCAAAGCCGACCCTGTGATGCAGCGGACCGGTGTAGTAAGCCAGCGATGATTCAAATATGATCGAACCGGTTTGCATTTAAATATTGAATTGGTCGTCTGTATTCTGAGATTTTCTTTTATCTCTCTCCCTCTGCCGTATAGTTGTTGAGGCAACAATAATAATGTGTCTAAGGTTAATACATACCCACTTCCACTTTTTGCTCTAATTCAGTTACATTTCGATCTCAGGTTAGTTACAGTATTCACATTGCCTTCACAGTAAGTGAAACCCTCCATATTAAATAGTCAAATTTGCTCATTTAATTTTTAAAAATAAGGTGTTTGTCTTTGCTGTATTCTAAACGATTTATAATAAATTAGTTAGGTTTTTATAATTAAGAACAAATGCATGACTAAAATTTTTGTTTGTTTCGTTTCAATTTGATTTCTGTCAAACTTATGAGTATTTAAACTTTAGTGGGTTTTATAAACCTAAATTTGTGCTACAAAATTAACTTTATAAAACGTATTCTTTATAAAAAACTACTATTTTACATTTTTTCTCAAATGTTATTGACGGTAATTGTTAATTATCTCATTTTTTATTTTTGATTACTAAGCTGTGAGCTGCTTTTACGTCAATGCTAATGTTGAAATTATAAAATGGCATAGAATAAAAAAAATAATTAATTAAGATTAATGAAGAAGGTGTTTATTAGAAATGTGAGTCTTGGTTAAAAACTAAAGATAAAATTTCAACTTTTAACCCAAAAAATCTATAAAGTGACATAAAAAGATTGTTATTTAGTCCCGATAACGTTTTGATGGCATTTGGCTGATAAAGGCCTAGCAGGCTAGTTTTGACGACAATAAATGAGTATTTAATAAATCAAAAATACAAATAAATATCAATATTTTAAAAATAACAAATCACAATTAATTTGTATCAAGTAAATTTAGATTTTTTTTACCTATTTATTTATAGAAGAACAGGAAAAATATTTAGGTCATCAACATCATAAAGAAATAAACAAGTAATGTGCTACTATATATACTATAATAATTAATAAAATATATAAATTTTATAAATATCTTTGGACTAAAATTGCATCACAATTACAAACATTAAATACCATAAAACTAATTTATACGTATACAAAGAGAAACGTACCATAAATTTCAAAAAATTGTTTGAACCTCTTCAAACGGTAAATTTCTCTTAATTTCCAGTCTCAAAACATCTCACTGTTTATTCAGAGTTGGAAGTGACGTCGTTTGAGTCACTGCCGTAGAAACGAAAGAAAATTTTCGTAATTTCGTTAAACCAATTTTTTTCTCGAACTTTTTAAAAATTCGCTTCTTTACCAAAAAGATGAGGAAGATAAACAATCCTTGAAGACAATTAAATGTGTCCCATACTAACTCCACCATGATAGTAGTCCTACTTTGTTTGAAGTCGTAAAATCCTGAAACCACTTCAAACAGGAAGGAGATTCCCATTATCAAAAATAGCTTCAGTAACAAGCCAAACCTGAAACAAGGGATTAGTTATTATTTACGTAACAAATTATGAAAAAATCAATTCTATATAAAAAACATATTATAAACTAAACAATAATAAGTTATTTATAATGTATTACTACAAAAAATTTTCTTCGTTCTATTAGAAAATAAAATTTTATTTTCAGAATACTTTTTATAATTAGTAATGTAATAAAATTTATTACATCACTAGTGACTTAATATGTGCCATTAAATAACGCTAAAAATTGATGTAAAGTTAAGTATTTCGGTATTAACGGAATGAGATAAAACCAGTTGATTGAAAAACATCTTTACCT
This sequence comes from Tribolium confusum, assembly GCA_029207805.1. NCBI lineage: Eukaryota > Metazoa > Arthropoda > Insecta > Coleoptera > Tenebrionidae > Tribolium > Tribolium confusum. Next base: position 6,186,417 of record JALGAY010000004.1, read on the forward strand.
ATCTCGAAATTTGTTAAGCGCTTGTCTTCTCTCGCCTTTCATTAGCTGTGTGTCGTTCATTTTGTTTATTTCCCGTTTGACTTTGAGGCAATAAATCACAGTTTTAATAAATAAAATCAAATTGCATATTTCCAATATGGCTAGAGGCATGGTTGAGAACAAAAAGTGTGCATATTTGCCGTCTCCTTAAATTGAAAATTTCGTTTCTGTGTGATTTCATTTCAATACGTACCTCTATCCAGAACGCATTTTTTTTCGCTTATTATCACTTGTAGAACAGACGGTAGGATATCCACATGGTAAAATATTAAAGGGATTGCGGTTAAAACCATTGGAGAACCCCAGCCGTACAAACTGTACAACATAAATCGTTTCAACTCCTTGTTCCTGTGCTGACGACTCGAAAAGGATTTGGAGGATCTACAAAAAGAAATTACACTTTTCCAACAACTTCCTGTCGAACCAAAATCGGCCATTTGTCTATTTTCAGGACGTATAACAATGGTGTGAGAATTTTCACTGACTCATTTCAATACGTCACTATTTGTTTGTTTAAGAGACTTTCACGGTTTATTACACGTCATAGCAAAAATTTTTGAAGGAAAAAATGCTAAAATTAACCAATAAATTTTATGACTCCACGGAATTGACTTGGATCATTCCCTACAGAGAAAATACATTTCTCTAATTGTTCACTTTTGCAATAAGGAGAGTCTCTAATTAGTTAAAAGCTTGATTAGATTAGGTGCGAACTGTTATGCAAATATTTAACTCACCCAAAAGTCCAGTAAATGTCGATACACAAAATGTTCATCCAGAAAAAAGTCGCCAGAGTTGTGTACAACACACAGAAAGCTGGAAATATTGTTATTTTTTACATAAGTTGTTTAAATAATTAGGCAATAAAAATGTGTTTTAATGCTGTGACTGGCAGTTTAAAGACAAGGCGCAGCCGAGTCTTTGGAACCAGGCAAAGCATTAAGTATGTTTACTTACCAAAAATCGTGCAAGTATTTTCATTATGACCCTCAGCAAACTCGACTAGAGTAAAATAAGACAAGAGAAGAAACGTCAGCAAATAGGCCAAGCAATAACTGATCAAAGTCTTCCCAAAGAGAGTTTGTTTCTCATTAGAAAAACAGTAATACAGAATAGTTAAAACCAGAAAAATGCAGGAAATAGCCATAGCTATACTGGTATAAACGTATTTCGTTTGTACTTCTTGTTTGGGATACTCTCGAAAAAAGAAATAATTATTCATGGAGCCTTTGACAACATGTTCAATGCAGTAAGCTTTCTGGTCAACTCTGTATTTTTCAGTCACGTTAATTTTCCCCACAAATTTATCGATTTCAATCATTGAAAATACTCCTTTCGAGTCGAGATAAAATTGCATTTTCTGGGGTTGTAGTGGATAGAAAGGTGAGTTCAATCTGTCGTGAACTATCGCAAAACTATCTGAAAAAAAAGAAGATAATGTACACGAAGGGGAGAAACTAATTTTGTTTTGTTATCAAATAAAAGACCTAAACCTACAAATTAAACAGGACCGTAATGGGTTAATATAGACGAAGTGGATGCTATTAATCTTAATAGACAAGGTTAATGCTTGGTCAAACTTCAGGGTGTTAAATTTTAATTTGGTGAAATTTAGGACATGCAAGGAATTTTGAGTAAATGAGTCATAAAGCTAATTGCGATTTTTTCGTTAATTACAATAAGTCTGAAAGCGTTTTCATTTGAATAGTGCTTTTATGTGGGTGACAATAGGGATTTTTCAGTGATTGACGGAAAAGTTATTTAATTAACGGCAAGCAAATTACGTATAGTGCACTGTTTGGAAAAATTTTCCGATTTAAGTTAATCGGTAAAATAATAATTAACTGTTTGAAACAAAATTACAAATAACTAAAAAAAATATTAAATTAAATTACGTGAAAAAAATATTTGAATACGAAGAAAAACACAAAATAGTAAAAAAAGAAAGAGAAAAAAAATGTAGTCAAAAAATAAACACTGCATACAACGCTAATTAAAGATAGTCTCTTCAATAAAAAAGAAATATTGACTAAAAGCAACAAACCAAACAATAAATACTATAAATTATAACACTAGATTATGTAACGACAAATAAAAAACAAATTCTGTACAGAATATAAATTATAATTATTCTAGAGTAATTTGCAATATTTGTAATTTTCGTGAAAATACAAAATTTATTAAATATAAAATTTATATAAAAAAGTAAAAATTCTTATTATTGCAGCTATAGAAAATGTGTTCCATAAATAAATAAATAATAAACTGGCAAAATCAAAACGTAATTCTAAAAAAGTTTAATTTCTATTTTTTTTATTTCAAAAATTACGCTGGTTTAAAATTAACTAACCAGGAGCCTTAAAAACGTTTATATGCGACTACTTTGCAAGAAAAAAAAATAATTTTATCACCAATGTGTTTACTATTTTCGAAATAACGTTTTCTTTTTAATTCCATCTCTCACGTTTTGACAATTTAGGTTTTTTATACTCGCAGAAGTCATATCAATTTCTCCGGAGACGTTTATTTTTATGATTCGAGAATAAAGCCCCAGGAAATGTTAATCAAGTTGCTAATACCAAACAACAGCAAAAATTTGTCCGTTCTGACCTTTAAACAGTGACGTTCTGTTAAGGAGTTTTTGATGTTATTAGAAAAAAAGTTTTGTGCTACACACACCAGAAAAACCATTTGGTTTACAAAAAATACCATGAAACAGGTTTGACAGTCATGTGACTTTATTATCAATAAATTTATATTTGAAAATTGGGGTGTATTGCTAGATTTAGTTCATTTTGTATTTTTCTAAATTTTAAGACTATTATCTAAGAGATTACTGTTTTTGAACTTATATACTAATGGGCTGATTTCAAGTTGGAATAATACCGGTAGTATCACTGCTTTTAATACTTTTCCAAGACAACCAAATACAGACCCGATTTCTTTTAATTGCCTAAAAACGAAAATACTACCGGTATTATCTCAACTTGAAATCAGCCCATTAAAAACTAAAATTGCTGAACAAGGTAAGTAATAAATCAAATAAAAAAATAAAGCTAAATTTGGATATACAAAAGTAAGCGAAATTTCGTATTTCGTATCCAAAAACTGCGTAGGTGTTCGCCAGTAAATGGTAAATGACATCGGGTAACAGGGTTGTCTTAAATTAAATTATTTTGAAAACTAGGTAATTTAATTTCTGATTTTGTCGTTATCTGTATCAGTACTACCAGTAATCACGTTTCTTATTAGTTAATTTTTAAACTACGTTTACTGGAAATTTAAACTTTTAAAAATAATATTTTTATATGTATAGTCTCTGTTACCAGTTCAAGAGATTGCCGTCTACTAGCGAGACAGCCTATATAAAACACGTCACACAAAGTCACAGCAAAAAATATCAGGAATGAGTTAAAATATTAAAAACTCATAAAAAAAGTGCAAAAAGTAATACAATTAAAATGATAAAGAGCCAGGAAACGCAGCCAAAATAACAATTCAAGTGTTCAAAGCTTCGCCTAATATAGCCTTGCAGGAACTTATATTCAATAATTATTATTAATAATAATGTTATTATTACAACCCAAATATAAAGTAATTGAACACGAATTGCCAAAACAATAGGAAATTACGCTTCAATACGGTAACTAAAGTAACGACTGTTAATTTAAAATACGGTCTCTGAAATGCTAGAAAATTATTATAAAACAACTAATTCGTATATCATTAATAGATTTATCCATTATCTTGTCAATATAAAACCGCAATCAAATTCTAAACATCACTTTTTCATACAAAAGAAAATAACACATCTTTCATTCTTTCTTTGTTCGTGAATAGATTCCGATCAAATTCAAATTTTGTTCAATTGTGTTCAAGAGACGTTACTTGATAACAAAAAAATTATCTCGTAAAATAACCGATTGTCACGTAGAAGCGAGTCATATTCGAATAGATATTAGTAAAACAACAAAATAAAATGTTATACTGCAAACGCACTTAAATTTTCAAATAAACAATTGCTTTAAAAACCAAGTTAAAGCCAAATAAACTTCAGTTTATAAAGCAAAATTAAATAAAAGAGTTTATAACATTTTCACTACTTTTTACTTTGTACCTTTTATGTGGTACTAACAACTAATACGAGTAGCAACCGCAAAAGTAAAGAATAAAACATTTAATTTAGATATTCTGTGCCACAATTGTCTTGAAAATGAGACAACTTTAATAATCTTTAATTACGGCTAAACTTTAAGTCATACCACATTGGCGCAATAAAATGAATTGTTTGTTTTTTCATGAAGAATACGTTGAACGTTGAACTAAATTTGGATTCTGTCTAAGCTTAGCCACAAAAACATGAAATGTCATTTTTCTTATTATTTATTTCAAAAATTATTAGAAATACGTAATTTCTTAATAAAATTTGTTCTAATTAAGCTTTTTTAGATTTTGCTTTGTAGCATCTAGTCTTTGTTTCGAAAATCCAAAGCTTGAGATGTAAGAAGTAACTCAAAATTGTTTAAAACAGCTTTCTTGCAATTGGAGTAAAGTTATTTATAGAAAATTGAGCACTAATACCCTTCGGAAGCAAAGGTTTTTAAAATACAAATAATTTATTTGCCGAATACTTTACGCTCTTCCTTTTACAAATTAATATCTCACCACCAAAACATTCTACAATCTAGACAAAAAAATTAGACAAAATTTTATAAAGTTAAAGTGGTTAGTTGTCAATATAAAACCGCAATCAAATTCTAAACATCACTTTTTCATACAAAAGAAAATAACACATCTTTCATTCTTTCTTTGTTCGTGGATAGATTCCGATCAAATTCAAATTTTGTTCAATTGTGTTCAAGAGACGTTACTTGATAACAAAAAAATTATCTCGTAAAATAACCGATTGTCACGTAGAAGCGAGTCATATTCGAATAGATATTAGTAAAACAACAAAATAAAATGTTATACTGCAAACGCACTTAAATTTTCAAATAAACAATTGCTTTAAAAACCAAGTTAAAGCCAAATAAACTTCAGTTTATAAAGCAAAATTAAATAAAAGAGTTTATAACATTTTCACTACTTTTTACTTTGTACCTTTTATGTGGTACTAACAACTAATACGAGTAGCAACCGCAAAAGTAAAGAATAAAACATTTAATTTAGATATTCTGTGCCACAATTGTCTTGAAAATGAGACAACTTTAATAATCTTTAATTACGGCTAAACTTTAAGTCATACCACATTGGCGCAATAAAATGAATTGTTTGTTTTTTCATGAAGAATACGTTGAACGTTGAACTAAATTTGGATTCTGTCTAAGCTTAGCCACAAAAACATGAAATGTCATTTTTCTTATTATTTATTTCAAAAATTATTAGAAATACGTAATTTCTTAATAAAATTTGTTCTAATTAAGCTTTTTTAGATTTTGCTTTGTAGCATCTAGTCTTTGTTTCGAAAATCCAAAGCTTGAGATGTAAGAAGTAACTCAAAATTGTTTAAAACAGCTTTCTTGCAATTGGAGTAAAGTTATTTATAGAAAATTGAGCACTAATACCCTTCGGAAGCAAAGGTTTTTAAAATACAAATAATTTATTTGCCGAATACTTTACGCTCTTCCTTTTACAAATTAATATCTCACCACCAAAACATTCTACAATCTAGACAAAAAAATTAGACAAAATTTTATAAAGTTAAAGTGGTTAGTTAATCTGAAAAAAGTTTTCAGCAAAAATTTAGAGCCAAAAAAATTGTTTATGAAACCAAATATTAGTTATTTTTTCTTGTTGCACCTGTTCAAAAGTTTCAATTACAACAAAAAACTGCTAGAACTAGTGCAAACCTTATCAGAAAACAGGATGTTTTAACAGATTTAGAAATTAAAAAACATCCAATAAAACATGACTAGTAGAAGTAGAAGACGTAAACTGGCAAATAATTATTTTAAATAAACTCAACCAAGATCGAAAAAGGTAAAAATTTGGGAAATTTTTATCTTAACTTCCACCTATTCCTAATAGATTCTAAGATTAAATTTAAATAAAATAATAATCTTTCGTTGGCGAATAAAGTTTATAATAAAAAATCCAAATAAATTTGATATATAACACCACAAGACAACTTCCGTTTCGATCTTTTGTTCTTCAGTGTTATTATTTGCTGTATCAATAAACATAGCTGGTTATACACTATGTAGAAATATAAATCTTCGTCCTTGAGATCAGTCGTCTGTAATAATTTAGTCGGATTTAACGGAACGAAAGATGTTCAATTAGACAGGAAATCTGTTTTTCTGGTTCTGTTATAGTTTATAAAATAAAAAAAAATTAATAAAATCTGAAATAGTAACAAAACGCTGAACTCATGACCTGATTTCTCAAAACAAATTTTAAATATTTATCTAATTTGCAAATTTCTTATTTAAAATATCTATACCTACCAGTATTTAACACACTTGAAATCAGATTATTTTGAGACTTCTTATTTGATGCAACTAAACTCGTTTTATATATTTATGTTACTGTAAAAATTAGAAATGCTGTGAAAATTAACAATTTCTCGTAATTAGCAATACATATTTATTAATAAATGTTACTTTCTGTTGACTCAGAGCAGATCAATTATTTAAAAAAGTTTTGTGCTTTTTACCTTTACAATAACTTGGGCTGACGCTATTGATAGTCTTTTTTAATCTTTTTATTTTATGATCACTTGAAAAAAGGGTTTACTAGCGTCAGCCCGAGTTTAGGTTTAAAATGAGTTCGTTTTTGTACGAGTAAAGAGCACAAAGTACTCTAACTTTTTTAACTAGTTTAGGTCGGCCATTAAAAATTCAAATTCTGGCCAAATCTTAGGGCATAAGCAGAAGTTATTAAAGGTCGTATTTAACACTACAAATAATTGGTAAAATTTACAAAATTCTCGGCATTTACAGTAACATAAATATAAAAAATTAATTTAGAGTAATATTTTAATTTATTTATTTATTTTTTTTTATTTTAACGGATTTATTTTTTAAAATCCGTTTCAACAAAAAATTTAATTTGTCCATTGTTTTTTAATTAATCTAAGTTAGTTTCGTGTGTTGAAAATTTACAAATATTCAACCTTGAATTAGTATTATTAATTTAAAGCAATAAAAACATAAATGTATAAACAAAATAGTTTCTTATCTTTTATTTGATCAAACTGATCCAAACTATGACAAAACAAAAATCTTGATTTAGTTTTAAATAAATGAAACAATTCTAGATTTCCGACTCAAATAAAATAAATTGTACTTATTTTTAATTTTGTCGCGTTTGAACTATTCTTAGCTGAAGAAATACGAAACTAAAATTTTTAGGTAAAACTATTTTAAAATACCCTTTAGCAGGGTCACTGTTGTAAATTAGAAATAAATAAATAAATAAATAGATATAAATTTCGTTACATTTGAGTAACTTTCAAACTGTAAACAATAAATCTAATAATAATAACAAGAAAACAAACAATGAATGGATATATGACAGATCATGTTTCTTTACAGAAAAAAAATTGGGAATTCTCAACACCGACACTTGACGTAATAATAAAATATCATTACAGAAAATAACGAAAACAAGATAATATCTTGCGAATTATATTAATTACCTGAAATTTCCTCTTATAGATATAAAGTTTCACACAATAGTTAATCCACGTGGCGCTAACAATTATCAATTAATTAATAAATTTGGTAAAATTAGCAATTAATTATTCAGGTAAACTTATTTGAATAATACAATAGCATAATTAATTTTTTGAATTACCATTGATACGATCCATGTTTTCCGAAAATGTCGCTAGGTTCAACCCATGAACATAAGTGTCGTAACATTTCGACCCATTGACGAAACTTTGCCCATCAGGACAACACTTGCGAACACATTTGATGGACTCACAAATCTCAAAATTATCCAAACAAGTTCTTACAATATATTTCTGGTTTTGATCCTTGTCAATACAGAATGTTCCTTTTTGAATTATCCTGTTTTTCTCAAATAAATACAAAGTTTCGTTTTCGAATTTTTTAAATTTGTCATTTAAGTCTACAATAATTTTACATTGGGGAAGTCCAACTGTAACAAACTTTTCTTCAAAGAATGTCCCCGAATTTCCTTCAACACAACCGTGGCTCGTCCTGTTGTAAAAATAATTAAGTGGACAACATTTCGGAAACAACTCCACTTGAAGATTTTGTACTTTTGTTAAATTTCCATCAGAAATGTTAAATAGAGTCACCGAATTTTCTATATCTACACAAAACCCGTCTTGGTCACTTTGGATAAAATCAGTGCTGTTGGTAACAATTTGAGTCCTTTGGTTCAGGTCTTCAGTGCAGTGGTAAGTCTCGTTAATTTTTTTAAGAACACTGGCACTGTCACAACACTTTGGGTACGTTTCTTGCGTGCTTAAGCACGTTTGTACTGTCAATATTACGAAGAATAAACGAAGCATGATTGCTTAGGTTGTTACATGGTGTTACTTCAGAGTCTTCAACAGAACTGGCAAACTTTTACGCTCCGACTCACACAATATGTCGGGCTCCTCATCAGTGGTTGATTGTGCGTAATGTAATTTAAGAACAATTTTTGTTTGGTAACTACCTTGACTCTGAAACCTGTTTAGCAATTATAATTAACTCTCAGAATCTCCGGTGTTTTTCGCCAAAATTGTTTGTCAAAGCCGCACTTTTATTGTAAAGAAAAAAAATTATTTAAGCTGTCTTATTCAATTATCCGACTGCAATTATTACGCTAAAAATTAATGAAGACATTTACACTAATAAATCAATAAATTATTCTAATTGCAGTCTATCGTTAATAATATATAATTGATAGTTGCCTTGAAGTCAAGGAAGATGACACATGTTTGCAGTATGGAAGGGTTTTTTTAAATGTTATTAATTACAATTAACGTTTAAATGGCACGCAACTGATATAATTCATTCAATAATTTGTTTTGTATTGTTATTTTTACAGTACATATGCATTAAACTAATTAAATTTGAATTAAAAATAAATATTTCTCGCTAAATTTAATTTTTACTGAACTTATGATGTATCACTAAAGTCGTGTCTTTTTGAAATTTTTTCTCAGAAGTTTGAGTATTTGAATCTTTCAACCAATTTTGTAATGTTTATGTTTAACAATGCAGTTTCAGTGTGGCTGTGCATACAAGAATTTGTTAATATAAACTGTTAAATTTCTAGTCTGTCTTGTAAAATTTTTTCAAAGATTTAATTTTTGCTAAAAAATTAAAACATTCATTACTTCGAAACTAAAGGTATTCGGTAAGTAAACGACAATTTTTTAGACAATGACTAATCTGAGAATTGTCATTCTGTAAGTGTTAATTGAGTGAAATTGTTTTATAAATGACCAAGAACAATAAGAAATAAAAGTAATAATAATAAATCAAGTCACAGTTACCAAAAAATAAAAGTTAAACAAATCTCTTACTCATCGATGTACAAAATTTTTTTGTGTTTAACAATCTTTTGATTAATAAACATCCTTATTATTAAAAAAATAAACAATATATTTGTGTTAAATTTATAATTTAGAAATGTTAAATTTCTCTAAAAATGCCTTTTCAAAAAACAAATAAACCTCCCTTCCAAAAAAATTACTTATTCTGGATTCTCCACTGCCCGCTTGTTTTGTTCCAAACGATTTTTTATAAAAAAATTAGCTGTGTTAATTAATTTTTTAAAAGTACTTTAAAAAAAACGTAACAAATAATTTTAACTTTTTAACTACGTATGTAGAATTCTCTACTTAGCATTGTAAAAAATCTTTTTCAAAATGCAAAATTTTTCCTTTTATAAATATTAGATTATTGTTCAATTTTTTATAATATTTAAGTTGTCTTCTATTATATATCTTTTGAACCAATCAAAAATTTTATTAGTTTTATTAAAATTAGTTACGAGTCAAGAATTATTTGCTCTGTGCGCTACCAGTGTTGCCAACTCGGAGGATATTTCTCTATATTTAGAGAATTTAAAAAAAAAGAGAAAAATTTTAAGGAGATAACTTTTTTTAAGAAATTTTTAAAAGTACTTTTATATATATATATATATATATATATATTCGGTTTATAGCGTCTTGTGTCGCCTTCCGATTCCCAATCTCCATTTTTTTCTGTCTAACCAATCTGCTTCAACTAGATTTCTCTCACTCATGGCCTTGGTGATACCCTGTATCCAGTTTTTCCTCGGACGTCCTCTTCGATTTCTTCCTTCTGGTGTCCATTCTAGCACTTGTTTTGGTAACCTATCTTCCCCCATGCGACGTATGTGTCCATACCATTTTAATTGTTTTTGTGCAATCTCGTCAATGACTGTTGTCTTTGTATTCATTATATCTCTTATCTCGTCGTTTCTTTTATGGTCTAATTTTGAGTGTCTGGCAGATCTTCGTAATGCATCCATTTCTGTTGCCAGTATTTTCCGTTTGTCATTTTCTGTCATAGTCCATATTTCGGCGCCATATGTTAATACACTTTTTACCACGGTGTTGTAGATGTTTAGCTTCCTTTGTCTGTCTATATTTTTTGACCAAAAAATTCCATTAAGTGCTTCTATAATTCTTCTACTCTGGCCTACTCTTTTTTGTATTTCTTTTTCATCTTTTCCGTTTTCTTCGAACGTTATTCCTAAGTACTTGTATGCTGTACATCTTTCAAATGTAGTTCCATTACCTAATAGTAAATTACCATCATTGCTTCCTATGCCCATATACTTAGTTTTTTCTATATTTATTTCCATTCTCCAGTTTTTATATTCCTCACCTAACTTTCTCGTCATATACTCTAGGTCTTCTTTTGTTTGAGCTACCACTACTTGATCGTCCGCAAATTGCATAGTATAAAGAGTGGTATTGTTTAATTCAAAGCCCATTCGGCAGCATTTCTTCTTCCAATTTTTAAGGGCGTGTTCTACATATATCTTAAATAATGTTGGTGAAATGCAACAACCTTGTCTGAGGCCCTTTGATATCCGAAATACACTTGACAGTTTTTTGTCAATTTTTATTTGAGATCTACAGTTATTATACATTTTTTGTACTGCTTTTATTAATGTATTATTTATTTTTGTTTGTTCCAATGCTTTCCATAATTTGATAGCTGGTACTTTATCGTACGCCTTACTCAGATCAATAAATAATAAATGTGTTTCCCTGTTTTTTGCAATTTGTTTTTCAATTATTTGTTTAATACAAAACGCATTGTCGATACATGATCGTCCTCCGCGAAACCCACTTTGTTCTTCTGGTTCTTTGCTAGAATATTCTGATTCTATTTTATCGCGTGTAATCCGTCCATATAACCGGCTAAAGGTACTTGTAACCGAAAGTCCTCTATAGTTGTCACAATTTCTACGATCATCTTTTTTATGTAGTGGGGTGATGTAAGCCAACTTCCATTCGTTAGGGATTGGTTGGCCGTTAATGCACATTTCAAATAGTTGTGTTATCATTCTTGTTAATTTAGTTGTTCCATTTTTAATTAGTTCTCCAGGTATTCCTCCCGGTCCTGAAGATTTATGGTTTTTTATATATTTTATCGCATTACTCACTTCGTCTTCTGTTAACATTATATATTCTCCTTTTACATTTATTTGTGTGTTCTGAATTGGTGAATTATCTATAAATTGCGATCTGTCTTTAGTAAGTAAGCTTTCATAGTACTTATTCCATTCTTTTAGTTGTATTGTATTTAATCTTGTTTTTTCTCTATACGGTGCTTTGATATTTTTTATTAATCTCCATATTTCTCTGTTAAAAGTACTTTTAACTACTACTAAATTACGAAAAAAAAATTAAACTGTTAATTTTTTATTGCCAACTTAGGCAAGATTTTTAATCAAGGTTTGCATTTATCTCCTATTTAGAAAAACTATATTTTTCACTTTGTGATTGTAGTCCTTTTTAAAATAGTGTTTTTTAAAGGTATTTAGCTTGGATTTAAGAGATTTTGGCTTATCATATAGGAGAAAACATTCCCAATGAGTTGACTACACTGTGCACTACATGCGCGTTTTGTCAGTGGCGACCGCTATAAACTAGAATAAACAAATGTACTAAAGTAGAACTTACTAAAAATTTATAAAAATATTTTAAATATAATATTTGGTTATTATATTGTTATACATTTTGGTAAAAACGAATATAACATCTACAATTACACTAGACAACATATTTTAACTTTTTTTATTTTTTTAATTAAATTATACACAAATTAGTTTTACTTTATATATGAGATAATTACAATATAAACATTTTTTTAACACGTCAGGTTTTGCAGAAAATAAAATAGGAAAATTAAAGTTTTTACTCTACTATATAAAATATAGTTAGCATATGTATATATCAATATTATACATATTGTGGCGCTTACACTAGTTAACATGTTTTTTTATGTATAATACGTGTCTCTTATGTACTTTTTTATGCAGATCTAAAAATGTACTCAAAAATTGGCGATCACGTCAGGTTTCTGATAAAACTTATAAAATATTTTTCTATACAATGTAAACCATTTGAAATGAATAAATTCGATAAAAATTTAAAGATTTCATAAAAACGCTTGAACACATGTCCTTTATTTTTTAACGCGCCTTTATTGAAAAAATAATTAGATATACAGAATGTTCCAAAATGGAGATACAACCCTCAATTTTGAAATTTTAAATGAGAACTCCAATGTTTCTTAGCATATATGAATTCCACATATAATTTTGCGTATTTTTATTTAGCACACTCTATGTCAATTTTCAGATGTTTTTGAAAAAAAAGGGCTCGAAAAAAAATTAAACTATTAACATAAATTGAATTGTAGAAGAACAAATTCCTAGTAAATGTTAAAAAACAACAGGATACGTGTCAGAGCGTTTTCTTGAAAGTCAAATCCCTGAATTTTTATCGAATTTATTTATTACAAATGGTTCACACTGTATATAAAAATATTTTATAAGATTTTTCAAAAACCTGCCGTGATGGCTAATTTTTGAATACATTTTTAAAATCTGCATAAAAAAGTACATAAAAGACACGTATCAGACGTCAAAAAAAATAAATCATGTTGACCAGTGTTATTTAATTAAGAAAGCTTTCCTGATTTTAAAAAAATGTCTACCATTTCGTTGATTAACAAATTTTGGAAACCCGATATTTCTGATGTGAAATTAAAATTATAATCAAATATTTTTTTTAGTAATTTGTTTAATAAAGACATAATTTTTAATTATTTTTTTCATTCAGTCGATACGGAAAAATACGGTGTTCTGAACGATTCTATCAGAACAAACCGCAACAAAAAAAATTATCAAACATAATTAAACACATAAAATCAAAACTGTGATCAAATAATCTTGTAAACGATTCTAAACAAATATAATTATAACAAAAATAAAAATTTTAAATTGTTTTTGATTCATAACCATAACTAGATGTAGTTGAACTGAAAATAATAATGAATAATGTCAATACTGTTACTATAATTAAAACTAAAATTTTATTTTAGTTTGTAGGTCTGATTATTAATTTTAAAATAATTATTTAAATGCAGTTTATCATAGAAATTTATTTGTTTTTATTTTTTTTGCTTACCCAGAATCTATATTTATTACAAATTCCATTATAATATAATTTGCTATTGAGATGAGTTATGAATTTCAGTAACTCTTAGTACAACTAGAGTAGAAAGAAGTAATTAGAACTCCTAAGCCTGCCATTAAAAAAAAAGTTAGACAGTAGTAGAAGAAATATCTAATAGTACAACAGTGGGTAACTATTATAATACCTAAACATAACGTAGTTTTTTTATGTTTTACTTAAAACATTTAGAGGCTTTATAGGATATGGAGGTGAATAAATACGCGCTGGCAGTACTTAAAAACATCGTATAATAGCAAGAATATTTTGAGAGCAGAGTGCCTAAATGTACAACAAGAGGCTCAAAAATACCTAAAAATGTTATTGAAAACTATTGAAACACTTAAACCTATAAATTATAAAATTTAAACAATTTTATGGAAAATATACCTATTAAAATAAGCCGACTTTTAAAGCAACAGTAAATATATTTAACAATAAATTGAGAATTCTATTTTGTATTTTTTTTAATTATAATCATAGTTTAATGATTTTCTGAACATAATCAGACTTCTTAGTTTATCATATATAACAAAAAATGATTCTAAATAACTATTATTTAAAATATTTAAAATATAGTACGCTGAAAACCCTGTTAAAAAAAATTAAAACAATATCAAATATCATTTTTAATGTTTATTTGATTTCCTACCTAATTACTCCTAGAATAACACCAAATATTTTGAAGCATCGAATGCGGATAGCTGTTCAAAGTAGAAGTAGAAACCATTTTGCCGATATTTAAGTTGCTTTAAATTACTCAAGAATCAAAAATTATAAAATCTAGGTAACAATGATACAGAACTTTATAATAGAATTTTTTCTTGTAAACAAAATTACTGAAACTTAAGTCATTAAAATTGTTTGCCCAAGGTAATCAATCAATGAAATGCCACACCTCAGATGTGTCGGGTATTTCTATCAAAATTTTGTAATTACTTAAGTGATTTCTAATTTAATTATTAACCGATCAGTAGATAAGTACCGATTTAAAAATTAAAGTGAAAAAACCTGGCATTATATTTGACTGTCTTTAAAACTCCTAAATTATAAATAACTTACATCTGTTAGAAATATATTTCACGCTTCAAAAAATTTGTAGAATAAAGTATTTATAAAAAAGACGTTTGTAATACAAATTTGCAAACAAATCAAAAACATGAATTCAGTAAGTAATAAAAATGTATTTTAAGAAAACAGAGGAAAACATTAGCATTTAAATAAATATAAATGATGCATCAAATAGACAAATTTTATGCATAGACAGTTTATTATTATCCTTGAATTTTTTACAGATTATCTAAGCAGAAAAATCGTCTATTATCATTACTGAAATAGTCGCAAAATAAGTCATGTTGTCGACAAGACTTAAAAATTTCTTGGAAGGAACCTATTAGTTTCAAATTTATTGCACCTGGTTGACCACTTACAACTCAATTTCTTATCTATAAAGTCAATAAAGTATCCCATTTCTTATCTAAAGGCGATGGTTTATGAGTTAGAAAGTGCTTTTGTAATTATAAGCTTTCAGGTAAAAAAAAATATTTTCTACAGAAAAAATTAGAGATGTCTTAAGCAAAAGGTTATTTTTTTCTATTTAACAATAGTTATGTCAAAAATAAATGTCTTTTTGTGAAGAAAAGTATTCTACTTTAATATAAAAATTATCGATTAGTTTTTTTATTGTATATTTGGTTGTCTATACTCTAAGTCTAATTTTTTGCGACCTTTGCTCATTGTTTCTCAACACTTTTTTCTTTTTATTCTTCTTATTTTTTTGTTTTATTTATTAATTATTACGACGTTGTACACTATTAAAAATATTTATAGTATAGAGATTAGATAATTAAATAAACGACTAATTTAAAATTATTTATTACATCTAATTTAGCAAAGACATAAATTACGGAACCACAATGTTTGTAGAGATATCCTTTTGTACATTCAGAATTACATATTTCTAGATCTAGATTTAGAGTTGAGAGGTTCACTAAGTTGTGTTGTTGCAACTGGTGTAGAAGAAGATGAACTTTTCCTGATCGTTGATGAAAATATCCGATTTCGATAAAACCGAAAAACTTTTTTCTTGCAACCAAATATCAAGAAGATAAAGACACCTAGAAGTTTATTATAAACAAAAAATGTTGTGAAAATAGAACACATACCTTGCAAACAATTTATTATGTCCAAAATTATTTCAATGTATTCGGTAAAGACGTATTGGCTACAATCAAAAATCGAGGTAATAACTTCAAAAGCGAAGAAAAATCCCATTATAATGCTGAGTTTCAAAATTAAAAATAATCTGAAAATAATTTGTTTTAATAGTTATTTACGTTATTAGTCCGGTAAGCGAGTTATTACAGTACACTTTTAGACAAACGAGGAGTCCGGATCTAAACAAGCACCGCAATATTCGTTTTTCGCCTTGCTTTAGCGAAAATAGAGTATTGCCGCTCTTAAAATGTTACAAAAGTGTCTTTTTCTTCCTTAGGCAGAAAATTACATTTTCGGTTAATTTAACACTGTTATTGTAGAGGTTAAAATCAGTTTTTATGATTTTAATTTAATTTAATTGAAGGTAGGCAAAAACAGTTGTACCTCACAAGGGCAGAAAGAAGGTATTATTATAGCAGCCCAGGACTTCATTTGATCTCCGAGTGTAACACTGTTTCGGGCTGCTAATGCCGTCTTTCTGCCCTTGTGACGTAATGTATTTACTACTATCGGACATATAATGTACAACGTTTTATTGTATTCCGTTTGTATCTCTCAATTTAATCAATCTTGTTCTGATTATTACAGAATTTATTAAAATTGAGTCGCCGTAAAAAACAAATTAGATGACTCCATTTTCTACAATTTTTTTGTTGTAAGAGATAAAATGTTAGCTAGAGCAATTCGCACAAAAATTTTGGAAAAAGTAACCGAAATTATCACCAAATTAATCTAAAAAAAAACATTTGAAAAATACGAAAAGAAGTTCTCAAAATTTCGTGTTTAAAAAGTTGTAAATAATCTTAGTAACACTAGTAAAAACAAAAAAAAATTAGAAGAACAGATTGTAATAATTCTAAAAGATTCTAATATTTGGAAAATGACCTTTAGAAAAAATGAGAATTTAAGACGATTGATAGCAAAAGGAAAAGAAAAAAGTTTTGAAAAAAGCTAAATGACATCTGCTAAAAAAAATCAATAAAGCTCTTAAAAAAAGAAGATAAAAAAATTCTGAAACAACAGAAAACGATTTAAAAACAGGTAAAACAGCGACATTTTAAAAAGACAGAACCATTTAAGAAAACGACAGGATTGTTTAAAAAAAAAAGCAAAAAAAATTTCTATAAAAGGTTAAAAAAGGTCGGTACAAAAAAAGAAAAAAATGTTAGAAGGCTGGAAAAATGGCGCTTAGAAAAATGTTGAATTAAGTAACGACCACTGGTAAAAATGCACGAGAAATGAATTGTTAAATAAAGCAAGGAAAAAGAAAAAATACTAGAATAAGTGGAAAACCCACTAGAAATAAAATAAAAATCTTAAAAAAGCAAAAAGTGTTTCTAGAAAAATTTGAGAAATGACGTTTTGTAGAAAAGAGCTACAAAAAAATCTGGAATTGGTTGATAAACGTCTACTCAAAAAAATAGAACTAAAAAAATAATTTAATAATTATAAAGGATTCCAAAAAAGGTTGTACAACGCCGTTTAAGAAAAAACAATTTTCAGAAAATAAGCAAGAAGTTTTAAATATAATTTAAAAAAGTTTGTTAAAAAAAAAGATTTTAGGAAGCATAAAAAACAGCTTTTGAAGAAAAAGTAGATTAAGCCAAAAATGTAAAAAAATTACACAAAAACAAAAAATATTTAAAAAGAAATTGAGAAATGACGTTTGTTGGAAAAAAAGCAACAAAAAATTCTGGAAAAGCAAAATACGATTCTGAAAATCAAGTGTGAAAGACAAAAAAGGATTTACAAGCATTGTTAGAAAAAATAATAAAAAGAAGACTCTAGAAAAAGTAAAAAACGTAGACCGAAAAAATTTCGAATAACAGTAGTATGCTAAGTTTGAAGAACAATAAAAACATTTTACTGATTGAAGAGAACTGTTTAAAAGAGGAGGTAACTTATTAGTTGAGATCAGTAAAATGTCTTTAACGTTTGTGATGACGTCTACTAAAAAAAATAGAAAAGCAAAAAAGGATTTTTAAAAAACAAAATTTTTTTTGGGAGAACATAAGACATAAGCTTAAACAACAAGGATTAGAAAAAAAACAAAAATTTAAGAAACGACGATTGTTAGAAAATATAGAGCAAAAGTAAGTTCTAAAAGATGATGAAAGACGAAAAAGAACTATAAATTGTTCTGGAAAGGTTAAAAAACGGCCCTTAAAAGGTAGAAGATAAAATTAAGAAACACCGATTGGTAGATAAAAAAGTGTTTGAGATAAATCGTTTCGTAAAAAAGCAACAGAAGATTGGAAGAAAACATAAGCTTACAGAAAAACAAAATGTATCTGGAAAAGTATAGAAAAGCATAATAAGATAAAAAACATAAACAACAAAAAATATATATAAAAACAAAAAAAGATTCTAAATAAGCTTAAAAATATTATTTATAATAAAAAGAACAAGAAAAACTACATAAAAAAACAAAAATTTTAAAAAACATGCATTATCACAGGCAAATCAACGACGATTATTTAGAATAACAGAAAGTGTGTCATAAAAATAATTAATTTTATCGAGATTTTTAAAATCCAACTCTTTTACGTAGTACCATATATAAATATGGTTTGGATCAACAACATATGATAGATTTTAAGATAAAATTTCCCAACTCAGCAACTTTACCGGTCTTGTACTGTAATATGTCACTTACTGGACTTAAATATGTCCGATAAATGCAAAATTCAAATAAAATAAACAATTTTTTTACTAAATTAACAAAAAAACATACTGTTCCTTGTCTATATTATAATTTTTTCTTCTTTCGTGTGACAACATTCTATTGTCGTTCAATTTGTTTATTTCTCCTTTGACCTTCAAACAGTAAAGTAGTGTACGAATATACAGCACCAAATTAATTAACTCCATAAATACCAGAGGGATTACATAAAAAATAAGCATTCCGTAATTGCCAGGTCCTAAAAAAATAATTAAAAAAATTAATAAAAAGACAATTAAGTAATACTTCTCTCCCAGTAACATTTGTAATTTCCAAGTATCGGTCTTATAAAATATGGAGTAGTAAAATTCGATACTAGGTACACAATCAGTGTTAAACTCGCTGGAACACTCCATGCATAAATATTGTACAACAGAAATCTTTTTAATTCTCTCTTCTTTTCTTTTGCTGTTAGGAACGACTTTGGTGACCTAGAATTGTTGGTAATCCGTCATGTTTACAGTGTTTACACGCACAAAACAAATAAAAAAACATACCCGAACGTCCACCAGATATTAAAACACATTACATTAAGCCAAGTAAAGGATGACCAAACTAAGAAAGTTGACGCAAAGCCTGCAATAATTTTTAAAAAATCTAATTTATTTTTATGTAAATTTTCTTACTTAAACTAGAGCAGGCAGAGTCACTCAAATCCGTTTCAAATTGTACATAAACAAAAATAATGAAAGTAGCTAAAATAGTAATACAGTAAGTGAGAAGAATCAGTCCGAATAAATTTAACATTTCTGGAAAAAACAAATAGATTGCGATGATAAGCACGAGGAAAATACAGGACAGTATTTTGGCCCAACGTTCAGCTAAAAATTTTAATTTTGGAGGATCATCGTTAAAGCACATGAAAAACTTGAAATCGTTGAGATTTTGCTTCTGTTTCTGGACGTGCTCGATGCAGTAGGATTTTTTATCGATTCCGTAGCTTTCATAAGAGTTGGTTTTATTTGAAAAAGCGTAAAAAGTTCCATTGCTTGCGATGTAAAAATTTATGCGGCTTTCTCGCAATATGTACATTCGGCACGTGTATTTCTTGTGAATGATGGCAAATGACTCTGAAATGAAAAATAACAAAAAGTTATTTAGTAATAAAAATAAAGAGAACAGAAAGTGATCAAATTTCGTTTAATTGCAATTCTCTCTTCTATAACAAAATCAATAATAAATGAAATTTAAGAATGTTTATTCCGAGATTTATTCTTAATCCTTAGTTTCCTTATTTAACATTTTTATAACCACGTCAGATTCTGTTATTACTCGAGCTCAAAATCAAACACATTCCCATTAAAATATGCATAATCGTATTAGAATACAAATTAAATAAAAATATTCCGACACATTATAATCCTTGTATCATTTAGGCAGTTTCGGCTTTATTAATTATGTGATTATTAGAGCCTAACAAATATTATCAGTTATCACCTATCAAATGAGAGCACTTGAAAATTGACTCCTTCAAGCGTGAATGATCACATCGTTTTATTATTAAACACACAAACTGAGCTTAATTAGATTTTTTCCAATGAGATACCGATACCTTTAGGCAAAAATGTCGAATGGGTATCCTTAATTGAAATCAAATAAAAAAATTAATAAAATAACTATGAAAGACAATCATTCAAAATAAGTTTCTCTATAGTTTCAATATTAAATTTTCGAAACAGACTTTACATACTCCTAATCATTTTTTAAGTACATAAAACACTTAAAATATGTGGTATATACGAATAATTACAACAAGTAATAACAAATAATTTATTTCTAGTTTTTGTAGGAATACACATTACAAGAATTTGCTAAATTAATAACTCGATATTCACACAGTAACAACTACGATTCCTGATTCAATAACATCGCATCCGCTAAACCGCTCTCTCTTCAATTGCTTGTAGTGTTCCATACTAACTCGGTCATGACCTTCGCGTTGCTTACGTAACGATACGTTGCTTCTTAAAATTACCCAGAAATTTATACAAACTATCTTTATTCAAGAGTGCAATGACTCATCTTGCTTGTGTCATTGCTAGTTTGTAACATAAAGTCAGAGTAGATTTTACGTGCAGCACCTGGCTCCACAGCCTCATCTACACGGCCCCCATGGGCGCGGCACTGAGATACGCTCAGTCATCGCGACCAGCGCACAAGCACCGGTCTACCAGTTTAGCATCCCTTTGTAAGCCCGGAGTACTCTCACTGGGCAGAGTGCCCCCACGAGTCCAACCCTTGCCAGAGCAGAGCAAAGCTCAGCGGGCTCGGACTGACTCATCCCATGGTACTTGGCCGCAGCCTGACCTTAGTGCAGTCATCGCCCCTACAAGAGAGACTTACCTGTTTTGCGTTTACACGTTTAAGTCAGGGCCACTTAGCAACAGGGCTGAGGGTTCGCCATATCCCAGGGATCATTGGAATCGTCCAGTGGGACTTTCAGCCAATATCACTCCCTTGCGGGAGCTAGTTTGTAACAATACACCCTCCTAAGAAGTTGTTCATTCCAAAGAAATGACTTGTGGTCTTTTATTAGTCCGCCATAAGCACCTTGATAACGCGACTTCTCAGGTCTCTGAAGTCGTTCTTAGTTGATAGCAGTCTCTTTTTAGTGAAAGTAAATAAAAGTAGTGTTTTAGATAAATCATTTAGGTCTTCTTCCAGTGTGAGATGGTATGTGTTGTAATTCTGTCAATATAGCCTTCAGTTCTTCTAACAGCTCAACATTCCCAGATAGAGCTTTCTTTGTAGGTACAGCTTGCAGGAGTTTAGTTTCTTTATCTATTATATATGTTAACGGTTGTCTCATATTCTAAGTCCTGTAGGACCTATCCAGAAGAGTTTGGTAATTCTCTCTTAGAGTTCTTAGAAAACGTTGTAATTTTTTTATCTTGCAGCTCGTCAATAAAAGCACCCGTTCCTAGTTGGTTAGGCACATTCATGATCGGGTATGCGAAATTAAGCAGTCTCTTTAGTTCTGCATTATATTTTTACGTTTTTGGACTCTCCTATTAAATCTTGATTCTAATACATTCATCACAGCGTGGTAGTTCTTCTGATTTTGTTCCGATAGGACGTCCGAGACCTAAACCTCGTAGTGCCAACAAGAAAACTGTTAGAATTTTTTGTTCACAGCCGTTTATTTCTGCTACCGCAGCAAATTGTGTTCTATACATTAGCCTAGACGTTTACTTCTCAAAACTTAAAGGTTTTATTTGTTGTTATGCTGGTTCAATCTTCGTAATTTGTTCTACTTCTGGCTTCTTAATTTTTGTTTCTATTTCATTAACCTTTGTGTCAAAATTTTCTTTTATTTTTATTTCTATTTTTTCAACACTGTTTCTCAAAATTTTCTTAAATCCTAAGAAACTTCTCGAATACCTATTTCACCCCTGGTACGTTCTTCTAAAAAGCATCTTGCAAAGTGTCGAATTTCTCTGAAAAAATATTCTCTGATTCTCCTAATGGTCGTTTTCTCCAACTAAAGGGTTTTTCAATAAGAATGGGTTGATGTTGGCACCCTGTGGCGGCCATGTTTTTTTGGTAGTGTCTGTGTAATCTGGTGTTTATTGTTCAATCACTGATGCCAAATTACCATGGCATATTACACAATTGAGCAACACGTCCAAATGATAAAACTTTATTATCAAAATGACTGTTCGTTAGTTCGAACATTGCGCTCGTTGCGCCCATTTTATGGAAGACACGATGGTCTTTCAAAATTGACTCTGCAGCGTTGGGTGACTAAATTTGAAACAACGGGTTCGGCAAACAATCAGCCAACACCCCGTCGTCAAAGAAATGCTAGATCGGCCGAAAATATTGCTGCCGTACGTGAAAGTGTACAGCAAAACCCGAGGCAGTCAATTCCGCGTCGTGCACAAGAACTCGACCTTTCGCAGACATCAGTTTGGCGAATTTTGCGTCGGGATTTGTGATTACACCCGTACAAGATCCAATTGACTCAGGAGCTTAAAGTTAATGACCCCAGACAACGCCGTTTGTTCGCTGACTGGGCTTCGAACCGTTTAGAAGAAGACCCCACATTTGGTCGAAAAATCATCTTTAGTGACGAGGCGCATTTTTGGATGAATGACTACGTTAATACTCAAAATTGCCGTATATGGGACGACGCTAACCCACACGAGGTTCAGCAAGTTGCAATGCATCCACAAAAAGTTACTATTTGGTACAGATTTTGGGCCAGCGGCGTCATTAGTCCATACTTTTTTGAAAATGACGTTGGTGAGGCCATCACCGTTAACGGCGAGCGCTACAGAACGATGCTAACAGATTTCTTTTGCCCTAAATTAAACGATATGGAGGTAGACGACATGTGGTTCTAGCAGGACGGGGCTACGTGCCATACAGCAGACGCCACGCTGGAGGTTCTGCATGAAAGATTTGAGGGCAGAGTTATTTCTTGCAAAAGTGACGTGAATTGGCCACCAAGATCGTACGATTTGACCCGGCTATATTTTTTTGTGGGTTTTTTTCAAGTCGCAGTTCTATACCAATCAGCCGCAATCGACCGATGCCCTTAAAGTCAATATCACCAATGCCATCGGTCAAATTCAGCCAGATCTATGCGATCGAGTCATTCAAAATTGGTCCACTCGGATCCATGCCACAGTTAGAAGTCGCGGCGGACATTTGAACGATGTTATATTCCATAAATAAAGGCATACATGGACCTTTCATAGAAAAAAAGTTTTTTTTAAATACCTCACACACAGCTTGTTTTATTCCATTTTAACATCGACCCATCCTTATTGAAAAACCCTTTACTTTAAAAAAAAATTTTGGTTTTTATTTTCAGTTGTAGTTTTTCATTTTTTTAAAATTTCTTATACTATTCTTTATTTCCTCTAGCAAATTCTTTCGCTTTTCTATTTCTTTCCTTTTCAATCGTTGTTTTTAAGCTTCATAAAAAACGTTTTTTTTTTAAACTTTTTTAGCTTTTTTTTTCCTTCCAATTGTGGTTTCCTAAATTCTTCATTTCTAATATTTTTTTAAACGCCGTTTTTGATGTTCTTCACAATTTTCTTTTGTCTTTCTAAAATTGTTTCTTGCGTCTTCAAAACCTTTTTCGTTGGTCTTTATTGTCTAACCGATGTCTTTTAACTTATTCCAAAAAAAAATTTGCGCCTTTAATCGTCGTTTCCCGTTTCTTCAAAACACCGTTTATCCAGCTCCATCAAAATTTTCATTTGCTCTTCTAGAATTGTTTTTTGCATTTCCAGAACCTTCTTTTGTTGTTTTTTATCTTTTAACCGACGTTTTTTAACTTCTTCCAAATTTTTTTCTGCTTTTTTAATTATTGTTTCTCATTTTTTTTTCAAGCACTGTTTTTCGAACTCTTTCAAAATCTTCTTTTATTCTTCCAAAATTGTTTCTTGCATTTTTAGAATCTTTTTACAATAGTAGTGTATCGAAATCTTCCAGAATTTTCTTATGTTTTTCGTCGTCTTCAAGTATTCGTTTTTCCATTTCTTTTAGAATTTTCCGTCTTTCTTCTTTTTCATGAAGTCGTCGTATCTCTTTGTTTGAGTGATCCCAAAAAAGGGTGAGTTAATTACAGTTTACTGAACAAAAGATGAACCAAATAAAAACTGATATTGTCTCTTAACCGAAAAATATATATTGCCTCATTTTTTGTCAATAATAATAATAATTTTCTTGGTAAATAAACAACAGGTCTGGGTGTGGAATTCTGAAGCCCTATTTCAATAAAAAAATTTGTTCTCTTAATATTTTAAACAATTTTTTTATGATTTTTCTAATATTCTATGAACACTACTAGGTTAAGCCTTTTCAGTATTTTGAAAAAATATCTAGCCGAATTTTGAGTACCAAACCGCCTTAATCTAGTGACGTCATGGCTGGCATCATACATTCCATACTTTTAGTGTACCGGGTACCCTGTATAAAAGATCTGCAATTTTTTCTACCCCCACACGATATACAACAAATAATTTCTTTACAAATAAAAATAAAAACAACACACTTCTTTATTGGTAAAGTGACTAAAACAAAAAATATGCAAGTGATAACTGATAACATCCTGTGTTTGATTTAAAAATTGCCGTAGTAAATAAACTAAGAAAAAATTAATCTCTTGTAAATTAAGTTTTATTCAATTTACTCAGTTAAATACTTTGATGTTTGAGTAAATATTGAATTGTGCCAAAAGATTTTTTGTAGACGTGATCTAAAGAAAATTCAATTATCTGATTCAATTTTACCAACTTTTTATAGTTGGCCGTTGGGTAAGTTTGCACTTGTTATTACATCAACAAATTTCTTTTAGAAAATCTTATTACAAATATGCAGTGTAAATACGGAAATCCGTCTGATTAAAAAAATAAATTTGTTAACTGCATTTTTGTAAAAATGTAGATTAAACAATTATCGAAAAAAAAAGACTCTAAAGAGACGCTAATTTCACCTCAAATAAATATTTAGATAACCGTTCAAGGAAAATCTGTTTATTGTTGTAAAATTTTGAATATCATCTCACAACAAGCGTTTCTAAAATTACCTCTCGAATTATTAATTCTGTCGGTGAATCCCAGATCAAGTCCATATTCATACGTATTCTTGCATTTATTCCCATTAACAAAACTTTGCCCATCTGGGCAACACTTCCTCAAACATTTATATTTTTCACAAACTGCTAGATCTTCATAACATCCTCTGGCAATCAAGACTCCATCCTGATCCAAATCCATACAAAACTCCCCATCTTTAAACTTCTCCAAATCCCCGATATACAAATTCCCCAACTCCATGCTAAAATTCCCCTGTGCCAACTTATAATCAACAATGACCATACATTGAGGCAAGCCCACTCTAATGAAATTCTGTTTGATGAAACTCTCGTTCATATTTTTTCTCCAAACACAGGAATGACTGACAGAGTTGTAAAAATAGCCGAGTGGACAACACTTGGGATAGAAATTAACCGCGATTTGTTTCTCTTCGAGAACAGTGTGATTTCGGATTCTATACTCGGTGATATTTTTTTTAAATGCCTCCACGCAGATGCCTTCACCGGTACTGGTCTTGGTGAAAACTTGGAGTCTCTTATCGTCGTCTTTTTCACAGAAATAAACGGAATTGTTCTTTTTTAAATAAGTGTCTGGGGGGCAACATTTGTTCAGGGCGGAGATAAGTGGGACTAGAAGTGTTAAAATAAGAACTTGCATTTTGTGCACATCAGTGTTAACTTGTTGCCCACGATAACACAACTAACTCCGAAAGATTGGCGCGCACTTTATAAATGGGCGTGAGGGAGGTCGAGGGATAAATCCCACAGTAATTAGAGAAAAAATTAATTAGTTGTGGCGAAATTCATTTCAAGGAAAGGGTTCAATGTTTGTTCGGCGTTTTTTCTGAGAAAAATGCGATAACATTTTTTAAAGTAGAAGGAGGGATTTCACCCTGAAGCAATGATTTGGTTAACAAAAAAAATTGTTAAAAAAATTGTACTCACATAAATTTCAAACATAAAAAAATGTTTTTATAATTGTAGTGGGAAGTTTATTATAAAATGATAAATCAATAAACAAGGAGCTGATATACTGCTACATTATACCGATATATTCCATAACACAGAGTCGTTATCGTCGCTATTTTATTTTTGCCAGTAAAATCACAATCTGGTTATGTTTTGGGTATATTAACTATGTCAAAAACCTCTGATACCTAATCTAAAAAAAAATAATAAAAATTAGACAAAGGTATATTAAAAAGATAAAAATACAAGTAAAAGAATATTAATAAAAATAATCAAATTTGGCTTAACTACATGTTTACTGAAATAATAATAAATGGAATACACTCAATAAACACCAATTCTTAAAAATTTATAATTCTCTCTTAAGTTTAAACCATAAAAATCAGTAAAAAAATTATTTAAAGTTTCTAAAACAGTTGTCACTGAGCGTTTTGTGTAGTTTTTATTGTTAAAAATTAATAAAAATTAGTCATAATAGTCGTCAATGAAATATAGCAGTCTTATCAACAATATCACTAGAACTTGATTTTTGTCTACATCTTCAATATCTTTATCTGTTGATCGTTTAGAAAAAAGTTCATTAATGCATGATTTTTTCTAAAAAATCGTTGTAAAACGAGGTGTTTTTAACACTCTCTTGTCTACAATTGTCAAATAAATAAAAAATAAAAGTTTTCAGAGTGATTACAAGACGCAGCGAAGTAAAATTAATTTAAAATTTTAATCTTAAATATTCTTATTTAGTCCCAAACTAAGCTAAAATGTTAAAATACTCTCTAAAATTATTTGAAAGCTAGGCAACCAATTATACTTTTTATTTGTTCTTAGCAGTGACTGATAATTTGTATAACTGTTTTTTTTTTAATTAACTAAAGTACGATTAACGGAAAAATATAGTAATCAACTTGTTTCGAGATTAATTATCTTTACTTTATTAAGCGCACTCGCTTCGCTCATGCGTTAAAACGTCTTTATTAAGCAATTAGGTTGGTTAAATAACTATTTCCGTTTATCGTTTAGAAAAAAGTTTATTAATGCATAATTTTTTCTACAAAACACATTGTAATATATAGGTGTTTTTAACAGTCTGCGCATACGTACAATTGTAAAATAAATAAAAAAAAATTAAAGGTTTAAAAGCAATTACAAGATGCAGCAAAAGTGAAGCAAAAAAAGAAAAGAATCTAATTCCTTGAATTTCACAAATAATATCGTTTATTAATCGAAGTTGATAGACGGTGTTTTCAGCTACTTTTCGCCGAAATTTTACATTTGTTTTGACATATATACTAGAAAATTGTATTTATTACATCACTAGTGACGTAAATTGACTAATTACATTGTATTAAAAGACAGAGAATAATACTATTAACACCTGAAATGGCTGCATGTCCAAGTGTTTTATCAATGTACAAAGTTCCCAAAATTAATTCAATTGATCCAATCTAAATTGAGTGTAAAATAGCCCAAATTGATTAAACCGGCTTACGTCAATCGATAACAATTTAACAATTTGTCTTACTGTAAATGATCAATTGTTGTCTTTTTTAATTTCAGACTTAAACGATAAATTAGCGAAGAACAAGCAATCTTGATTTTCATTCCTATAACAGAGAAGAAAAACACACTTACTCTACTGCTAGTTCGGCCGGTAAGTAGTATAGTACAGCACGTGTAAAACATTTATGTTTTTATTGCGATTTTGTTTAAACAAATACATTTTTGCAATTTCAAACTACAAAATAACACAGAGATAAACAATTTTTTATTATTATTAGTAATTGATTTAATAATAAATTCACGCGTTTTATTTAGAGTCTCTTTCCACCCTCTTTTTGTAAAAAATAAATAAACGATTTCAAGTAATTTTTTTGTTTTATTGGGGTTTGGGGTGTAGGTTTCAAGGACATCGCTGGAAATCCGGATTAAAGGTAGGTCTGAAAGAAGCAGAGGGAAAAATCGCCACATAAAATAGAAAAAGAAGCAGCAATTTCAGGATTAGAGGTAGGTTTGAAAAAAACAGCAAAAAGAAATTCGCCGCTTATCAGCTGCTTTAAATTAAGATCTGATTATTGTAATATTATTTTGTTATAAAAGTGTTTATCTCTGTTCTTCAATTTGTTTATTCTGTTTCAGATTATTAAATTAGAGGAAATAACTTACAAAACAATTTTTTCTAGTTTTTACGTTTAGAGTTTTGAAAAATCATTTTTTTTTAAATTTTGATAAAAAATTTTTTTAGTGACTGATAAAATTATTTGCTGAGACCAAAAATTTGTTATTTAATTGTATTTTTATTAATTTGTTTATCAGTTTTAAGTAATGTTTTTGAAGTGACCTACTCCAGAGTCCAGATTGTCCAGAGTGTGCATCAACAACACCAAAGCAAGTTTTCTTTTGCGAATATTAGTCCGAATGCGCAGCCACACCCCTTTGTAGAGATACTGCAAAATATAATGTTGGTGGTCATGGCATCTATCTTTCCTTGTTTGTTTTATCTTACCATACTGTACAACAGAGATAAAGCTAAAAAGATGACGTGAAGAGAGAAATATGTTACTTTTATTGTTCAAAAAAGTAACAAGATTCGAAAATGTAAGTGTGGTTTCTGATACCGCCGGGCATGTAGATTAAACAATATTTAAAAAAGAAACTTGTGAATTCAAACACTGAAACACAGTAAAATTTTAAATTTTTTTGCGTTTTTATTTTAATAATTATAAATTTACATAAAACAGTTGAAAGAATTTTAGTTTTAACTGCATTTTTAAATAGACTTCGAAGTGCACTTTATGCCACCTTGAATAATAATTTAAATATCGTTCGCTAAATAAGTAAAAAAAATTCTTAAAATTTATTTGCCATAAGAAGCATCAGGGAAAGTTGTCTTGAAGCTGCCGTATGACGTCATGTGAAAACGGTGGATTCACTGAATCTTTTCGGATTGATAAACAATCGGACTTGTCCGAAAGTTTAAAATTTTCGGTATCATCGCCTTTCTTCCGCAAATGTTTGACAGTCCGAGCAATTCGAAAGTGTTTGTTTTTGAGGTTATCTACGTGGAACTTTGAAAAATCTTGACGAAAATTAAGTGAAACCAGCAAAACCATGGCCCCACCACGTAAATACATTGACGATATACTAGCCCGACTAAACTTCCCCCTTTACACGGTCCAAATGCTAACAAACAGACACGTAATCGTTGGTGGAGGTGGAGGCTCATCAAAAACAGGGGTTGCAAATGGATTTGTAAGTGAAACGAGGTTCAAATCACACATTTCTTAACACGAAATTTCAGGAAATCTTTGAATTAGCACACGACGGTACGAAATTTGTAGCTGAAGAAGTCACAAGACATGAGACTGGACCCAGTGTTGTGATGAATTGCTCGGCCTTTAGTGGTAGTAAACATTCATATTTGGTAGCAGGACAGGAGAGTCACTGTCAGTTGTACAATGTTGAAAGCGTTCTAGTCACTGAAGAAGATGTCATTGAAAATATTGGACATACTGAGCTCAAACAAAGAAAACCTAAAGCGAAGCAGAAGACAGACAACAATAAGAACTCAAAGAGGTTGAAATTTGTGATCAAGCCTTCAGATAGTGTCCAGACCGACTTTCAGGGGAAGGAACCGCTTCTGAGAGTCTCGAGGATTCACCCCACTGGCAAAATCCTAGCCACAGGTAAATAATATTTTTTATTGTTTTCACCTGAGATTCTTACTTATTTTTGAGGAAAATTTATTTCTCACAATATTTTACCCCAATTAGATAGAATAGATTAACAAGAGTCAATAAAAACACTTTTAGTGAGAAATAGGGAAGTATTACTACCACCAGCACCCAAAAAATAGTTGAAAAATGACAGTAATTTGGCTGTGGGGGTATCTCAATTGAACAAATATTATTTGACAATCTTGTAACAGTAGTACCATAGTATAGAATTCTATACTCTGTGGTCTGACCTTTGTTTTTTGATTATTTATTTAAATTGTGTATTATTAGTTGCCTATGGTGTTACTTTTTATTTTTCAGGTGGTACTGACGGTATAGTACGCTTATGGAAGTTCCCGTCTCTTCAGCCCGCCCATGTCCTCAAAGTGCACACAAAAGAAATCGACGATTTAGATTTTAGCCCTTTCGAGAATTATTTGATTTCAATTGCGAAAGATGGCGTTGCTGTTCTTTGGGACTGCTCTAAAGGAAAAGAAATTCGTAGACTGACATGGACACAGCCTGAAGGGTCTAAATATTTATATAAACGTGCACGGTTAGTATCTGTTCACCCTTCTATTTTTCAAAAACAATAAAATATTTTGCAGATTTGGAGTAATAGAGGGTGAAGATCGAAAATCAACACTTTATATGTTAACCAACCCGACAGGTTTAGCCAAAAAACAAAAATCGTACTTGCAGCAATGGCTGCCTGATGAGGGAGTTATTAAAAAATCAGCAGAATTTGATGAAAGTCTCTCGGCTTTAGCTGTGAGGAATGATGGGAGATTTGTTGCTGTTGGAACGATGTTTAGCGGTTCTGTTATGATTTATATCGCTTTTAGCCTTCAGGTATATTATGTGTCCCAGAAAGATGCTCCCATAGAATTGAGACCAAAATAAAGCGATTTTAGAACTTGTCTTTAATCCATGTTGCATTGTGTAGAAGCTAGAGGGCGACAAAGTTTAAAAATTATTTTTGTTTTTTCAATGATTTTATCAATTTAAGTTGAGTTAGGCTTAAGACTTGCATATTTAGTGTATAAAATGGTAATGAGCTACAAAAAAAAACGAACAGAAGTCTTATCGACACTAAAAAAGCTAAATTTAGGCGCCCTCTAGCTTCTAAACGATGCACCTGGCTTTATTTAGGCCTCAGGCTGCTCTATGGGAGTATCTTTTCATGACACTCTGTACATTAAACGATACTAGGTGTACCAAACTCGGTTTCGCCTCTTTTTTTAAAAACCCATGTAGTATCCTAATATGCTACTTTACAAACTTAGTCCATGGGTGATCCTATTTATTTTTTAGAGGGTATTACATATCCCTGGAGCACATTCCATGTTTGTGACCGGACTGGAATTTTTACCAGTTTCCGAAAATCATACTGTTACGAGTGTAGCAGAAGCGGCTGTGTTATCAATTTCTGTGGATAACCATGTTTGTATACATACACTTCCTTACAGACGTAAGTTCTCTTCCTCTCTTTAATGTATTACATGCATTGTTTTTTTCTATTTCAGGTACTATGCCGGCCTTAGTAGGAATTTTGATATTAGTTTTTACCCTATTTTTGACTTTTGTTTTTTGTTCCTATATAGGCCTATAATTTGTTAAATAATTGAAGGTTTTTTTTGTACAAAGGTGGTTCACAGAATAAAAATGTTTATAGAAATAATTTTATGGTGGTAATGTAACACCCAAAACCCAGTTTTCAGAGCCTTTGACATGACTTAACGACCAATGGTGGCCGGGACGACTTAATATCTCCTCCACCAGACCATTGTGTTTAATCTGTGAAGTTAAGCAACGCTGATTGCGTTCATCACTTGGATGGGGAGTGTTGTGTGGGGCAGAAGAAACCCTAATTGTTAATTATTTATTAAGCAACATTAGTTACAGAACAAAACGAGTAATGACCTAAAACCGAATTATTACAAATGTTACAACCAACACGATAAAATGTAGCATTAACCAGTATACAATGATTTCCACAACTGAACAAGAATATTTGTTTATACATATTGAAAGCGTATGAAACGTTATAAATTGGTGACTGCTGAACACTACACAAATGCTATACATTTTAGCTAAATATCTCTGCTATAAATTTATTTGAAAAAACAACTCATCACAGAAGCTTGTAGTAACATTTTCGTTTATTTTGTCCAAAAAATGAACAAAACAAATTAAAATGACTACAGCAAAAAGCACAATCTGGATTTAAATCACTCCTGTCGTTCATACACAAGGCAGCACTAGGCGTTAGTTGTGATATAAACACTTAAACAAATACTCACCTTATTGAGTTTTAAAAAGTATTCATAAAAAATTCATGTATACTTTTTACGCAATCAATCAATAACCTTACTTCTTAAATATTTTTTTCGAGGAATTAGTCGAGTGACCCAGGTTATATAATAAAATGGCACTGACACGCGTTAGCTGCAATTTTCTATAAGAAATATTTAAACAACGCATCACAAATCACTCGAAAAATTCCACACGACTTTGTTTACACAAAAATAAAACTTTACATTTTTTTAAATATCTAGCTACATGTGAAAAAGTGCGCGAAACACATCTTAAAGCTCTAGAGTAATTGTCCACAGGTGGCTAAGCTAGCTGGTCATTTTAAAACACAATTATCCTTACTATTAATATCGAGACGACTCTCGCCAAAACAACACAAATACAAATAAAATATGAGCATTTGGTAATACAATATACATTATTAATAAAAAAACAAATACAAATCAAGTAAAATAATCACAAGTTTTCAGTCTAAAAGCAATACGAGAGAAGAACTTAACTACTGATAATCTTCTCATTTATATTATGATATAATCTTGTGGCAAAAAACCCAAGACTTGTTGATAAAAGCGGATGATTATGAATACAAAATACAACTACCATTTCTGATATTTAACCAGATGAGGGTGTCCCCTGAGCGAGGAGATTCGCCTTGTTTTGGCGCACCGTTTCAGCTCGTTTTTCCTGAAAAACAAACAGAATTACCACAAACAAATCTGTTTTTTTTTATAATCAATCGAACACGGCACCAGAAAAACACGTTGGTGCTGTGTTCTGCTGAAATAAAACGGTAGCCAGACGAGCTACAAGAGTAAGATGTAGCACCATCTATACAGGTGGCCCAGAAATCGTGATCATGTAGTGCAACAGAAGCCTATAATAGTACTAACCCAGATCTCACTGATGGCGTTCACTGTGACGTCACAAACGTGGTCAAAATGGTAAAGCAACAAGATGAAAACAATATTGTCATATGCAGAATTAAATTTTTAATATTTGTATTAAAAAAAAGTTGTTGAAACATTATGGAAAGTTTAAAATTTACGCATCGCTGGCTTCAATTTAAAACGCTGCATAAAGTGTTAAAGATTTAAAAAGTACACTAGTCTGTCAAGCTATTGTGAAGTTGCTGTATGAGACCATCTTTCTGGGACACACTATATAAACCGTACTTTAATTTATGAAATGAAATGACATTAAATGATAAAACGGCCTACTATATACGTACATTCTTTTTGATGTTTTCCAATTTACGTTGAATCTCTTTCTCCCTGTTTTGCTCAGCTGTTGTGAGCTTCGACTCAAGTTTAGATACTTTTTCAGTCTTACGAGTCTCTTCAACAGTTTCAATCGATTGTTTAACTTCCACTAAACGTTCATTCTAGCAAAAACAAACCCAAAAAAACCAAAATAAAAATGGGTGCATTAAGCAAATAAAAAATAAATTACATGTTTTTTGGCGTTCTCGAGTTTACGTTGAATTTCCTGTTCTCGTTTTTGTTCAGCAATTGTTAATTTAGTTTCAAGTTGAGCTGAAACTTCGGTTTTGCGAACTTCTTCTGTTGAAACAGCACTTTGTTTAACTTCCAAAGGACGTGAGTTCTGATAGAAATTCAAATAACAAAATAAAAGAAAATAAAAATGTGCTGACGACACAAGACTCTTACAAAAATTACTTACATAATTACGTAGTTTTTCTTTCTGTTCTTGCTCGATTTGTAAACGTCTGCTTTGAGCTTGTTCAAGTTTTTCCTGTACTGCCGTTTCCAACATTTGAAATTTAAGAGCATTGCTGGTCCGTACTTTTTGTACTTGTTCTTCCTGGATGATGCACATAAACATGCAAGCATTTTCGTGAATGAGATTTTTATGATGGTGATAATTCAAGTGCGGAAATAAACTATCGAAACATTGATTACTTACGTGTTCCTTTAGACGCTCCAACATCTTTTTGATATTCTCGTCGCGTTGCACTGATGCCGTCTTCAATTTCTCTTCGATTGCCGATCTCACTTCGTCGGTCTGCTGTTCAATTGATAATCGGGTTTTCTCTACGTTTTCAATGTGATCCTATAAAGTGTTAAATTGTGGATTTTACAAACTCCTCGAATTTGGAGAAATACTACCTTTAGCTTTGTTTTCAAATCTGTTATATAAGCTTCGCGTTTCTCTGTGTAATTTTCCATTTTTTGTTCAAGAGCGTCTCGTGTGGCTGAAATAAATTGAGTAGTTTGCTCGTCTTTCTTTCGGGATGCTTCTTCGATCTTCTGCATCTTGGCTGCTAACGCCGCAATTTTATTTGATTCTAATTGCTGAAATCAACGATCGATTCAGCTTTACTAATTCAATGAAAGCTCATCAAAATTATCGAGGCTTAACAGCGCCAAATAATATAAAATGAAGACAATTTATACAGAAAAATAAGATGAGCCAAAGACTATTTGAAAAAAAAAACACCAAATAGTGTATTTCGGTACGAAAATTGGAAAATTCAAAATGGCGGGCCAAAACTGTTTGTATAAATATTAAAAGGAAATTTAAAAATTTAGTTAAATATTCTCCGAAAAGTTAGTATCAGTTTTTTAATATTTGTAGACGGCCATATCATTACATTTTCATAATTTGCGAAAAAATAATCAGCGAAACTAGTGGTAAAAAGTGTCATTAATATAATCAGAAAACTAACTTTACTTATTTTTAAAAAATATATTTAAAATGGTTGCTTTTTGGAACCGAATTCGAAAAACATCTTGTATGAAACACGTTGTAAAATGGCGGATTTTTGTACGCGTCTAGTACAAAAAACAGGCTCTTTTTGCAACTCGTTGCATAAATAGCTGTTAGAACACAAGACGGCTCTTACAGATCTCTTTTTTAATTTTCGTTACAAAACCGAAATCTTGAAAGCGCCTCACTGTACAATTTCCGTTATTTTATCCAATATTATTCGAATTATTAGCATTTTCACTCTTTATAATGGGCCATAAAGTGGTCCACCATTTAGTTTTTCCAATTTTTGTCCAAAAATCGTAATCAGTAATTTCAAAAACCTCTGAATGTAGTTTTAGAAAATTTTAGCCAATCTTTATCGAAATATCCGAGTATTTTTATAATCCACCATATTGCGAGTGCAGCAATTTAATTTTTGTTTTAATTTTCGCATAAAAAATAATGCGAAATATATAATCAGCGATCTCGAAAACCCTCAAATACTCAGTATGATGGAATTTCATCAAATATTTCCCGAAATTTTGATTTTTCAATTTAATTTACCTCAAAAATTATTAATTTTATTGATAACAAATCCAAAAATAGTCCAAAACTAATATTTTCTAATAAGTCATTTCTAATTCTAAGACTTCGAAGTTTATTATAAGTTTATTAAATCCATCGGTCGAGTAATTTTTTAAAAAATATTTTGAATAATAATAATTACAAAAGTTAATTTATATTTTTACAAAACGCATTTATCATTTTTTTTTTAACAATTTTCGAATTCAAACATGCCGAATGAATCAAGTTTTATCCGCCCCCTCAAAACCCTCTTTTTTATTACACAAAAAATGTAAAAAAAATACTTATATTAAGGTAGTTCCACCCAGTGGCGGTCGGTGATTTTTTAAAACTCTGTATTTCGAAAATGGGGCATAGAATCCTAATTTTGTTATAAAGGATTACTATTGGGACCAAACTGAAGGTTATTGCTAAAAAAAAATTTGCGAAATTTGATTTTTAAAAATGGTGTGCCCCCCCTGGTTATTTCCGAAACGGCTTATATTAGAAGGATGGCGTTTTTTTTTTCAGCATTATGAGACAAATTAAGGACTAGTCTTTTCTTGGTTTTTTTCAAAATTTTAATTATAAAAAAAGTTAGAAAAAATATTCGAAAAATAATCTTTTTCTAAAATTTCATTACCTCATATCTTTTTCTTAAATTTAAAATTTTGAACAAAACTAAAATAAACTAGTTATCAATTTGGTTCATAATGCTGAAAAAAAATTGCACTAATCTAACATAAGCCGTTTCGGAAATAACCAGGAAGGCACACCATTTTTAAAAATCAAATTTCGCAAATTTTAATCAAATTTTTTTTTCAGCAGTAGCCTTTCGTTTGGTCTCAATAGTAATCTTTTATAACAAAATTTGGATCCCAATGTAATTAATCAAAATGTAATGTTTTTAAATTATTTTGTCAGGTTTTCAACAAACTTAAAAAATTATTTATAAAAATTGAATACCGCTTGCTTATGTTATTTTTGAATAAAAATTGTTGCTATATCTTAAATTAATTATTCTTAGTTTTTAAAAAAAATCCTAAGAAAAATACGGTTCCTATCAAATTAAATGCGTATTCTAACTACGGTCGGGATAGGGAATACATGTTAAATGTACGATTTTCAATTGTTAATATTTTGAAATTTAGTACCGCAAGGACTATTAAAAGAAACACCTGCGTATGAGGAACAGTTAGAAGTATGTGTATTTAAAAATTGAAAGATATTGTAAGAAAAGTGATTTTTCACGGAACGTCCTTAAAGAATTTATTTTCGCATGATGAATGAAAGAATCGTAATTTTTTTCACAAAAGACTGCTGTCAAGATGGTGGTTTCTCTTTACACGCAACCATTGTTAAAGCTCGAAGCTGCTTAGATTTGCTATTGTGTCCGTGGGCCGTAATTTTTTTGAATTATTAGAGTAATTAGTGTAAATTATTGCCTTTATCTTGTGATATAATAAATTTAGGATTAGTTGAGTGTATAGAACTAATGCAACTGTTATGACTAAGGGGAGGATTTAAAGGTACCGAGTATGAATGAAAGCGCGTGACCTTGCCAAAGCATTGGCGCACGGCGATGTCATACCCCCAATAATTATATAGCGCTGCATTGACCCGATTTCTGCAATGTGTTTAATATGCTTACACTCGATCGCGTCCCCTCCACGCCAAGCGCCACTGGCACAGGTACCTTTTTATCCTCGGCTTAGACTTATGACTCAGTTATTTATTGCAACGTTTCGTAATTCCTTACTACTTCTTCAGGCGAACTTTAGGCTTACCTTACATTCTTCATTATAATTTATTCATCATTGTTGGTTTTATAATAAACAATTTTTTTCAATAAAAAATGATGCTGTTTTTGTTACACATTTTTGATCAGTTGATGTAAAAAACAACAAAAAAATTTTTAAAGTCGTTTTCAAAGTTTTAAGAATCAAATAAATTGTTAGAATATAACTTTTATTCCAAGTAGGATTAGACATCAATTTTAGTGTAATATGTATAGTTATCAAGAAATGATAACGTTATATAGCCCTATCCCCTCGAAAAACTTCATAATCCATAGATGCTAGGCTGTTATCCAACAAAGAAACCAGAAGCGGTCAGTAATTTCCTCATTACCGAAGTTTAACTATTTTGTTGAGGCCTCTATACCGGTAGCGTTTTTGGATTAGTATACATTTCATAATTTTTCCGTTTTTTAGAGGTGCGAAAACTTGATTCACCCGGTATATTAAATTAAAAAGTATATATCGTGAAAGAAAAATGTAATCTGAGAACAGACGAACAGAGATTAAACTATTAACTTCTAATTAGGTAAGATGTGACGTATTCAGATAATTCTTAATGCGAGGTCGAATCTTGAATTTATATCATTGCCAGGATCAAATTAAAAAAAAAACACACTCCAGTATTTAATCAAACATACTTTTGTTTAATTATCTTCCCCGACCTATCCCAAAATTATTTATTTGCCCCCAATTTAAAAAAAAAACTTGCCCTACATTGTTTCAAGTTCAAATATTTATCAACAAATTGATTACCTGTCTACGTTCCTCGGCCGCTTTAAGCTTATCCTCGATATCCTGCACAGACATGCTGTTTCTCGGTGAGACGGTCGTCTTTTTGGGTGGTGTGGCCTTGACTTCCGGCTCGCTCAGAATGACCTCATAACGCAATCCACCCCTGGTCTTTTCCTGGCAACGAACTTCGGTCGCTGGAAGAAAAAAGAAAATTCATTTAGACAAAACGACCGAAAAGCTTTCATTAGGAGGCAAAAAATAACGGTAATGAGGTGTCAGAAAACCTCCCCTATTTAAAAAATCCCCCAACTCTGATGGTAATTTTTCACGCCTTGGAATTACCATTGTTAGAAATAATTGTGTCGACTGTCGCCACGAATCGCATCTTATAAATCAGAGGGAGCTTTCATTAGCTTTCCCTAACCGAAAAGTAATTTCCAACAATTTAACAATAGCACAGTCATTTTAGGTTCTATCTATCAGAAAATTTATACACACTCTTTTCTAAGTAAACCACAAT
Source organism: Tribolium confusum (assembly GCA_029207805.1). Classification (NCBI taxonomy): domain Eukaryota; kingdom Metazoa; phylum Arthropoda; class Insecta; order Coleoptera; family Tenebrionidae; genus Tribolium; species Tribolium confusum. The sequence goes on from JALGAY010000004.1 coordinate 6,224,954, forward strand.
TTCTAAGACACAGGCTAATAAAAGCAATATTTTATCTCTAATAGTTTAGGCCTTAGATTCGCTTAAAGATGAACAACCCTTCCCAAATAAAATGTTTATTATTATTATTAGCGCTCTGTTACAAGTGTTTTATAAAGAATATTTTTTTGGTAGAATTATGTTTATTGGAGCATCTAATATAAAAAACATTATGCAAAAATCCTATTTTCCTCTTCGTCTAAAATTATTGAATAAACAATTTTTTTTTGAAAGAGTTGTGGAAAATCGATCATCCGCCACCGCCACCGCCAGACAAAATTTCACTCTCGGACACGCCGCCGTCTGCGAGGTAAGCCGATGCGGATGCTGCAGATGACGAGTCCTTTCTCTTTCCCTTTTTTTTCCGGAGTGACGTCAGAGACGCGACGTCGAGGGTAGATTTGTTGTATGTGAGTCTATGGCAGCGTCAAGACAGACTTTGGGGCGCCGCCGACAAAGATCGATAAGACCTAGGCAACGAGCCGTCCGCACGATCATCAATTGTTGATGAGGCTTTATGAAAAATGACCGAAAAATGGACCCCAAACAGCTATAATTGCATAAAAGGGAATTTACGCAAATCTGTGTATACACTTAACTAATTAGCGTGTTAATGGTTAATTTATTAAAGGTTGTATCGATCCGTTTTACAACTTTACGCTACATTTAAGTTAAGAGGAAATTATCTCAAAGTTGCATCAAAATAACTTTGCCTTATTGCATGTTTATATTTGTATGTACAAGCTTTTAAAAAGTTGCATGTTTCAATGATTTTTCCTTCAATATGGCTGCTCCAATGTCATGCAGAGTATAACAAAGAACAATAAATTAAAGATTATTAATTAAAAATTCAAAACAAATTCAATGAAATTAAAGGGTTTAAACTGAAAGCATATTACACCAATTTATCTGACCTTCAAAATTATGGTAACTATTCTATCGATTACTACCCTTACGCGTGGTGGTGTCGCCATCAATAATTCATTTTTATGTAATTATAATAACCCTCTATTTTTAAAGATAAAAAAATCAAAATTTTCCAACAATTTTTATTGTAAAAAAGTGTTTAGATCTAATACTTGAGTCACTGGATCGTTTCATAACTCTTGAGTCTAATAAGACGACTCGACTGTTCATTTAAAAAAGAACCCCTAGAATACTATAAAACTGCAAAACAATTATTTTTTTATATCTTTGCAAATTCCAAAGTTTCCACTATTTTCAGCCAATCAAAATTCTATTTTTGGGCCAATCAATGGCGAATTACAGTGAGAAAACTACTAGTGGAGATTTATCGCGATAATATCATGTCGCTGTGGACGTTTATAAAAACGATTTAAAATCAATTTCTTTTTTTCAATAAATTCTCATAACAAATTATATTCGTGGTGTAGTTTATTTATCGAAAAATGAAGCGGATATGTTTATTCGTGCTTGATCTGAGCTAAAAATTTTGTGAGTCAATACACAAGCCCAAATTTTCTAGCCTCATAAGCACCACTTGTGTGATTTGATTATATATAATGAAAAATTCATCCATCCACTTGTCAAAATGAAGTGTTACTTTTTGATATTAAAACAAATTGCAGAAAATATTTATTTATTACAAGAACTGTTAAGAAGTAAAGAGATCTTTCTTTCTGAAAGGATTTACACTAGTTCCTGCAATTTTCTGTTAAATTTTAGACTTTTAAACAGTAAAAACAATAAAATGTTTTATAGTGCTTATATTTATACAGGGTGATTTTTTTAAAAACAGTACAATTTTCTCTGTAACGATTTCGATTTAAAAAAAACCGAGATGGACACGTTTTTGTGGTAAAATCACGTTGATTCCGTTGAGCCCAGGGCAGAGCACCTCTGGAATTTAAATAGGGAATGTGGGTCTAGTATTATGTCATTTTGAAGATCTTTGAACACTCTTTCTGCTGATTTACTTTTATTTTTGTTGACTTCAAAAATTTCTTCTGAAAATGATAATCTTCATGGGTGGTTGCTATTTTTGAAGCATAATATTACTTCACTAAAAAAACAGCTCGATTTTTATGTTAATTTTGTCTATTTCGGTCTAGAATGTAAGTAAGAATGCAATCCAAACCCATTTTACCCCCATAAATTCACCCTTAAAATAATTTAAATGAAAACACCTTATTATTATTTGAAGCAAAATTTGTCATGTCAAGTTAAAAGACCTTAAAATGCATCTGCTTTTTAGTTTTTTTATATTTGTTATTTCTATAATTTTGGATCTACTATTTCGATCTAAATTCATACGATCGCCAAAGATGTAACAACTAATATAAAGTGTTACTATTAACAGTGCCGTATATAGCATTTTGATGTTTTTTGAGTAGCAGAGATGTTGAAAGGAGATAGAGCAATTATTTATTTTTTATTTGAAATAGCTTTAATACTTTGAGAAAACATTAATGAAGAAAATTTAAAGAAATCTATTCATAATATCTGTAACAGTTACTCAAAAAATTTTGAAAAAGCTTTCGCACCAGACTAGCCCTTAGGAGGGATAATTAAGACTACAGGGAAAAAGCAACCAGTAGCGTCAGCCCGAATTTAGTCTGTTTCGATTTAGAATTTTCATTTATTCTAAATGTAAAAAATATTTCACATTTTTAAACATTTGAGTCGTAATTATATGATTGTTAAAAAATGTTTTCTGTCGTTGATTTAACCTATTTTGTTACTTCTAATTCTCATCCGAGGATGACACAAATGAAGTGACATAGTAAGAAGATTCAACAAGAAAAATTGTATTTTGTTGTCATACAATTCATTTTTCTGTACTGAAATATATTCTATCGTTTATTACATTTTTCTACTGTGCACTGGCTTTTTCTGTCGTTTTAACAACCGTTTCTGTCTTTAGGACAACCTTTTCTGTCGAGCTGATATAAAGCTCAGCCTTAACGAAAACAGCATCATTCCGATTCAAAATAAATAAAATAAATAATCTTATGATGATAATGCTTCACCTAAGTGCTAGAAGTTTTTAGATCGCATCTACAGCCTCTGACATGACCTAACGACCACTGGTGGCCGGAATCAACAGCGTAGCATCTCCTCCAAAAAACGAAAAAGCTGCAGTTTCGAAATAACATTCTAACGAAAAAGGCTTTTGCTGTAGTTCATTAAAAAAAATGTGGTAAATTAATTAATTAATTAATCATCAATCTATTAATTTACATTATGATGCGATTCTTTTTATGAACAATTGTCACTGTCAAAAAGCCAGTTTGGCTCAACATGATCTAAGTATTTTATTATCGACAAGTTAAACAAAAATAAAATCGAAAAGTCTTTGTCATCTCTAAAACTGCAAAAAATGCGTATAAAAAAGACTTCAGCATTTTAAAAAACTGCCTTATTTCAATAATTGTATAAATGATAAAGAAAATTAATAAGAAAATTACTTTGTTAACATTTTATTACATTCACGTCAAAATTTAAATAGCAACTTAAAGATAAAGCAGGTTTTGCAACACGAATCCAAGTTTGTTAAATGAGCACAGAAACGCAAGTTTTATAAAAACACCACGAGAAACGAGACAAAACAAACAAGTTTTTTATGGTGTTTTTTTCAATTGCACATTTTGTCATTTTTACAAATTTACAATTATTACAAGCAGCTTTTTTCATGGAAGTTTTTGTTAATCACACAAATAGAATTAGGACAACAAAAAGCATTTTATCTTCTTTCATAAAAAATTAGGAATTAAGGTTTTAAAATTGTGTTTATAGAAAAACAATAGTGCTATGACTAATTTGTTAACGTTTTTTTTTATAAACATTCTAGTTTGTCAATACAAAAACGAGTGATTCAGAGGATAATTTACCTTCTGACAGTGGCTATTAGCAATAGTTATTTCCTGCCAAATTCAACAAAAAAGCGTTATTATTACGAGATAGCGTAAGTACAAATATTTTTAACAATGCGTAAAAGCAGAGAAAATCCATAAAGATAGTTCTTGCCTATTTTCCAAAAGAAGCAGAGACGTCAAAATTTAAAACAATAATAAAGGTAAATGTACTCAGCCAGCCTGGGAGAATAAATACAAGTGGAGGAATTCCAAAGAAAATAGCTACTCAACTGCACAATTTAGATTTAGAGTTAATTTTAGAAATGTTTACATTACAGAATGACAGTAGGTAGATAAAAGTATCTTTATACGTCATAATAAATAGTTGAACGTTATTTAGAATTATTCAAAATTTGACATTTCTACCAACATTACTGACCCTTAAAAAAAGTGATTGACCTGTAACATAAAAAAACTATTTTATTATTAATGTTAAAAAATTTGAAAGATATATCTATTAAACGACCGAAAATTCTTATTTATTTATGTTTAAATCCTGTTATAAAATAATTAACAAATCACCGAATAAGGAAGAAATCACATTTCCTGTTTATGATAAGATCCAAAAATGCTAAATTTCGTTTCATTATATTCAACCGACAGATATTCTGTACTAATTAATATTTTAAAATTACTGACAACCTACTAAAAAATATTTAACACTTTTTTATTTCATACACTAGCTACTTGATTTATTCCTATGTAATTAACTAGCCACAAGTTAATATTCCTAAAACCCCTGTCACTTCAAAACCCATTAATCGCTCTTTGACTTTTATCGCACCAACAATATTCATTGTTATTTACCATCAATATTTCATTGATTTTATACAAAATTTATTTTCCACCTCGGAAATAAACCATAAATACTTAACGAACATTTTCCAACTAAAATAAATTTCAACGGGTAAGTGAACTCAGTTCAACGCGAAACGCAATTAAGATGACTCAGACAAAATAATGTTTCCTATTTGCAACGAGACTCCTTAAATGCAAAACATGCATTTGTGAAAATAACAAGCTTCATTTAAACTCTGTGAAAGCGTCGAAAGCTCTTTTTCTTCGAGCTTACATTTCTCTATTATTTTGCTTTTTTCATTCCTGAAACAACTTCACTGAAAAACAACCAAAAAGTGTAAATTAAAAACTTCCAACATTATTAATGATTCTCGAGAGCAAAATTAACAAAAAGCTGTACAAAACAATTCCCACGTAATATCATTAATAATCTCCGGCTTGAAATATAGGCCGTCCTAAAATTCGCAGACCAACGAAGTTGTACGAATTTATTTAGAGTTAGAGGAAAGCTCCAAAATTTTTTTTAAACAAATTCAGTGAGTTTTCAAGATACACAGTCCTAAATATAAATTTTTGATTAAGTTCTTTTAGAACATTAATGGCCGGTTGCACAAACGTTCATGAAAATTGATGGACCATAAACCCCTCATTTGCCTATTTTTCGCCAATCATTGGTCCGCCTATTTCATTGACGTCTGTGCAGCTGAAGGTTAGTCTTATCTACAGTTTTTTACACTTTTAGAAATGGTTTTGTTGTTAGTTTTGTCTAAAAAAAAATCATTTGACAATATAACCTTTCAAACTTCACCATTTTAGTCATATTAATCAAGATCTCTATTCTGTCAAATGTCATATTATATCAAACTATCAAACACGTTTAGAACATTCTGTACTTTCCTAAAATTTTGAATAAATAACAGAACATTCTTTAAACAAAACAATTATTTCTGTCAATCTTTTTCTAATTTAAACGCTTTTTTAATGACTCCCAAAGCGACCGAACTTTTTTCCATTAGGAAATTAAACGTCAAATCCAAGAAACAGAACCAATCATGAACTTTTGATCTTTCACGTTTCTTTCAATTAGTTCTGAAACGTAATATCAGCAAATTCTCGTCTTTTAACCTTGATAAAACCGCCCCCAAAAAGTAAGTCAAGAGTAACTCTGATAAGTTAAACGCCCAACGTTTCATCGAATTCAGAAATGGATATAAATCACGTCACTATATCTGTGAACGAAAAATCTCAACCGCATTGCAGTAAAGGAAGATTGAACCTTCTGGTAGTATTCAACGAGTTTCCCATCGTAATGGCAAGATGCCACATGCATTCCTAACTCTTTAACACATTTTTTTTCTTGCATTATTTACGCAATCGGCATCGATCACACCTAATTTTGGTTTTGCATGTCTACAAAACTAGAAAATAAGCGTGCGAAAGAAATAAACAACACAAATAAAAAAAGAAACAAGCATTTATTGCAAAAATAATACATTTCATATTAATATATTACTTACTCACGAATTGTACCCTTTTTGGTTGGTTTGTCCTTGGTTTCGTTTTAACTTTTGTAATTGGTATTTGTCTTCTATGTACTGTAAAAAAAAGCAATTCAATTTAGTCGTAATCCTACCATTCAAGAAACCTCAACAAAGTCTCGAATTCTACCAAATAAAGACAACTTTCTAATTAAATCTCTTCGTTATTGATTATTCCATCTTTAGAAGAAGAGAAGTACAAAAAATCCCGTTCAGAAAATCAAAGACCGACTTTGATTTATCATTGCTGTCAAATGGCTTTTACCATTCAACGATCAATCTCTAAAGTCAATTCTTTTAACCGCAATTGACTTAGTTCCTTGTCGCCTTCAAATTAATGTAAATTTAGAAAAAATCTATTGATTAATAGGGTCAGAAGGCTCTAATTTCACCTGAATGAAACCTAATTCTTTGTCGACCAAAACCGCAAAGTATTAAAAGAAGCCTTACATCTGTATGTCAAACACACGATTTAAAAAGCCTTACATTTAAACTTTCTAAGAAAATTAGATCTTGTGCTATAAAACCGAAATGAATTTCGCTTATGCCACAAGAATTGCCGCAATTAAACCGAATAGTCCGTCGTTCTCTTATCAAAACACCTGTACATCTCGACATAATCCCAATTATCTCTGGAACGTCTGGCTTTCCAAGCGTTGCCGGGCGTGTGCCCTTTTCACTCTCCCCCAAATATCGAGTTCTCCTGTTTCGCTTTCTCCCCAGCAACAGTGGGAGAGTGATGACTCACACAGACTAGGGGAATTCCGGGTTACCAGGCTCTTCTATCCATTAATCGGGCAATAAACCGTCACCACCGAGGGACTTCCCAAAATTTCCAAAAAGGTACCAAGCGTTCAAATAGCCACAAAGAGGTTTTATTGATAAATAAAAGGTTTATTAAGAATAAAAGCTACTTAATTGAGATTTAATGTTTCCATAAAGAATAATGGATATAGATTCTAAATAAGGTAAAAGAAATCGAAGGAAAGTGAAAAATGTTGAACGATAATTATTAAATACTAGTGCCATACTTGTCATGCAATAGTTATTTAAGGTAGATGATCAATAATGGGAAACTCGCATTTAGAGAGATCAAATACCAATGGAAAATGATTTATAAAAGTCAATTTTCTTGTATGAAAAACTTGTTTCAGATGTCAAACCTGTTTTACATCATTTTAAAAAATTCTCTTTTTCCCTCCAAGACTTTATTGAGGTTTTCCCCCGACAAAACCTATAGATTTAAATCAATATTTCAATAATTATACTTACCAGCCGGTGGTAGTGGTGCCCTACACGTGTGGCAGAAGCACTGCATTACCGATTCTCGTACAAGACCGATCAACATGTTGTCAAATTTTTGGATTTATTTTTCAAAATAAGAGTCAACGTGGAAATCAACCACTTGACTGAAAAAACGACGTCGTCGACGCTCCGGTTTTATCGCAAAACTGAATGAGACATAGCAGGTGTGGTGGCGGCGTCGGTTTGCGACGCCGCATGGGGGCCGGTTCCGGTCGATATCGGCTGGCGTCGTCGCTACAGACGCCGCCGCCAATACGACGCCAACTTTGTGTGCGTGAAAACCCTCGGACAACAGCCCCAAGCTGAGTCACTGGACCAATAGCTAGGTTTATGGAGCGACCATTGGCCCTGCTTTTGGACAAACTCCAATTTAGCTGTTAGTTGAATGCCCTCAAATGTGTTATAATCTTAAAATAATAGCACGATATGGTAAATGCAAGAATAAGTTGAAAGCTTTTAATTACATTTAAAATTGATATAAATTTTAACATCAACGCTCAAACCAGTAGCAGGTTGCCTGAGAGAAACACTGAATAGGGACTCGAGACGTGTCTATTAAGTTCATTAAATCTAATCTCTTTCTGGTAAAAAAACAGAATTTAAATTTGTAGTTCCAAAAGAAGTAATCTTCAGTGACACATTTGGGTCCAAAAACCGTTAAATTCTATTTCTAAATAAATAAATACAAATTATCTCTTCACACTAATCTGTGCACAACTAATTATAGCTCTCCCAATACGGCTAATTCCTACGCAAACTACTTTTACGACCTGACCCCAATCATAATTAATTCTTCTTCGAAAAATATTCCAATATGAATAAAATTTCGTATTCCATAAGCGGAGCTTTAAAGTAAAGGATCAAAGCCTTGGCGATCCCGGATTTTTCGGGTGAAATTTTTACCCAACTTAATTTCCTTATACCCACTTTCGGTTCACGTGTTTGCCATTCATTATCTCTTTGACAATGACAAGTTTGCGTGTCAATGACATCAAGGACATGCAATCAGGAAGATTCGCATCAGGGAATTGTAGTTTTTTTCTCTTTTGTGTATAACTCGATTGAAATTAACAGTGTATTTCCTGGTTTACTCCCAAGAGGACCAATAATCACACCATGTGTGTGTGCAACAGGAAGAAAAACTAGAATTGCACAAGTCTTGCCATAAAACGACTTGCATTATGTTAATTTAAGGGTTGGTCCCGAGACATTTCAACGCTTTGTTAAACAGTGAAATCGATCAATTGTCTTTTAACAATGATCAAAGTCAAAGACTAATGCTGAACTGGAGTTGTACATAAAGGTCACCAGGATATTTTTCTTAGACAGGCCCGCCAATTTATAAATAATAAATAATTACAGTCGCGAGAACAAAATCTCAAAATCTTGGTCGTCAAATTGATTTTTGACTCTGAAAAGTTTGTTCAATTATAAGTATTGCTACCTTTTTGGTAGGGAGCTCCAAAGTTGTCTCACCGCTGAAACCCATTATTGTACAAAAAAAAATTGTCATTTTTCAAAATTTCATTTTAAAAGCGAATATAATGTTTGTCAAAAAACTAAGATTTCAGTATTAAAAACATCATTCAGCCTCAACCACATAAAACCGAGTATAAAACATATTAAAATACCTCATTTACCCCAAATAAAATACAGGGTAAATCATCACAGGGTATATGACCACCCCCTTTTTTTAACGTTAATAATTGAAAGAATTTTATGAAATTTACACATAATAAAGAGATGGTACTAGACCATGTTCTAGGGCTATTAGATCCTTGCTATCACTTTAATTGTAGTCGTAAAAAAATATAATAGTACATTATACACCAAGGTAGAGAAAACACTTTTTATAGACGAGCGGGTTTAGTGTCCAAGATGCGTAGCATCGAGGGCAATAATAGATGCGAGGCTATAATAGTTTTCGCTACCGTGGTTTATATATGATTTTTTTCACTACTAGCACATTAATTTATTATAAGTCATCTAAAAATATAAGGACAAATATCTTGTCCTTGTCTCGTTGAATTAGATAGTTGAATCAATACAAATCTCGAGCGCTCAACTATGACATTAAAAATGAACAAGACTGTACAGGCTGGTTTAATTTCAATGGTTTTCTTGATTTTCATAGTTTGAACCATCAAACGAGGAAACGAATAATGCATTCTAATGCTACTTTTTTGAGACAAATTTACAGTTTTGCACTACAATTTTTTTTTCTGAGATACAACGCCTTTTTTGCTTTTGTTCGTTAGTTTTAAATTACGTATTTTTTAAAATTTTTAAGCACCTCAAAAAGTTAAAGTTGCTACTTATTCATAGAATCGAGTGGTGTAATTGAAAGTTTTTCGTAATTTTTAATTTTTGAGTTATAGACATCACAGTTGGCTTTATTCCAAAAAATCGTTGTTTTTTCACTTTACAAAAATTCTTAGGGCTGATTTCATAATCAACTTAAAAGCTCTTTTAATTTAGATGATGTTTAGACCGTAACTATCATTATAACAACATGCATCGAAAAATCATCCACAGTTACAGTCTAAACGTCATTTAAATTAAAAGAGCCTTTAAGTTGATTAGAAAATCGGCCCAAAGTTTATTAAAGTTTTTTTTAAAATAATTAAAACTCAGACAATTTTGAAAATACTAGATAAGACATGTAAACAAAATGTGACAATAAAAAAAACTTAAAAAACTCATTATTAGAAAAAAGAAATCAAATTTCAAATCACAGTTGGTTTTACTCTACAAAAATTGTTGTATTTTCTCTTTGCAAAAATCCCTATTTTATATGTTTTTCTTAAAAATAATTAAAACTCAGGCAATTTTGAAAAACTGGATAAGCCATGTAGGCAAAAAATAAGCCGGATTTCTTTTGTATTCAGTGTAAACTGACAATAAAAAAAATTAAGAACAACGTATTATTAGAAAAAAATGAAACATGACTTCAATAAATGTCCAAACATCAAAATTTTTCATTTTCTTCTAATATGTATTTAGTTGCTTAATTATGCATTTTCTACTGCCATAAATTGTCTCTACGTTCTTGTTTTAGATTTTTTTAAATTAGTAAACATTGTTTCGTTGTAAAAAATAATTAAACCGTTTCTTTTATAAGCAAATAGTCGAAGGTATGATAAACTGATGAAAACCTTCAAAAATGAACCACCCTGTATATTTAACGCTAGCGGAGAAGTCTTGTATTAAAAAAATAATATTTCGAAAACCATTAAGTCAGGTCAGGTCATTAAGTCAATTAAACTCTCTTTTTCAAACAGTTTTACAAAGTTAACGATTTATGTTGGTTTTAAGCTTACTTGAAACGTTTTTTAGCTCTCTTCAGAAATTCAGTAAGCAAGTAATAATGTCAAAATCTTGAATTAGTCAGAGTTCCGTTTCCACAACTTTGAAAAGGTTGTGTTGAGATTATATTTTTGTTTTGTTTGGAATCAAGCAGCTGTTTTCTAGGAATTTTCGTCACGCTTGCGGACTCATTACCATTTTGCGAGGTAGGCAAAATATTATGATTTCTCTATGAAACATTAAAAGGTCAGAAAAGGGTCTGTGCCCTTTTCTGGACTTTAATGTTTATTAGACCGAACAGTCGGGATTTTACTGTATTCTACTATATAGATAGTGAATTCAGGTGGCCAAAACGATCCTGTTTAGGACAGTAAAACTCCAATTTAGCATTTAGTCATATTTAGTAATACTTTTTGAATAAATTGGAAGAAAGAAACGAGTTAGAACAGGAATTTTACTCCACTAAAACTTACCTACTATGTTCATTTAAAATTTAAGGGTTGGTTCCGAGACATTTCAACGCTTAATTAAACCCTAAAATCGATCAATTGTCTTTTAACAATGACCACAGACAATTCTTCTGTTACCTTTTTGTAATTTTTTTTCTAACAAAGAACAAAGACTGTCCTATTTTATTTAGATAATAGAAGTAGGAAAATTTGATAAAACACTAAAGAACACCCTGACCTGTGATAAGGCCAAACTAATCGCTTCTGACCTGCATCAAGGTCACTCATACGTGCGCCAAACAAGTTCAACAATCGTGTCTTGTTTGAAAACAATAAAAATCTTATTTTTTTCCACAAAATTTCTACGAAAGCTAATATCTAGAATTTTATGGTCTACGTGAGAAACACAAAGTTATTAAATAAATGGAGACATATCAGGTAAATATCATGGAAATGGGGCTTTATAATAATATAAATCTTAGGAGAAGCAACAGGTTGTGACATGAAAGACAAGAAAAATGCAACTCACCGTCTGGAGATAGTGGAACTTTGACGTCGCCCATTTTGAACACCTGGAAAATTAGAATTAAAGGAATTAGTTAAATTGAGACCGAAACTGCGTTATAATTAGCTCAAAATGCTTGAAGCTAAAATGTCTTTTGTGTTAGTAAGGAAGGACCACAACAATAGCAGAAAGCAAACACCAGACAAAGAACTCTTCCGGAGTGTCGTTATTACTGCAGTGGAGTGTACCATTTTCAATTAAGAAAGCTCTCCAGGTACTACCGAAAATCTAATTTGGGGCCCAATTAGAGTGACAAAAAAGCTGTCATGACTGACATAAAATCGTGTAAAATTGTTCAATATAATATAAAACAGCTCACTTACCCTTTATTTCAGTTAAATAAAGCAGTAAAAGACACTTTTACACTACTTTGAGCACTAAAAGCACAAGAAAATAGTCGGAGATAAAACAACTTTGGTGCATTTATAACCATCTGACAGAAACGGCCACTGTATGTTTCTGGGGGGACACCCTCGTTGCTATTGGTTGGTTTAGTTTGAATTCTGTGATTTGATTGGACGAGAGATTGAGATAAACAAAAGAAGTCTAGGTTCCAAATTTAAATTTTCAAATTGGTTTCGCTCACAAAGAAACTATTTTTTGGTTTATTTAAATACGTGATTCATTTGCTTATCTTGATTAATTAGTAATTAGAGAAAGCAAGGGATTGGTAATTGAGACAACGATTATTGTTCTTCCGGTCTTTTGAATCTTCAATTATTGTTATTGCTTCAATTAATTCCAGAAGAAAGTCAAAGCGGTTTATTGAAAGTTCATTTACCCACACCTACGCTGATCTTGTCAGTCAATTTAAATGCAGGATTTATGACTGAATTTCAATTGATTTAATAGAGGAAATATCGTTGAGATTTTTGACAAAATGCATAGGACTCGGCGGTTTATAAGTGGGCGAGACCGCAACGGTTTTGGTTGGAACAATGTTGTCTTTCCTTATAAAGGATATAGAAACTCATTTCTTTGACCTTGCTTATGAATCATTGCTTTAGCCGTTGAAGTTTTAATTTCACACTTGAATTTACCAAGCAAAGAAATTAAACAGTAATTGGGTCACTTTTTCAAGAAAATTGAACTTTTCTATGCTAATTTAACACTGACGGTTTGGGTTTTAGGGGAACTTCTTGATAAATGTCCTGATAAAAACTAATTTTAATACAAAAAACGTATTTCTGCGTGTTTACTTATTACAATCTTACCATTATTTACTCTTCCGCTTTACAGTTTTTTATAAACAAAGCATTGTTTGAATAATATACAGAGTGACATAAAAGTATGGAATAAAATTCATATTTTCTAAATTAATGTTTTTTTAGAAAAACGCCGAGTCAGGTCGATTTTGTTTTTTTATTGCGCACGTTTTTCAACTGTTTCCAAATTTTTTCGGCCAACTGTTTTTTGCTGTGACGTAATCGATATTTTTTTTAAATAGCAACCCCTATGTTTGGTGTTAAATATTGAAAATACTTTTTTTTCTGCGTATAACAGTATAACATTTGTAGGGTCTAAAATAGAAACTAATTTAACCAATTTAAATGGTTTATTGAATTTTTTAAAATAGACGCAATTTTTAACAGAATTACTGAACTAAATGTTCAAATTGACGTCTTTTATTTTCTTATAGTAATAATACAACTAATTCTCGAACTCCGTTAGCACATTATTTATCATTTTTTGACTAATTAAGCGGTACTGACTTGCAATTCTTTCTTTTACATCATTGATGTCCTAAAATTCTAAAATGTGATTTGACTAAACGACACTAAACATTTAATTTTTATGGATGTTGTAAGAAGTATTGGTTCCTCTCATTCAGTGTGAATTTTCTGTCGACCCATATGGCAGTTGTGTCTTTTTTGAGCTAAGAACCGTAGTTTTTTGACGTCTCATTGATTAGACAAGTTTATTTAGATGTCCTTTGCGACACGTTAGTACCAACATTAGCAAAACTTTTCTCAATAAAAAGGATCTAGACATATCAGCAACTAATGTATAGTTTAAACAAGACGGTGCACCTCCACACTACGCTCGTGGTGTCAGAAATTATTTAGATGATGTTTTGACCGTTTTTCTAAAAAGTTACTTAAAATCAAAAATATTTACAACAAAATCTAAGATTTAAGAGGAAGAATTACAAATCAGTACTGCTTAATTACTCAAAAAAATAAAAAATAATGTTAACGGAGTTCGAAAATTAGTTGTATTATTGCCAAAAAGCAGAAGAGCGTCAATTTGAACATTTAGTTCAATAATTCTGTTAAACATTGCCTATATTTTGAAAAATTCAATAAAACATTTAAATTGGTTTAATTACTTAAAGTTTTTATTTTAGACCCTACAAATGTTATACTGTTATACGCAGAAAAAAAGTATAGTTAAAAAAAAATAGAAATAGCTATTTAAAAAAAAATATCGATTACGTTACAGCAAAAAACCTGTTTAATCTTCGATGTTTATAAATCAAGTTTAATTCTCTTTGTTTAGAAATTTTTTTTATGTTATTCTGGTTTAGAACCACTGTAAATAGTTTATATATTGTTAAGTTTTTGAATGAATAAATTAGTATAGGACGAACCCCCAAGTTTTATTACTCCTGCAGCATCGATCAAAACCAGTTGCCCAAAATAATTTAAAAACAAGTGAAAAACGTACGCAATAAAAAATTAAAATCGACCTGTTTTGGCGTTTTTCTAAAAAACAATAACTTAGAAAATATTAATTTGTTCCATATTTTTATGTCACTCTGTATATTTAAGAGTAGAGCAAATCCGGTTATAATTACTTTCAAAATTAAATTAATAGAATAGAAATAGCAGAAGTAACAAAAAATGTTATATTTACAGTTGTAATAAACACCTTTTGGCTATTTATAATGCTATAATAAGAAATGTTTCCTGAATTTGACTGACACCTCAATAATTGATTAAAATTATTTCAATAAGTAGGTAGCAAACAAACATTTTAAGTGTTACATTTTTTTGTTAAAAATGCATAACAAGATGTATGAATAGAAGATATATCTTATATATAATGCGAAAATGTAATGCAATTTTTATGTATTTTCGTCAATGTCCTTTTCCTTATTGGGTAGTAAAGGATATAAAATTTCCAGAAAGGAAATAAAAGGACGTTTGTTAAGTTCATTCTTATAGTAATAGACATAAGACATATTCTCATGTTTCTCATCCATTTTAATACTAAATTCGTTATTCTTATTTCCACATATTTTATGCTAAAAATGGATTTTGTTATTGTATACATTTTCTATTTCATGTCACTGTAGTTTTATCTCGATTGTACATTTTCCATTAGCTAGTTAATGTAAATTTCACTGTAGAAAGATAATATGTAGTAATAGTGTTAAGTGTTATTAGAGAAAATACTTTAAAAGATTTTCTTTTTGTTATTTTTTTAGAAGAGTTTAATCAATAAACAATTTTTTGTTTTATTGTTAAATAATAATATAATATACAGCATGTGATACATACAGCGTGACCCAGAACTATATCTCTAAAGAGCAAACAGCAGGCACCATTCAGATACCAGGTGCCGCAGTCGTGCACCCAGGTGGAGAGCCACGGGGCTTCGGCCCTCCCCAAACCTAAATTTTAATTGCCAAAATTAATCAAATGAGGCAAATTACATAAATTAATTACTTTTTATATTTATCACAACATAAACACTAGTTTTATGTAAATAAATTTTAAATGTCTTCTTGTTTTTAATGTATAATTACTATCATTTTACTTTGATTTTATTCTTTGGCCACCTCCAGACTCATGCTTCTGGGTGCGCCACTGCCAGGTGGCACCATCATTTCAAAACTATTTCTCGACATAAGTTTGTAACCCTCTTATCATTACAAGTGTGTACATTAATCAATTCTAATAAGCTATTGCAAAAATACACTACTATCAGAACTTCATTATTCTCTATTATTAAGTACCTACGTCACTTTTTTTTGTTAATATTTTCAAGAATTAAGCAGCTAAGTTATACAACACCACCTGTCAACGTTTTATATATATTTTTTTATACATTAATTGATTAATTTTCTTTAATTTTTGCGTTGTGTAACTATCAGAGGACCGGTTTTTTCTATAAAAGAACCCAAGTGCAAAAAAAATTATACAAAATGTCTCAGAAGGACGTTCCTATATAGAACAATCTGAGATTTTTAAGGTCAGTAATTATAAGGCGATTAAAAGCTGTTTAATTTACCTATATATACAAATATACATACCGAATTGCACTCTGTATAGGAGATAGAGGGCGCCAAAATTAAAATTAAAAATTGATTTTTATAGAATTTTATCAGAGATTTTATGGTGATTTTTTTGTTTTCATTGGATCCACTAGCAAATCCTCTTTCAACGGACGCCAAGCTTTTGCAAATCAGTTTATTGGTTTAGAAGTTAGAGTCATTAAAAACATCAAATGCTCAAAATTTTTGAGATGCACTAATACTGAAAAGATATAAATTATTCGCTTTAAATAAAAACTAATATCAAAAATTTGCAAACTTTAGACAGTTTTAAGTAAGAGAAAAAAGACGAAACTACATACTTTTAAGCTAAAATTCTAAGCAGAAATTACTATTTTTGACATTTTCAATATCTATAACTCTTAAACCAATAAAGCGATTTTCAATGCTTGGCAATATTTAAGAGAGAATTCGATAAGCTATAGAGAGCATTTTACGAACAAATATTTTAAAAATCAGAGCATTTACAGTCGCAAAAATAAAACCTTGGTCGTAAAATTGACGTTTTGACACCAAGAAGATTGCTCAGTAAAGAAAATTGTTAATTAATTAGAAGCTTAATTAAGCTTTTGGCCTTAAGCGATCAGTACTGTCTCCATTGCTTTTTTCACTTAAATCAAAAATTTTTCCTCCCGCTGAAAACTTCTTAAAAGTACTCAAAAAATATACAAGAAAAACATTTGTGACGTATTTTCGAGATTTTGACGCTTAAAATTTTCTTCTCGCTTCTATATATTTTTAACTGATTGCTTTATAAACGTTTCTCATATTTTCCTTTAATTAAATTTCGTTGTTCATCGGAAAGAAAACCAGCAAATGTTGGACATTTAAAATACCCAATTAAATTAGGTAATTTTTGAAATAAAATAATCAGAAAAAAGTTTTTAAAATTTTTACCTCTTTTAACTGGTTTCTCACCGGTAAAAAAACACTCCATAATCAGAAAACTATAATTCTTGAGTAAAATGCAGGACATTTCAAGCTTTATTGGACGTCTGGTTAACCTAATTAATGAGAGATTAATGAACCATCAATTTTGATTGACGTTTATGCAACTAGAGGTAGGAATTATATAAAGCAACTCTAAAAATTTAGCTTTTTTAAATAAACTTTAAACTAATAAAGCGATTTTTAAAAGTTTAAAGCCTTTTGAAAGAAGATTAGCGAGTAGATTTATTCAATAAAAAAAATACCAGAAAAACCTACGAAAAGTAAAAATAAAATATTTAAATTTATTATGTTATGTAATATAAAAAAGGTCAAATATTAATACAAAATAAATTTAAATTTAGAGTTTTCTACCATCTAAATCCAAACGGCGCAACTTGGTATATACAGGATGGGACTATAAAAAATTTTGAAAAAACAAAATATAGGCATTAAATGGCTAGGAAGAAGCTACCTGAAGCAATATTTAAAAAAAATATTTGTTTAAATTTTTAAGATAACTATAACAAAATGTTTGTTTTTCTGTAATTTTTTTTCTAGATTTTTTTCAAAAAACAAGCTGTTCAAGAGAAATGTTGCTGTATAAATTGTTTTACTTTTAACTTCATAAATTTTTAATAAAAAAATAAACATTTGTGTACTTTATCAGTGATTTTCGCCAAACTTACAAAATTTTTGGTTAATTTAATTTAAGCATGTTAAACAGATAATAACAGTTGTTTAAAAAAGTTAAAAAAAATAATTTATTTAAACAATTAATAATTTAACAATAAAAATTAATGTGTTTTTCCTTAATTTTTTATTATTTTGTAGTGCACATTACGAGTATGTTGTAGTACTAAGTATAAATAAATAAAATGTAAATAGTACATATCAAAAACGTTTGGATTTTAATTTGATGAAGTTTAAATATTGCTAAAAGAAACATTTTGTGAAAACTGTCTTCCACCTTACGCACGCCAGTAGAAAGTCAAGTAGGCGTTCTCTCCCCTTCCCCTGTTCTATTGTTATCTGACTAATTCTAAGTCAGATACTTCGGTGTTCGGTAGTAAAGATACTCCGGTTTAACTTTACCTCGGAGTGTTTTTACTACCGAAAGATTTGACTAAGAATTAGGTAGCCCGTTAGAGTTGGTATCAATTTTTAAATGAAGATATGTACCTGCGGTGTCCATAAAATGTTAGGACAAATTAAAAATTAGATAATGTTCAAATCTCTACCATTTAATCACTTTTTTTTCTAGTTTAGCAGTAACTACTAAGTGAAAATGATTTTCTAGAATAAACTGTACCAGCTGATCGTCATTCGTTACAGATTTTCATAATACCGATCTGCTTCTGCTTATTTTCAATCAATCACAAAATCATTTTCAATTCTCAATACTGGTAAACTAGAAAAAAAACCTGATTTAAACGTTAGAAATTTGATTATTTTTGACATTATATTTTGACGCCTACTTGACCTTCTAGGTGACTACAAGCGCTCGTACGGTGGAAGACAGTTTTGACAAAGTCTTTCTTTCCCTAGATTATTTAAATAAAAATCCTGACGTTTTTGATAGGTAATATTTACATTTTATTTATTTATACTTAGTACTACAACATACTCGTAATGTGGAAAAGGAGAAGCATATTAATTTTTATTGTTAAATTATTAATTGTTTAAATAAATTATTTTTTTAACTGTTTTAAAAAACTTTTCTTCTGCTTTTTAACATGCATTACTTGAATTAACTAAAAATTTTGTAGGTTTGGCGAAAATCGCAGATAAAATTTACAAATGTTTATTTTTTTTTATTAAAAATTTATAAAGTTAAAATTAAAACAATTTGTACAGCAACATTTTTCTTAAAAAGCTTGTTTTTTAAAAAAATCAAGAAAAAAATTTACAAAAAAACAAAAATGTTGCTGTAGTTATCTTAAAAATTTAAACAAATAAAAAACTTTTTAACATTGATTCAGGTAGCATCTTCCTAGCCATATCACGTCTATATTTTGTTTTTTTTTAAATTTTTTATAGTTTACCCAAAAAACCGCCCGTTCCATACATTTGGTCCATCCTGTCCTGTATAAGGTCAGTTTTAAACCTACTCAAAAACTCAAAAAATTTTTGAAATTTTTAACTACTACAAAAAATATCACAAAAAATAACTTTTATATAAAATCTCAAGATAAATAAAAAAATTATCAGAGAATTTTAGGTAGGGTAAATCTGTTTTTGAAGAGATATCTAATAAATATAGAAACTCTGCTTAATCCAATTTTAGTCATACCTGCAAGATAAGAGGTCAACAGCTTTTAATTAAAAAAAACGTATGTATTTGTAGTATGTATTTGTTTTTTTAATGTATTTTTTTTAAAATTAAAAAATCAATAATTTATTGAAAGCTTTTTAACATCGCACTAAGTATTTGAAAATCGGTTTATTGGTCTAATACGATCATTCAAAAATACCAAAATCTTATTGAAACATTAAAAAATATTCTTCGAAAATCTCGAAAAATCTGTATAGCGATACGCTAAATAATTCTCTTTCAAACGTCACTATGTTTTTCCAAATTGGTTTATTAATTTAAAAGTTATAGCTGTTCAAGACGCTAAAAACTTCCGAACTTTTTAGTTGCTCCAAAAAGTTGTCCAATAATCAAGAATTATGTGTTTTAAGTAAAAACTATTCATAAATTCGTAATTGTCAGGCAATTGTAGGTGAGATAAATTTAATTTAAAAGCAAAATGTTACAAATATAAAATTTCTGGTGTACAAAGAGCAGGATTTCCTATAAACTACCATGTTTTACGTAGATTTCCTACGATTTCATGTTAGATTTGAAAATTTCCGAAAATTTACAGAGGGTTTACAGAGATTTCCAAAAAAATTTTAAAAAATTTTTGGGGAATTCCTAAACATTTCGATTGATCTGCGCATGCGGCAATTTGCACATGCGCTTTAATGCTTATTACAAATGTGAATCTTACAACATATAACTCTGTAAAAATATATTATTTACGAGGAGCTACAAAATAATAAATAATAATATTAATAATAAAAACTAATTAGGGATTAAATATTTTAAAGAATTCCGAGAGGATTTCCTTGAGATTTCTAAAAAAATTCTTTGTTCAAAACGATTGAATTTACTAGTACTGTTTGCCCCAAAAAAGCCAGATGTTTGCTTTCTTTGGTTTTACTGATTACAAGATTGTAGATATTAAGTCAATCTTTCTATTTCTCCGGAAAAAGGTATACACTGCTGCTACTGTTATGACAAGTATGACATAACCAAGCTTTTAGGTTATGTTGATGTGACAGCTATGTTTACAAGCTTAGGTTAACAAAACACAAATATTTATGATATAACAGAAAAAAAAAACAAAATGGAACTAGATTTTTCAAAAATATGCCGAGTATGTCTAAACGAGGGCATAATGATGTCAATTTTCAAAGTGAACGTTTCGAAAAAAATAATGGCATGTGCTTCAGTTCAGGTAACACAATTTTCTCCAAAAACCGCCCCCTTCTTAACACCAACCCCCAGGTATGGCAAAACGACGGCCTCCCTTCTCAAATCTGCAACAAATGCTCAGCAAAACTCCACATTTCTTTCCAATTTAAAAAACAATGCGAGAAATCAGACGCCAAACTCCGGCAGTATTTATCAACCGTAGCTCAAGAACAGTCCCAACAACAGCAACAACACGTCGACCACCACCAGATCCAACAAGTCACTCAGCCCCAACAACTCAACAAATTAGACGAAATAGATTTAAACCAACAAATCAACCAAAACAACTGTGTATATATCGAATGTGCCCCTTTATTAGAGATCCAACAAGAGCAGAAATTTGAGCCAGTGTTTGTGCCAGCTTCCCAACCCCAACAACCCTCTCTCACTCAAATAAATTATAATGTCCAGTCACAAAACCACCTGCAACTTAACAACTACAACCTGCAAGGAGTCAGC
The DNA here is from genome assembly GCA_029207805.1 of Tribolium confusum. Taxonomy (NCBI): domain Eukaryota; kingdom Metazoa; phylum Arthropoda; class Insecta; order Coleoptera; family Tenebrionidae; genus Tribolium; species Tribolium confusum. Next base: position 6,245,996 of record JALGAY010000004.1, read on the forward strand.
CAAGTGCAAGTCTACAACAGCACTTACAACATGCCTTTGCAACCAATGCAACCGGCAAATATCCTACATAACCAAGTGATAGCACCTCAGATGCAAATGCAGCAACAGCAGTTACCTCCCTTGCAACCTGTTATGCAACAGCAAGTATCACAACTTGTTGAAGAAGATAAAGACAAGGGTAAAAAGAATGGAAAAGTTAAAAGAGACGGGAAAGTAAACGACACGAAGCAGTGCCCCACTTGTAATAAAATCTTTGCAAATTCAACAAAATTAAGCAGGCATATGAAAACACACTCAACTGATATGCCATACAAATGTAAAGTTTGTAATAAGGCGTTTTCACATAGTGGAAATTATAAAATACACCTCAGGATGCACACAGATGAGAGACCTTTCAGGTGCACAGTATGTGATAAGGGCTGCAGGCAGGCCCAAGATCTCGAAAAACACATGAGAACCCACACAGGTGCGATACTCACACGTGTTATAAAAAATACTGTATGGTACACAATTTTTAGGAGAGAGACCCCACAAATGTAATTTATGCACTCGGGCATTTTCCACAAGCTCAAATCTGATTGCCCACATAAGAACACACACCGGAGAGCGTCCTTACGTCTGTTGTGTGTGCCAAAAAGCGTTTTGCCAGTCAAACGAACTGACAAAACACATGAGGACTCACACTGGTGAAAAGTCTCATATTTGTGATATCTGCCATAAAGGTGAAGTTGAACTAGTGGTTTCAATATGAATTTAACCGTTTTTCCAGGTTTTAATGGTTCCAGCACGTTAATTGTTCACAGGAGGTCACATACAGGTGAACGTCCTTATGTCTGCTCAGTCTGTAATAAAGGTTTTGCCCAATCAAGTTGTTTAGCAGTTCATATGAAAAGACATAATGGTGAAAAAAATTTCTCTTGTAATTCGTGTGATAAATCGTTTGTGACTAATGCTGATTTGAAAGAACATTTATTGACACATACAGGAGAAAAACCTTTTACTTGTAACATTTGTGATAAAAAATACTCAAGAGCCAATGATCTCAATAGGCATACCAAAACACACACGTTTAAAGGAATGGAAGAGAGCTAACCAAACAGTATTAAAAATGTATGGCCAAAAATTTAGTATTTAATGTAGAGGAGAGTCCCTGGATATCATCTTCTCGTTTTCTTTTGTGATTAGTAGTTGCCAAAATGACATCGAGGGATTGTACTGTAGATATGGAGTATCAAATGTACTGTTATTTATAATAAAGAGAAACAGATACTCGAATTGATATATTTAAACCTAAAGTAATTATTCACAGGTGTGTTCATAAATAAGTCTGTAAATCTCGGCTTTCAGCTTAATTTTTTTCCTAGGACACGGTAATTTTTTAAGCTCGGCTGCAATAGTCTGACCGAAAAGATCATCCTCATCTGGTTGACTTTTACTTGTTTCAGTCTGTGTATTTTCGGAACTTTCCAGCACATTCTGAGACAGATTTTCTTCACTGAATAGGCGATTTGGTGATGAAGTCATGTCACTTGAAACATCGAAAAACTCGACGTCCTCTATTGTAGTTTCCTTTTTTGTTCCCAGTCCCATTTCGGTGAGAAAACTTGAAGAGTCAAGAGTGACAGCCTCTGAAGATGAGTTTGTTGGCGACGTAATGACGAAACAAGTACCGCGTTCTGCTGTAGCTAGATTTGTGGGAACTATCCGTGTGAATCTCCTGAAATTACGAAATAACTGATTTGGTTTATGAAACGGAGATGCAACCTGCGCCGTTTGACATGTTGGTCCAGGAAGCTCAGATTATCAAATAAATCCCATTTTTTTCCAGCGCCACCAGTGTTTTGCAATCTTCTTTCTCTTGAGTATTTCTCTCTTAGGGTTCTCCATCGCGCTAAACATTCTTTTACTAAAAAAAAAAAAGTAAGACGGAGAAAATTATTTGTGGGAATATACCAGGTACTCCGAAAGTTTTTGCTATCTCAATCCATTGTTCAATTTTTTGTTTACCATACGATGCACCAGAGTATTTATGCTGGTATAAAATTGGTGAGGCTTTAACTTTTTCAATAAATTGACTCAAATCATCAAATGAATACGCTTCTGCAAAAAAACTTCAGGAAATGCAAAAAAAAGAGAAATTATACCTTTATCTCTTGTTATTTCATCATCACTATTCACGTTATCAGATAAAGAAGCATTCACACCCATAAGTCTACAAAAAAATATCAGTAAAATTAACACAAATTATTTCCTGACCTGGATCTTCTGCCTACGATATATGGTTCTAAAAATTTTAGATCGTCATAATATGGACAAACATAATTTTTGTTGTTATTACTTTGACTCTCATGTTTGTTTTTATGTTTATTGAATAAATCTCTCATGCCTTTCCACCTTTGTTGTACTTCACCAACTTTAAAGATTCTAATTAGTCAACAATTTAGCTTCGATTCAAGCCTCACCTGAGACACCAAAAACTGCAGCTATAGCTTCCCAGGCCTCATTTTTCTTTTGAATGTTCTTAAAATCAGGCAAACTTTTATCGTACAAAAACTGACAGTTTCTTACTAAAGCTATGAGTTCTAATTCATTACCAAAAAGTCCCTTGATCCCTTCTATGTCTACAAAATCAATTAAGCAATCAAAATTAAATAATGTTAAATTGTTATCTTTTAGGTTAGGTCTTATTTACTTACTTAATTCTTTACTTAAACGTTGTATATACTCTGTTACTGTTAACTTTATTGATTCTTGTTCTTCCATATTGCCCAAAAGTATTTTTTCGGTAGGAAAATTGTGTTTTTTGGTGGTTTTTTTGATATGTTACATCTTTCTAAAGTTACTTAACTTCTTTTGACATTTCAATGATCAACAAATATAAAAAATGACAAGGTCGTTGGACGTGGCGCCCTCTGTCTTTTAAAAGACAAACCATTATAAATTTATTACAGTTTTCTGTTTTTTTTAATAAAAAATTAAAAAGTAATAAAAAAATTATTTAATGTTATAAAAAACAAACATATCACAAATATGTAAATTACTAACTCGTAAAAAATAAATACAAAAAATATTAGAGTAATAAATTTACAAAATCGCACAAAAAGTTCGCTACTTACGTTGATGTAAAATAACGCCAAAAAACTTTGGGGTAAAATAATGTGTGTTGTTATAAATATTGAGAACAAGTCAACACTAATATAAAATAAAAGGATAATATCTTTAAAATTATTGTTTAAATTTTGTGCAGCACCATTCGCAAAATCCCGCAAAGAGTGCGGCATCTATAGCCTATGTTAGAAAACAGAAAATATAGAAGAGATTTGGCGCCATCTGTTATTATTTTTTTTACAAATTATTAATTTCTAACACAATACGCAACAATAAATATAAGACATCAATTGTTACATAACATAAAAAACAACAAAACAAAAAAAATCAAGAAAAAAGTCCTGGTGAAGCTGTAAAGAACAGCGAAACGTCGACTGAAGTTCACAACTGTTTTTTTATTGTCCATCCTCCGTTAACTCTCCTACATATATAAATTGCTAATTTCTGTGAAATATATTTATTTAAAAGCGTTTTCTGTAAATTGTTACACATAAAATAAGAAAAAACTTTAGGAAAATAATGTTGCTATAATTATCTTAAAAAATAAAACAAATAATTTTTAAGCCTCAGATAGCATTGTTATAGCCATTTAACGCCTGCATTTTTTTTTAAATTTTTTATTGATTGAGAACATGTCATTTATGATTTATAAGTGTTGGAACAAACAGCCGGTCTGTGATTTTATTTACAAAATCGCACTACACGATAGTGAGTTTCGACAATTTTTTTAACCACACTGTTCGTAAATAATATTTTGTTTTTGTGGTAAAATAATAATTCTCAGTTTTATTTTATTTTTATTCATTTATAGCTCACAGAGGTTATTAACTATTAAAAATACTTTAGAAAATTTTTTCTAACAAGATACAATAACTATTTGTAAAAAAAGTGTAAAAACAGTCTCAAATGCTTGCCGAAATATTTATTGTTAAAAAACTTTTAAAATTTCGAGTTTTTAGCACATCATTGCGCCATATTAAATTATTACAAGCAACATTTGTAATTAAAAGATGTTTCTATAATTTCGGGTCATCTACAAATGAATTTACGTCATCAGCGTATTGCGTTCTGTTTTACCAACTGCCCACAGTCTTGGATATCAATGACAGCTGACTTATTCAGCTATTTTTGCGTTGTTGTGACTGTGAAATAGTAACACCCTAACGCGTGCTAGTCACTTAGTCAGTTTACGGTTTATATTGCTTCCTACTGAGTTATGTAGACATAATAAGTCTAAAATTACTAAGTTTAGACAACAACCCGCACGTCAGAGCCATCTAACATTGATCTCCAACACTAAAATTTATAATTATACACATATAATTATATGTATACACATATAATTAAAATTTGTAATTTCAGGAGCGAGGTTTTTACATAAGCTTTTCTTTGAGGCAAAAAAAATTTATATAATTTTAGAAAATGATGCAACTCGCTTATTACAAAATATTTAACAATAAAAATTTGTTTACATACTTTTTGCCATATTTTTTATGTATTATTTATTCAAGGAAATCAGTTTCGGCTTGTGACCTTTTTCAGTCATAACTTCAAATCTTTTTTTTGTGTTTTGACTAACTGGTAAGTACAAACTTTTCAAATTTTTAGAAAAGCTGGTCTTGAGAGGTTAGAGTACCTAAAAAATACTGGAGAGTCTAACATGATAGAAGAAAAGTAAAAACTCTAATTTACATCTAAATACAAAACATGTAGACCTGTCTATTGTAACAAACTGTTCTGGAAGGATCCACGACCTGAGTAATCAACGAATTCTCAGAAATATGACGTCACGCTATACACTGACTCACCTTATTAAAGCGAAAAATATTAGTCACAGCCATTGTCTGCATTCTTAGAATTCTTACGCATCGGTATAGATAGACAGAGTCCTAATTGTATATCGAGCAACGAGCGATTAATACCTGGACAGCTAAATAGTTAAGTTCAGTAAAGCAATAGAGCGGAAATATAAAGTGTTACTTTATTTATTTACCGAGTTATTGTTCTGTTGTTCGTGTAAATAGTTAGTTTTTAAATAAATTATTTGTTGTAAATGCAGCACTATAAATTAAAAGAATTTGAAGATTATTGCAGTATTTAATACGGTTTAGTTACCAATCATTTCTAGTATCAGAAAAACACGGTGCACAGTTGAGTCGCCAACAGTTTTATGGTAGTTGGTTTAGGAAAACTCAAGACTCCACTCTCAACAACAGAGTTAACATAGAATTTTATTTATCAACACTAATAAAAAAATTAGCTTCATAAGAGAATTTAGCTTTGTCGAACACGTGTTGAAAAACTCCACTTCTTTTATTAACCGATCTAAGATATTTAAATTGCCCTTAGATCTGACTCTGCTTAATGTTAAGCCGCTATAAGCTTAGAACAATTTGTACATTTACAAACTGAATTAATTGCTACTACAGATTTTGGAATCAACAACATTGAAGCCTAATAAAATGTCCAAAAAATTTTTTTTTGCTGACATTGTTATAATCAATTAAGCATAGTTTATTCATTGATTGAATGTTAAAAACTTTCACTATAGATTTAACAATAATTTGCAAATTGAGGACAAGTGTGTAAAAATGGTTTGTTAAAACCCAATCGTGGTTTTAATCAAGACATTGACATAGAGTCTGTCCTTATAAATAAATTTTTACACTGAAGTGATTGTGAAGTGACACAAATTACGTTAAAACAAGTGAACGTAATGGTTTGTGAATATTAATTGGCGAGAAAAATGTAGGATTGACGCAATTAAAATAAACAGTCATTAATTAAATCTTTGTGTAAATATTATTTTAATATATTTTTTGACAAATGTTTGTATAAATCATTTTATAAATAAAATCCCGGAATTAGACTTCAACGTGCATTAATTATTTAAATAAACAAAATATTCAAGTACTTAGGTAATCCTGACGTAAGATATTACATGTCAAGATTTTAAATTAACAATATACGAGGTATTTTATTATTTATTCGGATAGACTTTGATGATTAAATTTTTTATTAACATTCTTTAGTTTATTTTTATCACGTGATTTAAAATAATAATTAATAGTCATGCACAGACCCGTTTTCTATTACAAACAAGAAGGTCATAACCGAAACTTTTACAAAAAAAATTAGCAATTTGAAGGTCTGGTCCAGTACTATTTCGATATCAGCAAAATTACTAAATCTTTAAACGCACCGATAAGATTGTAGATAGGTTTTTGTTAGGTACGAGTACATTCATAATATGTTAGTTTAGTCATGGTTCTCTATAAGGTGAGTACCATTCATTTGAGCTAAAATTTAAAACAAACACTTCTCTAACCATTCAGTTTTATTATTTAATTTTTAGCTGTTTTACACTTTTCTTCTTCTGTTTATTACAACAGAAGCAAAATCGTTAAAAAAAAGTGGGAAAGAACCCTTTGAACTCAATGAATTTCTTTATGGTACTTTTGGTACAAAAACATTTAATGGATCTTGGCTTACAGGTATATCACTGTCAAAAAAATTTGTTAACTAGAATTTTTGCAATTTTAGAAGACTCTTTTCTACATAAAAATAAAGACGGCGATATTGTCCTTTATAATATGAAAAATCGGAATTCTACAGAATTTCTCAAGAAAAGTGTATTGGTAAGTAATTAATGGTACTAGTTTCACAACTAAACCAGATTTTTGCTTGACACACATAGAACTAGTTTATTATCAGTAATAATTTAGGATGGTTATCCTGGAGCAGCAACTGCTACATCACCGGATCAACTTTATGTTCTGATAAGATATAATGTTTCTGCTGTAAGTACCTGTAATAAAACAATTGAGATAACTAAATTTTACTACAGGTATTTCGACATTCCACTACTGCTCTTTATGCTATATACGACATCAAAAATCAGTAATAAAATAAATTAAAAAAAAATTAGATTAAAATTTGTATTTCAGAAAATACTACGATATTGAGAATAAAAATCACACTCAATATGCCCAATGGGCATCTGTAGGTCATTCTCTTGTTTACGTCTACTTAAATAATTTATACTACTTAGAAGAACCATCAGGTGATGCTAAACCACTAACAGTCGATGGAGTTCCTGGTATTATTTACAATGGTGTTCCAGACTGGGTTTATGAAGGTAAGTACTAGTATCTCACTTATTTGGTACAGTCAATAAAATCTAATAAATAGAGGAGGTACTGGGTACTGGTTCCGCGCTATGGTTTTCACCCAACGGAAAACAACTCGCATTTGCATCATTTAACGACACTGATGTACTTGAATTTACATATTTTACCTATGGTGTTCCTGGTGCTCTTTCTGATCAGTACCCTCATGAAGTCAAAATACGTTATCCTAAAGTAGGTACCTTAAAATTATTAATTTAAACTAAAAGTTTGTACAGGTAGGTACTAAAAATCCTGATGTCAAAACCTACATTGTAAATCTTGAATCCGGAAAGGAGAAGATTTTAGAAATCCAAGCAATTTCTGATTCTTGGAAACAAAGTAATGATTACGTTTTGTATGATATGGTTTGGGTCACTGATGACGAACTTGCTGTGATTTACTCAAATCGAGTACAAAACAAAGCTGAATTAGTTCGGTGTACTAAAGAAGGACAGTGTAGTAACAAACCGGAAGCGAGTTATGAAGAAGAGAAAGGCTGGTTAGAAATACATATTCCCATGTATAACAAGGGTGGGACTGCAAGAATTGAAATTTTACCACAACCAGAAGATAAGGATTACTTTGATCACTTGGTCTTGACTGATGTGGCAAGTGGGAATGCTAAAAGGTTGACAAAAGGGCCGTTTTATGTTTTGGCTGTGATTGGGTGGGACGAAGCTAATAATAACATGTTAGTGGCAAAAGTATTTTGAGTGATGCTTAATTCGGATTTTAGCTACTTTACAGGGACGAGAGATAACGAGCCGTCTCAAAGACAGGTTTATGTGGTTAATACAGAAAGTTTGGAAACGAAGTGCTTAACTTGTGAGATGAATACGTCACGTGGTCTTTGTAAATATGCTTCGGCAGCGTTTAGTAAAGATTTTAGTTATGTTACGAAGATTTGTCAAGGGCCTGGACCTTATCTCGTTGAGATACACAACCTGAAAGATGTGAGTTTTTTTTTAAATTAGTAACAGAGACTAGGTAATAACAGGTAATAGGTGTTACAAAAAAATTTCGTAAATTATTTACTCAAATTTTTATTAAAAAAAATATTTAAAAAAAATAGTGATGTGTACTTACAGTTTGCATATTTTTATATAAAAAAAAATTATAAAGCACCGTTTGCTTGAGCTCGGATCAAGACCAGATTCTATCAATCTTTTTGTGAAGCATTTTCTAAACTGCTAAATCTTTCGAGAATATTTTTAATTTTTCTATCGGTTGTTTTTCCCATTTGTTTAAAAGTTTTTTTTTGTTTTTTTCTTCAATTGTTGTATTTTATATTTTTTTTACAAAACCTGCGTTAGTTGTTCTTGTTTTTTTTTGTAGACGTTGTTTTTCTTGTTCTTTGTGTTACAATCGTTTTTTTGTGCTAACTTAAAATTGTGTTTTGGTTCTTCTAAAATTTGTATTTTCGTTTTTTTTTTTTGAACGTTGCTTTTTAATAAATGTTTTGTTTTTTTAAAATTTTTCTTAGCTTTTATTTCTCTTCGAATCCTCATTTTTAATCTTGTCTAGAATCTTTTATTGTTTAATTTTCGTCGTCCTTTTTGTATCAATTTTATTCTAGATTTTTTTTAGTTTTTCTGTTTCTTCCAGTCGGCGTCTCTCAACTTCTTATAAAAAAAATTGATTTTATTTTATACCAACAATAACTGTTTCTTAAATTTTTTTACATGCTGTTTTTAAGCATTTTGAAAATACTTTTCTTTTATTTGAAATCCTTTTTGCTCTTCTAGAACCCTTCTCTGTTTTATTTTTCTACTAAAGTTTGTTTCCCAAATTTTACTTTTTTTCAGAAATCTCTTTTCTACTTCTTGTAGAATGTTTTTAGTTTCTTTAGAATTTCTTTTGACTCCAACTGACGTCTTCCAAAGTCTAACTCTTTGTGTAGTCAAACCCAGAAAAGTAAATTTCTTTAGAATCTTTGTTAGTTTTTTTTTGTTCGTCGTTTTTTTAAGACCTTTTAGAATCTTTCATTGTTTTTTTTTTTCGTTTAGGCAACGTCTATTAACTTTTCTGTATGTTTTCCTAATTTTCTGTCGTCTTTTTTTCTATCAATCGTTGTATTATTGTTTTTCTAAAATCTTTCTTTAATCTTTTATTTTTTTTAATTAACGTTACCTAACATTTCCTGGATTTTTTTTGCTTTTTGTTTTCTTTCAGTCAACGTTTTTTAACTTTCTATAGATTTTTTTTTAATCTGTTTCAAAGTTTTTTATAATTTTTTTTCTCCTTTTTCAAAATCTTTCCTGTCTTCTTTAAAACCTCTTTCCGTTTTTTTTTGCTAAAAATTAATTTTCAAATTTCTTTTTGCTTAAGACGTTTTTTTTTCTAACTCTTGTAGAATGTTTTTCAGTTTCTCTAGAAATTTCTTTGACTCTAATTGACGTCTCTTAAAGTCTGACTTCGTGTGTTTTTAATTGTTTTAAATTTCATTGTTGACTCTAATTTACATCACGTAAACTTAATTCCAAAAAATTCAAAAAAATTAAACAACATATTTTTATTACCTTAAGATTCACTAGTGATAGTAACTGTCTTTCGTTAAGTCGAACTAATTAGGCAGTAACCTATCCTTCGCTTTTATAAAGCAAAGATTGGGCATGTATGCTATCCAAAAAAGTTCCAGTATTCGATGACTTATCGCTTCTAGTACACTCAAGAACACAATAACATAATAAATAACGGTCTATCCAATTTGAGCATGATAAAGTAAACTTAAAAAAAAACACAAAATATTCGGAATGTAATGTAATTTATATTTCATTTTAAAGATTGATCCTTGCCATTTTTAGTTAAAAAGATATTATTCAAATGTCCTCCATAGGACTTCTTACAGGCCTTGATCTATTTGAGGTAATTTTCAATGACTTTCGGGCACATTTCGAGCGGTATCTCAGTCATTTCATTACGAATATTAGTTTTCAATTTGTCAAGAGTTTGAGGATTGTTTGCATAAACACGATCTTTCGCGTAGCCCCACAAAAAGAAATCCAAAGACGTCAAATCGCAGGATCTTGGAGGCCAATTGACATCAGCCAATCGCGAAATCACACGTCCAGGAAATTTCTCTTGCAAGAGTTCGATTTGCTTGTGTTACGTGACTGGTTGCTCCATCCTGCTGGAACCACATATCGTCAAGATCATAATCTTTGATTTTCGTAAAAAAATAATCGGTTAACATGCGGCCATAGCGCTTAGAATTGACGGTAACGGTTCGTCCTTGGTTGTTCTCAAAAAAATACGGCCCAATCACAACACCAGACCACAATGCGCACCAAACAGTGACTTTTTCCGGGTGTAATGGCTTCTCTACAATTAATTGTGGATTTTCTGAGTCCCAAATTCTACAGTTTTGCTTATTAACGTATCCACTAAGCGAAAAATGAGCTTCATCACTAAAGAAAATTTTGTTCGAAAAATCAGCATCGACGGCCTGTTTTTCCAACACCTAATTTGCGTATGTTCTTCATTGTCCATGATCAGCAGGCTTTAGCTCTTGTGTCAAATGGACTTTATACGGATGAAGATGCAAAAGGCGCCATAATGAGCCATAAGATAGGCCTAAATGTTGAGCTCGACGAGGAATTGACAAATTTGGATCTTCTTTCACACTTTCAGCTACAGAAGCGATATTTTCAGCACTGCGAATGTTTCGATAATGCACAGGCCTTACAATATCAGTAACAGATCCAGTTTGTTCAAATTTATTCAATGTATTCAATATGGTTTGCTTTGTAGGACAATTATGACGACCATAATCTGCTCGTAAAGCGCGAAATGTGGATACGGCAGAATCACTATTTTTATAATAAGATTTAATAATTTTAACGCGTTGGTCGATTGTTAAATGTTCCATATTTTTAATTGGCAGAATGTCAACTAAATAAATTACAGCGTACTTGACGTTTATCTTTGACAGATGTCGGTATACAGATTTTACTTTATCAACCTCGAAATGGATAGCCCTGTATATGTCTTTTAATGTTTTATTATAATCTATTTTTTTTATAATAAAAATATGTATGTCGCTTTTGTTTCTCAAATTCTATATTAAATGTAGTGTGGTTCTTCGAGCCGGATATTGAAAAAAATTTTGAAAAGGCAGTTTTATTATAATTATTGTTTCTGACTCTATTAAAATTTATAAATTTATATTTTAAGATTATTTGATAGAATATAGAATTTGAAAGTCAAAGGCGACAGTTTTAATTTGCTTTTGACAAACATAATTGTTGTCTTTGGCTTACAAATTAAATCAATAATTGTGTGGTCCTTTGAGCCGGATAGTATAAGTATAAAAAATTTTTTTTTAGGAATCTGATGTTCTGGTTTGGGAGGACAACCAAGCTTTGATTGACAAATTATCAGTAAAAAAATTACCGGTTATTAAAAATTTAAAAGTGCCTGTTCCCGGAGGTTTTAATGCCAATGTTCGCCTACTACTTCCTCCAGATCTAGATGAAAATGGTTCGAAAAAATATCCAGCAGTGGTTAATGTGTACCTTTTTCTATTTTTCTGCGAACTAATTTATTACAAAAGTGTTTTAGTTATGCAGGACCTAACAGTAACCAAATCAGCGACGCATACTCTTCAGGATTTCAGAATTACATTGTAACAAATCGGGAGTACATTTATATTTACATCGACGGCCGAGGAAGTGGCAAAGATGGTAAAAATAAAATGCACCAAGTCTATAGAAAATTAGCAACAGCTGAAATCGAAGACCAGATTGCTGTGACAAAGTAAATAATTTGAGTGTTTGTTCAAAAATAATATTTTTTTTAGATATTTGCAAGACAACTTTGCTTATATCGACGCAAATAAGACCGGAATTTGGGGTTGGAGTTATGGCGGCTTTTCTAGCGCTTGGGTTCTGGTTCAGGACACTCAAAATGTATTTAAATTTGCGTTATCAGTTGCACCTGTAACTAGTTTTATTTATTACGGTAAGTTAAACAATAAAAACGGTTTTGTTAATTTGACTGCAAATTGGAGTCGCTACAGGTCCCACTGATCAATATTACTAAATTTCAATTTTTTTTAAATATAACCAATAAAATTTGATAAATTAACAATTTAAAAGTAATTTTCTAATTAATAAAGTCAGTTAAAATTAAGAATTATTTTACAGAAATTAATACCAAAAACTAAATTTCTATAACATTTAAAAATTAGTTCTAATAATGTTTCGTATTGAAAACAAAGCACTTACCTGTCATTAGAAGTAAACTTTAAAATGTATTGGTTAATCACAATATAATCACTTGTTCTTTGCTTTTTACTGGTAAAATAAATGTTTGGTTGTTGCTATTTTTAGAAAAAATGATAAATATTAGGTGGCATTTGTAGACTTTAAAACTTGTCTATCTCATAAATAGTTAGAAATTTTGGTATTTTAATTATAATGATACACTTTTTATACTTTTTTATAAATTTTACATCGAATTGAACAAGTTTTGCTAAAAGATTTTCATCTAGTAGTTAAATAGCTGTAAAATTATAACAAATTATTTTTTTACAATGAGTTTAATTTTTAACTTTGTAGAAATGAATAATAGTTTTACAAAAAAAATTAGAAGTTTACATACACAAGTTTGAAAATCAGAAATAAAATTGTGTTTTAAAAATTGAAGAATATATTTATTATAAACGCTCATTGTATAAATTTTCATTTTTTTTACTTTTTACTATGAACTACATTTAAATAAACATAAATTTATAAAAAATATTGTAATAGCTAAGTCACAGTATAGAAATGAATTTATACTGTGGCAAAGTTTTTCTTAAAGTTAGAGCTATTTGAAAAAGTAGGATCTAAAAATTTATATAAAAACGTCTTTTAACGACAAAAAAAGAAAAAAAAAATTTATAAAAATGCAGATGTCAAGGTACCTGGTATTTAGTAGTCCAATTTGGTGTGAAATGCTCCATATATATAGAGTGGACCAAATGTATGAAACGGGCGGTTCTTTGGATAAACTATAAAGAATTTTGAAAAAACAAAATATAGATATTAAATGGCTAGGAAGATGCTACCTGAGACAAGCTTTAAAAAAATTTTATTTTTTTAAATTTTTAAGATAATTATAGCAACATTTTAGTTTTTTTTTGTGAAATTTATTTTTGCTTTTTTTAAGAAAAAGCTTTTTAAAAAAAATGTTGCTGTCTTAATTGTTTTAATATTAATTTTATAAATTTTTAATACAAAAGTAAACATTAACGAATATTATCGCAAATTTTTATCAAACCTACAAAATGTTTGGTTTTGGTTAATTAAAAGTTTATAAAGTAAATATTAAAACGATTAACACAGCAACATTTTTTTTAAAAAGCTTGTTCTTAAAAATAATCAATAATAAATTTCAAAAAAAAAACAAAAATGTTGCTATTATTATCTAAAAAATTTAAACAAACAAAATTTTTTTAAAGATTGTCTCAAAGATTTGCCAAAAAAGGCCTGTTCCATACATTTAGTCCACCCTGTATTTACGTAAGTATTTACCATCAATTTCGACAGAATTATGATATTTATTGCTATCGAATTACATATGTCTATTACTTTGTTATAATATTTGTAGGTACATTTTATAAAAGACTTTAACAGAAAATTATAAATAAGATAAAAGTACAGCGATTGAACCCCAAATCAAATCTAAAATACTTCATTTTTTATTTCTCAAATTCTTCTTTTACTTGTCGTTTTTTATATTTTTTTTATCTAAACAGCGTTTTTCAAGCTCTTCCAAAATCTTTCTTTGTTTTTTAAACTGTTTCTTTATATTCTCATCAACGTCTTTTAACTTTTATAAGATTTTTCTTTTATTTTCTAATCGTCGTTTCACATGTTCTTTTTTCCAAACGCCATTTATCGCACTCTTTCATAATTTTTTTTTGGTTAATTTTGTATCGAATCTTTCTTGTTCTTCTTTTTCTAATGTTCTAGAATTTTCAAGAATTTTCTAATGCTTTTTATCGTCTTCGAATCTTTGATTTTATATTTCTTCTGCAATTTTTCGTTGTTCTTTTTTGGTCGAGTCGTCGTTATTTTTCTTTTTGTTCAATTTGTTTATTCATTATTTTTAACTGACTTCTTGTTGTTGCACTTTGCATTTTTAGACTCTTTTTTGTTGTTCTTTATCTTCTAACCGGCGTGGCGTCTTTTAGCTTTTCCCATTTTTTTGTTTTTCTAATCGTCGCTATCTTATTTTGTTTTTCTTTCAAACGTCGTTTATCAAACCTTTTCACAGTCTTTTTTTGTTCATGTTTGTTTAAAAAATTTTATCTTTCTTTTTCTTTTAAAGTAGTTTTCTAATATCTTTCAGAATTTTTTTGTTTTTCATTTTTGTCGAATATTAGTTTTTCAATTACTTCTACAATTTTTCAATGTTCTTCTTTTTAATCGTGACGTATATTTCTCAGAATTACACGCTATAGCGTGATTCATAATTCTGAAAATGTTCGGCGTCTCCCTAGAATAGTTCATAACAGGATATATAGATGACACAAAACGCAATTTGCAGTAACAATACTCGACAATATAATTAGAGTAAAATATTTAGGTAAAAACAGAAAAATCTAGTTAATAAAATTTTTTTTTAATTGTTATTGTTAACAAGTGTGTATTGCCTAGTATACAGAAAAAAATTGTTTCCTAATTATTATAAAATCTTATTTAACATATTTACAAAATATTTGTTAGAAAGAAATGAACTTAAAACACAGTTTTTTCTACTAAATAAAACGCTAATCCCAGACCGTATTTAAATCTCAGTTTTTTCTACGTCTGTGCGGCAAGTTTATTGTGGTTGTTTTCCAGATTCAATTTATACGGAAAGATACATGGGTTTGCCAACCTCCGACGATAATTTAGAAGGCTACAACAATACAGATGTTACAAGAAAAGTCGAGTTAATGAGAGGAAAATTATTTTTCCTTATACACGGAAATGCGGACGATAACGTCCATTACCAGCAATCCATGCTCCTCTCGAAAGCTCTGGAGTACGCCGACATACCATTCAAACAACAAGTAACCATTTTTCGTGCAACTTCCAAAAATAATTTGCGAAAATTCCAGAGTTATCCCGACGAGAACCACAGTTTGCAACGCGTGTACCCCCATTTGTACCACACTATTGATCGTTTCTGGGCCAGGAGTTTCAACTTGCCCGATCCTCCAGCTCCCCGATTGCAGCCAAAAGAAGATATAAAAGTGTAGTTAAATATTTGCTTTAAATAAAAAACCAATTTATTCTTTTAAAGTGAATTAAAAATTTAGTTTGGCACTCCTTGGAAATGAAGTCACGCGAAGGTTGATGCGTCAAGAATGCTCAAGATTATAGGTGTTTCCGCATTAAAAGCTTTTAGGGCCGTCTCACGGATTTTTTGTCACGAAACGGGTGTAAGTAATTAAAGTGCCCAAGGGGGAAAACAAACAAAATAAAGTCATCAATCTCGTCGATTTTTGATTGAAATTATGGAATTTAGGCTTGTCGAAATATAACTAATGTATTTGGGTGGGAAACTGCATAAGAAAAGCTCTTGAAAGAACGATGTTATAAATCACAAAAGAAGGCCGCAGTTATTGATGTGTTATATTGAATAAACACAGATTTGCTTGATAAAATGGGACGCTTGTAGGTTCAAGACAATTAGGTTACCGAAATATCTTATGTATGTACGATAACCACGCGATATGCAAATAAAGGACTGATGTTGCAAATCGCAGTAATCGGTTTTTAAACAGGTAAGAAACATAAAGAAAACCTGCGATATATAAGGTTATATATGTACCAAGTACGCAAAATAGAGTTTTCGGCAACGAATTATATATAATTAAAACCGGGAGTAAACTTTTGTTTTATTAAAATTTACCGCTAACAACAAAATCTTTTTTTTTTAAATATAACTTGTGAAAATAATAAAAATAATGTTACGGTGAATCATCGAGAGAGAAGCTTCTAGAAGATTCGGAGCGTTTCAGATGATTTATCGAATGATTTATCATTTATAGAAACGGATAGAACATTATGCCTTTGAGACAGTTCTGGAAAGTCATTCTTCTAAAATAATTTTAAAACGTTATGCTTCTAGAATAATTCTAGAAGTTGGAGTAACAAACATATATATGGAAGCAAGCTGACCGGCGCATAGTCAGTCAGTAAGTCAGATTGTGAGATCAAAAAAAGTCAGTGAAGTGCGAACAGCAACAGTGGACGGAGGCAAGAAGAAGCATGAACGTGATTTATTGTGTTTAATTAACTTTGTCGTGTAGTTATTAGATCTGGAAAATAAATCTTGAGTTTTTCAAATTTAGACCGCGTGTTAACTTAGCAATAACTAGGTACTAGGCTCTAAAAAAAGCATTTTGCGGTGTGTTTTGCATCCACAAAATAATCATTTTTTAGGAAGCGGATGTAAATAAGTTAATTTTTGAATTAGTCTTCTATAAATTTGTGATAAATTACCTATATGATATCTGCAAAAGTGTTGTTATCGACAATTGTTAAATTCTAATTAATACCAGACTGTAATAAATTCCAAACGTACAGCGTACTATAAACTATATCGGTTGATAACACAATTTAATGCTGCATTCCGTTTACGAGTAATAACAGTTTTTATAACCAAAAAAAAAACAAAAAAATAATATGAATTTGTACTTCGGGCATAATTACGTTTTAACTAACATATCCATATACAAAACTTGTAACAATGTTTATTTTAGGTAAGTAAGATAGATATTAAGTCACTAGTGAGATGATTGTTGATGTATTAAAGGCATAATTAAGAAGATTATGGCACAAGATAATGTTTAAGGCTTAGATATGGTAAATACAGCGTTTTATTTTGATTTGTTGCAATTCTTGAAATTAAAAGAAGGTCTAAAATTTCGACAAAATTAATAAAAACTGGGTTAAAATCGAAATAAAAATAGTAGGCTTTATTGCTGTTTCTAGAGATAAAAAAATATTGTTATTGCTCGTTGATATTTTCTGAAATAAATTTGTACAAGTGGTATTTATTTGTCATTGTTACTTAGCTACTTTATGTGTCTGCAATAAAGATAAAGATTACGTTTTCATTTGGGTGTTTATAAACGCGAAAAATAAGATTTTTTGAGTAGATATACAGAACTTAATATGCTTATTTAGTTCAGAAAAGAATTGCGGCAGTTTAAAGCAAAAACGCTTACAGTGGTCTATTTTACCAACTGGTACCGACTTTTTCAACTGCTTAGTTTAGTTGTTTTTGTGTTATAGTGACTGTGAAATAGTAGCAATCTAACAGGTCTTTATTTTTAAGGTGTTTACTGTGTTTACTGCTTTCTATTGAGTTATGAAGACAAGTTTAGACTACAGCGACGCGCCAGCGCTATCTAACGCCGTTATGAAAAATACTTGCTAAGCATCAAAATTTATTAAATTTTTTTGAAAAAAAATACTTAATTTTGCGACATGTAATTTTAGTATGAACTTTTTAAATAATCCAATGAATATCAAATTTATTATTCTTGAGATATAGTGCAACTGATTCATTGTTAGAAGTTCGCATGGTGATTTGTTTTTGGCTCTATTATAAATAAATGACAGGTCGTTAACCAAATAGTTCAATTTTAGAGATAATGAGTATCACAAGCAAAGGAGATCGTTCCCATCTTATGGAAATCTAATGACCACTCAAATCGAGATTTTTTTATATCAATCGATAGCTCTTGAAATAAAGAGCAATACATATGATTGAGCTAACTTTGTAGCTCTTCAAATAAAGCTCTTATTAAAGACTAAAAAATTAAAAACGGCAATACAAAATGCATTGGTAAGAGTGAGAGCCAGTGAAGTCGGACAAATTGAGAGGTAGGAATGTTTGGAAGTCTATACATCATCAAAGCTGGGTTTGGACTCTAACAATATTGTACTTTTACCAATAGGCTTAACGGCATGAGAGAATGCATTATGGTTTGGGACATTTCAGATAATATTTAGAAAAAAAATGTAAATACCAAGAAATATCTATTTAGCCGGTTTTTGACCTGAGGCCCAAGTACCGACTTAATTCTTATAAATAACAAGTAAGAGTTTTATAAACTAAGGGGCTGATTTCAAGTATAAGATAATACCGGTAGTATCTTCGTTTCCATGGAAAAATAAACAAATTCGAGGTTGTGATTCGCTGTTGTCATGGAAAAGTATTAAAATTTGCGATACTACCGGTGTTATCTCAACTTGAAATCAGCCCATAAGTGACATAAGTTATTTAAACTTGAAATTAATCTAGCCACTTTATTTGAAGAAATACAAAGTTGACGCAATGATACCAATTGCTCCTTCTTTCAAGAGCTATCGATTGATATAAAAAATCTCGATTTGAGTAGTCATTAGATTTCTACAAGATGAGAACGATCTTCTTTTTGCCGAAAATTCAATGCGATTAAAATGCGTTTTTAAATAGTAAATAATAATTATTAATAACAATATAAAAAGTTAATTAAATATTAAAACAGTTAGTTGTAGGATATTTTTGTAAATTAACTTGTTATTAAATAAATTAATTCCAGATCTTTCGATTTATTTTTTTTTACTTTCTAAACGTTTTTATTTAAGAGTCTGCGGTATCTAAAAATTAATCAAAATATTTTTCAATTTAATCTAAAAAACTGATTAAGTAATGTTTATAGAATATTAATGTTAGAAAAATATAAAAATAATTGTTTCAAGTATTAAGCTAACAAATAATTTTTTTTGTTAAAAACAAGGCTTTAGTTGGAGACACCCAAATCTATTATTTATTTATTGAAATAATTTTGTTTTTAGTGGTACGTTTTCTTATAACACACTTTTCTGGTTTTTGTAATTAACTTTTAATTTTTAATAAAAAAAAGCTTTTAATTTGGTTCTTAATCAAATTTAAAGCTTTTTTTACTAAAAATTATAAGTAAATGACAAAAAGCAAAATAGCGTGTCTTAAGAAAAACTGTCTAATTTGAAATACATAAAATGGAATTTTCTTAGGAAATGAATAACAGATCTGGGTGTCTCTAACTAAAGCGTTCTTTTCAACAAAAATATTATTTGTCAGCTTGATATTTTAATTATTTTTTTAAAATTCTATAAAACACTACCACATTAATATTTTTTATTTGGGGCAGAACCGGCTCTTGGCGTTACTAAAAGACGACAGAAAGACACACTTTATAATTGATAGAATTTTGCCATCTCTGAATGGCAGTTTCAAGATGGCATGCAGCAATCCAGGCTTTTTATTAAAGGACCGGACAAGGCACGCATTGAAAACCTGATGCGTCTCAATCGTAGAGACCTTCAGTTAGTGATAGGCATGTACATTGGCTACTAAAAAGCCACCTGCACGTCATCAGACTCAGCGAAGACGAGATTTGCAGAGGTTGTGCTGAAGATGAGGAAACTCCTCATCATGTTCTCTGTTACTGCCCTGAATTAGCAGGCATCATAGATTTATACCTGAGCTCTCGATATCTGAAGCCCAGTGCTATCGAGAAGGCTCCTGTAGACAAGGTATTGAGCTTCATCAGAGACACAGGGCTACTGCAGTAGTACTATTCCGAGAGGTAGCACACAATGGGCATAGGCCTCGGTGTGCGGCTCGCGCTTCGGGCCCATCTTGTCAAAAAAAAATTTTTCATTATTTAAAAAAAATATTTTGATTAATTTTTAACTGAATCATAAATACCGCTTACCTATAAAAAATTTATAATTAAATTTTTTGTTGTAGTTTTTAAGTTTTTTTCAATTTTTGTTTTTTTTACTTATAGTTTTTTAAGTTTATCTTAAAATTTTTACTCCCGATTACAGTTTATCTTGTTTTTTAACGTTATGTGATTTAAAACATCTTTTTTCTTATAGAATTGACCTTTGCTTTTTTTATTTAAACATATTTTTTTAGTTTTCTTTGAAGCAAAGTTTTAACTTTTTCTTGTATCTTTCTTTGTTTTTTAACCAAAGTTTTTTACTTTTTTTTCATTACCTTGTTTTGATTCAAGCGTTTCTAAAATATTTTTTGTGTTTTTATTTCTTCTATACGACTTTTCTCGTCTTTTTGTTCTCAAAAAAACAAAAACGAGTAAAAACAGGTTAAAATCTTAATATTTAAATTTAAAATAAAACAAAACAATAAAGAACTGAAACGAATTTAAAAATATGGCTTTTTTTAAACGCTGCGAAAATGAACTAAAACGGACAAAAGAGCTAAAAAGATATATTGCGTGAAAAACAAAAAAGAATTAAACAGCTACTTTTGCAGTTTATTATAACACTTTAAAAATACGTTTTTGGGAGTATATTATACAAGGACCACTTACCTATTTTGCAAATTTAGGCGTCTCTAAGCCTTACATTCGAATACAATTTTTTAATTTTTTTGGAAGCAAATTAAAATTACATCTTTAGTTTTTGTAACAGATTACTATACCTACTATACTATACTATAGATAAATAATAGTCAAAGATTTTTTTACTAGTTTAATTGTTAATCTTTTATCGGTTTTGAGATCAGATTTAAAAAAAAAAATTTGTTTACTTTTTTAATACTTAAATAACTAGTAGTTTAATAACAACAATTTTTTTCTAACATTGTATATTTAAAAATGTGCTTTTCAGTAAATTTCGGTTGTTTTTAACTGCATGTTTGTTAATTTTTTATCAGTTTTAAACAAAGTTTCTACTCATCTGATATTTTTCATCGTTGGTCCGGAATCCCAAACATTTTAAAACAATGCCTATTCACCATCGTTGGTGGAAATAACGTCAAAGCATAGAAGAGATAGCATCTAGAAACAATTCCTGCCAAGATAAACCAAAACTTTGTTTCGAACTAGTTTTATCAGCGTTTATGAATTCCCTTTAACCAGTCCGGTTTTAAAATCCGCTTTGCATCTATCCTGTGAAAACTGTTGCATCTCTGGTCATTAATCCTCAGCAAAAAAATTCGATTATCCCTCGCCCTACCGAAAAATTTGTTCAGCAAACACGCGAATGAAGAAAAATACCGTCACGTCTTGTACAAAAAATAATTACTAATATCATTCCCTATTATCCTGGCGGTGCTCCTCACATATAAGGGAGATTGTGTAAGTATCCGCAGGGAGCGCTGTCGTCCTGGCGTCCCGGCAAACCCTGATGCAGTATTCGGCCGGAACCCGAACATGATGCACAGCGTCGCGACGCCTAAACTCGGCAAAACTCTACCTGTAGTGGCAGTGCTTCCTACATACCGTTATGCCTATTGGTGATAGTTTACAATCACTTCTTCATTCACGAAACTTCGTTCTGTGCAAAAACTTAATCACTTGGACCGAGTCTGAAAAAGGTACATCTCAGCTCTAATTTGAATTTTGCGACAAGCGCAACATCACTATTTTTAAAGGACGCCCTTAACTCACTTCTTGAAGGATAACTCGAGCTTAATTGAAATTTTACTCTGATTAAGATTTCACCCGGACTTTGTGCGATCTTAATAAGATTAAGTTTGTACAGGAGATATTATACTTGAATTGGATATTACAGATGGCGTCGTAATTTCGTAAATAAACATTTATTACAAAAAAAATTTGAGTTAATCCCGTGTAGAAAGAAATAAAAAGTCGATAAAATCCGGTTACAATTCAGGTTTCATCGATGTTATACTAGTATAGGTACGGCCCGCTTTAGAGCTTTTACATCCATATATCGAAGATGTGCCATCATCCCGCATGAGTAGCTTTTAAAATTCAACATGGCACACATTTGAAAAAACTCACGAATAATTCCAGAGTGTCTCTAATCATTTAATTGTACGTCACAGGCTGTTTAACACATTGTCCCTTTTAACGAAGATTTGAAAGGTTTAACAGTCACTTAAGCGGAATTTTCTGAAATCGGCTGTCAGGAGCGGTTTACTCTGAGCGGATTTGCTGAAATGGGTAGTTTCAGAACGTGATGAATTTTACACCTCAAATTCATTTTCCAAATCAATATTCACGATTTTTCTTATTTGGCTCAAATTGATACACACAATGCTTGTTTTCAGCATTCTAGTCTTGGGAATATACAAGTATTCTCAGAAGTTACATTCTTAACCCGTTCAAACCATTTGTAGAATGAATTTATATAACCCGCAGCTCCCGTTAAAACTTTTCC
Organism: Tribolium confusum; assembly: GCA_029207805.1. Classification (NCBI taxonomy): domain Eukaryota; kingdom Metazoa; phylum Arthropoda; class Insecta; order Coleoptera; family Tenebrionidae; genus Tribolium; species Tribolium confusum. The sequence continues at coordinate 6,268,437 of JALGAY010000004.1, forward strand.
GCAACTTGGGCAGAATTTTAACATAATTGATTTTATTGGTCACAAGTTAAAATATTTTAATTTAAATTTGTCATTTCACATAAAAAATAAATTTATGTAAAGGAAGAATATAACATCTAATTAGTTTAAATTTAAATCTAGGCAAAGGCTATATCGGGTGTGCAAAAAGCGCGCATATTTTTAGAGACACCTACTAAGAGTAGAATATTGAGTAAACATTAATCCAAAAATTACTGAAACTACGGCTTTTTGCATTATTTTTGTAAAAAAACATCTTTAAAAACAATTTATAGCTTATTTGATTATCGATTTTGGCAAGTTCAATTAACTTCAATTTCAAACAGTTCTGACTGTCAGTAGCAGAAACATCGTTTGGCAACATCGAATTTCAATACCAAAGAAATTAATTTAGTTATTTTTACAAATTACGTCAAAATTCGCTCAAAATTTTAGTTTTAAGTCTCTAAAAATCACAAATAATTTACAAAATTTTTACTCAAATGAAAGATTTTAGAGAAAAAAATATATAAAATTGTATTTATATTTTTGTTTAGGCTTTCAGTTTGGATAACGACTGACAATTTCAGTGAAACTTAACTTATAGTTTTTGGCTAATTTACAGCAATTTCTGTAATAAACCTTGTAGGTACAAAGCAAACTGTCGCTGACAAAAAATGCTTTGTGTTATTGAAAATCTTAGAATCGCGTTTAGCGTGTGAAACAAAAATGATTATTAGATTATTTTTTAAATCCAGAATTATCAGCAAACTAATAATCTAAAAAATTGTGTAAAAACCATATTTACTTTATTTTCACAGTTGCGACTACAGTTAAGGCGGTGTTTATTGGTGCTGGAAGTAATGTAATAAAACATAAAAATGTATTAAATTTAAGCGTGCAAAACATAATAAATTAAGAAAAAAATTTAAATGATCGAAAATAGTAAAAAAAAAACTTGTTTCAGAAATCTTAGTTGCACTTTACACTTGTTTCATAAACTTAAATTTAGACCTGTTGTAGTCTAAAATTTAGAACAAACAAAACTTGATTTTTGTGTCTTTAATCTTTTCTTTTTTTATTTTAAAATTTGTTTAGTAACGTAAAAAATAATGTTTATGAAAATTAAATAAAACAAATATAGCAGTTTTTTATTTTACATATTTTGCTAGTAGCGACTTCTGTAAACTAAAATATGGAATATTAGCGAGTAATTTACGCTTAAGTTTGTTTCAGTGTGTTTTAGTTGGTTTTCACTTTTTGTCATTTATTATACACAATATTATAAATCTTGAGATACAAAAAGTAAAAATAAATTAAAAAACATTGAGAAAATATGTAAAAATGTTTATTAAATTAAGATACTTTTGTCAAAGAAACTTTTACAGATAACCTTCAAACGGATTTTGTTTTTAATTAATTTTTAATTTATTTAAACAAAGGAAACAAAATTTTTGAAAGACGAGGATTACCTCTATTAAGAATACATTAGGTTTAATTAGCTTTTTTACTTTGTAACAGTGAAATGTAAGCATATTCTGACATAGAAGGCTTACAAAGCTGTCACTTTTGACATAAGAGAGCAATAAGGCAGTTTTGACATAAGGAGGCGATAATAGTTATTTATGTATCAAGGGAATAAATCGCCATGTTAATCCCGCGGCTGTAGTTATGCAAGAGCGACCGCATGGAGCGGGGGCATCTTCAGCTAAGGGTTTAACAAAGGTTTATTTCCAAGATGCATACAAAGCTTTCTTTCCAAGCGACAGAAGTGATAATTCTAAAAGAAAATAATTTGCCGGTACGGTAAGATCTAGGTAGTGTTGGCTGGCGGTTGCCAACGACACAGTTTGTTTATGTGAAAAAATCATTCTGTTGTTAATTGTAAAATAGGAATTCTCTAGGGAGTAAAGTACTTCTTTTTTGATCAAAAACGAGGGAATAAACCTTCACTTTATTCCCGGTTGGGAAGAAATATATATCCTGCGTTTTTAAGAACAGCATTCTCATTCATTTGTTCAGGCAGATAAAAAAGCAAATTGGTAGGCAGTTTTTTATTCTACACGTTTTCTAGTAGCGATCTCAGTAAACTAAAATATAAAATATTGGCGGGTAATTTACCCTTAAGTTTGTTTAAGTGTGTTCCAGTTAATTTTCACTTTTTGACAATTAATATACACAATATTTTAAATGAATTTTATTTTTGGTGTAAACATTTTAAATCTTGAGATACAAAAAGTAAAAATCAATTGAGAAACACTGAAAATCTATAAAAATGTTTATTAAATTAAGATACATATTTATTTACGTATATTGTAGATTACACTTGTTTAATTACTGTTATTAGAACAGCATCTAAAAATATATTTTTTTAAATTAACTTACATTATGCTAATAATAATAATAATTTATTGTGTTAAAATTTACAAAATAAATTTACACTCGTCTAATGTATATAATTTGGTACCGATTCAATGTATTCCTCAAAGCTGTAGAAGGCTTCGTTAACTAGAAACTTCTTAATAGTCTTTTTGAAGACTTTGAAGTTATGGTTTTTTATCCCTATAGGCAGTGCATTGTAAAATTTGGTGCAGAAATATGAAATACTATATCGTGATTTATTCAACCTGGTAAAATCTAATTTTATAAGAGACTTGTGTCTAGTAGAGTATTAATTTCTAATATTCGTTAAGAGGTTAATACAGACTGTTTTATAAGTGATAATAAGCCTGCAAAGCAAAAAATACAACCAGCAATGCAATTCCAGAGTTAATGTGAATGATATTAATTTCAAATTTTATTTGTTAAATCTGTCACCGATAAAAAAATGTATTTAAACGATAAAAAAACCGACATGATAATGATATATGGGAAAAAATGCCTCTGCCGCAATGAGTTTGTACAGACAACGTTTTCTGGGTAGAAGAACTCTTGCTGACACCATATTCGAACGACTTAAAACTACCTTATTGAAATATTGACCACCTTTGAAAAAGCCAAGAGCAAGGACAGCTACAGCTCCTGATCACATGTAAGCCAAAGAATGATTTTACAAGCAAGTGACATTAGTTTGTTTTTAGTTAACCGGATAATTATATATGTTTTATTATTTTTTTATTTTGTATATAATTTTTTATTTAATGTATTTGTAAACAAAAAAATAACTTTAAAATTGTATTGATGGTTGTATTTTCAGTTTCGCAGGCTCATTATCACTCGTGAAACAGCCTGTATATTATTTACCTAGTTGCTATCTAGCAATAAAAAATTTGTTACTTATTTCTCACGTAAAATTTCTATTTACTACAAGTTTTGTTATACTATGACATTCTGATGAGAGTAAGTTACTTAGGGTAATTTTGACTTTTAAGCACTTAAACCTGTTTTAGGAAAAAATATATAGCACTAGAAAAAAACGTCAGCAAAAATGTTAATAATTTCTAAAAGTTATTACAGTACCTAAACCTGCTGCAGAAAAGAATCTTAAAATTATTTCTTTCTATTGAAATACTTGTATTTAGAAGTTTTGGGTGTAACTAAGAATTGGGTGAGGTACCTAAACCTAAAGTGGCAGTACTTAAAGAAATAAAATACCAGCAAAGGTGTTTTGGTTTACCAAAACGGCGCTTAAATTCAAAATGGATAGTTAAAAAAACAGCTAAAGCCGCCATTAGAAGCTATTACAGCACCTGTTATTTAGAATTGTTAGAGGCTATAAGATCAACTACGTTCTAAGATTATAGCTATTCCGGTAGTTTTGTAACTGCAACTGCGTTGTAGATTTGCATAAAAAGCGTATTTTTTTTAAGTTTACATAACGTCGTAATATAACCTTATAAAAGCCAGTCTATAGCTGTGTATATCGTATTAATAGAAAGCGACTCAAAAATGAACTGTTTTATTTGTTTTAATATGATACTAATATCTATCAAATTAGCGAAATTTTGGAGTCTATAAAAGCTCCCTGAAGAATAAAGTATATGTAATTTTCCGAAACGCCACGTCGGCAATTTCGAATTTTTTTTTATTAAACTTACTTATCTTCTAATTATTAACTAAACTTATCTTCTTATTCGACAAATAAAAACAGCAAAATCTCTAGACTAGTCGCTTCTTAGAATGGCTGCTTTATTTTAGAAAAATTTTTAATAAATCTAACCGTTTATAGCTACTGACTATAATGTTTATTATAGCTTTTATTTTTTTATATTAACAATAATAGTTATTGTGTAGAGTGACCATATTGCTAAAACGTAACGTTTTATAAAATATTTGCAGAAAACAAAACCATTTTTAAATTAAATTTTTCTAATAAAAATAGAAAATTGAAATTTTTTTCAAACATTTATTTATTATAGATTTGTTAATCATTATCTTCTGCTAAGTCAATCTGCGGGGTCAACGGCTTGCAATTTGCTTACCGTTTATTCCCGTTGTATATAGAAGCATAATCAGCTATATTTTGTAAAAGTATTAATTGTTGCACATAGTAAATACAAGTCTATAAATTGCAATAATATTATTTAAAAAAAAATAAAGTAATGTTTTTAAAAATTATAAAAATATGTAGTACATTGTTGTTAAAATTAATATAACAAACCGCATATATTTTAAATAATAAATATTTAAGCATACGTGTTTATAGTAATTAAAAATGGTCTAGTTTCGTTAAAGATTCTTCTTTTGTAATTGATGTTGTGTGACTAACATCCAGAACCCTTCTCTTGGAACATTCTTAAAATGAAAACATTTTTTGTGTGCTGAATTTTACTGAAATTACTATATTTGATTTTATCGGTCACAAGTTGAAAAATAGTTTAATTCTAATACGTCACTGGCTGAACTGCATGCAAACATTTCTAAATTCAGTAAGAAATCGATGATTTAGCCAACAAAATAGCCATTAATTCATATCAGTCTAAAGTTAGCGATGTCATTCCGAAAATAGAAGTCTTTTTAGTAATAAACCTCCAAACATATTTCAAAGTAGTTTGTCAACTGCTTGAGGCAACATTAATGACATTATCCGACTGGAGCTTATTTGACAAATATCGATTACGAGCTGCCGATCGCTTTCTTAAAGAGGTACTCGGAAAAATGTTTGTAGCCCTCATTGGGCCCCAAATAAGATGATCGTGTTTGAGGGTACGTGATGTCGTAAAAAACATCCATAGAATCGGTTTGTGAATACACCCCGTTTCACTAATATTTAATCAAGATGATATCAGAGCCTTACCACTTAATAAAATACAATTCGTAATTGATTCAGTCAGGTAATTGAAGTTTACAAAAATGTAGCAATGGCCAGGGTTTAATATAATTAAAGACTAATCTAAACTTTCTGAGTTAAACTACCTACAAATTTTAATTCCACTTTAACTATAAAGTTTCAAAGAGTATTTAAGTTTGATCTAGATAAGGAAATTCGAGCTGGAATAGACAAACGATCCGTGCTTTAAACATGCAAAAAAAATATCTGAAAGTTAAGCTTAATCACGCTTGGCATATCCAATAGAAATTTATAAGTTGCCAAAAAATAAATAAAGCAGAAAAATCTAAGCTCCATGTAGTCTGATCGACTTCTTTGATTTATCTTCTATTTAAATACAGCAAAACTGTAGTTGTTGTAATTAAGCACTAATTTGTAAAGTTTCTCGATTGATGTTTCTGCAAATTTTCGTTCAGTTCAAACAATAAATTTCCGGCCGAGTATTAAGAGAGGGCGCCTAGCTCAAGAAACAATATATTAAGACTGCCAAGAAATAATGGCTTCGTTTATTTAATGCACCAAAAAGAAACAATTCAAGCTTCTAGTTGTCTCTGATCATTTCATACACTAATAACTGCTTTAAAAAACCTAAATTAAGCCCCCGAACTCATAAAATATGCTATCCACCGAACCGAAACAAAGTGACAGATAATGAAACCCTGGCCAGAAAGGAACAGGATAACAACGTGAAGGCTTTTTGATCAAGACCGGGTTTCATCGCGTTCGCCGTTATCTCACATTTGGTGCAAATAAATCCTGTGATGGGACTCCAGAGGCAAATAGATGGAGCGTAATTACGCACAAGGTTACGGAATCACGTGATGATTTATTTTTGGAATCATAATTTGGTTTATTAGAGGGTGGAGTCCATTTAACAAATTAAAATCAATAGGTCTTGTTTAAAGGTTTTACCGGAATCGATTCCGGCCAGACTTGATGATCCAAGGAAGTTAGTGGTTTCCGGATTTGATCCTGAATTACGACAAGCACGATACGTCTACCATTGCTTTTACCACCTCTACAATATTAAACAAAACTAATGGATTTTTTATACATTTTACATTAAAGCTTAATTATTATTATTATTATTTATTGCAACATAGGCTAATTCAGGTTTTTTGTAATTTAAAGAACTGGCTCTTATATATTTAAAGAGTTAATTTACACAAATAAGTTTCAGTACATAAACAACTTAACAACACACTTCTATTGCCTTGAATAGTTGCACAATATCTTTTAAATGTAACCGGTCTATTTGCTTTAGTAGAACTAATGCCAACTAAAATGAAACACACAATTATTGCTTTTAATACGTTCGAAAACAGAATGACTTAAGACTTTTAAAAAATGCATTTATTGAGTGGTATAATGCTATCGTCTTATTGCTCATTGCTTCTTGCTTCTTTTTAAAACATTGTTTGTTTTGAAAGATCTATGTCAATTTTTTTTTGTTTGTGGTGTCTTCTAGACTGCCTTTTTGTCTGCCGTGCTTATATTGAGTATGTCAATGCGTTTTTTCGGTACTCTGCGTAGGTGCTCAGATGACGTATACCTACTTCTGACTTCAGCTTTGCTTCAAATTTTTTAGTTTCTAAAATGTATCTCTTAAAAATATTTTACAAACTGTACCTAGATTTTCTCTAATATTTGTCTCGATTTTCTAATAATCATTTTTTAAATTTTTTAGACGATTTTTTGTTTTCTTATTTTCTTCTGCTGTTTATGTTTTTCTTTTTTCTATTCAAAATTTTTTTTGTTTCTTAAGGATATTTATATATTTTTTTGCTGAGTTAAATTAACGTTTTGCGTTAATTAATTACATTAATTACATTTAGAATTATGTTGCATTTTTAATTATTTTACGATTTTTTTAGTTTTTAGAAAGTTTTTTAGCTTTTCTTTTGTTTTAAATTGTCTTTTTTATTCTGTTTCTCTAAAATCTTTTATTTTTTTAGGAGACATTTTTTAATCTCTTATATAATTTAATCTCTTAATTTTTTTTAATTTTTTAATCTTTTATAGACTTTTTTCTATTTTTTCTAAAATTGTTTGTCTACTAATCGTCGTTTATTGTTTATCGTAGTCGTTTATAATAGTTGCTTTTTTTTTCAATCGCCGTTTTTCACTTTTTTAGAACCGTTTACGTCGTTTTCTTTTCAAACGGTTGCTTTTTAAACTATTTTACAATATTTTTTAGTTTTTCTAAAAGCTTTCTAAGCTTTTCTTCTTTTTTTATTTCTCTTTTTTATTCTGTTCTGTAAACTTTATTTGTTCCTCTAGAATCTTCTACTCTTTTAGACTACATTTTTTTTTATTCAAGCTCTATTCCTCTTATCCGACCAACCTACCAACTGTCTTATTTTAAATGCATCTAAAAACTTTTTTGTTTTTATCTTTCTTTCAGTCAACGTTTTTTTACTTCTTCTAGATTTTTTTTACTGATTGTTGGTTCTAAAAAAGTTTACAAAACTTTTCTATAATTTTCTTTTGTTCTTCCAGAATCTAGGCTCGCTCTTCTAGAATCTTTATTTTTCTTTTTTGTTTTAAATGCCGTTTTTAAATATTTCCAAAATTCTTTCAAAAGAGTTAGTTTTTTTAATTTTTTTTTGTATTTTTAATCGATCTGTTTTAATAGTAACTGAATACATTTTTGTATTCTCTGCTCTTAAATCTAGGAAATTAAACTACTCGAGTGCTACTTAAACTGATTTTAAATTTTACTTTTGACATTAGTGTAACATGAGTATTATGCGGGTTTTGTGCTATTTAAAAAAATAGTTTTTTAAACAAATAGCACTTTATTTAACAACAAATTAATTTACAAAAACGACTCAAAAATAATTTTTAGTACTTAAACAATTTAATAACTCTTCTATTGCATTGCATTAGTTGAATTATTGCCAACGATCTATCGTTTGCTTTTACATATAGAGCCAAAGCAGAAACAAGTGTCTATTTTAGGTTATTTGAGTTACATAATAGGCTTATTACGTAACTAGTGATGTAATAAATATTATGTATGTCAAATTCATAATTTTGTAACTCAAATTTATTCGAGATGTTGAATAAAAAGTTGTATGTTACAACCGTAGGTTACTATCTTACTATACAAAAGAAATTAAAGCTATATTGTTGGTTACATATCTAAATTAAATAATAATTTTGTGTTAAAAAAATTATGTTTTATTCTTTATCTTGGTATAAGTGATATTAGCAAAGTAACGTTAATCGTTTATCTAGGCTGGTCTAAAAGGCCAAAGATTTCGAAATACGTATTCATGTAGTAATTTCATGCGTACATACAGCGTGTTCCAAAATTGCAAACCAATTCGTTGATACGGTGTCAATTAAGGTGTAAAAAACACTAACATTGTTTTTATAACAATTTTATTTAAATAAGATAACAAAAAATATAAACCTAAAGAAAACTTTATATCTAAGTAGAAAGTATTTAGATTTAAAATGGCTTTTAATTTTTATTTGACTTAAGTTCAACTTTTTAAATTTTATTTATCAAAAACTTAGAAAGCGTTGTTTCTACTACTTGGAATTAAAGTACACCGCTCCACAGCTGCACACATTAACTCATTTTTGTATTTTAATAACTGTGGTAGTTTTTTGGTAAGATTTATTCTTGTTTTTCTTAAATAATAATTTATTATTATTTTCACTATTGTTCTGTGTCCTGTAAGATTTGATTGGTTTGTTTATGATTGAATTGTTTAGTAAGTTTTTCTTTAATCGATTACAACTTAGATCAACAATTTTTGAGATATATTTAAATACTAACACTTGTTTATTTATAATTCGCTACATAAATAGTAGTAAAACAAAGCTCTGTTTATATTTTTTAATTTCTAATAATAAATCAGAATAATTAAGGTTTCTAAATTTGGTATTTTTACTCGCAATGTCAGCAGTTGTGAAAAAGTGATCTGGAATGGAAATGAACATAAAGATACCATCAAGAATTCAAATTCAAATGAGTTCTTAATGTTTTGGCATTCATTCGCATTTTTCTGGTTCTTCACTCACAACCACTAAAGGTATGAATCAAAAATCTTCCACAATTAGGTCATTCAGTTAAATCCCGGTTTAAATGCATTTGTCGAAATCAATTTAGCCCGGAGTAACAATCTTCGCCGATTGTCGCTATAACTCTTTGACCTGAACGAACTTTTTACGACGTTAGTTTTGTTACTTCCGGTGAATCATTGGCACTAGCCTGTGAATTGCGCCAACCAGATTAGATTTAAAGTCTTTAACCACTCATTAACTTGCATTTGATTCTTTAAATAGTGTATAATGACGTGCGAATTTGCATTTTGGTCAATACGCGCTAGCAAACCCGGCGCATCCACCATTCTTGCCGCAATGACTATTATTTTACCTAATTAGACGCGTGGAATTCCTCGAGCAATTTATTGTTCTAGCAAATTTCTGCTCTGCCTGGAATTTCAATCTATATCATATTGTTGTTTTCTGCTTCACTGGAATCCGACAGACAAAATAGACTCCGCGGAAGACCACTAGTATTGTCGCGCCATCTCCAAATTTTTTAAAGATGTTTATCCACAATTACCTTATAATTGAAGTTATACTTACACTTACAAACTATATAAAGTAACACTTTATCCACTAATAGAAAATAACATAACTTTATTATACTAGTGGAATAATGAAAAAATACAATCTTAAATCAATCGCATTCTATTTATAATTAATATTGACATTAACATTTAAAAACATTTTGTTTTTTGTTTTATTATATTTCACTTTGTTTTTATTAATCAGAAGCTTGTAGTTGTTATCGATTTTAGAACGAATAGTAGTTGTGGGAACAATGAACGTCTTTTTCATTAAGGAACGACTAGTACCAAAAGAACCTTAGCTTTTTCTTACAATATCAAGCTTATTAGATATAGAATTTTTGATATAAGTTTCTGCTATGAAGGAGCTCCTTCATCCATCATGTCGTTTAATTGTTGTAATATTAGCATGTTCATGAGCAAGTAAAGTTGTTGAAGTGCGCCTTATACAATGGTCGGTATAATCGTCTGCGTTCGCCAGATTAAAAAACGAAGCAACTTTAGAAAGAATTTTTGATAAAGTGTTAATTCCAACAGGTTGCTATGTACATTTTTAATTAGCGTATTGTAAATTTCTTAATGGATAACTTTTTCGGACGTAAAGACATGTATCTTCGCCACTTCTCCACAGTGTTGATAAAGAATCCTTCTTCTACAATTGTAAATTTTTGTAAAACGCTAGTCTTGGTATCTGGTATCGAAACAATCAGGTATGCACCCTCGTCTTCTACATCACTGATTTTCTGTCAGCTCACAGCATCGACAGCCACTAGACACCTCCATTGTTATTACAATCTAAAATAATCCAAAATTTATTATCTACAATGTCTATGTAATGACAGAGATTACCTTGGTCATCAAATATTTTTTATCGCAAGCTCTTGTCAAAAACTTTTCCACGTGTGCTCTTTCCAATACTTCAGCTTTCTTTAGCCTGTATCCTCTTGACTGATTCTTAAGATAGGCCATGAGCATACTATATTTTCTAATGTCCATGTTTTTATAGACCTTTATAGCAGCCTTCAGCATAAAGTACTTCGACCACATGGATGAAATTGCATACCTCCTCTTCAAATTTAAGAAATACGATAGCAGAATTTCCTCATTTATTGTCATTACACCCCGTTCTTCTTTTTATTCATTAAATTCAAAAACTACGTTTTTCATAATGATCCCTGGACTTCGCAGGCAATAACTGGCAAGTCGCTTCTTCAGCTTTCTCAAGAATTGTCTCAGAAACAGTATCACCTTCTTCCATTTTCACCAACTTGCACAGCGTTTTGTACAAATGAAGTCGATAAACAATCGAAAATAAATAGTAACGATTCAACATCTTCCTTTTTTATTTAGTTAATTTCAATAATTTTTGAAGTGACATCCGCTCTCAGAGTGTAATGTCAAATAATTTTTTGATGACATGAGATGAAGTTTGGCGATTCTGATTTTAAATCGCTGTAATTGTGAATAAAACTTTATATTGGATTCGTGTTTTAGTCGCGTTTTATCCACTTAAGAATATTAAACGCTCGACTGCATCTCACGCTTAAACATTTTTGCGTGAATAAAACGCTATCTAAAACACTTATACAATAAAAAACTATTGTTATGACTTTATACCAAATTAGATTTACCTTATGTGAATCATAAATTTGACAAAAAGAAAATTTTATTATAAATAGTTAAAAAGTTGCAGAGTGCTCTCGAGCGTTATCTCTTATTATTAGTGCTTAAATAGTAACGTAAAAAAATAAAAGTTAGAAAATACTAGAAAAACTAAATAAATCTTTATCAATAATAAATTAAAAGTAAATTTATTCTTAACCAAAATAATCTGGAAGTACGAAATAATTTTTTGGGATATTCTAGCATTCTTGTTTAACGCATGTCACATAATGAGTTAAAAAGAATAGTTTGATATCACTTTTAATAATATTGTTGTATAATAAAATTTACATGGAATGCAATCATGTCGAACAACCTTAATTTATCAGAGTTAAATTTTAAACCGGAAGCGTAAAATTTTTGTGGCAAATCGGTATTTTGTAATATTGTAGATAAAATCCGAGTGTTGCAGCCAATGGCGGTATCGGTATAGCAGCAATAACGCGCATCACCAACTTCGGTCGATCCGAGCGAAAATAATTTCAAATTTTATTCACACTTCTTGCTTTCAAAGGCTCTTCTTATCATTTTTATTAATTTTTGCCTCATTACCATAATCTTCGTCAGTCGACGCCAGATAATTTCAAACTCAAAGAAACGTAATTTCAGACACATCTAAGATCTAGGCTTTTTACGGAAAATTTTGTGCATGTTTGTAGAAAATGTACTTAACGAAACGGTCTCAAGGTTATCTTGAAACTGAATTACTTAATTACATACATAAATTATAAAATGTAAAATATAGGTAGCCATAACAAAGAGAAAAATTCAAATTTAACTTACTTTAAAGTATTTTTCTCTGAAAGTTTGTTAAAGTTTATCGATATATCAAAGAGCTCTTTTATTCACGCAATGTTATACATGATGCTTGTTTAATCGCGTGTTCACTCAATTATTTTTAATCAAAATAATCATCTATTACATAGACCTGCCTTTAGGGCTAAATTAATAGCCAACAGGGACAGCCAAACCAAAAACAATAGATTAAATAAACCAAATTAATCAAAAGAGTATATTAAAAAACGCATTTCGAAATGTTAGTTATGTAGCACGAATTCAGGTCTATAAAACGACCGCAAATCACATTTTTTTAATTTTATTTATTTAAGATAAAAAAACAAAATTTTGGATTTATAGTATATCTTATTTTAGCACAGAATGCTATAATAACTATAACAGCGCACAAATAAGTTTATTATAAGTTTCTTTGAGACGCAAATTATAAAAAATGCATTTTTATTACTTATTCATTAGAAGCAATTGTTAAAATATGTTTTTCTTTCAAACACTAGTCGAGCTATACTCTCGTGCTGTTTATTGTTAACAATTCTTTATTAGCAAAGGTATTCTAATCGAATAACAACGTTGAGAAACTGTATACCGGTTTCAAGGTTTTTGCGCCTCATCACTACAGTGTATACCAGAGCGTTGTGCTCGATTGGAACGGGTGGGAGATCTCGCTTATATCAAGCAAAGTTTGGCTAGTAGTCGTATAGACAGACACAGTGTGGCATCTAACGAAGAGTGCTGGAAGGTAGCAAGAGTTGGCATAATAATGTTGGCGGATAACAAAGTTATCTCTTCGGCTCTCGCTCGGTTACCAACATAATCAACCTCTACGATTAGGCAAAAACAACTATCTCGCGGACTAATGCTCTGACCGACATTGAATTACATCACCTAATTGCCCAACCAGCAATATACTGAAAGGCAGCGTAACCAGAATTAGCAAAGGGCGATTAGGTGATATAATTTAATGTCGGTCAGGGCATTAGTTTGCGAAGCAGTTGTTTTTGCCTAATCGTGGAGGTTGGTTATGTTGGTGGCCGAGCGAGAACCTAAGATACAACTTTGTTATCTGCCAACATTATTATACCAACTCTCGCTACCTTCCAGCACTTTTCGTTAGATGACACACTAACGCGTGGTTGTCTATACGACTACTAACACTTTATTATAAATTATTATTTTCTATGCTCTTGTAGTGTTATAACTGCCAATAATTTGAAATTTTCAACTCATTGTAACGGAAGAAGCTTAAAAAACTAGTACCTATATAACGTCATTATTTGAGAAACGTTGGGTGACAATGACGTCATCTTATTGCAGCGCACGACAGCTTAAAAGTTGGTCCGACCAAAGAAGCGACAATAACTGCAATTAGTAAAATCAACTTTTAACGGTTTTTCAGTCTTTAATGAACTTTTTTGACGCCAAATTTAAATTAATTGTGACTTTACATTTGCAAAATATTTATTATTTGTCATTTCATGTAATGACTGTTATGTCACCTATTCTACAATAAAAGTTTTTTTCTCTTAAAATATTAGTTTATTTTTTCTTTAAATGCAGTAACAGTTACTGTTATTTTTACAAAAAAAAAACATTAATAATAAATACTAATAACAGAAGATCTAAAAATCGTAGACAAATACAAAAATAATGTTTGTCTTTAAAAAAAATAATTTTTAATCTGATATTTTTGACATTTTTAATGTCGTCAAACGTAACTACCTTCAGTATCTTATACACAACGGTACCTCCATCAACCATTTAGCAAATCAACATCAGACTGTAAATATAGCTATTCTTTATTATGCCTCTCATTCTAGTGCATACAGTTTATACGGTATGGTATGGTATAATTGGTTGCATATTACCTATTACAGTTTTTTCATAGACTCCGTCTATTTTACCGTGTTCTTTAAGCTACCGTGGCTTTACTACTTGAATCTATCTTTTTCTATAACATTTAGGTCGTTTGATACAATTAATTTGTTTACAATTCTGTACACAATAAAAAAAAATAATTAATAAAAGTCTTAAAACTCGCCATTATTTGTATTGCTATATTCTATTGCTAATTATGTTATATTGACACTTAGAGCAATATTTATTTTTTTAAAAAAATTAAGTATTAAGTTTGTAGTAACCTAAAGTAGCCATACTTACTACCCAAAATCTAAAATTACGTGCTTATACAAAATAACCGCAACTCCTGGTCATTATACAAAAAAAATAAAAGTTGGCGTTGTGTTTAACAAGATGGCGACAAAAACTTGTTAAAACCTGACTGATAAACGTATATATAGAAGCGTATAATAAAACTACAATTAAAAAATGTTTATTTATTTGTTTTTAGCAGTAAAATGGTTTATAAAATGTAAAGTTAATAAAATAGAAGTAAATCTGTTGGTAATATAAACAAGACAAATAATACTTTATACAAAAATAAAACATACATCATAAATTAGCTAGAAAAGTCATGAAACAAATGAGTATAGTAATAATAAAGTACTTTTGGCAATCTGAAAGACATTTTATAATTAGTTTACTGAAAAATAGACTGAAAAACCTTTCTAAATAATGTCTACAAAAACAAGCCCAAATATTAAATGTTCTGTTAGTTTAGCATTTCAGTCTTTTTTTGCTACATAATATATATTATTTTTTAGAAATCTAACATAACTATCGTAGTAGGTAGCGTGAGTATTCATCAGAGTAAATGCCGTTATATCGACGTCTCCATGTACGAGTAAGATCCTGGAAAAACCTTGCTATTTGACGTTAGTGCAGTTTGTTGCTGAGTAATTAGATAAGTTCACGCAATGCCTTAGGTTTTGTGTCTCACTATCCCTCGTTTTTATTTTCCCGCTCGCTACTTCAGCATTTCCTGTACATTTTTTGCTGAAACAGTTTCAGTTGTATCCCTAATCATTGGATTGAGTGTATGAATGGCGAAATTAAGTGTTTCAGGATAAAGGACTTAGTGACCGTGGGTTTGCCAACTCCGTCGAATGTGGCCAATTTGAGGCAGCTATTGCGGTTATGAATAATTCCTCAAAATTCAAGCTTCCTGTTTAAAAAAATATTGCAATTACCAAAGAGAGAATTTCAGACGATATTAAACCTATTCTATTAGCCGTTTCGTGGCACGAGCAATCGACGTGAAATTCAAATCTTGCTACACCCCTTTTAGTGTCTTCATTGCAGTAGAGCCACAGTTTCCGGCATTTTCTTTGCTTTCAGGATTTTCTTTTGTCTTTATTATTCAGCGCATAACTGAAGTTTGCCTTTTCCTCAAAGGTAAGCCTGTTTCTGTTATTTAGGACGGCTTTATGACTGCTAGAGCATTATGAAAATCACAAATTTTTGTTTATTTGGGTCAAATTTCTCTAAACAAATTTTTTATCTATTCTTCCGAAAAGAAAATTTTATTCAGGCGAATATTAAACAGCTGGTAGGGCGGAAGTAGGTCATACGTGACAAGTGATAAGTGATAGTAGTTTATATTCGTATAAATTAATCTACGCCGACATTTGTTTAAATCTATTAGACGTATAATAATTCTATCGGCACGATAATGACTTTACTTCTCAAGTTAGTCACTTTTTATCTATAAAAGATTTTTTTAAAGACTTGAAAAGTTGACAAAACCAACAAAAGAGAATTGATTGAATAGCTCAAACAATTTTTTCTTCACTAACAATGTTTTATTACATTCAAAATTGTGGAGTGAGAAATAGTTTTAGGATTTTTGCCGCATTCTCTTAAGACTACATTTTGTTATCTCCCTAAGGCATTCTGGGATAAAAGAAAGATGCCGAAATTGTAGCAGCGTAAAGTGGCCGGACCTGTCTAAAGCACTATTAACTTTTTAAAGCTCATTCGTTAGTGCTTTTTCCTCCGGTCGAGTTGACACAATTTAGTCTCACTGTTTCGATTTTCTGCATTTCCTGCAAAAAAACTTCAAAAGAACTCCCTGAAAGAAACCACCGAATGTTCGATAAATTATTTTCATTCATAAATGGAAAAGTAATTAAAGCTCCAATTGCTTTTCCGTAATGAACAATGCACACTTTATGTTGCAGTTTCAAATTAAAACTAAGAAGTTTTCAATCGACAGTTTTGTTATTTTCTAGGAAAAACTTTCAGCAGTTCAGTTGTAATAACTGAAGAAATATATCAATAAGCTGCTCTCAATCCGAACTTTGAGGTTTTTTAATTAAAGTCTCAGGTTTTTAATAAATCTTACTTCTTAATTTGACTTAACCAAAGTAAAACGAGTCAAATTTAAATTAAGTTGCAATAAAAGTTTCAATTTACGTCTTGTTTACCGAAACTAAAATTCTGAAAGTTTGGTTCGTACAAAAATTTTGGCTATAGTTGACCATATCGATCCTGATCGAATAAAATAATGTTACCATAAGAGTAAACGGGCTCTATTAAAAATTTATGTAGCCTTTATAAGCTATAAAGATTAAATGTTAATAGCAGATATTTCAATTTTTATCACACAATTAATTATAAAAATATTAAAATAACTACTTGACATTTCAGTGCACTCAACTGGTTATTTACAAAATTGCTAGTGAGACATATAAGTTATAGAAAGCCTTTTTTAGTTTTTCATTTTACAACAAATTTTTTTTATATAAATGAAATTTTTAGTTAGCGGCAATTTGCTTCGTACAAATGCTAAAAATAATTTAAAAAATAAACTGCAATCTGAATTTTATTAAAAATGGTTTATATTAACATAAAAAAGAAATTTTTAAAGTAAAACTGTTTCTTCAGAAAGTAGCTGGTGCGTTATATCGTCGTCTCTCCCCATTGCCCTCCAAAATCGATTAATTCCGAATTCTTGGGTTCGGCCCTTATCTCAATTAATGACCACCGCAATAGCACTTAGGTTGCGTCTATAAATAACCGTTGTGTAAAATCAGTAAAATTTGTTGAAATCGATAAAAGTAATTAATTTTTGGGTCTGGCAAACACATTAACCTGTAGAGTCGCTGTATACCTGGCGTTCAAGAGCCTAAGGTGCGGGTAGAGTTGCCGGGATACGCGTCTGGATCGATAGTCCTCATCCCTGAATGCGAGACCCAGCAAAAAACACTCTCCTTACGCACGATGAGAGTGCGATACTCCGCATTGACCGTTGGAGTGGACCTCCACACTTGGAGGGTCAGTCAGTCGTTGCAAGTTTTTTTAGAAGGGTGGTGTTAGCAGTGGCGAGAAGTTGATCAAGTGTTGATTCAGGAGAACCGAAACTGGCTTAATTACGAACTGATGCCACAACACCCACTTTTGATATCTTGATCTTAGGACAGGTTCAGGGAAACGGAGCGAATTACGTACTTGGTGATTTTAGTGTCGGTTCTGCTCGGTCATATGTCATAAAAAGCTCTACATTTATCATCGCTTGCTCTTGCAATAACTTTTCTATTAGTTAGGTCAGTTTTATGCGGTTTAAGGTCAAGCTCTATTGAGAATTTTTAGCGAAAACTGAGATATCTGTCATGTGCACTACTTAGACAGAAGATTGTTAGGCTTAACACTGACCCAATTTAAATTTCTTGTCATTCAAAATTTGAATTTTAAAAAACATTATTTATTTAACAATTTACTCAAGTAACTTAACAAAGACTCAATATTTTTTTAAAAAACTTTAAGAACTGCTAAGCTGTTCTCTATTCCCAAGTGTAAATTCTCTTGTTTCTAGCTTTCTAGCTTTTCTTCAAACTTGTTTATGCTTTTACAAAAATTTTCTTCAATGTGTTTTGCTACTTCTTAAATGTCTCTTTTTTAACAGCATTTTGTAGTTTAAAGATACTGTCTCGTTCTTCTAGTTGTCGTTTTGCAAATTTTAAGAAATCTTTTTGTTATCTCAAAAAAAACTTATTTCTTATTTTTTTTTCTAGATGTAGTTTTTCTATCCTATTCTTTTTCTAAAACGGGTTTCTTATGCGTTGTTAAATTTTTCTACAATATAATTTTTTGTTGTTTATCTGTCTTTTTAAATTCTTAGGTTTAAAGCTTTTTCTGAATTGTTTCTTAATATTCTAGAAACTTTTTAGTTTTTCTTTCACTTTTAATTTTTTTTTTAAAGGTTTCTAATAAAAATCTTTTAGTTTTGTACAATATTTTATTGTTTTTTTCGAGCCAACAGTTTTAATTTCTCTTAAATCTTTTTTGTTGTACAGCAAATGTTGTTTCACACATTTTTCTGAAAACTTTTTTTTTAATGTTGTTTTTCAAGATGTCCTCTTTTAAATTCTAAAATCTTAATTTTCAGTTTTTTCACTATTGATCTCATAACCTTTTAAATAAATTTTTTGCTTTTTAATAATTGTCGTTTTTTAAATTATTTATTTTCTTTCAAGTGTCGTTGTAAACTCTTCTAGAATCTTTTTCTACTTTTTCATATTTCTTTTTTATAATATTAATTTTGCTTTCTCGAAACCTTTCTTAGTTTATCTTTCACCCGTTTTCATTTAGCTTGCTCTAAAATTGTTGTTGATTTTGTTCTAACTAATTTACTTTTATTTTTGCATTCTTATTGACTAAAAGTGTGTAGTCACTCCTTGTCGGATTTGTTGCATATTAAAAGAGTTAGATTTTAAAACACATAATAATTTATTTAACATCTTCAATTATAGAAAGAACTCGAAAATAACCCAATAATTAAAAAACACAATAACACATTTCTACCCTCTTAGACAATTGCCGATAATTTGCTAAGTAAACTGTTTTCTTAGTAGCGTTTCTTTTGTTTTATGTCTACAAAGGTCTGTTCTAAGAAATATGAAATGTTTATTAAAAATCTTAAAAAAAAATTATCGAAAAACTGATAGAAACTACAAAGACTTTTTCTTCTTCTATGTTTATAAAATTTTTCGTTATTGTTACAGTTTTTTATATTTATTTTTGCTTCTTTAATAAATCTACATCTTCTCAGGAAAATTGGTAGAGAGGTTGTTTTGTTATTAGATGGCGTAACTTGCGCTACTCCAGTAGAGTAGCGCAGTGATTTAAATTACCAGCCTCAGTTTCTTAAAGTAGAACTAGTGGGAAACGTCTTCTATGGTTGCGGATTAAGACGACATTTCACATGCAAAGCTATTGCAACATTTTTCAATATTTTTGTTGTGCTTTTAAAATTTCCTCAAATATTTATTCAATTAGTAACTTTTCATTTTTGGATCCTTACTTTATATAACAAGTGTAAAAATTTTTTGAAAAGACGTTGTTGCATAAAGTGGAGAAAAATAAAACTTAAACGCATTGTTTACTACAAGTAACGTTGTTCCAAAATTATTTAGATTTTTTTGACGTCGCATTGCAGAGATAGCATCTTTAGAAGAAAAAAATAGACGGACGAAACTGTAAAATTGTAGAAAACTGTGTTTGCATCTTCTTTTAAAGAAGTAGATAGAAAGGCTTATAATTAAAGTAGGTAAAGCTATTTTTCTCGTTGTCTTACATTTGGCTAGAAAAAAAGTGATTTCCGTTATATCTTTTGTAAGAAGTGGCAAACAACAAAACAAAAAAGAAGCAATGAAGAAAAGCATTGTTTACTAGAAGTGACATTTTTGTTTTCAAATTATTTATATTTTTATTGCAGAGATTGCTTTGAGAGAAAAAATAGACAAAGCTGTAAAATTGGAAAAGACACGCTACATACTCTTAAAGCAAAATGTGAATAGAAAAGCTATGATAGATGTTGGTAAAGCTATTTTTCTCCTTGTTTAACTTTTAGCTGAAGAAAAAAAACAAACTAAAGAAAATGCGTTCTTATTTTACTCCTTCTTGTTTTGTTTTCGTTATATCTTCTTTAGAAAGTTGCAAATAACAATACAGAAATACGTAGTTAACCAAAATAATGCTACCAGTTAATTATTGTTATTAATACTTAGCCTAAAACATTGTAGAACAGTAGAAGTATAACACTGAAGAAAACTAAAAATGTTAGAATAATATGAGAGTAAATGTCATCATTTATGAGAGCATCTACTTAAGCAAGGTGATCAAAATGTTTATCTCCCAAAACCAGTTCAGATATTTTTAAATAACTCAAAACAGAAATTGACTCAGAAGAAAGTTGTTTAATAATAGAGAAGAGTACAGCAGTTCTGTAACTGATTTTCTCAGAAGTGGTCGAGATATAATGTAAGCTTTGGCTTGCAAATTTGAGATACTGGTAATATCTACACCGCATTTTGAGCACTGCTAAACGGCATTTGCACTAATGACCAATATTCAAGAACGATAATCTATGAGTGCTTTAAATAACTACACAAATTGTATAAATATTAAAATATTTTTGAATATGTTACTTACAGTAGAGTTTAGATAAATAATAAAAAAATTGGTAAAGTTTCTTACACTTGATTTGTCAAAAAAAAACCAGCGTTAAAATCTACTTTCATTTCTACAATTAGCTGTCACATTCGTCTGATAGCGGTTTCTAATTTGTAGGAAAAAAATATTAACTATTACTATTACTACTTATCTACTTTTTTATTATTTTTATTAATTTATGATTTTTTGTTAAAAGAGAGAAAACCCCTAAGTTTAGAGCTTGATGCTCTTAATAAAAGTCACAATTTTGCAGAAATAATCATTGTATGAAACTGATAGCAGCTCATTATTCAAACTGCATGCTGTTCAATGTTGATTTCTCTCTATAATTGATAATTCTGCATGTAAATTATCAGTAACGTGATAACAATGATACCGTGCGCTTTGAAAGCTGTTTGATCGAAATAGTAATAAACTGAGGCACGGTTCATTATCCAGATTTACATTCAATTACAGAATTTACCCATCCTTTGAAGTCTCAATTAGGACTAATTTGTTCTTTCTTTTATTTTCAACAAGGTACTTATCTAAAAAAGGTAACTAAGTATGTCAACAATGCACTCGCGCTTACTTTGTAATTCAATAAACAAACCTTTGTCAGTTTCGATTATATTTATTCAGAGCTTTTCAAGCTCTCAAATAGACCAAACAAGAAATAATCAATAAAATCTAGAAGAAGCTTCAAAAGTTATTCATGAAGTGGCTTTTATAGAACTTCCGAGAATTACCATTGTTGCCTAAACAGGCCACAAAATGAGTCAAAATATGAATAATTATAAAGCAGTTGCACAAAGAGTATGAAAAATTATCAAGGAACGAGGGGTGCTTAGCTGAAAGGAAGTTACCGTCTATTGACTTCAGGAAATTCAACTCCTTTTAAAGAAAACGACGAGAGAAAAGGGTTGTCCTACAAACTCGAGTAAATATTTTTTACAAAATCAAGACTGATTTTCTACTTTTATTAAAAATAAGTCAAGGACCCCGTTAATAAATTAACCATCAACGCGATAATATTAAAACTCTTTCGTAACTCATTAATTTCAGCCAAAAGCTCACTTAATTACTTATTTTCTCTTGTAAATATTCTTTAAGTTATGTAAAGTTAATTTGCGAGTACATAGTGATTGATTGTTTCCTGTATTCCAGTTTTGAGGTGGCATAAGATAAATTACACTACTCTACCGGAAAAAAATCTATCCGATATCTACTTCCGTTTTTATCAAGCCGGAGGTAAGGATTCTATCTAGTAAAAATAATAATTTGGCTCTGATCCAATATTGTCCACCGAAAGTCGAATAATGCCGAGTAATTCCGCAGATTTATTTAAGACATATGCAGGTTTCCTCAAGCTGAACAAACCTCGAGAAAAAAGCTCGCAAAAAGCTTCATGCTTTGAGAGCTCATATGTTATAATAACACAGATTTTGAATTGTATTTTGAGCTTAATAAAAATAAATTGCTAAAGTTTGAGTTGATTTGATATTTACAGAATTAATTCCCAACTTGCTCCAGATCATAAATTTTGGGAGCGAAAAAGTGAAGGTTGATTTTTACGAGTGTTTACGCATTTCTTTATTTCCCTCGAAAAGTTCAGCTCAATTACGAAAATTCATTCATTTACAATTAATCTTGGCCGGTTTGAGGTCAGAAAGTTAATCCGGAAATCAATCAAAATAGCAAACGCACTCAAAATCGATTAATTAAAGTTGTTTTTTCGTGTCTATCCGACTCATTAATCAATCTGGCACCTTCTGAATTTATTCAAGGACCTCGATTTGACATTAGAGGAGCTGCCGTGTAATGGAACTTATCCCTTACTTAATCTAATACAAAGCCAAATTGCATTAAGAGGATTGGTTAGGTAATCATCAGGTATGCCTCAGCCAAACTCATTCTCTAAGTTAATGAAGCAAGGCTCGGAACAATGCAGCCACTGGCTCCACGATGGAGAATTAAGACCCAAATTACTTTAATTTTTGATTGTGGCCATTTAATTAACTCGCTTAACCAAAGTTTTGAATTTTTTTGTGGGAGAAGTGCGTGGGGGTTTATTTTATAGCGCATCACCTGCAGGGATCATAAATTTTCACGAGATCTACATAGGCTTTCTGCATCTATCAATTTATGGAGGAAGACGTAAATTCTAAACTATATTTCTTGTTCCTCAGGTCGTCAAATCGTTTTCACGCACTTTAGATTGCACGAGATTGGCCCAGATCTTATCTGCAGTAAATTAGTTCTAATTTTACAGAACGGGCACATTAATTAATTATAATATCATAAATATTTTTTGTAATTTGTTGAATTTATGAATATAGATTTGTAGTTAGATAAGAAAATCAAAAAAGTTAAATTAAATTAAATATATAGCTACAATAAGGCTTTTTTTACTAATTTATACTAATTCATAAACAAATCTAGATATGTTGTCGATTTAAAAAAAAATATTTTAAAAAATTACAAAATATGAGAACAGTTAGTTACTTGGTTAAATAGGCAGTAAAGGATTTGATTTAATGCTGCGGCTGACAGTTCAAAATCAAGACAAGCCAGACAATCTGGTTTATTGCTCTATTGAGTATACAATTTTTTTGCCGATTTTTCTAATTGAGTAACATTTTTTTTTAAATTCTGCTGTTTGACAATAATATTGGTACATCTGACAGAAGCTTTAGGAGCAAATAATTAGAAAAATAATTGTGCAATAGTGTTATATAACCGATTTCAAAGATTTCAGTTTTTAAATATGGGTACTAATTAAAAAATTGTAACGGTTGTTTCCGTGTCGGGTTCTAGGTGTCGTAGAGAGAGAAAGAGAAGAGCGGTTTCGATAGGGTTTATTAAATAATTGTGTACAAATAAAAAAAAAATCTTCTAATAAATTATATACGGTCTCGTCCTTGGCGGTCCCTCGTCCTTGACTCTTCGTCGACGGCTCCTCAGCTCCTCGTCGTCGGCTTCGGCGGCTCGCACTTGCGGTATCGGAGAGGAAAATTCTACCTACGGGTTGATGCACCGTGGGTAGCGGTATCGGAGAGGAGGATCCCTGGGCTAATGCTCCAGGGGGACGGAGTCTAAAGGTGGCTACTTACAGGGTTGATGCACCTGTAAGTATGAAATGTTGGCGGCGGCTAGGTGTTATTTATACCCTCTAATTGTAAGCGAAGGGATCTAGCGACGAGTAACGTAGCGAAGCGTTGGTGGAAAGTATACGTGGCGGGTGTAGAGCATGAGCAGAAGTCGCATGACGTATACGAATGACGTCGCGGTTACGCGGTCCGATATCAGCTGCTCGGCGTTATCTTGCTAGTTTACTAAATTCTTCTAAATAATTATTATTATAACGCTTTGTCACAAAATTTAAAAATGTTTTAACTGTTATTTTAATTTTTTTCAAATTTTTTTAAATTTAATTTAAAAAATCAGTAATGATCTGTAAATTTGTTTTCTTTTAGTTTTAATATAAGATCCTATGAAGATAAAAAAACATACATGATATAGAACATTTTCAGTTTATTCAAAAACAGAAATTTTACTTGCAAGATTCTAAGTAAACAAAAATATTAAAATTAAAAACCTATGAACTAAAAATATCAGTACTACATAATAGAGAACAAGATAATAAAACTAATTTAGAAAAACTTGTTATTAGAAGTAATAAGTCAAACAAAACTATTTAAACTAGTAGCAAAAGCATTTGGTAGAGAAAGTTTTGACATAAAACTTTGTTGGTGGAATAGCACGAGCAATAGATACTTTCTATTTTTTTTAATCTTTACACTAAGGTAGCCTTTTATTTATTATCCTGTAACTTTTTGATAGTTCATTGAGCGTAGAAAATAATATGTAGACCACTGCTAAAGTTCGCGAAATCAAGTGACCTGGTGCATTTCTGCATTTGCAGCCAAGGTTGCGTCCGTAGTGACGCTCCCAGGGACGAATCAACTTGTACCTAGAGTTGGATATTGTTGAATTGCAGCATCTTAAGTACAATAAACCATGTCGGATTAAGAGGTTGTTTCAGCATTGTGTCAAGATCCAGCGGGTTAGAAGAAAAGCCATTAAATATCTTACTGTAGAATCGTGGAGGTCGTATAATGAGTGAGTATTCAAGTATAATATGCTGAATAGAACCAGGTTTTCCACAATCGCAATTGGCCGATGGACGAACACCAGTTCGGTAAAGATGGGTATAACAGCCACACTGGCCAGAACGCATTTGTATAAGTGTGGTAATATGCCTTCTAGATAAGTTTGATCCTTTCGTAAACCACGGAATAAAATACGGGCTGTTTACAATGCGATTATAATCTAGACCACTACGGGAAATTTTGTGGGCCCAAAATTGTTGCCAGGAAGCATGGTGAGCACGCATCAACTGAGGAAGTAATGAAGAAAAGAGTAGTTTCGTTTTTGGACCAGGTATTGTTAAGCCTTGTTTGGCAAGGCGATCTTCAGCAACAATATTACTAATTACTAATTACAATATTATTACCAACAATACCAGTGTGACCCGGTATCCAAACTAGTGCAATCTGTAAATCTACAGGGCGGTGTTTCAGTTTATTCTTGATCAGGAGAGTAAGAGAAGATTTTTGCGGAAAGAAGACAACGTGGCAGATATATTGCAGAGCTTAAAGAGAATCTGAAGCAATGATAACTGGTCTGTTGATCTGATCCACCGCCTTTATTCCTTCATAAATCGCAATCATTTCAGCAAGACAGATGTGATGCAAGTGTCATATTCGTAAAATTTGACATTTTCTACCTATGACACAATTGACAATTCAGTTTCAAACCTAACGGTTTAATTTAATTTTTTTTTAAAAGATTGGCAGTTGCGCTAAGAAATGAAAATATCGAACCGTGGTTATTGAGTGATGAAACTTAAATTGTTATTTGGAGATAAAGCACCGTACAAAACTATAGTTTACAAGTGGTTCGCAGAATTCTAGAGTGGAAGGATCAATGTTTGTTGTCGATCCTCGCGAAAAACGTCCATGCGCCTCCGTTGGCGCAAAAAATATCGATGCCGTACGCAAAATGATTTTAGCAAATCGTCATGTGACATACAGGGAGACAGAGGCGACCTTAGGCGTTCCGGCGAAACAAATACATAAGATTTTGCACAATCAGTTGCATGTTACATGACATTGTAACATGTGACAAATTGTGGGTATATTTATATGAACCCGAAACTAAACATCAGTCAACTGTACGGGTGTTTCAAAGTGAACCTAAACCAACGAAAGTGACCCGTTCACGAAGCGTTTCGAAAAAAATGGTTGCTTGTTTCTTTAAAAAAATCTGTCATGTCGCAACTGATGTATTATAAGATCGAAAGATCGTTAATGCGGAGTAGTATACTTTAATTTGTTTGCCGGAAGTCATTGCTGAAATAAGAAAAAACAACCAAAATCGACGAATTGTTGAGCATCATGACAATGCAAGCGCGCACACGGCACAACGAACTGTCGAGTTTTTGACCACTAACAATATCAAATTAATGACACATTCTCTATATTCGCCCGATTTATCACACAATGACTTCTTCTTATTCCAATACATAAAAAATAATTTGCGTGGCGGTCGTTTTTCATCGCCTAATGAGGCCTTTAAAGCATTTAAGTCGCTTGTTTTGGAGGTACCTCCTTCAGAGTGGAATAAATGTTTTGAAGATTGATTTTATCGAATGCAAAAGTATATAGATATGAAAGGTGAATATTTTGAAAAACAGTAAAGCGTTTTACACAAAACAATTTATGTTTTGTTTTATATTTTCCGCGAATTTCAGCAGTAGCCCACGTAGTACATAGCATATTTGGCTTAAAACATTTTAAAAGTTGGTCAAAATAGCACCAACAGTTACTATTGATATTATGATTACTATTAATTTTTTACATTTTAATTCTTCCCAAAATTCTTTAATTCAAAGAGTAACAAAAAGTCATAATTAATAAAAGTAAAACAGTAACAAGTATCACTCTGTCATCTTGGTCTATCTTTACAACAACAAATAATTTCACTTAGAAGACTAAGTAAAACTTTCGGAAATCATATAATTAAATAGTAATGTCTATGCATTTATTTAAAAAACACTGGCTTTAGCTGCACATTATTTTTGCAATAAAAATCTATTTAGAATAATTTTAAAGAGATAAAAGACTGAAATACCCTCTTGGATTCCAGCAACAGGGAACAAATTTGTGGTAGTTTGAACATTTAACAGAGCAAGCTCTGGCATGAAGACGTTTTCATACAGGTCTTACACAATCAAAATTGTTCGTAATCTCATTAGACAAATATAATAAAAATTTAAATACTTATACTAGTCTAAATCGAAGCTAATACTATTAATTTTATTAAATGTATAATTTAGCGTTAAAAAATTATAATGACGCTCATGTAAAATAAAGTGCCACAAAAAAGTAATTTAAGCGGTCAGTAATTATTAAATAAACAATTTCTGGTCTACGCATCCACATAAAACAATACAAAAATATTTTTAGACTATTTAGTAAAGTAAAATATTAAAAAAATATCTGTACAAAATTTATGCTAACTCTGCAAGTTCCTTAACCACCGTTAAATTATTAGACCAAACATAACATAAAACAAAATTATAAAACTATTTCAGAAAATTTTGTTATTGGAAGTTTTTCAGAAAAAAATGTGTATATCTAAAAACTCTATATTTTGTCAAAACATTTGTTTAGCAAAATAACAAAAACAATTTCTTAAATAATTTTACAGTATTTTTGCAATTGTATAAGAATCAAATTGGAAAATGTATATCTAAAAAAAATTTTCTTTAACCGATATTTATTTTTTTTTCTTACTTGTTTGTTTGTCTTCTAATTCTGCTGATAATCTTCTTTGGATTTCTTCTGTAACACCCGACTTAATACTACATAGTACCTAACTACTTACTACATAGTACCTACTACTACTACCTACTACTACTTACTACATAGTACCTAACTAACTTCTTAAATTGTTCGGATTTATTGTGAGAAGTATATATGTATATAGAAGTATAGATGTATATAATCAACATAAGAAAATGGTTTTTCTTTCTCAAAATTGTACTTTATTAAAGCTACATGTTTCGACACACTATTGTGGTTATCTTCAGGCTTATAAAAGACAATAGAAGTGTTTGTAAGCTTAATTTAATTTAACTAACTTCTGTCGACAACTGCTTTGGCTTAGAGTAAGTGAAAAACTTTTTTGAATACTATTTGATTATTTTTTAGTAAAACAGAAAATTTTATATATTTTGATTTATTTTGCTCCTAAACACTACCTTGACCTCTCTATAACTTTGCTGAAGATTCTGAAATTATTTGTCAATTTCTAAAAATAATAAATTTGGTTATTTTTAAAACTCAGTTTTGAATTTAAGCCAAAATCATTAAGTTACTTATTTAATTTTATATTTAGATAATAAATAAAACAACAAACATTAAGTATCTTCTAACAATTTTATTTTAAATATACTACCAATAAAGTATCTAGTTTAACCAACATGTTCATGTAATTAAGTAATGCATTTCTAAGCCGACTTGCTTTTCTCACGTAATTAAAAATATATTTTTAAATTTGATTTTTATCAAAAGTAACACGCAAAGAAAATTTTAAATTTTCATATAATGTTATCTGAGTTTTGTGATATAAAACAAAAACAAAAATTTCAGTTTTTTATGATTTAGAATGCTTTCTCAGCCAAGTTTCGTCATATCGCCCTAGTAGCCTTGACACAGAGATGGAGTCGTATTTACATTAATTTCGCCTGGAATTTTACTACAAAAATAATATTCTACTACAAGAAACTTTAATGGAAGCTTGACACGTTTCTAACACTACACAATTATGCAGTTTTTTTAACAGATTGGTAATACATGTTAGCCAATAAATATTCAAGCTTAATTTTCTTTCCTTTTGTTAACCATAAATGCTCTGTCACGGAATAAAACCGTCACTTTCCGGCCGGAAATCCCTCGTTTTGTTAATTCAGCCCAATCAATTAAAAGTCGTGACATGTGAATATCGGAAAAAATTTATAACAACTAAATCCTCCCAGTTTCAACTACAAAAGCAAACCAATTAAATATCGAGCAGGAAATTCGCAAAATAAATCTTTTTGCGAAAATAACGTACTTGTTGCAGTTATCTACTGCATCTTTAGTTCCTCAAATTAAAATTTGAGGTGTAGCAATGACAAGTTTTGAGCGATGACTCGAGCTTTATTTGTTATTTGGCCGCTTGGAGCCATCCGACCTATAAGTCAGTCTGGTTGGCAAGGATCCTTTTCGTCCTTAAACTCCCCCTCAGTGTTTATCTCCTGGAATGACACTTTGCAACGATTTTATTGTAGCAAAGCGTCATCTGGCAGCGGTATTTAAATCCGCTATATATTTACAAAGTGTCAGAGGAATCTGTCGCAGTAAATAATTTGACCAAATATACTGGCAGGTGGACGTGGCCCCATTCAATCAGTCCTTGTCCCAGTTTGTGCATCGACGGGGGTTAGAATTCGACTAAAACAACTCAGTTACTTTAATTGGCTTCGTTCATATTCTCTAGTTTTAAAATGCAATTAGTTCAGTTAATTGCCTGATGTTAGAGACTTGTACTCTTCGAGAAATTAAATGTGTATTTAAGCTAATGATAACAGCCAAAATAAACAGTTAAAGAAGTCGAAAGGATGCCAATATAAGGTCAGTTAAGTACAGTAGTGTCGCGCTAATTCGAACCCTGCGGTAATTCGGATTCTTCAGTAATCCGGATTGGACTCTTTCCTTCATTCTGTATGTTGTAATCTGAATTTCATTTAATTTGATAGTCTGGATGCAATAATTTTGTTACGTTTCATGAAAAAACTGTACATTTCAAAGAATTGTTTTAACTGGAGTGTGGAAAAACGTAAACATAAGAAAAACATTTAAAACTGCAGTGACTTCAGTGTTCTCAAACTTGCAACATAGCACCTCTAAAACGATATTATAAATCTCTAACGCTAAAAGAAAAAGCAAATATTGTTGATAATTTAAAACGAAGCATAAGTGGAAGATCTTTAGCTGCCAAATATGAAGTGGGAACTTCAACAATCAGTGATATTAAGAAAAATGCTGATAAAATTAAAGGGTAAGTGTAGAAACTGCCTAAAATAAAAAAATTGAGAGTATTTGAAACAATTTAGGATTTGTTGTTTAATGTGTTTATAGTCCTAGAAAAAGAAAAACTTTAAAAAAAACGGAGTACCCAAAAATGAAAGAGAAGCTTGCTTCTTGGTATATAGTACTCAGAAAACGACATGTTCTAGTTTCGTCTGAATTTTAAGCGGTTAAAGCTAAGCAACTTTATACAAAATAATATGACAACGAAAATTTTAATGCAAGCAGAAGGTAGATTGCTAATCTTAGAAAAAGATATGGCATCAGAATTCTTAAAATTTGCGGTAAAAAATTGTCGTTTGATGAACCTGCTGTTGAACCATTCATCACAAAACTAGATCACGTCATTAAGAACCATTCTTTAGTAACATCACAAATTTATAACGCAGATGAATCTAGGCTATATTAAAAATTACTTCCAGACAGAATGTTGGTAACAAGCACTGAAAAAACAGTTCCAGGAAGAAAAACTAGTAAGAAGCGCATTACCTTCTTAACTTGTTGCAATGTAGATGGAAGTCATCGTCGAAAACTTCTGGTAATCGAAAAGGCAAAAAATCCTAAGGCTTTCAAAAATTATGTGTTACTTGTGAACTACAAAGCTACAGCTAAGGCTTGGATGACTGCAACTATTTCTAAAGAATGGTTTCAAGAATGTTTTATCCCAGAAGTAAGAAGATTTTTAAGAGAACAAAACTTGCCTGAAAAAGCATTTTTGCTTGTTGACATTGCCTCTAGTCACTGCTGCGAAAAAGATCTAATCAGCGACGATTGAAATTTTTTTGTAAAATTTTTGCCACCGAATACAACAGCGTTAATACAGCTTATGGATCAGAATGCTATTAGAATAACAAAGTTATTTTATAAAAAAGTCTTCTAGTCTTGTTGGAAATGTTGGAAGAAAATCCTTAAAGTTAACAATGATAATGATAATGCAGATTATGATGATCTTGAAGATATAATTCTTTTGAATATTTTGAGAAATACAATTTGTTCAGCAGCTGAAGAAAGTAATCTAGTTGCTACAATGCTTTTGGATGTAGGAAAAGTTGAAGTAAATCTTGACGAGGTGGTGAACTGGATTGATGCCGACAAGAAACTGACGGAATCCAGAGATTGTGAAGATTAATGTTACAATGACTCTGAAAATGATGATGACGAAATGACAGAGCTTAAATAAAAAAACTTAAATGTCGTTTTTCAAGGCAGCAGAAAATAATGTAATTTTATCAGATATAACATCCCTTCAAAAGCTGAAAAAAATAGCTTTTGAAAAGTACCAACATTGTGTTCATCAGACCACAATAACTCATTTTTTCAAGTCGGCTGTCCTACAAAATGCTCAATAAAAACCATAAAAATGTGATCACGTATTCTTCTTCTTGCCTCAACTTCATCTTCACTTCCTTTTACCTTAAAAAATTGAAAATACTGTTTAAAAAACATGTCTTGGTAATTTGGATTTTTTGATAATTCGGATCGTCTCGGTTTTAATTGATCCGGATTAGCGCAACACTACTGTTTGCAAAGCTTATCGGAGCTTAAAAGAAAATTATTTATTTTAGTATGGTACTGGTAATAATCGGGTTGCATACCATTATGGAGGTGAAATGTCGAAGCTTCTAAAGTCTAATTGGACTGCAGACGCGTTATTGTTTGCTACATAGATCGCATTATTAACACAATAATGCTGCAAAATCTAGACATTTGCATTGTGTTTACTGCATCGATCGCATAATAAAGCAGCTTGAACTATAGACAAATTCAAGCTTTTTACATATTTTATAAACTAAATTATTTTGCATTTATAATTAATTCGGCATTTAGGCATTAAAAAATAGAAATGACAAACAAACTTGTTTGTTTACCTAAGTTTTCCTATAAATATCTGTGCGGATAAAACCGAGTTGACCGTCTTGATCTCGTCATCAATAACATCAAAAATATACTCCTGAAATAGCAAATTAAAAATGCTTTTTTTCGCTAAGTTAATCCTTTTAGAAAAGCTCTCTTTTTATTACCTCCTTGCATTAACAGAATACTCTTTTCTATCAGTGCAGATGCGTCTCGCCGCTTGAGATTCGGTAAAAAAGTTAATTAAATGACTGAAGAGAAATCTGTTGGAATGTTTCGAAGAGGTCACTTAAGTTTCTTTACCCTTAAATACAAGATTCTAAACTCCAAGTAGAACCGAGATAAGAAATCGGCAAATTTTTTACCAAACCATACTTGAAAAATATGCTTACCAAGGATGGTAGACATGGTAGAATTTACTCATATCTTTCATTGATTTTTATCTTTATCTTAGTTGTTTTATTCTTTTTTTCTTGCTTTTCTCTTGATTCTTTGTCGATTCCGTCGATACAACTTGTTATTTGGCTTATTTGTTACTTTATTTTTTGATATTTGCATTTACAATATTTTTTTGTCGTTTGATGTAGTTGTTCTATTGATAAGTTATATTTATAATTTTTGTCTGACTGTCTAAGAAACTCACTTCTAATTGCATCTAATCAAGAGTTTTTAAGCAAAACATATTTGTTAACACTTTTTTTATCTTGTTTCTGTGATTTCTGTGTTATGTTCTACATTATTACTGATTTTTTTAGTTTTTCTTTGTTTTTATTCAACATATACTTCTACATTTTCGTATCTATTTTAATCTTGTTCCGTTTATTTATAGTTTCTTCGTTTTTAGTTTTTTCTTTGAATTTAAATTAACTTTTCTTTATTTTTTGATCATATATCATCTCTTGTGTCTGTTGTAGATTAGCGATTGAAAAATATCTGTTGGCAACCTTTCCTCAATTACCCACACTTATGACACATTCGCCTATTATTTTTCTGAAAATATTTGTGTCAAGTTTACTATTTTAATAGGACTTTTCAATACTGTGCCAAGAACATCTCTACAATTTCATTAATTTTAGAAACCTCATCTTGCCACATGTTGCTACCAAATTCTCTAATTGTACAACTACTTGATTTCATCACTGAAAACCGCAAAAAATTCATAAAAAGCTTTCTCCTCAATTCACTAAAATATTACAGCTTTCAATTGGGTTTTCGTAATAACTCTTTTATTTTTTTCACGGTAGTAAATGCGAAAATAAAGGAAAATTTTAATTGTCAACGCGCTTGGGGAGATATAACGTGATATAACCCTGCACAGGAGGCCACAAAACGAGAAATTGTTACTTTATTAACTTGACAGCGTTTAGGTTTACGACTCTGATAGGGGAGCTCACAAGGGATAGCCCTTCAAGACGACAGACAGTGCATCTAAAGCAATAATAAACAAGCAATAAAAATTATTTTTTATAAACGCTATTAATGATAGTCTAAGCAACTACATCTAAAAAATAACTAATTTATTTTATTCCAAAGCTATTAAGTTGGAAAAATTGTCTTTGACAGCCGCCAGATAAGTTCAACGATCTCAATATCTCAATAAATAAAATAACTAAATCACACAGTACATTGCCAACAATTATCGGTTAATATCGTCAATCTGCTTTCAAAATTGCCACTCTGTTGAACTCCTAAATTTAACTCGACTTATTCAACAACTCGGCTAGCATTTTCGCAAATTATTTACCAGAAACTTTCTTTTTCTTATTGTTACTTTCAAATTAAAATTCAAAAAATAAAATTAAAGCAAATTATACGAGATCATATAAATAACAATCTAAAAAATATGACAACAAGACAACAGATCAACAAAAAACTATTTAACAGCGGTAGAAGAAAACTAACAACAACAAGAAACTTTTAGAACAATAGAAGATAAATTTGACCCAATAGAAAGACTAATTAAACAAGCAATTACAAAGCAAATTAAAGAAAAAAATAAAAAGAAAACAAAAGACTGATTCGACAAAAATTGCAAACTTCCAGAACAGAAAAAAGACACAGCAAGAAAAAGGATGCTGGAAGAAAATACGCAAAACAGTTAAAAAACATATAAAAAACAAAATAGAAAAAATCCAGAAAAAAGAAAAGAGAACACAACTACATAGAAAAAATTACAAAAATAAATTTTTTTTATCAAAGATGCAAGAAAATTAAACAAGGATTTTAACCTAAAACTATATTTTATCATGATAAATATGGCCAATTAGTGAGAAGCAATGAAAAAGTAACAGAAAGTTGTGCCGAATATTTTGAAAAACTTTTGAACAAATCGTTGACTAGAAGAAGAATAGTTGAAGAGGTAGAAAACAACAGAAACAGACAAAGAAAAAGAAAAGTAAAACTTCTCATGCATGATAAAAGTACGGAGAAAAACGATAATAAAGATAACATATAATTTAATTAAAAATGTTTGGATGAAAAAACAAATGCCGCATGCATGGAGAACAGCAATGTATGTCCAAACTATCAAAAAGAAGACAAGACAAAACGTGAAAATAACAAAGAAATAACGTTACAAAACACCTACAAAACGTTACAAATAAGATAATAGCAACACTATTGAATAATAAATTAAGAAACATATGAGAAATGTAGTAAGAAAATACCAGTGTAGTTTTAGAAAAGAAAGGTTTGTAGTAGACCAAATATTTTTATTACAACAGATACAAGAGAGAAGTCACCAACAAAAATTAAAAATATAGTTGCTTTTTATCGACTTTAGGATGGCCTACGACAGCACAAACTGAAAGCAATTACACCAAGCATTAAAAGACCTTGAAGCACCTGATAGAATAGCAAGACTAGTAAAAATGATATTGAAAGAATTTATAATTTAAGCCAAAAAAACAAGCTTTCCTCAATATTGTTTAAAATTGTCTTAGAAAAAATATTAAGACAAGATATATGGACAAGATCTGCTTTTCCATCAACTACATCAAAGCCTTGTCTTTGCAGACAATGTAACACTTACAAAGAAAATCAAAGAAAAGCTATTAAAAGTAACAAGAAGGCTAATTATAAACGAGAAAAAAATCAAACTGAAAATTAATGAAAAAAAAACTAAATTTATGATATAAGAAAATAAAATATTTGAAAAAAAAAACAGATATCTAAAAGTAAAAGTAAACGAAAAGAAAAGATACAAATTAAAAATAAATATTTTTTTTATTAAGAAGTGTAGTAGAAAAGAAACCAAAAACTACAAAAAAGATAAAAGCAAGAATAGCAGCTGGAAATAAAAGCGTCTATGCATTACAATATATACTAAGTTCAAAAGTCGTAACAAAAGCAACAAAATTTTATGTCTACAAAACCATAATATACTAGGGTCAAAATGAGCTTGTAAAAAACGCGCTAAATGTTGTTTCACTTACTCTTAAAGAAGTGGATAGAAGGCTTATAGTTCAAGTAGGAATAACTACTTCTCTTTTTGTTAGACGTTTGCTAAAATAAATCAAACAAGAAAGACTCCGCTACTCTTTTAGCCATGTGCTTCTTAAACACTGCAACGCCCTACCTAAAAATTTTCAAAATGTTTTTCGCAAAATGCTTTAAAGAATACTCTTACTACAAAGTTAAAAATACAAATTTGTGATAGCTTAATTTTAAGCCATATTAACTATTGTCTTGTATTTTATGGATCTTTTATAACAAATGCTAATTTTTATAAATTACAAAAAATTCAAAATTCTTGTTTAAGATATTGTTATAATGTAAAACGTCAAGAGCATATAACACCTTATCTGCGTAAGTCTGGCTGGCTTAGCATCAAAAATAGATATAAGTTCTTTTTAAGTTGCTTAATTTTTAGTATTGTCAAAAATAAAACACCTGATAACTTATATAATAAAATTGTACTCCGAAAAGATATTCATGATCGCACAACTAGATACAACGAATTTTTGCACATTCCAAAGCATAGCACGGAATTATATAAGTCATCATTTTCCTATTTATGTCCTAGGATTTACAATGGCCTTGATAATGAACTTAAAAATGATAATTTTAAAACTTTTCAAAGGAAATTAAAAATAACTTTGTTAGAATAGTAATTAGAATTAGTATTATTAGAATATAATAATGGACTAAAATGAAAAACAGTTCGCAGAACTGATTTTTAGTCCTTTTGTAGCCTCTTTTTTATTTGCTTTGGTAATTTATTTATTTATTTTGTATCTATTTCTTTTGTATGATTTATGGCTGCAATAAACATTATTATTATTATTATTATTATTTATAAGTTCTTAAAAAAGATTAGGCTTATCACAATTATTGCAAACTGTTTGAGATCCGTTGGTGTTACTTATAGAGCTGGTGGAAAGCACATGTCTTTTCGAAAAGCGATTGGGTCTAGCCTTGTCTCATCTTTAGTTAGGAAGCAAGAGAACCAGTCGATAGCGGATCTATAACAACACTTTTACAATTTTATTTTACTAGCATATGCTTGCCACGAATGGACTCTGAGAAAACAAAAACAATCCATGCTGCATATATAGGAAAAACAATTCTAAAAAAAATTATAAAAAAAAAATAAAAAAACTTAAATTAAAAAAACAAACAAAGAATTAAAAACATTATACAAAGCCACAGATACCGAGTCATTTTGTAAATTATTAATTGGAGTAGGCGACGCTTTAAATAAGTTGGTTGGCAAAACTGAATAAACAAATGATACATTTATGTCATAAAAGTGTCACATGATTAGAGTTTTTTCTTTTAATAGAAAGAATAGAAGAGTAGCCCGCACGTAGCGCGTCTTCTGAGAAAGAAGGGAGCCTGTGGAAGGAGCATACAATAACAGCTTAAAAGTAACAGGTGAAGAAGGCGCGTATCGTTTCGCCGTCTCGTTTTCTCTGTTTTCTATTTTGATTTTGATGCTTTTTGTCACTATTTAGTACTGCCAACTACAAAAATTAATTCACAGCGCACTCTAATAAATAATTTTAAAAATGACCCGTTATAATAGAAGTAGTTAAATTACAAAGAACTGATAGATAAGCCACGTAACAAAAATTTAAGAAAACAGACTATCAAAAAGAATATTAGAAACAGGGCTAAGATCTAACAGACGATAAGAACAGTGTAAAAAAAGTGAAATTCGACCTCTAAAAACTACAAATCAAGCTGTGGAAGAGGAAAGCTCTGAATAAGAAAGAATAGAGAAAAATTGCCCAAGCCATGAGTTTACAAGGCTTGTAGTGCTTGTAGTATTTCGAAATATTCGTAGCAGTATCTACGTTTTGCCGATTCATTTTTTTAATTTGTGTTTTGTAACTCGTAGTCCATTTTTAAATCGTAAGTGTCGTTTTTATTTGTCCAATTCTGACCGAATAAATTTTAGTTTCTTTGGAGCGTCTTCGATCCGCAATTTTTCTAAATTACGCAAAGCCCCCTAACACCGATTTCAAGTGACTCGATCGGCCATGTTGTTTGGTCAAACGCTTTAGCACAAGTTCATTAAATGCGACCCTAATCCAAGAGCGTCCATTTTTTATAACGAACCCAACACATGAATATAAATTGCGTGATTTTTACAGGACCATCCGCGAAAATTATATAATTATTATAAAAAGCTTTTAGCACGAGTTAATAAAATTAGCAGCTTTTCGACAGTCGCACGAGATTTATTTTTGACTGATGTAGTTGTTGCACAAACTGTTACTGAAGAAAGCACATTTCCGTAACAAAATTAACTCTATTCATAAAGTTCGCAGCCCGTGAAAGCTTTATACTGCTGAAAATATATAAATGTAATTATTACAGATGGCTTATCTTATGAAAATTATCTTAAACTCTTTAATTTGTTGATTTGTTTAAAGTAACGTAAGTTTCATGATTAAAAATTTAAGTCTTTTAAAGCTACGTAAAGATAACTAATCCTGAACATCGCGTCCTGCTGGAACGTTAAAGCATCGGCTTTACAATTTCCTGAAATGATAGAAGCAAACAATGGACACAGCATTGCAGGAAATGTAGAACCTACTTTTAAATTGAAAACAAGAACTTCAGTGTTATTTTACAAATATTTCTATTGTGGCCGATTTCTGTAGCTCCTTGAGTCAATAAATAAAAGGTAGAAAGATGAGAAATAGGATTAAAAGATTGATGAGGTATCCCAAGAGTTAAGTTTGGAGATTCTACGAATCGCTAGCTGGAAGCTATAACTACATATGATTTAAAAGACATTTATCATTGAGTAGCAAAAACTTGGATTTGGAGGACACAATATTTGGGAAAAAATACTTGTTTTGTTAAACGAACCGATTGTTGTCGTCAGTGGCGCACTTGAGGGTGGGAAATTTGCAAATGAAGCTTCCCCTCCCTCTCGAAACATTTACGACACCAAAAATAAATAAATTTATGAATTTTATTCCAGTAGTAACTCTAGTCAAAATTAGTTAAGACAATAATAATTTTTTTCTAGTAAAATATTGTTTTTTTACAGTATTTATTAACTTAAAAATTAGTAAAAAATAAATCTAAGATTTAAAAGTAGTAAAATGTCGCTTCTAATTAATAAAGTTACTAAAACAAAGTTGTTTTTGTCTTCATTAGTTTCAAAATTGATAAGAAATTTTATCTCACTTTTAAAATTAATGAATTTATTTTTGCAAACTAAAAATTAGTAAACTGCGGACTGCTCTAACTCTCTATATTTAAAGAAATGTTGTTTTTGTATTTATTAGTGTAAAAAATTAGTACAAATATTATTTTTGTTTTCTAAAATTACGAAAACAACGTCACTTTTATATTTATTGTTTTCACAATTGAGAATAATAAAGATTATTTTGTCTAGCTTCAAAAATTAACAAAATTACTTCTTCTAGCTCCAAGATTAAGAAACTATCGTAACTACATTTCAATATTTCAAAAATGTTGTTTTTGTTTATATTATTATCTTAGAAATTTGTAAAAAATAAATGTTGTTATTAAAACTAGTACAATGTAGCTTCTGATTATTAAAATTACTAAAACAGTAGCGTTTTTTGACTCTATTGCTTTCAAAATTATTTTAAAAAAATGTACTTTACTTTTAAAACAAATAAACTTATTTTTTCAGCTAACTACACAAAATTAGTAAATTGGCGCTAGTTGCTTTTGCTAGTTGCTAGTTGCTTTTGTTTTCATTATTTTAAATAATTAGTAAAATATTATTTTCGGTTTTTAAAATTACAAAAACAACCTTGTTTTTATAATTATTATTTTTAAAATTATAAATAATAAAGAATATCTTGTCTAACTTCTAAAAATAGCCAAATTATTTTTTCATACTTTAAAATTAGCAAAGTGTGGTTTTTTGAAAAAAAGATGTACTTTTTATTTACTATTTATTAAGATAAAAATTAGTAAAAACATATCTCTGGTTTCAAAAATACGGTTCTCTACTCTAAAATTACTAACTGTCTCTACATTTAGTGGTATAAAGTTTAAAGATTGATAAGAAATATTATGTCTTATTTATAAAATTAGTAAAATTATCTCTGTTTCCTTCGACTGGCAAAATTAAAAAATGTAGTTTTAGGATTTATTAATTTCAAAAATTACCAAAAAAATCTCTAATTTCTAAACTTTGGCTACTAAAATATTGTTACTCTTGTCTATATTAGTATAAACATCAATAATAATTATCGTTTCTATCTTTTAAAATTAGCAAAATTATCTTTCCGGACTTCAGAATTAGTATACTGCTAACTCTGGTTTCTGATCTTAAAAAAACGTTGCTTTTCTATTTATAAATTTAAAAATTAGTAAAAAATATTAGAATAATATTATCTTTTGTTTTTAAAATTAGTAAAATGTTGCTATTAGCTTTTACAATTATTAAAACTACGTTCCCAGGCAAAATAAGTAAAGCACTGTTTCTATATAAAACAATGTACTTTTATTTTTTTCTTGACTTAATAAGTTCGGTTTTTAAATTTAATAAAATATTGCCCTTTGTCCCAAAATTACTAAAATGTCGACTCTGTTTTTATTTGTTTAAATATTGACAGAAAATTTTTAGCTTACTTCTAGAATTAATTCTTAAAACATTAAAACTAGTTTACTCTTCTTTCAGAGCTCTCAATATTAAAAAATTTTGATTTTGTATTTATAATTTTAATAAATTATTAACAATATTACTTTTATATAATAAAATTACGTTTCCTTAACTTACCTTAACTTTCCTTAAATAAGAAATATTGTGTCTGGCTTTTAAAATTCTCAAAATTAGCCTCCCAGTTTTTAAAATTAATTAACTGAATCCCAATATTACCTAAAAATTAGTAAAAAAAATATATTTATTTTTTAAAATAACTAAAATATTGTTTTTGGATATTAAAATAGCTAAAACAGTGTCACTGCGGTCTTTATCAGTCTTTAGTTTTTAAATTAGTAAAAATTGCTTTTCACTTACAAAAGAAATGTCGTTCTTAAATTTATTAATTTAAAAATTTGTAAAAACAAATGTTAGTTTTATCTTTTAAAATATTTGAAAATGTTTTTTTTAAACTAAAACTTAATAAAAAAATTTTCTGAGACTAATAACATTACAGCGGCCAATTTTGAAATTAGTAAAATTATTCGTTTATAAAGCCTCCTTAACACATGGACGAAATTAGAAATAAACAAGTTAAGATTGTTATTACAGACTTTAGTCAAAATTAGTTTGAACCAATAATATAATTTTTCTACTTTGCGTCTGTAATAGATATCGATTTGGGTGTCGCATTAGCCTCTTCACCACCCAAATTGCGTGGGTAAAGTACTAGTAGAATTTACTTTTTTGGGTTGTTACTTTTACTGGAATTTGTGACGTTTCAGCGTTTATGTCAGCGTTGAGATTATAATAATTTTATTAAAATAAATTTTGTTGCATTTGATGACCAGTATTTCTCACCAAGGCGTTTTTGTGTGTGTGTCGCAATTAACCTATTAAACATTTGAAAATGAGGTGAACAAGTGGCGGTTACAATGAGTTAACTTCAACTTTTTTTTACGGTTAAAGCAGCTTTAAAATGAATTAGCTTTCAGCCAATATTTTGACGTTTTACAACTCTATAGCGTTCGATAATTTAGAAGTTATATGCTAGATGAGTATATAGTACTGCTTGGTCTGAAATAACGATGAAAAGAATCGCTGAAAATCGCAATTAGTTTGATAATTTAAGAATAATGTTACAATGTTTTTGGAGATTTTTCTTAACTGTGTTTATATCAATTGTAGTATTTAATCAATAACCGAACTTTGGGGCACGAATTCAAATTTATAATAAATGAGTGCCACAATGACTTGAGAATACCTACTATGTTATAAAAGCTCTTTTCTTCTCTACAAATATTATCTGAGTACGCCACTGGTTGACGTACTTCTAGCATTTAAATCGTGTATTTGAAAACCGGAACGGTGTGAATTTCCTAAAATTCAATATGACGTTTCCATTAAAATGTCGATAACATCTATTTGTACAGCTTGCTAATAATTAAACGCGACAAAAACAAAGGAATAGTAACGCATCTATTTAACCGGAACTAAAATGTTTAGTCATTGTCGCGAAACTTTAACTCGTAAATTTGTTAGCGTGTTCCAGTATTGGTTTCATAAATTGCTTTATTGCGTTCGCTATTAAGTCAACTTAAATTGCGAGTTGCGCTTTTTCAGTTATAAATTACTTAACAAACCGAATCGAGAGCTTGAAATTTTTACTCTCCGAGACATATTTATAACCGAAAGCTTCCTGCTAGGCAACCCGTTTTGCATGTTGGATAATATGTTGCAGGAAATAAAGCTGAAATTTGAAATTTGTGCGTGTTTAGGTAAACTGTTTGAGCCGAAAGCTCAAGCTCAATGCTTTGGAGTTCTATTGATGGTCTATTGATAGCATGCATAGCTAATGTATGCTATTTGGTTGGTAATCATTGGAGCATATTGACAGGAATTAATGGACTGTATAATTGTAACAGATTCTGATTTCTCAAAACACGAAACGGTTTGATTTCAGCTCAAAAAACTTTTTCAGTGTCGCTGAAACTGCAAGAACATAAAATGTGCTTTTCACTCGAAACTACATAAAATTAGAACCGTCTTAGATAAAACCTCGTAATTGAATTTATCCTGTTTGTGAGCTTTAAACACAAACATAAATTAGAGCTTTCCGTCAATAAATTCGTAGATAAACTAGAATCTGAGGTTGTGTACTGGTCCCTTGTGATTGTACAGAAATGAAAGATTATAGAGATCGAAAAAGTCACAATATGAATGCCGTGTAAAGCTCTGGAGATTTTAGTCTTAATTGGAAGGCTTCGAAACAATCGAGATATCTTGCAATGATTCAAAAATATCGAAAGCAAAGTTTACACTTCTATTAGGTACAAACTCGCAACTCCCTCAAGAATAGATGAATGAGAAATCACAAGTTTCGAAAACAACGAAAATGGCCGATATTATTCTGTTTTCGTAAAAATTTCGAGACTCGGTTTGCAGCAGCTGGGGATAATGTAGCTTCTAGAAGTTCTTTATGAAAAACTTTTAACCCTTGTTGACTTTCCAAAATTCGAGAGACTAAACGACAATCACATTTTAATATCGCCGCACGCCTAAGAATTTTAAAAAGGTATTTAAAATAGAAAGTTTTGGAGCTTTTGGTAAAGTGCGTGTATTGGTAATTAATGCAGAAAATATTGAGAGAATCTGTAGTAGTTTAGTAGTTTGTGCTCTTGTAAAATATACAGCTGTATTGTTAAAAATAATAACAAAAAATTATTTAATAGAAACTGTTTTCAAGCTTAATGGTTTTATGAATTATAAAAATAAAAAAAGCAGATAATTTTAATGCTAATTTTTCGGTGCGACATTGGTTTTTTATGCTAGCTTAAAACAGATAACAAAAATAAGCTGTAACAGAAACGATCAAGCACAACACTATAACATGTTGTTTGAGCATGACAGATGGT
This sequence comes from Tribolium confusum, assembly GCA_029207805.1. Classification (NCBI taxonomy): domain Eukaryota; kingdom Metazoa; phylum Arthropoda; class Insecta; order Coleoptera; family Tenebrionidae; genus Tribolium; species Tribolium confusum. Next base: position 6,311,123 of record JALGAY010000004.1, read on the forward strand.
TCAATAGAGTACTTGACAAATGTTTAAATTTTAAACTGCGCGCTGCAGCTTATACAATTTTATGTTAAGAAAATACTAGTAGTATTTTTGTTTTCACAGAAAATTAATCAAATTTAGGCTGGTAACTTGTTGTTGCTACGGAAAAGTATTAAAACTTGCGATATTACCTGTAGTATTTTATCTTGAAATTAGCCTATAAGTCACGTAATGTATTAATTGTGTGAGGTAGTAATGAAAAAACAAGCTGTTCGTTCTATTGCAGTTACATAAAAGCATTTTTTTATTTATGAATAAGTTGTTAAAATATATGCCAAATACTTAAACATATTTTGTTTTATATCTTTAGGCACTCTCTACAAAATGATGTAAATCATTTTTGTATTTTTGTACTCTAAAATTATTTAAGATAAAGAAGATAGTGTTAAGTCTACTTAAAAGTCACAAAATTTATTTATTAAAATTAAAGTTAGAACGGGTTTTGATGTAAAAACATCATTATCTGCAATAAAAACACGTAGTAAAATTTTTAAAAAAGGTAAGTTAAGTTAAACAATCTGAAAATTATCATAAAATTAAACTTAGTACTACCTTCTTTATCTTAAATACTTGTCTTGCACTTTGAAAATAAATTTTTATCTACTTAAAATTGTTTAAATCATTAATTGTCTTTGATTTGTTCAAATTTTACTTTCTCGTGCTTAAAACAATTAATTGGTAGCAAAAATATATTTTAATATAGTAAAGATAGTATTTAAACTTTATTTATTTGATTTTGTTTGGAAAATATATAAAAGAGGTGGTACCGTTTAGCCCGTGTTCGGTAAAAGTACGTACTTGTAAATAAGGTTTTTTCCTTACCCAGTTAATGTCGGTGGCGTATTTCTTTTATGATCCTACTGCACAAAATCAAATAAAAAATGTATACAAGACTTTTCTCTCCAACGGGACTGTCACGACTAGTATAGTAGGTCTAACAAAATAGTAGACTGACTAAAGAATTAAGGTCATAACCATTGTTAACTTAATAAAGAGCGCTATTCGAGTTAAGGTGCAGGGATAATGGTTGGGCTTGTAAATTTTTCTGCCACTCGATTTTGTTGATTTTCTAAAATTCCAAGGCCTCGAGGCAGGTAGGTATAACGAGCCCATCATCTGTACAACGGAACTTGAGTACCACTCTTTATTGTGACTTTATTGCTTTAGTCACTCTAGTATTTTGTTAGATCTACTATATTTATATTGTAGTATATTAAATATTTATACTATAGTAAAATCTAGTAAAGTGATGTTACTTTGCACTACACTCTAATTGGCGTTTCAGTTTACGTAACTAGCACCTGTTTAAACTGTACTTTGTTTAACAAAATTAAAATATTTGTGGTGGTTCTTATGCAAATAAAAGTACTTATTCATTTATATTAAGCTGCGTTTTTCACTAAATTTTAATTAAAACTGGAGATAAGTCAAATATTTTATTGCTCAAAACATAAAAAACTTATCACTTTAGTTACTTACCTTATAAAGCAACAGCAGAAAATACTCTGGGTTTCTAGTTTAAATCTAGTTCTGTCTGATATTAGAAAGAACAGTGTCTGAACAATATTAGCTTTTTATTTACTTGTACATTAGAATGCAGTAGGTTATTATTATAAAGCGTGCTTTATTATGAAGGACTATAAAATAACCTAAAACTTAAAATTTGTATAAAACTTTTTAGGCGACAAGCTTTAAATGACTTTTATCCGAATAAAAATAATTATAATATTTTTCTACAGACATAGGAAATTTGACAACATTATACTTTTTAAATATGCAAATAGATGGCGCTATAGCGACTACAATTATCATTTTTTATTAAATCAAATAGTATTCTTAAACTTAATTGTGGTATAATTTTTTTTTTAAACAAAAGACATTTAGAAAATAACTTGTACACCGAGACCTATGCCTATTGTGTGTAACTTCTTAAAATAAAATTACTACAGCAGCCCTGTGTCTCTAATAAAGCTCAGTACCTTGTTTGCAAGAGTCTTCTCGATAGCACTAGGCTCCAGATATTGGAAAAAATCTTTTTATTTAAATCTCTATCTTGTTACTTTTTTACTCCACTTTCTACAGCATATCTGCATAAATATTAACTTTTCTTTATTATACAAAAAATTGTTATATATGTTTTACAATTCAAGATGTCAAAAAGCTTTTTAATAAACTATGTAATAAAGGAAATTACTCAAAGCAGTAGAGAATGGCAATTATGGTTTATTCTGAAAAAAGGCAAAAATCTGCTTATTTCATTAATCTTTAGACAAATAAGTTTAACATATTATTTTAGAAAACTAGAAAAAATAATAACAAAACGTTTGGATATGGACATTAGAGTTCTATAATCCTATAAACCAAAGTGTTTAACCATCGTTAAACAGATTATTTCTTTTTTTTCTGTAAAACACAAATGTATGTCAAGATGCAATAGGTCATTAACTGGGACCTATTACTCAAGGAAATTGCAACAAATATTTCCGCATGTTGAAACAATTTAAACAAAATGTGTGTAAGCATAGTTTTGCTTACTTCAGCGAAGGCAAACTACTATGACAGTTGCACGGTTTTCCAGCGACCGACAAAATGTAATTTATTATATCATTTAAATGTACAGAGTTTCAATTTAATATAAGTTCTAGTTTTGTTTTATATTCACTGTAGGTTAGGTTTATATTGTTATGTTTTTGTTTTAATAAAGTTAGTATTGATCGAAGCTTTGCCTTGTTTCTTACTCACCCCTTAACACAAAGTCAAACAAAATCTTGCAAAAAAACTGTCTACTTTAAATAATTTAGTCTTTCTGAAAAATTAAGTAAGACTATTATAAGACTATTATTATTTTGTATAATCTAGAGATGGGGAGAACTGTGAAAATTGCACCTGTCATTTAAGGTAAAACTTTACACTATTATTTTTAAATTTTTGAGTAGCAAGATTATCAGAGTTTGGTATTGATAAAATAGGAGTTGATCATTTGTCTGTTAGTAAACCTAGTCTAGTAGGTATTTTGGCAATTAAAAAACTTGTAATTATTTTACAAAGCAAAGTTTGAAAACCTATTTGTAAATAATTTTTTAAACTACAGCTCTTCCAATCATCAAAAATTGATTTTGGAGTATTTTATATTCAAAGAGTTGGATAAATAACAAATAATTTATTTTTACTGTACACACAATAATAATAATTGATAAATAAGTAACACACTAATAACGCCTAAAATTTAATTTAATTACATCGCATTTGAGAAAATCGCTTACTTTTCTTGCTTGTCTGGTTCTCATTAACTGACTAGTTACTCAGTCAATGTCTCCGCTCTTTATATATCTATATGTCTTTTTAAAACATGTCTTAAAGTTTGTAGCCTTTCTTCACTCAGGCGAAAGATGACGCATTCCTCTCGACCGTTAAATAAGCGTCTCTATTAATGATTTTGTAAAATTTTATGTTACGGTGCGACTCGGCGCGATATCCTGATATTTTCTCGAATTATTTACTCAAAACTTTTCCTCTCTTACTGTTATTTCAAAAAATTTGTAACAACAATCTTTAAATACTTACAAAAAAATAGTTTTTGCTCTTCTTACTCACTAAAAAATAGAAAACTACAGATTAAATAAAAGAGAATTATTTGTAAAAGTGCTTAGAACATCTAAAATAGAGGTCCCTACAAAAAGTTTGGTTGCAATTTTGTCGTAGTTTTCTTTATTTTTTGTCTTCATAATTTTACTGCGCTAAGCATCTAAATCATTCTCTTATTTATGAAAAAATATGCGAGTTTTGTATTTACGTTTTCGCTAGATAAGTGGAGTGGTTTCAAATATTATCCTTGCAGGAAACGTCTCTAATATTTTTCTTGTCACTGGAACTTGTTTCAGTGTTTCTAGACATGAGTTGAATAATACCAATTCAATTACGAGCAAAATTGTTGAAGCGTTCAGCTGAAACGCCAGTGTTTCTCATTGTCATCCAATTTCTAAAACTGCAAAAGTAGTTAAAATCTTTGTCAAGTTTTAGGTTTTTACCTCGAAATGAGGCTTGAAAATCTTGTTTAGTTGGTCGTAACCGGTTCAACCTTTTGGTTATTATTAATAAAATAAAGGGAAAGTAACCGAAAAGTTTTCAGCTTAAACAAACTTTGACACTAAAGTACTCTAGCTACATTTTAACAATTCACAACGATTAGCTGTACGCATTTTCAGGATCTAAGCCTACATAGAAGCTTACAAAATTAATTATATTAGTCCAGGTCAAAATTCACTTAATTAAGTTTAAACTTGTGAAAGGGTTTTTGGTTAGAATAGGGAATTTCCTTTAGGTACATAAAATTATCAAATTTTAACTAAAAGATTCTTGTGTAAATATTTACACGCGTGTGTTGATGTCTGAAGTTTCAAAGCTTTGATATAATATAACATAAACAGCAGGATAAATATTTTATACCTCATGTTCATTCAAAAAAAAAAAAACTTTAGTGTTGTAGAATTAAATAACAATTGTTTTTTAAGTTTCTACCTGTAAAATTAAAATGTCATAAAAAATATTTCTTATTTAACCAAAAATTGTTAAAAATGCTTTCTTTCTTGTCAAGATTTGACAAATTCCAGCAACATTTAGTTAAATTTTGAGGTGATTTAACCCACCGACTATTATTATTATTACTAGTGGCAATCAACCGACTTTAATTGGTAAACAGTGTGAGTAAATAATTTCAAAAATACCTTTACATTTGCTTAAATTTAATCAATTTGAAATGAGTCTTTGGTTGGATTTTTTGTGAGTGTGAAAAAGCCAATCGAAATGTGTAGACGTCAAATGAAGAGTTCATAAATATTAAAGTCACTTTTACGCTGAAATCTGTCAGCGTCAGAACGGAAACACTTGAGAAGATATTGCATTTAGCGTCTGAAAAAAAACCGAGCTTTAAATGAAATTTGGGATTTAGAAACTATATTCTACATAGAAAACCGAGATTTAATCGTGCAATAATTCTATAATACATAGAAGACTTGAATTTGAGTGAATGTAAATAAGGTTTCAGCAACCACGTGAAGCACTAATATTTACTTTAACTTACGTTTAGAAAAATATTATTCTCGGAACACAAAAATAAATTAAATCTCATGAAACTTGATACTTTTCTACGTAAATAAATTTTAAATATTTTCAGCGGATCTGAAACCAAAAGACGAGCTGTTGTTTCAGAAATGAGAAGTCTGAGATACGGTTATGCGTTTTATTTTTCCGCATATTTGGTGTTAGAGTGAATGCTTTCTAGTTTTTCTATCTAGAGTATGTCCCCGGATCGACTTAAATATCTTATTTTTGATTTCTCAGAAAATTTCACTCTTATTGATTTGATTTTAAGAGTTTTTTTTAAATTTTATTTAACTTTAATTAAGCTTTGGCAATTTTTCGAAGAGCTAAATTAGTGGCAATTTCGAAACATAAAAGATCTTGCAACGATCCCGCATTTTCTTGCTCTATCAGTCTATTGCAAGATTTTAGAATGTCATCTCTATAACAGAATATTACTTAATTGAAGAAGTTTCAGGTTAAACAAGAGTTGTTTAACCTACTTTTGCAAATCTAACTTGCTCAGCTTTTTCCTGGAGTTAATTTTTCTGAACTGTGTTAGCTAAAACAAAATTTTAATATTTCAGATCAAAGCTGTTGAATCTACTCGAAAGAGGCGACTTCCAGAAGAGGAGGTGACGTAGAGTTGGGACAGTGGCGGCACGGAAGGGTGAGAAAACGGGGCGGATAGCGGAATGCACGCTAATGTGCACGCAGACCGAAACGAGTGGCGACTGCCCCCGGATGAGACTTTGCAGGTCGCCGATCCAAAGGCCAAAAAGGCCGAGGTAGGTGACGAAGAGGTCAGTACTCCAGGATAAACCACTGCACTGTATGTATTTTGGCAGTTGAAATGAGCCATCGACCGATCAATATTGTTACCTGTCTTTTAAATCTAGAGCCAACATTTGGCATTCTGAGCATTTTATGAAGAACATCAGACTTGCAGAAATATGAAAATCGCCATAAATTATTCACAGAATGTCGCGATACCTCGCACGCCGAAAATAGAAAAGCAGCTGTTGATAAGAGACGCATTTATCTTTCAATTTTCTTATTGGGTATTTGAGAGGTTGATGGCTCATGATTTTCAATATAGTGCATCCGGAATGGATTAGTGGTATGTAATTAATTACGGAATGAGTACTGACTTAGCAATTTAGTATCTCTATTGTACGTATTTTTAAGTGACCACATTAGATTTGTTTCTCCTAACTAAAATGTGGACGCTTTAAATTTATTTCAGAAGGTTTTGACACTAATTTAGCTGTTTTAAAGTTTTTGCATTTAATTAACAGTAATATTTGTACTTGCACTTAGTGACAGATTTTCGCACTTTTTTCAATTCTATTATAGCGTTTAGTCGATTTCTTGCACTGTTCTTCAATAGCGAACCCAATTAATTTAAAACTAGTCCGGAAATTCCGGCATCGGACAAACCCAGTTTATTACAAACCGGAAAAACAGTCCTATTTAAAATACATGCAACCATAATTTACTATCTTCCAGTTTTTCCAAGAGTGAATCAATAAAATTTAAATGCAGCTGAAACTTCAAACACTTTTTTAAATTTAAAACCTATCTAAACGCTTTATACGTCGCAGTCGCTTAGACTTTTCATGAAATATCTGTAAATCATTACATCATATTGAACTCTTAAGTGTTTATATTATATTTAACTATTCACTAGAAATAATAAAAAAAATATTTATTAAATTAATTGTACCTGTTATTTAGAATAAGATATCTTTTTGTAAAAAAATATGCTAGACCACATTTTATAAAAACTGTCTGTCACAAAACATTTTATAACTTTTTTATCAAAATTGTAACTTGTATTAAGGTAGAATTTTATAAAATTTTAAAAATTAAAAATTTTATATAATAAAAAATTGCGTTTCTTAAAAAGATGTGTCACAAATTGTAAGTTATATTTTATAATATAAAAATATTCCGTCATAATAAAATATTTTATAAAAATAGAACCTGCAAAAGCATTTATACTGATTGCAATCAAAAATTGTCGTTTTGTACAAAAATTTATTAGATATCATATAATAATTATTATATTAGAAGTTCTAGGATAGATCTTATAACAATGAGACTCAACAAGAAACATTTTACAGTTTTACCTTTTGCAAAACCAGAAGCTATTGTTTAACATTTTATAAAAACTAAGACCGCAGTCTGCAATTTAAAAAAATAAAACCTTCAAGAAGCATTTTATAAAAATTGCAATCAATTCTCAAATTTTAGTAAAAAACATATTTGTTTACTAGAAATTCTAGGCCACATCTTACAAAAATAAAAATTAACTTGAAACATTTTTTACCAAAACTAGAAACGTTATGTCAAATTTTACAAAAATATTAAACTGCAGGCAACCTTTTATAAAAACTGAAACTCTAAAAAGCATTTTATAAAACTTGCAATAAAAAATCGCTTTTTGTAAATTAATATATTTTTATTAACAATTGTAAAGTTTTTTTTACAGAAATTTTCTATTACAATTTTTTTTATAAAAATCAGAACAGTAGAAAACATCCAATAACATTTTTTATTAAAACTAGAGGTCGTAGGTGACATTAAAAAAACTGAAGTCGCAAAAAACATTTCATAAAAATGAAAACTTTAAGAGACAGAAAAATCAAAATTAAAATCAACAAAAAATATTATACAGCTTGCTTTTTGAAATAAAAACCAGAAACTGTAATAAATAACTTTTTATAAGAATTGGAAAACACAGACAACTTATAGAAACAAAAACTGCAAGAAACATTTCATAATGATTTCAAATAAAAATGGCTTTTTTGTACAGAAATTTATAAATACTCGAAATTTTAGGCTATACTTTTTATAAAAATTTAAATTAACAGAAGACATTCTACAGCCTTTTTGACTAAAACCAGAAACAGTATGTGACATTTTATAAAACAAAAACTTCATGAATCATTTTATACAGATTGCAATAAATATTGCTTTTTCCTAAAATAATATACTTTTATTAAAAATTCTAAAGTTTATTCTATACAAATTATCTGTCATAATTTTTTTTAAATAAAAATTAGATTTAACAAAAGACATTTTATAGCATTTTTTATTAAAACCAAAAGTCGTATATATGACATTTTATATAAACTAGAGTGGCAAACAGCACTTTATAAAAATGAAAACTGCAAAAAGCATTTTATAACGATTTTATAAATTTTATAAATTTATGAATAACAGAAATTATTGGTTACTTTTTATAAAAATTGAAATAAACCTGAGACATTTTACGGCTCTTTTCACCAAAATCAGAAACTGAAAATAACATTTTATAAAACCGAAAAATTCAAGAAACATTTTATAAAGATTGCAATTAAAAATTGTTTTTTTGCTAAAATAATATATTATTATCAAAAATTCTAGAGCTTTTTTATATAAATTGTCTGTCGTAACTTTTTTTATAAACATTAGAATCATCTAGAAACATTTTATAGCATATTTTATTAAAACCAAAGTCGTAGATGACATTTTATAAAAACTAGAGTCGAAAACAGCAATTTATAAATATAAAAAATTTAAGAAACATTTTATAAAAATCGGAATTTAGCAGAAGACGTTATGTAAATTTTTTATTATTAAAACCAGAAACACTAAGTAACATTTTATAAAAACTAGAAGATAACAAGCAATAATTTAAAAAATGATAGTTGCAAGAAGCATTTATAATAATTGCAATAAAAAATTGCTTTTATGTACAAAAAAATATATATATTAAAAATTTTAGACCAGTTTTTATATAAATCAAAATTTGTAAAACATATTTTACAGCCGTTTTACTACAATCAGAATATGTAAGTGACATTTTATAAAATCTGAGAACTGCAGATAGAAGTTTATAAACATGTAAATTTTAAGAAGCATTTTATAAACATTGTACTTAAAAATAGTCTTTTTGATAATTGATTTATTTTTATTAGAAATTGGGAAGCATATTCTATAAAAATTATTTGTCATATTTTTTTATAACAATCAGAATTAACAAGAGACATTTTACAGCTTTTTTTACTAAAACGAGAAGCTGTATGTGACACTTTATAAAAACTGGAGACCGCAGACAACAATTTATAAAAAATTTAACTTCAAGAAGCATTTTATAAAAAGTGTAATTAAAAATTACTTTTTTATAAAAAATATATACTAATTATAAATTGTAAATTACATTTTATAGAAAACGTTGTTTACAAAATATATTGTATAAAAATCGAAATCAAAATTATGTTTAAAAGCATTAACAAATAATAGCCTTCATTAAAAAATTTGTCGTAATATAGAATATTTTTACTAATTACACATTTCTACTACAATAATATTATATTATTAATATTTATTTATTTATGTATTAAAAACATAATCAAAAAATTATGGCTTGAAAAGGTTTTATTTTTAAGGGCTATTATGGTCAATTATGCTCGCAGTATATACAACGTTTCACATACAATTAAAAACTAAAACATTATATATTGTCAAAATTTTAAACAATAAAGTGATTTGATTGCCAGAGTATTATCGAAAAAAAAAACTTTTTTAATTTAATTGTGCAAAAATAATTTTTAAGAATTTCACTATATTGTTAAATTATTGCCCGATGTTTAACTAGGTATGTCTTTATGACTCAATTAAAAATGTGCTTTTTTCTCTCACCCAAAAGAAAAGTAAGTAACATAACATAACAATATTTTATGCAGATATAATTAAAATTAGAGAATAATTATTTGTACTGTTGCTACATTCGTTATATCTATGCATTTTCATACAGTTCGATATATTAAAATAATGTGTGTTTTGATCTGATTATATGACAGCACTCAACAAACCTAAAAGTCTGATACAAATACTACGAAAAACGCAAATGACGGTGTTTATAGCTTCTGAGCAACTCACCCTCGCAAGAACAGCTACTACTGCATGTGATTATTCATAATTCAAAACTGTAATATTCTTAGTTTAAAGTACCTTATTCTACCTTCTTCAAACAATAACGCTTACTTAAATTAAGCATAATAACGATTTACGAAAATTTACTGTATATTTGTAGCAAATATTAACACATGTTCTTAAATTCTGATTATAAACACACCTATCTTGCCTACAACTATTTTAATATGATTTCGATCAGATTAATAATATATATTAGTAAACCTAAACTGAGGTATCTACTTAAACTTAGTAAGCAAAATAAAACTATTGGCATTCTTTATTCTCTGAGCAAGAGTTTTTTGTGTGTAAACACAGTTTTTTCAGTTCAATTTCTGCAATAATTTATCAGCTTTTCATCCCTAATTTCGCACCAGAATTGCCTCGTTTAGTTAGGGGTAAATTGTACCGCATACACTGATTACTAGGCTGAACTGATTACCCATAACCGATACCAGCATCTAATTAGAATCGATAACAAAAACCGATATCCGTTCTTGGGTGCGCTATTTGAAGACAGTTTTAAATTTGACTCAAAGTTTTGAATTGGTAGAAGTAGTTATTTTCAAATTGGAATGCTGCAAGAAATTCAGTAGAAAGTAGAAGATTTTCCAAACCAATTTACACGAACCGAGTTTAAAATTTGTTCGACAAACGCGAATAAATGTGTAAAACCTCAATTAGCTCGTAAATGAAAGTCCATCGAGTCGATGATTTGTGCATTAGTTCCGAAAATACCTCAAGTTTTCCCGCTTTGTATATACAAATCAGTTGGTGAAGCGATGTGTTAGTATTTCATCGTGTTCAGTATGGATAGTGCACACTTATCTCCTGAAAAAAGCCGAACTCGAGGCAACAGTGACAGTGAAATGTTGGAACTATTAAATACCGGTCCTGATGAAAATGCAGGCAAAACTGATAAAGAGTCGGGATCAAAACGAAGAAAAATTAGCTGCAGACAATGTGGGACACCTCACGAGGGACTCTGCGAAGTACATATCTTTTATTAAACCCGAAAACCATACGAGAACTAAGCGCGTAATTTATACAACAGCACTACACTGGAAATTCACACATTTGTTCACGTCAGGCTTGACTTTACGCTTAACACCCTCTTTTAGTCAGTAGACTAGTTTGTTAAATGCTAAGACTTAATACAATTCTCATTTTCATACGTTTGTGTTTAGGAGCTAGCATTACATGAAGATGAAGGACACAATTGGTGGTCGATTATTTTTTCTTTATTGGTTATTGGACTCGTTATATCCGGAATTGTAGCTGCTATTTTTCTTGTGGGGTATGTCGACGAACTACTGTACTGGCGTGGCACCAGGATGCAATTCGATGAGTTCTTACAGGTAAGGTCAGAATTTTTATTTATTACACTTTAATACTGCCGCGGTTGAAAATAACTGATGTACACATGAGGTTTTCTAATAATAAACAAAGATTTAATAGGAGCCTTCAAACTAAAATAAAAGTAATCAAAAATTTGTTAAACAAATTTTTCTAAATTAAATATGTACTTTTTAAAATATATTTTTAATTAACAGAATAAAAAAGATTATTAAAAGTATTTTACCATTAATTATACTTTTTTAATCGAAACTTTATTAAATAAAACACTCCACTTATTATCATGTTTACATAAATTTTCGTTGTTCTACTTTAAATACTTTCAAAAACTTCTATTTACAAATTTTTAAAAACACCGTTTTTATTGTTTTGGCAGCAATATCTTTTTCCGTAGAGCTCTTGTCTTAAAAAACTTTTTTGCGCGATTGGTTGTTTTTATCAGTTTACTGTGCCTGTTTCCACGACGGTAGGTTGCTGTTACTGGTTGCTACGTGTACTCACTTACTGTTCAGTGAAGGTAAGCAATTAAATCTAAAAAAAAAACAATTTTGCAATTTATTTATTAAAATTAAATGTACAATTATTATAATTAATCGTAGTAATACCACTCGCATTTGAGTTTTTAGTGTTAATAGACAAACTTTCCGACGTAGAAGTCCCAGGTTGTTGTAATAGTCCACCAACATCGCTGTGTAAAATTTTATGAGCAAATTCAATTTTGTTTTGGAGGGAATCTTTCACGTAACTCTCGGCCACCGTTGATGAACGCCACCCACCATGTCTTTTTAGTCCCAACACATCAACTCCGTTATTCGCCAAAAGTGTAGCCGATGTGCGTCGAAACGAGTGTCTAGTAAAACTTTCAGGGGCTTGCAACTTTAAATACTTTACAATTTTTGACAGCCAGCCTCCAATTGTGCCTTTTCCTGTGACTTGCCTAGTGCATTTGCCATTTCGATAGTTCAGAAATAAATGATCTGACGTTGGGTTGCTTGATCAAATTCTTATGTATTTCCGAAGTATTTCCAAATAATGAACTGCTTCATTTTCTTTATTAATAACTGTGAACGTTCGCTGAATATTCGTTTTTGTATTTGGAATATTTACTATAAACATTTCTTCATGTTCTTCTATGTCACTCATTTTAATATTGTACAGTTCCTCTCGTCTACAAGCGCCCGATACTCCCAATATCATTGCTAGAGTGGTTACATTTTGTCGTGGGCGATGAGTCATTCTACGCAAAGTACGAAAACACGTCTTGGTTAAGCGCTATTCGCTAACCCAAAAACATTCTCATTTCGTTTCGTTCCTTCTTCTCGAACGGTTGTGGTTAAACCTGCGTGTATTGACAAATTTGCCGCAATCTGAAACTAGTCAGATGTTTTTGGGTTTCACTTATCGCATTAAAGATTTTACTTCCCGCAGATCTGTTTAAGGTCATCACCTACGACAAAACCCAACCACTCTAACTGCAAATATATTGTTTCCTTAGAACTCAGATGTACCACCTCATCATCTACAACATACCTTTTGAATTAAAAATTGTTCATCTGGTGCTTCATTTAAGAATTTTCCCATGTCTTCTTTGGTAAAAATTTTAGCCTCCTTAGGCCGATATCCAATATTTTTTCTCTTAAGATAAGCAATTAATGTAGCAAACTTAGAAATATTGATAGCATCAGCATCATGGAGAAAAATTGTACTCTTCAGCATAGAATACTCCGCCCATAAACTGCCTGGGGCCTTCAAGTGTCCACTTCTCACCACAAAATACGCTAACAAGCTGTTTTCATTTACAGAAATCTTCTTTGCTTCACGCCATTCTTTAAACAACTTGTATGTCTGTTCATATCGGGCTTTAGATTTTTCTGGAATTATTGCCGAACATCCTTCTTGCCAAGCGTCTTCTAAATCATCCGGTAGATCATCACTATCGCTCATATTTGCTTCGAAAACGGAACCACAAAACAGAACTATGTAGGATTGATTGTATCAAAAAGACAATTTTACTTGTTTGGAACAAAACCATAGCAACCATGGAACAGCCACCCAAAGTTTTAGTTTTAATCTTCCCGATTATCACAAATGTATTGATATAAATAATTATTATTATTATTCTAGAAACTCTAATCGCACAAAAAACGTTATAAGCATGTCGAACGTTAATGATTACCGTTCTCAGACAATAATTGAAGTCGTCACTTCGCTCCTCCTCCAAACAATTGTCTTCGAACGGTAAGCATTCCTTACCGTTCTCCATACTTAATATACTATTTCCAAAATTTTTCAATTTTATAGATTATTTTCTTCCTACGAACTCAATAACTTTTTGAAAGTAAACTACCTTAAGCCAAGACAATGTTATTTATAATCAAATTCACAGCTATTTTTACACCACCTGTTGATTTAAGTTGGAAGCCAAAAATCCCCTATATAGTAATTTTTAAAAACAAAGTTGGTTATATGCGAAATTATTGCAAAGTGTCAAATATCACATTATTATTTGAATGTTGAAATTTGATCTTAATTTAAATTTAATCTTTAAATTGATTCTTGCGCTTTTGTTAAAAAATGGAGAAAAAGCAGAAAAAAACAAGAGTTCTTCTCTCAGCCCAAATAATGACAGCACTAATAAAATTGTTTGAAAAGTTTTCCAAAAGTCATCCTGAGTGTTCAATGCGTAAATAGTATAAAAACCTGCAATTTGTTTAAGAGCCAAAATACATCATGTAACAAATTTTATTTGAACGTGGCACTTGCGTTTATCACGAGCTGCGTATACTCATCATTTGGTATAAATATCTGTATAATATCTGGTATATAAATATGCGGTAATTGATACCTCAGAATATGAGGCAGATATAACACTATTTTGATATTGTCACTTTATTTTCACTAACTGCACCAGAGAACAGGAAATTGTATCTATACATATCCTACTCATAACCCCCGTTTGTAGAGGTTAGAATAAAATATGTCAAAAAATGACATCAGATTTGTAACTAGAATTTAGAAACTTTACCAAAAGGCTAGTTCACACCAAACAAAGTTATCTGTACAATGTCGAATTTTCAGAAAAATCAACAGGTGGTGTAAAAATAGCTGTGAATTCGATTATATCTTTTTAACTACTAGATACGGTTCTTCTTATTCTTACAGAAGTATTCTTTTTATTTTGAGAATTAAGCAATTAGACAAAAATATCCACTTGAAAATCAAACTTTTTACAGCTGTTTCTTAATTGAAACAACTCAAAAAATTGACCTGTAGATAATTTCCCGAGTAACATCTCAATATCTGAAACCAGTTTTTTTGTCTTTAAAATCTTGATAATGAGCTTCTATTCACCACACAAACTTTCTACTGAACTTCACAATTTTGCTAAAATTACTTTTTATTATAAGTCTATCGATACCAAAATGTCTACTAGAAGTAAGTATAGCTTGACGACTCACCTGTGACAGATTTAACCATTGTAACCAGTAACATTTTAGTGTTTCTCCAAATCAAATTAATTAATTTTTCTCAGTGTATTTTATGATTCTTTTAATAACTGTTTTTTCTTCTTTTTGTTAATAATTATAATACAACTGATTTCAATGCATTTTTTTCTATTTTAAAATTATACAAAATTTATAGCGATGTATCTATGCTTGTGCTTCTGTTCAAGCCTTCTTTGGTCAAAGTGTCCAACAGTGTTGTACTTAAAACTTTTAATTATTGTTGCGCTGTTGCACTGCTTTTGATGCAACATTTTTTTCCCCACTTTAAGAAAGAAAGGATGCTTCCACCAATTTTTTTTTACGCTAACAGACTTCAATTTTTTTTAAAAACGTACAGGTTATAATTTTTTTCGTAGATAAATTTGCAGATCACAGCTTTAATGTTTTGATTGCGTTCTTCTACTAGATACGTCTAAATAAAAATCTAAAATTTTGTAATAGAGAAACAAGACTGAGTTGCAAATACTTCTAAAGATTATTGTTCAGCTGTTGCACTGCTTTTAAGACAACATTTTTTTCTACTTTAAGAAAGAAAAGATGCTTTTATCATTTTTTTTACTCTAACAGCTTTCAATTTTTCTTAAAAACAAACAAGTCATATTTTTTATAGATAAATTTGCTGATTACAGCTATAGTGCTTTGATTGCGTCTTTTTTACTAAATCTGTCTAAATAAAAATCTAAAATTTAGTAAACGAAAGATAAGACTATCTGTAGACACTTCTAAAGCTAGAAATAACAAAAATGGACAAAAAAATTGATATCAACGTTAAAACATCTTATGATTTAACGTAATTACACTCAAGAATCAAAGGCGCTTAAAATACCTGCAAAAACTGTCTAAACTACTCTAAGAAAAAATAAAAAAATTACAAGCATTAATATCTCATATTTTGAATGTCATGGGCGGAGCGATAATAAAACTGTATATAATAATACAATAAACTGTACATCAAAACTCACATATTTCAAAATAAAACAAAAATTAACGATAATTTTACATTAACGACGATACTTATTACAAACAATTCTAAAATTTAAAAATAATTTTTTTGAGCGAACAACTACGTTAAATGTTAATATCTGTAAGAGTTTCAGAATTTAGTGCTTTCCTGGACCGGCTAGAACTTACCCTAGATGTTCACTATCCATGCAAATTTTAGAGCTTTTTATTTTTTTGGACTTTGGATTAATAACAATTAAAAAACTATTTAAGCAGGCAACCAACAATACGGTTTTTGTTACTTTACGTAGCAACCCACGGTTATACTTTTGACATTTTTGGTCTTTGTTTAAGTTTTCAATTGAACAATTTTGGGTTTTTTGTTTAAACTTTCTTTTTCCCCCAATATATATTGTCTCCCAATTTATATTATCTTCCAATATTTTTTCTAAAGCTTTGTTGCATATTTTGATTAGGTATTTAGAAGATGATATCACAGGCAAATTTCAAGTGTTTTGATAACATTCTATAATTGCCTTTTTAGTTAATTTATCTAATCTTGATTGATAATTTTTAAAAATTAGCTACAGAAATTTTTTTTTTTTAAACATGTCTACAAGTTTGGGTCTTATATTAATAGCTCTAACAGTTGTTTTTTTAAATTGATAATTTATACGTTATCTAAAAACATTTTTCATTAAAATAGTCATAAATTGACAAAGTTTTTAGTATCCAACTGACAAATTTGAGTTTTTTGTATAAACCCACTTTTTCTCTCAGACCCCTTTTCCAAATTTTTCTTGTATAATCTGATTTTTTAAAAGTTGATATCAGCAGCAAATTGCTATAATGTTTTAATGACACTATAGTTGATTGCCTCTTCAATTAACTCATCTTAACCTGGTTGATGATTTTGAAGACTCTGCTGCCGAAATTTTAAAAATTGTTTGATAAGTGTCTACAGCTTTTGGTCTTTTATTGATAACTCCAACTAACAGTTGTCTTTTTAACTTGATGCTTTGTATGCCACTTAGAAACATTTTCTATTAAGGTAGTCATAAATTAGCAAAGTTTTTATTTTATTCTTTTTATACTACAGTACCTAAAATAGTTTTGTTTTGCTTCAATTTTCTGCTTTATTTTTGCTTTGATTTCAGCAACTTTGTCTTACTCTCTCGATGTGTTGCTTGACGTTTTAGTTAATTTCCTGTTTAACATCGCTGTCTTTAGTTTGGTTTTATCTAAATTTGCCTTGTTTTCTACATTTTATACAAGATCTTTTTTTAAGTTTTATGGAAGCATTTTTTCTTTCTCAAAGTGAGGTAATTTTTATATTTTGTCATTAATTAGATCTCTTTTTTTCCAAAAATTGTTTTTATATTTTTGTTGTTTTATTGCTTCAGCATGCTCTTTAAGCTCTTCTTCTTGTTTATTGTTTTTCTGCTTGTGTAATATTTTTTCATTCTTTTAGCACTTTTAATTTTTTTTCTCTTATTGTTTTTATTACTGCTTTTTTATTAGATATATATTTATTTAATATTATTATTTGTATTCTATATTATTATAGTAAATAGAACAGTTTTTTACAATACATTTTCAAAAACTTTTAAACAGTTTTTTACAATACATTTTCAAAAGCTTTTAAAGTATTTTATTTTATCTCCGTGTGTTTTGTCAAAACACTTTTTCTGATAAGCTGTTCTAAGTTTCTTCTTTTGTGTTTTAATCATTTTATTTTTATACAACAAATAATTAAAAAATATTCCAATTAAACACAATGCCAGGAAATTGTAGATCGGTTTTGAAGTGTTTGACCTTCATTAATACAGTCGAACTTTGATAACTCGAACAGTCACATTCCACAAAAAAGTTTGGGTAATCAAGAGGTTCGACTTATCGAAAAAATAAAACAAGAAATATGCGTTTTTTCTGCTATAAATTTGGTTCAAATTAGCGAGAACATCGAATTATCAACGGTTCGGCTTATCGAAGTTTCACTGTACATCAACACAGAGTGTTTTACTTAATTACAATACTTTTTGCTAGTTTTTATTACGCTGTCTTCCAGTTGAGCGATTAAGTGATGTATTTCACACTACTGGTTCGGGACTTTGAAGCGAAGTAGTTGTCCTCACCTAATCATTGAGACTGATTTTGTTGGTGGCCGTGTAAGAACCGAAGTAGCAACTTTATGCATAGCATATACTAATACCCACTACCTTCCAACGATGTTTAGCAACTATTATTACGCTGATGCAGATAAATTTCCTAAATGATCTTCTGGAAGAAGATTTAGTTAGTCTTTTTAGATGTTACAAGAAACTTTCATTTGCGAATTAAACAGACCGATTTGCTTCATTAAAAAATAGCAGTTAATGTTAAAATACGTATACATTTTTTTTTTAAATAAAATAAATACTTATACAAGACTTAGTAAGAGCTATTTTTTTCAGAATTGTCAGATTTTTAGAAATAAAGTAGAAATGTTAGTTTGACTTCAAGTATCTTCTGTTTATTTTTTCACCTCTCGAAACTGTTACTTATTAGTTCGTTCCTATTTCATCTAACCGAAAGTTTACTTTAAAAATGACTGTTTATTTTTATTTTGCTTTTTATGTTACAACTAATTTAAATTCATTGACTTGTGTAAGTAAACAATTTTTAACTTCCAACTCCATTCAGCAAACTTTCTTGCGTGGGAGTTGTATTGACCCATGTCGTCTATTTTGCTTTCTGACATAACATCAAGTCCTTAAAAAATTATTATGATTGCCAGAAAGCTTTTACTTTTAATTAAATACCTCAAAATTTTTGCATGAAATAAATTTGTTTTGCAGAAAATTAATAAATTAAATATTCCTCGCAATAATTTAAGCTATTAATCGTAAAACAAACATTAAAGTAATTATAGTAAAATATTTGCATTCGGGATAGATGAAAGCAAATAGAGAAATGTGTTATTAAAATTTAATTGCAGTTAAATACATACTTAATGAGAACCGCAGTTGGTGGAATACAAATATACAATTAAACTTTTAACGATGTACAACACTGTAATTACAAAGCGAAACAATTTTGTGATTAGCAGAATCTTGGGTATTGTAATAATTCTTAGCAGTATCAAGCCCCAGACAGAGAAAACTTTTCTTGGTTTCATATTTTTGATTTATCTTTTAAAGTTTGTAGTTGAGTTTTGGCAATCGAGGTTCTGCTAGAATTATTGTTTTCAGTAAATTCTAATGAAATTATTCGGGAAATTCGCACTGGTCACAGTTTCGCCGGAATTTAGCCGCTCGACTAGTCTTTATGAACGTCTAAGAGACGAGTGTTCTTGCCCTTTATTTCCTGTTGGTTTCAATTACATTTGTCACAATTTCAGGGCGAGCTGACTCCGAAACGATTACCTTCTTCCTGGATTTCGCACTCTCATTTCGTTTACCAAGCTGACGACGGAAGTCTGGCCATTCTAGACACTAGTCATCCTAATTTTACCATTTCAATTCTTGTTACTAATCACACTTTGGTAAGTCTACAATTAGGCGCGTTAATTCTCCTAATTGGAAAATTGTAGAGGCAACTGAATGTCAAAGGATACCAGTGCTCGAAGGACCTTAAATATGTGCTCTTCCAACACGACGTTAAATCAGTAGGTATTCTATTTTTAATCAGTTTGTTTGTAAACGGATTAAGACTTGGAACAACAGAACAAGTCGATAAAGTTGATTTATTTCGTGAAATTGCTCTGATAAACACCGGTGTTTAATGAATCACTGAAACGCACGCTTGAAATGTATTTTCCTAAAAATTTTGAAAATATCTCGAAAATTGTCAACGCCTTTCAGTTTAAAACCATAAATTTAGTTTATATTAAGAGAGTGTAGTAGAAAAAAATTCAAAATTTGCAATTTAACTTTCCAAAAAAATTTCAAAATTTTAAAGCACTTTCTTCAAAAAAAAAAACAATTTTGTGCTATTACACTCTACGTACCCTCGTCAGTAAGTATTTTGTTGATTTGCTGCTAATGAAAACTCGTCGTAAGCATTACTTACCGTTCTAGAACTATAATTATATTATTGTTTATTAAACGAAAAATAATCGCACAAAAAATGACATAACAATAACGGATATTTTACCTATGTCAGACAATAATTAGAGTCGACGCTTAATATCTTTTCTAAAGTCATTGTCATTTATTACTAAAATGTTTTTACCGTTCTTGATACTTAATATAAAGCCCATTTTTTCTTAAAATCATTTGTCAAAGTGTTTTAAGGTTAGTAACTCTTTGAAAAATTAGCTTTTTTAGTTTCGTTTCCATGACAATCTAACAGGGTTTCAACATAATTTCAGAATTTTTGACACTGACAATTGATTTAAGGAAAAAATAAGCTTAAGGTACTAACTTTATACAGAGTGGGCCATAAATACGTGCAAGCCTTACAACTTGTTTCTTATTCAAGCTCTCAACATTTTTTTAAATGGTAGGATCGACAATAAGACACATTTTAAAAATACTTATATTAACCTACAGGTGGTCCAAAATAAGATGACTTAACTAACTTTCTTTAGTAGCTTCGTTAAGCTTTAGCGCAATTTTGGAGATAAGACAAACTCGAAGTCAATATTTCCGTATTTCTAAAAAGCAAATAAAAAATTAGGATAATAGGCAATGCAACACAGTAGACGTAGCAACGATTTTTTTAAAATAACAAACTACAAACGGCAATAACTTATTTTTTTTTTAAATTCAGCAGTCTATAATTTATTGCGTCATTGCCTAGAATTTTTTATAAGTTTTTTGTTAATGTAGAGTATGTGAGGACTACTTTGTAAAATGTAAAATGTAACAAAAATTAAATATTTTAATTAAAAAAAAAACATAGTTGTGTATTTTAGAACACCTGTATATAAACAGAAATATTTTTAGAATAAGCCTCATCTTTAATTCCACCGTTAAAATAAATAAAGTCGATAGCTTAAATAGGAAAAAGAAAGAATGCTTGCACACACTTATAGGTCATGCTGTATCTTTAAAAAAAATAAATTTGAAGATAACGGGTTTAAAGACAAATAAAACAATGTAACTTCTATCCAACGTTTCGACTGTGATTTATTTTAGTCTTTATCAAGGATTTCAGTTATAGTTTATAATAAAATTGATATGGATAAATTGATTGATATGGCAGCAAAATTAATTAAGTGTCCTTGATAAAGAGTGAAATATACTAAGTGCAATTGAAATCCGAACACCTAGAAGAAATGATTGTTGAACGATGAAATTGTAAGGGTTTGTATAAGAAACCATAAAAAGCAAACGATTAAATTTTTGTAATAATTGAATAGCGTATAAGGGTGTTTGAAAAAACTTTACCGCAAAATCTTAAACGCAAAAATGATAGTTTTTTGGATTGTGATACGGCTTTATCACTCTGTAAAAGATAGTATTAGAAGCCGATGCAGAAATGCCCCGTACAAGGCAAAACGCAAATTTTTCCCAGCTTTCCGCGTTTGAAAGAGGACCCATTGTGGGGCAGCGCGAACGTGGTGCTTTATTCCGCGAGATTGCTGCTCCTGTGGGACGCAGTGTGTCAAGTGTGGTAGATACATGACGGGCATGGGCGGAGGAAGAACGGAC
The DNA here is from genome assembly GCA_029207805.1 of Tribolium confusum. Taxonomy (NCBI): domain Eukaryota; kingdom Metazoa; phylum Arthropoda; class Insecta; order Coleoptera; family Tenebrionidae; genus Tribolium; species Tribolium confusum. The sequence goes on from JALGAY010000004.1 coordinate 6,332,640, forward strand.
ACAGTGTGCTAGAGGAACAGGGGCTATTAGAAGAACTACCCAACGCGAAGATTGTCTTCTGCGACTAATGGCTCTAAGGGACCGGGCTCTAATGACTACACGGTGTGTGGCTGATGCATGGTTTGCAGCAGTAAGAAGGCCAATTCGACTCCGCACCGTATACTACAGATTGCGCACCATGGGCCTGAGATCTCACCGTCCACAATTGGTGCTCCCGCTGACGGAAAATCATCGTGACTGGTGCGTTGAACGGCAACAATGGAATGATGAATGGTATCACATTGCGTTTTCGGATGAATCTCGATTTTGTTTGGGAGGCCACGATGGTCGGCAACGGATCAGACGGATGCGTGGTGAACGTCGTCGTCTCGATCTGGCTATTGAACGCCACGTACACTGCACTCTTGAGGTGATGGTTTGGTGTGCCATTGCATTTGGTAGTAGGTCCTGTTTATTAATCATTCGTGGCAACATGACAGCCGAGCGCTATGTAAATGATGTGCTAGAGCTAATTGTTGTTCCTTATGTAAGAAGCATTGAAGGCGGAATTTTCCAGCAAGACAACGCACGCCCTCATATTGCTCGTGGTTCTCGACGCTTTTTGGAGTCAGACAATATCACGGTATTACCTTGGCCACCAAGATCTTCTAATTTGTCGCTAATAGAAAAAGTATGGGATTAGATAGGTCGCTATATCCGTGATTTACTCCGTCCTCCAACAACTTTAGATAAACTCCGGGTTGCAGTACAAGAGGCATGGAACGCTGTACCTAAGGAATACATAAATAATCAAATCGCAGGCATGCCTCGACGTATACAAGAGTGTACAGAACAACACAAGGCACACACTCATTACTGATAAATTGGAGGCAATTTTAATAAAACTTAAATAATTGCTTGGGTGAGCACATTCTTTCCTTTTCCCAAAATATTATTCTTATATAACTGCAATTTCAAGGTGTTCGGATTTCACTTGCGAGTAGTATAAATCACGGTCGAAACGTTGGATAGAAGTTAAATTGTTTTATTTGTCCTTGAACCCGTTATCTATTTTCAAATTTATAAAAATAAGTACTTGAACGTTATATATAAAAAAAATTAAAAAATTGTTTTAATTAAAACTGTACGTTTTCTTTTTTGAACAAATAAGAGTTAAATAATTCTAGTTTTTCGCAAATATTTTAGAAATTATCAATTTTGTTAAAAAAAATTGTAACAAAACATGTACTTTATAAAAATTTTACACAAAAGAGTTTGTGGACTTTGTTTCGTAGAACTAATAGTTGCTTTTTGGAAAGAGGTAGAGTGGAATATTTTCGTATTTAGATCTTGTAGCGATAATTAAACATATGTAGTCATTATCAGATTATTCATTATTCTTTGACCAGAAAACCATGGGTCGCCACTTGGTGTCATTTGCATAAAACTAGATTTTTTTAACGCTGTTTTACTCTTTAAACAAAAACCTATAATTTTATTATTTAATTTAGTCTACTTAATTAAAATTTTTGTTAAAATTTTTTTTTCAAAATTTTGAATTTTTTTTTCAATTATAAGTTGTAATTTAAAATTGAATTTGAAGTTATAAAAAATTTGCTTACACGTTGTATAACTCAAAACTAAATTTATGGTTTTTAAGTGACAGACATTTTAACAATAAAATTTAGTTACTATTTAAGATACAAATTCTGGATTCTAGCATAACCAGAAGTTAAAAACGTTGTATACGAATCAATCTCAACGTATAAAACATACAGAGTGTTTCAAAATTTGCGGATCAATTCGTTGTAATGTTGTCAATCATATTTGGCCAGACGCGACTTGCTCGCGTAAGCAAGTTAGGCGGCGCCTATCCTCACATTCTAAGTAAAATTTACAAAAATTAAATAAACTAAAAGCAGCATTTAAAAACAATTTCAACCTTTTGTTTTCAAATATATTTACAATTTTGAATATTTTGACATTATATACAACAAGTTTCAACTTTGGACGTGTAAAATATAAAACTAAAAAGCCCCAAATTCAGTACCTATAAACGACAATTACCATTGCTTACCTTGTGCTTTTTATAAAATAACTGTTACTCTCTTTCTTAGTCATTCACCATTATCTTGCCTTTTTACTTTTGTACAGATATAAAAGACGTATGAATTGGTTCTCGTGGCCAGTCTAAAAGACAAATTTTATCGGCGCCTTTCGGGTGCTCTCAGTTTGAACCAGATGCACGTTCAATATATTTTTATTTTGTCTTACTTGCTGCTTTTTACAGCACAGATATAGAGAGTGTCCTCCAATAACAACTCACAAATCGCCTCTGCATTTGACATAATTGAAATCTTAATTAATATGAGTAAAATGGTAAAGCTTGAAAAATTGTAATATCGAATAAATTTTTAAACAAAATTAACAATAAAGACATTTTTAAAAATAAAGGGATATCCAATTAGAGCTTGATAAAGTAAAGTTAAAAAAACACAAAATATTCGGAATGTAATGAAATTTTTATTTTATTTTAAAGAATGATCCTTGCCATTTTTAGTTAAACAAGATATCATTTAAATGTCCTCCACGGGACTTCTTACAGGCCTTGATCCTTTTGAGGTAATTTTCAATGACTTTTCGGCACATTTCGGGCGGTATCTCGGCCATTACATTACGAATATTAGTTTTTAATTCGTCAAAAGTTTGAGGATTGTTTGCGTAAACACGATCTTTTGCGTAGCCCTACAAAAAAAAATCCAAAGGCGTCAAATCGCAGGATCTTGGAGGCCAATTGACATCAGCCAATCGCGAAATTACACGTCCAGGAAATTTCTCTTGCAAAAGAGCTCGATTTGCTTGTGTTACGTGACTGGTTGCTCTATCCTGCTGGAAACACATATCGTCAAGATCATAATATAAAATCCAGATGCAAAATGCGCTATAATGAGCCATAAGATAGGCCTAAATGTTTAGCTCGACGAGGAATTGACAAATTTGGATCTTCTTCCACACTTTCAGCTACAGGAGCGATATTTTCAGCATTGCGAATGTTTCGATGATGCACAGGTCTTACAGTATCAGTAACGGATCCAGTTTGTTCAAATTTATTCACTGTATTCAATATGGTTTGCTTTAACCATAATCTGCTCGTAAAGCGCGAAATGTGGGTTATGGCTGAATCACTATTTTTATAATAAGATTTAATAATTTTAACGCATTGGTCGATTGTTAAATGCTCCATATTCTTAAACGGCAGTGTGTCAACTAAATAAATGACAGCGTACTTGACGTTTATCTTTGACAGATGTCGGTAAAATCGGTAGATTTTTACTTTATCAACCTCGAAATAGATAGCCCTGTATAACAAATTTTAGATTACTTGTTGCAAAAATATTTAGAATTATTTAAGAGTCTCAATGCAAACACTTTAAAGCCAAAATTTTTTTCGATGTAAAAATAAAAGTAATCAAAAATTTATTTTTGGGACATTGTATCTCAAAAGTAAAAAACTTTTTTAAAAATTTTTTGGACTTTAGAAAACACTATTTCATTAATCTGCAAATTTTGGGACATTCTGTATGTACAAAAATGCAAATAAAAATATTTTATGATTTTTAAATCTAATGGATCATCAAAACAACCTAATATATCTTTGAAACGATTAATTCTACCAAGCAAAATCTAGTGACTGTTTTTATTCATAATTTTATAAAAAAAACTACATTTGTTTTTCGTTAATTTCAATAAGATCATTACAATTTTTGAGATAATTTCAAAAAAGTAAAATTTGCCCCTAAATCCCGAAAACGCACGGTTTAATCGGCTAAATCTCTCTTCGAAATTTTGCACATTTTTTTTTAATTTTACTGAGCTAAACGGATTAAGACTACAACAGTATAAGTCGATAAACTTGATTTATTTTGCGAAATTGCTCCGATAAACACCGTGCTTAATGAATCACTGAAACGCACGCTCGAAATTTATTTTCCTGAAAATTTTGACTACCATAAAACCATTAATTCCACTCATAATTTTCAAGTTTAGAAAATTATAGTTGCGGCATGCGAGCTTTCCGTGTTTCATTCTTCACTACAAGGAAACACCTCGTAGAGCTACAACTAGTAGATAACCCCTCTCATTGTAAAAAAGCAACTTTACGACTTTCAGTCGTAATCAGCTGCAATAAACCTAAATTTGAATTTTTAATTTTAAGTATTTTAAGCATGGTATAGGTGAGCAGACGGAAAGATGTTATTAAGATAGAGCAAAGGTTAGATTATTTCGGTATTCAGATCAGATTCGAAGAGTTATAGTCGCTTCTACCCTCCGAATTAACAGCTGGCGGTCACGCAAGATGCTCTCCGGTTTTAAAAACCTGTCCTGACCCAGAAAAAAATTAATTAAAACTAAAATTATCAATGTTGCCACAAATCCGGCAAATCAGAGCCGTTTCACTTGTCAAATCGTTAAGCTTAACATGGTCAATTAAATTTAAGACTTTCAAGTGAACTGGGAGGTAATCCGTGGTGGTTAAAGTGCTCCCTGCTGACTGATAGGGGAGACAAGTTGGCGCTTAACGGAATTTGGCAGAGTGCCGCAGTGGCTGCAGTGGTCAAAATTTTTCATCTGTTCTCATTTCAGGTATTCAGACAATCCTTCACGGCGACGTACACCATCTATGACGTCAGTAAAGAGTAAGTACAAATGGCAATTAGAGAGTATTATTAAGCTTTTGGGACAAATAACTAAATTCGTATAGAAATTTCATGACCTTCAAACTTTCACGCTTTTAATTAATCTATTTCAGTCTCAAGATGGGGACTTCTTGAACTGTTTCTAAATCAATTAGGTCGTTGTTAGTGTGATCAAATAATAAATTTTAGTGTGAAATTGAGCTTAAAGCGACTTAAAACTTGAGCTAAAATATTGCAGGCATTGCTTATGTAGTCGACAGGTAATACTTATCACTTTAATTAATGACTAGAGGAAATCGCGTGCATTCTCTAATGCAGCAAGGTTTCCATTGTAATAATATTTCGTTTTTCATTTCACTTTAATTATTACTTTTAAAAAGTGCTAATTTCAGTTCCGGAAAAATCCAAAAATAAAATCATGTTACTGCGCTGCGTAGAAACACTCCGGGCAACCTAGCAATGAATTTACGTCACTAGCTGAGCTAGAAATGTCATTTGCTAATTACCGCGTTAATATTCCTAACTAAAGCGGATAGATATAACAAGTTGCCTACTTTTCAAAAAATTTTGTAAAATAGACAACCAATTAAATCTATTCGTTTTAATATATAAATGTAAACGCAATGATTAACAAATGACATATCTACGTAGTAGGTAACGTAAGTTTATTGTTATTTAGCATTGGCTAAACAAGGTGCATTAAGTTTCCAAACAAGTGCATCACAAAAATAACTTATCTATAATAAAACCACAATTAATTTAATACAAATAAATAGTTTTGGTGGATGCGCCGGGTATAATAATATTCTATGTTGCAAAATAAGTGTCTTTTTTTAAATACTGTCAAATCAAAAAAATTATTACTTAAACAAAAAAACAACAGTTAATTTATACACTTAAATTCAAAACAATGTTTATACTACCTCACTCAATAAGTCTCCGGTCTCACATGTAAAGTGCAGGGCTGTTGACAAACACATATGATTTCTAGATAGTACCAACCTTTAAAAGAAAAGTGTGTAAATTTTATTTTATTCCAACTATTGGTTAATAAGTTACGGTTGTTTAAGTGTAGCAACTTTTGTTATTATAAAAACCATGAAAAAATACTGTTGAAGCCAAACAGTGGCTTGATAAGTGTTATAGAAACTCTGCACCAGGAAAATCAACAATTATTGACTGGTACGCTGAATTTAAACGGGGTCGTACCAGCACCGAAGATGCTGACCGCTCTGGTCGCCCAAAATCAGCAGTTGTTACGGACAACATAAAAAAATCTATAAAATCGTCTTGGATAATCGTAAAGTAAAGTTGCGTGAAATTGCTTATATCTTAAAAATATCGGAAGATTGTGTTTTGAAAATTTGAGCATGCGGAAGTTGCTTTCGAAGTGGGTGCCGCGTGTTCTCACACCGGACCAAAAACAACAACGTGTCGACGATTCAGAACGCTGTTTAACGTTGTTCAAGCGAGATAAAAAAGATTTTTTACGTCGGTATGTAACAATGGATGAAACATGGATCCATTATTACACACCTGAGTCAAAAAAATCTTCAGCTGAGTGGATAGCAGACGGCGAAAGCCGTTCAAAGCGCCCAAAAACGCAAAAGTCGGCTGGCAAGGTTCAGGCATCAGTATTTTGGGACGTACATGGTATTTCGTTTATCGACTATTTAGAGAAAGGTAAAACTATCAACAGCGAATACTATATAGCCCTATTGGATCAATTGAGTGAAGAAATCAAGCAAAGACGGCCACACATGCAAAAGAAAAAATCTTGTTTCACCAAGACAATGCACCGTGTCACAAGTCAATGAAAGCAATGGCGAAATTAAACGAACTACGCTTCAACTTACTTCCTCATCTTCCATACTCTCCAGATTTGACCCCCAGCAACTACTGGCTGTTTGCAGATCTTAAAAAAATGCTTCAGGGGAAGAAATTTGGCTCAAATGCAGATGTGATTGCCAATACCGAAGCTTATTTTGAGCGCAAAGACAACTCGTTTTACAAAAAAGGCATTAAGAAGTTAGAGGCTCGCTGGAGTCAATGTATCGCTCTTGAAGGAGAATATGTTGATAAATAAAAACAAATTTCTACAAAAAAAATTGTTTTTCTGAATCAGACCGGAGACTTATTGAGTGATGTGTTAAGTTATTGTCACGGGCTCTGCCTCGTGAGGTGGGGTTGAGATTAAAAACAGGGTTTTAATACAAAAAAAAAATTAATAATGTTTGCAAAGCTTACATGATACGGAAATCTAGTTATACATAGTACAATAAGGCTACTTACATTGACATTCTCACACAATCGAAGGGTCTAGACATATTTCACACTTCACCTAACTCAACTCTCTTCGTTGAACTACCAACCGACTGCGACTCCCCGGTTAACGCCACTCGCTAGTTCGCCAACCCCCCAAATGCTGAGCCAGCCATTGCCTCAACCGACAGTGATTTAGTCGATATCAGCAATAGCCCGCCCATCCGCATCGGCAGGCCTTTGACCCAGCAGGCTAACGACCTTCCGCTTCGTAACATTATAATTGTTTATCAATTATTTCTTGCAAAACTAAATTTTTGCAAAAAACGTGTCTTTGGTTTTTAAACCGCTATATTTTTTTTAAATTAAAAAATGTTAAAAAAAACTTTCGACATATGTGCTTACCTTGCTAACACTAACTTTGGTTGTGCGATTTGTTATATTTTAGAAATCTTTCAAGTAAGAAAAAGTTATTTCAACGTCAAATCTAAACGAACTAATTAACAGATCTAAGCACAAAGATTTTTATCATATTTTATCAATTTTAATCATACTGTTATACACTTGGTTATAATTTTTATACAATGGCCGTTCATAACAGAAGCAAAGCTTTCACATAGAGAAAGAGGATTCTCTAAACTTGATGAGTTACAATCGAAACCCAAGTTGTAGTCAGCTTAAGAATAAAACAACCACATTGTTTTAAAATTAATTGCAAAATCTTGTAGAGTAAAAAAATAATTTTTAAACTGAGAAAAATAAAAAATTCTTTGCATTGATAACACTGTTCAATACACATTTTGATGTCTAAATTTTTTTTAGTTTAATTAAGTAATGTTGGAGTGTCTAATTCAAAAATGTCGTTAGTTTTGTTCCATCTCTTCTAGATCTTGAAATATACTCTTTTGTACTTTTCAAAAATTTTGTTTTACATTTAATAAACTAATTAACCACATAAATGAAAGTTATTAATCGTCGTCAAATATTTTGATAGAATTTTGAATATCTTGTACAATATTGAAAACTGTTTACGGTTTTCAAAATATACTCCATTATAATGTTATCTCTTTTAATACAAATATATTTTTTTCTGAAACCTGATTTATTTAACCACATTTTTTTAAATTTAGTTAATTGCCTCGAATTTACGCTTTGGTAAACATACGTAACGTAACTTAGCACTAATATTCGATGTAGAAAGTAGCAATATCGACCTTTGCATTATGCTGTTACTCTCATTTGAGAATTATCTTCACACTAGAACTAAAATCTAATTATCTACGCTCGTATGAGGTGATACGTTCTACAATTTCGAGTTGATTAAATTAAATTTAGGTGAAAATAGTTTTCCAGAAATTTACCTCAGTGTTTAATTTCTTCTAGTTTATAAAAGATCCTGTCTTAAAAGGCGCATCATTATCCATCATTGTATTTTTCTTTTATCTATTCGTCTTCTGAAAAGCACCAGCTGTGCGCTAATACCATAAGACCCAATATTGGCTCCAGTGGATTATTTTTTCCAAATACCTAATCAATTTTCTCTGTCAGGTTTTTCGTGTGTCCTCAAGAAAACAACTTCTCTAATATCTATTTTGGCATCTGTTTATCTGAATTGATTTCTATTTCGCAGTCATCAAATTCCTCTCCGTCTGGAAATGTCGTCGAAGGCTGAACCCGAAACGTTCCAATACGTTAGCTGGTTGGGCGACACAAATTCGCTCTTAATGGTGTATCACAACGACATATATTTCCGGCAGTCACCATCGGATGAAACAGAGACTCGTCTGACGTTTTCGGGACGTCCCGAAGTGATCTATAATGGAATTCCAGATTGGCTCTACCAAGGTATAAGCCGCGTCTAATCAGCGCTGAAACTCAAGCCTCATTTTCCAGAGGACGTGCTCAAAAGTCCGCAAGCGATTTGGACTTCGCACGATGGCACTCACCTGTTGTATGCAACATTCAACGATAGCGATGTAGGAATATTAAATTTCCCGTGGTTTCGAACGGAAGCGGGACTAGGGACCGCCGCTACCGCCTCCTCCTTCCCTTCCTCTAAAAGCGTTCGATTTCCGAGGGTAAGCCAAACGCGATTATTTTTTAGCTTTTCATCAATGGTTTTATTTGCAGCCTGGCGCTACCAACCCCACAGTGCAGCTCTGGGTCATGGATATTTCCAATCTCACCGATATCCAAAGCCACTTGGTAAAACCACCACAAGCGCTCGTTGGACAGTAAGTATCCAGATTTTCCGCTTTTCAGCTCACAAATTTTGTTGTATTACAGATTTCTGACAAATTGTGCAACACGTAATTATTTTTCTTAAAATTTAGATCTTAGCATTTTTGGCTCTAGATTTCCAGCCATAGACTAGTCAAATTAGAAAAAAAAATTCTGCAAATAAATATATAATACTTTCTCCATCAGCTGAATTTAGAACTAGTAAACATGTGTTCTATAGATCACTGAATATGAGACAATCAAACCAAACACCTTTGTCACCTTAAAATAAAAAGATTTTATTTTGATTTTTTGTAATGTCAAAAATTTAACAAAATTTATTTTATTTAAAACACTGAGTAATTCATTATTTCTATAGTAACGATAATGACACAAGCGAGGTTTGTCCAACCGTCTCATTTCCAGTGATTAAGAGTGTACATAACGAAATAAGCCTAGTCTGCTCGACCGTCTCAATGCCAGTAATCAAGATTGTACATTTTTTTAACTGTTAATTTTGAATCAAACCGTTCATTGCTCCTTGTTAATTGTTAAAGGATGTTTTTCTAGTTTAGTAATTAGTGTCAGTCAAATGTCCGCAACCACACACACGTGTAAATGCTTTAATCCTGTGATTTCCAGGGATTACTATTTGACATCGGCTGGGTGGATCGGTCAGAAGAACACACAAGTATCGGTGGTGTGGATGAACCGAGCACAAAACCTCAGCATTATTTCGGCCTGTCTAGCGCCTAACTGGACATGTGTAGAGGTCAGCACAAGCCACCCCTAGATAATTTATATCCTGACGGTAAAAAACGACCCAAAAATCGACCTACATTACCAAATTTAATTAAGTATCTTGCCGGGATTAAAGCAGAATTTCAGTTTTACAAATTTGATACAACGAAAATGATATCATATTTCAATGCTTTGGCAACGAAACGAGAGATATATTTTTTCAAACTGCTGCCCGTTATATTACTTTATTACGCCTTCTATTACGCTCGGTTCAATTTATCGATAGTTTTTTCGCTCCCCTTTTTATCATTTCTTGAAAAATTGCTAAATAAATCTTGGATAAATTTCAAACGATCAGTTTTTAGTAGAGATTAGTCAAGAAGTAAAAAAAATTGGTTTTGTCATTTTTTTGTTTTTCAAGTATATCACTTCCGGTTTAACACTATCAAAACATTAAACGAGAAAAATTTATTACTTTATCTTAGTATTATTATCATTTAAATTATGAAGAGAGTTCCAGTAAATCACAGCAATCAGGAAACAGTCACAGTTTAGTGTATTTTGATGCTTTGAGAAAAACACTAGTGTTATCTTGCAGCAAGTATTTTATTTTTATGTGATTACTGTACATAAAAAATTCTGATAAACAAATAAATAAACGCATAAAATTCAAATTAATAAGTAATTACAAATTTTAATTTAATTAAGTACAAACTTAGATTGATTCGGAAAGATAGAAATAATGATTGTATTTCTTTCACCAGTGCAGGAAGGTTTAATAAACAATTATGAAATTTAATTAAAAAAATCGTTTTACTTTACAAAAAAATAACAAACAAATAAATTTAAAAATGGCGAACACTACAAATGTTTGCAGATCTTTCCTCCAATAAAATTCTTGAAGTAATTACAGTGTAATAAAAAAATTCTTTTTGAAATTTTACCTAAAAAAGCATTCAGAGCACAGTAAAAAACCTGTTACTGTAACTGATTAAATAAATTTCCTTATCTGATCGAATTATTAAACATTAATTTGTTTTCTATTTAGTGTAAAATAATTGCTACAAATCAGTCAAAATTTAAAATGGTAAACTCGTGATAAATTATATGCATCTATTAGTAATAAAATGATTAATTTTCAAATCAAAATAATTTATTTAAACCGTAAACTTTAATTTAAACAAACAATAATTTAATGCAATTGCTAGTTTAGCAGTAAAAAATTAGAAAACAAAAAGTTAAATTATTTAGTTTATCAATTTTCATCAACCAGAAAATTACATAGTGGGAATAGCATTAGTGGTATTAATTCTTTAATTTGTGGTTTGAATTTTTCGTTTTAAATTTTGTAATTAAAATCCATTGTAATTAAATTTAGTTCAAATTTCCACTACATAAATTTGTAATAAAGATTAAATTAAATTAAACAAATTGCAATAAAAATCGCAGATTTAAATATGCTCTAAATCACGCACGTCCGATTTCTTTCAAAATTTAAATCGTACTTTCTCCTTCCAATTCTTTTCAAATCTTACCTAGTACAAAATTTTCGTCTATTATATTTTTTTATACATAAATTTGTGTAATTAATTGTTTACAAAATATTAAATTGTTGCTAAATTTAAGAAAAACGATGACTTGGAAATCAACATAATCTAAGTAGTTAAACAAATAATACATAAATTTATAATTAAATGAGATCGAGATGTCGCTTTTTTGTTATAATAGTGCTATGCAAATGCAATTTGTTAAATTTTTTGGGATTTGTAAAAGATTTATTAAGTTATATATAACATTTAAAAACATACAGAAAAAAATTAGGTGCAATTTGCAACCAAAATTAATAAACTTAATAAATAAATTGTGAAGAAAATCAGAAAGTTAAAACATCTCTTAAATAATTTTGTTATAAGTCAAATTACGAGTCAAATAACTGGAGTAACAGAAATGACATTAGAGCTATTTTATAGCCGTTTTTTTCGAAAAGCATTTGGTGTAAAAACGTAGAGTTTTCATCAAATATAATTTTGCTTAATACACTTTTACTTAAAAATTTCTTATTTTAACAAATTGTTAATGTATTCAATAAAAACAAAAATTAAAAACAGCTATTTTTTATATCATTGTCAAAATTTGATAATCCGAATTATTAGCATTAACAGTATGAATTTTGATTGAATGATTTCTTACATTTAAAGCTAGATTTATAAGTTAATAATTTATTCAACTTAATTGATACAAAGGACTTATAACTCAATAATTTTGCAATTTATTGTAATAACACACTTATAAGGCTCTCAATAATTACTCAAAAAAATTACTAGATGTGACCGCTCTACTCTGCTAAACTGAACTGCTCAGTCAACACTTGCTTGAAGTAGCAAGGTTGCCACTTGACTATTTCAGCGCTTTTTTTCGGGTTCCATGCTATTATAAATATTGAATACAAAAGAATGCTATAATTACAATTAATAATAACAATAAACAATTTGCGGTGAAAACAAATATTTGATTAGCAAACGGTATAGTTTATTTATTGTAATTTGAAAAACGGTGACGTACCCTAATCTTATCACTTTTAATAAATCAAGACGAAATTTTTTTAATCTTTAAGCTAACTAAGACACTGTTTTTTTAAATTTTAAAAGCAGTAACGGAAATTTTACTAATTTAAAACCATAAAGTAATTTTACTGATTTTAAAAGTCAGAGGCGACATTTTCAATTTTTAAAGCAATAAAAATAGAATTCTAAAAGCAGAAAAACATTTTGTAATTTTGGAAGCCAAAGACGGCGTTTTACTAATTTAAGAAGCCGAATGTAACACTTTTAAAATTTAATTTCTAATTTTATGATATGGAGATGTAATTTTACCAATTTGAGAAACAAGAGGTGATACTTTATTTAAATTTTTAAATTAATAAGGGAAAAAAGCGACTGTGTTTTTATAATTTTTAAAGCCTGAACAGATGTTTTACTAATTTTTGTGTTAAACAGAAAATTTTACTAATTTTAGAATCTAGGCAATTTTTTTTACTTTATTTATTTGGTAATGCATGACATTTTTATTAATTTTGTGAAGCGGAAACTAAATTTTACTAATTTTAAAAGCCAGAAACGATATTCTTATCTTCTAAATCAATAAACGTAAATTTTTAGAAGCAGTAAGCAACATTTCTGTAATTTTAGATTCCAAAGATGATATTTTACTAATTTTAGAAGCCAAAAATAACATTTCATTTATTTAGTAAATAAAAAGGCGACATTTTACTAATTTTAAAATAAGGAGATGTTATTTTACCACTTTTAGAAACCAAAGGGAATATTTTGTTTAATTTGTTTTTAATAATAAGGTTAAAGGCGATATTATCTTTATAATTTTCAAAGCCAAAATAAACGTTTTACTAATTTTGGGTGTTAAATGCAAAATTTTACAAATATTATTGGTTGCTACTTGTGATTTTAATTTTTTTAATTAGTGAATATATAAAAGCAAAAGTACCAGAGTTAATTATCAATTTTGCCGCAGATAAGCTCACAGATTCTAGTAAATTTTATTTTAGTTTTAGAGGCTTACAACAATTTTTCTTTAGAGTAAAACAACTTTTTTTGTTTTAGTTTCTTTTTTTATACTATTCCATAGTTTTTATTTTATTTTTGTTATTATTATGTTGCTCAGAGCAGTATCTTGATTAAATCAACAATACTAAACAGCATTTTCATTTCCCCTAATAAATCCTACAGTTATTAGCCTTTCCTTCCTTCCCAACACATTAGCAAGATAATGCATAATGCTTCACTAACAAGCCTTTTCCACTTGGCTATAACTTGGTATTATATTACGCACTAAATAATTTCATTTTCGCCTTTCTAAAATTAGAATTACAAAATTGCATAATTTAACATTTTTATTTTAATTTATAATTATTTTTATTTTTGAATTTTACTATCCACTTTAAGATAAAGCGATAGGACTGACCGCAATTCGCCTTTTTTAAAAATTAAGTGTCAACACTATACCCTAGCTCAATAAATGTAAATTACACCCAGTTATTACTCACACTCAACGCTAGCAAGCCAATAAAGTCATGACATAAAACACACAATTCCATTCTAATGAAGTTACCCGTAACAACCCCAAACTAATTTTCTACAAGCCGTAAATCCTTGCTATTCCCAATTTCTCAAAAACTGGCAATTTCACAATTTTAATCTTCTCAGATCCATGCTGAACGCGCCGCTGAACGCTCTTGGCTCGACATCCAGGAGCATCCGATCTTTTCGCCGGATGGAGACAGTTTCCTGATGCTTGCTGCTGTCCAGGAGGGAAGTCGAGAGACTTACACGCATATTAAACACGTGACTGTTACACAACAGCACATCGCAGTGCTAAGCCATGGCCGCCACGAAGTGGACCGCATCCTAAGCTGGGATAGCGTGAGTAAAAAAATGTAAGTAAAAAATCAGGGAAACCAGAATGATGCAGGGACGTGGCAGTTTTTCGAACATAAGAGAACCACTTTTGATGATACTTTTAGAACAATTTAGGCTATTAATCTTCTATAAGTGGACAAAATTTCAACTCAATTTAAGTAAAAGAAACACCAAAAATAATTATTTCTAAAATCTGTAAATTTAGTAATTTTTTTCCAATATTTTATTTTGTCATAAATTTATATTATATATATAAATATATATATATATATATATATATATATATATATATATAAAGGTATTAAAATTTCATAAATTTCATCTTTATAAGATGCAAATTCTTCAAGAACTTGGAGATGACGACCCGGATCGGCGCATTAAATTTTGTGAAATGGTTATTAAAAAATGCATTACCGGACCATTATCCGTAAAAAACATTTGTTTTTCGGATGAATGTTAGTTTTATTTAAATGGAAATGTAAATAAAGAAAACTGCAGGTAGTGGAGTGATGTAAACCCTCACATATTTAGAGAGGAACATACGCAGTATCCACAAAAACTAAATTTTTGGGCTGGATTACTAAGAGATGCCATTATTGAACCTGTGTTTATTGATGGTAATTTTAACGGCGAACAATACGCTAATATGCTGGAGACAACCATTGAGTCTTTTATAGTTCAGGAGCTTGAAAATCAATTAGACGAATAGGAAATCCTGGATTAAATAGTCATGTACTGTATTTTCAACAAGATGGAGCACCTCTACATTATGTACTTCTAGTTAGGCAATGGTTGGATAACCACTACCCAGATTAATGAATTGGGAGAAGAGGACCTGTTGAATACCCCCCTAGGTCACCAGATCTGACATCACTGGATTTTTTTTATGGGGGTCATTTAAAGTTTGTGGTTTATAAAACAAAAGTACACTCACTTGAACAATTCAGACAAAGAATCATTCAAGTGTGTGGAGCTATTCACAGAGAAACTTTTCAAAAAGTTTGTGAAGAATTTCAAAACAGGCTCTTTTTTTCTTGAGCAAACAACAAAAATCATTTTCAACACTTGTTATAGCTAGTAGTCGTATAGACAGACACAGTGTGCTATCTAACGAAAAGTGCTGGAAGGTGCGAGAGTTGGTATAATAATGTAAATAATAATAATATAATATAATACTGTGGTAGAAAAGTTAGGAATTAGTCAAAGTTTTGTTTCTAAAGTAACATGAGCTAATAAATTTCATTTTTACCTAATTACACTAATTCAAGAACTAAAATAGCGGATTATACAAATTAACTCCGATTATTATTCAATTTAAGGTATTAAGGTATAAAAAATCTGACAGAAATCAATAATCTCTTGGTAACTTTGTTTCAATATTTTTACTGAAATAAAAATTGTATCAAGAAAGCTGCGTAATACGTAAATTTGGTTGCATATGGATTCGTCATTATTTGTAAAAAAGCCTGTATAAATATTTTATTTTTTTGAAGATATTACTTGGCGAGTCAGGAGTACAAAGCGGGTCAAAGACACCTTTACGAAGTCCGTGACCCGTCAACTGACGACCCTCGGCGTGTGGAGTCCCGGTGCATCACGTGCGAAATCGGGGAATACCTCTGGAGCAGCCGGTATCTTTACGGCAACTGCACACACTTCAACGCTTTGGTGAGTCTATTTTCGTCTGAATTGTCAGATTTTATTGAATTGGTCGTCGCAGATAAGCCCTCAATCGGAATCATCGAATTCGTCATTTTATGTTCTTCAATGCGAAGGACCTGGTCTTCCATTAGCTGGCATGCATAATGCGACGTCGCATAAGCTTGTACAGATTCTGTACGATACGAGGGCGCAAAAAATGGCGATGTTGGATAGGTTGGCGTTGCCTAAGCAAAAGTCTTTCGAGGTGCCTTTGCCCCATGGTAGTAGGGCTCAAGTTCAACTACTTCTACCTCCGAGTTGGAGGGAGGAACTAAGAGATGCTGCCTATCCTGTCCTTGTTGAAGTGTAAGTATTGACGGCGATTGGGAACACAAACACGTAAAGTTTATAGACACAAAATGAGCTCATAGAGAAAACGGCCCGACCGTGAACAGATCGTTTTACGAAAACTTATACAGAATTTCTGCTTACAACTCCAGTTTTAGATTTGGTTAAGAACAAGATAAAAGACTTAAGATCTAACGTTTTTTACTAAATTTAAAAAAACTTTATTTTTTAAAACTAAAGTTTTTCTGGCGCTAACAATAAGTGTAAGGCTGTTAGATTTATGTCTTCATTTTTCTGAAATAAAAAAAATATATAAATTAGAAAGTTATTTTACGACCAAATTTTTTCTTAACATTTTTGTTTTCCCTTTTTAATTGCTACTTTAACTTTTTTGTTTTGTTTTTGTATTTTTTATATTTGCTGATTACAACAATGTTATTCTTTATTTAATTTATGCTACACTTTTCTCACTGTATATTTTGCAAATTTCAGTATCTTTTTTATAATTTCGTTTTCTATTTTTAGTATATCGTTTTTTTTTCTAGTTCTGTCAGTTTCTGTTGGTATGATCTCTTCTCTTCTATTATATTTTTACGTCTTTTATTAATTCTTTTATCGTAATATTTAATAAAGCATCTGTTTTATCGTTTCTTACATTTTGTTCCTTTTGAAGTGACCTAATCTAATCTTTAAACTCATTTTGAATATGTCGTCTTGGTGTGACATTCTTTTTCTTTTTCATTTCTTCTCAATTTTTTATACTTTATCATCTTCTTAGAATCTGTAGATTATACAGGGTGTATTAAAAATTTCAGTAACGGCAGACCGGGCAGCAAAGCAGTCACTGAAAAATTTAGGATAGACTGGGGTACCTACATGTCGAGCCACTGCGACGTAGTCTACGTCCGTTTGGACGTCCGAGGTGCTAGTGGCCAATACGACCGTGCCCTTTTCCGTCATTTAGGTGGAGTAGAAGTCCAAGATCAAGTCGCAGTATTAGAACTACTCTTCAACACCCACAAATACCTCGACAGAAGTCGTGTAGGCATTTGGGGTTGGGGATACGGTGGTTATGTAACGTCCATGGTGCTGGGGCTAGGTAACCAGCAAAAAGTGTATAAATGTGGAGTTGCAGTCAGTCCAATTTCGGACTGGGCATATTACAGTAAGTAAATTAATTTAAAATTTCAGGTTTTTAAAACTTAATTTCAGATTCGGCATTCACGGAGAAGATTCTTGGTGACCCCAACGAAAATAAAAAAGGGTACGTGCAAGCGGATGCTACCCAAAGGGCGCAAAATATACCCAAAAACTCCTTTTATCTTTTGCACGGGATGGCTGATCTTACAGCACCGTATATACATGGGGTTTCCCTAGCGCGTGCCCTAACAGAAGCGGGGGTTTTATTCAGATATCAGGTGAGTAATTAAAACAATTAATTTGTGTGGTTTTAATAAGTTTATGACAAATGACTTTTGACCGGTAAAACAGTAAAATTTCGGCAAGCACGTGTTAAAAGATCTACCTCTTTTATTACTTAGCGGTTAAAGTGATTGAAATAAATTATTTTATATTATTCTTGATGTAGTTTTCCAGTGACTAATCGTTATAAATTTTTGTAGAGTTACGTCAACGAGGGTCACGAACTAGAAAACGTTCTGGAACACGTGTACAGCTCGATGCAAAGCTTCTTCGAAGTGTGCCTTAGACTAGATGTAGGCGAGCCAGATAAAGATAAAGATACCTGAAGATTGGTTTCCCACTTACTTCACCATCACGTGACGGCCTTCGAAACGCAGACATTCCACGTGTTATCAGTTACGAAAAAACAGCAAAAGCCGACGAACCGAACTGGTCAATTCAATCAATAGCTGTTTATATCATAGCAAAACTTAGTGAGTTGTTCAGTGTAGAACGACAAGACGAATTAGTGATTCTTTTTCTCAAATTTTCTTGTTAAACGGTTGGACTGATATCAGATTTTATATATTAGATCCAAGTTGTGACCTTTTCTCTTCTTACACCGATTTCCAATACTATTAATATGGCGATTTTTACAAAGTGAAAAGTAATTAATGTCATAACGGTTTTACATCAATATCAGAATTTTAACTAAAGAAAGTATTAAACTAGTATTCTAAGAAACAATTTTAAACACAATTAGTATTGAAATTCTTCCATAGAGTAGGTAGATCTCTGTACATAGCTTGAATTGATTAGAATAAGACTGATTTTATAAATCTATCAAAAAATATGCTGTAAGCTTTTTATTGTTTAATATAATATACGGAATCGAATCTGTGTTAACCAAAAAACATGATATAAAGAGGTGCGAAGAAACGTGAGTTAGTCCTGGCGTAGGTTAACACACCGTTCCAATTTCTTTATAATACAAAATAAAATCATTTTAACTTGCACTTGGCGTAACACTTTAAAAAATACATTAAAGAAAAATTAATTACTCTGGTGCACTGGTTAATACAGCACAAGTTATAATTTTTTGTAACGGATCTACTGCAATAAAAATCAAAAAAATTCTTTGAAAGACAATCCGAAAATGATCTAAGTTTTAAAAAATGGCATTAAATACTTTCCACTCCATTTCCATTCTGTCGATTCACACTTTTCTATGTAACTATTCTCAATTTCTTTTCTTTTTAGTAAAAAAAATAGTACAGAAGATGTCAATTATTGAAAAAAGTTTTTAAATTTTCGTAAAGCTGAATTATGACGATAAATCAAAATAAAACGACTTAATTATTAAAAACTGGAGCTTCGATATTTAAAAGTAATCAATAAAATGGTTGTGAAATATAAAACTTTCCATTTAAACAAAAATATATTATATAGTGTATAAATTTTGCTTAGATTTATTAGTAGAAGCTGTGCTTCTGTCACAGCGAAGACAATCTTTACAAGCTGATAATTAATTAAAATTCCGAATTGATTTTGCTGTCAAATTTTTAAAAAACATTCTAAATTTTGGTGGTCTACGAATGGCTTCCTTGTATAATTTATAACGAAAATTCTGGCCTATTTCTCAGAGGATTTGTGTTTTCGACGATTATTCTCGATGTGTTATTTTTATAGCAATACTAATTTGTTGCAAAATGTTGCCTAATAATTGTTGTACACATCAGTGTTTGTAAATTTAAAATAATGTGCAGAACACCAATTAAATTATTGATTTTTATTAGACAGCAATGTTAGATAATGGAATGTTAAATGTTTCTTTTTTGTATTATATTAAAAACAAAATGATGCAAACAATGTTTACAATAAATCGTTATTAAGTACAAACACTTTATTTATTACTGTAATCACCAAAAAATCATCAAACTTACCCCCCAAAATTTTTTCTTTAAGAAAAAAAGCTTGACGGTGTGTTTGACAAGATGGCGACGAAATTTTCATCATTTATGTTTTTTTCAGCAAGACCACAAGTTTTAAAATCGCTTTTATTTCTTCTTTTTTCTAGCGAATAAAACAATTATTGCAAAAAATTCTGTAGTTAGAGTTGTTGTAGACCTAACAAAACAGTTTGAAACAGGTAGCAAAAACATTTGGTAGAGAAAGATTAGACGCGAGAGTTTAGAGGAAAAACGTTTATACCTACCATTTATTTTTTGTAGCTCCTTATTTATTAACTATCTACTCTATTATTCAATATTGTTTATAAAATGTTTTGCAATTAACAATAACGGGTGTCATTTGGTTAGTTAAATAAGATCATTTTAAACTCTATGATAAAATGCACTCAGTAAATTAATAACAATTTCAATCTTTATTTAATATCCAAACAATTTATTAAGTAATTTCAAAAAAACGTCAATCACTTTGACGTTTTTTTTTATTCAAACATAATCAAAATTAAACTTTACAATGAATAGAACTGTAAGAACACAACTATCCTAAAACTAAACTAAAACAAACATTCTAGGGCTTGAAAAAGAACATAGCATTGCATAAAAAAAGAGGTAGACATGCTGCTACATTACACCAAAGAAGACTTCGTAGAAGACGTATAGGAAACAAGAAAATCAAAGTAAAAAGAACCAAAAAACAACTTGCCGGGTTAAGTAACAAATCGTCAGAAGCGTCAGTTATCTACGTTGGGCTACCTAACAAATTTGCACATATTTCTGAAATCGATCTTACAAAAAGTGAAACAAATATTTTAGAAGACGCGATCCATAATCCCGCTTCAAAAGAAAACTTTATGGTATCATCTACACCAAAAAAAAATTAAGAAAAAATGTGAGAAATTGCTTTGTTCAGTCTAAGTCTGAGCGTTGAAATTTTTTTAAATAAAATTATATAAAATCTTGATTAAAAAATTTCATTGGGAGGTACGACTCGCTCAGAAATGTGTTGGTCTTAATTAAACCTTCAATAGAGGCCTTCTTTCCGTTTTTGAGAAAGTATTGAATCTCTTCTGCTATTTTTGGGTTTTCTTGTAGATAAGGATACTTGAGGAGAGAGTTGATTAACTTTTTTTCTTTCTCAGGAATGTCTAGGCGCTGCAAATTATATTTTGAAATTTCGCTAGGAAACACTCCTAACCATCGGGCATTTGGTACTGCCAACTGGTCTACTAAATGAGTGTTTCCCTAAAATTTTATTGTTAATTAACAAATCTAATTAAGAGTGTGATTTACAAGAGATCCAAATCGATAATTCAGCATTATTCTGATTCCGTACAAATCTGGGTCTACAAGAATAAACACAGGAAGAGACAACATTGTTGATATTTTTTTGATAAAGAATCGAGTGTTTATATCAGGCATTCCTTTACCCTAAAATAAAAAATTAAAAACAAAATACTAAAAATGTCTGTGTACCGTTATCAAGATAAACGGACGCGCTAGTTTATTCGGTAAGTCTTCTTCCAATAATTTATGAAAAATTGATTCTTTTTCGACTACCAAAATAAAAGACGCCTTACAATGAATTTCAGCAATATCATCAAGATCGTAAGGAATCAATGTGGCTGTCAAAAATTTCGTTAATTTTTTTATAAATTCAAACAAGAAGTATCTATCACCTGGTGCATTACAATTTGTCATTTCACCTGAAGTCCAAAAAATTTTTAAATTTCCATAGACTAAGCCAGAGTGGGAAATAATGTTCAAGTCCCAAGGTCCAACACCAATCAACCGAGATACTTCTTCAACAATTGTGTTTATCTGTCTTTGAAAGGGCACTAAATGTTTTACTTGATAATAGATTTCTCTGAAAAATATTTATAGTAAATACTATTTGGATTTGGGCGTACACAAATAAAGCACTGTTTATTCCTCAATTTTAAAATATAAAAATAATTAAATTGGTAAACCTGTAGATAATAAATTGACCAATTGACTCGTTAAAGAAAAAAAATCAGCTTCTCAGAAATAATCATTTTATGCTCAAACAAGATTGATATAGAAATGTAAACATGATTTTTGTTATCAACTTTTAATTTATAATAAAACATTTTGTTGTAAAACAAAAAGGAAGACGGTACGACATAAGAAAAACTGTTTACACTCCAATGCCAAAAATAAAATAATAACAGTAATTACATAATAAACTTGGATGTGTAATAATAAAGTCTTGTTTTCAACAAAAAATTGTTGCCTTCCTGATATTTTAATCAATAATTTTTATTATTTTTTAATATTTTATAAACAGTACTAGATCAAACCTCTTCAATTATTTTGAAAAAATATCTCGAATAATTTTTAGTCGTATTATAGATACCGTCTCGTTTTAAAATAATGGGACATCTAACCAAAGTGTTAAAAGAATATTCGAGTGCCGAATTTGAGACCGCCTCTTAAATGTTTATTTTTTTAAATATAGTTTTTGTACCTTTTTGTCAGTTTAGTGTTATTTTCCAGCAAATTATATACTTTTCCTAGCATATACAGTATGAGACAAAATCTCGATCGTTTGGTTTCAACCAAGAAGCGTATTTTTTTTACAACAGTATGTTGAAGTCTAAAATAAATTAAATAATTAACTAAATATAAAAAACAATTTGCAAAACAAACCTTCCATTTTCGAAAGTGTATTTACTTGGAATTCCGTTTTTGCTCACTGCAACAAGACTGGGTACTTTACCATTTTCAAACGTTCCGTATATTTTTGCCAAAATATCGTGAATCTTAAACCTGAGTTTTTTCTTATCAACCACTTGAATTGTGTTGCAGCTACTTATCAATTCTGGATTGTTGCAAATCTCATCGATTGATTCTCGGAGTAGTTTTTCAGGTTCTGTTAATACTGAAACTTTCTTACTGTCTTTATCTATATAAGAAGAATCTATTTTAGGATCAGATCCTTTCTTGAGAAATCTACAGATTTTAACATCTCTTATTGTCTCATGTTGCAAATCTATTTTGGTCACATCAAAATACAAATTATACACATTTTGATCTTCTCTTATTTCAAGCTCATCACGTTTTGTTTTGCCTGAGATTGTCTTTGCAGCAGATAAAGCTGATTGTAGCCACTTTTCAGTGCCTACTTTTCCAATCCCATTAAATATTTTCAAACCGTCTGGTCTTTCAGTAATATCATTCGACAAGACATCCAAAATATTCACGATTTTTTGAGTTTCTTCAAGACTTTGTGAAGGAATATGTAAACCTGCGTCTTGTCTCTGGCTTCTCCCACATTTTCTTGTCGCTTTCTTCCGACCTTGAGAACGTTTAGAGAGAGTTTGACTTTCTTCAAGAGTTTGGGAAGAGATAGATGAAGCTTGCTGTGTTAAAGAAAGAGAAAGAAAGCTAGAACGTTGTAAAACTGCTTTTTGTCTTTGATCTTTAACACACTTTCTTGTCGATTTCTTCCGACCTTGAAAACGTTGTGACAGAGTTTGGCTGTCTTCAAGAGTTTGTGAAGAAAAATATGAAAGTTGTGATAAATCAGCAGTCAAATCAAACGACGTTTGTGTAGAACAAGTTTTTAAAAGAGTGTTTTTATTTTCCTTTTGCAGAGATGTTGTTGCTAGAGAATTCTTATTGTGAGAAGTATGCAATTCCAAACTAGACATTTTGTGTGGCGTTTCTATTTTGTTCTGGATAGGAGAATTAGGAGTTAACATTTTTTCCTTTTCCTGATTTGTTGTTGCTACAGAAATTTCATTATGAGTATGCAATTCTAAACTAGAAGTATTGTGAGGCGTTTCTATTTCTTTCTGAATAGGACACTCAGGAGGAGTTAACATTTTATCCATTAACTCTTCAAAAGATATATCGTTATCTTTTTTTTCTTGGATAGAACATTCTTTCTGGATAGGACAATCAGGAGTTAACATTATTTCAATTAACTCTTTAAAAGGTATATCGTCGTCTTTTTCTTTCTGGATAGGACAATCAGAAGTTAATTTTTTTTTAAATAGTTTTTCTTTGTCTTTAATTAACGGTAATTTTGACTGAAAACCAACAGCAGTTTCATCAACATTTTCTTTTCTTTTTTTTATAGGAACAACTAAATCTGGCCTCAACATCTCTTCCATCATCGTCTCAAAACTAGATTTCTGGCTTAAACTAGGCGATTTAAGTTCAGTATTCTTTTGAAATAAGGTAGGTCTTTCAAGAAATAAAGATCTTTCTTCTTTTTTATTAAAAATTTGTGAGGGCAAATTGATTGATTCAGAATTTGGAGAAACTATCGAATTTATAAATTGTTTGAAACTGTTTTCTTTATTAACGTTATCTTCAGAATTAAAAATTTTTCTTTTTTGTGATTTGTATTTAATGAGTTTTTCATTGTTTTGCGCAGTTTTTTCTGATTGCGAGGAATTACCACAACGAAATTCTCTTTGAGCGCTTGACATTTTCCCCAAATTACAAAATAATTAATTGTACTCACAGACTGGGCCAACAATTAAAATATTGCAACAATTAACAACAATTATAACAACAAACTGAGGTTATAAAACAATCAATTTTTCAGAAAATATCTAGACTGTCTTTTGTTTAATTTAATTGCCCCTTATTGGTTGATAAGTAGTGTATAATGTGTTGCCTGCACCAAAAATTGTAAAATTGTTGTTAAAATTATAAATAACAGTAATTTTATTACAATTTTTGTTAAACTTCATGTAACATTAAGTTTTAATTTATTGAACATATTTAATATTTTTAATAATAAATAATTTGTTGGGTAGGCAACCAACATTACGCAGCCACTTTGCAAGTTGTCTAGATGTTTGAAATAAAAACTGAATTATAAAAAAAATTACAAAAAAGTGTTTTTATCATTTTATTGATTTATACTTTTAAATTAATAATAATTACATAGTTTTTTTGTATTAATGATGCCTTATACTTATGTAGTCAAGTCGAAGAGAAATATTTAATCGGATTGCAATCGATTGGTTTGAAGACTAATAGCATTCTCTTATTTGCCAATATTATGATTTTTTGCCTTATAGATACAAAAACAAATTTTTATCTACAATTACCTTATAATTGAAGTTTTGAGTTATCCAAACTTACGAACCGTATAAAGTAACACTTTATCCACTAGTGGAATAATAAAATCACTTTATTCCACTAGTAGAATAATAAAAAAACACAATCTGAAATCAATCGCGTTCTATTTATTATTAATATTGACATTAACATTAATAATCATTTCGTTTTTTGTTTTATCATATTTCTCTTCGTTTCCATTAATAAGAAGTTTGTAATTGTTATCGGTTCCAGAACGAATAGTAGTTGTAGGAACAACGGACGTCTCCTCTAGTAAGGAACGACTAGTACCAGAAGAACCTTGGATTTTCCTTGCAATATCAAGCTTATTAGATACAGAATCTTCGATATAAGTTTTGCTATGGCAGAGCTCCTCCACCCACCACGTCGTTTAACTGTTGTAAGATTAGTATCTCCATTGACAAGTAAAGTTGTTGAAGTGTGCCTCATACAATGATCGGTATAAGCTTCTGCGTTCGCCAGATTTAAAAACGAAGCAACTTTAGATGGAGCTTTCAATAAAGTGTTAATTCCAACAGGTTGCGATGTACATTCTTGATTAGCGTATCGTAAAAAAAAATCTCTTAATAAATAACTTCTTTGGACGTAAGGACATGTATTTCCTACACTTCTCCACAGTGTTGATAGAAAATCCTTCTTCTATAATTTTGAATTTTCGTGAAACGCCCGTTTTGGTATCTGGTATTGAAATAATCAGGTATGTGCCCCTGTTGTCTACATCATGAATTTTCAAATGTGTCAGCTCACAGCATCGACTGTCACCAGACACCCCCATTATTAATGCAACCTAAAATATTTCAATATTTATTATCTACAATGCCTATGTAATGACAGATTACCTTGATTATCAAATATTGTTTATCGCAAGCCCTTGTCGAAAACTCTTCCACGTGTGCTCTTCCAATATATACTGCAGCTTTCTTTGGCCTGTATTTTCCTCACTGATTTTTCAGATAGGCCATATAATATTTCAGAGAGGCCTTACTTACAATATTTTCCAATGTCTATGTTTTTATAGACCTTTATAGCGGCCTTTATCATTGAGTACTTCGACCACGTGGATGAAATTGCATACCCCTTCTTCAAATTTAAAAAATACGATAGCAGAACTTTCTCATATATTGTCATTACGTCCCGTTCTTCTTTCCATTCATTAAATTCTAAAAATACTTTTCCATTATGTTCCCTCAACTTCGCAGGCAATAACTGGCAAGTCGCTGCTTCAGCTTCCTCAAGAATTGTCTCAGGAACAATACCTATCACTTTCTTCCATTTTCACCAACTTGCACAGCGTTTTGTACAAATGGTGTCGATAAACGATCGAAAATAAATAGCAACGATTCAACACCTTCTATGTTTTTTAGTTAATTCAATGATTTTTGAGGTGGCATCCGCTGTCAGAGTGTAATGTTAAATCATTTTTTGATGACGAGAAGAAATTTTGGCGATTCTGATTTTAAATCGCTGTAACTGTGGAGAAAACGATATATTAGATTCGTGTTTTAGTCGCGTTTTATCCACTTAAGAATATTAGAAGCTTGTCTGCGTCTTGCACTTAAACATTCTTCCGTAGATAAAACGCTGTCTAAAACACGTATACAATAAATAACTATTATTTAAAAAAATAAGTATATTATATTTATCTTAATGTTTATAAAAAAAAACAGAAAATTGCGCGCCTTCAATTGTGAGTCTTCTACGTCTTCTTGGTGTTGTCCTCAGCATTTCTACATTTTATTTGTATTAAACCAAACAATTTGATCCACCAAAAAATGAGTTAATCTAGAAATTTGTGGATCACTATTTTTTAACATGGTTCAACATAGTATTAACTGATTAATATAAAAAAATTTGATTTTAGCTGTAAACAGTACATTTTGCCTTTCAATCTATCTAGTTTTAATTTTTTACGTTATTTTTATTTCTACAAAAAAATTTCTCGCACAAAGATTATTTGGTTGTCTACAGCTATCAAAAACTAGAGGTAGTGTAGAAAAATCTGCATTTGTAAGTTTCACCAATTATGTTATAGTGGTCACCACAAAATTTCAGTCAAAATTGCACATGACAAGGTGGAAATGGGACAATTGGGTAATTCTGCTATAATTGCGAGTATTGGTAATTAACTTGCGCCAGTAACACACAATTTACAATAATTGAAAATTATTTTTATATTTCGGCGCTACATCTCTTGATCGATTGAGCAATCTTCACGGATTAGCCAGGTTCATGGTGGCACCACAAAACATTCTCACCCTTGTAGGTTTTCTTGAAACATTAAAAACTCATCTAAAAAAAATCTCGTAATTTTTTAAGTACTGCTCCAATAAATTAACGTACCACTTGAATTTTTTTGAAAATTGTCGATCAATTGGTACAAAATTAAGAAAAATTTAACAAAAACATTTGTTTTAAGTAAATTAATATCTAATGTGTCCAAATATAGAAAAACAAACCGAAAACAAAATTTTATTAAAGTTACGCCGTTATAAAAGTTACAGAAAACATCTTAATATCGCGTATTTCCACCTTTACTTTGAATAACCGCTGCACATCTTCGTTCCATACTCAAAATTAACGAACTTATGTCTTCTTGATTTAAGTTAATCCAAATTTCATTTAGTTGAGGATCTACCTCTTGAAGATGGACAGGAGGATGTGGAAGATTTTTTAAACGTTTCCCGAGAATGTGCCAAACATGTTCAATAGGATTCAGGTCAGGGCTTCGAGCTGGCCAATCCAAAACATTGATTTCTGCCTCATTCAAGTAATCTTTAACAATTCGGGCAGTGTGGGGTTTTGCGTTATCTTGCATTAACAAAAAATTTGGACCAATATAAGGGGCATATGGTACGACATGCTCTTCAAGAATGTCTGTTATGTAACGGTCCGCATTTATAGAGCCATTATTTACAACCACTGACTCCGTGCGAGCTTGTAAGGAAATACCACCCCAAACCATTACTGAGCCTCCACCAAACAATGTGGTATTCTGAATGTTACACTGTGCGTACCGCTCATTTGGTCTACGATACACACGAACACGTCTATCGCAATTGTAAAGGCAAAATTTTGACTCATCCGTAAAAAGAATAGACTTCCAATCCTCTCTTTGCCAATTTATGTGCTCTCTAGCAAATTCTAATCGGGCTCTGCGGTGTTCTGCAGTCAATGCAGGGCCACGAGCAGGAATATGGGGTGTTAAATTATCCTCCTTAAGTCTTTTTCTAACAGTTTCGGTACTGATTTGAATTCCTTCTACGTCACGGAACTCAGTTTGTAGCTTCCTGGTGGTTACAAAGCGTTCCCTTAGCGCAGATATTCTTAAAAATCTATCCTGGATAGGAGTGGTTTTCCTTTTTCTTCCTTGCCTAGGTCTTCTGAGGTGACTTCCTGTCTCTCTGTACCTTTGTATCATACGCGAAACTGACGTATGAGATACACCAAATCTTTCACCAATTCTTCTGTAGCTCCATCCTTCCTCCAACAAAACCACAGCTTGGGCGCATTCTTCTCGAGTCAAATTCCTCATAATGTTTTTATTATTGTTTCAAATAATAAAAACTATCTTCAGAACGGCAAATTCCAATAAGAATAAAACGAAATTACAAATTAACACAATTTAAAAAGGAAAATTATTTTAAAATTTCTGCTTAAAAAACTATTAAACTCAAATTTCTGACTTTAATGTCAAAACTTTTATTACAATGGGTAACTAGATTATAGCTTGATTGAACCTTCTCAACCAAAGTTCTCAAATGTACATAGTTTTAATTTTTTTACTTTATTTTCAAGTAGTGCGTTAATTTCTTGGAGCAGTGTATATTGTACATTTTTTTGGATCTATAGTTTTGACTGTAATATATAAAAAACTTTTAAAAAACTGAAAACTTTTAAACTATCTACAATTTTGTACTTCTTTAGTCATCATCAGATTTCTCTAATCGTTTTCTATAAGAATATGCCTAAAAATTTTAATTATAATCATTAATTTTTAACGATCACAATATCAGATTATAATAAAATGAAAAATTGCTCAAAAAGAAGTCGTTAAAGTCAAAAAATTTCAAATTTAATTATTTCTATTTATTCAATCTTCTAGATTATTTTCTTTAAAACTCCGGCAAACATTTAAAAATGGGTCACTCTTAAAATAATTAAAACGAACACACTTTATTTGTGATACATTATTATGCAAAGCAAAATTGGTCAGGTCAGGTCAGATTAAGGGTGGGTTTATAAGGGTGAAATAAGTAAGTAATTACACACTCACATCCTAGACCGAAGTAGACATCATCAAAATCAAGCTTGTTTTAAAAAAAAAATCGGTTAAAAAATACCAACCGCTGATAAAAATAAGAATTATTTTTAGAAAAAAATATAAGTACATAGATTAACTAAAAGAGTGTTTACACATTCAAAATAAAGTATTACTCGATCCACTTTTCCTGTTTAAATTTCAGTGGAAAACCCTGTGCTCAAGGAGGTGGTAGGATCAACATGGTTTTACCACGAAAATTTGGGTAGATTGTTCTCAAAACGACATCCTGTAGTAGTAATAAATTAGAATTGTTATCACATTTTATATTTATATTTTTTTGTATATTGTTTTCTATTTGGAAAAATAAAGTCACGATACGTCGTTAAAATTTGTTAATTCTAATTTGTTACTCATATATCACTGTCCAATTACCAAATGTGCTAGTGAATCAGTAATAACTAATGTTTTAATTCTCAATTCTTAAACAATTTAGATATGGGCTAATGAGCTAATTTCAAGTTGAGATAATACCGGTAGTATCTTCGTTTACATAAAAAAAAAATTAAGACGCGGAGTTCTGATTAGTTGTGGTTACATGAAAGTATTAAAATTTGCGATACTACCGGTAGTATTTCAACTTGAAATTAGTCTATCAAACTATGTTTAAAGCTACATGAGATATATAGAAACTCTGATCAGTCTAATTTTAAGCTTATAAGCTATGTTAAAGGTCTTCTAAAATTATTTAAAAAAAAAAAATGAGTTTTTCGTATATAGAATAGACTTCTTCATACGACTCTAAGTATTTAAAAATTGGTTTATTGGTTTAAGAAAGTCAATCAAAAATGCCAACATTTCTAGAAATTTTATTAATTTGCTCTAAAAAGTTACCCAAAACTGCACATTATTGGCGTGGTGTCAGATAGTTCTTAATTTTTATCTTTTCAAATGTAGATGGTTTTTTAAGACCTGTTTTGACAGTTTTTGCAAATTTTTTTGTTTTTTTTGGCCATAATTATTTCTAGTTTGTGAATTAACATCAAATGATCCGGCTCAAAGCATTGCTGATATTAATTTTGTAAAATAACGATAACTCTGACTCGTGATTTCTATATTCTATTAAAATAAAAATATATATCAACAACTCCAATAATATAAGAAATGCTTTAAGCACTTTGTACATAGATTATATAGAGAAAATTGACACTTGTTAAACCAATATAAGCGTTTCGTAGAAAGCGCCCTCTCTAAATTTGGATTTGTTGGTAAACTGTTGATACTACGAGTACAATACGGTTCAAAAAATGGTTTAAATTATTTCTATTATTAATATTATTTAAAAAAAAGTTAGTGATAAGGTTTAGGTTTTGCGATGTAAATTTTGATTCACAGACTCGTTTATAGATAAGATCGCCAAGGGTGGTCGAAAAATTATCATACTGCTTTGACAATTCTACTGATTAAAGCACCTCAGCTGCTACGTTGCGTTTTATGATAGGTACTATAAATTTATTTCTCGAAGCAGATCACATTTTGTCATTCACTCATTCACTATAGAAGACACCATCCCTGTTTCGAACCGGAATAATTTAAAAAGATCGCACCTCATAAATGAAATCATAAAATTTTACGACTTTTAAGGGTTGCACCATTTTATCCATGCAAAAACAACGTCACAACTTTAAAATTTATGTGGGAAAGTTAATCATAATCGCCTTATAAACTCGCTTTCGTTGAAATTGTTCAATATTGCAAAATGCGACAGTTATTAGAGATCGCACAGCGTTATGCGGGATTTTTGTGCGATCTTAAATACCAATCTCGGATTGTAAGAGCGCCGATCAAGGCATTAAATCGAGGAAAAATTTCGGTTAACGATTTATTAAAGAACGGGAAAAGCAATTGATCCGAACAAAAACCTCTTGTAAACTGTGACTTTATCAATTTGGAAGATCTCGACCTTTTGTGGCACAAAACTGACTTTGATGTGTGATAGCTAAGAGCTATTGTTAGAGACGGTTCCCGCAAATACAATAAATTTGTCACAATTTTAATATAGATATTCTAAAGACCACTTGTGTCTAGAGAGCTACTCCACAAGAGGTAGGTTTTGAAACGGCCGTTGTGGGGCAATGCGGTTAGACAGTAGGAACAATACTAAGTGGTTTATACGATTGTAGTTTGTAGTTTTATTGTATCGCAGCTGCGATTATGTCTCTTGAATAAAAATTAGTTATGTGTCTGTTGGAATGATCGCATTGTCTGTATTATAATGTTTTAGACCGCATTTCAAATTATGCACAAAAAACTAAAACAATGACAAGATAAAGTCACGTCGTGGATTTCATCATGCAGATATAACAAATGTCAAAATTGACAGCCGTCAAATGATCAAATCAGATATTCCCACGGAGGAAACCTCGTCTTTTATTTATTGCACATTATCCTAAACAGTGGTTTAATGTTACTCATTGTTTATGGCACTTCAAGAAACAAAGTGAATCATTTACAATGTTTTGTCTATTATACTTATTAGGGTGACGCAGTGTTCAATTACTGAGCTTTAATCCAAAGCTTTCTAAGGGTGATAATCGGTGCTTTTATCCTCAGTGGCAATATTTCAACCCCCTCTGGACCAGTGAAATATGCTGGTTTGAGCTCCTGCGGTGCTATGCGTGTTAGCCAAGGGTGATTTTTTTTCGATGACCACTCGTGCCGTAATGATCACTTTTGTTCTCATGACTTCATCTTGATTATGAAATAAATTAGAAACATTTTTCGCAAAGATGGTAAACACTAAAAAAGAAATTTATGTATAAATTTTATTCTGTTTTATTATTTACCAAAATAAGCAATTAATTAAACACTACTGACGATACGAGCTAACAGTATCAAGATCTTGTCCAATATGCTCTGTAACAACTGGATAGATAGCTGGCCCTCGTAATGGCAACAAGAAAATTGTGACCTTCTCCTTATCATTATTCTGCTTTCTAGGCTTCTTTTCCAAATTTTCCTCAACGTACATAAACTTTGCTTCAAACTGCTTCTTTTCATCTAAAATGTCTTTCTTTAAAAAAATCCAAAATACAAAATTTTTCTATAATATTTTCCGTTTTTCATGTCATCGTTTTACATCTTTTTAAAGCTTTATTTATGTTTTCTTTTCTTTCAGTTGTAACTTTTCATGTTCTTCTTTTTGTTTCAATCGTATTTTTTTATAATCCATATTTTCAATCGTTGTTTCTCAAGCATTTTTAGAATATAATTTTTTGTTCTCTTAGAGAAGAGTTAAATAAGACCTCTTTGTCTCATAAACATTGTGTTCAATCATTTTTTCTAAAAAACTTTTTTGTTTTTCTTAAATCTTCAATTGTTTTTTTTTTATTCTGCATTCAGTTGGTCTTACACCAATCGACCTTTCCCAAATACCTCATGTTATGTTTTATAATTTTTCTTTGCATTTCTTTTTCTTTCAGCAGACATCTGATCTTTTAAAATTTTTCTAGAAATTCGAATTGGTCTTTTTACCAGTTATTGTTTCTCAAAATCTTCTGAAAACTTTCTTGTTTTTTGAGAATCTGTTTGTACTCTTCCTTTTGTCTTCGAGCTAACGTTAAACTTATAGAATTTTTTTGTGCACTTCTGTTTTTACCACTCGTCCTTTCCCAAATTCTTCTTTTTATTTTACACGTCTCTAAAATCTTTTTTTGTTCTTTCGGATTCGTTTTTTTGCTTTTTCAAAACTTCGTTTTGTTATTTTATTTCATCTAATTGATGATTTTATTCCTGTTAGTCAAGCTTCTTAAACAAATACCCAGTTTGTTTTTTTATTGTCTTTGTCTGATTTTCTGATGTAGAACTCACAGAAATAAATAATTTGGATTTCCATCGAAACATTTTTTTGCTAGCTTTATAAACACATAATTCAAATTATAATCTAGCAGGTCATGATAAAACATTTTTTACTTATTTGCCGTTGTTTGTCTTTTTTTAACACATTGATGTCTATGTTGCTATGTCATATAGATTATGTGGTAAACAGAGACAGATAAGACCATTAAAAAGAAAAACAAACTATATAAAAATGTATACAAAGCCTACTATAAGACAATTAAGGTCAGATCCAATTTCTGATCTTTCCTGTGACGTCACAAACGTAGACAAAGTGTTTGAGCAAAAAAAAAATTTTGTTAAATTAAATTCTTAATACTTATATTAAAAAATAATAAAAAAAGTTATTAAAATATATTACAGAAAATATTGAAAGTTACAGTGAGTGCTGGCTTTGGTTTAAAACACTCTACAAACGGACAAAAAACAAACAATAGTAAAAAGTTGTAGAAAATTAAATTTTGGCTTAAGCTCCTCGCGAAAATATTTTTAACTGTTAGTTTAGAGCCTAGAAACGCTTGTAGATGAGAAAAAGCTAAACAATCCTTCTCATATTTATTCTAATAATTAAGGCCAATTAGCAATATTTTTTTAAAATGCAAAAATATTTTTAAAATCTTATACCCACTAAAGCTGCACAAGTAGCTGCCTATGATGTCACTTTATTAAAAATCATTTTTTTACTTACATCTTCTTGGTTCTGACGCATCAAAATCTTATTTTTTTTCCTTGTGCTGCAATGGTAACACATTTTTTGTTTGTTTAAATTTGTTTGTTTGTTTTAAGCAAAATATACTTTAATTTGCTTTCTGTCCAACAAGTTTTTTAATAAAACTTATAAATTGTTTATTTATATTGCCATTACAGAGTTAAGATTGTTAAAAAAAAATAAACATCTTTGTTGTCTAGACCTTCTTCTAAATTACTGATTCAAAAGAAATATCAAGTAAGTAGATGTGACATTCCCAATCCTCCTCGACTTAACCAACCTCATGGGCTAATTTTTTTTTAAAACGTTCTATTTGAAATTATATACTCATCATTAAAACATTTACAATAAATTTTTGGTTGCTTATTGTCGAATATTAAAAGTTTAATGGACTGATTTCAAGTTGAGATAATACCGGTAGTATCTTCGTTTTCATTAAAAATTAAACAAATTCGAGGCTGTGATTGGATGCTGTCATAGAAAAGTATTAAAATTTGTCATACTACCGGTAGTATCTTAACTTGAAATTAGCCTATTAGTTATTAAGTTGTTTCTATTTTTCTAGTTTCACGTTCAAAATAATAACTTTGTTAGACACTTTACTCACGTTTGACTTTTTTAAATCAAAATTTCTTCTTAATCTTTTAATTCGCAATTTTTAAACAAAAGAATTTTGTTCGAGACTTGTATTTTCGAGCTATCGACAGAAATACAAAATTTTTATCACAAAAAATATTTCAAAAACGGGGCTGTTGGTATCATTGATTACTAAAATATCTTAAAATATAAGATTTCTGATGCAGAAATCTTTGAGAATTCTGGGTCTGTATCTATTTTTGTACAATGATACTTTTACTAAGTACTTTTTGGATTTTTGAAAAATGTCCTATTATTTCTCAAATTTTTAACTGATAAAATAATTACAATTATTATTTATAAAACTCATGACAGGTACATAATGATCTTGAAATGTATTTAGAGTGACACAAAATTGTTAGAACATTTTAAATCTGTTTTTAATTCAGTTCTGAGACTTGTACTTTTTGAGATATCAGGAAATCTAAAACTTTTATCACAAAAGTGTTTTTCGAAAATAGCTGTTTCCAACCTAAATTACCAAATTTTCTTAAAATATATGTCTTTCGACCTAAAAATTTTTGAAGATTTGTTTTTTGAGATACTCACCAAATTTTCATCACAAAACTGTTTTCAAAACTATCTGTTGACAACCTGATTACAAAATTATCTTCTACTGCAAGAATTTTGAGAATTCAAAATCTGTCATCATTTTTGTTCTGTGATAAATATTTTTTGAGAGGTCGACCAATATTTCACAATTCTCAAATTCCATTTAGACCAATTATATTTTAAGTAAAAATTTTGAGAACTGGCTACATAATGACCTCAAAAATTACCAGTACAGTTTAAAGTAGTCATTAATTTTGCTCGTAGATTGTATTTTTTGATATAAAGCACAAGAAATTTTTTATTTAAAAATTGCTAATTAAAAAGCCTGAAAAAGCTTCGATCCAAATAAAAACAAATCGTCGGCAAAAATTCAACAAACGTATTATGTAGATAAGTTGTAGATGAAAAAATAATTGATTAAATACAGTAAAAACTTCCAATAAGTTAGAATAACGGTTTCCCACCAAATTGAGCCAATAATGCATCTACCCTCAAATTGCATAACCAAAGTGGAATCCTGCCGGGCCGATGGTAGATAAGGACATAGAGACCACCCCGTTCACACGCACTGGAACAACCGCAGCATATCCATCTGGACTGGAGGCAATAAAACTCAAATTTTACGAAGTGAAATAAGTTTTGTGACAAAGAAATTAACATATGCGTTCTCCTCTATAAAAATCACCTTTTCTAAAATTTAAATTTAGCTGCATTCGTTTGCAAACTTTATTATTGCTTGTGTCGTCCAACAAAATAAACCTCGAATATTAGTGCAAGCCAAACAGTGATTATAAAAATGAATTTATTTTCTCGTACTGTCCGATTTACGAAAAAAATCCTTATCTCCATCTTAATTTGAAAAACACATCGAGTGTATTTATGGTGGTAATTATTTTTAACCAATGCGGCACAAAGTGTGAAGTTAAGAGATTTTTAAGTCTGATAAAATTGTAAAATCTAGTGGCAAACTTATTGTTATAGCGTGATGGTGGTGTTAACGTATCGCTTGACAAATCTATAAAATTAAATTGATTTCAAGTGCGGGCAATGATGTAACATTTGCAAAGCCATTATTTCGAGGGTATAATCCAACAAAGTTAATTATATCCATCAATCCAAATACGGTGAAGTTTAGATAAGAAAAGGTGGCAAGAAACGGCAGAATGTGTAAGAAATGTGTGATAAGAGGCAATTATTGCAGGGTAGTCCAATTCAGACTAATTGTGGATAGAGTAACTCACTTATCAGACGCTGATAACGCTGACCGTTTAGCAGTAAATTGATGAGGGTCCACACTTATTAAAACGATGCTATAAGTACAGTTACAAAACCATAAACCGGAACTTTATTATCAACTCAAAAAAATTCAACAATTTTTATCAATATCTTCACCCTTAGAAACCTTCTTCTTCTTTCGGGACTTCCCCTCAGATCTAGCGCGTCTCAAAGTGACAAAAGCCTCAAACCGCTTCTCCTCCTCGGTCACTTTCCTCGCCTTAACTTTGCTTTGCCCTGCTTTAACAGTATTCAAGCTTTTTCCATCATCAAACTTCAGAGTCTTCTTCACAGGCAAGAGAACTAAGCGACTCTGGTACTCCTTCAATCTTTGGACGTTACCCGCAAGTGACTCAATGCACTTATTCCTCCTTCGATGGTCAACAGCAATTCCAAGAGTCCGTGCCTGTTTTCCATTCATGCCGGCTTGCTTCAACTCCTGAAGAGTAAAACCTCGCCCAGCTCGAACTTTACTGTTGTACCGAGCACTGGGGCAATGCACCAGAGGCCGAAGCAGTTTAGTGGGTTTTGGGGCTGTCTGGCGCGCCTTCTTCGCACGCAAAACCTTGCGGCGGAGCTTCCTCGAAGGCTGGTCGAACCAGATCTTCAAAGTGCGGTGCCACTTCTTGTGGAAGTGCCCGTTGGGGATCATGTTATTATGGCGAACCATTTTTCAGCTTCAGCTGTAAAAACGAAAAAATGGAATTTCGAGAATTGAAGATTAACATAACCTTAAAGTAAAATCGGAAATTTTTTGACCAAAAGTGGTAAAAACACCCCTAAATCACAGAAAAATTAGAAGTAAATCACGTACCTTTCTCTCTGAGGGTTAGTTTTGCTTTAAAAACCAAGAATATGTAACGGAAAAGTAGAGTTTTCGAAAGACAGATTGAAAATCTTTCAAGATGAACGCCGTTGGAAATTAACCAATCAGGTTAGGTCAAATTAGGTCCAATCAGATCTGTAAGTTAGTGGCGGCATATTTAAATTTGTTTTTTGTACATGCTTCCAAAAACAGTTATTTTACAAACTATTTTGAGTCCGTAAAATAAGTCTTTTTCGGACTGAATCCCAAAAAGTTGCCATGGCAACTTTTGAGGATCACTTGGGTAAATAAAACATAATGGTTGAATATGAGAATTAAGAAACTTTATTAAATGTAATATCCAATAGTTACAGCAAGATTAGGTTTGCAAGGTATGTACATTAATAACAAAAAAATTGTTATAATATTTAATAAATACTTATTCCGCAAAATAAAAATAAAATAAACAATTTTGCGCATCCTCAAATCAGTTACCTCCAAACGAAATACCCGAGCCTGAGAGTGTCGTGTTAATTTCTTTTAACGTTGCAACTTCGGTAGTAACAGATATTTTGTTATTCGCTAATGATTTATTGGTTTCCTTGTCTCCTTTTAACTTTCTGCTCATCTCTTCTTCTTCTCAATTGATTCCTCTATATGTATATGACTCTGCTGTTGATGATGACTTGGAGTTAGTAATTATTTAGAATAAAAAGACGATGACTTTGTGAAAAACTGACTTCTACTTCCTAACCATTTTAACGAAGATAAATCAACGTCAGCATCTGCCGCCAGAATCACAATTTTTTTTCGAAAGCAATGTCCTGTATATTCTGTCGAGTTTGGTAGTTTCAGAAATTTAGCTACAATAGAGGGCATTTTTCCAAAAAAACGAATTTTTACACGGTATACCGTACATTTTTTATTACGATAAAAAATAAAATTGGAATCGTGCTCAATTTTTGCTGGTTGAAGTCAAACATATTTCTGGTATACTTCTAGAGGGTAACAGCCTCGCCTTCAGCTACCACTAGAAAGACAATGTTTATTAAACGACTGGAAAGCGGCAGTTTTATAAAAAATTAGTGCCTACAATAGCTCTACACTATTTCTTATAATTTGTGCATGTTATCTATTTTATTTACTAATTTTATTTTAGGTAAAAAAGTAAAACTTTGTGTTCTGAATAGATATAATACTCTGTTTTAGCACTGAGTACTCTATAATGGCTAAAATAGCACTCAAATAAGTTTTATAATAGACTTTTCAAAGCACAAATTATAAAAAAAATATAAAATTGGTGGCATGTTTAATACTTTATATGCTGCTATTTGTTACTACTTAAAATGTTATAGCAGCTTTTAATTACGCAAAGCAAATCAGTTACAACAACCTTTACATACTGGTTTAACAGTTAAAGTCTTTTAAATTCGGTCGAATAGGGGTAACCACAGTACGATTCATTTTTTATAAAGCGGCAAATAAGCCACATCGTAACAAGATTCGCTAGGGAATTAGCCTTATTAGTTTATAAAGCCGCAATAGAACGACACAAGAGCGAGCATGACTTGAATTTGCTCAAACTGTTTGCCAAGTCTGCTCTTGCGCTGTTCTGTCAAGCAGCTTCATAAATTAAAGCTAATTTTTTTGCAAATTTTATTAGAATGTGGTTTATTTGCCGCTTTACAAAAAATGAATCAAAGTATGGTTACCGCCCACCGACTACTCTTATTATCAACGTTTCATTGCTCTGAAGATCTTCGAATAAATTGAACGAAAAGTCGGCCTAAAAGTTTTGTTTGATTTATAAGTCACTGTTTTTGGGTAAAATATTATTTACCAGCAATATTGCCATCAGCCATCTTGTAGAAAAGTGTCGACTTACCAGTTTTCAAGAAGGCTTCAACGAAATATTTGACATTAAACTAAGATAGTGTTGTTTGCATAAATAATTATTTATAAAATTCCAAACAACATGTTATAATTTTGCTTTTTTGTTTGTATGTGAAACGAATAGAAATATAGAATTGGAAGGAAAGTTTTCAGCTGCTTTCACACATCTGCTTGGAATAATATCTATTTCCAGGACTGGACTAGTAATTTTGTATTTATTACGTATTTTTTTCCAATCATTACAGCAATAATAATTCGTTACAAAACGTGACTTATCCGACACGATCGGTTAAGAAAGTTTAAGAATGAGTGTTGTATCAGATGTAGATACGATCTTCCTAGCAAAATATTAAAGGGTTGCAGCTTGTGCAGCCTTAACACCTAATGATCTCTCTCAGTTTGAATTCTGACGGATTCAGATAGGATCTTGTAGCAGTCGAATGCAACATGATGTTCCATCACTAGACAAAAATAAATATTTTATTGAGTTATCAGAAGAGAAATGTCAGTTGAATTTTCTAATAAATTGCCATTCGATTTGTAATAAATTAAATGATTAAACTGGTTATTTTTACTACTGTAAATATGTAAAACAGTTAAATTTCCCCTTCGTAAAGATAGTTAGAATAGAAACCACCTGTACGAGCTTATCAAAGTGCAATTTCTAGAGTGTATGCGGGCACGTGTCACAGTTTATTTTCAGTTTTGTTTTTTTTTTTAAACGTTCATCAGACTTGTTGGTAATTAGATAATTCATCTTAAATATGTTTATTAACAAATAGTTATTAATACCTCACACAGAAACTTGAACTATATTTTATTAAAGACTGCTTTCTTTTGATTTAATAGGGGGCGAGCCAACTATACGATTTATAAGAAAATAAATTAGAAATGTTGGCAAGTTCAGGCGCCTTCTGAAATATTTACAAGACTCTACATTAATTGTAAATTTCAAAAAGAGTAATTAAAATATTACAAAGCGAAATCTTGACTCGTATGAGATTTTTTAAATAGTCAACAATACGATTTTATCAGATATAAAAAAATTTCTTTGTAGTTTTGATATTATCACTGGTAGAAGAACAAAAATGATACCTCTTGGCTTCAGTTAGAATTGTAATTACAATATATAAATACTAAGATAAGAATCGTATGTTACAAGCTTGACTACTGAAAAATTTGTACAGCTAAAGCAATCAGATTCATGCATAATAAACGAAAAAAATTTCTAAGAGAAGTCCTAGTTGTATAATGATCTGATTTAGATGTGTAGAAAATAATCCGATAAGTGGTTTAATTACTATAAAACCAGAATGTGGCAAAATTTATTTGATTCTGGTTTAATGATGTAACTCTGCGATAACTGACATTCCTGAGATAAGGCCAAGAACAGCCAAACTTCCCAATCAAGCCGCGAAAAAATATGTTGGTGGCGCAGATGTAAGCACCTCGTTTTATTTTATACAAGTTTTATTACAGTTTATCCAAGTGGACTTTTATTTCCTTTCAAGTTGCTCACTTTTGCACTTGTCCTACCACAACTGCCGAGATGTTACCATGGTCAAGGTAAGCTGGTCAGCTGTTGTCGACTTTTTCAGGCAAATTTTTACAGGAAATTCTAACGTCGAACTAATAGGTGCGCTTGCAGGGCAGGACTCGGCCTGATTAAAATTTCAACTCGGTATTTATCGGACAGATGTGAGGAATGCCCCCTCAAGTCAAACACCGACTTCTGGAAATTGTTCTAATTGAGTTAAGCGCAGAAACAGTAAATTACATTGACAGCGGCACAAAGCCATGTCAGAACTTAACAATCCTTATTATTCTACTGAAAAATCCTCGCTGTAGGTAGATTGCATCCGATTGAGAACTAAATAAAGTTTCAAGTTTTACACCTGTTTTCTTGTTGCAATCGCAATTACATTCAGTTTGTAAGTTATAGCGATAATTTAAAGCCGATTTTACCCCTACTGAAGCAATATGTTTTATTGACAAGTTTAATGCTTGTTCTACAGGTTTCAAGTCAACATTTAACATCAATCTCGTACCAGAGGCAAAAACAAATTTATTAAATATTTGTCAAAAGTTTTTTCGAAATACAACTCTGTATCAAGAGATAACTTGCATCCTGCATACTGTAATAGACAACTCTATTAACATTAACTAGCAGCTTCAGACAGGAAGGAGTACGCTAACCTAAAAACCTAGAAATGATGTCTAGCGTGAGTCTAGCACTTGTCTCCGAGACTAGTTCTAGTCGCATCACGATGCAAACCAGACCTGTTGACAACATCGTTATCTTATCAATTTTTCGTCATTTATTTGTCAAAGTGGAAATTGTTGAACATATGAAAAAACATTTTTGTAACTGACTTTTTTTACCGCCAAAATTGTATAAAATTAGAACTATACAGTAAAAAAAGAGTACAATCAAACTTTAATAATTCGGATACTTATTTAACTTACAAATTACATAATTATTTATCTCAGTAATTACTATTTATTAATATGTACTTAAATAACTAGTAATTAATTTAAATAAGTATTCAGAAGCGTTATAAACATAAATAATCCAAGACATTGAAATATACATAAAGCACAACTAGAAACTTGCCTTTGGGTAATTAATTTAGTTAAATTTGCTGTAATATTTTGAAAAGTTCACTATTTTGAGTACTATCAATTTTTTTCTACAATAACATCGTTAACAAACGGGTTGTTTTACAGCATCTTCTTTTTGTAGCCACTGTAGCCAAAATTTGTGTTTAAGGCCGCTTTCCTACTCATAATAAAAATAATTCTAGTCATTGCTATTCGTGATTTCTTCATTTAATTAATTAAACATTCTTTATTAATTAAAGTGTTGAGGCGGCTCCAACTTATAAAACGGATATAGTAGTGACTCGTAGAAATAAACAACAAGTGATTAAATTAAAAACAAATAATTTATTAAACAAAAACAATAAATAGGTAAATTAATAAAAATTAACATCTATTTTTGTTGTCTTTCTTTAAACGAAGAACAACATTAACTATTAGGATATTAGTAGTAGATAAAAGGGAAAAATAGCTTTCAGAAAATTTTTCAGTGTTTTAGTGTATTAAAAAAAACAGTTGTTGGTGTTTAAACAAAATAAACTTTTGCTAAAACTAGTGTTGAAATCTCCAATAATCTGAAGACCAAACTTGTGAATGAGATCTAGATGTTTCAGGCTAGTTTTAGAAGCTGTGACAATTATAACTTTAAACCTAACTTTTGACTCTGTAAACAGAAGCTTTTTTACAAAAATAGTAATCTAAGGTCTGTTTGCTAGTCCTTGAAAAAGAGGTCCAACAAGAATGTGCTAAAAGAAATCGTTGTAGAAAAGGATCGGTGATTTTTTTTTCAAAAGTGTTTCAAAATTTAATCTACCAAAAAAGTTCTATAAAGGAAAAAAGCTCGTACTTGATCTTTTCAGAAAAAGTCCTGAAAATATAACAAAAAAGGTCCTGAAGACGCTATGACTAGTAGTACAGAAAAAACTGGTATGTAAAATTTAAGAAAAAGCTTCGCAAAGTTTCGGTTCTTCTGAAGTCCAGAAGTTAAGAAGCACTAAAAAATCTAACTAGTATTTTTGTCTCTGAAATAATCGAGACTATTGTATCTGGCTAACTCTAATTATCTCATAAATACCAAAAAATAATTTCTTAAAATTTGTTCATTTTTTTTTATAGGTATACGAAAATCTAAGAAACAACTAATCACAAAGTATCCAAAAATTTTAAAAATAAACACTTGGTTCTACTAGCACGGTAAGAAAAATGGCGAAAAAGCTCAAACACGTTGTAGAAGTCTGTTTATATAGAGTGAGGGATATATGGGAGACCCTCAAGAAACACAAAAATTTATTTAAAAAAATTCAATACTTTTTTGGAATCATCCCACTAAAGGATCTTTGCGACTTTTGACACACCCTATAGAGCCCACAAAAAAATAAAAATAGGTGTAAATCAATTTCAAAACATTGCAGGTTAGGGATTATACCATATTTTTATTATAATTTTTGATCAAAGGTTGCCACAAAAAATTAGAATCCTAAAAACGTAGCGCCTAACTAATTTCACTTAATAATAAGACCTCACTCGACGTTTTATGTTTTCGAACACATTGGTGAGAGTTGCATGAGTAATATTGTTTATCTCTTCCTGAATTTGATTATTTGGTTGTTTAATATCATTGACATTCTAAAAATATTTTGAAAATGTATTTCGAAACTCGTCGAAACAAAATCTGGATGAGTAAACCCACTCTCCGTTTGCTAAGTGCCTATTACGAAAATATAATTCTAACAAAAAAAAATCTGTTCTGCAGTAAACCCCCTAACAGTGACGGCAAAATGACATTTATTGAGTGAATTAATTTAGGCGCTACGTTTTCAAATTTTTTATTTTATATAACAATTTATAATCAAAAATTACATTAAACATATGGTAGAAGGGTCAGGTCAAGTGAGTTACTTTGTTAAAAATTTAGTTGCTACAAGGCCATGACTCTTCTAACATATGTTTAATTTTGCCAAAATTTAAAAAAAAATTTGCCAAACATGAGCTGTAAAAGGTAAAATAAGTTATAAAACAGCAATTTTTAAATTTTTGTATAAATAAAAAAGTTGAATTCTTAACTTTATCTTTTTATGAGTAAACTAAAGAGCAATTGAGAAGTTTTCAAGTGTGATTGTTATGCCAACACACATTATTAAGGCTAAAATTTAAGCAAATAAAATCTTAAATATTGGTGCCTTTAAAATACAATTTAGGCACATTAAATTCGATATTTTAAACATTAATTTTTTTTTCTATAATTTTTAAAGTCTACCTAATACATATATTAATTTTCACAATTGCATTTCTTAAATTTATAATAATATTATTTCTTAAAATTTTGTTTTTAAATAAAACAACTTGCAAGCTTAAAGCACTCAAATTAAATTTTTTGATACTATTTGAAAGCTTTTAAAAGACGATTATATCATATCGTTACAATAAATTCCTAACTTTGTAAATAAACTCACAAAATTGCTTTAAAATTTGACTCTCTAATTTATAAACGTGTCTCTTCAAATTAATTTTTTGTCAACTTGCTGATAACTATTAAATAAGAAGGCACCGACAAAGAAACTTGCTTTTGTTATTTACAAAAATGCTAATCATTATTGTAGCCTTCATAGACTTAAGTCTCCTCGTTTGTCAATTTATGAACTACTCAAAATATAAGAAACTATCTTGAAACACGGTTCGCAACCATCCTTTTCTTTTTAATAAAAATTGCATTTACTGTCTTACAAATTTCAAGATGTAATTGTGACCATATTTGTAAAGCTATTTATACGGCACATTAATATAAAATTATTGTCATTTCAAGACCTTTTGAATAATATTAAAATATTTAAATTTGGTTAGTCTTAAATTCTTCTTGAAATTAAAATACTTCCAAAATCTTCAAGAAATGAAATTCCGAAAAAATTAACAGTATTTGTATAACATTAAAATACTTTTATAATAAATATATAAAAATTTTAAGATAAGATCGAAATGTAACAGAATCGAGCAGGCTGTGCCATCGTAACTGTTGTAGTGATGTGTTTAATGTTAATACCTACTTCCACGGTTTGCTCGCTTCAGTTACATTTTATTCTTAGGTTATAATAAAAATATTTTTGTATGTTTTAAGGTGATTGCTCTTAACGTAAAAAACTGCATTTTAAGCTAAAATTTGCCTAAAATGATTTCTTAGTGTCTATTCTTTCTTTCTCTGCATAAAACTGCATAGAGTTT
The DNA here is from genome assembly GCA_029207805.1 of Tribolium confusum. Classification (NCBI taxonomy): domain Eukaryota; kingdom Metazoa; phylum Arthropoda; class Insecta; order Coleoptera; family Tenebrionidae; genus Tribolium; species Tribolium confusum. Next base: position 6,377,286 of record JALGAY010000004.1, read on the forward strand.
ACTCCGATATTGCCTAAAATAGGCTCTAAAATTCTATTTTAAACAATATCAGAGTAATCTTATTTATATTTTTATTAGAATTTATATATTTTTATTAAATGCTGGATTTAAACAGTAGTTATTTTTGCTTTTTAAAGCTTTTAAGTAGATATTTTTAATTCATAAAATTTGCTTGTTTATACTGAATGCAGAACATCTTGGAAAATAATTAGCTTATAGTTATGAATAACCAACTTTTATATTATGCAGTTATGCACGCCACTGGTTTCTTATGCAAAACAGCGATCTACAATCACAACTAGCCTTTATAAATCAATATTGAAATAATTATTACTTGTTTTTGCACCCAGTAGAAGCTGCTGTAATAAAATTAATCCATGCAAAGCCCACGCATCTTATATGGTACGACAGTTGACAGTACGTTTTGGTGCTATCCATTATCCAAGATAAATTCTCGTCAGACAAATTAGAAAATTTTCTTTTAATTTTGTTCTCATAAATATGCGTCTACTTATTGTTAACTAACCAAGCTTCCATTTACGGCCACATTTATATTTGTCAAAATGTGGATAAGTAACTTACGTCAAAAAGTTCAGAGAATGCAGTTCAATCAATTTCGTTTCCTTTTAAAGAAAGAATTTGGAGCGTAATGGTCGGCGTTCCTTATAAGGACGAAAAAAGGACACGCACACAATAGAATTGTTTCATAAAGAATTTAAAATAGAATATTTGAGTAAATAAATTAGAAAATGTTTGCTTTATGTGCACCTTTCTAACAAGTACCTATGTACATTCTAGATACCTTTAATGTTGGAGTAATTACGAGCGTGTGCCAACCATGAGGGTACAGGTGATAACATTTTTTCCTAGTTTGTAACGTGCGCTAGCAACTTGTTTAACGGCTGCGAGTATTGATTGAACTAAAACAAATTTTTGGTCAATCTCCTTCTGAATCTATCCTTTCACACCTTGGCTGTTTAAAAAAACCGCATGCTCCTCTCCTGAATACATGGACCACCTCAAAGCCGACTCAAGCTGTGAAATATTATCACTTTATTATTCTTAAGAATCTAATCTGCGTCAAATCTGACGTCTCAATAGAGACAAAGGGTGGCTAAAAAGGTGCAAAAGGGTTAGTTGCGTAACCTCACGTGGAGACCTAACGGTAGCGAGTTATCAGATGAGGAATGACCCACTGGAAAGTTTTCACGAAAATTCAGGTAATCCGAAAGTCAACTGAAGGGGTGGCACTCCAACCCTTCATTACGATAAACGACGAATAACAAGGGTTAAATTACACTATTGTGTGTGCCACTTAAAGCGACTGTGTACAATCACAGTCGGTAAACTGTTATGGGAAAGTGAGGTAGCTCGAAAACTAAATTAAATTAGTCATTATTTCAATGCAGAAGATACCAATTAAGCTGCACCTGCTGACTTGGTCATTTTGCAAATTGACTGTATCAACCAGATTGTAAAATGAGGAGTTTATGTTTCATCATAAATTAAATGTGATTGCAAATTTTGACAAATAAAGCATGCCAGTACAGAAGCTGCAAATCGTGTTGAATATGTTAAGACACTAAACGAGTATTTCTTGAGAATGTAATGACCAAGATTAGAGCGCATCTGACAACTGCTAAAATATTTTACGCGTTTACTGTCCAGTTTTAGTGTCAGTCTAGTTACGGTAATAACTTCAGAAAAGAGAAACTTATCGAATTTTTGCAAGATTAAACTATCACTAGATAAGAAAAAAAATATGTATGGTGGTAACGATACGATAGGATATTGATTTTTGGAAAGCTACGGTTAGTTAAGTTCGTTTACCTCGTTTTAAAGTTGCCATAAAAACTTGTCGTTTTGCATAGCAGCAGTATTGATAAAATCAAAAAAAATATTTTTTTAAAAATTGTTTAAACAACGACAATTACACAGCTTTTAGAGAAACTTGTTCACTTCTTGTCGTTCTTTTTTTATAATTATTATTTATTGCTTATTAACTTATAGATTACACAGAAATTTTCTTTTTAGTTTTTTTCTTTATTTCGCTAATAATTTGAATAATTGGAAGTGACTTCATTAAAAACTGGAATGGTAATTTAACGCATCTGTTATAAAATCATATTTAATTTATTTTTACAAGCTTAAAATTAAAAAAATAACTTGCTTAGATCACATTTTTTTAAATTATTTTTTTTTTTTAGTTTTAAAATTTCACTTAATAATAATAATGATTTCCATTATGCAATTATTTTAATTACAATTTCTATAGTCTGATTTCTTCTATGCGGGTAGCAAACGTGCAATTCAATACATATATTTGTATATATCTATGCATTTCCGCAAATTTTCAAAATTAATTAATTTGAAGAAGAACAATACGTTAAAATAAATTTTCTCTTGATATACAGAGTGCGGGACGTACCAGACAAAGACAAAACACTCAGTATTTAGCTGTAGAAAGGAGTTGTGTTTTTATATTAATTCAAAAATTTGATTGAGTTGCATTAAAGAAAATCTCAAACGTTCAACTATGACATTAGAAATGAACAAGACTGTACTTATTCTAAAATACTTCTAACACAGAAAAACTCAAAGAAAACACTTGTAGTAAAAAAAAACAAAAAAATCTAAAGAAGAAAATAGGTTTGGCAGAAATGGTGAATAAATCAAGCTACTATTTGCCAAAAGCTTTGATACTACTTTAAATTAATATCACAGTTGTACGAATAGTGCTGTTCCAAACACTTTTGTGTCAAATACTTGCCACCCATTTCAAATAGTTTTGTTAAACCAGTAATTCTAACTACAGAGTTTTTTTAGAAAATCATATAATCCTCTATTTTCCTATTTTTATATTTTTTTACATATTGTTTTAACGTTGTTCTAAATAATTTGTTTATTGTGCAATGTGTTTTTTTAATAATGTTGATTTTTTATTGAGTTCAATTTGAGTTTTTCTATGGAGATAGTTTAGAAAGATTTTATCCGGTGTTTTTACAGTAGAGCAGTAGATAACTTAAGCAAATGTTTTTTTAGTATTAATTTATATATTTTCTGATGTATGTTTAGTTATACAAGAGTGTCTTGATAGGTAAGTATAAGAAAATTCAGATCAAAGTTTACTACAGTATATTGTAGGGTTTTTGTACTTTGACTGTTAGCTAATTTTTTTTCAGCTTTTAATTTATTTTGAGTCTTAATAAATTTAGAAAAAGTAGACAAGTTCGTTTGTAATGCTTGTTTAAAATTGTATTAATTCTAGTACTATTGGCATAAGTAAATTTTTTTAGCAAGAAAATATGCAACATTTTACTAATTTTAAAAACAGAATTAACATTTTACTAATTTGAAACACAAATAAGTCATTTTATCAATTCTTGAAACCTGAGGCAATATTTCATTTCAAATTTTAAATCGATAATATCAAAAACGACATGGTTTTTGTAATTTTAGAAATCAGACTCAACATTTTACTAATTTGAAAAGCAGAGACAATATAAAACTGACCTAGGATCCAGAGCGACAACATACTAATTAGGAAAAATAGTGATTTTACTTTCTCACTTTAATTAGAAAGTGGACCCAATATTTTTTTTAAATGTTTAAACGTTTAAATTAATATAAGCAAAAGTGACATTATTTTTGTAATTTTAGAAGCAGAAGAAAAGCTTTACTAATTTTAGAAGTCAAAAGCGATATTATACTAATTTTAGAAGTTACACGTTGTGTTTTTTACTTTTCGTAGTTAGTAAATACAAGCATGATATTGTTTTTAAGTTTAGGAAACCGAAAACAGCATTTTAGTAATTTTGAAAGCCAGAAACAACATTTTACTAATTCTAGAAGCTAAAAATTATGTTTTTACCATCAAATTAAAAATAATAAAACCTGAGATTAAAATATAACTGAATCGAGCAAGCTGTATTAACATTAGATACATCGTTACAGTTACGCTGGCACAGCCTGCTCTGATTCAGTTACATTTCAATCTCACCCTACAAAGGTAACAGTTTTAGCGTTGTTAAATGATCTTCTTTATTGTTCAATTTATTTTTGTAATTAAATTAAGTTATTTTGAAACAAATTTGAGATTTTTTGTGAAGACCGTGAAGACGGTTTAGAAAAGTTTTATCCGTTTTTTGCAGTAAAATAATAAATATTTTAGTATTGATTACTCTATTTTCTAATGTATTTTCAGTGATATAAGAGTGTTTAGATAGGTAAGCATAAGAAAACTCTGATAAAAATTTAGTACGGTATACTGTAGTGTTCGTGTGCTTTGACTGCCCTTTTTTATGTTAGCAACAGCTTTTTTATTTCATCTTTAAATTTATTTTAACTTTTAATGATTTTATAAAATATATTCATGTTTGTTTATAATCTTTTCTTCATATTTTCCTAATTCTACTACTTGACAAAGATAAAATTGTCTTTTATTTTTAAAGTCAGAAGCAACACTTTACTAATTTTAAAGCCATTGATAACATTTTACTAATTTGAAACACAAAAAAATCATTTTTTCAATTGATGAAAGCTAAGACAATATTTCATTTCAATTTTTTAATCAATAATACTAAAACGACATGGTTTTTCTAATTTTAAGAGTCGAACACAACATTTTACTAATTTGAAAACCAGAAGCAATATGATACTAACTTAGGATTTAGAGCGACAATTTACTAATTAGGAAAAAGGGTGATTTAGTTTTCTCACTTTTATTAGAAATCAGAGGCATTTTTTTATAATCTTAGAAGTCAAAAGCGACATTTTACTAATTGTAGAAGTTAAATGTAGTGTTTTTAAATTTTTGTATTTAGTAAATACATGCTTGATATTGTTTTTAAGTTTCAATATTAGTAATGCTAAAGATGACATTGTCTTTGCAATTCTAATAAGCCGAAAATAACACATTGGTAATTTTGAAAGCCAAAAACAATATTTTACCAATTCTAGAAGCGAAAAGTGATGTTTCTACTATTTTTTAATTAAAAATAATATACAAAGTTAACAGCTTTAACGTTATTCTAACTGATTTTGTTTATTGTGCAATGTGTTTTTGTAGTTAAGTTGAGTTTTTTTGGGTTAATTTTGATTTTTTTGTAGCGAAGATTTAGAAAGGTTTTATAAGGTCTTTTTTGCTGTAAAGCAGTAAACATCTTAACTGTCTTGTCATTTGAGTACTGATTTTGCTATTTTCTAATGTATATTCAGTGTCTTGATAGATAAGCATAAAAAGAGTCTGATAAAAGTTTACTCCAGTATACTGTAGTATACTATGTGCTTTGACTGTTCTTTTTTATATTACTTTCTTATTTCTACTTTTAAGTTATTTTAAGTCTCAATGAATTTCGAAAATATATTTATGTTCGTTTATAATCCTTGTGACTTGAGTAGTTTAAGCTGTTTTTAACTATATTTATCTCAATATTTTTTTACCTGATGAAACTGGAAAAGACAACATAACAAATGTGTTGTTAATCCCGTCGGATCACCTTATTAATTATAGTCCAGAATCGTGAGAAAAGGCGGGATTCATTTAAAAACTATTAGTCAAGCCACGTGTTGCAGCTATTAGCAAATGAGCAACGGTGCGAACTGGAATCATCAGCTCCGGTTAATTTCAGTTGATCACGCAGGTCTCCGGACTAAAAGACTCGACGCCCACCAAATGCGTTTCCAGAAATCCATAAAAACACGTTGGTATAGCTCTAATTCATGAAGTATTCATGGGTAATTTACTCTTGCTGGCTGATGACATAAGTGGCCGTGATTCTTTTCTTAATTTTTAAAACGAGTTTTTCAATCAATGGACGATGATGTGGCTCTCATATTGAGTGCTGAGATACATATCAAAAACGATCATTCCTTATAATAATTAATATAGATAAGAATTGTGGTGATGGCTATAGCTTTAGACGATTATTACAAAATTACAGTTTTTTTTTGAAACTTATTTAGTAGTCAGCACGTTGTACAAATAGAGATTTTGAAAAGATAAGGAGAGCTTTAAGTTCGGTTTAAATAGAGTCGAAAATAAAGAAAAAGCTCCCCTAATATAATAATCCTATTGTCAGTTTTGTAGCGTTGTGGCCACATTGTAACATGACCTAATCCTATTTGTACATGTTTTGTATATTGAGTGTTGTCAATAAATATTTATTTGGACATTTTTGGGGACATTTACATATTATATTCAAACTATCAACAGTTTTTTAACTAGACATAAATTCTAATTTAGTTACATTCAAAAAAGTTCGTTATTTCGAAAATATTTTTGGTCTAGTTGTACTAAATCAGAGATAGAAATCGAAACCTAATTTTTGGTGAGGGGTTAGCAACCCTTAATGTGTGTGGGAACCTGTAGATTAGTGAAGATCCTGACTTCCGTCCGATCTATAAAAGATAACGGATGTTACGTCACGCTATTGTTTGAAGGGATGTTCTTAATTTGTAAAAAAAATAGTCTGCTGGATGTGATATTTTGCATCCGATATGTTCTACATGGGTTTTCCTTAATTTAAATCTCTTCAACAGAAATGACAGAGCAAAGGATTTATCTCTTTAATTAATCTCAAATTTCAAGTACATGCACATTAATTATAACACGACAAAAACTAACCGCTTTGTTAATTGAAACCGAGACGTAAATTATTGTTATAACTTGAGGCTGGGCTGGTTTTGACGTTTTCTTCAAATCTCGAATTTTTCATTGTTGCTAACTACTCTCCTGGACAAATTCAAGAATTGTTTCATAGATCCCTTGCTAGGGACACAACTGAAAACCGATCAAAGAGTCGCCCGCTGATTCCGGCACAAAGAACAATTTTTGAGGGGTGAGTTTTAACTGAACTCTTGGCTATGTTACAAAATAAACGTTTATGGTAATTTTGAGCTGTTGAGACGCTTGGAGTGGGGGCTGAAAAAATCTCACGCCTATCACCATGATTAGCTCTAACTCTTGGAATAAATATTAGCGACTCATCAGCTTTTACCACCCCACGCAAGAAACACCTGGCTGAAATACAGCCATGCCAGCGGTATCTAGCAGACAGGAGCGGGTCACGTGACCCACAGATACTGCACGTGACCTACACTAATTTTTTATTCAACTTGAAAGGATACACCAATTGTTTGAATCATCGTTAAATCTTTGGAGGCGTAGACGTTTTTTCGGACCATTAGCTTTTATGTGAACTGGTTGGTTTATTATTGGCTTTTCCAAAGATTGGAAGTTATTCAAGTATACAAGTCTCGTAATACATTGTTTATAATAAATTACTTTCTTTATAATTATAACTGTAAATATCTATTACTTTTTCTAGATTTTTAAAGAAATTTAATTGTTTGACTCATGCCATTCCATACGAATCCTCTTCAGTTCTATTATAGGTCTAAAACTAAATAGAGCATGCGCCTTAGAGACTGTGGACCGCTAAGACGCTACTGCGTATGTGCAGTTCAATTCTGGTCTGTTCAATTCTGGTGAAATTTTTGTGATAGTTATAAGACTCTAACCAGCTCTTTTACCTCTATAATTATACATCAAATGAAAGCTCTTTTAATTGTTTAAGAGAGTGTGTAATTGGTTTGTTTAAAAATATATATAAATTTAAAAGTATATACTTTTTGGCTCTTTTCTCTAATTAAATCGTACATAAAAAATCAAATTTTTTTATTTGTTATGTATATTACATTTTTAAACGCATTTGCGGTGTTGTATTTCAGGCTAAAATTTTTGCATTCACTTCCATAATACCCTGTATAGCTATTAATGCAATAACTTGCAAAAAAAAGTCTTTTAAACACGCGACGTGAATCTTAGACCACGAGTGCAACGAGTGGTCCAACACGTCAAGAGCTTAAAAGACATCGATTTTAACGTATTACACTTAAGATTTTTTGTTACAGCGCCAGCGTTTTATAACTAATTTTTTGTTTCAAAAATAATCTTAATCGAACATTCACATTGTACAGACAGATGGCAGGTTGCTATGGATGTAAATTTCGTTGTTTACTGTTTTTATAAAATTACAAACTGTCAACTTGAGTCCTGTGTTTAAGTTCGGTGATATGTGAACACAAAAATGAGCGATTCTGAATTTGATTCTGACATTAAAAATGCTGCAGAAGCTGCACTAGCCACGTTAGTGTTCGAAAAATACTGCTTAAAAAATCTAAGAAAATTTACAAGAAAACAAAAAAAATGATTTGGTAGTTGAAATAAAAAAAAATTACAAGAAGAAAAAGTATTAAAGAAAAGGTACTTTTAGCTTATTTTTCAAAATTATGTTTCATGTATAAGCCGTCTACTTCATGGAGTACCTACTCAATGCTAAAAACCATGATATATCTTAAGAATGTAGATATTAAAAACTTTACAAACTTGATTGAATTTCTAAAAAGAAATACTAGTGGATACAAGACTAAAAAATATAAATTATTTCCCAAGCAAGAGATAGAACGTTTCATAAAAATAGCTGATGACAAAGACTATTTATTGGCAAAAATTGAGCTAATTACTGGGATTTTTGGCGCGTTACGCAAAGAAGAAATTACGTTTTTGAAGGTGGAAGGTATAGAAGATTGTACAAGTTTTATTAAAGTAAAGATACCGAACACCAAAACAAAATTTCACGAATGTTTACAATAACTGAAGGATTTGTAAATGAAATTAGTTTTTTAGAAATTTTCGGCAAATATGCACAGCTTCGACCTCTTTATACTGAACATCAGAGATTGTTCTTAATCTGTGGAAATTCCAGGTGCTGTACGCTACCCGTTGGTATAAATACCGTTGGAGATATGTCTAAAAAAATTGCAGAATGTCTCGGTCTTCTAAATGCAAAAGAATATACCGGGCACTGCTTTCACTGTTGTTCAGCAACATTCTTAGCAGAGTCAAGAGCAGGTATTACATTAATTAAAAGACATTGGAAATGGCGATCAAGTTTTGTTGCGGAAAGTTACATAGAAAACTCTGTTTAAAGCAAAAACGCAATTTTGATAAAAATTATGAGAAAAGAAGAAACTGTATCAAACAAAAAAAGAATCTCTGACGAAAATAACAAATCTGAGGTGGCGTCTACATACAAGTACCGTTTCCACTTTGTTGAAGTTCAGGAGAGAAATCTAAAATCTTCGAAAATTCAATTTAGTTACTCAAGTAACTATACTTTTCATGTTTATAATAAATAAATAAAATAAAAAATGTATTTTTTATTTTAGCACTAGTGCTTAAAAGTATGTCACTTTTACGCACTAGTGCGTCAATGTACGTCATTTAGCAATCAGAATGACAATCAAAAAGTCACTGTTATAAAACGCTGTAGCAAAAATTTTTATTTTTTCAAGAAGTGAGTCCAAATTCAATGGTAAATAATAAAAAATTTGAGGAAGTATCTATCTGAAAAAAGTACGTAGATACATATATATCACTGTGTTATTCTAGAAACTTTTTGTTATTAATTGAAAACCCTGTAATTACTTAAAAAAAACAAATAGTCAAATATATCTTCATTAAACCCCCGAACTTTCAATGAATTAATTGCAGGAATAATAAAGCATCACGAAATAAATATTTCCAGTGCAATCCCACTGCACTTCTTCTGTCCGAATGTCCAATTAAACTCGGAAGCTCATAAAGTAAATTGGTTAAACGAAGGGTGGCTCTCACAACGTAAAAATCATCTTGTCGAGGTCATTTTCATTAGAGCTTTTCAATAGCTTCATAACAGATTTAGACTAGTTAGAGCTTTGTCTGCCGACCACATCTGGCATGATGTACCAATTCTGGTAATTTTAATTCGGTTGCAAAAGTTATTTGCTGAAACCTCCCCTGAAAAAAACTAAAAGCTTTTAATGCAATGTTAAATATGCTTGGAAGAAGGGGTGAGACACATGTATGTAAGAGGGTCGCGTGCGACGATACCAATTTATCACCTACATACGATTAGTCTGGTAGCATATGTCGAATTGTCGAAGTTGGTTTAATTTATGACACGATTATGTTTGATATTCATTCTGTCTTTTTCTATTTAAATAAAAGATGAATAAATGGGAGAAAGAAGGGTGCACGTGTGGTGCGGAATATTACAGAATAAATTAAAAATTATTTAAATGTGTTGATCGTTCTTCACGCTTGGTAGATTGACGCTACCAATTTTTAGTGCTAGTCATGAGTGCCTCTATTTATTTAAATTAGTGGCAGGCGGGGTGAATAAATTTGGTAATGCCCAGCAAGATGGGTGTTTTATGGAATGCCTCTTTCTCTGATAGTTGATGTCTTGTTTGAAAAGGTAAGACGAACCTGATGAAAGAGTCTACCGTGTCATTCGATTATAATAGAATCACGTCCTTTGGAAAAATGATATACGGAGCACAGGTGGTCTACTAAATCAAAAGGAATCGGATGTGCAAGAATTTTAGCTTGGAAAAAAGAAAGGCGAGATATTTGCATGTCGTGTAAAGAAAATAAATTACGCGAAAATGGTAAACTCAAACACGAGAAGCTTAAGGTTAATCTATGCTAATTTTGCAAATAGTTCTAAGAGTGAAAAAAATTCAAGCGTGTTGGGAGATATTTTTTGCCTCCAAGCAGTGCCCATGAGCAGCAAAATGCACTAAGAAAGAGTCTAAAGTTTAAAAAGCTGAGAGCTCGCTTAAATTCGCCTCAGCCGAGAAAAGACAATTCCGTTCTGAAACATTGATTTAATATTTTTAATTTATACAGTTTTTTTCTTTAATGGAACAAAAGCAGAGTAGTGTAATACAAAAAAGATCATTAAAAGACGTAACAAAGGTTAAGAGCTAACTGTTAAGTAAAGACCCAAAATTTTTAGTTAAAAAAATAGTAAAGAAAAAAAATCCCACTCTTTGAACCGCGCAATTTTCTCTCGCGGTTCATACGATTCTGAATCTATTCTACCTATGACTAGTTATTACTTTGACTTTAGACCCATCAGTAGGTGGTAATAGCTTAAATATGGCTGTTTTGATGACAACAATGTATTAGATATTATGACTAGTAAAATTTTATTATTTAATCAATAAGAAATCAATGTAATGTTTGAGAAGACACAACTCTTAAACAAACTAAAATTTTTAATTTCGGTTTTTACTTTATAGAAGCACATACTTTACTTCATAAGTTACATTTGTTATAAATTATTAGAAACAATATTTTTTGCGCGATTGGTTGTTTTTATCAGTTTACTGTGCCTGTTTCCACGACGGTAGGTGCTGTTACTGGTTGCTATATACGTGTAACAAAACGGTAAGTAATTCACTTACCGTTCAGTGAACGGTAAGCAATTAAGTCTAAAAAAAAACAATTTTGCGATTTATTTATTATAATTTATTTATAAATTAAATGTACAATTATTATAATTAATAGTAGTAATACCACTCGCATTTGAGTTTCTAGTGTTAATAGACAAACTCTCCGACGTAGAAGTCCCAGGTTGTTGTAATAGTCCACCAACATCGCTGTGTAAAATTTTATGAGCAAATTCAATTTTGTTTTGGAGGGAATCTTCCACGTAACTCTCGGCCACCGTTGATGAACGCCACCCACCATGTCTTTTTAGTCCCAACACATCAACTCCGTTATTCGCCAAAAGTGTAGCCAATGTGCGTCGAAACGAGTGTCCAGTAAAACCTTCAGGGGCTTGCAACTTTAAATACTTTGCAATTTTTGACGGCCAGCCTCCAGTTGTGCCTTTTCCTGTGACTTGCCTAGTGCATTTGCCATTTCGATAGTTCAGAAATAAATGATCTGACGTTGGGTTGCTTGGTCGAATTCTTATGTATTTTCGAAGTATTTCCAAATAATGAACTGCTTCATTTTTTTTATTAATAACTGTGAACGTTCGCTAAATATTCGTTTTTGTATTTGGAATATTTACTATAAACATTTCTTCATTCATTCATTCACTCATTCATTCATTCATTCATTCATTTCTTCACTCCCAGTATCATTGCTACCTGCAAATATATTGTTTCCTTAGAAATCAGATGTACCACCTCATGATCTACAACATACCTTTTGAATAAAAAATTGTTCGTCTGGTGCTTCATTCAAGAATTTTTCCATGTCTTCTTTGGTAAAAATTTTAGCCTTCTTAGGCCGATATCCAGTATTTTTTCTCTTAAGATAAGCAATTAATGTAGCAAACTTATAAATATCCATAGCATCATGGAGAAAAATTGTACTCTTCAGCATAGAATACTCCGCCCATAAACTGCCTGGGGCCTTCAAGTGTCCACTTCTCACCACAAAATACGCTAACAAGCTCTTTTCATTTACAGAAATCTTCTTTGCTTCACGCCATTCATTAAACAACTTGTATGTCTGTTCATATCGGGCTTTAGATTTTTCTGGAATTATTGCCGAACATCCTTCTTGCCAAACGTCTTCTAAGCGTCTTCCGGTAGATCATCACTGTCGCTCATATTTGCTTCGAAAACGGAACCACAAAACAGAACTATGTAGGAATGACTGTATCAAAAAGACAATTTTACTTGTTTGGAACAAAACCATAGCAACCATGGAACAGCCACCCAAAGTTTTCAGTTTCAATCTTCCCGATTATCACAAATGTATTGATATAAATTATTATTATTATTATTCTAGAAACTCCAATCGCACATAAAACGTTATAAGCATGTCGAATGTTAAGGATTACCGTTCTCCATACTTAATATACTTTTGCTTTTGAGCATTGAAAACAATTTTTGTTTTTACTATACGAAAGCTCTTATTTTTCTTTATAAGCTAGTTTATCTCAAACCTATTATGTACGTTTTTAAAATAATTTTTTGGAATTGTTTTTATAAAAACTTACGAAAGAATGTATTAATGAATTATGCATTTGTTCGAAAACAGAAAATTTTAGCAAATTACAAAATTAGGCTCATACTGTTTAATGTAAGGAGTTCTGGTAATATTTAATTCATCCGATTAAATTCATATTTAAGTAATAAAATTTTGTGGAAATTGTTTAAAAAACAATTGAAGAAAGCCTATTTTAGAAAAATACATAATATTTTTTTAAAATTTGTCTTATAAAATAGTATGTGCTTGCAAATAGTGATAAATAATATTAAAAATTTTAATTTGTTTAGAAGTTATCCTTGTCAAACATTACATTGATTTCAGAAAAAGAGGAATGTTCTCTTTAAGTAAAATTTTTATTTTCTTATAAAAGTACAATTATATAAAAAAAGTAAAATATTTGTCTGTGGTTTTATATCTCTGTTATCTATTCGAGTCAGAATAGTGTAGAAAAAGAATAATTCTTCTTGTAGCCTATCAGAATTAATTAAAATAAAACAGGTCTTTGTTGAATAAAAACAACAACAAGTTTTTCATGAAGTGTATTATGTCTTCTTACATTGAAAAGCAATGTGGAAAATACATAAATAACCATTTTTTAACACACAACTTCTCGCTCACTTTATTTTATGTCCTGCAAATACATAGATTGAATCAAACAATTAGCACGAGGTCCGGTTCTATTAGTGTGCAATACAACAGTGAGTACATAAATAACGACACTTGAATCCTTTACCAACCAGCACTTTATAGCATTTATTTACTTACATTGTTCTTGGATTTTATTTTGAAAAAACGTTAACTATCATATTGTTCGATGTATGATCTAGTTGCTTGAGTTTAGTTAAGTATAGTTATTGCAGTCTATTAAGTTCTATAATCTGGAATCTTGTTGATCCAGGCTTTGAAAATTTATAGATCGTCTATAATCATTTCGTGAACTATAACCGCAATAACAAGATCGTGTCCCAAACCGGAACCGGTCGCACCTGCAATTCCTGCAAATATAATTGTCAGAAGCAGAAAGCATAGCATCCCCGCGATAACAAATTGTTCTGGATAAACATTAATTTGATAGATTATCCGCGCTGTTTATCGCTAAAGGCTGGTATAATTGGCTCACAAAGGAGAGTTTGTGAGCACCTAACTAGCGTTGTGATATCGCCCTCTGCGATATCCGCTAATTACCGGAATCGGCACCACTTTGAGGGTGGCTATCTGATTAGCCGATATCGAAGGCTGCTTACGTCACGTCAAAAGCTGAATTATAACCTAATTGCTGAGAGATATCGGAAATTACGGTGAGTTACCGGCAGGCCAAGGCTGAAGGATCAATCTACTCAGAGGTTGTTTCATACTATAAATTAAACAAGTCTTCAATCGTTTTGTTTTAACGGCCACACGACAAAATCACGACGTGATACGAGACTAGAAACTTGATTTTAATGATTAAAAAATATTGAAAGATTGCTCATATAAATTTCAGCTGAGTGAAACTATGGAATGAATTTCAGCACTGCATTGTTTGGTGTAATTTATTAAAATTGAAAACAATCATAATTTTTTCAAAAAGAACGCAAATATTTATTCGCAGGATTTCTGAGAGGAAAATTAATCCTGTAAAGTGCCGCTGAATGTGATTAAGTGAAACGGATTCAAGGAGAAATCAATAAAACTATATATACTCGGAGGTATCTCACGAGGTATCCCGTATTTCTGAATCGTTTAGACGTTCTTCTTATTTTTGAATACTTATAATTTTTCTAAATTTCTTATTTAAATAAAAAATGATAAGTGGATTGTACGGCATTTGACGCTTATCAACTATTTGTTAACACGTTTGGTTGGAATTTACGCTTCAAATTTGACATGAGATATATCACACGTGAATAATATAAAACGGTTTACAAACGAATTGACTTCGTTTAAACAGACAAATCGCCAATTTGCATTTATCAACAACCCAATTTATCAACAACTAAAAGCGTCAACAACATAACTTCTCAACAACGCAACGTCAACAGTTTATTAGCGAGTTCTGCAATAATTTTAATTTTGACACAAAAAAGCCCTAAGAGGTTAGTTTATTAAAGAGATAGGTTGTTGGTAAAATGATGAACCAACAGTTGAAACGTTTAGTTGATACTGAGTTCAATTGTTGATGAATTGAATGAGTTGATGAAATCACTATTAATTGTGATGACATTGGGACTACATCTTGCAACCACTGTTAGTCTTTTTACCGCTGGTTATAGCCTAGAGATACACTGTACCTACTGCTGAAATTTTTGTAATAACCCAAAATGGTCATAACTAAAGCTTAAAACCCAAAATTGTGCTTGAATAACCCTCAATATAAATATCAATTACATTTTTTGATCGTTTCAAATATAAAAACAAAAAATGTATCATTGCGCATATAAGTAACGATACATCTTTCTTTTCATAACTAAAGCTTAAAACCCAAAATTGTGCTTGAATAACCCTCAATATAAATATCAATTACATTTTTTGATCGTTTCAAATATAAAAACAAAAAATGTATCATTGCGCATATAAGTAACGATACATCTTTCTTTTTTAAAAGTATGGTAATCTGAGAAGCTGATAGTTTCTTTTTTTATGTAGACTAATTCGTTACTCATGTTGCTGATTACAGTCTACTAGCCATTGAGGTAATAATAAGACTAGAGTGAGGGTAAGCAAAGAAATACGGTGACAACATATTGGTAGGCAAACCATTAAAAGTGGTGTATTTCCCGTGTTAAAAGTGGTATTTGCATTTAGACAAGTGTTAAAATCGCTAAAATTTGCATATTTTTAAACAATTTTGTTTATAAGAAGCCTTTTAAACAATTTTAGATATCATGATTTTAAATAAATTAAATACTAATTTGTAAAGTATGAGTGTTGTATGCATGCACAATAAAGGCTTGGCGCTCATATGTTTACTGAATTAAAATAAAAATTTATTTTCTTGCTTTATTCTTCCTGTATTTTCAAAAATTCAACGTTCTTGCCTATCAGCAAGTGATTTGCTCTCTCACACACATTTAATCTGTGTATCATACTATCTCTCTCTCTCTCTCTCTTATACTATGTACTGACTATGTTGTCACCGCAACTCGCCTCGGCAACGTATAGGCGGGACTCAATCCAGTCTTATTATTAGACCTATGCTACTAGCTATTTAAAGAAGACTTTTTTTTATTGGTGAGAATACGCAACTAATGTGCACAATGTTACCTTATACAAATATACGGCATACATTATAAAATAGATAAAACAAAAATACATAATACAATAACACAGTAATACTGCAAAAGAGACCGGATATAACCTTTCTCAACCGTGCTTAAAATAAAGACAAATAATCCTTCTATAGACATCCTAATTTAATTTAGACATCCTAATATAGACAAATATATCTTCAAACAAATTACACAAAATATATAATATATTATTGTTAATAAATAATTATATAATTTGTTACAATTTGCAAAACAAATGATATGTGATTTGTGAATGAAATGATTGTAAACAAATATGGTTAGAAATTGTGTATAAAGCAAATTTATTGATTTAGAATTAACAGAAGTGCGATGCCCAAACCAAAAAAAATTAGGAAAAACTGAATAACGCAATTATAGCACTAAATAATGTAGTTATAATTATTAATTCAACAAAAATAGTAGCAACAACATTTGGTAGAGAAAGCTTATTGTTAATAAGTTATTCATTATACTAAGAGTTATTGTTGAGTTATTCAAATAAATAGTTTGTTAAATAAATTATTAAATTTGAAGAAAACTTGCAAAAATCCAATAAATAAATAAACTGCAGGAAACCTGAATTTCAGCGAAACCTGAAATGGTCGAAAAAAGATTTATTAACAGAGCTTTTTTAACAAAATAGACAACAAAACTTTTTAATAACAAAGACAATCTTTGTTTTTAAATTTTTTGGCATTTATTAGTCGAATTGATTTATAAAATAATAATCAAATTATTTGTAATAAATTTATCAAAATCTTAATTAATCAGTAACTAACACAAAAATATTTTTTTTAAATTGTAGGATTTTCTATGTACTTTTCAAAATATTTTTTCTAAAATAGTATAAGACTAGACGAGATTAAACCTAAAAAAAATTTTTCTTTTTCATTTTATTAAAATTCTGAAGAAAGTTTCTATTTACGGCTAGTATAATCAAAAGTGTTTTTAATTTCAGAATACTTTCGTTAGATGGATTGTTGAAACTTACTTTATGTGCAAAAATTCAGCTCAATATCTCATTTAGTTTTCTAGATACTTGCTATTGCCTCTCTTACCGTGAGACACCCTGTATAAATATTTAACTGCAGCCACTAAAAATGTTTCTGATTTTAAATGACAAATTTTATTAAAATAAACATTTAAAAAATATATCAAAATCGATGCTGTTCCTAAAGATCAATACGGAAAAGGTTTTTTTTACTACTAGTCTCAGAAGACAACATTATTTAGTTTGTCGAGAGGGTGTGAAGTTGTTTTTCTCTCCTAGTAGTCATAATAATTATAAACCAAGGGAGATAAAGTGCTAGAGTTGAGTGGATACCGACATTTAACTGTGTTGCCTGATACGAATATATTTGCAATTTTTATGAACGATAGATATAAATGTTGACGGAAGAAATAATGTCCGAAATTAGGTGCACTAGAAATACCTAACAAACAGTTTATTTAATATTTGTGATCTCAAGACAAGTTTGTTTAACATCGCACCTCATCTCTAATTTGCCAAAACAAAATGGTGCGCTTGCGCGAAATATCTTGTCAATGTCAAGTGTGATAAAAATCTTGATAAAATCTATGCCAAACGTTAAAAAGCAGAATAAACGCATAATTAAAACGTAAATGTTTTAATAATGAAATATTTTTAATCCAAGAAAATTGAAAAAGGTAGGTAGTCATGCTTCAACCAACCAGTGATGAAATTCGTTGATTGCATTAAAAAAAAAATTTAATTTTTTACAGCTTTATACATATAAGTATGTACTTTGGTCTTGTCTTATTGTAAAAAACACTTTGTAGTGTGACGAAATGGAAAATTCTTTGAAAATTGGTAGGTAAATAACATAACCTCAAACACAAGAACAAAAATTTTACTTTTAATTCATGCAGAATTAATAAAAACAACTGCTATTAAAGCTGTAAATAATGAAAATGGGTTTTTATAAGGTTACACGTAAAGTGTGGAGCCTTGTGTATAGTTAATTTGACCATATGTTTTGTTGCAAATTCCATTGTTCAAGTTTGCGACTAGGAAAGCGGGGGCTGTCAACTTAAATCCTGAACTAGGGGTACATAAATAGTTGCTTACATAAAAGATGCTACGCATCTTGGGCACTAAACCCGCTCGGCTATAAAAAGTGTTTTCTCTACCTTGGTGTATAATGTACTATTATTGACTCTCAACTTTTATATTTTAAAATTTGCTTCAGATGTAAAAGTAGAAAATATCAAAAGTATTATCAGCGTTTTCTGAGAAAAATCTATATCAAACTATAATAAAATTGTAGTAATGCTGATAGCTCAAATAGGAGGTCTTTGTTCGTAAGATTTACAATTTAAGTCACTATTTTTATGTCTCATTAAAAAAGTATAGCTACACTGCTAAAATGCAAGAAATGTGTGGTTTTCCTATGCAGTTTTGTTCCAGAATTTAAATCTTAACTGTATTAAATATATTTATATTAAGAAAGATTTAAAAAAAAAATTCTTTTTAAAATAAACAACTGTCAAACAACATTTGCGCCTGTAGTAGCTTTAGATAAAAAAACCCTAAGCTGAACAAAATTTTGAAATTAAACAGAAAGTCATTAACCTACCTTAATTTTAGTGTTATTAATTTCTATTTGTGCCAAGGGTGTCATACCATACGGGTTCTCTCGCCAAAAATAATTTTAAAATTGTGTAAAGTCTCGCTTATAAATATTCAATATCTAAACCATATTGCACAATTAAAAATTCCTACCGTGTAAATTTAATAGTTCGGGCAATTAAAGCCGTCCCTGCATATCATCAAACTTGTGCGTCATTCAGCTTATCTGGACGTTTTATCTAAAATAGATGCATTTTAGATCAACTCTTGATAAATTTGGTTCTGTTGTTTTAATTTGAGTATCAGTGGTACCACAACGATTTTTTTACTTTAGTTATTTTTTTATTTTCGTAATTATTGTCGTTAGCAGTTAATGCACATTAAAATTTATAGCTATTTGCGTTAATATGCAAATAGGCAGTTCAGCAGCATTATATTCCTCGCGTTCTAAAGCTAACATCACTCGAGTATAAATTACGAGCTTATAGAGCCGACTAGAAAAAAGCCCTAGCAGGTGTACCACTCCAATAAAACCATTACAATTGAGTTTTTTTCGTAATTAGTGACTTTAATTAATTGCTTTATTGATTCAGTACTGCTGGTCTCTGTTTCGTCATGTACAATATGTGGTGATGTGTATGTAAATGATAAGAGGACGAGGACATGTGCTGTATTTCAATCTCCCTGCTAGTGTTTAGGAACGCGCCATCTAGATCCTGCAGCTGACGCACAATTATAATACTCCCTGCGTTGCTGTCCTTTTTCAGGCGCTAGCTAACATTTGCAGAAAGAGACGGACGAAAAACACGCCTGATTGATCTAAAATAGAAAATTACGCATCTGACACCGTATTCAAATTGCTCAATTAAATTAGTCATTTGTGTTTTACTACGAGTACTAGTGGGTTAATTAGTTCGGCTTTGATCTGATCTTGTTTTTGAGCCTTTGGAAACGATTTCGATCGGGCTTTGTTAAAAATCTACTGAAGGACTCGGACGGAAAAATAATTTGACGATACACTACAAACACTAAAAACTGAACTGACTGTCTTCTTATAGAAAATTGAACAGTTATTATTTTATTATTAAATTTGTAGTTAAAACAGTAAGCATTTACAGCCAAAAAAAATTCATTTTTCTATAACCATTTCACAATAAAAGTTGTCATTTTACAAATAAAACAGATATTTTTAACCAAATTATAAGCATTTGACAGCTATAACAGTTATTTTTTATGTTCATTTGACTATTTTACAATGCCAACTGCCATTTTAGACAATTTTTTTGTTATAGTACTGTCATTTTACACACGTTATAAAAGACTTAGATTGAATACTAAATAATCTGTCATTTAATAGAAACTTAAACATACTAAACTTATAGTTAAAACGGTAAGCATTTAAAGCAAAAAGAGTTTTTTTTCTATAACTATTTTACAATAAAAATTGTCATTTTGTAACTAAAACGTATATTTAAACCAAATCATAGACATTTAACAGCAATAACATTTATTTTTTATGCTCATTTGACTATTTTACATTGAAAACAGTCATTTCAGATAGTCTTCTTATGTTACAAAACTGTTATTTTACAAATAACGTAAAAGAAGTAGATTAAATACTAAACAACCTGTCATTTAGTAGAAAACTGACTAGCTGTCATTTTATTACTAAACCTATAAGCATTTACAGACAAAACGGACATTTTTTTATGAAAATAAAAAATTGTCATTTTACATCTAAAATTTATATTTCTAACTAAATCCTTGTCATTTGACAGCAATAACAGTTAACTTTTAAGCTTTTGTAACTATTAGACTGTTTTTTATAGTACATAACTGTCATTTTACAAAAGCCATAAAAAGATATAGATTAAAAACTAAACTGTCATTTTATAAAAAATTAAATAGCTGTTATTTCGTTACCAAATCTGTAGTTTAAACTGTAATAATTAATTTACAGCAAAAACACTTATTTTTCTATGACTATTATCCAATAAAAAAATTGTCATTTTACATCTAACACTTATACTTCAACCAAATTATTAGCATTTGGCAGTAATAACAGCTATTTCATATGCTTTTTTGACTATTTTACAATAGAAATTGTCATGATAGAGAGTTTTTTATGATACAGAATTGACATTTTACAAATGCTATAAAAGATATAGATTAAAACCTAAACTGTCATTTTATAGAAAATTGAACAGCTATCATTTTATTATTTAATTTGTAGCTAAAACTGTGAGTATTTACAGCAAAAATATTCGTTTTTTTATGACCATTTCACAATGAAAGTTGTAGTTGTACAACTAGTATAGACATTTTTTAGTTATTTTTATACTCATTTGACTATTTTACAAGAAAATCTGTCATTTCAAAAAGTTTTTTTTTTGTTACATTACTATCACTTTACAAATCTTATCAATGATGTAGATTAAAACTGACTTAACTGTCATTTCATAGAAATTGAATAATTGTCATTTTATTTCTAAACTTATTGTTAAAACTGCAAGCATTTACAGCAAAAACAGTCATTTTCGATAATCATTTTACAATAAAAATTGTTATTTTACAACTAAAACTTATATTTTAACCAAATCATTAGCATTTAACAACAATAACAGTTATTTTTTATGTTTATTTGACTATTTTACAATAGGAACTGTCATTTTAAAGAGTTTTTTTTGTTACATTACTGTCATTTTACAAATGTTATAAATGATGTAAAAACTAAATTAACAATAATTTTATAGAAAATTAAATAACTGTCATTTTATTAATAAACTTATAATTAAAACTGTAAGCATTTACAGAAAAAACAGTCATTTTTGATAACTATTTGACTATAAAAATTGGTATTTAACAACTGAAACGTATATTTTAACCAAATAATTAAGACTTATCAGCAATAACAGTTATTTTTTATGCTTTTGTGACTATTTTACAATGAAAACTGTTATTCTAAACAGTTTTTTTGATACAAAACTGTCATTTTACAAATGCTATAAAGGATGTAAATTAAAAACTAAACAATTTGTCATTTTAAAAAAAAAATTAAAAATCCGTAGCTAAAACTGTACTCATTTACAGCAAAAACAGTTATTTTTCATTAACCATTTTGCAATAAAAATTGTCATTTTACGACTAAAGCTTATATTTTAACCAAATTATTAGCATTTAACTATTTAACAGCAATAACGGCTATTTTGTACGCTTCTGTAACTATTTTACAATAGGAATTGTCATTTTAGAGAGTTTTATGGTACATAACTGTTATTTTACAAATGCTATAAAAAAAATAAATTAAAACTAAAATGACTGTCATTTTATAGAAAATTAATTTATTACTGTAAAAAACTGTGTTAAAACTGAAAGCATTTACAGCAAAAAGATACAGCAAAAAACTATTGGCACTTGACAACAATAACAGCAATTTTTATGCTTATGTAAACAGGAATTATTAATAACTGTCATTTTATTACTAAACTTTATAGTTAAAACTGTAAGCACTCTACTCACTAAACAATCTACAGCAAAAGCAAGCATTTTTATAACCATTTTACAATAGAAATTGTCATTTTACAACTAAAACCTATATTTTGACCAATAGTTGGCATTTGACAGCAAATACAGTTATTTTTTATGCCCATTTGTTGTTTTTTTTTTGTTACATAACTGTCATTTTACAAATGTCATAGAAAATGTAGCTTATTTACTAAACAATCTGTCATTTTATAAAAAAAATTGAATAACTGTCATTTTATTACTAAATTTCTAGAAAAAACTGTAAACATTTTATAGCATTTTTATGATCATTTTACAATTAAATGAATCTTGCATATCAAAATTACTCGTGTTTTCATATTCAATAAATATAATATTAATTTCAATTAAGTGCTATTTGCAATGGATGTACAATTAGCAGTTAACAGCACTTTATAACATCTTAATGTAACTGCTGTCCTGAACCAGTTATTAAATTAAGTCAAAATAAAAAACTGAGATACTAGTCTCATAAAGACTATTTAGAGACGTAAATTTAAGACTCAACTGAACAAAATTTTTATTTCGATTTTCAGTTATTTACCTGTTCATTCTGTGTTTAAGATTAATAGCATTTTGTGTTCATTAATTAAAGAAAATGTCTTTTGCACAAAAAAAGTCGGTGAGCTTATTAAAGGCAGGTGGTTTAATATAGATTTCATTTGAAGTAGTACTTAAATCTGTTATAGAAGGATTACTTGATTAATTAGCATAAAGAGTTTTATTTGAACACGTACTCGCTTAACACTGAAGGCTTAATTAATGTAAATTGGTGAGAAATTTTTAAAGTTTTCTAATTTCTGGAAAAATGTAACACCTGCTAGTTCTTTCATATAATAACGTTTAATATAAGTTTTTGCAACGTTTTTTGTAAAAAAATTTATAAATAAGTATAGCAATTTATATATTAACATAAATAAAATAAAAGTTGTTGTTTGTTGATGAGTAAGGTATTTAATTTTAATGTAAATTTCACAAAATTTTTAAATCTTGCTGGTTTGAAAAAGTTTTGACACCTGCCATTTCTTTGACTTAAAAAGGTCTAATTAATGATAGTTTTTGTTTTTTTTTAATTGTAGATCTATACAGGTGTAGATAATTACATAAAGTAACCGAGTTATTTATAAGAAAAAACGTTAAGTTAAAAAGTTAAAAAAATAAGAACGTATAATAATGCATTGACTATACATTAAGCTTATAAATGATAACAGCAAAAAGTAAAAAGTCAGGATAATAAAAAGCAAGAAAATTGACAAAATCGAGTGTTGAAAATAGAAGAGGTATACCAGTAATTAAATACAACAAAAAAATATAAAAAAACATGAGAGAAAATCATAGATAAAATTTTAAAAAAAACAAATTTTAAAACAAAAAAATATATATACTAAAAAAGAGAGAAGTCATTTTAACATTTTAAAATATTTTTCAGAAAACAAATTTTCCGAATAGAATCATAGTTAAAAATAATACTGAATGTCGTAGTTCTTTGAGCGTCGTTATATTCGAATTCTATTGTAATAGTCATCCTATCTTAGTACAATCTAGTGTTACTTTACAAAAGACTAAAAAAAGTGCGGAAATTGGATATATTATTTTCGACAATTTGATATTTATCAGATGATATCAGTATTTTTTGTTGCAATATTATACCATAAAATATCAATGTTTTTTAATTTTTTTGCTGATATGTCAATCTAATAATATATTTCAAAAAACCGTCCCAAATTATATTGATGCGCTGTCAGTTAAGAGCCAAGCACTATAATTGTTTTTTAAGATACAAAACTTTAAAAATACATTTTTTTATTACTTTTAGTTTTACATTTAAGTAATTTTTGAGGTCTCAAAAGCCCAAAAAGTCAAACCGATATCGACTTCATATATACCACCTTTACAACTAGAGATAATTTTGAATAGTAGTCGTATAGACAGACACAGTGTGCCATCTAAGGAAGAGTGCTGGAAGGTGCGAGAGTTGATATAATAATGTTGGCGGATAACAAAGTTATCTCTTCGACTCTCCCTCGGCCACCAACATAACCAACCTCCACAATTAGTCAAAAACAACTACTTCGCGGACTAATGCCCCGACCGACATTGAATTACATCACCTAATCGCCCAACCAGCAACACACTAAAAGGCAGTGTAACTAAAACCAGCAAAGGTGTTTCAATCGAGCAACAACGTCGAGAAACTGTATACCGGTTTCGGAGTTTTTGCCCCTCATCAGTATCCCGGAGCGTTGTGCTCAATTGGATCGTATGGGAGAACTCGTTTATATCAAGCGAAGTTCGGCTAGTAGTCGTAGAGACAGACACAGTGTGCCATCTAACGAAGAGTGCTGGAAGGTGCGAGAGTTGATGTAATAATGCTCCAATCGTTAAAAACCTGTTTCAATCGAGCATAACGCTCCGGAATACACTGTACTGATAAGGGGCAAAAACCCCGAAACCGGTATACAGTTTCTCGACGTTGTTGATCGATTGGAACACCTTTGATAATTTTGACTATAAGTTAAAACTTTTGAATAACTATAAGTGTCTTAGAAATATTTATTTAACAGTTTATTGCATTTTTAAAAACAGTTTGTTATTTACTTTACCTAAAAAATCATCTAACAACAATAATAACAAAACTTTTACCATTTTCTTAGTCATTCATTTTTGATTTGTTTTTATTTTTTGACTAATTTTTTATTATTTATCTGTAAGTACTTCGTTTTTTATGTTTTACTTTTTTATCTTTCAAGTACTTTTTTCTTAAATTAAGTACAACATCCAAATTTTGAATCATGCTTTTTTAATGTGTAATGACTCGGCTGAATTAATGGAACTGGATAAAGTTATACAATAATTTTCTTGGTGTTTCTGCTTTATTTGGTGTTTCTGCAGAGATGTGTTTGTAAATTTAAATAAAATTACTTTTAATTTTAAACAATGTTGTTTTATTAAATACAAGAAATTAAAAAAAAAATAGCAAAAAAAGTTAGTCAAACTTTAGAAAATTGGTCTATCTCTACTAAACTTATCGGAGAAATAAATCTAATCCCTATTTTTGTGTAAAACTTCTTATCTTTTCAAAAATATTAAAAATAGGTCAGTAGGTTCTCGATTTAAATCTGCACCAAAAAAAGTCTAAGTGTGGCTCGTGTTGGCAGAAACGGCGTTAATAGGCTTGGTTTAAGCACTACATTCGATTGAGTTTTACTAATAGGGCAATAATTCATGCAAGAACCTGCAACACTATTAGAAAATTTTCTCAAAATTTTTATACTCTCAGCGTTGAAATTTACTGTTTGAAAATAAAGCATCAGGTTAGAATCGCACGCCTCTTAACGACATTATTTATTATTTCATTTTAAATGCATCATTAATTATCTGTTGGTAGAGATGAGAAACTTAATAAATTACTTCTTAAAGACTGTTTTTGCATAGATTAAGTTAATTATGACTCGCAAGTACTTAACAGCAAATTATTGTTAATCGATAAAAAATTCTAATTGAAAAACGCTTCGAAAAAAATCGTCATAGAGAGTCAATTAATTCACGTAATTACCTCTTATAAAGCTGCAGTTTCATCAAAAGGCCTACTGTAATTACGTCACGTAGTTAACATAGTTACAAGACATCTTAACTTGTCTATAAATAGTTTTTGCGTTTTTCTGATAAACAAAAATTGTGTAAATGCGAAGAACGATACCTTATATAGGGAGCAAAACAAATAGACTTGTCACACTGCAATTGCCATTTTATGTTCTTAAGTAAGCATTTAGGTACGTATCCCACAGCTTATTTGTAAGTCCAGCTAAAAAATTTGGCAGGTGCCGGCGACACATTCTCACACTTCAGGGTGAGAATATTCAAGACAAAAATAATCTATTTTATTTGTATTTATCTCTGACTGTCGCAATCAAGATAACAACCGGGATGTCGCAGACAACCGCTGCAAAATTCCTGACTTCTCTTAAATAACTCATTAGAAAATTGCCTACAACACCTCATTAGCATCTTAACACTTAACTAAATAAAAAAATGTTAAATAAAAAACAGTAACTAAAACTATAATTTATTATCAGTTGTAATATCACAAGAGAACGAGAATAAATTAAAAATGATTTGACAAAGCTTCGAAAGTTTGTTTCTAGACCCGAAAGGGCTCGAGTGACTATTACCAAATATCAATAGGTTTAAGAAAGAAGTTATTGAAAATTATTTTCTAAGTATTGAACTCTCGTGTGACAATGACAATGTACTAAACTTTTTTTGATTTATTTTTACAGTTTTTGCCACTATTCCCACTATAATAATGTTTTGATTGGTTAAAAAGTACAAAAATGCTTCAAAAATTTTATAGAATTTTAGAAACTTCAAAAAATAATCTTTATCAAACGTTGACCTGATATTCCAGCAACAACTACATTGTCAGAATAATTAAAATATCGCCTTGAAACAAGCAAACAAAGCTTTGTTCGTTAAAATAACGCTTTTTTTGTTATCAGTTAAAATTTGCATAACCGAGTCGACCATAAAGAGCTTATCACTAACAGTAGTAATAGTTCATCCTCCTATTCGAATGGTTAAGAGGAGTATGGAGGTATTTCTCTTATGGGAATTCCCATGTAAACGCGCGAATCTGTAGCACCTTTATTTACAAAAATATTTTAATGAGATTTGGTACAATCATTCTTCTAATTATTAACTACAAAATGACTGGAAGCGATTTTTAAAAAAATTATTGCAAATAATAAAAAAAAATATTAAAAATTACTTAAACTTAAAATCAACGGAACTAAAAATTTCAAAAAGTCAAAATGTAGTTCATTTTATTACAATACTCGTAGTGAAAACCGTTTTTAAAAATTTTCATAAATAACGCTGCTACAGATTCGCGCAGTTTTCAATCTGAAACCGTACGAGCAACCTCTTGATTTACAACTCGACAATTGACCTCTCACCAATAAAAGGAGTATGGAGGTAAGTTCTCTTATGGGAATTTCCATGTAAACGCCCGAATTTGTAGCATCTTTATTTAGAAAAATATTTTAATAAAATTTGGTACAATCATTCTTCTAATTATTAACTACAAAATGACTGGAAGTGATTTTTAAAAAAATATTTATAAAT
The DNA here is from genome assembly GCA_029207805.1 of Tribolium confusum. Taxonomy (NCBI): domain Eukaryota; kingdom Metazoa; phylum Arthropoda; class Insecta; order Coleoptera; family Tenebrionidae; genus Tribolium; species Tribolium confusum. The sequence goes on from JALGAY010000004.1 coordinate 6,404,653, forward strand.
AATATAAAATAATAATAATAATGTTTTATTGGGGATTCCCAATGGCCATTGACCGAAGTCCTTCAGCCATATAAAATAATTATTAAATAATTGTAAAAATTTAAAACCAACAAAGTTAAAAATTTAAAAAAGTCAAAATGTAGTTCATATTATTACATTACTTCTAACGAAAACAAAAATTATTCGGGAACGTCTACTAGCATGGAGTCTGATATTATTGTTGAGGGGTTCAAATCTAGTGTAACTTTGTATGGAATTAAATATAATATATTGATAGGGGATGGTGATAGCAACACTTATAAGAAAATTGTTGAGTCCAGACCATACAACAATATATCTGTTGAAAAAATTGAATGTAGCAATCATCTTCTTCGTAATTTTTGCAAAAAATTGAGGTTGCTAGTAACAGATAAAAATTTTAAATTAAAAGATAGAAAATTATTAGAAGGACGAATTTTAAGATTACGGGTAGGTATTAATAAAGCAATGAAATATCATAAAGGCAACGATCAAAAAAATGAAGCAATCAAGCTTTTGCGCAAAGATATTCTAAACAGTGTATATCATGTGTTTGGCGAACACAAAAATTGTGAATCATATTTTTGTAAACGGGAAGAGGAACAAAATTTTTTAAAAGAAATTTCAAATGAATTTTTAAGCAGAATTATTTATATAACTCGATACATTGCTAATCATGCCAACAGTCTAATAATGAATTTTAATAGCAATATTGTTGAACAATATCACTCAATTGTTGCAAAATTTATAGGGGGCAAAAGAATAAATTATGCTTTAGGCAATTCATATCGTACCAGATGTGCTGCAGCGGTAGTAAGCCATAATACCAAAATGCCCCATTTTATGTTATCCAAAAATAACAAAATCATTAAAAAAGTAGAGCTTGGCAGAATTAATAAAGTTAGGAAACAACAATTATTTAAAAAATGTTTTTATAAACACACAAACAAAGACAACAAAATATCCAATGCTGATGAATATTACGGCGAAAACTCTCAAAAAACAGATATGAGTGCTGCAATATACGAAGAAGAAGAGAAAGAATTTTTGCAGAAATTACGAAAAACTGAGGAAGAAATTAAAACAATTGAAAAAAGAACAGCCGATCAAAATCAAGATGGAGAATGGATGGAGCAAAGAAGAAAATTACTGACTGCGTCAAATTTTGGAAGAGTGTGAAAAGTGAAAAAGAAAACTAATACCGCCAACACCGTCAAGTCCATTTTATATGATATAAAACATAAAAATATTCCGTCCTTAAATCATGGAAAAATTTATGAAGTGGATGCGAAAAAAGAATTCGAAAAAAAAATTAAGTACGGAATTTGGAAAAGAAATGAAAATTAATCCATGTGGACTTTTTATCGACAAAGAAGTTTTTTATTTAGGAGCTTCGCCAGATGGCATATTAGAAGAGAATGATTATATAGTAGAAATAAAGTGTCCATACACGGCCTATAAACAAAATTTAACTCCAGACGAAAGAATAAAAAAAAAATTATAACATTTTGGAAACAGACTATTGATGGAAGTCAGGAAGTTAATTTTAATCATGATTGGTACTACCAAATTCAAGGACAGTTACACATAGCAAACAAAAAGGTTTGCATATTAGCTGTTTGGACTGGTTATGGAAAAATTAAAACACAAATTATTACTAAAGACGATACTTTTTGGGATACGAAGATGAAAGAGAAATTGGAAAGGTTTTACAAGTTGTGCATTCTTCCAGAGCTAATTGATCCCAGAATGTCTAGAAATATGCCAATAAGAAGTTTATTTCTAGATTTATAAAATAAATGTCTTGTTTTATTAAAATTAAACATATTTGTTTTTTTAACCAATGATAAAATTAGCTATACCAACTATCTTATGCAAATGAATTTACGTCATCATTCGAAATTTTTGATTACTGATATTGTGGCATTAATATAGAGTATTTAGTTCTTGATATTTAAAGTAAATTACATAAAAATAACAGTTGTGACACATAAATATGTTTCTAAATAACCTCATACCTTTTCTAATAATAAAATAAAAAAATTAAAATTTGTCTCTTAATAACAAAAATAATATAAAAGTCCATTTCCATAAGAAAATTGGAGGAGTGTGTAGGAATTTCTCTAGTATAATATAAGTGTATAATATAGTATAATATATGTATTATACAGGGTGTTACAAAAAGTTGTGCAAAAAATTTAAGCTGAAATACAGCACCACAAATAATAACAATCTGCAAAAAAAATTTTGGCTTATCTCAACTGATAACAAAATTATAACCTAAAAATTAATTATTACAAAACCTATAACAATTTTTTTTAACATAAGACAACTATAGGTTTTTCAGGTCAAAATAAAGCGATTTAACACAATTTACCTCTATACCAAGTTGCACAGTTTAGGAGCTAGAGAACGCCAAAGTTAGAGATTAAAAGTCATTTTTATACTTTAAACGTAAATATCTTGAAAACGGTATGTTTTAGCAAAATATTGCGTTCTTGCATTTTTATTCTAAATCTACTGGCATATTCACTGTTGCTATAAAAAGTGGAAATTAATAAGGATAAAATTGGTTAATTACCCAAAATGTGTAACAAAAGTGCTGTAACTTGAAATTGAGATGTGCAGCAAAATTTTGCAACTATAAATAAAAAGAGTACAATCAACTTCATTTGTGTACCAAATTTGGTATTAATCGGTTAAGCGGTTTTCGAGATTTCGAGAATGTTTTTTTATATCCAACTTTGAAGGCCTGTAATCTTATTATTAGTTGAGGTAGGACAAAAATTTTTTTTGCAGATTGTTATTATTTGTGGTGCTGTATTACAGGTTAAATTTTTTGCACAACCTTTTATAACACCTTCTATATTCCAATGTATATGCGCGAAGTTATAGCATGTTTATTTATAAAAAAAAAGGAAAATAGGTTTTCGTTACAAGTATTGTAATAACATGAACTACATTTTGACTTTTTTAAATTTATAATTTCGTTAATTTTAAATTTTAACATTTTTTTAATAATTATTTTATATTATTTATAAATATTTTTTTAAGAATCACTTTAAGTCATTTTGTAGCTAATAATTAGAAGAATGATTGTACTAAATCTCATTACAATATTATTGTAAATAAAGGTGTTACAGATTCGCGCGTTTCCTTATTATTTTTCTTATTCCCATAATAGTATGGTACACACAACGCCTAAAACGCTTTAAAAAGTGATTATGTGAGTTCAAGACTAAAAGTTGATTTTTCAGAAATGATGGCTTTTGCCCTAAATATATTATATCCGAAGTTGTTCAAAAATTGTTTTGTGTCAAAAGGCACTATCTAAAATTTTCTAAATATTTATGTAATGTAATTCTTCAAAACATAGGTTTTCTTTTAGTAAAAGTGCAAAATCATGTAATACTTCAAAATGTATCTGTTTGAAAGAAGGACTAAAGTCTACGACAAATCAAATGAAGATGAAGAAGAAATTTAGCTTTACTTTTTTAAAAATTTTACATAAAAACATTTTTCTTTTAATAAAATTTGATAAATTATTTTTGGGGTTTATAATTATAGCTATCAAATTACCTTCAAGTAAGTCATATCATAATATAATTGAGGAGCTCGCGTGCAAAACCGGTTATATCCACTTTTACATATTTTGCAGCAGATGAGAAAAACACTCTACACATCTGTTTTAAAAAATAGTGTTATTTAGTGTTATTATTATTAAAAACAGTTTAAATTTAATGGGGTTGTGCATGTGATTGTCATCTATTTTTTTATAAAAAAAAATGGAAAAAAAGTCGAACTTTACTTAACGTTTTTAAAAGGAATTACACGGTTTTGGCTGCAAACGAATATATGGGCCTATAGATATCACAACTTAGACCCAGAAACCACCAAAAAATGATTTTTTGTGAAAAGTGGATATATCCGGTTTTGCAGGCGAGCTCCTCAATTAGAATGTTACAAACGAAGAACTACTGTACGAGTGCGTAGATAACGCGTGTGGCGCGGAGCAACACGGCAAAGCCTTGCTTTAAAAAAATAATATTTTGGAAACCATTTGAATAATTGTTTTAATTTTTAAAAAAAAAACTTATCTAGAGTTTTGTGAATCCGAAAATGTATGTTATATACACAAATTTTTAATAATTCATATAGCTTCCCGTAGGGTGAAATTGTCAATGCACAATTTTACAACTAGTGACTTTGGATGCCCCTTTCACAGAAACAAAAAACTTTTCTTTAAATCTCTTATTACTGTTAGTTGCGCTCTGGTTTGCTCTATAAGTGGACAAAATTTCAAAATTTTAGGTGAAATAGTTAATTTATAAGCGCGATGTATGTTTTAAAAACACGATTTTGAACACTGTTGCTCCGATATAAAAAAAATATTTTACAAAGTTCCTACTAAAAAAAGTTGTAGATAGCGATTTCAGATGGCCAAAATGGTACTTTACAAGACCGTAAAGGTCCCGTCTGGTTATATCTTAAAAAAAAATTTTGCGAGAAAGAAGCCTGATAATACAGTGATTTTACTCCACTATTAGCAGTGATGACGGTAGAACATCGAGAGTGGGGGAACCCGAGAAACAGTAAGAGAGCATTTGGAACTCTACTATAAGAGAAACAACCTCTGTACTCCGATCTTGGCGTTGTAAATCGTCATTTATTGTTTTCCTCGGTGCTACCGATCAAGATTTCACACTCGAGGGTTCGGACGAGAAATTTCAGGGTCAACCTGACTCCATACTCCTCTTAATAAATAGGCCCTAGTAGAAATGACCACGTGTGTGATGTTATGCGAGGGTAGCTTCAAGTGAACCCTCCACCCATGAGTCATTCAATTAAAGTTAACAAGTAGTGGCACTCACTGATTGGTTGATAATACCGAAATTAACTATTATTAAAATAGAAGGTGTCTGGGTTTGTCGTTGTATCATTTTTTTAATGATAATACCCACGAGTATTGCAGTATGTTTACGAGTAACATGACAACAATGGTTGTCAAAGAAATAACCATCAAAGCAAATTACTCAATACATGGGTGAGTATTAAATGATGAAACGTGCGTTGATCCAAGAATTAAAACCGGAGAATAATAAAGAGACATCCGATACTAAACACAGGCTAATGTTCTGGCAGACAGAAGCAGCAGTTTATGTCAGAGTGAGGACCTCGAAAATAAAACACTGAAACCTCAATGCTTTACAATAGGGTTGGACAATAATATACACCTTTATGTGCCACCGCAAAAGCGAGATTATTTATTCGTTGCTTGATTTATGGACTATTGAGGCAAGGATAAAAGTTCAGAGGAAAATCGAACAAAAAGAAAATTGTTATTGGCAGTATCTTGTACCGAAGCTGCGAAATGAGCGATTTGGTCGACGAGATGCTTTTCAAGAAAATCACAGTGACAATACCTACCAACACTTCTACGAGAAGAGGAAAAAATAAAGAGATACCAAACTGTAGTATTATACGATAGAAGCTTCCTTTCTTTTTCAAATTTCTACAAATAATGAATGAATTAGAATCCAAGTCAAACCCTCAGGTTTAATCAAACAAAATTTTTATATAACAATAGCAGAGCGCTTTTGAAAACTATGTCTCATCATTAGTGCCTGAATAAGAATGTAAAAAAAAATATAAAAAAGTTATAAAATGTTTGAAAAACTTATCAAACTCATGTCAATAATAAATTAAAAACATAAAAAAATATGAATATATAGTACAAATATAATAAATCGTTATTTTTAGCAAAATAGTTGTTGACCGATCTGACGGTAAAATATAATAAATACATGGTTGCTATTTGGAAAATTGACAAAAAAAAAGATCAATCTTAGCCGCTTAGAAATTTGTGTTTTTCAAAAGAATTGACATCAATTGACATTTTATTTAAAAAATAATAATTTGAAAAATATAATACTAATAAATATAAACAAACATTTAATTAACTAATAAAGATTGAACTAGTAAAAATAAAAAAATACAATCAAAATTCAATTGGTCATTTAAAGTTTATAGAGAATGTTTGTGAGTAAATTTAAAAATTTCTAAAACCTTTAAAATACTTAAAAAAAAACATCTATATTGCTGATTCACAAGATTTTAAAATTATTAGTATAACCAAAAAAATGACCAGAATAAAGAATATAAAAAGTAAAAGCAGACAAAGTGTTGATTATAACTGTATTTTTGTATTTTTCCATTGTCTTTACAAGTTTTCAATTTCTGGTTTCAATCTTTCGTCCTGTCTGATCGATATAAACAGCATTACCTCATTAGAAAACAACTTGTAGATGTCTGAATAATGTAAACAAGAAATTTGATTCTTGTGTACAAGACAGGTCGAAAGACTACCTTTACAATTGAAAGCAACGTTTATATTATTATTTTTTAAAATATGAGAGATAAAAGAAAGATCTTGCAATAAAATAGATTGAATAATAAAGAGGTTATAAAAGAGAAAGTGACAAGAAAAAAAGTAAAATGTAAAAGCAGATGAAGTGTTGATTATTATTGTATTTTTGTACTTTTTTATTGTCCTTGTATAATCACAAATTGTAGTTGCAACTTTTCGTCCTGTCTGACCGATATAAACTGCATTACAGTCATTAAAAGACAACTTGCAAATGTCTAAATGATGTAAACAAGAAATTTGATTCTTGTGTACAAGACAGGTCGAAAGACTACCTTTACAATTAAAATCAAATTTATATTATAATTTTTGAAAGTATAAGAAATAAAAAATAATCTTGCCGCTAAAAGTAATAGAATAATAAAGAGGTTATAACAGAGAAGAGTAGAAAAAGAATTATGTAATATGTTCAAGCTAAGGGAGTGTTTCTGAATTTATAAGCGAATCTATTTAAGTCCTGTAATAGAAACCGATGTATAGGTTATTTTTTTGACTTTGTCCGGTGAGATCGTAAAAAGGGTTGTGCCGTTTAGCACGTGGTGGGTAAAAGTGCTGAACATAATTTCACGTAAGCGGAAAAATACTGTTTGAAGAAATGCGCTTTTAAGTAACATTCTGCGAAAACTATAAGCCACTCTTTAAAGATGTTGTACAGTCGTCGGTTAGTTGTTGGTTTTTTCTTATTCTTAAATTGGTTGAGTGGGTGTGATTTTCAGGTTCACGTTCAAACCAGTAGAAATGTTTTAGAAGCACTAATCTAGCCGAGTCTAAACGTTTACTTCGAGACACCACCCACACTATCTGATTTAAGAACGACCCTTATTTACATGTGCGTTAGAGGTGTTGAAACAACATAACCAACAGACGACCCATACCAATGCGGTACGTAATTTTACAGAACACGTGCTAACCGGTACTATCCCTTTTACGAGCCCATCGAACAAAATCAAAAAAATAAGGTTTATGTAACGAGTTCATAAAAAATCTAATTTTGCAATGCTTCATTTAAATGAAGATATAACATCATCAATATATTTAAAACAAAAACAAATATATTTTGAAGAAAAAAAAAGTTATAAAAAAAATTCTGTAAAACTGTTTATAGATAATCTTGCTAAAAGGAAGCTAAAGAAAGACACTAATCTGTTTGTTTTTATAAATTATTATTATTAATAATAAAAAACCTTTGACGTCAAAAGAATCAAAGAAAGAACCTAAATGGTTATTAAATTTTTAATTTTTTTCAGGATAAACTATACGATTTTCTACAGCAAATTTACTGTCAAAATTTATGAAATTGTGATTTGCTATAAAAAACGACTGATTTTATTAGACTTATTAGAGTATTATTTTTTGTGAATTTTAGAAAGTCTTTAAAGTCTGGTGAATTAATTTCAAGTTCAGATTCTACTGGTAATATAGCAAATTTTAATATTTTTTTGTGACAACTACCAATCTCAACCTAGAATTTTATTAGTTTTGTATTGGAACGAAGATATTATCGGTATTATTTCGACTTGAAATTAGTCAATAGAAGTAGAATGATTTATAGAAAAAAATTTTAAAGTCTTAAATTTTGTTAGAGTGAGGAAAACAGAATTAGAAAATATCTGTTAAGAACCCAACAAAATTTATTTCTTTACGAGTTGTTTGATTTTTAGTAGCAATACATTTTGATTTTTTTATGTTTTTTATTTATTATTAACAAAAGTTTGGAGAGTTTCTTCTAGCATTTTTAAAACTTTTTTGTTAATATTGTAGCACTGATAAGGAGACGTAGTTTTCAAAAGCGTTCTACCACTGTTACGTTAATATTTTGTTTGATTAAACATTTAAGTTTAACCTAAATTTTAATTCGTTTATTATTTATTGTTTAAATTTTTAAAGTAACAAATTTTTGTTCATTCCGAACCTAAAAACTTATTCAAATAAAAAAATTAAAATAAACAAACAGAATATTATTTGTGATGCGTTACCATTTCAATATTTAATATAAACTCAATAATTTGTTGTTACTTTGATATTGAAATTTAAGTTTAATTTATCTTTAAACTGAGTTTAAATTAATGTACTAAATAATTATTTTTTTAAAATTTAATAACAAAATAAAAATAAAACTAAATAACTGCTTAGAGCTTTCAGTTGTACAAATATTATTTTATTGCAATTCCCATGCTCTGAAAAGCAAATGAAACATTGCCTCAAACACACAATTCAATTAATAAGCAGTTTTTTGTCCCAACTATTCCTTTCTAGTTTCTATCTAAGGACATATAAAATACCGTTATTTCATTATTAATAAGTTATTTTTAAAAATGTCTCGTTATGTCAGTACAACTAATTCAAGTCTTTCCCATTTTCTAACAATGTTAATCGTCAAGTTTTTGCCATCAGTGATAAATAATAACATTCCCATCGACTTATCCTTATTGTGGAGACCTGACACGCGTCAACTGTCAATAATCATCTAAACCGAAAGATGGATGGTTAATAGATGATCGCAAATGTAGTAAAATCAATTCAAACATATTGTGAAAAATTTGAATAGAATCTCTGACCACAACAATGACCTTAACAAGCTTGCCCCGTCTGTCAAAGAATTTTTGGGGAGGTAAAAGCTCACAATGAAGAGTATTTATTACCTTCTCATTTCCACCGGATACATATTTAAAATCAGATTCAGTCAGACATTAAATGAAATATTTGTTGGCAGTTTAATGTTGATTAGCAAAAATTAATGGTGCGCAACAGTAATTACAACTTTTATGTGAACATTTTCTGCATTGAGTATTCTTGTAAAAGTAAATTGAACGAGATTTTTTCGCACAGAAGCGAGATATTTTGACCGAGCTCGTTTTAGAAAAATAAATGATAAAAATATTCAAATTTCCCACAGAAAGTACAAGTCACGGTCATATTCAAAGATCACTTTACCACAAACTACCACCAAGTAACAACAAAATTACAAGCACAAATAGATGAATATCAGCGACATTGATTGATATACTATTTTAATAATGAAGGGGACAAGAATTGGAGAGAAAGGTAAACGCACTTGGATTTACTCAAAATTTTTGATTTGAAAACCGCAAAGTAGCAAACGAGATATAACAAAGTATAGATAATTGTAAAAATTTGTAAAAACAAAAATTTAAAATTGAAGGAATAGATTTGAAATAGTTGAGTGGTTTTACCTTGTTGTCTGTCTGGTGTAAAAGAGGGATGTTCAATTGTTTAGCCCCTAAGGCCCACTTTGGTGGGAATTTAGTTTAACACCCGTCAGAGAGGGTGGCCAAAATGATTGAACGTCAGTTCCGATATGGCCTGATAATTTTGGCAGTTGCCTTTTGTGTGTAATTGGTATTATTGCATTAAATTGTGGGTAGCACACTCTTATAAAAAAGCCACTGCTTTTTTATGTTAATGTCTTCTAAATTGGACAATATTGTCAGTTTTGTATTACAAGCAATAAAAAAAAATATTCGTTAGGGATTTCATTTTGCCGGTATTAATCCTTGAAACAATTTAATCAATTAAGGGTTAGTATAATTCGTTCACCCTCTCATTGTAAAAAAATCTTTATTTGCATATGAATCAAAGGGTTAAATACCCAAGTCCACTTAAAAGTCACGTGTTGATGGTCATTTCATTTACATAATATTGTTTAGGTGGAGAGACAATAATCATAAATAATCCCAGCAGATGGGTGACTTTTTCTCTAATAATTCGGTATTTTCTCACACGTACTAATCGCTTGCGTCACGAGGAGGGTGGACAAAAACCACCCTCGCAAACAGTCAAAATACCAACGGATTTCTAAACGAGTAAATAATATACTGATTGGATTTACTTTGGGCACAAACATGCATGTTGTTACGTTGTGAAGAGCTTCAATACACCGCCGACAATACGTGTTTATGGAATATAATAGAGGCTTTGCCCCCAAAGTTAGGGTGAAACGATAAACCCACCACATACAATGTTCGTAATTATGCACAGAATTTCCAAAAATGGCACGGGACAACAGCTGATATTTAAATTGCATAACATCTCTACAAATCACTTTTTTGAGCAAACGGCCGCAAAAAACAAAAGATTTCTTTACAGCGGCCGAAAAAGTCGGTTTTGCGGCTGTTCTCACCTATTCTAATTACACGATATACAATAATAACAAGCTTTATAATTATAATAAATAAGATATATAAGCATTACAACCCTTGTAGGCTCATGGTTTGGTGGGCGATTTTTCTGCATTCTTTCTTATTCATAGTTTTTTCTTCTATAGGTTATTTTTTTGACTTTGTCCGGTGAGATCGTAAAAGGGGTTGTGCCGTTTAGCACGTGGTGGGTAAAAGTGCTGAACATAATTTCACGTAAACAGAAAAACACTGTTTGAAAAAATGCCCTTTCAAGTAACATTCTGCGAAAACTGTAAGCCGCTCTTTAAAGATGCTGTACAGTCGTCAGTTGGTTGTATTTTTCCCATGACCCCTAATGCATTTATATATAAGGTTCACTCTTAACTCGGTTGAGTGGGTGGGATTTTCAGATTCACGTTCAAACCAGTGGCCCCAAACTGTTTTGTTTATGCATGGTAAAATGCATAGCGCACATTAAAACGTTTTAGAACCACTGACCTAACCGAGTCTAAACGTTTACTTCGAGACACCACCCACACTAACTGATTTAAAAACGACCCTTATTTACAAGTGCGTTAGAGGTGTTGAAACAACACAACCAACAGAAGACCCATACCAATGCGACACGTAGTTTTACAGAACACGTGCTAACCGGTACTACCTCTTTTACGATCCCATCGGACAAACTTAAAAAAATAAGGTTTACTGCTTTGTTTGTAGTTGTCCTTTAAAAGAAATCTCTGCTTTTTTCATTCTTGTTACGTGGCGTATCCATCTAATTCTTTGTGATTTAGCGATTGCTATTATATGTGTGTCCTTGTATATTATTTTTAATTCTTCGTTTGTTCCTTTAAACCAAGTTTTTTCTACATTTTTTTCTTCACAAATTTTTCTTAACACCTTACTTTTCTATATGTGCAACATAGACTCTTCTTGCTTTCTCAGTGTCGATCTCTCGCAAATGACTACTACCGGTCGTATTAACGTGTTGTAGACATAAAGTTATGTTGCTTTTGCTACGACCTTTAAACTTAAAATAACGTGAAATGCATAGATGCTTTTATCTTCAGCTGCTATTCTTGCTTTTATCTCTTCTGTATTTGGTGGTTTCTTTTTTATTACACTTCGTAGGTAACCAATTTTTTTGATTTCTTCTTGTTACTCTTGATAGCTCTTCTGTGGTTCTTGTTATAAGTGTTACACCGTCTTCAAATGTTACTTCAAATTGAAATTTCAAATGCATTAATGTTGTTTATAGAAAAGTAGATATTGTATATATACAAGTAATTTACTTTGTCATAATATTTTTTCTAGAGCCATTATAAACAATGTCAAAAGCGGTTCTACCTACCTTAAACTATTAAACACTTCAAACTTTCTTGACAGTTTTCCATTAACCCGAATACTATTTGCGGTTTTCTCCAATGTCATTTTTTCTAATCTAGCTATTTTATCTGGCGTTTCACAGTCTTTTAATGCTGGTATAAATGCATTTCGTTAATGCTGTTGTAGGCCGTCTTAAAGTAGATAAAAAACTAGAATGCTTTCAATTTTTGTTGGCAATTTTTCTCTTGCACTGTTGTAATAATAATATTCTTTCTACTACTTTTCTAAATTATTTTTGTCATCGTTTCTTCTCCATACTTTATCATTTCTTCTCGTAGGTTGTCTTTTCCTGAACTCTTGTTGTTTTTCTGCCTTTCTATAATTTATTTAATTTTATTATATGTGAGATGTTCTTCTCTTTTTCTTGTTTGTTTTCTTTTCTTTTCTCTTTTTGTCATCGATTTATTTAGGACTTGTTCAAAATATTCAGTCCATCTTTCTGTTACTTTTTTTTTGCTTCCCACTAATTGGTCAAGTTAATCTCGACAAAATATGGTTTTAAGTTGTAATCCGCGTTTAATTCTCTTGCATCTTTAATAGAAATTTTTTATCTTCTTATTTTGATAATTCGCTTCTGTGTCTTACATTTTTATAGCGTTATGTTTTCTTTTATTTTTTCGGCAAATATTACTATTTTTCTTTGTTTGTTTTCTTCTCTTGAGCACTTGTTGTTTTTCTATAATATTTTTAACGTCATCGTATGTAAAAAAAATTCTTCTCTTTCGTCTTGTCCGTTTCTGTTGTTCTCCTCCTTTCAACTGCTCTTCTTTTGATCAACGATTTGTTTAAGACTTTTTAAAAATATTCAGCCCATCTTTCTGTTACTTTTTCTTTGTTTAATTGGCTATGTTTATCTCGACAAAATACCGTTTTATGTTGTAATCTTTGTTTAATTCTCTTGCATCCTTGATAAAAGTTTCTTATCTACTAATTTTTGTAATTCTCTTCTATATCTTTTCTTTTTCTAGCGTTGTGCTCTTTTTTCTTTTTTCTGCAATTTTTTTGTCTTCTAATCTTTGTTTTTTATATTCTTTCTGGCTGTTTTGCAAATTTCTGTTTTTTTTTCTGTTCTTGAAGATTACAATCTTCATCTTATCAATTTTTTGTTTTCTTTTCTTTCTTTGTTAATTTGTTCTCTTATTGCTTGTTTATCGAGTAAATTAAAACTTATTCTAATTATGTAAATAAATGTTAATTTAAAAATGATTTATTTTTTGACAGAAATCGTAAAATTAGTAAAATCAAAAATTTTTAATATAATTTAAAAATTCTTAAATAAAACGTTTTTTTTATATCATTGCGCCAAATTGCTACTTTTATAAATAACGACACAATTACGTCCTAAATATTGTGAGACGGTAAAAATATTTTCTATATAAATTAAACAATTAAGACTTAAAAATAAACAAAAAGTAACATTTTAGTAGCTTTAAAAATGTTGTAAATAAATTTCTCGAGTTGTTTTTCGTTGGACATCCAATAAAGTTGTGTTTAATTTTATAAACCTCATTAGCGGCCAGAGTGTAAACATTATCTCAGAATCTGAAAAATGCGCTATCCTTGTAGTGAAAATTCGAACAAACTCTTTTGAAATTCTTAGCATATCCCATCAGTTAACAATTCCATGCAAATGCGGCGTTAGCTGGAAGTAACGTCCGTCCGTCCGTCAGAGGATCCCAGGAGTGCGATGAAATGAATCGGTCTCTGCGGGAGGACACGTCTGCATATTTTTCTCACCTGATTTATCGCTGTTTGTATTAAATCTCATCCTCGCAGCATCCAACGCGTAATAAAATGAGATTATCCCGCCTTTAGCGGCAATTTGAGATTGTTCCACAACCAGCTGGGTATTCGCCCTGAAAACCTGCACGTCCAACATCCAGGAATGTTAATCATCCCTTCAAGACCATTGACGAGTTAATCTCTCACGATTTTGTCATTCGTGAATAATTTTGCGTGTGTGACGGGTTCCTTTACACTTTCAATGCCTCACTGCTCATCATATACTAGTGTTCGCCTCATTCTTCCACCAACTCGACAAATAACGCAGTTTCTCTGCTCTTTAATTAACTCAAAATATTTGCCAAGCTGAGACAGTGTTAGGAAATCCTTGATACCAGAGCTTGTCAAAAGTTTTCAAACTGGAAACATTCTTTAAATGCTTAGGGAAATTTATTCACTGGATCGAGTGGATTTTATGTCAGGAATAAGGTGTTTACATAAATTACATCTAGATAAACCGATTTTGTTCAGCAAATTTTTTATTTCAACTTAATTTATAAGCCTATTCTATACCACAAGAACAGAGCTGACACCTTGTCCATTGTGTTGCTCTTGTTTTTACACTTTATATAATAATATTCTTGCAGCTTTAGGTCAGAAATACAGTTTATGCTAAGAAAGCTTCTTTTTATTTATTTTTATTATTTATTTATTTATCAAATGTTGCAACATTTACAAAAACTGTCATTTTAACGTTGCTACAAATGTCTAAACACCCTCAATAAATCTTTTCTAAAATATCACACATTTTCTAATTCTTCCTAAAATACAGTGGTTTAAAATTTTTTGTTTTACTACCTGATTCTAGAAACTCTTATCTACTTTAAAAAAATTCAAAATTGTAAAAGCCTTAACTATAAGAAAAGCCTTATGAATTTAAATTTTAGAATATCTATGATATTCCAAAAAAATTTTGGAAAACAAAAACTTTAAAAAATATATTTCTCAAAAAAGCCAACAGTATGTTTCAGAAGCTTTAAAAGTTTTAAAAACACTAAAAATTTTAAAAGTTTAAAAAAACTAAAATTTTGAAGACTTTTATAATTCCAAAAGACTAACATCTATTATTACTACTAAATACATTTTTTCCGTAATATTAAAAATCTAAAAAATAAAAATATTTAGGAATGTAACAGCTTTAAAATTTATAACACTTAGAAAAAACTCTAAAAACTAAAATTTCCACAATGATTTAAAGATTATAATACCCAAAAATTTTAAAAATTAAAAAAGTAAAAAACTATAAACTTTCTAAACATTTTGTATAATTTTAAAAGATTAAAACCCAATTTATAGCCTAAAAAAGGTTTTTAACAATTCACTAAATTAAAAATAATAGACTTTTAAAAGATTTTTAAAACTAACGATTTTAATGATTCAAAAATTGCAAAGAGCCAATTTCATAATCAACAGGGCTGCTTAAATTTAAATAAAGTTTAATTTAAATCGAATGTAACTGTCGATGTATATTGTTATAATGACAGTTACAATCTACTTCATTAAGGCCCTTTTAAGTTAATTATAAAATCGGCCCTAAGTGACAAAAGTTTAAACTCTTAAAAATTTAAAAAATTTAAAAAACCGAAAATTTTAAAGCTTCTAAAGTTTCTAAGATGAGTTTCAGAAAACTGAAAATCCATACAATTCTAAAACCTCAACAAATTTTAAAAATTGCAAGTACTTCATAAATACTAAAAACTCAAAAATATAAACACTGAAAACTATAATTCCACTCTCAAAATATTAGAAATTTTAAAGAGATTGTAGACTAGAAATTATAAACATTTCAGCAATGTTAGAGCATTAAAAAATGAAAATCTGTTGAAAAACTAAGCAGGTTAACCTTAGATCCTTCTCAAAAATTTCTGAGATTAGTTAAACGATACAAACTTTCTAATTGTTGATAATTAACAAAAGTTATTTTGCCCTAAAGTCAATTTACACAAAAATGACTTACCTTAAGTAGTAGAAAGTTTAACAATAAGTTATAAACAATTTGCTGTTGTAGATCTTGGCTTGGTCCACACTTCCGACTTATTAAAATTTAGATAGCTAACCGTTATTTAGCTCTTTTTTACAACACTTGTCACTTGGTACATAACAAAATAACTGATCTGTTCAAATAACTTTTTCAATGTTTAAAAAAATAATAATTGTTTGTTTCCAACCTGTTACAATTTGTGTAACCCAGAATTACAAGTTCTAAAAAACAATTGACTGATTTGCAACTGACAAAGGTTTCGACAAACAACAACGCTAACAAATCTCACACTTACAAAAACTTTCAATTTAGATTATGAGATTTCCCTTTATTTCGATCTTCTAACAAAAGTAGTTTAATAAACTTTTAAATTAAACACCCGTTATCTATAACATTCTACAAATTGTAAAAATTTTAAAGACTGTATCTACACCAAAATTTTGTTAGCTTAAAAACTAAAAATTATAAAAAATTTAAATGAATTTTAGGATTTTAAGAATTTTAAAAGCTGTAAAAATTATAATTTTTAGCTAAAACAATAATTTGCTAAACCAGAGAAAGCTCTGAGGTCTGTTATTTCCGTTTGTTTTTACTCAAAATTTTATTCAAAAATATATCAAGTATAAATCTGCAAAAACTCTGGGGGTTAGATTCTAGGAATTATTTTTTTTTTGTAATTACAATTATAAAAGTTAAGACTGGAATAAAAGCACTAAACACTCTAAAAACATACAATATTTTAATTTGCAATTATAATCTCCTTTATACAGCCGCAAACGAGGGTGATCTTTTATCTTTACGGCACTGAAAGTTACTAAGCAACACTGTCAAATAATTACGGTTTTTTTAAATTTAACTAAAAACAACTATTTTTACAGTAATTTTTTGACAGTTTTCCGCTAAATTGATTAGAATTTTGAATCTTTTTTTAATTTAAAAACCAAAACAATGCAATATAAAATAAAATGTTGTATCTACAACGGACATAATAGTCACTAATTACCAATTGCCTTTGGAAATTGAAAAGCCCGACTAAGTCGGATTTTAAACATTCCCTCATGTCATATTTTTTTTGATTTTGCCCTTTTATACTATATGTATACAGAAATAACTACAAAAGCCTTCAAGGATTCTATAGACTTAAAATACTAAAGCATAATCTTGAGTATAATAATAATATTTTCTCATATGCTGTAATTATTTTAACAAAAACAAATTATGTATTATTTATTGAAAAAAATGTGTAAACAAAATTTATTTATTAAATTATTTTTTAATTTTTTGTTTTGTTTGAAGAATGTACGGTTTTTTAGAAATGCTGCTTAAAGTTAGTTGTTTTTTTTTTGTTTAAAAAATGTAATTTTAAGTTTTTGCGATTTAAGTTAATCTTAGAAAAAGGCTCAGACTAAGATTACCTTTTTTGACAAGTTGACAAGAAGTATCACATCAAAAAGTTGTCAGAATATACGTCCTAATAAAATTTTGTGTTTAAGCTATTTTTGAAACTCAATTTTTGAAAAGTTATAGAAAAATTTTAACAGTAAATTTGAGCTTTTATTAACTTTTTATCACCACACAAGCGATGGTTTGACCTTTTTCAATCAGCCTTTATATCTAGTTACTATACCACATTTTTGTAACTAATCAAAAAAAATATTGAGAATTAAAGGAGAATCATTGCTTTAATAATATTTGATTGCAGAATTGAAATGTTACTTTTTAATTTTTACGACGCAGTGTCTATATTTAGCCTAATTCTATCCTTAGGGAAGCATCAAAAATAATAAATAACCGCTCACGTCCCATAAATTCTCCACGTTTGATTTTTACCATTTTGCAAGAACAATAACCTGCTATATGATTACCTTCTATAATTAGGTCCAAGACAGAGCACTTGTAATACAATCTATTTAATTTTTAATAAGAAATCATCATCGGTCGCATCTGATCAAAAGCGTTGCAGTCATGTCGCACCTGCTGTTATTAAAAGATAGTAGCTGACCACGTTTACAAATAATCCAACCAATAAGTAACATGTTGAGAACCTCCGATCGTGAGAAAAGCAAAGGATGCGATTAAAGGAAAGGAATCAAAGGTTAGTCGTCAAGCTTCGTTGGTTGTGCAACTGTTAGTTCTCATGTTTACGCGCACGCTTCTTTCCTCCACACACTCAAAAAGCTTTCTTGGAGCTTTGAGGGCGTCGCACAGTGGATCGAACTATAATACATAGACAAAAATACAAATCAGACAAAAGCAACTATTTAAAAATAAAAGTAATTGTCTTTGTATTTAGTACCTCTTTAAATTATTCAAACAAATGTATTTTTTTATTTTGGTATCATGTGTAACATATAAAAAAACATTTTTATTAGCGTCTATAATCATTTAAACTTTTGAATAAATTACTTGTTGAAATGGAGCAAAATTTTACGCTACAAAAGTAAAACAACTTTTACGAAAAACATTTATTTCTTTTTACTAAATAACTACAAATATGAGATGAAAGTTATAGAACTAACATTATTATAAAAATATTAACTTAGTTATTGATGGGATATTTATTGCTAGCTGAAAGAGACCCAAAATTGATAAAATTATATTTTTATTAGTAATAATCGGCAGATTCGACTAGTCTTTGATAATTTGAATTTTGATCAGTCACTTTCCACAAGTTATCGATAGGACTAGAGTTTATTAGTCATACTGGTTACTGCATAGAAGAATATAACAATTCTCAAAGAATTTCATGGATATGATATCAGAATAAAGAATAACTGTAAATTTCTTGCATCAAAAAAATGTTTGAGAACAGCTAAACAAAGATTAATTGAAACGAAACTTTACAGAAGACGTTCAACCAAGAAACTTTTGATTTCTAAGAGAAATTATTTTGCCAGACTTGAATCTGCATGACTACATTTGAACTGGTCGGTCTTAATACTAGAAAAAAGTATTATTTAGTGACAAAACTCAATACAAAATTTTAAATTCCATCAAAATTAATTTTGTAATGCCTTCAGTTAAAATTTTATTTAAAAACGTTATACCAATAATAAAGCACAAACAATTAAATAGAGTTGATTCTGATTAAAATGAGTAGATTTCACACATTTTCACAGATTTAATAGATCACACTAGGAATTGATTGACATACAAAAACATACTCTAAAATGCAATGTTTTTTTTTTTAAAAAAAAAGGATGCCCGCGACAGGCCTTGGCGTGCCCGACTTACCGAGCCCAGTAGTACCGTGCCCGACCGAGCCCACCACATGTAGGAGTTCTCGGTGGCCTTCGTGGTTGGACCTCTCACTGAGGCAATACCCATTGTGAACTTCTCTTCATACGAATCGACATCCATGGTTTCAGACGGACTCGAACCGGCATCGGTTTCACACTAGCGACTCGGAGTATGCATCCGCTTACCGACCCAAAAACTGCAATGAATAACCCTCCAGTAAGTGAAAGACGTCTCTACAGTTTGAATTTCAACACAACATTTATTAGAAGCACACTTTTTTTTGTTCGTTGTGATTTCACCAGTACAATCTCCAGGTTCTGCAGTAACCGGCACAATTACCAGATCTTAGCCTCATCTAAAACTCATCGAAAATTTTTTTCAAGATTTGAAAAATCTCATTGCTTAAATGCGTGCGCCGCCCCATACTCAAACAAGTTAAAAAATTTGAAAAATTTTATTCTGTTTATGCTACTGCCTTAGTAAACAGTTTAGTTTTGATTTTCTCTCTGTTTAATTCGGTTTGTTTTGGTTTATGCAGAATATATTAATATTTAAAGCGCTGCTGGGAAGAGAAGGAAGTAAATGAAGAAGAAGGAGATCGAAGAAGAGATGGTTGGAGATGGTTAAGGAAGATCTAAAGGGAGTAGGATTCCGGGACTAGATGGAAGGGAGCAAGAACAGAAAAGAATGGAGAAAAATTGTGGAAAAAATTAAAACTGTAGGCCCGAGAGCCTGAAGAGCTATTTTATATACATATATTAATATTTATTGTATGTATAAATTAAAAAAATGGTTTTTATTTTTGAGTTTAAAGTTAGAATCTTCTTTTATTTAAGCGTTTAGAATTTGTGTTTCTATCTTACGTGATATCTTTATTTCTATTGGACTGAATTTATGTAAAACTTAAACTTAAAAATTAAAAATAAAGCTCTAAAGCGATATATTTATTTCTAATAATCGGGGCTTAAAACACATTTAAGCCAGGTTGTTAATATTTTTTTTTTCAAATTTTCATTGTCTTTTAAACTGTTAGAGATGAAACAACAGCTTCGTAGACTTTTGTTATACGAAATTTGATTCTCTTCAACTTTTTTTAACATTTTTTGTAGTTTTGACTGTTTACCAAGCGCTTCCAATTGTACGTATTCTAAACTTTTAAAATTTTTTTAATTCTGACAAGTTTAGTTCTCTATGTAACAGTATTTTTTTCGGAAATTAACAAGTGGTTTCAATCACTCGTTTTCGAGTTACCTTTGCCTGTCAAAATTGGGGCTTAGACAAATTTTTATATTTTATATAAACTTTAAGGATTTTTAAAATCGTTTTATTTTCAGCTGGGCATTTGTACAATTTGGTAATGATTTAATAGTAATTCACATATTTATAGTAATTTATCTAGACCCTACGTTTTCACTGACAAAAGAACATGATGACGAAAGGTTTGGGACACTCGTTAGTTTTGCAATTTTTTAAGTTGAGCAGCTAAAGCTGTAAAAAATCCATATTGTCAATGTGGTCAAGTAGAAAAAACTGTATAACATCGTGTGGAAGAGTGTCGACTTAGGAGTTTCAAAGAGGTTTCAACGAAATTCACAAGTTGTCACCAGAAGCTAGAACTTGATTGACTACCTATTAAGGCTTTATAATTACTTTTCTGTACTTTATTTTTTTGTATTTAATGTTACTGTCATACGAATATACATATATAACTAAATTTAAGATTAAAGAAATTAAACAATGTTCCTATTAAGACTTCAATTTATTCACCAGTGTTTACTTATAATGATTCTCCTATATTTCACCTATAATTCCTGCTTTATTACAAATTGCGAGATAAAATCGCATCAATTTATTTACTCTTATTGGACCATTACATAGTTAGAGCAAAACACTAATCTAAAAATAATAATAAATTATTGTAGTAAAAGTGGTACAAAGCGTTGTTAACAATCTACTCAATCTGCTGAACAGTATAAAACCTCTGCGATAATTATAATGATCAGATGTAATTTTAATTATAGATCAACTCTGAACCGAACCGAATAATTAAAATGCCAATATCTTGTATTGATCGAAAAAAAACCAGAAGAAATCTAAAACGAAGTCTGATTGATATAAAAAAAATATCGAGTTGCACCTAATTGTTAATTTGCTGTTAATTAGTAAAAATATTTTCCTCTTTAATAGTTATTTAGGTTTTTTATCAAGTTCTCGCTGTAATAACTTGAG
This sequence comes from Tribolium confusum, assembly GCA_029207805.1. Classification (NCBI taxonomy): domain Eukaryota; kingdom Metazoa; phylum Arthropoda; class Insecta; order Coleoptera; family Tenebrionidae; genus Tribolium; species Tribolium confusum. The sequence goes on from JALGAY010000004.1 coordinate 6,425,852, forward strand.
GTAATGATAGCTCTGTTAAATCATGTTCCCATAGTCAATCTGCCCATTTTTTTCATCTGCTATAATGAATCCGATTTTTCTATCTGTCAAATTACACGCGAGCCTTTTAAAATAACTCACATTGTTGACTGCTGGTCGGTATGCGCTCTTCATGAGAGAACACGCATCAGTTGGATTATTACAAGATTACGAAATCTCCACCCCTTGATATCTCAGTCAGTTAAAATCAAGTGTGCGCATTTCCATATTTTAATTGTCACCAGTTATAAATACATCAGGGCCCACTTGATAATCTCAGCGTTCACACGGTCTGATGTTCGAATAAAAAAAGCTAATGAGGGTTCATCTATTAAAATGACACTGGTAGTTTTTTCTTTTACAAATGCAGAGGGTGTTTATTTGGGGTGGTTTGATTTAGCAACATTGTGACCAAGATTGATTAATGTGACGGTAATTTCGAAGGCGGGATCTGGCTTTAAACCGGGGCTCGACGCAGAGAAAGTGAATCAATTTTAATAGAACTTTTAGAGCAATTTCAATTAAAATATTTTTACTAATAACTATAATTTTTTTTAATTTTTAGGTATCATTTTTGAAGCAGTTTACTGCGTCTTTTTCTTCAACATAAACCCAAATTTACAAACTGTGTTGGCTTTTGAAGTAAATAATCCTGTGTTATCCGGTGAGAACGAAAATGTTCTAAATTTGAATTAGCTTTGTGTGTCTTGATTAATCGAGTAAATATATGCAAAAACGACAGTTCAGAGCTTGCTTTAATCCAGCAGTAGTTTCTAATCTCCACCTAAAAGAAACATTATTGCTAGGAGCAATATCACCTGCGATATCATTACAAACATTTCGATCATTGATTTAAAATTTAAATAAACAGATTTCAGAAAACAAAAACTACTGCAATTGCTAATACTAACCCACAGAGAAGAATTACGTAGGCGTGCTTTAGGATGTGTAAATTAAAATTTCATCCCTGCAGACATAGCAACCAACTCACGACCTGTAAATTAAGCATCCACCAAATCATAGCTTGTGTAGTTAATTTCCCGCAGTTTATTTAACACGTACACCTTCTTTGCGTGTGCTTTAACATTAAAGCAAATTGATACAGGTGCTGATGTTAAGATTAGATATTTGAAGGCGTCTTTATATCACAATGTTTGTTCTTTTTTCCCAAAGAATTCAAATTAATTTTTGAAAGCACAGCAACAAATATACTATCGGAGAACTTTTATAAAATAGTTATTTTTGTAACAAGTACCTAAAATAGAGTTTTTACAGACGTGTCCGCAAAATAACTATTTAGGTACGTGTTACAAACAACATTTTTTTGTTAAAGCGCCTAAAAAGAAATTCGTATGAGTAATGTAATTAGTACAAATATTTTTCGAAATTAGTGAGCTTCGTATTTATTCCGTGTTTTCATAGTAACCCGACTGTTTACATAATGTCAACGAAAATGCAGAATCCAGAAAAAATTACTATAAATGCAAAAAAATTGTGTTAGATTTACTACCAGTGAAATTTCGTCAAATTTATGAAAAGGAATATAAAGCCTTCGTTCAATAGAAAGAATGAAACAACATTGTATTTGTAGACGAAGATGCGATATTAAATTATTTATATAAAAAGGAAAGTGTCGCTATAGGTACTTTATTAATAATCTTTGTAAATTACTTTCATATTTTCCTATTTCAGTCGCAAGAAGTAAAACCATCTACACTTTGCTCAAAATATTCGATGATAAAAGCTATGTTGTCTGTTAAAGAAAATATTGAAATAAACAAGTTCGCCAGAGTCAGAGCTTTTTTGAAAAGAAATTCAGTAGGCTACAAGCCCACAAAGTCAAAACTTTTGATGCGTCAAGAAATTAATTTATTTTTGATAAATGAAAATGATGAGAAGTATTTATTAATAAAAGTATAAGTTTAAAATAATACTTTAATGACATGCATCTGTTTCTTATTTAATCTCGTAGGTTGCTCTTCTCATTGGCGTGTGTGGTGTTTGTAGGCGCGAAGAGCTACATTCACTAAAAATACAAGATATTGTGCAAAAATACGCAGAATCTCTTCTTATAACAATCCCCGATACGAAGACCAACATCAAGAGAGTCTTTCCAGTGGTAGCTGATGGCGAGACTGTTAATCCTCTAGAAGTATACCAGCCAATAGAAGCCAGCCAAAATTGAGCACGATTACTTTTTTATTACCTATCGTAATAAAAAATGTACGGTACAGCGTGTAGGGATCCATTCTTTTGAGAAAATGCCCTCAATTGTTGCTGAATTTCTAAAACTACCAAACTCGATAAAATATACAGGACATTGCTTTCGAAAAATTTCTGCGACTCTGACGGCAGATGCTGACGTTGATTTAACTTTGTTAAAACGACTAGGAAGATAAAGGTCAGTTTTTTACAAAAACATTGTCCTTTTATTTTAAATAATTACGATCTCCAGGTCATCATCAACAGCAGAGTCATATATAGAAGAATCAATTGAGAAGAAGAAAAAAACGTGCAAAAAGATAATAAGAAAGAAGGAAACCAATAAATCATTAACGAGTAACAAAATATCTGTTACTACCGAAGTTACAGCGTTAAAAAAATTAACAAGACACCCTCAAGTTCGGGTATTTCGTTTGGAGGTAACTGCTTTAAAGGTGTGCAAAATTGTTCATTTCATTTTTATTTTGCGGAAAAAGTATCTATTAAATATTATAACAGATTTTTTTTGTTATTAATGTACATACCTTGCAAACCTAATCTTGCTGTAACTATTGGATATTACATTTAATAAAGTTTCTTAATTCTCATATTCAACCATTATGTTTTATTTACCCAAGTGATCCTCAAAAGTTGCCATGGCAATTTTTTAGGATCCAGTCCGAAAAAGACTCATTTTACGGACTCAAAATAGTCCGTAAAATAACTGTTTTTAGAAGCATGTAAAAAAAATTTTTTTTAATAAACTGCGACATACATGAGTAGAAAGTTATAGAAGTAATATTATTATAAAATATTAATTAACTTAATTATTGATGGGATATTCATTGTTGACTGCAACAGAGACAACATTGATAGAATTAAATTTTCTATAGCACTGATCGAAAGATTGGACCAGTCTTCGATAATTTAATAAATTAAAGACTTTGTTTGGGAAGTTTGTAGTTTGAGTCTGACGTTCAACCTTAGACCATTCGCGAAACCGCTTCGCTGTAATGGACTGCCCATCTCCTAACCTTTCTGTGCGTGAGTCACACGCCAACATGCAAGTGACAGAGATATATATTTTGTTTTTTTCTTTTCAACACCGCGCGCCGGTGTACGCAGTTGTCAAATTTATTTTGCTTTAAAGTTGGGGATAAAAAAACAAACAGCCAATTTTGAATAGAAACATTATGTAACATTTACAAAATTTTCAAAGCTGATACAATTTATTTTATTCTGTAGACTTATATATTTTTTCCTACACTAATTTAAATTTAAAAACATGATATGGCAACGTTACAAAGCAAGAACTTGAAATCGTTCCGGCACAGTAAAGGACCAAGATATACTATTGTCCTTTAGATGTTTTCGTGTGTTTCTAAACCTGTGTATTAGCAGTCCATTACAGCGAAGCGGATTCGTGAATGGTCTAAGCGTTCAACTTCTTTTCACAAGTTTTAGATAAGGCTAAGATCTAGTAACTGTGCCTGTCACTACAAAACTTGGAGATTCTTTTGGTGGAATCACCAGCGAACAAAAAAAAATGTGTGCTTCTGATAACTGTTGTGTTGAAATTCAATCCGTTGGAATGTCTTCTACTCACTGTAGGGTAATATTGCATTTTGAAGTATGTTTCTGTATATCAATCAATATTTAGTATGATCTATGAAATGTAGTAGATCTATTCATTCCAACAAGGATCAACTCCATTTAATTGTTCGTACTTTATTATTGATGTAATGTTTTTGGGTAAAATCTCTTATTAACCGGAGGCATTACAAGACTCATTTTGATAGAATTCAAAATTTTGTATTGAGTCTTGTCATTAAATAATATTTTTTTCTAGCCTCGAGCCGACGTAGTCGTGCAGATTCAAGTCTGACGAAATGATTTCTTTCAGAAATCAAAAAGTTTCTTGTCTGAACGTCTTCAATAAAGTTTTGTTTCAACTAATCTTTGTTTAATTGTTTTCAAACTTTCTTCTAACACAAAAATTTTACAATTTTTCTTTATTCTGTTATCCAAGAAGTTTTTTGAAATTTTTTTAAATCTTCTATGCACTAACCAGCATGATCACAAAACTTCAGTCCTTTCGATAACTTGTGGAAAGAAGTTGTCTATCTGATTTGTACCACAAACTTTCGAAACAAACTCTTTGACACTTTTACTGATCAAATTATCAAGGACTAGTCAAATCTACCGATTATTACTATTTAAAATTTAATTTTATCAATGTTGTGTCTGTTGCAGTCAACAATAAATATCCCATTAATAATTAAATTAATACTTTTATAATAATCTTAGTTCTATAACTCTCCACCCATATTTGTAGTTGTTTAGTAAAAAAAAATTCCGTAATAGTTGCTTTACTCTAGTCGAGTAAAGTTTTGCTCTATTTCAACAAATAATTTATTAAAAAGCTTAAATAATAATAGACGTTAATGAAAATGTTTTCTTACTTTATTTTTATAAATAGTTGCTTTGTTTTTATCCTATAATGTAATTTGTAGAAATTCAAACATAAAATTTTAGCCGTTAGCAATTCGCATTTTCTTCTCTTATCATTTATCAAGTACAACCCTAAGTGATAAAGCGGTCACACGTATAATTACAGCTTACAAACCTGCGAATTAACTAGACCAAGCTGGTAATTACAAATGCCAAGAACACATAATATGTAATGTTGACACAAACATAAATAATTAAAATTTTTCCCGATCTGGAAGCAGCAAACCAACCGAGCAAAATAAGATACCATCTGATCGTAACCCGGAGCAAGTTTTCGACTTGTCATAAACCTATCTAATTTAATAAGGGGCCCGGAAAAATTCGTGCTACTTGATTTAGTGTCATCAGAGGTAAACCTTCTATTAGGCGTTTGAGTGGACCACCCACAGGACCCGTGGTGAAGGTCCGGTCGTTACGACGGATTATCATCCAGTGAGTATCCAGTATTTGGCACGTGGACACCGATACGGGTGTGTGTCTAAGCGTAACCGTTCAGTAACTGTTAGCTCGTGCTGAGGCACGTCCACGGCTCACGACCGGGCGCACACCCGGCCTACAACTCCGTACCTGCCCATCACCACCACCTGGAACTACGGTATTCGAATTGCTACATTTTGTGGAATGAAAAGGCTTCAAGTGTTTCAAATTATTCCAGGAGATGCCTAACTAGAATGTAAAGAGAAATCAACAACCCGACAACCTGAGGAAAATTAATCAAAGCTCTAAAACTGCAATAAATTTGCAAAAAAAACCTAAATAAGTAGATAAAATTTCTGCATATTTTTCAGTAAAACCTACAATAATTCCAACAAAGACTGCTATAATACTTGTAAACAAAGTAAAAAAATGTTCTACATCGTATATGTACTTATCTCGAAAATCTTCAACATTTATATAAAGCAATTTTGGGAACTTCGAGTACCCCTTCGACAAGGACTACCAGATAGAATTTCTACACAACATGTAATTAAGAGTCGCGATAATTGTTTTTCTATGGAAATTCAAAGAAAGTATTTTCAAATTAGAGAAACTAAGCTTAAAAAAAGCTTATTTTGAAAAATTCTGAAATTATGTTGGAACCCTGTTAGATTGTCATAGAAACGAAACTAAAAAGGTTAATTTTAAATGGAGGTTTCAAAAAATTTTGTAATTAAGAGTTTTTAATTTTTAAGAAATATAATAATTAAACAATAAATCGCATTAAAATAGTACATTATTATACGTGTTTCATAAGACGATTATTGTGACACGAACGAGTTTTGAGTTCGACGAGCGAAGCGAGGAGTGCTTAAATAGAATGAGTGTCACAAGTCGTCTTATGAACGAGTGTAATATACTATTTTTTCTACTTTGCGTTACAAAAAAAGCATTCAAAGTCTCTTTTGAAGAATTATCATAACTTGGGATTTTTGACAAATTTGGTTGGCACTAATGAAGTAATGACATCTGTCAAGTTTATTAAGGTTTTTAACTGATTTACTAATTAACTGATATTTTGCTTCAATATTTTCGACAGTTCGCTTATAATTTTATGAACTATTCCATATCATTTCCATTGCGTAGGTGGTAGACCTAATTTTTACGCTTACGGTGCCAACATAACCAATAAAAAAGTTACTGTTTTGCGTGCTATAATAAAAATCTAGTGTCATTATTGTTAAACGCGTTTGCGTTTAACAATGACAATATTGCTAACGCAAAGTAGAAAATGATATATTTTAGTACAAATTTAATTATTTGTCATGTTAACTTTCTTGTAAAATACCATACGAACTTTTCAGAAATACGAGCTCATTTTCAGAAAATTTTTTCTCGTGTTTTTCAAAATCGTCTAATTAAAAATGACGTTTTTTCCCAAAGTACACTGCTCCAATAAATTAACACACCACTTAAATTTTTTTGAAAATTGAAACATGTATTCGATCAATTGATACAAAATTAAGAAAAATTTAACAAAAACATTTGTTTAAAGTAAATTAATATCTAATGTGTCCAAATATAGAAAAACAAACCGAAAACAAAATTTTATTAGAGTTACGCCGTTATAAAAGTTACAGAAAACATCTTAATATCGCGTATTTCCACCTCTACTTTGAATAACCGCTGCATATCTTCGTTCCATACTCAAAATTAACAAACTTATGTCTTCTTGATTTAAGTTATTCCAAATTTCATTTAGTTGAGAACCTACCTCTTGAAGATGGACAGGAGGATGTGGAAGATTTTTTAAACGTTTCCCGAGAATGTCCCAAACATGCTCAATAGGATTCAGGTCAGGGCTTCGAGCTGGCCAATCCAAAACATTGATTTCTGCCTCATTCAAGTAATCTTTAACAATTCGGGCAGTGTGGGGTTTTGCGTTATCTTGCATTAACAAAAAATTTGGACCAATATAAGGGGCATATGGTACGACATGCTCGTCAAGAATGTCTGTTATGTAACGGTCCGCATTTATAGAGCCATTATTTACAACCACTAACTTCGTGCGAGCTTGTGAGGAAATACCACCCCAAACCATTACTGAGACTCCACCAAACAATGTGGTATTCTGAATGTTACACTGTGCGTACCTCTCATTTGGTCTACGATACACACGAACACGTCTATCGCAATTGTAAAAGCAAAATTTTGACTCATCCGTAAAAAGAACAGACTCCCAATCCTCTCTTTGCCAATTTATGTGCTCTCTAGTAAATTCTAATCGGGCTCTGCGGTGTTCTGCAGTCAATGCAGGACCACGAGCAGGAATATGGGGTGTTAAATTATCCTCCTTAAGTCTTTTTCTAACAGTTTCGGTACTGATTTGAATTCCTTCTACGTCACGGAACTCAGTTTGTAGCTTCCTGGCGGTTACAAAGCGTTCCCTTAGCGCAGATATTCTTAAAAATCTATCCTGGAGTGGTTTTCCTTTTTCTTCCTTGCCCAGGTCTTCTGAGGTGACTTCCTGTCTCTCTGTACCTTTGTATCATACGCGAAACTGACGTATGAGATGCACTAAACCTTTCACCAATTCTTCTATAACTCCATCCTTCCTCCAACAAAACCACAGCTTGGGCGCATTCTTCTCGAGTCAAATTCCTCATAATGTTTTTATTATTGTTTCAAATGATAAAAACTATCCACAGAACGGCAAATTCAAATAACAATAAAGGGAAATTACAAATTAACACAATTTAAAAATGAAAATAATTTTAAAATTTTTGCTTAAAAAACTATTAAACTCAAATTTGTGACTATAATGTCAAAACTTTTATTACAATGGGTAACTAGATTAAAGCTTGATTGAACCTTCTCAACCAAAGTTGTCAAATGTACATAGTTTTAATTTTTTACTTTATTTTCAAGTGGTGCGTTAATTTCTTGGAGCAGTGTACTCATCGTTGCACATTTTTTTCTAAATTTGTGCATTGTTTGGTTTGTACTGTTTGTAATTTTTAAAAACAATTATAAAAACAAATAGAATCATGCATGAGAAAAGCAGAACTTAAAAAACTGATGTATGAAAGTAATTAATCGATCTGATGAACAAAATTATTTACTTTGGAAAACAAAGGAAGTAACGGTGAGTGATTTTTATGAAATTCTTGTAAATCAAACAAAGGATGATAAAAAACACAATTTTTTTACTAAATACTAATGCATATACAATGTAGCTACAAAGTCATCATAAGTCTAATCGAACAAAGCGGTGTTTTGTTTGTCGAAAACAAAAAATTATATAAGATGTCCAGACTCCAGATTACAGAGTACTCGAATGTAATGCCACATTCTGTACCTATATCTTCACTTGTTTAATTGTAAGATAAGAAAATTTCATATTTTAACCCTTTAGGTTTTAACTGCTTGACGTATTATAAAAAATCGTTATTTCACTGCGCAGAATTTATCGTTTGCGACTGTATTTACTTGTGTTGACTGTTGAGCACTAGAAAGAAATTGAAAATAAATTGCATACAATATTTTTTATAGATAGACTGTTCCAGACAAGTCAGCTCACAAGAGGTATAAGGAGTAAAAAAATACCAATTGTGAAAAAGATCATCAAGTTTTTATTACAAACTTCCTTTGCTCATTAGAAATTTTCATTTACAAATAACTAAACCAGCTGTTTATTTTTGGCATTTGAAGACCCTTGACATAAATCAACTATCTGCTAATCTTGTTATTGCTAAAGAATAGTAATTTTTATTGCTTCTTGTCTTGGCATTCCCATTTTAGCAAGTTGCTATTATTCAAAACAGAATTGGGGAGCAATTGTAGGGTTTATTACTTTATTATAATACCTCCTTTGAAATACTTCGCCGACAAGGTTAAACAAAGTTTTAACTTCCACATCTGGCCGGAATATGCAAGAAAATACCTGACCTGACCTGACCTGACCTGACCTGACCTGACCGAACGAAAATTTTTGCCGTGAAATTGTTAGTAAACTACCAATTGCCACAATTAAGCAGTTTAGTTTATTATATTATACATCATATATATTATCAAATAGTTATTTAAATTTTTTTAGAGGTAACAGATTGACTATAATCAAAATTAAATCAACAAATAAGTGTATATCATTTTATTAAATTTTTTATTAATGTTTGAAATTCTGGTTTAGTTATAAATTATAGCAAAATATAAACTAATTCCAAATGTGTCACGTTAATTAATTTTTTTATTGTGATTTTGAAAAAATGAATTGAAAACATTTAGAAATACACAAGACAAGAATAGTATTGGCAATCTGATTCGAGATTAATTAAAGTTACCAATTTTCAGTTATATTACTGTTGATGTCGAATATTTTTAAAGTTACTATCTGTATTTAATGAAAATATAGGTTAGAATAGAAAAAAAAACATATATGTTCGTTTTTTCGTTTTTCCGTCCATTCAAACCCGTCTTTTAAAAAATCGCTCACGATCACACACGTTCACGTGAGTGGAGAGTCCAAACTAATCAGGCTCATGCGTGACACGACGTGACACGTTTGACACTAGAAAAATCACGTCAATTACAGACTAATGGCTCAAGCAAATTTTAACTGTTTCTATGTAGGAAATAAAAAACGAACGATAATAGGGACGATGAATGCAAAAGTAACTTAGTGCATTCAGAGAATAGTTATAGTACCTACAATCAAAAACTAACTTTTCGATACTAAATCTTTGCATATCTATCTTGAAAAGAAAAATCCTATCAAATAGCGAAAATGCGTGGAAAATTTTCAGTAAGTACTTAGACATCATTATTACATTATACTCTCTTAATTCTACATTTTTTATAATTTGCGTCTCTAAGAAATTTATAATAAAACTTATTTTGGCGCTGTTATAGCCGCTATAGGACCCTCTGCATAAGTAGAATATTATAGAACACAAAATTTTATTTTTTTACATAATATAAAAATATAAAATAACCAGAAACAGGCAAAACTTGAAATTCATGAATTATAAGACAATGAAGCAAAAATATACTGACAACTCTATGTTCAGTGATTCATAACTTTGCATCTCTACTAATTAGTAAGATAAATGGCATTTGTAATATTCGGAACGTTTTCGCCTGATTCAGTCTAATCTATCAAGAAAAATTTGACAACGTCTAGCCAATTAATTTATACCAAATATTTTAAATGTTTTATAGTAATTGTAGCTGATATAACAGTATACTACCTGTAAATCTATAAATCTACTAATAATATAACATAAAAAAGCACTAAACTGACAGTAACAGTACCTAATCAAAAAAAAAATACTAGTAAAAATTTGCGCCTAATAGAAACATTGTTGCTCTATCCTGTCAAAACAATTAAATCTGATTTGTCCAGAAAATATAAATTAAATTTTTAAAATTTTCAGAACTCACTATTTGAAAATTAAGAATTTTTAAATTTGTTTCAACATTATATCACCTTACCTATATATTTTTCTTTCTTAAATGTTCATTGATAATAAGGCCAATACTGCCAACAGTTTTGGAGTAAAAGAATATCTCAAACTTATAAAAATATAAATCTTAATGATTGAGCACATAAACTTGTAGATACAAGTTAGTATAAATTGTAAAACATATAAAAACAGTATAAAATAATGCAAAACATATATTAAAAGCCTTTAATGTATATAACCTACTCGGTAGATGTCTGAAAAATAGTAAAAACTGTTGGTTTAGCGCATTTATCTTAAATTTTACTAATAACAAGTAAAAAACAAAATTTTACATTTCTCCCTAAAATTTCTTACCCTTTATTAGCATAATTAAAACTAGCATTTACATTGGTAGGTAAATCTTAAAAGCATTTATCCTTGGTTTTTCCATTTTCGTTATTATATAACTAAATTAATATTTTTAACAAAACGAAAGTTGCGCTAATAAATAATGACTATTAACATAATAAACAAATAACTGAAAGCCTAGGTATAATAATGTTTATTCAGGTTACTATCCTAAATAGTTATAATAACGAGAGATCGAAATGTAACTGAATCAGAGCAAGCCGTGGAAGTGGCTATTAACATTAAACACATCATTACAGTTACGCTAGCAGAGCCTGCTCTGATTCAGTTGCATTTCGATCTCACCTTAGTTATAATAACATCCCAATTTAGTCGATCTTCCAATTTAATAATTATAACCAGTTTTTTTCTTACAGAGTCATAAATTTTACAATCTATATAGTTAACTTTTCCTGAAAAATAGTTACATACATATGTTGAAGAAAGTTAATTGTTTTTGTATAACTGAGCCCTTAATTTTTTAGAACTTCAAATATTTTTCAGGTTATAAATTTTTTTATGTTTATTTGTTTATGTTTTCAAGTTTGTATATTTATATTTTTTATCGATTGATAGTAGGTACACGCTACATTTTAGTAAAAATAAAAAATAAATAAAATATTATTTTTATGTATTTCTTTATCAATATGTCCACATGTCTCTTAACTAGGATGTAAAATGGACACTTTAAAAACAGACAGAGTTTTTCATATATCATCAAAAAATATATATAAGAGGTAGTTTGGTCTTTTATTAAATTTTCATTACTAAATATAGAAACGTCATATTATTTTCTTGTTTTTAGAGTTACATTAGAGTGAATACCGAAGTTCTAGCTATTCTAACTAATTTAAAAAAAAAAAATTAATAAAATAACGAACTGTAAGTAATCAAAATATTTTTTATTTTTATATTAGGTATTTATTAACAAATCCTGAGAACCCTGCAACCATCAAGAAGCGTTTTTAACAGGTAAGTTTTCTTCTTTCAGAGCATATTTTATTACTAGCAAATTGTACTTCTACAAATTGTTTTTTTTTTTTTCAGATTTAATTATGAGACTCTCGTGGTAATGTTGCCCTGCTTAATTTTTTCCTCTGTTATAAATTAGATTAAATTTATTAAAGCCTACAATGTAAGAAGCAGTTTGTGTAATGAAGCGCAGTTAATAGCGAATTAAAATTGTTTTAATCATCATAAAAGTGATATATTTTACTCGTTTCATATATTACAATTAGAATTCTTCTTGCATACATTGTTTTATAACGATATTCAAGCGGCAAGATCGAAATTAAAATTGTTCTGTAACGAATACTCTTAGTTTTTACTCCAGTTTTATCTTTACTTTGATTTAATTTATTACAGTTTAGACTCAAATGCGATTCGGTAATAAAATCAAGTTATCAGGTCGTTAATGGCAAATTGAGATGCGTTTGCTTATCAATTAGGTCTTGACCAGTCTCTCTATGCAAAATGACCACACAGAACTAAAAACTGTAAAAGAGTATAAACCTTTTGGCACTTTACACGTAATCATAATAATTTTCGAATAATTGTACAGCGAAATTAAATTTATCCATGAATGGAATACAACTTATCGATTTCTCCTGAAAAATTCAAATTTGTTGTTTTAATAAAAAAATTTTATTGCTAAAATAAATTTATAGCTTTTATATCAAGCGAACCGCTTTGATCTTTAATCGATTTTATTGTCAACAAGAATTCTACAAAACAAAAAGAAATTCTATTAGATACTTAGCTTTCTCACCGATCGCAATCTATTGCCGTTTTCAGAATATTTTCAGAAGTTCGTTGTTAATTTAGTAATTAAGTGAGAGTTTAAATAGGTGAGTAGTGTCTTATTTTGGCATAAAAATGTTTATGAGCAATTCGATAAACACCAATTTGCAATAAAACGAATATTTTATGAGCTTGGAGTATAGTAATTTGCCGATCCTCCCGCATTTCGTCCTGAAAATAAGCAAAAAGCTTGTAGGATACTTACTTATTCCTCGAGTAAAATTTTGATACCATTAGCTGGTTAATTAAATTATTCTAGGTTTTAATAAGGTACTCATTTAAGTCCATTAGTGGAGGTACTTAGTGAAGTGTATCGCTTTTTGATAGCAGTGGTCGAGTTTTCAGTCACTACCAATAGTCTCCAGCATTAATTTAAGCAAACTAACCGGTCGCAAATGCAACTACACACTCTACTACTTTTCAAATCAATGATACCTTCCACGCCGCTTTTTTCCATGAATTAGCAGGTGAAACAACTTAGCTGTCTTCTTGTTTATTTTTCATAAATAGCGAATTTTATCATTTCCTTAATTAGACGTTGATGAAATGCTTTTTATCAGCTCTATTCAAGATCGCCACCAATTAATTTCTTAATTAAAATATTTATCCAGCAACAACGCAATTATTTCAGCGATTATACCAACCAAACCTCGGCCACATTTACCGCCTTACAATTTCATGATATTAAGAGATTTTTTCGTTTCGTTATTAAATTCACATTAATGTGTCGTTGTCATCTGCCCCAGCCGGCGAGTTTGAGAAATCCTGAAAATTTCCCTGAAAATTGATATTGCACGCTACACCCACTCCTATTAAACCATCGTCCAATCATCCTACGCACCGGTTTCAGGTGTTAGATACCGAAAACTAGGAGGTGTTTCCTGAAATAGAATCGGCGCCTATTGGCTGGCAAAGCGTTAGATTCCCGGAGAAGGGATAGGAGGAGTGGCTTTCTATTGCCAGGAACGAACATGCGTTTTCAGGATCAGTCGTCCTTACACACTTCTAACGGCAGGGTGTGTTTCAGAAACCGGAATTGTGACGTACTGAAATTTTCATGTGTAACAAGTGGTGCTTCAGAAATTGACCACTTTGGGATCTTACTCGGCCATTTCCGGAGATATGGTAATTCTGTAAGTATTTTTTCAGTTGAGGGATGAATATTTAAATAACTAGTTTATGAGTTATGAATGTGAAACAAAAGTGCGACAACTCGTATATCCAGTTCAGTTCTATTCTTGACTAGTGAATTATTTACGAGAAGAAAATCAGATATCTTATAATTAATCGAACATGATAATTACCGGCCTATTGACAACGGTAAATTACGATTGTTTAATAACTAAAAGCCCGGGGCTACTTTACGACCGATTCACCAAGAAGTCGATAACTTAGTAAGATTAAATTTATTATAGTTGATTTTACACGCTTTAATTTTACATTCAAAAGAACGTGTGGGTTGTGCATTCATCTATTTATTATTAAAATTCATATTTTCCGGCGTACAAATTCTTCTGAATCTGATTGCCAACCCCTCAATTATACATCATATAAGAAAATTCCTGAATATCAAACGGAGACTCCAATAAGCGATCAAGCGATCAACACTTAATTCTGACGTAATAAAAAATTTAAATTTCTAAAAAACGTTAATTATGTGCCAAAACAAGTAAACAACACAAAAAATTGCTCCAGAATCTACAACTCGTGATTACGGAAAGTTTTAAATACCAAAAACGTAAATTTATACATTTTGTTATTTATTAAAAAATTGTAGATATCAAAAAAAATTTAAATATCTAATATAAGGTACTTAAAATAATTAAAAAAAATGTTTTTTAAGTACCAAAAATGTATCCTATTTACTGTACAAGCTGTCTCTTATATCAAAAATATATACAGGGTGTATAAGAAATACGTGTGATAATATTAACTCGTAAAAAAACTCACTAAGTTTACTCCGTCATGACAATATTGGCCACTGTGACTAAAATCATAAATCTTCGGATATACAAAATTTAAAAGGTACCTGATTATCTAAATAAAAATTTATGTCTTTTTTACACCATTTACACACTCTTCTAAAGCTAAGAAATCAACATAATTATGGTAACTGACTCTTTCGCAGCAAAGTTATTGTTCTACGATTGACTATTTTAGTCACGATGGCCAAATTTTGTGTAGCCGACTATTGATAATTATGTAAATATCTAGAAATACATAAAATTTGCAAAAATAATTTAAGAATACCTATGTAGTTCCATTTAGAATAACAAAAAGTAGTCTTTTGAAATACTGCTTGATGTAATTTTCTTTTCAAAAATTTATATAACGTGTGTACAAACTAATTTTATATTGTAGCATTAAAAAACATATCTTAGATACGTAAAAGGTGTATGTATTGTTTATTACGAGAAAGAATAAAAATGTGACTTAAATCGGAAATGATTCCAACAAAACAACCCTAATTAACCAAGTATAAAAGTTTGTAATTTAGGGGCTGCTTTTTGATGCTATTGCTTGATAGAGCTTTTACCAGTCTCAACTGATCACAAAACTCCCTGAACAATAATTACTTATTTGGGGTTGTTTTGAATTTAATAACTACTTAGGTCATAGTAAAAACATAAAAACAATGCCTATTAAATTAAAAAATTTAAATACAAAATTAAAAAATACGTAATTTTAAATATTATTATTTTTTTAATGTTGTGAATATATTATGATATTATTTATATATCTACTTACTTTAAATTCTTATTTTTTAATGTCTATTAATAAATACCTAATATAGCTGGTTAAATTAAAATATCATATTTTTTTAAGTTTATTTTTCAATTTGAAATAATAACGCATGTTTATCAAAAAACACTATCTCCACAATGCTAAAAAAATGCAAAACAATTGCTTTAAATGTGTTCGATAAATTCATCTACTTACTTGTCAAGATGAAATGTCAATCAATCTCATAAACATCACTTTTTCACATAAAAGCACATTATCCTTAAGAATCATCAATTAGTTAAAAATAACTTTCTTTCTGTAAAGAACCGCAAGCAGAGGAATTTTTTGTTGAATTTTAAACTATTGAACATGTGCAACTACAATAAACTTATTGCTGTTTGTCATCGCAAAGTAGTTAAACAAGACGTGTTTAATTTTTATCATCTAAGTTTTTAACAATTAGTCTTGTTAATAAGATCTTATTAACTAAAAGATCACTTTCAGTATTTCGATGAAGACATGGTAGGTAACAAACTACCAAAAACGGGTACCAGCAAATTGCGTTCACAAAATTATGGTCTATCTGTATTTCTCAAAGTAGACTTATCTTAGTACGTGTACAAAAATTTCCAATTGATTTCATTGCTAATTGCTACTATTAATAAACGTCTCTGTAATTTTAACTCTGCCTCTTCCTATTTTAATATGCGACAACCCAAAGTACAAGAATACTACATATTTCACAAAAAATTTATAACATTTTACAATGATCTTACTAAGACATACTGTTTTAACGCTGTTTCAAAGAAACCGTCTTTCTCACTCTCAATATGAGCTAGTTTGTTAGGTCTTTACAAACAAACCGCCGCACTGTATGTTTTGTTAAAATTATACAGCGGTAAAGCGGCACCAATGGCAAATGCTAAGAACTAAAACAAAAATTTCTTTATTTTGTGAAATAACTATAATACATTGCATATTTCAATTTTTGAAACACACTGTCAAACTGTTGTAGAAGTCAAAACAAAAAAGTGCTAAAAAGTTTTTTCCTTAATTTAAACATTTTTTTTCAAAAACCTGTAACGTATCTGCCTAGACAATTAAAAAAACTTTCTTTTGATGTATAATTATAAGTAAAACAATTAGCTGTAAGAAAACTATCAATTAATAAAAAATGCTCCTCTTTTAATAAAAAACTCTTAAAATAAAAAACTTGTAAAGTGACATAAATAACATAAAGTGACAAAAAACCTGGAAATAACAAAAAAAGTTGTAATTGACTTTAGCCCCGCTTTGTTGTTTTGTAATTTATAGTTTTACCTAACATATTCGGGAAGATAAATTTCCCGCATAAACAATTTGTTGAATGCGAGAAATATCTTCCCAAAATAGTTTGGTACAACATTTTTTGTAACGAAATAAAACGAACATTTTAAGAAAAAATAATTTAGTCAAGAATTTTGTTTATTAATTAACGGGTTGGTGTGGTAAGTCTGATTGAAAGATTTTAGCAACAGAAGTCCAACCCAAAATTGTTGCTTTACCATTAGTAGCTAATGGCTTAGGCAAATTCAACTTTTGCCCATTTCTTCTAGATAAGCATTTGATAAACCCTCTAGCGATATTTTTTTTCTTTTCATCGTTTGCAGTGTTTATTACACAGATTCTATTTGTCCTTCTACCGTTGCTGCTGTTTAAAAATCTGTAATATTCATTGTCCCTGATTTGTTCTATTCTTAACATTCTTTTCTAAATTTTCTTTTTTTTTCTGTAATATAACAATTTCAAAAATATCGTCTCAATAAATTATTTTCATTCGTATCTAATAAAAACAGGAGTTCTGAAGAAGCCAACAACTACCACCTGACAGGCCGAGTCTTTGATTTTATTATATTATCAGTTCTCAAAATTTATACAGATGATTTTTAATTGGCTCCGAAACTCCAAAAATAGACAACACATAAGACATTATACTTTGCTAGTTTTTTAAAATTTAATTTTCAATATTAAGGCATGGAATGTTGTGAATTCATGTCAACATTGTTGACAATATTTTTGACAGTGCTTCCGGAGTCAGTTCATTTAGATCACTTGTAGTTTTCCCAAAGTTGCTTATAGTTTGTATAACGTGTTGCCTATTTTGTAATCTGAGGCAAAAGTAAATAAAAAAATCACCCTACTACTTAGTACTACTAGTATTTTAATTAATTATTAATTATTATTAATATATTATTAATTAATTATTTCAATAAAAACATTAATAGTGCTCCTGCAGCTCTAAAAGTCACAGAAAACTGACATTTTTGCAGCAAACTTTAAAATTGTAATTGAAGTTATTTATGACAGCCATATTTGACTATAGAGTTATAGACAACGCAAGTGATGACGTAAAATTCTTGGATTGGTCAGAGTTACTTTGAAGAGGTTGTGTTGAGGTTATGTTCTTGTTTCGTATGGAGTCAAACAGCTGTTTTCTAAAAATTTACATCATATTTGCGGGCTTAATTATCCGCTTTAAATGCGCAGTTAGCTAGGTAAAGTTCTCAGAAAGATATAACGTGTTTACAACCTTTTGTGTCTTTGATTTTTTAATAAGTTTATGATCACCTTAACACCAGAAATCATGCTTAGCACGTGCTGGGCCTTGCCCAGCATTGACAAAATCTGGTTACCTCCCATTATTAGTACTGAGAAATGATGGTTTGCAGTTAGATTTTTATAGAAATTAGTAAATGTTAGATACCAGATTAAGTCGTAAACACGATATATCTTTCTGAGAACTTTACTGCGCATTATAGTATTGTGAAACAGAGGCAACCGGCTTACTGAAAATGTTTGGTTACGTTAGGCTTAGCCTGTTTTTTAGACTACTTTGTTTCTTGTTTAATAAGTTAACAAATGTAAGTCTCTAAAGTCAGGTCTTCATATATCGTCCTGTTTCCAGGCATACCCCGTCGTCCCCTGGCATGTCGTGCCGGGTCTACTCAAGTTCCTCATCCGACTGGGACATCAACGACAGTGCAATCCCCCGCATCAATGAATTCGACTCGTTTTCTGAATGGGCTGATGGCCATTGCCGATTGGTGTACCGTGCCGACAACGAAGACGCCAAAAGACACTCCTCCGGCTGGGCAATGCGGAACACCAACAACCACAACGTCCACATCCTCAAAAAGAGCTGCTTGGGAGTCCTCGTCTGCTCGTTACGCTGCACCCTCCCCAACGGAGACAGAGTCCACCTCAGGCCCGCTATATGCGATAAGGCCCGCAAGAAGCAACAAGGTATAGGTATTGAGCCGGGCCAAAAGCTCGGCAAATTCTAAATATGCGGTGTGTGTGCAGGTAAGCCGTGTCCGAATAGGCAGTGCACCGGAAGGTTGGAGATTTTGCCGTGTCGGGGGCACTGTGGATATCCGGTTACGCATTTTTGGAGACACACCGATCATGCGATTTTTTTCCAAGCGAAAGGAGTGCATGATCATCCCAGACCGGAAGCTAAGAGTACGTCTGAAGCGAGGAGAAGTCTAGGCAGCGGAAGAAGGGTCAGAGGATTAGCGGTTTTATTGGCGAAAGAAGCAGCGCTTGGAAATAAGGTGAGTGGGAAAAAATATAAATTGGATTTAGATTTATTTTAAATGAGATTGCATCGGGAATGTACATACAAGGGCTATTCTAAACGTTTTAAACCTTACTAAATAATTTATGAGAAATAAAAAATAAATACAGATATTTTTTTTTACTTTCACGACTGGTAAAATTTATTGTAAGGTACAAATGACAGGTATACGTTTTTACCAAACAGTGTGCGGTAAAAATAACGTAAATTTTTCATCCACCAGATTTCTATAATAGTTATTTGCAATCGCGTGTGATAACTTAAATTTTACAGCACGAATTGAGTGCTGTAAAATAGTTAACACACAACTTTTTAGCCGATAAGTTTTATTAAAAAAGTCTTAAATTGTTAGATAACCAATTTTTTTTTATTAGAAAAGCTTAATCACTCAGTTTGTTGCCACGGTTACTGTTATTAGAATATCCTGCAAAAAACTAACCTTTGCAACACGAGACGGCGCCTTAAAATAGTTAAAAATGTTGTAAAATAATATAATGTTTCCCATTTAACGATTAAAATTTGGGTAAAATAGCGATAGCATTTCAATAAATATTTCTTGATTTTACCACATTTTTTTAAATATATGTATTATAAAGTAATTTTTACCGAACATATGTGGTAAAAAAGCAAGTGATTATAAATATGAAGTTTCCGTAGCTACAATAGTACGTTAATTTGAATTTTACTTGTGGCGATAGATAACAGGTTTTTTAACGTTTAATGAAAAATAAATACTTTATAATCTACAGATTTTTAAATAAAAGTTGTTCTACCAAAACCAAAAAGTATATAGTACAAATCTCGTGCTTCAACTATTTTACATCACAAAATCAATTTAAAACACGACGCGCAGCGTTTAATGCATCAGAAGTCTAATGGAATAACAAAATAGAAACAAAAAGATAAAAATTGACAACAATAAAAAATATAAGACAGAAAAACTGAAGGTTAAGCAAATGTTTACTAAAACCAAAAAAAAAACAAAATATTGTTAAAAATTTGGTAAATAACATAAAAATAAAAATAGAAGCTTTTTGATTTAAAATATTAAATAACTGAAAAAAGTAAAATAAACAAATGGTAAAATAGTTATTAACAACACGAATGATATACTATTCAGATGAAAATATTTCTAAAAATTATTAAAATCAAACAAGAAAAAGTGCAGACAAAAAAAGAAGTAACTGAAAGCAGAGAAAAGAAAGAAATGCACAAAAATGTTGCGTAATAAAAGAAGAACTAAATAAAGCAATTAAGCTAAAAAATAATAAATCCAGAAGAGAACCACTTACCTTTAGTGGCCATGGACTAACAGCAGATCAGGTTATCCACCATTTTGCTACACATTTTTTTTCTTTATTTTTGTAAGAAGAATTATAAACAGCTTTTCTGCTCAATTAAATGCATTATCTTTATATTTATTAGACACAGTACTCTAAGCTTGTAAAAAAAATTTAGACAAGCCTAAAAACAGGCAACTTGAAAAGAAAAGAAAGCTACTTTTAAAACAAAAAAAGAGATTTTACACTATTCTGGAAAAACAAAAAATATTCCAGTAAAACTAGAA
Organism: Tribolium confusum; assembly: GCA_029207805.1. Classification (NCBI taxonomy): domain Eukaryota; kingdom Metazoa; phylum Arthropoda; class Insecta; order Coleoptera; family Tenebrionidae; genus Tribolium; species Tribolium confusum. Next base: position 6,446,556 of record JALGAY010000004.1, read on the forward strand.
AATCGACAACTAAAAAAAAAGAAAACGTAAAATATCGATTGAATAAAAACAATTAAACAAATAAAAAACCGTGCGAGAAAAAAAAAATTAAAATAGATTTTAGAAAAACAAAGTGTAGGTATTTTAAAATAACTCAAAAACCAACATTTAAAAAAAAAGAACAAGAAAACCTACAATTTAAAGAAAAAGAAGTTTCAAAAGCAATTGAAATCAACGACTAAAGGAGAAGAATGAATAAAAAACAACGTTTAAAAAAAGGATAAAGGAAGATCTTAAAAAACAAAAGAAAGTTTTAGAGAAACTTAGAAATCAACGATTAGAAAAAAAAATAAGGATAAATTCAAAATAAATAAAAAAAATTAAATTTAAAAAACTTGAAAAACAACATGCAGAAAAAAAAAAAAATTGAAATAAAAAAAAATTGCTTCAGAAAAACATGTAAAGCGACAACTAGAAAAAGAAATGTAGAGAAACTTAAATACAAAAACTAGAAAAAATAATCTAGCAAAGCTTGAAAAGAACGACTGAAAGAAGAAAAGAATTAAGAAAAACAAGAAAAGATCCTGAGATAACAAAAGAAAGTTTATGAAGAACTTAAAAATCAACGATTAGAAAAAAAAACAATTATAAGTTTTAAAAGAACAAAAAATTATTCTTAAATTTAAGGAACTTGATAAAAAATGTTTAGAAAAAACACAAAAAAACCAAAATTGAAAGAGACAAAACAAAACATCATTTAGAAGAAGTTGTAAGACGACAACTAGAAAAAAAACTGGAGAAACTTAAATGTAAAAACTAGAGAAAACAGTCTAGCAGAACTAGAAGAACGACGACTGGAAGAAAAAGAATAACAAGAAAAACGTCTAATAAACGTCGATACAAAGAAAAAAATCGCGAAAAATTAGTTAATTTACTAGATATTTATAATAGAAATTTTCTAGATCTGGAAAAAAAATGTTTAGAAAAAATTAAGACCGAAAACATCAGAACAAATTTTATTTCTTGGCTACAAAAGTGGGTCCTTTGATTACCAAAGCTCTAGGCCTATAACCCATTAAAACCATTGCTAAATTCGTCCCTAAAACAAATTGCCACGACCTTATAACAAGTGAAATAATCAAACAGATAAGAAATAATAGTAATTTATGTATTAAAGGCATAATAGAGGTATTTATGCCGTCCAAAGATGACAAATTCCGAGGATCCTTGCCCTCCTTCTTCTAGGCATAATTACGATCTGATCATAAAAATATATGAAAAAAATTCTCGTTCGTATCAAAATGTCTTCTTTTATGCTCTTTATTTGCTCAAGTAGTTTTGGGGACTGATTTTTTAAGATAAAACTAAAGCCAAAAATAAGAAATTCTGGTTTAGAATTAATTGTTTTCTACGTATAAAGAAAGTAGTTATTTCTGTTGCAAAAATTGCATCATAAAAACGTCTATTTCACAATTTTTTTTAACACATATTCACACACTTATCTTCGTTTTAATTTGTTCCCCTTCTTCATCTCCCTCTTCAATTTTATCCTCCTCAAAACAATACCTACCTAAAGTCCTTTGTACTTATAAATGAAATGATGCTCTTATATTGGCTAATTGTATAACTATTTGAAAGTATTCAATAGTTTGCTCCACTTATACCCTAGCTTCACCTCCCTTTATTTGAAAATTCCTTGAGAGAAGTATATCTCTTCACGCCCTACTCACATTACCTCCGTTTATCCCTTTTGTCTATGATGTCATCATCCAAACAAAGAATTACGATCCCAAGCCAGACGGAAATGTATATTTAATTAAATTGGTATGTAAAGCGAAGAAGACATATGTTTCTGTCAATGCAGCATTTCATAGCGGATTACTAGCATTAATTACCGGTTTGTTCTTCTTAAATCGTCGGCCTCACCATATAATTAGATACGTGTGGTCGATTTATCAGTCGTAACTCAATTTGTATCGAAATATCGTCGATTGCCGATGCTTAATCATGTGTGTTAGACAAACCTCTCATTACTCGACCCCTCAGCAACTCAATTTATGTTCCAGCTGATGTCTCTACGAGAGCCGAAACGACAGTGTCGTGATTTGACCTCCGGTCGTGGACTCAACCCTCCGCCACTGATCGCCGACCAAGACAAAGGTAAAACCCATTAATTAATTTCGAAGTGATTAAACTAGGGCCGTTGCAGGTTATTGTTCATGTCCGCCTTTTGAGTGTATTTGTAATTATCAGCCGGTACTTCCCACAACTTTACAACAATACTCACCGACCTACCAACAGCCGCAAATTCTCGATTCCTACTGGACGCAGGAACCTGCACAAGCACAGTCCTATCCCACTGAAGTCGCGAATTTGAACCAGCAGTACGACTTCACGAACATTCCTGCAGATTTGTTTCAACCGGAAGAGATCTTCCAGTTGGATCAACCAATCAAACCGGATTTTGTTGCAAACACGCAAAATGACCTCAATAGGTCACCCTCGACGCTACTTGATTTGGGCAGTGGGACTATACATCGAGAATTTAAATCTGAAGAGTACTGGAATCAAAATATTGGTACCATGATCAACGATGATAGTAACAACAGTGGAAGCAGTCGGTTTAATCTAAGTCAATCTCCTGATAACACTCTAAGTCTTAATAACAATCTAGTTCCTTCAGTAAACCAAAATCAGTTCGTTGAAAGTGCAAAAATTGACGAATTATCCTACGGTGTGCAAAAAAGTAGGAATTACTACCAGCAGACAATGCATGAAAGTGATTATAAAACCCAGAATTTTGAATTGGTCACTGATAATAAAGTTTATTTCGATGAAAATATGCAAAATTTTGACGGATTTAATAACAAATCGTTTAAATCTAACTACCAGGAAAAGTATATCGATTTGGGACAATACACTGATTATAATAATTTCTTGTCGGCTTATGATGGTAGCAAAATCAATGACAGTGCCATGTTTGGTGACCTCGATTTTCGAATTAATAATTGTGTACCAGGTGCGAGTAATTTACATTACAATCACGAAAATTTTGATCTAATTACACATCAGTAAGTAGTTAGCAGTTTTTTCACGTTTTCGAGTGCCTTGTACACTTAGCTTTCAATGATCTTCAGTTATTGAGTATTATTATTGTACACATTGTATATACTATGTATAAATAAACGAATAGATTTGTGATATAATATTTGTTTTCTTAACACCTCGAAGTAATAAAACCATTTTGTTAGGTTTAAAGCTTCTACAAAAACACTTTCAAGCGGTCCAAACACTTTATTAACCAACTTGTTTTACAAAATAACGTTGAAAGTTCTCTCCTCTAGCTAAATCCTTTAATAACTTTTTTGGATTATTTTATTTTCTACACATACGTTTCTATGCCAGATTGCAAATTTAGGAACAAATATCTTGACTTCTAAATGGAAATTCGTTATATACATTTTTTATTGCTAGGTTTTAATGTCTTTATTGCCTAATTGGCTTTACAGTCCTACGTAAAAATAACAAAAAAAAAATAATTAAAAAATTAATCCTTCTCCATTCTTCTTCTAGCACACGTAACTTCTTTCATCCATTCTATCCCTTCTCCATTTTCGTTCCGCACTTTAATCTTTCCCTACTCGCACACTCTTAACTCTACACACTCTGACAAACCATGCTCTATCGTCTCCCTTTCTTCTCTACATAATCTGCATATCCTTTCCCAATCTTCTCTCCAAAATTCATTTTCTCTTTCTTCATTCCCACATCTGTATCTTGCAACCATTTTTTTATTTTTACTTTTCATTTTATCTAAATATTTTGGCAGTTCGGTGATAACAATCAGGGCATATTTTAAATTGTTCCTTGATTCATTTACACTCGCAATTCTTTCCTGTTTATCTGTGTCAGCATCTCCTTGTTTTAGTTCTTCTTCCATTGTTCTTTCTCCTTCTCTCATTCTTTCAATTTCTGCACACGTATACTCCTTTTTCTCATAGTGGTCATCTCGTTCTGTCCACCAAACATTTTCATTTGCTCTTCTAATTTCAGCCCAGCTCTTCTGCATTCATGTCGCATCCTTAGATTTTCCTCGAATCTCACCGCTCTTTTTCCTGTTTTCACTCTCAACTTTTCTCTCTTACTATATACCCTAGGGTTTGTTTATTTAGCCCTAAAACCCATTTTATATACTTTTCTTGCACACGCTCAATTTATTCATATTCCTTCCATCCCCATATTTCTACTCCATATATTACAATACTTTTCACCAAACTGTCAAACATCATCATTCTTCTTTTAAAATTTTCACCAAATTTACGTTCTCCCAAACTCCAGACACTTTCCATTACTTTGCTTGCTTTTTTGAAAACTTCTTTTATTTGTCCTTTGTCTGTTATACTACTATTTAATACATATCCCAGATATTTCAACTTTTTCACTTGTTCCATATTTTTTCTTTCTCATTTCCATTTTTTTTTTCCTATTGCAAATTCGTTATACAACCAGATTCTTAAAGATTAGACGTTCTGACGAATACTGGGTCTCTGCTATGGTAGAGAACTAAACAATGACTATAATAATAATAATAATAAAGTTTATTGCACATTAAAACAAAAATGTACAAAAGGTTAAATGGCAGACACAAATCTGATTTTATAATTTAACCTAGAGAAATAGTTAAAACATAATAAAATACTAATAAATATACTTACAATAAACATAACACAAAATAATACAACAGATTAAAATTTGCTAAGATCAATTGCAGAAAGTTTTTGCGACAAAATTAGTTTTTTACATTTTTTTTTTAAATATACGGAAGTGTCAACTGTTAAAAGATCAGAGCAGTTACTTAATATATATGGTACAATATATGAAAAAGACGTCTGAAATAAAGTAGTCTTGTGTGCTGGAAAGTGAAAATGCTTTTCAACAAATCGTAAATTTCTAAAGTGTGTTTCACAGCGTTTGATTAATTTAACATACAAATAATCAGGAATTTTTAACTTTAGTAATTTGAAACAAAAACATAAATAATGAACGAAGCGTTGCTCATTCAATTTAAGCAATCCTAAAGATCTTAGGCAGGGAGTAACATGTGCAAAGTGAGGTATACTAATCACAAATCGTAAACAGTAGTTTTGAATTTTTTGAAGTTTTTGTTTATTACTTTCAGTTAGGCGCGGGCCATAAACAATATCACAGTAATGCAGATTGGATAAAACTAGTGAGTTAATTAAAATTAGTTTAGTCTTTTGATTTAAAAACTCTTTAAACTGTGTAAGTTGCTTAAATTTAAAATAACAATGTTTAGATAACTGGGAAACATGATTAGTAAAATTGAGTTGTGAATCCATAGTAATACCAAGATTTTTGACTGTACTTTGGGAAGGAATTTCTACATTATTAATTCGAACGGTGTGTTTTAGATTTTCTGCTTTATTCGTTGTTCCAAAAAGTATGTTCTTACATTTAGTTGCATTTAAATATAGTGAATTACATTGGGTCCAATTATATATTTCATTAAGGTCACTGTTAATTATATTTTCAATATTTCGTATTTCTAGAGGGTTAAAGCTTAGGTAGAGTTGAATATCATCTGCAAATAAATTTAGTTGCGTACTGAATATCTGAAATAAAAATAGAAAAAAGAAGTGGGCCTAACACCGATCCTTGAGGAACTCCTGTTAAAACATCTTTAATATCTGATAAACCTAAAGTTGTTCGGCATGTCTGCTTACGATTGTGTAGATAACTATTAAACCACTTGAATTTATCATTATAAATTCCATAGTACTCTAATTTTTTTAGTAAACAATTTATGTCAATTGAATCAAAAGCTTTACTTAAGTCTAACAGAGTTAAAGATGTTATTTTTCCTTTGTCCATATTTGATAAAATTTCATCGGTCACCGATAAAAGGGCAGTTGATGTACTGTGTCCCATACGAAATCCAGATTGCACTGATGGTAAAATATTAAAAGAACATACGTAATCGTTCAGTTGGTTATAAATTATTGACTCTGCAATTAACATAGAAGCTGGTTGAATACTTATGGGTCTTAGATCATTGAGACAAGTAAGAACAGATTTTTTTGGTATTGGTGTGACACAAGAAGTTTTCCAGCTATCAGGAACATATCCCTGCTCAAAACTAGTATTAATTAGGTGAGTTAATGGTGCAGCAACAAAAGGCAAAGAAAGCTGCAGCATGCGACCTGATATACCGTCATAACCGATTGTTGATGGTTTTATTTTTAAAATCATTTTTTTAATTGACGTTACGTCTACAGGTAAGTATTGAAATTTGTTGCCAGATGGAAAATTTGAGCGCTCAAGGTACTTACGAAAAACTGGTGAAGATGACGTTTGAGGAATAGACTCTATAAAATAATTATTAATTTGGTTGGGATCAGAAAACTCAGAAGAGATTTCACAGTTATTATTAGATTTAATTATATTTGATTTTTTTAAGTTTTTCCAAAACTGTTTCGGATTCTTGCTAAAATTGTTTTTAAAGTTAAATTCATAATACACTCGTTTTTCCTGCCTAAGAGCTAAATTGTAGTAATTTCTGACTTGACAATAGTATGATTTATGATTGTCAGCTCTAGATACACAATAACGACGCCATGCATTCTTTTTTAAATTTTCATAAGTTTCAGATTATCAGTAAACCACGGTTCACGTTTATTTGTAGAAATTCCTTCGACAATAGTTAACGGGGCATGTTTGTCAAAAAGTTCGAGTAAACAATTATTTAAATAATTTACCTTATCATCAATGTTACTAATCATATAGATGAAGTTCCAGTCAACATTTTGTGCATCTGCATTGAATAAGTTTGAATCAAAGTGTTTAAATATAAGTACCTATCCACGTTGCTGTCCTCTCTTTATTCTAAACACTACATCATTTAGGCACTTTACTATTTTGTATGGTCCTTCTCAGTCTAGTTGTAACTACAGAAACTTTCTCAGTCTTCTCTTCGGGTTGTAGAACCAGACCAAATCGTCTTCTTTCTACTTCTCGTGCCTTGTGCATCTGGTGCTTCTGCAAAATGAAGATCTGTCTAATCTGTTTTTTATCAATTAATTTTTCGAATCAATCTACTTTTCTTCTATTTTCCAAAGCGCAGCTTCTTAAGTCGTCAATTCTTGTTTCTGTTGCAAAAACAGTCTTTCCATTAACGCAATTTTCTCATAATGCAAATCACTCCAGAAACTCTTATAATTCTTGTTCAACTTTTCTAAAAAAATTCTAGCTTTTAGATCCATTTGTCTCCCTTCATTTATTTTCCCGAAATTTAAGTTTAGCGTTTTGATACTCTTTTGCTAACAGAAAAATTTTAGCCTTAAATAATCTCAATTCTTGTTTGAAGCCATCTCAGAATAACTTCAACCCACTTTCTTGCTCGCTTCAGATCTTCTTAGACATTAGACTTAATTGGGCATTTGGCGTGCTTCGACTTTCTCAATTTGTATTTTTTGCTGACAGAAGACTATTTCTAATTTGTCCTCGTAGATTCTCCCAAAAGTTATTTTTTCTCGCTCAAACTTTTTTTCTTCTGGTTCAAGTCTCAAGTTTTCTTTAAATACCAGATCATGAAATTATTTTTTCCTCTTTTTGCAAATACTTCCATTTTCGCAATTTCTGTTTTTTGTTATTATCTAAATCAGAAAAGTTGTAGTTATCCTCGTTAAAGCAAGTCAAAAAATTTCTTTGTTTTCTTTCGTAATTTTCTATTAGCGTTTGCTAGAATTGTTTCGTTAGCTTCTTGTAGCCCTTTTCTTAAGACAACATAATCTTCATTTTCGTTCGATTTGGATAATTTTGGTTTTTTTCTAGTTTTACATTCTTCAATTTAGATCCTTACTTCACTAATTCTCACTGAAAATTTTCTTTGTTCTTTTTTAAATTCCATAAACATCTCCATTTGTTCTTATAAACGTTTATTCTGTTCTTCTTTTCCTATTCTCAATTTTTCATTTAAAACAATGTCACCTTTAAAAAAAGTAAAACGTTGACTCAAATAGTACATTTCCGAATAAATTCGCGATTGAGAGCCAGATGAGGCCTCCACTGTTGCCTCAAACAGCTGTTTTAAAACAGTCATTCATCTCAAATTTATTACTCTTTTACAAGATTGTTTATTCTCCTTTATGCTTTTATGTTTGTTTAGCAATTATAAAAACGAAGTAAGAATAATATTAAATATCAAATTTCATGTGTCTTGATTAGCTGTGCAATCGCATTGTGCTTAAAATAAAATAAAACAAGTTAAAGAATAAAACTTTGCTCATGTTTTAAATACGTTTTTTGCAACAGTTACTTGAAATATACAAATTGAGTGTTACGTATTTGGTTCTAAACTTTGTTTTTCAGTTACTTGTGATAAAAATTTGTGATTTTACAGCGATTTATAGCCAATTTTATAAGTTTTTTGTTTGTCTGAAAAGCAATTTAATGATTAAAAATGATTTATCAACAAACTCTAGCAGTTTTATATAGAAAAACAACACAGTAAAGATGTCTGTGACTTATTCTAATTCACAATTTTCTATAATCAAAAGCTGTGATAATAATTTTTGGAGCTTCTTCTTGATGATATTTTTGAAAACATTCCAGAGCAGCTAAAAAGAATCAAATACAAAAGCAAATACCACAATAATTACATTTATATTAAGGCAAAGACTTGATATTATTAACAACTAATATTTTATTAAACCAATCATAAAAAAATCATAAAATAACATAAACAACACGGATAGTTGACAAAGAAGAATTTTTTTAAAAATTGATCAAACTCCAAGATTCTTATCACAGGTAAGAAGAAATATCTAATATTTAAAGCTTAAAACATAACTTTTATTTACTATATTTTAAACATATTTCAAAAAAACTTATGCAAAACTTAAGTACGATCTTAATATTCTAATAGTTTGAGGTTAAATTTCAGTTCGTTTTATTATTTAATGGTTGAATAGCTGATCAAATATACGTAACATACTTACTGTTTTACTATCATCTTACTTCGTTTTTATTATAATAAAGCAATCAAAATCCTCAAAGAAAGTCACAAATTAAATATTTTTTCAGTAAGCAATTGCATAAATTCAGTAAACGACTCTCTTTTGATAGTTCGCAGTTGTATCGCGCAGTGGCGTTTAGTCTATCTCAGTCGCCTATAATCAAGATTTGTTAACCAACATTATTATGCTGTCAAACAGCTCTCTACGTTACCAGCCGAATTTTAAAATAAATTAATCATTTTCACATGATGCAACAGCCTCCGATCAACTAATACTCTGCGGCCTTATGGTAAACCGTTTTTCAGAATTTTCATCATTTATTTAGCAAAATACAATTAAATTAGTTTTTAATTCGGTTTATAGCAAACGTACGAGACTATTTATTTACATTATTAAAATTAGACAAAACTAAACTTTGTGTCGAGCTTTGTGTTGTGTAAATAATATATTAAAACCGATACATTTTAAATTACGCGCCTTTTTTATTATCAATTTGACGCATGACAGTGACAGCTGACAACTTTGACCGTGAAGTAACCTTCAGCCATTAGTTGACGTTTGCTTTTTATGTCTTTTTGCATTTTTTAACTTTTTTGTATTTTTTAAACTAATTGAAGGAAACTCATACCGTAAAAGTACATACCGCATTAGTATAGGTCATTTGTTGATTGTGTTGTTTCATGACCTCTAATACATTTTACTAAACTAAAATTGTTGAATCAAATTTTATACACAAATATAATGCAAATAAACATTTACCTGGTTTTCTTGAGCAATTCAAATTACCAGACCAATACCTAGTAACTTTCATTCCCTCATGTTTCCAACCCTAAGCGGCCATACTGAAAAATTCAAAAAGTACCGCCATTTTGTCATTTTTCGACAAGCACTGATCTTCATTTGTTTTTAAATTTTGTTTGGTTGTGGTTTGGGTAAGTTTGGGTTATTAAATGTTTAAGTTGTTGTATTTAAAGTGTTGTTTCAAGCAAAAAACACAAACTAGCAGCGTATAAAATGAATGTACTTATATTAAACCAAAAACACAAACCTCGGTTTGAAGTTGCGTTGATTGCGGCCATACGCGGCATTAAATTCGTACCCAAAAAGGCAATTCTGGAATTGGACATTGCAAAATTATGGTAATTACATAAAATTAGCTTATTTCGTTAGGTAATTCATGTAATTTTCCAACAGTGATGATATTGCTGAATTTGTAAAATCAGAATCTAATTCTTCTCGGGCGCGTTTTTCGCTACGTCTTTCTGCTTTTTTAATTAACGGAACCATGAGGATTTACCAACAAAAAGTTATGTTTTTAGTAGGTAAATACAACTAATACAATTATAAAATAAAACAAATTTACTAACCTCGAGCATTCTAGATAATATAGGACAGATACTAGTGAGGAGGCCCCATTTTTCTAAGTAAGTAAATAGTTTTTTTTACAAAATATGTAAATGTGTGAACAGCCTTATTATTTTGTACCTTTTAAGGTAAAACAGAGTCTAATGGTCCCGTGGAGAGAAGAATAACACGAGAGGGCAGAACCATTGAAATCTTGGTAGTTTCACAAACACCTTTTATGGTATATCACAATCACACTACCCAGGATAGCTTTTTCCTCCACTATAAATTTGCAAACAGAAGTCTTGACAATAGAGTAAAACCATAAAAAGTATTTGTACCTCAACCAAGAACCTAACATTTCCGGTATAGAGCATACCCACTCCTTATTCCTCCCTCCACAAATGGTCCATAATGTTTTCTTTAAAACCATCATAAGACGTCACGACTTGCCCAGTCAATTATTTAGACAGAAATAAATTAAGTCATAGCCTTCAAGAAAATAAATTTGCTTGATTAGTATAGTATTTGAATGTAAATTGTTTCTTTTAGTATAAATCTAGCTATATGTGACACCCCTTCAACTACAATTGTAAAGAAAAAGGGTAAAAAAAGACCTCGTGCTGTAAAAATAATTACTCCTGAAAATGCCTTAGTAAAACTAGTAGCTAAAATACAGGAAATTGAACCACTTAATCTCCCTGAACTTGAATATAATATTCCTAGAGCACGGAATGATGATGTGACAATCAGGGAAACTCAGCGTCTGGCAGAGGTTTGTCCTTAGATTTAGTTTTTTACAATTTTTTATTTAATGCCTTCCAGGAGGATCTTACAGATGATGAGTTTGGCGATTTTGGAACCTTTGATCCTGATAAAACCTCATGGTAAGACATTTTTTAGATCTAGACAATTATTTTCAGCAAATAGGCTTTTATAATTTCTTTTTCATCATTTTCTCTGTCTCGAATTATTGACAGAGGGTTTATACAAATTAGTTATTTTACTTGACGCAGGAGACGTATTCTTTTTAAGCAGTCCATCTAAGTAAGACTTATTATACATTAAGAACTTACCCTTCAAAATAATAAAAGACGTTCCATCTAGACACAGCAACCAGAAAACTGTAAACCAGTTGTAGGGTTATTGCTCTAATTCAGTACATCATATCTTGGAATTGTATCTGGTTGGAACAGTTGATACTAATTCAGAAATATGTTTTAGTTCCGCTAGAGAGCTGTTTTCTCCTTTGTCAGACGTAGAAGATATAGTTCCGAAAAAAATCTCTCGTTGGCAACCTTTGGCATTTGATGAACCCATCAAAGAGATTTCACTTCAGTTTTTAGAAAAACCTATTCCAGAAAAAGCCTGCCAACCGCAACCTTTGGTATTTGAAAAACCCATCAAAGAGATTTCACTTCATTCTCTTGAAGATACTGCTACAGGAAAGGTCTCTCAAGTGCAACCTTTGATAATTGTCGAACCAGCCAAAGAAATTTCCTTTCCTAATCTGGAAGATGTTATTCCTCCAAAACCACGACGTCTGATAAGATCTGCGAGTTTTTCTTCGGAATCAGATACAGATTGTACTAGATTAAGAGTACAAGACGAGATTCATGATTCTTCAACATGTGAAGTTCAGAGAAAACTACAACAGAGGGAACAGACGATTCGTGAAAGATTGGCTTTGAGAGAAATACAGCTGAGATCTCTTAAAAAAAGAAAGGTAACTTGTTTAAATATATTCTTAGAGTTTTCAAAGTTAATTATCCTGATAATAACATAAGTTTTCTTCTTTTCACACTTCTTGTACTCAAGATTTGCTTCTAAGTCTTCTAGATCTAAATCAGCTAGATCTTTAACCATGTTCATGTGATTGGTGATTCTCACGGTTCTTATAGGATGATTGGTATTAATCATCACTAGCTGTCACCCAGTTTCAAGTCTGTGAACTTTTGAAACTGGGTAATTTACGACTCCTTATATTACTTTTGCCTATATTTTGTAGCTTAAATTGTCCTTTTATTAGAAAAATAATTTGCTCACTTGCATAGACAGAATGCATAAAGTATTTTGTTGTAGTTAGTAACAGAAAAGATGAAGAAGAAGAAGAAGAAACAATCCAAAAATGCCTTCGCAATACACCTTTCAAAAAGAGCATATAAGTACGCAAAAATTGACCGTCCCCAGCAGATTCAAGTATGTTATTTTTATGTAAATCTTTAAATTAAATCATTCAATTTTCTCATAATTTCTAGAAGAAGAAAAATGATAACTGGCCCCAACCACTTTTTGAAGTAAAAATGAAATGTCTAAACATAACAAATCTGCTAGAAATGTATGCAATAAAAGAAGAAAACACACCTGAGACGGTGCGAGAAAGATCAGAAGAAATGACCCTACGTAAATCTCCACCTCTTCAAAGAAGAATACAACGAGAAAGTCTTCCAATTGAAATTTCGAGACCAAAAGGAGTTGTTCCCACAATCTTGGAAGAACAAGTCAAGAAAATGTCGATACATGAAATACCACAATTGCCAACTGAAAGTGATTTAGCAGTTCCGATGTTGCTGCCAGTTGCTACAGGATCACCACGTTTAGAGATGTATATCTATTTACATATTTCTAGACTGAAGAATATAACATACACAGCTATGGTCTGTTTTTTGCCACAAAGAAACTAGTAAGGTAATTTGAAATTGTTAATTTCCGAAATAAACCAGTCCGAAATAAACAGTTACTATTTTTTCTCTGGTAAAAAAAACAGATTTTAGTCTTCAACACGACTATCTACATCTCGTTTGAAAATATTTCCACTGATTTCACCTCAGGTTATTAATGTTTCATAAACATTCTTCAAAATTGATGGGCCATTAACGCATTTTTAACCAATTAAGGTACCGCATTTTGAATTAATCAGAGTTTAATGCCTCATCAATTTTGATGAAGGTTTATGCAGCCGAGTATAACACTGCTGCACTAAGATATGTCAGACATTTCAGAAACGTCTATTTTAGAACTCTTACTAGCCAATACATTTCATAAAAATATTTTTGAAAATTTCTATTTCAGAGAAATGGCTGCAGCAGCTAAGGAGCAGTTTGTTTCTCCTCAGAAACGAAGTAGACTGTGAGTTACTCTTCCTCTTTTAAGGCTTTTTGAATTTCTTTTTACAAAATTGACAGTATTGACAGTTTGGTTTTAACTGGAAAAGAACCGGTCCAGCCGGTTATAACTGAAGAAGAACCGGTCCAGCCGGTTATAACTGAAGAAGAACCGGTAGAGCCGGTTATAACTGAAGAAGATCGTCAAGAAAATATCCTGAAACTAGTTTCAACTGGAAGGCGATTAACTCTGGAAGAAGTTTGTGAAAAACCGATTAATAAGTTGAATATAGCGCGGGCTTTTAGTGATCTTCTTGGTAGGTCTTGTCCTTTTTCTTGCAGAATTTTGAGATTTTTTTGTTTAGGATTGTGCAAGTCCGGATACGTGACATTGATCAGCGAGGAGGATTCGTTGGAGCTTAAATTTATCGAAAAAGGACCGAAAATGAATCGTTGATTGTTATATAGTTGGTTTGTTACACAAATATTTAATTGTCGTTAATTAATATGTTAATAGAATAACTATTTAATTATGTTTCATGTTAATACACTAGATTAAAGTTCTTTGTTATTATTATCAATAATTTAGTGTGTTTTTAATTAAATAAAAACTTAAAAAGTAATTTATTTTCTTTTTATATTAACGTAGTTAAATTCTGACGTAATTGGATCACTCGTAGCGACCAATATGACGTCATCACATATTATTTTAAATAGCACATTATTTTTCTTTTATAATTAGGTATGTCCTAATAGGGTTTCACAACAATTCTAATTATTTTGCATGTCGATGAAGAATGTCGATGTCGGTTCAAACAAGAGATTTTTTTACATAATAATGTAACGAATAAATTTTGCTTTTATTTTTTTAAAAACCAAAGAATCGTGAGTAACTAGGTATATCAATGGAGCTTAATTCTGACGTAATTGGATGACTCGTAGCGGCTGATGTAATGTCGTCAAATATTTCTAAATGGAACGTATAATTTTTGTTATAATTAAACGTTCTACTAATAAAGTTTTTCTCCTCCAAAAAATAATTCCAAAAGTACCAGAGGTCAGCACTTTGCTTATATTCTACTACCTTAATTTTGAACAAAAACGTAACACAGTTATTCCCAAAAAAATTAAAATAAAAGCAAAAATGCAAAGAAGATTTATTTGAACAAAATACACTAGAGGCGAAAATTTTGCTTAAAGAAGTCATCAAAAAAATGATTTAAAAAATTCCGATATTTTTTTTCTTGGAGAAGACTGTTCATTGCTTGTTTCTGAACTTGAGTAATTCATCTTCAGGCGACTCTCTCGTAGTCGGTCGTAGTTATTCATCTCAAACCTGTAAACGTATGGGTTTTATTCTCATTATTTTTTTCAACCACTTGTTGGCATTAATGGTACACTAATAACAGTAAGCAATTACTGCCCACAGGAATATTGCTATAGAAACGACGTTGCTAACAATACCTTGGACAGTAAGCAGATTAATGCCCTCCTGTTCTTTCAGGTGGTTGAAAAAATAGTATATTTGTCTTCAAAGACTGTAAGCATAACTTTTCGTAGTCGAGAACCGAGGGCGAAGACCGAGGTTTCCTAAGCCTTATTCTTACGGTCCTCGAGGTCTAATGTACTATTAATTGCTTTGGATATACAAGGGTTATAAACAAAATTTATCATTTTAGGTAATATATTTATTGCACACTTGCTTTCCTTATAAAAAATTTGTAAATATTACGTTAATTTAGTTCTAATGTTCAGAAAAATCACTTATACAAGCTTAAAAACACATACACTATACTAATCGTCAATGAACATAATCTAATCAGAAAAAAAATCATCAATGCGTTTTAAATTTTCTTGTAAAAAACGTCAATTCATTCACTTGCATCACACCATAAATCAACAGCAAAAAACTCACTAAACAATTCAGAATGGGCTAATTGTGATTGAATCTAGTAGGTACTTAGTCTATATTTATGCGATTGAATTTTTTAAAAGGTAGTGAGATGGATATATGGCTAAATAAATTATTTATAAATATCAAAACTAGACTATTTCTATAGTTTGAAAAGTAATATCTATATATTTTTGATTCAATGATCCGTAAGGCCATAATACAAAGACAGAATATTTATTATATCAGAGAGAAGTAAATAAGTTAAAAAAATAAAATAAATATTCTGTCACCGAGACAATTTTTGAATCTAAATCAGTGATTTGATTACAGAAAAAAAACGGTAACCTGAACCAATACCCATTTTTACTCAAAACAACCACAGAATCACATATATAGTTGTGATGGACTAATGCTTTATTTACAATATTAAAATATCACATAAAATAATTCAACTAACACAAATTAAGAAAAATTCTTACTTTTGAAGGAGAGCAGTAAGCAGCAAATCTTCAATCCTGTAATAATTCAAATAAATGAAAAGAAATTTTGAATACTGTTAGTCCTTGATTACTACGTTTATAACAAAGACGTTCAATCCGGTTAGACTGAACTTCCTGCTAAAACTTGAATCTTAGTGATTATATTGTGTTTGATTGAATTTCTTTGATATAAACAAGGTAGATGACAATTAGTAGACTGTAGCTAGATTAGAAATGAATACTGCATCAGTATGAGATGCTTTACAAATGATACATTAAAGGCCACTCAATTTTACCTTACCTAGAATCTATGAAGTACCTCGGACTACTATACTACTACACAAATTTGTGATCTGTAAGAAATACATCCTATTTACAAACTTGTCAAACTTATCCTCCTTAAAATTAAACAAGACGCCTCTAATGCCCTCTACGAAACTTTTTGTAATTAAAGGAACATTTTACCGTGATTAGAAAAAAAATTAAAAAACCGATTGAGTTACTCTGCTTACAACTCCCCAAATTTTGATATGGAACTATACTTTCGAAAAAAATCACACTACAAATAAACGTAAATTTAATCTCACAATTCGTCAGTATCATGTAATAAGTGAATTATGTACATTAAAATTAACTGAAAATTACCCTAACGAGACCTACCGCTCAATACTGTGATTATCAATATGGAAATTCTCCGTCAATTCTGTCCCTTTCTCAATATCCTCATCGTGTTTCATCACTCCACTGTCCCCACTTTCCCTCACTGAGTCTTCACCTTTCTCCTCAGGAATAGGCGCTTCCTGCGATTCCGACTTCTCCCAACTACCTTTCGACGGACTTGATGGTAAAGAATGCGAGGGACCTGCCGTCGCTTCAATATCAACAACTTGAGACGATGGTGTTTGGCTTTGGGACATGTGGGACACTGATGATGATGTGGTACTAGGTGTTGGAGGGATTTCCTTGCTTAAAGGTGGAGGCTTCACTTTCACACGGAAAAATTTCGTGCCTTGAGGTACCCTAAATCGGTTAACAGGCTGAAAAACGACACTACAGTTTTCGTCCTAGAAAGAAATTTCAAAAGGTTTTCAATAATCGAAGAGAAAGATGGCGGCGAATGGTTAGTAAGCGAACTATAAAACGTAATACCCGCGCACTCAATAAAATTTTTTTCTCTATAAGTGTCTCTAAAGCCTAAAGTATTAGAGGTAAAGATAATCGCCTCGTGGCCTTTATTAATTATACAATATGTGATTCTTTACAACTTTTCCTTTAACATTTTTTGCAATAAAAAATTAGTTTCGTACTTAAGTCATTGAGTATATTTTTGAATTAAATTTATCACATTCAAATAAAAATAAAAAATAAATTTATAGGATCAAATATTTAAATAAGTGTCACAGATTTTTTTTGTTATTGAGCCAATGAAATAATAGATTCTAGTCCTTGAAACTAATAATAAAAAGAATTAAAAAATAAAACGTTGCAATTTCTATTTTAAAAATACACTTAAAATATATACATTTAACAATTTTTTCTTTATGAAATATTAAATTTTATGTCACTTTTTACGTTAAGCAATATCTCTAGTTATGTAATGAATTAAATCACTAATTACGTAAAGTGTAACTTTACATCACAAGTTGTAAAAAACATTTGAAGAATAAAAATTCCTTTTTCAAGAGGATGAGAAAAATCTTGTTTTTCATAACTGGTTATGTAAATAACAACCTAAATAAGAACTTCTTAGATAACTGACTTACTAATAATTTGAAGCGATTAAAGCATCCACTCACAAATGTTAATAAAGCGCCCTCTTTACAGCATGCTTCCTCTTCAATTATTACAAAAAAGATCCCTCAACTTACCTTTCTAGCATGGCAGTATTCTTTTTCAACAACTTCACCATAACAATACAATTTATTAGGCTGTCCTTCAACCACTTTCAATCCAAGAGATTCATGACAATCAGCATTAAGAAAATACAAAGAATTAGTATCTTGTAAAATTTTAAAATTCTGATGTTGTACATCCCAAACAACCAAAACTAAATCACCCGGTTTACACGAATCTATATTTAATTTTCCTGTTCTTGTTGATGAAATTTCACTACGTTTTCGTGTTTTAACTGGACTTGTAGCAGCATCTGCTGTAGCTGCAGCACCTACAAATACATTAAAAACAAAAGAAAAACAAAACAAAAAATATACCTTCACAAACAGCAACTGAAGCAGCCATTTGAGGCTCTTTACTTTTCTCTAATTCGCTTCTTAGAGCCACTTTTTCTCTTTCTAAACTATCAACACGTCTCATTAATTCACTAACATCACTTTCTTCTCTATATTCAGTCAATTGCTGTATTGTATCTTTATATTTAATACACTCCAAATTTAAATTATTAATCTGTTCCCTTAATTGACTAATTTGCTTTTCTTGATCTTGATAAAACCTCGTTTGAATATCGTGAATAAGAAAAGCCTTCTCTTGTTCAAAATCACGTTCCATTTCTTTTACCCTATCTTCTAAGATTTTCTGCCATTTTTGTTTTTCCTTAGTAATAGCATCACTCACAGCCACTTCTTTCTCCGATTCGAAATTTTCGGTCATTTGAAGCAAAAGTGCTTCATGATTTGTAATACTAGGATAATCTCCACGTTCTATTTTTTCTAAACTATTCTCCGACGGACTTCTCTCCATCGTCATTAATTTAAAACGTGCTCTTATATTCTCTACCTCACTTTTATGCTCACTTTTCAATCTTTCTGTCACTTCTTTAACACATCTTTCTTTATCTGCAACAACTTCTTCAATATTCTTTCTCAATTCTTCAACTTCTTTAGAATTTGCTCCAGCCATTGCTTCAAGACTTTCCTTCAATTCTAAATTCTCTTGAGATACTCTTTTCATTTCAGCACTCAATGCTGCGTTCTCATCCCTCAGACTCTTAATTTCTTCATTTTTTGACTGAGCTATTTTCCGAAAATCACTTATTTCTAATTCGTGATCTACAGTCAATCGTTGAACAATTTCACGTTCTCTTTTTTCTTTTTCTATAATTAAGTTACTTAGATGAGTTTTTAGGTTACCACAAGCTTCTTCAACTAAAACTTTTTCACGAAGAATTTGATTTTTAGTTTCATTTAACTCAGATCTTAAGTGAGTATAAGCTTGACGTCCTAAATAAGCTACCCGGATGAGAAATGAACGAACACGTTCATATTCTGATCTTGAAATTTGTAAATTATCCTAAAAGAAAACAAAATTTCTGAAATTAAGCTATTAAGACTCAGGGTGTGACATGCGGGATGTGTAGGGAGTTTTGGACCACCAACTTACTAAATTTTTATCTGACAAATGAGAATGATGTAAGAGTTAAAGGCCACGCCTACTACGAGAAAAGTATGAGGGCGTGGCCTCTACAATAAAATTAATAAAACTAACCAGTATTTCGCTCATTCTCCTTTGTTTGTCTACCCAAATAAAAACTATAAAATAGGATATAGGAAAAACAGATAACAAGCAAAATAAACTAAGAAAATAGCAAACTAAAAAGTGTTTGTCTTAGTAATCAAGGACTGAAATACCTGCAACAAGGCCACAACATTATTTGCAGTATCTAGCTGCTTAACGAATTCGCCTTGACTCTGTCCAGTTTCAATACTCAAACTCGATGGTAGACTTTCATCGATATAAAACTCATCATTAACGAAATCGTTATGTTGGTGGCCCATGACAGGTGAATTAGGTGATTCTCCTTTTGGACTTTGCGGTGTATGAGGAGAGATCGATTTAGATCGAAATAAAAACGTTGAATTATAACCTTGCATCTGTTGATGATGAGAATTAAAACAACTCTCCGTATTCGAACTGAAGTTTTTCAATGACGATAATTCGTCAATTGATTCAAGTGAAGGATTTTTAAGATTTGTGAAGCTTTCAGTGTTGCTCTGACTGCCGCTGATACTGAGTGTACGTTGAAGGGAGGAATTTGGATCGTCTTGAGTGGTTTGTATATGGGGTTTTTGGAATGTACGGGATGGTTTTTTAGGTGGTAAAGGATTACGTTCACCAACCTCGGTCAGTGTTGAGGCGTCTTGAGTACCCGGACGAGGTGATGGTATACCCTTGTCGAAATGTAAATCAAATGGACTCTGACCAACCTTCTCGAACTCTTCAGTGTCGGTTTCAGACTCGCAGCCCCTAAACAACAAACAACATACAGAATGGATTGAGATTTCTATTAAAATTTTGAGATACATGATATTGCCATTTTGTTTAAAAAGCGCTGGTAAAACAAACTACAATTGTAATTGACCATTAATTGAAATTATTGTAAATTATTATTCGTGCTATTACAAGTAGTTAACCTCTTAAACGCTTAAGACGGATATAATCGTCATGCCTAAGACGATAATCGCATGCGTTTCGAATTGTTGCCCACTGTAGAGCGCACTTTGGAAAATAAACAAATCCACTTAAGAGGTTAATAAACAAATACCTAAGTAAATTATTATTGTAACAGTGATGTTAAATTTTGTTTTGTTGTTTTATCAATGTCAAAAGATAGTGATGATCTTTAATTATCAACAAAATAGGTACTTCGTGTATTTCAAAAACACTAAGACAAATATAATTACTGAAAAAACGTCTGTCTTTACTTACTTGTCTAAATCCTTGAGATGAGGAAGTCCATGTGGAGTAGTTTGTTGCGGTTCATTTTCAATCGCTTTCAGCATCGTTTGATCTAGATTACTCGCTAAGCCAACTTCTGTAACAACCTCAATCAACTTATCTTCAATAGTTTTCGTAGTTTTATCTAAATCATCTTTCGAATCTTTAAGCATGAAATAATTTTCAACGGCTGAAGTATCAGGTATTTGAAGACATTCAGCTAAATCAGGTAATTCCAATCGTAACTTTTCCACATCTTCTTCAGTTAGTTTTGGCAAAGACGAATCAAAAATACTTGGTGCTTGTGTTGCAAAACTTGGAGGAAAATCTTCCATGCCAGGAAATAAAGAACTAAGAAAATGACCTTCGATTTGAGCTTGAAAATCTTTCCGCCTTGCTATTTCTTCATTATATATTGTTAATAGATTACAAGCAACATCAGAAGCCCATAGTAAAAAAGCTTGAGATACTTTTCGTCTTCTAACAACTTCAACAATTGTTGAAAGATAGGTAGCTGGTGCTGTATGAACTTGTTGCAATATCTCCAATTGTCTTTGTAAACTTAACAAATTTTCGAAATGAAACACTAATTTATTGTCAAGTTCGGATAAATTATCTTCCATGAACACAATCCATTTGAGTCTGTGATATAAATTAGAACTAAGTTCGTCTTTCGCGCGAATACATCGACGTGTAATATCGCGTAAACGATTATGATTTTCTAAGAGTACATTAATTTGTTGAAGATGAGTAGCACAAAGGTCCGGTAACACTGATGCTTCTTTGAAGTGGCTCGCTCGACTTTGATTCTGAAAAAACAACAAAGTTATTTAACATTGTAGTTTTATGAGCTAATTTCAAGTTGAGATAGTAGAAAAGAAGATACTACCGGTATTATCCCAACTTGAAATTAGCCCAATAGGTAAGAATTTATCATACCCTTTGAAACGACTCGGCCAATTTCATTTGCTCGCTAACATAACGTTTAGCATCTAGCATTAATTTCTCAAGTCCAAAAAGTCGATCTCCTAACCCTTTAATTTCCTTCATTGTCATATCATCAGTCATTGCTAATTTCGTCTCAACTTCTGCTTGCAAAGCCAAAAATTCTTTCTCATCTGTTTGGATCAACCCTTTCGAACATATCTCATACAAACAATCCATAAAATCATCTCTCTGTGATATCCATTCAAGAAGTGACATTACCCCTCTAACACTCTCCGATTGTTTATCTTCAGAGAAATCATTTTCTTCAGGTACTAGTAATTTTTGTGATTCTATAAGAGCAGGTAACACAGGAATTTTTTGTAATACAAGGAGATCATCTTTGAAATGGTTTAAAAAATGTAAATACGAATCGCGTTTTGTTATATATTCACTAAAAGCTTCCTGGTAGAGTTTCCAGCGATGTTTCAAATCAGAATTTAGATCTTCAAGATTTGCTACAACAGCTGACCAACCTTGTTGCTGTAAATGTTGCTCATGGACTAGCTTTTCACATGTTCCCATTTGGCTTTGACTTACTTCGCAGAATAATCGGGCTAGTTGAGTTCGTTTTTGAACAGTTGTGAGACTAGCTGGCAAGTCGCTTGTTTCTTTAACTTTACCAGAAAGATCTATACAAAAAAAATGATGTTAAGAGAAAATTTGGGAGTTGGTTTGACCAAGACAAACCTTCTGGACATGAAAAAAAATAATCAAAATACTCAAACCACATTGTTTAAGCCATAAAAGCTCAAGTGTGTGAAATGCAATTTGGCACACTAAAAAAGATGCGTAAAAATGATCAAAATTCGAGTACACTGTTGTATGGAAAACAAATTTTGATTGAAGTGTGTAAAATACAATTTCGCACACTGATAAAAATGCGTGAAATTGAGCAAAATACACAGTTGTTATAAAAAAGAAACTATATTTGGTAGAATCTCAATTTTTTAAATATTTTGAACAATTGTCCCTCTTAATAGT
This sequence comes from Tribolium confusum, assembly GCA_029207805.1. Taxonomy (NCBI): domain Eukaryota; kingdom Metazoa; phylum Arthropoda; class Insecta; order Coleoptera; family Tenebrionidae; genus Tribolium; species Tribolium confusum. Next base: position 6,469,030 of record JALGAY010000004.1, read on the forward strand.
TATAACTGCAAACAGATCAATAATTAAAAAGCTATGAAAAACAACTCCAAATTTATTTTAAAAATTTAATTTTTTTTGCAAATTTCTCGATTATTTTTTGAAAATTTATATCAGTTTTTGTATAATATTATTTTACAACAATTTGTGACTATTTAAGTACACAAACTTGTTCAAATCGAGAGTAAACGTGTCATTTGAAGCAATATAAATAAAAAAAAAGAAAAAAAAATGTTACATCCGCGAAAATTACAATAGATGACATCACCTACTAGACGCCTGCAAAAAAAAATTACATCACCATACCGGAGTTCAAGCCTGGTTGTAAAAACTGTGACGTCACAATCGTGGTCAAAGCGAATTAAAAAATACTATCACGTAAACTGTAAATTTTGTATTAATTTTTTTTTAAAAAATTAACAAAAAACCTCAAAAAAAACTTACTCGACAACATTCCTTTAAGATTTTTTTGTAGCGTTAATATAAAGACAGCACTGCACAAATTAAATTATATTTAAATTCTTATTTATTATTATATCTTAAAAACTATTTGTAGTAAAAAATCTTTTGAGACAATCTGTATGTAAAAAAACAAAAATGCAATAAAAACTCGGAAAAATTTATGTTTTGCTTTATGTAAGTAGTGATTATCTTAAAAAAAAGTTGGAGAAAAAAATGTTAAAATAGCAGTTATAAAAAAAATTGTCTTCTCTAAGATTGTTAATAACAATATTCTGCCAAAAGTACAAAACATCCAAGAAATTCGCAAAAATCGTAAATTAGATATTTTAAAAAAATAAACAACTGTACACAATCAAGACTCCACCAAAATAGTATAATGCAGAAAGTGTTTCGAACTCATTTGTGGCCCAAATTCAGGTTTGTAAAACGAGCGCGAAGCGCGAGTTTTATAAAGAATGAGTGCCCACACTTACTTAAGAAACGAGTTCTTTATAATTTGCGCATTTTATTTATTAATTTAAGGTAAAAAAAGTATAACTCAGGATTTTTGATTCTAAGTTTCTTAGAAATGTTTTTTTTTTTAACTGAATTTTATGTGGTTTATACAAATACTAGTGTCCAAAAGGCTTGGTATTAACATGAAAAATTACCCTGTTCTGATCCATAATCAACACTAGCTGCTGGCGGTTGATCCGATTCGATAACTGCTTTGCTGAATAGAAAAATCGGATTCGTATCTGTTCCGGCAGGATAAGCACAAACTCTATCATCAGGACGTAAGTATTCTCCGCCACTGATTAACAAGACTTGTTTATCAACAGGAATTTTAAAAGCTAACTCCACATGTGATTTTAAATTTTGCACGCTAAAAAAAAACAAACAAATCAAATATTTAATGTAGTATAGCCACCTACTAGTAACATAGAAATAAAATGACGTTTAATGAGTTTACATAGCGTAAATTTACTATTTTCAAGGTCGATACATTTAGCTGATGTATTCTTTTATTTCGTTGAAACCTTGTCAGTACACTGGGTGATTGTTGCAACAATATAGATCGTAATTAAATCTAGCCTTACAAGTAATCAGAATTTTGTAAGGTATTACTAAACGACCCAAATTGTATTAGAAATTTTTGAATTAGCATAAAATTCGCTGATTGTTTTGCGATTTAATAAATAAAAAAACGAAACTTATTAATTAATGGTAATACAATTTTCATTTTAAAAAACGTATTGTTTTTAATTAGCCTTGTAACACTTCATTTGGCGAATATTATTAAATGGTAATTAATATGGAACAAACACGTCGCGAAAATACTCTTCGAAAAAAAAATTATTTCTTATCTTAATCGTTTTGTTATTTTCACATTCAATAAAAATCGAGTCAAAATATTTACGATGTTATCTTAGAAAATGTAAAACAAAATCCATTCTTGTCGTGTTTATTTTCCGCCAACACCTTAGATTAAACATTTTCTCTTGTTGTTAATAAAACAAATATTTGTGGTGTCATTTTTACAGGAAAACACGAGTTTATCGACCGAGTGAAGTGCAAATTTAAGATTTTAATAAAAACACAAAAAAAAATTTCATGCGTTTCTTTATTTCCCTATGCATACATTTTATTTTCCCCGACAATAAATAATGTAGAAAAATATGAAGGTGATATATCATCAAAAAATTCCCTCACGCGAAAATAAGGTATGACCCAATTCTCCTAAAATAACTCTTTAAAAAAATTAGACAAACCTTTGTTTTTATTGACAACAACACAACTTTTTATAGTCATAATAAACTTTTTCTGACTTGTGAGCTTCATCAATGATCAACGAAAAAATATTGTAATCAACTCATTTAACGATTTATAATCTCGGTTCTTTTAATTCGTGAGCGTTAATTACAAAAATTGTTGATTAACAATTATTTATTTATTCATTAATAACACAGAAAAAATACAGATTAACCAGAAATAGATGGCATTTATGGTAAGAGTTGAAAATGTAATATTTCTAATAATAATACCCCCTTTTAATAATACTAACCTCACAAAATCATTCAAACTACAATTTCAACATCTATAAAATATATATTTAAAAATCCGTTTTAATCAATATTAAGCAAAAATGAAATATTCAATAAAAAGAAATGCATTTTTACGTTTTAAGTCTAATACATAAAATGAACAACAAATTCGTTTATTAAAAAAAAATTATTCAGACACAGATTCTTTAATTAATAATTAATCGAAAGTGTTTTCCTTATAATGTGCTAAATTATAAGTCATTTATGATTTATAAGAGTTGAAATGAACAGCCAGTCCTTGATTTTATTTGTAAATCACAATGTTACTACTACAATAGGCTTTCATTTTTAATCAGAAATATGACGAATCTTCGATTTTTGTGTTCCTTCAATAATATTTTCTTTATTTCGCCTTTTTTTTCTTATGCCTAACAGAGAATTACTTTCAATACCTATTCCAAAAAACACTCGGTTATTCTGTACAACAAATAATAAAAGCAGCAACAAAAGTAATAGTGTAATCTACTATTTTGTTAATTGACTGTGCAAGTGCTGACGTCATAGTAGCCATGCTGACTGAATTCGGGTTCCAAACAAACATTTTGGAATGTGTTTTTAGTTGAAACTTGCAAAGTAAATAAATGAATTTATCTTAAAACCGAAATTCTTATTAAAATATACATAACATAACAAAAGTACATACAGACTACAGAATAATAATACAGGGTGGACCAAATGTATGGAACGGGCCGTTTTTTGGCTAAACTATGAAGAATTTTGAAAAAACAAAATATAGGCATTAAATGACTAGATAAATGCTACCTGAAACAATGTTTAAAAAAATTTTATTTGTTTAAATTTTTAAGATAACTATAGCAACATTTTTGTTTTTTTTTTGATTTTTTTAAGAACATGCTTTTTTAAAAAAAAATGTTGCTGTGTTAATTGATTTAATAATAACTTTAAAAATTTTCAATAAAAAAACTAAACATTACCGAATATTATTGTTATTTTTTGTCAAAACTGCAAAATGTTTGGTTAATTCAAATTATGCACGTTAAAAAGATAATAATAGTTCTTTAAAAAAGTTACAAAAAAAATAATTTATTTAAATAATTAATAATTTAACAATAAAAATTAATGTCATTTCTTCATTTTTTATTATTTTGTAGTGCATATTACGAGTATGTTGTAGTACTAGATATAAATAAATAAAATGTAAATAATAAATATCTAGAACATCTAAATTTTAATTTAAACAAATTGTTAAAAGAAAAATGTTATCAAAACTGCCTTCCACCTTTCAGACGCTGGTATTTGATGCTAGTTGAGACAACAATAGCAATAGAATAGCTCGGGGGTGTGTACAAACGCCTACTTGATTTTCTTATCGGTGTTTGAATGGTGGAAGACAGTTTTGTGAACATTTTTCTTGTAACAATTCGTTTAAATTAAAATTCGGATATTCTTGATATTTATTATTTACATTTTATTTATTTATATCTAGTACTACGACATACTCGTAATATGCACTACAAAATAATAAAAAATGAAGTAAAAACACATTAATTTTTATTGTTAAATTATTAATTAGTTAAATAAATTATTTTTTGTAACTTTTAAAAAAAAACAGTTTCAGGTAGCATCTTCCTAGTCATTTAATGCCTATATTTTGTTTTTTCAAAATTCTTTATAGTTTAGCCAAAAAACGGCCCGTTCCATACATTTGGTCCAGCCTGTATATTAATTTCTTTTTAAGTTATACATTATTTAAAAAAAAGCTAATCTAACCTGTATACGTATTCAGTTTTTATTTTATTTTTATGACAAACCTAAAGTAATTAAATAAATTTCAATTTAAAAAAATTGATAACCAAATAATTTCTTTTGTACAAACAGTGTAACGGAAACTTTCACCAAATTACCAAAGTTCTGTTATCTTAAATGGTTATTACTTTTGTAAAGCAATAATAAACTGCCGTGATAATGTTTATTATAACCGAAGCGATTTTGAGGTTCAATAATTTTTGACAACCTCGTTTAACAAAAAAAAAAAGTTAAATATCAGCTATCATAAAAGCATTTTGTTTACTTTTTATGGTATTTACATAAATATTTATTCATTATTTGTTTTATAAATAATAGGTATCTAGAGTTTACTTTGAGTAGTAGACAGGATATATATTGTATACTTGCTCCATAGATAAGAGGGTTGATATTTCAAAACACACAATAAATAAATGTATAAACAATTATTGGAGTTACCCTATCATAAATTAATTTTAAAATTGATAAACAATTTTTATCGTACAATATTTTCAAACTCTAATAAAGCAAAATGGTATAACATTGTGTCGTAACAATACTGAAGTACTATATATCTTAATTCACTTATCGTCACCAATTTTTTATTTTATTATTAATAAATTTTTTAATACTCTAATTTCAAATTTTGTCATAATCTCTTGTTCCAAATCTTTTTAGATCTACGAACCTTGATGGTAAAATTCATGAAGATTTCTAGGCTTAACGACCGAAAATTCAAAATTGTATTAGCAAATCAGCATCTCCAGGTACCATATTATAGATTATCAGGATCCGTATGATGCAAAATAAATTTATTCTTTACCAAGTCTAGAAGATCTCCAGTTGAATGAATAAGACCCCAAGTTGAATTAATTTATTGTATTTAAATCATTACTTTCATTAGAAAAATAGCACTAACTTTGTGGCTAATTGTTGATTTTTTTGTATCAACAACAGAACTTGCCTCATTGCTACCACAATTTAATTTTACATATTACTACTCAATTAAGTTGTGTTATTTCAATTTTTATCTGTCACAATAATGAGCTAATTTCAAGTTGAGATAATTTCGGTAGTATCTTCGCTTCCAAGAAAAATTAAAAGAATTCGTGATTGTGATTGGTTGTTGCTACGAAAAAGTATTAAAATTTGCGATACTACCGGCTCTATCAACTTGAAATTAGGTCATAAATGTTCATCTATATCTTGAAAACCCTTTAATAATAATTGACAAGACTATTTTTTTAAATTTCTCATATCTGTGTAAATACAGCTACAAAACTTGCTTTATGTCAACAAAAACAATCATTTATCAAGAGGTAAACAACTCCTTTTTTAGGTAATTAATTGTAGTCTATTATTAATTGTAAATATAAACAAGGAAAAGTTCGTTGTTATAAGAGTTGGTTGCCAAAAACAAATTTTGGCAAAACGATTTAAATATCTTTATAATACACATTTTTAGTATATCTCGTATTTGTTTAAAAAAAATTATCTTTTGGAATTTTTTTGTCTAAAGTACGTTTTGATAAAACCTTGACCTATTTCATAAACCCGTTTATTTTATTTCATACCAGACAATTCGGAAAATTCACAAATATAGTCAAAAAAATTAATTATTAATGTCTCGAAATGTAAATGACCAAATAATCTCTAAAACGATCATTTATTATTCTGGAAAATAACCAACTCGTCAGACAACCTTTAATAAAAAAAAACTATTATACTTTTTTTGCTACTCCCTCTATTATCCCAAATATGGTAAGATAAATGATGTCTTTAATTAAATAGAAAATATAAGGTTGCGTGATATTTAAAGATTGCTTTACGATATTGTTTTCCTTTCACTCAATATTTCGACTATAAAATTCCTTTTTTAATTTATTTAAATAATGTCTAGACCATGACCAGTTCTAATATCAAAACAACCTTTGATCAAACACTTCCCATATTTTGCGTGATCTTTTAATTGTTATTGTAAAAACACTTGTCACTATTTTTATATATAAAAAAAAAACAATTTAACAACAAAAGATAAACGTCATAAATCTGAAAATTTATGAAATAATCCAGAGTTATATTTTAGATTTTTCCCAACCTCGACCCTACACGTGGCAACCAACTAAAATTATCTTCGTATGTATGCACAACCAATATATTATTAACTTTTGTCTCTATATAAAAAATCACACTTCGAATACATAATAACCGATAAACAATTATGGTGAAACTTGACGAAATCAATTTAGTAACAATTTAAACGTGACTGTTTGTCATTTAATATTCATCTGAATCAATTTTCGTCCATCAGAGAAAATCAATTTTCTGTCTAATGGAATCTCAAGTAGCTTTTACCACCTTTCGCTGAAATCGCTACGAATTTAATAATCTAATTTCAGTTTTACGATTCCACCGTGTTTAATTAACCTTGTAATAGTGGAGTTAAATAACTGACTTCAGCTCACGTTTATAATTTTCCATCAAAATAAAAACAAATAATCGCGACTCGAGTGAAAGCAAAACGTAAAGCCAGTGCGTTATCATTTGATAAACTAGAACTAGGGAACACTAATTTTACACAACTAGTTCACGATTTGCGATAATTCCATATAAACAATCTAGAATTTTATCACTGTAAATATTCATCCATTTCTGACAAGTATCGACCCATATTGGGGGCGTACTGACGTTTCTTAAAATAATTATAAACTATCTACTTTAAAGCCTCGATTACGTGTTATATTCAGAATGATTCTAAAGTTACTTTAGAAATTTTAACACGTAATAATCCTCATATATTTTTTTTTTGAGATTAGACTGTTTTAATAGAGTTTTTGCACTGAACGTTTCGCCAACCAACGTTAGTAGCTTCTTCAGGAGAAAACAGTTTTTCTTTTCTTCTTCTATCAGTTATCACTGTCTTTTAGTTTTGTTAAGTACTTCGTTTCCATAGAAGGTATTTTACTTTGCATTCTTCTATTTAATATCGTTTAAATATTGTTTTAAACATATTCATTTTTGTCTTCTTTATTACATATTTTTAACTTAAAAACTTATTATTTAAGACGTAGAAACCTCTCACAGCTATATCTACTCTTCTATTTATACTCTACTATTTGTTTCAGCATCTTATTCTCCAATGCTCTGTAGCAAAACAGAATTATCCGTGGACGGTTAATAGGGATTCTACTGTATAAACAATCTAGAATTTCTGAGTATCAATCCATATTGAAGACGTACTTAAATTTCTTAAAATAATAATTTGAAATTGTCTATTTTATAGTCCCGATTACGTGTTCCGGGTTTGAATAAAAATACCTAATTGACTGGGATAATTATGAGTTATTTGCTCTGACAAGGTCGACGACCTCATACAAGATCGCCAATTTTAAAACGTCACATTGTAACAAGTTGTAGTATTTTTTTTTATTGCGACAATAAATGCGAATTTGGCAAATAGCCAAAAATTGAATCGGGAGAAAAAAAAATCGATCATTCACCTTGTAATCAGGTTAATTTGTAAACATTAAAGGATTCATATCTTGATTATAAATCAATTAAACGCTAAATTCGAGAGGGAGTTGCCTCGCCCTCGAAAGCAAATAAATAAATAAAAACTCTATACAGGAGTGTGACTCATTTTCAATGATTTTTGTTTTTTCAATGATAAAAATTATCATTGCTACAGATTTTTGCGTAGATTCAATTGACGCAAATTCATTTTATTTTTATTATCTTTTAGAATGCAGTTAAATATTTTTTTTATATCCAGCGTTCAAATAAACTTGATATCATAGTGTGTTAGGAATTAAGGATAACCGGTACCTATGATTCGGTTAAAAAATAATCGAATTTTTTTTCAAAACAATCGAGACAATTCACTTAGTAAAATAAAAACAAATTATTCGAAAGATCAAGCTGACAAATAATTTTTTTTGTTGTAAACTGGACTTCAGTATTACACACCAAGATCTGTTATTCTGTTTTTTGATGTTATAAATAAGACACTTTTTTATGTCCTATGATAAAAAAAAAGTTTGAAGTCGGTTCTTATTTTACGTAACTTTAAAGCCTTTTTAATTAAAAATTCAAAGTTAATAACAAAAAGCAGAATGGTAAGACATAAAAAAACCTGTCTAATTCACAATGCCAAAAATAGAATATTTTTAGTAAATAAATAAGAGATCTAGGTTTGTAATTTATATCTTTAACTTATATCTTTAACAAAAACAAATTATTTGTTAGCTTGATATTTTACACATTTTTTTTTATTATTTTTTTAACATTCTTTGAACACTATCAAACCTCTTCGTTATTTTGAAAAAAATAGCTCGATCAATTTTTAGCCGAATAATAGGTACCGTACTATTTATTTAAAGTAAAATTAAAATTTTACTTAAATTATAATAATCAAAATTATTTCTGATAGTGTCTGAGAATGACCTAAAAAAATTAAAGTAGCCAAACCGTGTAGCAAAATATTAGGTAAAAATAAAACCTGGACTTGAGAGAAAAAGAACGCTGTTAAATTTCTTCATTACCCTAATTTTTGTGTTAGTTCACATTTGCGCCACGTGGTGCCGTTTAGTTTATTACAGTTGCTTATAATAAATCATAAGCATCCTGTTATTCGCTTTATACATAGTTTTAAAGAATCATCTCCCAAATTCCTTGGCTAATGTCAAAACCACTTTTCGTAAAATTGTGTTTATGATTTATTATAATATGTTTTATTACATATTACGTAATGTAATTTAGTGCTTGATAGGTAATACTACCAACGACCTTAGATAGCGCTAACCTATAGATTTTTGTCTAAACTTAGTAATTTTGGCTTCATTGTGTCTCCATAACTCAATAAAAAGCAGTAAACACAGTAAACAGATTAAGAATAAACACGTGTTGGGTTACTCAATACAAAAACAACCGTGTTAGATGCTGAAATTGGCAGACAAGAGTCGGTAAAACAGGGCGCTATACGAGTTTTTGTTTCAATTCAAGCGCCAATGATATAATTATAGGCGCCGATATAAACAAAAACAAACTTATTGTAGATTATTATTTTTCATCTTTAAAATTAAATTTAAAATTTCTGGAAACGGTGACATTAAATTATTTTTTTTGCGACAAAATTTGAATCTGACTAGTCATTTCAGATAGTTCACAATGCAATTTTATACTTTGTAAGTACACAACCCCTCGCTGCAATATTAATTCATACAAATTGTAGGAAACTATTGCGAGAACATCTATTAGAACGGACCAAAAAGAGCGAGTCAGTCCCTGAAAAAATCGGCAAAGACAGCTACAAAAACTCAGCGTTTTAACTTCGTAAGCTCCTCCCACCATTTTCAACGGTCCGGGAACCTTAAATGCTCGTTGTATAATAGCCATTAATGCAATAAGTTGCAAAAAGAGTCTTTTAAGCACGCGACGTGAATCTTGGGCCACGTGCAACTAACACGTCAAGAGTTTAAAAAACATCGATTTTGCAACGTATTGCATTCAAGATTTTTTGTTACAGCGTTTTATAACAGATTTTTCTTTCAAAAATAATGATAGTAATCGATCGTTCACATTGTACAGTAGGCAGACGGCAGGGTGCTATGGATGAAAATTTCGTTGTTTACTGTTTTTATAAAATTACAGACTGTCGTCAACTTGGGTTCTGTGTTTAAGTTATGTGATAAAAAAACACAAAAATGAACAATTCTGAATTTAATTCCGACATTGAAAATGCTGCAGAAGCTGCACTAGCCACGCTTGTGCCCGAAAAATCTAACAAAATTTACAAGGAAACATACAGAAAATTTGGTAGTTGGTGTGAGGAAAAAATGTAACAAGTATTGAAGAAAAGGTACTTTTGGCCTATTTCTCGAAATTATCTTCTATGTATAAGCCGTCAACTTTATGGAGTACCTACTCAACACTAAGAACCGTGATATATCTTAGCAAGAATGTAGATATCAAAAACATTACAAATTTAATTGCATTTCTAAAAAAAATGCCAGTGGGTACACGGCTAAAAAATCCAAAGTATTCACCAAGCAAGAGATAGAACGTTTCATGAAAACAGCTAATAACAAAGATTATTTATTGGCAAAAGTTGTGCAAAAATTTGGGATTTTTGGCGAGTTACGCAGAGAAGAAATTACGTTTTTGAAGGTGGAAGATATAGAAGATTGTATAAGTTTTATAAAGTGAAGATACTGAACACCAAGACAAAAATTTCACAAATGTTTACAGTAACTGAAGGCTTTGTAGATGGAATTAGTTTCTTAGAAATTTTCCACAAATACGCTCAGCTTCGACCTCCTCATACTGAACATCAGAGATTCTTCTTAATCAATTGAAATTCCAGGTGCTGTACGCTACTCGTTGGTATAAATACTATTAGAGGTATGACTAAAAAAAATTGCAGAATTGTCTCGGTCTTCTAAATGCAAAAGAATATACGGGGCACTGCTTTCGCCGTTGTTCAGCAACACTCTTAACAAATTCAGAAGCAGATATTACATTACTCAAAAGACATGGAGAATGGCGATCGAGTTCTGTTGCAGAAAGTTACATAGAAAACTCTGTTGAAAACAAAAACGCAATTTCGCTGAAAATTATGGGAAAAGAAGAAACTGTATCAAAGAAAAGAAAAATCTGTGACGAAAATAGCAAATCTGAAGTGGCGTCTACAAGTACAGTTTCCACTTGTATTGAAATTCAGGAAAGAAATCTGAAATCTTCAGTCAGTTAAGTAATTGGACTTTTTATGTTTATAATAAATAAATAAAATAAAAAATGTATTTTTTATTTTTGAGCACCAGTGCTTAAACGAACTTCTGCGTAAAAGTACGTCATTTAGCAATCAGAATGACAATCAAAAAGTCACTGTTATAAAACGCTGTAACAAAATAGTTATTTACCTAACGTGTTCGGGAAGATAAATTTCCCGCATTAGTACTCTCGAGTTTGCAGCACGAGCGCAGGGAGTGCTGCTTTAGTGCAAATGTGGGAAATTTCTTCCCGAAATAGTTATGTACAACATTTTTTGTAATGAATAAAAACCAATATTTTAAGAAAAAATAATTTAACCTAACTTTGTGGAGAATTTTGTTTATTAATTAATGGATTGGTAAACTGATTGGAAGATTTTGGGATCAGAAGTACAACCCAAACTTGTTGCTTTACCATTACCGATTAATGGCTTAAGCAAATTTTAATTGTTTCCTTGTGGGAAATAAAAAAACACCTCGGTGCGGGGAAGCAATCTTATCATGCCTAGAGGAACACCGAAAAATAGCTGCTCACACTTCATGAGTACAAAAATACTGTTTGCAGTGAATTTTCACTGTTTCTTTGTGTGTTTTTTTTTAATATTTCCACAGTAAGGTTATAAGATTAAATGAAGTGTTTGGTGGTGGGCTGGTGGGTATGACAATAGTATAAATTTAAAAAAATAAAATACTACTCAAATGTTTTGTTTCTTTGAGTAATGGTCTGTTTGAAACCTCCGAAAAGCATTGGAAATGAAGCAGACTGTACATTGCACGCTTTCTTATCTCCTTTTTTTCACGTGGTGCAATCCTGTAGTAGTTAAATGTTAAATGATTCATGCAATTATCCACACGTGGAAAAAAAGATTTTCCGCACGGATACCATCTGGTTGTGATGTTATTAAAATTTATGCCGAATCGGTAGTAAAATGTAAATATTGTGGCCGAGTGAAACGTGATAAATTTCATGTTTTGAACAGGTTTATTCCTGTTAATGTAGTGTAAACGACATTGATGTATAAATCTAAAGAATTTTTTGGTAGAAAAATATCGTAGTTAGCACCTACTTGTTTATTTCTAGATGTAAACATAACCTCAAGGGCTTAAAAGACTAACCTTTCTAGAGCGAGGCTCATATCGAAAGTCATCATGCGGCCAGTGTCCACTTGAAATACGAACAGCATCTTAAGGCAATTTAGGAACGGTCTTCAAAAAAAATCCAAAATTAGAAATACCTGCAAAAGAACGCAATTAATCCACGCTAGACGAAACCGAGTTTCGTCTGGCGATATCGTTATCAGTGGCCCGAGGTCAATTCGGCAAAAATGCGATTTTCCTAAACTGGGGGCTCAGTGCATGTCCGCCACCTACAATAGGTGAAATTCCCGCAGTCAGAGTTATAAATAAAGCAAAGAAAACGTCATTATCATCAATGATGCATGTTTACACGGCTAGGTAAACAAAGAAAATTCGGTGGAGGAGCAATGGACGACAGCCCCCATGACGCATCAGGGTGGGAAAGGGCTGCGAGGGGGGTACGTACGTGCTGACATGGAATTTACGACGATTTCCCAACGATTTTCTCGTCCATAGCTGCGACGACAGCTATCTGACATTTTCACAGCTGATATTGACAAACACTGCGAATTTTCACAAACATTTTCACTTTGGGTTAAACAATCGCGTTACACTCACTCTGTCCGTTATCAGACATGTTGGCCAAAACGCAATTTGACCATCAGCTGACTAGGAAGTAAGATCTGTTTTGCAAACTCGTGTACGATGTGCAATTCATTAAAAACCAAGGACACTTCCTGACGAACTCGTTTTTGAAACGACTACAGCGACATCTTTAAAGATTAACTACTTTGATTTGAGTGACATCTAGCGGTGGCAACTGTTGCTATTACAGAAAACTGTAAGAGTGAGTTTTGTTGAGTTGGTTGCATAACATAAGATGAATTATATTCTATATAAAAAAAATATCTGGCACAGGTCAAGTTTATTTTTAATTTACAAAATTTTTGAAATATTTTTTTTATACAAAGTTTTCCAAAAATGAGATACCGACATCAACTTTGTTTTTTTAAATAGCCCATTATACAGGATGATTTTTTTATATATTTCCGCCCAAAACTCCAAAAATAGGCAACACATTATACTTTGAAAATTTAATTTTTAAAATTAAGGCCTAGAGAGTTGTAAATTATTGCCAACATTGCTAACAATGTCTTTGACAGTACTTCCAGAGTAAGTTTATTTGAATCATTTGTAGCCACATTAATTAATTAATTAAATTGTTTATCGTTTGTGTAACGTGTTGCTTATTTTTATTTTTTCGGGCGGGAACAAATAAAAAACCATCCTGTACTTTTTTATTGCATTTTTAAATTCTATGACAAATTCTGAACATATTTTATTATAATTTTCTATACCTACCTTCAACAGTTTTTGAAATACTGATAAATAAAGAAAACAAAAAAATTAAGTATTCATTTTTTTCTTGAGATTATTGTTTCAATTAACACCAAGAAATTTTTTAACAAAAAAATATCTGTCTTTAAGTTATTAAAAGTTGAAATAAATTAAAGATTAGAAAAATGAAATTCATTATTATTGAACTCACCAAGGATTTTTTACAGTTTAAAAAATAGTAACAGTTTAAATTTAATTGACAATTTAATTTAGAAAATTGCGTAATATTAATGCCGCACTTAACAGAAACTCAAAGAATAGAGATATTAATATGTAATAAGGATAACGGAGGATGGACTATGAAAAGAAAAATTGCACTTGTAAATTAGTCGACGTTTCGCTGATTTTTCTCAGCTGCCTCAGGACTTTATTACTCAGTTATTAAGAGACTAACACACTAATAAAGTCCTGAGGAAGCTGAGAAAAATCAGCGAAACGTCGACTAATTTACAAGTGCAATTTTTCTTTTCATATTCCATCTTCCGTTATCCTTATTACATATTAATATCTCTATTCTTTGAGTTTCTGTTAAGTGCGGCATTAATATTACGCAATTTTCTAAATTAAATTGTCAATTAAATTTAAACTGTTACTATTTTTTAAACTGTAAAAAATCCTTGGTGAGTTCAATAATAATGAATTTTATTTTTCTAATCTTTAATTTATTAATAACCCTAAACAGAGATATTAATTTTTCAAAAACAGTTAAAAATTACAAAAAATATGTCTAAAATTATTTATAGAACCTAAAAATGCAATAAAAAATATAGAGTGTTATTAAAAAAAACAAAGTTGATATCAATATTTAATTTTTCGGACCTACTGTACAGAATTTAAAAAAATGTGCAATTTAAAGATAAAATTGACCTGTTCGAACGATTTTTTTATTAAATAAATAGTATTAAAGTTATCTTAGACGTTCCATACTTTCGCCACTCACTGTACACCATAATTAACAAATTACCATTTGGCGTTTAGCTCTTAAAAAAAACAGTTTTATAACAAACCGATATTACAATAATTATAAAAAATGGCACCTTTCTCTGTCACAATGGTAAGTGGCGAATCCTTTCCTTCTACTTCTTTTGGACCAACCTTCTAGTAATGTTATTGGAATCTCCAACCCCAACAAAATTTAAATTTTTTTTTAAAGAAGGTGGAAAGAGGTTTTTTAAGTGAAACACATTAATTTATTATTACAGCAACTACAAATAAGGGTAGTAAAATTGTTTATCTGTGTCATTTTTGTATTTTTAAAAAGTAAAATTTGTATGTAAAGCAAAAAATTAAATAATAATTTTTATTTTATGTTGTAAATATAATCTACTTTACACGCCCGCAAATAAGGGCGTAATCTTTATTTTTATAAGACTGAATTTTTTAAAGTTGCTTTGCAACAATAATGAATAAATAACTGTATATCCGTCTAGCTGTCAAATAAACATCTTCAATTTTGTAAGCGTCACATTTTTCATTAAATACCAGTTAAAAAATCATGAAAAATCATCATTCATTTCAAAAATTGTTAAACACTACAAACTCACAGAGAGTTCTATAACTTTTTCTTGAATTTTGGACTCTTACCTATTGTAACATTTCTCTAGAATATACGTTTTCACACACGATTTTCATAAGTTTTGATTTTGAAAAATCGGTAAACGGAAAATAACAACATACCCGTATCCTGGCAACGCCAATTAGTTATCTTGGATTTTTTTCACAGTTTAAAAAAATTTCGAAATTTTGACTATTCTTTTGATTTGAAAAATTAAAATGACTCATTATAACGATCGAAAATAAAATAAAACGTTGTATGTATTACGGGCATAATAGTCACTAATGGCCCTCAGGAAATTAAAAATTTAAGATTAAACATTTCCTCGTACCATAATTCCCTTGATTACGCCTTTAATACATAAATAACTTTAAAATACACGATACATTTATTTAATAAAATTAGTAATAACTAACACTATTTATTTTTCTAATACCTGATGTGTTTTCTGCTGGAGCTGATGCACAACTGATCGAAATAAAGAAAAATTTCGTAAAATTTGCAAGTAAAAAACCGACAAAAAGTGACTGACCTATGTTATGTCATTATGTAACATTAGATTAAGAGTATAACGTAACTTAATAAAAAATATAAATAAATATTTAAATACAATCGTTTTTGGTTTTTATTTCAAAAGTACTACAAAATAAAATCACTTTAAACAAGCACACATTTTTTTCTAAATAAGAAATTAAACCAATTACGCCGGACTTGAATTCCTCCAGATAAAATAAACCGATCTTTATGTCTTTGATATTCTATAACAACTTCACGGCAACTAAATAAAAAGAAGCTTGTCAAAATTTTACGCAACAACAATAAGAAATTAAAGAAAAAAGTGTTTATAATTTATTACAATGTTTGGGACTACAAAATTTAGAAAATAATTCTTTGAAATGAAGCTACTTAAATGAAAATTTAGTTACACCAATTATAACTCATTTAATTAATAATAAATTATGTTTTTCTTAATTATACTAGGAAACCAATTCAAACAAATAATAAATATTTTTGCACGACAGAGAGAAGATATCAAATTTTTGAGTGTCAAAACAGTGACAGAAGTTCAATTTCTCTCCCAAGTAATAGAAATATACGTAACAATGGTAGAAAATATTTGCTCCCGTTGCTACCAACGTAAAGGTTGTCTATATTTAGATGAATTTTATGGTTTTGACTTACAAACTAGTTTATGAGGAATTTAAGAAGGGCGGTTGTAAACATAAGTGAACCCTATTGTTACGGAACCGACCAGCTGGACCCTCGAAGAAGACAAACAACAGGTGCCAGGCGCCGGATCTTTACAATCCACTTAAAATTCAGGAACTGGAGTTTCTTTATCGGTGAGAGACTGAAAAATTAATTTCTTTATTGCACTATAAAATTTATCCAAATGCAGACAACCTATAGCTAACAACGTTGACTTGTTCTTGTTAGGTTTGTTGTCAACAAAAGTATTTGTTGTTGTTGATGTTGTCATTGTGTAATTTCAAAGAATGATAGATTTTTGCTTGTTCTTAGCACCTTAGGAATAATCATTATGCACTTCTCTCCCTTGATAAATAATAGTTATATAAGTAAAAATTATTATATGTATACTATTATTATACCGGGTGAGTCTACTAAAAGTGTTTCTTAACTTTTCTCAAAAACCAAGACACTAGGGGTAGGTATTGTCGAGTTACGCCAAGTTCAGCTTGGCAATGCTGCACCAAAACGCGTCTTACGGATCAAATAATAAATGTTATTATTTTTTGGGGTTATCGACATTTTTTTAAATATTTTTTGCACAAAATAATATTTTGACATCTTTTCTTTTAGAATAACGTTAAAAATTAAAAATATTTAGATTTTTGGAATAAATTAATTAATATTAATTAGAAAAATTTTTAGAAAAATTGTGAAAAAATTCACCTGTGTAAAGACCATTTTTTCTTAAAATCAATTGTCAAAGTGTTTTAAGGTTGGTAACTCCATTTAAAATTAGCCTTTTTGGTTTCGTTTCCATGGCAATCTAACAGGGTTCCAACATAATTTCAGAATTTTTGACACTGACAATTAATTTAAAAAAAAATAGCTTTAGTGCAAAAAAGCAAAGTTTTTAATGCCAAACATTGAAATTGATGTAATGACTAGTTTTTGAGAAAAGTTAAGAAACACTTTTAGCAGACTCACCAGTCACCCGGTATAATAAATATTAAAAAATTAAAGTTTTAATAACTTTAAAATTTTAATACTTTAATAATCAAAAATCTTTTTTAAAGTTTCTTAGTACTGAACTTATCTCTTCAAAACTCAAACGTTTTTAGTTTAAATTTTTACCTGAAAATGACAACTTTGTTGTTGAAACGCGTTTAGTGTTGCGTGTTAGTTAGTGTTTAGGTTTCATTCGACATACCAAAAAAATCCAACAAGACGATTTTTAAAACTCATTTTCTCTATTTGTTTTTAAGATAGTTAATTATTTTTTTGTTTAAATTAGTAATTCTAAAAAGATTTTATCAGAACTAAAATTGTTAAAGTGGTTCCGATTAACAGTAACTAGAGTAAGTTGTTTGTTCTTTAGAGGCAAATATAAATTGAATTAAAATTTTTGAAACTTTATGGGAAATGACAAGCTTGTTGACACCATAAATATAACTAATAAATTTTGTCATCCTCGCATATTTAAAATTAACCATAATTTTCACAGATTATTTTATATTCAAGAGCGGCAGGCGGCAGTTTAATATTTTCTAACTACTTTTTTATAAACGCGTAATATGCAGACTGTCTTGTAGAAAACGCCCCAATCTGCAACTCTGATATTTATTATCCGATTTTAAAAAGCTAGAAAACGAATTCAGTGATTTGAAGTTTTTTACAATATTTTTTTAATTTTTTTTTTAGAGATTTTTTTAAAAAGCTTTACTCTCGTGAACTATTTAGTAATGAAAGATTACAGAGAGAAGTAAAGAACAAAATTGTTTCTATAAACCAGTTTAGCTTTTCATTATCGAACATCATCAGGACTGCAAACAGAACAAAGTAATTATAAAATAAATGGTCAGTGGTGAGGTTTCTAATGTTTCAGCTGTAATAATACCTCACTATTGACAACTCATACATTTTGCAATCCTCGTGTTAACAAAAATAGATAAACATGTAAAAACAATAGAAAAGTACAAAAATCTAGATATAAGCAACGTTTTATCTGCTTTTGCTTCGCAAATTCTTGGTAGAGATTGTTTCTATCAATTTTTGTATCAATTTTCTATCAAAACACAACAAATATGGGTATCAACAATTAAACGACCAGCTTGTATAGTTGGTTTATTCAAGAATGAGATTTTGACTTTAACCATAAATTACCCTAACAAAAGAATCCAAATTGACCAATTATTAGTCATGCCGATTTATGATGCTTTGAAAAGCCGAAGAAGCAAATAACCTCAAGCAACGACACCCCAGGCGGGGTTCGATGCAGGTATCCTTTCTACCTGATTCTTGAAACAGAATACAAAAGTCAGTCACACAGTGTTTCCAATTATTGCTTTTCATTTTATATCAATTAAGATTTATAATAATTCAAATGACTTTTACATTTGACAGTTTACTTTAATATTTTATCAAATAATTTATTTGTTTTTTTCAAATTAAAGTCACTATTAGATCCTATTTAAAGCATGCTGTGAAAAACTTTTTTAATAATTACTTATTATCAAAACAAGAAAAATTATTTAATAATTTTATATTTCGATCGAACTGTGCGATTATTTTTAGCAGAACATCTTTTGCAGCCTTTACTAGAAAGTTCAATTTTTTTATAAAATAATAATTTCCCCTTTTCTTGTACATCTTATAGTTGCACCTTTGTCTAGGCGCAAGTTAATTAATAACCTCAAGCAGTGACATCGAAACCCAGTCCTTAAAACCAGTACTTTTATACCTGCTAGAAACAAAGTAAATATAAAACTAATTTCAAAGATATTGAACAGAAGTTTTAGCAGAAATAATCTTAACTACAATGATGTTGTTATCTCTAATACCAAGAAAATGACATTAGAAAGTTGGTTTTAGTTTGGTAAAAATAAATACCAGATAACACCGGAAGGGTAGGATAAAAAAATTTCACTTCAGACGTTGAAATTCGTTTAGGTATGATTTGCATTCTGAAAGAAAACTATATTTCAAATTTTAGCAATGTGGCAACCTTGAAATTGTAATTGTAATGCTATGACAGAAGATGCTAATAATGTGCTTGATATTGACTCGGCTGAATCACTTCAGAATCCTAATTTACATGAAGAAGGATATTAGAAGCTTTAAAAATATTTACTTGCATTAACGAAATAAAAAGCAACAATTGGAAACACTGCAGTTAAAAATTATTGCACTTGCATTGAGTTTTGTATTCTATTTCAAGAAACAGGTAGAAAGGATCCCGGCATCGAACCCCGCCTGGGGTGCCGCTGCCAGATTATTTGCTTCTTCGGCCTTTTAAAGCATCATAAATCGGCATGACTAATAATTGGTCAGTTTGGATTCTTTTGTTAAGGTAAGTTATAGTTAAAGTCAAAATCTCATTCTTAAATAAACCAACTATACAGTACCTAACAACCAGTAAGTCAATCTTTGCAATTGTTAAGGTTCTTATGATCTATAGTTAATTACTCGAAGGATTATAAGAACTTAGCTACCTGCATGTTGTTAAAACCTTATTGTTATTTTTTTTTTAAATTTCTGAAATTTCTGATAAAGCAAGAGAAATTTAATAGTTTTCAGAAAAGGTCAGATAATTTTTAGCTTAAAAATAAGAAGATTTAGAAAAATTTAGGTAAATTTGTGTTCACAGAATTTAATATTTAAAGTAGTTCAGACAGCATGTTTGACAATCATAATCAGGATGAATTGTCCTGTCCGGAGAGAATAGAACGAACCTTTATTATTGGTTTATTGCATTTTACATCAATTTGTGATTAGGTCGTTTTAGGTTGTAAAACTACTTAAAAAGACAAGTTTGGTATTAATTAATTTTGAGTTTAGTGCACAGTTTTGAGTTTTAGATGATAAATTCAACTATTTTCTGTCATAAAAAAGATCGCCAAATATATTTTTTCAAAATTTAAAACGAGTCATTAAGATGCACAAAACGGTTATGAATCAACAGCAAATCTACGGCAAGAAAAAGAAAAACGAAGCTTTTAAACCAAATTTTAAACAATAATTTCGTTATTAATTAAAATGAAACAATTTTTTTATCAAACTTTAGTTGATTAGTTAAAAAGTAAAAATACCCAATAACACCAAACAATTTTACTTTGCACGATGCACGTTTCGACAACAAAGTTGTCATCCTTAGGTTCTTTTAGTTGTCATCCAGCTTCTAATTCTAAGAGTTTAATTCTCCATCTGACGATGACAATTTTTGTTGTCGTTGTTTGGTGTTATTGGGTGTTCAACGTTGGCAAAACAGCTGTCTTCACATTATGTTTCGTATAATTTTCAGACTATAATAAAATTTCTTTGCGTCTTCATTAGTTTTTTAATCCGTTTTAGGTTTTTTGTCGTCAATAAATTCCAGCTGATGAGCATAAGCCCCTGGTAAAAAATTTGCTGTATAATAAAGGACCAAATTATTAGAAAAACGTGGTAGTTTTTCCCTGAATTTTCAGTCGTAAACGCTTTCCAAAGAATTAATCATATTTTATGAAGTGTTTTTTGTGTTCGTAATCGATTTTCAGTTCCCGTTTTTATTTGCAAATGTTGAAGATGATTTATACTGACAATGTCATTAATAATGAACAAGACATAATTGGGATATATCATGTTAGCAGTCCGTACGTGAATTGTCCTAGTTTAATACATCACAAATTTATTACAGGAAGAATTAGCATAGATAGCCCATTTGAGGCATTTTCGCGATCTGCTGAAAGAACTAAAACAGCATTGCCACATATTCCTGAATAAAATTAATATAGAACATCGCAGGAAATAGGCATTACTTCCAGAATATTAATTTCGACGAATCTAAATTCGGACATGTAGTACAGATTTATTTCAGTGCTTGTAGCACTAAAGGAATTTGTTGCAACGATATTTTTGTGCAAAGTTTCAGAAGCTTCTGGGAAAGTGAGATTTCTTCCGGCAGTTGAAGGAAACTTGTTGAAAATGTCAGCATCTAATTGCATCACCAAGGATTAAATCCTCCAGAGATCGGTTTACATTAACTCTCTGGATTTTATTGCGGTCCCGATTTGAGCTGAATCTTGAAGCAATTTTTTTTGTAAA
This sequence comes from Tribolium confusum, assembly GCA_029207805.1. NCBI lineage: Eukaryota > Metazoa > Arthropoda > Insecta > Coleoptera > Tenebrionidae > Tribolium > Tribolium confusum. The sequence continues at coordinate 6,490,386 of JALGAY010000004.1, forward strand.
TAGTTTGCTCGACAAAACCAGCACTGCACTTGATGTGATTTTTACCATAAGATATCGGAAAACGGTTTGCACGAATAATGGTAAATTGCGTTCATAGATTTTAACAATCGCTACTTGACTTGATTAACTGTTATGTTCTGTGAGGTACCCACTTATATTGTAGGTCAAAACATTTTGATTTAGGTACGTAAAATCTCTAATGGACTATGTACTCAAAGTTGCACTCAGACTGAGTAAACAGAAGCTTATCAGAAAATACTGCGAAAACAATGCAGAGTATTCGCTGAAATCGGTTACCAATAAAAAACTTAATTTGATTTTCCAGACTAATACAAAATCAGAGGAAATTTAAATTATTTTTTCTGATTATATTCCCGATCGGAAAGTGAATTTTTTTATAGTTTGACTCGGATTAATTCAGACAAATAATTTCTACTTTGTTCGGTTTGAAATTGATTTTTTTATACAGAGTTTTACGTTATTTTTATAAATGACTGGCATTAATACCGTCAAAGTTCTTAGGCTTTTGCTTTTTCTGTATTTATTGAACTTTTTCAGTGGTTGTAGCCACCCACGTTTATTTCATTCATTACCCTAAAAGTTTGTGTAATTAACAATATTGTGGGGTTGTTAGTTATGGATAAACTGTATTTAAACAAAACGTGCTGTCCTATAATTAGCTTTGTGTATCCAATCACTCTGAATAAATAAAAACGATTGTTTTTGAAGAAATCTCTGTTTACGTTAAATTAAGCTTTCAGCTTTTCGGACAAACCTCGCTGTTATCATTTCAGGATTTGATCGGGACTTTTTCAAGGTGAGAGAAGATATAAGTGTGGTGTGACAAAGATATTGGACCTATGAACAAAGATTAATGATGGGAGATTACCATTCTGACCGTAAAGAATGGTTTGTAGTTGGTATAAAAGTTATGTGTACTTAAGTTTGATTTGTTGGGAAAGTTTCAAGCACCCTTTTTGCTCTATTAATGAGCACGTTTTAGAGGATATACTTTAGTTCGAAGGTGGTTAAAACGTGAATTTAGTTTCTAATAATCTAAATAAATTTAGAAAGAAATTATGAGAATGCTAAAAAATTTGTAAAATTTATTTTTCTAAAACCGTCATAAAAGTAAAGTCATAAAACTTATATTTTCCTAACAAGTACACAAAAGAACTTTGTCAGACTTGATAGAAAAATACTTTTCTAGACTTATTTAAATAAATGGAAAATTAAGTAACAATTTATTTCTTTTCTACATATCTTAAATTAGACATTAAAATTATAGAAATTACCTAATACTCATTAAATTAATAGCCTGATTCTCAACCTCAGTTCTTGTTAAGTTATTGTAAGTCCTGCTTTAAATTTCTTTGCTTCTAAAATGTTTTTTTACAAGGTATTTTGCAAAATAATTAATTTCACAAATATTCTTCTGTTTTCCTACTAGTCGTTTTTAGAATCTTTCTAAAAGCTTCTTTAATTTTCCTTTTCTTTCTTTTACCTGTCTTTTCTTTAAATTTTGTTTATTTATTTTGAAAGCTTTTCTTGTATTTTTTCTAGAATATGTCTTTCCTCTTCTTTATATCAGCAAACGTTTTTAATTTTTGCAAATTTTTTCTACTAATCGTCATGTCTTAAATTTTTCTATATTTTCTTTTTAAATTTTTTTCTTTTAGCAGGCGTCTTTAACTAAAAGAATTTTTGTTTGCTCTTCTTCTTCAATTGATTGTCGTTTGTAAAATTCTTTCAGAAACGTGTTCTGTTCTTTTAACAACTCTTTTTGTGTTTCTTTTTCTTCTAGTCTATGTCTTTCTAGACTAATTTTTGTTTTTCAAATTTTTTTATTATGCTTTTTTTCTGTACGTTGTTATAGCAGAATTTAAGCTTAAATCTCTTGCTGTTTATACAGAATCTTTTCTTAATTTTCTAAAACTTTCTTGTTCTTTTTGTTACTATAAACGCCGTTTCCAAACCTACCTAAAAACATCTTTTGTTCCTTTTTAATGTCCAATGCTTTTTCTTTCGGCGGTGTTTTTCAACTTTTTTTAAAAAATTATGTTGCTTTTTCTACCAATACTCTTTAAATTTTAGAATTGTTTCTTTACTTTTCTTATTCTTTTAGCCAAAGTTTTTCAACTAAAATTTTTTTTATTTAAATTACTATTTCTTCCAACTTGTAATAACTCGTTTTGTTTTTCTAAAAAAAAATTAGGCGTCTTTTTCCTTTAGCTGACGTTTTTCTAAAAAATTTTGTACCTCTTTTTTTCTACTAATTTCTCAATTTTTTCTTTTGCTTCCATACGCCATATTTACTCTATAATACTGGAGCATCTTTCTAGCCTATCGTAAAATCTACTAACTAAACAAAGATGTGTGCTAGTAGTAAAAGAAATAATTCAACTATAGATATTTTGGAGATTATTACGCAACCTAAATTTGCAATGGTAGACTAAAATATTGTAGCATTTGAACCGGCTGTGTGGAGTCACAGGATGTTATAATAACACCTAAAGCTATGGCGCCTTACATTACGTCAGCTTCATAACTACACCAGCGCTGTAGTTTTAAATAATTTTTTTTCTCTTAGTATATGCATCGTCTCAGTAAATCTCTATCCACAGTGTAGAAAAAAATCAATATGAACAGCTGATAAAAACTTGTCAAAAGCTAGCATCCCTTCACGTAAACTATGCAAGATGGAGCCACTAATTTTTAGATTTTTAGGCAACTAATAATACACAATTTAAATCTAAAAGGCTATAACTGTAAATAAAATACTCTAAAAATTATATTGATCGTTGTTTTATCCTTGTCTTTAGATTATTTTTAAATAATTTACAATTATAGCCCTTTAGATTAAAATTGTGTATTATTAGTTGCCTAAAAATCTAAAAATCAGTAGCTCCATCTTACACATTTTACGTGAAGGGATACTAGCTTTTGACAAGTTTTTATCAGCTGTCTACACTGATTCATTTCTATACTGTACTCTATCAGCAAGCAATAACCGATTTTATTTATAAATCGTAAATGCAGACTACTAATATGTCACAAATAACTGTTAAACTAATTTTGCCATTTTACCGCTTTGGTAGATTCAGATACCTGCATGGAGAGAATAGAATAGAGTAGACTATTAGCGTTGTCTCGTTGTCATGAAAACATCTCTCATGATTGTGAAAGCTCACTCAAATAGATAATAATAAAAAGGAGTTTCGTAGAAATATTTGTAACTGTAATATTTTGTTAAAATTTTGTTTTGTGACAACAACAAATATTACAAAATAACAATAATAAATTTCATATTAAATAAATGTTGTTGATTTTTCCTTTAACATTTTAAGTAAATAAGATTTTCCTTAAACGCGCCTTCGCTTTCATTATAACTTTAGTTGTTGAAACTTTGCAGATAGAGAACTTTTTACTTTGCATAGTTAATGTCTTTTTTCAACAATGCTGACACTTCTCAAATCGTTTTAGATATTTGAAGTGTAAAAATCTGAGATTTGTTCTATTTTACTGGTTGTCATTAAAAATCTAATCACTTAGTTTTAATTTGAGTCGTTATTTTAAGAGAGGAGATAGAAAGGGTTTAATTAAAGCTTTTCGCAAAATTCAGTAAAAAAATTCGGTTTTTTTCTTAATAAAAGTTTTGCTATTCTCGACATGATCTTGGAAAACATATCATACACATGCAAGTAGTGTTTTTATTTTTCTGAATACATTTCCTTTTACGATTCCAAAAGAAAAATTCTCTAGATTTAAAATGTTACTAGATGTTATTATAAAATGTATATGATACTTAAGTAAAAAAAAAATATTAAATTTTGTTGTCCGTTTTATCTGAAATACTCCTATTATATAAAGCAAAGAACAAGAGAAAATAGGAAAGACCAGTTTAGCATCTTAAAAAAAATCTTAAAACTATATGTTAAAGAAGAGAAATATACATATATAATTTTAAAATAACACTGTATTATTGTCCTGAGGAGGCTTAAACAAATAAAGCAAAACGTTGACAACAAAAAAACTTAAAAAAGCAACGTACAGGCGATAACTTCCGAGCGTCTCAAGTGCGATTGAGTTTGTATAACAATTATTTCATTAAAACTAACTCTTCAAATGCAATTAACTCACAATAAATCCACGTCTCAATCCAAATAATTATATTTGTATACATAATTAGGCACAAACATGCAGTGCCAGTTCATGAAAACTTAAATTAAACAAGCTTAGCTAAACGACCTACTCATCTCAACCCTCCCTAAATGCAAATGTTCATGTCAATGACGCTTAATCTTCAAAATGTGTTTCTCACGCCTTCTTTCCACCATTTCCTTTATCTTAAACAAAATCTCTTTAAAACAACTTAAACACAAAAACAGTTGTTATCTCTCTGAAATTGCGTAAAATATAGTTCGAAAATGCAAAATCGGCTTTCTCAAAGCCAGAAACTGTTCGCACAGACCCCAATCTCGAAAGTTATACTCACTTTGATTAATTAACCTTTGTTTAGGTTTATGTGTAACAGGCAATTTTAGTAAATGACGTTGTCATATTATAATGTACTTTAAGTGGTTTATATTTGCTTTGTTAATAATTAATTTCAAGTACTGAACTTACGTTATTACAATCTTGAAATAAAGCATGAAAACTGATTCGTGTTTCATTATAATTATTTCTAAATCTAATCTAGTATTAAGAAAGATAATGATAAGAAGATTATCTCAAAGTAGAAAGTAAAGAAGTTATCAATCTGAAATCAAACAACAGAGCTGAAGCTTCTTACAATTCTTGTATTCTACATCTGCTCGAGATTAATCAATAATTAACATTAGCTCCACGTAATCCTCATGACATTTAACTCTCGCATACAAATTGTCAAATTTAGTTAAATTTAAATATACTGTTTTAAGGAAATTCGGACTATTTCTAGCACAAATTTATTGTCGTGATTTAGAAATTAAAAATTGCTGATAATTGACGTCATAAATAACGTAATCGGAATCAAAAATGGTTTATTACCAGAACGATTTATCGTTTCCAGCAGCAGAAGGAAATAAATAATTTAGACAATGTGGTTGTACACCAAAATGCTGGAGATATTAATACTGGGAGATATATCGGTAATTTATCATTTCAAATACAAAACAACCTCACATAAATATAAAAATCGTTTTTTATAATTTCTTTAATTAAGTCAGGAACGCACTATGGCGTGATTCCGTAAATAAATCGATTTACCTCCAACTAAATCTTGATTATACAATTATTTCACGTAATAATAGAAGGAGTTTAATTTGAGTTGCTTACCAAATGACTGGTATATTCAAACGCTGTTGCGCATAATTGTGAAGTAATTATGGGGGAGTTGAGGGCTGTCCACAAATCTATTTACGTAAAGTTTTGTTTAAGTTAGTAGAATCCTAATAAATGACTTGTCTGATCAAGGGAATGCAATTTACACCAATAATTAAAAATTTAATTTTTTTTATTTGAGATTTTAAATACACTTAAAAGTCTAGTTATACTTCTTTTATTAGAGAATGAAAATGTGACAAGTCATAAATTAATTAACAACTATTAGTACTTCTGTTAACAAGTCTTAATTACGACTGCTTTGTTAACAATAATTTATTACTTAAATCAAATTTTTATTTTCTGATAAAAGAAGTATAGTTGTCCCTCAATTTTCAAATTGCCTTAGAAAGATAGTAAATAAAATTATTAAAAAGCAAGTTATTAAAGAGTTCAGCTAAAGAGGAAAACTTTATTTTGGAAAAGAAGATGGTTAGTAAAGTGTTTGGATCACTCAAAAATGTTTTTGTAAAAGCTTTAGATGTAACAACTGTTGTCAGGAGTGAGATTAGAATCACAAAAAAAAAAGAAAAGAGACGTTACTTTGTAAAAATTAGATTCGATAATTTTCAGTCGCAAAATTACCGATTTTTTTTGGCAATGTAAATACCAAAACTTGTAGTATATTTGCAGATGGCAGATAAGGCACTGATATAAAAGCTTTAATACAAAACTTCTTAGCGACATTTTTACTTAGACACTCAAAGAAGAGCAGAGAGTATAAAGGGAAGAACTAAATGAACGTCTGGAAAAAAATGGAAATATTTATAAAAAATAGAATAGAACACAAAAATTTTTGTCTAGAACTAGTGAAAAAAGAAACGAAATTAAACAATGTAAGAACGAAGAGAGAAGCGAAAATGAAGAATGTACGATTAAAGTAAGAAACAAAATTAAAAAAAGTAAAACCAAGAAAGAACCAAAATTATACAAATTTAGACAAAAATAGAAATGCTTGTGTTCTGAGAAAAAAGCTACAAAATACTAAAAAAGCAATTTTAGTCTCTGTCGTAAAATAATCAAATTTTACCAAACCTGTCGTAGTATATTTGCGAATGGCAGATACGACACTGATATAAAAGCTTTGTTACAAAATCTTTTGCGTCATTGCAAAAAATTTTTATTTACTGAAAGAAAAGCAGAAGAAAAGAAAAAGAAAATTGAATAATTGCCTAGAAGAAAATAGAGATATTTATAAAAATTAAGAAAAAACAACGAATTTTCAAGAATTACTGAAAAAAAAAACTAAACAATGTAAGAAAGAAGTAAAAAGCAAAGTTAAAGAATGTAAGACTAAAGTAAAAAAAATGTAGAACTAGAAAAAAAATACAAAATTATCCACAATTGACAAAAATAGAAATGTTGCTGTCTTAAGAAAAAGGACAGAAAATGTTAAAAAAGCATTCCTAGTCCCAGTCGCAAAATTGTCGAATTTTATATTTTTTTGGGCAAGTTAATTTCAGAAACCCGTCTGGTTTTTGCGTCATTGAAAGAAAATTTTTATTTAATAAAAGAAGACCATAGAATAGAGAAAGAAGAACTGAATAAACGTCTAGAAAAACAAAAAGAAATATTTATAAGAATTAAAAAAAATATTTGACAAAAATTAGTAAAAGAAACAAAATTAAACAATATAAAACTGAAGTAAGAAACAAACTTGAAGAATGTAAAACCAGAAAAAAAAACCAAAATTATTCAAATTAGACAAAAACAAAAATTCTGGTGTTTTAAGAACAAAGCCACAAAATGATAAATAACAAGCCTAGTCCCAGCAGCAAAATTGATAAATTTTACAGTTTTTTTGGCAGAGTAAATATCAAGAACCAAGAACCTGATGTAGGATACTTGCAAATAGCAGAAAAAGTACTGATATAAAAGCTTTATTACAAAAACTCTTTGCGTCATTACAAGAAAACTTTTATTTACTGAAAGAAGTGCAAAGAGTAGTAAAAAAAACCGGATATACTTATTCATCTAGAAAAACAAATAGAAATGTTTATGAAAATTAAGAAAAAACAAAACGTTTTTATTAAAAACTTAAAAAAAACCGAAATTAAACAAAGTAAGAACGAGGTGTAAAGCAAAATTAAAGAATGTAAGACTGAAGTAAGAATCAAAATTGAAAAATGTAAAACCAGAAAAGAACCGAAATTATCTAAATTAGTCAAATATAGAAATGCTGGTGTCTTAAAAGAAGTTATAAAATTCTAAAAAAGCAATCCTAATCCTAGTCACAAAATTGACATTTTTTTTTGGAGCATAGTAAATGGCAAAAATCTGTTTTAGTATATTTGTAAATAGCAGAGAAGGCACTGATATAAAAACTTTATTACGAAACGTGTTTGGGTCATTGCAAAGAAACTTTTACTTACTTGAAAAAGAGCAGAAAGTATAAAAAAATAAACGTTTAAAAAAACAAATAAAAATGTTTATGAAAATTAAAATAAATAAAAAGTAAACAAAATTAAACAATGTAAGAACGAAGTGAGAGGCGAAATTAAAGAATGTAATACTCAAGTAAGAAACAAAGTTGAAAATGGATCTGTTGCCAAAAGATCGTCAAAAAACATAATTTAAATTAAAAAAAAAATAAGCTCGCATCATTTAGAGCGCAGGAAAATATTTTTCAAGGTTGAAAAAAGAACATAAGGGTTTCTTTCAACAATGTTTCTCAATATTTTGCATCGTGAGAAAATTGCATTAATAAAAAAACAGTTTTTGCAACAGAAACAGCTATTAACAAAGACACGTAAACCTGGATTTTGAAAATTAGAAAAAAAGCAAATTTATAAAAAACATCAAATAATGAAAAAACAGATTAAACAAATTTTCATTTTACAAAAGTATCAGATGTTGACAAATCAGAAAAAAAGTAAGAACACGTTTTAGTTTAGTACTAGAACTTAAATTTTTTTTTAGAAAATTCCCAAAGTTACAACAAGACTGAAAAAAACAATAGGAATTAAAAAAAGATAATGTAATGTTTAAAATTAAAAAAAAGATAGCAATGTTCAAAGATGGTTTATATTTAGTAATTGTTTAGCCTTCTGACATGACAAAAACCCTACAGTATTTTGTCGGGGCGTCAAATCCTTAAAAAAATGTATTGTGGAAAATTAACATTGGGGAGTATAGTTAGTTGTTTTAAATATGCAAACTAGCATAAAAAGGTAGTAAATAAATTTATTAAAAAATATTGTTAAAAAGTTCAGCTAAAGCTAGTTAATAAAGTATTTAAATAACAATAAATTTTTAAGAGCAATATTTGATATAAGAAGCTACAAAGTAGTAAATAAAAAAGCAAAATTGTTTAAGTTTACGACGGAAAATAAAAGTAAGTTTTACGTTTAAATAAATTTAAGCAGAATTTATAACGTTTATTAAAATTGATAAAAAATGTAAGAAAGAATAATAATGTGATTAAAAGTTGTTTAATTAAACTTCTTATATCCTTAATTGAAAGCGATACTAGTTATTTAGATAAAAAACTCTCAACGGTAGAAAAGCAAAAGTAAAAGTAGCTGCAGACAGTGATAAAAAGTCTGAACCAAATCAGCATTAATCACAGAGAAAAAATCGCAAGAGAAAAACAAGAATTAATTTTTATACTCTGACAGTTGTTTTTCATTCACTAAAAGTACTAAATTTCTGTACATATTTGACCTCATTTTATAGCGTATATTTTAGGCATAAATTTATATGTTATTTGAAATGTGTGACGGTACGTACGAAAATATTTGATGAAATCGTGCAGACATGGAAGTAAAAAATTACTCGAAAAAACTTTCACACATATTGGGAACACGTCCGACAAAAAAACAACATCGAGGCAAGTAATCGGTTCAGTTGAAAAAAACTGCTAAAAAAATTTCTGTGTTAAACCAATATTTTCTGTTAGGAGCTTTATACAACTTGAATTATTTATAATAGAAAAATGGTGAATGCGCCGGGATAAATTTGAATACACTTATTAATCAGTGTATAATTTTTAGACAAACCAGTAAATCGCATTACCTTTAAATACATTTTTAAAATATTATTTATCTTTCAAATAAAAAATTTTGGATTTGTTTAAAAACACAATAAAAAGTTCAGTTTTTGAACAAGATTGAAACCAGCAAAAAAAAACTGAAAGGTTTTCTCCGATAATACATTTAAAATACGTAATCGAGCGTAGCATACGTTCTATAAATATTTATTGACAGAAACACAATTTCATCTACTATACTGTAACATACTTTACACTTGGCTAAAGCTGACAAAACCACCAAAATTTACAACGCCAAGTTGACCTAAAACTTGTCGCAACTAAATGATTTGTTAGCCAAATCTTTAACTCTGCAAGATAAATAGCGCAGCTTTGCTATTTAAACGAGACACGTAAGCAATGAAACACTTTAGAGGGCTAAATAACGTCCCACGGTATTTTAAACAGATATACCTGCCGCCATAGAAAAATGCGTTTACTTATTTCTTCAACATTTTTACATTTTGGTTAATTTATTTATTTAAAACTAGGTAAAAAGTAGTTGTATAACATTGTTCTAGCGCAAATAGTCAAGTGTCAATATGTGTTTTACGAATTTTTTAACAAAGGACTACTCACTTTTACAGTAAACCACTTGCAGTATATGAGATCAGGTTTTCGACATTTGTTTTTTGTTAAATTTTTTTTATTAAAATCTCATAGCACTTTTGACAACATTTTTAAATAAGCACTTTTAAAAACAGCTATTACAAAATTTGTTTTACCTCAGTCTGTTGTTTCTCTGATGTTTACAGAAAATCTAAAAAGTATTTAATAAAAATTTCATTCAAAAATCGCTTTTATTAAAAAATATATTATAAATTTTAGAATATACATTTCAGTCGCAAAAATATAATTTTTGCGCGATTGGTTATTTTTATCAGTTTACTCTGCCTGTTTCCACGACGGTAGGTTGCTGCTACTGGTTGCTACGTGTAAAAAAACGGTAAGTAATTCACTTACCGTTCAGTGAACGGTAAGCAATGAAATCTAAAAAAACAATTTTGCGATTTATTTATTAAAATTAAATGTACAATTATTATGAATAATATTAGTAATACCACTCGCATTTGAGTTTCTAGTGTTAATAGACAAACTTTCCGACGTAAAAGTCCCAGGTTGTTGTAATGGTCCACCAACATCGCTGTGTAAAATTTTATGAGCAAATTCAATTTTGTTTTGGAGGAAATCTTCCACGTAACTCTCGGCCACCGTTGATGAACGCCACCCACCATGTTTTTCTAGTCCCAACACATCAACTCCGTTATTCGCCAAAAGTGTAGCCGATGTGCGTCGAAACGAGTGTCCAGTAAAACCTTTAGGGGCTTGCAACTTTAAATACTTTGCAATTTTTGACGGCCAGCCTCCAATTGTGCCTTTTCCTGTGACTTGCCTAGTGCATTTGCCATTTTCATAGTTCAGAAATAAATGATCTGACGTTGGGTTGCTTGGTCGAATTCTTATGTATTTTCGAAGTATTTCCAAATAACGAACTGCTTCATTTTCTTTATTGATAACTGTAAACGTTCGCTGAATATTTGTTTTTTTATTTGAAATATTTACTATAAACATTTCTTCATGTTCTTCTAAGTCACTCATTTTAATAGTGTACAATTCCTCTCGTCTACAAGCGCCCGATACTCCCAATATCATTGCTATCTGCAAATATATTGCTTCCTTAGAACTCAGATGTACCACCTTATCATCTACAACATACCTTTTGAATTAAAAATTGTTCGTCTGGTGCTTCATTCAAGAATTTTTCCATGTCTTCTTTGGTAAAAATTTTAGCCTTCTTAGGCCGATAACCAATATTTTTTCTCTTAAGATAAGCAATTAATGTAGCAAACTTAGAAATATCGATAGCATCATGGGGAAAAACTGTACTCTTCAGCATAGAATATGAACCACAAAACAGAACTATGTAGGAATGATTGTATCAAAAAGACAATTTTACTTGTTTGGAACAAAACCATAGCAACCATGGAACAGCCACCTAAAGTTTTCAGTTTCAATCTTCCCGATTATCACAAATGTATTGATATAAGTTATTATTATTATTCTAGAAACTTCAATCGCGCAAAAAACGTTATAAGCATGTCGAACGTTAGGGATTACCGTTTTCAGACAATAACTGGAGTCGTCGCTTCGCTCCTCCTCCAAACAATTGTCTTCAAACGGTAAGCATTCCTTACCGTTCTCCATACTTAATATACTATTTAGGTGGTCGAATTGACGTCTTAATACTAAAAAAAATAAAGATGAAGATCAATTGTGAACACTGTTATCATTGAGCAATCAGTTGGAGGAATCTTCTTGATGTGTCGAATAAAACTAAACGTCAACCACTTTTATATCAATATTCTATACTCTTTCAATTACCAGAAATTTAAGCAAAATTTTTAAAAATTTAGACTTCCAAATTGTTTACAACATTGACTTAAGTCTTTTCGGTAAGCCTAAAAACAAGACATGGTCTCTAAAAAGACGGAAATTTTCTAAATTAATTGTAAATCAAAAGTGTTGCAACGTTTGTGCAAATTCGAGGTTTGTTTCATTCAATGAGTTAAATAAATAACTAGTAAATAAGTAGTTCACTTACACTATTTACAGTAATACAACAACAATTAATAAATAACTCAATATTTGCACTAAAACTGCTGCCGCTTTACTAATGTTGTTCATTTTATTTATTTGTCTCGCTCTCACTATTTGACAGACCAAGTTTAGGTCCGTCTCTTTTTTTATATAATAGAACGTTCTTGCTAAAATGTGCCAAATGTTTTGTGACATTAATAGATTCAATTAACAATAATAAGTAACTTATTTTACAGTTTGTTAATTGCTTTTTTTTGTATATGACCAAAGAAAAACTTGTAAATAATTTCATTTAGTTAAATTTTTCTTAAATTTCGACTACTGTTACATGTCAGGCTTTAAGTTATGTTTATCAAAAAAATTTTGGCACATTAATCTAACTTTGGCCGAAATAACATGTTTTATAACTCAGGAACACACTTCTATCGTCTTCAGTTATTCATAAAAGAATTCTTCGCTTCTATCGCTTTCATCGAATTTGTTTTTAATTCTAAAAAATTTAAACGATTGTTTTTACACTTTTTTTTTGATAACGTCAAGGCAAAACACGAAATTATTTTAGACGTTTTTTGGCACGTTTATAAAATAGTCAAAAGTTAAATTGTCGGAAATTTCTAAGAGTATTCTGCAACAATATATGTAACATTTCAAATTAATTTATTTGACAAGTAACATAATTTGACGTATGTAGTTACAAAATGTTTATTACATCACTAGTTACGTAATAAACTTCAGTGAAAACCAATGAATAACATAATAAGCTCTATTTCGAACAGTCGTTTATAATTATTTAAATACAGTACATCAATTGACCACATACGAGTGGGTTCTGCGTTTATCGCCTGTGTTGAATTCTATTCAGATAAGTTCTCACAAGTGGCCTAAAAGACGATGTTCGTGGGTTTATCCCAAACTTGAAATTCTCCAGGGATTCTATTTATCTAGCTCACTGAGTGCTAAACCTTCATCCTACGAAGTGTGTTATATAAATTTCTAAAATAGTCATCGTAAAAAATTTCTATAAAACTTTAGTTTAAAATTTTAATTAAACGTTTTATGTTGAGCTTAATAAAAGTGGTAGATGCGCCGGGTTTGCTAATTTATAAGCTTCTGAAAATGTTTTATTTATGTGTAAATGATGCAGGTTTTTTAGCAACATGACATAACACGTAAATATCGAGTTTGTAAGTACTTTATAAACGTTTCATTAAAATGTGTACAGTAGACGAAAAGCTCGTTAAATTTGTAAGCACAAACTAATTCTAGTATATTATCATTAGCTTGTTCTTTGAAAAGGTTTGTAATTTTACTGCATCGTTAAAAGCACATTTTGCTATAAATTTGATCTAAATTGAGAACAAAAATCATTTTGTTAAATAAATTAGGTCTAGTGTTAATTTTTTATAAACTATCTCATTTTGAAATTTAAAATTAATATTTGATTTAATGAGGCATAACTAGCAATCTCCTTTATCCCTAGATTAATAGCGAATTGTTCGTTGTTGAAAATTGCATTTTCCCCAAAATCCGAGTCAATCCTAATGATAAAAATCTTGGTATTCATCCAGTTAAAATACCAGATGCAGTTATCATAATGCCATTAATTCGCTTCTCCAAGTATAAAGCAATTAAAATTTTTGCATGAATGCTGTTAATTATTCTACTAACAAAAGATTTGTAATTATAAAAGAACAGTAAATTTAGTTTTTGAAGTGAAATTGAGTAAAATAACACGTACAATCTTCAGCACGGTTTGAATTAATAAACTTAAACCAATAGTACGAAACTAAGAGATTAGGCATAAGCTGGAGAGGACATAATGACACAAATTCTCATTTCCGGAAGATAGGGTTATTCGAACTTGATGAACACCGCATTCGACATTACTAAAGCATTTAGAGAAAATTACCTCGACCCCGGTCATCAGTCAATTGCTTATTTGCTTCAAGATTTAGGCTTGAATCGATTCAATTACTCGAAATTATTCTACTTCAGAATTTTAGCATAATAAGGTAGTCCTAGCAATTAATTTTGTACTAAATACAGTAAATAATTATTTATGGTAATTGAGCAACTTTTGTCTGGAAATATACAGAAGACATGTTGATATTAATAAGAAAATATAGAAACGGCTAAATAGCCGCCACAGTTGTGGTTAGTTTAACTTGATTCTTTTAATTTTTGTCAAGCTAACGTTTAGGTTTTATTTATTTATGTTTTTTTACTTAAACAAAAGTTATAAAATACGTTTTAGGTTGAGAAAAATAACGTATTTTTTTCAATTTTTTTTGTGGTAAATTAACAGCGAGTTTAATGTGAGAACAAATAGAATAAGTCGGCATTAAAACTGCTACAGATAAGGCAAAAACAGTGAGTCCAAAACCGCATACAAAACGTCGTTTTTTAAACATACAATTTGTCATAATAATAGAAATATGTTTAAAAATAATTAGCAAAAAAAATAAACTTTTACTAATTACTATTAGCCAATTCTTCTATTCGTAGCTTTGTAATACAAGTGGACTCAATTTGGGTTTTTTTTGTTTTTCAAGTCGACATCTTTCAATTCTTTATACAATTTTGTTTTGTTCTTTTTCTACTAATCAACGTTTTTTAAAGAATTTTTTTAATTATAAGTTATTTATAATTTTTTTTTAAATTTTTGTTGCCTTAAAAAACTTTTTTTTTAGAATTCTTTTTTCTATATCTTCCTTAGTTTTCTTTTTAGACATGCCAGACTTTTTCTAAAATTTTCTATTGCTCCTTTTTTAGCAAACATTTTCTAGTTTTTCAAATTTTTCTTGTTCTTTCAAACACCAACGCTCGTTCGTTAACCTTTTCTAGAATCTAAATTCTTTAGTTTTTCTAATATTTTTTTAACTTTTCTTTTTTTTTCAATCAACGTTTTTTTGCAATTTTGGTTTTTGTCAAATTTCTTTACATTACAACTAAAAGTTTTTTTGGTTACAAACCTTTTTTTTGCATTTAGGCTCTTTAAGAACCTCTTTTTGTTGTTCCAAAATTTTTCTTTATTTTTTAAAAATCTTTTTTTACGCTACTCTAACGTTTGTTGTTTTTTTCTTACTAACCGACGTTTTTTAACGTTTTTTCTTATTTATACGCCATTTATAAGTTTTTTTTAAAGAAAGTTTGTCTAAAAAACCTTGTTTTATTATTTAGAAGTTTCTTCTACATCTTCTTTTTAAATTTCCTGTGTAATCGGTTTATTCAGAGTTATATAGTTTTATAGTTTATTTATTATAATTAAAGATTACACTACAAACAGTTTATTTTTAATAGACGGGTTAATGTTATTTCGCACTCAAGTCGAGACCGTGGTGTTAAGATCGAACGCGGATGTACCGTGAGTCTAACCAGATAGGAATCCCTAGGATGCCCTGTTGGTGCAGAATGTCACGAAGGAGAGCTTTCAAGACCAGGTGAGACCCTACGGATGCCCGGTTGATGCAAGAAAAGGTCTCTCCGACGGTGCAGAAGAGTATGAGTAGCTCACAAGACCAGTTGGGACCCTCAGGATGCCCGGTTGATGCAGGAAAGCAACTGACAGCATGATGGCTGTGGAGAAGACTTGCAAGACCAGATGGGACCCCCAGGATGCCCGGTTGATGCAAGAAAAGGTCTCTCCGACGGTGCAGAAGAGTATGAGTAGCTCACAAGACCAGTTGGGACCCTCAGGATGCCCGGTTGATGCAGGAAAGCAACTGACAGCATGATGGCTGTGGAGAAGACTTGCAAGACCAGATGGGACCCCCTGAATGCCCGGTTGATGCAAGCAAGCAACTCAGCGTTTGGTTGTGGGTGGATGCTTTTTATTACGGTTTTTCGGTACCTCTCGGTCGAAGGTGGTTCCTTCCAGACTTGTGGGAGAGGGTGGAAGCGATCTTAGCGCTACTCTAGTGAGCGCTCGGATTATTAGAGAATACGCGGTTACACCTGTTGCTTCTTTTGTAGCTAACATCGTTTCTCAAATTTTTCTTGTTTTTTCAGACCCCAACGCTTTTTTTAACCTTTTCTAGAATCTAAATTCTTTAGTTTTTCTAGAATTTTTTTGACTTTTTTTCTCCTTCCATAGACGTCTTTTTTGCAATTTTGTTTTTTGTTAAACTTCTTTACATCATAACCCAAAGTTTTTTTTTCCAACCTTTTTCTTGTACATTTAATTATTTTAGAAACATTTTTGTTTTTCTTAAAATCTCCTTATTATTTATTAAAACCTCTTTTGTAAAAACAACTACAAAAATGTGTGACACTACGCCGACCTTTTACAACTCCTTCTAAAATTTTTTATAGCGTCTTGCAAATTCTTCTTGTTTTTCTAAACGTTAGTGTCGTTTTTTAACTTTTTCTAATGTTCTTAATTTTTTTAGTTTTTGTAGATTCCATTTTACGCTTCTTCTTTATCCAATCCATGTTTAGTTTTTTATCGCATTAGGTTTCCATAAAACTTATAATTGACACTTCAAAATCTTTTTTCTCAACGCCGTTTTCAAATATTTCTAGAATTTCTAACTAGTTTTCCATAATTTTTTTTGTATTAAAATAAAATTTTCAATGTTTTTGGTTTTTTCTTTTACGACACGTCTTTTAATAATTTTAAAATGTTTTGTTTCTTTTTTTTTACTAAACATTGTTTTCCAAATTCTTTCAGACGTCCCTCGCTAAGTCGAACTGCTCAGTCAACGACCTTTTTCTTACTTATACATAAAGAGGTAAAATTAGCACGTGACTATTCTAGAAGTTTTTAGCTTGCAATAACTTATTGCATTTAGTATGCTTGAGAATATAGTAAAGCTTTCACAGAACATTATCAAAGTCATTTGGAACAATATAAAATCGGCGACAATTCCACTTCTCTTTATAGTCATTTAATAGTATATTATGCAACTAGATTTTAATGATGGCTATTAAAACACGAGCATAAAAATTAACGAATACAATCTGTCATAAAATTGGGGTCAAGAGAAATCGTAGAAACTAACCTTACTTATCAAAGATTATAGGTATTGTCATCGTAACTGCTATCTTAATTCTCTTTAATAGAAACGATTTTATTTCAATACAAAAATTGTATGTCCCAATATAATGTCTTTTTTTGTAATTTTTATCGAAAAATTAAACAAAATATAAATATATATATACTTATACCTAATTTGATAAACTTCAAAATATTGCCTTTTAAAAACAAAAATAACAAAAATTAGATCTGCCTAAAGTATGAATGTGAAAAGTAGACAATTATTGCTCGGATGACGTCATAACTCTTCGTGTTTTCATTGGTTGTACTATGGAGAGGTGTGTTCCGTATTGGACTCAGTTTCACATGATTATGATGATGCATATGACTAGACATTTTCAACAGTTTTTAACACAAAATTATTTAATTACATATTATTAATAAATTATTTTTATCATTAGACAAATGATTATTTTTTATTTTTTTTACAGTTGCACTAAAACTTTAACAAAAAATAATAATTCTAAAACGCTCTATATGTGTGTTTACTTGGTGGCAAACCCAATAATCAGTAATAATAAGTATTTACGTTTTTAGTAATAAATTTGTAATAACTACGTCTTATTAATAAAAGATGTTATTTTTTATTCAGCTATATTGTCGCAAACTAGTCTAGATAGATGCCCAATACTTCTAAAATTATAAGTTACACTGTAGTGCGTAATTCTAAGAAATATTCATCACGGCGATTGAGAAGAAACGAGAAAGCTGAGTCATCGTTTTGAACTTTTTGATAACTTTGAGAAGCGATGTATTGTTATAAAAGCGACGCGATGACTATAACCGAGTTAGTTTGAAACCCGACCATTTGAAAAGTGAGCAGTAATTGTGGTTATTACTGTGTAAAAACCGAGTTATTTATTTATTATATTCGTGTTGTGTGTATTTGCGTATATAGCAGAAATAAATTATTTGTTATTACTCTAACTCTTTATATTAAGAGAACCTGAATTTCGCACATTTATTGCAATAATTTTTAGAATCTTTAATTATTGCAGTTATCAAACTTTGACGTTATCAACTACCAACATCATAAAAAATAATAATAGACAATTTAGATTTGACGTACTCAATATAACTATATTTGAAATCTATAAAGCAATTGTGTTTTAAAAAAAACACCCTAAAAACCACGTTCTGAAATAAAATATGCCACTTTGACATGCCTACAGGAAAAAGAATAAAAGCAAATAAAGTTGTCTTAACTCTGAAAAACCCACCGGAACAGTTTACAAATCCAGATTTATGTTCCCGAATCGGAAATTTTAATAATTTACTTTTGCGCATGAAAGTGTGAAGAAAATAAATCAGTCGGTCGTTTTTTATGTATATTACAGTTTGTAAGTATCGTAACGAAGTTTTAGCCCAAATATTTAATATTTAGGAGAGTACAATCACTGCTTTGATGTTAAAGCTAGTTCATCTTTAATGCCGAATGTAGAACGTTAGACATAAATCATGTTCCTTGTCAGCAATCTGCATCCTTGAATAAATTATCTACTTGGGTTCAAACCATAGAACTTATCTGCACCGACAAAGAGAAAAAAACGAATAGCAAATGACAATCTTTGAGAATAGACTATATTTAAACACAGCCTCAATTTGATCAAACAGAACTCTCTCAACTTTAGCTCATTGTGAGAACTAATGTTCCCAACTTTATGAAGGATAATATCAAACTTTTTCCGATAGTATCATTAGATGTCTATTGAGAACAGACGGGTGCTTTGTTTGTTTTTCAAAGAAAATTTTGACGCAATTTTTAACTTTATTAATTTTTTTATAAACGCCGGAAGGTAAATATGATTTCTTATATAAACAAAAAATAAACCTGAACGCAAACACACGGATTATAACTTATTGATCACGCGGAAATTCTACTCTAGATATAATGTTTAATTCGGCACCAGAGCTTTTGAATAATTTAGCTCAAACTTAAATCCTTTAAGCATTCAAGTTTCACAAAGTTTTTTTTAGAACCCATTTAAGACATGATTTTTCATCAAATATTAAAGTTGTAACTTTTATACTCTCACTTTTTGTATATACAAGTCTTTATAGTAGCACCAAAGCGTTTTTACAATTTTTTATTATTTTGCACAATAAGACTTCGTTAAACATTTTGGTGTTTAGAATAAAAACAATAAAACTTACAAGTTTAATTAAAACTTTAACACAAAGTGGCAAAGCGCTTTCGAAATCTAAAGTTTTATCTTCAGTGCCTAACACGTTAACGGCCATAAAAAATTTTGAAAAACTCCTCACAAGCCCATTATAATAAGACTAGTAACAATAAAATTTGAAAAACATGCATTTTTGTCAAATTTTAAAAACAAACCTCAGCGGTCACTGGTGACCGCCATGGCCCTGCAGGAATTTATTGCGGCAAATCATCATCTGTCACACGTGATCGGTCATGTCATTTATAGGAAATTTATAAAACGGCTGCATTTTTTTCATGTGTATACGTTTATTACTACAGTGCAGTGCTAAAATGGCAGATAAGTGAGTTAGTGACCCTCTAACAAAAGTCCAAATAAATTACTCACAAAAAATAAAGCATGAAACGTTAGGCCTGCCACCACTACAGTATCTACCAGGGCCACGTCAATCATTTCCATACATGGGATAATATAAATAAGGGGTCACCCAGTCTGGGAAGAAGGTTTTTGTGATCGGTCACTGGTGACCGCCGTGGCCCTGTAAGAAAGTTACGCATCGGTCACAGGTGACCGCCATGGCCGTTAACGTGCTAACAATAGCAATGTAAAAAGAAAATAATACAAACGTTAAAAATATTAAAAAAACGTTATTTTATTTGTTTTATTGTTCTTGTTAAGCGCTGAAGGTAGAACTTTAGAATCCAAAAGCGCTTTGCCACTTTGTATTAGAATTTTAATTAAATTTGTTGATTCAACATTGGTTTTTCTTGTCTTAATTTTTATATAAAGCACTCTACTTTAAAAAAGGATGCACTAATAAATTTAGTTAGAAGACAACCACCCCTTGTCAACCTCTGAAAATAAAAATGTTCAGATCCGTACTTGAAATTTGTAGTTGGGAATTTTCCAAATTTATAATAGCTGTTTTTATTTAAATTAAACAAATGCTTTCCTATTGGGAAAGCTTAAAAGTGCAAAACAAATACGATGAAAAAAGGTAAATTTTGAATGTGCTTTGTTGTAGGGGTTTTAACTTTTAAGTATGTAATACATTTTTGAAATTGAACAATTACGTGTCTTTTTTAAACAAAGTTGAGTTTTACAACAAACGAAATTTTGGTTAGTAACTGAAATTAATTATAAATTGCAAAAATGACAAAAAAAATAAGGTCCAATATTTCATAGATTATCATCGACAGGTATAGAATTGAGCGCACTGCGTAATAGACCAAAACAAATTACTACAAGTTTTTCTTTTTTAAAAGACTCACAGATAGACTATGTCACACTATGACTATGTCTATCAATGTTGATTAGAATATGTGCAAGTTCTCAATGATTAACAAACAAACTTTTAAGTTTGATCAGCAGTTTGGTGCACTGATCTCTGACTGGAACCTTTTTACTAAAGTTTGTTCACTTATCAAAAAACCACCAACGTCGCAATTTCGCGTAAAATACATCTGGCAACATGGCATAACTTTTAAAATGACATACAATAAAATCAACCTAAATTTGACAAGCATTTGGAGCTGCAATTTGTTCTTTTATTAAATTGTAACATCATGTTACAGTTAGCTGTAGTTGTTGATCGAACAAATCTCTAACTGTTTGTAGTATTTTAACATTCTTATTTTAATTGGAAACCAAAATTTTCAGATGTTTTGAGCATGACAGGAAAGTGACAAAATAACCAAAAATTTTGACGATGTCAAATTCTAGTAAATTTAATTTTGACAAACCTAATTCAACAGGTGGTGGTTTTTTGATTAGTAAACAAACTTTATCTTTAAGTTATTATTCAAGTGACAAATAAATTTTTTGTCTTCCTGAATTGTAAAGTTGACTCTGACGATTGACGTATTGTAAACGTTAACGCAAAGTGTCACTTTACGCACTAGTGCGACAAAAGCAGCAGTAAACTTGAAGCTTTAGAAGACGTTTAAAAAATAAGATAAGTACATGACGATAAAGTAATTACACAAAACTTTAGTTTACATATTAAGCAGCAAATAAACAAAGGAAATAGATTTGTTATTTTACTTTTTGTTTATAAAATTATGACGACATCTATACGAATTTAAGTAAGTTTATAATTATATGTATGTATTACCGACATAGCGACATACCGACCAACCGTCAAATGTCAGTAAACATTTTACAAAATATAAAAAATACATAATATAGTTATAAGAAACACTGCTGTATAAAGAAAAAGTGTTCTGTTTGTCAAATTTTTGTAGTGTAACGCCGTTAATAACAATTTTTCGAAATGCTGTTTTGTATTTTTGACATAGTCATAATCGTTTAAAATAAATTCCTTACAATTAAGGAAAAAATGGAGACTTTTACTGCCGTAAAAGCCGAGGTTTACTGCTTCTGGGTGTAGTTGAAAATTCTGCCTCAAAATCATCTTTAAGGTAAATTTTATGTTCTTCTTGCTCCATGACGTCGGTAAATTTATCGTCATTTTTGGAACTTGCACTCCAGGGCTTTTACATAACGCCAAATATAATAACAGCAAAATAAACAAAACAAAAAAAAATTAAATATAAAACTTGATAAATCATTAAATTTTTATGTTAATGAATTAATAGATAACTTAATAAAGACTGTTTTTAATTTTGTAAAATTTTGTAAAACACAACAACCATAGGCATCAACAATTAAACGACCAAGACGTACAATAACTAGTAGGTAAATGTACATTAGGGTGGATTAAAAAATCAACAATTTTTTTTTAACTTCCAACACTGAAAAATTGGTTCTTAGGCACTTTTAAAAAATGTTTTTTTAAAATGAGCTCTTTATTTTAATAGGAAAGATTTTCTCATCCCAGTTTTACATTTTTTTTTAGTTCCATATAGCAAAATCCATATCTTGTCACTACTTGATCGTACAAAAAAATTTATTTACATTTTTTGTAGAAAATTGAACGTTCTAAAAAGATATCTTACAATTTTTTTATAACTCTTACCGCTTAGAAAATATGAGAGGACAAAGTATAAAAAATTTAGCGATATTTTTTTTTTAACTTCTAAATTTTATAATTCGTGGATAAATAAATATTATAAAGTGCGCAACATACAGTTTTGTAGGAAATTAAACGCTCTACATAAAAAGTCGTTTGTGGTTAATCGATTACTTCAATCATTTAAAAAAAAAATGGGGATTTAGTATCACATTTTGGTTTTTAAAATGCGAATATCTTCTAAATGGTTAGAATAATTAATTAACCAAAAAAGACTTTTTTATAGAGCGTTTAACTTCCTAAAAAACTATATGTTGTGCATTTTATAGTATTTATTTATTTTTGAGTTATAAAATTTAAAAGTAAAAAAAGAATTTTTGTTAAATTCTTTAAACTTTGACCTCTGATATCTTCTAAAGGTAAGAGATATATAAAAATTGTAAAATAACTTTTTGTAGAACGTTTAATTTCCTACAAAAAATGTAAATACAAATTTTTGTATAATTAAGGAATAACGAGATATAGATTTTACCATATAAAGCTAAAAAAAAAAATAGAAAACTGCGATGTGAGAGTCTTTCCTATTAAAATTAAGAGGTCATCTTAAAAAAGCATCTTTTAAAAGTGCCTAGGAATCAATTTTTTAGTGTTAGAAGTTAAAAAAAATGATTTTTTTAGCCCACCCTAATGTACATACTTAGCTAACTCCATGTTGTTAAGAGTTTTTTGTTGTATTGTAAATAAATTTTATAATTTTCAGAAAAGATCAGATTGTATTTAACTGACATCTAATCTAAATAAGAAAAATGTAGGTAAATTTGTGTACATACAATCTAATATTCAGATTAAAACAGAGTAGTCAAAACAGCAAGTCTCTCAATTAGTGAAAATGATGGCTGTTAAAACAATGTGTCCGGTTCAGATGGAATAAAATAGACCCTTATTATTGGTTTATTGTTTTTTACTGATTGCAATTAGATCGTTGAAGACTACTTAAAAAGGCAAGATTGTAATCGCACTTTGTTTGCCATACTATATACTTATTTGTAATCAATACAGCTTACTTTAATACTTTTCAGGTCAAGACACATGTGTTAGAAATATTTCTTATTCAATTTATCATTCTTCACACGTTTGTTTTCCATCGCAGCAGATAAATTTAAAAAACTATATTTATGTTTTTTTATTTATTGTTTTTGTTTTAACTAATAAATCAACTTAATTGAGAAAAATTGCTTGGAATAAATGATCGATCTTGGTGAAGGCGCCGGGTGCAATAGTCATTTTTCTCTAGATTTATAACTCTGCAATAAATCAGAAAACGAGTTATCGTAACGAAGGACAAGTACAATAAAAGCTTGTAAATTTATTAAATACGTTTGAGATAACATCATGTTTGCTTTGTTTAGAAAGCAGAAAATGAATGAGTTATGGTCACGTATAAAATAATAAATCTCAGATTAAACCTCTCGAGGAATGTTATCTTATTTGGTGTAAATTTAGCTTTTAGAGCGTAATGAAATAGCATTACAGTTTTTAAGCACTGGTATCTAGCTATTTTTCCAGGACTTGGATTTTTGTGCATCTTGACTACACTTCCTGAAATGTTATTTATATTCTCAAGAGCGTGTCGTAAATTTTAGCTTTTCCTGGTTCTACGTTTCAGGAATTTCTATCAATAGTTTTGCTTATTACTTGTTTTTTGTAGTGACTTTAAATTTTGTAGTGACTTTAAATCAGTTTGAGAAAGTTTGGTTCTTTGAAAAGAGATTAATTGTCACACGTCAAAGCTCTTAAAAGTTTTGGGGTTGGTTAAAAAAAGATGACAACACAGTAAATTCTTCTGTAATAATTTATTATAACTAACTAAAAAAATTGTAAAAAAGCTAATAAATAAACAATTTTTACGTAAAAAAGTAACAGCAGGAATGCGACTGTGATATCGCATTAAAGATAGTTTGTACTTTGTAGTAATCAGCTAGAAATGACATCTGCTAACTACACATTTATACATTAAAGCGGTTAGATTTAATTGGTAGCCTACTTTACAAAATTTTTGTAAAAAAATGTTTATTAAAAATTTTGTGAAATAGATAACAAAAAAATCTACTCTCTTTAATGTATAAATGTAAATATTAGCAAATGACATTTCTAAGTAATGACGTAAACTCATTGCTAGGTGGTCCAAACTATAGTTCTTTTAACTTAGTTATTTAAGTAAAAAATTAGTTTTTTCAGATTCAGTTAAACTAAGAAAAAATATAATCTAGACGTTGTCATTAATAAGAGAATCGAATGTATTATTTTTCCGCTACTCGATTGCTTTTGTATGCTATCTCTGGCTGTTTTCACGTATGTTAGCATGCATTTTTTACTTATCTTGCAGTTTTTTGACGTAAAAACGTTATATTCGTTTTGTTGCTCTATACCTTTGTTTTCAAGATTTGCTTGAAATATTTAAATTGAATCATCTATGACGTATAGAGGCATGCTGCAAAATAATGCTTAAAAAAATTAAAATTGCTACTGAGCCAAAACAGAATAGACTAGCATCGTTTTTTTTGCAAGTACAAAGTAGATATACATTACTATTTTTATAATTTTGTTTAACTAAATTTAAATTTAATTGATTTTAATATACACGATGTGTGTGAAAAAAAAAGTTTTTTTAAAAAACTTTTACAGTACATTGTAAATTTCAATAGTTATTTATTGTATAAGTGTTTTAGACAGCGTTTTATCCACGCAATAATGTTAAAGCGCGAAACGCAGTTGAGCGTTTAATATTCTTAAGTGGATAAAACGCGACTAAAACACGAATTCAATATAACGTTTTATCCAGAATTACAGCGATTTAAAATCAGAATCGCTAAAATTTCATCTGATGTCATCAAAAAATGATTTAACATTACACTCTGACGGCAAATGTTACCTCAAAAATCATTAAAATTAACTAAAAAACATGAGAGGTGTTGAATCGTTGCTATTTATTATCGATCGTTTATCGACACTATTTGTACAAAACGCTGTGCAAGTTGGTGAAAATAGAAGAAAGTGATACTGTTCCTGAGACAATTCTTGAGGAATCTGAAGAAGCGACTGGCTAGTTATTGCCTGCAACGTTCAGGAAACATTATGAAAAAGTATTTCGAGAATTTAATGAATGGAAAGAAAAACGGTGGGTAATGACAATAATTGAAGAAGTTCTGCTATCGTATTTCTTAAACTTGAAGAAGAGGTATACAATTTCATCCATGTGGTCGAAGTATTCTACGCTGAAGGCTGCTATAAAGGTCTATCAAAACATAGACATTAGAAAATGTAGTAAGCTTATGGCCTATTTGAAGAATTATTCAAGAGGATACAGGCTGAAGAAAGCTGCAGTATTGGAAAGAGCACACGTGGAAGAGTTTTTGACAAAGGCTTGCGATAAAGAATATTTAATAATCAAGGTGATCTCTATCATTACATAGACATTGTAGATAATAAATTTTGGAATATTTTAGGTTGCATTAATAATAGGGGTATCTGGTGGCTGTCGCTGCTGTGAGCTGACAAATTTGAAAATCAGTGATGTAGAAGACATAGGCGCATACCTGATTGTTTCGATACTAGATACCAAGACGAGCGTTTTACGAAAATTCACAATTATAGAAGAAGGATTCTCTATCAACACTGTGAAAAAGTGTAGGAAATACATGTCCTTACGTCCGAAGGAGTTATACATTGAGAGATTTTTTTTACGATACGTTTATCAAAAATGTACATCGCAACCTGTTAAAATTAACACTTTATCGAAAGTTCCTTCTAAAGTTGGTTCGTTTTTGAATGTGGCGAACGCAGAAGCTTATACCGGCCATTGTATAAGACACACTTTAACAACTTTACTTGTCAATAGAGGTGCTAATCTTACAACAATTAAACGACATGGTGGGTGGAGGAGCTCCGCTATAGCAGAAACTTATATCGAAGATTCTATATCTAATAAGCTTGATATCATAGGGAAAACCCAAGGTTCTTCTGGTACTAGTCGTTCCTTACTAGAGAAGACGTCTATTGTTCCTACAACTACTATTTGTTCTGAAACCGATAACAACTTCAATCATGTATGTCACAATCACCATATCAATTAACATTTTTTTGTCTTGAGGAAGTGGTCAAAAATATTAAAACCACGAAACTTGTCGACAAAAATTTGAAGTTTATTTTAAGTCCTCAAACCCAATTGTCCAAACTGTCTGAAATTTTAATTTCTGTCAGTTTTTCAAATTTGTTTATATTTTAGGTTAGTACAAAACTTACAAAAATACATTTTATTATCAAATAGTTATTTAGAAGGCAACCAATAATTAAAAAACGGTAATTTTGAATAATAGAACAAAAGTTATTTGAGGTGTAAGTTGAAATTATAATAAATATGAAGATTTTTTTACTTTTGTAGATCATTTTTATTTTTATTGCTACATTTGATTAGATAACTCAAAATTTCATTTACTTTATACACTAAAGATCGGTTTACAGAGGATGACATTAACTTTAATTTACCTGACCTGACCTGACCTGACCTGACCTGACCTGAACAATCAAACGCGAGGAAAGCCAAGAAAATTGCAATTAAATATTTAATTTACCTTGTGTAAACCGCCCCTTAATAATCTACTTATTTTTATAACATCCAGTCTACTGCATATAAAATGTTTGTTTATTGTTCTAAATTTTCTAATTCGTAATTTTTTTTTGAAATAATCATATACAAAAACCGTAAATAACATTAAAAATCGATGTCAAACTCAATGCCTCAAGTATGCTAGTCAGCGCCTTTCTATAGTTTCCCAAGTTTAAACTGTGGTTTGCGACTTCCTGTTATTTGATGTGGTAACTCGACCTATCCACTATTTTTCTAAGATGACAAATTATTAAATAATACTGCGTTGAAAATCACTTTTTTTATTTGTTATTGTCTCTCTATTTATAAAGCGGTTTTTTGTTTATATAGTCTTCTTTTCTGATCATTTTCTTCTTCTTGTTTTCTCTCTTTTTTTGGCCTTAGCTGCCGAGTTGCCTACGGCCGTCATTAAACCATTTTAAATAAAATTCTAATCCTATATGTTTCATCATTTTTTTTTGTCGTTATTTTATCAAACTAATTACAATTTTTTTTCTTGCTGTCATTGCACAGCGTTTTTCCTTCAATTAATTTTTTAACTTTCTATAAATAGCATCCATTGAACGCTTAATATCTGTTTTGTTTTGGTTTTCTATTCTTTTACTTTTTTGTTTTTTAGTTATATTCGATTAAATTTACTGTTTTTTAATATTATATTAGCTACTCTTTTTAGAAATATAAATAAATGTATCATTCTTTTTTATTTTTGTATTCCAATTTATTGTTGTCTGTGTATTTGCATCCATTTTAAAAATTACTGAAACTACTGTAGATATAAATTTTACCCCGTAATAACCACTATTTTTCTTAGTATGTATTTGTTGCTAACGCTATTTGCGACTCAAGTTTCTTGTTGATCCCTTTCGTATAAAAACTACGACTTGAAATCACAAATTTTTACTCGAAAGATCATGTTTTTAAAATTAGGAAATCTCGTTTGATAAGTACGAAATCCGAAAACAACTACAAAGTAAATTGGTCTATACTGATCTATTAAAATTATTAAAAAATAATTTATAAATCATAAAAACCTATGTATATAAAGATGTGGTTATTCTACAATATACAAATGGTTCGAGTCGTTATTATTAGTCACAAAAATGTGCTGATATGATTATGCAAGTTCCGATGTCGATGGCATTTATATTAAAATATCGTTAACGTTTCAGATTTGCACTTTTGATTATAAAATTGATGACATTTGATATATTACTTAGGTTAATATTTACTTAGGTTAATAAAATTTCAAATAAATTTTGTAAAAAACAAGATATGTTCTAATAAAAATTGAACACACACAAAATCAGTTAAAAATTGTACAAAAATATGCTCCACAATCTGTTTTTTTTTTTGTAGAGAGAAACCAGAAAGCGTTTCAATAAATTTTGAATTGAGCAACCATCACTTGTATTTCAAATTTTACTCTCTAGTAACGAAACAACTCTCAGTTTTCTAATTTATGCTGACAAGCCGTGCGTAATCTTAATTAAAGTCAAAAACGTAAAATATTTTTGAAACAAAATTTGTCTGTAAGTGGGTAAACAAGCTTTAATTAAATTATGTTTAAAGATTCTCTATTTTAACAAAGCAAAAATTCTGCATAAACGCTCCAGTTAACGCACAATTTTAATAACCTCCAACCCTTTGTAAAACTTTGCCCACAATATTTTCCCATTAATCATCGGTGTGACATTGGCAACGCGGCAAGTGTTGAGTTATCTGTTAAGCTTTAACAGCGCAGAAAGTTCGTGAATATTTGCAATTTTTTCGTTTTATTAAAATTTTTCGAAAAGTTTCTAAATAGACTTGTAATTAATTTGATGTTGTTATTTTCTGCTTAGTTTTATTTACTTAGGTCCTGAAACGTAATACGTTTTATTTCTCGTAGACGTAAACTGAAACGTTATATTTCCAAACAATAGATTTACAGTTTATGCAAATAGATATACAAATTTATTCATATTCGGGGGTGTCGTTGCCGAAACTACACTAAATTAACGTCACCACATTCCAACTTTCCCCAATTAATAGTGCTAATATAGTTAAACGAAAATGCAATGAATATTACCGAGTTGTTACTCGACCAGAAAATTCATCAACCGCAACAATTCTGTTTATATTTAAAGCAGCTATTCGCTTTCCAGGACAGAATTAGTGTAATGCAAAGTTTTGTTTTAAATTACAAAAACGTAGAATTTTTTTTTTATAAAAGATTACGAATTTTATTTTGTGTAGAAAAGCTTTCAAGTATGAATTATATTGTGTTTTCGAGTGAGTTCTTTCAAGCTTAAGTAACTTTAAAAACGTGATGGACCTATACCCTACGGTAATCTTAAAAGACTTGTGGTAATAAAATGATAGGATGTACAGTCTGATAAAAAATGTCAGTTGTGTTCAGGTTTTTTTTCAACAATGGAAGTTTTAAAATAAATAGCCGCAAACCTCTTATACTTCAGATATTTTCTGCTTGTTCTTTAAATCTATATAGAAACTGAAATCACCAAACAACTATTCTGTGTTCAGTGCTTTTAAACAGATAACAAAATTAATGAGCTATTATTTCCAATTAAATCTAGAAAGGTCACGAAATATCTGGCATCTTCTAGTAAGAATGTTTGATTATATAAAAACAGAAACCTACCGGAAGACATTCAGTCAGTTAGCGAGAACCAGACAAGTAAATCTGGTTAAAAAGTGGGCGGAATTTTCGGCAAAGTTAGTGATTGTAGTGTGAATATCAAGTTGTTTATTTATTGTTGTTGTATTGGTGTAGATAGTAAGAATAAGTTATTCGTTATTTATTCAAGTTTTTAAATAAAACAAACTTATTAAGGTCTGTCTACAATACAATGGCTTCCTCTTATGCCATTCAAAAAAATTAACTTTTTTATTAGATTGTTGAGAAGATGTGATATCATTTCTCGCTCCTAATAAACAACAATTTATTGACTACGAACAATAATATACTAGAACTGAGATTATACCGATAATTGACGGTATTACCTGATACGAATATTTTAACCAATACGAGTATGTCCTACTAAATGTAGATATTAATGTTGAAGGTAAAATTATAACGTTTTACATTTGATGTATTGACAATATCTAATAATTTCAGTTCATATTAGAAATCGTGTTGTTAATGATTTTGAAGCAAATACGAATATGAGTATGTAGAGAGCTTTTTCAAGTTAATATGTTTGGTATCGAAGAGTAAATAAAAGAGAGCTTCGTTTTGAAATTATACTTTTTTGTCTTTGTACAGTCGTGTTTTTATTGTACTTTCCAGTTCTTCTGTATTTTTGTTTCGTTTTTGGTAGTATAAAGTAAAAGCTACATTTATTGGCACTTTAAACACTAGTTTTGTGTTGGAAATTTACAAAAAAATTATTGATTATTACAACTACCAATAAACGCTGCGCAAACAGTCAAAGCTAAAGAAAATATATAAAAAAGTAGTAAAAATCTTTCTCTTAAAAGAAATTTCAGAATTTAACTTTATCTTATTTTTAAGCGATTTTATTGTCTAAAATTTTAGAAATAAATATATCACGACAAAGACTATATTGTGCAAAATATAATTCTAACTTTTCCCTATAAAATTCTTGAGCAGTTTTCAAAGTTTGCGCCGCATTTTAAAATAATTTTAATTAAAAAAAATTTTTTACGACCAATAGACAACAGCGTTTATCAGTAATGGGTGTGTGTCCCGTGTTGTTTTATACTCTCTTGTACACGTCGAGGCATGCTTGTGATTTGATTATTTATAAACTCCTGAAGTACAACGTCCTATGCTTCTTGTACTACAACCCGGCGGAGTTCATCTACAGTTGTTTGAGAACGAGGTAAATCACGGATATGGCGACCCATCCAATCCCAACTTTTTCTATTGGGGACAGAACAAGAGATCATACCGTGATATTCTCCGACTCCAAGAAGCGTCGAGAAACACAAGTGATATGAGGGCGTGCGTTGTCTTGTTAGAAAATTCCGCCTTTGATGCTTCTTACATAAGTAACAACAATTGGCTCTAGCACATGGTTTACATAGCGCTCGGCTGTCATGTTACCCCGAATGATTAATAAACGGGACCTACTACCAAATGCAATGACACCCCAAACCATCTCACCAAGAGTGCGGTGTACGTGGCGTTCAATAGCCAGATCCAGACAACGATTTTCACCAAGCATCCGTCTAATCCGTTGCCGACCATCGTGGTCTCCCAAACACAATCAGGATTTATCCGAAAACGCAATGTGATACCATTCATCATTCTATTGTTGTTGTTCGACGCACCAGTCATAACGTTGATGACGATGATTTTTCGTCAGTGGGAGCACCAAGTTTGGACGGTAAGATCTCAGGCCCATGGTGAGCAATCTGTGGTATACGGTGCAGAGTCGAATTGGCTTTCCTACTGCTGCACACCATGTATCAGCCACAGCCCGTGTAGTATGGCGTCGGTTCCTTACAGCCATTAGTCGCAGAAGACGATCTTCGCCTACCCAACAACCATTCTTCTAATAGCTGCTGTTCCTCTAGCACGCTGTGTTCGTCCTCCCTCCACCCATGCCCGCCATGTATCCACCACACTTGATACACTGCGCCCCACAACAGCAGCAATATCGCGGAATGAAACACAACGTTCGCGCTGCCGTACAATGCGACCACTTTCAAACGCGGGAAGCTAGAAAAAATTTGCGTTTTGTCTTCTACGGGGTATTTCTGCATCAGGAAGCTTCTAATACTATCTTTTTCGGAGCGATAAAGCCGTATCACAATCCAAAAAACTGTTATTTTATATTAATATTTTATATTATAGTACTATAATTTATTATTAATAACCGTTATACGCTGTTCAATTGTTACAAAAATTTAATCGTTTGCTTCTCATGGCCTCCTATACAAATCCCTAGAATTTCATCGTTTAACAATCATTCTTTCTAGATGTTCGGATTTCAATTGCACTTAGTATATTTAGAGTTCCGTGCAAACCACAAAATAAAAAATAATAGAAAAAAGAATAATTATAAAAAAAATAAAAAAGAGTTATGGCTATTTATTATGCTATTATTATACTATTATTATATATTATTATTATACTATTTATCTAGTATAAATTTACAAAAAAATTAATAAGCGATTTAAAATTAGGTGACTAAATTTGATATATCCTCAACTTAAAATATTTGTTCTAAAAAAATTTTTTTATAAAAATTTTTTCGAGCAGAATTAATCTAAAATTAATTTTATAAAAACTTATAGACACCATCTTTACTTTAAAGTCAGTGAGTTTCAAAAAATGCTTTTTTTGTTACTTAATTTATTCAAACACTACTCGATATCAATTTACAGCTAGTTACACAATCACAGGTAATTTTCTCTAATTTTCTGCTGCTTTCTATTTTTTTTTTTTTCGTTATCCTCCAGATGCTATTCCTAAACTACAAAATATTTTATTTGTTGTATCTATATCTTTTTAAAAATACTATAAAAAGCATCTCTAAAAATATATTGGACTGTAAAAGTAAAAAATTAAATTCAGTTTTAGAATTTTCAAGTAATTTAACATGAAATTTCTAAAGTGGTATTTAAACGAGTTTAAATGAAACTACTAAATTAAACGTATTTGAAAGAGACGTATTCCAGTTTCATATCTAATTAAACAAATGTTTACACTGAAATGTGTTCTCATCATATATCCCACGTTATTTTATTTACAATTTTTAGCAATGAGTAAATATTTATTTAGTAAAGCAATTACTAAATAGGCAACTTGCGCAATTTTGGTAATTGATTAAAACAAATTCTATCTGACTTTTAACAAGCTTCTATTCAATTTTTATTCGCCAAAAAAAATGTTTAAAATTTCGAGCCAATTTATCGTTGTAGACAAATTTATAACAAACTGTCAGTTGGAGTTTTTTACTGAGAGTTGTTGAAAGTATAAAATTCTAACAAACAATAGACAAAAAGAAAAGAAACAAACAAGAAAGTAATATTCAAAGCCTTAAATTCAAATCAACTCAAATCATTGTTTTATTACCAAATCTCCAAAAAAATTATTTTGAAGTGGCATTAATTTTTTAAAGATTCATCATTTTTCAAATTTAAGAAAATTTAATTTAATTAATACACTCTTACTAAATCTAAAGCTTTCACCCAAAAATTAGATTTGTTTACTGTCTAAAAAAGTAGTTTATGACGTCAAAAAATTCATATTTTTCAAATCAAATAAAGCCTTCTTTAATTACTATACGCTGTCCGCTGAACACATATAGTAATAAAAACGCCCACTTAAACCGCGCTGTTTGAATAACGGCTCTTCGTTGGTCAATTTTAAATAGAGCGCCTAAAGTAAAAGTCCTTAACACACTAGAGCATACTTTTAGAAAGTAAGAATTTTTAGGCTTGCCCCTAAAATAAAAACTAAATATAGGGTGTGTTTGTTTACACTTTTATGTTTTGTTTGTCTGGGTGAGCGTTTTTAAAACCAACAATTTCATATTTCAAAAGCTTACATCTACACTTCAAATAATGATACAGTGTAAATCTGACTTCACCGCAAAATGTTCTACGCTACGTTTCTCCTCCCACTGAGGTTTACTCTATCTGTTCAGCGGACAGCGTATAGCTTACTCTTATTAAAACTAAGTCTTATAGGCAAAAACTCGATTTGTTTACTGTCTGAAAAGCAGTTTATGACGTCAAAGTCATTCGGTCTAAAATTCAAATCTTCAAAATTTTGATTTTCATGTTGCGATATTTTCTAAAAGACTCAATATTTTTCAAATCAAATAAAGCCTAGTTGAATTACTAGACTACTCTTACCAAAACTGAAACTTTTAACCAGAAATTCGATTTGTCTAGAAAGCAGTTTATGTCGTCAAAGACATTCAGCCTAAAACTCAATATTTAAAATTTTTGATTTCTAAGTTGCGATATTTTCTAAAAAACATATCATGTTTCTAATCTAATAAAGCCTAATTTGATTACTCACCTACTCCTAGTAAATCTATGCAGAGCTTCCAAGGAAAATATTAGATTTGTTCATTGTCTAAAAAGCAGTTTATGACTTCAAAGTCATTTGGTCTAAAATTCAAATCTTCAAACTTTTTAATTTTCTAGTTGCCATATTTTCTAAAAAACTCATCATTTTTCAAATCGATTAAAACCAAGTTTAATTACTAGCCAACTCTGATCAAAACTAGGGCTTTTGAGCAAAAATTAGGTTTGTTTACTGTCTAAAATGCAGTTTAAAATGTCAAAGTCATTTGGCTTAAAATTCAAATTTTCAAATTTTTTATTTTTAAGTTGCCATATTCTCTAAAAACTCATTATTTTTTAATTCTTGCAAAGTCTTAATTTAATTACTAACATACTCTTACTAAAACTAAAATTTTCAAGCAAAAATTAAATTTGTTTCCTGTTTAAAAAGCAGTTTTTTAAAAATTTGTTTCTAACTTGTTTTAGTTTCTTTCGATAAATTTCGCGCAAACACATAAAAAGTGAAACTTCCTGAACCCGTTAATGTTTTTAACTTTCCTGGAGTAAAACAAACAAAATTAAGAAAAAATCAGCGAAACTGACTTTTCCCCACTGACCGAGTGGGGGTAACGGGTATCTAGTATCAATATCAAGGGTCGCCGCGACGGCAGTATCCTCTATCAGTATGCGCGTCGCTCCTTGCTGACTAAAGACCTCCAGTGGTTGTGTATCCTGGTTGTGCGTTCGCCAAATTTAAAAATAATCAGTTTGTGATATCGTGCTTAAACTTTTGGAAAATTCAGAGAAAAAAAATGTAAGTCATAAAAATCGCTATTTGCATTAATACGACCAGAAATAATCGTGTTATCTCTTAACGATATTTACTGTTTCAATTTTGCCGCGACTTTTCTTTTTGTCGTGTTATAATTGGTTTAATGAGAAACGCTGTTCTGCCCTAGAGCGCGAATCTGTTTCCGCAAAACTTCGTTTTACGGCTTTTGCTTAACTAGTTTTGTCCAATAGAACTCTATAATCTGTTCAAAAATTCAATATTCTCTCAAAGGACCGGTTGGGGTTATTACTACACATTTTTCCATTTCTGATAAATGTTCTCGAGTTTTTCTCAAGCAGAGAAAAATGCACTTGAACAGCTAAGTTTTTTATTTCCAATCTGACAGAAACGGAAAAATTCAATTTCCAATATAAATGAATGAATGATCATTTTCCACCCGAAAAAATTTTCTAGCACTTCCCTTTACATTTAAATTCCCTAAACAGATTTGTGGAGTGTAATTTCGGGACTGGAATGGATTCGGAAAGGTTTAAGATGTAATATTCTAATGCAATTAAGTTAGCAGTAAAAATTTGGTGTTCAACAGTAAAAGCCGCAAATACGGGCGTGATGAATGAACGGGAGATAAAACAGAATATTTTTCAGAAGCGAACGGTTTCAGCAGTTGGGTGTCATTAGGAAAATTACAAAATAGTGACAACAAATTTTGTTACTGTTAAACTTAGTTAAAATAATGAATGGAAAAAAATGAGTCTTTTAATTTGTAGCTTAATAAACCTATTGTAACACTCATTTCAATGCTTTAATAATGCACATTTTCATCATGAGTTGCTAGATGCAAGTGATGGATAGATGACAATTTTCAAACCTATTATGACAACCAAAATTGTTTAATTAAAATATCATTTACAAATAATTTATTCTTTAAAAACAAAACAAATGTCACAATTTTTGTTTAAATGGATCTTCCGGAATACGCACTGTGTTACAGGTATTTTTACCATTTCAATTTTAGAGTCAATTCTCGCACGTGGGGTCACTCATTTTATTCAAAATTTAGATTATTTTCTTGAGATAAAAAAAGATAAACAAATTAAAAAAATAGTACAGAGTAATCAAAAATAAGAGTAGTTTTTTAGAGTAGATAATCTTGAGTATTAAAAATACGACTAAAAATTTGTTTATTAATGTGTTGGCAATCGATTAAACCCAGCGGGCTTCTAGGCGTTTACCATTTTAAAAATAAGATAAATAGATTAGAAGGTAGATTAAAAAGAATAAATAAACACGGTAACTAGGGTTTTTAAAAGATGTTTTTAAAGCAACGTTAATAAAGTAAATAAATAACAAACTCGAAAACAAAACAAAACAGAAAAAGTTAGTCTAGATTTACGCAAACATGATGGTATCACTTGCATCTGTTAAAAATACATTTTTTACAAAGCAAACTCTTGATGATCATATTTATTAAAAATTAACAAATAAGTATAATTTATTTATTTATTAAACAACTCGTTGTAAGAAGTTAATGTTACAACATGTGAGAAGTTTATTGGTGAAATTTTTATCCTTCTATCTTAATAAGTAAGTAAAATAAATTTAAACAGGGATCACCTTCAGTAAGATTCCCCAAATTCAAAATTAAAAACAAAACGCATCCGTACCAAAAAAAATGTGGGAAGTTTATTGGTAAAATTTTTATTCTTCAATCTTAATAAATAACTGAAATAAATTTAGAAATAGATAAATTTCAGTGAGATTCTCTAAAGTGAAAATTAAAAATAAAAGTTACCTGCCGATTTAAATTTAAATTGTGCATACGTACTAAAGAAAACCTGAGAAGTTTATTGGTAAAATTTTTATCCTTCTAATTTTGAACAACATATAACGTTAGAACAAAGATCAGCTAAATCACAGCAAAATTTGGTTTGTCATACATTTAATAATTTTGCTCGATTACTTAAAAGATGTAAAACCATTTCTAAGACAGCATATTCTCGATCTTACTAAACATCTCGCTAATCTGAGAGGAAAATTATAGAGTTTCAGAGGTACATATATAAGAATATCAATTAAAAAAAAGACTCATTGAAAATCTACTTTTTCGGAATTTTAAAGTAATTTTTTTTTGATTCTTAATATTTATATATGTATTTAGCTACAGCTGTTTTGAGTATAATGCCATTTTTACGCCTTAAAATTGCCGACTTGGTTATCTATTGCCTAACTCCAAACTTGCAGTTCTAGGTTAGGAAATGTCGATAATTTTGCAGATTTTTTAGTGCTTAATGCTTATGTTCTTTCTTTGTGTCGTTACGTTACATTTTGGAGCTTCTGTCTTCTGTGTTGCTTACAGGTAAGGTTATATTTAGAAATAAATTCTGCTTCTCGTATTCCTCAAATGTATTTATACAATTTTATTTTTTAAAACAGTTTTGACAGCTTATTTTAGAATTATCGAGTGTTCATTTAAAAATGTCATCAAATAAACTATGAATTGTCATATAAAGATACATGAGAAATTTAACCTATCAATTTGATATTATCAAAGTTAACTTGATGTCTTTTTCAATGAACATCCGATATATTAAACGGCGCTAATATTTTGGTAAGCACAGGAAAAAAATGAGTGCATTAATTACCAGATCAAATTTTGAGAGAAAATCGATTTTATTGCCACAAATATTGTTGACAAGAGTTCTGACTGAGTATGCAATGCAGGCACCTGCTGGCTGCACCTAAATAAAATGAAACTTTTGTTACAGTTCAGGTTCTAGATCACTAAAATATTTTAATTCTAGTTTGGTACTCCAAAAAAATAAAAATAAAAAATATGGTTAATATGGTCTCTGGTTAAAAATGTAAAGTAAAGTAACTTATTTACTTTAAAACAGCAACCAAATAATGTAATAAATTCAGACTTTTAACACTTTTAATACATATTAATTTAGTAATTTTCTTTCATTGAATTATTGCAAAAATCTTTTTCTTGTCTGCGGAAATCGAAAGATAAACGCTAAGCTCTTATCGTGCCGTCCCCATCACTAGATAAGAAAATTTCCGTCAAAGAATAAATTTTATAATCGTGCCACGACATCTTTAAAATGTAATTTATCTTATCGCTTTTTTTTAATTTTTTTAAATTCTCTAAAATTTAACTTAGTTATCTTTGTGTCGGAAACGACACTGTTTGTTAAAAAAATTTAGTTAGTCTATTATTAACACAAACAGTGAAAATCAATTGAAAAACACTGTATTATACTGTAAGAAAAAAAATTTACTGAATCATTGTAAGCATTGATCTGTCATATTTTTGACAGCTTTGCTCGTTTAGTCAAGAGACGCTTAGTCAATTCTAATTTAGCACATTCTCGTTCTCTTTTATTATTTCTATTAAATAGTTTGCCATCTCAAAATATCGTTGACAACTTCAGAGTGTTTATGTTGGATGGCAATTTACCATTTTATACCAACACAACATCCCCAACGACCAAAATAAAAATAAAACTTTTCTCTAAACAAGAGCACTATCTTATGTTAAGGTACACTACACTGAAGAATTAAAAATAACCCCGAAGCTGGTGTGCAGTTTCCTGGTGCTGTATTTATCTTAAACCTTTTTTCTTTGAATTAGTAATATTATCAAGAGGTCAGCATTTTTAACGCTTACTTTAGAAGACATTTAATAAATAAAAAAAACTATTGTGAGCACTTATTTTTTATAAAACTCGGTCTGTCTGTGCGTTATGAACCTGAATTTGGGCCACAAAATTGGCTTTATAAAACGCGTTATTTAATTTGCTGTTATAATGCCCATTTGGTGGCTTAATATCTATTGTAAGCGTTAAAATTCAGATCCATAAAAAATTTAAAATGAATCCATTATTTTATATTTTTCGGTCTGAATGTGCATTGAATAGGCAAAAAGTTCAAATTAAAATTTGCATACATCTCTCCACCTTTTAATGTATAAAAATTGTGGAAATTTTTCAGTTTAAAACTAGTTTGTATATTTGTACAAGTTTATGAAAATACATCAAACGTAATACTTGAATCAAAAATATATCATTTAGTTATTATTTCAGTGCAATGAAAATTCTTATTATTGTTTGTATGCGTATTTCAGATTGATTTATATTAAATCTAAACGTCGTCGCTACAGTCGAAATAATATTAATAACCAAACAGAAATAATAAACAGTGATGGATTTGTGATGTAAATCGACTTTCTATTAGCTTAAAATAGCATTCAGAAAAGAATAATTCAGACAAACGAGAATATATAGCATGTTTGGAGTGTTTGCGTAATATGAAATAAAATATTAAGACCTGAATCTCTTTGATAAAAACTCAGGTTTTGCCACACAGGAAATTGTCTTTTCGTCTCGATTTAACTTTCTAAATAACAAATCGCGTCTTTTGCTTTTGTCGTCCACCCTCTACATGCAAATTAATCGGCAAAGTGTAGAGCTTTCGCGGATCAAATGCCGTACCAAAAGCCCAAAATTTTTCGTAAATTGGAAGTGTCTTGTTTCGCGATTTATTCTGTTAGTGAGCACAAATTTTATCTCAGCTTACACTTCATTTCCCAGTTTTAATGAAATTTCATCACACGACATGCCGGATGGGTGTGCATTTTACAGAGAGCTTAAAATTATAGAGAGAAATTTTGTGGATTAAGCTGTGTGATTGAAAAATTTGAAATCTGAGCTGATTGAATGGAAAATCAAATCAGATTTGCCAAATAACTCTAACATAACGAGTTTTTTACATTTTTTTTAATCTATTGAACTGTAAACACTTCTGTAAGCGAGTTTTCTTGTTTTTAAATTTATTTTGTAACATTTTTTTATTTATTATTTATAACTGCTAATTTAAGTTTATCCAAGTTGGGCGGTCTCTGATCTAATCTTTAAATAAGCACAAATTGTAAAATCGAAAGGTGTTAAGTCTAAATGGGACCATCGGGCTCTTGAAGAGATTATTTATTATTATTATTAAAAATTATGTACGTTATAAACACTGTGCTCTTTAGTTAATTATTTGAGCACCATATTATTATAAAAAAATTAAAAAATCTTTCTATTAATAAACACTTCCAAAACTATAAATAATAAAAAAATAATCTAGTTTTATCATTATATCTAAATAATAATAATACAAACAAAATTGTAAATGTTAAAAAACTTACCAAACTTTCATAAATAATAAATTAAAACAAAACAAAATAAACTATTTATCCAAAAATTAAGATAAAGCTTTACTTTTAGCAAAAATATGTTTGATTGATCTGACATATCATAAAGATAATTGATATTAAAAAAAATTAACAAAAACTTGCCATTTAATTTATTTATTAAATAAAAATAATTTAAAACGATTACAAATATTAATGTAGTAAGAAACTAAAAAGACAAAATTTGATCTTAAAAACTTATTGAAACGACTCGTAAGTAGATTTAAAAATTTCAAAATATTTGAGGATTAATCATTATATTGCAGATGTGAAACATTTAAAATTATCAGTAAAAAATGAATGACAGTAAAAAATAAAAAATGTGTTGGTTATACCTGTATTTTTCTATCGTCCTTAATTGTTCGTATATTTTTGTTGCAATCCTTTGTTCTCTATAAACTTTGTTGCAGTGATTATAAGATAACTTGTAGATGCGTAAATGATATAAAAGAAAAATAATTGAATTTTTATTGCGTACCAGATAAGTCGAAAGACTATCTAATTAAAATTTTTATATTGTATTTTTTAAAATTTGAGTGATAAAAAAACTTTGCGAACAAAAAAAAAATAGAAGAGAGAGGTTTTTGATGCAATAAAGAAACTAGATTATTGAGAAAAATATGTAGTAAAAAATTAATGCACTCTTTGAAGTTAAGAAGGTATTTCATTCTGAATTTGTAAGTCACGTAATAAAAAGTAATTATTTACTGCTATTTGTAATAAGCCAGTCTTTTTCAAAGAAAACAGGGTTTAAAAGAAAATTAAAATTTGCATAATAAAAAATTAAATTAAACTATGATGTAAGATAACAATGTTTAGAATCAAAAGCAATTAATGTTGATGTAGGTTTTCTATAAACTTCAAAAGCAAAAGATGAATTGCTTTTTTTAATCATGTTAATATACAGAAATTAATATTATTGCAACTTGATTGAGAATTTTTTCTTTCAGATGCTTCAGTTTGTAACAACTATACTTTT
Organism: Tribolium confusum; assembly: GCA_029207805.1. Taxonomy (NCBI): domain Eukaryota; kingdom Metazoa; phylum Arthropoda; class Insecta; order Coleoptera; family Tenebrionidae; genus Tribolium; species Tribolium confusum. Next base: position 6,531,201 of record JALGAY010000004.1, read on the forward strand.
TTCAGTTTTATCTGATGCAATATCTTAGTGCAGTTCTGTCACAGTAATAAGATAATCTGCTTCAAAACTATAAATTAACACCATAAACCTGCAATGTGGCGTTATTACAAAAGAGCAGGACAGTAAACTAACAACAAAGCGCAAAGAATTAGTTTAAACCACGTGTTGAAAACCAAAAAGTGTTGAAGATATTTTCACAGAGATATTTTTCGGAGCGTTTTACTATATTGCATCCTAAAAATTTAGTTTGTCTTAATGCTAATTTTTATTACATTACCGAAGTTAAGTTTTCTAGAGAATTGGTTTTAAGCAGACTAAAAAAATTGATAACTTTCAAATTTATTTGTTTTGGTCTTATTTTTGTTAGTGTTTTAAAAAATTGTACTAAATCTTTATAAAACAATTTCTAAAATTAGTTTGTGTTTCTCTAATTTAAAAAACGGTTCCTGTTTGTCCAATTTAAAAAAAAATCAAATTTGAAGCTTCTACTTAGAGGCTAAATAGCTTAACATCTCTTGTATTTATTAACATAGCTTCTTGTTTAGAAAATTTGTTCACTTTTGATTGAAAATCGATTCGGGTTGTCGTTGTTTACCAGATATTATTTATCTAAACTAGTCGTTTAATAAAGTCTCAAGCAACACCTATCTTATAAACTAAAAATTCTTGGTTTACGTGGTCATTTACTTCAATGTACTGATTTATTTTTGGGCAACCAAACTTTTAAAGTTAAAGTTGGTAATAATCTTAGAAGATTCTTTGATATGCTAGTTGCAAGTTCCCCAGAGGTCGGTTTTAAGACCGCTACTTTTCGTAGCATAAACAGCTGACATTAAACACATTTTAATGTCACCCTTTGCTTTACGCTGACAATAATAAACTGTATAACAATGTAATAAGTTTTGGTCGTTAACACAAAATGTTTAAGACATATAAAACTGATCTGAGCATTGGTTATTACCTCTGTTTTGCAAATTGGTAAGAGAAATCTAAAACACTTATACGGTATTAAGAATACAAAACTGTCCAATGCAAACCCTGATCTTCCCTGGGTGTTTTCATGACTGACACACTAGTCAACACATTTTTTTTTCTAAGATATTTTGTACTATACAGAACATATCGAAAGCACTGATTACGAAAAAAATACTAGTTTCAGTCTATCAGCTCCAGTTTTTTATTAATAGAAAATTATAATTTTTATCAAAAATACCAAAATGTTTAAGATGTCGTTGATATTAAATACATTCAACCGCAAAATTAACCGGACATTAAGTTTTTTGGAAAAATTTCAGTGACGAAAATTGAATCAAAATAATTTTAATTGAAAATATGCAATAATAAACATTTAAATTAAAATCAAAATAGTTTTGATTAACAATGTTCAAAAATAAAAATTTATTTACAAATTAAACAAAAATTTTATTTCAAGTAACAAAACAAAGCAAAACAAAATTAAGAAAACTGCAAAAAAATTATTTCAGTAGCGAGTATTTTCTCCTCGCGCTTGAATTACAGCTCTCATTCGTTGAAGCATACTTGCAATCAACTCTGCAATCTCATCTTGAGCTATTAGCTCCTAGTCATTCAGCAACGCCTGTTCCAGCTCAACTGTTGTATGAAACTCCCCGTAGTTCTGCTTAACCCTTTTCCCCAGGTTGTCTCATATGTGCTCAATGGGGTTTAGGTCAGGACTCATGAGTGGCGACCTTAGGACCTAAACATTAACGTCGTGAAGGCACTGACGCGTAATCTGGGCTGTGTGAGGGCGCGCATTGTCGAGTAATAAGAGAAACTCTTCCCCTACAAATGGCGCAAAAGGAACCACATGCTCTTGTACACACTCCCTAATGTACCAGTCAGCGTTAATGCTACCTCTCCGCACCGTTACAAGGGCTGTATAAACCACCAAAGAAATCCCTCCCTATACCAATACACCTCCATCACCAAATGCTACTCTAGGCGCAAAGCAACACTGGGCTTCTAAATACTCGTTGACGACGATTAGGTGAATACCTAGTGAAACGCGACTCATCCGTAAAGAGAACGGAGCCCCATTTGTCCATATTCCAATCAACATGATTTCGCGCAAATTCCAATCGCTGTCTGCGATGCTATGCGTTCACCTTAGAGCCAGTAGCAGGTGGATGTGATGTCAAATTGTTTTCCTTCAACCTTCTTTAAACAGTATCAGGAGAAATCATGATCCCATGAACATCCGCCAGTCTTCTGGCCAAAGCTGTAGCAGGAAGAGTCCGTTCTAGCAGCATTTGTAATCGAAGAAATCGGTCTTCCACTTTATTTGTTACTCGTTTTCTGCCTTGTCCAGGTCTTTTGGAATAGGAAACAGTTGCCCCGAACCTTTGTATCGCATCGGATACCGTGCTTTTAGGACAGCCAAGCACATTTGCAATAAATCGTATGCTGCGTCCATCATTATGTAAAGCAATAGCCTGGGCAGCTTTTTCGAGACTCATTACAATATGAATCGCTTCTACAACAAATCTCTTCCCCAAAGAGTCAAATTAAACCAACCAGAACCAGCTATCAACACAAATTTGACAAACATGTAAAACAAACAAAACCTTTCTGATTGGAAGTCGCATAAGAAAATAGGTACAAAAAGTAATCTGCGTGATAGGGGTTAACCCAAAAAACTTCAATATCCTTTCTTATAGTTGTTTTTTATGTGTAGCCATTTAAAATTTACGGGACTAAATTTACGGGACTAAAATCAAGTGTCCGGTTAATTTTGCGGTTGAGTGTACTATAAAATGCCTTTTTATACGATTTTCTTAAATGAACGGCTTTAGGTTTATTCCTTTGTAAGTTCCAACAGTAATCGACCATCATTTGGGTATCCCACCTTCCTTAAAACGTACTTCCTTTGTTCGTGTGTTTTGGTAGTCTTGCACTTCGCTAAAATCGGCTAAATTTTCTGGAAATCGATCTAAATATAAGTGCAAGTAATGAAGCTTAATACTCATGTTGCAGCGTAAATCTTTCAAATTAGATAGCATGTTTTCAACTACCTCTAAATAGTTGGCCGACTTATTATTTCAGAAAAAATTCTTTATCATCAAAACAAGTGCTTCCCAAGCGTTAGCCTCAAGTTCATTCATCGATTTTGTAAAATTATGATCATAAGTTGACTAATTTGCGAACTATTAAGATACGCGCTCTTAACTTTTCTGTGGAAATTTGCGTGTGAGAAATGCAAAACATTTACCGTTTCTCTCGAAGACCTTTACAACCTGTTTTATAATGCCCAGTTGAATATGTAAAGGTAGCAATATAATGAGATCTTGACTTATCAGGGGCAAGTTAATAACATTTTTTGTACCGAGCGTCAGATTTTCGCGTACTGGCCAAACTTTCTGCGACCAATGGTGTTGTCTACCTTAAGTGTTCCATAAGCGCATAAAACATGGGTATTTGCTGTATCTACTTTGCTGCCCGAGAAGAAAATTGACCACATTTTTAAATCTACGCAAATTATCTAGATATGATCCCGGTACTTAATTTTGTTCTGTATTAACGAAATTGTGTTATATTCTTCTTTTACAGAGGTGAAATGTCCTATTGGAATAGAACTATACTTATTTTCATTATAGAGTAGAACACACTTAAAGCTTCTCTTACTACTCTCTATAAACAAGCCAAACATTTAGATCATTTTGACAGCCCATCTTTTTCAAGAAACCTCCAATATTGTTACATAAAACCAAGTCATTTTTACTGGAGAAAAACGGCAACAAGTATTTTTCTCGGGTACGTTAAAAACAAATGTTTGAGCTTGATTTAAGTAATTTTTTTTCTTTTAAACAAGATGCCAAAACTTCTGAAGCTTATTTTGATAAATTAAGATCTCTTACTAAATCATTTAATTCGTTTTAATAAAACAGTTGTGGGGCTGACTCAACTGTAAAATCTGGATCCTTGTCGACATCAATTTTCATATTTTAATCTGTTTCTATGAAACCGATAGGTGATAATGGTACATTTTCTTGATCAGGGGAGCGTAAAAGAAATCGTCGAGCAGAGTGCAAGTTAGAATATGACCACTGACTGCTATTTTTAGAATTAATGCCGTTAATATTTACGACACAAAAATAGCAGTCGTCGTAGTGGTTTTGAGGTTCTCTCCATATCATTATCACTCAAAACTAAAGCTATCAGAAAAAAGTTAGTCTCGTATTCGACAAAAAAATAGATAATAGAACCTAACTTTGCAAAAACATTGGAGGAAAAATCAGAACTATTTTTATTGTTGGCCAGTGTAGTCTTACTTGAACCGATCATATCCTGAGAGTTGCAAAAGAGCAAATTCAGTGCTTTTTCTATTTATTAAGGACGCTTTATCTATTTATTAAGAAAACTTTTACAACTACTAAGAAAGACCACTATTGAAATTTACTCTGTTTAGACCTCTATTCTCTAACGGGTCATTTTTTTGTTGAAATCAGTACAACGTAAAACAACCAAAGTTTCTTTTGGTAAAGTTTGGCCTTTTTATGTTGAAAAACTTCAAATCATAAACATCAAATCTCTTTGTATTTGTCAAAATTGAGGAGACCTGATAACTGTTTATCAGACCTTAAGTACCGCCAACTCTCTAATTCAATAAACAATTGTTTCTTCTTTATAGTTCTAGACAGACAAGAAACCATCTCTTAAAATTCTTAAAAAAAACTTTAGTTCTCTAGAATACAAGACTGGAATAACCACTTTTAAAGAGACTTTTTTAAAGCTTGGTCTATTTTCGATTACAATTCTTGTGCTATATCATCAGCTAAAACGACCAACAATAATAGAACTACCATTTTGTTTATTATGCATTTAATAATTTTCTAAACTATTTTATTAAATCCAATAACATTTCTTTCATATCAAAATGTCGCCTTTTTTTCGATTTATCCTGCTAGTGATCACAAATTTTATCTCTGCTTACAGTTTATTTTCCAGTTTTAATAAAATTTCACACGACATACCGGCTGTTTGTGCATTTCAGACAGAGTGTAAAATTATAGAGAGCTAAATTTGGGTGTTAAGCTTTGTGATTAAAAAATCTGAATTGTGCTTATCTGTTGGAACGGCAAATCAGATCAACAATAAAATGAGTTTTTAATTGACTCCGACGTGGGAGTACATTTACCAAATAACTCCAACAAGAGAAGTTTTTCGCGATTTTTTTAATTAAATTTATATGGCGCGTTACTAAAATATGGAACATTTCTGAAATTTTGCGCTGGCAATATTTCTCGTAAAGAATTCAAGGTGTGTGCTTATCTTAATCAAGAGTATCTAAAGCCTGAATTAAACTTCATATGCAAGAGTTTTACTTCCGAGTTTTCACAAAAGCTGCCTCGTTATATCACTTGCATCTATATAGAATGTATTCAAATTCTGCTGCATCTTTCAGGTATAAAGAGGTTACAAACTTCACAGAGTTAAACAAATACTTGTTTTTTAACGCTTTTCTCGCCTCAATGTTTTTACTTAATACAAAAACAAGTAGTTTTGCTAAGATTTTTTATTTTGGTTATGAAATAAAGCTAAAGTAGAGTTTTGCAAACTTTTACAAGCTGCAGACGCCCAAACAACTAATTTGAGCAAAGTGCTAGAATTAATTTGACGTCTTGTGTTTTTTTTATATTATTCAACTTGAATATAAATGGTTGTAAATGATAATTTAATTAAAGGTATCTTACTGCCTTCCAAGAATTTATTAATTAAATAGTTAACTTATAAATTAAATGCTACTATAACTAACTGTTTGTGAAACCCACTTATTAGACATAAGTTATAACTTCAAAGTGTATAACAATATAGAAAATTCGGTTAGTACGAGCAACTGCAATTGCGGTTCTATCATGCATACTGAAACTTTTGAAACACATACACTAAATTAATTTAATGCAGTTAAAATACAAAATTTACATTGATTAAAAGTTCAATGTTTTTAGAAAAATACAAAGTTTTTGTGTTTATAAAAGATCTGGTTTCAAAACACAAACCTTCTCTTTAAAGAAATTTAGCATTTTACTCTAAAATGGTCTAGCGTATTTATTTTCTAATATTCTTTTTAAATTGTTTGTTTTATTTTTACAGTATAATTTGGTAAACAAAAAATCATTTTCAAATGTAAATTTTGTAGTTTAAACAATAAACAATATTGCATAATTGAACAAAAGTGGAATAAAATAGGCTTACATCGATGACCAAACAATATAATTAACGTTTATACTGTTATTCAAAATTTAAATATTAATTAATAACAAAAACAAAATTTAAATTAAATTTATTTTAAATGTTTATATTCAATTTTTTGTTTTACTTTTACTTCTTTTTGTTACTATTGTTGTGTTTACGCTGGTAACAGTTGCAGATTTTAAGATGCAATTGGCCATTGCTGAAAAATTCTGCTGCTTTTTTGGTGTTTCAATTATACTCTCTGCGTTTTCCACTAATAAAATCATTAATACACCTGCACAAAAATGAGTTACTACTTCCGATTAAATTTAGAAAAGTCACAAAACATTTAACACATTTTAGCAAGGACGTTGAGAGAGATTGGCAGAGACCTAGTCAGTCAGTTAGCGAAAGCCAGTCAAGCGAGCATAGTGAGCAAGCGACGCCTATTGTAGTGTGAGTATCGGGTTATTTGTTTATTGTTGTTCTTGTTGTATTTGTATACAAAGTAGAAATAAAGAAATCCTTAGTAAACCAGAATACGTAATATTTTTATGCTTTATATGTTTCAAATAAAAATCAGTAAATATAAAATAAAATAACTGAATACGAAGTTTTCCAAAAAATGTATGCAAGAAATGATGTTTTAGCTGCAATTCTCCAGTTCAATGTCTAAAACCTAAACGAAAAGTCGGCTCATGTTTTGAATATAGCTCAATAAAACGTAACCTGCGAACTAGAACTAATGCAAGTTTTGCTTTCCTTGTGGAAAATTGAACTAGCTTTGTCTAGATCAATTGAACTCTCTTATAACATAAGTTATAACCAATCGTTTTTGTTTTAAGTAATCTACAGCTTAAAAAAGTAAAAAAGAGCTCTTAGCTGTACAAATTTAAAAGAGATATTTAAATAAGTTAATAAATCTGTCTTTGCAAATCTCCCCAACTTTAAAGCCGATGATTCGGCAAAAAGTTAATTATTAACGCTTTGGTTTAACCAAGATCTAAATTCACTGCAAAAGATTTTTTAGCGACAAGCTTTATTAAAAAATTCTTTGCGTTTCAAGCAAATATAAATATTTTTTTCCGACTAGCAGGAAAATAAGACAACTTTTAATAAATCAGAATTAGTTTGCAGTACAAAGCTTGAACTTAATACCAACTTTGGCATTACATATTACAGAACTTATTCTTGATTATTTAAGTTCAGCAACTTTAAATTGAGTAATCTCTCGTCTTGTGATATTCTGATTTTTACAAACTCCAATATTTGGTTTTATTGCAAATCGATATTCCTAAAGTAACTTCAATAAAATAAAAACGGCTGCTTTATTCTGTACCAGATGTACTAGATGCGATAAAATCAGTCCTTAAAAAAATATTTACACGGCCAACAGTAGTATTAAGCTAATTTGCTTATCGAATTAATCTGCGTCTACACTCAGTTTATCAGATAACAACGCAGTTTTTCATGCACTATTTCATCCAATTGAAAACTCTTTCCCTATCATAATTGCTACATATTTTTAATTAATTCTGAACGAATAAATATAGTCTCAAGCTCGAACGAGATTTTGCATGACAGATCTTGATCACACGAAATTTCTACACATGCAAATGCTCGAACATGTAATTTTCGATAAAATAACGATTTATGATTTTTCTAAAAAAAACTCGACTGAAATAATGTATTTATTTACACTGAGTTTATTGGTCGGAAGTATTATAAAAGAATATTTGCTTAATAAAACGAATATTAATAGATAAATTATACGAGTTTTATTATTAGCGTGAGACCAGACATCAGGGAGCTAATTTTCTGAGAGCAAACTCGAGTCGTAAAATTAAACACAAAAGTAATTCAAAAGCTAACAAGTGTCTTGAACACGATTAATAAACTGTTTTATGTCTCAAACAAGAAATTTTGTTTTTTCCGGATCATAAGACTCCGAAAAGTGTAATTCATTTTGACGGAAATTGCGCTACGAATTTTCTGCTGATATGATAAACGATATTTTGTCACATCTTGGGCACTTTAACGACTCACTTTGAGTGTAATGAAACATTAAATTTAATTAACAATTATGAAGTGCTGAATTCGGCACAATTTAATTTATTCGAAACAATTAACAACAAATTTTATTCGAGAGCAATTTTCTAATACAAGATTTTATGTATTTATGTTTGAATTCAAACACAAAGATCATTTATCTCAAATTCAATTAACGAGACAAATACGACAAGGAACGCAAATAGTGTTGAACAAGGGAAAAATAATGGTTTCAATGATCCGGTTTGTTTGATTTTGTAAAAAATGTGATTAAATAGAGCTACCAATTAGTTTTTAATGACGCGTTTGTTCTGTTCATTTTGAATTTTAATTGGTTTTCGAATTATTTTTTTAGAAGACAAATATTTTCCCTAAAATGTCGCAAGGGTATTTTCAATCCAGACATATTTTTCTCCGGTTTATTCTTTGAATCTAAAGTAGACAAGATTGCTCGACTTTCAGTGGGTATACATTTTTTTTAATCAAATAAATATGTCATAGTTTTTTATTGGTACCTATTTATATTCACGCCACCAACGTTTCTTATCTTCGTAGCAAATTATTACAGATTTTGACATCTCAAATCTTGAAATACATTTTTAATATTAAAATAAATGTTTTAAACAGTTTTCAACATTTAAATAAATAAATGTTGAAAACTATAGATAGAGTAGTATTTTAGTAAGTTATAGTTAATTTTTAACTTGATTAATAAATTCAAAACATTTTTACTATTTAGACGAACATAAGTACAAATTTATAATTCATAATAAATAATTGTCAGATTTCTTTATTGTTAGTGTCATTTTTTTTGTTAGTATTATACGCATAAAATCATTAAATTTTAAAAAATCAATTTTTATTTTTTTGTAAATACCCAATTTCGGATTTCGCTGCTCGCTTTATAAGCTTAAACTCGTGCTAAAAACTTGCGATTTTAGTATATTACCCTAGTCAATAAAGAACTTTTTTGTAACACAAATAGTAACAAGTAATTAATTGTGATATCACATTGAGGATAGCCTGCAGTTATATTTTGTTATATTTTTACTTGTAACTGTAATTTTTTGTTTGTAAAATTAAAACTGCTAGAAGAATCTTCATGCTCTAAAAACTCAAATTGTAAAAAAGTAAAGCTCCAAAAATACTAAATTTAAATTGACCTCACCGGATGATTATAAACTGAGAACATCCGAAATGGATTTAGTAGGAAATACTAAACTCAGCACTACAACTTAAAAAAAAACAAAATTATAAATTTCTGAAAAAAATATTATTTTTATAGTTTTTTTAAATTTTCTCATTTCAGTTAATTTAGTCAGTTTTGTTTGTGGTATAATTTTTTACAATTTATAATCTTTAAGCATTAAGATTACACTATTAGTTTTAATTTTATACAGTTGAGAATAGAAAACATAGCAGATTATAATTACAGACTATCCTTAATGTGAGAGCACAATCGGTTTTCTGTTAGTATTTTTGTCAAAGAAACATTTATTTTATGCTTTCATCATTGGACTATATGTGCTATTATACATATTTTGTTTCTTACTATACGAGTACAAAAAAATGTAGACCCAAAAAAAAGATATATAAAAAATGAACAGTTAATTTTGTTAAAGTGAATGTAACTATTAAAACTATATAACAGATGTAACTATTAAAATAAAAATGTTATTGAAAAATGTAGTAAAAAAAAATATAAAAGAATTGTATAAAAACTAGCAGGAAAATTGTGGCCAACATTAAAACCAGATCAATTAAACACAAAAATAAGTAGAAATGACAAAAATATTTACCGAAATAAACAGATAAGTAATACTAAAACACAAAGGCTAGAAGATAGACAAATGGTTATTTGAGTCAAAAAAAATTTGATAAGCATGTAAGGAAATACTATAAAGAGAAATAAAGAAAATAAATCTTTATTTAAATTAAAAGCTTAAAAATAAACAAAATTAAACAAACTACAAATAACAAATATATAAAACACAACGAAAAGCAAATTATTATTGTAAAGAAGACGAATAGATAATAAAAAGAAAAAATGCAGAAATTATTAAAAACCAAACAAAATACATAAATCACAGAAAATTTACATTAAAAAAAAGAATTAAAAAATAATTAAAATAAAAATATAGAAAACAAAGAAATAAATTTTCTCCTTAAAACGTGTAATATTTTGTAGAAATAAGAAAAAAACCTGCACCTACTAAAGACTTTAAATAGTATCTGTTAACAAAGAAAATAATCAAAATAGCAAAAATAATACAGATATATCACTGAAAAAGTGTGCAAAGGACGGTATATTTACATTAGATGCCTACCAAAGCTATAAACAACTTTGATACCAAACGTCACCTTGCAGAATAAATACAAACTATGGGAAGAGAGTTCATTTAATAGCATGTTGAAAATAATATTTTTGTTCTCCTAAATTGTAAAGCTGACTTTGACGTACTGTAAACGTTAACTGAATGTGTCACTTTACGCACTAGTGCATGAAAAACTCTAGTAAATTATAAGCTTTAGGTGTTTATGTAAATATAACAATAAAGTTAATTCGAAATTTGTTTTAACGGGGAAGTGGACAAGGCAGAAAAAAAACTATTTTATAAGGCCAACGTTTCGAATCATCTATTGATTCTTTTTCAAGGCTTATAATAAATGTCAAATTTGTTTGGCATGGTACCAACTTGTCTCGGCCAATGGTCGCCGGAAGAATCATTCATGATTCGAAACGTTGGCCTTATAAAATAGTTTTTTTCTCTGCCTTGTCCACTTCCCCGTTACAACAAATTTCGAATGTAAAAAGAATGGACGTAATTCACCAAAATAATAAAGTTAATATTACACAAAACTTTGCTTTACATAAGCAACAAATAAGAAAAGAAAATTATTATTCAGTTGGTAGAGCAGCCGACCGGTGATCGGTGGACCCAGGTTCGAATCTCGGCTAAGGAGGATGTTTAATAACATAAATGGCCAATAAGGTATTAAAAATCACTAATTATGAAAATTATTATTTTATTTACAAAATTTTGGCGACATTTATACGAATTTAAATAAGTTTATAATTATCTGTATTACCGATATACAGAACTAAAGCGAGAATGTCAGAAAATACAGTTATACGTAAAATCTTTTTTAGTTTATTTCACAAATATAGTTATCGTTATAAGAAACACTGCTGTACTAAGAAAAACAATTTACAATAGCTGGGGCTAAGTTTGTTCTTGTAGTTTTTAGGTACCTAACTTTAAAAGTTGCTTTTTATTCTGTAGGACTGTTGTGAATTCTGGTAATAATGACCAGTTTATAAATTCAGCACTTTCAAGAAAAATTTATATTTTATTGTTTTATTTCTGTGCTTTTAAATTTACCTAGCACGAATTATTATGTCTTATCACTTCTCAATTCAAAGTGACATAAGAACCTATGAAATGTGAAAAAATATGAACCTATGAATGAAATATAGTAATTTTATCAATTTTACAAAAGTCGTAATTTTTCTTGAATTAATTAATTAATTAATTTGAATTAATAATTTACCCAATTTTTTTTCTTGTATTTTGATAATATTTAAAAAATTATGGAAGATTTTCTATTTTGCTCTAAAATGTTATACAAATTTCGTGTGTTAAGTCATTTTACAGCACTCCAGCTAATGAAAAACTCGCCCTACGAATTCGCTTCTCAACCAAAGCTGTCGCGCTGTAAAATATGGCTCTACCACACTCCAATTTAAATAACTTATAATTTGAGAGATTATTTTTAAATTTTCCTTATATAACAAATTTTAAACAGTAAATTGCATGCATAAGACTGTTTGGTAATAAAATTTGACTAAAACTGCCTTCAATTTGCTTCTAGTTAAATTTTAAAAGGGGTTTTCTCTAAAAGTTGTTTAAAATGCAGTGAATAAATCTTATATTTAAAGTTCTAAGAGTTGGTTCTCCTTACTTGTGATAAAGATCTAAAAGTTTAGAGCGATTTATATATAGTTTTATACTTTTATTTATCCACAAATGCATAATAATGACAATTCATCCACTCAGTTCATCCTGTTTGAGCTAAATAATGACCCTTATTATTTCGCTAATAATGTAATAAAAAATTTATTGATTTAAATTATTAAAACTAAGAATATAATTATGGAATTTATCCAACAAAATCAAAGAGACTGCATTAACTGCCATCTTTTAAATTCTTTCAAGTGAGCTTTTCGCTTCGGAATCATTCTTCTAATTATTATATGTCAGACTTTTGTCTGCATTTGTTAATAAAATTTTAGCATGTTATAATCACTCGTGTGATTACTGGTGAACTCGGACTGCGCCCTCGTCATCTGCAATCTTTTAACTCGTCGTACAGCAGTACTTCTTATATACTTCTTATCTCACTAATTTCATCAAAATGTCAAATAAATAATTATTAAATAGAAAAAGAGTAGAAATAAATTGTATTGTCAATTTTGTATTCTATTCCTGAAGAACCCAGTTAATAAAAATTCAAATACATATATAAATTATTGTCATACACAACTGTTTAGAATTTAGATTAAATTCACACATGTATCAGGTTGGTACTCTGGTTGTGTGGTTTATTCACCGCAGAGTGCAATCAATATCGAGCAAAACTGTTAAAATCCATTGTCCAAATTGCAATTATCTTCACCCTGTCTAAAAAAAATTCTGACGCACCTAATTCACAATCACAAATTACCAACCAAACCAAAACCTATTTAATTAACTTTCAACTACATTTCCTGCCTACAATCTTGCTCGCAGATTCCCTCTTATCACTAAATTAAACCGCGGAGATAGCATCAAATAATATTCACGTCTGCGTTATCTCAGCAATATGGTAAAAACCTAGAGGTGGTCGAACTCTAAAACGTGGGTGTGCATTGGTACACTTCCTGCAGTTACAAATAGTTGTGGTTCGAGCTTTAAACCTGCTGCCACTAAGTGCATAAGATTAAATCTATCAGCACACAAAGCTCTCACAAAAGCTCACAATTCGATTAAGTCACGTGTTGTACAACTGAAATGTCTGCAAAATTAGCAATCTTTAGTATAAGTGGAGAGCTTTTGGTAGATTACAACTGAAAGTCGGATTGCGTGACTGAGCTTGATGTAGTATTGACATTTTTTGGGTTATTTTTGTAGACTTGTTTAATTTGATGGTTGTGATTATGAATGAATGTTGTTTTGATGGTTTGTTTAGTAAATAGCACATCCTGCAGGGTTTTACGACATACACGAGGACAAAAGCTTCGATCAAAATATAAATTCTGGGTGAATAAGTAAAGGAAGCTTCACATAAAAGTGACTCGGGATAAATTGGTAAATCACCGTTTCTTATCTTTTATTCATGAAAAAATGAAAAAAAATTAATTAAAACTCTTCTGATTCTCATTATAGTGATATTTCCAATCAAGTTAAGTGTGAATTTGCAAAATTACTTTTTTTTGTGTGCTTTCTTTCGGTAATTAAGAGTTTTAAAAAAGTTGAAATTCAAATCAAATTTTTTTATCACAGATTTATAGCAAATATGAAAAAAAAAACGTGAGTAGAATACTAAACGAAGAAAGGCAAAGCTAACAAAAATGATGTCATTCAAAAGCGAACTTTAGGCGCAAATATATGCCCGAAAAAATTTAGGTCGGGTTGCAACATATTGGCAAAAATATGAATTTAGTGACTGTGACAAATGTAAATTTTACCAACAATCAAAAACGCGTTTGTAGAACCCGGAAATGAAGGTTTTTTCATCTTAAACGTGTAATTCCCATAGCAGTCAAGTTAAGCTTTTTGAGCTTAAATTACTCCACAGCGTAATAATTTGCTTTGCGTGTGTTTTGAGAAGTTCTGTTATCTCAATCGTTTATTCCAAGGAGACTTAAACGGCTCTGAAAAAAATTTTAGACCCGCTTTAATGCGCACAGTAAATGTAATTTTTGCTTAGCAAATTGTAACTGAATTAATTAAAAAGTTTTTTCTGCTTGTTCTAAAAGAAAATTCTACAATAAACTGAAAATCGTTTTCGTTTAATTTTCAGAAACAGCTGCAAACATGTGGAAAGAGACTCAAAGTACTGTTAATTCCAGGTTGGTTATAAAGCTTTTTAGTATTGAAATATTCATGTAAAAGCGACAAATTTCTACAAAGATTAGTAAACATCGATTTTCAAAATAATTGAGAACTCTTGAACTAGATTTTAACATTAAATAAAATTGCTCGTCGCGGTTCAATAAATTAAACGTGTGAGTCAGTGAATAAAGCCAAAATTATTGTATAAATGTGCTAAATTTAAATTAGAGGTGATTTACGAACTGATAGAGCGGATGCGGATGCACCAACCTCGATACAACCGGAAACTACTTCAATGTTAGTTATTTCAGACGCATTTTTGACACAATTTTCTAAAAATTAATAAAACTTTTTTTTCCCAACAAAATATTGTTAGAAACATTTTAAAATAACAGTAAAAAAAAAGTTTTGAAAAAATAATTCGAGAAAATAACAGAAGAATATCACCGCTTCACCTAAATGTAGAAAGGTCATAGAACTTTGTAAAGCGTATGGTTATACAGGCTGCGGCAGCATAACTTTCTGTTTTGAAATGCGCGCCATTCAGGCGGTAGGGATCGTAGCGTAGTAAGAGTAATCCTATTCGCAAAGCGTGACTTTTATTTTTATTTTAGTTTTATTTCCTTCCACGTCAGTCTCTTCTCGAAAACGTTCCAGAGGACGCAATTGTTTTTTTCAGCGGCGAAGCCTATTTTCACTTGAATGGATGCGTAAACAGACAGAACATGCGTTACTAGGCTGATATCAATCCCCGAAAATTGCATCAATGGCCTTTGCATTCACCTAAAGTCACAGTGTGGTGTGCAATTTCCTCAGTTTGGATTATTGGTCCGTGGTTTTTTGAAGAAAATGAAGTCACTGTGACAGTGAATTCAGATCGGTAGGTGAACATGCTAGAGCAATTTTTTTCCAACGACTTTGAACTGAATTTGGAGGACATTTGGTTTCAACAAGACGGAGCAACGGCTCACACTTCAAGGGCATCAATGGCTGTTTTGAGGAAACACTTCTCGGAGCGCCTCATCTCAATAAGGAGTGATTTGGAGTGGCCAGCCCGCTCCCCTGATTTGGCAGCGTGCGATTTTTTTTTTGTAGGGTTTTTTGAAATCTCGCGTTTATGTCAATCGCCAAAAGACCCTATAAGACCTGAAGGCTAACATCCATGCAGAATTTGCCAATATACCCGCTGATATGCTGATAAGAGTCATGACAAACGCCAGAAATCGTTTTATTCAGTGTATAGAAAATGAGGGGCGTCACTTACCTAATATGATTTTTAAAACTGTGTAAAACAAAACTTTAGATATCGCACATACATTATAAACAAAAAATAAAAAAATCTGTTTCGTAAAATGGGTTTTATTGCGTTTCATATAAAAGAAGTTATGCTGCCGCACCCTGTATAAGGAGCGAGCTCATTGACCGGACAGCTAGTTAGGGTAAAACTTGACAGCGATTAAATTGAGCGATTTTTTCGTAAGCAACATTATTACAGTGACAGCAGTTTATTGAATTTTAAATTATGCATCGTTAATCCAACTCTTTAAATCTAAAGAACCATAATATTGTAATATATTAAGCTTCTTTCGGTTTGCGTTTACTTCGAAATGTTTATTTACCGCTGGATAACCACTGCTACGAATTTATTAAGAAAACGTCGGCATAAAAAGAAACCCAAAAATACGAAAACGTAATAAAAAATACGAAAACGTAATAAAAAATCACTTTATTTAAAAAATCCTTTTAAAATATTTCTTAAAAGAGGTACAAACGTGAAATCGATACAGTTTTAAATAACTTAGAAACTGCTATAAACTGAAATTGAAAGTGTCTTAGAATGCGATGGATTTTAGTGTAACCACAACTGAGAGATTTACTCGACCCTAATAGTTGATATTAATCTTGCCCTACTAATAAATTACTGGCCCAAAGCAAGAAATATTTTCTATTCTGTATTGTATACGAGTATAGAACTATTCTCTGCAAAAGATTAATTAAAAGAAAAATTACTATTTGTAGAGAGAAATAAAGCATCAGATGTAGCTATAACCAGCCACAAATTGCAGTTTCAGATCAACATCTAACTCAGAAATATTGCAGTCAGTTGCAAAATGAAAGAATGTGAAATAGTCCATTAAAGAACGCGTTTTATAATCATAAAAACCAATTTATAGCACGAATTCAAGTTTACTGACTAATTTATTGACTCGGATCTTTTGTACTTTTTTTAGTTATCAATTTGATTATCGACAAAATTTAAGCACTGGCAAATACGCAGAAAGTACGATTTTTGTGTAAAAATTAAATAATTTAAAACGGAGGATCTAATAGGTATAGCCTATTATCAAAATAAAAAATGCTAGTTCAAAATGTATTGAACAAAGTCACCGAAAATTTTACAGTTATCAGTATCTGTAAGTTTAATGATTACAATTTTGTAATAAAAATAAAAAACAACATGGCGAAGATAGTTGTGCAATATTTCTGATAATCGATATTTGTAAATAACTAAAAATAAAAAAAAAATTGTACAAACTATAGAGATAATGTTTTTTAACTAATTATTAAATCGGCATAAATTTCTTGCATGAATTCCAAATCTTCTTGTTTTATGCGCTGTTGCATCATCCTGTTGATTATAACAAAGTGTACTATTTAAATCTCCAAATTTTAAAATATATGTAAATTTCTAAATTAAACAATAGAAGCAATTTTTTTTGACACTTTTCGACAGGTAGAGCGATAGACGACTTATATTGAAAGACTTCCTTGCATTTTGCACGAATTAATTAAAACCAGTCCGGCTTTTTTGTGTAGCACATTTAATGCAATTTGTGTGATTTAAATTGTGTTCTATTTCTGTTTCAATAGGTTAGTTCTAAATTAAACTGCACATGCGCAGTACCATTTAAGCAGTCTGAAATCTTTGTTACACATGCTCAGTACAGTTTTAAATAGTTTTAAACTAATTCTGAAAGATTGTTAGAACAAATTTAACACTTTAAATTCGGTTTCTGTTTTACGCTAAGTTCTGTGCCTTTTTTATTAAAAACTAAAAGCTGATAACAAAAAGCGGGATGGTAAGACATAAAGAAATGTGTTTAATTTAAAATGCCAATTACAAATTTTTTTTGCTAAATAAATAACAGATTAGAGGGTGTAATACTGAAGCCTTGTTTTTAACAAAAAAAATTTGACAGCTCGATATTTTAAACAAATTTTTTTTTCAATTTTTCTAACACAACAAAACCAAATTTTTTTTAAATATAGCAAACCTCTTCAAATATAATTTATATGTAATCTGATTCTGGTTCTGAAATCTTGTGTTACAGCACTGTTTGAAATTTTGAAACAAAATATTTTTATTTGGTAGTTTTTACTATAACATTCCGTGCTCAATTTACATAATTTAATAAGCAAAGTAATTTTTTTTGCATACAATAAGTATGTAAAAACGCACAGGTGGGTAGATAATATTATATGATAATATGTATGTTAGCTACGCTCTCTATTACTGTAATAAAGCCATTTAATGATCCGTTAAATTAGCACCTGCTGGAGCTAAGTAGCAGGATGTAAATCCTGTAAATTTATTAATTAAATCCTTTGTTCATTGTCCTGTTGCACTTCCTGAGGCACTTAAGTCTTGCTTTGTCTGAAATAAACCTTTCTAGTACTAGTCAAAAATTAAAATGCATTTCTTCAATTTCATCTGTGTCGTAATAACAATTTTATTATATTAAATAAAATATTACAGTAGCTTCTTTTATTCCGTCTAAAACCTTATTCCACGACATAAACCACGACTTTGAAGATATTTCACCTGAAATCACAACCCAAACCATAAAACAGAGTCAGGCTGACGTTTTCGATTTTACTTTCGATCCTTGAAAGTTAATAACAGCAAGGAAGTACATACATCTGTTAGTCCTTCCAGGACGTCAATAATTAAATTTGACTCGGGAACTAATTAAATTGTTTGCCTTCTAAGCGCAGTTAAAAATTATTCAAGTTTTAATTAAGCATTATTTTGATGTTATTAAGATTAATTTTTGTAAGACTTGAAATAAATGGAGATGTTTACTTGAAATTTATTTTCTAATTGTTCTGCAATCAAATGCATCGCGGCTGTTATATTTTATTTAGTTTTTGTCTCGTTTATTTTAAGAGGAAAACAGATGACTGTGCTTAAAGACAATCATTCTTAATTCGATTAATCTCTTAAGCAACAAATTACCCGAAAGAGCAACATTTTACAAGCAAAAAAGCAACGAATCGAGCGCTAATTTATCGACTGGAAAGAGTAAAATTTTAAAATGTCTAATTTTTCAATTTTGTTTAAAATGTGGGAACAAATGGTGCAAACACGGTAGTTTCCTCAGTAATAAAGAGCATATTTTTGGTTGTAAAAACCGGGCACTAAAATGTGTCACATTTGAAATAGATTGCAGTAAAAGTACCATCTGACCGCCCATTACCTAGGATTTATTTTCTAAAATTCTTTGCACAATCAGAGAAAAACAAGCCTGATTAATAGCTACATTGTAGCTGCATGTGTTAAGTTATCATCTCAGAGACTAACACGCTTTAATTAAAACGCTCATAAATATGTAGTTTAAGCTTTTTGCTTCGTTTGAGTGTAATTAAAGAAATCGACCGCGCCCACAAGCAAAGTTGAATAGAGCACAGTCTTGAAAAAATATTTTTAACCGGCCAATTTTTTGGTTAGTTAAATAATATTGCAATGTCTATACAAAATCAGTGTTCTTTTGACTTAAAAAGTTGGATTAATAACAAATAATTTATTACTATTATATACTCGAATAAAAATAACAATAATTGGATAAATAAATAATTTGATATTCACACAGTAATAACTGTAATCGCTGTCGCTTCAAAAAACAGTTCTCTCTGTAATCGCTTGTCGGATTTTACACTAACTCCGCACGCTTATATAAAGATACGTTTTTCTAGCAATTCTCCAGAAGTTACGAAACTTTTCTCTACTCATGCGAAGACGATGAACTTCTAGTTGCGCAATGTACTTCTAGTATTTTCTAGAACTATTTACACAAAAAAAAATTTCTTTGAAATTCCTCGTAACAATATGTAATAATATATCACAACTTATTACTCGAATAATTTTAAAATAAATATAGAAGACATTTTGAGATTAATTATGTAATATAATTTTGGTCAAATTGCTGCTCTAGCAACATCTTGAAGGATAATTATTGTCATCCTTTTTTAAATAAAAACAACCAGGAAACATTGTTTTTAGAAATTAGTAATTTTTTTGCGATTTGACTCCATGCGATTTTATGCTATTTCCTTCGTGGGTTTTGTAAAGTTTAAATTCTATGCTAAAATTTTTCAAGCAGTCTCTGAACTGAAAATATAAATTGAAGGCACTAAGGCTTAAATTAAACTAACTTTTTTAGCAAAATAAATTGTATCAAAAGAATGACAGCTTGTCAGCACTGCCGCGGCAGTCATTTGGCCGACATTAAATCAGATAATTATTATTTTTAACATGTCTACTTTATAAATCAATTAGAATAGCTCGAAAATAAATAATTTACTGTGCTTTTTAAGAAAGAAAAAGATATTTAACGTACCCGAGTCTTAAGATACACTCTATACCGAGTGTTAACACAACTATGCACAATTCTTATTTATATAGCACTTTTTAAAACATAAAATTTAAATTTGAGAAAGTTATTTAAAAAAATGTAATTAGTTCAGTAAGGAACATACATTCTAGCAGTTAGGATGCACAAAATGCTTTTTGTGTAATTATAGTAGAGAAATAATAAAAAAAAACACATTTAACTACTAGAACATTGGACAGATAAAAAATTATTAATGGCAACGGCAGATTTTTTATGGAGCTATTCTTAAAATAATGGTTTTACGGCTTTTATATCCGTTACAATATTCGATTTCGCACACCGGCTATAAAATTTGTTTTCGCGGCTGTTACCACTAGTAACGGATGCAAAGTGCTACTATAAATCTATTTTTTGCTGTTACGGCTGCAAAAAAAAACATTGTATACATCTCAGCTAAGAAACTCTTTCAAAACATCTTTAAGATTGTCGTTAAAGAATAATTTTTCGGTTTTGACATATAATAGTAAATTTTTGTGCAACTACAATAAATATTTAATAAAAATTTATTTAAAACAAATTTAATAAATAAAAAAATTATTAATTACACAGCCAAAAGTAGTTATTTAGGTTTCAAAAGCATTATTAAGTTGTTTATGCCCTAGAGAACGACAAACTTTTAAACAATGCCGAGATACCTCGGCCAAATATTTTATAACTCGTTTGAGAACTAGAAACATCAAATACTGTTAGTGGTGCATACAATGTTTTATTTTTTACTTCAAGTGTATAAATAAATATAAAAATTTAGAAAATAGTGTTGTAACAGTAAAATTTTAGTCTTTTTTTGGTTGTATTTATGTAAAAAAAGCCTATGACAGAATGTAGAAACAGTCACCTGACAAACATGGTTAAATAGGTCAAATATAAAAGTAAAAAATTTTAAATAAAAATAGTTTAAAAACGAATAAAATATACTCTTTATATAAAAAGTTATTTTTTTATTATTTGTATGTACAAAAATTACAAAAAAATTACTAAAAAAATATTTAAAAAATTCGTGCAGTACTAGTTTTATTTTAAAACGGTGCACAAACGGTTAAAGCTACAAAAACTTATTTGGTGGTTTGTGAATATTCTTGTTGTTTATTAATGTTTAAGTATAGTTTATTAATAAACACTAGTGAGCTGATTTCAAGTTGAGATAATACCGGTAGTGTCGCAAATTTTAATACTTATCCATAGCAACAACCAATCACAACAACAATTTTTATTAAATTTCCATGGAAACGAAGATACTACCGCTATTATCTCAACTTGAAATCAGCCCATAAAACTATTAAAGTAAATAAAACTTTGTTTTTCAATGTTACCTACGTTTCAGAAGACTTTATTGCTTTTTTTTTTTCAGGCTATAATATAGCCATTACTATTACTCTAACAATTATTATTAAGTTCTTACCGCTTTAATGTTGATTTTGTGCAAATTTTGAGAAGATAGAACAGCAACATTTTTAGATTTCTTATTTTTGTTGTAACAGTGTCAAATTATTATTGTCTAAAGCCGTGCTACCAATATAAATTTTTTAATAGTTAAAATTACTGTAGTATATATGTATACAATTTACGACAAATAAAAACATTTTCGGCCGTAAATTTAGTTTGTGTTATCAAGAATTCGAATTATCGACAGTTCGACTGATTGAAGCTCTACTGTATCAGATTTTGACATAGACAACTAAAATCATGTAAACCACTCTTTTTGTAATTTTAAAGTTAATTATTTTTATCGTGACAGATATTGTAATTCACAGAATTTCATGCTAATGTGGGACTCACAGCACAGCACGATGTCCTTCTAGTACTTTCTCAAACTATTTATTCAATACTTTCTTTTTCTAGTATTATTTGTAATAATATTTTGTAAAATCTAAACTCTGATTTTTTAAATATAATTATAATTGTGTATTTTAAGAAATCGAAAAGTTAGACCGGCCTACCGTTTAAATCCCCTATCTCATCCAACCCTGGCCACAACTCTCTCAAATTGTGTTTGATGAAACTTCATGATCATTTTTCTAGCTGATTGAGTATTATTCCCAGATAAATGGGCATTTGAAATGTGTTATCGATCGTCGCAAACCCGTGTCTTCCATTTACAGAAAATATTCCCCCATATTTATAACACCTTATTATTGTACTTTTTACGTTTAAAATTCAATTTGTTTCAGCTTTCGTGTCAAGCCAAATGTTACGGTTTCCAGTGTTCCATTTTGTATTGTCAGCGCTTTTATCTGTTTTTTGTTACACCCTTTGAATTCCAATATTTCACCCCGTTCAGACGGTTGTGTAGACTGTAGACAGTTTTATTTAGCCTTGAAGTAAAAGTAAACTCCAGGGAAACATATTATTTTCACTTAAGCTCGTATAAAACTTTTGAAAAGTTTAAGAAAGATGAAATACTACAAGTACCAAAATATTAAACGATTACGAGAAAGGAATTTTTTATACATTTGTGTACGCCGAGAAAATCTGCTGGGAAAAAAGAGTTCATAGAAAATTTTACAGATCCATCAAAACGAAAATAAATTTTACTGCTTAGGGTATTCATTGCTGCTTTCATCCGGAAGAAGAAAATCCACATTTTTTTAAAAAAAGATTTTTTCTTATCCGACAAATCCGGAAATATATTATCTCCTCTAAGAAGCAAAATTCACGAATTTAACCCAATTTCAGGTCGATGTTTAAGCCGCCAAAAATAACTTGTATATAATTTAGTTTAATATAAACAAAAAACACTAATTATTTTTCAATATTTTAGGTTAATTAGCTGCGATAACACGCTTTTTAAGTAAATTATTCTGACACTTCACTTGCATGTGGTTGCTTAATATTCAAAAACTTAATTTTCTAATTTGCAACATTAAAACTTTCTAATGTCAGCACTGTTTTTAGTTTTCGAACTTTGTTTTAACTTTGAACATTAGTAATTAACCCGTCCGGTTTCAAATGAGCAGTCCAATAATTAGTTAAGGATTTAGTATCGATGTTACAACAACTCTAAATTATGAGATGCTGTTTACGACAAAACTGCGATCGAACTTGATGAGGTTTTACGTCAAAGCAAATTTCATGATAATTTATATAATTATGTCGTTAAGAGCTCGGTACTAAATTGGTCTCCTGAAAATTAATTTTAAAAAACGAATCTTTGAAGTTCTATTTTTAGAAAAGCTTCTAAATATATAATGTTTCAATCATTTTAAGTAAGAATCCTGGAAAGCGTCTCACAATTGAATCATCGCAATATACGAAATGGTAGGTATACAGAGTGAGTCCGTTGAAAATTTATCTCATCTTTTCTCAAAAACTAGCTATCAACTTTAAAGTTTGCTATTAAAAACTCTGTTGTTTTCTCTACTTATGTGAATTTTTTCAGAATTTTTCTAATATTTCTTTTAATGAATATTAATTTGTTAAAAAAATACAAAATTTACAATATTTCTGTTTCTTCTATAACATTTTTTATATTTTTAGCCGTTTTCACAGCGTTACAAATTAAAACCAGTGCTATACAAAATTTAAACTTTCAATATACCTTTTCAATTTTTTTATATCTAAATACAATTAATCTAGAATTTTTCTTGGTTTTTTGTTATTCTCAACTTTTTTTCCTTTAGTAGTTGTTTTTGTTATTCTTATTTTTTTTCCAAATATTGTATTTTAAATTCGTCTAGAATTTTGTTCCTCCAGGACCTTCCAATTGACATTTTCAACTTCTTAAATTTTTCTTTATCGTTTGTTTTAGTTTTATTTTCTTTTTGTTCTCTTCTAATCGTTAGTTTTGTGATTATTTTTTATAGGCCTAGAATCTATTGTTTTTTTTATTTTTTTATAGGCCCAGAATCTGCTACAAGAAATTAACGCACCACTTGAAAATAAAGTAAAAAAATTAAAACTATGTACATTTGACAACTTTGGTTGAGAAGGTTTAATCAAGCTATAATCTAGTTACCCATTGTAATAAAAGTTTTGACATTAAAGTCAGAAATTTGAGTTTAATAGTTTTTTAAGCAGAAATTTTAAAATAATTTTCATTTTTAAATTGTGTTAATTTGTAATTTCGTTTTATTGTTATTTGAATTTGCCGTTCTGTGGATAGTTTTTATCATTTGAAACGATAACAAAAACATTATGAGGAATTTGACTCGAGAAGAATGCGCCCAGGCTGTGGTTTTGTTGAAGGAAGGATGGAGCTACAGAAGAATTGGTGAAAGGTTTGGTGTAACTCATACGTCAGTTTCGCGTACGATACAAAGGTACAGAGAGACAGGAAGTCACCTCAGAAAACCTGGGCAAGGAAGAAAAAGAAAAACCACTCCTATCCAGGATAGATTTTTAAGAATATCTGCGCTAAGGGAACGCTTTGTAACCAACAGGAAGCTACAGAGTTCCGTGACATAGAAGGAATTCAAATCAGTACCGAAACTGTTAGAAAAAGACTTAAAGAGGATAATTTAACACCCCATATTCCTGCTCGTGGTCCTGCATTTACTGCAGAACACCGCAGAGCTCGATTAGAATTTGCTAGAGAGCACATAAATTGGGAGTCTGTTCTTTTTACGGATGAGTCAAAATTTTGCCTTTACAATTGCGATAGACCTGTTCGTGTGTATCGTAGACCAAATGAGCGGTACGCACAGTGTAACATTCAGAATACCACATTGTTTGGTGGAGACTCAGTAATGGTTTGAGGTGGTATTTCCTTACAAGCTCGCACGGAGTTAGTGGTTGTAAATAATGGCTCTATAAATACGGACCGTTACATAACAGACATTCTTGAAGAGCATGTCGTACCATATGCCCCTTATATTGGTCCAAATTTTTTGTTAATGCAAGATAACGCAAAACCCCACACTGCCCGAATTGTTAAAGATTACTTGAATAAGGTAGAAATCAATGTTTTGGATTGGCCAGCTCGAAGCCCTGACCTGAATCCTATTGAGCATGTTTGGGACATTCTCGGGAAACGTTTAAAAAATCTTCCACATCCTCCTGTCCATCTTCAAGAGGTAGGTTCTCAACTAAATGAAATTTGGAATAACTTAAATCAAGAAGACATAAGTTTGTTAATTTTGAGTATGGAACGAAGATATGCAGCGGTTATTCAAAATAGAGGTGGAAATACGCGATATTAAGATGTTTTCTGTAACTTTTATAACGGCGTAACTTTAATAAAATTTTGTTTTCGGTTTGTTTTTCTATATTTGGACACATTAGATATTAATTTACTTTAAACAAATGTTTTTGTTAAATTTTTCTTAATTTTGTATCAATTGATCGAATACATGTTTCAATTTTCAAAAAAATTTAAGTGGTGTGTTAATTTATTGGAGCAGTATATTTAAAATTTATTTACAAAGACAACTGTTCTTCATCAAACTTAACAATGCAGCGCTGGGGTAACTGACTATAATTCTTACTTAAGTTCTAATTAGCTACCTGTGAAACTTTTTTAATAGATTTGTGATAACGTGACAACGAGAAATTGATTGTAGTATCTATGTTATCAAGCCTACCTACGATCTTGATAGTATAAATAAAGTTTAAAAAAATAACTCTAGCTATTCTATACAAAATTATTTTAGAACAAACAAATATTCGTAAAAATTGTGATTAGATCAGAGACTTTGGAGGTTTTGCATTTGAAACTAGTTCATTGAGAGCTACATAGAAAGTGACGTGCTATTTATCTTTTTGATATACGATGTAACGTATGTCAGTGTCAATTTTTATTAAATTTTTAAGTAGTTACAAAGGAAAACACTTGGGAAATATTTTTTAGGAACAACAATTCATTTTTTCTTTTAAAATTTATAGCAAATCTACATTAATTGACACTGTTATTCCCAATTCTAAATATTTTTATTCTCACATCCTAGCTGCATTTATTTATTTTTATTATTTATGAACTAATTTTAAGTTGATATAATACCGGTAGTATCTTTGTTTTTATGCAAAATTTAAAAAAATCAGGACTTTGTTTGGTACCATGAAAAATTATTAAAGTTTGCGATACTTTAAGTTGTATCTCAACTTGAAATTTGTCTATTAGACTGTTTTATTTTTTTTATAGACTATATTATTAGACTTACTACACTAGTATAACTTAATTGCTTTAAAAAAGAATAGCTTATTATTAAACAAATTGGAGTAAATAATTACTTTTCATTACAATACTTAAATAAACTTTTCTATAAATTCAGAAACAAATACTTTTTAAGCTTCAACATCTTACATAATTTTCATTCTACCTCTTCTATCCTCTTCAGTAGCAATTTTTTTTTCTCTCTTATATTTTAGAAAACCATAATATAAAAGTTGCTGTTAACGCTAAAGGTAGTCTTTCGACCTGTCTTGTACACAACAAGGATTAAATTTCTCTTTTATACTATTCAGACATCTATAAATTATCTTGTAGTGGCTGCAATGCAGTTTATATAGGGTAGACAAGACAGAGGATTAAAACCAGAATTCGTAAACTTGTAAGGACAATATAAAAGTACAAAAATACAAATATAACTAACACTTTATCTGCTTTTGTTTTTCATATTCTTTTTTCAAGTTATTCCTTTTCTTCTGCTACGAATTCTAAAATCTTTCACATCTGCAATTAAAAATATTCTTAAAATTTTTTAGAATCTTTAAAATTTCTCAAATTTTTTCACAAACCTTTTCTACAGACGTTAAATAACCAATTAAATTTTGATTGTAACATTTTATTTTTATTAGTTTAATGTTCATTAGTTAATTAATTTTTTGTTTATAATCTCCTTACTCTCTTTATCACTGTTTACATATTTTTTAATTATTTTTTACATCAAATGTCAAATTGATGTCAATTTCTTTAAAAAAAACTATAATTGTTTGTTTACTAATCAAAAAACCACCACCTGTAGAATTAGGTTTGTCAAAATTAAATTTACTAGAATTTGACATCGTCAAAATTTTTGGTTATTCTGTCACTTTCCTGTCATGCTCAAAAGAGTTTGAAAATTTTGGTTTCCAATTAAAATAAGAAGTTAAAATACTACAAACAGAGATTTGTTCGATCAACAACTACAGCTAACTGTAACATGCTGTAACAATTTAATAAAAGAACAAATTGCAGCTCCAAATGCTTGTCAAATTTAGGTTGATTTTATTGCATGTCATTTTAAAAGATGTGCCATGTTGCCAGATGTATTTTACGCGAAATTGCGACGTTCTTTTGTCATTTTTTTTTCTTCAGATCGATAAACAACTTTTTCATTGAAAATAACAATTTGTTTTATTTTTAAGATACATTTTAATTCTTTTATGTTTTTATTTTATTATTTACAAAAGTTTGGTAAATTTTTCAAACATTTTCCATCTTTTGTAAAATTTTTCTTTCTACATTATTATTCGAGAATTGAAAGTTCTCAAAAGCCCTCTATCAATGTTTAAGAACTTTTTTTGTTTAAAGTTGTGGGTTTGACTTAAATTTTAATTTTTTTATTACTTGTGCTTGGAAAATAGCTTAGAGCCGAGATTTTATCTCAAAGATAATCTTATTTTCAGATTCGAGTTGCTAAACACAGAGTTGATAGATTTATTTGCCACAAACATTTTGACGGAGTTAAATCTTTTTTACATTTCCGGGACTAAAGTTAGTACTCTAGTTTATACTGAAGACACTGAACTACTCCTTTTAGCCCTAAGAGACTTAAAGCAATATTTAAAACTGTCAGTTAAAAAAACAGAGCATATAATTTAAGACTAAAGTGTTTTAGCCCCTCAAAGAATTGGAGGCCTCAAGCTCTTTGGATATTTAGGCAGCAAACTTTCATTTTCAGGTTTAAATAATGCATTTTAGTCTCTTGATACAGTAAAGAGATATAAATAAAAATAATGATAAAAACGACAAAAACAATTACGAAGAAAATGACGATGATAATGATACAAATATAACAAAAACGACAAGACAAAAAACGTCTATAAACAAAGTAAAGATAAAGATCTACCATATAGAAGATAAAACAAAGATTTTTTTGACTTTTAGAGATGTCTCAGAAGCAATATAGACTTTTAGTAAGCAATGGGTGAAATGCATAAAAATTTACCAAATGCTTTTACTTGATTAAAACCGGACAAACCTATGCATTTAGCATTTGCTGAAAGGAGATAACAAGCTGGTAAAAACTTTTGCTACTCTTTATTCATATCACTCATTGTGTTTGCAATGTAAAAATATGGGTAAAAGATTTTGAAGAAAATTAAAATTTACTAAATAAAACGCAATACAAAACTGATTTTTGTTAAAAAGTTGCTAAAAGAGACATCTTAAAAGATCAGAAACTCAAATTAAAAATAGCTGTTCTTTACCTGTTTACAATGAAAGGTTTCTCACAGATTTCTGCGGCCTTCGCTCCATTCGAACACAAATCTCTTTCACAACATCTTCAGAAAAAATAAAAGACTTACCAGAAGCTTTTGTTTTTGCAACATTACCTGTATTTTAAAAGTGTTCCACGACTCGCATGCAGTGTTGTCATATCATGAAATTTACCACCACTTCGGGATAAATTTGTAAAAATTGGTAGTACGTTGAGTTTGATTTTAAAAAATTTTTTAACAACTAACAAAAATTTATAAATCGAATTTTTGAAATGTCAAATTTGAATTTGAAATTTGATCAGAATAGCCAATTTTAAGTGGTATTTTAATGCTGCCAACTGTTGATTACAATCTATTACAAAATTACGACGAGATTTTCATGCTTTTCAGTAAAAATACTTTTTGTTCGTCGCCAGGTATTGCCTCTTCCTCTCTATGTTCGACAGCTTAGCACAAAGAGCTTTCTTATAGCATAATCTAGTCTTTCCAGACACTTAACAAATTTTTGATGCAAAAAAAGTCGTTAAAAGCTTAACGACTTTTTAACGATTAATAAGTGTGTTTACTGAATATATAAAAAAATTTGTAACACAATTTAATATTTTGGGAGATTGTTATTTTGTATCAAAGTGCGTCCACGTTAATAAACAAATGTGAGATGGGTTTATAACCACATAAATGTCTGAGAACTTAGTTGTAACGTGCATGTTCAGATACGATAAAAGATGATTTATAGAACTCTTATTCCTTAAATGCCCTATAAAGCAAAATCGGTGTTAAATCGTGTTGCAATTATGTAACAAGACATAATAGAGACACAATTTTTTTGACCTAATTTTGTCACATTTATCTACTCTAGTTCATGCTCTACAACAATTAGGTGATCCACTAACTCATGCTAATGTCATCCTTAAAGGTTAAGAGTATTTAGTTTTCTGCTGCAAACTGCAATAAAGACTTTGCAAGCACTACACAACAGCAATAAATAACAGTAAACAAGCAAAGTAATTTAATTTTATACAGTTTGTTTATTAATTATTTGGTGACAAAAAATTGTGGCTTGACAGAAAGAAATTATAAACAGTTTTTTTAAAAGAAAATTTATTAAATGGAGAAAAATAATAAATAAAGTAAACAAGAAAACTGGGCCATAAAATCCAGAATATTTTCTCGGTTGTAATTTAATCGAAATGATTTATATTTTAATATTTCTTTGATATAAACCCGATACATTTAATCGAATAGACATCTTTCAAAAAGTTGCTTGTTTTGACAAGGTTTTCAAAACATTTTCGTAAAGAAAATCTTGTTTGTTGTATAAGGTATATTGATTAGGTTTCACCCAAACAAATAAAAGTAAAAGAAACTGTGAGTAATTAACTCTTTAATTGCTTTTTTCTAAAATTGACTTGTTTAAACTTTTACTTTCTAAACATTGTGTCCTTTTCCAAATAAAAAAGTTTTGTTTGATTGGTTTGGCTTCTGATAACATACAAATTTAAATTCAATTAAAGAAAAATATTTTTTTGAAATTGTATGAAACATCAAACAACCGCCAGGCTAAAGCTAGGTTCAAAGCTCGAGTATATCGACATAACATGCTTTCAATAACAGCTTCCTTTTTAATAAAAGTGTCAGTTCTTTAAAGGTCGGCAAAAAACAATTCAACTTTTAGAAAGCCGCACAATGAAACTCCGGATAAAAGATAAGATTAAACCTGGAAACCTGCACAGACATACCAAGTCAATTTCTCGAAACTTAGCTCGGTTGACCTGTGCAATATTTAAAACTTTAGAAAGTTTCAGGAGACAGTTGATACAAATTTATTAATTTTCTTTCAGTACACGTTCTCAGGTGTTTGGGGAAATCGTCTGAAGGTTTCGTAACACAGCCTTGGAGAAATTACGCTGATAATTGATTTTTATTTTTTGTTTTCGTGCTGAAACTTACACTGTAATCTCCTGAAAACAAGATAAATTGAAAAGCAGCGGAAAATTGACGATTTTCAATCACTTTACTTGGTGCAACAAGATTGAAGTTAATTAATTAAAGTTTATTCCATCAGCTTATCTCAATTTCTCATAAAACCTATAAAAACTAGTAGAGAACTGCAATAAAACAACTACAAAACGAATTCTCATCACAGTCATCTTTCAGCTTAGAACGTGATGACGGAGATAGAGCTTATAATGTGTGTCTAGTGTGAGTCGTTCCAGATGAAATCTCATGATTAATAATCACTGATTAGTGATCAACAATATTTAAAATAATAAACTTTCTAAATAACTAGCAAAAATTTTACAATTTAGTTTAGTTTAATGAAAAACTACAGATTACTGAAAAAGCTTAATTAAAAACAAATTAAAAATTACATAAATTAAAATTGTGTATTAAATAAATTACATAAAATCTACAATAAAGTTTAACAAAAAATATACTACAATCTTTCAAGACCAGTTTCTTTATTAGCCATCTCAAGCAAACTGGAAACAATTCTTGATTGCATTGCCATACTAATATTTTGTGTTAAAAATTTCTGAGTATCGCTTGCATCTGTTTTCTGTCGTGAGAGGTTACCTAAGGCATTCAGAAGTTTTTTGGGTTCCGTCTCCCATGAACTAAATGTTTGTACAGCAAAAGCGACGAGTTCATATCTTTCAGCAACAGCTTTAAAAATGCATTATAGCGACAGCGCAGCGTCTACACAAGTAATATCCCATACCAAAAAAAGACCGTTCTTTCAAGACGTAATAGTCATAATTAGAATTAAATAAATAATTTTTAAATGATAAAAATATCATTTAAAAAAAAAAAATATTTTATTTAGGTATTAGTGTATTTTTTATGGAGTAAGATACAACATAAGATATTTAAGATAAATATTTGGTACTTTTATTTTTACTTGTTTTACTATTATTAAACATATATTTATTGATATTATGTCTTTATCCTTGTAATAGTTGTAATGTACTCTACGCTCTCTCCAATTTACAAAATCCTTTCTCACGTAATAAATTATTGATGACTATATTTCTAGAATTTAGAGTAACTCGGTTTAAGGCTTTTTATACATATTTATTACTGTTTCATCGTAAAACTTTGTGGCTATAATACCTTTTTATTTGATCAATACTTTGATCATTTAGCCATTTAATTATTATTGCTTGTTTTTTCTAGCAAGTGGTTGACTAAACAATCACCTCTTCCGAATGTTAAGAAACATTGTCTATAAAAATAACGGATGCCTCGCAAACGCAAAAATAGCGAAAAAAGAAATAATTATTAAGAATTTATTTTATTTTAAATTACATATTTTATTTTTATCTTTATTTTGATTGTCCCGAAGTATTAGCTCAAAACTAGTCGGAAATTAAATATTTTTTAAGAAGAGACATTAAAAAAATATATTTTGGTAAAAGCTTAACTTTAACCGAAAAAATTCAGTTAAATTACAGAAACTTATTTTACCTATAAAATCTAAATAATTTCATATTTCTATTTTTGCCGGATATTTAAATTTTTTGTGGTAAAACATTTCGTGTTTTTTTTTACTAAAGAAATATTTTCGTTTTATTTTGGTGTATTACGTCCATTCTTTTTTATTTTCGAAAATTGTTGTTACGGGGAAGTGGACAAGGCAGATAAACTATTTTACAAGGCCAACGTTTCGAATCATTTATTGATTCTTTTTCAAGGCTTATAATAAATGTCAAAATTTGTTTGGCATGGTACCAACTTGTCTCGGTCAGTGATCGCCGGAAGAATTCTTCGTTTCGAAACGTTGGCCTTATAAAATAGTTTATCTGCCTTGTCCACTTCCCAGTAACAACAATTTTCGTTTTAGTTCAAAATCTAGATGTATAGTCACAAGAATATAATCTTGGTCGCCAAATTGACGTTTTGGTATCAAAAAGATTATTCAATTGTAAACATTGTTAATCTTTTGACATTCATCTGTGCGTTACTGTCTCTGCTTTCGTTATCAATTTGTTCAAAATTCTTCTTAGCGCTAAAGACTTCTTAAAAGTAAATACTTTATAGTTTTTGAGTTAAATATTCTAAAAAAAAATATTTCAGACATTTTTTCACATTTTGTCAACTAAAATTTTTCTCTTGCCATGTAAAAGTGTGATGTCATAAGTGCCAACAAAGAGGTGAAAAATATAAAGTGCATATTTTCAATTACAATAATTTTAAAACGAATATCTGCTGGATTCTTCATGTTTGTATTAAAAAAATTAACAAAAAATTATACTCTATTACATTTTAAAAAAATATTGCTGACTTCGTATTTGTGCAGCTCTGGCTTTATTTTAAAACGCTGCGTAAACGGTCAAACCTAAACAAATATTTAAAAAAGTTATGGAGAATTAACCTTTGTACAAAAAGTCCGCAAAACGATATTTTTGTCTCTAATACTTTAGAATCTAGAGATGCTTAAACACGAAAAAAAGTTTAACAACCCTTCTTATATTCTAATGCAGAACATTTACTTTATTAGGGAGTGCTATTTCGTTTTGTTCACTTTATTTAGTAATATTTTTCTAAGAATACATACAATAAAAATGCTGCTTTTTTTCAATTATTTTCCTCTTCTTTTTTCACAAATTATAACTAACAAGTGTTTATTTAAAAAAGTTGTCAAGTGTGCTTTGAAAAAACAAAAACATTTTGAAGTATGTCTTAGTTTAATTCGGCTGCCGTACTGTCAGTTACGACGACAAATCACGACTGCGCGCGCAATGTGAAGCTGTGTATCAAGTTCCGACATCTCTTCTTCGCTACATTTTCTTTTATCAAAATCTCATAGCACACTTGGCAACTTTTTTAAATGAACAGTTGTTATTTCTTCTAGTACTGTGTAAAGTATTAAAAAAATACTCGTTTAAATTGGGCTATACGATTTTAACAAAGTAATACATCTATCCGAACTTGCGATCCTTAAATATGTGCGTAATTCAAATTTTGATCTTGTCTTTTGATTGGTCAAAACAACATTTTTCCGCGATTGGTTGTTTTTATCAGTTTACTGTGCCTGTTTCCACGAGGGTAGGTTGCTGTTACTGGTTGCTACGTGTAACAAAACGGTAAGTAATTCACTTACCGTTCAGTAAACGGTAAGCAATTGAATCTAAAAAAAACAATTTTGCGATTTATTTATTAAAATTAAATGTACAATTATTATAATTAATAGTTGTAATACCACTCGCATTTGAGTTTCTAGTGTTAATAGACAAACTTTCCGAGGTAGAAGTCCCAGGTTGTTGTAATAGTCCACCAACATCGCTGTGTAAAATTTTATGAGCAAATTCAATTTTGTTATGGAGGGAATCTTCCACGTAACTCTCGGCCACCGTTGATGAACGGCACCCACCATATCTTTTTAGTCCCAACACATCAACTCCGTTATTCGCCAAAAGTGTAGCCGATGTGCGTCGAAACGAGTGTCCAGTAAAACCTTCAGGGGCTTGCAACTTTAAATACTTTGCAATTTTTGACGGCCAGCCTCCAATTGTGCCTTTTCCTGTGACTTGCCTAGTGCATTTACCATTTCAATAGTTCAGAAATAAATGATCTGACGTTGGGTTGCTTGGTCGAATTCTTATGTGTTTTTGAAGTATTTCCAAATAATGAACTGCTTCATTTTCTTTATTAATAACTGTGAACGTTCGCTGAATATTCGTTTTTGTATTTGGAATATTTTCTATAAACATTTCTTTATGTTCTTCTATGTCACTCATTTTAATATTGTACAATTTCTCTCGTCTACAAGCGCCCGATACTCCCAATATCATTGCTACCTGCAAATATATTGTTTCCTTAGAACTCAGATGTACCACCTCATCATCTACAACATACCTTTTGAATAAAAAATTGTTCGTCTGGTGTTTCATTCAAGAATTTTTCCATGTCTTCTTTGGTATAAATTTTAGCCTTCTTAGGCCGATATCCAATATTTTTTCTCTTAAGATAAGCAATTAATGTAGCAAACTTAGAAATATCGATAGCATCATGGAGAAAAATTGTACTCTTCGGCATAGAATACTCCGTTCATAAACGGCCTGGGGCCTTCAAGTGTCCACTTCTCACCACAAAATACGCTAACAAGCTCTTTTCATTTACAGAAATCTTCTTTGCTTCACGCCATTCCTTAAACAACTTGTATGTTTGTTCATATCG
The DNA here is from genome assembly GCA_029207805.1 of Tribolium confusum. Taxonomy (NCBI): domain Eukaryota; kingdom Metazoa; phylum Arthropoda; class Insecta; order Coleoptera; family Tenebrionidae; genus Tribolium; species Tribolium confusum. Next base: position 6,565,744 of record JALGAY010000004.1, read on the forward strand.
GGCTATAGATTTTTCTGGAATTATTGCCGAACATCCTTCTTGCCAGGCGTCTTCTAAATCATCCGTTAGATCATCACTATCGCTCATATTTGCTTCGAAAACGGAACCACAAAACAGAACTATGTAGGAATGATTGTATCAAAAAGACAATTTTACTTGTTTGTAACAAAACCATAGCAACCATGGAACAGACACCCAAAGTTTTCAGTTTCAATCTTCCCGATTATCACAAATGTATTGATATCAATTATTATTATTATTATTATTCTAGAAACTCCAATCGCGCAAAAAACGTTATAAGCATGTCGAACGTTAACTCAGACAATAATTGGAGTCGTCGCTTCTCTCCTCCTCCAAACAATTGTCTTCGAATGGTAAGCATTCCTTACCGTTCTCCATACTTAATATACTATTTTTTTAGCTTTGTTATTTTAATATCAGACTTAATTTCTTGCTGTCTAATACTAAATTTACACTAACCTACCAGACGTAAAGTAACAAGAAGCAAATTTAGGTCATCACAACATCAAAAAAAAATCGAAAATATTTTTTTAAATATTTTTAAAGTCTTCAGCAGCAAGAAAAATTTTAGACTAATTCATAAAAGATAAAATAGTAATTCACAGCTCAAAGCCAAATAAGCATTCTTCTAGATGTCAAAATGTCAATTTGACATCCAAACTTAAACTTGAGCCTTACTTTAAATGGTTTATGACTTAAATAAGAAATTTGTACATTTTTTTAAAAATAAATACACGAGAAAAAAAATTTTTTGTACTAAATAACGGAATTAACAAATATAGAACTTTGGAATTGAACATTAACACTCAAATGTGATTACATAAAAGCCGTTGCAGGATAATACGTGGCAATAACTGCCCAAATGAAAACTGTTAAAACACGTTACATTCTGTGTAATTTACCTTCAATCGTTTAGTAGAGTACTCTAAGAAAGTTTTTCAGTGAAAAAAGCATCAACTGCACAATTTTTCTTCTAATAAAACTTTTTTCTTTATTAAATTTTTCTCCACCCACGATCCTAGAGCTATTCAGAATTTGTGAAAAAGGACTAACACACATCTTGTAAATCGAACCCCTTTCCAACACACGTGACATGATTCCAAGTCAATTCCTTTATTAGAAATACGGCGAGTCGAGAAGATAATAATAATGAAATGCAGGTGTTTCGTAATTTAGAGGAAGTCGTTATCATAAATTCAAACATCGAATTGGGGCACTGCATATTAATAAACAGTGAATTATCACTGAATACTGAAACAAATTTAAAAAAAAATGCGTATCATGATGATAGTGTCAGAAAAGCGATCGATCACTTTATCACCACATCACATCACAAAAATTTCAGAAAATCCACTTGACGACATGTAATGTACAGACAATGTAACAGCAATTTTCCTTTAACATAAAATTCTTTTAAACAAGTAGCTTTGTTATGCCAATAATTTACAGCTGAAATCATTTCAGTTATTTTAAATTTAATTAAAAGCTCTTTATGATTTTCACCCAATCAGACTTATATAAATTCATTTGACATGTTTCAAAACATTTATCACTTCTTGTAATAAAGAACATAGAGATTGCGTGCTGTCACAGCTACATAAAATATCACTTCAGTCAACATTCATTTGGAAATTAGATCGAGTTAAGAACTGATTTAGTTTGCTTTGGTTTAATTACTACATTATTTTCACTAATTAGATCTGAACTTTATTCTGTTAATAAATTATAACTTTTGTTATAGTTCGAGAGTCCGTTGCCATAGTAAAGAGCAAGAGTAAATCAGTAGAATCAGCAGTCTAGGTTGCAGTACAACTCGAAATAGCACACCTGAAGAGGTGCCAAGAGTTAAAAGTATCGTCAAAACGTTTTAGCAATCAGAAATCGTCAAAAAATAAAGTTTTTGTCTTTAACTTTTGTTTCTTTTAATTTTTTTTGTATTTATTAAATTTGCTTACTTACAATATAAACTTACTTTATATACTTACAATATAAAGCGTTTAAATTAAGATACCTTAAATAATTAGGACCCATTTTTTTGACTCTATCCGATTGGATCGTAAAAAAGGTGGGACTGTTTAACACGTGTTGGGTAAAGTGCGGAACATAATTTCACGTAACCGGAAAAGTACTGCTTGAAGAAATGCGCTTTTAAGTAACATTCTGCGAAAATTACAAGGTGCTCTTCAAAGAAGCTGTACCGTCGTCTGTTGGTTGTGTTGTTCCTATGATTCCTAATGCACTCTGATGTAAGATTCGTTCTTAGGTCGGTTCAAAATGTTTTGTTTATGCATGGAGCACACTGATTTGTTTTAGAACCACTGAGTTAGCCGAATCTAAAAGTTTACTTTGAGACACCACACATAAAAGTTGATGTAAAAACAACCCTTATTTTCAAATGTGTTAAAGGTCTTGAAACAATACAACCAACAGAGGACCCATACCAATGCGATACGTATTTTTACAGAACACGAGTTAAACGGTACCACCCTTTTTATTATATCACCGAACATAGTCAAAAAAATAAGCTTTAACTAAATAAACATAATAATCAATTTAAATAGTGTTGATGACATCCATGATAAAATTGATGAATTTAGATTTAACAGGATCACGACGAAAGAAATTAACGTATATCAGGCCGACGTTTCGTTTTATTAGTTAAAACTTCTTCAAGGCTAAAAAGCCAAACAATGGTATGGAAATTGAACAAAAATTTTTACATACATACAACTCTTTGAAGTTGTATATTTAAAAAAAAGTTGTATGTACCTATGTAAAAAATATTGTACATTTTCCATATCATTGAATGTCTCTTTAGACCTGAAAAAACTTTAATAAAGCGAAACGTCGGCCTGATAAACGTTAGTTTCCTTCGTCCTGATCATGTTAAATCTAAATTCATCAATAATAATCGATATCTCGGTATCCCGATTTCTGGCAGCTGCTGACTTTGCAAGTTTTTTAAATTGAAATCTGCTACTATATATTTATTAACATAAAAACTGTAACTAAAAAAAATAATTTCTTAAAATCACTGACAATTCTGTTAATTTTTGACGTCTTTTTAGGTATGCTATTTTTAAATATTCCACTATCCAGCAGACGCTAGTATACGACAGGCTAGATGCAAGACTCTTGTTAAATTTTGAACAATCAGTAAACTCTTGCATTTTTTGACCATAAGCTTTCCGACTATTATTGCTAAAAGTCTTAAAAGCAAGCTATGCTACAATAAATAACAAAAACTTTTAAAGTTTAAAGCTAAGGCGCAGCCGAGCGGCCGATTCTACCAGTTTACCTTTTTTTTAAGAAAGATTTGCTGTTTGACAGTTAACTTCATAATTTTGTGTCAACTAAAAAATTCTGAACGGCTTTAAAGCGTTTACTTTACTGTGTGATATTTAGTGTCGATTGGCGAAAAAATAGTTTATTTGTGCAGGTTTAAAAATATTTAGTAAAAATATGTAATTACATGACTATTGTTATTTAAAATACGAGTTATTAAATTAAAAATTTAAAAAAGGTGAATTAAATTATGCAATATTAAAAAAAATCGGTAGCAAATATAGATAAAGCAAATCAAAAAACATAAATCTACATCAAAACACAAGTAATACTTTGTTAAACAGTTTCCAATTATTTTTTGCTAGAAGGACAAGATAAAACTGTTCTAAACATTTTTTCTATTTAAATCAGCAAACGTAACAGATTTAAATCTGCAAAAGCTAAATTGTAGTAAGCTGTAATACCTGTAGATTGATGTGGTAAATATTATACGAAACAAACTCATTGATTCTTCTGAAAAAAATATAATGTGAAGCTTGAATTTAGAGGAATAATGGAGAACAGACCTTGAAGAACAAAATTAGCTGAATTAGAGTAAGCTTTGGTTTGTCATATTTTTAAAAGCATTGCTCTATCAGTTAAAAACACATAGCCAACTCTAACTCAAGAGATATGCGTTCTTACCGTTTAATTACTTTTGGAAACTCTCTAGTTAAAAGTATTGACCCAACAAAACCATTAACAGCTATACCATCAGCTAATCGATTGTTTGGAAGTAAAAAACAAGAAAAACAACCTTTAATCTGCTGTAACAGTAAATTTTAATTAAGCTTTAATCTTCTTGTACAAATTATTTAGAAGAATAAAAAATATAATAAGAATAAAGTAAAATAAAATATAAAAATATAAAAGAATAAAAAAACAAAAAAATAAGTGTTTAAAGTTATAAAAAAAAGAATGTAAAAAATAAAACTAAAATAAAAAACCTATAAAAAAAGAGTGTAAAATCAATTTCAAAACGTTAAAAGAGAAATAAAACGATATCATCCAAAATCAGCCTTAGAAATTAACAAAACGCAATATCCATTCCGATGGTGGGATCTAAAACCAATTAATATATGTGTTCTTGAGATTTGTTATTAAATTTTGGCATAAGTATAAATAGATGGTTATTTTTTCGTTAATAAAAAAGTTAAAAACACGTTAAAATAGGTTATCAGCACGACAAAATTTTTACAGTAAAGACTCTCTGTAGTTTTCTAACGAGGTTTATATCTTGTTAGTTCTGGTGCCGCTGCCTTTCAGCGTGTAAGCTAGTGGGGCAGCTAAGTAATGTCAGGAACTTTACTCAGACAGGAGCAAGTTAAAGTAATTTAGTTATCTAATTAATCCTTTAGATTTGATTTAATTTACTTATATCTACTAGATTACTTCATTTTTTTTAGATTTCAGAAATAAATAAGAAGTAGATTTTTCTAAAATTTAATGTATATTAAAATAAAAGCAAAATTTTGTTTGGAGTCACTGAAGTGTATTAAATAGACTTTAATAACAATAAAACAAATTGAGCTTTTGTAGAAAACAAATTAGTGTGTTTTTTGAGATTAGTTTTGTTATTTGTGTCGGTTTTTTTGTGAAAAGGAGCAATGATAAGCGATTGCGACATCTCCGAGACTGAAAACCAATGTGGCAATTCAGAAGAAGCGTGGTGCATTAGGTTTTCTGCGTTAATTCCTGAAAAATGCCGAAAGCTCTACGAAAATAAAGACTTTTCAAGAAGTGTGGACAAAGATAGATATTTTAGAACAGGAGTGACAAATTAGAAGGTAAAAATCTAGGACCGTGGCGGAGAGTTATATCAAAGTTTGGCTTCAAGATAAACTAAAACTGCAAAAAAATAGTAGTAATAATAGTAAAACTAGCGGAGTGGTAATAGTAGTTTTAATTTTAATAATAATAATAAAAAAATGACTAAAAACTGCAAAAAAAACTAGTGGCAGTAATAATAACAGTGGGACAGTAATATTAATAAACTAAATTAATAAAAAATATATTAGTAATAAGTTTATTAATATTATCAATATTAATAAACAAATAAATCTTATTATTGGGTCTTCTATGTAAGTTTAAATAAAAAATAAAACGTAAAACTCCCACTAACACCAAACTTTTTTATCTGATACGATGCACGTTTCGACAACAAAGTTGTTATCCTCAGGTAGAAATTAATACTCAAAACTAAGCAGTTTTAACAAGAAGATTATAGCATCCAGTAAAAACAACTTTCTGTTATAGAAACAGACAGTAAATTGTCAAAAATTGATTATTCCTGCAAAAAACTTTTAAAATTGCTTTCCCAATATCAAAATTGTGTAAAGCTTGTCCTTAATTAGTTTGACCAGGCTTCATATTTTATGGAAGCGCTCAAACTGTGAAAATGTAAACAACTAATTTCAGAATCAACAAAAAATTACACGATTATCATTTCCTGAATTGCAAATTTCCATTAAAAAAAACAAACACTCGGATCTTTGTAAACAGCTTTTGCTTAATATAGAAATTTATATACATCGTATAAATTTCCATTTTTTTTTTCTAGTCATAAGATAAAAATTACTGGCATAAAACAAATTACAGTTCTCATTATATTTTTCGATAAAATAAAGCAATTACTGAATTAGGATGTAGGTGGTGTAGCCTTCCGCAATTACTCGAAATAATTAAGTAAAAATCAATTTGAGCCTCTGAAAGCATTTCTCGAGCTTTATACTTCTTAATTTGACAATAATTGACACATTTGCCAAGTTCAATTTCCCGAGGAAGTTTATAGAAAAACAGAAGCTTTTTTCAATTTAAAGTTTGATGCTTTTAAAGTAACATACCCAATGTCAAATCATATATTGCGAATGTCAACATTTCACGTATGTAAACACGTTTTTTCTCATCTGTACTATCTCCAGAGACATGTTCCATGTTTACTGTATCAATGCCCCACTTCCACAAGTATTTCCAACACGATGTGCAGTACATGTTCAAAATTTTCTACACATATTGTATTGCTAATTTTAGTCCAACATTGTTTCATTAAAACCTCACGTACACAGCTTTATGCGCTCTAAATGTAATTTACAAACATCAAGTAGTCACATAATTACAAGGAGCAACAATTTAATAAAAGAGAAAATTTATTTGCTTTACTCGTTTTATCAATTTTAATGAAATTCGGGAAACGTGAGAACGAAAAGTTTTGAAACTTTCAATTAGAAATTGAGGAAGTTTTGCTATTTTTAGGTAGACGGAATTGAACTAAATCCGGCTGTGAAGATATCGAGATTACATTGAAGCTGTTAACACTTCAATTAACACGTCTATACAACAAATTTCAGTTTAATCTACGTTATGAATTCCGCCCCAACTCAGCCACAAAAAAAAATGTTTCCTCGTGCTTTGGTCCCATACATCACTCCAATAATGCGTTTCGTTTTCCAGAATGAAGTACAAATCGAAGTAGCAATGGAGCGCTTCCTTTATCCTTCGTCTAGTAAATTTTAAGACCACTTTTTGTGTTTCCATCCGACCGATCATGAATGAATTTGACGGCGTTGATAATTTTACCGAAGACGGAATGTCAACAACAAGCTTCTATCTCGACTCTGCTAACGATTCAGTCCAACACAATGAAACTGACTTTGGGTTTGAATATGAGGAATATATCTATGACAAAGTGTACATCCGGATCATCTTTATCTCGCTCTACACCGTCGTTTTCTGTCTGTGCTTTTTCGGTAAGTGGACAATTTTTAATTTAATTGGAATCGGTTTCATTTCCGCGATAAATCTAATTTGTGTCGCCTGGAATCACATCAATCAAATTTCGGTTCAGCTAGATTTCTACAAGACTAATCATCACTAAAATAAATCGATAATAAGTTAAGTTTGACGTCATTACAACATTACAAAAACACTGCCATCATCATCAAGCTCTGATCAATAACAATGGACGTCAAAATTGACAAAAACATTTTAAATGACCCGAATTATTACTTTTCCGATAAAAATACTCCAGCTCAATGAAACTATGTATAACAACTTCATTCATAATAATATAACATTAGATATAAAAAGAAAAATTTTTGATAATTATGTTGAAAACAGTTCAATGGATCGCTTTCAGACGAATTAGGCAATCATGCAGTCTCTGGACAACAATTTCTTATAGAAAATTCAGAATTTTTTACTGTTTCCGCTATAGCAGATTATTTAGACATATCCTTAAACTAGATTTTTTAAAACTGTTTTGTGTAAATGAATTATTAAAATTTGTAAAAAAAATAATTGACTGTCTATTCTTGACTCAATTTAAAAGTTATTGACAATCTAAAAAAAGTTTAAATTTAAAAACAAAATTTTTAAACTACTTGTGTTTTAGGAATATTTTGGTTAGAATTTTTAAGTTTTTTTATACTTAGAGATATACTGTACTATACCAAATACCGTAATGTAATCATAAAATATAATACAGTAGAACCTCGATTAACTGTGTGTGGAAAATCCGGTAGCCAGGTTTTCTGTGCGCTTATTTAGAGCTGGATAAAATTATTAATAATCGTAAAAAAATTAATCGATTAATCACTTTTCGATTTGACTACCAAAAGTAATTGATTATCGATTCTTTGACTAGTCGATTTTTGAACTAAATCGATAATCACATAATATCATCTCCAACGACTTTTTAGAAATACTCATATCATTTAAATTCGTATAAGAATAAAAATTGAACAAGTTTATATTAGAAAAAAACGACAAAATACAAGAAAAAAGTTTTTTTCACTAATTCAAAGACAACTATTTTAATTTAAATCCTTAAAACGTTAAAATTTTGTTTTTTTTTATTGTTTTAGTAGTGTTTTAAATAGTATATTAAAGAACGCGTTTTGAAAAGTCATCTTTGTGGCACGAATTCAAGTTTATAAAACGAGCGCGAGCGCGAATTTTTATAAAGAATAAGTGCCACAATGACTTTAAACAACAAGTTCTTTATGCTATTTTTTCTACTTTACGTGTTTTACGTAATTTTTAAGTAAAAAAGTTAATTATTTAATCTTTAGGAACTTTTGCGTTAATACGAGACAGTTGGTAATAAAAATGTCACTAAAGTGTCAATGAAGTCATTGAACTTTAAAATATTTTCAAATTTGTCTAAAATTCTGTGCAAGTAACTCACAAATGGTTCTTTTTTACCTACCGTATCGGTTATTGATTGAATAATCTAATTGGCATTAACACAGTAAGGAAAATCTCCATTTATCTCTAAATTCCCACTCCATTTGCGGTTCTCAGCGACTCCTTTCATTTTATCGTTATTTTAGTCAAGCAGATTTATACACTCATCTAGCAAATAACTTGTAAATTATCAAATGCTATGGATGTTGTAAATCGTCAAAATAAAGGCTCTAAACTTTATTTTAGTTTCAAGTTTCATTTTAAAGCTGTTCTAACTTCAAAAGCTGAAGTTTGTCGCATGTCCACCGCCGCTTGTTCCACCCCACTTTCAAATATTTTATAGATTAATTGCGACACACACACAAAAAACACTTTGTTGAGGAATACTGCTGGTCATCAAGTGCAACAAAATTTATTCGAATATAATTACTGTAATCTCATCGCTCACAGAAACGTGATGTTTCATTTCAGCGATAGCGGGTTACACGGTGTTACCAATCCGAAAACAGTAAATTGCACTAGCTGTTACCGCACGCAATTTGGGTGCGGAATTGGCTATTACCGCACCCAAATCGGACTCTGTTACCGACGTAAAGTAGAAAAAAGTTTTTATCTCACTAGTGACTTAATAGTCATTTTACTTATCTAATATAGCTAATAAATGTTGTACATATACAGAATGTTCCTTAATGATGGGCGAATATTTAAGAGTGTGAATCTACATGAAAAATTAATGTTAGTTTGCTTTATAAACTATTGTCCAAAAATGTTTTCTTACAAAAACTCGGGGTGTTGAAGTTTAAGGGAAAAAATGGAAATTAATTAATATTTTTAGAACCGCTTCAGATATTTCAGTGATATTTATTTAGTACGTAGTGAAAGTTAATAAAGGTGCATATTTTTCAATGCAATTTTTTTTTAGCTTTAACAGTGGCGTGCGTACGGGTATTAACTTTAATATTTTTTAAGAAAAAAATGGTACACTAATGTTTTTTTTTTCCAAATAAGAATTATTTTTAGATTCCCCGTTCAATTTAAAACATAAGATCTCTCTTGAGTTGTTTTCCTTCGATGCGCCAATTTTGAGTAAAAGAACTTGCAAAATTACTATTAATCTAATTGAAAAAATTAAATACATTAGGGGTAATAAACAACAACTGACAACATAAACATAGCATTAAAATCAACGAAATGATTACAAAAATTGTTGAAAATTGCCCCCTTCACTTAGTATGCATGCTTCCGCTCTCCTTCTCATGGAATTGCGCACTCGTTGAAATATCCATGGAGTGTACTTTATTCTATCACAAGCTGCAACTATTCTTTATCTTAATTCTTCTACAGTGTTAACGAGAATTGTGTACACTAGAGTCTTAAGAAAAATCTAAATTGCTGAGGTCTGAAGACCTTGGTGGCCATTCTTAAAGCTCACGGCGTCCAATCCAACGATTTGGATAAAAAAATTGTAAATAATTACGAACCACTACACTGGAATGCGCTGGTGCACCGTCATGCATGTACAACATATTGTTTCTTATTGCTAACGGAACATCATCAAGCAGCAAAGGGAACTGTTGGTGAAGAAAATTGAGGTAGGTCTGTTCGTCAAGTCGTCCCAGCAAAAAGAATGGGCCAATAGAGTGGTTGTCAATAGTTCCTGCCCAAACGTTAACCGAAAATTGGTGTTGGAAGTGGGTTTCGGTTACGGCATAGAGATTTTCTTCTGTCCACAAATGATTATTGTAAAAATTCTGAATGGCATTTCTAGAAAAATTAGCTTCGTCTGTAAACAGAATCATTGATTCAAATTGCGGATTTTGTGTAATATTTTGAAGATTCCACTGACAAAGGCCACACGTCTTGGAAAATCAATGAGAAGTAATGCCTCTACTGTAAAATATGGTAAGGATATAACAAAAAATCCACTAAAATTCTCTAAACAATTTCATGACAAATATTTAAGTGTCTAGCGATCTTCCTCGTACTTGTTTCAGGATGTTCTTCGTGCAGCACTGCTTCCTCAATTTCAGGTGTTCCCACACTTAGAGATCTACCTTTAGATTTTCCTTTTCGGACAGAACCAATTTCAACAAGACGACGTTGAATATTAGAAAAGGTTCTACTATCGGGCAAAGCACGACCGGGATATCGCTGGTGATAAATACGTCTGGCTCGCTCACTATTACCCTAGGCAAGGCCATATACGTAATGCATTTCCGCCATTTCTGCATTTGAATAATTCACTATTTTTAACAAGATTGTAAAAACTAAAAAATGAAAAAGATGTCACAGCGAACAGATTTGAATAACAGAGACTTACTAGAGACAGTCAGATGTCAAAATCCAGTGACATATTCCAGAGCAACTAGATATTTATTGCTAAATTGCATTCTTCAATTATTACATTAATTTTCTTAGACAATAAAACGGTTTTTATTTTTTTACTCAAAAATGGTGCATCGAAAGAAAACAACTAAAGAGAGATCTTATGTTGTAAATTAAACGGGCAATTCAAAAATAATTTTTATTTAGAAAAAAACCATTGGTGTACTACTTTTTTCTTAAAAAATATCGAAGTCAATATCAGTACGCACGCCACTGTTAAAGCTAAAAAAAAAAAAATGCATTGAAAAATATGCACCTTTATTAACTTTCACTACGTACTAAATATCACTAAAATATTTGAAGCGGTTCTAAAAATATTAATTAATTTCCATTTTTTCCCTTAAACTTAAACACCCCGAATTTTTGTAAGGAAACATTTTTTGACCATAGTTTATAAAACAAACTAACATTAATTTTTTATGTAAACACGAATTGACCATAATACTTTTTCATTGTTAGACCTAATTTTTATAAATACTAATGCAGAAATTTTATATAGCGGTGTAGTTAATATGCACCATATTTCTGATCATGAATTGATATATGTTAAATTTTATGGTCCAAGTATCTCAAAAAAAGAAAAAATATACTTTTACCGAAATTTTAATAATATAAATATTAATGTGTTACATAATGACTTAAACTCGTTACCAATATATAGAGTAACAGAAATAACAGGCTTATGGGCTGATTTCAAGTTGAGATAATACCGGTAGTATCGCAAATTTTAATACTTTTTCATGACAACAGCGAATCACAACCTCGAATTTGTTTATGTTTTCATGGAAACGAAGATACTATCGGTATTATCTTATACTTGAAATCAGCCCCTTAGACGATAAGGTTAGTTTTTTCAATACTATACTATTTTTATTAAATAAACACTGTCCTGTCTTAAAAATTAAAAGTGCAAAGCCATATACACCTTGGCTAACTGATAATTTAAAATTATTAATGAAGTTACGCAATAAAGCTAAAGCTAAATACAAAAAAACAAAAACAAAAAGTAATTGGGAATACTATAAACAATTAAGGAATTTTACTTACTGTGCTATTAAAAAAGAAAAGAAGGCTAACATGGTTTTTAATATAAAACAGAGCAATTTAGGGGTAATCTGGTCCGAACTGAAAAAGCTTAACATTCTATCCAAAAAAACAAACGATTTCCCTAATAACATTAGTGCTGATTCAAACGAATTTAATCTATTTTTCAGCAATTCACAAGTTATTAGCAACAGACATAAATCAGATATAATATCGTTTTACAAAAATAATATAAAAAATATTATTGATACAAAATTTCGCTTTAAACCTGTAAACGAAAATAAAATATTAGAAAAACTGAATACTATTTTATCACCAGCAATAGGATCGGATGATATTCCAATTTTATTTATAAAAATGTGTTGCCCTTATATACTACCAATTTTATTGCATATAATAAACTTTTGTATTGAAACCGGTTCTTATCCTAACCAATGGAAACAATCAATTATTAAACCAATTCCAAAAGTAAAAACTCCCAAACATGTGCAAGATTTCAGACCCATTAGCATCTTGCCAGCAGTTTCCAAGATATTTGAAAAAATTATTGAAGAACAACTTAGAGATTTCGTAAATAAACATGGTCTTCTTCCAGAAATCCAATCAGGTTTTAGACCTCAGCATAGTTGTACAACTGCTTTATTAAAGATTAGTGATGATATTATCCAAGCGACAGACTCTTGAAGAGTAACATTACTACTGCTACTTGATTACAGCAAGGCTTTTGACACAATGCAACATGATGTCTTCCTGTCACTGCTTAATTATTTAGGGCTTCATTGCTCAGCAATAACTTTAATTGAAAATAATTTGACAGGAAGACGTCAGTTTACTAAAATAAAAAGTGCTTGCTCTGAGAGTCTACCGATCTTGATAGGAGTTCCTCAAGGCTCTATTTTAGGCCCGCTGTTTTTTTCCTTATATATCTATATAATAAATCCTGCAATGTCGGACCACCTAGGCCTAAGTTATCATCTTGACAAATCTTACCACAATAATTTGTTAAAACCTTTTTATAAATATCATGTGTACAGGCCAATCACCGCTAATGGCAAAATTACTTTTTACAATCTGCTTGAACAAATAGACTGGTCTTTCGTAAGTCAGGATAGTGATGTTAACCTTTTATTTCAACAGTTTATCGAAATTATTCAGGAAAAATATTTTCTTGCTTTTCCTGAAAAACGCTTTCGCAACAAAAATACTCAGCCAGTAAAATGGTTTAACGCCGATCTTAGAAAAATGAGAGAAAACGTAAGATTACTTGATGAAATTTATAAAGAAAATAATTCTGATGAATCAAGAGAAGCAAGAAATAGTTATCGTAAAATCTATCGTACTGCTATTAACAATGCCAAGAAAAAAGCTCATGATAAGTTTATAAATTCTGCCGCCTGCAAAACTAAAGCAATGTGGAGTGTTATCAATAGCAAATGTAATAATGCTTTTAACAACGCAAACTCTAACTGTGATATTAATGTTAATGATTTCAATAAGTACTTTACGTCAATTGCCTGTGATATTATAAAGACACTGCCACCAAAGAGTAATGATCCCGTGATAAGTATGTTTTTAAATAACTGTGATATTAAGTGTTATAATGTTTTTAAGTTCAATCAAGTATCTTCTAGTCTAGTCAGAGATATTATTTCAAAGCTAAAATCTAGTAAAGCCAAAGATTTTTATGGATTCAATGTAATCTTACTCAAAGCTGTGGTTGATATTTTAATTAGTCCGTTAACTAAGTTAATCAATAAGTGTATTAGTTCTGGCATTTTTCCAAACTGCTTAAAAAAAGCCTTGATAATACCCATATTCAAAAAAGGTGACTCTGGATCACCAAGTAATTACAGACCAATCTCGTTGCTTCCTGTTTTTTCTAAGGTTTTAGAAAAGATTATGGCTTTACAACTAACAGATCATTTTGAGAAAAATAAAATTTTTGTAAAAAATCAGTTTGGATTTAGGAAATCACTCTCCACTCAGGATGCATTGCTTTCATTTGTCAATTTTGTTGAAAAATGTTATAATAAAGGCGAATATCTAATGGCCGAATTTCTTGATCTATCAAAAGCATTCGATTGTGTATCTCACACCATACTCATACGCAAACTATTTACCTATGATTTACATCCATTGAGTTGTAGATTGATAACATCTTTCTTAACCAATCGGTATCAAAAAGTCGTTTGCAACGGTAGTCAATCTCACGAGTTGCCCATTAATATCGGGGTGCCACAGGGTTCAATTCTGGGACCTCTTTTGTTCATAATATTTATTAACGATCTTCCTGGCCACCTCTCCGAGAGCAGCTCTGTGATATACGCCGATGATACAAACATCTGTCTCTCTGGTGACAATTTAGAACACCTTAGGAGGGTAAGTCAAGATGAACGATCTAAGGCTTTTGAGTGGTTTGGCAATAATGGGCTCTCAATAAATGTTGACAAATGCATTAAAAAAGTATTCACTCTTAAACGCCCAAATAACGATATCAGTGAAGAGGAATTATTTGGTGAAAATAAATTTCTTGGTCTTACTCTCGACTCATTTCTATTATGGAAAAAGCATGGTGAAACTCTATGCAACAATATCAGTAAAACCATTTTTCTTCTACGAAATCTATCCAAGTTTGTCTCTCAGGAAACTCTTAAAATTGCCTATTATGGTTTAATTCAAAGTCAACTAATGTATGGAATCTTAATTTGGGGCCATGCTTCCTGTCGTCACCAAGTATTTTCTCTACAAAGACGGGCTATTCGCATTATTTATGGACTAGACTATCGCGACGATTGCAGACAAGCATTTAAAGATTTAAAAATTCTGACTTTTCCTTGTTTGTATTTACTTCAATGTTGTACGTATGTTAAGGACAATTTATCTATGTTTAATACACACAAAAATATTCACAGTTATAACACTCGTAACAATGAAAATCTAGTTACTAAATATGCACGAGTCTCTAGAACGCAAAGTGGCACAGGATTCCATGCAATAAAATATTATAATTGTTTACCTAATGCTATAAAAAATATGCCGCTCAAACGGTTCAGAACCGAACTTAAGGAAAGTCTGTGTAATGAAGCGTTTTATGATTTCCATGAGTTTTGTCTGTATTTTAGAAATGTGTAACTATTTTATATTTATCTTGATGACTGTTCTTGATGACTGTATATTCTTTCTGTTCAATTTCATACTTATTGTTTTACTGACGTGTGTAAAATACTAATGTATTCTAAACACCAAATAAAATTATTATTATTATTATTATTATTATCTCCTTAATACTAAACTACATTAAATACTGTCGGATTCACTACTACGCAGATGATATTCAGCTATATTCGTCATTTAACATTGAGGATTTCACATAGACGTTGCAAAGAATACAACAAGATATAAATACACTTTCTTCTTATTCAGGAGCTCTTGGACTTACAATTAACCCATCTAAATCGGTGATTCTTTTATTTGGAAACAAAACTGATAGAAATTTAGTGTTACATGAAATAAATGTTACAGTTAATGGTTTGAAAATCCCGATCAAAAATGAGGCAAAAAATTTGGGCTTAGTTTTGGATACTAACCAGCGCTTTAATACTCATGTTAATAACTGCCTTCGGAAAGAATATGGTGCACTTAAACGGTTGTATAGTTGTAGAGAATTTCTAAATTTTCAATCAAGAAAACTACTTGCGGACATCCTTGTATTGTCCCAATTTAACTATGCTGATGCCATATATGGTTGCTGCCTAGACCATAATAATAAAAGAAAAATACAAGTTGCACAAAATTCTTGTTTAAGATTTATTTTTGGAATTTCCCGTTATGAACATATATCTCATAAATTAAAAGAGATCGGTTGGTTGCCTATGGAAAAAAGGAGAACATTACATGCAGCTTGTCACGTTTTTAAAATAATTAAGTCCAAAGCTCTACAGTATTTAGCTAAAAAAATTACTTTTCGCACCGATGTACATAATATCAATATTAGGCGTAAGGACTTACTTTCTGTCCCCTCCCACAAAACTAAATTATTTAAACGGTCTTTTTCTTATCGTATTGTGAACATGTTTAACAATATCCCGTTTTGTGTTACAAACGTCACAGTCAAGACATTTAAAACAAAATATTCTTTTTTCTTGAGTAATAGTTAGATTGAGTTAACAAAATATTTAGATAACGTTTTAATACCATTACTTAATTTATTTGAGTTTATTACTTCTAATTATAGAGCGATAGCATATATTTGTTCTTTTTGCACTACTTTTATTTTATTTCTATTTTTAAAGGAACTTATGGAAGATCAGAATGTTGCGTCACCATCATAACTGAATAAGTTCCTTTGGATTTTCTTTGATTTTGCTCTTCTTTGTATGTGTACTATTGTAAGGTTTAATTTATGTATTTATGTATCAAAGAAAATAAACATTATTATTATTATTAAATTCACACCCTTAAATATTCGCATATCATTAAAGAACACCTGTATATAAACATTTTGGAAGATAAACAATAATTTTCTGCAACAAAAATTTGTATTAAATTGTAACAATATAAATATGTAAATAAAGCTATAAATAAAACACTGTTTACAATAATTTATGTTTTTATTGCATTTTAAATGAAATTGAGACTTACGAAAATAAGTAAGAAAGTAAGAAATGTTTTAGTTTTCTTCAAATTGACAGCGTAAGAGGTTGTCTATCTTGAATAAGAAATTCGAATATTGCAGCTAACAAATAGTTGATTAAAAATGAGCATAATTAGGGGTTTATTGTATAGAAGCGTTGGATAAATAGTCTCTAAGAGAAAAAAAATGTAAAAAGTAATTTTTTATAGATAAAATCATATTTATTTTAAATAGGTAACCCCAATTTATCACATTTCCGATAAAAATAAATGTTTCAACTCAATAAAATTATCTAAATAATTTTCATTCATAATAAAACGTTATAAAACCAAAAAATAAAAATTTTAAAATCCTGTTGGAGACAGTCCAATTAGAGTCTTCACTGCAGTATAAATCAAATTGTGCATTCTGACATTTCCTGCGGCTCTTTTTAACGAGAAGCGTCAAAATTTAATACCAGACTCCGATCTGACTAAAGAACGCAATATTTGATTAAAACAAGAGTATGTGGATCAAGAATGCATTTCGAGAAATTAATTTAAATCGTTGAAAAGTAGGTCATCCCGAATGGCAGTTTTACAAATAAACAAGGTGTCGGGACAAAACTATTGTAGAAGTTTGTAAAACACATAAAACATGAGCTTCATGGTCCATAAAAAGCTTTCGACAAGATTTTCTCTCAGGAATATCGTAGATAACGTCCAGCTGTTCGATTTAATGGGAGTTCTTTTCACTTAACTGCATTAAAAGATTGTACTTGTTTTAAATAAAAATAAGCTAAACGGATTGTTTTTCGATGTTTAAACTATTTTCAAATAGCATCTAATAGCAAAAACAATCAATTTGTTTATTAAATGCATCCAATATGTTGTTTTATAGAGAATTAAGTATCTAATCCATAACAAATTATTGTTTTATAACTGTTTGTTCACTGTTATACGTAAAGCTTTCCGTAAAAGCTCTAAGCTTTAAAATTTGTTTGAAACAACTGCTGGTGTTTGTTTTAAATTTAATCAAGTGAGTGTTGCGTTTTCCAAAAATTGTATAATTTTGAATTAAATTAAAACTTTAGCTGACTAAACTCTACTTGAAAGTTCTGTGCAGTTTTCGTAAACAATCTTTGAAAAGTTATAGGAAAAGTTGTAAATTTTGGACAAACGTTTCGTGAAATCGTAGATCAAATGATCCAAAATGTGTTATAAACGCTTATCGAATGTCTAGACACGGAGCTTACAATTAATTATTGACATGTCAGGCATGAATTTGTGGCTAGTAAATCACCTCGATACAGACGCCAATTAATCAACTTTCTCAAGGTCTGTCCCAACTTTGCAAGTTCGTAATTTTAGCTAAATGCAAGTTGCAATTTGAAATTTAAATTCTAGAAAAATTGTTATTTAAATTTGCATTTTAAATGCTCGGGAAATTGCGTTTTTAAAATTGTCTATTTTTCATTTTAACTAAATCAATTAAGAAATATTAGAATTTTGAATTTTTGTCTAGACAACAGTATAGAAATGAATCAGTATAAACAGCTGATAAAAACTTGTCAAAAAGCTACCATCCTTTCACGTTAAATGTGTAAGATGGAGCCACTGATTTTTAAATTTTTAGGCAACTAATAATGCACAATTTAAATCTAAAATGTTATAACTGTAAATAAATTAAAATAAAAGATATTTTAAACGTTGTTTGACTCTTGTTTTTTAATTATTTATTATAATATTTACAGTTATAGCCCTTTAAATTTAAATTAATGTATTATCAGTTACCTATAGTAAATCTAAAACTCAGTGGCTCCATCTTACAGATTTAACTTGAAAGAATGCTAGCTTATTGAGTCTTCAATTTTTATCAGTCGTCCATACTAAATTATTATACTGTGGTCTAGACGAAATTTTTTGTGTACTAGTTCTGTTTTCTAAGAAATTATAAACTAATTAAACTACATAAATTTTTATTTTCTAAACCATTCAAAAATTAGGTCATTATTGTTATTTACAATGTGAAGATTGTTTCAAATTACATAATTAAATAACAATAATAAAAATAGTGGAAAATATGTGCTTCTTATAACTTGTTTTTAGTGTATTTTCTTGTGTAATTGTACTTGTTACAAAATGGAAGTTCAGCAATAAATCGAGAATTATCCTGCGGATGCAGACTATTGCTGATATCAGGTATTACCCACAGTCACCTGATCAAATAACTAAGTTAGCTGCGAGAGAGTTGATGAACTAATAACAGGTTGCCATTGCCAATCAGTCGATAATGACAATCAACGAAGTATGTTAAAAATTCAAAGTTAGGTATAGTCGATCTCACTATAGCAATAGTTAAAATAAAAAATCACTTGTATATTGAGGACGCGTTGCAAAATAATAGAAGTTAAAAAAATATCAGACATCTTACCCTACATTTAAACTTAATAAAAATAAAAGAAATAAGTCAGAAAGTTAAGACCCTAATACATAATTCAAAAAGTAAAATGCTTCGAAAATTGAGTAGATCCAAAATTAACTTGATAAACTTTTCAGTTAAGAGGAGTATGGACTAATTTCTCTAGTATAGGGATTCAATGTAAACGCGCCAATCTGTAGCTTGTTTATTTATAGAAATAAATAAAAACGGTTTTGTCTACGAGTATTGTAATAACATGAACTACATTTTGACTTTTTTAAATTTTTAATTTTAATGATTTTTTAATTATTATTTTATCTTATTTATAAACATTTTTTTAAAAATCGCTTCCAGTCATTTTGTAGTTAATAATCAGAAGAATGATTGTGCCAAATTTCGTTAAAATATTTTTATAAATAAAAGTGCTACAGATTCGCGCGTTTACATTGGAATTCTCATAAGAGAAATTACCTCCATACTCCTCTTAAACTTGCTATATTTATATAGCCTTTGTCCAACCAGAGTATACATAATTGAATACATAAAAATAACTTATTTTACATTTACAGTATGTACACTTTAAACAAAAATCAAATTTAATGAATAAAGTGCAATAAAAATTACAGATTTAAGAAAACTTTGAATCATGCACGTTTAACTTCTTTCAAAATTCAAATTGTTGTTTTTTCAGTTTCTCTAAAATTATATCTCTGTACGAAACATTTCATTCTTTAGTTTTTTCAATGCTAATTTGAGTTCTAATATACTTTAAATTTCAGAAATTATCATTTCCACAAAAAAAATGTAAAAGCTGAATTTAATTGGTAGAAATTATAGTAGAGTAGTCACGTAGTATTGTAGCATCAAGATATATAAGGCAGAGGAACTGAGATGAAAGAGAAACTGAGAATATAGACGACCAATCCGATATTTAAATGCAAACTGGTTTCATCATATTTGAATCATCGCTAGTTTACTTTGATACATCACAGATGTTTTACAGGGTTGGCATTAAAGTGATTTACATAAAAAACATGGTCTATTTTTTTGTAGAACCGAACCAAAAACAAATAAGATGCACACACATTTGACCATCACCGTCACCGGCAAAACTGAATTAAAGCGTAAACTTAAAGCTAACCCTGTTCAAAGGCACAGCTGCACTTCTGTAATCAGTTAGTTACGAAATGTTGACATTAATTGCCTAGTTGGATAATAATTATTTTACGCTTTGTTCCATCGAAAACAAAGCTGGTTAACTATATCAACCGGACCGGACAAGGCACGCAGTGAAAACCTGATGCGTCTCAACCGTAGAGACCTTCAGTTAGTGGTAGGCATGTACACAGGACATTGCCTATTAAAAAGACACCTGCACGTCATCGGACTCAGCGAGGACGAGATTTGCAGAGGTTGTGCTGAAGATGAGGAAACTCCTCTTCATATTCTCTGCTACTGTCCTGCTTCTGCAAGCATCAGAGATTTACACCTGGGCTCTCGATATCTGAAGCCCAGTGCTGTCGAGAAGGCTCCTGCAGACAAGGTACTGAGCTTCATCAGAGGCACAGGGCTACTGCAGTAGTGCTATTTCGAGAGGTTTGCATATAATGAGCGTAGGCCTCGGTGGACGGCTCGCGATGCGGGCCCCTCTTGTTCAAAAAAAAAAAAAAAAACTATATCAAGGCCTCGTGACGACTATTAAATTTTACGACTTAATGACAAAAAAGAGTCTTCAAAAAATTGTCTGAGGCGAGCCTTATAAACATTGTACCGACAATGTTTATAGTCTAAACTCTAAAACAAATTTATTTAACGCAGAAAAGTGCTAAAGAAGTTGAAGAACAGTAAAGCATCAAAATACAGGTCAATCGGAGCAAATAATTGGATGCAATATACGGTAGAGCAAAACAATCAGGTTATTGAAAAAACTACGGTACAAAAAAAGTTACAAGAAAAAAAAAGTGACAAAAAGTTGCGCCAATAATAGCAATTTAACAGAAGTCTTTCCTTTTTACTGAATATTGCTAAAACTTCCCTCGTTCTCAAGAAAGTATCACACTAATAAAACTCTAGATCTATTGTGCTCTCGAGAGAAAGATGATCACTGTTCTAATATTCAACTACTTGAGAAAAGCTCTAAAAAAACTTATTTAGATTAGAACAGTCGCCTAACTGAAGACAAGAAGAGCTCAGCCACTAACTCGGTTTCAAAATAAAGTTCTTTCAAAATCTTGGTATTTTTTATTT
This sequence comes from Tribolium confusum, assembly GCA_029207805.1. Lineage (NCBI taxonomy): Eukaryota > Metazoa > Arthropoda > Insecta > Coleoptera > Tenebrionidae > Tribolium > Tribolium confusum. Next base: position 6,586,982 of record JALGAY010000004.1, read on the forward strand.
ATTGGTATTATATTTCTTAGTTTTTAAATTATTTTGTTTATAGTAAATATCATAAATGTCAAAAATTTTTGTGCTACTTCTTAATTTGTTGTAGACACATCAATTCTTTTAATAATTTTTTAAAGTATCGTTTCCATTAGTGTATAGCAACTGTATCTCTGTTGGTCAGTATTTATCCTGTTTTATGTTTTTATTTCGTCTTAGGTGTTTAGTATTTTGTAGAAAAGTTTTTTATTTTTTACTTGTTTTTACTTTCTTTCTATGTAATTTGTTTTTCTTGTATCACTATTGCTTTAGTTTTTTTTTCCTTTAAGTTTGTAGCTCAAATCACGACTACTATCGTTTTCTTAATTAAATATCCTTTTTACTTTTTATTTTTTGTCTCACTCTCTTCCATATTTGTTTATTCTATCACGCCGTTTGCATTCTGATTCATTACCAGACTTATGAGACAAAGAAATGTCACGGCGGGAAATCCAAGCGGTGCGATCGCTACACATTGGCGCGCGCACCGAACAAGACCGTCTTATTAGCTGCCTACTTATTTAACGAATTTACAGAAATTTGTATATAGCAATCGAACTGTCCGTCGTCTCTCGAATTTTACTTTCTAGTTTTAAGTTTCATGTTATATACTAATAGTATATAATATAAAGCGTATTATATACTAATAGTATATAATACGGTTACACACGGCAAGCCTAAATCGGACGCTTATGGCTCGAGCTGACTGCAAGCGAGTGCAGTGAGTCTACGTGACATTGCTATGCCTATGTCTGTTCATTACTTTTGCATGTCGTTTTTCTTATTTCTAATACTACAAATTAAATTTCCTTTTATTAAATTACATTTTATAATTAAAAACAAATTAATTTTAATTAAACTGATAGAATTTCTGTTAATTTATATTTATGATTTTATAAAAAAACAGCGCGCGAAAAAAAGATAAAAAAAGTTTGAAGCGTTCTGGTGAGAGAAGTCAGAATCACATTATTGTTCTGATATTTTAGATTTTAACTACATAACTGATCAGAAATGAGATATTGTTACGAATTAGTTCAAGAAAATATCAGAAAAATAAAGCGCACCGAAGGGTAAAATTCCACGAAATCATTAATAGGCACGCCAAGGATTAGGACACATTCTAGAAGAAAGTAGAGTTACATAAGGAGCGAAAAAAGTGACATTAGTCAGTTAGTGAGATCCAGACAAGCAAGTAAAGTGAGCGATACTACCTGGAGCGACGTAACTGAATTAAACCGCGATATTACCTGGAGCGACGTAACTGAATTACACCGTAGGTGTTATTATTGTATTATTAATTTATCAGTTATTGTTATTGTGTGTTATAGAGAACTAAATTATATATCTAAATAAATTATAAATCCAAAGGGCCTCGAAAATGCAAATACGTTGCAATTTCATAATTCAGCATGAACGGAATAATTAAAACTTCATTTTTGTCACACACCTAAGAGGTTTTGCCCACACTTTTAAATTATTCAATCGTTCTGCCATTTTAATAACGAGTATATTATCACAAAATAAAGCTGTACATTAACAATTATTCCAAACTAAATAACCTGTGTTCTCTAATGTTCACAAGCTTTTAAATTATACTGTTTTGAGCTTATCAGATTACCAAAATGCAAGAGTGTACAATAATAATAATTCTTGTTTAAGCTTTGTCTAACGAGTTATCACAACAGGTACCTTGCTTTGGAAATAAAAATTTGAGAGTAATTTCTCTTCAAGATGGAGAAAAAATTCTACAAAATAATATAGCAAATTAAAAGCAGTAGAACTGTTTTTTGATTTTTTTGATCCAACTAGTTATAAAATTCATTTCAGTTAAAACAATCACTCTGCATGTATATTTTTCAATTAATATAAAAAGGAAGTCATGCGTTTAAAATTCTTCTATTTGTAGAAGTTCCCTTATATTTTTCAATGTTACTCTAGATAAAATTTTGTTGTTCATTAGTTGTTTTCTAACAGATAACAGAACTAATTGAGCTCAGTTTCCAGTTCTTAAGCCATCTGGAAATTGTCTTACATTTCTCTCTAGTAAAACGAAAACCGGAATGAACTCTATTCAATACGAGCAAGTTATTTGATCCCAGCTACATTCATTAGAAATCTAAAGATTCACCGAAAACAATAAAGTTATTAGATTTTTCGGCTTAATCTAATTTAATCATCCATTATTCTGTCACTACCGGTTTTAATTAAGACTTTAATAAATTTCTTATTCGAAAATTATAAATTTATTCATTTTCAGGAAACTTACTGGTTATTTTGGTCGTTACATTGAGTCGCCGCCTTCGATCCATCACAAACTTCTTCTTAGCGAATCTAGCCGTAGCTGATTTCTGCGTTGCTATTTTTTGCGTCTACCAAAATCTGTTTATATACTTCGTAGACAGGTAAGAGCGATCTTTCACCAAATTGAACCCATAAAAGTAATAAAAAAGAAAAAATTTCATAAATATTTTTCCGTTCGGAAAACGGGATATTGAGGTCAGCAGATGCGAAGTGTGTTGTTCTGGCACCAAAACTCGGCTATTTTTTCAGCAAGAGATAACAATAAATCAAAAATTACGGTTTTATCTGCAATTAGACAGTACATAAGCAATCGTATCTCTTTGAAGATTTATTAATTTTTTTTTCCTGTAATTGAATGAGATTTCTCTCGATTTACGCTAAAGCAATTTTGAGATGTATTAAAATCCGGCATTAAATTTCGTAGTGACAAAATTGGGTCTTAAATAAATAATAGATTGATTTGTTTCAGCTGGATGCTTGGTGAATTCTTGTGCAAAATGTATATGTTTATCCAGTCTCTGAGTAACACCGCAAGCATTTTTATCCTTGTCATCATTTGCATCGAGAGGTACTTCGCCATAATTTACCCCATAACATGCAAACAGATTCTCACCCCGAGGAGGCTTAGGGTAAGATGTAAATTTGTCATTTATCACAAACAAGAATAATTGCAAAACAATTAGTGAATTTTTGGGAAGTGTACTTGAATCATTAATTCAGGAGCGCTTGTGTTCACGTCACTTCAAATTTGCACCTGAATAAATCTGGGCCCAACTTTTCCATTTATTGTATGTGGAACAAACTTTTATTAACTTCTTAATCAAGTTTTTATTCGATTTTTGCCGAATTAATGCGAACTTTTCAAATTAATTAATTCGGAGTGCTATTAAATGAAATTGAGCTTGGATTGGAAAATATTTGGAAATGTTAATGCAACACTAGTTTATTGATAATCAGTGCCGGACTCGCACACAAACTTAACGTAATTTTTTTGGTACTGGGAGCGCCAGATACAACAAGAGCTTTATTTATTGTAGATTTTTTTTATTTTGTTGCTAAGATAATTAGGTTTTTATTACTAAGAAAGATTGTAAATATACTGCTATTTTACTCGCTTTATCATGCATTTTTCAATACGCCACGCCACATAACGTAGTTATAGTTACGATTTCTTAAACTCTTTTAAAATTGTCTTTGTTTTTTTAGAGTCTTTTTTAACAACACTTTTTTTAATTGATGTTTATCAAATTTTCTTAACATTTTTTTTAGAATCTTATATTGCTTTTTTTCTCTTTTGCAATCATTGTTTTTAAAGTTTCTCTAGAAAGCTCTTTTTCTAGAATCTCTTCGTTTTTTTCTAGCTAATATTTTCTTCGGTTGATACTCTTTTTGATTTTTAAAGATATAAAATTTTTCAGAATTGTTTTTTGTTTTTTTGTAGTCTTTCAAACTCTTCTTTTCTTCACTTATGTTTTTTAAACTTGTGCAAATTTGTTTTCTTTTATTAAAATCTTGTATTGCTTTTCTTTCTTTTTATGCATCGTTATTACAAGTTTTTTAAACATTTTTTTTACATTTTTTTCATGCTATCTTCTTTTACTTATAGTTTTTTAAGCTTTACTAAAAATATTTTTGTATTTCTAAAATTTTCTAGCCTCCTTCTTTTATTGCTAATCATCGTTTTTTTACTTATTACAAAAACAAGAGAGTTAAACGTTAAAACTGGCGTTGTTTTTATTTTTTTTTAATATTTAGATATATTGTGCTGTTTTTAAATCAACGTTAATTTTTTTAGAAACTTTTTTTATTTTTCTACTCTTTTTTGTGTTATAACTTCTGAATTTTTCTTTGACTTTTTTCTTTCACCATTCATCGTTTTCTAAATTCTTCTAGGATCTATTTTTAATTTTTTTTAAATCTTTTTTTGATTCTATTGCTCTTCTTGTTTTTTGTTATTGTAAAACGTATATAATGTAGATCACTTAAGTTTACTTATCTTTTCAAGTTTTCTTAGAATTGTTTATCTACAATCTTTTTAACTCTTTTTTCTCTTCCACTTTATTTTTTTAGTTGCTTTATATTTTACAATAATAAAACATCTTCTGTATAAAAAATGTTTATACAGAATCAATCAATTAAATAATTTGTTAGGATTTTTGACGTAAAGATACTCGAAAAAAACATCTTTTAGGTCTTCGCCGACGTTTCGTTTTATTACGGTTTTAAACTTTCTTCAAGACCTAAACTTGCAATTTTTATATAAAATTATTTAAACTATCTAACCACCAATTAAAAATTTTTTCATTTTAAACCCTGAGAATGCTTTTAAAACATAATAAAGCGAAACGTTGGCAAAAATCTAAACATTTTTCTCTTTGAGTGTCTTAATTCCATCAGAACTTGTAGCAAATTTTAAAAAAATAAAATTTGATTACAAAATGGTGAATAGACCATTTAAAATTAAAAGAACTGAATTATTGCATAAATGCCTGAAGATAACCGTAATCAATAAAAATGGCCGAAACATGTAGCTAAACATAAACTGATTAATTTAAGAAAAAAGAGTTTTATAAAAAAATAAATCAATACTTCTAAATAATAAAAAATAGTTGTAGAATAGCTATAAAAGTCCAATTACAAATTTTAACATTTTTTATTTATTCAAATTTAAAAGATAAACAATAATTTGTTTTTTTTAATGAACCTATTTAAATATTTTCTATGCAAAAAGTTTCAAAAAAATTTTGGTGTTTTAATTATTTTTTATACTATTTAAAAAAAATTAAATTAATTATATATAATAATTATTTTTTTCGTTGCCTAGACATACCACCTAAACTTCCACTCCTTCTCAACTTGACCTTATAAAAGAAATTCTATTTGTCTACCTGTAATTACTCAACTGTTAAAAAAATTAAATTTAGCAAAAATTAATTTGATTCATGACAAAAAACGTGTTTTTCAAAGCCAATTTTGTGGGATATATTCAAAATTAATAAAATATTGTCTTTTTATATCTATTTTTGTTAAAAATCTTAAATTTTGGATTCTATAATATCTTATTAGAACACAGTGTGCTACAATGGCTGTTACAGCACTCAAATAAATTCTATAAAAGGTTTTTTAGAGACGCGAATTAAAGTAAAAGTTAGTTGGGTAGTTCCTTTGTAATATAACTGTTATTTCTTATTATTATTTTATTTATTTATAAACAATTCTGTTAATAACAATATAATTATTTTATATTATAAATTTGTATGAGTTTTTACTCTTCAATGGTATTTCTTGCCCTGAGAATGATCTTCATATACCTAGGTTGAATCATAAATTGGTAAAAAAAAAATTGTCGGTATGGAGAGTAGAAGCACTTGTTTTTGGAGTAGTTGATTCTACCTAGGCGTTGAAAGTGGTGGCTTTACCTCCCAAAATATTCACCATTTTTTCGCACTTACCACCAGTGACTGGAGATGTCACTACGACTACATCTCAGTTCCCATTCTTAAAAAAAATGCAAGAAACTAGATTTTTTCAAATTACTTATTGTAAGTTGTTGCAAAATTTAGTTTTTAAATTGCCTAAATTAGTAAAGCTCTCTAAGAAAAATATCTTTGTGAGTCTTAGGCACCCCAGTCCGGCACTGGCTTCTGTATTTGTAATTAAAAAATGTTTTCATGTTATATTTCATTAAAAGCTTTCAACGCTTAATGAAGGATTTAAAATAAATAGTTAGAAATTGGGTTTAGTTCAGTAGTGTTTATATATTTACATAGTTGGTGTATACACGTTTATTGAAGCGAATATTATTTACCAAAGGCGTTGGGCTGTTACAAATTTATTTCAGACAATATGACAACAATGGCTGCATCTCTGATAAGACAGACAATATTACGAGAAAATTTCAGTCTGGTGTTTCTTTTAATCAAAGTTCTCGACTTTAGAAACAAGAAATATAAGTCTAGTTTATCTAAGAATGTATTTGAAAGGTGCTTTCAAGGTATTTAGTTTAATAAAATTCTTGTTACAAAGTCAGATTGCAAAAAGGACTAAAATGTAATATGCCACTTTCAATCTTAGGCAAATGCCCGGCAAGCAAACGTCCTGTTTGACAATGTCCCAATCGATAAAAGCTGAATTTCAGGCATAGTTTGCATTGCTAGACTTGGTTTAACCTAAAATAAAAAATATCTCACTGAAAGTCATCAAAAACAGTTTAATTAAGTCTTCTATCAACGCTTTTAATTGAAGTGGCAAATATTTGTGTTTAGCTTAACTCACAATAACATTTAACTTTTATTGTAGAAAAAGTTTTTAATATTTTCAGGAAAATTCTTAATTTCTTGAAATTAATCTTTTCTTTCAGTTTTTAAATTGCACCCTATTGTTTGTAATATTATTTAAAATAAATTAGCCAATTAGGAGTTTAATAACGTTTTATCTGGATGCTTATACGGGCTATTTTCCAGCGATTCAATAAAACCAGCCTAATCCAAAAAAAAACAAGAGGTTAATCCTGCCATCAATCATAACTATAAAAATAATTTTATTTGCCACAACACTAATACAATGTTGGTAAACAAATATTGTGTAATTTATTTAACGCCTTGTTGAATCGAATAAATTGCGTTTCATTTAAGAGTATTGGTCATGACTTTATCCCGTGTAAATTTTACCACACCACCTTTCAATTCATTACGACAAGCTTAAAACAACTATAATCTTATAATAGCAAATGTAATAATTTATTAACAATGTATTTGATACTAAAAACAAAGATTTGAATAAAAAGAAGAATTATACATAATTATTAACTCAAAAAATTTTAAAAATGTGTTAAAATAAGAAATCAGTGAGTCTCTCAAAATTGACCTGCACTCGTCGCTTCTAGTACGCTCGAGAACCGAATAACACATTAGCTCTACAGTGCCCACATCTCTCTAAAAGAGTGAAGGATTTATTCCACAAGAAACACTTTTTGTTTGACTGGTTTTTATGTAGTAGAAGAAAGAATGTTTTGATTAAAACTAAAAGTGCAAATTAGGAAATCTATACTAGTGATCAACTCCAGATTAAAAGCTCTTTGCTCTTTTATGCTGCCTACCCATTTTTTAAGATGTCTTTGAATCTCCTAATAAAAAGTCATCAAAAGCTCTGCTAAAAAAACAAGTTGTCTTCTAGAAGATGTCCTAGAAAAACACCTCAGTATGTTAAAAAAAGTTTCTAAAAGAAGCCTTTAAAAAATTTCAGAAATTTTACCATCTGGAATGTCTTTTTGATATTTTCATAAAAATGTTCTTTCTTCTTTTTGCTTCTTGAATTTTTTTCACTCATCTAACAAACCGTTACATTTCTCAAAGGTCTTTGTCTTCCTAAAAGTTGCTTTTATTTTTCCCAAACTTCTATTTGATTCTTTTTTTTCATTTAGACCTAGCTTTTCCTTTTTTTCCATCAACGGTTGTTTCTTAAATTTTTTTAGAAACTATTTTTGATTTGGTTTTATTTTTTTTAGCTGTACCTAGTTTTCTAACTTCCTCTAAAGTTTTTTTTAGCTTTTTTAACCAGTTGTTTTTTACTTTTTTTCTTTCTTTGTATGCTTTTTGTAAACAAGCGTTTTCCCTAGCGTGTTTCTCGTAAAAGAGTCATTTCTTAAATTTTTTTAAAAAAATTTTGTTTTTCTAGAAACTTTTTTGCCACTTTTTGTTCTAGTCGATGCCTTTTAACTTTCTGAATAGTTTAGATTTTTTTCTATCAATCGTCGTTTATCTAATAACTCTCATTTTTTTCAAATACTGTTTTTAGCTCTTCTATTCTTCTAAAAAATGCTTTTCTTTTCTAGGAACTTTTATCGTTTTCTTCTCCCAACCGGGATCCTTCTACTTTTAAAATTTTTCTGTGCTCTTCTTTTTCCATCAATCGTTTTTCTAATTATTTTTGTTTTCAAAAGTTGTTTTTCTAAAATCTTTTTGTTTTTTTCATCTATCAGCCGACGTTTTTGAACTCTTTTTATATTTTTTGCAAGTCTTTTATCAACAAGTTTGATTAGCAAACTGTTTTTTTTTCTCTAAACACTGCTTTCCAAGCTCTTCTAAAATCTTTTTTATTCCGGAGTTTTTTCTTGCTTCTCTAAAACGTTTTCTTCTTTTTAAGCCAAATTTTTTTAACTTTTTCTAAAGTTTTCTGTAGATTTTTTACCAAGTATTGCATTTCATATTTTCCAAAAAACCTATTTTGTTCTTAAATCTTTCATTGCTCTTTTTTTCTAGGCAACGTTTTTCAACTTTTCTAAATTTTTTGCTCTCTCTTTTACACCGCTCGTAATTTTTTACATTCTTCTAACAATAAAAAAAATATTTGCTTTTCTTTTTCTCCCAACCGATGTATTTCAACTTCTACAAAAGAAATTATAATTTTTATTTTTTAAGCAAATTGTGATATCTCTACTTCCTCTCTTTCTTCAAATGCTAAATTTAACATTTTTTTAAAAAATATTTCAGTTTTTCCATAAATTTTTTTTTTCCAGCCGATGTTCTTTAAATTCTAAAAAAAATTTATACTTGTAGATCCTTTTCTATTCTTCTCTTTAATTCTAAATTTTTTTTGATTCTTGTAGAACCTTTCTTATTCTTCCTTTTTCCTACCCCACGTCTTTCACATTCTAGAATTTTTGTGCTCTTTTACCAATTGTCGTTTCTTAACTTTTTCTAAAAATTTTTTGTTCTTTTCAAGAATCTTTATTTGCTCTTTTTCTCTTCCAACTGACGTCTTTAATGTTTCTAAAATTTTCTTATTGTCATAAGATTCAAATAATCGTAGTTCATTTAATTCTCCATTTTATTTAAATGCTGGGTTTTAAACCCTTCTAAAATCTATTTTTGTTTGCTCAGAATTTTTCTAGATTATTTTTTCTAGATGACGTCTTTTAATTTCTAGAATTTTTTTAGTCTTTTCTTTTTACTTTTTTCTTTGTTCCTTTAATGGTTTTTAAGCTCTTTCAAAAACTTTTTAATTCTTCTAGAACTATTTTTTCTTCTTCTTTTTTCTCTCCTAGCCGACGACTTTATACTTCTTCAAATTTTTTATCTTTTTTTTTAACCAATTTCTTCTTGTTTTTCCAAATGCTGTTTTCAGAATTTAATTATTCCTTCTAGAATTTTTTTTAAGTCAATTTAAGTATTTTTATTTTAAAAATTTTTTTACAAATGATTTATGTAACAAATAAATTTCTTTTAAATCAATAATTTAAACATCATAACACACGCAAAGATGTTCCAATCAAGCAACAACGTCGAGAAACTGTATACCGGTTTCGGGGTTTTTGCCCCTCATCAGTACAGTGTATCCCGGAGCGTTGTGCTCGATTGGAACAAGTGGGAGGGTCTATACGACTACTAGTCGGACTTCGCTTGATATAAGCGAGTTCTCCCGACGTAGTCTGCAAAGTAGTTGTTTTTGCCTAATCGTGGAGGTTGGTTATGGTGGCCGAGCGAGAGCCTAAGAGGTAACTTAGTTATCCGCCAACATTATTATACCAACTCTCGCATCTTCCAGCACTCTTTGTTAGATGGCACACTGTGTCTGTCTATACGACAACTATCATAACACACTTTTACCACCTTACATAATCGCCGATGTTTCGCCTAGTAGTAATTAATGTCTCTTACTAAGTCAATCCAGAGGTTTATCCAAAATATTCTTATTTATGCAATCTTGGTATAAAGCTATTCTTCTACTTCATTAATTTTGACCTGACCTGAGCTGACCTGCATATTTTTCAATGTTTTTTTTGCAGTAACTGCAGTCTAAGTTAACCAGAAATGGTTAAATTCAGCTGGTTTAAAATATTTTTCTTTCATGACACTGTTAGAGTGAATTCTAAATAAAAATATTATAATTACTATACCTAATTATATTAAATAATTTTTTTAAAGAAACAAAATCATGATCAACACCTTTAATCCAAGGTTCCTAAAGCAATTAATTAAATTTCAAGCAACGAACTACTTTTAGTATTTCAAGCAATGAATGCACAAGTAGCGTGCTTATTTCCTGATGGAGCATCGATAACGTACCTCTAGTAAAATAAGATTTCCTTTTACACGAAACTGTTTACATCTAACATTTCTATTTTTTTTATCACTATTATTTTGTTACAGCTAATCATTTTCGGGGTATGGGTCACCTGTATTCTCTACAGCTCCCCAAAATTTTATTGGGGTAATACAGTAACAGTCTCAACGAAAAACATGACGGAAACTATGTGCGTCCTTAACAGGACAAAATACAACTCCGAATTGTTCGACGTAACTCACTTCGTTTTGTTTTACAACATCCCTCTAATTATTATGTCGGTGAGTAGCTTTTTACTACTGGATCCGAGCAAAAACTCTTGCTCAATATCGCTAATCATAATTTACAGCTTGTAATAAAGATTTTACGATTGTTGAAAAAAAATTTTGGCTGGTAAATTACGAAAATTGGCGATTATATTCAAAGTCACGTTTTTGTAATGGCAGGACGTGTCTAGTTAGTCCAATATTTTTTTTTTCTAGTTACTTTATTCGAGAATTGCAATTTGTCTATGGAACAGCTCTCAACAACTGAAAAAGCAACTGAATGCCTCTACAAACCCTAATCAGTATCAAGGGTTGTGTCAACGGCAATCCAGTCGGTATAGGAACGATAAAAAGGTAAGGGTCTGTTTGCACTTTTTATTTTCGTTCATTTTATTTGCGTTGGATTTTTATGAGATTATGCAGTTAAAAATTAAAATTTAATCTCGAAAATTTTATGCAAATTTTTCGCTGCATAAAGATTATCTAATAAAGTTCAAGAGCAACTTTGTGTTCCAAAATGTATCTATTTTAGCATTATTGGAGACACAGGTAGGTAGTTATTAAGTTTAGTTTTATTATATTCGTTAAACCGGAAAGAAATAAAAGTAGGAAATTAATTTCTAATTAAATTTTATATAACTAAGTAAAGCTCTTGAAACAGAAAACTAGGAATATTCAATTAAAACTAAAATAACACTGCTTGAGGCAATGAAAGTAGAAGTAAATTTCATGAAGACTTTATTATTTTATAATAAAGGGTGAATAGATAAAATCTTGCAATTATTGTAGGATTTGTACTTATTTATAAGAATATTATATTTATTTGTTTCGTTCTCGAAAATTTAATATCTTATGAATATTCTCTTTTGAACAGGTATTTAAATTTTAACGAGCGTTTTATTGTAATTCAAGTATGTTTCATAAAAGAAATAGTATATTAAGTATGGAGATCGGTAAGAAATGCTTACCGTTCGAAGTCAATTGTTTGGAGGAGGAGCGAAGCGACGACTCCAATTATTGTCTAAGAACGGTAATCCTTCACGTTCGACATGCTTATAACGTTTTTTGCGCGATTGGAGTTTCTAGAATAATAATAATAATAATAATTTATATCAATACATTTGTGATAATCGGGAAGATTGAAACTAAAAACTTTGGGTGGCTGTTCCATGGTTGCTATGGTTTTGTTCCAAACAAGTAAAATTGTCTTTTTGATACAATCATTCCTACATAGTTCTGTTTTGTGGTTCCGTTTTCGAAGCAAATATGAGCGATAGTGATGATCTACCGGATGATTTAGAAGACGCTTGGCAAGAAGGATGTTCGGCAATAATTCCAGAAAAATCTAAAGCCCGATATGAACACACATACAAGTTGTTTAAGGAATGGCGTGAAGCAAAGAAGAATTCTGTAAATGAAAAGAGCTTGTTAGCGTATTTTGTGGTGAGAAGTGGGTACTTAAAGGCCCCAGGCAGTTTATGGGCGGAGTATTCTATGCTGAAGAGTACAATTTTTCTCCATGATGCTATCGATATTTCTAAGTTTGCTACATTAATTGCTTACCTTAAGAGAAAAAGTATTGGATATCGGCCTAAAGGCAAAAATTTTTACCAAAGAAGACATGGAAAAATTCTTGAATGAAGCACCAGACGAACAATTTTTAATTCAAAAGGTATGTTGTAGATGATGAGATGGTACATCTGAGTTTTAAGGAAACAATATATTTGCAGGTAGCAATGATATTGGGAGTATCGGGCGCTTGTATACGAGAGGAATTGTACAATATTAAAATGAGTGACATAGAAGAACATGAAGAAATATTTATAGTAAATATTCCAAATACAAAAACGAATATTCAGCGAACGTTCACAGTTATTAATAAAGAAAATGAAGCAGTTCATTATTTGGAAATACTTCGACAATACATAAGAATTCGACCAAGCAACCCAACGTCAGATCATTTACTTCTGAACTATCGAAATGGCAAATGCACTAGGCAAGTCACAGGAAAAAGCACAATTGGAGGCTGGCCGTCAAAAATTGCAAAGTATTTAAAGTTGCAAGCCCCTGAAGGTTTTACTGGACACTCGTTTCGACGCACATCGGCTACACTTTTGGCGAATAACGGAGTTGATGTGTTGGGACTAAAAAGACATGGTGGGTGGCGTTCATCAACGGTGGCCGAGAGTTACGTGGAAGATTCCCTCCAAAACAAAATTGAATTTGCTCATAAAATTTTACACAGCGATGTTGGTGGACTATTACAACAACCTGGGACTTCTACGTCGGAAAGTTTGTCTATTAACACTAGAAACTCAAATGCGAGTGGTATTACTACTATTAATTATAATAATTGTACATTTAATTTTAATAAATAAATCGCAAAATTGTTTTTTTTTAGATTTAATTGCTTACCGTTCACTGAACGGTAAGTGAATTATTTACCGTTTTGTTACACGTGGCAACCAGTAACAGCAACCTACCGTCGTGGGAACAGGCACAGTAAACTGATAAAAACAACTAATCGCGCAAAAAAGATATTAAAATTTATTTAAATTTAAATTAGTTTAAGTGAGATTTGTATTACGATTAATAGACATTTTCTAATTTTTACAATAATTTCATCAATTACTCGATATTCGCACAGTAGGTAATAACTACGATCGCAGAAATAATAAATAAATAAAGAATGCTTGCTGGATTTTGATAATTTGTCCTTTTTACAGTTTCTTAATTATTGTTTCTATTTCGTTAACTTTTTTGTTGAGATCTTTATTTACCTTTTCCCAAATTTTCTTAGACTTCTAAAACTTCTCAAATTCTTTTTTCGCCTCTAGTATGTTCCTCTAAAACACATTTTGCAAAGTGTCAAATTTCTTAAAGATATAGGTACTCTTGTGTTTTTAATGATTGTTTCCCAAAATTTTCTAAAAGTTTCTTTTGTTTTTTTCTAATTTCTAGTCGTAGTTTATCATTTTTTTTCTTCTAATTTCCTTACACACTTTTCTCTTTTCCAGTATCTTATTTTGTTCTTCTATTTTTTGTTCTACCTTCTTTTCCAATTGTTGTTTTTCCAGCTTTTTTACAATTGTCTTTTGCCTTTTTAGACCGTTCATTAGCTCTTCTTTTTCTTCTAATCGTCGTTTCTAGAATTCTTCTTTTTTTAATTGTAGTCTCATATTCTTTTTCTTACAAATGCCGTTTCTCAAGCTTTTTCAAAAAAATTTGTGTTTTTCCAGAATTGTTTCTTGCATTTCTGAATCCTTTTTTGGTTGTTTATTATCTTCTAACAAATGTCTTTCAACTTCTTCCAGAATTTACTTTTGGTCATCTAATCGTCGTTTCTCATATTCTTTTTCTTCCAGACGCCGTCTATCAAGCTTTTTCAAAATCTTATTTTGTTCTTCCAGAATAGTTTCTTGCATTTTATACTCTCTGTAATTCTTATTTTTCTTCTAAAAGTAGTTTTCCAAGATCTTCCAAAAATTTTATGTTTTTTATCGTCTTCAAATCTTTTTGTATTTCTTGTTCTTTAAACTGTTTTTCTATTTGTATTAAAATTTTCTGTTGTATTTTTTTCGTCAAGTCGTCTTTTGTTTAAGTTTTCCAATTGCAGCAGTCTTCTTTTTCATTTTGAAAAAATGAAAAAATACCTGTTTTTATAATAAAATTTTGAATTTAAATTTGCAAGTAATAAGACAAAATTAAAAAACTACAAAACGATGAAAGATAAATTATAAAAAATAGGAACAAAACGGCAAGTTAACTACAATCATTTTACTGCTAAAACAACAAAACACTTTTTCTTGTAAGCAAAAACTAATTTTTTAAAAAAAATTCGATCAAAGTTGATTGTGAGAAGAACAAATCAAGGCTTGTCAATAATATAAAGAACTAGGCTTTTTAATAATTGTACGGCTCACGGGCATAATCCTTCAATTTCAAAACAAACTCACCGAAAATTCAAGTTTAGTTGTAATTAAAAAAATTTTAAATAAAATTTTAAATATTGTTTAAAGCAGTTTTAGTATCTACTTTTTGATAATTATTTTAATGGAATAAATATAATTATTCTCTATATTATAAATGCATTTCAAATTCTGGTCTAATAAAAGGCTGAAAATGAAAAAATAAATGAGCAATATTTCAGTTGATGTAATATGAAAGAACCGCATTATCCTCACAAATGAAACCCAGTTCATGATTCCACATCAGAAATGATTTGCAAAGTAATGACCTAAACTAAACACAAATCTCCCTAAGCAAGGTTTCTATTTAAATATAAATTCCACATTAAATTTGTAATTAGAACTATGCATTAGTTTGATATATAATTAACTATTTGCTAAGTTATTATTAAGCTTAGCTATTTTTGTCTGTAAAACGTTTGACCACAAAAAACATAAGAGTCTTAAAATGTACATTGTATTTTAGATTTTTTTAGTTAGTTTAATTTTTATTATATTTATTATATTATAGATAACAAAATTATTAAAATAACTATAATGCATAATGGTGGATGCGCCGGGTCTACAACTTTTAAAAAAATGTAATTGACATAGAATTTTAATGAAACAAGCTAACCAAACATTTTTTTAAATAACTACACAAATTTGTCAAATAAAAAAATATTCGGCTCTGTTATCAAATAGCCACAAAACAAAAGACGCTCGACAAAATAAAATGTGCTTGGGCAAAAATAAAACTTTAAATTACGGGTATATGTTGCAATTCTAAAAGGCTCAGTTGCATTTAACATCAGTGTTTAATATTTGTACAGAGATAAAGTCATATTAGAACTGTTAATTTTTAATAACAGTTACCACATGTTAAAATAACAGTTAAAAATAGCTGTTATTTTCAGCTGTTAGCCTAAAACTAGTATCATAAAATAACAATTAAATATAGCTGTTATTTTTAAGCTGTTATTTTTTATCTGTGAGTTTCGAACTGTTATTTATTAACTGTTAATTATAACATTAACTGGTTACTAATTTATACGTTTACGGATTAAACACTGAGACTATAAAATCGATATCTATTGTGTGCTTATTTATTTTCAAAACAACACAGTACATCTCAGAAAAGTGAGGAAATACGTTTTTTAAAAAATGAACAAAGTTTTTTATTAGAAAACTTTAATTTCGCCACAGCTCATTATTTCAGTTTTTCATCTAACTATCTTAAACTTGAAACCAGATTAAAAAATTGGCACGAAATCCAGCACAATAAAGCTTCTACAAAAGATAAGCTCATATAACTCGTGGTTTAAAGTTTCAGTGTTTGGAAAAGCACAAGATGTGCTTTTCACTTCTAATCACTTTACGTGTTTGTAAAGCAATTTCTAGTTTAAACAACAATTCAGATAATCTCACAGACTTTTGCCATTTCTTATTAAAACTAATAGACGATTTTATTTTGCTTCTAAATTAACCAACGATCGATTTAGATGTTCACTAAATGACTTTCCCTTAGGATGTTCTGTATCAGATCTAAAAGGGCTTTATATTGACTTGTAAAAGCCAAAACATAATCAAACGCAGATCTGATCCCTATTACGTAAATCCAAAGCCGTTTAATTGGAACAAGGTCTCTAATCAATGCAACTACTTGACCTTATAGGGCACTCCCAGTGATGGATTGTCTTTGTTCTGTCATTTTCTAACTGTTATTATTTCTAAATAACATTAACAGACCGTTATTATGCTTAAAATGTAACAGTTTTTGTTAAAATAAATTCTTATTTAGAATAAGTATTGTTAAACCTGATTTAACAGTAAAATAAACATAACAGAGTTAACTATTGCGATAACAGATTATGAAGATATACGAGAAACAAATACAAAAATAAAGTAAACTGTTAATAATAACTGTTATTCAAACACTGGTTATTAATAATTAATAGTTATAACTTATAACAGATATAACAAATAAGTTTAACTGTTAATTTAAAATAGCATTAACATGAAGTAGCTGGTATAAAACATTATTATATTATAACTATTATAGTCACTTTCCAAATTAACAGATACAACAGATATATTTAACTGTTAATTTAAAATAACGTTAACATGTATATAGTAAGTGTTATTTAAAAAAAATCAATCACTACTCTTTTGCTAAGTATATTTTCTCGAAAATAAAGTAGTATAAAAGCATCTCCACCTGATGGACACTTTCACTGAGATTGCAATCGATCACGTTCTGTTTTCAGGTAGCCAACGGCGATGCCAAACTCCTGCAAAACTCTTCATCGAATATGTCTACATCGAATTCGAGCCAGAACGTTTTAGCCGCACGAAGAGGAGTCATCAAGATGCTGATAATCGTCGTTTGTGCTTTCGCTGTTTGCAACTTACCCTTCCACGCGCGAAAAATGTGGCAATATCGGTCATCCAATTATCACGGAGACACCAACTTCAGCGCCCTATTCACACCATTAACTTTCCTCGCTACATATTTCAATTCTGGGGTCAACCCTTTACTCTACGCCTTTCTATCGAAAAACTTCAGAAGGTAAGCCAGTAAAAATTAATTACGATCGGCTGGATTGGTGTTTTGTAGAGGGATGAGAGAGATCCTGCTGTGTTCTTGCCGCGGGCGGCGACAGCAAGGCAATCGCAACCATCTCAGTTTACATGCGGGCATTCAAAGGCATGCTTCAACAAGGTCAACAGTCAAAGCTAATGCAACAACGGTCACTATTGTGAATAATGATCACAGTTCTGAATGCTCACACGATGTATGAGGTTGCGCTTCCTGTCTCTACTGTTCAAGGTACAGTTAAAGGGACAGAGCAGGTGTAAATGTTGTATTTATTGTAAATAAGACAGTTTCAAGCTTTAAATTTTGTGAGCTCGATGTGATGTCAGAGAAGGCACAAGTATTTATTGTTATTTAAAATCAGTATGTATTTTCTTACATGTTTCAAAAGACTGTATTGGTTTTTATAATAAATTATTAAAAATTTTTTTAGATTTATTAATTTCTTTGAGATTTACTTATCCCAGTTTGTTTTACCCTCCTTCTTAAAGACAACCTTGGAGCTTCTTTTGCGGAATGAACGGCAATAGCATTGTCTTCATTGAACAGCTTCTTTGACTTCTTAAAGGGGTATTCTAGTTTAGAAATTTTAAAAAATCATTTTTTTGGTATTTTCAAAGCTTAACCTTTCAGGAATATGTCCTTAAAAGGATTTGTTAAAATTTTAATTATTTTCAAAGATATAGTCATTTTAGACCGAAACGAATCGAACAAAAGACGTTGGGATCACACATCTACCTAATTTTGCCCGAAAGTTTAAATGCGTTTTTCTCAAAACTATATTTTTCAAAGAGTTTATTATGATTTTTCAGGTTCTACTTAACCGATTTACTTAAAATTTGGTGTTAGTGTTTTCAATACATGTCTCTATCGTATTAACTATTGTTATAACAAAATAAAAAAAACTATTTTTAAAAAATTCCAAAATGGCAAAACAATAGAAAAATTTTTTTTCTTTTGTTCGGACAGCCAGAATTTAACCAAAAAAAACTACTTTTTCTTACTTTTTCTTAGTTAGTACGATTGCAGCATTCATCTAAACTAATAATCTTTTTTACTTTTTTGTTTCGCATCATTAGAAGGGTTGCAATCGTGACAAACTTGGCGCGCCATTTTTTTTTCAATCCCCTACTTCAACAACCGATAACATTTTGAGTTTTTAATTTTTTGACATTTTTAATTTTTTTATGTATTCTTAAAATATTAATAAATATCTTGTCAAAAAATATTTTTTGTTTTTTATTTATAGCACCCGAAAAAACACCTCAAATTCATGCATCTACACCAGAATACCCCGAGCCCGTTTTAAAGAATTTGGTCACTAAGTTTTTTTGCCTTGGAATTTGAAATGGTAACTTCCGGATATTTTTAGTTAAATTTTCTGACAACAACTCAGTAGAACTCTTCCCCAGTTTCGTAAAATTAAATTAGATAAATTTTCCTTGTTGTAAAGTCAACATTATTAAAAAGATTTTGAGTTTATTAATTTCAATCAATTATTGCGAAATGTTATCTCTAATCCAACAGGATCAAAGCTCGTGATCGGTGAGATCAGTTAATTTAACTTGCTATACAAGAGCTTTGAATTATGCGTGTGATAATGAGAGAGTTGGGGAGAATTTATATCCTAAACACACTCCAATTAAAGATTGAAACATATTACATCCGTGGTAGTTGAATTTCAAACAAAGTTGTAATAATAATAATTTAATATTACAAAATTGCTAGCTGCAAGAAAACACAAAATACATATTTTGATTTATACACTTGTGAAGTAATTATTGACAGAAATTTTATTCAATGCACTTCAAAGAAAAAAATTACTATAAATGCTTTGACGCAAAGAGTAAAATGTAAACAAATAATGATGTAAATTAATTAATTTATGAAATAAAGAGTTATAATAGTTATTAACTAGTTATTTTAATTCTCATATATAAATATGTAGCTTTTAATTAATTCGTTTATTTCTAGCAACAACATATAGAATAAAGTCCGATTTCATAATCATCTTAAAGGCTCTTTTAATTTAAATGACGTTTAGACTGTAACTATCATTATAACAGTATGCATCAAAAAATCACCGACAGTTACAGTCTAAACGTCATTTCAATTAAAGGAGCTTTTAAGTTGATTATAAAATCGGCCCTTAGTCTTTAGTTGTAGGATTTCCAAATATGAGTAACTCCTGAAGATTTACAGTGCAATAGCGCAAAAAAAAATTGCCAATGTGTGTTAATTCTCCTAAATATAAATAATAAAAAATGTTTAAGTAATTTTTAAAATTATATATTACAGAATATAATACTCAGTGACATTAGAAATGTTACATCCATAAAAAATAATTTTTTGGCAGACATTTTTTGGAAACAAAATTAGTAAATTTAAAGTTAATTGTAGTAATTATGCAACGGTTTATCATCAAGAGTTTTAGCAACAAAGTTTAAGTCTCTTATGGGCTGATTTTAAGTTGAGGTAATACCGGTAGTATCTTTGTTTCTATGGAAAATTAAACAAATTCGAAGCTGTTATTGGCTGTTATAAAAAAGTATTAAAATTTGCGATACCACCGGTAGTATCTCAACTTGAAATCAGCCCATTAGAACCTAATTCTAAATCAGATTTACGCCGGTGTAATTTGAGTTGCTAGGGGCAACGTCGTAACTTTACTATACACATTATATTAAATGGCGTAACTTTGCGCTACTCCGTTGGAATAGCGTAGTGATTCAGAATTCGAGCATTAGTTTTTGTTAAACAAAAAGGCATATCAGAGCCTTTTGTATATACAGGCTGTCCGTCCCAACGGACAGGTCAGGTCAGGTCTAAAGGTCTAAAAGTCAGAAAGCTCTATAACTTGTTTATTTTAAGAGATATTAATTTTTTCTTTTTTTAGATTAGGTTCTTGATGCACATTTTAAAAATTGCAGTTTATATACAGTTGTCTCAATATTTAAAAAAAAACACTAAAGTTATGTTTTTTTAAATAGAATCTGCTCAGTTTGATTTTATGATTAGATTTATGTGTTAAATGACAAATAACTTTTATAGAAGTTGTTTTTATTTATGTTATCAATTTTAATTTGTGGCGCTTTTTTACCAGAAATTTAAAAATGCAGTAGTCTGTCTAAACATTCAAGCCTTCTAATGGGCTGATTTCAAGTTAAAATAATACCGATAGTATCGCAAATTTAAATACTTTTCTATGACAACAGCGAATCACAACCTCGAATTTGTTTATTTTTCCATGGAAACGAAGATACTACCGGTATTATCTTATACTTGAAATCAGCCCCTTAATGCTTACACATAAGCTAAAGTAAGTAACACCGTTTGATTCGTTTGAAAATGGTATGCCACAGAGCGTCAAAATACGCGTTTCTTACCACTAGCTCATCGAGACAGTTTTGCTACTACGTGACAACTCGGTGACCACGTTTAACTAAGTTTAGACTAAGTAGAATCACTGCGTAATAAATGTAAAACTGCAGTCTCTGCTTGCAATATTCTTAATGTGATTTTGTGGACCTTTATCTCTACAAAATTTGTGACGATTAGATTCATATAATTAGACTTCTCCAGAAATGTCTTTAGTAAAATCCAGTAGCAAACTCTGTATCTATTTTCACTGCATTTGCACTAAATTCGAAAATTTTTAATTAATTTTTATAAACTAAACCATGTATCAATGAAGTCATAAGAAAAAAAAAGAAATCCTAAACATTGTGCTACGAACCTCTGTTATTTTATGTCGTATAAGTAAGAGTACATATAGTATTTATATTAAGAGTTTATATTTCTATTTAAATTAAAAATAGTCCGAGTTTTTGTTATTTCATAAAAGAAAAACAACTTCTATTTAACTAGAAATACAATGATGTAGAGAAGAGTGCGAATAATATTTTTTGCAATTGTTGAATACGTTTCAAAGTTTAAACCAAACAAAATAATAATTAACTCAGACAGAAGCATGCTTCTCCACTTTAAATACCGTGACCGCATAATAAAACTTCTTTAGAAAATTATAAACAAAATTCTGTTTACTTACTCAGAAAACTCATAGATTTTATTTTTCAGATTTAAACTTCAAACATTTTTTGTTTTATTCTACTGTAGAGTCTTTTATTTCATAAATACATATTAAAATCAATTTTGTAAGTTTAGTGTTCAGCAAATTTCTATTTAAATAAAATTTTTCAATAAATTATTTGTATCTAGATAAAAGCAACCTCAAATGTCTCTTCGCAAAAGTAAACTTTGTAGCACGAATTCAAGTTTATAAAACGAGAGCAAAGTCCGATTTTTTCTGTTTTGCCCGTTTGACGTGTTTTTCAAGTACAAAAGTTAATATTTCAATCTTTGGTGACTTTTGCGTTAATAAGAGATAGTTGGTAATAAATGTCATAAAAATGTCAAATGTTTTTTAAAATTGTTTTCAAATTTGTCCAAAATTCTGTAAAAGTAACTCACAAACGGTTCTTTATAATTATAAAACCTACCGTAACGGTTCTTGCTTGAATAGTTCAATTGGCATAAAAACAATAAGAAAATCTCCAAAAACATTGCAACATTTCTTAAATTACCAAATCGCAAACTTTATACGAATCCACTTATCATTATTTTAGACCAAGCAGTGCTATATACTCATCTAGCAAATAACTTGTAAATCAACAAACGCAATAGGACTTGCAACTGGTAGCTGCAAGCTGTTTTTCAGCGTTCTCCTTCAAAAAGAAAGTTACCTCATTGTTTAAGCGGCTTACTCCACTGTTCGAGTATTTCATAGGTTATTTGCAACACACAAAAACATCTTGATAAAGAGTTCTGGTCATCATGTGCAATAACCAATAAAATTTTGTTCCGAATAAAATTATAACCTCTTATAACGCTGCCATTTATGACGGTTCATTTATTTTTTTCTGAAGTCCGATAGCAGTAAAAGCATTACTAACATTAATAATAATAATAATAATAATATTTAATCGAGTTAGCATATTGTACAAAATATTTACACTCGTCAAAAGAAGATTTACATTTTCACATTAGTTGCATATTATAAATCAAAGTCTGAAAAATCGTTCTGTAAAAACTCCTAAATCGAGTAGAGCGACCTAAATAAAAGATATTTTTTTAAGCTAGATATCAGTACATTTGTAGGTTTTTGTTTAAGAACATTTAGAAGGGCATTAAAAATTTTATGTTGTGATAATTAACACCGTATCTACTTTTAGTGACCCTTAGTAACTTTATGCAGATGTCATTGTAACGCGTTTGATAATCATGAAAACAGCTAAGAGGTTCATATAAGTGCATGTTTTTAATAATATATTCCAGGCATTTAAAAATGTATAAGCATGAAAAAGTAAGAATTTTTCAAGATTGGAAGTGCAATTTACAGTGTTCTCTAAAGCCTAATCTTTTTATGATTCTAATTACGTTTTTTGAAGCTTAAATAAGCGTTGACAGGATGAAGTGTGTCCCCATAATACCGGGTGTCTCAGAACTGGCGAGATAGTCGTTAATAGGTTCTGTTCTTTCACGTGACTCAGATTCTACGAGAGGGAAAATTTTTGGTCTTCAGGTTTTTACATTAGAACGTATCTTAGTTAACCAATCACAGACGTTATCTAAAAAGTAATTTTATTGAAATTGACGTTTTCCAAGGAATTTATTCCAGGAGTTCCTGCTTACAATTTTGTGATGAACTGTTTGGTCAACTGCTTTCATTAAGTTCTGTCACGTTGACATTCAATAACAATTCGAAAAAAAAACACCTGTTTTATCCATTTTGTCAGTCTCAACAAGTGGTTTATTTAAAAAGTAATTACAGCAAATGAAATTGTAATCATTATACTAATAACGTAAATTGATCCAGGAAAGAACGATAAGCATGCATCGTCGTAAGATTTTGAAAACATGAAAACTTCAAGGTTTATTGATGAATTGCATAAACATTTAATTCAAATTAAAAGTAGAAACAGTTAAAAAAAACTATGAAATGAGAACGAAACAAAATGTTTTATTATTAACTATAGAGTAAATGTTCGAATCGCCCACCACCAACTTGAATACAAAGTCTTGCGCGTTTTAATAAGTTGTTCCGTGTATTGCACTTGCAAGAGACTCCATGACTTTGCGGCGTAAAATGTCAATATTGTCAATAGGTACACGGTAAACCCAGTTTTTTACATAACCCCATAGAACGAAATCTAATGGGGTCAAATCAGGGGACCTTGCCGGCCAACTTCGAAGACTACCACGTCCTATCCAGGAGTCGGGATATTGTCAATTAAGGAAAGTCCTCACATCCCTCGCAAAATGAGCTGGTGCACCGTCGTGTTGGAACCAGTGTTTTGCAAAATTTTGTAAGGGTACATCTTCTAGTAGATTACCTAAATCTTCACGTAAAAAGTTGCCGTAAATGTCCGCATTTAAGCGTGGCGGAAATTCAAAGGGTCCAATCTACAATTTACTTACTTTATGTAATCGAGAAATGTTGAAATCATACGGTATGTTTTTACTAGGTAATATTTACTAGAGAATCACCGAGAATGCCGGTCCAAAGATTAATGCTAAAACGATGCTGGAAGTGATTAACAAAAAATGCATGAGGATTTTCTGTACCCAGATATGATAATTATGACAACTGAAAGTTCCTTTGCGGCTGAAAAACGATTCATTGGTAAATAAAACGGTCGATATAAAATTCAAATTTTCTTCGTGTTATTGCAATAACCAGTGACAAAATTCCATACGAGGAGGATAATCCTCAGGTAGTAAGTGGTGCACTTTTGTGTAATGATAAGCGTGATTACTGATTACTTCTTAAAATTCTTTGAACTGTACTTTTTGAGATGTCCATGATATTAGCGACATTTCTAATGCTTATCGCACAATCTTCCGTAAATGCCTCAAGTACAGCTTCTTCCATATCAGAAGTACAGACCGTACGCTGAACACCCCCAACATCTTGTCTGTTAACCACTAAAGATCCGGTTGTTCGTGCCCTGTTTATTAATCGCAAGAAAACATCTTTGTTGTAAACGATTTGGGAAGCGCTCTTGATACAGTTTGGATGCTGCCCTAGCATTTCTTCCACATTCACCCTAAATAATCAGCATCTCACAATATTCTTCCGCAGTATACGCCATATTTTCTTTTTGAGAATAAAAACCTGACAACAACCTGACGTAGTCACAGTGACATTCTTATTTTCATTACAGTAAACCAAATAGTTATTCATGTTATTTATTCTATTCATATTAATGTAGTTCCTATGAAAACAACAATTCTGATGTCTTACCTGCATAAACAATTTGCTATTCGTCTGTGATTGGTTAACTAAGGTACGTTCTAATGTAAAAGCCTGAAGACCAAAAATTTTCCCTCTTTAGAATCTGAGTCACATGAAAGAACAGAACCTACAGTTAACGGCTGTCTCGCCAGTTCTGGGACACCCGGTATAAGACAATATTCAAGATAAGACTCAATAAAAGCAAAATATGCAGTCCGAAGTACTTGTGAAGATACATTGTTAACTAAATTTCTTATCAGATATATGTTTTTTTGCAATTTTGCTAGCTACTAAGTCAATGTGATATTGCCAAGTTAATTGAGGATCAATTAGTACTTCCAAAAATTTTATGTTATTAAGATTATTGTATCTTATCAAATTTTCTGTACGTTTTAGAGTAAACATCATTCTAACAGTTTTGTTTTTGTTAAGATGCAGATTATTTGCTAACAACCAATATTCTGAAATCTGACATAGTCTTTGAGTTTTTTGCATTATAAAAGTAAAGTGTACTAGTTACTTTTTAGCACGTAAATGGGTGCTTAAATGGCTAACTTCAGAACCTAAATCGGTATCGTATATATTTTATGTCTGTTTCAGACGCAAAATAGAGAAAAGTATTTTTGTACTTTATGTTATTTATTAATTTATCATTCTTGTATACAACAACAAAATGCTAAAATTTGTAAAAAAATCATTTCATATTCTCATCAATCCATTCGTTATAGGCGAAAACCGATGTAAACACATCCGGTTTTCCGGTAGCGCATGGCTTGCCAAACGACACAATTCCGGTAAACTTTTTGTCACAAATTAACGGTCCTCCTGAATCCCCTTGACACGCTGAATTTCCATCGCTGGTTGTACAAATTACGTTAGGATTATACGCCTCCTTCCACTCCTTTTTGCATTCTGCAGGTTTCACAACATGCACTTGCGCCACTTTAAATTTATTAGAGAGTTTTCCGCCAGCTTCCGTTAAACCCCATCCCATAACGTAACAGGGATTTTCAAAATCCGATAAATTTGATTGCATCCTAACCGGAAATGAAAATTTGTACGATGTGACCGGTTCAATTTTTAACACGGCGATATCATTCACGACCAATTTCGGGTCATACTCGGGATGAACTTCTGTGGAAATCACTTTATGGGGGGTCCCACCCTCGTCTAGCGAATCGCTACCGACAATTACGGTTTTTTCATGACCGCTGAAAACGGGGAAAAATGATTTAAGGATGTTTGTTAAAATTTTCAGGAGGTCTAACCCCGCAACGCAATGAGCGGCTGTTACGACATGTGAAGAGTCCACTAAAGTGCCCCCACAGAAATGGTGGTTATTGGAGTCTCGTAAAGACACAGCAAAAGGGTACTCAGATTTGTCGGCTTCGAAGCCCCCAACGATTCGAGGGTCATCTTCTGGCTGTGCTGTTGATAAAAATATAAACAAATTGCTAATTAATGCCAGTTTATAATGTTGAAATTACTTTTTTACCTAAGGAAAGACGAATTACAAGATTAAAAATTAAAAACAAGTGTATAAACAAGCACAAACGAAACATTTTCTTTGACATAGTTTTTAATCAAAGCGGCGTCTTTTATACATTAATTTAATCAACATTTACATTTTATCAATTTATTATGCACTAAACGGGTCGCTGTGGGGGGCTGTTTTGCATTAGTTGATACATTTTTATTTTCTTTTGTGTTCCTTGAAATATATGCCGATATTTATAAGTTTAGTCAATAAATTATGAAGTGCACCTAGAAGTCTATTCCTAGAGGAATAGAATTTAATTGCTTGAATTCCACAAATAATATCGTTCATTAATCGAATTCTATAGTCGGTATTTTCAGTTACTTTTCGCCGAATTTTAACAGTTATCTTGACATATTTACTAGAAAGTTGTATTTATTACATCACAAGTGACGTAAATTGACTTACATTCCATTAAAATACAGAGAATTAAGCTACTAACACCAGAAATGGCTGCATATCTAAGGTTCTATCAATGTAGAAACTTCTCAAAATTAATTCAATTGGTCCAATCCAAAGTGAGTGTAAGAAAGACCCAAATTTATTAAACTGACTTACATCATTTTATATGTCCAATTTTAATTTGAGACTTGAACAATAAATTAGGGAAGAACAAGCAATGCTGATGTTCATTTCTATAACAGATGTTTGGAAAGTAAAGCAAAAGAAAAAAAACTCGTAAGTAACACAACTTTGTTAGTCCTAGAGCGTAAAAGTAGGCATTCTCTACTAAATTTTCTGTTTATTCTGAATAGAATTTCAGAAGTGTGTCTATAAAATAAGGCTTTAGTAACCTAGAAACTGTTTTAATTTTTTTATAGGAAAAAAAACACACTTACTTTACTGCTAGTTCGGCCGGTAAGTACTCATAGTATAGTACAGCGTACTATTTTATGTGTTTCCGTCCGAATAACTTAAATAAAACTCTTTGTAATAATGGTTTTTTCTTTTTGTTTCTTGTTTCCATAGTTCTTTTTCTTTAAAGGAATTGTTTTGTTAAGAGGAATGTAGAGGTCATCTTACGATTTGTGATTAGTATACCTCACTTTGCACATGTTACTCCCTACCTAAGATCCTTAGGATTGCTTAAATTAATAATAATAATAAAAGCCTTTATTAAAGAAAAAATGTGAGGAGGCGAAGTCTAGCTAGTGCTATTCTACTTAACCTCGCTCAATACAAAAACAAAACAAAAAATAAACTTGAAATATAAACCCATAATTAAACTAAAACTAGGATAAATGCGAAGAAAAAATGCGTAAATATATATAAACAATACAAAAGAAAAACAAAAACAGCAAAAGAATAATTATTATTAGAGCAATAAATATTTTGATTTAATATGTTTTTTAAATATATTTAAACTTACTATCTTTGATTTCAAATGGTTTTCTATATTATTATAAATGACAACAGCATTATAGGTGAATGATCTAAGAAACAAGGCTGTACGAAAGTAAGGCATTGACAATCGGCAGACATGACGTAGATTTACATTGTGCAGGGTTCTACGATGCACAAGTTTTCGCTTTAGGTAAGGAGGTGTTGAGGTAGATAAGGTGGAATGAACCATAACTGCCATCAAATATTTAAAGTGAGTATCAAGTTTTAGCCAATTTAATTCTTTAATCGTAAGGAAAATATGATTAAAATTTCTAAGTTTGAAAATAAATCTACAACATTTATTTTGAATTTTTTGTAAGCAATTTTTAGAACTAGAATCAAGACAAGGGTAAAAAAGCGTAAGACAGTAATTTATAATAGGTAATACAAGTGCTTCACAGAGTTTTTTCCTTAATTTGAAATTAATGATACTATGATTTTGGTAAAGTAGACGCAATCGCACGTAACTATTTTTTACCAAAAGAGAGACATGAGTTTTGAAGCGTAAATCTTGATCAAAGACAATGCCCAGTAATTTTACACTTTTAACAATCTTTAATTTAGAATTTCCAAAATGTAAGTCGAGATTAATGTCATTTAATTTAGGTCCGAAAACGATGAGGGAGCACTTTTCAACGTTTAGTTGCAAATTATGTCTACATGAATAACTCTGAATGCCTTGAATATCTGAGTTTAGACGAAGGTTTGCTTCATCAACTGCATCGTGTCTAAAAGAATATTCCAGTTGTGTGTCATCGGCAAATGCATGAATGGCTGAATGTTGAACAGAATTTGCTATGTCAAAAGTATATAACAAGAACAATAAAGGTCCCAAGACGGAGCCTTGGGGTACCCCTGATATAACTCTCCCACAGTATGACAGTAAATTATTAACTTGAACCATTTGGCTACGTTCATTTAAATAATGAGAAAAAAAATTTAAGCAGTTTTCGTCAAAACCCAGGAACTTAAGTTTAGCACAAAGTAACAAATGATTTATTTTATCAAAAGCTTTCGAGATGTCTAATAATATCAAGGCAGTATTTAAGCCACTATCGGCTTTTCTGATTATCTTATCTAAAATACTGGTTAGTGAAGCATTAGTACTATAACCTTTTCTAAACCCCGATTGTGAAGAAGGAAGAATATTATGAGAATTAACGAAAGTATAGATTTGTTTAAAAATTACTTTTTTCAATATTTTAGATACAGTTGAAATTATACTAATAGGCCTTAGGTCACTATAATTTTGTGGTTCATTTACTTTTGGTAACGGTTTCACCAGAGTAGTTTTCCAAGGTTTTGGAAAATACCCAGTTTCCAAACAAGAATTTATTATATGAGTTATGTATTTATATGAAAGGACTACAAAGATTTAACATTTTTGCGTTTATTCCATCAAAACCTGTCGCGTTAGATTGAAGGTTAACGATTATATCATGAATTTCTGCAATGGTAGGTAACTGAAAAGAAAATTTAAGGTCATTATTGTATGTATTCTGTAAATAATAATTTAGTGTTTCTTCATGTGAAGAACTAGAATTAAAAACAGATAAAAAATAATCGTTAATTTTATTGATATCATTTAAATGCGAGGGAATCTGGGTATTTTCACGAGAGATTTTAAAGCAAATTTTTTTAAAGTGTTCCACAAAATTTTATTATTGTTGTTAATCTGATTCAGAAAACCCGCTTTTTCTTTTTAATTTCAGACACACAAAAGTTACGAAGCTGGCGATATGCTTCCCAATCAACATCAAGTTTCGTTTGTTTAAATTTTGATAGGGCTATGTCTCTTTTTTTCATAAATCTCTTAATGTTTTCTGTTAACCAAGGTGAATATTTTTTTGTGAGTTTTTTGGTGACTAAAGGGGCATGTTTGTCAAATAATTTTATAAGATTGTAATTAAATAGGTATAACTTAGACTCAATATCGTTAATGTAAAACATTTCATCCCATCTTAAATTCTGTAAATCCTCAAGGAAGTCGGTGTATAAAAAGTATTTGTAATCCCTATAGGAAACATAATTCAAAAACTTTTGAGTAATTTTCATTTTTAATGTACAATGTATGATTCGATGATCAGAAAAAATATCTGCATTTAAGGTTCCAGAGGCAATAATCATATCTGCAAAATTGGTATAAATAACATCTATGAGTGTTTGACTAGACTTGGTGATTCTTGTCGGTTCACTAATGATTTGAGTAAAATCGTACGTGGCAAAAATATCTATCACATTATTATCAAAAGTATGGTCAATATTTATATCCCCCACAAAAATTATTTTTTCATAATTAAGAAGTAAAGTAGGTAATAATTCGTCAAAAAACTCTGTGAACAATGCAATATTATTCGAAGGACTGCGATAGAGGACTCCCAAAAGAAAACTAAAGGATCTAGTTTTAATTTCTAAAAATAGGCATTCAATTTCTACTGGACAATTTACATTTGGATTTTCTACCATTTTAACTGAAATGTTTTCTCTAATATACAGGGTGTTATGGAAATGAGTGCAAATATTTTAACCTGAAATACAGCACCACAAATAATAAAAATCTGTAAAAAAAATTTTGTCTTATCTCAATTGATAACAAAATTATAAACTAAAAATTAATTATTACAAAATGTATAACATTTTTTTTTAACATAGGGCAATCATAGATTTTTCAGGTGAAAATAAAGCGATTTAACACAATTTACCTCTATACTAAGTTGCACCGTTTAGGAGCTAGAAGACGCCAAAGTTAAAGATGAAAAGTCAGTTTTATACTTCAAACGTAAATATCTCGAAAACGATACGTTTTAGTAAAATATTGCATTCTTGCAGTTTTATGTAGAATCTACTGGCATATTCATTTTTGCTAAAAAATTCGAAAGTAATAAGAAGAAAATTGGTTAATTACCCAAAATGTGAAAAAAAAGTGCCGTAACTTAAAATTGAGATGTGTAGCAAAATTTTGCTAGTAGAAATAAAAAAAATACAGTCAACTTTATTTGTGCACCAAATTTGGTATTAATCGGTTAAGCGGTTTTCCAGATATAACAAAAAGATGTTTTTTTATACCCAACTTTGACGGCCTGTAGTTTTGTTGTTAGTCGAGATAGGACAAAAATTTTTTTACAGATTTTTATTATTTGTGGTGCTGTATTTCAGGTTAAAATATTTGCACTCATTTCCATAACACCCTGTATACGGCTACACCACCACCTCGTCTACCCTAAATTGAATGAGCAACGCTTTGTTCATTATTTATGTTTTTGTTTCAAATTACTAAAGTTAAAAATTCCTGATTATTTGTATGCTAAATTAATCAGACGCTGTGAAACACACTTTAAAAATTTACGTTTTGTTGAAAAGCATTTTCACTTTCCAGCACACAAGACTAATTTATTTCAGACGTCTTTTTCATATATTGTACCATATATATTAAGTAACTGCTCTGATCTTCTAACAGTTCACACCTCTGTATATTTAAAAAAAAAAATGTAAAAAACTAATTTTGTCGCAAAAACTTTTAGCAATTGATCTTAGCAAATTTTAATCTGTTGTATTATTTTGTGTTACGTTTATTGTAGGTATATTTATTAGTATTGTTTTAACTATTTCTCTAGGTTAAATTATAAAATCAGATTTGTGTCTGCCATTTAACCTTTTGTACATTTTTGTTTTAATGTGCAATAAACTTTATTATTATTATTATCTTCGGTAAGTTCTTTTTTCCACCCTTTTACAAAAAGTGGTTATTTCCAACTGTTTACTCTTAGAAAATGGCGGTGTAAAGCACTTACCAGAAGAAAAAATAAGATAGAAAGTTTGCTTGTGATTTTTGTGATTTTTGCTAATTCTAATCCAGAAAATTATCCTTAATTTTAAGTAAATATTAATAAGTAAGTAATAATAAGTTGCAGTTAGTTTATTACACAATTTAGGTACCTTGGAGAGTAGTTTTCGTGTAAGAAACACGCCAATCTCAATTTATAGTGTAAATTCGATTTTATTCAAAAATTAATAATTTAAAAAAATAAATAAAATTGCAGACTGATTTCTTAATTATTTTTCTATTAATTCCTGTAAAATTTCGCAAAATTTTCAATCACAAATAACTTAATATTATGAAAATACATAAATACAACTGAAGTAGGCTCTTGTCAAATATCTCTCTATTTCTATTATTATTTTTCCGATAAAAAATAGGGTGAAGAAGGACTAGCAACAAAAATAAAATTGGGACACCCTATATATAAACTGATACTTTAAAAAATGTACACTTTTTTTGTGATTGCGTAAAATGTTGACAAGAGATTTTTGACCTCACCTTTCAAATGGTAATAACGTAGCCGAAGCCGTTTAAAATAATGTTTAGTCTCATTTGTTTAAATAAAATTAATTATTATATTTTCGCTGCTATTTTTGTGATTAAATGTGAATTGAAACAAAACTCAAAACATCTTGTTTTTGTATCTAAATATTTAAATACATATTTGAGATTTATTATTTGAACTAATTGCTTACATAATACGATGATTCAGTACTCAAAGACACAAAGGCGCTTCGACATTCGGTAATATTACAGATATTTTTTGTAGTCGTTTGCATATTTATCGATATTTTTCTTTGTTTGGATCAGTCAAGCATTAGCTCTCGCACAGGGCACATCACAGCCACTCTAAAGCTGCGTATTTTTATTTATTATTAATTACTAAACGGAATATATCGCGATTTTGTTTAAACAAATACGTTTTTGCATTTTTGAATTTCAAAATAATACAGAGATAAACAATTTTAGATACTATTTTTATGTGTAATTGTTTTAAAAATAAATTCACGGGTTTTATTTAGAATCCTAATCTTTTGTAAAAAATAAATAGACGATTTAAAATAAAATCCTTTTGTTTTATTAGGGTTTGGAAAGTAGGTTTCAAGAACATCGCAGGAAATCTGAATTAAAGGTAGTTCCGAAAGAAGCAGTGGAATAAATCACCACATAGAGCAAAAGAAAAAGCACCAATTTCAGAATTAAAGGTAGAAAAAAGCAGGAGGAAATTCGCCAGTCATCATTTGTGCTAACAAATAAGAAAATGCTTTATTAGGACTTTATGTATAGTTCATGACTTTGTTAAAATTGTTAATCTCTGTTTTAATTTATAATTTTTTATACAAAATTTTTTATTTTATTTAAATTCGATAATTTTTTTTGAATTTATTTTTTATGTAAGTATAGTGTATTTTAACAATTTTTCTGTTTCAGCTTTAGTAATTCTTCGTTTCGGGTTACAGTAATTTTTATGATTCAGGATTTCCTACTAATTTTTTTCTTTTTGTTTCAGATTTTCGTAATTCCTCTGTTTCAAGTTTTTCTACTAATTTTTCTGTTTCAGACTTACCTACTAATTTTGCTCTTTTTCTTTAAGATTTTCGTAATTTTTCTTTTTCAAGTTTCCTATTAATTTTTCCGTTTCAGGTTTTCCTACTAATTTTTTTCTTTCTGTTTTAGATTTTCGTATTTTTTTATTTCAAGTTTTCCCACTAATTTTTCTTTTTCTGTTTAAAATTTTCGTAATATTTCTATGTCAATTTCAAGACATTTTAATGTCTTGTAGGCTAATTTTAAGTTAGAATAATACCGGTAGTATCTTCAAGTTTCCATAGAAAAATAAAAGAATTCGAGGTTGTGGTTGGTTGTTGTTATAAAAAAGTATTAAAATTTGTGATACTACCGGTAGTATCTCAACTTGAAATTAGCCTATTGGTTTTTTTTATTAAATACCTATGAAGTAAATTTTTTACAAAAAATTACAGTTTACTTCTTTACCAACAAACAATCTATACACTCATTTTTATCTATGATTTTTTACAAAAAATTACAGTTTACTTCTTTACCAACAAACAATCTATACACTCATTTTTATCTATGGTCAACAAAGCGTCAAAACCGCACTTAACCTAACTTCTTCAAGGTCAATTATTTGTTTATAAACAAATAATTAGTTGATTTTCAAGCTTAAATATTAACATTTACAATGAACGATTGGACAAACCTTGAAGTAGATAAAATTTGCCGTATTTGCCTGAAAGAAAACGAGAACATGAAACATTTATTTCAAGAATGTTTATCAGAAAAATTAAAAGAATTAGCAACAATTGAGGTAAGAAAACCTAGTTTTTGCAATTAAACTTTCCAATTTTTTTGTAGATTGAAGAAAAAGACGGACTTCCAAGCCTCTTATGCAATTTTTGCACCAACGAATTAAATCATTGGTATTCATTCAAACTACAGGTAATAAAAAGCGATACGACATTACGTTGCCTCCAAAAAGAACGCGAATCTAACAATTATATAACTAATGACGACACTAACTCCGATTACGACGAACCACATAACGAAAAAACTCCTAAAAAACCTCCAAACCAGTTCCAGTGTGATATCTGCAAAAAACAGGTAACAACAATTCATTCCTTACGCCGCCACATGAACATCCACAGCGGCGTGCGCCCCCACATATGCACAATCTGCGGCAAAACCTTCGTCCAGGCCGGGAATCTCACCAAACACACCCGCAGACACACCAAAGACAAGAAACACCAGTGCAATGAATGCGGCTTACGTTTCTACGAACGCAACAAACTCACAGTCCACATCCGGACCCACACCGGGGAGAAGCCCTACACGTGCGAAATTTGCTCTAGAGCTTTCACTACTCTCGCCCAAGTGCATATTCACAAACGCACCCATACGGGGGCCAAGCCCTACACTTGTGATACCTGCCAGAAGAGTTTTCCCTACAGGAGCTCCCTGGAAACCCACCAGAAAATCCACAGGGGCGAACGCTCGTATGTGTGTCCCGATTGCGGACGCACGTTTTCCCAGAAAGTTAACCTTGATAGCCACATCAGGACGAAGCACACCCACGAATGCCCCTTCATGTGTAATGATTGCGGAAAGGCGTTTCCTACAAAAGATCAGCTGAAGAATCACTTGAGGCAACATACTGGAGATAAGCCGCCCTTGAAACACACGTGTAATGTCTGTGAGAAAGGGTTTAGGACTCCAGCAGAACTGAGGATTCATATGAGGACTCATACGGATGAAAGGCCTTATCAGTGCGATTTATGTGGGAAGAAATTTAAGGCCTCGTCGCAGATGACATCACATAGGAGGATACATACAGGCGAGAGGAATCACTGTTGTATGTACTGTGGAAAAGCGTTCAGGGTTTCATCCACGTTGAAAATACATGTGAGGATTCATACAGGGGAAAAGCCCTACACGTGTAGTATTTGTGGGATGAGTTTCACCCAGAGTAATACGCTTAATACGCATATGAAGGTTCATGCACCAAATGTGGGTTAAATATTAATTGAATGCTTGTTGTAGTAGGTCAAGTGTTCCAGAAGATTTTATGATCCAGAATGTTCTAGAAATTTCCAGAGCTTTCTAGATTTGTTTATTAAATGGGAGTTTCCCTGGAAAACTGAAAGAACTGTAATGATATTCATGCCACATAATTCTGGGACACCTCTGCGATAGTATAAACCCGGATCCAACTTATGACCTTAAACTGTAACGTCACAAACAAAGTGTGCTATTCTATGGCGGATGTCGGTAACCGAATCGCTCTAATTTTGATCCGTTGTGGGTAGTTTTTCACTACTCAGAAATTCAAGATCCTCTTACTCATCGTTTAGTTTTCTTAGTTTGTGAAGTTCTGCTGAAGTTTTGCACAAAGTGGTATAAATAACAAATTGAAAATATTCTATTAGAGAAGTTTAAAAAATGGATAAGACAATACTGTCATATAAAGAATTAAATTCTTTTTAAGCTTCTCTAAAGCCTAAACTTAGTCCTAACGCCTCTTTACAAGTACCAATCGCCTTTATTTACAAAATCTTTATACAAAAACTAATTCTCTACAACTTAAAATTCTGAATTCTCAAAATTCATTCAAATCTATCTATATTGTAGCTACGTTTTCCATAATTTTAAAACGGACACCATATATCACTTCTATTTTAATTAGTGAGATATTTTATTCATATTGAAATTAGGTGTATTGCCTAATAATTAAAAAATATTATATATTTTCTATGAGTTGAATCAGTATTATTTTATATTTTTTACCAAAAAAATCTAAATAAACACAAATTTATAATTTATTACGCAAATAAAACACATTTTCTGAACACTTAATCCATCAATTGCAAATTATCAAATTTATCAGTATCATAAAAATTAGCTTTGACTTGCCTCCCTCCAAAAAACCTCCCATTTAAATCCACCACTGCCTTAATAGCACTCTCTATCCTCCTAAACTCCACAAAAATCCTCACAGCCTCCTCAGGTATCTCCGATTGTGTTTCATGAATTATAACACTCGTAACTTCTCCATACTTCGTATTACATTCATCTTTAACCTCCGGCTCCAAATCATCATCAACCTCTCCCGGCCCCACCATATTCTTCAACAGCACAACTTTGCTCGGATTTTTGATAATTTCAGTGATGCTCGGTTGCTGCTGATTCGGGGGCGTTTCAGGCGCGACCACCATTGCCGACGCAATAATCTCCTTCTCGTGGATGATCCTCCCGCCCCTTTTGGACGTCTTCTCGACTTGGAGGGCACTTGCCATGCCTTGCTCCTGCTTTCCTAGACCCTGTCCCTCCTTGAAACCGTACTTTGCCATGATTTTAGCAGCGACTGATGACCCGAAATTGGCGGCAGGCGTTGGCGGTTTGTTGGGGAAAATGGGGGAGATCTCTCCGGGTTCCTGGAGACTAGGAGGAGGCGCAATTGCGACACCTGAGGTTCGTGGCTTGGGCTGCACCGGCTCGACTTCCTCGTCCTCTTCAGCCCATCGTCCTGCAAAGCCGCTAGCCAGTGGGGGTTGGGTCATTTGAGGTGTGGGGGTGATCACCCCCACGGACTCTTCAGGGTCGCTAAATCGCGATTTTCTTTTTCTTTCTCGGCGCTTTTCTTCTTTGTCGTTTTCACGCTCGCGGTTTTCACGTATTTCTTTGACGACTTTGTCGAATTCGTTGGGCCATAAGGGGTCGTATTCGTCGTCGACGTTCCAGTCGTATTCTACACCGTAGGTCACAGAGGAGTTGAGGGTTGGGAGGCTTGGCTCGTTTTTGGGCTTTTTTTGGAAAGTTGGGTAAATATCGTCATCGTCTCGTTTGCTTTTAAGGTCGATGACAGGGGCTAAGCTCACTTTACGCTGTTGTTCACGTTTGGGTTGCGTTACTGTGGCTTTTTTCAGCTGGAGCTGGGATTGCAGAAGCTTGATGCCTGATGACCAACCAGAGACTTTTTCAGTTGCACGGGCTTTCACGTCAAGGTCGTCGTATAAAGACATGGTCAGGCAGGCTAAAACACCATTCAAGTAGTTTAAAATAATTAAAATTATAATTTGTACAGAGAAACAGTTTGGTGACAAATTTGAGGTTATATTTACTTAACGTCAAAGTGTTCAACAAGAAATACAAAAGTGTAGAATTTCTCTCATGCAGCTCTCATACAAATAAATGTTTTTATGTATATCTAAAATAAATAAATACAAACTAACACAACAAAAAAGCTTTTTAAACAATTTTTTATAAATTTATATAAGAATTTATGTTTTTCGCGTATTCCGTATTTCAGCCAAATAAAACTGTCATTTTTTACATTTTTGACATTTGGCAGTTTTGACAATCTGAAAACATTTTCTCGAATTTCTCTCACGTTTTTTCTGTTTTTGTGTCCAATTTTTGTATTTAAACCAGCTTATTTGACTGTGCAAGCATGAATGACGAAGAATTCGATGGAGATGATGTCGGGGATGACTTCGATGACGACGTGGACGATGACAACATTGAGGAGCTGGAGCAGCCTGAAGAAGAAGGTGATAACATCGATATCCTGGCCCATGGTCAAGCCGGGGGTGGCGTCCCCAAGAACAAACGTATTACTACCAAATATATGACCAAGTACGAGCGAGCTCGAGTGTTGGGCACCAGGGCTCTGCAAATCGCTATGTGTGCCCCAGTTATGGTCGAACTTGATGGTGAGACTGACCCTCTACAAATTGCAATGAAGGAGCTCAAACAGCGAAAGATTCCCATAATCATCCGAAGATACCTACCTGATCATTCCTACGAGGATTGGGGGATTGATGAACTCATCATCATAGATCATTAAGAATTTTGTAAATGTAAGATATTTTATTAAAGAACTAATTCTACAGAGTGTTTTTCTACGCGAAAATCATTTCGTCCCGACGTCGTTTTGGCTGATTTGGCCTGATTTGACATTCAGGGTGGTTCATTAGCTCTGGAGGACATGTAGAGACAGGTGATGATAACAACATCTGTTTTAAATCATAAAATAGGGCTGAATCGTCATTTGTACAAAAACTGATAGCGACACCACTTTTACCAGCACGTCCAGTCCTACCAATACGATGCGTGTAATCTGAAACAACATGAGGTAAAGCCGAGTACATAAAAGTAAATCTTTTATACCTTCAATAGTTTTGGCCATGTCGTAATTGATAACAACTGAAACATCCTTAATATCAATCCCTCTTCCTGCAACATCTGTGGCGACCAAAATGTCCTTAGCTCCTGATTTAAGACTGGCAAGGGCATACTCTCTCTGTTCTTGTCCTTTACCTCCATGAAGCGTACACGCATTGTACCCCAATTTCTCCAATCCTTTAGCCAAAACATCTGCTCCTTTTTTCTGGTTGACAAAAATAATAACAGGAGGATCCACTCCCTTCGATAAATATTCCATAAGTTTCCGCCTTTTATCATTCTCTGTCATAATATGAACAATTTGTTCGACACGTTCAGTTGGTTTACCTATCGAACCGATATAAACCACTGCCGGACGTCTGAGATAAGTCCTAGCGAGACGTTCAACAGCTGGAGGCATAGTGGCTGTAAACA
Source organism: Tribolium confusum (assembly GCA_029207805.1). Taxonomy (NCBI): domain Eukaryota; kingdom Metazoa; phylum Arthropoda; class Insecta; order Coleoptera; family Tenebrionidae; genus Tribolium; species Tribolium confusum. Next base: position 6,625,327 of record JALGAY010000004.1, read on the forward strand.
TAACAGTCTGTCTATACTTCTTCTTGCTGTTATAATTCGCTAAAATGACTGAACTATCCTCAGCCTCTTCTGTATCAGGTTTTAGATTTGTGACAGGCATGTATTCGAGGATTTTCTGGACGTCAGGTTCAAAACCTAAATCAATCATTCTGTCAGCTTCATCCAGAACAATATACGTACACTGGTTCAAGACTAAGTATCTGTTTTCAAGAACATCAATTAAACGACCTGGAGTGGCTATAACAATCTCACAACCCATTCTCAGCCTGAACCCTTGCTCTTCCCTACTTAACCCTCCTACAACTACAACAGTCCGAATCCCAAGTGGTTGTCCAAATTTAACTGTTTCTTCTTCAATTTGCTGAGCTAATTCACGAGTTGGAGCTAGAATTATAGCATAAGGTCCTTGATCGGCATCTTCAGTCCGTTCAATTTTCGGCAAGGACTGAATCCAGGATAACAACGGAATCAAGAAAGCGAGTGTTTTACCAGAACCGGTTTCAGCAACTCCGATAATATCCCGATTTTTCATACCGATTGGTATAGCTTGTCGCTGGATAGGAGTCGGTTCTTTATACCCGACATTATCGATGATTTCCAGAAGTTCTTTCTGGATGCCAGATTCCTTCCAGCACCGGATTGGTTCCGGAATTTTCCCGCCTTTGATTGTAATGTTGTAATCTTCTCTGAAAATACGCCAATCTCTTTCGGTCATTTCTGAAACGTCTTTCTCAGACCAGTGACGGTCATCCCACAGTTGTTTCTCTTCCTTTCGCCTAACTTTCTTCAATCTGACTTTTTCCTGAGCTTTTTCAGCTTCAGTTCTGCGTTTTTCTAGTAACTCGCCGTAGAATTTGCTTTGGTCACGTTTTTGTGCTTTAATGTCGATTCCTGCGAGGTTTCCTCTGCCAAAAAATTGGACCTGGTGCCGCTCTTTGTATAAAGGATTGTAATCCGTGGAAGTGTCCTCACCTGCGTCCCAATCAAAGACAAATTTCCGGTCATTTAATCTCCGGACTCTCCTTTTTTTCTTAATTAATCCCAAATAACGTTCTTTTATAGCATCAGATTCTTTTTCCCTGTCTTTATCCTTCTGTTTATCATCTTCCTTGTCTCTATCTCTTGGCCGCCTGAATTCCCGATCATCTTTCCTCTGTTCTTCCTGTCTTGAAGCCTGAACTGTCTCAATAATCTTCCTTTCAGCTTCTTGCTGTTTTCTAATTTTCTCAACTTCCTCTTGACGCCTTTTAAGAGCCTCTGCAGCTCTTTGTTCTTTAGTCAAAAAGACAGGTTTACTTTTAGCAGCTTCTTCAGCTTTTTTCTTCGCGAGTAACTCTTCTAATGATAGAGGCTCCTTTTTCGGTGGCGGCTCTTGTTTTACATCAGGTTTAGTCTCACTTTTCTGGTCGGTTTCAGGAGTTGGTGAGCGTTTTCTTGAATCTTTCCCCTTTTTATCTTTATCATCTTTTCTGTCGTCTCTTTTATCACGATCAGATTTGCCATACCTATCGTATTTACTGCTTGAACTTTCATACTTGTCTCGAGAACGTGATCTGTAGCGTTTATGGGGGCGCTCCTTGCTCCTGGATCTAGAACGCCGCCTTTTATCCCGATCTTTATCCACACGTTCTCTGCTTCGAGAACGACGTTTTTTATCGTTAACCATTTGTAGGAAAGACTAAACACTCAGTTTAATGAAAAAAACGCACACAAAACGTAAACACTAGTTTTTAGGTTAGAATCATTATGACATTTGCCAAATGTCAAAACTGCAAGACTTTTTTCTTCAATTCTCATAACTCCTAAAACGGTTTTATTACATGTTTTACTAGTAATTAAATTAAATATAATTAAATATTAATTGTACTACTTGCTATTAATGTTTATTATTACAAATTTACTTGAATAAAGTAAAAATTTTATTAAAATAGCGAATAGGCGTTTTAGGTCGGATGAGATTTCTCATAACTGTTACTAATCAGCTGTCATTTTAACGTTTGACGTGTCATTTAAATGTTTTGAAAATAAACAATTAAAAATGTCATTAGACAAGACAAAATTTGAATCAATGCAAAAAGACATCCAAAATGAGCTTAAAAAACTTAAAGAAGAAGAGGTAAGTAACAGTTTTGCCAAAATTTATAACCAAAAAATTGCCGCCAGGAAGTCCTTTTTCAAGACATGAATAACATGTTAAACCAAAAATTGTTTCTGGACAGCAAAATTAAGGGTCTCGCTAAGCTCGTACCTACTTTAAAAGTGGTAAAACACGAAGCCCAAGACCTTGTAAACACCATAAACGACATTTCTGAATCATCTGAGAAAATCAGTGGCAAAATCAGATCACTGGACACTGCGAGAGTAATAAAACACTTTTTATAATTCATTTTGTGATACTTTGCTTCAGAGCCGTGTAAATGAGTGTCAGCAGCGCGTTAGTGACCTCATTGACCTAGAAATATGCTCTCAGGGGGTGCAGACCGCGATTTTAGACTCAGATTACGAGAAAGGGGCTGCCCACGTCCACAGATTCCTGTCGATTGACCAGTCATTACTGCAACGAACTGCAACTGACGTTGAAAACGTTTCAGGAATGCTGAAATCAGTGCGGACTTTGCAGGATGCGGCAAGTCAGTTGCAGGCAATTGTTGAGCATAAATTTAATGAGGCAGTCAAGTGTGAGGATTTAGTTTCAATTGAGAGGTTCTTTAAAATATTTCCTTTGCTAGGAATGCACGAGGAAGGGATTAAGGCGCTTTGTACTTACCTCAGAACTAAAGTACTGTAATTATTTTGTAATTCTTGGGTTGTTAAAATTTCTTCAGGTTGCAGCAACTGCTGAGAAAAATTTAAAATCAGCAATGACGACTCCCCAGTCTGATAAACGTCACACTGTCATTTATGCCGATACTTTGACGCTTCTTTTTGAGGGGTTGGCACGTGTTGTTGATACTCATCAGCCCTTGATTGAGACGTACTATGGACCAGGAAGGCTTCTCTGTGCTGTGAATATTTTGCAAAAAGAGTGTGATGTACAGATGAAAAGGGTTTTACAGGAGTGGAATAGAACAAGACAGATTAATAAAAAAATACAACTTATTACAGAACTGTCGAGAATGAGTGCCAGTTCCAGTTTTAGTAAATTAGAAAAAATTGATCCAAAGGATTTGGATATCTTAATTGGGGAAATAACTTTGATGCATTTCAGGACCGAGCTATACATTAGATTCATACAGAGGAAAATTGTTGTAAGTAAAAATTGGTGAATGAACCATAAAAAGTAGTATGTGGTGTGTTCACCATTTAATCATTACTAACTTTGCTATTTTTGTAATATTTTAGTCAGATTTGGAAGTTGGGGTTCAAGATGAAGATGAAAAAACAAAAGTGGTGAAAAGTATGGAAAATCTTATAAAAAATAGTGACTTGACTCACTCTAAACACGAACTTCTCCTTCATTATTTAAAACTTGAGCAGTATTTTATGGAAGAATCAGTTGCAAAAGCTGTTAGTATGGACAGTATTGAGCCCTCTCAACAGACCTCTAGTATGGTTGATGACACTTTTTTTATCGTCAAGAAATGCATTAGGTAAAAAACGTTTTAAATTGGTTTAGCTTATTAATTAGTAGCTGCTCCACTTCGACACTGCTTAAAAGTTAATTATTCAAAATGAACCAATAGTGCTTCCTTCGTAAAGACGTGTTATACTCACTACTGATGCCTACCCAAATTAGAATTATTTTCCCTCACATGTTACTTCTATAAAAATTTATTTTCTACTTCTAGACGTTCTATATCAACTGGAAGTTTAGACGGAATTTGTGCCATCATAAACAACGCATGTCGTATCCTCGAAAACGACTTCTGCGATGTTTTAAGAGCCCGACTTCGTCAAGGATACCCTTCTGGTTATCTTGACTTAACCCAAGCCTACAACGTTCTGCAAACATCAATCCAACAGGGTCGGCTCCAATCCGGAGACACTGAACAGACCCGGACTGCTTTTATTGTAGCTTTAAATAATGCTGATAGCAGTACCGAATATGTTGATGCTTTATGTGACAATGTTTTGAAAGAAATTGAACAGGCACTTCCTGCAATGAATAGTAACGAAAGGGGAAAACTCGAGAGTTGTCTTTCGGGTTTATCTTCAGTTACAACAAATTTAAAGGAGATTATCGAGTATGGAATTCAACAATTGCGCGTTAGCGCAATTAAACCACGAATTAGTCCTTGGGTTGATAATTTCACCAGTATAAATCATCAATTATCAGAGGTATTAAAGAGCGATTTGTTTAAATTAAGTCTGTTTACAAGGGGAACACAAAGAGAAATTGAATTTAGCTACAGTAAAATTTTTTTATTGGGAATTGCCACTGTCTAGCTAGAGGGAGCTGATAGCAGTTATTTTTGAATAATGTCACGTGTTAGCTAAACATGTATTGTAAGATACAATGATGATTAGCCAGGGCGCCAGGACTCTTAAATTGCTTATATCGAAAGAAAATTGAAAGTAATATCAAAACTAAATGTCAATTTATCTAAGCAATGAAAGTAAAATTTTAAAAATAAAATCAAGCGGAAAAAAGAATAAAACGATCTTATAAAACAGGGTATCAACAACCTGGAAATGTCAGGGAATAGTCAAAGATATCTAATATTTTTCAAAAAAAAAAAAATTGAGGGATTTTTTTTCATTATCTGGGTGGGGAATACGTCAAAAACATCTATGAATTGTAGTTAGATAATTATAAAATAAACACTATTCATGACATGTCAATGAAATCAGATACCAGAATTGCTACCAGCTCCCTACCTAGTGGAAATTCTAAAGTCACAGCTACCACCTCTTTTTGACTATTGTTTGTGCTTTCTTTAGGACGAATTGTCGGCATACGAAGCTGGAGAATCCTTTGTACAAACCCTTATAATGAACCTTGAAACATTATTGGCCGTATTTAAAGATGTGTTAACAACAGCAAATTACGACGCTTTTATTTCGGTTTTAACGACGGAAGTGACCCAACGATTAGAGAAAGTCATTATGAAATCAACATTTAACAGAGTAATGATGTAACAATAAAATAATTGAATGTATATTTAGGAGAGTTTTTTAGTTGGGAGGATTAGTTTTAGATAAAGAAGTACGTTCATTGGCTGGTTATATAACAGCAACGACTTCGTGGTCTGTCAGAGATAAATTCGCACGGTTGACACAGATTGCAACAATTTTAAATCTGGAACAAATTTCGGAATTTTATGATTATTGGGGGGACCACGATGGGGCGCTTACCTGGCGGTTGACTCCGTCTGAAGTTAGGACAATTATGGCCCTAAGGTGAGTTAATAAGTTTAGAAAGAAATTAGTTTTTGGAAGAGTCTACTGCACTGTCTACAGATTCCCCTAAAAAAATTTTGGTGATTTAAAAAATTGTAGAATGTAGTAGAAAAGGACGTTTCATAGCGTCAGCTCGAGGATAGACTCGAAAGGGTACCAAAATATTTTGGGAATCTGTCTGGACAGTTTAGTAGATTCAGTTGATTTTTTGTTTCAGGTCCGATTTTAAGGTTGAGGATATAAAAAGGTTAAAACTGTGATTTGAAATAAAACAAGAATTTTAATTATTGGTGTTATTTTTTGTAGTATTTACACAACCTTTTTTGACAATAATATACATTGCATAATTGTGCTTGACTTAATAATTTCTAGTTTTTCATACCGGGACGGAGAGTCTGTTTCACATCGTTCTTTGAGGCATCACGAGATTGAAAGAGAGAAAAAAAAAACACCAAATTTTGATTTTTCACTAATACAAGATGATTTCAATTGAAGCATCTTTTATCACAGAATATCGTCAATCAATTAAGAATAGTTTTATAAAAATCAAAAAAAAAAAGTTATCTGTTACCTATTTTAAAAAAAAGACAGTCTCGCAAACCTATCAAGGCCACTTTCCAATAAAAATAAAATCCAAACGCAATAAATAAATATACACAAAGTTATTGTTCATCTTAGTTGTTCCAGGCAACCTAACGGTTTGATTTAAGCGTATTAACTACTACTTATTACATTATCTTAGTTTACATTGTTTACATAAAAGACAAAAAAGCATTTTTGGCTTCACTTTGATACAATATTATAGGCAAAAAATAAATAATGAGTTGGATTAATAGAAAAAAGTTAAAAATAATTTACGTACACTTCACTACAATGGAGAGAGAAGAAAGAACTTAAATTAACATTACGTCCCTGTTGACTCATAAAAATGGATTATTGGAATTCGTGTTAGCGCCGGCACCAACCTGACAAAAGAAAAACTTTAGTAGAAAATCTTCAGAACAAACATATTTATAAACATTAAAATATTTTGATTTGAATTTTTGGACATACATTTTATATATTGAAATCTATTTGTGTAAATTATTTTCAATTTTATATCCCTTAGGTTATTTTACATTACTCCAACTAATCACTTTTGAGCTCTAAGTGACTTTGTGATTTTAGTGTTGGCATTTTTGATTGAATTAAACTAATGTAACATCACTTTTTGTGAATTTAGGCCCAAAGGTCATATACAGGGTGGTCCAACTTACCTCCCGTCTTCTGTAGCTTAGTTATTATTTTACTTAGAATTTTGATATTTTGTAGACTTTATTTATAATCTAGTGCGTATCTCAGGAGAATATTTTTGTTAATACAAGACATCCTAATGACACAGTTTTTTTTTAAAGGCATGTATCAAATTAGTATAAAAAAAATACCAACCAAAAAAAAAATGAAAACCAAAAATATGTCCAAAAATTCTTGTAGTACTTCATATATCTGTAATAACCCAATTAAAATATGTACCCTACATATGTTTTTGACGAATGATGGTCACGTGACAAGTGGTAAAACTTTTACAGAATAAATGTGCCTATAGGCCATGGGAACGTCCAACCCTTAGTTACTAATTACCTTGAATGGATTGGCCCCCCATGTAGGCCCACCATTGGCCGCTACTGGAAACAGTGCCGGCTGGAAGTTCTGTGCGAATCCATTCACTCTCACTGGCTCCCTAAAAGGATTTGCGAGATTCTGTCCAAAATTCCCATTATTCCAATTAAAAGGATTCGAAAACGTATCCTGATTTTGGAACGCGTTCATAAACTGACCTAAAAACACTTGAATAACTCTGAGGTTTTGTAATATAATTTAGCAAACCTTGACTAGGCGGTGACCCAAACATCGAACTTTGTGGTGACGGCGAGCTGTACATTGAGCCAGTAGGCGTGGGAGAACTGTACAGTGAACCATTAGAACCCGTCGTGTTCCAATCTACTGCATTTTGACTTTTCAGTGCATTATCTAGATCTTTAAGGGCGGCATATTTGTCTTCAGAGGGCGCTGCAGGTTTGGTCTGTTGTGCTAAATTGAAATTGTCGAAAGACGACGGCGTCGGCATACCTAAATCAAGTGTTTTATTTACTACGTGTAGTTTTTATTACACCTACTTGTGGTTTAAAATGCAGGTTAAACAAAAATATTTGATTTAGAATATTTCGAAAGCGTAAATAAAGAAAACAGTGCGAGTACTATGCTATTAACAGCTAAATAAAAACCAACTGCAATAAAAATAAATGCAGAGTCACACTACACAACACTTACTCCATCGATTTGTATTGCACTTGGGAAATAGAGGCACTTGGTTTAAGACTGGACCGGAATTCGTGAATTTCAAATCAAATATACTGAATTGATCAGTTGTTGCTGGAAGGAAAAGCATTCCAGTGTTACACATAAAAAATAAAAAACAGATGTGTTTTTATTTAATACAAATAAATACATTTAAAGCTGTTTTTTTGGCATGATTGGTGCTTTGGATGGGCCAACATCGATAGACAAAAATAGGTGACAGATAACACATCCAAATTTATTTCGACATGCGACTTTCTAGTGTACAACACTGTCTAATTCAAACAATTAGTTAACAAGTAATTAACAGGAGTCATGAAATTTTATGTGCTTGCCAAGGTAGAACGATTACGTTTTTCTCTATTGCGTTTTTTCACATAGTATTTTACGAATTAATAAACACCAAAAAATAAATTAATTAAATTAGATATCAAAAACAAAAAAATCGTTTTTTTTCTGAGATAACAGATGAACCAAGAAAAAATGGTATCTTGGTAGGTCTTGGAGGAAATATAGATATCTTTAAAAATGTAGTCAAGATAGGGCGGTATAACAGTTATAAAAACACAGAAATGAAGCTATGAAGGGCAAAAATCACAATCGTGGAGCAGTTCACTAAAAACCTTTAATAATAGAAACGAAACAATTATGTCTGTACAGCGTTTCAAGATATTTAAAATTACCCAGATAAATTTAAAAGGTGAAAGCTAAGCTGCTTTAACAAATTAAACTTAGCTGTGAAACGAAGTCCACAGCTCGCAAAAACTGACGGAACTTAAGGTTTCTGTAAGCAGTAAGAGTAGGTTTCAACCCCGATAACAGGACAAAGAAACGATAATGAATGGTTTTCTAACCCTGGCGAAACGTAATACTGAGCTACAGTCCCACTAGAAATCAAAGGTGTTCCTTAGTTCGTTTTCCAATTTTAATTTTACAACAAATAATTATTTATAAAAACCTTAAATTTCTAAATGTAGATTTGGCATATGCATTTCCGTCTATTTCGTCACGATATAACCTCAGCAGTAGAGTTTACGTAGCACTGAAAGGTCAAATAATTAACAGGTGAAGGTCATGTTTATAAATAATATTGTTATTAAAACAATTTTTGGCGACCCCGACACGCTATAAAAACAAAATGTTTAAGAGAGTGTTGAATGTAAAATTTTATAATCGACAATAAAACCTAGGCTATATACGTTCAAAAAGCTGGAAATAACGAGAAGAATCAATGTTAAAACGAACACACAAGAAATGAAGGCGCTTGAAATACTTGGAAAACGTGGCCAGGACTTTCCAAAGGTACAAACAAATAGAAAGTTCACAACGATCGATATCTAATCCTTCAAATATCAGGAACAGAACTATCACCGTAAAATACGGTAAATTTACTCTCAAAATTGTGTGAAAGCACAAAATAATGCGATAATTACGTTGAATTAAGTATTTTCTGAATTTTTTATGAAAGTTTTGGCTGGACTAAAGTATGACAGCCACGATACGAAACAATAATTTAGAGTTGAAGTGTACAAATACTACAAACTAAAACTATATACAATCGAGAAAATAAAAAATAATTATTACGGTAAAAGTTAGACAACCAGTAATACATTCTTAATTTTATATTTATAGTAACCTACGGTCAACACCTGAGGATTCAGCACTTCTTGTGCCTGCTTTGATTGTACTTTACATCACTTGTGTCGTTATTTCTAATGCATAATCAAAAAGGACAGCCTTTATACATACATAAGATGTTTTAAATAGCTTAATTTTAGGCTTTCTCATCATTAAATAATGTCTCCATCTCTTTCTTACATGTTGTATAACATAAAATTATCACTGTTATCACAATGAAGCATTGTAAGGTATGTCCTGTACATTTTTTTTTAAGCAAACCTCTATAAAAACGTATTTAATTTTCGAAATACCTAGTATGCATTGTGATGTAACATTTTTTGTAAGAATTAAAAAGTCTAATCTCTATTTCATGTGTTTTTAAAGGTTGAACAAATTTTATTGAATAATTCATTCAATTATTTTTTTTGTGTAAAAAAAATCTCCAATCATGCTGTGATTACATCTATACAGACTGTTCTGGCTGTTCCATAAGTAAACGACAATGTCTTGGACACTGATTGCTAAGATCTCAAAAATATTATTCGGAAAAGTTTGAATTTCTAATATACCTACGTAGTTTAACAACAAAACTGTTTCAGAAATGACCAATCAATAACAAGAGTAATAACAATGAAAATATAAACAATAAAATCACGCACATGACGCACACAAGTAAATAAAATAAATAAGTTTATGTTCTGATAGATTTTATGACAGAAACGTAAATTTTGTAAAGAAAAGTATGTTTCGGTCGTTTGTGGTCTGTCTCAGTGTCTGATTCAGGTACCTCGGAGGGTAGCTTTCGTGTTAGAGATTATGACAGCCATGTGTCAATCTTAATTTGTAATATAAAATCTAATTTTATTCAAAAACTTATGATTTAAAAAATAAAATAAAATTATACGTTGATTTTTTAATTAATTAAGAAAAATATAATTAAGTGCAGTTAAAGCAGACCCTTGTCGAAGTACATTCAGTCTTTTTCTTCAATGGCAAATAAGGTAAAAAAGAAGACAATTTTCCATGATGCCATTAAGTGTTTAAATATTTTTTTTTTTAATTTACTAAGGTGTGATCACTGAACATATTTTAATCAACTCCTTTATTAATTAAGTATCCAACAAACATGTTGACCAGATAACTCTTAACTCGATTTATTATTTTATGACTCTTTTTGATAAATGATAAACCAATTTTTTCTCTGAAACTTTATTTAAAAATAATTATTTTTTAATTTTAAGAAAACAAATTTGAATGACGTCGATAGATCTGAATCAGGTCACGAAACCTTTAGAAATTCATTTCAAAAACCTCTAAATAATTTCAATATTCCATTGAATAAAACTCATATATCCTAATTCATAACATTTCATTTATATTTTGTCCAATTTTACTCCAGCCGAATATTTATCTAGCAGCGATAAAACCTCACTATCTCCCAAAATAAACCCCACCTTAAGTTTTTTTTCCGACGCTTCCCTTTATTTTCCCCGCCTTCAGATAATTTTATCCACTTATACTCACTTGTATTGTTCGTATTGCTGTTAAAAACTGGATTATCCTCAAAATTCGCAAACGATTCTTGTGTCGTCGACGTCGTCGTATTATTATTATTATTATTGGAAGTAAAAATATCAGCATTATCAAAATTCACTGCAAACGTGTGATTCTTCCCAACTTCGGGTCTCTTCCTATTAAATTCCGTCGTATTTCCGTTCATTTTAATTGGTTTAGGGTCAGAAACAAGCGTTGTTAGGGGTTTGATTTTTTCAGGCTTGTTATAGCCGTTTTTAAGGGCCTGGACCGGATCCAGGTAATACCGTTTCCTTTCGTATTTATCCACCATGAAATCCTTAACTGTTTGCTCGTCCCTGCAATCAGACCCAGGCAATGATCCGTCGTACAAACCCAGCCAAACACTTTTGCAATAGTCGTTGCCTCGACTTTTCAATAATTCGATTTCCTCCGTTGTGAAGGTGGCCATTGAAATGGATTTGACGCGATGTGGTGGCGTTAAACCACGTCTGAAAATAAAAAATACAAATGAGAGATTTGTTTGCCTTTTTGGGAAATGGCGGTGCTTCAAAGAAAGACGAAAAAATTATCGGACGATGCCGCTGGAATTATTTATCGAATTGCAGTGAACTCTGAGCGCGTGATTACCAAACGAGGAAGATATAAAAAACATATCTCTGAGTTGTAATAAAAAAAATTTTAGATTGGCAAAAGTGAAAAGTTTCGGGTTTAATCGGTTATTGACGATTTTATTTAAAGGAAAATTGTGTTTTTATACTTTCAGCCGCTATTTTAAAAAATCCGCTTAATAAAAAAATAGCTAAGTTACTGCAAAATAAGAACCAACTTCAAAGTGTTTTTTTATCAAAAATTATAAGTTGAAAACAAAAAGTAGGGTGGTAAAACATAAGAAAAAGTGTCTAATTTGCAATACCAAAAATAGAATTTTTTTGGTAAATAAATAACAGACCTAGGTCTGAAAAACTGAAGCTCTGTTTTCAACAACAATTTTTTTTATTAATTTTCTAACATTCTATAAACATTACTAGATCAAATCCCTTCATTATGCCGAATCGAAATATGCCGAAATATTTATGGTGTGTTCAGAACTAAAAAATGAAATTTTTTGTAAGTTACGAAATATTTTTTGTTTGTTGTTAAACAGATAATTTGTATATTCCTTGAAAAGAATTTATACATTTTAAGAAATAATAACCATTAAACTCTAAATACTTGTTTTGACTATCATAATATTTACTCAAAATTAGAAACACATTAAACCTTTGACCCGATTACAAATTCCTCAGAAAATGCAAATCAAGATAAAAATTTCAATCAAAATCAAGCGAAAATTCTTGCACTTTCTTCATCTAAATGCCAATTACGTAACTTGAACGATCAGCTTGACTCTCCTAAATTCCTTAGAAATTCCCCAAGGAGAGAAAATTTCACTCTTCCACTTCACATAAATCAGTTTTTATCAGACAGGAACCTCCGGGACCGTCTCGTGATAAGCCACAATCGGCATTTTGACATTGACCGCTTCCTGGAGCTGGACAAGGTCGGCTTCTTAGCCTATGCAAAACCAGGTAATACCTGCATTAGCGTAACATTGATCGTGAATCGAACAACCTGAAATATCTATTACATCATAATCGCACCTACTTTCGATCTCCGATTTGTTGTTACAAATATGAGCAATAGTTTATACGTCAAAAACCGATAAATTACGTTATTTAGACGCTGTGATATCAATTCATTGCAATTATCGGAAGAATAACGCGGATATTTTGTTTGGTTTTCTCATCTCAATAAAACGTGGATCAAATTTACATATTTATTTACAAACACACAAACAATTATAATAATTAACATTAAATACATAACTGGTTATTCGCAGATGGTCAACTGGAAACACTACTCAGCATATTTAACAAAATAAAAAATATAATCTTTTGTAATAATATTTAATAACGGCACAAATTTTTATTCAGCCCTAATAATTATAGCACTAACGTCATCACTGGCCTTTTATCTGCGTGGGTATAACTAATCAATTGGGGAGTGTTCAAGAAAATACTTTTATCTTATTTGAACACAAAAATAACAATGTATACAATGTCAAGTTTTTGTTGACCAATTAATACAGTTCGTGGATAATAAATTATTTGAACGAGAAACAAGACTCCAAACAATATATAAAACTGTATTTGACTTCCAAATTATACAGAGAAAGATGATTAATTACATTATTTTTCTCAAGTCGAAATCGATTTTCCAAAATCACAATGGCAAATTTGCAGTTTCAAACAAACAAATTCTCAATCATCACGGTTTAGCTTGCAATATTTCGAATTTTGTGGGTCATCCCATTTCAATTGCCACCATAGTCCAGCCAGAGAAAGAAAGTTATCCAGCGCCAGAGAGAACGAGAACACTCGGCATGGAGACATCGCAGACCTGACCAAAAAAACCTTCCACTACCATTGCTCAGGATGACGTTGAATGACGTTAAAGACGATCCAGATTTGCTCAAATAAAGTCATAACTCGCGACGAAACATGGGTATATGGTTATGACGTCGAAACCAAAGCTCAATTTTCCCAATAGAAGCAGCCAGAAGAACCAAAACCGAGAAAAGCGCGCCAAGATTGGTCAAATGTGATTGGTCAAGGTTTTGCTCACTGTTTTCTTCAATTACAATAGCGTGGTGCATCATATTTTCTTGCCAAAAGGTCATACGGTCAATAAAGAGTATTACCTTCAAGTTATGAGCTCTTTGAGTGAAGCAATAGGAAGAAAACTGAAGAATTTTGTATCACTATAATGCACCACAGAAAAACAACACCAAAATCACGACTTAACTACCGCACTCACCGGATTTGGCCCAGTGGCGGCCGATGAATTTTTAAAACTCTGTATTTTGAAAATAGGACATGGAATCCAAATTCTCTTATAAAGTATTACTACTGAGACCAGACTAAGAACATAAAAAATTTGATCAAAATTTGCGAAAATAAAATGGTGGGCCTCTCCTGGTTATTTCCGAAACGGCTTATGTTAGGCCAGTGCCGATTTTTTTCAGCATTTTGAAACAAATTAATGACTAATTTATTTATGTTGTGTTCAAAATTTTAAATTTAAGAAAGATATAAATAAGGTAATGAAATTTTAGAGAAAAAATATTTTTCGAAAATTAAATTTCAAATAAAAACTCTCATAACTTTTTCTATAATTAAAATTTTGGGAAAAAACAAAAAAAAACTAGTCATTAATTTGTCTCATAATGCTGAAAAAAAATCGCCACCGTTTTAATATAAGCCGTTCGGAAATAACCAGGTGAGGCCCACCATTTTTAAAAATCAAATTTCGCAAATTTCGATCAATTTTTTTTAGCAGTGGCCTTCAGTGTGGTTTCAATAACAATCCCTTATAACAGAATTTGGATCCCATACTCCATAATTAAAATACAGAGTTTTAAAAAATCACCGGCCGCCACAGGTTTGGCCCTGCGACTTTTTCCTATTCACAAACCTGAAAAGGCCCATGAAAGAACATACATATTTAGACACTTTAATAATATCTTGTAAGAACTACATTCTGGTTTTATTAAAAACCGATTTTACGATAATTTTATTGGGCCATAATAAGTCTCCTATGTATTAAAATTTCATTACATTAACCACTAAATATGATTAAAAGCTGATTTTATCATACATAATCCTAGTGAAGCTTAAGGTTAATAAAATCTATAGAAAATTAATTACGTCTATATCACTTTAATACATTTTTCCAGTGGGCCATTTGGTATAGAGTAATAGAGTGCTCTGGGTCACAAGAAAAAAAATTATATAATACAATCTACTTATACAGTAAATCCTCACTAGTCCGATCTTCTCAAATTCGGATGTCCTTGCAGTCCGGACAAAATATAAAAAAATTGTAATTTTAACTTTCTTAGGATAGGTATTAAAAAAATTAATTTATCGATTAGGGCCAAAAAAATCGAATATTATTTTTTAACTTCCGACACTGAAAAATTGGTACCTTGGCATCTTTAAAAAATGCTTTTTAAAGATAAGTTCTTAATTTTAATAGAAAGGACCCCCTCATCTCAGTTTTCTATTTTTTCTTTAGTTCTATTTAGCAAAATCCATATCTCGTCACTAATTGATTGTAGGAAAAAATTTTATTTACATTTTTTGTAGAAAATTAAACGCTCTAAAAAAGGTATCTTACAATTGTTATTTAACTATTAGCGTTTAGAAGATATCAGAGGTCAAAGTTTGAAGAATTTACCAAAAATTTCTTTTTTTACTTCTAAATTTTATAGCTCGTAGATAAATAAATATTAGAAAATGCAAAATATATAGTTTTAAAGGAAATTAAAAGTTCTACAAAAAAGGTCTCTTGTGGTTAATCGATTACTCTAACCACTTAGAAGATATTCGCGTTTTAAAAACCAAAATTTTAGACTAAATCCTCAATTATTTTTAAATGGTTAGAACAATCGATTAACCACAAAAGACTTTTTTTGTAGAGCGTTTAATTTCCTATAAAACTACATGTTGTGCATTTTCTAATATTTATTTATCTACGAGTTATAAAAATTAGAAGTGAAAAATATATTTTTTTTAAATTCCTTAATCTTTAACTTCTGATACCTTCCAAACGCTAATAGCTATAACAAAAATTGTAAGATACGTTTTTTAGAGCGTTCAATTTTATACAAACAATGTAAATAAAATTTTTCTGTACGATCAAGTAGTGACGAGATATCGATTTTGCCAAATAGAACTAACGAGAGAGAGAGAGAGAGAGAAAAAGAAGAAAACTGTGAGATGAGAGGGTCCTTCCTATTAAAATTAAGAGCTTATCTTTAAAAGACATTTTTTTAAAGGTGTCTAGGAACCAATTTTTCAGTATCAAAAGTTAAAAAAAAATATTCGATTTTTTTGGCCCACCTTACTATCGATGAATTTACTATACTTAGTAATAAATTAATTACATAATGTTATTAATAATTTCGTGTAAATTAGTATTGTCATCAGGTGTAAATTAATCCACATATTTAGACAATTAAGTGGGCAAATGGTAATGTAAAAATCTTGGATTGGTCAGGGTTCTATTTCCAAATAAAACAATGTGAACTGTTTTGGGCCCTGTTTCACTTAAATTAAAAGATGTAAAGTAAAGAAACTTACACATCTTATAAGAACAACCATTATGTATTTATTTTGTTTGGGACCAAGCAGCTGTTTTCTAGGAGTTTTCGTCATTTTTGCAGACTGTATTAATTACATAAAAAAAGGATATTGAAGTACACCTCTCCCAATTTTTTTGTTAAATTTTTTTTTCTGGTTCTGTGCTAATAGCCCCTTTTTATGTATTAACTAACTATAAAACATCCCTGTGGACCCTGACGTAAAAATCGGAAATGAAATTATTTTTTAGAAACATTCTTTTATTATCCAATTCCCTATTTATTATTACTTCCTCGTTCTTCTCCTTAATTAATTATTTAAATTAATCAAATAATTACAATACAAAACCATGATTCGCGTGTTAAATTTTTTCATTATTCACAAAGCCACAAAACGGAAATAATTTAGGCAAATTTAGAACATTATTGATTTGAAATTCAAGGCAACACTGAAGAGTTCTCCCACAATTTATATGTCTATAATCTTATTAATAAAAAAATTCAAACATATCTCAATGTCCTTCATCTCAAAGATACAACAAGACAATACTAAACATTTCCATTCTGAGATATATTTTGCAACCGTAGGAAAACATTTATTGAATGTTCAAATTGAATCACTCTTTTGATTCAGATTTAAACCCTCATTTCACTCAGAAAGACCTAAGAAACGTCATCTTCCACGTGTTCTACGCGTCTGAATCAATAAAAACCTTCGTAA
The DNA here is from genome assembly GCA_029207805.1 of Tribolium confusum. Taxonomy (NCBI): domain Eukaryota; kingdom Metazoa; phylum Arthropoda; class Insecta; order Coleoptera; family Tenebrionidae; genus Tribolium; species Tribolium confusum. The sequence goes on from JALGAY010000004.1 coordinate 6,642,063, forward strand.
AGGTGACTCAACGGAGACAATTCAACCGTTCCCGTTGCAGTTCGTTGCACTTTTCGTGAATGTCCCCTCTATACATTCAATATTTGATTTCAACCTTGCACGAAGGGCCTACCACCAGACAGGTGTATAACATCCGTTAGGGGAATTTTCTTTCTCTCACTCAACACGCAACTTCAATGACAATTTAAAAATGTAATGCGCTGAGTGAATTACAAGGAGACTTGAATTATACGAGCAACGTTTAATAAAACTTTGGCCTGATTTGGCTTTGTGTATAAGTTTATTGTGAATCATTGTAAAGAACGAAATGAAACTCCCACACTTAACGTTATTTTCTTGAAACTTTCAAAGAAATACATTTCAAGACTTTGTTAAAGAATTTTTTTTGAAATTTTAATACTCAAAGCCAAAAATAAATTTATTGTTCATCGTGTCAAAGGAATCATTAATATTCATTGTGGCTCAAGCTAGAACCGTGTGCGAGTACAAATTGTAGCCTCTAGTGTATTTAAATCGACAATTTACTCATAAACAAAGAGTAAAAATACTATTAATAATTATAAAGAATGTAAATGGAGGAACTCTTTGTTAAAATCGTATTTGTTGATAGACTGCCTGTGAATCCAATCCTCAATATGAGATTTTCTGAATTGGACAGTATTAATTAATTAAAAAAGGCTGAAAAAAAGACAGTCAAGACAGGCCACGTTATTCTTAAAATACCGAGTGAACCAAATATATGGGTGGGATTATACAGAAATTTTGAAGAAACAAAATGCAAGCATTAAATAGTTATAAAAATACTACCTTAGGGCTTTATAGTACTAATGCCACAAGTGACAACAGTACTCTAGGGCGATAATCCAAGTCCACCTAAATTTTTTTTTTTCGCTCTCATATTATGCCGTAATAATATTTTTATAACGTGTGATTTTTTTATATAAATTCCTAGAATTATTTAATAATGCAATAGACATTTTTAATTACCTCATGTTTGGTAAAACCCTATTTATATTTTTATAAAATTCCCTATTATGAAACACTGTTGATTTAAAAAATTAGAAATTTTTGTTTTATACTGTTTTTTTTTAATCCAAAAGAAAACAATACCGAGAAAGCAACAATCCCAATTCAATCAAAATGTTTATAATAATTAATTTTATCTGGGGATTCCCACTCACTATTATTTATTTCAACAACAATCTTACTGATATCATAACTAATTATTTTTTGGAATAACTTTCGAAACTTGTCAAAAACCAATATTTATATTAAAATAATTATCTCACCCTTTGTTTATTAGTTTATTACACAAACATTTCGTCTTTAATATTATGTTAATCTATTCGTTTTCTTACCGGAAAACCGCATACAATCTAAAATCGGATGCAATTATTTATAAAAAGAAAGTCTGTAACAACTCCCCAAAAAATTATAAACAATATCGATACAAATTTCGTTACTTTCCCAAAACATTAAATATGTCTCTAAAATAATTTGTGTTAATGTGCTACCGGATTTATAAGTAATCGACTTTCTCTGTTAACTATTTATTTATATAAATATCTGGATCTAAGTACATCAAAAACAAAAATAGTCATCATAAAATGAAATCGACTTAATTATCACAACAATGAATAAATAATCTTATCAGGGAAATCTTGCACTTGTGACCTAAATAAAATTTAAAAAAAAATCGTTAACTATTTTACACCTATTATGGTTAAAAACAATTAAATTACCATTGATTTGGGTCACACCGGAAATGACAAAACGTATCCGATAGTGTGTTTTACACATGTTTTACAAAATAGTATATTACGTATCAAGAGACTAAAGTGCATCATTTAATCCTGAGTCAAAGACTGGAACTGAGGGATTGAGAGGCACTTTAATCCTGAGGTTTTGAAACGCAAAATGTGTATTTCTATTTATTTTTTAAGGAACAAAAACCTACTTTAGTCCTTGTAAATCAGGACTATTCCCTATGGAACAAGTGAGCCATGTTAGTCCCTGTAAACCGGGACTAAAGTGTCCCCGCAGTGCAAAAAAAAACAATCACACACGTGCATTTATTTTTCACCCAAGATGTGTTATTTGACGTCAATATGAGTCATAAGGAAAGTCGAACAATGTCCATTTTTCATAAATTTATTTACAAATTTCTCATTTTCGTCCTTGGCTTCTGTACACAAAGAACCAAACAAAATTTTGAAATAAAACACGAGCTGTTAATTGGGAAACAACATGTGCTATTTATATTTACACACTCACCTAATAAAAACAAATTAGATTTTGTATAAACAGCCCCCGAAAGTGGTGACAAGTCAAAGGATGATAAACGGCCCCATCACCTGTCAGCCCATTGTCAATCAACGGTACTTACAGCATTCCGGAGCACTTGGTGCAGACGAACGACCCGATGGTCATGTTGACGTAGGTGGGGCCCCGCTGGTTGCAATCGAAGCAGTACTTGTTCTGGGGCTGTGCCCCTAGTTCACGTAACGTTTTTAAGTTCTTCTCGTCTTGCTTTTTGCGTGACGAAGCCATTCTGTTCCACTACACTCGCCTCGCACAACTGACACTTTTGTGACAGCTGACGGGAGATAAAGCGCCGCGGTGCGACACTTTCGGGAATTACAAACGTCATTTTCGTTGAATAAGGGGGGGGGTGGATTACGCAGTTTTGGAAAAACAGGCGGTAATCGGAATGTGATATATTTGTAAAGACACTTTGAATAATAACAATTTTAATTAGACGACAAGAGACTATTTACAGTCAGGGATAGATCAGAATGTCAAGGTTAGCTGATTCAAGGGAAAAATATTCGCTCCGTGTGTTTTGCTAGTGGCGACCTCTGTGAACTTGTAAACTAAAAAAAAATCACGGCCTCCTAGATTATAGTAAGAACTTAAGGAGTTACTTATGCGGCTAGTTGTATTTTCAAAAATATTGTTCCGAAGAGACACTGTAGCATCGCCCCCTTTTTGAACGTGTTGATTGGTTTATTCATGTTTAATTGATTGTCAAAATCTTGTTAAAGTTGACACAGCTTTATATCGTGTGTTTTTAAAAAAAAAAACTCTAGAGTGCTTTGAAACTAAAAAACAATTGTTTTGTATGTCTGTGATTAATCTTTACACACTTGTCAAACTGACAGATCTCATAACCTCACTTGTCGACAATTAAAACAAAAATACATTCTTATAAAAATATTCATTTATTACCTACAAAAACTGTTGAAAATGTCTTCCTTGATGCTGAACACATAAAGCATATCGTCTTCGAACATTATTTATCACATTATTCAGTTCAACCAAATTTTCATTAATTTCATCAAGTTGTTGTATGGGGTCACGTACGACATACGTAACAATGTCATGGCTTGCTACGAGTTTTTTTTTTAACGAACACACATTACAACCGGGGCTTTATAATTTTATTATGATAAAAAACAGTAAAATAATAAAAAAATCTTATCCATGGCGCCCAAAGGCCGGTGTTTTGCAATTTTTTTACTTAAACAAATATAATAATTATTTATTTATTTTCAGTATGTAATGTATCATATTTCAAAGTTTTTTAATGTAATGACAGTTTTTACCGTACTAGTGCGGTAAAGAAAAATTTAGCAATTTTCATTGCAATTGCTTTCACTTGAATGCTTGTTAAAAAAATAAACAACTTCGTAACTAGGGTATGTATTATGTATCGTAAAATTTCATTTTTTTAATCAATAACACTGTTTTTCAAAAATTAGCATAGACGCTATATATATTCAATACGAAAGCGTTTTTATGCAATCCATCGTAGATGTGTTAGTAAAATACATGCTTTCAATCAAGGGTCTCGTGTTTACCTTAGGGAAAACACTAAATTTGTAGGATTCTGCCTTGTTTTTTAAGACGCTAAATGTCCTGGTCCAGAAATAAAAAGCCATTTTGGGGTGTGTAAAAACAAGGTATTTTGTTAGTGTATTAGGGCGTTCTTGAGGTAATTTTCCATTATTTTGGGATATTTTAACAGTTTTTTCGTGTGCCCAATTTTTGGTGGTCTACACATATTTGGGAACTTTTGGGGTGGATAAAATTAATGATTTTTGAGAGGTTTTGGGCTGTTTTCAGTTGTGTGCATTTAGACAAACACCTAAAAAATTTGTAAGATTTTACCTTGTTTTTTCAGACGCCAAATGTCCTGGCCCAGAAGCAACATTTTATACTCTACTGATATATTTGTGAAATCACTTTGAATATATTAACAATTTTAATTGGCCAACAAGAGACTATTTACAATTACAGATATATCAAGGTTGGCTGATTCAACGCAAAACTAAAATTACAAATTGTCAGTCTATATTGTTCCTAAATATGTATAAAAATGATTAGAACAGTGAGGCACTACCACTAGAGAATATACAGAGTGGAAGATTTAAGGAAACATTCCTGAATTACACACTATTTCCTATAAATATCGAGTCACTAGAAATCTCTCCCAACTATAACCACATCCAATATGTAAATCATGGCTTCCTTTAACTGGAAAATTTCTAGTCCTTCGAAATTTTTAAGACAGTGAGTAGGGCAAGAATACGAGTTTAGTTTTTTTTTGCAAATCCATTCTCAAATATCATAGGAAGAAACAACAAAATTTACTGATAACAAATTCAGTATTTTAGCACCTTGCAGAGTCTTCACATTGTTCATTTTTAAACACTAAATTATTTCACATTACATCTATAGACTAGAGAATTTTATATTAACATTATATTCTTATAGATGAATATAAAAAATGGGAGTTATTGAAAAACATCACAATTTTTTCAAATAAATCATGGCCAACAAGATTAAAAATCTCAGTTGGCCATAAACAAACCAAGAAACTAGACAAAAGCATTGTCATTTCTTTTGCATCAAAACACTGTTATTGTCTTAAAACTATAAGCTGAAATTACACATTATTGAGTGACTATTAAAATTCATATTCCGAGCAAGCTATACTTGTATCACTGACAACACCGTAACTTTAACCACTTGCAAACTGTCAATAGAACATAACCCCAGAAATCTGAACAATTTTTAAAGCATTAAAATGAGTTATTAAATATCTCGACTTAGATATGGACATTTCCACGACTTTTAATACTGTATTTATTAACAACTGAATGATTTTTTTACTATTATGTTAGGTTATGTTTTACTAACTCGTGGATGTGGTTGAAGTTACACTGCTTTCAGTAATAAAGTCATGGCTTGCTTTTAAGCTATTAGCACTATATATATATTTTTTTTTTTTTTTAAGAAAAAAGTAATTTAATTCTTGACAATCAAAAGTAGGTTAACAACAAAAATAGACAGATTCATGTAATATAATTGCAACAAAACATGGTCAACGAGGTCAGGTCAGGTCAACTTCGCTCCATAAAACAGCTAAAATAGAAAATAATCTTGACTGCAGCATTTTTTTGACATTGAATGTCGGTTAGTTTAAAAAATTTAGACAAAAAGTGTCAATTTTTAAAAAATTTCCTCGATCTGTCAAATTTTCAAAGCCTGTTTTAATTGGAGAGGTTTGAAACCTAGTCAAAACCAATTCTGACCAGTCTATAAATAATTAATATTTTTCAATAACTTTCTGATTTCATCAGTACCAAATAAAAAAAAACTATTTAACTAGGACTCTCATTCATTTCATGATCGCCTTTAGTGACAATCATAGGTTCTGGTGGCATTGCACGACTTGGTGATGGACTATCTACATTCCTAAAATTAAATCCGGGCGAATCAGCACTGGATAACGATTCTGGTGTCCCAACTGAACTGAGTGACCCCGGTAGACTACTAGGTGTGGTGGTGAGTAGTCCTCCGCGGTCTGAGTAACTATGAAACCGCTTCGCCCTGGGACTTACATAGTAGTCGTTTTTCTCGTCGTCGAGTTTTCGTTTGACGCCAAGAGGACTGGGCCGTAGAACAGGACTGGCACTTCGTCGGATAAGCGTCCGAGAGGCGCGTGTAGGACTTTGAAAACCTGGTGAACTGAGACGGGTCGGTGAGGGTGAGTTGCAATTGAGGTGGCCGGGATAAGGTGGAAGATTGACGTGAAGTGGACCCATTTTGTTTGATTTTGAGTCGCCGTGAGATTCGTTCATTAGACTTAGGTCTTCCCATGATTGGGAGATTTGCATGGCGTGGTGGACCTCGCGTTCGTGGGCGAGTTCACGTAAATTGCTCACGTCGGCGTGCTCTTCTTGACGGAGTTGCGTGATTCGGGGGGTCAGGCGCAGCCCAGAGACCTAGAAGGAAAAAATTAAATAGACTCTAGTTACTTAATAATTCTAAATGTTAATTAACTAATTACTCTAAATCCATGTCAGATTAGGTTAATCCAACTACAGTTTAGAACGGCTCAGAATTGGATTGCACATGCGCAGTAGTAATTTATCAGTACAAAATCTCTAATACGCATGCTCAGTTTGTCTATATAATGTAAGTCCTAGATACAGGGTGTTATGGAAGTGAAGGCAAAAATTTTAACCTAAAATGCAGCACCAGAAATAATGAAAATCTACAAAAAAATTTTGTCTTATCTCAACTTGAAATAAAAATATTTCAAACAAATTTGTTATGTCTAGTTTCTTGTTGCTGAAAACAAATTAGTATCTACTACAAAAAATTCCAATTGATGCACTTTCTTTTCCCAATATTTAAAAAAGGATCAAAATTAGCTGGAAATTTTACAGAAATAAGAAAGTTTTAAAAACTATTTAATAAATAAAAAACGAAAAACCAAATTTAACCAACAAGCAAATAATTTTGATCATTATCTTGTACACCGAATATGCAAAAAACATCTTTTTTCCTCGTTTTATCTCTACTTTTGATTTTTAATTTTAAAAAAAAACTTTTCCGAGAATAAATTTGTTGTTTTCTTTAATTCTAACATTTTAAATGACCCACAATTCTCCGAAATGACCAGTCTCTCTCTCCTTCCAAAGTCTACTGAAACTCCCTTTTTTATTGACCACTCCATACTTTTGAAATTCAAAAATTGTCATTATTTGAGGTTATGTACGCTTGTCAAACCTTTCACAAAACCCGTAAATTTGCATCTGAACACCCCCTCAAATCAATAAAACCCCTCAAGACCTCTTCTTGAAGTCTCCCCAAGCTTAGAAATCTGCCCCCCGAGCCCCCAATTGCGTGCTTACAGGAGATCCAGGCACCGGGCTGAAACTGGCACTAAACCTCCTCGTCCTCGTCTGCGTGTTGCCCCCAAACAGATTGAAAGTCTGCTGATCCCTAGAGAAGAGAGTAATGAAAATCCCGCCAACATCTTGTAAGATTTTACCTGGCGGCAGATCCCGATGGAGTGGCTGTGGTCATGATGGAATTGCTCTCATTAATCATGGGAGCACTGGAGCACCTCTTCAGGGTGCCGGAGCCGTTGACTGGACCGTCAACGTCCATGTCTACGCAAGAATTTATTGATGACATTCAGCTTCTCTGTCACCACTCGAATTTTTTTTAATGAGGACATTTGAGTCGCAGCACGTACGAAACGAACACGATTCAGTGTTTATCACTTTTACTTAATTTTATCACTGTTTAGTCACTAGAAAACATCAAGAAACACCAAACCAGCGGTATCCTTAATAATATCCTGTCAAAAGCTTCGACAAAGTGCGCGCATGTCCTGAAATCCGGGACCCGGATCTCACTCAACAACAGATGGCACTGCGATAATTCAAGAATATACAGGTTTCTATATCGAGAAATCTTTATTTCACTTAAATTATTAAACTTAATTTCAGTAAAAATACATGATAAGTGCCTTAATAACATTAGAATCAAATTATTTCGGTTTTTGTTTCTGGAACGGTGGGTTTCTGCCTCCTTGGGCTGGCTTTCCTGCACGGCCTCCAAAGTTACCTGAATTTACAGATTTTAGTAAAAATACAATTAATACTGATTATATACCTCTAGCCGCAGGTCTGTTTCTTTGATTTTGACCTCCACGGCCACCCTTCATGTCTCTACCTCTGTTCTTAATTACAGCTTCTTCCTTAACCATATCTATAACTTCGTCTGGAATACGTAAATATTTGATTGTACTGCCTCTGATGTAACATTCAGGCATTCGCCAAAATTTATCACCGTCCTGTAAATAAATAAAAAATGAATGAGCCCCCACTTAACCTCAAAAACATACTCTAGAAGTACAAATAACTTCGCGTAAGTTGATGTTCATCCAGTTATCACAACTGACTAAATGGCCGTTGTAAGTTTCACCATTTTTCAGTTCTACAAGCTAAAAAAGGAAAAAATTGAGTGATAAGAAGGTTAAATAGAAGGTTAATTTAAATGGTTTACCATTGGGTGGTTTTGGGCCGTTCGAAGTAGCGATAAAGGTAGCTAAAACATGTAATAAAGTCATTTCATAAATTCAAGCATGTTAAATTGTAAAAATTACCATTTTAAACAAATTTACGTTCTATTAGCGCAAATTTAAATCCCTAACCCTACTTTCAAGCTTCAAATTTTAAAGCGGTTGTGGCGCGCGTATTAGTGTGCATAGGTTCGAAAAATATACATAATAAAATAAAATGTGGACAACCAACAATACACGCTATAAAAAATTGACAAAAACCTGTTCCAGTATAAGGAGTAACTTGTTTTAGAGGGAACAAGATGATTTTAATAGTTACAATTTATTAATTACTACATTATTATTATTAAATAATTTACATATTTTTTTTATAAACACTCAAATTATTAATAATTTTAGTTTTCGTTTTCAGAAGATTTTCGGATTGGTATTTTCATTAGTTTATTTGACGAATAGGGCCTTTTTTAAATTATAACACCCTCAATAACGCACGTGTTTAATAGTTGTAATTTTCAAAACTTAAAAAATTTAAACATTTAACTAACTTTATAGTTTCTAACAAATTAAAACAATATTTATTTTCATTTTTATTTAATTAAAAAAAATGATAACCATGTTATAATTCAACTAATTGAAGATTAGATAAGAGAGAGCAATACTTAATATGGTTAATAACAAAAACAAATTTTAAAAATAATATCCATTGCGGGTAATATACTGATTAATCATTTTCCTGTTGGGTGGTTGGGGGTGGCTGTATAGTCACTTGTCTGACTGGAATTCTGGGTGCTAAATTAACCATACTGGCCCACTGACCATCACACAAATCATTAAAGCTCATATCTTTTAATAAAGCACCACCTAATTCAGCAGGACCTCGACAAGTTGGTTGGGTGTCCCATACTTTGTTTTTATTTTCATCAACCCATCTAAATCATTTTTGTGTTATATATCTACATATTATTGCTATGGAAGCCAAGAATACAGTAAATGCTAACAATTATTACTAGTAAATGTTAGTTTTGTTTAGTAACATCGAGAAAAAAGAATTTTTTAAAAGCACTTTGAATTTTTTATCTTAGCAAAAACATATTCTTCTTTGGGAGCAAACTCGGGCTTTTATAATTTGTTTATTTTATAAAAACTTGTGGACAAAAAGGCGGTCAGTAGCGTCAGCTTAAGCTTACTTTAAAACTGAAGAATGCTTTAGAAAAAATAAATGGGCGCAAAATGCTCTTAAATAACTGTTCTGTGATTATAATTTTTTCTTAGAACTCTGTGAACTTTTGTCACTAAATAAAAATCAGTTTTACTAGTAAATATCAGCAATAACTAAAAATTACTAATATTCACTTATTCCTGGCTTTCACAGTAACATACTTATATTTTTTAATACAACTCATATAGTCTTTCTATTTTCCTCTGGTTTACCATAAGTTTTTATAAACTTTTCTAAAACTACTGAGCGTTAATTTATGAGGACTTAAAGTCAGATGCTTAATCACATAACAATAAGACTTCTGACCACCTGTTAAGACAAGAAAATAATAGCGGAGCAAAGCCTAAATAAATAAATAAACGCTCAATAATTTAATGTAAAATACTTACAAGGCTAAATACAAGATGTTGCAGTCACAGTGCCACGGATTTTTTGCTAATTTAATTGAAACTAATTTATCAAGATAATCCAAGCATTTAGATGGTAAAAAATGAAATTTGTTACTGTCCAAGTCACTAAAATCAAAAAATTAAAAATGTGTTGTTTCTATTTTGACAATTTTACAGTTTCTCTAAATTCGGAGTAAACGAAAAAATGTCTTCATGTATTGTACTCAGAATGTTATTATTTATTAAAAGTGAAGTAAGATTTGTCAAACCATTGAAACTTTTTTCTCCCAGTTCTTCTAAATTATTAGAAAATAGGATAAGTTTTTTCAGGTTTATATTTGTTTCAAAACTGTTTTCAGAAAGTTCAGAAATAAAATTTTGCCCTAGATGTAATTCTTCTAAATTGTATAAATTAACAAAATCTCCAACTTGTATCTTAAAAAAATAATTAACTTTCTTTAACATTTATCAACAAACAATGCGCTTTCTACTGGCAGAATTTAAAACTACAAGACGCGCGTTCGTCAAAAACACTGTTGGATCTGACTTTTATTGTTTCTCCCTCAATAACACACGTGACCGCTAGTTTAAAATTCTACCGACAGAGCGCGTACCTTTCTCAGATGATTTGATGTTAACTGCAACGACTTCAAGTTTCCCAAATTTCCAAAAAGTTTATCTGAAATACTCGAAATGTGGTTTTTGCGAAAATTCAAATACTCTAGATTTCCAAGAGAGTCAAACAAACCTAAAACAAGATATTTGTTGTAGATTTAGTAATAAACGAGCATTTTTTACCAGTCGGTAGATAATCAACTCTATTTTCAGCCAATTGCAACCTCTTCAAATTTTTTAAATCTGTAAATAAAAATTTCGGAAGTCTCTCAATTTTATTGTTGCTAAAATCCAAATCTTCGAGTAACTCTAAACCGGTAAATAACGTTTGTGGGATAATTTTAATCAGATTTCTGGAAATGTGCAAAACGATTAATTTGAGATTTCCCCGAAAAAAATGTGGGGGTAATTGCCGAATTTTATTATTAGATATGTCAAGTGTTTGAAGATTTTTTAATTTGAGCAATAAATTTTCTGAAACGTCTTCAATTTTATTTTTGTGTAATCGTCTAAAATTTTATAATTAGATCCAATCAGAGAGTGTTTTTTAACTGACAAATATTGTAAATTATTTAAATCGTCAAAAACTGATTCAGGCAAATAATCCAATTCGTTGTCAAAAAGATCAAGTTCGGTCAAATAAGTTAGCATAAGAAATGCATTTTTGTTTAATGTTGTAAGTCCGTTGATACCTAAATCACTAAAAAAAAATTTAAATTAGTGTAAAGTTATACGCTTCTGAAATGGGTTTTTGACACTGTAGTTACGACCGTTATTATTTTGCGGTTAAAAAAGTCTCTGAGTCTTTGTTGTAAGTTAAATTGGGCTATCTGAGTTTAGGCTTGGTTTTGCTACTAAGAAGATTTTTGTTTTAACACAAAACCGTTTCAGACGCGCAAAACTTTTTACGTTTTATTTATTTATATATTTTTTGTCTTACATAGAGATTACATCTTGTGGCAAAACTTGAACGGCAGGCAAAACTGGAAGATTCTGCTGCCAACAAGACAAACTTTTGGTTTCTGGCCGACATTTGCAAGGTCCTTGGGCACATTCCAGCCATCTTTCATTTAATTTTGATACTTTCCACACTTTAAATATTAACAAAATTTATTTTTTATAAACACAAAACGGAAGAAATGCTTACCAGGCTGTTCTAGAGATCGTAATCTTCGTTCTAATCTCACTAAAAAACTGTTATTGTTGCTGTCTTCTAGACTGTCTATAAATTCTTGCAAATCTATTTTACTTTGTTCGAGTGCTTCACAAGCATTTATTTCACAAACGTAATCGTCTGGTTTTACTTTTGTGCTTGTAATTACTAAAAGATAAAGGAATAACCGCATAGTGGATAAGGATACTTGAAGGGTCAGAAAAAACAAACGGTTTAAAATTGTTGCAATTATATAATAGTATCAACAATTTTCTTTATTAAATGATTTGAATACATGGCCAAGCAGAAAATTTATTTCCTTGTGGTTCTAATTTACAGTGATTAGTTTTGGTTGGTTTAAAGTTGTAGTTCTTTAAAACAAAAAGGAAGAGAAAAGAGATCAAAATAGTAAAATAGGTACTGTCTAACTTAAAAAAATATTTTATCTACACAAATAATGTTTATCTCTTCTATTTTAAGTAAAATTTTGCTGTGATAACTTATTAAAAAACTGAAATTTTTAAATCTTTTAATTTTATAAAGAAAAATGGTTACTCACATCAAGGAACTGAAAAAAAAAGCCAAGCTTTAAGTACTCTAAAAAAATTAAACCTTAAATAGCCTAAAAGCATATACAGAATGATTTTTTTATCTGCTCCCACCCGAAACTCTAAAAATAGGCAACACGTTATACAATCGAAAAGTAATTAATTAATTAAATAATGTGGGAACAAATGATCCAAATAAATTGACTCTGGAAGCACTGTTAAAGGTATTATCAACAATGTTGACATTAATTCACAATTCTAAAGGCCTTCATTTTGAAAATAAATTTTTCAAAGTATAATGCGTTGCTTATTTTTGGAGTTTCGGGCGGGAACAGATAAAAAAATTACCCTGTACATGCTTAAATAAGCAGTCACTAAAAAGACTCTATTTACTCCAAGAAGCTGAAACAATAAAAAACTACAAAATGACTACAAAAAAACTTAAATTATATTATTAATATTGTAGAATTTTTACGATCGGTTTGCAGATCTTTTGGCTTGTCTTACTATTGCTTTCTTCTTTTTTTTAATGGTTATAAGGTTTGATAATGATTACTTTACTTCAAAAAGCTTAAATAGGAATCAAAAAATGTTAGCGGTTTTATGTCATACATAACAATATAATAAAGTAAAATTCTTGTTTTTTTTTTTGAAATATTTGTTAACAACCACTCTACTCCAAGAAAGTTAAAAAATTGAAACAAAAATTTCGGGTTTTAACCACTTCAATCAGCTTAAATAAACAGCAACAGAAATAACTGATTTTGTTTACACAATGAAGATTAAATAATAACAATAAAAGGTTTTGATGATTTATTTTTGTCTTAAAAACGTTTTCTTCTTTTTACGGTCTTAAAATTTCTTAATAAACACACCAAGAAGCTTAAATAAACCACCAGGAACTTATCAGAATTTAGCCACTCCAATATGCTTAAAGTATTTGCATTTGGATAAGGGAAAGAGACTTAAACCATAAATTACTTGATGAATAGGGATTATTTAAAGTAATAAGTGCTTTATAATTTATGACACTATTGAGGCGACCGGTACGTACCATCTGTTGACAAGGGTCTTGGGCGAGTGGTTGTCGTTCTTTCGTTCTTTACCTGTTTCCTTGCTTAGAGACATCATGCCGATATCGGGTAGTTGATCATAATTAACAACTTAATGTTTAATAATTGCAGTTTAAATGTAAACAAATTGGTGGCTCTCATATACCTGTGATAGTACCTTTTAGAAAAGTATTGCTAAATAATAATGAGAGATTGAGAGTCTTGGAAAAAGAGTTTTTTTCTTGTAAAATGAGCTATTTTTTAAAAAATTTTATTCTTTGAACATTTCAATTATTGTAAAATAAATAATATTCTTTAATAAAGAATGCAAATTTATAGGTATTTATTAATCATTTTGCTAAGAAAAAAAATATAATTTCAAAGAGGGGAGCATGAAATAAAAAAACAAAACATTTAAGCAACAACATAAATTTATTTAAAAAACATTACTAAATATCTTCATCATTGTTGGCAAATGTTGGCGGCTTTTTTTGACTGGAGAAGCATCTGTAACATAATTTTAAAAAAATTATTAATTTTTTTAAAATTTTTTTCCTTACAACATTAGACAACAGATATTAGCGGTTTATTTGAAAAAGTATAAAAATTTATAACTTCCAGTCAAACACGATTAAATAAAACAGTATTTAATGTTAACGACTTAGTATTTACCTTCATCAACTTCAATTACTTCATCGTTATTACGATCTTCTAATACAACTTCTTGATGGTCTCTACGTAGAAAATCATCTGGTTCTTCCTCATTGCAAGCGCAATCCCACGGACGCCACAAATTCATTTTAAATTTACGAAATAGTTAACAATTCTTCCTAAAAAAAGTACAGAGCAATTTACAGATGCAGCTACAATTATTAATTAAATTTTACATTTTAAACGTGAGATGCTCAAAAATAATTTATGATAAACAGGTATATAAAAAGTTTAAAAAATCAACATACAAAAAGATTTTTTTTAGATTTTACTATTTAACTGAACTAATAAACTTACCTTGATCACAATTAGAAGGCATCCACTTAAATTAAAAAAAAACTTATAGACAAGCACTAAACACTAAAATAACTATATTTACAACAAAAAAAACTAAAATTTGGCTTTAAAAATTTGATAAAACAAAGAGAACATTCAACGATGTTGAAGGCTGAAACTCAACTAAATAAAAGTTTAAAAGCTTTTCAGGATAACAAATAGAACTTTCTAATCCATTTTACTAAGAAAATGTGGCTGGAAATTTTGGGGGTGTTTTTCTGTACAATTTGAGATATTTGTCAGAGGTAAACAGGTAGAAGATTTAATAAGAATTTAGATAAACTTTTCGAAGAAATACTTTCAAACATAATTAGGATAGGCATAATATTAATTTAACAATAGAGTATTTGTTATATTAATAGAGTATAGTTAATACAATATTAGTTATTATGTCGCTAAAGATATGAACAAAAAACGTAAATTGTTTTCACCAGATTCAAACTGTAGCAGATACTTTTGTAACAAAAAAAAATTCCCACAATAAATGGCATCGATGATAGTGACAATGATGAAAATATTTAGTAATGTTTTTTAAATAAATTTATTATGTTGCTTAAGTGTTTTGTTTTTTTATTTCATGCTCCTCTCTTTGAAATTATATTTTTTTCTTAGAAAAATGATTAATAAATACCTATTAATTTGCATTCTTTATTAAAGAATATTATTTATTTTACAATAATTGAAATGTTCAAAGAATAAATTTTTTTTAAAAATAGCTCATTTTACAAGAAAAAAACTCTTTTTCCAAGACTCTCAATCTCTCATTATTATTTAGCAATACTTTTCTAAAAGGTACTATCACAGGTATATGAGAGCCACCAATTTGTTTACATTTAAACTGCAATTATTAAACATTAAGTTGTTAATTATGATCAACTACCCGATATCGGCATGATGTCTCTAAGCAAGGAAACAGGTAAAGAACGAAAGAACGACAACCACTCGCCCAAGACCCTTGTCAACAGATGGTACGTACCGGTCGCCTCAATAGTGTCATAAATTATAAAGCACTTATTACTTTAAATAATCCCTATTCATCAAGTAATTTATGGTTTAAGTGTCTTTCCCTTATCCAAATGCAAATACTATAAATAAGCAGCTACAAAAATAACTGACTTTATCCACTCCAAGAAGCTTAAATAATAAAAAACCACGCTAAATGACTATCCTTATTTTATAATGGTTATTTTGTTAAGAAATTTAATAAATTAACTCCACTCGTCTTTATGAAACTTAAATAAGATAGGACTATAAAGTTTTAGCCATTCCAATAAGGCTTATTGTGTAAGCAACCACAAAAAAAGGTTTTAACCAGTTCAAGAAACTTAAACACTAAAACAGAAAAGTGAGCGTTTCTATTTTATGTAAAAAAATTTAATCATTTTATCGTGAAAATTAAACAAACTAAAATTTTATATTAAATAAGTATTAATTCTGCAAATTTTTTGATGATCTCAAACAGTCTTAAAACAATCTTAAATTTTTTTAATGGCCACTCGTCATTAAAAAACAATCAAACAAACAATCATTCACAATTTACGCTAGTATATAAAAATTGTTAGAAAACATAAACTATTATAAGACGATAAAGACAGATGAAATCCAACATGTTTTTCATTTTATAATAGTTTATGTTTTCTAACAATTTTTATATATTAGCGTAAATTGTGAATGATTGTTTGTTCAAGCAAGATAGCCTATTTTACCTTTTAATTGTTACGTCATCATAAAAATTTTGACAAAGCGCCTGATGATGCCCATATAAGGCGAAAACGGTAGCAGCAATATAATATTTTACAATAAAAGTGCAGTTTTATGTACAAAACTAACCCCCCATTATTCAAAATATAACTTTTAAACCGCGTTTCTTATAGCAATAACTCTTAGAGCAATTTAAAAACCATAAAATTCTGCGACCAATACCTATCTTACACTTAAAATTGGTCTAGATTCTAGAAGTATAGTCGTTATCGTCAAATAATGACATTTTGTATGAAAAAGTAAAAAAAAAACGTTTTTTCTGAGAAGTGTTACGTGCTAGCGGAAAACAAAAAATTGAGTATTAACTACCCTTGGTAGCTTATGCAAAAATAAAGTTTAATATTGTAGACTAGTGTTATCTTTTATCCTTAATTTTTGTCATATTCCATATCATCAATTTTCCTTTACGTGTGCAATCAAGCAAGTGTTGAACTTGTAAACCACCCTCTACTGCGTAGTGCTAATTCTCAGGCTGGTCCGCAAAAGAGACACACTTCATTAGATAATCAAAAACAAATAATAACAATTAAAGAGGTACCATCTTATAGATTGGTAATATATTGAACCTATGTACAACCCAATGGTTTATTTTTGAAAAAATGATATACAATATTATTGTAAAGCTTGTGTAAAGCGGAGAATCAAGTTGGGGCATTATTAACCCTCCTTCTCCTTATCAATGAGTTTAGGTAAAACTTCACTGGCCTTGATTACTTAATCCGTACCCAATTCAGAGTCGGAAATAATAAAAGGTAAATAACTTTGCAAAAAATGTATTTTTATCCTTCTCTTGGAACAGTGTTTTATCTCATAAAAACAAAAAAAAAACTACCTACAAATTATATAAAGTGTTATATATTTCTATTAAATTTAAATGATCGAAATAAATTTTTAACAATTCAAGAATCATGATAATCATTTTCGATTGTCATAAAGCGATCTTTTTAATAAATCGATAATCTATTTAATAATGATTTTTTGTTGAATGAAATTGAAAACCAGAACAAATGTCTCTGTACTGACTTACTTGAATTTAGATAAGAGCCCTCTATTAGCTAGTAGAACTTTCAACAAAAACCTTATCGTAGAAACAAACCGCACCTGCTTCTAGTGAAATTTATTTTTGCAAGTGTATTAAGGATTGCTGACTAAGACGCTGTATTTAGCGCCATCCTGTGTTTCAGACATGAAATATTAGTGGGTATCGGACTACGTTAACTAAGATGCCACAAACTTATAAGATATTGCCACTCCAATAAGCAGTCACGAAAATTTTTAGCTTTGTCTAATCGAAGATGCTTAAATAATGAAAGTTAATGAATTATTATTAATTTTGTAGAAGGTTTGATGTTTGTTTAAGAGATTTTTTGATTGGCTTATATTTCCTTCAAACTTTTTCAGATAGTCCATTCGATAATGACCACATTTTCACTACAAAGAGTTAAAATAAGATGCCACAGACAGATAAGATTATAATCATTCTAATACTCTCAAATAAGCAGGCACAAAATTATAACTTTATTCACTCTAAAAAATTTAAATAATAAGAATCTACAAGAATGTGACAATTTAAATTTTTTTATTATTTTTTCAAAATTTGATGTTTTTTTAAACATCTTATACCTATTTGACACATCAATGTTTTTTTTTATTTTTTTAACAGTCTTATATTTATTAATAACCACTCTAAATATGAAAAGATCAAGCTTTATCACCTCGAAGAAACTTAAATAATAGGAATCTACAAAATGATCGTCTTATCCTATATTTTTTAAAATCTTTTTATTGTTTACAATTTAAGAAATAGAAATTTTATATTATTAATTTTGTAGTATTATTGATAATCGATTTGTAATTTTTTTGATTTGCCTTATTCTCTACTTTTCTTCTTCTCTTTTATAGTTTTATATGATTCGTTAATAATCTTTCACTTTCAAAAACTTTTAATAAACTCCACAAAAAAATCAAGATTTACTTACTTTAATTAGCTTAATAGGCTTAAAAAACTTAATTTATATATAATGATACATAATAGGTTGTTTATTATTATTAATGAATTTATTTTAAATTGTTATACCGCCATTTTATAGAAAAATATGCATCAGCTAAAAAATTGTTTATTAATAAACGTCTATTAACAAAAATAAAATAAAATGTAGATTATTATAATAATTATAGGTAAAATCAAAAATTATTGGGCATCTAAATGAATGACGAAGTGGTTGTTGATGAGGGTGGGGTTACTATAAGTGTGGCAACATTTTTCAGCGGTGGAAATCCCACGTCCTGCAAATTAAACAAAATAAAAATTTTTAATTAAAAAAATACTTACAGTTACTGTAATATTGAATTTAATTTTTTTCTTCAAGATTTTTCCAGAAAATTTAGGAGTTAATAAAGCAAAATGTTTTTTATTCAGAGTGTTAGGAACAATTCCGTTGTATATTATATCAAAATAGTCATTTTCATCAATACTAAATTCCAATTCTGTGTTAGTAAC
The DNA here is from genome assembly GCA_029207805.1 of Tribolium confusum. Taxonomy (NCBI): domain Eukaryota; kingdom Metazoa; phylum Arthropoda; class Insecta; order Coleoptera; family Tenebrionidae; genus Tribolium; species Tribolium confusum. The sequence goes on from JALGAY010000004.1 coordinate 6,660,730, forward strand.
ATCATAATCAGTTGCAACAATTGGATTTAAAATTTGTTGCCGTTTAAAATCTGCTGCAAATGGAGAGAGAAGATTGTAGGTGTAATTTGGTTTTTCAAAAAACGGTTTATGATTATTTGAATCAACTACAGGCACTTTAAAATCCTGAAATTTTAACAACTTTTAGTAGATATTGAAAGTAAGAACCAGAAATTTGTAAATTACCATAGTTACAACACTTTCGTCGCTACAGTTTAGTATCATTGTAAAATTGTAATAAAATGTGTTACCTCTTGTAATTTCAGTTTTTTCATCGAATTGCAACAAACCTAATTTGAAAATTCGTTCATGACTGTTGTTCATACTGTATGTGATGTAGGGATTATTGATTATTTCAACTCCTAAAAATTATTTCAGTTTAAAGCTGTATTTTTTGTATAACCGTGTTTGAAAATCAATTTCAGGCATTTTTATAGATGCCTGAAATTGTATTTCACATTTTAGGACTTTAGTTACACATTTTTTATTGTTATTATTGTTATATATTGGATTAGTAAAATCTTTAGACACTTACCTACCAAATTTACTCCTCCTTCACGCAAATAAATCCATGTCTCATTATCAGCATCAAAAACTTTTTGTTTTGTTATTACGTAATTATGTCTGTAATCTTCTATAAAACAGCCTCCTATATACATTCAAAAATAATTTTATTTTTGTTTAAAAATAATTACGAATACATGTACTCCTACTTACTTGATGAGGATTTTATACCTATCACAAGTTGGTAATTTATAACAAAAAATAGCAGAAATCTTTGACTTTTCTTCATTTTGTTGGTGTTTTCACGCTAAAAATGTACTCAAAATGTTCTTTTATTACAAGGAATGTAGTTTATAAAACTTATTATTGTTTATGTTGTCAATATCACAAAGTAACATCTGGAAAAAATTCACAGAAGAGCTCACTGACTTCGTAGTTGTGTTCTGGAAATTTTAGTTTATTTATTTTCTTTTTTTTGTTTCAAATGTAATTTGGAAAAAAACCGATATACAAGTGGTAAATAGAGTTTTTATTGAAACATATTACTGCTTAGAAAAGTTTAAAATTCGAATACAGCAAATAGTGCGAGAGTCCGTGGTCATAAAGAGCGAGTTTTCTTCTGATCGTTTAAAATTTAATAAGAATTTTTATTTTTGACTTTTTTCTAGTGTGGTTTTAGCAGATGTAAATCGGCAGGTAAGTGATAATACTGTTTTTGAGACAATTCTTGACAAAGCTGAAGAAGCGAGTCGCCAGTTATTGCCTGCGAAGTCCAGGGAACATCATGAAAAAGTATTTTCAGAATTTAATGAATGGAAAGAAGAACGAGGGGTAATGACAATAAATGAGGAAGTTCTGCTATCGTATTTCTTAAGTTTGAAGAAGAGGTACGCAATTTTATTTATGTGGTCAAAGTACTCCATGCTGAAGGCCGCTATAAAGATCTATAAAAACATAGACATTGGAAAATATAGGAAGCTCATGGCCTATCTGAAGAATCAGTCAAGAGGATACAGGCCGAACAAAGCTACAGTATTGAAAAGAGCACACGTGGAAGAGTTTTTGACAAGGGCTTGCAATAAAGAATATTTGACAATCAAGGTAATCTCTGTCATTACATAGACATTGTAGATAATAAATTTTGAAATATTTTAGGTTGCATTAATAATGGGGGTGTCTGGTGGCTGTCAATGCTGTGAGCTGACAAATTTGAAAATCAGTGATGTAGAAGACAGAGGCGCATACCAGATACCAAGACGGGCGTTTCACGAAAATTCACAATTATAGAAGAAGGATTTTCTATCAACACTGTGAGAAGTGTAGAAAATACATGTCTTTACGTCCGAAGAAGTTATCCATTGAGAGATTCTTTTTACGATACGCTAATCAAAAATGTACATCGCAATCTGTTGAAATTAACACTTTATCGAAAGTTTCTTCTAAAGTTGATTCGTTTTTGAATCTGGCAAACGCAGAAGCTTATACCGGCCATTGTATGAGGCACTTCAACAACTTTACTTGCCAATGGAGGTGCTAATCTTACAACAATTAAACGACATGGTGGGTAGAGGAGCTCCGCCATAGCAGAAACTTATATCGAAGATTCTGTATCTAATAAGCTTGATATCGCAAGGAAAAACCAAGGTTCTCCTGGTACTAGTCGTTTCTTACTAGAGGAGACGTCCATTGTTCCTACAACTACTATTCGTTTTGAAACCGATAACAACTACAAGCTTCTCATTTAATGGAAGCGATGTGAAATATGATAAAACAAAAAACGAAATGTCTATTAATGTAAGTGTTAATGTCAATATTAATAATAAATAGAACGCGATTGATATAAGATTGTATTTTTTCATTATTCCACTAGTGGATAAAGTGTTACTTTATACGGTTCGTAATCTATTTGAAGAATTTCTTGGCACACTCAGGTTGATAGTAATATAAGGTGAATCAACTATTTATTATTATGAGGACAGCATTCCCACATAAAATAGACGAAGCCTAAAAATAACTTTTAATCGGTTTTATGCAACCAGTTATACTACAATAACTGATAACTGACATACCACATAACCTCAAAATACAGTATTTCAGTATTTATAAACTTTGTAAGTAAACTTGTACAATGTCACCCGTCGATATCGTAATTGAAGAGAATAAAGATGATGGTGTCAACCGACAAAAGGTGCTTAATTAATACAACTTTAGAATTTTTCTATAACATTTTTTTTCTCAGGTTTGTCCATTTTTTTTACGCGTTTTTGTCTCATCAAGCGGCTATCATTTCAAACCAACTGATTATAATAAGGGAAATACGCCTCAAAATGAGCTCCAGATTTATACTTGGAAAGATGCAACTCTCCATGAACTAACACAGCTTGTTAAAGAAGTTACTCCAGAAGCAAGGAGGAAAGGTACAAAATTCAATTTTTCTCTTGTTTTTCCTGATATGAGAGTCCCTGTTTACCGTATGAGAGAAATTGGAACGACCATAACTGGTTTTAAGAGTCCAGAGGACCTAAAAACGCTATATCAAGCAAGATTTGCTATTGGAGATTTTTTGGATATTGCAATTACTCCAGCTGATTTATGGACTTCAGGAGGACGTAAAGGATATTCACAGAATTTTAGTAATCATCGTCAGAGACCATATTAGCTTTTTAACTCCTAAATTGTAATAAATTCCTAATAAATATTTTTTTTTTACTTTGCGTCTGTAACAAAGCCTAATACGATACCGATTTGGGTGTCGTATTAGCCAATTCAGCACCCATTTACGTGCTAAGAAGTACTAGTGCAATTTATTTTTGGGTTTGTAACGCTTTCGCTGGTATCGGACTTTAGAGAAGATGACTGAAACGTTATGAATCTCCAAGGACATTTGTGACGTCTCAGCGTTGAGATTATAGTAATTTTATACGAACCCATTTTGTTGCACTTGATGACCAGTATTTCTCAACGAAGTGTTCTTGTATGTGTCGCAATTAACCGATGAAACACTCGGACACTGGGGTAGACAAACCGCTTGAATAATGAGGTAACTTCAACTTTCTTTTTGAAGCTAGACACTTTAAAACAGCTTTTAGCTACTATTTTGACGATTTACAGTCTCCAAAGCGTTTGGTAATTTACAAATTATTTGCTAGATGAGTATAAAGCACTGCTTGGTTTGAAATAACGATGAGAGGAATTGTCTAAATTCCACAATTTGGTAATTTAAGAAATGTTGCAATGTTTTGGTTTTAAATGTAATTTGGAAAATAAAACAGATCTACAAATGGTAAATAGAATTTTTATTGAAACTTAATGCTTACAAAAGTTTAAAATAGTAAATAGTGCGAGAGAATATTGAACGATCAGAAAACTCTTGCACTTTTTGCTCATTGTCAGAGGTTCTCGGATTATAATATGTTCTGCAAAATTATATTTCATCATTTCTATTTTAAAGTTAATTATAACAAATTTTTTGCTTTGTAATGCAATTAAATTTTTTTATCTATGTAAATTCACAAATCCTGGTGATCTTCAACAATAAAAGTAGCCGATCCTGTAGAATACAACTCGGTGGTTGGATCAGTATAGACAGCTTTTAGTTCATAAGCAGCGTAATTCTTTTCAAAAAAATTGCCTAACCGAGTCTCATATTTCTTGATAAAAATTATATTGTCTACAATTTCGGCATAAAAAACTCTACTTTCAATACCGCTGGTTAAAACATCAACTCGAGTTTTATAAAATGTACAACCTTCTAGTAATTGAGGATTTTTAGCCATAACAAACGTGTTATTTCGGAACGAATGTCCGATATAGAACGGCTCCAAGAAAACTGGTCTAGGTGGTGAAGGTGGGATAATTATGAGTTTTGTCACATTCTTCTGCGGTGGATATCCCACATCCTGTACTGTAATAATGACTTCAATTTTTTTCGTCACTAGTTTTCCAGGCACTTTAGGTGTTAGTAACGCAAAGTGTTTCTTATTGATACTGTTAGGGACAATTCCGTTTGATATAATATCGAAATATTCGTTTTCGTCGATGGTAAATTCGAGAGCTGTGTTAGTTACATCATAATCGGTTGCAATGATAGGGTTTAGAAGTTGTTGACGTTTGAAATCTTCAGCATATGAAGAAATGAGATTGTAGATATATGTTGGTTTTTCAAAAAATGGTTTGTGATTGTTTGTATCAATTAGGGGGACTTTAATGTACTGCAATTTAAGTCAGAATTTGACAATTAAACTACAAAGGAGAAGGCAATAGGTATTTACTTACCATATTTACAGTATTTCCGTCAGTGCAATTTAACCTTACTGTAGTATTATAATAAAACGAGCTGCCTCTGGTAATTTCTGTTTTTTCATCAATTTGAAGCAAACCTAGTCGAAAATAGTTATTTTGATACCTATTATATTCGTATTTTATATAAGGGTTGTCACTAGATTCAAACTCTGTAAAAATAAAAATCAGGTGACCGTAAGCTCTATTCATCCAATTAATTATTTTCTTTTAAATTTGATAAAATTCTATATCTACATTCAGTGACATTAGTCAGTGTTACATTCAGAATAAATGAAAAGAAACTTTCTTCTACCTTCTTTTGTTTACACCTGAAACTATCATCATTACAGTACCAACTTTTCAAAAGGCTACAATTCTACTTTTAACGAAATTGCTAAGATGGTGATCTCGTTGATGCCTTTGGACCTGGAGGCATTTTGTTACTCTTAAACAAGTAGTCGGAGATACAATAACTGCTAATACTTCTACTTATCAGCTCTGATAAACATTTTTCTTAATAAAAACTAAGAGTTAGTATAACTAGCTCTAAATTTACTAATTCTGTTAGCAAAAAATCACTTAAAAAAATTATTCTTTCTGGGTGTATCGCTTCTAATGCCACTAACTGAGTATATTTAATGCTTAGTTTACAACGTAAGAATCATACCTTTTATTTCATAGGACCGTAAGTTAATCCATGTCTCATTGTCAGTGTCGAAAACCAGATTATTTTGTAAAACTATGGAATTATGTTTTTCGTCGTTTAAGTAACAACCTAGTAAAATTCAATTATTTAACAATATAGAGACGAATATTAGGAGTAAAATTTTTAATTAATAACTACATACTTAACACTTGCGACTCTTGCGAGCACATCACAAATTGTTTTTTTATAAAAAATTGAATACTGTTGAATAAAACAAAAATTAGTAAAAGTTCTACTAGTTTCTTCATTGTAACACAAGTTTTGTAGATTCTGTAAAGATGTTTTGTATGTATTTACTTAAGTGAACTAAGATAATAAGTCGTGCTATTTAATTTAAATTTAAATTAGATAATATTATCAGTTCTTCGAAAAACATTATTTATAACACAGACATCATTATCAATGTATTTTTACATTTACATAAAATGGTAATATCAGCAGTATCACTGAATTATTAACTTTAGATTTTTTATTACAAAAACTGTAATAAATAGCTCTAATTTATAACGATTTCTTATTAAAAAAAACTCGCAACACATCATGTAATTTTATTATTCCGTATGTTGTTAAATTAAGCAGGTGGTTTTATGGTGTAGACAACTAATTTATATTATTATATTTTAAACTGTTTACTGACTTAGAGGATGTTTTTAAATAAAATTCTTTGTTAAAAGGCAAATGTGTTATTTGTTTTTTAAGTACATTAACTCCAGAATAAAAGTAGAACTTTGTGTGTTGTCCACAAAAAGTTTTAGAATTTTTAGAAATTTCTATGATGACATTATAAATTTAATTTGTTACAAATCAGCTTGAAAATCAACAGAAAGTTCGTTAATCTAATTTTAAATAGTACCATACAAGTTTAAATAATGTGAGAAGCAAACGTGTTTAACGTTGTATGTTTCATAGTCTTCAGAAGTCCTGACGTCAAAAATAAAAATACTTTAAAAATGTCCTTCTTATTAATCAAAAACATATTCATACAAATAAGATTTGTACGCAGATAAAGGCACTTAATTAGCTTTATTAATCTGTAAGATGTATTTTCCACAAAAGTAGAGATTAGTCAAATACCCTATTATACAGAATATTTTAAAATTCAGCAATATGTTTTTGGTCTAATTTTATAAACAATGCTTATTCTGGAATTAGATATGAAAGTAAAGTATCGGAATCTGTTTGGAATCTATAGGTTTTATAGTTGTCTGCGTTTATTGACAGTTATGCTAAGTCGGTTCACTCAATTTTAGCGCAACTGGAGGCTCTCTACTCACGAGAGAATGGAAACTGTAATTGTATAAAAACCTTTTCTACATTTTCTGATCACACGCTTTCTAGTAACTGAAATGACTTAGTATAACTTTATCAAACCACGTTATTTACATATTTATTATCTTTTCAAAAAAAAAAAGAAACTATCAAGTCAGAATGTTTCAAAAATCTACTAACTTATCAATCAAGCAATCAAGTCAGTCATTTATTGTCAAAAAATGTATAACATTGCCCCCAGAACCGTCCCGATAAAAACCACAACTGGCGACAATGTGGGCCCCAGCACTTACGTAATTTGCACCACTCATTCCAAAAAACGTACGTCTAAAAAACTTAGAAAAACTCATCTAAATTATCCCCAATCTAGAAAATTACTTTCCCTTCCTCTCCTCAAAGCCCCTAGCTCCAACTTTTGTCTCAAGATTCAACACTGATGCAATCTATGACGTCCGAGAATGCCGCACAAAAATCAGAGTAAGACCTTTAATCCCCGCTTTTCCTAACCCTTTTTAGGGCGGTTCCTCTCTCCGGAACCGTGCCCATCGCTTCGTATACAGGACCCGCGATACTCCCAGTCCTTCGCGGTATAACCCCCGACCTATCGCAAAGAAACCAAAGCTCAAGCTCGATCCGACCAAACCAAAACTGTACATCTGTGCAGTGCCTTATTCATCGACCATATCAGCGCCTTCGATTCCGTCAAAAGTCGATGAGAATGGGTATGAATTGGATGACGAAGGGAGGATTATTAAAGTGCATCCAGATGAGAAAATTCCCATAGAACCGGAAATAAAGGTAGTGAGATTTGGTTCTGAGCAGTGTTGTTAAAATTACTTTAAAATATGTAATTAATTACAATTACTTTCAATAAAATGTAGTTAATTACAGTTGAATTTACAAAATATGAGATTTTAAATAATTACAATTACACGCTTTTAGTAATTAATTACATTAATTAATTACATTTTTTTTTTTAATTTAATTACTTTTTCAACTACTTGTAATTAATTACTTAACAACACTGGTTTTAAGGGATTTTGATGGTTTGTTTAGGGGATGTGTGACAGTGGAAAAGGGTGGAGGTGGTCTTGCAGGACTTCAGAGAGGTTCCAGAGCAGTTATGAGACAGAAGGACCTGGACCGGCAGCGTATTTATCAAAGGTTCCTAAGTGCAAGAAAGCTGAAGAGGACGAGAGGTACAGAGAGATGGCGCGGCTGTTCAGTTTTCTACCAAGGTTTGTTGAAGCTCAAGAAATGAAAGCTCTGAGAGATGTAAGAAATTACCATTTTTAATTACTGAAAGAAACAAGCTTCTAATTGTTTGACATAGTTTTAAGTTCTAAATAAATAAACCCTGATTTTTAACGAGACCTACCACATCTTGTTTACTGAAGACAAAAACCAAACCGATTTTCAAATTTATGAGATCTCTATTTGGAGAGAGTTGTTTTATGCATGGGACACTCTTTTAAATCATTAGAAACTGGTCGGTGGACTTTTTGATAAATCTCAGATTCTCAGAAATGGTCAACCATGTGGTAGGTCATCTCCTTGGTGGTTTTTGCGTGTGCTCTTTGTTATTTCCAATTAGCGCAACCGATGACGTGAAAAATCGTTGAAAATTTATTAAGTAAATTGCTCGGATACGTCATAATTTATCCCAATTAGAGAGGATCGCAAGCAATTCGCATTAGTCAACATTTTACAGGCAAATTAAGTAAACGAAAATATCCTCCGCGCCCACATGTCGCTTCATTAAATTATCTAGGAATGTGAAAAGGTGCCTTCCGGTGCTCTCTACTTTTTTTTGGTTTGTAGAATTTGCCAGGACCTGGAACGTACGATCTACCCTCGCCGGACAAGAAAGAGGCCCAGAGCATCAACCCTAAACCGTTTATTAGCGGCACGGGGAGGTTCTCCAAATTGGGGGCGTCAGATACACCGGCACCTAATCGTTACTGCGTCTGCGACTGTAGCCAGAAAAAGAAGCAATTCTCGATTAAATGTGCCCCTTTTGGGGTGGTAGCACCAAGGTTCAAGAAGAAAAAAACGATCTACACCCCAGGTTGAGTGTTAGGGCAATCAAAAGAAGATTTTTTGTGGCAAAAATAGCAACAGGAAACCGACATCACATTTAGGGTTGCCAACTTTTCGATATCATGATAAAGGCGTATCTACAATTATTTTTTAGGGAGGGGGAATGGGGAAGTTGAGGAGGATTGAGTTTGCATTTTTTTTACCGTCTTACTCTTACTATAGTCTTTAGAACTTCTCTCTTAGGGCCTAATTCTAAATCAGATTTACGCCGGTGTAATTTGAGTTGCTAGAGGCAACGTCGTAACTTTACTATACTCTTTATATTAGATTGCGTAACTTTGCGCTACTCCGATGGAGTAGCGTAGTAATTTAGAATTCCAGCATTAGACTTTTTTTACATCCGGCTATTCAAGCAACAATTTAGGAGCCGAAAACGATAATTATTCCAAAAATAAATGTTTCTACCAGGTAGATTATAAGCAAATAAAAACTGTTATCTTTGATTCCTAAATTTTATTAAAAATTTTAAAATATACATTTTTTAAAGACGGAAACGAGAATTATTATAAATTGCCTCTTCTAATTTCAGACTGTTTTCAATATATTTCTCTAAGGATTTCATCAATTTTTAACACAATTTTTATATTAAAATAAAATAGAAAAAATAGAATAAAAAAAATAGAAAAATATGAATAAGTGTTCCAAAATTCTATGTTTTATGTTTGCTATTTTCGTTTATTTGTTTATAAAAAAATATGTCTTTTTTAATGTTTTAGGGTTTATAAGGTCTAATAAGCCCTAAAACGTTAGTAGCAAAGTAACAAAAACAAAAATAAATGTCTAAAAAAAGAGTGCCATAAATAGGACTATTACAAAATGTCCCGCCTATACTCAAACCTTTTTTCTTCATCTTGCTCAAAGGACCACACAGTTTTAAACACACTTTGTGAGCCAAATAACAATTAATGTAAAAAAATGTTTCTGCAATGTTTATAAAAAACGTAAAATCAAATGCTCGCAAGAAATTGTCTTTTTTATACTAACAATAAGACATTTTTCTTTATTTGATTCGAAGGACTAAAAAATATATACACTTTGGGAGCCAAAGATAACGATTATTACAAAAATAAATATTCACTGGAATTTTTATAAAAAAAAGTACAAACTAACTGTTCTAGCTCCTAAATTCTATTCAAAATTTTAATATAAATACGTAAAATAGAGATTTTTGGGTGTTTAAAGCAAAAATTATTGTAATTGCTCAGTATCTACCAAGACTTTTTTAGTATCCGACTCGAAGGATTTTTTTTGATTTTTTACTATTGTTAAGCCTTCTTTTTTTAGTAGTTTTTTTCTTATTTTTATTTTAGTAGTCTTTTTTTATTTTATTTTTAGTAGTTTTTTTTCTTATTTTTATTTTTTCCAAATATTGTTTTTCAAATTTGCTTAGAATTTTGTTCCTCTAGGGCCTCTCAATTAACGTTTACAACTTCTTAGATCTTCCTTTATTGTTTGTTTAAGTTGTATTTTCTTTTTCTTGTCTTCCAATTCTTGGTTTTGTAATTCTTTTTTTTTATAGCTATGCTTAGAATCTACAGTTCTTTTAGAATTGTCTAAACGACGTTTTTAAAATGTTTTTTTGTTTTTTATTTCTAGTATAATCTTCTTAGTTTTTTTATGATTAGATTATTTTTTCTACAAAATTTTATAAAATCAACTTTTTCAAATTCTTCTAAAAACTACTTCTACTCTTTTTTTTTCTACTTTTTTCTCTATCATTAAATACTCTATTTACCTAGCTATCTTTTATAACTCAAATCTGAATAGAACTTTGGTTTGTTTATGCGTATTTAAAATTTATTTTGGTGACTTAAAAGGACGTCTAGACAATTAATTTATTTTTGAAATCAACTAATTACAAATAGGTATGTCAGTTTTCTAACGCTTGCTTGTTTCTCTTTGGTAAAAAAAACCAGATAAAAGGACAAATTGTGTCCTTTAAGTACATACATCTTAAAGACTAAAGGACGGTTTATAAAATTAAAGGACTATCCTTTGAAATAAAGGACGATTGGCAACCCTAATCACATTACAGACAGTTCATTGTTCAGACTTAACTATCATTTATTAACTTGTTATAATATTAAAATATTAATTTAAAAACAAAAAAAATGTGTTTGTTAAGGTTTCTGGCTTATCAAATTAAAGCTGAGAGACCATTCTTTATGCTTTCAAGAAACAAGTTGTAGCGAAATGAAATGCAAATAAAACCGCTTTTGGATTGACCCGAGTGGATCATCAGTTTTGGAAAACCGAAAGCTATTTTTTTTTCAAAAAAATAGTTTTTAATTAGTAGGGTTTGTCTTTTGGAAAAAGTAGTAATTATATCAGCTGATTGAAAAGTATGGAGCAAGTTTTTGACTTAAAATACAGTAATAACTACGGATTATCTTAATGTGATGGCAAAATTGGTTTCTGCTGCTATCTTGTCACCGAATTAACTCTTTGATGTGATATTTTGATTGACTTATGTCCTACACAAAAATATACATTTTGTATAACATAATATATAAAAATTAAGGCCCTGCTTCCTACGAGATAAAAGGACCCCTGCAGCAAAAAATGGAGAGTAAAAAAAATCGCTGGGCAATGTGTGACCCCCCTTTCAATTCCACCGCCCCACGAAGTGCAAGTTTTGTCCCCCGAGACTCATTCTTCACGCCTTCTTCAGCTGATTATCCTGAACTTAAAGATTCTGACTGTGATGAAACGCAGGAGATTTATTCATCGGTGTTTAAAAATTGTGTTGAAAGATTTTTTTCACCGGCAGATAAGAAGGTGAGGTATAATCGTTCTTTAGAAACATGACGTTCTTATTAATTTTTACATCAATCTCTTTAAGTCGTTAAGTACAGACAACGATACGTCTTAATCACGTTGTTATTAGGTGGAAATCCTTGTCAGAGAAAACGTTACGCCCAAGAACAGGAAATTTGACTTGAGCTTGATAAATTGGGACTGGGTAGTTTTCTTGTGGCATTTTTAACGATCGAGGAGTCGGAGAGAATTAATATTTCTTAATTAAGCGCTGAGTTTTACTAATTTTCGACCTGATTTTTACAAAATTAGAGCTCTTTCAAGGGGATTTAAAAGCAGGTGTCGCAATTTTAATGTTTAAAAATAATGAGGTGGCCTCCGAGCAAATACTCTATAATTTATAAGCTATTAAAATGGGAAATATTTTATGGTATAGCTTGACCTGATAATAGCCCACCCATGTCGAATCTGGAAAAGCTGATCCTAGAAATCCTCGTGTAATAATAACACGGTTATAAATCCCCGATTATGGGATTATTACCATAGACGAATGAAAATTTAATACCCTATTATTTATTTAAATGAACTCTCTTTCATTTCGAAAGTTGATTAGAGATGGTTTGTCGTTGACAGTTGTCTTACTTGACGTCTTCCGACACTAATTAAACAAAACGTTAAACGCATCTGGTTTTAAACTAATAAATCCATAGACAAATAATGTATGGTCAGCATATATAGATGTATATGACAGGTCATCAAGCCTTGTTAATTCTAATAAACAGACAAGCGGCTCTGCTTACGCACACTCCACGTCTGTTATAAAATGTAAATATGTGTTTATAAAAGCCTGTCAACGCATAAATACTCTCGTCAGAAATTCGCTCTTTTTTCTTCTTCCTCTTTCACTCGATTCCCAAACTTTTAATTACTTAAATGTTTAACTTTGCTAACTCTCGTTAAACTGTTTTGTTGTTTACAAGACTTGGATCGCGTGTGCGAAACCGCCACCATTAGTAGATGAAACGATCGCAGGATTTAACCGAGGACATCACATGAATCAGAAGACCCCTCTGCCTTGTTTCAAACTCAAGTGGTTACACCAAACGTCATGCTAACACACACCCGATCAAAACGCCGCCTCGCCTAACAATCAACGCCTAGACAATATATTTCAATTAACGCGGCGCTTCTCTCTCACTGCTTACACTAGCTACAACACTGTCACTTAGCTACTTGTTTGTTATTTACACCCCGAGGGGTAGAGATAACACCCCCGAGAGAAAATTGTCACAGCGCGAAAAACGGGGCGAAGAGTGGACCCTAAAGCGTATCGCGTATTTCTCTAAGAAATGAAGAAACGGTTATTGTTGCAAAGCTCTGTTTAACTGTAACTTAATTTAACATAAACAATTAAGGCTTATTTTGACAAATGACGTAATGTAAAGCGCTAATTTCAAAGTTGAAATTTATGTATTTTCTTGAACACTGGATAATTGGAAATTTATTTTACAAATCTTAACGAAATTTAGTTGTTACGTTATGTGATTGTAAAAAGGGCTTTAACCGTAGGTACAATTGCTGTAACACTTAAGTATTTATTTACAACTTAAGTCACATTTTTTTACAGAAATACATTAACTATTTAATAAAATTTTGTTCTCCTTGAAGATTCTTTGTAAATGAGATTTACTTATTCCAGTCTGTAATGCCCTTCTTCTTAAAGACAACCTTGAAGCTTATCTTGCGGAATAAACGGCAAGAACTGAAGCAGCATTGGCTTCATTAAACAATTTAGCTTAACCGAGCTTTTATTATCTACTAACTTTAGCAACTACAACAATAATAATATTGTTACGTATATATAACGCAACAAATAACAGTTGTATTATTGTATAAAGAGCTATTGCTTTGGTGGTGCTTTTGTCAGTTTTTCTCTATTTTAAAATCGTATTGTCCTTCTCCAGTTTTACACAAATATTGTATCTTTTATGCTTCTAGTTTTAGCAGTATGACTTACATTATTCAAGATCTGTAGATACAATTTTAAATATATTAAATTTTGTTTTCTGGGATAATTTTCTTTTGCTTAGAATTATTCTCTTGTTATTTATATATGGTCTCTTACTTTTTTTTTGATTTCTTGTTATCTATATAGCTCTTGTTTTTCTATATCTTTATTGTCTATCGTTGCCAGATTAACTGGTTTTCCTCATTTTGTCTTTCTCACTTTTTTTTGTTGAATCTGTATCAACAAAGACTTGGTAGCACTCGCCTTTTTTCATTTTTTGTCATTCTTGACTCGCTGAATCTGTACTAGTAGACGCTTGGTAGCATTCGACTTTTTCCATTGATTCCCTCATGTGACTACCTGAATCTATCTCATTAAAGGCTTGGTAGCTTTGATTCTTGATTCGCCAATTTTGTTTTAGCAGAAGTTTGTTAGCTTTTGTCGTTCTCCATTCTTGGCTTACTAAATCTGTGTTACTAGAGATCCGTTAGCATTCGTTCTGCTTTTCCAGGTCACTGTCTATTTTTCTCCAAACTGTATCTAAAAGAAAATTCTTGTTATTTATGCAAATCTACAGCTCAGTTACAGTTCTAAATCTGCCGTAGTAACTGTTATGTTAGGCACTACAGCAGTTTTTAGGTGTTATAAACCAAGTTTAGGTAGTGAAAGAGGCTCCAATTGGAGCTTTAGGTATTTTTTTGACTTTCCTTTGTAGGTGTTGTAGTGGTTTTCAACTTTTTATTGTATACTATTTTTTTCAGCACTGCTACGGTAGGTTTAGGTATCTCAACAACACCTAAAGTCTCTAAATATTTGAATACAAAGCAATAACCCCAAGATTTGTTTTTCTGATAGATTTTTTAGTTTACAAAGTTTCACTAACAAATTGCACGAAAGGAACATTTAATTTGTAACCTCAAAATAGAGAAAATAAGGTCACAAACCATCGGCAATCGTTTACTTTTTTCTAACAAATTTAAAATAGTATATAACACCCAACTTATTACAATGACCTAAACCTTTTTTAGTGATAAACTTCTGGAATACATTGTTGTTTACATTTCGCTATTTCTAAAAATATTTATTTCTTTTAGTTTAAGAATTTTTTTTTATTTCTCATGATTAGCAACGTTTTCGGTTATAACAAAACTTCTCCTCTCCAAAACAGTCAAAAACAATGTCCATGACGCTAAGGCAGAATCTGGTAACTTCAAAAAACAGCAGTATCTACAGTCACCTTTCTATAGTTGTTGATACCGATTAGAAGCTTTGGCATTTCTTTTTTATGAACGCTTTTAATTTAATATATTTATTTAGTCATTGATTATTATTGTTCCTTAACTAAATTTTAAAAATATTTTTAACAAGAGTTGACAGGCATTAATTACTCTATTTTGGCCGCCCTACCAGCAAGTCCGTCTGACGCTACTGCAGTAGTAAAACGTCTTTAAGCTACACAGCAACTAGGAATCTCCAGACCGGTTTTCAGGTTGTTGTTCAGTGTATTCTGGTGATGTATATGGCTTAAACATTTTATTCAAAAAGTAGTTTTTTTGGTCGTTGAGAATATTTTTGTATTTGGCACCAATGTTTAAACATCTCGCTACATTATGTCTTGCTTCATATAAATGGCTAATCTGTTTAAGTGCAGTACTAGAATATGTGCTAAGTATGAAGCAACAACAACCGAAGTCGGTTTGCAGTTTCCTGGTTATTGTTTTGGCTTTTAATACTTGATTGTATTGCAATCTGTTTTACTCCTCGCAATCACTACGACATCATTAGCAAAGGCATATTCTAATATTATTACCGGTTGTAAATTTTTGAAGCTGCATTTAGAGTTTTTTAACTCTGGATTGGTTTATTCTAATAATTTTATCTATAAGTGTATTAAAAAACCTATCAGTTACATTGTTGTTATAATTTAGATAATTCCAGGTGTTCTTATAGAACATGTAGATCTTCTTATGACATTTTTAATAATTTTCGCTTTACTTTTTTTATTTCAAGTATTGAACTACTTTCTTTTCTTAACTTTCCTAACTTAACAATCATTTGTCTATGATGATGTTTGTTGTTTTTTTTTGTTCTATTCGTAGTTTCAATTTTATAGTTTTTTTTTGTTTATGTTTCAGCTGTTATTCTGTCGTGTTTTTGCAATTTTTCAATGTTATGAGGCTTTCTAATAGCTTTTCTTCAGTTTTTCTTTTTCTAGGTTAATTTCTTGTGCTTCTGTATTTTCTTTCTTTAATTAGTTTTTTTTGAAGTATTTTATTCTGTTTGTTTAAAGCGGGAAGTATTCATTCCATTTAAACTAATGCAAATATTAATTTAGCTAGTTTCCTTTTCTTTTTCAGTTGTTGATGATTTGTATCTTTTTTTTATATTTATATTTTCTGATCTTAATTTAGACCTTTTTTCTATTCTTTGAAATTTGTACTTTGAAATATTAATAAATGTCTTTATTTTTGTGGAATACCTACTCTATTAACTTTTCCGTTATTATTATTATTTTTCTAAATGGTATATTGGATATTTATTATAGGAATTACCAACTAATACACTATACTATATCAAGAATCCGTTAAAATTGTTGTTTTTTTATCTGCCGCTCTTCTTGCTTGACGATTTTCTCTGACTCTGTTTCACCAACTGACTGACAACACTAGTAAATCTGGACATTTTGAGATTATTCGGTTTCTAAACCTGTTTTAATTTTTTTTACTTTTCTTTTTACTACTTATTATAATAATAGTTTTAATAAATTAACTGTTAAAAGTTGATCTTTGTTGGGTTTTAACCTTTTCTGTTTAGGACAGCCTGAGTCCGGCGACATATCACATTGGCGAGAGTTACTCTCGAGTCCGAAACCGGAAGTGCTACAGCGTGTCCGAGGTGCCGTTCAACTCTTCCGGTGTACGCAGTAAAACTCCGGCTGTGAAATCCGGTGTTCCTTGTGCGTCCCTTTCACCTCAACCATTCCATTTTTACAGCGAGATATTTCAGGTCCGACAACCTACAACACTGAAGTAGGCCTCGACAGCAAGAGCTGCCGTTTTAATCTAACGCCGAGATTTACATGTGAGGAAGAAACTCCAGGTCCTGGTGCTTACAACGTGAGTTGAGCTTTTCTATTTTTAGATCGATAAAGCGGTAAGATATTTATGCCGACTTTTAAAAGAGCACTTTTCCGATTCCGGCGCCGTGAGTCATCCTTATATTTCAAATGTCACAGCCACTCTCCAGCATATATCAGTGCGCGTCCGATGCACGGAGCGCCCAACCGGAATCCCCGGAGCGGATCACGCGCCACGCACACTATCAATTACGACAGGTCGACTCGGTTTATTATGTCGCAAGCAATTATTGAAATTTTAATAAGAACGGGCGGATTTAATGAGGATAAGGTGGGATCATTAGAGGGAAAGATTGACAGGTGGGATTTATAGGGATAATGGGTAATTCAAAGGTAAAGCCAATTGGGGTAATGGAGGCACAAATGCGACACTGTTGTCTAATTTGAGTCACGTGACAAACGTCAATGTGGGAATGGAAAATGCACCACAAGCATTATTTTATGTCTATAGTTCTTGGGCTACTTGGGTTTTGGAGGGCATAAACTTGTTCATAATGCCTTTATGATGCCTTTGATTTATAAATAACTATGTGTTTGATGTCAAAACTTCAAAAAGCTGTTATAAATTTTTAGCAATGATTGTTATTGAGTTGTATTAATTTTTTTTCAAAAGTTTCATAAAAGTCCAAAAAACCGTTTTTTTGTCATTTTTGGCAATTTGTACAAAGTGTATGAGTGATATTATTAGGATTACATAAAAATTGGAAAAATTTAACTGGTTGAAAATTTGAAATTTCTAAAAATTTTTAATTTTTAATATTTTTTGTCATTTTCTCGAAATTTTTTACCGTATTGCAATGTATCTGCGAATTTCGTTTTTTTTATATTTACAGATTAATAACAAATAATTTATTTTTACTATGTACATGAATAACACAACGAATACTGAGAATATTGCTCACTTTAATCGCTGTTGAGTTCTACTCTAACCAACTTCCCGGTTAATATCTTTACTCTACTATTCTATCAGAATATGTCCGGATGTTTTGCGACTTTTCTCCACTTGTGAGAAACAATGACCCATTTTTTTCGATTGATTGATAGACATGTCTATTAATGATTTTGTCGAATTTCAAGTTAAAAAGTGCAACGCGTAATATTCTTCTGGTATTTTTTTGAACTACTTACTCAAAATTTTTTTTCTCTTATTCTTATTTCAAAATGTTTGTAGCAGTATTGTTTTTCAGGTAAAAATTGCGTGAGTTACGATGTTTAGAAGTTTAAATTTTGGAACAAAACCTAGTTCATCGCAATTTATTCCATATAAGCAAGACAATGCAACTGCTATAAAATTTGAATTCATATACAGGCCGACGTAAAACAGGCGTGCTAAATAAATTGTTGATAAGCTGTCAATTAGAGTCCAAGAAACACAAGAAATTGTTTAAAAAATTTATTTTTGTTTTGACATTTACATTAATAATGATATTTGAAATAACAGAAAATTTAATTTAAATAGCTAAAGGCCGATTTTTTAATTAACTTAAAAGCTTCATTAATCTAAACGACGTTTAAACTCTAACTCTCGATAATTTTTCGACGCATATTGTCATAATGACAGTTACAGTCTAAACGTCATTTAAATTAAAGAAGCTTTTAAGTTGATTTTGAAATCGGCCTTTAAATTCACAGCTTAAAAAGTTGTGTTGTTATACAGGGTGTGTCAAAAGTTGCGAATTTTTTTAGAGGGATACATGGGAGACCCTTAAGAAACACAAAAATTTATATAAAAAAATTCATTACTCTTTTGTTTGTTTTTTTTTTGTATTTTCTTGAGATTGTGGTATTTTCTTGAGATTTATGAATACGTAATTTATTTCAAATGCTTTATTGTTTCTTTTTCTTCGTTTTTATTTTTTTTAACCATATCAAGACAATTTAAATTTTTTTTTTGCAAATTTAGATACTCATAACTTTTCAAATTTTGAAGTTAGAATTTTTTTTTTAAGGTTTGGATTGTTTTAATGGTAGGAATCCGCGAATCTACAGAAACCCGCGACTTTTGACACATCCTTTATAAATTTTCTAAATAAAATTTTTTACCTATACAAAATGAAAGGACCTTTTAGTCAGAATTTACTTTAGTAGTCAAAGTGGTAGCTTTGGAGTCTTATATTTTAAAAACTAAAAGAAATTTAAAAAATAACTCTTTTTTTGTATTTTTTGACCTCAAAATTTATTTCAAGAGCAACCAGAAATTTATGTTTTAAGCTTTTTAAACCAAAAAAAATCCTTTTAAAAAAAATTTTCGTGTTTCTTAGACCCTAATTTTTAGGACACTCTGTAGACTTTATTATTAGTAACAGAAGACCCACGTTGATTAGTTTATCTTGTGCTAGCATTGAAGATGGCACCCTTTAACTTAATTTTAGGGGTCATGATTCCAATATTGCTTTTTTAATGCATTTACCAAAAAATTTAATAATTTTATTGCCTGCGTGGAGGGAGGAATAACAGGAGTGGGCATAAGCTTGAAATCTTGGTGGATAGCTAAACACCTTTTACGATAGTTTTCAGTGTACTCCGGATAGCTTTTTCCCCCACTACAAACTTGCAAACGCTGGTCTCGACAATAGAATAAGATCGTAAAAGGTTGCTGTACCTCGACCAAGAACCTAACATTGTCGGTATAGGGCATGCCAACTCCTCTTATTCATCCCTCCACGATTGCCTGTTCTTAATGACAACGGTCAGGACAACAAATATTTTATCGCCTGCAATTGTAACTTTTGACATTTTGACATTTACAGTATTACAGTAATAATGACATTTTAAATAATAGAAAACTTAATTTAAATAGCTAAAATTTAAAGTTTAAAAAGTCATGTTGTTATATAAATTTTTTAAATAAAATTAAGTAAAAAAAATGCAATCAAATGGAGAATAATTACTGCAATTGGATTTATAATTCTTCAAAATTTTTATCTAAACAAAATGTAAAGGTTTCTGATATTTCGATACCGCGATACCTCGATACCGCGATACCTCCGATCTCCGATATCTCGATACTTCCCGATATACAGGGTGAGTCTGCTAAAAGTGTTTCTTAACTTTTCTCAAAAACTGGTTATCCTATCAACTTCAAAGTTTGGCATTAAAAACTTTGTTTTTTGCACTACACAGGTGAATTTTTTCAGAATTTTTCTAATATTCTTTCTAATTAATATCAATTAATTTGTTTAAAAAAATCTAAATATTTTCAATTTGTAACATTATTCTAAAAGAAAAGATTTCAAAATATTATTTTGTGCAAAAAATATTTAAAAAAAATGTAGATAACCCCAAAAAATAATAACATTTATTTGATTTCTGAGACGCATTTTGGTGCAGCACTGCCAAGCTGAATCTGCCGTCTGCAGTAACTCGACAATACCTACCCCTCTAGAGTCCGATCGTCGAACAGGTATAGTAATAAAACGGCCCATTTTTGCCCGGGACATTTGAATAGTAGATTGCAATTGGCTGTTTTGAAAACTAGTGTTTTGGTATTACCAAGATCCCACCCACCCTCTTAGAAAAAAATGGCGTATTTAAGTTTGAAATTTTATATTTTTTCCAGTAATCTACATTTTTTTAAAAATATTTTTTGCACAAAATAATATTTTGAAATCTTTTCTTTTAGAATAATGTTAAAAATTGAAAATATTTAGATTTTTTTAAAGAAATTAATTATTATTAATTAGAAGAAATATTAGAAACATTCTGAAAAAAATCACCTGTGTAGTGCAAGAAACAAAGTTTTTAATGCCAAACTTTAAAGTTGATGTGATAACTAGTTTTTGAGAAAAGTTAAGAAACACATTTAGCAGACTCACCCTGTATATCGACACCCCCGATACCTCGAGACTTTCGATACCTCGATACTTTGGCAAGTATCGATACTTTGCAGGTATCGATACCCGATACTTATAAACAGGTATCGCCCAGCCCTACATTTGGTCTTAAACTGCTAAAGTTTGTATGCAATACGTAAGCCTTCTGAGCATTAATTGCGTTTTTTTTTTTAATACAGAACTTAGTTGTTTTTACTTAACTTTTTGGACTTGTATGAACACTATAGCTAGTAGGTTTTACCTTCTATTCTGTCTTCGAATTCCAACTTGCTATAACTCTGCTATTTATTTTTGTTATCGTATAACCATTTCCTGAAAGAAGTAGTAACTTTTTGAAACAGGATTTAGTGGACACAAGTTTGCGACCTATTTGCAATTTTTCTCGACTATGTTTTAGTAGTCGTCTATATTTAAAATTTTTGTATTTTATTTATTTGAATAAACTACATTTTTAGTTTTAATTTTTAAGTTTTAAATACATTGTCCTTACATTTCTCAAACTTTTTACCTGTACGTTCACCATGAACCGCTAAAAATGTAATTTTTCTTGAAAAAAGTAACAAAAATCCGCTTCTATTAGCGTCGATGTCGTCTGGGCTAAAGGCGTCTAGAAAATTAGAGTAAGTTGCAGTGTCGGCGCGTGCAATTGCATTTAAACGCGTCCATAATCATATCCGATTTGATTGTGGCCGGTAAATCGGAAATGCAATTGATTTTATCGGCCGGAAATGCATTTTATGACCGCTCAAGTAGTACTATTAAACTTTATCTCTGCGGCCACCATTTAGATTGGATCAATGTTTTTCCTCGTTTGAAAAATTCATCCAAACACTACCAAAAATTTCCTTGCTGTATTGTTCTGTTTACAAAATTAATTGTGATATCTCCGACTGCCAGGGTTGGTATAAAGCAAAATCATGTATAGTATTCCGAGTAAACAGATGTTATTTACTCAGACAACAGGGCTGTTGCGGTTGCTTGGTTTCAATGCAAATGACGTGCCTTAGTCCGAGAATAGATAGAGGAAGGACGAAATGTCAATGGTAATGTCTGCGGGCGTTTATACCACCATCACTTTAATTGATATGAGTTTATTGATGAAATGGCGTTAACTTGTTAACAATCATGGCCAGCGAAATTGCAAACATGCTCGACGTGCAGACTTTGTGTTGAAAATGTTACCAGCAATGCATTTGCATCAACAGAAACATGGGAATTTGGGTTGCAGATTAATTAGTCCAAGGTTTCACAAAAACGAGAATTTCTCTACCTCTACTATAACAAAAATAATTTCTCCCATTTCCTGTTTTGTTTTCCGCATCTATTGTTTACGTTCACCTTAATCCTCCACGCCTGTTCTCCGCCTCAAATAAATTAATT
This sequence comes from Tribolium confusum, assembly GCA_029207805.1. Lineage (NCBI taxonomy): Eukaryota > Metazoa > Arthropoda > Insecta > Coleoptera > Tenebrionidae > Tribolium > Tribolium confusum. The sequence continues at coordinate 6,682,722 of JALGAY010000004.1, forward strand.
TCATAAATCTCCCGTTGAAAGGAAAATTGTACGGGATGAAATATACCCGTTTCATGAGTGTCGAGATCGATCTAACCCAATATGAGACTTTATTGAATACGGTAAGTAGCGGATAAATTGCGGTAATATATTCCAGTTTGCCACTTTTCCGGGTTAGTAGAGAATCAGGGCGGAATAACTAACGACTAATAAGGGATAAGGGCGATCCCACAAACTCACCTTTCACCCCTCAAAAAATCCGAAATGTGTAAATTGAGAAAAATTGCTGCGATTTTTGCCTCGACAATTGTGCTCACTGCTATTGGCATTCGCATTTGTCAGAAGAATGCCATGAATTATTGAATGATTATGCATCAGAGAAACGATTGCATAGCTCTTTTGCCAAAACCTGCTAATGACAAGCCATAAATTCTATTTTGAAAGATTTCTTTCAGGAAATTTATAGACAAGTGTTAGACAACCAACAAAACTTGATATTTATAGTAAAGTCCATTGAAGTTCTATTTAGCTGCCATAAAATTTTACAATCTTTTCCAAAATTGCAGTAATTAACAAGGATTTCTATTGTCCAATTTATTTATGAAACTTATTTATTCTCCCAGTACCTGCTTCCTCAAATAAAACATCCCTTTCCCCACCCAGAATCAAAAAATCATAATTAAATTAGACAGTAGGCTTAATAATCATTTCGGTTTTGAAAGAGTTTGTAAAATTTTATGACAGCTAGATATGATCAAATTATATCAGAAGCTACGGACTATAAAAATAGGTAAGCAGAAAATTAAAGTTATATGTAATTTTATCCTCACAATTTTGTAGTCAAATCAAAATCAAAATCGATTGATAAAAAGCCATTTAAACCAAAAATTACTCGAAATAGAATTTGTTGTTAAAGAATATCTTTTACTGGATGATGGTTGCATTACATAGAGCAATTTAAAAGTCGTGAAATCAAAGCAGTCTAATAAAAAATTAAATTAAAGCAGGCTAAAAAAAATAAAGTTTGTTTATTTAAAGTTAATTATTACTGTTATTTTACCTGTAAGAAATTACTGTGCAGATTACTTCTAAACAATAAGCTTTAAACTCTTGTTTTGTGTTAGAAACATTGTCAGCAGCAATTACAATAAGAACAATCTAAATTTAGGATTTTAGGGACGAACCAAATTTGGAAAAATGTAAATTCTATTCTGACAGTTCTGGCATTTTAAATAACATTATAATTTTTGGATTTGATCTCTATATCTATTTTTTTCTTTTATGGTCAACTGAGATGCTGAAACTTTTTCATTGCTCGGGATTAGATTGGGCAATACATCAGTAATTCTATAAAAAGACTTGGAAATATGGCTTTTTTGTTATTTTTGCAAAAAAATATAACAAAAAGTTTTGAAAACAATAAGAATTTTACCTATTTTTAGGATTACTTTTGGTCGTATATCAATCGATTTTGATTTATCAATTTTCAAATTCGGTGTAATGCTGGTTGAATTTCGCACACATAACTTCTAAGAACCTACCTTTTTTGGCATCTTCCTCTGAGCATCCTGCCATGAGTAGCAAGTCTCTTGCTTCAGTTTCTTTTGGACTTATCAAAAGTAGGTCTAACTTTTTCTGTTTTTTTTGGATCTACCTAAACATAGCTTTAAAATAAACACAAAGAGCTTTATTATTTTTTTATAAAAATTAAACTTAATAATAAAACTTTTTCTGTTTATTTTGGACCTGTCTCTTAGATATCTTTTGGTAGTAAATCCAAAAGAAACAGAAAGAGTTAGACCTATCTGTTGGTTACTTTTTGGTAGGTTAAAAAAAAACGGGAGGAGGAGACAACAAAAATAAAGCTTAACATATCGAATAAACGCATAGATATGTACATTACATTAGTGTCAAATATGGGATTTGAAAATGTAGGGTAGCAACAGGAGAACTACAAAAATTCTAGGAATATTAAAATACTCGAAACACATTGATAAAAAACAGAAAACGATTTTAGAAGAACAAAAGCACTACTAAAAGAAAAAGAAATACTATGTTTAAAAGAAAAGAACAAACGAAGGTAGATCCCTGGTATAAGAATAAAAAAATATTTTAAAGCAACTTAACTCTAAAGCAAAGTATGTTTATAAGTAAAAAAATTAAAAGAAGCTTTAGAAAAACTTAAAAATTTACAACTGGAAGAAAAAACATCGTTAAATACGCTCTTAAACACAAGAAAATTTATTGATAAACTAATTATTAACAGAGTTCATCTGTTGCAATCTAACAAAAAAATATAAAATGGTGAAACAACAAAACACAACAATTAAAGAAGAAAAAATAAACAATTTTTACAAAGAAGTTACATATCGAAAATAAAAAAAATACATATTAGAATATACCAGTTTCTAATTAAGGTCTTATCTTTTGGTATTTTTTTGCCACAACTTCTACTTCTTTCCTCTACTTTTTTTAGACTTATTTTTAATCCTGATTTCTAGCGATGTTTTTGGACTTTTAGTCTAATACAAAAACAGAAAAATTTACTTTAAGACAAATTGGTCTAATAATGACTGAATCAAAGAGAGACTGAATCAATGCTATATGCGTATTTTGCAAAATAAACACACAAAAGTTTTATTACGTTTGCGCTAAAACAAACTTAAAACTAAGCACAGCTAAAAAATAGTCCTTGATACCCTTCATTAAAAAAATGTGTTTATAGGTTTGAGAACTAACTTAAGGGCCTAATTCTAAATAAGATTTACGCCGGTATAATTTGAGTTGGTAGGGGCAACGTCGTAACTTTACTATACTCTTTATACTAGACGGTGTAACTTTGCGCTACTCCGATAGAGTAGCGTAGTAATTTAGAATTCCAGCATAAGAGTTCAAATGACTAAAATATTTGTGCAGTGTGCATTGCAGAGGATTTAGTTAGTTTAAATTTAATTGTGATGTTTGTTTACTTTTTAGACCATTATATATTTGTAAATGATAGTTTATTTACACTTGCCAAGTACAAAAGTAAAATACTGCGTTCTATGATGAATATTAAAACACTGAAATGAGTGTTATAATAGCTTTCATATATTGTTATATTTATGACAGACTTGTTCAACGAGAAATTATCAATTTTTAAAACCTGCAGGAAAATTCTTAATTTTAGATTGGTTCAGAAGCAATCCTAATAATTCCGAAAGTGTTAGCAGTAAAAAATATACATTCATGTAAAGTAGGATCCACTGCGGTGCAATTTCACGAAGAACCGTCTGCTGATTATTTATTTAATGGTTTAATTCAGCCTATGGCTGGCCGTCTTGGCTCCTCATCAAGATTTCACGAGTTGGAATCGTGTGATGGAAAAGTGTAGGAAAAGACATTACCTTTGCTTACCTTGGCGAGTAGAAAAAGCTGTTAGAGATGCGAATTTTAAAGATGCGTGACGCGGTTTTCGTGTTTCGTGCCAAATTCTTTCCCTTCTTAAAATATTACTTCAGGTGGAATACACCGCCTTTTAAAATGTTGCTCGACCAAAATAATTTCCGCCGATAACGGATCCGCACTTCCTCTAGCTAACATGTGCATAAGGCGGTAGGGTGGAAAAAATTTTCGATAAGGCTAATGATGAATAGAGGGATGATGGCAAAGAGAAGCGCTACTTTAAAGAAAAAGACAGACGAGAGGGACACAAATCGAATCATGGATAAGCGCCGATTGAACACTGTGGTCTTATTTCCAAATTTATTGGATAAAGAAGATAAATAACATTAACTGGAATATAACACGAATAGCTGAAATGGCAATGATTATCGATAAAACTTCAATCTGATGTTGTCGAAGGGTGGCATGGATCAATTCTCGGTCAATGTTCTCTAATTGCTCCGTCATCAAATAATTTCTTCGTCTATAATATTTCGAAAGGGGTGGTCGACACAAAACTGTAAACTGGCATGACTCATGTTAGGGCGCAGTTCCGCGACTTTTTACGAGATCGTTGCAAAGCCACCCCAAAAATTCGCGTCCGACTGTGGTCTTTCCGGCACTGCCTTTAAGAAAAATCCACTAGTAACAGTAAAAACAGTCCGAACTGTGTTTATCGGCCGTAACAAATCGCTAAGGGGTGGCATCCCAATCGTTCAGCGAATTTCAAACTTACATTCAGCAAAAACTCCCCCAGAATTTGTTTGTTTAACTTTGCGAAAAAGTTTCTTGTAGTGTAATCGCAACGGGGAGGATTTATCTTCCACTGAGACATCAATTGAAATATTGACGTTTTTTTTTATAATGTTCGGTTGGAGCAAAATTTAATTGAATTTGGTTCGTGTGCAATTAAACATGAATATAAATTCGACTTGTAATAATAATAATGGAAGTGAAGCTAGGAACAGGAGTTGTGGAGTTGGTGGTGCGGCAGCAGTGGTATTAGTGTTTGGAAGTCTGTGTTGACTTTAGTACTTAGTTAGCGGGAGAAACGGCCTCTAAATGAGACCAAGACAGAACCACGTGCGACCGCGTGTGTCATCTTGTTCGCTACTTACTACTTCGACTTCAACGGCCCAATTTCTCCCACAAACGGCATTTGTATAATTAAATTAGAAGCCGACTCGTGTTCTTGCTTATTTCCACGACTATATCGCTTACACCAGGGTCATATCAAATAACTAGCACACTTCGTTTTTAGAAGCGACTCTCTTTTCACACCGCCAGGCTCAGGACCGGTCCGAGGTACAAGAGGAAAACGGCCGTTTGTAGCGCAAAATTTATTTATTTATTTTTTTAAACTTTAAGTAAATTGATCTTGAATTTTAAAGTAAATAGTTAACTAATAGCAATTGCAATAATTGCAATAGAATAGCCAATTCTTATCACTCATATCATAAAACTTTTTTTCGTCAACAAGACGACTCCATTATCTCCATAAACTGCGTTGATTTGTGCACATCACTGCATCTTGTTCCGCCATTTTTTTAACAACAAAGTATTGGTTACTTTGTTTAATAATTTAAATTTGAAATTAATTTTAAATTAATTTTAATTTTTTAGAAGTTAATTTGACGGTACTACGATTATTATCATTCCAGATCCACCCTCGTCTTGAGAGTTCAACTTACAAAGCCGTCGACACCCACAACTTAAAACTAAAAGAGAGCGTCATCCGGAAAAAGCTCCGGACCGCTCCGATAGAGACCCGGAAACAGTGGTGCGCGATCCTGAAGAAGGAGAAACTGCTGCGATGGTTCAACATTGAATTGGATTTCGAGGAACGTATGATCCTGCTGATTAAGAAGCTCTTCGACAAGCCGGTTTAACACCAAAATTGTATTTGTGAAGTAACATGACATTGCCATGTGCGAAGTTTTTTTCTCTCCCTTTTCGAAACTTTCAATCTGAAACGCCGTCAATTCCATAGTGTTTCACAATGCGGCAGGATACGAGTTCCTGCGATATTACCGGCCGTGCAGCTGACAGCTTTACATTTCTATGTGTGCGAGCTTACGGTCGAGCTTTCACCGGAAATAAACGGCTCGAAGAAGTTCGCACCTTTATCGGCCACTTGATTCTTTTGCTTATCGCGGCTTTGCGAAATCGAGCTTTTTTTACTTTAAAAATCAGATGTTTGGGGGTTTAGGTAGCGGGGAATTCATTCCAGTCAATAAAAAATCAAAATAAAAGACAGAGCGTAAAATTTACGACTCTAACTGCACAATGCACCATTGACAAATCATGTAATAATCGGTTTATATGCGCTTTATATCTTATAAATTTGAAGCTTTTATTTTCTAAGCTCTTTTCTTGAAATTTTGCTATAATAACATTCCAAACCATAAAATTATTTTTCAGCAATAAATTGAGGACAAACTGAAAAAAAAGGAAAACTGTTATCTGTATGAAGTTGGACCCACAAAGTTAGAAAAAAACCTCTTTTACTATTACACCACCTAATGAGATCAGAATTCAAATTTAAAATTTTTGTTCTATTATTTCTGGTAAAAAAATGGTAAAAAAAACTAGAAGTCAGAAGATAATACTGCAACCTTTATGCAAATTCGGGTTTTTTTAGATTCAAGGAGTTAGTTAAATAACGAATAATTTATTTACACTAGTACAATTAATATTGTTCACTTTATTTGCTTGTCTCGCTCTCACTATCTGACTGACTAAGTTTTGATCAGTCTTTCTTGATATAAAAAGTGTTCACTTATAAAATATGTATTGTCAAGAGTGTCATAACAAAACAAAAACATTTTGAAGTATTGCTTAGTTAAATTCGGCTGCCGTACTGTTATAGTTATCAAAAATGTCAAAATTGTCACATTTTGTCAACAACGAACAAAACTAAACCACAAAAAATGAATAAAATGAAACTGGAAATTACAACAAAACTATTCGCAATGACAATTAGGTCGATTCTGTTTAAAGAACAACAATATTGTTAAAATAGGCAACAACCAATCAAAATTTGTATACTTTAACAATAACAATATTGCTATTTTAACAATATAGTTATTTTTTAAACAGAATTGACCTGAATGATTTGTTTATTTATTTATTTATAATATTTTCCGTGGTTACAGTGTTCCGATATCCGTTTTTCCTTACATTTCCTTTTACGAAATCTTATAGCACTCTTGACAACTTATTTAAGTAAACACTTGAAAAACGTTCTTGCTAGAATATGCCAGATGTTTCGTGACCTTGCTAAATTCAGTAGAAATGATGACTAATTCTTTTTTAATTTTTTTGAAACTTTCTTTCTCTTATTTGTTATTTTAATCACTTGTAACAACACAAAAAGTATTGTACGACTAAAGATATTCTGCGGTTATTGCTTTGACTCTTTAAGTACTTTATAACGGTTGGACTGCAAACCCCTAATAAAAATAGTGCCGACCAGATGTTGACAATAGGCTTAAGAAATATCTACTTTGGTAGGTAAAGAATTTTACAGCGGACTGTGGTTGAGTGTCGTAAAAATTTGGAAAAGTTAATCGCAGGATTATGTTGTAAACGCAGAATATTGTTGGTCGAACTCTAAACGAAAAATAAAAGAGAATAAGAAACAAAATTTGTTGTTTCATTGTGTATGCCAATATAAGGCTCCAGTTTATTATTAACAGAAGACAAAGCAAAGGCGCTGAAACTTATGAGCCAATCTTTTTTTTAATTGTGCATAAATTCGAGTTTTTTAATTTTAGATTCAAAGAGTTAGTTTATCTTTATTACTAATTTACTGAATAAATAAACAACTCGATATTTACAGTTTACACTACAATTATCGTCGCTTTACTAATATATTTTATTTGTTTGAGACGCTCTCACTATCTGACTGGTTAAGTTTTGGCTAGTCCTTCTTCTTACATAATTGAACGTTCTTGCTAGAACGTGTTAGATATTTTGTAACTTTGCTAGATTCTATTGGATCCTCTTCGATCCGCCGCGATCTATTTTTTTAAACTTTCTCTGTTTTATTTGTTATTTAGTCATTAGTAACAATACAAAAAGTAAACGACAAATAGAAGAAAAAGAGAGACTTTTTTTTGTTTTATTATGTATGCCAATATAAGACTTCAGTTTATCATTAACAAAAGGCAAAGGCAAGGGGCTGAAACTTATCAGTCAAAACTTTTCTTTTAAATTGCTGTGTATAAATTCGGGTTTTTCTATTTTAGATTTAAAGAATTACCTAGATAAATAACGAATAATTATCTCTATTATTTACTAATCTACTGAATAAATTAACAACTCGATATTTACACTGCAATCATCGTCGCATTACTAATATACTTTATTTGCTTGTCACGTTCTCACTATCTGACTGATTAAGTTTTGGTCAGTCTCACTTTTTATATAATTAAACATCCTTGCTAGAATGTGTCATTCAATTAGAAATGATTAATTTTTTTCTATCCAGAGCCATACTTTTCTAAGACTTTTTGGAGATATTTTTTCAAACTTTCTTTCTCTTATTTGTTATTTTAATCGCTCGTAAGAGTACAAAAAGTAAACGAAAAATGGAAGAACAAAGAGATACAAAATTTGTTGTCTTATATGCCAATATAATATGACTTCAGTTTATCATTAACCCAAGGCTAAAGCAGAGCACTAAAACTCATAAGTCTATATTTTTAAAATTCTGTATAAATTCTTGTATCTGTGTTTTATTGTATTAAGTAATGCGATATTTTGAATCTCTATTTCGCTGTCATGTCAAGACTCAAGAGCGTTGGGAGAAAATCATCTCGCTACCAGACACTTCTCTATAAATCCTAGAAAAGACGTCAAAAATTCAATTTTGGTAGAAAGCACATCAGAAAAGTGATAGAAAAATCGATTCAAACATAATCAAAATATCATAGAAGCGTCCAATTCCTTGTCGTATTTAGTAAAATCGTTAGGAAGCCACGATTTCGCATAAAGTCTGTATAATATGACAGGCGATAGATTGGCTCCCCTATCGTTGATCGAAGGGGTTGAGTAAAATGTCTTGGTGATATTTGCTTGTTTTGACATATTTAAATTTACTTTCACGGATCACCGGTCTGTACCAAACACGAGTTGACAGAGTCGTTTTAACGGGCGACAAGCTCGGAATTATAATTTAATTTCTAGAGAAGGAATGTGTGATAATTGCTTTATTTCGGCTTGATATCGTTGCGCCTCTGGGTGTCATTTAATAAAAAAATCGTTGACACGAACTCGACCTTTTTAAGTCGTGTCTTGATTAGCTGGGAACTGGTCCGTTTTTAATATTTAGCGAAAGTCGCGATTTATAAAAGGCCTTTGTGCTAAAAATTTCAATATCTATAACATATTTTCCCGATTGAGCGTCACGTCGCGTCGGATGCCTGTCCGTAATATATTGGCTGGTATTCCTTTAGCATTTCCGGTCCACTGAATGCTAAGACGATTCAAAGCGGATCGATGTGTTTGGTATAAATATTAACGCTCTATCAGCATTTTATATGTTTGGAAACATCTTTCGGTTGCGAGTTGAACATTTATTGCTTCATTATGCCCCCCAACACCGATCAATGAAAAGGACGAGCCCTGCTTTGGATGCTTGCACAGACCCCTCTATCACAAATACCAAGACTTTTCAGATAGTCATCGAAATTAGTAATGATCCGATATTGACTCATCACGATTTTTACCCCGATTAGGGGATAATATATATAACAAGTCTTCATTTAAAAAAGTTGTCAAAAGTGCCATGACAAAACAAAAACATTTTGAAGTCTTTCTTAGTTAAATTCGTCTGCCGTACTGTCAGTGATTGTTGTCAGAATTGTCACATTATGTCAGATTAGTAAAATCTCTAAATCTTTTTGTAAATTATTATTAGTTAACTCGTATGGGAAAACATTCCCAGTGCAATATTTGCCGATTTCAAAATGTTAACATCCTGTGAACAAAATCACTAACTGTTCTTCAATGACTTTGTTCTGTGTTCTATCGAATAGATCTACTCGCCTTCAACCTTTCTACAACTTTAAAAGTAACTATCGACTAAAAAATTTTGGTACTCTAAAGTTTAGAGAATTATCTAAACCAGATTCAAGACCTGACTAGTCAATTATGTGACAAGATTTCAAAAGTTATCACTGCAATTTCTAAGAAATATTCTGAATCTTCTGAAAATGAAGAAAAAGAAACTCAAATTGAAGATGATATTTAAGAATTTTATTTCTTCAAAACCTTTAGAGTGATTTCAGAGATTTACTTTTTGATAAAATTGTAAATCTATGTCATAAACTCGCTCAACGCTTTTTTACTATTTCAGCAGACTGTTTAGAAGAACCGAAAACAATAATTTCTTTTGTTTTACCACTTTTTGAACAAGTAATTTTCTATCACCAGTATTTCTTGATTCATCAATAAGTATCAGCATATCGAGTCAATTGTAAAATAAATTTATTTCTCTTGAATATATTGATTGATTTAGCATCGAAAGGTTTTTGTGTTCCTCTTGAACTAAGTGAAGATTCTGAAGATGGTGTTTCTTAACCGAATTTGAAGATCAGTTGGATGATGCACAACCAGCTGGTCAAGAGAAGGAACAACAAGAAGATAATAATTGTAAAAAAAAGATAAAAGAATTAAGATAAATAAAGATTTAAAAAAAATATTTGCAAGATGTTAAACCAAAAAATGATAAAGAATAGGATGACAGTGATAATGACAGTGATAAACAAATGAGAGAAACTAAAAAAGATGCAAGTAGACAAGATAAGGAAACTTACGGGTCGGATTATAAGGAAAATGGTGATGGTGAAGATAAGGAAGAAAGTGGTAAAGGTGTGAGAAAGACGGGAAAAAAAACTGGGTGCTAAGAAGAATGATAACTTTAAAAATGTAAATAATTATTAGTTAAATCGTTCGGGAAACATTTCCATTTTAAAGTGTTAACATCTTGTGAACGAAATTACTGACTCTCCTCCAATGACTTTGTTCTGTGTTCTATGGAATAGATTCACTCGTCTTCAACTTTTCTACCACTTCGAAAGTAACTTTTAACTAGAAACTTTTGGTGCTCTAAAGTTCAGATAATCACCTAAACGAGATTCAAGACCTGACTAGTCAATGATCTGATAGATTTCAAAAGTTATCACTGAAATTCAAAGAAATATTCTGAATCTTTTGAAAATGAAGAAGAAGAAACTCAAATTAAAGAAAACCATTTAAAAATTTAAATTTTTCAAAACTTTGAAAATTATTTCAGAAATTTACGTTTTGATGAAATTGTAAATTTGTGTCATAAACTCGCTCGACACTTCTTCACTGTTTCACCAAACTGTTTAAAAGAACCAAAAACAGTAATTTTTTTTTGTTTTACCACTTCTTGAACAAGTAATTCTCTATCACTAATATTTCTTGACTCAACAAGTATCAGCATATCGAGTCATTTGTAAAATGAATTCTGTTCTCTTAAATATATTAACTGATTTAGCATCAAGAGGTTTTTGTGTTTCTCCTGAACTAAATAAAGATTCTGAAGATGGTGTTTCTAAATCTTCTGGTCAAGGAGAAAAAGATTTATCTAATATAATCAAATTTGAAGATCAGTTAGATGATGCACAACCAGCTGGTCAAGAGAAGAAACAACAAAAGGATGATGATTGTAAAGAAAAAGATAAAGGAATTTGTTTGGAAGTGAATAAGCGTGCTAGTTTTTTAATACTTTATTTTGCTAACAGTTGATGAAACTACATTCGGCGTCTTGTCGACGTCTTTCTAGACACACTACTCTTTCTCGACTTCACTTGAACTCTCTGTTCCAGGGTCGCTCTCCTCCTCTCAGGGTGGTGAGAGGAGTGGGGAGTCTCTTTAGGGTGTGGGTGGTAACGTTGGTACCAAACAGAATTAAAAGAAGTAAAGATTTTGAAAAAAAATAATTGCAAGATGTTGAATCAAAAGATGATGAAGAGCAAGATGACAGTAATAATGACAGTAATGAACAAATGGGAGAAACTGAAAAAGATGCAAGTAGACAAGATAAAGAAACTTACGGGTCAGGTCAGGTCAGGTGAGGATGGTGAAGATAAGGAAGAAAGTGGTGAGAAAGACGGGGAGAAAGAACTGGGTGCTAAGGAGATAATAACTCTAAAAACGAAGTTAAGCCGGATAAAGACTCGCCAAAATAGAAAGAAGAAAATAAGAAAGAGATTAGTGAGATGGAAGAACCCGTATATGATGGTGAAAAAACTGTAACTGATCCGGAAATCAACTGGAGTTACCCGAACCACCGCGACAAAATAACAATTAAATACATCCAATAACAAACAAAACTGAAATTGAAACTGAAACTTAGAACGAATAAAATCTGAACATTAAAAAGAAGGAACAACATGAAAATAACTCGGAATCTTGTAAAGGCGCACTAAAAATTTGCTTTTATCAAAATTTCGTAGTACTCTTGACAACTTTTTTAAATGAACACCTTTTAGTTTGTTAAAAGCTTACTGAAACAATTGTTGATTAAAAGCGCACGTTGTTGGCTTCCAGCAGCGTTCGAAGACCATAAATTAAATCCTGACCTGAACCGTTTTAGCAGGTTTAAAGATTCTCACGATTGTTTCAAGCCATTAATTTCTGCCGTCACGGTTATTATTTCTTTTCATTAAAACCGCACTGATCTTGTATCACCCAATTAGCGATGAAATTATTTAATAATAATTTGTATCGTTTGGATCAAGGAGAGACTCCCTGTCTGGCTGGTTGGTTAAAAATCTGATCGCTTTATATAGTTTTTGTAGTTGCCGCCGCTATACAGCGACATGTTTAACTAGAATTGGGCCAATTTATGAAGTGACAATTATTTCAGGGCTTTAAGGTTTACTCTATTGAGTATATTTGACAGACCCATGTACACGTCTTGTTAGATATGAACGAGTTTTTTGTTTTCTTTTGTGCGCTCAATGGAATGCTCGGCTGAGTATTAGCTAATGGAAATGTCATATGTGTCGTCAGTTTTCTACAGAAATAGGGGTGTTTGAATGCTGCGTCGTGACCCTAAAACGCGTGTCAACTTCTAGGATAACGGATGTTTGCGAATTTCAGGAGATTCACAATTTATAAGAATACCGATAAATAATTTTTAATGATATTTTTTACAAAAAATAAATAACAAACATATTCAAAAAGATTTTCTAAAAATTAAGAGTGTTCCAGATTCTATTTCAGATAAGTCAATTCAGAATCTTTAAGTCAATCACTACAAGGGATGCTAGTTTTTTATGATTGAAAGGAAGGACATCTTTAGAACAAAACTTATATCATTTCGATCACCAAACAGTGCGCGCACGAAATCTATTTTGTTTTGTTTTTTACTATCAGTATTAAAATACTAACAGGTAACTTATTTTGTGATTTTAATATAAATATAACATCACTAAAAATGCATTCAGAATAATGTAAATTATTTTAGCAACAGAAATCTAATATTCGAAGTCTTAATACTTAGTTTGACAAAAGTTAATAATACAAATTTATTATTAATTTAACAATTTGTGGGTCATAATAATTAATTCTTTAGATGCTATGAGTTTTTAGCAAAGTGTAACTTTAATTTAAGCATCTACCGTTTTTTTGTTTCATTTATATATTTTTTTAACTGAACTAAACTGTTAGTAATAGCCCCTACTGTTACTAAAAAAAAATTTAATTACAAATTGTAAGAACAGTTGGGTTTGTAAATGATAAACGTTGAGGGCTAGATTGGAATAAAAAATAAAATTTGTACTTAAAAACTATTTATATTGCATTGAAAGTTACAAATAATGACTTAAATTACAATTTATCAAATATCAAGTGAAATAAATAAAAACAAATAATAGTTATTTATTATATAAGTGTTTTAGATAGCGTTTTATCCATGCAAGAATGTTTAAGCGCGAGACGCAGTCGAGCGTTTAACATTTTTAAGTAGACAAAACGCGACTAAAACACGAATCTAACATAACGTTTTATCCATAATTACAGCGATTTAAAATCAGAATCCCCAAAATTTTATCTCATGTCATCAAAAAATGATTTGACATTACACTCTGACAGCGGATGTCACTTCAAAAATCATTGAAATTAACTAAAAAACATGGGAGGTGCTGAATCGTTGCTATTTATTTTTGATTGTTTATCGACTCCATTTGTTCAAAACGCTGTGCAAGTTGGTGAAAATGGAAGAAAGTGATAGGTACTGTTCCTGAGACAATTCTTGAGGAAGCTGAAGAAGCGACTCGCCAGTTATTGACTGCGAAGTCCATCGAACATTATGAAAAAGTATTTTTAGAATTTAATAAATCGAAAGAAGAACGGGAGGTAATGACAATAAATGAGAAAGTTCTGCTATCGTATTTCTTAAATTTGAAGAAGAGATATGCAATTTCATTCATGTGGTCGAAGTATTCCATGCTGAAGGCCGCTATAAAGGTCTATAAAAACATAGACATTGAAAAATATAGTAAGCTCATGGCCTATCTGAAGAATCAGTTAAGAGGATACAGGCCGAAGAAAGCTGCAGTATTGGAAACAGCACACGTGAAAGAGTTTTGGACAAAGGCTTGCATTAAAGAATATTTGATAATCAAGGTAATCTGTATCATTACATAAACATTGTAGATAATAAATATTGGAATATTTTAGGTTGCATTAATAATGGGGGTGTCTGGTGGCTGTCGATGCTGTGAGCTGACAAATTTGAAAATCAGTGATGTAGAAGACAAGGGCGCATACCTGATTGTTTCGATACCAGATACCAAGACGGGCGTTTCACGAAAATTCACAATTATAGAAGAAGGTTTCTCTATCAACTCTGTGGAGAAGAGTAGAAAATACATGTTCTTACGTCCGAAAAAGTTATTTATTGAGAGATTTTTTTTACGATAGCTAATTGAAAATGTGCATTACAACTTGTTGGTATTAACACTTTATCGAAAGTTTCTTCTAAAGTTGCTTCGTTTTTGAATCTGGCAAACGCAGAAGCTTATACCGGCCATTGTATGAGGCGCACTTCAACAACTTTACTTGCCAATAGAGGTGCTAATCTTACAACAATTAAACGGCATGGTGGGTAGAGGAGCTGGGCCATAGCAGTAACTTATATCGAAGATTCTGTATCTAATAAGCTTGATATCGCAAGGAAGATCTAAGGTTTTCCTGGTACTAGTCGTTTCTTACTAGAGGAGACGTCCATTGTTCCTACAACTACATTCGTTCAGGAATCGATAACAATTACAAGCTTTTTATTAATGGAAACGAAGTAAAGTATAATAAAACAAAAAACGAAATGTCTATTAATGTAAACGTTAATGTCAATATTAATAATAAATAAAATGCGATTGATTTAGGATTGTATTTTTTCATTATTTTACTAGTGGAATAGAGTGATTTTATTATTCTACTAGTGGATAAAGTGTTACTTTATACGGTTCGTAAGTGTTGATAAAACTTCAATTATAAGGTAATTATGGATAAAATAATTAATAAATTTGAAACGACGCTGAGTTTCTAACTATGCTCATTTTTTTTTTAATTATTAGCTACAGAATTTTGTGTTCTTTTATTTTTCTAAGTTTTAGTTTCCCATTTTTATTAATTCCACAAGAGAAGTTAAATTTGCTGATATGTTTTGTAAATTCTAACAAAGTACACTTTTTCTCTCATCCACATGTAAAATGTATTTAGGTTATTGTACGAGTATCTGATTTAGTGATATTAATAAATATGTGCGTGATTTGATATTTTAAAACTCATTTAGGCTTTGTTAGTATTGACGGTTTTTACCCGGCCCTTCATGTAGTAAATTAATCAAAAAATATCACAAATTATAATGTTTCTATTACTTTTTATCTGATTATTATTTTTTTTTTAATATTTAAAACAGACTACAAATTTCAATTTGTAAAATAATTTTTTCATCGATTTTTAGTACATATTTAATAAGCAAATTTGAAGAACTCAAGCCTAAACTCATATTTTTTTCAGTAATAAAAACAACTTGGTCGTAATATGCTGTTGGGAGAAAATTAGTGCAATTAATTTTCTTGTTTGTCGCCCATAAATCGTCGGACGAGCAAATAAAACCCAATAAATACCAGTGAAACAAAAATTTGCTTGATTGCAAAATTGATTGGTAATTTATAGATCGCACTAAAACTACTTTACTGCTCTTGTTTATTACATTCACGTATTAGCTACAATTCATCCCAATAAAACGCCGTTATAATTTCGAGTTTTTCCCGAATTTAATTTATTAGGAAGCCTCTTGTCCGATGCTTATCTCAAATGCGAATTTAATTGAGAGATTTCATGTTTTGTGGCAAATAAATATTTTATAGAAATAGCTTCAAGAATTTTTGCATTTGATCTCAAACAACTTATTTAATTCTCGCTCGTTGTTCGCTTGATTTGTTTAAATCCTCTCCGATTAATTTCAGGTGATTGTTCGATTGAAACGGATTCTTTGACGCTGTAATTTAAACTGCTGAAGCTTTACACTCGAGGGCCATTGTCTTATTGAAATTCAACGCTCAGATTAAACTATGTGCCGGAAAATGTCTCAATCCGAAAATTTAATTACGTCCCGAGACAATCCGGGAGCTTATTGCGATATTTTCGACATTTTGCGGATGATAATGCACGATTTTATCAGGTGTGGATTTATACATTCGAATTCGTTTAAATAGGGGAAATCGTAGTCCCGGTAACGGAATTCAGCTAGGAGTAAGCGAATACCTGGACGAAATGCTAATTAAAAGATCAACAGATGCTCTATGCCCAGGTTAATTAGGACTGGCTGGATAAACAAACAAATGCTGAAAATCACTTTGTTGCTGTTAAATTGAAACAAAAATAAAGCTTCTTTGCCAGTTTTGCCGACTAGTGGCGTTGCAAGCTTGGCTATTTGGACACTGTTAAATATTCAGTTTTTCATTTACTAAGGCAATATTTAAACGCGAAATTAGAACGATAAAACTCAGGACCAAGCCACAGCTTTGACATAAATTTTTTTCTGATTTTAGTTTTCAGAGATACCTTTCTTGGGTCTGTGTTTCAATTTAAGAAAATATTTTTAATCTGCACAGTGCCGTCATATTAAACCTGTTTTCGAATCGACGAAATATTTGACAAAAGAAAGGTAAATTTTGACTGCCTAAATATGTATGTATTTTTTAAAGACTTTTGACATTTGATTTAAAAAATATATTAAAAACCATTAATAAAAGATATATATAAATACTAAGATTATAAACAAACATATAATTAACTAGAAGATTAAACTAGGGATAATAAAATAGGATATTCAAATGTGATTTGATCGTTTAAAACTACCTTTTAATTCTTTATCTACAATTACCTCATAATTGAAGTTTTATCCACACTTACAAACCGTATAAAGTAACACTTTATCCACTAGTAGAATAATGAAATCACTTTATTCCACTAGTGAAATAATAAAAAAATACAATCTTAAATCAATCGCATTTTATTTATTATTAATATTGACATTAACATTTACATTTCTTTCTATCAATAAGAACCTTGTAGTTGTTATTGGTTCCAGAACGAATAGTAGTTGTAGGAACAATAGACGTCTTCTCTAGTAAGGAACGACTAGTACCAGGAGAACCTTAGATTTTCCTTGCGATATTAAGCTTATTAGACACAGAATCTTCGATATAAGTTTCTGCTATGGCGGAACTCCTCCACCCACCATGTCATTTAATTGTTGTAAGATTAGCATTGCCATTGGCAAGTAAAGTTGTTAAAGTGCGTCTCATACAATGGCCGGTATAAGCTTCTGCGTTCGCCAGATTCAAAAACGAAGCAGCTTTAGAAGGAACTTTCGATAACGTGTTAATTCCAACAGGTTGCAATGTACATTTTTGATTGGCGTATCGTAAAAATATCTCTCAATAGATAACTTCTTCGGACGTAACGACATGTATTTTCTTCACTTTTCCACAGTGTTGATAGAGAATCCTTCTTCTATAATTCTGAATTTTCGTGAAACGCCCGTTTTATTATCTCGTATCGAAACAATCAGGTATACGCCCCTGTCTTCTACATCACTGATTTTCAAATTTGTTAGCTCACAGCATCGACAGTCACCAGACACTCTCATTATTAATGCAACCTAAAATATTCCAAAATTTATTATCTTTAATGTCTATGTAATGACAGAGATTACCTTAATCATCAAATATTCTTTAATGCAAGCCCTTGTCAAAAACTCTTCCACGTGTGCTCTTTCCAATACTGCAGCTTTTTTCGGCCTGTATCCTCTTAAACGATTCTTCAGATAGGCCATGAGCTTACTATATTTTCCAATGTCTATATTTTTATAGACCTTTATAGTGGCCTTCAGCATGGAATACTTCGACCACATAGATAAAATTGCATATCTCTTCTTCAAATTTAAGAAATATGGTAGCAGAACTTTCTCATTTATTGTCATTACCTCTCGTTCTTCTTTCCACTCATTAAATTCTAAAAATACTTTTTCGTAATGTTCCCTGGACTTCGCAGGCAATCACTGGCGAGTCGCTTTTTCAGCTTCCTCAAGAATTGCCTCGGAAACAGTATCACTTTCTTCCATTTTCACCAACTTTTACTGCGTTTTGTACAAATGGAGTCGATAAACAATCGAAAATAAATAGCAACGATTCAACATCTTTTATGTTTTTTAGTTAATTTCACTGATTTTTGAGGTAACATCCGCTGTCAGAGTGTAATTGTAGATAAAACGTTATCGACTTATCACGCTTAAACATTCTTGCGCGGATAAAACGATGTCTAAAACACTTATACAATAAATTATTATTATATTTAGATATGAAAACATCCTACTTTTTTTTAAACACAAAACGTCTATTTAATAATGGTAATGTGAGAATAAAAACTTGCTGAATCAGAGCAAGTTCTGGTTGGTCATTTTTGTATATTTCTTGCTCACTCAGTGAAGAGCGCAAATACAACTCTAATTCAGCACATTTTTGTTCCCACCGTATTATTTAAACATTATGTTCAATTTGTTTGATTTTAATTATTTTATACATATTTTAGGGCATAATTGAAGCTATATAATAAGACATATGTTGTGTGGTGGCATTTTTTACGGCAAATAAAACCTTTTTTACTACATGTTTGCTCAAATCTGGTTATTAAATTGTCATATCTGGCCATTCTGACAATTGTTAGGTTATGCTTCAATGACAATTTATTCGAATTTGTATATCAGGAAGTTGTTGTTTGCTATCAGTACTATCAGAGATACGAAGCAACTGTTACGACTTTCTAATGAGGTAATAATTATAATTCCATATCGGTCATAAACTCTAGCTAATGAACGTACCAACTGAGTTATTATACATAAAATTAATATTTTATTATGCATAAATAAAACTTTAGTATCGTAATAATCCCAACCCAATGAACCCCTTCAGGGCCATTGCAATAAACAATTCGAGTAAATTTTTTCTCTCCCGCTATAATAAAATCTGCCCCCGACAGCCAAACATTTGCACATCGCCAATATATCAATCCTCGAATTTTAATAACGCCGTTTCCAATTAATCCGTTCGATAAACACGTTCCCTCTTGACTCGGTGGTTATATTCGGCATGTCGATGACAGTTAATAAACATCTCACGTACAAAATTCGACAGATATTTAATACGGTAGTGTCGGATTTTGGAAGAAAGGGAGAAGCCACTTCATGTTGAGAGCTCTTGGACAGAAGCTGTAGTTAACGCGACCCATTGAACGATTAAGAACCGCGCGAGCTTGTTTTCACCCTTGCTACGATTTGCAACCCCCATACTATTGTTATGCAAACGCATTCGAACGGACCTCGAAACGGGTATTTGAATAAACGCTTGTTTAATCTAAAGCCCACATCACACCCCCGAAACTACAGCACCAAGATTTACTCAGGCCGCCAACCAACCAAACACTCTGATTCGGTTAGTATACTAACCGAATCAGAAGAGACACCTAAGAAAACTGATTTTTTAATTTTAAGGACACTCAATCAATAAAATCATAGAAATTATTAAGCGGTATTTCTAATATAAAGCGTTTCAGAATGATTGACATCTCAAGCGGCTGTGAAGATTTTGACTTTGGTAACTTTTGGAGGCAAACAAACATATTTTTACAAATTAAGAGTGTTCAAACATACATTGTGACTGAGTAAATAGTGTGACAGTTTACGAACTGATTCTGCCGAGCATGTCTTTTTTTTTTGTAATATAATGGAGTTGTCCAACAACAAAAACTGGTCTGTCGCGCAGTCCTTTTCTTATTTGATTTTTACTCTATATTATGACTATATATATGTATATTTGAGCATAGGACAAACAAAAAAAAATTGCAGAAAATAGAAACGAAAACACAATAAAAAATAGAAGATATAGAAAAGAATTTCAAAAATAAGAAGAGAAGAAACTTCTATCAAGGATGCAAGAAAATTAAACAAAGGATTTTAACCTAAAACTATATTTTGTCGAGATAAACATGACCAATTAATGAGAAGTAAAGAAGATAAAAAACAATCTGAATATTTTGAAGAAGTCTTAAACAAATCGTTGACCAAAAGAAGAACAGTTGAAGAGGAAAAAAACTACAAGAATGGGCAAGAAGAATAAGAAGAAGAACTTTCTACATATGATGAAGTTAAAAATATTATAGAAAAAAAAAACAAAAGCTAATGAGAAGACAAGATACAAGCAGAAATAATAAAGATCGAAAAAGAAACGATGACGAGAACATGGAGAAGCATGGAGAACAGTAATATTATGTCTAATCAATAAAAAAGGAGACAAGACAAAATGTAAAAATTATAGAGGAATAGGGATACTGAACACTGAACATAAGATAATGTCAACAGTACTGAATAATAAATTGAAAAAGCATATAGAAAAAGCAGTAGGAGAATACCAGAGTAATTTTAGAAAAGAAAGATTCGTAGTAGACCAAATATTTTAATTACAATAGATACAAGCGATAAGTCTCTAACCAATACTAAAAACATTCTTGCTTTTTATCAAAAAAGCAATGTATATATACAAGGTTTATTTTGTCATCAATAACATCAATGCTTTGCACTTGCAGATGACGTAACACTTATAACAAAAACCAAAAAAGAACTATTAAGAGTAACAAGAAGGCTGATTATAAATGCAGAAAAAATAGATCTGAAAATTAAACTAAATTTATTATATGAGAAGATGAAGTAATTAAAGAAAGATATTTGGAAATAAAAGTAAACAAAAGAAAAAATATGAATTCAAAAAAATTAAGAGATTTTTATGCCTAGGAAGTGTAATAGAAAAGAAACCAACAAATACAAAAGAGATAAAAGCAAGAATAGCAGCTGAAACAAAAACGTCTATGCATTACAATCTATACTAAGTGTAAAAGCTGTAGCAAGAGCAACAAAACTTTATATCTACAAGACTATAATACGACCGGTGGTAACATATGCTAGCAGGAGATAGACACCAAGAAAAGAAAAACAGTTTATGCTGCAGATATGGGAAAAAATGTTCTAAAAAAATTTTTGAAAGGAAAAAAGTAGCAGAAACTTGGATTAGAAGAACAAACAAAGAATTAAGAACTTTATACAAAAACACAGATATAATAGGAGTAGTTAAATCACAAAGAATTAGATGGATATGCCACGTAACAAGAATGAAAGAAAACAGATTACCAAAAAAAATATTGAAAATAGGACTAGGACTCAACAAACGAAGGGGTAGATCAAGAACAGAGTGGAAAATGAAATAGAAGACAACCTCCACAAGTTACAAGTAAAACAGTGGAAGAAAAGGACTCTAAATAAAAAAGAATAGAGAAAGGTTGTTTTCCAAGCCATGAGCATACAAGGCTTCTAGCGCTATGTATATTTGTGACAACACTGACAAAATAATTTAGTTATTTTTTTTAATGCAGTGTTCACAAGACTGTGTCGTTTACACTGAGATATCAATTATATTGAGACGCTGTATACTACCCTGGGCCTTACGAATCAATTTTAAACACTATAGTAACGCAACTAGGGCACCCGCAGTTATAAATATTAAGTATGCGTTTTGTTGGCTACTGTGATATGGTCTTTAAGTCGCAACAAGCCTTTAATATCGTCCACAAGTGTGCCTTTAGGGACTTTAGATCCTTCAACCCGATTTTGTTGCGGTGATTATGAAACGATTGGGAGGTTGGTAACATGTGTTCAAGTACCGCACCAGCATCGAGATAATTGTTTTATTTTAATGGCGGCATTATTGTATAAAACAAACATATTATTAGAAGTTTGCATCGATAATTTTTCTTTCCGTTTCCGGAAAATGTATAATTTCAGGTTTTGTGTTGGCTTGCGAACGCGCAGGTGTATTGCTGGTAAAATGATATCTCGAATAAGTCTTATTAGTGCAGTTTAAATATAAATTGCCGTAAATTATATACGATGCGAAATTAAACGTTAATGGACCGAAAGCAAATTACAGTCTTGCCTTGCCTTGTAAATACAACAATAACTGTTTTGCCTTGAGGTGAATTGATGCCACGTAGGTTTTCATGGATGCGTCTAATTTTCAATTACGCTAAAAATTTGGAAAGATTTATGATCAGGTTTTAGTAGCTGTTCGATTGGTTGTGTCTAGGGTGTGTCATCGTAAATTCGATACGGTTTCGGGAAAACATAAATCTGGTCAATTAGGAACAAATGTGGAGCTGGAGGGGTATGGCTGCTGACTATTTAATTAGAAATTAATTCAAAAATTGCAACACCACACTGAATACCAAAAGAAATAGCGTTTAATAAAAGCAAGCTGAAACGTGATCTCAATTTACTAGTGCAACAAATATTTTCAGCAAATTATTATATTTTTTTTAGAAAATAGTGTCTTTTGATTGCAAATTTTATACACTGTAGTTTAGTAGTTTCTATTTTTATAAATTGTTTCATGTGGCTGGCTCCTAGTTCTTAAAGGGACTCTCCAAAAGAAGCAAATACAATGCCACCGCAAGATCACTTTTTTACAAAATTTCGCTTGTAATTTTTGCCTGGAAATTTAAGAAACGTCAACCTCTGAAATCAATCATCTCATTCAACAACATCAATTTTTCCAAAAACATTAAATCTGCCGTTGTGTATCTGGATCTACATTGTTCATATTGGCTCCGTCATGGTGCTTTTCCATTGCTCTTTATCCAGACATCACATCAGATTTTCATGTTTCTTACAATATTACACGAAACAACTAGAAAAAAATAAGCAAGTAATTAGTGAACAGGCTTTATCGTAAAATGATTGAAAAGAATAAGATGCAGTTTCAAAAAACCTATGAGGACAAACAGAGTGATGTTTCTGGTTTAGGCCTTTTTTTATTTTTCTTTTATTCTTCATTTTGATACTGATTCTGAAATCACAGAAGTTTCTCATGTCAAAAGAGTTTTTCAAATTTTAAAAAAAGGATTAGGTATCAATTGGGTCAAAATTTTAAATTCTAATAATTTACAATTTATTGGAGAGAAAATCTCTAAGGTAAAATGTGACGCAGTAATTTTGAAGAGAACTTTACGTTTAGCAAAAATTTGAGTAACACAAAAATTAAGTTCAATAATAAGTAAAGCATGTGTAACCTAAAACAGTAGAAAATTTTGAGAAAAACTTTTATTATTCTCTTATCGTCTTTTTTAAATTTTTTTTAGATTAAGTTACTCAAGAAAAGTTTTTTACTGAGAAAGTAAATGATAACACTAACTTGTACTCAATTCCAGAGCTTACTAATAAAATATTGAACCATAATAAACCATAAAATTGCTCAAACTAAACTGAGTGGTAGATATATCAAAAAGCAATTAGAATTTCAATTTTTCAAAATAATCTTGCAAAAGGTGACAGTTTTACTCTTCTGCAACTAATAAGCAAGCATCCTAACTCGTCTCGTAATCTTAAATATCTATTACCAACGGATAACTTTAGGCGTTAACGAAGAAAAAGTTCAAAATACTAATATCTCATTTCCTAATGGTTCAGTAGCTGGAACTGATAAATAAGACCACATCATCTAAAAGACCTAATTGGCAAGTCTGCTGAAGAAGCAGAGCAATAGTTATTGTCTCAAGACTTTGTAACCTCATGTGGTTTAACAAAGTAAATTGTAAATTTTACTCTTTTTGGTATAAAGCATCTTTATGTGCCTTATCCAAAAAGATGATGGAATGTGTCCAAGTGCTGTTGGTTGTACCTTTTTCATCGTTTGGTGTTGAAACTTAGTTGTCGTCGTACTTGAGAAGCTTGCTAATTACTTGGATTTTATTCAGTTTGGTGTTGGTATTAAAAGTGGCTGTAAAAAGCTGAAATTCAAGCTACTTATTTAGCAAAATGTAGCAAAAAACGTGTAAAAAAACGTATTTTGCAAATAACGCCCCTTTTAAAATAATATTACTTAAGGTCAACATTAGAAATGCTTTTAACACAGTTGAAAAAAATTTTTTTTTCAAAATGTTAAAGACATAATTCTTTAATTAAGTTTAATCTTACTTTTCTATATGTTATACTTGTGCTTCAAATTTTTTCTTCAAGGAACATCAGATTTCTCTTTTATTTGGTTGCCAAGAAGGAAATCTTTTTAGTTCAGCAATCTTCAGTCTCTCGATTTACCTTGTTATTAACAAACTAGTCTCTTAATTCATTTTTTGATGTTTGGATGATAGTACCTTTGCTGGTTCTTTTGATAAAGTTTTTGCAGACTTTCAAACACTCTCAATAAATTTAAACCTTTTAAATATATTTATTTAAATGTTCAATCAATGTTCAATGCTCGTTTTTTTTAATATGAATTGCTTTTTAGAGTCTTTTCGGATAAAACTGCCATCTGTTTTTAAAAGCATTTTTAATCTCTTGTTCTGACATTAATATTCTTGAATTTGAAAGGTTACATCTTTTTGATTTTCTGTTATATAAAGATGCATTTTTTTGCCACAAAACGTCTGGAAAAATTTTTTTTTTTTTTTCAAAAATATTTTACCAAATAAATCTTGATATAGCCTGATTTTTTTTATTAAAATTGCTTATGAGTGCCCTAACTTAATTATTTTTTAAGATCACGTCTGTTCTACTGACACAAAAACATATGCGAGGCATCTGACAACGAAATTAAAACTACATTACAACAGTTCCTAAATATTAGACTTCTGATCTTGGTCTCAAGCTTTATTTTCTATGGCCATGCGTAATCTTGGTGTTCGTTCTTTTGCAGATGTGTCATTACTTTTTTCTCTAGTTCGGTTTTTTGCACTTTGGATTTTGTAGGCTCTATCCTTCTTCCTTCTCTGACTATAAATGCATTTAAAATTGAATACAAAAACAAAACTTTGGCTTTATAGACAAAACGTTTTTCTACACCTGTAAAAAAAGAACTTCAAGGTATTTGAATCATTTTGGCAATGATAAAGATACACAGGGTTGTCAGAAATAAATACAAAAATTTTAACCATTTGTAGCTCTTGTTTAAAGAAGAGTTTTTTATGAAGATAAAATCTTTTAAAGTCTTGGCGAAAATTCCATACGCGCCACTGTTTAAACCAGTAGAATGCTCCATTATAATGGTCACTATGATAACTATAGAAAATTTATAAATTTACAAAATTTCATAAGCTATCGTACTTTTTTTGGGGGGATATAGCGGTAAAAAATTCGTCGGAAAAATTGAATTTTTCGCAAAAATGTTATTTAGAAAAGTTGTTTGTTTTGGTGAGATCTATTACTGGTTAAAATTTTTGTAGTCATTTTTAAAACACCCTGCATAACGCTTTGTTGAAGTTTTCACAGCTTCTACAACGAACAACTTTATTAGCTCCTTCTCAATACGAATCTGGCGCATGGTTAGAAGCTTAACACTTCTAACAACTTTCTTTATTACAATTTTATTTTTATGTTTGTAATGCAACTGTCAATCCCTTAGATCACCAAGATTTATCTTGCAGTGGAAGATTTTCTTGGCATAGTAAAATAGTTATGATCTTAAAGTGTGCATTTTTATCAGCTGATATTTCGTGTATGTATATTAAAACCACTTGGTTTATCAAGAGGCGACAGTAAATGATCTGACTGTATGACCATTACGCTTTAAAAGAATAGTCATTTCTTGGTATTGTCACTTGTGTTGACAATTTCGCCGCAATGCTTCTTCAGAACAACTATTTCAATGCTAGTTTAGCTGCTGCTTCTTTGGAGTTCCTTAGTCAAAATCATACGAAATACGTCGAGATTAAAAAGAGGTATAACTTCGTCGCTTTTGTTGTAGAAGTTTTCGATACATTAGGAATAGAAAAACATATCAAGAGATGCTCAGAAATTTTTAACACAAAACATTAGTCTGGTAATATCTACGAATGTATGAGTATCACATAAAAAGATACCAAAAATAGTTTTGCATTTTGTGACATCTTTTTTGTATCTGTTATCTAAAATTAGATTTTCCTCTTAATAAATTAATCCTGAAATTGGTAATAATAAGCAGAATGACATCTTTCCGGCCGAGCACCCATATCAAATCAGGAGTTATGCGCTTTGACTCCTCGTTTCCTGCAAGACGTCCAGTTCTAAAAGCGAGGTGATGATTTGAAACAATAGCATAATTGCCACCGTAACCAAAATTTGAATTCTGGAATTTGCCAAGAATTTAATTAAATGTAGGTTGACAATGATTGTTGTGTAAATATTTCATCGTTTTGATGTCTCAAGAAAAGACAATATTGATGTTATTCATTATAATATTTCTAAATCCCCGGAAGAGAAACTACATCCAAGTTGGAGAAAACTTAATAAAGCTTTAATATCTCTTAGAAGCGTCACGAGGAGCTTTAATTGCGGAAATAAGGCTTAAAAACTTAAACAATGTAGAGATTAAATTACATTAAAGCGGTTTAAAATTCAAGCGCTGCTTGTTGAGTTTTGACTCATTGTTAAGCCTGCTGTACACCTTTGAGACAAATTCAGATTTTGCGATAAGGGGCGAGTGGACACATCTGTGTTTCACCCTTTTTGACGATAGCCATCAGGAGTGACCATCTGGCCTTTGGTGCTAATAATAAACCGCGGTTAATTGCATCAAAGGAATACTTTGACTAAATTATAGTTAAATGCATCGAAACAATAGGATGTAAACAAATCCCCGCGTTCTAGATTTATACGTTACAACCTCCCCAACAATTCCAGCGCATTCTTTGATGCATGTTCGGTAAGCGGTTTTCGTTTCCGTTGTTTTTATTTTCGCAAAAACACGTCTGTGTATTTTCGCTAACACGACCGAAAGGTCCGACTCTGGAAAGAGACCACTTAGCAGTCAAGTCTTGCAGGACGAAGATGGACGATCTCGAAGATTTATAAAATGTGTCTGGTTTTTTGACAATATGGCCATTCTACGTAGCACTTAATATAGGATAAGATAAATTCGACGTCTTTAGCTGGACCACCGCGAAGTGGGGTCGCGATATCATATTTTCGTTGGTAATGAAGCTTCTTATCGACTGGCACTGATTAATTTGGGAGCTCTTATCGGATTTCCAGATTTATGGGCCGGTGATAGAGACGCTCTTGATAATTGACTCTCTATTTTTTAAATTCGTGTGATTCTCCCCAGCCATTAAAATATAATGCATCATTAAATCGATTGATCCACGTCCGAGTCTTTGCGCTTCCAATTCAGCTAATTTAAAAGAACGCTTGACTTGTAATGGAACTTTCAGTAGTTTCCGTATACACGGTCCACTGGAACCACTGTCTCGCCGAAGAAATTCAATGACAGAGGGTTCCAAAGCAAATTGTCTTGCGTGTGTACACCAAAAATCATTTAGGACGGCTCGTTTAAGCCGACAGCTGGAAAACTCGATTTTATTGCCTTTTTATGCAAATATATTTAATTAATTACAGACCTACTGAAAGTTTTTCAGTATTACAACCTTGCCTACACAAAGTCGGCTTGTTAGACCTGTTAGTATGTTAAAGAGATTCCAAAAAATTTTTCACTAGCTATTAATCACTTTTTTAAATAAGTCATCAAAAATCTTGCGAAATCTTTCATTTACAAGAGATTATTTTCAGTTTAAACAGATGTTTTGACATTTTCTATTTAACATAATTTGTTCAAGTTTATTTCCTAAGAAAAAATTCAGGTTTTTTTATAATTTTGAAAACCTTATTAAATCTATTTCTTAAAACTTGGTTTAAGACTTGTTAGTAAAAGATATAGCTTTAAAACTTTTATAAATGCTTGTTAAACACAAAAAAAACTAGTGTTAAAAGTATCTAAGTCAAAGTTTATTTAAATTTTGTTTTGAAAATTAATAAAACGTTTTAACAAACACATGAACAACTTTTTATTTAAATAAGTACAAATCAACATTTTAACTAATTATTAGTATTAACATTTATAGTACAATTAGAACAATTTGAAAATGTAATTCTCTGCGGAGCCATCATACCTAAGCTGGTTTTACTGTCAACTTATGTGACACATCTATTTTCTGTAGAAATACTATTGGTAGTAGGTACTGGTGGTCTTGCTAGTACATAGTTGCAGCAGTAGAAAGTATTTGGCACGCAATTTCCTTCTTCTGTTCCAGTGAATTTTCAATGTAGCCTTCAGCTACTGTCGAAAATTTTCATTCTCCATGTTTTTTGATGGTAGTAAGATTTGCACCAGAATCTGCTAACAATGTCGCCTATGAACGACAGACAGTGTCCGGTGTAGAGTTGATGATTTGGTAGATTTAAGAACTTTGCAATGTCGGCAGGCATTTCACCAAACATGTTAATTCCAACGGGATTCTTCACACATTTATTCTTTATATATTTAAGAAAAAGTCGTCTATGGTCAGCGTTGGGTGGCCGGAGTGCCATATACTTTCTAACAACACTGAAAGACACATTTGTTTTAGTATCTGGTATGATCACAACAACCAAAGTACCCAAATCTTCGATATTGTCGATGGTCATCTGACACAATTCCTCCAGGCGACAAGCCCTGAAGACACCCACTATTGCTGCGACTTTCATCATCAGACACTTTTCGACTTGTGCTTCTGTGAGAAATTTGTCGATATGCGTCTTCGTCAAAACTTTTGAATTTTTTGCTTGATACCTTTTACCCTTCCGTGTTAAAAAACAATAAGTTTATAATGTTTGCTTATATCTTGAACTTGCTTTATATTTAACATAGTTTTAATCATGGAATAATTTGTCCACAGCGTTGACGATTTCCATATCTTGGCTTTTTCCTCAAAATATGCCAGTAAAACACTTTCGTTAAATTTCCCAGGGACTTTTTTAATGTTGCACTATTCCGAAAAGCGTCTATAAGCGATTCTGTACTGTTCTTTTGATTTCGCCGACAATAAATCCAATGTTGCTTAACTGGCGGCATCTTCGATTTCAGCAGGGATGGATTCGTTACACTCACTATCGAGATTATTCATTATACTTATAATATTATCAGAAAATGCTGTCAATATTTTTGCGTTTTTTTTTTTTGTAACTAACAATAGCACTGGTTGCTACGAAAATATTGGTTCATAAACATTGCGATCTGTGTGGTATTATTTTTTGATTTCTTATTTTTATTGAGTTTAAAGTTCTTCCGATTGTTTTGTAGAAAAAATAAATAGTTTATGATATACGTGTTAAAAGTGATTTTAACAATAATATTATAAATAACTATTTTACCAATTCATTACCAGACATTTTTAAAAAGTGAATTTGCTTGTTAAAAAGTAAAGAAGTCTTTACCAAGTTTACATAATTTTTATCAAGCTTGTTTGTTCATATTTATAGAATGTCTTAAACAGAGTTTTAAAATGGCTTTAAAAAATTCTTGCGTTCAAAATATTCACTAGTCTAACGCGCAAAAGTAAATTTTGTCTAATTTTAAATTTAATTGTCCATTCGTGTAAGTGTTTTCAAAAAATGCAGTCTTTATATTCTTCTTGCTTATTTTAATTATTTAACTCTACTAACCAGTTACTTTCAACTTGTTGTTCATATTTATTTCTTTCAGAATCACTCTCGACAAAAATTGTTGTGTTTTTTTTTAATTAAAATTTAGTTTTCAGTGATTTTATTAGAGCAAGTCATTGACAAAATGTATTTATTGTTTGTAGTTTTAGAAACATTTCTACTCACTTAGAGCTTTTAGGTAATTACGCTTTATTTGTCTCTTAAACTGTCCACTTTCTTAAACTTTATTCAACTTTTCTAACAATGCCATATTTTTTTGTAACTTCTATGAGAATTCTGTAGTTATGAATTTTATCTATATACTTTATAGTATTATCAGAGTTTTGTAGGTTATAATAGATTTAATAAAGCACCGATTAAGAGTGACAGAGCAAAAATATTTTTTTTAAATGCTGGTTTAAATCCTAGTATATTTCGGTTTTACGATATGCGATAAATATGCTTATAGGTTTTAAAAAACAGTTTTACAAAATGTTTTTAAAAAATCTTTATAAAGTTAATATATTAAAACTCACATAAATCATTACCGCATTTTGTAAAACCCTTATAAAACTGTTTATTCTTATTAATTACAAAAAGAACAAAATGTTTTATAACCGCACTGTTCTTGGTTTTTGTAACACTGCTACAAGATTACAAGATTAAAAAAAAATAGTTTAAAAAATATGTTTTAATATTGTTTTAAAAACTAAATTTTAAAATATATTTTTTTAAGGGTAAAGCGTTTTAAATTTGATCCTTATAAAACATCAGCTTTGTTTAAAACCTTCATAAATTATTTATGAAACTAAAATAAATCCTAGTGTCTTTTAAAGTGTTTCTTGAGTTGTTAAAACAACATGTGTTTTAGATGTACCATACGTCTGAGTTTTCGAGTATGTCGTAGCTATTACCAAAGTGAGAATTATTAAACGGCACTAATGCAGTTGCTAAACTCAACTTTGATGTTTAACCGCAAATTTTGGTTCAAATAATCGGAGTAGAGGTATTTGCATATGGAGTCAAAGTCAATAAATTCTGAAAGTGAATGCAATTAAACAGTTTTTCTTCTTGAAATTTGATCATTATTATTACTGGCTTACATAGAGTAACTCTTTAGCTACCTGTAAATTGCCAGTAAATTAGTAAAACAGCTTTTTTGTGAACACAGTTTAGAAAAGTTTTATCCAGTCCTCAGTACTTGTATTAGCAATACTTATTTTTTAATATTATTTAGGTAATTATTTTTTGCAATGTGCTGTCTGATTGTATATCTAGTGATTCAATTAATTTCCGTAAGACTGAAACCATTCCATCACAAACATGTTTGCTCTCGCTTTGGGTAAATACTCGATTTTGTATCTAAAATAACCGTCTCCATTTTCATGTACATTTCCATTATCATCTAAATTAATCGACGTAATCGTTTGTTAAAATCGAGTTTAGACAAAACGTTGTTGACAATTCATCTGCGGTTGTTGAAAGCATCGCACATTTCCATTTCGTGATATGTTTATACTTGAAGAGAGCTATTCGGAGTATTTGCATCAATTTCATACTATGTCTATGTTTTCAATTTAAGGTTTTCCGGTGGCCATCATGTATTTGCTCTCTCGGTTTGATACCTAGTAACGTTAATTAAATTTGCAATGGTAAAGTGATGTCGCACCACCAAACGCATTTGTCAATCGACGATGCAATTTTGGCTCGTACTCAACAATTTTAATCAAACGGGACACTTTGCGTTTTTCTGGCTACAATTAAAGGCGGATTTCCTTCACCAAGTCATCCATTACAACAGACAAGATGTTTAGTCTCACTTTTTCTTAAACACACAGATATTTTACATTTATATTATATTTTATTTGTAATAACTACAAGAATAAATTAGGAATAAACAGTTCAATAAAGCGGTTTGGCACCTATGATTCGAACAAAAATCCTCCGAGATATTTTTTCAAATAGTGTTCATAAAATGTTGGAAAAATTATTAAACAAATTTGTTAAATATACTTGTAGTAAGCTGCCAAAATAAATTTTTTTTTGAAAACAGGGTTTTAACATTACACATCCAGATCTGTTTTTATTTAATAAAAACTTGTGTTTTTAGCGTTGTAAATTAGACGTTTTTTTTTATATCATAGCATCCTGGTTTTTGTTATGAAATTTTAATTTTAAGTAAAAAATACTTTAACAGTTATTTTCGTAACAAGTACCTAAAATAAAGTTTTTGCAGAGGAGTCCGCAAAATAACTTTTTAGGTATGTGTTACAAACAACATTTTTTTGTTAAAGCGTTCAAAAAGAAATTCGTATGAGTATTGAAATTAGAACAAATATTTTTCGAAATTACTGAGCTTCGTATTTATTCCATGTTATCATAGTAACCGGACTGTTTACATAATGTTAACAAAAATGCAGAATCCAGAAAAAATTATTAAAAATGCGAAAAAATTGTGTTTGTGACCAGTGAAATCTCGTCAAATTTATGAAAAGGAATAAGAATCATTCAATGAAAGGAAAGAAACAACATTGTAATTGTAAACGATGATGCGATGTTAAATTATTTATATGAAAAAGGTAAGTGTCGCTGTAGGTACTTTATTAATAACCTTTGTAAATTATTTTTATATTTTTCTGTTACAGTAGCAAGAACTAAAACCATCTACACTCTGGTCAAAATCTTCAATGATAAAAGGTGTTTTGTCTGTCAAAGAAAATATTGAAATAAAGAAGTTTGCCAGAGTCGTAGCTTTTTTGAAAAGAAATTCAGTAGGCTACGAGTCCACAAAGTGAAAAATTTTGACGCGTCAAAAAATCAATTCATTTTTAATAAATGCAAATGAGAAGTATTTATTAATAAAGGTAAGTATAAAATAATACTTTAATGACATGCATCTGTTTCTTATCCAATTTCTTTTTTGTTGCTCTTTTTATTGGCGTGTATGGTGCTTGTAGGCGCAAAGAGCTACATTCACTAAAAATACAAGATATTGTGCAAAAAGACCCAGAATGTCTTCTTATAATAATCCCCGATACGAAGACCAACATCCAGAGAGTTTTTCCAGCAGTAGCTGAAGACGAGGCTGTTAATTTTCTGGAAGTATACCAAAAATATGTTCGACCACGGACAGCAAAAATTGAACACGTTTATTTTTTTATTTTCTTTTGTAATAGAAAATATACGGTACAACGTGTAGGAATCCATTCTTTTGGGAAAGTGCTCTCTACTGTTGCTTAATTTCTGAAACTACCAAACTCGACGGAATATACAGGACATTGCTTTCGAAGAAGTTCTGCGACTTTGGCGGCAGATGCTGACGTTGATTTAACTTCGGTAAAACGGCTAGAGAGATGGAAGGAAATCAGTTTTCACAAAATCATTGTCTTTTTATTCTAAATAATTACTAACTCTAGTTCATCATCAACAGAAGAGTCATATACCGGGTATAAACGAAATTAGGCTCACCCCATTTTTTAATAGCTTTTTTTAAAATAGAAAAACGAAACTTAGGAAACCTATTATGTTAGAAAATCTCCATTAATTGAATAAAAAATAAACTTTTTATCACTTCCGGTTTTACCGGAAACGACCGTAACTTTGGATTTTTAAATAGAACACTATACATATTTTTGTATTTTTGGAATCTACATTAAATTCTGAGTGTAGTAGACTACTTTTTATAACTTTTCGAAAAATAAATTTATTTTTTTTGTAATTTTTGTTTTTTTATCTAGAAAGCTGTGATGGTTAAAAAATAGTTTTAAATAATGTAAGCAACCATTAAAAATAAAAGCTGTATTATAAATGCTCTAGATTAGAAAATACAAGACTTTTAATCAAATGAAATTAGTTTTTCCGGCTTAACTATTTTTTTTCAAATGGAACAATAGTGGCTCATCCGACTCTTTAAATTCATTTTTTTTTTGTGAATTTAAAGATACCAAAATTTAAAAAATCCATTCACCACTTTTTGTAATATTTACAAAAACAATTTAGAGAAAAACTCCGAAAATGTTTACTGAAAGAAATTTTAAGCAAGCTGTGCACTAACGTCAAAATTTAACAATAAAATTTTCATCGAAAACTTTTTTTAATTCCATATTTAATTAATCTAATAATAATAGCACCAATGTGTATTATAAAATTTCTTTTCTTAATAAATAAGTTACGACGTAATAAATCATTACGTCGGTTACATTTTCTATTTTTTTTTAAATTGTTTTTGTAAATATTACAAAAAGTGGTAAATGGATTTTTTAAATTTTGGTATCTTTAAATTCACAAAAAAAATGAATTTAAAGAGTCAAACAGGGCCATTAGTACCAATCCAACTATTTTCAAAATTGTGGTTCAGATATTCAACGACTGGTCTATAATTGTGAGATGGTGCTCCATTTTGCTGATAATATAATATTCCAAACACATTTACTGGTAAGTCGTCTATAAATTCTTCTATTTCGTTTTGGAGTAACTCTAAATATCTTTGTCCAGTCAGATGTCCATCAAAAATAATGGGTCCAATAAGTCGTTGTCCAACAATACCCATCCAAACATTAAAACCAAAACGCTCTTGAAAATTATTTTCTCTTAAAAGATGGAGATTTCTTTGAGTCCAGTAACGTGTATTATTTCTGTTAAGAACGCCATTATTAGTGAAACGACTCTTATCAGTATAAAAGATGCAACTAGGAAACAATGGATCTTCACCCATTTGCTCCAAAAAAAAGTTGCATTAATTCAATCGTCTTTCATCATCGTTTTCATGGAGATGTTGGTGTAAACTGTATTTAAAAGAACGGTATCTATGTTTTTTTAAAATCTTCTATACTGACTGATGACTTATATCGCAGTCCGTGGCAATTTCTCGCAAAGATTTAGTTGGGTGCATATTTACCCACGCTAAAACAGCAATCTCTGTGTCTTCATCGACAATAAAATTTTCTTCAACGTAATCAGGCCCTTCTCTAATTTTTTTCACAAGGTTGCTAAAATAATGACGTGATGGGTGACGTCTGTTGGGATACCGATTTCGATAAACCATTGCTGCTTGAACAGAATTTTTCCTACACTCTCCATAAACAAGCAGCATATCAACTCTTTCATTTTTTGAATACACTGGCATTTTGACAATATGTTTACACAGACAACAAAATGAAAAATACGACCGTTAAGCTTAAACTGTTACTTTAGTCAAATTTTGACGTTAGTGCACAGCTTGCTTAAATTTTCTTTCAGTAAACATTTTCGGAGTTTTTCTCTAAATTGTTTTTGTAAATATTATAAAAA
This sequence comes from Tribolium confusum, assembly GCA_029207805.1. Classification (NCBI taxonomy): domain Eukaryota; kingdom Metazoa; phylum Arthropoda; class Insecta; order Coleoptera; family Tenebrionidae; genus Tribolium; species Tribolium confusum. The sequence continues at coordinate 6,717,493 of JALGAY010000004.1, forward strand.
GTGGTGAATGGATTTTTTAAATTTTGGTATCTTTAAATTCACAAAAAAAAAAATGAATTTAAAGAGTCGGATGAGCCACTATTGTTCCATTTGAAAAAAAATAGTTAAGCCGGAAAAACTAATTTCATTTAATTAAAAGTCTTGTATTTTCTAATCTAGAGCATTTATAATACAGCTTTTATTTTTTAATGGTTGCTTACATTATTTAAAACTATTTTTTAACCATCACAGCTTTCTAGATAAAAAAACAAAAATTACAAAAAAAAATAAATTTATTTTTCGAAAAGTTATAAAAAGTAGCCTACTACACTCAGAATTTAATGTAGATTCCAAAAATACAAAAATATGTATAGTGTTCTATTTAAAAATCTAAAGTTACGGTCGTTTCCGGTAAAACCGGAAGTGATAAAAAGTTTATTTTTTATTCAATTAATGGAGATTTTCTAACCTAATAAGTTTCCTAAGTTTCATTTTCCTATTTTAAAAAATACTATTAAAAAATGGGGTGAGCCTAATTTCGTTTACACCCGGTATAGAAGAATTAATTGAAAAGAAGAAAAAAGTGTGCAGAAAGTTAATAGAAGAGAAGGAAACCAATAAATCATTATCGAGTAACAAAATATCTGTTACTACCGAAGTTGCAACGTTAAAAGAAATTAACAGGACACTCTCAAGTTCGGGTATTTCGTTTGGAGGTAACTGCTTTGAAGGTGCGCAAAATTGTTCACTTTATTTTTATTTTGCCTAATAAGTATCTATTAAATATTATAACTGATTTTTTTGTTATTATTGTACATACTTTGCAAACCTAATCTTGCTGTAACTATTGGATATTACATTTAATAAAGTTTCTTAATTCTTATATTCAATCGTTATGTTTTATTTATCCAAGTGATCCTCAAAAGTTGCCGTGGCAATTTTTTGGGATTTAGTCCGAAAAAAACTCATTTTACGGACTCCAAATAGTCCGTAAAATAACTGTTTATGGGAGTGTGTACAAAAAAATCGATTTTTATTTTACGGTAACTGTAAATATATAGGTATAAAAGTATAAAATGCTTTCCAAATTGTTGAAAAATTTTTGACAGATAATAGTCTTCATTGAAACAATGTTAAATATCTAAACTTCTCTTAAGGAAAAATTTAGGTATATATTAATTGTTATAAAAATATATTGTATATTTTAAAAATCACAAATATTTTGTATAGGACAAGTTTGAGAAATTAGCATTGTCATCAAGATGGAAATTTTAGCATCACCTGTATATACTGCAATATTAATAATAAAAACAATTTCGATACTAATAAGACAAAGACTATTTTTAGGGCATTTTGAGATGTAGTGTGTGGGGTAACTACAAGAGTAACCTGATCCAGTTCTTCTCTCTCCGTATTTTTTCTAAATTTAGAATCCCATGTCTGTACATTTCCTCCCAACATCAGTGTCCGAAGCCCTCTCTTAATTATTACTCTCGTCTCTTAATTGCATTTAATTTCCTGAAGTGGTCTGGATCAAGCCGCCATCACGCATTGACCCCTTGGGGATATTTTATTCGATTTGCGCAGATATTTAACAGATTTGGCTTCGTCCATAATTGTATTTACAAATACCGACCGCATTCGCATTAATTAAAATTTGACATTTCCATTTGTTTAATGGAAAACGTCTAATCTCGCCTCGATTTTATAAAATTTGCATACTCACAATGAATTGTTTATGTTTCGCGTTATTCCCGCGGAATTTATTTATTTATCTAAAAACTGTGCTATATTGTCGTTTCTTATCGGTAAAAATCCGCACAAACACCTCTTTTGTGTACCCTGCCAGGTAATTTTTCCCTTTTCCTGTTCTAATTAATTCCCGTACTGTCAAACAATAGCCGCTTGATTAAACAAAATTTCGCACGAAATTATAAACTAAATAACGTTCTTTGTCCCTGCACTTTGAATCACAGGGACATCATCAACGCGGGCTTGTAATTATAGCATATTTAGAGAAGAGGAGCCTCAAAGACCTCCCAATCGGATAGCTATCTTGTCATTATGCATTGTGAATTCCTATAAATGCGAATTGAAATACCGCAATCACGGCTCTTGTGTATGGAGAGAGCGTCGATCAAGTGATTTTTCGCAAACGTTTTATTCAGCTTTCTTCTGACTAGAACTGGCGGGCTATACAAGGGAAACTTTCGCTGGGGAATATAACAATTATGTTTGCGTCGTTAGATATAGAGAATCCGGTATTGAAATCTCTGGATGTGGTCATCGGACGCGACAACAGCCAACCGAGCAGAAATGACGACTTCTTAGGGGAGAGATGAATCTGCAAAGATAGAAGCTTTGTTCCCTACGATTTTTTTTTCAGACAATGATACATAAAAGAGGAATAAACTCGGGCTAGGGTTTATTGAAAATCGATCACAATAAGCCAAATGTAAGCAATTTTCAGAAATTATTATGTAAATGTTTATTGCGTGCATCGGGAAATTTATTAAAATAAGTACCAAAAGGTAAACATGCAAGTGGTAATTGTTCTACTGATATATGTATGTTTACCCTCGTTTTTCATCACTATACTTTAATAAGATAATGGACTTTTCGTTATAATTGCCAGAAGCGGGTATTTTTTCTAGAACCTGGAGATGGCAAGTCGTTTCTAAATTCTAATTTTTCTAAAATTTTTGAAGTTTGTTTTTTACAATCCTTCTATTTGTCATACTTATACTTTCTGTAGGTGATTTTAAAAAGATAAAAATGCTGTAAAATGTAGTTATACAGGATGAATCTGTTATAAGTATATCTTAAAGTAAAGATATACTTTTAATAGACTCACGCTGTATATACGTAATAAGTTATAAAAAGATCAATTTACTTTGTTTTAAAAAATTAAATACAAATTTAAAAAAATAGTATATTGAGTAGTATAGTGGTATAGTTAATAGTATATGGAGAACGGTAAGGAATGCTTACCGTTCGAAGACAATTGTTTGGAGAAGGAGCGAAGCGACGACTCCAATTATTGTCTGAGAACGGTAATCCTTAACGTTCGACATGCTTATAACGTTTTTTGCGCGATTGGAGTTTCTAGAATAATAATAACAATAATTTATATCAATACATTTGTGATAATCGGGAAGATTGAAACTGAAAACTTTGGGTGGCTGTTCCATGGTTGCTATGGTCTTGTTCCAAACAAGTAAAATTGTTTTTTTGATACAACCATTCCTACATAGTTCTGTTTTGTGGTTCCGTTTTTGAAGCAAATATGAGCGATAGTGATGATCTACCGGATGATTTAGAAGACGCTTGGCAATAAGGATGTTCGGCAATAATTCCAGAAAAATCTAAAGCCCGATATGAACAGACATACAAGTTGTTTAAGAAATGGCGTGAAGCAAAGAAGATTTCTGTAAATGAAAAAAGCTTGTTAGCGTATTTTGTGGTGAGAAGTGGACACCTGAAGGCCCCAGGCAGTTTATGGGCGGAGTATTCTATGCTGAAGAGTACAATTTTTCTCCATGATGCTATCGATATTTCTAAGTTTGCTACATTAATTGCTTATCTTAAGAGAAAAAATATTGGATATCGGCCTAAGAAGGCTAAAATTTTTACCAAAGAAGACATGGAAAAATTCTTGAATGAAGCACCAGACGAACAATTATTAATTCAAAAGGTATGTTGTTGATGATGAGGTGGTACATCTGAGTTCTAAGGATACAATATATTTGCAGGTAGCAATGATATTGGGAGTATCGGGCGCTTGTAGACGAGAGGAATTGTACAATATTAAAATGAGTGACATAGAAGAACATGAAGAAATGTTTATAGTAAATATTCCAAATACAAAAACGAATATTCAGCAAACGTTCACATTTATTAATAAAGAAAATGAAGCAGTTCATTATTTGGAAATACTTCGAAAATACATAAAAATTCGACCAAGCAACCCAACGTCAGATCGTTTATTTCTGAACTATCGAAATGGCAAATGCACTAGGCAAGTCACAGGAAAAGGCACAATTGGAGGCTGGCCGTCAAAAATTGTAAAGTATTTAAAGTTGCAAGTCCCTGAAGGTTTTACTGGACACTCGTTTCGACGCACATCGGCTACACTTTTGGCGAATAAGGGAGTTGATGTGTTGGGACTAAAAAGACATGGTGGGTGGCGTTTATCAATGGTGGCCGAGAGTTACGTGGAAGATTCCCTCCAAAACAAAATTGAATTTGTTCATGAAATTTTACACAGCGATGTTGGTGGACTATTACAACAACCTGGGACCTCTACGTCGGAAAGTTTGTCTATTAACACTAGAAACTCAAATGCAAGTGGTATTACTACTATTAATTATAATAATTGTACATTTAACTTTAATAAATAAATCGCAAAATTGTTTTTTTAGATTTAATTGCTTACCGTTCACTGAACGGTAAGTGAATTACTTACCGTTTTGTTACACGTAGCATCCAGTAACAGCAACCTACCGTCGTGGAAACAGGCACAGTAAACTGATAAAAACAACCAATCGCGCAAAAACGTAATTTGACGTTTCTGATGTTTCTAATCAAAAATGCCATTCTACTATTTGTTCAATTTATTTATGCCTAACGTTCTAACAAGTAAAGGTAATTCTGTAATGACAAATTTGAGCCACTTTTTATGAATTACATTATCTTCATAACATCACTAGTTTTATAATGAAATCCATTACATAACTCAAATGAATGACATAATAAGTTCTAACAAACGTTTATTGGTAAATGATTTTATACAAATTTTTTCGATTTTTGCATCTGATCCTGATCAATGCTCCACTTATTATTCCCGTCTCCTCATTGAGCTTAATATAAAACAAGTCGCAGCCTCCACACTCCGTTCAGCTTTATCGCTCTTAAGCCCATTGTTAAGTTTATCGCCATTATTGATCCTTGCTTTTTAATTTTGCCATCGTTTGCATAAAACATGTAGAGCCGATTGCTTCGATTTAGCTTAATTTTTTTGTTGTCCAATCCTTTTCAATATACCTTTGTAAATAAAAACAAATAAAAGTGAACAAAACACATCAATCCCATTCCGTCTGAAAAATTCATCGCAATCTTCGGTTTAATCTTGGCAGCTGGAAGCTGTCATTTGTCAGCAGGATGAGTCAAGTATAATTCACACCCAACCGGGAACAAAGCTACATCTTACTTTAGACCCTGAGGAAAAATACGATGAAAGCCGGTCCAGTTTTAATAGAAATTCGTCAAAATCTAGAGATGTTGAGCCGTGATAAAAAATGACAAAGAAGATCGAGATAATGCACGCTGAAAACGTGCGGAATCACAATTAGGATCTACAGTGTGGCCAAAAATTGATCCAGAGACAACACAGTTTAGTTAACCCCAATCGATTGGCTGTTGCGTGTTGGACACATTTATTATTCCATTATTGTCGATTTTATCGGATAGTCTGGTATAATATTACATGTTAGCCTTGTAGTCCAGGTAATGTCAACACAATCGGTGACTTTTATTGTTCCTTGTTCTATATCCTTATTACTATGTTCGTGGTTGATACTGATATAATTAAGAACAAACTACTGCCATTACAGAAAAATACAATTAACCTAAATGGTACCAGTTTAAAACTTGTTTGGAAATGACTTTTATAACTATTTTATCTAGAGATGATTCTCAGACGATGAGTGGAAGTTATGAAATCGCACAAGTGTTTACCCGTCATTATATTAATATTAAACGGACGCCTACGGAAATGTACTTTTGAAGATAAAGGCGATGTTAGTACCAGCTGAATAGCGTGTTTTATATCGAATTAACATCAGAACAATAAGTAGGTGTGATTTGATACAACTCTATTAGTCTGGCAGAAGGTCTTTCTTAATTCAAAAAAACAGAAACTGAAATTCAAACATTTGTGTTTGCCGAGTTATAGCCGAGAAATTTTGAAATAAATATACATGATTATTCACAAATGATAACGAATCCATATGCAACCAAATCTACATATTAAACAACTTTTTGATAACATTTTTATTTCAGTAAAAATATTGAATCTAATTTACCCAAAGATTATAGATTTCTGTCACTTTCTTCATAACTTGTCAAATTAAGTGACTACTTAAAAATAATCCGTTATTTTTAGTTCTTGTACCAGTGTAACATAGTAAGAATAGAATTTATTAGCGCGTATTATTCTAGAAACAGAACTTTGACTAGTTCCTAAATTTTGTGCTAAATTAGCCCAATATTTAAATCTTCTGAATTACTGCAATTTTATTATTTTCTCCTCTCGCAGTTATGTTTTGTGGCTTCTTTAAAAGAGACCAGTTTTGACGCAATTTTGCTTTAAGTTTTAGAAAAATTTTATCAGTTGGAAGAATTTTGACTAAATTTGCTCAAAGACAGTCTATTTAACATAAAATGATATACAGAAACACAAAGCCTCATGCGAAAATGTAGGATTGGTTGCATAAATCTTTCGTCATCATTCGTGAATAATGCTGCATATCGGCTGCTTTCTAAATTTTTTTTGCTTTCTTTACACGTTCTTCAAATTGTTGTCTTTGTTTTACTTTAATTTAGTTTGTATCTATGTTTAATTTTCTGGCATAGTTATAGTCAATAGTGTATTTAGAACGTATTAAACAAAATTAATGGATCTATTATTATAATAGTGTAATATAAATTATTGTTATAAAGTCTTTTATGTTTAAAATTGAGTAATTATATTTAAAAAATTTAACGTAAAGTGTCAAAACAAATATGAAACTAAAAACTGAAAATACATCAGCGGGAAATAAATATGATAGAAACCATGGCAGCGGGCATACAACTTATTAAACGTCCGTTGACATTATGGCCTTCTTTATAAGATAGTAACAGCCGATTATCATTAGGTGAAGTCTTTTCTACATTTTTGTTTTAAGTTAGGGACTGTTAAGTTAGATAGTTTACTAATTCTGAGGTCTACAAAAGTAATTTAACTAACCTTAGAAGCTAGACACGATATCTCTTATCAATAAAAGCAAAACTCACTAATTGTTTTAGTAATTTTAGTAGCCTCAAAAGGTATTTTACTGATTTGAGCAGTAAGAGTTGTTTTTTAGTAATCTTTAAATTAATTAATATCAAAGCGACAATCTTTTAAAAATTAGGAGTCGTATACGACATTTTACTAATTTTACTAACCTGAGGCAATATTTTACAAATATTGAAATTTGAAGATAATCTTAAAAAAGTAAAAAAATTAAAAACAACATTTTTTTAAATATTGGCTGCCAGAAGTAATAGTTTACTTGTTTTCTAATTGAAAGAAGTATTTTGTGAATTCTAGAAACTAGACATGATACTTCTTATTAATTTTTAAAATTTGGGACGACTAATGAAGAAACTGCTGTTAAAGACTTATACGTCTTCCTTGCCTCAGTACATCAGTATTGTTACGAATAATTTGAAATAAGAATAAAAGAAAGAGAAACTTGCCAGACATAATGGACATAATCCAGAGTTAGAAAAATATTTCCAAAAAGAATGGCAGTTTGGGATTTATGAACAATAAACTTTATCAGTTTAACGTTATGTCTCTTATACTATGCAATAAACTTAAACTACGTTTAAACATCTGATGGAATTGGTCCTTTCGAAACTCACAATGAAAATTTGCCTCCTGCACCTCGACGACGTTTTAGTTGTTGGGAAGACATTCGAGAAGCACTAAAAGAACCTAGAAAAAATCTTCAACTGTTTGAAAAATGCCAATCTTCAGCTTGATCTCGAGAAGTGTAGTCTATTTCAAAAAGAAGTTAAGCTTTTGAATCATCATTTAAAGGAATAAGGAATTCAAAGAAATTCTGAATAGATCGTAGCAGTTCGAAAGTAGCTTTAACCACAAGATAAACATCAAATAAGAAGCAATGACATTATTTTTTTTTGGTTGGTCTATGGCGTGCTTATTGTGGATTTCACTGACTCTGAGGTCCCAACCTATAAAATTATAATATTCATCAAATGCACAAAGCGGCATTCTATAGTTGCATTTCTCTAAATGTCAAGCTTAAATTGCAATTTACTAAGAAGGTACCTAGAAATAAAGAACTGAATTTGTTTAGGGTTTCTACCGCAGATGTGACAAGAATGACGATTCAGGCAAAAATGATCTCTATATTAAGACGTTATTTAAGTAAATTTAAAACTAAACGGTTGGCATCTCTAACTGTGACTTACAACGCGATATCCTTCTGATGTTTTCTCGAACTACTTACTTAAATCTTTTTTCTTTTATTGTTATTTGGAATTTTCAAATTTTATATTTCTGCACTTTACATAATTTGTGCGTCTCCTGTAGCTACAAGGAATTTTTTTTTATTTCTGAGCACTTTATCAAACGCTTTTCCAATGTAATAAAAGCAAAAACAATAGTTTTTCTCTTCGTTATAGTTTCTTGTGAAAACTTCTGTTTTTTTTTAAAACCGTCATGTCTCTCATCGAAATCTTTCCTAAATTGATAATACAAATATTAATGATTGAGGTCTGCCCAGGATTTTATAAAATTTATTTTTAACCAAAACTAATGCAGGTAAGCCTTTAGAGATGCTACAACTGTACCAACACTCAGATATAACCACTAATAAGCTCGATAAATATTGACTCAAACTCTTAAGGTGTTTTTTCAGAAGTTAGTAACATTTTAATTTTTATCTTACTTAATTGAAATTGAAAGGTTATTAATTAATATTGTCTTTAATAAAAAATTAAAATAATCTGAAAAGTGATATGTCAGTATCAATCACTCGTTTTTTTATCTAGTCAGAAATAAATTTATTTCGATTTGTCACTTGTAGTTAGGCTTAGCAAAGAGTTAACATATTGATAAATGATAGTAATAATCATCATGTAAATTGCATAATCCCTTCTTGTATAATTTGAATCAATTTATCATATTCGAGGTAAGTTTATTAATCTTGAGTTAGTTCCTATTTTTAGAAATTCAATACCAGCGAATAATTTTTCGAATTTCTTATTATAACTCGTAATGTGTCATACTAAGGTTTCTTCCTACGCAATCTATCACACCTCATTACTATGAAATAAGAAACCCGTTATGTTTTTGAATCCTTAACACATAATTTCAGTAAGAATCCGAGTTTCAATAATTTACAAGACGTTTACCTAAATGTGAAGTCACAATAAATCTCACAAACACACCCCTGCTGTTCAAATATTGAATCAAGAATTAAAAGTATTTAAGAAAAGTCTGAGCTTCTTCAGTCACTGAAAAACACATGTTTTCGATTAATTAAAAATGGGTTAAACTTCGTTGTTAATTAAAAAGATAACGAGTTCCCGGAAGAATTGAGTCGCAAAGAAATCACCGAGTAAACTCAACTAATTTAAATTATTTACGGAAAGCTACAACGGGCTGAATATTGTTAATTTTCTTGTTTTGTAAATCGTCGTGTCTCGTTATACACTCCACTGACAGCATATTTTATAGTTTTAAACGTAATTTTCAGCGACGACCTGTCAAAATGTCGACTCTCAAACTTTATAAATAACTCTCACTGACTTCCAGGTGTTTCTGATTAAAAATCTATAAATTTCACTTTTAAGTCGGTTTGAGTTTCAATTAACGCTAACTTCTTTCAATGCAAATAGCTCTTAAACGTAAAATAAAACTACTTTTTGTACCTTTCTTAGGATTTAATAATATTTGTTGTGTACATAGTCGAAACGTTCTTTCAGTGTTTGTTAAGTTCCGAGTTAATATAAAGCCACTACTTAAAAGGATTTCATGCAACATTTACATAATCATTTACATTTTAACAAAGGGACAATGTATTTCAAATTAACACTTACAAATCTATAGCAAGAAAAAAACAAGAACAAGTCTAGCAATTTTACCAAGATGGATGCGGAAGCATTCGAATGCATTACTTGATGGAAAATGTATTTTCTTGAACGTTTACATTATCTTGAAATAGTTTTCCGCGAAAAACGAATGTACAGTCAGACCGGAGCAAAAGTGTTTTATTTTAGCATTATGCTAGATCGATAAAATTGTAAAATTTTAGAAGAAATATATAAAAAAAAACGTGGTTTATAATTACAAATATGTGTGTCAAAGTTTAAGATGATACCTAATCTACAATTGTTAAAAACTCAATTTTTTGAGAAATTAATCGTAAAGAAAAAAATTTTTGCTTTAAAATAGTATAAAACTCGAATAGATTAAACCTGTAAAAAACATTTTATTTTTCACTATTCACAATTTAAAAAAATCCGATTATTTTTAATTTTACAAAAAGTTTTGATAGTAAAAACTGAATCATGAGAATATAAACATAAAAATACAGGGCGTTTTTAAAGTAACTTTACAGATTTTAACAGATGGTAGCCCTCTTGAAAAGATGCTAAAAAACCAAATTTGCCTTATAAAAATGTTTATAGATTTTAAAATATACCATGTAAAAGTTTTTGCTCAAAAACAATGTTATCATACATTTTGTATCTCAAAAATAATGATTTTGAAAAGAAATTTTTACAGCGTGTATCTCAAAAACCAACAATATTAAAAAAGGCAAATTTAGATATTTACAAGAGCTCAACAAGAGCCTGTTAAAATTTGTAAAGTTACTTCAAGAATACTCTATATATCTCTACATTTTTATGTTTCTATTCTTATATTCTAATTTCTAAATTTATACTTAAATGTCATTATTGCCTAATGGGCTTTACAGTCCTACTTAGGTACAACAAACAAACCAAAAGCGAAAATTAACACAAATTATCAAAAATATGACAAACTAAATATATAAATAAAAATTTTAATTCTTCTCCTGGCACACTTGACTTTTTTCATCCATTCTTTCCCTTCTCCATTTTCGCTTAGGAATTTTATCCTTCCGCACTCACACATTTTTAACTCTGCACACTCTGACAAACAATGTTCTAACGTCTCCCTTTCTTCTCTACATAATCTGCACATTCTTTACAGTCTTCTTTCCAAAACTCATTTTCCCTTTCTTCATTCCCGCATCTGAATCTTGCAACCATTTTTTGATTTTTACTTTTCATTTTATCTAAATATTTTGGCAGTTCGGTGGTAGCAATCAGGGCATATTTGGGATTATACCTTAATTCTTTTATACCCGCAATTCTTTCCATTTTATCTATGTCAGCATTTCTTTGTTTTAGTTCTTCTCCCATTTTTCTTCCTTCTTCTCTCAATTTTTCAATTTCTACACACGCATACCCCTTTTTCTCATAGTAGTCCTCTCGTTCTATCCACCTAACATTTCCACTTGCTCTTTTAATTTCAGCCCAGCATTGTCGCATTCTTAAATTTTCCTCGAATCTCACCGCTCTTTTTCCTGTTTCTACTCTCAACTTTTCTCTTTTACTTTCTTCTCTTACTATGTACCCTGGCGTTTGTTTATTTAAACCTAAAACTCATTTTATATACTTTTCTTGCACACACTCAATTTCTTCATGTTCCTTCCATCCCCATATACTTCTGCTCCATACTTCCTTTATTTGTCCTTTGTTTGTCATACTACTATTTAATACATATCCCAAATATTTCAACTCTTTCACTTGTTCTATATTTTTTCCTTCCCAATTCCATTCACCTTCTTTTTCGATTCTTACTTTCTTTCCAAACACCATCATTTTTGTTTTATCTACATTAACTTGGAGTTTTTTGTTTCTTACATATCTTTCCATAACTTTTATCATTTCTTTCATTTCACTCTTGCTCTTTGCTACAATTACTAAATCATCTACAAACGCCAGAGACCACACTTTCTCTCTGCCTACGACTATCCCTCCTACTTGCGCTCTACTTAAAACTTCATCCACATCTCCCATATATGCAAAAAATAGTGCAGGACTTAATAGACAGCCTTGTCTTACACCTTTATTTGTCCAAAAACATTGACTTACTTCTTCGCCTACTTTTACTTGGTTAATAGTTTCCTCGTAAATTTCTTCCATCTTGCCTACCAACCACTTACACACCCCTTTCTCTCATAATTTTTCCCTATCCACAATGTCAAAAGTTTTTTTGAAGTCCATGAACAATGCATACATACGTCCTCCCGCTTTTTCTATTTCTAAATTTATATTTAGTTGAAATATTTTTCATCACTTAGAAAAAATCAAAACCAGTAAAAAAAATTCTTACGATAAACTGCTCAAAAAATATAAAAATTGAATTTTGGAACACATATTTAACCAAACTTTCGTCGAAAAAATAATTAACTCGCCATCAAAATTTTTTTCATTGTTTTTTAAATAAATTCTGTAGATTTATTTTTCCACTATTTAGAGAAAAAAAGTATGATTTTAAGATTATAAAACAGTCTTGCAGGTACTTCACAATACAACAAACTAATTAAAACAAATTTTAGTTAAAAAAAAGTTCAATCATAGATTTTTTAAATTAAAACGTTTTAAGATTAGCTAGTTTTATAGAATCTTTCACAAAGTTAATTTCGTTAAAATACTTTTATTTTAGAAAGGTATAGTAGTAACAGAAGCCCTACCAGAGCTTTCAGAGTAATAGTTCTAATTTAGAGTAATAGTCGTTGAGGATATTAATCTGTTACAAAAGACAATATAATTTTTCTGCAAAAACATCCGCCATTTTTATTGTTTTTTCAGCAACCACAAGACTATAAATAACTATAATTTTAAAAATGCTAAAAATCAAGAAAAACACTGTCAATATCTTTCACTAGGTATGTAGTTCTCATCAGAGAGTTCCCTCTGTTCTCATGCACTTTCTTTGTAGAAGTGAACTATAATAATCCAAAAACGTTAACATCATAAGACCCTAAAAAAATAGTTTCTTTGTTAAATAACAGCCTAAAATCCACAAATTAATCCCAAACTTAAGTCAAACATTGGGTAGAACTGTCTTAAGGTAAAACAGACTTAAAGCAGAATGTCGTCCGATAAGAAACAGTAAATTAAAAAACATAACTTTAAAATTATAACTTTAAATTTATTCAAAATTTAACCGAATTACAATTAAAGCAATTAAATAAGCAGAGATCGGTGTGTTGGGTTGTAAGAAATCAGTTGTTAAGATATTAGCTTTTGAACAGAGGGACAGAGCCATATAATGTTAGCGTTTTTAGATTAGTAAACTTACAAATTTTTTAAAAGTTTTAGTGTATAAAAATTTGTCGAATACATATACAGGGTGATTTTTTATTTGTTCCCGCCCTGAACTCCAAGAATAGACAACACATTACACTTTAAAAATTTAATTTTCAAAATTATGGCATAAAGAGTTATTTAGTAAATTAATGTCAACATTGTTGACAATACCTTTGACAGTGCTTTCAAAGTCAGAGTATTTGAATCATACGTAGCCACATTAATTAATTAATTAAATTGTTTATCGTTTGTATAACGTGTTGCCTATTTTTAAGATTTCGGGCGAGATCAAATAAAAAATCACCCTGTATTTAAAAAAGTAATTTTGTTTTTTATTTATTACTTGTTTCACTTTATATATAACGTCTTTATTTGTTATTTGTTTATATAAATTTTTGGTATGTCAATTATGGAGCTGTATAAAAGGCGACTGAGAAAAAAAACAGTTTGCACAAAATGTAACCTGCAGAGCATCATCGCAATGTTTCTCTAGTTTTTACAGAAATCTGGTGGAGTCCAAAGCATCCTTGAGTTAAAGTAAGAGAATGTTACTTAAACTAGTTAACTATGTTACTAAAAAAAATTTAAAACTTGAACCTTAATCATTTTTTTAAAGTGAGGTAAGATGAGAATTCCAACAGAATTCTATTTCCGCATTAAATGAAACATCACGACATACAAATGTGCTTGAAATAGTCAATAATTTGATACAATTTAATTTGTAAGCCAACACTGATGCACGTTTTCAGGTTTCAGCTATTAATTCAGTCAGTTTTAAACGATCAAACACCGTTATAACGACCAAATGTTTAAATTACACGGCGGTAGATCCCTAATTACACTTAATCCTCTTCGAATTGAATTTATCGAAATTAAGGATGCGTAAAGCAAAAATCGTTTAATATTAAAATTCAGTTTTCAGCAAACTCTTTATCATTGTCACTTCAGGTAATAAATACCTGAAAAAAAAAACTGTAATCGACCGTCTCGTATTTCAATTAAAATTTTACCGGTTTTCAATACGAATTGAATTTTGCTGGAATACGGTTTTGGCCCCTTGCGTGCAGTAATTCGAGAAAAGCGATCCGTCTAAGCAAAGAACTAGGAACAAAGCAATAGCGGGCTGTTTTTCTAGCAAATAAAGGCCATAACGACGTACTTTACCTGGGGAGAATAAGAACACATGTTTGCCTCGTGTTTAGAGCCATTGGGGCATTGTGTCTATTTTTTCTCAGTTCAATACCCCTCTGGTGTCAGTTTTCCGTCGAAAACAAGCCTCAATTAATTATTTTTAATGCGAACTGTTAAATCCTCCGCTTAATTAAACAACCTCCAACACCTTTGTGTTTCCTTCAAAGCCTAATTACAGCAGACAATAATTTTTCGAATCTCGTGCGATGATTTTTTTTAATTAATTAAAATTCTCGGAGAGAGGAAGATTACTCCGTCTGTTAAAAACGTGCGATCTTGAAGTGAATGGAGCACAAATTTTCATTATTTGCAGTTGCATCACCTGCCCTTGAGTGGATTCCGGACTGAGAAAAGAGCAGCGTATTATCGCGATAAACATAAAGAAACTGTAGGTTGTATTGTTAAAGGCCCTTACACGTTAAGAAGTGAACAAAGTGAATGGGAGTTACAAAGATACAGAGAGAAACGAATTTGTTGGCTTTATTTGCGCATAAAGAAAATTGTATTGAGTCTGCCTCTGGACTGGACGGTGTCGGGTTGCACAATAAATGGAACAAACCACTCCTAGAAATTTAATACACAATATACTTGACATTTCAAAGATTTTCGAACATTTTCATTGAGGTTTTGGTAAATTAAACATTGATCACAGCTTTGCTACTCGAGGGAAAAATCTGAAGCGACGACGGATTAAAATCCCCAAGAGGCCGACTTTAAATTTCTGATTGCGACCATTGCTTGAATTCCCACAAACGTTCTGGTTCTGATTACAAAAATCAAGATTTTATTTCAATTTATAAAACTCTCATTGTTTGAATTATAATAATATTTCAAAAGTTTTATATTTCAGAGAAGACTTTTAAAGTATTTATCAAAGAATATTTCGCGAAGAGCAATAAATTTGCTTTTCAGTTGCAACACTATTTTCTCTCAAAGAAATTTCCTTGGTTTTTATGAAGACAAACTCGTTCTCGGTTCGAGTAGTTAGAGCTATTTTCAATTCAAATCTACTTACTGACTTGTTTAAAATTAATGACATTTCAACTTTGTACTCCGACTTGAACGAATATTGAAATAGTTTCACATGCAAGAGGTTAAGACTTATTCTCTCGAGTTTTCAACTCATAAAATCATCAAAACTAATTCAACTTTTTAATTACGTTATTATAAATATTTATTGTGTGACAAGAAATTTTAGAGAAGTTGGCAAATGTTTGCTTTGCTTTCGAAAGACAGGTGCTTGCTTGAGCAAAGAAAAAATTTAAACCGACTAAATAATCAACCAAAACCTGAAATATTTTCTGAATACACACATATAATCGGAGTAAAGCAAATTGTTTATTTTGTTCTGTGTCAATGTGGATTCACGATTGATCCTGATTTAATAATATTTGGACAAAATTATTGAAATTACTATTTACTAAGAGAAATATTTAATTTGCTTTTATTTAAATTAATTTTGCTGCGGTTCTGGATTGTTTCTAAAAAAGTTTGTCGAAGCGTCCAGAAGATACCACGAGATCAGTGTGATAAGTAACAATCAGAGAAAACAGCCGAAGAAAGGAAGAATTACGTAAAAAAAAAACAGAAAAACGCGATAAAAAAAACAACGAAGACGATACAGAAATCAAGATAAACATCGCAAAAATGGGAAAAATTGAGACTTTTTTGTCAAAACTAGAGTAAATGTGGAGATCCACAGAAGAAAGAATTGATGAAATGCAAGACGAAGTTAAAAAAAGTGAAAAAGTTAAATATAAATAAACAAAAAGTCAATGAATTGAAACGAGATTCGACAAAAACTAACTAAAATTTTAGAAAAAAAAATTTTAGAGGCTTTGAGAAGATTAACAAAAAGTTCTAAAACTAATTAAAAAACAAATTTAGGCAATCAACTATAATCAAAGTATGCTGATAATAAGAACGGTTTTTAATTTTTAAAATTAGCTAATTTAGTGAAGATATTTTATATAAGATGTCTCAAAACAGTTGAAGTCCCAGACCCCCAAAAAAATTTATAAAAATAATTTGTTTTAGATTACAAGATACAAAGCGCAAAACATAATATTTTGGCTACCTTTTTAAACATCTGAAGTTAATTTTGAAATTTAAAATATGCGAGAAAAAGAAATCTTTTTTATCTCTTTTACTTTTTAAGATATAGGTAAGACCTCACAGCTACGACTTTATATACTTATTTATTTATTTATTTAATTTATTTATCTAATATATTTATTTTATAACATATAAAATAAATTTTGAATAAAAGATTTTTTGATTTTTATTTTTTTGTTTAGCGCATTTTTATTATTAATTTTGTTTAAAAAATCATATGACAACACAATTTTTTGAACTGTACAATCTCCCAAATTTTAATTAAAATTTTTATTATTCTAAATGTCATCATTATTGTAACTGTTAAAACAGATATAAATCTTTTTTTAAATATTTTTTTCGTGTTTTTTGAACTCCAATTCACAGCTTGTCAATAATTTGTCACGCCAATTTTAGGACACCTGTAGATGGTACACAAATTTGACATACTAATTCACTGTTTTGGTTTTATTTAAAAAAATTTTGTGGACTTTTTTGAAGGCATTTTTATAGCTAATAGAAATCTAGGAGATAATGTCTTCTATGAGCTTCAACAGGCTTAAATATAAAAATGAAAACAAGCCAAGAGAAATTGAAATAGTTGTAGCCATTACAGAAGAAAACCAGAATTAAAATGCGAATTAAAAACATAAATTAAAAAAATAAATTGGAAACAACTAAAAAAGAGAAGAACTAAGAATTATGACTAAGTCACAGTCAAAAAATTATTGCATTGGCGATATCCTACTACAGTAACTAATAAAAGTTTTCTAATCAGTGGTTTTCAAACTTTTTGCGCCTGCGAGACTAAAGGTGAAATTTTAGACTCTACTGAAAGGAAATTTGACCCGAGGTAGTTAAAATATTATTTAAAATTTCTTAGAATTTAAAATAGACATTTATAATTTTTTGCAATGTAAAAACTTACTTTGATCACTGATTTGAATAAAATTAACTGTTATCCAGTAATCTATGCCAATAGTATTTTAGGTTGCGGCTCAAATTTTTTTAGAAGTAACTTTCTTGTAAATAACTCTAATATTCCAAATTATTTCAAATATGTACTACATAGAAAAGCATAGCTGGATAAAGATAGATAAGAAAACAAGAGTTTCTTGAGGGTTATCAGAAAAAAAATCCCAATAAAATGAAGTAAATTGACGTTTTAATGGTTTATTACCATCTTCTTCAGAATGAAGTGTCTACAATATGAAGAAGATGGTAATAAACCATTGAAACGTCAATTTACTTCATTTTATTGGGATTTTTTTTCTGATAACCCTCAAGAAATTACCTTTACCCAAAGAATTTTTCACCGATAAAACAAGAGTTGTTTAAAATAATAAAATTCTTTATTTGTATTGTGACTTTTTTATTTATAAACTCGAGTCTCAAAGAAAATCATTTTAGCGACTGGATCTCTCTCAAGATTAATTAATTCATTTTAGACACTTTATATACAAAATGTCTCAAAATTAAAATATCTTTAAGTTTGGAACGTTGTAGGGAGTGCCTATTGGAATAAGTAAAAATTTACAGAACAGTTTTTTCAATTATCTTTTACAAGATAGGTATTTGTCTTTTAAATTTGTTTAATATGGCAACACTGCGCAAATTAATTTTGATCTTTTCGGGTTTCAGTTGAAAATTTATTTTGGCGGTCTTTTCCCAAGCAAATAATAAGATTCTAGCCTCCTTGCCGTTGGTTTTTGACCAAAATTTGCAAAAAGTGATTATTTTTTTAAAGCTACTGTTCAACCTGCTTTTGAATTTAAGTATTTCATTTAACATTTAGAATAAATAAAATTAAACACCAACAATTATATTCTCTATTTGAAGATAACTTAATGCAAAGTCTGCATTTTTATATCTTTGTAAAGAGAAGTAGAATGTTTTGACATTTTTTTTCTGGTAAGATCTACAACGCTCTACACTTAAAATGCTTTAATTTTGAGACATTTTGTATAATATACTATTAGTTTAGAATAGAGTTGTGCAAGCGGTAGCTTAATAGGTAGATATAAAAGCTAAGTTGTAGATTCAGATGTTAATTTTTTTTTAGACAATAATACATAATAAACAAGAAAATGAAAAATTACAGAATATTATATATAAAAAAATACAAAAAGCAAAAATTTTTGTTAGCTACAAAATTATTTTAAGACAAAATAAACTATTATTTAGTAGTTATCACGGTTAACAAAATACATATCAGTTTTTATAAGCAAAAATAGTTCGATCATAGAGCGGTTTGCTAAAAGTCTACTTATAATGTAGTCAGCTATAGCTGTACAGGTTACAATAATTAAAATTAAAAAACGAAATACTAACTTTAAACAAAATTTAAAGCTCTTATCTACCAACTTTAAACACAAATACTCAAATTAAAAGCTTACTTAGATGTTTACATCTAAGTCTTTAGACTTCTGTGAGAGATTGTGCAAACGATTCTGCAAGCGAGAGAAGTCAAAAAGTTGCAAAGCTTTTTGAAATCCATAATCAAAACAGAAATCAACAGGAACACATTTAAAGTCCATTTAAATAACTCTGACCAGTAGCAATAAAAAAAATAAAGCTGTTTAACACGTATTTGTAGAAAGTGACAAACATTTTTTAAGATAAGCGAAAGTTATAATACACCTTAACGCTCTTATAAATAAGGCTGTTTTGTAATTTGGTTAACGAGAGTTGAAATTCGACTAGTTTGACTTAGCGACACCAGTAGATTTAAAATGTTTTACATACTTTTTGAGCATTTAAGAAATACAGTGCATAGGTGGAAGACTCAACAGTTTTACGGTCGCTGGCTTGGAGAAAATCAAGACTCGACCCCTAACATCGGAGTTAAGAAAACCATATTTATAAATGTATTAAGGCGCTTGGATAAACTTAGAATTTAATGTGGTACTGGATTATAAAAGAAAGTGTCTCCTACTGTCGAAAAGCTCGTTGTTAAAAGGTTCCACCTCTTTTATTTGCTGCACAGGACAATGTCATTTAAATGTAAAATACGTATGTTATCTTTCTTCCGCTTCGATTAGAATCTTCCGTGAGCAACATTGATAACAAAATAGAAACCTAAACAAAATTTTTGCTAAACAAAAATCTTAGATTTCTAACCTTTTAAAAGAAGTTCTATTTGACTCACAATTTTAGCAAAAGAAGTCATCACTATTGATAATACTAGTTAGAAGAAAAAAATTGCTTTATAATTAAAATTGCTCGAGCACTTAAATATGTTCGAGATTGTGTTTTATAGACTCCCCAACTCTCATTAAATCCGACATATGTCATTCTCAAATATTGGTAATTTCGAATATAACAAATACTTTACTGGGTAAAACCAAGAAATGCTCGTATAACATCAGGTTTTACAAAAGATGTTTCAACAATTTGAAGTGTTGTAATTAAAACAGCCGAGAATTCAGAAAATGTTGCTTTAAATGATAGTAAGAAGTAGTTTCAAAACTTTTAACTATTTTAACCAATTCTTCTTTACCTGACTAAAGCCGCTCCTGACATTAGACTATATAAAAAGAAAAATTGTCTGATAATTGTAATTAACGGTAAATTGTATTTATCAGCGCGTGTAGTAAGGTGAGAAAAAAAATTTCATCAGTTAAGTGCAACCAAATAGAAAAATGTCCGGAATTAAAATGAGCGATGTTATCGCTTTGGCTAGCGCCACCCTCACCGTAAAATCAGTGGAATTTAAAACCAGCTTAGCAATTTATGGTCAAGCCTACGACGTAAAGAAGAGTAACCGCGTGTTGACAAAAAATTTCCATAAAAATGTATTCCGTCGAAAGCCCCATGTTCGACAAAGCATAGTTAGAGTGGTTTGGTTTTAATCCGTAAAGTGGATTCAAATCCGTCAAGTAATGCCTCGCCGGCCGCATCTTGAGCGATTGTTCCTCGACAAGGGCACGAGATAAAACAAATACTGGAGGAAAAGCGGGGAAATCCTTGCATATGACATACAGCCAGTTTTCCGACGGCATTAACTGCACAATTGATGCTAAGCCGATCTTTTTCGAGTGCAGTCTCCTGAAATTTTCACTTGACGACAACAAAGACTTAAGCTCGAGTGCTCAACAACGAATTGCAACTTCTATTGATTAAGATGGCGACACCGATTCGGTTCTTAATTAAACTACCTTCGAGGAAATTATATCGAAAGCGGGAAATTAAATTTATTTCAATTCTAAAGACGCGAAATTAGTTTCACACTTATCTAAATATTAAACGATTTTAATGAGAAATTTTCAAATTGAAATAATAACGCGAATAAAAATATCTATCGAGCAGGAACTGCAGACAGGTTTTAAAATTTATGACTGTCTTGACCAGCAAAAGTGCTTTTCTATTTGTAAGCAATGATTCTAACGTCTTTAGACATGTTTGATAAATTGTTTTTACAATTTTTTCTTTTTTACTAACTGTAAAAGTTAATAGTTTCTGTCAAAAACAACAAGCAGAGGCTCATGTTTTACTAATTTTATTTAAATAAAAATTAATCAAAACTAAAAATAAATGTTGCTGATAGGAAAATTTATTATTACAAATTTTAAACACTGAAATTTGATTACTCGGTATATTTCTACAAGATGTTTTACGAGAAATCACATGCAGGATTGCAACATTACATTCAGGGAAATGTTGAAATGCTATAACTTTACTCAATATTTAAAGAAATATAAAAATACAGTGTGATCAACAAGTACTGATGGAGTTTGCAGCATTGAAAGGTCATTTAAAATTAGCTATTCTGACTCGACTTTAAATTCAATTTGACAAATCAAAAAAATTCACAGCCCGCAAAAATCTGTGAAGTAGCTCTTATTGCAAACAGTTTATACTCCTTGACCTTTTGATAAATCTAAGAAATTTTCTTCACTTTCTCAGCCATTTCTTATAGAACGTTAGGAGGACCATAGGAGGACCATAGTCCAGTACCTCAGTCCTCTAAACAAAAAATTCAATATTGTAATTGGTTCAATGATGTTTTAATTGATGATAACGTTCTTGATGAAACGTTTTCTCAGATGAATCATGGCTTCATCTTGGCGGCTTTACAAACTCTTAAAATTATCGTATAGTCAGCTGAAATCCTCATAGAACTGTTAGTCAATGTTTGCATTTTTCAAAAGATGGCGTTTAGATAGAATAATAATTGGACCGTACTTTTTTGATTTTACTATAAATTTAGAACGTTATACAAATTTTGTCTTACAACTTTTCATACAAAAATTGCACGAAAACGAATTGTAAAGATGTTACTTTCAGCAAGATTCTGCAACAACCCACACCGCTGGTGCAAAAATTGAATATTTAAAGCAATTCTTCTCAAATAGGTTAATGACTAGAAGAATTTAGCGAAGTAAGTTACCTGACTTGACTCCATTAGATTTTCTCTTGTTTGGTCACCTAAAAAATAGAGTATCCAGGCTACAAATTGTAGAAGAGAACAATTTAACTCCGAATACACTAATTAATGTATTATTATTTTCGTAAAATAAATTATAAATTTTAAGTTGCTTTACTAAAATGAAGATTTTCTGTAATTCGAAATTGTTTATCTACTAGTGATTAAAAAAATTATCTTGTTAGTGTGATCAAAGTTTCCTAATAAAACTTCCATTCCCTCGTCGTAAAACTGTCATTACAACGTATCTACCACATTAATAAATTCTGTTTGCAGTTATGATGCAATCAAACAATCTTAAAGTTGTTTAAAGCGACATTTTCTTTATTGCTTTAATTTGACATTTAGTTTGGTATCGAAAGGTTAACCTTTAAAGCTTTATTTGAAATTTAAAACCACTGCATTGTCTATTCATTGATCGCGTTATAAAATTTAGGAATAACAATTTACTTGAACACAGAAATTTTATTCTTCTCGATAAGGCAGTAAACCGCTTGTGTGCAGCCGAGGGAAAGCGCAGATTTCGTCACAATTTGCCCTAAACGCATAGTTTAAGCAGCTATAAACGTTTAGTACTTAAACATCCTGTCATAATTTGAGTTTACAGTGACATTGTCACACCGTCAACATACACAAGCCGAGCTTTTAACGCGTTCTACTGCTGCTTATCAAGATTGAAAGAAAGAAAACAGATTGACTTTACAATTATTATTATTAAAACTAATGTCTGCTTCTCGTTAAATTTCTTTCACCTATCCATTAATTTTATCAAAGTTTTTTATAGGCAATCATCTGAGGTATATCTTTATGTCGGTTTTAGTCCGCAATAAGACAAAACACAGATCAGCACTCGACGACTATCTACCACTGCACAGCTCAGATCTAAAAGCATTTTTAAGTAACCAAAACACTTTTAAAGATATTTTCAGTCAAGTGCCGCGCTTGAGACATGTGGCTTCTAATCATAGGAAATGTAGTAAAGTTTGTCCATTCATAAATTTAGGCAACTAAAAGCTTGACTGAAAAAAGTATTCCGAGCTTTTTGTAACCTGAAAGTGGAGCGTTTAAATACAAGCTTTAGATACACAAATTATTTATGAAAATATTAATTTTATTAAGTTAAAAATTTAAATTTTTGTTACATCACCTGTTTTTATTGTAAATAATTTAGCCATTTGGCGCAATGATATGAAATAATTGACTTTTCAATAGCAGTAAAGTTTCTGGCTAAATGTTAATCACACCTCATATACATGGCGAGTCTGTTAAGAGTATATTCTAACGTTTCTCAAAAACTAATTAACACACCGACTTCAGAATTAGTCATTAAAAACTTTTCTTCTCTAAGCATGTAAATTTCTTTCAAAATTTTTCTAATATTTCTTCTAATAAATATTAAATACATAATTAATATTAAGTCGTTAAAAAAATATAAAATTGTTTTGTAAACAAAAATTCAAAAAAATTGTAGATAACCGCAGAAAATAATAAATTTTATTCGTTTTGTAAGACCTGTTTTGGTGCTGCATTGCCGTTACTCGACAATGAGCTAGATAACCTACTCTTTAGCTTATTTGTCTTACCTATTTTCTTGGAAATAAAGGCGGTGTAATAACTAGTTTTTGCTAAAACTAATTTTGAGAAGTATGATAAAGATAGCACTATAGTTGCAACCTTACATTGATTGGCTAAATGGGTTTAGTAGCCACATTATAATAGTCAATTCACTTTGTTTATCCAGCCAGTAGTGTTATAAACTTTTTATAAAAACTGCAGCCATTTCTATAGAAACATTCTTAAAAAAAGAGAGAATTTGCATATTTATTTGGCAAAAAAATTCTATCCACTGAAAATCTATCTGTGACTTGAACAATAGTCGTCTTTTTAAGTTGTGCTTTAATGACTTATTTAACAGCATTTGTTAAAAAAATTTAATAGAGCTTGTCCTTAATTTAATAAATCGCGTCCGTTTCTGCGTACTTGTCGAAATAAATATTTCCCCTCGTTTTACGATTCATTTTATTCGTTTAGATCGTCGGCGCCACAAAGTTTTAAAGTCGAATAAAATTTTTGAAATAATATTCGTAGTGTACTCGCGTATTTAATAATCCCCAAATAAAATTTAACGACGTTTTGGCAAGTTTATTTCGCTTGTGGTGTGGTTTTCTATAGCACAATCTCGTCCTTTTTATACCATCAACAAAGAGCATGTTTATAAAAGTAGTTGTTTAGATGAGAGCATCAGGGTGGTCCTCAATGAAGTTACACCTCATCCAGTGAAAAATTTAATGAATTTCAGATGTGGTCGGCGACAATTGATATTCTAAAGCGCAAGACTCGGGATTGTTACTGCTATTTGTAGCAGTTTGTCTCTGCAAGCAGCGCATAAATATTCATTAGGTTTTTTCTGGTTGTCCTCCCACATCACAGGTTCCCATGCTTAGCGAAGGGTTTGAAAGGTTGCAAGGAGGTAGGTGTCAAGTTACCATAGGGGCAAATGGTCGGATTTCGCGCCCTCATCAGGGACAAAAATTTTAAATAGAGTCATGATGAGGGTTTATCATTTCCGCGCAATTTGTCAGCGATAATTCTCTTTGGCAATGAGTCGTATCCACCTCTGGGAGTCGCAAAGTGCCCCTCCGATTTAAATTTAGACGATAATTTTCATCGCTGTAAATGCACCATGTCTGTACTTCCTCCGCTTTGCCTTTTCATACCACTTCGGATCGAAACAGCCATTTTTCTTATTAATTCAAAACGCTTTTAGGGCTTTCTTGTCTTTCTGCCCACCACATGTGTAGCTGCATGTGACAATGTTTAGTTTAAAGTGTCAGCCGTCACAAGAAGATGTATTAGTCTGCTTGAAAGCAGGTTCTACAAATTAGATTTTTTTACTTCATTCAAGTGCTTGAGGTTTTTCCTTTTCAAAAAATCACGTTAATATTTTAGAATTTGTTAGATTAATAATCGAGCAACTAGTAGAGTATCGGTGTTGTAAGAAAGCAAAATGCTGGATTAAACGCGGCATTAAACATCTGTCATTTCCTACATCACTTATTCATAAGTAGAAACAAAGCTTTCACGGCAATACTACCGCATATCGACCCTATCAAACCCCCAACCCCCAGCCAACTATAAATACACGAAAATCCTATCGTTGCAACGATCAATGCGTGTATGTAATGAATAAATTGCGTAATTGACGGATAACACTCGTTATTTATTAAACACTTATTTGAGGGATGATTTCCTTGAGGGATTAATAATAGGATCTAGCTGGCACAAACAAATTATGATTTTAAATTAAGTTATATCAAATCGAAAAATGCACCCAATTACACCAAAAACTTTCTTCTCATTTTTCGATTTATTTGAATCGCTAAGCAGATCCAGGAGAAATTTCAGTAAACAAAATAAAACAACAAAGCAAAAGTAAAAATACAATAAATATAAATAAATACCTGGAAAATAACAACCTGGAATATAAGAAGCATGAATACAAAAAAATGCGATTAAAAATGTAAGATAAAAAAAACAAACAAGAAAAACAAATATTAAAAATTGTTGTGTTAGTATAAATTCAGAAACCAAAAAAAAACTGTAAAAAAATATACTAAAAAATCGATGTCAGAATTCGATGTTAAAAATATCAAAATTCAAATTTATGCAGCAACACGTGTAATCAAATAAAGTACCGAAATTTTACCTGGTAATAGCCACGTTGAAACAGTACGCAATACCTACTTAAATTTGCTTTAAAGAAATGTAAAACTTTTTTTTCAAAAATTTTGGTTTTTACGAAATACGAAAAAAAAAATTATACAGAGCGAGTCTGTTAAGAGTATATGTATCTTAAGGTTGCAACTATAGCGCTATCTTTATCATTCTTCTCATTCTAATGTATACAAATTATAAGGTATGGTATAATGGGTTGTATATAACGTTAGATGCGGTACTGTTTGCAATTTTTTTGAGGTCTTGCCTATTTTACATGGCGGATGCGGCCACCTTATAATAGTTAATTTACCTTGCTGAATAAATATCCTTTTCGTACTACAATCTAGGACGTAAAAGCATTTATTAATCTTGCCAGTTTTCATTTGAGATGTCGCCACAAGCTTTATGTAAGTCATGTAACTTTTGAGGTGGTTTCAGCCAAATATTTTCAGAAGGATTAGATACATTATTACGAATTTAAAACTTCCTAAATTTAGAAACTACAATTTGGTGTCAAACTTTTATTTATTTTATTTGATTCATAAAGAATTGACGAAAAATATATCTTTGAATAGATGTCTTTTGAAGAAAACATCTGTTTTTATTACTCAAGCGATTGCCAATTAAGTGATTGATTGCAGATACCACTTGAAAGGCTCTTTTTTCTAATTGTTTCCCAAAGCACGTAAGCTCAGGAAAGCATCGCGTGTGCCATTCATGTCAAACTAGGTCGCATCACTTACAACTTTCCCCATTGATTATTATTTTATCCAGAGAATAGCTCCCATCAAGCAAAAATGATGTCTGTCATTTCCAGGTGTATTAGCTTTTTGAATTTTTAATTTCCAACTGCGATAAATTGACTAAACCAAACCGTTTTTCTCATTCAAAAAATGTCAGTTCATTAATTTTAGATGAGCACCCGAACATAAAAGAAGTAGCTTATACCAGTCAAGGTTAGCAATGAATTATCCTGATTGACGCCGAGTTTAATTGAAGTCCTTTATCGCTCGACCAGTTTCGCCAAACATGGTCGATGCGTAATTTGTGTTATCCTGTCGCGATTTACTAGAAATAGTCTCAAGTGAAAAAAAATGTAAACGAGACGAGAATCAAGCTACCTGAAAATCAATTAGTTGTGTTTAAATTGATGATTTCGTGAAGAGGTACATCGAACCGAAACGTAATTAAATGATAATAGCAAGGATAATACTACATCTTATTAAAAGATAAAATAAAGCAATTTAGATGACGTTTGAAGACTAATCTTCTTATATTACACTTTAATTGCAGCTCTCGACACGTTTAAAAATCATTATACCACATGATTTATTAATCTGCCGTTTAGAGCTTTTACACTAAAAGATCATTATTATTTCTTTTAATAAATCATAACCAAACACTTGAGAATTAAAAAATAGTATATTAAAAAACAAGAGTGACAAACACTTTTGCTAGAAGATTATAATAACAAAGAATCTGGATCCAAATAAAGATTCTGTTCGGGTTTCGGTTCCAAATGAGTAAAATATACGTACCTATATCTGTTCCAATACGAGTCCAGTTCTAGATAAATGAGAGAAGTTCTATTCTAGTCCGGTAGAATATATTCCATAGAATACGAGATTCGATTTCGATTCCTGTTCGGTTTTTAGCTCTAGTCCTATTAAAAATGCAGCAATTAATATTTTTACTAAGCGACTGTGACTGTCTATGTAATGCAGACACCTGCTGGCTACACCCAAAAAAATAACGGTTCTGTTACGGTTCCAGTTAAAAAAAAAATTAAAATATGAGATTGGGTTTCGGTTTCAGTTAACAATAAAATATAGGTTAACAATGAGTAAAGGTTACAAATATTTTTTTTTTAGGTTTTATCTTCGGTTTTATCTATACTACGTCTTTGTGGCTTGCTCGTCTAAAATGCGAAATAGAAAAATTCAATTTCCAAATATTCGGTCTAACGTCTTGTAGTTTATGTATTATTGAAATGTGGGAAACGCTTTAAATTTTTGAAATCTCGCTCACACGCTGAATACCTTTGACCTATATCCATACATAATAAAAAACTGTGATCCCCAATTTAAATAAGAAACTTTGTATTTTCTCTCGGGTGATTTACTGGGAAAAGAGTTTGTTTGAATGGAACGTATACTTAAATAACCCTTATGATGTGTTATTCATGGCATGTAGTAGCCGTTTCAGTGGTTCACAAACTATAATTTAGATCTTGTAGTTAATTATTTAGTTTATTTAAACCGAGTCTGATTGGTTGTAAGAAACACACACAATTGATCGTACAATAGAGTCCCCTTTGCCGAATTCAATGGCACACAAAAGATTAGCAGGGAAGTTATTATTTATGAAATTTTAATTGGAAATTGCGTACCTTTGTTAGCTCCCGAATTTGAACGGTTTTAATTGAAAAACTGATTGACTGTATGTCAATCGTCACGAAATTAAAAAATCACGTGTTGGAGTGTCTCAAGTTAAGTGTAAAAAACGTTTTTTCTCCCGTAATTTATTTTAATGAAGCTCCGAACGCAAACAACTTGACACTTTATTTACTACTTGAAACTTAATATTTTATTAAATCATATGCTGGAGTTGAGTTACGGTAAAACACATGTTACGAGCGTATAAAACAAATAAATAGAATCGCTAACTGAATTTCGGTAAATATCCAACACAAATTGTAACTGATAACGACACAATCCGATGTCAAATAGCGCCAATTGTGTAAATTAATTAAAATCTAGTCTGGTAATAATTTAAATGTAATTCGATTAATTTCAACTGTGGCTGAAAATCGATCTAAAATCCAATGATAACACAGAGATGAAAAGAAATTTGGAACTAACAACTTCATTACAATGAGCTTTGTGCTTTCATGACGGGATATCCGGACTTAAAACGGAATTTTAAATGCGGTGCCCTCATTATTTTTCGTTAATTATCTTGCCACAATTTTTTCATTTAGGAACCACCCTTTACAATAAACTTCAATTAAGTCAGATAATTAGCTTAACGAGAGCTTTCGAATTAATTGCAACTTTCAGCAACGCATTGAGGATTGTGGTAATGAATACTTTTATTAATTGTCCTTCAACACAAACGTATCGAAGTAATTGAAGATAAAACACCTCAAGGGGAATTTAAACGAATTGCCTCATCAATAATAATTACGATTTGTACAAAGTTTTTTTAAACTTGAGGATTTTAGCTTTTCCCAAAATGAGTAGACACACTGAGTTAAAAAACTAGTTGTTTAAAAAAGTTGTTAAAAAATAAAATTTTGTGTGCTTTATTAAGACTATAAGAACAGAATCAGAAGAACAAGGTCTTGGACAATATGTTAGACTGCTGGATTTCCAAATAATGCTCTTGATAAAATGACTCGAAACGTCAAAATAAGAGTACTTCTACTTCACTGGGAACTTGAATATGACAAGCCAAAGAAACGAAATTTCTGGTAACTATGTGTCAATAATAATACAACAGAAAATAAAGCAAATAGAAAAAGATAAATTAAATTTTGAGATAAGGTTTAAAGTGTGTCCATTCATTTATATTCAGTCTATAACTTAACTCTTGTTCTAGGGTATTAACTACAGTAATTAGTGTATTCAAAGTTAACAGGAAGTAAAACTTGTTAGCAATAAGAGCATCTTTACAAATTTTCGCAGGTTTTGTTCCATTCGAGCGCAAATGTCTTTCACAACATCTTCAGGTCGATCAGGTTTGTTTTTGTAACATTTATTCAGACTATAAGAACAGAATAAACTTATTAATAAAAATTCTACTTTCTGGGTCTTGGACAATATGTTGGACAGCTGGATTTCTAAATAATGCTCTTGCTAAAATGACTCGAAACGTCAGAATAAGAGTACTTCTACTTTATTAAGGTCTTGAATAAGAAAAGCCAAAGAAATGGAATTTTGAATAACTTAGTGTCAATAATAATACAACAGATAATACAAAAAATAGAAAAAGTGAAACTAAATTCATAAATAAGGTTTAAAGTGTGCCCAGTAATTTTCAATCTATAACTTAACTCTTGCTTTAGGGTATTAACTACAGTAATAAGTGTATTCAAGGTTAATAGAAAATAAAACTTCCTTGCAATGAAAGCTTCTTTATAAATCTTTGCGCATTTTGCTCCACTCGGACAAAATGTCATCTACAATCTTCAGTAAGAGAAAAAAATCGATCGAGTTTTGTTTTGTATTATCAACATTATCTGTATTTAAAAGACGTTCCATAACCTGCATGCAATGTCGTTTAAACAAAATTAAATCTACAACCATCTTGGAGTAAATTTGTTAAAATTGGCCGTACTTTGAGTCCAGAAAGTATTGTCAACCATTAATATCATTGTAAACTCCATTTTGAAGTCTGCCATTACAATAAATTTGTCATGTTCTAATTCAAAAACTATTTTATCAAAATTATAGCAATAACTAATGGCAAGTTATTAATCAAATTTTTGAAATGTCAAATTTTAATTTAATATTTGGTCAAAACAGCCCATTTTTAATGAGATTTCAATGCTGCCAACTCAATCAGAACTTGTTGATCACGTTGTAGATCTAATATCTTATTAGAAACGTTTTTTTTACTGACATTTGTTAGATATTCAAGAAAATTTGCATTTGCCGTTTTTTCAAGACCTGCTTTGGATTCCACGCGGAAAATTTATGCTTTTTGTCATTTTCCATTTCATTAATCATTTATTTTAAAATGCCTTTGTTCTAAACACCTCGTAAAAGCGTAGGTGTTGCTATTCGTGTATTATTTAATAAACTTAGTAGAAGCATT
Source organism: Tribolium confusum (assembly GCA_029207805.1). Taxonomy (NCBI): domain Eukaryota; kingdom Metazoa; phylum Arthropoda; class Insecta; order Coleoptera; family Tenebrionidae; genus Tribolium; species Tribolium confusum. The sequence goes on from JALGAY010000004.1 coordinate 6,747,899, forward strand.
CAAGGAAATGAGTTCTTTGTACTATCAACACTGCAGGTTGAGTCATTAGTTATGTCTTGATTTGGTACTAATGAATACACATTTCGTAAGCATTTTTCTGTAATGTAAAACTTAGATAACTATCTATAGACACAATTATTCGAATATCTATCATTCAGTTTTGTCTATCTTGAAATTTTTCAATACAACGCGATGCAAATGATCCTGATCAGCTATTCCCCCTTTTTTTAAAAAAGAAATAATTTTTTGTTAAATAATTCAGGTAGAAAAGTTCGACAAAATTAGAATTAATTTTAATCAACTATTGATTCCAGTGCTCTCTCAACGAACATCGAGCAATTGTCCCAATTTTATTTCAGAATTTATAATGCTTACAGTTTTATAATTTTCTTCATAAAAAAATTATTCTAATTAAATTTAAAATTAGTTTTCCCAGTTGAAAAAAAAAGTGGTAAATTTTTTATGGCAATTGATAAATGACTGCTTATATAAATAAATAAGACTTGAAATGTAGAACAATTTTGTCATTGTGTTAAATTGAAAAATTAGTAAAGTGATATAATTGGACAAAGTTAATTTTACAAAATTGGTTTTTGCTGATATGATGGTTATGCTGATATTTTTATAAATTGCGTCTTCAAGAGATCTATTAGGACCCTCATTTAAGTGCTTTAATATTGTTATAAACAATTCAAAACAGCAGTGAGAAAGACAGAGTCTTGAGTAAATAGTTCGAGAAAATACCGAAGGATTTTAACGAAACTATTATTAGATAATGATATATGCCTATAGACCGCTCAATAGAAATGATTTGCTTCGTCTGAGTAGACAAAAGTCGCGAAAAATTGAGTTCAAAACTCTGTCGACACAGTCAAATTCTAATAACTATAAAACAAATAAAGCTTGTTGCTTAAAAACCTGACTGAAATAATCTAGTTTTAATTTTTGAAAATGTTATTCTGGATTTTTAGTAAAATTTTAACCGTCATAAACTTAATATTTCAGCCCTCCATAAACAAATAAAAAATCCCAAAACTGTGCCTTTGTTTACGTCTGTAAATAATCCATCTTTTTATTATCGGAATCCTGAGTGGGATTTATATCTGGCAGCACATTTCCACGGTGCAAATCACCCCCGAAAATTCGTCTCGACTCGTAAAACTGCCTATTTCGAACACTCTTGTTCGAAAAGCTCCCGATTTTCCTCCTCTATGCGCATCTGTTTCCAGCGAGTGAAGAACAAGCCGTGGATTCTATCATCAGTCCGTGGTAAACTCGCGCAGAGTACGGTCATATACCGCTCCAGACCGCACCGGCCGCTAAACGTGCTTTTCCCGAACTTTCGTAACCGAATTCCGGGTGCTTTCACGTGACAAAGTGCACAAATTGGGATATTTTCATTGGAGTTTTTCGCGACGAAGCTCAGGTTTGTGCCAATTATGAAACTTTCGAGCTTTCGACAAACTTCCTAATTAAAAATTTAAATCTGACGGAGCTTCTTCCGGACACCGGATCAGACAGTTTTTTTGTCTTTTGCAGTCTCGATACTTTTTAATTAACTCGCCAAAGGAGGAATTAAAATTTGTGGTCAATTTAGTTTAATTATTTTTTGAGGGACGGAAGCATCTCTTAATTGTGTTTTGATTAGACTCTTCTAACTTCTAATTGAGATAATAAAGAGACACAATCGAAAAATTAACTTTCTAACTAAATTTAGTTTTTCAAGTTTCTAAACTCGATCAATTTATACCAAGAATTGAATTATCTCAAGACTTGTTATCTTATAATTTATAACTGCACAATATTTTACGAGAGGAAGAACACAAAACTGATTAGTAAACAGATGCATGTATTGTCTCTGACAAACAATCACAAATGAATTAAGAGGGTCATTTAAATAATTAATTAATCAGAATTGTCTTGTTCTGTTTCTTAATTGGGTCCAATTAATTTTCGAAAATTAGTTCTCTTTCTTTTAAATATCTCAATGCTCTCAATGCACTTGTGTAAAAATCTAGGGTTTGGTATAATGGGAAGACGATAATTCCGGTCTGGCCTCCTGTCTTGAGTGGTGATTTATGAATAGATGCCTTTTGCATAACTGAATTTACCAGCGGTCAATATTGGGAGGGTAGTTCTTTGATGGGGCTCACTTCTTGGAAGAAGGTTTGACCCATTTCGACCACAAACTAATTAGTTGGGTCCAGCTTTTTAGTGGTGAATGTATTTTTGATCAGGGATTGCGGCTGAATAAAAAATTACTTTTTCTACCTTTCTGGGTCGTAAAGTCGATCGTAAAACTAACAGAAGGGTTTCTAATGAACGAAACTAGAAGTGTAAAAATTTTATTTTGTCTTCTATGAGTAATTTAAAAAAGGTTGACCGAATACTTTCTGATTTCTCAGACTGATCTCGGGGAAAAATACAGTAATTATAGATTGCTGGACTTTTAATGATCGATGATGGTCTGTTTCGAAATAATTTGTGTACCTGTTGTAGACTTGAAAATTAATGGCAGATACGATCCAAGGTTAGTCAAATACTAGACAAAAATTCTGAGATAATTTATGGAGAACATGGAACGTATAATTTTTTCTATCTTTTTAAAAATCTACAACACGGTGTGAAATTGAACTGATAAAGATTTTACAGTTAGATGTATCAGCGAAACTTGCATTTTGTTCCCATTATAGTGCAAAAATTTCCCACATATTTGCGTTTCCGCAGATTTCAAATTCCCGACATGATTTTTGATATTTTTATCTATTTAATTGGTTGTTCTTGCCGTCGTAAAGTTTAACGACTTGTTAACTTCTGCGAATTTTGTGGTTCCATTAGAAATTTATTTACATCTCATTTTAATAGCATGGATTCGTCTATAAAGTTGTAGTTTTACTATCTTCAGAAAGCTTGAAATTTACAAACACTTAACATGTTGTTATTTCTGTTTAACGATGTTTTTATAAGAAGAATCAGAATTATGGTAAATTTATCTAGGCGGAATACATTATTATAAATTAGGAGAGAATGGAATTTTTTATATCTATATCAATAATAGAAATACAATACGGGTAAATAAAAAAACTAATTTAGAAGGCACGAGTAGGTTTCTGATAGACGATAATTATAGACTATTGTATCGGATTGTTTTCTTTTCTTTGATGACTCTATAATTTATATTTGTATAACGTTACGAATTCATAAATCTTTTTTTTCTGTCACGACATGTGTTTGCATTGTTTCAATATTAAAACTGATGTTAATAATAAATCAGTTTGGAAAACATTTAAAAAAATCTTCATGAATATTCTATTTCACTGTAGTAACTTTTCCAATAGCTTTTAAATGATTATGAGAAACTGAAAACGAAATAAACAACAAAAATTATTTATTATTAAACAAATCTGAATCTTTTATAGTTGTTTACAGTTGTAAAAATATGAAGGAATTTGAAACTTATTTTCCGTGTTTTAAAAAAATTGGAAAATAGTGTATTGCATACCAAACCGAATCGAATATTCCAGACACTTTTTGTTTATCATATACAGTGCGAGAATTTGTTTTTAGTGTCTCAACCTAAAAGATCTTTACATGCACTAAAAACAGTTACTTCACACACTTAATATACCTAAAAGTAACTAATTTTTTACAAAACTGTTAAAAGTGGGCTTTTTAGTTGTCATTTTTGATGTTAAAAGTGTTATTTTTTGACACGCGTGTTAAAACTAATTCAAAGTTTATTTAATTTTTGTTTTGAAAATTAATAAAACTTTTCAACAAAGACATGAACAACTTTTTATTTTAAATAAGAACCAACATTTTAACTAGTTATTAGTATTAACATTTATCTATTTATAGTAAAATTAGAACAATTTGAAATTGTAACTCCCTGCGGATCCATCATACTTAACCTGGTTTTACTGTCAACATGTGTGACACATCTATTTTCTGTAGAAATACTACTGGTGCCGAGTACTGGTGGTCTTGCTAGTAGTTGCAGCAGTAGAAAGTATTTGGCACGCAATTTCCTTCTTCTGTTCCAGAGAATTTTTAATATAGCCTTTAGCTACTGTCGAAGATTTCCATCCTCTATGCCTTTTGATGGTAATAAGATTTGCACCAGAATCTGCTAAAAATGTCGCCGACGAACGACGAAAACTGTGTCCGGTGTAGAGTTGATGATTTGGTAGATTTAAGAACTTTGCAATGTCGGCAGGCATTTTACCAAACATGTTAATTTCAACGGGATTCTTCACACATTTATTCTTCATATATTTAAGAAAAAGTCGTCTATGGTCAGCGTTGCGTAGCCGGTGTGCCATATACTTTTTTTTTTTCTTTTAAAAAAGTTTAAATAGAATTCAACAACCAAAGTGCCCTAATCTTCTATATTGTCGATGATCATCTGACACAATTCCTCCCGGCGACAGGCCCTGAAGACACCCACTATTGCAGCGACTTTCATCATCAGATACTTTTCGTCTTGCGCTTCTGTGAGAAATTTGTCGAAATGCGTCTTCGCCGAAACTTTTGACTTTTTTGCTTGAAATCCTTCACCCTTCCGTTTTAAAAAAGCAATAAGTTTATAATATTTGCTTATATCTTGATCTTCCTTTATTTTTAACATAGTTTTAATCATAGAATAATTTTCCCACAGCGTTGACGATTTCCATATCTTGGCTTTTTCCTCAAAATATGCCAGTAAAACGCTTTCACTACGTTTCCCAGGGACCTTTTTAATGTTGCACCATTTCGAAAAGCGCCTATAAGCGGTTTCGTACTGTTCTTTTGATTTCGCCGACAATAATTCCAATGTTGCTCGACTGGCGGCTTCTTCGATTTCAGCAGGGATGGATTCGTTACACTCATTATCGAGATTATTCATTACACTTATAATATTATCAGAAAATGCTGTCAATATTTTTGCGGTTTTTTTTTGTAACTAATAATAGCACTTTGGTTCATAAACATTGCAATCTGTGTGGTATTATTTTTTGATTTCTTATTTTTATTGAGTTTAAAGTTCTTCCGATTGTTTTGTAGAAAAAATAGTGTATGATATACGTGTTAAAATTGATTTTATTATGTTCGTGGAGTTAAAAAACTCGCTACGCTCGCTTTTTAATCATCTCCACTCCCAAAATAAAATGTTACTTTTAACACTAATATCATAAATAACTATTGTAGATATCTATTTCACTTTTTTAAGACATTTATCCGAGAAATGCGACCAAATTTATGTTTTTCGGTAAAAAACCTTCCACTAGTGGGGTGCCACTGTAGAAATAACAGCCTGGAGGGTCTTGCAAGGTCTTCCTCTCTTGTAAATCAAGCGATTGCGTTGTCATTTCCCATAATCCACTCATCCGCCGTATCTTTCATAATTTCTGAATTTTAAAATATCCTTGTCTCGTATTTAATTCCTTATACCCAATACCTTTCACCTCAAGTTCAGATTTATAAAGTCATATACAATAAAAGTTACAGCATCGGTTGTCTACATCATAAACAATCTTGAATTTTCCTCCGCACATTTCCCTTTCTGAAGAATCTCTGGCAAATGACCCGAGTTTGAAAAATGTATTTTGGGGTTGGTAGCACCTAGCCGAGTGATATATAAACCAATTAAAAGTCAACGGCGTTTAATGTAATACCTCGGCATCCGCCAAACACGCGTTACCGTGTTCAAATAATAGTTCACGCCGAGATAACATCAGAAGAGTTGGTGCATAGCGTGCCTTCTGACCATTCGTATCTCGACCTGTCCACGCATACACTGAAGGTACAAAGCAGAAGGAACTCATCATGTTGTCGAGATTTTTTGATGGGGTTTGACACACGCACTGAGGGTGGGTGCAGGAGGAGTAATATATTCTTGTTAGTCAGATCCGGATTGCAATTTTTCAACTGTGACTAATTGTTTCGTTGGCGTATGGAAATGGTGGCTGTCGTAAGTGGAATAACGCTTGCAATAAAATGAAACAGTAATAAAATCTTGCAATAATCCGTAGAATAATATACAAACGAAAGCAGACAAAAATAAAGTGTGCGCGTTACAAATTGTGGTGCCACGAACAAAATCCATTGTATCATTTTTAGTTTTATTTTGTATCCATTATAATGCTCGAGTATTACAATGACGCTAGTCTGACAAGTGTATTTTATAAATCACACTACGAATTTACAAGACCATAACAATAAGTTTTGGTTTTGTGTCAAGATAGATGTTGAACGTTATTTGTTTTAAAGATTTATGTTTAATGAATAATCTTGGCGACAATTTAAAAAACATACTTTGATTCTTATCTTCATACCCATGAACTATAAATATATTGATAAAACTTTTTTGTATCTTCAGAAAAAAAAAACGTTTTCTTACATTACTGCGGTTCTTATTTTAAGGTAATTTTAAAGTCCTATTTTTATTAAAAATAAACAATTGATAGCAATCAACAAGGTTGCTTAAGATAAAGGAAAATTGTCTAATTTACAATGCCAAAGATAAAATGTTTTTGGTAAATAAATAGCAGATCTGGAATTGAAGATAAGAAAGCTCTGTTTTTAACAAAAAACTAATTTGTGCTTGATATTGAAAACATTTTTTTTTCTCTACTCCTAACGAAAAACCAACTACTAATATCAATAGCTCTAGGTTTGACAGAAACTATCCCAATTTTTAAAAAACTAGTCATATACCCTAAGCGGTCATCTATCCCAAGTTTACCCTATTTGTTGAAACAAAATTTGCTCATAAATTGTTAAAAATTTACCAATTTTGTTAGCTTTCTTGTAAATTGCTTTAGTCTTCAACTGTATAATTTGCTGGTCGTTTTTGGTTCCCATGATCGGTAATAACAAGTTCGCTGTCTGAAAAAAGCGTAATTACATTTTATTTTGAAATTCCATCAGTTCGTTTACATAATTTTTATAATGTTTAGATGTTCGTACCTTTGAAGATGGCTGGTTAGCTTCATTGAATATGACGTAATTATTATTGCAGCTACAAATTCCACGAATGCCGTTTTGAATGCCCTAAATTACCATCAGTGTGACATGTTTGTTGTACGGGAGTAACTTTACATCAGACGTAAATATGCATCGAACCAAACTTTATGATCGTTTGTTATTCTGTACGTTCGAATCTGGAAACTTTACGAAATTCATGAATATTGAGAACGCTGGTACATACATACAAATATGCTGCGATTCAAACGAAGGAATTTTCAAAACAAAGAATTTGCCAGGCGGTGGAATAAATCGGTTATGTAGTTTCGTTCCAGAAAAAGTCTTCAACATTCGTCAATAATATAATTCAAACCGTTTCCAAACATCCTTCCTTATTTTAATTTCCCACAGTTGGCAAACCCCCAAGGATTAACGCCGAGACACAAAACAGGGGAATTTCTAAAGATGTCATAACGGGAGACAGACGTTAATAAATGAGTTCACCGAGCACGAAATTTTTAATACGTCAGAGAAAATAACCGAATTTGTTTGGTAATAGCTGAGCTATCAGTGTTCTCAATACTATACTTTCCTAAACGTAGTTAAGCTTTACTACAGCTATTTTTTTTAATGTGTCTTAGTGGAAGCTTAACTTCAAAGTCAGCTGAAAAGTTTTTAACTCAGCCCAACACTTTCAATTCGCATTTCAAATATCTATACTTCAAAATTATGATAATTCACTCTTACACTTCTTGAAATTTGAAAACATTGATCAAAGAAAACTAGAGATTTCCTCAGCTTTGAGTTTAGATTAATTTTTCAAAATTTAAATGGTAAGCTGACAAGATTAGAACACAAGAATTCCTATAATAAATCAAATTTTTCTGAACCCAATTTTCACCCAAGAGTCAAAAATCTATCACATAATAATTTTTCTGTCTACTCCAGAGTTAGATTTATTAAATAAAGGTCTTAAATATGTGTTTCCTCACTACAAACCAGATATTCAGCTGTTTGTTGTTTAAACATTATTTAGCTGTTAATTGCAAAATTGTCATTTTAAATTTAAAAAATACAGAAAATTTTTCTATTATTCTTCATATCAATTTAGCCCTCAATAAAGCATTTTCTTCAATAAATAACCACAGTTCAACTTTTCAAAATAACCTTTTTGACTTCTTTTTCAGAGAGAAGAAAACACTTGACTCAAGTAAGAAAATAGGTAGAACTGAAAATTTGATAATTACAAAATCAGATAAAGGAAAGTGCGTTGTAATTTTAGATAAGTCTTTTTGTATCTAAAAAGATTAAAATTTTCTGTCAGATAGAGACTTTGAAAAATTCGACTCCGATCCACCTTTGAAATTTAACTCTTTACTTAAATCTCCTCTTGATTCTATCCTACTCACTGTAATAAAATTTAACAACTAGATTTTACTTTTTTCCTTTTTATTTCTTTATCAGAATACTTTATAAACTTTCTAAAGTTTTCACAAATACTACTCCAATAAGACCAGTGGTTTCTTATACCAACACATCTTGCTATAAATTAGCAAAGTGGTTTAATCAAGTAATTAGAAACTCTATATATTTTAACGATAAATTCTCTGCAAAAAAATCTTTAGATCTCACTAAAAAAATATTTTTTTTATTAACCCCATATGTTCGTTTCTTGTTTCTTTTGACGACACTAACCTATTGCTTTCTATTCCTGGCAATGAAGCTCTTTCTATCCTTCGTAATCTTCTTTTTGATTCATTTCTTTTGATTCATAATGATATTATAAACAAAACACATGTCCTTTTAGGCCCTCTTTTTGGATCTTTTTTAGCAGAATTATTTATGAAAAACTTTGGAGAAAAATTTTTGAATTTTCCTATTTCCTCAAAGCATATTTGTTTCTTGTTTAGATATGTTGACGTCATTTCTTCATTCAAAGACACCAAAAAAGAATTAGATAATTTTCTTTTAGTTACTAACTCATTACATAAAATATTAAATTTACTGTAGAAACAGAAACAAACTCTTGCATTCCATTTTTAGATTTTAATATAAAATTTGAAAAGATGTTTTGTCTTTTGCTTTTGAAATTTATAGAAAACCTACATCAACTGATGATATAATACCTCCAGATTCCAGACATTGTTATTCTCACATCGTAGCTGCATTTAGTTCTTTATTATTAAGACTTTTCATTTTTCTTTAGACCATGTTGCTTTTGAAAAAGAATGTTTTATCATTAAACAAATAGCAGTGAATAATTACTTTCTATTTCATGATTTAGATAGTCTTTTCCATAAATTCAGAAATAAATATTTTCTAATCTTGAACTTATTACATAAATCTCCTTCTACATCTTCTCTTTTAAATCCTCTCTATTCTTCTGTTTCTTTCATTGACTAAATTTTTTTTTGTGTCTCTCAGATTTTAAAAAAACATAAAAAAATGTTTTTACGCTAGAAATGTCTTAAAGTAAGCATCAAATTTCTTCCTTACATCATTCAAACGTCTACAAATTATCTTTAATGACTGAAATGCAGTTTATAGCGGTCAAACAGGACGAAGGATTAAAACCAGAACTCGTAAACATGTAAGAACAGTAGAAAAGTACAAAAATACAGATGTAACCAACACTTCATTTGCTTTTGCTTCTTATATTCTTACTTCCGGTCATTCCTTTTCTGCTAGTGCTAAAATCTTTTACATCTGCTGAGATAGGACTGTTATCTATAGGATTTCAAATCTTTTTGAATCAAATTGTTTCTGGAATGTACAGAAAAAATTACCAATTTGATGGAATTGACAGTTACATACTGTAGTTAAATGTGCAATGGTTAAAAAACTAGTTAAACGAAGTAGTTAAACTACATTTTGAACAACTTGTAGTTAACTCAACAACACTGTGAGCTGTTGACCACTTTTCGTGGCTAAAAAGCAGAAGTTCCGACGAAAATAAGCTGCGCTTTAATTATTACATGAATCTTCCGCTAAAGTTGAATTTCATGCTCATTAAATGTTTTAATTATGTTAGTTGAGACTCACAATATAACGCTTGTGTAAAATACTGTTGTGGCTTGTGTGGCATCGCGACATTTTGTCTAATTAAGTGCAAGTGTTGTTTTTTCCTAATTAAGGTTACCTCTTATCATCTGATTGTTATTACAACGTTTGACTTAATTAAAACAATCTTGTCAAATTAGTTTTTTTTACGATCGTTGTTCGATATTGCCTTCAGCTATAATCGATCTACAATTTAACTTTAGCGCTAAACTACGATGTTGATTAAATCAAAGTTGGGAAACTTAAAATGAACAAATTTCGAACACCTTCAGCTGTTATCATCGAAGTTTAGCACTTCTGAAATTAGTGGCCCAAATTTTCATCATAACTATAAAAAGTTACCCTTTTGGGGTAATAAATTCCCACCCCGTTTATTAATCATTCTGTTTACACACTAACATCCCCGTTTTCCCAAATATCAACAAAAGCTCCCTAAACTTAAATAGAGACGAGCAAAATTCTCGTTAATTACGAAAAAACTGCCATTGTCAACCGATTTCAATTGATAGCGTAAGAATCCTTTGGCAGGACCAATAGAAAGGCGCGTATATCCTTGTCAGACTCCCCTGGATGCGAAACAATGCTACCAACCTTAATTTATCACCCAGTGGGACTATTTCCTTCCTCACAATCGAAGTTGCCTTAGATTGAACTCTCAGATACTTGTCATCGCTCTTCTTCGATGACAAAGTCTTTTCAGTATTCAGGTCCTGAAACTCCTGAAAAATTCGATGTTTTGCGGGTAATTAGGGTATTATGAAAATTGCAACTTTATGCTGAAATGTCACGTGGCGTTTTATTTTGAATTACTCACAATTGCGGAGGATGTTGCGACGTTCCATTCTATACACGAATGGTTTCGAGTTTCAACACGAAAGCACACCGATGTACTGCATTACACTATACAGTTTGACTGTCATGAAAAGAGGTTTCAGCGAAATCGGGTTTATGAAAAATGTGATGGAATTTGCACATTGTTCAGCGAGTTTCAGCGCGTACAAATTAGATACCAGTTGCGACAAAATTTTCACACTGACTAAAATATTTAAATGACAACATGATAATGCAATTATTGATAATTAATTAAATTAATTAAATTGATAATTATTAAATTAATAATTAATTAAATTATCAATAATATGGAATACTATTTATTTACTTGAGATCTTCATAATTATTGTAATTTTGTACCTAATTTTTGTGAAGTAGTTCTTTACTTTCATCTTTTTTTCTAATTAAGAGTAAAACACATGGGAAATAGCACAGCCGAGATGTTTTCTCAATGACAATGACAATGCGAATGTCAAGTAAACAGATAATAAGAAGAAATAACCTAGTTGGGGATTTTTTTCATTCAATTTAAAAAAAATACTTATAGTTGATGCATTTTTCGAAAGAAATTTGACTAAAATTCTAAATATTTACAACACAGTAACAAGTAAGGACAGAGGCTTGTGATTGTGATAGATGTCTTATCTCTTTACTTACATTATCTCTTGAAAGTTGATAAAGACACTTAACAGAATAAGACAGTAAACTTTTTCTATGAGAAATAGAAATAGTGACTTTAATTGGTAATTTTACTAACAATGACATTTTACTTGAGCTTCTAGTGTTACTTCGATTTATAACGTCTACAATCTTATACTGATATACTAAAATGTTTAAAAGTGGGCTGACTTTTTAAGACCTTTCTATAAACCAAAGAATAGCTATTGTTTAATTTATGGACAGGCAAACCATCGTAAGAATGGATCTTGATTTATGACAGTTTTTTTCGCTAGATGTTTATCTGTCATAGATCAAGATACATCCTTACGGTGGTTTGCCTGTCCATAAATTGAACAACGGCTCTTTTTCGATTCATAGAAGAAGCCCACTTTTAGATATTTTGGGTATACAACTAAAAGCAAACATCTGTTGGCAACAGCTTCTTTTCGGTGTTGCTGCTGCAAAATTAGGAATGTCGCAAATTCTGATAATGCTAAGAGCTCAAGTAGGAGGTCTTTTTAATAAGATTTACGATTTAAGTTACTATTTATTATGGAACAAGTATACATACAGGTGTCTCAAAACAGGCGTACCAAATTGTTGATACACTGTCAATAAGAGTCCAAGGAGCACGAGAAAAATGTTTGAAAAATCTATATCTTCCAGTTTGACTAAAATATAACTTTTTGGTTACCTTTTTTTTAACTTCTAAAGTATATTTTGAGATCTGAAAGCCACAAGGAAAATATTTTTTATTTCTTATAATTTTTAAGATATAAGACCCCAAAGCTACCATTTTGACACTTAAAGTAAATTTAAACTAAAAGATCTTTGTATTTGACTGTCCAAACCCCTTTAATGAGTAACGTTTCCGTCTAGAGTTTTTGAGAGTACTCTATTACATTGTCCTTCTCCAAAAGATCGTTTATTTTAAACAACCTACCACAGTTTTCTTTATTTTTGTAATGTATTTTGTCTAAACCTTCTTTAATTTCTAGAAACTTTTTATGACATTTTTCAAACTACTGAATTTTTAGAGGATATTTTCTTGTTCTTCTTGCCGCCTTTTGTTGAATTTTTTTATAAGCTGGGTTTGTTCTTCTTTTTGGTACAATCTTTTTTTTATAATCTTTCCTAGTTTTTTTGGAATCTTTTTTGTTTTTTCTTCTACTCACAGCTTTGTTATTTATCTTACTACTTTTATAGAATCATATTTTATTTTTCTAGAATTTTTATGTTCTATGTGCAATTTTTTTGTTTTCCTAGAATTTTCATTGCTTGTCCTTTTTTTGAAACGCTATTTTTAAATTTTTTTAGATTTGTTTTTTGTTTTTTGGAAATTTTACTTAGCCATTCTTTTTCTTCTAATCGTCACTTTTTCTGTTCTTGTATAAAAAATTTTTTGAGCTTATAGGATATTTTATTGCTCTTTTTTTATTTAATAGACGTCTATTACCTTCTCGTACAATTTTTGTTTCTCTTCTTCCACCAAATTTCTTCCTCAAACTTTTCTAGAAATTTTTTTTAGAATGTTTTTGTGCTTTTTTTTGTTTTCTAGTCGACGTTTTTCAACTTGTAGTATTTTATTTTGCTTCTTTTTTAGCAATTACCTTTTCTAAAATTCTTGTTTTTTTTTCGAAGCGCCATTTTTGAAGCTCTTTTAGAAATTTTTCTGTTCTTTCAGAATTTGTTTCACTCTTCCAGATCTTTTTTTTTTTCAGAGACGCAAGATCTCACAATTTCTTCTAGAATTTTATTTTGTTTTTCTTTCTTTACCAATCGTTGTCTCCCAAATTTTTTTTTACAAAAATTGTTTATTAAGCTCTTTTAGAAATTTTTGACTTTTATTTTTCTCCAAAGGATGCAAACTCTACACAAATGGTAAAAGCAGTAATACCTGCTAAACAAATAGGCAAAAGATGCTAAGCTTTACTAGAGAAATAAGATACTGAAAAGAAGAAGTAGCGTGGGGGTGATAAACAACCAAAAAATTTTTGGTTTTTTAAAGAAGCAATGAAAAGTGTTAAAATTGCAGAAGAAGAAAAACTGAAATTTTCTAAAAAATATACTTCTTTGCCACTGGAAATACTGGAATAAGGTAGTGACTTGATGAAATTTGTTTGGTCGATATAGAAAGTTATAAGGGGACCAAATAATTATAAAACAATAAAATAATGTTATAAAAGGTGTTAATTAAGATTTAAACTTTTTGATTTCAAGATCTATGTAGTTTCTATATTTTTGCAGTCTGTTATAAAACTTAATGGACTTCTTTAAAAATCACAATTATTAGCTGATCATTACTGAGCGTTTAATTATGAGAAATTTTAGGCGAAAACTCAACAGATATTTTTTGTGTCTTACTCCCTTAACAGATAGTCTGAAAACATGTTAAGACTCTTTCCGCTTGCCAAACTATTGTCTAGAAAGCCAAAAATTTTTTAGAAACCAAAAGTGATAAAAGGAAAAACGCCTGTAACTTTGTCATTGTTTCTTTCTTATATATAAATGATATAAATGCTCAATAATGATAGCTAATTACTACGGCTCTTAAGAAGTTCATAAAGTTTTATGCCAGACAGACTAAAGAAAAATATAAACTGTATACACGATTGGTGTTTCAGTGCCAGTTCTGGCTTCTTCAGTATCTAGAAAAAATTTATTGTTTTATATTGCGAAAAATGAGTTAGAGAACCATTTTTGAAAAACAAAAAAGTTTAAATTCTGATTAACATCTTGCGAATAATTATAAACAAATTATAAGAGAATAAAATTATATAGAAAACTAAAATTTGAGAATTGAAAACATTAATCTACCGAATAATTAATTAGTTTTAACTGATATTTGATAAAACCTACAGTCACAAGTTAAATTTTGTAAGATACAGAACACAAATTGTAGTTATATGCTTTTTATTTTTATAGTTTTAAGTTTGGTGTTTATAAAGAATGTGGACAGTTCAGAATTCAGGAAAAGCTATTTTCGGGTTTTTACTTTTCAGCACTGAAATAATTGCAAATTTGTTTGTTTCTCGATTTAAATTTAGTTGTCGCCACCTCGCCCTTGACTTATTTCAGGCATTAAATCTGTCATTTGGTCGTAATAATTTTTTGCGGATAATTAATTTGCTCTAGAAACAAATACCCTAGCTATAATTCCGGCTACTGGCGCCATAAATAGAAACATAAATAAACGATGAAAATATAAATGTCAAAGACAGACCTCCCCAATCGAAGATTGCCTGTCAGCCTTTTCGATAATCACAAAATTAATGTTTTGTGCCGATCTAGCTCTGACGTTTATTAATCTGAGCGAATTTTGGGAAACAATGAAAAAAGCTCTCGACTCTCAACTTTTCGTTTAATTGACAGCCTATAAACATCGATTGGCCTCTTGATGGCCTCTTTCTACCTGATTGTTTCGCATTCTTCGGACGCAACCAGGCGGGCTCTCCTCTTCTTCAGACAATGACTTGTCTGTTTGTTTGACAAACGTCTTTACATGCAACAACTATCGATCGTATGATAATTCCGACGTGATTTACGTGCGATATTGAAGGATCCGACTCTAAGTACCGATTAAATAGAGGAATTTTTTGGGAGTGGATTGATTTCATTTTGAGTTCGTTTAGACGGCATAACTCACTGCTAAGTTCCTAACGACAGTTTGAGTGTTTATTCTGGTTTTTAGAGCTCGGCTGACTCCTGTACGACTTCAAAAAGGCATTAAAGTCGTAAAAGAAAAAGGACATAAATTCTAGAGCGTCCCGTGTGATTATTTAGGAAATTTAACGAGGAGTTTTACTCATAATGTGCATTAACAATAATTATAGCCGATCCGAGAATATCTCAAAATAAAATCACCTCAAACCTGTTCTCCAGAAGCGTAGGATTATAATTAAAATAATAACATAGAGTTGTGCGCTCGCTTTAATGTCCCGTCATTAACAAACGGCTCTCCAATCGAAATTACCAAATCCCGCCTTTCTATTACTTTAACGTTATTTTTCCCGAAACGACTTTGTAATTTCGGCGGCCAAATTGCGGGTGGTGTTATCGTGCGAACGCTGGGGTTTTTTAAAGAGGTGAAAATTTCCCTTTATTAAATTATGGCCTGATAAAGGGACAAAAACATACAAAAAGCACTTATCTCATTCTGGGAGAATAGCTAGAGAAGTCGTTTGTGGATGGGCCTAATTGTCAGTTTTCACTGCAAACCATTCATCTTTATGAAGTTAACAACTTGGGGACCGAAATCCATTTTAAAACTACCTGCCTCGGCACCCTATGCTTATCATATTATCTGCTGGGACCCCCACGGTATAACGCCTTTTACGAATCCCTTAAATATTTCACGGAGACTATGGCTTTTTAATGGCGGCACCTTGGAGACGAGAAAATGAAAAAAGAAATGGCTTGCATAGTTTATAAGACAAGACAATCACTAAAATGGGGGTTCTGTATCACATAGTGGCAGGACAGGGCCGTAGCTACACAATTTTTATTTTTCTCTTCTTTAAAATGCTTGGTACTTGAGTAGATACTGTATTAACTAGAAATTAATCAATTTTTTTCTAATTTTAGAATGAAAGATGACATTTTACTAATTTTGAAATTTAGTGAAGTAATTTTACTAATCCTAAAAGCCTACGACGACACATTAATTCTTAACAAATTAATAATATATTTAAATAAAATATTTTTTTTGTAACCTGGGTAACTAGTGGCTAAATTGTATTAATTTTTGAAGGCGGAAGCGACATTTCTTTTGATCTGTTTTTAAATAACAGCAGTGACAACAATTTTGAAAATTTGAGAGAATTTTGGAGAACGAGGCAACAATTAACATTTTACTAATTTGAATACATAGTTTTACTAACTTTAGAAGTCGGAGCTGATATTTCTTATCAGTTTTTAAATCAATACTTAACATTTTACTAATTTTCGAAGCTAGGGGCAACATCTAACTAATTTTGGAAATAGGAAACATGATTTTATTATTGTTTAGATGCTTAAAACGGCATTTATCAATTTTTAATAAGTCAGTTACATAATACAACATTTTTTGTAGCGTGGGGAACTTGGAGCACTATTTTACTAATTTTTTAAAGATGGAGGCATCATTTTATTAATTTTTGGAGGCGCGAGCAACGATCGACATTTTTTTTTCTTACCAGTTTTTAAATATTAAGGATAAGGATAAGGGCGATATTTTCTTTCAGTGTTAAAGTCGTAGGACATTTTTGCGAGAAGAATATATCTATTTACTAATTTGAAGATGTAGTGTAGAAGCCAGAAGCAATATTTTTTGTGTGTTTTGGAATAAGTAAAACAAAGGCAACATTTTTTGTAATTTGAGAAACCGTAGGTAACATCTTACTAATTTTCGAAGCTTGAAGCAACATTTAGCTAATTTTGAAAACAACGCAAACATAATTTTTACTAATGTCGGCATTTATCATTATTAATAAGTCATTATGATAATGCAACATTTTTTTGTAGCCTGGGGAACTTGGTGCCATATTTTTCTAATTTTTGGAGATAGAGGTAACATTTTACTAATTTTTAGAGGTGGAAGCGACATTATTTTATTCTCATCAGCCTTTAAATACATTGGAACTTCTGTAATCCGACAAACGTTTTGCAAGGCGGTGTCGGACTGTCAAATTTGTCGGCTTACAGTAGGACTGGGCGATACCTGTTTTTAGGTATCGGATATTGATACCTGCAAAGTATCGTAAGTATCGAGGTATCGGAAGTATCGACGTATCGGAGGTATCAAGGTATCGGGGGTATCGAGGTATCGGGAAGTATCGAGGTATCGGAGGTATTGCGGTATCGAGCTAGCGGAAATATTGAGGTATTGGAGGTATCGCGGTGTCGAGGTATCGAAGACATCGAGGTATCGTAAGTATCGAGGTATCAAACTATCGGAAGTATCGGGTGGCGATAAATAAATATTGCATCAAATAGCTTGTGAATTCGTTTGTTTTCATCAAAATAGCTTGTGTTTCCAACATCCAAAGCACTCTGAATAGGATATTCATTTATAGCCACCCTTTATCAAGGTATCGTAGGTATCAAAGTATCGGAGATATCAGAAGTATCGGAGGTATCGAGGTATCGGAAGTATCGAGGTATTGCAGGTATCGGAGGTATCGAAGTATCGGAGGTATCGAGGTATCGGAAATATCGATACTTCGATACCTGATTGCAGTCGGTATCGGTGTACGATACCTGAACAGGTATCGATACCTTCTGTAAGTATCAATACTTTTCCCAGCCCTAGTTTACAGAGTACTGTCATAGACACCCTATAATTCGGAATTTTTTGCAAGCAAGTACCTTGTAATCCGACCAATTACAAATGAAAAGTGATAAGATTCTATTTGAACTACAAATCATACTACATATAATATGTTGAATTATGTACTGTAATAGGCGAGTAGGATTACAAGGAGCGTCAGATTGCCCGGATTACCGGGGGTCCACTGTAATAAGGATAAGGATAAAGGCGATAACTATTTCTTTTCCAGTGTTAAAGTCGCAGGACATTTTTGCATCTATTTACTAATTTGGAAATGTAGTGTCAATATTTTTTGTCAGTTTTTGAATCGGTAAAAGCAAAGGCAATATTTATTTAATTTGAAAAAGCGTAGGGAACATTTTGCTAATTTCGTAAGCCGTAAACGATATTTTAACAACTTTTAAGCTGCTGAAGGTGATATTTTTTCTAATTTTGTGAACCGATTACATTTATTTTTAACTGTTTTAAAATATATTTTAACAAAGGTCATATTTTCTTCCAATTTTAAAACTATAGACCATTTTTGGGAGTCTGAAGCAATCTCCACCATTCTATCGATTTTGAATTTCGAAAACAAATTTTACTAATTGTAGAAGTCGTTGAAGATGACGTTTCTTTTAAATCAATCAAAGACAATAATCTAAAAACCGGAGGCCACATTTTACTAATTTTTTAAGCTGGAAGTAACTACCACTCATTTCGAAAAATGAAAACTATATTTTGGAGCCGATAAATATGATCTTCTTCTTTTTGAATCATTTTTTACTCTGCTATCAGTTTTTGAATTAATAACAGCAAAGACGAAATGTATTTTCTTCTAATTATCTTATTCAAAAAAAAGAAATAGAAAAGATGCGCAGAAGCAACGGTCATAGTAAAGTTGTTAGTATGACAATAAATAAATTTAGGTAGTTATGTTGTGGACCAAATATGTTTTCAGATAATTAAGGCATCACTGTTTTATTTCAATTACAAATTCCCATAAGTTTATAATTTTATTTATCTTATTTTAAATTAAAAAAATGCAATGTAATCGCTTTGACAGCTGACAAGTAATTGTTGAGGTTATGGTACTACTCCTACCGAATTAGTTTGATAGGCGCCATCTACTAGCAACAAAACAAGAAGTATTAGAAGCATCACATCTAAAGCTGGGCATACTCGATAATTAAAGTCTTTTCATATAAATTTTGAAGCGTATGTTGGACATTTGTTTTCCCAGTTTGTTGCTCTAATTCCAACAAGCCTTTCGAACATTGTTTGATATTTTTTTAACTTAGCATTCATTC
Source organism: Tribolium confusum (assembly GCA_029207805.1). NCBI lineage: Eukaryota > Metazoa > Arthropoda > Insecta > Coleoptera > Tenebrionidae > Tribolium > Tribolium confusum. The sequence continues at coordinate 6,766,991 of JALGAY010000004.1, forward strand.
ATTTACATATCGTAAATCTGACGGGGCACAATTAATCATAAGCTGCAGATTTCATCTAGTTTAAATTTATAGTAGAGTTGGCTGTATGTCGGCGGCAATAAATAACACGTTTAATGTATTCTAGATTAGCCATTTTTCCTTATTGTAAGCGTAATTTTCATTGTTTGGGTGTATTCTTCGCGTTCGGTCAGTAACAATGGGGGTCCGAAACGTAGTAAAAAGCCGCTCCTTTCATCGAATCCCTCAACTAATTACAAGAAGCCGTCTGTTGGAAATTGATGGCAAAGTTGAATAGTTTGGTGTTATCGCGTGTTTAGGTTATCGTACGGTCACAATTTTCTTTGACAAAGCTTTGGGAAAAGCGTTCACAATTGCCGATTCAGTTGGGGGAAGATTACCAAACACACTCGAAAAATAATTAAATTCGGATAATAACGAGCCGTTTCAATTTGGTTAAATAAAAATTTAATTTGAATAATGTTCTTGGGTTTCATGATCGTCGACGACATAAAGCACCAGAGAACTGGTTTTCGACAAACAATACTTAATCAGTACGTTGAACGTTTATATAATGTTTTATAAAGGGAAAACAATGTATAATTTACAATTCTATTCCAGATTTTTATATGTAAATTTTTCGTTATTAATAACGTGCTCGATTCACATGACGGCATATTGTGCTTGATGTGAATAATGCAATTTCGCTGAATTTTAATTGAGACGAAGCCTTATCGATGCATCGACCTCAAACAATACACGAGATGATACACTCAACATAAATATTTCAAATCATCTTTACTAATTATAGCAGTCCATTCACAAAGAATTTTATCAACAAGGCCATCACAATATTTTTATTTCTGGATCAAAGCATCAAACGCCAGATTATATCACATGACTCAAATTTACTCACACCCTCGATGAAGATAGCATCTTTTAATTTGTCAAAGGGGACAATTAAGTGCATCTTTGATGCAAAATCTTGATAAATAGGGGCGATTTTGGCTCTACCAGGCAGTGACGTAGCAATAGAGGCACTTTCAAAAAAATTTATGTCACTATTAGAATTGTCAAGACAAAAAAAGTAGATGAGAAATGTTATCTTCGCTTTCTAAAATCAGAAAGAAATGTCTATTTATCTGCTCCAAAAGTGCTGAAATCTCGTCTCCGATTTTTAAAGTTACTAAGATGTTATTTTTGATTTCAAAAATTAGTAACACTGCTTCCTGTTTGCCAGTTTGTTGTTGTTAGTTGCCTCCGGCTTCTAAAATTAGTTCTAAAATTATTGGTTAGTGGGAAATTTTTTAGGCTTTTATTGTGCATTAAGCATTGGGCAGCAATAGGCATTTTTCGGCATTATTCGGTTTATTACAGCTTCTTATAATGTTAGTCTACTTAATTCTGTCCGGACTGTATCTTAATAAATGTTATTAAAGTACAGCTAATTGATATTTAATAAATCACTACTTAACGTATGAGAATAGAAAAAAAAGTGCTTCAGGGCTGTAATCTAGTTTTGATTATTGTCTACGGTAGAAAGTTAGCTGCTTGGGCCTCTAGATGATTTTGTTTTTTAATCTAGTTGTTAAATGCTGCTAATGTTTGCAGAATCGTTTTTATTATATTATTGATTTAATTTTAGAATGATTATAGAATTTCTTTAAATTGGGCTAAATGTTATTTCTACTCCTTGAACCTTATTATCATAAACTGTACAGAAACAGCTTGATTGTTTATATGAAAATTAGGGTTTTAGCGAACCGCTCCACAGTGCGTTTCTTGCCTACCAAAAATAATTACTGTATTTTGAAAAAAATTATAATTTTAATTTTGTCAGCTTATTTTAATTTTCTTTTGTACTACATTTTGTAGTTTTTGATTTCATTGTTTATTATACCGCGTGTTGGTTCCTAAAAAGCTCTAAAATGCCCTAAAAAGCTCTAGAATGCCTTAAAATTGAAAAACTATCGTTTTTAAATGTTTTTGATCGCTTTATTTACCTACTTGTAAAAATGAAATGTCAATTAAATTTATAAATGTTTTTTTTACATGCCAAAGCACATTGTTATCAAATATATTCATTAATAACCCGAAAAATGTTGAAACTGATTTTTTTCTTGTCAGGATTTGATACTGATTCCAACAAATTTTCAAATTTCAGACATCAAGTATTCTTCTTATTTTTGTGACTAGCTGCGAGTTTTTTTTTTAATAAATAGTCTCTATACTAGGTGTCCTAGAACTGGCGGATCAGCCGTAAACTATAAGTTCATCTCTTCAACCTAACACCAAATTCCGAAATTTTTTTTTTTTAAGCTATATCGTTTTCGAATTACAATAAATTCTATTTTAACCAATCACATAGTAAATATTAATCCTTGTATTAGTAAAGGTAATATTCATGTTACTAGGCAATGAAATTCATATTTATTATTTGGTTGACTGTAATAACTAAATTGTCAAAGTGACAAGTGTCAATTTTGTCAAGAAGGTTAGTTAGGCTTAATTTCATTGCCTAGTAGTATGAATATTATCATTACAATTAGTATTTATTATGTGATTGGTTAAAATAAAATTTGCTGTAATTTGAAAACGATAGAGTTTAGAAAAATATTTTTTCGGAATTTGGTATAAGTTGAAGAGAGGAACTTGTAGCTTACGGCTGCTCCGCCAGTTTTGGGACAACCTGTATATTGTTTTGGGGAATTTGTCTCGTTCTTTGACCTCTAAATCTATAACCTAGCTCTCTACTTAAGTAATGATCAGTTAATAGTGTCTTAATTATTATTGATTTTTAAACTGTTATAACAGTATAACAACTTGTTAATCAATGAATAAAAATTCAAAACTCTTAAATCATTAACTTGTTTTCGGAGACCTTTTCTGAATTTTTTTTTAACATTTTTGGACTTACAAACGAACATTATTTTTATTATAATAAAATAATATTTGGGTTATAATATAACGAAAGTTTTTGGTAGGTCTCTTGGCTCTTGCATTTTGTATCTCATATTATTATTGTATTTTTCTATAACGTACTCATTAGGTGAATTCGGAGGAGTAATTTATAACCGGGTTTTACGGTATATTTTAACTTGGCGGGCGCAAGTTCGGCCAGACTAGTAGATGAATTTATCTATAGTCTAATTCGGCCAGTCATTAGCATGGGGTAGAATTAAAGATTTAGTCGGATTAGGATTTAATGGTTTGACCACTGTTAACGTGATTATGATAAATTTGATAAATTACATTTTCTTTATTTAAAAATCAATTGATTTTTTGAAAATAAATTCAGATCAGCTGTGGTAAAATTCTTTAGTAAAGACAACCACTAGAAACTGACTTCCTCAAAATTTTGGTTTTTGTGGTTACGATTTTGCTTGTTTCATTACAAACCCCGCTGAGTGACCGGCCGAACTGACTAGTTTTTGGCCGAACTGGCATACGTTCTTTTAGCTAACTGTGTTTCTAAGAAATTTATTGACGCTCTTGTTTCAGTTTTAAAAAAATACTTGCTGTTTTAGGAGGATGACAGTGTAATAATTTCGGTGTAAAATTTTGCGAGTTTTTCCCAAGCCAGAATTAGGTTGAAACGGTCGATAAGTTGTGTGAAGCACCTCATAAAGCCATTTCTGCGATTTTTATGCAGATATTATACTTATAGTGTATTGTAATTTACGATCGAACTAAAGCAACTTGACAATGCGCCAAGTGAAATTATGGTGAAGCGCCATAAAACGAAGATATTTCACATTTCGGTCTTATAAATTAGTAATTCGTTGCATGTGAAACCTCAGGAAAGAAATTGGCTGGGAGTGACTTTTAAAAAGCTCTTCTAATTATAAATGTCTGTACAAGTTAATTCTATTTAGCTAATGTACCCCTTTCTAAACGACTTATTTAACAAAATAAAAAGAGCGATGTACAAGAAGATTGCATTAAGGGAAATTTAATTACGTTTTCGTAATGACTGTCTTCGAGTTGAAAATTCGATAAACAATTGCGGATGATTAACTCAGCCAAAATAAAGTTCTCGGTCGTCTAAAAATACTCGCGGGTTATCGCGGGTTTTAATTACGCTGTTATTGTAAAACACGATCTTAATTGTTGAAAGGGGACGACATACATAAATAAAAGAAGCTAATAAAATAAATCAGATTATTAATTGCGGTGATAAATCGGAAAGGAAGCAAACAGAGAGTTCTAAATATTTTTTGAGATAACAAGGAAGCTGGCATTTGTAAGACGATCCTCGACCGGTAACTTTATCCGAATCAGTTCGAACCGACTTGAAAGAGAGTTGGCAAACGTTGAAATGTTAATTCCCATCCATGCCATGGCCGGAAATTTTTTAAAGAACGCGTAGGAGACGATGATGTTGTCAAAACTTCAAACAAGTGTTGTCGAGCATTTTAATTCCTTTTTATTTGACTTTACCCGAAGTTCATTGTTGTGAATTAATTTGGTGGCGTTTTTACCACGTCAGGTAGGTCGGACTGCGAGGGTTGTTTTTTAAAATTATTACCCCCAGCCGGTTTTTACCTGTTTCAGATGTTGTACGTAGTCGAAATGCATTTGTCTGTTTATCTTAAATAGAAGTTTAGAACGCAGGATGATGTCTGGGCTACATTAAAAAGCACTTAACAGTATAAGGTTCTAAAAGGTTTCTGTTTCGAAGGCCATAAATATATGATGGGTTTGTTTCAAACATGTGTCTTTGGATGCAGTTTCCGAAACGGTGCCTCATTTAGACCAAACGCTCTTATTTGCTTTAAACACGTGATAATTGACTGGAAATGGACTTTTTTCTCTAATGGATCAAAGATGTAATGTTACATCAAGAGAGGTCTATTAGAGGGTGCACTGGCTATTTTCGGATGACTTAGCTAGGGTGCTGAGAACCTTAACGTATTACGTTCTCACTGCCGGAAATCTCACTGAAAAAAATTGAATTGTTGATGTTTGAAGTATTTGTATAGAGATAAAATAGTTCTGAGTAAATATGAACTAAATAGATATTTTGCCAATTGAAGGAGAGGGGGAATAAAGCGACTTAAGTCGTAACTTGCCGCGTCTAGATTGCGTACTTTACTGATATTAATAGCCCGGGTAGCTCAGTCGGTAGAGCATTGGACTTTTAATCCAAGGGTCCAGGGTTCAAGTCCCTGCTCGGGCGGCTATTTTTTTAATTTTTAACCCGAGTTTAATGTTTCGATTTTCAAATATATCTTTATGACTAAATTCAACTTATTATTTGCTTTCTTAGTGGTTATAGACTGATAGAAAAATACAAAAAAAAAAAAAAATGGTTGCAATATGAGGCTGCCAAAATTTTTTGGGTAAAAACAGGCTTTTTGAATTTTCTTTTTTTTTTACTTTTTATTTTGAAGGTTACTTATTTACCAAAAAAATTCTATTTTAGGCTTTGTAACTTATACATTTTTTTAAAAAAGGTGTCTAAACCAAGTTTTTTGGTAAAAGCTTTAAATTTTTAATAAAAAAAGACTTTAAAGTTTACGTAAAACGAGAACCGATTTTAAGATTTTTTTAATAAAAATTGAAATCATGTTTTTTATATATGGTATTCTTATAGAATATTTTTTTATAAGAATGTGTCAAAAAGTCCAATTTTATTTTTTTTTCAATCACCAATATTTTCCAATTTTGAAAAAAGGACTAACTAAAAATTAATTCATTTTTAGTCTAAAAGAATTGAAAAACTAAATTCTGAATTATTTTTTCTATAGTTGATGCATTACTGGAAGAAAATCTGACTAAAGTTGCAACCGCACTTATCGATTGAAAGGAAAAATGTCGTTTTTTTTGATATAGTCATAACGGATCTTAAAACATCTCATTTTTTAAATATTTGGTTTTTATAAACAATAATCACAGAACTCACCAATTTGACTACATTTTGAGTTAGAAATTTTACGTTTTTTTATTTAAATTCTTAAAGCATTTACTAAAGTAAATTTTGAAGATTTTTTTTCTTTTTATTAATTATGATACCGCTTAAAACAGCCATTACCTGAAACAACCGAAAATGGTCTTTGATTCAGAATAGATATATTTGGCTTTAACTTCATTTATAAAATATTTTCTTAATATTATTAAACGTTTTTTTATTATTTTGTGTCAAACTTTAGTTGCATCTTTCGGCAACGCCTCGAGTTGTACGTTTTAATGTTGTATTATTACCGTAAAAACCACTCATAGCATCTCTGTTTTGTTAGATGTATAATACAATAAAATATAATAACAAAAAAAGATTTAATTCTGCTTCTAATTGCATCTCTGGGTGAAAATCTAGCTAAAGTTGTAAATAATTATAACAATTAAATTGTTTAAAAACTAATAAGTTTATTGTAAAAAGGTCCGTCAAACCGATTTTGGCTTTCAGTAGTTCTATTCTTATAATTATTTACATCTTTAGTAATTTTTTACTCTACCAACATTGGGCGATATAGCCAATGAAACAATGGGCGAATTGGCTCTCGAAAAATAATAGTATATTAAGTATGGAGAACGGTAAGGAATGCTTACCGTTCGAAGACAATTGTTTGGAGGAGGAGCGAAGCGACGACTCTAATTATTGTCTGAGAACGGTAATCCTTAACGTTCGACATGCTTATAACGTTTTTTGCGCGATTGGAGTTTCTAGAATAATAATAATAATAATTTATATCAATACATTTGTGATAATCGGGGAGATTGAAACTGAAAACTTTGGGTGGCTGTTCCATGGTTGCTATGGTTTTGTTCCAAACAAGTAAAATTGTCTTTTTGATACAATCATTCCTACATAGTTCTGTTTTGTGGTTCCGTTTTCGAAGCAAATATGAGCGATAGTGATGATCTACCGGATGATTTAGAAGACGCTTGGCAAGAAGGATGTTCGGCAAAAATTCCAGAAAAATCTAAAGTCCGATATGAACAGACATACAAGTTGTTTAAGGAATGGCGTAAAGCAAAGAAGATTTCTGTAAATGAAAAGAGCTTGTTAGCGTATGTTGTGGTGAGAAGTGGACACTTGAAGGCCCCAGGCAGTTTATGGGCGGAGTATTCTATGCTGAAGAGTACAATTTTTCACCATGATGCTATCGATATTTCTAAGTTTGCTACATTAATTGCTTATCTTAAGAGAAAAAATATTGGATATCGGCCTAAGAAGGCTAAAATTTTTACCAAAGAAGACATAGAAAAATGCTTGAATGAAGCACCAGACGAACAATTTTTAATTCAAAAGGTATGTTGTAGATGATGAGGTGGTACATCTGAGTTTTAAGGAAACAATATATTTGCAGGTAGCAATGATATTGGAAGTATCGGGCGCTTGTAGACGATAGGAATATTTCAATATTAAAATGAGTGACATAGAAGAACATGAAGAAATATTTATAGTAAATATTCCAAATACAAAAACGAATATTCAGCGAAAGTTCACAGTTATTAATAAAGAAAATGAAGCAGTTCATTATTTGGAAATACTTCGAAAATACATAAGAATTCAACCAAGCAACCCAACGTCAGATCATTTATTTCTGAACTATCGAAATGGCAAATGCACTAGGCAAGTCACAGGAAAAGGCACAATTGGAGGCTGGCCGTCAAAAATTGCAAAGTATTTAAAGTTGCAAGCCCCTGAAGGTTTTACTGGACACTCGTTTCGACGCACATCGGATACACTTTTGGCGAATAACGGAGTTGATGTGTTGGGACTAAAAAGACATGGTAAGTGGCGTTTATCAACGGTGGCCGAGAGTTACGTGGAAGATTTCCTCCAAAACAAAATTGAATTTGCTCATAAAATTTTACACAGTGATGTTGGAGGACTATTACAACAACCTGGGACTTCTACGTCGGAAAGTATGTCTATTAACACTAGAAACTCAAATGCGAGTGGTATTACTACTATTAATTATAATAATTGTACATTTAATTTTAATAAATAAATCGCAAATTGTTTTTTTTAGATTTAATTGCTTACTGTTCACTGAACGGTAAGTGAATTACTTACCGTTTTGTTACACGTAGCAACCAGTAACAGCAACCTACCGTCGTGGAAACAGGCACAGTAAAGTGATAAAAACAACCAATCGCGCAAAAAATATATAACAATTTCAGGTAATCAAAATCTGACCTAACCTGATGTGAAAGACAACAGTATTATGACAATAACTGAGAATGTAAAGATTGTCTATATTTGGATGAATTTTATGGCTTTGACTTACAAACTAGTTTATGAGGGATTTAATAAGGGTAGTTGTAAAGATAAGTAAACCCTATTGTTACCAAAGCGACAAACTGGTCACTCGAAGGAGACACACAACAGATGCCATGCGTCGGATCTTTACAATCCACTTAAAATTCAGGGGCTGGGGTTTCTTTATCGGTCCGAAAAGTTAATTCCTCTCTTGCACTATAAAATTCATCCAAATATAGACACACTTTAGTGCTTGGATATTAGAATGAAAAAGACTTTGACTATGGTCTATTCATTCGATGTCATGGAGTTGTCTTATAAAAGTTAATAACAGCGCTTTTCAAACGAAAGCCAAGTTATTATGAACGAAAAAATTGAAAATTTTGGAAAGAGGAATAAAACCCATAGCTTTGTTTTATTTATAACAGGTTCGTCAAAGTTATTTTGGCTTTTAAGTAGTTTTATTATTATAATTATTTACATCATTGGTAAGATTATCTTTCAGACATTTATAAACTATACGAACTTTGATTGTAACAGCTAAAATTGTAGTTTTTTTCTAGATCAATAACTCAGTTTAATTACATTTTTGGAAACGTTTATTTTTTGATAAAACAATATAGTTGCACTACTCGGCTACGCCTTGAGTTTGAAATTTTACTTTTTCTTAAAATTCCTTTATTATTACAATGAAAATTACTTATGTCTTTATTGGGGTAATTTTAAGTTGAGATACTATCGTTGGTATCGCAAATTTTAATACTTCTCCGTAGCAACATCTAATAACTTCGAATTCTTTTGATTTTCCATGGAAATGAAGATACTACCGGTATTATCTCAACTTGAAATTAGCCCATTGATTATTAAAGATAGTATTGAACATAATGACAACACTTGAATGTTTTTTTTAAGATTATTAACTGCAACAATCGAAAATGGTTTATTCAGTTTTATCCAATCCTAATTGCATTTATGCAATAAAATAAAACTCAGTTACGAAGAACTGGTATAGTTCAACAAAAGATATGTGAGCTGATTTTTTAAGTCCTCTCAATAAACAGAAGCATTAAAATTATTGCAGTTACCGCAAACCTCAAATAAACCATAAAACACTTATAAAATTTGATTAGAGGTGTGCACATTTGCACATTTAACAACGACCTTGACAGGGTTTGCTTACATCTTTTAATAGTTCCGAGAAATGGAAACCCTCATAAATTAAGTTTTATGAGTGGTTTTACGGTTTGCGGTAACTGCAATTATTTTTATGCTTCTGTTTATTGGGAGGGCTTAAAAAGTTAGCTCACTTATCTTTCGCTGAATTATATATAACACATTATTGTTAAATATGGGATTTTGGTGGGTCGGTTCAATGGGAACAAGTTAACCTAAATCATAGTTATAATAAACCGAAATATATTTTATGTGGGTACTATATAACCAGGTTGTATTATTTTTAATTATTCGCCTAATTAATGGTTCGCCAAAGCGGTGCTTGTTCTAAGTACTTATGTTCTTACAATTATTTTGATAGCACTTTAGTCAAATTTTCTTCAAGAAATAATTTAACTATACAAACTGGGTATGGCAGTAAAATAGAATGATTTCTGAGTGAGTACTGAGCTCCAGATATCGGGAGTTTACGTGTAAATCTCTGAAGTCCACAAACACAGGACGGTAACAGAGAATTTACAGAGTGTTAATAAAATTTCTTTCAGGTGTAATAGAAGTTACCAAAAATATAAATTTTGGTCTTTTTCTAGCTAGTTTTTTTATGTAACTTCTCTAACACCGAGAGAGATGAATACTATTCGATGGATCGTGAATTAGTACGTGCCTTTTACTTTGACAAAAAGATGGATGAATCTATCAAAGACAAATTGTTTTACAATTTTACAACACTATTAGTTTTCTAATACAGACGCAGTATTTGTACTCAAGGAAAATGAAGCAAAATATGATAAATTTTGTTTTCTTGTTTGTATGTTGGCAGATCTAATTTCTTTTGATAATTTTTTTCTTTAAATGTTTTTTTTATTATATGTTTACCTGCAATTTGCTATCTAGGTGATACATTCCAGGCTCAATGCAGCAAAGCCCTTGACCTGCCTTGGAATTAGATCCCCCTAAACCCGATCACTTAAATAAAACCCTCTCCTATTAAATAACTCTCCCACGAATTCCTCTATAAGACAATATCATCACGCCGCGATAACGCTCCAACCACATCATCGTAAGCCGCCAAAGCATTGTTTTTCTCATTCTGTATTTATTACCCGCGTTATGGCACAGTTTAGCATTACTTTATTAACCAATTATATTTATTTCGATTTATTGCCTCGATTCAATTTAGCGCAAGCGGACAAAACCGCCCCCGGATTTCGGCGAAACGTCGCCGGCTTATTTATCGGGTCCTCGACCTACCACCCTCAAATTTTTTTGAGATAAATAATTCAAGTGCAGAGTGCTAGACTGATTTATTTGGCTTTTGTTGCAGTTTCTGGAATCTAATAAGAGACGTGTCGGATGCGATGTGACAGAAGATGCGTTTGTGGTGGCTGTGATGTCAGTGTGCAGCAGGCCTTAGACGCAGCCCCCCGTTACCATGGCCTCCAATGGCCTGTCAGTTCTGATATTGGCATTTTTCCTCGCTGTGGCTGCCACTAATCAAGGTATGAAATATGTAGTGATGAGAAACACGCTTCATTCTTTATTGATTTGACATGAGGATTTACTTGATAGGACACGAAACATTGCCTTTTTGGGCAATTAGAGGACAAAGGGAATTTTTCGGTGGGTGGACGTAATTACACTCTTCAGTTTTCAAAGTTTTGATTATATGTCTAGTAGATAGTTTTTCTGATGAACAATAAACGAGTAATCAAACTATTTACGGTCTTATTTCTCGTGATAGAAGATTTTATCGATAAAAGCCAATTTATCTAGACTAGTTGGTAATTTTTTTTGGTGTACATCAATTTCAAAATTTGTCGTTTAGAGCTTTTTTATGACTTGGGTAATAACATGTCTGTTATCTAATCGTTTCAAAGTTATTAAATAAAAATGTTATTTCCTGAAGATGGTATTTCCGGAAAGATTTTATGAGGGAACCAAAACAGGAAAGTCAACAATTAAAATACAAGCACCCATCTACCGGAAGTTGCTACTAAAAGGTAGACTTTGAGAAAATGCAGTTGTGTTTAAAAGGAAGGTGCGAAAATAAAAAAGAGCGATAAGGGAAGGAAACACTTGTGTCATCAACTAAATGTTGACTCTGATCTCATTTTAAATTCTAGAAACTAGAAATGCAAAAAATTAACTAACGAAGTGTTACAAATATCGAATGACAGTAGGGTACTTGACTGATCTCTATTTTTGATTGAAATTTAGTGCAAAATAAAGATTAATGAAGATGAATAAGTACTTTTATTTGAATAAAAGAACTAAAAATTTAGAAATTTAGAAATGTGTAGAAATGTTTTGATTTTCTTAAACAAAGTGCATTTTTAACAGATGCTAGTCACGTGAACTGAAAAGTGCATGATGACGTCATGTATTACACTATTTACTATTGGTTGGATTATTAGGCGTCTTGTGTAGGCAACCACCAGCTCCGTGGTCATCGGTGCATTTCAGAGCTGGGGTTGCCTAATCAATAACGAAAAAAATGTTTGCTCAAGAGCAAAAATAACACTTTCCGCCATATGTTTAAGGCTTCTATGACCAGGGTTGCCAAACTTTCAATATCGAAATAAAGGATATTGATGAAGGCGTATCTAGGATTATTTTTTAGGGAGTGCGAAGAGGATTGAGTTTACATTTTTTTTATCATCTTATTATATAAGATGACCAAATTACTTACAATGAAACGGAGGACACAATGAAATATCATTAAAAAATTATTTTATTCATTGGAACAATAATACACCATAATATGATAAATGTAAAATAAAATAAAAAATAATAATAATGCAAATAAAAAAAGTGTCGAATAAACCTTATCTTATATACTGCTCTAAACCAATTTTGGCAAGCTTTTAATGACAAGTTTTCTTTTTATTACTAGTGCAATAAAGATTGTTTTGCTACCAAATGCAAGTAATTTATGGTCGTTAGACCTTACGATGTTTTCTGAGAAAACTCCGGATCATGCAGATTTGTCACCACTTTTAGGTAGATTTGGTCTGCCCAGGGAGGTTTTCTCAGATAACATTGAAGTGTCAAACAACCATAAATTAGTTGCGTTTGGTAATAATACAATCTTTATTGCACTAGTAATAAACAGACGACTTGCCTTCAAAGTCAGCTATACCAAAATTGGTTTAAAACAGTATTTTTACTAATTATTTAAATAACTTATTATTTAAATAAGAACTTATCAACTGAATGAGTATTTTTTATCAATATATCATATTCTAACAATATATTTCTAATAATAAAGGGAAGGACATTTAGGAGGACACTTTTTAGAGGAGGACATAGCTTATGAAAGAAGGACTGTCCTTTCCAAAGGAGGGCGGTTGGTCACCTTGTATTATAGTCTTTAGAACTTATTAATGTAGAATTTTCATTGTATTAATTTAGAATTTTTATCAATTTATATTTTTTCTTACCTTTTTTCTTTTTTTTTGTAGTCGTTTTTTTATTATTATTTTTTCTAAATATTGTTTTTCGAATTCGCCTAGAATTTTGTTCCTCCGAAACCTCCCAATTGACGTTTACAACTTCTTAAATCGTTCTTTTTCGTTTGTTTTAGTTGTATTTCCTTCTTCTTCTCTTTTAATCGTGGGTTTTGTGACTCTTTATTATATTCTATAGGCTTAGAATCTAAAGTTTTTTTTGGAATTTTTTAAACTACGTTTTGAAATTATTTTGTTTTTTGTTTCCTGTACAACATACATATTAAACTTCCGCGTTTTTTGTTATTAGATCATCTTTTCTACAAATTTTTCTAGAATCTTCTTCTGTTCTTCTTTTTCCACTAGTCGCAATTCTTTTTATTGTTTTTTTCTCTCTACCACTAAATCTTCTATTTACGTAGGTTTCATAATTCAAGTCCTGATAGAATAGAACTTTTGTTTGTTTATACGTAAGTACTTAAAATTTATTTTAGTGACTTAAAAGGACGTTTAGACAATTAATTTATTTTTGAAATCAACCAATTACAAATATGTATGTCAATTTACTAATGCTTGCTTGTTTCTCATTGGTAAAAAAACTAGATAAAAAGTTAAAGAGTAAAGGACAGTTTATAAAATTAAAGGACTATTCTTTGAAATAAAGGACGATTGGCAACCCTATCTGTGACTCGTTATCGTTAAAATTGTTTGTAATTATTACTATATAATAACAACAATCTGGACAATCTGTATTCCGTGCATTTGACACAGTTTTTGCTCTAATAAAGCGCTGGCGGTATAATGCAGCTGATTGACATGGAGCTCGGCCCTGCTGTATGCTGTTTGGAATCCCAGCTCGTATTAATTATTTGATCCCTAATTGAGCGCGGGATATGGGTGTAAAGCAACAATCTCAATTCCCCTGTTACCAGCAAACACAAGTTTAGTAGAACATCAGCAAGTTGCGAATTTACGTTTGTCGGCATTGTAATTTTACGACAAACTTCCTTCAACTGAAAGGTCTTTGAAAGCAAAAATTCAAAATTATTTTTAAAGTTGGCCAAAAACAATCAAAAGTGGTTTGACGTTGCAATAAAAAAAATATTTTAGAGTAAAAAACAACTTATTAAACAAGTATTATTCAATATAATTTTTTTGTAATTCTACATATTTGGTCTAGTGAACTTCCAAATTTTTTAAGCTATCTAAAAAAAATTTGGAAGGTCTTTCATATAAGCGTTTCTTCGGCTTTCACTTTTTCATTCGGTATAAATCTTTTTCTATCGAAACACTTTTTAATTTCTGGAACACGAAGATGTCACTAGGGGTAAGATCAGGTGAATAGGGCGAATGTGACAGCATTTTGTAACCCAATTCGATTAATTTAGGAGTGACAACTCTGCAAGAATAAGAAGGTACATTATCGTAATGGAATACGACATTTTCTTGTAGAGTTGTAGACGATTTTTCTTTAATTCGGCTTCAAAACGTGTCAGCAAGACAGCATAATATTGACTAGTAATTGTTTTTCTGTTTTCTAGATAGTTAATAAAGATTATGGCTCTTGAATTTCAAAAAAAAACTGTGACTATAACTTTATTGGAAGACATAACAGTTTTTGTCTTTTTGGGACCACGCTTTTTGGGAGTAGACATTTTGCAATTTTTTTAGCATGTTTTTTTGAGAATTCGTTATATATGAGCACACATTTTTTATTTAAAAAAAATTAAGTGCCTCTAAAGAAAGAATGTATGTCTAATTTTGGTCTTGAGAAAGACTTTTGCATTTATTTAATCTCTATTTCTCTTTCTTTCTGTAAGTAAATTCTTCTTTTTCGAATCTTTTTACCCAAGTAAAATTTAGTTGACAGTAAGGTTTTACTCTATACATATTCATAGTGTTATAAAATGGTCACTTTTACGTCTTGTTTGGAGTATAATTATATTATAATAGCAATAATGTTTTTTGTGTTGTATCTATATTTGCGCAGTTCTGGTTATTATCCTACAAAAACGAATTGTTTCCAGATGATTTATCTGTTATTTTCTGGAAATAATCCTTGGCTTTTGTTTGACGACATTAGAAGTCCATCCGTCTCTTTGTGCAATTATTTATAACAATATTTCAGTGTGACACGCGAGATAAATAACAAACGTAAGAAACGTCATCGCTAACGATTTGCGGAACCACGCCAGGATTTCGTCCTGACAGCAGCATTTCACCAAGAACAAACGAATTCGCTTAGAAATTATGATGATTTTTCCCTTCCGTTGTCTTGAAACGGATGCTCTTCATTCTTTACAGGTTAGTTCTTCGCTGACAGAACTAATAACGCGTGTTAAATTTATGTCATGTAATCCCCTTAACGGGACGTCAACTCGTAACTCGCTTAAGAATGTTATAATAATTCAATGAAAAACGCTCACTTTGTGCTACTTGAGACGGAACGGTGGCTCTTCTTTTTATTAAAATTATTATTTTCAGAGAAATTAAATGAGGCGTTACGCTGCGAGAACTGGACACGCGGATTCAGAGATTTTTCCTCGAAAGAGGATTAGATTCGAAAATTATTGTAATTAAAAACGAGAGGAAAAGCACGGAAAAATCGGGACGAGAGTGGGAAAAAGTTGTCTGGAAAGTCTGGAATCTGATGAAGACGTGATCGTAGATAACTGAAACGAGTTAAATGAAAAAGTGTCATTTATCTTCACTTCAAACACAAAGAAAATGCCACAAGAACAGAGACAAGTACAAATATTCGCAATAACCGCAAAATAAGCTACTGCACGAATTGACAAAGCTTACCTGACAACCGCAATTAGAGGTCAATAAATTTATTATGAGCTTTTTCTGTTTGACATTTATTTTTCCAACAGCTATACTTTGATAAATAAAAATGATTAAAACCAAAAAAATATTAAAAAAGACAGCCGGCTATAAATTGCCTTCTCTTTGAGGCAAAATAGAACGTCATGTGTTCCAATTTTTACCATCATTTCCAAGATTGCAATTTAAATTTTAAATAATTTTTTGATCAATCATATCTATTGTCAAATTCAATTTTAGTAAAGTAATTTGTTTTTATTTAAAGCTTGGAACAGTCTGTATATTCTTAGTGAAAAAGTTTGTTTTAATATAGCCTAGAGGTTGACATCTGTCTGAACATCGGACTTGACATCATTAGACACTTAATAAGATTGACGTCCCCTCAACAATGCCAGGTTTGACCCTCGGTACGTCAATCCTTTGTATAATTAATAAATTCCACATCAACACTAACTAACTGTAATGATTTTCTAAACGCACGTAGGCGAAGGATTATTATTTGTTTAAAGTTAAGTGTGTAGAAGAACCTCTTGATCTTTTCTAAAAAAAATGTTGGAGTGTTCAAAATGACCCTCTTGAAAATTGTGTATTTATAAAGTTTAATTAGGGGTAAAACCGTCTTGAAATGGCATCTTTCGGCATTTAATCAGAGAAAATTCATTTGAGGATTAAAGTTCAAAATTGATTAAATTCAGGAAACCCTCTCAAGTCTGTCATTGGAAAAGTCCTAAGGGAGTATCAGTTTCCCTTTGACAGGTTGACATATAAAAGCGGGATGTCACTCTTCTTCCTAATTTATTTTTTTTTGTTGTGGCACCCGTTTTTGACATATTTATTATTGGGAAACATTTTCATTAACACAATTAAAAAAGCCAATTTAGCGACAAGCACGAAACAATAAAATAACACAGAGGGTAGAAAGGATTCATCAAACCAGACCGGGCGGAACGGCCGTGTATTCCAAAACATTCAATTATCTATCATTGCATAATTCAGAGAGAGGTAAATGACAAAATTATCGGACAAAATCACGGATATTGTTCCCTCTATTTTACGACTTTCATAAATTCAATCGGGACACTACCATAAATCAACCCATAATGCGAAATCAACGATGGGCTCTAATTGAAATTTCCCTAATGGTATTTCTCTGTAAACAATCGAGACTGTCCGACGGGGACGATCCGTCACTTAGCCGACGTGAGATGAGCACACTCTACTCCTGCGGGACACACAGACCAAGACTCGACCCAAAAGGCGGACACATCTATCATCCAGTGACGGGGATTGGCCCATTTTACAGACAGGTTTTCTCTCAGTCGGAATACAAAAAAATACTGAACAGTTTTTGGATGGGTTGGCACAGTCGTTTCCTCCATCAATTGATTTTTACTCCATCATCATTTGAATTTTAATCCAAATTTGATTTCTCAGATTTTGATCGTTTATCAAATTTTTTCTTAAATCTTCTTTTGTTTATCTAGTATCTTTCTTTGCTCACGTCTTTCAGCTTCTTTTTTTTCGTCTTCCTTTCCTACCAATTCTCGATTCTCAAGATTTTTTTTTTCAAATATAGTTTTACAAGATTTTTTAAAATAATCTTCTATCCTTTAAGAAGTCTTTTTCTTTCAACCAACGAATTTCAACGTTTTCTTGATTCCTAAATTTTTTTGTTTTTTTATACGTCCTTTTTTGAACTTCTCTAGAATCTTCTTTACTTCCTGTAGATTAGCTATATATTTCGACTCTGTTTTTCTTCCAAACGACGTCTTTCGTCCTTTTGCTCGATATGCTCGAACAGTAACTGAATCTGTTTCTCTATTGCTTTTGCCTGATTCTCTGCAATGATTTCTCAAATTTGAATTTCAATCTCAAGTCTGATTTCTCAGATTTCGAGCGTTTCTTAAATTCTTCTAAAATCTTCTTTTGTTTATCTAGAATCTTTCTTTGCTCTTGTCTTTCAGCTTCTTTTCTTCGTCTTCCTCTCCTACCAAGTCTCGATTTTCAAGTTTTTTTTTAAATATAGTTTTACAAGCTCTTTTAGAATAATCTTCTATCCTCTAAGAATTTTTCTTTTTCCAACCAACAAATTTCAACGTTTTCTTGTTTTCTAAAAATTTTTTCGTATATTTAAACATCTTTTTTTGAACTCTTCTAGATTTTTCTTTAGTTTCTGTAGATTAGTTATACATTTTGACTTTTTTTTTCTTTCAACCAACGACTTTTGTTCTTTTGATTGATCTGCTCGAACAATAACCGAATCTGTACCTTTATGCTTTTTGTCTGATTCTCTACAATGGACAGTAATGAAAAATAATTTTTTCTAATTCTGATTACTCTAATTTGCATTTTAATCTCAAATCTAGAAAATCTGATTTCTCAGATTTTGATCGTTTCACAAATTCTTCTAAAATTTTCTTGTGTTTATCTTAATCTGAATTTCAAGAATTTTTCTTTATTCCAAACAGTTTTACAAGCTTTTTTAGAATAATTTTCTATCCTTCAAGAATCCTTTTTCTTCCAACCAACAAATTTCAACGTTTTCTCGTTTCCTAAATTTTTTTCGTATATTCCATTTTTTTTTTTAATTTTTATAGAATCTTCTTTACTTTCTGTAAGTTAGTTATACATTTTGACTCTGCTTTTTCTTCCAAACGACGTCTTTCGTCCTTTTGCTCGATCTGCTCGAACAGTAACCGAATCTGTTCCTCTATTCCTCTTGTCTGATTCTTGGGAATGGCACATTAATGAAAAATTATTTTTTCTGATTTCTTAGATTTGAATTTCAATCTCAAATCTGATTTTTCAAATTTCGATCGTTTTTTAAATTTTTCCAAAATCTTTTTATGTTTACCTAGAATCTTTCTTTGTTCTCGTTTTTTAGCTTCTTTTTTTGTCTTTCTTTACTATCAATTTTCGATTTTCAAGAATTTTCAACTTTTTCTCTTTTTTCTTTAGTTTATTTAAACGTTTTTTTAGAAATGCTCTAGTATTTTCTTTACTTTCTGTAGATTAGTTATATATTTTGATTTTTTTTTCTTCCAACCAACGTCTTTCGTCTTTTTAATTGATCTGCTTGAACAGTAACCGAATCTGTTCCTCTATTCTTCTTGTTTGATTTTCGGGAATGGGACATTAATGAAAAAAAAATAATTTTTTGATTCTGATTTCTTAAATTTAAATTTCAATCTCAAATCTAGTTTTTCAAATTTTGATCGTTTCTTCTAGAATTTTGATCATCTAGAATCTTTTTTTGCTCTCGTCTTTTAACTTCTTTTCAAACTTTTTTGGTTTTTCTTTCCTACCAATCGTCGATTCTCAAAAATTCTCGTATTTTCTAAATATAGTTTTACAAGCTCCTTCAGAATGATCTTCTAGATCTTCAAGATCTATCTTCTTCCTGACGACGACATAACTTGTTCTTTTTTCTTATTTTTTTTTGTTTTTTTAAACGTCCTTTTTTGAACTCTTCTAGAATCTTTTTACTTTCTGTAGATAACTACAAGTATATATTTTAACTCTTTTTTTTCTTTCAATCAACGTTTTTTTTTTTTTTTTTTGATCGATCTGCTCGAATAGTAAATGAAGCTGTTCCTCTATTTTTTTTCTCTGATTTTCTGCAATTAATTAATAATGAAAAATAGATTTTATTACTAAAATTTTGTGTGTGCCACAGCCAAAAGTGTTTTTTGGCTTCTTTTCAGCTGCTAGAATTTTGGCTTTGACACAGAAAGAATGATTTTTTAATGACAACTGGGGTCAATTGACAGAGTATATTTTCGTTGACTTACCAGACAATTTCATAAAAAAATATTTTATTGGTAATTTTATGGTCTGTGGGTTTTATCAATTCCCCTTTTGTAGTTATGTCGATGTAAAGTTACACGTGTCCCAGCCAACGCATCCAGCATTGTAGATATCGAATAAAGTTGAAAAACATATCGACAATGCCCATTGCTGTCTCGACCGCCCATTACACCACAAACCTGATATATGCATTCAAACATTCAAAATTGTTATTGAATCAATAAATCCTCTTGCCACTAAAATAATCCAAAACAAATCTCCCAAATCGAATTAGTGTTTGATTCAATAACAAATCAAGCATCAAACGTCTTGTAAACGAGCAAAATTAGCGCTAATTGAAGCGGTTAATCATTTAGCCTCTCTGAAAAAAATCACTGCCTTCTGGCGCATGCAACTTAAGTGACTCCAAGCTTCATTTGCATTTTTATTACAAAAGCGGCAACTGTGCATTAAAAGCGGTCTAAACAAAAGACTTGAACAAAAGAAAAAACTACATTAGCAGACTTGAATTTTAATTCGGTTATAAAAAATCGGACAAGGAGTTTTGCCGGTTATGGGCTTGCTTCTTTCGACCATTTTCGAGGTTTTATTATGCAACGAAAAGTAGAGGTTTATCGGCAAAACTCCAACGCACAACGGTTATGTGACAGCGACATGACCAGGTCCTGTTGCGGTGTGCAGCCAGGACGAACGAGATGGCAGGATATGGGCCTCCATCCACTCAATCAGATTTATTTTTTATGCTTTACTAATTTAGCTATTTACCATGTTGCGTTGAATAAAAAAACCTCGTAGTTAGCTATGAGAAGGATAATAAGTATGCCGTTTATTGGACGTTTATTGCTGGTTGCCTAGTTACTGAATACAAAAATTCTACAATTTCATGTGAAATACAATGAAAAACTGGGTACCTTTCAGCTGGAAGGCCTTCTAAAACTGTCCAAACACAAGCCCATTCGTTTGTTGGTGTTTCCCATCAGATCGGCCACTGTGCCATTCTGTTAACATCAATAATCAATTACGGGAGTATAGTTTGATCAGAAGGGTTGGTGTTAATTCACGCGAGTATGATCTTTGTCGGCTCCGGTCCCGTTGAAATATCTCATTAGTTCCATTAAGCCATAACGAGCGGTTTTATGTGAAAATTACCAATAAATAACCAATCATATCGCCGGACTCTTCGCCAAGACTAACAATTACAAGGCGATATTTTACAATTAGTTGGCGGCTTTGCAGCAGCTTATCCAGAAATCTTCCAGTACAAAACAAAAACGAAATAAATTAATAATCTTGAACAGGCAATAATTAAAGCTTGATAGTCAATCTCTTGTAGTCACAAATTTCAATGTTTTGTCTAGCTTCGTGACTCACCTACCACAGCGGTCAACCTGAGGACCACTGTTATTTCGCAGAACAGCTGGAATTCGGACAATTCATTGACAAAAATAACTTAATAATGTGCTTTTAGAAAGACATCACAGACAAGAAGTTTTTTGAAACAACTGGTTTGGCTATAATTAAATTCATAGCGTAAATTCACGTACAGTGGAAGCTTGTAATGCCATCTGCTGCTGCAAACTCAGGTTTCGCTTCATTGTCCGGCCTCTGTAAGTCTTCACCGACATGTGTGGTTTGATATGGGAAGACGGAAATGTGCGGTGCACCATTCAACTGAACTCTTGTATGCTTTCTCGCTTCCAAACAATATTTTTCACGTATTTATCGAGGAATAAAATTGGCGAAAATACAGCATTTTATTATTTTTAGCACAAATTAGAGAATGCGGCAAAGTTCCATTTAGGGATCTAAATTTAGACGAGTTGGGGAAAATCCCTAAATACAGGGAAACAAACCAACCCTCTATGCACTGCCAAAAGTGTAACTAATTACAAAAGTAAGAGTGTTGAGAGCATTAAGAGACTAAAAGATACACTTTTCTCCCTCTATTTTTTTTTTCTACTGTATAATAGTTATTTTGAATGACAAGGCACTAAAGTAGAACTTTTTACAGGAAAATAAGAGTGTAAAAAAACAGCTGATTTGTACATTTGGTTTTCTGAATTTGCAATTTCTAATATTTTGTAAAAATTTAAAACTGCAACTAACAATATATAAACATTTAAAGGACTTTTCTGTCTACTTTACGGACTAATTTGTGTTTTTGATATGTGAGTCTGCAGAAATTCTTGTTCTTGAATCACTTCTCTCGTGAGCATGACATTAGTGCTATACTAACAGTATGCATCAATTACTGCCTATAGAAACGACGCTGCTTACGATTTCTAGAGCGGTAAGCACGGACTGTAAGCCAATTAATGTCCTCTTGTTTTTTTCAAGTGGTTGAAAAAATAGTATATGAACCTCAAAGCCGTAAGCTCTTTTGTGGTTTTGGGTTTTTATTTAAATTTACCTTATTTTGTTAAAAAAAAATGTGCCAAACTGTTTCGGGAAGAATTTTCTTGTAGTCACACTAATGTAGGCTTGCCAACTTTTCGATATCGAAATAAAGGACATTGTCAAAGGCGTATCTAGCTTTTTTTTTGGGGAGGATTCGAGGAGGATTGAGTTTATTATAATCTTTAAAACTCATCTCTTGGCTAGGCTCTTGGACTTTTTTTTACATCCGGCTTTTCAAACAACAATTTAGGAGCCGAATGGGCTAATTTCAAGTTGAAGTACTCCCGATAGTATCACAAATTTTAATACTTTTCTGTGACAACAACCAATCACAGCCCCAAATTCTTTTAATGTTGCTTAGAAACGAAGATACTACCGCTATTATCTTAACTTGAAATTAGCCCATTAAGTGATAATTATTCTAAAAAACGTATGTTTCTACAACGTTGATTATAAACAAATAAAAACTGTTACCTTTGGTTCCTAAATTCTATTAAAAAATTTAAAAAAATCATTTTTGAGAGACGGAAACAAGAACTATTGTAAAGTGCCTCTTCTAATCTCATACTTTTTTTAATATCTTGCTCGAAGAACCATCAGTTTTTAACACAATTTTTATATTAAAATAGAAAAATTATAAAAATATAAAGTGTCTTAAAATTCTGCTTTATGTTTCATTTCTATTTATGGAAATAAAAACAAGGAGGGCAAATCAACAAAAGTGAAATTTTATGAGAAATCAAAAATAAGAAATTTTTTACTCTTTTAAAGTTGGATCCGGGAACATACTGTATATTTATATATATATAAAAAAATAAATAGTCCACATCCTAGAATTTTCTGGATGATGCAGTAGCTCAAGAAATCTTTTGTGTTAATCACATATATTTATGTAAAAGATATTCGTGTAAATTGAGCTATGCGATCTTATCAAAATAATACACCAAACCAGACGCGTGGCCAATTATTTCATGAATATCACTTCAACAATTATGTCATTAAAATTGTGGTTTTGAGTAATTGTCTTAACAACCAAATTTCCTAAGTCTTAAAAGCACAAATTTTGTCTTTTCAATATCAAATTTGTTTTTCTTACTTTTCTATGTCGCAGCTTGAGCTATACTTTGAAAGATTATGACTTATCGGGATAAACTAATCGCACGACCTGTACTTGTTATAGCAATTATAAAATTTTATACTCTGAAAAAAAAATTAAAAAATCAGTATGTAAAATGATAGACCAAGACGTGCCAAACGCTTTTTTCTGCAAAAGCGTAAAATTAAAAGTATCTAGCTGGCAGTTTCAGCTCAGCGAACAAATACAGTTTGCGACTCAGCATTTCTGCGTTTTCCATCCCTTATTTTGATAAAGCTGGATGGTGGTGTAACCACTCCGGTTGAAACGATTTAAGCGCTTAAAAAATGTTTTCGCTCCAATTAATGCGATTATCGTATTCCATTCGGAGAAGGCGCAATTCGTTTAAGCCTCGTGTAGTAATTTCCATGTTGTGGAGTGAGCTTTTGGGTGAAAAAAGGAGCCGCTGGTCTTCAGGTAGGGTCCAAATTAGGTAGAAAATCGTCGTCGGCAGTAATAAAACATATGTTAAAACGTAATAAAACCAAAACAAAATGCTAAATGGCTATTATGCATGTACGTTGTCAAAATGTTTCATGTGCGCCGGTTATTCTGAATGTAAATTTATGTAAAATGGCTCGCTTTTTGTAATGCGAGCTGTAACTTAATTGTTATATATTCCCAGAGAGTAGCATCCAGGGATTTATACAGTAGCGAATCGAGACTGCAAATGTTGGGCTTTTGGTATTAGTTCGAACTAGGGGTCAGTTTTATCCTAGAAAATCTACGACCTGACCGGTGCAAATTAATTTAGAAGCCAGATATGTATTTTAAGGCAAAAACGACTAAGCCGGTAATACCAACTTGATGAAATTACGCTCTCCTGAAATATAAACTTCCCTAAAAAGATGCGAATTTTGGTGGATGCGCCGCATCTTGAGTTACGAATTAATTTACCGAAAATGAATAGAAAAAGGTAAATATTTACTCGAGTTTCCTCGCAAGCGAATATTCTCAAATAATTACCGACCTAATGATGATAAATGAGAGCTTTGTGGTCAACAGTGTTCGGGCATATAATCCAGTTAGAAAACTGGCCGGATACTGATGGACGACTTTTTGGTTAAATAAATCAAAATTGTAAATTTCCTGGGCTTGAAAGTAAATGCACAGAGAAACATGGAATTGATTAGAATAAATTTTAAACTGTTTGTTTACGGACTCGTTGTTGGAACAACATCATAAATTAAAAATAATTGTCAACAATAAATTCGATTAATTGTGCTAGTGAATGGAATAATGGCAATGTTTATAGCTCTAGCTATTTGCACGAACTATTTTTGCACTAAAATTCCTGCATCAAATTATTTACTATTGATATAACAGGTGCAAAAACGAGATTCTACTTCATTTATTACAAATATACATCAAAATTATTAAAAACTCTTGTTGAGAAGCGTTTTAAGTTTAATTTCCCGCGATTACCAACAGCTGAAAAAGAAATTTTCCGTTGACAATCCTGCTAGCGCTGGCCGCACGTTCGGAAGTTAATCGCACAGCATGATAGTTTAAGATTCAAAAATAAAGATAATATTTCTCAATTTTAACTTTCTACAAATATTAAACCACAGTGAAACAATTAAAAAAACTTTTCAGGATTCTAGCCTAAGACAGATTGAGTTATTAGGTATAAAAAGGCTTCTAATTTCTTTAAAAGCTCTCATTTAATATTGCAGCAACAAACTAAAATCTGAAATTGCACAAACTCATTTAATACCGAGTGGATCAAGTTTTACCCGCACCCCAAAAACAGCAATTATTAATTTAGCAAAAATTCTGCAATAGAAGAAGATTTTCTTTAAATTTCAAATTGTTTATTTGTACGGTTACTTTTTTCAGTTTTGCTCATTTGATTATAAATTAACGTTAACGATTTTTTGTGTACAATAATCAAAGTGGCTATTTAAATTTTTGAGCAAATGTATCGTTTGTTTTTAATTACCATTTTGATATTCAGGTACTTACTTTCTTATAACTTATGAGAGTAAATTTTATTCAATAAAAACCTTATCAGAGTCGTTGTTTCTTGAAGTTTATGCACTTTGTCATAAAAGTGGCACACGACTATTGTGGAGACTTGAAAGTTAGGCAACTGATAAGAAATTTCTAGGTAACAAATCTAGTTTTAGCTGGGGAAAAAATAAATATTGGAATAAAATATTGGATAAATATTATAAAATTGGGTTTTAATCAAAGTCTAACATTTTTTTTAATAATAAATTTTGCAGATTGATTTCGTTAGACATTTTGGTCACTTGATGTAAAAAACAAGACATAAGATTTGTTCCCATAATCATTTTTCTTTTATTAGTTATTAGTTTTATCGGCCAAATAATTTGCTAGAACAAATTTTTTTGGAAGTAGATTTGATATTAATTTAACGTCATATATAAATTTTATAATTTTTTTCTGTGTTGTAAGACGTGTTTTTGTGGTGCGGATATAACTTGATTCACCCGGTACAACAACAAAGTCCATAAAAAATTCTTGACAACAGCTTCTTACTTTTTAACTGTCTAGATATTTTACTAAATTTGTGTTTCTTAGTAAATGAAGTCTGTTAACGTACTTTAGGCTGATATCCCGTAGTCAATTAGGGATCAAATAATTAATACGAGCTGGGATTCTCATAGCAGAGGGGCATAGCTTCATGTCAATCAAGCAGACCACAGTGTTATTTACTGCTAGAGCTTTATTAATGCAAAAGCTGTGTCATGATTTGGATTTTACACTGTTTGATTTAAAAATGGAAATGAAAACAATAAATATTTGCAAAAAAATAATTGTGTTTGATTTTCATCAACACGTTTTTTCATATTCGTAAATTTTGAATCAAAGAATTATAGAAAACAGAACAAGTTTTCTTATATCTAAGATATCTTTATATAAATAGAAATGTTTCTTTTATAGCTTTAGAAAAAGTTCTAAAGTCGTTCTGAAATACCTGTGAAAATATAAAACTCTCATATTTTGATAAAAACTGCTGAAGTTTTCTCTATATTTGGAGTGACAGTTCCTTCATTACCATTTACCACTCGGTAAACGTCTGGCACAAGATCAGCGATAAGTTTTTCTCCCTGGTCGTAACATTCTTTTTGAGTTGATTTGAATAAAATTCATTAGGTTGTTGTATGTTTGGCTTCGAAGTCCGCCGAACAACAGCCACAGCGGCCATTAGTTGAACATTTATGTGCAATTAAAAAAAGTGTCGTTTGAGCTTAAACACGGTTCGTCTCATTTAAATCGTCCTCAACAAGCTCTGTTGGAGAGCGCTTCTGTAAATCCAGGTGTCCCGACCAGCTACACCGGAATAATATTAATAAAGTCGCTGCGCTTTCAAGGGGGGGCTGCCGGCATGCGCAAAATTTAGCGAGTTAATTCCCTTGGTGAATAATTAACGAGGAAGATTCATCTGGTCCAACATATCATTAAAGAGGAATCTAGTGACATGATTCTCTTAATTACCTTAATTTATTTTAGTAGATCGCTGGCTTGATAGCCGGCTAACAACTTGAACGTTTGTGAATATGTTAGTGGTCGGTATAAACTTGTTTATATGTTGGGCCCTCAGGCAATCGCGTGGTCGGTTTGGGGCCGAGATCGCTCACTGATAAATCAGGACTTGCCGACTCTTAAGCTCAAGTCTTGCCGTTTGCGTGCGTTATCTGTGTTCGATTTTTTTCACATTACTGGTATGAGCCTCTTGTTTATTGTTCGCAGAGTTTAAGTGTTTTACCGGTTTTACTCGCGTGGGCGACAGGGTTAAATAGTTTCTTGTAAGCACTCAACGCCAACATAAGCTCCAAAGCTTTAACTACCTCTTTCCCGTAATCACTTCAACTTTTTAAATTTTTTGCCACAGTTAAGCTTTTAGCGCTCTTTAATATAATTTAAACTATTAGCTTATAGTTAAGATGTAAGTAGCACTAAGTGAAAATAGCGAAGCGAAGCCATGCGGAAAACGCTACCAAATTGGGTCATTTACATCAAAAACGGATTTAGAATAAAGAGATCTCTCGTTTTTAAAGAATATCACAAGTACTTTATACCTATTTCAAAATTATTTAGGTCAGTAGAAATTCTCAAAATGGTAAAACTTGCTACCACCTACATATACCTAACTTCCTTATTTTCCTAATAAGTTGTTTCCGTATTTGTATAAAAACTGAATACAGACACAGAAAAAATAGTTGAGTACGTTACTATAAAAACATAAAATAAGTTATTTTATATTCCTAACGTACCTATTCGGGAAGATAAATTTCCCGCATGAGCACTTTGTTTACAGCACGAGCGAAGGAAATGCTAGATTAGTGTAGCTACAAGAAATTTCTTCCGGAAATAGTTTGGCACATTTTTTATAACGAATAAAAATCAAAATAATGGAAAAATCCATAACCATGAAAAGTGCTTACGACCTCTACTATTTTTTATACTATTCTTTCAACCACCTGAATATAACAAGAAAGCATTATCGACTTACGCTCCACGCTCACAGCCCTAGAAATCATAAGCAAAGTCGTTTCTATGGGCAGTAATTAGGGTTGCCGACCGACCTTTTTTTCAAGGAATAGTCCTTTAATTTTAACTGTCTTTAAGTCTTTAAGATGTACTTAAAGGACACATTTTTTTTATTACGCGGTCTAGAAGTCAACATTATCAGTATGTTTTCGATCCTGAGAAGTTAAACTTTGTTACCTAGGAAAATAACAAACAATTATCTACTACTAGTAAATAATTATTATCTATTACTAGTAGGTAATAATCGAACGAATAAATATTTTGCTATGTCTTTATTTATTTTTAGGGTTTGCTTAAGCATAGAAAATATAGCCCATAAAGTAGAGGTCTTTCTGGTGGCTACTTTTTTCAAAAAACAGTAAAGAACATTTTTGAACACTTTTGATACCTGGTTTGATTGGTACCAATTTTTAAAACTTCTATAGGTTTTCATGTAGAACGCTTTGGATTTTGCAGGTAATAGTTCATTTTCTGTTAGCTCTCTTGCCCCTTCTCGTACTTTAGTGGGGATACAACCGCTAAAATCTCCCATTTCGTCTTCAACTTCTTTTTTTTTTGGAGACATTCGCCACGAAAATTTCTATGCCTAAACAACTGTTCATTTGTTTCCTAAAATGTCAAATATATAGCAAACTTGAAAATTACATTTGTATATTCTTCAAAAATTTTATGATTATTATCGTTAAAAGTGTAAAAAATTGAATGTGTAGACCCAAATAAAGATGCAAGTAGTGAAAAAAATAATATATAAATCACGGTAGAGAAGACAATTTAAAGAAAATGTTTTCTCTACCTGAGTGTATATTATCTAATTATTTCCCAAAGAGAAAAAGCAAGCGTATGATGTAGAAAAAAGTTTGAGTATATACGAGACATTTTGCAATAGCCCTATTTATGGCACTCTTCCTTTATAAATTTATTTTTGTTTTTGGTACTTTACTACTAACGTTTTAGGGCTTATTAGACTTTATAACCACTGAAACACTAAAAAAGATTTTTTTTTATAAACAAATAAATGGAAATACAGTGGCAACTCACCTGCTAGAGTTACTTCTAAAAGTTACGAAAAAACTAAGTTCACATTTTGAAGAAAAATTTCGAGAACTCTCGAGTTAAAAAAAAAAAGTAAATTGTGTTTTGGGGGTTTGAAATCAAGCAGGGCAAATCAACAAGAGTGAAATTTTCTGAGAATTCAAAAATAAGAAATCATTTTCTCTTTTAAAGTCGATCCGGGAACATACTGTACACATTTTATAATTTTTTTTTGTGTGTTTTAAGAAATATTTTGTGAGTGCGGAAAAAACTTGATTCACTCGGTATATACTGATTTATTTCAAAAAAATTTAGTCTGAAAAATTGTCGCAAAATCTAGTCTTATAGGTGGTAGCAAAATAGCAGGAAAATAAAAAGTTTGGCTTAGGTTACCTTAAAAGGCTTTAGAGATTTTTTAATTTGGGCTGAAATTGCGCTGAAATTTGTTTGTAAAAGAAAGTGATTTGTTGGCTCTTGAAAAATCCTTTTCTTGTGGTGTCGCAATTAATAATCGGTTTTATGACTGAAAATGGGGTGTCATCAGTCGTCAAAAAAGTCCCTCAACCATTAATTTTCCACATATGGTTGATGAAAATTTTAACCATCGGTTGCGTGAAGTCTCATTATTCATCCTTACTCGGCACTTACCATAATGATTTTTCAAGTAAACCGTAGATATTTTATCGGAATATAATTGGATGGAAGAGGAGCGATTCGTGAAAATGGCTTGTTACATCTCGCGGGCATTATTCAATCATTTTAAACGTCCGTCCATGAAATCGAAATCATTTTCCATCAACACAAAAGCAATTAGTTCAGTCAGATAAATCCTCTCGAAGACATCTCAATCTGCAGTCATATGACTCTTATTTAAATGCATTGAACGTGTTGTATAAATATTTGGCTTCCATTTCCGAAACAAAGCCTCTCAAATGAATTCTTAATGAGTGTGTTTTTGCAGACGGTCCCTTCCTTGAGGACAACTCCCCGACTAAGTCGCCACCAGAGCACCACGACGAGACTCTCCTCCTCACATCCGACTCGCTCCCGATCTTCCTCGAGGAGCCGCAGGACTCCTACGTGGTCAAAAACCGGCCAGCAGTGCTGAAATGCCGCGCCGCACATGCCCTCAAAGTCTACTTCAAGTGCAACGGGGCAAAAAACGTAGAGACTTCCAAATTCGATTTCGTCGATCCGCAAACGGGGGTGCGAGTCATGGAGGCCGAGACTAACGTCACCAGGGATATGGTCGAGGAGTTTTTCGGAAAGGATAAATTCAAATGTGAATGCCACGCCTGGAGCGGAAGAGGCAGCATCAAGAGCCAATCGGCTACCATTGACGTGGCTTGTGAGTATTTCTTGGCAATTTGTTCGGAAACAATATGTTTCCAGATAGGAATCCGCCTAGTTATTATCCTTTGATGTCGATATATCTTCGCGGAACTAACTAATTGACGTTTCTTAGTAATTTGCTACAAGTAATAACGATATGACATAAAGTTAGAAGAGACAAAGACACGATCTCATTCTCATTATTTATTTATTAATAATTTCAGGTTTTTACCTAACGACTAGTTTTTAGTTTATTTTATAATCGTTACTCTGGAACAAATAACTCAGAGCTTACATGAAAGAACTAGAAATTTATTTCTTCAAGAACTAACATTTACTGCAAAGATAAACGTGAATCAAAATCTTTTTTCTTATTTTTGCTATGTCATTTAACGCTACTTACTTTAAAATAAAGAATACCTAACAATATTTGGTGCTATTCACAGTACAGAATAAAGACAGGCTTGAAATAGCAGTAAATTGCTGGAATTATCGAAGGGGCAACAGTTTTTTTTTTCTGTTTCTTTTTAACGCTTATTTATTCAGTCATGAGCGGAAAGAAGACAGATGTAGTGTATTCCACTGGTTTTGTCTGTCTTAGTCTTACCTGCACGTTGATTCTTCTATTTTTTTCTATTGTTTGACAAAACTGTGCTACTCTTGTAATGCATTTTGGTCTGCTAGGTTTAAGGTGGCTTAGTTTTTTTATATAGTACTGTAGTGCTACCTCAACTAGAGGATGAAAACAGAATTGGATTGTCTTGGGTTAAAAGAAGCAATACATTTTAATTTAATATTTAGACGATTTACTAGAAACTTGCAAAATATTTGAATACTTTTCAATTTACCCTTATGGATATTGGATAGTACAATTTTAATTATATACGTTTCAGATAAGTGACCGGTTTTATCAACTCCAAGAAGGTTAAATAAGTGGCTACTTTGCAACGCAATGATAACACTTAATATGAGAAGTATGTTTTTATAATTTGCGTCTCTAAAAAGCCTATTATAAATGTCATTTTGATACTTTAAGAGGTTTAATAAAACACGTAAAATTCGATTTTTATACAAAAAAAAAATGGGATTAAAGGGCAATTACAAATAATAGTATGAAAAACTAGTTTTGTTTGTTATGGTGATTGTTTTGGTGATCACTTATTTTTTTTTAGAAAACTCGCACTTTACGTTCGTTTTATAAACTTTGATTTGTACAAAACTGAGTTTATGAAACGCGTTCTTTAATATACTTTTTTTGAGATGTTTTTGGTACAGAAAATAATTTTCTGCGAGAAACTATCTTGCTATAAATGGATACTAAATAACAAAAAATAAAAATATTTTTATTGTTGTGGTAAAGACAAGTCTACAAATTAAAATAACAATATTTTGAAAAGAAGTAAAATAACGTTACTGAAACAAAAAAAAATAGATGGATAGATTAATAAATTGAGTAACACACTGTACATTTTGATAATGAATATATTAAAAATAGTTTCAAAAACGTTATTCTATTTTAAAAATTAAAAAACGCTGATGACATCTGTTTTTTTTAAACTTTTAGTAAAAATTAGTAAAATAGCTCAAATTTTTGCAAAATTATAGACATTTGAAAAAAACAGGTAATTTTTTCGAAAATTCATAAAATGAAACCATTCAACAACTGAACTGAAGGTCTAAAAATTTTGAATTTTTTTTTAATTAGTAAAAA
This sequence comes from Tribolium confusum, assembly GCA_029207805.1. Taxonomy (NCBI): domain Eukaryota; kingdom Metazoa; phylum Arthropoda; class Insecta; order Coleoptera; family Tenebrionidae; genus Tribolium; species Tribolium confusum. Next base: position 6,798,577 of record JALGAY010000004.1, read on the forward strand.
AAAAATTGGTGGGCCAATTTGCCGCCAAATGCTTATTATATACAGGTTGTTCTAAAACAGACTTGTCAAATTGTTGATACCCTGTCAACTGAGTTCAAGGAGCATGAGAATTTTTTTTAAATGTTTAAGGCTTAAATCATAACTTTTTGGTTACTTTTTTTAACATCTGAAGTAAATTTTGACGTCTGAAAGACACGAGAAAGAGTCAAATTTTTTATCTTTTTTAGTTTTCAAGATATAAGATACCAAAGCTTCTCCACTTTGACGTTTTAACCAAACTTTGACTAACAGATTTTTATAGTTTTTGTTCTTAATTTTGTTCAAAAAAAAAAAAATTATATGACAGCAACTTTTTAAACTGTTAACTGTCAAATATCATCTTTATTGTAACTGTCAAAGCAGAGATGGATTTTTTAAGCATTTTTTGGTGTTCTTTGGACCCCAATTGACAGCCTACTAACAATTTTGCTTGCTTGTTTTAGGACAGTTTATATATATATATATTTTTAAAAATTTCAGTTTTATGGTTGTTTTAACTTCAAAAATTCAAATAAGATAAAACAGATATCAACAAAAAAAGAAATACTACGTTTCTCCTAGACTTTCACTATTTCTTCAATTTTCTTGTCACATCACAGTGCACAACTACAAATCTGATACAAACACTACCAAAAATGGAAAATGGCGGTATTCTTTGTCTGGGGAAAATTGACACCACACAAGATTAGCTGCCATTGCTCATGACACTTCTTAATTTACAAATTAAAATGTAGGTCTACCTTCTTCAAACAATATTTTCTTAAACTGAGCATAAGAAGGATTTACGAAAATTTACTATACAGGATATCTCTGAGATAGTTTACAAGCATTGCACAGTCATGAAGAACGCTACATTTTGTAAACAAAAAGTAAAATAAAAACAAAATTGGTTTTAACTTAGAAAACTGTCTCAAAGTTTGTTTTTGACAAGCTGCATATTCTCAATTACTTCTATTAGAGAAGTTTAGAAGGTTATATAAGGTTTTTCCGGTTTATTCAAGAGTCCTTGATACTTGTTTAAACTGATTTTGTAAATAACATTTTCCAAAAAAGCTAATTTTGCAATTAACATTTTCTAGAATTTTTTTGGTTAAGCAAGTTAGAATTTTAACATTTTTTTGGGTGTATATTACAGTGTTATTTGACTGTGCATTGCTTGTAAACAATTTCAGGAACAGCCTGTAGATTTGTAGCAAATATTATCACATATTCAACAAGAAATTTAAGCTAAAATCAATCTAGTAGATAAAATAAAACTATCGGATTGCTTAAAGTAACAATTTTTTTTGTGTATAGTTAGAAGAGAAAACGTTTTGATGGTTGTGTATTTAAGTTTTTTTTAAATTTCCGTATTAGTATCATAAATACCATTTAATTTTTCCTGCTGAATCATGGCCACCTACACTAGCAGGAAATTTTTTGTGGTTTTGCAACCCACAAGTACAATGCAAAGAAATGAATAATGACTGTTCCTGCTGCTACCGCTTGAAGTTAACTAGAAAGAATTATCGTCTTGGGTACGAATAGACTCAGGTTCCACCTCCGGCAACTATTTTATCTTTTTTTTTCTGAAGCCGGTGTCACTCTTAATGAATTATAACTGAACAGTTAAAATTTCCTCACTGTTATTCATGTAATTATATGTCTGGTAGTCAGAACCGGCTTAAGCGTTCATTAAAATTTTTGTTTTTTCGGTGGTAAGGCGGCGGTAAGCTGTTGTGTCAATAAAATCGTGAAAAGTTTTGGGAAAATCCTGTGTGTTCCATTAGCGAATCCATATCAAGTGGAAGATTAAATGAGAGGAAAAAATTGTCGTTGTGGAGACATTAAACACATTCAATAAAATCCAGAAACGTCTTTATTTTTACAAATCCTCAAATCTCCGCTTGATGTAAAGTTTGTGAAAACAAAAGTTTTTTGGGCTTTAATGAGATCGTTCAGAGTGGAGATGTCCGAGAATAAAGGCAACTGACTTTAAACTTTGACGAGGATTACTGGCTATAAACTTTTCAAACCACAAAGAATCCAGCTCTGAAGATGATTGATTAAACAAAAAAGGAAACAAGCATCGATATCAATTCCTGACTTTGTCAACCCTCTGTCTTTGAAGTCGTCAAAATTCCAATTAAAATGCACCGAAACTACTAGAGACTCTCCCTCAGGATTCACCCTCGTGTTACCTTTTTTCTCCGTCTTATTTTTGGCTCTTTGTAAAAGTAATTCGTGAGGAGCACTTGATTCCGTGTGGGCGTTTAAATTGGAAGAATGAGTCGGATTGTTGAAGCGTCAAAATGGAATAAGATGAGCGGTACCGCTTCAGGCGATTCGGATATTAAGCAATTTTTAAATTCAACTTTTAAAGAAGATTAACGGCTTGAAATTACGAATCGGCTGTTGCCGAGATAATTAGCAACACATCCCTGCAAAACTGAGAAAAATCACCATCCTGTATAGTTAGATTTACGCTGAAATAATTACGGAGCATTAAAACAGTAATCTATAATTACAGGAGAGTGGAGGCCATTATCTCAGATATCCATCATGCAATTAACGTTCTGCCACGTACACTCGCACACATGCGTCTCTTCCCCATATGCAGGGTGCAACGTTGCGAATCCCTGATTGGGCTAATTATGACACTAGGCCCAAAAAGGCCGCAAGCAGACAGAAATAAGTTTCATTAAAACCATCTTCTAACACATATCTACCATTCAAACAACACTCATAGTTTCTTACTTAATTTTAACAAAAGAACCTCTTCAGGCAAATAATGTACTCTGTCTAACGCCAAATTGGTGATATAATCTCAATTTTTTTTACTGCCATCTCAAAAAGTGTCTTTGGTTTGTTAATTGTGTTTCTACTACTTGATACTGCTGTTTTGCTACGATTTTAAGTACTTTAGTATTCCTTCTTTTCTTCTTGACATTGATAACGAAGTATTCTATATTAAGTATATGTTAAGGTGAAGAAAGTAACCAGTGTTGCCAGATTTAATTAAAATACGTTAGTCAGACGAAAACAACTGATAAATTATAATAAAATATTTTCTGTCAGTTGGAGGCCACAAGTCTCCAAAAATAATTAATTTTCAGTTTTAAAATAATTTTCTAAAAGATTATATCCGTACTTTAAGCTTAATTTTGCTAAAAAGCTTCCACTTCAAGTGACCCTTCGAAGCAACTAATTTAATTTTGAAAATTGGTTTAGTCTGGTATGTACGTACCTTTAATAAAACCGTCATCTTTTATAGTCCCTATAAATATTTAAACCTTTATCTGAGCCACTCGATATAAAAGCCGCATTCGAATAAAAACATGATGTATTTCAGCCTACATCCAATTTATTTTATTGAAATATTAAATCGAAACGAGCGTATCGAATGCTTTCATTGAGTTTTAATCCCAATACCTTCGTTTCTATTGTAGTAGTAACGAATTAATTATCCTTCTGTAATTCATCATTTTTATTTTTGTGAAAGGCCACCGTTTTATCACTGCCACAGATTGATTATTTCGAATCGTAATAGACACGAAGCACTGAAGAATGAAACACCAAAAGAGCCCCCCTTGACACTCCAATCAATCAACTTTTTTCCTTCACCCGAAATTTTAATTTTCGCGGTCAGGTAAACGGTTAATCAGGCCAGGATGGGCTTAATCTCCCCAATCCCTTCATCGTGCCGGTATTAATCCCGACTCCTGTCATAATTCATGTCACTCATAGCCAGTGGCGTTTCCGGTCGGGAGCCGGGGAGGTCCAAAACACATGAATTTCTATTGTTCGGAACGCTTTCACGCCGTTAAATTTTCAACGCCAGGAATCATTACAAAGGATAATTATTCTACCATGATTTCTCGCAAACATTTTCAGAGTTTGTGTACAAATTGGCTAGGAATTAAACGGGCCGTTACAATGTTAATTAATTGGTTTCAACTAATTGTTAGTGCTGATATTAATTACCCACATTTAAATTTTAATAGCCACAACTGATTTGTAGTCCTCAATTGTGATTTTTCAGTTTTTATTTTATCTTGCTTATTTTCAGTAGATACACTGATAAGAGAAAAGATTTAGTTAAATACATCCATCAATAAAAAAAAATGTTTAAGCAATTTAAAACTTGATATTGCTGGCAAATTATTTTTGCTAAAAACACTTTGGACGTATTTTAGCAATTTTTTTCTTTTAGGGACTTATTATAAAGTTTGCTTTTATAGAGTTGATGTCAAGTAGTAGTTACGGTCGACAAGCTACTCAACAAATCCTCTCGGGCTATCTTTGAAATTTAATTTACCTACTTTAATCTATTTATATCATAACACAGGAAGCAGTTCTTAGGGTATAATAATAGCAATAACAATTAGACAACGTTATTGTAAATGATTATGCCTTACAGCTGTTCGTGAGTGGAGATACGCTCTACTCGAATAATAAATGTACAAACTTACTAATTAATATTAATGAGAGACATTTAATGGGTACTTTAATCCGATTATGGTTGATTTGGTGGAAAATGTATATGTAGTTCTTCAAATACAAAAAAGATTAATTATCAAATAAGTTCACCTTTCAGGTAATGATAGATTAAGGAATTTTCTCTTGCTAAAATACCTATTTACTGTAATTAGTTATGGGAAATAATTGTGATAATTATTTAAGAAGTAATTTCTGATAATTATCAGGAAAAGTATTCACACGTCATCAAAGCAATTTGTAAGCTACAGCCACACGCAAAGTTATTTAAATTCTAAATAATGTCTGAGCTAGTTTTTATAGGCAGCAAAGCTGTAATTACATATGAAGATTTAACATTTCTAAAATACAAAAATAGGCTGCACTATGTAGAAGCGAGGGTGATTGGTATAGTTCAAATGATATACAGCACTTTTGTCTCATAATATTTCTCGTTGAAGGATGTTAAATGCCCAAATTTGCTTTATACAAACGATAATGATTTTTGAGATAGATGATGTAAATATTGTGTTTGAGAAGCACTGATATATTTTTAAATTTGTCTTAAGTTATAAAAAAGGAGAGATTGTCTCAACAAAACGCATGCGTTTGTAATGGCTTTATTATAAACTATCCGTGTTTTCATCAGCTGTTCTACCGATTGGTGGTAAAATAATACACAATCGTACATTGTGATAAAGTTTTAAGAACATTTTGTAGGTAATTCCTTTGTTAAGAAAAATCTGTAAGTTTAGAGTAGTTTATAATAATTGTTAATTGTAGGATTTTATGTATTGGCACTATCAATTAAATTTCCATTTTATAAATATTATTAACAAAGTTTTCTACACCTTTTTTCTAGAGTCTTTAAGTGTAAAATTTGACTCGTAATTTTTATAAAAAACGTATTTATAACAGTAAAATATTTTCTTTATGGCAGATGGTGCATTATTTTACCACCAATCGGTCAAACAGCTATGGAGGCGTGGCGCTCTTTCTCTTCTCTTACACTGTGTATCTCACAAACTTCAAAATATTTTAAAATTTGATTTGAATATTTAGCATCTTTACAACGAGGACTGTTTAACGGGTAAAATTTCTGTAAAACATTTGATTTACATCCTGTAAAGTACAGAATACTATAGAATCTTGAATGCTTCCAAACCCCTTGATATAAAATTCTTTTATAAAATTCTCTTCACTATTATGTAAATACATTCAAAATGAGGTATATAAAATTATTCGAGTGAAAATTCTGACAAGTGATGTATCGTATCTAAAAGGTATATTGCTGATTAATATTCTGAAGTTGGTAGTAATGCAGCTGTGACAGTTGTGCCATCTGCATTTTAGTTTACACCCTAACTCTCCTTCATTTATGTATATACCGGTTGAAAAGTTACAAACATTTTAAATTTCTCAATGATTCACCAAACCTACCGAGAATTTGAATATTCTTTAAAAAATTTAAAAAACCTGTCAGAAACACTGTTCAATTCCAATTTCTGGAGATTAAAAAAAATATTAGCATTGTGAAAATTTATTAGAAAATATATTAATCTGTTAAATACCAAAATTCCTGCAGACATAAAAACTGGCATAAAACCTCCGTTAAAAGTTTAATATCATGCAGCGAATGAAAAATGCCGGCGATTAAATTTATTTCCACATATTCAAATGACAATAATAATTTGATTACGACGTTTATCAACGAGATGACCATAAAATCCCAAGAAATCCGTCGATTTTTCCCTTGTAATGTCACTAAAATTAAGCAAAACGGTACAAAGTATATCAAAACGTTTCGTCGAATCGTAGAAATGTACATTCGCTTAAAAGCTTTTCCATGTGAAATTGTTATAATGTTTTTACATAGTTCCACATCACATCAGTCTGCACACAAAAGTCATTAGATGCGATTTCATATGCCGTGCACACACGAAACACCACTGTGCATTATGCACTCGCATTTAAGAAAATCGTGAACAGCTCAAAGCAATTCATAGACAAAAAATCAAAATGCAACACAGCTTACAATCTAAAAGAACGAGTGTTCATTTAAATTTGGCGCCAGCTTAGTGCTGGATTTAAAATTAGAGTGCTGTCGACGAGGATTAAGTACTCTTTACCTCTCAAACTTTGGCCACTGTGACTAGAATTATTATTAATTTTCGATCAACTGTATTTGGTGCATAAGCAAGAGATACACATTCACTTATGATTATAAATTTTACAACTAATTTTATATCTGTGTTGTTTCACTTTTTTTTTATTTCTTTGAAATATTTTCTCGAGGGTCTTTATGTATAAATACTTTCTAATTTTAGCCAAACGTCTCTTGAGGCTTTATATAATTCCATTTTGCCACTCTCAAATGATCAGATACTTTTTATTTAGATAGGCAGCTAGTTTTCGTAGTTGGAGACCTATTATTTGAAGATTTACAATTCTAGTCACAGTGGCCAAAATTTGAAAAGCAAAGAACAGTTACTTTCCGTTTTTATTGTCTATTGACGGTTTTATTAGGTAGTTGTAACATTTTTACTAAATTAATCAGTAAGTACTTGTTATTCATTTTTATGCAGTCTTTAGTAATTTGAAATTTGCAATTTTATTACAATTTCTTTAAATTTACGACCACACTGCAAGGAGCCTATTTTAAAAATTGTGAGACACTGTCACATTATAACTACATGATTTTAATAATCAAAAAAGTTATTGGTAGATAATAAAAAAAACCTTTAGATTTCAAAATTTGTGAGCGTTGGCATTATTTTAATTAAATACTGGGCAAACAGCAAAAGATATTATTATATTATATAAAGAAATATATTATTTATGGGCTAATTTCAAGTTGGGATAATTCCGGTAGTATCTTCGTTTGTATGGTTGTTGTTAAAAAGAAATATTAAAATTTGCGATACTACCGGTAGTATCTCAACTTGAAACAAGGCTATTAGAAAATTAAATTTTATATCTTAAAGTTCTTCAAGATTTCATAACTAAAAAAAAATTAAAAGCACAGCCAACAGTTTTACAAATACCTACCAGTTTTACTTCTAATAATGACTTTGTAAAAATTTTTGACATAAGTTCTTTTTTTGTAGATGTATATACGCCGAAATTTTGAGAGAGAGGGCATGATTATTATTTTGAAAAGGGGGATAATTCAAGTAGGTTGGACACTATCAAATTTTTAATGTAAATCGTAATAAGAATGATTAATTATCTACTCGGTACGTTAAGCTAATTGTTCAGTTAAGTGATTGTGAACAGGGCTTAATATTGAGTTGCCAAAATGTCAAAAAGACCTCATAGTTTTGATTAAGGGCGAGAAACACAGTTTTGTTAATGTAGCAGAAAAAAAATTTGTATGAGCGAGTAAATTCCTGTAGTATTTAGCATGTCGTCAGCAATTTCTTCCTAGCTCGCCCTCGGAGCGATTGTCCCCTGCTCTTTAGCATAAAAACAAAGATGCCTTCATAAGCCGTTCATGCAGCAAGTGTTTTGTTGTCAAAAAATGGCACGCTGGCATTAACAAAGCCATTATACTTCCTATTACAGCTCGGAGCGGGTTGTAACGAACTCCTCCACAATGCATTATTAAAGTAAAAAATTGCTGGAAAACTTGTACAGTTTAACAGCTAGGTAGTTTTAAAAACTCTTCAATTGGCTTTCCTTGTTCGAAATCTTCGTTTCCTGTCGCACTTCCAGCCAGAAATAGAATTGTTACACTCCATTTAGCATTGTGTGGCAATTGTTTGTTTTGGAACTAAACAGGGGAAAGTGAGTTTTTCAGAGCATCTCGACAGTTTAAATAGAAACCGCGCACATTTCAATTTGCTTCCCCTCGAAAATCAATAATACTCGAAAGATAAGAAAAACTTGAGGCATATCAAAACGTCATCTTAGGAAAAACAAATCTTATACAAAGTGTGCGGAATTGAGGGGACACATTGCAGTAAACAGTTCTATTGTAGTTGGGGTGGACTTGCCAAGTTCTGGAGAGATGGGGTCTGCCACCCCCGTACTATTTGTCATTGCTAGTGATGTTTGATATATTTATGTTGGTAGGATTGTCTGCAGCAAAGTGCCGGGTTCTGTTATTAATCGTAGCTGCGATATGTTAGACAGTTCTTTCAGAAATTTATTCCAAAAATTAACTATTATAATTAAAATTTGAAAACTTTATAGGATCATAATTTTTTTAAAATTTAAAACTGTTAAATATTCATGTTTCTATTAAATTTCAATATTGCCGAGTATGATAATAAAATTCGAATAGAAACGATAAAAATGATACTTTACGATAACGTCATCTTTAAAGACTCGTTTTCAATTAACTGTATAAATGCCAGTCGTTAACGCCGGCCTTCATTATACATATTCGTTAACATCTTAATACTTGTTTTCGAATTTTTGACTTATCTTCGAACATCCATTTTCAAAACAACTCAGTCAAAGTCTTTATAACCATCATCCATTAACTTGGACTTGATGATTCAGCATTCTAACACGACATTACACGATTCCTTCGACTCTTCCTGTAAGAGCTGCGACCAAATTAATCACAATAGACAACCACGACAAGGGGAACATCGACCCATCAATGTCCAACAACTCAAAAAACTAACCATCAAAAATTAAATATCAAAACATCTCTTCCTCTACAGTTTTACTTTGATCTTATTCTGCTAGAAACAAGAGAAACAGAAACAAAAATTGACGGGTGAAAAAGAAAAAAAACTAACAATATGGAATTAAGCCACTGACAGGTGCTTAATCCTAACCACATGCGGGTTATCAGTAAAACTTAGCTTAACAATTTATTAATAAAAATAATCTGGTTAATGCTGTAAAAAAATTTGATTTAATTAAATATTGTTACCAAAACTACATGTCTATGCAAAATTTCCGCTGATTTCATAACAGAAACTAAATCAAATTTGACTTGTAAGACTTTAGGCAGACAGACAGCGAGGCTTAAGGGGATTTTGACTATTCAAAAATGTCTCTTTAGAAATCAAAATTGGCAGTTTTCGGCGTTTGTTTGAATCGAAATTGTCACTGCGGAAATTGAGGTGAACTGTTTTTAAAAGTTCGGTTTAGCGAAGTAAAGAGATTGAAACATTTTGCAAGTCACTCATGACAATATAAGACAATATAATGTTAAATTTCACAGTTAGTAAGCAAGTTTTGAAAATAATTGTAAAATAATTATATTTAACATTTAACAATTTAATTATATATTCAATAATAATATTTAATATAATTTTATCATAACATGATTTAGGAGATATAACAGATTATAAAACACTTTGAAATTTTCAAAATTTTGTAAAAACAAGTTTTTTTAATTTTACTTTTTTATATCTTGAAAAAGGGGTGAGTGATTTTATTTTTACTGTTTGGACTTTATTAACTGTCTTCTCCAACGTACTGGAAAGTTTTTCCGCCATTTTATATTCACTTTGTGTATAAATTATTTGTTTCAAATCAACACTCTTTAAATCGGGAGAAGTTGTATGGGAAATAAAAGAAATGGAGGAAAATATGGGATCAGACAAGGAGAATGGAGAATAGAGGAACAAAAGTCACCAGTTGAAAGAAAAAGAAGAACAGTAAAAGGTTCTGGAAGAACTCAAGAACAATGGAAGAATTTGAGAAGTGACAATTGTTGGAAGAAGAGCAAAAGAAAATTATAGGATAGTTTGAAATACGAGGATTAGTAGAAAAGGTAATAGCAAAATACAACTGAAAATAAAGAAAAACAAAAGAGATTTTTAAAAAGATTTATAAACGACAACAAGAAGAACAAAGGAAAATTTAGATAAATTTGACAGTTTGTAAAATGCTTTTATGAGAGATATTTTAGGAGTGAAGAAGGATTTTTAGGGGAAAAAGTTTTGGAGAAGAATGTTAAGCAACTGGAAGCTTACAAAAAACGAAATTTGGCAGAAAAAAGAATAGCAAATACGACTGGAAATAAAAAAACGACAAACAGAAGAGCAGAAGAAAATTTTTGATAAATTTGACAGTTTGTAATATGCTATTATAAGAGGTATTTTAGAAATGAAAAAGGATTTTTAGGAGAAGAAGTTCTGGAGAAGCCAGTTAAGGACTGGAAGCTTTAAAAAGAAGAGAAGAATATGAGAAGCTACAACTGGTGGAAGAAGAGCAAAAGAAAATTGTAGAATAGTTTGAAAAACGACGTTTGATAGAAAAGAAATTGGCAAAATGCAACTTCAAAGAAAAAAAAAACAAAAGAAGTTTTGAAAAATATTGGAAAAATGGTAACCAAATGAACAAAAAAAAATTATTAATAAATGCGACAGTTTACAAAATCATTTGAAGAGTGATATTTTAGAAGTGAAAAAGGATTTTTACAAAAAGTTTTGGAGAAGGAGGTTATGCAATTGGAAGCTTGGAAAAAACAAAAGAATTTGAGAAATCACAACTAGTGGAAGAAGAGCAAAAGAAAATTGTGGAACAGTTCAATAACGACGCTTGAAAGAAAAGAAAATGGCAAAATACGACTGGATATAAAGAAAAAACAAAAGAAGCACTTAAAAATATTCAAAAAACGATAACTAGTAGAACATATTTTTTTTAGATAAATTCGACAGTTTACAAAATGCTTTGAAGAGAAATATTTTAAAAGTGAAGAGAGATTTTTAGGAGGCGGAGTTCTGGAGAAGAAGGTGAAGCAACTGGAAGCTTGAAAAAAAAACAAAAGAAATCTACAAGTGGTGGAATAAGAGCAATAGAAAATTGTAGAACAACTCGAAAAACGACGGCGACGTTTGGTAGAAAAGAAAATTACAAATTACGACTGGAAATAAAGAAAAAAAATGCTTCTAATTATAATCGAAAAACGACAACTTGAAGAACAGAAAAAAAAAACGATAAAGTCGACAGTTTTCTAAATGCTCTGAAAGAGATATTGTAGAAGTGAAGAAGGATTTTTAAGAGAAGAACTGAAAGCAAAATAAATTAGGAAGATTGAACAATTGAAACCACGTACTCTCCAAAACGTGTGGAATACTGTAACTGTCATCTGGATTTAACTTTAATTAATTTAATTTAATTTTTTGATGAAGATTAGTTTTATCTTTCTGGTCATTTTAATTCACAAAATTTAGATTTTGGAGTTGTCTTTATATTTTATGAAAAACACCATTTTATCTAACAAAAGGTTTTATTGGGAGTGTATAGAAGGAGAGAAGAGTTGAATATATGTTAAATTGACTGGACGATGAAGAAGGGATATTTTTAATAAAAATCATTAAATAACCAAAATTTTATCGGTTCTTAAAGAAGTTGATACACTGAGTGTATTTTTGACTTGAATATTTAAGTCTTGAGTGACTATTAAGAGCCTGAAATTTCTTTGAAATGTTTTTGTAAATTTAAATTTGCCTAAATTTAATTAATTTATTTAATATACAGAGTGGGGCTTAAACCACTATCAAAAATATGTTTCAAACCGTAAATACGCTTTTTTGTGACACAACTATTTTAAAGTTTCGGGTTAGTAGATCAAAATTGTGTATCTTCGCTGTTTCATTATTTCAGTAGAGTTATCAGTTCGCCGATAAAAACTAATTTACTATACTTGCCGCCTCAAGTAACTGTTAATTCCTGAGCACTGTATATTCGTTGAAACAGTAAAATCATCATTTTAAATAATGGTACAACATTTCGAACCTCTTTTTCGAAATCAACTTGTCCTCACTTAATACAGTGCAATTAATTTGAGTGTCTGAAAGTGGGTTGCCGTGCACTTTTGCGTTCAAAAATTTTAATAAAGCGTTCTGATGGTATCGTGGGCGTGTCGCAATTTTAAAAGCATGCATTTCAAGTGCACATGTGACAATCTGTAATTAACTTTAGAATGCGGCTGACGTATAAATAAAATGACAAATTGTTGTCGAGTTAAATTGAGTTTTCTATCGAGATAAGGCGGTTGCGTTCTCTGAACAGAAATTATCCCACCTATGCGTGTTGTATAAATCACAGGAAACAATATTCCTAAGAAAAAAATTGTTTATTTTAATATTTATTACGGTTCTTAGTTCGAGAAAGTGAAATTAATTTTTTGTTAATTTGTGAGTGGGAAGTGGTCTGGAGCCGAGCATTAAGTCCCACAATATATTAAGTTATAACGTCTGACTTCTAATTACAGATCGTTATAGTTTAATTAGAGAATTGGGCCAAACCCTTGAACTAGAGGGAACAGGTGGTGAGAGAGGATTATCGTTCAAACCGTAACAGTTTTCTAAATCTAAACAAACTGCGTGTAGACATCTTAATATTTCACTGATAGGATCTGAGTTGTAGCTTTGTTATTGTGCTATCTGAAATTGTTTATAGCTGTAATGAATCTTTCTGTGTTTGATCTTTATGTCTTCCCTTTTCCTGACACCTAAGTTGGGAATTTTCGCCCACATTATGATAATTCAAAAACCTAATATTATGCAAAAATATTTCATTTTCGGTGGAAAAATAAAAGTGACAAACGCATTCGTACGTCGGTTGAAACTCCTATTAATAATCCAAACAAAACCCTGATAATAACTCATCGCGATAAAAACCTTTGTTCAACTTAGGCCCATTATGATATTTCCACGGCAGATTCCTACCGAAATTTATGACTTAACACACGACCTTTGGAATTTAAGGAATATTGAAAGTAATGATCGCAGTCGCCGATTTTGTCATACTGTATTGTATCTGAAATATATGGCCCACATTCATTCCCAAAAACAAAGCCAGAATTTTAAACCAACAGAGATAAATTCGAATTTATGGGGGGCCTAACCATATATTACACACCAAGGTACAAAAAAAATTTTAAACGGTGACTTGTCATTAGAGTTGCCAACTTTTCAATAGCGAAATAAAAGACATTGTCAAAGGCGTTTCTATGATTATTTTTTAGTCTTTATAACTCTTATATAGGTCGGCACGTGGACTTTTTATACATCCGACTTTTCATGAAACAATTTAGGAGTTGAAGACGATAATTATCCTAAAAGCAAATGTTTTTACAAGGTTTATTATAAACAAATAAAAACTCTTACATTTGTTTTCTAAATTCTTTTAAAAATTTTAAAATATACATTTTTAAACGACGGAAACGAGAATTATTCTAAATTGCCTCTTTTAATCTCAGACTTTTTTTTAATATCTTGCTTGAAGATCATCAATTTTTAAAACATTTTAAAACATCTATTAAAAACTTTAATAAACATAACTAAAACAGAGATTTGTGGGTTTTTGAAGCGAAAATTATTGTAATTGCTTCGCAGTTACCAAGGCTTATTCCAGTATCTGATTCGAAGGATTATTCTTTTACTAATCTAGAACTTTTCTTCATTTTTTACTATTTTTATTTATTTATTTTTTCTTTTAGTAGTCGTTTTTTTATTCATACTTTTTTTATATATTGTTATTTTAATTCGCTTAGAATGTTGTTCTTCCACGACCTCCCAATTGACTTTTACTTCAACTTCTTAAATGTTTTTTATTGTTTGCTTTTGTTTTATTTTCTTATTGTTCTCTTCTAATTGTTGGTTTTGTAATCCCTCATTTTTTTGTAGGACTAGAATCTACAGTTTTTTTTGAATTGTCTAAACTACATTAATCTTTCGAGTTTTTTTTTGTTATTTGTCATCTTTTCTACAATTTTTTTTTAGATTTTATATTAGCGGGTTTTTACAGATTCATTATAACTGCATTTCGCATTCTACAATTGTCTTCTCCGATCTATACAACCTTCTTTGTTTAGGTTTTTTTATGGCTTTTTTTATATCGCTCTTCCATTTTCTGCTCGGTCGTTCTCTTTTCCTTCTTCTGGTTAATCTTCATTTCATTAATTTTTTTGGCATCTCTCGTACGTTTTACATGACCATACCACCTTAAACCTTTACCTTCTATAGCCTCGAGCCTAGTTATTCCTGCTTCTATTCTTTTTTTTATTTGTTCGTTTATCACTTCGTCTTTCAATGTTAGATCATAGGCTCTTCTCCAATAGTTTATTTCTGTTTCTAGTAACTTCTTCTCGAGTGTGGGTGGTGTAGTCCAGGTTTCAGTTCCATATGTTACAATATTTCAACTACTGTTTTGTAGATTCGCCGTTTAGTGTATTTAGTTATCTGCTTACTTAATAGTGTCGAATTCAGTTGCTTTGAAGCAATTCTTTTTTGTTCAATGCGGCTTTTTGTTTCTTTTATGTTCCCTCTCTTGTAATCTTCACTCCGAGATATTTGTAACAGTCGACTTTTTTATAGTTCCAGTTTTAAGCTGAATATCACAGGCTTCTCTACCTACTATTACATACTCTGTTTTCTCTGTATTAACTGTAAGGCCCCACTTCTGATATTCTTCATCTAGGTTTCTTAGCATATTGGGGACATCATTATGGTCTTCTGCCACGATGACTTGGTTATTAGCAAAATGTAAGGGAAAAATTTGCTGTTTGCGATAGATACTTCCATATTGCAGTAGGTTTCTCCAGCGCTCTAATGTTGCGTTTAGATATAATTTAAATAATGTGGGGGCAGTAGCACATCCGTGTCGCAAGGCTTTGGTGACTGGAAACGTGTCAGATAGTTTAGTGCCGTCTTTTAAACAGCTAGTCATATTAGAAAATAGGGGCCTGACTGCTTGGATGTATATATCTTTAACTCCAGCGTCTTTCTAGAATCAATTTTTTCTAATTTTCTAGAATCTATTTCTCTTCTTCTTTTTTCACTGGTTATAATTCTTCTTATTGTTTTTTTTTCTATTATTAATTATATTTACGTAGATTTCATAACTCAAGTCTGGATAGAACTTTTGTTTGTTTATACGTACCTACTTAAATTTTTTTTGGGGACCTAAGAGAACTTCTAGACAATAAATTTATTTTTGTAATCAATCTATTACAAAATAGGTATGTCACTTTTCTTAGGCTTGCTTATTTCTCTTTTGAAAAAGAGAATTGAAAAAAAACTAGATAAAAGGATAAATTGTGGTCTTTAAGTACCTGTTAAAGACTAATGCGCTAATTTCAAGTAGAAATACTACCGATAGTACCGCAAATTTTTAAATTTTTTCGTAGCAACATCCAATTACAACTCCGAATTTTCTTAATTTTTCATGAAAACGAAGATTCTACCGGTATTATCTCAACTTGAAATTTGCTCATTAAGGACAGTTTAGACAATTGAAGGACTATCCTTTGAAATAAAGTACGGTTGGCAACCCTAATCTTGTTGTAATTATACAAAAAAACTGATGCAAAGTGCACTTGTTTTTGCCGAAAAATGGCGTTTTTTGAGAAAAAAAATTTAACTTTTGAGCGCATTGCACCCTTATTTTTAAATGCGCATAAATTCTCCTTTCGATATTCCTCAGCTGTGCGACATTTCGATTCGTCAACTTCCGAATCCCCTGGCGCCGACCGTTTACTCGATTGTTTTTTCTGTTTTTTTTGTGCCCTGTGGGTGGTGTATTTTTGTACCCCATTGCGACGGAAACACGCCGATGCACTTAAAACTATCGATACAAAATGGGGCTTCACATGTGCATTAATTAACTCGCTAGGTGGCGATTTGATGCAAATTAATGTGACATCGATGAAAATCTCTTGAGAGGAGGTTTTTTGATTTGATGGCGATACGGAAATCGTTATAGTATGCTTTGCATACTAACTTATTGTTTTGCAACTAAGCTTATTAAGTTAAAGAGATGTTCATTACTTCAGCGATAAGTTCATGAATTTTAATGAAGCAACATGTGGTGGTTGACTTTATTTGCGATCAGGGAAACTAATCGCAACAAAGCAAAAATTGTATAATGAGGCCTGAAATCGAACACCCAGCTCTTAAGGCTTCATTATTACCAAGGAAACTGAGACAGAATTTGAATTTTGATATCACACACTTTTAATAAAAATAGAACTCATTATGTTGTAAGATTAATTTCATTTTCTTATAGAATCCTTTCACAGTTCTTGAACTTTCGATGAGACCGGAATAAATCCATCCAATTTAAAACTAACCAAATGCCAAGTCAAGCTTCCTGCCGCTTCGATATTTATCCAACATTAAAATAATCCGCATATTTATTTTGACACGGGCAATTAGCTCAGAGCCAGCTGTAAAACAAGAGACCACATGTGGTCCTTTTTTTAAAAATGCAGGACCCTCGGTTCGTTTATGGACTGCGTATCTCCCATTCGAAATGTAAACAAATTCGTAAATACCACATTAATCAAATCTTTTTTGTTGTTTTTTCTGGGAAATGCAATAATGTCATTACTGAGTTGGTCCACCTGTGGTATTTCAGCAGGACTTCGACACCATAACGGATAGCGTGGATGGCAGAGATAGGGTTGGATATATCGGGGATATAACCGCAGAGCTACGGCGCACACATTTGAATACCGAGCTAACTTTGTCATAGATGTATGTTAAATGGTTTATGCAACAGTAAACTCTATCTAACCGGCGTACACTCCCAATGCCAAGTTGTCACCAAACTTGGGGGCTAAAGTGATAAGGAACGGGGAACTTTGCTAACTTTACGCCAGTTGGAAGCTCTTAACGTGTTTACAACCGTGGGTGCCTACAGAACACTTAATTCAAAATTAAAAACAAAATTTACAAAAATTTCTGACTTATAATCTGTATTTCAGCCTGAAGCACTCTCCTTTACTAACTAAATTTAATACAATCATGTCCTGCAACATTTTTTTCTAGATTTTTGGTCCTTTGAGCCGGATAGTGCCAGCAATTAAATAAAATCTATATTTTCTGTTATATGTTGATTCGGATAGTACTAACAATCGAGTTGAACTACACAATCTCTTTTTTTCTTTTTAAACCTCAGATATTTTGATTCGGCGGTTACAAAGATAAATTTTCAACAGAAAAATTGCTTATTCTGCTAATGAAAATTGATGTTTTGCAATAGAAAATTTTATATAAAATAATTTCCTATTACTGTTATCAATTTTACATTTAAAATAAATGATTTGCAGTTTTATTTTCTACCAAAGCTGCTACAAATTCGGCACAACAATATGACTTGTTCCCCTTATAAGAAAATATACTATTTGCATGGATCTGGGATCCATGTAGAAGAAATTAAATTAATTTTTTAAGAAAACTAACAGTTTTGTCTCTACTTTTGAAAATAAACTAACTTTTAGTTCTTTGAGCCGGATATCTTGGTAGCTTGCTACTGAATCATGCAAAAATGATAGACAACTTCTACGTTTCTGAACTATTTTCTGATTTCCCACCAAACGAAGCCTATAAGTTTAAAAAATTTGACACGATTTATAAAATTAACTATATCGTTTGTTAGAAATATCAAAAGGTATTGAAACATGCTGCTAAAATATAAAACGCAATACACAAAAAACTTCTTTTTTTTTGAAAATTTAAATTTACAATTTCCGGTTCTACAAGTCGGATTTTGCAAGTACTCTAATCTTTGGAAAACTGACATTTGGTATCTTTTTATAATTAATTTTTAAATACGTAGATACAGAGTGTTTACAGACTTGAAGTCTAAATTAATATGATAATAGAAGGGTATAGAAGAAAGCAATTTTTTTTTAATTTAGTTATTGAGCAAGTAGGTAATTTAATTCCAAAATTATAGTACAAAGTTTGAGGGTCACTGGAATTCAGAAACCTATATTTTTTGTGTTTTCACTTGCTAAGATATGTCTGAGTTTGTTTTGAACGTAGTAGGCAATAGTCCTTTTAGTTGGGCATTTTTTTATGTTATATTTATTCCTTGTGGACCCCAGAACACCCTGTAGATATACATTAACAGAAAAGTTAATAAAACTTTTAAAAAGCTAACTAAATGTATAAAAGGATTCGTATCATCTATAAAAATAAAATAGTTATAAAATATTAAAGGTTATTATGCTGTAAAAATATAAAACGCAGTACAGAGAAATGTGTGGTCTGGTTGAAAAATTTAAATTTCTAATTTTTGGTTCTTCGAGACAGATATTACAAGTACTCAAATAATATCTTGCTGGACAAAATTTGACAGTTGTTATCCCATTTTCTCCATTATTTTGTAGAGTAGATTTATTTCTACTAACAGAAGAATTAACTAGTCTCTAAATTTAGCATCTTTCTTAATCAAAAAGCTTGAAATTATCAAAAATAAGACAAAAGTTATAAAAGAAGCCACATCGTTTTTTGGGGGTCATTGCTCATTACCAAAAAATATTTTAGGGACCGAACTGCGGTGCGCTCTAAAAACCCGGGGGGTTCTAAAATCTTAATCCTATTAGTGGTGATATTAGCTTAGTAGTGTATAACAGATTTTTTTTTCTTTGCTTGTGGCATGGTGAACAACAATTTATCAATAAACTGACAAAAATAAATTTGTGTCTACCTAAAATCTTAAATTTAGGCAGGAAATTTAGTTTCTAGTTCAAACCTTAATCATGTTTTTTACATTTGTGATAGGCAAATTTTTATTTTCAGGTAAAACACCAAAACACCAACATTTCCAAAATTACTTATTTGAAATCTTTCCGGCTAGTTTCTATAGTTTGGTTCTTACAATGTCATTAGATCTTCCGGCTTAAAGTTAGTTAGTTTTATTTGTAAAAAATGCTCTTTTTTAAGTAAAATATAAATAATGAGGATGCCGACAAGCTTAAGCTGACAATACTTTTCATCAACTTCTTAATTTTATTTAAACTTTTGCTTATAACTCTTTGTCTATAAAAGTTAGAATCTCAAAATCTTTTAACACAGTAGTAGATAATATCTATTATTCACTACAAAAAAGCTCTTTACAAAATTTTTATAGTATGTACCAGGTAATTCAGGTTTTATCCGCACTCCAAAATACTGCTTTCTAAACACCAAAAAATTATTTAAAAAAATGAGGTTGATTTTTACATATAGAAAAAGACTTGAACGAATTTTCAAATTGTTTACTTCTACGGTTAGTTTTTTAATTATGCCTAAAAAGCCAAAAAAAAATTTTGGAATTTTTTTCTATAGGTTTTATTGATGTTCTGGTTTTATTAGTTTATAACGACGTGGCTCCCCACTGTTAATGAAACCGCAGTTAGAACAGGGATTAGGTTCGGACAGGTGGGCAGATACACTTCAACCGCAGTTCGGGCGCACCGGTTTTTTGAAGATGCTGTTAAATATTGTAGCATATTGTAAATGTACTAAACTTAGTCCAGAGAAGAATGTTGGTCTTATTGAAGATTTAAATATATCATTTCTGGTTCTTGGAACCAGATAATGCCAGAAAACGAAACGAATTTTGCAAAAAGTAAAAATCGAGACCACTTTTCTTAATTAATTGATAAGGTGATACATTCGTACTACCAAAAAAATATATACCTATGGTTTCTATTTAAATTCGGCAAATCAGTTATCAAAAAAACTAATAAATCTATATCATTTTTAATTTTTTTTTCCGAAACATTCTTGTATTCCGTCAAAATACTAAATGCAGTAAAGAAAGAAGTTTAGTATTAATAAAAATTTAAACACAGAATCTCTAGGCCTTCGAGCCGGATAATACCAACATTCGAATCAAATTCTGCAAAAAATAAGTGGCGCTTTCATTTTTTTAAATATATTTTTACTAACAACATAATTAATATAATTTAAAATTTGTGCCTGTTGTCAAAAAAAATAATTAATTATAGAATCTCTGTTATTAGTTGATGAATATTTTCGCATACTTACTTTGCTGTCAAAAAACAAAACGCACTTATGAGAAACAAAAAATTAAATGTTTTGTAACAATATATGTAAAGTCTCTTAAATGACTTTGATTGGTAAAGCAATAAAAAAGTGAAGCCGTTTAACACGTGTTTGTGGAAAGTGGGGAACATCTTTTTGGGTGAAAACTATAGTGCATTGTAATGCACTTATAAATACGGCTGCTTCTTAATTTAGTTGGTGGAAGTTGAATTTCGAGTTGAACATTTGACTTAAATACACCAGTGGATCTAAAGCTTTTTGGTTACTATTTCGAGTACCTAAGAAACACAGTGGATAACTCAACAATTTTACGCTCACTGGCTCAGAGAAAATCAAGACCCAACCCCCAACATCGAAGTTGAAAGAACCTTATTTATAAATGCATTAAAGGTCTCGGACTAACTTAGAACTTAATGTGGTATAAGGGTGTTTCCTACTATCAACAAGCTCATTGTTAAAGGGTTTCACCTCTTTTATTGTTACACCGGTCAATGTTATTTAAATAGAGAATAAGTAATAATAACAAATGGATATTAAATTCTTCACTTCAGAAAGACTTTATCTATGCGTTTTAAAAACACCATCTCCTTTAAATTTTACAAATCTTTAGCACTAAAACAAAAAATTTATTCGAATTTTTTTGTTGTGATTGAGTTTTACTTTTTGGTGTTTTCCTGTTGTTGGGATTAAATTTTGGAGTTTGTTCTCGATTTCATCATTTAATTAAAGTTGTTGAAAAACGTCAGAATATCCCCTTAGCGGCTTATTCATTGAGAGGGAAACGTGAATTCCGTATCGGTAAAATTCGCATTGTTCCTCGTCAGACAGTCGCTTCCATCCGGGAATGTACACATGTAGCTCTGCTTGATAACATTATGATGAATTGCACGACATTACAACTGCGTTTTAGATCGTACAAGCCGAATTGAAATTGACTTCCTAAAGTGTTACATTGAAAATTACACGTGGCTGAACATCAAACCCGATTACGTTGGATGCCGACCATTATTACAGTAATTTATGTAAAGAATACCAAAGCAATTAATAATGGGAAGAGAGAGATAACACGTATACAAGAATTTATATTGAGCTTTAATGCCCTCCATAAATTATCCAAGTTGAAATTAAAACTTTCAACTATCTATAGTTGATATTCGTTGCGCTTGGGCGGAAGCGAATTGCACACTTTTGATTTGTGTTTCCTTTAGCAGTTCGCAGACGATAGATAGCTTCTGGTATTATAAACAAAACAGACATAAAATTTTTACAACAAGCGACATCATTAATATTGATTAGGAAAATAAGCGCCGGACTAGAAACACGCGTCTTGCCTTTCAACTAACTTAACATTTTCACCACAAAGCATGCCTCAACAAGTTTTAGACGTGTAACCGACGAGAAATTTTGCTTGCATGCACACGCCTTCAATGAGAAAAAAATTAAAAATAAGTGCGAATTTGCCCCACCTTTCTCTCCTTTGAAAATTATCGTCTTAGTGCAGCCCACAATATAATTTTCGCGTTTAAGTTTAATTCCCTCATGACAAGATAATAACAAGTGGTTAGAAAAATGTCTTAGCACGCTATTGAATTTTTAAAATATCATTTGTTGATGTTTTATTTATTTAATGATTTTGTCAGTCAGAGTAGCTATTAACAAAATGATAGCGGCGCCATGTCTTTAACAAGTAACCCTGGAGAAATAAATTAGCATAAATTTTTTTCGCAGACTGTTCTCTTTAATTTGACATTAAATAATTGTAGCGATTACAACAATTGACCAACTTGCATAATAAAACTATTAAAACTACCACACTTTATTTAATTAAGTTAATCAAACCACTTTGCAGTCGCCATTAATTTAATAACCGTCCATTTCGAGCTGCGTTTCAGATAAGCACATTTAAATATAAATCCCATTAGAGATGGACATCAACAAATTAATACGAACATGTCCACGATTAATGAGAGATTTTAAAAATCTCAAATATCATCACTGAGAAAAATGAACGAGTCGTGAGAATGTAAGAGTTTTCGCATGGGCATTAATTTGCCGCAATTTTCTATAATAAACAAAATGAGTGTGAGATGACGAAGAGGCGTAAAAGACCATGCCAAGATGAAAGGAACGGGCGGAGCGAGGCTTTGGGAAGCGCTGAAATACTAAACCTGAAACATACGGACCAGACGGGAACGTAATTCCTACTGAATTTTAATATATGGGGGTTCTGACACCTCTCATTCACTAAGTTATTTTCTCAACATAAAAGATGACCGCAAGCCGTAAAAATACACCACGATTGCAACAGAAAACAAACCAGATAAATTTGAAATTAGAACAAAATAAGTATCTCTTTATTAGAAATTGACATCAGACAAGTATTAGATCTGTTTCAACGAGATTAACTAACTGTGTTGGATTTTTCGTTTTTATTTTGGTCAAAGCTTCTTCAGGGCTTTTAATCCGCAATTTAGGCCTAGACCTAATGTTTAAAAAAAGTGGTTAAAAACAATAAATTTTTTTGTATAAAAACGGCATTAAAAGCCTTGAAGAAGCTTTGATACAAACGGGAAACGTCGGCAAAAAATTTGGGAAAGTTATTGCATTTATTGTTATTTTGTTAAAACAGATAATAATAATTAACAATAACAACATCAATATGAAATTAGAAAATCATTGATGCAAATAGAAAATTCTTGGTCTTGCTGAACCCTTCGTGAATAGAAAGACCTAGAGAAAAAGAAGGGGTGAGAAAAGTATCGATTCTTACAGAAGGTATTGATAATTTTGATACCTCGATACCTGCGATACCTCCGATACCTTCAATAAGTCCGATACATCTATACTTTCGATACTTTATATCTCTAATACCTTGATACATCTGATAATTAAATAAATTTTTCTATCTTTAATACTTAGGATACCTCGAGAGTTTTAATACCCCGATACCTCCAATACTTCGATACCTTCTGACACTTCGATATCTCAAATAGCTGATACAGACAGTTTTATTACAAAGAAAGAAGAAAATTTTTATGAATAACCTAAAAATTCTTTCGTTTTGAACTTGAGGTAGCACACATCTCCAATATTTATCTCGAGCCTAGTAATACTTCAAGCAAATCGATACCTTCAATACCTTTAATACTGCAATACCTTTGATACCTCTATATGCTTGATACCTTCCTCCTACATTTCGATACCTTTGATACCTTCGAGACTTCCGATACTTCGATATCTCTTTGATACCTCTGATAATTAAATACATTTTTGAGAAAGTTTTTTTTTCAAAAAAATTGTTCATTTACATTTAAAAGAGTTTCTATCCCCAATACTTGAGATACCTCGAGACTTTAAATACTCTGATACCTCCAATACTTCGATACCTTTAATTCTGCAGTAACTTTGATTCCTCGATATCTCCGATAATTCTTATACTTTGATAGCTCGATGCTTCCGATACTTCGATATCTCTAATACCTTGATACCTCTGATAATTATTTAAATTTCTGAGAAAATTATATGACAAAATCAGAAAAAAAATAGATGATTAACCTAAAAAATTTTGCATTTTAAACATAAGTTCGCTTGCTATCTCTAATACTTAAGATACTTCGAGACTTTAAATACCCCGATACCTTCAATACTGCAATATCTTTGATATCTCGATATGTTCGATACTTTTATACCTCCGATATCTCGATATTTTTGATACTTTGATATCTCCAATACCTCTGATAATTAAATAAATTTCTGAGAAAGTTTTTAACCTAAAAATTCTTTTATTTTAAACTTGAGATAGCTCGCTATCTCCAGTACTTAAGATAGTCACCTCGAGGCGTTTAATACCCTGATAAGTATATCCAATACTTCGATACCTTCAATACTGCGATATTTTTGGTACCTTTATACGCTCGATACCTCCGATATCTAAGTATTTTGAACTCTCCGATATTTTAATACTTCCGATATTTTTGATATCTTCGATAATTACAATACTTTGGTTAGTATCGATATTTTGCAGCTACCTAAAAAGAAATGTTGAGGCCTATCTTATTAGAGTGCTCTTACTTTCAGCTGCAAAGTGTTCGAAATTTATTTGACACAAATTTATCGACAATTACCAGTAGAAGATGAATGCCAATAAAATTATTGCTTAACAGCGCTTCTGAAAAAGTTAGAGCTGCCCAAAATTGACGATTTTCAAATGTTTTCTCTTTTAATATCTCAAGTTTTTTTTATTTATTAGGCATAATAAAATTTGGACAGTTGTTTATATTATCAAGACAGATATTTGAGCCAAATTTTATTAAATTTTCATAACTAAAATATTAGAAGTAAAGAAATATTGACGGATGTTATCTGAAAAACATGGTTTTACTATTTTTGAATAGAGAAGCTAATTTAGAAACTTTTTCGCAAATTTTTTATAAACCGCACCAAAAATCAAGACGATGCTGATGTAGATTCCAGTTTTTGTGAAAAGGTGTTTAAAGTTTTAAATTTTGAAAGAACTGTTGTCTTAGGCTTTCAATTTTTATAAAACTGTTGCCTGCGGCTCACAATTCTAATTTAATAATAATTCAGTTTCTTACAAATCGAAAACTTTATTATTAAATAACTGGGAGCTGCAGGCGACATTTTACGAGTCGCAGGCGACAGTTTGAAAGAATTTCACAAGATAAATTTACTTGATGATAATATTGTTACGAACAAATCAAAATAACAAAAAGATAAAGAAAGTTTGAGTCCTCTAAAAATTCTAGAAAAATATGATTACTAGACCCGTTTATGCATCGATCGAGAAGGATTAGTCATTGCTTCTAATTGAGTATAGAAAGGTCACAAACATCCAGTATATTCTAGATGGACGTTCGATTATAAAAGGAATGAGACTTGAATGAGAGTCAATCAGTCAGTTAGCAAAAACCAGACAAGTGAGTGAAAAGTGGGCAATATTTTCGGCAGCTACGTAACATTATTAAAGCGACGGCGATTATAGTGTGAATATCGAGTTATTTATGACGTGTACATCGCAGAAATAAATTATTCGTTATTAATCCAACTCTTTAAATCAACGAACTCCGAATTTGCACAAACGTTACAATTTTAGATGATGTTCAATTTATAAAATAAGTTAATTGTTAATTTAAGATAGTAGGTAGTTCTTAAGTGATTATATAACAAGGCTTTCTAAGTGTTTTTCCTGATTGTTTGGGCGAGCATTGGGGCCAGTTAGTCGCTTGTTGCTGTTATTTTTCGAAATCGTCCATAATTCTCGTTGACATTATTAGCGGCTGATAGTTTGTGTACAGCTGAAGTAGTAACAATAATATATTATTTGGTTATGTGTATATCGTGGGTTGTTGTGTCGTAGTTGCGTGGTCGTAGATATATAGGGCGGTAACTCAAATACATCATTGTCCGTTTACACCTTGATACCGGCCTAATGCGATCAGGCCTTACCCATGTCTTACACAAGACGCCTAATCTGTGATCTGCCTAATCAAGAGATTAATGCTACAAGCACCGGCTATAACAAATACTCGCTCACTTTTTCCATCAATTACAATGCAAATTGATTGAACACACGCCTGTGTCAAAGAAAATCCCGGAATTATCCCTTGTCCCTCATTAATTCTCTATCTCAATCAACAAGTCACAAATGGGTGGAATTTATGATGTATGGGAAATCCCGCTGTGTGTCGGAATTTTTCCAAAATTAAAATCCAGAGAGATGGATGTTACTCTAAAGAGTTCTTGAACCGAATAGGGAACCTTTTTGCCGAATTTATTCTCTTTTGATTTTTATTCAACCGAAAGCCGATTGATTCACTTATAATAGGAATGAAATATGGAGCCGAAATTACTTTTCAGATTACTGAACGATAGCTTTCGGGGAAAGCACAATCAGATTCATAGTTGGGATGTGTTCTGGAACCCGAGGGAACACTGATTGCGGGATAATGCCTGACTTACTTTACCTAGGAATTTAATTTGTTAAAAGGGAGCTAATCTTACAACCGGGATAGATTTTTACCTCGATCGAAGCCAGACAAAATACGTCTTTGACCATAAAGATTTTTGTTTTTTTTTAAGACAGAACGGCAGAGTTAAGTAATTAAAAAAAAATTGTTGCTTTTTTCTGTCTCAATAGTTTTTGCTCCAAAAATCTAGAAAAAAATGTTAAACAATTTAATTTTTTAAATGATAATTTGTACTTAAGCAGGGGCGGTTTATTCGTGACAAAGAAATTACAAATCGGTCGCAAACGCGTGTCCACTAAATCCTCTTTTAAATAGTTGCTATTTCTTTCAAGGAACGGTAATACAATAATAAACGACGAATTACACAGTTCTGGGAAAGAGAATTTGTCAAAATTTTTTTATAAAAAATCAGAAATATTATTAAAAAATCGAAAATTGGAATCCTCGTTATGGATACATGTCTGTTTCTGAGTAAAAATCATTCGTAAAAGTTTGATTAACTTTTAAAGTTTAATGTAAGCGATTGCCGATTCTTATTCCGCGGTCAGAGTAAACAGGGCAATAAAACTTTGTCGAAATTTGTACATTCGTAAGATTGCCATGTCGTGGGTAGTAAACAAGGTGTTTGAGTCAAACTTGCTTATATGTCGTATAATAAAAGTAAAACGCTATTCGAGTCCTCCTCCGTCGTGTCTGGGGTGTCGTTTTTGTAAATATTGAAATTTGGGCTTGATAGAGTGTCAGGTTCCATCTTTCATCTTGTGGAAAAAAACGAAATCAATTTTGTGCGGTTTTTACGAGGCAAACTATCCTGTAAATGTAGGACATGACACTAGATTGTGAAAAAGAGGAATTTATCATGTGTGTGGTTAGAAAGGGATAAGTCAGAGGACAAAGGAAACGTGATACGGAATATGAAATTCAGAATTGCAGATTCGGTACTTGGAGCTCACTTGCAAGATGTCAAGAGGTCGGCCACATTCAAATGTAGATTGTGGCTTTAATCGGTTTTTAATGACGGACGACATCTCGAATGTTAATTTTCAGTGTTGTAATAAAACGGATTCAATTAGAGAATGCTTCATGGTATTGATCCGGGGAGTATCGGACCAAGTCCGGTTCGGGATAACGATGTACTAAGACGTTGGATTACTGGATCGTTAAGAGATTTGGAAAATCGCCGGCTAAATGCCAGAGGATCAATTCGGACATGTTCATTGGACTGCACTAACACCCACAAGGGATTTCACTTACTGTTACAACCCTCTGATGTGAATCGCACTCTGCTAATAGATACAACGCACATGTAGCAACCCATAAAATAAATAGGGGTACATTAAGAGCCGGGACGAAAGGCCATCGCCCGGGATATACCTTGCGAGATTATCACGTCCACTAGACAGGCTATTAAAGCCATCCATCCTCCGACTGCATACCACCAATATTAAATTTCTCATTTGCATAGAATAGCTATAATTACTCATTATAATTATTGTAATTGCGTACTGATATAATCCTCTATCTACACAAAAATCACTCCTCTATAGAATAATACGATAGAGCGACAATAGGTAATTCTAGAGATTTTTAATTCAATGTACGTGTCTGGAATTTTTATTTTTTCACAACACCCGGAGAAAATAAGGCGGGGTGGGAAACACCTGACATATATCCAAAGAATGTTGCCAACATTTTTATGTGTTACATGACGAAATAAATTATTTTTTTAACTACCTTAAATATGAAATAAATAAAAAAGGAAATCGTTATCCAAGGACTATTACTTCATTTTCAATAAGACAAATTTTGTTTTTTTAACGTTTAGAAATTTGGTTCAAGAAAGAATTTTAACAAATTGTTACGAACATTTTGAAGTAACTAAATGAAAGACAGAGTTTCGAGTAAATAGTTTAAGAAAATACTAGAAGCATATCACACTGTAACGTAAAATTCTAACAAATTATTAATAGATACTCTTATGGACCAACCGAGAGGAAGCTTCGCTTGAGTATAGAAAGGTCACGAAACTTCGTGAACTTCTGGAAGAAGGTGTGGTTATATAAGGAGCAGAGAATGACTGGGAAGTTAGTCAGTTAGTGAGAACCAGACAAACGAGTGAAGAGTAAACTGTATTTTCGGAAATGACGTGACTGAATTAAATCTAAGGAGTTATTAGTGTATTATTTATTTATTAATTATTGTTATCGTGTATACAAAGAGAAATGATAAAGTACGCAGGAGAAACGATGACGAAGATGATTTATGATATAAATTAAAGAGAAGAATAAAAAGAAAACAAAAGAATGATACGATTAAGATTGTAGACTTTAAGAACAGAAGAAAGACACAGCAAAGAAAAGAAAGCTAGAAGAAAGTACGCAGAATAGCCAGAAAGAATATAAGAAACAAAAAGCAGAATACAAAAAATATTGCAGAAAGAAGAAACGAGAGCAGAAAGCTAAACAAATGAAAGTTATAGAAGAGAATTACAAAAATAAGGAGATAAGAAACTTCTATGAAGAATGCAAGAGTATTAAACAAGAATTTTAACCTGAAACCATATTTTGTCGAGATAAACATGGTCAATTAGTAGGAAGCAAAGAAGTAAGAGAGAGATGGGCTGAATATTTTGAAGAAGTTTTAAACAAATCGTCGACCAAAAGAAGTACAGTTGAAGGGAAGGAGAACAAAAGAAACGGGCAAGAAAGAAGGGAAGAAGAACTTTCCACATATAATGAAATTAAAAATATTTTAAAAAAACAGAAAAACAACAAGAGCCTAGGAGAAAACAACATACAAGGAGAAATGATAAAGTACGGAGGAGAAACGATGACGAAGATGATATATGATTTAATTAAAAATATGAGAATATTGTGTCTAATCAATAAAAAAGGAGACAAGACAAAATGTAAAAATTATAGAGAAATAGAGTTACTGAACACTATAAATAAGACAATGTCAACAGTACCGAATAATAAATTGAAAAGGCATATGGAAGAAGTAGTAAGAGAATACCAGTGTGGTTTTAGAAAAGGAAGATCCGTAGTAGACCAAATATTTTTATTACAACAGATACAAGAGAAAAGTCACCAACAAAAATTAAAAATATAGTTGCTTTTTATCGATTTTAAGATAGCCTACAACAGCATATACAGAAAGGAATTATACCAAGCATTGAACGATCTTGAAACACCTAATAAAATAGCAAGATTTGTGAAAATGACATTGGAGAAAACCACAAATAGGATTCGGGTTATGGAAAACTGTCATAAAAGTTTGAAGTGTATGATGGCTTAAGAAAAGGAGATCCGCTTTTTTTGACATTGCCTATAATCGCCCTAGAAAAGTTATTAAGACGAAGCAATATATATATAAACAAGCTCTACTTTTCCATCAACAACATCAATGCTTTGCATTTGCAGACGACGTAACACTTACAATAGGAAGCAAAGAGGACCTATCAAGGGTAAAAAGAAGGCTGATTATAAACGCGGAAAAAATAGGACTGAAAATTAATAAAGAAAAAACTAAATTCATGATATGGGAAGATGAAGAATTTAAAGACAGATATCTGGAAGTAAAAGTAAACGAAAGGGAGAGATACAAATTCAAGGAAATTAAGAGATTTTTCTACTTAGGAAGTGTAATAGAATAGAAACCAACAAATAGAGAAGAGATAGAAGCAAGAATAGTAGCTGGAAACAAAAGCCTCTATGCATTACACTCTATACTAAGTTTAAAAGCCGTAGAAAGAGCAACAAAATTTTATATCTACAAGATCATAATACGACCGGTGGTAAGATACGCTTGCGAGGGATGAACACTAAGAAAACAAGAAAAGTCCATGCTGCCGATATGGAAAAGAAAGGTTCTAAGAAAAATTTATGGAGGGAAAAAATAGAAGAGATTTAGATTAGAAGAACGAACAAAGAATTAAGAACATTTTACAAAGATACGGATACAATAGGAATAGTTAAATCACAAAGAATTAGATGTATAGGCCACGTAACAAGAATGAAAGAAAACAGATTACCAAAAAGAATATTACAATCAAGACTAGGACCCAACAGACGAAAAGGCAGACCAAAAAAGAAGTAGAAGACGACCTTCAAAAGTTACAAATAAAACAGTGAAAGAAAAGGGCTTTAAATAAGAAGGAATGGAGAAAGTTCGCCTATTAAGACATGAGCTTACAAAGCTTGTAGTGCTTATATATATTGTTATGCTGTGTGTGTTTAGTGACTGTCACATTGTTGCAATTTTTCTCGAGTGTTCTCTCATGCATTTGCACTTGGGTTTCAGTCAAATTATTAACGCCAATTTTGTTTTTTCAAAGCAACAATAGTGCTCTCTTGATAAATTGATATCAATGAATAGTCCACTATCTTTCAAGATCTTGTTATATTACCTATGAAAAAATTGTGTTGGCATTCTAGTTGTGTTTCCGGGTCATGAAAGTCTCCAATTAACCTTTCCTAATTTCGTTCGATATAATATTTGGTGGTCTTTAGTGACCTATATAGAAAGTTGGTTCTTGAGCGATGATTCAGTTTGTTCTTTCTGTTATTATAGGACTGGGGCGATGAAAATGAAATTTCTGTTGTAATTTTTGTTTGGCGAAACCGTCTAATTACGCGTAAAGTGAATGTTCTCATAAAACCGCCTGAAACTCAGTAAAGCAAAGAGTTAAAACGTCGGTTCGCTTTTCCCCTTGTTGAATCACTTACCGAAACCCCACCTGAAACACTTGCAGTAAAATTATAATGCATTCACTTAGTCACACAATACTGAGTCAACAAGAGCAAGGAGAGTGGAACTTGTGGGTGTCTGCAATTATCTGACGCTTTATTAGTGTTTTATCTTAATGAAAGCGTATCCGAGGGATTGTTTTTAGTAAATTCGGTCCAAAATCGAGTAAATGGACCCGAGGGGAGAACCTATTTGCAAGTATGTTCAAGATAAGGTTACTGTTTAGCCAGTGACTAACGTGTGAAAAGCTTGCGGGTTTCGAACAGATGCTTCAGGGAGCTTAAAACGAAATTAACTTTTACCTTGAGAGTTCGAAATAAAAAACTAATCTCGACCGGGCTTGTAATACAATATTGATAACTCGATAACTCGGCCACGGTTTCCAGATCGGTTCGAAAGCTCGCCTATTGTAGGTCGTTAGATTACATGTCTGAGAAGCCGGATTAGGGTTGCGGGGTTGGTAACCCTGAGAAACCCACCAGCTCACGCGCGCTTTCGGCCCAGCTATAATTGGATGACGGACGGCTTTTTCTTAAGACTATATCGAGTGTCATTTATTAGGAACCTTATATCTTATTAGCTTCGTAATCAAGTTATTGGGATTTTTCGGGACTGCCAGATATACCAACAGAAAATATATTATTACACCAGAAAAGCTATTAATATTTTTTCTTAAAAATATTTTTTATGAGGTGACACATATAAATAAAAAAGAGATGACTGGATTGCCATTTCGGTTATAATTGAAGTTGGTTCTTCTAATACTGCTTTCATTTTCTTTGTTCTAAATTGTTGAAATGGTCATTGCAGTTGTTGCAGACATGCAGGGCTTGGTTTTGTCAAATATTCAAGCTACCACGGTTTTCTTGGTTTCTTCAAAAGTAGAAAATTTGATGTAGTATATACAATCATTACTCTATTTATTAATAAATCTTCGAGAAGCTTTTGAAAAGTCCTATATAATCTATGCTATATTATTCCAGTTAATTGAGTCTCTACTGTACATACGCGTACATCTTTCTACTATTTATTTCTCTGAGAATTGTCCAAAAAGCTTGCATAAAAATAATGTATAAAAGCCATCGTCCTGTGTTCGCGTCCTGATCGATGTGGGTGTTTATCGGCCACCTGTTCCTCCCCCGTTTGTGGAACGTGTTTCTTGGGTTCTCCTCCGTTCATAAAATATGATTAATCCGGGTAAAAACCCGGAACAATCAGGTCGTTGTGCATAAAGGGCGTTCGATCGCAGACACCGGAATTTACATCGGATGATACTGAGCCATTGTACGTGTAGGGAAACAAATGCGAGGACATTTATCCCAGCAATATATAAGCCCAGGTAGCTGAATGAGTTGTTCATGACAAGTAATATTTCAATGGCAGTGTCTCGAAAATGTTTTAACGGGGCGCAATCGATCGAATCGTGACTTTTCAAACAGTTTCCGGGAAGATGTTTCGTACAGGCCAATTTTACGTGAATTTCATGCCATATGGAAATAGATGCCAGATGGTAGCACTCAGACTGAAATAACGATCAATTCACACCGCAACTGCAATAAAGAACCGACCGCTAATTATGTAAGGTGAGAGCTTTCAGCGACACCGAACCAAAAACGAAGATCTCAAAGAAGAAAAAGGGCAAGATTAATAGGACGCGGACGTGTGTGTGGGAGCTGAAAAATTTTACTAATTAACCAGAGAAAAATGAAAAAAACAGGTGTGCGAAATTTTCAGATAATCTCTTGTTATTTCCTCTAATAACGTATATTCCCAATGATTTGTCTTGGGGGAAATCAACGTATTACAGCGAAAATGCGAGATAAATCCCCAAACAAAATTTAATTGGCCAGATTTTGGTGAATTCTTCAAAATTGGACGATGGAGTGATCAAAATCTTGTTATAAATATTTTGGCTTAAATTGTAAAACTAACATTGCCGTTCTAAAATCTAGATAGAAGTTTTTTGCACTTCAATAAAATATTTAAGCTACGTATTACTTGTTTCACACTTAAAGCAGTTTTTTTTTTGAAGTGTCTAAAAGACAAGAGACGAAGAGTGGCAAAACTGCTGAATTTGGCATCTTTACCTGCCGCATACGACACACCATCCGTCTCTTGCACTTCGGATCTTTCAAAACATCTATTTTGCGTGCGAAACTAGCAAAAATGTTTTAATGCAGTGCAATCAACTTCTGTCAACTTAAGTCAGAATTTACTATTATCTTTGCTTTAGTATACTGTTTCTGTAATCTTTTACTAAAGCGGTTCCAATTGATTTATGGGGGTTGCTTATTATAAGTGTCTAAAAATTAGTTTTCTTATCAAACTGCTTACTATTCAATCAGTTATTAATAACCAGATGCCACAGTTTAATTAAAATATAACTACGACTTAATATTTCGATTAGAATTTTTATTTCTTTATTAAATTGCTTGTCAGCAGATAATAAAACGTAAAAGAGACTTTCTTCGAGATTTAATCGCAGTTTCAATAATAATAAAATTCAAAAAAGTCTAGAACTTGATTAACTTATTTAAATGACACTTTTTTCAGTGAAACGAGATTTCTACAAGTTTTCGATTTTATGTTACAATCGAAGATTTCGTTTTGATTAAAATAATGAGACTGTATTGGTTGTTTGCTTTGTTACAAAATTGGAATTTAAGAAACGTTTGAGATCAAAGTAGGACGTAAGCAGGTCAATCGTGTAATTTTGTAGAATCAGTAGAAATGCAGATTGAAGCCGAAACAATAACAGAGCTGGATCTTGCATATAATTTTCCAGAATGTGGTTCGAAAACAAACACCCATATATTTCCACTAGGATAATCCCAGAGTCCCGCTTCATCCCTGTTCGTCCTTATGTATGTGTATATGTGGGTTAAGCTAAATAATTCAGAGCACTTGTTTAAATTTACATATAACAGCGAGTGGAGGATTTATGCCTCGATATTACTGCAAGTCTTTCCCTGGTGTAATATTAAAGAACTTCCAGACGGGCCTTAAATATTGCAGTCAAAGAATGTAATGTGTTAAATGAAGTCAAAGGATTTATAAAAATTCGGTAATAACCGTTGAATAATTCATCCAACCGGAAGAATTTCGTTAATGAAATATGAAAATTCGTTTGCATAAGAAAACACGGAAAATGACAAAGAATTAAAACGTTAATCTGCGCAAGGAAGTGCGAGGATGCACCATCGTATTAATTAAATGAAATGAAGCCGTTGAATTCGCTATGAAATTTTAATAATTCCGAAAATAGCGGCTTCCAGCATGGCGTCGATGGGTGAGCGCATCGCTATGCATCATTCAAGAAACCATTATAAAACTTAAGCACTGATGAAGCCCGAGGGGATCCAAACAAGCTCTCTCAAATAACCTATAAATTATAAAGAGCGTGTGCACTGAAAAAACACGCACTTCCAAGAGGGAAAGCGGACTGGATCGAAGATACACTGTACATCTTTCAACTTGCTAAGCAATTTTATTCGCAGTGCTTTCATGTCAAACGCTTTATGATGATCATAAACAGATTAAAATGAGAGAACATTGACAGTCTTCATACGATGACTTGTTTATTGTTTGGACAGTAAACAAGGGCCAGACAAGTAGCACACTTGCTAGAAAACTTGTCCATAAACTTCTTCCCAGATGCTATTTATTACAATAGCTTTAACAGTGCTTCCAAAGTCAGTTCATTTGAATCATATGTAGCCACATTAATTAATTAATTAAATTGTTTATCGTTTGTATAACGTGTTGCCTATTTTTAACATTTCGGGCGGGAACAAATAAAAAAATCAACCTGTATATATTATGTACTTTACAGACTGTTTCATGAGTGATAATGAGCCTGTGAAGCTGAAAATACAACCAGCAATACAATTCCAGAGGTAACGTAGATGATATTGATTTCAGATTTTATTTGTCAAATCTGTCACCGATAAAAAAGTTATTCAAACGATGAAAAAACCGACATGATGATGACATATGGGACAAAATTCCTCTGCCGCGATGAGTTTGTACATACAACGTTTTCCGGATAGAGAAGAACTCTTGCTGACACCATATTCGAACGACTTGAAACTACCTTAAGGAAAAATTGGTCACCTTTGAAAGCCAAGAACAAGAACAGCTACAGGTCCTGTTCACATGTAAGCCAAAGAATGATCTTACAAGCAAGTGGAATTAGTTTGTCTTCAGTTAACCGAAAGATTAAATGATTTTTTATTAAAAAATATATAAAAAAATAACTACGTTAACTTTGTGATTGTATTGCTGATTGTATTTTCAGTTTCGCAAGCTCATTATTACTCGTGAAACAGCCTGTATATTATATATTTTTAAAGTCATAACAAAGCAAGCAAAATTTTCCTCAAATTTTAAGAATGGAGGACATTTTTGGAAGCCGGAAGCGATATTTTGCTGGTTTTCTAAGCTTTACACAATATGAAAATTAGAAATGAAACACCCACTAACACCAAACTTCTTTACTTGATACGACGCACATTTCGACAATAATGTTGTCATTCTCAGGTAGGAATTAAAACTCACTCAGTTTTATATCAAGTAATCAAGTAAAGAAGTTTGGTGTTAGTGGGTGTTTCATTTCCAATCTTCATTTAAACACACCAAGAAGATCCAACAAGAAGATTTTAGACAATATTCTTTATCAATTATTTTAGAGCCAAAATCGAAAAGTGGTTAAATATCTACATAAGTACTGGTTGTGTCCCTGGCAAGCGCCCTTGTTTCTAGCCCCTAGCTACGTCCCTGTCTCGAATTATTCCTAAAAGTGCAGGTGCATGCTTGTTGGATGTTTTCGTTTCGTTCTGGTCCTTGTAGTTTTCTCGGTAATTCATCACGTCTTTGTTTAAACAATGACGGACGTTAATTAGTGTCGCGGTGTGCATTCTGAGAAGGGGCAAGACTCGTGTAATTTATTTTATTGTCGGAGCCATGTGCGAGTATAAATAAAAATGGGGGAGTTAAAACAAAAGTCTGTACAATGGAAGCGAAGAGATCCGTAGCGATGTATTCAACACGTCTTTACGGCAAACGTTCACGCTTCCAATCCTTTGAAATGGATGTATTTTTGGATAGAAAGAAACAAGTTCGACAGTGTCAACGGCGAATTGCCGCCAGCTTTTCACTTCTAACATATGATAAATGTGTAAGTTACCATTTGCAAATTGGACGGCTTTTGATACACGAATTGAAAACACACAACTTTCTAACGGGAGAGCTTGTTTGCTTTCGGATGAAAAAGAATCTCTTTTCATGGGAGAGACGAATATAAAAAGGCAAATTAGAGTGCTACGAGGATTCTATAGCCGGCCATTACCCAACGAGGAATTAGCACCAGGACAACATCTCGAAACATACAATCATAACATAAAAAAATATATAATCAGGTTAAATATTTCAATTTATACAATTTTTTTAGTATTTGTTAGATAAAAATATAAGATAGAACCTAAAATTTAGATTGTAATTTTTTAAAATAATCAGTTGTTACGATATCTATGCATTTTATAACATTTTAGTATATAATATATATAATAATAATAATTTTAAAATTGAGAAAAAATAGCTTTTGTTTCAAAAATTTAGATATGAAAATTAGCAGAATTCATTATAATTTCTTATTGATACAGTAAATACAGTAATCTTAGAGATCGGAAATTAAAAATCTTGCCCTAGGCATCAATTACCTTAGCTACGACCCTGTGTCTTGGAGACAGGCCAAACTGTGCCACGCTGATACGTCAATTTAAAATTTTTGTTGCTTCTAAAGCCCCCCTAAGTGCGTTCTGATGTCGATCGATTCGACTCTATCAGCCTTTAGCACCCAAACACAGACAACCCGACCTCGATAATATCGAGATTAAACGATCATGTAAAAACACAATCAACTTTTATGACGGTTTAAAATTATATCGACCGAGATTGATGAACTTTTTTTTATTCCAGACATGAAAAAGACATTTGAGGAGAGTCCTATGTCGACTCGGGTGGAAATGGGGCACCAGATGGAGCTCCGGTGTGTGGCACCAGTGGGTGTGCCACCCCCGAGAGTGTACTGGCTTCAGGGGGGCCAACCCTTGCAACCAGACACCTCAATTTTGGTCTCGACAGAAGGGCATCTACTTATAGGACAAGCGCGAGCACAAGACACCAACAACTATACTTGTGTTGCTGAGAATATCGCGGCGAAAAGGATGGCACCACCGGCGGAAATTATTGTTTATGGTAAGTTGGTTTTTGGAAGTTTTTTGGTCATTTGTTTGTGAACTGGACAAGGCTGGAAGTTTTGTGTTCGGATTTAATGACGCGAGTAAATCGGACAATTTAGTTTAAAAAAAAACGGAGAATCTGAGTTGGGCCGGTGCACTCAAGTGTGCGTAATCTGGGTTTGAGTTGGGCTGGATAATTTACATAATCCTCCACTGTCTTATCACTACATAAAGTCAGCTTGCACATTGGGTACTGTCTTTTAGTATTGACAGGTCTAGCTTGAAATCTGGTTAGGTCAGGTCAGGTCAAGTCAGTTGGTATGAAAAAATTAAGAACTAAGGATAAAGAATTATCTGGTTCGCGTGTGGGCTCAGCTCTTTTCGGCCCAACTAGACCACTTAAAATGATAATTTTAAGAATCTTTTAATTACAATTTAATGGTTAAGGATTATGATAAGTATCCGGCCCAACTCGGATTTGCCAAAAAAAACTTTGCGAAGCCGAAGAGATGACAGGTGATGACAAGATGAGACAGGTAATCTCAAGAATTTTGAGAGCTGAAGGTGACAGTTAATTTAAAAAAAAAAACAAATTTTGAGATTTAGTTAGATAAAATGATAGTGGGGCCGAAAAATCCGCTTGTTTTTTTGGGCTATGTATTTATCACAGTAACAACAAAAGTTTCTTGTGGTTTTAGTAGATTTTGCTAAAATTTAAATATGCTCTGCGATTAAATCAGTACAAATACATGAATCGGACTCCATCTTTATTTATTTATTTATTGTTTTATGCAGACAAAATAGTGCGCTATCACTGCTATCTATATAATAGGACTGCCAACAAAATTTAATTTTTTTCGTTGGTAGTCGCGGGAGATTTGAATTTAAAACTTGTTACTTTACTGTTTACAAAAAAAATTTAAAAATTTGGAAACTTAGGGTGAAAGTTAGGTATATAAAGTATGGGACAAATAATCTAAAAATTTTGGAAACTGATGGTGAAAGTTAATTAAATAAAAATATAAGAAAGGTAGTCTCGAGAGTTTTGAGAACTGAAGGCGCAAGCTGATTTAAAAAATATAATTTTTCTAAGATTTTTTTGTAAAATGATATTGATTGATTTTGCCAAAAAATAAGATTACTTTATCTTTAATTTTTTATGTACTCTACAAGAACAAGACAAACCTGCTGTAAGCTAGAGGTGGCTTGTTATTTTTTTATAACTGTTATTGTAAATAACAGTAACAAACTGTTTCTTCGCTTAAGCAGTGCGAGTTATTTTAGTCTAAACTGTTATTTTAACAGTAACTATTGTTTTAAGAATAGCGGTTATTTCAAAAATAACTATAAATTATTTGAAGACACTAAGAACCATTACTAAAACAGTAACAAAATGAAGTGTGTTATATTAGATAATATTATATACTTTCCTGAAAAAAGTAACACTACTAACTGTTATTTAAAATTATTATTGTAAAAGTGGTAACAAAATAAACAAACTAACTAACCACATTTATATTTATAAAATATTTAAATACGAAAGTATTTTTCAGTTTAACAATAACAGCTTGAAACTAATAGCTTAATGATAGTAGTTTGAAAATAGCTGTTCAAGAATAAGTGTTTGAAAATAACAATTCAAGAATAACAGCTACTTTTAACTGTTATTTTAAAATAGCAGTAACTGTAGAAACATTAAAGTTAATAAATAACAGTTTTAGCTATCACTACTGTCAGCTGTAATGACAGTCAATAAATGAAACAATGGAGTTAATTTGAGGCGTTATGGGAAACCTTTTTATTGTGCTAATTTTGGATTTTTTATTATATCCTTTTTTTAAACTTTTAGCTAGTCTAGCTAGTTTATTTTTTTGTGATGGTTTCTTATATTTTATCTGTTATATTATAGCTATTATTTACATGTAACAGAGACAGACTGTTACTTCGGTTAAAAAATAACAGTTCTTTTTAGTGTAAACTGTTATTTTAATTATAGCTAGTATTTTATGAATAGCTATTATTTTAAAAATTTGTATTAGTTTAAGGTATTATTAGAATTGTAACAAAATAAGTAAAAGGAGAGAAATAATTAAACACGTTATAAACGTTCAGAATTCGTATTTGAGCATGAGCACTGATACATAGCTGTTACTAAATAAATACGTAAAAAAAATTCTAAATAACAGTTTAAAAATAACAGTTTAAAAAGAGCAGTTTAAAAATTACAGCTATTTTTAACTGTTAACTGTAGAAAATAACACTCTCAGGCAGTAACTGTTATTAAAGGGTAGTCAAAGACTGTCAAAAAATAAAAGAATTGAAGAATTTTAGAAAAATGGACAAAAAAAATTTTTTGGTTGCTTATAGTGTGTTCTGTAAAAACAAGACAATTCTACTTAGCTAGTAGTGGGTTGTTATTTTTTATGTTATTTTATAACAGTTATTTATAGTTATTTAAAAATTATTTTAAAATAAAAAGTGAGAGACTGTTATTTATAAAGTTTATGTTTTAAAGTTTATAAAGTAAATTTGATTATAAGTGTCAAAAAAAACAGCTTAAAAATAACTGTTTGAAAATAGAAGCTTAAAAATAACAGCTATTTAAGGTAACTGTAATTTTAAACTAAAAGTAAGAGGTAACAGGTAGTAACTGTTATTTTTTAATTTGCCTTCACTATTGTAAGCTGAAATGACTCTTAGAAAATCAAAAAATGAAGGTATTTTGAAGGATTTATGGGATCTTTTCTTTTAGGTATTCTATTTCAAGATTTTGTAGCTAGTCTCAAATATTAAAATAACTGATCCATGAAGAAATATTTATTTAAGACCCTCTGGCGGTCAGGATTTTGTGTCTTTTTGAGTCATTGATTTATCACAGCCAAACATTTTTTCTTGTGTTGTATCGTTGTATTTTGAATTGAAAATTACCTTTACCATTAAGTGAGTATGACTGCGAATCCGGTCATTTTTACCTAGATTCGTTGCTGTCTAGCAGGATAGCCAACTGAAAATTCCATTCTCTACATTGTAAATCGCGGAAGATTTTAAATTTGCAACGCGTTACTTGTTTGTAAAAAAAATTGATCATCAATTTGTGAACTGGACAAGGTTGAAAGTTTTATGTTCGTATTTAATGAGGCGATTAAATCGCACAATTTAGTTGGTACTTATCAAAGTCTCAAAGGATTACTTTATGATTAATTATTTAAGGATTGCAAGATTTTATGACTGTAAGGACTCAATTTACGTGATTGCTTCTTTAAAACGAGTTACGGCATAGTTGGGATATCGTGAGAGACTTTAGCTAGGAATTTTTGTAATTGGGGAATTTGAATGACAGTAATAAGAAGATTATTATTTGTAGAATTTGCAAAATGTGGTAGAATGTCGAGAAAATTCGGTCTTGCAGACGCTTTGTTATGTCACGTTTTGGTCGAATTAAAAATACCACACATATTCTCGGGGCGTAATGACAGGTCGCAATAATTACAACCCAGTGTCAACTCCTAATCTCCCGATTTATCGAAATAGTAAACCCAACGACGTGCCACTGAAGCGATAGCTTCTCTAACCCCTGTTTATTTTTAAACTGATTTCGTCGAAGCATAAAACAAGAAGGCCCACTTCTAGATCCTTCACTAGATAGTGTCCTTATTTCCCAAATCTGACATAAACCGACCTGAAACA
Source organism: Tribolium confusum (assembly GCA_029207805.1). NCBI lineage: Eukaryota > Metazoa > Arthropoda > Insecta > Coleoptera > Tenebrionidae > Tribolium > Tribolium confusum. The sequence continues at coordinate 6,839,488 of JALGAY010000004.1, forward strand.
TCCACTCGATTTTTTTCAAGTGCCACCTGTTGATTTAAATGTGAATTCAATGTAGTTGGAAAAAAAGACGTTTGTCTTTGAAACGTATCGAGTAACACCAGCTTTCATAATTTTATTACCACTCCTACATTATTAGACTAAGGAGTCGTTAGAGTTGTCGAAGAGCTTAATTGGTTTTGACACAAAACGGTGCGGTGTCTTGTTTTATCTGTTTCTTGTGTTATTATATTTTTTTTATTAGTATTACAATTTTAAATTTTAGATTTAAATCTTTGATGGGCATCAAATTACACCGCTGTTAGTTTCCACATTAGCTTGAACAAACAGAACGAATCTAAATCTGGCGAGTAGTTGTTGAATAATTTATCTAATTAGTAGCAAACGTTGTAAATCACTTTCCCATATCCATCATTGAATTTTAATTACATGTTAGCTAATTAACCCGTGTCAGATTTTTCGTGTTGATGTAAATGGTATAGCAATCCTGAGTTGAAACAAAGTCCGAGTTCACGAGTCCGTATCACAAAATAAATTATACTTAAATTGATTCTCATGCTTGGGAGAATTAATTTCGTTTAACACAAGTCATCTTGACTGGTTAAAAGTACCCAACATTAATCAAACGCGTCTTTATCTATGAATAATTTAGTTTCAAAAACTCCCACAACGCGAAGTTGGCACTTTTGTTTAATTAATCTGTCACAAATTTTCAAAATCTTCACATGACTAAAGCAAAATTGTAGAAAACGTGACTAAAAGCTTGAATACAACTATAGTGCTTGATATAAGCCAAGTTTTGAAGTTACTAGTTTCGTTCAATTAGATTTCACTTCACACAAAATAGATATTCAAGTTTTAAATAATGTTCATAGAGTATAGAGATTTGTTTATATCCCACTTCTGTCAGAAAAGTTATAGTCAAATTTCAAAAACATTCTCTAACTATTGAAATCGCGATATCTCAACAATGGTGCTTCTTAGGACAAAAGTATAGAACAAGTTTTGTAGGGAATTGTATGATCTACAATTTTTGTCTGACTTATTTTTACAATAGTTTTGTTTACGAGAAAAATGCGAAAAACCGATGCTTTTGACCTTTGAGCTTGAATACCTTTTTTATCAGAAGTGGGATCGATGGAATCTTTTAACATTTTATTTATAATAGTGTACTTGAGACTTATACCAATTCTCAGCTCTATACGGATTTTTGTAGTCTTACATTTTTTTTTGTTTATTCAGACTGGTTTACTTCCTACAAATTTTAATTATAAAGTAGAATTTCTAGAAATTCTTGTTAAAAATTTATTACAAGCAGGTTTTAAGTCTTGCAAATGCCATTTTTTATTAAGTTCTCAAAGATTTGTGCTAAGTCAGACAGTTGGTTTAATGTCAGCCATTTTATTGCCTTATATTTTTTTCTAAAAGCAAAATTTTTGAGAAAACACAAAATACACTGGTCCTGTGAAAAATTGTCACTGTTGTACTATAGACCGATTTAGATATATGAGAGTAAGTGATTTTTGGAAAGAGAATATTACACAATTAAAATTAAATGATGATTCCATTGTCTAAAACAATTTTTTTTTTAAATAATACAAAAAACTGGTTGTGTATTTATATCGTAATTATGGAAAAAATTGTCACTGTTTTACTATAAACCATTTCTGATACAGCAGAGTAGACTCCCTATTTTTGAAAATCTAATTCCACAAATTTTTTTACTGCAGTAGCCTTTTATTTGGCTCTAATAGTTTACAATATGATTTGGGTTCCATGCTCTGGAATTTCATAGTAACGAGCCGCCACTGAAGTTTTTGATCATAAACCAAAAATTATTGTTACGGGCGATTGAAATAACAATAAGATCTAGAAGGATAGTCAGTCATCGCTTTCTATTTAATGGAAAAAGTGACAAATCATCTACCACTTTCAAGTAAAGACGTTTATATAAGGAGGGAGATTGACTGGAAGTTGGTTAGTCAGTTAGCGAGAGTCGGACAAACGTGTGTAAAGTGAGCAATATTTTTAGAAACGGCGTGACTGAATTAATTTGTAGGCAGTTGTAGTTTGAATATTGAGTTATTTATTTATTGTTGTATTCGTCTACATAGCAGAAATAAATTATTTATTATTAATACAACTTATTGATAAATCTAAAGAACCTGAATACCCACAGACGTTAGATTATTAATCGTAGAAAAAAGAGTGTTGAAACAAAATTTGTAGAGAATTTCATTCTAGAGCATTTTTTACCAATATAAGTGAAATATTCGCAAAAAACTGTTTTTAAATGCATTTGAGGGATATATCAGACCTTTTTTTAATTGATTTTTTTAGATTTATAACTAAGAAGTGTATATGAATGTACAACATTCTAAATAATACTTTCCTAAAAAAAAAATTTTTAATTTATTATATATTATATAAAATATTTTGTACATTTTACTGGGTTAGTCAGTAGGAATATTTTTTCCTAGCTATTTTACTTCATGATTTAAGCCAGCTACTCGTGAGACTTTTTACTACTTTGCAAACTCCACCGCTGACTTTTGATCGTGACGAAATAGACGGAAATACAAATTTAAACGCCATCGCCGCCATCTATGCATTTGAAAATTTGATTTTTTTATATTTGTATTTATGTCTTTAAGCAATACAATGAAGTACAAACTAACATTAACATAACTAACAAAAAATCCAAAAAAATAAATTTTTATTTTAAAAAAAGTTTCTACAGCGTGTATCTCAAAAACCAGCAATATTTAAGAACAGAAATTTGGATATTTAACACTGTTTTAATGAGAAACATCATCCGGCAAAATTTGTGTACATACATATAGATCAATCACACCCTGAATATCAAAAAAATTGCTAGAATGCATTGTATTCCGTTCAAAAACAAGTTTTTATAAAAAAAAGTTTTACAGTGAATATCTCGAAAAGTATAAGCATTTATGTAAAACAGTTGTGGTTTCTTAGCATCTCTTTAACGAGGGTTAAAATTTGTAAAGTTACTTCAGAAACATCCTGTATAATATAATAATAATAATAATATTAATAATAATAATTTTTCAACATTAAATTGAAATTTTACAACATTAATATTTTAAAATGAAAATTTTAATCAATTAATTTAGAGATTAATACAATCATTAGAATATAAATTATAGTTTCTAATTGTATATTTTCGCTCCAATTGAAATGGATTAACTTTTGTTTTAAATTTTTTGTGTTCTTGGTGTTAGGAACAAGCATCTAAATAGGATTTTTAGTAAAAATTGTAAAATATTCAAAGCTGTTAGTTGAATAAACCATAAAGTAATCTTCGAGCATATTTTAAAGTGTTGGGTGAAGCCATTTTCAAATTATTGTTTATATCTTCGTTGGACCACGAAGTTGCCGAAATTACGCTTTTTCTTTTTTGTTTTATAAGTTCTCAAAAATCTTATCTGTTGTCTTATTATTTTCTATTTTTTTTAGTGACCGTGGCTGTGATTCAAGAATAGAGTTTTCATTATAAAATTGTATATCACTTTTTTTGTATTTGTGATAAGGATTTTTTTATGTAACCCAATTATACACAAGTTTAATTTAATATAGTTTTTTTTCTTATTTTAGCATCAAAAAGAAACTCAAAGACCTAAGTAGCTGATTTTAAACTTGTATTTTATTTTTGTTTTGTTTGGAAAATCAAAATTTAAAAATAAGAAATTTCTAACTGCAATAAATAGCTGCATTTGAAAAAATACGTGTCTAATTATTATTGATAGCCTTCTGCTGTCAGAAAATCCCTCTAGTGAATCAATCATAGATCTAAAAACTAAATATTTCTCATAAAACTGTCCTAAATTCCTCTCATTTCCCAGCCATCATCATTCCAGATCGTCTTGTTTGAGCGCACCTTATGAATTATACCAACAATCAAAATTCCTAATACAATATTATGAATAGCTTTGAATAGACTTTTGAATTTGTGATTCTGAATCTATGCTTATTCAAGCCTAGTTAAAGCTTGAGACCCAAATCCATTTTGAATAGCACTTGAGTGTTCCAGAAACAACATTTCTCCTATTGTCACAAATATTCCAAGCACCTCGTAAAAGAGTTATTAGTAACAAGTTTGTTGGCCTTGATTGTTCTTCGTTTTTCTCGGTTATATATACTCAGCGATCAAAGCAACGCAGATATGAATAAATTATCCTTAAGCTAAACATCTTGAGTAATTGCAGTCACATTTGTTTGCCAGCTTCAATCTTAATTTGTCCAAAGTGAGTGAATGAAACTTGTGTTAATGCGTCTGTGTTTAAAATATCCCAAGCTTCCGAAACTAATTATTTTTTCAAAAATAGCCCCAAAACTGAATCTAGCTGAGCAAATATCAATAGATTCGTGCGAAATTCGCAAACTGCTTGAAAGCAAATAGATGATCGGTGAGAAGAAACCCATTGAAGTCTACGCCGATAAATGCGTCCAAATATTTACCTATTCCCATGTTAATCTTAACGTATGCCGAAACTAAAATAACATAAATGTGACGAAAAGAAAATCAACACAGCACGTTTCGTGACCACACATCTCCGATTTTATTCCACAAATAATTCTGTTTGTTTAAGGTTATTTCTCGTGTTTAATAATAACGCGGTTTTAAATTTCACCTGTCCATATTTCCCCCAGGTGTTCCACAACACGTCAGAGATAATTTATTGCACGAATGATACAGGCCTAATGCACCTGTCTTGCCTGATCCTCGTTTTTTCAACTCTCATGAAAACAGTAGTTGAATGACGACTTCAACGGTCCCACAAGATTAACCCGAGGAATGCCTCGATGATAGATGGTCGACTTGATTTTATAACGTCTGGTTATTTTAATGACTAACACAAATCTGCGAAAAAAGGACCTAATACAGATACAATTAGGACAAAAGCATCGTTCTTTCCTTTAATTGGTTTAGTGGAGCCTCCGGCTCGATTCCCCAAACCTGAAATGTTCGTTCCGTTTCAATTAATGTTTTTACCCTTCTACATTGATTAGAAAAACAGAAGCGGACCACAAAGAGAGCCCTGAGGTACGCACAATCCATCAAAAAATAATTAGAAAAATACTCAGTTTGTTTATTTATAACCAACAATCGATAATTTTAATTCAAATCTCGGAACAACTAATCATTGTACACTTGAAATTCCCGTTTGTTATGCACACATAAATCTACTACTAGTAATTTTATTATTGTAACCAATCTAGCAATCAACCAACGCAAACACAGTTGTTATCAGATAATAAATAATATATTCGAGTTATTTAAATTAGGAAATTTATTATCGAAACGTAATTTCCCTTCTAGTCTCTTTACGAGCTTGCAAATTGGAAAATTACTACTAAAAAGCAAACGCCATTATTAAGTCACTGTTGTGGTCACTGGTTCGGCTATAAAATCCCTCCCAACGACGCTATAAACCCATAAAAACTAAAAATTCAACACGCGATATAAAATTACTCAGATTTTTTTCAATTTAATTTAATTAGTTTCATAAAACACATAATACAAATTATGACATCAAAAACTGATCGTTTTTTTAAGTGGCGGTTTCAGATGCAGAGGTAAAGCATCAGGCAAGTCATTTCCTTCAATTTTAACATTTTTTATTAAATGTATCACTAGAGAAAATTCATCGCGATCAAGAAAGCCGTCTTTGTTCACATCAGCCAATTTCCAAATTTTTGACAACACAGAACTTGGTAATTTTGATTTAACTAACTCGGATTTTGCTGTCGCTTCAGATACTCTAACACCACTAGGCTAAAGTTGGCCAAAAATTGCATCAAAAGCTGCTCTTTATCCATTCAGGTTCTCCCATTTCTGCTTTAACACCTTCATCTCTTTTATATCTAATTGCTCTGCATTTTCTAAAACAAAAATTTTTGAAAAAAGATACAACAACTGACTGGTTGTGTATTTATATCTTAATCATGTAAAAAATTGTCACTGTTTACTCTAAACCATTTTAAATATGCCAAGGAAGACACCCCATTTTTGAAAATCGAGTTTTATTCAATTTTTTTTACTGTATTAGCCTTCTATTTGGTTACCCAATAGTTACTCTTTACGACAGTTGTATTTTTTTTGTTTTAAAAATACAAGGATTTAAAATTAACTAGCCGTTACTGAGGTTTTTGATCATACACCAAAAATTGTTGTTTTGAGCGATTAAAATAGCAATAAGGTTTAGAAGGATGAGTCAGTCATCGCTTTCAGTTCAATGTAAAAATGTCACAAACCATCCAGCACATTTTAGCAAGGACGTTCGATTATATAAGGAGGGAAACTGGTCGGAAATGGTCAGTCAGTTTTAGCACGAACCGGACTAGCAAGTATAAAAGTGAGAGATATTCTCGATAGCAGCGTGATTGAATTAATTTGTAGGCGATTGTAGTGTAAATATCGAGTTATTTACTTATTGTTCTTGTATTTGTATACATAGCAGAAATAAATTATTTATTATTAATCCAACTTATTGATAAATTTAAAAAACCCGAATACTGCATTATGAATCGCAGAAAAAACTGTTTTCAACTCTTATTAAATGAATTTGGGGAATGTTCTGGATCATTTTTTAATTGATCTTTTTGGATTTATACCTAAGAAGGGAATTTTTTTTTTCCAAAGAATGTTTTAATTTTTATATATTTTGTATATTTTTACTGGGTTAGTTAGAAAGCGAGAAAGCCTGAATTTAACCTGAACAAGGTGAGAAGGAATACATAGTTTTTAAGACATCGTGGCATTAACATTTTGTATTTTATTAATTTCACTGTGATTAATTAATTATTGTAAATAAATGTTATTTCATAATTTCATTATTAAAGACACGCAATATAAAATTACTCAGTTTTTTCAATTCAATATAATTAGTTTCATAAAACACATAATACAAATTATAACATCAAGTGCCGAACGTTTTTTTAAGTGGCGGTTTCAGATGCAGAGGTAAAGCATCAGGCAAGTCATTTCCTTCAATTTTAACATTTATTAAATGCATCGCTAGAGCAAATTCATCGCGATCAAGAAAACCGTCTTTGTCTACATCAGCCAATTTCCAAATTTTTGACAACACAGAATTTGGTAATTTTGATTTAACCAACTCGGCTTTTGCTGTCGCTCCAGATATTCTAGCACCACTAGGCGAAAGTTGGTCAAAAATTGCATCATAAGCTGCTCTTTCTTTATTAACAATCCAGTCAGGCTCACCCATTCCTGCATTAACACCTTCACCTCTTTTATATCCAAAAGGTGAGCTGTGGTCACCGATATTTTCAAAAGCACCTCCTGTAACTTCAGTTTTGTTTATTTCATTGACTTCATGAGAAATCATTGACATTAATTGAGAAATATCATCAGATAACATTTGATCAACAACTTCTAAAAGCTTAGGTTTAAGAGAGTGAAATTTTGAAAAGTCGTGTCGAGCTAGAACTTCTTTCATTTTTATCATATCTGGGAAATCTCCCGAGGAGATATTGTGTTCTTTTTGGATCTTTTGATAAATCTCGTTGAGGTTTTTAATGAGTTCTTTCTTTTTGTTTTCTTTGCCAAAAACCGGCATTTCTTTTCGAAGTTCGGCAATAATGTAGGCATGCACTTTGGCAAGTCTTGACCGTTTGATTAAATCGTTTAGTTTCCGGAGTGCGGAATTTTTGGGTAAGCTTTGTAGGTCTTTGAATAGATCTTGGGCCTCGTCTTCGAAGAGTCGTCGATTGACGTCGAATCTCAAAGGCTGATCCCAGAACGTTCCTATGTAGACTCTGACGACTTCCGGCATTTGCAGCACTTTGCCTAGCGACCACATCAAGGCCCCGTAGACTCTCATCAGTTGTTGGTGGTCAATCATGTCCGCTTTGTTTAAAACAATCCGGATTTTGTCGTCGTGCCCCCGGAGCGCCTCGATGGACCTCCGGAATTCGTCGGAGATGTCAAGTTTGTGTGCATCGAAGAGTAAAATGATCCGATCGACCCTCTCAGCAAACCACTCTAAAACTCCGGTGAAGTCATACCCTCGGTCGATCCTCTGTTTCTCACCTGGACAGCGTTAGAAAGAATCTCTGAATATTTCAAACTCACCTGCCAGTATCCCCGGAGTATCAATAATAGACATCCCTTTGAGCACGGGAGATTTCACAAGCGAACACTGGAATCTGTTTAGGAAAGAATTCCCGAAAGCGGAGAGGGGCCGGAATTGTTTCTTGGGGTCGACGACTAGGGCATTCCCCGGTATTACACCTTCTTTCTCGCCGTACATCACAGCGATAAATCTGTCCGTTGTTGGTTCCGGCCCTATTCTCATCCCGGGGAAATCTCGTTCGAGGAGATATTTTATAAATGTCGTTTTACCGGTCGAATATTGACCCACGAGAAGAATCATTGGTTTTGACTCGAAATCCGGGTCGTTCAATGACGGAGAATGGAACTCTTCGAACAGGTAGTGCTGCTCCAGGGGAAGCATCTTGTTCTTGTAGATGCTTTTTAAGCCTTCTGCCACATTCTCGTAGCTGTCGTGAACAATCTCCGGCTTCTGATTCAACCAACTAAACATTTTGATGATTTAACGGAAAATAAAGTGACAACTTCAAACCATAGAATAACGTCAAAATGGGGAGATGTTTTATGTGTTGCTTAGTTACATTTTTTGACATCTTTCTGTTTTTTATATACACTAAAATTAGGGATGATCTTAATTTTTGTAAGTAGGTATTACAATGCTATAGACCCCTTTATCATGTCACTGCAAGTTACAGATAAAAAAATATTTTAATAAAATTGTATATGATTTGTCTAAAAAAACGGAAGTGATTGCCAAAATTATTTTTTCTACTTAGCGTTAACAATAATGACACTAAATTTTCATTATAGCACGCAAAACAGTGACTTTTTCATTGGTTATGTTGGCACCGCAAGCGTAAAAATTACGTCTATCGCCTACACAATGGAGATGCTTTTTTGCAATGTAGAAAAAATAGTATATTACACTCGTTCCATAAGACGACTTGTGGACGACACTCATTCTATTTGAGCACTCGTCGCTTCGCTCGTTGTGCTCAAAACTCATTCGTGTCAGAATAATCGTTTGATGAAACACGTATAACAATATACTATTTTACGACTATGTAAGTTTATCTTTTGCTCTTTCGCTACTGGTCGTCTATTTTCTGCCGGTGACAGCAAAGTGCGTTTCTAATTATTGTTATAAATTGCACGTTTCTTTGGAATGCTAAAAAACAATATTTTTGGGAGTTAAAAGCTATTATTGTAAAAGGTAAATTTCCTCTTCAGACGTTTCTCTACATTCGACTCGAAGAGAAGACAATTTTTTTAAAAAAAAATTTGGAAGATAAAGAGGATAATTATTATTATAATAAAATATAAATGTTCTTGCAAAGAATAAAAAAAAACTGGCATCTTCTGCTTCTAAATTCTATTCTAAATTATATAACTGCTTCTTCAGAATAAAATTTTTAAAACCGAAAACGCTCATTTTTTTAGAATCCGCTATCTATTGCAGATAGAAATTTTAATTTTTTAATTTTAATTTTCTAAATTAAAATATGTCTCAATACCAAATACAAAAAATCAGAAATAAATTTATTTATTTATATTAATACTAATTTTATGCAGTACCGCAAAACTCCATTTTGGGTCTACAATTTATATATAAAATAATTAACTATAACATAAAGAAAGATAATATGAAAAGTCACAATAAAAAAGAGAAAAGATTAGATTAAGAGAAAAAAATAAAAAAAACTTTTATATTAATGCTAGAAAAATACGTGAATAAGATAGAGAAAAAAAAAAGAAAAAAACAACTTAAATACTAAAATAAGAACCAAAAAAAAGAACGTTGGGAAAAAGAAGAGAAGGAAAGAGAAAAACTTCAAGAAGAAATTGCTTCTATACTAAAACTAGAATAAATACAAAAAAACAAAGAAAAGTAGGCAACATAGTGAAACTTGAAAGTGAAACATAAGGTTAATAGAATTAAACGAAAAATAAAACCCAAAAATTAACAAATACAATTATAAAATAAACAGAGAAGACTTGAGAAGTCTCAAAAAAACAGTGGAAATTTGATTAATTTTAACTACATATTATTATGATTATAACGACATGCTGATTGTTCTTTTCTTTAATTTTTTTTATAGTGAGCTTTCTAACTTTCTTTTACTATTATTTAAACAATTGTGATTGGTTATTCGTGTTTTTTCTTTCAAAATCTTGAGGTAACAGACAAAAAAATATGAAAATTATTCTCACAAGTTTAATCCAAAAAAAATTTACAAAATATTGGCAGAGCGCTTTCGAGAGTAGTCTTCTGCCATTACCAGTGCTTAAATAATAATAATCTGATAAGGAAATTTAATAAAAATTAGAAAATATTGGAAGAAACTTACCAAACTTTGGCCAATAACAAATTAAAAGATAAAATTTTTAAATATAACAGAAGTTTTTACAATTTTCCTTCTTACATTATTATTTTGGCACTGATGTTAAGACATAACTACTCTCGAAAGCGCTCTGCCACTATTATGAAAGAATTTCTTTGATTAAATTTAATCTTTAAATTGAAATTTTATTTCTTTGTGGAATATTAGACTTCAATTCTTTCATAATTTATATTAGAACACCTCAATTTGAGAAGAAAGTATTTTTCTATCGAATTTAATAGACAAAAATTGAAATTGCTTTTAGAATATAACAAGCAGTGCACATACAAAAAAAAAAATAATTTGTTTGTTGACCACTGTTTTCGATGAAACTCAAAAGGAAAATAAAGGAGGGCACCACCACAGTTAAGAAAAAACAAAAGTCAGTCTTAGATGACAGAAACTGCAACTGTGGAGCAGTTTTCAAAAATTTTAATCGTAATACATACAGCTATTTTTGTGCAGATTTTAATTTTTTGTACTTAAAAATAAGTGATCAGAGAGTGACCTGATTACTTAAGTACTCATTTTAGCAGCGCGTTTTAAAAATCTTAAGTAAGGTATAACAACGCGACATTATTTTATTACAAAGAGCGCGCTAGCGCTGAACCCTGCTCGTTTCTTCTTATCTTAAACCTTATCAATAAACTTTTCTAATACATTTTTGTTGTAATTACATAATTTTAGGTGTTGTTTACTTTTTCCATTTTTCTGCTATTTTTGTAGTTCGTCGAAGACTTTTTTTAAATTACGGATGCGTTCAAAAGCCTTCTTTGCAAAAGTCACTCTGGATAGTAGATTTTTCATAGTACATTTGCGTCTGCTTATAATTTTTTCCATTTTTATTATAAATTAGCATTAAGTATTTGCTCTAGGACCTTTTTCTTTAGATAATCTTTCTTCTCTCTATATTTTTACTACATTTTCGGTGACAACTTTTTTCGTTAATTTCTTATTTGTTTGATCAATTTGTGTCTTTAAATGATTTAGAGATAAATCCTCTTAAAATTTGCTTGTCCATAAATTGATGAGATTCAGCATTCCCTAATCCTGCATTCGACCGATTGTGAAATATGTATCTCTGCTGGTAAGTGATCTACGTCCTATTATGCTTACGTCGGATTATTTCTTGAAGAGAACGCTATAAAGCGCAATCCTATTTCAGTTACAGCGGCTTTTAAAGATCCCGAAATCAAAGCAAGTCTAAGCCACAGAATTAAACTTCTAAACTTGTCCGTTTTTTTTCCTCCATCATCATTCTTTGTATTTGTCAGTTGTTTCGTCTGTCTAATCTCGAAAGTTTAAATGTGTTTGCAACTTTCTGAAATTGCTTTATGTGTTTTTCAGGATGGCGTATAATGAACATGCGTTTCTTTGTGTTGAAAATAATTTGAAAATTTATCACTCCGTCATCGGACAAAATAAATTCAAAGGATTTGAAATTAATTTTACTGTCTTTGTCCCAAGACAAAGACATATCTTTAAGGCAGATCGGATTAGACTTATAAAATTACTGATTTTCGTCTTTAAATTTCCTTGAAAACTGTTTTATTAATTAAAGTTCGAAAACAATCGCTTGGGTACTTAATTAAAACCAAACTAGGGTTTATTTCTGGTATTTCAAGCGGTTTTTAGAAAACGTGAAATATTTTGATAACGATCGCAAGTTTACATAAGAATTTCTACTGGTTGCATCTCAAAATAGAGAATGCTGCTGCATTGCGACTTCTTTTGATCTCGAGATTAAACTCCTAATCCATTTAGTTCTTGTTTTTATGTAAATTTCTGTACTTTATCCGCCTATTCCCACATGAATCTTAATATTCAAACCCCCGGACTCTATCAGAGACACCATCGACACGTCTTTTTTTCAAATCTTCTAAATCGACAACTTGTTCTAAACCAAACCGATCATTTATCATTGTCCTCTCGAAACTTTCTTAATAAAACCAACCAAAACTCTTTCTTCAATCCGTCAAGTTAAATGAGGGCAGACGCGTTTACCGCCACCTCACGTGTCATTTTCATGTTAGGCATCGTTGGGGATTTACATTTGCTTAGAGTGAAAGAGTTGAAATTCTTTCCACGTTGTAAGACAATGGTCTACCATAAACCCCCGCTGTTTTTGAGGGAGAAAAAAACATCCAGAATGTTATGACAGGCATATTTAACGGGCGCTTTTAAAAAAGGAAGCATGCTTGTCGGTGTATTTATATTTAATGACCTGCTCGTATTTATTTATTATCCTTTTGTATTTTACGGTGCGTAGGTGTGTGTGGCCGAGACACACGGCATGGGGCTTCAAATATTCTGCCCGTAAGCCAAACCGCGCTTCGCGAATTAATACACATTCCCTAAATGACTCGTAAAACCAAAAATGCACTGCCGAGTAATAAAACTACGGAAATTCGCTGAATATAAAATATGTGCTTTCGAAATAGCAAACTTGAAGCGTTTTTAATGATTTGATCAATTGCCTGAGATCACTGATATGAATAATTAAAAACTTATTTTAAATTTTAAATGAGATCTGAGATTGTTTTTTTACCTTCCTCACAATTATATTTTTCCGATTCGGTTTGTTATGCACTCTTTTAGAAATCACAGCTATTATTTCTTGATGATATTTTTGTAGCCACTGAATAAATAAACCTTGCTTCTATCGTCTTTGATTTTTGGTAAATTTTTATTCGAATAAAGTCAAAATATATTTAAGAAACATATTTGTGTTGCGCTGTTTAACTCTCTTCTTTAAGCGTCTCTAGGGCTTAAACTACAAGAGATAAAAATATCTTCTCTGGTAATTTATTATACAAAATTTAATTCCCTACAACTTTTTCTTTTAAAATTTTCTTGTAACTTTGCCCGTTTGCGCAGCGTTTTAAAATAAAACCAAAAGAGCACAAATTTTATACTTTCAATACTTTTTTAAAATATGTTTCAGCAACTTTTTTGTTAATTTTTTAAAATAAAATATAAAGAATTTAAATCTCTCTATTACAACATCTTTAACGGGAATTTTTTTTTTGTTTTACGATTTTGACCATCTTTGTGACGTCACAGTCAAGGTTATGAGCTGGATCCCGGCTTGTACTAAATGTGAAATACATTTCACAAACATTGTCCCACTTATCAAAAGAACCATAAAAAAATGTTGGACATCAGAAATAGGACCAATCTTATGAAAACTGCAAGATCACTCCACTTTATTATTATTTTTTTGTACTATTTGTAAGCTTGAAAAACAATCATTTCATATCATTGCGCCAAATTCCTGGCTTGTTAAAAAAAGTAAAAAATTGATTTAAAGTCTGATTAATTTACTTTTTGAATCTATAAAAGTGTCTCTTCAATTTACGTTGCGTTAACCTTGGAAAGAATCCTTAAATAGGGAGAAGCTTGGTCCTATTAACTGCAAAATACATTTAATTAATATTAAATAATTAATATTATAATTATTTAACGTTTCCTGATTTATGAACTACCAAAGGAATTAAGAATGTACTCTCGAATACAGTCCGCAACTATCCTTTTCTTTCTAATGCAAATTATATTAAGCATCTCGAAAAGAAGTGAAAGCAAAAAATTTTGGCTAAAAGAAATTAAATTCCTTGAAAACATGAACAAAAATATTTAATTTTAATAAGCAAAGGGTAGGAGGAAAAACGCTGAAAACAAGAAAAGGATAAGATACGAAGCTCTTACAAGGTGAGAGAAGAGAACTAAAAGAAGAAGAAGAAGAAGGGAAAGATAAAAACGTCTCCTAGAGTAAAAGGAAAAATTAATGGCAGAAAGAAATTATAGTTTTTGAAAACACAGAAAAGAGTAATAAGAAGATAGAATAAACTACAGAAAAGAGAAAACAGTAATATTGAAAAAAAGCTTACGTTAAGCGTGTCACAAAATTTAAGATTCAATTGTGATTTTATTTTAACAAAAGTAACAAAAAAAATGAAAGAAAAACTTTCGCTACAAGAAATGAAAATGCTTGAAAACATGGGCAAAGATATCTGATTTTAATAAGCAAAGGATAGAAGAGGGAGCTCTTACAAGGTGAGAGAACTATAAAAAGAAGAAGAAAAAAATAAAATGTCTTCTATAGCAAAAAGGAAAAAACAACAACAAAAAGAAATTATACTTTTTGAAAATAAATAAAAGAATAATAAGAAAATAGAGAAAACTACAGTAACAAGAAAAAATTGCCATTGAAAAAAAGTTTTTATAGTACTGCTCTGCTCAAGTGGCCACTGTGATCAAAGTTATAGAAAGAAAGAACGTTTCCTAAGCAAAAGAATAAAACAACGGCAAAAAGAAATTAGAGTTCTTGAAAACACATAACAAAATAATAAGAAATTAAAGAAAACTATAGAAACAACTGAATATAAAATGAATTGAATAATTTATTATTGGTTGCTTTGTTAAAAAAAGACAGAACTAATAAAAAACATAAAGAAAAAAAGAAGGCAAAAAAATTACACAAACTCGAAAGTGAAAAGATGTTTCTATGTTGAAAAAGAAGATAAAAAAACGCGACGTTACGAAAAAACAATTTAGAGATGGGATAAACACAAAAATGCAAGACGAAAGAAAAAGGAAGACAATTTAAACAAGTTTTTAAAAACGCGTTGCAAGAAAAACAAAAAATTAAAAATATGAGCGACTACACAACAATTATTGCTAAATAATAATTGCGAAATATTTAAAGGTATTACATTCAGGTATCTTCTCTTGAACACACCGTGAAGTGCCAAGTGAATTTTTTTTCGAATTATCGGCGTTTTTTTTTGTCGAACCACTAGGTCGCTGAAACTACGCGTTGTATTAAGTAATCTTTTCTAAACAAAAGATAAAATTTTTAATTCACGCATTTCTGTCTGATATTTTTTTTATTGAATTGACTTTTGTGAAGAGATCAAGTTAAGACATAAGGCTGATTGCCCTCTTATTAAAAAGTAGAAGTTTTTTAATTATTGCTGACAGACTCATTCTTACAAAATTATTCGGAGTTTATAGTTGTTGAAACATACTGTATAATGCAAGTAGATAAAGCAAGGTAAATAAAAGGTTATAGTGACAACCTTATTAGCGTTTTACAAAAGTGTTTCAAAAGAATAAATAATTATAAATAATAATTAGATATAATAAAAATTAATGTAGAACCCACAAGTTTAATTAGAATTCCAATATTACAGTGGCAAAGCGCTTTCGGAATATAAAGTTTCATTTTCAGGACCTAACAATTACAATGTAAAAAGGAACGTTATACAAAAAATTTAGAATGTTGAAAAACAAACTAAAAACATTAAACAATAAAGTGTATAGTAGAAATAACAAATAATTGTTAATTAATGAGAAATATTCAGAGAAATAGTAATTGTACTACATAATTCAAAAACTTAGGTAACATTTTTTTAAAATCAACATTTTTTTTAGTGAATGGAGGTTGGTCGCCGTGGTCGGCCTGGACGGAATGCCGCTGTCCCGGTGCAACCCTCTCTTCAGGCAAAATGAGCACTCGCACCTGCACTAACCCTCCTCCTAGCAACGGAGGCCTCCCATGTCAAGGACTCAGTGTTCGCAAGACCAAGGATTGTATTACCTGCCCTCAAGGTACAAATTTCAATCATCTCAAGTTTCCGATCTTTCTATTTCTATGCATTTCCTGCTTTATGTTTAATTAACCTAAATTGTTCGCTAACTAACCGCTTGTCCTTTCCTGCTTCTATCGTAGAAGAGCTGGTGTTGGATAACGCTTACGACTACGACAGTTACGATAACACTTACGGTAATTTACCCCAAAATTATCACACCCAGAAACGTTTACTGATTTCAAAATTTTTTGTAGTTGAACCTGCGAGATGGTCGGCATGGTCGGAGTGGTCCCATTGTAATTCCGACTGCGTTAAAACCAGAAAACGGCAGTGTATTCCAGGGAATGGGCAAGGAAGGAAGACTTGTAATGGGAAAGATACCCAAACGACGTCGTGTAGTTCAGAGCAATGTCGGTCAATGGAGCTCAGTAGAGTTAGAGAAGGTGAGTTTTTTGCGATTTTATGATCAATAAAGAGGAGTAGTTGTTTCGTAAATCATTTGTGATTCTTGGTGTATCATTAATAGCAACAAAACAATAGAGGTATAAAAATAATATTGGTATCTGTGGGCACGTAAAAGCAGTATATTTGTTTCACACGTCGAGGTGATTTATAGACATTCTTTTATTAACATTCGATTGATCAAGTGTTGTAAAATCAGCAAAAGGACATAGCTATTAAATTTTTTAAGAGACGCCCTGGTAGGTATTTAAATTTTCGTATTTTATAGGTTTTATTGAAACATTGACAGGAATTTTTATGTAGACATTTTTCAAACTCCAGTTTTTTATATGAGCGACATTTTTTAATCAATATTTTATTCGTATTTCACAACTAGATGTTAAAACTGCTTTCTTCTCTCGCGTAAAATACTTAAATCTAGATTAAAATTTTATTCAAAAGCTGCAACTTTAGAATTAGCAATGTTCTGATGTTAATAGAGTGCGTAAGCGTCACGAAATTTCCTAGAAAACAGCTGCTTGGTTCCAAATATATAACCTCAACTTAACCTCTTCAAAGTTTGTTGTGTGCTCTTCAAAACTGTTTTAAAACTGTTAATTTATTACATTTTATAGTAGTTATTATAAGATGAGTAAGTTTCCTTACTTTACATCTTTCAATTAAAGTGAAACAAAGTCTAAAAGAATTTGCATTATTTTATTTGAAAACGGAACCCTAACCAATCTAAGATTTTGACGTCAGCACTTGTTTACTTAATTTAAAGCTCTCACTAATTATTTTAATATTTTCGAATAAACTGAACTGCTTAAAAATAATTAATTAACACTCTTCTTGAAAATCACATTTTTTCTGATGACGTCAACGCACTAAGCGGTATATTTTGACGACATTTTGTTTTTCTTAAATCTACTTATTTAGGTAAAAGAAATAGTTACAAAAAAGAATTGTATAAAGTGGGTTTTAGAGCTGAAAAAACAAAGTTGAATAAACTTATGTCAGGACCGGAAGTTCATAAAGATATGATATATTAGTTTTAAAAGACCGTAAAGTTTTTATTAATTGATGTTGCTTTGAAGAAGGAAAATAAAAAACGCAAGAAATAAAAAAGTAATAAAAATATATGTGTCAGAAAATTATAAAAATACACTGTAATAATAAAATAAATCGATTTTCGGCAGGCACTTTGACAGCTGTAATTAGAATGTTTCTTAAAAAGTAATTATATAGAGTGTTTTAGAATTATTTGGCACAATTTTAATGACAGTAGTTATTCTTGTACACAGAACATTAAAATTTATTAATTATAAAAAACACATCTTCTTATATTTACAAAGTTATTCACGTAAAATAATGAGATTGTCGAGCTCAAAATGCAAGAATTGGTCAGAAAATATCATTTAAGTAACAAAATGCCAATAATTTAGCAAACGAAACGTTTGCCGAATTATAAAATCAAAGTCTAGAATTTAAAAATTGTCAAATTATAACTGATGTTTTCGATATTTCTAAGACAGCTCTACTACAACGCCAAAAATTTGTCACAGTTTCACAGAAGTACAAACTACAATTATATACACATTATTTTGTTGTAGTTAGTGTAACAATATTGCTGTAAGCTCATTTCCAGAGACACAAGTTCTTGGTTTTTTTAATTAGCAATTCTTATAACAAAAATAGTAAAGCCATATTTTTTAAAACCCATTTTTATTGCCTTGGTTAATCGCTGGAGATTTGCTGATGATAACTGCTATTTCTTGCAAAGTTGAACTGCTCAGTCAACGGCCTACCGCCTGCTTCCATAGAGCCAAGGTCGATTTTCAGATGCATAGATGGTATTTGTATTTTCGTCTATTTTATCAGGTTCTAACGCCAACGATGGAGTTTGCGCAGTTATTAAGGTGACGGGTGGCAGGCTTAGGTGAAGGACAAAGAGCTTAAAAATTAACCTTAAGGCGATTTATAGTGTCGACGACACACAAGAAACAGAGGCTTATAAAATATTCTGGAAATTTATACAAAGACATATCTCTCTAATTTCAGGAACAGACTGGTATTAGAGAGTTACTACAAAGTTGTTTAAAACAATAACTCTAATAACGTAACGCTATTTCGACAAATATTTATGATTTTTAACGTTAACGCTATTAACATTAAAGTTGAGTTTTTTTTATATTTCAGTATGGTTAATCTTAGATTATGATTGTCTTTAAGCTAATTTGAAACATTTGACACCAGTTTTAAATATTTCTACTAATAAACGTTATCATAGTGCGTGAACTGCTACAAGAATTTACAATAACTCTTTATAATAATAACGCTTTTCTAGAACCTTTATTGGCTTTTTTTATTTCAAACAACTTCATATTTGAGTATATTTGTTGTTTTTTTGCTTTTCAATTGTTATTTTTCAAAATTTCTTGGACTCTGTTTTTGCTTTTTTTAATTTTTAGAGTTTTTGTAGAATCTTTTTTTCCAAGCTTTGTTCTTGTTCTTCTATAACCTTTTTGCGTTTTCGTTATTTTAGTCGTAGGTTTTTACTTTTTCAGAATTTTTTTTCTTTTCCTCCTAGAACATAATCTATTTGATTTTTCTTTTTCTATCGTCGTGTTTAAGCTCTCATAAAAAATTCTGTGTTTATCCGGATGTTTTGGTTTTTTATCCAATTGTTCAAGCTTTTTGTTTAAACTTTTCTGTTGTAGAAACTTTGTTAGATCTTCAATTTCAACAGACGTTTTTATCTTTTTCTAGAAATTTTTGTTGTTTTTTTCTTAATTAGCGAACATCTTGAACGTTTTCAAGATTTTCTGTTGCTCTATTTTTACAAATCGACGTACCTATCTTAAAGCATTTCTTCTAAACGCTATATTCAAACATTTTTAGATTTTTTTTGTTTTTTAAGGTGACTTTCTGAACGCCGTTTGGTCCTTGTTCTTCTATTTTTCTTTCTTGCAGTCGTAATTTTTTATGATGTTTTTTTCTCTAGATACGGTTTTGTTTTTCTTTTTCTTCTAAGACATAATTTATTTCCTCTTCTTTTCTAATCCTTGTTTTACGATAATTTTTCTAAATTCTAGGAGTTTTTTAGCTCTACTTTTTCTGTACATGAAGTTCTCATACAAACTGTTTTTGTTTTGCTGAATTTTTTTTCTTTTTTTATCTAATTGTTTTAACTTATTGTTAAAACTTTTTGTTTACATTTTTTGTACGATAGAAACTTTCTTTAATTTTTAATTTTAGTCGCCGTTTTTATTTTATTTTAGAATTTTTTGCTTCTTTTTGAAGTGTTTTTTCCTCAAACGCCGCGACGTTTCTACTTTTTTTTTAAATTTTTTCGAGTTTTGTAGCATCTTTTTTCCCCTAACCTTTGTTATTGTTCTCATTTAACCTTTTTTTGTTTTTGTTTTTTTAGTTGTAGTTTTTTATGTTATCTTTTTGTCTCTAGAAGCTTTTTGTTTTTTTTGAGACTTAATCTATTTTTCTTAATCGTTTTTGAAGTCTTGAATACTATTTAAAATTTTGTGTTACTTTTTTTCACAAATTGTTGTATCTCAAAGTGTCTTTTTTCTTCCAAACGCTGTTTATCAAACATTTTTAGAAACTTTAATTGCTTTTTTGTTTCACTCAAACATCATTTTACAATTTTTAACTAATTTGAAACATTTGACACCAGTTTTAAATAATTCTACTAATAAACGTTATTACAGTGCGTGAACTGCTACAAGAATTTACAATAACTCCATTTTTAAATAACTGTATTAGAGTTACGATATTTCAAATAATGTGGAAGATTTTTTGCGATAAATTTCTAATAATTATTATGATACGATACGATATAATTTTACTTCCAAAATTGTGTGAAGGCACAAAAGGTGATACGTCAAATTAAAAATTTTCTGAAGCTCGCAGTTTTCAGGACGGTAGAACAAATAAGGCAAAAATTGTGTCGTGACAGTAGTGAAAATAATCTTAGGTTGGTAACTCAAAACACAGCTATCAATCTTTTTATAGTAACCAACGGTTACTAAACGGTTATTAGACAATATCTAGAAAAAATTTTGAGAGAATGTCATCAAGATTTATAACCGAAAAAAAAAATATTTGGTTGCAGTTTCAGCTCTTCCCCTTAATCTTATTAGAAATGTATGCATTGTCTTCTGAAAAAATTGTTTTTACGACATACTTGAAATTTTGTAACTGAATCTCAGTTTTGTTGTTTTTTTTAATTGTTTCTAGATTTGACAAACTCATTTAAAGATTATTAAAATTCCAACCGTATAAAAATCCTTTTGTATAATTTTCTGATGTGAGTTTTTGGGAGTCCTGAAATAATCCATGTGTGTGGCTCTGTCTTTTTAAAATTGTATTCATGTCTCGGCAGTCTCCAGCATGATAATGTGGCGCCTAATTCGGTTGAATTCTGATAAGTAATTAGACAATTTCAAGTGATAATTGGCACGTAAAGCAGAAGTTTATCCGTTGTTTACATTTGAAACGTTTGAAGGCTCCGACTTGAGGAATCCTTTGATTATTTGTTAAATAGATACACGTTTTCTACATCTGATCTTGCATGAGAACGGCGTATTTAAAGCCGCTTTAATGAAGCAAACTTTCAGTAAGAGCGATTTCAGTTTTCAGCGTTCGCTTACATGCGTATCGGGCATTTTAATTAGTGTTTGGCGAGTTTGAAGTAGTGCATTTGGCACGGTTTCAGCCCTTTCACTGTTTCACCACTTCACGTGGATTAGAGCGACGAAATGATTTAAAATACTTCTCGAATAAAATTAATACAGGGACTTAAACCGGGAATGATTAAATTTTTAATAAAAGTCGGGATTTAAAGATAAAAAATTTCTAAATGTAACCAGAAATAAAACACGAGTACCTTTAGATGGCGGAAGCTGGGAGAGACTGCAGACACAGGAAACACAGGGGCTGTCTTCTGATTATTTATTATTATGGCGTTTATTGTGAGGGAACTCATTGTGTTCCCTAATTCTCCTTCTTTTTATTACTTTTTTATTACGGGCTTTTTGTACACTGCTAAAACCTTTTAATAACCGATCTCTTATATATCACAGAATTGTAAATAATTATTCGGTCGTTATTAAAACAGAAAATTCTATACTTCGTGACATTAGAAGTGCCACATCTGAACAAATAATTATTTGGCAACAGAACGAGTATATTTAAAGCAATTTATAGTAACAATTGCAAATTGCAACGGTTTATCTTTGACAGTTATGTTAAGAAAAAGACTTGAGAAAGACTTATCACAGCTGATAAGAGAAGTATTTGCAGTTGTGTCTTTGACTACTTGTTCTAAGAGTAACAAAACAGAGGTAGAATTGTGGCCTTTCTAAAAGTTTTGATCTATCGAGACCAACAGGTCAACCGAGGTCAACATACAACTAACTCTTCGAGACCATTTTGCTACTACGCGGCAACTCACTGACGAATGGTTTAGAGAAAATAGTCAATTTGTTACTACCACATTGTCAATAAATTACGTCCAAAAAATTATTTCTTCAGGGTGGAACACTTCTAATGCCACTGAGTATAATTATCCGGTTGTTATTAAAAACAGAATCTTCTATTTCTGAATAAATTTATACAATAGCAACGCTCCTGCTTTTCTTATTCTAGGTGAGATTTGAATTTCAAATATTACACAGAGAAATTTAATTGAATTTAACCGAATAGATTTTAGTGGGATTTTAATTTAATTTGTTTCCATTTCCGGGTTTGAAAAATAAATAATCTCGTGGAATACTGAAACGTCTGAGGTTTTCTTAAAAACAAACACTGGAACTTTATTTGATCACATGTCAAAATGATTTTTTTCGACATATGTTTGGTAAAATATGGGCAAAAACCCAGTCCCCGTGTAGATTTTTATATTTTCATATAAAAACATAATAAAACGCCAAGAGCAAAGCCGGCCGAAATTATTTATCGCAGTAATAGCTACGTGACATGTTCTAATATTAAAACAAAACGAATTCGGGGTGAAAGTGGTGGAATAAGTCACCTTAAATGTGACACATTTTTGTGAATTTGGCACGAAAAATATGCCTTTTTACTCAACTTACGATTGTTATTTATGAAAACAACTCGTCTTGAAATTGACTCGTGCCCTTGAGAAAACATGTTACAATAACATCTCGGACTTAAATAAATAATTTCACTCGGTGGTTTCAGATTCAGGAGTTTATATCGTGTGGTTCTGGACTTATTCCAAACGACATAGTTTTTGCACCGATGTTTCAGACAAAGCAAGCTTTTTTGTTTTTTGATACAATATAAGTTCGGCAAGGCTCTTATCTAGATTAAAGTTGGCGTACTGGACAAATGAGCCGCTTTATGGCATTGGGGAAAAAATGTATTTATTGAGTGATCCTGCAGGAACGCGGCTAAAGGATAGATTGAAGTAATTTATTCATGCCGAGAGGTTTAACTCTATATTTTGCTTTTTATATTTATAAGCGTATTTAGAATACCATCTCGGGTTGGATTACTTACGACCTTCTTTACTTTTATTACGAGGACTAAATTATATGAGGGTATATATACTATTTTTCAGCGCAAACAGCTGCTGGAAACATAAACGAAAAATAGCTTATTGTTTAGACACTACTGGTACCTGCAGAATGACTCAGTTGAAATTGCAAAACTTATTTTAGAGCAGACACCGTGTGAAATACTCTCAGAAGTAAATTTTTTATCTGACACCTGCATTATTATACTGGATTTTATTAAAGAAATTTTTCTATGTTGATCGCAACAATGCTAGCATTGTTTTTCATAAATTTGAGATCACTTTTTAAATTGGTTTTTGAAGTTTTGAAGTGTACGTTGGTTTTACTTTTGGTATTTTGGTGGGAGACGGGCTTAAAAAAGTTTTTATTGGCTATTATTTAGCAGTGTCAAAAAGTCTAAAAGATTATATAAGATTTTTATCTTTCTATTTTGATAAATAACTGAAATAAATTTGAAAATAATAAATTTCAGTGAGATTCCCATATCTATATTAGATTATTGTTGAAAATATCTTTTGGTTATGACAAGATTACTATCAGTTTAACGATATTTTTCAGGATTACTACAAAAAAGATGATTTTGCATCATTTTGACATCACTGATTTCTAAAGAATACAATATATTTCTCTGGAATACCACTAAATACCAAAAATATCTTCTAATTGGGTAATATCTACTACAAACTACTAATGCCAACTTAAGACAAAAAAATACCTACACAAGTAACTCAATTAATCATTAAACCACTCAAAACTTAATTCGGCAGAACACTCCTTTCCAGCTCTAGTTTTAATGTTTCTTTTCCAAAATCTTTCTTTGTTCTTTCTTTTTTAATAGTCCTTTGTTTAAGCTATGGTAAATGATTTTGTTTGTATTTATTTCTCGTAGCTTTTCTTTATCTTTTTATATCGTTTTATATGCTTTTCTAGAAACTTTATTGGCTTTTTTTATTTCAAACAACTTCATATTTGGGTATATTTGTTGTTTTTTGCTTTTCAATTGTCATTTTTCAAAATTTCTTGGAGTCTTTTTTTGCTTTTTTTAAATTTTTAGAGTTTTTGTAAAATCTTTTCTCTCAAGCTTTGTTCTTGTTCTTCTATAACCTTTTTGCATTTTCGTTATTTTAGTCGTAGGTTTTTATTTTTTTCAGATTTTTTTTCTTTTTCTCCTAGAACATAATCTATTTGATTCTTCTTTTTCTATCGTCGTGTGTTTTGCTTTTTTTATCCAATTGTTCAAGCTTTTTGTTTAAACTTTTCTGTTGTAGAAACTTTGTTTGATCTTCAATTTCAACAGACGTTTTTATCTTTTTCTAGAAATTTTTGTTGTTTTTTTCTTAATTAGCGAACATCTTGAATGTTCTCAAAATTTTCTGTTGCTCTATTTTTACAAATCGTCGCGTCGTACCTATCTTAAAGCATTTATTCTAAACGCTATATTCAAACATTTTTAGATTTTTTTTGTTTTTTAAGGTGATTTTCTGAACGCCGTTTGGTCCTTCTTCTTCTATAACGTTTTTCTTTTTCTTTCTTGCAGTCGTAATTTTTTATGATGTTTTTTCTCTAGATACGGTTTTGTTTTTCTTTTTCTTCTATGACATAATTTATTTCCTCTTCTTTTCTAATCCTCGTTTTACGATAATTTTTCTAAATTCTAGGAGTTTTTTAGCTCTACTTTTTCTGTACATGAAGTTCTCATACAAACTGTTTTTGTTTTGCTGATTTTTTTTATCTAATTGTTTAACTTTTTGTTTGCATTTTTTGTACGTTAGAAACTTTCTTTAATTTTTAATTTTAGTCGCCGTTTTTTTTTTATTTTAGAATTTTTTGCTTCTTTTTGAAGTGTTTTTTCTTCAAACGCCGTGACGTTTCTACTTTTTTTTTAAAAATTTTTTTGGGTTTTGTAGCATCTTTTTTCCCCTAACCTTTGTTATTGTTCTCATTTAACTTTTTTTTGTTTTTGTTTTTTTTAGTTGTAGTTTTTTATGTTATCTTTTTGTCTCTAGAAGTTTTTTGTTTTTTTTTTGAGACTTAATCTATTTTTCTTAATCGTTTTTGAAGTCTTGAACACTATTTAAAATTTTGTGTTACTTTTTTTCACAAATTGTTGTATCTCAAAGTGTCTTTTTTCTTCCAAACGCTGTTTTTCAAACATTTTTAGAAACTTTAATTGCTTTTTTGTTTCACTCAAACATCATTTTACAATTTTTAGAATTTAGACCTACATCAAGCACAAATAAACGTACCCAAATTTTTTATAAACTACGATACGATTGAAAATTTCTTGAAAAAAAAATTTATTTCAAATCACCGGTATAATTTCTATGGCGACGTGGTGTTATCGCGATGAATCTCCCTAAGTGGTTTTTCCGCTGTAATTCATTGTTGAATAACCTAAAATTTGAATTTTAACACTGTCATTGGTTGAAATTTTTAACGATATTTAAAACAGTTGTTTTCAATTCTACAGCCCTGCTGTAATTGCCCGCAGGAAACCCAAACTTCTGGCGTATTTTGATTTATGGTGTTTTTTTCAATCACAGTTGTTTTGCACCGGTAAAATAGCAATTCCAGTCGCTCCATTTATTTCTGAGTGTACAATACATGCTTATCTTTGATATCTGTTCTAGCTGTAAGCAATTTAAATTTATTTCAATTTATCCGTGACATTTGGTCTCTGTTTATGGCATTACACAATTAAAATTAGATTTTAAAATTTTATTGCCATCACATAATGGCTTATAAATAAGATAGTATAGCCGCTAGTCGTTGTTTAATCTTAAAATTGTAATAGCAGAGTGCACGAGGTTAATTTGGTTAATAACGTAGCTATAAGCAAACTATGAATCAAAAATAGACAGACCTAATAAAAATTTAAAATTCTTACAAAGTTAATATTCAATTTTTGTGTTTTCCCACATCTTCTCTGTTCTTGCTAAGTGTAATAAGTTCCTAAGCCGTGTGGAATTATATGCATATTGCGTATTAAGGGAGGGTCTGAATTTATCAAAAGGAAAATTAGCATACTTCATCTGAGTATAAAAATGGCGCATTTGAGAGGCTTTGTGGCATGTGAGTAATTTTCCTATGATTACCTGTTGTACTTCAATATTGCGGCTTTTATATAATTAGTTTCTTTAGGGTTGTGTGAAATTGGGGGTGTGATGTCGACAAGTCGTCGAAACCTTGCAATTGATGTGAAAATGATTGACTAATATACAATTACATCATCATTGACTTAAAGGCATTTATCAGAATTCCCGGGGCGTGAGCAGGGAGCACGCTTTGGAATTTCGTTAAGATTTAAATAAAGCTCCCTAGTGTTGAAGGGTGAGGCTTTGTCGGAGGGAAAAGGGAGCATTTCCATATGTGACAAGGGTGAATACTTACGGAATACCATTACTTTATGCGAATATATGACGGGATAAAACGATATACGGCTGGCAAAGCTCAGAACAGAAAGCTTCTTAAGCTGAAATACAGTAAGACGCGACTTGTGATTTAACAACTTATTAATCGGAGGCAAATTGTCGACAGGATAATGCAAATATCCTTGATTTAACTCGAACAATAGCAGAGCCTCAGTGGAGAGTCTTAGAACATGTTAGTTGTTGCGAAATTGTAGAATAAAGAGCTCTTGTCCTCCCAGACAACTTCAATTATAAATGCACCCTCTAACTTCCATGAGACACTACAAGCTGATTTCAAACGTGACAAACGCGGCATAAGCCAATTTAAAACCAGTAATTGCTAAAACTTTTTTTAAATGTTAGCTAACAAATTCTACCAACGTTTCGGACAATTTTTATGTTCTTCTTCAGAGCTAACAATAATACAACTAACCAATCTAAATTGCTTCTTCTCTGACCATCTCAGTGCCGGTGCAACTGAATTGCGCACAAAACCCATTAGGGTCTTTTAAGCCAACACTTGAATTGCGCTCACGAATTTTTCTCTACCTGGTTTGACTTTCACTACCACCAGAACTGTGGTCAAAGATTTATAATAATAATAATAACCCTCACAGAGCTAGAGATTTGAATGATCTAAAGCAGGAGTCGGCAACTTTTTTCAAACGGCAGGCCATTTAAAAATAATTTTTTTTTAGCGGGCCACATATTCAAATGTAACTTAATTTTTTTTTAAATAGTGCTTTAATATTATGTACGAGTATAAATATTATTAAAAATAAATTATATTGATGCTTTGACGGGCCGCATAAAAAGTTGCAAAGGGCCGCATGCGGCCCGCGGGCCGCAGGTTGCCGACCCCTGATCTAAAGCTTAATGATTCGGTTTGGATAAACGATATTAGGAAGTTAGGGAAATTTGTAAAGACTCTAAAGCTTACGTTGTAGAAGCGGACTCGGGTCAGGTCAGGTTTGGTCTGGTTTGGTCAGGTTTGGTCAGATTAGGTTAGGTCAGGTTGTTAAATTAGTTGATCTTATATAAATACTTGTAAATAATGTTCTACCAATAAACGAATGATAAAACACTTTTTCAGTTTTCTACCCTCAATTATTTACATCCCTTTAATTTCATTGGTCAAAATATTGGGTTTTTTCAAACATCTTATTTAAATTTGAACGTCCCAATTATCTTGAGATACTAACCTCGCGGAACCCTTTGCCTTTACCTGGATGTGTTGAAAGCAGTTCAGTAGAGGATTAAGCAACCCTGTTAGTGACCCACTACTTTCATCTTGGTATCTTATTTGATCAACAAAGTTGTCATTCTCAGGTGGGGAATTAAACTGTAATTCATTACTGATTATATTATTATTGATTATTAAACTGTAATTGTCCACTTGAGGATGACAACTTCGTTGTCGAAACGTGCGTCGTGCAAGGTAAAATTGTTTGGTGTTATTGGGTGTTTTTATGTTTCAATCTAAATAATTGTCCAACTACAAAAATATAAAAAGCAATTTGTTGCCACAGTGGCTGTGAGAGCTCTTCCAAGCCCGAAAATACTAATTACAACTCTTAAACCGCTTTGGGTATATCATTTGCAATTAGAAGAATCGCTGTGTGGTGTTGGGGGTGTCTGGAGCGGCTAATCCTTCCGCCGGCAGTCAATATTAACATTTCTAGCCGTCATAACCGGCTGCCTTAATGCCGAGTTATGTCCATTGCGGTCAGTTAGACCACCGATGCTAAAACCCCTATTGATTTCCGGTTAGAAGTCCAGACGTGTTAATTAGAACTGAATGAAAATGACACGTTACTAGAAAAATCAATTAGTCCTTGAGAAAAAGCACCGGGAAAACTAGTTGAAGAGAGAAATGGGAAATTTAAGTATGCGTGAAAGTTTCGTAATTAGTAAACGCGAACTAATTAGATTTTATCGGTGCGATGAAACGATATTTAGTAGTTTTAATAGGGCGCTTTGTTTAGGGATTAGTCATGGAATTGTTTTCAATCAAAATAATGATGATTTGCATGTTTCGAGGGACACAGAACGAAAAAAGTAATTGGTTTGTGACCCGAGGAAAACGTGGAAGATCGAAACAATAAAAAAGTTTGTTTCAGATAAAAACGAGAATCTTGACATGAATAAATTCGAAAGTGAATTAAATTTCGCGAAAGTTTGATAACGACTGTTGTTCTAAAACAGATAATGAAAGACGAAATAATTGATTCACTTCAGTTCGAGAAGAAAAATATTTAAGAAAAGTTAGTGGAAACGTGGACAGACAGATATTTAAACAAAGTAAGTTATGACAACGTTTCGGACAATTTTTATTTTTCCTGTATCTTCACGGCTTCAAATAACACTATTAATATGTAGTATGCAAGCACGATTTCATTTTCAGAATTTTGTTTTATATTATTGTCTGTGACAAGGATTTCTAATTCCGAAAATTTTTGTTATGAGTTTTTAGTACAAACCGATTCTTTCTCTGCAAGAGCTATAGTGATCCATAAACGCTAACGTTATAGAGCTACAATAAAAGAACTTTACCTTCTGCAATGAGTAAACTTATCAATTCTGTTCACTTTGTATGATAACACCCTAATAACTAGTCCCAAACGCAGGTTATTGTTAACAGGGCCATATAACGTTAGCATTTTTGGATTACTAATACAAGTATCTTGTATACACAGAGATTTTTTTTGGAAAATTTAGAAAACACGCGCATTTCATAAATGCAAATACAGCTATTGCTAATAAATATCAGTAGAACAGGCTCTTAGCTTCATGCTTGGCTAGTTTAGCTCTAAATTTTGATAAAACGTTTCTATTTCTTCTAAATAAAAAACGTGAATGATTTTTCCCAGCCATTAGACAGCGATCTGCAGAATAATTATTTGCTGGTTTCCCTTTCGGTCCGCAACCTGTTATAAATCTCCCTTCAGCCGCAACAGCCGCTAACACTGGCCATACATCCAGTATAAATAAATCGCGTTAGATTTAAAAATATAATAAAGAATTTTTACCGTCTGAGCATCTCGTGAGAATTGCACCGCTCGTTAATAAATTTGAGCAGCCAGTCAGAGGCGTAACATAAATTGCAGCCTCTGCTAGAATTTTGAAAAAAATTGTGGGACGAGTCGCTGTTGCGAGGGTGCTTAGATGAGGCTATTATGCCACGTGGGGTCCAGGCCGAAGGTCAACTAGCTCTGCAGGACGCAAATATTGGACTAACCGTGGGATCAGTTGCGAAACTAAAGCGAAAAACTGCCATTAAACACAAAGAAACAAAACCTATTAAATGTTGCTAGAAACGAACACGTTTTCTAATTTGTATCCTTCGAAACGGGGCGAAAAATAACCTCGTAATCTGTCTTAAAAGAAACAAATAAAACTGTGATCTTACACAAATGATTCGAACACGAGTCAATTCTTTTCATTTATTGAACGACACTAAATATAAAGCGGAGTTAACGAACCTACAAATTGGACCCTTTAGAACGCGTTATTAGCAATTCGCTGGCCGTCATCGATTTTCATGCGATTAAATAATTTTTATGGACACAATGTGCTACAGATTGGGGTGAAATACAATATGATAAAAAAAATTGTATCTTTTTGAAGGCTATAACTTTATTTTTTTCTATATGATTTATATTAGCAAATAAAATATTTCACAGCTTTTGAAAGGGTATTTTTATGATCATATGGTAGTTATTTTATAAACAAAGATGTTAATGAAAGCGACTGTCTGAAGAAAGAACGAATTCCTGAATGTCCACATTAATCAACGATTTTTTGGCTAAAATCATGCATTAATGCCGATATTAATGAACGTTTACTGAAAAATAATGTTTTCTTTATTGGAAAGTTTTAGGAATCGACACGCTTCGTTGCTTTAGGCGACCTGCGAAATGAAACAAACTCCCAAAGAGAGGAGAAACCGAAAATAAAAAGCCGGCGCCAATGAGAATCGATAGGTGAATAACAAAAAGTAAAACGTGACATCGGTGCCGTGAGCTACGCACCTGTTTTGAAACGCGCGGGCTGTTATTTATACTATTTTCAATTGTGTGACAAAAAATTTAATTTATTTGTTTATTTGGAACGAATTGGAATTTAGTTTTTGTTTACGGATTTGATGGGGGTCGATCCTAGAACTAAACTACAGTTCAAAGTTCTAACATAACAAAAGCAGTTTCTTTAAAAGCCATTTCGACTTTTCTCGATTATAAAGAGTACGGATATTTAACCTGAGTGTGTCAATTGTGAGACAAACTTAACTAAGTTCTAAAATTGGAAAATGTCAGCAAATTTTTATGAAATACTGAACTAGAAGTAGGTAATTGCTTTGTTTTCAAAGATACCTATAAGAAAAACCACGAGATTGAAAATCAATGTCTAGATTCTATAAACAAGAAATGTCAAAATGATATTCAGTAATTAAGACACTTTCACAGTGTCATATACTCGGCCACTGCAAAAAAATTGGCCACTGTGACTAAAATTTCCATTTTTTTTAAATTTATTAAGAGTTACGTAGCTCCGCGCTAATACAGTAAATCCTGTTCAAAATTGAAAAATCCTAAACCCTGGCAATACTCTACAATTTTCGCCCTTTTTAGTTTTCTCTATTTGGAACGTGCGCCGAAACGAAATTATCATTTTATTCAATTCCCAACTGGTGAAAAAAATGTGCGGGCTAAAAGGTAAACGTTTTACTCCGATCTTATCATCCCTTTTTGATAAACCCTGTGTTATCGTGTTTTCCAACTATGCGGGTTGTGTTTGATCGAAGTGCGAGAGTGGGCTTCATCACGGCAAACATTGTGAAGCCCAGCACGTGCTCTAGACTCTCGTGTTAATTACACAACTCTCACTTCCGGTAGAGTACACGGAAAGAAGCCCTCTTAAAAATAACTAATTTCCCTCAAAGAGCGCCCACATTTTTTGTCATTGTTTTAACCGACCGGTCGGGGGCGGATTGAACACTGTATCCTGCCAAAACCGGCTTGATGCATTGGCGTGTACAGGGAAAAAACTAGGAAAAGGCAAGTCTGGATTGATCAGCAATGAATAATAGGTCTACAAACGTGATGCTAAAGTCCTCGGAAACAGCTGCTTGACTCTAAACAAAACATAATCTGA
Source organism: Tribolium confusum (assembly GCA_029207805.1). Taxonomy (NCBI): domain Eukaryota; kingdom Metazoa; phylum Arthropoda; class Insecta; order Coleoptera; family Tenebrionidae; genus Tribolium; species Tribolium confusum. The sequence goes on from JALGAY010000004.1 coordinate 6,871,117, forward strand.
ACATTTATGAGCATTAAAAATGTTAAAACTTTCCTATTATTGCACTTTTCAATTAAGATAAAACAAGAAAGTGTCCAACGGGCTATAAAATTTTGTTTGGAACCATATGACGTCATTATTTGCCTAGTCAATTCTTGATGTGTGAAAGTTGGTTCCGGTGGGTCAATGGGGGTGATTACGTATCGATTAGTATGAAGAGGCTATTAATTAGAAACAGTCGTTTTGTGTGGGGGATGATTTTTGTACAAGGGTGAATTTTCAATTGGCTCATTTTCGACTATTTACAGTAGATGGGAGTAAATTAGAGCTCTTAATTTGACGATTTATAGCAGTCCGAAGAGGACAACTGGTCATGATAGCAGGATGATTCATAGTTTCAACTAGCGGAAAACTACTTGAGTAAATCCCGGACTTGATCGTTTTGCACTGGACGGTTCTATTCCGAGAACAAACAAGAGGGTTTCTTATGATTCACATTTAGGTTTTCTCTTTTATCATCGCTCGTTCAGCACCTCATAAAGTCTAATAGTTATTTCATTCTAGGAAATAACAAATAGTGGACAATAAATTATTAAGGGCAAGCTTTATTGAAATTTTTTTCACAAAATCTTTCGATAATTTAGTCATGAGCATGCTCTTAAGGGTTTTGGTCATAAATCACATAAAATTCGACTTAAGTATGTTTGTTTATCATAAATTATTATTCAACATAATTCTTTTACAATTTTACATATTTAGTCCCTAGTAGAATGTCCTTAAAAAATTTTTGATACATACAAATGTAAAACTTTTGAGTTTTTACAACCTTTCTTGCAACGAGTCCGACAAACTTATCTAAGTAATTGGCGCTGCTGCGTTTTTGAATGCTGTCATACCGACATCTTTGGGGTGGTGGACACTCCATACGCAGCATGATTTTTGTCGGACAAGTTGACCACTATTTTTAAATTAATTTTACTAAACAAATTTCAAGAAATCAACATTGGATATACGGGGATGCTCAATGTCAGCTCAAATTTTCCGGTTTGCGTTTATGCTAAAAGAAGAAGAAATTTTTTTAGTATTTCCTGAAGGAATAAATACTTTTTTTAGAATTTGCTGAAGCTAGTAGTTTTTTGCTATTTGCTCTAGACAAAGTATTTGCTGAAGCAAGTTTTTTTTGCTTTTGCTTTCTTCTAGAAGCATTAATTAAAGTTTTTACTTTTACTCGACATACAAAATACACGTAACCAATTAGACATCGAAGAGGTCAATTAACAGAATTTGGAGGATTTTTAGAACATTCTATTAAAAACCCTTGGAGATATTAAGACCGCGTCTTCTCTGATCATTAAACTACGTCGAAGAAGAAGCTTTTACATCGAGAGGTCCATTAACAGAATATGGAGAATTTTCTAGAACATTCTATTTGGAAACTGCTGGAGTTTTAAGACTGCGACTTTGCCAACTGATCCTCGAACTACGTCGAAGAGGAAGCTCTTACACCGAAGTTGACCGCTTATGGTTAATACAAGACAAGGAACAAAAATGATAGAAAAAATGTTCGACCAGTTAATGGCGATGTTTTAACAAATAAAAGAACGAAGAAGGAGAAAAGAACGAAGAAGAAGGACGAAAACGAAAAGAAGAAGAAAAGAAAAAGAAATAAGGCAAGAACAGCTTAATGAGATGATAGATCGATTTACAAACAATTTGTTTATACGACAAAAGGCGGTTGAAGAAATTATCAGAAGAGTAAGAGAGACTACACTAAAGTAGACGAAGTCAAACTAAATTACTCAAAGTCGTAACAATATTGTTACGGTGAATCATCGTGATTGAAGTTTCGGGAATGTTATCAACAGAATTATCTACTGTTAAAAAGAATTTTTTTGTAAAGTTAATGTTTCAGACAATATTTGACGAAATTGCATTAAAATAAGTACTCTGGGGTTTCAAGTTTGTTAATTACGATTTAGAAAATTCCAAATGGTGAATTTAATAAATATAAAAACAAATAATGGTGGTTTGGAAAATATCAAAACCACAGGTAATTGAACACTTATCTATTGATAAAATTAGTGATTACAACTTTGATTACTGATTACATTATTAAAAAATTGAGAAAGACGAACTGAACTTGCAGAATTTAAATGAAATTCTTAACAAATGAAGTCACAAAACAGTTACTTAATTAAATGCAATAATTTTCCTGTTAAGTAAAAAAAGAGAATATTTTTAATAATTACAAACTGTCCAAAACGGCCTGCGCAGAATTTTTCTTTACTGGCGGCGTAACATCACTTGTTGGCGGTTTTTCCTGCTGCTGCATTTGCCGACTTTTTAGTTCAGCTTGTTTGTGCTGATCTTGAATTTGGCGCATTTTTTGCAAATATGCCATCATTTGCTCGTGTTCCGCTTCATTTAAATCTCTGTTTTCAACCAATGAATGTATCAGGAGCTGGATTTCTCTTGGATGTCTATACCAATTACCAGGTACGCCTCTAGGTCTTGGCTCTGCAGCGGCTTCATCTCCTCTCATATGGGTCTCAAAATTTTGAGGCTCGTCTTGCGGAACGTCGGGTAAAAGACTAAGATTTAAAGTTATCTCTTCATCATTATTTTGAGACATGTTTGAAACGTTGGAGAACATTTCGTACTTGAAATATTTGCCAAAACTAACTACGAAAATAAAAATTTAATTATTTCAGAAATTTTTTGACAAAATTACCTTAAATCGGTCACTTCGATGCTTAAGATAACGATCTTTATCTATGATAACGATGCACAACAACAATGTCTTCAAAAATTGAAATGACAGAAGACAGAACTCAGTGTGTCAAATTTCGATTTAGTGGGCAATAAAGTTACTAGGTTTTTTTTGCAAGTTGTCGGTTTGTTATGTATGTTGTTTACTTGTTTATGTATATAGGTTATGTTTTAAACCTGTCAAGAAAATACCAAATAAAATTGCATAATTAATCTATTTTTAACAACAATAATGATTTTATTAGATAATAGAATGGAAAATATTCCATATATTTTAAAAATAGAAACAAAATTTAAAGGTAAGATTTATAAGTGTTAAATTTTTTAAATCCATAACCTAACTTGTTTTAGGTCATTTAAATGCAATAATTTGTGTATCTTGAGCTAATAGGAAGTAAAACCTGTTTGGAACGAGAGCTTCTTCACAGATATTCACTGGCTTTGCCTCATTCGAACACAAAAAAATAAATTTCGTTAGACTTCGATTTCTACAAGACTCCAACACTCTCTTTTGTGTAAAACTTACTTAATACGTTTGTGTAATAGAAAACAAACAAGTTAACTTCTAAAGTTGAGTCTATAAAGCTTCAGGTACCCCTTTTATTGCCGTTTAATTATGATGTGTCTACAAGTACACTTTCCCTTGCTCCAGTTCACTCTCCTAACTTTAATTACTTTGTTTCTGCTAGGATTAATTTAATTTTCGTCAAACTGAAATTCCTGTAATGTCTAGCTTGTCAAGGGTTTAGCTTGTTGGTCCTAGGCCAACGTATCCTGTCCCTTGACATCACTGGGAGATAAATGACACAACAAAAGGATTGTGAAGAGTATGATGAGTGGCCACCACACACGCTCTTGTACAAACTCTCGCTTAATTCGCGTCGTGCCGTGCAGTCCTTTTATAGAAGTTGACGTCGACTTCCTTCGTCTTTGACAGGTGAATTGTCCACGCTGTCGGTTTTATTTTCTGCATTTGCATAGGAGTTGGTAGTCGGTGACCCGCGACGAGATACACTGTTACCGTTCAGCCTGTTTACACCTTTCTATAAATACGACCGGATAAATATATTAAGTCCGTTTTATATTCACTGAACTGCGTGCTGAATCGTAAATCTCTCTGTCATAATAAAATGGATAATGCGATTTTAACGCCGGTCAAATTGTGAACGATGGACTGTGAACTAGCTGCCAGAGGTAGAAGATCAAACGATGAGATGATTTCGAACCTCTAGCAGACTAAATCGAAACGGAAAATATGACAAAGCAGCAAAAATTAGAAGTAAGCTGTAATTTTGATTTCTGATGCAGCAAAAATGGTAGGGGAGACTAAAGAAAAACAGAATATCACCAAGTTCCTCCTCGTCGATAATAATATATATTTTTTTTTAAATAGTGCTACGACATAAGTATGCTACAACCTCAGATATTCATAATTTTGCTGTTAATTGCCAAATTAACATTTTAAAATTACCCTTTAACCCATATTTCTAGAGAGAGAAAAACACTAAACAATTTTTTATTTCTTACAATTTGTGTAATTCAAAAACATTTTGAATTAAATATTAATATAAATGACAAAACACAAAATGACTCTTTATTATTTTATCCAACGTCTTCACAGAACTCGTTATAACATTCTTATTTTAGACAATTAAAAGGATCCTTTCACAACCATGAATCAATCGGAATTTGTGGGTTATTTGTATCAAAAAACTGTGATTTTTCTATTCAATATTTTGTTACAAAAAATATATATAGCACAACTCGTTACGACTTAAAAGAAAAAACACTTTTTTTATCATTATTTTTTTTTAACACCATGAGGAAATTCGGACAAAATATCTCATCTTTGTAACCATATTTAGCATTGATAATCATTTATTTTATAAAAAAAATTCAAGGCAATTAATTTAAGATGTTTTCTGTATAGCATTAAAATTTGAAGTTTGTTAGCTAATTAAGAGTTTTTGTATTTTCATTTTCCTGTAATACAAATAAGAATTAAAATTGTCGTAACTTTATCGTCTTGTCGTTGCCTCTCTTCACACTTATGCATCCACATCAATAAAAAATAAGGGTTTCTCAAAAATGCTAATATTGGGAGAGAAATTATGACTTCGCCTAAATGTAAGAATCCCCTTTAAACGCCCAAGAAGTCGCTGGGTAATTGAAGGAATCTCTGTGGATCACTACTAGCAAGACAATCAACTGGTTCAATTACTGCAAAATGATAAAATTAACCAACATTTCAGATTTTGGGGGTTTAAACTTACAGTTGTCTTCTTTGATGTAGTAGAAAGATGAAGTTTTGTAAGACAGCTTCTAAGTTTTAGTTTTTAGCTATTCAAAGACGCCATAAATGACTATGAACAATTATTATTTACTATATGAAAAGCTTATGAATAAATAGAGTCAAAATTAGGTCCTTTTTAATGGTAAGATTTCCATTTTCTTCAGATTTAAAAAAAGACTATCTTTCTTCCAACATACAAGTGGATAGTGTCATATTGCTAGACATTTTTTTTAAATTTGAAGAAAATGGACATCTAACCATTAAAATTTTACTAGAGAACTTCATTTGGACTCTATTTAGTCATAACCTTTTCATATATTTAACTATATTACAAGAAATTACAAGTTTTTTTTATTGACTACTTTGCTCATAACTAAACAGACTCAACTTTAAATCTGTATTGTACGTTGTAAATCACAACAAATATTTTCTAAAATTCCTTTGAGACAATTTAGGTAGCCATCAGCAGTTAAAAATTTTGCCCACATTCTAGGGTTTATCCAAATATTCTAAAATAATATTGTTAACACCTAGTATCTGATTAAAAGCACAATAATACTCCCTTTGTTATGCAAAGTTGAATTAATCCAATATCTTTTCAATAAAGCCACAGTGAACAAACCAAATTTAGCTAAAAATTATATGAATTAGCATGCTTAAAGGGTAATGATGTAAACATACACTGTAAACACTGAATTAAACATTGTAAAGCTTGAATTTAAAGAAGCTTCAACCACTGCTCTAGATTGATTCTATGTTTGAGAGGGGCTAAAACGTAAGAACTTCTATGGTAAAGCCAACTACAAACGTTATAAAAGCTATTTGAAATGCAGTAAACCATGTTAGGTCTCAAATTTAGGTTAGTGTTATGAGATTTCAGCAATTATCTTGATTTGAGAATATAACACTCAATAAATTTTTTTCACTTCTTCGTATCTTTATCCTTTTGTAGAAAATTAAAGAGGACTATAAACATATAGTTAATATATTTTTGCAACCCTAGATTCCTATTTCTAGTACTATTTACCACCTAAAAATGCAATTTATTTTAATCAAAAAACTGCCCATAAAGTTTGATTATTCCTCACCTTGTTTTAAATTGTTCAAACAACATTACACAAAGAACATTATCTTGATACTCCTTTTCTAATTAGTTTTTAATTTTAATAAATACGAATTAATAAATTTGACAGAACAACATAACCCTAAATTTTTCTACCAAAAACAATTGAAAAGGAACTAAAATTACCAAAAATGTTGCCAATATTTTCAAATTTGTAACTAACATAACCTGCAATAGTAAATATTGATTTCGCCATTTTGGTTTTTATGCCATTTATTGTTTGGTGATTTGAAATACGCCTAAATATTAAAATTTATTATTTTGTCCAATATTATTGTTTGAAACGTAAGCTTTTTTATCATTATACCTAATAGGCTATATGAAATTTGCGTTATTTTGATTTTTTTCCACATCGTTGTGACTGATCAAAAAACCACGTAAGTGTAACGTTTTGTGTTATTTTTTCAAAAATAGTCTAACATTTTTATCTTTGTAGGCAATTTTGACAAATATTTCAACTAAGGGTTGTTGTATGATATTTTAATTATACCCTAAAACGAAGAAGACAAGTGACATTCCCAATATGTTGCAACGCAATGCAGAAGAGTGGAATATGGGAAGTGAAGATGCTACTGTTTTATCAAACGCAGCTGCTGAGCCAGCTTATGGAGGGGTATCACGCTTTGCGCGCTTTTGGGGAAGGCACCCTCCTCAAATACAGTACCTCTTACATTTGCTAAACGACTGCAGACCATTATCAACGACGCAGTACGACCGATTGATGTACTATTTACAAAAAAGGCGCGAATTTCGAAATCAGCGTGAAATGAGGCAGGGAGTTAATCAAGTGCGGCAAGAGCCGCATTATGAAGGTCCTCAACCAAACAGCAACTGAACTGCATCCAGAAACACCCCAACGAATTTTGCTTTGCTGCTTTTGCAAGATTTTTCAGCTGAAAACGTCTTGAACAGTTTGAGGGGTGGTGAAATGTTTAAAAATTATTTCTGCTTAATGTATTGTTAATTTACTCGTTTTAAATTTCATTAAATCAATTAATTAATTAAATTTTGTTTTAACGGTTTATAATTTTGTTAATAACAAATCGAGGGTGTCAACGCAGGACTTCGTGACTCTCATTTTTAATTTATTTTGGTGAGGTCTTGCCTTGTCTTTTACGAAGTTAAAAAAAAACTAGCGACTAGAATGGCTAGTAAATTGTTTCTCTAGTTTTACTGGACTATTCCTAGCACACCAACACTAAACGTCGATTTCCACTCGATTGGTATTTTTTAGTCTTTAAATCCTTGATTGTAATCTTTGTGTAAATTAAAAACCGTCGCTTAGAGCTCAAATGGAGTAAAACTAAAACGTTTGTTAAAGAAACGTGTTGGAGGCAATACAACTGCAAAATCCGTTTAGATATCGGAATTGAATACGAAATTTCGGAAATGTTGATTACGTGACTGAAGGGTTAAGGAGCGAGTTTTATGTACCGAACTTGATCCGCATACGGCCGCCTACTTACCAATTTTTGAATGATCAACTGTTGAAGTAGCTCCCACTGTGTATAATTGAATCACGAACAAACTTGGCGTAATAACCGTGAAGTTCTTGTGTACTTAAAGCCGAGATTGTGGCCTTAAATTACGCATCCTCGAAACTCTATGTCATCACCGGAGCGCAAACGTTGCTATTAGTTAACCTCCTTTAGCTTACTATATTCAGGAACGGTTTCATTTATTTGCACTGTGCAATTCCATGCGGTCAACCGGAAGTAATATAAACCCTCCGGTCTACTTGCTAACTTGAATCTAAACACGGATTGAGCGCCGAGAAATTCGATTGAGATATTTATGGGTAAATACGGAGAGGTTCAGACCTGGAGCTCTTTTCACTGAACAGGTTGCCCTAACAGAATGAGCTCATAATGGTGCATGCGCTGGGAAATCACTGGGCTTTTTAGTTAGTTGTTTTTACATGGGTGATAATCTGTAAAAAAAAATTGTTTCTAATAAAACGGCTAATGTATAAATATTTACGATTTAAAGAAATTCAAGAAAAACTTTCGGAGAGAAGCTACATAAATAACGAATTAAAGACAAAATACTAGAAGGTCAATTAAGAATAAGACTGATAGAGTTAGAGAGGAAACAGAGAAAACAATGAAGGGTGGAGTGCTTTGACCAACGTGGCAGTATACTACTCTTCTTGAGGTTTGCCGTTCGTAAATCCATAGGGTTCTAAGACGCTCATGTGTTGATTTTTTTAATGACTGATATTTGTAATTCGTCATTTATTGTATACAATTTTGTTAAGCAGAAAATTTACAATTTTGAGGTTTTAATATATATTTAAATACGACAGTATTTATTACAGAAATAGTTGAGGTTGCTTTGGTTTAGGAGATTTCAATTTATCTAGATTTTTCAAAAGAAAATCGTATAGACTACAATAATGGTTATAAATTTCAGTCATGACCAGACAAAAATCATGATATTCTTTTTTATCTATTTCATTAACAGCTCGTCGAAGATCTTCAACTTCCGGATTTTTAACAACATCTATTACAATTTTCGCTCTCGAAATGAAATATTCGGTGATCTTCTCATTGAAATTAGCTGCTGATATTTCTACATGTTTTACCAGTTTACGTGTTTCTTCTTGAACCACCACTTCAAAGTTATTGCAAACTTCCATTTTCGGGATCAGGTAGCCAATCCACATCCTCACAGTTTTTGCGTCTGTGACCAGTTTGGCTAAGTGAGGTTTGATGGTCTCAATTAAATCAATGACACATTTATTGCTTTGACAGTAATCTGATAGGACTTTGGTTTTGACTTTGTTATCGAGCTTCGACTTCTTAAGTGGAGGCTCCGAAGAATCTCCGCTCTCTGGAAATTTTTCTGGGTTTTGGGCAGGATTTTCATGTAAATCATTGATATTTCGATTTGTGAATTTTGAAGTCTGAAGTAGAGAATTTAGTTGAATAATTATTAACGGAAATTCTGTTAGGACAAGTTTTTCAGCTTCTATCTTGAAATTTTCTGTTAAATGAAAAACTTCTTTGTCGTAAGATTCTGCCATAATTTGTTAAAATTGTAATTCAAATTTTGAATAATTCTGGCATTTATGCCACTCACTTGTTACTGACCTAAGGAAATTTGATTCCTAAAAATTTTTGTTTTTTTCTAAGGAGACGGCTAATGTATAAATATTTACGATTTAAAGAAATTAAGACAATTTTTGAAACTAGTTCTGGTTAGACCTACAGTATCATACAGGAGTGAAACAGGGACGTTTTCATAAAGACCAGAACAACGAGTAGATAGAAAAAAGGTTCCTGTGGAGAAAAGAAAACTAGAATAGATAAAATCAGAAACGAGACTTTTGGAAAGAAGTTACATAAACAACCGATTAACGACAAAATACTAGAGGGTCAATAGAACAAGATGGATAGACAGAGTTAGAGAAGAAACAGAGAAAAAAATGATTTGAGATTTTTTGTTTTTCTAATTGATGTTGAAGGGCGGAATATGGAAACTGATTTTGAAGTTTTTCCGACTTTGTATGTAATCAAACGTGGTAGTGTACTACTCTTCTTGAGGTTTGCCGTTTGTAAATTTATTGGGTTTTAAAGCGCCTTTTTGTCAATTTTTTTAAAAACTGATATCTTCAATTCGTCATTTATTGTATACAACTTCATTAAGCAGAAAATTTACAATTTTGAGATTTTAATTTATATTTAAATGACAATATTTATTTCACAAGTAGTTGAGGTTGCCTTGACGTAGGAGATTTTATCTTATCAAGATTTTTCAAAATAAAATCGTAACACGCAATAATGATTACGAATTTCGGACATGACCATGCAAAATTCATGATATTCTTCTTTATCTGTTTCAATAACAGCTCTTTGAAAATCTTCAACTTCCGGATATCTAGCAATATCTATTACAATTTTCGCTCTCGAAGTAAAATAATTTCTCATTTTTTCATAGAAATTAGCTGCTGATCTTTCTACACTTTTCACCAGTTCAAGTGTGTCTTCTTGGATTTCTACTCCAAAGTTACTGCAAACTTCCATTGTTGGGATCAGATAACAAATCCACATCCTAATAGTTTTCCCATCTTCTATCAGCTTAACAATATGAGGCTTGATGGTCTCGATTAAATCTATGACACATTTATTACTTTGGCAGAAATATGATAGGACTTTGGTTTTTTCAGTTTCCTTATTGATTTTCGGTTTCTTTGTAGAAGGCTCTGAAGAGTCTTCACTTTCTAGAACTGGTTCTAGATCATTGGTACGATTTTTATGTAAATTATTGAAATTTTGTTTTGTGAATTTTGAATTCTGAATCAGAGAATTTAATTTTAGAATTATTAGCGGAAATTCTTTTAAGACAAGCCTTTCGGCTTCTGTCATGAAATTTTCTTTGAAATGAAAAACTTCTTTGTCGTAAGATTCAGCCATAATTTGGTAAAATTGTAATGCGAATTTTGATTAATTTTGGCATTTATGCCATTCACTTGTTACTGACCTAAGGAAATTTGATTCCGTATTTTTATTAATATTATCTTTTGTTTTCATAATATATAAGTCAATTTGTACTATTTCCAGTTTTTGTTTAAAATAAAACGTTTTTAAATAAACTATCCACTAATGTCTTCACCGCTTTAATGTCACAAAAATAAAAAAGGTGAGGCTTGCGGAAAATTATTCAAAATTGAATGTTTTTTCCAGAATGCAATCCTCAAAACGCCTATAAATCATTCTGGACAAACTGAAAATGTACGTTCACTGGGCAAATACAAAGATTTATTGCGAAAATATCCATCAAAAAATGAATAATGCCAAATGTAAACAAACTCATTGCGTCATCTTCAATGATAAAAAATGGTGGATGCGCCGGGTCAGTGAAACCTGAAAACTCTTTCAATCGATAAAAGTCACATTTTATTCTATAGTAAACTTTCCTCTGTCGTGTCAAATAAAACAGATGACCTCAACTTTTTACACAATACGGTATCTAAATGAAAATTGATTAAACACGCTGCTGACAAGTTGATTTAATCTAATCTCAAATACAAAGAATAATTACAGTATTAAACGTCTAATTTTATAATTTGTAGTAATTCACTTAAGACGTTAGAAGGTTTTATTGATGAGTCCTAGACATGGAAAAGCTGTTGCATTTGTCTGTCATTAATAATAGTTACAAAGTTCACAACCAAACCCACTTGCTATGTATGTTGTAACCTTACAGTGTCCAATAAATACACGTAATTAGTAGGTGTCAAGAGGCTTTAATGTTCGTACCTCGTTGTCACGCCATTAGTCGACAACTTAGGATAATTATTTTCAAAAAATTAGGTGGAAGGCGGAAATGCGGGTGTTTATAATGACAGACTTGTAAAGAGGCGATTATTACACCTACATTAAGCAATTGTTACACAGACAATGTATTAACATCTTTCCATGTTTTTGATTTACAAATGTGATTTTTGAAACAGTTATTAGACCTCGCATTTGTGGTTTCAAAAATAGAAAACTTCAAAAATGTTTTTGGTGTGATTTATTCTCAGTCTCATCTGCCGCGTCTGGCGCAATTAAAAACTAAAAAATTGATTGCCCAAATCCCGAAATAATAACCCACGAAAGTGCCATAAATAACCTCAAATCTGATCCACATCAAGAATTAGAAATTCGAGCTGCCGCATGTGGGGTCCCGAGGGCGGCTCGTTTAGGGGGCGGCAATTAGCGGGGTCGTGGGGAATGCGGAGAATTCCGGCGGAAATGCCGCCGTGTACTGTCACAGCTACTCGGCTTCTTCCCTTCAGATCAAGCCCTGACATACTTTGAACGTTTGACGGAAACTAAAAATTTTGGAAGGGCGGGACAATACGAAGCGCCATAATAGATAATTGGTTTCAGGTGAAGGAGAAAATCTCGATTGAGAAACGTATTAACAATGTCCTAAATATAAACGTCTATTGTGCGAGCAAAAGCCCGGGGGAAAAAATCGTGACTTCTTCGAGTGACAGAAGCCTGGACTTGACGGCTCTTTAAGGGTCTTATGTACCGGAGAGCAGTGTTGGTTTTGTTAATTGTGCTTTGTGCTGCGATTTACCACCGAAAACAACTTAGTTTAATTAAGAAAGTGTTTTTGTGCCTGGACTCGGGCACTTCTAATAAATTAATTGTGGGAAAATTGAGACGTATCGGAGAGCGAAACCAGGCAAAACATAGCATGTATTAACTCACAAAGCACTCAAAAAAATTAAGCCAAGGTAATTACACAGATTAATGCGAAATCAGGCGTAATTGCGAATATTAATTTGGTTTGATTAAACTGTCGTAAGTCTGCAAACACGGAATTGACGAGAGCAAATATTAAAAGAGTTATATTTAGACTATTGGGAATTAAGGAGAAGCGATACGCTTTCTAGTGGCAGCATTTGAAACTAGTGGACACATGCAAAGTTTAAGAAGAAATCTCAAGTTGTTAATAACGGCTGAAGAATATCATTCTAAGCGTTTTTTCGCACGTTTTTTTCCTTAGTAACCTACATTTTTACTAGATGTTCTATTGCAAGTGATCTAACCTTATATTTTTTTCTAACATTCTAAATGTAATTTTGGTTTATTATTTATTGGCCGACGTTTAACCTCTTTATTATTTTTTTGAGGCTTCTTTCAGAGCGATTAAACTAAAGAAACTGTTCGTATGTGTGTCGTGCTGAGGGAAACCATTTTGTTTAATTGAACTGGCGTCTGATTTATCCTGAAATCAACTGAAATCAATAAAATTAATATGTATGTTGTACAAAATAAAAAAACAAAGAAAAATTTTAAAAACGTAGTTTAGACAATTCTAGAAGAACTGTAAATGCTAGGCCAATAGAAAAAAAAATAAAGAATTATAAAACCAACGATTGGAGGAAAAGAAAAAGAAAATACCTACAAGTAAAACAAACCATAACGAGAGATTTAGGAAATTGAAAACGCCAATTGGGAGGTCCTGGAGGAACAAAATTCTAGTCAAATTTGAAAAATAACGTTTGTAAAAAACAGGAATAAGAAAAACGACTACTAAAATAAGAATAGTAAAAACCAAGAAAAATTCTAGATTAATGAAAGAATAATCCTTTGAGCCGGATACTGAGAAAATTTTTGGTAGATTTAGAGCAATTACAATAATTTTCGTTTTAAACACCTAAAAATCTCTATTTTAATTATCTATATTAAAATTTTTAATAGATATTAGGAGCTGGAGAAAACAGTTTGTACCCTTTTTTATAAAAATTGCAGTAAATATTTATTTTTGTAATAATCGTCATCTTTGGCTTTTAAAGTATATATATTTTATGTTTCTTCGAGCCAGATGAAGAGAAACGTCTTATTGCTGGTATGAAAAACATTTTTTTGGTGCGTTTAATTTTACTTTTTATATAAACATTGCAGAAACTTTTTTTCTATATAAGTTGTTTTTTTGGCTCACAAAGAGTGGTTAAAACTGTATGGTCTCAAGAAGAGGCCATTTGCAATAATTTTCGTTTCTGTTTTTCAAAAATGTATATTTTAAAATTTTTAATAGAATTTAGGAACTAACAGTTTTTATTTGTTTATAATAAACTTTGTAATAAATTTTTGCTTGAAAAGCCATATGTAAAAAAGTCCTAGAGTAACATAGAGCGAACTCAACCCTCTTTGGCTTTTTCTATAGACCTTCCTCCTCCTTAAGAAATAATCATAGATAGTTTTTGACAATATCTTTTATTACATCGAAAAGTTGGCAACCCTACTTACAATCGGTGCTAAAAATTTTGTATTTATTTTTATCTACTTTCTAATTTCTTTTTAAATGCTGAGTTGAGTTTTAGGGTATATTAGGTATTGTTGAGTCACTGTATATAAAAATTAGGTTTGTTGGTTTTACGACCGGAAATAAAATTCGTTTTTATTCATTTGCTTTCGCACTGTTATTGCATTACAAGTAATTTTTCTCATTTATTCCTGCTTATACATAATTTCGTCTCTCCCTTTCGCTTTTTCGTCCATCGCTTTATGGTGCGGAAGTTTCGTTTTAAGGAAGCTTCCGAATTTCTCCATTAATAACCACCATCCCTCTTGTAGGAGTAATGCAAAGCAAACCACGCGGCATCGGATATCCATTATCGGGTAATAAACATGAATTCTGTAGGTCTTTGTGGCATTCCCTCGACATCAAAGTGCCCTTCTGCAATCATCATTCAAACTATTCCTTACGACACACACACCGGTTTCTTAATTGTTGAATAAAATTAAAACCGGAGATTTGTAAGGAATAGGGAGTCCCCTAAAACCATAAAACGTAATTCACGTCCTCTAACCGCACAATCTCGATCTTGGTGCATAAATCCCTTGAATCACTTAAACAGCTGCTCTGTAATAAGCCGCAGCCGGGTTCCTCAGATCAATCCGATCGATCTTATTGTCTATTTCACGGAATATGTTGGCAAAAAGGATGAAACAACGGGTTATTTATAGGCGAAGCAATTTTTTTACCGATTTCATTAGCATGAAGCGTTGGTGGGTTCGATTCAATCAGTGTTCGTGATGTCGGAACATTTTTTATGTTTTAATAAATTTACAAAGCCATTTTTTAACAACACGTTATTACAGACCTAAACTGTATTTAGTTTCGGTAAACAATCGCACTGAAAATTGTTTTTCAGAGGTAATGTGAGAAGTGTCAACAATTTTCTGTTTTATTTGACCAGCACAGTCAAACTTATTGTTATTTTCTATGTGTTATTTTCGGAATTGAAATGTCGGGTTACGCGGTTTAACTTTCAACAGTTCCGTTACTTTTATCTAAAAATAATGATGAATTTATGGCGCTAATGCATTGCGGTATGATTTATCTTGGCTTGCGGTGTTTTCTCAAATAACAACCTTTCCAGAACGTTTAACCATTTTTATGTGGCCTAAAAAATTAATGAAGTACTGAAAATTTTCAGCGAAAGTTAAATCAGTCATAAGCACTGCTGTTAGACGTTTTTTACCTGAAGAATAATCATATATTTTACATATCTTTTATACATATCTGTCATATTGGTGAATAAGTGGTTAAGTCGAATTTACCTTCTTTGTGGGATTCGATTTTGGAATGTTGAACAGTTATGTAAATTTTTGTAATTAATTTTCTTTTCTTTGCGTTTATTGTTTTTTATGTACAACGTTTTCATAAAACAATAATTGCTGAAAGAGGATTACTTTCATTAACAGGATAGGGCACATTTTGTACCATAACTCAAACAAGGCAAAGGTACAAGAAAATTTTGAAATTAAACTATCTGCAGACACACAGAGAGTCCTTCAGTTGTCCTAAATTGTTGTTACATTCTAATGGGCTGACTTCAAGTTGAGATAATACCGGTAGTATCTTCGTTTCCATGAAAAAATAAACAAATTCGGGGCTGTGATTTGCTGTTGCCATGGAAAAGTATTAAAATCTGCGATACTACCGGTATTATCTCAACTTGAAATCAGCCCATTAGACATCTTTGCATTGTTTATGGACTTTAGAAAAGCATTTAAAGTGTGACAGTGTTCAACAGTTGTTCTTCAAGACAAATGGAAAATCTGGACTAACTTATGGAAAATATTACAAAATGATTAATTCTAAGGCATCTTGGGAAATAAAAATAGATACAGAAGGAAGATGTTATATGCAATGTTCATGGACTTTAAAGAAGCTTTTAGCAGTGTGACACTATTCTTTAGTTTTAATACGAATGGAAAATTTGGACTACTTACGGAAGAAATTATAAAAATTGTTAATTCTGAGTTCTGAGACATCTTGGGAAGAAAGAAATAGATACAGAGCGAAGACGTTGTATGCATTACTGACGGATTTTAGAGAAACATTTGGCAGTATGGCACTATTATTCAGTTTTAAAACAAATGGAAAATCTGAACAACTGAAGAAATGACAAAAATGGTTGTTACACTCTGAGGCGACTAACTTATGGAAGAAATTACATAAATTATTAATTCTAAGACATCTTGGGAAGAAAGAAATACATAAAAAAGGAAGAGGTGGTATGGATTGTTTCTTGACTTTAAAAAAGCATTTGGCTGTGTTTTGCAGTCTTAAAGACAAATCGAAAATCTGGACTAACTTATGGAAGAAACTATAAAAATTGTTATTTCTGAAATATCTTGGGAGACAGAAATAGATACAGAGAGGAGACGTTTGTTCATGGACTTCAAAAAAGCATTTGTCAGTGTAAAGAGAGAGAAATTATGTCAGTATTTGAGAGATAAAGAGTAGGTGTTTAGAAAGAAAATGAAAATGTAAAAGGAAGATGAATAAATAGCTGGTAAAAGAAAAAAAAAAGAAAGAGATGTATTAAAAGTAGTACGGCAAAGGACAAATGAATAAAGTAGTTAAAAAGAGAAAAGAGTTTTGAGAAGTTAAACAAACTGAAACTGGAGATTTTGAGAATTTAAATTTGGTGAAAATTTTAAGAAAAAAATGACGATGTTTGATAGTTTAGTGAAGTTGAAGTGTAAGGAGATCGAATGCTCGAAGATTAATATTAAGTGGGCGTTAGATTTAAACAAAGAAACATTATATTACATAAAAAGAGAAGAGACTAAAAGAGAAAAACTAAGAATAAAACCAGAATAAAAAGCGGTGAGATTTGAAGAGAAATTAAGACTACGGTATAAGTGCAAAATTTTAAAAAAAAATAGAATGAATACATGGGAAAAACTTTAGAACTATTACAAGAAAAAGAAAGGTGTGAGCTTAAAAATTGAAGAACTGAGAGAAAGTAGAAAATTAGTAGAAGTACAACTAAAGCAAAGAAATTTGTATTTGACATACAGGAAAGATCAAAAATCTAGATGCGGCAAAATATGTTCTGATATTCTTTACAGAACTTTTCAAGTACTTTAAAAAAATGAAAAGGGAAAATAGAAGATTGGGAAGATGAGGAAAGAGCGAATGAATTTTGGAGAGACGACTACGAAAGAATGTGCAGAATATGTGGAGACATAAGAAAGAAAAACAGAACAAATAAAATATTGGTTGTCAGAGTGTGGAGTGATAAGAAGGAAGGATTTAGATAGAAGAAAAGTACTAAATGAATGTGGAGAAGGAAAAGATTGGATGAAGGAAATTAAAAAGGCAAGAAGAAAATGGAAAAGGGAATGGACAGGTTTATACAAGAAGTAAATTTGAAAAATATTCTAATTTTTGTTTGGTTAGGAATGTATCTATTTTAATTTTTGGTAATAAAGCGATTGGTAATGCAGATGTTAGAAAACTACTACTAATTTAATCCTTTTTGAAGTTAGGAGAAGAAGTACTAGGAAATGTTTTGAAGTGAATGGGGGACATTTTCTTTTCTTTGTGTAATTATAAAAAAAATGTGGTTAATAAATAAAACACAACGTACTGTTCTTTTAATACAAACTGCTGTTTTTAAACGTGTTATACTTAAAGGTAATCTACAGCTTCTTTTTATGGGACAGTAACCGGTATAATGTATTATTTGCTAAAATTGGGGAGATTTTAACCATTGTTTTCTTAACACCAAAAGTTGTGTAGAACTTGGTTTAAGACATTAGTTATAATATTAAATTAAAAATAGGTCACATCTGTCAGCTACACTAATTATTGTTTTTTGGAACTAATTATGAAAAATTGGATTTTTTTCTTCAAATTTTTATAGATAACAGATGTCACCTACTTTTGGCTCAACAACTGGAGGCAATTAATTCTTGTCCAAATCTGTAAATTATTATTTATTTTTCCGTCGTAACAACATCTGAAGTCAGAGAATTTTTATTAAAAATCCACTCATCTAATGTTTATTTTCATTTTGAAAAACAAAAAGAAATTGCTAATTAGGCAAAAAATTAAATAATTCAGAATATATAATTAATTCTGATGTAATAAATAAGGAACATTCCTCGTGATTTTTCTTTTGTGAATCCGGCATCATATCTCATTCAAAGAAGTTTAATTTATTTTGTCCGGAAATAAAATCCAATGAATAAAATAGCGCGTTTGGTTTTAAATATTTGACGAGTTTGGAAACGCATTTAAATTCTTTAAGCACAAACAGCCCCAACTGGCTCCATAATTGAGTAAAGTTAAACTATCTAGAATCGCAGCGAGCCGTTTAAAAAAATATAAAAAAGGACAAAACCGCTTTATTTCTCGATTAATTAAAATCGCGTCGCAATGACGACTTCCTTCTCATTAATTAAGAGCGCAATTGGGGGCTTTCGCGAACACTGTTTTTCTGACCCTGATGTTAGGATATTGTCGCACTTAATTATTATAATCGATTGTTTCAGCTAACTTGGAGAACACCAAAAACGACATCGCAATCTACATCGGCGTGACTGTCGCCGTTTTCTTTGTCTCCTTACTGTCCTTTTTCCTCACCCGCATGTACTGGAAGAAGAACCGCCACCAAAGCTTGTACAACATGGCCTCTAATGGTAAGATTGTATCTGATATGTTTTTACATGTTTGCGGGTCACAGCACCTACAAAAGCAAATAACTCGATTGACCTTTTTACTCAAGAAAACCAAATAAAGGGGGAAAGTCACAAGCGAATGACAAAATCTCAAATTAAAGTGAATTTATTTACTATATTAACAGGTTTAATTGGTTTTTATAAAAAGAAATTTATACAAGAAATCATTGGAATAATTTTGTTATTGCTAGGGTATGCAACACAAACTACATGATTTTTTTAAGTTGTCTGAAAAAACCAATTTCAATTTCTCACAAAAAAAATATGTAAATCAATAAAAGTTATTGTATAATTTGCATAAATAATCAAGCTAATTTTCTAGCTTGTTTTACTACAAAATTTAATGATTTCATTATTATTATTATTATTTTGGATTTTTCTAGATCGATGAAATCAGCGAAATATCTAGTGATAGCCTGCTTTCATGGCTTAATTAATAAGTGATCTTGAGAATTTGTTGTTCTTATATATTCATTTCTCCAAAGCATCTATTGTCTGGAGGCTTCGCGAGTCCACCACAAAGGCTTGCTTTTAGCTAGTTATCTCATAAATGCCTCAACAAGTCAGGCGGAAAAGGAGCCGCTGAAAAATAGATAGTCCCATTTTTCAGCGAAACAGAATAATTTGATTGATGGCGAATTGTGGAAGCCGTTTTTCTGTCAAACGTCTTTAAATTGAATTCGTTAGGATCGAAATTTGAGCACATGTGGTTTTCATTTGCGTCATCGTTAAACTGGAGGATTTCTTTAATTGCCCATTGGCTCGGTCGTAATCTTCTTTTTTAATTGAGTTTATATGCATATGAGCCACCTCCTGTTGTTATTTATTATTATAAAATCATTTACACGGTTCGGTGATTATTTATATGCCGCTTATATTAGACAGATGTTTTTGTAAATTTTGGTCATAATTTCGGGGACACATGGTCTTCATTACGTGTCGAAAAATGACAAAATGATTGAGTGCGGCATGCTGGGAGCCGGGAGGCATATCATTTAATTTTCTGGTCGAATTTAATAATAGACATCTTTTTGGGTAAAAATAAAGATCTAGAATTTCTGCTAATTATAGTCGAGGAACTGAAATTAATTCCGAGGTTTGTAATTTTATATCTTCGGCAATTACGGTAATTATTTGCCGTTCTGGTAACACACAGAGCTCTCTCATACACACACTGAACCTTATTAGCTCAGTTCGATTTAGCTTATTTAAACAATTTGGGAATTACCGCTGAATTACCTCTCTAGAAACGAGAAAGACATTATACAAGCTGGAATTAGCAAGTACAGACTCACTTTGTACCATTAATAACGCACACAAAAGCCATTATGATGAATGAAGGTGGAGTACAATAAGTCGTCCGACTTGAAACAATCCATCAATTTTCGCTAAATAATATTTAAGGATTTAAATTCGAGTTAAAATAGTTCTACCGTTACAATTTAGACATCTTTAAGATTAACGATGTTTCTAAATCGTCGATTTTACGACTACAGCTCCAAGAGAGTGCTCACGTGTTTCTTCAAATGTCACTACTCATTCAAAACAAACATGGGCAACACTTAATGGCTTATTTTACCATGAAGCATGAAGACCAAAATAACTATTGAAACTGCCGACGCGACGATGGCTTTATGTGGGAAACGAAACTAGCTAAAATCACCATTTTTTTAATTTGTTAAAAACCCTATTTAATAATTACAATAATCGTTCATTCCGATTGACTTAGTAAATAAATTGTTTCTTTATAATATATATCATATAAATACTGTAAATTTTTCCTAGCCTAAAGACAATAGTAAAAATTTAATTGTATTTTTTGTATACTGATAATATTTAAAATGGGTTTAAAACACACAATTAAAAATTGGTGACCTATATGAAGCGCTGATTATTACACTCTAGTAATCAGCTGATTTTCAAGAAAAGCGCCTACACGAAATCACATTTCAAGATTCAAATACACTTCCATACGTTTTATTAGGATAATTATCCAAAAATCTTTAATAAAAGTTCTACTGAAAGGCTTAAGAACACATTCAAATGCAATTTCTGACAATGATTTAATAAGTATTAGCAGCTTTACCGAATTTCTGTAAGGGCACTCCTGCCGGAAATCTTGCTAACCAACTTTTCAAGATTCCAGCACAACACGGTTCTAGTTCTTGTGATTTAATTGAACCAAATACTCAACCCTACCTCTAAATCCGATGACATAGTACTAGTGAGCTATTTTTTTCTATTTAAAAAAAATTTTTATTGAAGATTTCTAGCTAAAAATTTTTAATTAAATAGTATAACGATTTTGCGAAAATAGCAATATTTTATTTCAAGAAACGTAATTGAGAAAGCGCCGATAATAAAAAGTTTGTAATTTTAAATTATTTACTGACATAAAATCTACTATTATACAGAAAACGAAAAGAAAAAGAAAAAAATTCAATTTTGACCTCAAATAACCTTTGAAATTTTAACATTGTTAATATGATTATTAAAGTTTAATCTATGAATGAATGTACTATACACGTATCGAACAGTGATTCATATTTCTAAGAACAATGATGTAAGGCTTCTGGAGTACACGCTTACTTAGAACTTTTAGATCAGTCTATTACGACTGTTAAATTGTTAAAAAAACTGCTTTTATCTTTACAACAGAGAACAATATAATACACATTTAATTCGAGAAAAAGAATGAATACCGAAAGACTTACTAAGAAGGTTTCGGAGGCTAAAACCAAAAAAAGTCGTAGGAAAAATTGACCTAAGCTAAGAGGAGACAATAACAAAACAGTAGGAAAACAATTCCAAAAGCGACCAATAAAATGACTGAAATGGGAAGAAATGGAGTAAGTTAGTATACGTTGAATAGAAGAAAGAGAAAAAGAAGAAGAAAGAAAAGTACAGGATTGAAGAAAGAGGCGATAGTAACAAGTGATAAAGACCAAAATATTTTTAAAAAAGCCCGAAGCAACAAAAAACAATAGAATCATCGCATTTAGCAAAGAAAAAACTATACGATTTTTTGATTTTAGCAAGATATTAGAAAATAACAATCTTCGCCTAACCCATAATCTATAACATAAGCAAAACTGGTCTGTCCTCCGCTTTGCAACTTGCAAACACCCATAAAAAATTATAGCTCCAAATGGTTAAAAAGAAGCACCATTTTTTTCTGGTTATAATCAGTTATTATTTAATTTTTATTACTTTTTAATGCTTGGTGTGTTGTTTCAAAGGATGGAGGCATTGAAAATACATTTTCAGTTTTTTTTTTACCATTTCTTGATAAGTAGTGCGAGAGACACCAGATTGTAGGGACCACTTACTGAAATACTTCTGTGGAATTTGCTCCACTCTAACCACTTTTTGATTTTCTCAAACGATTGACAATCTATTCAAAGAAAAAAAGACAATAAATTGAGTAAGAAATTCTTTTTTATAAACATCTGGCGATTCCATTGCTATTCACCTTCTTGAAAATAGGTTTTAATAATAAACATGTTATAATCCACTGGACATGTTTTTTGAAAGCAATGTTAATAAAATAAATGAATAACAAACTTAAGAACAAAACGGAAAAGGAGAAGTTTCACTGAAGATGCACATCACTTAGCAACCCTCGACTTTCATGTCTTGAGCATTTAATATGTGGTTGTAATTTAGTAATTGATTGCTTCATTTCTTAAGGTTTAGTGTCTTGACATTATCAAGCCTATAAGAAGACTAAAAAAGACTACTGAATATCTTGATTTTTGATGGAAATACATCTGATACCTATGATTTGCAATTTCCTGCTTTCTTTGCCTTATTCGTTGCTTAGTCGATCCTTGCTAAAAATTTATATTGAAAAGACTGCTATGTTGGTTGAGTTAGTCTCAAAACCTGAGACTAAGTTTGTTTTTAACTCTTTCGTACACGTTCAAAGACAACTTTAGAACCAATCGCTAACCAAGATAAATTTTCGCAATCAACAAATTTTTAGTCACTACGAATCTGTGTGTAACGCTATTTTTGCAATTGTGATGTTTCGTTTTTATCGCACTTTCCAAGCGACGCTACGTGGCGCCGCTGTTTTGGATCAAAGCGCTTACTGTCATTTGTTGACTATCTTTTAATTGGGAAAAATTTGGAGTGTGGTAAGTTCAAGATGGCTTACTAGGACTATGTCATCTGATTTAGGGCGTAGTATTGAGTGTTTGCTTCAATTAAATTACGAAAACTAGAATTTTGTTCTACTGGAATCTTGAAAAGTGGGTTATCAAGATTTCCGGCAGGAGTGGCCTTACAGAAATTGGGTAAAGCTGCTAATACTTATTAAATCATTGTCAGAAATTGCATTTGAATGTGTTCTTAAGCCTTTCAGTAGAACTTTTATTAAAGATTTTTGGATAATTATCCTAATAAAACGTATGGAAGTGTATTTGAATCTTGAAATGTGATTTCGTGTAGGCGCTTTTCTTGGAGATCAGCTGATTTGTGAAGTGGAATAATCAGCGCTTTATAGGTCACGAATTTTCAGTTGTTGCACCCATTTTGGCTATTATATTGTTGATTAAATACTGAGAAAATAAATCTATTTCTTTGAGATTTTGAGATAAAATGTTTCTAAATTTTCGCGAAATCGTTATACTACCTATTTAACTAAAAATCTAAACAAATTTGTTTCTGTTTTTTTTCTACTGGCTGCGGCCTACACAATTCAACATCTTATTATATCTTTAAAATAAAATTTTTGCGTCTGAACTTCCCTTCAAATAAAATCGCAATCCACTTTGGCGCATGTTAATAAAATCCCACGCACGCAATTTTCACTTAAGAAATCCACCCATTTATGATTATCGCCTCACTTAACTACGTAATAAACTCACCACAAAGTAACCCGTTTTAAAATCTTGAATTCAGTCAAGTTTTTTTCCAAGATTTTACAACCTAAAGTCGTCTTAAATGTTTCAGATTACCATCCGGAATTTTTCCCCGAGCACGATAAGAAGTCATTAAGCCTCCAACCAGATTTAACCCAAACCGTCCCGCCTTGTTACGAATACCCCTACACGACCCCCGCAACATCTGTGACAAGATCAGTATCGGAGCATCACTACGACGTGCCCCATCTAGCTTCGGGTAGCGACATCCAGATGTCCCCGGCGACGAGCTCGACTCTGGAGTCATCTAGTGGTAAACGCAGCCAGCTCAGCGGCTTCACAAATAACTGTGAGTTATTAAACGTACCGGAAACTCTATCTAACTCTCTTCTTTCAGCTGATTCTACATACGAAGTCGCAACCGAGTCGGTAACTCTCCCTCTTCCGGCGCTCCCTACAGCCTACGCAGTCACTCCGACAACTTCGGGGAACTACACGAGCGCAACAGTGACCCACAGTGGCGCTTTTTTGAACTTGCTCGAATCCGGAGTGAGTTTGGTTGTGCCTGAGGGCGCCATCTCACGCTCCAAGAAACAGGAACTGTTTTTGTCTATACTCAACGAGGACTGTTTCCGGCCGAAACTTGCTGAAAATTTGACCCAACTCAGTCCTGTTGTTTCCTGTGGTCCCAATGTTTCCTTGAATAAATCTGTAGTACTTAAAATTCCGCATTGTGCAGAGCTGAGTCGGAAAAATTGGTCAATTTCGGTGCTTCAAAGCGACTGTAGCGATTCCCAGTGGCAAAATGCCGTTACTTTGGGTCAAGAGACTATAAATACGTCTGTTTTTTGTCAATTGGACAAAGATGCGGGGTATTTGGTGGCGGATTGTTTGTCACGATTTGTAATTGTTGGACAATCAACAAATGGAATGGCTTTAAAGAGGCTGAAATTAGCAGTTTTTGCTCCGAAATTGTGTTTCCAGAGTTCGGTTGATTACAGTGTCAGAGTATATGTTTTGGAAGACACTGATAGTTCTCTAGAGACAGTTTTTGGTCAAGAGAAACGTCTCGGAGGATATCTATTAGACGAACCACGTTCTATACCATTCCAAGATGGTGGAAACAACTTGTGTTTGACGTTAGATAATTTAAGTGATGGTTGGAAGACTAAACCGTGTTCTAACTACCAAGAAATACCTTTCAGACACTTGTGGCAAGCTAGTAGTAACAGTTTACACTGTTCGTTCACTTTAGAAGCGTATGAAATTTCACGGACTTTAAATTTTAAGATTCGAGTGAATCAGAAAGGTTTTGATTACCAACAAACCTTCGATATTACTTGTAGAGACGACAGTGATATTTCAATTAGCAAAACCAGTTCGGGAAAGTCCCACCATAACGAACTGGTGCCAAAAATAACAATTCAAAGTGAAACGAGTCGATCGAATGACTCGAAAAAGATCATCGATTTTGGGCATTCCCCCAAAAGTGCCAAAAGCTATAAAGACGAGGTCAAAATGGCCAAAAACTTAATAGTAACAGATAGGGGTGTATCTACATGTGATGATTTTAATTTTAGACTAAATAGACAAGTTAGGAAACAGCTTTGTCAATGTTTAGATCCTCCAACCCCAAGAGGGAACGACTGGAGGATGCTAGCACATGCTTTAAGTGTCGATAGATATATAAATTTTTTCGCAACGAAATCTTCGCCAACTGACTGTATTCTCGACCTCTGGGAGGCCAGGAATCGACAAAGTAACGCCTTGACCGAGCTTAAACAGATTTTTAGCGATATGGAACGATTCGATGCTGTGACAATTTTAGATAATTGCTTGGGACCGAATTGGTTGTAAATATTTCTTTATTTTGATGCTTTTTTGTACTTTGCTTCGCGGTTGATGAAATTTTTAGATTTATCTAAATTATTTTATAAGTTGTTGATATTGTGAAAATGTTGTCTTGGAGAGACATAAAATGGACCACGTTCCAAGAATGAAATTGTGCAATTTGCGTTGTAGATATTTTGCGAAAAATAAACAAACGAATATTTTTAACAACAACATTATTTCAGTCTAAAGCACGTAACAACCATAAACAGTATTTAACCACACTGCCAGTATAACTTGTATTGCAGTTCTTGTTTCATATTTTTGTTGAAAATATTCGTTCACTTGTTACGTAAGCACCAGATAATCGAAATGTTAGTCTGTTGTAATTTCATTAAGTACGTATAACAAAAACAAGCATAAATTGGAAAAGAAACGAAATATTATGTAGAGTTTTATACAGAAAAAAATCAAAAGTAGTTTTCTAGATATTTTAGGATGTTTTGTACAAAGTAAACATTCATGTAACTAGAGGCAGGTCTACGTTGATATCTAGTATGTATTTTAGAATATATATAATGATGTATATAGTCAATATATAACATTTTTTAAAAATTATTGTTTTTTATTTTAAGAAATACTATTAAAATAAATCTCTGGCATATGGCATCAAGTAGAAAAATGGTTATTTACTAGAACAATTCTGTATTAGTAATAAAAAAAATTGGCTGTGAGCTCAAAGAGCAAACAGGTAGGTCTTGAGTGACCTATAATCAATTCCACAGAAGTATTATATATCCAGAACCAACCGTAATTCAGCAAGAAAGACAATTATATAAACAAACCAATCCAATAGTCTAAATATAAAATAAATATAAATATATTACATATTATTATATATAAATATAATATATAATATTAAATAAACATAAAAATACAAAAATATCTATTCTAAGTCTCAATTAAAGCATCTTCTTCTGTCACAAGTGATGGGTTGCGAATCCTCTCTTTCTGCTTCTTTCAGATCTACCCTTTATTCTGAATTCTTTTTCGGCCCTATGTGGTGATTCTCCTCTACTTTTTTGAATCTAAGAAAGCAATAAATAAAGCCAAAATATAATTAATTGATTAACAAATTTATTTTGTACATTTTTGGGTTTTTTTATGCTTAAAACACCTGAATTTTTGTCCCTTGTATGTTTTTTTAACTGTAACATAAATTATCAATTCTATTTGGTTATTTTAGACTGATTGCTCAAATAAAAAGAAATACTTGCTGTTGCTGTGAAGTTTATTCAAAATAATGAAACTTCAGTACAAATTTTCAAATTTATTTATACTGAATAATAGTGTTCTCGAACACTTCAGTAGCGAGTATTTTTTCTTCTGGCAGTGACAATAGCTTGTAGATGGCAAGACATGCTTCGAATCAAGTTTTGGAATACATCCTGTGGAAGATTATTCTATTCCTGTACTAACATTTCTCGAAGCTCTCTGGAATTTCTGGGAGCCGGTACGTGTCTCCGTAAACGTCCCTTTATTTCATCCCAATCATGCTCGATACGATTCAAATCCAGACTTCGAGCAGGCGAGTCAAATCTTGTAATTCGAACCTCGTTAAGGAAAGTTGTAACCAAACGAGCAGTGTGGGGCCGTGCATTATCATGCATGGCGACCTCTTCAAGAATAACCATGAATGGTACCACATGGTCTTCTAGAATCTCGGTAATGTAGCTATGCGCAGTCAGAGTTCTATTTTGAATGGAGACTAACTCTGTACGGGCTTCGAAAGAAATACCTCTCCATTCCATAAGTGAGCCTCCACCAAAAGGAAGTCGTTCAGCTATACAGGCTTGAGCATACCTCTCACCCGGTCGTCGCCATACTCTCACGCGTCTGTCTGAACCTGTGAGACAAAATTGAGATTTGTCAGAAAACAGCATGCGACTTCAATCCTCTACTATCCATTCTAAATGTTTTCGTGCAAAATTCAACCTCGCAACTCGGTGTTCACAAGAAAGCAGAGGGCCTGTAGCTGTAGTTCTAGAGAACGATTCTGCAGCACAAAGTTTTCTTATGGTTCACTCGTTTACGTTAACATTTCTTACTTCTTGTAGGCTAGTTCTAAGGGAAACTGCCGTAACCGTTCGGTTTCTCAAAACAGTAGAAACAAGAAAGCGGTCATCTCTAGCTGTTGTAGCTCTTCTTCTTTCGGATTCTGGTCTACGGGTAAGCAAACGAGTCTCTTAAAACCGATCTAACACTCTTTGCACACTGGAACGACTTGCACCATAGGTCCTTGGGGTTTCACGCCGGCTGCGAAGATCTTCTATAGTCGCCACCATTCAACCTGCCACAACAGGATTTATGGACATTTTATTTAATAACAAATGAAAACACAATGAATTCAATTAAAGAATTCAAAATAAAGAGAGAATATACAGAGAAAGAAAAAATTTGCGGATAATGTATTCTAGAGATATCGATACGAAGCGGCTTTTTTCTGTAAAATACACATTGATACATAATGTTTATTGTTTTAAATTGCTTTATATTTCTAAGAAGAACCACTTTAAGTTAAAAACTACCCTACTGCAAATATTGTACAATATTTAAAGAATTTTACAAGTGACCCTAATTTTATGCTCGGCAGTGTATACGTACAGAACATATTTAAGCTGAAACAAAACAGTAAAAAACTGACATCACAATCAAAAATTAGAGATAAACATTTTATGGCAATACGATTACAATAATCAAGTCTTAATTAAGGCATCTTCTTCTTCTACAATTGATGGGTGGCGAAAGTCTTTCCTATGCTTTTTTCGGACCTACCTTTAATCCTACTTTGATACAACTTCTTCTGCCATATGTGGCCCGTCCTCTCTGCTTTTTTGGATTAATCTTTAATCCAGATTTCTAGCAATATTCTTGGACCTTCTAAACCCAAAAAGCAAAAAGAATATACTCTTAAAACGTTTATTTATTTTTTAAAGAGAGTGGAAAGGGACTATATAAATAAAACACGTACATTTATTAGGTAATAAAATTCTTTATTCTGTGTTATTTATGTAATTTTAAGAAGTAAAATCTGTATATATTTTTGAATAAATAAACATAAAGAGTTCTAATTTACGAGATATTTGTGGTTAAACAAATATATAAGTGTTTTAAAACAAATCTACATTTTATAATTAAGACTAGGCTGTATTAATTAAAGTTATCTGTCTTACACATATTTATTAAATATTTAAATTTGACAATAGACCGCGCTGTGGTCAAATGCGCCAGCTCGGAGTGTAACAACGCAGTATTTACTGCTTTATTGATCTAATCTGGGATACAAACCTAAACTAGAAAGAACCCTAATTCTAGACTCACCCCAATTTTATTTTAGTCGAGTTCTTCATTTCGTTGTATTTAATACAAGCTTTTAATACTAGATAGCGCACTATTTTCTGTATCACTATAAACCACTTTTTGAAATAATTATGTGAGCAATGCTAATATTTTATGATACTCGTAATTAATAATAGCAGATTGTTGAATTTATAAATTAATCACTGGAATCAATATTTACGATTAAAATTAATTTATTTACACAATTAACCAAATTTATATTAAAATCTCTTTATAAATAATCAAAGGCGATTATTTATTTATAAGTAAAGAAAATTATTTTGGCATTTATTTAAATAGTAGACTTATTTATTTTTTATAAGGAATATACATAAACTTTAACATAAAATATAATATAATCCTTTAAGACTAGTCGTTTTATTAGTCGTCCGAAACACACTGCAAGAATTTTCCCGTTGAATTATCAGGCTAATATTTCATGTTAAAAATTTCTGAATAGCTCTCGCATCTGTTTTTTGTTGTAACAGGTTATCCAAGGTATTTACAAGTGCTTTGGTCTCTATTTCATGCGTATCGAGGGTTTCTACAGCAAAAACGACAAAATATCATTCCGATGAAAATGCACGGTTTAAGATCATATTTAATTTATTGTGCCGAGAAAATCGTCTACAGTATTAGTATCTTTAAGTGGGCCGACTTTTTATGACTCTTCTATAAACCGAACAATAGCTCCATTGTACACTATTGACAAGGGATAATCACCGTAAGGATGGATCTTGATTTATGGCAGTTCTCTCTGCCAGAATCATCTTAGGGAACTGTCATAAATCAAGATCCATTTTTACGGTGATTATTCCTTGTCTATAGTGTACAATAGGGCTATTGTTCGGTTTATAGAAGGGTCTTAAAAAGTCGGCCCACTTAAAGATACAGATACTGTACTACTTTTGCTACAGGATAAACCGTGGTGACTTAAGACCCGAGATACATTGGGGATGTTTACAAAACCCGTTCAGATGGCGCAGGCATTCACTTTTTAGCTTACAACCATCCAAGCCTTCCAAATATTAGAAAAAGTTTGGACTTGTGTCTTCGAGTAAGCTCGAAAGGACACGGTACTTCCCGAACTTTAGCCGCTTTACAAGATATTCCAAATAATCGTATATTTTGTAAAAAAAAGTGAAAAGGATTTTTTTGTTATGACAATATGTGGCTTTTATTTAAAACACTGCAGCTATAATAATTTAATCATCATTATGTCAAATAGTGTAAAAACTATTAAAGGAAAATTAAATAAATTTATTATTATGTTTTACTTTGAACTCGAATTTGAAATAAAATGATTGTTTATATTCTAATTTATATTACCGCATTTATTGGGATTAAGTAAAACTTTTGGTGCTTGTCAGGTGTTAAAAAAATCCAAAAATTAAAATAATGTAGTTTTTCAAAACTGTCTAAAGTGGGTCTTATTATTTTAAAATAGAAACAATAGATTATCAGGCTGGAACCATATGTTTGTAAGTTATTGTGGAAGTTATAGTTATAAAAGAAACAAGAATATTAAATAATATTTTTATAAACAATTTTAATATTTAAAAATTGAGAAGAAAATGTTATTCAATAACATGATTTTGAAATGTGAGATTTCAACATTTATTCAAAAATTTTTAAACTTTTATGAGAGACTGCTTTAATTATAATTTATGAAATAACAGAAATAAGAAAATCTTACAAAGTTATTATATATTTGCGTACTTGAATTCAGCAGTTAGCTGAATTTCATCATTCATTACCAGGAATTTTCTTTTACCGGTACCGCCAAGAATTCTTGAAATTTGTTGTCGGCAACTATTTGTTTTTCCCGGAATTGTTTCATTTTAAATTAGGGTGGGTAACATAAGCTCCTTCAATTTTACAAATTATTCATTATTATTGGTGGTGCTACTTGTGAGTGAAGTGTTTCTGATTTGTTTTTTTTACGATGGGACAAACTTCGCGTACAAGACCTTCAAAGATTTGTAAAAGAAATAAAGCTTCTATTTCTCGAAGAAAATATCTAATTGCTAAAAAAGGTAAATAAAATACAAACATATTTTTAAAATATATAACTATACAGAATATTTAATTACAGTTTTAGCTATTACTAAGAATGCAGATTGTACTGACGAAACAAGAAATGTTATAGGAGACACAAATTATGATAAAATCTGTTCAGAAAAACAAAGAAGACTGGATGAAAAAATAACATTTTCTAGGTTTGTATTCAAGCGTGTAATTGTGTAAATTGTGGAAAAGTGTGTTTTTACGATTAAAACTTTATCTAAAAGGTTACACCATAAATTTGAAGCTATGTATAAATTTAATTTCAGTTATAAGTTATAAAAAAAATTAAAAGCGATGTCTAAAACGCATTCAATACTTTATCATAATGTACATTATTTTTTATATCAATTGACACTTTACGTAAGTTTTATATTAAAATATTTTAGTGAGGTTAATCCTTCTACGTCTGAAGAACATGAAACAGACAATAATTGTGAAAATATGAGATGCGGTACACCTTTGATGAAAGATCCCATATGCATGAATGAAACCACATTTAATGAGTACGACCTGTTGAATACATGTTATGGTTTTAATTTTTGTATGCGTAATTTTTAGAATAATGGATCATGAACTTTGCATCGAAAAAGATGATGTTTATTCCAAAGCACTTCCTGGCAACAGAATTGTTGATTTGGGTTACATACTAAATGGGCTTTTAGCATGCAGCACAGCCACTCCAAATTATGTTCAGGAATATTATATCCTTCTAAGGAATATGACAGAGGATTAGGACTGGTACGCCACATAGAATTTAAATGTTCAGAGTGTGACATTGGGAACATAATTCGAAGTACTGAAGATCCCAATAAAAAAAAATTCGGAAATTAATTATGGAGCTGTATGGGGCACTTTGGCGACTGGCAGTAGTTTTGGCCACTTAGAGGAATTATTATCAACTATGAATATACCACCCATGAATCAAAGAAAATTTAATGAAATAGAAAATACATTGGGAGATGTGAGTAAAAAAACGCATTTTTAGCTTTCTATATCACTTTTACAAAAAAAAAATATATTAGAAGCATTTTGTGTATTTATCTTTATTTAGAAACGTGCTTATTAGGTTTGGAAAGATCAACTTTGTAAAGGTATGGAAGCTGCTGCTTTAGAAGAAGCTAAAATTGCCGTAGAAAATGGGCATGTAGATCCTGACGGGGTACCATATATAACGGTTTACTTAGACGGTGGATGGAGTCATAGAAGCTACGGCCATAATTACAACGCTGCATCTGGAGTTGTAAGAGATAATTATCATTCTTTTATTTAATATATCTACGTTAATGTTATTTTAGGGAGTCATTATTGGTCAAAAAACTTTGAAAGTTTTATATGTGGGTGTAAGAAATAAATACTGCATTAGTTGTGCAAGGGCCGCAAATAAAAAAGAAACACCAAAGGAACATAAATGCTTCCGCAATTGGAGCGGCAGTTCTTCTGCGATGGAAGCTGATATAATTGTAGAAGGCTTTTGTTTTGCAGAGAAAGTTTACAATTTACGATTTAAATCTTTTGTTGGCGATGGGGACTCCAGTGTCTACACTAAAATAATTGAGCGAGTCCCGTATGGAAGAACAGCAAAAAAAATTGAGTGCGTCAATCATGTTCTCAAAAATTATGGAAAAACACTCTTCCAATTAAGCAAAGACGCAAAAATTGATTTAGCGGCCAGAAAATTATTAACAAACAAAATTATAAAAGATTTACAAAAGGTCGCTCAAAAAGCAATTTATAATTGCAACACAAATCTTGATCAGTTAAAAGAAGATTTAAGAAATGGTCCTTTACATACTTTTGGTGACCATCGCTCATGTAAAGATCGTTACTGTGAGACACCTACCGTGCTTCATAATATTAAAAAAATTGAAGCTATAAAAAAATCCGGTCTGTACAATCATTTATATAGTAAGTATTTGCTTTTTTTTTAGTTGTAATTTTTTTGTATGTACCGTATACATTTTTGCAGGTGCCTTAGAAATTATTTTGAAAAAATCTCATTTATTACTAGAAAATCAGAACAACAACCGGGCAGAAATATTCATGAATATACTAGCTAGATTTAATGCCGGAAAACGTTTAAATCTGACTACAAGGGGCTCATTTCAAGCAAGATGCACAATGAGTGGAATGAGGTATAACAAAGGCATTAAGTGGCATTCAAGTCCATGGAAATCTTTAACAAAAAAAAGCCCGGGAAAATATTTCAAACAATACATTGACACTCAAAGTCACAGGGCAAAAGTTAAACCAAGAAGAAAAAAATTGGAATTTAAAACAAGCGGACAAAAGTTACCAACTATAAAAAATATAGATTACGGTTTAAATGCCCAACAGCCTGAACCGACAGAAGAGTATCTAAAAGAAGAATGTGCAAGAATAATTGCAAAATTACAGGTAAATACATTTAGTATAAGCCTTACTGTCACCTGTGGCAACTTATTGTCTTTTTGTAAATTAATATGTAGTTCGTTTTTCTTGTTAGTGGGCTTGTCTGTTTTTCTTCAATACATTATGTATATGACATAACAACGTATACAACAATGTGTTAAAAAGAGACAGACTAGCGCACTAAAAAGAAAAACAAACTAGATATAAATTATCCATAATAACTTTTTTTTTAATTGTACTGATTTTAGGTTAGTAAAGAAGAACAAGCTTTTATCGAACAAAACACTAAAGAACAGTTTGGCAGTGAATTGTTTAAAACAGAGAGGGCAGATAGGTTGACAGCCTCTTTTTTTGGCAACGTTATAAAGCGAAGAGCGTCAACTCCTTGCCATAATTTGGTTAAAGAAATTTTATATGGGAACAGTCTCTCTACGCCAAGTCTTGAATATGGAAAGACAATGGAAACAGTCGCCATAAAAAAATTTGAAACAGAATATGGTTTCGTTGTAAAAAAGGCTGGTTTTTTCATTGATCTTAATTATGGGTATCTTGGTGCGTCTCCAGATGGTTAGTATATTAACTATTATTCTTTGTTAATTGATTTGAAATGATTTATTTTTCCATTACTTTATTTTGTTATAGGACTTGTAGGTGAAACCCACCTCGTGGAAGTAAAATGTTTGCACAGCGTTTTTAAACAGAACGTGGCATTAGAAGAGGCTGCTGAAAAAAATAATATTTGTCTGGAAAAATATGAGAAAAAATTAAGATTAAAACGAAACCATACTTATTGGTATCAAATCCAAGGCCAGTTAAATATTGCCCAGCGAGAAGCATGCTACTTTGTAATTTATACTGGAGATGCAAACCCACTTTTTGTTGAAGAAATTAAAATTGACATGAATTTTTGGAAAAATAAAATGTTACCAATTTTAATAAAATTTTACAATGACTGTGTCTTACAAGAAATTGTAAGACGCAGAATTCCTAAAGGAGAAAAATGTTTAGATCCACCATATATTGTTCAAGCTCAAGAAAAAAAAACATAAAAAAAATAAAGTGTAACTTTAATTTTCTATGTGATGCTTTACTATTAACCTGTCATTTTTCCTTTATGCTTGGTTTTTATTTTGTAAAAGTTTTTATTGAGGCATAAACTATGCAATTTTTGTTATTTATTTTTAACTTCAATAATTTCTATATATTACGAGTATAATCAATAAGTGTAAATAAATATTTATTTAATTTATTAATCAACAGTAAATTGTTGAAATGTGCTACTACGAAATAAATACATTGTTAATAATAAAAAATGAAAATACGTATTAAAATCATTGTTTCAAATCTTAATCTGCCTTTTGCATAACTCCACAAAAGAAATTGAAACCATTACTGTTAAAAATTTTATGTTAAGTTCGTGCTTTATTTTTTCATTTCTTACCTTATTAATTCTCTTTTGCATATTGTTTTAAATATCATAATTTGAAAATGGTTGCGCCATCTATTCGAAACACGCTGAAGTTTTGTCTGACTTTCACATAGATAGGCAACCCATATTTCCTATTGAAAGTGTTAGATTGTTATAAAAATTTTATGGCGAAAATATCTAAGCTATAACACAAATATTTTGAAGGTTTTTTTTATAGTTATTTTTATTGGAAAATAGTGTATTGATTCGTCTTTTTTTAAGCACGAAGGCATTAATATTTAATTGTTATTAAAGCAATTTTCACTTCTACTAGATACGACACTTTTAATATTTTTTATTAATTAATGACCAGCTTTTTTTAACAAAAAAACCTACTGATGCAATTAATTAGATGTTGGTCTAAAAGAATCTACAAAAAAAACTACTCTAAGTTATTTCATAAATGAAAAATTTTCGACAAAAGTTAGTGCTGTTTTACACGCAATGAGGGCTATGTATCTCTCATCTTAAGCGATCGACACTTGCATTAGAAACACAAGAAAAATGCTGAGTTTTAGAATAAATTTGTAAAAAAACAGATTTGTGGTCATCTGTTTGTCCAAAAATTAAATATAATTGATAATTAAATAATCGTCGAAAAGCAAATAATATAATATATCTAATAATATATTATATTAAATTGAAGGAATTATTATTTGACCTGAGAATGGACATAATCAATATAAATGACCAAAACATGTTGCAAAACATAAATAAATTTGGTTTGAGAGAAATAGAATTTTATAAAAAACTTTGTTTAACCTAAAATTGAAAAAATTTTTCAGAAAAGGGATCAAATACTTTTTAGTAATAATAATCTGTAGGCGATCGACCTAACCACGTAGAACGACTTTTTACGAATCCTTTAATATATTGTTTTCTAATTTTTGCAAGAACAAATTTGAAAGAGTTGTGTTGCCATGATAGCAACGACTTAACTTTTTAATCTTACAGATGAGTTACTTAACTTTAAAAAATCAGAACAGCTTCAACATTTTGCAAATCGCAAAATAGCAGTAAATAGCGTACGTTGGTATTGCTGGTTGGCTATTTTACAATAACT
This sequence comes from Tribolium confusum, assembly GCA_029207805.1. Lineage (NCBI taxonomy): Eukaryota > Metazoa > Arthropoda > Insecta > Coleoptera > Tenebrionidae > Tribolium > Tribolium confusum. The sequence goes on from JALGAY010000004.1 coordinate 6,906,846, forward strand.
ACATATAAGACTACGATTATGGAAACTGCAATCTAAAATAAAATTGCGGCAATAGAGTAAGTAAATGATCTTTGAATGTTACTTTTTTGGTACCTAACTACACGTAGCTACACCATTTTTTCTGTACTTGGGAATGTAGTATACTATTCTTAACTTCTTTTTTTTTTCTTAAGATATATAGGTACTTTATGAGTGATTATTAATTTATTTTTATTGTTTTGTTGTGTATATGTAATAAAAATAATATTAGTTATATTTCAATAAACATTTTGATTAAAAGAAAACAAGGTTTGTTTTGAAAAGAGAGTTTAAAGTAATAAATAGTTGAAAAACGCTTGGATATCAATAATTTAAATTAGTTTCAGACTCGACTATCTTATAATCGAAATAAAAATCAACTTTGAGTCATTTCAGACATATAGATCATGTTCCACCCCCAAGGCAAGTCTGCCAATATGACAGCTCATAAAGTAACTGGACGTCCATCTCCTTGCGTAATAGGATTGCGATCGCCACCTTCGCTAGTCAACCCCCTCGGGATCTGATCCCAAATTCATACGTTTTACACTTTTCGTAAATTTATCTCCACCATCTTTATCGAATTGAAAAATACATTTATTTTTTCCACCCAATTAAAGCAAAGTCGTTAAACCTTTGGTATTTTTCAGGATACGTTGTTTGTCGCAAGTTTGTGAGAAAAGAGAAGTTATAAATTGTGTGGTGCAAGTCTGACTTAACTTGCGGTTGAAATCAACTTCAAGTTCGAGAGAGTAATTTATGGGTGACCGAGGGAGCCGCCATAATCACGAATGGCAAAAAAGATAACAGAATCGGATTTTCTTCAACGCTTCGCGGTTCAGTTTCAGTATGCTCGACACTATCGCTACCAGAAAGGAACACCAGATGGCCGTGAGCCAATAATGCAAAAAATCCAATCACACTAGAACGGGTTTAACGATTTTATTCATTATAAATCAAACTAAACGTAAAATATGGACTTTTTGAAATTATACGAAATCGTGGACAAAAAGCAATATGCGAAATGATTATTTACAGCTGATGTATCGGACGAGAAATTCGGATTTACCTCTGTTGACACTAGTAACGGACGTGATTTTTTTTTGTTTATTATCGTTGCACAAGAATTTAAATAATTTACTCTCAAACAAAGCATTTAAAGTAGCAACATCTTAAAATACCTTAATAACGCGTTGATAAGAAAATTATATATATTTTATAATAAATACAAAAATGGAATGGAAAATGGTAATTTTAAACACAATCGTCTCTATGTTTAACCATAGAAACCCACCACTGCAACTTTTGGATGATAATGCTCGTCTTCACAGGGCTGGAATAGTGCTGCATGCGCTCAGGAGCCACCGTATACCGCATATTTCATTACCACCTCTGTCCCCTGATCTAAACATAATCGGACATGTGTGGAGTTTGCTCCAGAGAAGGTTGGATCTGCATCAACCTGCCGCTATGACATTAGGAGAGTTAAGGGTAGTTTTACCACAATTGTGGGATGATTTGCCTCAAGAAAAGATTGATAAATAATCTTTAACAAAATTAATATAAAGTCAAATATTTTAGATAAAACATTTGGCTACAAAACTAAAACAAAACAAAAAAACTCGTTAAAAACGATAAACGATTAATTGTGTTAATAAGAAATATAAAACTTAATCATGTTGTGTCCAAGGACTGGGCACTTTAATATTTTAAATTTTGACATGTGACGTCACAGAGCTTTCGATTCTCCCTACCCCTGGTCACAAGATGTCACATTTCGTTGACCCCCTCCCTCCCCCTTAACGTGTGACGTAATTTATGAATGGCTCCTTGTCTAGAATTTGTATTTGTTTTTCTAAAATCTCCCAATTTTCAATTTCCTTTTAATAAAGCTTTCTATAATTTTTAGAGGCCTATTATACATATTTATATTATTTATTTTATATTATATTATCAATTTTTCTAGAATCCTTCAAACTACGTTTTTCAATATTTTTTAAATATACTTTTACTTTTTTTATAATTTTTCTTATTTTATTTTTTTTTTGTTTATATTAGTTTTTTGTTTTCTTCTGTTTTTATGTCGCCTTATTTCAAATTTTTCTAGAATCTCTTTATCCTAGAATTGATTTTGGTTTTTTTCTCCTACTTGTAATTTGTTTGATATTTTTTCTATTTCGTTCGTCGTGTTTCTTGTAATTCTCCTATTTTTTTAAGTTTTCTTTAAGTCGTATATAAAAAACTTGAGCTTTAGTTTTTATAGTTTCCTTCTCTAGAAACGCCTTTGAACGTTTGTAAAACAAATTTTATTAACAATAATTTTTTTCTTCTAAATTATCGTTTTTTGACTTTATCTAAGATTTTTTTGATTTGTGTTACATCATCCAAACGATGTTTTCTAAGTTTTTTGTTAATCTTTTTTTGTTTCTCTAAATTTTTTCCTGCTCGTTTTGTTATCTTATTTTTTTTTGTGGATCGTAAAACCTATCTTAATTTCTCTAAAATCTTTCTTTTTTAAAAAAAAAAAATTTTATTTTATATTTTTTCTTCATGCTAGACAAGAACTAGAGCTTCGTTCTTATAGTATTTCTCTTTTGATACTCTTGGATGTTTCTAAAATAAATTTTATTGCAAGTACTTTTTCTTTTTTATAAGTCGTCGTATTCCAATTCCATCTAACATTTTTTTATTTTTATAGCATTTTTCAAACAATCTCTGTCAAAATCTTTTTTGATTTTTTTTTTGTTTCTTTAAAATTATCTTTTGCTTTTTTTGATATCGGTAGTTTTTTTGTCTTTGTAGATTGTAGAATTTGTTTTAGTTCTTCTAGAACCTCTTAAACAAGGTTTTCAATTTTTGTTCTTCTTTACTTTGTTTTCTTTTTCTTTTAAAAACTAAAACTTTACTCTCTATAATTTTTTCCTACCTCCGGGAGATCCGTTTTTAGACGTTTCTAAAATAAAAATTTTATACACTTTTTTCCACTTTTTTGAGACACTTTGTATAAACAACGGTAGAGGAAGCTATTATAATTCTTGTAATCCCAGCTATAGAAAATAATGTACTATTTTTACTTTAACATATTATATGTATTATTATTTAAAATAATTATAAATGGTGGATGCGCCGGGACAACCAAAAATTTGAATTTCCATTTTTAAATAAAAATAAAAATTGGGAGACAGCTTTTTGGCTAATAATTTTCTTTCTCCTTGCTTGACATTTCCGTCCATATTCTCAGCGCTATCTTTCGGTGACGTCATTTATTGAGTGTTATTTAAAAAGTATAGACAGACCTCTCCACGCATTTCGCTTTAGAACTAAAATCGGTTAAATCAGCTTAGCGACCCTCTACGTAATCAAATATTATATATCGCTCTTGTGACATTTTCCACATAGTTTTCAAAATTGTATTTCGTTTATCAGCTTTCCCGAGTGATAATCTAGTTGGCTACGGAAAATATCTCTTGTTCCCAGGAGCTTCGCCCAACCCAATTATATCACTTTTATCTTAAAACGCCCTACACGCCGAGCGAGTGACGCGCTTTTTTATTTTTTGATAACCAATTAGATGCGGCTTTATTTTTATTCGATATAACAAGTGCTTATTTAAAAAAGTTGTCAAGGGTGCCTTAAACATGTTGACGTATTTCGTAGTTAAATTCGGTTGCTGTACCGTCAGTGACTATTATTGGAATATTGTGTAAAATCAGTAATCTCTAATGGACTGATTTCAAATTGAGATAATACCGGTAGTATCTTCGTTTTCATGAAAAAATAAACAAATTGTTGGCTGTGATTTGTTGTTGTCATAGAAAACTATAAAATTTGCGATACTACCGGTATTATCTCAACTTGAAATCAGCTCATTAATCATTTTTGTAAATAATTATTCATAAAGTCGTATAGGGGAAATGTTCCCAGTCACTGACTCTTCTTTATTTTTGTTCTAATAATTTTGTTTTGTGTTCCATCGATTAGATCCACTCGCCTTCAACCTTTCTACCATTTCGTAAGTAACTTTGACTAAAAACTTTTTGTGCTCTAAAGTATAATTAGGCATCGCGACAAAAAAACAATTAACTAGACCCATTAACAAACAAAACTGAAACTGAAACTTAGAATAAACAAAACTGAACATGAAAAAAGAAGAAACAAAATGAAATTGGAAATAAAAATAAATCAGAATTTTGTAAACACGCCCTCAAAAATAATCAAAATGATTTATTTATTTAGTTATGTTTTCTTTTATCAAAATATCCCAGCACTCTTAAGACTTTTTTTAAATAAACACCTTGTATTAAAATTTTTTTGTTGAAAAAAGGATATTAGCCAAGTGTGACTGGACCCTAAGTTCTCTAATCGCGATAGTCTGCAGAATAATAAATGAGCATTCGACACATTCTGTGGTAAGTTGAGTGGACAGGGCCAGATCTAGATCGACTTGTCTTGAATACAAATGTAATCAGGTAAGCCAGACGTCGATAAAACCGAGAAAAAGAATAAATAAACAAATTTTCTTGGGGTGAAAGTGTAATAAAGCGTCAATAGAAGTTTCAATAAGTATACGTCATCTAAGATGGCGTCTTCGTCTGCGACGCTTGAATTTGCATAGAGCGTCGTTTTATGCTAATGTTTCTGATTTATGGTTATTTTTATTTGATTCTCGGAATTATTATATGGACTGTATCCGTATGGATGAAAATCATATTTTATACGCTAAGGAGAAGCTTTCTGCGGACCAAATCGATTCCGGAGTGAGAATTATTTTTCTTGCCAGCTTTTTATTGCTCTTTTATATGTTTGTATGTTTTGTTATGTTTCTGTTTGTAAATGTTTGCGACGATACAGGAATTATGATAATTACGAGTGGAGATTCGACGAAAATCACATTTAATTTCATTAAGGATTTTTCACACAGATTAAAAGCAATAAATAGGATTTTGTGGTTTGTAATAAAAAATTAATAAAACACATTTATTTTTATGTTTTGTTCCTACGTTTATTAACTACAACTACAATAATATAAAAAATAGAATATCATACACCAAGGTAGTAAAATTATTTTTTATTATACATGATGTGTAGTCCTTATGAAAATAATAAATGCGAGGATACAACTAAAATAGTTTTTTTACCGTGACATCTACACTACTTTATTGACCACTAATAATTATTAGGTAAAATAAAAAGCTATGCATGGTATTTAACTTTGGTTCAGGCAAAAAAGATGGATGGAAATGAAATAAAATAAAAACAAAAAAAGGGGTAGAGTAACTACAATTAAAAGAAATGAAAAAATTATTACAGTAAATTGGAATAAATTTGCAATAAATGAAAAGAGTTGCAAAAATATACAAATAGGTTTACTAAACACTCAAAAAGATATGTTAAAATGTATACATTCGGATTTTCAAAAAAAATTACGTCATATTTTAAGATATAACTAACTCCATTATCAAAAAACACTGCTCACCAAAGTCTAGAGGTATTCACATACAAGGGTACCTGCTGCAAAGCGCAATAGATAACATTGTGACAAACTAATCATAAGTAATTTGAGATATAAGTATAAAAAACTATGATAAATAGTACCAAAAAATAAATCGTTTATATTACCAAATTACCACTAAAGGAGTCTTTGTAATGTCAACAAAGGGTCTGCGATTTTCTTTTTTTTTATTTTAGCTACTACCTACTTACAATAGCTTTTAAAACTTTTTTTGCGCGATTGGTTGTTTTTATCAGTTTACTGTGCCTGTTTCCACGACGGTAGGTTGCTGTTACTGCTTGCTACGTGTAACAAATCGGTAAGTAATTCACTTACCGATCAGTGAACGGTAAGCAATTAAATCTAAAAAAAAAACAATTTTTCGATTTATTTATTAAAGTTAAATGTACAATTATTATAATTAATCGTAGTAATACCACTCGCATTTGAGTTTCTAGTGTTAATAGACAAACTTTCCTACGTAGAAGTCCCAGGTTGTTGTAATAGTTCACCGACATCGCTGTGTAAAATTTTATGAGCAAATTCAATTTTGTTTTGGAGAGAATCTTCCACGTAACTCTCGGTCACCGTTGATAAACGCCACCCACCATGTCTTTTTAGTCCCAATACATCAACTCCGTTATTTGCCAAAAGTGTAGCCGATGTGCGTCGAAACGAGTGTCCAGTAAAACCTTCAGGGGCTTGCAACTTTAAATACTTTGCAATTCATGACGGCCAGCCTCCAGTTGTGCCTTTTCCTGTGACTTGCCTAGTGCAATTGCCATTTCGATAGTTCAGAAATAAATGATCTGACGTTGGGTTGCTTGGTCGAATTCTTATGTATTTTCGAAATATTTCCAAATAATGAACTGCTTCATTTTCTTTATTAATAACTGTGAACGTTTGCTGAATATTCGTTTTTGTATTTGGAATATTTACTATAAACATTTCTTCATGTTCTTCTATGTCACTCATTTTAATATTGTACAATTCTTCTCGTCTACAAGCGCCCGATACTCCCAATATCATTGCTACCTGCAAATATATTGTTTCCTTAAAACTTAGATATACCACCTCATCATCTACAACATACCTTTTGAATAAAAAATTGTTCGTCTGGTGCTTCATTCAAGAATTTTTCCATGTCTTCTTTGGTAAAAATTTTAGCCTTCTTAGGCCGGTATACAATATTTTTTCTCTTAAGATAAGCAATTAATGTAGCAAACTTAGAAATATCGATAGCATCATGGAGAAAAATTGTACTCTTCAGCATAGAATACTCCGCCCATAAACTGCCTGGGGCCTTCAAGTGTCCACTTCTCACCACAAAATACGCTAACAAGCTCTTTTCATTTACAGAAATCTTCTTTGCTTTACGCCATTCCTTAAACAACTTGTATGTCTGTTTATATCGGGCTTTAGATTTTTCTGGAATTATTGCCGAACATCCTTCTTGCCAAGCGTCTTCTAAATCATCCGGTAGATCATCACTATCGCTCATATTTGCTTCAAAAACGGAACCACAAAACAGAACTATGTAGGAATGATTGTATCAAAAAGACAATTTTACTTGTTTGGAACAAAACCATAGCAACCATGGAACAGCCACCCAAAGTTTTCAGTTTCAATCTTCCCGATTATCACAAATGTATTGATATAAATTATTATTATTATTATTCTAGAAACTCCAATCGCGCAGAAAAAGTTATAAGCATGTCGAACCTTAACGATTACCGTTAAGCATTCCTTACCGTTCTCCATACTTAATATACTATTTTGTATCTTTTAGAATAATAATAATCTTAGCAGAATTTTGAGAATAAAATTAAAAAAAAAAATGTTTATTAAACATTAATCTTAAAATTTTACTGCCATCATAATTTTTAAAGTTGCTTTTTATAGATTGGCCATGCAGCTTAACTGCCTCGTCTTTCATTGATTCGATTTTTCTAATTTGTCTTACTTTTGGTTATTTAAACATTTTTTTTCTTTGACTTTTTTTAGGTTTGTTAAAAAAATATACTTATTTCTAAAAGGTCCTACTTTAAGGAATTTCTAAATTGTCGGATTTATCGAAGATATGTTTGGCCTCTATTTCTTTTCGTCGTACTTTTCTATTTTCTTCTTTTTGCTTTTTTGTTCTTTTAGAATCCACTTTTGGTGTTTTTTCTTCTTATAAACATAGTTGTTTCTTCTTTTATATTCGACGCTTTATAAGCTCGTTTAGCGCTGTGTTTTATTTTAGAATTAATTTTTAGTCGTTTTTGTCCCATCGTTATGTTATAAGTTTTTTCTGAATTGTCTTCAGTTTCTTTGCTCTTTTTTTACCAATAGTCGTTTCTCACATTTAAAAAAAAAAATATTTTAAACTTTTTTCGTTAGAATCTTTTTCTGTTCTTTATTTTCTGTTATCTGACGTTTAGATGTTCTATCAAAAAAAATTTTTTGTTTTTTTCTACTTATCGTTTTTAAATTTTTTATGTTTTATTAGAAGTTTTGTAGGGATTTTCTTTTTTTTTTAGTAGACGTTTTTCAACTTATTCTAAAACTGTTCTTAGCTTTTCTTTTGTTATTAATCGTCGTTGTTTTTATTTTATGTTTGCTTCCCTAAATTCTTTTTTTGCATTTTCGCAATTTTTTTTATTATTCTTTTTCTTTCATCCGGTGTTTTTTAAATTCTTTTCGAATTATTTTTTACTTTTTTTACCAATTCTACTCAAATTTTTCTAGAAAGCTTTCTTGTTCTTTTAGAATTTCATTTTATTGCACTTGCTTTTTAAGTAGCTTTTTTTCTAAAAGGACAGTTGACTCTTTAAAATTTTCCTTTTTTATTTTAAGCTTTTTTATCGTTTTTTAAAAGTTTTTTTTCTCTATATGTAATTCTGTTAACTCTTTGAGTTCCAATGTAACAGTCCCAAATCAAGCTTAATGACACCATCTGGTTCCAAGCAAAAATCTGTAAAATATAACAACTATTCTCTATTTCAATTAGATAAAAAATAAAAAGACATAAAATATATTACAAAAATTTGAAATAAGCTATACCTAAGCGAACAGTCCAAAATGAATCACATTATTACATTTTTTTCTTAAAAAAATACATTGTTTTTGTTCTTTTCTTTGAGCATCAAATATGGAAAAAACGAGCTAAAAGCATGGAAATGAACTATCTTATATAGCCCTAGTTGCCATTTTCGTGGTAAATATTGTAATTCCACTTTTATAACAACTGCTTCAACTGCTGTTCTTTGTTTTATTTATTTATTTCAAAAATTACTTCTTTTGAAAGCAAGTCCTTCTTGAATCTAATTGTCAAAAATTATATAAAAAAGAATATTTGGGCTTAAACTGTATGTAAATCATACATAGCTCTGCTTTAGATTTTTATACTTTTATTTTCACTTTTTTTCTCTGTTTTTTGGACACATATCTGGCAATAATTAGAATTTTTATTACTTCTTAAGTACTTTTACATATTTTTTTTTATTTCTTGTTTAAATTTTTATTGATGTATGTACTCTACAAATTTTTGTTACTGCTGACGTAATAATTTTTCAGAAGACTTTTATTTAACGTGTTCGCGGAAATATGATGTCACGCTATTCTCTGAGTTCCTGGTGGCATTAGTCATCAAACAAAAAACATCCAAAAAAGCGGCAAACACGGCTTTGCTGCAAAGCAAATCAACGGCGAATATTCTGAGACAATTAATAAAATTATGTTATTGAATTATTATTAACTTATTGAGAGTTATTTTTGAGTTGTATGTGTAAGTGGTTGCAAGCAAATTACAAAATTTAAAATTTGGGTAAATTCTATAATAAGTTTCCCCTACTTGTTGTACTTTAACAAAATTAAATCCGTCTTTTACAGTAAAATATTTTAATTTTTTAAAACAAGATGGTATTAATGACTTAATACGTATTTTTTCAAAATTAAGATTATGATTTAGTTTATGGTAAGTTTCATTTCTTTTATTTTAAACTATGTTGTCTTTGAAAAAGTATGGCTTATTATTAAACAAATAGCTTTTAGACGACTTAAATAAACTGTTTCATATATTTAGAAGCAAATATTCTCTAGGCTTTAACATATTACATAATTCTGCTTCTACATTTTTTTTTAATTTCTGTTTTTATATACTCTTTATTGGCAAAATTTCTCTTTCTATGTATCCCGCATATTTTAAAAAACTGTAATTAAAAGTTACTTTTAATTCTAAAGGTAGTCTTTCGTCCTGTCTTATACACAACAAGGTTTCTTTATTTAGAATGTATTTATCCATTTCGCCAGTTCTTATAGATTATAATAAAATCCGATTAATAAAAACGTCCTATATTTAAATCAGTGATTAGCCTTATTAAAGCAAGCTCCCATTTCCGAAAATCCCTTCTTAATACTCTCTCATAAATCGCAATCACAACTTTGCACACGTCCGTATCAGCAATAAATTTCCTTTTTTTGCGTTTGGGATCTTCGTTGGTCGGAGATAAATTGAAATTAGCACATCGTCATATTGGGTAGCTATTAATCAAAACAGGGCCACTTGATCCGCTTTGCGGTGACGCGATTATACTGCGATTATGCATCCGTTATTCTGTGACAGTGTGTTGTGAACGCAAAGCTGCTCAAATCACAGGATGCCGATGTTGTCCTGTCACAGCCACCTTGCCATTCCCAACCTCGACTCCGCCTCCTTCAGAAAAGTCACAATTCTCAAATCTAAAACACAATTTAGGGATTTTGTAGATTTTTAATTGAATTTAGATAGAAATCTCTTTATTTCGGTGTAAATATGAGAGGACTAATCTTGGCCAAGTGTTGAATTCCCTTGTACATTTCGAGCGAACAAAGTGGGCCCTTGCGACAGATTCGCTCTAATATTTTTTAACTCGGTAATCTGATATTGTTCCTTGTCCGCGCATCGGCTCAGTTCACCACCCGGAAAATTAAGTTTGCGCCCTGGAAAAAACTCGAACAAGTGTTAAAACGCGACGGAACTTTAAAGCCTCATTCACAGTTAACAAATCGAATTTTTAAAAAATTTGATTTATGCTAATATTTGCCACAAACGACCCCACTATTCATAATAAAAACATTAGTTTAATGTAGTTGTAACAGACGTCACGGCCGCACAATAACATGGGGATTTTTTCGCTGGAGAGGAAGAGAGGTTGGTATAAATGGCAGGAAACCGGAACTAGGGATATTCTTTTAGCGAATATTTTTGTAGTGCTATTTTACATTTTAAATGCCATTTCAATGGATGGTGTCGACACAAAGAAGCGCTTTTTTTCCTCTCTACAACACAAATCTTTTGAAGGTTACCCCAAAAGAGCAATCCTTAATGGCCGAATTGCTGTATAAATTTTATTACAATATCTAGTTAGCATTAACGAAACAAATGAATACGACCAGATGAGGTTATAAATCATAACTTGGGCTATTGGGAGCACTCTATTCCTGTTTCACTTCTTCTCTTTAAGAAAAGGGTTTAGTAATTAACTTAATGGTCTCGAAACAAGATTGCGTTTGGTTAGCAGTTCAACTGTTTTACTGATAAAATTGTTCCTTTATCTTATAAAGTGGTGAATAATAGGCACTGTTTAAACAGCGGGAATAAGAGGGATGCAATTTGATCTACAGCGCTAATCAACGACACTGATAACTGATAACATAATATAATGCGGCTTTCGCAACAAATTTTTTTATATATTTATTAAAATTTTAAATAAACAAAATGGTCTATTTATAAACTAATAAGTATTTTTTGAAGGTTAGGTCCTTATTGATTTAGTTTATGAAAAGTTTCATTTTTTTAAAAAAACCATGTTCTTTGAAAAAGAGTGACTCATTATTAAACAAATAGCAGTAAATTATTACTTTCAGAAACAAACACTTTTTAAACTTTATCATATTTATATAATTTTCATTCTACATGTCTTCTTCTAAAACCTTTCTGTTTTTTTATCTCTTTTATTGTCAAAATTTCTCTTTTTATGTATTTCTTATATTTTAAAAAAAGATAATATAAAAGTTGCTTTTAATTCTAAAGGTAATCTTTGGACATGTCTCGTACACAACAAGAATCAAATTTTTCTTTTACATTATTTAGGCGTCTATATGTTATCTTATAATGACTGCAATGCAGTTTAGTCAGACAGGACGGAGATTTGAAACCAAAATTTGTGAACATGTAAGGACAATAGAAAACTACAAAGATACAGATATAAGCAATACATTTTATCTGTTTTTGCTTCTCATATTCTTTCTTTTGGTCATTCCTTTTCTCGTACTGATAATTTTACAAATTTCCCATCTGACATAAAAGTTATTTTTTATTTTAAAAATTTTTAAATCCGCCTACAAACTTTTCTTTAAACTTAAAACGACCAATTGAATTTTGATTATAATATCTTAACCTCCCTACAGTATTGCCAACCCATTGACAATGATGTTTCCTATATGGTGCTAAATTCCCTAAGCTAAATTCTCTCAATATATACATTATTTTAAAAAGGACTACAATCACAAAGTAAAAAGAGAAAATATAGTTTTTTTGCAACACACAATTTTTAATTTATTTCTGATGAATGAATAATAAATCATTTTTCAAATAAATGATAAATGTGAATTACTCTATTATGAAAAAATATTGATTAAGTTGGCAACAAAAAATTAACAATTTAACTTTTTTTGGTAATTTAGTGGTAATAGTCGTAGGTAAAGATACCTTAAATGATTTTCTACAGTATTTTTTTCCCTAAATATTTTTCTCTTCTTAAAATAACTTGAATTTAGGTGAAAATTCTTCAAGTTGGCAACGCTGCTTCCTAGTTTAATTTTCATTAGTTAATTGAATGTTTGTTTATAATTTTTACTTTTTGTACTAGTATTTATACTTTTTTAATTTATTTTTTAAATCAAATGTCAAATTGAAGTCAATTCTTTTATAAAACACACACTATGACTTGTATTCACTTAGATTTTTTTCTTTTATTATTTGAGTAAAAAAATTAAAAAAAGTATTGTATCTTTAAAAAACGCCGTTTATTTATCGGCTACATTCCAAATAACTTTTTACTAAAGTAGTATATTACAAATCGCGTTTTTAAAGTCAAATTTGTGGCACAAAAACTGGTTTATAAAAAGAGCAGCAAAGCGTGAGTTTTATAAAAAATAAGAGAATGCCTAATATGATTTATAGAAACAATTCTTTAGAACACAATTTACGACAAAAAATTTAATTTCTGAAATTTTGACAATGTTATGCAAAATCGTGTAACTAAGCTTCTTTGACATTAGTTATTTAATTCTGACATTAATTATAATTATTATCGTAACCGACAAAGTTATTAGTACTTAATTATTGGTAGAATGAAACGGTTATTGTCTCTTTTACCTGGTTGTCATATATTAGTTCGAATTATTGTTTTTATAGACCTTGCTATAAAACGACAATATATACCAACGACAACTACAATACGAGTCAATAATAATAATAATTTTATTTATTTGCTGGATGTCAACAATGTTTGAACTTCTTTGCTTTAGCTTAAACAAATGACCGGGCTATCATAAATCAGTTCGGATTATTTTACAATAGACATCATTAGACGTTAACTTGGAGAGGTTATGATTCTCAAAAATCTTGGAACAAGTATATTGCAAGGTATGTGGGAATTCGGAGTTTTTTTGATTAAAAAAGTTAGATTAATAATAAATAATTTATTTGTACCTTACACCCAATTACACACAACAATAATTCAACAGATGAATAACTCGATAATCAGACAGTAATAACTACGATCGCATAATAATACATAATATCGCTCACTTTCATCGCTGTCGAGTTCTACACTAACTAACTGCTCGGTTAATGTTTTCGTTTCTTATATAATCATAGATTTTTCCAGAATGTGTCCGGAAGTTTCGTAACTTTTCTCCACCCGTGCGAAGCGATGAGATCACTGGAAAGTCAACATAACTGAACGCTACTATCGTTCTGGTAAAGTTTTTTGGTTGTAAGAAAGAAGAAAAGATTTAAATAATAAATGAAAATTAATGCGAAATGAAGATAAAAGTCTAAGCAACTTATTATAGTTGTATGTAGACTGTAGATATTAAAACTGATTTTATTATAGGCGAAATAGACAACACGATTGTCAGATTGGTTGATGTGCAATTAACTAACAAAAATTTTCTTAACAATCGCACAAGGTCGGCAACCATTATAAATGCCGTTCTTTAAAGACAGCTCTTTTTATTTATTTTTGTAATATAATATTATGACTATAGTTTAAAAAACCTAAAAATATATACATATAAAAAGTTGTTTTTACGGACGCCGGCTGTTAAATCATTAAAACAAAACAATGCAAACGGAGAACGATCCTTATACCATAGAGACAAATAAAATTTGTTGTTGGATTAACGACCTTAATAACTATATTATCTCTAATACTATAGTTCTGATAACAACTGTAAATTATTAATAACTTAATGAATGAGCTTATTAGCCAAAGCTACTGCTAATATGTATTAGATCTTTCAAGTTTTAATTATTAAAATTAATTTTATAAATTTTATTAGAACTGTAGGTGATTTTTTTGTTTGTTGAAATTCTCCGTTTTCTCGCCTTGTGAGCCCTCCCCGCAGTTCCGGTCTTCCATCCGCCGTGGAGCCGCGACTCCAAAGAACGTTCCATATCGGCATACATTATTGGTCAAAAGACTCAGTGAGCGTATTCCGATTGTGAATTATGATTTTGAGCGCGAAACGAATCATATTTTCACCCGATTCTCAAAGGACCTCCCATCCTTATTCCACTCACTGCATTCACAACGATTTTTCTTATTTCAACACATTGAAATAGCCACAAATTACAGAACGACTCTTTGTAGAACCTATTGAAGTCGTAACCGTGAAAATCATTATTGATATGTAACACTTTGAGGGTGCCAAATAGACATGTTATATTCATAAGTAGGGGTCGAATAACGTCCGGAAATTCTTTCTGTCTCTCCAGGGACAATTTGTTTCTTTAGGTTGGCGACTTGAAATTAAAGTAAGGGTGGAGTAAAGGACTTGCCAATCAAGGACAATATACGTCTAATGACTTTTTGGCGTATGAAGCACATCTGTTCAAATGTTCGCGGCCAAAACTAACATATGGTCAAATTGGGGCTAGCCGATTCAGGGATTCACTACAGAGATTAGACACCAGAGGCGGAACAAAAAAAAATACTAAATATATCTATAATTAAAAAGAAAAATACAAAAAAGTAGGTAATAATCAAAAGATCTGTCAAAGTAATTAAATTAAAAATAAAACAAAAATACAAAAAATTATTTTTAGCACTAGTTAGATTTTGAAGAAGATAAAATAAATTTAAAAAAAATTTTAATAATTTTTTTTTTGGAAAATGTTTATGGACTGTCTATGGAAGTCTTGCCACCCTTCATTAAAACCGTTCTTGATCAACTGAATGAAATGAATAAATACACCCAGCTCTAGTGGAATTAGCAATCCCTCTCAAACCTTCATGGTAGTAAGTTTTGACTCCAGTCCTTCAAACCAACCATGTGGTCACTTAAACCCCGACTCTAAAATAATTTCCCCTGGTATATATGAACATATGTGCGAGTTATACGATTCGCATTGGAAACTATTCGCCGAGATTAAAATTTTAGGGGTCCTTTGTGTAGTATTCGACCGCCTGAAGCGTAAAAATAAGCTTAAATTGACTGTACAAACCAAAAAACTTCCACAATGTGTAAAGTTTGAATAGAGATAGGAGTAAAAAAAATATAGAAGTGATCAAGACTTAAGAAAGACAAGCGAACCGTAAATGACAGAAACAAATCTCAAGTCAATTGCCTGTTTTTAGCTCAGATGGTGTAAAAACACATAATCCAGTTAAATCCCCGGAGAAGTGCTAATCGAAGAAGGCTGAGATATTGTCGCAACAGAGCTTTCTATACTTCGCTGCACAGTGAACGAGAAATTAATTTAGTGAAGAAATGGAGGATATGTATAGACACAAGAAAAGAAAATAAAAGCTGGAAAAAATCGTTTACGTTTAAAATCTGGTATACTAGACTTAAAAATAAATAAGCCGAGACAAATTTACTTTAAATTAGCACAATAAAAAAAATAAATCAGTATGGACAGTTGATAAAAATTAAAACTTGTCAAAACGCTAGCATTCCTTTAAGTTAAATGAATAAGATAGAGACACTAATTTTTGGATCTACTTTAGGCAACTAACATTGCTTGTTATACACTAAAATGATTTCTACTTTTTAATCTCTGTCTGACTTTTGTCTTTCGATTATTCATCGTATTATTATTTATAGTTATAGCCATTCAAATTTAAATTGTGTATTATTAGTTGCCTATAGTAAATCTAAAAATCAGTGGCTCCATCTTACACATTTAACTTGAAGGAATGCTAGTTTTTTGATAAGTTTTTAGTTTTTATCAGTTGTCCATATTGATTCATTTGTATACTGTGACTATAATATTTAACAAGATATCTTTGGGTGTAAAAAAAAGAAAATTCTTGTTATACGTGTGTGCGACTTATAGCATTTTGTGTCAGTTGTCTCCCTTGAAAAATCTCTGGAGCTTATAAGCAATTATAAGCACATGTGACCTCAGCGGCCTCCTCATCGATCACGTTGTCATGTCCAAGAGTAAAACACAGCAAATCACTTTTGTGTTATACCCTCTGGACTCTTGAATCTCAATTTCTGGAGTAAACCGTCTCAAATCTAAGACTTTGGCCGTTTTAGTTGCAGTCACATTCGAGGGCAATTTCAATCTGGGGGGGATGAGGGTTAGCATATACGTATTGTATAGCGTATAAATAGGTTTTGACAGGTCTCCAGGGTTATACATAATACCACTTGTCCATATGTTGCCGAAACGACGGCACCCCAACCTGCTTTTTGTCTGGCCACTTCATCATGGATTAGTTATCTGGCGAAAAATGGAAATTTCTTTGTTTTAGAGGCTTTTGTAATGACTGACAGCTTATCGCTGGAATTAATGAAGGCTCTATTCGAAGAACAAAAACAGGAAAAAATTGAAATTCTTTTGCTTGATTAACTTATGGTGTGAGTTTAGTAACATATAGTTGTGTGTCATTAATCATGAATGAAATCGCAATTTGGTGCTGAGATATAAATTGATTACGGATTTCATCGCTAATGGTGGAGATGGAGTTTTTAAAAGTCGTTTCAAAAATTATAGAAGAGATCATTAATTTGAATGGGAGTTTTAAGTGGTGACGCTATTTATTGATTTTTTTTACCGAACGAGTTTGATAATAGGCGATCTAAATACTTTGCAATATGTTCGAATACGGGCAGCTTTAGCTCAGTTGGGGGTTTAGCTATTGACACTGTCCTGGACCATATGTGAACACCACATAGCAGGTGTCTTTTCAAACTTCCCCTAATAAGAATCGAATACGATATGGATGTTTGTGTTTGTGGAGAGATTATGAGGATTAGCTATATGATGCGCTCCTGGAGCAAATAAATATGACATATTATTTCAAAAAAACGATTCTCAAAAATAAATCGGTAAATTGTAGTGACTTTTCACAAAAGAAGTAAATAAAAAGTTAAAAGAAACAGCCTAGAAAGAATGGATTCATTAGCTAATAGATCAACTTTACTTCTTATTAAGTCATTAAATTTTAGTCGCTGTTATGCGGTTCGATACTCATAATTCGGAAAAAAATTAATCTAGATATTTTTTTAAATAATGGAGAGGTCTGATCTGAAAAGGAGTATTTTAAATGTTAAAAAAATAATTAAAAAAAATTTAGAACAGCAAGTTGACAAATAAATTTTTGTTATTAAAAACAGGTCTTCAGTATTACACGCTCAAATCTGTTATTTATTTAACAAAAAAATTTTGTTTTTGGAATTGTAAATTAAACACCTTTTCTGATGTCTAACCAACCTGATTTTTGTTATCAACTTTTAATTTTTAATAAAATTTGGTTCTGATTTCACAGTAACTTAAAGTTCTTTTAAACTTTTTATTTAACATTTTTTTTATTTTTTATAGTTTAACTTTATACTTATTAATAGATCTTCAGATTTATTATAGTTGGTTAAAGCAATCTGGTTTCTTAAAAGCCGCAATGAAATCAAATCACCTAATTAAATCTGTTTATTCGAATTCGACTAACTAAACTAAACAGAAACATCAAAAAAAAAATTGCCAAAATTTAATTAAAAGGAAGTGTTTCCAATCTTATAGAAATCGTAAAACCAGTCAAATTTAAAATTTTTAATGGTTTTACTTTACAAATTTAGCAATTAGGCACAATTATTGGAAATGATGGTTCTTTGAAAAAAAATTCACTGCTATTAAAATATTAATAATTTATTGATTTTGGCATTAATCTTACGACTACCTAAAGTAGAAAAAGTGAGAATCAAAGATGAGTGGCAAAAATCAAAATATAAGGTTTTATAATAATAATGTTTATTTAATTTAATAAAATACAAAACTTAAAAATAGCTACGGGCGTAGCTGGTCTAAATGTTAACCAAACAAGTGGCCCTGAACGCTAAAAGTTAAAATATGGAACAAGAAAACTACAAAATTAATATGTTTTTTAAATTTCCATTTATTAAAGAACATTTTACATTTTATTGTTTTAATAAATGCTGTCATTTCGACTTTATAATACAATTTACCAAATTTTGGTATAGTCTTAAAGTACTGATATATTTCAGTTGCTTCTCAAGCAACATCTCATATGACCTATACCTCTTAATTAAAATTTCTATGTATCAGAGGAATAAAGTTTTATCCGCACTTCTAAAACATCTCTTAAAACACAAAAAATGTATATATGGCAGTAAATGTATTACTAATTTTGTTTAAAAAAGTTTTGTTTTTTTAGATTATTTCACTCATAAAATTCCAGAAAAAACAATTTAAACATTTTTAAATAAAAAATGTTTTTAAAATTTGTTTAAAATCTATTTTTATATTAACTATCGACAGTAATTTTACTTTATTTTATAGCTTGCTCAGTTGGAGAAGTACTAAATCTTCAACAAAATAAAAAATCTAATACTCTATAATGACTAAGCTTCGGTGCTGGAGAGTCTTGATTAAACGACCAGGTAATTAACCGGTGTAATCCAGCGGGTTGCATGTTATATATTCAAATGGTCTACACCAGTTGACCAGTAGACCAGTTAAATGAATAACATGCAACCCGCTGGATTACACCGGTAAACTACCTGGTCGATTAATCAAGACTCTCCAGCACCGAAGCTTAATAATGACAGCAGAAAATTAACGGTTTCATTGGCTACTTCTACATCCGAATTTTTTTTTAATTTCACAATTTAAAGCTTCATTCTCACTAATAGTCGCGTGGCAAGTTTGTGGTTACTATCACCCGAACAAAAAAAATTACTATTCTGTCGTAATTCATGAAAAAGAAGTGCTTCAACATCAAAGTGCTAATTAAAAAAAAATTATAATAAATAAAAGAAAAGACATCAGTCAGTTTCGTGCATTATATCACAAAAAATCGTTGACTTTAAATTATAATTAATTAAGCCAAAAGGAAAAAGTAAACCTAAAAGTATACTAATTAAAATTGGGCATTGCCTTCTATTTGAAAAAAATAACACTTTTTTTTATAATTTTGGCGTAATTCAATATTGCTATAAATTTTGTTTTTAACTATACCATTAATTACTTTTTTAAAAACAAGGAGACTCACATTTTGTCTTTTCAAAATGTTTTGTTTTTACTGAATAGCAAATTTTAATATTTAAACTGTGACATAATTTCCTGTCATTTATAATTGTCAGCCATAAATGAGTTATATTTTTATTTAAAAATAAGTGCTACACAGTTTTGTTTAAACAACAGTCCAGAACTGTTCAAAATTAATTTACATTTGAACAGTAAATTTCTAACTATCCAAAATTTCAATTGCGCATACTCAGTTTAGTTCGGAATCGGTTTCAAATATTGTTAGAAGAAATCTATTGTTTATAAGAATTACTAATTATTTTAATAAACCAATAACCAAACGTTCGCCAGTTAGACATTTTTTTTCTTTTATTCTTCTCTCTGGAAAAAACTGAGATTCAGTTAAATTTTAAAAAAATGTGACTTAATAAAAAGACTTTTTCCTTATCGATTTAAAAAATGTGATTGTCGAACTACAAACTTGTTTCTTTCTATTTTTTTTAAATAAATTGTTGTTATGTCATCGATTTTAACATAAATTATGCTGAGAATTTGCATAAATAAATTAATACTAGACATATTTTCAGCAACTTAACCAATTAAATTAAATTTTTCTTTATCATGTCAAGTTCGGAAAATTAAATATTTTAAGAATTTTTTTCTCTGGTTAAACGCTGTCGAATTATAAAAAGCAAGAGTATGGGTCAAATATTTTTTTAAGTAATACCTATATGCAGTAGAATTTTGCAGTAGAAAAACTTGTTTATAATAAAAAAAAGATGTTTTAGAAGTGCGGATAAAACTTGATACACACGGTATAAACTTGAATAAAAAAATTATTATATGTTTCATACCTTTTGATTTTTTTTGTAATTATTTACAAAACTGCTAAGATCATTATTTTTTTATAAATCTAATTATGTTGTAAACAAGTTTTGAAAATTCAACACACTTTAAAATATTTTTTTACTTGTATAATAATAAGAAATATTGTTTGTTAATTTAAGGTCCGCACTGTCAGTGCAAAAAATGAGTATTCTAAACGATTTCTTATGATTTTAGTACCTATAATTGAGCAAAAAAATTAAAAACTGCATAAACAGGAGTTAATAAAAACACTTTTAAATTGAAAAATAATGCAAAGTTGGGTAAATATATTTAATTACGCGGATGCCAGGTGAACAAATAATATATAATATAATAATATAAAATTGAATTTGTTTAAATTGTTGTTAAATAGAAGTCTATATAAAATATAAAATTAAATATTTAAACAAATACGAGTATAATATAGATCGTAATCATTTAAAAAACTAATTAATTTAGCAACAAAAAAATATTATTTTTAATTCTTCTTTAATAACCTTTTTATCAAATATTAACATCAAACGAAAAATAGAAATCAGCTTAATTGGTATTTGTTGATTATTCTGTATATTCTGTTTGTCTATTTTTAGAAATCAGTCCCTAAAAATGTATTCCAGTAAGCCCTATAAATATCAATTTGGCACTGTTTCCATGTTTTTATAAAAAAAAAATTATATAATAATTTTTTTTACAAAATAGTGGTTTAAAATTTAAAAAAAAAATAATTGAAAACTTTAAATTTGCTAAATTTTTAGTCTTTTATAAAGAAAATTATTTTTTTTAAATCTGCAAATTTTATTAACGGTGTCAATCTGTGCATCCCGAATCCGTTTTCAAACAGCATCCCGTCCGCGCCTTCACATTCTAAGTCCCCATACATTGAAAACCGTATTGGACGAACGTATTTGAAAGCTCCGCCTCTCCCTAAAACTCTATTGGTCTGACTGTTCCCCGAAACTTACGTTCACCCCTATAGGAAGGTTTGAGTATCACGTAGGAAATACGCTTTTCTAAATGTCCTTCTTTCGTCCTTTTCCTCCACATATCCTTCCCGTATTTGTGTTCCTCTCGTCGGAAAGAGAGGGACGCACTTTTAACCCAGCTGCTTTTAAGGGTAGGTTGTAAAATCTAACAATATTTGGACGTAGGGAGTATGTTTTTCCACATTATGCATTGTGCCGTCAAACAGGACACATTGTTCCAACTTTCAGTTGTGCGTTGACGTGGTATAGTGTGTGTTGAAAAAAATGACAATGGATGTAAGTAACAGAAAAATCGAAGTTAAAAGTGATTTAATTACCACGAAATGTGAAGACCAAACTGAAATTCCGCCAATTAAAGTCGTCAAAAGGCCCTTTGATGTTGCTTTCTTGATGCTTCCTGACGACAAACTCAAGCAGAAACAAAGCAAAATCGCGAGAAATGACCACGAGAAAATCCCAGAAGTTTCCTACAACAACAACGAGAGTGTAGACGAAGACGAGGAGATTGAAGTGGGCAACAATCAGGATTTTGTAAGAGCCCAAAAATATTTCACTAAACAACAAATTTTTGACGACCCAAATATCATCAAAACGAAAAATTTGAACGAGTTAAGAGGCAGAACAGAGTCGTGTTCTTCCGAACAAAAAAGCGCTTTCACAAAGGTAAATCTCCGTTTAAGCCCAAACCTTTCCCTAAGTCCAGACCTGAACTACCAAAACTCCCTCAGTCCCTCCCCTCCAATCCTCAACCGTCAGTACCAAAACAACATCCTCTTCAAAAACCAGCAAATAAACGCATATCAAAACACGTTTCTCCCGGAAAACTTCCCTCCAGAAAATCCCTTCCTCATGAAAAACCCCGAACTGATCCAGCCGAATTTCCCGGCGAAAATGCGCCCCATGTACCGGCCGGAACTACCCTACAACTACCAGCAATTCCCGAATCAGGACATGATTAAATTAACTCCCGAGATACGTAATCCTGCGGCGGCGATTTTAACCTCACTTCTGCCGCCGTCGTTGGCGGCGTTGTCCTTGCCGGCGCAAAATGTCTGTGCCAAGTGTAATATCTCGTTTCGGATGACGTCCGATTTGGTGTACCATATGAGGTCCCACCATAAAAATGATTCGATGGATATGCACAAGAGGCGGAGGGAGGAGAAACTCAAGTGTCCGGTTTGCTCAGAATCGTTCAGGGAGAGGCATCATCTGACGAGGCACATGACTGCACATCAGGATAAGGACGAGGATGACGGGAATGTGAAGAAGAAATGCGTGCCGAATGGGCATTAGATGGGGCGGGGGTTGACAGAGTTTAGTTGGAAGAGACGTTTCTGGGAGTATTATGTAGCAATAATTGTGTAATTACAGAGGTATTTCACGTGACACTATTTTGTAAATATGTAAGATATTGATATGTTTGAGTTGTTGATTCTGTTGATATTTTGGTTGTGCAATATTATCGATTATAAGTTATCAATAAAAATTTTAAATGGATAGGGTGTTTCATTGAAATAAAAAAATAGAAAAACCTTAACTGTTATACCATTTGATTAAGAAAATGTATCATCTACGAAGCTGTGAAATGCTATTTTGTCAATGTAAATTACATAAAACGTCATAGTCTTCCAGAAATTTTTTTTGTTCATACTAGATATGTAAATACATATTAAAAAAAATTTATGTATAAAGAAAATCATCAAAAAAATGAGGAAAATATTTATTGGTCAGTGCTATTTCGGATTTGCTAAATCAGCGACTTCTGGTGTTCAAACTGTACACCAGTCAAATAGGGAAAATAATAAATATCTTACCTTGACAAGTAAAACGTTAATTATACAACGCTTTTAAGCAAGGAAAATGAAATTTTATTCACAAGTGAGATAAAGTCTCAATTACAAAATAATAAGAAGCTATGAAAACATTTCTCTATACATAAACAAAATAAAAACAATAAGCTAATTGACACATCTTCAATTCCTCATTTTAAACCATAATAACTTGCATCCTTTTTATGTCTTCAGCTTGGTTATTACTAACAAAAATTTCTTATCGTGAGTCTGCTGCAACGGAATTTAAAATTTTTCAAAATATTTTCCAAATTTTCTTGAACAAAGTTCTGTATTCTTCAACTTTTTAAGACGGTAGGGTACATATGATTCGGCTAAAAATCCATCAAAATATTTTTTTCAAAATAATGGAGACGTTTGATCTACTATTGTTTATAAAAAGTTTAAAATATAATAAAAAAATGTATAAATTATCAAGCTAATAAATATTTTTTGCTGAAAGCAGAGCTTTAGTGTTACCCACCCAGATCTGTTATTTATTTACTAAAAAAATCCTGTTTTGGGCATCGTAAATAAGAAACTTTTTCTAATGGCTTCTGCCATTCTAATGGCCATTCTGCGTTTTGTTATCAACTTATAATTTTTCATAAAAAACGTTTTGAAGGCTTTATGTAGTTACGTTAGGAAATATTTAACAATATTGTTACCGGTTTTCTGTAAACTGTAGTGTTTGCATTAAAACAGTTTTTTTATTTTTTATTAAATAGTTGTTTTTGGTTTTAGCGAATCCATGTTAAATATAGTGTTTTAATATTATACATTTTGTAATAATAATGCATATACGTATAAAATTTTACTTATTATTATTTTTTTTTATTTTGGGAACGTTTCTATTAAAACATCTTTTAAACTATCTTTATCAAGAATTTTCTTTATTTTTTATATCAGCGTTTTTTGTTTTTTTTATTTTAAGCGTCATTTTTCAAATTCTTATAGATTTTTTGTTTTTGTTTTTAAATTTTTGTTTGTTTTTTAAGATGGTTCTCCTAGTTTCATTTTAGTTTCAGTTTTTTTATCATTTGTTTTTATATTTGCAGTTTTCTTGCTTTTATTTAAACTTGTTTTTTATAAATAACATAGTTTTGCCTTTTATAGTCTCTATTGAGAGAGACTAAACACCACTTTCAGTCCAAAGAAACATTTTAATTTTTTTGGGATTTAAAACCGATATTTACAATTTCTTGTGATATAAAAATTACTATTTTAGCCAACGTTTTAAGGTTTATTTGTTTTTTTAAGCGTTAAAAATTCTATTTTCAAGGAAGGAAAGCTTGCTACCCTGCTTAGATCACAAAAGATCCCAACGGGGCACTCGCCCTTATTAACTAATTGCACTGCATTATCTAAAAAATCATGCATCGCCGACATTGTGGAGCAACGCGCCCTAAATCCATGCTGACTTTTTCTTATAATATTATGTTTAGATAGATAGTTGTTTAGTCTATCAAGCATGGCATATTCAAATACCTTTGAAAAAGAGGAAGTGATAGTAATTGGTCTGTAATTTTCTACAGATTTCTCGTCGCCCTTTTTAAAGACAGGAGTGATCCTTACAGGAGTGATTTAATAAGTCAGGAAATACACCCTGCTCTATAGAACGGTTTAAAATGAAAGTTATTGGAGTTATTATTAAATGTCCTACTTTTTTTAATAAAGATGCAGGAACACCATCTGGTCCACATGAATCTGTGCTTTTAAGCCTTTTAAAGAAGCTGGTTACTTCAAGCTCTGTGAATGGTAGTACCAAATTTTTTCAACCTTTTTAAGCGGTACGGTACCTGTGATTCGGCTAAAAATTAATCAAGATACAAATAATTCTTTCTGAAGGCAGGATTTCAGTATTACCCACTCAAACCAGTTATTTATTTACCAAAAAAAATTTTGTTTGTTGGTTCGGTAAACTAGACACTTTTTTATGTTTTACCATTCTGCTTTTTGTTATTAACTTTCAATTTTTTTAAAAAAAAGTTTAAAACCGGTTTTTATTGTACGGCAACTTTAAAGCTTCAAACTATTAGATTAATTCTCTATTATTAAAAAAAATATCTTGATTAATTTTTTTATTTATCGTAAGTGCAAAAAATACCGTATTTACCTCAGATCTAAAGAACTTTTATCTCTCAAGTGATTGGAATTCTAAGGACGGTCGGGCCCTCAAGCTGCAAACTTTTACTTTAGGAATTAAATAATAAATTGCGTTTCTTGATATATACTATACTATTTTAGTCTACGTTTTGATGCTTATTCCTTTTCTTTTAAAACTTAAAAATTGTGTTTTTATACGAGAAAGGGAAGTCAGCAATTTGAACATGAAATTTGTGTTTTTAACTGTTTTATCTAAAAAAATACAGTTGACGTAATCACACAATGTAACGCTGTTTTTTTGTTGTTTAAGAATACACTCTTATTCTTCTACACTCTATTTTTGTATTTTTTCTTCTAAATGTAGTTTTTGTTTAAAATTTTTTTAACGTAGTTTTTGCTCATTTTTTTTAGTCTAGTCGTCTTTATTTCAAATTTTTCTAAATTTTTTTATAGCAGTGGCTTTATTGACTTTTCTGAACTTTTTTTCGCTTTTCTTATTCTTTTCATAATAGTTTTTTTTGTTTGTTTCTTTTTTTTTTTGGTTTTGGTTTTTAAGGTCTCATCTTTTTATAGAATTTTTTTTTCGTCTAAACATATTTTTTTTTTCTATCAATTGCAGTTTTCTTTAATTTCTTATTATTTTTTTTTTAAAAAAATTTTTATGCTGTTAACAATAGAAAATAATTCATAAAACTGATACCGGTTTTTGTAAATTGTAGTGCTTGTTTTAAAAGTTTTTTTATTTTTTATTGAAAAGTTGTTTTTTGGTTTCAACAAAAAATTAATTTATATAGAATATATTAACGTACTTATGTCAAATATATTTTTTATAATAACAATAAAATATTGCTTATATACACATACCGGGTGTTTCAGAAATGAATACGAAAATTTTTACCACTTAAATCTCGTTTAAAGAAAAGTTTTTTTTAGATACATTTTTTTTTCGAATTTCAACCGTTATTAAGATAAAATTATTTAAAAATTTAGTACAAAATACCATACCTGCCACTGACTTATGTACTATTAGTAATATAAAAAAAGTTTATAAATAAAGACTTTAGAGCTTGATTATAGACTAATTTAGAGTTTGATTTTGATAGTGTTTAGATTAACTTGTCTTGTTGTTTTAAATTTTCTATAAATTTTTTAAATTTTGTAATTGTCTTTTTGGTCATCTTTTAATTCAAATTTTTTTTTCTAATTTTAGAACGTTTTTATTGAAATATTTTTTAAACTATAAAATTTTTCAAATTTTTTTATTTCATTTTTTTAATTTTGTTTTTTTTTTTCTTTAAGTCGTCGTTTTTTAAATTTTTATAGTTTTCTTTTGAGTTGGTTCTCGTTTTTTTTAAGTTTTTTAATTTCTTCTAGAAATTGTTTTCTACAAGTTCTTCTAATGCTTTTTTTCTATTTGTAGTTTTTTTAAGTTTTTTTTACGTTGTTAATATACAAGTAAAATAATTTTTAGGGTGTGTTGGGACCAAATTCTACTTAAGTTTCGAAGGAATATACTACCACTTTTAGTTCAAAAGAACTTAAATAAATTAAATAACGTTTAACGTTTAATATCTTTTGTAATTTAAAATATAGACAAATTACAAACAACTTTTCTTATTTCTTATCGGTAGTGCAAACATTAGCGTATATGTAAGTGTCTTCATTTGCTTTACTTTGGTCTCAGGAATTTCAGGTTACTACATGAAATCGTTTTTTGGAATATCTTGTCTGTTAATTATTATATTCGTTTACTCAGACTGTCAGCTGTATTGTTTAATGTCATTATAACGGGTTTTTACTGTACTTATGTTTATGGGAACACCAAAAATAATTGAAGCTTAGGCACATTTTTAATATTTTTAATTTCGCTGAAATTTAATTAAACCTTTCGAAATGTGCATTATCTCGTTATCTGTTGATCCTAGCATAAAACATCCACATTAATATTAATATTGTCGATGTTACCGAATCATGAGCCGTTTAGGTAAACAACAATTCCGATAGATTTTAAAACCTGATTAAATTTGAGCGTCTCGTAAATCGAATTGAAATGAAAATCCCAATGAGCGCATTCGAACAAGAAGATTAGATAAGTGTAATTACTGATTTATTAAATCCAGCAGGCGCGATGAGAAGGGTGTGACGTAAGCGGGCTAATCACCCTTGTCCTATTTGCAAGTCCTTAAGAACCTCACACAGAAGAAAAAAAAATCCCACAAATTCCTAGAAAAAATCCCAAATTGAAACAATGCCAGTCTTATCTCGCCAACAAAAATAAAACTGCATTTAAATATTTACATCCCTCGGTGTTTCGGGGTTGATCGGGGCCGGTGGTTAAACGCGAGTATCGCCGAATGCAACTCGCTTATCACAGCATTCGCAGACCATTAATTCCAAATCATGTTACCGGGATTCAAACATTATAAAATGATCACTTCATTTCACAGCCACCTATTGTTTAAGAGAGGGTTAAATAATTGAATCAAGCGTTTCCGGTCTGGCGGATGAAGAATCGACATGCGTCCAAGTCATTAGCGTCGGGAACAGCCGAACGCCAATATGCTGACATCTCCAAGGAGGAAAAAATTCGGTGGTTCCCATGTCAGATTGTCGACATCATAATTTGCAGAGTGCGGCTCCCATGTAATCGCGTGTCACGGAGTATTCAAACGGGCCGCGCTTACGAGCCGAGGAGAATCAATTTGGATTGGCTGACTGGAGGGACAATAACAGCCGATTGGTCACAGTTCGACACGTGACAGGGGTTTTGTTACTGGGTGGTCGGTTAGCGACGCATTCGCGGCGGATTGAACTGGAATAGAGCGAAGCGAATGCGCGACTTTGGGTGATAATATGATAATAACATGACATATGGATAATGAAAAAGTTTTTCAAGAAACCTATTATACTTTAAAGAAGAAAAAAAATTTCTCTCTAAGAAAAAAATTCAAATTCGAAAGCGTTTATATTTATTACGATCATTCTACTCAAATTTAAAAAGAAAGAGAAAGGACAATTAGAAAACCACGTTTTAAAAAAACAAAAAAAGTTTCTAGAATTACAATAAATATTCAAAAAAAAAATTAAGATACAGATATATTATAATTGAACTTAAAAAAAACTTTACAAAGAAAATTACGATAGAAAAAAAAGAAAAAGTTTTATGCATGTTAAAAAGTGACTACTGCAAGAATATTAAAAATTAAAAAAAAATTAAAAAAAACAACTAAAATAGAAAAAGAATAAAAGCAACTACGCTAAAGAATAATAACGATTTTAAACAAAAACAAAAAATTAAAATCACTCATTAAAAGAAAGCGAAACAATATATTCAAGATTGAAAAAAAAATTGTTTTCAAAAGGAGAGTCTAGAAAAATAAAAAAGTATTTTTAAACAATATACACGTAAAAACAGAGTGTTTTAGAAATAAATACAAAAATTTTAACCAGTAATAGATCTCACCAAAACAAACAATTTTAAACCAACAACTTTTCTAAATTAAATTTTTGCGAAATTTTGTAAATTCAAAAAACCATAGAAACTTAAAATGCATTGCTGCAATGGCAATTTATTAAAGAAAAATTGACAAATTGACAAGTTCAATACGTCCATAATTCAAGCCCAGACTCACAATCGTTTATTGCTGCTCTATTTCTTGTATCGTTGTTGTTTCTGTTCGTTTCTTCTATCGTTGTTGATCTTGTTCTTGTCCTTGTTTCGTCGGCATTACTTTACTACAATGCCTGACTTTACCAACAGTAAGTGCACAGGGCAAGTTCTTTCTAGTTATTTTCACTTACTTGTTGTTTTAATACGTTTGTATTTATTTACACAAGACATTTAGTTGGATCATACATTGAACTTTAAACTAAACACCATAAACTAAACTTAAAAACTTAAATTTTTACACTACTCTAAACAATTATCGCACCACCTGCAATATTTGCGATTTTTTGAAAATGCAAAATTTGAATTTGCATTTAAAGACTTTTTCTTTTATTTCTAATCATAACAACATGATTAGGAAGCGTTTTTATTTGACATTAGTTTGTTCTTCAAAGATAAAGAAAAAAAGACGATAAGAATAAAATTTACCTGAAATGAACGTTTGGTTTTCATTGTTCAGTCTTGTTTTAAAAACACATCATTGTCAGTATAATTAAAATTTTGTTAAATTTTGAAAGCAATGGAACGCAATCAGCGCAATTTAAGCAATGACGAATGTGTCACAATTGTTACTTTATCCCAAGAAGGCTTGAGCTACCGAGCTATAGGAAGAAGATTTGGTGTAGCCCATACGACAGTGTCTAGGATAGTTCAACGTTACCGGGAAACTAATGCGTATACTAGACGTCCTGGACAAGGCAGACATCGTAGTACAACGGCTATTGAAGATAGTCTTCAAAGAATTTGTGCTTTACGGGAGAGGTTCACTATTGCTCGAAGTTTACAGCAACAGCTAGCAAGGGAGCATAATAACAAAGTAAGCATTGAAACCGTTCGGCAACGACTTGCAGAAGTTAACTTAAACCCCAGAGTGCCAGCTAGATGTCCAGCTTTTTATGTGAACCACCGTAGAGCTAGACTAGCTTTTGCTAGAGAACACGTCGAATGAGATGAAGAAAATTGGGGACGGGTTCTGTTTACAGATGAGTCGAGATTTTGTTTGTACGCCAACGATAGACGTGCAAGAGTGTACTGACGCCCACATGAACGTTTTGCTGAGTGCAACATTCAAGAAGTGGCGGAGGCTCTGTAATGGTATGGGGTGGCATTTCTTTGAAAGGTTGCACAGATCTTCCTGTCTTTAATGGAGAAAATTAGAACGCTGCACGGTACATTACCGATATTTTGAAACCGTATGTTATGTCTTTTGCACCTTTTATTGGAGACAACTTTATTCTGCACGATAAAGCCAAACCGCACGTCGCTGACATTGTACAGACATACCTTAAAGAAGTTAATATTGAAAAAATGGATTGACCACCGATGAGTCCAGATTTAAATCCTATAGAGCTTGTGTGGGACATGCTGGAAAAACGTCTGAGAACCATGCAACCACCACCAGCTAATCTGCAAGAAGTAGGGCGACATTTAATTGAAATTTGGGAAAATTTAGAACAGGAATCAATCAGACGACTAATTTTGAGTATGCGAAGTCGGTGTAGAGAAGTTATCCAGAAAAGAGGTGGAAATACTCATTACTGACGTTTTTTTTTAAGTTTTATAAAATTTGAATTTTTTGTTAAAAGTTGATTTTTTAGAATATTGTGATTGTGTTTGAAAAAGATAAGTTTTATTTTGTTTAAAAAGCTCTATTGTTGTTTGGTTTATTATATATCTGCAAATATTTAATTAAAATTTCTAACAAAACATTTGAGCAAAAATTTGAGGTGCTATAATTGTTTGGAGTAGTTTTTTTTTTACAAGAGGAGCCCGTAGCGCGAGCCGCACACCCAGGCCTACGCCCATTGTATGCAACCTCTCGAAATAGCACTACTGCAGTAGCCCTGTGCCTCTGATGAAGCTCAGTACCTTGTCTGCAGGAGCCTTCTCGATAGCACTGGGCTTCAGATATCGGGAGCCCAGGTGTAAATCTCTGATGCTTGCAAAAGCAGGACAGTAGCAGAGAATATGAAGAGGAGTTTCCTCATCTTCAGCACAACCTCTGCAAGTCTCGTCCTCGCTGAGTCCGATGACGTGCAGGTGTCTTCTTAATAGGCAATGTCCTGTGTACATGCCTACCACTAACTGAAGGTCTCTACGGTTGAGACGCATCAGGTTTTCACTGCGTGCCTTGTCCGGTTCTTTAATAAAAAGCCTGGATTACTGCATGCCTTCTTGAAACTGCCATTCAGAGAGATGGCGGAATTCCATCCACTTATGAAGTGTGTCTTTCTGTCGTCTTTTGGTAACGCCAAGAGCCGGTTCCGCCCCGATAAAGTCCATTTGTGAACCCTCTCGAGCCAGAACGTTAGCCCTCTCATTACCCTTTAGACCACAGTGTCCCGGTACCCAACAAAGTACAACCTTTTTGTTGCACTCCGCCAGTTCCTGTAATCTGTTGTGACATTCCCAGACAAGCCTCGATGAGTACCTGCATGATTGCCTGACTGTCGGTGCAAATGCAGATTCGCCTATTTGACAAAGCCCTCTGCACGCACTCAGTCACACAAGCGAGCAAAGCGAAGATTTCCGCTTGGAAAACGTCAACATGTTTGCCCAAAGGTATTGAAATTTCAACACCAAGCCCACATATAGATACCCCTGAGCCCGCCCCATTGGGGTGAACCGACCCGTCAGTATAGCAGACTAGCCAGTCCCCCGTTCTGAAGCTGCTCGTTTTTTCACACCAGTTGTCACGTGGTGGAATGTTCACAAGATACTTGTGATTTGTAGCAATCCTGGGGGTCATACTGTCGTCCCCCATTTCAAAAATAGGGTCCAAATTCAACATCCTAGTGGATATTGTCCGATGACCCTTCCCGGTTGCTGTTTTCCACCGATTTGTACCGCGAAGCCGTAGGAAGCCCACTGCTGCAGACTCTTCCACAACAAAATGAAGTGGCCGAATCCCCACAATGAGCTCCATGGCTGCGGTCGGTGTAGTTCGGAAAGCCCCTGTAATTGTCAAGCAGGCCAAACGCTGGACCCGTGCCAAACTCTTTTTGGCCCAGGACGCACACGATATGGTCCACCAGACAAGGGAGCCGTACGTGATCATTGGTCTGACAACATAGTTGTAGAGCCAAAGCATAACGCGGGGTGTAAGACCCCAGGTTCTGCCAACAGCTCTTCTGCACGCCCAGAGCGTGCTCGTAGCTGTTCGCATCTTTTCTTCTACATGTGATCTCCAGGTCAAACGGGAGTCTAAAATAACCCCCAAATATTTAACCTTACGATCTACACGTAGCTGTTCGCCGAAAAGCAGAGGGGCCACATAATGGTACCACCGTTTTCTGGTAAAAATAACATGGCCTGTTTTCTTCGGATTTACCGATAGACCATGGGAATTGCACCATTTCTCAACGAGCCTGAGTGCCCCACCCGTGAGCTCTCCAACCACATTGAAAAACTTGCCTTTCACCAGAATGGCTATGTCATCTGCATAGCCCTGGCAATATATGCCAAGTTCGTTTAACTTGTGAAGAAGATCGTCAACTGTGAGATCCCACAACAAAGGAGATAGTACACCCCCTTGGGGACACCCTTTAGTAGCGATCACTGTAGCAGAGAATGAGCCTATGCTCGCTCTGATAAATCTATTAGACAGCATTGTGCGAACCCATTTTACCAAGGTTGGGTCCGCATTTCGCTTCTCTAATGCGTTACACATAGACTCGAAAAAAGCATTGTCAAATGCTCCCTCAATATCTAGGAAAGTTCCCGAAACATACAGTCCACTGTCCAGCCCGCCTTCAATTGTAGATACAATCTCATGCAAGGCCGTTTCAGTAGACCGTCCGGTGATATACGCATGTTGGTTGAAGTGCAACGGATTGTTTCCGAGCACCTTCTCCCGTATGTGTTTGTCGATCAGTCTTTCCATCGTCTTTAATAGAAACGATGTTAGACTAATTGGTCTAAAACTCTTAGCCTCGGAGTACGTAGTACGTCCTGGCTTAGGAATAAACACTACCTTGATCTTTCTCCAGGAGTAGTTCAGTTTATTGTCACTCCGGATCGATATATTCAAAAATTCAAGTTCAAGTACAAGAACCGTTGCTGTTGTCCTTTTTTTTAATTTTTTTATTCTGTAAGCTTATTTAAATTTTTAAAAGGGGGCGTACCGCGATATTTTCCCAACTTAACAAATTAGATAATAAAATTTTTAATTGATTAAAATCTAATTTTTCAATAAAATGCTATCATTGATTTACTAGTTACTTTATCTAATAATTTATTATTTGAATAATATTTTTCAATGTTTCTAATTAATATTTAATCATAAAATTAATTTGATGTCATAACGACTAGTAATAATTTTAGAATTTTCTACAATTATCTATCATGATGACCATTATAATGGTGCATTCTACTGTTGTGACCAGTGGCGCTTATAGAATTTCTTGCCAAGACTTTAACTAATTTTATATTGATAACGGTTAAAATTCGGAAAATAAATTAACTAGAAGAAACTCTTCTTTAAAAAAAATCTACAAGTCTTTAAAATTTTTGTATTCATTTCTAAAACACCCTACATAACTGTTGTTTTGTGGAGTAATTCCATTTATTGTAAATTTATTAAATAAAATAATTTAAAAAACTTAAATGTCATGAGCAAAATAGCTGATTCCTTTTTCTCCTATAAAAAACCCTTGACGTTGGCCAAAAAATTGTATATAAATATCCTACATACCAAAACAGTTAGTATATTATAACTACTGTTCATTAGAAAATGATCTCATTGCTTTGATGGTAAGGCAATTGTTTTAAATATTTATAGGTCCTGGGCTTCTGAGATTTCCAATCACTTAAAGGCATTTTAGTCCTGAGTTTTATACATAAAAATATATCTTACAAAACAAATAATTTTTATTAGTTTTTTGGTTATTTACAATTTTTTTAAAATATTTTTTTATAAAATTATATTTGAACATTTACTCATTTAGAATGACAAAAGAAAAAATGTAAATTTTATATTTTTTTAAAAGAATTAGTATTAATTAATTAATTAATTAATATTTATTAGAAGGAATATAAAAAATATTCTGAAAAAATCACATGCGTAGAGAAAAAACCATAGTTTTTAATGGCAAACTCTGAAATTAATGTATTAACTCGTTTTTGAGAAAAAATGAGATAAACTTTTAGCAGACTCACCCTGTATAAAAATAATGAATAGTTTAAAAGCGGCTAAAAAACGGTTATTTGTCGGCCACTTTTACTTACCGTTCTAGAACGGTACAGATCAGTTTTACTAAATTATAATTAAATGAACTTTACTGTCCTGGAAACATACAAGACAAATAAAAATTCAATCGCCCAAAAAACAAATAGTTAATAAACTTGACTTTTAATCTCGGCTGTCGCCTCGAGCGTTACAAATTTTAGCCGTATGTGTAATTTGCTTTATATCAATGTAATGATGTTAATTTCTATATTAATGTAATAAGTTATAGACTTGTCTGTTAGATAATAAGTATTATTTATTATTGTTAATTAATAATAAATTTTCTAAAGAAGCATAAGCATCTAGCCACATGTTCTTTGTGAGTTTTCCTGCAAAACAACAGCAAACTTTTCCTGTGAACAATCTGTAAAACGCTGAAAGTTGCATTTGAACATTTAGTTGCGTTTGCGGTTGATAAGAATGAAGCGCTTTGTGTAGAGATTTTGTGTGTCGGTGGGGGCGGCGAGAGTTTGAAACAGAGCAGCAACGAGCAGCACATTTCCGGGAGCGGTTGGCGCGGAAGCGCCACCATTGTGTGTGACGTCGTAATTAACAAACTAAACTTAACATGTGCTTTCCTGCCGCCATTGTACTCTTTAAATTAATGAGCCGGTTTCCTTTCAATATAACTCCTATATCAAGTGACCCGTGCCGGCCGCCCCCAAGCGTGCGGATTTTCATTTACATACTTACCGTTCCCACAAATAACACTTTATTTAAACTAAAACAAAAGCTGGCTTGTTAGGTACAGTCGAGGATAAAGGCAATGACCGAAAAGTCGAAAATAACAAATTGTGTTGGGGCATATTTCGGCGCAAAATTGAAATTTAAACAGGAGAGAGCAGAAATCATATATCAAACACAATAAGATATATGAATCAGTGAGACACATTTTATGCAAATTAACGAAAATCTCATACATAGAGATTGCAGAGTTTGGAAATTTCGACTTTATGCTGGGGTGGGTTAGGGTAGAGAGATGCGGCTGGGTCAACACGGACTGCTTACAGTTCGCTTTCGAGCATATATCCATATTAATGTTACCATATTTCATTATCTCATTCATATGGAAATCTCAAACAATTAGTCAAAATTCCAACTGAAACTCGACGCTCTTATTTAGTCTTTACCAAACAAAACCAGATTTTGTTAACGAGAAAATGATAACTCAATTATTTCATAATACCACAAAAAGTCAATTAGACTTAGGTCTGGACAAATAAATGACTAATAAATGTGCAAGACTTTTTACTGCTGAACAAACTTATTTATATTAATTAACTAAAAAATTAAGTATCTAAAATAATGTTACATCCTGCTTTCAATTTAATTGTATAATTTTTATAACCATCTGGACCACACGAGTTTTCATAAAGTTTGAAATAATATTTTGATTCCTCAAGTGAATGCTGTGATACTGTCATTCCCGGCTACAAAAATTAATCAGAATTTTTTTTCTTATAGTTATAAATAAAAAACAAACCAGAACATTGTCACATGCAATACAAATATAACTTTCGTCATCAGGCGGAATGAACTGTGGTGAATGGCCATGCTGTATCAAAACTATTCTTTCATAACATGTCGAATGCTAAAAAAAATCAAAAATAAATAGTACATTTTCGCCTACCTTCAAAACAAATTATATGAGACTAAAAATTGTGACAGAAAGCGTTATTTTCCGCTCTTGGGCAGATTTTTACTTTATCGAAGAGTTTCGAGGTGCTATAAATGTCTCATTTCTGCCCTTACAATGTAACACTAAAACATAAGTAAAAAAATACTTAATACTTACCCCGAACTGAACAATTCTTACTGTTTTATTATAAAACACTATACTTTTTTGAAGATAATCTACATATTTATGCCCATTTGCGTACTTGGCAAAGACAATCATCAAACAACCAAACAAAATTATAATCTGAAATTGTAACTTGAAATAAAAGAAAAAAGAAAAAACTTTTAAGACCTCAATAAATTTCCGCATATTTCTCTCACTTCACTTATTCTACTAAAAACATTAAAACAACTGCTGTAGTATTTATATATATAGTCTGTCATATCAATTTAATTGAAAAGTAGTACAAATCTAGCTAAATACCTTGACTAATTAAAACAATCAAAATTACAAAAATAGAAGCAACAGTGCCAAAACCGAGCTTATTGGATACAAGAACAAGATTAAATATAATAGTGTGGGTTTAGTAACTTATCAATTATCGAAATATGGCATAATTTGTAAATTTATTTTGACATAATTTTAAATATTTGGGCACGACTAAGAGTCATTTGATTAAAAAAAAAACATTTTTACTAGTTTGAAGATATTTGAAAGATTACTGCTTATCTTTGTTTAATAGGTTTGCTTCTGCGTTATACAAATTTTAGTTTATTTAATTTACAATTTTTTTAAAATTATTCACCCAAAATGTACAAATTTTGATAAAGTTAGAACAGCTTAATGAGAAACATAAGACAAAAAAGCAAAACCTAGACATAAACTTTTGTAGTAAAATTTACACTAAAAAAATATTTTACTCCAACTCTTCATGTCTTTTTCAACATTTTTCAACAATTTTTTTGAGTCAGCAGTTTTTTCTCAATTTTTTTCTGTACTTTTTTTGACTTGTCTTACTATTTTTCTTATGTATTCTAATAATTTGAATCTTTAGGCTATTACTATTTGTATAAACCCTACTTAAATGTTTAAACAAATCTTTTAATTAGTTACTTGCTTTTTGATTTTAATTATCCATCATATATTCTTAAGTCGTAGTATAATAACGCAAGACTATTCACTCTGAAAGTCAACCTTTTGTTTGTAAGAGGAGATAAAATTTAAAAATAAAAATTTTTCATTAGAAAAAGTTTTAAAAAAAAACAAAAATTAGTATCATTTAAAAGACAAAATTTTTAATATTTATAATAAGAAATATTAACAATATGTTGCTGTAATACTTTAAAAAATGCAATTGTTTGGCGCTGGATATATTTGAAAACGTTGCTCAGACGGACAAAGTTACATAAAATTAAAAGGAAAAAGTTGTAGAAAATTAAATGTATAATATACCGGGTGTAAACGAAATTAAGTTCACCTCTTTTTATAATCTTTTTTTAAATAGAAAAACATAACTTGAAAAACATATTATGCTAGAAAATTCCCATTACCTAAGTAAAAAATGAATTTTCTATCACTTGACTAGTGACTATAACTTTAGATTTTTAAATGGAACATTATGTATATTTTATATAAGGGTGTTTCACGAGTGATAATAAGCCTGTGAAACTGAAAATGTAACCAGCAATACAATTCCAAAGGTATCGTAGCTATTTTTGTTTTGATTACAAATACATTAAATAAAAAATCATTTAATCTTTCGGTTAACTGAAGACAAGCTAATGCCACTTGCTTGTGAAATCATTTTTTTTACTTACATGTGAAGAGGACCAGTAGCTGCTCTGGCTTTTAGCTTTTTCAAAGGTGGTCAATTTGTCCTTAAGGTAGTTTCAAGTCGTTCGAATATGGTGTCATGTGAAATTGGAATTGTATTGCTGGTTGTATTTTCAGCTTCATTATTACTCGTAAAACAGTTTTTTTTGGAATCTACATTAAATTCTGAGTCTAAAATACAGTAGAAGCTCGTTAACGTGAACAAAACAATCACAAAGCAGTTCATGTTAGCGCAAGTGTTCATGATACCGAAGGTGCTGAAAAAGTTGAATTTTCGGGTCCAAATTTACAGAGATTTTGAGTACAGTAGAACATAAATTTTCCCGAACTCAGCAGTTTTCAAAGTCCACTTCTCAGTGGGCTTCAATGTCCGACTCACAGCCCAAAAGATCCTCTCTCTCTTTCTTTTGGTAGCACAAATGGTTGACTTGGCGATTCCATATTTAATTAACAAAGCCATTACCGTTAGACCTTTCCTATGTCCTAAAATTTTATCTTTCTGATCGAGCTACAAACACTTGCTATTACTTCTTCTAATTCTTCTCATTATTTTTTAAAGTTCCGATTTACGTGCGTATAGAAGACTGAAACTGAGAACAATGGCAAACTACAAGCAGAAGCAGACCAGTCTAAACTTATAGAGTTCTTGTTATCGAATGCATCTCTGAGGCTTAGGTCAAAAATTCAGTTGTTCACGTTATTGAGACGTTTATGGTAACGAATGTTCACGTTAACGAGCTTCTACTGTACTACTTTTTATAACTATTTCAAAAAAAATTTTTTTGCAATTTTTGTTTTTTTATCTACATAGAAAGCTGTGATTATAAAAAATATTTCTGAATAGGCAACCATTAAAAAATAAAAACAGTCTCATAAATAACCTAATTTAGAAAATACACGAGTTTAAATTAGATTAAATTAATTTTTCCGTTTTAACTCATTTTTTTCAAAAAATAGAACTGTGACTCACTTGACATTTTAAAATATTTTTTTTTGTTAATCCAAAGTATTATCTCAACTTGAAATTAGCTCATAAGTTCTTAAAAGAGTTATTTTCTTAGACAAAACAAACTATATAGCTTTCCATGGCTTATAAATTACTGTTTGAGTAGTTCACAAATAAATTCTTAGTACAGTTTGAAAAAGTATAGTTTTGTAAATTGCAAAAGTCTCTTTTCTTGGATGTTTGCTGTGTATTTCGTTTCGATTTTGTAAAAGGCTTCTTTTGTAGTTTTTCGAATAAGGAAATGCATTAGTAGTCCAGTTTGTCTGCATTAGGTTGGCATTTCTGGTTTAGCTCGCGCCGTACGTAAATCAAAAGAGCGAACAGCGTGCTCTTGCTTTTTGCTTTAAAATATTTTCTACATAACGTAACTATCCACTTAGCCAGAGACCGAGCCGACATATGTGACAACTCTCCATTCCGCTACAATGAATCACAAATTTAATCTCACAAATGGATTCAGACCACATCTCTGCCCTGGACGAGCTTTTGGCATCCAAAACGGCCATATTGCCCAACGCATACGTCATCATCTCGTCTAACCTCAAGCATTCATCTTCTGACCCTTTACGAATTTTTTTGATTTAAAAATTTGAATTTTGAAAAATCTGAAAGGCCTCGTTGTAGTGTAAAATATGGGTGTGGGGCGTCGCCCCCTGATAAATTCAGCTCTCATATTCGGTCGCATGTAGTGCATGGAGACTGCAACAACTTAGTTTAATCAATCTAATAGATCGGATTCAACGAAACCAATAACTCAAGAGTGTTGTAATGTCTATGGAAGCTTCTAAAGCGTAGGGCATAAGGCTGAGAATTGGGGTAATAAATCGGCAAATATGGATCGGTCATATATTATCATAAAACGTCATTTAGTAGATTTATTAAATCATCTTTCCTAACTGAATCTGGTTATGCGAGGTAATCATTTTTAAAAGATACTTATGGCCATTTGTAGTTTTTATAATTCGATTGATTTCAGATGGAAGGTTTTATGTCGCCCATAAAGCTATAAATTTTATTTTTAGTTTTTCAATGATCACCACCTATTTTATTTTTGAATTAATGGATAAACGAAATTTATTACACGACAACAATTGCGAGCTTTTCGTTATTAAAATCTTTCATATCGACAAATTTCAATTTTTGCAGGATATTTTATGTATTCTAGTAATAAATTTCATATAAACTAAACTAAAAAAATATATCTATTTGTTTAAATTTAAAAGCTGAAATTTGGTACAATTTAGGTGTTATCGCCCAACAGCTGGTAATCTTAAATTAAATCCAGAATTTACGATTTTTTTTAATTATACAGATAAAATATCTGCCAGATTTTTACACTTCTAATAGATGCAATTAATATAGATTTCATGTTATCAACTGTTATTGTTCTCTAAGAAATAAAAATAGCGCACTAACAAAAAAAACAGGTGACGTTAAAACGTTAAAAAAATCCAAATTCAAATTTATTTTTATGCAATTTTAGATAAGTAAAATGCTTTATAAATCACTAGTGAGATAATAGCTATTAATTCAATAAGTTGCAAAAAGAGAGCCTTTCAAGAACGCGATGTGAATCTTTTCGTTGCACTCGTGGTCCAACACGTCAACAGCTTAAAACACATCAATTTTGCAACGTATTGCATTCAAGATTTTTTGTTACAGCGTTTTATAACAGATTTTTTTTTTTTAATAATGATCTCAATTGAACATTCACATTATACAATAGGCAAACGGCAGGTTTTTATAAAATTACAGACTGTTAACTTGGGTTTTGTGTTTAAATTCTGTGATAAAAAAACACAAAAATGAGCGATTCTGAATTTGATTCCGACATTAAAAATGTCGAAAAGTCGAAAAAAAAAATATTTAGGAATAAGATAAAGGAAAAAAAAATTGACAACAGCTGAATGTTAAAACAAAATATTTGAAACAAAGAAGATATCAAATATTAAAAAAAATTATCATTACTAATTGTAACCAATGTGCAAAACAACATCACATAATTATAAGGGTCTAACAAGGGCTCATAGTATATAATCAAGGCTACAACCTTATTATTTTTGCCCTTTGTTTAATTTACTATACCCGTACTCTGTCATCTTTATTATCTTAGTTTCTCTGTAACCTCGGTTGTTGTAAAGTTTCTGTTTGCTCGTACTTTTCCTTGGAGAATTTTGTCTATATTTTCTAGGTATTTTAAGTTTCTTTGTTTCTTGTGTATTGTTGCATTATGTTGTGCTTTCTTTTGTTGTCCTAGCTTTGAAAGCGTCTAGAACTACATTTTGTTTTCCGCAAATAAAATTTTATTTACTAAATTTTTATTTTATTTTACCTCTTATTCGTTAATAAAAATATTATTTACACCTAAATATGATCTTCACTTGTCAACTCTACGACCATGTAGTACTACTCAGTACTCACAATCTATTGCCGTTAGACTGTGACGAAATAGCTGGAAAAGTAAATGCAAACACCACTACTAAATTTAAAAATTTAAATAATTTTTTGCACTAATGTGGTTTTGGAGGTAAAAGCGCGCTGTAGCTCATTATCAATTTTCGTTTCCAAATTTTTTTGAAATTCTATTTTCTGATATTACTGTTAACCGAAAGATTCGAGCGACAAAAAACACTTTCCTTAATTCCCGTTTTTGAACTTAAATTTCGGCGATTTTTTTAGAGTCTTTAATATTGCTTTCGCCGCCTTTGAACATCAATGTATTTAAGTTTAGAGTAGGCCATATTAATGTCTTAAATTTTGTTTAAACTTAATTTCTAATTATTTAATTTTGTATGAAAAAAATAGAAAAAAATTCTTAAAAACTTCTTATATAAATATATAATATAAATTAATATATATTTATTATTATTGTTTAAATAACAATAAAAAAATTGAATAAGAAAATTTCTTGACGAAATTTCATTTTTGACATTGTTATTTTCTGTTTTGGTAAAAATATCATCAAATTGCTATAATCCTTTTATATAGGGCGTTAAGTTTAAGAGCATAAACAAGCCATCTGACAATAAAACAAGTATCTTTTCCGAAATCAAGACTTTGTTATATAACGTGATAAAACATCGTCGGTGAGTATCAATCAAACTATCGACATGGAACGAAGCAATAAATTGATGTCAGCGAGATTTACGAAGCATTTTGCAATTGCCTTATTGAAAATAAAACTAAAAATATGTTGCTTACTCGTGACAAATACTGCCAGAATCCAATCTCTAATAAAAATTGATAAATGAAAATTGTTAATAATAAAAAGTGTCCTAGTATTAAACTGATTTAGATAATTGAATTCCAAACAGCTCGAAATACTTAGTAGAACGACACCCCTCTGTGGTGGCGTACTTCTCGTATTAAGGGATGTTTTGGAATAGGGTGAATACATTAAGACTTGCATACATATGTATATCTACAAATTGATTTGTCACAGCCGAATAAAGTCGCGGTCGTGATGTTTTCACTGATAAACATCTATCAACCAGGGGCTGCAAACAGTTCTATAAATTAATCAAAAAATTAAAATAATATCGAGACTATACCGAGTCTTTATTAAAAAAAAATATTTAAAATAATTAATGCTGTGGCATCAAAAAACAATATGAGAAATATTACTAGTATTTGATTAAAATCAGCAAATTTCTGTTAAACAGTTTGTATAGTTTTTTCTTTTGTACAGAATGTTAAAAAAGAGAGTCTAAAATGTTTAAGGAGATAATAGTATAAACCAAAATATACAAAAAACTTTTAATAAAGATATAAATCCGCAAAGCAACAGTTTAGGAGTTATGCAATTTTATTTCTTTTTCTTACCTTTCTTTATTTTGCAAAAAATTGCATTTCTTATCAGAGTTGTCTAAAGATAAACAGAAAATAAATATTAAAAAAATTTGCACGATCCGTTTAGACGTATTCGTCTGGATCAAAGACAGCCAATGTAGTTTCAGCATGACGGTGCACCAGCTCATTTTTCGATTGCAGTTAGAGAGCATTTACATCAAACGTTTCTACGTAGAGGGGTAGAAAAAAGCGGACCTGTGTTATGGACCGCAGGATCGCCTGATTTAATCCTCTAAATTTTTTTTCTTTAGAGATACTTGAAAGCATTAATCTATGGTACTCCTGTCAACAGTTTCGAAAAGCTACAACAAAAACTTAATTAAAAATGCCAACAAATTCGAACCAATGCGTAAGTTTTAGAAAGAGTTCGAATTTGCTTCAGAAAAAGATGTAATGCCTGTCTTGGAAATAGAGAAAAGACATTTCAAACATCTTCTGTAACTCGATTTTTTGTGTTTGGTAAAAACTTAGTTTGTTTGTTTGTATATAATAAATAAATAATTAAAAAATAAATGTTTTGTAAAAGAATAATCTTCTAGATCTCCCAAACTTTGCAGACTCATGTTTATTAAAACATTTTGTTTATTTTAGTTTATAGTAAATATTATTTATTTAAATATTTTACACCCTGTATAAATATTTTTTATTATTGAGTGGAGGCTTATAGAGGTATAAAATTTGCTATTAAAAAATTTTGGGTGTTCCTGGGGTCTTAAAATATTGACGACTGCATTTAGCATTAGAAGTTATCTGTCGCATGCATTCCGCTAATAAATCCGCGATAAAATCATATTTAAGATTTTATTTAACTATTTGTGCTCCGCTCCCCTTCGAAGGGTGCGTTATATTTTTCGTGTTCGATGTGTTTGTTCAGCAAAAATTTCGATAAATTCGTCAGGTGTCATAAATTTTCCCACGTAGCAATGAAGTGATGAGTTAAAAGATTGAATTTTTGAATTACGACATGCGATGACGATAAAAGCGTGAAATATTACACATTGTTGTTTTCGTCGTATCATTTCGAAAAAAATCATCATTTTTGGAGTGGTTGGCTCGCATGAGGTTGGTAATAATGAGGTGTTTTGCATGTTTATTGGCTTGAAATGGAAGCTATTTAAAGTGTCCCCGGGCGGCAGTTGGCGGTATTCCGCCACCGTAAACCTCCAATGTGCGATACGACACGCGTCTAACTCGGTTAGGTGGGTCGCTGAATACACAACACCGACGACTTTTAATGCACAATTAAAATACTGTTTCCCTAATCCAACTTGCTTAACAACATTGTTTTCAACGCCCGGAATTACATTACCAGAACGGTGATAGGGAACAGAAAATTTGCAACTCTGGCGGTTTTTTAACCAATTTTTAACATGCAGACTGCCAGCATTTTTATTTTACTCACAATTAGATTGATAGTTCTTTCACAAATATTTGTATAATTAAGTAAATAAATAGATTACTTAATTTATACATATACAGGGTGAGTCTGCTAAAAGTGTTTCTCAACTTTTCTCAAAAACTAGTTATAACATCAACTTCAAAGTTTGTCATTAAAAACATTGTTTTTTGCGCTACACAGGTGAATTTTTTCAGAATTTTTCTAATATTCCTTCTAATAAATATTAATTAATTTGGTCAAAAAAATATAAAATATTTCCAATTTTTAACATTATTCCAAAAGAAAAGATGTGAAAGTATTATTTTGTGCAAAAAATATTTAAATTTTTTTTTAGATAACTCGAAAAAACAATAAAATTTCTTTGTTTTGTAAGATCTATTTTGGTGCAGCATTGCCAAGCCGAACTTGCCGTAACTCGACAATACCTACCCCTAGCGTCTTGGTACCATCAAGATCCCACCCACTCTCTTAGAAAAAAATGGTGTATTTAAATTTGAAATGTATCGGTTCAGTGGTGGCTCTTAACTCTTAACAAAAAAAACAGTAAGGTAACATAGCATTTTGGAGTATATTTCTGTATATCAATCAGTTTTTAGTGTGATGTATAAAATATAAATGACCCACTTATTTTAACAAAAA
Organism: Tribolium confusum; assembly: GCA_029207805.1. Classification (NCBI taxonomy): domain Eukaryota; kingdom Metazoa; phylum Arthropoda; class Insecta; order Coleoptera; family Tenebrionidae; genus Tribolium; species Tribolium confusum. The sequence continues at coordinate 6,951,122 of JALGAY010000004.1, forward strand.
TCAACTTCATTTAATTGTTCATCTTTATTATTGGTATAACGTTTTTGGGTGAAATGTTGTATTAACTGGAGGCTTTACAAGACTCATTTTGATAAAATTTAAAAAAATTTATTAAGTCTTGTTACTAAATAATATTTTTTGCTAGTCTTGAGCCGACCAGTTCAAATGTAGCTGTGCAGATTCAAGTCAAACCAAATGATTTCTTTCAGAAATCAAAAGTTTCTTGGCTGAACGTCTTCTATAAAGTTTCGTTTCAACTAATCTTTGTTTAATTGTTCCTAAAATTTCTTTTAACACGAGAATTTTAGAATCGTTTTTTATTCTGATATCGAAGAAATTTTTCGAGATTTTTTTAAATTTTCCTAAGCATAAACCAGCATGATCACTGAACTTCTCTGAAACTTAAATAATAATAGACGCTAATGAAAATGTTTTCTTATATTTTACACACAATATCAAAATAAGGAAAAATATGAAAATTTGGTCGAATAATTTAAAGAAGTACTAAAATACATTCACAATTACTTTTGTTTTTAAATAAAGTGCTCAACAATTGAAATGGAACACCCTAAAATTTTAACAAAGTTTAAAGTCTTGTAACTCCTACAAAAATTTATTAATCGAAATCATTTTTTTTTGGGAAGACCATTTTTTATACTCTTATAAAAAACAAAAAGATTAGACATCTTTTATGTTACCAAAAAAAAAAATTGATGTTTTTAATGGTTTCCGGAAGAGCGATGTATTAAGCCCTCGATACAGTTTTAGAGATTTTAAGCTACACTTATAAATTAAAGCAATAATCCAAACAAATTGTTTTTTGCGCATTAAGCAATAATTTTGTTAATTGATGTAAAATGTTACTTCTTTTTGGCTTATTCTAAAGTTAAAAGTTCAATCTTGAATTTGGGAGGGCAACAATAGACATACTAGACATACGGTTAACATTTTATGTAGAAAAAAACTTCCGAAGATGACCAAATTTTTAAACAGTTCCGAATTTTTGTTTGATAAAAAAAGATAAAAATTTAAACGTGTATTTAGGCATATAACTTGTTTTTTGTATCTCAACATCCTTGTAGCATTACTTTATTTAGTATTGGTCAGTGATAAGATCCGATTTTTAAAAGCATATGTTTAGGGAAAAATTAAAGCTTTTTCTAACTTGAACAGCTCGTTACTACGATACGGACGCTACTGTTAGCTATCCTTATTTGTAATGTGTGTTCGTTTCAAAAAAAACTCGTAGCAAGCCATGACATTGTTACGTATGTCGTACATGAGCCCATACAACAACAAACTTTTTATTATTTACATTATTCATGTATTGTTGGTTGCCTACTATGCCATTTTACCCGTCATAAATTATCTTAACCATAACCTAAGAATGTTTTTTCTTGCCGTCAAAGCGAGCTTGGTCTTGGTGTGTTTTTCTGTGGTTGCCTTCGTAGTGTTTTTGTTTTTCAAACATTCTTTATTTTATTTATCATTATTTTTCAATACTAAAATTTGTGTTTTCTTTGATTTGTAATCATGTACACCAGTGAACAAAAAGCTTTTTCGTTGGAAAGTTATTTCCGAAATGGAGAGAAAGTTAACGGTGTTTGAAAATATTCAGCCGTGCCTGGAAGAGTTTCGAGAAGCTTTTCCTGACGTTGTTGTTGTGTGTGAAGAGTTTAAAAACACTCTCCACCGAAGTGTAAGCCTGTTTCGTAAAACTGGGTCCGTTACACGTAAAGAGGGCAGTGGAAGACCAACTAAACGAACAGAAGAAGCTAATTATGATCACAAGAGATTCTACAGCAAGATCCAAAAACGTTGATTAGACATCTGTTTCAGCAAGTTGAACTTTCTGTTAGTATATGTCATAAACTCCTACGAAAAGATTTACATAATGTACCCTTATCGTCTCCAAGCCGTTCAAGAGTTACTACCCGTAGATTTCCCTGGAAGATTGCATTATTGTCAGTGGTTTTTAAATAACATTGCAAATAATAATGAACTGTTTCAAAAAACTTTCTTTAGGGATGAAGCGTGGTTTTACCTGTCTGGCTACATGAATTCACAAAACATGAGAATTTGGGCAACAGAACATCCTCATGAAATTGTAAAAGAACCTTTCCATTCACAAAAAGTAGGTGTTTGGGCAGCTATCAACAGTTTTTGTAGGATATGAATGAATATTTTTATGAAAATGTATTTTTGTTTTAATTGTCGAAATGTGAGGTTATGAGATCTGTCAGTTTGACAAGTGTGTAAAAAATTAATCACAGACATACAAAACAATTGTTTTTTAGTTTCAAAGCACTCTAGAGTTTAAAAAAAAACACACGATATCATTAGAAACAAGCCGTTTAGATGAGCAAAAGTTTTACTTTTTTTTAAAACATAGCCCCAAAAATCATATTTAAAACACGTCATGTTTCTAAATACACGTTTAAATTTTTATTATTGTTTTACCAAACTAAAATTCAAAGCTTTTTAAAAAATTGATTACTTTTGGGAGCCTTTTATTACACGTAATGTTAACGGTATGTCCACCACTCTTTCCAAAATTCAAATTCGAACTTTTACCTTTAGAATAAGTTAAAAAAGAAAAAAAATACACCAATTAACAAAATTAGCTTGCTTATAATTGCTTATAATGTAAAAAACACTTTTATTGAATTTTGGCTTTAATTTATAAAGTTAGCTCAAAATCTACAAAACTGTTCGAGAGTTTAGTCCAGCGCTTTTCAGAAACCCATTAAGAAAATTCAAATTTTTTTTGTTGAAATGAGAGCAGTTTAAACTTTTCGTTTTTGCAGGGCCTGTCTTTAACACTCTGCATAACTTAAACCACAAATTTACAAATAACGCTTTATTAAATTTTCTTGAAGTATAAGAAATAAGCTATTCAGAAAAAAGATCTTCTCAATTTATAAAATTTTGCAGAAGCTACTAGACTTCAAACTTTGTTACAATTTCAAGGTGTTTTATTTCAATCATTGAGCACTGTAGTTGCTTTACTTTTGTCCGATAGTGTTTTTTTTTTATTTTATATTTACAAGTAGGTACAACAAATTAATTTCAAATCTTACTAATTGTAAATCTCACTAATAAGGTTCACTAATTTTAGGTTTCATCAGCCAATCTATTAGAAAGCTAGATTTTTGCATAATATGTAAATGGTCGATATTTTTGTTAAAATTGTTCATTAATATGGTTATTTTTTTAAAAATTATCCGCGAGCATTTACATCAAAACGCATATTCCAAAATCACTTTTTTAAATATCTATAAAAATAAATCAGATTTTTTATCCTGGAGCAAAGGTCCTCTGGGACTCCCTTTAGAGTCATGAATGTAAATGTTGTATAGCATTTTGAATATTGCGACGGCCGGTTGATTCTCCTCCATCCAGAACCCAATATGTGTGGCTACCAAATAGCTTTCAGGAAAATATGGAGTTGTAAATATTGAGTAGCCGCCTCCAAATATTGCATATTGACAAGCAAGCTTGCACACTCCCTTCCAAAAACTTTTTTCAGTCGAAAAGTGAAAGGATTATTTTAGAGAATTAGTTCAATAAGAAGAATTACTGATAGGATTGATGCTGAGTAATCGGCTTCCGGAAACTCAAACCGGAACCTGTTCAAGTGGCTCCGGGAAATCCCCTTTAATACTTTTCTACTGAATGTACCTAAACGGTAGTCTACCGAATTGATTGTCAAGTGTTTCGCAACAATCTTAGTATTCTCAACCGTCTTGATACGGCTGAAGTTACGTTACAAGATAGGGTGTATTCGGGGATTGTTGAGGGGATAAGGATGGAACATGGGTGCGGAATTGCGAAACAGGAAGAACGGTTATTTCAGTTCATTATCCGGTAGCCTCGAGCTGCATCGAGGTTGCTTTCCGCTATATTACAACGCGTCATATAACCCCAAATCGCTAAACGATTTATAATGGGAAAATACATTTTCGATGTTCCTGAATCTATTTTCTTTTGTCTTGGAGATTGTGGAAACAATTCATGACTTTTTTACTATAAGTGCATTTGCAGTTAATGCTATATACAAAAAATATATTTTTTATTTTTCTGAAGTCTACAAGACAAATTTTATAAGACGAGTCAAGGTTTATAAGACAAGTAGCGCAGTGTTAACACTAAAAAAAAACGTGGCTTTGTAGTGACTCCTTCAATAATAGCGAATAAACTAAGTAAAATATATAAAAATTAATGTAAAAGAATGGAGAATAGTGACGGTTTACAGTAAACAAATAAAAGGGACAAAGCGAATACTAGAGAATAGTACAATATAGAAGCTACAGAAGAAGAGTGTTTAATTAAAAAAAAGGATTTTAACGCGAGAGTGAGGACAAAAAAATACAAAAACAGAAGACAATGAAAAAATAAGAAGAACAGCAAAAGATAAAACAGAAAATAAAGAAGACTCATTTCTAATCGAGATGATTAAAGAGAGGAGTTGGGAAATTCTAAATAGAAACAAAGAAGGTTACCGTAAAGGAGAATTCACATATATTGGACAGAATGGAACGACCACAATAGATTATGGAATTACAAATAATAAAACCTGGGAAAATATAGTCAAATTCCAGGTGAAAAATAAGATCGAACCTGATCACATGCCTCTAGAAATCACGATAAAAGGACCCGAGAAAGCGATAAAACCACGAAGAAAAAAAGAGAAAAATAAATTTCAAGTAAGAACAAGATGAAACGAAGATACAATTGAAAAATACAGACAACAAATAAATAATGAAAACTTCCGAGGTTTAGATATTGATAGTATGTATAAAGACCTAGTTAGTAAAATGAAAGCAGCAATGACCAAAGAGAAAATGTATCTAAAAACAAGAAGAAATAAATGGTGAATAAAAAATGCGGCAAACTAAAGAAAGAAGCTTGCAGTAAACTTAAAAAGTGGGAAAATGGGAAAGCTACAAAAGCAGAGTTTCTAGAAACAAAAAAAAGTACAAAGCAAAGTGTAAAGAAAGAAAAATACAACAAAGAAATAAAGAAGAAAGAAAAATAAAAACAGAAGCAGAAGTATGAAAATTTATAAACAAAGAAAAAAAAAGAAAATACAAAATAAGTGAAAACATAAGAATGGATAAATGAAGGGAATACTTTATGGAGGTTTTAGGTAAAAGTAACGATAAAAGCATCTTCTCAAGACATGAGAAATTTTAAGTGGAAATAAACAATCTTTCTAAAGAGGAAATTGAGAAACAAATGTTTAGGTTAAAGAAAAAGAAAGTACCCGGAAAAGATGGAATTCCAAATGAAGCGCTGTTGTTTGGTACAAAAAACTATGAGAAAAAGTATGGAAAGTGCTAAATGCATTGTGGATGGAAGGAGGATTTTCCATGAAGTGGAAAAAAGACCGAACTGATAATTACTGTGGTATATTCTTACTTAATACGACCTACAAAATATATGCAATGATTATAGAAAAAAGACTGAGAAAGGAAATGAACGAGAAAAGTATGTTACCAGACGGACAAGCAGGCTTCAAAAAAGAAAGGGAAGCCACGAACAATTTGAAACATCCGGCGAAGAAAGAAATAGACAAGCGGGAGGACGTATATATACATAGTTCATGGACTTCAAAAAAGCTTTTGACAGTGTAGATAGGAGACAATTATGGCAGTATCTTAGAAAGAAAAGGGTGTGTAAGTAGTTGGTAGGCAAGATGGAAGAAATTTACGAGGAAACTATTAACCAAGTAAAAGTAGGCGAAGAAGTAAGTGAATGTTTTTGGACAAATAAAGGTGTCAGACAAGGCTGTCCATTAAGTCTTGCACTATTCTTAGCATATATGGGAGATGAGGATGAAGTTTTAAGTAGAGCGCAAGTAGGAGGGATAGTTGTAGGTAAAGAGAAAATGTGGTCCCTGGCGTTTTCAGATGATATAATTGTAGCAAAAAGCAAGAGTAAAATGAAAGAAATGATAAAACTTATAGAAAAATATGTAAGAAACAAAAAACCCCAAGTTAATGTAGATAAAACAAAAATGATAGTGTCTGGAAAAGAAGTAAGAATCGAAAAGGAAGATAAATGGAAATGAGAAGGAAAAAATATAGAACAAGTAAAAGAGTTGAAATATTTGGGATATGTATTAAATAATAGTATGACAGACAAAGAACAAATAAAGGAAGTAGTCAAAAAAGCAACAAAGTATTCAGAACTGTCTGGAGTTTAGGAGAACGTAAATCTAGTGAAAATTTTAAAAGAAGAATGATGATGTTTGACAGTTTGGTGAAAAGTATTGTAATGTGTGGAGCAGAAGTATGGGGATGGAAGGAATATGAAGAAATTGAGCGTGTGCAAAAAAAGTTTATAAAATAGGTTTTAGGTTTAAATAAAGAAACGCCAGAGCCCATAGTAAGAAAAGAAAGTGCTGGGCTGAAATTAAAAGAGCAAATGCTAATGTTAGATGAATAGAACGAGATAACTACTATGAGAAAAAAGGATATGCGTGTCCAGAAATTGAAAGAAGAAGAGGAGGAAAATCAATGGAAGAAGAATTAAAACAAAGAGATGCTGACATAGACAAACAGGAAAGAATTGCGGGTATAAAAAAATCAAGGTACAGTTCTAATTGTTTTAAATATTCTAAATTGTAACCACCGAACTGCCACAATGTCTACATAAAATGAAAAGTAAAAATAAAAAAGTGGTTGCAAGATTTAGATGCTTCTAAACTTTATGTAAAGCACAATGTATGATCTTTTGGTCTAATGGCAACAAATGTAGTTCCAGCATAATGGTGCTCCAATTCACTTTTCGGTTGCTATTAGAGAACATTTACACCAAACGTTTCCATGTAAATGGATAGCAAAGAACAAACTTGTATTATGACCCATAAGATCGCCTAATTTAAACTCTCTAGAATTTTTTTTAGGGATATTTGAAAACATTAGTCTATGGTACTTCTGTAAATATCCTCGAAGAGCTAAAAACTATCTAAAATGCTAACAAATTCGAACCAAAGCAGGGGTTTTACTTTTAGAAAAAGTGTAAATATTCTTCAGAAAAAGAGTCATGCTTGCTTGGAAATAGAAAGAGGGCATTTCGAACATTTTTTGTAGTGTTTTTTAGAAGTTTCCTTTGATTGTTTGCACATAATAAATAAGAAATAAATAATTGCAAAATAAATGTTTTTAAAAAGAATAATCTTCCATATCTCCCAAATAGTTACTTTACGGACCCTTGTTTATTTAAACTTTTTTGTTTATTTTGGTTTATTATACTGTTATGTTATCTTTATAAATATTTTACATTATTTTTTCAACAACCTGTATTTATTTTTTGACATTTTAGTTGATTTATCAACTTTAATGACGTTGATAACTTTACTTTTTTACTCATACACTGCAAAGTCGATGTTTAAATATGTTTATGTTCTATAATTTTTGACAATTTAAAAGAACTCTAAAAAATAAATAAAGATTTTAAATTTTGCAGTGGAAATAGCCAAAAAACTTATTAAAAATTATACATTTATATTTTGTTCTAGTTTAATAATTTAAAAAATGCAAATTGTGTTGCAGTTTTATATTTTTTTTGGAAATTCTTAAGTTATTTATAAAAACAAATTTGTTTTTTTTTAAATAATGATACATTTTGTAGGTTTATATAAAACGTAAAAATGCCAACGATGCTGGAAGAAAGCAATACGAAATCTCCAATTACAAAAACAATAATACTCCAATTTTCATAAAATTTAAACTATCTCTAACCTATTCAGCAATAATCATATCGTTAAATACCAAAGTCGGTTCCGCTCATTTTATATTCTTTTACAATCTCATAGATCTAGCTAACGATATTCTACTACGACATTTATTTTATCAATTCAGTTTAACTTAAAGACTAAATTTGGTTTAGAATTCTTAATTCTGAATTCAATGCGGACTCTGTTTAAATATTAACCATAACGCGATACTATCTCTCCTTCTAAGTGATATCAAGACGACTCGGCATTAAGATCCTCCATTCTAGCTTTAATTAGGATGAGATGCTTAATTGCTTTACACACCAAGATCAACGTGCCTCTCTTTCAAACGTCACTACACTGCTAAAAAAATGTTTAAAAAATTAAATACAAAATTTGGTGAATGCGCCGGGCTATTATTTTTTTGAGTTTGGAAATGTGCAATTTTCGATTAACGATAAAGATGTCTATTTGTGGTATTATTTTAACAGTGTAAACGTGATGTTAATATCTATTTCGGAGTGTTTAAAATTGTTACAATAAACTATTTAAAATATTAGAAAATTTTGACTCGTGAAAATGGTCGATGCGCCGGATTACTAGTTCTTTTGAATTTGAAAATGTGCAATTTTCGAGTAACGGTGTAGGTGTATATTTCTGGTGTTATCTTAACAGTGTAGACGTGATGTGAGTGTCTGTTCAGGCCTGTTTGAATATTCCAAGCTTGTGCGAGGCTTAGCTGCTATGTCTCGCGATTCTCTCAAGTGGAAGTGGCTCGTCTCCTTACACTAATTGCTCATATCTAAACATTAACATGCTAATTGCTCTCTTACTTTATTACATCCTGCTGCCTGAACGCGAACGTGAACATCTCGCGTACGTGCATCCGACTCAAGGCCTGATTTATTTCATCTTACCTGACTTGAAAGCAGACCACAAAAATTCACTCAAAATATTTTTAAAAATTCGAATTTGAATTTTGTTGACCTGAAATGCACAAATACAAAATTCTTAACCAATTTTTTGACAACTGAAATATTTTTATGAACTACCTCATATTGTATGTTATTAAAAATAAAAAAAGTAGATACATCAATAAATAAGTTACTAAATTACAGCATTTTTGAACTACTCTACTGTTCAGTTTTATCAAAATAACTGTTTTTGGGGGTTTGTTATCTGTGCTTATAATACAATCTTTTGTTGACTACTTACTAAATAACAATAAATTTGTGTGTTAAGAGGGTATTCTGGTCTAGAAATTTTAAAAAATCTTTTTTTTTTGGTATTTTCAAAACTTAACATTTCAAGAATATGCCTTCAAAACAATTTGTTAAAATTTTATATATTTTCTGAAATATAGTCATTTTAGACCGGAACGAATCGAATAAAAAACGTTGGAATCACCCATCTACCTAATTTTACCCGAAACTTTAAACGCGTTTTTCTCAAAACTACATTTTTCAAAGAGTTTGTCATGGTTTCTTAGGTTCTACTTAACCGATTTACTTGAAATTTGGTGTGAGTGTTCTCAATACATGTCTCTATCGTACTAACTATTATTATAACAAAATAAAAAAAAATATTATTTTTAAAAAATTTCGAAAAGGCAAAAAAATAGGAAAAATTTATTTTCTTCTTCGGACAGCCAGAATTTAGCGAAAAAAATTTTATTTTCACTTTTTCTTAGCTAGTACGATAACAGCATTCATTTAAATTAATAATCTTTATTATTTTTTTGTTTCAAATTATTAGAAGGGTTGCAATCGTGACAAACTTGGTGCGCCTTTTTTTTCCAAACCTCTACTTCAACAACTTATAACATTTTGAGTTTTTAATTTTTTGACATTTTTAATTTTTTTATGTATTCTTAAAATATTATTAAATATCTTGTCAAAAAATGGATAGTAAAAATATTTTTTGTTCTTTATTTGTAGCACACGAAAAAACAGCTCAAATTCATGCATCCACACCAGAATACCCCCTTAAGTATCTGAATGAAATTACACAAAATGTATTGCTTTTTTGTTAGAGTTAATGTTTTTAAAATAACGTTTGTTTAAACAAACTGACTGTACCTTTATAACAGCAACGAGTATACAAACTTACAATGTGTCTATAAATTAGATACACTTTAAAGAAATTGAAATAAACAATGTATTATAATTATTTTATTTCCTACTTAATCAATATAGCCAAATATTATCTTAGTGACGGTAACCATTATGACATTCATAACTCCCGTGGGAATCAGGCAATTATGAATTCTTAACTCCCTCTAATTTTTATATTGAAAAGAAATACAAATCTGGTGTCTAAAGTTACGAAAAGAAAAGAAATGCTATTAAACAACAATTTTTAAACGCCAATAATTTTGTTACGTTTATATTCTTGCTTCCAGTGTTACTTTTATTCAACAATTCTTAAAATTTCTGATATTTTTTCTTGTACATTCCTTTCGATGTTACGGGCACTAAAACATGAAAAAAAAGGTAAATATATATACCATCTCTTAAAAATATGCCAGAAATATTATTTCATTTACATTTCTGCTGCCAGTATGGTTCTTTTTTAGCCATTCTTGAAATCGGTCGTATTCTTTCTTGTACACTACTTCAGATTTTTTTGTACTAATGCAGCACGAGCTTTCTCAGCTTTTTTTAATACTTTTTCTTAAATATTTGATGTTTTTCACGTTCTCAGTCATTTTTAAAAATTCATAAATTTTTGTTGACGCAATTGTCAAGAAATAAATCCATAGTAGGCCTAGTTAACTAACAGCAAAGTTGTTTTTTGGATTTGTTTAGTAGGAAATAAAATTAATTATGTATCACGTGAATTACTGGTTGTCAATAACCTCCGGCAACTTACAATCCCTTGGGCTTAACGGCCCTCTGGATTGTAAACCAGTTGCTTTCTGTAATTAACACCCTCATAATTCCCTTGATACATAAATAACTATAACAAAATAAAATAAAAATTTAGTTTTTAGCATTTGTCACGGGTGTCGCTTGATCACCATATGAATTAAAACGCGAAAAATTTTAAGCGGTTAGTCTAAAATACATTTGTTTTTGTCTACTGTGTATACATAGGTATAGAATGCCACCTATCGGATCGGCGAAAAGAGTTAAAAATTTCTTATTATTGAATTTTCAGAAAATAATTACTTTGGTTGATTTGCCTTGCTTGTTTTCATACCCCCAAAACACAAATTACTTTTTATTTAACTCAAACGGTTGTCGAAATAATATCATTTTATTGCTACAAAATTTTCAAATTGGACTCAAGTTTTATTTAATAAATCCAACAAATATGTAGTAAAATAAAATAAAATCCTTAAAAAGCTAAACTATTAATCTTCTATTCAAAAAATGCTTTTTTTATATTTATTAAAACTGCGTCTTTTTTTATAATTGATAAGGACTGGGTTGCATTTTATATCCTATATTTAATTGCTCTACATCATTGTATACTAGCTCACTGTACACAATGTTTTAAACTACCCCACAAAATTTTGTGGCCATAAAATGCTTCCATCTCTTCCTTTCCAGTTATTATTATAAAACTCTGTATTGAGCCACTGAGCAAACAATGCCGGCATAATAAGCAGGGCACCTGTCGTGCTGAAAAAACTATTTTTATTCTAAAAAAATATTGCAACATTGCCAAATATATAAGAAAAATATTGGCCAATAATGCCATAGTACAAAACTGCACAACACATATTAACTTTTTTAAAAAATTGTTTGCGACAAAATATTCTAAAGTTTGGATTCGTCTCACTCCAGAACCGTCAGTGTTAATATGAAATGACTCCATTAGTTGAAAAGGTTGATTTATTGGAAAACACAATTCGTTTATAACAATTAAAATTTTCCAAAACTTTGTAGGCCATTTCCAAACAAAAATCCAGACATTTGGCTTTATCACTATTTTCTAAAGTTTGCTTAAATTGCGGTTTAAATGATAAAATTTTCTTCTTGAAAATTTTTTGTAAATGAGATTTACTTATTCTAGTTTGTATTGCCCTCCTTAAAAACAACCTTAGAGCTTCTTTTGCGAAATGAACGTCAAAAACTGAAACAGCATCGTCTTTATTGAACATCTTCTTTAACTTCTTAATGTTTAAAACAAAGCCCGTTTTAAGGAATTTGGTCACCAAATTTTTTGCACCGGAATTTGAAGTAGTAACGGGTATCTTTGATTGAATTTTCTGCTAACAACTCGGTAGCACTCTTCCCCAGTTTCGTAACATTAAATTAGATAAATTTTTAGTTGTAAAGTAAACATTATAGCATAAATACTGTTCAAATTAGCAAAGATTTATAAATTTGCAGTTCTACTAACTTATTAGATTTGTCATCTGCCGTTAGTGATATTTTTCAATAATTTTTTTTATTATACTTCTAAAAATTACAAAAAAAACTAAGTTTAAATTTTGAAGAAAAATGATATTATATTCTCTCGAAAACCGTTAGAGTTAAATAAAAAGCATAAATCAGTAATAAAAAATTGTTTTCTCTTTTATAGTAGATCCGGTGACATACTGTATATAGTATAGTAAAAATAATATTTTTTATAATACTAGAACTAGAATCCTTTTCCCTGGAGGAATCCCAAGACATCGCTGGAAGCCAGGATAAAAGCTAAATCCAAAAGAAGTAGATTAGATTTACCACAAATGACAGAAAAAGATGCACCAATTTTAGAATTAAAGGCAAATCCAAAAAAACTGAAGAAGAGGATTTGCCACCCATCAGTTGTAGCAAAAAAAAATGCTAGTTGCAAAAATGGGTTTTTAGTTTGGACTTTTTGTTTACACATTTGCAATTTATTTATGCTAGTACTAGTTAATTTGACTTTTACCTATCCTGAGAACAAAAAATTTAAATAAAATAGATATTCAAATAGCTGTTTTCTAAAATATACCTAATTGTCTAAAAAAAATACTTACAAAAATTGAACTGCAATTAAATGTGTTAGAAATTTTTGAAGACATGCCAAAGACAGATTTGTGTGAACATCACTGAAAGTAATTTGCAGTCATAACATTTTGTGATATTTTTGGAAATAGAGTAATAGAGATTTCCTCGAAAACATGCTTATCACTTAAGCTAAATCTATTTAGATCGTGTCAAAATTCCTCTTTTCTGTGTCAGATTTTCCGCGTGTTTGTTATGGAAAATCGCACACTAACTGCGGTCGATTTGCAAACGGCGTGAGCAATTCGAATGGTAATTCAGCCTAGGCAATTCGTATAGACTGACGTTGGTACAACTTTATTCGAAATCAGTTCCGGAACAGCAATCACCGATGACAGATTTATGAAAATATTTGTTGGAAACGGCAGTTATTTTAAATATTCGCTGGGATCATCCGATTATGTAGATATTCGCATAAAAACAAGATCGTCGTCGTTCTTGAAGATTTGTTTTGCAAAAAAACCACAACCCCACCTCAGAAATAAATCGATAGTAAAGCGAAATATTTCATTAAAATTAAAACTAATCGAGACCGAAGACCCCAGACGATATCGAAAGAATCCAGAAAACAATTACATTTTATTAGATAACTTCAGTGGCAACATCCGCTAACATTTTATGTGGCTTGAATCGTTTTATGGCGATACTCTCCGGAGACCAATCATGTTTAAACTAGACCAGTCGCCATATTGAGTCATAAACCAATGACAATTAGCCATAAAACGTTTATTGCGTTAGAAGCGCGTTCAAAAACATCTTTGTATTATTAAAACTACTTCACATTTCTATGCACAAACACCCTTTTGCTTCACACAGAGGGAGATTCTGACACAATGTGAGGGAAAATTAATACGATGCAAAAATTCATTCAAGATGTTACGATCTTATGCGAATAATTGCCCCCAGTTTTATATACCCACCACAAAATCCCAATTGCTAAACTTTGATTAAAAGAACAGACTCAGTTTGCATTTCATTTTATTATACATCATCAAGCAAATTACTAATTTCTTGAAGCATTTATTTTTACCGCAAAAATTTTAAATGAGGAGCGATGTAACCATTATTTTGATATAATCGCCACCTCGAGTAAAACTTCTGAACTAGATATAATCCAACACTGAAAACTTCTCTACTTGCAACAAGTTTCCCAGAAAGAGGGCGCTAAATCACCATAATTTAAGGACAATCAATACCGAATTGATAGTGACAAAACCACTAGTGAGGATTTATCGCGATTATTCCACGTCGCTGTGGAAATTATGTGTGACTGAATAAATTTCTTCTTTTTAAAAAATTTTCAGATGCGTTTACCTAGTGGTGTAAACTAGGGGGCCCCGGGGCAAAAATATTTCGGGGCGCTTTATATTTTTAATAAAACAAAAAAAAATCTTTTCTATAAAAACTTTAAGCAAAATTACAGATAGCACAAAACATCAACAAAAATAAAATATATGTAACAGGGTGGGCCAAAAAAACCAACTATTTTTTTTTAACTTCCGACACTGAAAAATTGGTTCGTAGACACTTTTAAAAAAAGCTTTTTTAAGATGGGCTCTCAATTTTAATAGGAAAGACTCCCTCATCGCAGTTTTCCATTTTTTTTCAGTTCCATATGGCAAAAATCATATCTTGTCACTACTTGATTGTACAGGAAATTTTATTTACATTTTTTGTAGGAAATTGTACGCTCTAAAAAAGGTATCTCACAATTTTTTTATAGCTTTTACCGTTTAGAAGATATCAGAGGCCAAAATTTACAAAATTTAGCAAAAATTTCTTTTTCACTTCTAAATTTTATAACTCGTGTATAAATAAATATTACAAAGTGCATAACATACGGTTTTGTAGGAAATTATACGCTCTACAAAAAAAATGGTTTGTGGTTAATCGATTACTTCAACCATTTAAAAAAAATTGGGAATTTGGTATTAAATTTTGGTTTTTAAAATGCGAATATATTCTAAATGGTTAGAATAATTAATTAACTCCAAGAAACCTTTTTTATAGAGCGTTTAATTTCCTACAAGGCTATATGTTGCGCATTTTATAATATTTATTTATCTCTGAGTTATAAAATTTAGAAGTAGAAAAGGAATTTTTGTTAAATTCTTTAAACTTTGACCTCCGATATCTTCTAAATGGTAAGAGATATAAAAAAATTGTAGAAAAACTTTTTTGTAGAGAGTTTAATTTACTACATAAAATGTAAATACAATTTTTTTGTACAATTAGGGAATAACGAGATATGGTGAAAGGTCAAGATTTACAAATGATACAAAAACGGCAAATGACATAATAAAAAATATGGAAAATTTTTGTAATCAAACTTCACAGATGTCATCCGATAATATCGATTGTTCATCACTAATTCATCAACTAAAAGAAAAGGAAAAAGAACTACTTTGGATTAAATTGGGACTAGATAATTTATTAAAGAAGAGAAAAAAGAGAGGAATTTTGGAGACCGTCCTAACTTCAGTATTCGGCGTAAATGAGGAAGTTTACAAAGATATTGATGACCTAGACAAAAACCAACGTGACCTTATACAAGCTTCACATCATCAAACTAAATTTATGTTCCAAGCTTTGTCCAAATTTAATGACACCAAAACAAAAATTTAAATTAATTAAAAATGAAATAAAGGATTAGAAGCAATAAACAGCATGCAACATTGGTACAGCACAATAGATCACAATAAATTAAACATTCATCTAATAAATACATATCAAATTGCCAGAAGTTACTTAGATGACTTATTGGATCACTACAAGAGTTTGTTAAATATTCACGTTAATAGAGCCAATCTCTACGAATTTATTTCCCCAGCCCATATTGAAAGCATAATTTCCACGTCGTCCGAAAAGTTACCTTCTAATATAGAAATAATGTCCTATCCTATCCTCCGTACAGAAATATCCTACTCAAAAAAATAATTCACATATACGGTTATTTCACTATGTCAGAGATTTCATGCTCTTAAAGGTTAACGCGATACCACACTAAATCGAGAAAGACTCATACTGGACTTTGGAAGTTCACAATGACATCATCGCCATCGACTACAATGATATTTTACCATAAGCGATGACGAAATACAACACAGCACAAAAATATCTGACCACCAATATATATCCTCGCCATCCACTGTTCGAAGCATAGAGAACAGCCCCAATTGCGTGATCGACGAATTATACAAGAGGTCAGAGAACAACACTTGTCGAATGATTCAGAGAAAATTTACAACTTCTATCTGAAGAAAATTATACGTCGGCAATTCATGGATGTTCATCTTGCCCACAGCAACCAGAATTGCAGTAACTTGCAACGGAAATCGACAAGATATTAAACTGAACAAAACCGGCATCGTTACCATTTCTCAAAATTGTATTATATCAACCTCAAAAATGGTTTTGACTTCAAAACGCATGGCAACCTTCTCTGTTCTTGGAGGGTTTGCAAGGCCCGACGTGGTAAATTTAACTACGCTAAAATCATCCGCCCCCCTTGACACTCATGCCAACAGAATCAGTCCTAAAACCATCCGATGACCTTGCCAGTCTAAAAGAAGAGAAAGAAAAAATTGACGATCAACTGCAAGAGATAAGATGGAAGGACATCACTCACCATTCAATAATAACAAGTGTCGTCACGGTAACTGTTATTATTGTTCTAATAGTTGTCTTACTGTTTAGTATAAAACTCATCTGCCGGGTCCATAAACAGCAGCGTCAGCCCAGATCCGCCGAGAATGTCAATCAAGGAATCGAACTTCAACCCCTTAGACCAGAACATGCCCAAGTCTACGCCGAACCGCGTCGCTAGGCTCATGCAATTTTAATTTTTATTTTTTTGTTTACAATTTGTCTTACATTTAATATTTTTATTTATATTTAACTTTTGCGGGATCAGGTTTTAGTACATTGTAATGTTAGGATATCTAGTTACGTTGTTACAGGAGGTCACAACCAAGTCGCTGATACCAATGAGACACATCTACGACGCTGGTGCCGCCGCTGAATGAACCACCGAAAACAGAAGCCAATCTTGTTGAGGCGTCAATATGTTTAACCATCGTTAAACAGAGTATTTCCTTTTTTTCTGTAAAACCACAAATGTATATCAAGATGCAATAGGTCATTAACTGGGACCTATTGCTCACAGAAATTGCAACAAATATTTCAGCATGTTGAAACAATTTAAACAATATTTGGTAAGCACAATTTTGCTTACTTCAGCGGGGGCAAACTACTAGGACAGTTGCACGGTTTTCCAGCGACCGACAAAATGTATATTATTGAATCACTTAAATGTACAGAGTAGCAATTTAATATAATTTATAATTTGTTTTATATTCACTGTAAATAGTTTATATATTGTTAAGTTTTTGAATAAATAAATTAGTATAGAACGAACCCCCAGTTTTATTACTCCTGCAGTATCGAACATATGGATTTTACCATATGGGAGTTTTTCCTATTAAAATTAAGAGCTCATCTTAAAAAAGCATTTTTTGAAAGTGCTTAGAAATCAATTTTTCAGTGTCGGAAGTTAAAAAAAAACATAGTCTATTTTTTTGGCCCACCCTAATATGTAAACTTAAACTAATATCTGGTAAGTTATATTACTAACACTAAATAAAAAAAATCATATGTAAACTAAAAACAATAATTATAAATTCCATACTTAAAATGGTATTCACAGATAAATAAATAAATAAAAAGCACTCACGTTTATAATAAAAATCTTGTTCCTTACCTTGTTATTTGCAAATTCGTCAAATCGAATTTTTATCTCTTCATTTTTAATTGATAATAATGCAAGACCAAGACCACTTAATTGACCTAAACTAGATCTTAGATAGTTTTTAATAATGTTGAGTTTGCTAAAGAATCTTTCAACACTAGCCGTTGTAACAGGTAATGTAAAAAACAACAGAAATAATAGCTAAACCTCCGTTAGATTGCTTTTAAGTACGCCATATTTACTCAAAATTAAGTCAAAATAATCTTTAACAGATAAGTGTTCACTTAACTCATTTCTCATAATTGTTACCAAATTAATATACTGAGCACTAAGTCTGTTTTAATCAAATATTTGAAAATATTTCTGACAAAGAAATTTACATTTGATTTTTATTTCTGCTTTGTTATAATTTAGAATAATTTTTGAAACAAGAATATCAACGTTATCATTTTTTTTTATACTTTCAAACCTGTCATTAAATTGCCTCAACACACAATTGATTCCAAAGTTAAAAGTGTTTACTTTAAATCAAATGTTAGAGCTATCAAATCTATGGTCAGTAAATAATTCGTCAAAATGTTTTTTTTATCTTTGTTTGGCATTTTCGCGTAAAATTTGTACTAATGCTCCACGTCATCGCTAGTTCTGTAGCTCCGTCTTTGAGCTCTTCATAGCATGTCCTTACATGCATCTGCTTACACTCTGTTGCACCTGATCCAAACTGTTTACACATTCATTTAAACCGATATTTTCCTTTTGCAAAACTTTTATACCAAATTCACTTGTGTTAAAATTTTATATAAAACAATTGTGATATGTACAAATTTAAAAAAAGACTTTAGTTTTTTAATTTAACAGAAGCCTCATATCTTTCATTCTTTTTTTTGTAGATCGTAATTCTATCTTTGTCAGAGATTTAATAATATCCATAAATCTAAATTTAATTGCAGTGATAGACGAGATTCTTCCAGACCAACGAGTTAGATTTAGTTTTTTAAGAGTAATTTCCGATTCACTGGTAAAAGATGCTAAAAGATCCCACTTTTTTGCATTTATTGTTAGACCAAAAAAAGAATAAATATTTTGTAGGATGGCAAAGTATTGTCCAATATCTTTACACCCGCTACCGGCGTCATCGATCACTAAATTTAGATTGTGACTTGCACAATGAATATATTCTGCATTTCTAGATTTTTTAAAACATTTAAATCTTCTTCTGTCATTGCTGTGGCAGAGTGATCTGACAATTCAAAAAAGCCTAAAACAATTCTCTAATTTTTAAACTTTGTGGATAAATTATTTTCTGTATCCCGAATTATTTTGCATATCCGTATCACAACACGTAGTTGATTTCTTTTAGATAAATCTTGAGTTGTATCTAAAAAAAGAGAAAAAAAAGGTGCTGAGTTTATCTGCTTTGTTATTTCTGAAGTGAGTTTGGCTTTTAGATACTCTATTATTTCATCCTATATAGTAGGGGTAAGGTACCGAACTGATTCAGAAGGAATGTCTACCATCTTCTTTATTACATTATCTCATTATCAAGCTGGAAAAGAAATTTCCGTTAAAATCCTCTTGAGAAGTTCGGTGAGCCGAAAAGATAATAAACATTTCGCAAAAAGTAACGTAATTTTGAATAGCTTTTGTAAAACCATTTTCCAAAAAGATACTTAAAACCTAACTTCTTCTTCAATTCTTTTTCAATTTCGGTTCTAAATAGGTAAAATAATATTGATTCCGTTACTATTCAAAATAAAAACAATTTATCAAAAAGATTAATTTGTTTACTTTGTGTTAAAATTGTCTTTTTTGCAGTTGGGTTTTGTTTTATTTCGTGAGTTCAAGTTTAATAAATTTTCTAAATAAAGTTCTATCTCTTTTTTATTATGACTGGTTGTAGAAAAAATAGTGTATGCAATACGTATTTAATGACTATTCGATTATTATTACTTATTATTATTTAACGTCATACTTATTATGGAAGAAAAAAGACATATGTTAATAAAGAAACTAGTCTTGAGAGATTATATTTATGTTAAAATTTATTATGTTTATTACTTGTATGAATATCAATAACTTATCATTATTTCTTTGAATTTATGATATTTTCGCTAAGAATTTTGAATGAAGGCGAAATGAAGCGATATACCTAATATAGGTATATAATAATCACTACTTCGATGTAAGCGCCACCTTGACTAAAGCTATCCAACTAGACTCAATCCCACACTGGAATCTATCCACTTGTAACAAATTTTGCACATAGAGGGCGCCAAATTACTATTAGAAAACACTTTATTATTGATATTATTTATTATTTATACAATTATTTAATGTTTAATTTATTTCAGAGTATTTATTTACATCCATTGATCACTTATAGTACTAGAACATTCATGTCTTAATTAAATTATAGAACAAAAACAAAGTGAAAGGAGTAATCAATGAAATTCTTGAACTAAAGAATTTCACACACCTTGATCACTATCAAGGCGTTTCTAGTAAACGTTTGAACTTGACCTTAAGAATTTGCGATAAGAGTCACACACTGAAATGAATAAATAAATTCAATAAGATATTGAAAGGTATTTTTTATTATACAAGAATTGTAATACTGTTGAAAGTTAATTTTTTCATTTATTAGTAGAAAAGTGGTATGACTACTCTTTATTAAATCAGCAATTTAAATAGCGAGTCATGTCCTGTCGAGCAATAGTTTAATATCTAGTTTGAACCAGGTATAAAAAAAATAATTTAATGTTTTAGTCTCTGTTATGACAGTTTTTAGTTTGCAACAAAAAATTGTTTATTGCCATCAGATTTATTTGCATTTTGAAATTTAAGGTAACAAATATTTATGTTCAAAAAAAATATATACTGCATGTTACTAGTTCTTATCTTTCTGGTACATACTAGATTCACTTGATACAAACAAAAGTAGAAAATTGTTTTTCTCAGTTCTTTGTATCAAGTGATGGAGAAAATAAGTATTTTTTTAAAGTTTGCTCAAACTTTCCATTCCGTAAGTTTTTAGAAAATATTATATAATTATTCTTAATGATGTAACTGTTCTCAAATATACACAAAAGAATTATTTTATTTAAATATAGATGCTCTATTACGTAAGATTAAGTTTCCTTCATTTTGCAAATTTTTGAGAAAGTTTGTAATTAAGAATGTGAGGAAAAATAAGGGTCAACACACATAAAAATGTTAAAAATAGAAATTTTTTCCGCGTAAAATGTTATCTTTTTTAATTTATCTTTTTTTTGAGACACAAATAGAGCACAAAATGCGCATCATTGCAATTGCTATCAATGTAAAATAAGGGAAAAGAAATATCAGACGCATTTTCCGTTCTACTTCTATTTATATGCTTATCAGACACTTTAAAATTGTTAAAAATATCGAGCGATTAAAAAAATTATCTGAGGAGATCCCGGAAGAAAGAGATAGACCAAGCCGTCTAAAACTGCATTGTGGTTCAATCTAACTCTTAAATCTGTTAAATATTTGACAAACTTTATTATAGGTAGTGTTAAAAATTTTTTTTAACATAAAACGCAAAATATTCACTCTTCTTTTATATACAGATTACATAAACAAATCCAACTGTTTTTGGTCTATTTTGAAAATTTTTTTTAAACTTGATATAAATAAAAACAGGTTTTATGTGTTAAATTATAAGAAAAAAATATAAATTGTAGACTTTTTAGAAGCATACGTCTACCACAAGACAATGAGTTTACGTCATCTTTCTAAATTTTAGATTAGAGCATTTAATTAGTAAGCTTCGGTGCTGGAGAGTTTTGATTAAACGACCAGGTAATTAACCGGTGTAATCCAGCGAATTGCATGTTAGTCATTCAACTGGTCTACTGGTCAACTGGTGTAGACCAGTTGAATATATATCATGCAACCCTCTGGATTACACCGGTTAATTATCTGGTCGTTTAATCAAAACTCTCCAGCACCGAAGCTTATTAATTAGTAATATTTAAAACAAACTGATCTGATCAAAAAAATCTCGTAATAACTTCAAAACTGCACAAAATTTTTTTTTTTTTGACTTTTCGTATCAAGAAAATCCAGTTCTTAATTGTGAGAGCTGAAGGTGATAGTTATTAATTCTAGAAATATTAAAAAAATGTAAAAAAATCAAAAATATTTTTAGAATTAATATTGCATTCCGCTTCTACATTTTTTCGACATTCTTATATAATCAACTTCTACATTTTTCTAAAATTACTTTTTAAATGTTAACTATTACCTTTGGCTTTTAAAATTTTTTAAACATCGTATTTGACTAAATTTAAGTTTTAATCTCAAATTAAAACATCTAACAAAGGTTTTACATTTAAAAAAAAATCGAAATTGGACCGATATTTTACAAAGAGATGAGGCACCTATAGTTTTTGGTAATCTAGTTACAAAACCACTAGTTGGTTTTACAAATTGAAAGAAAATTAAACAAAATTAAAATAGCTTATAAAAAGGATACAAAAATTCAGAAAAATAAAAAAAAATAAGAAAAACTTTTAGATTAGTGTTGGAACAAACACAAAAATACGACAGAAAAAGAAGAGAACAAGAAGAAACAGTAAGAGAAGAAAAACAACGTCAAGCAAAAATAGAGAAAACAAAAAACAGTTGTTATTAGTGATAGGATTTAGTCAGGTTGTTCATGAGATAATCATCATAAAAAATAGCCGAATTTTTAAGAAGCGGCAGATAAAGTAACAAATTAGAATGATATCACAATTTAGTGTGAGACGTGAGTAACTAACTAACTATAGACATTGAGTAACGATCTTTTATTCGAAATCAGTATAATAACTGAATTCCTGAAATAAATAATTAGAGCAAAAAATATTAGTCATTATCCACTGCGTTAGAAAAAAAATTTCAGAAGCGAGAAAATAATTAGATTCGTTTTAAGGTTTTTAAAATAATTTAATTTAACATTATTATTAGTAGATCTTCTTGGTGTGTCAAATAAAACTTAAAACATCCACTAAAGCCAAACACAACCCTTATTCTCAGATAGGAATTAATCTGTTTTAAAACTGAAATTAAAACAGTTTTAATTTTTACTTGAGAATGACAACTTTGTTACCAAAACGCGCGTCCTGTTTAGTGTTTTATGTTTTATAATAGAAAACAGCGTTCAAAAAGTAGAAAAGATAGTAATTTCGTTTACATTATTTATATTTATCGGTTGTTTCGTCTTCTTTCTGAGACAAGTTGCCAGACTTTCTATACTTAATATTTGAGTATAGTCTTCTATATTTGAGAAAAATATTCTGTCTTCTATGTAGATATGTACCTATATTTAATATAGAAGATGAATCTTTCGTATTTTAATACGTTTATAAAAACAAACAATCCGGTAACTACATACATAATCTGGCAATTTAAAAACAAACATCTGGCATCAGTCAATCAGGTAGAAATAAAATTCTCTGTATTTTCCTAAAGAGGCTAATGCTAATGCCAAATGTTTGTTCTCGGTTTTTCCAGTACAAGATTAGAGATGTTGTACACCGTAATAATAGCTTCAGTAGGGAGTCTTACAACTTAAAGTAATTATTTCTATTTCTCATAGAAAAAGTAGAAGACTTTTTATTATTTACGAGTTTTAAATTGGATATTTTTATTATACATATATACAACTACATTTTATTTTAAAAAAAAGTCAAAATTGTGAATGTAAAATCAAATTGTTACATTATTTACTAATTTGCGATTTCAATTTTCCAATCCTTATCTTTTTTTAAATACAAGACACAAAATAACTTAGAAATATTGAAACAAAATTTTTAAAATTTTTCGATAAATTCCAGCAGTTTTTCTACGGCACGTTTACAACATTCCCGCCGCCAACTTTAACCCAAAATTTAAAACAACACACGATAACTCGCTCACTTGAACCCTCTTATGCAATCAAAATTAAATCAATAGATAACAATCCTCATGTGCGTCAGCGAAATCACTTGAAAAAATCAACATAAAAGATAAATTATAAAAACAAATCTGTACCAAAATCAAACTCTAAATACCACTAATTACAGAAAATAAATCCAGAATTAAGGAAATGACGTCCGTGATTGACACCTGCCCTTATCATTGACATCATTAATACTTAAACTTTGATTTCGATGATCTTTTCACAATTTTGAAACCTTCCTTACTTCCGAATATAAATAGATTTCTGTTTTGAATTGTTACTCAGTCCAAACAAAAATATTGCTCCGATTGCGCCACAAGTTATCATTAAACTTATTTAAGCGTAAGTAAATAACAAGTGTCCCAAATTTTACAGCCGCAGCAGGCCAGGTGTGACTGACTATCTTTATAAAATTTAATAAATTTTGAGAGATTTTGCGAATTTGGACTTTGTTCAAAAAAAAAAAAACAAAATAAATTTATTGCGAGAGAAGTTCACCTAGACGAGTTATGAAATATTTATATTTTTGTTTACAAATATAATATTGACACATTTTTTTCTACAAAAATTTATGACTGTAATGAACTTTGTTTATGCGGATTTTCAAATTTGGGAAAAGCAGTTTCGTAATTTTCGGATACTGCGAGATTTATTCTGATTGCATAGGCTGACTGGCTCAAAGCTCCACAACCATGCATACCTATTTACCCTAACTTACTGTTTTTTAACTTTCTCTATTATTTGTTTAAAATAAGATCTTTAATAACAAGTTGAGTTACCAGAGAAGTGATGATTACCAAAATTTTTGTAAAAATATTGGTGGAACTAGAGTTAGTCGGTATTTTCCGATTTATCTCTCTATAAATGTGATAGTGCGTGATTGCCTTTACGACGGGTCTACTCTCAGAAAGGCAGGGCCACACCAAGCTAGTGTTCCAGTATTACCCATGTTGTGTGACACAGTGAGTTGCGCCCCAGTGCACGTTCCTACAAGTTCAGACAGGTTCATTGTATGGTATCCACAACCGATCGATAATCTCGCATTACTTCCGAAATATACGTGTTTGTGTGCTTTTTAGATCCTTTCAAAAGCTATGGGCTTAAATCAAGGTAAATACATCCCACTCACACCATTTCACCGGTTGAAAATCAATGGAAAATTACACCGATTGTTTATCCTCTAGTGTAAATACTAGTGAACTGGTCCTAGTCCCCTCTTAGGACCAGTTTATTTTTATCGAATTGGTATTATTAGAGCCGTGACGCACATTTGGCAATGAAAATCAATCTAAAGACCATATATCCTCCAGGATACTTATAAATTTTCTCTTGTTACAGAGTTTTAACCCGACACACCTCCAAGTACCAGCGGTTGGTCCAAGAGTGGTCTACAACAGCCACATGCTAAAACTGCGGCTGGTCTCCACTCATTTCCTTAAACAACCATAGATTTGCGATGTGTCGAGATAGGGATATGAACCCTTAAGCAACTGATCATTGCCGTACTAGTGCATGCTATTTTTCATAACAATCTAGTTTAACTTAATACATATTTTATACAATTTTAATCTTCTGTTCTGCGGAATTTGTGTTCTCATCAAAACTGCTAAGTAAGTAGTCACTTACGCAACAACTTCTATTCCTATTCCTACTACGCAATTACCAAAACAACCCTTTCCTCAAGAGTATCTTTGTACTAGGTGCTGTAGTAACTCTTAGGAAACGCTAAATTTACTAAAATTGAAAGACCGGTAATTTTCCGATTGATATTTCTATTATTATCACGAGCATGTGCAAGGCTACAATATATTCCCAATAAATAAACAGCGATAAATTATAAAGATTAGTTGCTCGCGCTACATACAGTTACAAAATTTAGATCAGCTCTAATTAATATCGATTGTGTCTAAAAATAATCTCATTAAAAAATTAGGACAAAACAAGCTTTTTACTAAAAATAGCAACAATTATGAAAGAAAATATTTACTTTGTAGTAACAGTGTTTAACATCTTGAATTTGGAACTTTGACATAACTAAAGATAGCAGTTGCAATGTTTTTTGGCTTGAAACCAAAGCAAACGAATCCTAGTTGATTTCGTTGTTTTTTCCAGTATTCCCACGCCGATACAATGAAAGGTCCAACCCGCAAAGAAGACTCCGGACCAATAAAAGATTTCGGCAAGAAAAAATCCACACCAATTCCAACAAGTTTCGACGAAGCAAAAGCATCATGCAAAGCAAGGAAACGAAAAGAACGTCAAGAGAGCATCAGCTCGTTATGCCAAGAACGTAAAGTAATCCGCTCAAATTCAGAAGAGCGTCCCACTCAGAAGAAATACCTCGAAAATAAAACAATCAGAAGAGTATCCAGCAGTGAAGACTTCCAAAAATCCGATCCAAAAGCTGTCACTCTAACCCAATTCGTCGAACGTAATTCCTCACCAATCCGCTCGGAGATCATCCTCATCTACGACGAGGATTGCGAACACGAAAAGAGAAGATC
This sequence comes from Tribolium confusum, assembly GCA_029207805.1. Lineage (NCBI taxonomy): Eukaryota > Metazoa > Arthropoda > Insecta > Coleoptera > Tenebrionidae > Tribolium > Tribolium confusum. The sequence continues at coordinate 6,977,028 of JALGAY010000004.1, forward strand.
GCATGAACGCTTCTCCAAGCCTCTAGCCCTCAAGAAAAAATCACACAAAAGCCGGCGACCTAAACTCCGGCCTAAACCGAAATTCAAGCCGGAAATCACACACGAAAAAGAAGAACCGGAGTTTCTTCAACTCCATCGTGAGGAGAAAGAAAGATCGCCGAGTCCGGTGAGACAGTTTTCGCCAGATTTGGACCTCACGACTCTTCATGAACAAGTTGACTGTTCTGAACCGCTTCTCTCCTGTGCTAACCACCAAATTGATGAAGACACAGAGACGCTTCCGGGGCTTTCAGTTGCCTCAAATCGGTTGTTATCGTCACCGAGAAATTCGATTATTGCAACACATAGAATCTATCTAGATCCTGATATACAACAAGCCAATTTTGAACTGGAAATTAAGTCACAGAATCCGCTTGAATTAAGATTGCAGAAGATCAGCAAGCAAATTAACAGTACCAAGAAGAAGATTAAGAAGTTTGAAACGGAGTTTGAGACGAAACATGGATATAAAGTCTCGCATGCAGATAAGTTGAATGATAAGAATATCAGGAAGTTGTATTTAGAGTTGAGTAAGTTGAAGAAAGAGCAAAAGCAGTTGGTTGATGTTTGTCCGAATGTTGTGAGCGAAGAAGAAGATGTGAAGCAAATCTCTGGAAGGAATTTTCAAGAGACGCTTAACGATATTGAAAGAGTGAGTATAACACAGTTTTATTTTCGTTATCTTCATTGTGTTTTTGTAGAGATTGGCTCAAAAACGAGATGCTGTAAACAGACCGATGGTTCTTGAGCAAATGTCAAATGAAGAACTAATTGAAGAAAAAGTTGCTGTGCAGAAAGCTCTTCTTTACTTGGAGTCAATCCACGGTCGTCCTGATAACAAAGACGACCGGAATTTAGCACGTCCAATTTACGACAGATACCGGATTTTAAAACGCATGATAAGTAAGATCCAGTCGAATACTTCTGGGAACGAACTGGCAACAATCCACGAAGACGAAACGATGAATTTCATTACGTCTTTTACGCCTCAAGTGAGCGAAATCGATTCGGAAAAATCGTCAGTACTAACTAGCACTGATAGTAGCGATACTGATACTTCCATCAGTGAAAATCTTCATTCTTTGACGAAATTTGAATTGATTGAGCAACACAGAGTTGTATCTGAGGAGAAAAAGGAGCTGCGAAGGACTATTAAAATGTTTGAAGTGGAAGTACAACACAAGACTGGTAGAATGGTGCAGAAAGAAGATAAGTTACCGATTGATCATATTTATATTGCTTATAAAAAAGTCAAAGCTAAGCTCAAGTTGCTGGATGCTTTGGTTGGAAAGCAAATTTAACAAGTTTTATCTGTATTTAATGTTTGCTAAAGATGGTAGAAATTGTTTATTCATATTATATGTGCTGTTACTGTTTTTTATTATTAAGAATTTTTATTTCTCATTTTGAGTAGGTTTGTAGGCAGTCAATGAAATAAACTATACCACAAAAACAACGATCTCTACTTTCCTCGGTCATTATCATAATATTTCCATTGTCCTTTTGGAGTTTGAGGAACATAAATCGAGATTAAGCGCCATAAGAACTCCATGTATGAGTTGTCTGTCTTGTGGTGTCAATTGGAATTGCTTGCATATTATATTCTCCTTTTTCTTCTTCTTATGAATTTCTTGTTTCTTCTTCGTCAATTCATTACATTTATAATTTTCTCTATGAAATAATATTGTTCTGTTCTTCATTACTCTTTGCTATTATTTATTCTGCTGTGTAGAAGTGAATCATCAGTGGTTGACTATGGCAATGTGGGCAATTAATCAATGGTCTCGTAATATAAAAGGGTAATCTCTTGGTATTCTGGATTTGTTACGGAGAGTGAAGAACCACAGTCCCTCTGGCATTTAGGCCTCAGGTTAGGCCCACTGTACCATCTCTTCTAGAGCTAGATTCCACACCTCATTTTAACTATTTATACACAAAATAACAATTTCAAATTTGTTGTATCTGTAGAATTTTGTACGAAAAACATTTTTTTTTGTTGAGAAGTTCTATAGATAATTAATGATGGAAAAAACCGAGTAATTATAAGCGATAAAAGGTAAGTAATAAAACACAGTAAAACTATTTGTACTTAATGTTTATTCGGTGTTAACATTTACAACAAAATACATACAACGGCTTTACATGACTATTGTATAAACATATTTTTTCTAAATTCCGAGCCTTTGCTAATCTACGAAAGTAGAAAAAAACCTTTAAAAAAAACATAAAAAGGAATGTTAAACATAAAGAAAATTGCACTTAATTGAAGCCCATGCTTTCTGGAACCAGCCATTTAGTATAAAATTGCACAAACACAACAAATACATAATACTTTTCAGAAATACGTAGCTTGTCCTTCCTTTGTTTAATATCTAAGGTTAAGTCTTGGTGAAACATCATTATACATTTACATAATAAACAATTATTTATTAGAATAATATAATTCTAAACATTCGAAGGGCATCTACCATTCATATTAAAATTACGAAACATAACAATAATGGCACAAACAAATATTTAAAAATAATAATAAATAATTTAATTGTTAAGTTCTAAAATATTACGATTTTCCAAAGACTCCTTCAACATATGAAACAATTGAAGCTGTTGTTCAGGTTTCAAATACAACACTTGCGACAACAATTTTTGAGGACTATCAGTTTGGATGAAGCTCGTGATGTAAACATTGACAAAAGTTGCCATTAAAAATTGACAGTCAAAACGATCCATTATACCCCCATGTCCAGGAATCACATCCCCAAAATCCTAAACACAATCAAGAAATTCCACAAAATTCTACCAATCCAGATCACTAAACAGCTCACACACATGACCGATTTAGTTCTTTTTTAATATTGATATTTGAACAGAGATTTGTAGCCTTGACGTGTGCGCATTGTTTGCTGATTTGGATATTACCTATTCTGACATCCGCACTACACTGTCATTTGTCACAAAATTTTTGAGAATCTAGCTCATGACTATCCCTGTTTTTTGGTTATTTTCGGATAAAAAACTTAACTCAAAAATGATATTGACAGTGCGGATGTCAGACAAACAGACACTTTACCTTTATTTTAAACGCTCTTTTAAATCCTGACGCAAAAAAGCCTCCAAAAGGCCCAATCACACTGCTAAAGAGTGACAAAGACAGTGAATGTAGTACGAAAGGATAGAGATAAATAGTCTTCGATACACCAAACTACAAAAAACGTTAAAAGTTTTGTCCAAATTAGAAAATTTGGACTTACAACACCCAATAAGCCTGAGAGCCAACTAGGTAGACTGTATTCAGTTGGCCTAAATAGGACACTCGGTTCACATTCCATCGTCATACGACCCAAAGTTTCGCTATATTCAATCGGACATACGAAATATGGATATTGACACATAACGTAAGATATCTGAAATTGGTAATTGAGATCATGTGGTTGTATTTGCACCAATTAATTTTTGAGACAATTGACGAGAGTTGGTTGATTGAAACAAATGAATAATGACAGATATTTTTCAATTTTGTAGCAAGTGGGTATAATTCTGGGATGAGTTAGATAAAACTGACAATTAATTGTTTTGATTTGGAACAATCTAGTATTGAAAACAAGATAATTAGGATTTTTTACACAATATTTTATACGAAAATTATTTGTTTTAGTGTCTTATTAAAACAAACGATGCACTTTTTGGGATTGCTTACGCAAATGCTAAAAACACAAACAAAATTCTTCTTTCGCTAGGAAACTTAAGGTGGCAATAAAATAAAGAAAATTTTTTGTTTCAAAATTCTAGAAATTAATTATTTTCTATTGACGTCTGTTATAATATCACAAGTACTACATTCGGAAATTAGTTGAATTAATGTACGTGTGGTAATAATCAAGAGAATCGCTGTGACAAATATTTTTTTGTGCTAATAAATTTGTAGTTAATACGATTACCTCTTAAACAATAAGTTTTTTTGCTATAATTAATAACCATAAAATCGAGCATATAAATGTTCGTCAATTTGATCCAATTTAAATTGTTTAATTCCGCTTTTCTGGCATTAAATTAACAATTGAAATATTGAAATGATAACGACGAGTTTAAAGACGATTTTAATGCCTATATTAGAAAAATTCCGATTAAAAAAAAACAGTCGTCAATGTCAAATTTGACAGAATTACAGTATTTTTCTTGCCAACTTAATCAGTATTTGTTGATCACACTGTAATAATATAAAATTTAAATTAGTTTGTGTATCACAATAGCAGATAAATTATAAATCTCTCATAACTGAAATAAACAAGTTAAAAATAAATCACGTTACGCTTTCGTTATTTTGCGGAAATACTTTAATTATATTTTTACAACGTAATGTATCAGAAACAAGTATAAATTAAATATATACTCGAACTTTGATCAAATCATTTTCCGTTAAAATATTAAAATAGTCTCAAGAGGATTACGTTGAGTGATTCGAAAATTTTATTCAATATTAATAAAAAGATAAATTCCATACGGTTTTGTAAACTCTGATAAAACTCACTCAAAAACACTTGATAATTTAAAAAAAAATGCAAATTATTAGCAACGAGAGCAAAGAAATTGGTGATCCAAAAAACTAAAATATTATTTTACTTCTTGTTGGACCTTCTTGGTGTGTAGAATAAAACGTAAAATACACCCAATAGCACCAAACAATTTCACGTTGTACGACGTACATTTTGATAACAAAGTTGTTATCCTCAAGTGAAAAATTAAACTGATGTAGAAGTGAAATTGTTTGGTGCTATTGGGTGCTTTTTAAATTTCGTTTTAAAATATTATTAATAAAGTAGTTTAATTCTATTTTAGATTATTCATAGTTCAATATCACGCGATTTTAGATATGAAAGATAAGAAAATCAATTAATCATAGTAAATGTAATGTCATCAAAAAAATAACAGTAAAAATTCCTAAAAACTGTTGTAAAATTAATTGCCGACTATAAAAAAATCTCATTTGTTTTAATAAACGCCGTGTATTCAATAAACACAGCAATTTGTAGCAATTAAAAAAATCTAGAAACTATTTTTATGACCTAGGATAACAGTAGAAAAACACCAGGTTTTTTTAATTAAGTAATATTGAAATATTCTATTTTTACTCATAATCGCAAAATGGTGTTTAAAGTAATTTTCAGATATAACATAACTAGTCATATAATTATTATCAATAATATTATGACATTCGAATTTTCGAAAATTCGACTTTAACCACGATTATTATGTATATAATAGCTATAAAAGAATTTAATGTGGATTAAAACTCCATTGTTGCATACTTTCAATGCAGTAAGAGCAATCAACGCTTATTTATTAAGCATTTTTTTTATAACTTACAGAAATTTGTAATGGAAATGAAAGACAGATGTTTAAGTCATCTGATAATATAGGTGACACAACACGCAACGTTAATCCCTAAATTGCTTATAAGTATGGTCCGATAATAAATTAAAAAAATTGAATGTATTCAAAGACGTTTTCTCTATAATATTATATCACGGTTTACAATTCGTAAGTGTTGAAATAAGAAGCCAGTACTTCGTTTCGAAATAGTACAGAGATTTATTCAAAATAAATAAAATATTGTTTATGGAGAATTAATCACACAAAAAATGCTATAAACATTGAAAACTTTTTTTTTATTTTCTAGCCATCGTATTCAGTTGGTAAAAGTAACATTTCAAAAGTGTGAAAATACGGAACGACTTATCCAATTGTACTCGGAAAAAAAAAACAATTTTATGCGAATTATTTTGAAAAAAACCGACTCTTCCTGTAGTGAAAATCGTTTTTTTTTGAAAATAAAAGAGTCAAAAATGCTAAATAAATAGAACAGTACGTTAAGTATCAAGAACGGTAAGAACATTTTTCCTATCTTAAACTGTAAAATGTTCTTACCGTTCTTGAAACTTAATATACTATTACTCAGCAAGCTACATATTCTAAAAAAATATGTTGCTTGTCATTGTTTCACATAAAGCCCTTTAACTGCCAAATAATAAAAATACTAATCATGTCCCAAATTTTATTTTTAGAGATATATATATTTTTAATTTCAAATTTTTTTCTAAAATACCGAATTTTAAAAATTAAATAATTTCCCTATGACGTAATAAAGAAACTTTTTTGTTATTGGTTTAACAACACGTGCTGGATCATACGTATTTCACCATTTTTGTTGCAATGTCACAGTTTTTAAAATAAGCCAAAATGACATCTTATACAGGATGTCCCAGAAAAAACGTTATCATAGAGCAACCTGAGATTACAACAAGAGGATTCAACCTGAGATATTTAAAATCAAACAAAGCGATTTATCGCAAGTTTCCAATATACCAATTTGCACCATTTAGGAGCTAGAGGGCGCCAAAGTTAGAAATTAAAATTTGTCTTTTGGTGAGCTATATCAATTATTACAAATTTGGCCGTAAAATTTACATTTTCGGTTTGACGAAACTTTAAATAAGTTGTGTTTTAGAAAATTTGTTTAATTATCTTGTAGTTTCTAAGATATTAATTTTTTAAGGCAAGCTTCTGTGGCGTCAACTACCGCTTTAATCAATTTTAGACCCGAGATGACGTCACAGCTGAATAAAAAAAAACAGGAATATCTTTCGAACCGTTGACTAGATTCATGTCTAGCAAAGACTGATTTTTTTTTAAATTATTTTTCAAAATTGATTAGATATTTTTCAAAAAAATTAAAAATTACCGAACTGCTCCTTTTAGTTGTGCCTTATTCACATTGTTTTGTTACGCTATATGATAAATATAATTGTCCTATAATTTAGTTGTTATCAGTTGATAACACACATTTTATTATTTTTATTTAGATTTTTATCATTTATTGTGCTGTATTTCTGATTAAAATAGTGCTTCACACTTTTGAATCACCTGATATTTCCAGAGTTTATAAAAATTAATATAAAAAACAATTTTGACCATTCAAATTATCTAAAATTGCAGAGATTCTCCCTCTTCTGCGGCAAACCTAAATTGATTTCCTTCGAATCACCAGATATTAAAATTGAATAAAATTTTTTAATTATAAGCAAAAAATACATTTTTAAATTTATACTTTTATTTAAAAAAATTCATAAACAAAATCCGACCACGTCTGTATATTTCGCAAATCAAAATAAACCAAAGATAAAAAATCCCACAAATGTTTGTGAAATGTGATTAAAACTCTAAACTGAGTAATTATGTATAATGCTGATTAAAAAGCGAATTTTTACACAATGTTTCGTTTGAAATTCAATGAAGAAAAATTAAAATTACAAATCTGAATTTTCTAAAACTTGTAATACACGATTGAGGTCAAAAACCGTTTACTGTACCATGACTTACCAAAACTCCAAAAACAACTGTAGAAATTCCACCTCCAATAAACCCTTCCCATGTTTTTTTCGGTGACAATTTGATAAGTGGCGTTTTTCCAAAGAAAAATCCAAAAACATACGCCATTATATCATTACAAATAATCATACTGACTGGAACTATAAACCATATAAGTCCTTCAAAAATATTTTTAATAATTAAATAAGACTGGGTGACTACAATGAGCAAGGCGACATGAGTCCAAGCAAAAAGGGAGAATTGTTTCATGTAATATTTCTTGACTAGACTGAGCACAAACCATACAAAGCCCCCACAGTAGAGACAAAACGAAATAAATCGATGATATGTCACAAGCCATCTCAAAAAATCCTGAAATTTATTATTACAAATTTTTTTATTCAAAATTTGGGGTACTCACAGTCCTGTTTATTGCCACTCCAAAGTAATCAACGAGGTTTTCCCCGTAGAAAAAATAATTCGAAGTCATGAGAAAATACCACGAGAGTGACCTAAACCAAGGAAGACCATGGATGCGGTACACAGCATACCCTATATTAATAATTTCTTGGAAACATTTAACTTGTACAATTAAAGTCTAAAAACGAGAACTCCAGTTAAAAAATATATTCCTGAAGGAGGCTATACAGTTATCATTAAAGCAAGGGGTCCCCCATAGATCACGACGAGAAAAAATGAGATCATCAATAAACTGAAAATGCCCCTCACTACCCAATTGCGCCATTTTTCGGGCAAGTCCTGTAGGAAAAATTCGAGAACTGAGGGGGCCTTGTCAGTGCCTGTAGGCACAGCTTTCGACAGGTTTACATTGGCACCGAGCTTATCGTCTTCACTGTCCACCTAGGGCCCCAAAAATGAACAATTTTGATTACTGTCCCCGAATTTTAATTAGATTAATTGGGAACTGGATTACAAGGATTTTGGAAATGTAAACAAGTGTGTGAATCAGCGAAAATACGAATAAAAAACAGATTTTCAGTACTTACATGGTCACTTTCAGCAGATTCGGGGGCTTTGGCATCGGAGTCTTTCCGTTTTCTCAAATCGGACATAATAAACTAATTGAATTAAATTTAGGAACGCACGGCGATTCCGGTGTTATTGCAATACAGAATTTACCTATTTAAATATCAAAATCAATAACAAAACCTTGAATTTAGGTTAGCACAGCAGCACCATCTGTCAGGTAGTGACAAGAAGCAGTGAGCGCCATTTTTGTTTTTAATAAGTTACCTTCACATTTGATTTCTTTTTTATCATTTTTTTTAAATTGCTTTATTATTAATTACAAAACGCGATTCGAGTACAAGGTGCAAGTAAAGTAACTGATATGACTCAACAGTATGGAAATTTATTTTTATTGACTCTGTTTTACAAATAAACTAATTTTATGTATCTACTTTGTAACACATTTTTTAAATGAAAGTATTTCACACTTTAATGTTTACACTCTCAATACAACAAATGTTTTCTTTTTTTGAATTTAGTGGGCATAAATTGAGTCATTTGAACACTTGCGGTCAAGGAAAGCGAGCAAAAAATGATCGAGTTGCGTGCGCATTCAAAAAATTTTTAAATTGGGTGGAGAAGTGTGACGTCAAAAATCCGCGAAAATTTGAAGTACTGTCATTTTAAAAACATACTTTAAAAATCGCTTTTATTGCACTAATACATAAGATTGAAATTAAAATAACTAGACCGAATATAAATCACATATGGAACCACAAATAAGGTATAAAAACACTCTTTTTCAAGACTCTAGACATTCTAGTTTTAATCCAGTCATAAGTTACAAATAATTCTCGCATAATTGGGAAAATAATCCAAAATAGAAATTACAATACAAGCTTTGTGATGTCAAAGTCACCCGAAGAGCTGTAAACCAATTAGCGAAGATGACCGAGTACATAAAATTATCAATCTGCGCATACAAATAAGAAAGAGTTTAGACAAATTTGAAAACATTTCAAAGTTCAGTGACTTCATTGACACTTTAGTGACATTTTTATCACCAACTGTTTTGTATTAACGCAAAAGTCCTTAAAGATTAAATAATTAACTTTTTTACTTAAAAATTACGTAAAACACGCAAAGTAGAAAAAATAGCATAAAAAACTTGTTTTTTAGTCATTGTGGCACTCATTCTTTATAAACTTGAATTCGTGCCACAAAGATGACTTTTCAAAATGCGTTCTTTAATATACTATTAAACAATTAAAAGATTTACAAATAAAATTGTATCTAATATTGTTTATATCTTTGTTATTTTGAAATTTAAAAACACAAAAATGTTTTTGTTTAAACAAAATCGCGATATATTTCGTTTAATAATTAATTGTAAATAAAATTACGCAACTTTAAAGCGGCGGTGATGCGCGCTGTTTGAGAGCTGCTGCAGGACTGATTCAAGAAAGGAAAATATCGATAAATTTGCAAAAGACCACAAAAAATGTCTATTATATCACCGAATGTCGAAACGCCTTTGTGTTTTTGAGTAAATCATCACATTATGCAAGCAATTAGTTCCAATAGTAGTAAATCAATAATGAATTTACAAAGCCACCTCTGGATTTTTTTTCAAATTTTCCAAAATCTTGAAAAGAAATATATCAAAACAAGTCAAACACTGAAACAAAGTAGAATTTTTTTGCGTTTTTATTTTAATAATTATTAATTTACGTAAACAATTAAGAGAAATTTAGTTTTAACTACATTTTTAATACACTTTTAGGTGCACTTTATGTCACTTTGAATAATAATTTGAATATCGGTCACCAAGTAAGCGAATAAAATGTCCAACATTTATTCGCCATAAGATGCACCAAGAATGTAGTCCTGAGGCTGCCGTGTGACGTCACGTAAAAACGGTGAATTGGTTTCAGTACTTTTTAAACGCGCTGAATGTAAAATGCGCGCGCATTATGGTCATTTGTTTTTTACTCTCCCTTGACTCTGGCAAATGACGCAAGACATTTGATTCGTTGATTTGAACAACGCGGTTAAGATGGCGCTGATAAAATATTTGATTAATAAATAATGCCGTGACCTTAAATAAATTACAATGAAATACCAATAATATTGTCTAAAGTCTAAGCAAAACAATGAATTCAAATCACTGTGCTAATTTCTAGTGTAAATTTGTTTCGTGTCTGTCAGTTTGACATTTGGTGCATAGGTTACGTTCGAGTCAGCTGTCAAGTTGACAAATTTCCAGTTGTGGGCGCCCAAAACTCAAACATTTCGTTATAAATACAACTCGATTTATAAATAATCCGATGTGAGCCAGTTGTGACGGTTATCTTGGCTAAATTACGTCCCGGGAATAAAAAACCACTTTGACAGTTCAACCAGCAAGTGACATGTTATCATAAACAGAAAAATAATATGAATACTGATCTACAAAGAAGACAAGATGTTAAATACGATTCAGCGTCGAATATCTCGAATTCGAATGGAGACATTTGTCGAATATGTCACTGTGAGGCCGATATTGATAACCCCCTTTTGTCTCCCTGTTATTGTTCTGGTAGTTTAAAATATGTGCATCAATCCTGTCTTAGACAATGGCTAGCTGCTTCCGATACTCGGTCATGTGAGCTGTGCAAATTTAGTTTTATTTTACAAACGAAAATCAAACCATTATCTGAAGTGAGTATTTAGGGGGCTTTATACAAGTGTTACGGGGCTGCTTTCTAGTGGAGAACCCTGGAAATGAGCAGTGTGGAGCGGAGACGACTGCTGTGTGCCATTCTGTTTCATTTCGTCGCGGCTGTGTGTGTTATTTGGTCACTTTTTGTGCTTATAGATAGGGCAGCTGAAGAAGTACAAAAGGGCCTAATCGGTCAGATTTTTCTCCTACCAATCAACAGATTTTAACGAATTTGTTACAGCTTGGCCTTTTTGGACTAAGTTAGTTGTTGTTGCTGTTGGTTTTACAGGTGGTGCTGTTTTTATGTACATACAATGCAGGCAGTACTTACATCTTTTTGCAAGGTGGAAAGCACACAATAGGTAACAAAAACATGTTTAAACATTTTTTTAATTAGTGCAGAGGCCAGCAAACAATTGGTTTGAAAAAACCGAGAAATTTATTTTGATTGATGAATTATGTTAAGAAAATTCTAAAGAACGAAATTCTGAAATTTTTTACATCCAGTATAACGATTTTTTTTTCATATTCAATTGCTGTAGCACTTAGAAAACTTTATTCTTGTAAAGTATCAATTCAAAATAAAAATTTTAGCGCTATATGTTGAATAAACAATTGCATTTAAATAATACAAAGTGTCCAACATATTTTTTTTTGCATAAGAGCGTACCCAGAATTTTAATTTTTTTTTGCATTATCTTTACAGCTCCTCCTTTTAATCCAATTTGAGAGTCTAAGGCGACAGTCTTAAAGATAAATTTTTTTGCAATTTTTCAACTGTCGCTTCCGGTTTCCAAATTATATTAAAAACCTCATAATATTGTTGTTTGGCAGAAAGAGTGAGAATCATTGTAAACTTGTCTCATCTACACTCAGATTTTTATTAATATCCGGCTCCAAAGACCACTCTTTTATTATATATTTTGTTTTTTACTGGTCCTTTTTCTTTTTTAGTAGTTGTTTTAGTTTTTCTGTCAAACGTTTTTTAAGTTCGCCTCGAATCTCTAGGTGTTCGTCCAGAATCTCTTAATCGACCTCAATTCTTTCTTTATCGTTTTATTTCTTCTAGTTTTGTTTCTTTTTCTTTTTCAATGGTTGTTTTTCTAGTTCTTTAATTACCAGTTTTTTGGGTCAGTTCTTCTAAAATCTTCAAAATTAACGTTTTTTTTCCGATTTTTCTAGCATTTGTCTTTGTTTTTTGTACAAAAGTAGCTTTGTTGTGTTTTTATCTCACATTGGAAAATCTTCGAGTTCTTTTTCTAAACTCTTGTAGGAGCTTTCTTCTTAAGTTCTTCTAGAATCGTTATTTCTTATTAGCCGTAATTTCTCTTGTTTTTCTTTCTCTTTCATTTATCGTTCTTCTTGTTTTTCTAGAAATTTTCATTGTTTTTTTTTTAATTTTTTTCTACAATTTTTTCTCTTTATTTTTTTACTCGTCTTAATATGAAGTGTCTTTTTTGTTTCTTTTTTCTCTATTGGCTTCAATTTTCTTGTTTCAACTTTATCTAAAATCTTGTTTTGTTCCTCCAAAACTTTCTAAACGATGTTTTTTAAGTTGTTCTAAAAAAAAATTTTGTTGTTAGTTGTAGTGTTTCTTATTCTTCTTTTCTTTTAGTCCTCGTCTTTCTTATTTTTTACCTTCTTTCACGATCTATTGGAATCGTTTTTTGTTTTTCTAGAATCTTTGAAACAACGTTTTTCAAGTTCTTCTAAGATCTTCTTTCGTTCTTTGAGAATTCTTCTCTGTTCCTTTCTTTTCTTCTTATAGTTTTTTGTTCTTTTTTTCTTCAAGTTGCCTTTTATTAAATATTGTAGAATTTGTTTCGGTTCTCCTATAATCTATCAAAAAACGTTTTTAAATTATAATTTCTTTGATTTTTTGTTCTTCCGGAAGTTTTCTTTGTTTTTTTACTAATGGTTAATTATTTGAAATTACTCTTTTTTAGGAGCGGATCCTGGAACGACCTTCCTCTTTAAATATTCAGTGTTGTTTCAGTTTCTTTCATTTTTTCCAGATTTATAATTTTTTGCTCTTCCAAAAGTTTCTTTTGTTTCTCTTTTTTTTTCTACAAATCAGAATTATTTTAGCTTATCCTTTTTTAGAGGCGGATCTGGAAACGATTTTTTTTCAGTTTCTGTAACATTTTTTTCTAGATCTAGAACCTTCTCTTGTTTTTAATGTCAGCACTTCGTCGTTGTTCAAATTGTTCTATATTTGTTTTTTTTTCTAGTCGTGGCATAAGTTTTCTCTGAAGCTTTCTTATTGTTATTTATTGTAGTGTTTTTTATGGTTTTTATGGTAATAGAAATTTTTTATGTTTTTCTAAACGTAAATCATCAATCAAAATGAATTTCTCGTTTTTTTACCGCGTTTGTTTGCTGTCGGTCGGTCTAAACACTTGTTTTCAGGATAATTTTGGTGCAAAACGCCCCCGAAAAGCCGTTAATGGCCCCGCCATCTCCTAGTTTTATTTTCACTAGGAATACCCACCACCAACAATACTCCCCCCAAGTGTTACCCCATGGCAACTTTATACCTCCAGCAAACTCCGATTCAAATAATGATTCTCAATTGTGTTACGTTTTTGAGAAGGGAAGTCATGAGAAACCTCGGTTTTTAGGTAACAGTGGTTCGTCGTCTCACAAAGATGATATCCATGTTGAAGATCTGTGTGAAACAGCTTCTAGTGATAATTTTTTGGCCAGTTCTATGCCTTCGGGAAGTATTAATCCAAATACTAGGGATATTTTAGCTTTAGATATCCACTGTTCTTCAAGAAGTGCAAATGAGTTTTCTCTTGACCACTCAACGAAGACTGAAGTTATTAAGAATAAGAGTTGTGTGTTTAAATCTTTGCCTAACTTAAACACTAGCAATGAAAACTTACTTGTGTAAATAAATATTATATAATTCAGTTTTGTTTTATTTTTTAGTGGCCTTATTTTATACATGTGCTGTAATTTCAAGATCAAGCGGTCAATAAAAACCACTTTTTTATTAATAACGTAATAAATAATTTTGTTTTATGGGTTTTTTTATTACATATTTTGCCATTTAATCACAATGACATAATTAAATTTACAGTAAATTAATTCACATTGCTTGTTTTTTCAAAAGAGAAAATAAAAAATAGCAAATATACTGTGTAATTTTTTTTTCTTTTGAAGACGTGAAATTCTTTCGTTTTTTATGGGTTATTTTGGTCTATGACTTGAATTACAATTTTAATCCTATGGTGTAAGTGCTAATGAAACGGCTCAATTTTTGATGGGAAGGGTTGAAGTGGAAATTATTGCGTAACCCTCTAATCCCAGCAGCCATAATGATCTTTTTTTTTAAATAATCTGACAATTTGATTCACCGTTTAGAGAATTAAAATATCTTTCGAATGAGGAGTCACTCTACTGGGGTTGGTGCGATAACATTGAGTTTAGCTTTAAAAATAGTCCCTTCAAAAATGACCTATGGGATTTTTGATGAAAATAAACAACTTCTTTTAAATGGGACACAATGTATGGGTACCACCACGAAACAGTAGCTTTACCTTATCAATTTATATTTTTACTGAGTGCTAGAAATAATGAGCATTTAATTGTTATTTATATTTTTTATTATGGCGTTAAAAAAATATATTTTAGTACAAATTTAATAACTTGTGAGATTCTTTTGTTGAATACGACACGAAGTTAGATAATAATGACGTTTTAGAAGTGCACTCGAAAAAACTTCTGGAAACAATCCAAGATCTTCTGATATTATAACTAAAAAATATTTTAAAAAAATATACTTAACAATCACTTAATAGTATATTACGTACAAGAACGGTAAGAACATGTTACCGATCGAGATCAATAATTAAGAGGAGGAGGAGAGGAGGTACTTACGAAGCGGCGACTCCAATTATTATTGTCTGAGATTGGAAACAGATTCTTAACATTCCTGCTGTCTATAAAAAAAATTCGGATGATTTTTGTTTAAAAACTAATTGTGTAATTAATTTTGAATAAATTTCCTTACTGTTCTAGAACGGTAAGTAATGCATATAAGACCGCCTCTTATTTAATTTTTTCCTTCACTACTTGACCACTTTCTGTTTTTTTCACTCGTGTTTGCGAGCATTTTTTACTTATTTTCCAGGATTTTCGAGCAAAACGAGAATAAACATTTTGTTGAACAATACCTCTACTAACTAAATCTGTTTGAAAAATTAAAATTAGACCAGCTAAGGGGGCATATAGACCCTCTGGAAGATGCTGTCTTAAAAAATTCAAATTGCAATGGTGCATTGTCTGATAGTGCTTGTTTTATAAACACATAAAGCAGATATAAGTCGCTACTTTTTTGCAAAAGCATCAGCCCTATAAGTTAAAAAATAGCGGTATTATAAATTTTTGAAAAAAACGTCAAGTTTTCAAAATTTTTCGGATTTACTCACTTACTAATAATCCGATCGGGACAATCCAAAATCAGTCTTGCTTGCTCTTTGATTCTTTACAATTTGTAAATTTAAAGCATTAAGATTGCTCTATTAATTTTAATTTTATAGACAAAGAGCTAAAAAAAAAACAACTTTCAGGTTTTAAATGTTAATAACAAATTACTCTGTCAGTTGCGACTAGAAAACAAAGCAGAATTTAATTACAGACTATCTTTAATATAACAGCACAGTGAGTTTCTGATATTCACACAGTAGGAGCGGATGGATTAGTACCGTTTTAGATTAGAAATGAATTTACTATTACTACTTTATTATTTATTCTTTTGCAGCCGACCACAGTCTTACTTAGTTACATGATTTGACTCAATGTGATAAAATTGAGCAATTAATTTTGTTTCCGGTAACCAGAAAAATTTTGGTTATTATAAAAATATTTGCGGACGCCACTCTTTCGGGGATCTCAAACGCCGGTACAGTAGACCGGCCAAATACTCACGACAGTCACGACGTACTTACACCGCACGGAATACGGCACGCTTTGTCTGACCGACTGAGGCAGGTACTAAAGAATCCGCTCTTTAGTAGGGCTGGGCGATACCTGTTTTTAGGTATCGAGTATCGATACCTGCAAAGTATCGAGGTATCTGAAGTATCGGAAGTATCGAGGTATCGGAAGTATCGAGGTATCGGAAGTATCGAGGTAACGGAGATACCGAGGTATCTGGAAGTATCGAGGTGTCGGAAGTATCGGAGGTATCGAGGTATCGAAAGTATCGGGTGACGATAAATAAATATCGCATCAAATAGCTTGTGAATTCGTTTGTTTTTATCAAAATAGCTTGTATTTCCAACATCCAAAGCACTCTGGATAGAATATTCATTTATAGACACCCTTTATCAACGTATCGAAGTGTCGGAGGTATCGGAAGTATCGGAGGTATCGGGGTATCGAGGTATCGGAAGTATCGATACTTCGACACCTGATTGCAGTCGGTATCGGTGTACGATACCTGAGCAGGTATCGATACCTTCTTTAAGTATCGATACTTTTCCCAGCCCTATTCTTTAGTAATAATTACGATCGCGGTCGCTTCAATGAACCGCTCACTCTTCAGTCGCTTCGGATTTCTCACTAACTCGGTTATTGTTTCCGCTCGCTTATATAACGATACGTTTTCTAAGCAAATGTCCTGAAGCTTTCGCAACTTTTCTCCACAGGCGGAGCGATAAGTCATCATTCATTTCGACCGATCCGTGAACGTGACTAATAGTTTCGCAGAATTTAACGCTATAGCATGAAACTCTTTTTTTGGGAATTATTGTTCGTAAATATACCATCTTTATTCATTGTAATATAATAATTATCGACAATTATTTAAACGGTCGTCGCGAATTAAATATCAAATTTGGGTCTGGCAGCTATTTTGGACAGCTATTAGGTACTTTGTAAGACAGATTTAACTTGAATGAGAGGTAAGAAATGTAAATTTTGGCGTTAAATTTTTTAAATTCTTTTCATACAAAATTTGAGTTTGGGCATGTTCCTATTAAAAAAAAATCTTTCTTATTTCTTGTACATCATTTTTATCACGAAAAACAATAATCAAAATTGGACAAGATATGGACTCCAAGATCAGTGGTTCTTTATCTTATATTTAATAAATAAAAAAATATTTTTATCTTCTTAGGATACCCACACTTCGAAAGCGGTTGCCGCTCTGCCTAAAAGCGTGAAACGGACCGTTCTGACGTTCACCGTTCCATATATAAATGTTTTTTATTTTTCAAAAATGCAAATAGAATAAACTGTTTGGTTAGACATGTTTAAGCCTGTTTTGGTATTTTGTGTTAGAAAAATTCAATAAAAGAGTCAAAATTAATCTATTAATATATAAAACATCAAGACACAATGTACAATTTGCCACAATAAATTTGGGACAACAAATTTTGACACTGAGAAGAAAAATCGTGTAAACTAATCTAATTTGTCAATTCTGCTGACAAAAGTTATTGTCAACTTTTAGTTATTACAATTTTTTTTAAATAACTGTCAATACTTGATTGATGTCCCAAATTTATTATCGCGCCTGGTATTTAAAAAATCTTATTTTATTCTAAAATTTTATATGATTCAAGAGAAGTTTTAGGAAAAAACCCCAACATTGTAGTGAGTAATATTCTCACAACTACGTAGATTAATAATGTTTGAAGGGAAAGGGGATGAATAAATAAAAAGCCGAGTTTACAAACTACCTATATTACGTATTTAGTTTGATAATTCTACTTATTTGGTTTAATGTAAATATTTGAACTGTTGTTGTAAATCCCTGAGCTTATAACATAATCAGTCTATTGCAAAATAATTGGAATACTGCAAATGATGTTTATTGTACAAAAGAGTAGGTAACATTAAGTGTTTGTTGTACTTGAATTAACATTTTGTACTCAACCTTGAATTTTCTGCCTCGATTTTTTGAAATGCAAATTGACACTTCAGGTACAGAGAATGGAAGGAGTCTTAACTTACTCTTATTTTAATGTACAGTGGCACAATGTAGGAACCTTAATAAATAGTTGTAAAAATAATATCTTTACAAAAATGAGGTAGAATTTTGTGATTCCTGACTTTGGTAGTTCAGGCGAAACTTAATTACTAGAAACTAAATTAAAAACATAAATAACGGCGAATGTTCCACAAAAAAAAGAACATTACGACAATAAAAAAGAAAAAAGAGAGGTGTAGTTCTTATTTTACGTAGATGCCATTTAAGTACTCTATTTTAGACCGGGAGCTCTTACAAAGAAACTACATCATCGAGTTTCAAAACGAATTTTTTTCTAGAATTTTTAATATAGTTAAGCCGCTTTGTGGAGATGTAAAACAATTTTTTTTGTGTCATTCCACTAGGTGAGCTATTTCTACAAGAAAATTCGTTTCGAAACTCGCAGATGTAGTTTGAGTTGTTTGCTCTCGGTTTATTTATTGTAGTTCGACGCCACACCACGTATAAATATTTCATAATAGCTGCACTCTACGAAAAATATCTCCATAGACTGTCGAAGGGAATAAAATTAATAAAAGTAAAACTTTCAATAAAACACTTCCGAAAAAGAACTAATCTTGTCATAATTTAAATAAAATAATTTAAAAACATCAAAACAACGGCAAATTAATAAATAATTTATAAATATAATAAATAATTACAAATTTTGAATTTGCGGTTGGTCAAAACAATGGTGTCGTACTACATCCCTCGTTTAAAAAGTAACTTAAATCTATATGGCATTAAAAAATTCGTAAGTACCCAACTAACAACATCATGCATATTTTGCCGAAACCTGTTTTCAATTTCACATATAAGTAATACTGAAAGATATGTGAATTTGAAATGGAATTGTGGGGGCCCCTATTTAGTCCCTTGTTTACCTAATTAATCACCGATTACGACTGAACACGTCAACTAATCCTAAAAACATAAAAATTATATTTTGCAATTACTAAAATATAATTTCTATCGATTAGAAAATTTTTAAGTATCAAAATTGTCCACTGGAATTATCGCCCCGTTTTTCAAGGATCGTGGAATAAAATTTTATTAAAAGGATCATGACTCGGATCTTTCTAATTAAATTTGAATCCTTTTCACAGCACGATATGTAAATTCGATAGTTTTCACGTAACTTATAAAACTCCTGATTATTGCATTGCACTGGCTTAAATATTTCCACAATTTGTAAAATATTTGCACCATTTCACAAATTCTGTACTATCTCCTGAATTTGATATCGTCGGGCTTTATCTCAGGTAAGAAAGCCTTTAGCTTTCTCACGTGAGAAGCTTTCTTTCAGCAGCAACTTCCCTCTTTCTGAAATCAGTCTTCTCGGGTAATCCGGAGCGGAAATTCCTGCTGAATCATCAATACACAAGAAATTTCGCCTAACTAAAAATAAATAATCCTTGTGTGCCGGCTCTGGAAACTACTCTAATGAACACAAGTCGGGATTATTCCTGCAGGTCGATGATTATTCGGGCTTGGGGTCTTCCGAGGGGGCGGTAGTGGATTCGCTGGTGCCGTTGCCGTTGTGCTCGGAAGACTTTTCCCCAGGTTTCGGGGGACGCTCCACGCGAGTGGGACAGTCGGCGATTAGGTGGTCCTCGCTTTTGCAGTTGTGGCATCGTTTCGGCTGGGGGCCCATCGAGCATTTCGCCGCGATGTGGTTCGCAAATTCGCCGCAGTTATAGCATCTACAAGATTTTATTAATTCGTGTTGGTTAACAGAGTCTAATAACTTTAGGCGGAAAATTGATCAATCTGCCGAAAATATACCTAATTATGAAAAAACAGGATTTTTGTATATACTCGTTGCTGATGTTTTTCGAAACATCAAGATCGTGAAATCTTTGTGGTCAAGTTTTATCCGCACAAATAAAACATTTCTTAAAATCCCCCTCAAAAAATAATAAACTGAAATGTATATATTATTACAACCCTAAACTGTTGTCTATATAACCTTCTTTAGAAAATAGTTATTTACAGTAAGAGTGAGGAAGGTGAAGCTTTCGTTCACGCGAATTGCGAGTTCGTCCACGAAGCGAAACTGAGTGGACGATGCAATTCAAGTGAACGAAAGCAACCTTACTCTCGAGTGCTGTATTTGGTTTTGTTCGATACCTCTTTAGAAAATCTATAATTTTCGAAAAAAGTTTGAAATTATTTGCGAGAACATTGTCATTCTTAATATAAATACCTACAAATTAAGGTTGAAGGAATTTGTTGTCAAGCAAACAAACTACAAACAAATTAAACAAATTCTACAATTTCATTGAACTGATTGTGACTGTGAGTAACTTTTATGCTATTATTTTATTGAAAATGGATAATAAAGATGAATTATTTGTCCCTGAGGACGCCCTGGAACAAGCTAATGCAGTTAAATATCAAATATTGCCTGAAAAATGGAAATTCAATTATTCGTGATTGAAAACGCGTGAGCGAAAGTGAAACCTTCACATGCTGGTAACTATAGCTACAGAGCTACTTTCTAAGGAGGTATCTAGCAAAGTTTTGTTCCATTAATTTATTTGGCCCTTATAATTAAATGAAAATCATCAAAAAATTTCTTTAGATGTTGTTTGTTAATAAAAATGTGCAACAACCTTAATCTGTAAAATTTTTAATTAAATAAACTAGTATTTAATTAAAATCAATTTTTACATTATTTATAGAGAAGTTTAGTCTACTTTATGACTTGTTAAGTTGAAGTACTAGTAATAAATTTTCGATAAAATAACAAACTCAATAATCTAAAACTGGAAAAAAAGTTATAGTCTCATCCGTCTGCTTTAAATCCAAAATTTCTTACCATATTTCTAACTTTTAAGCCTTAACAATAGTCGTGTGGCAAGTTTAAGACGAGTACCATAAATTTAACTAAACCACTACCCTCTCAAAATACATTTAATAAAAACATAGACAAGCAGTTATACAAATGCACAAATGCCTGACCAATTTTTTATTTAATTTTTTCCAGCTATAAAGTATCTTTTTATTGTACCAGTTAAATAAAGTAAATTTTAAATATTTTGACAGTATTTAAAATACAGATTGTTTCACGAGTAATAATGCGTCTGCGAAGCTGACAATACAACCAGCAATACAATTCTACAGTTAACGTAGATGATATTGATTTCAAATTTTATTTGTCAAATCTGTCACCGATAAAAAAAATGTATTCAAACGATGAAAAACTGACATGACGATGATCTATATGGGAAAAAATGGTTCTGTTGCGATAAGTTTGTACAGACAACGTTTTCCAGGTAGAGAAGAACTCTTGCTGACACCATATTCGAACGACTTGAAACTACCTTAAGAAAAAATTGACCATCTTTGAAAAAGCCAAAAGCAAGAACAGATACTGGTCCTGTTCACATGTACGTCAAAGAATGATTTTACAACCAAGTGGCATTAGTTTGTCTTCAGTTAACCGAAAGATTAAATAATTTTTAATTTAATGTATGTGTAAACAAAAAAAAATAACTACGTTACCTTTGGAATTGTATTGCTGGTTGCATTTTCAGTTTCGCAAGGCTCATTATCACTCATGAAACACCCTTTATAGTAACTTTATTTTACTAAAAGTAAGTTCATTATATTTATAACACAAAAACTGTACAATAAATGCCACTTTATAATCTAGTCGTAATATTTTTTTTTTAGCGTGTATTTGGCCCTAAGTAAATAATAAGCTTATAATAAACAAAGTAAGTTGCAATTTTTGGATCAGGAAAATATTTTATTAATTTAGAAATTGTACAAAACTTTTATATCGTAATTTAAAATTTTTGCGGCTTCTTCAGTAATGTTAGTGATGAGTAGAAAAATCAGTGATGTCATAATAGCACAAGTTAAGGTTTTACTGGTTCTGAGGAAGGTGCAAATGATAGCGAAACGTCGACAATACGGCAATAAGAACAATTTAAAGAAACCTATGTCCGATTTCAAAAATTTTCTAATCCCAAATGAACAACATAAACAATATGATTATAAATAGCAATAATAAAAGGGAAGATTTGATATCTGGACATTTTTGCAGAAGTTCGATCATTGGTCTTTTCTTGATAATCTTAATCTTACAACGAGTGCCTCAAATCTTTCGTCATCGAGTGACTTTTGCTGATTGGGGCATAAGGCTTAAATCGATTTTAAGCAAACAAAACTACGACTTTTTTATTTTTGTTATTTTTTTAAATTTGTATTTAGTTTTTTAACTATTTTTGAGATAAACTTATTGTATATCTTTCTTTATCTATTATACATATAATGCTTCATACTTTTGATATTATTCGGTATTACAATGGGCCAGTGGCGGCTGGTGATTTTTTTAAAACTCTGTATTTTGAAAATGGGCCATGGGATCCAAATTCTGTTATAAAGCATTACTACTGAAACCAGATTAAGAAGAACTGCTACAAAAAAAAATTGATCGAAATTTGCGAAATTTGATTTTTAAAATATGGTGGGCCTCACCTGGTATGTCCAAAACGGCTTATATTAGAGCGGTGGCGATTTTTTTTTCAGCATTATGAGACAAATGTATGACTAGGTATTTTGTTTTTTTCTAAAATTTTAATTATTGAAAAAGATATAAGGTAATGAAATTTGAAAAAAAATCGCCACCGCACTAATATAAGCCGTTTCGGAGATCCCAGGTGAGGCCCACCATTTTTAAAAATCAAATTTCGCAAATTTCGATAATTTTTTTTTTGTAGCAGTTGCCCTCAGTGTGGTCTCAATAATAATCCTTTATAACAGAATTTGGATCCCATGCTCCATTTTCAAAATACAGAGTATTAAAAAATCACCAGCCGCCACTGCAATGGGCGAGTTTCACCATAAGAAAAAGGTAGAAGCTTATGTAAAAGTCATTAACTTGTCATGAAATTAATTAGATTTCCTGAAAAAAATTGATTTTTTGTGTTGGACAGCTATCTTGTCAAAAATGCTAGATGGCGCTAACGCGTGGGTTATTGTCTAAACTTAGTAATGTCAACTTTATTGCGGCTCCAAATTTAAATAAAAAGCAACAACATACTAACAATAAACATGTGTTGAATTGTTGCTATTTCACAATTACTATCATACCAAAATTAGTCGCAAAAACAACTGACAGGTAAGATAAAAAAACCAATACAACTCCCTCCTGGCGTATTTTGCAATATTTGGTTATAATTTTATTAATAATTCAATTGTTTGTAGCAATCTTTCTAAGCTATCTGTTTTATTTGCCAAAAAATTTGAGATAATTATCCTATTGTTGTATATCGAGCGATCCAAAAATCAAGGATTTTTAGGTGATCTCCAAAAATAGTGTGTCATCTAAATAAATGTCATAAATGCCAGAAATTAATTTAATTTTCTTCCTTAATTTTTTCTTATTTGATTAGGCAATACAAAAATAAATTAAATTGTTTTTCTGAAGCTGCTGCTCACTATATTTCTAGTCCAAAACACAAACTTCTTCGCTTATTTTATAACAGAATTTAGCGCAGTTTGACAGTTAAAGTGACAGCAATGATTAATTTTAAAAAGACAAATTTCATTTTTGTTTTTGCCTACTTTAATTCGACGACTTTAGGATCTATCGTTATAATAAAATTTCTTCTTATTTCTTAAATACAAAAGCTTCTTTTCTATTTTTGCTATTTTTTTTGTCGTTTTTGGTATAAGGTTTTTCTCTAATAAACTTTTTTTCTATATTATTGTCTCATGTTACCTTAGGTCGACCTCTCTCTCTTTTTGTTGTGTTGTAATTTCCCAAACCTTTTTACCGCTTTTGGTTAGTTTTACTATTTGTGTCCAACTTTTTGGTAAAATCTTTTTCTTTTCTCTTTATTATTGATTTTTTTTAGAGATTTTTTTTATAGTCATCTTCTGTCTTATGATTAAGGTTGTGCAACTAGTTTTCTTCTGTTTTTGTATTGATTTTGTTTTTTTTTGCTTATTAAGTTTCTTCTTTTTCTTCAATCTCTGCATTTTCATGCTTCTTTCCATTGTATCACTACTATTTCTGTGCATTTTTTTCATATCTTGCTCTTTTATAGGATATAAATAATATAATATAATAAATATAAGGTCTGATTGTTTTCTATTTGTCTCTAGTATATTTCCCAGGTTTTCTATAATTTCTTTTTATTTCTTGTTCTATTTTTGTTATGAGGTGACGATTGCTGTCTATTTTTACAAATTTTTGTATATTTTTATTTCTTCTACTCTTGTGTATTTAATAGAAAAATATATTAGTTATTGTCAAGCTGTTGTTTTGTTTCTTTATTCTTTCTTCAAAATTCTTCAAGATTTCACCAGATTTCCGATCTTTTTTGCCCTTTCTACTGATAAAGTCATCAGCAACCAGTAAAAAAAATTGTATCTTCGCAGTTTTTGAATGCCATATTTAATTTTTCTGGAATGTATCTTTATCTTCTTTATTATCATCTTCATTGGTCCTTATTCTATTATAAAAGATAGTAAAGACGCTAGCTTCTTCTATTATTATTAGCATTCTTATAGTAGAATTACATAAAAACTATATAAAACGACAACACAAAGTCGTCTATTAAAAAAAAATTGCTTTTTTGCTTTGTAACTAAATCTTTGAAAAAAATAGGATTATCCCCCATTTTTTTATTGCTGTTTATAAAACTATAAAATAAATAAGCCTATACTTATTACTGGCGAGATCAAATGACGTCAATAAACTTAATGCGTTTGATTGGTTGCGTGTGGTGGGCGGGGAATATACGCAACCCATTGCACAATTTATTTCCAAAAAAAAACTTGGTAATATCGTCACTGAAAGCTAGGAACAAGACATAAGACATCTTTTTAAAGCGTTTGACAAGTCAACAATTATTTTTTAAAAAATATGATATATAATACCACAAACGACCACAGATATTTATAAGGCAATTTTTTTTAGCCATCTTTGACCACGAATGTCTCGCAAAACGTTCGTGAGGGCATAAAAATCCTGTCTTGTACATTTTCGGCAGATGAAACCTAAAATTACTGGACTTAAAAGTGAGTTGTACCTAATTTTTCTAAAGCGTTTTTTGGAGGCGGGCCGCCGGTGGGAGCCTCTGCAGTCGGTGTTTTGCGGTCCACTTACTTTGGTCGCTTCCAGGCCTTTGTCAGAGACTTGGCACTCGAATTCCACTTCTTCGTCGTCACCTAAAGAACGGAAACCACTCATCTGAATGACGCTCTGGAAAAAATTAAAAGAATTTAGTCACTGAGCAAAAATTTCAATAATTATTACTTTTACTATCATTTTGTCACAACAAACAATGTTTTTATGTTAACGAGGTAGCCGCAACCTACATATTTGGAATTTTATTATATTATTTTGTGTTAATTTATTTAAATAAAGACGGTTTGAAATAAATTTCTGGGTTTATTTCTGTTTTAAGCTGCAATCAATACGGAAAAAGCTAAGATGGGGAAAAAATCAATAGACACCATGTTTGCTCTAAAAATTCTATGTCATTGAAAACGTGAATAAATCTTGTGTTTTGTAATAATTTAATCTGTGGAAAATTTTTTGTTGATAAAGCGGTGCAGTTTATAAATAACACGGAATTTCAAAAAAAAAATATTTTATTTAAAATAGTTTTTTCAGATTGAAACACATTTTCAAAATACCGAAATTTTTACAAAATTAATTAGTGACAAGTAGTTTTCGAAATTCCTGGAACTTCATGAATAATCAACTAATTTTTAGAACTACGAAATTTTTTACACTTCTTTGAAAATACGAACTGATTTATCAGTCTTTTTGTTTAGGCATTTCCGTTAAAGCTATCTATTTTATGACTTTTTTATGTCATTTTTGTTGTTGAATCCTTAAACTTGTTTTGAAAAATGTATAAAATTTTTGATAAAAGTGATAAGTCAAAAGAATTTTTTACGCCTCTAGAACTTTTAATATACTTTTGTTCAAATTTCAGTGCGTCACTTTTAATTTATTAATCAGATTTTACGTAAACAACACCAAATAATATTCAGATGTGGAAATCTTTATTAAACAACAAAAAATATATGTTTTTGTGTTTTATTTATTTATTGTTATCTGTGTATTGTAACAAGAACTAAAACTTTCTTCAAATGACAACAATATGGAGAAAGAATATTATTATCTTTTAGGAAAGGCCGACAGAAGAGAGTTTTATGTTTTGACCCTCATTAGTAGAAAGCTGTTTTGTAAATATTCCACCTGATATAAACAAGATTCGCAAAATATGTTATAAACAATTTCAAACTAAGTTCGAACAATATTTTTATAAAATGAAAGTTTGACAAAACTGCAGTTGTAATTTTTTATTTACTTTTATTGGCAACTGTCGTGACTGATGAGGGCGCCACAGCGAGGGTAGTCATAAATTCAATTTTGACATAATTATGAAAATCAAAACTGAATCAACCTGGTTTCAATCGGCACAGTTCTTATGATATTCAAAAGTTTGACTATAAAAAATGACATTAAAATTCTTTAGGATTCAAATTATAGACAAACTCAAATCACAAATGACTTGTTTTATTGACTGTAAGTGCAAAAAATACCGTATACACCTCAGAACTAGAGTCTGATAGCCTGATGCAGTTTAGTCCTTTGATACATAATATACTATTATTTTAATTTTTGCAAATAGCAGAAGGAGGTTTCTATTTTTACATCTCCTTATCGAAAGGTCCTTTTCAAGATAACAGCAAAGTAAATTGAAGAGACTCATTTATAGACTCAAAAAACTTCAGTCAATCAGTTTTACGTCTTTATATATAAAGCTAGCAATTGCAAATAATAGAAGGAGGTTTTTCTCACGATATTTCTTCATCTAAAGGTTCTTTGCAAGGTAACCGCAATATAAATTCAAGAGACACATTTATTGAATTAAAAAAACATAAAAGTCAATCAGTTTCAAAAGCGATTTTACGACTTTATAAACAAAGCTAGTAATTTGACGCAATGATATGAAATCGACTATACTTTTGTCAAGCTGTCCGAAATTTAAGATTCATTTTTGTTAAGTTGGTTTCAGTACAAGACAACAAGTACTGGTTAAGTTGACAACAAGAAATGACTGATTGTGAATTTTTTTGTTTACTGTTTTATCAGTTTATCACTTTTTTGGTGAAATTTTAAACAAAATAGTGAAATCAAAATAGTACATTGTTTGTGATCTAAAGACAATAGTATATTACATTACAAAGACAAAAAGTAGGCATTAGCCGTCCGCAGCTGAGTTGCTGATTGCTTATTGAACTTATCGAAACGAAAAAAAATTCAAATTCTTAACATTGAAAGTATACAGAAGCGAATGTTTTGTAGAAAACTAAAAAAACCAGAAGTAAATGATATTATACGTTGTGAAACAGCTTTAAGTCTTGATCAATATAAGATCTGTAATTATAAGCAATGTTATGAAAAGTAGGAAGACTTTTAATGGTATTCCGCTTAAAACTAAACCGCAAATGCTTTTTAAATTAAAAATTGTATTAAAATATATTAATTTCATTTCCTATTCTAACGTCAACGTGAGTAACATCTACTCCTTTCGCTGGTACCTGGAATTTTCTGGTAGCAAAAAAATTCAGTAAAACACGTCCAGCCAAACAATTTGGTAAAATAACTTTTAAATTAAGTTAACAATTAGCTTAACGTAAGGTGCAACGTGGCTAGTTAACACAACGCAATCTTATGAAGCTCATTATACAGCGTGTTAAAAAAAACTCTAAAGTAGTGTGCGATTGCAAAGTAAAAAACAATTGTTTTCAACAGACTAACGATACGTAAAGCTAATTGTTAAGTTAATTTAAGTAATTACAAAGAGGGTTTTAGCCTTAATTGCTTAAGTTAAGTTACGTAATTGTAAACAGGGCTTTATTTTCTGAAATTTAAACCTAAAGTGTGTTAAACTCTGTAGAAGTAGCTATAGAGCATTCCGTTTAAATTTACTGGCTTGTCGTAAAATATTTCGTAATAAGGGTCCTCTAAACGACGCTGTGATTTTAAATCTGCCCTTTCTTTTTTTAATAAGCAGCAACCCAAAGTACAAGAATGCTATTTCACAAGAATTTTACCACATTTTACAATGATATTACTAAGACGTATTGGCTTAACGCTGTCTCAAAAAACGTCTCTCTCACTCTCAATGTGAGCTAGTTCTCTACAAACAAGCCGCCCCGCCGTATGTCTTGTTGAATTTGTACAATGATAAAGCGGCACCCGTGGCAACTACTAGGAACTAAAAACTTTTTTATTTTGTTAAATAATTAATATAAGTATAATACATTGTTTATTTCAATTTCTTTGAAGTGTGTCTAATTTATAAACACATTTTAAGCTTGTACATTTGTTGCTGTTATGAAAGTACAGTCTGTTTGTCTAAACAAGTGTCATTTTAGAGACACTAATTATAACAAAAAATACATTTTGGGTAATTTGACAAAGCACCTGACTTTAAAAATGTAATATACATAATATATTAAAAAATCTGATATTTTGTGCACGTTTTAATTATAGAAAAGTGTTAAAAATGCATGAATTTGTTTTTATTTAAACATTTTTTTTAACCAATAACGCACCTCTCTAGACAATTAAGAGAGCTTTCAGTTGATCTATTCAAAATAGGTGAATTAACTATAAGAGAACTATATGCTTAAAAAAATTCTCCCTTTTAGAGAACCTTTAAATTAGTTTTGATAGACTTCTATAGGTGCTTACTTCATAGAAAAATCTCTAAAAAAGAAATATAAGTGAAAAAAAAAGAATGTGTCAATCAATAACTGTTTTTTCATTGTCACAACACTCACAACTTCAGTAAGACATTTAGCTTAGACCAGCAATTTTTTTATTGTTGTTTATTAACTAAATGTCCTAATTATTATTAATTAGAAACAATTTTCAAGACGACAAATCTAAACTAATTTTTAGGTACGTATTTAAGAAGTGTTATAATTTTAACAGTTCTATTTTTTATCAGTTTGAATTTCTAGGGAATTTCAGGGAGTCACTAAAATTTGTTTACGCTCCAAAAATTAAAAATTACTAAATCTAGTGACTCTTATCAAACACGATCAAACTATATTTTGTAATACAGTGCCCAACACTTCAAATGGAACACCCTAAAATTTTAACAAAGTCTTGCAACTCCTGCAAAAATTTATTAATTGAGATGATCTTATTCTTCTGGGTTATTCATTTCTTATATTTTAAGATGTTTAATAAAGCGTTTTTTGTAAATTTGTAGTTTACTACTAGTTGACTGCTCCCATTTTAACAAAAAAAAATTTGCATTTTTTTAATAAGTTTTTGAAAAGCGCTGGACCAAACTTTCCTGTTCTTCCAAAACCCATTAACAAAATTCAAAATTTTTTTTGTTGAAATGGTAGCAGTCTAAACTTTTCGTTTTTTGCAGGGCCTGTCTTTGACAGCCTGTATAACTTAAACTACAAATTTACAAAAAAACGCTCTATTAAACATCTTAAAATATAAGAAATGAGTAATCCAGAAAAAAGATCATCTCAATATTTAATATTATTATTATTAATTAATTAATTATTGTAGGAGAAAGAAGACTTTAAACTTTGCTAAAATTTTAGGGTATCCATTTCAATTGTTGTGAAAATTACACAAATAAAACTTCAATGTTTTAGATAACTTTTTATGACATCTGATAAAAAAATCTGGATGAAGCTTTTGATATGTGTTGAGTTGAAGTGGTCCCTCATTAATAAACCGTCAAACGTATCAAGTAATCCATGAAAATCATGAGCGTACTAAGTAGTTCACACGACCTTAGTTTGAGTGTTTGACCATCCCAAAAAAATAATTAGGCATCGATTAGAAGCAACGAATTCAGTTTTTTAAGACGCAAAAGGAGCAAGAATCGGTCAAAGGGCTAGTTATTATTCATTATTCAAAACAGTATCAGATTTATTTCGAAAATAAATGAATGAAATTCCCTTCTGGGTCGGTCCTCCATTGGTAAACTAGTTTGAAAAGGTGGTATTTATAAAAAATAACCGCGTGTATTGAGCCAATCAGCATAATAGTCAGGTACTTAACGGGACATGAGAGGGCTTTGTGTGTTACCCTCTATATACTTTCCCGTTTTTTACAGGTCCACCTAACAAGTACATTGGCGATTGTTATTATTACATTTATTGTGTTCTGTAGAACTTGTCAGGGCTGGAACTTGTTAGTTTTGATTTATTGTTATATAAATGTGGTTTTTTAGCTTGATGTGAAAATTTGCATTGTGAAACCGATAGCTTACCTGATGAACGAAAACGTCTTGGCCCCCATCGTCCGGGGTTATGAACCCCCAGCCTTTTGCTACGTTAAACCATTTGCATTTTCCCCTTCGAAGACCGAAACTTGCTTCCGAACCTCCTTGGCTTGCACTTCCGCCTTCGGATCCTGCCAAAAATTACCATACCTAGGATTATCTAATTAACTTAACTAGATCTTAATTAAACACCGGAAATTTGAAATAGAACGTGCTCGCTATAATCAGACCTTCTTTTACTATAATCATCTACATAATAGAGCAACCATTACGATAGTTTTAGATAAACTCGAACCACTAGCCTTATCGGAAACGGCATCTTTTTCCAGGAATTTTTTAAACCGATTTTCGGTATCTAATAATAAGACACCAGAACCAATTTTAAACCACTAATAAACTTAAAACTATTATTATTAAATTTTCTCTGTTATTTGTATTTAGAAAATACAAGCAACAGATGCATAACATTCCAAATTTTGAAGGTATTTGAAAAGTTTAGATTAAACAGGAAATGATAAAAATTGTTCAAAATATTTGCCAGATTCCTGATTCAAAACAAATAATTTTCTCTTTGCAGTTCTTATCAGAAACATTCCGTTATAAATTTAACCCTTTTTTGCGGTTTGTGTGAAGCAACCTGTGTTTATAGTGGATTGAAAAATGTGGGTCAGAAAACAACCATTCAAACAAATAATAAACTGAAAGTCGGCTATTCTAAAACTAAAAATCTAAACTTGAGTAAACGGAATTAAAATTCAAGCAAATTAAAATATAAGTGAGGAATAATAAAAACACAAATAAGAAAAAAAGATTTGAATAAAAATAATACGGAAAAGTCTTAGAGAAAATATATTTTTTCTAAACAAAGTAGAAAAAGGAATCGTAAAAACTTGGGAAAAAGAAATAAAAGCTTAATTCTGGAAGAATCTTGGTGTAGATACAAAAGAGATACAGTAGGAAACTCGAATACAGGTACTATACATGTCTACAGATATTCACTAAAGAACATATAAGAGAAAAATGAGAATATCATAAACTGAAAGAGATAGAAAGAGTAATTTATCGTTTATGAATCTCTAATAATTAGAAGAATTAGAAGGTGAGCGTTACAGATTTTAAAAAAAGTTTTTGAAAATCTACAAGCAGAAAGAAAAAATATTGAGAATAATAAAGAACAGAGAACATTAAAAGATGTCTACTTCAGGTACATAAACTTGAAATGTTAATCTAACCGACCTAATATATGGAAAGAACCTAACTTTCTTTGGAAGTAACAAAATTAATCTACAAAAACGTATTGACAAATTGTATACTATAAAATGTGAAAATTGGGCTACAACCACGCCTGTAAAGACTACCAACTTGAATGTGTGGAAGCCGTAATGGACAAAATATGAAGAATGTACTTATAGTGAAATAAAAAACAAAGTAAACCAAGGATGTCAAAGGAACGATCTTGGGCATAAAGGTACATACAATTGATTGGAAAAAAAAAGAAGAATGTCAATAAATGTGAACAATTAACTTAGGTGGTTCAAATAAAGTAAAATTATGTATATATTATGAGGTTTGTAAAAGACAGAAACGAATAGCAAAAAGAAATGTGATGGAATAACTCGAACAAGTTGAAATTGGACATGGACATTTCAATGTTTTTAAAAGAATGATTCAAACGCAATTTTACTAGAAAAAATATATTTGTTTAAATGCAAAACTTTTTTTAGAAAAAATACTAAAATCAGTAAAATAACAGTATCTTTCAAAAATGTTAGAAGACGAAAGCAACAGTCTATTACATAAAATTATGGGAAGAGTTTTATCAAATATTTTAGAAGCCGAAGGCAACAACTAAAAGCCGAAGACGACAATTAGTGACCTATAAATATGAAAAAATTGCTGACAAAAATTTTAGAACCCAAGAAATATATTCACTGTTATCAACAAAATACTAACTTTGTTGCCAAAAGGTTTACCAAATATTTTTGTTTAGAACATATCAAATTGACAAAATTTCTCACTCAACTTTTTCGGAAAAAGGATATTTGTCAAAAATGTAATTAAAAACAGTAATTAAAACAGCTAAAGAATCAAAAGTATCAATTTGTGCTGTTCAAAAGTATCAAAATAACGTCAAAAGTATCAATTTGTGCTGCCAGAGTAATCAGTATTTTTTGCACAATGGTCTAAGAGCTGAAGGCGACAAATAATTCCAAAAATATTTTTGAGAATTGGGATTAAAGAGTATCTAATATTTTTTGATAAAATCCGGAATTCAACAACGTCAGTTATTGTTATTGATTACATAAAAATGAAAACACATTCACAGTAAAAAATTGTGGAGTCTGAAGGCGACATTAAATTGTAAAATATTTTTGGAATTGTTAACAATCTTTTGTAATTTTTGTACTAAATAAATTTCTGTTTTCGATGTTGTAACTTGTAAACAACTGCAATTGTCGATCTTGTTTGTCTCATAAAATGGACATTTACGAGTGGTTGAATTTTTTTATTTTATTGACTGCAGACTCAATCATTTATAGCCACATTGTATTTTTAAAATGAATTCTCGCTTTCAGCTCCTCCATTTTATGTAGAAAAAGATCGATTCAAGATCAATTCTACTAAAAAAATATCGATGAAATCTATTTTTTGACGGTATAAATTGAAAATTCAGTGTTAGAAAAATAACACTGAAAAATAACAGTCAGAAGACAAACAATTAAATAGAAAAACATATTCAGTTGATAGATAAAGAATGAAGCTAAAAACACCAACAAATCAAGAAAAACTGAAATATCGAGAGATTCAAAAGTCATGGCATTTTAGTGGGACATAAAAAACAGAAATATAATTATTTTACTATATTATTTACAATTATTAGTTATTGCGAATTGGAACATCGAGCAGCTGCTTCAGAAAAAACATCTCTAATCTAATTAAGTTAGCGTTGTGATGAAATTTCCTCAATAACTATGTTATATATAACTGTATATAACTATATTATATATAGTTATCTTTGAGAATTGTATGTCATTTTATATGACAGAACTGTCAGAAGATAAATGTGGTAAATAAATGTTTTTACTGTAACAGCTGCTGACTACATTTTTAGCACAAAACAGAGTTCTCAGCTAATATTATTATAACAAAATTTTGCACAATCATTTCTGGCAGTTAAAGTGACAGTAATGATTCATTTTGAATGGATAAACTTTATTTTTGTTTTAGCCTACTTTGATTCTATGACTTTTAGATCTTTCGTTATATGTATATCAGAAAATGCCAAGAGTTTCTATTATTAATTAATAAAAAATTAGAAATTAAATTAAATTAGTTAAATTAATTAAACTGTTTTTTGTTTATTTCTTTTATTTTTCAAGAGTTATATTGTTTTTTATTGTTTTTTGTTTTTTTTTTATTTTTTTTTATTTTTCGGGAGTTATAGAAGTGTGATGGTAAAATTTAGAAAGTGTTCAGTCCTCGATCCAGTTTACTCAAAAATGAATTATTCTTGTATTTATTCAATTTACGTCGATAAAAATATCAAAATTATATCTATTTCTTGATTTTTAACAGTATTTGTTTCTATTTGTTTATCTCTTCGACTTTTTAAAAGATATAGATCTGTCTAGTGTCTACGCATAAAAAATAAAGTGTTCATTTCTCAGTTCTGTTAGAATTCGTGCTTATTTAATTTATAATTAATACTATATGACAAAATTTGTCTCTTTAGTTCTTTGTTCAACTTGGTACAATGTAGAGCACCATATATTTTAAAAAAATGATTTTGGGGCCATTATACTCTGTCGCTATTTTCTCTGACAAAAACAGAGTATGATGTTCAACGTTTATTGGCCATGATAGAATTTCTCTCTTAGTTTATTTCAAATTTAATAATAAAATTATAACAGTCAAAAACTCCTTTATATTGGAAACTCTCGTCACGAAACAATGCGTTTAGATTATTAAAAAAACAAGGAAATTAAAACATTATTATCATTTATGGCTACATTAAAATTATTGACTACTTATAGCGCTACTTGCATTACTGCCTACTGGGTGAATCGTGAGTCTTTTGGTTAGATGTAAATTGCGTTTTTGGGACGTACACGAATAGGGTATTGCCCTTAATAACTGTCACCCTCTTTTTACCTGTCCAAGACACTCAAATTCGGGACCATATCTTGTAGAGTTGAAAAGCACAATCTCTACACTTCTAAAAATATTTTAAACAAAAGTCATTTTATTTAATTAATTTTTACGTACTTATCATGATTCTTATTATAATTTTTGAATTCTAAGAGAAAAAATAAAATCATTTTGAAAGCAAATATGTAATTGCAATTTTAATGAAACAAATAGTCAGGTAAGGAGTGGTGAATTCGCGTTCTTAAAAAATGCCTTACTTGAGGTTGAATACAAAATTTTGAAGCCGACAGATGGTGAAACAAATTTAGCTGAAACATGTAGGCTGGTTAAAAAATAAAATATTTTAGAAAAAAGCTTTCCGAAATTAATTTTTCATGTTTTGACGTAATAAATAAGACTCAAATATATTGTTTTTCCAATTTTTGAAAGTAACTATTTAAAAAATAAATAAATAAGTTAAGAAAATGAAATTAACAGTATCTAAAATTTTGTAAATTAGATTCAAATCTTGGATTTTACATCGAAAAATAATGACTCAAATTTAACCTTCCAAAATATTTTTCATCTGAAATTGTATTACTCACAAAATATTCTTTAGTGACTCAATTAGGAAGCTGAAATGTTATTTATTAATTAGGTGATTTAAAGAATTCCAGGAAACTTGACTAAATTTTTTTAATTGCTTAGAAATGCAAAACACCTACTCATACGTTAGTCATCCTGATCCGGCCATTTTAGTCTAAATTTGAGTAATTTGACCCTCTCAAAAATCCCAGTTTTCTAAAATTTTAAAAGGGGAAGTCCTCATTAAAAAACAAGTTTGTGGAAACGACTCCCATAACCATAACAATAGTAAAAAATAGAATCCTAGACAGGACACATCCCGTTTTGTCTTTGATATTTTCGTAACGTCTAGTTGGAAAAAATTGGTGAATAGTTAAATACACGTTAAAGGAGCGGTTATATTTTCCCGCGGTTACTACAATGGCCCGTTTGAGGATGCAGCCGGGCCAGTACAAGGGTTGCTTGACAGGGGTAGTTTCCAACAATACCTGCCCAAATATCTAGTTACCTAGGACAGTGGCGTGCGCGCAATTTTTACCATCGACTAATTTCTTCAAGAATTCTTTGCAAATTGAAATAAAATGAAAATGTCATAAAGACGGGGGCGGCATTTTCCGTCTGGGAAAATTGATATTTCTCGACGAGGCCGCATCCGGAGGAAGCTTTACCTTCTTAAAATAGATTATAAAGTGCATTGAACGCAGTTTGGCCACCCTTCGGGACATTCCCACACTGAGTTTTGTCCCTCATGCTGATGCATCGGCAAATTGGAAAATCGAGCAGCTGCTTCAGAAAAATTTTCTCTAATCTAATTAAATTAGCGTGTGATGGAATGTCCTCAATCGGGCGAGTGCAGTTATTACAAGATTTCACAAATTGTTTACCAATAATTTAAACCAGCTTTCCAGCAAGGTCGTTTAACACAAAGAAAATACATTTAAATGAATCACAATTAAAATGATTCAGTGTCAATTGAACCCATTACTCACTAATTTTTGACCGAAATTTTCATTTTGAACCAATCACCTGCCGGAAATGCCTACCAATCGATTTTTTACCCCAGCTCATCGTTATTTTTTTCTCTAATTAACCACAGAAGGTACGTAACGCGTTTAGCGCAAAAAGCTCCGAGCTTTAATTAGTGTTTTAGGCCCACATGTTATTAATTTAAGAAGGCTTTGATAAAAATGAAAATAGGCGGTAAACAACTGCGTTCATTGGTGTAATGTGTAAACAAAACAAAGTACAAAATGCGCATAATTTAAAATAATGTGTGCCGAAGGTTATATGATTGACGTACCTTTTCCATTTTCCAGCTCACTCTCCATTAACGCCAAAATACTAACGAATCAAAAAGTAACAAACAATAAAAAAAATTAAAATTTTTCTAAACCATAACGTCTGACTACATCTCGGAATGCCCGAACTCTTGGACTTCTAGTTTCACACTACCGCTCTAGGAATGAAGGAACCTTAAAAAACATCCGGGCCAATGAAAAGTTCGCCTGATGCATACTATTTCTATTCTCCCTTCTATCCGATTTTCATAAAGCACAAATTGCTGTGGCCTACATCAGCTCGGCTTTTTACATAGTTTACTATGATAGAGTTATGTACCATTCATAAAATTCCTCGACTTACTCGTGATAAACTCGGACGCATAGCTTTGATAATTATGCTACTCAAAAACAAACAAAAATAAACATGCCGAGTTGATGTGCTACCATTTGGGAGGAGTTTTACTAGCGAAAGCCGCATTCGACACGTATTTTAATTGCTGAGATGCTGGTTTTGACAAAAATTGAAAATTTTAAGAGATTTTTAAATAACTGCTGGTTTCTTTTATTTAATCTGATTACATGGAGGAATTCTGGAACGTTAATTTATTTAACCTCTCGAGTGAACGCTGATGGTGCGGTTCTCATTTCATCGAGAAGATACAATTTTTGAACGATCAATACCTCTGGATTTATTTTACCTGGTCTTAATTCTCCTATAAAATTAAAAATAATTGTTGTTGTTTATTAGCAGAAATGAAACATGAAATTTTCTTTTTTAAAAGCTGTATAAAATAATATTAAATTTTTGACAAAACTTTGTTAAAAAATAGGATTTGCTTAGTTTGATCAAGAACTAATTTAGTTAGTGTGTTTGAAGCTTATTTGGCATTTAATAATTTTCAATTTAACACAGAAAAAAAATTGTTATTTGTTTGTCGAACCAAATTTCAGATTGAGGTTTAGTCGGCACCTAAAAACCAATTTCATAACAGGAGGTATTATTAATCCAGCCAATCTATCATAAGAAAGAAGGGTAACCACGCATCAAGTGGGGGTACTTTTAATTTTGTAATAACATGTTTAATGTAGCTGTAGCATAATGATAAAATTAAGTTTTACGTATTACAGTTTTAAAGGCATACTACTCCCAAAGCTAATTAAATTTTATTAACTTTAAAAATAAAGATAACAATTTTTGTTGTAAAACTAGTGCTTCGCAGTTAAATCTCAAAAATTTGAGTTTATTCTATCCCAGTTTGTTAAAAATACCAGGATGGTTATAAATTTATGGTTGAAAACACATAAAATCGAACAAAAATATCGCCGTGCCTATCCAAAATTTTAATACTTGGCGAAGCTGATGCATTTTGAAAATTATAAGAATTCTGTTAACCGTTTTGGTCTCAAATTGTTAAAAATTCTGGTAATTTTAAAATTAAATATAACTCAAATGAAATATATAAATATAATATTTTTGCCATAAGAGTTTTACTTCAGAATTAAAATTGATAAAAACCTATAATATTGAATAACACTTCGTGCTTTTCTGAAATTGCTATACTTTGAAAACGCTGTCTTAATCGTTTGGGTCTTAAATAGTCAAAAATCTTATTGATTATAAATAGAAGAATTATTATTTTTGCCATAAAACTACTACTTTGGGATTAAGACAAAAATCTCTCAAATACTCCAATCAAACAAAAATTTTGTGCTTTTTCAAAATTTCTAAACCTTGAAAAACTATATCTTAAAAACTGTGATAATAGCTATCACAGTTTTTAATACAGCATTAACCGTTTTGGTTTTAAATTCTTAAAAAATTTTTTGACTAGAAAGAAGTAAACCATAAAATATTTGCCATAAAACTAGTGCTTTTTGGGCTAGTTTCAAGTTGAGACAATACAAAATTAAAAGAATTCGGGGCTGTGATTGGTTGTTGCCATGGAAAAGTATTAAAATTTGCGATACTACCGGTATTATCTCAACTTGAAATCAGCCCATTAGAGTTAAAATTGATAAACACTCTTGCAAAAACCCAAATCAAACAAAAATTTCCATATTGAAAATGCTCAGTTTTGAAAAACTGTATCATGAAAACTGTGATAGCTGTGTCAACCGTTTTGGTCTTAAATTCTCAAAAAAATTATTGAGTTTAAGAGGAAATAAACAATTCTTGCCAAAAAATAATGTTTAAAGTTAAAATTGACAAATTTTCACATTTTTTCCCAAAAACATAAATCGAAAAAAAGATTTGTGCTTTTTTAATATTGCGAAACTGAAAAGCTTCGTTTTTATCTTAAATTATTACAATTTTTTTTGAATTTTAAACAAAAATTAATATTTTACTGAAAAACTAATACTTCAAAACTGAATTAAACAAACTCTAAAACACACAAAATATTTTAATTTTTTAAAAGCATTAAAATATATTAAAATGTCAGCCAATTTTATGCGAAGTAAAATGCATACATTGACTACACTATATTTCAAATTTCTAACCAATTACAAAATTTCTAATTTTGTAACTAATTCAAGAATTGCCAACTTTCTCTATTTAGAAGAAAAAAAAATAACAAAAAAGGCTTTAGCTCTATATTCTTAGATATGCTCTTGCTGAGTGGAAGAATATGCAAACTTAAAACGGCAGGAACAGGCCACAGTTATGTTTACTGCTGGCAATAAGTTTAACACAACATTTTTTATTTACTAAGAAGCCAAACAAGGCATA
Source organism: Tribolium confusum (assembly GCA_029207805.1). Lineage (NCBI taxonomy): Eukaryota > Metazoa > Arthropoda > Insecta > Coleoptera > Tenebrionidae > Tribolium > Tribolium confusum. The sequence goes on from JALGAY010000004.1 coordinate 7,016,110, forward strand.
TTAAATACGAATTTTCTAACGTACATACCTCTTTATCAATTTTACTTTCCGTTTTACTTTTAAAAAACCTTAATAGTTGAAAATAAAATATCGCTAATAGCAACGGCTAAATGCGCGTTTTGTCTTGACTGTTACTATATTAGGAGCGGTCTTAAATACGATTTTGGCGTCTGTGTAAAAAAAAAACAAATTTTGTGTTCTAAGCAGAAGCTGTAAAATAGCCACCAAACAGTACCCTTTAAAACGGGAAAATGTGCTTATTTAAATGACTTGTAGACAAAAAAAAAATTACAAAACAAATGAAAGCACAAAAAAATGGTAATTTTACAATTTTTGAATCAAGTTGTTTTATAAATAAAATTTTTTAAGTAAATATAGTAAGTAAATTTATTAAAAATTCATTACAGTTTTTTTCAATTGATTTTAACTTTTTGTCAATTAAAATTCATAATATTCACAATAAATGTAAAATACTTTTATCATTATGCTTTGGAGCAAGCGAGTCTTGTCTAAACGCCCAGGTAATTAATCGGTGTAATCCAGCAAGCTGCATGTTATTCATTCAACTGGTCTACTGATCAACTGGTAGCAAAGGTGTTCCAATCGAGCAACAACGTCGAGAAACTGTATACCGGTTTCGGGGTTTTTGCCCCTCATCAGTACAGTATACAGTTTCTTAACGTTGTTGCTCGATTGGAACACCTTTGCTAGTTCTGGTTACACTGCCTTTCAGTGTGTTGCTGGTTGGGCGATTAGGTAATGTAATTCAATGTCGGTCGGGGCATTAGTCCGCGAAGTAGTTGTTTTGTGGAAGTTGGTTATGTTGGTGGCCGAGCGAGAGCCTAAGAGATAACTTTGTTATCCGCCAACATTGTTATACCAACTCTCGCACCTTCCAGCACTCTTCGTTAGATGGCACACTGTGTCTGTCTGTACGACTACTAGTCAACTGGTGTAGACCATTGGAATGAATAACAATGCAGCCCGATGGATTACACCGATTAATTACCAGGTCGTTTAGGCAAGACTTGCATGCTCCGAAGCTTACTTATCATTAATAGAATGAACAGTAAAATTTGAAAGTTATTTGAAAGAATGTGAATCTGAATTGACAAAAAGTGAAAATTAATAACAAAAGACTGCAAATAGTATTTTTTTAATATTAACTTAATTACTTAAAATAGTAAATTATAAAAAATAGCATAAAGAATATGTTTCTTATATTAACATAAGCATTCATTTAAAAAAAACTCCTGCTTCGCTCTCGTTTTATAAACTTGAGATTGTGCCACAAAATTGACCTTATGAATTGCGTTCTTTTGTACACTGATTCGAAACTCGTTGTTTAATATACTATTCCACCGCTCAAATAAACTTTTTTCTGTTTATAACAGGGGGGGGGGAGACGAACTTATTAACAGCAGAATTGCTAAAACACTGAATAATTTGGGTCAACGAGGACCCAAATCTTAGTCGGTATATCTCTAGTTATTATTTTTGTAATATAGAAATTAACTAGCATTTTTTGAGTAACCCATTAAATTGTTTTAATTTAATTAATTTTAATTTGTAGCAGCTGATGCTGTCTCTCTTGTTTATTTTTATAGAGGTTTAGGCCATTGAGTGAATACTCCTTTTTATAATTTTATTTCGTGATTACAGCTAATTTTAATTAAGCATTTTTACGTTTTAATATTTTATTTTACAAAATATTTTTTGCGACTTGTCTTTTAAATTTTATTTTGCTTTTTTTTTCAGGAACAATTTTTACAGCACTGTTTGACTAATTTTCCAATTAATGAAATTTTTCTGCCTTTTTAAAAAAAAATTGTGACTATTCCACGTTTTCCCGGTTTTCTACGTTGCTAGATTCTCTGAATAATACAATATTTTTTCAGAAATCTGTATCTTAGTTTGCCTTGTTTTAAATAATTTTTTTTATAATTAACAACTTTCGGAAATTTATTAAAAAAAAATAATGACACTATTGGGATTTTTGTTACTTTATTAATTTTCGAACTTTTACAAACTTTCCTCTTAGCACTAAAAGTCTAAACTTATCAAAGTATAACTCGATCAAAGTTTTAAAGAAATTACATTTTTGAAGCTCCAGTTTTAACCAAAAATAGAAACTTTAATAAAGTTTTTTTTTATTGTAATGATGACTTAGGTTATGGCAAAATAAAATTATCTTTAAATCTACGACTTCCTGCCAAGTTGTCTATAAAATTAAATTTTTAACTACTGCTGAATACCAATGAATTTAATTTAATGCAAAACAAATAGTTTATAAATATTTTCTAACTGTCCTATTTAGGTACGAGATTTATTTTTAATTTTTTTTTATTTTATATTTTCTTCAAGTAATCTAATAAAATCCTAATAGGGAAGTGCTTGAGAGGTTGTTGTCCGTCATCATCGACTGCATGAAGCTTCCCTCACCTCGCATTACTCATTTCGGGGAATTTGAAGGTGAAAATACCTTTAAGCTAGGTATTTTAATGTGCAGGAATTCGTCATTTGGCAACAACGTCCCTGTTAATATTCATCAAATTCGTTCTACGTGATGAATACATAAAAAACCCTAAAACAAACGTTGAAATTCAGCCATTATAAAATGGCCAAACTTTGTCCCTTCAACTCCCTTTATTAATATTTTACGGTATTGATTACACACCCTCGCTGAAAATTCGCATTAGTGACGTCATAAACGACGCCGAATATGATTGGTGGTTGCCTAGAGACGCCCTATAACTTGTAATGGCGCACCCCCGATTTATAACTCCAAATTATATTAAACTGTTTGCAAAAAACGACGACAAAACCATTTTTCTCGCCTGATATTATACAGGAAAGTTTTCGTTTTATAAGGCAAAACTAGTCGTGCGTTAAAGACATCTTCTTCACAGATGATGAGACGAGAAGAAAGTGTGAATAATGGAAAATTCCGGAGTTTTTCTGAATTTTTGATCGGGACAATATAATCGTTGCCTCTTTTTTTGTAAACAACAAACAAGTTTAGCTGCCATGATAAAATTTCTGATATGAATGAAACATATTATGCCCGAATATATTACGAAATGCATCGGAATAGATAAGTTATCGCACTGGGTGACGACTTGATAAACGGAAATGCATGATCCATCACTGAATTTGGGCACAGATGCTGTACTAGAATATTTATCAAACGAAATAAGGCAATTTTAACAAAATTATTGAAATATGTAGTATAAAGGGCGTTTGACAAAGTTTTGTGGCACGAATTGAAGACGATTCTGCATAAATTACGTTTTATGTTAAATGGCGACACAGAGACAATTCAGCCTCTTAATTACTGTCACAAATATTTTTCTATAATTTGCGACTCTAAGAAATCTACAATATAATAAAACTCATTTGTGTGCTGTTAAAGCTATTATAACACCCAGTGCTGAAATAGGATATTATAAAACCCATTTTCTTTTCTAAAATAAATAAATAAAATAGGTAAAATAGTCAAATTATAAAAATATAGTATAAAAAACTTGTTTCTTAAGACATTGTGGGCACTTATTCCTTATTAAACTCGGGCTTTGCACTCATTTTAAAATCTTAAATTCGTGCTACAAAACTTGTTTTTATTTATATATTTTTTGTTTGTATTATATAAAAAAAATTAGTATTATTGAACACATTTTTAATATACCTTTTTTCTGCTAATTTTTGTTAATTATGAGTAGACCTCGGTGGGAATATGGGAATAAAAACCCTTTGCAGTCGTCTAGCTAACTACTCGTACCCGCCACGCGATAAAACATTGAAACTTAAATTGGTCGATAGCGGTACTAATTCGGTACTACTATCGACCAATTCAAGTTTCAATGTTTTATCGCGTGACAGGAGCGAGTAGTTAGCTAGACGACTACAAAGCGTTTTTGTTCCCATATTTCGTGCGGGCTCTAATTATGAGACTCATTTAACGAAATTTGGCAATCGTTTTGAGTTAAAATTAATGGGTTTTCGGATTTCTACTGTAATCTAAAAATTTTTTATTTTGTTTTTTATATTAAATTAAATGTAATTGTCTTATTTTACTGATCATAATTTGCTTTAGATTGATACTGGTCTTAGTAATGTGTTAATAATGGCTAGTTTCCTGAAGTAACACGTTTAAAAATTTAAATATGCTGCTGTTGCCAACAACAAAAAAAGACATTTTTAGTTAATAACTCTGTTAGTTAGTTAATAAAAATCAGTAACAAACATAATATCGCCTAAGTTGTACGCTTGCAAATTTGTAACAGAGATGATCATTTCTAATTCTAACTTATACAATAATGACAAAACACAGTAAAACCACTCGAGAAACTTTTATTGTCACTTCGTTAAGCCCATGTTCTAACAAAATATGGATTTTTTAAAATATTGTCAATATTATTGAATGTCTCTAACAAACATTCTAAACACCAATTAAGAGACTTGCATGCAGTATAAGTTTTCTACTAGGATTTTTTACTATTAACAAGACTAAATTTTATTTTATTTTCGCTTAACAACAAATAGAGTCAACACTCATATTTTTGTAATAAATTTTTAATATTTTTTTTGTTTTGAAGTAGGGTCTTGAACTGTTAGATACTTTTTTTGACATCTTCTTTCTAGGATCTACGAGCAGAGTATTAGTTTTTTCTAATAATAAAGTCAGTACATAGTTACTTTTACTATCTATCAATGAAGGGCTTTAATCTCTATTTTATTAGTGATTTATGGGAAATAAAAATAGAAAATAAACACTATTGAAACGATTCCTTATGTCCAAGTTTTCTCCACCAAATACTCTCCTTTTTTCTTTTAATTTCTGAAGGTTTTACTTGACTTTTTAAATGAATAACAAATAGTAACTAACTGTTCAAGGTAGTGGAGAAAGACGAGAATGATGTCTTAATACTAGTCATTTCTTTGACTTTATCATCAGAGATTTTTTATGTTACAACAATTTTTGGAGTAGTTTTTTTTTAATACTACTTGAGGTTTTATTGGTATAATATTGATTCGTGATCAGTACCAGATTAAGCACTATGAAACACCTTATTTACTCCTTACTTGACCTAACAAAAATTGAAATAAAGTGCTAAGGAAACAAATTTATTTGATTTTTTTTTAAAAGTTAATATTAAAAAATTGATACAGCAACATTTTACTTAAAAATCTTGCTTATGATTCGGCTAAAAATTAATCGAGATATTTTTTTAATAATGGCGTGATTTGTTTTAGTAGTGTTTAAAAAATTTTAAGCAAATAATAAAAAAAAATGTTTAAAATATTAAGCTGTTAAATAATTTTTTTATTGACAACAGAGCATTAGTCTAGATTAGTATTACACGTCTAGATCTGTAATTTATCTACCAAAGAAATTCTGTTTTTGATATGTATTATAAATTAGACACTTTTTTATTTGCTTTTAATAGAATTAAAAAAAACGATTTCAAAGCTTTTTGAAAAGCAATTGAAATTAATAAAAAATACCCTGCGTTGCAATTTTATTTTTTTTAAATGTTTAGCCAATAATTGCTTGGGTTATTAACCCTGTATATTCCAACGTACTAACTTGATGGCCCAAAACTTCCTGATTTTGATTTTTCATTTATTGATTTATTTATTGTCTGACTTTGTTATTTATTCTGTACCAAATCAAACACGTTGCTCATTTTATTTGTTACCAAGGGTGAAAGGTGAGGATTTTTGCACCCTTTTATTCCGATTTTAGCGCCGATATTTCTACTCTTAGCACTCTATTTTTGTGTTAACAATAAATTTAGTGAATAATTTTTTTTCCAAATTCTAAAGTTTGTAGTAGTTTTTTTACGATTTCATTGTGTTTATTTCTCTTTTCGAAAATTTTAGACTCTCTATTTAAAAACCAAAATTTTAGATTTACTATTCTTTTGGCTAACTTTAGTTGTTTGATTTTACGTTTTTTTTTCAGAGACAACTTATCTATTTGTTTTTGTTACAAAATTTTGCGGTATTTGAAGAAAATATCTAGGAAATTAATAAATGTATTAAGCAGAACTTAGTGAAGACACGTTTTTGAGACCACTTTCGGAAATCTTTATCGTTAAAAGAACTTTCTGCTTAAGCATTGATACATACAAATTATTTATTTGATTCTTGATTAGAGTATTCTTTTCCGATATTTTTTTTTTAATTTTTTCGCTGTGATCTGATTGTAATTCATCCACATCTTACCACTTTATTACTTACTAAATTTTACTACTTTATCGACTTCTGAAACTTTTTATTTGCTGAAGTAACAACGTAAAAACATCGTCAGGGTTAATTTCAACCATTTCTTATAAATTTTTTTTTAATTAATTTCTGCACTAGTAAACTTCTTTTTCCGTTTTAATATGTTTAAAATTATGCTTTGATGCTTTGAAATAAGTAGTTTCAGTTTGTATTGGTTAAACATCGGCTAGTATAGTCACGTGCGTAAAAAATGTCATTACTGACATTTTAATAAACAATTTTTAAAATATTTTTTCTTAGAAAAAAATGACAATCTTTACAGACTCGACTGTACGTTTTTAGACACTTGTAAGAATCGTTTAGTTACGTTTTGTTTACTTTGTTGAGTGGTTTTGGATAATAGTCTTCAAATTTTGAATTCAACTAAAAAACAAAAATAAGATTTAGTTTTAACTGTATTACGCTCAATTTTGTTTAAATACATATACGTAATTTAACAATTGTTGTTTTATTTTTGCAATTAGTGTAGTATTTAGAACGCGATATTTCCGTAGTAGTTAGCATAAAAACACGGCGCCTTGGCTAATCTTTATCTGGATCTGCTTATGTAGCCTAAAGCTCACCTTTAACACGACCGGTCACTTTTGAACGCTCCCTTAAGCTCAATGATAAATATTAACAAAAAAAAGTAACAATATAAACAAAGCAGACAAAGTATAGAACGTTTCATATAAATTTGGTGATTTGTCATAGAATTTTTTGTAATAAATCACAGTTCTGATGGTCTTTTACACATCATAGAACAACCTCAATAAAAATTTAAATTAAGAAAAGAATGTTTGTAAGCTGAAAACTGTTTTCTGAGCGCTGGCCGCCTCCAACTCACCAAAATTGTAATAAAAATTTATAACAGACTGGCAAATTTATATGCATATTATAAATGATTTTTTTTATAAATTATTATAAGGAGATTTTCTTAAACAATCTTAATTACAGACGTGTCTAAAAATACAAAGTTAAGCTGAATGAGCAGTTTTACGATAAAAGAGAAGAAATTCCAAGAAAATAAATTATTGTCTGCTTTTACAGAAGCCATCTGGACGAAGTTACGTGCTAAAAACAATATGAGAAGAGCTTTTCATCATATATTTTTAGATTGCTATCTGAACAATAATAATTATTTCAATATTCCAGATTTTATTATAGCAATATTTTTTTTCTAAATTGAGAGAATATAATATATTATCACGAATCAATATTAATTCATATAAATTCCGCTTCCTCCGCCACTGATCGTCCAAAACGAAAGCATTCCTGCGATAAGGCTGATCTTCGCGTAAAATGACCTGTTTACACCATCAAAACAACCAACAAACGTGTAGATAAATAAAATAATCGACCAAAAATAGCAAAATTTAATCTAGATCATCTCACAAATAGCATCGTTCTAGTATTTTACAACCCGCGTTTTTGCTGTTGTTTTTCATCATCCACGCACCGGAAATAACTCTATTATGACAACAACATTCGATATAAAAAACACATTAGTAACGAATTTGCCAAAATAACAAGACGCATCAAAATGTGCCGCTTGCCGGTCACAAGAATCCGACTAGGGCAATTCCTAGAAATAGACCTAGGCCCTTCGAGTGAAGGTCGCACCAGGATAGGTATTTAGGCCGAGTTGGTATAGACATGCAAAAATTTTTTGTATACAGTGTGAGAACGTTCAGGAGATGAAAACATTGAAATCAGTCTTTACTTTTTAATTAAGCAGGCCCCCTCTGGCCCCTTCTGCCGTTGGAATTCCAAACGAAGAATGCACCAGCTCGAAAGTGGCCTACAAATGCACGATGGCGAACTGCACTGTATAAAGCGGCTTCATTAAAATTTAAAACAGTTTTTATTTTATTACAGTTGGGTTATAACGACACTTTTCTAGGCTAGATAACAAAACAACAACGGGTTCAAAATTGGGGGATTTAAAGCGGTGCCAGTTTTGAATTTTTTAGGACAAAATGGTGATAGACCTGCAGTGAAAATCGATTACAACGACTTGAAAAGACCGCTATATCTGATTGTAGTAATTAAACGTTTAAGATTACATTATTTTGTTAGTTTTTGTCAAGATTTCATCCTGAAAAATTGTTCGGAAAAGCGCCTATTGATAAAATTTAACAAAATTTGATAAAGTGGTTGGTTGGCACAAAAAAATTTTGTATATCACACGTTTGGAAACTCTTTTACGTGTATTCATACATTGCTGTAGCAAGTCCGCAAGGTGATATCGTTATCTTTATTTCTTTAGGTTCTCGAGACGTTTAAAAACGGGAAAAAGTTGTACAACTCAACATCCTGCTTGTCAACTCTTCATCATCAACAAAAAAATTTAAAAAAGTTTTTTATTTTATTCTATACAGCTTATAGAGTCTCTAACTAATTTCAATTTACATGAATAAAATGCCTAATTAGTCCCTAGTGATACATGTAAAGGAAAAAAAAATATCAAGAAAAATTTTAAAATTTTTGAAGATTTAAACTTAATTTTGCTGCTTTTAGTTTAGTGGTTATTTTTTTTTTGTTTTGTCGGCTTTTTATAATATAAATTTGGACAATTTTTATTTTGACATTGTCATCTAAAATCTCTTCAGAGGCAATAAATACAAGCTACTTAGTATGAAGAATTTATGCATTCGCAAAAAGTCGACTTTTTGGTCGCGGTTAGGTCCATTATAATCGATTTCTATTTGATTATTTATTATTATTGTATCTGAAAGAAGATATTTGCAACGACAAGAAGTGTTGACTATTTTTTATATAGTATACAAATCAAACCTATCTTATAGGGATAAGCAAAATCACTAGAACAGTAGTTCGATTTAGCGAAGTAGAGCAGTTACATCTAGTGATTATTTAGAGCGATAGAACTGTGTTATTGAGTTATATTAATTATTAAGAGTTAGTTTTGAGTTATGTATTTCTAAATTAACTTTTTTGTTAAATAAATTATTTTATTTATTGTTAAATAAGTTATTCATTTAAAAATACAATAAAAAAATCCGAAATGAGTCTATGTCACACGGTATTAATAAGAGTGAGATTGAATATGAGTATCCGAATAATTTATTTTCTTGTGTCCGACTGGTGTCAGACAAAAGAAATTAAGGAAGAGAAGAAGAGAAAAGGAATACTTTAAAAGAACAAAAGCAGATTCTAAAACAACTTTAAAAGCTACAAAAAAGAAAAAAAAATCTAGAAGTAAACAAGGCTATTCTAGAAAAGTTTGAAAGAATGTAAAGAACTCTGTCCAGAACAAAAGAGAAAGTTAAAAAAAATTTTGGACTAAAAAAAGAAATAATTTCTAGAAAAAAAATTCTAGAAGTGAAGAAAAGATTGTGACTGAAAAAAAAAGAAAAACAAAAAAAGTTTCTAGAAAGATTTGAAAAACAACAATTTTGAAAAAAGATGAAACTTTTTGTTGATTTTTATATGATTTTGCATTTTGAAAAACAGTAATTAACAAGTGTCTTACATTAGCTACATATATTTGAAATTATTAATAAACAAGTGCATTATTGACAGAGTGACGATGCCAACAGACTCAATTTACAGTATTGAATCTTTTATAAAGGAGCAATATTACGAAATGATTTTGTAAATTATAGAAGATAGTGTCGTCACTCTATTCTGAAGCTTACTAGAAAAGGAAGCAATGACACATCGGTGGCATGTAAGTTCTAGAATAATGCGACCTTGGCTCTATATAAGAAATGGATCAGCTGCTAATTAGTTTAAATTTTGAGATTATATAAAACTAATTTTCTGCGATTATTCAAAACGATAGAACTGTATTACTGAGTTTATTATTGACAGTTATTTTTAATTTAGTTGCTTAAATTAATCTGTTGTTAATCTAACTTCTTAAATCGCAAGAAACCTTAATTGAGTCAGGTCAGGTAGAAGATGATTTACAAAAATATTTCGTTGCTTTTTCTATTTGAATTAGAAACAAAGGACGTTGATTATTATTTAGGGAGTGAAAAACATTTTAAATTCATATTTGAGAGTTTTTGATGACTGAGGTTTTTGTAATAGTAATTCCAATAGTAATTTAATTTATTTAATTTAATTACAGACAATTTTGTAAAACAAGGAAATGTTTATTATTCGCACAAGAAAGTTACTCACTCGCTTTTTGAGCTCGTGGGTAAACATTCTCGTGAACAATAATGCGCATTTTAGTTTATTTTAAAAGAAAATATGTAATTTAAAATTAATGAAACAATAAATTTTACAAAAATTATAAGATTACTGAAAATTGAAACCTGACTAGATCTTTTCGTGAATAATGTCGTTATAAAAATCTTATTTTAATTATTATTATTATTTGATTTCAAAACAAGCAGTTTTCTGGTAAAATAGTTCAAAAAAAAGTAATTTAATAAGTCTTTTGCTATCTTTTTTTGTGCATTTATCCGCTGTAAGCTAATTACCAGGCTTCGGCGGGAGCGAGCTTTTGGCAGTGGTGTGATTTTGCATTATAATTTACTTATAAGGCGTTATTTAAACGCGGTATAACTAACGAACTAGACAGTCACTTTTTCAATCAGTACTTATTTTTGATTATAACAGATTTTTTTATTTATGCAGAAAATTTATTTTCGGTAGATTTGGAGTATCGATAAGTTTATCAAGTAGCTCGCTGAGGCCGAAGGCTGCTGATTACAAATTCAGTCGTTTTATAAAACGCCTAGTGGTCTTGTAAATGACTAGGCAAACTGGCTGATTAAATGAAGAGTTTTTACAATGCGACGAGAAATTTTAGGCATATTATGTATGAACTTTAGATTGTGTTGAAATACTTTTTTTTAAATAAACAAATTATGGTGGGAGGATAGCGTCAACTCGAGGATGGTTTCAAAATGGAGTATTTTTCTAAAGGTAAAGGGCGCGAAACGTTTTTAATAGAGGTAGATATGCTGTAAATTACAATTTAATAAATAATTAATAGCTTTATCAAGTAAAGTAACTGAATGTAACCAGTTATATTTTAGACTAACACTCGAAATTTTATAATAAAATAAACTCTTCTCTTACTCATTCATTTGCAATTTACCTAGTCGTTCACAAAAACTACTAGTCGTTTTATGAACTAACTAAGTTTATAATAAGCTAACGACATAACTACAGTGTGTTAAAATATAATTTAACTGTTACAAAATTTTAAAAAACAGCAAATAAGATATTAACACTGTTGACTTTATCATCGATTTTTCATAGTGTCATTTATTCAGTTTATGAGACGTTATTAATTATTAATAATTAATTGAGCAACAAATTCTCATAAAAATTGATTGCTTTATTCGTTTTCCTAAAAGTAGATATAATATCAGAGACGTTTTTAATGATGTAATAATTTTGAAAACATTTTACGTAGTTTGGAAAAAAAATTTTTACTTAAAGTATTACATAAACGAAGCTGTTCTAAGAAATAATGGCATTGTTATAGAACAATCGGAAAGAGCAGTGAAATTATAGGTATTTTCTTTGGGGCATTTTGTTACAGCATGTTTATTAAAGCTAAATGTCAAAGAACGTAATTTTCAAAGACGATAAGCAAATAATACCGAATAATAAACCTAAATTAAAAAAAAAAAAGAATATCTGTGATAACGTTTAATAAAAATAATTATTGTAGTTTAAAATTTTTAGTTCTTAAAATTTAACATCTTCAGTTTAAAATTTTTAATTAACTACTCGTATGTCAATCGAAAAAAAAAATAGTTTGAATTGCTATCGGAAGAAATAAACACAACATCTAGATCGAGAAAGTGGCAATAAAATGTGAAAACTTACCATTATCAGCTCTAGGATGTGACATTTCCACTCCACTGTCTTCATCTGCTGTTACAACCGTCATAAGGAACCTTTAAATGACAAAGAAAAAAATGCGGGGGTTTAATTTTTCCCGGCGTCGTAACCTTTTGCTTTATAAATCAAAAAATCCATACATGCGCTCTCTATTCTTATAAACAAGTTGTTTAACAGGTGATTATAATACTTCAATTCAACTTCAACCCCAATACTTCACTACCGCACCAAAAAAATTCTCTTACCCTTTGTGTAATTCTCGCATAAAATCAAAACTAAAATCACAGCACAGGTAGAAAAAGCGGTGTATTTCCTACTGGGACATGACAATCTAACGTCTTTCAGTGTAGAGTAGCCACCCCGACCCGGCCGACACGAGGACCACGCACTAATCTGAGAAACACCCCCTCCCTAAACATACGCATGCTGCGGACCCCCGATCTCTCAAAATACGCGCTGATTTATCTCAAAAGCTGCCCCTTGAAATCTAGACCAACTATGACTTGGGCGGATTCGCACGGGGAGAGACTTAATTGGAGACTTTAATATACTGCGGGGGTATTAAAAGTAATTGGGATTTTTTTACAGATCAAAAACAGGAATGGCTTCTCGCTATCACAAACCTAATTGGTGAATCATTGATAGGTGCTTCAAAATTCGGTTAGTTGATAAGAGAAACATTTAATGATAATTTTGAGAAATCACTTGTGAATAATACAAATAATCTAACTTCTTTAAACTGTAGCAGATTATTTAAACAATTATTAACCAATAGAATTTGTTATCTTTGATTTTGTTGTCAGATGGTTTACAGATGTCTAATTTTTTAAGCTAAAAACAAGTCATAAGAGCGATTGTATCAACAGGTTTGTTAATGAAAGTGGTTATTAATTGAGAGTTAAATTTATCAATTGCTAAATTAGCAGCAGAATTAATTACAATATTTTTTAGTTGAACGTATCTTAGTAAAATAAAAAACTTAATCCATAAAACTTAGCTAGATTTGTATAACTAGACAAATGTTAAAATATTGATTTTTATGCTTAGTACCAACAGTTCATTAATAGATGTGTTTAACGAACTGTTTGAAATGCGTTAATAAAGCTCATATGTAAAGGAGCAACAAAAAAAATTGATTTTTTAATTTGCTTTCTACCTATTTCGTAAATTAGTCAATGGTAAATTATAGTATATGATCAAGAAAATTTATTTTCTAGAAGGCTGTGGAATGTGACTTTTTTATGAGTGAATGCTTAAGATGTAGGCTGTTGAGGTTGTATACTCAAAATATCTAAAAGTGGGCTGACTTTTTAAAATCTTTTTATAAGTCAAAGAATAGCCATTGTTCAATTTATGAAGAGGCAATCTACAGTAAGGGTGAATCTTAATTTATGACTGTTTCCTCCGCCAGATGTTTCGAGTTTTGCACGTAAATATTGTAAAATATTGGCGGAGGAAACTGTCATAGATTAAGATCCATCGTTACAGTGGTTTGCTTTTCCATAAATTAAACAATGACTATTTTTTATTTTATAGAAAAGTCTTAAAAGTCAGCCCACTTTTAGATATTTTGAGTATAAATAAGTTCATTTTCTGCTTGGGGTATTGAAATAATTATAGTATCGTTTCATAATTATTTTTAAAAATAATGAAATTAAAAATTTCTTAATTTGTAATTAATATTCTTTAATTCTAATTTGCTAAGACTGTTTTCTGAAATATCAGCAACATTTTCAGGTAAATAAAATTAATATTTTAGATGAAAAACATTATTTAAATTTCAATTTTTAACTTTGTTCAAATATAATTTTTAAGTCTAATGAATAGATGATTCGTTTTAAATATTTTTTAAATTAATTAGAAGAGGTTTTTTTACTTTACATATATGATGAGACACCCAGCTTTATAAAAAATAATTTTTAGTTAAGTACAATATTTTGAATTACGAGAGAAATACGATTAGCTAAATCCCAATTCTTTTTTTGTGTTTTTAATATTTAGTGCGTTTTGAAATTATATTTTCTGGGCCAGACCATTAAATATAAAAATATTTTACTGACACAGAAGACAAGAAACACTTGTTTTACCGTGTCATAACCATGAAATAATAATAAATGTTCTCAAGAATGTGGATCAAGTTCAAAAGTGTCATTGCTCGTTAAAACAGGAGTGCACTAAGCGTTAAATTGTATGAATTATAAAATAGAATTTTTTTTAGTTCGTTCAAAGTTTTAAAACGATTAGACAGATTTTTTATTTGGTTATTAACAAAATGTTGTACAAGGAAACAACTTTTAGGTTGAGAAACTGAAAGCTTTTGAATGAATTTAAAGCAATTTTATGTAAAATATTTTGTCTTAAATTTGCAGAAAACATAAAAGTAATCGAGGCGTCATTTTACCGAAATTCTGTTTGTCAAATTAAAAACATTACATTATTTTACAACTTTTTTAACTGATATTAAATCATGTTGCAAAAGCGTATTGTCATTTACAGATTTCTGCATAAACGATAACAAACTGCCTTTTTGACGTTTAATTGTTTATTTATTTCTAACAAATTGCGTCGGCTAAAAAGTTTAATACAAATCTTGTTTAACGTACAGCGCTCAAGTATTAAATCGCTCCGCTGACGCGTCGTGTTTTAATTTAATTTTACTCTGTAATTCGAAGACGAATAACCATTATTTGTTTTTGTTTTTACTACGTTATATTCAAAATAACGAGCATGTTATTTAAAGTAACTGTGGCATAACGTATCAAAAATGTTTAAAATTTTTACAGACTTATTTGTTATTTTTACAGTCAATTTTACGTATAGATTCGTGGATTTAGACAAAGTCGAGTTGTCAGTTTTATAAATTGTAATTTTTATTTAGTTTTTGGGCTGTAAATCTCAATAAATTAGTTTCTCGAAAATTTTTATTTTTAATAAAATTCTTTGGACATTACATTTTAGGGTGACCTTCTTTACGCACGTGACTGTACTTTACTTATTATAAAAGAAGTTATTGTGCGTTGTATATTGTCCATATTTGTACTAAATTATGTCTGTTCTGTATTCTTTTTTGTCGTTATTTGTTTATTACTTTTTACGTATTTTTAATTGTTGTAAAAGAAATTTAAGCATTACAATTTTCTAATTGTAGTATTTTGCTGTTATACTTATTCTTAGAAAAGATTCACTTACATTCTCCGAGAATTTGAGAATTTTACGTCAGTATTTCTAGAAATACGATTCATAGGTATTTTGACATGCTTCTGGAGCTAGCGGGAATACACGCCAACGCCAACCTACTTACCTAACTTTGGTGTATACTTACATAAACAGGAAAAGCGCAATTTACAACAAAACAGTACAATATTTTGCTAATATAACTCAAAATAAAAAAAAATAAACACTACTACTACTACAATAAATCTGTACACTGTGAATACACTAACTATAGTGCATTGTTTCTTAAAGTGCAATTCACTAGGTAGTATGAAGAATGGATGAGATGGACTTTTAATTGAGTAAAATATTTTTTTTAACAAAAATGTTTTAAACTCTATCATAGTGCAGCTTCTGACTGTAAGTTGTGTGGTGCTTTATAATTCTCTTTTTTTAGAGACTGTATTGAGTGAGGCAGTTTGACTTAGCCAAAACACAGTGATTATTATAAGCAAAGCTTCGACGATTATTTAAGACCAAAGTAGCGTGTTATTAAGTTTTAAAAGACAATTATATAAGTAATTATTTAGCTGTTACTTCTATTTAGGTCTTGGAAATATTTTATCTAATTTTAGGTTTTTCAAAGCACGTTTTTTGTTAAGGGGGTTTGTTTTCAGTATTTTAAATTAGGTATTTCTGTTTTAAAACTTAAATTAGGTAAACTCTATCCTAATTCGTGTCAAAACGTAGATATATATCTATATTAAAATAATTTACTACTTTTAACTCGGATTTCAAAGTAGAAGAGTCAAATTATTCCGAAAAAAATTTTTTTGGTCGCTTTATAGATCGAATTTTTTTTTAAATAATAATTAGTGGTTTTTATAAAACAGTTCGATTTCTTCCCAATGTTTGTATTTTGTTCCTCACTGGTCCATTGAAAGCCACAAAGCCTTCCGGAAGCCGAATTATTTCTCGCTGTGTTCAACCACCATAATTACCCCAACCCAGCCTTCTCTCCTTCTTTCATTCCCTCAGAACCCTTCCTAGACACCTTACGCAAATGATCCCCATCTTGACATGCCAATAAAGCCCCCAAAAGCCACTTTAAAACCTAATTACTGCATCAGGAGCAGTCGCGGGCGCCGACAAAATGGCGTCCCCCTGTTTTTTAGTGATTCGCGAACCGCTGGATAAAATTTGCAATGGTGAACAGAGGTCGCGAATTACAGGCTTTGGTGGGAGAGGAGCGAACGAATTGGAGAGGAGGTCGCGGTGTAAATGTTGACTGTGAGGCGCCTTTCTCCAACACTGGAAAATTCCAGGGAAAAAAATATCAAGGAAAAATGGGTTCCGGTCATGGGCGGGTTTTAAACGTTTAGGATTTCCGGGAATTCAATGATAAATTATTTTTATTTACTTTGGGTTATCTGGCGTGTTTGCGAGAATATGAATTTGGTGGTGACGGGCTTAACTCCGCCCCCCATTTCCGCTACCCCTCATATTTATCTTTGTATTGATTAACGTGTTTTGAACTGCTCTGAAATAACATTTAAGTGCACATAACTGCTAACAACACGACTCTTCACACGCTCAAAACTAAAAAAAAATTATATTTGTTTCTGTTTATCTGTCTTCAAAATAAAAATAAAAAATAATTAATTAATTACACTCTATTTTAGCAAATATTATATTGCTTTTTAAATGTTTGTATTTAACTCTAATAATATTTTATAATAACATTCACAACAATATTTGTGAAATTAACAAAATTTTGTATTCATCAATTCTGTTGATAAATTAATATTAACATCTTATTAAATTTTTAAACAAAATAGTAAAATGTAGTTAAAAATTGTAAAACAATCTATCAGGTGTTCATTTAAAAAGTTATCAAATTAACTTTAATATGTCATATCTCTCATGTATTCTTATGAGAGATTTGATAAGTCATAGTTAACTAGATAGCTTATCACTTTTTCAAATAAATCCTTGATATAACAAAAATCTAAAATAAAAAATTTAAAGAATAAATCTTTATTCTAATTTTGGCTAATTCTATTTATTTGTAGAAAATATGTTGTTTATTTATTATTTGGTTTTATTAAAATGTTGTTTGGTTTTATTTTTATTTTTTTAGTTTTTTCGAATTGCAATTATTGTTGTTGCGAAAGTTCTTTTCTCTTTCGAATACTTCTTCTTTGTATTTGCATGTTGAATTATACAATTAGTATGGGCTAGTTATTCTATCCATATAGTACTGTTTTAGTTATTTCTATTGCACATGCTTAGTTCTGTTTAGAACTGTTCTAAACTGGTTCTGAACTGTTGGAACAAACTTATTACCATTATGGTCTGTTTTTTTACCAGAGATACATTAGTAAGCCTTGCAGATTTGAAATAGGCATTTTTGATTGGTTGATATCTAAATTTTCGAGACTTCTTAGTGTCTATCTGGTAACAGACAGCATGCAATGTTTAGACGCTACTGACGTTAGTGTTTAGAGTCGCTTTGGCAGCAGACTTCAATGTTAAATTTTTTTTAACAATTTTTATATTTTTATCGATTGTTATTTCTACAAAAAAATTTAAAACTATGCTGCAGAAGAAAAGTATTTGACAAATACAGAACGTGTAAAAGTTTTCCTAACCTAAAAAGTGTTTGATATCAGGTTTTATATAGAAATGGCGAAGTGGTCTATCTCTGCTATACATTTAGTATTAGAGATGAACGAATTTTTTAAAAGAGATTGACTTTTTTATTGCATTTTTTTAATTTTTTGGTATTGTTTTCTAACTTAAAGTTCTTCTTATCACATTAATTCACCCATGCTATTATCATAAAATGAAAAACTGTGGAAGAATGTGGCTGCTATTTTTAATTCAATTGAAAATTTAAAGCTCAAGGAAGAAAGAGTTATTTAAAGGCAAAAACAAACATAAAAGAAAAATTACTTATTAACTTATAAAAAAAAAGAAATTCAAAAAGAAACAGGAGAAAAATTATTACATATTTTAATTTCTCAATGAATTACAATTAACCAAAAATAAATAACTCTAAGCGTGGTAAAGATTATGAAAGTGCCAACGCTGGTTAAGAAGAAAAAAGAAGAAAACAGTTAAAGCGGTTTGGTACTCATAATTTAGCTAAAAATTATTCGCAATTTTTTTTGTTAATAATAAAGGGGCTTGTTTGGTCTAGTAGTGTTCATAGAATGTTAAAATTAGAAAAATAATTTTAAAAAATTGTTTTGTATATCAAGCAGACAATTTTCTTGTTTTTTATGGTTGAAAACAGCGCTTCAATATTACACACCCAGATCTGTTATATTTATTTACCAAAAAAAGTTTTTTGGCATAGGAAATGAAACACTTTTTTTACGTCTAGTCAATCTGCTTCTTGTCAGCAAGTTTTAATTTTTAACAAAAAAAAAGTTTTTAAGTTACTTACTGTAAAAGAAGAATCGATTTTAAAGGTTTAAAAAGCTTTTAAAATTTAACTTGTTAATAAAAAGCAAGATACTTCGACACAAGGAAAAAAAGTGTCTAATTTACAATGTTAAAAACAAAATCGTTTTGATAAATAAATTCTAGATTTGGGTGTGTAATACTAAAACCTAATTTTTCGTAAAAAGAATTTTTGTCAGCTTGACATTTTTAACATTTTTTTAAATTATTTTTTTAACATCTTACTAGATACTACTAGATTAATTCTCCAAAATTTTCACAGAAATTCCTAAAAAAGAAACAAAAGAAAAACTGGAAACAATGCATTCCCTGTAAACAGTAAATGTATAAAAACAGCGTCAAATTTCTATAAAAAAATTTTTTAAAGATTTTTGCCTACCAAATTTTTCTTCTTTCATTCTAAAATTTGGATCATACATATACCATTTCGACCTGTTCATTTTTTCATTGAATTCTTTGGCTTTCAAAATCATCAGTTTTTTCCCTGTCTCTTCTCTCTGTAGCAATTTGGTTTTATATTAATTCTTTTCCACGTTTTTAATACAGCTCGAGTATTTTTTAATCTTCTTTTAATTGTCTGTTTTTAATCAATGTGGTGCAAACAAAACGTCTTTATTATTGTTTCTACAATATCTCTGCTTTTAATATAGAAAATTAAATTTAGTATGTTATTATTTACACCGTAGTCGCTTAAAAAACAGATATAATAATATTTCTGTTTCCACTTATTCCTCTTTGTTTTTCTTTTGTGTTTTTTTATATTTAGTAAGTACTCTCTTAGTTTATTTTAGTCTTAAATACAATGTTTACTACTTTCTTCTTCAATATTCCTGCCACTTTATGAAACATTTCTAATGTATTTATCATTATAATATATTTATTTATAATGATATCTTTCTATAGTTTTTCTCTCTTTTCCTTTTCCTCTCTTATTTTATCTTCTTGATTTTTTTTCTCTAATTCTTTTACCATCTTTACTTCGTACCAATTCCCTCTTCCTATTTGCTTTATAATCTCTTTTTCTTTTGGCTTTTTATCATTCTTTCTAAACAACTACTCTCTTGAGAATTTGTGCATATCTCGAGCTCTTTCTAACTATTGAATTTGTTGCTGAAACCTGTCTTTAAGTATTAATAAAAATAACAAGCACGGGGAGAAAAAAATGCCGGTTCTAACAATTTAAAAAAACAAAGTCTAGATGGCAGCTAATAATTGTTATTTAAGTTTATCTCTCCAATAATTCTGTAGAATAGATGAATCGAAAAGTGACATTTGTTGTTAATTATTTTTTGTTGCAATTTACAATTTAATTTTTTTAAGTCAATAAAAAGGAAAGTACAAGATTAATGCTTTGGTCGATTTTTTTTTAAAAAATAGGCCAACTTTTTTGGATTCGTTCTATATAATTGATGTCTCAAATTTATGTTGTCACGAGTTGTATTAACAATAAAATAACGTTAATGTCACAAAAACTTGTTGATAAGTGTACGAAATACTCCTATTTTGTTAAAATTCTATAAGTTTGTTACAGATTTTACAACAATATACAGTTAAATTACCAACACAAATTAACTAAATTAACAAAAAGAACAACAGATTTGTAAGTATTAATTTGTTATATTTAACTGCGCTTATTAATTAATTAGATAATTACTTTCAATTTTAATTAACAAAAAAAATATTTTTGTTAATTTCACTAATAATAAAAATAGACCTGTGGGGACCTCAATTTGTAGTCAAATTAACAAAATCATTTTTCCTGAGTACTTTAATTTTGAGTTAGTCATTTCTGTCTGATTTCCTTATTGAAGAAGTCACCTAACAGCTTTATTTTTAGATAAGAATGCAGCAAGATCCATTCCTCGTTTTATGGGCAACAATTCCAACAAACAAGTCTTTCAGTAGTCGCTTGTGCTTTCAGCCCCCAATTTAAATAATTTCCGGATTTCTGATCATACCTCCCCAATAAACTGTAACAAAAACACGTTGATTGACATCTTAAACAATATGCAAAAATCCGTCTAATTGTTTGGCGAACGTCAAAAGCACTTAGGAAGAACAAACGTCCGAACAATACGATCTGTCAATCAGCGATCAGGGGTGGTCAGTATACTGTAACAATAGCTTTCGAGCTTTTCGTCGAATTTGGTTCCTTGCACCGAGTGGCCACCAAAATCTCTCTTTTGCAAGCGCAAATTTTGTCTCCCTGTATATACGGTCCCCCATTTTGCATTGTCCCTGCTAATGCGGCGGTGGGTCATTTCAACACCACAATGACAGCAGATGGCTGAAGAACTGACCAGGTGACTAGATTTGGATGCTAGAGATTCAGCTGGATGCAAAATTACCTGAATATCGGCAAAATGCGCCGCACTCGGAAATACTAACCCGAAATAGTGCAAGTCACCACCACAATGGTCTAGTTATGATTATTGCTAAACAAATTTAACAAAGGAAGATGGGCTTTTCATGTTTTCAGGAACGAACCACAATATCAAAGTGGGCTTTCGATCGAATATGACTGATCACTTTACAATTGTATTTGTCCAACTGTCAAAAATATATTTGATGACTTCATTTTGCAAGGGTGTCAAGAAAATATTTTTGTTTCGTTAATATACAAGTTACTTGAAGATAAATACTAAAACGACAAAACTAGTATTTAATTTTCTCTCTTATATCTACATAAACTAATTAAAATCAATTGTAGCAAGAAGAAGACTGAAACGTTGCTTTAAACAAAAATTGTTTTATTGCCCTTTTTCTAGATAGCTAACCAATATCTACTAACAAGTTATAATACTAAAAAAAATTTTTATGTGATAAATTACCCCCTGAATGGTGATTTATGTTTTTGTAATTTTTTTACCCCACAAAATAGCGCATTGATAACATCCATAAAATTAGCTGAATGGCAGAGATTAGGATTTGCATGTCCTGACAAAAAATATTTTGATCCCTGCATTATGTTCAGCAAAAAAACCTTATTGTGTTTGTCCGAATAGATTTGACCGTTGCCCCCTGTGCATTTTTTTGGGGGGCACGTGCCAATCTCGAGCAAATATTTGTCAAAAATTGGCTAGGAAAGATGATCCTGTCTGATGGACATCTGCTTAATTAGTTGTTTTGTGAAAGTCTTTTTACGGAGGATTTTATCTCGATACAGAGAGTATCTATCATGAGATTTTGTAGCAATCAATAACAAATAATAATTTCATCTGAGTCATCAGTTACGAGATGATTTCATTGGTTAAAATTCCCCTCTTTTGAAAAATGCTATTGGTTCGTAAAAAGAGGGTGAAAAGTTTCCCCCTGTTTTTTAACTGTTTTAGACGACCAATGCCATTATTCTTTTTCCCTGAAACTTTCTCCGATTTATTTCAAATCCTCGTTTCACTCGTTTCACCCAGGTACCAAATAAATTATTTAGATCGGGAGCTTATTCGGCAGGTCAACGTTTTCCTTTCATTTTTCATGAGTAAGCCGATGTCTTGTTATTTTTCTACATTTTTTATTTATGACAATAAGCTTAGTAATATTTATAAAAATGACAGAATATTAAAGTATAGAACTAAATATTTAATAAAGTGCGTTTTTTTGTTTTTAACCAAAAGTAATAATCGAAATTTTGATCACAAAAGTGTTTAAATTCAAGTTAGGAAAATTGCCGACACTTGAAAATTTATTTTAAATAAATTATATAAAATATATAAAGATATAAAATCTGTCAACGTCATTAAATACAATTTTCTACATTTTAATAATTTATTGATAATTTTAGGTCTAAAAAGCTAGTCAGTTACTCAGTTTGAAAAAAAATGTCTCTTTTTAGCTTAAACATTTTTATTTTATATTAGCCGGACTCCACTATTTACAACAAAATTTCTATTAAAGCTTTCTTCGTTGGCGGCAGGTTGCTTCATGCAAGTTTTATTAGAGAAATTGCTGCAAATAAGCTTTGAAACTGAAACCAGACTTTTTGCAAAAGCTGTCCTTAAGACAACTCTATTAGCCGTACAATATAAATGTCAAATTTAAGTAAGCAATAAAAAAAGAAAAAATATTTAGAAAAAAACAATGAAAAATTAATCGGTTAATCATTTGCTCGCCTAACGCCTCGTATTTGCGACATTTCACTCAGATTTCACTAGATATTGATCGTTTACTTTCAGCACTTGTTACGTAATAAATAAGAATGTCTAAAATTGAGCTTTATGTTGTAGAAAGTACCTACTTTGTCAATTAATAAGAAGCGAAGCGCGCTCTGATGGCCTCATTTGGACCGGCGACATGTGCGTTATTGAGGGAGAAACGTAAAATTGTTTATGTGTTCGTGATGAAACACCTAATTATGGTTAACACACATTCACCGCTAGTTATAACTTTTGTTGATAGAGCTCGTAAAACGCATTTTTAGTTATAATAATAAGGTATATATATATAGATTGGTTGGAACGCAGGTAGGGATCGTACAGTGTACCGTCACTTTTGGGTTGGAACGCCGTTTATTCATTGCGCTTGAGCGGGATCGTACACTGTACGGTCCTCAGGGTGGTTGGAACAAACCTATTAGGTTTGTCAATTGTCAATACTGTAATCGCTATATAGAAGGTTATAACCTGGAAATATCTGTAATTTTTTTTTATTAAAAACAGTACCAAATAAGAACATGATAAAAGAACAAAAAATCAATTGCAAAATAAAATCTTTTCAAACTATATTTATTAATTAACAAAGAGACTTGTTCTAATATACCTATTATTCAAAGTATAACAAAAAAAAATATAAACCTGGGTCTGTTCTTGTATCAGTCCATTTGATGAAAAATAAAGTTGGCTAAACTGCTTAATCTTACTATATTTAGCTTTATAAGATTGGCAGAGGTTTTGATTTAAAGTTTGACAAGAGTTGGTGAGTGTTATAACTTGAATTTTTTTCCAAATGATTTGTGATTATGTAGATGTTACACCTGACAACCTTTAACATCTTTTTTCTACCTCATATTTTATTAAATTATTGTTTTGGAGTTTGAAGACATTATGACACTTTCTAGCCTCAATTATAATGCGTTAAAAAATTGCTTGCAAAAAGAATCTTTCTTTATACGGTATATCATTATAAATTGAAGTTTACTGCCAATCACATAAAGGAAAAAACACTAAATAGTTTAATCATTATTATTATTATTATTTTTTGTTAAGTTGACATACTATTTTAAACTATTTTGAACACACTTATATTAAATCAAAATGAAAACACATTTTATTTAAGAATTGATAAAATTTGAAAAATTTACTAATAAAAAAATGTAACGTATAATTATTTTTTCCTCAATTTTTTTTACTATGTTTTATCAGGTTTTGTGTTATATTAATCTGTAAAACAGAAAACTATGTAGAGAAGAGAAATCAATTTGTTCACGGACATAACAGTGCCATCTCATGACTTTAGCTATAAGTATACATAAAACTCTGTAATTTGTACATTTTTTTTTAAATAGAAAACATTAAAATAAGTCAAAAATAACAATAAACTTGAAAAAAAAAAATGTAATTGTGCGCTGTGGATTCGATCAATGAGCACTGATTTATTAACTTATTTAGATACCTGTTTGTTCGTTAAATTTTGTTACATACACAAAAAAAGGCTAGTATGCAGTAGCCCTGTGCCTCTAATGAAGCTCAGTAATCAAATTTTATAAAAATAAAGTATTTATTTAAATAAATATAAGACAAGAATGATACAAACATAAAATAAGGGCGTATCTAGCGCTTAGAATAAATGCTAACTTAAAATGGACTCACGTACAATTAATTAACTTAATTAACATTGATCGTTAACATTAACACACCGTGATCAACAAAATAGTAAATAGGTTGGGATTGATGTTACCAAAAATTTTTGTTTATAATATATTGACGATGGATTTTTTCACTGAAATCATTTAGAATAACAATATTTTTAAAAATTCGACCAAAAATCATAATTGAAGCAACTAAATTAATATTTGTTGATCACATTGTAACAAAAAAAAATTAAAGAACAAGAGTGTTGGTGAAGTAAAAGAAAAATATTAAAACTTGAAAAAGAAATTATTAATTAAGATCTAAAAGAAAAAAGTAGAAATAGCTGAAACAGAAAACTCAAATTATTATATTTTTATAAAAATTAATACAGATAATTTTTTCTTATGGCCTAATTACACTATTCAATTTCCGTCAAAGGTACTATCCAATTAATTGAACATAAATATTGAATGAAGTAGGACGAGGTGCTAGCATCCAAGATTCAAGATATTGAATGAAACGTCAAAAAAATTAATATGACGTTTTATTATTTAACCTCAAAAAAGTTTTAGTATTCAAGTGGGGGCAACTTAACAAAATAAAGAAAGTGGCGTTAATAAGCGTCACAGCTATCAACACCATAGCACTACAGAACTTTAACTCGATGAAAACATTCAGAAAACACATGTCACCTGTTGCCATCTTTCATTTTTTGTAGTTAGGCGCATGTTCCCATCAAATTATTTCATCCAAGTGACCTTCAAAATAGCGCACGTCCCACTTTCATCAAATATTTACATCCAATTAGTTTGAAGAAATGTCAAATGAAATTTATCAATTTACACTACATAAACACATCAAAGAGGTGCATTTAAAAAATTCATACAATTACTTGTACGAATCTTTGAAGAAAATTGCATAGTGTAATTAGGCCTTTACAGATAAAATTATTTAAAATTTTGTTCAATTATTAATTAATTTAAAAATTTACTTGAGTTCCTAGTTAATTAATTCATAGTTTCCACGATGACTGTTTAAAACTAACAGCCAAGCTTTTGAAGGCATTAAATCTGCTTTATTGCCGTATTGAACAAATAATAATTTTTTTGTTGATTCTATTAGTTTACTTTTTATTCAAAAATTTGCTGACGTTTAACCTTAAAATTTTGTGACAGTTGAAAAATTGTGAACAGCTTTAAATTATTTGATTTACTGCCTAGTCCATAAAAATGGTGACAGATTAACTAGTCAAAAAATGTGATAATGTCACTAAAATGTGGTGTTTTACTGTCGATCAGCAAAAAAGACATTTTTGCAAACTATTTTTTGATTAACTTTACTGTCTATTTTGTTTATCATACGCAGGATTGAACAAAGTAATTTTTTCTGTCTATATTTATTTCATCTAGAATAAAATGCTAATTTCAAGTTAGGTTAATAGCATCTTAGTTTCTACGAGAAATTAAAAGAATTCAAAACTGTTGTTGGTTGTTGCCATAGAAAGAATAGTCTTAAAGTTTGCGATACTATACTAGGATACTACCGCTATTTATTATCTCAGCTTAAAACAGAAAATTTAGTGTTGATGGCATAACATCTAAAGACTTGGATAACTTTAAATTTCGGCTTGAATTTGAAACCTTCACCAGTAAAAGTAATTTAAATAGTGCCATCTAGTAGTAAATCTGTTAACATTCTCTGGGAAGCAACCTTCTTTTCGGAAATATTAACGAATTCTGTAAACTAAAAAAATTTGAATAAAATTAAAGTTATAAATTAGAGGTTTCTTACATCTTATCGATTAATTATTTAAAATGGTGTCTAATAAACAAATTGCTGTAATAATTTGAAGCAAAGGATGTTGATAATTACTCACGGAGTGAGAGAAATGTTTAGAAAGTCATGGAATGATTACATCTTTCGTATAGTTTTTGAAATAAATCTACAATAATATTTGTAGTAGAAAATAATATTAAGAAAAAGCAAACTAATGTCGTTAAGGCGGTTCGGTACCTATAATTGGTCGAAAATTAAACTAGATATTTTTTCAAAATAATGAAAGGGTCAAGTAATGTTTATAGAATGTTAGAAAAATAATAAAAAAAATTGTTTATAATATTAAGCGGACAAATTTTTTTAGTTGAAAACAAGGTTTAGATCTGTTAATTAATTACCAAAAATAATTTTGTTTTGACATAGTAAATTAGACACTTTCTCTTATATTTAAGCATCCTGCTTTTTGTTATCAACTTTTAATTTTTAATGAAAACAAGGTTTTAAAGTTACCGTAAAATAAAAATTGATTTGAAAGCCTTTTTTAATTTAAATTTGCTAACCGAAAACAAGATAGTAGAGTGCTAAATGCCCTAAAATGTGTCACCGTGTGGGGGTTTCAAAACTAAAGGTTGATTTTTCAGAAATGATGGCTGATGTCTTGAATATATTATATACGAAGTTGTTCAAAAATTGTCTTGTGCAAAAGGGCATTATTCAAAATTTCTAGATATTTATAGTGTAATTCTTCAAAACATATGCTATCTTCTACTAAAGGTTCAGTTTAATCTCTGTAGCCGTCTTGCCACAAAAAAATAAAATATTCTCAAAAATACATTGGCTCTTATGGTCGTTCGCAACTTTGAACCTAAATATCTCTGTTCAAGATTTCAAAACATTGAATTGATTTTACGGCTTTTCGCCACTTTTCAACGATTATTCTCTAAAACTAAGCCTTAATTTAAAAAATATGTTTTATAAGCAGTTTTTGTCCCATCATTTGTTATTAGAATGGTACCATATTTAGATTATTTTCTTATGTCATTTTCTCAAAAATAATATAATAAATAAACTCTTCACAAATTATTTAAATATGATGCATCTATCCTCTCAAGTTGTCGATTCCTAGCGGCTGGTGATTTTTTAAAATTCTGTATTTTGAAAATGGAGCATGGGATCCAAATTCTGTTATGGAGGACTTTTATTGAGACGAAACTGAAGGCTACTGCTAAAAAAAATTTGATTAAAATTTGCGAAATTTGATTTTTAAAAATGGTGTGCCTTCTCTGGTTATTTCCGAAACAGTTTATGCCAGAACAGTGGCAATTTTTTTTTTCAGCATTATGAGACAAATCAATGACTAATCATATTTTGGTTTTTTCCAAAATTTTTATTATAGAAAAAGTTATGAATTTTGAAATTTTAGAGAAAGAATATTTTTCGAAAATTAAATTTCAAATGCTCATAACTTCTTTTATAATTAAAATTTTGGAAAAAACTAAAAGAAGACAAGTTATTAATTTGTCTCATAATGCTGAAAAAAAAATTTGCTACCGTTCTATCATAAACCGTTTCGGAAATAACCAGGTGTGGCACACCATTTTTAAAAATCAAATTTCGCAAATTTGTTTTTTAGCAGTAGCCTTCAGTTTGGTCTCAATAGTAATCCTTTATAACAAAATTTGGATCCCATGCTCCATTTTCAAAATACAGAGTTTTAAAAAATCACCAGCCGCCACTCTCATTTTTCTCATTTGTATATTTATCAATTATTTTCTGATTTTATAACAAATTTACTTGAGTATTTATAAATTTTTAGTGAAACAATTTATGAAACGAAGTAATAATCTAGTTTAAATTACTTGCTACGTTTACGTAAAGTGTGTCTATATTTGGATGAATTTTATAGTGCAATAGAAGAATTAACTTTTCGGTCCCTTACCGGTAAAGAAACCCCAGACCCTGAATTTAAAGTGTATTGTGAAGATCCGACGCGTGCATCTGTTGTTTGTCTTCTTCGAGTGACCAGCTTGTCGCTTTGGTAATAATAGGATTTTCTCATCTTTACAACTACCCTTATTAAATCCCTCATAAACTAGTTTGTAAGCCAAAATTATAAAATCCATCCAAATATAGACAATCTTAAAACCCTGATTTTGCAGCAAGGAGAGCGGGAGAGTTAGAGTGGGGGATCGACAACTTGAGAGGATAGATGCGATATCATATTTAAATAATTTGTGCAGAGATTATTTATTATATTATTTTTGAGAAAACGACATAAGAAAAAATTTTAAATGTGGTACCATTCTAATCATAAATAAGGGGACGAAAACTTTTTAAGAGACATATTTTTTAAATTAAGGCTTAGTTTTTGAGATAACGGTTGAGAAGAGGCGAAAAGCCGTAAAATCAATTAAATTTTTCGAGATCTTGAACGAAGACATTCAGTTTTGAAGTTGCGAACGCCCATTGGAGCCAATGCATTTTCAAATATATTTTATTATGTTGTGGCAAAACGGCTGCACAGATTAAATTGAACTTTTAGTAGAAGAAAGACTATGTTTTGAAGAACTACATTGTATAAATATCTAGAAAATTTTAAATAGTGGCCTTTAACACAGGACAATTTTTGGACAACTTTGTATGTAATCTATTTAGGGCATAAGTCATTGTTTCAGAAAAAATCAACTTTTAGTCTTGAAACCTCTATAGAATCACTTTTTAAAGGGTTTTATGTGCTCCGTGCACCGTACTAAGATGCTTCGACTTAAAAAAATATCTAAATTACAATGTCAAAAACAAAGTTTGCAGTCGCACTTTAAGGCTAGATGACCCTAGCTGCGAGTTTTAATTTGCCCCACTGAATTTCATCGTTTCGACAACCCGAAATACCTTTGCTTGACGTGATGAATGTCATATAGTATAGTAAAGCGAAATAGTGGAGTAAAATCGAGCTAAAATAACGTTTATTTTTGAAATGGGGGTTTAACCAGATGAGACCTTTACAGTCTTGTAAAGCATCATTTTGGCCATCTGAAATCGCTATTTACAACTTTTTTTAGTAGGACACAACTTTGTAAAATCACGTTTTTTATGTCGGAGCAACAATTTCTAAAATCGTGTTTTTTAAAACATACATCACACTTATAAATTAATCATTTAAGATAAAATTTTGAAACTTTGTCCACTTATAAAGAAAACCAGAGCGCATCTAACAGTAATAAGAAATTTTAGAAAAAGTTTTTTGTTTTTGGGAAAAGGCTAAAAAACAAAGTCACTTGTTGCGAAATTGTGCATTGACAATTTCAACCTGCGGGAAGCTATGTGAATTATTAAAAATTTTACCATATAATGTACATTTTCGGATTTACAAAACTTTAAATCAGTTTTTTTAAAAAAAATTATAATAATAAACCTAATGGTTTCTAAAATATATTTTTTTTAAAACAAGGCTTTGCCGCGCTGCTCCGCCCAACACGCCTTCAATATATATTTTCGCACAGTAGTTCTTCGTTTGTACTCCTAACATTCTAACTATACGAGTATTATGAGTTATTTATGACTTACTTGAAGGTAATTTGATAGATATAATTATAAACCACAAAAGATAATTAATAAAATGTTATTAAAACAAAAATATTTTGATGTAAAAAAAATAAAAGCCAAATTTCTTCTTTGTCTTCATCTGGTTTGTCGTTTTGCAAGCTGCTCCATATGGACCGCAATTTCATATTACAAAAATAGAAT
This sequence comes from Tribolium confusum, assembly GCA_029207805.1. Lineage (NCBI taxonomy): Eukaryota > Metazoa > Arthropoda > Insecta > Coleoptera > Tenebrionidae > Tribolium > Tribolium confusum. Next base: position 7,046,136 of record JALGAY010000004.1, read on the forward strand.
GTAAAAACCACGTTTTAAGAAATTATTATTCAAAACTTAACGAATTAAAAAATAATACTGCTTTTTCCGTAGAACAAAGAAAAATTTTAGGCAGCAAACTAGAAAAATTACGAATAGCTGTCACTTCAGCAATAGCATATTGGAGCAAAAATTCTGATATGCAGTTTGACCAAAATGTAATAGAACTTCAAAAAGATATTAGCAATGGGCCCTTACAAGTGTTTGGTGAACACAAAAGATGTATCGAAAATAATAGACCGTTTTGCACAGAAGAGAAACGCTATATTAAAATAGTAAATGTAGAAATTAATGTTGTTGACATTTTACAACAGAATAATTTCTTTGATGAAATAATGAATAAAAATAAAAGAGTGGCAGGTAACGCTTGGAGTTTGTTACAGAATGTCAACAATAATATGGCGGAATGCTATAATTCAATTATAAGCAAATTTGTTGGAGGAAAAAGGATAAATTTTTCTTTTAAAGGAAGTTATGCAACAAGGTGTGAAGGAGCTGTCTTATCGTTTAATAGTAATCACGGCGCTTATCACAAAAAAAGTTGGTGAAAGAAGGTGCAGGTATTTACACGAAAAAACATTGTGAAAAGATTATTAAACAACGGAAAAGAGAGAACTTTAGGCGTTATAAGTTAAATAAAAAATCTGCAGAGCCTGATAGCAGTTATGGCTTATGTTCCGACGAAGTACCCGACATAAACCAAGAAGAATTTGAAAAGAAAAAAAAATTTTTTATAGAAAACTTATCGTCCAAAAATTTTGAAGATGTAGAAGAAAAAACAAGAAATCAAGCATTTTCGCAATTATGGATGAATGAAAGAAAACTACGTTTGACCGCATCAAATTTCGGAAAAGTGTGTAGTATGCGAAAAACAACCTCCTCAAAGAAACTGGTAGAAACTTTATTATATGGCACATTTAAAGGAAATATAAGCACAAGATATGGACAAGAAAACGAAGAAAAAGCTATTGAAAAATTTGAACAGTTTACTAATTTAAGAACGAAAAAGTGTGGTCTCATAATTTTTAAGGATAAACCGTTTTTAGCTGCTAGTCCAGACAGACTTTTAGATGATTGTTCTGCAGTTATTAAAGTCAAATGTCCTTATAGCGCCAGAAACTTGACACCTGAGGAAGCTGTAAAACAAAAGAAAATTACTTGTTGCACTCTAGACCACGGAAAAATTAAGTTAAAAGAAAAACATTGGTACATGTATTAACTACAGGGACGAATGGCCATTACAAATGTTAATAAAGGTTTTTTCTTCCTATATACAGAAGAAGGTATAAGCGTAGAAGAAATTAAAAGAAATGAGAATTTTTGCATCGAAATGTTTGCAAAATTAGAAGATTTTTATTTTAAGGCATTGCTTCCCGAAATTATCGATTCGAGAAGAAGTAGAAACTTACCTTTAAGAGATTTTTATTTTATTAAATAATTATTAAAAATATTTTATTATTTTTATTTATATTAAAACATAATATGACACAATTTTTAAATTTCTTTTCTGTATAAACTAAACATGATGTAATCAAATTCGTAGTCGCCTTCTTACGTGATGATAGCACTTGATGAATAAATGCTAAAAAACAAACTTACCCTATTAATACTATTATTATTAAAATATTAGTTTTTTCCGGCATATACGATTCGTTAGAGTATAAACAACCTTCCAACTCTCAATGCGCTAGCAATGCAGGGAGTCATTGTTTTAAAAAAAATCATATCTTGAAATCCACAAAAAATAATCTAATTCTGACTTTACTAAAAACTTTCTAGATCATTTCTTTAAATTTCGTTCGCTTAATGTAAGGGTCTATCTGTAATATTAAAAATTTTGTTCGCATCGTCTACAATTGATTACCGTAACACCGGAAGTTCAAGTTTAGGTTATCAAAGAATATATTAAAAATGGAAATAATATTCTTTCAATTAAACAACCAAAATCGCTCAAGTTTTTGCATTCAAACCCAACAAAAATCAACTCTATATCTCTTATGGTTTCTGAGATAGCTCGGTATAAAGATAAAAAAACACGAATATTAAAAAAGTCTGAATTTTGATTTTTTTCAAGTTTTGATAATCTGAACCATGAAAAAATGTCGTAGTTGATCATTTCGGATAATCTTATGAAAGTTTCAGCCACTTGTACACCGAAAAGTAAAAATAAAGGACTTTTATCCTGATTTCCGAGCTGATTTCACTTTACTATACTTGCGAAGCGTGCGCGCTCTGGCGGCAAACCCTATGAACTTAGCGCTAATTTTAACGTAAATTCACATTAAAAATACTTAAAACTGAAAAGATTTTTTTAAATTATTAAATGGTGATAATATTCGTTATATTTTTTTAGACAAGTAAGTTTAATTTGATGTTTTAAGATTTTGTAAATTATGAGATATTGATTTGTTTATATTGGCAACAATATTTAAATAAATAATTGATTAATAAAGTTAAAAAATTTATTACCTATTTACAAAAAAAAATTACAGTATTTTCTCAAAATTTAGAACTAAAAGAATGTCATAGAAAAAATTAAAACACGTTTTTTTTAAATAAAACAATGGTACTTTTTTGTCATTTATGGCAATAGTTAAGCGCCCTAGGCAATTAAAAAACACGTTTTTTGATGTATAATACATTAACAAAATACATATTTAAAGGCAAAAAAAATGTCATAGAAAATTTCTAGGGGGGTCTGACTAGCCTTAAGCTTGTGAATAAACCTTTCTTTTATAATTAATTTTGAGCAGCGCATTTCGCTCTCGTATAAAAATTCTTTGATGTCATTTTATGTTTTTTTTTTTTGTATTAATTATGTGTGTTCTTATAAATTTCTTGTTTGTAGATAATAAAAAACCCTGCAAAGATTTATGTGTTTTAATACTCATATGAACATTTTTACATGCACGAGATATACCAAAATATTTTGAATGTAACAGTTCGAAATGAATAATTAAACAACTACGACAAATAAATAGCGAACATTTCTAAGACTAACACGTTACGACTTAAATAATGTGGGAGAAATGAGAAAGGGTTGAAATGATGAGACGTTATAAAATCATACCTTTGTAATAACAAAAACGAAGGTACCCACCTAAACTAATTTTGTCGACAATAATGCAAACACCGCTATTTATTCAGTTTGAATTTTTGTAAACAAAGACATGAAAAAAAGAGAAGAAATAAATAACTTACAAAATACAACTAAATAACAATAAAAAACAAAAATCTTATTGTACACAGTACATACTACATTAATAATAATCGTATTATACTATTGTGTGTTATCTGAAATAACTTAAAATTGTTGAATTTGCAAATTGTGAAAGAAATTTAAATAAATTAATTTATATACAAGGCAAGTTGTTTGTCACTAGTTTTTAAAAAAATATTCACAATCGAGATTTACAAAAATTTACATATTAATTTCAAGTAGGTACCTAAAACTGAAATTATATACACAATGAGACGAAATATACAAAAATATGTTTTTACAAAACAAATGATCAATGATGTACAGTATTTACGATTCGAACCAACTTAATACTGATTTTTTTGTTTAGTGCAAGCAGACAAATAATTTTTTCCACTGCTAAGCTTGAGGAATTTCGTACACACTTAAATTAAACAAGTCACAAGCACCATTTAGATTTATACAATTACATACATTGAACTTTACATGTATAAATAGTAGCAATACATGAAGAGGATGATCTTATTTGGTTTATACTTATTTGGATATATTCTAACATAAGTAAGTTATGGATTTAACAGCATATCAAGCAACTACGCTTGCAAAAAATTGAAAAACCGGTCAAAATTTAGGCGAAATCACAGTACAAGATAAGATAAGTAACACAGTTAGGTTGTTCAAAAATAGACAGAAATGGGCTGATTTCAAGTTGAGATAATACTGGTAGTATCTTCGTTTCCATAAAAAACTAATAAAATTTGTTGTTGTGATTGGTTGTTGCCAAGGAAAAGTATTAAAATTTGCGATAATACCGGTAGTGTCTTAACTTGAAATCAGTCCACTGGACTCCAAAAAACAAAAAAGTTAAAGCACACTACATCCGTCTTTTGTTCACTCATGAATAAATTAATAAGTGTTGGAGAGAGACAGAAAAACTTACAATTTAAACCGTTTAAGCTTGTTGTTCGCTGAGTTACTTCATTATTTTGTACTGTAGGCGAAACAAAACTGTAGTTTCTTAATATGTAGTTAAGATTCGTGTCCAATCAAGTACCATCAATACATGTCGAATACGTTAATGTATATAAACTGCAGAACACATTCAATACAAAATCTACAACGTAAAAACGCTCTATTTTTATCTAAAACATTCAAATACAAATAAATACACAAGTCTAGATAATTTCGTGCAAGTCATAAATAGTATTGCTTTATACGTGATCAGTCTAAAGTCAAAATTCGGTTAATTCCATAAAATACTTTCATTAAACAACTATCAATAAATAGATCAATAAATTAACAAAATCGCAATGAGTATCTTTAGAAAAATTAAATTAGATTTTCGAGCCGTGTCCACTCTCCATGAACACACTTTATTACTTCAGTCCTATCCTAGTAATAAATAAATCTTAAAAAACTTAACAAAACTACACTACATGAGCAGGAATACATCTTAGGTACATTCAATTATGTGTGGTTGGGAGGACTCAATCACACTCGGCCTCGTTTCCTTTCCGGGGTGGATAGGAGGTTGAGGAGGCTGTCTTTGAGGCGTTTGCAGACCTGCTGGCAGCGGCCTAGACAAACCCGGGTGGAGGACTGAGTGACCCATCGGCGCCTGCTGCTGCGAGTGCACCTCCAAGAACTCTTTTGAGTCCTCGTGGATCTCTTTGTTCATGTCTATCGACCCTGAACCAAAAACATTATAAGAAAACATTGCCGATGTAAAAAATACTCGAAATTAAACTGCAACTTCAAAAAAAAATATAAAGTCAGTTATTTTTAATTATAATATCACAAGAACTCAAATTCTTTCTGGAAATTTTTTTGAGTGCATTTCAAAGACGGAAATATTAATTAGCCTGAGCGAAACCCCAGAGCCAATTAAACAATTTTGAAAAGCACGAAAAAAAATTTTTTGAAAATCAATCCAAGTTTATAAAAGTCTCATGATAAATAATTAAATTTATATTAAAATATATGTTTTTGTTATTATAGCTATTATAGCTCTTGTCCAAAAAATCCTCAAAGAAATTTCTATTTATTTAAACTTTGTAAAAAAATATTATAATGATTCGTTTTTGAAAAAATGACAGGAACATTTTAAACAAGCTATAAAGAAATATCTCTAATTCTCAATTTATCACATTCTTATTAAATCCGAAATTTGGTGTTACGGGGAAGTGGACGACAAGGCAAAGAAAAAAAAAACTGTTTTATAAGGCCTTATAAAACAGTTTTTTTCTTTTTTTTCTTTGCCTTGTCGTCCACTTCCCCGTAACACCAAATTTCGAATTAAAAAAATGGACGTAATTCACCAAAATAATTCTTATTAAAATAAGTAAGTTAATAAATGGTACTGAGTAATGATAAATCAAGTGCTATATTAAATCTATTTCTTCAAAAGATTCTTCAATAAATAATTTAATTTTTACCTCGATTTATTTTTTAACAAATTAGTACAGTTACCTTTAAAAATACGGCATTTTGAACTAGAAAAACAAACAAGTTTTTCTTTTTTAAATTCTTTTAAAAATTTTTTTAGTTTAATTAGTTATTGTGTTTTTGGTGATTGCTAAATTGTTTGTTCCACATTTTCATACAAATAAGTATTCTGAAAAATGGCATCTTATTGTTCAAAAACAATCTGATCAAAAAAAAGACATCGATTTTTTTTATAAAATAAATAAAATATAAAGTAACATATTCATACGAGGGGTGATCCAAAAGTAATGATAATCGAGTATTTCCAGTTTGCATAAAAATCCAAATTAATTTTTTTTGCTTGCTTATATACCCACTAAGTCATCATAAAAAAATCATATAAATAGGCCACAATTCCCGGGAAGGACATTCATTTGAATACGAACCGTCGAAGGTATAACATCAAAATGGAGAAAAACGAAATTAAAGCTGTCATCAAGTACCTCTGTTACAAAAAATATCTACCAAAGATATACATAGCAACTTGGTGAAAACATTGGGGGACTCTGCTCCTCCATATCCCACAGTTTCAAGCTGGGCAAAAGAGTTTAAGCTGGTCAGAACATCCACTGAAGATGAACATCGCAAAAGACGCGCGCGTTCACGTCTCTCACTAAAAATAACGTAAAAAAGTCAGTGATATGGTGTTGGCAGATCAAAAAGTGATCATCAGGCATGTAGCTAAGGTCACAGAGATCTCATATGGCTGCGTTTAAAAAATCCTTGTGAACGAACTGTATATGAAAAAGGGCTCCGCGCGTTGGGTACCGAGAATGTTAACCGACAAACCGAGTCGACATTTCGAGGGACAATCTCAAAAAGTTTTAAACAGATATAGAAAATTTTTTTGTCACGTTTTGTGACTATGGATGAGACCTAAATCCACCGTTTTGATCCTGAATCCAAATAACAATCGATGACTTGGAAGCGAGCCTACTCATCGACTCCGAAAAAATTTATTGACAAGTTCGGTGGGAAAGGTTATGACGTCTGTTTTTTGGGACGCTGAAGCAATAATTCTGATAAAATATTTGGAGAAGGGTGCTACTATTACGGAGTCTTACTACACTAGCCAAATAACAAGATTGCGGGAGACTATTAAGGAAAAAAGACACAGCAAACTGGGAGCTGATGTGTTGTTTTCCCAAGACAACGCACCAGCTCACAAAGCCGCAGTTGCGATGACTGCCACTAAAGAAGCGGAATTAAATTGCTCGAACACCCACCCTATTTGCTAGATCTAGCTCCCAGTGACTTCTATCTGTTTCCTCAGCTCAAGGAACATCTCCGAGGCGAAAAATTTAAGGACGATTGCGAAGTGATGGCCGCTGTTGAGGCGTTCTTGGAGAGTCAAGAAAAAAGTTTTTTTATAAAGAAATCCTGGGTTTAGAAAAAAGATGGACTAAGTGTGTTGACTTGTTAGCAGACTATGTAAAAACATAAATTATTTTTTTAACTATTATCATCGTATTTTATTTTCATTATCATTACTTTTGGATCACCCCTCGTATATGGTATATAAAATCTACTTCTTCAAAAGTTTTTTTAAATAAATAATTTGTTACCGCCTCGATTTATTCGTTAATAATTTAGTGCAGTATCATTAAAAAAAGGGCATTTGTAACTTTAAAAAACAAACTAGTTTTTCTTATTAGCTTTCTTTAAAAAAATGTTTTATAGTTTTTATTTTTTATTGTGTTTTTGGCAATTTTTCACACCACATTTTTACAACAATAAGTATTCCAAAAAATAGAACTTTGTATTCCGAAAACAAACTAATCAAAAAAAATAGACACTTACCTTTTTTAATGCAAGCAGTCAATTGCAATATGAAATCTGTTTCTTGAAAAAAAAATTTCAAATAACTAATTTTGTTTTTGCATTGACTTCTTCTTTAACAATTTTGTGCAATCATTTTTAAAAAAACGACATTTTTAATTTCAAAAATAAAGTAGTTTTTCCTTTTTTAAATTTCTTCAGAAACTTTTGTTTTCAGTTTTATTTTTATTGTGTTTTTAGTAATTTCTTATTCCCTATTCTTACAAGAATAAGTTTGAAAAACGGCACCTTATTTTTCTAAAAACAAACAGACAAAAAAAGTAGGCAGTTACTTTTTTAAAACAAGAAAGTCAAATGCTCTATAAAAACTATTTCTTCAAAAAAAAATCAAATAAATAATTTCGTTTTTGTATCGAGTTCTTCTTCAATAATTTCGTGCAGCCATTTTTAATAAAAACGGCATTTCTAACTTTAAATACAAACTAGTTTCTTCTTTTTTAAATTTCTTCAAAAAATCTTGATATCATTTTTTTTAATTGTGTTTTTAACAATTTTTTATGCCACATCTGCATAAAAATAAGTATTTCGAAAAACTGCACCTTATCATTCTGAAAATAAACTGATTAAGAAAAGAAGTCACCTACTTTTTTATTATAATAAGCAAATCAAATACTATAGAAAATCTATTTTTTTTAGAAGTTTATTCAAACAAATAATTTAGTTTTCACTTCGACTTATTCTTTAACAATTTTGTGCAAGATTTGCAAAAAACGGCACTTTTTAATTTAAAAAATAAACAATTTTTTTCTATTTTAAATTTCTCCAAAAAAATTTGTTTTTTGAGTTCTTATTTTTTATTGTGTTTTTAATATTTTTTTATTTTACGTTTTTATAAAAATAAGTCTTTTGAAAAATGGTACTTTATTATTTGAAAAACAAACTGATCAAAAAAGTAAGACACCTACTTTTTGAAAATAGGCAAATCAAATGTTATATCGAATCCATTTCTTCAAAAGTTTCTTCAAATAAATAATTAGTTTTACCTTGATTTATTCTTTAACAATTTAGTAAGGCCATCTTAAAAAAGACATTTCTAACTTAAAAATACAAACTAGTTTTTTATATTCTTAAAAAAATAATTTCTTCAAAAACATTATTTAAAAAATCTAACGGGTCTAATTATTTTGACAAGACAAAACATTTTTAAACTTTCTAAGTTTCTTCAGTTTTTATTGTGTTTTGCTATTGCTCACTTTTTAAAATATAAGCTAATAAAATTTATTTTTTTGACTTTGTCCGATGGGATTGTAAAAGAGGTAGTACCGGTTAGCACGTGTTCTGTAAAACTACGTACCGCATTGGTATGGGTCGTCTGTTGGTTGTGTTGTTTCAAGACCTCTTCTAACGCACTTGTAAATAAGGGTCGTTCTTAAATCAGTTAGTGTGGGTGGTGTCTCGGAGTAAACGTTTAGATTCGGCTAGGTCAGTGATTCTAAAACATTTCAATGTGCGCCTTGCATTTTACCATGCACAAACAAAACAGTTTCGGACCACTGGTTTGTCCTAGTCTGAACGTGAAGCAGAAAATCCCACCCCCTCAACCGAGATAAGAATGAACCTTATATATAAATGCATTAGGGGTTATAGAAGAAATACAACCAACTGACGACTGTACAGCATCTTTAAAGAGCGGCTAACAGTTTTCGTAGAATGTTACTTGAAAGCGCATTTCTTCAAACAGTATTTTTCCGCTTACGTAAAATTATGTTTAGCACTTTTACCTACCACGTGCTAAACGGCACAACCCCTTTTATGATCTCACCGGACAAAATCAAAAAAATATCCTTTAGAGGTGTTTTATTACAATTTATATTTTAGAAAAGCGGCACTCTATTATGCTCAGGTAAACAGACCAAAATATTTAGATGTGTTGTAGCTAGATGTACAATTTTTAAAAAAGTTTTTTTACAAATTTTAAGTTTATCAAATTTTTTTCTGGTTTTTCCTATTTATTTTGAAAAAACGGCTAGGAATTTTTTTTTGATAACGAGACAATCCATGTATTTTAACGTTTTCTTCAAAACGACTTCTACATATTTTTAAAAAAAACAAAGAAATAGGTATTATCTCTTTTTTAATTGTCATTTTAAACAAAATGACAAACTATAATAGACTTTTGCTCGCCATTTTGGATAACTCAAAAGATAAAACAAGGCACCCAAATGTTTGCAAAAATTTTTTTGAAGCTGCACTTTAATGTAATTGGACCTAAATGAAAAAAAAAAGTTACCCACCTAGACTCCCATCCGACCCCGCGTATTCATAGTACCCATTCGGCGACCCTTCCCCATTCAGTTCCTCATCGATATTATTCGGTCTACAACTCGTAGTCTTCCAATGCGTCCTTAATCCCGACGCACTAATATAATTTTTCCCACACTCCTGGCAAATATACGGCCTTTCATTCGTATGCAACCTCTTATGCAACTTTAAATGAACAAACTGCGTAAATTTCGCCGGACAAAAATCACAAGCATACGGCTTCTGGCCGCTATGTAGCCTCAAATGTGTTTTTAAATTCGAAGTAGACGAAAACCTCTTTTTGCAAATTCCACACTCATGTGGTCTTTCTCCTGTATGCACGAGGTGATGTTTCTGCAGATGTGCCAACTGTGTAAACGACTTGGTGCAGACATTACATTTAAAGGGACGCTCGCCACTGTGCGTCCTCAAATGTACCTTCAAATTTGACAATTGACCGAAGGTTTTACAACAGACGTTGCACTCGTAGTGCATTTTACCGTCTTTCTTCTTAAGAGGGTAGGGCAAGCTGCGGTAGCCACGGGATTGACCGGAATTGGGACTCCCGGGGTTTCCAATAGAACCACCATCGGGACTTCTCGAACACGGCGAGGATCTTCCACTGGTTTGTAAAGGTGGTAAAGGCGTTAAGAGGTGATGGGTTAAATTAGAATTGATAATATGTGAAGCTGGGATCATGAGATTTTGTCCATTGGGGTGATGTGAATTGAAACTTGTGGTAGGGGGCGAGTAGGTTGTTGTAGGTGATGATGTGATGGTACTGTGAACTATACCATTTGAAGGATAGATGTTGTAGTAATTTGGCTGGATGTTAGTATAGCTTTCAGTGTGGGGTACGTAGATAGGTTGGACGGGACTTGGGGGATGATTTTTAATCATGGCGGGACTAGGAGGAAGCATATTTTGAACTTGGACGTTTGAACTTGAGTCAGGACTACACGGAACTGTTCCATACCGGTGGCTCTTTTTATACGAGTATGCCATTTCCGTTGGGGAGCTTGGTGGTGGTGTTGCGTTGGGTTGCCGTTGGTTGTTATCATTGTTATTTGTATCAATACGGTTCCTCAGAAGAATATTTTCGAGGATACTTGAAGATGGCGGCGTGTATCGCGAAATAACATTCTGGGGTTTAACTTCAGGTTCGTAGAAAGGTTTGTTAGGAACTTCAGGTGGTGGAGAATCAATCACAATTACTGTACTTGGGGGTGTGATTATTCTCGGGGTTAGTGTTGTTACTTCAGGTACTGCAGCATCAGAGTGAGATTCTTTTTCTATTTCATGGTCACTTTCTACACCTTTTGAGGATTTGTAGTGGTAAGCTTTTGAGATTTTTATTTTTACTTTTCTGTATTCGTTCTTTTGAGTTTCAGGAGAAACCGGTTTTATTACTGCGGTTTCTTTTGAATTTGGTTTTTTACTAAAATCAAGAACGTAATTATTCTCACTATCTGAATCACTCGAATCTTCAGGAGGTGTGAAGGCGTCATCATGATAACCATTGCTATGGTATCCTTCATCAGATCTTACACTACCATCAGTTGGTGTTAGTTGGTGTTCATAAGGACCATCTTTTGTTGGAGGTTCAGTCGTACTTACAGTTATTACTTCAGAAGATTGCTGTACTTGTTGTCCTAAAAAATACAAAAAAATAATTTTTGTCTAATACAAAATTTTAATTAACGTACTTATTCTTTGAAGCATTTGTTCACCAGTCAAAGGATAATTAAGTCTTTCAGCAAATTCTTTGCAGTACCAAACAAGAAGTTCCTGATTGGGAAGGATAGGTTTAATTGTGTAAAAATAGATATTCATTTTGTATTGACAAGCAATTAGATTTTGAGATTCACTGGAATAAGCAGGATTTACGTATCTCATCCAGTTTGCTTTAGATGTATCAAAACCATCAATGTAATAATATAATTCGTTATCTTTATATATCTGAAAGAAAATTTAATTATTAAAAAAAAATCAAATTTCTTGTGTTTCAAGACATTTGAAGTTGAAAAATCAAGCATTATACAATTGCAATTGGACGCAAAACAACTCATAAACTAAATAAAGGAGTCATTAAAGTTTTCCTTTCAGTTCCACGATAATTATTTATGTGTCCGGCATTTTATAACCAACCACCAAAAATAACCACAATTTCAAAGCATATCCAATTTTAACTAAGAAGTATTAGTTAATAAAATCTAGCCTTCTAAAATTACATTGAAGGTAAATTTGTTTGTCACAATATTAAAACCTTGCAATTAAATTCTGAAATTTTGCCAAGGATTTTACAGAACAAATGTCTTGTTAGTTATTTTCGAAAAAGATAATTAAAGATGATACCTTGCTGTCGTTAGAACTGTTTCTATAAAAGCCCTCTCTCATTTGAACCTGAACCAGAAAAGAAATAAAAAAGCATTAGAAAAACCACAACCCGAAAGCAAAAGTAACCTGTGACTTACCCTCCAAAAGTACTTCCGGTTTGCCGAACTTGGTACAGCATCTTTGGCATAAATTTCTCCCACGAGAGGCCCAAAGCGCGTCCCTCGTGGGATATATCCTGTACTCCAAACGCCTTGAGCCTGGAGAAAATCTTTAGATTTTTTTTTTGATAAATTTAGAGACTTACATCTGATAATGCTTGAGATGTTTTAAGAACAAGGTTTCTAGGAAGGGTAGCTTCAGCCCGATTTGGTGTTCCAGGTTCAACCGGAAGATCCGGAACAATATAGGTGGTATGCAATTCGAACTCTTCCTCATGAATATTGGCCAGGTCGAATTCACTGGCGGACGTTACAGCTACCTCATCCATCATGTCCTGAAATAAATCATAATTAAATTCTTCCTACAAGTGCAATACTCTCGAAATCATCGAATTATAACGAATTATATGCCTTAAAAGTTAGACCCGTGAAGGTGAGCATCCTGATTTGACGGAACTGAACCATTTACAAAGTCAAAGATCTACAATTTAGACAGGAAATGCACAGGGCGAGCTTATTTGAAAGTTAAATTCACATCCTCAGGCTTAGCCAATGACCCAGCATATTGGGAAGCCCAAAATTGTGCGTAACAAGCGGAAAGAAAAATACAAGCAGTAAAAACTGTTCTTTTTTAACAAATATTTTGAAAAAAAAGTGTTGATTTTAAAATAAAAAAAAACATTTTTGCAGGTAACCTAAACCGTTAGAGGGCTTAGCCAGAATTTAATAAGCATTTACAAAACGACAGTAATTGTCAAAAAATCTATTACTTTTGTATTCAAAAAAAACTATCAATTAGGTCAAAATTGTAATCATATTTGTTAAAATATTGGCAAAATTTAAAAAAAATCTGAAAAGTGTCAAGCGATTGGTGGTGAAACAAAACCAAAATTGCTTTTTACAAATTATTCTGAGTTTTTTGGGATACCTGCAAATACATAAGGTTCTAAATTATATTTATCAATACTCTTTTGTGTGATTTACTTAGAGAAAATTGAGATCTTAGCTAAAGGAAATTAAGGTACACTATGTTTTAGAACATTAATTTAAAAAAAAAAACAGTGTTTAAAATTTATATTTTATATTTATATAAATAACTTTCGAAACAGTACTTTAAATAAGATTCAGAAAAAATAATTTTTGTTGACATTATTAACCTCAACTAATCATGTAAAACTTTGACTTTACAGACGGCGGCGGTTGCCGATAACGGCCTAATAAAAACCTTTTTTTATAAGATGATGAGAGGATGCGAAAGTGACATGACACAATGTGAAAAAGGAAAGAATAAATATTAATTAGATCTGTGACTGATGAAGAAAATATTTTGAAACTGTACTAAATCATTTCAAATTCAGAATCCATCATAAAATCTGCAACTAGCTCACTAGCTCACGGCTGAAGTGCTAGGGTAAGTCAGAAAAATCAATTTTTTTTAACTTCCGATACTGAAAAATTGGTACCTAGGCATCTTTAAAAAATGCTTTTTAAAAATCAGCTCTTAATTTTAATAGTAAGAACTCCCTCATCACAGTTTTGTATTATTTCTTTAGTTCTATTTGGCAAACTCCATATCTCGTCACTACTTGATCGTAGGAAAAAATTTTATTTACATTTTTTGTAGAAAATTAAACGCTCTAAAAAAAGTATTTTACAATTTTTTTATAGCTATTAGCGTTTAAAAGATATCAGAGGTCAAAGTTTGAAAAATTTAACAAAAATTTCTGTTTTAATTTTAAATTTTATAACTCTTAAATAAATAAATATTAAAAAATGCAAAATATATAGTTTTATAGGAAATTAAACGCTCTACAAAAAAGGTCTCTTGTGATTAATCGATTGCTCAAACCACTTAGAAGATATTCGCATTTAAAAAACCAAAATTTGAGACTAAATCCTCATTTTTTTTAATGGTTGGAGCAATTAATTAACTACAAAAGACTTTTTTGTAGAGCGTTTAACTTTATACAAAACTATATGTTTTCCATTTTCTATTATTTATTTATCTACGAGCTATAAAATTTAGAAATTAAAAAAAAATTGTTAAATTTTTCAGACTTTGACTTCTGATATCTTCTAAACGCTAATAGCTATAAAAAAATTGTAAGATACCTTTTTTAAAAAGTTCAATTTTCTATAAAAAATGTAAATAAATTTTTTCTATACGATCAAGTAGTGACGAGATATGGATTTTGCCAAACAGAACTAAAGAAAAAATAGAAAACTGAGATGAGGGGGTCTCTCCTTTTAAAATTAAGAGCTTACGTTTAAAAACCATTTTTGAAGGTGTTTAGAAACCAATTTTCAGTGTCGGAAGTTAAAAAAATATATTCGATTCTTTTGGCCTACCTAGGCTGCATACTCTAAGCCACTATAGCTAATCCAAGGCAGGTTTGAATCCTACCGAATCTATGGCTGTTTTGTAAATGTCTGGGGGTTAGGCTCACAATGGACATTGTTTCTGTGAGCGGCTTGGTCAAGAAAAGGTTACAGAAGACCACCCACCTTGTGGGCTCAGTAGGACAGGGTAAAACCGGCTCGGTAAGCTCAGTGGTCTCACTCAAGCCTCCTTAAAAAGAAATCTAGAAGTAGCAATCATAATGCTTTGGTACTCACCAACAACGCCAACGAGAAATTTTAGAAACACTTAAGCTTCTTTTTAAAAGTTTCAGCGAAGAAGTTTGCAGAAAAAAAGATGCTAATTCTGCCGAAATTGATGGTAAGTACTGAAGGGTGATGAGGGAAATCCTCTTCACAGTCTGTTACTGTCCTGCATTTGCGGACATTAGAGAAGGGCTCTCGATATCTGGAGCTCAATGCTGTCAAAAAGGCATTTGCAGACAAAGTACTGAGCTTTATTAGAGGCACAAGGATGCGGCAGTATTTCTGTCTTGAGAGGTTGCACACAATGAGCACAGGTCTCGGTGCTCAGACCCTTCTAATGAAGAAAAAAAAAAGAAAAAAAAACTTTGGAAAGAAGAAACGTATTTAAAAAAAATGTAAACCAGAAATTTTTTTGAGGAAGAAAATTCTCAAGAAATCCATAAAAAGTTCTCTTAAAAGACCCTGAAATATTCGGTCTGTAAATAATTTTTATTATTAATATTATTATTACTAAATTTAACAAATTACACTAATATTTTTAAATTCTACTGGACCTGTGAGGATTCCAGTGTGTAGTCAAATTAACAAAACCGTTATTACTGTGTAGATGCGATTGGAAAAAATTCCTGGTGATGACTTATTTTGTAAAAATAAATAAATAATCTTATTTTACTTCTGACATGACCTAACGACCACTGGTGGCCGGGACTGACAGCTTAACGTCTTCTCTGAAAGACTATACAGCTGCAGTTAGTATGTGAGTTACTTTTCATGAGTCACTCATCTAAATTCTTGGTGAAATACTGTCATAAATTAAAAACTCATTGACAGTATTTGGGTCAAATTCTCCTTTTCTGATAAAAAAAAAGTATAAGACGTTTGTATGTTTTGTCTTCCCCAAAGCCGGTGAAAGCAAGAGTGCCCCGCGTGTAGCCAGGGGTGTAATTGTTGCAGTTCGCTGATTACCCGTTTGAGCGACATCAAAGTGCATTTTTGAGTCATAATTGACAGGTTGCCACGCACTGTTGCCAATTATAATAATGATGTGAAATGTAGCGTGCGTGTTTTTCGCGCCATTTGCATAATATAGGAATTAAGGGATGTGCGAATGCAAATATTAAGTGAAAGGATATATGGGTCAGTGTGTACATGTATCGATCGACGCTCTTAGCCGCCGTCTGGATGCACCGCGTCCGATTCGACGTCATCACTTGATGACGTCACGGAGCTCTTAACATGGCCGCCCGCCTCATTCATACTGAACTCAAATCGACTTTGAAAATTCGCCGAAATTTTTGTTTATTCGATAAATAAACACAGGAAAAGCCTGTGTTAAATATTTATAATAATTTGCATTTTAAATGTTTATTGAAGTGTGAAATGTAAAGCCGCAAATGCTCTTGTTTCAGCTAGTTGGAGAATTATAATTTTGCGCTAATTCAGGGAGTTATGATGGTAGAGACATTGTAAATAAGCGTAACCTTTAAAATATAAAAGTACGTGAATTATGGGAGGAAAACTTGGAAAATATTACTGAGTTTCAAGGGTTGGATGAATGCAGCTGGAACATGCATTGGGCGACCCCGGAAAATGTCAACAGTTCAAATGTTGTGACCTTACATGAAACATGCAATGAAGATTTCGATCCTAATTAAAATTCTAAGTCTAAAAGAGAAAAATTTACATTTTCAAGTTATTTAAGTTAATTCAAAGTTATTTAAATTCATTTTTATAACCATTTGCATATATAAATTTTTATTTTACGAAGCTAGAGTATACTAGTTTTAGATAATTTACAAAATTTAAAAACACAATAATAATTATTTATGATATAGTGTACTTAACACAAATAAAGTGTGTTTTTTGACTGAATTAGTTACAAAAAAAAACAGTTGTTTGTATTACAGTAGCGATAAAGAAAAATTTGGGGGTCAATAAAATGTCAAGAGACTTTTGTCAGCATTTTTAAAAAGTTTGCTAATCAGTGAGCTAATTCGCTAATTGATAAGCAGAGACACTAACTGGCAGCTAAATACCAAAAAATCAACAAAAATACTGACAACTGAAAACTGTTTTTTTGGGTCAGGCATCAATTTGACAACCAATTTTTTTTTGCGACTGTGCAACTTCGAAACTGAGTGACGTGAGGGCTGTGCTTTGTTACCCAAATTTTTTTGACACACAAATGGTAAAGATTTTTGAGATATGCAACGTAATTTTTTTTTAAGAAACGTATTTTTTGAGGTAGACGATGGATTAAAACAATGGCCTACTTTGACAATTTAACACTGTAAAATGTCTCAATGTAGAACGTTTGAAAATGAGGCTGCGGAAATCCCCTTGAGATTGCTTCTTTACATTTAGCACAAATTAATGATTTATTTATTTAAAATTTCCGAAGCAACGCCTTAGAGAAAATCAAATTAGGTATGGTTACTTAAAAAAAACAAAAAGCAAAGCTCGTTGTTAGAAAAAATGCCAAATCTCGTCGAGTCGAAGTTTTTTTCGTAAAATTTTGTTTTTGAGACAAGCGAATTGCTTCAATTTAGGTACAATTTTTCAAAAATTTTTTTTAATTTTTTTTTACATAAAATCATAGTTTGGGAGTGGAAAAAATAGTTATTCAACCCTTCCTTCATCGCCATTATCTAGTTTTTACTTTAATAACAACCTACCTTTTGTGACACCTTAAATAAAAGGTAATTAGTCTAATAACGGTAATTTTGTCTTAAGATTATTTAAAAAAATGTTTTAGAAATTTTTTTGTTGATTATTATAATAAAAAATATAGTACTAAGACGTTCAATTCTAATTTTTTTATTATTAAATTCGATTTTAGTTTGAGCTTAACGTGTGAGTTAAACCTGTAGCTCTCAAAACCTATTTAGTCAGAGTTCACCAAATTTTTCTAAGCAAATAGGTGTTTATAACCTACTAAGCAAAAACAAAAATTTAAATTAAACATTTTATTACTTACTTTGTTTAATAAATAAAACAAAATACATTACACCCAATTTTAAAACTTTATTTTATTTTTTTAAGCAAATTATTCAGTCGATTTTAATTCTGTCTACACCAATATAACTCTGTTTTTATATGGGGTGTCACGGAAAGTAGGGTGTCATTAAAAAAAATGGGACCGCCTAGAAAAAGAGCATAACTTTATCTTCAACCCCCAGGAGAGTTTGTGCTTTACCATCACCAAAATATACACATATTAAACTATCTTTCTATAAAAAATACAAAAATTTGAAACAGAGGTTCATCATTTATAAAATTTGCAGTGGCTAAGGAGGTTATTACTCAATTTCTTCGGTAAATTTAATTTTGATTACGGTCTGTATGTAGACAAGTTAGTGTTAATAATTAATTTTTAAAAAATGAATGATACACAAAAATAATTTAAACAAACTATGAAAGAAACAGATATAAACCTAATTGCTCACTGTTATTATTGTATCGAGTGAATATTAAGATTTTCATTTAAGATAAGCCATAACTTTGCTTCTGAAAACTCTGTATTATCTAAACTGTCAATAAAAACCTAACAGTTTTGACAACTGTTAGACTTTTTACAAAATTTTAAATTGGAGTTAAACATGTTGTAAAATAATTTAATATTCCTCATTCAACAAATAAAATTTTGTGTAAACTCTATAAATATTGTTACGTTTTGTAACAGAACTTTTATCTTTTTGTTTTAACAGAACCGAAAAACCCAAATAACTGTGAATACGAAATTTCCATAACTGTTAAAGAATAAACAAATAAATAGCCAAACGTATCAAACAGTCTTTTTTAAATATTTGAATTGGTTAATAAACTGTTAAATAATGCAATTCAGAGATTGGCTCTTATGCATAGAATTATTTCTATTATTCACGTTGATTAAACAAGAGATAGCAGTAATGTATATATCGTGTACGTATCTCAGAAATGACAGATCAGCTGTTAACTCCAAAATGTTAATAATCAACAATATTAATCTTAACTGTTTTCTCTTCTTTTTCTCTTTCTGTTTCTTACCTGTTCTTCTAAAACTAATTTCGTCAAAAACATAACTTACTTCCTGCATTTTTTTTTAAAGTTGTCAAATCTTTTACATAATCTTTCAACTTCATACAGCAAACAAGAAAATATATTTAAAATTTTGGAAAATTTGACAATAACGCAATTAGCGATATCTTCCCTGTGGAAACAAATTCTCTCTTTTCAGTTAAGTGTGGACAATAATTAGGTAAGTGTGATGAATAAGTTGAAGTTCTGGTAAAAAAAATTGTAACTAAAAAAATTCTAAAAGTCGTACCTTCAGCAAATTGCTGTTGTTCTAACAGTTAAATTTAGAAAGTTATTTAAGTCTCATTGATACCAATCAAACTATTTTTTTAAACAAATAAAGAATTAAAATCCAAATCAAACACAAAAGTTTAATCAAACAAAATTCTTACAGTTCTACATTCTAACAGTGGCAGAGCGCTTTCGAGAACTGAGTCTCATCATCAGTTTCTAAATAATAATAACAATTTTTTTTAAAAAAATTAGTTATACGAAGACAGTTTAAACCTAAATAAATGTTGCTGTTGCTCTGAAATGTAACAATTTTCAACTTATCCACTTATTCTCTATGACCACAGTCGTATATACATATTACAATATTTATCTGTCAACTGTAGTAATGATTGAAGATTTTGCATTTCTTCAACTTCTCTTAACAGATTGCTAGATAAATCATTTGTGTTCTTTAAGCTTTGACCTTTTTACTTTGTGAAACATTTTACTTATGCAAAAAAATAATCATTTTTATTTAATTGGCTAGCACCAAAACTAGTAATTTAAAACCACAAATCTTGAAACACAGTTGCATCTCTTGGGTGAACGTTTAAATATGGGTGCATCTAAATAAATTGTCACTCAATAGTGCTCCAGGCTACAGTAATATGTTCAGAACCATAAAGTCTGTTTTATATAGAACTTGAATTTTCGAAATTTTTTTGTAGGTTTTAAACCTCACTTTAAACGTGTTATTACACATTTAAATAAATAAAAAATGTAACACGAAATGTCAACTTTTTAACAACAAAAACAAATTTTACGCCAAAGCATTTAAAAAATATTTTTAGATACATAATTATGTTTTATAATTATATCTCTATAATACATAAACATCTGTAATATTATACTTGTGCTATTTGAAGAAAAAGTTTATAATCTTTTTGATTATCGATTTTTTTTAACTATGGATTTTACTTGCATATATCGAGTGACTAGAAAAATATTTATTTAGAACATTCATGACTTTAACTGTGACTTTAACCACTTGCAATCTATCAATAAAACACAATAACCTTATAATTTCTGGAAAACATCATTTAAATTTTTTTAATAATAAGGTACAATAATGCATTACAACAATGCTTTAAAACAAATAGTACTGAAGTGAATTGAGGTTAATAAACAATATTTCTGTAAAATTTTACTTACAGCATAATAATTTTACGCCCACTTATTAACTTAGGTATTATAAACAGTCTGCAAGTGGTTAAAGTCACAGTCAATGTCATGGCTTCTTTAGAATGATTATTTTTCTAGTCACTCGATATACCTCATAAAGTAAAGAGCGATCTAAAAGTCTTAGAATCTCCAGAGAACAAAAGTGAGGTTTGTTCAGTTAAAACTAATTGCTACTGTCATCTTACCTGTCAGAATAAGCTAAAAAATCTGTGTTTTGTGCTTGAGATCTAGTCAACACAGTTACAGTCTTTCAGTGACAAGCTAAATTTGAAAAAAATATTTATTTTTAGGCCTCCGTCTAGAAACACTAAATTTCTAGTCGTATAAATCGTCCGGAAAATGATCGTTTGCGTTTGTCACTATTTTGCACTGTCTAGACATTGAAAGTAAAATTTAGGGATTTTCTGTTTTTAAATTGTATATATTCCAATACCTGTTATATGATTTTTCAGACAGCAAATTTTCAATTGCCTTTCTGAGTGCGTTTTTTATATGTTCTGGGTTATTACCGTCTTCCATTTTCTGATTTATTGAAAAAAGTTCTATTTATTTTAGCACAAAAGCACGATTTGACAGAATTTATAATTGTTTATTGTCAATGATATTTTAAATTTGAAATCTAGTTATCATGATAATGCTACCAACCTCAGAAAAATAAATACTCTAGCGCCAAATTTTTTTTACAATAAAAATGTTTTTGTTTTTAATTTTGGCAACTTTTCGGCCTAAAACATTGTTTATCACAGGGCCAGAAACTTTTTCTTAAGTATTCGCACTTGTGGGCTTCGGCTTCGCCTCAGCCCACAATCCTTGTTCATACTCGCAAAACGACAGCTTCTGCCTTTGTAATAAAAATAACTACATATTCTGACATTTTAAATAACACCAGTTTTAGACATGATCTCTTCATCTGATCACCTCACATAATGTAAATTAAGTTTCAATTTCAAATTTTATAAAAAAAAGGGCAGTTATACCAAATTACTAAAATAAATTGGGTCATTATTCGAATACAGTTGAATAACTTTGTGTTTCAAAAAAAATTAAATCAGAATAGACTAAAGAAAAAATTTGGTAAGTCAATTTAAAAATTAATCATTAGTGTCAAATTAGATCAATTGTAGTTACAATAAAAACAATTTAATTTGATATTTTATTGACAATCCAAACTTGAAATTCTCAAACATCACCAATGAGACTACACCAATGAGACTACATTTTTTTTCGAGGTTTCCTGAGACAATTTTTTTCGATCTCTTGATATAATAATTAAAATTTGTATAAATTGCACTACAAAGTTTTGCAAAAACAAATATTTTGTTAATTTGAATTTAGCAAAATATCTTTTATCTTTTACAAAACAATGTTCTGCCACTTTTCCTTGCATTAACTAATCTAAAAGTACGAATCCATCAACATAATTATAAAATAAAACTATGATAGTGCATCTAATGCTTTAATAATGCATGTAATGCATAAAAATCCTTGAAATATGATAAGGTGAGTAAACTGATAACAATTAATGATGGGTAACACTGCAGTTTACTTTTAATTTTAGTGATACGGTTTTCATTTAAAGTCAGCAATTTACTGTTTATTTAAATAATTGAAAAACAAAATAATTTTGCATAAGAAGATAAAATCTATATTCTTTATTGTACCTTAATTAGCCTGACAAGTGATGAGCTTTGGCTCAAATCAGTGTAAAATAAAATGATAAATATCTGCATAATAGAAGGAAGTGTCGGCTTAGTTGAACGAATTGTTGAAGCATTACTTTCCTCGTTCTTTCCTTTACTAACACATGACTTTGCATAAAGGCATTGTCGCCTTTGACTCTTCTGATCCATAACAAATCCAAATTGTAAATAATTAACGATAATTAAAGCATATCGGCCAAATTAATTATGTTAACTTTGCAGTTATAAACACTTGAAATTTAATTTAATTTGTTTGTGTTTATAAATAAATATAATTATAGCAACGTGTTTCTTTTCGAACATTGAGCAATTGAAATAATTGCATTTTTGTAAATTTTAGTGAGTTGCAATTCATACCTCTCTCATTTTGGCCTTTTTCGAGGACTGGAGCTGTTCTTCAAGGCATTTAAGTCCTGGAACAAAAATAGCATAAATTAGAGTTTTGCGTATTTTTAATTATCCTTTCTATTTGTTATCAATCTTTCAATGTCAGCTGTTATGTAAGCCTTTACATAACACATAACCTCCTCGAATATTTAAAATAAATAAATTCAGTGGGAGCTTGGCTGCGTTTCCATAAACGAAAAAAATTACCTGATGAAGCAATGTCTCTTCCCCACCAAATTTTAAGTTATTTAATTCTGCACTAATATTAGTGCAAGGTTGAGTTGCATGTTCCTGACGTCAATTTTAGTTCTGGTCTTTATTCAACGAGTGCATTTCCTCTATCTTTCTCTTTTTAAAGAAACCTTGTGAGCATTTGGCACAGCACGAGGCCATGACTGATCTTTAAACATTCAATGTTATTACAATTAGAAAAGTCTAACTAGAAATTACCGAATCAGAAAGGGTCAAAGGAATGTCGAAGAAAAAAGAAAATAGGTGCATGACATGCAAGGATTTTTATTATCCTGATTGGTGCAAGCAACTGCAAAACTAATCTATCTAATAGAAAATTGTCTGAAGGAGTGACTACAAAAAAAATTTATCAAAAATGTGATGACATTGAACGTAATAATAGTGTGGTTATGACATAACATATGCAACGAACAATTCTCTTATTACAATAATAATTATAATCATTTAGTGTTTTTGTGTTATTTACTTATGGATTAGCTATCCTTGACTTGCACTTGAAATTCACTTTTCAAAAAAGGATTGTCATGTAACAAAAAGCACGAAAATGGCAAAATACAAAGCTGAAAAACCAAAATTGAGCTTCTAATTTTGGAAAAACCCTTCAGAATTGTTAAAATCATCAAAATAAAATCAAAATTTTCAAAGGTCAAAGTTGAGACGTCACAAATTTCGACATTTCTGGACGATGTTATGAGAGATGGAGTGTTTATTTTTTCAAAATGATGTTAACAACGACTAAAGGTTACCTTGGCTATTGAAAAGTAGTTTAAAATAGCTTCTTTGAACCAAGAAAATATCTACGTTTCAGTAACGGAAACGGGGAGGCAGCCATTTTGAATTTTCACTTTTGATTGTATTGAACGCTGAAAATCGCAATTTTGGTAAATTTCAGTGGTTATTTCTTAAAACTGAACGAAAAGGAGTTATTTCAACACCGAGGTGTAATTTTCACTTGTGAGTACCTAGATTAGAACTAGTGCCAATTTGATAGTGAAATTATTTCAATCGACTAAAAATAGACCAATCAATAGGAGTTTCATTATCACTTTGCGATTTTTTAATTTTTTTCAAAAAAGACAATCCAAAGCTGGGTCACATTTCAGTCCACACCCAACACTTGTCCGAAATTGTCAACAAAGACACGCTGTTCTAACCCCAAACTCACTAAATTTCCTACCAAAAATTTATATCAGTCCATCACCAATTTTTTACCAAATCAAAAATTTTCCAAAAAAATCTTTCCTTTAGTCGCGTTTATTTTTTCCGGAGGGTTTTTGATATCTTTGATAAAAGCTTGTTTATTGCAGTTTAGGTTTCCGGTTTGAAAATTGCGCCGGTTTCGGCGGGAAATTCGAATTTTTTCGTGAAGGACTCGAGGTTTTATTACGCACTTTCACGCATAGTTAACGCATGCTACGCACCTGTAACTATTGTTTTGGCGGGCCACTTTCGAAGACGCGGATATGCACCGATCGTCAATGCGTCGCGACGCCGACCTAGCTCAACACTCTCTGTCGTGAGGCTCTGCAACGTTGCAGCTATCCCGTTCAAACTCTCTTGTCCATGTGCACATCGACTTGATGATAACGTTACGGTTGATAACAAAATACGATTTTAATTGCCCCAAAACGTAAAATTCTACATTTTTTTTCCAAAAAATTTTACGTCTTGGAATTTTGTCTGGCAATTTGAACGCAAAATAGTTTGACCTTAGCAAAAACGCATGTGCAAGCTTTATTTTTAACAATCTTTGATAAACACTGCAAATCGTTAACGAAAGATAACAATATTAGTGCATAAACATGAAAATCTACGTTGTTTCGTGTTGCGCAGGTCAGGTTTGTGCAGTTTTCGGGGAAAAATAAGCTAATTTAAGATGCAATTACGTAATGTTTGTGTTTCTTCAAGTTTAGGATAATTGGAGGTCAAAAATGATAGCAACTGCTGCTTGTTAATCTCATTAAGATTTTTAACTGATTGCGGGGGAAATCACGACTTCAGGTTCGGCTATAATTCTTGATCTTACCTGATGCCTTCAAGGGCCGACTCAGAATTCATCAACGTAATAATAGGTTTAAAATAAGGACTGCCATAACAAGAATCAGATTAATTTTTTTGAAGCATAAGAAATATTTTTAAGAACTACACTGACAATAGAGCAAAAACCCCGAAACCGGTCTGCAGTTTCGCGATACTGTATTTGGCTAGAACCCTTTTTTTACTGTTTACATTGTTTTTTAAAAATTATTTTAAAAGAAAAATCTTAAATTTGTTTTCTGATTATTTGCAGATGTAAATTTTCATATCCTGAAATACTTATCAAATTTTTACATAAAAAAATCATAACTTAACCTTTGTAACACTGTAACCATAGAAAAATGAATAGAGGGCTGTTACTATATACATAATCGTTTTTTTTTTTTTTGAGTACGTATTGGGAAGATTCCGAATCATTTTTATTAGTTTTTATTAAATTTCAGTTGCTCTAAAAAAGTATTTGACATTCCTAGTTAAAAAAAAGAGCATCATGACACTCTAAAAAATGTCATTTTCTACTTTTTTATATGAAAAACTTAAAATTTTTAGAAATTAAAAAAAAATTATTAATAGATTGGAGAATTTTCAGGGACTGTCGTGACTAATAACAATCTAAATTAAAGCCTTGATTCTATATTAGATTTGATTATTTTCTTGCTTGCAAAGTGCTTTGTCTATATTCTGAGAAAACAACAATCAATTATGAATAAATCATCTAATCATTATTCGATTTGATCGAGATTATTGATGAAAAAGCTTGAAAAAAGTGATGAAATTTTCAGTCATCTGCAAGTCATCAGAATCGATTTATTTTTCAGCAAACTAAAAAATCAGCAAAACTTAATCTTGATTTGAAATTTCAGGCTAAACCAACTTTTGCCGTAGTTGTATCAAAACAAAATAAAAGTGAAATTGCACAAAATCAATATCGGGTCAACGTACTCCTGCTGCGTTCAACCCGGAGAATCCCGGAACTCCCGGAAATACCTAACTAGGAATTTACGCCTTTAACGTCACAGCAATCACTAGGTAAATCAACACTTTAATTTACCTCCTAATTAAAGATTTCCAGGTTCTAAAACAAAGTTTTCATCTGGTTGTGTTCTTAGTTACTACCCCTGAAAATTTTCAGGTGAAACGCAAATTGTTTATAAGCCCAAAATTTTTTATCAATAAACAATTTTCTGTCAAAGTGGCGTGTTGTCTGAGAGGGAGGGCCATTGCCGGGAATCGATCGAAATTCCCGACTTGCGTGTCGGTTACCATGGAAAGTGTTGGCCCAGGTCATGAGGGGTCAAACCCGGACCTTCCGCATTCACATTCTCCCGAATCCGAGTTCAATCAACCCCCGGGAATCCCCTTTGTTTACTAACAAAGCGGCACGCGTCCGGATTTTTACCCGGAGCTTACGCACACACATGACCTTCATTTCTCGAATTTCTGGTCGTGGAGAATTCGCCACTATCTAACAAGGACATTCGATGGATTCGACGAGGAAGCGTAGCCTTAACCGGGATGTCAACATTGAGACCACAGGTTCAATGCCCGACACACTCCGACTTCCCCTACTTCTCCCACCTGTCTGGTGCACGTTCTCCTTCTATCAAAAAGAATATTGCGTACCGAAGATCAAGCAGGAAATGCTGGAAAAATCCAGGAGCTTTATTTAACGAGCTTCAGGAAGATTCCTGAAACAAGGCTGAATCGATTCATGGAAATTTTTAAACGAAATCCTACGGCGTGAATTTTTCAAAAATAAATTTATGCAATGAACTCATAGACTGATTCTATTTTAAATAAAGTGTATCTATATTTGGATGAATTTTATAGTGCTAATAGAGGAATTAACTTTTCGGTCTCTTACCGATAAAGAAACCCTAGTTCCTGAATTTTAAGTAGATTGTGCTATAAAGATCCGACGCGTGCATCTGTTGTTTGTCGTCTTCGAGTAACCAGCTTGTCGCTTTGATAACAATAGGGTTTACTTATCTTTACAACTACCCTTATTAAATTCTTCATAAACTAGTTTGTAAGTCAAAACCATAAAATCCATCCAAATATAGACAATCTTTAATTCGACAATCGTCCTTCGGGTTCGAACAATCTTCAATTTCAATTTCATGAATTTAAACTTCTTCAATCATTAATCATACCACTTATTATGTTTGTTAAAATAAATAGGGCAGAGATATAAATTAATTTTTTTACAAAATTGGCTTTGTCAAGAAAAATGTCTTCGCAATCTACTTTTTGAAAAATGTAAAATCTATGTCATGTGCGTTGTAAAAACACCTATTTAATCATTTTTCTACCACCTGGCTCGTAAGCATATTATTAATACTACACTAACAGCAACAGTAAGCAAAAAATTTTGTCCATGGAATAACTACCACACACTGCTTACGCTCCCCAGGACAGAAAGTACGGGCCCTAGAGCAGTAAGCGCTTTTCGACTACAAAAAGTTATGCTTATGACTCACGAATCTAATATACTATTTCTATTCCCGAATATTCTATACAAATCTTGTGATTGATCCAAAATCGTATAACAATGGACCTTATTTGTAGAAGGTTATACCTCAGTGATGGAGTTTTAAAGAGTGCCATAACAGTTTGTGATTGTAAACATATCACAGCTGTTAATTTAAAATTTTAAGTTAAAACAATTTTATATTTCATTTAATACTGCCAATAAGCTTCATGTTACTTTAGTGTAAAAATCTTCTATTCTTTTAAAGAAAGTAATTTAAGAAATCAAATCTAATTTTAAATTAACAACTTTTGATAAATTGACAGATGAAAATATAAAATCGACCTCTCATGGCACTTTTAAAGGCCAAATACTACAAAACGTTTTTTATAAGAGGTTTTTACAGATGAAAAGCTAAACGATCTATTGACAATTAACAAGAAGCAATACGCCTAGTGGTAGAAATTAAAAGTAGTAACCATTTGAATGTTCAAAATTATTTGTCTTTTTAATATTTTGACACGAGTTTCTTTTGAAAAATTCAGATATTGAGATTTTTAATAGAATTTTCAAGCTGAAAAGCAATTTTATATATACTTTTTAATAACTATTCCAAAATTATTTTTACTTTTTGTCCTTGACTTTTAAACGGTATAAAAACGATATAGATCTTGTGATGGATCAGATGAAGAAATAAGTCTAAAACAACTGAAGTTTATTTCCGAGTCTCAAAAATCTATATTTTAAATCTTTTTAATAAAATTTTGAGCTCAAAGGCGATACTTTTTTAATATAAAAACATTGTTTTTATAATTTTTTATAAAATAACGTCCAAATTGTTTTTATATAGCTGATAAAAAGCTAAAGAAACATTATTGTTAAACAAAATGCTTCAGTTAATTACCACGTTTGAGAACAATTATACCTTTATCAAGACTGTTTAATAGTCAAAGCAAGTTTCAAAATTGTAAAAATGTTATTCTTGAAGGTTGTGGTGTCATCGTTGTTTTTCAAATTGTATTAAAAATATAATAAGAACATACAAAAACAGTTTTTCTAATTTTCCAATTTTGGTTAAATTTTATTTTTGGATATCTGTATCGGCTTAGAAATCTTCCTAAACTCCCCAACTTATCCAAAATTATAATTGCAATATTGGCTTTAACAATTCAAAGACTTACTAGCCGAAACAGGTCTTCGAGAATAAAATCTAGAATTGGAAAAATGTTTTATAATATTATTTTTGCGAAATACATGACCTAATTGTAATAAAAAAACTTATCAAAATTTTATAGTTTAACCTGACACTAAAAAAATATAAGTTTCTAAAAATCTAAGAGAAAAAATTCTCGCTTTTCAGTCTTATAAATGCATATTTTACAGTTTTTTAATAAAAATAAAAGCCGGAGGCGACATTTTTTGTACTTGTTTTGCTCTTAAACATTTGTAAATGATTTTTGAAATTTACAGAATCAAGACGATGCTCACACATAAACTGGACATTCAGCCGATGTTTCGTTATTTTCAGGACTAAATATCTCTTTAATAATTATAAAAATAAAAATTATTACGTGTTGACATGGTTAAATAAGAAACCGCACAAACAACCGGCTTCATCTACTGCAAGAAAGTTAAATAAGCAACTACGTTGTGCCAAAGATCTTTAAAAAAATATGACAAACGCTCAGCTGTTGCCGTCAGCGTCATATTTGTCGTCTAAATAAATTTAATAATGTATTTTTATAATTTTAGACTTCCAACACTGAAAATGTCCCAGTAAAGAACGAAACGTCGGCTTGTGAGAGACCAATTGTGATAGAGACAATATGCACGATTGTTTTAATTTTTAAATGTAAACATATTGTTTTTATATTTAAGACAACTCTGATTACATTAACAGGCATAAAATACTTAATGCCAGCACTGTTCAAACCCGATTTACATTAGTACCAGCCAAAACAAGAAATAAAACTGTACTGGAAATAAAGCATTTGACCAGTTGAACAATATGCGGCATGAAATCATTGCTACATTATTAAAATTAGTTGGTCGCTTGTATCAAAAAACGTACAAACTAAATGACGAAGCTCAAAAAAAAAACATTGTCTGAAGCGAGTCTAATAGAAAATCACGAAAATTTATTAATATTTACATTATTTTTGTAATCTCTGAAAAATCTGAAATGGCCAGTTTTGTCCTGGCTTCCTTTACCTACTTCTAATCTTAGAACAAATAAAAACAAAATTTTAGAATTAGCTACCTCTGCAAAATTTCCAGAAAAGAAACTGTCCTTTTGCAATAATCCGCTTAGAAAATATTTGCCAACTGACAAGAGATCTATTGTTGCTTTCCCAGAATTATTTGTAGTAAAATTTTGAGAGAAAAGAAAGTCACATCTCATATTATTTCAACCATTAGTCACCGAAATAATTTTTTCAAAGCTTGTGTCCGCAAATAAACGAAAAAGCGGTCAGTCTGCAGTAATTTTTCTTATGGCAGCTGTCGTCCTGTGCAAATTTTCAATACATTTGAAATGACCATCGGTCTCTTCAAAAGCATAATCCGTTAGGTAAAGCCCAGTTCTTAAGAAACCCATATTGACAAAAGCCTTTGACCACAAGCATAAAATTTTTCATAATGTAATTACTTTTTCTTCGAACTAATCCACTTTTAATTTTGTTTTAGGAGCTAACACAATTCCAAAAGCATGCATCACCTAACGGTACAAAAATACACCGTGTGTTTATCTAAGAAGAGTATTCAACAAGTTGTTGTGTGTGGGCAGGTGATACCATTAAACGGAACTTGATTTCTCAAGGCTATAAGGGTCTGGGTTAGACCTTTTATTCCAAGCACCGCTAGTTAACCTCGTTTTGAGCTTCACTATCTCACCCCTTTTTACATAATGCAGGCCCGGAATTATTTTTAATTAGACTTTTTCAACAGGAACAGGACTTCAATATAATTACTGTAATAACCGACTGTTGACATCAACGAGATTATTATCTTAATAATTATCGAAGTTTTGAGTTTTGGTACAAAACACGTAACATAACCAATTAGGCGTTTTATGATTCCCAAAGCCCTAATTACTGTTATTTACCACTTTCCGGGCTTAAAATAAAACTCTGAGTTAATTAAAAGAGAGCTCAACTTTAAGCTCTAGGATTTTATGTAGATTATCTGTCGTAAAATTTGCCGCAGTTCTATTCAAAACTAAGTACCAAGGTCCTAAGTAATAATGGTTATTGCTTCAGGTAGCTGTTACCACGAAAGGCTCTCCTGATTTAAATTCAGATAAATAAATGTGGCCGTGACCATGAATTCTATCTGAATCAATAATTATTATTTCAGTATCTTTGTAAAATAGTGATTCAGGCTAGCCTTGGCCTTGGTCTGAGCACAGGTTTGTCAATGTCAATTCAAAAACTCGAAATAAATTTTGCAAAACAAATCAGTTGTTGCCACTATAGTGAGCATGTTGAGTTCGTTGAACTG
The DNA here is from genome assembly GCA_029207805.1 of Tribolium confusum. NCBI lineage: Eukaryota > Metazoa > Arthropoda > Insecta > Coleoptera > Tenebrionidae > Tribolium > Tribolium confusum. Next base: position 7,076,871 of record JALGAY010000004.1, read on the forward strand.
CCCTAGTGTCCTACTAATCCGAAAGGAAGGTAAAGCATAGAAAAATCGAGAAGTATCGGTACAAGTCGGGCCGCCATCACTAATTTCAGTGATAAGAAGATCTGAAGATTTTGGTACCAGAAACTTTCTTTTGAGACCTAATCAGTGAAATTACAAAATGTAGCAATAAAATGCAATCTGGCGCTGTAAAAAAACAGATTGCAAAATAAAGAACGAGTTATCAACATTAAAAGAACTGGTTCCTTATAATGCAGTTTTCGACCTTATACAAGAAGCACACAAGGTTGAGGTTAACAAAATTAAAAAGTTCGATGAACTTAACAAATGTTTCAGAGTGCTGAATTTTGATTCGTTAAATTCTGTTTGTTTTTGAAAAAAATTTTTGATAGGACAAGTTTTTAGTGCAGGTCACTCCTAGTGACAAACAAGAGGTCAACGACTATTTTCACAAGTAAATATTTTGAAATGCACATTCTTTTGCCGAGCGAAAAATCCCAACAGGTTTGCCGAACCGGAAAAAGACGGAAACTCAAGCACATTTTGGCGACCAAACCTTAGGTCAATAACTCATGTCAAAAATTTTGACGCCTTCCTCTTGGTTACATAACACCAGGTCTTACCTTCGTGGCAGTCCTTTGGAGGAATATATAAAATCCAAGGTATCCAGAAAATTTTGGCAGAGATATGTCACACACACACAAAAGTTCCGTGTCTTTAAGGGCACACAATCCGAACAAAATTTGGTATCACCATATCCAATTTGAAATTTTGACACGAGTTCTTAGCACTGATCCGGGGGTGGCTGAAGTCTCTCGACCGGTTGTCAATGCCGCATGTCTAGGGCAATGTCAAACACACCATTACGTTCTTCAACCTTCGCAGTCTTTTAGAAACTAAACACCGATGTGAGTTAAACTTGACCGTGATGGTTTTCACACAGCGCCGAGTGGTGATAGTTGGAAGCTTCAACTAACGGGAACTTCGGTCAACAACCTCCAAATTCTGAGCGGCCTCAAGACGTTGCCACCAACTTCATGCCTCCACCTCACGTTTGAGGAAGTTCTTTTTGTTGCTACTTGAAGAAAAAGGCGAAATTTACAAGGGTTAAGGCTGAGGATGATCTAAATTCCCAAACAGAACTTTTCCTCTAAAGAAAAGGTCTTTGACTCATTTGTTTATATTAAATGATATAACCTTATTTCACGCAAGTTCAACTGACGAATTTAGGTATTCAGTGAAATGCCTTTCTCTTTACCAGCGAATTATGATTCAGTTTCTTATTACAAAGATTTTTCAGGAATTAGAGGTTGCGCGTCTGATCTACTATTGAAGTCTCCGAACAAAAATCCCAAATTAGAACCTTCTGGTAACTGATTTCGCTTCTGACTCATTTCAAATCTCATAAATTACCGAAAATTGACTCTATTAAGATAATATTTAAGTAAGTCTAACTCCCTGTGGTTTAAATTTATGACTACTTTTCACCACCATAACAAAATCATTTGAATACAAATATTTCTGTAGGTCAACCGGTAATTTGTGTCGTATTTCAAGCTACTGACAGTCCTTTAGAAACTTGGGGGTTAACGTTAAACCCAAGGGTGGTTAGCCATAAACCGCAACAAAGCTTCTTTTAGAATAATTTATTGCTTGCAACACCTACAGGGGGTAGAAAGTTGGGTTTAGGAAATTCTCCTAATTACTTTCTTTGCCTCTTTACCGTTACTCTATTTGTTCCGGAAAAAACAAGGGTGTTTTGGCAACACAAACTGTCTTCGCTAACAAACGAAACGAAAATTTAATCGAGTGTGCTCTGTTCTACATCGCGAAGAGTTCAACAAACTCCGGTCGTAACACATTCTGTTTAGCACCTATGCGAGTCTTCATTTCGCACTGAAACAAGGTCTAAAAATCAGCGAACTGAAGCAACGTCAATATTGACGCGGCCAGGCATTTGCAACATTCAACTTTGTCGTTTAATGACCCAAATAGCAAAATTAGAGGTTTAGGGGCTCGAGGAATGACTTGATTTGGATAATGTAGGGTGGAATGCAACACCTACAAAGATTTGAAAGTTGCTGTTGGAACGCAGTCTTCACTTACGTTAGGTTAGGTCCGCTGACGTCACAAGTCAATGAACTTGATTCTTGACTTTGTTTTAGGCGAAAAAAGTACTTAAATGTAGCTTGGTTAAGTCCCAAAGTCGCGGTAATACCTCAAGAGACTGAGCCGGTGGTAATTGCAGGATCAGAGCTAATGAATCCTAACACTGCTTATTCTACCAAGAAACTTAATTATCGAAATCTCCTAAATTAATCAGATTGGAAAAAAGTCTTGGTGACAAAACTTAGCAAATATAATCAGCTAAAAACACCAAGTTTTGGTTTTCTTATTTTTATTGTCGCATTTATTTCGTCAATTTTTTCTCTTAGTGTGGTTCAAAATTTGCTCATCTTGAAGAGTAAAACCGCTTCGTTTAAAATTCAGAGATTCAATTCTGTTTCGTTCCGATTTTACTTTAACACACCTTACGGTTTACCTTTCGCCCTCAATTCGCGGCATTTTTACACCTACTGGCGCGCTCAATCTTCGACACTCTTTCTTCGGTTTCTTCGTCTGGTGCATGGCAGGCGGTAGGCAACGTCTGCGATTTCTTGACGATTGCAAAGGATAGCGTAACACATTACGGGTAGAGGTTGATGACCGTGTTTTCGCATATCGTGGGCTGTCCTGGTCTTTGATGGACACTGCTGGGAATTTAAGGCAGTGGGATAGACAATCAGCAGGGGTTTGACGATTTAGATCACTGGGAAAACTCGAAGTTTGTTAATAGAGAGTAAAGGCTTTGCAATGAAAATGTCCCCATTCATGTCGGCGCGTCCGTGTCATCGTTATTCACTCACTTCCTCCAGGTTGGCCTTCACTGAGTGTTGCCAAAGGTTAGTTACTAGAAGAAATTTTCAAAAACTGATTGTGGTCAGCTTCAGAAGAATGTAATATGCTAATTTAATTTAAGTGAAGGCTACTTATTTTGGTAAGCAAGGGCATCTGGTGGATATATGACATCAGCTTGATTGAAATGAGTCAAATTTTTAATGCCTGATGATCCTACAAAGAAGAATTTCATAATTTAGTTTGTTTGTTTCTTGTAGAAAATTCTTCCGCATTGCATTTATTACTAAATGGTTACTAATTTATAATTAATTGCTTATTGACAAAAACTGTAAAAAAACTACCGATAAATATTTATCAGAAACACATCTGAAATGTATTAATTACAAAAAAATATTTTTTTGAAAACTGTTATACAATTTTATTTTTATATAATAGATTTTGTGTAGAGATAATATTTTTTCTTAGAATTGTATATACATTATTCAACATTTATCAACAGATAAAAAAATTTAGAAAGAACTGTTGCTAGGCAATGCTAATAGTCGTCTGACTTTGTTGACAGTTAGGAACTGTCATTTGTATTACCTAGTCTAGGAAGTGTTGTATTTTTTATGTTGATATATCAAGAGTGTCAAAAAGTGCGCATTTGCTGTTAACCAAAACTTATTGTAATAGAAACTTTGGGCACAAAGATAAGGTACTAATACTAATTTTTAAAAACCAAAATACTATCTGCTGCAATAAATTGGAACATTAAAAATTGCCGTTGACAAAAAATGTATAAAACAGTTTGTAATTGATTCCATTGAACACATCAGTATCAGTCACAGTTACTTTACAATAACAACAATAATGTCCAAAAATGCATCATTTTATACATGGTCAATGTCAGAAATTAATGTCCCAAATTTTTTGTCATACAAAGTACGTGTCTAAATTTCATTTCATTTTTTTTTTCAAAATTTTATATAAACCCCACTCAGCTATTTTTGACTATATTCCCTGTTTTTCTTTGTTTACTTTGTATTATATTTTTTTTTTGTTAAATACCTAAAGGCTATTACTTTGCTTTCCTATAACATAAGAGCTACTATTACAGACGTGGTTGAAATAAGATTTATTTGAAAGTATTATTTACAAAAGCATTAGTCACTCCATATGTTCTGTGATACACTAAATAAAACTTCTATAAATAAAAGTTTTATTTCGGATACAAGCCTTGTTACTAAATTTGTTAAAAAAAATATTTAAAACATAAATTGTTGCAACATCAATGTTTGTAATAGTAAACATAAATTTATTTAACAATTTTTATTTTTATTACATCAAGGTTGAAAATCATGTAGGAAAATTACTCAATTTCTGCTTTTCTTAAGGATTTATTTAAGAGACACCGATTTCAACAGAGTTTTTCAGAGTAATTTCAGGCATTTCCGTTGCATGTAAAAAAGCTCTGTCTTCAGACAAAGTCTGACAAACCATCAATCTTGATAAAGTACAGAGAGAAAGTTGATATAACAGGACATCTTACAGAAACAAAAATTTCAACTTTAACAATGAATTTTAAAAATATGTAATTGTGCATTTTTCCTGACTAATGGGCTGATTTAAAGTTGAGATAATACTGGTAGTATCTTCGCTTCCATGGAAAAATACACAAATTCGGGGCTGTGATTTGCTGTTGTCATAGAAAAGTATTAAAATTTGCGCTACTACCGGTATTATCTCAACTTGAAATCAGCCCATTAGTTTCTAATTTTTCAAATTTTGTCAATTACTTGTTAAGTACGCTAATTTTAAAAATTAATTTTTTTGTTTATTTTTAACAAAAATAAATAACAGAAATCTTAAAAATGTGTCAGAAAATGTTATTTTCCGCTCTAGAGCACAAGATTTTACATCAAACTTTATCACAATTTACATTTGTCATTTATTATGCAATAACTGTCAGTTTAACATTTAAGTTAACACTTTTAATTTACAAGTAAAACAGTTTTACATTTTTTATTCAATTTTGTTGAAACAGTTGTACTTCACACGGGCATAGAGGCATTAGCAGCCTCGCTACGCTCAATCATGCAAACACAACCGCGAGCTGTTAATGCCCCTTGCGACATAATTCTAGAAGATTAGAGAGACAGCAATGACTCGTTTTAGAAGCTAAGAAAGTACCCAAAAAAATTTCTTTTTTTAGAGAGAAATGGGTTATAGTGTCTCACAGAGTTCAAATTGGGATCGCTGCTATTTTTTACCTATACGGGGTTATTCACATAGGGATCATAAGATGATGTTTCTGTCAAGCTAAAAAAAATTTTTTTTATCTAAATATTGTTAGATTTTGATCAATTTTCAAAACGTTTCTGCCGTTGCCTAAATATTTGCTATGTAATTGTCTAGAATATCAAAAAATATGCACCAACTGTTTTTGAAAATTAATTTTCAAATCAAAAACTAAACGTGTACGTTTTTTTGTTCTGTACTTTTATTTATATAAGGATCATTATCTTACGTGAATAATTTTGTACATACTCTAAGATCAGATTCTAGGTTCTAGAGTCTTAAATAAAATTGGCACATTTTTTAAATAATAGATATTGAAAATGAAATTAAAGTGTTCAAACAGAAAATTTTATAAACCTTTTTTAAAAACAAATAACAGCAATACAAATCTCTTATGCCCCTCGTGTCATTTTATCCTAAAAATTTGCTCTTACTCAAAGAAGATAATATCAAACATCTCGTTGCTTTTTCTATAGGTACATGCTTTCTTCTTCCATATTTCGATTTTTCTGACTATGCAAATGGAAACACTGTTGCCTTTCCAACAAACTACAAAATCATTTAAACATACAAGAATGTAAATGTTTTATAGACTTATGTTTTTGTATTTAAACAATTTTTTTAGTATATATTAAACTAGAGTTGTACAACTTTTTAAAACTCTTTTGAGAAGCTAAGAAAGAAGTAATAAAAAAATTTCTATACTGTTTTTATTATTTTTTTATAATATTTGTTAATTGAATTTGTAAACTATATCATTGTGTTTCACTCTTAATCTTTTCAGTCTCGATTTATACAGTAAGAGATATAAAAAACAGTATAGTCTCGATGGTGCAATCAGAAGAGCAAACGATGTTTTAAAACAAAAATGAGAAAGAAGTTTATAAAAGATAATTGGAAAAGTAAAACAAAAAGATATAAAAATTTAAAAACAATAAAAAATTGCTTCTGAAAGAGAAAGAAAAACCAGATTACGTCAAGAATTAAAAAAACAAACAATTGAAAAAAACAATTAGCTTAACAATTAACTATGATCCTAGAAAAACAAAAAATAATTCAAAAAAAACCTAATAAAATACTTTAAAAAAAAGATAAATAAAAGAGAACACAAAAAAATATTTAAAAAAAAGGTAGAAAAAGGTAGAATTAAGAAGAATTACTTCTAAAAATAAAAAAAGAACGTTTAGAGATATTTGAAAAATGACGATTAGAAGAACAACACAATGAGTAGTGTAAATATGGTAACAGTTTATCAAATGTTTTTGCTTAATTGAAGTAAGGTAAGAACAAGGTAAATTAGCATTTGCTGAAAAGAGACAACTAACCAGTAAAAGTTTTTGATACTCTTTCACTGCTAATATTCTCAAATAAATTTGATAGTTTGTGACATTTTGGAAAAAAAAATAAGTAAAGTTTTAGAAGTTAAAGATGATATAGAGAAAAAAGTTGTTTATTTAATGAGAGTTATTTTTATATTAAATTCAACTGTCTAAAAAGTCCTCATCACAACTTATCTAAAAAAAAATTATATTTAATAGTATTACAATTTCTGTTTTTGTTTTTTATGTAGGTACTTTTTTATTCTTTTAACACACCTTGTAATCAATATTTTCTAAAAAATAAGAGACACTTTGGTTGGTTTCAGACGTAAAAATGTTAAGAATATACTTAAAATTATCTTAACATTCTCTAAAATAGACAAAAACTATTTTTTTAATTCAAACTGAAATTACAATACGGCATATATAAATTAATTGTATTACTATATAAACAATTGTATTTTTATTTTATTTTTTAATTTTTATAGATCAGGAGTTGTACAAACCAATATGACACTTTTGTGAATGTATACTTGGCCACAAAATTGGCCACTGTGACTAATGTCATAAAACTTTGAACAGTAAACTATATATCTGTTGTCAAGTTTATTTATTTATCCAAAAAATATTGATTTTAGTTGAAAATAATTTGAACAATATAAACTTATTTAAGATAATTTCAAATTACTGGAGATAAAGAGAAAAGAGGCGAAAGACATTTATTGAATTCCGCAGATGATCCCCACGTTTTCCAAACATCATAAATCATAAAATGGGCACTACTATATTATTAAAAATTGTTTTACAACTAAAAGCAATATTTCTTAAATAAATACACTGACTTTAATCCTCTTAACACAAGTAATAAACAGAATATAGTAATTGATTTTGTTACTAGTGATTATATCGATCTAAGGTTTATGATTTTAGTCACAATGGCCAAATAACTTCTATTTTTTTGTTTCTTTAATTTTTTTTATTCTTTTAGAACAACTTTATTATATTATGTTTTCTTACCTTTGCCACCCATCTATTTTTATCTATTTTTGTTGCGTTTGCTACTTTACCCATTTCAAAACAGTTTAATTTTGTTTCTCTATTAGCAGTAGCGGTTCTGGTATTTTCTGTATTAAACTAATTTGATGTCATTTGCCATAATTTTATTAATTAAAAAGCTAATAATTATAAAATGTAAATAAAACTCGTAATCTTGATTACACAAAATTTATTTTTATTTGAAATACTTTCACACCGTGTATAATACTTTAATTAATGTTTAACTTAAACATATTCAAGTACTTAAACAAGATTCAGTTTTATTTAAATGAGTACTATAATCTAGTATTATTAATTTTTATGAGAAAGGTTTATTTCATCGTTTTACGGTTTAACAAGTTTCAAGCTAAGATTCTTGGCCATCAATCGAAATATTTAGTGATAATCACAATCTCACCGTTGAAAATAAGAAAAAATCTATAAAAACTCGTTTGCTTGAAGGTATAAAGTGCGTAGACCCACTAGTTAGTGTAGGATAATAACACGTTTAATATTTAGGAACTTAGTGGTTGTCCAAACCAAGGTCTTGGATCTTTACTCAACAAATTTAAGAAGAATGCAACTCAGAGAATTGAGTTTTGTTGAAAACCGTTCCAAGTCTGGTCAGACTAACCCAATAGAAACTCAAGTTCGCCGTCGACGCAACTCGATGAAGATGAACTCATTTCTTCTCTTCGTATTCATGTCCATCGAGGACATGCATAAGAGTTCGTCGACCCGACTTGCACACATAGAAGATGGAAGCCCGACCAACTAGACTGTCGGAGTGTAACTAGACCACTGGAACATGGAGGTGACGCGCCTGACGTCACTCTCATGTTACCTAGATTAGACAACGGACAACGAACTGAAGAAATCACTCGATTACCACCTGCCCTCGCTAATGAGGGGATGCCGAAAGGGTTACCATAGCTATTAGGTCTCCGTTAGAATCTGGGTCATGATTAGGACCATCTGGTTTGGTGCACCTTGTGCTGTGATTTGATAAATATCATCCCCGTCCTTCAGGTACCGTTAGGGTACAGGAAACGAGGGCCCATTATTAGGTAATCAGAAACCAAATATATGTTAATATGTGTTTTCGGTTCTAACTGTTGCTTTACATTTCGTTGGGTTTAAGAGTAAAGCTTTTTGACAGGCCATCGACCGTCCATTTCTTCGTAAATCGTTTTACTCAGTAATAATTTTAGTCATGGCTGTGCAAATTTCTTACCGAAATTACCCAAAATTCGCAATAAAACCATCACAATTTTGAGATTTACGGTATACCATAAACCCTTTCTTTCAGTTTGGCAATATTACGCTACAATGGTATTGTTATATGTATTTCAAATTGCAAAAATACCAAGATGTGCTTCAACGATTCTCAAGGTGCAATGGCCTTAAAACGTCCACTTTTTACAAAGATAAAAAACACCCTTGAAGGTTACTTTCTTTCACTTGCAATATTTTGCAACTGCAATAAATTCTAACGGGACGTGATGGGTTTGTTGGGGTGATTACCAACAATCGTAAAAAGATATTTATGGAAGGCCGTTTTGCAAGATTTGTCGCCATGATGATGGTTGTATTTTTTATTAGGGTTAAATGGTCATTATTGGCAATAATTTCGAGAAATGGACTTGCAATAAATAAAAATTTGAAAACGAAACATCAAACCGAAGATGGTAAACAGTTAGGTATCATTACATTATTACAACACACACATTTTTTTTTAAAATTGGTTTGTTAGAAATATAACCATAGCTAATTTTAATTAAAATATTTTGACATTTATAATTTATATAATAAGATCTATTAGTCTAGAATTTTGTAAACATTGTGACACTTCTGTTTATATCAGAAACGTCTAGTATCTTTGTTATTTTTGAAATTTTTTTACCATATTAGATCCATCATTTTGACTTTGCCAATTTTGATATAAAAATCGTAATTAGTGACCTCTAAAGCCTCTCGTTTTAATACAATTTTGTTATATTTTCTGAGATATTAATTTTGTAAATAAATTCTTTGTAACAGTTGTTAATTTTGTTAATGACAAATTTAATGGCAACAACACAATTATATAAACTTCCTCACACAATGCAAGAAGTATGATTTGCACAAAATTATAATAAATTTAGAAAAAGTGTACTTCTTTAAGCTACGAGTATAATGGAAGTTACTATAAAGAAACTAGAGTTTTTTGCCTACGTTTTGGATTCTTTATTTATTTTTCCTCAGGGCTTTAATTTTTGATTTATTGCTTATACCTGTTTTGTGATAGCACAGGTGCAGCTTTGCTGTTACAAGACATTATCGTCACATAACTAGTAAAGTTAGTTAGGAAAGATACAATTTTTTTAAGTTAGGTTTTTATTTACTTGTTATAAAAAATCTAGAATTTTTGTCTACGTTTCGATTACTTCTTATTAATCCTTTCTCAGAATTATTTCTAATTTATGTGTTTATTTATAAGAGTATAGCATAAATAAGAAACTAAAGTTCGTGGCTGCCACCCTTAAAATATTTGTTACTTTAGCAATATTTTTTGTATTCTAATATTTGTATTAAAATGTGATATTGGTCACGTGTGGTCACTTAATTTCTACTATATAAGAGCTAATAAAAAATCTTTTTGAAAAACATTACAATACAAAATAGAAGAATATCTGAAGTCTGAAGTAAAATAACGATACAAAACAAAGTGTACATAAAGAAAAAAGTAAAAAAAAAGAAAAAGTGTTGGACATAAGAATAATAAATTTTTAAACTAAAAAAAATGACCAAACAAACAAACGATATATACAGAAAAATAGAAAAAACATTTTATCAAGATAGCAAGAGTTAAATTGGTATAGAAAGTAGATCAAAAATATTATCAATGTTATAATTTATCTAGAAATGCTTAGATGTTGTGATTTTATGTTACAAACTAGTTTATGGAGAATTTAATAAGAATATTTGTAAAGAAAAGTGTGTGCTACTGTCAGAGAAGCGATCAAATAGACTGCCTTGCTGTCTCTAAGCTGCGGTTTCTTTATCGCTAAAAACACAATGTAAATGGCACCATAAAATTGAAGCACATATAGACAAACTATCGGGTAAAGATGCAACAGTAACGTATAACGTCAGTGCATACAGGTGCATTAAAAAAAGTTATTAGTAGCGAAAAGTTAACATTATTGTTTAAAAAATTAGTGAAAATAATTTTTGACTGGATTTGGATATTGTCTTTTGTTTTTGGGTTTTAAACAATTTTTTGTAAAACTCGCAAAGAAAAGACGATAGCAAAACTTGCTTTTGGCTCAAAAATTTACTTAGAAAATGTGCTGCTTGTTTTTATGTCTGGTTTTAGAAATGCTTTGTATTTCCATCCAAATTGCACCACTTTGTATCTAGTTTTATAAGTTATTTTGTCTGATATTTTCTAAAATATTAGCAGCTTATTCTTATAGTTGGCCGCATTCAGTTTCTTATTTTAATTTTTAATTTTTTTAAACAACTTTTACAAAGAAAAGCATTAAAATGTATAGTTTTATGTTATTTTGTTTAAAATTGTCTGACTTATTAAACGTTATCTTTGCTATTATGTTTATAATCGGCCATAATAAATCTTTCATTTTAATTGTTTTCTAATATTTAATATACACATAGTACGTGTACTAGAATCACTTTTATTTGCACTACAATGAAACAAATAAAAGTGAGTTTAGTACTATTACTATTTCGTGTCATTTTCTCAAATATTTTCTGAACTATAATTATTTATTTTTATGCTCGGTTATATTAGATCCACCATTATAGATTATTTAATTTAGGTATAAAAATCGTAATCACGAAAGTCAAAAATTACAGAGTATTTATTTTAATGCAATTTTATCAAAGATTTTCTGAGATCTTATTTCAGAATTTTCTAAAAATGTTACTCGATCTGACTCCCAAAAATTTCGCAGTTGTCTTCTTAGCCATTAATTTGATGCAACTAGATATAGCTATTTTGTTCTGTAGCAAAACTGTGATCAAAATTCAGATTAGTGTGGTGAACCTAAGATTAAGCAATAACTGGTAAAAATCTAAAATAGAGTTTAGAAAGACAGTTATTGGCATCAGTCTAAATTTAGACTAAAAATTAAATACTTTACTGTAAACATTTGTAGTTTTACCAGTACTAAATGAGAAATTTTAGATTCTAGTAAAACTGCAAAATTGTAATAAAATAATTACATTTCGGGATTGAAGGGAAGAGAAACTTGAGACCAAGATTGTTCAGGACATAGATCTAATAATAATACTGGATCGAGCCTCGCGTATACTCATAAGAGAAAGAGAGATAGTATAATACACAGATTAAATGTGATAGAGAAAGCAAATCACTGGCTGGTAGGCAAAAACGTTGAATTTTTGAAAATACAGGAATAATAAGACAAGAAAATAAATTTGTATTTTAATTCAGTAAACATATGAGCGCCAGGTCTTTATTGGGCATGCATATAACACTCATACTTTACAAATTAATATTTAATTTATCTGAAATCATATTATCTAAAATTGTTTAAAACGCTTCTTATAAACAAAATTGTTTAGAAATATGCAAATTTTAGCGATTTTAACACTTGTATAAATGCAAATACTACCTTTAATACAGTAAATACACCACTTTTAATATTTTGCCTACCAATATGTTGTCACCATACTTCTTTGCTTAGCCTCACTATAGTTTTATCAGGAAGACTAATATTTAGGAGTTTTTGTAGTTAATTTCGTTAGTAAAAGTCTTACGTATGTCTTTGTGTCGTCAGAATAGATATGATCTTAAATAATAATTGTGTTTTGACATCAATAAGTAATTTTGTAGATGAAAAATGGTCATATAAGGATTTATTTTGTAAATATTCTCTGATATAAACAAAAGAATGTTGATGTTGATTAAATTTGATTTAATAAGGGCTCAAAGTGTGCGCATTCTAACTTTTGTCTACCAGATTTTTAATAATAGTCAATTATCATTAGAAGTATATAATTCTTTCAACAAAAAAGTAATTAAATAAAGATTTTATTACCTATTTCTTTCATCTCTGATATTTCTTTTCATTCTATTACATCATAATTATTAAAATTATACAATGACACAATGAAGATAATAAGAAACGTTACATGTACATCTCATCAACTGATTAAAAAATTACATCCTTATTCATGTGTGAATACACCAATTATAATTAATTTTTTTTCCTCAATGATGATAGGTACTTGTAAACTATAGTGTATAATAAAAACCCAATAAATTATTGGTCATCATTATCAACAATCCGTTAAATTGTTAACTGAAAAGATCATCTTTAATTCATCAGTATTTTACAAATGATAATTTAATCAGATAAATCGAAATACAAGTTGCTCGTCTATTTATAATCTAAACGGCGCGCCGCACAGTGTTTCGAACATATGAGCGCGGGTGGAAAAAAGTCAAAACTCAGCGTAATGCGATTTGTGGTTTTAATGTTCGTATCTTAAGGTAAAAACGTAAAGGGATAGAGTTGATCAAAGGTTTTTAATTAACTTCGTGACATTTGAAGGCTTTATTTTAAGTGGGCAAAAAAAGTCTGCAGTTATTGATAATCAGAAATTTATTAAAACAAAAAAATATTTACATAAAAATATAAAAAAAAACATTTTACGGTTATACAAAGAATATGTAGAAAATAAGTATATTCAAAATTTAAAAAAAATCAATAATATTTTTTTTTTAAAGTAAAAGATAAATGAAATTCATATGTCGAGATCAATCGTTCTAGCCTCTTATCCGCTTTAGACCACTATTCCTCAATTTTGAACGGCCACAGACAAATATTATTGTTTTTAAGCTGGTTATTTTCACCATCAGATATCTTACTTAAATTATAATTAACAACAAGGTAACGGTAAATTTTTTCAGGTCTTTCATCTCTGCGATGTTACTTCTAGGCTTCGAAAAATTCTCTTCTAGATATGACGCAACCTGCATCTAAGAATTAAAAAAATATATATTTGCAAAATCGTGCGCTGACAACAGCTTACATATTTGAAAACAGCATTTAATTTTGCATAAGATGTTTTTTAATTTAAGACTTGATAACGCGGTACTTACATTTTTTTTTGACTAATAACTTTCAAAATTTGCTAGCATCCCCCCACTTTTTCACAGTAAATATTTTTATTCACTAAGTAATTAAAAATACAAAGTAAGTTATATAATTACCTTCTAATAAGATTTCCATTGATTCTATTGCAAACAGTTAGTACCACACCATTTACAAAATATTCGCTAATTCGTTGCGAGCTGCTAGAGGCTTATCGCATTAGGACAAAAAGCGATATTAATCAATAAAAACATTGAATTTGAAATCTCTAACCTACCCCACTGATGCCAAATTAGCGTTTTTTAAAAATTTTTGATATGACTTTTTTCCACCTAAAATACATACGGCGAAACACTGTGCGCCGCGCCATTGAATTTTTTTTTTGTGGCAAGCGATCATCTAAAACTTCAGTTTTATTCAGAATAGACTTAATAGCACCAACAGCTGCTAAGATTCCAACAAAGAGATTTTTATCTAATCGTTGATGCTCTAAAATGAGATGTTTTAGAACCTGACTTGTCATAATTATAAGATATGTTTGAAACAAGCTTTCTCTGAGGTTTTAATCAATTTTTATTAAATATTGTGATATACTTTAAAAAACAACGTTTAGTTATAAACAATTATTACATTTAAATTTTTTTTAAATTAACGATAAAATTTGTACTTGTACTGTAATTACATGCAATGACAAAACTATATTATCAGCCCGGGTAGCTCAGTCGGTAGAGCATTGGACTTTTAATCCAAGGGTCCAGGGTTCAAGTCCCTGCTCGGGCGGCCAACTTTTTTCTTTTTTTTTCTGAAATTTTCAATTATAAATTATACCGTGTGTTTATTAAATATTTAAATTACAAGTTGCGTAATATTTAAAATGATAGTTTCCGCATAACTAATAACAACATACATTTTTTTTAAATTTAATTTCAGCGGTCTGCTAAATAATTAAAAAGCAGATGGTGCTTTAAATAATTTTCTAGTCACTTTTCTAATAAATAATTTTTATTGACTCGTGGTATGTATTTATTTGGTAATAATTTGTAATTTTATTAATGCCTGTTTGATTATGTATAAAATTCGCACTGGATCTCTCATTTTCATCTTTTCCATGAGAAATAGAAATAGAAAAGTGTCTTAAACCGTAAATTGTTTCTTGAAATACGTCCTGTTGAGGCTATTAGCATTATTACAACTGACATCTCTAATCTTGCATTGGCAAAACCGATAAGAGGCTAATTCCAACAGATGTTTGTTTTCGGTTTTGAACTGAATGAAGCATGTCTTTATTGATCTATCAAATCCTCCATATTAGATTTTAGATTGCCTAATATAACCGCCTACGACAAAATTGGTCAATGTTACTAAAATCATAAATCTTCGGTACAATGATAAAATCATAATCTTCAATAGATCTCTAATGAGGGTGTCAATTGCCATAATCATGTTTATTACTTGAACTGAACCGACTACATACACTCTATAAAACGACCATAAGCTTTTCATTTAGATAAGCAGGTAGAAAATTAGTTTCTTTCATCCTGATAGCCAGAAATCTATTGTTCCAAGATGGCTATTTTGACTATGGCCGAATATAATTTTTGTTGTTGACAATTTGTTGTAATATAAATGGAATAATTAAAGATTCAATGGCTTAAGTATAAGAATATGTATTATAACTTCAATAATGAAGAAATTATTTTCTGTTTATGGTCTTCTAGTAAAACACTCCTGAGCTCATATATTGGTCTCAAATATAAATTCTGAACAAAGAAAAAAATGTCGCACGAATGTGAAAAGTTACGCAAGAAACGCGAAGTCATTCCGTGAGAGCATAATTGTCTTAGAATATTTTTTCTATGATCAACATATTTCTAGTCTTACCAAAAATTTTAATTATTTTTTTATTCTTTGAATTTCAATATTAATGTTAATTGTATCTACGTTGATTTAATATATGTATATGTTATGGACCAGGTGATTAACGTGGGCATTATTTATAATGCACGAGGGCATTTTCATAATGTCCGGGGCATTTCATATGTCATAATCTCATATTCTCATATGCTTAAGTTATCACTTGGTCCATAACATATACACTAAGGTGGGCCAAAAAAATTGATTAGTTTTTTTTTAAATTTCGACACTGAAAAATTGATATCTAGGCACTTTTCAAAATTGCTTGTTTAGGATGAGCTCTTAATTTTAATAGCAAAGACTCCCTCATTGCAATTTTTCATTTTTTTTTCAATTCCATTTGTATAAAAAATTTGTATTTACATTTTTTGTAGAAAATTAAACGCTCTACAAAAAAGTTGTTTTACATTTTTTTTATATCTCTTACCATTTAGAAGATATCAGAGAACAAAGTTTAAAGAATTTAACAAAAATCCCTTTTCTACTTCTGAATTTTATAACTCAGAGATAAATAAATATTATAAAATGCGCAACATATAACCTTGTAGGAAATTAAACGTTCTATAAAAAAGGTCTCTTGTGGTTAATTGATTATTATAATCATTTAGAAGATATTCGTATTTTAAAAACCAAAATTTTATACTAAATCCTCATTTTTTTTAAATGATTAAAGTAATCGATTAACCACAAAGACTTTTTTGTAGAGCATTTAATTTCCTACAAAACCGTATGTTGCGCATTTTATAATATTTATTTATCCACGAGTTATAAAATTTAAGTAAAAAAGAAATTTTTGCTAAATCTTTCAAATTTTGACCTCTGATATTTTCTAAACGGTAAAAGTTATTAAAAAAATTGTAAGATCCTGTTTTTAGAGCGTTTAATTTCCTACAAAAAATGTAATTTTTTTTTTTTTTGTACGATCAAGTAGTCACGAGATATGGATTTTACCAAATAGAACTATAGAAAAAATAGAAAACTGAGATGAGGGAGTCTTTTCTGTTAAAATTAAGAGCTCATCTTAAAAAAGCATTTTTTAAAAGTGCCTAAGAAGCAATTTCTTAGTGTCGGAAGTTAAAAAAAAAGTAATTGATTTTTTTGGCCCACTCTAATATACACGGTATATACACAATGGTTTGACTCTCTCTAACTTTTTTTTAAATCATAAAGTTTCTTCTAAAATAAATATAAAATTATATCTAATTTTATAATATTTTAGTTAAAACATCGATCATAAAATAATATTTTTTGTAATTACTGTAGTAAAATTTGTAGCAGAAAATTTTACAGTACTTGAAGCAAGCATAACTTTTTCTGGGTACTGCACCTACCTTTTGTCTTATTTCTTTATAATTTAAAAATAATTATAACTTCAAATTATGTGCTTTGCACCCTCATAACTTTAACGATGGACATTATTGAGTTTTTTTGCAGCTTTTTATAAAGTCAGCCTACTTAATTTCGCCCGGACTCTACTCGGTGTTATCTTGAATTAAAATAATTCTAGAATGACTTAAAATTTTCTAATATCACGTTTACAATTAAATAAATTTAAACCGAGATTTAGACCAAATTTGTAAATTGAGATACAAATATGCAAAAATAAAGAATAGTTCAACAGGTAGTAGGTAGTTACATTAAATATATATTTTAATTTTTAAGAGAAATCTACTTTATTCCTTTATCTTCATTTTACGCACAGATGCATGTAAAAGGAGTTCTTACATAATGCACTGATTATACAAAAGTGGACATTTTCAGTATTTAGTAGTGATCATAGACAAAAAATGTTTGTGATTATCTTTACAGTTCTTTTCATGTAGTCAGGTACTTTTTCAATTCGTTTTCTTTTTTTTTATTGTAGTTCCTCTTTTACCGCAGCTCTTTTCAGCTACAATCAATATGCTGTTTAAGAAGTTTTCTCATTTTTTTGATCAAGGGTGGTTATGAAATGGAAAACGTAAAACTCATTTACTTTATATGGTTTGTCATAATGCTGTCAAATTTTGACAACTCATAAAAGCATCGTTTATTTTTTTATATCTAAGTATTTCTTAGTATTTTTTTTAATTTGTATTTTTTTCTGCCTTTTCGATATCATTCGTTAATTCTTTGTTGTTTATAAGTTTGTTGGAAAAATTACTCAAAACTAGTACATTTTTACATTATAAGATAGAGGGCACACCATGATAAAAGCAACAAGGACTCTCTTGTAATCTTACGTATACTCTGAATTACAGCAGATTGGGATGTATTAAATACAATGTAAAATAATCCAAAAACGCTAACATTATAGGACCTCAGTAAAATTGTTTAACTTAAGTTACTTACTGCACAGTAGGACTGTTTTAGGATAAGGCAGATCTAAAGCATCATGTTGCCCAATAATTGTTGGTTAGATTGTTAAGAAATTAACATTTGTCGTCCTAAAATTCTAGTAGTACTTTATAAGGTGAAAGCAATAACACTCACCCCATCAATACAGCTCTTTATCAGTAGGCGGTCACAATAATTGGGAAAGAATTTATGCAGGTAGTTTGGCCGAAAAGAGGGTTTATGCAAATAAATTTCTGTAAATCGATTTTAAGAGAAAATCCAAGTAAGAATAAATAAAAGCAATTTTAATGCTTTGTTAAGTGAAGTGGGTTACCTGTCTTCACAGGAGCGATCCTAGGGGCTGTGCAAGAGGTGTAATGCACACGGGCGGCCAAACTTAGGAGCAGCCAAATCAAAAAACATTAAAAAACAAAACTAAAATTTATAATGTATTTTGTTGTATAATGTATAATGTTATTCTAGCACACATTTTTTTTCTTTTCGTAGAAATTCTTAAATTTGATACTTCCATTAGAATGTTTTAATGCTAATATTAGTCCCACCACAATTTCCTCCTTAGCTAACAAAATTCAAAATTATAATTTTATTTGTTTGTTGGTGTTATGGTACAAATTAAAAAGTTACCGCAGTTAGTAAGATGTTCCAAAAATCCATACAATTTTCTTTAACTTCTTTAAAAAATTTAAAATAATCTGTCGAAAATTGCCGTTTTGATAAAGTTTTTGAAAATATATTTTGGAGGTAGCCAACATATTATATGAAGAAGTAGATGGTGTTTGTAAATTTATTAATCCAACTAGAGTAAGAACACGAAAGAAGGAGCTACTTTTTGATCATGAAGCTGAAGATGAACCAATGGAAAATCACAAACAATTTTTAAAGTGAATTTTTTAAATATTTTAGTAGATAATGTTGTTGGTTCAATTAAAAAAAGATTTTCTCTTTTACAAAATCACAATTAATTCAATTTTCTTTACGATATTAACAATATTGATGCCGACGCAGTTTTGAAACATTGTAAGGATTTACATTTAAAATTAAAAAATAACGTGACAAATGATATAACATATAACATCAATATATAAAAAAATAAAGTCTTTGCGGATGTTTGAAATCCTTTTTGAAAAACATTTACGGCATTCTAAAATTTATGTTTTAAAGAACTTGACAAAATAGTTCCTAATCTAGTTATCACTATTATAGTCCTTTTGACAATATCTGTTACCGCAGTTTGCACCAAACGTTTTTTTTCCAAAATTAAAATTAATAAAAAATCATTTAAAAACTAGGCTGTAATTAATTTAAGATGAAGAATGCGACAGAATAAATTTTTCAATCGTGAAAACACCCAATAACACCAAACAATTTTATTCTGCACGACGCACGTTTCAACAACAAAATTGTCATCTTCAGGTGGAGAAATCAACTCGAGTTTGCGTCGTGCAAAGTAAAATTGTATGGTGTAATTGGGTGCTTTTACGTTTTATTCTACACATCAAGAAGATCCAACAAAAAGTTTAAATTTTTCAGATATGTCAAAAAGTCGCTTCTTCAAAAGCAAGAAAAGCAAGATTTTAAAACAACCGAAAATACAAATGTTTTATTACATTTTTTTCTTTATTACAAATATGTTATACATACGTACTTAATTTTTTTAACTGATTTTTTTTATTTTTTTTTTTTACTGTTTATTTTTATTAGTTTAGGAAATTGAATATAAACAATGTTTTTTGGAAAAATCTTTTTTTACTCTTTTTCTTAATAAGTTATTTTACACGCTTTTAGTCTATATTTGTGGAAGGGGGCTCTTAAGGGGCGGCCATTCTAAAGATTGATTTTTAATTCACCTAATTTACCTTCCAGTAATCGTTATAGACAATGCTTCATATCACAGTAGGTTGATTAGTAAAGTGCCTAAAGGAGAATTCTTTAAAGCAAAACATTATACATTTTATGCAGCAAAAGCATATAGAACTTCCCCCAAAACTCACAAAAGAGGAACTGTTATTAAAGACAATTGCGGCGTCTAATTCAGAAAAAACGCCTACATACGTAGTGGACAAAATGGCCAGTGAAGCAGGTTATACAGTGTGAAAATTACCGCCTTATTATTGTATTTTAAATCCGATAGAGTTGGTTTGGAGCCAACTGAAATTCAAACTTAGAAAAGACAATCAAACCCCCAATTTAAGTGCAAGTGTTGTCGACTTAATTAGAGAAAAAGGCTACGAAATCAACCTGCTACCATAATTTTTTTTTCAATTATTGTGACCGCCTACTGATAAAGAGCTGTATTGTTTGGGTGAGTGTGATTGCTTTCAGCTTATAAAGTCATTCTACTAGAATTTGAGGACGACTATACAAAGGAACAGGGCCATATAATGGTAGCTTTTTTGGGTTACTATACTTATACTAATCATAGTTTAACTTGATTTAATTTTTTATCAAATATTGTTGTATACACTATTTTGAAATACATATAATAATAATTTATCCTTTCAATCATTTTTTTATAATCTACTCGTATTCAATATACCTAATTAACATTACAGAAGAATTCTGTCAAACAAAAAACAGATGTGTGAACTAAGCGTCTGTCTAATTATAATTTATTTTATTTAAAAATTCCTGAATTAATTTTAACTGCCATAAATTTATGATTACAGCATAAAACAAAAACGGTATTTTAAATACTGCCGTCTAACATGATTAAACACTATAGATTAAAAAAGAATAGACCCTGATGATTGTTTTTGACGTCACAGCTAATTACCAATTCTTCCGGGTAATCATAAATTATCGTTTTTTTGATTGCTAATTAGGTACCTTGTCTCGAAAAAAAAAAACAAAAGTGATTTTCCAGACAACAAAAACTGTTACGTTTTTAATTTTTTGAAAAATCTTGCGGATAGTGAAGGTCACGGTTCACGATGAGAACGGATTACGGAAGGAAGAGGAAGGCCATTACCAGCAAAAAGCCTCCAAGTAAATGAGTCGGTCGCGAACGTAACTCTGTTGTCTTCGTGGAGGTCATCAGCGAACATCGGCACACTTACCTACACAAGCCCCTCCATAAACGAACGTACTAGTAGCATTGAACTTCATGTATTTTCAGGTTATGTTCATCCGCTAAAATAGCATCCTGCATTCAAACTACCAGACGGCATTAGAAGCAAAACAACAAAAAAGGACATAACAGTCTTACTTTCGTAGGAAGGCACAGGGAAATACACCGACCTAGTAGTGAATTTTGACTTAAATTGTAAATCTAACAATGCCGTTTGATTGCAATGTTGTATTTGAGAGGCTTTGGACGGATTTCTTTTGCGGACCAAATAATCCTTAATTCCATAGATATTTTCTATTACCTGAAATAGACAGCTCAAATGAGGACCAGCTAGATAAACTGATAATTGTATTAAAGATTCTAAACTAAGTAAAATATTAAGAGTACTTTTTTTACATTTACTAGAATTGTCGTAGAAAACTTTTTATTTTCAGATAAATAACGCATTTCCTCAATTTTAGTCTTTCCGGCTTTGCCCACTCAAACATAAAAAAGTACTATTTCCGTTTCTTCTTATAATTTGAGCTTTATTATAAACGTCCAAAAATTTTACTATAAATGTTGTCTCTTATAAAATAATGTCGACTTGAATTTTAAATTTCTTCAGAGTTGATTTTAAAAAGAAATTAATTTCTACTCTGATAGTTCCCAAAACAAAAATTTTTGAAAAATATATACCTACCTAAATGTCATAATATTAAAAGCATGTTGACTCATTTTTTGTAAATAGCATGAAAAGTTAATGATCTAAAAAACATTTTAAATCAACTCTATTCTACAAATACTATTATTTTATTTTATGAAACGTAATAATAATAATAGTCTCAGATTTTGCATTTGCTGGTTTTCATATATAAGACTACTTAGTCAAGATACGAGGAAAGGCTGATAAATCCGCAGCCTAAGGTACTTAACGAATGAAAAGTATAGTTTTATTAGTTTTATATTTTTTATTTTTTAATGTGATTCTCTTCAAGAACAATACATTTTTCACATCGTGAATATAAGGTCTTTATACCACTAAATAAATATTCCTTTGATTTCTCTGTAAGATGGTTTTCTACAGCCGCCTTCATTTCATTTTCGTCCGAAAATCTTCCTCCCTGCAACTACTTTTTTAAATTTGAAAAAAGGAAAAAATCACTGGAAGCCAGGTCCGGACTGTAGGGTAGGTGGTCAAGTTTGGTGAATCCCGTTTCTAGGCTTTCAATTCTTTGCAACTCGAGCGGTGTGAACAGGCACGTTATCTTGCAGAAACAACACTTCGCGCGCTAACTCGCCACGTCTTTTCTGTACGACTGCCTTACGTGCCTGATTTAGTAAATTAGCGTAGTAAATTAGTGTAGTCCCTTTAGGCAAATAACCAATTCGTAAAATTCCCTCGCTGTCCCAGAAAATGGTAGCCATAATCTTTGACGCCGACTTTTCCACGCTGAATTTCTTTAGTGGCTTTTCTTCCTTTTTTATTCACTGCATTGACTCTTGTTTGGACTCTGGATCATATTGACGAATCCAATTTCATCAACGGTTACAATCTGGTCACAAATTTTATCGAAATTCCCTTGACACGACTCCAAAAATCTCTACAATTCTCCAATCGACGCTGCTTGTCGAGTGGTGTGAGCATTCGCGGTACCCAACGCGCACTAATTTTTTTCTAATAAAGTCCGAGTAGAACAAATACTAAAAAGGCGTGTTATATATGATTCTTTTGATTATTAACTACAAAATGACTAAAAGCGATTTTTAAAAAAAATGTTTATAAATAAGAGATATAAAATAATTATTAAAAAAATATTAAAATTTAAAACTATCGAAATTAAAAATTTAAAAAAGTCAAAATGTAGTTCATGTTATTACAATACTCATAGCAAAAACCGTTTTTAATTTTTTTGATAAATAAACGAGCCGCAGATTTACGCATTTACCTACATTGGAATCCCTGTTACTAGAGAAATTCGTCCATACCCCTCTTAAAATAACAATTTATTTAAAAGAGAAAAATTAGGTAGTATAATTATTTAAAATTTACGCACAAATTTATTTACTTTTCTTATTAATTTTTGTCATATTTTAAACCATAAATTTATCTTTACGTATTGAACTTCAAATATTTTCAAAATTTACCTTAATTAAGTAAGCGTTAAACCTTTACATATAAATCGTACGTTGAAATGTTTTAGAACCACTGACCTTGCCGAGTCTAAACGTTTACTCCGAGACACCACCTACACCAATTGAACGACCCTTATTTACAAGTGCGTTAGAGGTGTTGAAACAACACAACCAACAGACGACCCATACCAATGCGGTACATAGTTTTACACAACACGTGCTAACCGGTACTACCCCTTTTACGATCTCATGGGACAAAGTCAAAAATATAAGATTTAAACCACCCTCTATGAAGTAGCACTAATCCTGAAATTGGTCTTCAAAAGGGACACATTTTAAACATCTCTACGTCGCTGGTCTGCAAAAGATACCTGCGCATAGTTTTGCGTTTATAATATTTAGGTACCCCACTTACCCAAAAATTTTAAACCATCTGAAAAAGAATAAAATTGTCAACAATTTTGTAAAAAAATTGTTAAGTAATTAAATATCATGACAGCAAAACTATGAACGTTTCGTAATAGAAGCTATTTATTGCTTGTTTAACACAGTGAAGCAGATGTCCAAAAGTCAAAAGTTTAGGAATATGGGGTAAGTAAAGATAAAGACACAATTTAACACCAAAAGCTACAGTACAATACAAGGGTGATTTGACGAAATAGCAACTTTTTGACAGTTGGCAGCACTTTTGCTAGATAATTTTTTTGTTTTTTTATTTTTTACAAAATTGTTTTCAAAATTCCATGCAAATTCGTCAGATAATTTGCGTTTTACACTTTAAAAAAAAGTGTTATTGTTGTTTACAAAAAAAGAAAAAAAAGTTACTGTTAAGTAATCATTATTTTTTACGTAGAAAGACTATTAAAAAAACTGAGGAAAAGATGTGCAAAAATTATTGTAAATCTGCTCCATCTCATGGTATAATTTGTAAATAATTTTTTCATTTCAAAACTGATCATATAAGCACGGAAGATGCTGAGCGCGCGGAGCTTCATTTACTGTAGCGACTTCCTAAATAATTAATAAAGTCTGTATTTTTATAAATAGCGATCCACGATTGAAGGTGCGTAAAATTCCTAATGAAGTAAACATCTCATCTGAATAGGTATTCAATATTTTGCAAAAACATTTAAACACGGAAAAACTATCGCAAGATGAATGCCGCGTTTGCTTAACTGACGAAAGCGCGCTTGCATTACAGATTTAAATGATTGTATTGCTATGTTTTAATGTAATTCAAAAAAATTTTTGCGTCGTTTTGTTACTGTGGATGAAACCTGGTACATCATTATATTCCAGAAACAAAAATACAGTCAAGACAGTAGACTTTTTCTTATGAGCGTGCTTCCAAAAAATCAACAACTGTTATGTCGATCAATAAAGTTATAGCCTCAATTTTTTTGGAATTCCAAAGACATAATCTTTATAGACTATCTAGAAAAAGAAAGAATGATTACTGGCTTTTTTGCTGACACGTTTTAACGCCGAATTAAAGAAAAAACGATCACATCTGTCCAAAAAAATTCTGTTCTATTACGATAATGCGCCCTCTTATTTGTGCAAAGTTGCCACTTCTAAATTAATCGAATTGGATTATAAATTGCTGCCACATTCACTCTATTTATCCGATCTGACCCCTAATGATTTCTTTTTGTTTCAAAAATAAAAATAAAAAATTAGTGGAAAAAGATTTACTTATATCAAATGAAGAAGTGATTGCCGAAAAAACACATATTTTAAAAACCCTCTAAATAATTTTTTTTAAATAGTTTAAAAAAATTGGAAACTCGCTAGACCAAATATGTAGAATTGCAAGAAAATTATGTTGAATAATAAACTAGTTTTTCTACTATAAAATAAATCTTTTATTGAAAAATCACTCTTCTGTAAACCTCTGACTCCAACAGCATGGTTATTAAATTTACAATTTAAGTTAAATTTTACTACTAGGTTTGCTTCTCCTATAATAAGGCTTTCTCGCTTACTGCATTTACATTTTTTCGATTTATATCAAAATAAAACAAATTTTAATTTAATACCACGCTGTATTTACATACCTATAGCTACTTAGTTTTAATTATGTTAATAGCTAATTTAAGCTGGTTTATATTTTACATCTGCAGAATGCATTTTGTAAGCATGGCAGGTTTAAGGTTTTAAAATTACCTTGGATCACGATGTGTCATCGTATTACTCTGCAGGTGAAATGTATAATTTTGTTGATGTTTGGCTGATAAGAGAGTAATTGCACGGTTTTAGTAAACTCGAAACGTGCAATAAAAGCAACAATCACGTGAGAAACACAAACAAGAGCTTTATCCTTTAATCTACCTCTCTAAATAATTTTATTTAAAATATTTAACAACATACAAAGTGAAAGATAAATGACAAAAAGTCGATATTTTTTTGACTGATGATGAGGACTAGTTTACAAAAGCTCTTTGCCACGTTTTGTGAAAATTTATTTAGATTAAACCTGATTAAAATTTATATTAAAATATATTTCACATTGAAAAATCGATGCTTCCATCGAGTGTTTCTGCTTTTTGCCCAAGCTAATGCTTTGTTTGTTCTTCAAGAACTTGTTTGTCTAAATAAGGAAAACTGAGTGATATGTTGACTCGACACCTCCGTATTCCGTCAATTCATAAATCAAAAACAGTTATATTGTAGCTGTAGCTGTCACCAGATTTTTTCAAATTTGGATTATAATAATATTTTGTAGTAGAGTGGGTCATTTGTATCAAACATTTTTGACCACACAATAAATTATATAGCGCCATTATAAATCATATTTTCAAACAAACCCACACGTGGTTTTTAAGACCCAGATTTTGTTGTTATGTATCTACATTCTCACCCAGTAGAAAAATGACTAAATTTTTTTCTAGCTTACTTAAATTAAAAATTAAAGAAAGTGATTCAAGGAAACTGAAAATAGGACAACTAATTTCTTCTTCTATCTTTCATATTTTAAAAAAGCGTAAAATAAAAGTTGTTTCTAGTTCTAAAGGTCGTCTTTCGATTTGTCTGGAACACAATAAAAAAGAAAAAATAACAGATTTGTTATTTGCCAAAAAATTCTGTTTTCAACACCCTACCATTTTGCTTTTTGTTATCAACTTTTATTAAATACCATACTGTCTTAAAAATTTATAAAAAATTTTTGTACTATATACTTATTTATTTTGTGTCTCAATGCTACTAGGTTCTAGGTTAATTAAAAGTCTTTTATTTAGAATATAGTTTATTCAGAACGAGAATGTTCATTTAGAATGTTCAAAATCAGAATAACAATTTAATTTATTTTTACAACTATAAGAAACCACGACAATAGATAACTAACATTAGATAACAAAATAATCGCAACAAATTATAGGTATTTTTTTATCAACCACGATGCCGAAAATTATGAGTAATTGTCACAAATATATATAATAGCTTTTCAGGCCCTCGGGCTCATGGTTTCAATTTTTTCCACAATTTTCCTCCATTTTTTTCTGTTCTTGCTTCCTTCTATTCAGTCCCGGACTCCTACTCCCTTTAGATCGTCTTTAGCCATCTCCTACCATCTCTTTTTCGGTCTCCCTCTTCTGCTTTTACTTTCTTCTTCTCCCAGTAAAGCTTTTTTTGTGTGCCTATTCGACGCCATCTTCGCTACATGTCCTAACCACCGCACTCTTTGACCCTTTACCTTTTGGGTTATGCTTGGGTACCCATTACTTCTTTATTTGTTCTTCTTCTCCAGTTGTTTTTCTCATCTTTCACTCCCCCAAACACCTTTCTTAGTGCTTTTTTCTCTCACCTTTCCAACTTTTCCGAGGTGCTTTAGGTCATGATTCACGTTTCACATCTATATAGCACCGCTGCGCTGGCTAGATTACAGTTCTACTGATTCTAATTTTTGTTTTTCTCGACACTATTTTGCTTCTCAACACCGTATTTAATGTCCCTGCTTTCGTTCTTTTAGTTAGTCTTTTTTCTATTTCCATTACTTCTTCACTCTGTCGTATCACTTCCAGGTCTCCTTGTACTACTCTTCCGTTGGATTTTATATACTTTGTTTTGCTTTTATTTATCTCCAGTCCATACCTTCTTGCACTCTCTTTCAAATTTTTGAACATTTCTTTTAGCTCCTTTCTGGTTCTTGCGATTACTGCCACATCGTCCGCATACGCAATCACCTGCTGCATACTGTAATATATTACATTCTCTGTTCTTATCTGGCTTTCCTTCATAATTTTTTCCAATACCAAATTAAACAGAACTGTTGACAGCGGGACGCCTAGTCTTAAGAGGAGTATGGAGGTAATTTCTCTTATGGGAATTCCAATGTAAACGCGCGAATCTGTAGCACTTTTATTTATGAAAATATTTTTACAAAATTTGGCACAATCATTCTTCTCATTATGAACTACAAAATGACTGGAAGTGATTTTTAAAAAAATGTTTATAAATAATATAAAATAATTATTAAAAAATTATTAAAATTAAAAATCAACGATATTAAAAATTTAAAAAAGTCAAAATGTTTTCCATGTTATTACAATACTTAATAGAAGTATAAAGAGAAGTCAAAGTACATCTTCAATCTTTAAATGATGATGAATTTTAAATGCTTTAAGTATTGTCTGTGATATCGCCGACGAAATGATACTGTCGAAAACATCAAAGAACGTACCCCACCCTTTAAAACTATAGAAGGGCAATCACAAAATTCTCACATTATTTGCCATTTGATAAAAAAATTAACGGACGGCGTTATCCAATAACTTTATTTCTTCATCAATAACAATAATTTAAAACGAAAAATAGTCAAAGATAAAGAAACAAAGTTTCTTGGACTAAAAAAGAATGAAAAAAGAATTTTGGGAGAGACATCTTTGGGAGAGACACCCAAATTGATTTGCAAATCTCTAGTAACGCTAAATTTCTAATTTCTAAAAAAAACTATTACTTTAGCCTAAAATGTTTACAAAATAAAAAGGAATTTGGTCTTTTTTTGAATTTTTTTAGATGCCTAAACAATCTTACTTATTCTAGAGCTACCAAGATATCACACTTCTAAATATTGATTTTCCTAAACCATTTTGTGTCGAAGCTTTATCCCATGTAGGTTATGATGGTCTGGACGTGAGCTGAGAAGCTGAGAAAGCAATTTTCAAAATTTATTTTTTTCTTAACCGAGATGGTTTCAGACAACACTAGGTATGATAGACTCATCACATCTACTTCTAGAATATATCGAATCATGGAGATCATAAGAAACTTAGCTACAAACAACTCAGCATCTCAGCTATAGATCTAGTTTTTGAGCAAATTGCTGATTTCTAGGACTAATATTAAAATAACCTGAAGAAAAATGAAGACTTTATTAATAAATTTAAAAATATGTTATACCTTCGGTATTAAAACGGCTTTATCAACTTCTTTTATGCACAGGTTTATATTGCCTAATCGAGTGCTTCAAAAACTGCACATTTCTAAACGATCTTAGTCTCTGAGTTTATTTCGTGTGGTTTTGGTTGGTCTGGTCGTTTGCTGAGGCGCTGAGTCAAAAACAATTTTTAAAGCTTATTCTGTCCACGATGATTTCAGACCCGATCACAACTTGAGGATCATGAGAAACTTAGAAGAAAAAACTCAGCTTTTTAGCTGTAGATCTTGTTTGCCAATTTCCAGATCAAATATTAAAATCACCTAAAGGCAAATAAGGACTATTAACAAATCTGAAAATAATATATTATATCTTTGTTATTAAAAAAGCTTTAGGTGTTTCTTTTATAAACTGTTTTGTGAATTTTTCAGAAAGTATATCATTTTTTGTTGCTTCAAAGATTTCATAAAAGAGATCTTCATTATTTTCTGAATTAGATAAAAAATTCGGAGTTATTTTTTGTTGATAACAAAAACTTGTTGCTTTTAGCGGCGTTGCCAAGCCTGACCAATCTTACCACGTTTTGTCGATAAAAATTTAAATACCTTAAAATTTAAAAACAGGAATATTCTGAAACTTGGCAAGGTTATTTATAAAACTACAATAAATATCTTGACGATTTTTTGTAAAATTTTTAATTCTGTTATAGAGATAAAAAATAGTATTAATTAATAAAGATAAAAAAATTAGAGTTCAAATTAGAGTTTTTACCGTTTCACAGTCAAATTTCCTATCGAAATTGTAACTTTAACTTTATTTTTCTAAAACCAAGAAAGGAATTACTTCAAACTTTAACAGGACCTTTTTATTTTTTAAATAATAAACTGCTATATTTTAAAAAACTTGTTATTGATTCGGATAGTACCACGATTAAATTGTTGCTCAATCTCAAAAAATCAATATTTGTAAAATAAAAATTATGTCAGTCAAAAAATTTTATACAAATCTTATGCGTTAGGTTATTTTATAATGCTTCAACACATAATAAAACAGGTGACCTGCGGGTTTGTGTCTTAAACAAAGTTGTCTTATTGTAAAATTAGACAACATAGTTACAGCTGTAATTGTTAAAACAATTTTGATAACTGCAAGTTCTAATTAAAAGAATGTTATAACGAGTGATGTAAAACAAACTGAATCTAAGTAAACTGTCTGTTTAAAACATATTTACTACTGTCACTTCTACTGTCTCATTTATATTCACAGATTCTGTGATAAAATGATAGTCAACAGCAGTTAATCTCTCTTTTGTTCAAATTTTGTCAAGTTTTTTTATTTTAAATTTTTTTTTGCTTAATGGATATTCAAGTATTTTAAGTATTCTTAATTTTCTTGTAGAGTGTTTTTCTACCCTTGATTTGCAATCAAATAATAGAGGGTCTAAACTTATAAAAGACATTGAGGATAACAAAATTGAATTGCCTATTCTGTTTAAAATATTGAAAAAAGTTTTAAAAATTTTTTACACTTTAGAGTCTGTCTACATTTGGAAGAATTTTGTTGTGCAATAGAGGAATTAACTTTTTGGGCCCTTACTGATAAAGAAACCCCAGGCCCTGAATTTTAAGTGGATTGTAAAGATCCGGCGTGTGCCACCCGTTGTTTGTCTTCTTTGGTTATTGAGCTGGTCGGTTCAGTAACAATAGAGTTCACTTATCTTTACAACCACCCTTATTAAATCTCTCATAAACTAGTTTGTAAGTTAAAATCATAAAATTCTTTCAAATGAAGACAAATAATACCAACATTCACATTTTTCATGGCCCTTTACAATTGCAGAATCATTTGTTGAACTTGATTTTTAAGATGTTTTATATTTTAGACACTAGACTTTTAAAAAAATTCTTAGAAATAATAAAAATCATGTATCTTTTTGCAATTTTTTTTTTCGGAAGTAATAGTTGTATTTTCAAAATTTTCCAAAAATGTGCTACTTAACCCTTACCTGCTGTTTAAAATTCTAAGGGTGATAGCCGTCTCCGCCAAGAAGGTAGCTCAATATTTGTTTTTCTTGCAATCAAAATAGACCTATCTGAGCATTTTTTAAGAAAATACTTAGAAATATCGAAAAACTTGTTTGTTTTGCTTTTAAATGTGGAAATTCTTAATGATTACTTGAGAGATTTAGCCACTTGCTTTTCGTACTTGTAGATAAACCTTTTCTTTTGTGACTAATTTTGTATAAAATATTACATAGTACAACCTGCAACCTAGCCAATACATTTGCTTTCCTACCTATTTTTCTATTATATTTTTATTAACTTTATGACAGATTTTATCCGCCAATTTATGTCTTTTGAAACTATATACTGTGTCTAAAACCTACAAAAGTTCAAATAAACTAAACATCATAAATTTATTAAACTACTAAACCCTGTAGATCCAGGCAACATCAGAATTCCCCGCATTCGGCCATTCATTTTAGTGCAGTTAGTCTTTTATTGTTCTGTCAATAATTTATAAAAACAGAGTTAATTCAGACGTCATTCCTTCTCAACATAAAGCTAAATATTCGTACTAAAACCAGTAAACCTCGGTTTGGACTTAAACCGTCCCGTCATAAAAGCTGTGATTAAATAGAATGCAAAGTTCAGCGACTTTATAAAGAAAGTAGAAATAAAAACGGGAGTATTTTCCTGTGCGGCGTTATCCTGGATTTGGTAAAAAGAGGCGTGTGCCATGAAATGTAAAGAAAACCAGCGCATATTAATCGCTTAACGAAACCAAAACCGTTATATCAGAAAGTAGAACTAAAGTCCAGTCTTGATAATTTCCCAGTAGAGACCGCTCAGAAATAAACAATACAAGTTTGATTCCGCATACGCTCCTTTCTTCGGGTTACTCCGGAACATTGGTCCACATTCGCGGCCGCGTCCGCGAATTCCTCCAGCCCGACGAGGAGAGCCTTCGGCGAAGAGAATGCGCCAGAAAGAGAGCCACGATCGTGGGGTCTATGAACTTCGCAACATAACTGTAATACATTGCATAAGTGAGCGTCCCGTTACTACTTTCATTCAGGGCCGGCAAGTGTATACGCGAATGCGTACTGCGCAAGTCAGGAGAGAGCAGATTTCGGCAGGACCTTCGCGGATCGATCTGCAGGATGTAGCGGCTCCAGACACGAGAGGGTTTAGGGTTTTGATGCGCCTTCGGGGCGCGATTCTAGATATAATGGTACTGAAGTTGAAGTGGCAAGGTTGGGGATGATTTGAACTAGGAGAGGGTTTCTTTTGTTGCGTTTATCGCAGTTTTCTTTTACACAATGAGAATAGAAGATTTATTGTTTCTATTGTACAAAGAATAGAAAAGTCGGGCTATCAAAAAGGCTAATTTTGTACTAAAAAGCTTTTATTAATTTTAACTAATAAAATTTATGCATTTCCAAAAAAATCTTTGGTGTTTTTTATCTATTGCATGTATAGTAATCCAGAAACGCTCACGTTATATGGCCTTTTTCTTATTAACCTATACTTATTATTATTTTAAAACCAAAAAACTAAAAATTTACTTAAACACAATCTAAAGCTAAAAAAGTAGAAAAGAGAGATCAGATTTTGCCAGAACCTTCGCGGATCGATCTACAAGATGTAGCTGCTCCAGACACCTCAGGGTTTAGAGTTTTGATGCGTCTTTGTGGCCCGATTCTAGATATAATGGCACTAATGTTGAAGTGGCAAGATTGGGAATGATTTAAACTACGCGAAAAAAAGGAGAGTTTCTTTTGTTACGTTTCTATTTTTTTATTGTTTCTATTGTACAAAGGACTATTAAGACGGCTAATTTCGTACTAAAAAACTTTTATTAATTTTAACTAATAGGATTTATGGATTTAAAGAAAAAACAATTTTTTTGGTGTTTTTTATCTATTGGATGTATAGTAATCTAGAAAGGCTCACGTTATATAGTCTTTTTCTTATCGACCTATACGTATTATTTTTTAAATACAGAAAACTAAGAATTTACTTGTTCACAATTTAAAGCTAAAAAAAGTAGATCTAGGAAAATCAGATTTTGGCAGGACTTTCGTGGATCAATCTGCAAGGTGTAGCGGCTTCAGCAAGGAGGTTAAATAGAATCTAACCTCCTTGAACTCCAGACACGAGAGGGTTTAGAGTTTTGATGCGCCTTTCTGGCACGATTCTAGATTTAATGGTACTGAAATTAAAGTGGCAAGTTTTGGGATGATTTAAACCACGAGAGAATAAGGGAGAGAGTTTTTTTATTGCGTTTCTATTATTCGAAGAATAAAAAGGTCGGACTATTAAAAATGCTAATTTTGTACTAAAAAACTTTTATTAATTTTAACTAACGTAATTTATGCATTACAAAATTTTTTTTTTTGGTGTTTTTTACCTATTGAATATATACTAATCTAGAAACGCTTACGTTATATAGTCTTTTTTATCGACCATCATGCTATTTTAAGTTCTACACTTTTTATTTTTTAGAATGTACATGATAGTGTCGTAAAAAAATAATTAATCTAGAATTAATCTTTAATTATTTAAAAATTCTAGATAACTTATAAAATCTAAAAGACCTGGAACTATCTACATTATTTTCAAAAACAAGTAATTTATTCTAAATTTTAAATACAGTGGGACTCATCTAAATTAATATAAATAGTGTGTTGTCTTAAATAAATAAAAAATAAATAATATACACTAGAAAAATATAAAATGTTTTTTAAAATATGGTAAAAATGTTAGTCAGTAAATAAGTACAAATTAATTCTAAAACCATAGACGTCAAAAAAGAAAAAAATCTACAGCTACTTGGCCCATTGCTAGAAAATTCAGAACCGGATGTAAAATCTTAAAAGTCCATCAAGAGCTAACAGGCTCGGATCTTTTACTGTCCAAAGAGCGGTGGTGTCCTGCTTTTTAAATCTTTTGTTGTTCAAAAAGGGGTTAGGTTTGAATCTTTTGGTTTGTGTTTAATATTTTTTGAACACGGCTTAATCGTTTCTTGGACTACGATTGATTCTACATTATAAAAATTCATTAGACATGGTATAGCCGCTTTATAGGCAACCAAAAGATCCAAATCTAACTGTTTTTTGAACAACAAAAGATTGAAAAGCCACGATATGACCAAAAATGATTTTTCTTGCACCAAAAAAGATTCTAACTTGACCGCTCTTTGGATAATAAAAGATCCGAGCCTGTCAGCTGGTGATGGACTCTAGAGATTTTAGACCAGTTCTGCATCTTCTAGCAATGGGCCTGGTAGTTGTAGATTTTCCTTTCTTGTAAAATTACTATTTCTTTGTCCTCTTCATTTCGAGTATTTTGAAAAAACAAATTTGATGTTTTTGCTACAGGTTTTGATTTTAATACATTTAACGTATGCGCCCAAATCTGTCCGACATTTTTTATGGTTTTCGCCAATTTTTGTTAGTGCTTTTTGCCCTGAAGATGCTCCTTAAGAAAGAGAAAAACTGATTATTAGAAAACAGAAATTTTCCAGTTTTTCTGCCCCTAACTCCACACAAATTAAAAACATTGTAATAACATCTAGAATAGAAGAAAAACAAAATCTATCTTAGATTTCTTATTTTCTTAAAAGTATAAAAAATCTATTATAATAAAAAGAGTGAAAAGTATATAAAATTAAAAATACAGAAAATCTACAAAATCTAAAATTTTGATTCGTCAAAATTTTTTAACAAAAAATAATAAATTTAAAAAGTTTGCAACTGTTGCAGTAGGAATCATCAATTAGTATTTAAAAGACTCATCTTCAAATGCTTTATTTTCAGTTTTGTTGTATTTTTTTAATTGACTCACGCTATTGCAAATCGGGTTGAAATAGAGTTGCCATTAAGAGTTATTTGTACCAGCACAAAATTGAGATTTCACATTTCACATAAAAATTTTAAAATAGATGTTAAATCTGAAAAATAAAACAATGTAAATAGTTCTAGAAATTCTAGAATTTAAAAATTTTTGAAAATCTAAAAGCTTAAAATAAATCTGAAAAAATTATACCACTTATGGCAAAAATATAGTGCCGTTTTACTCAAAAAATAAAAAAGGTGTAAAAGATGTGGAATTTAAAATTCTACAAAATAAAAAAAATGTTCAATTAAAAAGCAACCTTAAAACTTTAAATATTTTGTTGTTCTAAAATTTAAAAAATTTAAATACATAGTTTAGAAAAAAAATTCAAAAAATATAAAAAATTTAATATTAAACTAAAAAAAAATAATAGAACTAGGAGTAGATTGTTTTTGAATAATGCAATAAAATAGATTCTAAATAATTACAATTTCTAGACAATTTAAAAGATTTAAAAATTAAAATAAAAAAATGAAAAATCTGAAAAATTGTTAATTTTTCATTTAATTTAAAAAATATACAAATTCTAAATAATTTGCTAAATGTAAAAAATTGGAGTGTTTGGAAAATCAATAAATATTATATGAGAATCTACAAAAAACTAGAAAATGCTTGGCGATGGCCTAATAATAGTGGCTTGAATTTCGGACGATGAGCCAGTAGAGCCCAACCGTTGTAAATTCAAATCTTGCCTAACCATAGCTTTTTGTGAATGTCGAAGAAAGTACAATAGACTTAGCTTAATTTAGACGATGCAATGAGAGAGGTAATAGCAGATTGAAACTTGTATGATAGAAAAACTTATAACAACTAACAGAAGTATCAATAAAACGTAAGAAATAAAAATTATATAAATAATGTAAAAATTAAAATAATTTTAATTTATAATTCTAGAAGATTTGAGGAATATAGAAAATCTGCTAAATTTGAAAAAATAGCTAATACAATAATCTACAAAATATCTACAGATATCTAATAAGAAACAAAAAGAACAAAATAAATCTGAAAACTAGAACATCTACAACAATTTAAAAATATATCTTCAGACACAGAATAAGAAATAAAAAGAATAAGATAAATCTAAAAAGTAAAAAAATACAAAAATGAAAAACCTAATTTAAGTAAAAATATTTACAAAATTAACTTTTTTTTAATAGCTTGCATTTTAAGTACAATAATTTTAACTAAAATGGTCACTTAATTTCGAAAAAATTTTTTTATAACATTAAAACTAATCAAACAAGCAAAATATCTCTAATTTATCTAATAAAAAAATTTTAATTTTGCGATTAAAATAATAATAAGTGCTTTCTTAGAGAAAAATAAATATAAAAAGAGACGAAGTCTAGCTGACTAGCTACTCTACTTAGTAACCTCATATTATTATTTTTAAATAAAAAATAACTGGCAGAAAGTAATCCACAAAATCAATATAAATTTTATTAGAAATAAATCTCAATTAAAACACCCTAAAAACCTAATTTCTAAATCTTTTCCTGCCTCCTTAATTACGCTCAAAGGGTCCAGTTTTATTGCGGTTGCGGTCTAGAAAAAAGCCATCCCGTTGGGCAGTGAAAGGGTTAACAATCCAACCCCGTTATGTTCCGTTCCTTTTTACTTTTATTACCTACCGCTAGTTGCGGTAAACATCCCCCACAACACTTCTTTCCTCTTAACGGTACACGCAATAACCACCCATTTTAATTCAAGCGTTACACCCTCATAATAATAAAAATATCGTTCATGTTTATTAACAGTCTGACCCAGGAAGCGCCTAATTTAAAAATCGTCCCTTATTTTTTGCCCCTATCGAGATTTAGATTTAGTTACATGTCAGGTGGCCTATAGAATATTGAGTTTAGAATCTGGAACTAATGAAATGTTAGATGTTTTATTTATTAGGGCGCAGACCTAGCGGTAAATCGGCCTTTTTCCTCCCTTGATCATCACAAAGCGTAATTGAAATGGAATCCATTTTCTTTTCAACCCGGACAGTACCGTTAGATACTTACACTCCGACGCCACACTTGATGGAGGGTCCCATTAACTGGACCTTCGAA
Source organism: Tribolium confusum (assembly GCA_029207805.1). Classification (NCBI taxonomy): domain Eukaryota; kingdom Metazoa; phylum Arthropoda; class Insecta; order Coleoptera; family Tenebrionidae; genus Tribolium; species Tribolium confusum. The sequence continues at coordinate 7,113,292 of JALGAY010000004.1, forward strand.
TACCAAACGGGTCTTGAAAATTTTGATCCACATTTTGGTCGTCGACCCGAACGAAACTGATCTTATTACAGAAGGAAATTGATATTTTTACGCATTTTTAGCACCTGGTGCCAAATAACACCACATTATCAAAGAAACATTTTTTTGGAAGGCTTTGATTTTGTTTCTTTTCTTATAATTTTTATTGGTAAAAAGATTTCGCAGCTTTTTAGATAATATTTTTTCTAAGTCTTAAGACCAAGTGCTGGCAAACATATGAGCTAAATAACACCATATGACCAAAAAAAAATTTTTCTGGAAGGCTATAACTTTGGTCATTTTCTTATAATTTTTACTAGTAAAAAGAATCTAGCAGTTTTGTAGAAAATATTTTTTTAAGTCTTAAAAAAGAGTTTGCCAAGTCTTGGCAAACATCTGAGCTAAATAACAATATACCTATAATCAGAATTTTTTTTTCTGGAAGACTATAACATTTTTTTTTGTAGTTTATATTGGTAAATAGATTTTACAGCCTTTTCAAAGATATTTTATTTCTAAGTCTTAAGCCCAAGTCTTGGCAAACATCTGATTTACGAAATGAAAGTAACGTTATCAACGTTCCTCTCACCCAACAAACAACTGTTAAACCTATCTTAATTGCCATCAACAGTTATTTTGGTCCCTCCGAATTGTGTGTAAAGTACAGTTTAGTGAATTAAACCGCTATGTGAGTTTACTTTCATCCAATAACGGTGATTTTAAGTAACAGGATTGCTCAACTAACACTTTTCTTCTAACAGTACCAACAATAGCCAAAAATCTAAATTTGGTAACCACAATTCCTTTACAGCTAGAGGTCAAAGTTGGTGAAACTCGTTACTGATCAGAACATCCCTTGATAATTTTTAATTTAAATTTGGTGGAAAAAATAAGTCCCGTTATCAGGCCGACCAGTTGCGTTCTTACCTTGATCTTGAAGAACGAGGCCAGCAACTTTGTTGCTTTACCTTCCTGGAGCTATTCTATAACTTACCTTGATATTACGTTCCAATCACAGACATACTTTCTGTTTTTACTAAAACATCAAGTTAGAAAAAGACACGAAAACGAGTTGATGCCGCTTTCTTTAAACTTTTCTTCACGAAGGTTGGTCGTTGACCGCTTTGACCTAGTGGTTTCTACTTAGAACCACTGTTCAAACAGTGCGGGACCATAACAAAGAACTGCATTTGCAGTTGAAGTGACCAGAATTTTGCAAAAATGATTGATGGGTAGTTTAAGGAATGGTTGGGCAAGTGATTTTCGAGGTTCAAGGACCCCCCTTGACTCTGTAAATCAATCTGAGTGTAACCTCAAGATTCACATTCACTCTTTTTATACACACAAAAAAATCTTGTTAAATAAAGACTGGTTTTCCTTAGAAAAAATATTTTAAAATTAAATACAAAAATTGGATTTTTTCTTCTTTTTACAAGATTTGTCCTTTTTTACCAGAGAATGACCATTCTTTTGAAATGTGTGACATTGACCGCTTCTGAACTTTGCACATGTGTTTTGCTTTAGGTGTAAATCTGCACTACATACAAAACCATTTCGCTTCTTCAAAATTAAAAATTTAAAATTTTTCACTTCATTAAAATATTTTTTTACGTGACTGAAAGTAAAATAAAAACGAAATTTACTGCTTAATTCAATACATCATATTTTATTAATTTGGGAATTTTATTTTGCACTCGGTTAATAAAGCATTGGATGATTAAAAATATAATTAAAACACATTTTTTTTAAAGTAGGTACAGTAGAATCCTGGAACGTATTGATAACCAACAAGAAGCGAAGAGCGCTCTGGTGGTGGAATTGGAAACTAGTGAATATACGTGTTATTGAGGGCGAAAACTGAAATTGCTGAAATAATATCTTTGATTGTTTTTCTCTCAATAGCGCACATGTTTACGATTTTCAAGCTCTACTAATACATCGTTATTTGTTAATTGTTTAAAACAAAGTTTAAACAATATTTACGTTAAGTTTTTATGTCTTTTTTTACGCAGTTACAATTTTGTGACTAAACGACAAAAATAGACTATAATTTTGATTTTTTTATTGGTTCCATAATCGACGTTTCATCTACTTATTGAGAACTTGTAAATAGTTTTAATTTTGTTAGTTTAGTGGACACATAGAAGGAAAAGAGTGGCAATAAATTAAAAAAAAGAGTTACAATACGAGGATATTACAGAAAAGAAAATTAAGATGAAAAAAATAATTGTAAGAGAATAATATAGAAGAGACAGATAAAGAAATAAAAAAAGTAAATCTGCTAAAGAGCATAAGAAAATCAAGTAATGCGCAATATTAATACAAATAATCGAAGAAAAAATTGGAAGATCCTAAATATAAATAAAAAAATAGAATGATGCAATAGATTGTAGCATTACTAATAAAGAAACTTAAGTTGGAAAAAAATTGCGAAGTTTAAGAAGAAAAGTAGATCACATAATTTTAGAAATTACATTAAAAATACGAAATATACAAAAAATAAGAGCTAAGAAAAAAAGAAAACTCCAGTAAGACAAAATAAGTAAGAACAAAGACTTCTGAGATGTTGGCAACATATCTATAAAATTACTGAAGAAGACATAAACGGAAATGGTTAAAGAAAAGATATATTGTACACAGCAAAAACGTAATAACCAGTGAAAAAAAAAGAATTTTGAAGAAGGGTTTAAATAGGAGAGGAATAAATATTATAAACTACTGAAAAAAATCTTGAGCTAAATAAGTGTAAAAAATGTAAAAAAAGAATATCTATAAGTAAGAAGACGGTACAAAATTAAATGTAATTAAAAAAAAGAAAAAAAAGTTTAAAAAAATATATGCACAGAGTGTGTGAAAAAAGTGTAGAAATTTACAAACAAAGAAGAAAAAGACAAAGACATCAGGTACGAGATATTATTTTACAATTGCTCAAAAATAATTTAATACTTTAACTGACCAAGCAAATGGGCAGAACAATGATATTTCAAACAAAACATTTAGTTTCAACAAGATCATGCACTACCTCATTTTAGTATAGCGGTGCTTCGCTTTCTTAATGACGTTCTTGCCAGGAGATAGATAAGTCACAAAAAGTTATGAAATGGCCACTCCGATTGCCAGATTAATTTTTTAAAGTTTGTCTCTATGAAAAAAGAAGAGAACACGTAGATCGACTACATACATAACAAAAATTTGAGCTAAAATGTTTCTAGAGGTTTCTCGACTGTCTATATATGCGACTTGGAAATTTTCAGATTTAATATTTAAGCTGACTGAGCAAATAAACAAAACGATAATATTTCAAACCAAAATATTTGTCTTCAACATGACGTTCCACCACCTCATTTTGGTGTAGCGGTGCTTTCTTGATAACGTTTTTGCCAATAAATATAAAAATCGCAGAGAAGTCGTAAAATAGCCACCTTAATCACCAGATTTGACCCTTATAGATTTTTTTTTCTGTGGTAATTTAAAAAGAAGAGTATATTATACATAAGCCATTCACATATATAAGAAAAATTACGAGTTTGTGTATTTGAGCAGGAATATCATTGTTGCTCTTATAAGTTTCTAAAATATCTATATGCAACTTGGAAACTGTTAAGTTGTCAATGGACTAAGTTTGAACATTTAGGAATGTAAAATGTTTATTTTCTTTTAATTTTTGGACACAGTAGAGTTCTCTTACCTTCAACATTAGGAAAATATTAATTTTACTTCAATCTTCTTCTGGTACACGATAACATCTTTCATCTATTCTTTCCCTTCTTCATTTTTGTTTAAAACTTTTATCCTTCTATACTCATACATTCTTAACTCTACACACTCTGACAAACAATGCTCTATCGTCTCCTTTTCTTCTCTACATAATCTGCATATTCTTTCCCAATCCTTCTCTCCAAAATTCATTTTCCCTTTCTTCATTCCCACATCTGAATCTTGCAACCATTTTTTTTATATTTACTTTTTATTTTATGTAGATATTTTGGCAGTTTGGTGGTAACAATTAGGGCATATTTAGAATTGTAGCTCGATTCTTTTATACCCGCAATTCTTTCCTGTTTATCTATGTCAACATCTCTTTGTTTTAGTTCTTCTTCCATTGTTCTTCCTCTTTCTCTCATTCTTTCAATTTCTGCACACGCATACTCTTTTTTCTCATAGTATTCATCTCGTTCTATTCACCTAACATTACCATTTGCCCTTTTAATTTCAGCTCAGCACTGTTGCTGTGTTTTGCATTCTTGTCGCATTCTTAGATTTTCCTCGAATCTCCACGCTTTTTTTCCTGTTTCTACTCTCAACTTTTCTCTCTTACTTTCTTTTCTTATTTGTATCCTGGCGTTTGTTTATTTAAGCCTAAAACTCTTTTTATATACTTTTCTTGCACACGCCCAATTTCTTCATATTCTTTCCATTCTCATGCTTCTGCTCCATACATTACAACACTTTTCACCAAACTGTCAAACATCATCATTCTTCTTTGAAAATTTTCACCAAATTTACGTTCTCCCAAACTCCAGACACTTCCCATTATTTTGTTTGCTTTTTTGACTACTTTCTTTATTTGTCCTTTGTCTGTCATACTACTATTTAATACATATCCTTTGTTCTATATTTTTTCCTTCTTATTTTTATTCGTCTTCTTCTTCGATTATTACTTTCTTTCCAAACACCATCATTTTTGTTATATCTACTTGAGACTAAAAGTAGCAGTTTAGTCTCTCTCAGAAAGGACTAAAGTACCAAAAATTAAATATAACCCAACTGTATACTAAAAAAGGCATATTTTACAATATAATCCTATTCTTCAATAGTTTCAACAATAAGAAATATAAATGAACTTGAAGTTTCAAAGAGGAGACAAACCGTTTCTGATTTATACATTGTTTGGTAACGCAAAGATGAAAAAAGCAAAATTCTAGAAAGACAAAAAAGTTAATAAAACTATATAAATATTAAATAAAAATTTAAAACAACAGAAAAATAATAATATTATAAAATAAAAGCATATTACATGACATGATAACAAATGACCAAAAACATTCAGTACAAAATTAGTTTCATCTCGCCAAGTACATAGATTATACAAATTAATTATTTCTTGGGCACACTTTTACAGAGTTTGTGTTTGCAATTATCGAGATCATCACGCTATCTGTATGAATCTGGAGTTCAATGGCATATGTGTTCGATTCTCGTAATGTACTCTTCTTTTCTGCGTTGAGTGCAGAGCAGGTAAGTGGCACAATGTTCGCAAATAACCTAGCAGTCTTGATATCTAACCTTATTCGAGGATGGACACTAAAGTGTGTCCACCAACTGCTCACCAAGACGCCATTATTGCTTGCCAAGAAAGCGGAATCGAACACTTACTTTTATAGGAGGATGACCGGATGCATCTGATTTCAAGAAATTTTATTTTATGAAAGAGAAAAGTCTCGGAATTTTTAATTTCATCTTGAGTTTGAATTGCGTCATAAATTTTAGACGATTTGAATATGGAAATGCACTCATTTTTCAATTTACTAATGCACATATGCAATTATCAAGTGGGTGACAGTTACCGTTGCAATTGCTCTTGCTGCACACGTGGGATGCATTTTATACCATTTTTAATGATAATATTTGTACAATTGACAAGTCAGGACGTAATAAAATTGAAGATTAGAACAAATTTTTAATTATAACTTATTGTGAGTTGGTTTCTAATTTATTATATTACACTTGATTATTTATCAGTGATCATTTAATGGGTGTTACTCAACACGACATCCAAATTTATTTAATGTAATAAAAAATATTTTAACGGTACTAGAATAATTATTTAAATCAGTAAAAGTCGAAAAATTTATCTCACTGATTACTAAGTATTTACACAAGGTTCAGAAGATAAACACTTCCGTACTGACCACGCCTCAGTTGTTTCAACCATTTTGAAAAATCGAAAATTTAGTATCTGGTCACTCAGCTTTCATAATTCTCAATGGAGTAGTATAATTTTGTTTTGGATCATTAATTTTTAGTGGTTGAGAAACTGAATGAGAATTTTTCTGAGGTATATACATTCCTGTTTTCTCACTCGATTTAACAATAAAAATACCTGTTTAAGGACGTAGGTAAGTGTAAGTTTAGTTATAAAATAAATAAAAAAATGTTTTAAAACGTAATTTGTATTTGTCCTCGCCAAAAGTGTAAACAAAAACTAAACAATTACATAAATTTTAAAATTTCAATGCCAGACTATGCTAATTTATATGGTTTACAACTTGGTTTACAAAAACACAATATTTTGACTTTATTTTATAAAGAAATATATTTTTCTGTTGTTTCAAATTTTTAATTACCAAACGATGTATAATTCAGCAACAACTTGTCTCCACTTTAAAACCTCAAGTTCAATTATACTTCTTATTATTGAAACTATTGAAGAATAGGATTATATTGTAAAATTTGCTTTTATTTGCCTATTTGAGTATACAGTTCTATCATATTAAATTTTTTGCAACTCCAGGACTAAAGTTGGTAAGTTAGTCCTTATTGAGAGTGACCAAACTGCTACTTATAGTCTCAAGTAGCAAAAGATGTGCAAAAAATAACAGATCTAACACAGGACTAAAGTGCCTTAATCTCTCAAGTGATTACAGCCTTCTAAGCTTTTTTGAGGTTTTCACTTTTAGTAATAAACTACACACTTCAGTCTCTTGATATGTTATTAATTTGTTAATAATGTCATAATTTTTTTCAACAATTTCTAGTCTCTTTGCAGCTCTATCCTAGCACTTCTCGCATTTTTTCTATTTTGTCTTTACTCCTAGTTTTTCGCACTCTGACAAGAACCTAATAGCAAAGGTATTCCAATCAAACAACAACGTCGAGAAACTGTATACCGGTTTCGGGGTTTTTGCCCCTCATCAGTACAGTGTATCTCAGAGCGTTGTGCTCGATTGGAACGGGTGGGAGAACTCGCTTATGTCAAGTGAAGTTCGGCTAGTATACCAACTCTCGCACCTTCCAGCACTCTTCGTTAGATGACACACTGTGTCTGTCTTTACGACTACTAGAAAAACCTAATAATTGTTCTATAATTTCGCTTTTTTTCTGCAAATTCTCACTTGGTTCTCATGCCAAAATTTATTTTCTTTTTTTTCATTTTACACCTAAATCTTGCAATTTTTATTTTTCCTGGTAATTTTGAAGATAATTGTAACATCCATCTATTGGCAAAAAGGTCATCGAGGAAGTGACGCAGCGCTACACCAAAATGAGGTGGTGCATAATCTTGTTAAAATTATATGTTTTCGCTTGAAATATCACTTACTGTCCTGCTCATTATTCTCCTCAGTTTAAGTATTAGATAATTTCTGAGAAATTGTAGTATACCTACGTTTTACCAGTTGTCTTTACCTTTTCTTCTTTGTTTATGAATTTGTGCACCTTTTTACACACTCTGTGCTTATATTTTGTGTATTTCCACTTTTTTTGTTGAGGACATTTAATTTTGACAGTTTTTTTACTTACAGATATTCTTCTTTTATATATATTTTTTATAAACCTTTAGCTTTTAACTCAAGCCTTTCCTTTAGTACCTATTTTATAATTTTGATTCCTATTTCATTTTATTTAAACCTTTCTAAACGATTTTTCTTTAATGGTTATTGCGTTTAAATGCGTTTAAAAATATTATTTAAGTACTTTTCCGTCTTTAAATAAAGAAAATTTGATATCTTTGATTCTTTGAAATCTCCTGGAAAATCAATTTTGCTTGAGAATTATAGAAAAGCGGAGAAATATTTGGTTTATATGTGAAATTTAAATAAATCTTTAAAATTGCGGAAGTTTTCGAAAATTTTCTTAGAAAATTACCTTCTTAGATCATAGCTTATGAAAATTAAATAACACTAAAATTATTTATAAAATAAAATAAAAACGCATACTACAATTATAAAAATAGAAACTGCAAAGACAGCTTAATTTCTTAAATAAGCATTTTGTAATTTTTTTTTTTTGAAAATTTTGTTTTTTAGATATAAGCTAAAATTTTGAAAGAAAGATTAAGTATTTTTTTAAAGAGAGGCAATGGGCTGAGTTATGCACTATTAAATTATCAATATAAATCGTAAAAAAATTCCAAAACGACATAATTAAACAACGCTGTAGCTATAAGTGAATGTAAACAGATAGCCAAAGATATGCAAAAAATAGCGTATATAACTCTGGACTAAAGTGCCTTAAATTGCCTTCTGAGGTTTTCACTTTAGGATTAAACTACACACTTTAGTCTCTTGATATACTTTTAATATACTTTTATATAACTACTGTTCATTACTCTTAATTTTTTTACGACTTCCAGTCTCTTTGCAGCTCTATCCTAGCACTTCTAGCATCTTTTTTATCTTGTCTTTACTCTTAGTTTTCCACACTCTAACAAAGACCACAGTACTGATCTATAATTTCCCTTTTTTCTCTGCAAATTCTCGCTTGGATCTCATGCTAAAATTTATTCTTTTTTTTTTTTATTTTACACCTAAATCTTGCAATTTTATTTTTTCTGGTAATTTTGACGGTAATTGTTATTTATCCATCTATTGGCAAAAACGTTATCGAGAAAGCGACGCGTCGCTACACCAAAATGAGGTGGTGCATAATCTTGTTAGAACGAAATGTTTTCGCTTAAAATATTATTGTCCTGCTCATTCGCCTAGACAGTTTAAATATTATATCATTTCTGAGAAATTGTAGAATAGTTACGTTTTACCTGTTGCCTTTTCTTCTTTGTTTATAAATTTGTATACTTTTTAGACACTCCGTGCTTATATTTTCTGTATTTCCTCTTTTTTCTTGTTGAGCACATTCAATTTTGACCGTCTTCTTACTTACAGATATTCTTTTTTTGTATTTTTTTCTTTTTTACAATTTTTTAGCTTAACTCAAGCTTTTTCTTCAGTATTTTATAATTTTTTTTCTTACTTCATTTTATTTAAACTTTTTAAAATTATTTTTCTCTAAAGGTTATTGCGTTTTAAAGTATTATTTAAGTACTTTGCTGTCTCCAATTAAATAAAAATTGATGTCTTTAAAATTTCCTAGAAAATCAATAAAATAACTTTGAAATTATAGAAAATCGGGGAAATATTTGATTTATCTAATATTTGATATAAGTGAAATTTAAATAAAACTTTAAAATTACGGAAATTTTCGAAAAATTCTCTAGAAAGTTACCTTCTCAGATAATAGTTTATGAAAATTAGATACCACTGAAAGTATTTCAAAAAAAATTAAAAACGCAGACCACAATTATAAAATAAATTTCTTAAATAACTAAACTGAAACACTATTAAATTATCAATATAAATCGTAATAAGATCCCAAAACGACATAATTAAACAATGCTAAGTGAATGTAAATAGATAGCGAAACGATACGTTAAGCTAATTGTTAAGTTCAGTTAATTTAAGTAATAATTGTAAACAGGGCTTATAATAGCTAACTTATATTTTGAACAAGCCAGGCTCTAGTTACGCTATAGAAAAAAATATGTCACTTTCCAAGACACTCTTATGAGGACTCGCAAAGCCTGTCGAATGCACTGATGCTAAATACGCCCCTGTGCTTTTCTAAGTAAAAGATTTTTTTGTAGTGAAAGAAGAGACTATACGATTTTTTTAAATAAAGGTTTTCTTAATAAAATTTTTGTTAAAATCTGTGTCATTTGCTTTTGAAAAATATTATCTCCCGATTATTCGCTTTGTTTTGTAGTGTGAAGTCAATTTTAATAAACTGTCGTTACTTGTTACTTTCGAAAAAATGGAATTGCTCATCAAAGAACACCAGTTGTAAATTTCCCCACTCACACTTTGTATAGTAGTACAAGTGATGTAAGAGAGATTGTGAAGTTATGAAAGTAAGGCATTGAACTCAAATGGCCTACCTTTGCCAAGTTCACTGCTAAATGTTCATTTCAGAAGATACAATCGATTAATTTATGCAAGGAATGCGTCTAAAAAATCCGAATTTGACTCAGCCTAAAACAATCAAATCAAGACAAATATTTGCAAATTGCTTTCCCCTAAACGAATTAGCATTTATTAAACTTGATGCCATTGAACTTCAAAAGTCACTACACCTATTAGTGCAATTTATACAATTAAATAATTCTATTATCGTTTAATGAACCCAAATTTCTTAAAAGTAAAATTTTGAAGTTTGTTGCAAATTGGCCGCCAATTAGCACCCAGCGGAAGCATTTCGTAACAGTTCAAAACGGCGGTGAATGCCTTAATTGTTTAATTAATTGTTCGTTGTCAAAATCCTTGACACGTTGTTAGTTGCAATAACGCAATTAATGATTGAGATTATAAGCAATTACATCGGCAGATGCAACTTATTGCATAAGCTGCACAATGCGTCAATTTTGGTTTTTTTCCGGTGATTCTTGGCTCCGGTCCGGAGTTCGTTGTCCGGAGTCGAAATAACGGCGATGTTCACTTTCGTGGGCCATTGCCATCAGTGCGGTAAGCGAAATCAGCGATTCATTGCTGGGACAATAAAAAATTGAGAATGGTGGGAACGGATTTCGATCAGATTTAGATAAGAAAGCTCGCAATCAAATAATCAGTACCGTAATATAAGGACTAGGTTCGTTCAAAACCGTTCGATAAATTGCAATAAGGTGCATCCAGATAACAGTTTAACAATCAGATAGACGCTGCAACAATCAATTTAACAATTTTGCAATAAATTTAGCACGACCTACAAGTCAGGCTCGGGTCTCAAGTTCAACGTCTTCCTGATTTGCGAACTCACGTCAAATTTCAATGAGATAAATTTAGATCAGAGCGCCGCAGGATAATAATTGGAAGTGAAGGCGTTTGAGGAAAGCCTCGATGGCCTAAATGCTGGCTTTATTGCATCTTTTGCGAACGTGTGCTAAACGCTCCGACAGCTTTCTAATCGTCTACTGGTGTTTTTTGCTAAAATATCGAAATGAACAATTAGATGAAGTGTATGGGGGAATTATCTAGTAGGAGAGGCGGAAATGCATTCTATGACGGAGTTATACGAACAAGAAGTGCAACATACTGACATATATTTGCTTTTACTCAATACTAATAAAGTGGTCTTGTCTGTCGGTCTTCCAAGAAGCCATTGACTTACTTTATGCAACTTCAATGTCTATTATAATGTATTTGTGCATCGAACATCCATCAAAATCTATGGCTTCACGGAGTTTCAATGTGCACTAAAGCAGAGAAAGCGCGCTTCTTCGAAAAGTAAAGACACTGATGGAAAATTTCTTTACACAACCCTCCTAATATCGACAAAATCTACTTCAATGTTTTCTTATTTCAATTTTTTTATTTTATTTATTTTAAGATTTAAGACGTATTAAAGATATCTAATAGTATAACAATTCTTAAAGCAACTAACCAAGTATATCTTGTGCTCTATAGATTTAAAAACGAAGGGGAAAGCAGGGCAATACCGGTCAGCTGAATATTTTGCAAATGAAATATTACAGTTATACTATGTGTCATTTGGTTGTTCACATACTAGTAAAAAGATAATATACTCGATTCTACAATAAATAGGTAAGTTAATTGAGTTATTAATTATTATACTGAGAAACCACCAATAACAAAATCCTTACCCTAGTAGTTGCTATTTAATCATTTTTCATAAAATCAGCAGCAATGTAAGTACTACAACTAAACACTGGTAGACAACCCGTTTAAAAAAAGATTTTTTTAAAGTTTAAATAGTATTTTTTGGAATATTTTGTTAGCTGAAAGTACCAGGTTACACTACTAGTAGTTACACTAGTTCTAAAATATAAATAGAATTAATAACATCATCAACGTGTTTCTTTGTTTATCTTTAACAAGACAATATTATATTACAAAAGCAAAAAATATCCATTAACAGCCCTTAGCAAATAAACCTAGGGCGGGTTGCTAATGCTTTATATCTCAGAATTCTCAGAGTGAAATAAACAAACTGTTTTTTTCGCCTACCTTCAATAAAATCAAATATTTGTTATTTATGTATTAAGGGCATAATGAAGGAGATTATAGCACAAGGAATTATTTAAAATCCAACATAGTAAAGGGCTATTAAATTCTCGAAGGCTATTAGTGACTACAACATGTACCTAGAATATATATTAGAATATACAAAATATATAATACTAATTTTTTAGAATTAATAAACAATAAACTATTTTAACTATAATAATTATGATTATAAGTGATGAACGAGTTTAAAATCTAATGGGCTGATTTCAAGTTGAGTATATATACCGGTAGTATCTTCGTTTCCATGCAGGGCCGGATTATCCAATAGGCTATCTAGGCTGTAGCCTAGGGGCGCCAGCAAAAAGGGAGCGCCAGAAAAATGGGACATTTAACAAAAAGAAACCATAATAAATAAAAAATTAAATATTTTTTGATAGAAAAAAAAGTTTTTAAACAAAATCACGTATGCTAATCAGTAAAGTCAGTCTGACTCACAGTCTTATCCTCTTTTGTAATAAAACCTTTCAACGCAAGTAAAGATTTACGTTCTTATTGCTATCTCTTCCTACATTATGGCCTAAAATTCAACGAAGACAAAACGTATTGTATTAAGAATGTCACACTTTTCTATCTTCTGTCTTTCTTTCTATCCACACACTTTTCTTCGATACCGAAAAAATTAAAATTTTGGGTATAATTCCTTGTATTGAGTTCTGTTGCAGTAATAAAGTTTTCTGAAATTTAGTTCCCAAAATCACAATATCTTTGTTATTTAACGGTTTCGTTTGTGTTCTGTTAAATGTTAAATTCACATGAAGCTGTACGTCATAGATTGGAGGCATACTCTAATAATTTTATTACAAAATAGGTTAAGTCCATAAGACATACTTTAATAAAAATCTGATAACAACAACATTTTGTAAAATTCACAGAATTATTGGAACCATATACTGGCGATGCCGATTACTGAGAAGTACTTAATTGTACCATTTACACACAATTTCAGCTACAGTATAAATCTTATAAAATAAATGGTAAAAAAACAAGTGGAATTATTTACTAATGCTTACACTCATTAGGCGTGTATTATTTGTAACAAAGTTCTAAAAAAATAAGAAATTATATTTGTTTTTTGCTTAGTCAATATTTAGATTTAATGTGATAACGTGTTTGAAAATTTTGTATTAACTGAAAAACAAATTGTTAAAATTAAATAATTTAAAGTTTGAGTAAGCCTTTTAATATTTTTTAAAAAATGTTAAGCAAAACTTTTTTCGAATGATGTAGATGATATTTTTTTTAAATGTGTACATACTGTTTAAATATTATTTTTCGACGACTGAACTTGAAAGTAGGCTTTTCTAAGTGTCATTTGACATTGGAAATTTGACACTTGTCGCGAAGCGAGCGCAATCACCAAAATTGCCGCTCTAGAGCGTTTTCGCTTTCTACCAATAATAACAAGCTTTAATTGAATGGGCTGGCAACGGTATAAATAAAAATTGATTGTGTTGGCAACGGAGTAAACAAAAATTTATTTATAGCAATACATAGATAGCCAGATTGTTTATTGTTATCAATAAAAAATTGTGATGACGTCTCTGATAGTTATTTAAATTAAGTGTGTGATCAGTCGTCGAAAAAAAGCGTATATATTTCGAGCAGAATGCATTTTTGCCGCTCTCACATGATTGTTGCAATTTTCATACAAAAATGTACTTTCTGCTCTTAATATACAATATACTATTAAAGAATATTAGTTCAACTAGTCTAAGTTTGAACGAAATGTTTAAATTAATCTAGGACAACAAAGTTATGTCAACATTTCCTAATGTTGATGTGACGCTGCGAATTTTTTTTTTTGCATTGCTGTTACAAATTGTTTGAGAGAAAGATCATTTTCGAAACTTTATTTGTATAAAAATTTTCTTAGAAGTCTATTAAGGCAGGAGTATTATTTTCACTTACAAGTAGATCTTTCACTTTTTGAGTCAAATTTGATTAAAAACTGTAATTTTGAGGAAGTCATAAAAGATTTTGTTTCTATAAAGGGTCGAAAAATTAAATTATAGTGTTTATATTTACAGTCAAACTCGGATATAACCGAATATAACGTCAATTACCGGACTAGCGGAATTTTGACGTTCTAAGCGGACTGACGCAAAATCCGAGGTGAAATTAAAAGTCTAATATCTAAAAGGGACCTCTTAAATGTTGCGTACTAACCGGGTTAACTCTCTATCTGATGTACTAAACGAGTTTGACTGTATTTGTAATTTTCAAATTTTTTAATTTAATAATGATTTGTGTTTACTTTTTCACTTGAATAAAATTAACTGTAAATTATTTAAAATAAAAAAAGCAACACTTTTTTCTCATAAAATAGTTTTTGAGAAAAAGGGGGGGCGCAGGGTAAAATTAGCCTAGAGGCGCTAACAATTATAATCCGGCCCTGTTTCCATGGAAAAATAAACAAATTCGAGGTTGTGATTCGCTGTTGTCCTGGTAAAGTATTAAGATTTGGGATACTACCGGTATTATCTCAACTTGAAATCAGGCTATAAGTAAATTCCACAAGTGTAATTAAACAAATTTTTACATAAGAGTGACAGAGCTCTTTCGAGAATAGTTATCTCTCATTATAAGTGCCTAAATGCTCTCGAAAGCGCTCTGCCACTTTTATATAGAGCATTTTTTGAATTAAATTTGTCGGATTCTCTAAGATTATTAATTCTTTCATTATTTTTATTAAAACACCCTATTTTAAAGAAATATTTTGAAAAAAGTGCTTATAACGATTTCATAATTATCTTTGTTCTAGATGGAGTAACCATACATCTTGTATGTGTACTATTGAAAGGTTTAATTTATGTATTTATGTATCAAAGAAAATAAACATTATTATTATTATTATTATCTTTTGTAAAACATTTCTACTAATTTTCATAAATAATAACAATGTTATGTGTTATTTTGCTTAAAATGCCGCTATTCTTTCTTTTTCCTAAGGCATACCTAATGAACTTGACATCTTTCAAAATTCTTTACTGATCTAGTACAATTAACTATCCAAGATGTCTCTTTTTGAAAGTACAATAACTTTAATATAATTTTTTTAAAAAAATTGCCAATCGTAATTGATTGTTTCGGCTTTATTTGCGACCGAAAAATAACCGTTTAACAGCGGTTAAAAAAATAAACAATTTCCAGCTGCTGCGTCAAAAGTAAACTTACGAATATAGTAAAAAATTAATTTTTGCTAAAATTTCTGTCTGTTTTCCGACTTCAGCTTTGCCTCAGTCATTGAAAAAAACTTACTTTTAAGCTTTGGCACGCAAATTACTTTTAAATAATTAAATAAAAATAATTAAAAAAAAATAAAAAATGATTCAGTGTGACTGCCAAATATTGTGACTTTAATCCACTACGTAATAGAGTGATGATATAATTACTATGTTTTTGTATTATTATTATTTGTATCGCTTTATGCTTTTTCTTAGCTGTATTAGAACCTTAACTTCAAATTTTATTTAATTTGTGTCTATAATAAACTTTTAAAAGCACTTATTTTAGCTGGTTTAGTAGCCATTACATCACAAGTGCTGTAATTATAGCAATTATTTTTTACATAAAAAATAGTAGCAGGAATTATGCCCATATTAGAAAAAAGTAATGGATATAAAAAACATATTCATCATAGTTATTATTTTTTTATAACACTCGCGCTTTGCTGCTCTATTTTCTTTTATAATTTTTCTTTTATTTTTTGTTCCTCTTTCGCCACTGTAGAGAAATTCTTACTTTTTTAAGCCTTTTTAGATTAATGCAAGTTTTTCTGAACATTTTTTGTTTATAATCGTATTTTCTTGTTTATTTTATTCTGAACGTTGTTTTATATGTTGTTTAAAAGCATTATTGTATTTTTATAATTTTCTATGCATATTCTTTTTTTTAATAAAGCTTTTCTTGTACTTTTTCGTTCAATCATCGATTTTACATAAATTTTCTTTTTTATTTTTTGTTGTTTTTTACGTTTTTGTGAAGCTTTCTTTTCAATTCTCTCAATCACAGTTATTTAAGATTATTTCGAATACTTTTTTGAAGAATCTACATTTGTTCTCTTTTTCTTCTTAACTTTTCTTTAACTTTTTCTTTTTTCTTCTTTTTCTTTCAATTATCGCTATTTATTTTTTTTAGAATATTTTCCCAAACGTAGTTTTTTTCTTTGTCGTCTTTTTTTAATTGTCTTTTTTGTAGTTTGTCTAGAATCTTTTTTAAACTTCTTATTTGTAACAAAAGTTAGTGCAATTATAGCATGATAGGCAAGAAAATTTGCCGTAACATTGGGTTAATTCGGGGGTTCACCCGGGATTCTCAATGAGTGTTAGCCCCGACTCATTAAAATTTGTAGTCTGTCTTATGGTAGGTATATATGCTTATTGTAATTCAAGAAATAAGTAGACTGATTCTAATTTTTTAAAAGCTTTTAGTAAACCAAAAAATAGTTATTGTTAAGTTTAAAGCAAGCAAACACATAAATAACTATAGACACATTTTGATTTATGATTGTTTAGCACTGAAAGGACCGTCGTAAATTAAAATGCACCGGCATGGCGCAGCAATCTAACTTGACCTGTGGTCATCTAAACAAAGACTATTGTTTGATTTATTGCAAGTTATTAATACGTCGGCCCAAATATTTCTGGCTCAAGCATACATTAGTTATTTGACACGATCTCTCTTAGCGTGGTCCAAATTTTATGTTTAAAATACGAGAATTTCGGGTTGTTCCAAGAAATGATGTTTCACTATGGCAATTGAGTGCAATTTAGGCAATCATTTGGCAATTGTTGGTAATCCTTAATAATTCTCACATAATTTTTGTAACCTTTAGTAAATCAACAAAATATTTTTTGTAGTAAAAAATCCTAGCATTCTTTAAAAATATTTAAAAATATGATGTAAGTGATTTGTATTTTTGCTTGTAACTTAGTCTTCGATACTAGATACTTGATCTAGAGTTTTTTATTACAGTTGGCTGTATTTTTTATACGCATCTCAAGCAATAGAGAAATACATTTTCTTTGTAATAACTTTATCAGAATTTCCAACTTACCAAACTATACACACTAAAGCCAAAATACTAGTGATACTACTACGGTCGTTTTTCAACAGCACACGTTATGGCGTTTTTATTTGCACGCCCGATATAACAATCATCCTGACATTTTACTGGCATCCAACTTAAAAATAATAATAACATTATTAAATGAGTTTAGTGTTTGTATAGTGTGTTTTAACTATATCCTGTGTTTGTTGCTACTGCTGAAATTTCTCGGTAATTTTTCCTAATCCTTATTCAATATTAAAAATAAATTGATATTTAGATAGGCAGCCAGCAATACGCGTAATTTTTATTTCATATAACTTTTAATAATAGTTACAAATGACTATATTATTGCAAAAGTTATTTAATTTAATTGCGTTATTTATCTAATTTCATTTTTAGTTATTTACATTTTTTATATTTTTAAATTTTTATGTTTTGTGGATGCCAACCAGCAATACATTTTTTTACAAAAATAGTTTTCACAAATATTTCATAGATGACGTTACAATAGCAACATGTCAAATGTCATATTTTGAATTTTGTTTATCGTGTTAGAATACATTATTATTGTTATTATTAAGTGTTTTTGTTTTTATTTTTGTGAAGATTTAATTTGTTTTAAGCAGTACTTCTTCTTGTATTACAATGGCAGCAACTGTATCAGTCTCAAAGGTAATTTTTAGACATAACCTCAAACTCTGTTGTCAAAGTCATCAAATTTATTTAAAAAATAAAGCACTGTTGTGATTTATACTATTAAATTAATTTTTATTACTGATTATGTTTATAACAATTAATTTAGGCTATGATTTTAGTGTTATGAACGCTAATTTTGAGTCTATTTTTTGGCGCCAAAATTTTGTGATTTTCAGGGCGTCTTTGTGTTTAAAAATGGGGCCAAAACTGCTGCAAAAAAATCACGGAAGAAAAGCAAACATATCCAGAGTTATTATTGTAGCGATTTGTGGTACAAAACTTACAGAACATTATGGGATTCAATAGAAACGCAAATTGAAGTAATTACCAATTTCTTGCTTCAATTATCTCAATTATTTATTTGTTTCTTGTAGGAATTAAATAACGACATGTTTTCTGGTATTTTATGCAGTTTAGTGAATTATCTTAAAAGCAGTTATGATGAAACAGTGACTGAAATCCCAACAGCAGTTTTACTCACTGGAATCAACATGCCGGACCATTCAGTTCAATTTAACACTCTTATAAAAGAAATAAAACGTTCTATAACCCCACATGTCGCCTTTTTAAGCGGCGAAGATTGTCAGAGTTTAAAATATCTTGTACAAATTATGGTCAATCAATTAATTAAAAGTGAAAATGAACTCTCAGATGAGGTAAGAAAGTAAAAGTAGTTTTACGAAAATCTAATTATTTTTGAAGGATTCTGATTCAGAAACACCTCAGATAAAAAAATCGCAATGTAATTTTACTTTAATACAAACATGGTATGAAGAATTGTACAAAGATAAAACACCAAAAATAAATAAGTCTCCAAAAAAACAAAAAACGAAAAATAATCAAAATATCATTGTTGTGGTAATCCCAGATTTTGAAAATTTTGCTCCAAAAGTGTTACAGGATTTTATTTCAATCGCAAGCTTGTATATTAATGTTTTACCATTTGTGTTTGTTTTTGGTGTTGCGACCTCACTCAACGCTGTCCACAGGTCCCTCCCTTGTTTTGTCTCATCAAGAATTAATATTCAAATTTTCCATTCAACCCCATCCACAGTTTACCTAAATACAGTACTTGAAAATATCCTATTCTCGCCAAATTGTCCCTTTCATTTAGGTGGCAAAGTCTTTAATCTCTTCACAGATATTTTCTTATTTTACGATCTCTCAGTTAGTGGTTTTATCCAGAATTTTAAGGTAGAGTCCAAATTTTGTTGTAAATAAATAAATACCGCTAATTTATTACAGTTCGCAATGGTGGAACATTTCAGTTTTGGCAATGCAATGGCTCTCTGCCAAAGAAAACACATCAAACAAATAATCTCTGAATTCACTCATGACGATCTTGAAAATACTCGCAGAATCCTATCTTTTCGAAAATTAGTCGAAAAGGAAGAACCTGAAACACGAATCGCGCTATTGACTGATGATGAGTACTTCCGAAACGTGTTGTGTACAGAAATTAGGAAAATTATCTCGTATTTAACCCATTTTCACTTGTTTTTGAAGTGTTTACATGTTCTTGTGGGGGATTTACCTAAAGCGCCTCTAGGAAAACAGGTGTGTATTATTACAATCAAAGTAGGCTCTACGAAAAAAGATTTTATGTATAACAGATTTCTCTTTAATCTTAAGTACCCAAAACTTTTTTTTACGAGAAGAGCTGGTATATTTTTAAATTTGGCGCCTTAAGTCATGGCAACTAATAAATCCGCATACTAGAAATCGTTATCAGTTCAAATGGTCTGTTCAACTATTTTTTTATTTAAAGGTTCGCGAGCTTTATGCTTGTGCTGTGTCCCAAAATATAACAAAAACTCAGGAGTATAGGCAATGTTTCCAATTGTTGTCTTTCCAATCCCGAGAAGAATTAAGTACCAAAGTGAGAAAAGTACGAGATTTGATTATTAACAACGGAAATGTCGCTAATTTAAGTAAGGAAGTGGCTGATATTATTGTCGATAAGCTTGAACGGTTTGTGGATAAATTGTATAATCTTGATGGAGAAGAGGAAGAGGAGGAAGTTGGTAATAATGACAATATAAGTGAATTAATGGGAAGATTACAGCTGAAAGAGGTGTTTTTTTACTTGATTTAATAGTATTGTAATATTTCTTTTTAGAAATTGCTTCAAATGTCAAAACAAAACAAACCCATGAATAAATACGAAAAAATTCGGTCAGAATTACTTAATTTTTTGTCTGAACAATTTGAAATATATTTATTAGAGCCGAGTAATTTTTATTTTTATGAAATTTTCTTTTTTGATCATATTTCGATACAAGATCATATTATTGGATCTCATAGAGCTGCAATGCATACAGCTTTGAATGATCCTCACATTTATTTAGAGGTAAAAATTGTTGTGAAATATTTGGAATTTAAATGAATTTTTAGTGCCCTTGTTGCAAAATTTCAAAAGATTCAACAATACTGCCTTCAATGCCTGATGTTAGTATAGTCTATAAACTACATTTAGAGTGTGGCAAACTGATTAATTTATATGATTGGCTACAATCTTTTGTCAGTATTGTTGACCCCCAAGATATGGATGATGATTCTGAGCCGAAAGTTACTCTAGAATTGCAGTATCCTTTTTATTTAATTATAGTTCGTTTTTTTTGTTAATGCTCTTGTCTGTCTCTTTTCAACACATTGTTGTTTACGTTGCTATGTGATATACATAATGGTGTTGAACAGAGACAGACAAGAGCATTAAAAAAAACGAACTTTATTTAAAAATATTTGCCAAAAAAAAAACTTAACATAAATTTAGAGCCCGATTTACTCAAGCTATAGCTGAGTTGGAGTACCTCGGATTCATCAAGAGCTCCAAAAAGAAGACTGATCACGTTGCTCGACTCACATGGGGCGGTTAATTTTATTTATGAACTAATTTTTACAATAAATAATTTTTTGAATTTGTAGAGGTGTTTTATTTGATCTAGACTAGTAGGAGGTGTTTATAATTGATTGTAGGGTCGTAGGAGGCTGTGGAAATAACAAAAAATGGTATGTCTTTTAAAGACAATAATAATTATTAGATAATTGAGTAACTCTAGAAACTATTCTTTAATTTTCCGTTGCAGAAATAGGACATTACAATGAATATTCGTGATATCGAAAATTTTTACAGCCTTCTACGACCCTACAATCATTTATAAACACCTTGTAATATTAATCGCTAAGAGTTGGTAGTTGCAGTGCAAAATTATGTTGGTATGAGTCACAAGTTTCTGGTGCTTTCTATGGAGAAAAATTTTTTTTTTACTTATTTAGCGAACGATATTTAAATTATTATTCAAGGTGGCATAAAGTGCACTTCGTAGTCTATTTAAGAATGTAGTCAAAACTATTTTTTTTTCGTTTGTTTTATGTAAATTCACAATTTTTAAATTAAAAACGCGGGAAAATTTAAAATTGTGTTTCAGTGTTTGACTTGTTTTTGACATATTTCTCCTCAAGATTTTGGAGAGTTTGAAAAATAAATTCCAGAGGTGGCTTTGTAACACTTGGGCTGAAATCATGTATAAATAAAATTGGTACATTCTGTATATAAATTGAGACTTGCAATAGAAATAAAATTGGGACATCCTATATATAAATTGAGACTTTAGAAAATGTAAACACTTTTTTGTGATTGCGTAAAATGTTGACAAGAAATTTTTGACCTCACCTTTCAATTAATAATAATGTAGCTATTTAAACAATGCTTAGTCTCATTTGTTTAAATAAAATTAATTATTGCCTTTTCGGTGCTATTTTCGCGATTAGATATAAATTGAAAACAAAACTCGAAACATCTTGTTTATGTATGTACCTAAATATGTAAATACATTTTTAATTTATTATTTGAACTAATTGCTTACATAATACGATGATTTATTACTCAAAAACACAAAGGCGCTTCGACATTCGGTGATATAATAAACATTTTTTGTTGTTTTTTGTAAATTTATCGAGATTTCGCTTTGTTTGAATTAGTCGTCTGTCAGCTCTCGAACAAGACGCATCACAGCTGCTCAAAGCTGCCTACTTTTATTTATTATTAATTATTAAACGAAATATAGGACACAACAGGAGACATCGCTGGAAATCTGGATTAAAAGTAAGTTCGAAAGAAGCAGAGGGGACTCGCCACATAAGGCAGAAGAAGAAGCACCAATTTCAGGATTAAAGGTAGGTTCGAAAGAAGCAGAAGGAGGGGATTCGCCACCCAACAGTTGTGGCAGAAAAAGATGCTTTAAGTAAGACTTTATGTACCGTTTATAATTTTAATTTAATTTTTTAAGTTTTAATTTATAATTTTTTATTCAAAATTTTGAGTGTCATTTCACATCGATTTTTTTTTAAATTCAGTAACCAAAAATAATAGAAACCACGCGTGCCAACCACTTCCGACTACTCAACAACGATTTTAAAATTTGTCTGTTAAAAATATGTGTCTACTTATATGTTTTGACAGCTGTTCTAACTCAGAAAGACGTAATAACACCTCAGTATTTTTTTTAGTATTACAAAGTTGGCAGTAACGTCAATCACAATTTAATGTAAAATATCCAAAAATTTCGTTTACATGATTTCATCCCAAATCTTATAAATTCACCTATGGAATTTATTTTTCAAACATTGCAAAATTTTGTCAAAAACTGAAACAAATTTAATTTTTCCCGCGTTTTTAGTTTGCGCCTTGCTTAAATTATTTTATCTCAAATTTTTCTAAAAAAATTGTTTTCACTACAATGCTTCTTACTAAATAACGAAATTTATTATAATTTTAAAATTAGGTGTATTTACGAGAAAAGAAATATTAGACTAAATTTTTTTTTTATTAGATTAGTGGGAATATTTAATAACAAAGGTTGGTAGTAACGGTAAATTCATGTTGGTATGAGTCATGTGACGTAATGCTGATTTCTGATTGGTTCAAATGTCAGTAAAAGTGGTGAGTTACGCGGGTCTAAATGTTTGTTACAAAATTTGTGTTTGAAAACAGTTTTTAGTGATTTTTAATCCAATTATTACTGCCCGAATTTATTAAAATGTGTTTCTTGATACGTAAGTCATTTTCTATTACTTTGTTATCAGTTTTGTATGATTTTTCATTTAAATTAGTGAAACTGGACAGTCTACTTTATGATGACGTCATCAATCATGGCGCCTTGTTTGAGTAAAATTTTTCTGATGTTTTTGTAATTACTAATTTTAGGTTATTCTTATGTTTTATTCACAAATATTTCGTTTTATTTTTTAACCAATTATCATATATGAGAAGTATAAAAAAATTATACTTCTGTGAAAATCTCAAAAATTTCAGCATATAGGCTATTCCGAAAGTAAACAACACAACAAACAACTTGAAATAAGGTTATTTTCGTTTTTTTATCTGTTTCAGCCACTTTAGATTCGTATATTACCTTTTAATGTGACCCCAAAATTAAAAATCCCTTGAATAAGAGTCCTATTCTGGTAAATACACCGATAATATTTGACAAATTTATGCAGTTTAAGTAATTTTTGAGTTGTTTATCTTCAGTCATCACTGCAACGGGCTTACAAAAGATATTTTACTTGCTACGTAAGTCTTTTTATAATTATTTTTGTGTCTCTGTTATATAAGTCTTTCATTTAAACTGAGTAACGAGGATGTTACTTTAGTATGACGTCATCAAACATCAGTTCACATGTATTTTCTACAATTTCTTTCATAATTTTTTATACCCAAAGATGGAAATAAATATCGTAATGGTGATTTTTATTTAAAAAAAACTTTGAATACAAATATATAAGTAGCTTTCGTTGTATTTTTAAAATTAGGTGTAAACAGTGGCCCCTACACTTCCCATTATCATAAAATCTACCTAATTTGTACAACAGTGATCTTATTAAATAGAAATATTATGATAAATAGCTTTCTTTAACAAAAATATATACATATTAGAGGGACCTTGGGTTCCATGGTATACATAGATAGAATCAGTACAAAATTATGGCGACAAGTGCTTATAACGTGTTATTCAAAAAGATATACAAAGCGTCCAACATGGCTTAAATCTAACTTGTACACACAATAATAACTTATAGTCTCATTTTTTTACCAGAGAGATAAACAAGTAAGCATTGGAAATTTGAAATACTCGAAATTTCAAATTTCTAACACTTACAAGTTTCATTCTGGTAGAAAAACAGACCATATTCAATACCATTATATAAATATTAAGTAAACAACAGAACACAGATTTAATAATGAGTTGGTGAGGTAGTCGTCGCGGTTTGTTTATTGATAACACGTTCCCCTTGTGCTAACTGACCACTCATAAAAGCCTTAAATTTCAAATATGCATCTCCTGCATACGCCACCATTGCGCAAAACCCAAAGAACTGAAACAAATCATTGAAAAAGTCGTTATGGAGTTGTGGAGAGTCTTACAGCAGCTACAGCATACGCTTCGTTTCCATATGTAGCCGCAAGGCATGAGGCTATAAGGTAGAGGAAGGCCCATAAGGCATTAAAACCAAACTCGATTTTCAGCCAAGGAATCTTGTAGAACTTCTCTATGATGTGGAATAAGTAAAAGAGGAGGAGGAAGCCGGTGAACCAAAATCCTGTCATTGCAACAAAATTGAAGTAGCTCCCTCGGGACGCGTATGCGTGGCCACTAACTTCAATGCAGATGAAGCCCAGAAGGTTCAAGACCTGGATATTTTTGAAATATTAAACAAACATTTGCGTGTTTATGGCGTTAATAAACGGGTTTATGGGCCACGTCTGGCTAGTAATTTGACACTCACGATCTCTGCAATTTTGAGGATCCCAGGAAGAGTCCTGACATATAAAGGGTCATATCTGATATTCGTCTGGACTGTTGTGTTTGATGTTACTGTTGTGGTGGTTGTATGTTGGCTTGGAAATCCTGGATCTGCCATTTTTACCTAAAATGTTTAAATTTATACGTGACTTAATCTGCGATGATGTCATACAAATTAAATATTTTGAAGCACAAGTCAGGGTTAGTTTTTTTGGGAAACTAACACAACCGGAAATGCACAAGTAAAAATACCATCAGATGTGGAGTTATTAATTTAATTACAGTAGAGCTGGGAATTTAGGTTTCCCACCTATCTCATGACACTTGTTAACACAGACAAGTCACAAAATGAAAAAGTCTTACGTTAAGGACAAATGACTTACCGGTAAAACTGTTTTGGTGGATTTAAGGCTATTTCGAATTTTTTTTAACTACAAAAACACTAATTTTGGCGACTAGTGTTAAATCACATCACCGCATTCAACTTGGTTCGGTTTGGAGGCGTAACAACCTTGCGCAGTGGGAAAATGATGGGTGGGTAAATTGGGGTATTGGGGCTTTTCGAGGAAATTGGGCGCCAATTCGAAACTGGCAAAATCGATTTTTTCAAACAATAAACAATTCGAGTTGGTTTAAAAAATTCGAGACGAAAAAGTGTCAAGGTTTTTAAGGTGTTAGTTGACATTTAGAAAATATTTGTTTAATAAATGCAACTCCCACACTTTTTAATACCAACACAAATATGTTTTAAATCGTAACTCAACAATTATTTTTTTTATCTTCAAAATATGATATAAACAAACACTTATCATTATTAATAGACAACACAATTGAGATGAGTATCTATTTTATATTATTACGCTTTTCATAAACAAAAGCAGATGTCATAAATAATAAACAAGAAAAGTAAACTTTATTCATGTTGAAACAAATTAAATAATATAAGAATAGTAAAAAAAAAATCAACAAATCTTAAAAAAGTGGCAACATTTTATATTCATTCGATCCGCTGTAGTACAGTAGAACTCCATTGTAATGCACCCGCTTGTAATGGACTTCCGGCTACAATGGACCAGTTTTCACGGTCCCGTCTCAACTACTATCTTAAGCAATGTATTCAATGTCGCTTATTGTGGACTCGCCTGTAATGAACTTTCGCATATAATGGACCTCTAAAATGATAAGGTCCATTATAAGCAAATTTTACTGAAAATTTTCAGTAAAAATCTAGTCAAAATTACAGCACTGAAGATGAATAAGAAGGAGAATAGCAAGATTTAGCTAAAGTTTATGATCCAAGATGCGTTAAAATCACTTCAAACCTTGCAGCAATTTTTTCTGCATAAAGATGAGAGCTATGTAACTCTTTGTCGGTTAAATTCAATTTGAATTTGAAGTACTTTAAATAACATTTATTAAAAGAAAAAAAAATAAAGTAGAATTACAGATTTTTTTAAAATTCTCGCATTTTAAATTTTTTTAAATTTTATATTAATAAAATTAAATAATAATTATTCAAGTAAATTCAATTCTTTTAAAATGGACCCTCGGTTATAATGGACTAATGTTGACGGTCCCGTCAGGTCCATTATAAGCAAGTTCTACTGTACTTTTTTTTCGAAAAGCGCAAACTTTGTGAAAATTGTTTACCTACTTGTTTTAGAAGTTAAAGCCAATTAAACATGCTCAAATTTTGAAAATAATTTTTGACGAAAATCAGTAATTTTTTATATGTAATCAATAGTTTGTTTTATACATTTTTGAGCGCCACCAAGCATTTCAAAATTTTTTAGGTATTAGAGCCATTTAAAATTTCAAAAATTATTGTTAAATTAATAAATTTTGGTGCGACTGAAAAGAGAATTTACTATTTAAAATGATGTATCACTAGACCCATGTTCCCTATAATGATGTACGAAAGTGGAAAGAAAATTTACGAAAGAAAAACTAAGTGGGACCTTTTTAGAGGGCCACCAGTGAAGAGGTCTCACGAATTTTATGTGTTACATGGAAGTTCCAAATTGAGTAGTACTTGTGATCTAAACCATGACTCAATAAAATTTATTTTAAATTGTGCAATTGATTCTTTTTAATTTTTATTAATATAATAGTTTTAGTATTGTATTATAGTATTTAAACTTGTATATGTTTGATTATTATTGATGGTAACTTTAGCTTTTATTGTATATTTCCTGTAAAAGGGTTTTCCTGTTGGAAATGAAGTTATTATTATTAAGTTCCACTGCTGGAGAAAACAAAATGAGAAAACAAGAGTCGTTTGAAATAATGAAACCATTTATTTGTATTATGACTTTTTTATTTATCAGCTTTAGTCCCGGATGTTTAAAAAATAGCGTATATACCTCAGGACTGAACTGTCTTAATCCCTCGAGTGATTGGGGCTTTAGACTTTCAAACTCTCGGGATTAAATGATGCACTGATGGAATATACTATTAAATAAATAATTTATTATTTTCTTTAGTGTCACATAAATATATTGTTCAACAAGAGACGTAATAATTGGACACAAAATCGCACAAAAAAAATTGTCATGGCGATTATCTTGCTGAATATCACACGTACATTATTAACTTCATTAAGGGAAAAAAATTTCTTGAAATTTGAAAACGTCTAATTACTTATCTAATAATAATTCTTTTTCAAATACTCGAAAAAATTTCTGGAACAAATCAAAGTACTTTTGATAATTTAACTGATAATGAGCGATTCTAAATTTTTATTGGCACCATGAAAAACTTTTTTCATTGAGATAAGTAGTAGCAGAACTAAATTTTTAACTTTAAAACTATGTAGTTACATTACGAGTAAAAAAATTAAATGACCTTTTATATGATGTCATTTGTCCTTAAATGCGAAAATAATTTTATGTAAATTACTATTTATAATTAGGTGGCCGCGAGGTTTCTTATTTTCTTCTTTGAGAATCGATGATTCAGACAAATCAAATAATATCAAACCTTCAGCAACAGGTGAATTTAGCCAAACACAACCAGAAAATTATTTTTCTCAGGTTAAACGTGGTTTAATTACAAAAAATACACGTCGGATATTTTTTCAAGTACAGTGAAACTTCTCTAACTCGAACCTCAAAGAGAATTCATGGGTAAAATGCATAAAAATTAAGCAAATGCTTTTGCTTGATTAAAGCAAGACGAACTTATGCAATTAGCATAAGGTAGGAGGTACCTAGCTAGTAAAAGCTTTTACTACTCTTTATGCATATCACCCCATGTAACAGAAAACTCATTGACTTAATTAGGGAAGTTTTTACTATACTTGAGAAAATATTCGACCCGTATTTTTTCTTTTTATAATTAGCACACGTTCAAGAAGAAAAAAAAAATGTAAAGAAATCATTTTTTTCCGGTTATGATGTAATAAAGGGACCGGTATTAATTGATTTATGCTAATTGTTTCCCTGACTATAAAAAAGTTGACATAAGAACAATAACACAAGTTCAACAACATTTTTTTATTTATTTATAAAAGATAACAGCGAAAATTTATTATTTGAATCAAAAACATATTCCTCATCCGACACATCGCTAAGTAAATCAGCTTCAGGTACAAAACTCGCTACCTTCTTCTTTTTCTTCCTTTTCCTCGGTGGTTCATGTCTTCCTAAGTGAACCCCAATATCTTCAATTTCCCCAACAATTAATTCAACCGCATTTAAAATTTTCGGACAACTCTCTAACAAAATTCTCATATAACCTTTCAAATCAGTCCGTTTAAGCAAATTTGCAGTCATGTTATAAACAAAAGTCCCGTCGAAAAACTCGGATACCACAAAATTCGGAAATGGGTAATTTAATAACGAATTTAAGTAATTAATATGTAATAAACAACTTTGAAATTGTGCAAAATCGTGAACAATACTCCTTTCGTACAATTTAACGTAGCACCTCATTTTGGCGTCCATTTGGAAGTAATCAATCAATTTTTTCGCACACGACACTCCCGTACTTAAATCGATTTCGTCCAAGGCTTCTGTTAGGTTTTTCGTGGAACTTGAGGGTTTTTTAGCGGCTACGTTATATGAACTATATTTAGACAAAAACGATCTTGTCGATCTATAAAAACCTACTTTAGGGTCGACGTAATTCAGCATAATTGCACAAAGGATTAGTGAATAGATGTGAGGCAAATCGATTGTGCTTTTGGTATTTGTAATCCAGTAATTTATTGCAACCAAGAAAAGTTGCCAAGATTTTGGAAAGTTTTCAAAAGTCTTGTTTTGAAATTTTAAAATTTGAAAAAAAATTTCTTTGGCACGCTCTTCATTCAGATTTTCAATTTCTGATAATTTTGGCAAGTCGCCATTATATGGTGCTACAGGAGATCTTTTTACGTTTGAATGCTCGTTTCGCATTACACAAAATAAATTTCGCGGTTTTGGAAATGTCAGAATTTTGTAAATTGCTGAAACTATATCTAGACTAATAACGTGACAAGGTTCCTTTGAATAGTCCTCAAGTAATGGAATAAAATAGTAAGTGCTTGATATAATCATATCCATGAAACTCGGAGGATACACACATTTTTTATAATTATCGCGAAAAAAATTCGGGATAAGAGATTTTAGAACTGGAATTGATCCTTCTTCTGGTTCTTCCTCTTCCGGTTCTGAGCTCGACTCTGAATCTTCTTCTTCAAGTTCGCCTTCTTCAAGCTCATCCTCTTCTAAATCCTCAACTTCTTCAGGTTTTGGCACTGTAATTGTTCTTGTAGTTTCTTCAGTTGCTTCAAAATTAAAGTACGAGCAAAGCTGGCTTTTGCTACTTTGGTACCCTTCAATTGCCTTCTTTATCTTTTGTGCTAACCTTCTCCTATTTTGCAATCTGTACCGACCCAAAATCTTCCTCAAAGCTGACTCAGGCGTCTCATTCTTCAACCAGACAATAATTGACTTAATTTGAGTTTGTTGCTCGTTTTGTTTGGTTTTTTGCATTTTTAACTGTCGGTAAAACACTCTGAAGGCACTTTTCTTTATGTAGTCGTTCCCCAACAAAGCTGCAAGAAGTGGCAAATTGATTTTGTCCAAGCCTCCAAAGGAATTTAAAAATTTATCAACTCTGTAAACTTCACAGGCTAGATATTTGACATTTTTCTTTCTGTAAACTCGCAATTGCACTGTCGAAAATGGTATATACAAGACGTCAAAAATAAAAAAATCTGAGTCATAACTAAGAATGGGGCACTTGAGAGTCCTTGCAAGATCCGCAGATTCACTGTCACCCTCAAAGTCACATCTCACACACTTTATATTTAAACTCATAACGATATCGACGAAAAGTTCGCGTAAGAAAAGGGGGAACACGGAAATCCGGCCTTCTGTGACACTGTTCAGGTTTTTTGAAGCACTGATTTTGTTTCGCATTCTGCTGTAGACTGTCTTTAATTTGCGTCTTTCGTAAGCTCCGTCGAAGACAACAAGGGGGGTAATGTTGCAGTCGGATAATAGTTGGAAGAAGTTCTTGATAACATTGGCGTACTTGTCGTAGTCGCCCCCGAAACAGTCGTTGCACTTGCAGTGCCATTTGTAGAGTTGGCAGGCTATGCTGTTACCATCTATCACTACATAAGTGTCGTGTAATTCGTAATGGTCGAGATATTGACTTGATCTGTTGGCTATAAATGTTGTCAAGCCCCGAATACCCATTTTTGAAACAGCTGTGCCACATGACAGTTACCTAACCTCAAAAATTTAACCTAACCTCAAAAGTGGAGGAAGTGGGTAATGGCACATCACAAAGACAATTTTTATAACAAATTTTCTTTGATTTATTTTTGTAAATATTTCGTTTGTGTTTTTTCTGTTGACTAAGTAATACTGCATCTGTTTCCGGTTTAATTAAGTTGTTTTAACTTCGATTTATTTTAAAGGTGTGTTTTTATTTTTGTTGTGTAACCTTAGCCACGCTTTGTTTTGATAATATTTTGACGTTTATGGTAGTGTTATCTAATTCCAAAATGTAAAGACGTTTTTCATAAAAAATACTCCCAAATAATGGTGTTTGTGGTTTTTTGTTGTGATATAAATTACTCTAGACGTGAAAAATGATAGGTCTTGAAGGAAAAATCTCGTTGCAAAGTTTTACAGCCTCATCATTCATATTTTCTACAATTTGCATGTTAAATTATTATTATGGAATCACAAATCTGGTTGTGAATACCTTGATTGTATTTTTCTACGCTGTTAATGTCTACTTCTTTCTACGATTTTTTTATAACAAATATGCTTTTGCTGTAAGCTATTTTTTCATCTAAAGTTGTGAGTAATGGTTTTTTTTAGATTGCAATACGTGCCGCTTATTTGGGCTTAGTTTTGGTGTTAGGAATATATGTGAAGCTAGTCGCACCCCCAAATATTCAAATTTTTGGGGGCTATATGTCTGTTATGGCATTCTTTCATTATAGTGAGTTTTTGGCCATTGCTATTGTACAGCCTAAACAGGTTTCAACTGATTCTTTTGTGATAAATCATAGTCCACAATATATAATTGCTGCTGTGAGTTCATGGATAGAATTTTTCACAGAAACCTATTTTTTCCCAGGTGCCTATACTTCATTTATCAGAAAATAAGAGTTTGGCTTCAGTCATACATTGTTTAATAAAGCAACTGTAATTTAACTATTGGTACCTACTTCTTTCAGTCACTGATTTGTAAACTTGAAGCCATTTAGGTATTACTTTAGTCAAATTCTTGTTTTCTGATAGCAATACAATAACAACCAGTTTTTATTGAAACATTCTTTATAGGCCTTAAGGAAATTCACTGGCTTTCAAATATCGGCTTGATTATCTGTATTATTGGCGAAATTTTACGAAAAACAGCAATTTTAACAGCTGGTTCAAATTTTAATCACTTGGTAAGAACTCAATTGTGGTTTTAAAAAAATCTAATTTTTTTCATTAAGGTCCAGTGTGAAAAATCCAACGATCATGTCTTGGTTACTCACGGTGTTTACAGTTGGTTTAGACATCCAAGTTACGTTGGCTGGTTTTATTGGTCAATAGGGACCCAAATAATACTGATAAATCCGCTCTGCATCCCAGCTTATATTCTTGCAAGCTGGATGTTTTTTAAAGAACGAATTTATATAGAGGAAAGTATGTTGTTGAGCTTTTTTGGGCAACAATACTGTGATTATCAGCAACAAGTAGGGACTGGAATTCCTTTTATTGAAGGATATAGAATATAGTGAGTTTTTGTCATTTTTGTATTTACTGTAAAAGCAGTATTAACTGTACCAATCTAGGCCCCAAATTGATTATACAAATTGAGTTTGAACGCATCTTCGTATCCACTGCAACCGTAACATAATTACACTATTTTTTGGAAACGAAGATGTGCATTCTTGTGTCCTAAATGTTTCATCTAAAAACGTATTTTTGGAGCCAGATTACTTACCACATTCGTTTTATATCAATAACTTTTTTGTTGTTAAACTAAATCTGCAATAAAAATATATTTTATGTCAATTTTTACCTCATTTATTTTGTTCTGAGTCTCTCCACCATTATGTTGTCGCCTGTGATTCTGTCCATCTTATCATTTTTGTCCTTCTTGTTTTTTTATAGTCTTCTTAGTAAAAATTTCTGTTTATTCTTAGTTTATTAGTATTTTAATAGAAATACAGCAAATTAAATCGTAGGAGAAACCGCATAAAATAAATTAACATTTTCAGATTCTGTCAATTTATGGGAATAAAATACTTAATTATTTTTGTGTACAAATTTATTGTAAAACATTGTATAATTTTTAAAAAGTGTCACTACTGGTTTAAAATGTATAAGCCGTAAAAATTGTGTACCAATTTAATAAAAAATAGTTCTAACAAAATTACTTTATAACAAATGTCATAAAAAATAAGTTAATTTATTTGTAAATAATATGTATAACATTGGCAAGACATAAATAATTATCAATTGAATTCAGTATGATATGTTACACTTGAGTCACTTCTCCATCTTGTTGTAAAATCCATTGCGCCGCTTTAGCCACATCCCAAGCGGAATTATCCAATGCATTACAACAGATGGTAATATCAGCACTGACCATATTTTGTAGTTTGACAATTTTTATTGCTTTCATAACCTCCCACTCGCATTGATCTAACGCATCCACACATTTTTCTTTAGACACCTAATTCACACCAACGTGAAAAACACTGATATATAACGAGTAATCATTAAAAAACAGCCTCTAGAGCTTTGAAATCGTGATGTAGTTGAGTATTTTCTCATGTCTTTGACAACATCATCAATTACTTAAACGTCTTGAAAAATCATCATTTATTTCAAAAACTGTGAAACACATTCATTGCTGATACGTTTTGTAATTTGAACTACACAAACACGGAGCGTGGCACCAACTTTTTCTTGAATTTTGGTGTTAAAGATACTATAAGGGACTTTTACAAAGTTGATGACTTTTGTTTGATAGCTAGCTTTTTAAAAGTACTCTAGAGGACGTTTTTTTAATGAATCATCATTACACACTTTACTTACATCTTTCCCTAAAACCTTCAACATAATCCTAACTTCATCCGAATCAATCCCTCTCGTCCTCGAACTCGGCTTAGTATTCGCAAACTTCAAAAGATCCTCACAACTCACATGATGACTACTCAATTTATTCTCATCCTCGACCCTCATTTGTGCAATCCCATCGACAACATCCTGTTCTTGTGGGATTTCATCCAGCGCATTTAAATTCGATTCAATCTGCGCTTCAAAATGTATCGATTCCGGATTTTTCTCAACCATTTGTACACTATTTGAATAAACCGGAGTGTTATTCTGGAAAGGGTCAACAGCGGCTGTTGCCGGCGGCGTGATTGTATTTATTTTATCAAGAGTACGTTGTAAATTCGTCGGCGGGATAATTAAGGGATGTTTCCGGGTGTGTCTAGGTTTAGCCGCTAGAAGTGTCTTATTACGATCTCTCGGTGGCAAAGGGATCGGATTTTCGTCTCTATGGACAAACTCCGGGTGGGGTAAAGTATGACTGGAGAAATCTACAGATTTTCTTTAGGTCAGTTTTCCTGAAAATTTTATTACCGCACCTGTTTTTGCTCCATTCAGATTTTCCGGGACTGAATTTCGGACAGAGTCGTGTAGTTTCGGAGGGAGAGTACTAGCAACACTTGCCGAACGGGTCCGAGGATTGATTACAGGCTGACCCGAACGTAATATCCGTAAGGGATTTGTGACCATTAGCTAAAAAAATTTTTTTGATTTTTTGGGAAGGGAGTGATGTGGAGGGCCATACCTGTGTCACGTCGGCTGATGGACTTTCCACGAGTCCTTGGTAGGCCATCTGTGCTTCTTGTGTAACTTTGGACTAAAGGGAAAACAAAAAAATAAAATAAAAAAAAGGAGGAGAAGAAAAAATGGAAGTGCGGCCGATACCGATTTTTGAAGCGTCTTTGTGAAGATTATACAAAGTTATCAATATTATTCCTATATTGCTATCATTGTAAATGGGAGGGATACGTTACGTATAATAAAGTGTATAACAAAGTATTAAACGCTACATTTATTACAATCGCAGCAATAGCTTTACAGTGTAAGATTTCAGCTTGATTTGACGGGTTGCGGGGAGGTGTCGTTAAAAATTTTGTCCTTTTCTGACTTAAAAATTGATAGATATAACAAAAACTGTGAAGGTTTGTACTTTATTTCTCAATTTGACAGATATTTTTTGTAAAATTTGGAACCTGAGGCAACAAATCGAGCGAGGTTTGTACTTATCAGAGGTAATAATAACCATTATGGCGAATTATATACTATAACTCGTCTATAACTTATTTATTTTTCATTTTTTATTGACAAAAACCTTTTTTTTTACTTATTTGCCACCGATTTTTATTTAATTTTTTCGAAATTTTTGTTTCTTTAATAATTAGTTCAAAAATAACGATTTTCTAATTGCTTTAAAAGAAAATAATGTCCTTGTTTCCTTCTGTATTATTCTCTGAAAAAGAATATACAGGTTTTTATTTTTAATGTATGTTATAACGCGTGAATCTGAGAAATATTAGTCACGATCATTGACTTTGAATGAAGAGTGTCAATTGGTTGGACGCAACAATATTTTTATTACAACAAAAAACATAAATTATGTAATCTCTGAAGAGATTTTCGGATTTTTACGTCAAAAAGGACTCCATTTTTCTTAATTGGACCTCCCTTTTTTACAAACTAGAATCCGAAGAGGTCGAATTCGACGACCTCTGGCACCTTGCGGCTGACGTGGGTGAAAGTCCGCTCAAAATACTATTACTAGGTGGCGGCGACCTTCCCATCATTTTCGTGCTAAAATTCGGTTTGAGAAACGGATTCGTCGATCTTTTACACATTTCCGATCGAATACTCGAATTCGAAGCCGACAATCTCGATAATCTTCTCCGTCTTCGCCAATCCAAATCCACCGAACCGACACTAACACAATCGCTATCACTCGAACTCGATTCGTACGCTTTTGGATTATACGATTGTCTTCTTCGATTCCGATCCCGTATACTTCTCCCGTTTTTTCTCGGCATATTTTCTTGCGTATCGCTGAAACTTAAAGTACGAGGCCTTTCGAAAAAGTCTTTTTTCGCAGTCTGTCTTTCGTATTTTAAATCCTTATCATAACAAGCGTCAAACACGTTATCAGTCTTGTAGTAAATGTAAGAAGTTTCAAAATACTGTGACCCATTGGCGTTGTATGACCGTTCGGGGATGTCCCGGAAAAAAGCATGTTCGTGAAGTCTCGGATCCGGTGTGTAGGTTTTCCGAGCCATACTTTCAGATTTTGTTAACGTTCGGTCACGGTATTGCATCTGGGGGCGGTAGTAGTTATCTTCAAATGAGAGATTTTGAAATTGGTGCTCAAAATCGTAATCGGGATGCACGAAAGCGTCATCATGGAAGCTCGACAAGTTGCGACAGGAACTATGTGGAGCCCGATGGGTCGATGGAAATGGACGTGAAAGCAATTCGCGAGACTTCGCGAAGTAAAATTCGGCTGAAGCTTTATCCCAAAGCGGTAGGCGTAAGCTATTATTTGAAAGCTCGTCTAGGGAGGAAGGTGAACTCAT
This sequence comes from Tribolium confusum, assembly GCA_029207805.1. Lineage (NCBI taxonomy): Eukaryota > Metazoa > Arthropoda > Insecta > Coleoptera > Tenebrionidae > Tribolium > Tribolium confusum. The sequence goes on from JALGAY010000004.1 coordinate 7,149,052, forward strand.
AAATTTCTAACAAAACGTATGTTGGAAAGAAATTAAGACAAAGAAAATAAAGGGAAGTGGGGAGGGGGAAAAGTTAGTGTTAGTATTGTGTACTATCTGATTGAATATTACATTAAAAAAATGCGGCTGGTGGTTTGCATTATGTGAAAAAAAGTATATACAGGGGTGTCCTTTTTTGCATTAGCAAAAAAGAAACACCTGTATAAACAATATATAGCTACGTTCAGCTTTGCCACTCGAGTGCACCGCATTTTTCCTTCTTATCTACTTCATTGAGTCCATATATCACTAACCCTACCCGGTTACCTGAACTTGATGCTTTTTGACACTGTATTCAAAACAAGAAAGAGTGTAAGTTGTCATAAAACAGTCTTTAAATTAGCAAATCCTGAATACAAATGCGACGGATTTATCTGATGTGAATGAGACAAACAAAGACAGAGTAGGTGCACTCGGAGTGGCAAAGTCGAACGCACCTTAAGAAATTTAGATGATAAACATCTAAACATCTTAGACCGTAAATCAAGAAGCACATACAGTATTTCTTTAAACAAAATTTTGAGCTACAAAACTTGTGCATTTTTCCCACAAACCTGCAAATCAGAAGTGGACAACGCCTCTTCTGAGAAATTCCTCCTTTCTGTATTTTTCTCATGTTCCCCAACTGAAGGAAACCTAAAACTGAATTTTTTCTTGTTTGGTGACGCCGGCGTCGTAGGTGCTGGTGCTGACATTGACCTCGTAGTTAATTCATTAGCCAGTGCAATCGCTGTATCTAATGTTTTCTGATCATGTGTTGATATCGGTTTGATCGTTGCTTGTTTTCTTGATTTGGTCCCCAATTTTTCTCTCAATTCATTACTCCGATTTGATCCTTCATGATCTAAAGCTTGATTCGGATGTCCAAAAGAGTTCAACATTAATTCCATTTCGGCCATTAACGAAGGTCCTAAATCTAAATGAGGACTATTTGTGTTCTCTTCATCACTAATTTCATGATATTCGTGATCTTGAAGAGGGGCTGGTGCGGGAACATGATCGGTTTCAAGAAGAGGAGCAGCTTCTAGGTCTTTATGTGGGCGAAAAGGGGCCACGACTTGCGTTGGAACTGATCCATACTAGAAATTTTTTTAATAATACGAAAAAATAAAGAGGGGTGAGAGACGTACACTTCCTTTTGATCCACCAAGAAAACTCAAGTCGCCAAAATAAGCCCCGTCGAGACCCACGTGACCTGTATGTTTCAAATCACCTTGTGGGGCACTTATCATTTCGCTTCGGAGTTTTTTACGAGAAGAAGATCGGGTACTATCAGTACGTAAAAATGAAGAACTTGGTAAATCACTACCAAGGTAAGCTACGACGTTTATGGGGTCAAAAAGGCCAGTTTTGCCACTGAGAGTTACTCCTTTCCAGAGGGGGTGGTGTGTTCTAAAAAAATTGTATTATATTTTGTGAGAGAGGAGTGTAACACGCACTTTTTGTCTAAAACTGTAATAACATCACCGACTCTAAAAGACAACATATGAGGTCCTTCTCCTGCTGCTACTTTAGCTTGGACTTGTTCAGGTCTACATTCGGCAAGAATTGGACCAATTTCTGAAAATCTCGGCCTAGCAGCTGATTCATGTCGCCAACAATCCAACATTAAAGTATAATGATCAAGAGGACAACAATCTGGTTGTTCTAATCTTTGAAAATTGGGTTCATCTATTGCTTCTAGAATTTGTTGTCCTGTTAAAGCTGCCCAAGGTTGAAATCCATAAGAAAACATCTCCCATAGAGTAACACCAAAGGCCCAAACATCACTCGATGTTGTAAATCTCAGATAACTTATACACTCAGGAGCACACCATGCTATTGGTAGTTTCAAATTCACATTAAAATTTGTTTGGTAGTAATCTTTGCCTTGTCCTAATGCCCGACTTAATCCAAAATCGGAAATTTTTACTTTACTTTTTGAAAATACTAAAATATTTCTTGCAGCTAAATCCCTGTGTATTAGACGGTTTGCTTCAAGATATTGCATGCCGTCACATATTTGGTAAGCAAAATCACAAAGTGTTAAGACCGGAAAACTTGATCTTAGTGAAGGTTCTTTTAAACATTCTAAAAGAGATCGAAGAGGTGCTAATTCGGTTACGAGCATTAAACTTCCTTCAACGTTGGGTAAAACAACGCCGAAAAAACGCACTATGTTAGGGTGGTCGATATTGTGCATTATTGACGCTTCTTTTAGGAACTCAACCATGTTGCTTTGCATTCTATCCCGCGATAAACATTTTATCGCAACCTGAAAAAAAATAGGCTAATAGAGCGATTCCAAGCATGTAAGAGTGGATTAGGCAACACAACAGCCTCCAAACAACGGAGATTTTTCACTTATTTAAAGAGAATTATGCTTAAAAATGATTGGATTTCCTAACATACATGGATTTTGTAAATTGTTGAATTACCACAGAATTTCTGAATTTTGTCCATTTTTTGTTGTATATTATTTGACTGACTTTCGTTATTTTTTATTATATAGTTGCGATTTTTTTTTGTCCCTTGTAAAATTGTCATATTTATACTGTTCTAGCTTTTGAGAAATAAAATTTGAACGAATTATTCCAGAGAGATCCACCACCAAACACATTATAGCGCGTAATTCTGAGAAATCTTAGTCATAGACATTGACTGTATACGAAAAAAATTAACTCATCGTTCTACTTGAATAGAGAGTGCTCGAGTTTTTATTCATTTTACACAAAATGGTTTACGTAAATCAGTTTTAAGACATTAAATTTGTAAATAGCCTATTATATCAGCTTCTAAAAAATAATTTTAAAAAATTTGAAAAGTTAATTTGCATAAGTCGATGTTTCGATCATATGGAGGCTGTTGGGTGGCCTACCTTATGACGTCATTTAGAATCACTCAATTAGATCACGATAAAGATATTTAATCATTTCAAGGGTTACCAATCCGAAATTTGAAATTATTACAAAAACAAGGAAAGCCCAAAAAAACTGGTGAATCATAGATATTTTTTTACACCTGCATGATAAAACAAAATTACATCATGTCTAATTTAGAATTAGTAAACTAGGATTGACACATATGTATAAAAAAAATTGTGATTTCACTAATAATAATGATAAGTGAAAACATTATTCCCAGCCGAAATCTATTCTTTCAGTGCGATGAACTATCAGATAACTGTTTTTGTTTTTAGATACTTCCTTATAAGGAAGGCCAATTATAAGCATTTTATTTGCGAGTTCCGGTTTCCTTTAAATAATTACCTGTATCCTTTCACCTTCATTGCACCAGACGCCCTGTTGTACTACCCCAAATTCGCCCATTCCCAGTTCTTTGTTAATGGTAATGCTGGCAGCTGGTATAATATGTTTGCTTGAGACCCTTGGGGCTCTTGAAACTGACAAAGAATCAATGTTCATTAAAAGATAAGCATCATTAGAGGATTGTCCCTGTTTTCTATAATTGATAATTTTTTTAAGTTTTGATAAATAATTATGAGGAAAATGTTTGTCGTAGTATTTACGAAGGCGCCTCATTTCCGGTTTGGACATTCCTATTTCTATTAAATCACTTTCAGCTGTAAATTTCAACTGGGAAGGATGAGCAATTTTCAAAGTATTTCTAAAAATAACAAACAAATGTTACTTTGTTCGGGTTTTAATCAGATTGAAGGGGTTTCTGAATGAATTTCATTGATGAAACTTACTTGAAACTATTAAAATAATGTTGGAGTTCTGCTTCAACAAGGAACTCATAGAGGCCAGGCCCCTTTTTTATGGAGGCATTGACACCCTCTAAAAACAATTGTGATTAGTGGGAATGGCTATAGGAAAGAATGACAGGAATTTATTAATTAAACATGCAACGAGAAGAATAATATTTTTAAATAGAATTTGTGCAAAATATAAGGAGAGAGAAATAAAAACAATATCATACCCATTTCCACTAAACTAGGGAAAACTGTATAAATACACACACACTACAACAATTAACTAGTACACAGTTGAAGAAACCATCTAAAGTGTACCTGGAAGTATTTCCATCTTGAATGCACTATAAATATTTATATAATTAAAATAAATAAAGACATTCCAAAGATTTCTATTGCTCAATATTTATCATTCCTCCATTTTGACAGGAGATTGACAACTGACATTGACGGCTTGTAATTTGACACCGGATATTTACAGGGCACGATCTCAAAATCTTATTAATTTAACCTAAATTTGTCTTAAGTAGAAATTATTCCTCAGAAATTACTAATTACAACAGTAAAAATTCTTAAATAATTAAATATGCGACAATTTTAATTCACAAAGTGATTACGTCCTTCAATTAGTTGAACTGACAGATGTAACATAACCTCACTTTTATAACCTAAAAAAAACGCTTTAAAAATTTTAAAAAATGGTTTTTACCAGTGTTATTAATTTCGTAAGAAGTCGTGGCCCTGATGAATTTTGGCGTAAACGCAAGATTTTTAAATTAGCTGCTGTAATTCCCCGAGTTTTATTATATTATCCACTCATTTTTTATTCTTGTAGGCTTATATTGGTAGAAGACGTAATTGTTACAGTCTTACGATAACAAATGTCCACAGGGCTTTAGTGTACGCCACTAAAGGCAGGAAACTTAAAAGACAAGATATCTCAAATGTAGTTTTTTAAATATGAAATATCCTTTTGTAACTTTAATATTTCCAGTTGTGGGACACTAGAATTACTGCAGGGTGTGAGCAACACGAAATTAATTACGATGTGTTTAGGGAGAGTTTAGGAAGATCTAATATACTCTTGAATAGAAAGACTTTGGCAAATTTAGCTTGTTGGGAACCTTTTACTTTTAAAGCTTTAACTGAAATTGCACAAAAGAGGGCTGTAGAAGACGGAATCGAGCCTTTTAAGGAGAACAAAGTGCTTTTTATACCAAAGAGGGGCTCACAGAAGAAGTCATAGAGATGTTATAATGTATAGAGTTGTGTAGAAGAAAAGAGAAGAATAAATTTTTTATTACATTTATTTGTTTCTATTTTACGCAGTTTCATTGTCCAATTCATCAAAAAACTCTTGAAAAAATATTATATTATGTAGTCGGTCAGTTATTTTATTGTTTAACTGCATGATGTAATAACTTATTCGCGAATGTCAGAAAACAGTGCGGCATCTATCGCATAAGTTAGAAAACAGGACAACAAGGAGAATTTGGCGCCACCTATTATTATTTCTTGCAAATAATGTGCTGTTCTATGGTCTTAGAAAATATAAAATATCAGGATGATTTATATATAAATATAAAACACTCTTTTTGTGGTTTTGACGTATTAATGATGTTGTGATTTAGGCAATCAGCTATACACCCAAAACAACAAAATTTCAACTGGTAGAAAGTGTTCAAAAATGTGGCGCTTAACGAATTTTTTTTGTAATTAACTCTTTTGTTAATGAGCGATTAATAATCCCAATTATTAAAAGCACTCACTTGCTATTGCTCGTTTGTGCTTTAAACAATTTCTATTATTAATCGCTTTCATTAACAAACTAGTTTATTAAATAACTATTAAACAATACGGTATTAATATTTTATTAAATCAGTAAAGTAATTTATAAACAAAGATGTTAGAACTTAAGAAATACGTAACTCTGTTTTCAAACGTAATAAAAACGATGAGTCATCGATTGTTGTGGAAATTTCTAGAATACTGCATGTCTGAAATTGTCTCTCTAAGCAAGGGATAAGTAGTTGGCTGTGTAGTTCGACTTAGTAACAGACAGCGAATTGAAAAGCATCTGGTAGAAGAAAAATAAAAAGTAGTGAAAGTTCTGGGAGAACAAAAGAAGATTAGAAGAACGTACAAAACGATGTTCGAGAGAAAAAGAAAGATTCAAAAATAATATAAGAAAAGTTTAGAAGAGTTTGAAAAACGAGATTGGAAAAAAAAGTTTTGAAAAGCGCCGATTTGTGGAAAAAAGCTACAACAAATTTTCAGTTACAATATCACTAGAACTTGGGTTCATTGATTATTTGTAGGAAAATATATTATTTTGAGACGATTTTGGGTTTAATTAAGATATCTCTTAATGAATACACTTCTTTGACACTAAAGGACATATGAAATTATAAATTCAAACTATGTTTCTCGATAATTTAAAAATATTTATATTTGTAAGTATCGCCTTGGTTGGAAAATTTAAAAATATTTTTAGAAAAATTGTCAATTTTTCTAGAAACAAGGAACGAGTCGTATTATATTTGAACTGCTTTTTATTGCTTCTAATATTATGCATAAGACTCTCTAAAAAATTGAATTAGGTACATGGACTGAAAGAAAAAAAAACAAAGACAAATTCTAGGATAAGGAAAAAAGTTTCTAGAAAAACTTGAAAAAGAAAGAAATGAGCAAAGAATGATTTTTTCAGTACAAAAACAATTTTAGACGAACTTATAAAAAAAGACAATTGACAAAGAAAAAAAATGTAGAAGTTTAAAACGTGTTTTTAAAGAAGCTTGACCAACGGCGATAGAAAAGGAAAGAAGAACTAGAAAAACTATATTTATAGGAAAAAGAAGATCAAGGTAATATTATGGAACAAAAAGGAACAACTCTGGAGGAAGAGGAAGGACGAATAAAAGGAGCTTTTGGAAGTATTACGAATTTACCGACTAGAATAACAGAAAAATGTCTTCGAAACAGTTTGTGACATTTTTTAAAAAGGAACGTTCTAGAAATTAAGAAGAAATTTGAAGAAAAGATTGAAAAAGTTGAAGAACAGGAACAGGACAAATTTGTTGTTTTGTGATTTGAATCGGCAACAGAATCAACGCTTAGAATTATAAGAAAAAGAAGACAGCTCTTCTGTTGACGTTACGAATGTGAATTTTACGCTTTTATGTTTAAATATGACGACTATTTTTTAGTGCTCATTGTAAGTCTAAGGTCTTTGCTCCATTAGAACAGTTGATGGCTTGACACTAGAGGTCGGTCAGTTCCCTAATTTTTTTCTTATAAAAAAAATCTCTTTCAAAAAGTTTGATCGAAATCTGTTAGAATAAAGTAAGCTTTTTTTGAAATCAATAACATAACTGAATTTAAATATTAGGGGCGTCCTCTTGCAGGCAATAGCATCAGCGCTACATTATTTTCTGTTTTACCGGCATTTTTTTGTTACATCTACATTTTTAAAAATAGAAATAAAAAAATATTTAAATTTGTTGCAAATATTTGTGTAATACATAATAATTACTGTCGTTATAAATACACAAATCAGTCTAGCTAGCTAAAGAACCACTAAAACCTTTCTGCACTCAGATCCATCTGCCTCCATTTCCGTTTTATTTTGTGCAAACTTAATTAGTGTTTATTCTGAAAGTTTTTACAACGTATTTGGTCGGAAGCATATAATGTCTAATGGAAGGACGGAAGACAGAAGCCATAGGGGTAGTCATAAAGATTAAGTAGTATGGTGTAGAACGATCATGAAGACATGAAAGCTGCGACCGACTATAAACTGTGCGGAAGTTATTCAGGGAGTCTGTAAAATATTGCAGGCACAGATACATTATTTTCGGTTTATAATTTACCGTGTTCTCTTGCGCTTTTGTCTTAAAATATTGGACAGGATTGATCTACGACGTACTAGTTCATATTCATATAATGTTAAAAAAATTGTTTAAAATATCAATCCGACAAATAATTTTTTTGTTATAAACAGGACTTCAGTATTACACACCCAGATCTGTTATTTATTTAACAGAAAAATTCTTTTTTTGGCATTGTAAATTGGACACTTTTTCTTATGTCTTACCATCATGTTTTTTGTTATCAACTTTTTAATTTTTAATAAAAAAACTTTGAATTTACCGTAAAATAAAAACCGATTTTAAATCTTTCTTTATCAAAAATTATAAGTTGATAACAAGTAGCAGAATTGTAGGACATAAGAGAAAATGTCTAATTTACAATGCCAAAAACAAAATTTTTATGATGAACAAGGTGTGTAATAGTGAAGCCGTGTTTTCAACAAAAGGAAAGTTTTGTTTTAAATAAAAATCGGAAATGCAGATTTTATCTGTGCACATGTGAGAAGCTTCACCAAAATAGTTGTATTTTCACACGAGATTTTAAATATTTTATTCCCCAAAGTGCAACGACCGTTATTATTATTCTCAGCGGTTTGCGACCTAGACAGAGTTCACTACTGACTCAAATTTCGCGATTTTATTTGTGAAAAAAGTCTCATAATATAGGTATTTGTGCTGTTGATTGGTTGTTATATGGGGTAGATATTAGCTATAACTCAAAGGTTCCGATCAAGTTGCGATAAGAAACTTTTAATGACTATTTTTTCATCGATCGCTTTTAATAAAACGTTATCTATTTACACCGATGAACAGTCATGACTTTTTCATTAAACTCGAATCGATTTACAAAAACCCATTCAACGAGATCGGTTGCTTTCTGATAAGTAGAAATAGTACACGTTGCTATTGTTTGTTTTGCTAGATATGCTAAATTGACCAGGGCTATAATACCAACAATACAAGTAATAACAGGACGCAAGGATATAAAACAAAACCAGCATGTGGTCCAGTTTTTGCACTAAAAATAAACAGAGAAGACAGCCTAATTTATATGCATTTTCACAACAGATTTGCTGATTTGCATTTCTCGCCTATCATTTTTTGCAGTTGATTATACCCACAGCTGAAAAATTTACAAGCTTTTAACACAGTTTTAGTTTTTGGAAAATCACCAAAATAGCAAATTTGCTTTAGACACTCGTTTTTTATTAAAATAATTGAGTACAAATTATTTTTATTAACTCATTTACGTAGTTAATATATTTTTTACTAAACTTCTACAAAAAGTCATTTCGGGAACGCATCTCTAAGTAAGAGTCTATAGCAAAAATTATCCAACGCTTAAAAGGTTTGGAATATCTACTTCATTATAAAACAAAACAATAATTATAATTTTCTTGGTTTTATTTTATCTGATAATTTATTGAAGTTTTTCTGAAAATATTTGTATCATTTCCGGGAACGAATTACATATTTAAACGTATTAAATATTGTGGAAATTTAACAGATAGGTGTAGTGGACAATTATTTGAAAGACAGGAGTCTATTAAATCGCAGGCCAGTATTTTTTTTGTAAAAATAATTTAAATTGAAGTGGTAATAAGCATATTTTTATTTAATATTTTGATGCAGTACAACAAGAGGTCATTTTGGAAACGCAATTTAGTGATAGATACATATCTTTAAATTTAATGTAACCTGCATTTCACTAAACTAAATAAATCCAGTTCAATATGGCCGATACTGATTTTTAAGCGAATTTTTGTATAGAAATATTATTTTAGCAACAGTAATTTTGGGAACGTTTTTGGATATGACATGTGTTTTTGATATGATGTCTCTGTTATTGTTATTATCAAAGATTTAGTTTATTTTGCTTTCAGTGCTATTTTATAGAAATGAGGGAGAATCAGAAAGTAATAGAAAAACTAAATAATCAAGTAAATAAAAACAGTGCATGCTATTTACGCCAAGGTAAATAACTAGTGCTAGAAAATAAAAGATTTTAGGTAAGATGACTCTAATATCTGCTTTTTTTAACAAAAACTACTTTGGTGCAAATAATAAGTTATCAAATTTAATGCCCTATATTAAAAGCAACATGTTGTCATAGAATTAGTAAAAGGATGGCATTCATTTGCATCACAGTGTTTTTTAAACAGGTATTAGAAGAAAACGAAATAAAACGAGTTAGTGTCAAGAAATAAGTAAAAAAAACGGTAACCCAAATGTTTTAATGTCAAAATGAGAAGAAAAAAAATGCAACGATAAAACAGAAAGTAGCATAAAAGAATAATAAAGAGAGAAGAAGGAGAAATTAGCAAGTAGCGTCAGTAATATATCTTCTTTTTCTTAAAGTAAACACCAACTACAATGAAATTATATAACCGTTTAGAACAAAACTGTGTAGGAAAAATAAAAATAGAAAAAAATGTAGGAAGAATAAATGTATAAAAGATCGCTAAAGCATATTAAACAAAGATCATAAAAAATAAATTGTATTTTTAATTAAATACATTCTTTTGTAGTTTACAAAAACTGCACTGTTATAGAGGAACCCCCCCAAAAAAGGTCAAAAATTGTAACTCATTTGATAAAAAATTTTTTGGAAAATGTTAGAGTCCGTACACTTTCAGAACAGCATGTTGGGTCATCAAAATCTGTCAGCAAACGACACTAAAGAGAATGACCAAGAATGACGAACGCCGCTGAATGCTGACCTTTCGCTGACCACGTGCCGCTTGGCTTCCTCCCCTTCAATTTTCAATTTGCAAATGGGACTGGCCCGACACTATTTTGTCATCTGCACACTTTTATTGGTGTGCTGTTCTGAAAGTGTATGGACTCTATCTATAATTTTTTTTATATAATCTCCTAAACTTTACTAATCGAGAAATTGCAGCTTGGAAAAAATAAAATTTGAGACAGTTTGCTGACCTATTTAAAAAATGCTAATTTTTTTTTGGTTCTATAATGTAGTGTTCTATGTATATGTTATGCATTCTTTATAAATTATTTTAGAAACATCCAGTATTATTTAATACATATACAGAGTATTTTAAACCGTATTTTAACTGGAATAAATTCTATAAATCGACCCTTATTAGTTGGATCAAAATTTTATAAAAAAATCTGTTTTACTGTTTTTAATTTACCACATTATTTTTGTGTTTTTTAAATTTTATTTTTGATTTTGTGGGAGAAGAAGCCTCAATATTTTGTTTCAAAAGTATAGTAGAAATAATAGCTCGTTTAAAATCTTTTAGAACAAAGAAGACGGCTCGCTATACACTTTTACAATCTAAAAATGCAAAAGATTAAAAAAATAATTTTTTTAGTGTTAAAATTGATGAAATTGTTTTATTGTTTTCTGACAAAACATAATCTAAAATTCATCTTATTTTTGCCATTTGGAAGCATTTCGGAGGTTTATTATCCGATTTTTGTGTTTTTATTTAATTGTCTAGCTACTGTTTTGCGCTTAGCAGATTATCAAAATGCAAGAGTGCAATTATATTCATTATTTTAAGCGTTTTGTAACAAATTATCGCAATAGACACATTTCGTTAGAAAATTTCGAAATTTCGAGACGATTTTTTGCTTAAATGGGGAGTCGATTTCAAGAAAAATAATGTACCAAATTAAAAACAATAGAAAAGTTCTTTTTATTTCTTGATCTAACTGATAAGGAGTCGAGTTATAGAATTTATTTTAGTTAAAATACTCACTTTGTATATACAAAAGGCTGTATAAAAGATTAATTAAAACTTTAAATAATGCAATTTTTAATATTTTAATAAAATGTTGCCAAATTTTGCTTCTTAATTTTTAATGGTCGTCACAGTGTTTAACCAAGTTAAATGTTATTTTTATTTGTTAAACGTTAAACTTAGATATGTGTTAAAATTTAATAAATATTTAACTTTATCTTTACGTATTTATTATTTAAAGATTTTAGGATTGCATGGATTTTGTCATTTCAAGAACATCGCCAAAAACGAGTTAACAAAATAATAAGATTTCTCACCAAAAAAATTAGTTAATTATAATAATAGAGTTAATTTTTTGTATTTATAATAAATTAAATCTTTAATAAGAGAATATAATTATTATTTTAATAAGAAACTATAGTAATGATTTTTTTTTGACGTTTCTCTAAACCAATGAAAAAATTAATTTTTATCACATGTGCACTTCTCAGCCAATCAACATATTATTATAGTGGGAATTTTCTACCTAGCTTATTCCCGCTGGAATAATTTGCCTTACCTGCGTTTGTTTTTTTTTATTGTGGCAGCGATTTTTTGACAATTATTTTTTTACTTTTATTTCTTTAATAATTTTTTGTATTGATAATTTGCAGATATTTTTTTTAAACGTTCCCGGAATGACACTTTCTTGTAAAAAGCTTTTATTTACGTAATTTAAAATTTTGAGCATGCTTCTTTCAAATATTAATTAATCAGAGCCGAGTTGGTCAATGATTTGAACAAATTTTTGGAAAAAAAAATACAACAAAAATATTTTTATTAAATTTCAGTGTTAGAATTCGCTCCTTGGTGTCTTTATATTACCTATTTTGGATTCTATTTCTAGGAAACCAGAAATTTGTTGAAATTGTATTTTTTATTGTAGTTGTAATTATATATGATTTTCAAAAAAATATCAATAGAACATGACAAATGTAATGTTTCATGTTTCACCCCTGAAAGTTGTTTGTCATTGATGACGTCGGTATCATCGCCCAACTGTAGGTAGGATCGTTTAGAAAGACAGAAACGTTAGAGAGCCGTTTAACAATGGTGCGAGTTGCGGGGGCGGTAAGGCCATGGGGTGGCTTCGTAATCAGCAGACTGTGGAGGCCGCAGGGAGAGGGTGAGGGGTGTTGAACTACGCCGCGACGCTCGGGTTGACCTGCCGCCACGCTTATCACGTTTACATGTGGGCGCCGATCTTGCCTTCCTATTATGATATCCACCCACGATAATTAATCTCCGGGGAGGATATAATCCAAACTGTCCTCATTCAAATACGGTCAGCGGATTTACTTAATTATATTTTAAATCGTAAAAATGCAGAGTTTTTCAGGATAATAGTGATTTGGAATTACAAAGCAGAGGTGATCCATCATTTTTTATCATTTTCTAGGTGGGCCTGATAAGGGGATCACAGTTTTGTCCTGGGTGTAATTGATGAAGGCGTATTTTGCCGTTTTAATTAACTCACCTAATTAAGAAATTTAAATAAACCGAATATAGTCATTTTTTTGGTCAATTTTTAGATTTCTGAACATTTTTTTTTGGTTTTAAAATTAATAGCAGCTACGTTGTTGAGCACTTGACTCATTGCACGCTCCAAGGTATTATTTTTATCGAGATCAAGGACTCAAATTCGTGCATCGCCAATAAATTTTATTTATATTTATTTTTGTGTTTTATTTATTTGCAAGGTTAAATATTATTTTCAGTTATTTTCTTCAGTCAGCTATTTTACAAATTTTAGTATTTTGTATTTTTACAAAGTAGTATTTTGGTAAACGAACAAACGGAAACTATTTGGTCGTTGGAAACTTCTATGTAAACGTGACGGCGGCGAGCTGGCGTCCGGGCGCGCGTGCCGCCAATATATGTGAACCACAAGGGGAGTTGAGCGAGCGGATTTTCAGGAAAGAATTTCAGTTTTCTGAAAAAAATGCTTTTCAAGTCAAAAATAAGATTTTATCAAAAGGTTCGTCATTAGGACTTGTAGATATTCTAGCTCAATTTCATTTGTAGCATAAACTACTCTTACCTAAAATAATACAAGATTTTTCACTATCACCGAAAAGCGGCTACGACATGTGTCCATATCCTTGAAGAAAAAGGCCAAAAACAGATGTCCTAATTTGCTATTAGTCTTTAAAAAAGAGATCAACTATTTTAATAAAAATACTGTCAAATAGAGGATTCAATTTCTAATATTTCTATTAAAAAATCTTATTGGAATATATTTTAAAAAATTAGAAAGATAAATTATAGTAAACTCTAATAATTTACACTTTAGAAACGCTAAAAATGAGAAAGAATTAAATTTTTGAGATGACTTTGAGCGTCTCTAAGGTCTAAGTTATTAGAGATAAATATACCGCCTCGTGGACTTTATTATATAAAATTTTAGCTATAACATTATTTTGTAGTTTTAACCGTTTGTGCAACGTATTTAAAAAAAAGCCGGCGATGCACAAATTAAAAAATTTCAACTTTAAGAAAATATATGTTCCAGTAACTTTTTTCTAGTTTTTTAAACACAAATAGAAAACTTTTTGATGAAAAACAAGCAATTACATATTATTTTCTTTGCTTCATCAAATGCTGCTCTCTCTTTCTCTTCCTCTCTCCCCTTTTTCTCTCTCCTCTCTTCTCTAGAAAATGCAGACTCTTTTCTATTTTATACTTCGAATAGTAACCCAAAATGGCTATATTTACAGCTCTAAATCAAAAACTAAGCACGAAATTAGAAATTATATAAAATTGCCTTATAATAGTCAACGTTGTGTTTAACAAAATGGCGGTAAAGTTTGTTGTAATGTGCTTGCATGAGGGCTTAAGATTAGAAGATTTTTTTTGTTTCTTGCAGTAAATGTAGGTCATTTTTTATTTATATGCCGTTGTTTGCCTTTTTTCATCAAATAATTTATATTACACAGCACATATACAACAATGTGTTGAAAAGAGACAGACAACGGCATATTAATAAAAAACAGAGTGTAGTCTATATACCGGATCATTTATTTAAAATAATATATTTGAACGTTAAAAATGTGGCTTTATTTTAAAACGCTGTCTAAACCGTCAATGTTACAAAAATAATAGAGGCAAGAGTTGAAGTTGTAGAGAATTAAATTTTGTGTAATAAAGTTTGAGATTTGTTTAAAAATGAAGCGGTATTTTTATCTCAAATATTTTAAAGCACAGAGACGCTTAAATATTGTTACGGTAAATCATCGACGGAAGTTTCGGGAAGATACAGATGACGCGTCACAATGACTCATTTCAGATGACTTATCATAGGAACGGGTAGAACGTGACGCTTCTAGAAGAGTCTTCTTTGAGATGTTCCTAGAAGGTGCACTATTATATAAAATGGGAGTCTGACTGTGTATTCAGTTCAGTTGGGTTGGGAAAGTGACAACGAGACAAAACTGATAGTGAAGTGTAAACAGTGGACAAATTGTTGAGTAATCTGAAGTATTTTACATTTACTGTGTTAATTAAATTAAATAGGTTTGTCGTGTAATTATATTAGCTCTGTAAAATAAATTTAAGTTTTCTAATTCAAACCGTGAGTTTAATTTACCCATAGTTGTAACGATATAAAGAAATGAAAGCAGTGGATTACTTTTTCAGCTCGATAGAACCACATGCGATTTTTAGAGCAGAATGCCAAAAAGTAACTCATTATCTGGAAAGTACAAGTAAATTGTTTTCCAATGAATGTTTCATTCATTATTTTTTTTAATCTTTTTTGTTTAATGTAAGGTTACCACACTATCATTATTATTAACGTAATATTATCTATTGTCACAGTTTTTATAATAGCGCTTGTTAAAAGTGAACAGATGTGGTCACAAAAATATGGTAGAGCAAGCTTTTGGACTCTTTTAGAACTGATAAAAATGCGAATATAAGTATGGTATAATGATGTAACACAAAATTATTTAATTTATAGTGTTTTTGTCTATAATATTTTTGTTTAATTTGAAGAAATTGTTTTTTAAGCTGTTGGATGTGCGAAAATAAAAATTTAGAATTTTTGTCTACGTTTCGGAATTTTATTTATATTTCTTGAGGGTTTTCAGTTTCTTAATTTATTTTTTAAGTATTTTGCTTAAGTAATCGCATGACACTGGTGTCAAAAAAACAGTTGTTTTAGTTTGAACAGAATTATAAAATTATTTCTGAAAATTCTGTTGTTGAAAGTATTGATCTAACAAAGTTATATGAAACTGGTAGCACAATCATTTGGTAGATGAATTCTGAGAGTTGAGGAAAAAAAACTCTTGAAAAAACAATTATTTACTGCCCCAAATTGCTAACAAACGCTAGGAAATGAATTATCTATAACAGATCTCGTGTCAGAATCAAATATCTTTAATTACAGATAAGTATGAAAGATTTGAATTTTATTGCAGTGCTGCATGTTTGTGAAGAAATTTATCTTAGCTTATTATTACATCTCATCTTCACTTTATCTTCTTCTAACATAATCTCAAAGATAGCTTGATAAACTAATGTCTAATGTCATTTTTTAAAGACATTTTTTAAAACAAATTTTAGAATTCTAGATTAAAGCATGAGTTACATTTTTGTCTAGAATATTTTGCAAAAATAATAAGGCTGAGAGTCCACTATTTAAGGATGAAAATTTTCAGGATGTTAGTTGAGCTTTTTCAGGCTGAAAGCGCTGAAACATTTCGCGCTCGCTCATATCGCTGATCCAACGTGGTGTGGTACGGCGTTATATATCTCGGAAGCGAGATAGAAAGCGTGAAAGTATAAGAGCGCTAACGCTGGATTCGTAATCTTAAATCGTGTGTGCTTATGACACAAGCACGAAGTCCTGAATCTTGCAGCAGAGCTTTTTCCAGTTTTATGGATCGGGTTAATGACAGCACCAAATAAAAGAGGGCGAGGTGTAAATAAAGAAATCCCTCTATGCCCAACGATATCTAAATTCGAAACTTGCCGAATTCACCATTTGTCACAAATTTCCTAAATGCTTCGACGTTTCTCGCTGAATAGCGCAACATTTTCAGACTTCCACTGCAATCGGCATTAACGAGACAAAGGAAAACCGAACGCCGTGTCCGCGCCTAGAATTGAAGCAATTTATTGCTGGCGTGTCGTGATTCTCCCTCACTGAGAAAATGAGGGAAAAAAAGGATAATATGATACGGGAGGATTTTACGCACGGAATTATCAGAGATCTTAATCGAGGAGAGGTTTCCGATCATTGAGAATTTTAATTAACCAATCACAACTAAATTCTTAACTAAAAGAAAAAGGAGCTGAATCCGAGTATCTCTCAACAGATTTCAGCAAAATTCCGGTTTATTAAAACTAGCTGTCAAATGTGAGTGGCATGTCCTTTGATCTCAAGCTTTCGTCAGCTTAACTAAATCAGACGCGATTACAAGAGATTTTGCGCCAAGTGCTAATTTTAAAGATTTTTTTTGCATTTAAGAAATGTAATTATTTATATACAGATGTCTCAGAAACGTATCTCCCATAGATCAAAAAGAAATCTATGAGCAGTTAGTTATAAGAGAATGATTATTGACAAAATTTTATGTATTTTTACGAATATTTTAGTACAGTAAGACAAAGATAGTTTCGGGTAAATAGTTCTAGAAAATACCAGAAGGATATAGCGCCGAACGTCGCGAAATATTACGAAATTATTAATAAACACGCTCACAGACCAATCGAGTAAGAATGAGTCAGTTGTAGGCCAATTTCAAGTTGTAGTATATTCGTTTCTTGGGAAAATTAATAAAATTCGGTGTTGTGATTGGTTGTCACTATGAAAAAGTATTAAAATTTGCGATACTACCAGTAGTATCTCAACTTGAAATTAGCCTATTAGTGAGAACCAGACAAGCGAGTAAGAGTAAGCGATATTTTTAGAAACGAGGTAATATAAATTGTAGGCGTTAATAGTGTTATTTATTTATTAATTATTGTTATCTTGTATATAGTTGAAATAAATTATTCGTTATTAATCCAACTCTTTGAATGAAGAGACCGGAACGTCGTCCCTACGTTACCGCATGGTCTGTAAAATGAGCTATACATCGAGTAAATAATGTTTCTTATAACATTAGAAATAAATATCACATTTTTAGCTCTTTTTATAATTTTTCTGTCTTTATTAAATATGATATTTATTTCTAATGTTATATACTATTAATCACCTACCTTTGGTGTCAATATTAATATTAATAATCTAACATAATTAATGTTTCTTATTTTTGTGTTTTTTTATTTATTAGTACAACAAAAACGCCGGTTTTTAATTAATATTTTCTATAGTTTGGTAAATCAGAAAATTGAAAATTTTGTGTTTTTTAAAACTTTTTTTTTAATGATGACACACTCTGATTAAATATCAGTCTTCTATATTAAAAGGTTTAGAGATCGCAAATTTTTTATTTAATAAACATATTTTTCAAAATCTTAGAATTTTATAACTTGTTTGCGGTTCAATTTACTGAAATTTCGCTTTTTCAATTAGGTTTTTTTGAGAAGAAATTAGTAGTATTTTCGTGATATTTGGTTTGTTCCAGCAGTTCGGAATTGTAATGCACATGCCCATTAGTACTTTAGTTGTCCAAAATTTTTATTGTGCATGCTCAGTTTAGTTCCAAGCCGTTTTGAACTGGTTTTGAAGTGTTGTTGAAACAAACCTATTGACTGTTTTATTTTCAAAATTAAAAACAAATTTGGAAAAGTGACAATAATTCAAGAATGGTAATTTTTAATTGTAGGGTGGTATAATATATGAAATAAAGTGAACTACAAAAAACTTTTTAACAGATTTTATGATAATTGTTGATAGTTTTATCGAAAAATTAAAATTTTTTAACATTTACTATAATCTCAGTTTTGACCTCAAATAACTTTTGAAAGTATTAATTTATAATACAATAATAAGAGGCTTTCTTTGTAGAGCGTTTAATTTGAGTCAAAGGTTTTAAAATATATATTTTTTCTATATTATTTAAATAGGAAACAGTAAATCGCAATGACCTGCTCTGACCTGACCTGACCTGACCTGATTTTTAAATATTAATATAAAAGGCTGATATTTTAACTAGAGTTTTCTTTTATATTACTGTAACTATAAAGTAAAGGGTTACAAGTGTATAACCACAAGAAATGTTTTTTTACTCATATAATAAACAAAATACTAGTTCTCAATTATTTTGGTTGTAGACATAAAAAAATAAACAACACTGCTATTAACAGTTACATTTTGTGACGTTGGTTTATAAACAAAGTTGTTATAGCTAACACGAATTAATGAATTAATGAATTTAGTTAATAACGACAGGATATTCAGTCAGCCGATACAATCGAACCAATTAGCAGGAAGTGTATGGGCTTGATTTGGTAAAAAAAATAGAAATACGATTTAGAAAAGTTTAAGCGAACAAAAAAGACGAAAGAAAAAAGTGTGACGTGATTAGAGTCAAATGAGCTGTCAGAATACAGGATCAAGGTTCACTAATTACAAGATAATGTAAATATTAAACTTAAATTATTTAACAGAATATAATAGGGCATTAATCAATATCTCAGAAAACTGCTTTTAGAAAAAGTTGGTGGAGCCCTAATTTCTATATACAAATCTTTAATGGTGGAGGCGCCGGGTAATTCTCCAACCTAATTAAAAACACTTGATTTGCTTAACTTAACTAAGATGATTTTTAGGTTAGAATCTAATCATAATTGTAGGGGAGTTTAGAAAAGAAAAAAAATGGCACGGTTGGGATTACTATAGATTTTTAGAAACTGGTTTCTGTCAAGTTTTCCAGTCTTTGTATTTGCCATTATGAGGGTTTGGACCACAATAAATTGACTAGATAAGTGGACGCATCCGCCATGTAAAATGCGCGGGGCTTAAAAAATTTACAAAATGTACAATGGGGTATATACAACCCATTATACCATACCATATGATTTGTAAACATTAGAATGAGAAGCATAATAAAGATAGCGCTATAGTTGCAACCTTATGTTGATTGGCTAAATGGGTTTAGCAACCACCATATTAGAGTAATTAATTCACCTTGGGGTTGAACCAATGGGCGGCATCATGTAGTCTTTAGATTACCATATATTGTTTTTTTTTTGAGTAGGAATAGAGTGATTTTGAACTAATTGAATTTTACGTGAGACATTGTCGTATAGATGGGAACAGTTATAGTAGTGATTCTTGGTTGTTTTTTTATTATTTGGGGAATTTGGAGACGTTTTGGGGGAGGTGATGGCATTTTGTTTATAATAGTTTTGGTGAGATTTCTTCTTTATTTTTTTAATTAAAATTAAGCAGAAAAAAAGATATGATCTTGTAATAAATATCAGCTATAAAGTCGTAATATTTTTGGAATTGTATGGCATATCGATGACTTTTAGACTTTTGGTTTTGACAAAATGGTAACTTTTTACACCACTATCCGTTAGCAAAAATCACTAATATCTGAATTAAGTCAAGACAAGATTATGTATGAGAAGCAGTGAGAAAAGCACGTTGCTTGTTAAAAAGACTTTTTGATCTCTCTGTCTTATCCGAGATATTAAACATATAAATTATTTGTAAGAATGTGTTGTTAATTTTGTTAATAACAAATTTGAAAAAGGTCTAGCAGTCAAATATTTGGAATTTATGAAATGTTTTGAAGAAGAATTAGGATAATTGGCCCAAGTTACAAAAGTTAGTAATGTTTTGCATTTTTTGCTTATTAGCGATTAAATTCAATAATGAACTTGACTTAAAAAAATGTTCTGATTTTATTGGTTATAGTTATTTAAGTAATTACATAATTATTTTTACTAAATAGGATTTTTGATTTAAAAAATTTGTATTTCTTTCTGTATATCTAGGTCTAGGACTAGTGACACAGAGTCCATTCTGATTAGTTTCATTACTTATCTCAGGTATAAAGAAGAAGGCTTGTTGTTTTCTAGCGGTTTGTTCTATAATATTTTTAATAGCTTTTGCTAAAATACTCCAGTATAGCTTGCCCTTAACAGCTTTCGGTTAAAAATTTTTTTTTGAGGAAATTCTTCATTCGCTTGCGTTTTCGCGGTTCGTCCCTATTTATAGATATGCAGCAGAAAATTCGATTTCAATTATAACAGGAGGAATCCTCCGATAACGCCTCCAATATCAAATATTTAACACATACAAAAATGATATTTGGCACGTGATCACTGCCATCGTCGCTTATTTATTATTCTTTATCGGTGCGATGTCTAAATAAATTAGCGGTAAAATTCATAAATTTCGTAAACCACAAGGCAGATGGCATCTACGTGAACCTAATTTTAATTATTTTCGTGAAGAAAAGTGATTTTTTTGTCGGTATTTAGGTCGCATTTATTTTAAGTCGGCAGGAAACAATAGCCCACCGGTAAACTAAATCCGCCTTTTGGTTGTGGCTTTCATCGCTCATGAGTCACCCTAAAAGTCGAGCATTCCTGATTTTAAAGGTGGACTTTCGAAGTCAACAGACCGAAAACTGTTTAGGGTAAATCAAAGAGGCGGTAAAATCCCAGAAAAAGGGATTTAAGGGATGTTGAATTGTTCGTTTATTGGATTTTATTATGATCGCGGTATTACATATGTTAAAAGTTTGACGCGTTTGTTAATAAATAATAAGGGATGTGCACGAATAAATCTGGGTTGCAAGAATGAATTCCGAGCTTGACAAAACAAAAATAAGGAGAGTGAGATTATGAGATCTGAAAAAGAGAGATGTAGCGGCGGTGAATGGAAACGTTTTTGTCAAAGAGATAATGCTGGAAAGGGCTGATGGGTTTCGAAAGTTCTCATATGAATAGTGGGGGCTGAAAGTTTAAAACTGAGGCAAAAGCTACTTTATTATTTTTTTCAAAAATAAATCAAGGATTGGGTCTAATTAATTTTCTCCGACAAAATCAATCAACTGAAGAAGGAATTCCTCCAATTTTTTTGCAACAACAAAAATAAATCATTTGTTTTATAAACTTTATTACCTTTGAAATGTTCTCACCCATTTTTGTAAATAAACTGAATCGTGTTTGATGCAATGTAAAATAAATGAGAATATGAGCAATGCGTGTTTGTGGTTTATTTAAAAACAAAAGCTAATGAACTGTTTATGTCCAATTTTCGCTTTATATCTATGTACTATTTGACACAGAAAAGCTGTAATCTGTAATTATAGAATGAACTTCACCGTGATCAACAAAAATACTGATTGAGTTGGCAATAAACTACTAGATTTTTTTTTGCACATTATCGATTTGTTAAAATTAATAAAAAAAAATACCAAATAAATTGTGGAACCTTCAGTAAGAGTGAAAGGTCAATCAGGTTTTGTTTTTGGAACATTATCTGTATTTAAATTATTAAAAAACGTTTTACAACCCGCTTGTAGTATTGTTTAAATAATCAAATTTACAACCACTTCGGGGTAAATTTGTTAAAATTGCCAACCATTATAAAAAGAAAATTATAGAAAAAGTAAAAAACCGGGAGGAAAATACGAATTAATGTAGATTCTAGAACAGTAAAAAGTTTTTAAAGAAATTTGTGAAAAAGAAGGGTAAAAGAAAATTTTAGAAGTTAAAATACGCTGGCTGGCTTTAAAAAAATCTAAAGAAAACTTTAGAAAAACTACAAAAAAATTTGAAGTAAGACGACTGCTGTAGAAAAGAAAGTTATAGAAGAAGTAGAAAAACGCTGACTGAAGGAGTAAATGTAGAAGTAAAAAGATGTGCTTAAATGAACAATATTTGATGAGAAAAAAACAACAGAAAATTATAGAAGAAGTTGAAGGACGTCGACCAGAAGAAAAAAAGCGGTACTAGAAAAGCTAGAAGAAGCATGAGTATTGAAAGAAAAAGAAGAGAAAAAGTCTTTAGAACATCAAAAAGCGGTTTTGAAGGAACGTAGAAAATACGATTGGGAAGGAAAAAGAAAAAGCTAGACGTAAAAGAAAACAAAGAAGATGAGCTTGTAAGGTTTGTAGCGCTTATATAAGGAATGTATACAAATAAATGACGTTGTAGTGTGCTATGGACCTGCAAACGTAGGGCTTAGCTTGGCACACATTTGACAATTTGATGACAATTCACTAACTAATTATGTCAAAATTTGTCACTATGTACGCCAAGCTAAGCCCTACGTTCGCAGCTCCATAGCACACTACAACGTCATTCATTTCTAGACACTCGTTATATATAAAAATTTGATATTATTCAATCTGTTGAAAGTACAAATTTCAATCGATAATATTATTTTTGTACAAAAAACAGAAAAAAAATTGCCTATTTAGGTTCCTTTTGTAAAAAAAATGAGTGTTACTTGACGTTACTTGCCATTTACAATTTTAAAAGTGGTAGCCACCTCCGCCAAGGTGGTGAAATACAAGTATTGATATGACTCGAGAATTTTTCCCTATTCTAAATAAAATCGACGTATTTAAGTGATTTTGAAAAAAAAATCGTTAAATAGCCAAGACCTTGCTTACTTGCTACCCTCATATAATTAAGAACGCTGTATAAAATCCCCAATAGTGTCAGGGCGATAAACCGCCATCGCGTAAAAATGTGACTCTGGAGGTTGTATAGCTGCGGGTGGTGTCGGCGACGGCGTCGAGGCTAAATTGTCCAGGGTGAAGTCCAGACCTGGGAGGGCTCTGACGGAATAGATTTATCAAAAGCTTTGAGTACAGTAGTCACGGTGGCACGAGAGGCGCTAACCGAGACATTTGCCACAGACAGGTGGCCTCCCACGCAATATCGCATCCGTCTTCGTCTACCAACAGGGGCGTATTTCCCATAATTCAACGCAGATGCATTATAAATTACGATGCAGCTTTCAGGGCTTTCCGACGTGACGCTCGCATTTTTGCAAAACCTCTAGAATGGAATTTTTTTTTTGTTATGTATTTTTTCTAAAAGTATAATGCAAACTGTTTGCGACATTTTGAATGAAAGGATTAAAAAAAACTTGAAGTTTCGAAGTTGCAAGGAAGGGTTGATCGTTTAGATACAAAAAGGGTGCTTCCTCAAAACATGTTTTTGTCATGTTTTAATGATATTTTCATTGGCAGTTTCGTTATTATACATAATACGGTATTCTAGTAATTTGTTTTATTTAATAAAATTCCCTGAAGAAGGCGACAGGAATTAATAAAGAACGTCGTTGAAACGTCGGTACTTTAAGAACATTTATTTGTTCTTAATTTATCAAGAAAAATAATCACAAAGAAATGGAAATAGATGAGAACACAAACAGAATTTTGAAAAAATGTATATTATATACTAAGAGACCGCGTATATTTTAGCCCTGTGCTATATATACAATTTTTCGCACTCCTCAGCAATAATTTCAATTTTTTTTACATTTTGAAATGCAATAATAAATATAGTTTTAATAGATGATAAATAATTTTGTGAATTTTTATTTTATTTACATTTAATTCTTGTGTAGTAAAAAAAACAATTTCCAAAGTTTAAATGTGGCACTTTAAACACCTAAAGTAGGCACTTTATTTCTAGGAGCAATTGTTAGTGGCGAATAACGACGACTATTCAAGTTCGTAGAAATGTGTTATTTAGTTGTTTAGTTATTGAGTGTTATTGTTGAGTTATTTACGTAAATTAAATTGTTGTTAAGTAGATTATGCGTTTAACAATCCAACTTCTTAAATAATAATAAATAATAACAATAAATTGCAATTTATTAATAACCGAATTGAGTTGACGTTAGTTTGGCATCAGGAGTGAGATTTAAAGAAGTTTGGACAAAAATCCAAATAATTTATTTAATTTGAGCAGATCGATAGAAAGGACAAAAGATATTGATTGAATAAAAAGAAGAGTTTAGGAAAATTTAAGTAGAATTTAAAAGAAATCTAGTAGAGTTTGATAAATGACGTTTTTCAAAAAGGAAAGAAAAACACAATAAAATTGTACAGGAAGTTGAAAAACATTGGATGAACATATAAAAGTGATGAAACAACAGCAAAAAAATTTGAAGAACGACGAGTCGTATTGAAAAAGAAATTATAGAAGATGTGGAAAATCGCCGATTGAAAAAAAAAACAAGAGTAAATGTATATTTTAAAACAGTAAACAGTTTTAAAAAGGATTTGAAAAAATAAAGAGCAATTTTTTTTTAAAGTTAAAGAACTTTGACTGAAAGAAAAAGAACAACAATAATTTTAGAACAACAAAAAAGTTTATAAAAAAAATTTAGAAACTATCTTTGACAAGGAGAAAGCAACAGAAAATTCTAAAAGAGGTTGAAAGACGTCGACTAGAAAAAACAGAGGGACTCTAAAGGAGCTAGGGGAAAAAATGACTATTGGGAAATAAAAGCAGAGCAAAGAAAACCTTTAGAATAAAAAAACGATTTTAAAAAATGTAAAAAACGACGGTTGGAAAGGAAAGAAGAGCAAGAAAAACTACACGTAGAAAAAAACAAAGAAAATAAGACGATTTTTAAAAAATAAACAGCAATATGTAAAATTAAATTCATAAAAACTACGACTCAAATTCGATAGCTTTCCAAAAAGCGTTGGCGGGCGGTGCGATAAACTTTTTGTTGACAAGAGATATGAGGTGAAAATCAACGTTTCAAAATTTAGTATTGTTATGCATTCAGTATAGTTTTTTAAAAATTTTTAGAGAGCAAGAAAAAAGGACAAAAGGAGTAAAATTAGAATTAAAACTTAAATTGCGCGCTATATTATTTTAAAAACGCCAGTAACGACAAGTGGTCTGAACTAAATGCCAAAAAACTTTTATCATCAGAGTGGATCGGCTACAACATCAATTCTAGTTATTTTAGCTTTTAATTCCTGCTATTATCTGCTACAATCTGTAAAGTACTACATTTCTGTCATTTTCTTACATTCTGGTAATACTCCAATAAAATTTAAAAATGGCATTTAGTAAAGAAGTGGAAAATGCCGCAGATGAGTACCTCAAGACATTAAATATTCCTCCAGAATTGGAAGAAGGTACTACACTTCTTGTGAAAGAAATGATGTCACATAATTGTTACAATAATCCTAAGTAAGTTATAGTTTTAAATATTGTATTTTCTTGTACAATTTTTTTTAGCTATAAATGGTCATTGAATGATTTTGAGTTGGGTAGAAGATTAGGCCGTGGACATTTTGGTCGGGTGTATATCGGTAGAGAGAGAAAAACAGGATTTATCGTAGCTGTAAAAACACTTTTAAAAGTAGAAATTGTGAAAGCAGGAGTTGAAAGACAGATTTTGCGTGAAATTGAGATACAGTCGCATTTGAAGTAAATAGTTTTTAATTTTTTTGCCTACTTTCAACAAATATAAAAACAAAAGTTGTCATTTTCAGTCCTTGAGCAGAAAATTCTATTTTAGCCTGCATTTAACGCTTTTGATTTAGAAGTAAAATAGTTTTATATTTTTATTTTGTTGATAATGTCTACTTTCTGTTTTTGTGACGTAATAATATAGTACTATAGTATAGTATGTTACACGGCAAAAAACTTGTTTAATGTTAATCTGTCACTATATTTTTTAAAATTTATTTTAGGCATCCTAATATATTACAACTTCTTTGCTGGTTTCATGACAGTCACAGAATTTATTTAGTCGTTGAATATGCCGGAAAAGGTGAACTCTACAAGCATCTAAAAGCAGGCTTAGGAGGACACTTTACTGAAACACAGTAATTTTTTTTTTGTGGGGAGGCACTTTAAGGGCAAAGTATATTGCAGAGCTGCGAAATACACCTATCAGGTAGCAGATGCTGTGAATTATTGTCATCGCAATCATGTGATTCATCGAGACATTAAACCAGAAAATTTATTACTAACTATAGAGGATAACGTAAAATTGGCGGATTTTGGGTGGTCTGTTCATTCGCCATCATTAAAACGTAACACACTTTGTGGGACGACAGATTATCTACCACCAGAAATGGTTGAAAAGAAAGAATATGGAAAATATGTAGATCACTGGTGTTTAGGTGTACTTTGCTACGAATTTTTAGTAGGAACACCACCTTTTGAAAGTTGTACATCTGACGAAACTTATTTAAAAATTCGGTGCGTCCAATTTAAATTTCCGGAACATGTACCAAAAGGGGCACAGGATTTGATTTCGAAAGTGAGGTGGAAATTTACTTTTTTTGAAATTATTGTAATTTTTTTACAGCTTTTAATTCGTCCTAGTGAACAGCGACTCACATTAACCCAAGTTATGAATCACCCATGGATTGTTAATAATAAGTTGTGTTAATTTGTTCAATTTTTGTTTTTTTTTATTTTTTTGGCTTTTTATGGTTATCAACAAATATTGTTTTTAATCTAATTTTTACACTGCTTTTGTGTTTATTATTTTTTATTTAACTAAAACTAACCATTATTAAATAAGTAATAAAAAAATATGAGGTCTGTAAATCACGAAGCAACAAAGAATTCAAAAAAAACTCGCCTTCTTTTTTAAAAAAAATGCCTTTAGTTTGCTACACATAAATGTTTTAACACTTGTTATAATGAAATAAATAAATAAATAAATAAATTTTACAATAATTTCTATTGAAGCTTTAAATAGTAATTAAGAATATTTATTATTTTTTCTTTTTTCAACTTTTCTTCTCAATCGATCCATTATTTTCGTCAAGCACCTGTAAAAATTCTTCTCCACAACGCCTCCCCCTGTAATTGCGTCATGAAGCGTGAATTTTCCGCGTTGAAATGGGCCATGAAAGCGATCCGTTGGTCTAAATACGTCTCTGTTACTGTACTGGCGTCACGCTAGCGACGCCCTTGCTGCCGGAATTCTCTGGTCGAGTGTTGTCCTTATCTAACCCGAGGGATCCCACATAGACTCCCGGCGCAAAAGACTAATCAATTTCAACAGCCGCACGAGGCGTTCACCATTCATTTTTGTTAAGTTTCAACGACGACGACGACGACGACGTCGTGGGTTGTTGGAGCCGGCATCCGCGTGACACGCATTTTTGCTTATTTTCGGACGCGCTTTGGACACGACCCCGACGCCAAATAAATCAAATCGATAAGCAAATCCGATCAATCGCCAGGACCTAGCGCAGGGACGGACTGGGGACATGAGACTCTAATCAGTTATTAATAATTCATTGAGGGGTAGTGATCAGGGTTTATAATGAGTTGAGAAATGCGGCTCTACAACATTGAATTATTGGACCAAAGTGACGCAGCTTTCTATTTTGTATTGCTCGTAATTTCAAAATATCCAGTGACTTAATGGCAATATCGCATAATTCTGGTGGAGTAGAGTAGAAGTTAATTTTTTAAAACTTATTTTGCTAAAACGCTCGCTACAAAATTAAAAAATACTTAACGTCTAGTGCCATAGCTAGAATCTGGCAGTAGAGGCACAAAGCTAGTAAAATATCTGCTCCAGCTTCTAAAACTAGTAATTATGTCACATTTGCTGTCTTGCAAAATTATAAAAGTGTGACATTCTTAACCATTAATTTAAAAGTTTATAAAATAAATGTTTCCTTTGGCATCAAATTCGTGAATTGTCGTTTCCGGCTCCCAGTATTTCAGAAAAATTGCTTTGTACTTATTTATTTAAATAAAAATATCATAAAAAAATATTGTTTTTAGCTTTTGAATTTAGTAAAAAATTGGCTCCAGTTTTAACATTAGTACGATGTTACCTTCGGTGTCCAGAAACCCCCTTGTCTTGGGTTCTCAAAATTTTAAAAAAATATTTCATTTTTTCTTATAAATTTAAAAATTAATAAGAAGTGTCGTTTTTTACTTCCAAATTGCTTTTCTTCTAATTTCTAAAATTACTAAATGACACCTACAGTTTCTCAACTTTGTCTTTATTTTGTTATAAAAATTAATTACTTTAACATTGCTTGTGTTTTCTAAAATTAATAAAATTTAATTTTCGCTTTTTTAAATTAATAAGAAGTTGTTTCCTACTCACAAAATTAGAGAACAATGCCTTTTTTGTCTTTAGGTTTTTTGAGTTTCTGAAATTAGTGAAATTTTGCCTCTGACTATTATTAAAAGTAGTAAAATGTTAATCGTGAAGATAGAAAAAAACAGTATTTGTCGCCATTAATTGAAAAACGGTTAACAAATATCGTTTTGAGCTTCCAAAATTGCTTCAATATTAGTTTCATTTTCTAAAAAAAGGCTTTTGCGCGATTGGTTGTTTTTATCAGTTTACTGTGTCTGTTTCCACGACGGTGGGTTGCTATTACTGGTTGCTACGTATAACAAAACGGTAAGTAATTTACTTACCGTACAGTGAACGGTAAGCAATTAGATCTAAAAAAAAAACAATTTTGCGATTTATTTATTAAAATTAAATGTACAATTATTATAATTAATAGTAGTAATACCACTCGCATTTGAGTTTCTAGTGTTAATAGACAAACTTTCCGACGTAGAAGTCCCAGGTTGTTGTTTGTAATAGTCCACCAACATCGCTGTGTAAAATTTTATGAGCAAATTCAATTTTGTTTTGGAGGGAATCTTCCACGTAACTCTCGGCCACCGTTGATGAACGCCACCCACCATGTCTTTTTAGTCCCAACACATCAACTCCGTTATTCTATTCGCCAAAAGTGTAGCCGATGTGCGTCGAAACGAGTGTCCAGTAAAACCTTCAGGGGTTTGCAACTTCAAATACTTTGCAATTTTTGACGGCCAGCCTCCAATTGTGCCTTTTCCTGTAACTTGTCTAGTGCATTTGCCATTTCGATAGTTCAGAAATAAATGATCTGACGTTGGGTTGCTTGGTTGAATTCTTATGTATTTTCGAAGTATTTCCAAATAATGAACTGCTTCATTTTCTTTATTAATAACTGTGAACGTTCGCTGAATATTCGTTTTTGTATTTGGAATATTTACTATAAACATTTCTTCATGTTCTTCTATGTCACTCATTTTAATATTGTACAGTTCCTCTCGTCTACAAGCGCCCGATACTCCCAATATCATTGCTACCTGCAAATATATTGTTTCCTTAGAACTCAGATGTACCACCTCATCATCTATAATATACCGTTTGAATAAAAAATTGTTCGTCTGGTGCTTCATTCAAGAATTTTTCCATGTCTTCTTTGGTAAAAATTTTAGCCTTCGTAGGCCGATATCCAATATTTTTTCTCTTAAGATAAGCAATTAATGTAGCAAACTTAGAAATATCGATAGCATCATGGAGAAAAATTGTACTCTTCAGCATAGAATACTCCGCCCATAAACTGCCTGGGGCCTTCAAGTGTTCACTTCTCAACACAAAATACGCTAATAAGCTCTTTTCATTTACAGAAATCTTCTTTGCTTCACGCCATTCCTTAAACAACTTGTATGTCTGTTCATATCGGGTTTTAGATTTTTCTGGAATTATTGCCGAACATCCTTCTTGCCAAGCGTCTTCTAAATCATCCGGTAGATCATCACAATCGCTCATATTTGCATCGAAAACGGAGTCACAAAACAGAACTATGTAGGAATGATTGTATCAAAAAGACAATTTTACTTGTTTGGAACAAAACCATAGCAACCATCGAACAGCCACCCAAAGTTTTCAGTTTCAATCTTCCCAATTATCACAAATGTATTGATTATTATTAAATTATTATTATTATTATTCTAGAAACTCCAATAGCGCAAAAAACGTTATAAGCATGTCGAACGTTAAGGATTACTGTTCTCAGACAATAATTGGAGTCGTCGCTTCGCTCCTCCTCCAAACAATTGTCTTCGAACGGTAAGCATTCCTTACCGTTCTCCATACTTAATATACTATTCTTAATTTTTATTGATATAAAAACTAATAAAAACTTCGCTTTCGCCTCCGAAAATTGATAAAGTTTCGATCTTGAATTTCTAAAACTACTAAATGTTGGTTCCAGTTTCTAAACTATTTAGTAAAATATAGTCTCGGGTTTGCTCCAGCTCTTACAACTCGAAAACGTTTTCTTTTAAATTTAAAATCAGAGGAAAATTTTACCCTCTTTGACTCCAAAAATTTGGAAAACAATGTCGTTTTTGCTGTCTTCATTAATATAAAAATTGGTATAAAATATTGCTACGACTTTAAAAATAAGTGAAATTTTGTCCCCTGTTTTTCAAAGTTAGGAAAATCTCATTTTCGGCTTCCAGAAGAAAAAAAAAAGGCATCTTTGTTGTTATAAAAAAAAACAAATGTCATTTTTGTCTTTAGTGTTATAAAAATTTATAAGAAATGTAACACATAATTTTTCAAAAATTAGTAAATTATTTCTCTTAGTTTTCGAAATTAGTAAATAAATATATTGGTTCTGCCTCATAAACATGTAGCCGACGGCTAACAAATATTTCCTTTAGCTTTTGAAGTAAATAAAATTTCACTGCCGACTTTCAGAAATACTAAAATATCATCTTAGGTACCTAACATTTGAAAACAAAATCTTTTTATTTTTATTAATTTAGGGGTAAAAATTAATAAAAGTCATCTCCTCCGGCATTTAAAACGCTATTTTCAGCTTTTAAAGTTATTAATAATTAAAAAACTGATAAGTGATAACGAATATACTTAAATATTCCTAAAATTATAAAAATGGTTTCTCCGGTTTTCAAAATTAAAAAAGAATGACATCCTACTTTTCTTCATCGTTATCCAAATTAATAGAAAATGTCGCCTTCGACTCCACAAATTGCTAATGTAAAACTATAAAAAATGTTTGTTCTGTCTACCAAAATTCGTAAAATTTTAGTTTCGGCTTTCAAATTTGATAAAATGTCATTTTCGGTTACCAAAGTGTAGACAAAGTAATATTTTTGTTGTTATTAATGAAAAACTGCTAAGTTTAATTTGGCTTTCGGCTCTAAATATTAATAAAATATTGCTCTCATCAGTTTCTAAAATTATAGAGTAAAATGTGGGGCAACTTACTTGAATACTTGATATGTTGAGCGCCAAAAAATAAAAATTTTAACTTAGGCAATGGTGCTCATCTGTTATTTATTAGTTTTAAATAAATTGTTGCTAACATCAATTGTTTAACACAAAGTTTACTACTTCTAAATAATATTAATTTTTCATTGCGATATTATGTTAAAAACGAAATTTTGCTGAGTCTGAACAAGCTATTTTTTATTATTTTTTTTTGATAGTTTTTCTCGGTCGTCAAGAGACGAAGGTTACCTTTTATTCAGTAGATTCTCATTCTCATTCTCACTGTAGGATTGTAGTATTAGAGCAAGAATGTTTCTAGTACTTGTTTTTTAATATACTATTCGCTATCGTCTTCATCATTTTTCTCTTTGCTTTTTCCAACATTATATTCAATTAGATTCTCTAATGTGGTCCGTGTTTTTACGAGAAAATAATGCTAAGTAAACCGACGTCAATGCTCGAAGGCATTAGAATAATGCCGGATTTCCTAAAAGTCATGTACTTCGAAAAAGACAATGGGCGAGCAACGCAATGAATAAAACACGTCTTCATTAATTTTTCCTCACATAATGTAAATATACAACGCCCGGTTTCCGTCAGGTCACCTACATACGTGCACCAGGTGATCGCCGCCACCGCCGCACCACTCAGTCACATCCTCTTTAAAGGACAATTCACCAAACATCGACATACGATCGAAACGAAAATTTAATTAGATATCGCACTTGGATGGATTAATTGATTTTTCTACAAAAGGGTGCAAGTTTCGACGAATTTCGAGGACCGGCGAAAGCTTCGCCTCACATAAAAAAGAGACGCGTCGCACAGATAAAGAAGCGAGGGAAATGACACAGATTTGGCAAGATACAAAAAAGTTTATTTCGCAGTATAAAAACAAAAGAAAAAAACAGGAGATTTAGACAAATATCGCACTTGCACTACAAGCAAATATATCGAGTGTATTAATATAAATTAGTAATATAGAGTCTTCAACTCTAACAGAATAATTTCAAGTTAAAATAATAGAAGTAGTATCTTCTTTTCCATAGAGAACTAAAAGAATTTGGGATTTAATTGGTTGTTATTAAAAATTTAAAAATTTGCAATATTAAATTACGGTAGTATCTCCTCGTATTTCTAATTTAATCGAAAATTTATGAGATGTATTAAAACAAAAGTCTATACTTTAATTCTATCTATAATATTTTTTTTTCTTTTTTTAATAAAATGTTGCTTTTGTCCATTTTGTTTTAGGTTACGAGTGGTGTTTTGGACATAAAAAAAATTGTTTTCGGGCGTCTTTTCGGAATGCTTTTATTCCTTCTTCAAAGCTGTTATTTTAATCATATCGTTACTTGATAGACGGGCAGTTGGAACAGACTTTGACTGTATTTACATTCTATCTGTTTTTTTATCATTTCAACTAAATAAAAAATAAATAAATGTAATAACAATGTCCTCACTAATAATTTTTTTTAACAAAAATGGTGTGTATTCAAGGAATTTGTGTAGTAATTTAAGGGAAAGCATGTTGTACATTACACACGGAGTGAGAGAAAATGTAC
Organism: Tribolium confusum; assembly: GCA_029207805.1. NCBI lineage: Eukaryota > Metazoa > Arthropoda > Insecta > Coleoptera > Tenebrionidae > Tribolium > Tribolium confusum. Next base: position 7,181,916 of record JALGAY010000004.1, read on the forward strand.
AATTCGCGGAATTCACAATATTGTCGTAAATCGTAATAACCGCTTTTAGCTTAAGTAGGAGGTCTTTGCTAGTAAAATTTACAATGTAAATTACTATTTCTATTTCTCATGAAAAAAAGATACCAACAAACTGACAGTTTACCCAGGTATGTCAATTTTTGCAATCTGCTATCGTCCAGATCACCAATCAATACAACACGTGACTTATGTTTTTTACATTAATATAAAATGTTAAAAATGCACTCAGAACAACCCAAATTGTTTCAGTAGTAACAGAGATTGACTGTTACTGTTACTTAGATTATATTAAAATTTCAATTCGCCTTTAGTTGTCAAACTTAAAAGTATTAATTAAATAGGTCTCTTCTACGCACTGTTTGGTGATCTGGACGATACAATTCAGTTATTTGCTAAAGTAACGAGAGTTATAAGAAAGACTAATTTGCGGTGTTAATAACTGTCACCTGTGGCTTTTAATGGTTAAAATGTTGTTTAATTGTTTAGCTTTTAATTAAATATAAATAGTAATAAGAATACAAGAAAAATAAGCATAATACTTTCTACTTATTAATTTCTGTTCCTATTTTATTAACCTTTTTGTCAAAATCTTCTTTTATTCTTTTTTAAATTCATTAACCTTTTTATCTTTTTCTCTAAATTTTTTTGAACTTCTAAAAACTTCTCGAATTTTTTTTTCACCTCTGGTACGTCTCTTTGAAAAGCATCTTGCAAATTGTCAAATTTCTCTAAAATATTTTTTGTTCTTCTGGGGATCGTTTTCCGAAGCTTTTTAAAAGTTTTTTTGCCTTATGCTTTATTTCCAGTTGATGGCCTTTTGCTTTATTTCCAGTTTTTTTTAATTCCTGTATATTCTTTCAGTATATTTTTTATTCTTTTTCTTAATTGTTGTTTATCAAGCTTCTTTAGAATTGTTTTTTATGTTCTTTAATCTTCTTTAACTCTTTTTTTTCTAATCATCGTTTTTCAAATTCTTCTTTTTCTTTTAGTTGTCGTCTCTCATATTTTTTTCTTCCAAACGCCGTTTTGTAAGCTTTTCCACAATAATTGTTGTGTTTTCAGAATTGTTATTTGCATTTTCAGAACCCTTTTTTGTTGTTCTTTTTTGTCTTTTAACTTCTTCCAGAATTTTTTTTGCTCTTTTAATCGTCCTTTCTCATACTCATTTTCATCCGAACTTTGCTTATCAACATCTTTCAAAATTTTCTTTTGTTTTTCCAGAATTATTTCTTGCATTTTTAGGACCTTCTTTTGTTCTTCTCTTTCTTCTAAAAGTACTTATCCGAGATCTTTCAGAATTTTCTTAAGTTTTTTATCGTCTTCGTTTTTTAATTTTTTCTAGAATTTTCCGTTGTTGTTTATTTAGTTAAGTCGCCCTTTCTCTTCTTTTTGTTCGAGTTTCTCCAACAATAAACGCAGTTGTTCTTCCATTATTACCAACCGACTTTTCTTTGTCTCACCTTGATCTATCCGACCTATCTTTCGTCCACTTCTTCAAATCTCACTCTTAACACCAGTGCAACAAATGAGCAAAATCGGCTTCTTTTGATTTAAAGAGTTAGTTGGATTAATAATTAATAAGTAGGCATCTCTTCAGATCTGAACTAATTCGTAACACTATTTTTGCTTGTATATTTTAGGGCATATTTTAGCATGTTTTTTCCATTTTTTTAAGGATCAAAAGTGTGTTTGGGCAATTTACAGGTAACAAAAGATAAGATAAGGGTTATGAATGAGATTAGGCAAAACCAGTTCTAATGAAATTATGTTCAATTACAACTTTTTCAATTTGTAGATTTTTTAGGTAGAAGATCACTCTTTTTACGGATTTATTTGTAGTTAGAATATTAAGAGCATAATCTACGTATTTTTGTCCAGTTGTTTGAACTGCTTTTTTCCAATTGAACAGAAAATTAGAATTGAATTCAATAATTACAGAAAAGAGTTTCAATATTAACACTGAAATAACAAAAAAAAAAAAATAATCAATTTTTGAATAGGAGTCAAAAAACAAAATGTTCTAATTTCTTTTTTTTTTGTAAAAATTTCTGTCTTCAAGAATAGAATCAAAAGTTATTGTCCTAGCTTCATTTTCAAGATTTAAATCAAAGTAGTTGAGAATTCGTAATGAACGTTTTATTACATGGCAAAGGTCTTATTTACACTGGCACTGCAATCAAGTCCAGCAATTAAGCAGATGTTCAAATTCTGAAGTCTCAAGTCTTAACTCTGTTCTTGCCAACCTGCAAACCTCAAAACCTCTCTGAACAAATAAATATACAATATTCTCTCTCTGCTGCATCCATATTCAACACGACGATCCGTCTCTCGAGCTAACACTCCGGCCCTGACCGGTCCTAAAATATTGAATATTGACATGATGGAGTATTTATAGTGTTGGAAAACGTGCAAACTGGCCTCGGCATGTCGTACTAGTCAAAGCGGGCTTTCCACATTTCAGGCACGTCTCGATCCGCCCCGAAAAACTAGCCTCAAGACTGAATAAATGAATCTCGTGTGCATATCCGAATTTAAAATATGAGTCTGGGCCGCGACGGCATATTTAGCTACTCCTCCTGCTGCTGGTGCAAACGCCGACCGAGAACAGGTTGGCCGGTAAATGAGCAATAATAAAGCTGGGTAGCGTCGCGACGCTGCGGTGTGGACGAGGCGGCGCGTGTCTGACGCGTCTCGTGTCTAACAAGCGACCCACCCGGCGCCCCGCGTCAACCGCAGCACGGGGAACCCAAAACGGTGGCATCTAGTCGATTTTTTAAAGACGAAGTGACCATATGGGCAAAATATTCAAGTTTAGAAATTTACCAAAATATTAGTGTCGATGAGAGATTTGCAAAAATTGCGAAATTTGGACAGTTTTCAACGTTTTTAAAAAGAAAATTCCTGATTTTTTCGACAATTGGAACAGGATTAATTGGATTCGTGATTTATTACAGTTTGAATTGTTTTTATTTTAATTTGTGACAGATATTTGGAAAATTGCACGAAGTGTAATAGAAGAAATATAAAAAAATCAATAACTATTTTCGTTATTCTGGGAGTGTTGAAGAAAATGTAAATTGAATTTTTACTGGTTTCTAAGGAATTTACCAAAACTATTTTTACCAAAAATATTGTAAAAAAGCGCATTACATTTAGAAAATTTACATAGATGACAAAAAATTTTCTACATAGTGGCCCAACGGCCGCAAAACTAAATTTTATAGCGGACATCAACAGGCACATAAGCGAATATCGTGACCCTTAAAAAGACCTCAAACTCCCCAAATCATACCTTCTGCTGACGGTTGCAAAAAAGTAAATACAATGAGACTTCGATAACTCAAACCACAATCTGCCACTAAAAAAATCGAGTTGTCGGACCGATTGAGTCCGGCAAATATTTAAAAATAAGTAGAAATTGTGCCCATTGCCTTTTTATGTTTTTTTGATTTATATTATTATCCTTTTTATATTTTTTTTATTAATATAGTTTACAAATATTGTTACGGTGAATCATCGAGAACGAAGTTTCGAAAAGTTTCAAAGCGCTTCGGATGATTCATTATTTATAGAAACAGATGCTTGGAGAATAATTCTAGAATGCCGTGCTCTAGAAGGTAACCAATCACGAAACCAATATATAAACAGCGAGACTAACCGGGAGTTAGTGAGATAGTTAGAAACGAGTTTGTAAAGTGTAAACACAGATAGTGGATGGAAGCACGGAAAAGACTAAAGTAATTTGTACTGTGTTTAATTAAGTTTGTCGTGTAATTATTAATTTTGGAAAATAAATTTTGAGTTTTGAAATTCAGACCGCGAATTTAAATTATCCAAAGTCGTAACAATAAGAATAGAGAATTCTCAAAATCGCTGGCAAATTTTGAATTCGATGATTGTGTTTGATAGCTATTTGCTACACTTTAAATAGCAACGACGAAAATGGAAACAACTACATCCCAGACTCCATTCTGGTTTGGCGGTTTCACCAGTTAATAAATAAGCTTAAAGCTAACGCTGTTAAAACAATAAAAAGAGCGTTATAATAAGACAGGACTATTCACTCTCGCAGCCAACCGTCTGCTTTAACTATTATGAGTTTAAACGTAAGAAAAGAGGCTGAGAGAGAGAGACGCACTAAGCTATTCTTAATACTTTTTATATTTTTTCATTAATATGAATTATAAAAATATTTATTTTTATAATTTTATAAGAGCGTCATCTAAAAACATCGCTGACAAGTTTGGGGTTCGATTTTTGTGTTTGATAGCTCTTTGCTACACTTTAAACCACAACGACAAAAATGGAAACAACTACCTTCTGACTTTGTGCAAATTCAGGGTTCCTTTGAAGCCAATAATTTATTTTTCCTATGTACAAATATGTACACAAATACAACAATAAATAAACAACTCGATATTTACACTACAATCGTCGTCGCTTTAATTACATCGCTCACTTTACTTGTTTGTCTGGTTCTTGCTAACTGACTGATTAAGTCCCAGTTAGTCCCTCTTCTTATATAATTGAACATCCTTGCTTGAATGTGCCAAATGTTTCGTGACCTTGCTAGATACAATTAGAAATGATGACTAATTCTTCTCGATCGTATTTTCTCAAACTTTCTTTCTATTACTTGTTATTTTAATAGCTCAAAACAATATAAAACAAGACTACTCACTCTCACAGCCAACCGTTTACTTGACTATTATGAATGGGGCGTCAAAAAGAGTCTGAGACGCAGTCAGCTGCTCTTAGAAGCGAAACATAAAAGATGAAAATTTAAGTTTCAATAATAAGTTTCAATAAAGATTAAAAATACTAACACACAGATTAAATTCTTTAAATTTCTAATATTTAATAATAAAAAAATACTAAAACACATAGAAATTCAGAATGTCTCTAAAATTTACAAGCAAGGCATATTTATAAAAAGCGCTATATTGCGGAACTCAAAAAAATCTTTCAAAATACTATCATTTCAGTTTTCATTCCAAATAATCTCAATATCAATTTTTTTTCAGATGCTCTGGAACTGTCAAAAAATTATTTTTTGATGTGCATTTTGCTCTTTTTTTAATAAATGACCTAATAAATAATAATGGTCAAGCCATATTTAAAGATTTTATTAACTATGTCTAAATTTAAACACATTTTTCTTCAGACTCTGTTGTAAAAATTGGACAATATTTTAGACAAATTAAGCCTAAACTTTTTAAAAATTGTAATGGAAGTGCTAAAGCAAAATTTTACGATTAATAAATCTTTTTAAAAATCTTAAAAACTACTGAAAAATTAGAATCTTTGTAATATTTTGATTTTCTTCTGAAATCGGTGTTTTTCACCTACTTTTAACGAAAATGAATCTTAAAATGCTCTTAAAATGTAAACAGAAAGTATCTTTTTTGCCCTAAGACAAAAAATTTCATTTTAATAACACTTGCTTATCATTTTTGCTTCTTTTTTAGCATTGTTACGTAATATACTATTTTAACATAAAGTAATCCGGTTTAAAATGTTTCAAAATTGATTTAAATATTTTTGTTAAATATTTATGTTATCTTTTATTTAAAAACATTTTTGAGTTTTGTTTGCGGGCAGGGTTTAAGAAGGTTTTATCCAGTCCTTGCAGTAAAAATCTAGATATTTATAAGATAACTGAATGTTACATGTACATTATTGTTTATTTATGTTTGTTTAATGTGCTTGTTTTATTTTATGATGTGCATTTTGTTTTGTTGTCGTTATTGATTATAGATTTACTCTTATTTTGTTAATTTTCCATTTCTTAAATGATTGATTTACTGCGGGACACAAATAAATGTTTCCTTCTATAAAAATGTAGTTATACAATATAGTTTTGTCACACTCGCTCAACTTGAACCCTCATGCAGTCACGTCTCAAAGAACTTTGCCGCCATTTTGTCAAACACAACGTAGGGTTCCTTTCCACTGGACGATCACAATCTCTGGCCACTTTTTATTAGAATTTGAATTTAACACGCAATTTTTAGTTTACGATGGTAGGTATGGCCTCTTTGTAAATCATTTTTAAAGTAGATAAGCAAAATTTTGATTTCTGTACAAAATTAGACTTTCTAGAATACTTCGTTTGAATATCTACTAAAAATCTGGGTCCTACTAATAGTTTTTCCAAGAATTATGTGAACACATGAAAAAAATCTTTTGAAGGAACGAAAAGAAGCCAAAAATTGAAGTGACGATTTGGGTCTTCTGCTTATGTTCTTATTTCTCTTTTTCTTCAATATCTCGGTTATCTTTTTACTAAATCAATCCAAGTCAAAAAATTCTTAATCCCTATTCTTTTCTCTATCATTTGCCATCAAAAAATTTCGTTTTTGTTATTTCGAAAATCGCTTCCTTTTTTGAAACATTTTGATGGTCACCGATCGGATCCGTTGGTGTGATGTGGCGGTGTCGGCACGCGACTAAAGCATCGCCCGTCCCCCGCACTCGATCCTCTGCTACCGCACGCGCCACCACCCCCCTATTCTGCCACCGCCAGCTCTCACACTCACCGCCGTTCATTGCTCGGCTCGTGGTGCGGCAGTTCGCCTCGTAGCATGACCGCGAAGAGCAAGCGAGCGTCGGAACCGCGCCGAGCGAACAAACCCCTGATGGAGAAGCGGCGTCGAGCGCGCATCAACCAGAGCCTTGCCGCCCTGAAAACCCTCATCCTCGACACCGCCAAGGCGGACAACACCAAGCACTCCAAGCTGGAGAAGGCCGACATCCTGGAGCTCACCGTACGCCACTTCCAGCGCCACCGCAGCCTCGACGTCAAGGGGGTCAACCAGTACAAGGCGGGGTATTCCGACTGCGTCAGAGAGGTGCAGCGGTACCTGGACACGCCGGACGCCCAGACGATGACGGTCATCGACGCGGGGGTCAAGCAGCGGTTGTTGCGACACCTGGATAACTGCGTCGCGGAGGTCGACGTCGATATAAGGAATGCAGGCGCGTCTGAAGAACGGCTGCAGCCTCCAGATTCTACTTTGGAGGAAGTGAATAACAACCAAAACCAGCAACCGAAAGAGGAGGCTCCGAAAGTGGGGAAGAATTACGATGGGAATTTTGTTTTGTTACTTCCGGAGCATTATCTACAGTTGGCTAATGCTCTAGGGGTTAATCTTAGGAACAGTGAAGAAGCAGGGGCTTCAACGGGGGAAAGTAGCGATAGTGCAAAACAGTCAAGTGGGGAAAAACCATTGGATTTTAGTAAAAGTAATGACAATTGTGATATGTGGAGGCCGTGGTGATTTTTTTTTAATGACAGAAGTGTTGATTGTTGACTTTCTAGTCTTATTTTCAAGACTTTAAGCTCTGCTTCTATTTTATAAAATGGTTGCTTTATTGTCTTAGATAAATGTCTGATGTAAATAAAACTGTAAAAATCGTACTGAATTTGTTGAATTTAAATTGTAAATTTGTAAATGGACTTATTGTAGATATTGGAAAAATAAATGATTTAAAAAAAAGTTTTTTACTTAAAAAAAAAACTTTCTGAAAAACACCTATTTAAATTAATAATTTTATCTATGACTGCTTTGGTAACTGCGTATTACATATATTGAATATTTGAGTGAAGTAAAGTGATATATAATCACTAGTGAAGTAATATAATAAAAATCCACTCTTTAAATAATTCGTTTTAATTTCAAACTCAATCTTAATTACATGCTATTATTGTTATAAATATTAATATCACAATTTTCACACCTATTTATAGTAGGACAAGCCATTTCTGATACATTTTTTTCGATAACAGCTGTCGATGCAGTAGTTCAGTTTTAGTATTTTTGTCACTCAGAATTTTTTATTAATTTGTTTTTTATTTTCTTCTCCCGTTTCTATATACCCCTTCGCCACTGTGATCGAACGCTACCCCTCATAACGCTTCACTGTTAAAAGATCAGCTCCCGAATTTGCAAGTAACGAAGTAGATAAGCGTCTATAACAATGTCCTGTAAATCCTGCCGGATTAGGTAACTGAAGAAAAGTAGCAAATGTATTTATACCAACAGGTAATTTTATACACCTCTGGTTTCTGTATCCTAAAAAACCGTTCACTACCTGCCTTATTAGGGCGAAGTGCAGCATATTTTCGAATTAATTCTAAGATGTTAACGTCATCAATTCCACTTGACGTAATAAAAAAATTTCTGGATATTTTTGTTTTAGTGTTTGATATTAGAATGTGGAAGCATTGTCCCTGATCTTTGACATCTTCCAAAAGCATGTTGGTAAGTTCTTGGATCGTATAAGCTCCACCAACTCTAATAATTAAAGCAATTTTGAAATTAACATTACTTAGTAAAAATAATTTATGCATAAAAAGAGTACAGTACGCTCATTAACAAAAATTTATCGTCATTTGCTTCTTGTAAAAATTTGCTAATATCTTATTTAGTGAAAATTTGCGATTTTTTAGTACGATATTCTCCAGATTTTCTTTTCCGAAAGACGATTAAATGCACGGATTTACTGATGTCAACAATCTTCTTCATTTCCATTATTGTTCTAATCATAGAATAAAATGCCAAAGACTCGTTGATTTATACTGTTTTGGTAAATGATTAAAATATGCAAGTAGAACCTTCTCATGTGTAATAATTTTTCTCGTCGCATCATGAACTGAACCGTTGAAAAGCCATCTTCTACTTTTTTTTGGACTTCTCTGGCACCAAGAAAGAAGCAGCATTTGTAGCCGCTTCTTCGATATCAGAAAGTAAACTTTGTTTACAATTTTCTTATTTTTACCACAAAGCACATTTTTACTGATTATCATAAAATGGCAAGCTTTGTTTAAAAAATTGTAAGCGATTGCCATAGTGCTTACTGAAAATATCCATAGCTCACCTTACTTTTGATGTAAAATAGGAGTTATCTGCAGCATTAAATTTACGATTTTCTTAAATTTTTTGTAGTCATAGATAAAGTTTTGTTATCATACGTGGGCTAGAGCACATTACAGTAACTCGTGTGTTACAGATACACGTGCTAACGCCCTCGTTATCTGCAATCTACACACTTGTTGTGTAATGATGCTTCTATCCCACTAATAATATAAATAACTATTACTTGCTAATTTATTTCACAATGAAATATATCTAGTGGAAAATGGTAGGAGTAAATTTAAAGGGACTGACCATAATCACTGTCTTTATAGTATAGCCCATAGTCATAATTACTACAGTAATCAGCTGCTATATACATTAAATAATGCTCGTGGTACATATAACGTTTTGCTTTGTCCTGCTGTTTTCAATAATTTTTGTGGAGCTTCCTTAATTTTGGGGCAACGCATACCATTTTGTTGATTCGTGAATTTTGAGACACCTCGTATACCACGCTGCTCTTATTACCTATTGCCTTTAACAGATCAATATTCTCAATTAATTATTTCATCGTATAGTGTCCATAACATATGCTATAAAAATGATTTACAGTTTATTTAATTTCATTTTATAATATGTAGGAGTAGGTATTAATAAAGAATTTATTATTTTTTAAAATTAATGTTGATTAAATAAAAAATATATTTTAAAATTTTATTACGTATTTTTTGGCCAAAAAATTCAACTCATTAAACACAAATAGATTTTTTGCGTCAAACAACCAATTTTTTATATTTTTTTAGATTTTTGAAAAGTGTTGATTACTAATGGCGCAAACGAGAGATTTTAAATAAAATATCTTTTTGTAGTTTCTGGAGAAAGGCCAAATGACCTAAACAAATTTGCTAACACGTAGAATTAAGTTTAGTAATTTAAAAAGTGATACCAAACAGAGCAAAAATTCTGTTTTTTTATACATTACTTTCTGAAATAAATGCGTTGTTAGATAAAGAAAAAAATATTTGTTGTGTTAAATATCTAGTGCTTTTATTTCTTTATTTGCCTTTTAACCTGCATCAATAAAACATATCTAAAATATAAATGGGTAACACTCGCGCTGATAATATTCGATATGCACCCACTTAATAATTCAAAATCGGCCATTAAATGTCGCGTCAATACCGCACCACATTCTCTTTTTAATTTCGTCTCTTATTTTAATCAAAATTTTAATAAAACGTCCGTAAGCAAAACATATTAACTTTTTTCCAAGCACAATTTATAATTTTAAGTTATTATAGAAGATGACGCTTCATTATTTATTTTAATTGCATGCGACCAGCAATACCGCTCCGGAATCTTTTAAGGTCGATTTTAATTAAAGCGCATCAAATTTAGACTTTTAAAGCAAATATTTTTAACAAAATATATCCAAACAATGTATGAGAGTGAGAATTTTTGCTTCATTTGGCACGAAGTCGATCTAGGGAATGTCCTCAGGGTTGATTAAGTCGTGTGGTGGTGGCTCTCCGGACGAGGATTCTACAAATTTCTAATTTAATCATACCCGGACTCGAAACAACCCTCAACTAATAAATTATTTTTTAATCCAATACGTAAAGGTTAGGGATAATTAAGACTAAATTACTTCTAAATTTGCAATAAATAAAATCAAAAAGAACATTTTTAATTAGATAAAATGCATTTTTAAATATGTATGTATAACAAAAAGTTATTAATCAACAAGTTTGTTGTTAAAGTCGAAATTAATTAGTTCTAATTAGCTAACAAAAACAAGTTAATGAAATAATTATTTTGTTATGAAAAATTTAAAATTGCAACTATACACTGTGATCAACAAACACTGATTGATACAAAGTTACTAGATTTTTTTTTGACAAGTTGTCGGTTCGTTAAGATTACCTATACAGGTTATATCATGTCTTACACCTATCAAGAAAATACCAAATAAAATCTTATAATTAACCTATTTTCAATAACAATAATAATTTCATTAAATAATACGATGGAAATAAAGCAAATAGAAAAACGGAAACTAAATTTAACTATAAAACTAGGTTTTGTTTTTGCAACATTACCTGTATTTAAAATACGTTTCACAATTTGCATTCAGTCTTGTTTAAACACGATTCACAGGTTTTTTTAAACATGATTTACAGTCTTTCTTGACTGTTTTTAGAAAAAAAAACCGTCTTCTTTGTCTAACATTAGCTAACATAACGTTTTTCAATGGCGGTTAATAGAATTTTGACTAAATTAAAACAATTTTATTTGGTCAATACAATTGCAATCAAAATTCGTAAAGCAAATCTATATTTTTTTATACCAAGGAATTCACTCTGTAGATTTGTTCCAATCTGTTTTATTTCTAGGATGATCGTAAACATTTACCAGAGTTGTAAAGATCTTGGAAAACATTTTTTTTAAATTTTGTTTTACGAAGCAATCTTATTTAAGCGATTATTACCAAAGCGATTTATGTTTGGTTGAGAACTTGAAAGTTGTAAATAATTCTAGGCAATGGCATTCAGAACAAGCCTCTAAACCTAATTTTTTTATTGGAATTATGTACGACTTAAGACACATTCTCATTCTTTCGTAGATAGACAATACGAAAGGTTTGTTTTCACTGGTTTGTTTTCAAACGTCATGGATTCATTGTCTTATTTTTTATTATTTACATCGTGGGATTTAAAAGGATAGAGTAATATTTCAACAAAAAATACAGTACCCCAAATAATTTAATTTTGCGAAAATAAATGTTTGTCTTAACTCAACTAACAAAATTATAACTTTCAAGTTAATTATTACAAAAGCTATAACAAAAAAAAAATCTACATAGAGCATCTATAGGTTTTCAGCTATAAAGCAATTTAACACAAGTTACCTCTATACCAAGTTGCACCGTTTAGGAGCTAGAGGGCGCCAAATTTAGAGCTTGAAATTCGTTTTTACGTTTTATAAACGTAAATATTTAGAAAACGTTATGTTTTAGTGGAATTTTGCGTTTTTACTTTTTTATTCCGGGGTTAATAACACAAAAAGTTGGATAATTTAATTTCATAATAATCAATTAAGCGGTTTTTGAGATATACAAAAAAAATACTTTTCTATACCCAACTTTAAAAGCTCGTAATTTTGTTATCACTTGAGATAAGACAAAAATGTCAAAATTAATAAGCCGATGTATATCAAACGTAGTTTGTATATAATGATGAAGGTCTGCAGTGATGTAGCCGAGCATATTGATATCTTTTCTGTAAATTTAACGAATTTATTGTTGGTTCACAATTCCTAAAGCCAAACAGTCTAAAAATGGTAGTTTTCATCTTGTTTATTTAAGTACTTACATTAAATACCTACTTCAAGAAATCGTTTGTTCAAAATTTTAACAAAATCTGTTATTTCGAACTTGTTGGTGGCGAAAATGACAAAAATATCTTCTACATATAGGGTGCTCAGTGCTATTTTGAGATAAATGTGAAAAGTATTTAATAAAATCTTTTCATTTAAATGCAATAACTGATTTTCAAATATATTGTATAATTTTGATGTTATTAAACAACTTTCTTATAGCACTAAAAAATTTTTACTTTTATTCAGAGCAATAGTCCATCAATAAATTTACAAATTAACATTAATACATAGTAATGTATTTTAAACAACACTTTAGTATCAAAAGATAATAACAAAACATATTTTAACATTATTGTTTTAATTATAAATTGGTTCATCGTTGATTTTTTCTTCAGCAGCACAAAATTTATTCACAACAATATATAGATTTGTAACAAACAAAAATTGTCTTTTTAAAATGTTTTTTAAAACAATTTGCTGTCAAAACCTATATCACCGTTTAGAGAATTAAAATACATTTCAAATAAGGACGCTGCAGAGGCAAAAGACTTGATATAAGAAAGACAAATTACGGCTGAAAGGTTGTCCCCTTTAAATCAAAAATTAACATGTTCCAGAGAAATTGTCAAAACATAAAAATTAAAAAATATATGAATTTTATTCCATACTTTACATACGCACTAGGGTGGGCCAAAAAAATTGAATATTTTTTATGCTTTAATATTTTTTAATGCTTTTAAAAGATGAGCTCTTAATTTTAATAGCAAAGATTTCCTCATCTCAGTTTTCTTTTTTTCTTTAGTTCTATTTGGCAAAATCTATATCTAGTCACTACTTGACCGTAGGAAAAGATTCTGTTTACATTTTTTGTAGAAAATTAAATGCGCTAAAAAAGGTATCTTACATTTTTTTTTATATGTTTTACTGTTTAGAAGATATCAAAGGTCAAAGTTTGAAGAATTTAATAAAAATATCTTTTTTACTTCTACATTTTATAATTTATAGATAAATAAATATTAGAAAATGCGCAAGATATAGTTTTGTAGGAAATTAAACGCTCTACAAAAAAGTTTTTTGTGGTTAATCAATTACTTCAAACATTTAAAAAAAATTGAGGTTTTAGTCTCAAATTTTGGTTTTTAAAATGCGAATATCTTCTAAGTGGTTAGAGTAATCGATTAACCACAAGAGACGTTTTTTTGTAGAGCGTTCAATTTGCTACAAAACTCTGTATTTTGCATTACTTAATATTCATTTATCTACGAGTTATAAAATTTAGAATTAAAAAGAAATTTTTGTTAAATTCTTCAAATTTTGACCTCTGATATCTTCCAAACGCTAATAGCTATAAAAAAAATTGTAAAATACTTTTTTAGAGCGTTTAATTTTCTAAAAAATATGTAAATAAAATTTTTTCCCACAATTAAGTAGTGACGAAATATGGATTTTGCCAAATAAAATTAAAGAAGAAATAGAAAACTGAGATGAGGGAGTCCTTCCTATTAAAATTAAGAGCATTTTTAAAGAACATTTTTTAAAGATGCCTAAGTACGAATTTTTCAGTGTCGGAAGTTAAAAAAAATTCGATTATTTTGGCCCACCCTAATACGCACCTGTATATTAAAATTATTAACATTTTACCAAAAAGAAATTTGTTGAGTTGGGCGGAGAGTTTTAAATTTTGTTTGTATTAGCGTCTTTAAGATTTGTACTACTAGTTTTCAGCTTTTTGCGAATTATTCTGAAGTAAAATTTTTATTTTAACCAGATCAAATTCGTGTTTTACACTAACTTTTGTTTAATAATTCGCTTTTAAATAAAATGTTAAATTGTTCTAAGGATGTTAATGTAAAGTTTACACTGTATTTTAGTCAATTCTTAAAAATTATGCCGCTCCAATATGATACAGATTTGCAAACTTTGAGCCTTCCTATCTTAAAACTCCTTGAGCTTATTTCGTTAACTAAACACCCTGTAAGTTAAAAATAAAAACCATATATTATTTTTCCAGAGAATAATACTGGATGAATTAAGATTGTTATTTTCTTTTGCAACAATTAGAAAGTCGTGATTTTTGAACTAATTAACATAGTGTCAAAAAAGCGAAAAAAAAGGGGTAATCTTTCCCAATCGTTGCGTAATTAAAGTCATTTTTTTAAATTCTTTTTTTTTTTTAAAAGTGAGCTACGAAAGAAGAAAATGAGTTCCCCACTGCAGTGCCGTCCTGTTCTCAAAAATTTCCGGAAAATTAAAAATGTTTTTGGTGAGCTGAATATTCTTTAATGAATTTTAATTTCGACAATACAAATTATTAACATTGGTCTAAAATAAGCATTTTTTTGCTTATTGATTTATAAATACTTTTAAATTATTTATACTAGATTCTATTCCTTTTTTTTTTGTAATATTAATAATAACTATTCTTCCAGACTTTTTTTATTTTTTGAGTATTTTTAATTATCGACAGAATAATTAAAATTCAAAAAAAAATGTGTTTTAAAAAGATTAGTGCCCTCTAAAAGTCAGTAGTGAAAATACTCCTGAAAATTCTCAATCCCTACTTTACCGACTTTTATTCTAGAAACCAATCTCAGACACCACAAAAGGAGAGAACACAATATGAAATAAACAAGTCAGAAAAAGATCAAAAATAAAGCACATGTTATTTTATCAGAGCACGAACCTCGTGTGCTTTTGATAACCTGCATTAGAGTTTCTCGTGTTTGCCGGCAAGTTTCTAGAACCTTCTAAGACTTAATTCCACTCAATTACACACAAATAATTTTAAAAAATGGTAAGTAACTCAATTTTAATTGAAATGACGCTTTAATATTCCATAAATTAGTCTGGAGCTGCCAAACGTCTAATTCCCCTTTTCGACCGTGTCCTAATCAAAAAAGCTGAAGTTGTTACAAAGACCAAAGGCGGAATTGTAATTCCTGAAAAGGCCCAAGCTAAGGTTTTGCAAGGGACAGTTGTGGCTGTAGGACCTGGTGCTAAGAATAACGTAAGTGGGTGACACTCTAAGGATTTTTTAATTTACTTTCTGTCTTAATAGAACGGTGATACTGTTCCCTTGAGTGTCAAAGTTGGAGACAATGTCCTACTTCCAGAATATGGGGGCACTAAAGTAGATCTTGAGGAAAATCAGGAATATCATCTCTTCAGAGAATCAGATATTCTGGCCAAACTCGCGCAGTAAAACCGACTTTTGTACTTTTTATAATTTCGTTACATTCTCTATGAGAAATCTGATGTAAATTTAAGTTATCAACCTCGGTTTTGCTATGTTATGATCTGTGATAACTTAAATTACACAGACGT
The DNA here is from genome assembly GCA_029207805.1 of Tribolium confusum. NCBI lineage: Eukaryota > Metazoa > Arthropoda > Insecta > Coleoptera > Tenebrionidae > Tribolium > Tribolium confusum. The sequence continues at coordinate 7,197,494 of JALGAY010000004.1, forward strand.
GTTATTTTCAGCAGAATTGAACTGTTAACTGTCTGAAAATGTGTTGTTTTTGTAGTCATCTAGTTTAGGTTATGTCGTGAAATTTCCAAATATATTTATATAAAAAAAAATTTGGTATTTCGATTTTTTCCCTTTAATTTTTTTTTTATTTCAATAAATCAATGCGCCAAGCCTCCTCTGCGCACTCTACTTATGCAACTCAACCAATGTCAATTGTCAAATTTGAACACAACCTCAAAATTTCAAACCCCAATTCCCAAAAATGAGCAGAAACATCCGTGACGTATCCCCAGTTTTGCAAAAAGTGCGTGAATTTCTCCTGGGGAGGCCCCACACTTTGGCACTGAGATTCGAAGATGTGGTTGCTACAAGGAGCCCCCCTTTGCCTGATCTTCCTGATGGGCCTTCGCATCGCTTGAGTGCCAATTATTATTACACTAGAGATGCAAGACGTGAAGTAGCTCCACCGGAAGTTATTGCTTCAGGACAGAAAATGATCGCAAGTGGTGAAACTTGCCCCGCAGTGCCTACCAAATGTCGCACTCCTGGACAGACTTATCAATGGGATTGAAGGGATAGTCAAGTGTAAATACAAAATAGAAGATTGTAAATTATTAGTTTCTTTAAAATTGAAATAAAAAATTAATTACGCCTTTTTCTTGATTATTTCATTCATTAATAAGTGAAAGGTTTTATGTAATACCGAATCCGTATAGCGCTTTTTATGGCGTGTTGAGAGGAGTACAAAAAGCTCTTTATTCTCTATAATTTTTACATGTTTCAATTTACAAATTCCCTTTTGCTTCATTCATTTGCAGCTTGATCAAACGAGGAACAACAAATTAAAAAAAAGAACACGATTTTCTGATTTAAATAGTTGTATTATATACCAATAACTATACAAAAGAGCTCAAGTCTGACGTAATTGGATTACACGTAACGATCAATATTGCAGTGGTGACGTCATGTTTTTTTTCAATGGAATGATGATTTTTTTATAATTATATCTCTTAATAATAGGACTTACAACTCTTACAATTTTTTATTATAAAGAATCTAACCCATAAAATTTGTAATTCGACATTAGAAACATAAAACGTTAGCATTATTGTTTATTTATTTCTCCTCATTAATCTAAATGATGTAAAACTTATCCACTAGTATCTTAATAGAACATTTAATTATAAATGAAAAATTATATCGTTCTATTAAAAAACATATGATGACGTCATAGCAGCACCGCAACATATTAGCCGCTACGAGTCATCCAATTACGTCAGAACTGAGTACGTTTGAAATGCTTAGTAACCCCTTTTTGCATTTTTTTCGCTTTGAAAAAATAAAAGAATTGGGAATTTTATGTTGCTTTATAATCAAAACTTAAAATATTTTTTCTCTTGTTTGTGTTTATCTGTATACAAAATAATTAGCATCGTTATAAAGCCCTATTAATAGGGTATCTAATTATAAAAAATATGTTGTCCTATTTAGAAATATATAGGGGGTGGACCAAAAATTAATGGATCGGGGCGTTTTTTAACTAAACTATAAAAAATTTAAAGAAAAAAACAAAATATAGGCATTAAATGGTTATAAAAATGCTACCCGAAGCTAAGTTTAGAAAAATTTAATTTGTTTAAATTTTGTTTTTTGAGAAATTCATGCCTTCTTTTTTTCAAAACAAAACCTTTTAACAGAAATGTTGCTGTAATAATAATTGTTTTAATATTGACCTTATAAATTTTCAATAAAAAAATTAAACATTACCGAAAATTATATTTGATTTTCGCCAAAGCTACAAAATGTTTGGTTAAAGCAAGTAATGCATGTTGAAAAACTAATAACAGTTCTTAAAGAAAGTTTAAAAAAATAATTTATTTACATATTTAATAACTTACTGTGTTTTTTTCTTTTTTTTATTATTTTGTATTGTACATTACGAGTATGTTGTAGTACTAGATACAAATAAATAAAATGTAAATAGTACATAATTAAAAACGCACGAATTTTTACTCACCCTCGAGCTGTTTTATTGCTATTGTTATCTCACTAGTTTCAATTTTTAGATAAAAAATATATATCATCAGTGCCTATAAAATGGTGGAACAAATCGAAAATTGGAAAAATGATCATTTATCTAAAACAAAAAAATCTTACGTATTGTTTTTTACATAAACTGATCATAAATGTCTAACAAAATCAAACTGCAAAATTTATTATTAAAAAAATAGTTAGACTTTGAATAAAACCCATTTTTATATTATTTATCAAATATTTTAGTCTAATTTATGACTTGCTAAGTTGGAGCAGTAATAAATCGGTTGGCTGCATCCAGGGCCGGAGTAAAGAAAATGTTCTTCTTATTTTTAGGACTATTTTTGCTTTTTTAGGTTTAATTTTCAACAAAATTTTTTACAACTCAAAATTGTAATCAGAAATGAGATGATTGATAGGAGTACAATAATTTACCTGATGGATTAGAAAGCTTGACTCTGTCCTAAATGATGGGTTTTCATCATTTCTTTGAAAAAGAAATTCCATTTACAATAAACACAGAAAATAAATGGGAGAATTTCTATTGCAGGGCAACTATTCCCTAATCTGATGAGGGTTTACCTAGAAATTCCGAATAACAGATACGACAAATGGTAATGCAAAATTTACTTTTAATTAAGGAAAAATTCTGGTGTAGAGGCAAAAATTTGTGGTGTTTTTTCGGGTGCTACAAATAAAAAACAAAAAATATTTTACTATCCCTTTTTTGACAAGATATTTATTAATATTTTAAGAATACATAAAAAAATAAAAAACGTCAAAAAATTAAAAACTCAAAATGTTATAAGTTGTTGAAATAGGGGGTTGGAAAAACAAAGTTTGTCACGATTGCAACCCTTCTAATGATCCGAAACAAAAAAAAATAAAAAAGATTAATTTAGACGAATGCTGATATCGTACTAACTAAGAAAAAGTGGGGAATTTTTTTTGCTAAATTCGGGCTGTCTGAAAAAAAGAAAAATGTTTGTCCTATTTTTTTGCCTATTCCGAATTTTTTTAAAATAGTAAGAATTTTTATTTTGTTATAAAAATAGTTGTACGATAGAGACATGTATTGAGAACACTCACACCAAATTGCAAGTAAATCGGGAGAAATCATCAACTCTGAAAAATGTAGTTTTGAGAAAAACACGTTTAAAGTTTCGGGTAAAATTAGGTAGACGGGTGATCTCTAACGTCTTTTGTTCGATTCGTTCCGGTCTAAAAAATCTCTGAAAATAATTTAAATTTCAACAAATCCTTTTAAGGACGTATTCTTGAAAAGTTAAGCTTTGAAAATACCAAAAAAATTGATTTTTTAAATTTCCTCACTAGAATACCTCTTAAAGTTTCGACGTCATTCTAAAATTTTTTGTAAAACTCCCTAATGGGGTCCTCTTTTGAATAAAATGTATGTCTCTCTCATAAATTATAAGACAGAAAGTGCTTCAATATCAAAATATTAATTAAAAACACGACACATTTGCTCAAAAATTTAATTAGCCACTTAGATGTATTGTATCAAAATACACCCTTAAACAAAAAATTGTTACTTGCACCAGTAAACAATTTAAAACTTGGAGAAAATCTTCGTCTACTTGCAAATATCACCAACAAATTTTTCGTGAATTTTTGCTTAATTAGAAATGACTGTTTTTGGGGTGCGGGTATAACTTGACTCACCCGGTACCTTAAAATTTAAATTTTCGAAAAAGAAAACAACGAAAAATTGATCTAAACGCTTCAGGAAAAAATTGTTCTTATCACAGCATTGAGGGAAATTACTACACTAACCTTATAAGACTTAAAAACGGCCACTCCTCATTTGAAAGTCCCATTTTCTTGATCTATGGGAAATTGCAAAGCAAAATTATTTAAAAGCATAGAAACAATAACAGGGTGATGACATTTATTAGCACCATAGTAGTTTTATTTTTCATATTTTTTTAATAGAAAGAGTAGAAATAAAACTTGGGACGCTCGGTATAAGTGTGTAATCAGACAGCATATCATATATTAGTACACATTTTAACGATAAAAATATGCAATTATTAAACCCTCCTTTGATATATTTTTTTTTGTCCGGATTTATTCTGTTTCAACTTATTTACTATTTTTTGAGGTCATAAATATCAAAGTTTCTTCATCGCAATGAACGTAAAGAAGATAAATTCATTACGAAATGTGAGTCACAAGACTTTGGGGTAACAACAAGTGCAAAAATTTCATAAACTCGTAATAAGTAAAAAATCCAATTAAGTACATATTTTTTATGAAACACAAGAGGCACTTTCCATATTTTTCTGATTTTTATCACTATCTAATGAATTTTTCGGTATCGATAAACTGGTCTTATATTTCAATAACTTGTAAACAAGAGTGGGGACCGGTTGAAGGTTGTTCATAAATGGGTTGTTAAGCCTCGTCAGTCTTTAGTTCATTATTTGAAATCAATTGTCTTTTAACTAGAATAGTTTCGTCAGTATTTAAAATGGAAATTAAAAAAGTTTTAGTAGCTGATGCTGTTGATGCATCCTGTGTTAAACTTCTTGAAAAGTATTCCATTCAAGTTGACTGCAAATATAAGCTACCGGTTGACCAGTTGATTGCTGAAATTAAGGTAAGGGAAGAATTTTGTCTAGACAATGGCATCCAGAAGGCCATTTAACAGTAATTTAATATTTTTTCTTGTTCAAATTATTTTAAAATTTTACTCAAAATTAAATAAAGTGAAAATATCGTCCTTGAAATGCATTTATCAACAGTTAATTGTAATCAATTTAAAACAAATGCATTCATATCAACCGTTATGTCATACATTTTTTGCATATTATCATTGGAGGAAATCAGATTCTTTTTATAAATTTTTTTGTTAATATATTATAATTTTCATCAATGTTTTTAATAAGATTGTTATCGTTGAACTTTATTATATCTTGTTTTTATACTCTTGAATCACTTTGTACAAACACTGATAAGACATAATTGACCACTTTTCACCTCAGATAAAAATCAGGAAAATCGTAAACATCTTTCTAACAGGAAAACATCTAAAATAAATTTTCTGAGGTGAAAAAAATTTGCAAACAATAATGAAATTGAATCCAAAATTAATTTAAATTGAAACTATAAATGGGTGAGTACAAAGTTCAACTAATATACAGTGTTTTCCAATTAATTTTTACTTTCTCAGTCTTGTCACTAATATAATCAACCGTCAAATGTGAAAAAAAGTGTAATTATTGGCACACATATTCCAGTTAGATTTTATCACAATTTTCTGAATCAAGATTGATTTTCATTTTTTTCCAAGGCCACAAAGCACTTAATTGTTATCATTATCAATCCAATAGAGGAAGGTATTCACTGCATAATTTGTCTGTGATATTTTGCCTCACTTTCCCCTACGTATTATTCTCCAATTTTCTAAATTACAAAATAAATTCTCGTATTTTATTTATAGAATTACGATGGCCTTATCGTAAGGTCAGATACCAAAGTAACAGCTGATGTAATCGCCGCTGGAAAAAACCTCAAAGTTATAGGAAGAGCCGGTGCTGGAGTTGACAACATTGATATTAACGCCGCTACTGCCAAAAACATCTTAGTCCTCAAGTAATACCACCGAATATAATTAACGCGAAATTAACAATTTTTTTAAGTACTCCTGGGGGTAATGCAATAAGCGCTTGCGAATTAACATGTGCCTTAATTACAAATCTTGCTCGAAATGTAACTCCAGCTGCAGCCTCCCTCAAAGCAGGCAGATGGGATAGGAAATTATACGCCGGTCATGAACTTAGTGGGAAAGTTTTGGCCATTTTGGGGCTGGGGAGGATCGGACGCGAAGTCGCACTCAGAATGCAGGCATGGGGGATGAAGGTACTAAATTTAAAACGTCCACTTATCTAGAGTGCCATGAAATAAGTATTTCTTAAGCTGTCGCTGACGTGATTGACACAACTATCCCATTGTCGTCGGTCGATAACCACCAAAATAAAGATCATGTGACAGCTTTTTATTTATTTATGGCTTTTTATAGCACTCTAGAGATTTTTTCAAGTAAAAATTTGATGTTACAGTACCCAAAAAAGTCATATCCGCTTCAACTAAAAACATCAGAAGGAATACAACGATTTGTTTGATTTTTTTTATTAAAATTAGGATCTAAAATCCTATATTTTTCCTAAGTGCTTCTAGTTAGAGAGGACATTACTTTTTTTTGGTATTCTACGTAATAAAAAATATATAAATGAATTTTTAGACCATCGGTTATGATCCAATTGTCTCAGCCCAAGATGCCAAAAAATTCAATGTCGATTCAATGACTCTCGAGGAAATTTGGCCTAAAGCTGATTACATAACAGTCCACACACCTCTAATTCCACAAACAAGAAGTATGTTGTAATATTATTACTGCCACCTATTAATGCGTTTACGTCACCAAAAACTCGGATTCATGCTCATGACCTACACTGTGACATCACAAACGTTGACAAAGTGGTAAAGCAAAAAAAATTAAAAAAAAATATATAGAAATTAAATTCTTAGTATTTATATTTAAAAAAATACAAAGAAGTTACTGGAACGTATTAAAAAAAATTGAAATTATTTTAATTGAAAATTTTCACTTTTTATTACATTTGTGACGTAACAGGTTTGACCGCTAGGCTTCACGTAAACGCACTCTTTCAGGGCCACCTCCTTAAAATAACCCCTTTTTTTTATCAATTTTTCAGATTTAATTTGTGAGAAAGTGTTCAAATCGTGCAAAAAAGGCGTCAAAATCGTGAACGTAGCCCGAGGCGGTATTATAAACGAATCCGATTTACTCCAAGCTTTGAAAACTGGGGAATGCGGTGGCGCTGCTCTTGATGTTTTCGAACAAGAGCCCCCTACTGACCCCGTCACTTTAGAACTGATCCAACACCCTAAAGTTGTAGCAACCCCCCATCTTGGGGCCAGTACTGCTGAAGCCCAAATTCGAGTAGCTGTGGAAATTGCTGAACAATTTGTTGCTCTCACTGGGAAAAGTAAGGAGTATACTACGACACCAGGAGTAGTGAATCACAGTGTTTTAAAAAATATTAAATAATTATTGACTGTTTTAATAATTTCTACTAAAAATAAATTTGTATAACTAACTTAAACCGTGGGCTCTTTTGATTCCCTCTTCCAGTTGTTCCTTCTTTTTGATGGCGTTTTTGTACGCTTGGAGGGCTAATTCGAGGGCTGCTTTTTTCGTGCAGCATTTCTGGATGAACTCTTCAATGTTATCCCTAAGGTTTTCGCCGTGGATGTGATTGTAAAGCTGAACCAGAGCTTTGGCCTCATCTATTCTTTCGTTTTCAATAAGGTCGAGTAACAAGTTATCAATCATTTTATACCAAGTGATAAAAAACGCAAAACTACCGAAATGTCGAGTAGATCTAATATCATCAAACTTACTATTATCATTAATATGCTGGTACGTAATTGAACAAACTTTTTGATAAAGAACATCATTTGGCTCAAATTGTAAACACGCCCTATCTAGAATAAAATTATATTCGCCCCTTTTTAATAAATCCTCTAATTTATCATCATTAAACATTTTCGGTATTTTAACCAGCCGGCTCGAAACCGGGAAATACATTTGATTCATTCGGTCCCGAGTCTCCCAATCTGCCTCTTTTAACGTCCCCTCTGTATCCCTTATCAAAATTATCCTCTCAGAATCAGGAACACCATAACTAATATCAGTAAAAACATAATTCGCAGTATCCAAACCTTGTAAAGCTGGGTCTCGCGACAATACCCTATCTTTAGGTTTACGCACTTTCACAACTGGTGGTATCTGAATAATTTCATCGACTTTCCGTCTTGCCTCTTCAAAAGCTTCTCTCAGTTGCTCATCAGTCATGAATTTATAAACGGGTTGCTCTAAGGCTTTTCCTCCCAATTTTCGTTTTCTGTAAACTTTCGCTAAATCGACACGTGTTAGAGTCCTAAGGAGCGACTGAACTTCTGTCTTGATAAAAATAGGGCCCGGGTCTTGAGCCCCATCTAAAAATATTGGTAACATAACCTCACTTTTTTATTGTTTTGTTACGTACCGTATGGCATGGGTGTGTAACTTAAAAAACGGACACAGACGACATAATTGGTGGGAATTTGGGCCCTAAGGTCCTTTTTTATCGTGTTTAAAACCAATTTTTTTGAAAAATACCGAAATGCGGCCATTTCGTCAATGACGTTTGTGACGACCTGAAAGTCGACAAGCTCGAATACACATTCGACCGAAAACTACTTTTTTTTCTGGAGATTGTTTATTGAATTATTTAACAGTTTTTTGTTGCCAAAAACAACTGATAACAGGAATTTTTACAGTAATTTAATTTAAATTAAAAAAATTTACCGGTATTTTTTTATTGTAGTTTTTAGGAAAACCCGGATGTATTGTTAGTTGCCTAATGGCATTTCTTATATCGAGTGATCAAAAAGTCGAGTCTCGGAGGAGGTGTTGGAAGGTAAAATAACGGAACAATTAAAATGCAAGCAATTTTATTGTATAAAATAACTGCACCTACTTCGGATATAAAATACCGAGCTTTTGATTCCCTATCACATTATTTCTGTTGCAGCTTTGGCTGCGTTTTATTGCAATTTTTTAATCACAGCATAATATATGGCAAAATCTGTTTAGAATTTTTGTATCCAAACTGAGACTTTTAAGTATACTACAACTGTTTACTTAACTTAATAAAATTTCAACAAAACGCAGCTTAATTATCTACGAAATAAATAATTGCGCCAATGAGTCAATTTTAAAAATAGTAAAATCTTAGTCTAGTCATAAGTTGTACAAGACATAATTACCCTAAAGGGTTAAGCGTGTTTATACCTATTTTTAGGTAGTCTAGCTACTTTGGTAGTGCATGTAGATTATCCCTGGTATTAAGTGTTTTAAGACTAGCCTTAAATAAATTAAGCAAAAAAAATATATAATTTTCTGACTGTTGCAACAATTAAAGCTAAATTATTCTACAACTTGTAAAACTATTTATTTAAAAAAAATAGGCATTCAAGCCTAATATATGGTCCCTAATAATTACTTAACTAAAAAAACAACGAATTTGTAATAAAATCACATTTTTCGTTGTCCGAAAAAATCAGGCACTTGTTATCTTTAAACATTTATTGAAAAAAAAAAAAATGGTGTTCATTTATCACCAATAACTAAATAAACATTTGGCAATTATTAAACATACATCAAGAATGTTTCACTTGCTCCTAACTTAAAAAACCTGCCGTTTGCAACAAAACTCCATTCATAAACTAAACATTTGTACAAAGCTTCACAAAAGCAGTTCGTAAAAGAACCTGAGTAAACAATTCCCAAAAAATATCACGTGCCCTTTTGCGCCCATTTCATATCATCAGCACGAGGTTTAAACCCTGTCGTGTGCTCGATTACCACCTCTAGAATATTCCAAAACCGCAGCTTCTCCAACGGCCAGTTCAGCCAGCCGGTGGTGATGCAAAAATAAGTCTCATGAGGAGCCACATGGTGGATACGGTGGTGACGGCGCGGGAGAATCACATGGTGCTCTTGTAGCCACACAACCCAACCAGGGAGACCAAAATACGTGTGTGACCACTTGTGAATCTAAAAAAATAAATAGAAGATAGTATAGATATTAAAGTGGGCCAAAAAAATCAAATTTTTTTTTTGACTTCCGACATTAAAAAATTGGTTCTTAGGCACTTTTAAAAAATGCTTTTTCAAGATGAGATCTTCATTTTAATAGGAAAGACTCCCTCATCGCAGTTTTCCATTTTTTTTTTTCAGTTCCATATGGTAAAATGCATATCTCGTTATTGCTTGATTCTACAGAAAATTTGTATTTACATTTTTTGTAGAAAATTAAACGCTCTAGAAAAAAGTTTTTTTAGAATTTTTTTATATCTCTTACCATTTAGAAGATATCGGAGGTCAAAGTTTAAAGAATTTAACAAAAATCCCTTTTCTACTTCTAAATTTTATAACTCAGAGATAAATAAATATTATAAAATGCGCAACATACAACCTTGTAGGAAATTGAACGGTCTATAAAAAAGTCTCTTGTGGTTAATTGATTATTCTAACCATTTAGAAGATATTCGCATTTTAAAAACCAAAATTTGATATTAAATCCCCAATTTTTTTAAAAAATGATTCAAGTAATCGATTAACCACAAACGACTTTTTTGTAGAGCGTTTAATTTCCTACAAAACCGTATGTTGCACACTTTATAATATTTATCTATCTACGAGTTATAAAATTTAGAAGTGAAAAAGAAATTTTCGCTAAATTCTTTAAACTTTGACCTCCGATATCTTCTAAACGGTAAGAGTTATAAAAAAATTGTAAATTACTTTTTTAGAGCGTTTAATTTCCTACAAAAAATGTAAATAATTTTTTTCTGTACGATCAAGTAGTGACGAGATATGGATTTTGCCATATGGAACTGAAAAAAAATGGAAAACTGCAATGAGAGAGTCTTTCCTATTACAATTAGGAGCTCATCTTGAAAAAGCATTTTTTAAAAGTGCCCAGGAATCAATTTTTCAGTGTCGGAAGTTAAAAAAAAATAGTTGATTTTTTTGGCCCACCCTAATAGATATCTGACTACTTATAGGCTAGGCGCGCAGACATTAGTAGTCCTCGCCACCTCTAAATTTTTTATTAAACCTTCCTGCACTAGTGAAAGGAAACAAACAAAACAAAATTTGGTAAAATTAACAAATAATATCGAAATCAATTAATACAGTTAAAAAGGGCAAGAAAACAGTTATAAAACAAAAGGATTCTCTTAGTCTATTGACCTTTGTCTTTGAATCTTTCAGTGGATCATAATTGGCATTACTACCCTATAATCTCCCAAACGATCATAAATGTAGGAAATTGGGGCGTTTCTCTATTCCGCCAAAAGCTTATCAGATTTATTAGGTGAGTTACCTAGACGGTGTGCGTGTTTGACATGTTGCCCTATCATTTCGTAAAATATGATATCGCAAAGCTAATCTAAAACCGCACACACACCAGGCGATTTTCTCAGCTTTGGTATTTATTGAATTTAATTCAAATCGATAAACACTGCGCTTAAAATTGAATTAGACAAAGTGCTCTCAATTTTTCACTGTTTGATTATTTTGCAGATTTTTTTGTCTTTACTTTCTTTTCTATTCTTTTTCTTTTGTAGTTGAAATCAAGGTGTATTACATAAAAACATTGCATAATATTGTAGGTATTTCTAATTCAAAATTATTGAGCAAAATCTCTTATCATGGCTTATTTATAAGCCCAAACAAAAATATTGATAAAAGCTGCCTTTTGTATAATATCAAAGAGCTCTTGTTGCTATTTCAAAAAATTGACGATAACAAAATCGTAACTGTCAATACAATGTTAAGACTTTATTTATCTAAAATAAATATTCATTTTGAGTATGAAAATAAATAAAACGTTATAAATAGCAATATTTCAAATTACAAGCAAAATTAAACAATTTTCAAAAAAGAACAATTAAACATTTCATTTAACTACAACCAAATCAATCTAGCTAAAAGAAAAAATAACGAAATAACGAAGTTCTTTAAAGTAACAAATAACAGTCAACAGCCCTAAAGTCAATAACAGCAGAAATGTTACTCCAGTTTTTCAAAAATTTGCGTAAAATTTATTTTTACAAAATTCTGAAGTGTTATATTGTCAAAAACAACATTGTCAATGTAGTTATGTGTTAAAACAATAAAATATTGTAATTCTAGGTTTAAATCAACTTAGTTCAGTTGATTTTGGGCGAAAAATCACAAAAACCAAAAGATTTTCTGTAGACAAAATTTATAAACAATGAATCCAAATCTTTTATTATAAGATAAATAATTATTTATTTTTTTAGATAATTTCAGGTCAACCAGTTTTATCAATTAGAAACAAAACTTGCATAAATACGTCGAAATTAATTTTTTGTAATAAAAAAGCGATCTTTCTTCCTTCATATAATGTATTTTCTTTACGTAGTTAGGTGTATTCCCACATTATTGCTCATCTTATTTACTGCAAAGAAGTCATTCAGACTTTAAATTAATTTTGTGACTTTATTTTAAGTTACCAATTTAACACAATGATATGACATGATCGTCCTTTCAAAAGCTCTCGAATGAAGTCAAAAACAAATTAACTTGTTCTCTTCTTAAAAAAGTTTTCTAGAGAGTTATGACATTTTTTGAATGACAGTTATTTCAAGTCGGTCCATTCAATTTCAGCGCTATTAGAGGCGCTCTAAATCTTTTTCTTTAACTTTATTTTTATCTAGTTTTATGTTAAGAAAGGCTGAGCTTCTTAATTAAATTTTTCCAGTGATTTTTTTTATTTAGTACTGTTACAGATTCTTACAATGCATCAGCTAATTTTTATTTTTATTTAGTTATTAGTTAATAGCTAATTGTTAGCTATTGCAAGATTTTGTATAACTGTCATCAGCGCAGACGACAGTTAAAAATGTAATTGTTTATAACATTGTATCCATATATAAAAATCTGTCGTATAATATTTACTGCAGAGTGAAGATTTCGGGCCATTTTCATTGAGTATTCAAAACTTTTCAACCAACGAGACGTCTCAGAATTCAAATTTTAGGCCAATCAGTAACGATTTACAAAAGCAAAAACCACTAGTAAAGATTTATCGCGATAATACCACGTCATTATGGAAAAATTAATTTATATTTTTAAGAGAGAAATAAGTACAACAAACTCTAGAAATTAGAGCATAGTTCTTTCAAATTTTGCATAAAATTTGTTTTTAACAAATTCCAAAGCCCAATGGAACTTTGCAAGTTTCAAGTCACAATCCAACTTGAGGCCATAACTTCAAAAATTGCAATAAATTTACCTAATTTTTAATTTTAATTAAAATTTTTAGACATATTCATAATATTTAGTTCTAAATGATTTTAGATTGATATTCTAAATAATTTTTAATAATAATTTTCTATGATTTTGAGGATGAGGATATAAAACGTTGTACGCGGCTTGCCTGCAATTACCTTAATTGTTTCCGAATACATAAATAAAATCTCAAAAAAAAATTCTTACCTGATTGGTCATTGCGACAAAAAGCGCTAAAAGAAACACATAACAGTTCCACGTAAATTTCCTCTCGACATCATCTTCAGGCAGCGTCAAAAAATCCCAAACCATCCTTGCCAAAAACGGAATGGTTACCATAAAATTATCACCATTAGTTTCGATAAAATCATGTCTTGTTATAGAAGTCGGATCGATATGATGTTCACGAAACGGCCTCAAAAAATTCTGAAACAATCATTGGATGATTAAATCCTCCCACAATTCTAAAACCTCGACTTACTTTCCCCAAAATTGGAAGTTCCACTGAGCCCCAAGTATCGGCCGCCCAATGCACCAAGCCCGACCCAAAATCCGCTGTTACAATCCCACAAAACGCCGATACCAGAATCGGACTTAGATTGTCTATTCTCACATGGAAAATAATGAAAAAAAAATTGACAACCATTAGAGTGATGCATATCCCAACACAGATGCATTCCTGGGTACGTTTGCCTGGAAAATTTCAGGGAGTGTTAAATTAATTAATTAAATAAAATGTGTGCAATTTATCGTTTTCCGAGGATTGTAAATAAAAAGACCTAGATGTGTCACCCAATTACGGCACGAAAGGGGGTATTATCGTACCATCAAGGTTTTCTTAATTACGTAAAATTATCGGTCATCATTTGTTTAAGGTAACATTAAAAATAATAGAGTTTAATGGGTCATTGGGATAATTTCAAATGTCATCAACGCATAATAAACGAAGCTTTGCTAAGTAATATTGACGATACGATCGATCCTTTCTAAATAAACGGACGATTAGACAATCAATTAGAGATTAAAACGTAAAGGAAACAATGTGTGTACTACTACAAATAGAAATTTTTATCAATGACCCAATAAACAGGGCCGGCCTGAACAGGTTGAATACTGAGAAATTCCCCGCAAAGCTCTTACTCCCTACTTATATAGAGAAAAAAAATACGAAACACATTCTTAAAACATGGTTCTAGTCCGAGAAACGGCGTAAAGAAACTACGTCATCGAGTTTTGACCTGAATTTTGTAGAAATAGTTCATCGATAACATGTTTCAGCAATAGTAGTCGGCCACAAAATATCTTAATTTGTTTTCATTTTTAATGAAAAATGAAAAGTAAAACACCAAACTTTTTTACTATAGGTAAACGACGCACGTTTCGACAACAAAGTTGTCATCATGAGGTAGGAATTAAAACTGATTTAATGAGAAGTTTGGTGTTAGTGGGTGTTTTACTTTTGATTTTTCATTTAAACACACCAAGAAAATCCAACAAGAAGATTCTATTTTTAATGGCTGTATTGTATATACTGTATTCTTATTATATTCTATTTTTTATTTGATAGATTTTGAGTGGTAGAACATAATTACATATATTCGTTGGACATTCATAATTACAAAATTATTTCGGTATAAAAATAGAAAATTGACTTGTTGCAAAAAAGAATAAATGATTTATTTTTGGCAAACAATAAGTATACTTCCTGGTTAGCGAAATTTTTTTTTGTTATATGTAGTGTAGATAAGACAAGAGAGATGACAAATTCCTTCGTTAATTTTATAATATGGTCATACTCAAAACGTACCTACCAAAATATTTCGAGGTCTACCACCACTTTTGAAATGCATTTATTTGATAAACTATCTCTACAAGAAAATTTAGCTCAATTCTCGATAAAGTAGTTTTTCTGTCGCCGCCTCTCAGGCTATTAGAACAATACAATAATAAAATATTCTCTAGAAGGCCAGAACTTGGCCAAAAGCATTTCACAGTCTTCTAGAGCCGCTATTCTCAACCACTAGTGGTCCGCTAAGAAATTTTACTATTCTGTGGACAATTATTTACCAGCGAGAAAAATTAAAAAAATAATAACAACTACATTTTAGTTTATTAAATTACAAAATACAAATATCTCAAACTAATTTTAGCGACAGATACTTAAGCCGCTAAATTTTAGTGGTCCGCAGGCCAAAAAAGTTTGAGAAACGCTGTTCTAGAGGATAAATTTTCTATATAATATTAATGCCTAAAATTTTTTAATTTTAAGTAAGTAATGCTCGGTTGTCTAATCAAAAAAATGGTGTTAGATTGGTTCCAGCACCTCTGGATTTTGAAATATACTATTTCTGCCCTATTTCATAAAAATATAATGTTTTGTTATGTAAGATTTAAAATATTTCTGTTTAAGAAAAAACAACTGTCAAATCAAAAAAAAATACAAAAAATTAATAACACGTCACAATTTTTTTTATATTTTTCTTTAAAATACTAGTTGAATTTCAAAACCAGGAAAACTGTTAAAAAGAAGATTTAAATACCTTTCCAATGGCGTGCTACTTGACCCCATAGCTAATTTACAATTTCAAAGGTGGTAGCCGTCCCCGCCAAACAGGGTAAAATATCAAGTGTTGACATTATTCTAAGTATTATCGGTCACCATTTGTTTAAAGTAACAATAAAAATAAGAGAGTTTAATAGGTCATTGGGAAAAATTTGCTTGTCATGACAATCTATAGCACAACTGCAGTTACAAAGCTACCGTAATAGCTGTAGTGATAGTTCTTATAGCAACAAGTGTACTTATAACCTCCAATTACTTCATAAAGCGAAATTTTAGGTATTGTTTTGTCGCAATGTAAATTGAAAAAACTCATTTATAGAAGACCCAAAAGTGTTTGTCTTCCTTGTGTTTAAAATCGACCTTTAGTATCCTACAACTTGAGTAATTTTATTTTGTTATTATTTTATCCGTATGAGTTATAAATTTTACCTGGTTCTTTCTCAAAATCTAGAACTATTAAGAGAAAACGACTTATTTTTGAAAACTAATCCTAAATCAATTTATATTGTCACGAAGCGGAAGTTCGTTAGCCTGTTAGGTCGAAGGCCTGCCGATGCGGATAGGCTATTGCTGATATCGACTAAATCACCGTCGGTTGAGGCAATAGCTGGCTCAGCATTTGGGGGGTTGGCAAACTAGCGGGTGGCGTTAATCGAGGAGTCGGTTGGTAGAGTTCAACGAAGAGAGTTGAGTTAGGTGGAGTGTGAGATATGTCCATACCCTTCAAGTGTGTCAAAGATGTCAATGTAAGTAGCCTTATTGTATTATGTATAACTGGATTTCCGTATCATGTGAACTTTGCAAACATTATTAAATTTCCTTTTGTATTAAAACCCTGTTTTTAATTCACGAGGCAGAGCCCGTGACAATATTTTATTTACATAACGTATCCAGAAAAAATAAATTTTCTTCTAAGTACTTTGTTTGCAGCACGAGCGAAGCGCGAGTATTAATTTATTAATCAATTAAAATTTACATCAGGTGATTCAAAATTACTTGGCTCAATTTTAACCTGATCTACCAACAAAAATTATTGAAAATCTGCTAAAAAAATTTTTTGTTTTCTCAATTGATAACAAAATTATAAACTAAACAAACAAAAAATTTAGAGAGAATATTCGGCGATTAATACAACTTTTACCTCTACACTAAGTTGAACCGTTTAGCAGCTAGAGGGGGTCAAAATTTGAAGTTAAAATTCGTTTTTATATTTTAAAAGGAAATACTCAAAAACGGTACGTTTTTAAGAGTCAAAATTTCATTCTTCTTTTTTACTCAGAACCCATTAGTATAATTTAGAAAAATTAGTAAAAAAACTAGATAATTACAAAAAATATGCAACGAAAATACTGCAACTGGAAACTGAGAGGATTTAGCAAAATAAAAAGAACACATTTAGCTTTGTTTCTGTACCAAATTTTATAATAATCCGTCTAGCGGTTTACGAGATATGCAAAAAAAATAGTTTTTCATACAGTTTCATACCCAACTTTGAAGACCTGTTATCTTGTTTTTAATTGAGATAAAACAAACAAAAATTTCTTGCAGATTTTTATGATTTGAAGACTGTACTTCAAGTTAAAATTTAGAATTCTAAATCATCCTATTTATTCCGTGTTTTATAGATAATACAAATCAAAAAAAACACCCAATAACACCAAACACTTTTTGTGTTTTAGAAAGATTAGGAGAGATTATTTGTAAATAGCTTAGCCTTGTGCTTTTTACCGGTCTTAGAAACAGCGGTTTATTAAGTTAAAACCTATTTATTATTTCTAAACTCATGTTTTTTCCTTTGTAGCAAAAATTTCCAAACAAAAAAAATTACATAAATCTCATGTATTACTTATTCAAAAAAAGATTTTGCATTGTAAAGTTTAACCTACCACATTTGCATGTAAACAATTATTAAAGCGAGGTAAATCGTAAAAGACACGATGCCAGTGTGGGAAATAAACGTTTTTGATAGGCTCCAGAAGTGTGTCGTCATTTACGCGCGAAAATTCAAAGCACTTTAGAAACATGCCTTAAAAAATTCGGCCTTATTGTACCAGTACATGAAGTCGAAATTATAATAGTTGAATTTTAACTGATAAATAATCAGAAATGGAAACATCAAAAAAGCATAAAAAGACTCTACTCCAGTACCTTAAAATTCTAGTTTTAATCAAGTCACAAACTACAAATAATTCTCACATAATTAAGAAATTAATCAAAAATAAAAACTACTGTGCAAATTTCGTGCTGTCAAAGTGACCTGAATCAGCTGTAAAGCAACTGCCAAAAATTGCCAAATACAAACACAAACGAACCAGTACGACCCTGTTAATGAGGATGTTTTAAACCACAGAAATAACAAATTGTGGTTATAGAAGTGATTCATTTTCGCCTCGTATTATGTCATTGAAAAATAATTTGTAAGCAATTTGTTATCATCATATTTACGGTATTATACTAAAAACTCGAATCATCAAACAATAAAACATTACGTAATGAAATAGATATACCTAAGGTGAGAATGAGAATCGTTTACTTTTTCTTTCCCAAATCCAAATATTTAACAATACATTTCATTTAATTTGAAACTTGGGTATTTAGTCTATGTTATGACTTATTTATCTTGAACATTTTTATGTAAATTAAAATAAACGTATTTTCTTGTTTAACAGACATCTAACTAATGGTTTTATGTCGGTGTTGATTTTTTATTGTGATAGTTTTAACCACATAATTACACTTAATTTTGTGTAAATAAATATTGTAGTATGAGAAGATAATAACAATGAATTGAAGAAATTGCATAATCATGAAAAATTAAAATCTGGTTGTGCTAATTTGTTAAAATTTAACTCAAGGATACGACAATAAAAAAAATAAAAAAATGTACTTTTTCTGTAATGCTGAAATAATTTAATACTGCCAACGCAAGTAAAACCTATTATAGTAATCCACAAGGGAAATCTCATTTAATTATAGATTAGCAGGACATAAACGCACCTAAATAAAGTCAGCAAAAAACACAAAATTGAGAGTCTCATTTAATTTTTTTATTTTTTGATAATAAATTTCAGTTACTTTTATAGTATACAGGATTAGTCAAAAGTATGGAATAGGCAGTTTATCTCCGGAAATATAAACTTTATGACAAAATGTCATCGATAAAAGTTTCTTTACTAATTATTTTTTGTCTTTTAGCTTGCTTGTTGTTTTTTTATGTCAATGCATTTCCATGGAAACGTACCTTTTTTTCTTTTTTAAATAGCAACCTAGCAATTTTCTTGGTGATTCTTGTTCCTCTTTTTTTTCTTGAAATGACCTGGTATTTTTTTAATATACTTTAATAACAAAATTTTAGAAAAAATAGCCATAATACTTTATTCAATCAAATAATCTTTAACTTAAATAAAATGTTAAAACTGAAGACCCCCTAGAGCTTGACAGTAACCTAATCTGTCATAAAAATTGCGTAACGAATTTTGCAGCCAGTTAAATAGTATTTCTGCGATTCTGTGCCTTATTCTGGCTTTCAGGTCTTCCAAATTTTGTGATCTTTCTTTGTAAATTGTAGTTTTTAAATGATCTAGAGGAAAAAATCTAAGGGGCTTAAATCGGGGGACCTAGCAGGCCCGACGTCCTATCCAACGACGTGGAAAAATGTTATCCAGAAATAGGCGAACATCAACCCCACAATGGGGTGGAGCGCCGTTTTGCTGAAACCAAATATTTCGGTTTGGCACTCCGTGTCGATCTGCATCCGGAAATAATTATACAGTATCGGATACAATGTGATCACGCAATAGGAGTAGATACCTAGCCGCAGTTAAATTGCCATCAATAAAATATGGGCCTATTATTTGCTGCCCAATAATACCAACCCATACATTAAGTTTTTGACTGTGCTGATGTGTATGATGTTCCATCATCCAATGAGGATTCTCACTAGACCAGTATCGACAGTTGTGTCTGTTCACAAATCCATTGAGACAAAACATGGCTTCATCAGAAAATAAAATGTTGTTTAGACAATTTGGATTATTATCAATCATTTCCATCATGGTTGCACAAAATTGCATTCTTCTGTCTGGGTCATCCTCATTTAGCTCATGTAGCTAGGGTTTGTGTTTGTTCTTTTTCAATATTCGAACAATCGACGATTGACTAATATCATTATCCAAAGCAAGTTGCGTGATTGTCGTAATTGGATTATCCATAACACTTAGCTTATTTACGGAGATAAACTGCCTACTCCATACTTTTGACTAAGCCTGTATAACAATAAACAAAGGAAATGTTCAAAAAAGACTATCATTACGAGAAATAAATGATTGTTATGCAAATCAACAACGTAGCTGCAGTTACAAAGCTGCTGTAATAGCTACAATAAATGATAGGTCCTATCGTGGCAGCCTCTAATTACTCCACAAAACACGTTTAGGTGCTTTGCGACTTTAGGTGTCTTTTTAGCCTCCCATTACAGATTTAGATGCTGTAATGGTCCCCAAAACAATATTATTCCTTTTAGTACTGTTGCTGCAGGTTTTGGTGCCTCAATAACTCCCAGACGCCTTAAAAATTTCAATCGAAAGCAAAAACCACTGTTAGCTTCCTGAAATCCTATAAACTCGCTGTTGTACTGTTGAGATTAATCTTCAGAGTAATCGCAACGTAACTTGAAGAGACACATTTATAGACTCGAAAAACATAAGTCAATCAGACTTCAAATCGATTTGGTGACTTTATACACAAAGCTATTAATTTGGTGCAATGATATGAAATAAGCGATTTTTTTTTCAAGAGCTTTGAAAGAGTACATAACAAAAAAAATAATTTTGACTAAGTAGCCGTAAGATTAGAACACTTTTAAGTGTTAAGTTATTTGAGTTATACTGATTGTACATAATATATGAATTATTGTGGCTTTTTAAAAGTTAGCCCATTTATTTTTTAGGAGACACTATGTATATACCTCACACTTGATATTTGGGTTGTCCGGTCTTATCTTTTGTGATATAAAAACATTAAAAACACCTTGTTAAGTTAGCAAAACATGCTGAGGTATCAGCTATTTATTTATAGAATATCAAGGGTTCATTATTATTAAAATTGTATTGTTTTTACACAGTTGGCATTTTTAATCGCTATTATAGTCGTTAGAAATTATATATTTAAAAAATTTATTATTCATTAAAGACAACACATTAAAAATATTGCGCCTTTATTTTACAGACCTTCATACGTTAGTAACTTTTAGCCTAGTTCTTTTTTAAATAGCGATTAACATACCTAATATGTAAAGCATGTCATACCAGCTAAAGATGTCAGTTTAAATAATTTTGAATAAACAAGCAAATAAAGATTTTAAAACATTTTAACGCATTTGCATGACTTTCGGCACACTTTGACTCCATATACATAGTTTAACTTACAATTAGCGTAAAAGAGCAAATCTCGACGATTATTCAAGACGATATATATGTGTCTTACTGTTGTTAAATTAATTACTCGTTGAAAAAAAACATCTCTGTACATTGGAAGAAACATGAATTGAGTCCACATCAACACTGACTGGTATGGAAATACGAATTAAAGAAGTCAGACAAGAAAAATGGAAAAAGCTTGATGAACAGTACGAAAAACGTCAGTTAAAAGAAAAAAAGAGTCAAAAAATATGTAAAAAATTTTTAGGAGAATTTAAAAATAAGCTTTCAAAGCACTGCAAAAATTTAGGAAACGACGTTTATTTAAAAAAAAATATTTTTAGAAGAAGTTGGATTGAAGAACTAAAATATAAGAAGAAATAAAGATGGATCTGGAAAAATAACGAAAACTTCTCGAAGAACAAACAAAGATTCCAGGGGAAGAAAGAATCTAGATAAACAGAAAAAACTAAAAACAAGCATAAAATGCGGTATTTGAAAGAACAGAAGGTTTTGTAAAAGTAAAAATATTCTGGAAGAAGGGATTTTGGAAGAGCTTTCAACAGCGTTTTTTTAAGAATTTGAGAGTCAATTGGTAGAAAAAAATTAATAAAATAAATTTCTAAAATTTGCAAACATCGGCTAAAAGAAAAAGAAAGTCAAGCAAAGTTTGTTGAAAAACAAAAGAAGTTGAAAAACACCAATTGGAAGAAACATGAAAAATTTTAGAAAAACAAAAAACGTTTGGAAATTGGAAGAAAAAAAACTGAGCAAAACCTAGAAAAGCAAAAGACAATTCTGAGAAAAATTGAAAACGACGATTAAGTTAGAACAAAAACGAACAAAAAAAATAGACAATTTTAAAGTATCTTCTAAAACCGGTTGTTAAAAAAATATTCTTTGCAGAAATTTAAGAAAAAATTAGTAAAAAAATTAGCAAAATAAAACAAGAACATAGAAAAACAAAGAAACAATTCTGAAAATGCTTGAATTAAACGACGGGATTAAAAAAGAAAGAAAAAATCCAGAAAAACAAAAAACAATTTTAAAGTACTTTCAAAACAATGATTGAGAAAACAAAAAACAAAAAAAATTAACAAAAATTCTGAAAGAACATAAAAAAAATGTGGAAGAGCTTAAAATACTGCGTTCAAAAAAAAAGAATTTGAGGGTTAATTGGGAAAAAAATTAGCAAAATAAAACTCTAAAAAATGATAAAAGAACAATAAAAAACAATTCTAAAAAAGCTTAAAAACTACGACTAGATTAAAAAAAAAACAAACAAAAAAGCAGAAACAAAAGACAATCTGAAAGTAGTTGCACAACGATGGCTGAGAAACAGAAAAAACAACAAAGAAAAAATCTGAAAGAACATAAAAGAATTCTGTAAATGCTTAACAACAACATTTTAAAGAAAAAGAGTTTGAAGGTTAATTTGTGAAAAAAAATATGAACCAGTGTACAGACTGTTTCACAAGTAATAATGAGCCTGCGAAGCTAAAAATACAACCAGCAATACAATTCCAGAGTTAACGTAGATTATTATTGATTGCAAATTTTATTTGTCAAATCTGTCACCGATAAAAAAAATGTATTCAAACGATGGAAAAATCGACATGATGATGATATATGAGAAAAAATGCCTCTGCCGCGATGACTTTGTACAGACAACGTTTTCGAATGACTTGAAACTACCTTAAGGAAAAATTGACCACCTTTAAAAAAGCAAAAGCAAGAACAGCTACTGGTCCTGTTCACATGTAAGTTAAAGAATCATTTCACAAGCAAGTGGCCATAGTTTGTCTTCAGTTAACCGAAAGATTAAATAATTTTTTATTTAATGTATTTGTATACAAAAAAATAACTACGTCAATTTTGGAATTGTATTGCTGGTTGCATTTTCAGTTTCGCAGGCTCATTATCACTCGTAAAACACCCTGTATAATTGTAGAAGTTGCGAAATCTCATATAAAAGAAGAAGAGCAAAGAAAGTTTGTTAAAGAACAAAAAAAGTTCCAAAAGAGTTTAAAAAAGGACAATTGAAAGAGAAAAAAAGAAGAAAAGAAGTGAATGTTTTTAGAAGAATAAAAGACGTCTTTAGAAGACTCTAAAAGAACAATAGACAGTTCTGAAAAAGTTTGAAAATAACGATTAATATAAAGAAGAAAATAATAAAGAATATCTATGAAGTATATTTTCATTTTTACTCTCTTATTATAACTCCCTGTGTGCAGCCACAAAAAAAAAGAAGTAAAATTGATTATTTTTTACGCAATTTCAATTGATAAATTAAAAGCACTGCTTTGAAGCCAGACTTAAATAATAGACAATATTTACCATTCTTTGAAAAAATATTCTTTCAATTCTCTTTCTAATACTCGTAAATTGAGCTAAAGTACATACATTTTCTATTTTTATTTAAGAAAACGACCCAAACTGATTATTATCAGGCAATAAGCTTTTATTAAATTAAACGGTCTTCAATTTGAGTAATTATTTTTCTAAAACTCTATATAATTAATGGTAATTTATTAAATTGATGACTGACATTTGATCAATTAGTTTTCTAACGAAATAAATTTTTCCAAATTTTTTTTTGTTTGTAATTATTTAAAATTTAATTTAGTTACATTAGACGTGTTATCACTACAACACTAATTAATGAATCAACACAACATAAACTTTGTTTAATGAAACATTAAAAAGTAAAACGATATTTTAGTGATAAAAAAATTTCTTCACAGTAAATAAAATAATAGAATCTCGTAAAACGATAAAACCAGGAAGAACTTTAAAAATAGCCTCGTTTAAAAAGAAAATGGTCTATTTTACCTGATATTAAAAAATTTAATTTGAAACATAAATCAATTTATTTACAGTAATAACATTTTAGTGGAATTTTGTCAATGTTTCACAACTGTAATAATTTTTGATGACTATTGAAAGAATGTTAACATCTGGCAGATGCAAGAAAAGCAAACAGTACTTAGCAAATAAAATGTCATTTTAACATTTCAAATATGTGTATTTTTACAACCAATTTTAGATGTTCTAATTCTGAAATAAAATTTACAAATTACATGACAAAGATTTTAGAGATTTATTAGAAAGTTTTTGAATGCTTGAATAAGCTTAAAATAAAACCTCCAATTCTAATAATTTTTTATAATTCTTTAAAAAAAATTGTCATTCTTTACCAATATTAGTTCAGTTTTAATGTTTGTTTGTCTCGCAACCAGCAGATGTGCAATAACATTCTTTCATTAAAGCATTAATAGATTGGAACATGAGAGAATTAGAACTATTTTTTAATTTACCAAGCAAGATGCCAAGCATTTCAGCATTCCTTAAATAACAATTGGACAAATTTACAATTTAATTAATTACTTACAAAACAATTACCAAAACCGATATTTTTTTTAATTAAAACAATCACTTATTATTAATTTTTTTAATTTATGAAAAAATGTTATCTATTAATAATGCAGGTGATGAGTATTGATAAACCTTGGAGACAAAAATAACCTACTCTAATTTAAATATTAAGGTGTTTTTCAAAGCGAAACAAATAAAATCTCAATTTTAATGCAATTGAACCGTAAAAACTTTCTCCAAAAATTACAAAACCGAGATTCTTTTTTTAAAAATAAAGTGACGCCAATGAAACGAAAAACATGTTTTTGTCCGTGAAAACTTGGACACAGTCTTCTAAAAAGATTAAGTTTTTCGTGAAGATTAAATTTAAAATATTCGTGAAATACAGGGTGACCTGAAAATTTACTGAAATACCTACAAATTTATAATAACTAAGATCTCTAGGTATCGTGCATTAACCACAGAGATTTTATTGTAACAAAAATTTCCAAAGAAAGTGGATACCGGAAGAATATTGTCCCATGACCCATGAGTCATGCTGTAGCGTTAAATTCCACGAAACCATTGCGAACACGTACAGAAGAAGACAATCTTAAAGCAGCTTGCAAAACGATAATTGTGGAAGAAAAAGAACAAGAAAAAAAATTAGAAGGATTCTAGAAAAGCTTAAAAACAGCATTTTAAATAATTGAAAAACATAAAACTTTTGGAAGAATAAGAGCTTGAAAACTAGGATTAAACTAGATGAGAAAAACAAACTAAACAAAAAAATAGAAAAACAAAAGACTGTTTTAAAGTTGTTTGCAAAACAGTGTTTGAGAAAAAAAAACAAAGAAAAAAATCTGAAAGAACATAAAGATACTTTGGAAGAGCTTAAAAAACAGTATTTAAAAAAAATTATTTGAGAAGCACTTGGTAAAAAAATGAACAAAGTAAAACTTTGAAAAAACTATAGAAGAACAAAAAACCAATTCTGAGAGCTTAAAAACTACGATTGAATTAGAAAATAAAGACAAAAAAATCTAGAATAACTAAAGACAATTTTAAAGTAGCTTGCAAAACGATGTTTGAGAAAGAAAACAAAAACAAAACAAAAAAGAAAAAATCTAGAACATAAAGGAATTCTGGAAGAATTTAAAAAACCGTATTTTGAAGAAAAAAATTTGAGAATCGATTGGTAAAAAAAATAAGGAAAATAAAACAAAAAATCATAGAAAAACAAAAAAGCAATTCCGAAAGAGCTTAAAAACTACGATTGGATTAGACAAGAAAGACAAAGACATAAAAGAACCCAAAAAACAGAAAACAATTTTAAAGTAGCTTGCAAACGTTAATTGAGAAACAAAAAAAACAAGAAAACGTAGAAAATTTAGGGAAAACTTAATTATATTTTAGAAGAGCTTTTAAAAACTTTTTTAAAAACAACATCTTTTAGAAAAAAATTAAGGTTTAAATGGTAAAATGTGAGCAAAATTAATTCTGGAAAAACCATAGAACAAAAAGTAATTCTGAAAAAGCTTGAAAACTACGATTGGATTGGGAAATAAAGACAAATAAATAAAAATCCACGAAAACAAAAGACAATTTTAAAGTATTGTAGCTTGCAAAACGATAATTGAGGACGAAAAAAAACTGTAAAAAATCTGAAAGAACATAAAAGGATTTTGACAGAGCTTAAAAAATAGCATTTTAATAAAAAAAATTTGAGAGGCAATCAGTAGAAAAAAATGACCAAAACATAAAATATAGAAGTTGCAAAATCCCGGATTAAAAAATAAGAAGAGCAAAAGGAGTATGTTAAAGACAAAAAGAGCTGCAGTAAAAGCTTAAAAATGAAGAAGAAGAAAGAGAAGAGGAATAAGATGTTCTAAAAGACGTTTCTAAAGAAATTTGAAAAACAACTATTAAAAAACAGAGAAAAGACTCTAGAGGAACAAAAGACAATTCTAAAAGACAACTGGAAAATAAAGACGAACAAAGAAGAACCTCTTTGATACATTTTTACACATTTTAACATATTCAGAAAAACAAAAAACTATTTTAGTAGCTTGTAAAACATGATTGAGAAAGAAAAACGAAGAAAAATAAGAAATCTGGAAAAACCTAAAAGGATTCTAAAAACGGCATTTTAAAGAAATAAATTGGGGGCTAATTAGTAGAAAAACATGGCCAAAACATAATTCTAGAAGTTGCCAAATCTCGGATAAAAGAATAAGAACAGCAAAAGAAGTTTGTTAAAAACAAAAAGAGTTGGAAAAAAGCTTAAAAAATGCCAATTTTAAGAAAGCGAAGAAAAACAAAGTCTTCTAAAAGACGTTTTTATAGGAATTTGAAAAACAACTATTAGAAGACAGAGAAGTACTATGGAAGACTCTAGAAGAACAAAAGACAATTCTAAAAAACAACTTGAAAATAAAGCAAACAAAGAAGAACGTCTTTGACACATTTTAACATATCCAAAAAAACAAAAAACTATTTTAGTAGCTTGCAAAACAATGATTAAAAAAGGAAAAAACAACAGAGATAAGTAAGAAATCTGGAAGAATCTAAAAAAGTTCTGAAAAAAAAAACGATTAAAAAACAGCTTTTGTAGAAAAAAAAATTTGAGGATTAATTGATAGAAAAAAATGAACAAAATATAATTCTAGAAGTTGCAAAATCTCAAATGAAAGAACAAGCAGAGCAAAGAAAAGTTTTAAAAAACATTTTTAGAAGAGTTTGAAGAACGACTATTGGGGTAGAAAAGGAAGACGAATAAAATTCCAAACAAAGCTTGCAAAACAACGATTAAAAAAAACGAAAAAAGTAAAAGAGATTATGGAAGAACAGAAAAAGGTTTTTTGAAGAGTTTAAAAAACAAATTTGGAAAAATAAATAAATCATTTCAAATTAATTGCTAGACAAAAACATACAAAATAAAAATCCAGAAATTGCAAAACGTCGGATAAAAGAAAAAGCAAAGAAAGTTTGTTAAAGAACAAAAGAGGTTCTAAAAAGAGCTTGAAATCGGCAATTGAAAGAGAAAGAAGAGAATTGAAAGAATCTAGAAAAATAAAAGGCGTCTTTAGAGTTTGAAAAACGACTATTGGAAAACAAAGAACTATGGAAGATTCTAGAAAAACAAAAGGCAATTATTGTTAATGTTCTGTGTTGTTCGTGTAAATAGAAGTTACAAATAAGAACTCCGAATTTGCTTGAAATCAGCTCTTTCGAGACTGCTGTAGCTCCCATTAAACAACCAGAAAGCTCTGGATATTATGCATTTTGACTAAAATCTCTGGTGATTATGTATAAAACCGGATTTCGCATATTAACAGTAATAAACAGTATTAATATTAATTAATGCTGGTCACATTGTACAAAAATTCAATATTTAATTATTTCAGCATAGATAACAGACTTTGCCAATTTCCAAATCTTGACTAAGAATCCGTTACTGATAATATTAAATCAGTCAATATTGACTCAGATGACGTATGCATGACATGTGATTAATATTCAACTGTGTTTTCAACCCGAACTGCTTTGGGTCAGTTTTACTGTTCCCTAAACAATTGTATCCAGTATAATTCAGAAAAATTCGCTTCTACTCCAATTTTTATTTCTTTTGATATTTAAAATTCTAAAGTGCCGCCTCTTCAAATTCTATAAAAAGTCGACAAAAACTAAATATAGAAAGCCTCGAGCTTTACACTTAATTACTGTTCGAGACACAATACACTAGTCTCGTGTTTGTATTTGAGTAAAATATGGGTCAGGTCAGCGAAAAGGTTGAAGATCAATCAGAGGAAAGCACGATCTGATAAGAATTAACATCAGTTGGACTTTCAAGAGGTGTAGGTGTGGTTTGTTTAACAAAGACGACTTTTCTGGATTAGGCCAAGTGCAAGGAAAGGTCGTTAAACCTAACCGCATTAGGATTCAGGTGTGCTTTTCGCAGTGGCGGGGCTTAAAAGGAGCCAGGAGCAACAATAAAGGGGCGAAAAATCGATCCTAATAAGTTATTTAAATTATAAAGCTATAAATGACGCCAATTCTTTCTCCAGAAAACAATTTTTTTAAAAAAAATTCTAAAAATAAATTCATTTCCAATAAGGGAGATTCTCTGATATATTTATATTTTTTTTTTAATTAGAAAAAGAATCAGGTGATTCAAAAGTTTAGAACAATATTTTAACCCAGAAATTTAGCTCCACAAATGATAAAAATCTGTAAAAAAAATTTTTGCTTTATCTCTCTAACCCAAAAATTAGTTATTAAAAAACTTACAACAAAAAATTGTAGACATAAAACAATTACAGTTTTTCCAGGTCAAAATATGGTAATCTAACACAACTTACCTCTATACCAAATTGCACCGTTTAGGAGCTAGAGGGCGCCAAAGTTGGAGTTTCAAATTTCTTTTTATATTTTAAACGAAAATATCTCGAAAACGATACATTTTAGTGAAATTTTGCGTTCTAACTTTTTCATTCAGAATCTATTGATGTATTTATTTTTGTAATAAAAATTAGAGTTAGTAACGCAAAAAATTGGATAATTACTAAAAATGTGCAAAAGTGCTCAGCTGAAAATTGATAGTATTTAGCAGAATTTTGCTGTTATCATAGAGAGGAAAAGCTATGTTTCATGTTTCATAATAATAGGTTAAGCAATTTTAGAGATATTCTAATAAAAAAAAATATACCAAACTTTAAAGACCCGTAATTTTGTTATCTCTCGACAACAAGTTTTTCTTGCAGATTTTTACCGTTTGTAGGACTAAAATTGTAATACAATTGTTTTATTAAAGGATACGATTACGTGAAACAACTACTCTGCGGACAAAAACCCCGAACGGCATTGAATATTTGTTTTTGATTAAATTATAAGTTAGCTCTTTAATTCCTATAAAAGTTTGAACAGAAAACCTAATAAGTTTAAAAATATTCGGAAAACTCGGCCAAAACTACAAAAAAGAATCGATAAAGAAGAAAACTACCATTAGAAACAAAAAGAACAAATACTAGAAGAACAAGAGAATGTTCCATAAAAACTTGCAAAGCGACAATTGAAGAAAGAAGAACACGAAAACAACGATTGAAAGAAAAAAAGAAACTATATTTAAAAGAAAAAAAATAGAGGTAATTTCTAAAAATAACCAAATATATTATAAAACAACTTAAAAAACAACAAGAAACCATGATTGAGAAAAAATAAACAATCATTAAAAAACTGAAAAAAAAACACTACTGGAAAAATGTTTTTTTTAAAAAACTCGAAAAACAAGGATTAAAAAAGAAAAAAGTCCAAGAAAAATGTAGACATAAAGAACAGGAAAAAACGTTGGGAAAATTCGATAGTTATAACATGTTCTCAATGTAGAAGTTCTAAAAATAAAAAAGAAATTTGAAGTGAAGCATCTAGACGATGGCAGAAACAAGGTAATAAAGGTAGAAACATGAATCAAAGAATATCGAAAAAAAGGTTAGTAAAATAGAAATAAAATTTAAAAAACAGCAATACAAATAAATATAATTAAAGCACTGCCCATAGTCGCAATGACGGCCAAACTTTTAACCATTTTTGTATTATTTTTCATTTTTTTTTTCTATTCTTAGCTACAGAAAAAACTCGCTGAACAGTCCTCTTTTAGAAATTTATTAATACAATTTATACTGTTCAATGAGAAGCAAAGTAAAGGCTATTAGGTATACTAAATATGATAAAAACTGATATAATATTCTCTCAGATAAAAAAATAACCACCATCTTAGAGACTGAATAACCAAAATTTGAAAATTATAAAAAAATATTTTATTACACTATTCGATTCTATGTAATAGTTATTATGTATTAAGGGCATAATCAAGAAGATTAAAACACGAGGGAATGTTAAAAACTCGACGTAGGAGGGTTTTTAAATTCCGGAAGGCGATTAATAAAGATTATGCCTGCAGTATATACATTGTTGCATAAATTTGATTCTTTAAATCAAAAGAAGATTCAAAATTCCGGTCGGTTTAGAAAAAACAGTGTTGTTTCTGGAGATACTATGGTGTTGTCATTGCGCGTTTGACGTAAAGTGCCATAAAGATGAAAATTAGGCCCTGATTTGCGGGCGTATAAAGAAGAGTATAGTTGCAAAATAGAATTTAAAAAAATGTCATTAAACTAATTTATACTTTTAAAATAGAAAATGAAAAGTTATGTTTCAGCAAAATTCACGGGAAAGTAGACTGGGGAAATAAAAAACTTGTTATGTAGCCGACGTTTCGAGTCTTTTTTGGCACTTTCTCAAAGCTTATAAATAGTGTCAAAAATGCATGGTACCAAAATTTTTTTTAGGCCGGTGGGCATCTCTTCCTGTTGGTACCATGCCCAAAATTTTTGACACTACAACCCTTGAGAAAGAGACAAAAAATCTCCAAACGTCAGCTATATAACAAGTCTTGTATTGCCTCAGTCCACTTTTCGTGATTTTTACTAAATCTAAATAATGGACGTAACACATAACACTAAGTTATAAGTTTCATAAACACGAATGAAAATCAAAAAGACAGTATTTTGTCAAAAACAAAAGAGAGAAGTTAAAACTGATTAGATCATTAAATGTGTCTCAAAAAAATAGTACAAAAAATCAAAAATGTGTTATTTGTTTTTTTGTTTGGTGATAAGAAGTATGAAAAACCCACAAAAAACCATCGAAAATAAACCACCCCATATAATATATAAAAATTTCGCTTATACGTCCCTTGTTTTCGCGCATATGTGGTCATGTTTCAAATAGTGTGTTGTGTTGGCGGTCACGTCACAAGAAAAAACGTGGGCGTAAAAAAATTAAAAATTCAAGTTTGCATTACCTGTGTTTTTAATAAAGATTGACCTAAAATTATTGTCATCACATCATCTTATTGTTTATCAAAACGTGGGGTATAAAAATTTTCTTAACAAACAAAGGAATAACATTTTTGATTAATTTAATTGTAAAAATATCAAAACCGTCAAATTATGATTTTTTAATTTATATTTATCTTAATTTAATTGTTTGTAGTAATTTAATTTAGCCCAAATATGTTTTCCCCAAAAAAAGATAAAAAAATCACGAAAAATTTGGACCAATCTTTATAGAAAAAACCTGTACAATCTCTGTCATCAGATAAGATAAGATTTTTTTGACAGAAATCTTTAAAGATTTTAAGATTTTTACCGAAATAATGAAAGTGAAAATTGACTGTTTAAATTGTTAAAAAAATTGTCAAAAAATTTGTTTAACCCCTTAGTTCTCTCCGCCCCTGCCATTCGCTCCATTGAGGCGTCCTCGTCGTGTTAAATATAGTCATCGTCGGCGTTGTCGCCAAACCTTATGTCATCACCGTGGAATTTCATTGATATAGTCTCGTACCCGTGCTGTAGAGATTAGCCAGCTCCTGCGCCCCCTTGTGCTGCGGTCCCCACCTGGGGCGCGTCTTCTCCTCCTGGGTGACCGCACAGTTGGCGTTGGGGTCGTCCTCCAGCATCGAGTTCTCCAGGATTTGCTGCTCGGTCTTGACCGGTGCTAGAATTTTTGTGGCCATTATATCGAGATGTTGTTCGGCGAGGACCTCCTTGACGCGCTTGGAGCACGTCAGTTGCAAAGCCATGGTGGCGGCTACGAACCCTCAAAGGCACTAGTGACACGACAGGACAACACGCACTTGACTGGCATGATTGCTAGGCAGCGACGCACAGCACACTTCACTCGCGAGACGCTCGATCGCGACTAAAGCGGTGTCGTGCAAGGAAGGCGGTGCACTAGGACCTGGTGCGTCATCGGCGGCGGCGCCACGACGTCTTCCGCAAATTGGGGAGATTTTTTCAGATGAAGTGGGGCAAATATACAAAGAAAAATGCAAAAATGATTATTGTAACTCGTACCCCTCCTGAAAAATAATCCTGAATTGGTGATTGATTTCTATTGTTAGTCCCATTGTTCCTAATTTGTTAATTTTTACTTCTATTTTTTAATACTTTTTATTTTTAAATTCTCTTTTAATTTTGTTTCTATTTAATTAATTTTTTCTACAAATCTAGAGCCCTTGCTTCAAATTCTTTTTTTTATTCTAGAACGGCTCTATTAGAAGCATCTTGTAATTTTTTAAATTTCTCAAAAACTGTCTCTTATTGTTCGATTTGTCAGCAATTTTTTTATTCTTCTTTTGCTCCTAGTCATCGTTGTTCATGTTTTTCTTAATTCTTCTTCTTTTTGAAGCTTCTTTTGTTTTTATATTTATTTTTTTAAATATTTTTTTTCTGATCGTTATTTTTGTATTATTTTAATATTTTTATTTTATTCTTATTTTATGTAAACGCAGATTCTTTCTTTTACTTCCACTTGTAGCTATTTATTTTAATTTTCTTAATATAATACTTTTCCTTTTCTCTTTCAATATCTTCCTTTTCTTGTTCTTCTGTCCTGTCTTATCGTTGTTTTACAACCTTTTATTAAAAATGTTTTTTGTTTTTCTAGAACCTTATTTAGCTCTTCTTTTTCTCCTAATCGTCGTTTCTTAAATTCTTTTTTTTTTTTTTCAATTTTTGTCTCTCAAATTTTTTTTCTTCTAAATACCGTTTTTTAAGCAATTCTAAAATCTTTTTTTGTTCTTTAAAAATTGTTTTTGCATTTCCAGAATCTTCTTTTGTTGTTTTTTACCTTCTACGTTCTACCCGACGTCTTTTAATTTCTTACAGAATTTTCTTTTGCTTCTCTAATCGCTGTTCCTCATATTCTTTTCTTCCAAACGGCGCACCGTTTATCAAGCTCTTTTAAAATCTTCTTTTGCTCCTCCAAAACTGCTTAGACATTTTTAGAACCTTCTTTTGTTCTTCTTTTTCTTCTAAAAGTAGTTTTTCGAAAATTTCTAGAGTTCCGTTATGTGTCTCATCGTCTTAAAGTCTTCGTTTTTCTATTTCTTCTAGAATTTTCCCTTGTTCTTCTTTTTTGTACAGTCGTAGCTTTTCTTCTTTTTTTTTTCGATTTCTTCCATCAATAAATATCCTCCATTATTTCCAATCGACTTCTTTTTGTCGCAGCTTGGTTAATAAATTATTCAGATTCCCGTTCAACTTCTTCAAATCTCAGTTCACACATGAGTGAATAACATTATTAACGAAGAATCACAACAATAATTTGATCAATAAATAACTCAATATTCACACAATAATAACTACTAATAAACCGCTCTTTTTTAATCGCTTGTCGAGCTTTACACTAACTGCCAGGTCATTGTCTTCTTGCTGCTTATATAACGGTACGTCACTTTTCAAAAGTCTTCATTCTGATGGAAAGCTGACTCAGCTTTCTCTAATTTTTACTTCAATTATTTAATATTTTTTATTTTTAAATTCTCTTTTAATTTTGTTTTTATTTAATTAATTTTTTCTACAGATCTAAAGCCCTTGCTTTAATTTTTTTTTTAAATTAATTAAATTTTTAGTTTAAATTATTTTTAAACGGCTCTATTAGAAACATCTTGTAATTTGTCGAGTTTCTTAAAGACTTTCTCTTACTGTTCATGTCAGCAATTTTTTTATTCTTTTTTTGCTTTTAGTCGTCGTTGTCTTGTTTTTGGTAATTATTCTTCCTTTTTAATAGTCGTTTCTTATGTTTTTCTGAAGCTCTTTTCGTTTTTATATTTATCTTTTTGAATGTTTTTCTCCTAATAATTCTTATTTTATGTAAACGTAGATTCTTTCCTTTATTTCCAATTGTAGCTTTTTATTTTTTATTGCAATTTTCTTTATAAATAATACTTTTCCTTTTTTCTTCCAATATCTTCCTTTTCTTGTTCTTCTTTCCTTTCTAATCATTGTGTTTCAACCTTCTTTAGAAATGTTTTTTGTCCTTTTAGAATCTTATCTAGCTCTTCTTTTTCTCCTAATCGTCGTTTCTGAAAATCATTTTCAGGACTTTCTTTTGTTTTTCTTTATCTTCTAAGTCCTAACCGACGTCTTTCAATTTCTTTCAAATTTTTTTGCTTCTCTAATCGTCGTTTCTCATATTATTTTCTTCCAAACAGCGCGCCGTTTATTAAGCTCTTTAAAAATCTTTTTTTGTTCTTCCAGAATTGCTTCTTGCATTTTTAAAACCTACTTCTGTTATTCTTTTTCTTCTAAAAATAGTTTTCTACGATCTTCCAGATTTTTCTTATGTTTTTTATTGTTTTCAAGTCTTCGTTTTTCCATTTCTTCTAGAATTTTCGATCTTCTTCTTTTTCGTCCAGTCATCGATTCTCTTCCTTTCGTCCGAGTTTTTCCAACAATATAAGCATTTGTTCCTCCATTATTTCCGACTTACTCCTTTTTGTTGCAAATTTTCAAAACTGTTGCAAAACTTCTTCAAATCTCATTCCAGACATTGGTGAATAACATTAATAACAAATAAACATAACAGTAATTTAACCAATAAATTATATAGTAATAACTACGATCGTCGAAACAAAAACGTAGCTACAATAAACCGCTTTTTTTAATTGCTTGTCGAGTTTCACACTAACCGCCCGGTCATTGTCTTCACGCTGCTTATATAACGATACGTCACTTTTAAAAAAGTCTTCATTCGGATAGAAGAATGACTCAGCTTTCTCGTATCCTGTCAATAGTGTAGTAATGTAGTGTAATAATACTATAAATAATTATGTTGCTTTCGTCTCCCAAATTAGATTAAAATATGTATGGTCTTTCGAGCCGGATCTGTCAGAGTTATAAAGACATTGCAAAAAAAGCTTGTCCTTGTTCTTAGATCTTTTACATTATTAATATCTCTTTTTCTTTTGTAGGTAAGTACAGTCGAAGCCGTTGAAAAGTGAGCAATCTGCCAACAAATTTTAAATCATTTCAAACTTTTTTTTTATCAAGGTCGTGCTTCAGTTTGAGAGCAAATCCCCAAATTCAAAATGTCACTAAACATCTCACCTTATCATTGTTTGGTAATAAACCCCTAATCATCTTGATACCAGCAGTCCTTTTATATCTTTTTCGGGCTAAAAAAAATTAAAAGTAAAACAGATAGTTCAGGCAAATTTTACTTTTAGTGCTTTCACGAGGCAAAATCATATAAAACATTAAAAAAATTCCTTTCGGTAATATCATATTGCATTATTCAACGTTTGCACGTGGGATCCTGTGTCTGACATCATCATTTTTCTTCTAACTATGATTCTCAATACAAAATAAACAACGTTTGAACTGTTCTTCTTTAAAACTGTTTTTGTATATCAATCGCAATTAAAATAAATAATTAAAGAAACTGACCTCTTCTGAATTTTCCTGCTAAAAACAAAGTTTTGTTTGTCCTTAATTTATAATAGATGATGGAAAATTGCATGTGTCATATTATTCTCCGTGAGAAATTTCCACCTGATAACACTTTAAAAATTTATGAATATTTCTTAACACTCAGTAAATAACTAAATAATAGTCCCCCTTAATAACCCACTTTATTGTCAATCTGAAAGCACTTTTCTAAAATTTCTAACACCAACATCTGTTCGATGCCCCAAATATTTATATTGGCGTGCTTTATTTATTTGGATCGTTTTAATGACGATTACTCACTTTTCAGCGAATGCATTTCCTTAAGGAAAAATCAATTAAAATATTTCCACCTGCTTTAAATGGCATAACAATTAATTCTATTATTGATCGTTGACTATTCAATGACTATGCTAATCACGGGCGCCCCGCGCCCGCAAGGGCACTTTTGAACCCCCCTTATAAATAAACACAATTTTTTGATAATTACAATTCAATTCAAAACGACTGTATTCAAGAAAAAAGAATATAAATACAAAAAAAATATATAAAAACAAAATAAATAAATAAAAATAGAAAATTAATACCTATATGGGCGAAATCTAGCACAAATTGCTACTCTCTGCTTAACTTATTCTTTGTACTCGTAATACAAAATAAACAAATCATAAACAAAAGAAAGAAGAAAGAAAAAGTTATAAAAATTAAGATGAAATTAAATGAAATTAATAAAATTAGCTTCTATTAATATAAAAATAAAAAAACGTTTTCTAAAATTAAACATTAAATAGTAATAAATAATTAATATTAAATGGAAAAATAACTGTTTTAGTATTTTATACAGAAAATTTTTCTGTCCCTCCTCCCTCTCCTTTCCTAATAAAAAATCTGCAGGCACCTGTCATTCTAATTATTATTGTTTTGCAGCAATTTTTTATTTTTAGCTTTAGTCAAAATAATATTTTTTCTCTTAGCAGAGGCGGATTGCTAACTTTTGTGGTCCTGGTAATACTGTTTGGGGTCCCTCCTATTTATTTACCTATTTAAAACTGAATCACACAGTGTTATTCTTTTAGAATCGTTTTTTCTTCTTCTAGAACTTCTTTTAGCTCTTCTTTTTCTTCTAATAGTCGGTTCTTGAATTCTTTTTCTTTCAGTTGTTGTCTCTCATATTCTTTTTTCTTCAACTTTCTTCTAACGCTGTTTATCAAGCTTTTTCAAAAGCTTTTTTTGTTTTTCCAGGATTGTTTTTGCTTTTTCATAACCTCTTTTTGTTGTTTTTTATCTTCTAGACGACTTATTTTAATTTATTCTAGAATTTTTTTTACCCATCTAATCGTATTCTTTTTCTTCCAAATGCCGTTTATCAAACTCTTTCAAAATCAGTAGGAGAAGAATAAAGATAAAGAACTTAAAAAAGTCATCAATATCTGAAATAAAATATATATATTAAAAAAAAAACAAAGAAATAAGATATAGAAATACAAAAAAAACTAAATCACGTAGCACTCTTTTAGAATCGTTTTTTCTTCTTCTAGAACTTCCTTTAGCTCATCTCTTTCTTCTAATCGTGGTTTCTTAAATTCTTTTTCTTACAATTGTTGTCTCTCATATTCTTTTCTTTCAACATTCTTCCAACACCTAACGCCGTTTATCAAGCTTTTTCAAAAAAGTTTTGTTCTTTTAGAATTGCTTTTGCATTTCTTTTTTTATCTTCTAGCCGATGTATTTCGACTTCTTCCAGATTTTTTTTTGCTCCTCTAAAAGTCATTTCTAATATTCTTTTTCTTCCAAACGCTTTCAAAATCAATAAAAGAAGAATAAAGATAAAAAACTTAAAAAAGTTATAAACGTCTGAAACAAAAAAAACATATATATTAAAAAAACAAAGAAAGATACAGAAAGAACAAAAAAATTAAATTACACAGCACTCTTTTAGAATCGTTTTTTGTTCTTCTAGAACTTCCTTTAGCTCATCTTTTTTTCTAATCGTGGTTTCTTAAAATCTTTCAATTGTTATCTCTCATATTCATTTTCTTTCAATTTGTTCTAACTTCCAACGCCCGCCGTTTACCAAGCTTTTTCAAAATCGTTTTTTGTTCTTCCGGAATAGCTCTTGTATATCTAGAACCTTCTTTTGTTGTTTTTTATCTTCTAGCCGACGTATTTCAACTTCTTCCAGAATTTTCTTTTGCTCCTCTAATCCTCATATCATATTCTTCTTTTTTTTCAAACGCCGTTTATAAAACGCTTTCAAAATCAGTAGAAAAAGAATAAAGATAAAGAACTTAAAACAAATCATAAACATTTAAAATAAAAGAATATATATATTTAACAAAAAAATTGAATCACACAGCAACCGGAAAACTTCAAACTGCTTTCAGGATTATCCTATTCAAATTGTTACCTTTTTTCTCACTGTTTTTAGATGGCGCTATAGCATTGTTTTAAAGGAAAATGTTCTTTAAAAAAAATTTGAAAATTGCAAGAAAAGAACAAGAAAGACAACGACAAAAACAAAAAGGAAGGTATATATTTAAAAAAACACAAAATAAAGATAAATTCTAAACATGAACTTAAAAAACAACGACTGAAAACAAAGAAAAATAAAAAAACCTGAAAACAACAAATAAAAAAGAAAATCTTTAGAAAACCATGTTAATTTTTTTTTAGAAAAACCAAAAAGTGTTTAAGAAAAATTTTATGAAGAACGAAAACTGACGTACAAAAAAATATGTTAATGCAAATTAGTACTACGAGATCGTCATTTTGTTTTAATTAAAATAACTATTTTAATAAAAAAGATCAATTTTTGTTTTTTATGTGTTGTGAAGTGTAAATTTGTGTAAAAAACAAAAACTGATAACGTGATAACACGAAAGCGGAGTATGGCACGTGGTAGTTGTTTTGTACTTTTTTTTTTCGTGTATTACACTCTTATTCTTATTAGACAAGCGTGTGAAAATAATTTAAGATAATATTTTTGAAGTTGTCCGTGATAAGAAAAAAAATTGAATTTGAAATTGTGTTAAAAAAAAACAAAAAAAAGTTTTGAAAAAGCAAAAATCGAAATAGAAATCAGGTCAGGCTCTACAATCAGGAAACTGTAAACCGGTTCTGTAGCTGTTACAGTAGTTGCCAATAAAGCTTTGCAATAACGTTACAGCATTATTTCACTAACGGTTTACCTTCATTAAACAAGAAATTTTTACGAAAAAACTAACAAATCATTGAAAAAACAAGAGAATCTACAGTGAAAATAAAAAAACTATGTAATGTCAATAAGTTTAAAAGAAAAAGAAACAAAGTTAAATTTAAAGAAAGTATCAAAAAATTTTCTTTAAAACAAGAACAGAACAAAATACGACAGGAAAAACCGAAAAACTTTCAAAATGTTTTAAAAAACAATACAATGACTAAATAGAATACAAAGAAGTAACCAAAAAAATAAAAAACAACGACTGAAAAATTAAGAAGAACACGAACAACACAGATACAAAAAATAGATAAAATATTTGATGGTTTACAATAATAGAAACGTTATAGAAGTGGAAAAAAAAATTGAAGTAATATTCCTAGAAAATCTGGAAAAAAGTAATTAGTTAGAATCAAAATAAATCCTCCCCTGTGCCTTAGGTCTTTGTCCTTACCTATTTAATAATTATAAAATGGCAACTCCTCCACCTTAATATAAACTGAAATAATACTACCTTTAGCGTAACTGAAGCTAAATAATTCATGAAAGTCGGGACGTCGATATGTCTGGAAACAACCACGTCGCCGTCGTCTTAAAAGTAAGATTAATATGTTGGGATGTTATCGGAAAAGGAAATTTCCGGATTTAAGGAATTGCGGAAAAGGTGCAGGCATTTAATAGCCACTGTTTTAGCATAATTGAAAATAGCCGGTGTTTGTATAAATCGATTTTATTGATGGAATAATTTCACAGACGCGAAATATCAATTCATGCCAATAGAAATGATAATAAATTAGTTTTGCTTTGATTTTGTGTAACATTACGATGACTTTATTATACACAGATTTATAGCTTGTCAAATGTTTCAAATTCGGATCGGCTTGCATAACTCGTAAAATAGTTGTTAGGTATTACAAATAAATTATTTACAGCTAAGCTAGGTATTTATTAATTTAGGAAAAGGTTTTTATGCCGAGATCTACTTCTAATTAATATTTCAAAAGTACAAATTTTCATCAAAATACGATGCTTCTTTAAATAAATTATGAAATAAATTGGTTTAGAAAAGTAGAAAAAACTAGAAGCAATACTTAGGTAATTGTGTCAGGATTAAAACCTATAAATAATTATTCTAGAATAAAAAGAAAATAATTTTTACCGCGTCAATAGATTAAATAAATCCCACTCAAGTGAAATGTCACCTATTTTTATAAGAGTTGAGGGAATTGGTTTCGTGATAATTTTTTAGAGCAATAAAGGTATCTCTCGAGTCATCTTTTACCCATAACATAAAAAATTTATCAGTTTATTGAATAATCGATTATTAAATTATTAAATTTAATCATCTCTTGCAAATCGATAAGAGAGAAATTTATATAAAATGACTTTAATAAAAATTATTTATCTTTTATCAGTTTTATCCATAATAAATAGAAGAGAAAATGCGTCGTAATAGAAGATTTTTAGTTACAGCACGAAGAAAATGACAAAATTTGAAAAGTCTTGTCAACATCTTAAAAGAAACACTCTTCATCTTCACACTAACCGAAGGCGATCTCAAGATTATTAAATTTCTGTAACAG
Source organism: Tribolium confusum (assembly GCA_029207805.1). Taxonomy (NCBI): domain Eukaryota; kingdom Metazoa; phylum Arthropoda; class Insecta; order Coleoptera; family Tenebrionidae; genus Tribolium; species Tribolium confusum. The sequence continues at coordinate 7,237,847 of JALGAY010000004.1, forward strand.
CATTTTTTGTTGACGGCTAATTTGCTTCGTGCAAGATGCAAAGTATTACCTTATTAGCTAGTCGCTGAGATAGTCGATAAGACCGCCATTGTCGCATCAAACAGCTGTTTCAAAAGAGAGTCGTTTATTCTCAAAACTTCTCTTTTACACGATTTTTTATTCTCATTCACGCTTTCACGTTTAGCAGTGATAAAAAGAAGCAAGAATAATATTGAATACTAAATTCTGTGTGCCATGATCAGGTGTGCTAAAAACAAAGTAAAACAAGTGTAAAAATAACACTGTGCTTATGTTTTAAATTAATTTGTGACTTTACAGTAATTTATATTAATTAATTAGTAATTTTTAACGCCTTTAAGACAACTAATATGTTTCTTAACATCAGGAATAATGAATGAATAATATCACATTTTTTCTCCTATATTAAAAATGTGATATTATTCATTCATTATTTCTGATGTTAAGAAACATACTAGTTGCCTTAAAGGCGTTAAAAATTACTAATTAATTATTATAATTCAGCAGTGACCAGCTTTAGAGTCATTAATAATATCATTTACAACTGCAATTAAAATTGATAATGCTAAGCCAGATGCTGTGGTCTCCTTGGTAGCTTAGTTGGTAGAGCAGCCGACTGGTAATCGGTAGACCCAGGTTCGAATCCCGGCTGATGAAATTGTAATTACTAATTTTATGAATATTTTAGTCATTCTAAGTCGCTCTTAGTATTATTATAAGCAAAGTGACGTAATATTTTCAAAAAACGTTGTCAAGAGATCATGTAATTGTCCAGAATTATCGATAGTATTCCGTAAGCAAAGTATTCTTATTAATAAATAGATAAATATCATTTTTAACGTGCTTATTTACCTGATTAACTAGATTTACCACAATTTCTGTTTTTATAAAGAGAACCGCTGTGGTGCAAATAAATTCACTCTATTGTTGTTTCTATAACAACGTAAGGCTTTCAATAAAAAATCAAATTTATGGTTATTATTTGCATCACCATGGTTCTTAAAAAAAAATTATTATGTTCTTTAAATGCCATCATAACTTAGAAATAGCAAAATTCTTATAAATTAATTTTTTTGACGTTTTTTGTCACGTATAGTAGCTAATACATAATTATAATTTTATGACAATTAGGCGTTTTCACATGACGTCATACGGCAGCTTCAGGACAAGGTTTTTGGCTTGGTACTTTTTATGGCGAATAAATTTTGAGAATTTTTTTTTCACTTAGTTAGGGAACAATATTTAAATTATTATTCAAAGTGGCATAAAATGCACTTTGAAGTCTATTTAAGAATGAAGTCAAAACTAATTTTTTTTCATTGTTTTATGTAAATTCATAATTATTAAAATAAAAACGCGGAAAAATTTAAAATTGTATTTCAGTGTTTAACTTGTTTTGACATATTTCTTTTCAAGATTTTAGAGAGTTTGAAAAACAAATTCCAGAAGTAGCTTTGTAACACTTGAACTGAAATCGTGTATAAATAATACTGCTACATTCTGTATATAAACTGAAATTTACAATAGAAATAAAATTGGGACATTCTGTATATAAAGTGAGACTTAAAAATGTAAACACATTTTTTGTAATTGCGTAAAATGTTGACAAGAGACTTTTTACCTCACTTTTTAATTGATAATAACGTAGCTGTTTAAACAATGTTTAGTCTCTTTATTTAAATAAAATGAATTATTGCCTTTTTGATGCTATTTTCGTGATTAGATATAAATTGAAAACAAAACTCGAAACATCTTGTTTATGTACCTAAATATTTAAATACATTATTAATTTATTATTTGAACTAACTGCTTACATAATACGATGATTTATTACCCAAAAACACAAAGACGCTTCGACATTCGGTGATATAATAGAAATTTTTTGTTGTCTTTTGTAAATTTATCGATATTTATTTGCTTTGTTTGAATTAGTCGTCTGTCAGCTCTCGAACAAGACGCATCACAGCTGCTCAAAGCTGCGTACTTTTATTTATTATTAATTATTAAACGAAATATAGGACAAAGCACGAGACATCTCTGGAAATCTGGATTAAAAGTAAGTTCGAAAGAAGCAGAGGGGACTCGCCACATAAGGCAGAAAAAAAAGCACCAATTTCAGGATTAAAGGTAGGTTCGAAAGAAGCAGAAGGAGGGGATTCGCCACCCAGCAGTTGTGGCAGAAGAAGATGCTTTAAAAGTAAGACTTTATGTACAGTTTAAAATTTTAATTTTTTAAGTTTTATTTATAATTTTTTATTCAAAATTTTGAGTGTCATTTCACATCGAATTTTTTTTCAAATTCAGTAACCAAAAACAATAAAAACCACGCGTGCCAACCAGTTCCGACTATTCAACAACGATTTTAAAATTTATCTGTTAAAAATGTGTGTCTATTTATGTGTTTTGACAGCTGTTCAAACTTATAAAGACTTAACACCTCAATATTTATTTACATTCTGTAGTATTTGCAATTTTTAAAGTCTCAATCAGCATTTTTTTTTTAGTATTACAATGTTGGCAGAAACGTCAATCACAATTCAACATATCCAAGAATTTCGCTTACATGATTTCACCCCAAATCTTATAAAGCCAGTTTGGGAATTTATTTTTCAAACTTTGAAAGATCTTGAAAAGAGATGTTAAAAACTAATAAAACACAATAAAATTTTTAATTTTTATTATATAATATAGGAACATTTTTCTGCTGATGTGTCAGGGGGTTGCATAAAAGTCTGAAAACGCCTCATTTTTATTTTATGACAATTTTTTGTATTTTTTTAATCTTTTTTTTATTGTTTAACTTTTATAACATTTTCGCTTAATACACAATCAACATTTCGATTTTTTTATATAAAATTTTTTAAAACATTTTTAGTGTCTCCAAATGTCCCTATTAAATTTTGTTTAAGAACCGCTGATTAGTGTTTGTCAAAGTAAACTTAACCTCACATTTTTACATAACCTAACTTTTTTTAAAATGTTTTTAAACCGAATCCGAATAACAATAAAACTCGCAACGAACGTGTGTAAATACTCGCAACAAAAGACACCACAGCCCCTCCGAAGCAAAAAACCAAAATCTACAAAAACCCCAGTAAGTCTTTTCTATTGCGACCCTCCAAATTAACCCCTCCAGGTTCAAAATTTCGTAGATTTGAAGTCTCTCCGAGCCACAGGCGGCAAAGGGGGCGACGGCTGCATCTCCTTCCTCAGTTTATGGAGTAACGAACACGCCGGTCCGGACGGTGGTGATGGCGGCAATGGGGGCCACGTTATCTTCAAAGCAAACGTTGATACCAAAGATTTAATACACGTCCCGACTGTGATACATGCCGAAAACGGAGAAAAGGGCCAAAACAAGGACTGTCATGGGAAAAACGCCCCACATAGTATTGTGGAAGTCCCTGTGGGAACTGTTGTAAAGAATTCGCAAGGAGTTGTAGTCGGGGATTTGTCGACTGAGGGGATTATGTTTGTGGCAGCTAGGGGCGGCGCTGGGGGTAAAGGTAACCATTTTTTTGTTACTGATACGGAACAGGCGCCGAAAATCTGTGAATATGGGGCTGAAGGGGAGGATTTGGAGTACACGTTGGAGGTGAAAAGCATGGCACATGTGGGATTGGTAAAATTTACAGGTTTGGGGCAGTGAATTTAAGAGTTTTGTTCTAGATTGGGTTTCCTAATGCGGGGAAAAGTACTTTGTTAAGTGCAGTTTCTAGGGCAAGGCCAAAAATAGCCCCATATCCGTTTACAACCTTAAAGCCCCACATTGGAATGGTACAGTATGACGATTATGAACAAATTGCCGTCGCGGATTTACCGGGACTTATCCCAGATTCCCATAAAAATCGGGGATTGGGGATTCAGTTTTTAAAACATGCAGAGAGATGTACTGCACTTTTATATATTATTGATTTATCACTAGACGAACCTTGGCAATATTTGCACACTTTACAATTTGAATTGTCTCAATTCAGTAAACATTTATTAGAGAGGCCACAATTAGTCATAGCAAACAAAATCGATTTACCAGAGGCTGAACAAAATTTAGAACTGTTTGAAAAACATACAGATTTGAAGGTTATTCCAGTTAGTGCTAAATTAGGGACAAATATTACACAACTGCTCAAAGAAATTAGGATATTGCACGACTTAAATAAAAACGAACCGGATTTATAATTTTTTTCTTTAAAAAAAGACAACCCTATGCTAGTTCAAGGCTAGGTCCAGCTTATGACCTTTGTGTCATTACAAACGTGGACGAAGCAATAAAATATAAAATTCCAATAAAAATTGTTTCAAAACGAATAAAAAAAATTGTTATATAAGAAATTAAATTCCTAATATTTTGTATTAAAAGAAAATTTTAATAATTATTAGGATCTTGCATGACTCAAATAAAAACAAACCAGAATTGTAAAGCTTTATTCATAAAAAATGTTAAATAACTTAGGCCCTGATTTCAAGCTAAATTGCTATAGCAACAATCACTGGTCCTTATTTTGCCTTGCTTTTTATATGAAGACGTTGCTGCTTGAAACCAGTCCTTGGAACCTTCCTCCCTTAATAAAAATAAGAAATCTAAATCTTTGATTCTGCGAATTTTTTAGCCAACTCCAAAACTTCAGTCACTCCAACACAATTACTTCCTGAGGCTTGAGCCGAGTCAGCTTTACCTCCTCCTTTGCCTCCCAATTTATTAGCAACTGTTTGTACCCATTCATTTGCTTTCAACCCTTTTTCTATGGCTTCTTTGGGTACCGAAGCTAAACAAAACATCTTATTTGAGTCAGGATCAACAGTAACAAAAAGTGCCGAAGTTGAAGGACTCAAACTCCTCACTTGTTTCAAAGCAGTATCCAAAGCCTTCGTATTTGAAAAAGCTTTTAACTCTTTTACCAAAATCGGTAAATTCGGGTTGGTCTTAACGAATTCCTTGATTTGCTCAACGACTTGGTTTGCAATAGCGGCTTTGGCAGCGCGATCTTTATCATCAAGGTTTTTCTTTAAGACTTTAAGAGAGTTCCTGATTTCTTCTTTCTTCCAGTATGGGATAACAGCATGGGAGACTTCTTCAGTTAATTCAACAATCTTCTTAACAAGTTCTTTGGATTTAGATCCATTATCTTCAGCGACTTGAGATTTGATTTCATTGAGACAATTTTCTAAATACTCGTTCCGTTTCAGAGCTTTAGTAGCTTCAGGTCCAGTCAAGGCTACAATCCGCCGGATTCCCTTAGCTATAGCTTCTTCACTCGCAATAACAAAGTCTCCAATATGACCCGAATATCTCAAATGAGTCCCTCCACAAAACTCAATTGAGGTATTATCACCAGCAGGTCCAAACGGATCCTGTTCGAGTTTCTCAACAGGGATTCCAATTGAAACAATCCTGACCGGATCCGGATAAGTCTCTTCAAACACTGCACGGAGCCCCCTTATTGTCTTAGCCACAGCCAAATTCGATTCTTTCGCATACACTTCATCATTCCTCGCTATCAATTCCTTGGAATTCAACTCAGCATTCTTGACTTGTTCAGCTGTCATCGCTCCCTTGTTTGTAAAATCAAACCTCAATCGATCAGGAGCCACCAAAGACCCTCTTTGATCAGCCTCAGTCCCCAACACTTTTCTCAAGGCGTAATTCAAAACATGCGTTCCGGTGTGATTATTCATAATGAGACGTCTCCGAGAGGCATCCACGTGCAAAGCCACCTTATCCCCTTTACTAAGTGTGCCCTCGAGACTCCCAATGTGGATCACGTAGCCCCCACGGACTTGCACATTTTTCACGGAAAACTCAACACTGTCATCTCCAACTTTCACCATGAAGCCGGTGTCATAGATTTGGCCTCCTTGCTCGGCGTAGAAGTTTGTCTTGTCGAGGAGGATGCCGCATTCTTGGCCGGTGTGGACTTGATCGACGAATTGTTTGTTGTAACGAAGGGCTATAACAGTGCTTTCACAGGGATGGAATTTGTAGTCGTCGGTGACGTTGCTGCCGGCAGTGTAGTTGTATTTGGGGGAATCGTCCGTTGGGGGGACACCGAGGTTTTGCAGCTCAGTGATGGCGTGCACGTCGAGGTTAATGGTGTCTTCAACACCAGAGCCCTTACCCTTTAAAAAAATAGGACTTAAGAGCGGAGAATTTTTTTCATTTATCAAATGGCCTATTATTAAAGTTCTTCTTGTTCAATCTTCTTGGTGTGTCAAAGGCACCCATTAACACCAAACAGTTCACTAAACACAATGCGTGTTTTGAAAACAAAGTTGTCATCCTCAGGTGAAAATAAAAATTGTTTTTTAATTCTTTTAGTGTTTAGTAAAGTATTTAATGTTAGTGGGTGCCTTTTTTCGTTTTATTAAAAACTTTTTAAACTTACTTGGGAGGTAATTTGTGCTTGTTTTTTCGACTCCTCGTAGACGGCCATATCAACACTGAGCCCCTTTTCTTCAGCCATTAACTGAGTCAAATCGACCGGAAATCCGTAAGTATCATATAATCGCCACGCAACATCCCCTGGTAATGTTTTAGAGCCACCCAATTTTGTGATAGTCCTATTAAGCAAATTTCTTCCACGCGATAAAGTCTTCAAAAACTGTTCTTCTTCTTCGTTTATTATATCAATAATCCTTTGTGGATCCTTACAAACTTCAGGAAAAGTGTCACCCAAAACCTCAACAACAGTGTTAACAAGAGTCGCGAAAAATCCAGGTTTGGCATTAAGTTTTTCCGTTGCGTATCTCACAGCCCGTCTTAAAATCCTCCTTAACACGTACCTGAAATCCCGTATTAAATTATATCGAAATATTGTTAATAGGTTTGTTCCACCAGCAGTTCAGAATTATACTGCGCATGGACAGTAGCGTTTTAGAATTCGAAAATCTCCATTGCGCATGCTCAATTAAGATCTAAACTGTTGTTGGAACCTACTAGTTACCCTCGGCCGGTGTTATCCGGGTTTCCCCCATCCGAAAGCGCAATAGTGATAGTTCGTGCATGATCGGCTAAAACTCGGTACGCCATATCAATCCCTTCTTTATCGGCATCTCCGACTTTGCCGCCATAGGGCGGAGCGCCTGTACCTTTCTGTATAGCATCAAAAAGTGGCAAAAACAGGTCAGTATCATAATTTGATCTTTTATCCTGAATCACAGAAACTAATCGCTCGAGACCCAAACCACAATCAATGTGTTTTTTAGGTAAAAATTTCAAACTACCATCACTTTCCCGGTTATATTGAATAAACACTAAATTCCAGATTTCGAGGACATCAGGATCATCCTGATTGACCAATTCAGGAACATCGCGCCCCCCAATTCTGTCATAATGAAGTTCTGAGCAGGGTCCACAAGGGCCAGTTTCGCCCATTTCCCAGAAATTGTCTTTCATGTTACCTGGGATAACATGGTTTTCGGGGATTCCCAGATCTAACCAAATTTGTTTACATTCAATATCTGGCTCTAAGCCGGCTGTTTTGTCGCCCCCAAAGTACGTTACGTATAGACGATCTGGGGGCAAGTGGAGTCGCTTTGTAAGCAGTTCCCAAGCCCATGAACAAATCTCTTTCTTGAAGTAGTCCCCAAAAGACCAGTTACCCATCATTTCGAAAAAGGTGTGGTGGTACACATCTTTGCCTACATCGTCCAGATCGTTATGTTTACCCCCAGCTCTGATACACTTTTGCGAGTTTACCGCACGTGTCAGCTTTGCGAGGTCACTGTTAGGGTCAACAGTGCCCAAGAAAATCGGCTTAAATTGATTCATACCGGCATTGGTGAAGAGCAAAGTTGGGTCATCTAAAGGAATTGTTGAAGAGGAATGGACGTAGTCGTGGTTTTTTTCTTTGAAGAAATTAATATACGCATTGCGTACGTCTTTAGCAGTCATGGAAGTATTCATGTTTCTGAAATTGTTGGTTAAAAACATATGGGGGCATTTGTGGGGTACTTACATTGAAAACACGAGTCGGAAGTATGAACCTTGCACTGAGTTTAATAAACACCAAAACACGGAAAACCACGGAATTTCACTATCTGGTACAATTTTTAAAAAATACTTAAAATTGATAAGTATCACCACATGGGCAGACAACAAACAGCTGGTTTGAGGTTAGAATTAGTGACGTTTAAGAAATGGAGCAAGACTTTCACAAGTGTTGTAATGTTTGTAAATTGTTGATAATCAACTTGGGGGCTTGTTTCAAGCAACAAGTTAAATCTGGGGCAAAATATTGACCTTTCCTAAATGACCCAAAATAACACCAAAACATCACTTTTCTAAATTTAAATCGATTTCTCGGTTGATTTAGTACATGAGGAAAAATTAAACAATTCTCTCTCAATAAATTAAATTAATATTTAAACAGTGAATTAAATTAAATAGAAATATTTGTTATGGCGGGATGACGTTTGAAAACTTGACATGGATTTAGTAACTTGTATTTTTATAAATTATGTTGGCACTACAGTTTGACAGGCTGTTGACAGGATTTAAGTCAAAACAGCGTCTATTACAGCCAGATTTTTGCTTTTTCTTGCAAAATTGCAAGTTTAATTTCGCATTTTGTGTTAAAATAAATTCGCGAATATTTTGTGTGTTTAGTGATAATTGTTTAGTGCCGTGATTCTCTTTGTATTTATTGCGTGCACCGGATGTGTCGATGTCAGAGAACTTTCCGCCATCTTCTTTGTTTGGGTTAAGGAACCGTTTACGTTTCCTCTAAATTCGTCTAATTTCAGTTGGAAAAGACCCAAAAACGGCCTCACAAATGAAGATGAAACTAGTAGACCAGGTCGTGAGGAGTTTCCGCGTTGCAAAAGTGTTCCGGGAAAACACCGACAAAATAAATAGCATTGACTTTTCACCAACCGGTGAGACGCTAATTTCATGCAGTGAAGACGATCAAATCGTTATTTACGACTGCGAAAAAGGTACCCAAGTTCGAACAGTCAACAGTAAAAAATACGGAGTTGATTTAATACATTTCACACACGCTAAAAACACCGCAGTTCACAGTTCAACCAAAGTCGACGATACAATCAGATACTTGTCTTTGCACGACAACAAATACATTCGGTATTTTCCCGGACATACGAAAAAAGTTGTCTCGTTGTGTTTATCCCCAGTTGAGGACACTTTCCTATCGGGATCTTTGGATAAAACGCTGAGATTATGGGATTTGAGGTCACCAAACTGCCAAGGGTTGATGCACCTGTCTGGAAGGCCTGTAGCAGCGTATGACCCCGAAGGGTTGATTTTCGCCGCTGGGGTTAACTCGGAAAGCATCAAGTTATACGATTTGCGCTCATTTGATAAGGTAAATTATTGATATTTTATATTAGGGACCAATACGGTTATTTAGTGATACGTCACAAAGTGGAAGGATTGAATGTCAACATGCTCCAACTGTTCATATATTTAACACTGCGCAAGTGCATGATGGAACTAGCGTGGATCTCCATGGCTTCCTAGAGATGCAAAATATAAAAAAAAGTTATTTATTTGGTCAGTTTTTTGACAACGGGAGTGGGAGTGCTATATCCATCGATGTTTTTAAAGCACTGCAATGGTAACAAATTTTTACAATAATTGTATAGCACTGTATTACAATTTTAATCGAGGAAGCCATCAATGTTGGCGCGTCACTAAATAACCGTATTTATAGAAGCTCAATTAAATATTTAATTAGGCGTCTTTACATGACGTCATACGACAGCCTCAGGACAACGTTCCTGGTGCTTTTTATGGTGAATAAATTTTGAGAATTTTTTTTACTTATTTAACAAACGATATTTAAATTATTATTGAAAATGACATAAAATGCACTGTAAAGTCTATTTAAGTATGTAGTCAAAACTATTTTTTTTATTGTTTTATGTAAATTCATAATTATTAAAATAAAAACCCAGGAAAATTGAAAATTATATTTTAGTATTTGACTTGTTTTTGACATATTTCTTGTCAAGATTTTGGAGAGTTTAAAAAATAAATTCCAGAGGTGGCATTGACTTGGGCTGAAATCATGTATAAATAAAATTGGTACATTCTGTATATAAACTGAGACGTACAATAAAAATAAAATTGGCACACCCTATATATAAACTGATACTTTAGAAAATGTAAACACTTTTTTGTGATTGCGTAAAATGTTGACAAGAGATTTTTGACCTCATCTTTCAATTAGTAATAATGTAGCTTTTTAAACAATGTTTAGTCGAAAATCTCGAAACATCTTGTTGATGTACCTAAATATGTAAATACATTTTTAATTTATTATTTGAATTAATTGGTTACATAATACGATGATTTATTACCAAAAAACACAAAGGCGCTTCGACATTCGGTGATATAATAGACATTTTTTGTTGTCTTTTGTAAATTTATGCATAATTTCTCTTTGTTTGTATTAGTTGTGTGCCAGCTCTCAAACAGGACGCATCACAGCGGCTCAAAGCTGCGTACTTTTATTTATTATTAATTATTAAACGAAATATAGGACAAAACAGGAGACATCGCTGGAAATCTGGATTAAAGGTAAGTCCGAAAGAAGCAGAGGGGACTCGCCACATAAGGCAGAAGAAGAAGCACCAATTTCAGGATTAAAGGTAGGTTCGAAAGAAGCAGAAGGAGGGGATTCGCCACCCAACAGTTGTGCCAGAAGAAGATGCTTTAATTAAGACTTTATATACAGTTTATAACTTTGTTAAAATTGTTGATCTCTGTTTTAATTTAGCATTTTTTATTCAAAATTTTGAGTCATTTCACATCGATTTTTTTTTAAATTTATTTTTTACGTAGGTATAGTGTACTGTTTCTAGATAGAATTAAAAGAAACCACGCGTGCCAACCACTTCCGACTATTCCTATTTAATATTTATGTAATAAATATTAGTTAATAATTAAAATATCGTACGCTAAATAAGTGAAAAAAATTCTCAAAATTTATTTGCCATATCAAGCATCCGGAACGTTGTCCTGAAGCTAATGTGTCAGGTGGGTTGCATAAAAGTCTGAAAACACCTCATTGCGAATAATTATAACTCAAATATAATGTCGTAGTACCCTCGAGAACATTTTTAAGTGATCATTCCGATATTTGTTTTAGGGCCCTTTTGTCACGTTTAAGCTGACTCAAGAGAAGGAGTGTGACTGGACAGGATTGAAGTTTTCCAGAGATGGCAAGACGATTTTGATTAGTACAAACGGTTCAATTATTCGTCTGATTGATGCTTTTCATGGGACACCTCTTCAAACGTTTACTGGTCATTTGAACAATAAGGGGATTCCCATTGAAGCGTCGTTCAGTCCGGACTCCCAGTTTATATTTAGTGGTTCCACTGATGGCCGGGTTCATGTCTGGAATGCAGATACTGGATATAAAGTCTGTGTTTTAAATGCTGATCATCCTGGACCAGTCCAGTGTGTCCAGTTTAATCCAAAATATATGATGTTGGCATCAGCTTGCACGAATATGGCGTTTTGGCTTCCGAGTATTGAAGACACGTAAAGTTTTGTCGAAATTTGAGTTTTAACGTTGAAACTGAAAAGGTTTAAGACCGTCCATTGAATGCATTTTAGGACGATTACTTGAGTCTTAAATTTTTACAGTAGAATAATTAAACGAAGTTTTTTAATTGTGTACCTTGTGTTCTTTTTAGAGCGAATCAAGTACGGTGTAAATATTTGTTTCCTTAAGGTTTTTATGTATCGTTTATAAAAAAAGTTATATAAATTATTTTTATAACAAAAATTGCATTTTTTCATTAAGGGCTTGTCAAGTCAGTTTTAAAGAATTGGTGGTAAATGTGATAATAATTGTAGAAACTAACAAAAAATGTTTTTATTATAGTGGTGGTTTCAGTTGTAGCAATGGTCCTGTTTCTAATACATTTCAAAGTATCAGTATTTGTTTTTGTGATAGATTAGGATCTTTTTTTTATTATATAATTCATTTCCAGACTGATGTGCACACATAGATTTTATTTTATATTATTGAAAAAAAAAGTGTTCTTTTACACCTCTCATAATTAAAACCTAATAATCAAATCGCATTTTATTTCATGTCACATTTTTAATTACAGAAAAAATTAATCGAATTATATTTCTATATTATTAAGTTATTATGTAATCGGTTTGTAAAATATTCAGTCTTAAGTTTGACTTGAGAATGATAACATCGTTTCAGAAACGCGCGTCGTGTACAAAAAAGTGTTTGTTGTGATTGGGTGTTTAGCGGTTGTAAATCTCGATTGCACATCCTCAACCTTTTATTAATAAAAAGTACAAAAATACTGTTCACTTAACAGGAAAAACACTCTTAACATGATACAGTTTCAAATCAGCTTCAGAAACAGTTGAAGGTGCCCCACTCAATGGATCCCTCCCTTCAAATGTTTTCGGGAACGCAATAACATCCCGAATACTCGTAGTATTTAAAATTTTTGACATGAGACGATCAAGTCCCAGAGCAATACCACCATGGGGTGGGCACCCTGACGATAACATATCAATAATATGTTGCATCGAACTTTTATCAATATTCAACATTTTGAAAATTTCTTCTTGAAGTTTTGGATCGTGAATTCGGACGGAACCTCCCCCTATTTCATTTCCATTTAAAACCAAATCAAACGACAAAGATCTGACCTATAACAGGAGGCGTAGCTTATTTCAACCAACCAAAATGCTTGGATTTAAACCAACCTGTAGTGGTGCTGTTTCCAACAGAGCTAAATCCTCGTAATTGGGTGAAGTGAAAGGGTGGTGTGCTGATTGGAGACTCCCAGGCGAATCACCGGTCTCAAATAGCGGCATATCAACAACCCACAATAAGTGCATACCTTTTTTTCTTATGTTGATTCCTAGTTTTTCTAAATTGTCGGCTTGTTCAACCCGAATTTTGCCCAACAAGGTTTGCTAAAATTTTACGTTAGGTTTATTCACAATCAGAACCAGTTCAAAATGGTTCGGTATTAAACTGAGCATGCGCACGAGAGATTTTAGACCGATATAAGCCTTCTGCGCATTCTGAACTGTTATTGGAATAGAATCAAATAAAACTTACGGTTTGTTTTTTATTTCCGAAGGCTAAAAACAGGACGCAATCATCGGTTAAACTTAACTGACTAGTTAATTTCTTAGCTACAGATTCACTTAATAGTTTTCCAACTTTATTAACTAGATCACCAGGAGTTGGTAATTTGGTTTGAACTAATTTCACAAGAGGAAATTGTTTGCTAATTTTCTCAAAATTTTCCTTCATTCCTTTAGTTAAATTGGCATATTCCTTTGGAAAAACCACACAATATGCCCCAAAATCATCCGATTTTATTAGATTTTCGTTTAATTTTAATACTTCCGTACAATTTTGCAACTAAAATAATAAAACTCTAGTTAAAGTTATTAGGAGAAGGTAGGGCAAATCCTGGCACGTGATTCTGAGAAATATTAGTGACGACCATTCACAAATATGAACCCATTTACCATTACAAAAATTATTTATTTATTTTGTCCCACCTTCCCCTTAACAACAACCCCCAAATACCTTAAGCTCAAACCTTGTATCAGGCTGATCAGACCCATACATTTCCATCGCATCATTAAACGAAATCCTTGGGTACTTCTTAGGCAAAGGTTCCAAAAATCGGGGCCACGAGTACCCCAACAGCTCCTCAACAAGCTCTAAAATATGATCTAGGCTAGTAAACGACATTTCTATATCAAGTTGAGTAAACTCAGGTTGACGATCAGGCCGTGCCCCCTCATCACGATAACACCGAGCAATTTGAAAATACCTATCTACAGCCCCTGCCATCAGCATCTGTTTGAATTGTTGGGGACTCTGGACTAGGGAATAGAACTGGCCTGGGAATCGTGTAGGTACAATAAATTCCTGTGCCCCCTGGAATTTTTAACTTATGATTGCAGAGAGCGCTGGAAGAACGACTTACACCTGGAGTGGCTTTAAACAGTGTTGGAGTTTCAACATCAACAAATCCGCTGAGATTCACGAGGAATTCTCGCATTTTCATGAGCATTTCTGAACGGATTCGGAGATTTCGCTGCATTAGGGGAAACCTTAAGTCTAAGTAGCGGTACCGCATGCGAAGAGATTCCTTAGCTTTTTGATATTCTCTGATATTGAAAGGAAGATTGTCTTTTGATTTATTTAAAACTGTGATATTTTCAGAAATCACTTCAATGTCACCTGTTGGCTGCTTTTTATTTTTCATAGTGTCAGGTCTTGAGACAACTGTGCCCTTGACCTGAATGATCGATTCTAGAGGTAAGGAGTGTAACAGTTCTTGTGTCTTAGTGTCCTGAAATTAAACATAACTTTTTTCTCTTATAATATATAAAGTGTGCTACTTTTTCAGAAATTAAAAGTTGTGTTGAGCCATAACTGTCTCTCAGAATTACAAATTTATTGAATCTTTGAAACTCTAACCAGCCACATAAAATAACACGTTGACCAACATTATCAATTCTTAGTTCTCCACAAGTGTGGGTTCTTTGAGTGTATTTATTAGAATTATTATTGCTTAAATCACTACCAGAACTATCATCTTCATCTACTAAATAAACATTTTCTGACTTATAACTAGAATTGCGTATAAAATAATTGTCTTCTGGGATATATTTGGGGGCCAGCTGAAAATTGCATAATTACAAAAATTGTTTAAGAATTAAAGATTTATACCACTGTGAATTTTTTTGGCAAGTTTAACCTCATCCTTGTTAGATTTCTAATAATTTTGTACATTTTTATTGAATTTTTGTTTACACCGGCTCATAACTTTTTTGAAATTTTCGACTGACATATGACAGCTGTCAAAACTTTTTCTAACCTCAAAAACCATGCGCAGTGTTTCTAGAACAGTGTTCTTGCGCATGCGTATGTCAAAGTTCGTTGATCGTTGTTTTTCTTCCCCCCCTCTTGTTACTCCACGTAAAGCTAGAGGAGGAAGCGTCTTTTTGAGTCGGATAAAAAAGCAAAATATTTCGTTAATTTGCTTTGTGTTTATAAAAATACGCTGGAAAAATGAGTGTCGAAGAAGAAGTTTTACGAATACAGAAGAAATTAAATAAAATGACGTCGGAAGATGGAAGTGTACGTTATTCCCGATTTTCTAAGTAAAATTGCAAACCGCCCCCTTATTTACGCAATTTATCATAATGTAATGAGTTTGAGCAAATTCCGGGTGCGTTTTACAAAACTGACCGGTTCTATTTTTGCACGGAACAAACCACCTTGATGACAGCAAAAATGGAGGGAAATTTAAATTTGTTATTGTTTTAGGGTCAAGAACAAGCCCTCGACTTACTAAAACAATTACAAACGTTAAATATCAATTTGGAAGTTCTGACTAAAACACGAATTGGAATGACTGTAAATGCGTTGAGAAAATCGAGTAAAGATGATGAAGTTATCAGTCTTTCCAAAACACTTATAAAAAATTGGAAAAAATTTCTATCTGGGTCAAACGCGAAAGAAGCCTCCAGTACAAGCTCGTCTAAACCGAAAAAAGATAAAGAAGAGAAAAGCACACGAGAAGAAAAAGAACGGGACAAAGAGAAAAAATTACCAAGCCAATTCCCTCCAGCCAGTTCAAACACTACAGATGCTGTCAGACTAAAATGTAGGGAAATGCTAGCAGCCGCTATCAAAAGCGATAACGAGGACTTTGAAGGTACTTTTGGGGTTGTCAGACTGACACCAGTTATGATTTCATTGTCAAATTCAGTTACATAGTTGCCACCCTTAAAAAAAACAAAAGATTTGTTCTAATAATGCTCTAGAACCAGTTCGGAACTGAACTAAGCATGCTCAACGGAAATTTTGGGAACTTTGACATGGTAACGACTAATATACCTCAGAATCACGTGCTATAACGTATTTTTAGGCAATAGAAAATTCTAAAATAGTTTGTTACAATATTAATTTGATCACTTTTCTACTTAAATTTAGAAAAACACACGTTAACAAGTACTTTTAAGCTCACATACTTTAATATTAGTGCTCAAAAATAAAAAATACATTTTTTATTTTATTTATTTATTATAAACATTGAAGGTACAATTACTTAAGCGACTAAAATGAACATTCAAGATTTCAGATTTGCTATTTTCGTCACAGATTCCTCTTTTCTTTGATACATTTCTTCTTTTGCCATAATTTTCATCGAAATGCGTTTTTGCTTTCAACAGAGTTTTCTATGTAAGTTTCCGCAACAGAACTCGATCGCCATGTCGTTTGAGTAATGTAATATCGGCTCCTGAATCGGTTAAGAGTGTTGCTAAACAACGGCGAAAGCAGTCCCCTTTTGACGTATTTGAAGATTCACGTCGTGTGCTTAAAAGACTCTCTTTTTGCAACTTATTGCATTAATAGCTATTATGTGGACGGGTTTTGGAGTTTTTGCTCTAAAGTTACTTAAAACTCTACTTCTTTAAACTATTTTTTATAATTCAGGCTTTTTATCTATTTTTTTTTGTTACAAAGTAAAATTTTGTGTGCTTAAATACACCCATTAGAGCACTCAAATCAGTGTTATAATGTCTTTCTTACGACACTAATTATAAAAATGTTTTTTTTTTTTTTTCAGGTTGTGCCTCGCCAGAGGATCTTGCAGAAGAATTAGAAGAGGCGATATTCCAAGAATTCAAAAACACTGACATGCGATACAAGAATCGGGTGAGATCACGTATAGCCAACCTTAAAGATGTGAAAAACCCCAACTTGCGAACGAATTTCCGAATTGGGGCAATTCCAGCAAGCAGACTGGCGGTTATGACTGCCGAGGAAATGGCAAATGATGAAATTAAACAACTGAGAGAGAAATTCACAAAAGAGGCGATTAATGACGCTCAGTTGGCAACCGTGCAAGGCACGAAAACCGATTTGTTGAAGTGTGGTAAATGTAAGAAGAGGAATTGTACGTATAATCAAGTCCAGACAAGGTCAGCTGATGAACCTATGACAACATTTGTTTTATGTAATGAATGCGGTAACAGGTGGAAGTTTTGTTGAGTTGTTTTTACTTAATTTTTGTGAATATTTCACTCAGTCAGCAAGAGTATTTTTTGGTTACACTTGTAGGCTTATAGCGTTATGAATAAAGATTTAAATCCAGTTAGATAGCTTTACTGGTACAGGTAGAAGCCATAAGACTACATTCTTTAGTCAATTAAGACAATGTTTGTGGATATTTCACTCAAAAATCGATTAAGTGTTGTCAGGTTGGTAGTGATAAAGTATGAACGGACGTGAAAACTCATATTCGGTTCATAGATTATAAACAAATTTCAGTGAAATAGCTTTATTGGTATAGTTTACAATACAATGCTAAACCACTAGACTACATACTCTACATTTTTGAATTAATTAGATCACAGATTAGTTTGATGTGCTGTTATCACTTTAGAAATCAGAGCAACCTGTGATCTAAAAAATCACAAGTGTTATAATTTAATTGATTTTGATTTTTTGGCTTGGTTGATGTGCCCAGAAGGTACCTCCATCTTCAGCTACAGTCACACTGAAAAAAAAATATACATAAGGAGTGCTCATTTATATTTTAAAAGTACTGCAACTTTAACCACTTACCTTTTACTTGTTTAACAATTTTTGTTATGTGGTTAAAGTTACACTATTGACTGTGGTAAAATCATGCCGTGTTTCGAATATTGAACTTACAAGACTTGATAGTTTCCGGCTTCTGCTGGCGCTTTCCATTTCAAAACAAGATTGTTTTTCTCGACGGCATTTTTATGTGTGGCGCCGCTCTAAATCAAATCCTTTTATAAAAAAAAGTCCTTCAGTTTGTTATAAAACTTACAGCAGTTGTGCCATGACAGTTAATAACTTTGGCATACTTATCCGAATCAGGAATTTGGAAAGACCCCACTGCATTTTTCCCATTTCTGACCTGTACTAAAAATCCCTTAAACGGTTTACCCCCAATAGTAATATCAACAATTTCTCCAGCTTTGGCTTCTTTCTTGCTCACTGAAATAGTATAAGGTAGGGGAGATTTTTGGGGTAAGACTGGATGTTTGGGAATCATATCATCACAGACTGACTCAGGAGCCCCAGCTGAGTACCCCCAGGCGGTAGCCACCACAGCAGAAATGACAATCAAAGTAGCCTTCATTGCTCTAAACCAAAAAATCCATTTATTTTAATTAAGTACAAAGAGTTTATAGTAGACATATATAAATATAAAACAACAAATAGAAAATAGTGCTTATAAATAAATCAATCCGAATCAGCAGTAGGCGAGCCCTGCCTCAATCTCTCGACATCATTAAACACAACTTGGGCCCCACCTGAACACGTGGGTAAAATGTCACCCTTATAGACTTTCGTTTCGACGTCACCACCCCCGTCTTGTTCTTGTGCAATAAGACAGTATTTCGACTGTTTTGGGTTTGTGACATCACTAGCTTTGCTTAGCTTAGTGACAGACTTGCGTTTCTTCATGGACGGCTGAAGGACAGTTCCCAAAGGAACAGGTTTAATAGAATTGTGCTCAAGCCAGACCTGAAATAATCAACTTACAAAACTCTGCAAAAGCAGCACGTAACAACTGTGATGTCACCAACGGTGAAACAGAAAGTGAAAATTTTTAATTAAAACAGTTTCAAAACGAATAAAAATACTGTTATTTAGAGGTGGAATTTATTTTAATGAAATTAACAAAACGTTACTGGAGGTCATTATATACACCCTCTTTCCTACAAATAAAAAAAAATGCTGTTTACTTCTCATCTTTCAAGTGTTTTAAGTGTAATTAGGAATCTAAACCTCTTTAATGTTTGACTGCATTTTTTATTCGTTTCCAAAATCTTCTAATTGAAAATTTTCTCTTTTTCACCGTTTTGTTGACGTAGCCTTC
Source organism: Tribolium confusum (assembly GCA_029207805.1). Taxonomy (NCBI): domain Eukaryota; kingdom Metazoa; phylum Arthropoda; class Insecta; order Coleoptera; family Tenebrionidae; genus Tribolium; species Tribolium confusum. Next base: position 7,256,765 of record JALGAY010000004.1, read on the forward strand.
GTCCAAACTCACCTCTCCAGGCCCTGCAGAGCGCGACCTGCGCCCCCTCACAGCCGGAGTCCCCACATATCTCCTCCTCTCCTGTTGTTTGGGAGTCTCCTCCACATTCTCCGGCTGTGGCGGTTTTTCCACGGTAATTTCCGGTGGAGTGACCTCTTTCTCCAGAAAATCCCGCACCTTCTGCAGCTTATACTCCTTAGCTTTGACAGCCGACTGGAGGTGTTCTCGTTGACGTCTCAACTTAGCATCGAGTTCCTGCGTCATTTTCTCACTCTGTAGTGCCATTTTCTGCTTGATTTTCTGTTTTTCTAAGACGTTTTTGTTAATTTTTAAATTCTTTTCTGCGATTATATTCCGGAGAGAGGCAATTTCGTCTTTGTAGTCTTTTATCTGCGACTGGTAGTCTCCACCCCGGGCATCCAAATCGGCAATTTTCGACTCCAAATTCGAGATTTTTTGTTTTTCTTTTCTCATTTGAGCTTTAAGACTTTTGATTTCTGATTTTCCAAGAACATTTTCCTGTTGGACATCGACTAGTCGTTTCCTGAACCGGTCTTCATCGTGGTTTAGATCTTCATTCCACTTTTTCATTAGTTCGTATCTGGCTTTTAAGGCATTACAAAAGCTGTCAATAGCAGAATGACCTTCTTCAAGGCTACTAAATCCTCGAAGCTTCAATATCGGAAGTTTTGGTCCAGGAATAAATCGTTCTTTCAATGGGGTTGGTGCTGGATTTTTCTTTTTTCTACAAGGGGTGTACTTCGGCTCAGATCTTAGTACAGTAACATCCTGTGCAAGCTCAGCGAAATTCATAACTTGTAAATTCTCTTCAAAATCTTCAATTGAGGGGTTCACACAAACAATCATTTCGACTCGGCCTTCGCCTTCAAAATAATTCTTGAAAAGAAGAGTCAATCGACTGTCTCGATACGGTACTAATTTATTACTATCAGTGAGTTGATTTTCTCTTAGAACATTTAAACAAGTCCTTAAGGACATTAATGAGTTATTAATTTTGCTTGCTTCTTTCAGTAATTGGCCGGTGTTTTGTGTCCTGTTGGTTCGTTCAGAGCCTGCTAAATCAACCAAACTCAACTGAGAGATTTTCAGGAGATTGTTATCAGGGATCATGGGTTGGCCTTCTTCATTCCTGGAATACTGCTGGAACTGGACGACTCGGATAGTAAAAACTGAGTGACTTCTACTAGAAACTGAGTTAAGCAGTGTATTTCCCATTTTTTTTCGTTTTTGGCCAACATTAAATAACTCAAATGTCTCTTCAGCTGACTTGACCTCTGTTTCAATGACTCCACTGACATACATATTTTTCTGACTATCTTCTCTCAAGAGTTTGCCCTGAGTCCTAGTCCCAGTCTCATCCAATAAATCATAAACTGTATTATTATAAATCTCAATATAACTAACAAAGACTGAATATAAAGAATTTTCATTAACATCCATGATTTTGATACCATCATTGAGATAAGGCTTATCTTTTTTTTTATTCCTCAAACTCGGAGTACTTCTCGACCCTGACCTTAACAAATTCCGTTCTTCCTGAAGAGCCTCATCCCGGGATTGTATCTCAAACCCGTTCATTCTATCAGACTTAATAACACACCTTGGAGCCTGATAGCCCCCAATTGAGTTAAAAATCGTGTAAATACTCTTCGGCATAATACCGGGATTTTTGGTGTCCCCAGTGAGCGTGTATGTCTTTCCCGACCCCGTGACCCCGTAAGTGAAAAGTAGGCCATTTTTACCTTTGAGTAAGTCCTCTAACAAGGGAAAAGCCACATGTTCGAAGACTTCGTTTTGGGTTGCAAAACCGGTGAAAATGTGCTTGAATTTGTAATTTATTTGCTTACGATGGAGTCGTGATGAGATAGGGGTGGTGAGGGTCAGGGTTGTAGATGAAGACAGCTTGATACAAGTGGATTCTTCATCGTTGTGCAGGGGGCGAAGCCGGCAAAATACCTGGACGGCATCTTTCTTCTTTAAATCGGGATTTGATGGGGTTTTTTCGTGACGGATTCGAGGAGTGAATTTGCTGACTGGATTCATTTTCACTTTGATGAATTAATGTGCATTTATTCGCAAAAGTTGGTTTTTTGATGATGACAAGATCAGACAGAAATGGTCGTTACGAATTTCAAATTTGAACTGTTTGACAGTTTGAGGAAAAAGTTCTGATTGGTGGAGCGTGGTCACGTGATGTTAGACAACAGAGAAGAGGCAGTGGCGTAACAAATAATGCTGTGAGATTAATTCTCTAAACGGTTTTTATATCAATGTTGTCACTGTATTTTTTAGAATTTCAGCTTTTTTATACTATTTGTAATTTTAAATGCAAAAAATTGTTTTTAATGTGGTAATATTAATTCATTTCTACATTTCAGTGGAAAAAAGATAGTTAAGTACGCCAATGGAACAAACTTTGATTAAACGCCTTACAGGTTTCTGTAATTTCACATAATTGTTGCACTATTTTCTCTATTTGTTGCTTTATACGATTATCTATTACATTACAAACGATTTACAATAAATTATATAAAATAAAATATATTTGTTGAATCATTAATATAATTTAAATATTTTTAAATTTGACATTTGACATACCAACAAAAAACATAACCTCAAAAAATTCAAAAGTGGTTTTGTGAAGTGTTTGTTTTGTGTTATATAACTAATTAAAAGTTATGAAAACCCCATTTTGTTATGTAAAGACTTAAAATTAAACTAATGTTTATGTTCCTAATGTATTTTTAATTAGTAATTGAAAACGTTTTAAGTTTTAAGGACACCCATTAGAAATGCAAGTGAAGAGGCGGAAAAAGGTAAGGTTATTTACTATTTATTGGTAAAGCTATTTCCAAGGTTTACAATGCTTAAAGAATGCTTAAAAAAACTTTAATTGATTTACTGAGGTTAAAGCCCAATCACTTTATTATGTTTTGACAGAATGACGTGACGTCATTTGTTTTTGACAGAATGAAGTGACGTCATCGTAAGCCCTTTTAAGCTGTCTTATTAGTACTGGGATACTAAAAATGATTTTGATTTTTTTGTTGGGTTTGTGACACGTCAAAAAGTCTTTATTATTATTATTATATTGTACCTAACTTGTGTCAACTACTCAGGCGTACCACCCCACTACTTTTGGTTCAATCATTTATAGTATCGCGGTATTATCGTAGTCGAAATAAGCTTAATTAATTAATTTTTCTTCTAATTATTTTAATCAAACTTAATTTAAAGCATTTCATTTGATTTATCCTAATCTATAAAATTATAAAAGTATTAATTACATTTTAATTTACATTAAAATAAAGTTTTTTGATGTTGTTTTGACTTTTTGAGTTAAATAACAAAATAATAAAAAAGAAATAACAAAAAAATATTTTTATAAATAAATTAAAATATCTCAATTAAAATAAAATTAGCATTAGAATCAACGTTACATTTTAATTATTATTTTTTTATTTTGAATTAGGTGACATCGATTTGCACTTGGTTTAAGTGAACAACAAAATTTATGACCAATTAAAATAATTTGTGTAAACACATTTGGGTACCGTTTTTTTCTAAGTGCACTTTCCAATATTTGTCGTGACATTTGTTTGTCTTCACTGATTTTTTCATACGTCATTTGCATATTCTTGTCACTTTCTTATGATATTGGAGGTCACTTTACAATCACTTTAGAAAAAAGACCAGCGGCACAATTTTTTTGAAACCGGAAACCGACCGGAAAATGCACTTTTGGCCGAGTTGCATTGACCTAATAAAGTCTGAAGTAATTTGCAAAAAAAATTTATATTAAAAACCAAAAATTTCTAGAGTTATAGGTTTTTGTTGGTATTTTTATTATTTTTTTTTGTAGTTAAAAAATTTTAAAAAATCGTATTGAAACCAAAATTGGGTACTCACCTGTTCGACTTGATCTCTTCTCTAAACCGAAGTTGGAACTAACCAACCCACTCTTTATTTCTGTGCATTTTACTTTCAAATTATACTTTAATTGAAAGTGGGGGATTTACAATGTCTAAATTAAATATCATGGTACAATGATAAGCACCGTTAACGAAGCTTGACACTGATGAATTTTGCTACTAGTCTTTTTTTTATTTCGTACATAAATTTTCGAAGGATGATATTGTGAAAGGCGAGTTTCCAATACTGTGTCAAGGAATCACATTAGAGTAATCTTTGATTTTTATCAAAAAATTCAAAAATTTATTGAACTCGCAAAAAATATTTTAATCAAGTGATTATGTCGTTCTGCTTGAGTCGCTCTTATTTTTCTTGAATAATCTAACATTGAAATTTCCACAACGTCCTTGATCTGAAAACTTTTATCAATTATCAAAAGTCATCTTAAAATTTTTTGAAGAAACGAGTTGGGCGAGTGCATTTAATCGGTGTCACATTCTGTCGCAATGATTAGAGACAACTTTCACGATATTTTATGTAAATCTGTTCTTTTTTTTTTCACTTAAATTGGCAAACATCTTCAATGAGGGATTTATTACAAGAACCTTGCGTGTTGCAGCGATTAAAAACAATTAATTGCTGTTTAATGGTCGTTAATAATGACTATTGTATAGATAAGACAGCTTAGCAAGTGACATTTGCAAGGGTAACATAATTATAAGTGTTACGTGTTTTCTTCATTTACATTTTATTGCTTCCGGCCTAAACAGAAAATATATAATAATTCATTGAAAATACAAAAAATATGGTCAAAATATTCGATGATAAGAGCACAGCTAAGTTTCTAAAAGAAAACAATAACTGTCGTCAGCTTTTGAATACTTTTCACAACAAGTGGTGAAAAGCAAAATCGTAGAATCTTGATATTAAAGCACCCAAATGAATGTTATAATAACTTCCTCAAAAACGCAAAAAAATCTTTATTAAACGGGACTTGGGATGTTTTTTATGGGGAGACCATCAGGTCCTCGAGGGATTAAACCTCGTCGAGTGTAACCACAAGCCGCCATGAGTAAATGAACAGCGGCTTCGACGGTTTTTTGGACGTCTTTTGGTGATCCTATCGAGGGATTCACTTCGACTAAATCCATGGCTCCTAAACGGCCCGTTTTGTGGATTTGTTCCACTAGATGGATACCTTCTCGCAAAGTTAGGCCTCCACGAACTAAAAAAATAATAATAATCGTATTAACATATTGTATCTAGTTTTTTTCTTACATAACGGTTAATAGTGTAGTACGAGTAATCGGCGTTAGTTCGAATTAAGTGACTAACATGTGTTTATCCATTTTTTTTATTAGTATTATTGTTAATTCCTGTGTATTTAAAATGCATTAATGACTGTGCAAAAATGTATGCAAATTATTGTAATAAATTGTAATAAATGAGAACGCTGTAATAATAATAAACCCTTTATCTTATTTTTTATTGGGAAAATTGGATTAGATCAAACGGAAGTCGGTCGAATTAATTTTTCTTTTTATATTACACAATTTTGTTTGGAAAATTCTCTAATCACATTATTAATATTCTGAATGTATAAATATCTTTTTGTAATTTAATTTTAATGAATATAATTCTGCGAACCTCGATTAGCTTAAAATATTCGTAGGGAAATTAGGATTTACCAATTTTGGCCAATTAAATGCTAATTAAATTAAACATTTGTCTTGCGAAATAAGAACGAATAGAGAAATCAATATTTTTTCTGTGTTGGGTTTTGTACAGATTGTGGAAATAAAACAGAACACTATTTTTTTAAAACACTATTTATGAACAAAATATTCATTATTAAATGATTATAAAAAAGCAGCTTTTTTCGGTTGAAATTTTTTTAAATCTGCATTTTTTATTTTATGGAAACGTACATTGTTTTTTTCTGCAAGCTTTTTAAACAAAATGTTGTTGTAATAATTAAAATAAATAAATAAATTATTTATATTGGTTGGTTACTGTATTTCAGTAGCTTATTCTCCGGACCAGCTTGGATCTGGTAAATGATATTTGCGTGATATTATTGACAATTATAAAGAATTTGTAACTATATAGCAGTGATGAGGTTCGCAAAATTTTAGGGGCGTCAAAATTTAAAAGAACAGTCTTTGGCCGATCGAGGGTAAATGCGACATTTTCGTGAGAACTGAAGCACACTAAAGTGTTTAATATGTGGTCAATACGTCATTATATTCATTGATTAGGCAATCCTAGGCAGTAAAGTAGACACTTTAGTGCTGGACAGGGTTGAAAAGTTGTCAAAAAATTGTTAAATTTGAAGAATCAGCTAAAATTGTATGTTAAATACGGGATAAAGTAGATTTCATGGCTTGGAGTGGCTTCAATACCACGGCTACGCGTTGGTTTTGAGTTGGCAGCCGTGGTATTGTCCATCAAAGCAAAATTCTTGCAACAAATTGATTATAAAGGTTTAAATTATTGGAACCCTTTTTTCTCAAAGTTTTTGTTTAGCGGTCAATAAAAAAAATCTCAAACAAATGTTTCCCAAATTTTATATAAAAAATATTAACAATACTATACAATAAATATGATCAAAAAAGATTACTCTCTAAAAAGCTGTGATTCTTTTCATATAATTTACTTAACATTAAGTTTTTTAATTATATGGTATTTAAATTAATGTATACACCAAAAAAATAATAGTATATTAGAGCTCAAGGGCCGTAAGAATTGTTTGTAGTGGAGAACGCAGTACGAAGCCACGAAAAATGCTTACGCCTCGAGGTTCAAAAAAAGAGAGCTTACATGTTTATTACTCTAGGATTCGCACTTACCGCCCTAGAGATCGTACAGTAATCATTCCATGGGCATTGATTATTGCTATATGTTTTCAGTCACCTGTCCCGTAAGTATACTACACCAACAGCAACAGTAATCAATTTTTATTACTTCCCATGAAATGATTATCACAGAAATGACTGCTTACGATCTCTAGAGCGGTAAGCGTGGGCTTATAGTACTAAGCAGACTAATGTTTTTTGTTTTTTCTGATGGATGAAAAAATGTATATCAATTTTGAGATCGTGTTTTCGACTACGAAAAGCTATAGTAAGCTTTGGTTTGTCATATTTTTGATCTTTTTGTTCGATCAGTCAAAAGACGCAAAGCCAACTCTAATTCGGAACATTTTCATTTTCTCAGTATTATAAAGCAAAAACGCGCTTTATCCTCAACGGGCCCTAATTCCGCTTCTGCTTTGTATTATAGTAGATCTAAATGAAAATTGGAAATGAAACACCCTCTAACACCAAACTTCTTAACTTGATACGACGTAAGTTTCGACAACAATGTTGTTATCCTCAGGTAGGAATTAAAACTAAATTGTTTACAACCATTCTTAGCTTATATAGTAATCGTGCCGGCTTTCACCAACTTTCACTTCCCCCTTTTATCAACCAACCAATGAGAAGAGCGAAGAGGTGGGGATTGGACCAAAATTGCACAAGTCTACAAAGTCTTCTCGGTAACCCTAAAGATAAAACAGGGCCTTTAGAAAAGTGGGGGATTTATGAAATTCATTGTAAAAAGTGTAATCAAAAGTATAATGGACAAACACGTTGATCAATTCACACTAGATTTAAAGAACACATGGCTCATCTCAAATTCAATAGAATAGAAGAATCTAGTGTTGCCCAACATATTTTTGAGAAGGACCACAGAATTGACAAAAATAATATTAGAATTATTAGGACAATCAATAATTGTAAATTTCTTGACCCTTTTGGGAGTCTAGAAATACATAGAAACAAAGGACGTCTAATTAACGCCGATTTTGGTCTAATCCCCACCTCTTCGCTCTTCTCATTGGTTGATAAGAGGGGGAAGTGATAGTTGGTGGAAGCCGGCACGATTAGTATATAAGTTAAGAATGGTTGTAAACAATTCCTTCGCATCGCCTTCAATGCACCTTGGTTCGTTCGAAACAACCAACTAAATAGAGAAGCAAAGATGCCACTGATGAAGGAAACTCTCCACGAGATGGCACTGCGCACCTTCAAGAAAGCAACCACACATCCGAACCCACTTCTCAGGGAAGCCCTCTCCTATCAAAGCTGGACCATCGCGATGCAAAAGACCGAAAATGGCACTCCTCGACGAGTAGCCCTTCGGCAAACAGGTATAAAACACTTTTGTTAGAACTTACTAATCATCGCACCAACAGATGGTGCTCTCTGTTTCAGGACCCCTCTCCAGGATTTTCCAAGGACCAAGGACATCGTGGGACTCCCCAGGACCGACTAACATTTTCTTTTTCAGCTAACTCTTTCCAATGGCACGCTTTCAGCGTGCCATTCGGATCCGACAGAGAACAAGGGCCAATGGCCTGAAATCTCTACGTCAGAGGAGGTTTAGTGGGTATGTCCGACTTGCACACACCATCGGTACGAGTCCCACACTCCCAGCCTTCCAAGGCTGGCGTGTGTAATCGCATTCCTCCTTCCCCAAAAAAAAAAAAAAATCCCACAATTTAGTTTTAATTTCTACCTGAGGATGACAACATTGTTGTCGAAACAACGTCGTATCAAGTAAAGAAGTTTGGTGTTAGTGGATGTTTTACTTTTCATTTTTCATTTAAACACACCAAGAAGATCCAACAAGAATATAGTAGATCTAACGAAATAGTGACTAAAGGAATAAAGTCATAACCATTGTTAACTTAACTCAAGTTCGGTTGCTCTGATGATAGGCTCGTTATTTACCTGCCTCGAGGCCCTAAAATTTCAGGAAAGAAACACAATCGGGTGGCAAAAAAATTTTCGACGGGCCTATCCATCATCCGTACAGCCTAACTCGAGGGCCGAGGAACTCTTTGTTCAGTTAACAATGGTTATGACTTTATTACTTAAGTCACTCTACTATTTCGTTAGATTCACTATAAACACGTTTTTCTTAGGGAGGAGAAGGGAGAGATGGTGAAATTACTAGATTAGTAAAATTACTAGCAAAATCGTCAAAAACACTCAATTTAAATTAGATCATTTCCTCAAAATAGAGACGTAATAAAAAATTGAGTGAACCACCTATATTTGTTTTACAAACCTGAAGTTCCCGTGGAGGGTGCCTCTAACGTGTCCAGCGAATCAACATCAAAACTCAAATGTATCGAAAGCATCCGATGTGGATCAATCCTATCTAAGGCCATCTGAACAATACTGTGAATCCCATAATTCTCAACGTCCTCCATCCCATACGCCGTAATCCCGAATTGTTCAATAATCAACCTTTCGTACGAATCAACCGACCTCAATCCAATATAGGCCACATTTCTAATAGGCAGCACCGGTTTTTGCCAATCCATTCCTGGCAAATACGGCCAGTAATCCGCCAATTCTTTGACAAGGATCGCCAGGGGCATTCCGTGGATGTTTCCCGAAGCCGAGGTTTTGTTTGTGTTTAGGTCGGCGTGTGCGTCCACCCATAGAATACAAACTTTTTCGTTTTTGGCCTTGATGTGACCATCGACAGTACCGATACCTTGAAGCTTTCTTGTAATTTGGGTTTTTTGGGGATAATTTTAGTTTACCGATTGAGTGGTCACCGCCTAATGTTAGACAGGTTCTTCCATCGTTTAGGATTTTTTTTACGGTTTTCGATACTTGGAAATTGCAAGCGGCGACGTCCGAGTATTTTTTCATATTGGGGGGGACCTGCAGGTTCTCGAGAGGGGTATAGGCGACGTCGCCGTAGTCGTAGATGTCGATCTTTTCATCTGAAATGGCCTTGGTCGACTTTATTTTTCTGGCAATGTTATTTAACTAAATTGTACTTCTTTATTGTTTTTTTTGTTTTTTTCAGGTATTTACTCACCTGTGACTTGCCATTTCTTCTGTTACGACCTACTGCGCATAATTTTTATTTAATTTATGTGTGAATGGCAACGATTACGTTTTTGTGCTTATTAATTGTTAGATTGAATTTATAATAAGTTTTTTTTTACATATTTTTTTTTATTTTATATAATATCAGTGAGCTATGAAAGACATTTGAAAGCGAAATATATCTTTTGTTTACCACACAGAGGGGAGCAATTTTTTTAATATTTCCATTATTTAGGAGGACAAATTTCTAGGATATCAACACCCCTGGCGGGAAAGGCTACCACCTTCAAAACCTTGCATAATAAAATTCAAATTTGCACAGGCACAATTTAAATTTCTAAAATTTTAAGCCGTCTAAAAACAAATTTTTAGTTAATACTTACGAATAGATTTTATATTTTCGACCAAATTTGCTTTCCGAATTGCATCCGGCCCATTCGCCACCCCAATTTTCCCCTGTCCTTCCTCAAAAGGCACTCCTACAATTCCAATTTTTGTACTATATTTTTTCTGAATAAGTTCCAACACTTTTGGTACTTTCTTAAACATTTTTGTAATACGTTTCACTACTAAATCTCTTATTTATTATCAAATCGAAAGTTCAAAAGGTCAACAAAAATGATAACACCACTATTTAAAATACTGCTTTATTTACAAAAAAATATATACAACAATCAATCAAACAGCAAAAAAACACACTTATTTAGGTCCCAGCATCTCTTCAGGCTTCACCCATTGGTTAAATTGCTCCTCAGTTAAAATTCCCAACTTGATGGCAGTTTCTTTCAATGTACTATTTTCCTTATGTGCCGTTTTGGCAATTTGTGCTGCCTTATCATAGCCGATATGTGGATTAAGAGCTGTGACTAACATCAAACTTTCGTGCAAAATTTTCTCAATTCTTTCTTTGTTGGCAATAATGCCATCTACGCAATTTGTAGTGAAACATTTGCAGGAATCTCCCAACAAACGAATTGAACGTAAAACATTAGCTACCATCAATGGTTTGAAAACGTTCAATTCAAAGTGACCATTGGAACCACCGACTGTCACTGCAACGTGGTTACCCATCACTTGGGCGGCTACCATGGTGATTGCTTCGCATTGCGTGGGGTTCACTTTGCCAGGCATTATGGAACTGCCGGGTTCATTCTCAGGGAGGGAGAGTTCGCCCAAACCGCAACGGGGACCAGAAGCCAAAAATCTGAAAGATTTTTTTTAAAAAGATATATGAGTTACAAATCATTTATTGAATAATTTATAAATCTCGTAGAAATAATTAAATCAATTTTGTTTACTTAAAATAACTCGAGATAAACTTGTTATGGGATCGCTACCACCTGTGCTGACATAGCAAAAAAATGAAGGCTAAATTTTTAGTGCCGCCTAGCTATTAACTAAATAAATTATTTCTTTTCTCAGGAACTATTTTTAATAAGATTATTTTTGGCAAATACTTCTCAAACCATCTCAACTTTAATTAAAAAGAAATTCAAATCAATGTAAATAAAATAAAAAAAAATGTAAATATAATAAAATCAGGATAATCTTAAAAATTTCCAAACATCGATTTGCTTGGTGTCCCAAACAGACAATTGAATTACTGATAAAATAATAGTCTAATTAGAGATTAGAACAATACTAAAACATTGAAGAAAATAAAGCAAAAGTTTACTACAAGTTACAAAATAAAAGAGGTCAATTTGACATTTGTAACGTTTTCAAAATTCGGCAATAAAAGCAAGTAAAGAGGGCGCTAGACTAAATGCAAAGTGGAGTTTGAGTGAGTTGTGATTAAAAAAAAAAAATAATAATAATTTGAACACGCTGTTCGAAATGATCGATATAAAATTTATGGTTTTAGATAAAGCAGCTTCTTTAATAACAATCGAGTACAATGTTAGATTTTAAATCTGAATAATTTTTTAGAAATAGATCTGTACTTAAGAATTTGCAACTGTCATACTTTTTCCGGTGTCTGCATTGATTGACAGATATATCAAGTCAGTCCATTCAATTTTAACGCAACTAAAGACGCTCTTTAAACCTTTTCCGTCAAATTAGAATGATGAATTATTTTTTAAAATTGAATAAAATTAGTATTTCGTGTTTATATTGAATGGAATTTGGTGAAGTATGTTTTATATTTATCTGGTTCTATGTTGAAAGACAAAATTTTGTAATTTAAATTTTTCAGAGATTTTTTTATTTAGTAATGTTATAGGTTCTTACAATGTGTCAGGTAATGTCAGGTCAGGTCAGGCTCGTAACTATTGCTGGTAAAAATTCAAAGAAAGCTGTAATTTTCCTCACCTTTATTGTAACTATCAAAACCTCTGATGAAAAATACAAGAGTAAAGTATTTTTTTATTTACTTATTAGAGCTTTCTATGATCTAAAATTTTTACAAAATACGCAAAATATATTATAGAAAATCGTAAAAAAAAGCTGCAGTGGATAAAGCACATCACTATCGATTTACGAATTTTTAAAGCTGGCGGGTCCTTAAAGTCCCGTCAGCACACAAAGGGTTAATGTATTAAAGATCTAGTTTGACTTAATTTGTGCACCTTCATTATTACCTGATATCATTGGCAATCTTCATAATAGAGCAAGCAACGACATTCAAAGCCCCCGAGACCTCAACCATTGAATCATGTGCCGCTAAAGCCTCAAACTTATTCGGAGCCGAAGTAAACGGCAATCCTGTCAATTTCGCAATTTCCGCAGCACACTTCTCCGCAAATCCTTTCCTTGTATTCAACCCTGTCCCCACAGCTGTACCCCCCAACGCCAACATATACAGCCTCGGCAATGTATCATTAATCCTATCAATCCCGAACTTCATCTGCTGGACGTACCCGCTGAACTCTTGACCTAGAGTCAACGGCACTGCATCCTGTGTATGCGTCCTGCCAATCTTGATAATATCCTTAAACTCCTGTGCCTTTTTATCAAGGCTATTCGTGAGCATTTTCATTCCTGGAAGGAGCGTATTTTGGATTTCGACTGCGACAGCGATGTGCATTGCCGTGGGGAAAGTATCATTGCTGCTTTGACTCTTATTGACGTGGTCATTGGGGTGCACCGGATCCTTCGAGCCGAGTTTTCCTCCAAGGATTTCAATGGCACGGTTACTGATCACTTCGTTTGTGTTCATGTTGCTCTGGGTGCCTGAACCGGTCTGCCAGATGACTAGAGGGAAGTGATCGCAGTAGAGCTTGCCGGAGATGACTTCGTCGGCGGCTTTGCAGATAGCATCGGCGATTTTTGGGTCCAAACCGTAGTCTTTGTTGACAGTTGCTGCGGCTTTTTTGAGGACACCCATAGCGGTGATCACTGGGTACTAAATAACAAGTTTCAAGGTTTTGGAAGGGTGAAAAAGGGGTTCACTTACGGGCATTCGTTCGAATTCACCCCCAATTGGGAAATTCATGACAGATCTAAGTGTTTGGGCTCCATAGTATTTGTCGGCTGGTACTTTGAGTTCGCCGAAAGTGTCTTTCTCGATACGGAATTCCGCCTGGCAAGGGCAAGTATCACATGAATTCATGTTTTTGGTTAGATTGTGAAAATGAAGTTAAATTATTTTTTTTTTGTTTGACACTATGGTGATTTGAAGGAAAATTTTGAATTGATGACATAACAGCGGGTTTTTTGCTTACCATAAGGGCTTTTTGAGAATGAATAGATCTTCTGTAGAAATTTAACACGTCTTTAATACCTCCAGTCACGCGACTGCGACAGCTGTAAAACCTTGATAGCGCCATGGTATTGGTAATCCTCTTCTGCCCCTGACCTCTCCAGCGAACTGCAAAGACAACTTTTCACTTGACAACTGATAGGGTTTTTCGGATTCACAGTTGGCGACACACGAATAGTTTCAGTTTGAATTTTAAGCGGGATTTAAATTATTTCAAATTTTTTATTTTGATTTATGCCTTTTCTTATTTTAATATTTCATTTAAAAAATACACTCTTACTTACTATAAGGGTTTTCTTGTTATGTACAAGTTTTAGATCACAGATCACTTTAGACTTTGATTTCTGGCTTATGTAACAGCCGATTTTTGTCTATATTTAGTGGAAAATTATTGATTATTTAATTTATTTACTCTTTTTTAAAACGTCATAATAAATAATGTCAAAACTCTACCTGCTTGATTTATGGTTGGATTTAGTAGCCTGCACAAATGCGGCTCCTGGCATGCGCTAATAAAAAAGGCGCGTGATAAAATAGCGGAATAGCGCATAACAAAATAGGGCCGTGACATTTTGGAGTTTGTTACAAAATAGCGTTTGTATATATTTAGCGTGTAACAAATAAGCTCGTTACAAATGAGCGAGTATAAATTTTTCGCCTGGTAGAGAGTGTCGCCATCAATACCTGCCAACAACATCCTCAATTTTAAGTCAATCCTCGGGCCAACGCTGTTGACCGCCTTTTTTTATAAGTTATTTTTTCGCTGGTAGAGGGCTTCGTCTTCTATTGTTTTGTTACAGTCGCTAATTTAATTTGGCACAAATCATTTGTGCTATTTTATTCCGGAGCCCACAAATGCTGTGTTTTCGTGTTTTACCAATGGCTGCGTACTAAAAACCGAAACTAATATCTGGAACAGGGCGTTGTTTAAACCCCCCATCAGCCCCGGTCAACTGTTCCATTGCTTCTTAAGGTTCCCGGACCGTGAAAAATGGTGGGAGCTTACGAAGTTAAAACGCTGAGTTTTTGTAGCCGCCTTCGTTGATTTTTTCAGGGACTGACTAGCTCATTTTGACACACTTTAATAGATGCTTCCACATTTTGTATGAATTGATATTGCGGCGAGGGGTCATGTACTTACAAAGTATAAAATTGCATTGTGAACTATCTAAAATGACTAGTCAGATTCAAATTTTTTCGCAGAAAAAAAATTTATCTAATGCCACTGTTTCCAGTAATTTGCAATTTAATTTTAAAGATTCAAAATAATATTCTACAATAAGTTTGTTTTTGTTTATATCGGCCATTATGATTTAAATTCATATGATTATTATGGCGCTTATGATTTAAATAGTTTAAATTTTAATATTACATTTTTTTAAAAATAATGTTTAACTTTAGTTTAGGTCGAGTTTTATTAAAATTTATGAAAGGAAATACAATTTTGCTTCAATCTATTGAATTTGTAATTTATACCATAATTTAAGACAAAATAAAAACACACAATAGTACAGAGTAACTCCGAAAGTAATAAGTCGTCCAAATAGTAAAAAATTTCTGAATTAAAACTTTTTTGACGCGACTAATAATTTATTACGGCTTCGGAATGAAAAGCGCTAACGAAAGTAGCGTTTTACAAAAAAGCGCGTTTTAAAACAGTATCGATTCTTAAGAGCGCGAAACAAAATAGCGTAGTAAAAAAAGCGCGTGTAACAAAATAGCGCCAAATTAAATTAGCGATTGTAACAAAACAGTAGAAGGCGAAGCCCTCTACCAGGTGAAAAAGGAACTTATAAAAAAGGCGGTCAGCAGCGTTAGACCAAGGATTGTGATTTAAAATCAAGGATGTTTTTGGCAAGTATAGAGGGCAAAGCAGCGTTAGCCTAAGGATTTTTTTGGAAGGTTTGACGGCGACATTCTCTACCAGGTGAAAAAGGAATTATCTGTTAAACGCTTTTTCCTTATGCTGGCTCATTTGTTACGAGCTTATTTGTTACACGCTAAACATATACAAACGCTATTTTGTAACAAACTCCAACATGTTACGGTGCTATTTTATTACGCGCTATATTATTACAGCGCTATTACAACTGGGCTATTTCATTACGCGAAATTTTCATTAGCGCTATTTCATTCCGGAGCCATTTATTACATTGCACTATAGTTATAATTTGTGCATTTCAATGACTTTACATAACAAGCGAATTTAAACTTGAGGCCCTTCTAATTTCGTCCTTAATACATCCTCTGTCGCAAGCCACGTCCCATCTATATCATCAGTTGGAGCGTCACTAGACGGTCAGAGATTGGTTTTAAAAAGGAAGGAAAATATTTTTCGGGCATTTTGAGTTGAGATAAAATCTGTGTTCCTAAAATTTTTAAAACTAGGTTATTGTGTCGAAATATTGCTCAATTTGTTGCTACAAAATTTTTAAAAACCTTAAAATAATAATAATAAAAAAATTGACGCAGAAACCTAGTTTTAAGTCTTTAGTTTTAGGTAAAAAATATTTGTTAATGTTGTTTAATAAGAGCGCAGTATATTTTCTTTGTTGGGTACCTTATTCCGAGAGCCTTAAGGAGAGTATCTTTTTTTTTTCACTTATTTAGCGAATAATACTCAAAGTATGTTTTAAGGCAGCATAAAGCTATCCTAATAGACCATTTACATACATCTCTAAAACTAAATTACTTTAAACAGTTTTATGTAAATAAATTATGTATTAAAATTTAAATGTGCCGCTTTTATTTTGACAGAAGAAAGCTAATTTGGGGATATTTTTTAAAATAATTTACAAATTTTTTAGTCATAAACACTATCAAGTGTAAACACTTTTTTTGTTATATTTTTTTGTTGTGTAAAATTTTGGCGAGCATTTTTTGTTCAGTTGTAGTGACGTTATTGTTACTTACTAAAAACGCACCAAAAATTGGTCTAATTTATTAAATATATTAAATTATTATGTTCTTAGTGCAGTCTCTTATTATGAATAAAATGTGAATCTTTAATATGAGTTTATTTACTGTCTGATTAAGTGATTACAGAAATTTTAAACAAAAACTAGCAATGATTTTATTGAAATACATTTCTTGTAAAATTTACATAATACGATAATTCATTTATTATTCATTAAAAAAACAAAGGTGGTTTTATGATGTTTAGAGTGACATAACGTAGGTCATTTTTTGGTTACGTTTTTTATATTACAAATTTATCGATTTCTTTCTGTTTCATCATCATCACCATCACGCTATCGGTCAGTCATGCCCCAACTCCAGAAGGGAACACATCGGCTGTATCTAAAGCTAAGTAATTAGTTATTAGACAAAATATATCGTTTTCGTTTAAATTATTATTTAACTGTTTAAACCAGCTTTTTAAAATTATAAAAATAACAGAGATAAACAATTTTACTACGAGTTCCAATCGAGCCCCTTTTTAAAAAATAGGTAAAACGTTTCAATAGTATTTCAAAGTCAACAATAATGTCATAAATAATGGCCCGGATTCTCCTGAACAACTCGCGCCACCTTTTACCTGTAAAAAAATATACAATTTGAGAGTTTGAACAGATCTAAATAAACAGTCAATTAATCCAGAAGTTCGTCGATTAAATTTTTTTTTTAATAAAGCACAAGCATAAGATTCATTTTCTTGAAAAACAGTAGCTCTTTAGTCATTAATTATTATTTTTGCGCGATTGGTTGTTGTTATCAGTTAACTGTGCCTGTTTCCACGACGGTTGGTTGCTGTTACTGGTTGCTACGTGTAACAAAACGGTAGGTAATTCACTTACCGTTCAGTGAACGGTAAGCAATTATTATTATTATAAATCTAAAAAAACAATTTTGCGATTTATTTATTAAAATTAAATGTACAATTATTATAATTAATATTAGTAATATCACTCGCATTTGAGTTTCTAGTGTTAATAGACAAACTTTCCGACGTAGAAGTCCCAGGTTGTTGTAATAGTCCACCAACATCGCTGTGTAAAATTTTATGAGCAAATTCAATTTTGTTTTGGAGGGAATCTTCCACGTAACTCTCGGCCACCGTTGATGAACGCCACCCACCATGTCTTTTTAGTCCCAACACATCAACTCCGTTATTCGCCAAAAGTGTAGCCGATGTGCGTCGAAACAAGTGTCCAGTAAAACCTTCAGGGGCTTGCAACTTTAAATACTTTGCAATTTTTGACGGCCAGCCTCCAATTGTGCCTTTTCCTGTCACTTGCCTAGTGCATTTGCCATTTCGATAGTTCAGAAATAAATGATCTGACGTTGGGTTGCTTAGTCGAATTCTTATGTATTTTCGAAGTATTTCCAAATAATGAACTGCTTTATTTTTTTTATTAATAACTGTGAACGTTCGCTGAATATTCGTTTTTGTATTTGGAATATTAACTATAAACATTTCTTCATGTTCTTCTATGTCACTCATTTTAATATTGTACAATTCCTCTCGTCTACAAGCGCCCGATACTCTCAATATCATTGCTACCTGCAAATATATTGTTTCCTTAGAACTCAGATGTACTACATCATTATCTACAACATACCTTTTGAATTAAAAATTGTTCGTCTGGTGCTTCATTCAAGAATTTTTCCATGTCTTCTTTGGTAAAAATTTTAGCCTTCTTAGGCCGATATCCAATATTTTTTTCTCTTAAGATAAGCAATTAATGCAGCAAACTTAGAAATATCGATAGCATCATTGAGAAAAATTGTACTCTTCAGCATAGAATACTCCGCCCATAAACTGCCTAGGGCTTCAAGTGTCCACTTCTCACCACAAAATACGCTAACAAGCTCTTTTCATTTACAGAAATCTTCTTTGCTTCACGCCATTCCTTAAACAACTTGTATGTCTGTTCATATCGGGCTTTAGATTTTTCTGGAATTATTGCCGAACATCCTTCTTGCCAAGCGTCTTCTAAATCATCCGGAAGATCATCACTGTCGCTCATATTTGCTTCGAAAACGGAACCACAAAACAGAACTATGTAGGAATGATTGTATCAAAAAGACAATTTTACTTGTTTGGAACAAAACCGTAGCAACCATGGAACAGCCACCCAAAGTTTTCAGTTTCAATCTTCCCGATTATCACAAATGTATTGATATAAATTATTATTATTATTATTCTAGAAACTCCAATCGCGCAAAAAACGTTATAAGCATGACGAACATTAAGGATTACCTTTCGGTAAGCATTCCTTACCGTTCTCCATACTTAATATATTATTATTAACAAAATTGGTATTGTAAAATAGAAATTTTCTTTAAAAAAAGAATACAAAAAGTAGATCTACAGGAGAATAAATTGAAGCTGTAAATAGATGAGGGAGAGTAATAGGAATTACTGCATGTAGCTCAAGAAAATTAGTTAATTTGTCAGCCAAATAAATACAATTTAAATTAACGAAATTGAAATTTTCATCTAAGTTATGAAGTTTTCAGTGAAAATTGGAATGTTAGTTAAATTAACTGCCACGAAAAACGTTTTTTCTAAATTTTTGTAAATTCGTTTGTGGGTCTGCGGATTATTGAAGATTACTGGCGATTAAAAACACTTTTAATTGTCATGATTATGACAAATTTGAAATGACATACTGTACTACCTTCGTGTGGCGCCCTCACCGCTCATTTCCGTTGCATATAGATTAAAACAAATTGTAGTACCTTATTATTTTTTTTAAATTTTATTGTTATGGTTGTGAATAAAATTCAATGTTTGGAACCTATTTTATATAGTATTAATTCTTTATAGAGATTTTTTACTTTTATGAGACTGGGGGTTACACTACTGAAAATTTCTAGCGATTAAAAACATTTTGACCTACTTTAGTTTTCATGGTTATGTCAAATTTGAAATGATTTACTGTATTACCCTCATGTGGCGCCCTCATCGCCTATTTCAGTTGCCTATCGATTAAAACAAACTCGCATAGTTTTTTTTTAACTTTATTGTTATAGGGTTTTGAGTAAAACTCAATGTTTAGAATCTATTTTATTTAATATTAATTTTATATACAGATTTTTTACAGATAAATATCATCTAGATAAATGTTATAGTACACAACTTAGACATCAAACTAATCTAGTTAAATATGTACGGACCGCCGCCTTATGCTAAGAAGCTGAACATATCAACAAGGCTCATGTAATAGTTCAACACTCAAAGACAAAGACGTAGGAATCTGCAGTCCGCATAACAGCCTCTAACATTAAATCATTAAATTGACAACTGATATGGCGTGTTCTCTACGCACCTAATTGACATATAGACGAAAACTACAGCCAATGTGACTCTCGCAATTGCTACAACACAATCATATCTGTACCCGGCTGTGTAGACTTTCTTAATAAATAATATAGAAAAGAAAGAAATAGGGAGAACACCGCTATGAGCTTGTCATTCGTTGTAAGCTAAAGCAACACAGAATGACTAATAATTATATAACTACGCAACAATCGAACCGCCATTCACTCTGCCCCCTCTCTATCAAAGTACAAAATGACTAGGAGACTAGTAATGGACAACACGTGATTAATAGGCTACTTATTGACACAGTTAATGGTTACAACAATTAAAAATATACAGTGCCTTAATAACGTCCTGTCCATCAAAAAACCTAACACTAAATAACATAAAATTAAGCGTAACAGACAATACAAAATAATAAAAAAAATGATTACACAAGTGAACGGCAGCCGTTTATAACTAGTTTTTAAGCTTTAATAACAGTTGTGCGGTAGTGTTGGTACTACGTCTAAAGCTCCGTCTATATTAAATGAAAATCAATCGGTCCTTCTCCTCTATTCCACCGTGTAAAAAATCTGCCGTTTCTGCCGTTTCAACTAACTTAGAAATCAATTTGATCACATCAGTCCATTTTATTTATTTATTTTTTTAACTTGAAACAAACGCCCAACACTCGAGTGTTTTCACAACGAAATCTACTTTCGGTGTTAACGCATCATTGCCATAAGTCTTGCAAGGCTCAGATCTTCCCAAATACAAATCCCCATCCAACCACAAACCAAACTTTCCATCTCCTGCCCCAATACTTAAGCTTTCGTTATTTCCCTTGATAAAGTACAAATTCTCTCCAGTCCAGTTGTACACCTGGAATTCTGGACTAAACCTGAATAATAGTGACTCGCCCGTGCCGTAAAAATGCTCAGAGACTTGCAAGGCGCAGGATGTTAAAGCACCAAATACCTGAAAAAAGGAAACAAAACTATAGCATTACACAAAAGTCACATACAATATTTTATCCAACACCTAAACTACGATTTTCCTAAAGTGTATCATAAATACTACAATAAATTTCGTTGTTTTAAGATTTGTATTCAAATTCTATTTAATAGACTAGTAAACGCTGGTATATTTGTAAATTTGGCGCCTTAAATCACGACACCCACGACGACAACGAATTATGACGTACGAAAACACGGCTCCCTATATTAGCTGTTTATTTCAGGTGCATTTTGAAAATGTTGTTTCCAATAGGAGTTTTATATTTCTTAAAGAAAAATTCTATAATTTTGACAAAATAAGTAAAATTACCAATGGTCAAATAAAAAATATCAAATTTTTGACACTAATTAACCAGATTCCAGTTTATAAATAATCCACAAAATAAATTGCGACCTAAATTTTTAAAAACTAGAGAATTTGATTTCTACATTTTGAATAAACAACTTCCACCTCTGACCTTTCGTTTACATTTTGGAAGCCCAAGGCGACAATTATAAAAGTAAATATTTCTGCATCTTTAGAATAAACGAATAGAAACTAGGGCTGGGAAAAGTATCGATACTTACAGAAGGTATCGTACCTGCTCAGGTATCGTACACTGATACCGACTGCAAAGTATCGATACTTCCGTTACCTCAATACTTCCGATACCTCGATACCTCCGATACTTCGATACCTCCGATACCTCGATACTTTCAATACCTCGATACTTCCGATACCTCCGATACTATAGCGTGGCTATAAATGAATATCTTATTCAGAGTGTTTTGGATGTTGGAAACACAAGCTATTTTGATGAAAACAAACAAATTCACAAGCTATTTGATGCGATATTTATTTATCGTCACCCGATACTTCCAATACCTCGATACTTCCGATACCTCGATACTTCGCGATACCTCCATACCTCCGATACCTTGATACTTCCCGATACTCGATACCCCCGATACCTTGATACTTTGGCAAGTATCGATACTTTGCAGGTATCGATACCCGATATGTAAAAACAGGTATCGCCCAGCCCTAATAGAAACTTTAAAATAAATATTTTTGAAAGTAAGAAGCGAGAATGATTGTCAATTGCCCCATCTACATCCAGATTTTTGTCAATATTCGACCCAAAATACCATTCTTTTTTATTCTAGAATTTTTCTTTGTTTTTTACTGGTCTTAACTTCCCTTTTTCTTTTTTTAGTAGCTGTTTTTCTTTTTCTTCAAATGTTGTTTTTCAAGTTTGCCTCAAATCTAAAATCATTTGTTCCTCCAGAACTCCCTACTCGACGTCTTTTAACTTCTTAAATTTTTTCGTTTTTTTTTTAGTTGTAGTGTTTTTCCTTTTCTTCCTGTCGTTATTTTTCTGGTTCTTTATTTTTCAGTCACCTGAAATCTTCAGTTGTTCTTCTACAGTCTTCTATAAATTACATTTTACAAATTTATCTTGGATGTTTTTTCATTCCTTAACAATTTTTCTTTGTTCTTCTTTCTTCCTGTACGTAAGTTGTTTTTCTTGTTTTTTATTTAGCTGGCCTTTCTTCAAATTCTTGTAGAATCATGTAGAGTGGAATCTTCTTTTTCAAGTTCTTCTAGAATCTACACCTTTGTTTTTATTTTTCTTTTTGTCTTACGAGTATGTCGTCTTTTTTAAAATTCTTATAAAATCTTCTTTTTTAACTTCTTCTAAAAACTACTTCTGTTCTTGTTCTTCTAATTCTCCTTGTTCTTCTAGAATCTACAAGAGCTGTTTTTCAACTTCAAGGATCTTCTTTCGTTCCTCTAGAATTCTCCTGTAATTTACTGTTTTTTTTATAGCTATATTTTTTGTTCATCTTTCTCTTCAAGTCACCTTTTTATCAAATATTGTAAAATCTGTTTTGGTTCTCCTACGATCTACCAAAAAAACGTTTTTAAAGTTCTTTTTTATAATTTTCTATTTTTCTTTTTTTAGTAGCTGTTTTTATTTTTCTTTTAAATGTTGTTATTCATGTTTGTCTCAAATCTAATATCATTTGTTCCTCCAGAACCTCACAGACAACGTCTTTCAACTTCTTAAATTTTTCTGTTTTTTTCTAGTTCTGTTCCTCCTTTTCTTCCAGTCGTTATTTTTCTGATTTTTTATATTCCAGTCACATGAAATCTTCAGTTGTTCTTTTAGAGTCTTCTATAAGTTACATTTTACAAATTTTTCTTCAATGTTTTTCCATTCCTTTAGAATTTTCCTTTGTTCTTTCTTCCTGTACATAAGATGCTTTTCTTGTTTTTTTATGTACCTTGCCTTTCTTCAAATTCTTGTAGAATCATCTAGAGTGGAATCGTCTTTTTCAAGTTCTTCTAGAATCCACACTTTTGTTTTTCTTGTTCTTTTTGTCTTATGAGTATTTCGTCTTTTTTAAAATTCTTATAGAATATTCTTTTTTAACTTCTTCTAGAAACTACTTCTATTCTTCTTTTCTTACTACTAGTAATTCTCCTTGTTCTTCAGTCTCTTTCCTTCGTTGTTCTTTTAGATCTTCCTTTTAGTTCCTCTAGAATTCTTCTGTAATCTTCTGTCTTTTATAGCCGTAGTTTTTCTGTTCTTCTTTCTCTTCAAGTCACTTTTTTATCAAATATTGTAGAATCTATTTTGGTTCTTCTAGAATCTACCAAAAAACGCTTTTAAAGTTTTTTTTCTTATAATTTTCTGTTCTCCAAGAATTTTTCTTTTTAGCCTCGATTGGACTTCTCAAAGATTCTCTCTTTGTTTTTTGTCAGCATTTTTCTTATTATTCTTTTGCTTTCAGTCGTTGTTGTTCACGTTTTCTGGATTCTTCTTTTTAGTAGTCATTTCCAAAATTTTTTTCAAAGCTTTCTTGTTCTTATTTTTCTACTAAACGTAATTGATTCTATTCTTCTTCTCTTTTAGTTGTCTCGTGTTCTTCTAAATGCGTCATTTGTTATCCATTTTCTTCAAAACAACGTTTCTCGTTTCTTAGTTTATACATCTTCTAAAATTTTACCTTCGACTTTCAAAATTAGTAAAACATCAACGTAATTCTTAGCTGGCAAAAATAGAAGAAGAAAAAATTGCATCTTTGTCATTAATAACCGTAAAACCGTTAGGAAATGTCGCCTTTAACTCCCAAAATTGCTCAATATCAATTTTAGTTTATAAAATTAGTAAAATGGTACCTCCGCTTCCGAAAATTAGAAACAAAAGTCATCCTAGTTGTCTTAAATGTTATAAAAATTAGTAAGAAATGTCGCCTTCGGCTTCAAAAATTAGTAACAATTGTCAGAAATACTGTAAAAAATTATTTAACAAGTTAGAAATTTATTTAATACCAAAATTATTAACTCAGGTTTGCCAACACTCAAAAAATGATGAATTACAAACTGTCAATGTGACGAGTAGACAGGATATGAAACATCAAATAACAAAATTCACTGTCATTTTACTTTAGAAAAAAATTACTTTACTTTCATGGACCTGAGTCTGACTTAGGTGAACTAGTCTCAGTGACATTATAATGTGACATTTTTTAGCACACGGTCTTCACAACTGCTTCACGCTCTTAACTATAAATAATAATTTAAAAAAAAAACAACTTACATTATTGTCTGTATCTTCAATAACAAGTAAAACAGGTGATTCAAGTTTAAACATTTTTCGGTACATTGAATTAAGGCTGAAACCATGCTGGCTGGTACTGAACACGAGCGTCCACGAATACCCTTCGGCTCTTGCCGGTAAATGTCGACATAGAGCCTCTCGATGATAATCAGTCAAAATTTCAGTAGTTCCAATCAAATCCGGTGGAGTTAATTCAACATCAAGAGAGGGCGCTGCTGATGAATAAAATGCCCTTCGATACTCCTCCGACATCGGTATCACCTAATAAAAAAAATTAACAATCAATTTCAAACAAACACTCGTTAAAAACCGTAACATCAAGTAGCTCCTTAATTAAACACTGATTTCTCACGGTTGAAATTTTTGAAAGTTGCCAAAACTGTTCTTTTTTTTTGGAATCAAGCCAATTAACTATTTGTAGTCAAGTTCATGCCACTACATGTTACGCCAACTTGGTGGACCCAAATCGTTTCACTTTTTTTCCTCGCGATTACGTGATTTGCTTACAGCGATCGTTAATTTTTTTTTATTCAGCTCCGTATAAAGGTAAAGAATTTTAAGTATTTAGTGAAACAAATTCTTGGGATGGCGCTTGACTAAACGAAGAAAGAGGGGAGGGCTATTTTCTAATCTAACACCAAACATTCATTTCATTCTAAAAGCCACTACTGTGTGAATTGTTACAAATTTGACATTTGAGGGACTTTAAGGGCAATCTACACGTATGTAGGGAATTTTGGAGTAGTTGGTAGTTAATTGACGTTTAATAGTGTCATACCAAGGGCATAGACTATAAAGAATTGGTTAAAAAAATTTAGTAATATATCGCCTTCAGCTTCTAGTATTAGTAAAATGTCGCCTCCGGCTCACGAACATAATAAGTTATTCGTTTGGTAAGACCTATTTTGCCGTTACTCGACATTGAACTACATAACCTACCCTTTAGCTTCTTTGTTCCACCCACTTTCTTGGAAAAAATGGCGTATTTACTCAATGATTTAAGTTAAAATTTTAACTGAAAACGAGGTTTTCACAAAATTTTTTGCTGTGTAAGTAAGTATTGTCACTAAATCGCCAAACAAAAACAAATTGAACTTTTGTATTTTTTTAAATTTTTCTAAATAAATAATACGCCATTATTCCCAAGAGAGTGGGCGAGACGAAGAAGCCGGAGAGTAGATGTCTAACCTATTGTCGAGTAACCTGGCAATGTTGCCTCAAAATACGTCTTACAAAACGAATAAACTTTATTATTTTTTGCGGTGATCTAAATTTTTTTCAATGAATTAATATTCATTAGAAGGAATATTAGAAAAAGTGTGAAAAAAATCACATACGTAGAGAAAAAAACAAAGTTTTTAATGGCAAACTCTGAAGTTGATATGATGACTAGTTTTTGAGAAAAGAGAATTAAACTGTTAACAGACTCACTCTGTATAATTCAGTTTTTAAAACTAGTAAAATGGTGATTTACTTGGTCTGTTAAATAGAGAAAAATAAAATTTTTGTCCTAGACTCAAATGACCTTTGTTACGTCACTAATTACCAACCCCCCAAAAAAATAACAAAACAACCCTCTAGATTTAAACCACGTGTAGATTGTACTGTGTGGCATGTTATAGTGCAGGTGTCAGTCACCTCATCACTTCCATCAGCTGACATAGTCTGGGTCTTGATGATGCTGTAGATCTTAACGTAAGGAGCCTTGATAAGCTGCACCCAAAAATTTAATAGTACCGTTGCCAATTAATTTTTTTTCTTCGATGTTTTTATTTTTTTATTTTTTAAAATTCAAACCACGCATCAACCTACCTCCCAACTTTCTTTGGTAATTTCTGTAAGTTCCCCATCTTGACTACCATGTCGACTAGCTGATGGTGTTGGTTCTTCACTCCACAATTCGGTGTCCATTTCAACGAGTGCAAAATTTCGTCGTTTCACCTAACGACACAAAACAAACCTCTTTAAAATGCATAATATATGAGATGACTACAACTACACTAAAGTGGGAGTTTCAAGGTTGAGGGAATTAATTAGAAAAATCCTCCGATTTATTAACCCACCTGTTCTTCATTCAATTCCCCATATAAATGAGGAACCCACGCTTGTATGAATTTATAAAGTTCATCAACCCGATTTCTTGGCACACTGAACCAATACTCGGGACGCATTTTTTTCTTTCCGTAAGACATCAGAGGTGTCGAACGTGGGATGGGCTTGTCGAGTGGTTTCCCCATACGTAATCGTAGATATAATGGTGGATCTTCGCAAGAACGTGCCGGACGTGGAATCAATTCTATAAACAAACCAAAATTAAACAGGTATATTAACATAAGACACGTCTGGGACATTCCACATCATTTATACTCTTAAAAAAAATCACGACTGTGAAGTAGGATTTAGTGGACACGCGTTTTAGACCAATTTGAATTTTTTTGAGAAAAATAAGGCGCTACTTATGTATTACCGAAATAATATTTTTTCTAATTTGCGTCTCCAAGAAAACTTTTAGGACATTCATTCAGATTGTGAGATAATGAAATAAATTAATAATTAGGATAGAATTCTGAAAATCTTCAAACCTCTAATTCTATTTTGTAAAGAAGCATAATTAAATTGTATATCGCTGCGTGACTCTAAAATGACTTTTTAATAGAAACGTTCATGAGTCAATTAAATAAGCATCATATTTTGTCAGATAATAGCACTAACAAAAACTTCTAAAAAAAATTTTTCGCTGACAATTTTTTTGTGTTAAGGTTATGCAGATTTTGCATGATTTTCTTTAAAAATCGACTTCTAGAGTGTTATAAAAAAGCAAAACAATTGTTTTAGATGTTTTTGTTACTATCAATAAAATTACTTATCAAAATAAAACGTTAATCTATCTTAAAACGATATTTTTTTAATACCCGGTAAGTAAATCAAGTTTTATCCGCACCCCACAAGATGCCTATTAAAACACAAGAAACAATTATAAAATTTACATATTACACTAAACTGTTATTTAATCTTACTTGACAAAAGTTTTGTTTTTGGAGTTTTTGCTGTTTATTAACCCTCAGACTGAAGTTATCTCTACCGTTCTTAGTCCCAAGTTTAGATTTCTATCGGTTAAAAACAGAAATCAAGCAGCTACTAGTACCTACGTAGAATTTCGTCAAGGTCAAACCCAGCCATTTTGTTTTCAGTAACAATTAATTGAACAAACTTAATTTAATTGTTTCTCAGTTTAAGTTATTAAGTTAAATTTGACTACAAAGATTTTGTAAATCATAAAGTTATGTGTTTGTTTTGTTTGGAACGCAAAATATTTTTTTACGAGTTTTATGTCACACTTGTAGGATCAATTTATGTTATTTCCATCATTTTTCTCTAGAATTTATCTCTCTCTTAAACAGATATCACAACAATCTATTATCATTGAACAATTTTTTTTCTCTTTATGCTTTTTCTTGCACAATCGCTCAAATCAATCTAATAACCTCTAAAAATTGACAAAATTATTGTCTAAATTCGAGATTCTTGTAATTCAAAGAGTTGGATTATGAACGAATAATTTATTCCTAACTACAATTTACACGAACAACACACAACAATAATTCGATAAACAATTAACTCAATCACACAGTATAACGCCCACGATTGTCGTTCAATTGCCACTCCGCTGGACCGTTAATCTCAATTTTAGGACGTATTACTAATTTTTATAAATAATTTTAGTTTTCCTTAAATATTAATTTTGATATTAAACATTTTTTGGTTTTAGATCGTTTGTAGTCTGTCTATTGTGTCGTAGAGGTACTTTAGAAGGTAGCTTTTGTGTTCGAAATTTATGACACTCAGCATCAATTTTAATTTCTAATGTAAACCCCAAATTTCTTTTAAAAATAATAATTTGAAAAATAAATTAAAATTTCAGATTAATTTTTTAAATTAATTTTTGATTAATTCTTTTTTAAAGTTGAAACATTTTCTCAAAATCAAAATTTTTTTTTTTAATTTAAAACCGCAAATAAAATGATAAAAAAAAAATAATTAAGTGTAGACCCTTATAAAAGAAAAAATGATTAAAAATATGTTCAATCACGTTATTTTTTTAAGACAGTCGTGGTTTTAATAATTTTAAATCACAAACTAGTTAAAAAAACAAAAATGTATTTTTCAGTTACAAAATCTTGTAAATAACTATTAGTATATTGTAAACAATTATTTCTTAATTCATAATAAAATATTTTTTAGTTGCTATACCAAATATATGATTCATCCACTAAAAATATTACTAACGGCAAAGGGGCTCTTTCCAACAAAGCGGAGCACCAGCACATTGTACATAAAGCACTTTAGTTTGTTGAGACAGTTTTTTGATAACAAAATAATTATTTAAACCTTAACAATTTAATTATTAAATACGATAGAAGTATCATTTTCCCCCTTAAATGGAAGTGTTTTTAATATAAATGATAAAATGATTTAAGGAAGTCCTACATGTTTAATCAAATACATTTTTACATAAAAAAGCAGAGCGTTTTCGAGAGGAGTTATCTCTTCTCATCATTAGTGCCTAAATAATAATGTAAAAATGAAAATTAGAAGAAAATATTAGAAAAAACTTACTAAACTTTTATCAATAAAACATAAAAAATAAAACTATATTGATCGGTCTGATACATCAAATAAATAAATAAATAGTGGCTATTTGAGAAACTATAAACATGTTTTTTTTTAATTTGACATTTGTTAAAAAAAAGAATTTAAAAAATTACAAATACTAAAACTATATTTTATAAATAAATATGAAAGTTGCTTTCAATTCTAAAGGTAGTCTTTCGGCTTGTCTGGTACGCAATAAGAATGCAGGCGTTTGCAAGTTTACATCGGTTAGATAGGACGAAGGATTGCAACAAGAATTCGTAAACATGTAAGGACAATAGAAAAGTACAAAAATACAGATATAACCAACACTTCAGCTGTATTTATCTTTCATATTCTTTCATTTTTAAAATTCTTCACATTTGGATATTCATAAATATTGTTTTTATATAAGAATTTATTTGATTAAATTTGTGGGATTGATTTTGATGTTTCTTCTTTCTTTATTTATAATTTATTTATTGTTACAAACCTGTTAAAATTTATGTGTATGCTAGTGCAAATCCTGTATTATCTTATTCCGAAGAGCTAGATACGGGTATATGTAGATATTACGGTTTGCAGGACTCTCAGCATGCTCAAATCAAGCTGAAACACTTTCAATTTTGGTTGTGCGATTTGCTATATTTTAGAACCTTGACCAACATGACATTTAGTCGGACAAGTTGATAAATTTATGCACAAAAATTGACGTTTTATTTTGAGAAGTAGATCAAAACATATCAAAAACAATAAAAAAAAAATTGTTTGACAATTTTTGAAGACTGAAAAAAAAATTACGTCAAAATATTAAATAGCAAATTTAGAACAATAAACTTTGTTCGGAATTTTTTGTATAAGTATAATGCGTTTTAAAAACCTTGATATTATTCACCTCACATAAATAGCGAATTTGCTGATTATACCCGCTCGATTTGGCAAACATTACATTCGTTAAACACAATTTGAATGTGGAATGACCCGTCTATAACGTGTTTTCAAATGTTTATGTATATTTTGTTGGTGGCTGAAATTTTTTTTAAAGCATGCATTGCACACATGCAAACCTACCAATGGAATCTAGCCCGTAATTGGGAGAGCGCACTGCAGCAATTAAAATCAAAATTAAAACATTACTACATAGCACAACTAAGTTATGATAATGGATAACAGTAAGGTACAGTTAAATAATTTCCAAAAATAATTAAATCTCTGATATTATTTATCAAGCCACATTCCTGTACTTACAGCATCGTCAATAACATGGTAAACAACACAATATCGTATTATTTCACTCGTAAAACTGTACACGAGACGTGAGTGGTACCAGTTTAGTAATTTTTATTATAATAACAGAAAAAAATTAATTATGTAACACGGGAATTAGCAGATAATTACTCAATTCCATTTTTATTTATAACCGTAATTACTATTAAAATAAAAACATAAATTTTGACGTTATTTTAACCTTCTAGAATGTAACACTAACTGGCACCTCTTAACTGTCGAAATGAACTAAACTAAACCAAAGGCAGGTATTAAAAAAAAGTTGACTATGCAAAAATAATGATATGGTATTAGCATACCACAAATGACTATTCTAGCTGTATAACAATGGAGATATCTCCATTTTTTGTAAATGCTGGGTTGCGTATGTACCAGCATAATTACAAGTTAGAAAAAATCTATCTCCTGTTATTACCTTAAATCAAAAACTCGTGAAATTCAATTATGAAATTACCAATCCGGAACTGTATTAACAAATCCTTGACCTTATAAAAATTGGTCTAGTTTTATTAAATTGTAATTCATACCGGAAAATGTTTAGATTAAATCAATTTTAAAGTGGCACCAATTACAAATATTTAAAACACTAAAAAAAAAAACTGTACTCACATTGCTCTTGCTTATGTCGATGCTTCACGTCTGTTTTTGTGTCCGAAATTAAGTAAAAACAAGTTATTTAAACATTTTGGACAGAAATGTCAATATGATTAATTAATTATTCATTTGTTTGTGTAATTAGTTTCTATTCAAAACCAAAACAATGTGCTGTAGCAATTAACAGAGGCTGGATGGATTTTTCCATTAATTACTCATAAATACTTATCTTAATTAGGAGTGAAATGACTTTAATTCAATTTTGAACGAGCATTTAATTAATTGTCAAAAGTAATGACAATTGGCAATTAACAAGAAGCGTTACGCTCTCTGATGGTGGAATTTGGAACTACTGAAAATGGGCAGTGATTAGTAAAAAACTCAAATTTAAATCATATAAGTTAGGTTATGGCCAGTTAATGTTGAAATAACAAATTTTTAATATTCTAGAATAAGAATAAAGGGAGAAAGAACGATTTTATCAATTAACCTAACCTATTCTCTCTCTTAGTTAATTATCGAAATCAGCCAATCGCAAATAAGTATTCCGAATTTCCAGCGACTGCTAGTCTACCTCCCGAAAAAAAAAAAGATTAAAGAAGCTTCCAAAGTTTAAAGATAATTTTTTAACAAATACATAGTTTAAGAGAAAGTTTGTTTATCAAGGCCTCTCCTGTCAGTGGCCGAGTTAAGTATTAAAATTTTATTTTAAAAATTGATATGTCTCTACAAATTTCTGTCATAATTCATACACAAACTAGTTCACTCTCTAACAAATGAGCTAATTTCAAGTTGAGATACTACCGGTAGCATCGCAAATTTTAATACTTTTCTACAGCAACAACTAATCACAATATCGAATTCTTTGATTTTTCCTGAAAACGAAGATACTACAGATATTATCTCAACTTGAAATTAGCCCACAACACTTAATCCTCGCCATCACTCGATCATTTTGATATAGATATACCTCACGTCAGGGGTTATCATGGTAATTTAATTATCAAAATGTTATTTGTAAATTTTCATAACTTACCTTAATTTTTCTAAATTCCTTATTTTTGAATATATAAAGATTTATTCAAATTCCTAAAATTAAGGCAGAATTTTTATTCAGAAAGTCAAGTATCTCGCAAACATTTTTGCCCCAAAATCTATAATGTTAGCAGATTTTATATGAAAAGTATTGGTGTCTCTAGGACAGAAAGTAGGCATTTGCAACCCTAAAAAACATAAGGGTTCACCGTAAAATTGTTTCAAACTATCTGACAACGAGATATTGTTAACTATATTTTACTGCTAGTAAAATAGTAACGTTTTTGTTTATTATTATTTATTATGTTTAAATTTCCATTTTACGAGCGGAAATGTTTACGAGCTGAATTGTTTCATTTCTTTTAAAGTCCGGCCGGTAAGGTAGAGAGCTATTTGACAGTACTGTTTTTTGTTTACTATTATATGTTAAGATATGTTTTATTTGAAACAACGTTTTACTTTTTTACAAGAAGAAAGTGCTTCAAATGAAATATTTTTGAAGTAATATGGCTTCATTCAAAATTTAACAACTGAAACTCAACATATAACCTTCAAATTTATTCTGTCTTTAGTCCATCCTTAATTTGTTAAAACAGAAGAAAAAGCTTTTTTATATCACCAGTATTGCTTCTTTAAGAATGCAATGGGTTTGATTAGTTGTTTCTTTTTTATCTTAAAACAGTGTGATCATATTTTGACATAACAGGCCCGTAAAAACGTAACGTTTGACAGAAGAAGGCATAAAAAAAAAAGTTTTGACATAAGAGGCCAACAAAGACGTATTATCTGCCCTCAAAAGCAGTCATTACTGATACATTTTCTGTTAAGGAAGACAAAAAAAAAAGTTTTACTTGTTATTTTTAGTTATTAGTACTAAAATTACTAGGTACTTATAGAAAACTATTTGAAATTTCTAATCACTCTGAAAAAAACCAAAAGTATTGATTTTTCTATAAAATTATTGTACAATTATGCAAGCGGAAAATATTTGCATTTCAAAGCCGGCTTTGTTAAAGTAAAAACAAAAAACAACATATGGTATAAATATATTTTTTTCTATGTATGGCATTACAACATAATTTATCTGATTGAATAGTAAAATATTTTTTATTACAAATTTTTTTAGTACCTTACTGTTAAGACTTACCTCATTTTACTAATGAATACTGACATTGCACAATGATTCATCTATAAAAAATTACATTTACTAACAAAATTAATTTGGAAGGTGCTCATTTACGCAACCATTTTACGATGCCAATTAAAGAAATTCAAACAGCGAGTGCAATGATGTAAAGAGTGTTCTTTTAAATTTAATGAGGCAGTAGGCATTTGTGTTATCAACGCTAACCTTGATTTAAAAGAACCTCTAGTATTAACTGACTTGTGTAATTAATGTAGCGTTTTATTTAAAACAAAAAATGACAACAAATACTTACTATCGAACGAAACAAACAATTCGGGCATATCATCAACCGACACCATCGACCTATAATCTAATTTCGGTGGCGGCGCTTTCGATTTCGTGCTGCTTTCCGTTGGTTGTCTTATAAACGTCCCCACTGACGACCGTCTGGAAAAAACAAAACACTGCAACATCTCACATTTACACTCTTTCGTGCACATTGTCTTGTTTAAAACAAAAGAAAAACCCACTTTTCTAGCATAAAATAAATTTTTTACATAATCTGAGGTGATGCTATTTATCAACCTTCAGAAGCGACAAACAAACGGTGTCAATGTGTGTTTGTGTGTATGTGTTGACACGTGCAAACATCGCACATACCCAACAGCCCCAACTGTAGCACCGACTGCACCAACTGATGCTCCTACTTGAGCACCCATTGCACCGACTGTAGCACCAACAGAGGCCCCCATTGCTCCCACCGATGCTCCTACAGCACCGACAGATGCACCAACTGAACTTATTATATTTGTTGGAAAAAAACTCGAACTGTCGGTACGTGGAGAATCACTAAGAGGGGGACCACCGCTACCGGCAGAATGGGGCCCACCAGAACCGCCGCTTTCTTCAGATGGTGTCTTGTTGAAAAGACCAGAGCCGAAATCCACCAGATTTATAGGCGAACTAAGTTTATGTTAGTAGTTTTTCGGTTAGTACTTTTTTTTGTATAAAAAAGAGTTAGTTAAGTACCTTGAAAACACCTTTGAGAAGACCGACGAATGATGAACGTCGGCAGCAGAATGAGGGTGGTTCGGTGCTTTCTCTTCTTCTTTATCGCCAGCTAAGGTTTCCATCCATGATAAAGGATATGACAGTCTTTTTAACATCTGTAACAGGAAGATAGACACATTGTAAAATCATAAAGATTGTTATCGTCTTTTTTTACCTTATTTTTTCTAGTATCAGCCTTTTCTGTTTCTTCTTTTGACTCAGAACAGCTCGTTGATAGAGGTACACCACTCTCAGCTTCAGAACTCGAATCCAAACTAAATGAAACTGAATTGGTCTTTTTTCTAGCGGGGCTTTCGGTATCACTGGTGGTAACATTTGTTGGTGCAATTGTGATTGGAGGCACCCATTCTTTTGATAGTACAATATCCGCATCACTGTATTGCTGTAATACAAAAAATTTTGATTATAGAATAGTTCAAAATGAGTAGAGTCAAAGCAGTTACTCTTCTCTACTTCATAAAAAAAATCACTCGATACACACATTCTTTTAGTCATTACTTACTTTTTTCGGATGTGGTACAACTGGTGGAATACTAGTCTCTCTAATATCAATCCCTGAATCATGACAACTCTCCTTGACTAAACTCTCTTCTTCATCAATCTGATCTTCTTGTATCATCGATGACGAAATCGCTGGTAATTCATCAGTATCAATCGACTGTCTATCCCTTGATGGAATTGCCCAATGATGATCTAGCAAACTCTTCCTCCTCTCCTCCAACGACTTTTGTTCATTTTCATCGAGATTCGTCGGTGTAACTAACTCCCTTTCAAAGGCTTTGGGAAAAGCGTCTCCTTCACGTTCTGTACACGAACACACAGATTCAGCATCATCTCCAGCAACTACAAACACACCCACCGATCTACTTGAGCATTTCCGCTCGCTAACTCCATCAAAACTCACCCAACTCAGGAAACGTCTCATCTTTAACCATCAACGAATCCGGCTCGCCCCTACTTTCCGATTTCGGATAGTAGATTTCGGGTTTTTCGGCCGTTGTACTAGTCTCAACACTGTGACCCACTCGCATGTGGGCAATGTCGTTGTAGATGGCAGCGTTCACGACAAACTCCATGGGTGCGATCACGCCATACGCTTCGGGTCCGTGCTCGATCACCAGAGGATCGGACACGTTCGGGTCGAACATCACGGCATTAGGGGTAACCAGAAGAACCCCACTGACGACACCCTGACCGTCGGTGATATGTCGCACATTGATTTTCAGGAAACGTTCCCGGAACACGGCGGATTCTTCCTCCAGGTCGGTGGAACTCTGGTTGCATGATGGCGTTCGCACCCGTTCCACGTGACCTGGCTTGGGGCTTACCGGCCTCAGGTTGTCCAACAGTTCTGTGTCAAGAACAAAAAAAAAAAGTTAACGAAAATTGTGACATAATAGCAGGAAGCTGTGGATCGGTTTTGAGGTAATTGCCTTTCATCAAAACAGCGAGTCCTGCTGGTGTGTCTAAATCAGGACATATTATTAATATTATTCAACTGATTAGGCAGAAACTAGAAACAACTACTCCGAGGACTAATGTCTCTAATAGGCTATTATAAAAATAAATAACAATACTTCAGAAAAAAAATTGGTAAAATCGACCAAGAGCCAATTTTGTTAAATATTTTTCGCATTATCGTTATTTATTTTTATGGTCGGCCATATTAGATCCGCCATTTCGAATTTTTCAATTTCAACGTAAAAATCCTAATTAATAATCTTGAAAACATTCATAAAATTTCGTTCGCAATTTTGCTTTTGAGGCGATTATAATAAAAAAATTAATACTGGTAGAGGCATTAAGGCCTCGAAGTAGTTGTTTCCAACTAGCCATAGAGACTGTACTTGCTGGCAACGTTAATAAATGTTGCTACCGTCTAAAAACAATTATTTAAACAAACCTTTCTCTTCTGGAGGCAAATCATCATGTGAATCTTCTACTGGTGTTGATCCTTCTGATTCATTTTCTGCTGTTTCTCGTATTGGTACGTATAATTGTTGTCCAGGAAAAATATAAGGCGTTGCTAATCTATTTAATTTGGTCAATTCTGAGGGGGTTGTATCGAAACGTGCCGCCACTGACGTTAGCGTGTCTCTGTCGGCAACCTGAAATATGATTTGGCTTTGTTAAATGTAAATTTTAGGACCCTTAAAACAATGCAAACAATGAAATACCTAAATTTCAGAGGAGATAATTTATCTTTTGAAGAGTTGAATTATATTGTGCAAACAAAAAATAAAACAAAAAGCGGCTCGGGTTTATTATATCAATTGTTTTATTTTTTTTAGTGTTATTTTACTTGCGTATAGAGGTTTTCAAAATAATTGATATCTTAGTAAGCCATAACTGTGTGAACGCTACATAATCTTGCAATGTAAGATAAAAACAGTTTATTGTTTACTTCAAGTGTGAAACACGAAATTTGTATTTTCACAGCCGTTCGAGTTGTCAATCATTCTGAAACGCTCTATAAAAGACGTATTCATCTAACAATCCGCCAAGAATTTACATCAACCACTAATTGTTAACTCTGTTTGAACAAAGCACAATTCTGACATAAATTTCACTGTAATTCGTGCCTCAGGAACTAAACCTGCTATTATACTGTAACTAACTAACATTACTGAAATTATACCAAAGTTTCACTAACACATTTCTTCGAGAAAGGTCGAAAATTCTTTTTGTAACTCACCGAGAAGTAAAAAAACAATTTTAATGTCGTTTATATCGACAAAACGACCATAAAAATTTTTTATAGCATTTTTAATAATATATAGAGTGTGAAAAAAATAAAATAGTGTTTTAAAGAAAGCAGTATTGCAAAATAGTTGTCTCCATGCAGCTACTTTCATATAATTCAACATTTTCTGCATTCGCATGACATATTTTCACCTACTTGCTAGTTCAAGCATCTCAGTTATGTTTAAAATTCGAAATGCATAACGGGGAGATATTTGTTATTCAGGATGCTGCAGAGTCATGTGTAACTCGAGACGAACAGAAAAAAATTTCAGACACGCTGCTCTACATTGAGAGATTTTTTTAGGCGAAAAATTATACTGTACACGAACATCGAGACTGTGATAAACTTGACTTCGAAACAAACAGATCTTAAGAAAATAAAAATTCTTCCTCTTAAAATGACAATTGGTTCTTAGATGACTGGTGATCTACTGCGCATCTAAGCACACTGTGACGTCACTGTGCCAAAGACAGACAATTTTTTTTTTGAAACGGTCTGTTATCACTACACAATTTTATTATTTCGTTAAACAATAATAGCCTGAATGCGCTAAATATTTTGGTGAATTAATGAAATTATTTCGTAATGTTTATGCATTAAAATAATCCCAGCTGGTCGATTGAACAACTAAATACCATTGTTTAGCATTTATTGTAAATTTATAACAAGGCTTTTCAGCTAAATTAATTACACCACCGTTTCTAAAACTAATATTTATTTAATGTGTATAATAGGGGTAAAGCCTCTAGAGATTAACTTGTACTTATTTTGTTTACTTTATGTCATACGTTTAACCTCAAACCCACACCAAAAGATGTTTAACATGAACATGATAATCAAACTTGTAAAATTTTCAACCAAAAACAATTTAAAACAGATTTATTTTAATTAGGAGAGTTATAACAATGAGTCATAAGTTGTGAAATAATAAAATGCTTCTAACAAAACCATTTATCAACTAAACTGTTTGAATAAGCAAAAAATAATAATAAAAAAACTATAATCGGTTTTTTTTGTTTTATTTGCCTACGTTTCGCCGCTGTGTTGAGGCTTCTTCAGGGCTAACTAAACTGGGAAAGTGGGAAACCGCTCATACACGTGGTGCGTCGCAAAGGGTAAGCCATTTTGTTATTTTTGTTAGGCGAAACGTTGGCTTCCCCCCTGCGGCGCACCACGTGTCTGAGCGGTTTCCCACTTTCCCAGTTTAGTTAGCCCTGAAGAAGCCTCAACACAGCGGCGAAACGTAGGCAAATAAAACAAAAAAACCGAGCAATAGTGTCTGCTTTATCCCACCACTAAACAAAATCTAACCTGAGATCAAAATATAACTGAATCAGAGCAAGCTGTGAAAGTGGGTGCGTAACATTAGACACATCATTACAGTCACCACTTAACCTCAAATAAAAGTATAAAATGCGGCGTTATAATTTATATACAACTTTTTGATTGAGTTTTCTCCATATTTTTTTTTGTCTTTTAATATTTACAAACAGAAGGCGCTATAGTGTCTTAAATTTTAATTTTTTATTTTACATACAGATCTATTTTTGATTTTTTTTTAAGTAACAAGCATTTTATTTATATTGTAATCTTCTTATTTTATCGCATTTTGTATGAACAACGGAATCATACTATAACAATTTTCCAAATTCCGAGTTTCTGTAATTTAAAGGATTGGAATTTTCAACCAAAAATTTATTTAAAGCTATTATATATACAAACAACACAACAGCAACTTAATAAATAAATAATTCAATTCGACTGTTAGTAGTAATTTCTCGTACAATCTTCATTCATCTAGAACGATACGCAAGCATTCTTCGAATCCAGTCAATGGCTGTGACTGATATTTCCCAAAAACACGTGCTAAAAGGCGCGACATCATATTTTCGGGAAGGAATCGTGCGGTAGATCCTTCAAGAATAGTTTGTTATAAAAATATATACAGAACATATTCCGTAACAATTAATTAATTATATTTATAGAAGGAAATTAGCAAAATGGCTGAATTATATTGTCAAACTGTAAACTAATTAAACAAAAAAAACATATCTAGTGTTACAAATTTTGACAAAACCGCAAAATGTCCAATCTGTTGTATCTAAACTATAAAATGCCCAAATTAATGTGATCAAGATAATTTCTCGACGAATGCACTACTACAATTGGTGACAAAAAAACGAACATCAAATTTTAACAATGACTAAAAAAATGTGTAAAGAAATTCTTGGTTTATAGTCTATAAAAAACTTTTTATTATCAATTTAGTAGTTGTACATTTTTCAAACAGTTCACAATACGTTTCAATAGTAAATTTTGAATTTAGAAATCACCTGTTTGTGAAACAGCGCAAAAACGAACCAATTTCATTGTCAATTCAGTGTTTTTGTTAATATATCACCTAATTTAAATATTTTCCTTTGTCTGCATCTATTAATATTGTTACACAATTTGTTCAGTTTGTATAATAGTTTTATTTATTAAATCCGCACATAATACAAGTTACAGCTGACGCCAAGGTCACACTCACGAACCTGGAAACATTGTCACGAGACATAACAACGTTATAAATCGGTCACACCAATAAATTGCGTTTTGAAGGTGTTTCAAATTTTATCCACTTTGACTCCTCTTTTTTTTTTCAAATAATTTAAAATAAGGACGTTAAAACATTATTTTATGACACATATATTTTATTATTTAACTATTGCAGTTCTACTCCCGCTAAATTTTTCTGACACTAACCAATTACAATTTTTTGAGCATTTTCAAGAATTTCCTAGTTTTTTTTTTTAATCTTTCAAAATCAAGACTTGTCTCTTCAATTTTAGGGAGACCTACAACTTTTTCCTTTTTTTTAAAACAGTTTTTTATTTACCGTAATTTGTAAGACTGTTTTAGAAGTCCTCTAATTAATTTTAATCCCTGACTTTTTAAAAAATATTCGATTTCTCGAATTATTCCCTTACTTTATGTGAATAATTAAAATTCCCTGACAATTCCAGATTTTTTTAGTTTTCTAAGTTGCTGAGTACCCTAAAAAACGCCATTTTTTTAAACGCAAAACTTTTTTTGAAACTGTTATTTTTGTTTTATTACCGGCCAATTATAAATTTTCAGCGGCAAAAAAATTGGTTTTCAGCTCCCTGCTCATCTTTACTTCTCGGCCTAGGCGTAGAAAAAAAAGTGTTCATAGAATAAAAAATAATAAAAAAAATATTTAAAATAACCTAATATTTTTTTTTGTTGAAAACAAGGCTTCGGTATTACACACCCAAATCTCTTATTTATTTACAACAAAAATCTGTTTTTGTCATTAAAAATAAGACAGTTTAACTTTTAATTTTTAATAAAAAAGTTATAAAAACGGTCCTCATTTTACGGTATCTTCAAAGTCTTTTTTTTATTAAAAATTAAAAGTTAATAACAAAAAGCAAGACGGTAAGACATTAGAAAATGTGTCTAATTTACACTACCAAAAACAGATTTTTTTCCATAAATAAATAACAGATCTGAGCGTGTAATACTGAAGCAGTTTGCAAAAAAAAATCCTCTTGATATTCTAAACATTTTTTTTTTAAATCAGGAATTGTCACAAAAAATTTGACTTCTCTGCCTTATAAAGAAAAGTAGGTACTCTATTTAAACAAAATATTTTCCACAAGCTGTCACGTGACAATAATTTGTAACCAAATTTAAATTTTATCAATATTTACCATCTGTTTTAGCTGGCAAATTACAACTTATTAAAGATAACGCTAAAAATATTATACAAACACAAATAATGCGCATTTATTATTTATTTAATATATTGCAAGGCAAACAAACAGATGCGGATTTGCCCGGAACTGAAATAGTGTCAATTTGTTTAATAAAACTATATTTTCCGCACCGGCGCGGCACATTTTACAGGTATCCACTTCCAGCCAATCAAAAACAAGTACTAAAAAAAATACTTACGGTATATGTTGTTGTATTTTCCGGCGGTCCAGTCTTCTTCTTCTCTGCCAAACTATTACTGGACCCGTCTAGATCTGCAATCAGAGAAAAAATAGATCAAGGACAATGCCAATTAAATTTTTCCAATGTAACAACAATTAAATGTGGATAACCTTTGCAATCGACGAAATAGATTACGACATAATCGTTTTCTTCGTCGATTTTATTTATAAAAACACCAGACGAATCGTAATAATCATCAACGAAATTCATTACTGCCAACAATCGCCTGCAACATGACGACTACAAATAGTACGAAGCACCATTTTTCTAGATAATAAAAACAACAATGTCCTTGACGCTTCAACGCACATACGTCGCGCCTTTCAGCAGGATTGCGTTTCTCCTGCAACGCCTGCAACCGCATCGAACCGACGAGAATTATTGGTTGCCGCGAGATAAACGCATAAAAATAAAAAATGGCCAATAAAGAGACGCTACATCCCTACATTTGATAAAATCTATACTTCTACAGTGTACAAAATTTTTTTTGTAGAGCTAAACACTAATTTTGTTTCGAATATTAAAAATCTGTTTATACATTTTCCCAATCTCTGATTTAATAATACCCAACACGAAATCAATATCAAGTTCAAGAAAAGGACAACAAAACAGTATTTTACTAAAAATTGAATTTAAGAAAAATGGTCCTTCGATCCCAATAACCCTAATTCTGAAGTAACGCCTGTATTTGCTTGTATTTTGACGTTAATTTGTTAAGTATTATTTAATAATAATTATTATAATTATTAATGTAATTTTTTTTATTACACCAAGAACAAGTTTTGAGTCTGTTTCCGATTTGCATATATTTATTATTCTTGTTAAAAAATTCACGTGATTATTGCAATGCAAAGCATCAAGCTTGTGATCTAGAAAGATCCATTAAGTAGCAGAATTTTGAAAATGCAGTCAATAATTCCGTCAGTTAAGAGGTTAGTTAACCACTCTGTGCAGTCAGTTTAGTGCGTTCTTTAAAACCGCTACTTGCTCCTGTTCCACATCGCTTGTAGTACAGTCAGTACACTTCAAAAAACAATATTTTTGAGCGTTTTTTCTTGACTTTTTCAGGTTTTCCAAGCGTCTTAAGCAATTAATTTTTATTATTTATATTTTTATATATTTTTAGCATACAAGCTGTTTCTAAAATTATGATCACGATTTTTCCTAA
Organism: Tribolium confusum; assembly: GCA_029207805.1. NCBI lineage: Eukaryota > Metazoa > Arthropoda > Insecta > Coleoptera > Tenebrionidae > Tribolium > Tribolium confusum. Next base: position 7,298,830 of record JALGAY010000004.1, read on the forward strand.
AAATTCGCAAATTTAAGCATATATACAGGGTGTTATGGAAATGAGTGCAAATATTTTAACCTGAAATACAGCATCACAAATAATAAAAATCTGTAAAAAAAATTTGTCTTATCTCAACTGATAACAAAATTATAAACTGAAAATTAATTATTACAAAACGTATAAGAATTTTTTTTAACATAGGGCAATCATAGGTTTTCAAAATAAAGCGATTTAACACAATTTACCTCTATACTAAGTTGCACCGTTTAGGAGCTAGAGGGCGCCAAAGTTAAAGATGAAAAGTCAGTTTTATACTTTAAACGTAAATATTTCGAAAACGATACGTTTTAGCAAAATATTGCATTCTTGCAGTTTTATGTAGAATCTACTGGCATATTCATTTTTGCTACAAAAATTGGAAATTAATAAGAAGAAAATTGGTTAATTACCCAAAATGTGAAAAAAAGTGCCGTAACTTGAAATTGAGATGTGCAGCAAAATTTTGCTAGCAGAAATAAAAAGAGTACAGTCAACTTCATTTGTGTACCAAATTTGGTATTAATCGGTTAAGCGGTTTTCCAGATATAACAAAAAGATGTTTTTTTATACCCAACTTTGACGGCCTGTAATTTTGTTGTTAGTTGAGATGGGACAAAATTTTTTTTACAGATTTTTATTATTTGTGGTGTTGTATTTCAGGTTAAAATATTTGCACTCATTTCCATAACACCCTGTATATATTTTTAAATATCATACGATGCTGGAATTTTTGTTTTGAGTATGTACCCGTTATAAAGGGTGAGCCTGTTAATGGTATATTAAAGAACGCGTTTTGAAAAGTCAACTTTGTGGCACGAATTCAAGTTTATGAAACGAGCGCGAGTTTTTATAAAGAATGAGTGCCACAATGACTTTAAAAAACAAGTTCTTTAAGCTATTTTTTCTACTTTACGTGTTTTACGTAATTTTTAAGTAAAAAAGTTAATTATTTAATCTTTAGGGACTTTTGCGTTAATACGAGACAGTTGGTAATAAAAATGTCACTAAAGTGTTAATGAAGTCATTGAACTTTGAAATGTTTTCAAATTTGTCTAAAATTCTGTGTAAGTAACTCACAAATGGTTCTTTTTTACCTACCGTATCGGTTATTGATTGAATAATCCAATTGGCATTAGCACAGTAAGGAAAATCTCCATTTATCTCTAAATTCCCATTCCATTTGCGGTTCTCAGCGACTCCTTTCATTTCATCGTTAAGCATTCAGTCAAGCAGATTTATACACTCATCTAGCAAATAACTTGTAAATTATCGAATGCTATGGGAGTTGTAAATGGTCAAAATAAAGGCCAAAAGTTCCATTTTAGTTTCAAGTTTCACTTTAACGCTGTTCTAACCTCAAAAGCTGAAGTTTGTCGCATGTCCACCGCCGCTTGTTCCGCCCCACTTTCGAATATTTTATAGATTAATTGTGACACGCACACACAAAAACACTTTGTTGAGGAATACTGCTGGTCATCAAGTGCAACAAAATTTATTCGAATATAATTACTGTAATCTCAACGCCGACAGAAACATAACGTTTCATTTCAGCGATAGCGTGTTACACGGTGTTACCAATCCGAAAACACTAAATTGCACCAGCTGTTACCGCACGCAATTTGGGTGCGGAAATGGCTATTACCGCACCCAAATCGGACTCTGTTACCGACGTAAAGTAGAAAAAAGTATATATTAACTTTTCTCAAAAACTAGTTATCACATCAACTCCAGGGATTGCCACTAAAACTGTATTTTTTCTCTATGCATGTGAATTTTTTAGAATTTTTCTAATATTTTTTCTAAAGAAAATTTATTAATAATAATTCGTTAAAAAAATATAAAATTAAATTATTCTAAATGACAGGATGTTGAAATGTTGTTTTGTGAAACAAATATTTAAAAAAAAAAGTTTATTCGTTTTGTAAGACCATTTTTGGTGCATCATTGCCGTTACTTAACAATGAGCTGATAACCTATCCTTAAGCTTTTTTGTCCCACCCACTTTCTTGGAAAAAATGACGTATTTACTCAATGTCTTGAGTTAGAATTTTTACTGACAACGAGAGTTAATCGGTTTTCACTCAATTTTTCTGCTGTGTAAATTAGTATTGTCACGAAATCGACAAACAAAAACAAATTGATTTTTTATTTTTTAAATTTTTCTACATTAAATAATACGCCATTATTCTTAAGAGAATGGATAGGACAAAGAAGCTGTAAGGTAGATGTCCGACCTATTGTCGAGTGTGGTAATGCTGCCTCAAAATAGATCTTATAAAACGAATAAACTTTAAATTTTTGGAGTTATCTACAATTTTTTTGAAATATTTTTTTCACTAGAAGGAATTTTAGAAAAATTATGAAAAAATTCACATGCGTAGAGAAGAAAACCAAAGTTTTTTAGAAAAGTTAAGATATACCATACCTTTAACAGACTCACGGTGTATATAGACCGATTTGCCAAAGATCTGCCTATTTATCTCACTTTGCAAACAAAACAACCAAAAATAATTGATTTTTCCGTAAAATAACTGTACTATTCCTGCTCTAACTACTTTCTCTGATTGTTAAAGCCACGAACTGATTTCTGTCGGTGAATGCTTTCGTTAATATCGGGTGAGCAAACTTTCCGAAAATTTCTCTAAAATCAGCCAACAATTGTTTCCCAAATTTATTTTTTTACTAAAACAATTTTCTATTTGGTAATACAATGCGATCATTTAAATTTATAATTAGAGTAGGTATCTGAATTGAATCTAAACATCAAAATGTTTACAATATGTATCTCTAATTTACACACCGAGTCAATTGGGAGGTTGTGCAATCGTATAAAACAACAATTTCGCCTACTCGAATTATAAATTTAAATAATCACTCGATTCAATCTGATATTTATTTTGATTACGCATTTTACTATGTTTAAATAAATAAGAAATAAAATAACTTTTTTATTCTTTTGAATATCTTATTCTTAATTTATAGATTTAATTAGATAATTCCATCTAGAAGTACAGAGTAGCCAAAAATAAATTAACATTTAGAGTATCCATCAAAAATCGTATTGAAACTGAGTATATCGATATTTTTTTCCGTATTCATCTGACAGAAGCTACTATTTATTTTACGTATTTCCGGACAAAATTGTTTTTGAGTAATCAATTTCTTCTATCTTATTTGAATTTTTAAAATTATAAAACAAACTTAAAAATTAAAATTTTTGTAAAATTCAATTTCTAATAGTTATTTTTTTAAAAAACAGATTTAACACCTTTAAACCATTACATATATTACTGGACTCCGCTTATCGAAATCCTTTTGTATTAGAACGGTCTCTATTAAAGTTTTTTATTTTTGTCAAAAATGCCAAATAAAATTTTTGTTTACTTTCGAATCTTTTTTTGTGGTTAAATTTAAGCCATTTTATAACAGACTGGTATACAAATCAGTGAATCGTGGTTCTGTTTCATTTAACACTTGAGAATTTATTTCGAAATTTATCTAAATTAAATTTGTTTTTCTGTAACTACACTGTACTGTAACATTTTAAAATAAAATAATTCTTTATCCGTACTTAGCGCTGGCAAAAGCTCAAAAAGGTTGATAATATATGTGATTCAAAAATAAATTATCTAAAAATTGAAGAAAACAACAGAAAAAAATATAAATATTGAGAAAAGAAGTACAGATGGTTAGTATCTAGCGTATAATTTAAAAAAGCAACAATAAAAATAAAATTTATGTTTATGATCTAAACTGGATACAGATTGCATCTGATTTAATGCAAATGCCTTTTAAATGTAATAAATAGTTATAACCTTGCAACATACATCCACTTAGCCATATTAGGATGTAACCAGTTGTTACAATTACATTTTGGTAGAGCAATATAATTAGGAATGTAATGTTATGTAACGGTTTTAATGATTGTAATTACAACGAACAATATCTGAAAGATTAAATATAAAAACGATATTAACGAGTATCTCACTTCCTTTATTACGTAAATACATTCACTATATCTTCAGTATACATTAGCGTTTTAATAGATATCATTACATCTCGGCAAAAATTTCATTCGCTAAGTTGATTATATCTGTTTGCACATTTTATTAAGGTCAAGTTGCTTCAAAACATGAATAATATATTGCCGCCATTCTTTTATGCACTTGATTTTGTAAGAATTCATTTAGTTTAGTAACTGTAAAAAATACTACAATTTGTTACATCATACACGTAGAGTAAAATTTCCTTTCTTCAAATCAATAATTCAAGAATTAATTTCCGGTACGGAAGTATCGCATATGGCGCACTTACATAACTTTATCAGTCACTCAAAAAAACATTCAATTCGATGAAAGTCAAATGAGTTTATTTAAAACACCCTTGTGTAATAAAATCAATGCCAAAACAAATTATTACACCTTTCTACCGGCAATAAGTGTGACATTTATGGGAATATTAGTATAGGTCGTCACGACTAACTACAACTGTACTGAATTGGTCTAATTAAATTAACAATTTATTATGAGAACGTAATAACAAAATAGAAAGTAATTTATTAATATAAGCCCGCTAAAAAAATTTAATTAAACTAAAATTAAAGTAATACATTTCTAATGTGGTTTTATTGTGTTTGCTTCTACTCAATAAAACTATAAATCAAACTTCTTCTTGAAGCCGAACCTGAACTAAGCTATGTTTACTCGAATTTGATTTATGTTATAGATTTCAGATAGCTTCTTAACCGCAATACAACTGCTTTTCCATAAAGACCACATTAGAAACGTATTACTTTACAATGAGATTTCCGGTTTTTAGAATAACCGGTTGATATAATAAAAATAAAACATCATTTCCGTGCTTTACAACCGCAATTAAAAATTATATTTGGGTTTTATGAATACAGGATAATTACATTTGTTTTTCCTTAAATAAATCCTGACCAGAAACATCAATAAATTCACTTTAATTGACGCTAATGTGTTGATATCATTGAAAAAAAACACGTCACTACATAAAATCCATCGAGAAAAATAAATATTTTTACGAAAACCTCTCTCTCTGAGTTTTCTTTGATCCGAAAAAATATTTTCGTAAAATTTTTCCATCAATTTTACATGAAAATTTCGATGAAAGATTATCACAAAAATAGACAAATGTGTTATTCTAAATGATTTATCAAGAGGGAATGTAGGCAGAATTTTGTCATAAAACAAATAAATAACGCATGTGAAACGTTGCTGAAAAATTAATTTTATATTTTGTGCACGTGGTCCTGAATTTAAACATGCCGTAATAAAGCCAGACATGAATGTTACATTGGGCAATTTAACAAAGCCGGCGTTTTTCTCCAATTTGGTCTTAATTAATTTTTAAATGTTGGCAAAATTAGCGTTTTTGATATTTCGGGCCCTCAGGCAGGTTGGCATGCTTGATTTCATTCAAAATTTTGATTGACAGTATTTTTAAGAGATTTTTTTTTAATTTCCAAACAAACCTCTAAAATAATCAATCAACAATTAATATAAATTAAAATTCGACTAATTAACTTTAAACACTCATCGATTAACTTCTTGTTGGATCTCCTTGGTGTGTAGAATTAAACTCATTTATTTCCCACCTGAGGATGACAACTCTGTTGTCGTGCAAAGTGAAATTGTTTGGTGCTATGGGGTGCTTTTTACGGCTCATTCATCGATTAATTAAATCACATACTCATTATCAAATAATCGAATAATTCAACCAAATTACCGCTAGTAATACCACGAGTCGGCACGAAATTGCTGATAATTTTCGATTCATAATTATACGAGTATTTATATTATAATTACGCGAAACGAGTGGAAATTGTCTAAGAAACAAATACGAGTAAAATTAAGAGAAAATTTGCGGCAATTTCTTTCCGACGAGTCGTATTCGACAGACAATTTCACGATTCTGAATTACAGCGATAATTCGAGGACAATACTGAATTATCGCTGTAATTCCTAATTGGGCCAATGATTCAAAATCCTACAATTGGTTGAAATTTTCTGAGTGGAATTGTCGAAAAAATCAGTTAATTTTCCAGATCGATTATCGAATAGGAAAAGTAAAAACGACCAGCCTTAATCATGATACACACTTCTGAAGGGTTTTTTGTTGAAATGTTACTTCAAAATAGACAAAAAACAATTTTTTATCCTTTTTTGTTTAAAAATTTTAATTTTCTATTTTATCTGCAACAGAGACTCATCTGATACCAATTTGGGTGTCATATTAACAATTTGAGCACCCATTTTGTGCTTAAAAGTAACTATACCCTGTTCGCCCAACAGATAGAGTAATAAAACTCAGTAGGATGAGGCAATCAGCGTAGAATGTTCTGCGGTGAAGTCAGATTTACACTGTATCATTATATGCAGTGTGGATGTAGGCGCCTAAAATATCAAATTGTTGGTTTTAAAAAGGCTCATTCAGACAAAAAAAAACAAAAAAGGGTAGACAAACACACACCCCGTTTAGCTTTTATTTTAGGCGCAAACCTGGAAATTCTTACTTTCTAAAAATATGCTCTAGTGTGTTAAGGACTTTTACTTTAGGCGCTCTATTTATAATTGACCAATGAAGAGCCATTATTCAAACAGCGCGGTTTAAGTGGGCGTTTTTATTACTCCATCTGTTCGGCAAACACTTTTTTACTTTTTAAAGTTGGTAACGTTTTCGCTGGTACAGAAAATGAATAAAACGTCTAAATTTTAGCGTTATAACAGGTTATAATTATTCAAACAAAATTTTGTTGCACATGATGACCAATATTCCTCATCAAGATGTTTTTATGTGTATCGCAATTACTTTATAAAACACTCGCACAGTGGAGTAAGCCACTGGGACAATGAGGTAACTTAATTTTTGAGGGAGAACGCTTTAAAACAGCTTTCAGTCATCACTTACAACACCCACCGCTTTTGATAATTTACAGATTAATTGCAAGATGAGTATATAGCATTGCTTGCTCTAAAATAATAATGAGTAGATTCGTATAAAGTTTACGATTTGATAATGTACTGTCGTCCTCCACAAATTTGGAAAAATGACTTAAGTTATAAATCTTACAATAAAGGGGATTGGAACCGTAGTTAAGTCGTCCGCAATAAAGGCACAGTAGGTATTTTTCTGGTTATTAAAACAGATGTTTGGGATCTGGTCTCTGCCGGTCTGTCGCAGGTATAAAGTAGGGGTGCACTTAATTGTGGGCGGCTTAACTACGGTCCTAAGCCCTTTTCTTGTAAGATTTAATATAACTTAAGTCATTTTTCCAAATTTGGGGAGAACGACAGTAGTAAATGTTGCAATGTTTTTGGAGATTTCCTTATTGTAGTTATGCCAATTCAAACAATGAGGCCTATTCTGTAATATTCTGTTAAAAATAACAGGTAGGTTAAAAATTTTGTTCTGGTAATTCAGTTAAGAAGTTAACCGAATTTGCTAAAATTAACAATGCAGGACAAATTATTATCTAACAGAAGTTTACTAAAATAACCTTTTTGAAAATATCAACTCTGATTAATAAAATAAAGAAGCCGTTAATTTTTATCTTTTAACAGAATGCGATACAGAATAGCCTTCAATAACTGTTACGGTTAAAAAGAACCGTTTGTGAGTTACTTACTCAAACTTTTGAACATATTTGAAGACAATTCCAAAAAATATTTGACACTTTCTAACATTTATTACCAAGTATCTCCTATTCACGTAATAATCCCGAAAGATTTTGTACTTAAAAAGCACGTAAAACACGAAAATAAAAAAGTAGCATAAAGAACTCGTTTCTAAAGTTATTGTGAATATTCATTAAAAATTCGTTATAACCTTGAATTCGTGCCACAAAGTTAACTTTTCGAAACGCGTTCTTTAATACACTATTTTAATATTTTTAATTTTATTTTATTAATAATAAGTAACTTTTATTACAATTTTCAAAGAATTTTGCGGTGACAAACATCAAGAAAGCTATTTTATTAAACCACCTGCAAATTGCATATAAGAAACTTTAAATTTTTTGAATATAACAAAATAAAATTTACTTAATTATTTCACTAAATTGATATTTAAACTTGAAAAAAAAGTTTTTCTACTTTACGTCGGTAACAGAGTCCGATTTGGGTGCGGTAATAGCCAATTCCGCACCCAAATTGCGTGCGGTAACAGCTAGTGCAATTTACTGTTTTCGGATTGGTAACACCGTGTAACACGCTATCGCTGAAATGAAACGTCACGTTTCTGTGGGCGATGAGATTACAGTAATTATATTCGAATAAATTTTGTTGCACTTGATGACCAGCAGTATTCCTCAATAAAGTGTTTTTGTGTGTGTGTGTCGCAATTAATCTATAAAATATTTGAAAATAGGGTGGACACTGGACAACGGTGGTAGACGTCACAAACTTTTCTTTTGAGGTTAGAACAGCGTTAAAGTGAAACTTGAAACTAAAATGGAGCTTTTGGCCTTTATTTTGAGCATTTACAACCCCCATAGCATTCGATAATTTACAAGTTATTTGCTAGATCAGTGTATAAATCTGCTTGACCGAATGCTTAACGATGAAATGAAAGGAGTCGCTGAGAACCGCAAATGGAGTGGGAATTTAGAGATAAATGGAGATTTTCCTTACTGTATTAATGCTATTTGGATTATTCAATCAATAACCGATACGGTAGGTAAAAAAGAACCATTTGTGAGTTACTTACACAGAATTTTAGACAAATTTGAAAACATTTCAAAGTTCAATGACTTCATTAACACTTTAGTGACATTTTTATTACCAACTGTCTCGTATTAACGCAAAAGTCCCTAAAGATTAAATAATTAACTTTTTTACTTAAAAATTACGTAAAACACGTAAAGTAGAAAAAATAGGATAAAGAATTTGTTTTTTAGTCATTGTGGCACTCATTCTTTATAAAAACTCGCGTTCGCGCTCGTTTTATAAACTTGAATTCGTGCCACAAAGATGACTTTTCAAAACGCGTTCTTTAATATACTATTTATTAATTTGATTCGTAAAACTTAAAAACTATTTTTCGAAAAAATCTTACTACCTGTTTTTTTACATCGATCAAAAGTGTCTCAAAAAAATACCACAAAAATGTTATAAAAGAGTTTATGATAAATACTACGTACTTAGAAAAACCACTATACTGACAGAGTTCTTTTGTGAAAAAAATTTAGAAGATGGACATAATTCATGCAAAAATAAGTGCTTTAATATCAAAATTCTAATTTAAAAAAAACTGGGACAATTTCTCCAGACTTTAATTAGTCCCACCGAAGCATAATATCAAAACAACCCTGTACACTTAAAATCGTTTAGATATATTAAATTTATAATTAAGCAAAAATAAAAAAATACAAATAAACAATTCAAAAATTGAAAAAAACCTTCTATTTGTAAAAAATCACTTACAAACATTTGTTTAATTAGAAAATTATGTTATAAGGGTGCGGATAAAACTTGATTCATCAGGTAGTCTAGAGAATAATTAAACATAAAAATTTAATTATTGCTACACTTCTTTAAGAGTTCAAAATTCAATCAAAAATTCAGCAAATGGTGCAAAAAAAAAAACAGTTTTTGTAATAATGATATTGCTTTACAATTTGATTTAATAAATAATATCAAAATGAATGAATAATTAATTAATTTATTAGGCATCTAAAAATAACTGATATGCAATTTCGTAGCACGTTATTATAAGTCATTGTAATGTGAACTCTTCAAAAAAATTTTTAGTTGGACACCCTATATACTGTATATTGACCTTTGATGTTGGCTTTTTTCTCATTTACTTTGTTATAATAATTCTAACTAAATATTAAATGTGGTATTCTTGGTTGTCTAATAAACCGCAAAATTATAATTAGTTAAATGAATTGCAAAATTAAAAATCGTCTGGTAATTACGTAATAGCAATAAATTAAATTTGAAATGAACGAGACTAATGACACTCGATGTGTTCACTTATCAATAAATTAGGATAACGGTAATAACTCCAAGGTCACAGTTCGGAATTTTTACGGCCAGATTTATTAATAAATTTATTCCGTTTTTCCGTAATTAAGTTTTGATTAGAGACCTTCAAAAATATTTTTGGGGGCCAAATGTGGTGTATGCAGTGACAATAATTACTATCATCGACAAAAATCCTTTAAAAAATTGTTAAATTATAAATCACGAAATTCCATATAGTATCATCACAAAGGTCATCCGAAAGACCTTAAAATAATTTCCTACAAACAGATTGATGTGGGTGAATAGTTTTTTTTTTTTTTTGACTCACACCCAGCTGTTGTTTTTGATCTTTTAATGTCAAAAAATACGTAAGCAGAACTTTAATAAATCAAAATTTCGTTATAACCGGATTAAAGTAATAAATTTTCCAACTTCCCTCTCAGCCAAAAAGCGAAAGTTTTTTATTTGATTTAATTACTTGACCTTTTTCGAAGTTGAGGCTTTAATGAAACTCAAGTGACATATTCTCACGAAGCTTTTGTAATTTAAAATAAGGAGTTTGCTCATTTTCCCGAGAGACAAACAACAAACATTTACATAAGGAGCAATGTTCTAATGGTATTTTAAAAAAATCAAGAAACCGGCAATAGAATCCTGCCCCACCTTTTAAGACCTTGAGGTTTCAGACCAAAACAGTACGTAGTTAATAAAAATTAAAGAAAAATTAAACACAAAAAAAAATTCCTTGGCACTGGATGTCCACACCCAGGACAAAGTCAAGGACGAAACAAGTAGCCCACGCGATTTCATTAGACATCCTGCGACAAATAAAACGGTACCGATGTTCAACGGAGCGTTGGACGAAAATAATACCACGCTTTCACCTCCAACGGTTAAATTACCAGCAATTACAGGCCCGGGAATTTCTTCATACCAATCAAAAAAAAATCTTTTTTTACAAATTTAATTGTCACGGCCAACGAGGGCACAAAACTCACCTCTGTCGAGGTTTTTATCCAGTTGGCTGTCCACCTTGGCTCTGAGGGCGTCAAGGTCGAAGGGAGAGGAGATCCCGTGGTCCACGCTCCGACTTTTACTCCTGCAAAAATACGTATTACAATGGTTTTTCATTTAAAATTTTGACAAAGGCGTGACGTTTTCAATTTCCGTTAAAATAAATTGAAAAATTACGTACCGCATCCAGGGAACATTCTCTTTGGCGACCCTTCCTCCGTCTTGCGAAGCCCTACGTGACCTAATCAAGCAAAATAAAAAACAAAAATAAAAATTCATGCAAACTAAAAGCAAAAGCTTAGAAACTATGTACCTACTTAAGCCAAATTATAACAACTAAAAATAAAAAATTACGAACTTTGACGGGATTCGAGCAATCGACAAATATTCTTTGATCGTTTATTAATAAATCCATTACTAAATGATTTTCGACAAGAAATCGTTTATTAATGTCGGAATGGTTTACGTCAACGAAAAAATTGTGTAATCAACTGGTATGCTAATGAGGTTAATAATCTCAACAATTAAAGATTTTCACTCGCTAACGCTCGTTCTTGCTTAAACCGTCTAAATTATTCACCGGCTTCATTAATATTCTTGTTTATTAAATAATGCGTCTCTACGAAAACTCATTTGAGTGCTGTTATAGCCATTATAGCACTCAAGGCTAGAATATAAGATTATAGAATAGAGAACCCAAAATAAAATAAATTTAGCATAAATTAAAAAATAATAATATAAAGAAGTTGTTTCTTGAGCCATTGCTGCAACTTTCGTTTGAGTTTAAATTCCTGACTTTTAGAAAAGCTTTCTTTCATATACTATTGCAGTACAAGTGCCATAATATTATTATAAAACCCAAAATATTATTTTTTTACATAAAAAATTAATAAACACTGCCCAAATTAGAAAAATTGTCTTATTCCATATCATTGTGGACAAATTACGTTAATTATGATTTTAATGTAAAAATTGAAAAGTTCACAATGGCAGATTGAATATAACAGACTACAAAATAATCGTATTTCAAGAAAATACTTGATAAAATGACATGACATTGTACCCTTTGGTTTTTGAGACTCTGATTACTATTTTGAGCTGAAAATTCAAAAATTTAAAATGGCGAACTTAATATGGATGACTAGAAAGAGTAAAAACACATTTCAAACAATATTACAAATAATAAGTTCGTTTCGAAAAATTTAAATTCGGATTTTTGTAGATTAAACTGAAATTTAGAATTGCATTCTGTATTCTGCTAGAAGTTAAAGATTAATAGATCTGTTATTATAATCAAAATTATTATTCTTTAAAGCAGCGAATAGGTCGCCAATTTATGAAAAAAGTTCGTTCTTTCCCTTTAATTTTTTCCATTTTTTCTTTCGAATCATTTAGTAACCATTTGAGTAGAGCTGTACTATAAATAATTCATCCTGCATGGTTATTCGCTAATTTTAACAAATTCTGATAATTTTTTAACAGAATTTTACAAAAAGAGCTTGAATAAACATTAAAAAATAGAAATTCTTTGAAAAAAATCTATTAAAAAATATATAATGACAACATATTGGTGGTTACGAGTAATCCAATTACGTCCGACTTAAGCTCCCTTGATATGGCTAGTTTTTGTATTTTTTCATTTTGGAAATAAAATTACGAATTTTACGCCTTACATTAAAATCAAAATTTAAAATTTTTTTTTCTCTTGTTTGGGTCCATGCGCATGCAAAATAATTAGCATAGTTGTAAAGCCCTATTAGTAGCATAAAAAAACATCATTTTGTGCTATTTAAAAAAATGTATTATGATGTCATAGGGCTGTGTAATTAGCCGCCGCGAGTGATCCACTTACGTCAGAATTTAGATCCTTTAAAATTACCTATATCTGTATGTTTTAAATTTAGAGAAATAGAAAAACTACGTTACTTTAAACTTATCCTGTATAGCACATACAACATTTTTTGTGTAGGCGCTATAAACAAAAAATTATAATATAAATAAGCACACAAATTTTAGAATAATATATTAAAAATTTGAAACAGTAATACTTTAGCTCCAAAGAGTACACGTATTTTTGTTTCGTGGAAAATAATGTGCCGTTTTACCACTTTCTAGAAGATACAGTTTTATGTAAGATAAAATATTTTCTAGATATTAACATGTCTTTTTATCTTTGTACTCGTCTATATTAGGTGTACCATTTTTATTTTTGCAATTTTTATTATAAAATCGTGATGAGTAATTTTAAAAACATCTAAGCACGAGTATACAATTTTATGTAATTTTTTAAAAATATTGAGATTTTTATCTATACAGTCGACTATATTCTTAAGTAAACAGTTTTATTATCGTATTTTGCTCAACATTGCCTAAAATATAACAATTTTACTTTTATACTTGACCATAATAAGTTAGAGATTTGGAATGTTCTAATTTTCGCATCAAAATCGTAAACACTGATCTGAAAACTATCTAAGTCTAGAATTTTTTGTAATTTTATCAAAATTTTTGAAACTAACTATCCAGCTTTATGGCCGGCCATATTGAAATTAACAATTTTCCCATTAAAATCGTAATTATCGTCTTGAGAACTCAGTTTGATGCAATCTCATCAAATGTTCTCCTAAAATTTGTTCCTTTTGTCCATCGACAAGATTCTTTATGTTACTTCCAATCCTTGAAAACTTAAAACACACCAAAAAAAGTTAATCCCGCCAAAGTTTGAAACAAAATGCTAATTTGACGCAACCAACCGGTGCTTTCAGGGCTTATCGTCAACCTTTCCAATCTTTTATTTTTCGGCCGCACCTAAACAAACTTAAAAACCGCAATTACGTCTGTTCCGGTGTAATCAGCACATTAAAGGTGCAAGGTCGTTTCAGTTTAGTGCTCGATTAATTGATAGAAATTAGCGGTTGCATTGTTAGCTAAATTAATATTTATCTGGAGCGGCAAATGGATCCCAACTTTCGACCTTTCCTAGGTCAAAGATAAAAAAATACTGTTTGTTCGATGATTAAAAGTGGAAGAAAATTTTGTATACACCCTCGAGTTATTTTTCAGCGCTTCAATTTTATTCCAAAAATAACTTCTGCGTTTTAATGCGGCCTTGATGATCGATTAAATTTTTTTAAAATTGTCAAGTCGTTATGTCTAATTCATCCAATATTTTTCATTTGCGCACGCACTGTTTCAATTAAAAGACTTTTATTTATTTGTTTACAACAATTAAATCAAAATACACCTTCAATACAATTTTACGAATTTTTTTCTCCTTAATTAGTGATCTATTTTGTTGCTTAAAACGTGTTCAAAGGTATTTCAAGAATGTCGCATGTGCTAGTTTTTAGCCAAAACCTTGACAACTTTTTCTTAATTTTATCCCATCTCAAATAGAAAAATATCAAAACACAAATAATGTCGATTCTAACAATTCCATTATTTATTTTTTAAACAAATCTTGATCTAAATATTTAGGAACTTTTATTTGTTTAGTACAAAACAATGAAATCATTTATTCTTACATCCGAATGCCTATCTGAATCATAATAAATTAAACAAAAACATAAAAAACATTTTTTTACAAAAAGCATTATCAAAATACAATATTTTTACGATTACTAGAAACAACAAATCAACAATTTAAATTAAGTTTAATGTCCTGATAAATTTTTTATTCGGTTTTTATCGAATGATAATAAAACATTATTATTAAACATCAAAGCTTAAATTAGTTTGAAAAACACAAGTTTTTTCCTAATTTTTTTACATAAAATTTCGACGTACCAGGTTTCAGTCAAGTACAAATTAATTATTTTTAACATTTACGTGCTAGTAACAATTAATTTACAATGATAAATACAGACTGTTGTAAAATAACTTTTATCAAAAACTTTAAAATAATGAATTTGAGTAAGGTTATTTTCAGCAAGATGGGGCTACAGCTCACACTGCGCGAAGGCACTTTTGGTAAAGATTATTTTGTAAACACTCTATAGCTGTAATTAAACAAATAGTAGAATAAAATTTAAGATCGTGAAAATCCTGACGTCCGGACGTTTATTGATTTATTTATTTTGGTTTTATTATGTTAGTAGGTGGGAAAATTTTGGCAGCTGAGTATTCAACCTAGAAACATAATAAAATCATGTAAAATCGTTCAGTTTAAATATTTATCGTTTAGAACGATTGGAAACTTTGTAATTATTCATGGCAATTGAAATTTTCCAAAGAACAGATTTATCATCGGCCATTTTTCAAACATTTCAACAGTAAAAAAATAAAGCAGCTATTTATAAAACCGTTGTCCAAATATAGACATAAATCTCGTTATATTTATGGCCGTGATAACCTGGAACAATAAGCCGAGAGTGAAAACAAGAGTCCTTATATCGCGAATAAACTCGATGTAATAAATCGTTTTTTAATGTTTTCATATCAAATTACTTAAAAGAAAAAAACAAAATAGCAGATCTATCAATAATTATCATGTTTGTTTTGTTGTGCTTTGGCCTTAACACATGCTACCAACCACATGTTCACAAAGCCGGCAAATTACTTGTCACTGAATTGAAATTTAGTTCAAATTGGATAGATGTGCTGTCAAGATAATAAAGACTAGAATCAAGAAACTCTTAGCAGGTTATCAAAGACCTTACGATAAGCAGCCATCACAAACATTGCAATTATTTTAGCAATGTTGTGATTTATTAAAGTGGCGATAAGATAAAGTTGTTATGTGGTAAATGTTTCCATTATTAAAGTTATTAATTGGGAGTTGTTTTCAAGCAACAAAAAAAATATCAGAAGAGATAGACGTAATCCAGAATTGTCGGTCGTTTCTGAAAATAGGAAGTGCTAATAAGAAGAAAACACAAAAGAACCAAAACAGCTGATAAGGTTATGCAAATGAGAAATAAACTGTCAAAAAGTATAAAAAAAAATTGGAAACGCAGAGGTGCGACAATTTAAAATTTTTACTACCGTGTCCTAGACGATTTTTTATTTTTAAGAAACGTTTAGAAAGAGTTAAATAGTTTTTCTAGTAGAAAATGATTACTTTGTTAGCAATATTTTTCTAATAGTTGTATCAATTGACTCAAAAGTATAGAGCAAAATTTTGAGTATCCTAATCTACTACCTAGAAAAATCTGCAACAAAATATTTCTTATTTCAAATAAACAAAAATCTAGCTAGGTTAAAAATAAACTATTATAAAACTTGTAACAGAGATTTAACAAATTTATGATCCAATAATTAGTCGAAGAACACCGTGTCCATAGCCTGCATGATCTCCGGACTTAACACCTTTAGATTTTTCGTGTTTTCTTTTTTTTTAAAAAATACCCTTCATTAAGAGAGACTGTACAACTTTGCTGAACAATGACAAAAGCATGCTAAACAATAAATTTAGCAAATATTACAAAATATTTTTGAAAATTAGAAGCTATATTATAAAAGATTAATGGTGTATATTTTAAAAATCTTATAAAAAATTGTTTCGTGACATTTTTTCGAGAGCAGTTTGAACTGCGATGAACAAAAATATGTTCAAATATGGCTTTTGTCATTTGTCTATTTTAATGTGTCATGTTCATAAATTTAAATTGTATAGCAACTCGTTTAAATATTTTAGTAGAGCGGTATATCTACTTTTTTCTACTACGATTTTTAACGCCTATTTAAACTTGTACCAAATATTTTTGGAATACCTGTATCTACAGTACCAATGCCAGTTAATTGCTCAGTAAAATACAATAAACGTCCTATAAAAAATAATATTCAATATAAAAACTAATTATTAACAGTATATTTCATTTTGCATAGTAAAAGTCTAAAAGTTCGATAACTTTACAGGTTAACAATGTTAATAAAGGCTCAGTAAAAATCCTAAACACTCAGTAAATAATATATTTTATAGCTGCATCGTCATAGCAACAAAAACTATTATTTTTAGCATTATAATGGCGACCATTGGGTGAAAATTTAGTGAAACGCTAAATTTAGTAACATTCCATCAGAATTTTAAAAATTATAATCTAAATTGATCTCTTATTAAAATCGTTATTGCTAATGTCATTCTTGACAAATCGAGATATATTTTTTTTTAATGAAAAAGATTGATTTAATAGTGTTTATAGAATATTAAAAAAATAAAAAAGAAAAAAATGTTTAAAATATCTAGCTGATAAATATTTTTTTGTTGAAAACAAAGCTTCAGAATTATCCACCCAGATCTGTTATCTATTTACCAAAAAAAAACTGTTTTGGTATTGTAAATTAGACACGTTTTCTTAGGGCATACCCCTATTTTTAACAAAAAAAAACTTTAAAGTTAGAGTAAGACTTTAAAACTTGTTTTATTATAGAATATTTTATATCTACGAACACTATTCTCAATTATTTACAAAAAATATTTCGATTAATTTTTAGCTGATAGAGTCTAGACTATTAAGAAATAAAATTACATCTTTGAAGATTCTAGATTTGTTGTAATTTTTTTAAATTTTCACCTGCTTTTTTCGCGCTGTACTGTATTTGCCTGTTAAAAAAATTCCATTGCAAAATTTAATTTTCTACAACTTCCTTTATTAACAATTTTTAAAGCTTTGATTGTTTGCGCAGCGTTTTAAAATAAAGCCAGCGCTATACAAATTCTAAATTTTCAATATTTTTGTAAAATACTTACAAAAATACTGTTCCAATAGGTAAATTTTTGTAATTTTTTTACTATAAATATTACAAATTTATTCTTTTATACAACAATTTTTTTTATTCGGTTTGAAACTACATATTTTAATTAAATTTTTTCAACTTCTGTGTTACACTACTTTGATCAAGTTTGAGACCCCAGAATTCTTTCATGTAGGCTTGAACTATCGTAGGATTCGGTACTATTCAATTTAACGCAGTTTGGTATCCATGATTTGGCCAAAATTTAATCAAAATATTTTTTTAAATAATGAAATGATCTGATCGAGTAGTGTTCATAGAATGTTAAAAAAATAATTTAAAAAAATGTTTAAAATATCAAGCTGATAATTTTTTTTTATAGAAAACAGGGCTTCGGTATTACACACCCAGATCTGTTATTTATTTATTAAAATATATATATTTTTGGCATTATAAATAAGATACTTTTTCTTATGTCTTACCATCCTGCTTCTTGTTATCAATCTATAATTTCTGTTAAAAAAGCTTGGAATTCGGTTCTGATTTTCGGATAACTGCAAAACTTTTTTTCATTAAAAATTTCAGCTAGGTAAGACATGAGAAAAAGTGTATAATTTACAATGCCAAAAACATAAATTCTTTTGGTAAATCAATAACGAGCATGGGTGTGTAATACTGAAGCCCTGTTTTCAACAAAAAAAATTGATCTCAATATTTTAAACAATTTTTATTATTATTTTTCTAACATTATATGAATGCTGCTAAATTACACTTCTTTATTTAAAAAAAAAAGGTTAATTTTGGCCGAATTATGGGTAGCGAACCGCTTTAATACAATGCACAATTTACCAACCAAATTTCCAAAACAAATTATTAAAAAAGGAATATTTTTCTCGATCTCTCTTTATATTTTTGTAGTTTAGTATATATATTTTTTCAATTTCTCATCTCACTATTTCTAAATTTCAACCTTTCGCTTCGGAAAATTAAGTTTTTTTTTTAACTTTCTTCTTGAGAATTTCATCCGTCAGAACTAGTCTTCCAGTAGTTTTAAGTTTTAGTATTTCTCCATTTTTATTGAATTTCGTAACCGATCAGCGTATGTCAATTTTTTTCCTTATCATTCCTTCAAAAATTTAATTTTTTTTGCAATTTTAAATCGCTCTGATTAGGCCTTGTATCATCAATTGAAACAATGCCTGAAACCTGAAACCTGGGCGCGGTAAATTGAAAGTATATATCATGAATGATTGGGCGTGCTAGTGAACAATTTCCTTTAGAATTCGTCCTTAAAACGTGGGTGTACCGGGGCCGAACGGATCAATACCTTGGCCACTGCTGTCCCCCGAAGATATTCCACCAGGAAGGCCTCTTCTGCCTGGCTTCAGGCGGCGATCCCGGTTCAACAACTCCCTTCCTTCGTTTCCTTTCAAATTTAATCGCATGCCACGACTTCCTTCTACTCTTCTTATCCACGTGGATCTCCACTGATTCCTCTTCGATCGTATCCCATTTCGGCTCCTCGATCCAGGGATCCTTTTCGTGGACCACCTGTAGTACTTCCGGGTTCATCATCTCCCGAGTGTTTGTTCACATCCCGGGAATTCGGCAAACTTTCACACGGTTAGTCGCGCGGAACGCCAATTCTAACAACTCTCTCTCAAGGCACTATTTAAACCACAAGACGATCGAACTCGAGATGCAACACTGCGCTCCACTTTATCCACACAACGAACAACTAACTGGTCTCCCGACTATAACACAGTGCACTAACCTGCTGGTACCACGACTGCTGCTGCTGCGGCTGCTATCGTTTCGCTAGCTCCAGCCGATACTTTCACGCGACTCCCCAACACTCGCAATGTGGATAAACAAAGTATTTTTAAACATAGTGGAATATGTGTGGACACTTGCACGATGCATCATAACCCAACAACAAAATTATCAAAACCGACCAAGGACATGCCCAAAAGAAGAGTTGTAGACAATAGCCTATCAAAGGTTTTTTCTAATTCAAATGGTCACAAACTTCAAAAATGGGTATATTGGTTCTCTAGTATGAGAGGTATCCATAGATGACAAAAAAGGCCAAACAGTCACCAATTTTAGCTTAAATATGACTTGTCCTAGATTTCTTTGGAGTTCAAACCAATCAAAACAACTCATTTTCTGCCTTTTTGTATTTTTTAAGCCAATAGTTTCGTAAATATTACAGATTTAATTTCAGTTATAAAAAATATAGATATTTACTAAATCAAGCGAGCGTAGCGAGTCTTGTAAACTATTTGAGTTAAACAATTTTAAATCTTTTGCAAAATTCTTCGAAATACACCTACATTTGTTCAAAAAAAAAAATCAAAATTACTCCTTTTTATCTAAATATTTTAAAATTGGTTCATTAATTTGGTTGTGCGAGCTGTTCACAGAAAGGCAACAATTAGGTCACTCCGTATAAGTTATTTATTTCATTCTACAAGACTACTTAAAAAATAAGCCTACACTTACTTTTTTATTTTGTTTAATTCTTAAAATTAATGCCAATAATTATAATTTTGTTTGGGCGACGTCAACTGACGTTAACAGGCTTAATACGTTTGATTGGTTGTAATGTAGGAAGGTGTGTCTAGTGCGGTGCGGTGGGGCATGTACGCGACCCATTACCGGTGCGGTGGGGCATGTACGCGCGCCATTACTCAGCTATTGTTGGTTGTGACGTTTCTAAAGTCTCGTATAAGGGTCGAAACAGAAAGGAAGCAGGTTGCCCGCTTTCCGCTTTAAGCGCCGAAAAAACTTCTATATTAATAGAATTAATAAGGATAATTTTCAATCTGCTTATTTATATGATTGTGTCTAGCTCTCATACAGAAAATATAAAAAAAATATAAAAATATAAAGTAATGGCTCTCATTAATATAGAAGTTTTTTCGGCGCTTAAAGCCGAAAGCGGGCAACCTGCTTTCTTTCTGTTTTGACCCTAATGAAGAAGGTTAGCAGCTAAGCGTGGTTGTTGTAACATTGACGTCATAAAAAATTTAGGAAAATTAATTTATTAGATTCTCAATTCAACCCTTTCCACAACTTTTTTCAAGAAAACAATTAGATTTCACTTCGTTTCAAGCTTTTAAATCAGTTTAAAGTATGTTTAAAATGAACGTAAAACACTCACTTAACGCGCGTTTCTACAACAAAGTTGTCATCCTCAGATAAGAATTAAAACCACTTGTATATCTTTTTTCATTTATGCCAATATCATTGACACAATTGTATTTGTTCAGATAATTTCAGGTCCAACAACATTATTTAATAAAAATTTTTTGTAAAATTAGAATAGACTGTGTACCATGGTTGCAGTAAAATCTTAACTTTTATATGAAGTTCTGTGCACTTAACTTAATAATGCAATTTTGAAGGAACTCCTAAATGTAATTTTTATGTTCTAAAAACATTATCTCTGACCGGAAGTTTTACGATTTATGGGTCTATCTAAAGGCAACGAGGTCAAATAATCAACTAATTGATACCTAAATAGCATCGTCTAACTGTAGTTAGATGCAACAGATTTTTAATCAAGTTTTTTTTCGTCCGTTAGAAGCACACATAAAAATTTCAGCTTGATTAAAAGCGCTGAAAGTGGCTGCGAAGAAAAAAATGCAATAATGTTTCCTTTGAGTATATACAAAATTCTGACATTAAAACGAGTCTATTACGATTTCAGTGCTTTAATTTAGTGGAACGAATCGAATTTTTGATTAGTGTATATTTACTTCACACAAATACTTGTATTATTAAACAAGAAGTTTCTGTTTGGGTTATGTCAATAGTTGAAAAGTCGTTAAATCCTATTTAGTGCCCAAAGGCACTGATAAAATTTTCCAACAAGTCACAAACTCCTATTAAAACTCATTTGCTATTTATGTTTTATCTCCACCTCACTAAAATACAAAGGAAGAGGAAATGACGAGTCTACCAAAATTTTTCAATGTGAACTAATTTAAATGCACAACAAGTTTGTTTTGTAAACATTATAACCAATAATGTACATTTCCGGTAATTTCACAAAAAAGCTCAATTTTTTTTCCAGAGTAAAAGTAATGTGGGTAGGAAGTTTAGTACACTGTTATTACGTAAAAGTGTAAAACCTAGTGACCTCCATTAATATCCTAAAATAAATAAATTGTTTTACGTTGTTTCCACATATTTATATTGTTTTGTTGGATTGAAAATGTCAAAACTTATGTCTTACAATAAAATGAATCACAAAATTAATTCCAGGATTAAACGTCATTTTAAAAACAAAATTCAAAGAGCGGAAAATACAAATTTGCTTCCGGTTGTAAACGCAGAATAGTCATATATTTCGCATTTTTATAGACGCTTTCGCACCTCATAAAAATTTATTATCATAACAAAAATTGGAATTTTCTGATATTTATGTGGGATTTCTCGCATCTTAATAAATTTATGCAGTAGTAAATGTCATTTGTATGACAAAAAAAACAAAAACTATCATTCATTTGCTTCTAACGACAGGTGTGTATAAATAATTATGATGTCATGCAATCCTGAATATGGAAAAGTGTTAAAAGGATAAAGTCTGTAGGAAAAAAAAGGCGATCAGTAGCGTCAACCTGAGTTTAGTCTTAAAGAGAGATATATTTTTGATACAATCACTTAAATTAACAATTAGCGCTTAAAATCTTATAGAACTGCTTGTTAACATTAGTTGATAATATAGACAACTGCGTCAGGTAATCCAATGAAATTTGTCTCAAAAATCACTCTGAAACTATATAGTGACAACTATTCTCATTGTTGAAGAATGCGCTTGACGACTAACTGCGTAGTGTTCGCCGCACAAAAGACAGATTTCCGTTACCAAACACTTTCATATTACATACACAATTTTTTCTTTTGTTGATAAACAAGAAACAAGGTGACTAACATTAAATTACGACGTTCAAAAACAGTACTGCTACAATTATTATGTATCAATAATTTGAAATTTTTAATAAATTGCCGCTGGTGGCTTTCAATTTTAATAAATCTGTCGCCTCCGACACCCAATTTTAATTTAACTGCCCTTACAGCTCCTAATTTTTATGGAAACTGTTGCCTACACTTTCTAATTGTTCTTGTGGTTCCTAATTTTTATGTAAGTTGTTGTCTGCAATTCAGAATTTCTATAAAAACTGTCACCTGTGGCTCTTAAATTTTTATGAAGATGACAGCGGCTGTTTATTTGTTCTTAATAAGGTTTTCAATTTGTAAAGAACTGTTTTCTGCAGTTCCTAATTTTTATAAAACTGTCTCCTGCGGTCGCTAATTTACAGAACTGTAGCCTGCAGCGCCTAATTTAAGTCAAAACTGTTCCCTTAGGCTTCTAATATTTATGAAAACTAAGCTACGACTCTTAAAAAAAAACAAGGTTTTCAATTTGTAGTCTGTAGTCCCCAATTTATATAAAAACTGTCTTCTGCGGCTCCTACTATTTATAAAAACTCTCGGCTGCGGCTTCTTATTGTTATTTAATAAAAAAGTTTTCAGTTTGTAAAAAACTGTAGTATACAGCCCCCAATTTATATAAAACCTGTTTCCTGTGGCTCCTAATTTTTATAAAGGCTGTCATCTGTGGCTTTTTATTCTTATTAAATAAGAAGATTTTCAATTTGTAAGAAACAATTTGTAATCTACAATCCCTAATTTATATAAAAACTGTCTTCTGCGGCTCCTACTATTTATAAAAACTCTCGGCTGCGGCTTCTTATTGTTATTTAATAAAAAAGTTTTCAATTTGTAAGAAACTGTAGTCTACAGACCCTAATTTATATAAAACCTGTTTCCTGTGGCTCCTAATTTTTATAAAAGTTGTCATCTGCGGCTTTTTATTCTTATTAAATAAGAAGATTTTCAATTTGTAAGAAACAATTTGTAATCTACAATCCCTAATTTATATAAAAACTGTCTTCTGCGGCTCCTAGTATTTATAAAAACTGTCGGCTGCAGCTTCTTATGCTTATTTAAAAGGAAGGTTATCAATTTGTAAGAAACTCTAGTCTACAGCCCCTAATTCATATAAAAACTATTTCCTGCGGCTCCTAATTTTTATAAAGACTGTGAGCTGCGACCCTTTATTCTTATTAAATAAGGTTTTTAATTTGTAAGAAAGAATTTGTAGTCTACAGTCCCTAATTTATATAAAAATTGGCTTCTGCGGCTCCTAGTATTTATAAAAACTGTCAGCTGCGACTTCTTATTCTTATTTAATAAGAAAGTCTTCAATTTGTAAGAAACTGTAGTCTACAATCCCCAATTTATATAAAAACTATTTTCTGTGGCTCCTAATTTTTATGAAGACTTCAGCTGCGCCTCCTTATTCTTATTTAATAAGAAGGTTTTTTGATAATTTTAATAATAAATTTGCAAGAAACTGAAGTCTACAGCCCCTAATTTATACAAAACTGTCAGCTATGCCTCCTTATTATTATTTAGTAAGAAGATCTTCAATTTGTAAGAAACTGTAGTGTGCAGCTCCTAATTTGTATAAAAACTGTCTCCTTTTTTTTCTAAAAAAAATTTCCTAATTTTAATAAAGACAATCTGATGTCTTGAAGCTGTGACAATCTGATTTCATAAGAAGGTCTTCAATTTGTAAGAAACTGTCTCCTGTGGCTCCCAATTGTTATGAAACTGTTACCAGCAGCTTTCAATTCTTTTCCCAGTTTTTATAAAACTGTCGTCTATAGTTCTCAATTTTAAGAAAAACTGTTGCCTCCGGCCACCTATTTTAATTAAACTGCCCCTGCATTTCCTAATTTAAAAAAAAGCCGTCGCCTGCGGCTTTAAATTTTTAAATTTTTTTTTACCAGCGGATCCTAATTCTTATTTAATAAGTACAGCTTTAATTTATAAGGAACTGTCGTCTGAAGTTCCTAATTCTTTAAGACTGTTGTCTGCTACTGCTAATTTTTATCAAAATTGTCGGCTGCAACTTCAATTTTTTTTTGAATACGGCTTCCTGTGATCCTTTTATAAAAACTGTTGCTTGTAACTCGTAATTCTTATTAAGTAAAAAACTTTCACTTTTTAAAAAACTGTCATTTTATTATTAAATAAGAATTGGCACTATTGGCAGCGACAGTTTCATGAACTGTCATTTTCATATTACAGAACGAGTTTAAAAAAGAACTTTTTTAAGTTTGTGGCGTGAATTGAAATTAAGAATGAGTACCCATAAATAGTTAAGAAACAAGTTGTTTATTGTTGTTTATTTATTATATTGTTATATAATTTGCGTGATTTATCTATCTACGTGAAAAAAATAAAATAAAATTTTGCGTGTTCTAATGAATCTATAAGAGCAAAATGAATGCTTTGATTTTGATAGATTCATTAGACACAAATTATAAAAAAAAATGTTGAAATTGCAATAATTCTTTTCTCTATAGTTATTTGCCCAAATTTTAAGACAGGGATCCTAAATAACAAATGAACAAAATAAGTTGGTGAGAACCAATGGATTAGACTCTATAAAACTGTCAACGTCAATTGTTGAGTTAAGTTAATTTAATAACTATAAACAGAGCTAATGGGTAAAAGACGCAAAGCGCCCTTAATAAATATAATCGACAGCTAAATTGTAATTCAAATTCGGGGAGTATGCGCAGATGTTAAAAATCGTTTATGCACATCTGTTAGTAGTAAGGGAAGGTGGATCAAAATCGCTCATTTTTACCTCATAATTTAAATTGTCAAGATTATTTTGATAACACTAGTTTACCACACAATACTGGAATTATTTAGTTATCAAAGGACACGTGCCGTGTCGGATTTAATTTATCTTGTCACATGAATATGAAATTTCAATTTACTTACCAATAATAAAACTTCCTGTTTTGATGCTTTATGCAAATGTGAGCGAAAAGCGATACCATCATTTCAAACCTAATTAAAATTTACCAACAATTCGAATTTAGACGCAATTTGAATACTAAGCATCATATTAAAATCAGATTACATTTTATTGTGTATTTTTTTTTCTGCGAGAAAAATATTTCGTTTGTTTGTCGAAAAAAGTAATTTTTAAAGCCGTGCCTACTTGTAAATTCTATATTTAGAACCGGCAGACGCATTGGAATGTTTATATTTATTAGCAACCTGTATACGATGGTCAACCTCCATTTGCACCACAAAATGCAAGCATACATTATAATAACGCATTCGATTACCCAATATATTAAGAAATCGAAAGCCTCAAAGATAATTCATCACACAATTCAAATTTATAAATATTTATTCACGTATTGTGACGTGATTTCTTAAAATTAGATTCAAAGAATTTCTCGATGGGTGGTTAATGGTGAAAATTATTTTATTTATAACCAACGCCAACATAATACACAATTCACTATGTAACACGCATAAACGGATCAAAATATTTAATTCCAACCCTGCTCAAATTCGGTTTACAATGAATTGCACGAGCCAAAACAAGAAATAAAACAATACTTGATATGAACTCTTTGCCACCTGTTATAAACTAGTTATAATGAGGCATTGTGTATAAAGCTAAATACGTACCAAATAAAATGTGTGACCAAATCGACCATTGTTATCACAAAAAATATTCACATTTGACTACATCAACACTGCAATTATTTAATGATAAATAAATTTTAAGTGCAAAAATAAATAGGAGTCAAATGTCTTATCTCAAGTGAATTGATCTTGAGATTAAGATATTTTCGGAATTAAATTCAAATTATTGTTTACTAGAAAACGAGGTGAGTAACAATTTAGAAAATTCAACAAAAAAAAGTATTTTTGTCTGGTAAACAGGAAGATTAGCATTTAGCTAAATAAATTTATTTACGGAAAAAACGATTACCGCTGATGCGGTGCCCTCGTTTGAATATTTTTGGTGAAAAATGCTTGATTCAAAAATAGATAATGCAGATTCATTCTGGGTGACTCAAATTTGAAGTAGGTAGCTTCCAAAGTTTTATTATTAAATAATGTGAAAGATATTAGTGTTAGTTACCGCCCTCTGAAAATATTCATACTTGATTAAGCAGATGATGGAATTAAAAATAAGAGAAATCATAGAAAATAAAATAAAACGTAATAGAATAAAGCGTTAATTAATTGACCAAAACTGAAAGCGACAGAAAGTGTTTCGATTATTTTTTAATTAAGCATAAAAAGTGAAAAATGTTTAGCTAGACCTCTGATAATAAAATAATTAGGAATTAATTATAGAAAATATCTGCTGCAATGTTTTAATTATTCATTTTGCCTCAATTACATTTAAATTAAAATTCCAACAGAGGAACTATTTCTATATTAAATAAACAACAAATTGTTGTTACAAAAATTGCTTTATCTTCAATCAACACAAATTCAGTAATAAATATAATTATTTATATTATATATTGTTTTATATATGGTTCACTAAGAGTAGTTTGGAGAAGCGTCAAAAACTGTAAGTTGCAGACGCAACTTAAGACTTTTGCCATATCTTATTCAACTTCAAGTGGCCTCAAATTCAAACAAAATGCAATTTCACATTCACTAAATATTCATGTGTCATTTCAGACGTGATTTTGCAAAAGGTACACTCACTGTTTTACTGTTTTTGAAGTCAAAATTGCTCAAAAGCTCTACTAGCGAGTGGCAAAAATTTTTTTAATAACAAAAAACGATTGAGGCATCATCGTACAAGTAAGATTCAGTTGTACTATATCGTATCTTCTTACACTTGTAGATAAATCAATAAGCATTAGAAAAAAAAAAGAAAAAAAGGCGGTTATCAAGTGGACAGTTTGCAGTTATTTTAATTCCCCGCTCTAAGTTATTTCTCTATCTTGTACTATGATTGGTACTAAAAAGTTAGTGAGTTAGTGTCTCTATAGCTCGGACGGTTTCTCTTATTTTCTACCCTGTTACTCTATCTCTTTGACTGAACATTAAAATTGGTGTCTCAGTATTCTTCCTACCGGTGTTCTCTGGTCGAAACTGTTCTAGGGAAATCAGTCTCACTACCAGTTTCATCTAAAATTCTTTTTTTTAAATTTTAATCAAAATCTGGTTTGTGTTACTGTTGTATAGTCTGTAATGGACCTACTTTAGGGTTCAATTTGCTTTATTTTCTGTTTTCGGAAATGCTACGACGCGGTTACGTCAATGAAATTCAAATTATCTTAAACTTCAAAAATCCTTATATTTCTAATAGTGCTACTAAACCGATAGTGTTAGAAATTTCTCTAATAAAATTTTGGTCGCGTTAACCAATTTATTTTTTGTTCTCTAGTTAGTCCTTGCTCTGCTAATAAAATAATTGAGAATTAATTATAGAAAATCTCTTTTAATTATTCATTTTATCTCAATTGCGTTGAAATAAAAATTCTAATAAAGAAATGGGAATGGTGAATAAATAAAAAACAGGTTTAGATTTTTTGTAATTTATTAATATTTTCGGTATAAATTAGCATTTTTAGTTATAAAATATATTTCTGTCGGAAAGGTTAACGTACAGGATACACCACTTACACTAGCAACAGTTATGAATTTAAAAAACAATTAAGTTTCGAGGGTCATTAAAACTTGTTTGCCAATTTTTGTACAAAAATACGGAATATTTCGATACATTGATTATTGGTCGCACCTTAAAATTACAAGTGTTTCAAGATAGACAAAATTTTCCTTGGTAAAATTCGTTCTATATTACATAAATTCAATAAAATTTGAAATTGAAACAAGATTTTGACAGAAGCATGCCTGAAAATTGATTGAAGTCATAAACAATCCTCGCAGATTGACTAATTAAATCCATATTCCTTATGCCACGTCTAATAATTTTAAAATTTGTGTTGAATATGAATTTCCCGAGAGAATGAATATTCCCGATAAGCAGACACGATCGGCTTCATTAATCTCGTGTAAGAAAATTGCTAAAGTTTTCCGTCCAGATGTTGGCGGCAGTTCATTTTCTGGCTAGTTTCCTCGTGTTTAAATTAAAAACTCTTTCAACAACGAACCCCTTTTTCCCTTCAATTAGGTCAATTACGCAATTGGTCTCCACGTTTCCATATAAATTTCACATGACTGTATTTAATTCAGTCTTGATTGGGACAATGATTCTGTTCGTCTTGCAGAAGGTCATCACCATCCGGCCTCCATCGTCCTTGCCCCAGATCACTTATTTTTCTTCCTCTCTTTTAACAAGAGTTACCTGCCTGATTCGACCTCACCTCTACGTCCGAGCAATTTATCAAAACGGGACTAGCAGAGGGCGAAAGCTCGCCTAATGGGTTTTCATGTACGAATTTTTTTGTTTTAAATTACAACCTCGACTCAGGACGTGGTCTTCCAAATACTTGCTCGACCTTATACATCTCACACCGGGCGTTATTACAACTGCCAGTTCCTTAATTAAATATACAAGAAATTCAGGAAGGAAAGTACAATGAGAAGTTTGTTTGCTTTAGTAATCACGGATCTAAATGACATTGGCCGGATTTGCTCAACTACTGAATTTTCAAAGACTTGCAACGCCCATACTACACACAAGGATCTCTCGCAAAACGGAAACATCTCACGACAACACAAAAACAGTTAAGAAAATATTTTTTTTTTATTTTGTTTAGACTAGGAACAGCTTCCACTATCATCAAAAAGAATGGACTTGGTAAAAAATACTTAAACCTTGATTTACAATGTTTCGACGAATATATTTTGTCGTCTTCTTCAGAGCTATAATTCATAATAGTACAGTTATCTTCTATTATGAATTATAGACATAAAGAAGACAATAAAATAAATTCGTCGAAACGTTGCAAATAATAATAATATAATAATAAAAATATATATAAGCACTATAAGCCTTGGCTTGGTAGGCGATTTTTCTCCATTCTTTCTATTCAGAGCTTTCTTCTTCCACTGCTTTATTTGCAGTTCTTGGAGTTCGTCCTCTAATTTTTTCTTCCACTCTGTCCTTGGTCTGTCTCTTCGTCTGTTAGGTCCTAGTTCTGCTTCTAATATTCTTCTTGGTGGTCTGTTTTCTTTCATTCTTGTTACGTGGCTCTATCCATCTAATTCTTTGTGATTTAACAACTCCTATTATACCAGTGTCTTTATATAATGTTCTTAATTATTCGTTTGTTCTTCTAATACAAACTCCACTTCTACTTTTTCGCTCCATAAATTTTCTTTAGAACCTTTCTTTCCCATATCTACAGCATGGACTGTTCTTGTTTTCTTAGTGTCTATCCTTCGCAAGCTTAGGTTACCTCTGGTATTATGGTTTTGTAGACATGAAGTTTTGTTGCTCTTGCTACTTTTGTTTCCAGCTGCTATTTCTGCTTTTGTCTCTTCTGTATTTTTTTTCTATTACACTTCCTAGGTAGACAAATCTCTTGATTTCTTTGAATTTGTATCTCTTCCTTTCGTTTGCTTTTACTTCTAGATATCTATCTCCTTTGAATACTTCATATTCCCATATCATAAATTTAGATTTATAATTTATAATTAGCCTTCTTGTTACTGGTGGTATTATTAATTGATGTTGTTGATGGAAAAGCAAACTTTATATTACTTTGCCTTAATATTTTTCTAGGGCGATTATAAACATTATCATAATAATATTGCAATAAACATTTATTTTGTCATCTTCTTCAATGCTGTAATTCATAATAATACAGTTTACTATTATAAATCATAGTCCTGACGAAGACGACAAAATATATTCGTTGAAACATGGAAGTAATAAATAAATTATATTTTTTCATCCTTATAGTCCAAGAGAACCCTACAAACTTTTGACTAAAGAGTCAAAATTAATTAAACTTACAAAACAATTTTTATAGTGAAGCCCACCTCGTAAAAATACTTCTTAATGGGCAATTACCTGAAGCTATCGTAGAAAAAGAACGCCTTGCAGCGAAAGAAAGAATAGAACAACAGTAAGACTACGGCAGTACAGTATTTGTATCTTTAAGTGGGCCGATTTTTTAAGACCTTTCTATAAACCGAACAATAGCCCCATTGTACACTATAGACAAGGGATAATCAATCACCGTAAGGATGGATCTTGATTTATAACAGTGCCCTCAGATGTTTCTGGCAGAGGGATATCTAGGGATATATAGGGAATGTCATAAATCAAGCTCCATCCTTACGTTGATTATGCCTTGTCAATAGTGTACAATGGAGCTATTGTTCGGTTTATAGAAGGGTCTTAAAAAGTCAGCCCACTTAAAGATACCAATACTGTACCTAAACTTATCGTAGAAAAGAATTTTACAGATTTCACTTTAAATATTTAGAGGCTTTAGAAGTAATTGAGGTATATAAACCTGTTAAAAGAAATAGTATAACAGCAAAAGTGTTTTAGAGACCATTACGACTTCTAAACTTGCAATGAAAACTACAAAGAATACCTAAAGGACAATATTTGGATTTATTACAGCACTTATTAAACGTATTGTGTGGAGTAACTGAAACTGTAAGGATACTCTGCTGCTATAAGACCTAACCTTACAGTTATTACGACAGCTTTATAACGGCAGCTACGCTGTAGATTTACATAACAAGCATGAATCTCTTTTTTCCAAGCGTATGAAGCGCTGTTTACATAAATAATCCTACTCGTATACAGAAGCAAGCTGTGTGTGCTGTGGCCACATAATTTCTATGTTTCTAGCAAATAATTTCTGTCATTAATGTCCCAACACCAGTTTTTTTAAATATATTTTTTTTAAACTACTTAATTTATTGGCGCTCTTTTAGTCTTTCAAGCAGTCGCTTGCTTTGCTTGTGCCTATAAGACCGACCCTGCATGCCAACGATTATTTCATAGTAAAGTTCGACCATCAATATTCTGTGTTTACAACATAATCATGTGATTAACTTTTCCTAATTTTTACGACACTCAACCACAGTCCGCTGTAAAATTCTTCTAAAAATCTAGATATTTCTTAAGCCTATTGTCAACATCTGGTCGACACTATTTTTATTGAGGGTTTGCGGTCCAACCGTTATAATGTACTTAAAGGGTCAAAGCAATAACCGCAGAATATCTTTAGTCGTACAATATTTTTAAGCAAGTTATCCCTACTGTTGCTCTTTCACGTTATTTATTTTTATTTTTTTTCTTTCCAGCAAATGTTCTTATTTTTATTAAGAATTAATTAATGTAAATTCGAGTTTTGTATGTTGATGTCTATTTATTTTATGTTTCTTAGTTAAACTTAGTTTAAATAGGTTTTGTTCAGACTTTGATTGATATTTTTGAAAGTTCAGTCGTGTACTTTTCTAACATAGTGCTCTATAATTACCTGTCTATTAAAATCAGGTATTTAATAATTTACTCGAACATCTAATCAAAATTTTCATTTACTGTTTATAATGAAAACTATTTTAAGATCGTTAAAAATAGGTCACTCATTTAAAAAATAGAACTATAGATTGGATTGGACGGATTTAATTTTAAAATAAAACACAATGTTATATTACTATTTACTTTGGCAACTCTTATTAATTTATATGCATAAAAGTATAAAATCTGATGTAGGCCAAATAGCTGCCGCGGCTCTGTTGATAAACTCTAATGGGCTGATTTCAAGTTGAGATAATACCGGTAGTATCGCAAATTTTAATACTTTTCCATGACAACAGCGAATCACAACCTCGAATTTGTTTATGTTTCCATGGAAACGAAGATACTACCGGTATTATCTTATACTTGAAATCAGCCCCTATAACTCTTTTAATCAAAATTTCGATTTTTGTCAACGTAATCAAGTAGGTTTAATTTTTGCAATCAAAATCTGTTTTCATTTCAGACACTGTTTGTGGTGTCCCTAGACTTAAGACTTCACAAAACTCTAGATCACAAAATCGCATGGCGTCAAGTCGCGATTATCCATTTGTTAAGACAACATTGTTGCCACCAGATTAATATTTCATAATTATGCTCAACAAATTATCAAAGAAAAAATACTATAAAATAAACTGTATTTTAGCCTACAACCGAACTGGATTTCCTTTGTTGATTAAATTTTGTCATAAATTCCTCAGAAAAAGAAATTTAATTTCAAAATTAAAATCATTTAAAAAATGTAATAGACTTTCAAAAGTAATAAAAACTAGTGAACTGCTTCAAATGAGCAAGCCTTAACTCATGAAAACAGGGCTTTTGCAGGATACTTCAAAAAACATCTAGTGAATCTAGAACTAGAAGAAAATCCTGAATACGAAGAGAAATGTGGATAGAAGAATAAAACCCCACTGCACATTATCACTGTCTGACTTATCTCACAGAGTAGTTACTTAAAAAATGCTGCGCAAACAGTCAAAACTACAAAGAATATTAGAGAGAAAAGAAATGAAGAAGATATTTTTATCTCTTTCATTTTAGTCACTACAGAGGCTTAAAGATGAAAAATAAGGGTACAATTCGGGTTGTTTAACTCTCTTATTAGTACATATTAGGTTAGTGGTTAGCTATTTCAAAACCTACTATAAAAATTGCCATCAAAATCGTTTTCTGATGACACAGCAGTACGAGTAAAATAAAAATTTCTGCTATAATAATACCCACAAATAAATTACAGTTATGGCAATTATCTGTTTTTTCTTAAAAATAAGTTACAAAAATCCTATCTTGTGTACTTTTTCTTGTTTCCTGCATGAATTTTGTACGCTCTAATCAATTTCAAATCGTGCTCCTTGACTTTTTCAATGACGTAATGATGTTCCCAACCGCCAAATTACACAACATTGCATCTCTAAACTCCTTTCGCTGTTTACATGCTATCAGGCAAGTACACACTAAATGATTTATTGTTATACCTTTCATAAAATCTCATTTAACAGTGTTTTAAGCACACGTGACTCTCGACACGCATACTCGACAAATGAATGTGGGACAAGTCATCTTTCATCAATTTCCTTATTAAATCAGTTGTAAAATCCAGTCAGGAATCTCCTAAATTTTATTTACATAAAATTGATTAAAAAGTTGTTCAATTTTTCGTATTGAAGGATATTTAATTAACGGACGTTGGCCCTGCTTCCTTCCATTACGTTAGAATGTCGTTGAATGTACCATAATTGGGAATGGCTGTTTAGCAATCACTTACACACTATTATTATTATGAAATTTCGAAACTCCTGATTTGGATGCATTGTGTCGTGGTAAAAAATCCTTCTCAGATTGTCAGTACAAGATTAATAAGCTGTCGAAAAGGTTCCAGGTTGAGCACCTTGAGAAACACTTTTATTTATTAAATTATCAAAAGAAAACTGAAGCTTAAAAATACAAAAACCTGAATGTAGGAGTAAAGTATACATCGAGGGTTATCCTTCTGAAGGATAATAGAATAGAATAAGTCAAGGTTATTTAAACAAATCAATTGTTTTCTTGCTATTGACACATGTGTGGCGGCTAGTAAAAGGCACAAAAAATAATAATAGAAAAATAGCAATAAGTTGGAATTTCAAGGCAAGTCGAAATAAGGACAATAACCCGAATTTTTGGACACGTAACACATTCAACAAGTAAAAATTGCAATTTTGCGTGTACTGTTATTGCTCCCAATTAAATTATTACGTCTAGTGGGATTTAAGATAAGCTGAAACAAAGAAACGGAACAAAAACGGGAGTTTTAAGGACGAGGTTAAGCAAGAAATTCATTTTGCGCTCGAATTAAATTATTTTTATGTGGGAATGTTACCATATCTTCATCTTAAAATTTATATTATAATCATCCTTAAATGTTAAGTATAAAAACGTCCAAAAATATTGTTTTATTAAAAAAAAGCACCTGTCGTAGAAGAACATAGAAAGAAAAAAGAAGGAAAAACTACAACTAGTCTAATAGAAAATTGTTTATTACTCGAAGATCAGAATCAAAAACAATTATTCCATCAGCAGAAAAAGCACATAAAACCACTCAAATGAGAAAAAAAACAACGATCAATTTTGGTGGACAAAAACCATAACTGTGGATGGGTCGCTTAAATTTCAAATTGTAGAATATCTTAGGTTTCTAATCCAGGTCATAAAAGTCAAAAGTGAGTTACAGCCCTAGTAAAGAATCCAAATTCAGATTTCAAACCCAGTGCAGAAGTCCAACTCGGGCTCTGAGTATTGAGATTATCTTAAATTAATAATCAAAAAACAGAATCCAATTATAGAAATGCGCAAATTTGGAAATAAACAAGGCAAGTCAAGAAGGTCCTTCAAATTCACGATAAAATACCTTCGCGACTTTTAAGTGAAAAACACACAAGGATAAGCTGTAAAAACCTGGAAGAATGTGTTCGAGATTTTCCGAGTGAAGACACAATCAAAACAAGCAATTATTTAAATTCCTTCAAGAGCAGAGCGACAATAAAACTGTAAAAAATACTGTAAATTTACTCCAAAGAAAAAAAACTGTGTGAAAAAAGAAACGATATGATAAACGAGAGAGGAGTTCCGAATCTTCTAAAGCCTGCAGCTTCCAAAGAGACAAATAATAAATACCGATAAATTTTACCACAGAAATTAACTCTGTGAAATAAAAAAAATTGAATAAAGTGCATTATGTATTTATTTCGAAAATTAAAATCAAGCCTAATTCGTGAATTTTCAACATATGAGTAGAGATAAATTGATCTTCAACATATGAGTAGAGATAAATTGTGACGTCATAAACGTGGTCAAAGCAGTGAAACATAGAATGTAAAAATTTTCAATTAATATAATTTCAAAACAAATAAAAACATATTAAATTCTAAAATGAAATAAAAAATATATAAATAATTAATTTTTGTATTACCTACAAACTCTCATATATAGTTTAGATCCCACAGACGCTTAATAAACATTAGAAATAGTTGAAGAACCCTTGTCATAGTTATTTCAATACCGAATGAAACGACAACTTAGAGTTTTATTTTATTAGATACTCCAGTATTTCGGATAACCCGTTTCCGGATAACCAAACGTCTAGTGTCCAAAAGTTTAACTAAATATAATATTTTTGTTCATTGCAAAATTGCTAAAAACACATAAGAATATCAGAAAAGTTTTTAAATTCTTTCTCATCTTTAAATATTTCTAAGGCCTGAACTATTAAAAGATAAAAACTTGTCGAGTTTATTATATAAAATTTTATTTTCTACAACTTTTTCCAATAACATTGTTTTGTACTTTTAACCGTTTGCGTAGCTTATTAAACTAAATACAGGGCTGCGCAAATTTTAAACTTTTGATATAAAGAGGGTATCAAAATTAAGGCATTCCGAGTTCAGAGATTTGTAGGCGATCTAACAAGGAGCAGGAGAAAAATTGTTAAAAATTCGCTGGCCCTTCTTTACAAAGATGTAGAGATCTAAAGATAAATGGGCTGATTTCAAGTTGAGATAATACCGGTAGTATAGCAAATTTTAATACTTTTCCATGACAACAGCAAATCACAGCCCCGAATTTGTTTATTTTTCCATGGAAACGAAGATACTACCGCTATTATCTCAACTTGAAATCAGCCCATCAGACTTCAAATAAAGTTCTTATTTATTATAGGCCTTATTATGTATAATTACGAGTAAAAAATATTCAGTTTTGTTAATTTTGCTCAAGAACTCAAGAAGGAAGAGCAACAATGCCAGAATATTAGTTTCCTGCTGTGGAAACGGCCTGTCTAAAATATAATTTCGTTACTAGAGGAAATTCCCTCAAAAATAAATTTTGAGTATTTTTTTTAAAGTTTTAAAGTTAAGTTTGCGCACTGTTGCCATATTGAGTAAAGTTAAAAAGCGAATACCTTGTAAAAGATAATTTTAAAAAATTTGTTTTGTATATTTTTACTTTCTCCCTTTGAAGAGCTACATTACAACGTTTTGAACTTGGAATGCCTATATATTATATTCAACTTAAATTTAATCATCTATAAAAAAATATTTTTTAATTCGTTTTGAAACTTCGATAACAGAACATTTTCTTTGATAATCCAGGTTTTAGTCTCAAAGACTTCAGACCAGTCTAAATATAAACAAACGCAAAGATCGTTAATAAAAAAACAATTTCTCTCATGCAAAATTAAAACATTAATTGTGTGGTGGTTTTATCCATTATTTAAATTATAGTAGATAAAACAAAATACTTTGAAAAAGTTTTATAAAAAAAAAGTCTTAAGAGTTTGACATCCCTCTTTCTGAAAGACTATAATTATACTTAAATAAAATAATAAACTTCTGAAGAAAAGGGAGTATCAACTCCCAATCTCTCAAAACTTCTGTTTATGCCTAAAAAACATTCAGTTATAATAATACTAGTTGTTTTTCGTCTAATAATTAATTAATTTAAATAGACAACCGGCAATTCACCTTTAATTTTCTCTGTAGAATAACCAACGGTTACAAAACCAAATTTGATTTTAACTAACGTCGCTGTAATACATAGATAGTAAAACACATAACACTCAAATAAATGTTTAAATAAATAGGTCTCTAAAAGACGCTAACTAGAAATAAAAAAAAACATTTTATATAAAATGAAAATTTTAATGCAGTTAAAAAGAAAGATAGAAATAAAATTTCGCCTAAAGCAACGTACAGACTACTAATTATAACGTAAATTAAAAACGTTGAGATACGTATTATTTAAAATAAAATTGCATCAGCTTAAAAGACCTTAACAATAAAAATTTTTAAAACCCTCGTAATTTCTTCCTGTATTACAAAAACTAGTATTTAAATTTCGTCGAAACAAAAGATCACACGGTCACTTGAACAATAAATATCAAATCCGAAATCTCTTCCTGTATTTGTAACCTTTCCCTGTGACGTCTATTCAATCGATACAATTTTTCCGATCAAGTTGCGTCGAAAAGAAAAAATTTACATCTCCTTTGTTAAGAGATTCATTATAACGCTTTCCACGTTGATCATACATCGAGTCTCTTCCGTCAACGCTTATGGAAATCACGATTTGCAAATCGTGTTGTGACTTAATGAAGAAAAACAATACACGAATTTGCTAGATAAGGTAAACATCTCGAGGTTGGCAACCTGCAAAAATGGTGAATGCGCCAAATTTGCGTCAAACACTGCAAATATAAAAAAATTGTTGTTTGTAAGTTGCTGATTTACATAATTAATGCATTTTCTTTGCTAGGAGTGTTCTCGTGCATACATCCTCAACATAATGTCGGATTAAATGGGATTTGTTTGTAGAGGCAGCGTCATTAAAGTCTGGCGTTATGAAATAGAATTTAACGAAAACTAAGGCAACATCACCGCAAGTTTCTGATAACATCCAGGAACAATATGGACGCTTTAGCATAATAACCTTGTTAAGTTGATTCCGTTTAATAAATTCTCGGTGAAGCTAAATTGCTGAGTTAATCGTGTCACTTCATTTAAGACGAGATTAAGGAGCTCTCTTTTTATAATCTTTTATTAATACGAGTCTGGATTCGGAAGTCGGTTTTACCTTCGTTGCTCAACATTTATGAGACTTTTATTTACTTGCAAAGCACGTTTATTTATAGCTATTTGGTCAGGTTTTATGTACAGTTATAGTTTACAATTATTGTTATTATCGTTTTCTTTATTATTCAAGTTCAACAAACTAGATCTGCTTCATCATTAATTAACAAGATGACTAACTTGGGTTTAAACATTATTTTCTCATCAACATCATGAACTAAATTAACTATAATACACAGATAAAAATAAATTTATTATTGATCAACTGTCAGTTTATAATTATTGTTTACCTTTACTTGGAAAATTATCGTTTTATAAATTTATCTTGTTTTTCTAAAACCAGACAGCTCAAAAAACACAATATACCTACTTTTTTTTAAATAAATCCTACCTGTATATACCAACTTACGAAAGACGACAAATATTTGTTTTGACTGTCAAAGCCATTTAAATAAATATTTAAATTCCTCTAACATTGCATTGATTTCAGAAATAGTTTTTTTTTTTTGGTCTCATGACAGGTAAAAGTCAAATTAACGTACCAATGACAGGTGGGAAAACTCCTTATTTGTAATTACTTAGGTTTTTTCGGTGGGATTTTACAAGACATGTTTGGTGACAATCATCCTGTTACGTCCTATTGTAAAACAAAAAAAAACTTATTGAAACGTCATTATACCCAAATTTTAATTATTTTAAATGAGAAACATTAAGTTATTTTACATTTTTAACTACAATTAGATGACGTCATCTCGGCTTTACCACTCCAAGTGCACCGCCTCTTTCCTTATCTAGTTCACTGAGTCCATATATCACTATCTCTATCCGATGACCAAAACTTGATGCTTTTTGACATTGTATCCAAAACAACAGACGCTCTTTGTGCCCCCAGTTATTAGGTGAGGCAGAAAGAGCGTACGTTTTCATGAAAACAGTCTTTATATTAGTAAATCCTGAATTCAAATAATGCGACGAATTTATCCTGAATGGGACAAACAAAGACAGAGTACGTGCACTCGGAGTGACAAAGCCGAACGCACCTTTAGTTAATAGCAAATTTCTGCAGTTATGGTAACCCTGGTAACAAACTGTCATTTTTGACGTTTAATCAAAGAAAAATTAGGTTACCTAATAGTGGATTCATGAGCTAATTTCAAGTTGGTCGTATTAGCGCAAATTTATGTTCATTATTTACTACCTGAATAAAATCAAAAGATAATACCGATTATATCTACACAATTTTAGAAATCATCAAAAAAATATCTCAGCATATTTTTTTTTGTAATTTGATATAATCGCTAGTCGTAACCAAAAATATGCCTTTTTTGGTTCAGGAATGTTCCGCGCGCTTCCCCTAATCGCCTTTTTCTGACAATCTACATAAAAAATCGCCCTAAAAATATAGCAATGGCTTATTTCAGAAGAAAAAAATTAATAACTGTAATCCGCAATTTGACACACATAAACTACATCTTTTTCCAAAATTTCGTCGAAATTGGTTCATTACATGACAAGGTACTACAAAAAAATCAAAATTATGAGCTTCTCAAATTTTTTAGAAATTTTTAACTTATATCTAGAGTTAGGATTTATTTATGCTCCAAAAACAGAGCGGTACATGATTTAAGAATCAATTAGCGTGGTAAAGGGCCATGCGAAAGCAATACGCTCGGTTCACTATTAGTTCGAACAATTTTTTTGTACGATAAGCGGTTGAATGAGTCGTTTTCAGCGGCGTCTCATTCTGTTATAACAAGTGTTCATTTCAAAAAGTTGTCAAATGTACTATGAAAAAACAAAAATATTTTAAAGTATGTCTTAGTTTAAATCGGCTGCCGTACTGTCAGTTATGACGACAAACCCACGACTGTGCGCGCCCTGTGAAGCTGTGTATCAAGTTCCGACATCCCTTCCTTGCTACATTTTCTTAAAAAAAATAGATTTTAACAAACTGGATAGTTATAAAGGTCTTTACGTAAAAGAAAAGTATTTACCTACATCACTACTAGTCAAAGAAGAGTGTTAATACTAAAATATAAACTTTTTACGGTAATTTTAAACTCCTCATTGCTCGAGAACGAACGTCAATGAAAACATATATAAATCCGATCTTTGCTTATATCTTCTGATTTTATGTTAGTTACAGATTCAGAATGTTAGATAAATTTGTTAGAAAAAATTTGTCTTTGTTTCAAATCAATTCGACCAATAGACACCGAGTTATTAAAAAATATATCAAGAAATACAATTATTTATGAACACTTTATGTATAATTTAAAAAATATAGCTTGCTAAAAAACACTTTTGCTT
Source organism: Tribolium confusum (assembly GCA_029207805.1). Lineage (NCBI taxonomy): Eukaryota > Metazoa > Arthropoda > Insecta > Coleoptera > Tenebrionidae > Tribolium > Tribolium confusum. The sequence continues at coordinate 7,339,311 of JALGAY010000004.1, forward strand.
TTTAAAATTCGGTAGATTTACTGTACTATAATAATAATTTATTTATTTTTAATAAAATTTCTCGGCCTTAAATCTTGTGTGTTAACTATTTTACAGAGCTCAATTACTAAAAATTAATTTCGCCCTGTAAAATCTAAATAACCACACACGAATGTAGCTAACTATTAATGAAATAACCCGTATATTGGGTCATAAAAAATTGAGGTTCATCATTAATTTTCTTGAAACACTATTTAAACGAAAAATATTTTAGTAATAAACCTCATTCTGCCAAGTTAAAACCTTGAAATCTCCTCGAAAAAAATCGCAATAATTTTCTTTGATTTTCAAGATTTTAATCGTTACACAATGTGTAAGTAAACAAAGCAAAATTAAAATTTAAGAATAATAAAATTCCCCACTCTTGAGTAATTTGTTAAGACGCTGAATTATAAACAAATTACGGGAAGTTTAAAGTTACTCAAGCGCTAAAAATGAGCAGTTTTGCTAATTGCAATTCGAAAAAAAACCGATTTTTTTTCTTAACTTGTAAAAGGTGAAATCCCGCTTTTCATTGCACCTTATTCTTACAAAGTTTTCACGAATTAATTCAACTCGAAGAATTTCCCTTATTAAAGGGTTTCATCCGTTCAATTTCGCATTGTGTTTAAACTCGACCGACATAAGCTTTCGACGTTAAATTAAGCGTTACACGACGACCATAAACACCCCTGGAAAATCGATAATGAGTTTCCAAGAGAAGTCCTATTTGTTGAAAATTCGTCATTAGCGGCTGCGTTTTGCCATTGAAAATTGAAACTTGGAATCATTTTCCCTTGGCCTTTTTCCCAAAAGCAAAAATAGAAATCAGAACGGATGCACTTGACACCAACACTTGCTCCTATTTTATTAAATCCCCAAAATCTCAACACTTCATTTGATTTCTGCTATAACTTGACTCGACCGAGAGAGCCAATAAAACGGCCTGTTATTATGCTGTCAGTGCAGGCTTCAGAAAATTCTCAATTCCTTGTGCCGTCACACAATTTTGGAAGTAGATTTACCGCACCGAATCGTTCTATTATTGCTCTGCATCTGAAATTCAAAGAATTTGTTTTTGTTTATGTGCTTGAGTACATTTTTCGAGAATTTTAAAGCTCATGTTTCTCGTGTCTTTGCCATGTTAAAACCTGGGTGCGGTTTAACCTAAATTTTAAGCCTTTTTCCCATTGTTAGCTCACACTGAGTCAAACCACTAAATAAACTAAAAATTAAATTAAATGTAATAACAGAAAATCAGTTCAATTCTCAACATATTTTTTCTTGCGACTCTACAAACCTTATCACAGGCGCCATTATGGTTGGTGTCACTTACACAGCCAATTAAACCAGCCGGATTAGGGTTTGTACGACTGACAGAACCAATCAGAGCAGCCGAATTACAGTTGGAAATGCTACAGAGCCAATCAGAGCAGCCGAATTATGATTCGTCAGGTGTATTGATTAGCAAATATTGTGTAATAATTGTTGGCTTAATGTAAAAACGTGTATAATTATAGCTGATTCACCTACTCATCTCGTTGAGTGTGTACTTCTTGAAATTAGTGAAATCCTTGCTCCTTTTTAATTGAAATATTGCACCACTTTTCGGAACAGCCGTATTATAAATTCGCACGATGTTAAGGCCACTAGCTCAATGGCAAGTTCTCGAGAACACTCTTAAGGTGGAGCTACACCACTTGACCCTTTTTAAAACGAAAACATTAGTTTGTTTTTAATTAAATGTGATTATTATTGTCACAAATAACACGTAACTGTATAATTTATCATAATAAAACTTAATTTTAAATTTAATAAATTAACTAGAAATTACGTAGGACTGTGTTATCGAAAAATTGATCAATGATTAATTTATCACAAGACAATAATGTCCCTGGTTAGTTTATCATCTACATAACAAATCACCTACTTTACTAAATTAATTATAAATTCATAAATGAGAATAAGTAACAGGTTATTAACACACTTATGTAATGTTGAGTAAAATCTGTTTTACGCCTTGAGATAATCTAAAATGACGTCTTTTAGTAATTTTATTGTAATTAAAACAAGTAGGGTTTCCGCGTAAATTCCGGTGACAGAACAAAAAATAGATTTTGGCAGAAAAAAATCATTCATTTTTATTCTCAACATGTTATAAATAGATAATCAAATGTAAACAAAACGTGTTTGTAATTTTTTTTTCTTTGCTAAAATAAGTTACGTCAGAGATGACACAATCGAAGAAAATTCTACACTCTATTAGCTGATTGAATTACCAATTTTGTTAATGCAAATCACTGAATTTCATTTACATCAGAATCGTATTCTAGAAAATTTATCTTATACTGGTTTTAAGGAGATTAGAGGAGGAATGTTCCATTTGACTCATCCATCATATCAAAAGCATTATTTTGATTTTTATTATTAGATAGAAAAGTCTAATCTCGAGTGCAAATTCGTGGTATTTTTAACTTAAAAGATATGTATTGTATTTATATGAAAAGTAGACATATTGACTAAAATTATATTACTACTGTAACACAGTTAAAAAATCTTAGGTTTAACAATCATTTTCTCAAAAATATATGTGTAGATCTATATTAAAATAAAGACAACTTGGGCTCTAAAGTCTTAGTGTTGCCAACTTTTATATATTGAAATAAAAAACATTGTCAAAGGTGTATTTACGATTGATTTTTAATTAGTGAGGGGAAGGGAGAAAGATTGAGTTTGCATTTTTTTTAACATCTCATTGTAGTCTTTAGAACTCTTTTCTTGGGTAGTCTCTTGTACTTTTTTTACATCCGAATTTTTAGACAACAATTTAGAATTCGAAGGCGATAATTATTCCTAAAACAAATGTTTATAAACAAACAAACCTCAATTTTATCAAAAATTTTAAAATATACATTTTTGAAAGTCGGATACGAGAATTATCGAAAATTGCCTTTTCGAATATCAGACTTTTTTCAAAATCTTGCTCAAAGAACCATCAATTTTTATTTAAAATAAAAAAAAATATAACAATATAAGATGTCCCAAAATTCTATGTTTTATATTTGGTATTTCCGTTTATTTGTTTATAAAAAATTATGTCTTCTTTACTATTTTAGGGTTTATAAAGTCTCATATATAAGTCCTGAAACGTTAGTAGTAAAGTAACAAAAATATAAGTCTAAAAAAAAGAGTGACATAAAAAGGACTTTAAATGTCCCGTCTATACTCAAATCATTTTTCTTTATTCCACTCGAAGGAGCATACAGTTTTAAAGACACTTTATGAGCCAAACAAAACTAATATCAAAAAAATGTTTCTGTAGTATTTAGAAAAAAAAAAAAGAAAAGGAAAAAGGAAAACCAAATGCTCGCGAGAAATTGTCTTTTTTATACCAACAATAAGACGTTTCTCTTCATCTGGTTCGTAAGATCATAAAATATATACATACTTTAAGAGCCAAAAGCGACGATTATTACAAAAATAAATATTTATTAATATGAATATCTTCTCCAGCTCCTAAATTCTATTAAAGACTTTAATATAGATAACTAAAATAGAGATTTTTAGGTGTTTGAAGCAAAATTTTTGTAATTCTCAGTATCCGGCTCGAAGGATTATTCTTTTATCAATCTAGAATTTATCTTGTTTTTTTTTGTTCTTAACTTTTTTTTCCTTAGTAGTCGCTTTTCTTATTTTGATTTTATACCAAATATTGTTTTTAAAATTGCCTACAATTTTGTTCTTCAAGAACCTTACAATTAATGTTTTCAACTTCTTAAATCTTCCTTTATCGTTTGTTTTAGTTGTATTTTCTTCTTCTTCTCTTCTTCAAATTTAGGTAGGCTTCATAACACAAGTCTGGATAGAACTTTTGATTGTTTATACATACTTAAAATTTATTTCGGTAACATAACTAACATTTCTAACATTAGCTAACATTTCTATTTTTCGTGAAGAAAGTATATCAAGAAAATTTAAATCTAATTGTAATTACGCCACTGCTCCCAAATGCCAGCTAACTAGTTCCAGTTTTCTAGTAATTTTTTTTAATGACAATCATAAAATAAAAAAGGAATTCAAGCACACCTTTTCCTCCATCTTTTGTAATATCCTGCAATCCACGTGTGTCGACACTACGTAAAAATATGATAGACAGTTTGACTTTTAATCCAACTTTCATTTAAATCGACTACTGGTTTTAGTATAGTTCGCAACAAAATATTGGCCCATTGCACTGGTCTAAATAAATCACGAACTTAAACTCGACCTTGCACTTTTAATTATTATCGTTTTAAATCCTTCCCATGTTGTTGTACATATCGGGGTATTTTTTCACCTTGAAAACTGATTTTCTCGTTATCGATTCTAACCGATTTAAACCTGACCCCTTTTCATCGTGGTGTTGTCCTTATTTTTAATCAACGCAAATTTATTTTCAGAACTTTCGCGACCGACAAAAATTCCGTCTTGTAATTCTCTTTTGTAACGGTTTAAACACAGAGAAAGTACAAAGCATGACGAAAAAAATTCACCAGGAAACTACGAGAAAATTGCTAAAGTTACAACCGAAATGTTTCGGCTAATGAAAACCGTTAAGCCACCGGATAATTAACGCCTATCCTAAAAAAAAAATTTTTTTTTCGACGGCTTGACGCCAAACGTAATTATTTTCACTACGGTCTACAGTTTTTACCGCATTATTTCGCCCGTTAAGTGGAAAAGAGAGAATAATTGCAGCCATATCCGCTGAATAAACTCGACCAAGATTAGAGTGAAAATGGACTTTTTTGCCTAATCGCTAACATTATTCGCGCAAATTTCCTGTTTAGACACTAGATGCTGAAACATTTTTACGCTTTTTCTAAATTTCTCACTTTTCTTACAAATACTCGTAATTATTTATACAGTGAATTATCGTAATAACAAACCTCTCCAGAAATTGAGACCCACCTCGTGAGTACGTCATAGAAAAACACAATTATATAAAATACAAAACGCAAAGAACCCACTAAAAATGTACATTATACTCAAAATACGTTATATCTGAGTATGGTACAATCGGATTTTACTGTATTATTAATAAGATAGAAGCATGATTACAGCACAACGAGTATGAAGCTTTCAAGTGACGAGGGCGCAGCTCGAGTTCATCTCTAATCCCATGAGTAACTGTAATATGCTCTAGGCCGAAAAATTCAAAAAAGCTAATTTTATAATTCTTTTTTCTAAAAACTACATTAAACTACATCAGAATCTGCTTTTTAAGATGACATAATTATGTTTAAAGCAAATAAAAAAGTTTTGTAGAAAAATTTATAGACAAGTACTAAAATAACACAACACGTAATCAACTTAATAAAAATAAAAAATTGTAACTGTATTATGAGAATAAAAAAACAAAAAAAAATAGAAACAGAACATAGAGCAAGTGCTAAAGTTGTAGTATTTAGATATTACAACAAGCAATCAAGAATAGAACGTAAAAGAAGGATATCAACAAGCTGATAAAAAATGCAAGAAAAAAGTTCCCCAAAAAAACGGAAAATTTAAAATCAGAGAACTTTTCTGAAAGAGACATTTGAGATAAGAAAAACAAACAATAACTATACACCACAACAAGCCTGAGAAAGTTCTAGAAGAATAAATGAAAAGCAAAGATTGGTGTGAAGAACAAATGTGCTATTAAAACAAATTCTTGTGTAAAGGCTTTCTCTACCAAATGTTGGTGCTACCAATTAAAATTACTACATTATTTCTTGAAATATCCGCATAATTCTTTTATTCCCCAGTTTTACAAGTTTAGACTTTCCACAAAAGTCATCAAGTTTTTTTTTTTTTTTTGATGTAGCACAGTTTCCCTCATTTTAGTAAATTAATTCCGCTAGATATGAATGTAAAAGAATGTAAATTTGTAGCTAATTAAAATGAGTTGTTTTTGTATTATTGGCAACTTATGTACTTTTATTTATTTATTTAACATATTATGAACAATTTACTGCAATAAACAAAAATATTCCATATTCATGGTATTGTAGACTCATTTTCACAAATTTCGCCATTTTGTTAAACACAACGTTCGGTTCCTTTTTTTTCAGATGACAATCATGACTATCGGACATTTTGTATAAATTATAATTTAGCGCCAAAATTTTAAACGATAAAGATGGCCATTTTGGGTCATTCTTATCACACATCGTAGACACTTTGCAACGAATCATTGATTCTAAGAAAGAAACAAAAAAGCAATAGATAAAATATCTCAGGAAAGGCCTAAAAACAATAAAAAAGAAAGAAAAAAATAATAAAAACAGTTAAAAAAAATATCTCCATATTTTTATTACGACTGTAATAAAAAGTTGATTCCAAGTTAGGAAAGTGAGGCTTGATTTACGCACACTATTATGTATTGACTAATTATTTCAACACCTATGAATCATAAAGATCATGAATTTGACATTTCAATTTAACAAGTATTAAATTAAACGTCAAACTGACAGTTCTCGCTCTACGACAAATGAAAATGAAGGCTACTATATTTTTTTGCTTTAGAGCGTCAAGTTAAATGCAAAAAAAATATATTATGAATAACAAAACGCTACTTTTCTTAAATTTAAAAAAAAAATAGAGCACTAACAAAACAGTCTAAGCTTCTACGAACAGGATATTAAAAAGAAAATTTTGCTCGCAATTCTTAAAACCTCATTTTCCTACAATTTCAACTCGACATCTTCGCACACATCATAAATTTATGCAATAAACAAACCAGTAGGTAGTTGCTATGTAGATTAAATCATTTCTTCAAGTTTGTAGATAATTTTCCTCGAGGCTGTTTTCAACACCACCTAAAATAATTTATTTTCTTTAAATTCTTCCCTCGATTAGTCAATAAATATCTCTTTTAATTACTTTCTTGTCAATCAACGGTTTTTCTAAAGCAATAAACACACTTCGTGTGTTTCCTGTTTTCTGAATTTCCTTGAGGGTCAATAATTATTTAATAGTTTCGTGTTTGACCTAGATTAATTGCGCGGCTTACTTTTGAGCCAATTTAAGACAATTGAAATGACTTATCGTTTTGCATATTAATGAATTGATGAAATAACTACTTCCCTTGAATAATTCTTTGTAGTTTTACGCGATGTCTGTTTTATATTTTTTTGATTTATGTCGAATTTTGTTTGCGTGCGACTTTACTTGGAATACAGACTGATTTATAGCGGGCACAGATTCAAACAAAATTTTAATGTCTTATCCAAACATTGCACATCGTGTCCCAAATAACAATTATTTTGAAATTGTAACATTTGCGACAATTTATAGATTCTTAGAGAAAATTGTTATTAACACGCGAGTAAACAAAAAACAGGTGTTTACCAGAAATTTAAATTTTATCTAATTTTGTTTTAAAAAAAATAAAACTCACTGCCAATGGATGCCATCTCGTAATAAAACATGTAAACCACGAAATGATAATCGTGCACCGACAGAATTTGATCTATGTTGACGACCTTCTCCACCAGAGTGGGCTGACATCGTTGGATTTCACACACACTGCACAAAGTAAAATAAATCTGAAAGAAAATAAAAATAATAATAATATAAAATAAACACAAACGTAATAAAAAATAAAAAAAAATAATATCTAAAATTAACTTTAAACTGATAAAAAAAAATGAGAAGTACATCCCACTTTAAAGTTGTTTTTCAAATTTAACGAGTTTCTAATCAGTAATCTTATGTAAATAAGAGGCAATTACGAGTAGATTGAATGCCAAGTTCATAAAAAAAATAAAGTAATCATGTAAGTACTTAATTTTAATTAGTATATACCAGCGGTGAAATTTTTGATGTTATTTATTATTAGAACTAACAATAAGATGCCTTTGCTAAATTTTTAATTTACTAATTTAAAAAAAAAATAGAATAACCTTGTTCCACTGCATATTATGTGTGATAAAAAAGCAGTGTCATTTGATAAAAACATATTTTTTTAAAGATAAAAGCTTTTAAACCTAAGTAAAAGACATCAAAGTGCTTGTAATATTTCTTAAAAACGCTAACAATGCATTTTTAATTAATGAGAAATTTAATAAAGTCATAAAGTTGTCTTCAGTTTTTAAGACAGTTCAGTACCTATGAAAATTAAACATAAAGAGTTGAGGAATAGTCTAGGTAAACAAGTGGGATTATATTAATTATATAATTATATATGTATAATTATATTAATCATTACAAATTTATTGAATTAAATTAATTATTAGTTGACACAACACAATGAAAAAGCAGTTTCGAAACTTAACTTTTCCACCTTAAATTAGAATACGCTAGTTTAAATTTTAGAGTGCGACAACTTTATTTAAAATTCCGGAGGTGAAAGCTGCCCCCGCCAAGAGGGTGAAATATCTGTGTTAAAGTTACCGTAGATATTTCCCAGTTTAAAACCTTTTTTTAGAAATGTTACCTATAATTTCACCAACCATTATGTGTCTATAGGAGAGTATAAACGCTCTCCTTAAATTTTAAACCTCAATAACGCACATGGCTATTAGTTCTAAATTACATTGATAGAGCGCGTTTTGCATTTGTTAATTGTTAATATCAGGATTTTAATCACAGTCTAGTCGTCTTTTTAAAAAACATAAATTTCATTAATAAATTCTAAATAATAATTTATTAAGAGCAAAATTAATTTAAACTTATTTTTTGCGTGGAAAAACCATTTAAAAAACTGCGAAAGAGTTGTGCAAATATTATGGTAAATCTGCTCCATCTCATGATATGATTTGTAAATAGCTTTCTCATTTTAAAATTAATCATATGAGCATGGAAGATGCTGAGCGCGCGGAGCCTCATTTACTGTAACGACTCCCTAAATGATTAATAAAATCCGTGTTCTTGTAAATAGCGGTCCACAGTTAAAGGTTTTGGTAAAGTAAACATCTCAACTGAATAGGTATTCAATCTTTTGCTTGAATATTTAATTATAAAAAAGCTATCCGCGAAATATATCCCGCGTTTTCTTAATGTTATTAGATAGTCTCTTACGGGCTGATTTCAAGTAGATATAATACCGGTAGTATCTTCGTTTCCATGGAAAAATAAACAAATTTGGAGCGGTGATTCGCTGTTGTCATGGAAAAGTATTAAAATTTGCGATACTACCGGTAGTATCTCAACTTGAAATCAGCCCATTAATATGAGCTCGCGTTACACCTTCAAATGATTGTTTGGCTATGTTTCAATGTAATTCAAGAGAATTTTTAAATTGTTTTGTCACAGTAAATAGCTTTTTTCCGATGAGCATGCTCCCAAAAAAGCACAAACTGTTGTTTTGGCTAGTAAAGCTATAGCCACAATTTTCTGAAAATTCAAAGGCGTAATCTTCATTGTCTATCTAAAAAAAGAAAGATCTATTACTGGCCAATATTACGCTGACACGTTTTGACGCTGAATTAGAGAAAAAACGACCACATCTGTACAAAAAAGTCCTTTCCAGAAATGATTCATAAGCATTTTGAAACACTTCTGGCGTTAGCGAAACTTGCTGAAACACTTCTGGCGTTAGCGAAACTTGCTTGTGAACATACTAGAAGCCAATCTAGACAGATATAAAACAGAAAAAGCGTTATTGGGGTGAAGCATAGAGATACAGTGATTAATACGAGTCAATCTGAGGCGCCTATACATAACGATAAAAGAACAAACATGTTATTAAGTTGTTTAAATATTGAGAGTTAATTGGGTAAATTGATTTGTTGTTAAATAAATTATTCGTTCAAAATTCTTTCTGTCTGAAAATCAATAAAAAGTTGTATATGTTTTAGTTGTACAATTTTTTATAAATACATACATATTTTATTTTTTTCGGAAAATAAGAATGTGACTAAGTCACTGTCATTTTACTATAAATGTACAGAAAAGATGACAGATGAACACTTCCAATAAAAAATAAGACTATTTTATCCAAAATTTGTGTTAAAATTAATATTGACACTGCATACATGTATAAAAAAAGATAATATGTATTTACGTTTGATAAAAAGTATTATTGAATATTGAATTGAAAAATCATTGACAATATGTAGTACTAATAGTTTAAATACGCCTGCTTTGATGAAATAACTTATGACTTTATAGTCACATTTTCATTTTCTGATAAAAATATAATAAATGGATGAATTTATTAACGATATTTAAAACAATTATTTAACAACTTCACAACACTCTGTAGGTTATTTTTTAATAAACAACTAGTATTTCGAATTTAGAGAATTTAACATACTCACAAAGAGTATGTTAAAAAAACTTTAGCGGGTCAAATCTGTGATCGATGTGTTTTTTATGAACCGTTAATAATCTCCTAAACTTTTCTTTTGAAAACATCCCGAGATAAGAAACCCGAAATGTAAAACATTGAATTTTTCCGAAAGCTTTTAAGCGCTTTTTTTCCTACAACTGTTTCCCGGAAAAACGCTTCAATCATAAACTTTTCCTTCTGTGAAACAATGCAAGAGATTGTAACCTAGTTTTTGACGTTATCGAGGAAACTATGTACAAGGTCGTCTTTTATCGATTATCGTTTAAAAATTGACAAGATGTATGTCATGCAAAGGGATGACAACTGTGCGGAGGTTCCAGTCATGTTCAGCTTTTGCCGTTTCTCGGTTTTCGTATCGATTTCCCTTTCAACGAAGGAACGGTCTATTCTGATAAACATTACCGGAAAAGAACAAACTCGAAACTTATCAAAGTTTCCAAAGATCGACGTTAATATAATCGAATTCTTTTTTTCTCGTTAATAATAAATTCAATGTAAAGTGGAGATTTTTCACGGAAGTTGATTTCGTATGCACGCCAACTGACAAAATGTCAAGTGTATTTGATATTCACTCTTGCTATAAAATATGTCTCTTTTTGGAAAATCGATTCAAAGTTAATTTAGTCGTTGAATGAAGACATTTGTTGCGAGTTGAGAGTGCCATAATGAAGCCAAATGTGCCCCAGAGGCATCGTCGTAACAAAACAACCGCAATTTTAAATCGATTAGTCGATGTTGAAAAAGAAAATCACTGAGGTTTTCGGTAGCTGTGGTGGCTATCGAATGGGAAATTAATAGTTGATGTAATCGGTAATCGGAGAAAATTTTAAGGCCCAAGGCGTAGATTTGGGTATTAGGCACCCGAGTATGGTTTGTGGTAAATAAATAATGATAATAGCACGAAGAGGAGTTGAGATCCGAGTTGTCAGATAGGTATAGGATTTATTTCGGACGATGATGAATATTTTTAATTAAAAATACATTAAAATGGTAATTTTATGCAATTGTTTGGTCTATCAAAGGAAAATCGTGTTTGAGAAAAAAATTATGGTACATGAATTAAAATAAAACGCTCAACAATTGTAAAATTTATATTTCGGTTTAGTAACACTTCCTCCTGATAAATTTTATAATTTTTATCAATCCATTTTCATATTTATGTTTGTCCCAATTCAGTTATAAGTAATTAGATATTGTTATAAACAAATGTATGTAGCACAAAAATTGATAAAAAATCCATGTTATTTTGTAAAATAAACGGCAAAAAAATTATCGGGAAGAAAGAACTACTAGAAATTAATATAACAGAGAAAACATGTAGCTAAAAAAAGAACTAAATATCTTTCTAAGTAAATCGAAAAAGATGAAAGAAGGGTCAACCTAAATATAATAGAAGCAAAACTTAACCAGAATAAAGGGTTTTTCAATAAGGATGGGTTGTTGTTGGCACCCTGTGGCGGCCATGTTTTTTTGGCAGTGTCTGTGTAATCTGGTCTTTATTGTTCAGTTACTGATGCCAAATTACCATGGCAAATTACACAATTCAGCAACACGTCCAAATGATAAAAAAATGACTGTTCGTTAGTTCAAACATTGCGCTCGTTGTGCCCATTTTATGGAAGACACGGTGGTCCTTCAAAAGCAACTCTGCAGCGTTTGGTGACCAAATTTGAAACAACGGGTTCGGTAAACAATCAGCCAACACCCCGTCGTCAAAGAAATGCTAGATCGTCTGAAAATATTGCTGCCGTACGTAAAAGTGTACAGCAAAACCCGAGCCAGTCAATTCCGCGTCGTGCACAAGAACTCGGCCTTTCGCAGACATCAGTTTGGCGAATTTTGCGTCGGGATTTGGAATTACACCCGTACAAAATCCAATTGACTCAGGAGCTTAAAGTTAATGACCATAGACAACGCCGTTTGTTCGCTGACTGGGCTTCGTTTAGAAGAAGACCCCACATTTGGTCGAAAAATCATCTTTCGTGACGAGGCGCATTTTTGGATGAATGACTACGTTAACACTCAAAATTGCCGTATATGGGAAGACGCTAAACCACACGAGGTTCAGCAAGTTGCAATGCATCCACAAAAAGTTACTGTTTGGTGCGGATTTTGGGCCGGCGGCGTCATTGGTCCATACTTTTTTGAAAATGACGTTGATGAGGCCATCACCGTCAACGGCGAGCGCTACAGAATGATGCTAACAGATTTATTTTGCCCTAAATTAAACGATATGGAGGTAGACGACATGTGGTTCCAGCAGGCCGGGGCTACGTGCCATACAGCAGACGCCACGCTGGACGTTCTGCATGAAAGACTTGAGGGCAGAGTTATTTCTCGCAAAGATGACGTGAATTGGCCACCAAGATCGTGCGATTTGACCCCGCTAGATTTTTTTGTGGGGTTTTCTCAAATCGCAGGTCTATACCAATCAGCCGCAATCGACCGATGCCCTTAAAGTCAATATCACCAATGTCATCGGTCAAATTCAGCCAGATCTATGCGAGCGAGTCATTCAAAATTGGTCCACTCGGATCCATGCCACAGTTAGAAGTCGCGGCGGATCTTTGAACGATGTTATATTCCATAAATAAAGGCATGCATGGACCTTTCATATAAAAAAAGATTTTTTTAAATACCTCACACACAGCTTGTTTTATTCCATTTTAACATCGACCCATCCTTATTGAAAAATCCTTTATAACTCAACGTAATTTAAAAAAAAAACGGTCACGTGCGAATAAAACTAATGTACTTGACAGTACTGCAATTTTGTGACAAAATCTAGATTCTTTTGATTGACAGAAATGGATTAAGAACGAATAATTTATTTCTACTATATACACGAATACATACAACAATAATTTAATCAATGAATAACAATAATAACGCCTTCGATTTAATAATATCGCTACTCTTTATTCACATGTCGAGTTCTCACTAAATGTCCGGTTCTTGTCTCCGCCCGCTTATATAAAACAACACGGTCTTCTAGCACGAGTCCGGAAAATTCGCGACCTTTCTCCACTCATGGCAAAAGACGACACCATTCCTCTCGATCGGTCCATGGCTGCTGTGTGACTCACGACGCGAAATCCTTCTTGTATTTTCACGGACTGTTAACACGAAACTCTCTTATTTTAGAATTGTTCGTAACAGACTATAAATAAAAACCAAAATAATTTTTTTAAAAAAGCATTTTTTTGCACAGAAAGGTAGAAAAAGTTGAAAAATAAGTGTGTTGTCTTTCAATTCGTGTTTTCAATGGCGGAATATTGTTAAATATATACGTATATAAATTTTTTAGATAAAATTTTCGAATATTTCGTTATATTTTGCCACAAGTCCGTTTTGGAAAAAAATTGTAAACGGGTGGTTTGTAAAAAATAGAATTCTTCATCCAATGAGTCCAACTAGACAAAAAAAATTGCTAGAGTTAATAACAAAAGCATTAAATGCACATTTAGTTTTTAAAAGATTCATTTAATAAATATATAGATCCTACAGCTGTAGAAACATTTCAAGGTAGTCTTTCATCTCTTTTCAACTAAGGTTAAATGAATAAAGAAAAAAAATACCCACATTTTTTAATGTACTGTCGTCCTCCCCAAACTTGAAAAAATGACTTTAGTTAAAAATTTTACAACAAAGGGGCTTGAGACCGAAGTTAAATCGCCAGCAAAAAAGTGCACAATAAGTATTTTTCTGGTTATTGACATAGATGTTTGGGATCTGGCCTCTGCCGGTCTGCCGCAGGTATAAAGTAGAGGTGCACTTTATTGCGAGTGACTTAATTTTTCCAAATTTGCGGAGGACGACAGTAGAAGTGTACCAATATTTAAACTACCATTTGAAAACTCTTGAAAAGACGATCAAATTGCAAGCTTTGCAAATAAAATCACAAAATTTATCTAAAGTCTGAGTGATTTCTGTCTTTTCACTTTAGATAAATGTCTCTTCAATTTACGTTGAAGTTAACCAATGAAAACTTGATTTGTTAATACAACTTTAGGTTAAAAAAAAATATCTATTTGAGTCATATCGGTTGGCATGAGTAATATTATTAATGTAATATGTACAAACTAGAGTTTTGACCGACTAGTATATAGCCAAAGCTGTATCGTTACTTATGGGCGCAATGGTACGTACATTCCAAAATTAATTTAAAAATATTTCCCAATTTTAAATTTAATTCCTAATGAAATGAATGTAGCGAAAAGCATTGTGTTCAGACCACAAACACATTATTTTTTATTTTAACATGGGATATGCGATTGTGTGTAATTTAACACCACAAAACCAATTAAATATAAGCAGATATGCTCGAAAATTTCCAATGCAACTTTGCAACAGTGTTTATCACTAAATACGCACCATAAAAGTATTAATCGAAAAATCCAAATTATAATAACTGAGTGTTATATGTTATAATAACATGAAATAAATATATGAAAAAAACAATTTTTCTCCATTCGCATGCTTTCCCATATTTATACTTAAAGAAGCGTTAAAACGTGAAAACAATCCTATATTATTGTCTCGTTTCGTGTAAACCAAATTATCTCACACACGAAACGTCAAACAATGTCGCTCCTAAACCATCATGGTACCTTTTTTCTCTCTATTATACGTATAAACCAACGGGTCACAGCTCATATGTGGATTATTTAATGCCGCAGATCCGAACATGTAGGTAATTAAAACGCATCCGTGACTCCCGATAATGATTATAGGACCAGATATATCCATGTTACAACATTGATTGCATCACAAAAATCACACGCAGTGATAATGAAACATCAATTTATTAAATGACGTTATCATCTAATCCTTTTTAACAAATTTAATTCTCTAGAAAATGGAACATTACGTTTGTTAATTGTGTTACCTTTTTTATTACGATATCACTTATTGTTCGTTTTTTTTTAAACAAGCCTGGTGATAACTTAATCCGGTCGATTTATGGGCTAGTAAGTTAAGTATTTACTACCTGATCGATAACCCACTTATTTATAGAAGAACTTACCATCACTCAAATACAATTAAATTTAATTACTTGTCTATTCAAATATTTATCAAAGATAAGAGCTTCAACTATAATTTTCACATAAAAAATGCTGTTGACATTAAAAAATACAGTTTATTTTGCATTTTTACTGTTGTGTGAAGTAAATAAATAAAAACGGAAAATCTGCGCAAAAAAGTAAGACATTTGTTGAAATCGTATGCAAATATTAGTTAGCTATAAAATTATACTGCAAATTTAGCACAGTTTTATGGAAAATAAACATTTTACTATTGTTTGGAGTGCCAATTTCGAAACTAATTTTAGATTTACTAATTTTTCAAAAAAAAAAGACTTTATAACATTTAAAATGACCATTTCGGAATTAATTTTAGATTTTGAAAAGACGTTGCCAAATTTAGTGTCCCACTTTTCAATAGCCACTATTCCGATTAATTATTGAGGAAGAATAATTTCTAAGGACCCTTACGTAGTGAAATTAGCACACACAACTTACATTGAAAACATTTAAAATGTTAAGTTAGTAAACATGTATTTTTTTCTTTCGTATCACTGCAAATGATATCAAAGTGTTAAAAACAATAAACAAACTTTTACTGTGTTATAAAAGAATTATCTTTTAAAAGAAACAAGGCGTATTGACAATCACGTGGATTTAATGTCCATGTAATGCACTTACACAGAAACAATACAAGAATAATGGAAAATAAGCATTAGAGATAAAAGAAGAAATCACACGTGATTGTTAAACTAAAAGGTAGTAATTAAAAATTTAATTTTTAACTGCGTATATTTCGTATTAATTTATAAAAAAAATATATCTGCAATATAGTGACAACATAATTATAAAATAACTTTGCGTGACAATGTTTTAAAATCGTGCTGATAATAATAGGAATTCTTAAAATATGCAGTAAAAATATCACTTTCAAATGTATTTTATTGAGGTGTTAGCTCAAGTCCTGTATGGCACACATGTGTTTTAAAATTACGTACATTCTTAATTATATTAAAAGATCAATTTAACGTTAAATAATACATATTTGATAAATATAAAAATATATATGTATTAGAATAGGTTTGTTAAACCAACAGTTAGAACGCATTAGAATTGTATTGCATATGCGCAATAGCGTTTTAACGGTCCACAATCGGGCCATTGCGCATGGTCAGTTCAGTTACAAACTGTTCTAAATTGGTTTTAAAGTGTTTTTACAACCTATATTAATAAATAATTTCTTAGAGTAATTCATACATTAAATAAACTTAAAAACATCCAATAACACCAAACAATTTTACTTTGTACGACCCTCGTTTCGACAATAAAGTTGTCATCCTCAAGTGGGGAATTAAATTCAATGGTTTACAAAAATTTTCGGCTCTTATACTCGTCAACCTAGATCATATGAATTTAAAATAAGAACAAAAAAATAAAAATACAACTAACTGTCGTCTGTCGGCTCTCGCATTTTTAAAAATTTTAAAATGTGTCTCTTTTTAATGTTTTATTTAATCAAAATGTGGACACCATTGAAGACAATTCAAAAAATGTTTTTTTGGATATTTTAAAAATAATATAGTTACAAACTGTCAGCTTCAGTTCTCAATTACAGTGGAAAAACAAAATAATAAATAATGAAATTACACGTTGGGAACAAGATAAACTACTTTTTATTAATACCGACGTTTCGAAATAATTTATTACATAATCAGGAGTGGGTAACAGTCAAAAAGGCACGTTTAATACATAGTCCAATAGTTCAATACTACGATCATTCGTGGGCTTGTAAGCAAGTTTAGGCATCATAATGCCTCATTTACATTTAATTTACAAAGATAGAATAAATTAGTTCGGTTAATTCTAAAAAACTTTTTCGCTTATAAGCCCATGCAGATCGTTTTCCCCAGGCCTAGTCCAAACATATATTTTTTTTCGCATTAAAACATGTGAAAGCTAAATGCGAGAGTTATTTAAAAAAAGTTCAATTCTCTAAAAAAAAATTTAAAAAATGTGTTTGTACTAGAGCTGGGTAATTAATTTGTAAGATAATTAATTAACTATGAGCTTCAGCTCTCAATTTAAATATAAATTATGATTTTTTCTCATTAAAATGTGAGGACCGAAACCGCTAGTTACTTTTTTTTTCTCAAAAATTTTTTTTGGATTATAAAACGTTCTGCAAAAAATCTGTAAAAACCTAAAGGTTTTTTCAGAGTTTAAATAATATATATTACATATAGATATTATAAATAATGCGTTTCGTAAAGTCAGTTTTTTAGCACGAATTCAAGTTGATAAAATGAGCGCCAAGTAAAAGTTTCATAAAGAATCATGGGCTAATTTCAAGTTGCGACACTACCGGTATTATCTCAACTTGAAATTAGCCCATTAGTGCCCACAAAGACTTTTAAAACGAAATGTTTTTTATTGACTTCATTGACGCTTTAGACCTATTTTTTTAAATTTCATTAATAAAAAAAGCAAGAATTTAGATTTTACAATACCCTATTGTAACACTTAGTGCTATAATGGAATAAATTAAAGCAAATAGGTATTGACGAATTGTGTAAAATAAGCGGTTTTTTCTTGCAAAAGTAGCCATTTTGCTACGTGTTTCATACAAGATTTTTTCCAATTCAGTTACGAAAAGTTACCATTAAATTTTTTTTTTAAATAAAAGTTTCTTGATTATATTGATGTCAGTTTTTATCAATAGTTACATAATGGGAAACATTTGATAACTGAAATGACATATCAAAATGATTGCATCTCATAACATAATTATAAAAATAAAATACAACTAACTGTTCCCTTGGGGCTCTAATTTTAGAACAAAATGAGTAATTTTATATTTTTAAGCTTTTATTTATTTTAATTTAGGAGCCGAACAGTAACAATTACACAATTATACAGTGAAACCTCGACAACTTGAATCATGATCTGCCAGTTGAGCGCCGACATAAAAAGAAAAGGTATTTCCAGTACAAATTTATTCTAAATACGTAAAATCAAATCCAAACTCATTGGAATAAGGAGGGGTTTGTCTTTATCTATCATTCTTTAATCAAATATTTGTTTTCATTGCAAATTTTATACTAACGAATGGCCAATTTTCGTCTAAAATTACTGACCTACCTGAGTTTTCTGACTTTCTTATAAATTTCTTTTAGAAAATCAGATTTTGTGATACATCAAACCAGCTGACATTTGACAGTCTCCAACAATCAGCTGATCTGAAAAGCATATTTCTCAACTCTCTTGCTTTATCAATCATATTATCACGAGCTCATGCATACAAATGTACGTTTAGCGTAAACATTGTTTAATCAACCGAATATTTTATGATAAAGTTGTCGTCTCTATTAAGCACGCAACGTATAAAAAAATGCGGAAAAATATGCAAGTAACTCTTACGCGTTCACCAGATGTCATCTTAGTGATCTGAAATTGCCAATAAATAATGACTAATCACTAATCAGTAAAATGCTAAAATATCTATTAGACAAACAGATGGTTTTATGACGTAGTCTGATCGCATTACAACGAATATGACAATTTGTTTATCTTAAAATACTTTACATATCTATATCATTGATGATAACGATTTATTTTTCTAATAACTTGACTTAAAAAAAAGAATTGTATCTAGGTACTTAACTTGAAATATAAATAAGGTAAAATTTTACGTAATTATACACTACTTAATAGGGATTTAAGTAGTTGATTTATGACTGAAATAAAAAATAGTAGGTCTGATTTATACCTAAATATGCTTTTTAGAGCCTCATTCCTTTATTTATTATCCTCTCTAGAATTTTATATCCCAGACATGATCATTATTAATCGACGATTTCGCTCCCTTTGTAGTCGGAAAACGTCTTCCTCTTAAATAATCCACAAGTGAATAAAAAATACCGGTTTCTACTAGAATGAAATATAACACAATTACGTATGAATTAAAATCTAACAAATTGCATTATAAAAAATTCTATTAAAGTTAGAAATAAAAATTTGTTTCTCTTATTACAAGACAAGGTCAATATTAACATGTCAGTAGACCTAATAATGTGACAATGTGAGAAATTAATTATCAAATTGCAAAACAAACGAATCAATTAGCGACTTTTCCACCAAATTAGCCAAACAAATTTGAGTAACAATAAACTGGCTTTGTTTATATAATATTTTTAAGCCTCGTTTCTTTGCTCTGGAATAAATTTGCGAAAGCTTTCAAGAATTGGAGCTTTTACATCTCCAAGTCATGTCTGAGTTCCTCCTCTGAATATCAATTAACCGTCATTTGAGCATCTAATCGATCTCTGAGTGCCGTTTTTTGTGGATAAAAATCCGCACATGATATACGATTTTCGCTAAGCACCCGTATTAAAGGCTGCAGGCGGTAATTATTTCCAAAAACCTTTAACATAAACGAACGTTTGCCTAAAAAGCGATTAATCTTCGCCGAATTTATAGCCGAAAGGAAGCGACCAAAAAACATTTATCAAAGCAAGTGTTTAGCGCTTCATCAAAAGCCCCGTTTAAGCAAAACGAGGGTGTCCGCCCCCAACTGACCTTGACCCCCAACAGCTGAATATCAGGAAACACTAGAATCAGCCTGGCAACACAAGAAAAATACACAAATAACACAGCAAAAAGGTGGTGTTGTCACACACAAAGAACTAGAGCGACATTTTTCAACTTGATAAACATGCTATCAGGTTGCTTTTGTAATTTGATTGTTTAAGCAAAAAACGTGAAAGGGGGAAAAGCCGACTTACATTTTGGAGCGGCGTGGCAAACGTGGGGGCTGCCGGACACACTATTTTTTTGAAACACACATCAAGACACTTGCTGCAACGTTCTAAAGAGTTTGTCTGACTGTTTTAAGTGATGGAAATCAAAATTTTCAAGCTGCGATTTTTCATTTCAGGTTATGTAAAGAACGCGATTTTTTTAATACAACATTGCGGAAAATCAAAGTTTTACTTCAAGTCTTTTACATTATTTCACAATTTCGTTATTTTATACGCACAGTTAGAAAATAATCGATATTTAGGAGAGTATTCTTACGAACGTACACAAACTCGGTTTAATTTTGACAGAACCTCTCCTATTTTTGTTATAGGCTAATTTATGCGCATGCGCACAAACGGCATTGATTAATTTTTAAAACTGGATTAACAATAATCTCCCAATTATTAATTACACAAGCCTTTATAACACTCTAATATTGCATAAATAAATCAAAATACTTAGTTTTAACCAAAAACTAATCATTATTTTTTAAACAACACAAAAATAAATTGCGTTCTAAAAATGGGATTTCTTTTTGTCATGTTGGCACTCTATTTGAATTTGACAATGTCAGTTTTTGAGGTTAAGTTGCAAACTTTTTGAAATTTCAGATCAATGCCTGACAAAAATAATAAAAATGTACAGAATTATTGTGAAATTTAACAAGAATAGCTAATGAAAAACTTCGTTTGAAGAAAAAAGAGAGCAAAAGACGTGTTTAGAAACCCAAACGACTGAAAGAGTTTTTTCCAAATTTGGAAAAATGACTTAAGTTATAAATCTTACAACAATGGGGCTTGGGACCGAAGTTAAGTCGCCCGCAATAAAGTACACAATACGTATTTTTCTGGTTATTGAAACAGATGTTTGGGTTCTGGTCTCTGCCGGTCTGCCGCAGGTATATAAAATAGGGGTGCACTTTATTGCGGGCGACTTAACTTCGGTCCCAAGCCCCTTTGTTGTAAGATTTATAACTTAAGTCATTTTTCCAAAGGAGATGGCACGCACCTTATGGGTAAGTGGACATGCTCCGTTCAAATTCAAATTTTTACAGCAAATTCTTCTTGAAAAACTAAACATTTCATATCATTGGGCCATTGTGGCACGACTTACGGTTTAGCCGCAATTAATTGTTAAAGTTTTGTTATTTCGGTCAATTTTTCCATGAAATCTGTCAGTTTAAGCGCATCGAGATGTTTATGACCTACCCTAGAGATTACCACCAACCGTGAGGGTTAATGGTATTTTCATTACTTTTTACAACAGCACTTGCAATGTACCAACAATGAATACATTTGGGGACCACTTGACTTAAACATAATAAAAATTAATTCGGAAGGGCTATTGTACGATATTTGTTACATTACACATTACAAATATTTGATAAACATTTTAGAAACGGCGAACTTCTCGTCGTCTCCGTCCAGCAGATTTGGAGCATGAGACACGTTCTTAAGAATCAACTTTTTTCGTTTAAAACTATTTATTGAATCTACATAAATATTAAATAAATACGGCTGGCTAGATTAAACAACTTTACAAATATCAGAAATATATGTCTTATCGGTTTGGTGGTGACAATTCTCTATCTGCAGCATCACTTATTCTGTGCAATAATTGATTTGACGGATATGTAATATTTTCATTATGTCGAGCGTACCCTAAATACCACAATATACTTGCGACATGTGCACAGACCTACAGTCCTAGCGCCTGCTTTACATAAACAATAATAACTTAAAATTGGTTCTCCGGCAAGATTTTCTTCATTGGTCGGAGTGAAAGAAATCCAAAGCTGATGTTTAGTGGACTATCTGAATCTAGAATAAATTCGTGCTCTTAATAAACCGTTTTCATCTTGGGTCACTTGATAACAAAAATGATCAACATTTTCTAGTTGCATTTTATCTTGTACATAACCCGGTGCGAGCTTTAACTGATACACCCCAAAAGTCAAATCTCTATGATATTGTAATGTTAAGCGTGGAAACTCTTGTAACTCTAATTCGTTTAAATTAATCCACTGATCGTTTGCAATATTTCTTAAATGAAGACGTTCAACTTCAACTCTAGTTTTTATTACGTTTTCCGCTACTGCTAATTGTTTCATTCTTTCCGCGAATTCAATATCTGCTCCTGCCATATTAATTTTGTCAAAATATTTATTTATTAGCGCACACGCAATTCGTAAGTAACATTTTAAATGTGGTACCTGCTGTATTGGAATAACTCTTTTAAATATTTGGAAACAATTTTTTAATGTCCGTTTCGCGCCTCTATAATCCAACGAGTTTTTGTTATTAATCGCGCTTTATTTGCTTCTTCTGTTGCCAGTTGACGTTGGCCTCTGTTCAAAATTGGAGGTAATTGTACATCTAAATTAATATTGTGTAAAAAATTCACTGCATCGCGGTAACCTCTGTCAACAATAAATATGTCACCTTCCTGTAACCAATTTCTAAGTAATTCTATGTCGTTTTGATTATTTTGTTCTAATTGATTAACTAACATTGCAGCATCATTATTACGACTATCCGAAAAGTATGGACCGTATACATCTAAAATAAAACCATCTGGAGCTACCACTAAAGCTGGTTTCAATAAATGACTGTTTTTATACACGCAAAACGATTGTCGAAGAATTCTAAAATTCGAACTTTTGGGTATTTTTAAATATGTCCCATCAACGTAAGCAATAGCTTTTTTATTTGCAGGATCTAGATTATATAATTCATTAAAGAAATCATTTACGTGTTCATTAATGTAACGCTCTCTAGTTATTGAATTTACTCCAAGGTTTTGGGAAACAAAATTTTCATTAAGACTAGTTTTTACAATATTTATTGCTAAGCTAACCGCTTGTCTTGTAGAAAATAAACAAAATACTTTCAAAATATTATAGAAACCTAATTTAAGTTTCATTAAAAAACAAATCAAATCTTTTTTTTATAAATCTTTCTATTGCTTCCATGAATATTAACTTCATTACAATACCGAAATAAATCCCGAAAATTGTCTTTACTCAAATTAGTTAAAGATTTAAAATCATCATTGGCAAAATTATTTTCCGAATTATATTTTGTGCAACTTCTTTCAAAAGCTTCTAATCTTAGTGCTTTAAACCATTTTGTAGCGTCTTTTCGCGACATTGCTACTGCACGTTCATTTGTAGGTACATCATCAATAATTTCGTTAGGTAATAATTGTTCATCATTTAGGTGCACTGGACAACAACGGGCTCTATCAGGAATAAAAACATCTTTGTCAATATAAATTCTAATTCTGGCATTAAAAGGAACTCGAATTAATCTGTTACGTCTCCGGCGACAAATAAAACATATTGGTCCATTTCTAATTGCAGTACAATTAAAAACAAATTCGTCATTATCAATTTCCTGTAAAATATTTTGATAAAATGCTTCCTGATAAGCAACACCTACTTCAAAATTTCGTGGCTTAAATTTTATCAAATCCCCTTATTTTAGACTCGCACTTTTCCAAATATTTGTCACGAAATCACAGCAGGTGCCATTTAAAGAATTTTCAAAAACATCTTATTTCTTTTAAACCATTTTTAGATTGTTTGTTTAATCATTTACAAACTATATAGAGTAAGTATCTAGTTAATCAATGGTTTAACATATATTATGGTTATTTTCACTAGGAACAAGTTGTATATTTAACAAGATTTTATAATGTGCCGGGATTGCAATTTAAAGCATACTGTAATTTTATTATGGGACAAATAAATTCTGTGACATTGTCCTCTCGGTTGGTGGCAACCACAAGGGTAGGTCATAAAGATCTCAAGACGCTTAAACTGACAGATTTCATCGAAAAATTGACCGAAATGACAAAACTTTAACAATTAATTGCGGCTAAACCGTAAGTCGTGCCACAATGGCCCAATGATATGAAATGTTTAGTTTTTCAAGAAGAATTTTCTGCAAAAATTTGAATTTGATCCGAGCATGTCCACTTACCCATAAGGTACGTGCCATCTCCTTTGAGGAGGACGACAGTAAATAAAGTTTAAAATAAACGTTTAGAAGATAAAGAACAAATAAAAGAAAATTCTAGATAAACTTGGAAATCAACAATTGAAAGAAAGAAAAAACATGAAAAATTCAATTCAAGGAAAAAATCTATATGTAGAAAAAAAAGAACATATTTTAAGAGAACTTAGAAAGTCATGATCAGAAAAACTACAATTAAAAGAAAAAGAAAGCTTCAGAAAGACTGGAAAATAAGAAACCAATAAAACAATAATTCGAAGAGAAGAAAAAACACTACAAGAAAGATTTAAGATGTTGAAAAACGTTTGCAAAAAAAAAAAAGAAAGAGGTTTGGATCATTAAAAAACAAAGAAATAGAATAAAAGAATGATCTTTTCAGTCGAATATTGAGAAGTCTGGGTGCAGATGGAACAACTGACAATAATTCTCTTTCCTACTCCTAAAAATGTATATTTTAAGATTCCTAATAAAGTTTGGGAGCCGGAGACGACCGTTTTTATTTGTTTATTATAAACATTTATTTCTACATACAATAATTATTGACCTCTTGTGTTCACAAATTGTATTTAAAATTTTATGGTCTTTTGAGCTGGATGTAAAATTCAAAGGAAGGCCAGGAGCTGTAGGAACATTGTAAATGTCCCCTAAAACCATTAAAGAGCAATCCTGGGTATGACCTTGTATAAAAAACTTTAATTAATTAAATGCAATTGTTAATCCAAAATGTAGATCTTCAATTCTCCAATTTTTAAAAATCTTGCTTGTTAAAAATTAAAAAAAACAACCTTGTTAGGTTCTCATGTTGGTACCACATAAAAATTGGCCCTCTTGACACTAGCTTTATTTCAAAAAATACAATTTTTGAAAATTTGAAATGCTTAACCAATTACACTTTAATGCTTAACTTAATCGCTGTCATCATGTCTCCTTGACTTCTTTTTCCTATGCCTATGACTGGGACTCCTTGACCTAGACTTGTGCCGGCGTGACCTACTCCTGGACCTCTCCCGGCGATGCGACCGTTCCCTTTCCCTATCCCTCGGTCTTTCAGACCGTGCCCTGCTCTCTTCTCTGCGTTCCCTCTCCTTTGAATGGCTCCGGCCCGGACTGTCCTTCCTGGGTGATGGTACAGGCATTGGTAAGCTCATTGGAGGCCCCATGTGCATGTTTGGCGGAGGTCCAATTGGTGTGGGACCTGGAGTAAGAGATTTAATCCCAGAAGGAGCCCAATTTGAGTATTCACCTTCTGCTCCCCATTGCGAATCTTGCGTGGGTTCATAACCGCCATAAAACGGTTCAGGCTCGGGGTTGAAACCGTATTCGGGCTGGAAGTCCTCAAAGGTGTTGGGAGGTGGGACTGACATATCCGGGAACCCGGTGGGCTTCCTGCTGTATTCCCTTCTGTCGGCTGTCATAACCTAGAACTTGGGGTTATAAAAGAATTGGGGTTGAGGGGTGTTAACCTGGATGACGTTCATTTTTGGAGCGTCGACTTTTCCGACTGGAGTGGGAGTGGCCCTTTGGGCTGTACCGCCGATGACGTCAATGGATCCTGTCATTCTTCTCCCAGGAGGTGGCCCTGCTTTACGCATTCCAAGGAAATTTCCTGAATATTTACTATTATCGTTCATTATTGGAACTGTACCTCGTGCAATTGATGTCATTTGTGCCGCTAGACCGACACCAGATTCAGTCAATCTCATCCTAAGAAACATTACTTAATCATTTTTAATTGTGTAATTAGAGAATTACCGTTTTTGCCTCTCACAGTAAGCTCTCCATGTGTCCTCGTTAAACCCGTAATTAAAATAATCAGTTATATCAGCACCAGGTTTTCGCCAAGGTTTATCCTCTAATGAATCTAAATTGTACTCAGTGGCGGGAACTCCATTTATCATTCCAGCTTGGTCAAATTCATCAACTGAAAATTTGCCAGGTTGTTGCACCTGTTTTGTCTTTTCAACAGGAGCTGAAGTTGTTATTAAACCCGTCCTTTTAAGGTTCAAAGAAGTATAAGAAGGAGTTGTCTTAATATCCCCAATAACAACATTCACATCGTCATCACTATCATCATCATCTAAATCTTCTTCTTCACCATTTTGACGTACTTCACCGTCTTCTTCATCTTCTTTCTGGGCTGGAGGTTCTTTCTCTGGTTCGTCATCAACTCCTGGAGGTTTATCATCATCAACAACAGGCTGAAAAGTGAGGTTAGGAAAAGTTTTTGGTTATTTCTCTGGTTGTACCTTTAAAGGGGACTCGGGTTTTGTTTCTTCTGGCTCGGGGGCGGGTTCTTCAGCTGGGAGTGGGTCAGACTTACGCTCCTCGTGTGTAATTTCAGAAGGATCGCCGTATAACCACTGATCGTCGTTTTCAGCTTCGTCCGCCATTTTGACATTTCAAAACGGAATCTAATAAAATTATTTAAATTTAAAAATTAATAAAACATTTTTTCTAATCTTTAATTTTTACTTAAATATAACTAAATAAGAACTATAATGTCATTAAAATGTACTTAGAACGAAAAAATATAATAAAATTTCTTTACACGCGCCAAAATTTAAATAGATCTAGGGAGTTTTGTGTTAAGTATTTAGTAACTTCCGCTTTTTCGATCTTTCAGTTTACTTCATTGCAATGGGTGAGTACGTGCTTTGATATTTTTAGAAAATCTTCAATCATCCTGTATTATTTCTCAAATTTATTGTCGTAAAATGTTTCCTTGTTACTTTTTTGTAAATATATAGTGTGATTCAATCAAAATTGGCTGTGATTTAATTGAGGTATTGAGATTTTTGTGACTTAACCTAACTGTTTCTACAATAACATGATGATAAAATGTTTAATAAAACAGTCCGATGTGTTGTGCTGACGACTCAAAAACATCCCACAGCGATCTGAAATTAGCAAAATACTCATTTTAGATAATTTAGTTTATTTTGGGTCTTATAAATTCTTTGTTTTAGGTATCAGCAGAGACCATTGGCATAAGCGGAGGGCTACGGGAGGTAAAAGGAAGCCTCTCCGTAAGAAGAGGAAGTTTGAGTTAGGTCGTCCAGCTGCTAATACAAAATTAGGACCTCAAAGGATTCATTATGTCCGCACGCGTGGTGGAAACTTAAAATATAGAGCTCTAAGATTAGATACCGGTAATTTTGCATGGGGCAGCGAAGGGACTGCTCGCAAATCTCGTATTATCGATGTTGTTTACAATGCCAGCAACAATGAATTGGTTCGTACCAAAACATTGGTAAAGAACGCTATTGTTGTCATTGATGCCACCCCGTTCAGACAGTGGTATGAAAGCCACTATATCTTAACTTTGGGACGCAAGAAGGGCGCAAAATTGGTAAGTTGTAATACAAGACAGCTTTTTGCTTGTTGTATGATGAGTTATTGCGTGTCATATGACTACAGTGATTTAAACAACTTGGCTTATTACTGACTGTCTATTTTCATTGAAGTTTCTTATTATTTTTCAATGTTTGGTAATTATGTTTTTATTTGCAGACAGCGGAGGAAGAGGCTGTGTTAAATAAGAAACGCAGTAAAAAAGTGCAAAAGAAATACGAAACTAGACAGAAGAACGCGAAAGTTGAACCTGCTCTTGAAGAGCAATTCCAAACTGGCAGGCTTCTAGGTAAGTTCTGTTAAATTTTGGGTCTTTATTGTCTAATCTGATGAAAAATTTAAAGCGAGTTCATTTTCACATGAAATTTGTTTTGAATTTCATTTTTGGACGATGATTAGCTTGTCATAGTTACTCTGATTATTTTTTTGTTTGTTTAATTTTTTCTGTTTGAGTATTATTTTCTGATTGAATTTTGATTGTTTCAGCTTGTTTGGCGTCGCGACCAGGACAGTGTGGAAGGGCAGATGGCTATATCTTGGAAGGAAAAGAACTTGAATTTTACATGCGTAAGATTAAGTCCAAGAAGGCCAAATAAGGTATTTTATAATGGCTTTTAATAAAAGTTGACAACAATGTTTAATTTAGTTTTCTTAAAACCTGACACAGGTCCTGTTAATTCCTTCTGATCATTTACAATTTTATACAATTTTTTCTTATACAATTTTTTCATAACACCTTAAAATAAATTAAGAGTTTTGTTAACTGCTATCGTTCGTGTAGCTTTTTTTAATGTGTTACACCTGCGCTGTACAATTTTAAACATTCAATATTTTTTTAAAGATGTTCCAGTAATTTTTTTTTGAATATTTTTAATTGGTTTGAAACAATTTTCATTAAACATTTTTCATCTATGTTTCACCGCTGACGTAGCTGACTGCGGCTCTTTGTTTCTGTTAAACACAACTTTTTTTTTATTTTATTATTATTATTTTTTTTTTTTTTTGA
Organism: Tribolium confusum; assembly: GCA_029207805.1. NCBI lineage: Eukaryota > Metazoa > Arthropoda > Insecta > Coleoptera > Tenebrionidae > Tribolium > Tribolium confusum. The sequence continues at coordinate 7,367,841 of JALGAY010000004.1, forward strand.
GAAAATAATAAAACATTAAAAATTGTAAACACATTCATAACAGCTCTTATGCAATAATTTACAACAGAGCAACATTGATAGCATATTGTAATAAACACAAAAGGTAACTTATATTTAATAGCAAAAAAGCTAATTTAAAATATTTCCAAAATTTAGACGTTCATAACTGTCTTCATCATAGTCGTGCTTTTAGTATAGTTGATGTATTTCTGGAGGAAAAATCTGACTAGAATGTATAATTATTTTTACACTATAGGACTGAATTTAAAATTCTTCAATGTGTTTTTAATTTAACTTTCAAGTTAATATTTTGGGACTACATTTAATTTATTTGCAGAGAAAAGTTATTCTCTAGCAGACAAATTACTTTGTTTACATTTTGTAATAAAAAAATATATTTTTTGTTAGAAAAACTTCATTTAGGTGGTTAACCTAACGTCTTTTTCAAAGAAAGCTCTTGCCTTTTTTAAAATTTGGAATGTTTATGATTCTATAAACAAAGATCAGTGTCGATGTGAATATAGTTACGAAATAATGATAAATAAAAACTCTGCTAATCCTCATACATAAGTTTCGTTTAAATTGGTTGTCGTTTATTATTTAGAAAAAGTATTTTTTTTAAACCTTTGGCGTTTTATATTTCAAAACCCTTTGGAAATAGCTTGGAGAAGCGTTATAATTGAACTTTGGTTGTTTAAAAAGCGATAGAAGTGTATTAATTTTTCTTGAATCTTTTAGGAGCTTGATAATTATTTAAGAATCTTATAAAAATTTTGTTTGCGATGTATTAAAACAATATAGAGAAAATTACGCTTTATTGAAGTGGCTTAACATCATGTCGATATTTTTTAATATATTTAAAAACACTAACAATCAAAAATATGTTCGGCCTCGATGCTATCCAAAAAATGAGAGTATCACATACAATCCAGAGTTGCAAAAAAACATATTTACATGTTGAAATAATTTACTCAGAAATTTAGCACTAATCAGAACAAATATCTTAAATAATATAAACTAAAATTAATATAAAAAATCTGGTTACAACTCATTTAAAATTTTCAATGAAATTATAAAAAAGAACATCAAAATAATTAAACTAAGAAGAGGGTGGTGGCGCATGTAGAGCAACATGTAAAGCGTGTTGCAACTCGGGAGGTAAAGTCTGTACTACACTTTGAAAGAAGGACTCGTTGGACTGCACCTGTCTTACTATATTCACCATCCTGTATCCCACAGGTTTACTGGGTTCTATCACTTCTCTAAAGAACGATTCGGCTATGATGTTAACGATCCTTGGAATATTTGAATTACCGGCTCCTGCAACAATAAATTCATCTTTCTCTATTACAATAATAATAATAAATCAAAGTAAGTGTGACATTCAACAAAAGAGTCGTCTGGCAAATATCTTTTAATCCTTCAAATTAACTCACCTAAAATATGTGGATTGTGTTGCTCCACCAAATCACACAAATACCCATAGACATGTGGCGCCTCATCTACTTCTTCAACAATGGGCAACCAGCTGAACCACAATGGCAGAATTTCATCCAGATTGATTCCACTTGAATTATATTTCATAATTTTAGTAACTGCGGCAATTGCATTTTCAGTCGCATTAATATTCCTCGCTTCTTTCGCCTCTGGACCATTAACCACTTCCACTAAAGCCGGAATAATTTTCGCTACTTCTCCTGCGAACTGTTCGCCCCCAAATTGCGCTAAGACCCCCCAGCCATAAGCTGCAGCTTGCCGCACTTCATGACTCTTATCCTTGACGTAAAGCGCCATAGGTTGGAGGAAAAATCCCTGGTATTTGGCACATGCCGGTCCCGTGAACTCTATGACATCATCAAAGATGCAAATACCCCACTGGCGATCAGCCCATGCCCGATTTGGGGTTAACAAATTCACAAAATGGGTACAAATCTGGTCGAAAAACGGAATAAAATTTTCTCTGTATGACACAAAGAGGGAGTGTATCACATCGGCGATTTTACTAAGAATGTAGATATCGTCGGATTCTTCGTCTTCAAGCTGCTCCTGAACTACTTCGTCGTAGTCTTCGTCGAGATGTTTTTTATGTCGGTCATTGGCTCGTTCAAAATGTTCTTGCATGAGTCTGTCTATGATTCGGAGGAGTTCAGTCATGGCTTCTTGGTCGAGACATCCAGCGCCCAGTGTTTGAATACATCTGGCTAAAGAGTCAAGAAGTATCATTAGGACTTCACTTTCAGGCTCGGTATCAACAGCTTTGATTAATTCAGGACAGATAAACCTCCACATGTCTTGGACAAAAGCAGGACCTTTGCAAGTGGCACACTCTAGGAGCCAAGGGAGGGATTCTGCAGCTGCGTTTCGGACACCATCATGAAAATAAAACTTCAACATTGGGACCATCAACTTCACTGTCTCCTCGGCGTAATTTGCGAAACCTAAATAAGAAAGAAAAATACAAGAATTGATTATTAATTTTACCGACAACGACTCTTACCTTCTTTGAGTTCTCTAGCGTAACAAACAAGCATCATACAAGCGGCTGCTTTATCTTCAAGACCAGCTGTTCGTATTCCGAAATTCTTTTGTTCTCCAAGTGAAACAAACTGCCAATCGTCATCACCTTCAACTCCTTGCATATCATCATTGTCAAGAAGTGCAACATCTGGTTTCATTGCTGCTGTTCGCATTACAGGACCCATGACCAATGGTAGATACTGTTCAAAATTTTTGCCCAAAACTTTACAAATTCTTGACCATGCTGAGATTAAATAACTGGTTTGTGGATCATCATCTGGTAGTTCTGCACCTTCACCATGAGTCTTTAGTAACATATCCATGACTTCTGTAGCATCAGCCATAAATTTTTCAGTACCAACAGCCATTCCAATTAATGTCACACATTCAATTGTTTTTCCCCTAAGTAATTTCAGTTCGTCTTTGTTTGCGTTCTGAATGATGTATTTCAAGCAGGGCATCAACCTGTCGTAGTAAGCGATAAATTCGTTTTCTGCAGTATCGGCAACACTTGCTATAGTCGTCACAACTTGCTCTAGTACTAATTTAGTGCCTTTCTCAACTAATTCCTTAAACTTAGCTGTCAAAATACCTTCTAATTTCCCCATTAGACTATCTAAGTAAGTCGTGAGAATATGTTTAGGACAGTCTTCAGCAAAATTAACTAAAGCAGCCCCAGCATGTGCTTGTACACGTGGATTACAATTGTCATCAAGAAGCATAAGAAGGCCGGGTACGACCCTATCGTGAAATTTCTTTTCAAAAACAGGAGCAAAATCTGTTGATAATTGCCCAATGGTGTTACATGCGGCGTATCTGACACGAGGATGGGGGTCTTGGAGGTATCTAAGAACTCCATCCATGACGCCAGGAACGCCATCCATGATTTGGGGCAACATGCCTTCCATTTGCTTGTGACAACCTTCTCCAATGGTACTGAGGGCCATCAAGGCGGCGTGACGTTGCTTCCAGTCAGGACTGGCTAACATGGCTGGGACGTTCTGGGTTACGAGGGGTAATATCACCTTACCACCTTAAAAAAATGAGTATGGGAGTGAAACAAATTTCAAAATTGAATACAGAATCGTAGGACAAGTATTACTACCAATAGAAAACGAATATTACAAATTGGTCTTATGTAAATACGAAATTTTTTGAGAAAAATCATGTTAGTTAAAATCTTTACAAATGGCGCAATAAACCATAAAAAATTAATGAAATCAATCAAATAAATAAAAAAAGCAAAAATTTATAGTTGTATAACAATCAAAATTGGTTGAGTTGTAAATGAAATTTTGAATGAATATTTCTGTCTTGAGAATCTCAGATTGATTTTTTGTGGCACCCTGTATGTTTTTACTATTTTTAGAATTTTAAAAATTCGAAGCACCACATAGAAATGCGTTTTAAGTAAACTGAAATCCGAAAAATTTCAGAATTAAAAAAAAAATGCAAAAATTTTTTGTGCATAGTTTCGTAGTGAATAACATATTGATCAATTAATATTCATAATTTTATCTATGAAAATGGAGTGTCATCACCTCTGAAGGCCATAATCATTAATCATCTTTCAGATTATGCTTGCAAGCCAATAAAACCCTATCACTAACGTTACATAACTAATTGAACTAAATTACAATTCATTTTTTTTTTGATAAATTGGATTTGAATAGCATGCAATTTGAGTCTTATAAAACAAAATTATTTTTTACAAGATAAAATTTCATAATTCATTCAAAAAGATAACAGGAAATTGCGCGTCACGTACTTTACGTGTCCCACCAAATCTAGAGACATCCTTGCATTGTTATCAACTCACCTAACCCACAAGCAAGTCGATCTAAAGCCGCCTCAGCAACCACATTATTACAGTCATTATCTTCGTCTAAAATCTCGTCAGCTTCAGCCCAACCTTCTTCCTCTTCTAAATCAGCCATAAATTGCAATATAAGAGGAATGAGTTGTTCCATATATTTTGAGGCGTTTTTTCGAACCATTGCTGGTGCCATCTCAGCCAGTGTTACCATCACCTAAATCAAGCCCTCTATAGACACAAAAGAAACATTTGAACGCATCTTACTTCTAAAGCTAGTTGCCTCCAGCTGTCTAAAGCCCCAGCATCACTGAAAATTTTCATACACATTTCATAAATTGGCAGTAATTGAGGTCTCAGATATTTCGGTGTGTTTTCAGCCAAGTCAATCAGGACTTTTAGAAGAGTGTCATCGTCCTGATGTTGGACACTCTCAGCAATAACATTTAACATGGGGGCGAGTAAGTCCCCGAAATGTTTCAAAATTTGTGTTTCTTTATCATGAATTAGAAGAAATGCACCAACAGCTCTTACAGCTTGAAATTTAACTTCGTAGGCTTCAGTCGGTGCAAGACTCTGCATCAGCATTTGTTTGATCAAGTCTAGGTAGTTATTTTGTTGATTGCCAAACACCCCTGGGACACTTGTGAACATCTGAAGGGCTGCTTCTTTGAGGACGTTATTTGGTGCATTAGCGCATTGAAACAGAAACTGTTTTAATAAATATCTCTGTTTTAGGGGGGCCTTACCTGGAGAAATTCAGGCCATTGGTTGTTTCCATCGTCATCAATTAAATTCCTAGCTACTTCAGCAGCAACCTCGCAGACTTTGTGTCTGAGTTGCTCAGTTTGGTCCTGTTGGATAGCAAGTAGGACTTGTTCTTTGAGTTGCGCCTGACTCGCTGGTGGCAATTTTGGGAAAAAGTCCAAGAATTCGTTGGCGAAAAGCCTGCGGAGGAGCACAGCCGACATTTGTCGTGCCTCGTCACCAAGACTCGCATTGTGAATAGCCCCCAATAACTGACCGATTTTTTCTTCCACAGGCAGGTTGTTGTACACCTCCTACGGAACAGATAAGTCACTTTTGGCGCCCTTTTTCTCTAAAAATAACTTGACAAGATTTATGAACTGCAAAAAAGGAGGAATTTAGACATGTGGTAAAAAATGACCAAATAACTCCATGATGATTCATAGTCCAATTTTATGACTGTTAAGGGCTATGCTGCGAATACACGTTGTTGTAACCAAGTTTCGGGTTAATTTTACCTTAAAATAACACATGCCGCGCACAAATTTTACTTATTTAAGAAAGTTTTAAAGTAGGAGAATTGTTTACGTACCTCAGCTTGAGTCCGAATGTTATTATCAGTGGACAAAAGGGTTGATAATATTTGGTAAAATTGCTCTTGATCGGCGGCCATGGCGCCTCAACATGAAAGAACACTGACAACTGAGTCTTGCCAACTTAAAAAAATAACCAGACTCAGAGAACCACAAACTTTAAGATTTTTTAGTTTTATTCAAACAAAAAAACTATTTTATTTTTTTTATTTAATAATATCAACAAACCTTAACTGTAGCATTGTAGTAAGATTTAGCTTAATCATTTCTTAGATTTAGTTTAGGGGTCTTCACTGTTTTATGTTGGCCAGTTTGTCATTTAAATTTGACAGCTGATGTTAGCAAAACACGTGGAGAAAAAATAATTTATTTAAGAAGTTATTTAAAGTAATACAATTAGAGATTGGAAGGTGTTATTAAAAATCTTGTTTTGTAGATGCCAAAGGTACGTTCTGCTGGGGGCGCCCCCCGAAAACAGGGCTTCAACAAGTCCAACCACTCGATGAACCCCGAGCGCCCCAAAGAGGGTCTTAAGGGGGTTGCAAAGGTGCGCTCGAAATCAACAATCAAGCGGTTGCAAATGTACCGGAATTTTAAAGCGAAACGTGATAAAACCGGAAAGATTTTAACTCCTGCTCCATTCCAAGTAACTCCCTCAAATTTGCGTTATATTAGTTAAATATTCTTTTTAAGGGGCGCTTACCGTCAGGGACTCAAGCACGAGTTGAGCCAAACCAGAAATGGTTTGGTAACAGTCGTGTCATCTCTCAAAATGCCTTACAAAAATTCCAGACTGAGTTAGGTGCTGCTGTTAAAAACCCTTATCAGATGGTTATGAAGCCGACTACTCTGCCAATTACTTTACTCAACGAAAAAGCAAAGAATGCAAGAGTTCACCTGTTGGATACTGAAAGTTTTGAGAGTGTTTTTGGGCCGAAAAAAAGTAGAAAACGGCCAAATCTGGCAGTAAGAGGGTTAGAGGAACTGTCGAAAGCAGTTGAGGAAAAACAGGAGAAGTACAGTGATGAGAAAGACTCAAATATTGTAAGAGACGATGAAGGAGTCAGAGATTTACCAAGAGATTGGGTTATGGCAGCTGGTCAGTCTAAAAGAATCTGGAACGAGTTGTATAAAGTTGTAGACAGTTCAGATGTTTTACTTCAAGTGTTAGACGCACGAGACCCAATGGGGACCAGGTCGTCTTATTTAGAAAAATATTTAAAAACTGAAAAACCTCACAAACATTTAATTTTTATTTTAAATAAAGTTGATTTAGTACCAACTTGGGCTACGCAGAGATGGGTGGCTATTTTAAGTAAGGAGTACCCAACTGTTGCTTTCCATGCTAGTATAATGCACCCGTTTGGTAAAGGGGCCCTAATTAATCTTCTCCGACAATTTGGTAAGGTCCAGGAGCCCAGTAAAATTAGGCTTCAGTTTCGGACCAAGCTAGATTTTTTTTAAACATTTATTTAGATGTCCTAAATATTTTATTAAAAATGCTTGTGATTTGAATCATGGGTTTTGATTTTTTATAGGGCGGATTGTGGTTTTTTGGAAATATAAATATCAGTTGTAGTCTTACTATGTGACAGTTTGAGGAAGTATCTAATTTAAAACCTTTTTTTATATCAACTTACATATTATCTTAATTTTTTCTATTGTTATGGGTTAGGTTTTGAAATGAAACTATACCTATAATCACAACAGTTTTGCTAAAACGGAGAAAGCTTTTTGCCTAATTTTACTGGGCTGCCAATTATTTTTACGATTTTATTTATCAATTTTTTTGTAGCTAAATTGCATATTGACAAAAAACAAATTTCCGTTGGCTTTATTGGTTACCCAAACGTGGGAAAATCCTCAATTATTAATACTTTAAGAAGCAAAAAAGTGTGTAAAGTGGCTCCAATTGCTGGTGAAACAAAAGTCTGGCAGTATATTACACTAATGAGACGAATTTATCTCATTGATTGTCCTGGAGTTGTTTATCCTTCAGCTGAAACTGATACTGAGAAAGTATTAAAAGGTGTTGTAAGAGTAGAACTTGTAAATAATCCTGAAGATTACATTGAGGCTGTTTTGGAGCGTGTTAGAAGAGAGTATTTAGTAAAAACTTACAAAATTGAAGACTGGACGAGTGCTACAGATTTTTTGGAAAAAATGGCATACAGATCTGGAAAATTACTAAAAAAAGGCGAACCTGATATTGGGATTGTTGCAAGAATGGTTTTGAATGACTGGCAGAGAGGAAAACTTCCGTTTTATGTTAGTCCTCCCGGATTTGAAGAGCCTTTGAAAGACAAGGAAGAGACTGATTTAAGTGTTGTACAGGATTATAACAAAATCAGAGTTGGCTTGGATTATGAAGGAGAGGACGTGAAAGAATTAGAACCGATTAAAAATATAGAAAAGGCGATTGTGGAAAAAGAAGAAGAGGAAGAAAAAGAAGAAATTCAAGATAATGGAAATGAATCTGATGACTCGTCAGATTTGAGTAATATTTATTCAGATATGGAAGATTCAAAGGAGTACGCAGTGTCAACAAGTGGTCCATTTGCTGTTGAGTATATGTCAAAGAAGAAAGGCAAAATTGAAGAGCTTGGGCTTGGTGGGAAGAAATTGACAAGTAAGCAAAGAAGAGCGATAGACAGGGCACATAAAAGGAAGAAAGTTGGTAGCAACTTCTATGAAGTTGCGAATGTTAAAAATAGGAGTTACAGGAAGAAACATACGAAAAAAAGTAATGTGTAATTATTATTTTTTTTAATAAAATTGTGGCGTGACCGCCAGATTGTGTTTTTTGTTGAGTAAAAATTTTATGAAAATCTTTTTCGTAAAATACTCAAAATTTTGTGGAAAATTTCACGAATTGACAGCATTGTGTTTATGTCTAAGAATATTCCGTTAGTTGTTACTTGTGCCGCCAGAGTGCAATCACGCATGGCCCACTTGGTAATAATAAATTTGAATTTTTAGTAATTTTAGTTGTGTAATGTTGGTACTGAACTGATTAAATGTCATTACTTTTTGACAGTTGTTTGACAAACAAGTATGATTCATATTAATCATATTTATTTTTAATTGTGAAATCAACCAAAAAACACTGAAAATGTTTTCAAACGGCCCTAATTACACAAAACTAAAAACAAACTTGCGTTTGGTAATTGCCAGACTCAAATTATTGGAGAAGAAGAAAACTGAGTTAACGGAAAAGTCTCGTAAGGAAATTGCAGATTTTATAGCTGTTGGAAAAATCGAACGGGCAAAAATCCGGGTTGAACACATAATTAGGTAACTATTTATCTAATTTTTAATCTTTCCATGATTTAGTTAATTTCTAGAGAGGATTATCTAGTCGAAGCAATGGAGATTGTTGAAATGTACTGTGATTTGCTTTTGGCTCGTTTTGGTTTGATTACAAACATGAAAGAGCTTGATGAGGGCATTGCGGAAGCCGTTTCAAGCCTGATTTGGGTAGCCCCCAGACTCCAGTCTGATTGTCAAGTAATTCAATTCCAAGGCTTTTCTTTTTGACCCGTGACTAACTTTCTAATTTCAGGAATTAAAAGTAATTGCCGACTTGTTAACAGCAAAATACGGCCAGAATTACGCCGAAGCGTGCCGAATTGAGTCAGTTGAGACAATAAGCGAAAAACTCAAACACAAACTATCAATTCAGAGCCCTCCTAAGCTACTTGTTGAAAAGTACGTAATAGAAATAGCCAAGTCCTACAACGTCCCATATGAACCCGATCCACAAATAATGGAAATGGAAAAAGGTACAACAGCGACAAAAATTTATGTTTGGTGACTCTATTTTGTAGGAAAAGACGCACTTTTGATTGATTTATCTGATAGAAATAATCTGGGAGGTGGTAGTGGAGGACTTCCGGCACCACCTGGATTTTTCGGATATCCACAACCGCCACCGCTGCCTCCTATGACCATGATGGATACACCACCAGCAGGCTCTTTCGGTTATCCAGTAAGTTAAAGGGAAAAATAAAATTTTGTTATAAAGTAATTGTTTTTAAAGCCCTTGAAAGATCAAAATTGGAACTCTCCAAGTAATCCAAGTGCGCCTCCACCGGCATTTTCTTATAATATTCCGCCAGGGGATGAAGGAAAGGAGTCAAACACTGATTTTATGGTAAATGAATTTAAATTTTGTACATCTAAAAAAATAGTAGAGGTAGAGAATTTAGTTTTGAAAAGTTTCGACTTGTTATTAATTTTTAATGTGGGTGTGAAAATGAACAAAGAATTAGATTATTTTAGCGACGTTTTGTTTCTAAAATGAGCCTTCTTCAGGCGAATTATAAAATTAAACTGCTTAAATTAGCGAGTGAAACAATGTATTTTATGGACACAATTTTTTCTCGTCACTTACACATTTTAATAATTTATGATCGGCCTGAGGAAGGTTTAATTCTGAAACGAAACGTTACTCAAATAAATAACAGCTTTTTTGTCGTTCACACACCCAATTTATCATTTAATAATTTGTACAACTTGGAGAAAAGTATATCAACATGTTTCAGCTTATTTTTAACCAAAAAGTTTTTTTTTGTAAATTTTCTTTTATTATTCTTTTTATCTCTTTGCTTATAGGATAGTTTACCGACTTATAACATGGTCTGTCCCCGTAATAACCTGCAGGTAAAGCTCTTTTTTCTTTATTTTTTATTAATTTAATAAGCTGAAACAATGGCGTCGTTTTTTAAAGAAAAAAAATTCAGTTTTGTAATATTGATTTTAGGACAGCAAAGTTCCGCCTGGTGATAATTTCCAGGTAATTTTTTTCTTAGCTTTATAGCTACATAAATCACGTTAGATTATCACAAATGGGATGTTTTATGTAATAACAAAATCATTTAGTTGCAAAAACTAACTTCACAATTGCTTGAATAAAGGCACAGACATAAAAATTATTATTTTGCAGTGCCGGGCTGGTATATTAGGGGCCCACCAATTTCTAAACATTTAAAATACAAATCAGTTGGCAATGTTGGCAATTCTGAATTAGTAACTTTTAGCTAGGAATAGGAAATGTCAAAACAGCTAAATTTATTAATTACAGGTTTGCCAAAAAACTCAGCCATTAACAAACACAATATACATTATGCTCTTACGTTTTGTTGACAGTTATTTGGCCTATATTATGGAGATTATTACGTAACTAGTGATGTAATGATATTGATTTTTGAATGTTTATAAAACTCAAATTTATTAACATGTCAAAAAATAGTTTAAAATTTCATTCATATTTAACAATATTTTAAAAGTTTAATCATTAGTCAAATCTATTAAATCACTTGACGACTCGGTCTACGACCTCATCTGCAATTTTTGTCTCGTTTTTTTTTAATTTGCAACTATAAAAAATTAAAATTTTATAATTTTTTGAAGGGCTCTAATACTTTAATCCGGCACTGCAATTTCGGCCAGGAAAAAACGCTATATTTTGATTCACAGAATAACGATGAGCCTCAAAAACCAACTCCTCAACAAAAATTCAGCGACAACAGTTACAATCTCCCTGAATTGCCTTCGGTGCCGTCAAATGCGCCCCCATCGCCTGACGCATCAGAAGATATTGATTTTGACGATTTAACCAGGAGATTTAACGAGTTAAAAAAGAAGTATTAAGTGATAAAGTGCTAAATAGTTATGGGTTAATTAGGTGCATATTATTACACACAAATAATATAATTATTGTTTTCTAAACTTTATTAAATTATATTTATTCACTAAATTTTGTATCTGTCCCCTGGTAGTCCCTTACTTTGTCCCAAATGTTCCAATTTAAAAGTACAACCAGCTGGTGGATACGGGATTTTACCATTTTCGGCCATTTTGGCACTAGTGACATACAAAACGTCCAAGTTTTTATTGCCCCAGGTTAGTGCAGTGATTTGCGATGTGGGCATTTGAATTTTTTTCAGTAACTGACCAGTCCTTGGATCAATTTTTAAAATGAGTGAACCAAAAATAACAGCTAACCATAAATTCCCATCGGTGTCGATTGTTAAACCATCTGGGGAACCGCCAATACAGCTGCATTCTAATTTAAAAACTGTTGTTTTATTACCTGAAAATTTGCTTTACAAGCAGCTAAAATTTGTAGATGCCTACTGGAATGTCTAGACAAATACCTAAAAAAAATTAAATGGTGCACTGACAGTCTGTCTCAGAAGTAGGTTTAAAAACTAGAGGATGTGGCAGGAAAAAAAAACATATTACGGGAAAAAAAGATGTTTAGTAGCGTCAGCTCGAAGTGGAGGAGCGTGTACAGTACCAATTTTTTTTTGAATTTGTCTGGACAGTGTAGTAGACTCTCTTATAATTTTGTATTTTTACTTATTTCGCCACTTTCGCCATCATAATCAAAAGCAGAAATGGCTGGAATTAATGTATCAACATAATACATTTTTTTCTCGTTTAAATCAAACGCAATTCCATTTGAAATTCCCACTTCTTTGAATTGTCTTTTGAGTTTTCCTTGAGATAAGGTATAAAGTGCGCCTTGTTTTGGTACAGTTTGGCCATTGATTTGTGGTCCCATAGTACCTGCCCAGAGACGTCCATATGGGTCCACTTTGGCTCCATTTAGCCGGTTTTTTGCTAGTTTAGGGTTACAGTCCACTTCTTCAACGATATCACATGAACAAACGCTTTCACTCATTCCATCCCATCGAAGAAAAACAATTTTCCGTCCAAGACCAGCTATAAAAATGTCGGGTTTGCCTTCGACGGGAAATGCAAAAGCTAGAGGCTCAGTTCCTGGAATTTTTTTTATAATTTCGGGGTCTTAAAGGGAAAAAAGGAGTCGTACCAACTTGAGCGTGGGTTACTTTTTCAGTTGATGGTCTGTATCTGTAAATGGTGGATTTGGGGACGTCTACATAGTAAAGATTTTGGGACTGGTCGTCCCAATGGATTCGGGTGCCCACTTCTAGGTTGTCCCCGATTTGAGTTATTCGGACCATGGACTCAATTTGTTGACATGACGTCTGTCAAAAAGGAAGTGAAATTTAAATCTCCCGCGTTTGCCAACAGCTGAGAATGAAATTTTGAGTGGTAACACTGCTACAAAGCAGGGCTTTTCAGGAGTTAACGTAAAATTGTTAAAAATGTACAAATTCTGCCAAAAATGAAAAAACTATAATAAACAAGAGCAATTTTAGAAGTTGAAATCTGACGGTTTTAGGAGATAAAGAGAGCTTGAAATATGGCGTTTGGAAGAAATAGAATATGAAACACGACAATTAAAAGAAAGAGGAGAATTCAAGGAACGATTAGAAGAAAAAGAAGTGTTAAAGAACGTTCTAGAAGGATAAAAGACGATTCTAAAGAAACTTGAAAAACAATGATTGGAAAGAAAAGAAGAACAAAAGAATATGAAAAAGCTAGAGGTTCAGTTCCTGGAATTTTTTGATGATTTCGTGGTATTGAAAAGAAGTGGCGAGTCGTACCGACTTGAGTGTGGGTTACTTTTTTAGTTGATGGTCTGTATCTGTAAATGGTGGATTTGGGGACTGGTCATCCGTATGGATCCAGATGCCCACCTCTAGGTTGTCCTTGATTTGGGTTATTTGGACCATGGATTCAATTTGTTGACATGACGTCTGTCAAAGAGGAAGTGAAATTCAAATTTCCCGCGTTTGCCAACAGCTGAGTATGAAATTTTGGGTGGTAACCCTGCTAGAAAGCACCGATAGAGCGTGAGTGCACTACGCACAAAACAAAATGACACGGAAAGCGTAAAAAGAATGAACAGTTTTAATCACAGTTATTTGTTATTACATAACGTCAAAAATTGACGTAAAGTCTGACACTTCTTGACGTAATGCTGCAAAAATAAATCAGATTTTGTCACTCAAATTAGGTCAAGTGTAATTTAACAAATAAAATCAGCTTCTAAACCAGTTACATAATAATTAATAACAATCTTTACCTGTTTGTTATTATACATCGTAAATATTGACTCAAAACCACAACCAATTATTACATTTATCACCTCGGCTAATCTTTATTTACGTTTTTGTTTAAAAATTCAATTGATAAATATGTAAAATAATCCCACTAATAAACCAACCGAGAATATATTTCAGGGTCAGTGTTATCAAGTCTATCACTGTGTTTAATTCCAATCATCACAGTGAAAGGAAAAATATGGCACCGGTCATAGAACGAGTTGTAGAGAGTGTGGAACTTGGTGAAGGCCCCCATTGGGATGCGGCAACCCAAAGTCTCTACTTTGTGGATATTTTCGGAAAAGCTATCCACCGGTATGTCCCAAAAACCAAAAAGCATACCAAAGCTGTGATTGGTGAGTCATACCATTTACAATAACGTGTACTAAAATACCATCAAATGTAGAAACAAATCACGTGTCGCTAATAATTCCGGTCGAAGGCGAAAAAAATAAATTTGTGGTAACAATAGGCAGGCAGTTGGTAACATTAAAATGGGATGGAGAGAGTGATAAAGTGACCGAAATAACAAAAATTGGCGAAGTTGATGACCAGTCTGATACCCTTGATAATAGGTTCAATGACGGGAAATGTGACCCTACAGGAAGATTATGGGCAGGAACAATGGGTGGTGAACCAATCAACGGTCAAGTTAAGCCGAATAAAGGAGGATTATTCAGTTTAGGGCCCAATAAACAAATTAAAAAACATCTGAGCAATGTATGGATCTCGAATGGACTTGCATGGAATCAGGATTTGACTAAAATGTATTATATTGATTCGCCCAAAAGAACCATTGATGAGTATGAGATTGATATAAAACACGGAACTTTATGTAAATAATTAATACAAAAAAAATTTTTATTAAGTTAATTTTGTAGCAAATGGTCGGTCTATTTTCACATTGGAAAAACACAATATTCCCGGATTTCCAGACGGCATGGCTATTGACACCGATGGGAATCTCTGGGTGGCTGTTTTTAATGGTTACAAAGTTATTAAAATTGATCCTCGTAAACCGGAAACTCTGTTACAGACAATTGAATTTCCAGCAAAACAAGTATTTCAAATTTAGAAATTTTTCCAAAATACAGTAACAATTTTAGGTGACTTCGGTTGCTTTCGGGGGACCGAATTTAGACGAACTCTACGTCACTTCAGCTTCTTTCACTGTAGATGGGGTAGAACTCCCACCCCCGGACCATGGGGCCACATTCAGGGTTACAGGAATTGGGGCTAAAGGGTTTCCAGGAGTTAACGTAAAATTGTAAAAAAATGTACAAATTCTGTCAAAAAAAAAAACTTAAATAAACATGTTCAAATTTAACTTTGTGTATTATTACATCAAGCTCTGAAGGACGAATAATAAAGTGTCTGAAACGTTGACTCGAGTTACGTTTTAAACTAAAAGACGGTTCCATATTTTCATTAAATCAGTTATTAGTTAAAGCTCCATATAACTACCATAATATGGGAGAAATGGAGAAACGAAGAGTCGAAGACCATGAAAAATATAACAATATTCTGTAAATGGGAATGTAAAATTTCAGGAAACTACTTTTAGAAGAAGAAGAACAAAAGAAGGTTCAAAAATGCAAGAAACAATTCTGAAAAAATGGAAAAAGATTTTGAAAGAGCTTGATAAACAGGTGGTAGCGTTTGGAAGAAAAAATATAAAAAACGACGATTAGGAAAGTAAAAAAAATTCTGTAAGAAATTGAAATACGTCGGTTAGAAGATAAAGAACAACATGAATAAAAAAAAGGTTTTGTGTAATGGAAGAAACAATGCTGGAAGAGCTTGAAATATGGCGTTTGGAAGAAATAGAATATGAGAAACAGTTAAAAGAAAGAGGGGAATTCAAGAAACGATTAGAAGAAAAAGAGGAGTTAAAGAACTTTTTAGAAGGATAAAAGTTGATTTTAAAGAAACTTGAAAAACAATGATTGGAAAGAAAAGAATATGCTGGAAGAGAAAAGGAAAACTATAAGGTGTATGATTAGGAGGAAAAAGTAAAAAATACAACTAAACATAAAAGAAAATTTTTGAGAGAGCTAAAAGTACTTTTCAGATTAACGGTACGCATTAGAAGTGAAAGAGGAATTCGATAGAAGTTTAAAAACATTTGGAGAAAAAGGTCGATGAAATAGAAATGGAAGTCAAAGAAAAGGTAAAAAAAAGGTGAGTAATTTGTATTCAGTAGAAGAAAAATAAGACATTTTTATGACCACTTTTTATTCTGAACAGTTTGATACACACATTTTAAAATAATTATTTCAATCCACCTGGTTTTTATTGGAAATTTTCTTTTTTAATTTCGTTGTAAGTTAATTTCTCGTTTTCCCAACGGGTCAGCCATCTATCGATATCTGCCAATTCTTTATCTTTATCCGCACCGTAAAATTCTTCTGATGTTCCTGTAAGCATACATAAAAAAACATTTATATGCAAGGCAGTTTATTTAATATCAGTATCTTTTTCTCTGCCTGCGTAGGTATGATTCTATGATTCCAAGGCAGAAGTTGACATCACAAACTGATGTCAATACATTATGTTTTGCCTTGATACATTTTTAACAATGCAGACATACAGACGATAAGATTTTCTAAAGTTTAAAAACTATTGAAACATTTCAGCTTTTGCCACCGTCTATGAATTGCATGTTATTATTATTATTATGTTAAACCCGGCAAAAGAATAGGAATCATTTCAACAATTAATTTTTTTTTTATGTGAGTTGAAATTATAATTGATTAATTTTTTATACAAAAATTAATTGATAAATAATCCCTACGTCTTTTACACACCACTAACCCGACAGTATAAACTTATAGTCAGGCAAGACATCATTACGGATAAAATTATCAAGTAATGATGCTAAAAATAAATAAATAAAATGAAATGAGAAAGATGTAAGGAACGAATTTCCTTACTTGACGTCAAGCGTGACTACAAATCGCCTGCCACGCAACTTTGTTCTTGTTGTGTTAGTGTAGTGTTATTAATGTTAAAAAAATTTCTGACGATGTTGCATGTGTTCAAAAGTATTGATTTTTGAATTTCAATTATTAAGTTTGAATTTAATTTTAATAATTTTAAATTTTTATTAAGAGTTTTTGGTACAATTCTAGTAGCCGACATAATCATTGGAAATATTTTAACTGTCTGCAGGTTCCATAAATTTTTGATTTCGTCAGCAAGTAACATGTATTTTGACATTTTTGTAGTGTATGTTGTGTGTATATTGTGTGAATTTGGAACCGCAATGTCAATCAAGTATGCCAGTTTGTCGATCTTTGAAATTAAGATTATGTCTGGACGGTTAGCAGTTATGTTTAAGTCAGACAATATAGTTCTATCCCAATATAATTTATAATTATTATTTTCAAGATATGGCTTTGGTTCGTATTTGAAATAAGGTGACTTGTTTTCAATTAAACCTGAATTAAACGCCAATTCTAAATGGATGATTTTAGCCATATCATCATGTCTTTTTTTATATTCTGTTTGCGTCAACACAGGACAAGATGAAATAATATGTTGAATAGTTTCTGGTTGAGATGAACAAATTCTACATGAATCATCGTTTTCATTTTTAATTATAAATTTATTATAATTTTTTGTTTTAATGACCTGATCTTGTATTGCAAAAATAAATCCTTCTGTCTCAGGGTGAATGTTAGACTTTGTCAGCCAGATGTGTGATGCCTCTTTGTCAATGAGAGGATCATCAAGCTCTTTGTAAAACCTACCATGAAGTGACTTTTTTTTATAGTATTGATTAATAATTTTTCATCAAAATTAATTTCTTGTAACCTAAAGTCACTAAGGTTTAAGGGTGTATAATTATAGTCACTTAAGCATATTGATTTAAACAAAAGGTTTTCCTGGCTACGTTCAAGAAAATATTTCTTTAGTAAATTAATCTGTTTGTCATGGAGATTTTGTAAGTTTAAAAAACCACGGCCACCATTTTGCCGTGATAAAGAAAATCTTTCAATAGCTGATTTTGGATGGTGTTTTCGGAATTTGGTAAATAAAGTTCTAGTTTTTATATTTAAATTACTAATATCTGTTTTTGACCATTTATTTAATAATACCAAAGGAGTAAGTCAATACAGGTACAGCAAATGTATTTATAGCTTTCATAATATTTTTACCATTTAGATGTGTCTTTAATATTTGTTTAGATCTTGATACAAATTCGTTAAAAAGTTTTTCTTTTATAATATTGTGAGGTATGTGATTAGATTGTTGGAAACCTAAATATTTATAAAAGTCACCCTGATCAAGATTTTCAATGACCTCATTATTTTGAGTAGTGTAATTTATGTTTTTAATTTGGCCACGATTAATTGCCAAAATCTTACACTTATCTACACCAAAACTCATGCCAATATCTTGTGAAAAATTTTCAGTTAATTTTAATAATAGTTTTAGTTGTCGTTCTGTAGATGAATATAATTTAATATCATCCATGTACATAAGATGAGTGAGTTTTGATTTTGTTTGACCATTATTTTTGATATTAAATCCATAGCCAGAAGAGTTTAAGATGTCAGAGAGTGGATTAATTGCTAAACAAAACCATAAAGGACTTAGGGAATCTCCTTGAAAAATTCCTCTTTTAATAGCAATTGGTTCTGATTTTAAGTTAATATTATTTAGTGAAATATTCAAAGTTGTTTCCCATGATTTCATGATATATTGTAAAAAGGTGATTATGGTGGGATGTATTTTATAAATTTTTAAGATGTTTATTAGCCAAGAATGTGGAACTGAATCATATGCTTTTTTGTAGTCTATGAAAGCTGAATAAATATTTCTATTACATTTACGAGCTTGTTCCATAATTACACTATCTATTACAAGTTGTTCTTTACATCCAAATGATCTTTTTATACATCCTTTTTGTTCCTCATTTATTATGTTATTTTGTAAACAATACTCATAAATAAGGGTTATTATGCAAGAGGTCAAAATTTTATATAATGTTGGAAGACAAGTTATTGGTCTATACTTTGATGGGTTTTGGGTGTCATCATCTTTAGGTTTGAGGAAAGTGACCCCATGAGTTAAAAACTGAGGAAATGTGTTGGGATTTTTAATGAAATTGTTGAAGTGCCAAAGAAGTCTGGAATGAATACAAGTGAATTTTTTTAGCCAAAAATTATGAATTTTATCAATTCCAGGGGCTTTCCAGTTATGAGATTTGTTAATCGTATCGATTAAGTTTTGATATAAAATCTCAAAGTTGGTCATGTTATTCTGATTTACAGTTTTTGTTTTAATAGAATTTATCCAAGAGGCAGATGTGTTAAAATCTCTGTCTTTAGACCAGGTATGTTGCCAGAATGAAGTAAGTTGTTTTAAGTCTGGAGGTCCATTATTAGATTTTTGTGGACGATTTAAATTTCTATAAAAAATTTTCTCATTGTTACAAAACTGTAAATTGTGATACTTTCTAAGATTGTTTTCTTTATATCGTTTCAATCTTTTTGAATATAAAGATAATTTCTGTACTAAAGTATCTTTAATTTCTAGGAGAGTAGAATTAATAAAGTTTCATTCAAAATGATTTAAAAGATTCAAAATAAATTTTTATTTTGGTCTATGCATTGCATCTTAGTTATATTATAGACATACATAATATGTATTTTGTACGAAAATTTCAATTAGGAAAAAGTCACATATAGAGTTTTGCTTTGGAACCAAGATTTTACCTACTGATAATATATTCCAACTAAAAAAAGTAATATACCTCATCAAAACAAATAATTCTTTTAATATATGGTATCTCTTTCATGGAAGGTAATTTTCTTTCAATTTCGGCCATTTCTTCTATTCGCAGTAACATTACCACCCTTTCATTGTCCTCAATCTAGAACGAAAGGATTTTGCTGCGGAACTGACGGTAATATGGCCACTTCAACATTTTCTGCAACAAAAAAGAAAATAGTTATTTAATATTCACACTATAACGAAAACTTTTTTTTTTAAGAAACTGAAGGTAATAAATTCAGAGGCTAAAAAGCCAAGGTGATAAATTGGATTGTTTAATTTCCTGGAGGTATATAAATTTTTGAGTTGTTCAGATCCATTGCGAGTAGGTTGGTTGTGAGTCGGTAGATCCTGTTAGTAGGTTGGTTGTCTATCATTTAATATAATTTAAATTTTTAAATTTGTTATACCATGTATTGTTATTATTTTATTTGTTTTGTATCTATACATTGTATCTATATATTTGTTTTATCTATATTGTAAATTGACTTGTTGCATTAAGGGGAGTATGGAGGTAATTTCTCTTATGGGAATTCCAATGTAAACACGCGAATCTGCAGCACTTTTATTTATAACAATATTATAATGAGATTTAGTACAATGATTCTTCTAATTATTAACTACAAAATGACTGGAAGCGATTTTAAAAAAAATGTTTACAAATAATATAAAATAATTATTAAAATTTAAGATCAACGAAATTAAAAATTTAAAAAAATCAAAATGTAGCTCATGTTATTACAATACTCATAGCGAAAACCGTTTTTAATTTTTTTGATAAATAAACGAGCTACACATTCGCGCATTTACATTGGAATTTCTATACTAGAGAAATTCGTCCATACTCCTCTTAAATATTTATCCTTTGTTGACTGAGGCCATCTTTAGGCCTATACGTAAATCAAAAATTGAACATGCTCTAACTTATCTAAAAATAAAATATGGTGAATTTTGTACAATTACACAGTGCAGTGTAACTGATATTTTAGTAAGTATTAAAATAAAATTATAACAATTTGATAATTTCTTATAGGCCTGAAGATGGCCACAGAATAGTGATCGAGACATGTAGCGCATTTAAATAATAAAACATGAGAGTAAACTCCAAGTTTCAAATTGTTCACTTGTAAGTACGGTTACTTTTTTCACTTTTGCTTATTTGATTTATAAATTAACGAATTTTTGTGAACGGGTCTATTTTGATACAAAGCATCAAAGTGGTTAATTAAATTTTTAAGCAAATGTGACGTTTGTTTTTAATTAACATTTTGATATTGTAGCACTTATTTTCTTATAATTTATGAGAGTATCGTAAATTCTATTCAAAAAGGGCCCCATCAAAGTGGTTGTTTTTTGAAGTTTATGGTATTCGTCATAAAATTGACACACTATTGTAGAAGTTTGAAAGTTAAGGCAGTTGGTAAGAAATTTCCAGGTCATAAATCTAATTGTTAAGGTTTTAGCCGGGGATTTATTACTACTCCAACTTATCAAGTCATGTTAGTCAAAGTCTAATATTTTTGTTAATAATAAATTTGTTATTTGTTAGACATTTTTGATCAGTTGATGTAAAAAATATATAATATATAAATTTCATATTTTTTCCGTGTTTTAAGAGGTGTTTTTGGGGTGCTGATATAACTACATAACTAATAGGATTCACACGGTATATTATAGATATAATAATAAAAAAAATGTTTGATAAAAAAAAGTTTCAAGAGTGATTACAGGACGCAGCGACGGTAAAACAAAGTGAAATTACCGAATTAATTTCAAATTTTAATGTGAAATACTACTGTTTTGCCTCAAACTATGCTAAAATTGTGGTGGGTTAGGTATTTGAAAAATGAATTTTAATTGTTAAAAAAAAAAAATAACTAAGTTACGATCAAAAGAATTCCAAAACGTCTTTCAGACGGAAATAAACGGATTGTTCTAAAATAAAATGTCGAATTAACTTATTGAAATTTATTATTGATTGATAAATTGACTGAAACACTAAGGGTTTATTCAACGGAAATGCAACCAGCCACAAGTTATTTTAAAATGTAATAAATGGCTTAATTTTTACAACAAAAAATGTGATATCTTGAAACAGCTAGAAGACATTATTTGCTTTCTTTGTAGTAGTAACTTATCGTTCATAAACTTTTAAAAAATACATTTTAACGCAGTTTATTATGAGCTTTACTAACGCATACGTAATTATCACGCTAAATGTTTAATACATAATTTTTAATCTCGAAAAAAGTGTTAATTATAAAATAAACTTTAAAGAATCGGCGTACATCTTAAATTTATCATTTTGTTAGTTTGTTAACAATATATTTGTTTTTAAAACTGAGCGTTAAAGATTTGTGCAATACTTACAGAACTCTGGAACGACACACTGCTGACTGCTGATGCTGAGGTTCACAGGAAAGAAAGACTTAGATGTTAGATAGGATAGGGTAGACTACAGAGGCGACACACGAGTGTATCACTTTTCATTGGTTGGTACGGTCACCAATCACCATGCGCCGTCCGTGGGCTAAATACATGCGTTTGATTATGATTGCTCCGTGTGTCGGGTGTGTCGCCTCGGTCACCAATCACAATGCGCCGTCCGTGGGCTAAACTAATGCGTTTGATCCGTGTGTCGCCTCTGTCTTGTTATAGTCTCTGTAGGGTAGACTTGGTAATCAGCAACGACTGGAGTCTACCGCGCAAGTCAATAACATATAGGGTGACTTTGAAGTATGTTTGGGCAATTTAAGGCTAGTCAGACCCCCCTAGAAATTTTTCTATGACATTTTTTTTGTCTTTAAATATGTATTTTATTAATGTATTATACATCAAAAGACGTGTTTTTTAATTGCCTAGGGCGCTTAACTATTGCCATAAATGACAAAAAAAGTACCATTGTTTTATTAAAAAAAAACGTGTGTTAATTTTTTCTATGACATTCTTTTAGGTCTAAATTTTGAGAAAATACTGTAATTTTTTTTTTGTAAATAGGTAATATAAAAATAAAGGGCGCTTAACTATTTTCAACTTTATTAATCAATTATTTATTTAAATATTGTTGCCAATATAAACAAATCAATATCTCATAATTTACAAAATCTTAAAATATCAAATTAAACTTACTTGTCTAAAAAAATATGCCGATATTATCACCATTTAATAATTTAAAAAAATCTTTTCAGTTTTAAGTATTTTTAATGTGAATTTACGTTAAAATTAGCGCTAAGTTCATAGGGTTTGCCGCCAGAGCGCGCACGCTTCGCAAGTATATTAAAGCAAAATCAGCTCGGAAATCAGGATAAAAGTCCTTTATTTTTACTTTTCGGTGTACAAGCGGCTGAAACTTTTATTAGATTATTCGAAATGGTCAACTACGACATTTTTTCATGGTTCAGATTATCAAAACTTGAAAAAAATCAAAATTCAGACTTTTTTAATATACGTGTTTTTTTATCTTTATACCGAGCTATCTCAGAAACCATAAGAGATATGGAGTTGATTTTTGTTGGGTTTGAATGCAAAAACTTGAGCGATTTTGGTTGTTTAATTGAAAGAATTTTATTTCCATTTTTAATATATTCTTTGATAACCTAAACTTGAACTTCCGGTGTTACGGTAATCAAGTGTAGACGATGCGAACAAAATTTTTAATATTACAGATAGACCTTTACATTAAGCGAAAGAAATTTAAAGAAATGATCTAGAAAGTTTTTAGTAAAGTCAGAATTAGATTATTTTTTGTGGATTTCAAGATATGATTTTTTTTAAACAATGACTCCCGGCATTGCTAGCGCATTGAAAGTTGGAAGGTTGTTTATACTCTAACGAATCATATATGCCGGAAAAAACTAATATTTTAATAATAATGGTATTAATAAGGTAAGTGTGTTTTTTAGCATTTATTCATCAAGTGCTATCATCACGTAAGAAGACGACTACGAATTTGATTACATTATGTTTAGTTTATACAGAAAAGAAATTTAAAAATTGTGTCATATTATGTTTTAATATAAATAAAAATAATAAAATATTTTTAATAATTATTTAATAAAATAAAATCTCTTAAAGGTAAGTTTCTACTTCTTCTCGAATCGACAATTTCGGAAGCAATGCCTTAAAATAAAAATCTTCTAATTTTGCAAACATTTCGATGCAAAAATTCTCATTTTTTTAAATTTCTTCTACGCTTATACCTTCTTCTGTATATAGGAAGAAAAAACCTTTATTAACATTTGTAATAGCCATTCGTCCATGTAGTTAATACATGTACAAATGTTTTTCTTTTAACTTAATTTTTCCGTGGTCTAGAGTGCAACAAGTAATTTTCTTTTGTTTTACAGCTTCCTCAGGTGTCAAGTTTCTGGCGCTATAAGGACATTTGACTTCAATAACTGCAGAACAATCATCTAAAAGTCTGTCTGGACTAGCAGCTAAAAACAGTTTATCCTTAAAAATTATGAGACCACACTTTTTCGTTCTTAAATTAGTAAACTGTTTAAATTTTTCAATAGCTTTTTCTTCGATTTCTTGTCCATATCTTGTGCTTATATTTCCTTTAAATGTGCCATATAATAAAGTTTCTACCAGTTTCTTTTAGGTGGTTGTTTTTCGCATACTACACACTTTTCCGAAATTTGATGCGGTCAAACGTAGTTTTCTTTCATTCATCCATAATTGCAAAAATGCTTGATTTCTTGTTTTTTCTTCTACATCTTCAAAATTTTTGGACGATAAGTTTTCTATAAATTTTTTTTTTCTTTTCAAATTCTTCTTGGTTTATGTCGGGTACTTCGTCGGAACATAAGCCATAACTGCTATCAGGCTCTGCAGATTTTTTATTTAACTTATAACGCCTAAAGTTCTCTCTTTTCCGTTGTTTAATAATCTTTTCACAATGTTTTTTCGTGTAAATACCTGCACCTTCTTTCACCAACTTTTTTTGTGATAAGCGCCGTGATTACTATTAAACGATAAGACAGCTCCTTCACACCTTGTTGCATAACTTCCTTTAAAAGAAAAATTTATCCTTTTTCCTCCAACAAATTTGCTTATAATTGAATTATAGCATTCCGCCATATTATTGTTGACATTCTGTAACAAACTCCAAGCGTTACCTGCCACTCTTTTATTTTTATTCATTATTTTATCAAAGAAATTATTCTGTTGTAAAATGTCAACAACATTAATTTCTCCATTTACTATTTTAATATAGCGTTTCTCTTCTGTGCAAAACGGTCTATTATTTTCGATACATCTTTTGTGTTCACCAAACACATGTAAGGGCCCATTGCTAATATCTTTTTGCAGTTCTATTACATTTTGATCAAACTGCATATCAGAATTTTTGCTCCAATATGCTATTGCTGAAGTAACAGCTATTCGTAATTTTTCTAGTTTGCTGCCTAAAATTTTTCTTTGTTCTACGGAAAAAGCAGTATTATTTTTTAATTCGTTAAGTTTTGAATAATAATTTCTTAAAACGTGGTTTTTACATTCTATTTTTGTAATATGAAATTGCGGTCCATATGGAGCAGCTTGCAAAACTTTTTTGTAAACGTTGCTGTCTCCATCCGCAATTAATTTTCCATATATCAAATTATGTAAAGCAATAGATTTTTTAAAACCCTCAACTATAACGTCCGCTTCCATAGAAGTTGATGTGCCATTATAATTTTTAAAACAAATATGATTATTTGTCGTTAATTTTTGATTTTGATCTTTGATTTTGTCGCAAACGGTGCAAAATTTATTGCGAACTCCCATGAATAGAAGTTTTTTGGTTTTTGCAGCAATAATGCAGGCTACTCCTGAAGAAGCATTATAGTTGGTACGATAACTGCGTTTACTCCAGGCACCATCTGCAATTACAGCAATAATCGCAGTTCCATCGGAATTGACACTTCCACATTCTAAGGCAAGTTTCCGTTCTTCGTCAGCTGCCTCCTTCATCTTTTCCCATGCTGCCTCCTTAATTTTTACTGCAACCGTCTCAGAATATCTGTTGAAACATTTATTTGACATAAACGGTACGTCTATTGATGAAAATAGTTCATCTGCTTGAGAATATCCAATTCCTACAGCAATTGACCCCGATATAGCCAGAACATTAACATTGTTTTCTTCTTCTGTATAGATGGTTTCTTTCTTGTTACACATTTTACAAACAAAATAAAAACGCTTCTTAGTCCTTGTTGCTGTTCACTTACAAGGTTCATATCCTTAAAACTGCAGTCAAAAGGGTGATGTTGTATATTTTTGATTTGCTCAAAAACATATTGAATGTTACAAAGTCTCCTACCAGTAACTGCAAACTCTTTTACGTTTACGGATTGGTCAATTTCAATCTCTAAATCCGAAGAAACAAATTCTGTAGGATCTTTACTAAACGAACAAGACGCATAATCTTCATGGTCCATGGAAACTAAGGAAATGTTGAGGTCAGAAATAGAATTACTTTCTTCGGATTTCTTGGAGAAGAAAGAAACGTTGGGGTCCGAAACTTCAGCAGTTTGTAGTACAAGCCGTTGTTTTAAATTATTTCGGTATTTACGACTTTTGCGTCTAATAGACAAAGTCCGTTTTTTTAAATCATGTTTGCCCATTGTTTGCAAAAAATTAAAGATACTATAAACCAAGAAATAACTTAAAAACTATTTTGCAATGCTGGCAAGATCAATCAATACAACAAGTTGTAGATAGCGATTTCAGATGGCCAAAATGATGCTTTACAAGACTCTAAAGGTCTCATCTGGTTATACCCCCATTTCAAAAATAAACGTTGCACTGCTGGCAAGATCAATCAATACAACATTTTGAACAATGTTGAAGAGACTAACGACAAATCAGATGAAGACAAAGAAGAAATTTGGCTTTTATTTTTTTTACATCAAAATATTTTTGTTTTAATAACATTTTATTAATTATCTTTTGTGGTTTATAATTATATCTATCAAATTACCTTCAAGTAAGTCATAAATAACTCATAATACTCGTATAGTTAGAATGTTAGGAGTACAAACGAAGAACTACTGTGCGAAAATGTACATATATTGAAGGCGTGTTGCGCGGAGCAGCGCGGCAAAGCCTTGTTTTAAAAAAATTATATTTTAGAAACCATTAGGTTTATTATTATAATTTATTTTAAAAAATCTTATTTAAAGTTTTGTTAATTCGAAAATGTACATTATATGGTAAAATTTTTAATAATTCACATATCTTCTCGCAGGTTGAAATTGTCAATGCACAATTTCGCAACAAGTGACTTTGAAGAGCCCTTTCCCAAAAACAAAAAACTTTTTTTAAAATTTCTTATTACTGTTAGATGCGCTCTGATTTTCTCTATAAGTGGACAATGTTTCAAAATTTTAGCTTAAATAATTAATTTATAAGCGTGATGTATGTTTTAAAAAACACGATTTTAGAAATTGTTGATCCGACATAAAAAACATAATTTTACAAAGTTGTGTCCTACTAAAAAAAGTTGTAGATAGCGATTTCAGATGGCCAAAATGATGCTTTACAAGACTGTAAAGGTCTCATCTGGTTATACCCCTATTTCAAAAATAAACGTTATTGTAGCCCGATTTTACTCCACTATTTCGCTTTACTACACTATATGACATTCATCAGGTCAAGCAAAGGTATTTCGGGTTGTCGAAACGATGAAATTCAGCGGGGCAGATTAGAACTCGCAGCTAGGGTCATACTAGCCTTAACCAGGCTGTAATACATAAGGCGTTCGAAAATTCAACCCGGGTTAGTAACCCGTCACGTGATCAAATCCGTCAGATCAGTGATGTGGTTTAGTTATTTTCGAACGACATAAACCCTAACCAATGATTTTGTCAAAACTTTAATCAAATACTTTTTTTCAAATAGGTCTCTTGATCAATCTCGATCTCTAACCCGAATCAGTAATCCTGAATAAACGAACTGGGGTCAGACAGTGAGGTTGAATAAACGAACGGTCAGATCCCTAACCCATCTGATCGAGTTGAATTTTTGTAAACGCCTATGATAAAATAAGTCGAAATAACTCAACTTGCTTTATACAAATGTTTATAGTTTTTGGGATATACCCTGTAGACACCTAAAAAACACTATTTTTGAGATACACGAAGTATGACAACACTGTTTTTTAGCAAAAACTTTAACATCGTCAATCTCCAAATCTCTATGCTTGAAAACAGTGTTGCCATACATCGTGAATCTTAAAAATAATGTTATTTTAAAAAAAGTTTTACAGGGTGTACCTGAAAAACTATTAACACTTGTATAAGGTAAGTTGGGTTATTTCGACTTCTTTTATTATGTACTATCAGCCAATTTAAAAATGTCGCGTCCATACACGAACCCCTGCTGTAGATTTTAGAAAATAATTTTCCAGAATTATTTTCAAACGTGTTGCCATTTGGCAATAGCCACTCGAGCGCTACGCGCTCTCGTGTCTGAAATTCTATCAAATTATTTTCAATTATTCTCACTCTCTTGAGGTATTACTACTGAGAATTTATTGTAGATTCCAAAAATATAAAAATAATAAAAATACAGTAAAACCCCGATTATACGTGCCTCGATTATCCGTTCTCTCGATTACCCGTGTAAAGAGTCCCAATTCACTTATCCGTGCCTTTCGTTTTTCAACCATCAATTTGCACTCGATTATCCGTGCCTACGTGACAAAAATCGCAAGATTCGCAGAAATAATCTAAATTAAACAAAATGTTTTGTGTATATTTAGACATTCTCGAGAAATTAAAAATGGATTTGCAATTTGCAGTTCATTTCAGTTTTATTTCTACTGTTATACAGAATGCACCATTTACCATGGCAACGAAAAAAATTTTTTATTTAATTAATAGAGATTTTATAACATAATATGTTTCCTAAGTTTCGTTATTCCATTAAAAAAAACTATTTATTAAAAAAAAAGGGTAAACCTAATTTCGCTTACACCCGGTATAATTACAATAAATAAGCACATTAATTTATGGGATTTTTCTTTAAAATGAATTTTTTTACTTGTGACGTTGTTCCTTCGTTATGAATTTTGTTTTCTGCTCTTATAATTGCTTTAGTTTTAATAATAAATTTTAAATTTTTTTTTGAGTTTTGTTGACGTTTTCTATCCCCACTTTAATTCACAATGTATCAAAAATTTGGCGCGTCTGTTCTGGAATACTTAAAAAACTACGTTTTTGTTTTAAGAATTTCAACCTGTCACATAGAGGGTGTTTTTAATCTTATGCATAAATTAAGATAAAGATTTAAAAAATGTTCTACAGCAACTTTTCTGTAAAATATGATCTCTGGGCCTAGCACAAAAGGACTTCATGTCTATTATTTACTAATGTGTTGCTATGACTGAAAGATTTTAGCTTCACAATTTCAGAAATCCAACCCAAAGTTATTGCGTTACAATTACTGCCCAGTGGCTCAAGCAAATATTATTATTTTTTATCCGTAAATTACCAAATCATTTACAAAATGAAATTTATCTGAAAACTGAGGCGATGTAAAGAATCTGCCTTAGACCAGAGTTTACGAGTTTGAGATGATTGTACTAGGGGATAATGGATTCGTTTATGGACGCGACATTTTCAAATTGGCTGATAGTACTATAGCTGATTGAATTTACCAAACATACTTCAAAGTCATTCTGTATAAGTCTATAAATTCAGTAAATTCACGTTTCTAAGGAGAGATTCGCTATTGTATTTACTTTACGCAAGGTCAAAAATAATTTATTTTACAATTTACCTAAACCAAAACAAAATACACAAATAATAAACTGAAGAGATCATTAATTGTTTTAAAACCAATATTGAATTTCTGGTCTACATATAGCAATAATTATGCTTTGACACTTAAAATCAGCTACTTGGCCGATTTGGTAAAAATTCGTGTCTCTTAGAAGGAAAATTACACATTTCTTATGACCACTTTTTATTCAGAACAGTTTTACAGCTTAAATCTAACCCCTGGCAACCCCTTGGCTCCTGTCTCTGTGATAACATAAGTAGCTC
Source organism: Tribolium confusum (assembly GCA_029207805.1). Lineage (NCBI taxonomy): Eukaryota > Metazoa > Arthropoda > Insecta > Coleoptera > Tenebrionidae > Tribolium > Tribolium confusum. The sequence goes on from JALGAY010000004.1 coordinate 7,397,302, forward strand.
CATGATCCGGGGGTGGATATTCGATTCCATCTGTCGTCAATTTAGCAGTGGTTACAAAAAGTTGGTCCATGTCAGGTCCTCCAAAAGCCAACGAAGTTACCTTTAACAAAATTTTGATTATTTCAATCTGCTAATGAGCTAATTTCAAGTTGAGATACTACCGGTATTATCTCAACTTGAAACTAAAGCCCATAAAAGTAGTTTTTAAATACTTGGTGAGCTGGTAATTTGATACTCTCCAATAGAGTTTGTGGTTTTCTCGGATCAATTTTGATAACTCTATCGCCTCCAAAATTAGCAATCCATAAATTTCCATTGGTGTCAATAGTCATACCGTCTAAGATTCCAGTACCATTTGCTTCTTTCAGCGAAAAAATACTTTTGCCATTTGCTGGAAAAGAAATTTTTTATTTGTTTTTATTGCTTTAAACATACAGATCAATCCGTTCTCCAGATCAAATTCGTATTGATCAACAGTGCTTTTATGGGAATCAATATAATAGAAAAATTTGTTGTCCATACTCCAAGCAAGTCCATTCGAAATTCCAACTTTTGTTAAATGAGTTTTTGCTTTTCCTCCACTTTCTAAACTAATAAACGATCCTTTATGAGGTTCGACATATCCAGCGACTGGTTGTGGTCCCATTGAACCTTAAAAATACCCATTTGTACCAAGAAATTCACAAATTAACATATTTTTACTCGTACCAGCCCATAATCGCCCAGAAGCATCACATTTTCCGTCATTAAATCTGTTATTGACAGTTTCTGGGGTGTTATCAATTTCGTAAATTTTTTCCATTTTTGAAACTTTTGTACTTTCTCCATCCCAAGTTACCACATTTAAATCCCGGCCTACAGCGATCAAAAATTTGTCTTTTTGGCCTTCAACAGGGATTATCAATGAAACGTGGTTGGTACCTTTATTCAGTGTTTTAATTAATTTGTAATTTATTGAAATTTGCTAATTACCAATCACAGCATGGGTGTGTTTTTTTGTAGCAGGGACGTATTTATGAATCGCTTTTCCGTAAATATCAACGAAATATAAAGTCTGAGTTTCGGCGTCCCAGTGGGGTCCTTCACCAAGTTCGACGCTGTCAACAACTCTTTCTATTTTTGGACTCATTTGCACTAAAAATAAGAAGCTGAGATTAAAAAAGTATCTCTTGATAAAAATGTGAAAAGCTTTTAAAATAAAACTAAAATTTGATTTTTGGCTGGTTTAAAGCCTCGGCTTCGCCGTGACTTTTCCAGCTGTCTTGATATGCTTTTGCCTTATTACACTAATAACTATTTTGTGCAAAAATTACGCATGAATTGTGAATAGATTTTTTATTAATTGTTACCCCCTTTTAATAACATTGCGACAAAAATCCAAAAGTGATACATTCTGAAAAAATTATTTAAAAAAATTAACTAAAAATTTTTCTAAAAATGTTAATACAAATGTTCTTAGCTACTTACTTTTGCTGCTAATTTATTTCTTATTACACTTATTTTTTAGAAGGAAGCTCGTTTTATAGTGGATAAGTTTACCAAATATAATAATTTTGTACTAAATACATATGTTGAAATTGTTAATTGTTTCATTATCGTAAAATGTTGAATTAAATTTCATTGCTTATTTATGCTTTAATTTTATAACATCTACCATAAGAAACATAATAAAAGTTAGTCATGATTTTCAATTGTAATATTGCAGTAATTTTGATAAAAAACTATTTGATTTTTGATTTTTAAACAATGTAAAACCTGAATTGTAAAATAAAAAACTAACTGTGAGTGAAATGTCGTGGGTGTTAAGGACGATAAGGACTTTGATAAAGTCAGAAACGAAAATGAAGTCCAAGAGAGAGACTCGGAATTCTCTTAATATATATATATAAAAGTTAAAAACTCTTACTTTTCAATTGAAATAGTCTTATAACGACGAAAAAAATAACAATAACAAAAAAGCTATTGTGTTATGTCAACAAATACCATTTACCTTCCTAAGATGTAGAACAATAGAATACACTTGTTTTACCATTTCTTTCACAATGGATAAGACCGCATAGAGCATCAGTGCATTGTACGGTTAAAATAAAAATAAAATAATGATTCTTTATCCGACTATTGTACAGGTGAGTTCGATATAAATTATCAATTAAAAATCAAATCTTTAATCGCTTATTTCTAAATTGACCAAGCGCCCACCAGAGTAGCGCTAGAATCGCTTCACCCTCTCCCAGAAGTGTCTAACTGGTCTTGTATTCTTCTAAGCTTTTCTCAATATCCTGGATCATCAAGGGGGTTGCTCTCTTGCATCAACCGGGCATCCTAGGAGTCCCAACTGGTCTTGAATCTCTGATCTTGGCTCTCTTTTTAGAGCCTTCTGTATCATCAGGGCATCCTATAAGCCAGAATTTTGGTTCATCCGCGTTTAAAAGTATCACCACGGCCTCAATTTGGGTGTGAATTAACCACAACCCATTTTATTGTATATAAACTTAATAATAGTGTAAATAATAATTTTTTTAAATAAAGTTTTACAAATTTTTATTTATTATTAATTATAGCTATTAATATAGTATATTAAGTATGGAGAACGGTAAGGAATGCTTACCGTTCGAAGACAATTGTTTGGAGGAGGAGCGAAGCGACGACTTCAATTATTGTCTGAGAACGGTAATCCTTAACGTTCGACATGCTTATAACGTTTTTTGTGCGATTGGAGTTTCTAGAATAATAATAATAATTTATATCAATACATTTGTGATAATCGGGAAGATTGAAACTGAAAACTTTGGGTGGCTGTTCCATGGTTGCTATGGTTTGTTCCAAACAAGTAAAATTGTCTTTTTGATACAATCATTCCTACATAGTTCTGTTTTGTGGTTCCGTTTTCGAAACAAATATGAGCGATAGTGATGATTTACCGGATGATTTAGAAGACGCTTGGCAAGAAGGATGTTCGGCAATAATTCCAGAAAAATCTAAAGCCCGATATGAACAGACATACAAGTTGTTTAAGGAATGGCGTGAAGCAAAGAAGATTTCTGTAAATGAAAAGAGCTTGTTAGCGTATTTTGTGGTGAGAAGTGGACACTTGAAGGCCCCAGGCAGTTTATGGGCGGAGTATTCTATGCTGAAGAGTACAATTTTTCTCCATGATGCTATCGATATTTCTAAGTTTGCTACATTAATTGCTTATCTTAAGAGAAAAAATATTGGATATCGGCCTAAGAAGGCTAAAATTTTTACCAAAGAAGACATGGAAAAATTCTTGAATGAACCACCAGACGAACAATTTTTAATTCAAAAGGTAGGTATGTTGTAGATGATGAGGTGGTACATCTGAGTTCTAAGGAAACAATATATTTGCAGGTAGCAATGATATTGGGAGTATCGGGCGCTTGTAGACGAGAGGAATTGTACAATATTAAAATGAGTGACATAGAAGAACGTGAAGAAATGTTTATAGTAAATATTCCAAATACAAAAACGAATATTCAGCGAACGTTCACAGTTATTAATAAAGAAAATGAAGCAGTTCATTATTTGGAAATACTTCGAAAATACATAAGAATTCGACCAAGCAACCCAACGTCAGATCATTTATTTCTGAACTATCGAAATGGCAAATGCACTAGGCAAGTCACAGGAAAAGGCACAATTGGAGGCTGGCCGTCAAAAATTGCAAAGTATTTAAAGTTGCAAGCCCCTGAAGGTTTTACTGGACACTCGTCTCGACGCACATCAGCTACACTTTTGGCAAATAACGGAGTTGATGTGTTGGGACTAAAAAGACATGGTAGGTGGCGTTCATCAACGGTGGCCGAGAGTTACGTGGAAGATTCCCTCCAAAACAAAATTGAATTTGCTCATAAAATTTTACACAGCGATGTTGGTGGACTATTACAACAACCTGGGACTTCTCGAGTGGTATTACTACTATTAATTATAATAATTGTACATTTAATTTTAATAAATAAATCGCAAAATTGTTTTTTTTTAGATTTAATTGCTTACGGTTCACTGAACGGTAAGTGAATTACTTACCGTTTTGTTACACGTAGCAACCAGTAACAGCAACCTACCGTCGTGGAAACAGGCACAGTAAACTGATAAAAACAACCGATCGCGCAAAAAATATATTTACTGAAATTATAGAGAATTAAATATTGTTAAAAAAAAGTTTGCGAAGCAATATATTTATCTATTTTAGTTTAGGTATTAGGGATAAATAACACCCGGGTTGTTTAACTCTTTTTCATTTTTAAATATATTTTAAGACTAATTAAGTTATTAAATATGTATAATATCATCTCGCAGACATGTTTTATACAAAATTTAATTTTCTATAACTTTTTTCTTTGAAAAGTTTTTATACGTTGGACCATTTGGGCACCGTATGTAAATAAAGCCAGCGCTGCACAAATTAAAAGCGCAAAATGTTTTGTATATATTTTGTTAGCTTTTTCGTTATTTTTTTAAGTACAAATACTAAGAATCTAATTCTCTATATATATGAGAGTATTTTTATCTGTAATTACTTATGCAATTTTTAATTCAAGGGCACTTCAAGGTTAAGCACTGATGCTGTCTCTCTCAGACATTTCTATATAGGTTCTACATAGCTGACTAGTGAAAACTCTTTTCTAAGTTTTAAACAATATTTATCTAAATATGAAGTAGAATTTAAATCAGAAGAACCCCGATTTCACACATGTGTTGCAATATTTTTAATCACATCTGTAGCTGTACAGCTTTGTTCTGAGAACTCTATTTTTAATTTATTATGTCCGAAAAATCAAATTGTAATTGCAACGCTTTTAAATATTTTGCAAAAATTTCAATTTTTTTATTATGGTTTTCATGAAAAATTCTTCATAACATATTATTTTATGACTGTTTTGTTTTTGTATGGTAACGTTTTGTTTTGTTTCTATTGTTGACAACGTTTCTTCTACGTTTTATGAACGATTTACTGTCCCACTTTGAACCTTCATGTAATCACATTCTAACGAAATTCTTCGCCATATTGTCAACGTTTTCTTCAGATGATGATCACGACATTTGGTGTATTGTTTGAATATAACTTTGGCGCACAATTTTGTATTTTGGGCAGTACGTAAGGCATTACAAATAAGATAATAGAGAAATCAAATATTTTTTTTACATTATTAAGTATAATATCAGAGAAACCTAATGCTCCTTGCTCCTTGAGCAGTAATACCTGCATGTCACTTTGCACTTGGGATACAAGGGTACTTTGTCGCACTCTAGCTTTTTTTTAAATGTACACACAATAGTAGTAAAGAGAAAACAAAATAGAAGATTATCAAAAGTAGGTAATCAAAGTAATAATAATATAATAACAATGAGAATAAATAATAACCTGTACAAGAAAATGCTATTTTAAGAACGACTGCAAATTACATCCGGAATATTTGGATCAATAAACTTGCATAAATTTACTTACATACAGTACTTACTTTTTTATTTTAAATGAGTATTTTTGTATCAGAATAATGTTTTTTACTTTTTGCACAACCACAGAAATGATTTATTTGTTGAAACCGAAAACTAACATCACAAAAATTTTGCGACCTTCATTGACGTCAACCCTTACATAATTAATCATAATGTAGTTGCTTAGAGGAAGTAATTTTGCACTCCTGATGCATTAAAAAAACAAAAAATTCGTAATTATTATCTTAGCAATCTATTTATAGATTATAAATTTGTTTATTTTTATTAAGGTGTCATCATCAAGTAATTTATTTTTATCTCAATTTTTATTAGGATCGATATTTACTTTAATTTCATCATAAATTTTCACTTATTTACAACAATTATTATGAATGTCACAACGCAATTATCTAATAAAACTCAGGTGAATAAGACAACATTTATTAAATAAAAAATGTAAATATACCAACCATCCTTGAAATTTCTTATCACTTAATTTCCTTTTTGTAACGTTTAAATCTTTTATTATTCTTTCATATAATCACGTTGTTGTAAACACAGGCATTTTTCACTGGCACCAGTGGTGTAGACAGTAAATTTTACAAGAATTATAGTTTGCTTCGAAATGCTTGAACTTTTAGTGCAATAAAAGTACTTTTTGGATCTTTAGAGATAAAGAAATCGCAGCTTTTTGAATGTTCCTTCAATGGTCTAGTTGACTTCACTGTACGATAGGGTGAGCCAAAAAATCGAATATTTTTTTCAACTTCCGACACTGAAAAATTGGTTTCTAGGCACCTTTAAAAAATGATTTTTAAAAATATGCTTTTAATTTTAATAGGAAAGACTCCCTCATCTCAGTTTTATATTTTTTCTTTAGTTCTATTTGGCAAAATCCATATCTCGTCACTACTTGATCGTACAAAAAAATTTTCTTTACATTTTTTATAGAAAATTGATAGCTCTAAACAAGGTATCATACAATTTTTTTATAGCTTCTTAGCGTTTAGAAGATATCAGAGGTCAAAGTTTGAAGAATTTAACAAAAATTTCTTTTTTACTTCTAAATTTTATAACTCGCAGATAATAGTTATTATTTATGATATTAGTGTTAAAAGTAAGATTTTATTTTGGAAGTGGAGATCATTATAAAATGAACGTTGCGAGTTTTTTAACTCCACAAACAAAATAAAATCACTTTTAACACGTATAGAATACACTATTTTTTCTACAAAACAATTGGAAGAACTTTAAACTCAATAAAAATAAGAAATAAATAAACAATATTATATAAAATAATATAAGTATAACGAATAATCTCGATAATGAGTGTAATGAATCCATCCCTGCTGAAGTCGAAGAAGCCGCCAGTCGAGCAACATTGGAATTATTGCCGGCGAAATCAAAAGAACAGTACGAAATCGCTTATAGACGCTTTTCGGAATGGTGCAACATTAAAAAGGTCCCTGGGAAATGTAACGAAAGTGTTTTACTGGCATGTTTTGAGAAAAAAGTCAAGATATGGAAATCGTCAACGCTGTGGGCAAATTATTCCAAGATTAAAACTATTTTAAAAATAAAACAAGATCAAGATATAAGCAAACATTCTAAACTTATTGCTTTTTTAAAATGGAAGGGTGATAAATATTAAGCGGAAAAGTCAAAAGTTTTGACGAAGACGTATATCGACAAATTTCTCACAGAAACACAAGACGAAGAGTATATGATGATGAAAGTCGCAGCAATAGTGGGTGTCTTCGGGGCGTGTCGCCGGGAGGAATTGTGTCAGATGACCACCGACAATATGGAAGATTTGGGCACTTTGGCTGTTGTGACCATACCAGATACCAAAACGAAAGTGCCTCGGACTTTCAGTGTTGTTAGTGAATTTTATTTAAACTTTTTTAGAAAGTATATGGCACTCCAGCCACCCAACGCTGACCATAGACGACTTTTTCTTAAATATATAAAGAATAAATGTGTGAAGAATCCCGTTGGAATTAACATGTTTGGTAAAATGCCTGCCGACATTGCAGAGTTCTTAAATCTACCAAATCATCAATTCTACACCGGACACTGTTTTCGTCGTTCGTCGGCGACATTGTTAGCAGATTCTGGTGCAAATCTTATTACCATCAAAAGGCATAGAGGATGGAAATCTTCGAGAGTAGCTGAAGGCTACATTGAAAATTCACTGGAACAAAAGAAGGAAATTGCGTGCCAAATACTTCCTACTACTGCAACTACTAGCAACACCACCAGTACTACCAGTAGTATTTCAACAGAAAATAGATGTGTCACACATGTTGACAGTAAAACCAGGTTAAGTACGATGGCTCCACAAGAAATTACAATTTCAAATTGTTCTAGTTTTACTATAAATGTTAATACTAATAACTAGTTAAAATGTTGGTTTGTTCTTATTTAAAATAAAAAGTTGTTGATGTGTTTGTTAAAACGTTTTATTAATTTTCAAAACAAAATTGAAATAAACTTTGAATTACTTTTAACACTAATGTTTGCTTACTTATAACACGCGTGTCAAAAAATGCCACTTTTTACATCAAAAATGACAATTAAAAAGCCCACTTTTAACAGTCTTGTAGAAAAATAAAAAGTAGAAAATGCCCAACATATAGTTTTGTAGGATATTAAACGCTCTACAAAAAAATCTTTTGTGATTAAACAATTACTCCAACCATTTAAAAAAAATTGAAGATTTAGTTTCAAATTTTGGTTTTTAAAATGCGAATATCTTCTACATGTATCTTGTTTTTAGACACTCCAAAATGGCTTTTTATTTCTGGACCAAGCTGTTTGGCGCATGCAAAAATAGAAAAAACAACAGCACATCAAGTAGGGATAATTCTAGGATATAATTACCTTAAATGCACTAAATTTATTTTTTTTAATCTGTAGATTTTAGACATCTCAAAGTAAGATTTTGTTTCTGAACCAGACCAATTGGCGCATGCAAAAATCTTTCGAAAATGACCAAAAATATGATAAATATATAAAGAAAGCAAAAATTATTATTATTCAAATTTCTCGGTTTTAAAATATAAACAGTTTTGTCTGAAGAGATTTAAAATTAGAATAAAAATTATTGTCAAAGAATCAAAGAATTAAACCAATTAAAAGCGATATGTCTCTGGCTATGTTATCAAGCTTGTCATCAAATAAAATTTGGTAAAATTTCATAACATTTGTAATATGTATAATCATTTTGTAGAAATCAAAAATCGATTTTTTAATTTTTTTTTTTGAAGAATTTGTCGTAAAAACTTATATGACAGTTGCACTCTCTTTTTTTATATAATTTTATTTTTTTATTATTTTTTATATTATTTATTTATTATATATTTTAGTTTTCATTTTAATTATTCTTTATTCTAGTCAGAGAGGGCGCTACATGGTTCATTTTTTCAACATGAACTTGTTGTCACATTGTATTTTACTTACCAAAAAAAATCTGTAATTTACACCTGATAGTTTACGAATAATATGTGCTTATCATTAAAAGCGCGCCAGAAAAAAACTGCATATTTCTGACTTTAAACCTTTATATCTTTTGTTGTAATCAAAGCACAAGGTAGTCGTAAAAAGAAAATTTAAACATTCAGGAAACTCAGAAATTGCTTTAATTTGATTCGGATTTAATGAGATTCCCTTATTACTTAATACTTAAATACATGGACCATAATTTCGTTTAATCCAAACTGGCATTTGTTTAAATTAAACTTAATATTGTGCGTTTTTGCAATTTCTAGTACTTTTTTCAGAGTTTTGTCATGGTCCATTTGTGAATTTTCCCATGAGAGTCCAGTTCGCGGACATACTCTACAATAATTATTATAATAACAAATACTTTTTTCAATTAAAACCTCAGAGCTCTGCCTAGAACTAGACTAGAATATTTTAATTACAAACTACCCTTGAAGGTAAAAATTATTCACTTCGTCAATTTGTTTATTTGCATAAATTTTTTGTTGTTCTCGTTATTAATGCATTTTAACAATAGTGGAGAAAAAATGGCATTTCTTGTGTCAAATTGGATCTTGAATTTATTTCTAAAGAAATTCCGTCAATAGATATTTTAGGCTGCAGTTGGTTGCATTATTCTAGGTAATCTAGATGACTTCAATATACCAGACATTTCGCAGCATTCAACATCTGACAGAAAAGCAAATGTGGCTTATGACTTTATCAATGTTGTTGACTTTCAACAATTTAACAATATATTTAATGCCAATGGCAGACTTCTAGACTTAGTTTTTTCCAATGTTGAATGCGCTGTTTCTCATGATCAAAATCCTATGGTGTACGAAGATCCGTATCATCCTGCTTTAATAATTAAACCGCACATACGATTTTCGCGTAATAGTAAATTTCCGACTAATATCTGCAACAAAGTTTATAATTTTCGAAAAGCAAATCTTTACGAACTCGATTGTTTATTGCTAGAGACTAAAAGTCATACCTCAATAACTTTAATGATATTAATGAAGCAGCTAATCATTTTTATAATGTACTTTTTCACTGCTTTGACCAAACTGTTTCTACTTATATGAAAAAGAGAACTAAATATCCTCCCTAGTTTACTAATAACCTTCTAATTAAGGTTTTTAAACAAAAGTTCTTTCGTAAGAACTTGAACTTCTTATTAACTCCTAGTTAGCTTGAACCTAACTAAGAATGAGCATTATAAAAATTAGTTTAGTGTCGCAAAAGCTCAATCATCAATTATCAAGAATCCCAAATGCTTTGAGTCATTTGTGAAAAAAAAAAGAGGAGAAACACGAACACCTGCCACAATGCTGTTTGAAGATGTGCAATATAGTAATCCACAAATATAGTAAATATTTTTGCTCATTATTTTAGACAAGTTTATCGCACGACTACAAATTATGAGAATTTTGAAAACGTTGGAAATGTAAATTGTAATAATTTTAATATTCAAAGTGTGACTTCTGATGAAGTTGTAAAGACAATTGAATCCTTAAAGAATAGTTTTACATCTGGATCTGACAACGTGCCGTCATTTTTAATTAAGGACCGTGCAAATACTTTTGTTACTCTACTAACAACGTTAATTTATTTATCACTTAATACATCCACTTTTCCTGATAAGTGGAAAATAGCTAAAGTTTGTCCTAAACTGAAGAGAGGTGATGCGCCTCTCGTTGAGAATTACAGACCCATATCATTGCTTTCTAACTTTGCCAAGGTTTTTGAAATAATTTTATAGAACCGTATTTATAATTGTGTTCGCTCCTATATTTCTCCTCTGCAACATGGTTTTGTTAATCGCAGATCAACAGTAAGTAATATAGTTCCTTTCACACAATTTGCTTCTGACGTTGTTGATGATCAAGGTCAATTAGACGTAATATACACCGACTTTTCCAAAGCTTTTGATCGATTAGACTATGGGATTCTTCTTACTAAACTATCTTCTTTTGGCTTTTGTGCAAACTTAATTCGTTTTTTTTCTTATCTGTTTTCTAGAACTCAATTTGTTAGATATAATAACCTTGACACATTTTTTTCTGCTAGTTCTGGTGTGTCATAGAGATCCAACTTGGGTCCTTTACTCTTCCTTTTGTTTGTTAATAATCTTTGTGATGTACTTGACTGCAATAAACTTTTGTTTGCAGATGACCTAAAAATATATTCGCCTATATCTTCCGTTGACGATTGTTTGAGTTTGCAGATGAAACCTGAAGCTATATCACTGCTGCAAAAATAACTGTCTCGATCTAAATATTACTAAATGTCAGATAGTCAGTTTCTCTTGCAAAAAAGCACCTATTGTGTTCAGTTACAAAATAAATGGCATCTGTTTGACACGGTAGTCTAAAATACGAGATCTGGGGGTACTTTTCAATAGCAAGCTAACATTTTGATCCTATGTTAAATGTATAACGTCAAATGCTTCAAGATCCCTTAGATTTATTATGAGAAATTCTTACTAGTTTAATGATGCGTTAGCACTGAAATCCTTATACATCGCGTCTGTTCGAAGTAAGTTAGAATTTTTTTGTATTTTGTTTGGTCGGGATAGTGGACATAAAAAAACAATGTTAGAGTCGACTAGTTTCGATGTTTATTATTACATCTTCTTCCGGACTACAATTTATTGTAATTAGAATCACATTATGTAAAAATTATAAATACCTTAACATTTAATTACATTAATAAGTAAGTTAGAATATTGTAGTCTTGTCTGGTCACCTCTATATAAAATGTACATTGATGCAATTGAAGGTTTACAACGTAAATTTCTTAAATACTTGTTTTTTAAAATAGGGTTTTAGTCATGAGGATTTACTACAACAATCTGGCGTGCTAAGTTTGCGTACGAGAAGAGATTTAACATCATTCACTTTTCTTCATCGTCTTCTTCATCGACAGATTGACTGTTCAGATATTCTTCACCTAATTAATTTTCATTTTCCTCGTCAAACCACCCGACTTGATAAAACTTTTCATTGTATAGTTCCCTCAAATTTATCTGGTCCCGACTTCTAAATCCCGTAATAAACCAAACAATGGTCATTGTTGAATCTAATGGTAAGCTAATTTTCAGTGCTGGGATATTTTAATTTATGATTGTTCGGAGGATCGACACTTACAACATCTGGACGGAATAGCTGACTACCTGACCTGACTTTGTCAAATTTCGAAAATTAGACGAACATCTGCACAGTGACATTATAAGAAGAACGGTTTATGAAATGTATGAAGAAAAAGAAGTTCCCACGATCGCAAGCCTACACGCTAAATTACAAACTAAAAATTTAGACATAAAATGCGGACAAACAACGTTGAGAACGTCTTTGAAAAAAATGGGATTTTGCTTTAAAAAGATTAATAAAAGATTATGTATAATGGAAAGTCTGCGATTGCGAAGATGGCGTTATGAATATTTGCAAAAAATACAACAATTTAGAAATGAAAACAAAAAAATATTTTATTTAAACGAAACATGGTTCGATAGCCACGACACGGTTTGTCGTGGTTGGGTTGATAGAAGTCAGAATTGACGTCTGAAAGTCCCACCATCTAGGGGCCAAAGACTGACAATTTTACATTGCGGTTCGGAAAATGGTTGGGTCAAGGATGCACTATTATTATCTGGCAAAAAAATAAAACACTGCAAACTTGATTATCACGAAGACATGAGGGCAGAACTTTTTGAAAATTGGTGGGAGAACACCTTACTCCCAAAATTACCACCAAATAGTGTAATTGTGTTGAACAATGCCTCTTATCATTCTAGGCAACTAGAAAAACTTCCCAATACCGGAAGCCGGAAAGAAGACATTCAAACTTTTTTTATCAAAAAATGATCTTTTTTATGAAGAATCGTACTCCAAAAAACAACTTTTAGAGGTACTTAGAACTAAGAATTTTTTAAAAAAATATTTTGTCGACGAAAAAGCAAAAGAATTAGGGCACACTGTTGTGAGGCTGCCCCCATACTATTGCGTTTTTAATCCGATTGAATTAGTATGGGGGCAGTTAAAAAGGGCTGCACGAAAAAATAATAAGTGTTTTGACAGAAACAATAGGGTAGTTGATGTAATAAAAAATGAAATAGAAAAAATTGTAAAAAGACTTGGGAAAAATCCATAAAAAAATAATAAAAATTGAAAATGAATACCGCAAGTTTGAAAACATAGAATTTATTATAAATTTAAATGAAGATAGTGATGACTGTGTATTTGAAGATTAAATTTATTACGAAAAATTTTATTTTTTATTAATATTAATCGATATTATTAATATTGAATTTTTATATAACCAACAAATTTATTTTCAACAATTGGAATCAATTTATGTAAATTTTACTTATCGGAAATTTTACGGTCCCTGCCGATGCCTCAGGTAGTCAGCTACTCCGTCCAGATGTTGTTAAGTGTCGATCCTCCAAACAATCATAAATTAAAATATCCCAGCACTGAAAATTAGCTTACCATTAGATTCAACAATGACCATTGTTTGGTTTATTACGGGATTTAGAAGTCGGGACCAGATAAATTTGAGGGAACTATAGCAAACGTCGGACAAACGTTGCATTGTAGTCCCCTGTCTATGTCATGTGCAGCAATTTTAATAAAACTTGTTCTGTCTGTGATATTAATGTTTCTAGCCTCAGTAAAGTTCTGTCTCAATTTCTTCAGTTTTCGGCTTTCAAGTTTTTTTTCTTGTCTATTTCTCATTTTCTTTTTTTTTTAAACTTTCTATTATTTGTTGTCCTATAATTGGGTTCGCCTGTTGGACAACTCACTCATAATAAAAATAATAATAATAAAATCGGGCTAAAATAACACCTATTTTTGAAATGAAGGTATAACCAGATAAAACCATTGTTATATACTTTAAATAACTTTTAAATTTAGAGAATTTATGCAATTATTAGAAAAAAAAATTAATACAATTTTTATGTACCTAATTATATTGTCGAAAATTCTGTAAATATGTTGACAAACAATGAGATACTTATTATAACTGATGGTTTTGATAACAACAATTTATGTTTCTCTGTCAGTAAAGGCCAGAGTATTAAAACGTTAGATCTATACAGCAATCATGAAGAAGGTGCTGTAGGACTAAGTTTATATGTGTTATACGAATATAAAACGCAATAACAGAATTTTTAGTAAAATCTGTAGATACGGATATTTTAATTATACTTTAAGACAGATCCAAAACAAAATTTATCTCTTTTTATTGATTTAGGCTCTGGATTGAAAACAAAATTTATTTCAATACTAAAAGTAGTAAATTATTTTTAAGACAAAATTTGTAGAAATATTTTGGCGCTTCATGCTTTAACCGGATCTGCGAACATTTTTTTTTATAAAATTGGAAAAAAAAACAGCATTCGATATTTTTGTTAAAAGTGTAAACGCTTTAAATTTGCACTAGGTAGCTAGATTGCCGTACCACGTGCTACAGAGACGGTTACAAACATTTTAAGGTTTGTATATAAATTTAGAAAAGGCAAAAATAAATTATTTACAACAATGTTATTTAGTATTTCTGTAGGTGTTGTTAGGTCGATAAGTATTGTTTTGAAAATCGCCAAATAGCTCGGAAGCATTAATGTCTTTTATCGTCCTTTTCTGTTAAATAGATATCTAAATTTAAACAACATTTTTCTAATTCTTCTTTATTAATTTTTTTTATATATACTAAAAAATTGAAGACATTTAAAGGTGTGCGAAATCTTTGTTAAATAGAATTTTTTATGATGTCAAGAGGTGATTTTCTTTAAGTAATCTTTTTGGGTCAATAGCAGATTCTTTGACTAATTTATATAAAAGAGTGTTTTTTTCTTAATTTTGTTAATAGAAACTGGTGGGAAGTACATTTTTTTATCGATATCATTTTCAATGTGCTTTTTTAATTAATTTGTGTCTGTTTTTCAATGAAATCAAAATTTTTTAAATTTTGTAAATTTCAGACACCTTTTTGTTGTAGCAGATCTATTTTAAATTATTTTACTTAAAACATAATTTTTTTCTAGAAGAAAATGTCATATTGTTAAACTATAAATAAATTAAAAAAAAAATTGTTGCAAAAGAATCATCTATAAATTTTGCATCGGCATTTCTCGATTGATCAATTGATATTTCTAATAAACTGTCATATACTTCAGGTAGCTAAAAATAGAGAGGCCTGATTATTTTAACTCTATTTTTCTATTAAAAATAATGACAAAGGGCTGTGGTTTTTAATAGTAGCAACTGCTGTTTAACATGCCCTACCGCATATCGAACAGTGAATTTAGTTTTTCATAAATTCTATAATTAATTGTGGGCATTTTTTTAGGAAGCGGATGAAGGATTGTTAGATTCTTTATTTATTTTAGGTCCTAGGAATAATTTCAACTTATTTTTCTAGTATCGTATTTCGTAATTTTTTTCAAATTTAAAGTTTCTATATGTTTTATATAAAAATATTATTTCCAAAAATGCGCTTCCAGATAAAGGCGCCCGTGTGAAAATCACGCACTGAACATCCGCCAGCTACGGGCCTGGTGGTATTTGTATAAAAAATGTAACAGGTAAAAAAGCACTGAACACTTAACAAGAACAACAGAACATTAACAAAAACAACAGGAACGAACAGGAGCAGGTCGGTAGCAGCAGCTATGTCAGGGAATGAAAATTTATCGGTTGTGTTTGAAGTTTTTATTAAGATACTAATTTTAAACTACAATTTCTCTAAATTTTTGTAAAATAAAAAAAATTAAAAAAAAATGTTTTAGGTTCTCAAGCATAGATTTAATAACAAGTAAATACCATAAAATGATTTTTATTAAATATAATAAATGTGTTTTCTCTAGTTATGTACCCAGCAATTTTTTATTTTTTTACTAGAACACTTTTTGTCTTTTTTACCTTCTCTAACATGATCGATTCACAATGCACAGTAGGGCATTTGCAAGTTCTAGCTGACCAAAACTATTTCTATTTTTTATTATCTTTAAAAAGTGTTGTAATGTTAAAAAAAGTTAAAAAAGTGACTATATTTTAAAGTAAAATTTTATTTTTCTAAGTGAATTATATTTTAAAAATTTAAACAAAGTATGTATTAAATTTTAAAAAATTAAATCGGGTAAATGACAATTTGAACTAATAATGACAAAAGGAGATCGTTTCCATCTTATAGAAATGTAATGACCACTCATGACAACCTCAGCTTGAGTCTGTTTTTGGTCGGAGGCCATGACGCATTAACATCACAAAAAATGACATTGTTAAAATATTAAAAAATACATACAAACAAGCAAACAATAAAATACAATATTTTAGAATTTAAAAACATTTAGAATTATAAAAAACCATTTTTTCCTGCTTCTGTAATATTTAGAAAAGCTGTTCTTTTCGATGGTTTCAGATATTCGATATCTTTCTTTAAATACTCACTATACTAATGAACGAATATATGGATATGCAACACTGATGCGTTGTTTCCTCATAAAATTTATATCGGAGTGCAAGTATTGGTTTTTTTTTTTCATTCGAAAACTGGATGTCGGCTTCTAAACGCTTAATTTCTGTTTCTAGAGATTTAATTGGAGGGTGTGCGATTGTGTTACTTACGCAAATAGTTCATATAGCCGTGGACAATGGCGAGTTTCTTTTGTTCCTCCAGTGGGAGCTACAAATTGAATTTCATAGTTAGTGGTAAGCTAGACTTCATCCATTACAACATGCAACCAAGAAAAAAGGTTAGTCCACTTTGCAATGCATGCAATACAACTATATATAACTATAGTGTTATTTTTCCATCAGCTGGTATCTTCACAACTCCTACTTAAAAATTTAAGTTGACCGCCTCCACTTTCCTCAACTTTAACAATGGTATTTGCTTGTTGTGTTTAGAGTTGTGATAAAATCATAAGTTTGTCTAAAGAAAAATTTAAGAAGTCACCCGTTATGCTTATTTTTTACATTTTCTTATCGATAAAAAAAATCAAAATTGTTGTGTATACTTTATTAAAGACAAAAGGAAAAAGTGTTAATAAAACATGAGTTACAAACTGTATAACAATAAAGATATAAAAAATCGTACATAATCGTTGTAAAAAAACAAAAATCGACGTAATCAATTACAAGATAGTTATTGGCATTTTAAAACTTAAAAAAATAAAGCATACTTTTTTGTATAACAATAAACTATTTACAGAGTAAAATTCGAAAATGACAGCCAGTGTCTGAAACTAATAAGCATTTTCGAAAAACCATTACTAAAATTCTTTAAACTGCCTTTTGGATACTAAACTTTGGCAGGCACAGCCCAAATTTAGTTTCAATTCCTGAGAAAACTGGTACGGAGACTGAGTACCCACCAACATGATCCGGATTCTGTGACTTGGGAGAATCCCCACCGAGTGTTGTAACCTTCATTTCTGACCCTGCAGGTCTCCTAAACAACAAAAATTAAATCAAATCTCTCAAAAATACAAAACACTCACTAAAAGTGGACTTAACAGCTTTCTTGGTAAATCGGCGACGTTTCGAATTTCATTTAAATACCTTCTCAAGGCATTTTAACTATCATCGCAAAAATTAACAAAAACATCGTGTTTTCAACTTAGTAAATTAACTACAATATTAAATACCGTTTGTTGCAAACCGAAAAAATATAATTTCTTTTTATATATTTTTAATAAATATATACATTTTTGTTTGTATTTGAGCTTTACCCAGGTTTTGAAAAGTAAATAATCTTATTAATTAGAGTTCGTGCAGTCAGTATTATTGACAAATCAACATTTTCAACAATTGAACCGCACATACGATTCTCATTCTACGATCAACAACAATTTCACTTTTAGTAGTTTTAGTCGAAGCTTTACTACAAATAAAGCAAAAATACGACAATTTTTAATAGTTATTTATGATATTAGTGTTAAAAGTAATGTTAAAAACACGTATATCATACACTATTTTTTCTACAAAACAATCGGAAGAACTTTAAACTCAATAAAAATAAGAAATCAAAAAATAATACCAAACAGATCGCAATGTTTATTAACCAAAATTTTCGTAGCAACCAGTTACTTTTAAAAGTTTTGTAGAAAAAAATTATTTAACTAGAATACTGTCTAATAAAACTTAATCACGATAGGTAGTGAAGTATGCCTACTGGAAACCTACTGGAAACACCACGATAAAAAAATGTGTGCAATTATGTACAATATAACTTCTTCAACTATTGAAATAGCGGTTTCTCAGAAATGGTGCTTCCCATAACAAAAATTTTTTTACGACATTACCTTTAGAAGAGAAATGCGAAAAACCAATGTTTTTACTTATGTCTTAGAATAACTTTTTGGCAGAAGTAGGATCAGTAAAAACTTTTGACATGTTATTTGTAAAAGTGTATTTAAAACCTAAACCTATTTTCAATTCTATACAAATTATTGTAGTGTTACAATTTTTTTTGTCTTTTTTGACTCAATTATGTAATATTCACATATTTAATGTGTTCCATTGGCTCTTCTGATTATATCGTCTTCATCTTGCTTTCCTTTTAAATAATCTGCCATCCGATGACAAAACATAAACAATCTCACAACATGGAACATAATATGTTGGTATGACGTCACGTCAACGTTTCACACTTTAGTCTCTAATATTTCCAAAACAGCAAATCGCACGTATCTGTCGTTTGGAGATTCGTTCTTAGAATTTTTTTATCATATTTTTGTTTTTTGGTAAACAACCCCTTTAAACCATCTATTTCGTTTTGATATCAATTGATTTTATTATTATAATATTATGACCAGTTAAAAAATCTTGAAAAAAAATCCAAAACGTGAGCGATATAATAAAAAGTCGTTATTTAAGTCCACTTTTCAATAATCCCTTCTTCATTAAACAAAATAGACATTATAAACAAAATACTTACGTTCCTCCAAAATCAATATAAAGCATTCTTTGCAGAACCTCATACATTAAAAGTGTAACTCCAAACTGCGGTGATGATCGACATACCCGAGCTGAAATCCTCAATTACACACTCGACTTTGCCTCGACATCACTCACCTATTGCCCCTTTCCAAAATGCACGAAAGCCTTCCTCGACGTAAATTTTCCTTGCGGCGTCAAATACCCCGTTGTAGGTGGTTTGGCCGGCACGTGCTACCACTTGGAGTCGGGTTTTAATGACGTCAGCTGGGGTAACTAGACCTGCAGCGGGTACACCAGCAATGGCACCTGCTGCTAGGAGAGACAAAGGATGGTTATAGCCGCTTTCGTCGGCAAATTTCGCTTTAGTATGGGCATAAGTGGGGAAATAAATTGCACTGAAAGGAATATCACGCATAAGGCAGGCCTTAGCTCCCTTGTATAAGCCAAAAAGACCCAATTCTTTTACCACGTGCCAGGCACGCACCTTTGATCCTCCTGCGATTTCGCCTGCCACTTGTAAGCGGATTTTAACGATTTCTAGGGGGTTTGTAAAGACGACTTGAGATGCGCCAGCCTTAAAAATAATAAATCAATATATTCAATATATATATTGTATATTTGTATATTTGTATTTACCGCTGCTCCAGAAATTACTTCACCAATCACCAAAATATTTCCATTTTTGTCATAAAATTTATCTCGTACGAAATCGTTTACCTAAAATAAGTTTGGATTTAGTAGAAGAAAATATTGATTTGGGTTTTTAAACCGTCAATTTGATAGCTTTTTCGGGTGCTACGCCCATTAATTGTGGTACTAAGCCACGATAGAGACCGATAACTCCTTCATGACGAATGACTTTCTTGAAACAATCAAAACTATTTCTGTACATTAATTCACCAATGAATGAGCCACTTCGTTGATTTTGCATGCGGGTTTTTACCAGGTCGATAGGGTAGACAGCGGTGGCACCAACCGCTAAAAAATATTTCATTTAAGAAAAGCAAATAACAAAAAAAAAGTAACATGCACTCGCAGAATAGCAGTATTGTCTGTACTAGAGACTCTACATACTTCACTTTGTCCTTTCTCATTTATAAAATGTATAAAGAGTCTGAATACTTGTCCTTACTCATGATTTATATTTTGACACAAAAGATAAGTACTTCTACGGTAAAACAACATTAATGTATGATATTACATTAATGCATGTTTTGGTCAAAATCGTTTAATAATATGTAGATTAATGTACGATTTTACACTAATAAATAATTTCGGAATATCAAATAGATTTTTAAAATAATTTACCGTTATTGATAAAATTTTGTCCTTTCTGGATTAGTATTTTTGCTACATTTGTTTGTTTACAGTAAATAGCTTCATGTAAAAGTGTATTGCCGTGTCTGTTAACTTCGTTTATGCAAGCTTCTTTTTTAATTAATTCTAAAGCATAATGTTTGTCTTCGATAGTATACAAAGAGATAGATATCAACAAAGCAGTGCGTCCTTGTCTATCTTCAAATTCTAAGGGATAAGACGGAAGAGACAATAAATAGTCAAAAACTTCACGTCTAAAAAATAATATATATATATTTGTATTTACCGCTGCTTCAGAAATTACTTCACCAATCACCGAAATGTTTCCATTTTTGTCATAAAATTTATCTCGTACGAAATCGTTTACCTAAAATAAGTTTGGATTTAGTAGAAGAAAATATTGATTTGGGTTTTTAAACCGTCAATTTGATAGCTTTTTCGGGTGCTACGCCCATTAATTGTGGTACTAAGCCACGATAGAGACCGATAACTCCTTCATGACGAACGACTTTCTTGAAACAATCAAAACTATTTCTGTACATTAATTCACCAATGAATGAGCCACTTCGTTGATTTTGCATGCGGGTTTTTACCAGGTCGATAGGGTAGACAGCGGTGGCACCAACCGCTAAAAAATATTTCATTTAAGAAAAGCAAATAACAAAAAAAAAGTAACATGCACTCGCAGAATAGCAGTATTGTCTGTACTAGAGACTCTACATACTTCACTTTGTCCTTTCTCATTTATAAAATGTATAAGAGTCTGAATACTTGTCCTTACTCATGATTTATATTTTGACACAAAAGATAAGTACTTCTACGGTAAAACAACATTAATGTATGATATTACATTAATGCATGTTTTGGTCAAAATCGTTCAATAATATGGAGATTAATGTACGATTTTACACTAATAAATAATTTCGGAATATCAAATAGATTTTTAAAATAATAAAAATAACCGTTATCGATAATATTTTGTTTTCAACTCAAAGTTAATAAATCTCGACACTTAAAAACTCGCTATGGCTCATTCTTGCTTCAAACAGTTTTGCTTATTAATCGCCTTCATTAACATGCTTGTTTATTACATAATTGTAGGTTGCGAGCAAATGTCAACCGATTGATGATATAATAAAACCAAAATTGCATTTTACAAACAATTCTGTGAGCTTTTTAGAACACCTGCAAACAGATAAAATTCTAAATTAAATTTGTTGTCTTTTTCATGCTCTCTGTGTAATTTACTAATAAATTAACAATTATTGACAAAAAATTAACAATTTCTAAACTGTACTTACTTCAAATAGCATTCAGAAGGAATAGTTTTAACTTCTAATTATTTTAAAAAATATTTATTTGTTTTACCACCAATCGTTTTGACAGCTGATTATTTGCACGTAACCCATTTTTATTCTCTTTAATGTGTCAAAAATTACCTTTTCGGTTAGAGTGCAATGACAAAGTTTATAGTCCAAACTGCTTGAATAATATTAAAGCCTGTTATGTCATTTTTCACACTCATTTGAGTTGCGTAACAAAGTTCATTGCGTATTATTCGTTTATTTGTATGATACTTGGATATATAAGAAACCTGCCAAAACCATCGAAAATAAACCAGCCTGTACATGCATCTAATTTTTTTTATAAAAAAAAGAAAAAAGAAAGTAAAACGTACCTATTAATGCAATATTACAAAATTTTGGCAAAAATTATATATTTTTTTTAATAACGAAGATGTTCGTTCTACTAGTGTTCTTAGAGTGGTAGAAGAACAATAAAACAAATTTGTTTACAAAATCAAGTTGATATTTTTTTTGTTAAAAATAGGATTTTCGTAATCCCAAATCTGTAATTTATCGAACATTCCATGCCGAATTGGTCTACAAAATACCTTGACAGTTCCGATATGTTTAAAACTCCTTATTTTTTAGTTTTCATTGAAGAAAGATTTCATTCAAATTTTCAGACCTTCACCTCAAATTATTTATGAAACATACATTTTTGAAAAAAGGCGTCTTTTCTTTTCAAATGCTTGTAACTTCGCGAAAAATTAAACTATCGCATTTTTTTTAATTATGCTTTTTAATGTTCCATATAAAAAATAGTAAATAAAAAATATTTTTTAATTTTAATTAATTTTTAAATAGCGATGACAAAATCCAGTTTTTACCAAAATTAATCTCTCAAAAACGAGCTCGGAAAATGCACGTTTTTCTCTAATTTCTTAATTTCTGAGATACCCTAAATGGACAGTATGTTCCAAACTAATGCCACACTCTAGCGCTATAGACCTGAGTGAAACTCACCACCTGGTAACATACATTTAGCCCTAGTTATTTGTAGGGTTCTGTTGCTATTTTATTTTGTTGGTTATCGAGAGTAGTTAACCAGCCAACAAAGAGTTTAACACAAGTCTCCATCGTTCTAGTGTGACATTATTTTTGAAGCATACTGGACATGAAAACCCTATTCTGCAAAATGTCTAGTATTCTAGGTATACACATGATTATTTTATTGTAAAAACTTACCTCCAGCTACAGATCCAAGCGTAAACCTGTACATGCTCTCTAGAACTTGTATAAAAACTCCTCGATCTTCTGGACTCTTAAAATTGAAGAATAAGATTATTTTCTAAGAATTATTTTATACATACAGAAACGGCATGAATTTCAGCAAGCCGATTGGTGATTTGTTTATAATATTGTTCTGGTGCAATGGCATTAAGATCATTATAGACAATTCGCCTAAAAACATTAAAAATAAAAATCCCGTAACTTGGATTTGTTGTAAAATAAGAGACAAGAACCCGTCCCTTACACCATTTTCTTCGCTACATAACTGTCTACTTCCACAGCAGCACAGATAAGACAATATGTTTTGTTTAACTAAATATCCATCTCACAGTAACTAAATTTAAGTACTTACAATTCTGTTAAAGCCAATTTTGTTACAGACAATTTAAATATTAAATAAAACTTTGTCTACAACCATCTAGGTACTTACCCTGTTTGATGAAGTAAATCACAGAGTTGAAACAAAATATCGACTTCCAAAGGCGTCATTTGAGACATTGCCTGAGCTGAATGCATAAATTCTTCTTTAGTCACTTCTTGTGTCCTATGACCGTTTGTTACATTCAAATAAATACGTTTTGCCAATTCCATGTTGTTTAATAACGAATTAAATGCAATAAAATAGGGAAAGCTGACCCTTCGACTACTCGTTGCCTCCTGAGCTGCCTAATTATTCAACAAAACAAATAATAAACAAACAATTTTTAGTAAAGCGTTTATTTAAAAATAGAAAAAATAGATAATAACCTCGATCAGATGAGATTGTACTTGGTTAGTGAGTAAATGGCTCTTAATATTGGTCATGATAAACTGAAAATCCATAACGGAAATAAAGCCACTTCCGGTTTTGTCCGCCCTTCGAAAACCTTCAATCGCATATTCTTCGTGAAAATCATGCAAAAACTGACTGAATTCACTGTAAGGTACTAAGCGTTTCTTATCGCGTCCGAAATATAATTGAATAAAAGGTGAATCCATATTGAAAGGAATCCTTTCATGTAGTTCAGTTTTTTTCATTACCTCAACGAATTCCTCTACAAGAAAAATGTTACCCGGAAGTAATTTTTATCCAAGTACTTACGAAAACTAACCATTCCATTTCCGTTAGTGTCGAACAATTGAAATGCAGTTTTATAAAGTGCATCCGGAAAACATAGAAGTCCTTCAAAAGCTTGAAATTCCGAATATGAGATGAGTCCATCTTTACTGGTATCAACAATTCCAGCAAGGAGTTGTACGGAATGAGCATTGTAATTTTCCGGATCAAATAATCCCAAATATTTAATAATAAAATCTTGCGGTGTCATAAATTTCTCCCCATTTTTCTCTTTTGAAGCATATTTATTAAAAATATCATGTAAGTATTGCGGATTGGCTCGTCTCAAGTACCCACCACCCTGCAAACACACAGAATATCACCCTTCAGGTCGTTTCGTGTTATTTTATTTTCTAATTATCTTGAAAAATTTTTGTTTGTTTTACTACCAATCGCCTTGGCGGCTTGATTACATGCACGTAACCATCGATGTAAACTACACCAATATGTTACGTTGCAATAGATATCACTCAAGATGGCACATCTGCCATGTAATACAAATCTACTTTTTCCTATAATTAACAAATCAAAATGACGAAACATAACAAAAAATAACAAATAAGGTCAAAAATAACAATAAGGAAACAGGAGATTGCTAAAAAACCATACAACAAAACATAATTAAAATCAATGCAAATAATCTCAAAACTTCACTTTAAAAACAGAAGATTTTTGGCAATTGCGTGGCGAATCAGATACAGATACTGTAACCGCTAAATTTTATTTAAAAAGTTAATGTTAATGTCGCTGTATTATCCCAAAAGATTTACCAAAATTACACTTTGGTCCAAAAATAACCTTTGAAAAATAACCTGAAATGTTATTGGCACTCCTGTATAAAACCTGACAATGTACAACCCGTTTTTGACCAAGGGATCAAGGTTACCAATAAAAAAATAACTTGTTAAGTTCCGTTATTGTATGATTACAAAAAACTTTTTTCTATGAGCAATGTTTGACATCATAGGAAAATCCGGTCAACTCACCTTCATAGTTCCATTGGTCTAGATTAATCTGCTGGTAGCGTTGTTTAGGGTAGCTCAATCCTAAGGCTATCCTTTCTTGTTCTTGTACCTGGTCAGTGATAGCCTTGCAACATAGTAAGTCTCCACTTCTAGTCGCTATGTGTAAAGGTGAATCCCCTGTATAATAAAGTTCCTGAGACTGGGCTTCGCCCCTGCTACAACAAGCCACCTACACCTACCTATTCTCCAGTTTTTTTAGCTGCAGCGAGATGAATAGGTGTATGGGCATTGTCATTGGGTGTGTCTAAGAGCAAAGGGTTGATAAGGGCAAGTACTGTCTCGACGAATCCTTCAGCTATGGCCATGTGGAGGAACCTGCAAGAAAGGTCAAGTTGTAGTAAAATTTTATACTGGAAATTCCGCTTATTCTCAGCTTTCTCGGTCCCCACTCTACCACAATTTTAAAGTATACTCAAAATATCTAAAAGTGATTCTTCTCCAGATAAACATCTGAGGAAACTGTCAATAATCAAGATCTATCATTACGAATTTCAAATCTGAACTAATTTCACCGGATTTTGCGGTAATGGGGAGAAGTTTTCGCAGAGCCCAAGTTTCACTACCGTAGGTTAATATTGGTGCTGCCATTACTTTATAGAAATTGATCTTTGTTTTTTTACTTGTCTTATTTTGCAATGTCCTTTGTATGGTGCCACATATCATTTGGTATTTATGTATTTTGTTTGTAATGTCTTTTTCATAATCGTAGCTTATGTCGTATCCTAAAAAATTAAAATGTGATACCTGTTCTATGGGCACTTCGTTTAGTATTATCTTGGAACGTATGGGTTGCTTCTCTATAGAAGCCATAACTTTGGTCTTTTTTTCTGATTTTTTTTAGGTTGTAATTCTTACATAATATAATTTAGGCGGTAAATTGTGTTCCGTAGTTCATTTTTTGTTCTTCGTAAAAGTATTTGGTCATCTGCAAACAGTATTGTTGTAATGGGAGGTTTTTATATAGGGTGTTTTAAATTTGATTAAAAATAATTTGACTGGTCATTTACTGCAATAAACGGTAGCGTGAAACTAGCACCCGCTGGTTACGCTGAAGTTGGTGAATGCGGTTCCAGCATCCTCCCCTGAGCTTTGACGGGGCCCAATTAATTACTGATAAAATATTCGTCAAAACTCAGACATTTGAGTTTGGAGTTAATATGCGTGAGCTCATGGGCCTCTCTGCCGAGATATGAATTTCTTAACTTGTGATTTCCTTTTCAGGTAGAGAAATTAAAGATTTAAATATAGTGCAGTTAATTGATTACAACACACTAGGGTGAAAATACATAGACTTTTACAATAATTTTTCCCGCACCAAAAATCTTACAAAACTAGAGCTCACCAGAAGCCATGGTCGATATTGTTGATATTAGTTTTTCTTATGGTAGCTGCACAAGATCACAAAATAATCAGTAAAAACGAAGAAGATTTTAACAGTTAGAAAAATTTGACTTTTAGCTAGCACTTCAAAATTTTTCTCAAAATATTCACAATAGAATTTGAACAAACTTTTACAATTTACTGCCGAAATTAAAACTCATACAAAAATTTAGAATAGAATAATCTGTTAAATGGGGTGCAATGAGTTTTTATAAGCGTCCCTCCTAAACTTTTTTGAGGGTTGACACTTTTTCTAAACTTTAATTTTATTTGCTCTTTTCAAAGTTTAGAGTGGACGCTCTTTTCCTATTCGTTACAAATATAAAATTGGGGTGGACTAACTATATTCTATTGGCTAGTGTGAAGATGGGGTGGTGTCGACCTTTTCTTATTTTCACCCTAACTTTATGTAAATGATGCCAAGCCATTATTTACCGTACCCAGAGTCACCCTCTCTTGGCACCTGACGACCGACATGGAGAATAAAATAACTAACTTTACAGCTAAACCTTCCTAAAAATACATCGGTACTGCTACTGGGTCTAATTTGACTTTCCCTTAACAACTTATTCTGCCATAAGGCCATTGTTAACGTAAAAAATGGAAATATTTTACTGGAGTTTATTCTAATCTTAAGGCTGACAGTCCCGTTTTCAAGCATAGGGAAAATCAATGCAATTTTTGACAAGTAATAACTCGTTAACAAATAAAACTTTTTCATTGCGGTTTTCACTATATGAAAGCACACGCCTTCCTGTGTGGGCAAAATTTGTCAAAAATTATAAAATACATTGAAAAAATAGATTTTTCAAATTTTTTTTACAAAAAAATTGCCTAATCAAAAATTTATAAAATTATGCCCACACTGTTAAATGTAAGAAATCCGGGTAAAATTTAGTTTTTCCAATCAAATGCACAATTAATTAATGGGAACTTGCGGAAGTTTTGCGTTCAAAAATGCATCTATCCTTCATACCTATCCTTCAACAGCGTGGGTCTCAAGTTAGCTCGGGACTTAGGGTGCCGGTTTATGATAGTGTTGTAAATAACGAGGTTTAAAGTCATTTGTGTACGAAAACATTCATTCAGTAATTTTGATTCGCGATACGAGGATTTTCTGAGCCTAACAAAATAAAGTTAAAGTTAATGTTTTATTGTAAAATTAAACTATCGGTAATAAATCAGTAAAATAACCTGTAAAATCAAGAATAAAAATTAAATTTTTTTATTGATAATCTGAAAAATAATTAATTGTTTTTAACAATTTTCTTGCTATTTAAAGTGTTGTATTAATTAAAAACAATTGATTGTTTTTATTTATAACACAGCGGCATATTTTACAAAACAATTACGTATTTAACAAATTTAACCGGATTTGTTGTTTGGGAAAAAATGTACATAACAATGTTGATTGAAGTGTCTTCCGAAACAAATTACACGGCATTACCAATCAACACCGCCAACTCTAATAGCCTAAAAGAATGATTTTTCGACATTTTATTCCCTTGATAGAAGCAATTAGTTCGGTATTTTAATGAATTTGGTGGTAATGGTAATAGAAGAATGTCATAGGTAATTTTACATTATATACCTACGTAAGTAAAAAATAGTTTCGTCAGAATTTAGAATTTGAATTGCACGTCTCCAGTGAACGCTTCCTAGAAAGCATATGAAGATTCAATGTAAAATTTGACAAAAAAAAAAATTGTCAATGAAATAATTAATTTATTTGGCTCATTGGCTTCTACTGCGGTTTTATGGTCTAAAAATTGTTACTATATTTTTTACATAGGTTTTGTTAAAATTAACAAAATAACGCATTGCCGTGTAATATAATGAAGTAATATAAATGAATACATAGGTATTTATAAATATCATTGCGAAAACTTCTAAGATAGTTTGTAAAGGGATTTATCGGCAGGTATATAACTAAAACCGAAAGGGGTATAATCCTTTAAAACAGGATATTTGTAATTTGGGAAATTTCGCTTTATCGAGCTAAGACGGAAAACCACCCGTTGATTTTTACAACCTCATTGAAAATTTATGCAAATTTTTGTATATATTAGAACAAATTTCAGACATTTAGGTTTGTTTCTTGTAGAAGAAACGTCCGCTAAATCGAGTTACGGTTTTTGTTTTACTCAGACATACCAATATATTGCAGTTGGTATTTCAAGTAGTGATAGGTGATTTAGTTTAGTGTTTTTTAGTGTAATTTATATAATTTAATAAAACATTATAAACCATATATTATGCAGTTTTTACTTTTATTTCCTAGCTTTTATTTTTAAAAGCCACACTCTTTTTTTCGTTTTCTAATACTCCTACAGGTAAAAATCAATTTAAATTTGACGAGAAATAACATCTAAACAAATTAAAATTTTTAATTTTGGCTTACGCTACATGGAAAAAACTTTCTTTTTTGGGTAAAATTCTTTAAACGTTTTATTAATAATTTGTGCGTTTGTTAAAAAAAAAACAAAATTTTACCTTTATTTTTTTAGATTAAACAATCTGGGTACAATTTGCTAATTCAGTTTTTTTTCGTTTTACATTTTTTGATTCATTATTTATTTATTTGATAAAAATGAAAATAAAAAATCGAAACTCTAAAAACTTTATCCCTACAGAAAAGATATGCATGGGGTCTGGGCCAAGCGGCTACCTACTTTTATTACTTAATCCCTGTATTGTTTGTTTATGACCTACGAAACACCTTCTCTGGAAAGCGGGCTGCAAATGCATTTTAGTTACGTCGTTCCTAGTTTTGCTACACGTCAGCTCTAAATCTGAAATTTACCGCGAACTTTTGGGCATTTCCCCCTTAATTTAGGAACATGCTTTTTCGTTTTACCCAGCTAAAAGCTCAATTTGGGTCCATCTGTTATTGTTAAATTTTATGAGTTTAAATTTGTGCATTAATCTGAAACTGAAAATATGTTAGGCTTTCTGCTTATCATAGATAAGAAAAATATCTGTGGCTGGGTGTGTTCTGAAAAATCATTATTTAATTAAAGAGGTGCGGAATTCGTTGAAATCAACACAATAAATGCAAATGAGCTGAATGGTGTGACTGTCTTAATTTATTAAGTATGATATTTCTATGAACAGCATGACCTTCTAATTTGATTAAATTTTGAAAAAGCTATAAAAAAATGTGAGCTTTTGACTTGGTTAAAATTTGTGAAATTATTATTGACATAACTATTTGACGACTCTACATTGTGCCTATATAATTATTAGCAGGTGTCAGTCTTATTCCAGGACTAGTTTCTTGTTTCCATTGACATATGACATCGTCGATAAATAGGTTGGTGAAAGACTGCACCCTTGTCTGTTGCCTCTGTTGATTGTTATTGGCTTTTTTCTGTCTTTTCCAGTCTTTATTATTATTTCTGTAATACAATACAGACCTTTTATCACTTCTATTAGGTCTTTGGGATAATAATAATAATAATACGTTTATTCATGTTAGCAGTTGCTTTACAATCATCAAGATAAAATAATTACATATTACTAAAAAAGATTTATCTGCCATTTAAATGAATCACCCATTTGTTACTTTTTCATCAACTCACGCGTATAAAAGAAATATACGCGGGTCGTCGTATATTTTTTCAAGTAGTTTGCAATTGAATAGTCTCCCAAAACGGTTTAGGACCTCATGATAGCCACAAAGATTAGAAATTCATGACCAGCACCCTGGTCGGATTATAAAATTTTGCAACTACAGCTTAACATTTCTGCATAATAATGAAATGTTTCTACCTGTTAGCCATTAAACAAAAGAAAGCGAAAAATCTCGACTCAGGCTTTCACCTCTACAGGTATCAAATTACAGAACAACGACAAATCAAAAAGTCTATTTTAATTCGAGTCTTTTTGTATAAATTTCATCTCGTAATTCCTACGGCAACCTTATCGAAAACCGCAATTAATTAACTAAATAACTCATCGGGTAAATTTCTCAATAATTAGTACCGCGACATACTCAGTCTCGCTCTCATTTAATCAGGTGGGCTTCTCGCAGACTATCTGAAATCTCGCAGCTTTCACACTTCAAATGTTGCGAACTAATTACTAAAAGCGTTAGTTGTGTTAATTAAGCTTTTTTTGTTTATATCTCTTGAACGAGTTGTAGTAAAATCATGATGTCGTAGTAAATCTTATCGTCTGTATGTCTGCATTGTTAAAAATGTATTAAGGCAAAACATAATGTATTGACATCGGTTTGTCATGTCAACTTCTGCCTTGGAGTCACAGAAACATACCTACACAGGCAAAAACAAAGATCTTATTTTTAAATAAATCATATATACAGGATGATTTTTTTATCTGTTCCCGCACGAAACTCAAAAAATAGGCAACACGTTATACAATTAAAAAATAAGTTAATTAATTAAATTAAGTTAGTTAATTAAATAATGTGGCAACAAATGGCCTAAATAAATTGAATCTGAAAGCACTGTTAAAGCTATTATCAACAATGTTGACATTAATTCACAACTCTTTAGACCCTAGTTTTGAAAATAAATTTTTCAAAGTATAATATGTTGTCTATTTTTAGAATTTCGGGTGGGAACAGATAAAAAGCACTCTCTACTATTTCACACTATACAATAATAACTTACTATTATAATTTTGGATTTGCTAGATCACCTCTAGTAACTACAAATACAAATAAAAAAGAAAGACAAAAAAAGTATTTAACTATTTGGTCATGTAAAAATTCTAGGTAATACATATGCAGACAAAAAACAATCAGAACAAGTTGCTAGCTCTAATCCGCTAATAATAAAAAACTAACAGAGAAAATTCTGAAAAAGCAAGTTTTTGTTTACTTCAAATTTATAACTCCGCCTGATTTGAAGCTGCTCCTTTGCGAAAGAGGTATAACAGATATTTAGTTCATGTGCACACAAGAAAGATTATGTCAAACTATTGATTTTTGGCACAATTGCAATTGGAACTTTTAAGTTATTTTGGTGCAATAAAATTCATATTACCATTTTCCACTAAACTGTTAGGTGGCCGAGAGTGTACCTACTTTAAGTTTGTAGAAGCATTTCATTATTATGCAGGAATGTTAAGATGTAGTTGCGACCGGGTAATGGGGTAATGGTCATGGATTTCTAATCCTTGCGGCTAACAGGAGGTTCTAAGCTGCTTTGGGAAAATATTTGATAGCAAAGTATAGATTCCCTTTCGAAAATACTTTATGCAATAGCAATAAACCCCTAATACCCAATAATTAGTCGTTTACTTTCAGTAGACTATCTGGTTTGAAAATGCTACCCTACTTATCATAAATCAACCAATTCTCGAGAAGATATTCTTTACCTAGAATCGGATTAAGGAAAATTTTAAAACTGAACTGCTATCTGTAAATACACAGGCAATAATTCTTTGAATTGGTAATTATATTTAATTAAGGTATTAACAACATTTGACACAGGTAAATAGAGTTTTAGGATTCATGTAATATTATTAAATGACCCTTTAGAAAATAAATTATTAACGAGTTCAAAGTCAAGTCAAAATCATTTATTTTTTCAAATATGTTTACAATTTTCCTTCAATACTAATGACATTTTTTTTATGCAAACATGGTCGCTGCTGAGGCTTAAAGCTTTTTCAGCGCTCGGGTCCAAATAACTGCTTTTATAAATATGTATTTACTTTTATTGTACTTTACTATGTATAAGGCTGTCGTGCAGTGAACTAAAATTTCAATTTTGGGGAATATGCAACTAGTATTGCAATACGTTTGAACTTACATTGGCAGCTTTTCAATCAAGAGATTAAAAAACCGTCTATTGTGAGGGTCGTTTAGACCTCAGACTCATGCCAAATTCTTTTCACCCATAAAATTTGTTGAATCCAAAGAAGTTTGAACCTCCTTGGTTAAATCTTAACTTTTACTAAATAATAATACCAGTCTATACGTTAATATTAATTTATTAATTCAAAATTTGCCTACCCTAGAATATCATTGGCCTGTCTACTAGAAAAAAAAATGTACGACTAGAAAAATTATAGCTTTTTAATATATTTGTGCATAAAATACTGGAGAAGTAGAATAATTGTTAAAAGTATTTTAGACTTCATCATAGGTAAAAGTCAAATTAACGTATAATTTGTAGCTACGGAATCACTGTGTTCTCAGTCACTTGCATGTTTACCACATAACGTGACGTAAAAATGACACAAAGTTTTCATCTTTTATCAGACATGTTTATTATAACGTCATTTTATACAACTTTTATTTATTGAAAGTAGACTATCTAGGACAAAATAATTCAGACATCAAACACTGACGTTGCCAAAAATTTTTGTACAAATTGAGCATAATATTTGCACGAAGTCACGATGACTTTAATAATATTGTCAACATTTACAAGAAAAGTTGGTTTACACGATTTTTCGTGTCAGTGTCAAAATTTGATATTCACATTTTTTTCTTGCAAAATGTTTTTTAATTCAAATTATGTTGCGAGAGCATACTGTGAATAACAGGTTGCTTGCTACAGTACTTTTTATATTAGTACTTCGACGACGATACTGTAATTTTGATGATGATGTTCAATATATTAGAATATCTGATAATTTGTAATCTTTCAATAAAAGTCCTCAGCTAAAAAATTTTATACAAATCTTGTATTAAATAATTACTCTGCGGGTCGTGTTTCTAATAATTTTTCTGGCTAAATGCAAGTTAATTCAAACGAATGTAAATCATTGAACCAGGATCACTTTTGTAATATTAAATTTCTAATTTCAACCCAAAATTTTGGCTTTGTGAATTATGATTTTCACCGAAAATTTGGGTTTTTCAAATGTAGGTCATGTTATATGACAATGTCACGTTGACGTTTGAATTTTGAATTTTGAAATTTAATATTATAAAAGTGATCCTGGTATATACCCATGATACTAAGACTAACAAGATATGATCACTTGCCGTACGAATTTTAGACTAGTTTGCGCATGACGTCATCGCGTGACAAAAATGTATTGCGGTATTAGAAAAATCATACATTTAATAGTATTATTAGAGAATTACTCGAAAAATTACTAAAACTTTTGTTGATTCTAATGTCTCAGATGAATATTATTTAATAATACTTAATAAAAAGACATTTTAGAACCTTATTAGGTTTATTTTTACAGTTCAAAATAGGGCGGGTTATTTAAAAATATTTTTTTTATTAATGGTTAATTTGTAGGGTGGAATTGTGGGTAGAGTGGTACAAACCACAAAAAATAGATTTGTTTAAGCATAGGCTTTTCCTGCGGGCGGAAATCTGGGATAAAATAATCTTTTGGAGTAAAAGGTTGCAGTCTGAAATCCCTAAAATTAATTTCGAAAGTAAAATCAGTTTTAAAATTGAATTAACACGTATATTAATTAAATATAAATTGATATAATAAGATAATAAAATATGTAATTAAATATAAAAACCTTAAAAGCTAATAAACAAATTAAAATTCACTTGCATGTGAATTTTAAATAATATGTATAAGCATTCAATAAAAAAATATTCCAAATAAAATTAATTAAATAAGTACTTACATGCAATGTATGTTTTTAACAAATTCTCTCTTTTTTATTCTTTCCGCACGATCCTTCTGGGCAGATGTTTGCACTTGTGGTGACTTTGGTAAATTAAGTGAAGGTATAGCGTCTCGTTTTAACCTCCACTTATTTTTGGAGACATGCAAGAGTTTTTTCTTCACACAAAAATCATCATCAGAAAAATGTTTTGAACATATTCTGGCATGTTTTGTATTAAAAGCATGCTTTTGAAAGCACTTTTGCACCCATAAATTACAAAGTTTGATATTGGTTGGAAAACTAAAGTATCGACAATCGGAGGAACAGTTTTTGCTTTTTTTATTATTGTTGCTGGTACAACCCATCACCGCACAATAAACCATCGTTCACAAAATTAAATAAACAATATTCAATTGCAAAAACCAGTAAAACACTCAAAACAGAGAGAATTTAGACGATAATAGTCACACTAATGACACCACGTTTGTCACCAGATTTCAGATTTGTCACACAATGACGTCAGAGTCGAAAGAGAGAGAGGGAAAAAAGCTGCGCGTGATCATATCTTGTTTAGTCTTAGTATCATGGTATATACCGACTGATTATAAAAGATTGTCCGGAAAAGAAGGCTATGGAATTTGCCGTCTTTTTTGAAATAATTCCATTACTATTTTTTGATTGTCAATTTGACAGTTTCTGTCATCAGTTAATCTCCGTTACACTTTGTCAGTTTCGTTGCCTCGCTCTGTGCTCTAATTCTTACTGCTTTTATAATTCCACCTTGCTTTGTTGCGACTCTGTAATTCTTATTCATTTACCGTTATCTTCAAAGCCTGTCTTTTTCAAGACAAAATCTGTCTTTCTTAAAACAAAATCTATTCTAGCGCTTGACTTCTGGTAAGTTTAAAAAGTTTTATTCAGCTGATGTAGACTGTCCAAGATTTTCAAACAAACCAGAGACAAATCTAGTTTACACTGTGGAAAAAAAACGTGTTCATTGTGACATCCTACTTCCGAAGTGGTAGGTTGCAAAAAGATGGTTTTTGGATATCATTTAGATATTGCCGAAGATTCGCTAATTTGGCATATCCAAAAAACTGTGGATCGCTTCGAAACTACTGAAAGTAAAACAAAAAACTGCATTGCTTAAGAAACTCTACTTGCGTGGTGGCTTAATTGATGAATGATTCCAAGTTTGAAATGAAATAGGTGCTGAAAGTGTTTACCTGCAAGTAGTTATTCAGGATATTTTTGTATCCTTATGAGTTCAAAACTTTCTGAAATGGAAAAATTAAACTTATTTCAGTGATTCACCTTTTGAATAAAATGAAATCGGTAGTTTTAATCTATTCTTCCTTTATTTAAAATTGCAATTTTGTTACATAACCTAAAATCACCAATTTGACAGATTTGAGTCGGGAAATGCGATGCGAGCGGCAAAATAAAACAAAACACTAATTCCAAAGCACTCTTCTTCGGTCAATCTTTCATAATCAGTCTGTATATTATTGTTTTTTTGTGTCTTTATTATTACAACTGTATTTTGTTTTAGCACAACTGTCAATCAGCATTTTAGCACAAAACAAAAATACATATTTTACTGTACTGTATGCTTTTACCATCAAAATCTGTTTAAAGAATTAATAGTAATGGGATAATCTATGGGACATTCAAACCCTTTGGAAACAACTGTCTTGAAAAATTCAAATTGCAATTGTGCCAAAACTAATGGTATAAGACCTTTCTTCTCTGCTTATATAAATCATTAGTTTTTTGCAAAAAACAGCTCTACAGCTTAAAAACTAACTGAGCTACATTTTTTCAGTTTTTCCGGATGTTCTACATTTTTATGAATGGTCGGGTTAACCTAAAGTCAGTTTTGTTTAAGCTTTAATTTTCTACTGTAAATAACTGTAAATTATGTAATAAATAATCAAAAGACAAGAGTAAAACAACGTTTAAAATATTTTTTATAGTATTTTATTTACAGTTATAGCCCTTTAGATCTAAATTGTGTATTATCAGTTGCCTAAAAATCTAAAAATTAGTGGCTCCATTTTACACATTTTACGTGAAGGGATGCTAGCTTTTGACAAGTTTTTATCAGCTGTCCATACTGATTTATTTCTATACTGTGTTCTAACTAAAAAAAGGTTTTCGACTTTGCCCCCCTTACATCTATACTTGCCCCTTCTGAGTCTTACGTGCTTACTAAAGGCAGTAATGAGTAGGTCATTTCTAGGTTCTCCCTAGGGTAAGTACTGATATTTTGGAAATCCAAATCCTATTTAGCACGAAAACGTCCCCTATCTTTTTTCAAGATTAGATGCTCGGTGTTGACCGCGGCGCGTTATTGTCCCACAACCTCTATTTACTTATCACATTACGAGTCTGTAATTTAATATTTTTTATTCGCCTTATTAATAATAAACCCAGGAAAAAGCAATGACGACGATTAAGACTATAAGAGATATATTAAGACGAGATTTGCAGAGGTTGTGCTGAAGATGAGGAAACTTCTCTTTATATTCTGTTACTGCCCTGCATTTGCAGGCATCAGAGATTTATACCTGGGCTCTCGATATCTGAAGACCAGTGCTATCGAGAAGGCTCTTGCAGACAAGGTACTGAGCTTCATTAGAGGCACAGGGCTACGGCAGTAGTACTATTCCGTGAGGTAGCACACAATGGGCGTAGGCCTCGGTGTGAGGCTCGCGCTTCGGGCCTTTCTTCTTAAAAAAAAGATTACAAGACTAACGTTTCTAATCTCGTTTTTTATGATTTATTTTTTAATATGCTGTAGATTGTCAATTAGTTAACCTCGACAATTTAATCTCTATAAAAATTCTCAAAAACCAAGCAATGAACATAAACTATGTATATAGGACTATTATAGAAAAATAGTTATTATTTTATAAGACGATAAAATTAAAGTCAATCCTTGAAGTTTTCATTGAAGCGGAATGGGCAAAGTTATTAGCCACAGTCGTAGTAGATAAATATAAATAAAATCCTAAAATTTTTTAAGAATTGGGATATCTCGAATGAATATTTCATATTAAAAGTACCTAAACAAAGCGCCTCGCTGGACCGAGCCTCGGCAGACCGTAATTGACAACATATCAATAATATCATGACATGGCCCTGTAGTATTACGTAAACCTTTTTTAATTTTTTTGGAAAATTATATGGATTAAAAACATGTGAGCTATATTAACTTAGAGAACACGATGTATATGTTGTTTTCTTTTCCCTTTTTATATTTTCTGGAAAATTTATTTTATCATGGAGTCAGGAAAATATTGTATAAATTAAAAGTAATAGCTATATTGTTTTAAGAACGTTTTAGGGACGGCCGTCTCCATCTTCAAGTTTTATTTTATCGTAATTACGAGTAATTACATGGTTATAACAGGAACTGTGTTCGGCTAAAAATGGAATTTCGGTCGGACACAGTTCTCACGCGATATTTATTACATTAGTTTCGACTAATGCAAAGTCGACATAAACGACAATCGACTATGTGTTGTGTCAAATACGTTAAAGACAATCTCCTGAGTATACAAAATTATGTTATACAAGTTTTTGTTGAACAACTATCCCTGAATTTTCAAAATATTTGAATTAGTCCATTATTAACCTAGGTCAGTAACAGAAAAAATTATTAACTATTAGCAGAGAAATTCGACTTCTCAATTGGCTAGGAGACGCAATAATGGTCAACTTTATAGCTAGTAGTAGATAAAAACAAATTTTCCAGAAAAAAAACACGATATTGGATAGTGATTTTTATAGTTGCCCATTGTTGAAAAATTTGACCTTTTCAACAAAGAAACCTAATAAAACGTATCCAAAAATTGGAAATTATGCTTGAAAAAATATACGACAAACTTTATTTCTTTTATACGCGTCAGTTGACGAAAAAGTAACAACACAGAGAAAAGTATTTTGTTGAAACAAATAAATATTCTTTAAACCAAATAAATTAGTTGTTTCAATACATTCAATGCAACGATTTGTTTGGCATAAAACAAAAATTTTCTTGAAGTTTACAAAGTAATGTTTTTTTAATCCTAAATAAAATGGTATTTGAGTTAAGAAAAAATATTACTTTGATTCAATAAAATATAAATGTTGATTTAAAACAATCACGATGTTACATCAAATAAATATTTACTGGAAAAAAAAAGAAAAAATTTAGTCAAAAGATAGATTTTATTTTTTCAAAACAATTTTTTTTTTAGATTGAACTTATGTTATATTTTTTAAAAAAACTGCCCTTTTTAAACAAAAGCATTATTAAAGTTGATTTAAATTAACAACTATGTTATAACAATTAAATATTTACTTGAAATAAAGAAGGATAATATTTAGTTAAAAAATACGTCTTATTTTTTCAATGTAATATTTTTTTAGACTAAACTTTTATTTTATTTATTAAAAAAACGTAGTATAAAAACATTATAAAATATTTATAATGCACAAATAATTCTTCTCGAGCTTCAGACAGAGACGGCTTCCAGTACGTCTTCCCAGCACCATAACGTACACGTCCTTTTGGGGAAACCAACGACGCCAACAGGTACAATTTGATGGCGTTCGTTGAATCTACAATAAAAACAAACTGTGTGAACATATAAAATATATTTAATAAGAATTTAAGAATGTTTTGTCGGAAGCTGACAATTTTTTCTGCGATATTCTATTAATTTATTTAAAAATTCTTCAAAATGCTTTTCAAAATCAGCATTAATCTAAAAATTAAGATAATTATCAGGAATAGTTATTTAAGCAACAAAAATAAAAATGCATTTTTTTTCACTAAATTTATTTTTTTTATTAAGTCAAAAAAGTGAAACTTTGTGCACTAAAGATAGTGTAAAATAGTCTGCTTTATTAATGAAATTTTAAAAAATGATTTTTATTCTATTTCTGATCATACACCATATTTAAAAAATTTGATTAATTAATATTCATTAGAAGGAATATTGAAAAAATTTACATGTGTAGAGAGAAAACAAAGTTTTCAATGGTAAACGCTGAAGTTGATGTAATAACTAGTTTTTGAAAAAAAAATGAGATAAACTATTAACAAACTCACCTGGTATATTGATACAAACTCAAAAATAATCAGCAGTTATAAAATTATTATGTAATAAGAATTC
The DNA here is from genome assembly GCA_029207805.1 of Tribolium confusum. Classification (NCBI taxonomy): domain Eukaryota; kingdom Metazoa; phylum Arthropoda; class Insecta; order Coleoptera; family Tenebrionidae; genus Tribolium; species Tribolium confusum. Next base: position 7,436,309 of record JALGAY010000004.1, read on the forward strand.
AGCTTATCTTGGAACACTTGGACAAGATGTTCCAACCCTGCATTCCTTAAAATTTATTTATAAGGTAAATGGAATAATAATTCAAACAAGGTCTTCCAACAAATGCTGTATTAAGACTGAACTCTAAAGTGATTTAAGCATAATAATGAAAAACCCGAAATTAATCAAATATAAGATGCCATATTGGATTTATTTCTAAACAGCTTATTTTGATACAATACCATCATATTGGATTTATTTCAGAAGAGGTTACCCGGCACATACTCAATAATTTGTAGATATAAAGATATTCCTAAATAATAAAAGTTAAGCTTACCTTTAAACACTTCAAAACCCACACAACGATACAACATAAAACCGCACAACACAGATCACATTATCAGTAAAATGACGCCGTGCATTTGTTTTGCGTCGCATGCTTGCATGTTTTAACTTCTTTGCAAATTCTACGCATGTGCTGTTTGAGACTCAAAGAAATATTTATTTGAATTTAAATAATAATGTGAATATCAAGTAACATATTGTATTAAATTAAAAAAGTTTAATTTTTTTGGGATTTTATTTTTATGACATTAGTTCAAATGAATTAATTATTTAGTTTAAAGAAAGAACAATTTGGTGTAATAAATTTTTTAAAGTATATTGAAATAAATTCATTTGTTAAATCAAGAAATGCTGTTTTCTCATTTTAAAAAAATATTATATTATTTTAAACAACATTTATTAATTTGAAATAAATGTGAGTCAAACAAATACAAATACTAAAATCAAAGAAATCACTTTTCTCTGTGAAAAGAGTGATTAATTAAAATGGCAGATAAATCTTCCAATGTTGCAAATTTTCGATTATTTGCATTGATATTTTCTTTATGAACAGAGTTTCATTTGCTTTTTTTGTTAAACCTTTCTGAAGAAAAATGACTGATGGCTAACAGTCAATGCACGACCTTGGACATACACAATATACAGAATCAACAACTGTATAGCGCAAATTTAAATAAATTATAACATCATTTTTTGATATCTATCAATAAATTAATTAAAAAAATAATTTGTTTTTGTTTCGTTTTAGTAATTTATATTTTACTTTTATTGTAAATATACGCCCCCTCTTTCGATTTACGTTTTTTTTTATTTTTGCATATATTTTAGATACAACGGAGAGTCCGAGTAGAGTCCCAGAGATAGTCGAGTAGAGTCCGAAGGGGATTAGCACAGGTAGCCGAAGCTTATCAACTCAGGTAGCCATAACAAAAATGAAAATAATAAAACTATCTATACAAAAAATTTTAGGACAAGTAAGTTTTTTTAGTGTGATAATTATGTTAGGTAGTTTTCATTTAATGTATTATTAAGTTTAAAAAAATCAAAGTTAACACAATAATATGTCTTAATTGTCTAATTTTTTAAATAATCTGAAGCCATAATGTATTGAACAACTCTTCCAAAATAAAATACAAATTGTTTTTGTTATGAGTACTCGCAAAAATTTAGTCTGGTTAGCAAAATAATTTTTTGGATCATGGCAAAGAAATAAGCAGAAGACTTCAATCGGTATGATGAAAATCTACAACTAATGACGATCAGCTGGTATAGTTTATTCCACAAAATCATTTTCAATTAGTAGTTACTGCTAAACTAGAAAAAAAAATTGTTAAACGGTAGAGATTTGATAATTTTTAACATTATCTAATTTTTATTTAATTTGTCCTAACATTTTATGGACACCGAAGGTAAATATTGTCATATAAAAATTGATTCCAACTCTTACGGGCTAATTCTAAGTCAAATCCTTCGGTAGCCCGTCAGATGACAACAGAACAAGGGAAGGGGAGAGAACGCCTACTTCACTTACCACTGGTGTGCAGAAATGGAAGACAGTTTTGACAAAATCTTTCTTTTACCAATTTATTTAAACTAAAATCCAAACGTTTTTGATATGTACTATTTACATTTTATTTATTTATACCTAGTACTACAACATACTCGTAATGTGCACTACAAAATAATAAAAAATTAAGGAAAAACACATTAATTTTTATTGTTAAATTATTAATTGTTTAAATAAATTATTTTTTTAGAACTTTTTTAAAAAACTGTAATTAGCATTTACTTGAATTAACTAAAAATGTTGTAGGTTTGGCGAAAATCACAGATAAAATTCGAAAATGTTATTTTTTTTATTAAAAATTTGTAAAGTTAAAATTAAAACAATTTGTACAGCAACATTTCTCTTAAAAAGCTTGTTTTCTAAAAAAATCAAGAAAAAAATTCACATAAAAACAAAAATATTGCTACAGTTATCTTAAAAATTTAAACAAATAAAAAAATTTAAAGCATCGCCTCAGGTAGTATCTTCCTAGCCATTTAATGCCTATATTTTGTTTTTTCAAAATTCTTCATAGTTTAGCCAAAAATTGGCCCGTTCCATACATTTGGTCCACCTTGTATAATATTTTTACCAATGTGATTTTTTAACATTTTTCCAACTAGGTTTGTACGCTTGGTGAGTTCTATATACAATGGAGGAATAAATAAATAAGACTTATTTATTTATTCCTCCACGTTATATACATTCAATATCCCGTTTATATTAAACAACCCACGCTTGCGCTTCCCGTAAAATTTCCACACCATTGACTGGCATTTAGCTCATGTTTAGAATATTAAAGAGCGGCAAAAACTCCACGTTTCTGCATAGTCCTAATAATTACCTTAACTGTACTAAAAAAAAAATTAAAAATTTGTAGATTTTAGACATCTCAAAGCAAATTTTTGTTTCTGAACCAGACCAATTGGCGCATGCAAAAATCATTCAAAAATGACCAAAAATATGATTAATATATAAAGGAAGCAAAAATTATAAATTATTCTTATTCAAATTTCTCGGTTTTAAAATATAAACTGTTTTGTCTGAAGAGGTTTAAAATTAGAATAAGAATTATTGTCAAAAAATTAAAGCAATTAAAAGCGGTGTCTCTGGCTATGTTATCAAGCTTGTCATCTAATAAAATTTGGTAAAATTTTATAACATTTGTAATATGTATAATCATTTTGTAGAAATCAAAAATCGTTTTTTTATTTTTTTTTTTTGAAGAATTTGTCGTAAAAACTTATATGACTGTTGCACTCTCTTTTTTATATAATTTTATTTTTCATTCGATAGATTTCATTTTAATTATTCTTTATTCTAGTCAGAGAGGGCGCTACATGGTCCTGAAGATTATTATACTTTTTGCTAAAATATATAAAAAAATTATCAGTTTTAAGTTTCGATTTTAAGTCGAGTTTTAGGTTTGGATTTAAATCCCGAGTTGCTTCGTATAAAGTTTGACGGGAGATTTTGGCGACTCCGCGAGTTTTTTTTTTCATTTTCTTTCATTGTGCAAGAGTTAAATTCTTCTTATTTTTTGTTTGTTTGTTCCTTTGTCTTTTCGACCCCCCTTTTTGGTGACACCCCGCTCAAACACACGGTTCAAGGTAAGAAGTTATTTTTCTTCTTGCATGTACTAGCTCGATTTTAGTGATTTTTTTCGCCTCAAAACAATAACCGTTTACAGAATTAAATTACCTTTCAAATGGGAGGTCACTATTGCTATTTGAAATTTTTGAGATGGGGTCTGTCGGGGCAAGAGGGATGATATGAAAAAGACAAATTACAGCGCAAAGGTTGTCTCTCTTAAAACAAAAATTAACTTGTCCGAGGGAAATTGCGAAAACATAAAAATAATCCCAAACCCCAAGTGTGGCATTATTTTCATAAAAAAAATGTTTTTACAAGTGACTGTATTTATCATTGCTGATATTCCGGCTTTAGAAGGTTTTTTACAACTGCCACAATAGATTGTACGGATGAAAATCTTGCCAAAACATCAAGGATTCGCTTGGTAAAAGATCAAAAATTCGTATCGTGAAATAAAAAGATATGTTTATTCAAAGGCAGTACATTTCAATTTTAGTTGATAATTTCTCAATTAAAATATTTTTTTTAAGTTATTTCATTGAAATTACTTAATTTTTTCAACATGAACTTGTTGTACACATTGTATTTTACTTACCAAAACAAATCTGTAATTTACCCCTAATAGTTTACGAGTAATATGTGCTTATCATTAGAAGCGCACCAGAAAAAAACTATGCATATTTCTGACTTTAAACCCTTATATCTTTTGTCGTAATCAAAGCACAAGATGGTCGTAAAAAGGTAATTTAAACATTCAGGGAACTCAGAAATTGCTTTTATTCGATTCGGATTTAATGAGATTCTCATATTACTTAATACATGGGACATAATTTCGTTTAATCCAAACTGGCATTTGCTTTAATTAAAATTAATATTGTGCGTTTTAAATTAAAACCTTAGAGCTCTGCCTAGAACTAGACTAGAATATTTTAATTACTAAATACCTATGAAGGTAAAAATTATTCACTTCGTCAATTTGTTTATTTGCATAAATTTTTTGTTGTTCTCGTTATTAATGCATTTTGACAATAGTGGAGTAAAAAATGGCATTTCTTGTGTCAAATTAGATCTTGACTTTGTTTCTAATGAAATTCCGTCAATAGATATTTTGGGCTGCAGTTGCGAATTTCTTCATCTTTTCACTTATATAAACTGCTCCACAAAAGTTAAGGAATTGTGCAATAACTTCAAAAATTCAAAGAAACACCCATTGCATTGTATAACAAACTATGTATTTTAACAACCTATTACCTGTAAAACATAATCTACAAAAAAATAATAAATTTCCGTAAATTTCTAAAATAAAATAAAAATTTTGTAAACACACCAAAAACACTTTTTTAAAAACTCACCCAAATCTCAGTTTTAATTCCAAACATGCCTACTCTAAACATCAACGACTGCCTGTCAACGCCTACATACTTTCAATTAAATTATTAAATTGATTTTCCTCAATTTGGGCCCACAATTGTGGGTAAACTACCCTTAACCCTCGAAGAGTTTGAGGTTGGGGTTGATAAGATCTAATGCTTTCTGAAGCATGTCCCAGCTGTCTTCAATAGGGTTAACATCGGGAGACAGCGGTAGCATTGATTAACCTATATTAACCTATTAATCAATGGCGGTAGCAACTATAAGGAACAGATCTCGTGAGCTTCAAGTGCATTTTCACAATTTCCGCGCGGTGCGGCCGAGCATTGTCTTCCAAAAAACAATTTTTTTTTGCAATTAGCAGTATGAAACAAAGGTAGCACATTGCTGAAATTGTGATCCACGTAAATACGTGCGGTAATAATGCCCTCAAGTACCAATAAGTCGGTACGATCATTAAAACAAATGCCACTCCAAACCGAAATTGTACCTCTACGGAAAGGGTGAATATCATGGACAGGACGACAATGTCTTGGTTCCCTTGGCCTAGTCCAGACTCGTAAACGACGATTATCAGAATATCGGCTAAACCGGGACTTATCAGTAAAAAGTACAGAGGTCCATTCTTTGCGTCAATAAAGATGTGCTGTATCCTATTGCAGTCTTTGTCATTAATGTTCCGGAGATAATGGAACAATTTGTAAAGAACGTCGTGCATTCAGATGAACTTCTCCAAGTCATTTTTGAATCGTTTCTTTTAACACATTAGTTTCTGTGGCATGGAATAGTCATCTCTTAGCATCTGGCAGGTTCTAAAAGGCTGTCTTCGCGCTGAAACACTGAACCGATCTTGGACTAAAGTCGTAAACCGTGGACGTCTATTGCTTGAGCTCTCTGCTACACTTCCTGTCTTGCTATATCCATGAACAAGTCGTGAAATGACACTTTTGCTAACATGAAAGTGGTTGGCTGTCATAAACGTAGGGCTTGGATTAATTAATTAATTGTATTAAAACGTCTTTAACGTCATACCAGAGACAAGTTAATTTTAGAAAGAGTGCTAGATGTAGTGGTTGTCTCTGGTAGTGGTAATTGGCGATTTTCGCGAAGTGGGCGACATCTGTTGGTTCCAATTTGATACATTGTATCAGTGAACAACATCGTAAAAGCTTGTGTTTTCTAGTGTGTTTTAAGGTTTTCTGCGTTTAATTTAAAGAAAAAGTGTTTCAGGAAGAGAAAAATTATCAAAGTGTGTTTGGGTGGCCTTATCTTCTGTTAATGAATATCTTTGTAGGGCTTTTATCGATACTGACCTTGAGAAACAAGTTGATGATTTATTGAGGCTTTATTGCCTCTTGATTTCTAACATCTACATTTTGTTCAAATACATCTTGATTTTGTTGCTCTCAGAAATTCAAAATAATTTTATTTTCTCTTTTTTTTATTAATCTTAAAATAAACAAATTACAAGGATGCATTTTTTTCAAACAAACGCGTTTACCATTTAGATTTACGAACTGTAATCTTTTTCAAAGTCTTGTGTAATAACGAAAGTGACAAATTTTGGAAAAGCACCATACCTTTCTTCAGTCGTCTTCTTTGTGTTACAACATTTGCTGATAATTAAATATGAACAAAACGGGCAAAACCTACACGCATCACATGTAAACCAATATAAAGAGCATTTGTTGTTTACTGCTACAACCGCCATTTTGTCAGTTTAAGCGCTCTCTTGAGGATCTCGAATAATCGCCAAATGACGGATCATGACTGGTCCGTGATTAACAATCAATACTTTTTCGCTGATTTTTTTGGTTTGCATATCTTAATTGAATTCTGGAGAAAATATAATCACAAACAAAAATATGATTACACCGAAGTAACGATGCTAATGTAAAATTTGTTTTTGGAACACAACTACTTACTAAAATTGATTTTTTATTTTGTGATATTAAACCGTTATGCATTTTTAAATTTTATAAATAATAAAGTTTAAATTGGGCCAGTTTTCTTATCTTACTCTATTGTAATTAGGACAATAGTTTATATTTAGTTATAATTTTCACTGAACATATAAATAATAGGTAATAGTTTTTTTTCAACTTATGTTTTTACCTTTTTAGATATCAATTGTTATCTACTTTCACTAACATAACGCCGTAAGTCCCGGTTTAATGAAACATTATAAAGTACTTAAGTAGACATTTATAATTTTATTAAACATTAATAAAGGCAGTAAAAATGAGAGTTATTTTCAATTACAATTTACAGACTCAAACTATAAAAATGGATTCAATAGAAGCTGCAAACAAAAAAAAAACGGAAAGAAAAATCTGTATGTGTTGTCATAGTTTGTGGTTTCAATCTCGAGTGTTGTCTGAATTGTGGTTGCCATCATTGGTTGTTAAAATTTGTAGTGTTGTCTTAATTAGGTAGTCTTTATTCGGTTGCCTTTATTAGATTGTCTTCACTTTTTTTTTAATTTTTAATAAAAAAAATGTATTTTTAAATCAACGAAATATGTACTAAAGGGAATGATTTTAACATTCATAGCTATTCTCTTCTACATTTTTTTTATTGATGTAATTCTGTTTTGTTCAAAATTTTCTAAATATCTGATGCTAACCTTCCCTACATCAGACATATGAAGACCCATTAAAATTTTCTTTAAACCCTTTATTTCGTTTCCCACAGATTCAAATGCTTGATAGTATTTTTTCTCTATTCGCTGTGAGCGAAGGCATGGTAGGGGAAATGAAATCGACCGAAGCGCTTGCAGTGGTCACGTTTAGCAATTCGGGAGGCTATTATAGTCGATACTGTATGTAAACATTTGTTTGTTTTAGTTTTGTTCATTCTTTAAAATGTTTACTCTTGTTTAAAAAACGTTTTTGATAGAAGGTTATTTTCCTGTAAAATTTAATAGTATAATAGACTCAAAAGCTATAAAATCATAAAGATGACCAGTTTTAATAACACGTTTTGAACTAGTTGAAACAGATTTTGTGGTAACAACATTTTTAATCAATTGGTAATTCCCTTTTGTACTCTATTTGCTAACTTAATTTTTGACTAAAATACATTTACTATTTCAATGACATCTTTTAATATTGAAGTGCGACTTTGCAATTTAAAATCTGCAGGCTTCAAAAAAAAAAAAATTTTTTTTGCGTTTTACTAAAGTTGTTCAAAACTCTATGCTTAACATTATTATTTTAATACCAATACTTTTCGCAAAATTGTTGGCATTAAATTTATGTCTTGTTATCTCTCCCAAGGTGGTTAAATTTTTTTGTAATTAGACCATACAACTTTCATAACAGCCAAGTGATCAGACTAACTCTGCTTCCTGCCAATAAGCTGGCAATTTTCGCGTTGAAAAAATTCGTGAAACATAATACACTATAGTAGCCTTGACTTAGAAGTCTGCTATACACCGCTTTTATTATTATTATACGTATTACATGGTAATTATCATTAATTACGTATTATATGGATAAAATATACGTACTATCGTACTATTCTTAAACTATTTAACACTAATGACTCTACCTAGTTTAAATCTAGATTTTATAACTCGAAAAATTTGTAAATATGTATACACGACACCTTTATCCACTCACCCCTTCAAATAAGTAAGACCGATCTTATAGCTTACTTGTGCTTTATTGTGTATCGGTACTGAAAAGCAGTTTTTAGTACTTACGAGGCAAAGTGGTCGATAGTCGATAGTGCTCTTTGGTGATCCAGCACCTCTAAGTTCTGGAAAACACTGAATCAGCTTGGAGATAAACGGATAACCCTCCAAAGCTCTGGAGCCTCCGTCGAAACATTTGGCTTAACATAAAAAAACACAAATATTTATTTACAGAATTAAAAAACAGTTACTAAAAATTACCTAGTGCTTTCCCGGTACTGTTTAACAAAGTATAATAAACACTTAACACTTAAAAAAATGAACAAATAACACTTTTATATATAAAAAAGTGTTTTTTTTTAAATTCTGATAATAGAAACTGGTGGGAAATACATTTCTTTATCAATTTTTTTTAAGACGCCCGTCCCAAAATGCTAACGGTAAATTTGAAGTTGGCTCAAATCTAGAGATGACGTGTAGTAAAATTAGAGAGAACGTAAAGTAAAATTAAAGGAGACAGGCGGCATTCGGCATTACCGAAAGTGATTGACAGGCACCATAAAGTTATTAGGTAGGTACTTATAATGAGGGTCGCTCAACCAGTTTGGGTAAATTTCTCGGACTTACCTACTTTTTGTAATCTTGCATCTGTTAAAACAGAAAATAATAATCGAGTAATAATAAAAAATTATTAATGTATAAAAACGTATTTAGTAACAAAATATTACATTGTCAGTATTTTATCGGTAGCAATAGTATGTAATTATGTAATTATAATAATAAAGGACGGTTTACAGAACTTGAGAATTAAGTGCGATTAAACAGTTAAATCAATAAAAGAGGTATTGGTCGATTGCGCGCCGACTAATCCTAAAAAAAAAACACGATACGATTGAGGACTAAAAAAATTAGGATTCCCAAAACATCGGTACCTTGTGGAGAAATGCAAAATACTTTTCCGGCTTCATTTACTACACCTGAATAATGAAAGATAGATTTCTGTTTATTATAGATACCTACTCATGATACAAAGTGATATAAAAATAAGAAATAAAATTCATATTTTCTAAGTTAATGGTTTTTTTAGAAAAACGCCAGGACTGGTCGATTTTATTTTTTTATTGCGCACGTTTTTTACTTGTTTCCAAATTTTTTTTGGCCAACTGGTTTTTTGCTGTGACGTTTTTCTTATCGATATATAAAAATAAATATATAATCTATGTTAGAATTAGGTATATATATATATAAATATATAATCGTGGTTTTTTTGTAAATAGCAACCTCTATTTTTGGAGTTGAATATTGTAACTACTTTTTTTTCTGCGTTTTGCAATATAACATTTGTAGGGTCTAAAATAAAAAGTAATTTTAAATAATTTAACTAATTTAAATATTTTATTATTTTTAAAAAAATAGACGTAATTTTTAATAGAATTATTGAATTACTGAACTAAATGTTCAAATTGACGTCCTTCTGTTTCTTGGTAATAATACAACTACTTTTCGAACTCCGTTAGCACATTATTTCCCATTTTTTGAACTAATTAAGTGGTACTGATTTGTAATTCTTTTTCTTAAAAAACCAAAAATAAGGGTTGCTATTTAAAAAAATAACAATTAAGTCACAGCAAAAAACAGTTGGCCAAAAAAATTTGGAAACAAGTGAAAAACGTGCACAATAAAAAATAAAATCGATTTGTTTTGGCGTTTTTCTAAAAAAACATTAACTTAGAAAATATGAATTTTATTCCATACTTTTATGTAATAAAAGTATCTAGTATCTTCAGTTTTTTTAATTGTGTGATGATTTTATGAAAAGCTGTTTATTCGAACTCTATGCGAACGAGTGAAACATATGGGGTGGCCCACCGAAAAGTTTACACCCAAACTTTATTTGCAGAGTATCTCTTGCAAATTACTTGACTGCGGCGCGCAATTTATCCGTGCTCATTGTAGTACCAGAGTAGTACATCTCTATATAATTTTTATAACTGACAATTCAACTCATATTTTTTCGACAAATAAAATGTACTTGTTTTGACATAATTATGAGACAAAATTTTTATATGTATCGAAATTTTCCGGCAATTCCATACCTACCATTGATAATTCATGAAAAGAATTTTTATAATGCTTACAAATCGTTTTGAAAAGCGCATTTTGACATCCTAGGTGGGCAAAATATAAACATTTTAAATTTTGCTGTTGTTTTAGAAAAAAAATTATAAATTTTAATATTGATAGTTATTTCCTTATTTTGATTTAATTTTAGAGCGAATCCACTGTAATTTCATAACTGTATTATATATAATATTATATTTTATATATTACTTATAATATACATATATGTAATATTATAATATTACATAAAAAATTTAAATTTAATTATATTAATTTATTTATATAATTAATTATATTTAATTTGTTACGATTATTTATTCTACAAAGTTTCGTAAAATCACTATCTCGTCAAAAACCTTTGGATTTCACATTTTCAGTCTCAGCTCATTCCTTTCTCGATTCCTTTCGTAGTGGTTACTGGTTTACTACAACATCTGTTGATACCGCACCCGCAGCTATGTAGAAAGAGAGGCTGTGAAGAGAGATAGATAAAATCGGTGTCGTTCCTAAATTTCAAAAGTTTAGCACTAATAGCTCATTAACTATAAGTCAAAAATCAAATTACTTTTTTTTTACAAGTTTCTAAAAATATAATAAAATCATGTATCGTATTAAAAAATAAAATATATATTTTTTTAATTAAAAAAAAATCAAAACTTAATGAATAAAACTGTTTTCTTAAATTTTAATACGATAGCTGACTTCAGAATTACAAGTATTTTAATCCTGTGAAAACCGCATTTAAAAATGATAAAGCATTTTTGAGTTATTAGTGCTAAACTTTAACATTGATTTCGCCTATGCCGTGTAAAGCGTGTCGGGCCCCTTTTAATAAAAACCTCAAAACTTTTTTTTTTAAAGTAAACGAAAAGTAATGAAATTAAAGGCTAAAGAGCTAAGACAATAAGGTTTATTGTTTAAATTTCTGAAAATTTTTAAATTTTTATTACTCATGTTAGCAAGTTCTAAACGCGATTTATCCAGTGATAGGTGATCTAATTTGTAGCAGTTTTAAAACCAAGGGGTGTTTAAGTGATTGCTGTAAATATTTATATAATCTGGAATTAATGTCTTGTACATATATTTTGTAAATGATGTATTTTCGTATACCTGACAAGGTTGTACCGGGTGAATCAAGTTTTACCCGCACCCATTTCTAATTAAGCAAAAATTCTAAAAAAAATTGTACGTGATATTTCAAATAGAAAAAGATTTTCTCCAAATTTCAAATTGTTTATTTGTACGGTTACTTTTTTCACTTTTGCTGATATGATTATAAATTAACTTTTACGATTTTTTGTGAACGGGTGTATTTTGATACAAAGCATCAAAGTGGTTAATTAAATTTTTAAGCAAATATGTCATTTGTTTTTAATTAACATTTTGATATTGAAACACATACTTTCTTATAATTTATGAGAGTATCGTAAATTTTATTCAAAAAAGACCCCACTAGAGTGGTGGTTTCTTGAACTTTAATGGTATATGTCATAAAATTGGCATACCGCTATTGTGAAGACTTGAAGGTCAAGACAGCTGGTAAAAAATTGGCAGATCATAAATCTACTTCAATTGTTAAGGTTTTAGCAGGGGATTTAACTCTAACTTATCATGTCATAAATTAAAATAAAATATTTGATAAATAATATAAAATGAGTTTTAGTCAAAGTTCAGCATTTTTTTAAATAATAAACAGTATTGTGCTTATATAATTTTTGCAGGTGTCAGTTTTATTCCAGGACTAGTTTTTTGTTTCCATTGTCGTATGACATCGTCTATAAATATGTTAAATAGAGTTGGTGGGAGACTGCACCCTTGTCTGACGCCTCTGTTGATTGTTATTGGCTTTGTTCTGTCTTTTCCAGTCTTTATTATTATTTCTATATTACAATACAGATCTTTTATCATTTCTATTAGGTGTTTGGGATAACCTCGTCTATCCATAATTTTCCAAAGTGTCGTTCTGTTTATCCGAAGGGATTTTCATAATCAAAAAAGGCGATATAAGTTTCTAGGTACTAGTTTCTATTGTATTTCTAAATACAATCTTTCTACAATCATTAGAAAAGCCAGAGTAGAATACGAACATTGTCTTATTGACAAAAAAGTTGTTAAATGTTTTTATAAATATGTTAAGGCTAGTATTTCTGGTTCGGTTAAGACGCCTAGAATTAGGGATAGTGGTGGTAATATTGCTATAGATTTTAGATGATGCTGGAGCCGCTAATGATTTTACAGCTAGTTTCGCAAGTATTTATATAAACAAACTATTATCGCAGTATGGATACAAGTACCACCAAATTTATACAGTCTTTGTAATGTCAACTTTTCTGAAAATTTTATACTGGCAAAACTTCAAAAATTAGGTGTTACGAAATCTCCCGGACCTGATAATATTACCTCTAGTATTTTAAAAAATTGTGCAAAGCATTTCATCAAACCATTAACTGTATTAATGAAGCAATCTTTTGAGTTCGCCACATGACTGGAAGACCACAGTCGTTAGACCTTATATACAAAAAAAGTAATAAATTTGATGCATCTAATTATAGGCCTATAAGTTTGACTTCTCTAGTTGTGAAAGTTATGGAAGCCGTAGTATCTCAATTGTCATCGTGTAATACCTCAGTCAGCACGGTTTTGTGCCACCTAAATCGACTGTTACCAATTTATTTTGTTCTTTTAAAGACTGGACCAAGAAACTAGATGCTGGTGGCGTACTTAGACTTCTCGAAGACTTTTGACAAAGTACCTAAATGACGTCTCCTTTATAAATTCAAGCATGAATTGCCAAGCAATCTGCTCAGATGGATAGACGCTTTCTAAGCAATGGTACATTTAAAGTCAAAGTCAGCAACTCAGTCAATGCAGTGCACCAAAAAATGTCTTATGTGGTGTTCCACAAGGCTCTGCTCTTGGTCCTTTACTATTCTTAATCCACAGTGCTGACATTCCGAGCTAATTAAAATTACAGTGTGTAATGTATTCCGATGACATTAAGATCTACAATAACAGCTGCTAATATAAAAATTTAGCCTCTGATTTTTGAATAGTCTCGACTGCTTCTTCTTTCACTCAATGGCGATAAAAATCCTAAATCAGTTTATAAATTGAACGGTGCCAATTTGACAATAACACAGTTTTGTGTCGATCTGGGAGTGCTCGTAACATGTTTTCTTTCATAGTCTGAACATATTTCAAGAGTTACCAAGAAGGCCAAAATTCTTTATATTCTAAATAAGACCTTTACTATCTGATCTACCATCTGATTTTTTGTGAAATCTTAAAAAATATTCGTTTGACCATTTAGATTTTTACTTAGACCACTTTATTTAGAGTGTGAGTACTTGTACAGAAACCAAATATTCTACTTTTAGAGGGTGTTCAGAGTCAAACTACTAGACTGTTTTTGGCCCCGATTATTCTAGGCGTCTATCCGTAATGAATTTGCCACCACTGTCAGAGAGACTTATGTAAGGTGACTTAATCACTGTTTTTCAAGATTTCAATAACCCATATTTTTCTATCATTCACATTTTTTCCAAATGGTCGCACCAGAGGTCACTGTTTCAAGTTGGCTAAAAGAAAATTTCAAACTAAGATCAAACAATCATTCATTCCTAATTCAATCTTCGGCAAGTGGATTTCTTTGCTCCCCAACCTTGTCTTAAGTAATTTTACTTTGTGTTTTAAAACAAAATATAATGACTACTGATGGAGCTTCCAACTGAAGGAACAATATCTCAATATGAGCGCAGGCTTAACAGGCTACGGTTTCAGGTCGACCGCATTTAATAAGTAATAATAATAATTCTTTCAAACTTTGTCTTTTTTGTCTACATGGGTCTTGATAACTTTATCGGTTTTTTATAATATCCTAGTTTAGACTGGGACATTTAGACACCAATTATTATTAACATATTTATTATTAAAATAATTGCAGAACATTCTCCGTTCTCGTCTCGACTACAATTCTACCTATTCTTACAGAATTTTTTCTTTCACCACAGCTTATACCGGTAATATGTATCTATCAAAGAGATCTAAGTGTTAAAACCAACTTAAAAAAGGAACCAGACCCAGAAAACCACAAATTTAAAAATATAGTACAGTTTAAAATAATCACAAAGAAAAAACTATGACATATATTCTCGCTGCTCCAGTGATTTTAATAAAAGCGTTCCTTTCTTTTTATTTTAAACAATGGAGATTGCCTTCCATTTTCCCTAATTTTGTAGGGAGCGAATTCCACTTAGAAATTGATTTCTACTACTTGATTTCTGTGATGCTGTAGAAGGTTAATATTTTTTCGTATTTTTTATTTTAATTACGTATATTTTTTCCAGTTTCGATTTTTTTCTCTTTTTTTGAGAAAATCCATGTCCTGTTCTTTTATTTTTAGTTTAAGATAATGACTGTCGATCCGAGGGTGCGCCACCCTACTTCTTCGGTGTTTTAAAAACATAATATTTCTATTTCTTTTCTCTGCAATTTTTAAGGGAAGAAAATGGAACCTACAAGTAGGATGGACAATACAATTGCGTCTTTGTCTTCGATAATTTATTTTTGTTAATATATCGCAGAATTGTTTATGGTCTTCCGGTGGGACCTAGGTTAAAAATTATTAAAAAATAGATACAAACAATAAAATAGAATATGTTAGAATTTAAAGACATTTAAAATAATAAAAACCTATTTTTTAAATAATTTTTCCAGCTTCTGTGATATTAAAAAAAGCGCCCTTTCTGTTGGTTCAAGATATTGTATTTTATTTTTATAGGTAAAGAATGTATAGTTGGGTGGTATTACGGCGTTTTCTGAGGAAGTTTATGTTTGTAAGTAAATGCTGGATTTGTTTTTTCTCCTCTGGTAGAACCTAAATTGAATTAAATTTTGTAATGAGTGTAACCTAGACTTTATTCATAACAACATGCAAGCAAGAAAAAAAAAAAACGTCACCAATAGTTAGTGGTTAGTCGACTTTACAAGTGTAAAAGGCACATGCATTAAATGGATTCAATTATTATAATTTACTTTGTTTGTTTGATACAATATGTCTCAACTGGTATTTATAAAAAATGTAACAGTAAAAAAACACTGAACACTTAACAAGAACAACAGGACATTAACGAACAGGAGCAGGTCTGTTGGTCGGTAGCAGCAGCGATAAGGCAGGGAATAAAAATTTAACGGTTGTGTTTATAGTTTTTATTCCAATACTAATTTTAAACTAAAATTTCACAAGATTTTTGTAAAATAAAATAAAAAATTTTGTTTTAGTTACTTAAACATACATTTAATAACAAGTTAATACCATAAACAGATTTTTATTAAATGTAATAAACATGTTTCTCTAGCTAAGTACCCGTCAATTTTTTATTTTTTTGCTATAACACCTTTTGTCTTTTTTACCTTCTCTAACATGATCGATTCACAATGCACAGTAGGGCATTTGCAAGTTCTAGCTCACCAAAACTATTTCTAATTTTTATTATCTTTAAAAAGTGTTGTAATGTTAAAAAAAATTAAAGAAAGTGACTTAAAAATATATTTTAAAAATTTAAACAAAGTATGTATTAAATTTAAAAATAAAAACAGGTAAATGACAACTTGAACTAACAATGTCAAAAGGAGATCGTTCCCATCTTATGGAAATCTAGTGACCACTTATGACAACCTCAGCTTGGGTCTGTTCTTGATCGGAGGCCATGACGCATTAACATCACAAAAAATGACATTGTTAAAATATTAAAAAATACATACAAACAAGCAAACAATAAAATACAATATTTTAGAATTTAAAAACATTTACAATTATAAAAAAACATTTTTTTAAATATGTTTTTCAGCTTCTGTAATATTGAGGAATGGTGTTCTTTCCGATAGTTTCAAAAAATTAATATCTTCTTGTAGATGCTCAATCTCATTTGTTACTGACTTAATATATAGGTGTGCTATTGCGTTACTTACGCATATAGTTGATGTCTGAGTGTATTTTTTTAGATGTTATGTTATTCTTCCAGTGGGAGCTACAAATTGAATTTCATAGTTAGTGGTAAGCTAGACTTCATCCATTACAACATGAAACAAAAAAAAAGGTTAGTCTACTTTGCAATGCATGCAATACAACTATATATAACTATAGTGTTATTTTTCCATCAGCTGATATCTTCACAACTCCTACTTGAAAATCTAAGTTGACCGCTTCCACTTTCCTCAACTTTAACAATGGTATTTGCTTGTTGTGTTTAGAGTTGTGATAAAATCATAAGTTTGTCTAAATAAAAATTTAAGAAGTCACCCGTTATGCTTATTTTTTACATTTTCTTATCGATAAAAAAAAATCAAAATTGTTGTGTATACTTTATTAAAGACAAGATGAAAAAGTATTAATAAAACATGAGTTACAAACTGTATAACAATAAAGATATAAAAAATCGTACATAATCGTTGCAAAAAAACAAAAATCGACGTAACCAATTACAAGATAGTTATTGGCATTTTAAAACTTAAAAATAAAGCATACTTTTTTGTATAACAATAAACTATTTACAGAGTAAAATTCGAAAATGACAGCCAGTGTCTGAAACAAATAAGCATTTTCGAAAAACCATTACTAAAATTCTTTAAACTGCCTTTTGGATACTAAACTTTGGCAGACACAGCCCAAATTTAGTTTCAATTCCTGAGAAAACTGCTAGGGAGACTGAGTACCCACCAACATGATCCAGATTCTGTGACTTGGGAGAATCCCCACCGAGTGTTGTAACCTTCATTTCTGACCCTGCAGGTCTCCTAAACAACAAAAATTAAATCAAATCTCTCAAAAATACAAAACACTCACTAAAAGTGGACTTAACAGCTTTCTTAGTAAATCGGCGACGTTTCGAATTTCATTTAAATATCTTTTCAAGGCATTTTAACTATCATCGCAAAAATTAACAAAAACATCGCGTTTTCAACTTAAGTGAATTAACTAAAATATTAAATACCGTTTGTTGCAAACCCAAAAAATATAATTTCTTTTTATATATTTTTAATAAATATATACATTTTTGTTTGTATTTGAGCTTTCCCAGGTTTTGAAAAGTAATTAATCTTATTAATTAGAGTTCGTGCAGTCAGTATTATTGACAAATCAACATTTTCAACAATTTTCAATCTTTAACATTTGAATGAATCAAAATTCTCATTCTATGATCAACAACAATTTCACATTTAGTCGAAGCTTTACTGTAAATAAAGCAAAAATACGACAATTTTTAATAGTTATTTATGATATTAGTGTTAAAAGTAATGTTAAAAACACGTATATCATACACTATTTTTTCTACAAAACAATCGGAAGAACTTAACACTCAATAAAAATAAGAAATCAAAAAATAATACCACACAGATCGCAATGTTTATTAACCAAAATTTTCGTAGCAACCAGTTACTTTTAACAGTTTTGTAGAAAAAAATTATTTAACTAGAATACTGTCTAATAAAACTTAATCACGATAGGTAGTGAAGTATGCCTACTGGAAAAACCACGATAAAAAAATGTTTGCAATTATGTACAATATAACTTCTTCAACTATTGAAATAGCGGTTTCTCAGAAATGGTGCTTCCCATAACAAAAATTTTTTTACGACATTACCTTTTAGGAGACAAATGCGAAAAACCAATGTTTTTACTTATGACTTAGAATAACTTTTTGGCAGAAGTGGGATCAGTAAAAACTTTTGACATGTTATTTGTAAAAGTGTATTTAAAACCTAAACCTATATTTTCGATTCTATACAAATTCTTGTAATGGTACAAATTTTTTTGTCTTTTTTGACTCAATTATGTAATATTCACATATTTAATGTGTTCCAATGGCTCGTTAAATTCTTTACAGTATCAACATGTTTTATCATTTATTGTTTTTAATAGTTTGTGTTTGTAATATTTAGTTGCTAATGACTAGTCTGAGCTGCTATTAGTAATGCCTCTGTTGCTCCTTTTAGTTTGTCTTGCCTTATCTGTTTGAATATGTCTTCTCTGAGTTTGTAACATTTCTCAAATTGTCGATAATATATATTGTCCATAAAGCACTTTCTTTGACCATTCTTACAAAGTAACATAAATATTCAATTTATTTTCGCACTCACGTTGAATCTATTTTACTTTAATGGTTATGTTTTCGTTGGTTACTATGCAATTTGTAAGTTTTATAAAGTCTTGTTTAATTTTTTCTGACTTAAATGTTATTGATTATTTAGTTTTGGTTTAATTGTCTTGACAGATTTATTTGAGGATAAATCATTCTGATTATATCGTCTTCATCTTGCTTTCCTTTTAAATAATAATCTATAAATAAATAATCCTGGTTTCCAAAAATAGCTACTTTAAAGGAATTTTCTACATTTATTATACAAATGATTGTACAGGGTCATTATGATTGTAGTCGAAGTTGGCCATGATTTGCAATATAAAATTTGCCCTGTGCCGCTTTGTTGTTATGTTTATCTATAATCTGACAGTAGCTGCAGTGTATAACTAAGCTGTCAAGAAGCCTAATTCTAAATCAGATTTACGCCGGTGTAATTTGAGTTGCTAGGAGCAACTTTGTAACTTTACTATACTCTTTATATTAGATGGCGTAACTTTGCGCTACTCCGATGGAGTAGCGTAGTGATTTAGAATTCCACAATTTAGAATATAATATTATCTCAGTCTCTGTTGTCATGGTTTTTGTTTCATGTTTAAGTAGAGCGGCAAAAACTAGAGTACTCAGGCACAGCCTGCTTGGACTAGGTACAATCATTTATAATAACTCTTTAGTAGAAAAGAGAACATATAGCCTTGTCGTGTAAAATTGTCCGAAGTATCAGACTGAAAATAAAAATTTTTAGAAATTTTTCTAACCTCACTTTTTGATGTCACCTTGGACGCTCTTACAGCGCTGTACATGATTAATTTTCGACTATTATCGATACTGGTGTTAACATTATTGTAATAGATTACTGATAACAAAATTTGTTAAGGGCCTATTACTACAATAAACAAAAATCATATCAGATAAAAATAAAATTTCGACATGACAGCATTGACAGCTGTTTGTTGTCAAATAAAATTTGACAAGTGGAGGTATGATTGGCGATTTTTGCGAAGTGGGCGACATCTGTTAGTTCCAATTTGAAACACTGTATCAGTGAACAACATCGTAAAAACATGTGTTTTGTAGTGTGTTTTTACGGTTTTTTGCGTTTAATTTAAAGAAAAATTGTTTCAATTGAACTATTTTTGTAAAGTTTAATGCTTGTGTGTACAACATTAAGGGTGACTTATTCAGGGTATCACGATTAATACCTACCTACAAATTCAATTTTATATATCTATTTTTTTTTCTTAGGAACAAAATTACCTGTAAAACTTTTTTTTAAAAACAGTTTTTTAGCAGTTCAGGAAGAGAAAAATGATCAAAGTTCGTTTCGGTGGCCTTATCTTCTGTGAAAGAATATTTTTGTTAGACTTATATAGATACTGACTTTGGGACACAAGTTGAAGACTTTACCTTTGTTGCCTCTTGATTTCTAATATCTACATTTTGTTTAAATACATCTTGATTTTGTTGTTCTGGGAAATTCAAAATAATTTCATTTTCTCTATTTTTATCAATCCTAAAATAAGCAAATTACAAGCGATTACAAGTATGCATTTATTTCAAACTTTTTAAAAAAATTTCAATTTGGTTATATTTTTTCCAAATTTTAACTGGTGTTGTCATTGCTTACAAAGTTTTGAATCACTGACAAGGAATGTGTACAGGGAAATGTATTTGTGCCGAGATTTGTGTAATTTGAAGAACACTGTGGGACCGAACAAAATTTTCTAGACTTGGTGGAAATTTTTTATGTATCTGTTACATGGTAGTTCACTAACTGCACTAATTCAATTTTTGGAATAATTACCACTAAGACTACGACACTAAATTATGCATAAAACAGGCGAGACCTACACGCAACACATGTAAACCAATGTAAAAAGCATTTATTGTTCACTACTACAACCGCCATTTTGTGAGTTTAGGCGCCCTCTCGCGGATCTCGAATTTGGTAACTTTTTATCAGTGTTGGCAACGTTGTCATAGATAAAGAAGAACACTGTATTTTTTATTTTTTGAGTTTCGAGCGGGAGCAGATAAAAAAATCACCTGTACGTTCTTCTAAAAAATTTGAAAAATATTCCGAAATACAATTTTTTTTTAAAGTAAACAGAATTTAGGATTACAATGTTTCAATCACAGAGATAAGCTATTGGTTGATAGTTTTTATTTTTTTATCGCATTTAGGGGTATTTTAAAAGGAGTTGTAAGAGGTTGCATTCTGGCGACAAAAATTGAAAGACAAAAAATTTCTATTTTTTATATAAAAAATACAAATATTTCTTACTGGAAAAAACGACAGTCTTATCTAAATTAAATTAATTTACGTAATTGTATTGTTGTAAGGCATTATCGTAAAAAAGAACAAATTAAAACATTAATAGGCCACTTTATCCCATCTCCAAATTGTTCCATCATCACAAACACATAACAAAATATTCGCATCTCGGCTAAGGCTAGTCTGTCGAATTGCTGTGACACATCTATGATGTTGTAAAGTATAACATTTCGCTTGAGCAGGATCATCAACATCCAAATCCCAAACAAAAATTTTTCCTGTTTGATTCCCAAGCGCCAAAATTCTCTGCCAAAAATCCATAGCAAATCTCACAAACCAAATTTCGCACTCTTTATATTCAAATCTATGAATAACGGTCGATGTAGTTTCACCTTTTCTTAAATGATCGTCCTCCAAACGGCCTGGTTTCCAACAAACAATGCTATTTTCACATGATTTACTCAAAACAAAATCACCAAACCATTTCACACAATCAACGTAATTCCTGTGAATATCTCTGGTGGAAAAATCAGGAAAATGCTCTTTCAGTGTATCAAAAGGTCTTGTTGTTCTGTTAGGATTCCACTGGTATGACTGTCTGATAGCTTCCTTCATACTGTCCTTATCCAGTTTCCATAATTTCAACGAATGGTCCATACCACAAGACATAATCCTGTTACCTAATAGATCAAAATCAGCACTTAAAACCTCGTCTCTGTGCCCCTCAACGCCCCCAAAAATCGCAATACAAACATCAGTCTTGATATTCCACAATCTCAATGCGTGGTCTTTGGAAACAGACAGTAATAGATTTGGGTCTCTTGGATGAAATTTAAGCTCGTTGATGGCATGCCCATGCCCTATATAATGCCTGATACAGGTCATTGTTCCCGGATTTAAAATCCTGACAATGCCTCGCGAACCGGCAACAGCTAACAACGGTTTTCCTGTTTCTTCATCGTAAGTCCAGGCACAGGTGTAGTAGTTTTCGTCTAAATCTGGATCTGCAAAACACTGCAAAAGTTTGATGCCGGTGCCTTCAGGGCATTCGTAAATTGTGACTCTGTTGCTGCCCACAGCTGCAAAAATCAAGGGTTGGCCTTCCTTGAGATTGTGGTTGAACTGGGTGCCAAATAGGGGCTGTCCGTGGTCTTCTTTGATGTTACACGTGAATTTGTAAAAAGGCTTGACTAGTTTCGGCGTGTTGCTTTTTCTTTTACCCCGACGCCCTTTGCGGACCCTATTTGTCGGCGTAGCGCTTCTGGAAGTCGTTGAAGTGCTTCCAACGCTTGATGTCTCGTCCCCTTCGTCACCGGAGTCTTCAGTTAGGTTAGAATTTGAGTCGTTAATTACTCCTGCTGGATTTGACTTCTCCTTCATGATTGTTAAATCAATTAATTAAACAAAAGTTTAAATTTAGAACAGAAGCTTTATGTTAAGCGTAAACTACACTTTTTGCCCATTATTGACAAAACTAAAGGATATTTTACACAATACACAATGTTTATTTGACAGTTCGAAAAACAAGGGCGCCCTCTTCCTCAAACACGGGAGTGCGTTCACAAATTGTTGGTTTCAGAAGCTCTGACGTCACTACAGCGCGAAATTTTGAAATACTGTCATAAATAAAAATTCCTGAAAAGTCTATTTTATTGCATATATAAATAAAAGATTGAATTGTTGGATCACCTAATTCTAATCGGTTTGCATATGTTATACCACCGACAGGTTCAATGAGTTCCTTGAGGACATTTCCGTTTCCTCCTGGTTTTTGTTCCATTTCGGCATCACCTAAAAAAAAATAATGACATACAGTGTTTGTTCTACTACACTCAGGCCCGTAGCTGGCGGATGTTCAGTGCGTGATTTTCACAAGGGCGTCTTTATCTGGAAGCGCATTTTTGGAAATAATATTTTTATATAAATACATATAGAAACTTTAAAATTGAAAAAAAATGCGAAATACTAAATTAGAAAAACAAGTTGAAATTATTCCTAGAACCTAAAATAAATAAATAAATAAAAGATTAACAATCCTTCATCCGCCTACTAAAGCAATGAACGCAATTAATTTTAGAATTTACGAAAAACTACACTCACTGTTCAAAATGTGGTGGAGCATGTTAAACAACAATTGCTACTACTATCCGCGACAAACTGAACACCAAATTCTGACTTTGACAGAAAAAAAATGTGTAAAGCAACCTTCATGATGATTTGGCTTTCCTAACCTCACATTTCCCAACGTTACGTTACTGAAGAACTTTCAAAAAAAATAAAACGTTTATTTAACAAATAATTGTAAACGTTTAAATTTAAATGTGAATGTTTGTGTGTGTGTAAATCTTGGCAAATTACCATTTAAGTTTTGAATAATTAATTCAAACTTGACACCGACGAAATCTCTGGTTGTTTGATCAATGTTTTCGAATTATTGAAGGTGCAGAAATAAATTAATTTTGAAGTATAAAAATAGATACTTCTATCAAATTCACTCTTTTTCTTTGTTTTTCCTGCTGTTTTTTGTTGTTATTCCAAGCTGATTAGTTCAAAAAGAATTTTTGAGTTAGTTTTTTAACCCTTCGTTAGGCGCGCCATACTATGTGACACTGTTAGTCGCGCTGGGACTGCCAGTCCCATAACAAATATTTTGACCATTTTTGTTGGTTATCTTGTAAATTTTTGCTTGAAGTGTTTATAGTAAATTAGTTTATTATAAACGTACTAAATTTTGCAAAAAAAATGTGTCTCAAGCACTAAATTTATAAGTTAAAATTAAAAATGTTTCTAGAAATATATAACACCTGCATAATATTTTGTTATTTTAATTTTATTCTGTTTCTAACAACAACTATTTTTTTTGATTATATATATTTTATTTCATATTATAAATTGTTGAGTATCATTTTTATATTTATATTTTAATTTTATTCTGTTTCTAACAACAACTATTTTTTTTGATTATATATATTTTATTTCATATTATAAATTGTTGAGTATCATTTTTATATGATTACAAAATTTTTATGTGAAATTTACTAGTCCCAAACCAGGTACCCGATGAATTAATTGGGAATTACGAAACAGCAAAACTAAATTTTTGCACCAAACTTAGACAAAGTGTTCATAAAAGATCAATTTGAGATGTCATATGTCCACAAAGTTGTAGGTATAACCGTTTCTATTTAATTACAAAAATAGTAAAGCATGGGACTGCCAGTCCCATGCGCGACTAACGGAGGGTTAATTACTTCATTTATTTCATCAATTACTTTTTGGGCTTGAAAATTATCATTTATTTTGCAGTTTCGTATGTTTTTGTTAATTTTTCCATTTCTACTAAATATTAGTTTTTGTTCGTTTATTATGTTTTCATTGAGATATATTATTGGAGGTGATGTAATATCATAATTTTCTATTAGATTTTGTTCCTGAATGTACTTTAGATTGTTGTTTTGTTCAATGTGGCCTTCATTTGTTTGTTTCTTGCGTATTTTTTTTATATGTATCTTGTACTTTCAGTTTTATTTTAATTAATTTGAACTTAATAAGTTTATTCTTGTTTTCAATAAATCGTCTTTGATTGGTGAGTGTATTACCAGAAGTATTTATTCTGTTGTTACGGTTTCAGATTTATACATTTCGTATTTGTTCCTGTAATTTGTTGTTTCTATAGTTGTTGCATTATTGGCACCACATTATTTCTTTATAATATTCCTTAAAGAGGCAGTAAATCAAAATTTCAAGAAAGCGTCTCAAAATTCTTAAAAAATATCTAAGATTAAAAATTAAAACCGCAAGTCGCTATAATCTTATTTTGGTTTTTAAACAGCGAAAGAACAAAGTTAGACGCGTGACGTCATACCGACATCAGACCGAGCGAGCATTTGTGTTTTGATTTTGTTTTTTTTGTTTGTGGTTATTGAAAAATATTAAAAATGGTAAACTTTAAAAGAGTCGAAACTTTAAACCATATTCTGGAACTAATGCACTACAGTCGTTTTCATTTCTTACATTTGATCTTAACCCTAGTTTATTCTCAACACAACATAAACATTCTTTTGGTTTTGGCCTAAATAATACTTACACAATTTCCGTACCCACACCAAGATTATGTCGTTAATTCTTTCGAGATTTTCGTCGTTCTGTAGATATTCGGATTCATCTTCAACTTACTTAAATTATTTTTGGTATTCCTTGGTTCAAAACCGAATACTTCTGAGATTAAAAAATAATAAAAAACTGCAAAGTTAATTGGCAGGCGAGATGACAAAGCATAAACAATCTCACAACATGGAACAGAATATGTTGGTATGACGTCACGTCAACGTTTTTCACACTTTAGTCTCTAATATTTCCAAAACGGCCAATCGCACATATCTGTCGTTTGGAAATTCGTTCTTAGAATTTTTTTAACATATTTTTGTTTTTTGGTAAACAACCCCTTTAAACCATCTATTTCGTTTTGATATCAATTGATTTTATTATTATAATATTATGACCAGTTAAAAAATCTTGAAAAAAAATCCAAAACGTGAGCGATATAATAAAAAGTTGTTATTTAAGTCCACTTTTCCAAAATCCCTTCTTCATTAAACAAAATAGACGTTATAAACAAAATACTTACGTTCCTCCAAAATCAATATAAAGCATTCTTTGTAGAACCTCATACATTAAAAGTGTAATTCCAAACTGCGGTGATGATCGACATACCCGAGCTGAAACCCTCAATTACACACTCGACTTTGCCTCGACATCACTCACCTATTGCCCCTTTCCAAAATGCACGAAAGCCTTCCTCGACGTAAATTTTCCTTGCGGCGTCAAATACCCCGTTGTAGGTGGTTTGGCCGGCACGTGCTACCACTTGGAGTCGGGTTTTAATGACGTCAGCTGGGGTAACTAGACCTGCAGCGGGTACACCAGCAATGGCACCTGCTGCTAGGAGAGACAAAGGATGGTTATAGCCGCTTTCGTCGGCAAATTTCGCTTTAGTATGGGCATAAGTGGGGAAATAAATTGCACTGAAAGGAATATCACGCATAAGGCAGGCCTTAGCCCCCTTGTATAAGCCAAAAAGACCCAATTCTTTTACCACGTGCCAGGCACGCACCTTTGATCCTCCTGCGATTTCGCCTGCCACTTGTAAGCGGATTTTAACGATTTCTAGGGGGTTTGTAAAGACGACTTGAGATGCACCAGCCTTAAAAATAATAAATCAATATATTATATGTATATTGTATATTTGTATATTTGTATTTACCGCTGCTCCAGAAATTACTTCACTAATCACCAAAATATTTCCATTTTTGTCATAAAATTTATCTCGTACGAAATCGTTTACCTAAAATAAGTTTGGATTTAGTAGAAGAAAATATTGATTTGGGTTTTCAAACCGTCAATTTGATAGCTTTTTCGGGTGCTACGCCCATTAATTGTGGGACTAAGCCACGATAGAGACCGATAACTCCTTCATGACGAATGACTTTCTTGAAACAATCAAAACTATTTCTGTACATTAATTCACCAATGAATGAGCCACTTCGTTGATTTTGCATGCGGGTTTTTACCAGGTCGATAGGGTAGACAGCGGTGGCACCAACCGCTAAAAAATATTTCATTTAAGAAAAGCAAATAACAAAAAAAAAGTAACATGCACTCGCAGAATAGCAGTATTGTCTGTACTAGAGACTCTACATATTTCACTTTGTCCTTTCTCATTTATAAAATGTATAAAGAGTCTGAATACTTGTCCTTACTCATGATTTATATTTTGACACAAAAGATAAGTACTTCTGCGGTAAAACAACATTAATGTATGATATTACATTAATGCATGTTTTGGTCAAAATCGTTCAATAACATGTAGATTACTGTACGATTTTACACTAATAAATAATTTCGGAATATCAAATAGATTTTTAAAATAATTTACCGTTATTGATAAAATTTTGTCCTTTCTGGATTAGTATTTTTGCTACATTTGTTTGTTTACAGTAAATAGCTTCATGTAAAAGTGTATTGCCGTGTCTGTTAACTTCGTTTATGCAAGCTTTTTTTTTTAATTAATTCTAAAGCATAATGTTCGTCTTCGATAGTATACAAAGAGATAGATATCATCAAAGCAGTG
Source organism: Tribolium confusum (assembly GCA_029207805.1). NCBI lineage: Eukaryota > Metazoa > Arthropoda > Insecta > Coleoptera > Tenebrionidae > Tribolium > Tribolium confusum. The sequence goes on from JALGAY010000004.1 coordinate 7,463,444, forward strand.
CGTCCTTGTCTATCTTCAAATTCTAAGGGATAAGACGGAAGAGACAATAAATAGTCAAAAACTTCACGTCTAAAAAATAATATATATATATTTGTATTTACCGCTGCTTCAGAAATTACTTCACCAATCACCGAAATGTTTCCATTTTTGTCATAAAATTTATCTCGTACGAAATCGTTTACCTAAAATAAGTTTGGATTTAGTAGAAGAAAATATTGATTTGGGTTTTTAAACCGTCAATTTGATAGCTTTTTCGGGTGCTACGCCCATTAATTGTGGTACTAAGCCACGATAGAGACCGATAACTCCTTCATGACGAATGACTTTCTTGAAACAGTCAAAACTATTTTTGTACATTAATTCACCAATGAATGAGCCACTTCGTTGATTTTGCATGCGGGTCGATAGGGTAGACAGCGGTGGCATCAACCGCTAAAAAATATTTCATTTAAGAAAAGCAAATAACAAAAAAAAGTAACATGCACTCGCAGAATAGCAGTATTGTCTGTACTAGAGACTCTACATATTTCACTTTGTCGTTTCTCATTTATAAAATGTATAAAGAGTCTGAATACTTGTCCTTACTCATGATTTATATTTTGACACAAAAGATAAGTACTTCTGCGGTAAAACAACATTAATGTATGATATTACATTAATGCATGTTTTGGTCAAAATCGTTCAATAATATGGAGATTAATGTACGATTTTACACTAATAAATAATTTCGGAATATCAAATAGATTTTTAAAATAATTTATCGTTATCGATAATTTTTTTTTTCAACTCAAAGTTCATAAATCTCGACACTTAAAAACTCGCTATCGCTCATTCTTGCTTTAAACAGTTTTGGTTATTAATCGCCTTCATTAACATGCTTGTTTATTACATTTAGTTTAGAACACCTGCAAACAGATAAAATTCTAAATTAAATTTGTCGTCCTTTTCATGCTCTGTGTAATTTACTAATAAATTAACAATTATTGACAAAAAATTAACAATTTCTAAACTGTACCTACTTCAAATAGCATTCAGAAGAAATAGTTTTAACTTCTAATTATTTCAAAAAATATTTATTTGTTTTACCACCAATCGTTTTGACAGCTGATTACTTGCACGTAACCCATTTTTATTCTCTTTAATGTGTCAAAAATTACCTTTTCGGTTAGAGTGCAACAAGGAAGTTACTCACTTTCTTTCCTAATTCTTTAACGAGTTTTTCATCTTCTGTTGCAGCTCCATTTAAAACAATATAATCTTCACTTGATTGTGTTAATTTCTTCTTTAAATTTTCTTCATTTTCTTTCATTCTTTCAATTTCTGATTCTAAATTTCGTTTTTGTTTCATTGTTTCATCTAGAAAGTGGTGTACGACAATTTAATTCGGCTTTTAGTTTGTAGATTTCTTCTTGAATATTTTTGTTTAATTCTCTTTGTTTTGATAATTGCCCTTCGAGATCTTTGTAGTTCACAGGGAGGCTTAAAGGTTGCTGGTTTTCTTTTTTTGAAGAACCAAAAAGTTTGTTAAGGTGCGTTTTTTGGTGTTATGCTCATCAATCTAAAAAAAATAGATTTTTTTTGCAAAAAAATATATAAAAAAAATGAAATAGAGGGATCAAAATGACATTTCAAATTGAGAAAATCGCAAATCCTTTATATAAAAACTATCTTGTCCAGTGAATTTACAATTCTGCCATAATTTCATGAGAAAAAAAGGGTTTTAATATAAAAAATTTAATTTAAAAAAGTGAAATTAAAAAAATTGAGAATGTAATACATGATGCAACATAGTAAAATACATTTTTGATAAAAAAATATTGAAGTTAAACCAATTTTGTACAAATAAAAGTCATCGGCTACGCCTCGAGCTGCTATTTTACCCTTTATATTTGAGTATTTTGATTCATTCTGGCTCTAATTTGCATAAAAAAATTCAAAAATTATGTATTTTAGAATACTCAAATGGCGCCACGTGTAAAATGTGCGCGAAATTCAAATTTTTCTTAATATAATTCTAGACCTCGGTGGGAATATGGGAATATAGGAACTTACTCACTGATGGCGTTGAAGGCTTCAAGGAGAAAGCACACCCGACATGGCGCACTTCCATCAAAATTACTATTGGTAATATATTTTCGCATTTTGTATGATTTGGAAGAGAGCTTTTTTCTCTCGCCTTCTTAGACATCCAGCTTCGTCTTTTAATGCCTTGATTTCGATATTTAAGGACTTGATAGCTGGGTGGGCCACTATGTTCCTTTGCTTTCGCAAGAACTTTATGTCTGCGCGTATTTTTTTGATGTTTTTGATGTAGTGATATTCTTTTAATGGGAGCTACAAATTGAATTTCGTAATTAGTGGTAAGCTAGACTTCATCCATAACAACATGCAATAAAAAAAAGGTTAGTCCACTTTGCAGTGCATGCAATACAACTATTTATAACTATAGTGTTATTTTTCCATCAACTGGTATCTTCACAACCCCTACTTCATAATTTAAGTTGACCGCCCCCACTTTCCTTAACTTTAACAATGTAATTTGCAACAAAACAAAATCCAGAGAGTTGATACGTATGATAATGTAAGTAAAATGTTTTAATTTTCGTAAATGGGCTATTATACTATGAAATAAAATCAAAAAAACATTATTCACACAAAATATATATAGAAAGAAGCCCTATGACACAATTGGTTGTGTCAAAATAGCACTTCATTTTAATTTACAAATTTAAATCTGGAGTCCATGACTTCAGCTCACTTAATGACTCTCGCAGCCAATCGCCTTCAAGCTGGATGAGTTTTAATTAGTTTCGATGTTGGAAGAAAATCGACATTTTTTCTTACTCTAATTGCAAAACATTGTAAACTATAAGAATTATGTAGTGAGAAACGGCTTCGCGATCTAAAATTTGAAATTATTTTGATAAAAACAACTCTCCTGTACAGTACAAATTTTGCAGTTACAATGTGGTTTATTCAAAAAGAAGTACTACCATTAACTTATGGTATCATCTTATTAGAAATATATTCCTCAGTTTTAAACAACAGGTAAATAATTTGCTATACTTATTACACAACAATTCACGTTTATCTTGTAATCATTGTAATTTTACTTTTGTAGCGAATTAGATGACAGATCAAATTCAGTAAGCCAAGCGAGTTCTGCATCTAGCTCATTCTCCAATTGTTAACAACCCAAAATTGACAAAGTGTTTTCAACAACAAAAGCCACGGAACTAAAGCATGAGAAAATTACCCAATTGATAGCAGAAATTTGGAGGAACGACATACGGCCGTCGCCCGATTCCCCCACGAAAGCTGTGATAATCCTCAACGCACCTTATCAAGGGATTATCATCATTATAAAACCCCTAAAGGGTGCAGATAAAGTCTTGCTGTTCAAGTAGGCATCTGATCATTAAATCTTCCTAAACCAAACTTGTGCCACATGGAATCTACAACCTATAATAGTAGTCAGGCCATGCCCCTTTACAAATTGAATGGATTTAGATAGCTATGTCAAAATCCAATCAATCAATTTCGTTTGTTGCTTAATAATCGAGTCATGTTTGATTTCCCTTTCTTCATAATAATTAATTTTAGCATTTAAGAGCCGTTCTAATTCCTCAATTCGTTCAATTAAAACATTTTTAGTCTCTTTATAATCTTGTATTTGCTGTTTATGTTTAAAATTCGATTCTTTTAATCCCGAAATTTGTGTCAAATACTGGGAAATTTCTTCTTTAAGAATATTATTTTCGGAAACCAAATCCTCGATTTGTCTCTCATACGACTTAACTGTCACTTCCAAATCTGAGACTTTCACTTCAGTGAGAGTTAACTCATCATTGAGATTATTTGAACACTCTTTATATTTCAAACATTGGTCTTAATACGACTGACATTCGTTTTGTAACAACTCCACGTCTTCTGTTAAACGTTTTACTTTAGTTTCAGCTAATAACCTGAAGGATTTCTCTTCGTTTGTTGCCTTTTTTGCATCTTGAATATCCTCTTTAGCTTTACATAAATCCTTGATTAGTTTTTCAGTGTTTTCAGCTAAATTTTGTTTTTCGGCTTTAATTGAAGAATTGATTTTCTCATATTCTATAACTTGGTTTTCAATGATGAGACAAGCTTCACGGAGTGCTTCCAAATTCTAAAACAAAATAATTAACACACACACACACACACGAAGAACATACAATGTTTTTTACCTTTTGTGCATGCTCTAACTGTCTTCTTAATTCGTTAGTTTCCCTTAATAAATCTTCGGTTTCTTTACGCGTTTTGACAAGTTCCTCATTTAAATGCTCTTTTGAAGCAACCAATTTATCGTTTTCTTCTTTTTCGGACGCAATTTGCTGCCGACAAGAGTTGAGAATTGTGCAAAGCTCTGTTATTTTTGAATCTTTCTCAGTTATTGTTTCTCTTAATTGAACAATCAACAATTTCTCTTCTTCATTTCTGGTTTTTTTAGTTTCAAGTTTTTCTTCTAGGCTTTTATAAGATTCTTTCATTTTTATCATTTCTACTGACAGATTTTCGTGAATATTATTCAATTCTAGCATTGCAGATGAATAAATCTTTTTATTTTCATCAAGTTTGTCTTTCAAAATTTTAATTTCTTCATTTAATTCTTTTATTTCATTTTGAGCATCTTTCAATTTTCTTTCAAGAATTCTCTTATCAATTTTTGCATTTCCTAATTCCTTCTCTATTTTCAACATTTTCATTCGTAATTCTTTCAATTGTTGACTTTCATTTATTAAATTTTCTGAATCTTCTAACTCTTTCTTCAAAGATAAATATTTCTGTTCTTCTTCTTGTAATTTACTCCCTAATTCATTAATTTTCTTTTCATTTTGCGTTTTGTTGTCTTTAAGTGTATTAATTTTATTTTTTAACTCTTCAATTGTTTTATTATCGTCTTGAAGAACCAAATTTGAGTTTTCTAAATCTCGAATTGTGGCTTTCGATTCGTCAACTTCCTTTTGCAATTTTTTTATTTTTTAAAAAATGTAAAATTACTCACTTTCTTTCCTAATTTTTTAACGAGTTTTTCAGTTTCTGTTGCAGCTCCATTTAAAACAATATAATCTTCACTTGATTGTGTTAATTTCTTCTTTAAATTTTCTTCATTTTCTTTCATTCTTTCAATTTCTGTTTCTAAATTTCGTTTTTGTTTCATTGTTTCATCTAGAGTTATTTGCAAACTCAAAATTTCCTGTTTTGAATCTAATGCTACTTTTTCTAATCTTGATTCTAAACCAACTAGACTTCGACGATTTAATTGTTCAACTGCTTCTAAAAAATCTTTATGTTTATTTTCTAATTTAAAAGCTTTGTTTAGTTGTTCATTTAGCATTTTATTGGTTGCTTCAAGTTGTATTTTTTTTTTGTTGTTCTATTTCTAATTTAAAGGATTCGATTTTATTTTTTTCAGAAGTTTCCCATTTGATTTTTGCTGATTTTATTAAATCGAGAGCTTTACATTCCAATTCTGTTCTGTCTTTTCTCTCAATTTCCAAAATTCTTTTCAAAGCCTAAAAAAATAGTTTCAAATAAAAGAAATGAAGCTTTTTAATACGTGTTTGCTGAAATTTCAGTTTTACTACCAAGAGTAAAAAAATAAAAGAGCCAACCTGAAAAAATCAAAATTCCTTACCGTATTTTCGGCCATACTTGCAGCCAATTCCCTCTCCAATTTCTCTCTCACACTTTCAACATTTTCCAATTTTTGATTTTTTTCCAAAATCTTTCTCTCTAATAGCAACTTAACTTCTTGAAAATCCTCACTTTTCATCAAATTCCTTTTAACCGTCTGTAATTCATTTCTCATATTTTTAATAATTTCATCTTTTGCCCTTGAATTCCGTTCAAAATCTCTCCCACAACCCCCAACTCCTGGATTAAACGTGAATGCCACAAAGGGTAAATTCCTTCCCGAAAACTGCGTCTTTTTCTTAAAATTCTCAACACTGAGGGCTGTCTTTTTCGCCCCCACATCCGCAAAATTACTAGTATCTTCAACTGACGTGATTTTGGGTACATAAGGGGGCACCTGATCCCGTAAACTTTCAAAATGTAAATGTTTAAAAAGTGAGGGTCTCTTGATTTGAGGTCTTGTAAGTCGGGTCTTGACATCAGTGATTAAATTCCGAACTAGAGAGATATAAGCTTGAGTTAGAAGCACCTCAGATGGGAATTTTAAATTTCCTGAATGATTGATAATTTTTGAGTAGGTTATGGGAGTGTTAGGGCCACAAAAAGAGGGCTTTCCGACAACTATTATTAAATCAAGAGCATTACGTTCCAATTCTGTTCTGTCTTTTCTTTCAATTTCCAAAGTTTTTTTCAAAGCCTAAAATAATAATAATAATAATAATATTTATTTGTGTTTATACATATACAATGTTTACACACGTCATATAAAAGGAGAAAATAATAATAATAAAATAAATAAAGAAAATTTTTTATTTTTATCCAAGTACTTACGAAAACTAACCATTCCATTTCCGTTAGTGTCGAACAATTGAAATGCAGTTTTATAAAGTGCATCCGGAAAACATAGAAGTCCTTCAAAAGCTTGAAATTCCGAATATGAGATGAGTCCATCTTTACTGGTATCAACAATTCCAGCAAGGAGTTGTACGGAATGAGCATTGTGATTTTCCGGATCAAATAATCCCAAATATTTAATAATAAAATCTTGCGGTGTCATAAATTTCTCCCCATTTTTCTCTTTTGAGACATATTTATTAAAAATATCATGTAAGTATTGCGGATTGGCTCGTCTCAAGTACCCACCACCACTTACAATTGTGGAGGTGGTGGTGGTGGATTTCGCATTGACGTCGTCGACATTATTGAACCAACACTTGGACTTCTATTATGATTCGGTTGAAACCAACTTAAAATTGTATTGGACGTTGCTGGAGAAACTGGACTTAAAGTAGGACTATTCTGACATGTTCCCAATTGAACCGGAGCAAAGACACTAAATTCATTATCAGATTTTGATGAGTCTTCACTTTTTGAATCATCACTTTTAATATTTGATGAGTTAAGAGTTGAGTTAATTGCATTATTAACTGCAGTTGCAATTTGTTTAGTTGATTTTGATTTAATTCCTGGACTTTTCAAACTTAAGTGTGGCGACTTTCGTAGAAATTTCTGTATTTGTTTTTGTCCTCTTGGTTCAATTTCCATTGATTTATTATAAAGATAATTACTGATTTCAGTATCTGGGAGATCACCAAATGGATTTAAATTTTCTAAAAAATGTCGAATTTTTGGTTCAACACTAAAACAGTATGGTTGATTCTGGTATTGTTGTATTTCTCCAGTAATTTCAGCAACTTTTCTTCGTTTAAAAAAATTAATTAGTTGTGTATTTGGTAGGAAATCAGGATTACCTTCTTCAATATGAAGGATATTAGTGAGATACATACCAAGGAATGGGACACAAGGAGGATTTATGGAACGTAATTTTTCTTGATATTTTTTAAAATGATCATCAGCACGACATTCTTCAAGTGCTTTTTTATTTTGTTGTGTTAAAGATGCAAATGTTAGTTTTAAACGATGAACTAAAGCTGATGCACATGTTGAAACTATAGAAAGGACACCATTAAAATTATTTATTTCATATAAAACTATCATTATTTCAATTATTCGATTAACGATAGCAACACGTTCTTCAAAATTTTCAGCATCAACTATATTTTTCTCTAACCAACGACCAACATTTGTTGTATGTTTTATCATTTTTAATAGATTTGGACTACTTGTTTCTTTATCTTTTTTTGTCCATCCAGCACCAACTAATTCTGATGGTTTAATCATTCTGTATAAATCAAATTCAAGAATTGTTAGTTGTCGTGCTATTTCAATTGGATGAAGTGTTAAAATACCATATTCTTCTTCATTACAAGGAATGTGCCATTCAATTGGTGGTGGTGGTTCATCAAAAGCAAATCGGATGTGTCTTTGATTATCATTTTCCATCTGTAACATAAGAAAAACAGTTGATAAATCTCAAACGACCACAAATAAATACTTACTTTTCTGTGTAAAATCTTGAGTACACTATCAACCCATTTTCTCATACTTTTTCCATTAACAGCATCTAAGAAATCACGTAATTTAACTAATAATGTTGGATCTCTTTCAAAATCATAAAAATGATGATCAACCCAATGTCTTAAAACATGAAATTGTAATGGTTGTACATATTCTTTTCTATATTTTTTCCAATCTTCTCTTTGATTATTTTTTTGCATTTTATAAGTATCACAACATTCTTGTCCATAAACTAATGATGGATCAGGTATTTGAAATCTTTCAATGAGCAAATCTAGCAGCTCTTTCGGCGAACAAAAACTACGATAAGTTGTTAAAAATGTACGTACAAATTTTGGATCAGCATAAATATGATAAGTCAGTCTTTCAATAAGTTTATAAAGTGTTGCACCTTTAATAAGTGGTACATCACCATTTCCTCTTTGTTCAAGTATAATGTTATCTTTTGAATCTGGTTCAGCAAATTTATATAAAGATGGCGGTGGTAATTTGAGCGGATGTTTACGTTCAATATCAGATAAAATACTATCAAGAATACGTTCAAGCATTGATCGAGTATTTAACATAACTAAATCAGCCATCCATGAATTTTTTTCATCACTTGTTTTTGCACAAAGTATAACAGGTGGTTGCATATGTCTTGGTGCAATTTCAAAAGCATGTTTCATTTCATCTGTATCTAAATGATCAACAATTTCAACTTTTCGTATAAAAAAACGTTCTTTTAATCGACATTCAGCATGATTTTGATGTACTGAACTTTGTCTTCTTGAATTTGGTTTACATAAAATTAATAAACCATCAAATAGAAAAACTCTTCTTTCAGTTAAACGTTTCTCTGAACTAACTTTCATTAAAACATCTTCACGTACAAATTCATTACAACACTGTCCCAAATCTTTCGGATCCCAATTCTCAACATTCTTTTCAATTTCGTGAAGTTTATCTAAAGCAGCTTGCCGTCTCGCTCGTACTTGAAGAAACGGTGTTGTACTACGAAGAATTGCAGGTGATGGTACACAACGTGAAAGTTCCATTTGAAGACCTTCGACTTGGGTGAGTGTTTCACGATCTTCAGGTGCGACAGAAAGACCTCGCAATAGAGTGATGTACTCGAGGTAAGAGAAACAATGACGAATAGGACCCATAAGAAGTGCTGGGAGGTAGTATTTAAGAGCGAGACGCATACCTTGACCGGCTGAAATAAGAGCGCTTTCGACTTCCGGACGGGAAAGGAGGGTGTTAAGGGTTGAGCGACAACTAGGAGCAGTTACGTCTTTCGCGTATTTTATGTACACGTCGAATTCGGCGGCTTCGGCTAGTTCTGAGGACAAAAAAAAAAGTTACCGACCGAAATAAAAAATAAATCAAAACTAATGCAAATTTAATGGAAAATCTTTTTAATATTCAATCAAATAATCACAGAATTTCATGTTTCTTCTAAATTTTAAGGTCCTGCAAAAATAGATAACTTATTTTCAGTTATAAAAGCAAAAACAATTAAGAATAAATTAAAAGAAAACTCTGCATAAAATAAAAAAGAACGTAATCTAGTAGGCTGCAATATTTTATTTGTTTTTCATGGCCACCGAGGGGTAATTCACTGTGGCAATCAGGTGTCCCTTTGCATTGGTAATCTAGGCAGTCATTTGGTAATCATCGGTAATCTTTGTAATCGCTGGTAATCAGAATAATGTAATGGTAATCTCTGGGTAATCTTGAATTTTTTGTGGTAATCTTGAAAAATATTAGTAATCCGATGGAAGTCATGGTATTCAAAAGGTAGTGCCGGAAATTCCAATGGAAATCTTGTGGTAATCTTTACTTTAGGCATGCGCCCAAGGATTTTAATGTTTTATTTCTGGTTCTTAAAAGTATTAAAAAATAACGTTTATTAATTGTACTTAATATTAATCACTAACAGATCGATTAAAGTGTAATAAAAGGCCCAAAATGTAATCATCAATATTACACCTATCTACGAGTGGGCATTAAATTTATTCTAAACTTTGTATAGACTTTGATATTCCGATGTTCGTGAATGAATACATACCAAATTTAATTTCATCTCATTGCAAAAATTCATTCAAACAACAGTAATAAATAATAAAGATATAAAACTGACATATACTGAAATAAATAAACATTAAACATGAAATAAAAAGAAACCGCATTATTATGTATGTACCACTTTAGTTTTAATAAAAAATATCTAATCAAAAAAATATTTTTTCAGTTGATTTTTGTTTGAAGATATATTCAAGAATTATTGAATTATTTAGATTATATGCTCTTTATAAACCATTTTCAGTTTTCCAGGATTTTTAATAATAATAAAAAAGATTTGGATTTACTGCTACTAAAGACACACCCCAAAAATGTGCTTTGATCAAAATTGTAACGGACAAAATATTCAATTACCTTGTTTTTGTTATTTTACATTCTAATTATTTAGAAAAAACACAATCAACACATGAATTAAGAAAGCGCTAGAATTATGCCGTCTTCACCCTTCGTCGGTTCTAGAAACAATTCAGGATTGGCGATAATGTTATGGCTTGTTAATAAAGTTAGCAAAACATATATTTACTTGCAGCAAAATTTTATGCTAATTAAGTACCTAATACAAGTATCTAATTAAAAATTAAATGCTTGTATTTAGAAAAAACATGGCGGGCTTAATAAAAAGTTACATGTACGAATTTATCATATGCTTTTATCATCTTTTTTATCATATAACTGCTAATTATAACTTTAATGAAAATAATGCATGCAGATATATTTTCTTTGCAATTCTCTAAAAAAAAAATTCATACTTTAATTAAATCGGACAAATTGGTTGCATCTGGTTCTGGTATGTTTACAAATAAGAATTTTTTTAAATTTTTTTTAATGGGATTTTGACCATCCATTTATAACTTTCCTTTGCTATTATAGTATTCAGGGATGGAATGTAACTCGACCTTGACACTTTTGCCAAAGCCCAGTTGATTTTTCAAGTGTGCTGAACTGTTAAAGTTGTAAACAATGAAAGAAAAGTATTTGGGGTATTTACAAAGATTGTGCTGGCTTTGCGAGATATTCGTGGTCAAAGATAACAAAGAGTTACCTACCATATATACATATATTTTTTATAAAGACTATCCGCTGGATTAAAAATAGAAAATGTTAAAAATGTATAAAAGAGAGACTCTGTACAACTACTTCTGTGATTTAAAACAAATAAAATTGTACGTAGTAAACACGCTTTTGTACCGATTTTTGGTCAACTTCTAATGTAATAACTAATAAATACATTTAGAGCACAAACCATTATTTCTGAAAAAAATCGCTTTTTAACCTTGAAACTCGCATAGGGTGACACATTCGGGGGCATTTTGCACTCTAGCATTAATTATCATATGTATTATGTTTAAAATAATCCTGAGGCCTATTTTGGTGATTTGATGATTTTCTTGACGAAATTATGAAAAAAAAACAAAAAAAAAACAGATTCATTCATTCTCGAAAACTACCTGGATGCTACAAGTGGAAAGTTTAGGACAGTCGTTTTTACGTCCTTTTGCTGCCAATGTAATAAAACATGTGTTAGCAGTCTGTTTCTGTCACTTCGCGGTTTATTCTTATTTCTTTATAATAACTGGTCATCCGCCTTTCAAAAAAAAGCAAAATTTTTACCCAATTACGTTTTTACCTAAATCTTGCTTTTGTAGAAACACTCGTCAATAACCAAAAAAATTAACAGCTAATAAATGAATCAATTTGAAAGAAACACTTAAATTTTAACTGCAATGTTGTTTTAATAACATTAATAAGGGTTAAACAATACGAGTATGATACTCTTGATAAATTTTAAAAGTAATTCAAGTGTCATGATGTGCAGGTGTCGCAAATACACGTGTTAAATTATCAATACGATTGTCAATTAGAATCCAAGAATCATGAGTAAAATTTTTAAATAATCCACGTCTTTTATTTTTTAAGGTTGAAATTCTTAAAAATGCAAATTTGATTACTTTTATTTTTGCAAATAAAGTAAATTTTCAGGTTAAGAGCTTTGTATTTTGGCTAATTAACACCTAAGTGGCTATAAGTCTTTTTGCGGTATTTTTTCTATATACAGTTTATTGCATTTTATAATAGTTTATTTTTCAATTCAAGTTTATTTTTGTTAAAAGGCTAAATGTCTTTTTAATTTTATACCTACTTTTAATTACATTTTTATTTAATAGTTAGTGAACTTTTGGTAGTCTTTGGCAAATTCGGTAATCTTAGGTAATGTATGGATATTCCTTGGTAGTCCTAGGAATTCAAAGCATTTGGAAGGTATTCGTTGCTATTCATTGGTATTCAGTGGAAATCTTTGTTAGTTTCTGGAAATCTTGGCAATCTGAGGTAATCTTAAAATTTTTGGTATTCTTTGGCAATCTGGTAGTCTGGTGTCCTTTATTTTTGCTTGTCACTTACCCCTCGATGGCCACCTTCAATATAAATTTAGTACCAAATCCGGAAAAAAACACAAATTTATTTTAAACACCTGTTTTAGTAAATTTCCATTAATTTTATTATTTAAAAGAATTTAAAACGTTCCTTGAAACGTCGTGTAAATATTTAACTGAAATTTTATGACCCTCCCCCGGTATTTGTCATATCTCGTGATCTTTTAAATTTAGAAACAAAGTTGGCGGTGATTATAACATATTTTTGAATTAAAAAATGAGATTTTAAAGTTGGCAGTAATTAGAATTGAAAAGTGAGGTTACTGTTGAATTTTTACCTTCAAAACAGCTGCCAATATATGACATTTGATCTTGCGCTATCTCGATGACATCTTCTAAACTTCCTAAAAGAGTATAAGTGAGCTCATAAATATCCATAATATTTGAGAATATCAATTCAATTTCGGTTGGATCTGAGCTCAATTTAATAATTTCCTCACTGTAAGCAATGACGTCAAACATCACGTGACCTTCCCCAATTTCTAACCTCAACTTACCGAAATACTTTAATAAGCATATGTAGTTCTTTAATATATGCTTTTTCTGAAGCAATTAATTCTCTTACAACTTCTTCATATGTTAAACTTGTTCGAGGTGCTGTTGATACTAAAAGTGATTCAGTTGGTAGACCTGGTCCTCCACCTTCATCTTGATAAAACATATCCATAAGTGCCTAGAAAAAATCCCTAAATTAATTAAAACTAAAATCACTAGAAATGTTTAAAAAAGAAGTGCAAAAAGCGGAAATCATAGTGATATTGGCAAGCGGCAACTAAAATCAAGCCCAACTACAACTAATGGGTGATTATTTAAAATTTAGCAATGAAGTTTGGAAAAAAAGGGGGAGAGAAAAACATGCTGCCAACATTGAAATAAATTAAATAAATCAAAACATGGCTACCTACCATGGCTGTGGGCTGTGACGCAGCGTGAAAGCAAAAGCAAGTTAATCAAAAAAAATTAAAAGCAATAACATTTAAATCGGAAAACCAGTTGTTTACCTTATCGGCATTCATTGAAATTTGTACATCTTGATACGTAATTTCAAAATGTTTGATGTTTTTGACGTAATTTCCAGCCAATTTTAAAATATCAGCTGATATATATTCCAAAACAGCGACTAGAAACAGTGAAACAGTCGAATCAACCTTGTAGAGTAACAATTCCTGTAAAAATCAAACAAGAATAACATACTGTATTTTTTCTAACACCTGTGTTACCTTTTGTAATAAACTGTGAATTTTGTCAACGGGCAGCAGAAGTACGGATTTCTTTTTGCCACGATCTAAAGCACCTTGGGCTTCTTTTAATGCTCATTTATCAATGGGTGTTGGAAATGTGCTTTGAACTCTGTATTCGACATCCTAGAATTTTTAAAAAAAATGAGTGAAAGTGTTTAGAAATAAAAGAAAAATTAAATACCTGAACTGTGTGTGGACTAGGTTTGGCACATAACATTGCCAAAAGACGCAAACAGAGGTTTTCGACGTATTCGAGAGCATCTTCACGAGCGTCCAATGAAGGGTGCACTTGTTCCAACACCTGAAAAATAAAGACAGGTCCTAAAATACTGCTACTACTAAGTAGCTGTATTTTATAACTATAAATCAGTTTACACCACCATTATATGATTACAAGAAACTTTTTTCTATGAGCAATGTTCGACATTATAGGAAAATCCGGTCAACTCACCTTCATAGTTCCATTGGTCTAGATTAATCTGCTGGTAGGGTTGTTTAGGGTAGCTCAATCCTAAGGCTATCTTTTCTTGTTCTTGTACCGGGTCAGTGATAGCCTTGCAACATAGTAAGTCTCCACTTCTAGCCGCTATGTGTAAAGGTGAATCCCCTCTAAAGCTCCTGAGACTAGGCTTCGCCACTGCTACAACAAGCCACCTACACCTACCTATTCTCCAGTTTTTTTAGCGGCAGCGAGATGAATAGGTGTTTGGGCATTGTCATTGGGTGTGTCTAAGAGCAAAGGGTTGATAAGGGCAAGTACTGTCTCGACGAATCCTTCAGCTATGGCCATGTGGAGGAACCTGCAAGAAAGTCAAGTTGTAGTAAAATTTCATACTGGAAATTCCGCTTATTCTGAGCTTTCTCGGTCTCCACTCTACCACAATTTTAAAGTATACTCAAAATATCTAAAAGTGATTCTTCGCCAGATAAACATCTGAGGAAACTGTCAATAATCAAGATCTATCCTTACGAATTTCAAATCTGAACTGATTTCACCGAATTTTGCGGTAATGGGGATTTTGCGGTAATTACGCGGGGGCGAAGGTAGGCTCGCCTAACCGTCACTTGTGTGTTACTTTACTTTTAGTATTTGCAGTACACTTATGATTTACAGCAATTGCATTGCAAAATACTGTTTTGTGACAATAATAATAATTGGAATATAAATTAAAGAATTACAATAATTATGATTCTAAAAAATTAGCAGAATTAAGAAACAAAACAGTATTAATACCACAAAACGTCGATTATTGAAAGAAAAGAACTTTGAAAATATTTGAAGGAGCATGTATGTGGCATTCCGCCTGTAAGGCATATTTTAACAATCTTTCTACTTCTTCTTCTGGCACTTCAAGGATTAGGCTTGCCGCCTGTTCCGTCTTCATGTTTGCCATCTTCGTCTGGACCAATCTACGTCTCTTTTTTTTCTTGCTCTATAACGTATTACTTGTTTTACCATCCTATCCTAGTACATTCTTTCAATATATTCTTTCCATTCTATTGCGTTCTGATGTATTTTATTATTCATCGAGAATATGTTCAATTCAGCCCTTATTCTCTCTTATCTCTTATTGTGCAACCTTTTGTTTTTTTTCAAAATTTCATTTCAGCAGCTCCTATGCGTTGTCTGTTTTGTTTTCGCAGAGCCCAAGTTTCACTTCAGTAGGTTAATATTGGTGCTGCCATTACTTTATAGAAATTCATCTTTGATTTTTTACTTGTCTTATTTTGCAATGTCCTTTGTATGGTGCCACATATCATTTGGTATTTATGTATTTTGTTTGTAATGTCTTTTTCATAATCGTAGCTTATGTCGTATCCTAAAAAATTTAAATGTGAAACCTGTTCTATGGGCACTTTGTTTAGTATTATCTTGGAACGTATGGGTTGCTTCTCTATAGAAGCCATAACTTTCGTCTTTTTTTCTGATTTTTTTTAGGTTGTAATTCTTACATAATATAATTTAGGCGGTAAATTGTGTTCTGTAGTTCATCTTTGCTCTTTGTAAAAGTATTTGGTCATCTGCAAACAGTATTGTTGTAATGGGAGGTTTTTAAATAAGGTCTGTTTTAAATTTGATTAAAAATAAATTGACTGGTCATTTTCTGCAATAAACGGTAGCTGAAACTAACACCCGCTGGTTACGCTGAAGTTGGTGAATGCGCTTCCAGCATCCTCCCCTGAGCTTTGACGGGGCCCAATTGATTACTGATAAAATATTCGTCAAAACTCAGATATTTGAGTTCGGAGTTAATATACTTGAGCTAATGGGCCTCTGTCGAGATATGAATTTCTTAACTTGTGATTTCCTATCCAGGTAGAGAAATTAAAGATTTAAATATAGTGCAGTTAATTGATTACAACACACTAGGGTGAAAATACATAGACTTTTACAATAATTTTTCCCACACCAAAAATCTTAAAAACTAGAGCTCACCAGAAGCCATGGTCGATACTGTTGATATTAGCTTTTCTTATGGTAGCTGCACAAGATCACAAAATACCTAATCAGTAAAAGCGAAGAAGATTTTAACAGTTAGGAAACTTTGACTTTTAGCTAACACTTCAAAATTTTTCACAAAATATTCACAATAGAATTTGAACGAACTTATACAATTTACTGCCGAAATTAAAACTCATACAAAAATTTAGAATAGAATAATGTATTAAATGGGGTGCAATGAGTTTTTATAAGCGTCCCTCCTAAACTTCTTTGAGGGTTGACACTTTTTCTTAACTTTAATTCTATTTGCTCTTTTCAAAGTTTAGAGTGGACGCTCTTTTCCTATTCGTTACAAATATAAAGTTGGGGTGGGCTAACTATATTCTGTTGGCTAGTGTGAAGATGAGAGGGGATGGTGTCGACCTTTCCTCATTTTCACCCTAACTTTATGTAAATGCTCCTATTTGGGTGATATACATATAATATATACATACCTGTCGAAATTTTGTCGCCAAGCCATTATTTACCGTACCCAGAGTCACCCTCTCTTGGCACCTGACGACCGACATGGATAATAAAATAACTAACTTTACAGCTAAACCTTCCTAAAAATACATCGGTACTGGGTCTAATTTGACTTTCCCTTAAAAACTTATTCTGCCATAAGGCCATTGTTAACGTAAAAAATGGAAATATTTTCTGGAGTTTATTCTAATCTTAATTTAGGACATGCTTTTTCGTTTTACCCAGCATTAAAGTAAAAGCTCAATTTGGGTCCATTTGTTATTGTTAAATTTTATGAGTTTAAATTTGTGCATTAAACTAAAACTGAAAATATGTTAGGCTTTATGCTTATCATAGATAAGAAGAATATTTGTGGCTGGGTGTGTTCTGAAAAATCATTATTTAACTAAAGAGCTGCGGAATTCGTTGATCAATGCAAATAAGCTGAAAGGTCTGACTGTCTTAATTTATTAAGTATGATATTTCTGTGAACAGCATGACCTTCTAATTTGATTAAACTTTGAAAAATCTATAAAAAAATGTGAGCTTTTAACTTGGTTAAAATTTGTGAAATTATTATTGACATAACTATTTGACGACTCTACATTGTGCCTATATAATTATTAGCAGGTGTCAGTCTTATTCCAGGACTAGTTTCTTGTTTTCATTGACATATGATATCGTCGATAAATAGGTTGATGAAAGACTGCACCCTTGTCTGTTACCTCTGTTTATTGTTATTGGCTTTTTTCTGTCTTTTCCAGTCTTTATTATTATTTCTGTAATACAATACAGACCTTTTATCACTTCTATTAGGTCTTTGGGTTGATAATAATAATAATAATAATAATAATAATAATACATTTATTCATGTTAGCAGTTGCTTTACAATCCTCAAGATAAAATAATTACACATTACTAAAAAAGATTTATCTGCCATTTAAATTAATCACCCCTTTGTTAGTTTTTCATCAACTCACGCGTATAAAAGAAATATGGGTCGTCCTATATTTTTTCAAGTACTTTGCAATTGAATATTCTTTCAAAACGGTTTAGGACCTCATGATAGCCACAAAGATTAGAAATTCATGACCAGCACCCTGGTCGGATTATAAAATTTTGCAACTACAGCTTAACATTCCTGCATAATAATGAAATGTTTCTACCTGTATAAAAGAAACCGAAAAATCTCGACTCACGCTTTCACCTCTACAGGTATCAAAGTACAGAACAACAAATAGAAAAGTCTATTTTAATTCGAGTCTTTTGGTATAAATTTCATCTCGTAATTTCTACGGCAACCTTATCGAAGACCGCAATTAATTTACTAAATAACTCATCTCGTAAATTTCTCAATAATTAGTACCGCGACATGTTCAGTCTCGCTCTTATTTAATCAGGTGGGCTTATCGCAGACTATCTGAAATCTCGCAGCTTTCACACTTCAAATGTTGCGAACTAATTACTAAAAGCGTTAGTTGTGTTAAGTAAGCTTTTCTTGTTTATATCTCTTGAACGAGTTGTAGTAAAATCATGATGTCGTAGTAAATCTTATCGTCTGTATGTCTGCATTGTTAAAAATGTATCAAGGCAAAACATAATGTATTGACATCGGTTTGTCATGTCAACTTCTGCCTTGGAGTCACAGAAACATACCTACACAGGCAAAAAACAAAGATCTTATTTTTAAATAAATCATATATACAGGATGACTTTTTTATCTGTTCCCGCACGAAACTCTAAAAATAGGCAACACGTTATACAATTAAAAAGTAAGTTAATTAATTAACTAATGTGGCAACAAATGATCTAAATAAATTGACTCTGAAAGCACTGTTAAAGCTATTATCAACAATGTTGACATTAATTCACAACTCTTTAGACCTTAGATTTGAAAATAAATTTTTCAAAGTATAATATGTTGTCTATTTTTAGAATTTCGGGTGGGAACAGATAAAAAGCACTCTCTACTATTTCACACTATATAATAATAACTTACTATTATGATTTTGGATTTGCTAGATCACCTCTAGTAACTACAAATACAAATAAAAAAGAAAGACAAAAAAAGTATTTAACTGTTTGGTCATGTAAAAATTCTAGGTAATACATATGCAGACAAAAAACAATCAGAACAAGTTGCTAGCTCTAATCCGCTAATAATAAAAAACTAACAGAGAAAATCCTGAAAAAGCAAATTTTTGTTTACTTCAAATTTATAACTTCGTCTGATTTGAAGTTGTGAAGCTGCTCCTTTGCGAAAGAGGTATAACAGATATTTAGTTCATGTGCACACAAGAAAGATTATGTCAAACTATTGGTTTTTGGCACAATTGCAATTGGAACTTTTAAGTCATTTTGGTGCAATAAAATTCATATTACCATTTTCCACTAAACTGTTAGGTGGCCGAGAGTGTACCTACTTTAAGTTTGTAGAAGCATTTCATTATTATGCAGGAATGTTAAGATGTAGTTGCGACCGGGTAATGAGGTAATGGTCATGGATTTCTAATCCTTGCGGCTAACAGGAGGTTCTAAGCTGCTTTGGGAAAATATTTGAATAGGGATTAAATTAGAGTAATAACTGCTTTATAATTTACGACACTATCGAGGCGACCGGTACTTACCATCTGTTGGCAAGAGTCTTGGGTAAGTCGTTCTTTACCTGCTTCCTTGCTTAGAGGAGCGTATGTCAATTCGACCACGCCTGTACGGGGTCTGTAAATCCTACCGGTCAGTTCGACCACGATATTAAATTCAAAGGATTAACATAATAAGAGAGGTACCTAGATAAAATGGGTATAAAATTTAGCAAAGATAAAACAGGTACTAAACAGAAAATTTAAGTTTGTAGGACTTGAATCTTTTGGAGAGGATAGAATAAAATATCAAGTATTAAGTAAATTAAAACATTTTTATTTTATTACAGTAAATTTGGCAAATAATTGCTGCATACTGATTTAACAAAAGTAAATCTGGATATTGTATTCACTTTATGTTCATGAATTTTTTTATTGACATAATTTATTTTATTTTCGACATTTTTTCTTTGTGACTTATTGAAACTTACACTTCTAATTTTAACATAATTTCTGTTTGAAAGTTAATTAAATTTTTTGTAAATACAAATATGTTTGGATGTGATCCGTAAAATGAAGCATCAAACCTGCTAAATCCACATTAGGAATTCCATAATATTACAGAAACCTGCTCCAAAAAATTAACCAGTTCATAAACTTTTATTATTATTAGAACTTGCAGAGATATTTTGATTTTATTAGTATTTTAATAATAATAATAATAATATGTATTTATTCTTTTAAAAATACAGACATATGTATACAGGAAACGTCAAAACAGATACAAAGACTTTCATGATAAGAAAAACTCATTTAAAGTATAAAATGTGTTAGTAATTAAAAAGTTTTTTAGATTGAGCTTAAACTTTCTAATAGTTTTGCAGTTTTTAATTTCGCTAGGTAACTTATTATATATTGTGGGACCTAAGCAACGTAGGGAATTTTTGACTATGTTGTATCTAGTATAAGGAATAGAGAGGTTGTTGCTTTGTCTGGTGTTTAGCATGTGCACATCGCTTACATAAGGTAACTTATGTCGATTGGAATAAATAGAAACAGCCATCTCGAAAATTAAGAAGGAAGGTACCGTCAATATTCTATACTCCTTAAAAATATCTCTACAGGATTGTCTATTAGACAAACGAAAAATTACCCGTAACAATTTTTTCTGCGAAACAAAAACATCCAGTGCCATCGAAGAATTTCCCCATAGGCAAATTCCGTAGCGAAGTCTGCTATCAACTTGAGCAAAGTAAACTTGCATTAGTTGTTTTACATTAAGAATATCTTTTAGCACTCGGAACATATATGTCAAAGAAGACATTTTGGTTATTAAAGCTGCACAGTGATCTTTCCAATTCAAACATTTATTAAATACTATTCCCAAAAACTTAGTGCTATTGGTATCAACTAGTTGTTTATTAGTAACATTTACATTTATTGGGTTGGACAATTCTGTGGTACATGGAAGTGCAGGCAGTTAGTTTTTTCAGCATTGAAATGTAATTTATTAGTATTAAACCAATTAAAAACATTATCTACAGCATCTTGAGCTTTTATTTTTAGAATTAAGACCCGAGATACATTGGGGATGTTTACAAAACCCGTTCAGATGGCGCAGGCATTCACTTTTTAGCTTACAACCATCCAAGCCTTCCAAATATTAGAGAAAGTTTGGACTTGTGTCTTGAACGGACACGGTACTTCCCGAACTTTAGCCGCTTTACAAGATATTCCAAATAATCGTATATTTTGTAAAAAAAAAGTGAAAAGGATTTTTTTGTTATGACAATATGTGGCTTTTATTTAAAACACTGCAGCTATAATAATTTAATCATCATTATGTCAAATAGTGTAAAAACTATTAAAGGAAAACTAAATAAATTTGAACTTTTGAACTGGAAATTGAAATAAAATAATTTTTTATATTCTAATTTATATTACCGCATTTATTGAGATTAAGTAAAACTTTTGGTGCTTGTCAGGTGTTTAAAAATTCCAAAAATTAAAATAATGTAGTTTTTCAAAACTGTCTAAAGTGGGTCTTATTATTTTAAAATAGAAACAATAGATTATCAGGCTGGAACCATATGTTTGTAAGTTATTGTAGAAGTTATAGTTATAAAAGAAACAAGAATATTAAATAATATTTTTATAAACAATTTTAATATTTAAAAATTAAGAAGAAAATGTTATTCAATAACATAATTTCGAAATGTGAGATTTCAACATTTATTCAAAAATTTTTAAACTTTTATGAGAGGCTGCTTTAATTATAATTTATGAAATAACAGAAATAAGAAAATCTCACAAAGTTATTATTTATTTGCGTACTTGAATTCAGCAGTTAGCTGAATTTCATCATTCATTACCAGGAATTTTCTTTTACCGGTACCGCCAAGAATTCTTGAAATTTGTTGTCGCCAACTACTTGTTTTCCCCGGAATTGTTTCATTTTAAATTAGGGTGGGTAACATAAGCTCCTTCAATTTTACAAATTATTCATTATTATTGGTGGTGCTACTTGTGAGTGAAGTGTTTCTGATTTGCTTTTTTTACGATGGGACAAACTTCGCGTACAAGACTTCAAAGATTTGTAAAAGAAATAAAGCTTCTATCTCTCGAAGAAAATATCTGATTGCTAAAAAAGGTAAATAAAATACAAACATATTTTTAAAATATATAACTATACAGAATATTTAATTACAGTTTTAGCTATTACTAAGAATGCAGATTGTACTGACGAAACAAGAAATGTTATGGGAGACACAAATTATGATAAAATCTGTTCAGAAAAACCAAGAAGACTGGATGAAAAAGTAACATTTTCTAGGTTTGTGTTCAAGCGTGTAATTGTGTAAATTGTGGAAAAGTGTGCTTTTACGATTAAAACTTTATCTAAAAGGTTACACCACAAATTAGAAGCTATGTATAAATTTTATTTCAGTTATAAAAAAAATTAAAAGCGATATCTGAAACGCCTTCAATACTTTATCATAATGTACATTATTTTTTATATCAATTGACACTTTACGTAAGTTTTATATTAAAATATTTTAGTGAGGTTAAACCTTCTACGTCTGAAGAACATGAAACAGACAATAATTGTGAAAATATGAGATGCGATACACCTTTGATGAAAGATCCCATATGCATGAATGAAACCACATTTAATGAGTACGACCTGTTGAATACATGTTATGGTTTTAATTTTAGTATGCATAATTTTTAGAATAATGGATCATGAACTTTGCATCGAAAAAGATGATGTCTATTCCAAAGCACTTCCTGGCAACAGAATTGTTGATTTGGGTTACATACTAAAATGGGCTTTTAGCATGCAGCACAGCCACTCCAAATTATGTTCAGGAATATTATATCCTTCTAAGGAATATGACAGAGGATTAGGACTGGTACGCCACATAGAATTTAAATGTTCAGAGTGTGACATTGAGAACATAATTCGAAGTACTGAAGATCCCAATAAAAAAAATTCGGAAATTAATTATGGAGCTGTATGGGGCACTTTGGCGACTGGCAGTAGTTTTGGCCACTTGGAGGAATTATTATCAACTATGAATATACCACCCATGAATCAAAGAAAATTTAATGAAATAGAAAATACATTTAAAAAAACGCATTTTGTGTATTTATCTTTATTTAGAAACGTGCTTATTAGGTTTGGAAAGATCAACTTTGTAAAGATATGGAAGCTGCTGCTTTAGAAGATGCTAAAATTGCCGTAGAAAATGGGCATGTAGATCCTGACGGGGTACCATATATAACGGTTTACTTAGACGGTGCATGGATTCATAGAAGCTACGGCCATAACTACAACGCTGCATCTGGAGTTGTAAGAGATCATTATCATGCTTTTATTTAATATATCTACGTTAATGTTATTTTAGGGAGTCATTATTGGTCAAAAAACTTTGAAAGTTTTATATGTGGGTGTAAGAAATAAATACTGCATTATTTGTGCAAGGGCCGCAAATAAAAAAGAAACACCAAAGGAACATAAATGCTTCCGCAATTGGAGCGGCAGTTCTTCTGCGATGGAAGCTGATATAATTGTAGAAGGCTTTTGTTTTGTAGAGAAAGTTTACAATTTACGATTTAAATCTTTTGTTGGCGATGGGGACTCCAGTGTCTACACTAAAATAATTGAGCGAGTCCCGTATGGAAGAACAGTAAAAAAAATTGAGTGCGTCAATCATGTTCTCAAAAATTATGGAAAAACACTCTTCCATTTAAGCAAAGACGCAAAAATTGATTTAGCGGCCAGAAAATTATTAACAAATAAAATTATAAAAGATCTACAAAAGGTCGCTCAAAAAGCAATTTATAATTGCAACAAAAATCTTGATCAGTTAAAAGAAGATTTAAGAAATGGTCCTTTACATACTTTTGGTGACCACCGCTCATGTAAAAATCGTTACTGTGAGACACCTACCGTGCTTCATAATATTAAAAAAATTGAAGCTATAAAAAATGCGGTCTGTACAATCATTTATATAGTAAGTATTTGATTTTTTTTAGTTGTAATTTTTTTATATGTACCGTATACATTTTTGCAGGTGCCTTAGAAATTATTTTGAAAAAATCTTATTTATTACTAGAAAATCAGAATAACAACCGGGCAGAAATATTCATGAATATACTAGCTAGATTTAATGCCGGAAAACGTTTAAATCTGACTACAAAGGGCTCATTTCAGGCAAGATGCACAATGAGTGGAATGAGGTATAACAAAGGCATTAAGTGGCATTCAAGTCCATGGAAATCTTTAACAAAAAAAAGCCCGGGAAAATATTTCAAACAATACATTGACACTCAAAGTCACAGGACAAAAGTTAAACCAAGAAGAAAAAAATTGGAATTTAAAACAAGCGGACAAAAGTTACCAACTATAAAAAATATAGATTACGGTTTAAATGCCCAACAGCCTGAACCGACAGAAGAGTATCTAAAAGAAGAATGTGCAAGAATACTTGCAAAATTACAGGTAAATACATTTAGTATAAGCCTTACTGTCACCTGTGGCAACTTATTGTCTTTTTGTAAATTAATATGTAGTTCGTTTTTCTTGTTAGTGGGCTTGTCTGTTTTTCTTCAATACATTATGTATATGACATAACAACGTATACAACAATGTGTTAAAAAGAGACAGACTAGCGCACTAAGAAGAAAAACAAACTAGATATAAATTATCCATAATAACTTTTTTTTTAAATTGTACTGATTTTAGGTTAGTAAAGAAGAACAAGCTTTTATCGAACAAAACACTAAAGAACAGTTTGGCAGTGAATTGTTTAAAACAGAGAGGGCAGATAGGTTGACAGCTTCTTTTTTTGGCAACGTTATAAAGCGAAGAGCGTCAACTTCTTGCCATAATTTGGTTAAAGAAATTTTATATGGGAACAGTCTTTCTACGCCAAGTCTTGAATATGGAAAGACAATGGAAACAGTCGCCATAAAAAAATTTGAAACAGAATATGGTTTCGTTGTAAAAAAGGCTGGTTTTTTCATTGATCTTAATTATGGGTATCTTGGTGCGTCTCCAGATGGTTAGTATATTAACTATTATTCATTGTTAATTGATTTGAAATGATTTATTTTTCCATTACTTTATTTTGTTATAGGACTTGTAGGTGAAACCCACCTCGTAGAAGTAAAATGTTTGCACAGCGTTTTTAAACAGAACGTGGCATTAGAAGAGGCTGCCGAAAAAAATAATATTTGTCTGGAAAAATATGAGAAAAAATTAAGATTAAAACGAAACCATACTTATTGGTATCAAATCCAAGGCCAGTGTTAAATATTGCCCAGCGAGAAGCATGCTACTTTGTATTTTATACTGGAGATGCAAACCCACTTTTTGTTGAAGAAATTAAAATTGACATGAATTTATGGAAAAATAAAATGTTACCAATTTTAATAAAATTTTACAATGACTGTGTCTTACAAAAAATTGTAAGACGCAGAATTCCTAAAGGAGAAAAATGTTTAGATCCACAATATATATTGTTCAAGCTCAAGAAAAAAAAACATTAAAAAAATAAAGTGTAACTTAAATTTTCTATGTGATGCTTTACTATTAACCTGTCATTTTCCCTTTATGCTTAGTTTTTATTTTGTAAAAGTCTTTATTGAGGCATAAACTATGCAATTTTTGATATTTATTTTTAACTTCAATAATTTCAATATATTACGAGTATAATTAATGAGTGTAAATAAATATTTATTTAATTTATTAATCAACAGTAAATTGTTGAAATGTGCTACTACGAAATAAATACATTGTTAATAATAAAAAATGAAAATACGTATTAAATTCATTGTTTCAAATCTTAATCTGCCTTTTGCATAACTCCACAAAAGAAATTGAAACCATTATTGTTAAAAATTTTATGTTAAGTTCGTACTTAATTTTTTCATTTCTTACCGTATTAATTCTCTTTTGCATATTGTTTTAAATAATATCATAATTTGAAAATGGTTGCGCCATCTATTCGAAACACGCTGAAGTTTTGTCTGACTTTCGCATAGATAGGCAACCCATATTTCTTATTGAAAGTGTTAGATTGTTATAAAAATTTTATGGCGAAAATATCTAAGCTATAACACAAACATTTTGAAGATTTTTTTTATGGTTATTTTTATTGGATAATAGTGTATTGATTCGTCTTTTTTTAAGCACGAAGGCATTAATATTTAATTGTTATTAAAGCAATTTTCACTTCTAATAGCTACAACACTTTTAATATTTTTTATTAATTAATGACCAGCTGTTTTAACAAAAAAACCTACTGATGCAATTAATTAGATGTTGGTCTAAAAGAATCTACAAAAAAAACAACTCTAAGTTATTTCATAAATGAAAAATTTTCGACAAAAGTTAGTGCTGTTTTACACGCAATGAGGGCTATGTATCTCTCATCTTAAATCAAGTTTATCAGAAATAATAATTACAGTATCATCTGCATAACGCAACATAAAATAAAATAAATAAGACTGGCCCAAGTACAGATCCTTGAGGAACACCCATATTTAGTTCCACAAGGTTTGACTGTACATTTTCAGAAGAATCTTTTCCCGGAAGTTCAACGTATTGTTTTCTGTTCTGTAAAAAAGTCTTAATCCACTCCAGAGCTACACCTCTGATACCTATATTATTCAATTTGTCAAGTAGCTTAGCATGGTCTACGCAATCGAATGCCCTACTAAGATCACAAAAAATCCCAATAGGGCATTTACCGGCATCAATATGTTTTAAGATATTGTCATAGAAGGTTAGTAAAGCCATTTTTGTAGAGCATTTTTCTCGAAATAGTCGAAATCCAAACTGATTGTCGGATATAACATTTGTTATCTTTAAAAAGTTACACAAGCGACTAAGATAGCTATACTCAAATATTTTAGACAAACCCGAAGTCAAGGTAATAGGCCTGTAATTTTCGATAGCATGAGTGTCGTTCTTTTTATAGATTGGGATAACCTCACCGATTTTCAAAGCTTCAGGAAATTTGCCGCAAACAAATGACAGATTTACCGGAGAAACTATGGCAGGGATACATTTTTTAATAATGTATATCGGCACTTCGTCAGGTTCATATGACGTCTTGCTCTTAAGTTTAGAGTTTAACAAGTTTAATAGTTCATCATTACTGAAAGGAAGAAGAAACTTGCTACTTTCTATGGAATTAATCGCACTAGAACTAGAGCTTGAAACACTTGATTGTTGATTTAATTGATTAGTAATTTCAATAGGAACATTTTTGAAATAAGTATTGAATCTATTTGCATTCAACTTTGGGTCGTCACATAGCACACCGTTGTGCTCTAGAGTTATATTGCTATTTCTTTCTGAATTACTGTTGCCCGATATTTGGTTAACGATTATCCAAAGTGACTTAGTTGTATTACTAGAGTTAGCTATTTTGGATTGAAGATACTGATTTTTGGTAGTAGCAACCAAATTCCTATGAGCTTTTTTAGCTTCTTTGTAGATGTCATCTAGTTGTGGATATCTCTGTTTTAGTATATAAAGGTCACGCAGTTTGGCACTTAAGGACCGAATGTTTTACACATTAACACATAAGAACTAAAATGAGAATCGAGATTTTTTATTAGATTTGCATATAACAATAATAAGACGGTTTTTTCGCTCTGCTGAAAAATTTAGGAAAGTAGACTTTGCAGGTTAACATTCTAACTAGTCGACGAAATTAATTTTTGTTTGCTTATTATGTAACTAAAGCAACACTACAACTGTCAAAAATTTTTCGCTGAAAAACGAGGTACGTTGTGTTTTTCAGATTGTTTATTAGCTGAAAACCACCACAAAAAAATATACTTCCTAATTAATAAACTCTTTTGGTCCTAAATGAAATAAGGAATTATTTAAACTTAGTTTTTTTTTAATTTGAGAAAAGTTTTACTTAGTTTCGCCTTAGTTTTGGATAACGGAATAATTTTATAAGGTCTATATTTCGTAATTTCTAAAAGATTATTACCTTTTATACAAAATCAATGTCAAATGTTAACACACTTTTTTAAACAATTAAAATTTATTTCTCTTTTGTCAATTTACCAATAGCAACATTTTGTGTATTTGTATTTTTTTCTTTGAGTCAATCAAAAAGCAATGATAAGTTTTTTCAATATTTTTAACTTTCTTTACATTATTATTCAGGCACTGATATGGAACTTTAATTTCCAAAAACGCTTTGCCAGTGTTGTATTAGAATTTTAATTAAATTTCTGAGTTTGACATTGATTTTCATTGTCTTTTTTTATTATTATATTTAATTTTTTTGTCAAATCAAAATTGATTGCTATACTCAACCAGTTTGTCTTATTGACAGAAAACATTTTGAAACTACTTTCTAAAGAAAATTGGGTTCTTGAAACCTTTAGATAATAGATTATGAAAACTTTCACTTTTTTGGCCAATTTCTGAAACCTTTATATAAATCTACCAGTTATTCGACTAATACTTAGAAAAAGCTTACCTATCTTATCTCAAGCTAATAATTGTCTTTTTTATCCTACTCGACTTCAAAGTTAGTTAATTTTAACCTCTTGACAGGTCAGAAAATCGCTCTTGTTTCCCTAGGGAAACAAGCATGTCGCAATTTGTGGCCGTTGAATGGCGCTAAGTTAAACGTCAACTAAAGTATCGGGTATGGGTCACTTGCGCGCCGCGGTCAATAAAATCCGCAGGTACTCCTAATCCAACAGGACAGTAGCGCGCTGGATACTCTTTACTTACAGGACAATTGCGCGCCGGGTCACTAAAGCAGGTAAAACCACTTAACTGCTTATTTCCAACTATTTTCCATATTGAAGACAGTAATTTTCAATATTAATATCTCAAATGCAAGTGCAACATCCAACCAAATGGCTAAAAAATTTAATTTTCTTGCATTTTCTCACTCCTATGATATTTTCATAACTTTTCTGACAGTGATAATACTGAACTAGTGCAAGTTATCGGAAATTGCACTAGTGTAACGTTTAACACTTAACATGGTCTTCATGTTGATTAATGAACTTCTACTAAAATAATGAACCAAATTTTGGACTTATGCATTTGTTGATAAAATTGGCACAATATGGGAGTAAATGGAGTCAGAAAAGGTTAAGTTATAGAAAATTTTATTTTAAAAATTACAGGTCTCTAAAGGAATTAATTAGACGTACTAAAAAATTATTTTGCCTTTCACTGTAAATGCTTCAGAAATTTGGAAATTTTCATAATTATGTCGACAAAGAGAGCTACTAACTTTTTAAAAAGAGAGGTTTTTCTGTTAAAAATAATCTAGGGATACAATTTATTTATGGGATTAAACATTTCCGCTTAATCCTCAACCGGCGCGCCGATTTGGGTCCAGTTGCCGATTTGGGTATTAGGACACCTATAATAGCAGGGGATAACCTGACCGCGACGCGCTACTGACCAACACCCAAAGTATCAAGTTTTTTTTAAATCTACGTAATAATGTGGTTTCTACTGTTGGAATACGAGATCTAATACAAAAAATTACGAGTGCTGTAAATACGAAAGACGAAAATCAGGTCAAAGTATTGAAATTCAAAAGCCTGGTTTGTGACGACACATAACCTTAAAATATTTAAAGAAGAGAAAAAATAATAGTAATTCATCACCATCCGAACTGTAATTTGTACTCAAATATTGAGATATTTTGGCTGTAATCAACGTAATTAGTGTCGGTCAATTATCTGAGTTTGACACCTTTCAATTTCAAATTTTGCGTCAGCTATTGTATTTGTTGGAAAAATGTGATTATTACACAGTAAGTGCCTCGACATACAACATGTTTAACAATCAGGTAAAAATATAAAAACTCTGCCGAATTCTTGTTATTACAGTCAAATTATTACGAGATATTTTGAGGTTAGGTCACATTTCCGTCAGCTTATTTTACGGTTAAGAGTTTTTTATTTTGAGTAGGATAAAAAATAATGTGTGCACCTCATGAATAAAGAAAGAGGTTTTCCAAGCCTCAGAAAGTGGTACTTCTACATCTCTTCCTTCGGCTTGGAAACTGCCTCTTTCTAGCTAAGGTGCACAATATACTATAGATGAAGAAAACTTTTACTTTTTAAGCCAATTTGTAACTTTTGCTTAGATGATGTTTGTAAAATCACAGCGGTCTTTGCATGAAATTCTTATTTTTTCAGACAACTTTGTTATCGAATAATAACTTTAAGTAATTATTAGCTTTCTTAAATTTTTGCGTTTTTGAATTAAGCGTCATTTAATTAGCGTTGAGCTTTCTTACGAGAAAAAGTTTGTTTTGTTTACACCGGTTTTAAATAAGGTTGATATCTTTTGCCATAATTTTATTATTAATGAACAACTTTACCTTGGAAACCCTATAAGAAAAAAAAATCCTTTCAAACTAATTTAATATACTTTTATATCGAAATTATACTATTGTATAAAAAATAATTTTTTGCTAGCTGACTCGACCGATTTCAATAAATCAAATTGGTCAAGCGGTTCTCGACTGCTTTCAGTTTTTCACGAATTTCAGTTTTCTGGGTAACTTTTTTAATTTTTCTTTCTCTAAAAACCTTACTTGATTTATAACAAACATAAAAAAAGCTAGATCGGTTCACTCACTCTCAAGTGATGCGCTTACCAACAATCAGCATTTCATTTTTATTTCTATAGATTACTGAGAAGTTAAGTTTGTTTAAAGATAGACAAACGAAGATTTTTTTATGAAATGAGGCCTCCATAGTTTCGCTCGACCTTGAAATTTCTCTAGTTGAGCTGATCTGTCAAGCACTGAACCCCTGCGGTAAAGTTGTTGACCACCCTCCGCAAGTAATTTATTACCTGTTATTTATGACAGTGACAGGGTCTGCACTCACTTTGAGGCTTGCTTTGATGTTTGGTACTTTGAGAAAGATTCGACATTGTATTCTGTATTTTCAATTTAATTTTATTAAAATAATGTAAAATGAAATAAACATTCAGATTATAAAATTTTATTACAAAATAATAATAATTTATATATATTTTACATTATAAAAAAATATCCTGAATAGACATATTTCGAGTTTTTCGCGGATCAACCAGTTCCGACAACAAACATTTTTTATAAAAATTTTCCAAAAATTTTTTCATTTTATTTTCCTCCGTTTACAAATTTTTGCAAAATTCGATGCGGTTAATAGTTTTCGCCGCTCCTCCATCCACTTTCCATTAGAGCATTGAAAACGAGTTTCTTTTTCCAAGATGCGTATTTCCTCTCTTGTTTTTTTTAATTTTTTTAAAAATTCCACTTCATGTTCTCTATAAACATCAATGGGAAGATCTGGTTTCTGGCATGATTCACCGTAATCAGCATTCTCATTACATCTTTTAATTTCCAACGTTTTATTGTATTTTTTTTTGTTACGCGCCTTATTTTTTGGCGTCGGTTTTTGTGAATACGTCGGATTTCCATTCGGAAAATTCGGTATGACCCATTTTTGTGTTCCAACTTACAACAGCCGCCGCACATCGCATTTCCAAAGCAAAATTAATTCGCTTACCACCAACAAATTTAGCAACAATTGAATTATATTGTTCAACGGTGTTGCTGTCCATGTCATAAAGTAAGCTCCGAGAATGATTTGCAAGAATACTGCAAATATTCAAATTTTTTTCAAAAAATTCATTTGATAATTTTTCTATTTCATTTGGTTCTCCGCCTCTAGTGCAAAAGTAGGGTAAACATTTATCATGGTGCCCAAACACGTGGTATGCAACATTCAGAATGTCGTTCCGTAAAGACTTTATCGCAGATACTTTATTTTTTTCATTTTTATGGTATTTAATCGCACCTTTGACACCCATACGCATTCGCATAATTTTTGAATCCAAAAGTTTTTGTTCTGGTAGTGAAAAAAAAGTATTGGACACCAGAGTTTTTAATTTGTTGCAAAAATTTCTTAACAAATGATTACGACATTCTACCTTCTCTACAGTTAAATTGTCGTATGGTCGAGCTTCAATAATTTTTTTGTATGTGCTACTGTCACCGTCTCCTATCATAATATTATATTTTAATCCATGTTGCGCAACACTTAATTGAAAACCCTTCACTAATATGTCCGATTCCATGCTTGTAGAACTTCCAAAATGATTTCTATTACAATTATGAATCTTCTCCTCTCCTTTTCTAGAGCAAATTACGCAGTGTTTGTTTCTCACACCATAGTACAATACTTTTTTTGTATGTTGTCCTATTATGGCTGTCACTCTAGATACAGCACTATAATTAGTGCGGTAGCTTCTTTTTGACCAACATCCATCCACAACAACTGGAATTAGTGGAAAACCTTGCTCATCAACAGAATTTATCGAACGAGCATATTCTGCTTCTTCTTTCGCAGCTTCGTTCATAACTTTTTCCGCTGTTTGCTTCCATTGTGGGGCCAGATTAGTTTGACATTTTGAATAAGTGTTTGACGACATAGAGGGAATGTTTAAACATGCCAACCATTCTTCTAAATTATAAAATCCTCCTCCAATTGACATGATACCATTCACAGCACATGTGTTTAAATCAATTTTATTATTAACAGCCGGTTTAAGTGGTTTTTGAGAAAATTTATTTCTAATACATATTATCAAAATTTGTAACGTATTTGATAAGATGAATACTAAAATGCAGTTTGAGACAAAATTTACTTTCTTTTGTGAAAGTGGTTTTAAACCTCGACAAGAGTTTACTTGTCCCTTCTAAGAATCTAAAATCTTATAAGCAAATTACAAAAGTATTATTTTCTTTGTCTTTTGTAAGCAGATAACTCACAAGTATCTTGTAAAAATAGTTTGTAAAAACATATGAAGATTTATTAGATTAAACTGTTTTACTAAACACTATTTTTTTTTAAATTATAATCTAATCAATAATTGCTCTTTCATACACAAAAGCTGGTATTTAAAAAGATTATTTCAAGTTATTTAACAGGTACAGAACGGTCGGTACGAGTAGTCTCATAAAGTAATTATAAGGGTTTCGTTGCGGTTGGGGTCTTTAACTTGTAACTGCAGGGTTGTAAATTATAGATTTTCAGACGAATTTTAAGTCCGAAATCATTATGCCACAATAGCTTTATTATTTATTAATATACTTTTCTCGGACTTGAAGCTATCTTCTTAAAAGTACACTTTCTAAAATTTGACCCCGGTAAATTCTTAAATTCTTTTCAGTTTTGAAATAATAGAGTTTGGTGAAAATCTTACATTTATGCCAAATTTAAATTAATTTGTAATGCTTTTAAAAACATTTTTTTTTAATTCTGTTCGATAAGATTCTATATAAATGTTTGTTTTTTCTAATGATGTTGATTTGATTAAAATACGTTAATTAGTACTGGATTTAGAGTGGCAAAATAATACATTGAATGTTCCATAAGAGCGTAAGGTATAGAGGCCTCTTAAGTGGTTTTGTTAAATTTTCTAACTGACTCCCGTTGTGATTTAGATTATTACAATTAACTAAAACCGATCGTTACGTAGATAATTTTTCTAAGATTATACTGGTTTTTAAATGAAGTTGATATTGTGACGCGAACGACTCAATTCTAAGAAGCGGTGAATCAGAGTATCGAGTATTGTGTTGTGGACCGCTCACTTCTAGGAACTGAATAGAACTTCGAGTATTATTTACGTTTTGAATGGGTTTATTTATTCTTGTTTACGTCGGCATGGTTTGTCGCTATTGTGATTGAATTCCAATCATCTTGCCGAATTAAAATAATTCAGGAAAACGCGAGAAAATACTCGAAAGTTCTGGAAAGAGTCCATACCCCTATATATATGCGAGACAGCGAGTCAGTCAGTCAGTCTGGTTTTGGGAGAGCGACATAAAGGCGAACTCCGGCGATATCCAGCGAATTTAGAAAGCGATAAATTAAAGTGTTTTGTGTTCCGTTAGTGATTTAGAATATTAGCTGTGTTAATTAGTTGTAATTAATTTGATTTGTAAATAAACTTGCCGAGAAATTATCTCCAGCTCTTTAAATCCGAAACCCACATATAATAAACGTCACAATATTTTTTTAAATAACTTAGTTATCGCGTAAAAACGACATCGGGAACGCTCTCCCTTTAACCTAGCCATAAGTTTGGATTTGCAAATTCGAAATCTAATCTCACTAAACATAGGAAAATATTTCTTTCTAGCAGGTAAACGAAGGTCCCCTTGTCCCATCATAAATCAATTTACGACTCGAGTTGCGGCTTTAAGTCAATTGTATGTTGTAAATCTTTACTGGAGTGAGCTGAAAAATTTAGCAAAAATATTAATTAAATATCTTCGTTATTATTAACATTATAAAAAAACAACAATAAGCATTATATTCAGAGGAAAAAATTGTATAGATCGTATGAAAACTGTTTTTATTTAAGTCAATTTTGAACTTTTTAAGATTTTTGCGTTTTTAAAAAATTCGAAACTTAATATGTTTAAAAAAATATTTTCAGTCATGTTGTAGATAATGTTTATAATATTACATTGGTTTTTCAATAAAGTTGATATCTTTTTAAATAACTTAATTATCTCGTGAATACTTTACATTGGAAACGCCATAAGAGAAATTCCTTTAACCTAGCCTTAAATATGTCATTATTTTTATTGACTAAGCAGTAAAGCAGATACTTCAGAGTCGATCCGAATCTTTGAGCTGTCACAAAACTTTGACGTTTAAAGTCTGCTATTTTTTTTAAATAGAAAATTTTTAGATTCGGGGAAAAAGTTATATATTCAATAAGGCAATACATATACTCAAAATATTTAAAAGTGTGCTGACTCTTAAGACTCTTCTATAAACCAAAGAATAGCCATTGCTTAATTTATAGAGAAGCAAACCACTGTAAGAATGGATCTTGATTTATGATAGTTCTTTCCGCCAGATGTATAGGTACAGCGTGTGTAAAAAAAACTAAAATCAATTAATAACTTGTAAAAAAATTATATTTGGTAAAAATTCTAAAACACGTCGATTTTTATTTAAATAAATGCATAATTTGAGGTGTTTTGTTTTTTGAAAACATTCTTCTTCTTTTCTCCACAGCCATCTTTAAAATTTATTTAAATGGCACTGTACCTTTTTCTATACATCAAATAAAAGCTTATTTAATAGGCAAATTGCTGGTGTTTTTAGTTTTAAAATTGAATAAATAATTTTCCCTGTAAAAAAAATAATAAATAAAAATATATTAAAAAAAAATAATTTATCGCATCTTAATGGGTGTATCTCAATGAATTATTTGCGGAAAGATGAACACCTCGGTCGCCTAACCTGACTACTGGACTTTTTTTTGTAGTGTTATTTAGAGAGCAAGATGTATTTAAACAGACCAGATAACTTAGATGTTTTTCAACAAAGAATTCAAGAAAAACTTGATAAGGTACTATCAGCCAATTTGTAAATGTCGCGTTCATAAACGAACCCCTGCTGTCGATCCCAGCTCACTAGCCGCAACCATGCATAAATTATCCCCTTGTGCAGTCATCTCAAACTCGTAAACTCTGGTCTAGGACAGATAGTTTTCAGATAAATTTAATTTTGTAAATGATTTGGTAATTTACGGATAAAAAATAAATAAATTAAAATTTGTGTTATAATTTAATTCTGCCGTATACCGTTCTATGCCTTTATTAAATGAAACCAAAATTCGCAAATAATAAAATTCTAAAATTAATAAATTTGTTTCGTTAATTTGTGAGTTTTGTTAAAAACTATATTACTACAATTTTTTCTAAACAAAATTTGCATAATAAATTTTTATTATTATTACATATTATTTAGAGTACTACAATTGTAACTGTCTCTTCCATTTGAAATTAAATCTTGTTTTAAAAAAAATTCTAAGCTGTTTGGTTTAGTTTAACTAATGAATTATTAAATTTATTTTTTGCATTTTGCAATTTCTTACTTACAACATGCAGAAAAAAGATTATGCAAATTATTCTTTTTCTATTACACTAGGCAACAAATAATGGATAACGCTGTGCTTATGGGATTTTTTTTTATTTTTTAATTTATATTAATGAGTTAGTTGTAACACAGTTATATTTTTCTTTTTCCTATTCGTTTAACCAAAATAGACTATAATAAAGACAAATCTTTTACGAAAATTGGTACATTTGCTACCACAACAGAACTTTCAAATAAACAACAAGGTTAAAGACAATATACAAATTTACTAGAAAAAACTCCGCAAAAACAAACAAACAACCATCCAAGTTCAAACAATGCATCTACAGCCTAAACTTTACAAATTTAAAAATGGTTTGTCGGAAATTCCTGCACATATCCCAAAATATGACTCGTATGCCGTTCAAAAAATTGTTCCAGGCTTAATCTGGTGTTCAATTTGTTTCGGATTAATATATCAACCACAAACATAGCAGAATGAGTCTGATGGGGACAATTTGCACTCTCCTCTAGAACACATTTTAGATAAAGAATTCACGTACAACTACCCAATGACACAATTAAAATCTTGTTCTGTATTTTGTGAAACTTTGAGATTTGACTTGACACTTAAAACGAAAAAACTCACCTAACCAAATATTTGTTACCTAGTGTTATTTAAAGCTTAATAATGCAGATGGGATAAGGAACCAACATAAGATCTCTAATAATAATTTTTTGATAATATTTACACCAAGTATAAACGAAATTAGGCTCATTCTTTTTTTAATAGTATTTTTTTAAATAGAAAGACGAAACTTAAGAAACTTATTATGTTAGCAAATCCCGTTATGGAGTAAAAAATATTACCTAAAAATAAATTTGTATCACTTTCGGTTTTACCGGAAACGTCTATAACTTTGAATTTTTGTTTTTTTTTATATAAAAAGCTGTGATAGTAAAAAATATTTCTAAATAATGTAGACACCGATTAAAAATTAAATACGGTCCCATAAATAATTTATTTTAGAAAATACACGAGTTTAAATTAGAATAAATTAGTTTTTCTGGTTTAACTAATTTTTTTCAAATAGAATAATAGTGCTTCAATAAACTTTTTAAATTAACATTTTTTTTTGTCAAACCAAAGATACTAAAATTTGGAAAATCTACCCAGTCGTTTTTCTATTATTTGCAAATATAATTTTTTGATTATCTGAACAATTTTTATGTTGAAGAAAAATTTCAAGCAAACTAGCATTTTAACAGGAAAATAAAATAGACAGATATTAAACATAATGTCTCTTTGTTTTTGTTTTACAGCCTGCTTAAATTTTGAATACTACTGAATAGCTTTTTAAAATTTTGGTATTTTTAGATTAACAAAAAAGTTAATTTTTAATGTCGAGTTTATTGTTCTATTTGAAAAATTGGGTTAGACCAGAAAAACTAAGTTATTTCAGTTTAAACTATTGTATTTTCTAAATTATATCATTTGTAAGACTGGTTTGATTTTTTAATTATTGCTTACATTATTTAAAAGTATATTTTAACCATCACAGTCTTCTAGATAAAAAAACCAAAATTGCCAAAAAAAATCTTTACAAAAAAGTTATAAAAAGTAGTGTATTTGACTGAATTTATTGTAGATTTCAAAAATATAAAAATAAAAATAATAAAAATATACATAATTTTTAATTAAAAAATTCAAAGTTACGGTAGGTCATTTTTATATTTATATATTTAATTAATAGAGATTTTATAACATAATATGTTTCCTCCGTTTTGTTAATCTATTTAAAAAAAAATACTATTAAAAAAAAGGGTAAATCTAATTTCGCTTACACCCGGTATAATTACAATAAATAAGCATATTAATTTATCGGATTTTTCTTTAAAATGAATTTTTTTACTTGTGACATTTTTGTTTCGTTGCGAATTTTGTTTTCTGCTCTTATAATTGCTATAGTTTTAATAACTTTAAATTTTTTTTGGGATTTGTTGACGTTTTCTATCCTCACACAAACAGTGGTCCGACTTTTTTAAATTATTGATTTATGGGCTGATTTCAAGTTGAAGATAATACCGGTAGTATCTTTGTTTCCATGGAAAAATAAACAAATTCGAGACTGTGATTCGCTGTTGTCATGGAAAAGTATTAAAATTTGCGATACTACCGGTCTTATCTCAACTTGAAATCTGCCCATTAGCCTGTATTTTAAATACTAAAAGATATAATTTTTTCTCGTGCTACTTGGACTTTAATTCACAATGTATCAAAAATTTGGCGCATCTGTTCTGGAATACTTAAAGAACTACATTTTTGTTTTAAGAATTTTAATCTGTCACATATAGGTGTTTTTAATCTTATGCATAAATTAAGGTAAAGATTTAAAAAATGTTCTATTGTAACGTTTCTGTAAAATATGACCTCTTGGCCTAGCACAAAAGGACTTCATATCTATTATTTATTAATGTGTTGGTATGACTGAAAGATTTTAATTTCACAATTTCAGGAATCTAACCTAAAGTTATTGCGTTACAATTACTGCCCAGTGGCTCAAGCAAATATCATTATTTTTTATTCGGAAATTACCAAATCATTTACAAAATTAAGTTTATCTGAAAACTAAGACGATGTAAAGAATCTGCCCTAGACCAGAGTTTACGAGTTTGAGATGATTGCACTAAGGGATAATTTATACATGGTTGCGGCTAGTGGGCTGGGATCGACAGCAGCGGTTTGTTTATGGACGCGACATTTTTAAATTGGCTGATATAGTTGGTTTATTTAAGAATGAGATTTTGATTTTAACCATAAATTACCCTAACAAAAGAATCCAAATTGACCAATTATTAGTCATGCAGATTTATGATGCTTTGAAAGGCCGAAGAAGCAAATAACCTCAGGCAACGACACCCCAGGCGGGGTTCGATGCCGGGATCCTTTCTACCTGATTCTTGAAATAGAATACAAAACTCAATGCAAAACCCCGCCTGAGGTGCCGTTGCCTGAGATTATTTGCTTTTCAGCCTTTCAAAGCATCATAAATCGGCATGACTAAGAATTGGTCAATTTGGATTCTTTTGTTAGGGCATTGATTAACCTATACAGATATATCAAAAAAGTATTCAAACTTGTCCGTGGCCAAACGACGGCCACTGATAGATGTCGCCACCCAGTTTGACGGCGCAACTATTTTGAATTAACACCACCAGATGTCTCTTCAAAAATAGACAAAAATTTACAAAACTGCAGCCGGTAACTTCTATGACATTATGTAGAAACTACTGTACTACAGATAGCGCTGTTGTCGCTGATGTAAAATCAGAACAAAATTACAATAGCAGTACTCAATGGCAGTACGCTGTGGTTGTACGCTATCGTCAGTTTATAATATTTTACTGTTATAAAACTGTTACAAAAACTGGCTGTTTGTCACACAGCCACTAAAGTTTTATGGTTTATCCAAATGAATTTGAAAATCCAACGATATTTGGAAGAAACGGGAAAATTTAGGGTGGTCTTTTTGGTCAAAGATTTGTGGAAAAATTGTGTTAGGTGTTATTTGTTATACATACATTGTATATTGCTTATTAGTTAAGTAAAAAAAATCCTACAAATATTAAAAAAATTTATTAGATTCAATTAGATTACTTATTAGATACAAGAAATACGTAATAATAACAAATGTAATTGATAATCGAAAATATAAGGTGAACACATCGAATTTGAAAACAAGTTGATTTTAAATTTTATAAATTAAAAAAAATAATAGAGAACAAAGATTTTAAAAAAATATTAGATACAATATTTACAAAAAGAAATATAGAATAATGAAAAATGTAACAGGTAATCGAAAACAAGGTAAACACATCAAATGTGAAAATAAATGTAAAATATACATATAAGACATATAATGAATTAGAAATTCATCAAACAGTAATTCCTGTCAAAAGACTCAGAGAAGTTTTTACCAATCTCTATTATTTCAAAAGTAAAGGGAATTTGCGGATTTACTAAGATCAGATTTTAGAAAGTATACTGTTAAGAAGATAGCTTCAAGTACGAGATAAATATATTAATAAATAATAAATCTATTGTGCCATAATGATTTTCAACTTAAAATTCCTCTGAAAATCTATAATTTACAACCCTGCAGTTACAAGTTAAAGACCCTAACCGCAATGAAACCCTTATAATTACTTTATGACTACTAGACTCAGTACTACCCGTACTGACCGTTCTGTACCTGGTAAAGAACTTGAAATAATCTTTCTAAATACAAGCTTTTGTGCATGAAAGATCAGTTATTGATTAGATCATAATAATAACATTAGACAACAAATTTTACCTTTTTTTAAATAAATTATACACAAATTAGTTTTACTTTTGTTAATATGAGATAATTACAATATAATTTTTTTTTCTAACACGTCAGGTTTTGCAGAAGATAAAATAAAAAAATAAAAAATTTTTACTCTATGGTAACTAAATATCTACATATGGTGACGCTTACACTAGTCAACATGATTTTTTTTGGATGTCTAATACGTGTCTCTTATGTACTTTTTTATGCAGATTCTAAAAATGTACTCAAAAATTGGCCATCACGTCAGGTTTCTGAAGAAAACTTATAAAATATTATTCTATACAGTGTGAACCATCAAAAAAAAAAACATGTTGATTACTGTAATTAATAAAAAAATTGTTTCAGAGCCGGTTTACAGAAGGTGAATTAAATATTTAATTGCGATTAAATTATAATTTGTGATTAAATCGTCTTTCCTGAAGTTTGATTGATCAAAACTGACACTTAATCGCGAATTAACTATTTTTGGCCGCATTGCACTGACAGCTGTCATGTGTCATTGTTTTGTAACGTTAACATTGTTTTTGTAATGTTAACCGAGACATACGTTTTTTGAGACAATTGCCACACCCTGGCTATCTGACCAGAACAATTATTGAACACATTTTATAATAAATCATCATATTTTTTTAAAAAAATCATTATTTTTACAAGCTATTTGTGAGTTACCTGTTTACAAAAGTAAATAATATTTTTGTAATTTGCTTATAAGATTTTCGATTCTTAGAAGGGACAGGTAAACTCAAGTCGAGGTTTAAAACCACTTTTACAAAAGAAAGTAAATTTTGTATCAAACTGCATTTTAATATTCATCATATCGATACGTTTCTAATTTTGATGAACTTTTAAAAAAAGTTTTAAATTTTACTTGGTCAATCTGGAGAAATTTATTGCTCATTTTTGTTTAATCCAGCTCGCAAACGCAAAAGTGGGTCAGCATTTTTTTAAATATTTTTTAAAATATATGTTTGACAACAGCAATGTATTTTCTTCAAAACCATTATAATTTTTTTTTAATCCTCTTATACAAAAAATAAATTTTTGATATTTAATGGTTACAAAAAATGTTTTCTATGGGAAAAGGTAATCGATATTTGTCGCAGCAAAAATAATAAATTGCACATGCAAAACATTATTGGGTTAAAAATAACCCATATACATATTTGAGGTGTTCAGTCGTACTATAACGAAATAAGTCCTTTTATAATTATAACGCGTTTTAATATAGAAAAGCTCAAAGTTTGCAGTTATTGTGCAAATCTGTATCATGTTAGAGCGACATAATTTTTAGGATTTGACTAAAATACAGTGTAAATTTTAAACTAACGTAACAGTGCGAGTGTAAAGTACCTATTGAATAAAATTTAATTTTTTTTATCTTTACATTTTGGCAATTTTTTTCGGACATGTTCATTTTTGATTTAAGGGGTGCAATCTTTGAGCCATAATTTCGTCTGTGTACAATAATAGTGTCCTAACTTCATTTGTAACAAATTTTACACGAAAGCCGTATATGTGCTGCAAGTAATTGAAAAACCAACATATGCATTTATTACGATATATAGTTACTAGGTAGTTTTTAAAGAGTTAAAACAAGAAATAAATTTGTTATAGCACTCTAAACACGTAAAAGTAAGGTTAGACCGTAATGAAATAAAAAGCGCAATTTCAGAAAAAAATGGAGTGATAACACTATTATTCTAGACAGGCGATTTGTCTTTCTTATGTCAAAGCTTTAGCCCTGGCAGCCCTCAACTCAAAAATTTCAAATGGCAAGACGGGTCATGTGACTATATTTTGACAGCAAATATTTTAAAAAAAAAAAAACAGTTAAATCGGCGATTTTTGTTTGCTACAAATCAATGAAAAAAGATAAGTATGTAATGAAAAACTAAAAAAAATATTTTGTGGCGGTTACTTTAAATATTACTGGCCCTCAAAAAAATGCCTATTCGAAAAATTTTTTATAATATAAAATATTTATAAATTCTTATTTTTTAATAAATTTTTATAATCTAATAAGGGTCTAATTCTAAATCAGATTTACGCCGATGTAATTTAAGTTGCTAGGGGCAACGTCGTAACTTTACTATACTCTTTATATTAGATGGCGTAACTTTGCGCTCTTTAAGCTCACTCACATAAAAATAAATGTTTATTTTATTTAACATTTTTTTATTAATATGAAATTGAAAATACAGAAAAGAATGTCGAATCTTTCTCAAACTACCAAACATCAAAGCAAACCTCAAAGTGAGTGCAGACCCTGTCTCTGTCATAAATAACAGGTAATAAATTACTTGCGGAGGGTGGTCGACAACTTTATATCGCAGGGGTTCAGTTCTTGACACATCAGCTCAACTAGAAAAATTTCAACGTCGAGCGAACTCTAAGAGCGCCCCCTATATTTTACTAGAAAATTTATGGTTTAGGTCAGGTTCAATGGTACTACAAAATGAAGTTCGTCTCCGAGATAATTCGGACCAGTTTGAGTTTAATACAGATTGTTGCGCCATCTAGAAAAGATTTGTTCAACTATTTCGGCGCGGACGTTTGTCAACATTAGAACGGCATATCTGTATAGGTTAATCAATGGTTAGGGTAATTTATGGTTAAAGTCAAAATCTCATTCTTAAATAAAACAACTATACTACCACCTTATCAGACACATTTAATAACTGTACTCAAAATTTTAAACAACGTCTTGCTCATTTCAAGCAGTTAACGGCGCCCAATTTGAACATTTAATTCATTAAAATATTATCTTATTTTGTATTTTAGCATTTCAGCAAATTAAAACTTTAAGTTTTTTTCACTTTTTAGAGTAAATTTCAAAAAAATTACTTACATTTACTAATGGTTTATTACATTTGTTTTCCTTATAATAAAATATTATTGTTTAAAAAAGTTAAAAAACAAGTAACATATTGTTAAACAATTAAAATAATTAGTTAAAACATCTTTTATTAACTTTTAAAAAAATGTAATATTATTTTTTTATGTGAAAATTATTTACTTAATTTGAAGACTATATACACCAACAAATTGCTTGTTAAATAAGCTTTTATTTGAGGCATAAAAGACAATATAATGCTATTTTTAAAAAGATTAAAGTTGGCTGTGGAGACAAGAAAAAGGATGTTTTAAAAAAACCAAGTGCTTTAAATTGTGCATTTTTTTAAATAAAAATCGACGTGTTTTAGGATTTTTACCAAATATAATTTTTAATATAAGTTATAATTGGTGTCAGTTCTTTTACACACGCTGTATGTAAATTTG
The DNA here is from genome assembly GCA_029207805.1 of Tribolium confusum. NCBI lineage: Eukaryota > Metazoa > Arthropoda > Insecta > Coleoptera > Tenebrionidae > Tribolium > Tribolium confusum. Next base: position 7,506,896 of record JALGAY010000004.1, read on the forward strand.
CGTGTAAAACATCTAGCAGAGAGAACTGGAACTGTCATAAATCAGGCTTCATTCTTACGGTGGTTTGCCTCTCCATAAATTAAACAATGGCTATTTTTTGGTTTATGGTAGGGTCTTAAAGAGTCAGTTCACTTTTAGAAATTTTGAGTATAAAAGAGATTTAATTCTTTGTCTGGCTTTTAAGCAGCAGCTTAGGCTTTGACCTGCCAGTGTCACGGTATTAAGTCACATGTTTCTAATTAAACGAATGGCCATTAAAGTGATTAAAGTTTTTTTTGTTGTTCCTTTTTTTTGTTGCCAATAAACATTTTTGACGACAAAATTTGGGTTTCGTATTTTGTTTCGAACATACAGAGATTGTAGAATCGACCAGCTGGCACTAAAATAACTTATTGCAGTTGGTCATAAACAAAAAATTATAAATCGTAAAAAATGTTAATACAAAAATTGCAGAGAATTTTATTCTCCACAATATTGATAATTACAAATTTTTACCAAAAATGTAATACAAGGTAAGTACAAAATGACGGAAAAATTTTAAAGTTTGTTGTAGGGGATTGTTAATAGAGCGCCCCGAAAAAATAGTGAAGAAATTTTTACTCACCCACTGTTCTTGACATAAAGAGGAAAATTTGAGAATTCATTATTTTGTTTTTGGATTTATAAAACTAAAAGAGGTAACTTATACAACATATCTACTAAAAAATCATAATTTCCAAAAAAATTTGTTTTTTTTAAATATAGGTATAGTTCAACGAAGGATAAGTGAGCTGACTTTTTAAGTCCTCCCAATAAACGAAAACATAAAAATTCTTGCAGTTACCGCAAACTCCAAATAAACGATAAAACCACTTATAAAACTTATTTATAAAGGTTTCCATTTCTTAAAATCATTAAAAGATGTAAGCAAATCTTGGTAAGGTCGTTGTTAAATGTGCAAGTCTGCACTCTCACAAATTAAGTTTTATGAGAGGTTTTATGGTTTACTTAAGGTTTGCGGTATCTGCAATAATTTTTATGCTTCTGTTTATCGGGAGGGTTTAAAAATTTAGCTCACTTATCTTTCGTTGAACTATACAATAAACATTTTTACTGGGCTATAGGACACGTACAATTTTCGTTGCCAGAACAAGAGTTTTTTTTAAAGACATGATATACTCGTATTTCATTATGTCACTTATTTTAAATAAATAAAACAAAGAGATATATAAAACAATTAGTATTTTATTTGAAGTAATAGAGCATAGAGATTGTGAACTACTCTTTAGTTTTTAAAATTACTTGAGAATATTTTATTTTTATACAATACAATTTTTATACAGTAATATATTTTGATAGAATTAACAAAATATTGTCTTACATTTTTTTTATCAAATATATTTGATATTCACAAAAAAATAATACAGTAGAGACTTGCATGTTATATTCTTGTACAATCACAACAAAAATTGACTTTTCTTTCCTCCCACACCCACAACTCTTTCAAACCCTTGGGCAAGCCCGTCAGTCCAACTTTATGGTCACTTTCAGACCTGTCGTCACAAAACCCCCTTTTCCTTCTTAACAATTTAACCGAAAAAGATCTCGGTTTGCACTTATACAACCCAAACCAACAATTTCCATATAAACACACCACCGACCTCAAATATCTTGGAAAATAATCTGGTCCTAAATCAGTCCACTCAATTTTAGATTGACAATGCCACTGTTGCATATAATCAACACCTCGTTTATTTCGATGTAATCCATATTTCTTTTGTGCCACAAACACGTGATTATTAACAACCCACGCTGGGTCATCGTCCACTTGTTCCTCATCAACCACGTAAAAATCTTCTTCGTAAGAAACTCCTCGCTTCGTACCACTGGGAGAATCAGTTTGAATGGGATGTTCTATACTCATGTAACGGGGGTTAAATGCACCTCCGAGTATATTCTCTAAAACAAGCATTGGTAATTCTGCACATATGGACTTTTTTTCCCATTTTGATATTGGTGCGTTATCAACGATGTGAAGAATGATTAAAATTGAGAGGGATACGATTAATACAAAACACATTTTAATACTTCACACTTAGAGAGTTCAAATCTGACTAAAGTGTAAGGTAAGCTGAAGATATAATAACTATGAAAATTTTGCTCCCACTCTTGTTTTACGAGGAGGGGAACAGGAATATCTACAGGTAGTATAGTTTTTGCATTTGGATAAGGGAAATGACTTAAACCATAAATTACTTGATGAATAGGGATTATTTAGAGTAATAACTGCTTTATAATTTACGACACTATCGAGGCGACCGGTACGTACCATCTGTTAGAACTTTCTAATCCATTTTACTAAGAAAATGTGGCGGGAAATTTTGGGGATGTTTTTCTGTACAATTTGAGATATTTGTCGGAGGTAAACAGGTAGAAGATTTAATAAGAATTTAAATTAAGTAAAGTTTAAATTTAATAAAGAATTAAAAAGAAAAAAAAAACTAGTTTTTGCATTTGAATAAGGGAAATAGACTTAAGTCATAAATTATTTGAAGAATAGGGATTATTTAGAGTAATAACAGCTTTATAATTTACGACACTATCGAGGCGACCGGTACTTACCATCTGTTGGCAAGGGTCTTGAGTGAGTCGTTCTTTACCTGGTTCCTTACTTAGAGACATCATGCCGACATCGGGTAGTTGATACATAATTAACAATTTAATGTTTAATAATTGCAGTTTAAATGTAAACAAATTGGTTGCTCTCATATACCTGTGATAGTACCTTCTAGAAAAGTATTGCTAAAAGTTTCTATTAACTTCTTATTAGTGCTGTTAAAAACCCCTTCAATTCACGGCAGAAGCTACCCAAAAACCGCATAGTACCGTCGCCAAAAATGTGACTCAATCTGAAAAAGCACTGCAGCAAAATATATAAGACAGAAAACTACATTTTATTCATTGTCTGAAGGCGAAGTAAAGGAAATTCGAGAAGCTATTTATTTCATTTATAAAGAAAAAGAAGTACCCACAGTTGATACAATAAGACAAAAACTTTTCAATAAAATTTTTCCGATACCGTATTCAAACGAAACTTTAAGAAGAACGTTAATTTGCTTAGGTTGCACCTATAAAAGGATAAACAAAAGAGCCAGCATAATGGAATCACCCCGTTTAAAAATCCGTAGAACAGAATTTATTATGAAAACCGCCAGTTTAGACGAGAAAAAAGAAATATCGTCTATCCTGACGAAATATGGTTTGACACCTATGATACAGCTTCTAAAAGTTAAAAGATGAGTAGATGACACAAACCGATGCATAATGAAAACTCCGCCATCAAGAGGAAAACGGATTATCATATTAAATGCAAGAAATGAATTTGGATGGGTCCCTAAATGCCTTTGGTATCCACCAAAAATATTAAAGTTTGTTTCGCCGATTACCACCAAGATATGGATGCGAAGTTGTTTGAAAGTTGGTTTCAAAATCAACTTTTACCTAATTTAGCTTCCAACTCAGTAATCGTTATGGACAATGCTTCATATCACAGTAGGTTGATTAGTAAAGTGCCAAACGAGAGTTCTTTAAGGCAAAACATTATACATTTTATGCAGCAAAAGCATATAGAACTTCCCGCAAAACACACAAAAGAGGAACTCTTATTAAAAACAATTGCGGCGTCTAATATAGAAAAACGCCTACATACGTAGTGGACAAAATGGCCAGTAAAGCAGGTGATACGGTGTGGAGATTACCTCCTTATTATTGTATTTTAAATCCGATAGAGTTGGTTTGGAGCCAATTGAAATTCAAACTTAGAAAAGAAAATCAAACTCGCACTGTTTGGTGATCCGAGATGAGCAAATTTGTACAGGGTGTCCCATCGTATATGCATAGTGGAATTTTGAACCCTTAGAATAAATGAAAAAAAAAATAAAATTTGTTAACTAACCATTCACTTATCAGGCACTACAATAATCTTAAAAAATATTAGCGGCTTGTTAGTTCGTTTAAGAGAAAAATAGCAATTTATGCAATAAAATTTTATTTTTATTTTTTTTAATTTTTTTCTTTTTGACCTGGTAAAAGGTAATATGTCAGGAAGTGATTTTGCAAAATCAAAAATTAAAAATCTTTAACAATAGCCGCGAAATTAGCCAATATTTAAAAGCAACTAAATTGAAGCGTTATTTATTGGTATCCTAATACTAATTGAAGCTAACCGCAAGGCAAGACCTTTATTTGTGATGACAACAGTTTATAAGCTTTGGGATAGACGGCTTTGATTCTTAGGCAAATAGAACCCATTGTTAAAACTACCTACTGCCTGAACCATAAATAACTACCCCCCATTTTGCGGTATTATAATTATTTGTTGTAAATATCTTTCTTAAAGTGACGTCTCCCTTTAATCAAAGATATCTCAATTACTAATAGATTTTAATTAATTTTAATTGCGTAAGGTGACTTCCTGATATATGAGCACTATTTGTAGGCAAAAGAAAAAAATTTAAAAAAATAAAAATAAAATTTTATAGCACAAATTGCTATTTTTCTCTTAAACGGACTAACAAATCGCTAATATTTTTTAAGATTATTGTAGCGCCCAATAAGTGGACAGTTAATAAAAAGTTTTAATTTTTTTATGTTTATTCTAAAGGTTCAAAATTCCACTATGCATATACGATGGGACACCCTGTATATGTAAACACGAATATATTTACAAAAACAGATTTTCTATTAATAAATACGAAGATATTTATATCTACACGTGAAAATACGAATGCGTTTGGGTTTACGAGTATAAACATGAAAAATGCATGAATTAGCAAATTTACCAGGCGAATCAAATTTTATCCGAACCCCCAATAAATAATACAAAAATGAATTTTTTTTACAATTCCAAATTTTGCAGATTGATTCTCACTCAGAGATGCTCTCATCTGGTATTAGTCGAAAAAAAAAGATCAAATTTTTCAGTTAAAATTGTTTTAAAACGAAAAAGAACAATCACAAGATTAAATTCTTATCGTTTGTATTTAAAAAAAAAGTTACTGGAACATATTTTTAAAAAATATTAAAAATTTGTGCAGCGCTGCGCAGCCTTTTTTAAAAACTCTGCTTAAATGGACCAAACTACATAAATTCTTATTATTTGGAATTAGAAATTAAATTATGGTCCTTTTACTCTCATGTTTTATTTTTTCAACTGCAGTGATAAAATAAGCAATTGAAAAAATAAAACATAAGAGTAAAAGGACCATAATTTAATTCCTAATTCCAATTAATCAAACTCTCACAATAGAGCAAAACAATTCAATTCTTATTATATCAAAAAATTTTAGAGAATTAAATTATGTATAATAAAGTCCGCAAGGCGATATATTTATCCCAATAGTTTAGGGCTTAGAGATACTTACAGCTGAGAATGAATTGACTTATTGGGCTTTTTTTATGAGAAAGGTGTCTTTATTAGCTCCAATTTGCCATTGCTATAGAAACCTGGTTAGAGTTTGGAAACCTTTGTTGCATACAGGTCAGTTGAAAGTAAACGAGCAAAGAGCATATAATTATGTTTTATTTTAAAGAAACCATAATCTATACAAAAAACAGCAAGGATGTCCTAACAATATACATTAAAAAATGGGAAAAAATGCAACAGTAGGTGCGGTCAATTACAAGAATAACTCCTTTAGAAGCTCGTGCTGTGGTGCAGCAAAGTATGGAATTATTTTTGTAAAAACAGCACACAGGAGGGATTAAATTTTAATTCTAATAGGCCTTTGATCAAGTGGTTTTTATCACAACAATCAGCTAGAGGCACAAAAAATCGTGTGTGAACACTAATCTAATAAGTGTTGGGTGGCTTTACTTCAACTACACCACAGTGGATTTTGCATGGCACAAGGTTTAAAGTCTTTCAGAGAATTTGTTCATAATTATATTTCATAAAATATAATTGATCTAAGTGGATTGTCTATAGATAACTCTTAAATGTGCAACAAGACTATATAATTTTCTAAAAATATATATCTCAATTTTTAAAAATTAGCATAATGTACAAAATAGAAAAATGTACAGAGCTCGACTACAACTACACAAAAGCATAACAAAAAAATATCGAGCACCACATAATTATATAACAGAGGTACAATGGATTGCACAATAAAACATATTTTTTTGTACTTAATTGACGCAACTTAAAAAATATACTTAAACTAGTGTTAAAAAGCTTGCCTTTTTGTTAATAACGCGCATTACCGACCCAAAAACCAATTTCTCGCCTCCTGGTTACTGTTTGTACCCTTGCATCAGGTCGTTGATGTTGACCAAACCGTTTAAATCGATGTTACAATCGTCCAATTGGTCCAGATAGTCCATTGCGGGGCCTCCAGCTGCCGTTGTGGTAGCAATAGAGCCGGCATAACTGCACAAAAGACACAACCAGACATCACATTACTGCAACACAGACCAACCAATGAACTAATGATATAAATGACAAAATAATGTTGCGAATGTGTCTGGTTACGTCTGTTTTGCAGAATGCGGTCAACACGATCTCGACGTTTAGTCTATGGTCCGCGTTGAAGAACATTGACACATTGAGGGAATGTTACGTGAAAGTGAAATAAGACAAAAATTTTAAAACTTATATTTTTCTATAAATGTAACAAATTCACAAAAAAGATAATACTAACACTTTTTGTCTCTTTATAAGAAATTGCAACGTGTTATCACATCATCATTGAAGTTTTTTTCAAGTACCCTGCACTAGTAACAGCCGAAATATATATATATAGATATATCATATAAAATTCGTATAAAAATATAAATACGTAATATATCAAAATATGATGTAAATGTTTGAATAAAAAAATTAGTTATTACTCTAAACCTAATTTTTTGCAAATATCACTAATACATAAAGCACAGTTTGAATGAAACAAAAAAAAATGTAAAAATTCCTTTGAAGATTTTTAAAGGTCAAGCATATTCTGAAAACTGAGATACGGAAAGGGAAATTACTGATTTTGAATGAAATGAATGAAATTAATTACCTGCTAGCCACTGATGGAGTGTCTCTGGAGGGATCGGGCGATTGTAAATACGAATGTTGGGGCGTGTTAGGATAACTTGGGCCGCTTAATCCTGGGACGTGTGTAACAAGGACCGGTTTGACATAGCCGTTATTGGTTGAGGGTTGATTATCTGAAAATTTTCAATAAATAAACTGTTAAAAATTATATGAATTGGGTACCTTGATATGGTGTGTAGTACTTTCCGAAGGGAATATCTTTGGAAATATCTGGATACAAATAGACAAGATGATTTAGATCAGCTATTCGATCAGCTAAGGAGCGTATTGCGAAGTCCTTGGATGTAAAAGGTTGCAAACTGAAGACTTCACCAGTATCTGTAAAAAAGAAAATTTTTATTAAACAAAATAAAAAACAAGGCAAGTCTACCCCCACTACTAAAAAGACTATGTACCCAAATCAATAACTTAGAACCCTTAAAACTTCTTTTTGAGATATCTTTCAGGTTCTTTACATGTCTTTTTTACATTTTTTAAATTTTGCAAAAATATTTAACAAGGGCCAAAAAGTGTACTTTTCGGCCATTGTCGAAAAGAAAATTTTTTGGTATAAGCTCACCTGAAATGCAGGCAATGGTGATCCCCCCAAGTTCCGAATCGGAAAACCTCAACAAAAAAGTGCCACACGTACACGACGCCAGCATCTCTTCAGCTTGCTTCTTTTTCACAAACCCCATAATAGCCCTAAAACAACAAATCACTCCCTATCCTCTACCACCTACTTTCCACTACTCACCCATCAACCCAAGGTCCCCTCAAATGCTCTCTCGTCAATTTCATAATAGCATAAAACCATTCCCAAAACGTAAAATTCCTCTCACTCAACGGCTCCTTACAAAACTGAGCCCAGCTCAGCATCGGATTACTCGCCTCATTATAGTTCCCCCGAAACGCTTTATCTGCCAAAAACCTTAAATTATCTTCTGTAAGAGGTCGTCCTGTCGCAGCCCTGAATTTCAAAGACAACGTTTCGGCCACATTGGACCACAACACTTTATCAGGGACTGAAAAAGGAACCCGCCCTGCGTCACTGAAAGCGTTATCCCATGTAACCGTCGCCCATGCATGGGGCTCTTGATTCCCATGAACAATAACCACAACTGGGAGACTTAAAGTCCAGACTTGGAACATTAATTCGCCGCCTCCAACACTGAATTGCGATTGAAACAAGAGGGAGAACTTCTCGTCCATGACACTTTCAGTACCCTTCTTCTCCGCTCTTTTAATTTTCTTTAATTGCATATTTCGGAAACTGACAGATAACTGTCTTGTGGCTTGTTGGTACTCCATTGTCCCTGTATTGTTCAAAATCTCTCCACTACATTCGCCACTTTTCGCCAATTTATCATTTTTCAGTAAAACATTTGCCTGAGATTCCGAAATGATTGTGACTTTGACCTGAGGGGGCGTCATATGCACGTTGAGTTTGCCTCCTACTAGTAGTCTCACAGTTGCAGTAAATCTCGTGTTTGTTTTCATCACTTGTGGGGGTTGTTTTTCTATTATGAAAGTTGACGTGACCAAAGAAGACAAAAGTTGGGTTACTTCGGAAAGGACTTGGGGTAACATATCGGTAACTCCTGGAGGATCAAGAGATAGTTTTTGTCGCAATCGATCCACTTCTTTAATTTGTTGCCGGTTCAGCCAGATTAACTCAGCCAGACTCTCACACCAATCTTGGATTGTATCCAGGTTACTGTTAAAGTTAGCGCCATTTCCTGCTAATTGTTGTTCGCGTTTCCATCGGATTAATTCGTCATCGAGAATGCTTGATTGTAGTTGGTTAAGGAGTTGGATAGTTTCCTTAAATTTGTCGACGATAGCCAATCGGAGTTGCATTAAACCCGCCACTTTTTGATTTAATACTTGTTCCAGCATTTCCTTCTGGCGGGTCAACTTCTGCACCGTCGCCGTCGTCTGAGCGTTGGTCGGTTGTTGGCTCGATAATTGTTGTATGTGCGCTAAAAGGCATTATTTTCTTACATTTAATCCACTTCGGGCTTCATAGCAACAATTCAAAATTAAAAACTGTGATTAGTTGGTTCATTTTCAACCAAACACCGAACGAATATCTAATAGGTTCGTTCTTGTACTACTTTTTGAAACAAATTTATTGGTGTATTTTCTGTATTTTTTACAAAGACGCTGATGATGCCGAAAATGTTTAAGCTCGACGTAAGAAGACTTTTTAATTTCCCGAGGGCCATTAGGGACGATTACTACACTGACACATACAACGTTTTATGTACAGTGGTGGCCATTAAAAAGTGGAAGGAACACTGATAAAAAATACAATTTGATTTGGTGAATTTGCCTTAAAACTGAGCAATTTTTTCATACAGCACGACTATAAATTGTTTAAAATGGGCTTTTTAATCATACTCACAATGACGATATTAATAAACGATTGATATGAATGCTGCAACTTTGAAAATTTTAAGAAAACCATTGTATACAATTGAAACCAAAAAATGACCTAATCCAATCACTGTACTTAATTTTGAAGTTTCCATAGATACAAACACGTGTAAAATCAGACCAAAAGTCAATAAATAGACAAAAAAAATGAGAAATGCGATAAGCAAATACGCAACAACTTTTATCAAAAAGAGAATTAAAAATGCCGTCCTTATCTTACTGAAATTTAATCCCCTGTCCCCCTTAAACCCTCTTACCGTTAATTTTTGTGCACTCATGATACTGCAAAGCGAAAGCTTCTTGTTCCTGTTCCATCCTCCTCAAATCATCAGCAGTGTCCTAAAACGGTCTCAAATATCCCCTTTCCACACTAACTTGCACTAATCTTACCTGAGTCCGTCTCCGTAAAATATCAATTTTATGAAAAACCTCCGCCCCCGAGTTTGAAATCATCAAGTTTGCAAGCCCCGAAAGAGCCTCCCCATTGGCGGCTTGCACAAGCCTCATTTCCGTAGCCAAACACTGCCTCACGTACGAAAACAACTGCATAGGGTTGGTACTACAAAAAAAATGTAATATGGGGGCGAAATCCAACTTCTGGCTACCTGTATCTCTGCCTGAACATTTTCGCAGCCTCAGCAAGTTTCAACTTTGTAAGAAAATACTCCGCGTCGTTGACGACCGCGACCTTGTTTTCCACTTCCTGGATAAGGGCGTTGACGAGGCCCGCCACGTATTGTTCATGTTGGGGGTTCTCAGGTACGGGTTCAATCTCAGACCAGAATTTCTCCTCAATGTATTGGGCCAAGTAGTGGCGGACTTCGATCGGGAAGTGGTCACCGTATATAGAACGGATCTGTTGAAGACTCTCGGGGGGCAATTGCTGAGCTTTAGCCCAAAGTGACATGATCGATCTGCACAATCACCAAAAACAAATATTTAGATAGCACACTATTTATAATTAATTATAATTAATTTAATAAATTTAATTAATTATTAAATATATTATCTAAACACTATTGTGCTTTAATGTGACCTTTGAATATTTACTTTTTAAATAGGTTTAAGTAAGAAATTAATATTAACACTTTAAAAATTCAAAAAAATATTTGTTCTACTATTTTATTAAAAATAAAAATTGAAAATACATTTTATAATTTCCCACTTTTAAACTCTATATTTTCTCTAAATTTACTACATGGAGACAAATGACATTTAGGCAACTGAATGACCACATTATTAACAATATTCTCATTTTTCTAAATAATTTTTAATAGTTAGATTAATTTTTATTTACAAATCTAGAAGAAAGAATTTTCTTTGATATTTTAGTTTTGGTGTCTTAAAGATTAACAAACTGTACAGCAATCGAACGAACATATTACTTTTCATTACTTGAAATTTTTTCATATTTTTTTACGGAACGGTTTTACTTTTATTTAAGTTTTTAGAACAGATAAATTTCACGTTGACCCACCATGGCTTATGGGCGGAGCTTAAGCATCGTGTGTCGACTCTTGATATCGTCTCTGTAGTCTACACTAGGTGTGTCTAAGAGCAAAGGGTTGATAAGGGCAAGTACTGTCTCGACGAATCCTTCAGCTATGGCCATGTGGAGGAACCTGCAAGAAAGGTCAAGTTGTAGTAAAATTTCATACTGGAAATTCCGCTTATTCTGAGCTTTCTCGGTCCTCACTCTACCACAATTTTAAAGTATACTCAAAATATCTAAAAGTGATTCTTCGCTAGATAAACATCTGAGGAAACTGTCAATAATCAAGATCTATCCTTACGAATTTCAAATCTGAACTGATTTCACCGAATTTTGCGGTAATGGGGAAAAGTTTTCGCAGAGCCTAAGTTTCACTTCCGTAGGTTAATATTGGTATTGGTGCTGCCATTACTTTATAGAAATTCATCTTTGTTTTTTTACTTGTCTTATTTTGCAATGTCCTTTGTATGGTGCCACATATCATTTGGTATTTATGTATTTTGTTTGTAATGTCTTTTTCATAATCGTAGCTTATGTCGTATCTTAAAAAATTTAAATGTGATACCTGTTCTATGGGCACTTTGTTTAGTATTATCTTGGAACGTATGGGTTGCTTCTCTATAGAAGCCATAACTTTCGTCTTTTTTTCTGATTTTTTTAGGTTGTAATTCTTACATAATAAAATGTAGGCGGTAAATTGTGTTCTGTAGTTCATCTTTTGTTCTTTGTAAAAGTATTTGGTCATCTGCAAACAGTATTGTTGTAATGGGAGGTTTTTATATGGGGTGTTTTAAATTTGATTAAAAATAATTTGACTGGTCATTTTCTGCAATAAACGGTAGCTGAAACTAACACCCGCTGGTTACGCTGAAGTTGGTGAATGCGCTTCCAGCATCCTCCCCTGAGCTTTGACGGGGCCCAATTGATTACTGATAAAATATTCGTCAAAACTCAGATATTTTCCTATCCAGGTAGAGAAATTAAAGATTTAAATATAGTGCAGTTAATTGATTACAACACACTAGGGTGCAAATACATAGACTTTTACGATAATTTTTCTCACACCAAAAATCTTAAAAACTAGAGCTCACCAGAAGCCATGGTCGATACTGTTAATATTAGTTTTTCTTATGGTAGCTGCACAAGATCACAAAATACCTAATCAGTAAAAGCGAAGAAGATTTTAACAGTTAGGAAAATTTGACTTTTAGCTAGCACTTCAAAATTTTTCACAAAATATTCACAATAGAATTTGAACGAACTTTTACAATTTACTGCCGAAACTAAAACTCATACAAAAATTTAGAATAGAATAATCTATTAAATGGGGTGCAATGAGTTTTTATAAGCGTCCCTCCTAAACTTCTTTGAGGGTTGACACTTTTTCTAAACTTTAATTCTATTTGCTCTTTTCAAAGTTTAGAGTGGACGCTCTTTTCCTATTCGTTACAAATATAAAATTGGGGTGGACTAACTATATTCTATTGGCTAGTGTGAAGATGGGGTGGTGTCGACCTTTCCTCATTTTCACCATATCTTTATGTAAATAATGCCAAGCCATTATTTACCGAACCCAGAGTCACCCTCTCTTGGCACCTGACGACCGACATGGAGAATAAAATAACTAACTTTACAGCTAAACCTTCCTAAAAATACATCGGTACTGGGTCTAATTTGACTTTCCCTTAAAAACTTATTCTGCCATAAGGCCATTGATAACGTAAAAAATGGAAATATTTTACTGGAGTTTATTCTAATCTTAATTTAGGAACATGCTTTTTCGTTTTACCCAGCATTAAAGTAAAAGCTCAATTTGAGTCCATCTGTTATTGTTAAATTTTATGAGTTTAAAATTGTGCATTAAACTGAAACTGAAAATATGTTAGGCTTTATGCTTATCATAGATAAGAAAAATATTTGTGGCTGGGTGTGTTCTGAAAAATCATTATTTAATTAAAGAGGTGCGGAATTCGTTGAAATCAACACAATAAATGCAAATGAGCTGAATGGTGTGACTGTCTTAATTTATTAAGTATGATATTTCTCTAAACAGCATGATCTTCTAATTTGATTAAATTTTGAAAAATCTATACAAAAAATGTGAGCTTTCAACTTGGTTAAAATTTGTGAAATTATTATTGACATAACTATTTGACGGCTCTACATTGTGCCTATATAATTATTAGCAGGTGTCAGTCTTATTCCAGGACTAGTTTCTTGTTTCCATTGACATATGATATCGTCGATAAATAGGATTGGTGAAAGACTGCACCCTTGTCTGTTGCCTCTGTTGATTGTTATTGGCTTTTTTCTGTCTTTTCCAGTCTTCATTATTATTAATACAATACAGACCTTTTATCACTTTTATTAGGTCTTTAGGTTGAAAATAATAATAATAATAATACATTTATTCATGTTAGCAGTTGCTTTACAATCATCAAGATAAAATAATTACACATTACTAAGAAAGATTTATCTGCCATTTAAATTAATCACCCATTTGTTACTTTTTCATCAACTCAAGCGTATAAAAGAAATATACGCGGGTCGTCGTATACTTTTTCAAGTACTTTGCAATTGAATATTCTTTCAAAACGGTTTAGGACCTCATGATAGCCACAAAGATTAGAAATTCATGACCAGCACCCTGGTCGGATTATAAAATTTTGCAACTACAGCTTAACATTCCTGCATAATAATGAAATGTTTCTACCTGTTAGCCATTAAACAAAAGAAAGCGAAAAATCTCGACTCAGGCTTTCACCTCTACAGATATCAAATTACAGAACAACAAATCAAAAAGTCTATTTCAAATTCGAGTCTTTTTGTATAAATTTCATCTCGTAATTCCTACGGCAACCTTATCGAAAACCGCAATTAATTAACTAAATAACTCATCTCGTAAATTTCTCAATAATTAGAACCATTTAATTATTTTAAACCTATCTCACATCTCCCAGCTTTCTCGCATGTTGCGAACTAATTACTAAAAGCGTTAGTTGTGTTAATTAAGCTTTTCTTGTTTATATCTCTTGAACGAGTTGTAGTAAAATCATGATGTAGTAAATCTTATCGTCTGTATGTCTGCATTGTTAAAAATGTATCAAGGCAAAACATAATGTATTGACATCGGTTTGTCATGTCAACTTCTGCCTTGGAGTCACAGAAACATACCTACACAGGCAAAAAACAAAGATCTTATTTTTAAATAAATCATATATACAGGATGATTTTTTTATCTGTTCCCGCACTAAACTCTAAAAATAGGCAACACGTTATACAATTAAAAAGTAAGTTAATTAATTAACTAATGTGGCAACAAATGATCTAAATAAATTGACTTTGAAAGCACTGTTAAAGCTATTATCAACAATGTTTACATTAATTCACAACTCTTTAGGCCTTAGTTTTGAGAATAAATTTTTTAAAGTATAATGTGTTGCCTATTTTTAGAGTTTCGGGCGGAAACAGATAAAAAAATCACCCTGTACTATTTCACACTATATAATAATAACTTACCATTATAATTTTGAATTTGCTAGATCACCTCTAGTAACTACAAATACTCACAAATAAAAAAAAAGACAAAAAAAAAGACAAAAAAAGTATTTAACTGTTTGGTCATGTACAAATTCTAGGTAATACATATGCAGACAAAAAACAATCAGAACAACTTGCTAGCTCTGATCCGCTAATATCTAATAAAAAACTAACAGGGAAAATCCTGAAAAAGCAAATTTTTCTTTACTTCAAATTCATAACTCCCTCTGATTTGAAGTTGGGAAGTTGCTCTTTTGCGAAAGAGGTATAACAGATATTTAGTTCATGTGCACACAAAAAGATTATGTCAAACTATTGGTTTTTGGCACAATTGCAATTGGAACTTTTAAGTCATTTTGGTGCAATAAAATTCATATTATTATTTTCCACTAAACTGTTAGGTGACCGAGAGTGTACCTACTTTAAGTTTGTAGAAGCATTTCATTATTATGCAGGAATGTTAAGATGTAGTTGCGACCGGGTAATGGGGTAATGGTCATGGATTTCTAATCCTTGTGGCTAACAGGAGCTTCTAAGCTGCTTTGGGAAAATATTTGATAGCAAAATATAGATTCCCTTTCGAAAATACTTTATACAATAGCAATAAACCCCTAATACCCAATAATTAGTCGTTTATTTTCAATAGACTATCTGGTTTGAAAATGCTACCCTACTTGTCATAAATCAACCAATTCTCGAGAAGATATTCTTTATATACCTAGAATCGGATTAAGGAAAATTTTAAAACTGAACTGTTATCTGTAAATACACAGGCAATAATTCTTTGAATTGGTAATTATATTTAAATAAGGTATTGACAACATTTGACACAGGTAAATAGAGTTTTAGGATTCAGGTAATATTATTAAATGACCCTTTAGAAAATAAATTATTAACGAGTTCAAAGTCAAGTCAAAATCATTTATTTTTTCAAATATGTTTACAATTTTTCTTCAATACTAATGACAATTTTTTTATGCAAACATGGGCGCTGCTGAAGCTTAAGGCCTTTTCAGTTCGGGTTCAAATAACTGCTTTTATAAATATGTATTTACTTGTATTGTACTTTACTACGTATAAGGCTGTCGTGCAGTGAACTAAAATTTCAATTTTGGAGAATATGCAATCAGTATTGCAAGACGTTTGAACTTACATTGGCAGCTGACAATCAAGGGATTAAAAAACTTCCTACTGTGAGGGTCGGTTAGACCTCAGACTCATGCTTAATTCTTTTCACCCATAAAATTTGTTGAATCCAAAGAAGTTTGAACCTCCTTGGTTAAATCTTAACTTTTACTAAATAATAATACCAGTCTATACGTTAATATTAATTTATTAATTCAAAATTTGCCTACCCTAGAATATCATTGGCCTGTTTACTAGAAAAGAAAATGTACGACCAGAAAAATTATAGCTTTTTAATATTTTTGTACATAAAATACTGGAAAAGTAGAATAATTGTTAAAAGTATTTTTGACATCATCATATGTAAAAGTCAAATTAACGTATAATTTGTAGCTACGGAATAACTGTGTTCGCAGTCACTTGAATGTTTACCACATAACGTGAGGTAAAAATGACACAAAGTATTCATCTTTTATGAGACCCCTTTATAAAAAAAAATTTCAATAAGTGGGAAACAAAAACATGTTTATTGAAACGTCATTTTATACAACTTTTATTTGTTGAAATTAGACTATCTGCCATCTGGGACAAAATAATTCAGACATCAAACACTGACATTGCCAAAAATTTTTGTACAAATTGAGCACAATATTTGCACGAAGTCACGATGACTTTAATAATATTGTCAACATTTACAAGAAAAGTTGGTTTACACAATTTTTCGTGTCAGTGTCAAAATTTGATATTCACATTTTTTTCTTGCAAAATGTTTTTTAATTCAAATTGTGTTGCGAGAGCATACTGTAAATAACAGATTGCTACAGTACTTTTTAAATTAGTACTTCGACGACGATCCTGTAATTTTAATGATGATGTTCAATATATTAGAATATCTGATAATTTGTAATCTTTCAATAAAAGTCCTCAGCTAAAAAGTTTTATACAAATCTTGTATTAAATAATTACGCTGCGGGTCGTGTTTCTAATTATTTTTCTGGTTAAATGCAAGTTAATTCAAACGAATGTAAATCATTAAACCCGGATCACTTTTGTAATATTAAGTTTCTAATTTCAACCCAAAATTTTGGCTTTGTGAATTATGTTTTTTACCGAAAATTCAAGTTTTTCAAATGTAGGTCATGTTATATGACAAATTTACAAAAAATTTTTGCACTCATTTTAAAGTTTGACGTAGTTTTATTGCAACTGATCTAGAAATATATATATGTTACAATTTCCTTTGAGAATGTTGACAATGTACTTTTTAAAAATAGATAATTTTTATAGTTTACATCACTACAATAAGTTATGTTATCAAAATTAATAATATCTTCAGGCTTTTTCTTCCATGAAGAAGCTCGTAAAATATTAACATGTTCAAGTGGAACACAATTACCAATGCCACCATCTCAAATTTCTGAATGTATTAATAATTTCTTATATGCTCTTTTAAATTGTCTGCAAGTGGGGTTATTATTACAGCCCCCTTGAGACCAAATACAACAAAAAAATTCTGGATGATCATGGCTACATTTGTAAGTAGGCAAAAAATCTAATAATGATGTTTGCGAATTATTAAAATTATTGTATATAATAATTACAAATTTTAAACATACAATAAATCTAAGAAAACCTGTTTTTCTATTGCTGTTTAGAACATATTCATTGTTCAAAAATCTTAAATTCTAGGCGTAATCAATAAATTTATTTATGTCGTTTATATTTTTTTACTTATAGGACATTTAAATCCAAAATTTTGTAAATTTTTTGAATTAAGAATAAGAGAATTATTAATAATTAAAATAAATTTTGCTGGGAGTTTACATTCCTTGAAATTTTCTAACTGAAGTACATTTTTACAAAATAATGCTTCAGCAACTGATTAGCTCAGAAGTTGTGTGGCTAATTTCACCTTCATTTTTTGTTTAAACAAATTTAAATGTCTTCTTCGTAATTCTGTCTATCCTCTTTGGTATAAGAGGCTGTAAAATAGAATAAATTGCTTGCAAAGTTACAAAAACGGCCTGTAAAGTAATATAAACAGCTTGTAAAGTGACAAATAGCTAAAATAGAAATTTTTGGGTGTTTGAAGCAAAAATTATTGTAATTGCTTCGTATCTACCAAGACCTTTCTCAGTATCCGGCTCGAAGAATTATTTTTTTATTAATATATAGAATTTTTCTTGGTTTTTTGCTATTCTTAACTTTTTCCAAATATTGTCTTGCAAATTTGCTTAGAATTTTGTTCTTTTAAGACCTCCCAATTGATGATTTTAATTCCTAAATCTTTCTTTATCGTTTGTTTTAGTTGTATTTTCTCCTTTTCCAATCGTTAGTTTTGTGATTTTTTATTTTTTTTTATAAGCCTAGAATTTACAGTTTTTTTAGAATTGTCTAAACTACGTTGTAAAAATTTTTTTTGTTTTTTTTTGTACAACATATACATTAATTTTCGGAGATTTTTATGTCATTAGGTCATTATTTCTAAAAATTTTTATAGGATCTACTTTATCAAATTCTTCTAAAATCTACTTCTGTTCTATTTTTTCCACTACTCGTAATTTTACCTATTGTTTTTTTCTCTGTACTATTAAAAAACCTATTTAGAAAGGTTTCATAACTCAAATCTGGATAAAACTTTTAATTGTTTATAGATATTTAAAACGTATTTTGGTGACTTAAAATGACATCTAGACAATTAATACTAGCCGGACAGATGTTAATTGACAGATAGGGAGAAATCTCCTAGACTGGATTTGCTAATACGTATGAGTAAGGCCCCTTTATGCTTATTAGAGAGTAATTTTTCGGCATCAGCTCTTGTTATTATACCATAGTACCATTAGTCCAGTCATTTAAATCAAAATTATATAAAAATCTCGGAATTTGAGATACCCAGCTATAAATTCGTATAAACTTTTATTTTGACATCCTAAAAGTTGTTTCAAAATCTACATACGGTAGGGTGTCTGCGTCTATTAAAATCAAAGGTCAAATGTCACAAAAATCAGTTTTATGCACATCTTGTATCCTATGGGTTTTTTGCTATTTGTCTTTATTATTAATATTATAGAGGATTAAATTTTCAACAAGTTTTGTTTTAAAATTTTTTTTATACGTTGAACCGTTTTCGAGATAGACGGCGATAAGAGCATCATTTGTCATCCGGTAGCTCCGGTCAAGAATACGCTATATAAAGTTTATTAATTATTGAAAAATACATAATTAATAATTTTCAATTTTTAATAAGTATTACATTATATTTAATAATTATTTTTATTAATTAAATATTTATAATTACAGTGAAAATTTAATATATATAATTAAATATAATTATGTAACATTAAAAACTTCTACCTCTAATAATTTTTAAACAGGTAAAGATAAAACAATAATTTTTAACAATATTAAAGGGGAAGTGGAATAAGTATGTTACTTGGTCTGTAAGTGTTAAAATATTAGCACCCCAACCGTAACCCCTACAAACTTTAATAGGAACATATTACATATATGTGATAAATCAAATGAAAGGCAAAGACCGAGAGAATGTGACAAAAAATTCAACTAAATATCTTCAGCTGTTTAAAATCTGGCGATCTGGCCAGTCATTCGATGCTACTTCTTCAATCTATTCATTTGTTTAAGTACTTGTTGTTTAAATACTTTCTCAAGAGTCTAAAATAATGAGGTGGTGCGCCATCCTGCTAAAAGAATACTTCATCCGAGTTTAACGTGAGGTTTGTTTCATTTGCATCTACAATGTGAGAATTTATGGAATCATCTAGCAACTCTAAATATTTTTTTCTTATTAGAGGGTTAATTATTATGCGGTAAAAAATATCCGTTTATCATTGTTTTCTCTATATCGGGATTAATAATTAAAATATTTTGATGCGTTTTTTTTGTCACAGTCTACCTTGTTTTTACCTTTTGTTTGTTGTATTACAAATAGTATAGTTTTATTAAAGTTTGTAATTAAGACTCCCATTCATTGTTGGATGGGTCCGGCGGATCGGTTCGTCCTGACTTGTTCGCCCACCGATCCGCTTATGAATGGACAAGTCGCGGATGGGTCAGAGTCGGGTTGGGAGTTCGCCAAAATTTGATAAACGAACCCCGACCCGACCCCGACTAATCCGTCTTGTATGCGATCTCAGAAGCCTTTTTGTACGTATCTAGGCAATGCAAAAATGACAGTTTAATTTTTTTCATTTGTGTCAAAAATGTCTTTTGAAGATAAAACATTTTGGGAAGAATTTATTTTGTTGTACAAAGACAAACCATGTCTATGGAATCATAAGCATCTACAAAAGATAGAATTTAGAAACACTGAGGAATTCAAGAGAGAGGACATGAGAAGATTATAAGAAAATTATACAATTACGATAAGAAAGGCTTATTAAAGGGATTTGATTTCACTCAACTCTAACCACTTTTGTTTCCAAGAATTCCGAATCTTTTGTCGTAGTCAAGGAGGTTAGGATCCTATCTAACCTCCTTGGTCGTAGTAAGCAAAGCACAGAGGAAATCGGCAGAAATTTCGAAGAAATCAGAGGTAACAAGTCTTTGCAACTGACTTTTGGAAAGGAAGAATAGTATATGGACTTCGAAAACATAATACATTAAACGCAAACATATAGATAATTCACAACGTCAAGTGGCCCGCATGATTCTAAACATTTTACTAAATGTAGATGTGAAAACTGCTCTCGTTTCTGCAACCATTTTTTGACCCAAACACGTTTTCTTTCTTTTTTTTTTTTCATCTATTGGAAGAATTGAACCCACCGCCAATGCAAGCAACTTTTGCCTTTTTAGACAAAACGAGAACCATGATATTTTGACAGTCTCACCGTACATGACTCACTACGTTTAATATACGAATGAGTTTTTTTTTAGTAGGCCAGTAGGGTCGTGTAATGTGTGGACAAAAGTGGATTTGCCGCGAGTCGGGTCCGTGTTGCGGGTCGGGTCTGGATTGCGGGTCGGGTCTGGGCTCGTGTAATGAGTGGGACGCTTAAGGCTTAAGATTGGGGTGCTAATAACTTTAACACTCACAGACCAAATAGCATACTCATCCTACTTCTCCCTTAATACTGTCAAAACGGTTTATTTTTTATCTTTATCTGTTTAAAGTATAAGATGTTATATTTAATTATGTTTAAATTAGATTTGCTTTAAGTAAAGCCTTAAAACTAAGATTTTACCTCCTGTATTCCGACTAAAAAAAGGTTAGTTTTAAACCCCACTTTAAAAAAAATATTTTTTCATTCCACCTATGTTTTATTGGAAAGTTTTTTTTTAAGTTTTGTAACAATTTCCTTTACTTCTAGCATAATAAGGTGTCTTTTAATAGTTCAGAACTTTATTTTCCAAACAAAAAAGTTTTTTTTTAACATGACGTTTTCTTCTTGTCTATCTCTTTTACTGCAAAACATTCTGATGTAAATTCTGGTAAAATTAAATAACTTAAATAACTAAGTCATAAATTATTTAACAAATCAAGGATACTTAGACTATCAGTACTTCTTTCAATTCATCTGTTTATTCTCGGAAATTTTTTGATTTAATTCAATTATTACTTCGATTTTCATAATTATCATCCTTCTTTTGTGGGATGCAATTTTTTTCTCAAAGAAAATTTTTTTTCTTAAAAACAGTTTTCTTTTGTCCAATTTCTGGGAGCATTAAATTAAGCATCCCAAAGAATTTCTATCAGCGGTATCGAAACCTAAGAATATTCTCAGTGTAGGATGTAGTAACAATAATACTTCTTTTTTTTTCTGTCGTATTTCTTTAGTTTTTCAGAGTTTTCATCTATTATTAGCAACCAAATATTGTAAAATCAAATTAAAACTTATTTTTGTACCATTTAAATGTCCATGACTTGCGAAAATACGAATTTCTAAAAATAATTCATATTTGTCAGCTATGTGATTCCCAGACTAGGCGTGGAAGAAAAGTCTCTAATATATGTCCAAGTGGGTGCACCAATCGTTTCGGGAGGCGAGGATCTAGATGGGGACGTTAAGTAGTAGGTCATTGGAGTCTTCCTTAGATCTAACCAGCTTTTTCCTAAGTATTCTCGCTACAACCGATGTCATTATTATTTTTGTTGTTGTTTTTTCTGTTTGTTTTTTTTTAATTTAGGTTTCTTAAAACGATATGGAGCTGAAATATGGACTACATCACCCGCACTTAAGAAGAAACTAGCAGCAACAGAAAAGAACTATTGGAGAAGAGCCTGTGAACTAACACTGAAGGTTTAGTTATAGAAGCACTATAGAAGCTGAAGGTTTAAGGTGGTATGGGCATGTAAAACGTATGAGTCCCGAGAGATGGCCAAAGAAAATAATGGAACAGAAACCAACCAGAAAAAGGAAAAGGGGACGACCAAGCAGAAAATAGAAAAAGCCCTGGAAAAAAGAAACTTAAACGAAGAAGATTACATAGATAGAAGCAAATGGATGTTAGGATGCGGAATACAGTTATAATAAATCTGTAAAAACCCACTGATAAAAAAAAATTTAAACGATGTGTACTTTGTGGCCGAATTTCTCAAGTCATTAGATTTTACTTATTTTATGCTTATATCAAATTAAATAATAAAACCCAACAGATTTTCTCCACATTTAAATGTTTTTATTCAAAATAAAATTTGATTTGTAAACATGAAGTCCAAAAAGATAATCGGGCATTGTATATGGACACGGTTTGGGAAGATTTATCATTTAATTTTATCCAAATTTTTTAATTTATTATTATTTGTTATTTTTTTGTATTTATTTAGTATTATCTAAAAACTTGTTTTATAAGCGATTTACTGCAGGAAACAAACTAATAAATGCCTCCTTCCAAATTGTAGTTTTATTGTACTATCCCAACTCGACCCTCATTTTGGCACATCTGAACGAACTTTGCCGCCATTTTGTCAAACACAACGTAGGGCTTCTCTCCACTAGACGACGATGATAACTTTTGGTCACTTTTATTAGAATTTAAATTTAGCACGCAAATTTGGGTTTAAAAAATGGGCATCTTAATAATCTCGAAAAAAGATTGGTTCAAATTTAAGTAATGACAGATCTGTTGAATCCAGAAAATTAACAGGTGATGGCAATTATAAGCTTGCCGTTTTTCCTAATTTCGTACTATCTTCAAAATTCAAACGAGACAATTGCGCCGGTTTTAAAGAGACGTAATCGAAATTATCAACAGTTTTTATTCTAGTAGAAATGATAAGTTAATTAAAATAAGGAAGTTTAAAATTCAAGATTTTTATTCTGTTCCTTGCAGGTCTTTAGTTGGTGTGCATTTTGCAGCAAAATTATGTAGAGAAATTTTAACTTAATTTTGTTTATTAATAAGAAATTAAGCAAAAATATGTAAGACTGCTTTACATGTTTATAATTACATGTTGTTTATTAATAATTATATAAAAAAATACTTTTTTAATCGTACAAATAAGACTTATATAAATGTGTACTCGTACATGAATATTAACCCAATAAAAGTAAAAAAAGGAACATTTCGAAAAAATTCTGAACAAACTAGATATTTGTGGACTTTCTCATTACATACTGTTTTTCTCAAAAAAATGATAATGTATGAGATGTTTGCAAAAACTAAAATAGACTCCCTGATAAAAAAATTAAAAAGCAAAATAAATATACCGTGTCAAAATTCGGTATACCAACCAACATTTTATATTTTTTTTAACCAAATTATGGTAAACAAAACATATAAAGTTAATTTTCTTCCATAAATTAAATAGAATTATTTAACTAATACTTAGTATAAACTTTATTAATTTAAACTAAATTATAGACTGTAGCAAGAGTCTTTTAACTACACATGATTGTTATTATATTGTTATTTATATTGTACTAAAATTATTTATTTAAATTTAGTTAGGCAACATGAAAATATTTTCAGGAATATTTTGTGTAGATTTGTATGAAGGTTAACGGGGAACGGACAATAAAAGAATCAATTGTAAAATTCAGTCAACGTTTCGCCGCTAATTGCAGCTTCTTCAGGACTTTATTACCTATAATAAAACTAAGTTACACAAGAGAAAAACAGAAAATTCCCCTTGCCGAATTACTATTTTAATAAATCTAACAAAGTTAAAAAATTAAAAAAAAATTAAAAATGCATCATTAAAAAGACGCAATGTTTGTTGCCTTTGTCTCTTATTGGTTCTAATATAAAGTTATGCGATTTTCAATTAAATCTCCTATAATGGCTTAAATAATCAAAATATAATATTTATTTTAATGTTTGTATTTTCTCACAGAATAATTTCTCAAAATCTGGATTTCAAATTTTAAGAGTTCTGTTGTAAGGATACAATATGCCGACGACGTCAAAATTTTTTACCTTTATTTTGAAATTTATTAAATATTTCGTTAAGGGTCCTGGTCATAAAATATTTATAATAATAAACATCATAAAAATTAATAAATATCACGTTTTCTGCTATCGGATGACACTACTTCCAAATGATAATTATTATGAAACACTTTGAATAATTAAAAAAAAAACAGTTGTGTTGTTTGTTATTCACTTAAAACCCTACGACTTTTTATTTCTTACTTATGCCGTAACTTTATAGATTCATCTCATGAAACCGAGTTTGTTTTCATAAAAATTTTAGATTTTTAATTTTGTGACATAAATTTATACAAATTAATCAATTAATTTTAGTGTATTACATAAAAACAAATTTAATACTAAGCAACAGTCTTCAAAAATGGTTATGATTAATCTTTTTTTTTTGTATACTCTTCTTGTAAAATGATGTTGATGCATTTTGTTTGGTGATGAAACGTACGTACCTACATGTGTTGCTAGCAGATATATTTCAATATAATAAATACATTTTCGTTTAACAATGAAAGGATGAATTGTTGTAAAATTTGTAGAAGGCAAGACTCTAGAGACTGTGCCATTGAAATGGTTAATTGCCGATGATAAAGGGTTATACAGAAGCAAAACCAATGTTTCTTCATTAATTAAATCTCAGACACTACCTCAGACCTAATTATTCAACTTGGTTAAAATTTCAAGTGAAGGTTTTATCAATAAAAACTCACACCACTTTTGGAGTCGCGAACAAAAAGGATAATAAATATATAAATTACGACAACTTATCGAGTACTGAAGCTGAAATGCTTAAAACAAATTTTAACAAACATCTAAAAAGAAAACCTGGTCGCTACGAAGAAACTGATGAAAAGGACAACGTCGAGTTAGATGACGCTGCTGACAAGCCATTACCGCCGAATTCTAGATCTACTCGTATGGCTATTTGCAAATTGTTATTATTTAAATGTTTTATACTTTTGTTTTTAGGAAAACCCAGTCCTTCACGCAATACCGCCACCCGTTATGTCCAATACGTCAATGGTTGGAAAGACTATTCGTAAATATTATTATTTCATCACATTATTTTTTATAAATAGGTTGATTTAAGATGTAGTTGGAACTGAACTAAATGCAGCAGTCGACTCAAGAATAATTTTGTGTCACTATACAAAATAAATTAATTTTTATATTTTGAAGACATGATGGAAGAAGCTTGTACAGTTGCGCACCGACGTTTGTCGTCAGCGAAGGTTGTTGTACACATCTTAACACTATTTATTTATATTAACTGATTGATGTTGTAGATTTTCAAAACCAAGTATTACAACTTTTAAATATTATGAATTGCCACCTTAAAGATCAGGGTGAAATCCTAAGTCTATTGTTGGCTCGAGAGGCAGGCCCATCGAGAACAGAAGATCAGACCACAGAAGATAAATGGCAAAAAATGATTTCAATAAAAAACGAAAATGATTTTCTTCAAACAGAAGAATATCTTGTGGAACGTATGAATTTAGAAAAAGTGGTAAGATTTCGATAAAACTAGTATAATTTCATTTTTTATCTTTTATACTTTTTATGGCCAAGACTCTTATAATCCCATTGTTACATAAATAATTATATTTATTACTTTTAGAGTAAAGAAATATCACAAGTAGGGAGCAATAATTATAAGGAATTTATCAGGAGGCTTTTGGCAAGACTTCTGGCAGACAAACTTGCTTCAACTTATAGTTACGTTGGGTTCAAAGTAAAAAGAAAATTTTGTCTACCAAGGTTAAATGAAGTAGTTAAAAGTAAGTCTGTTGCTTACAAAAAGTTTGTCAAAATTTTGTAAGTTTTTGTTTGATTTTAGGAGCCGTTAAAAAATCCTCTAACCAAAGAAATAACAGAGAAAAATGTGAAAACAACAATTTCTAATTGGCTGGCGAAGGCATGAGAGCATCTGAAAAATATAAAGTAAGAACTTATAAATTTTTGCGTTTAAAAAATATAAGCAGAGAGCTCAAAAATCTTTCTGCGTTCACAATGATTTCAATTTCAATTTCACAATGATTTTTATTTGTTTATTACAAACACATAAATGTCAGCTTTTTATGCCAAATTTTTTAAATGACAACATGTCAATTATAAATCATATTTTTAATAAAATTTTGCATTTTTTAGTTATCATTTTGTTTAAAAAAAATATGTTTTTAGTTTTGAGTTAATTCAATAATTAATTCAATAATTAAATTAGCAAAAACTTAGTTATATATCATATAATAATTTCTTGACGCTTATATAAAAAAATATTTTTTGCAAAAAAAATTATAGTGCTTTGTTAAAAAAAGTATCTCTTACTTTTTAGATTGCATTAATTTAATAATTTAAGAATGCATTAATTTAATAATTTAATAATTTATCGTAGATGACGCTCTTAAAAGCACTTTTTGTAACCGAAATTAAGTGAAAAGGAGGGATCGCTCATGTGATACTTCTTTGAAAAGTATTTTAATTTTCTTTAAACAGACATTATTTCTTAAATATTTACATGCACCCTGTAATATAAAACTTATTTAATACGTAGACAGATCTTATAAATTATTGTATAATATTTCTAATAATGTACATTATTAGTAGTCTTTCCATTTTTACAATTTTTGTTTTCGTTTTCAGATCATCGAGAAATTAGTGGAAGGAAGAATTTGTACTTCTTTTATACTTTAAGCGTCAGTTTACAGAAGGCGAATGAAATATTTAATTGCTCTTAATTTTTAAATCGACATTAAATTGACGTTTCTGCCATTTGATTGGTCAATTTTGACACAAAAGAACTATTTAATCGTTATTAAAATTAATGTCACTTTCTGTAACCGGTTCTAAACCTTCGATTAAAATGAGTATCAGTTTAATTAGTTTAGACATATGGGCCTACATATATAGTATATATCATTATATCTAGTTTCGAATAGAGTGGATTAATTAAATAACAAATTTTGAAAACTTTGTAAAATAAATTTTTGAAACTTAATATCTAATAATAACCTATCTCAATTTAAACTAGCGAATTTAAAAAATGTATATATATGTAATAGGTATCTTGTAAATTTTAAATTAAGATGGAATAAATGTTGTTTTGAGTAAAGTAGTATTTTTTATAAGCAGAATGATTTTACCCAAATTTTACAGAAAAAATTCTAGTTTTTACAGCAATAAATCTTTTAAGCACCAATTTGAACGATCTGAACGTTGAGCGGTTCGTTCACTTTTGGCGTTTTCTAGCTTCACATACTATAACCAATGACTAAAATGTTATACTTTTATAAATAAATGATCATTTTTACAACAATACTGTATTAAAATATATTATATACAAACAACACTAAAAGCATAAAAAATAATTTAAGCATCGCATGTTGTTGCTGAAACATTTCCACCATGTCCAGTTCAATTAGTATGTACAAAATTACCCAAATTTACTCAAACTAGATTTTTCCCTACTGTTTTCAATGTTGTCTCTTCAATAGTTTGGGGTAATTGTGTCTCGTCGGTTTGAATTTGTACCGGCCATGACCGGTGCTGTTTTCCGGGGGTTGCATAGGATGACCGGATTTGGCACACCACCCCACTGGGAAAATATCACGGCTGTCGTAACGGCATAATAATTCATAAGTGTGAGCACCGAAATAATCACGTTGGGCTTGTAATAAATTAGCAGGAAGACGTTCTGAACGGTAACCATCAAAGAAGGCTGGAGCTGTACTAAGAGCATGAGTTGAGACACCTAAAACAATTTTATTTTTTTTTGAATCAACGGAAAAGTTTTGTAATCAACTACCTAATTTAATAGCTGTTGAGACAACATTTCTCCACGCATCTTGCGACTTTATTATAGCATTTATAAAGAAAGGTGCGAGAAGTAACGATCTCAAATTGGAGTCTTTATCAAATGCAAGTTTAATTTGACCCAAGAAAATTGACCGGATTATACAACCACCCCGCCACATCAAAGCTATGGAACCGTAATCCAGGTCCCAGTTGTGTATTACTGCAGCTTCACGTAGTAACATGAAGCCTTGGGCGTATGAGACGATTTTACTGGCGTATAAAGCCTGGAAAATTGTTATTAGAGTTAGCAGAGCTAAAAGATGGAAGTACTTGTCGAAGTTCATCCAGGAATTGATCAACGTTTCCTGAAAATTTCACTTTAAGTCTTGGCAGGACTTTACTGGCTGTTATCCTTGTTTTTTAGGGCTGACAGACGTCGGCTGAAGACGCCTCACCAATTAAAGTCATAGGTATGCCGTAGTTCAAGACCGCGATTGCTGTCCATTTTTCCAGTGCCTTTTTGTCCGGCGGTATCAGGGATTTTTGGCAACAAGTACAGCCCTGGAAATTTAAAAAAAATTGTCAAATTCAATTTTTTTCTGTATTATATAAGTGGTCCAAAAATCAAGAACCGGAATAACACATTTCTCGGAAAATAACTTATGTTTACTAATAAAATAACAATTTTTATATTAGTTTTTTTGAAATACTTTTTTGGTATTATTCGCAAAATTTTGTAAAGGGTGCGCCACCTACCACTTATGTTAGAAAAAAAACACGACTTCAAGAAGCACGCACGGCTTCCTAATTTATAGTTCAGAGGTTATATTTATATTTAATTTAGTCAATTTTGACCTAATTTCCATATTTTTGTATCACCTGATACTTTCTAAAAAAAAACAGTAAAAACCCTCACTAACCATCAGTATCTTTAAACGCCATAATATCCCTCGTAATTTCAATTAAGAAACTATCCAATTCTACTTTAATCCACTCAGCAAAAGTCTTCGCAATCCTCTCCTGATCAACCCCAACTGCTTGCATCAAATGATAAATCTCCCCAATCAACTGCATATCCTTATACTCAATCCCATTATGTACCACCTTAACAAAATGCCCAGCCACATTATTGCCCACCCAATCGCAGCAGAGTTGTCCATCAGTCTTGCGGCAATACTCTGGAAAATCTCCTTAATGTACGGCCAGGCCTCTTTGTTCCCCCCTGGCATTAAACTGGGTCCGTACCGGGCCCATACACCCCAGCCCCCACAAATCTAATCGCTTTGGCTCTTAACTCCTTGCAGCGGCGCTCTGAATCGGTGTACTCCGAGTTTCCCCCGTCGATGATGGGGGTTTTTCGTTTAGAGACAACATCGAGGATTGAATGGGCCCCCAGGATGCTTTTGCCTTTGGCTTCCGTGGCTAGGAAAGCGTGGACTTTTTCGATAGAACAGTTGTAGGCTACGACGGTGAAGCCGTGATCTGCCATGTTGAGGATTAGGTTTTGGCCCATTACGGCCAGACCGATTAAGCCCCGATGTCTCCCTTGCTAGATATTTTTAATTAGAGATAAATATTTTTTTTTCAGAGTTAAGGTCATTAGTAAATGTGATTTATTTGACCTTCAAGTTTCTAAAAACGCCCTACTTTTACATTTAAATTTTACAAAAAAACGTTTTCTTTTGATTAATTTTAGGATGTTTTTTGCAAAAAGAGAGTTTTGTGTTTGTGTCTAATTTTATGATTGTGGTGATGGTGAAATCATAATCAAAACACAAACCATTTTTTGTTTTCCAATCATGATACAGCAAAAAAAATATCAACCATAAATAGGACAGAAATCAAACTAAGGGTCAAATCAGTTCTCAAAAAAAAATTGTAAATATTGTAAAATTGGTTTAAAACATACCATTGTGCCACTTTAAAACCGTTTTTTAATTCTAGTTAGTCAGTCACAAACTGAATGCCTGAAATGCACTATAATGCATGTGTTCTACTGTAGACTGTAGTTCTAAACTAAAACCAATGACTATTATAACAAAAAACTTATTGGTCTGCAGAAGTCTAGTGCTTGAGTGCTTCTCACAAACACAAAATGAACCAACCTGCTAAGTGTTTGGTGGAGTAAGGATAAAGACCCACTGGCCCCCAAGTCTAAAACCGCTTTCTAATTTTCCAAGAAATAATAATGTGTTTTCAGATTTTTGGCAAGTATTTTCTTAAACTTCTTGGAAAAACAAAAGTTTTTCAAAAATTGAAAGCTTCATGTTATATACATGACTTCAAAGTTCAGTTAACAAATTTTTTTCTAGTCATTCACACAAAAGTACTCATTTTCTCTACCATAACCCCAATATGTATTTGGAAAGACAACGTTTTGTAACTAGTGATGAAATATTTTAATTAGTGGAGTAAAAAACGATTAGAGTCGAAAAACTCATAAATAAAATAGAGTGCGTATTACTAAGGAAGCGAGTAAAAAAATTAATGAATTTGCAGTTGACACAGAATTTAGAATGCAAAATTATTGCAATGACTATTTTACTTATAGATTTTTTAACCAAACCCACACTTTTGTTAATCAATGAAAACGAAAGTTACAATCGAAAAAATGAGCTGTAAATTTTTTTTCGGAGGTTCTCAGCCAATAGACAATCTGAAGAACACAACGCACTTCCTTTGTCAGCGAAAAAATTACAATTCTAGTGTAGCAAAAAAACGTAATGTCCTACCAAACATGATTTTTTTTCGATAGCGATTTTGTCTACAAATATCATCGGTCGATGACAGACACTGACAGTGTGTAAATTAAAAAATTGAAATCTTCTTACAATGTCTGAAAAACATGTGACGTAACAGAAACCTAACAGGTACCTGAAAATTTTTGACGGCAACTCGAGTGCCGGATTAGGACAAAAGTAACCGCTGACGGGAACTCGAGTGCGCCCATATTTTTAATTCTTTAAATGATTTTACCATATTCTGCATGAATTGCATCACTTCGTCAGCATTGACAGACTGTTGTATATCACTACGGGATCTCTACTTTGGTGGTTCCAATTTATTTTTAATTTCGGGCAGGTTATTGCTACATTTCTTACACTTCCGCCCGTGGCATGCTAATTTGTCACCACTGTTACCTGGATTTGATCTGCTTTGGGCGGTTTTTTCAGATGACAGCGAAAAGTCTTACGACCATAAACTATTGGCGTTTAGTAATAATACAATTTTTATTGCACTAGTAATAAGCAGATGAATTGCCTTTAAAGTCAGGTACGCCAATTTTGATTTGTAACGGTATAGACTGTGAATTTGCTGGTAGGTAAAAAAGACTGAGGTTAATATCAATAAAATATAATTATCTCCTGCAAAATAGACCCTAATTTTATAACTTATAGAATAAGAACTACTATAATTAGTTTCCACACTTACCAACAAACTAAACGAAATAGGTATATTCGAAATTGACCAGTTGTTGAACGTTTTTGAATTTTTGATTTGAAAGATGATACGTAAAATTTGGTCTATAAAACAATATTATAGGTCAACTGACAAATTATGTCCTTGAAGAATTGACATATTCCTGGTGTGTCTTAGATCCACCGTCCTTGACAACATGCATTTATTGTAAAATGTTATCAGTTTATAAAAAAGACTGATACGTTCTATTTTTGTTTGCTACATAATATTTACAGATTTTTTTCTTTTAATATATCTTAAAAACCGTTTAACCAATTATTATAAAAATTAGTTTAACTATAATGAAGGTTGATCCTTAAAAAGCTGACTTTGGAGATCATTACAATACGAAAATAAAACACTTCATATCAAAAATAATTATTTTATTATAAAAATATAATTTATATATAAATACAATATAAAATTATACAAATACCTATTTTTATTAAAAATTGTTTAATAATTATACATTTTTGTTTCATACGTAATAATTTTTTTGTATATATGACTAATCGGTAAAATATTTAAAATACTGTAAAATGTTCTAGTAGTTTTAATTTTGAATTTATTAACTAAATAACCTCTAAATACATTTCTCGCTAATTCAGCAAGAAGAGGTACTTGGGGAAAGTTAATTTTATTTTCAGGAAATTCTTTCATAAAC
Organism: Tribolium confusum; assembly: GCA_029207805.1. NCBI lineage: Eukaryota > Metazoa > Arthropoda > Insecta > Coleoptera > Tenebrionidae > Tribolium > Tribolium confusum. The sequence goes on from JALGAY010000004.1 coordinate 7,538,852, forward strand.
ATAGCACGTAATGTAGGGTGACAAAAGTAATTTGTAAGTTCTTCAATTTGAATAGGTTTTAAAGCTGTAGCTTTATTTTTAAGAAAATCTTGAATTTTTTGATTAAAATTAATTATAAAAAATGACATTATACAATTGGGTAAATGAGAATTTCAACAAAAATGTAAATCAAATCTGTTTAAATTATTTTCACAAATATCATTAATATAATATGGCACACATTTATAATTTGCTTTGACAAAATCCATGTGTAAAAGAATTTTAAATAAATCGCAAAACCCATATATTTTATAAATTTCATAAAGATCATATTCATCAATCTTTTGACCATAACTTAATAAAAAACAAAGACATTCACTTAAGTCATTTTTGTTCTTAAGTAAACTTTTAAGAACAGCAGTACTGTTTAAAGTATTAATTAAAGCTATGACTGGTTTTTGAAAATTACTCGTGAGTAACACATTCAAAGCGTCAATAGGAAATTCACGAAAATTTTTACATCTGTAGCGGGAAACAGCCAATAAATAATGTTCAAACGAAGTGTGAAATTTTTGAATGATTACTCTTAAAATATCTGAATGTATAGATTTCAAACAACAAAAAAAAAAAGAATCAACATCAACACTATATAATCTTATTACTAGATCAAGTGGTCTTTTTATTATTTCACTAAATACAGGTAAAAAATCTACACCAAGTTTGATTAGTGCTTCAAAATCAATTTGATCTGATAAATACTCATCATAAGTGTAATAAAACAAAATTTGTAATTCATCAGCAAATTTAAAATTTAATTCAAAAACACAAAATGCAAAAAAGGTAAGTGCAGGATAATCATTTGAAAATGACTTATAACAATTAATATCAAAAAAAGGATCTGCACCATATATCAATAACATGGTAAATACTTCAGCAAAGTCATCATTATAAAAACTATGCCAATACTTAACAATTAATTCAAGTGGTCTGTACCCTTTGCTATTAGGAGTATTTACATCAAGTCCTTTCTGGATTAGTATTTTTGCTACATTTGTTTGTTTACAGTAAATAGCTTCATGTAAAAGTGTATTGCCGTGTCTGTTAACTTTGTTTATGCAAGCTTCTTTTTTAATTAATTCTAAAGCATAATGTTCGTCTCCGATAGTATACAAAGAGATAGATATCATCAAAGCAGTGCGTCCTTGTCTACCTTCAAATTCTAAGGGATAAGACGGAAGAGACAATAAATAGTCAAAAACTTCACGTCTAAAAAATAATATATATATTTGTATTTACCGCTGCTCCAGAAATTACTTCACCAATCACCGAAATGTTTCCATTTTTGTCATAAAATTTATCTCGTACGAAATCGTTTACCTAAAATAAGTTTAGATTTAGTAGAAGAAAATATTGATTTGGGTTTTTAAACCGTCAATTTGATAGCTTTTTCGGGTGCTACGCCCATTAATTATACTATTGTGGTACTAAGCCACGATAGAGACCGAAAACTCCTTCATGACGAATGACTTTCTTGAAACAATCAAAACTATTTCTGTACATTAATTCACCAATGAATGAGCCACTTCGTTGATTTTGTATGCGGGTTTTTACCAGGTCGATAGGGTAGACAGCGGTGGCACCAACCGCTAAAAAATATTTCATTTAAGAAAAGCAAATAACAAAAAAAAGTAACATGCACTCGCAGAATAGCAGTATTGTCTGTACTGGAGACCCTATACATATTTCACTTTGTCGTTTCTCATTTATAAAATGTATAAAGAGTCTGAATACTTGTCCTTTCTCATGCTTTATACCTTGACACGAAAGATAAGTACTTCTGCGGTAAAACAACATTAATGTATGATATTACATTATCAATAATATGGAGATTAATGTACGGTTTTACACTAATAAATAATTTCGGAATATCAAATAGATTTTTAAAATAATTTACCGTTATCGATAAAATTTTGTCCTTTCTGGATTAGTATTTTTGCTACATTTGTTTGTTTACAGTAAATAGCTTCATGTAAAAGTGTATTGCCGTGTCTGTTAACTTCGTTTATCCAAGCTCCTTTTTTAATTAATTCTAAAGCATAATGTTCGTCTCCGATAGTATACAATGAGATAGATATCATCAAAGCAGTGCGTCCTTGTCTACCTTCAAATTCTAAGGGATAAGACGGAAGAGACAATAAATAGTCAAAAACTTCACGTCTAAAAAATAATATGTATATACTTGTATTTACCGCTGCTCCAGAAATTACTTCACCAATCACAGAAATGTTTCCATTTTTGTCATAAAATTTATCTCGTACGAAATCGTTTACCTAAAATAAGTTTGGATTTAGTAGAAGAAAAATCCAGATAATCCAGATTCTACTATACAGAGTGGTTCATTTTCGATGGTTTTGGCAGATTTCTAATATATCCGATCATCACACAAAAAAACGAATACATTTTCGTGCTATTTTTTTGAGACAAATTTAATAGTCTAATCAGTTTTGTCTTATCACCGTTTGTTTACGAGATACAGGGCGTTTTTGATTTTTTGACGATTTCTTTAAAATCCGTAGCTTTTTTATTTTTTAACAATTCAAAAAATTAAAATTGGTGCCATTACAAATTTTTATGTAGAATCAAACTGTGTAGTCAAATTTTTTAAATTTTTTACATAATAGACCAAAAAAATTTTTTTAAATAGAAATTATAGTGAGCTGTGACCCTAAAAAGATTGCTATTTTTTTCTGTTTTCAAAAATATATAATTTGTCTTTTTTTTCAATTCAAAAAATCAAAAAACGCTTTGTATCTCGTAAACAAAAGGTGATAAGACAACTGATTAGACCATTAATTTTGTCTCAAAAAAGTAACATGAGACTGTATTATTCGTTTATTTGTATGATACTTGGATATATAAGAAACCTGCCAAAACCATCGAAAATAAACCAGCCTGTACATGCATCTAATTTTTTTTATAAAAAAAAGAAAAAAGAAAGTAAAACGTACCTATTAATGCAATATTACATAATTTTGGCAAAAATTATAATTTTTTTTTAAATAACAAAGATGTTTGTTCTACTAGTGTTCTTAGAGTGGTAGAAGAACAATAAAACAAATTTGTTTACAAAATCAAGTTGATATTTTTTTTGTTAAAAATAGGATTTTCGTAATCCCAAATCTGTAATTTATCGAACATTCCATGCCAAATTGGTCTACAAAATACCTTGACAGTTCCGATATGTTTAAAACTCCTTATTTTTTAGTTTTCATTGAAGAAAGATTTCATTCAAATTTTCAGATCTTCACCTCAAATTATTTATGAAACATACATTTTTGAAAAAATGGCGTCTTTTCTTTTCAAATGCTTGTAACTTCGCGAAAAATTAAACTATCGCAATTTTTTTTAATTATGCTTTTTAATGTTCCATATAAAAATAGTAAATAAAAAAATATTTTTTAATTTTAATTAATTTTTAAATAGCGATGACAAAATCCAGTTTTTACCAAAATTAATTTCTCAAAAACGAGCTCGAAAAATGCACGTTTTTCTCTAATTTCTTAATTTCTGAGATACCCTATATGGACAGTATGTTTCAAAACTAATGCCACACTCTAGCGCTATAGACCTGAGTGAAACTCACCACCTGGTAACATACATTTAGCCCTAGTTATTTGTAGGGTTCTGTTGCTATTTTATTTTGTTGGTTATCGAGAGTAGTTAACCAGCTAACAAAGAGTTTAACACAAGTCTCGATCGTTCTAGTGTGACATTATTTTTGAAGCATACTGGACATGAAAACCCTATTCTGCGAAATGTCTAGTATTCTAGGTATACACCTGATTATTTTATTGTAAAAACTTACCTCCAGCTACAGATCCAAGCGTAAACCTGTACATGCTCTCTAGAACTTGTATAAAAACTCCTCGATCTTCTGGACTCTTAAAATTGGATAATAAGATGATTATCTAAGAATTATTTTATACATACAGAGACGGCATGAATTTCAGCAAGCCGATTGGTGATTTGTATATAATATTGTTCTGGTGCAATGGCATTAAGATCATTATAGACAATTCGCCTAAAAACATTAAAAATAAAAATCTCGTAACTTGGCTTTGTTGTAAAATAAAAGACACGAACCCGTCCCTTACACCATTTTCTTCGCTACATAACTGTCTACTTCCACAGCAGCACAGATAAGACAATATGTTTTGTTTAACTAAATATCCATCTCACAGTAACTAAATTTAAGTACTTACAATTCTTTTAAAGCCAATTTTGTTACAATCAATTTAAATATTAAATAAAACTTTGTCTACAACCATCTAGATACTTACCCTGTTTGATGAAGTAAATCACAGAGTTGAAACAAAATATCGACTTCCAAAGGCGTCATTTGAGACATTGCCTGAGCTGAATGCATAAATTCTTTTTCAGTCACTTCTTGTGTCCTATGACCGTTTGTTAATAAATACGTTTTGCCAATTCCATGTTGTTTAATAACGAATTAAATGCAATAATATAGAGAAAGCTGACCCTTCGACTACTCGTTGCCTCCTGAGCTGCCTAATTATTCAACAAAACAAATAATAAACAAACAATTTTTAGTAAAGCGTTTATTTAAAAATAGAAAAAATGGATAATAACCTCGATCAGATGAGATTGTACTTGGTTAGTGAGTAAATGGCTCTTAATATTGGTCATGATAAACTGAAAATCCATAACGGAAATAAAGCCACTTCCGGTTTTGTCCGCCCTTCGAAAACCTTCAATCGCATATTCTTCGTGAAAATCATGCAAAAACTGACTGAATTCACTGTAAGGTACTAAGCGTTTCTTATCGCGTCCGAAATATAATTGAATAAAAGGTGAATCCATATTGAAAGGAATCCTTTCATGTAGTTCAGTTTTTTTCATTACCTCAACGAATTCCTCTACAAGAAAAATTTTACCCGAAAGTAATTTTTATCCAAGTACTTACGAAAACTAACCATTCCATTTCCGTTAGTGTCGAACAATTGAAATGCAGTTTTATAAAGTGCATCCGGAAAACATAGAAGTCCTTCAAAAGCTTGAAATTCCGAATATGAGATGAGTCCATCTTTACTGGTATCAACAATTCCAGCAAGGAGTTGTACGGAATGAGCATTGTAATTTTCCGGATCAAATAATCCCAAATATTTAATAATAAAATCTTGCGGTGTCATAAATTTCTCCCCATTTTTCTCTTTTGAAGCATATTTATTAAAAATATCATGTAAGTATTGCGGATTGGCTCGTCTCAAGTACCCACCACCCTGCAAACACACAGAATATCACCCTTCAGGTCGTTTCGTGTTATTTTATTTTCTAATTATCTTGAAAAATTTTTGTTTGTTTTACTACCAATCGCCTTGACGGCTTGATTACATGCACGTAACCATCGATGTAAACTACACCAATATGTTACGTTGCAATAGATATCACTCAAGATGGCACATCTGCCATGTAATACAAATCTACTTTTTCCTATAATTAACAAATCAAAATGACGAAACATAACAAAGAATAACAAATAAGGTCAAAAATAACAATAAGGAAACAGGAGATTGCTAAAAAACCATACAACAAAACATAATTAAAATCAATGCAAATAATCTCAAAACTTCACTTTAAAAACAGAAGATTTTTGGCAATTGCGCGGCGAATCAGATACAGATACTGTAACCGCTAAATTTTATACCAAACGATTTACCAAAACTACACTTTGGTCCAAAAATAACCTTTAAAAAATAACCTGAAATGTTATTGGCACTCCTGTATAAAACCTGACAATGTACAACCCGTTTTTGACCAAGGGATCAAGGTTACCAATAAAAAAATAATTTGTTAAGTTCTGTTATTATATGATTACAAGAAACTTTTTTCTATGAGCAATGTTTGACATCATATGAAAATCCGGTCAACTCACCTTCATAGTTCCATTGGTCTAGATTAATCTGCTGGTAGCGTTGTTTAGGGTAGCTCAATCCTAAGGCTATCCTTTCTTGTTCTTGTACCGGGTCAGTGATAGCCTTGCAACATAGTAAGTCTCCACTTCTAGCCGTTATGTGTAAAGGTGAATCCCCTCTAAAGTTCCTGAGACTGGGCTTCGCCACTGCTACAACAAGCCACCTACACCTACCTATTCTCCAGTTTTTTTAGCGGCAGCGAGATGAATAGGTGTTTGGGCATTGTCATTGGGTGTGTCTAAGAGCAAAGGGTTGATAAGGGCAAGTACTGTCTCGACCAATTCTTCAGCTATGGCCATGTGGAGGAACCTGCAAGAAAGATAAAGGTCAAGTTGTAGTAAAATTTCATACTGGAAATTCCGCTTATTCTGAGCTTTCTGGGTCCCCACTCTACCACAATTTTAAAGTATACTCAAAATATCTAAAAGTGATTCTTCGCCAGATAAACATCTGAGGAAACTGTCAATAATCAAGATCTATCCTTACGAATTTCAAATCTGAACTGATTTCACCGAATTTTGCGGTAATGGGGATTTTGCGGTAATTACGCGGGGGCGAAGGTAGGCTCGCCTAACCGTCACTTGTGTGTTACTTTACTTTTAGTATTTGCAATACACTTATGATTTACAGCAATTAGCAATTCGTTTAGTATTATCTTGGAACGTATGGGTTGCTTCTCCATAGAAGCCATAACTTTCGTCTTTTTTTCGGTTTTATATTTTTTCGATTTTTTTTAGGTTGTAATTCTTACATAATATAATTTAGGCGGTAAATTGTGTTCTGTAGTTCATCTTTTGTTCTTTGTAAAAGTATTTGGTCATCTGCAAACAGTATTGTTGTAATGGGAGGGTTTTATATAGGGTGTTTTAAATTTGATTAAAAATAATTTGACTGGTCATTTCCTGCAATAAACGGTAGCGTGAAATTAACACTCGCTGGTTACGCTGAAGTTGGTGAATGCGCTTCCAGCATCCTCCCCTGAGCTTTGACGGAGCCCAATTAATTACTGATAAAATATTCGTCAAAACTCAGACATTTGAGTTCGGAGTTAATATGCGTGAGCTCATGGGCCACTCTGCCGAGATATGAATTTCTTAACTTGTGATTTCCTTTCCACGTAGAGAAATTAAAGAATTAAATATAAAGCAGTTAATTGATTACAACACACTAGGGTGAAAATACATAGAGTTTTACAATAATTTTTCCCACACCAAAAATCTTACAAAATTAGAGCTCACCTGAAGCCATGGTCGATACTGTTGATATTAGTTTTTCTTATGGTAGCTGCACAAGATCACAAAATAATCAGTAAAAGCGAAGAAGATTTCAACAGTTAGAAAAATTTGATTTTTACCTAGCACTTCAAAATTTTTCACAAAATATTCACAATAGAATTTGAACAAACTTTTACAATTTACTGCCCAAAATTAAAACTCATACAAAAATTTAGAATAGAATAATCTGTTAAATGGGGTGCAAAGAGTTTTTATAAGCGTCCCTCCTAAACTTCTGTGAAGGTTGACACTTTCTCTAAACTTTAATTCTATTTGCTTTTTTCAAAGTTTAGAGTGGACGCTCTTTTCCTATTCGTTACAGATATAAAATTGGGGTGGACTAACTATATTCTATTGGCTAGTGTGAAGATGGGGGGGGTGGTGGTGGTGTCCACCTTTCTTCATTTTCACCCTAACTTTGTGTAAATGATGCCAAGCCATTATTTACCGTACCCAGAGTCACCCTCTCTTGGCACCTGACGACCGACATGGAGAATAAAATAACTAACTTTACAGCTAAACCTTCCTAAAAATACATCGGTACTGCTACTGGGTCTAATTTGACTTTCCCTTAACAACTTATTCTGCCATAAGGCCATTGTTAATGTAAAAAATGGAAATATTTTACTGGAGTTTATTCTAATCTTAATTTAGGAACATGCTTTTTCGTTTTACCCAGCATTAAAGTAAAAGCTCAATTTGGGTCCATCTGTTATTGTTAAATTTTATGAGTTTAAATTTGTGCATTAAACTGAAACTGAAAATATGTTAGGCTTTATGCTTATCATAGATAAGAAAAATATTTGTGGCTGGGTGTGTTCTGAAAAATCATTATTTAATTAAAGAGGTGCGGAATTCGTTGAAATCAACACAATAAATGCAAATGAGCTGAATGGTGTGACTGTCTTAATTTATTATGTATAATATTTCTATGAACAGCATGACCTTCTAATTTGATTAAATTTTGAAAAATCTAAAAAAAAAAATGTGAGCTTTTAACTTGGTTAAAATTTGTGAAATTATTATTGACATAACTATTTGACGACTCTACATTGTGCCTATATAATCATTAGCAGGTGTCAGTCTTATTCTAGGACTAGTTTCTTGTTTCCATTGACATATCATATCGTCGATAAATAGGGTTGGTGAAAGACTACACCCTTGTCTGTTACCTCCAAGGAGGTTAGATAGCCAAGGAGCCTTGGCTATCTAACTTCCTTGGTTACCTCTGTTTATTGTTATTGGCTTTTTTCTGTCTTTTCCAGTCTTTATTATTATTTCTGTAATACAATACAGACCTTTTAACACTTCTATTAGGTCTTTGGGTTGATAATAATAATACGTTTATTCATGTTAGCAGTTGCTTTACAATCATCAAGATAAAATAATTACACATTACTTAAAAAGATTTATCTGCCATTTAAATTAATCACCCATTTGTTACTTTTTCATCAACTCACGCGTATAAAAGAAATAATATTTTTTCAAGTAGTTTGCAATTGAATATTCTCCCAAAACGGTTTAGGACCTCATGATAGCCACAAAGATTAGAAATTCATGACCAGCACCCTGGTCGGATTATAAAATTTTGCAACTACAGCTTAACATTCCTGCATAATAATGAAATGTTTCTACCTGTTAGCCATTAAACAAAAGAAAGCGAAAAATCTCGACTCAGGCTTTCACCTCTACAGGTATCAAATTACAGAACAACAAATTAAAAAGTCTATTTTAATTCGAGTCTTTTTGTATAAATTTCATCTCGTAATTCCTACGGCAATCAAAAACCGCAATTAATTAACTAAATTAATTAATTAATTAACTAAATTAATTAACTAAATAACTCATCGGGTAAATTTCTCAATAATTAGTACCGCGACATGCTCAGTCTCGCTCTCATTTAATCAGGTGGGCTTCTCGCAGACTATCTGAAATCTCGCAGCTTTCACACTTCAAATGTTGCGAACTAATTACTAAAAGCGTTAATTGTGTTAATTGAGCTTTTTTGTTTATATCTCTTGAACGAGTTGTAGTAAAATTATGATGTCGTAGTAAATCTTATCGTCTGTATGTCTGCATTGTTAAAAATGTATCAAGGCAAAACATAATGTATTGACATCGGTTTGTCATGTCAACTTCTGCCTTGGAGTCACAGAAACATACCTACACAGGCAAAAAACAAAGATCTTATTTTTAAATAATTCATATATACAGGATGATTTTTTTATCTGTTCCCGCACGAAACTCTAAAAATAGGCAACACGTTATACAATTAAAAAGTAAGTTAATTAATTAACTAATGTGGCAACAAATGATCTAACTAAATTGACTCTGAAAGCACTGTTAAAGCTATTATCAACAATGTTGACATTAATTCACAACTCTTTAGACCTTAGTTTTGAAAATAAATTTTTCAAAGTATAATATGTTGTCTATTTTTAGAATTTCGGGTGGGAACAGATAAAAAGCACTCTCTACTATTTCACACTATACAATAATAACTTACTATTATAATTTTGGATTTGCTAGATCACCTCTAGTAACTACAAATACAAATAAAAAAGAAAGACAAAAAAAGTATTTAACTGTTTGGTCATGTAAAAATTCTAGGTAATACATATGCAGACAAAAAACAATCAGAACAAGTTGCTAGCTCTAATCCGCTAATAATAAAAAACTAACAGAGAAAATTCTGAAAAAGCAAATTTTTGTTTACTTCAAATTCATAACTCCCTTTGATTTGAAGTTGGGAAGCTGCTCTTTTGCGAAAGAGGTATAACAGATATTTAGTTCATGTACACACAAGAAAGATTATGTCAAACTATTGGTTTTTGGCACAATTGCAACTGAAACTTTTAAGTCATTTTGGTGCAATAAAATTCATATTACCATTTTCCACTAAACTGTTAGGTGGCCGAGAGTGTACCTACTTTAAGTTTGTTGAAGCATTTCATTATTATGCAGGAATGTTAAGATGTAGATTAAGGAAAATTTTAAAACTGAACTGTTAAATACCTGTAAATACACAGGCAATAATTCTTTGAATTGGTAATTATATTTAAATAAGGTATTGACATTTGACACAGGTAAATAGAGTTTTAGGATTCAGGTAATATTATTAAATGACCCTTTAGAAAATAAATTATTAACGAGTTCAAAGTCAAGTCAAAATCATTTATTTTTTCAAATATGTTTACAATTTTCCTTCAATACTAATGACAATTTTTTTATGCAAACATGGTCGCTGCTGAGGCTTAAAGCTTTTTCAGCGCTCGGGTCCAAATAACTGCTTTTATAAATATGTATTTACTTGTATTGTACTTTACTATGTATAAGGCTGTCGTGTAGTGAACTAAAATTTCAATTTTGGGGAATATGCAACTAGTATTGCAAGACGTTAGAACTTACATTGGCAGCTTGTCAATCAAGAGATTAAAAAACCGCTACTGTGAGGGTCGTTTAGACCTCAGACTCATGCCAAATTCTTTTCACCCATAAAATTTGTTGAATCCAAAGAAGTTTGAACCTCCTTGGTTAAATCTTAACTTTTACTAAATAATAATCAGTCTATACGTTAATATTAATTTATTAATGCAAAATTTGCCTATCCTAGAATATCATTGGCTTGTCTACTAGAAAAAAAATGTACGACCAGAAAAATTATAGCTTTTTAATATTTTTGTACATAAAATACTGGAGAAGTAGGATAATTGTTAAAAGTATTTTTGACTTCATCATAGGTAAAAGTCAAATTATCGTATAATTTGTAGCTACGGAATCACTGTGTTCGCAGTCACTTACATGTTTACCACATAACGTGAGGTAAAAATGACACTAAGTATTCATCTTTTATGAGACCCCTTTATAAAAAAATTTTTCAACAAGTGGGAAACAAAAACATGTTTCTTAAAACGTCATTTTATACATCTTTTATTTGTTGAAATTAGACTATCTAGGACAAAATAATTCAGACATCAAACACTGATATTGCCAAAAATTTTTGTACAAATTGAGCACAATATTTGCACGAAGTCACGATAACTTTAATAATATTGTCAACATTTACAAGAAAAGTTGGTTTACACGATTTTTCGTGTCAGTGTCAAAATTTGATATTCACATTTTTTTCTTGCAAAATGTTTTTTAATTCAAATTATATTGCGAGAGCATACTGTGAATAACAGGTTGCTTGCTACAGTACTTTTTATATTAGTACTTTGACGACGATACTGTAATTTTGATGATGATGTTCAATATATTAGAATATCTGATAATTTGTAATCTTTCAATAAAGGTCCTCAGCTAAAAAATTTTATACAAATCTTGTATTAAATAATTACTCTGCGGGTCGTGTTTCTAATAATTTTTCTGGCTAAATGCAAGTTAATTCAAACGAATGTAAATCATTAAACCAGGATCTCTTTTGTAATATTAAATTTCTAATTTCAACCCAAAATTTTGGCTTTGTGAATTATGATTTTCACCGAAAATTTGGGTTTTTCAAATGTAGGTCATGTTATATGACAATGTCACGTTGACGTTTGAATTTTGAATTTTGAAATTTAATATTATAAAAGTGATCCTGGTATATACCGACTGATTATAAAAGATTGTCCGGAAAAGAAGGCTATGGAATTTGCCGTCTTTTTTGAAATAATTCCATTACTATTTTTTGATTGTCAATTTAACAGTTTCTGTCATTAGTTAATCTCCGTTACACTTTGTCAGTTTCGTTGCCTTGCTTTGTGCTCTAATTCTTACTGCTTTTATAATTCCACCTTGCTTTGTTGCGACTCTGTAATTCTTATTCATTTACCGTTATCTTCAAAGCCTGTCTTTTTCAAGACAAAATCTGTCTTTCTTAAAACAAAATCTATTCTAGCGCTTGACTTCTGGTAAGTTTAAAAAGTTTTATTCAGCTGATGTAGACTGTCCAAGATTTTCAAACAAACCAGAGACAAATCTAGTTTACACTGTGGAAAAAAAACGTGTTCATTGTGACATCCTACTTCCGAAGTGGTAGGTTGCAAAAAGATGGTTTTTGGATATCATTTAGATATTGCCGAAGATTCGCTAATTTGGCATATCCAAAAAACTGTGGATCGCTTCGAAACTACTGAAAGTAAAACAAAAAACTGCATTGCTTAAGAAACTCTACTTGCGTGGTGGCTTAATTGATGAATGATTCCAAGTTTGAAATGAAATAGGTGCTGAAAGTGTTTACCTGCAAGTAGTTATTCAGGATATTTTTGTATCCTTATGAGTTCAAAACTTTCTGAAATGGAAAAATTAAACTTATTTCAGTGATTCACTTTTTGAATAAAATGAAATCGGTAGTTTTAATCTATTCTTCCTTTATTTAAAATTGCAATTTTGTTACATAACCTAAAATCACCAATTTGACAGATTTGAGTCGGGAAATGCGATGCGAGCGGCAAAATAAAACAAAACACTAATTCCAAAGCACTCTTCTTCGGTCAATCTTTCATAATCAGTCTGTATATTATTGTTTTCTTGTGTCTTTATTATTACAACTGTATTTTGTTTTAGCACAACTGTCAATCAGCATTTTAGCACAAAACAAAAATACATATTTTACTGTACTGTATGCTTTTACCATCAAAATCTGTTTAAAGAATTAATAGTAATGGGATAATCTATGGGACACTCAAACCCTTTGGAAACAACTGTCTTGAAAAATTCAAATTGCAATTGTGCCAAAACTAATGGTATAAGACCTTTCTTCTCTGCTTATATAAATCATTAGTTTTTTGCAAAAAACAGCTCTACAGCTTAAAAACTAACTGAGCTACATTTTTTCAGTTTTTCCGGATGTTCTACATTATTATGAATGGTCGGGTTAACCTAAAGTCAGTTTTGTTTAAGCTTTAATTTTCTACTGTAAATAACTGAAAATTATGTAATAAATAATCAAAAGACAAGAGTAAAACAACGTTTAAAATAATTTTTAAAGTATTTTATTTACAGTTATAGCCCTTTAGATCTAAATTGTGTATTATCAGTTGCCTAAAAATCTAAAAATTAGTGGCTCCATTTTACACATTTTACGTGAAGGGATGCTAGCTTTTGACAAGTTTTTATCAGCTGTCCATACTGATTTATTTCTATACTGTGTTCTAACTAAAAAAAGGTTTTCGACTTTGCCCCCCTTACATCTATACTTGCCCCTTCTGAGTCTTACGTGCTTACTAAAGGCAGTAATGAGTAGGTCATTTCTAGGTTCTCCCTAGGGTAAGTACTGATATTTTGGAAATCCAAATCCTATTTAGCACGAAAATGTCCCCTATCTTTTTTCAAGATTAGATGCTCGGTGTTGACCGCGGCGCGTTATTGTCCCACAACCTCTATTTACTTATCACATTACGAGTCTGTAATTTAATATTTTTTATTCGCCTTATTAATAATAAACCCAGGAAAAAGCAATGACGACGATTAAGACTATAAGAGATATATTAAGACGAGATTTGCAGAGGTTGTGCTGAAGATGAGCAAACTCCTCTTTATATTCTCTGTTACTGCCCTGCATTTGCAGGCATCAGAGATTTATACCTGGGCTCTCGATATCTGAAGCCCAGTGCTATCGAGAAGGCTCTTGCAGACAAGGTACTGAGCTTCATTAGAGGCACAGGGCTACTGCAGTAGTACTATTCCGAGAGGTAGCACACAATGGGCGTAGGCCTCGGTGTGAGGCTCGCGCTTCGGGCCCCTCTTCTTAAAAAAAAGACTACAAGACTAACGTTTCTAATCTCGTTTTTTATGATTTATTTTTTAATATGCTGTAGATTGTCAATTAGTTAACCTCGACAATTTAATCTCTATAAAAATTCTCAAAAACCAAGCAATGAACATAAACTATGTATATAGGACTATTATAGAAAAATAGTTATTATTTTATAAGACGATAAAATTAAAGTCAATCCTTGAAGTTTTCATTGAAGCGGAATGGGCAAAGTTATTAGCCACAGTCGTAGTAGATAAATATAAATAAAATCCTAAAATTTTTTAAGAATTGGGATATCTCGAATGAATATTTCCATATTAAAAGTACCTAAACAAAGCGCCTCGCTGGACCGAGCCTCGGCAGACCGTAATTGACAACATATCAATAATATCATGACACGGCCCTGTAGTATTACGTAAACCTTTTTTAATTTTTTTGGAAAATTATATGGATTAAAAACATGTGAGCTATATTAACTTATAGAACACGATGTATATGTTGTTTTCTTTTCCCCTTTTATATTTTCTGGAAAATTTGTTTTATCATGGAGTCAGGAAAATATTGTATAAATTAAAAGTAATAGCTATATTGTTTTAAGAACGTTTTAGGGACGGCCGTCTCCATCTTCAAGTTTTATTTTATCGTAATTACGAGTAATTACATGGTTATAACAGGAACTGTGTTCGGCTAAAAATGGAATTTTGGTCGCACACAGTTCTCACGCGATATTTATTACATTAGTTTCGACTAATGCAAAGTCGACATAATCGACAATCGACTATGTGTTGTGTCAAATACGTTAAAGACAATCTCCTGAGTATACAAAATTATGTTATACAAGTTTTTGTTGAACAACTATCCCTGAATTTTCAAAATATTTGAATTAGTCCATTATTAACCTAGGTCAGTAACAGAAAAAATTATTAACTATTAGCAGAGAAATTCGACTTCTCAATTGGCTAGGAGTCGCAATAATGGTCAACTTTATAGCTAGTAGTAGATAAAAACAAATTTTCCAGAAAAAAAACACGATGTTGGATAGTGATTTTTATAGTTGCCCATTGTTGAAAAATTTGACCTTTTCAACAAAGAAACCTAATAAAACGTATCCAAAAATTGGAAATTATGCTTGAAAAAATATAGGACAAACCTTATTTCTTTTATACGCGTCAGTTGACGAAAAAGTAACAAAAGAGTGATTAATTAAAATGGCAGATAAATCTTCCAATGTTGCAAATTTTCGATTATTTGCATTGATATTTTCCTTATGAACAGAGTTTCATTTGCTTTTTTTGTTAAACCTTTCTGAAGAAAAATGACTGATGGCTAACAGTCAATGCACGACCTTGGACATACACAATATACAGAATCAACAACTGTATAGCGCAAATTTAAATAAATTATAACATCATTTTTTGATATCTATCAATAAATTAATTAAAAAAATAATTTGTTTTTGTTTCGTTTTAGTAATTTATGTTTTACTTTTATTGTAAATATACGCCCCCTCTTTCGATTTACGTTTTTTTTATTTTTGCATATATTCTAGATACAAGAGAGTCCGAGTAGAGTCCCAGAGATAGTCGAGTAGAGTCCGAAGGGGATTAGCACAGGTAGCCGAAGCTTATCAACTCAGGTAGCCATAACAAAAATGAAAATAATAAAACTATCTGTACAAAAAATTTTAGGACAAGTAAGTTTTTTTAGTGTGATAATTATGTTAGGTAGTTTTCATTTAATGTATTATTAAGTTTAAAAAAATCAAAGTTAACACAATAATATGTCTTAATTGTCTAATTTTTTAAATAATCTGAAGCCATAATGTATTGAACAACTCTTCCAAAATAAAATACAAATTGTTTTTGTTATGAGTACTCGCAAAAATTTAGTCTGGTTAGCAAAATAATTTTTTGGATCATGGCAAAGAAATAAGCAGAAGACTTCCATCGGTATGATGAAAATCTACAACTAATGACGATCAGCTGGTATAGTTTATTCCACAAAATCATTTTCAATTAGTAGTTACTGCTAAACTAGAAAAAAAAAATTGTTAAACGGTAGAGATTTGATCATTTTTAACATTATTTAATTTTTAATTTGTCCTAACATTTTATGGACACCGAAGGTAAATATTCTCATTTAAAAATTGATACCAACTCTTACGGGCTAATTCTAAGTCAAATCCTTCGGTAGCCCGTCAGATGACAACAGAACAAGGGAAGGAGAGAGAACGCCTACTTCACTTTGGAAAGTGGAAGACAGTTTTGACAAAATCTTTCTTTTACCAATTTATTTAAACTAAAATCCAGACGTTTTTGATATGTACTATTTACATTTTATTTATTTATACCTAGTACTACAACATACTCATACTGTAATGTGCACTACAAAATAATAAAAAATTAAGGAAAAACACATTAATTTTTATTGTTAAATTATTAATTGTTTAAATAAATTATTTTTTTAGAACTTTTTTAAAAAACTGTAATTAGCATTTCAACATGTATTACTTGAATTAACTAAAAATGTTGTAGGTTTGGCGAAAATCATAGATAAAATTCGAAAATGTTATTTTTTTTATTAAAAATTTGTAAAGTTAAAATTAAAACAATTTGTACAGCAACATTTCTCTTAAAAAGCTTGTTTTCTAAAAAAATCAAGAAAAAAATTCACATAAAAACAAAAATATTGCTACAGTTATCTTAAAAATTTAAACAAATAAAAAAATTTTAAGCATCGCCTCAGGTAGTATCTTCCTAGCCATTTAATGCCTATATTTTGTTTTTTCAAAATTCTTCATAGTTTAGCCAAAAATTGGCCCGTTCCATACATTTGGTCCACCTTGTATAATATTTTTACCAATGTGATTTTTTAACATTTTTCCAACTAGGTTTGTACGCTTGGTGAGTTCTATATACAATGGAGGAATAAATAAATAAGACTTATTTATTTATTCCTCCACGTTATATACATTCAATATCCCGTTTATATTAAACAACCCACGCTTGCGCTTCCCGTAAAATTTCCACACCATTGACTGGCATTTAGCTCATGTTTAGAATATTAAAGAGCGGCAAAAACTCCACGTTTCTGCATAGTCCTAATAATTACTTCAACTGTACTAAAAAAAAAAAATTTAAAAATTTGTAGATTTTAGACATCTCAAAGCAAATTTTTGTTTCTGAACCAGACCAATTGGCGCATGCAAAAATCATTCAAAAATGACCAAAAATATGATTAATATATAAAGGAAGCAAAAATTATAAATTATTCTTATTCAAATTTCTCGGTTTTAAAATATAAACTGTTTTGTCTGAAGAGGTTTAAAATTAGAATAAGAATTATTGTCAAAAAATTAAAGCAATTAAAAGCGATGTCTCTGGCTATGTTATCAAGCTTGTCATCTAATAAAATTTGGTAAAATTTTATAACATTTGTAATATGTATAATCATTTTGTAGAAATCAAAAATCGTTTTTTTATTATTTTTTTTTGAAGAATTTGTCGTAAAAACTTATATGACTGTTGCACTCTCTTTTTTATATAATTTTATTTTTCATTCGATAGATTTCATTTTAATTATTCTTTATTCTAGTCAGAGAGGGCGCTACATGGTCCTGAAGATTATTATACTTTTTGCTAAAATATATAAAAAAATTATCAGTTTTAAGTTTCGATTTTAAGTCGAGTTTTAGGTTTGGATTTAAATCCCGAGTTGCTTCGTATAAAGTTTGACGGGAGATTTTGGCGATTCCGCGAGTTTTTTTTTTTTTATTTTCTTTCATTGTGCGTGTGTTAAATTCTTCTTATTTTTTGTTTGTTTGTTCCTTTGTCTTTTCGACCCCCCTTTTTGGTGACACCCCGCTCAAACACACGGTTCAAGGTAAGAAGTTATTTTTCTTCTTGCATGTACTAGCTCGATTTTAGTGATTTTTTTCGCCTCAAAACAATAACCGTTTACAGAATTAAATTACCTTTCAAATGAGAGGTCACTATTGCTATTTGAAATTTTTGAGATGGGGGCTGTCGGGACAAGAGGGATGATATGAAAAAGACAAATTACAGCGCAAAGGTTGGCTCTCTTAAAACAAAAATTAACTTGTCCGAGGGAAATTGCGAAAACATAAAAATAATCCCAAACCTCAAGTGTGGCATTATTTTCATAAAAAAAAATGTTTTTACAAGTGACTGTATTTATCATTGCAGATATTCCGGCTTTAGAAGGTTTTTTACAACTGCCACAATAGATTGTACGGATGAAAATCTTGCCAAAACATCAAGGATTCGCTTGGTAAAAGATCAAAAATTCGTATCGTGAAATAAAAAGATATGTTTATTCAAAGGCAGTACATTTCAATTTTAGTTGATAATTTCTCAATTAAAATATTTTTTTTAAGTTATTTCATTGAAATTACTTAATTTTTTCAACATGAACTTGTTGTACACATTGTATTTTACTTACCAAAACAAATCTGTAATTTACACCTGATAGTTTACGAGTAATTTGTGCTTATCATTAGAAGCGCACCAGAAAAAAACTATGCATATTTCTGACTTTAAGCCCTTATATCTTTTGTCGAATCAAAGCACAAGGTGGTCGTAAAAAGGGAATTTAAACATTCAGGGAACTCAGAAATTGCTTTTATTCGATTCGGAATTAATGAGATTCTCTTATTACTTAATACATGGGACATAATTTCGTTTAATCCAAACTGGCATTTGCTTTAATTAAAATTAATATTGTGCGTTTTAAATTAAAACCTTAGAGCTCTGCCTAGAACTAGACTAGAATATTTTAATTACTAAATACCTATGAAGGTAAAAATTATTCACTTCGTCAATTTGTTTATTTGCATAAATTTTTTGTTGTTCTCGTTATTAATGCATTTTGACAATAGTGGAGTAAAAAATGGCATTTCTTGTGTCAAATTAGATCTTGACTTTGTTTCTAATGAAATTCCGTCAATAGATATTTTGGGCTGCAGTTGCGAATTTCTTCATCTTTTCACTTATATAAACTGCTCCACAAAAGTTAAGGAATTGTGCAATAACTTCAAAAATTCAAAGAAACACCCATTGCATTGTTTAACAAACTATGTATTTTAACAACCTATTACCTGTAAAACATAATCTACAAAAAAATAATAAATTTCCGTAAATTTCTAAAATAAAATAAAAATTTTGTAAACACACCAAAAACACTTTTTTAAAAACTCACCCAAATCTCAGTTTTAATTCCAAATATGCCTACTCTAAACATCAACGACTGCCTGTCAACGCCTACATACTTTCAATTAAATTATTAAATTGATTTTCCTCAATTTGGGCCCACAATTGTGGGTGAACTACCCTTAACCCTCGAAGAGTTTGAGGTTGGGGTTGATAAGATCTAATGCTTTCCGAAGCATGTCTCAGCTGTCTTCAATAGGGTTAACATCGGGAGACAGCGGTAGCAACTGTAAGGAACAGATCTCGTGAGCTTCAAGTGCATTTTCACAATTTCAGCGCGGTGCGGCCGAGCATTGTCTTCCAAAAAACAATTTTTTTTTGCAATTAGCAGTATGAAACAAAGGTAGCACATTGCTGAAATTGTGATCCACGTAAATACGTGCGGTAATAATGCCTTCAAGTACCAATAAGTCGGTACGATCATTAAAACAAATGCCACTCCAAACCGAAATTGTACCTCTACGGAAAGGGTGAATATCATGGACAGAACGACAATGTCTTGGTTCCCTTGGCCTAGTGTAGACTCGTAAACGACGATTATCAGAATATCGGCTAAACCGGGACTTATCAGTAAAAAGTACAGAGGTCCATTCTTTGCGTCAATAAAGATGTGCTGTATCCTATTGCAGTCTTTGTCATTAATGTTCCGGAGATAATGGAACAATTTGTAAAGAACGTCGTGCATTCAGATGAACTTCTCCAAGTCATTTTTGAATCGTTTTTTTTAACACATTAGTTTCTGTGGCATGGAATAGTCATCTCTTAGCATCTGGCAGGTTCTAAAAGGCTGTCTTCGCGCTGAAACGCTGAACCGATCTGGGACTAAAGTCGTAAACCGTGGACGTCTATTGCTTGAGCTCTCTGCTACACTTCCTGTCTTGCTATATCCATGAACAAGTCGTGAAATGACACTTTTGCTAACATGAAAGTGGTTGGCTGTCATAAACGTAGGGCTTGGATTAATTAATTAATTGTATTAAAACGTCTTTAACGTCATACCAGAGACAAGTTAATTTTAGAAAGAGTGCTAGATGTAGTGGTTGTCTCTGGTAGAGGTAATTGGCGATTTTCGCGAAGTGGGCGACATCTGTTGGTTCCAATTTGATACATTGTATCAGTGAACAACATCGTAAAAGCTTGTGTTTTCTAGTGTGTTTTAAGGTTTTCTGCGTTTAATTTAAAGAAAAAGTGTTTCAGGAAGAGAAAAATTATCAAAGTGTGTTTGGGTGGCCTTATCTTCTGTTAATGAATATCTTTGTAGGGCTTTTATCGATACTGACCTTGAGAAACAAGTTGATGATTTATTGAGGCTTTATTGCCTCTTGATTTCTAACATCTACATTTTGTTCAAATACATCTTGATTTTGTTGCTCTCAGAAATTCAAAATAATTTTATTTTCTCTTTTTTTTATTAATCTTAAAATAAACAAATTACAAGGATGCATTTTTTTCAAACAAACGCGTTTACCATTTAGATTTACGAACTATAATCTTTTTCAAAGTCTTGTGTAATAACGAAAGTGACAAATTTTGGAAAAGCACCATACCTTTCTTCAGTCGTCTTCTTTGTGTTACAACATTTGCTGATAATTAAATATGAACAAAACGGGCAAAACCTACACGCATCACATGTAAACCAATATAAAGAGCATTTGTTGTTTACTGCTACAACCGCCATTTTGTCAGTTTAAGCGCTCTCTTGAGGATCTCGAATAATCGCCAAATGACGGATCATGACTGGTCCGTGATTAACAATCAATACTTTTTCGCTGATTTTTTTGGTTTGCATATCTTAATTGAATTCTGGAGAAAATATAATCACAAACAAAAATATGATTACACCGAAGTAACGATGCTAATGTAAAATTTGTTTTTGGAACACAACTACTTACTAAAATTGATTTTTTATTTTGTGATATTAAACCGTTATACATTTTTAAATTTTATAAATAATAAAGTTTAAATTGGGCCAGTTTTCTTATCTTACTCTATTGTAATTAGGACAATAGTTTATATTTAGTTATAATTTTCACTGAACATATAAATAATAGGTAATAGTTTTTTTTCAACTTATGTTTTTACCTTTTTAGATATCAATTGTTATCTACTTTCACTAACATAACGCCGTAAGTCCCGGTTTAATGAAACATTAGAAAGTACTTAAGTAGACATTTATAATTTTATTAAACATTAATAAAGGCAGTAAAAATGAGAGTTATTTTCAATTACAATTTACAGACTCAAACTATAAAAATGGATTCAATAGAAGCTGCAAACAAAAAAAAAACGGAAAGAAAAATCTGTATGTGTTGTCATAGTTTGTGGTTTCAATCTCGAGTGTTGTCTGAATTGTGGTTGCCATCATTGGTTGTTAAAATTTGTAGTGTTGTCTTAATTAGGTAGTCTTTATTCGGTTGCCTTTATTAGATTGTCTTCACTTTTTTTTTAATTTTTAATAAAAAAAATGTATTTTTAAATCAACGAAATATGTACTAAAGGGAATGATTTTAACATTCATAGCTATTCTCTTCTACATTTTTTTTATTGATGTAATTCTGTTTTGTTCAAAATTTTCTAAATATCTGATGCTAACCTTCCCTACATCAGACATATGAAGACCCATTAAAATTTTCTTTAAACCCTTTATTTCGTTTCCCACAGATTCAAATGCTTGATAGTATTTTTTCTCTATTCGCTGTGAGCGAAGGCATGGTAGGGGAAATGAAATCGACCGAAGCGCTTGCAGTGGTCACGTTTAGCAATTCGGGAGGCTATTATAGTCGATACTGTATGTAAACATTTGTTTGTTTTAGTTTTGTTCATTCTTTAAAATGTTTACTCTTGTTTAAAAAACGTTTTTGATAGAAGGTTATTTTCCTGTAAAATTTAATAGTATAATAGACTCAAAAGCTATAAAATCATAAAGATGACCAGTTTTAATAACACGTTTTGAACTAGTTGAAACAGATTTTGTGGTAACAACATTTTTAATCAATTGGTAATTCCCTTTTGTACTCTATTTGCTAACTTAATTTTTGACTAAAATACATTTACTATTTCAATGACATCTTTTAATATTGAAGTGCGACTTTGCAATTTAAAATCTGCAGGCTTCAAAAAAAAAAAAATTTTTTTTGCGTTTTACTAAAGTTGTTCAAAACTCTATGCTTAACATTATTATTTTAATACCAATACTTTTCGCAAAATTGTTGGCATTAAATTTATGTCTTGTTATCTCTCCCAAGGTGGTTAAATTTTTTTGTAATTAGACCATACAACTTTCATAACAGCCAAGTGATCAGACTAACTCTGCTTCCTGCCAATAAGCTGGCAATTTTCGCGTTGAAAAAATTCGTGAAACATAATACACTATAGTAGCCTTGACTTAGAAGTCTGCTATACACCGCTTTTATTATTATTATACGTATTACATGGTAATTATCATTAATTACGTATTATATGGATAAAATATACGTACTATCGTACTATTCTTAAACTATTTAACACTAATGACTCTACCTAGTTTAAATCTAGATTTTATAACTCGAAAAATTTGTAAATATGTATACACGACACCTTTATCCACTCACCCCTTCAAATAAGTAAGACCGATCTTATAGCTTACTTGTGCTTTATTGTGTATCGGTACTGAAAAGCAGTTTTTAGTACTTACGAGGCAAAGTGGTCGATAGTCGATAGTGCTCTTTGGTGATCCAGCACCTCTAAGTTCTGGAAAACACTGAATCAGCTTGGAGATAAACGGATAACCCTCCAAAGCTCTGGAGCCTCCGTCGAAACATTTGGCTTAACATAAAAAAACACAAATATTTATTTACAGAATTAAAAAACAGTTACTAAAAATTACCTAGTGCTTTCCCGGTACTGTTTAACAAAGTATAATAAACACTTAACACTTAAAAAAATGAACAAATAACACTTTTATATATAAAAAAGTGTTTTTTTTTAAATTCTGATAATAGAAACTGGTGGGAAATACATTTCTTTATCAATTTTTTTTAAGACGCCCGTCCCAAAATGCTAACGGTAAATTTGAAGTTGGCTCAAATCTAGAGATGACGTGTAGTAAAATTAGAGAGAACGTAAAGTAAAATTAAAGGAGACAGGCGGCATTCGGCATTACCGAAAGTGATTGACAGGCACCATAAAGTTATTAGGTAGGTACTTATAATGAGGGTCGCTCAACCAGTTTGGGTAAATTTCTCGGACTTACCTACTTTTTGTAATCTTGCATCTGTTAAAACAGAAAATAATAATCGAGTAATAATAAAAAATTATTAATGTATAAAAACGTATTTAGTAACAAAATATTACATTGTCAGTATTTTATCGGTAGCAATAGTATGTAATTATGTAATTATAATAATAAAGGACGGTTTACAGAACTTGAGAATTAAGTGCGATTAAACAGTTAAATCAATAAAAGAGGTATTGGTCGATTGCGCGCCGACTAATCCTAAAAAAAAAACACGATACGATTGAGGACTAAAAAAATTAGGATTCCCAAAACATCGGTACCTTGTGGAGAAATGCAAAATACTTTTCCGGCTTCATTTACTACACCTGAATAATGAAAGATAGATTTCTGTTTATTATAGATACCTACTCATGATACAAAGTGATATAAAAATAAGAAATAAAATTCATATTTTCTAAGTTAATGGTTTTTTTAGAAAAACGCCAGGACTGGTCGATTTTATTTTTTTATTGCGCACGTTTTTTACTTGTTTCCAAATTTTTTTTGGCCAACTGGTTTTTTGCTGTGACGTTTTTCTTATCGATATATAAAAATAAATATATAATCTATGTTAGAATTAGGTATATATATATATAAATATATAATCGTGGTTTTTTTGTAAATAGCAACCTCTATTTTTGGAGTTGAATATTGTAACTACTTTTTTTTCTGCGTTTTGCAATATAACATTTGTAGGGTCTAAAATAAAAAGTAATTTTAAATAATTTAACTAATTTAAATATTTTATTATTTTTAAAAAAATAGACGTAATTTTTAATAGAATTATTGAATTACTGAACTAAATGTTCAAATTGACGTCCTTCTGTTTCTTGGTAATAATACAACTACTTTTCGAACTCCGTTAGCACATTATTTCCCATTTTTTGAACTAATTAAGTGGTACTGATTTGTAATTCTTTTTCTTAAAAAACCAAAAATAAGGGTTGCTATTTAAAAAAATAACAATTAAGTCACAGCAAAAAACAGTTGGCCAAAAAAATTTGGAAACAAGTGAAAAACGTGCACAATAAAAAATAAAATCGATTTGTTTTGGCGTTTTTCTAAAAAAACATTAACTTAGAAAATATGAATTTTATTCCATACTTTTATGTAATAAAAGTATCTAGTATCTTCAGTTTTTTTAATTGTGTGATGATTTTATGAAAAGCTGTTTATTCGAACTCTATGCGAACGAGTGAAACATATGGGGTGGCCCACCGAAAAGTTTACACCCAAACTTTATTTGCAGAGTATCTCTTGCAAATTACTTGACTGCGGCGCGCAATTTATCCGTGCTCATTGTAGTACCAGAGTAGTACATCTCTATATAATTTTTATAACTGACAATTCAACTCATATTTTTTCGACAAATAAAATGTACTTGTTTTGACATAATTATGAGACAAAATTTTTATATGTATCGAAATTTTCCGGCAATTCCATACCTACCATTGATAATTCATGAAAAGAATTTTTATAATGCTTACAAATCGTTTTGAAAAGCGCATTTTGACATCCTAGGTGGGCAAAATATAAACATTTTAAATTTTGCTGTTGTTTTAGAAAAAAAATTATAAATTTTAATATTGATAGTTATTTCCTTATTTTGATTTAATTTTAGAGCGAATCCACTGTAATTTCATAACTGTATTATATATAATATTATATTTTATATATTACTTATAATATACATATATGTAATATTATAATATTACATAAAAAATTTAAATTTAATTATATTAATTTATTTATATAATTAATTATATTTAATTTGTTACGATTATTTATTCTACAAAGTTTCGTAAAATCACTATCTCGTCAAAAACCTTTGGATTTCACATTTTCAGTCTCAGCTCATTCCTTTCTCGATTCCTTTCGTAGTGGTTACTGGTTTACTACAACATCTGTTGATACCGCACCCGCAGCTATGTAGAAAGAGAGGCTGTGAAGAGAGATAGATAAAATCGGTGTCGTTCCTAAATTTCAAAAGTTTAGCACTAATAGCTCATTAACTATAAGTCAAAAATCAAATTACTTTTTTTTTACAAGTTTCTAAAAATATAATAAAATCATGTATCGTATTAAAAAATAAAATATATATTTTTTTAATTAAAAAAAAATCAAAACTTAATGAATAAAACTGTTTTCTTAAATTTTAATACGATAGCTGACTTCAGAATTACAAGTATTTTAATCCTGTGAAAACCGCATTTAAAAATGATAAAGCATTTTTGAGTTATTAGTGCTAAACTTTAACATTGATTTCGCCTATGCCGTGTAAAGCGTGTCGGGCCCCTTTTAATAAAAACCTCAAAACTTTTTTTTTTAAAGTAAACGAAAAGTAATGAAATTAAAGGCTAAAGAGCTAAGACAATAAGGTTTATTGTTTAAATTTCTGAAAATTTTTAAATTTTTATTACTCATGTTAGCAAGTTCTAAACGCGATTTATCCAGTGATAGGTGATCTAATTTGTAGCAGTTTTAAAACCAAGGGGTGTTTAAGTGATTGCTGTAAATATTTATATAATCTGGAATTAATGTCTTGTACATATATTTTGTAAATGATGTATTTTCGTATACCTGACAAGGTTGTACCGGGTGAATCAAGTTTTACCCGCACCCATTTCTAATTAAGCAAAAATTCTAAAAAAAATTGTACGTGATATTTCAAATAGAAAAAGATTTTCTCCAAATTTCAAATTGTTTATTTGTACGGTTACTTTTTTCACTTTTGCTGATATGATTATAAATTAACTTTTACGATTTTTTGTGAACGGGTGTATTTTGATACAAAGCATCAAAGTGGTTAATTAAATTTTTAAGCAAATATGTCATTTGTTTTTAATTAACATTTTGATATTGAAACACATACTTTCTTATAATTTATGAGAGTATCGTAAATTTTATTCAAAAAAGACCCCACTAGAGTGGTGGTTTCTTGAACTTTAATGGTATATGTCATAAAATTGGCATACCGCTATTGTGAAGACTTGAAGGTCAAGACAGCTGGTAAAAAATTGGCAGATCATAAATCTACTTCAATTGTTAAGGTTTTAGCAGGGGATTTAACTCTAACTTATCATGTCATAAATTAAAATAAAATATTTGATAAATAATATAAAATGAGTTTTAGTCAAAGTTCAGCATTTTTTTAAATAATAAACAGTATTGTGCTTATATAATTTTTGCAGGTGTCAGTTTTATTCCAGGACTAGTTTTTTGTTTCCATTGTCGTATGACATCGTCTATAAATATGTTAAATAGAGTTGGTGGGAGACTGCACCCTTGTCTGACGCCTCTGTTGATTGTTATTGGCTTTGTTCTGTCTTTTCCAGTCTTTATTATTATTTCTATATTACAATACAGATCTTTTATCATTTCTATTAGGTGTTTGGGATAACCTCGTCTATCCATAATTTTCCAAAGTGTCGTTCTGTTTATCCGAAGGGATTTTCATAATCAAAAAAGGCGATATAAGTTTCTAGGTACTAGTTTCTATTGTATTTCTAAATACAATCTTTCTACAATCATTAGAAAAGCCAGAGTAGAATACGAACATTGTCTTATTGACAAAAAAGTTGTTAAATGTTTTTATAAATATGTTAAGGCTAGTATTTCTGGTTCGGTTAAGACGCCTAGAATTAGGGATAGTGGTGGTAATATTGCTATAGATTTTAGATGATGCTGGAGCCGCTAATGATTTTACAGCTAGTTTCGCAAGTATTTATATAAACAAACTATTATCGCAGTATGGATACAAGTACCACCAAATTTATACAGTCTTTGTAATGTCAACTTTTCTGAAAATTTTATACTGGCAAAACTTCAAAAATTAGGTGTTACGAAATCTCCCGGACCTGATAATATTACCTCTAGTATTTTAAAAAATTGTGCAAAGCATTTCATCAAACCATTAACTGTATTAATGAAGCAATCTTTTGAGTTCGCCACATGACTGGAAGACCACAGTCGTTAGACCTTATATACAAAAAAAGTAATAAATTTGATGCATCTAATTATAGGCCTATAAGTTTGACTTCTCTAGTTGTGAAAGTTATGGAAGCCGTAGTATCTCAATTGTCATCGTGTAATACCTCAGTCAGCACGGTTTTGTGCCACCTAAATCGACTGTTACCAATTTATTTTGTTCTTTTAAAGACTGGACCAAGAAACTAGATGCTGGTGGCGTACTTAGACTTCTCGAAGACTTTTGACAAAGTACCTAAATGACGTCTCCTTTATAAATTCAAGCATGAATTGCCAAGCAATCTGCTCAGATGGATAGACGCTTTCTAAGCAATGGTACATTTAAAGTCAAAGTCAGCAACTCAGTCAATGCAGTGCACCAAAAAATGTCTTATGTGGTGTTCCACAAGGCTCTGCTCTTGGTCCTTTACTATTCTTAATCCACAGTGCTGACATTCCGAGCTAATTAAAATTACAGTGTGTAATGTATTCCGATGACATTAAGATCTACAATAACAGCTGCTAATATAAAAATTTAGCCTCTGATTTTTGAATAGTCTCGACTGCTTCTTCTTTCACTCAATGGCGATAAAAATCCTAAATCAGTTTATAAATTGAACGGTGCCAATTTGACAATAACACAGTTTTGTGTCGATCTGGGAGTGCTCGTAACATGTTTTCTTTCATAGTCTGAACATATTTCAAGAGTTACCAAGAAGGCCAAAATTCTTTATATTCTAAATAAGACCTTTACTATCTGATCTACCATCTGATTTTTTGTGAAATCTTAAAAAATATTCGTTTGACCATTTAGATTTTTACTTAGACCACTTTATTTAGAGTGTGAGTACTTGTACAGAAACCAAATATTCTACTTTTAGAGGGTGTTCAGAGTCAAACTACTAGACTGTTTTTGGCCCCGATTATTCTAGGCGTCTATCCGTAATGAATTTGCCACCACTGTCAGAGAGACTTATGTAAGGTGACTTAATCACTGTTTTTCAAGATTTCAATAACCCATATTTTTCTATCATTCACATTTTTTCCAAATGGTCGCACCAGAGGTCACTGTTTCAAGTTGGCTAAAAGAA
Organism: Tribolium confusum; assembly: GCA_029207805.1. Lineage (NCBI taxonomy): Eukaryota > Metazoa > Arthropoda > Insecta > Coleoptera > Tenebrionidae > Tribolium > Tribolium confusum. Next base: position 7,567,380 of record JALGAY010000004.1, read on the forward strand.
AATTTCAAACTAAGATCAAACAATCATTCATTCCTAATTCAATCTTCGGCAAGTGGATTTCTTTGCTCCCCAACCTTGTCTTAAGTAATTTTACTTTGTGTTTTAAAACAAAATATAATGACTACTGATGGAGCTTCCAACTGAAGGAACAATATCTCAATATGAGCGCAGGCTTAACAGGCTACGGTTTCAGGTCGACCGCATTTAATAAGTAATAATAATAATTCTTTCAAACTTTGTCTTTTTTGTCTACATGGGTCTTGATAACTTTATCGGTTTTTTATAATATCCTAGTTTAGACTGGGACATTTAGACACCAATTATTATTAACATATTTATTATTAAAATAATTGCAGAACATTCTCCGTTCTCGTCTCGACTACAATTCTACCTATTCTTACAGAATTTTTTCTTTCACCACAGCTTATACCGGTAATATGTATCTATCAAAGAGATCTAAGTGTTAAAACCAACTTAAAAAAGGAACCAGACCCAGAAAACCACAAATTTAAAAATATAGTACAGTTTAAAATAATCACAAAGAAAAAACTATGACATATATTCTCGCTGCTCCAGTGATTTTAATAAAAGCGTTCCTTTCTTTTTATTTTAAACAATGGAGATTGCCTTCCATTTTCCCTAATTTTGTAGGGAGCGAATTCCACTTAGAAATTGATTTCTACTACTTGATTTCTGTGATGCTGTAGAAGGTTAATATTTTTTCGTATTTTTTATTTTAATTACGTATATTTTTTCCAGTTTCGATTTTTTTCTCTTTTTTTGAGAAAATCCATGTCCTGTTCTTTTATTTTTAGTTTAAGATAATGACTGTCGATCCGAGGGTGCGCCACCCTACTTCTTCGGTGTTTTAAAAACATAATATTTCTATTTCTTTTCTCTGCAATTTTTAAGGGAAGAAAATGGAACCTACAAGTAGGATGGACAATACAATTGCGTCTTTGTCTTCGATAATTTATTTTTGTTAATATATCGCAGAATTGTTTATGGTCTTCCGGTGGGACCTAGGTTAAAAATTATTAAAAAATAGATACAAACAATAAAATAGAATATGTTAGAATTTAAAGACATTTAAAATAATAAAAACCTATTTTTTAAATAATTTTTCCAGCTTCTGTGATATTAAAAAAAGCGCCCTTTCTGTTGGTTCAAGATATTGTATTTTATTTTTATAGGTAAAGAATGTATAGTTGGGTGGTATTACGGCGTTTTCTGAGGAAGTTTATGTTTGTAAGTAAATGCTGGATTTGTTTTTTCTCCTCTGGTAGAACCTAAATTGAATTAAATTTTGTAATGAGTGTAACCTAGACTTTATTCATAACAACATGCAAGCAAGAAAAAAAAAAAACGTCACCAATAGTTAGTGGTTAGTCGACTTTACAAGTGTAAAAGGCACATGCATTAAATGGATTCAATTATTATAATTTACTTTGTTTGTTTGATACAATATGTCTCAACTGGTATTTATAAAAAATGTAACAGTAAAAAAACACTGAACACTTAACAAGAACAACAGGACATTAACGAACAGGAGCAGGTCTGTTGGTCGGTAGCAGCAGCGATAAGGCAGGGAATAAAAATTTAACGGTTGTGTTTATAGTTTTTATTCCAATACTAATTTTAAACTAAAATTTCACAAGATTTTTGTAAAATAAAATAAAAAATTTTGTTTTAGTTACTTAAACATACATTTAATAACAAGTTAATACCATAAACAGATTTTTATTAAATGTAATAAACATGTTTCTCTAGCTAAGTACCCGTCAATTTTTTATTTTTTTGCTATAACACCTTTTGTCTTTTTTACCTTCTCTAACATGATCGATTCACAATGCACAGTAGGGCATTTGCAAGTTCTAGCTCACCAAAACTATTTCTAATTTTTATTATCTTTAAAAAGTGTTGTAATGTTAAAAAAAATTAAAGAAAGTGACTTAAAAATATATTTTAAAAATTTAAACAAAGTATGTATTAAATTTAAAAATAAAAACAGGTAAATGACAACTTGAACTAACAATGTCAAAAGGAGATCGTTCCCATCTTATGGAAATCTAGTGACCACTTATGACAACCTCAGCTTGGGTCTGTTCTTGATCGGAGGCCATGACGCATTAACATCACAAAAAATGACATTGTTAAAATATTAAAAAATACATACAAACAAGCAAACAATAAAATACAATATTTTAGAATTTAAAAACATTTACAATTATAAAAAAACATTTTTTTAAATATGTTTTTCAGCTTCTGTAATATTGAGGAATGGTGTTCTTTCCGATAGTTTCAAAAAATTAATATCTTCTTGTAGATGCTCAATCTCATTTGTTACTGACTTAATATATAGGTGTGCTATTGCGTTACTTACGCATATAGTTGATGTCTGAGTGTATTTTTTTAGATGTTATGTTATTCTTCCAGTGGGAGCTACAAATTGAATTTCATAGTTAGTGGTAAGCTAGACTTCATCCATTACAACATGAAACAAAAAAAAAGGTTAGTCTACTTTGCAATGCATGCAATACAACTATATATAACTATAGTGTTATTTTTCCATCAGCTGATATCTTCACAACTCCTACTTGAAAATCTAAGTTGACCGCTTCCACTTTCCTCAACTTTAACAATGGTATTTGCTTGTTGTGTTTAGAGTTGTGATAAAATCATAAGTTTGTCTAAATAAAAATTTAAGAAGTCACCCGTTATGCTTATTTTTTACATTTTCTTATCGATAAAAAAAAATCAAAATTGTTGTGTATACTTTATTAAAGACAAGAGGAAAAAGTATTAATAAAACATGAGTTACAAACTGTATAACAATAAAGATATAAAAAATCGTACATAATCGTTGCAAAAAAACAAAAATCGACGTAACCAATTACAAGATAGTTATTGGCATTTTAAAACTTAAAAATAAAGCATACTTTTTTGTATAACAATAAACTATTTACAGAGTAAAATTCGAAAATGACAGCCAGTGTCTGAAACAAATAAGCATTTTCGAAAAACCATTACTAAAATTCTTTAAACTGCCTTTTGGATACTAAACTTTGGCAGACACAGCCCAAATTTAGTTTCAATTCCTGAGAAAACTGCTAGGGAGACTGAGTACCCACCAACATGATCCAGATTCTGTGACTTGGGAGAATCCCCACCGAGTGTTGTAACCTTCATTTCTGACCCTGCAGGTCTCCTAAACAACAAAAATTAAATCAAATCTCTCAAAAATACAAAACACTCACTAAAAGTGGACTTAACAGCTTTCTTAGTAAATCGGCGACGTTTCGAATTTCATTTAAATATCTTTTCAAGGCATTTTAACTATCATCGCAAAAATTAACAAAAACATCGCGTTTTCAACTTAAGTGAATTAACTAAAATATTAAATACCGTTTGTTGCAAACCCAAAAAATATAATTTCTTTTTATATATTTTTAATAAATATATACATTTTTGTTTGTATTTGAGCTTTCCCAGGTTTTGAAAAGTAATTAATCTTATTAATTAGAGTTCGTGCAGTCAGTATTATTGACAAATCAACATTTTCAACAATTTTCAATCTTTAACATTTGAATGAATCAAAATTCTCATTCTATGATCAACAACAATTTCACATTTAGTCGAAGCTTTACTGTAAATAAAGCAAAAATACGACAATTTTTAATAGTTATTTATGATATTAGTGTTAAAAGTAATGTTAAAAACACGTATATCATACACTATTTTTTCTACAAAACAATCGGAAGAACTTAACACTCAATAAAAATAAGAAATCAAAAAATAATACCACACAGATCGCAATGTTTATTAACCAAAATTTTCGTAGCAACCAGTTACTTTTAACAGTTTTGTAGAAAAAAATTATTTAACTAGAATACTGTCTAATAAAACTTAATCACGATAGGTAGTGAAGTATGCCTACTGGAAAAACCACGATAAAAAAATGTTTGCAATTATGTACAATATAACTTCTTCAACTATTGAAATAGCGGTTTCTCAGAAATGGTGCTTCCCATAACAAAAATTTTTTTACGACATTACCTTTTAGGAGACAAATGCGAAAAACCAATGTTTTTACTTATGACTTAGAATAACTTTTTGGCAGAAGTGGGATCAGTAAAAACTTTTGACATGTTATTTGTAAAAGTGTATTTAAAACCTAAACCTATATTTTCGATTCTATACAAATTCTTGTAATGGTACAAATTTTTTTGTCTTTTTTGACTCAATTATGTAATATTCACATATTTAATGTGTTCCAATGGCTCGTTAAATTCTTTACAGTATCAACATGTTTTATCATTTATTGTTTTTAATAGTTTGTGTTTGTAATATTTAGTTGCTAATGACTAGTCTGAGCTGCTATTAGTAATGCCTCTGTTGCTCCTTTTAGTTTGTCTTGCCTTATCTGTTTGAATATGTCTTCTCTGAGTTTGTAACATTTCTCAAATTGTCGATAATATATATTGTCCATAAAGCACTTTCTTTGACCATTCTTACAAAGTAACATAAATATTCAATTTATTTTCGCACTCACGTTGAATCTATTTTACTTTAATGGTTATGTTTTCGTTGGTTACTATGCAATTTGTAAGTTTTATAAAGTCTTGTTTAATTTTTTCTGACTTAAATGTTATTGATTATTTAGTTTTGGTTTAATTGTCTTGACAGATTTATTTGAGGATAAATCATTCTGATTATATCGTCTTCATCTTGCTTTCCTTTTAAATAATAATCTATAAATAAATAATCCTGGTTTCCAAAAATAGCTACTTTAAAGGAATTTTCTACATTTATTATACAAATGATTGTACAGGGTCATTATGATTGTAGTCGAAGTTGGCCATGATTTGCAATATAAAATTTGCCCTGTGCCGCTTTGTTGTTATGTTTATCTATAATCTGACAGTAGCTGCAGTGTATAACTAAGCTGTCAAGAAGCCTAATTCTAAATCAGATTTACGCCGGTGTAATTTGAGTTGCTAGGAGCAACTTTGTAACTTTACTATACTCTTTATATTAGATGGCGTAACTTTGCGCTACTCCGATGGAGTAGCGTAGTGATTTAGAATTCCACAATTTAGAATATAATATTATCTCAGTCTCTGTTGTCATGGTTTTTGTTTCATGTTTAAGTAGAGCGGCAAAAACTAGAGTACTCAGGCACAGCCTGCTTGGACTAGGTACAATCATTTATAATAACTCTTTAGTAGAAAAGAGAACATATAGCCTTGTCGTGTAAAATTGTCCGAAGTATCAGACTGAAAATAAAAATTTTTAGAAATTTTTCTAACCTCACTTTTTGATGTCACCTTGGACGCTCTTACAGCGCTGTACATGATTAATTTTCGACTATTATCGATACTGGTGTTAACATTATTGTAATAGATTACTGATAACAAAATTTGTTAAGGGCCTATTACTACAATAAACAAAAATCATATCAGATAAAAATAAAATTTCGACATGACAGCATTGACAGCTGTTTGTTGTCAAATAAAATTTGACAAGTGGAGGTATGATTGGCGATTTTTGCGAAGTGGGCGACATCTGTTAGTTCCAATTTGAAACACTGTATCAGTGAACAACATCGTAAAAACATGTGTTTTGTAGTGTGTTTTTACGGTTTTTTGCGTTTAATTTAAAGAAAAATTGTTTCAATTGAACTATTTTTGTAAAGTTTAATGCTTGTGTGTACAACATTAAGGGTGACTTATTCAGGGTATCACGATTAATACCTACCTACAAATTCAATTTTATATATCTATTTTTTTTCTTAGGAACAAAATTACCTGTAAAACTTTTTTTTAAAAACAGTTTTTTAGCAGTTCAGGAAGAGAAAAATGATCAAAGTTCGTTTCGGTGGCCTTATCTTCTGTGAAAGAATATTTTTGTTAGACTTATATAGATACTGACTTTGGGACACAAGTTGAAGACTTTACCTTTGTTGCCTCTTGATTTCTAATATCTACATTTTGTTTAAATACATCTTGATTTTGTTGTTCTGGGAAATTCAAAATAATTTCATTTTCTCTATTTTTATCAATCCTAAAATAAGCAAATTACAAGCGATTACAAGTATGCATTTATTTCAAACTTTTTAAAAAAATTTCAATTTGGTTATATTTTTTCCAAATTTTAACTGGTGTTGTCATTGCTTACAAAGTTTTGAATCACTGACAAGGAATGTGTACAGGGAAATGTATTTGTGCCGAGATTTGTGTAATTTGAAGAACACTGTGGGACCGAACAAAATTTTCTAGACTTGGTGGAAATTTTTTATGTATCTGTTACATGGTAGTTCACTAACTGCACTAATTCAATTTTTGGAATAATTACCACTAAGACTACGACACTAAATTATGCATAAAACAGGCGAGACCTACACGCAACACATGTAAACCAATGTAAAAAGCATTTATTGTTCACTACTACAACCGCCATTTTGTGAGTTTAAGCGCCCTCTCGCGGATCTCGAATTTGGTAACTTTTTATCAGTGTTGGCAACGTTGTCATAGATAAAGAAGAACACTGTATTTTTTATTTTTTGAGTTTCGAGCGGGAGCAGATAAAAAAATCACCTGTACGTTCTTCTAAAAAATTTGAAAAATATTCCGAAATACAATTTTTTTTTAAAGTAAACAGAATTTAGGATTACAATGTTTCAATCACAGAGATAAGCTATTGGTTGATAGTTTTTATTTTTTTATCGCATTTAGGGGTATTTTAAAAGGAGTTGTAAGAGGTTGCATTCTGGCGACAAAAATTGAAAGACAAAAAATTTCTATTTTTTATATAAAAAATACAAATATTTCTTACTGGAAAAAACGACAGTCTTATCTAAATTAAATTAATTTACGTAATTGTATTGTTGTAAGGCATTATCGTAAAAAAGAACAAATTAAAACATTAATAGGCCACTTTATCCCATCTCCAAATTGTTCCATCATCACAAACACATAACAAAATATTCGCATCTCGGCTAAGGCTAGTCTGTCGAATTGCTGTGACACATCTATGATGTTGTAAAGTATAACATTTCGCTTGAGCAGGATCATCAACATCCAAATCCCAAACAAAAATTTTTCCTGTTTGATTCCCAAGCGCCAAAATTCTCTGCCAAAAATCCATAGCAAATCTCACAAACCAAATTTCGCACTCTTTATATTCAAATCTATGAATAACGGTCGATGTAGTTTCACCTTTTCTTAAATGATCGTCCTCCAAACGGCCTGGTTTCCAACAAACAATGCTATTTTCACATGATTTACTCAAAACAAAATCACCAAACCATTTCACACAATCAACGTAATTTCTGTGAATATCTCTGGTGGAAAAATCAGGAAAATGCTCTTTCAGTGTATCAAAAGGTCTTGTTGTTCTGTTAGGATTCCACTGGTATGACTGTCTGGTAGCTTCCTTCATACTGTCCTTATCCAGTTTCCATAATTTCAACGAATGGTCCATACCACAAGACATAATCCTGTTACCTAATAGATCAAAATCAGCACTTAAAACCTCGTCTCTGTGCCCCTCAACGCCCCCAAAAATCGCAATACAAACATCAGTCTTGATATTCCACAATCTCAATGCGTGGTCTTTGGAAACAGACAGTAATAGATTTGGGTCTCTTGGATGAAATTTAAGCTCGTTGATGGCATGCCCATGCCCTATATAATGCCTGATACAGGTCATTGTTCCCGGATTTAAAATCCTGACAATGCCTCGCGAACCGGCAACAGCTAACAACGGTTTTCCTGTTTCTTCATCGTAAGTCCAGGCACAGGTGTAGTAGTTTTCGTCTAAATCTGGATCTGCAAAACACTGCAAAAGTTTGATGCCGGTGCCTTCAGGGCATTCGTAAATTGTGACTCTGTTGCTGCCCACAGCTGCAAAAATCAAGGGTTGGCCTTCCTTGAGATTGTGGTTGAACTGGGTGCCAAATAGGGGCTGTCCGTGGTCTTCTTTGATGTTACACGTGAATTTGTAAAAAGGCTTGACTAGTTTCGGCGTGTTGCTTTTTCTTTTACCCCGACGCCCTTTGCGGACCCTATTTGTCGGCGTAGCGCTTCTGGAAGTCGTTGAAGTGCTTCCAACGCTTGATGTCTCGTCCCCTTCGTCACCGGAGTCTTCAGTTAGGTTAGAATTTGAGTCGTTAATTACTCCTGCTGGATTTGACTTCTCCTTCATGATTGTTAAATCAATTAATTAAACAAAAGTTTAAATTTAGAACAGAAGCTTTATGTTAAGCGTAAACTACACTTTTTGCCCATTATTGACAAAACTAAAGGATATTTTACACAATACACAATGTTTATTTGACAGTTCGAAAAACAAGGGCGCCCTCTTCCTCAAACACGGGAGTGCGTTCACAAATTGTTGGTTTCAGAAGCTCTGACGTCACTACAGCGCGAAATTTTGAAATACTGTCATAAATAAAAATTCCTGAAAAGTCTATTTTATTGCATATATAAATAAAAGATTGAATTGTTGGATCACCTAATTCTAATCGGTTTGCATATGTTATACCACCGACAGGTTCAATGAGTTCCTTGAGGACATTTCCGTTTCCTCCTGGTTTTTGTTCCATTTCGGCATCACCTAAAAAAAAATAATGACATACAGTGTTTGTTCTACTACACTCAGGCCCGTAGCTGGCGGATGTTCAGTGCGTGATTTTCACAAGGGCGTCTTTATCTGGAAGCGCATTTTTGGAAATAATATTTTTATATAAATACATATAGAAACTTTAAAATTGAAAAAAAATGCGAAATACTAAATTAGAAAAACAAGTTGAAATTATTCCTAGAACCTAAAATAAATAAATAAATAAAAGATTAACAATCCTTCATCCGCCTACTAAAGCAATGAACGCAATTAATTTTAGAATTTACGAAAAACTACACTCACTGTTCAAAATGTGGTGGAGCATGTTAAACAACAATTGCTACTACTATCCGCGACAAACTGAACACCAAATTCTGACTTTGACAGAAAAAAAATGTGTAAAGCAACCTTCATGATGATTTGGCTTTCCTAACCTCACATTTCCCAACGTTACGTTACTGAAGAACTTTCAAAAAAAATAAAACGTTTATTTAACAAATAATTGTAAACGTTTAAATTTAAATGTGAATGTTTGTGTGTGTGTAAATCTTGGCAAATTACCATTTAAGTTTTGAATAATTAATTCAAACTTGACACCGACGAAATCTCTGGTTGTTTGATCAATGTTTTCGAATTATTGAAGGTGCAGAAATAAATTAATTTTGAAGTATAAAAATAGATACTTCTATCAAATTCACTCTTTTTCTTTGTTTTTCCTGCTGTTTTTTGTTGTTATTCCAAGCTGATTAGTTCAAAAAGAATTTTTGAGTTAGTTTTTTAACCCTTCGTTAGGCGCGCCATACTATGTGACACTGTTAGTCGCGCTGGGACTGCCAGTCCCATAACAAATATTTTGACCATTTTTGTTGGTTATCTTGTAAATTTTTGCTTGAAGTGTTTATAGTAAATTAGTTTATTATAAACGTACTAAATTTTGCAAAAAAAATGTGTCTCAAGCACTAAATTTATAAGTTAAAATTAAAAATGTTTCTAGAAATATATAACACCTGCATAATATTTTGTTATTTTAATTTTATTCTGTTTCTAACAACAACTATTTTTTTTGATTATATATATTTTATTTCATATTATAAATTGTTGAGTATCATTTTTATATTTATATTTTAATTTTATTCTGTTTCTAACAACAACTATTTTTTTTGATTATATATATTTTATTTCATATTATAAATTGTTGAGTATCATTTTTATATGATTACAAAATTTTTATGTGAAATTTACTAGTCCCAAACCAGGTACCCGATGAATTAATTGGGAATTACGAAACAGCAAAACTAAATTTTTGCACCAAACTTAGACAAAGTGTTCATAAAAGATCAATTTGAGATGTCATATGTCCACAAAGTTGTAGGTATAACCGTTTCTATTTAATTACAAAAATAGTAAAGCATGGGACTGCCAGTCCCATGCGCGACTAACGGAGGGTTAATTACTTCATTTATTTCATCAATTACTTTTTGGGCTTGAAAATTATCATTTATTTTGCAGTTTCGTATGTTTTTGTTAATTTTTCCATTTCTACTAAATATTAGTTTTTGTTCGTTTATTATGTTTTCATTGAGATATATTATTGGAGGTGATGTAATATCATAATTTTCTATTAGATTTTGTTCCTGAATGTACTTTAGATTGTTGTTTTGTTCAATGTGGCCTTCATTTGTTTGTTTCTTGCGTATTTTTTTTATATGTATCTTGTACTTTCAGTTTTATTTTAATTAATTTGAACTTAATAAGTTTATTCTTGTTTTCAATAAATCGTCTTTGATTGGTGAGTGTATTACCAGAAGTATTTATTCTGTTGTTACGGTTTCAGATTTATACATTTCGTATTTGTTCCTGTAATTTGTTGTTTCTATAGTTGTTGCATTATTGGCACCACATTATTTCTTTATAATATTCCTTAAAGAGGCAGTAAATCAAAATTTCAAGAAAGCGTCTCAAAATTCTTAAAAAATATCTAAGATTAAAAATTAAAACCGCAAGTCGCTATAATCTTATTTTGGTTTTTAAACAGCGAAAGAACAAAGTTAGACGCGTGACGTCATACCGACATCAGACCGAGCGAGCATTTGTGTTTTGATTTTGTTTTTTTTGTTTGTGGTTATTGAAAAATATTAAAAATGGTAAACTTTAAAAGAGTCGAAACTTTAAACCATATTCTGGAACTAATGCACTACAGTCGTTTTCATTTCTTACATTTGATCTTAACCCTAGTTTATTCTCAACACAACATAAACATTCTTTTGGTTTTGGCCTAAATAATACTTACACAATTTCCGTACCCACACCAAGATTATGTCGTTAATTCTTTCGAGATTTTCGTCGTTCTGTAGATATTCGGATTCATCTTCAACTTACTTAAATTATTTTTGGTATTCCTTGGTTCAAAACCGAATACTTCTGAGATTAAAAAATAATAAAAAACTGCAAAGTTAATTGGCAGGCGAGATGACAAAGCATAAACAATCTCACAACATGGAACAGAATATGTTGGTATGACGTCACGTCAACGTTTTTCACACTTTAGTCTCTAATATTTCCAAAACGGCCAATCGCACATATCTGTCGTTTGGAAATTCGTTCTTAGAATTTTTTTAACATATTTTTGTTTTTTGGTAAACAACCCCTTTAAACCATCTATTTCGTTTTGATATCAATTGATTTTATTATTATAATATTATGACCAGTTAAAAAATCTTGAAAAAAAATCCAAAACGTGAGCGATATAATAAAAAGTTGTTATTTAAGTCCACTTTTCCAAAATCCCTTCTTCATTAAACAAAATAGACGTTATAAACAAAATACTTACGTTCCTCCAAAATCAATATAAAGCATTCTTTGTAGAACCTCATACATTAAAAGTGTAACTCCAAACTGCGGTGATGATCGACATACCCGAGCTGAAACCCTCAATTACACACTCGACTTTGCCTCGACATCACTCACCTATTGCCCCTTTCCAAAATGCACGAAAGCCTTCCTCGACGCAAATTTTCCTTGCGGCGTCAAATACCCCGTTGTAGGTGGTTTGGCCGGCACGTGCTACCACTTGGAGTCGGGTTTTAATGACGTCAGCTGGGGTAACTAGACCTGCAGCGGGTACACCAGCAATGGCACCTGCTGCTAGGAGAGACAAAGGATGGTTATAGCCGCTTTCGTCGGCAAATTTCGCTTTAGTATGGGCATAAGTGGGGAAATAAATTGCACTGAAAGGAATATCACGCATAAGGCAGGCCTTAGCCCCCTTGTATAAGCCAAAAAGACCCAATTCTTTTACCACGTGCCAGGCACGCACCTTTGATCCTCCTGCGATTTCGCCTGCCACTTGTAAGCGGATTTTAACGATTTCTAGGGGGTTTGTAAAGACGACTTGAGATGCGCCAGCCTTAAAAATAATAAATCAATTTATTATATGTATATTGTATATTTGTATGTTTGTATTTACCGCTGCTCCAGAAATTACTTCACCAATCACCAAAATATTTCCATTTTTGTCATAAAATTTATCTCGTACGAAATCGTTTACCTAAAATAAGTTTGGATTTAGTAGAAGAAAATATTGATTTGGGTTTATAAACCGTCAATTTGATAGCTTTTTCGGGTGCTACGCCCATTAATTGTGGGACTAAGCCACGATAGAGACCGATAACTCCTTCATGACGAATGACTTTCTTGAAACAATCAAAACTATTTCTGTACATTAATTCACCAATGAATGAGCCACTTCGTTGATTTTGCATGCGGGTTTTTACCAGGTCGATAGGGTAGACAGCGGTGGCACCAACCGCTAAAAAATATTTCATTTAAGAAAAGCAAATAACAAAAAAAGTAACATGCACTCGCAGAATAGCAGTATTGTCTGTACTGGAGACCCTACATATTTCACTTTGTCGTTTCTCATTTATAAAATGTATAAAGAGTCTGAATACTTGTCCTTACTCATGATTTATATTTTGACACAAAAGATAAGTATTTCTGCGGTAAAACAACATTAATGTATGATATTACATTAATGCATGTTTTGGTCAAAATCGTTCAATAATATGGAGATTAATGTACGATTTTACACTAATAAATAATTTCGGAATATCAAATAGATTTTTAAAATAATTTACCGTTATTGATAAAATTTTGTCCTTTCTGGATTAGTATTTTTGCTACATTTGTTTGTTTACAGTAAATAGCTTCATGTAAAAGTGTATTGCCGTGTCTGTTAACTTTGTTTATGCAAGCTTCTTTTTTAATTAATTCTAAAGCATAAAGTTCGTCTTCGATAGTATACAAAGAGATAGATATCATCAAAGCAGTGCGTCCTTGTCTATCTCCAAATTCTAAGGGATAAGACGGAAGAGACAATAATTAGTCAAAAACTTCACGTCTAAAAAATAATATATATATATATATTTGTATTTACCGCTGCTTCAGAAATTACTTCACCAATCACCGAAATGTTTCCATTTTTGTCATAAAATTTATCTCGTACGAAATCGTTTACCTAAAATAAGTTTGGATTTAGTAGAAGAAAATATTGATTTGGGTTTTTAAACCGTCAATTTGATAGCTTTTTCGGGTGCTACGCCCATTAATTGTGGTACTAAGCCACGATAGAGACCGATAACTCCTTCATGACGAATGACTTTCTTGAAACAGTCAAAACTATTTTTGTACATTAATTCACCAATGAATGAGCCACTTCGTTGATTTTGCATGCGGGTCGATAGGGTAGACAGCGGTGGCATCAACCGCTAAAAAATATTTCATTTAAGAAAAGCAAATAACAAAAAAAGTAACATGCACTCGCAGAATAGCAGTATTGTCTGTACTGGAGACCCTACATATTTCACTTTGTTGTTTCTCATTTATAAAATGTATAAAGAGTCTGAATACTTGTCCTTTCTCATGATTTATACCTTGACACAAAAGATAAGTACTTCTACAGTAAAACAGCATTAATGTATGATATTACATTAATGCATGTTTTGGTCAAAATCGTTCAATAATATGGAGATTAATGTACGATTTTACACTAATAAATAATTTCGGAATATCAAATAGATTTTTAAAATAATAAAAATAACCGTTATCGATAATATTTTTTTTTCAACTCAAAGTTAATAAATCTCGACACTTAAAAACTCGCTATGGCTCATTCTTGCTTTAAACAGTTTTGGTTATTAATCGCCTTCATAAACATGCTTGTTTATTACATAATTGTAGGTTGCGAGCAAATGTCAACCGATTGATGATATAATAAAACCAAAATTGCATTTTACAAACTATTCTGTGAGCTTTTTAGAACACCTGCAAACAGATAAAATTCTAAATTTAATTTGTTGTCTTTTTCATGCTCACTGTGTAATTTACTAATAAATTAACAATTATTGACAAAAAAATGACAATTTCTAAACTGTACCTACTTCAAATAGCATTCAGAAGGAATAGCTTTAACTTCTAATTATTTCAAAAAATATTTATTTGTTTTACCACCAATCGTTTTGACAGCTGATTATTTGCACGTAACCCATTTTTATTCTTTTTAATGTGTCAAAAATTATCTATTCGGTTAGAGTGCAATGACAAAGTTTATAGTCCAAACTGCTTGAATAATATTAAAGCCTGTTATGTCATTTTTCACACTCATTTGAGTTGCGTAACGAAGTTCATTGCGTATTATTCGTTTATTTGTATGATACTTGGATATATAAGAAACCTGCCAAAACCATCGAAAATAAACCTGTAAATGCAACTAATTTTTTTGTAAAAAAAAAGAAAAAAGAAAGTAAAACGTATTAATGCAATATTACAAAATTTTGGCAAAAATTGTAATTTTTTTTAATAACGAAGATGTTTGTTCTACTAGTGTTCTTAGAGTGGTAGAAGAACAATAAAACAAATTTGTTTACAAAATCAAGTTGATATTTTTTTTGTTAAAAATAGGATTTTCGTAATCCCAAATCTGTAATTTATCGAACATTCTATGCCAAATTGGTCTACAAAATACCTTGACAGTTCCGATATGTTTAAAACTCCTTATTTTTTAGTTTTCATTGAAGAAAGATTTCATTCAAATTTTCAGATCTTCACCTCAAATTATTTATGAAACATACATTTTTGAAAAAATGGCGTCTTTTCTTTTCAAATGCTTGTAACTTCGCGAAAAATTAAACTATCGCAATTTTTTTAATTATGCTTTTTAATGTTCCATATAAAAAATAGTAAATAAAAAATATTTTTTAATTTTAATTAATTTTTAAATAGCGATGACAAAATCCAGTTTTTACCAAAATTAATCTCTCAAAAACGAGCTCGGAAAATGCACGTTTTTCTCTAATTTCTTAATTTCTGAGATACCCTAAATGGACAGTATGTTCCAAACTAATGCCACACTCTAACGCTATAGACCTGAGTGAAACTCACCACCTGGTAACATACATTTAGCCCTAGTTATTTGTAGGGTTCTGTTGCTATTTTATTTTGTTGGTTATCGAGAGTAGTTAACCAGCCAACAAAGAGTTTAACACAAGTCTCCATCGTTCTAGTGTGACATTATTTTTGAAGCATACTGGACATGAAAACCCTATTCTGCGAAATGTCTAGTATTCTAGGTATACACATGATTATTTTATTGTAAAAACTTACCTCCAGCTACAGATCCAAGCGTAAACCTGTACATGCTCTCTAGAACTTGTATAAAAACTCCTCGATCTTCTGGACTCTTAAAATTGAAGAATAAGATTATTTTCTAAGAATTATTTTATACATACAGAAACGGCATGAATTTCAGCAAGCCGATTGGTGATTTGTTTATAATATTGTTCTGGTGCAATGGCATTAAGATCATTATAGACAATTCGCCTAAAAACATTAAAAATAAAAATCCCGTAACTTGGATTTGTTGTAAAATAAGAGACACGAACCCGTCCCTTACACCATTTTCTTCGCTACATAACTGTCTACTTCCACAGCAGCACAGATAAGACAATATGTTTTGTTTAACTAAATATCCATCTCACAGTAACTAAATTTAAGTACTTACAATTCTTTTAAAGCCAATTTTGTTACAATCAATTTAAATATTAAATAAAACTTTGTCTACAACCATCTGGATACTTACCCTGTTTGATGAAGTAAATCACAGAGTTGAAACAAAATATCGACTTCCAAAGGCGTCATTTGAGACATTGCCTGAGCTGAATGCATAAATTCTTCTTTAGTCACTTCTTGTGTTCTATGACCGTTTGTTACATTCAAATAAATACGTTTTGCCAATTCCATGTTGTTTAATAACGAATTAAATGCAATAAAATAGGGAAAGCTGACCCTTCGACTACTCGTTGCCCCCTGAGCTGCCTAATTATTCAACAAAACAAATAATAAACAAACAATTTTTAGTAAAGCGTTTATTTAAAAATGAAAAAAATAGATAATAACCTCGATCAGATAAGATTGTACTTGGTTAGTGAGTAAATGGCTCTTAATATTGGTCATGATAAATTGAAAATCCATAACGGAAATAAAGCCACTTCCGGTTTTGTCCGCCCTTCGAAAACCTTCAATCGCATATTCTTCGTGAAAATCATGCAAAAACTGACTGAATTCACTGTAAGGTACTAAGCGTTTCTTATCGCGTCCGAAATATAATTGAATAAAAGGTGAATCCATATTGAAAGGAATCCTTTCATGTAGTTCAGTTTTTTTCATTACCTCAACGAATTCCTCTACAAGAAAAATTTTACCCGAAAGTAATTTTTATCCAAGTACTTACGAAAACTAACCATTCCATTTCCGTTAGTGTCGAACAATTGAAATGCAGTTTTATAAAGTGCATCCGGAAAACATAGAAGTCCTTCAAAAGCTTGAAATTCCGAATATGAGATGAGTCCATCTTTACTGGTATCAACAATTCCAGCAAGGAGTTGTACGGAATGAGCATTGTAATTTTCCGGATCAAATAATCCCAAATATTTAATAATAAAATCTTGCGGTGTCATAAATTTCTCCCCATTTTTCTCTTTTGAAGCATATTTATTAAAAATATCATGTAAGTATTGCGGATTGGCTCGTCTCAAGTACCCACCACCCTGCAAACACACAGAATATCACCCTTCAGGTCGTTTCGTGTTATTTTATTTTCTAATTATCTTGAAAAATTTTTGTTTGTTTTACTACCAATCGCCTTGACGGCTTGATTACATGCACGTAACCATCGATGTAAACTACACCAATATGTTACGTTGCAATAGATATCACTCAAGATGGCACATCTGCCATGTAATACAAATCTACTTTTTCCTATAATTAACAAATCAAAATGACGAAACATAACAAAGAATAACAAATAAGGTCAAAAATAACAATAAGGAAACAGGAGATTGCTAAAAAACCATACAACAAAACATAATTAAAATCAATGCAAATAATCTCAAAACTTCACTTTAAAAACAGAAGATTTTTGGCAATTGCGCGGCGAATCAGATACAGATACTGTAACCGCTAAATTTTATACCAAACGATTTACCAAAACTACACTTTGGTCCAAAAATAACCTTTAAAAAATAACCTGAAATGTTATTGGCACTCCTGTATAAAACCTGACAATGTACAACCCGTTTTTGACCAAGGGATCAAGGTTACCAATAAAAAAATAATTTGTTAAGTTCTGTTATTATATGATTACAAGAAACTTTTTTCTATGAGCAATGTTTGACATCATATGAAAATCCGGTCAACTCACCTTCATAGTTCCATTGGTCTAGATTAATCTGCTGGTAGCGTTGTTTAGGGTAGCTCAATCCTAAGGCTATCCTTTCTTGTTCTTGTACCGGGTCAGTGATAGCCTTGCAACATAGTAAGTCTCCACTTCTAGCCGTTATGTGTAAAGGTGAATCCCCTCTAAAGTTCCTGAGACTGGGCTTCGCCACTGCTACAACAAGCCACCTACACCTACCTATTCTCCAGTTTTTTTAGCGGCAGCGAGATGAATAGGTGTTTGGGCATTGTCATTGGGTGTGTCTAAGAGCAAAGGGTTGATAAGGGCAAGTACTGTCTCGACCAATTCTTCAGCTATGGCCATGTGGAGGAACCTGCAAGAAAGATAAAGGTCAAGTTGTAGTAAAATTTCATACTGGAAATTCCGCTTATTCTGAGCTTTCTGGGTCCCCACTCTACCACAATTTTAAAGTATACTCAAAATATCTAAAAGTGATTCTTCGCCAGATAAACATCTGAGGAAACTGTCAATAATCAAGATCTATCCTTACGAATTTCAAATCTGAACTGATTTCACCGAATTTTGCGGTAATGGGGATTTTGCGGTAATTACGCGGGGGCGAAGGTAGGCTCGCCTAACCGTCACTTGTGTGTTACTTTACTTTTAGTATTTGCAATACACTTATGATTTACAGCAATTAGCAATTCGTTTAGTATTATCTTGGAACGTATGGGTTGCTTCTCCATAGAAGCCATAACTTTCGTCTTTTTTTCGGTTTTATATTTTTTCGATTTTTTTTAGGTTGTAATTCTTACATAATATAATTTAGGCGGTAAATTGTGTTCTGTAGTTCATCTTTTGTTCTTTGTAAAAGTATTTGGTCATCTGCAAACAGTATTGTTGTAATGGGAGGGTTTTATATAGGGTGTTTTAAATTTGATTAAAAATAATTTGACTGGTCATTTCCTGCAATAAACGGTAGCGTGAAATTAACACTCGCTGGTTACGCTGAAGTTGGTGAATGCGCTTCCAGCATCCTCCCCTGAGCTTTGACGGAGCCCAATTAATTACTGATAAAATATTCGTCAAAACTCAGACATTTGAGTTCGGAGTTAATATGCGTGAGCTCATGGGCCACTCTGCCGAGATATGAATTTCTTAACTTGTGATTTCCTTTCCACGTAGAGAAATTAAAGATTTAAATATAAAGCAGTTAATTGATTACAACACACTAGGGTGAAAATACATAGAGTTTTACAATAATTTTTCCCACACCAAAAATCTTACAAAATTAGAGCTCACCTGAAGCCATGGTCGATACTGTTGATATTAGTTTTTCTTATGGTAGCTGCACAAGATCACAAAATAATCAGTAAAAGCGAAGAAGATTTCAACAGTTAGAAAAATTTGATTTTTACCTAGCACTTCAAAATTTTTCACAAAATATTCACAATAGAATTTGAACAAACTTTTACAATTTACTGCCCAAAATTAAAACTCATACAAAAATTTAGAATAGAATAATCTGTTAAATGGGGTGCAAAGAGTTTTTATAAGCGTCCCTCCTAAACTTCTGTGAAGGTTGACACTTTCTCTAAACTTTAATTCTATTTGCTTTTTTCAAAGTTTAGAGTGGACGCTCTTTTCCTATTCGTTACAGATATAAAATTGGGGTGGACTAACTATATTCTATTGGCTAGTGTGAAGATGGGGGGGGTGGTGGTGGTGTCCACCTTTCTTCATTTTCACCCTAACTTTGTGTAAATGATGCCAAGCCATTATTTACCGTACCCAGAGTCACCCTCTCTTGGCACCTGACGACCGACATGGAGAATAAAATAACTAACTTTACAGCTAAACCTTCCTAAAAATACATCGGTACTGCTACTGGGTCTAATTTGACTTTCCCTTAACAACTTATTCTGCCATAAGGCCATTGTTAATGTAAAAAATGGAAATATTTTACTGGAGTTTATTCTAATCTTAATTTAGGAACATGCTTTTTCGTTTTACCCAGCATTAAAGTAAAAGCTCAATTTGGGTCCATCTGTTATTGTTAAATTTTATGAGTTTAAATTTGTGCATTAAACTGAAACTGAAAATATGTTAGGCTTTATGCTTATCATAGATAAGAAAAATATTTGTGGCTGGGTGTGTTCTGAAAAATCATTATTTAATTAAAGAGGTGCGGAATTCGTTGAAATCAACACAATAAATGCAAATGAGCTGAATGGTGTGACTGTCTTAATTTATTATGTATAATATTTCTATGAACAGCATGACCTTCTAATTTGATTAAATTTTGAAAAATCTAAAAAAAAAAATGTGAGCTTTTAACTTGGTTAAAATTTGTGAAATTATTATTGACATAACTATTTGACGACTCTACATTGTGCCTATATAATCATTAGCAGGTGTCAGTCTTATTCTAGGACTAGTTTCTTGTTTCCATTGACATATCATATCGTCGATAAATAGGGTTGGTGAAAGACTACACCCTTGTCTGTTACCTCCAAGGAGGTTAGATAGCCAAGGAGCCTTGGCTATCTAACTTCCTTGGTTACCTCTGTTTATTGTTATTGGCTTTTTTCTGTCTTTTCCAGTCTTTATTATTATTTCTGTAATACAATACAGACCTTTTAACACTTCTATTAGGTCTTTGGGTTGATAATAATAATACGTTTATTCATGTTAGCAGTTGCTTTACAATCATCAAGATAAAATAATTACACATTACTTAAAAAGATTTATCTGCCATTTAAATTAATCACCCATTTGTTACTTTTTCATCAACTCACGCGTATAAAAGAAATAATATTTTTTCAAGTAGTTTGCAATTGAATATTCTCCCAAAACGGTTTAGGACCTCATGATAGCCACAAAGATTAGAAATTCATGACCAGCACCCTGGTCGGATTATAAAATTTTGCAACTACAGCTTAACATTCCTGCATAATAATGAAATGTTTCTACCTGTTAGCCATTAAACAAAAGAAAGCGAAAAATCTCGACTCAGGCTTTCACCTCTACAGGTATCAAATTACAGAACAACAAATTAAAAAGTCTATTTTAATTCGAGTCTTTTTGTATAAATTTCATCTCGTAATTCCTACGGCAATCAAAAACCGCAATTAATTAACTAAATTAATTAATTAATTAACTAAATTAATTAACTAAATAACTCATCGGGTAAATTTCTCAATAATTAGTACCGCGACATGCTCAGTCTCGCTCTCATTTAATCAGGTGGGCTTCTCGCAGACTATCTGAAATCTCGCAGCTTTCACACTTCAAATGTTGCGAACTAATTACTAAAAGCGTTAATTGTGTTAATTGAGCTTTTTTGTTTATATCTCTTGAACGAGTTGTAGTAAAATTATGATGTCGTAGTAAATCTTATCGTCTGTATGTCTGCATTGTTAAAAATGTATCAAGGCAAAACATAATGTATTGACATCGGTTTGTCATGTCAACTTCTGCCTTGGAGTCACAGAAACATACCTACACAGGCAAAAAACAAAGATCTTATTTTTAAATAATTCATATATACAGGATGATTTTTTTATCTGTTCCCGCACGAAACTCTAAAAATAGGCAACACGTTATACAATTAAAAAGTAAGTTAATTAATTAACTAATGTGGCAACAAATGATCTAACTAAATTGACTCTGAAAGCACTGTTAAAGCTATTATCAACAATGTTGACATTAATTCACAACTCTTTAGACCTTAGTTTTGAAAATAAATTTTTCAAAGTATAATATGTTGTCTATTTTTAGAATTTCGGGTGGGAACAGATAAAAAGCACTCTCTACTATTTCACACTATACAATAATAACTTACTATTATAATTTTGGATTTGCTAGATCACCTCTAGTAACTACAAATACAAATAAAAAAGAAAGACAAAAAAAGTATTTAACTGTTTGGTCATGTAAAAATTCTAGGTAATACATATGCAGACAAAAAACAATCAGAACAAGTTGCTAGCTCTAATCCGCTAATAATAAAAAACTAACAGAGAAAATTCTGAAAAAGCAAATTTTTGTTTACTTCAAATTCATAACTCCCTTTGATTTGAAGTTGGGAAGCTGCTCTTTTGCGAAAGAGGTATAACAGATATTTAGTTCATGTACACACAAGAAAGATTATGTCAAACTATTGGTTTTTGGCACAATTGCAACTGAAACTTTTAAGTCATTTTGGTGCAATAAAATTCATATTACCATTTTCCACTAAACTGTTAGGTGGCCGAGAGTGTACCTACTTTAAGTTTGTTGAAGCATTTCATTATTATGCAGGAATGTTAAGATGTAGATTAAGGAAAATTTTAAAACTGAACTGTTAAATACCTGTAAATACACAGGCAATAATTCTTTGAATTGGTAATTATATTTAAATAAGGTATTGACATTTGACACAGGTAAATAGAGTTTTAGGATTCAGGTAATATTATTAAATGACCCTTTAGAAAATAAATTATTAACGAGTTCAAAGTCAAGTCAAAATCATTTATTTTTTCAAATATGTTTACAATTTTCCTTCAATACTAATGACAATTTTTTTATGCAAACATGGTCGCTGCTGAGGCTTAAAGCTTTTTCAGCGCTCGGGTCCAAATAACTGCTTTTATAAATATGTATTTACTTGTATTGTACTTTACTATGTATAAGGCTGTCGTGTAGTGAACTAAAATTTCAATTTTGGGGAATATGCAACTAGTATTGCAAGACGTTAGAACTTACATTGGCAGCTTGTCAATCAAGAGATTAAAAAACCGCTACTGTGAGGGTCGTTTAGACCTCAGACTCATGCCAAATTCTTTTCACCCATAAAATTTGTTGAATCCAAAGAAGTTTGAACCTCCTTGGTTAAATCTTAACTTTTACTAAATAATAATCAGTCTATACGTTAATATTAATTTATTAATGCAAAATTTGCCTATCCTAGAATATCATTGGCTTGTCTACTAGAAAAAAAATGTACGACCAGAAAAATTATAGCTTTTTAATATTTTTGTACATAAAATACTGGAGAAGTAGGATAATTGTTAAAAGTATTTTTGACTTCATCATAGGTAAAAGTCAAATTATCGTATAATTTGTAGCTACGGAATCACTGTGTTCGCAGTCACTTACATGTTTACCACATAACGTGAGGTAAAAATGACACTAAGTATTCATCTTTTATGAGACCCCTTTATAAAAAAATTTTTCAACAAGTGGGAAACAAAAACATGTTTCTTAAAACGTCATTTTATACATCTTTTATTTGTTGAAATTAGACTATCTAGGACAAAATAATTCAGACATCAAACACTGATATTGCCAAAAATTTTTGTTCAAATTGAGCACAATATTTGCACGAAGTCACGATAACTTTAATAATATTGTCAACATTTACAAGAAAAGTTGGTTTACACGATTTTTCGTGTCAGTGTCAAAATTTGATATTCACATTTTTTTCTTGCAAAATGTTTTTTAATTCAAATTATATTGCGAGAGCATACTGTGAATAACAGGTTGCTTGCTACAGTACTTTTTATATTAGTACTTTGACGACGATACTGTAATTTTGATGATGATGTTCAATATATTAGAATATCTGATAATTTGTAATCTTTCAATAAAGGTCCTCAGCTAAAAAATTTTATACAAATCTTGTATTAAATAATTACTCTGCGGGTCGTGTTTCTAATAATTTTTCTGGCTAAATGCAAGTTAATTCAAACGAATGTAAATCATTAAACCAGGATCTCTTTTGTAATATTAAATTTCTAATTTCAACCCAAAATTTTGGCTTTGTGAATTATGATTTTCACCGAAAATTTGGGTTTTTCAAATGTAGGTCATGTTATATGACAATGTCACGTTGACGTTTGAATTTTGAATTTTGAAATTTAATATTATAAAAGTGATCCTGGTATATACCGACTGATTATAAAAGATTGTCCGGAAAAGAAGGCTATGGAATTTGCCGTCTTTTTTGAAATAATTCCATTACTATTTTTTGATTGTCAATTTAACAGTTTCTGTCATTAGTTAATCTCCGTTACACTTTGTCAGTTTCGTTGCCTTGCTTTGTGCTCTAATTCTTACTGCTTTTATAATTCCACCTTGCTTTGTTGCGACTCTGTAATTCTTATTCATTTACCGTTATCTTCAAAGCCTGTCTTTTTCAAGACAAAATCTGTCTTTCTTAAAACAAAATCTATTCTAGCGCTTGACTTCTGGTAAGTTTAAAAAGTTTTATTCAGCTGATGTAGACTGTCCAAGATTTTCAAACAAACCAGAGACAAATCTAGTTTACACTGTGGAAAAAAAACGTGTTCATTGTGACATCCTACTTCCGAAGTGGTAGGTTGCAAAAAGATGGTTTTTGGATATCATTTAGATATTGCCGAAGATTCGCTAATTTGGCATATCCAAAAAACTGTGGATCGCTTCGAAACTACTGAAAGTAAAACAAAAAACTGCATTGCTTAAGAAACTCTACTTGCGTGGTGGCTTAATTGATGAATGATTCCAAGTTTGAAATGAAATAGGTGCTGAAAGTGTTTACCTGCAAGTAGTTATTCAGGATATTTTTGTATCCTTATGAGTTCAAAACTTTCTGAAATGGAAAAATTAAACTTATTTCAGTGATTCACTTTTTGAATAAAATGAAATCGGTAGTTTTAATCTATTCTTCCTTTATTTAAAATTGCAATTTTGTTACATAACCTAAAATCACCAATTTGACAGATTTGAGTCGGGAAATGCGATGCGAGCGGCAAAATAAAACAAAACACTAATTCCAAAGCACTCTTCTTCGGTCAATCTTTCATAATCAGTCTGTATATTATTGTTTTCTTGTGTCTTTATTATTACAACTGTATTTTGTTTTAGCACAACTGTCAATCAGCATTTTAGCACAAAACAAAAATACATATTTTACTGTACTGTATGCTTTTACCATCAAAATCTGTTTAAAGAATTAATAGTAATGGGATAATCTATGGGACATTCAAACCCTTTGGAAACAACTGTCTTGAAAAATTCAAATTGCAATTGTGCCAAAACTAATGGTATAAGACCTTTCTTCTCTGCTTATATAAATCATTAGTTTTTTGCAAAAAACAGCTCTACAGCTTAAAAACTAACTGAGCTACATTTTTTCAGTTTTTCCGGATGTTCTACATTATTATGAATGGTCGGGTTAACCTAAAGTCAGTTTTGTTTAAGCTTTAATTTTCTACTGTAAATAACTGAAAATTATGTAATAAATAATCAAAAGACAAGAGTAAAACAACGTTTAAAATAATTTTTAAAGTATTTTATTTACAGTTATAGCCCTTTAGATCTAAATTGTGTATTATCAGTTGCCTAAAAATCTAAAAATTAGTGGCTCCATTTTACACATTTTACGTGAAGGGATGCTAGCTTTTGACAAGTTTTTATCAGCTGTCCATACTGATTTATTTCTATACTGTGTTCTAACTAAAAAAAGGTTTTCGACTTTGCCCCCCTTACATCTATACTTGCCCCTTCTGAGTCTTACGTGCTTACTAAAGGCAGTAATGAGTAGGTCATTTCTAGGTTCTCCCTAGGGTAAGTACTGATATTTTGGAAATCCAAATCCTATTTAGCACGAAAATGTCCCCTATCTTTTTTCAAGATTAGATGCTCGGTGTTGACCGCGGCGCGTTATTGTCCCACAACCTCTATTTACTTATCACATTACGAGTCTGTAATTTAATATTTTTTATTCGCCTTATTAATAATAAACCCAGGAAAAAGCAATGACGACGATTAAGACTATAAGAGATATATTAAGACGAGATTTGCAGAGGTTGTGCTGAAGATGAGCAAACTCCTCTTTATATTCTCTGTTACTGCCCTGCATTTGCAGGCATCAGAGATTTATACCTGGGCTCTCGATATCTGAAGCCCAGTGCTATCGAGAAGGCTCTTGCAGACAAGGTACTGAGCTTCATTAGAGGCACAGGGCTACTGCAGTAGTACTATTCCGAGAGGTAGCACACAATGGGCGTAGGCCTCGGTGTGAGGCTCGCGCTTCGGGCCCCTCTTCTTAAAAAAAAGACTACAAGACTAACGTTTCTAATCTCGTTTTTTATGATTTATTTTTTAATATGCTGTAGATTGTCAATTAGTTAACCTCGACAATTTAATCTCTATAAAAATTCTCAAAAACCAAGCAATGAACATAAACTATGTATATAGGACTATTATAGAAAAATAGTTATTATTTTATAAGACGATAAAATTAAAGTCAATCCTTGAAGTTTTCATTGAAGCGGAATGGGCAAAGTTATTAGCCACAGTCGTAGTAGATAAATATAAATAAAATCCTAAAATTTTTTAAGAATTGGGATATCTCGAATGAATATTTCCATATTAAAAGTACCTAAACAAAGCGCCTCGCTGGACCGAGCCTCGGCAGACCGTAATTGACAACATATCAATAATATCATGACACGGCCCTGTAGTATTACGTAAACCTTTTTTAATTTTTTTGGAAAATTATATGGATTAAAAACATGTGAGCTATATTAACTTATAGAACACGATGTATATGTTGTTTTCTTTTCCCCTTTTATATTTTCTGGAAAATTTGTTTTATCATGGAGTCAGGAAAATATTGTATAAATTAAAAGTAATAGCTATATTGTTTTAAGAACGTTTTAGGGACGGCCGTCTCCATCTTCAAGTTTTATTTTATCGTAATTACGAGTAATTACATGGTTATAACAGGAACTGTGTTCGGCTAAAAATGGAATTTTGGTCGCACACAGTTCTCACGCGATATTTATTACATTAGTTTCGACTAATGCAAAGTCGACATAATCGACAATCGACTATGTGTTGTGTCAAATACGTTAAAGACAATCTCCTGAGTATACAAAATTATGTTATACAAGTTTTTGTTGAACAACTATCCCTGAATTTTCAAAATATTTGAATTAGTCCATTATTAACCTAGGTCAGTAACAGAAAAAATTATTAACTATTAGCAGAGAAATTCGACTTCTCAATTGGCTAGGAGTCGCAATAATGGTCAACTTTATAGCTAGTAGTAGATAAAAACAAATTTTCCAGAAAAAAAACACGATGTTGGATAGTGATTTTTATAGTTGCCCATTGTTGAAAAATTTGACCTTTTCAACAAAGAAACCTAATAAAACGTATCCAAAAATTGGAAATTATGCTTGAAAAAATATAGGACAAACCTTATTTCTTTTATACGCGTCAGTTGACGAAAAAGTAACAAAAGAGTGATTAATTAAAATGGCAGATAAATCTTCCAATGTTGCAAATTTTCGATTATTTGCATTGATATTTTCCTTATGAACAGAGTTTCATTTGCTTTTTTTGTTAAACCTTTCTGAAGAAAAATGACTGATGGCTAACAGTCAATGCACGACCTTGGACATACACAATATACAGAATCAACAACTGTATAGCGCAAATTTAAATAAATTATAACATCATTTTTTGATATCTATCAATAAATTAATTAAAAAAATAATTTGTTTTTGTTTCGTTTTAGTAATTTATGTTTTACTTTTATTGTAAATATACGCCCCCTCTTTCGATTTACGTTTTTTTTATTTTTGCATATATTCTAGATACAAGAGAGTCCGAGTAGAGTCCCAGAGATAGTCGAGTAGAGTCCGAAGGGGATTAGCACAGGTAGCCGAAGCTTATCAACTCAGGTAGCCATAACAAAAATGAAAATAATAAAACTATCTGTACAAAAAATTTTAGGACAAGTAAGTTTTTTTAGTGTGATAATTATGTTAGGTAGTTTTCATTTAATGTATTATTAAGTTTAAAAAAATCAAAGTTAACACAATAATATGTCTTAATTGTCTAATTTTTTAAATAATCTGAAGCCATAATGTATTGAACAACTCTTCCAAAATAAAATACAAATTGTTTTTGTTATGAGTACTCGCAAAAATTTAGTCTGGTTAGCAAAATAATTTTTTGGATCATGGCAAAGAAATAAGCAGAAGACTTCCATCGGTATGATGAAAATCTACAACTAATGACGATCAGCTGGTATAGTTTATTCCACAAAATCATTTTCAATTAGTAGTTACTGCTAAACTAGAAAAAAAAAATTGTTAAACGGTAGAGATTTGATCATTTTTAACATTATTTAATTTTTAATTTGTCCTAACATTTTATGGACACCGAAGGTAAATATTCTCATTTAAAAATTGATACCAACTCTTACGGGCTAATTCTAAGTCAAATCCTTCGGTAGCCCGTCAGATGACAACAGAACAAGGGAAGGAGAGAGAACGCCTACTTCACTTTGGAAAGTGGAAGACAGTTTTGACAAAATCTTTCTTTTACCAATTTATTTAAACTAAAATCCAGACGTTTTTGATATGTACTATTTACATTTTATTTATTTATACCTAGTACTACAACATACTCATACTGTAATGTGCACTACAAAATAATAAAAAATTAAGGAAAAACACATTAATTTTTATTGTTAAATTATTAATTGTTTAAATAAATTATTTTTTTAGAACTTTTTTAAAAAACTGTAATTAGCATTTCAACATGTATTACTTGAATTAACTAAAAATGTTGTAGGTTTGGCGAAAATCATAGATAAAATTCGAAAATGTTATTTTTTTTATTAAAAATTTGTAAAGTTAAAATTAAAACAATTTGTACAGCAACATTTCTCTTAAAAAGCTTGTTTTCTAAAAAAATCAAGAAAAAAATTCACATAAAAACAAAAATATTGCTACAGTTATCTTAAAAATTTAAACAAATAAAAAAATTTTAAGCATCGCCTCAGGTAGTATCTTCCTAGCCATTTAATGCCTATATTTTGTTTTTTCAAAATTCTTCATAGTTTAGCCAAAAATTGGCCCGTTCCATACATTTGGTCCACCTTGTATAATATTTTTACCAATGTGATTTTTTAACATTTTTCCAACTAGGTTTGTACGCTTGGTGAGTTCTATATACAATGGAGGAATAAATAAATAAGACTTATTTATTTATTCCTCCACGTTATATACATTCAATATCCCGTTTATATTAAACAACCCACGCTTGCGCTTCCCGTAAAATTTCCACACCATTGACTGGCATTTAGCTCATGTTTAGAATATTAAAGAGCGGCAAAAACTCCACGTTTCTGCATAGTCCTAATAATTACTTCAACTGTACTAAAAAAAAAAATTTAAAAATTTGTAGATTTTAGACATCTCAAAGCAAATTTTTGTTTCTGAACCAGACCAATTGGCGCATGCAAAAATCATTCAAAAATGACCAAAAATATGATTAATATATAAAGGAAGCAAAAATTATAAATTATTCTTATTCAAATTTCTCGGTTTTAAAATATAAACTGTTTTGTCTGAAGAGGTTTAAAATTAGAATAAGAATTATTGTCAAAAAATTAAAGCAATTAAAAGCGATGTCTCTGGCTATGTTATCAAGCTTGTCATCTAATAAAATTTGGTAAAATTTTATAACATTTGTAATATGTATAATCATTTTGTAGAAATCAAAAATCGTTTTTTTATTATTTTTTTTTGAAGAATTTGTCGTAAAAACTTATATGACTGTTGCACTCTCTTTTTTATATAATTTTATTTTTCATTCGATAGATTTCATTTTAATTATTCTTTATTCTAGTCAGAGAGGGCGCTACATGGTCCTGAAGATTATTATACTTTTTGCTAAAATATATAAAAAAATTATCAGTTTTAAGTTTCGATTTTAAGTCGAGTTTTAGGTTTGGATTTAAATCCCGAGTTGCTTCGTATAAAGTTTGACGGGAGATTTTGGCGATTCCGCGAGTTTTTTTTTTTTTATTTTCTTTCATTGTGCGTGTGTTAAATTCTTCTTATTTTTTGTTTGTTTGTTCCTTTGTCTTTTCGACCCCCCTTTTTGGTGACACCCCGCTCAAACACACGGTTCAAGGTAAGAAGTTATTTTTCTTCTTGCATGTACTAGCTCGATTTTAGTGATTTTTTTCGCCTCAAAACAATAACCGTTTACAGAATTAAATTACCTTTCAAATGAGAGGTCACTATTGCTATTTGAAATTTTTGAGATGGGGGCTGTCGGGACAAGAGGGATGATATGAAAAAGACAAATTACAGCGCAAAGGTTGGCTCTCTTAAAACAAAAATTAACTTGTCCGAGGGAAATTGCGAAAACATAAAAATAATCCCAAACCTCAAGTGTGGCATTATTTTCATAAAAAAAAATGTTTTTACAAGTGACTGTATTTATCATTGCAGATATTCCGGCTTTAGAAGGTTTTTTACAACTGCCACAATAGATTGTACGGATGAAAATCTTGCCAAAACATCAAGGATTCGCTTGGTAAAAGATCAAAAATTCGTATCGTGAAATAAAAAGATATGTTTATTCAAAGGCAGTACATTTCAATTTTAGTTGATAATTTCTCAATTAAAATATTTTTTTTAAGTTATTTCATTGAAATTACTTAATTTTTTCAACATGAACTTGTTGTACACATTGTATTTTACTTACCAAAACAAATCTGTAATTTACACCTGATAGTTTACGAGTAATTTGTGCTTATCATTAGAAGCGCACCAGAAAAAAACTATGCATATTTCTGACTTTAAGCCCTTATATCTTTTGTCGAATCAAAGCACAAGGTGGTCGTAAAAAGGGAATTTAAACATTCAGGGAACTCAGAAATTGCTTTTATTCGATTCGGAATTAATGAGATTCTCTTATTACTTAATACATGGGACATAATTTCGTTTAATCCAAACTGGCATTTGCTTTAATTAAAATTAATATTGTGCGTTTTAAATTAAAACCTTAGAGCTCTGCCTAGAACTAGACTAGAATATTTTAATTACTAAATACCTATGAAGGTAAAAATTATTCACTTCGTCAATTTGTTTATTTGCATAAATTTTTTGTTGTTCTCGTTATTAATGCATTTTGACAATAGTGGAGTAAAAAATGGCATTTCTTGTGTCAAATTAGATCTTGACTTTGTTTCTAATGAAATTCCGTCAATAGATATTTTGGGCTGCAGTTGCGAATTTCTTCATCTTTTCACTTATATAAACTGCTCCACAAAAGTTAAGGAATTGTGCAATAACTTCAAAAATTCAAAGAAACACCCATTGCATTGTTTAACAAACTATGTATTTTAACAACCTATTACCTGTAAAACATAATCTACAAAAAAATAATAAATTTCCGTAAATTTCTAAAATAAAATAAAAATTTTGTAAACACACCAAAAACACTTTTTTAAAAACTCACCCAAATCTCAGTTTTAATTCCAAATATGCCTACTCTAAACATCAACGACTGCCTGTCAACGCCTACATACTTTCAATTAAATTATTAAATTGATTTTCCTCAATTTGGGCCCACAATTGTGGGTGAACTACCCTTAACCCTCGAAGAGTTTGAGGTTGGGGTTGATAAGATCTAATGCTTTCCGAAGCATGTCTCAGCTGTCTTCAATAGGGTTAACATCGGGAGACAGCGGTAGCAACTGTAAGGAACAGATCTCGTGAGCTTCAAGTGCATTTTCACAATTTCAGCGCGGTGCGGCCGAGCATTGTCTTCCAAAAAA
The DNA here is from genome assembly GCA_029207805.1 of Tribolium confusum. Classification (NCBI taxonomy): domain Eukaryota; kingdom Metazoa; phylum Arthropoda; class Insecta; order Coleoptera; family Tenebrionidae; genus Tribolium; species Tribolium confusum. The sequence goes on from JALGAY010000004.1 coordinate 7,598,348, forward strand.
CAATTTTTTTTTGCAATTAGCAGTATGAAACAAAGGTAGCACATTGCTGAAATTGTGATCCACGTAAATACGTGCGGTAATAATGCCTTCAAGTACCAATAAGTCGGTACGATCATTAAAACAAATGCCACTCCAAACCGAAATTGTACCTCTACGGAAAGGGTGAATATCATGGACAGAACGACAATGTCTTGGTTCCCTTGGCCTAGTGTAGACTCGTAAACGACGATTATCAGAATATCGGCTAAACCGGGACTTATCAGTAAAAAGTACAGAGGTCCATTCTTTGCGTCAATAAAGATGTGCTGTATCCTATTGCAGTCTTTGTCATTAATGTTCCGGAGATAATGGAACAATTTGTAAAGAACGTCGTGCATTCAGATGAACTTCTCCAAGTCATTTTTGAATCGTTTTTTTTAACACATTAGTTTCTGTGGCATGGAATAGTCATCTCTTAGCATCTGGCAGGTTCTAAAAGGCTGTCTTCGCGCTGAAACGCTGAACCGATCTGGGACTAAAGTCGTAAACCGTGGACGTCTATTGCTTGAGCTCTCTGCTACACTTCCTGTCTTGCTATATCCATGAACAAGTCGTGAAATGACACTTTTGCTAACATGAAAGTGGTTGGCTGTCATAAACGTAGGGCTTGGATTAATTAATTAATTGTATTAAAACGTCTTTAACGTCATACCAGAGACAAGTTAATTTTAGAAAGAGTGCTAGATGTAGTGGTTGTCTCTGGTAGTGGTAATTGGCGATTTTCGCGAAGTGGGCGACATCTGTTGGTTCCAATTTGATACATTGTATCAGTGAACAACATCGTAAAAGCTTGTGTTTTCTAGTGTGTTTTAAGGTTTTCTGCGTTTAATTTAAAGAAAAAGTGTTTCAGGAAGAGAAAAATTATCAAAGTGTGTTTGGGTGGCCTTATCTTCTGTTAATGAATATCTTTGTAGGGCTTTTATCGATACTGACCTTGAGAAACAAGTTGATGATTTATTGAGGCTTTATTGCCTCTTGATTTCTAACATCTACATTTTGTTCAAATACATCTTGATTTTGTTGCTCTCAGAAATTCAAAATAATTTTATTTTCTCTTTTTTTTATTAATCTTAAAATAAACAAATTACAAGGATGCATTTTTTTCAAACAAACGCGTTTACCATTTAGATTTACGAACTATAATCTTTTTCAAAGTCTTGTGTAATAACGAAAGTGACAAATTTTGGAAAAGCACCATACCTTTCTTCAGTCGTCTTCTTTGTGTTACAACATTTGCTGATAATTAAATATGAACAAAACGGGCAAAACCTACACGCATCACATGTAAACCAATATAAAGAGCATTTGTTGTTTACTGCTACAACCGCCATTTTGTCAGTTTAAGCGCTCTCTTGAGGATCTCGAATAATCGCCAAATGACGGATCATGACTGGTCCGTGATTAACAATCAATACTTTTTCGCTGATTTTTTTGGTTTGCATATCTTAATTGAATTCTAGAGAAAATATAATCACAAACAAAAATATGATTACACCGAAGTAACGATGCTAATGTAAAATTTGTTTTTGGAACACAACTACTTACTAAAATTGATTTTTTATTTTGTGATATTAAACCGTTATACATTTTTAAATTTTATAAATAATAAAGTTTAAATTGGGCCAGTTTTCTTATCTTACTCTATTGTAATTAGGACAATAGTTTATATTTAGTTATAATTTTCACTGAACATATAAATAATAGGTAATAGTTTTTTTTCAACTTATGTTTTTACCTTTTTAGATATCAATTGTTATCTACTTTCACTAACATAACGCCGTAAGTCCCGGTTTAATGAAACATTAGAAAGTACTTAAGTAGACATTTATAATTTTATTAAACATTAATAAAGGCAGTAAAAATGAGAGTTATTTTCAATTACAATTTACAGACTCAAACTATAAAAATGGATTCAATAGAAGCTGCAAACAAAAAAAAAACGGAAAGAAAAATCTGTATGTGTTGTCATAGTTTGTGGTTTCAATCTCGAGTGTTGTCTGAATTGTGGTTGCCATCATTGGTTGTTAAAATTTGTAGTGTTGTCTTAATTAGGTAGTCTTTATTCGGTTGCCTTTATTAGATTGTCTTCACTTTTTTTTTTAATTTTTAATAAAAAAAATGTATTTTTAAATCAACGAAATATGTACTAAAGGGAATGATTTTAACATTCATAGCTATTCTCTTCTACATTTTTTTTATTGATGTAATTCTGTTTTGTTCAAAATTTTCTAAATATCTGATGCTAACCTTCCCTACATCAGACATATGAAGACCCATTAAAATTTTCTTTAAACCCTTTATTTCGTTTCCCACAGATTCAAATGCTTGATAGTATTTTTTCTCTATTCGCTGTGAGCGAAGGCATGGTAGGGGAAATGAAATCGACCGAAGCGCTTGCAGTGGTCACGTTTAGCAATTCGGGAGGCTATTATAGTCGATACTGTATGTAAACATTTGTTTGTTTTAGTTTTGTTCATTCTTTAAAATGTTTACTCTTGTTTAAAAAACGTTTTTGATAGAAGGTTATTTTCCTGTAAAATTTAATAGTATAATAGACTCAAAAGCTATAAAATCATAAAGATGACCAGTTTTAATAACACGTTTTGAACTAGTTGAAACAGATTTTGTGGTAACAACATTTTTAATCAATTGGTAATTCCCTTTTGTACTCTATTTGCTAACTTAATTTTTGACTAAAATACATTTACTATTTCAATGACATCTTTTAATATTGAAGTGCGACTTTGCAATTTAAAATCTGCAGGCTTCAAAAAAAAAAAAATTTTTTTTGCGTTTTACTAAAGTTGTTCAAAACTCTATGCTTAACATTATTATTTTAATACCAATACTTTTCGCAAAATTGTTGGCATTAAATTTATGTCTTGTTATCTCTCCCAAGGTGGTTAAATTTTTTTGTAATTAGACCATACAACTTTCATAACAGCCAAGTGATCAGACTAACTCTGCTTCCTGCCAATAAGCTGGCAATTTTCGCGTTGAAAAAATTCGTGAAACATAATACACTATAGTAGCCTTGACTTAGAAGTCTGCTATACACCGCTTTTATTATTATTATACGTATTACATGGTAATTATCATTAATTACGTATTATATGTATAAAATATACGTACTATCGTACTATTCTTAAACTATTTAACACTAATGACTCTACCTAGTTTAAATCTAGATTTTATAACTCGAAAAATTTGTAAATATGTATACACGACACCTTTATCCACTCACCCCTTCAAATAAGTAAGACCGATCTTATAGCTTACTTGTGCTTTATTGTGTATCGGTACTGAAAAGCAGTTTTTAGTACTTACGAGGCAAAGTGGTCGATAGTCGATAGTGCTCTTTGGTGATCCAGCACCTCTAAGTTCTGGAAAACACTGAATCAGCTTGGAGATAAACGGATAACCCTCCAAAGCTCTGGAGCCTCCGTCGAAACATTTGGCTTAACATAAAAAAACACAAATATTTATTTACAGAATTAAAAAACAGTTACTAAAAATTACCTAGTGCTTTCCCGGTACTGTTTAACAAAGTATAATAAACACTTAACACTTAAAAAAATGAACAAATAACACTTTTATATATAAAAAAGTGTTTTTTTTTAAATTCTGATAATAGAAACTGGTGGGAAATACATTTCTTTATCAATTTTTTTTAAGACGCCCGTCCCAAAATGCTAACGGTAAATTTGAAGTTGGCTCAAATCTAGAGATGACGTGTAGTAAAATTAGAGAGAACGTAAAGTAAAATTAAAGGAGACAGGCGGCATTCGGCATTACCGAAAGTGATTGACAGGCACCATAAAGTTATTAGGTAGGTACTTATAATGAGGGTCGCTCAACCAGTTTGGGTAAATTTCTCGGACTTACCTACTTTTTGTAATCTTGCATCTGTTAAAACAGAAAATAATAATCGAGTAATAATAAAAAATTATTAATGTATAAAAACGTATTTAGTAACAAAATATTACATTGTCAGTATTTTATCGGTAGCAATAGTATGTAATTATGTAATTATAATAATAAAGGACGGTTTACAGAACTTGAGAATTAAGTGCGATTAAACAGTTAAATCAATAAAAGAGGTATTGGTCGATTGCGCGCCGACTAATCCTAAAAAAAAAACACGATACGATTGAGGACTAAAAAAATTAGGATTCCCAAAACATCGGTACCTTGTGGAGAAATGCAAAATACTTTTCCGGCTTCATTTACTACACCTGAATAATGAAAGATAGATTTCTGTTTATTATAGATACCTACTCATGATACAAAGTGATATAAAAATAAGAAATAAAATTCATATTTTCTAAGTTAATGGTTTTTTTAGAAAAACGCCAGGACTGGTCGATTTTATTTTTTTATTGCGCACGTTTTTTACTTGTTTCCAAATTTTTTTTGGCCAACTGGTTTTTTGCTGTGACGTTTTTCTTATCGATATATAAAAATAAATATATAATCTATGTTAGAATTAGGTATATATATATATAAATATATAATCGTGGTTTTTTTGTAAATAGCAACCTCTATTTTTGGAGTTGAATATTGTAACTACTTTTTTTTCTGCGTTTTGCAATATAACATTTGTAGGGTCTAAAATAAAAAGTAATTTTAAATAATTTAACTAATTTAAATATTTTATTATTTTTAAAAAAATAGACGTAATTTTTAATAGAATTATTGAATTACTGAACTAAATGTTCAAATTGACGTCCTTCTGTTTCTTGGTAATAATACAACTACTTTTCGAACTCCGTTAGCACATTATTTCCCATTTTTTGAACTAATTAAGTGGTACTGATTTGTAATTCTTTTTCTTAAAAAACCAAAAATAAGGGTTGCTATTTAAAAAAATAACAATTAAGTCACAGCAAAAAACAGTTGGCCAAAAAAATTTGGAAACAAGTGAAAAACGTGCACAATAAAAAATAAAATCGATTTGTTTTGGCGTTTTTCTAAAAAAACATTAACTTAGAAAATATGAATTTTATTCCATACTTTTATGTAATAAAAGTATCTAGTATCTTCAGTTTTTTTAATTGTGTGATGATTTTATGAAAAGCTGTTTATTCGAACTCTATGCGAACGAGTGAAACATATGGGGTGGCCCACCGAAAAGTTTACACCCAAACTTTATTTGCAGAGTATCTCTTGCAAATTACTTGACTGCGGCGCGCAATTTATCCGTGCTCATTGTAGTACCAGAGTAGTACATCTCTATATAATTTTTATAACTGACAATTCAACTCATATTTTTTCGACAAATAAAATGTACTTGTTTTGACATAATTATGAGACAAAATTTTTATATGTATCGAAATTTTCCGGCAATTCCATACCTACCATTGATAATTCATGAAAAGAATTTTTATAATGCTTACAAATCGTTTTGAAAAGCGCATTTTGACATCCTAGGTGGGCAAAATATAAACATTTTAAATTTTGCTGTTGTTTTAGAAAAAAAATTATAAATTTTAATATTGATAGTTATTTCCTTATTTTGATTTAATTTTAGAGCGAATCCACTGTAATTTCATAACTGTATTATATATTAATATTATATTTTATATATTACTTATAATATACATATATGTAATATTATAATATTACATAAAAAATTTAAATTTAATTATATTAATTTATTTATATAATTAATTATATTTAATTTGTTACGATTATTTATTCTACAAAGTTTCGTAAAATCACTATCTCGTCAAAAACCTTTGGATTTCACATTTTCAGTCTCAGCTCATTCCTTTCTCGATTCCTTTCGTAGTGGTTACTGGTTTACTACAACATCTGTTGATACCGCACCCGCAGCTATGTAGAAAGAGAGGCTGTGAAGAGAGATAGATAAAATCGGTGTCGTTCCTAAATTTCAAAAGTTTAGCACTAATAGCTCATTAACTATAAGTCAAAAATCAAATTACTTTTTTTTTACAAGTTTCTAAAAATATAATAAAATCATGTATCGTATTAAAAAATAAAATATATATTTTTTTAATTAAAAAAAAATCAAAACTTAATGAATAAAACTGTTTTCTTAAATTTTAATACGATAGCTGACTTCAGAATTACAAGTATTTTAATCCTGTGAAAACCGCATTTAAAAATGATAAAGCATTTTTGAGTTATTAGTGCTAAACTTTAACATTGATTTCGCCTATGCCGTGTAAAGCGTGTCGGGCCCCTTTTAATAAAAACCTCAAAACTTTTTTTTTTAAAGTAAACGAAAAGTAATGAAATTAAAGGCTAAAGAGCTAAGACAATAAGGTTTATTGTTTAAATTTCTGAAAATTTTTAAATTTTTATTACTCATGTTAGCAAGTTCTAAACGCGATTTATCCAGTGATAGGTGATCTAATTTGTAGCAGTTTTAAAACCAAGGGGTGTTTAAGTGATTGCTGTAAATATTTATATAATCTGGAATTAATGTCTTGTACATATATTTTGTAAATGATGTATTTTCGTATACCTGACAAGGTTGTACCGGGTGAATCAAGTTTTACCCGCACCCATTTCTAATTAAGCAAAAATTCTAAAAAAAATTGTACGTGATATTTCAAATAGAAAAAGATTTTCTCCAAATTTCAAATTGTTTATTTGTACGGTTACTTTTTTCACTTTTGCTGATATGATTATAAATTAACTTTTACGATTTTTTGTGAACGGGTGTATTTTGATACAAAGCATCAAAGTGGTTAATTAAATTTTTAAGCAAATATGTCATTTGTTTTTAATTAACATTTTGATATTGAAACACATACTTTCTTATAATTTATGAGAGTATCGTAAATTTTATTCAAAAAAGACCCCACTAGAGTGGTGGTTTCTTGAACTTTAATGGTATATGTCATAAAATTGGCATACCGCTATTGTGAAGACTTGAAGGTCAAGACAGCTGGTAAAAAATTGGCAGATCATAAATCTACTTCAATTGTTAAGGTTTTAGCAGGGGATTTAACTCTAACTTATCATGTCATAAATTAAAATAAAATATTTGATAAATAATATAAAATGAGTTTTAGTCAAAGTTCAGCATTTTTTTAAATAATAAACAGTATTGTGCTTATATAATTTTTGCAGGTGTCAGTTTTATTCCAGGACTAGTTTTTTGTTTCCATTGTCGTATGACATCGTCTATAAATATGTTAAATAGAGTTGGTGGGAGACTGCACCCTTGTCTGACGCCTCTGTTGATTGTTATTGGCTTTGTTCTGTCTTTTCCAGTCTTTATTATTATTTCTATATTACAATACAGATCTTTTATCATTTCTATTAGGTGTTTGGGATAACCTCGTCTATCCATAATTTTCCAAAGTGTCGTTCTGTTTATCCGAAGGGATTTTCATAATCAAAAAAGGCGATATAAGTTTCTAGGTACTAGTTTCTATTGTATTTCTAAATACAATCTTTCTACAATCATTAGAAAAGCCAGAGTAGAATACGAACATTGTCTTATTGACAAAAAAGTTGTTAAATGTTTTTATAAATATGTTAAGGCTAGTATTTCTGGTTCGGTTAAGACGCCTAGAATTAGGGATAGTGGTGGTAATATTGCTATAGATTTTAGATGATGCTGGAGCCGCTAATGATTTTACAGCTAGTTTCGCAAGTATTTATATAAACAAACTATTATCGCAGTATGGATACAAGTACCACCAAATTTATACAGTCTTTGTAATGTCAACTTTTCTGAAAATTTTATACTGGCAAAACTTCAAAAATTAGGTGTTACGAAATCTCCCGGACCTGATAATATTACCTCTAGTATTTTAAAAAATTGTGCAAAGCATTTCATCAAACCATTAACTGTATTAATGAAGCAATCTTTTGAGTTCGCCACATGACTGGAAGACCACAGTCGTTAGACCTTATATACAAAAAAAGTAATAAATTTGATGCATCTAATTATAGGCCTATAAGTTTGACTTCTCTAGTTGTGAAAGTTATGGAAGCCGTAGTATCTCAATTGTCATCGTGTAATACCTCAGTCAGCACGGTTTTGTGCCACCTAAATCGACTGTTACCAATTTATTTTGTTCTTTTAAAGACTGGACCAAGAAACTAGATGCTGGTGGCGTACTTAGACTTCTCGAAGACTTTTGACAAAGTACCTAAATGACGTCTCCTTTATAAATTCAAGCATGAATTGCCAAGCAATCTGCTCAGATGGATAGACGCTTTCTAAGCAATGGTACATTTAAAGTCAAAGTCAGCAACTCAGTCAATGCAGTGCACCAAAAAATGTCTTATGTGGTGTTCCACAAGGCTCTGCTCTTGGTCCTTTACTATTCTTAATCCACAGTGCTGACATTCCGAGCTAATTAAAATTACAGTGTGTAATGTATTCCGATGACATTAAGATCTACAATAACAGCTGCTAATTAAAAATTTAGCCTCTGATTTTTGAATAGTCTCGACTGCTTCTTCTTTCACTCAATGGCGATAAAAATCCTAAATCAGTTTATAAATTGAACGGTGCCAATTTGACAATAACACAGTTTTGTGTCGATCTGGGAGTGCTCGTAACATGTTTTCTTTCATAGTCTGAACATATTTCAAGAGTTACCAAGAAGGCCAAAATTCTTTATATTCTAAATAAGACCTTTACTATCTGATCTACCATCTGATTTTTTGTGAAATCTTAAAAAATATTCGTTTGACCATTTAGATTTTTACTTAGACCACTTTATTTAGAGTGTGAGTACTTGTACAGAAACCAAATATTCTACTTTTAGAGGGTGTTCAGAGTCAAACTACTAGACTGTTTTTGGCCCCGATTATTCTAGGCGTCTATCCGTAATGAATTTGCCACCACTGTCAGAGAGACTTATGTAAGGTGACTTAATCACTGTTTTTCAAGATTTCAATAACCCATATTTTTCTATCATTCACATTTTTTCCAAATGGTCGCACCAGAGGTCACTGTTTCAAGTTGGCTAAAAGAAAATTTCAAACTAAGATCAAACAATCATTCATTCCTAATTCAATCTTCGGCAAGTGGATTTCTTTGCTCCCCAACCTTGTCTTAAGTAATTTTACTTTGTGTTTTAAAACAAAATATAATGACTACTGATGGAGCTTCCAACTGAAGGAACAATATCTCAATATGAGCGCAGGCTTAACAGGCTACGGTTTCAGGTCGACCGCATTTAATAAGTAATAATAATAATTCTTTCAAACTTTGTCTTTTTTGTCTACATGGGTCTTGATAACTTTATCGGTTTTTTATAATATCCTAGTTTAGACTGGGACATTTAGACACCAATTATTATTAACATATTTATTATTAAAATAATTGCAGAACATTCTCCGTTCTCGTCTCGACTACAATTCTACCTATTCTTACAGAATTTTTTCTTTCACCACAGCTTATACCGGTAATATGTATCTATCAAAGAGATCTAAGTGTTAAAACCAACTTAAAAAAGGAACCAGACCCAGAAAACCACAAATTTAAAAATATAGTACAGTTTAAAATAATCACAAAGAAAAAACTATGACATATATTCTCGCTGCTCCAGTGATTTTAATAAAAGCGTTCCTTTCTTTTTATTTTAAACAATGGAGATTGCCTTCCATTTTCCCTAATTTTGTAGGGAGCGAATTCCACTTAGAAATTGATTTCTACTACTTGATTTCTGTGATGCTGTAGAAGGTTAATATTTTTTCGTATTTTTTATTTTAATTACGTATATTTTTTCCAGTTTCGATTTTTTTCTCTTTTTTTGAGAAAATCCATGTCCTGTTCTTTTATTTTTAGTTTAAGATAATGACTGTCGATCCGAGGGTGCGCCACCCTACTTCTTCGGTGTTTTAAAAACATAATATTTCTATTTCTTTTCTCTGCAATTTTTAAGGGAAGAAAATGGAACCTACAAGTAGGATGGACAATACAATTGCGTCTTTGTCTTCGATAATTTATTTTTGTTAATATATCGCAGAATTGTTTATGGTCTTCCGGTGGGACCTAGGTTAAAAATTATTAAAAAATAGATACAAACAATAAAATAGAATATGTTAGAATTTAAAGACATTTAAAATAATAAAAACCTATTTTTTAAATAATTTTTCCAGCTTCTGTGATATTAAAAAAAGCGCCCTTTCTGTTGGTTCAAGATATTGTATTTTATTTTTATAGGTAAAGAATGTATAGTTGGGTGGTATTACGGCGTTTTCTGAGGAAGTTTATGTTTGTAAGTAAATGCTGGATTTGTTTTTTCTCCTCTGGTAGAACCTAAATTGAATTAAATTTTGTAATGAGTGTAACCTAGACTTTATTCATAACAACATGCAAGCAAGAAAAAAAAAAAAACGTCACCAATAGTTAGTGGTTAGTCGACTTTACAAGTGTAAAAGGCACATGCATTAAATGGATTCAATTATTATAATTTACTTTGTTTGTTTGATACAATATGTCTCAACTGGTATTTATAAAAAATGTAACAGTAAAAAAACACTGAACACTTAACAAGAACAACAGGACATTAACGAACAGGAGCAGGTCTGTTGGTCGGTAGCAGCAGCGATAAGGCAGGGAATAAAAATTTAACGGTTGTGTTTATAGTTTTTATTCCAATACTAATTTTAAACTAAAATTTCACAAGATTTTTGTAAAATAAAATAAAAAATTTTGTTTTAGTTACTTAAACATACATTTAATAACAAGTTAATACCATAAACAGATTTTTATTAAATGTAATAAACATGTTTCTCTAGCTAAGTACCCGTCAATTTTTTATTTTTTTGCTATAACACCTTTTGTCTTTTTTACCTTCTCTAACATGATCGATTCACAATGCACAGTAGGGCATTTGCAAGTTCTAGCTCACCAAAACTATTTCTAATTTTTATTATCTTTAAAAAGTGTTGTAATGTTAAAAAAAATTAAAGAAAGTGACTTAAAAATATATTTTAAAAATTTAAACAAAGTATGTATTAAATTTAAAAATAAAAACAGGTAAATGACAACTTGAACTAACAATGTCAAAAGGAGATCGTTCCCATCTTATGGAAATCTAGTGACCACTTATGACAACCTCAGCTTGGGTCTGTTCTTGATCGGAGGCCATGACGCATTAACATCACAAAAAATGACATTGTTAAAATATTAAAAAATACATACAAACAAGCAAACAATAAAATACAATATTTTAGAATTTAAAAACATTTACAATTATAAAAAAACATTTTTTTAAATATGTTTTTCAGCTTCTGTAATATTGAGGAATGGTGTTCTTTCCGATAGTTTCAAAAAATTAATATCTTCTTGTAGATGCTCAATCTCATTTGTTACTGACTTAATATATAGGTGTGCTATTGCGTTACTTACGCATATAGTTGATGTCTGAGTGTATTTTTTTAGATGTTATGTTATTCTTCCAGTGGGAGCTACAAATTGAATTTCATAGTTAGTGGTAAGCTAGACTTCATCCATTACAACATGAAACAAAAAAAAAGGTTAGTCTACTTTGCAATGCATGCAATACAACTATATATAACTATAGTGTTATTTTTCCATCAGCTGATATCTTCACAACTCCTACTTGAAAATCTAAGTTGACCGCTTCCACTTTCCTCAACTTTAACAATGGTATTTGCTTGTTGTGTTTAGAGTTGTGATAAAATCATAAGTTTGTCTAAATAAAAATTTAAGAAGTCACCCGTTATGCTTATTTTTTACATTTTCTTATCGATAAAAAAAAATCAAAATTGTTGTGTATACTTTATTAAAGACAAGAGGAAAAAGTATTAATAAAACATGAGTTACAAACTGTATAACAATAAAGATATAAAAAATCGTACATAATCGTTGCAAAAAAACAAAAATCGACGTAACCAATTACAAGATAGTTATTGGCATTTTAAAACTTAAAAATAAAGCATACTTTTTTGTATAACAATAAACTATTTACAGAGTAAAATTCGAAAATGACAGCCAGTGTCTGAAACAAATAAGCATTTTCGAAAAACCATTACTAAAATTCTTTAAACTGCCTTTTGGATACTAAACTTTGGCAGACACAGCCCAAATTTAGTTTCAATTCCTGAGAAAACTGCTAGGGAGACTGAGTACCCACCAACATGATCCAGATTCTGTGACTTGGGAGAATCCCCACCGAGTGTTGTAACCTTCATTTCTGACCCTGCAGGTCTCCTAAACAACAAAAATTAAATCAAATCTCTCAAAAATACAAAACACTCACTAAAAGTGGACTTAACAGCTTTCTTAGTAAATCGGCGACGTTTCGAATTTCATTTAAATATCTTTTCAAGGCATTTTAACTATCATCGCAAAAATTAACAAAAACATCGCGTTTTCAACTTAAGTGAATTAACTAAAATATTAAATACCGTTTGTTGCAAACCCAAAAAATATAATTTCTTTTTATATATTTTTAATAAATATATACATTTTTGTTTGTATTTGAGCTTTCCCAGGTTTTGAAAAGTAATTAATCTTATTAATTAGAGTTCGTGCAGTCAGTATTATTGACAAATCAACATTTTCAACAATTTTCAATCTTTAACATTTGAATGAATCAAAATTCTCATTCTATGATCAACAACAATTTCACATTTAGTCGAAGCTTTACTGTAAATAAAGCAAAAATACGACAATTTTTAATAGTTATTTATGATATTAGTGTTAAAAGTAATGTTAAAAACACGTATATCATACACTATTTTTTCTACAAAACAATCGGAAGAACTTAACACTCAATAAAAATAAGAAATCAAAAAATAATACCACACAGATCGCAATGTTTATTAACCAAAATTTTCGTAGCAACCAGTTACTTTTAACAGTTTTGTAGAAAAAAATTATTTAACTAGAATACTGTCTAATAAAACTTAATCACGATAGGTAGTGAAGTATGCCTACTGGAAAAACCACGATAAAAAAATGTTTGCAATTATGTACAATATAACTTCTTCAACTATTGAAATAGCGGTTTCTCAGAAATGGTGCTTCCCATAACAAAAATTTTTTTACGACATTACCTTTTAGGAGACAAATGCGAAAAACCAATGTTTTTACTTATGACTTAGAATAACTTTTTGGCAGAAGTGGGATCAGTAAAAACTTTTGACATGTTATTTGTAAAAGTGTATTTAAAACCTAAACCTATATTTTCGATTCTATACAAATTCTTGTAATGGTACAAATTTTTTTGTCTTTTTTGACTCAATTATGTAATATTCACATATTTAATGTGTTCCAATGGCTCGTTAAATTCTTTACAGTATCAACATGTTTTATCATTTATTGTTTTTAATAGTTTGTGTTTGTAATATTTAGTTGCTAATGACTAGTCTGAGCTGCTATTAGTAATGCCTCTGTTGCTCCTTTTAGTTTGTCTTGCCTTATCTGTTTGAATATGTCTTCTCTGAGTTTGTAACATTTCTCAAATTGTCGATAATATATATTGTCCATAAAGCACTTTCTTTGACCATTCTTACAAAGTAACATAAATATTCAATTTATTTTCGCACTCACGTTGAATCTATTTTACTTTAATGGTTATGTTTTCGTTGGTTACTATGCAATTTGTAAGTTTTATAAAGTCTTGTTTAATTTTTTCTGACTTAAATGTTATTGATTATTTAGTTTTGGTTTAATTGTCTTGACAGATTTATTTGAGGATAAATCATTCTGATTATATCGTCTTCATCTTGCTTTCCTTTTAAATAATAATCTATAAATAAATAATCCTGGTTTCCAAAAATAGCTACTTTAAAGGAATTTTCTACATTTATTATACAAATGATTGTACAGGGTCATTATGATTGTAGTCGAAGTTGGCCATGATTTGCAATATAAAATTTGCCCTGTGCCGCTTTGTTGTTATGTTTATCTATAATCTGACAGTAGCTGCAGTGTATAACTAAGCTGTCAAGAAGCCTAATTCTAAATCAGATTTACGCCGGTGTAATTTGAGTTGCTAGGAGCAACTTTGTAACTTTACTATACTCTTTATATTAGATGGCGTAACTTTGCGCTACTCCGATGGAGTAGCGTAGTGATTTAGAATTCCACAATTTAGAATATAATATTATCTCAGTCTCTGTTGTCATGGTTTTTGTTTCATGTTTAAGTAGAGCGGCAAAAACTAGAGTACTCAGGCACAGCCTGCTTGGACTAGGTACAATCATTTATAATAACTCTTTAGTAGAAAAGAGAACATATAGCCTTGTCGTGTAAAATTGTCCGAAGTATCAGACTGAAAATAAAAATTTTTAGAAATTTTTCTAACCTCACTTTTTGATGTCACCTTGGACGCTCTTACAGCGCTGTACATGATTAATTTTCGACTATTATCGATACTGGTGTTAACATTATTGTAATAGATTACTGATAACAAAATTTGTTAAGGGCCTATTACTACAATAAACAAAAATCATATCAGATAAAAATAAAATTTCGACATGACAGCATTGACAGCTGTTTGTTGTCAAATAAAATTTGACAAGTGGAGGTATGATTGGCGATTTTTGCGAAGTGGGCGACATCTGTTAGTTCCAATTTGAAACACTGTATCAGTGAACAACATCGTAAAAACATGTGTTTTGTAGTGTGTTTTTACGGTTTTTTGCGTTTAATTTAAAGAAAAATTGTTTCAATTGAACTATTTTTGTAAAGTTTAATGCTTGTGTGTACAACATTAAGGGTGACTTATTCAGGGTATCACGATTAATACCTACCTACAAATTCAATTTTATATATCTATTTTTTTTCTTAGGAACAAAATTACCTGTAAAACTTTTTTTTAAAAACAGTTTTTTAGCAGTTCAGGAAGAGAAAAATGATCAAAGTTCGTTTCGGTGGCCTTATCTTCTGTGAAAGAATATTTTTGTTAGACTTATATAGATACTGACTTTGGGACACAAGTTGAAGACTTTACCTTTGTTGCCTCTTGATTTCTAATATCTACATTTTGTTTAAATACATCTTGATTTTGTTGTTCTGGGAAATTCAAAATAATTTCATTTTCTCTATTTTTATCAATCCTAAAATAAGCAAATTACAAGCGATTACAAGTATGCATTTATTTCAAACTTTTTAAAAAAATTTCAATTTGGTTATATTTTTTCCAAATTTTAACTGGTGTTGTCATTGCTTACAAAGTTTTGAATCACTGACAAGGAATGTGTACAGGGAAATGTATTTGTGCCGAGATTTGTGTAATTTGAAGAACACTGTGGGACCGAACAAAATTTTCTAGACTTGGTGGAAATTTTTTATGTATCTGTTACATGGTAGTTCACTAACTGCACTAATTCAATTTTTGGAATAATTACCACTAAGACTACGACACTAAATTATGCATAAAACAGGCGAGACCTACACGCAACACATGTAAACCAATGTAAAAAGCATTTATTGTTCACTACTACAACCGCCATTTTGTGAGTTTAAGCGCCCTCTCGCGGATCTCGAATTTGGTAACTTTTTATCAGTGTTGGCAACGTTGTCATAGATAAAGAAGAACACTGTATTTTTTATTTTTTGAGTTTCGAGCGGGAGCAGATAAAAAAATCACCTGTACGTTCTTCTAAAAAATTTGAAAAATATTCCGAAATACAATTTTTTTTTAAAGTAAACAGAATTTAGGATTACAATGTTTCAATCACAGAGATAAGCTATTGGTTGATAGTTTTTATTTTTTTATCGCATTTAGGGGTATTTTAAAAGGAGTTGTAAGAGGTTGCATTCTGGCGACAAAAATTGAAAGACAAAAAATTTCTATTTTTTATATAAAAAATACAAATATTTCTTACTGGAAAAAACGACAGTCTTATCTAAATTAAATTAATTTACGTAATTGTATTGTTGTAAGGCATTATCGTAAAAAAGAACAAATTAAAACATTAATAGGCCACTTTATCCCATCTCCAAATTGTTCCATCATCACAAACACATAACAAAATATTCGCATCTCGGCTAAGGCTAGTCTGTCGAATTGCTGTGACACATCTATGATGTTGTAAAGTATAACATTTCGCTTGAGCAGGATCATCAACATCCAAATCCCAAACAAAAATTTTTCCTGTTTGATTCCCAAGCGCCAAAATTCTCTGCCAAAAATCCATAGCAAATCTCACAAACCAAATTTCGCACTCTTTATATTCAAATCTATGAATAACGGTCGATGTAGTTTCACCTTTTCTTAAATGATCGTCCTCCAAACGGCCTGGTTTCCAACAAACAATGCTATTTTCACATGATTTACTCAAAACAAAATCACCAAACCATTTCACACAATCAACGTAATTTCTGTGAATATCTCTGGTGGAAAAATCAGGAAAATGCTCTTTCAGTGTATCAAAAGGTCTTGTTGTTCTGTTAGGATTCCACTGGTATGACTGTCTGATAGCTTCCTTCATACTGTCCTTATCCAGTTTCCATAATTTCAACGAATGGTCCATACCACAAGACATAATCCTGTTACCTAATAGATCAAAATCAGCACTTAAAACCTCGTCTCTGTGCCCCTCAACGCCCCCAAAAATCGCAATACAAACATCAGTCTTGATATTCCACAATCTCAATGCGTGGTCTTTGGAAACAGACAGTAATAGATTTGGGTCTCTTGGATGAAATTTAAGCTCGTTGATGGCATGCCCATGCCCTATATAATGCCTGATACAGGTCATTGTTCCCGGATTTAAAATCCTGACAATGCCTCGCGAACCGGCAACAGCTAACAACGGTTTTCCTGTTTCTTCATCGTAAGTCCAGGCACAGGTGTAGTAGTTTTCGTCTAAATCTGGATCTGCAAAACACTGCAAAAGTTTGATGCCGGTGCCTTCAGGGCATTCGTAAATTGTGACTCTGTTGCTGCCCACAGCTGCAAAAATCAAGGGTTGGCCTTCCTTGAGATTGTGGTTGAACTGGGTGCCAAATAGGGGCTGTCCGTGGTCTTCTTTGATGTTACACGTGAATTTGTAAAAAGGCTTGACTAGTTTCGGCGTGTTGCTTTTTCTTTTACCCCGACGCCCTTTGCGGACCCTATTTGTCGGCGTAGCGCTTCTGGAAGTCGTTGAAGTGCTTCCAACGCTTGATGTCTCGTCCCCTTCGTCACCGGAGTCTTCAGTTAGGTTAGAATTTGAGTCGTTAATTACTCCTGCTGGATTTGACTTCTCCTTCATGATTGTTAAATCAATTAATTAAACAAAAGTTTAAATTTAGAACAGAAGCTTTATGTTAAGCGTAAACTACACTTTTTGCCCATTATTGACAAAACTAAAGGATATTTTACACAATACACAATGTTTATTTGACAGTTCGAAAAACAAGGGCGCCCTCTTCCTCAAACACGGGAGTGCGTTCACAAATTGTTGGTTTCAGAAGCTCTGACGTCACTACAGCGCGAAATTTTGAAATACTGTCATAAATAAAAATTCCTGAAAAGTCTATTTTATTGCATATATAAATAAAAGATTGAATTGTTGGATCACCTAATTCTAATCGGTTTGCATATGTTATACCACCGACAGGTTCAATGAGTTCCTTGAGGACATTTCCGTTTCCTCCTGGTTTTTGTTCCATTTCGGCATCACCTAAAAAAAAATAATGACATACAGTGTTTGTTCTACTACACTCAGGCCCGTAGCTGGCGGATGTTCAGTGCGTGATTTTCACAAGGGCGTCTTTATCTGGAAGCGCATTTTTGGAAATAATATTTTTATATAAATACATATAGAAACTTTAAAATTGAAAAAAAATGCGAAATACTAAATTAGAAAAACAAGTTGAAATTATTCCTAGAACCTAAAATAAATAAATAAATAAAAGATTAACAATCCTTCATCCGCCTACTAAAGCAATGAACGCAATTAATTTTAGAATTTACGAAAAACTACACTCACTGTTCAAAATGTGGTGGAGCATGTTAAACAACAATTGCTACTACTATCCGCGACAAACTGAACACCAAATTCTGACTTTGACAGAAAAAAAATGTGTAAAGCAACCTTCATGATGATTTGGCTTTCCTAACCTCACATTTCCCAACGTTACGTTACTGAAGAACTTTCAAAAAAAATAAAACGTTTATTTAACAAATAATTGTAAACGTTTAAATTTAAATGTGAATGTTTGTGTGTGTGTAAATCTTGGCAAATTACCATTTAAGTTTTGAATAATTAATTCAAACTTGACACCGACGAAATCTCTGGTTGTTTGATCAATGTTTTCGAATTATTGAAGGTGCAGAAATAAATTAATTTTGAAGTATAAAAATAGATACTTCTATCAAATTCACTCTTTTTCTTTGTTTTTCCTGCTGTTTTTTGTTGTTATTCCAAGCTGATTAGTTCAAAAAGAATTTTTGAGTTAGTTTTTTAACCCTTCGTTAGGCGCGCCATACTATGTGACACTGTTAGTCGCGCTGGGACTGCCAGTCCCATAACAAATATTTTGACCATTTTTGTTGGTTATCTTGTAAATTTTTGCTTGAAGTGTTTATAGTAAATTAGTTTATTATAAACGTACTAAATTTTGCAAAAAAAATGTGTCTCAAGCACTAAATTTATAAGTTAAAATTAAAAATGTTTCTAGAAATATATAACACCTGCATAATATTTTGTTATTTTAATTTTATTCTGTTTCTAACAACAACTATTTTTTTTGATTATATATATTTTATTTCATATTATAAATTGTTGAGTATCATTTTTATATTTATATTTTAATTTTATTCTGTTTCTAACAACAACTATTTTTTTTGATTATATATATTTTATTTCATATTATAAATTGTTGAGTATCATTTTTATATGATTACAAAATTTTTATGTGAAATTTACTAGTCCCAAACCAGGTACCCGATGAATTAATTGGGAATTACGAAACAGCAAAACTAAATTTTTGCACCAAACTTAGACAAAGTGTTCATAAAAGATCAATTTGAGATGTCATATGTCCACAAAGTTGTAGGTATAACCGTTTCTATTTAATTACAAAAATAGTAAAGCATGGGACTGCCAGTCCCATGCGCGACTAACGGAGGGTTAATTACTTCATTTATTTCATCAATTACTTTTTGGGCTTGAAAATTATCATTTATTTTGCAGTTTCGTATGTTTTTGTTAATTTTTCCATTTCTACTAAATATTAGTTTTTGTTCGTTTATTATGTTTTCATTGAGATATATTATTGGAGGTGATGTAATATCATAATTTTCTATTAGATTTTGTTCCTGAATGTACTTTAGATTGTTGTTTTGTTCAATGTGGCCTTCATTTGTTTGTTTCTTGCGTATTTTTTTTATATGTATCTTGTACTTTCAGTTTTATTTTAATTAATTTGAACTTAATAAGTTTATTCTTGTTTTCAATAAATCGTCTTTGATTGGTGAGTGTATTACCAGAAGTATTTATTCTGTTGTTACGGTTTCAGATTTATACATTTCGTATTTGTTCCTGTAATTTGTTGTTTCTATAGTTGTTGCATTATTGGCACCACATTATTTCTTTATAATATTCCTTAAAGAGGCAGTAAATCAAAATTTCAAGAAAGCGTCTCAAAATTCTTAAAAAATATCTAAGATTAAAAATTAAAACCGCAAGTCGCTATAATCTTATTTTGGTTTTTAAACAGCGAAAGAACAAAGTTAGACGCGTGACGTCATACCGACATCAGACCGAGCGAGCATTTGTGTTTTGATTTTGTTTTTTTTGTTTGTGGTTATTGAAAAATATTAAAAATGGTAAACTTTAAAAGAGTCGAAACTTTAAACCATATTCTGGAACTAATGCACTACAGTCGTTTTCATTTCTTACATTTGATCTTAACCCTAGTTTATTCTCAACACAACATAAACATTCTTTTGGTTTTGGCCTAAATAATACTTACACAATTTCCGTACCCACACCAAGATTATGTCGTTAATTCTTTCGAGATTTTCGTCGTTCTGTAGATATTCGGATTCATCTTCAACTTACTTAAATTATTTTTGGTATTCCTTGGTTCAAAACCGAATACTTCTGAGATTAAAAAATAATAAAAAACTGCAAAGTTAATTGGCAGGCGAGATGACAAAGCATAAACAATCTCACAACATGGAACAGAATATGTTGGTATGACGTCACGTCAACGTTTTTCACACTTTAGTCTCTAATATTTCCAAAACGGCCAATCGCACATATCTGTCGTTTGGAAATTCGTTCTTAGAATTTTTTTAACATATTTTTGTTTTTTGGTAAACAACCCCTTTAAACCATCTATTTCGTTTTGATATCAATTGATTTTATTATTATAATATTATGACCAGTTAAAAAATCTTGAAAAAAAATCCAAAACGTGAGCGATATAATAAAAAGTTGTTATTTAAGTCCACTTTTCCAAAATCCCTTCTTCATTAAACAAAATAGACGTTATAAACAAAATACTTACGTTCCTCCAAAATCAATATAAAGCATTCTTTGTAGAACCTCATACATTAAAAGTGTAACTCCAAACTGCGGTGATGATCGACATACCCGAGCTGAAACCCTCAATTACACACTCGACTTTGCCTCGACATCACTCACCTATTGCCCCTTTCCAAAATGCACGAAAGCCTTCCTCGACGCAAATTTTCCTTGCGGCGTCAAATACCCCGTTGTAGGTGGTTTGGCCGGCACGTGCTACCACTTGGAGTCGGGTTTTAATGACGTCAGCTGGGGTAACTAGACCTGCAGCGGGTACACCAGCAATGGCACCTGCTGCTAGGAGAGACAAAGGATGGTTATAGCCGCTTTCGTCGGCAAATTTCGCTTTAGTATGGGCATAAGTGGGGAAATAAATTGCACTGAAAGGAATATCACGCATAAGGCAGGCCTTAGCCCCCTTGTATAAGCCAAAAAGAACCAATTCTTTTACCACGTGCCAGGCACGCACCTTTGATCCTCCTGCGATTTCGCCTGCCACTTGTAAGCGGATTTTAACGATTTCTAGGGGGTTTGTAAAGACGACTTGAGATGCACCAGCCTTAAAAATAATAAATCAATATATTATATGTATATTGTATATTTGTATATTTGTATTTACCGCTGCTCCAGAAATTACTTCACTAATCACCAAAATATTTCCATTTTTGTCATAAAATTTATCTCGTACGAAATCGTTTACCTAAAATAAGTTTGGATTTAGTAGAAGAAAATATTGATTTGGGTTTTCAAACCGTCAATTTGATAGCTTTTTCGGGTGCTACGCCCATTAATTGTGGGACTAAGCCACGATAGAGACCGATAACTCCTTCATGACGAATGACTTTCTTGAAACAATCAAAACTATTTCTGTACATTAATTCACCAATGAATGAGCCACTTCGTTGATTTTGCATGCGGGTTTTTACCAGGTCGATAGGGTAGACAGCGGTGGCACCAACCGCTAAAAAATACTTCATTTAAGAAAAGCAAATAACAAAAAAAAAGTAACATGCACTCGCAGAATAGCAGTATTGTCTGTACTAGAGACTCTACATATTTCACTTTGTCCTTTCTCATTTATAAAATGTATAAAGAGTCTGAATACTTGTCCTTACTCATGATTTATATTTTGACACAAAAGATAAGTACTTCTGCGGTAAAACAACATTAATGTATGATATTACATTAATGCATGTTTTGGTCAAAATCGTTCAATAACATGTAGATTACTGTACGATTTTACACTAATAAATAATTTCGGAATATCAAATAGATTTTTAAAATAATTTACCGTTATTGATAAAATTTTGTCCTTTCTGGATTAGTATTTTTGCTACATTTGTTTGTTTACAGTAAATAGCTTCATGTAAAAGTGTATTGCCGTGTCTGTTAACTTTGTTTATGCAAGCTTCTTTTTTAATTAATTCTAAAGCATAAAGTTCGTCTTCGATAGTATACAAAGAGATAGATATCATCAAAGCAGTGCGTCCTTGTCTATCTTCAAATTCTAAGGGATAAGACGGAAGAGACAATAAATAGTCAAAAACTTCACGTCTAAAAAATAATATATATATATTTGTATTTACCGCTGCTTCAGAAATTACTTCACCAATCACCGAAATGTTTCCATTTTTGTCATAAAATTTATCTCGTACGAAATCGTTTACCTAAAATAAGTTTGGATTTAGTAGAAGAAAATATTGATTTGGGTTTTTAAACCGTCAATTTGATAGCTTTTTCGGGTGCTACGCCCATTAATTGTGGTACTAAGCCACGATAGAGACCGATAACTCCTTCATGACGAATGACTTTCTTGAAACAGTCAAAACTATTTTTGTACATTAATTCACCAATGAATGAGCCACTTCGTTGATTTTGCATGCGGGTCGATAGGGTAGACAGCGGTGGCATCAACCGCTAAAAAATATTTCATTTAAGAAAAGCAAATAACAAAAAAAAGTAACATGCACTCGCAGAATAGCAGTATTGTCTGTACTAGAGACTCTACATATTTCACTTTGTCGTTTCTCATTTATAAAATGTATAAAGAGTCTGAATACTTGTCCTTACTCATGATTTATATTTTGACACAAAAGATAAGTACTTCTGCGGTAAAACAACATTAATGTATGATATTACATTAATGCATGTTTTGGTCAAAATCGTTCAATAATATGGAGATTAATGTACGATTTTACACTAATAAATAATTTCGGAATATCAAATAGATTTTTAAAATAATTTATCGTTATCGATAATTTTTTTTTTCAACTCAAAGTTCATAAATCTCGACACTTAAAAACTCGCTATCGCTCATTCTTGCTTTAAACAGTTTTGGTTATTAATCGCCTTCATTAACATGCTTGTTTATTACATTTAGTTTAGAACACCTGCAAACAGATAAAATTCTAAATTAAATTTGTCGTCCTTTTCATGCTCTGTGTAATTTACTAATAAATTAACAATTATTGACAAAAAATTAACAATTTCTAAACTGTACCTACTTCAAATAGCATTCAGAAGAAATAGTTTTAACTTCTAATTATTTCAAAAAATATTTATTTGTTTTACCACCAATCGTTTTGACAGCTGATTACTTGCACGTAACCCATTTTTATTCTCTTTAATGTGTCAAAAATTACCTTTTCGGTTAGAGTGCAACAAGGAAGTTACTCACTTTCTTTCCTAATTCTTTAACGAGTTTTTCATCTTCTGTTGCAGCTCCATTTAAAACAATATAATCTTCACTTGATTGTGTTAATTTCTTCTTTAAATTTTCTTCATTTTCTTTCATTCTTTCAATTTCTGATTCTAAATTTCGTTTTTGTTTCATTGTTTCATCTAGAAAGTGGTGTACGACAATTTAATTCGGCTTTTAGTTTGTAGATTTCTTCTTGAATATTTTTGTTTAATTCTCTTTGTTTTGATAATTGCCCTTCGAGATCTTTGTAGTTCACAGGGAGGCTTAAAGGTTGCTGGTTTTCTTTTTTTGAAGAACCAAAAAGTTTGTTAAGGTGCGTTTTTTGGTGTTATGCTCATCAATCTAAAAAAATAGATTTTTTTTGCAAAAAAATATATAAAAAAAATGAAATAGAGGGATCAAAATGACATTTCAAATTGAGAAAATCGCAAATCCTTTATATAAAAACTATCTTGTCCAGTGAATTTACAATTCTGCCATAATTTCATGAGAAAAAAAGGGTTTTAATATAAAAAATTTAATTTAAAAAAGTGAAATTAAAAAAATTGAGAATGTAATACATGATGCAACATAGTAAAATACATTTTTGATAAAAAAATATTGAAGTTAAACCAATTTTGTACAAATAAAAGTCATCGGCTACGCCTCGAGCTGCTATTTTACCCTTTATATTTGAGTATTTTGATTCATTCTGGCTCTAATTTGCATAAAAAAATTCAAAAATTATGTATTTTAGAATACTCAAATGGCGCCACGTGTAAAATGTGCGCGAAATTCAAATTTTTCTTAATATAATTCTAGACCTCGGTGGGAATATGGGAATATAGGAACTTACTCACTGATGGCGTTGAAGGCTTCAAGGAGAAAGCACACCCGACATGGCGCACTTCCATCAAAATTACTATTGGTAATATATTTTCGCATTTTGTATGATTTGGAAGAGAGCTTTTTTCTCTCGCCTTCTTAGACATCCAGCTTCGTCTTTTAATGCCTTGATTTCGATATTTAAGGACTTGATAGCTGGGTGGGCCACTATGTTCCTTTGCTTTCGCAAGAACTTTATGTCTGCGCGTATTTTTTTGATGTTTTTGATGTAGTGATATTCTTTTAATGGGAGCTACAAATTGAATTTCGTAATTAGTGGTAAGCTAGACTTCATCCATAACAACATGCAATAAAAAAAAGGTTAGTCCACTTTGCAGTGCATGCAATACAACTATTTATAACTATAGTGTTATTTTTCCATCAACTGGTATCTTCACAACCCCTACTTCATAATTTAAGTTGACCGCCCCCACTTTCCTTAACTTTAACAATGTAATTTGCAACAAAACAAAATCCAGAGAGTTGATACGTATGATAATGTAAGTAAAATGTTTTAATTTTCGTAAATGGGCTATTATACTATGAAATAAAATCAAAAAAACATTATTCACACAAAATATATATAGAAAGAAGCCCTATGACACAATTGGTTGTGTCAAAATAGCACTTCATTTTAATTTACAAATTTAAATCTGGAGTCCATGACTTCAGCTCACTTAATGACTCTCGCAGCCAATCGCCTTCAAGCTGGATGAGTTTTAATTAGTTTCGATGTTGGAAGAAAATCGACATTTTTTCTTACTCTAATTGCAAAACATTGTAAACTATAAGAATTATGTAGTGAGAAACGGCTTCGCGATCTAAAATTTGAAATTATTTTGATAAAAACAACTCTCCTGTACAGTACAAATTTTGCAGTTACAATGTGGTTTATTCAAAAAGAAGTACTACCATTAACTTATGGTATCATCTTATTAGAAATATATTCCTCAGTTTTAAACAACAGGTAAATAATTTGCTATACTTATTACACAACAATTCACGTTTATCTTGTAATCATTGTAATTTTACTTTTGTAGCGAATTAGATGACAGATCAAATTCAGTAAGCCAAGCGAGTTCTGCATCTAGCTCATTCTCCAATTGTTAACAACCCAAAATTGACAAAGTGTTTTCAACAACAAAAGCCACGGAACTAAAGCATGAGAAAATTACCCAATTGATAGCAGAAATTTGGAGGAACGACATACGGCCGTCGCCCGATTCCCCCACGAAAGCTGTGATAATCCTCAACGCACCTTATCAAGGGATTATCATCATTATAAAACCCCTAAAGGGTGCAGATAAAGTCTTGCTGTTCAAGTAGGCATCTGATCATTAAATCTTCCTAAACCAAACTTGTGCCACATGGAATCTACAACCTATAATAGTAGTCAGGCCATGCCCCTTTACAAATTGAATGGATTTAGATAGCTATGTCAAAATCCAATCAATCAATTTCGTTTGTTGCTTAATAATCGAGTCATGTTTGATTTCCCTTTCTTCATAATAATTAATTTTAGCATTTAAGAGCCGTTCTAATTCCTCAATTCGTTCAATTAAAACATTTTTAGTCTCTTTATAATCTTGTATTTGCTGTTTATGTTTAAAATTCGATTCTTTTAATCCCGAAATTTGTGTCAAATACTGGGAAATTTCTTCTTTAAGAATATTATTTTCGGAAACCAAATCCTCGATTTGTCTCTCATACGACTTAACTGTCACTTCCAAATCTGAGACTTTCACTTCAGTGAGAGTTAACTCATCACTGAGATTATTTGAACACTCTTTATATTTCAAACATTGGTCTTAATACGACTGACATTCGTTTTGTAACAACTCCACGTCTTCTGTTAAACGTTTTACTTTAGTTTCAGCTAATAACCTGAAGGATTTCTCTTCGTTTGTTGCCTTTTTTGCATCTTGAATATCCTCTTTAGCTTTACATAAATCCTTGATTAGTTTTTCAGTGTTTTCAGCTAAATTTTGTTTTTCGGCTTGAATTGAAGAATTGATTTTCTCATATTCTATAACTTGGTTTTCAATGATGAGACAAGCTTCACGGAGTGCTTCCAAATTCTAAAACAAAATAATTAACACACACACACACGAAGAACATACAATGTTTTTTACCTCTTGTGCATGCTCTAACTGTCTTCTTAATTCGTTAGTTTCCCTTAATAAATCTTCGGTTTCTTTACGCGTTTTGACAAGTTCCTCATTTAAACGCTCTTTTGAAGCAACCAATTTATCGTTTTCTTCTTTTTCGGACGCAATTTGCTGCCGACAAGAGTTGAGAATTGTGCAAAGCTCTGTTATTTTTGAATCTTTCTCAGTTATTGTTTCTCTTAATTGAACAATCAACAATTCTCTTCATTTCTGGTTTTTTTTAGTTTCAAGTTTTTCTTCTAAGCTTTTATAAGATTCTTTCATTTTTATCATTTCTACTGACAGATTTTCGTGAATATTATTCAATTCTAGCATTGCAGATGAATGAATCTTTTTATTTTCATCAAGTTTGTCTTTCAAAATTTTAATTTCTTCATTTAATTCTTTTATTTCATTTTGAGCATCTTTCAATTTTCTTTCAAGAATTCTCTTATCAATTTTTGCATTTCCTAATTCCTTCTCTATTTTCCACATTTTCATTCGTAATTCTTTCAATTGTTGACTTTCATTTATTAAATTTTCTGAATCTTCTAACTCTTTCTTCAAAGATAAATATTTCTGTTCTTCTTCTTGTAATTTACTCCCTAATTCATTAATTTTCTTCTCATTTTGCGTTTTGTTGTCTTTAAGTGTATTAATTTTATTTTTTAACTCTTCAATTGTTTTATTATCGTCTTGAAGAACCAAATTTAAGTTTTCTAAATCTCGAATTGTGGCTTTCGATTCGTCAACTTCCTTTTGCAATTTTTTTATTTTTTAAAAAATCTAAAATTACTCACTTTCTTTCCTAATTTTTTAACGAGTTTTTCAGCTTCTGTTGCAGCTCCATTTAAAACAATATAATCTTCACTTGATTGTGTTAATTTCTTCTTTAAATTTTCTTCATTTTCTTTCATTCTTTCAATTTCTGATTCTAAATTTCGTTTTTGTTTCATTGTTTCATCTAGAGTTATTTGCAAACTCAAAATTTTCTGTTTTGAATCTAATGCTACTTTTTCTAATCTTGATTCTAAACCAACTAGACTTCGACGATTTAATTGTGCAACTGCTTCTAAAGAATCTTTATGTTTATTTTCTAATTTAAAAGCTTTGTTTAGTTGTTCATTTAGCATTTTATTGGTTGCTTCAAGTTGTATTATTATTTTTTTTTGTTGTTCTATTTCTAATTTAAAGGATTCGATTTTATTTTTTTCAGAAGTTTCCCATTTGATTTTTGCTGATTTTATTAAATCGAGAGCTTTACGTTCCAATTCTGTTCTGTCTTTTCTCTCAATTTCCAAAATTCTTTTCAAAGCCTAAAAAAAATAGTTTCAAATAAAAGAAATGAAGCTTTTTAATACGTGTTTGCTGAAATTTCAGTTTTACTACCAAGAGTAAAAAAATAAAAGAGCCAACCTGAAAAAATCAAAATTCCTTACCGTATTTTTGGCCATACTTGCAGCCAATTCCCTCTCCAATTTCTCTCTCACACTTTCAACATTTTCCAATTTTTGATTTTTTTCCAAAATCTTTCTCCCTAATATCAACTTAACTTCTTGAAAATCCTCACTTTTCATCAAATTCCTTTTAACCGTCTGTAATTCATTTCTCATATTTTTAATAATTTCATCTTTTGCCCTTGAATTCCGTTCAAAATCTCTCCCACAACCCCCAACTCCTGGATTAAACGTGAATGCCACAAAGGGTAAATTCCTTCCCGAAAACTGCGTCTTTTTCTTAAAATTCTCAACACTGGAGGCTGTCTTTTTTGCCCCCACATCCGCAAAATTACTAGTATCTTCAACTGACGTGATTTTGGGTACATAAGGGGGCACCTGATCCCGTAAACTTTCAAAATGTAAATGTTTAAAAAGTGAGGGTCTCTTGATTTGAGGTCTTGTAAGTCGGGTCTTGACATCAGTGATTAAATTCCGAACTAGAGAGATATAAGCTTGAGTTAGAAGCACCTCAGATGGGAATTTTAAATTTGCTGAATGATTGATAATTTTTGAGTAGGTTATGGAAGTGTTAGGGCCACAAAAAGAGGGCTTTCTGACAACTATTATTAAATCAAGAGCATTACGTTCCAATTCTGTTCTGTCTTTTCTTTCAATTTCCAAAGTTTTTTTCAAAGCCTAAAATAATAATAATAATAATATTTATTTGTGTTTATACATATACAATGTTTACACACGTCATATAAAAGGAGAAAATAATAATAATAAAATAAATAAAGAAAATTTTTTATTTTTATCCAAGTACTTACGAAAACTAACCATTCCATTTCCGTTAGTGTCGAACAATTGAAATGCAGTTTTATAAAGTGCATCCGGAAAACATAGAAGTCCTTCAAAAGCTTGAAATTCCGAATATGAGATGAGTCCATCTTATTCCAGCAAGGAGTTGTACGGAATGAGCATTGTGATTTTCCGGATCAAATAATCCCAAATATTTAATAATAAAATCTTGCGGTGTCATAAATTTCTCCCCATTTTTCTCTTTTGAGGCATATTTATTAAAAATATCATGTAAGTATTGCGGATTGGCTCGTCTCAAGTACCCACCACCACTTACAATTGTGGAGGTGGTGGTGGTGGATTTCGCATTGACGTCGTCGACATTATTGAACCAACACTTGGACTTCTATTATGATTCGGTTGAAACCAACTTAAAATTGTATTGGACGTTGCTGGAGAAAGTGGACTTAAAGTAGGACTATTCTGACATGTTCCCAATTGAACCGGAGCAAAGACACTAAATTCATTATCACATTTTGATGAGTCTTCACTTTTTGAATCATCACTTTTAATATTTGATGAGTTAAGAGTTGAGTTAATTGCATTATTAACTGCAGTTGCAATTTGTTTAGTTGATTTTGATTTAATTCCTGGACTTTTCAAACTTAAGTGTGGCCATTTTCGTGGAAATTTCTGTATTTGTTTTTGTCCTCTTGGTTCAATTTCCATTGATTTATTATAAAGATAATTACTGATTTCAGTATCTGAGAGATCACCAAATGGATTTAAATTTTCTAAAAAATGTCGAATTTTTGGTTCAACACTAAAACAGTATGGTTGATTCTGGTATTGTTGTATTTCTCCAGTAATTTCAGCAACTTTTCTTCGTTTAAAAAAATTAATTAGTTGTGTATTTGGTAGGAAATCAGGATTACCTTCTTCAATATGAAGGATATTAGTGAGATACATACCAAGGAATGGGACACAAGGAGGATTTATGGAACGTAATTTTTCTTGATATTTTTTAAAATGATCATCAGCACGACATTCTTCAAGTGCTTTTTTATTTTGTTGTGTTAAAGATGCAAATGTTAGTTTTAAACGATGAACTGAAGCTGATGCACATGTTGAAACTATAGAAAGGACACCATTAAAATTATTTATTTCATATAAAACTATCATTATTTCAATTATTCGATTAACGATAGCAACACGTTCTTCAAAATTTTCAGCATCAACTATATTTTTCGCTAACCAACGACCAACATTTGTTGTATGTTTTATCATTTTTAATAGATTTGGACTACTTGTTTCTTTATCTTTTTTTGTCCATACAGCACCAACTAATTCTGATGGTTTAATCATTCTGTATAAATCAAATTCAAGAATTGTTAGTTGTCGTGCTATTTCAATTGGATGAAGTGTTAAAATACCATATTCTTCTTCATTACAAGGAATGTGCCATTCAATTGGTGGTGGTGGTTCATCAAAAGCAAATCGGATGTGTCTTTGATTATCATTTTCCATCTGTAACATAAGAAAAACAGTTGATAAATCTCAAACGACCACAAATAAATACTTACTTTTCTGTGTAAAATCTTGAGTACACTATCAACCCATTTTCTCATACTTTTTCCATTAACAGCATCTAAGAAATCACGTAATTTAACTAATAATGTTGGATCTCTTTCAAAATCATAAAAATGATGATCAACCCAATGTCTTAAAACATGAAATTGTAATGGTTGTACATATTCTTTTCTATATTTTTTCCAATCTTTTCTTTGATTATTTTTTTGCATTTTATAAGTATCACAACATTCTTGTCCATAAACTAATGATGGATCAGGTATTTGAAATCTTTCAATGAGCAAATCTAGCAGCTCTTTCGGCGAACAAAAACTACGATAAGTTGTTAAAAATGTACGTACAAATTTTGGATCAGCATAAATATGATAAGTCAGTCTTTCAATAAGTTTATAAAGTGTTGCACCTTTAATAAGTGGTACACCACCATTTCCTCTTTGTTCAAGTATAATATTATCTTTTGAATCTGGTTCAGCAAATTTATATAAAGATGGCGGTGGTAATTTGAGCGGATGTTTACGTTCAATATCAGATAAAATACTATCAAGAATACGTTCAAGCATTGATCGAGTATTTAACATAACTAAATCAGCCATCCATGAATTTTTTTCATCACTTGTTTTTGCACAAAGTATAACAGGTGGTTGTATATGTCTTGGTGCAATTTCAAAAGCATGTTTCATTTCATCTGTATCTAAATGATCAACAATTTCAACTTTTCGTATAAAAAAACGTTCTTTTAATCGACATTCAGCATGATTTTGATGTACTGAACTTTGTCTTCTTGAATTTGGTTTACATAAAATTAATAAACCATCAAATAGAAAAACTCTTCTTTCAGTTAAACGTTTCCCTGAACTAACTTTCATTAAAACATCTTCACGTACAAATTCATTACAACACTGTCCCAAATCTTTCGGATCCCAATTCTCAACATTCTTTTCAATTTCGTGAAGTTTATCTAAAGCAGCTTGCCGTCTCGCTCGTACTTGAAGAAACGGTGTTGTACTACGAAGAATTGCAGGTGATGGTACAGAACGTGAAAGTTCCATTTGGAGTGGTTTGAGAAGACCTTCGACTTGGGTGAGTGTTTCACGATCTTCAGGTGCGACAGAAAGACCTCGCAATAGAGTGATGTACTCGAGGTAAGAGAAACAATGACGAATAGGACCCATAAGAAGTGCTGGGAGGTAGTATTTAAGAGCGAGACGCATACCTTGACCGGCTGAAATAAGAGCGCTTTCGACTTCCGGACGGGAAAGGAGGGTGTTAAGGGTTGAGCGACAACTAGGAGCAGTTACGTCTTTCGCGTATTTTATGTACACGTCGAATTCGGCGGCTTCGGCTAGTTCTGAGGACAAAAAAAGAAGTTAGCGACCGAAATAAAAAATAAAACAAAACTGTAAAGCAAATTTAATGGAAAATCTTTTTAATATTCAATTAAATAATCACAGAATTTTATGTTTCTCCTAAATTTTAAGGTCCTGCAAAAATAGATAACTTTTATTTTCAGTTATAAAAGCAAAAACAATTAAGAATAAATTAAAAGAAAACTCTGCATAAAATAAAAAAGAACGTAATCTAGTAGGCTGTAATATTTTATTTGTTTTTCATGGCCACCTTCAATATAAATTTAGTACCAAATCCGAAAAAAAAACACAAATTTATTTTAAACACCTGTTTTAGTAAATTTCCATTAATTTTATTATTTAAAAGAATTTAAAACGTTCCTTGAAACGTCGTGTAAATATTTAACTAAAATTTTATGACCCTCCCCCGGTATTTGTCATATCTCGTGATCTTTTAAATTTAGAAACAAAGTTGGCGGTGATTATAACATATTTTCGAATTAAAAAATGAGATTTTAAAGTTGGCAGTAATTAGAATTGAAAAGTGAGGTTTTTGTTGAATTTTTACCTTCAAAACAGCTACCAATATATGACATTTGATCTTGCGCCATCTCGATGACATCTTCTAAACTTCCTAAAAGAGTATAAGTGAGCTCATAAATATCCATAATATTTGAGAATATCAATTCAATATCGGTTGGATCTGAGCTTAATTTAATAATTTCCTCACTGTAAACAATGACGTCAAACATCACGTGACCTTCCCCAATTTCTAACCTCAACTTACCGAAATACTTTAATAAGCATATGTAGTTCTTTAATATATGCTTTTTCTGAAGCAATTAATTCTCTTACAACTTCTTCATATGTTAAACTTGTTCGAGGTGCTGGTGATACTAAAAGTGATTCAGTTGGTAGACCTGGTCCTCCACCTTCATCTTGATAAAACATATCCATAAGTGCCTAGAAAAAATCCCTAAATTAATTAAAACTAAAATCACTAGAAATGTTTAAGTGCAAAAAGCGGAAATCATAGTGATATTGGCAAGCGGCAACTAAAATCAAGCCCAACTACAACTAATGGGTGATTATTTGAAATTTAGCAATGAAGTTTGGAAAAAAAGGGAGAGAGAAAAACATGCTGCCAACATTGAAATAAATTAAATAAATCAAAACATGGCTACCTACCATGGCTGTGGGCTGTGACGCAGCGTGAAAGCAAAAGCAAGTTAATCAAAAAAAATTAAAAGCAATTTTTGATTTTTTTATTGTCCTAATTTTTAATAAAAAAAAATTTTCACACACAAAAATCTAATTTTAGAGGCAAAGCCTCTTCTAATTCTCAAAAAAAAAAAAACATTTAAATCGGAAAAACAGTTGTTTACCTTATCGGCGTTCATTGAAATTTGTACATCTTGATACGTAATTTCAAAATGTTTGATGTTTTTGACGTAATTTCCAATTTTAAAATATCAGCTGATATATATTCCAAAACAGCGACTAGAAACAGTGAAACAGTCGAATCAACCTTGTAGAGTAACAATTCCTGTAAAAATCAAACAAGAATAACATACTGTATTTTTTCTAACACCTGTATTACCTTTTGTAATAAAGTGTGAATTTTGTCAACGGGCAACAGTAGTACGGATTTCTTTTTGCCACGATCTAAAGCACCTTGGGCTTCTTTTAATGCCCATTTATCAATGGGTGTTGGAAATGTGCTTTGAACTCTGTATTCGACATCCTAGAATTTAAAAAAAAAATGAGTGAAAGTGTTTAAAAATAAAAGAAAAATTAAATACCTGAACTGTGTGTGGACTAGGTTTGGCACATAACATTGCCAAAAGACGCAAACAAAGGTTTTCGACGTATTCGAGAGCATCTTCACGAGCGTCCAATAAAGGGTGCACTTGTTCCAACACCTGAAAAATAAAGACAGGTCCTAAAATACTACTACTACTAAGTAGCTGTATTTTATAACTATAAATCAGTTTACACCACCATTATATGATTACAAGAAACTTTTTTCTATGAGCAATGTTTGACATTATAGGAAAATCCGGTCAACTCACCTTTATAGTTCCATTGGTCTAGATTAATCTGCTGGTAGGGTTGTTTAGGGTAGCTCAATCCTAAGGCTATCTTTTCTTGTTCTTGTACCGGGTCAGTGATAGCCTTGCAACATAGTAAGTCTCCACTTCTAGCCGCTATGTGTAAAGGTGAATCCCCTCTAAAGCTCCTGAGACTGGGCTTCGCCATTGCTACAACAAGCCACCTACACCTACCTATTCTCCAGTTTTTTTAGCGGCAGCGAGATGAATAGGTGTTTGGGCATTGTCATTGGGTGTGTCTAAGAGCAAAGGGTTGATAAGGGCAAGTACTGTCTCGACGAATCCTTCAGCTATGGCCATGTGGAGGAACCTGCAAGAAAGTCAAGTTGTAGTAAAATTTCATACTGGAAATTCCGCTTATTCTGAGCTTTCTCGGTCTCCACTCTACCACAATTTTAAAGTATACTCAAAATATCTAAAAGTGATTCTTCGCCAGATAAACATCTGAGGAAACTGTCAATAATCAAGATCTATCCTTACGAATTTCAAATCTGAACTGATTTCACCGAATTTTGCGGTAATGGGGATTTTGCGGTAATTACGCGGGGGCGAAGGTAGGCTCGCCTAACCGTCACTTGTGTGTTACTTTACTTTTAGTATTTGCAGTACACTTATGATTTACAGCAATTGCATTGCAAAATACTGTTTTGTGACAATAATAATAATTGGAATATAAATTAAAGAATTACAATAATTATGATTCTAAAAAATTAGCAGAATTAAGAAACAAAACAGTATTAATACCACAAAACGTCGATTATTGAAAGAAAAGAACTTTGAAAATATTTGAAGGAGCATGTATGTGGCATTCCGCCTGTAAGGCATATTTTAACAATCTTTCTACTTCTTCTTCTGGCACTTCAAGGATTAGGCTTGCCGCCTGTTCCGTCTTCATGTTTGCCATCTTCGTCTGGACCAATCTACGTCTCTTTTTTTTCTTGCTCTATAACGTATTACTTGTTTTACCATCCTATCCTAGCACATTCTTTCAATATATTCTTTCCATTCTATTGCGTTCTGATGTATTTTATTATTCATCGAGAATATGTTCAATTCAGCCCTTATTCTCTCTTATCTCTTATTGTGCAACCTTTTGTTTTTTTTCAAAATTTCATTTCAGCAGCTCCTATGCGTTGTCTGTTTTGTTTTCGCAGAGCCCAAGTTTCACTTCAGTAGGTTAATATTGGTGCTGCCATTACTTTATAGAAATTCATCTTTGATTTTTTACTTGTCTTATTTTGCAATGTCCTTTGTATGGTGCCACATATCATTTGGTATTTATGTATTTTGTTTGTAATGTCTTTTTCATAATCGTAGCTTATGTCGTATCCTAAAAAATTAAAATGTGATACCTTTTCTATGGGCACTTTGTTTAGTATTATCTTGGAACGTATGGGTTGCTTCTCTATAGAAGCCATAACTTTCGTCTTTTTTTCTGATTTTTTTTAGGTTGTAATTCTTACATAATATAATTTAGGCGGTAAATTGTGTTCTGTAGTTCATCTTTGCTCTTTGTAAAAGTATTTGGTCATCTGCAAACAGTATTGTTGTAATGGGAGGTTTTTAAATAGGGTCTGTTTTAAATTTGATTAAAAATAAATTGACTGGTCATTTTCTGCAATAAACGGTAGCTGAAACTAACACCCGCTGGTTACGCTGAAGTTGGTGAATGCGCTTCCAGCATCCTCCCCTGAGCTTTGACGGGGCCCAATTGATTACTGATAAAATATTCGTCAAAACTCAGATATTTGAGTTCGGAGTTAATATACTTGAGCTAATGGGCCTCTGTCGAGATATGAATTTCTTAACTTGTGATTTCCTATCCAGGTAGAGAAATTAAAGATTTAAATATAGTGCAGTTAATTGATTACAACACACTAGGGTGCAAATACATAGACTTTTACAATAATTTTTCCCACACCAAAAATCTTAAAAACTAGAGCTCACCAGAAGCCATGGTCGATACTGTTGATATTAGCTTTTCTTATGGTAGCTGCACAAGATCACAAAATACCTAATCAGTAAAAGCGAAGAAGATTTTAACAGTTAGGAAACTTTGACTTTTAGCTAACACTTCAAAATTTTTCACAAAATATTCACAATAGAATTTGAACGAACTTATACAATTTACTGCCGAAATTAAAACTCATACAAAAATTTAGAATAGAATAATGTATTAAATGGGGTGCAATGAGTTTTTATAAGCGTCCCTCCTAAACTTCTTTGAGGGTTGACACTTTTTCTTAACTTTAATTCTATTTGCTCTTTTCAAAGTTTAGAGTGGACGCTCTTTTCCTATTCGTTACAAATATAAAGTTGGGGTGGGCTAACTATATTCTGTTGGCTAGTGTGAAGATGAGAGGGGATGGTGTCGACCTTTCCTCATTTTCACCCTAACTTTATGTAAATGCTCCTATTTGGGTGATATACATATAATATATACATACCTGTCGAAATTTTGTCGCCAAGCCATTATTTACCGTACCCAGAGTCACCCTCTCTTGGCACCTGACGACCGACATGGATAATAAAATAACTAACTTTACAGCTAAACCTTCCTAAAAATACATCGGTACTGGGTCTAATTTGACTTTCCCTTAAAAACTTATTCTGCCATAAGGCCATTGTTAACGTAAAAAATGGAAATATTTTCTGGAGTTTATTCTAATCTTAATTTAGGACATGCTTTTTCGTTTTACCCAGCATTAAAGTAAAAGCTCAATTTGGGTCCATTTGTTATTGTTAAATTTTATGAGTTTAAATTTGTGCATTAAACTAAAACTGAAAATATGTTAGGCTTTATGCTTATCATAGATAAGAAGAATATTTGTGGCTGGGTGTGTTCTGAAAAATCATTATTTAACTAAAGAGCTGCGGAATTCGTTGATCAATGCAAATAAGCTGAAAGGTCTGACTGTCTTAATTTATTAAGTATGATATTTCTGTGAACAGCATGACCTTCTAATTTGATTAAACTTTGAAAAATCTATAAAAAAATGTGAGCTTTTAACTTGGTTAAAATTTGTGAAATTATTATTGACATAACTATTTGACGACTCTACATTGTGCCTATATAATTATTAGCAGGTGTCAGTCTTATTCCAGGACTAGTTTCTTGTTTTCATTGACATATGATATCGTCGATAAATAGGTTGATGAAAGACTGCACCCTTGTCTGTTACCTCTGTTTATTGTTATTGGCTTTTTTCTGTCTTTTCCAGTCTTTATTATTATTTCTGTAATACAATACAGACCTTTTATCACTTCTATTAGGTCTTTGGGTTGATAATAATAATAATAATAATACATTTATTCATGTTAGCAGTTGCTTTACAATCCTCAAGATAAAATAATTACACATTACTAAAAAAGATTTATCTGCCATGTAAATTAATCACCCCTTTGTTAGTTTTTCATCAACTCACGCGTATAAAAGAAATATGGGTCGTCCTATATTTTTTCAAGTACTTTGCAATTGAATATTCTTTCAAAACGGTTTAGGACCTCATGATAGCCACAAAGATTAGAAATTCATGACCAGCACCCTGGTCGGATTATAAAATTTTGCAACTACAGCTTAACATTCCTGTATAATAATGAAATGTTTCTACCTGTTAGCCATTTAACAAAAGAAACCGAAAAATCTCGACTCACGCTTTCACCTCTACAGGTATCAAAGTACAGAACAACAAATAGAAAAGTCTATTTTAATTCGAGTCTTTTGGTATAAATTTCATCTCGTAATTTCTACGGCAACCTTATCGAAAACCGCAATTAATTTACTAAATAACTCATCTCGTAAATTTCTCAATAATTAGTACCGCGACATGTTCAGTCTCGCTCTTATTTAATCAGGTGGGCTTATCGCAGACTATCTGAAATCTCGCAGCTTTCACACTTCAAATGTTGCGAACTAATTACTAAAAGCGTTAGTTGTGTTAATTAAGCTTTTTTGTTTATATCTCTTAAACGAGTTGTAGTAAAATCATGATGTAGTAAATCTTATCGTCTGTATGTCTGCATTGTTAAAAATGTATCAAGGCAAAACATAATGTATTGACATCGGTTTGTCATGTCAACTTCTGCCTTGGAGTCACAGAAACATACCTACACAGGCAAAAACAAAGATCTTATTTTTAAATAAATCATATATACAGGATGATTTTTTTATCTGTTCCCGCACGAAACTCAAAAAATAGGCAACACGTTATACAATTAAAAAATAAGTTAATTAATTAACTAATGTGGCAACAAATGATCTAACTAAATTGACTCTGAAAGCACTGTTAAAGCTATTATCAACAATGTTGACATTAATTCACAACTCTTTAGACCTTAGTTTTGAAAATAAATTTTTCAAAGTATAATATGTTGTCTATTTTTAGAATTTCGGGTGGGAACAGATAAAAAGCACTCTCTACTATTTCACACTATATAATAATAACTTACTATTATAATTTTGGATTTGCTAGATCACCTCTAGTAACTACAAATACAAATAAATAAGAAAGACAAAAAAAGTATTTAACTGTTTGGTCATGTAAAAATTCTAGGTAATACATATGCAGACAAAAAACAATCAGAACAAGTTGCTAGCTCTAATCCGCTAATAATAAAAAACTAACAGAGAAAATCCTGAAAAAGCAAATTTTTGTTTACTTCAAATTCATAACTCCGTCTCATTTGAAGTTGTGTAGCTGCTCCTTTGCGAAAAAGGTATAACAGATATTTAGTTCATGTGCACACAAGAAAGATTATGTCAAACTATTGATTTTTGGCACAATTGCAATTGGAACTTTTAAGTCATTTTGGTGCAATAAAATTCATATTACCATTTTCCACTAAACTGTTAGGTGGCCGAGAGTGTACCTACTTTAAGTTTGTAGAAGCATTTCATTATTATGCAGGAATGTTAAGATGTAGTTGCGACCGGGTAATGGGGTAATGGTCATGGATTTCTAATCCTTGTGGCTAACAGGAGGTTCTAAGCTGCTTTGGGAAAATATTTGAATAGGGATTAAATTAGAGTAATAACTGCTTTATAATTTACGACACTATCGAGGCGACCGGTACTTACCATCTGTTGGCAAGAGTCTTGGGTAAGTCGTTCTTTACCTGCTTCCTTGCTTAGAGGAGCGTATGTCAATTCGACCACGCCTGTACGGGGTCTGTAAATCCTACCGGTCAGTTCGACCACGATATTAAATTCAAAGGATTAACATAATAAGAGAGGTACCTAGATAAAATGAGTATAAAATTTAGCAAAGATAAAACAGGTACTAAACAGAAAATTTAAGTTTGTAGGACTTGAATCTTTTGGAGAGGATAGAATAAAATATCAAGTATTAAGTAAATTAAAACATTTTTATTTTATTACAGTAAATTTGGCAAATAATTGCTGCATACTGATTTAACAAAAGTAAATCTGGATATTGTATTCACTTTATGTTCATGAATTTTTTTATTGACATAATTTATTTTATTTTCGACATTTTTTCTTTGTGACTTATTGAAACTTACACTTCTAATTTTAACATAATTTCTGTTTGAAAGTTAATTAAATTTTTTGTAAATACAAATATGTTTGGATGTGATCCGTAAAATGAAGCATCAAACCTGCTAATTCCACATTAGGAATTCCATAATATTACAGAAACCTGCTCCAAAAAATTAACCAGTTCATAAACTTTTATTATTATTAGAACTTGCAGAGATATTTTGATTTTATTAGTATTTTAATAATAATAATAATAATATGTATTTATTCCTTTAAAAATACAGACATATGTATACAGGAAACGTCAAAACAGATACAGAGACTTTCATGATAAGAAAAACTCATTTAAAGTATAAAATGTGTTAGTAATTAAAAAGTTTTTTAGATTGAGCTTAAACTTTGTAATAGTTTTGCAGTTTTTAATTTCGCTAGGTAACTTATTATATATTGTGGGACCTAAGCAACGTAAGGAATTTTTGACTATGTTGTATCTAGTATAAGGAATAGAGAAGTTGTTGCTTTGTCTGGTGTTTAGCATGTGCACATCGCTTACATAAGGTAACTTATGTCGATTGGAATAAATAGAAACAGCCATCTCGAAAATTAAGAAGGAAGGTACCGTCAATATTCTATACTCCTTAAAAATATCTCTACAGGATTGTCTATTAGACAAACGAAAAATTACCCGTAACAATTTTTTCTGCGAAACAAAAACATCCAGTGCCATCGAAGAATTTCCCCATAGGCAAATTCCGTAGCGAAGTCTGCTATCAACTTGAGCAAAGTAAACTTGCATTAGTTGTTTTACATTAAGAATATCTTTTAGCACTCGGAACATATATGTCAAAGAAGACATTTTGGTTATTAAAGCTGCACAGTGATCTTTCCAATTCAAACATTTATTAAATACTATTCCCAAAAACTTAGTGCTATTGGTATCAACTAGTTGTTTATTAGTAACATTTACATTTATTGGGTTGGACAATTCTGTGGTACATGGAAGTGCAGGCAGTTAGTTTTTTCAGCATTGAAATGTAATTTATTAGTATTAAACCAATTAAAAACATTATCTACAGCATCTTGAGCTTTTATTTTTAGAATTAAATCAAGTTTGTCAGAAATAATAATTACAGTATCATCTGCATAACGCAACATAAAACAAAATAAATAAGACTGGCCCAAGTACAGATCCTTGAGGAACACCCATATTTAGTTCTACAAGGTTTGACTGTACATTTTCAGAAGAATCTTTTCCCGGAAGTTCAACGTATTGTTTTCTGTTCTGTAAAAAAGTCTTAATCCACTCCAGAGCTACACCTCTAATACCTATATTATTCAATTTGTCAAGTAGCTTAGCATGGTCTACGCAATCGAATGCCCTACTAAGATCACAAAAAATCTCAATAGGGCATTCACCGGCATCAATATGTTTTAAGATATTGTCATAGAAGGTTAGTAAAGCCATTTTTGTGGGGCATTTTTCTCGAAATCCAAACTGATTGTCGGATATAACATTTGTTATCTTTAAAAAGTTACACAAGCGACTAAGATAGCTATACTCAAATATTTTAGACAAACCCGAAGTCAAGGTAATAGGCCTGTAATTTTCGATAGCATGAGTGTCGTTCTTTTTATAGATTGGGATAACCTCACCGATTTTCAAAGCTTCAGGAAATTTGCCGCAAACAAATGACAGATTTACAAGATACGTTAACGGAGAAACTATGGCAGGGATACATTTTTTAATAATGTATATCGGCACTTCGTCAGGTCCATATGACGTCTTGCTCTTAAGTTTAGAGTTTAACAAGTTTAATAGTTCATCATTACTGAAAGGAAGAAGAAACTTGCTACTTTCTATGGAATTAATCGCACTAGAACTAGAGCTTGAAACACTTGATTGTTGATTTAATTGATTAGTAATTATAGGAACATTTTTGAAATAAGTATTGAATCTATTTGCATTCAACTTTGGGTCGTCACGTAACACACCGTTGTGCTCTAGAGTTATATTGCTATTTCTTTCTGAATTACTGTTGCCCGAAATTTGGTTAACGATTATCCAAAGTGACTTAGTTGTATTACTAGAGTTAGCTATTTTGGATTGAAGATACTGATTTTTGGTAGTGGCAACCAAATTCCTATGAGCTTTTTTAGCTTCTTTGTAGATGTCATCTAGTTGTGGATATCACTGTTTTAGTATATAAAGGTCACGCAGTTTGGCACTTAAGGACCGAATGTTTTACACATTAACACATAAGAACTAAAATGAGAATCGAGATTTTTTATTAGATTTGCATATAACAATAATAAGACGGTTTTTTCGCTCTGCTGAAAAATTTAGGAAAGTAGACTTTGCAGGTTAACATTCTAACTAGTCGACGAAATTAATTTTTGTTTGCTTATTATGTAACTAAAGCAACACTACAACTGTCAAAAATTTTTCGCTGAAAAACGAGGTACGTTGTGTTTTTCAGATTGTTTATTAGCTGAAAACCACCACAAAAAATATACTTCCTAATCAATAAACTCTTTTGGTCCTAAATGAAATAAGGAATTATTTAAAGTTTTTTTTTAATTTGAGAAAAGTTTTACTTAGTTTCGCCTTAGTTTTGGATAACGGAATAATTTTATAAGGTCTATATTTCGTAATTTCTAAAAGATTATTACCTTTTATACAAAATCAATGTCAAATGTTAACACACTTTTTTAAACAATTAAAATTTATTTCTCTTTTGTCAATTTACCAATAGCAACATTTTGTGTATTTGTATTTTTTTCTTTGAGTCAATCAAAAAGCAATGATAAGTTTTTTCAATATTTTTAACTTTCTTTACATTATTATTCAGGCACTGATATGGAACTTTAATTTCCAAAAGCGCTTTGCCAGTGTTGTATTAGAATTTTAATTAAATTTCTGAGTTTGACATTGATTTTCATTGTCTTTTTTTATTATTATATTTAATTTTTTTGTCAAATCAAAATTGATTGCTATACTCAACCAGTTTGTCTTATTGACAGAAAACATTTTGAAACTACTTTCTAAAGAAAATTGGGTTCTTGAAACCTTTAGATAATAGATTATGAAAACTTTCACTTTTTTGGCCAATTTCTGAAACCTTTATATAAATCTACCAGTTATTCGACTAATACTTAGAAAAAGCTTACCTATCTTATCTCAAGCTAATAATTGTCTTTTTTATCCTACTCGACTTCAAAGTTAGTTAATTTTAACCTCTTGACAGGTCAGAAAATCGCTCTTGTTTCCCTAGGGAAACAAGCATGTCGCAATTTGTGGCCGTTGAATGGCGCTAAGTTAAACGTCAACTAAAGTATCGGGTATGGGTCACTTGCGCGCCGCGGTCAATAAAATCCGCAGGTACTCCTAATCCAACAGGACAGTAGCGCGCTGGATACTCTTTACTTACAGGACACTTGCGCGCCGGGTCACTAAAGCAGGTAAAACCACTTAACTGCTTATTTCCAACTATTTTCCATATTGAAGACAGTAATTTTCAATATTAATATCTCAAATGCAAGTGCAACATCCAACCAAATGGCTAAAAAATTTAATTTTCTTGCATTTTCTCACTCCTATGATATTTTCATAACTTTTCTGACAGTGATAATACTGAACTAGTGCAAGTTATCGGAAATTGCACTAGTGTAACGTTTAACACTTAACATGGTCTTCATGTTGATTAATGAACTTCTACTAAAATAATGAACCAAATTTTGGACTTATGCATTTGTTGATAAAATTGGCACAATATGGGAGTAAATGGAGTCAGAAAAGGTTAAGTTATAGAAAATTTTATTTTAAAAATTACAGGTCTCTAAAGGAATTAATTAGACGTACTAAAAAATTATTTTGCCTTTCACTGTAAATGCTTCAGAAATTTGGAAATTTTCATAATTATGTCGACAAAGAGAGCTACTAACTTTTTAAAAAGAGAGGTTTTTCTGTTAAAAATAATCTAGGGATACAATTTATTTATGGGATTAAACATTTCCGCTTAA
Organism: Tribolium confusum; assembly: GCA_029207805.1. NCBI lineage: Eukaryota > Metazoa > Arthropoda > Insecta > Coleoptera > Tenebrionidae > Tribolium > Tribolium confusum. Next base: position 7,641,336 of record JALGAY010000004.1, read on the forward strand.
TCCTCAACCGGCGCGCCGATTTGGGTCCAGTCGCCGATTTGGGTCCAGTTGCCGATTTGGGTATTAGGACACCTATAATAGCAGGGGATAACCTGACCGCGACGCGCTACTGACCAACACCCAAAGTATCAAGTTTTTTTTAAATCTACGTAATAATGTGGTTTCTACTGTTGGAATACGAGATCTAATACAAAAAATTACGAGTGCTGTAAATACGAAAGACGAAAATCAGGTCAAAGTATTGAAATTCAAAAGCCTGGTTTGTGACGACACATAACCTCAAAATATTTAAAGAAGAGAAAAAATAATAGTAATTCATCACCATCCGAACTGTAATTTGTACTCAAATATTGAGATATTTTGGCTGTAATCGACGTAATTAGTGTCGGTTAATTATCTGAGTTTGACACCTTTCAATTTCAAATTTTGCGTCAGCTATTGTATTTGTTGGAAAAATGTGATTATTACACAGTAAGTGCCTCGACATACAACATGTTTAACAATCAGGTAAAAATATAAAAACTCTGCCGAATTCTTGTTATTACAGTCAAATTATTACGAGATATTTTGAGGTTAGGCCACATTTCCGTCAGCTTATTTTACGGTTAAGAGTTTTTTATTTTGAGTAGGATAAAAAATAATGTGTGCACCTCATGAATAAAGAAAGAGGTTTTCCAAGCCTCAGAAAGTGGTACTTCTACATCTCTTCCTTCGGCTTGGAAACTGCCTCTTTCTAGCTAAGGTGCACAATATACTATAGATGAAGAAAACTTTTACTTTTTAAGCCAATTTGTAACTTTTGCTTAGATGATGTTTGTAAAATCACAGCGGTCTTTGCATGAAATTCTTATTTTTTCAGACAACTTTGTTATCGAATAATAACTTTAAGTAATTATTAGCTTTCTTAAATTTTTGCGTTTTTGAATTAAGCGTCATTTAATTAGCGTTGAGCTTTCTTACGAGAAAAAGTTTGTTTTGTTTACACCGGTTTTAAATAAGGTTGATATCTTTTGCCATAATTTTATTATTAATGAACAACTTTACCTTGGAAACCCTATAAGAAAAAAAAATCCTTTCAAACTAATTTAATATACTTTTATATCGAAATTATACTATTGTATAAAAAATAATTTTTTGCTAGCTGACTCGACCGATTTCAATAAATCAAATTGGTCAAGCGGTTCTCGACTGCTTTCAGTTTTTCACGAATTTCAGTTTTCTGGGTAACTTTTTTAATTTTTCTTTCTCTAAAAACCTTACTTGATTTATAACAAACATAAAAAAAGCTAGATCGGTTCACTCACTCTCAAGTGATGCGCTTACCAACAATCAGCATTTCATTTTTATTTCTATAGATTACTGAGAAGTTAAGTTTGTTTAAAGATAGACAAACGAAGATTTTTTTATGAAATGAGGCCTCCATAGTTTCGCTCGACCTTGAAATTTCTCTAGTTGAGCTGATCTGTCAAGCACTGAACCCCTGCGGTAAAGTTGTTGACCACCCTCCGCAAGTAATTTATTACCTGTTATTTATGACAGTGACAGGGTCTGCACTCACTTTGAGGCTTGCTTTGATGTTTGGTACTTTGAGAAAGATTCGACATTGTATTCTGTATTTTCAATTTAATTTTATTAAAATAATGTAAAATGAAATAAACATTCAGATTATAAAATTTTATTACAAAATAATAATAATTTATATATATTTTACATTATAAAAAAATATCCTGAATAGACATATTTCGAGTTTTTCGCGGATCAACCAGTTCCGACAACAAACATTTTTTATAAAAATTTTCCAAAAATTTTTTCATTTTATTTTCCTCCGTTTACAAATTTTTGCAAAATTCGATGCGGTTAATAGTTTTCGCCGCTCCTCCATCCACTTTCCATTAGAGCATTGAAAACGAGTTTCTTTTTCCAAGATGCGTATTTCCTCTCTTGTTTTTTTTAATTTTTTTAAAAATTCCACTTCATGTTCTCTATAAACATCAATGGGAAGATCTGGTTTCTGGCATGATTCACCGTAATCAGCATTCTCATTACATCTTTTAATTTCCAACGTTTTATTGTATTTTTTTTTGTTACGCGCCTTATTTTTTGGCGTCGGTTTTTGTGAATACGTCGGATTTCCATTCGGAAAATTCGGTATGACCCATTTTTGTGTTCCAACTTACAACAGCCGCCGCACATCGCATTTCGTATGCATTCGCCAAAGCAAAATTAATTCGCTTACCACCAACAAATTTAGCAACAATTGAATTATATTGTTCAACGGTGTTGCTGTCCATGTCATAAAGTAAGCTCCGAGAATGATTTGCAAGAATACTGCAAATATTCAAATTTTTTTCAAAAAATTCATTTGATAATTTTTCTATTTCATTTGGTTCTCCGCCTCTAGTGCAAAAGTAGGGTAAACATTTATCATGGTGCCCAAACACGTGGTATGCAACATTCAGAATGTCGTTCCGTAAACACTATCGCAGATACTTTATTTTTTTTATTTTTATGGTATTTAATCGCACCTTTGACACCCATACGCATTCGCATAATTTTTGAATCCAAAAGTTTTTGTTCTGGTAGTGAAAAAAAAGTATTGGACACCAGAGTTTTTAATTTGTTGCAAAAATTTCTTAACAAATGATTACGACATTCTACCTTCTCTACAGTTAAATTGTCGTATGGTCGAGCTTCAATAATTTTTTTGTATGTGCTACTGTCACCGTCTCCTATCATAATATTATATTTTAATCCATGTTGCGCAACACTTAATTGAAAACCCTTCACTAATATGTCCGATTCCATGCTTGTAGAACTTCCAAAATGATTTCTATTACAATTATGAATCTTCTCCTCTCCTTTTCTAGAGCAAATTACGCAGTGTTTGTTTCTCACACCATAGTACAATACTTTTTTTGTATGTTGTCCTATTATGGCTGTCACTCTAGATACAGCACTATAATTAGTGCGGTAGCTTCTTTTTGACCAACATCCATCCACAACAACTGGAATTAGTGGAAAACCTTGCTCATCAACAGAATTTATCGAACGAGCATATTCTGCTTCTTCTTTCGCAGCTTCGTTCATAACTTTTTCCGCTGTTTGCTTCCATTGTGGGGCCAGATTAGTTTGACATTTTGAATAAGTGTTTGACGACATAGAGGGAATGTTTAAACATGCCAACCATTCTTCTAAATTATAAAATCCTCCTCCAATTGACATGATACCATTCACAGCACATGTGTTTAAATCAATTTTATTATTAACAGCCGGTTTAAGTGGTTTTTGAGAAAATTTATTTCTAATACATATTATCAAAATTTGTAACGTATTGATAAGATGAATACTAAAATGCAGTTTAAGACAAAATTTACTTTCTTTTGTGAAAGTGGTTTTAAACCTCGACAAGAGTTTACTTGTCCCTTCTAAGAATCTAAAATCTTATAAGCAAATTACAAAAGTATTATTTTCTTTGTCTTTTGTAAGCAGATAACTCACAAGTATCTTGTAAAAATAGTTTGTAAAAACATATGAAGATTTATTAGATTAAACTGTTTTACTAAACACTATTTTTTTTTAAATTATAATCTAATCAATAATTGCTCTTTCATACACAAAAGCTGGTATTTAAAAAGATTATTTCAAGTTATTTATAGTTGGTTTATTTAAGAATGAGATTTTGACTTTAACCATAAATTACCCTAACAAAAGAATCCAAATTGACCAATTATTAGTCATGCCGATTTATGATGCTTTGAACGGCCGAAGAAGCAAATAACCTCAGGCAACGGCACCCCAGGCGGGGTTCGATGCCGGGATCCTTTCTACCTGTTTCTTGAAATAGAATACAAAACTCAATGCAAGTGCAATAATTTTTAAATACAGTGTTTCCAATTGTTGCTTTTTATTTCGTTAATGCAAGTAAATATTTTTAAATCTTCTAATATCCTTCTTCAAGTAAATTAGGATTCTGAAGTGATTCAGCCGAGTCAATATCAAGCACATTATCAGCATCTTCTGCCATAGCATTACAATTACAATTTCATGGTTGCTACATTGTTAAAATTTGAATTATAGTTTTCTTTCAGAATGCAAATCATAACTAGACGAATTTCAACGTCCGAGGTGAAATTTTGTCATCCAGTGTTATCTGGTATTAATTTTTACCAAACTAAAACCAACTTTCTAATGTCATTTTCTTGGTATTAGAGATAACAACATCATTGTATTTAGGATTATTTTTGCTAATACTTCTGTTCAATATCTTTAAAATTAGTTTTATATTTACTTTGTTTCCAGCAGGTATAAAAGAACCTACTGGTTTTAAGGACTGGGTTTCGATGTCACTGCTTGAGGTTATTAACTAACTCGCGGCTAGACAAAGGTGCAACTATAAGATGTACAAGAAAAGAGAAAATTATTAATTTTTATTAAAAAAATGAACTTTCTAGTAAAGGCTGCAAAAGATGTACTGCTAAAAATAATCGCACAGTTCGGTCGAAAAATAAAATTATTAAATAGTTTTTCTTGTTTTGATAATAAATAATTATTAAAAAAGTTTTTCACAGCATGCTTTAAATAGGAAGTAATAGTGACTTTGATTTGAAAAAAAGAAATAAATTATTTGATAAAATATTAAAGTAAACTGTTAAATGTAAAAGTCATTTGAATTATTATAAATCTTAATTGATATAAAATGAAAAGCAATAATTGAAAACACTGTAGTTAAAAATTATCGCATTTGTATTGAGTTTTGTATTCTATTTCAAGAATCAGGTAGAAAGGATCCCTGCATCGAACCCCGCCTGGGGTGTCGTTGCTTGAGGTTATTTGTTTCTTCGGCCTTTCAAAGCATCATAAATCGGCATGACTAATAATTGGTCAATTTGGATTCTTTTGTTAGGGTAATTTATGGTTAAAGTCAAAATCTCATTCTTGAATAAACCAACTATAACAGGTACAGAACGGTCGGTACGAGTAGTCTCATAAAGTAATTATAAGGGTTTCGTTGCGGTTGGGGTCTTTAACTTGTAACTGCAGGGTTGTAAATTATAGATTTTCAGACGAATTTTAAGTCCGAAATCATTATGCCACAATAGCTTTATTATTTATTAATATACTTTTCTGGGACTTGAAGCTATCTTCTTAAAAGTACACTTTCTAAAATTTGACCCCGGTAAATTCTTAAATTCTTTTCAGTTTTGAAATAATAGAGTTTGGTGAAAATCTTACATTTATGCCAAATTTAAATTAATTTGTAATGCTTTTAAAAACATTTTTTTTTAATTCTGTTCGATAAGATTCTATATAAATGTTTGTTTTTTCTAATGATGTTGATTTGATTAAAATACGTTAATTAGTACTGGATTTAGAGTGGCAAAATAATACATTGAATGTTCCATAAGAGCGTAAGGTATAGAGGCCTCTTAAGTAGTTTTGTTAAATTTTCTAACTGACTCCCGTTGTGATTTAGATTATTACAATTAACTAAAACCGATCGTTACGTAGATAATTTTTCTAAGATTATACTGGTTTTTAAATGAAGTTGGTATTTTTTTAAATAACTTGGTTATCGCGTAAAAACGACATCGGGAACGCTCTCCCTTTAACCTAGCCATAAGTTTGGATTTGCAAATTCGAAATCTAATCTCACTAAACATAGGAAAATATTTCTTTCTAGCAGGTAAACGAAGGTCCCCTTGTCCCATCATAAATCAATTTACGACTCGAGTTGCGGCTTTAAGTCAATTGTATGTTGTAAATCTTTACTGGAGTGAGCTGAAAAATTTAGCAAAAATATTTATTAAATATCTTCGTTATTATTAACATTATAAAAAAACAACAATAAGCATTATATTCAGAGGAAAAAATTGTATAGATCGTATGAAAACTGTTTTTATTTAAGTCAATTTTGAACTTTTTAAGATTTTTGCGTTTTTAAAAAATTCGAAACTTAATATGTTTAAAAAAATATTTTCAGTCATGTTGTAGATAATGTTTATAATATTACATTGGTTTTTCAATAAAGTTGATATCTTTTTAAATAACTTAATTATCTCGTGAATACTTTACATTGGAAACGCCATAAGAGAAATTCCTTTAACCTAGCCTTAAATATGTCATTATTTTTATTGACTAAGCAGTAAAGCAGATATTTCAGAGTCGATCCGAATCTTTGAGCTGTCACAAAACTTTGACGTTTAAAGTCTGCTATTTTTTTTTTAAATAGAAAATTTTTAGATTCGGGGAAAAAGTTATATATTCAATAAGGCAATACATATACTCAAAATATTTAAAAGTGTGCTGACTCTTAAGACTCTTCTATAAACCAAAGAATAGCCATTGCTTAATTTATAGAGAAGCAAACCACTGTAAGAATGGATCTTGATTTATGATAGTTCTTTCCGCCAGATGTATAGGTACAGCGTGTGTAAAAAAAACTAAAATCAATTAATAACTTGTAAAAAAATTATATTTGGTAAAAATTCTAAAACACGTCGATTTTTATTTAAATAAATGCATAATTTGAGGTGTTTTGTTTTTTGAAAACATTCTTCTTCTTTTCTCCACAGCCAACTTTAAAATTTATTTAAATGGCACTGTACCTTTTTTTATACATCAAATAAAAGCTTATTTAATAGGCAAATTGCTGGTGTTTTTAGTTTTAAAATTGAATAAATAATTTTTCCTGTAAAAAAAATAATAAATAAAAATATATTAAAAAAAAAAAAATTATTGCATCTTAATGGGTGTATCTCAATGAATTATTTGCGGAAAGATGAACACCTCGGTCGCCTAACCTGACTACTGGACTTTTTTTTGTAGTGTTATTTAGAGAGCAAGATGTATTTAAACAGACCAGATAACTTAGATGTTTTTCAACAAAGAATTCAAGAAAAACTTGATAAGGTACTATCAGCCAATTTGTAAATGTCGGGTTCATAAACAAACCCCTGCTGTCGCTAGCCGCAACCATGCATAAATTATCCCCTTGTGCAGTCATCTCAAACTCGTAGGACAGATTCTTTACATTGCCTTAGTTTTCAGATAAATTTAATTTTGTAAATGATTTGGTAATTTACGGATAAAAAATAATTAAATTAAAATTTGTGTTATAATTTAATTCTGCCGTATACCGTTCTATGCCTTTAAAGGCTAGTCAGACCCCCCTAGAAACTTTTCTATGACATTTTTTTGGTCTTTAAATATGTATTTTTTTAATATATTATACATCAAAAGACGTGTTTTTTAAATGCCTAGGGCGCTTAACTATTGCCATAAATGAAAAAAAAAGTGCCATTGTTTTATTTAAAAAAAACGTGTTTTAATTTTTTCTATGACATTCTTTTAGGTCTAAATTTTGAGAAAATACTGTAATTTTTTTTTTGTAAATAGATAATATAAAAGTAAAGGGCGCTTAACTATTTTCAACTTTATTAATCAATAATTTATTAAAATATTGTTGCCAATATAAACAAATCAATATCTCAAAGTTTACAAAATCTTAAAACATCAAATTAGACTTACTTGTCTAGAAAAATATGCCAAACATTATCACCATTTAATAATTTAAAAAAATCTTTTCAGTTTTAAGTTTTTTTAATGTGTATTTACGTTAAAATTAGCGCTGAGTTCATAGGGTTTGCCGCCAGAGCGCGCACGCTTTGAAAGTATTAGTGGAGTAAAATCGACGTCCTAGGAGACTTCTTTCTTGCAAAATTTTTTTTTAAGGTATAACCAAACGGGACCTTTACAGTCTTATAAAGTATCATTTTAGCCATCCGAAATCGTAATCTACAACTTTTTTAGTAGGACCGAACTTTGTAAAATTAATTTTTTTATGTCGGAGCAACAATTTCCAAAATCGTGTTTTTTAAAACATACATCGTGCTTATAAATTAACTATTTAAGATAAAATTTTGAAATTTTGTCCACTTATAGAGAAAACCAGAGCGCATCTAATAGTAATTACAGATTTTAGAAAAAGTTTTTTGCTTTTGAGAAAGGGGTCTCTAAATTGACTAGTTGCAAAATTGTGCATTGACAATTTCACCCAGCGGGGAGCTATGTGAATTATTAAAAATTTGACCATATAATGTACATTTTCGTGTTCACTAAACTCTAAGTAAGTTTATTAAAAAAAAATCAAGTCATTAGACTTAATAGTTTCCAAAATATAATTTTTTTAAAACAAGGTTTTGTCGCGCTGCTACACCACGCCAGACGCGTTAAATCTCTGTATAGCCTATTCGCACCAACCAACACAGTAAAAGATTACAGAACTATTCAAAGGTTAATAAATTAAATAATTGATAAATACTTCTGAACCATTATCACTGTCAATCATCATTTGCTACGAGTGTTTGTCAATATAAAATTTAGATCAAATTTTTACTAGATATTTTCCTATATTTTGACTGTTTTATACGTAATATGAACTAGATTAGATCAAATATGTTACTTTTTTGTTTAGAATTATACAGTTATGTAAAAAAAATCTACGTAAAGTACTTACATGTTAATTTTAATTAAAATTGATATACTTTATACAAATTTTGTTATTGTTAGTCGTTCTTGCCCAAAAGTATATTGATGAATTCTGTGAAATATTATTACATACAACTAGCAAAATGTTTTAAGTTTGGTTGGTTTTGTGGTTTTGATAACAACAATTTATGTTTCTCTGTAAGTAAAAACCATGGTGTTAAAACGTTGGAAGATCTATATAGCAATCACGAAGAAGCTGATACACGATTAATTTTACATGTATTATATGAATATAAAATGCAACAACAGAATACAATTTTAGTAAAATCTGTAGATACGGATGTTTTAGTTTTGCTGATTTACTATTATAATTGTAATTTACTAAAGACAGATCCAAAACAAAATTTATCTCTTTTTATTGATTTAGGCCATGGATCAAAAACAAAATTTATTTCAATTCCAAACGTAGTAAACCATTTTCAAGATAAAATTTGTAGAAATCTTTTGGCTTCACGCTTTAACCGGATGTGACACAACAAATTCTTTTTATAAAATTGAGAAAAAAACGGCATTCGATATTCTTGTTAAAAGTGTAGACGGTTTTAATTTGCACGAAATAGCTTCATTGCCGGATGTAAACAAAAGTATTGAAGTAGCTACAAAATTTGTTTTGGCATTATTTAGAAATAAAAATTAAGATATTAAAACGTTAAATGATATGAGGTACCATTTAGGCCTGAAATCTCAAAAATCAGCTTCAGAATTACCACCAACTAACGATTCCTACAAACAGCATGTTTTAAGGTAAATATAACGAAGAACTACTATGTGTGCAGGTAGATATAACGCGTGTGGCGCGGAGTAGCGCGGCATAACCTTGTTTAAAAAAAATTATATTTCGGAAACCATTAGGTTTATTTTTCTAATTTTGTTTAAAAAAACTTATCTAAGGTTTTGTAAATCCAAAAATGTACATTATATGCTCAAATTTTTAATAATTCACATAGCTCCCCGCAGGGTGAAATTGTCAATGCACGATTTCGCAACTAGTGACTTTGAAGACCCCTTTCTCAAAAACAAAAAACTTTTTATAAAATCTTGTAGTACGGTTCGATGCGCTCTGGTTTTCTCTATAAGTGGACAAAATTTCAAAATTTTATCTTTAATAGTTAATTTATAAGCGCGATGTATGTTTTAAAAAACACGATTTTGGAAATTGTTGCTCCGACATAAAAAAATTCATTTTACAAAGTTCAGTTTTACTAAAAAAAGTTGTAGATGGCGATTTCATATGGCCAAAATGATACTTTATATGACTGTAAAGGTCCTGTTTGGTTATACCTTCATTTCAAAAATAGGCGTTATTTTAGCCCGATTTTACTCCACTATAGTGGAGGGAAATCATCTCAGATATCAGGAAAAAATCGTCTATTTTAACTTTTTGGTGTAGGACCAGCTGAAATTTTAATTAGATTATCTGAAGTGACCAATTAAGACATTTTTTCATGATTCAGATTATCGAAACTTGAAAAAAAAATGAAAATTCAGACTTTTTTAATATTTATATTTTGTTATCTTTACACCGAGCTATCTCAGAAGCCGTAGTAGCTATTGAGTTGATTTTTGTTGCGTTCGAATGTAAAGGCTTGAGCGCTTTTGGTTGTTTGATTAAAAGTATTTTACTTCCCTTTTTAATATATTTTTTGATAAGCTAAATTCGAACTTCCGGTGTCACGGTAATCAATTATAGACGATGCGAACAAAATTTTTTATTATTAGAGATAAACCCCTACAGTAAGCGAACGAAATGTAGAGAAATGATCCAGGAAGTTTTTAGTAAAACCAGAATTGAATTATTTTTTGGGAATTACGAGATATAATTTTTTTAACATGGTGACCATCTGCTTTATTAGCGCGCTGTGAGATGGAGGCTTGTTTGGACTTTTGATCGTAGGTATATGCCAGATAAAACAAAGATTTTCATAATTATAATGGTAATAATAAAAATAATACTGAATTCTGATTCGATAATTTTCTATATGTGGTTTTACGACCATTTTCCTCACCTGACAAATAATTAAATTGAAAAATTCATTACCCTGCCATAATACAATAAGGAATCAAGATTTTTTTATATTTTGAACTATTAGATAAAATAAGTAAAATTAGAAAAAATGTATATTATCATGAATTTTTAATTAGAAAAAAATTAATAAATTATATTCAAAATTTAACATCTTCTATATTTTTTACAAAATTGAGCCGATTGTCAAAATCTTGATATTTACAATCGTCACAACATTTTAAATTTCTGCACACAAACACATTTTTGATAATGTAGTAAAATGAAATTTAATGAAAGCTGTACAGTTATTGGGAAAAACATTAGAAAAATTTGTACATACTGTACCGAGCAAAAATAAAACAACTTTTCGATTTTTACAATTATTGTGTTTTATATAATACTTACTTGCATAGTATTTAATGTTTAATACCAACACCCTTAATAAAAAATAGAATTGCATTATAATTGTTACTAGGTAATACTTTGAATCGATGGATAGAAAAATGAAAACATTAAATCTAGGTGAAGCAAAAGTAAAGCAACTGATATTGAAAAGAGTTTTATTAATATTTATAAAATGTTTTGATTTTGTTGTATACCCTTTATTTGCGATCACCGCGATACATTGAGTTAATTAATTCATCAATAATGGTTTTTTATAAAATGTAACTCCAAACTTCGTTCAAAACTTGCATAAAATTGTGCCTGAAAAATTTTTTCACAATCTTTGCCGTGTGCTTTGGGTAGTTATCATGCTGAAATATCCTTCTCAGAGGCAAATTGTCGTCAGCATAAGGTAGCATTGTATTTTTTAGTTTTTCTAAATATTTAAAATTATCTATAGTTTCATTTGTACTAATTGTGTTACCGCCTCTGTGTTTAATGGTACCGACAATAAACTTTTCCTAGCAGGTCTCTGAATCTGTACAAGCAGATTTTAAAAAAATTGTTTGGAGAAGATATAAGATATCAAAAAACCATCAAACATATGGCAAAAAATTATTAAATACTCTTTGTTTTTTGTTTTTATAATTCAAGTCATTTGTAGTTTGTTAATAAAATAATGTTTTATTAAAGTTTTTTGTGCTTTAAAATAAAATATTCTATACATTCGTTAGTTAAATTTAAACACCGATTTACACAAAAAGCTGTCGGTAACATGTTTTAAGTTTTACAGTTTTTAAAAGAGCACATAAAATAGATAAGAAAAATACAAAAGTTTGAAATGGGCAACTTTCTCTGAGAATATTTCATTTTAACGAATCGTGTTTCCAGTTTTAGGTCGAGTACTAATGGATCCTCTGTTCCTAAATCTCTTCAATATTTTTGAAATAATGTCCTTTCTCAAATGTAGTTGTCTTGCTATTTTTAAAAACCACTTCCTGTTAAATAATGTTCGAAAACAAATTATTACTAAAGTGTGACAATAAGAATTATTTCGTTGATCGTCAATTATTATTATTTTTCTTCTTCGACTTTTTCTTCTTCTTGTTTTTATTATTATTCTTATTATTATTATTATTATTATATTACTGATATTATTATTATAAAAATATTAGCTTTTTCCGGCATATACGATTCGTAAGAGTCTAAATAGCTACCAACTCTCAACGCGCAAGTAATGCAGGCGTCATCCTTTTAAAAAAAATCATATCTCGAAATCGACAAAAAATAATCTAATTTTGGTTTTACCAAAAACCTCCCGGATTATTTCTCTACATTTCGTTCGCTTAATGTAAGGGTCTATCTCTAATAATAAAAATTTTGTTCGCATCGTCTATAATTGATTACCGTGATACCGGAAGTTCGACTTTAGGTTATCAAAAAAAATATTAAAAATAGAAAAAAATTCTTTGAATTAAACGGCCAAAATCGCTCATGTCTTTACATTCGAACGCAACAAAAATCAACTTGATGGCTATTACGGTTCCTGAGATAGCTCGGTGTAAAGATAAAAAAACACGAATATTAAAAAAGTCCAAATTTTAAGTTTTTTTTTAAATTCCCATACTCTGAAACATAAAAAAATTGTTGTAGTTGGTCATTTTGATAGAGGATAATCCAATTAATACAATATATAACGTTTCAGCTGGTACTACTCTGAAAAGTTAAAATGGACAATGTTTATTCGGATTTCGCTTCACTATACAATATGACATTCATCAGGTCAAACAAATGTATTTCGGGTTGTCGAAACGATAAAATTCAGCGGGGCAGATTAGAAATCGCAGCTAGGGTCAGACTAGCCTTAAATGAAACCAATATTCGCAAATAATAAAATTCTAAAATTAATAAATTTGTTTCGTTAATTTGTGAGTTTTGTTAAAAACTATATTACTACAATTTTTTCTAAACAAAATTTGCATAATAAATTTTTATTATTATTACATATTATTTAGAGTACTACAATTGTAACTGTCTCTTCCATTTGAAATTAGATCTTGTTTTAAAAAAAATTCTAAGCTGTTTGGTTTAGTTTAACTAATGAATTATTAAATTTATTTTTTGCATTTTGCAATTTCTTACTTACAACATGCAGAAAAAAGATTATGCAAATTATTCTTTTTCTATTACACTAGGCAACAAATAATGGATAACGCTGTGCTTATGGGATTTTTTTTTATTTTTTAATTTATATTAATGAGTTAGTTGTAACACAGTTATATTTTTCTTTTTCCTATTCGTTTAACCAAAATAGACTATAATAAAGACAAATCTTTTACGAAAATTGGTACATTTGCTACCACAACAGAACTTTCAAATAAACAACAAGGTTAAAGACAATATACAAATTTACTAGAAAAAACTCCGCAAAAACAAACAAACAACCATCCAAGTTCAAACAATGCATCTACAGCCTAAACTTTACAAATTTAAAAATGGTTTGTCGGAAATTCCTGCACATATCCCAAAATATGACTCGTATGCCGTTCAAAAAATTGTTCCAGGCTTAATCTGGTGTTCAATTTGTTTCGGATTAATATATCAGCCACAAACATAGCAGAATGAGTCTGATGGGGACAATTTGCACTCTCCTCTAGAACACATTTTAGATAAAGAATTCACGTACAACTACCCAATGACACAACTAAAATCTTGTTCTGTATTTTGTGAAACTTTGAGATTTGACTTGACACTTAAAACGAAAAAACTCACCTAACCAAATATTTGTTACCTAGTGTTATTTAAAGCTTAATAATGCAGATGGGATACGGAACCAACATAAGATCTCTAATAATAATTTTTTGATAATATTTACACCAAGTATAAACGAAATTAGGCTCATCCCTTTTTTAATAGTATTTTTTTAAATAGAAAGACGAAACTTAAGAAACTTATTATGTTAGCAAATCCCGTTAATTGAGTAAAAAATATTACTTTAAAAATAAATTTGTATCACTTTCGGTTTTACCGGAAACGTCTATAACTTTGAATTTTTGTTTTTTTTTATATAAAAAGCTGTGATAGTAAAAAATATTTCTAAATAATGTAGACACCGATTAAAAATTAAATACGGTCCCATAAATAATTTATTTTAGAAAATACACGAGTTTAAATTAGAATAAATTAGTTTTTCTGGTTTAACTAATTTTTTTCAAATAGAATAATAGTGCTTCAATAAACTTTTTAAATTAACATTTTTTTTGTCAAACCAAAGATACTAAAATTTGGAAAATCTACCCAGTCGTTTTTCTATTATTTACAAATATAATTTTTTGATTATCTGAACAATTTTTATGTTGAAGAAAAATTTCAAGCAAACTAGCATTTTAACAGGAAAATAAAATAGACAGATATTAAACATAATGTCTCTTTGTTTTTGTTTTACAGCCTGCTTAAATTTTGAATACTACTGAATAGCTTTTTAAAATTTTGGTATTTTTAGATTAACAAAAAAGTTAATTTTTAATGTCGAGTTTATTGTTCTATTTGAAAAATTGGGTTAGACCAGAAAAACTAAGTTATTTCAGTTTAAACTATTGTATTTTCTAAATTATATCATTTGTAAGACTGGTTTGATTTTTTAATTATTGCTTACATTATTTAAAAGTATATTTTAACCATGATAAAAAAACCAAAATTGCCAAAAAAAATCTTTACAAAAAAGTTATAAAAAGTAGTGTATTTGACTGAATTTATTGTAGATTTCAAAAATATAAAAATAAAAATAATAAAAATATACATAATTTTTAATTAAAAAATTCAAAGTTACGGTAGGTCATTTTGATATTTATATATTTAATTAATAGAGATTTTATAACATAATATGTTTCCTCCGTTTTGTTAATCTATTTAAAAAAAAATACTATTAAAAAAAAGGGTAAATCTAATTTCGCTTACACCCGATAGAATTACAATAAATAAGCATATTAATTTATCGGATTTTTCTTTAAAATGAATTTACTTGTGACATTTTTGTTTCGTTGCGAATTTTGTTTTCTGCTCTTATAATTGCTATAGTTTTAATAACTTTAAAATTTTTTTGGGATTTGTTGACGTTTTCTATCCTCACACAAGCAGTGGTCCGACTTTTTTAAATTATTGATTTATGGGCTGATTTCAAGTTGAAGATAATACCGGTAGTATCTTCGTTTCCATGGAAAAATAAACAAATTCGAGACTGTGATTCGCTGTTGTCATGGAAAAGTATTAAAATTTGCGATACTACCGGTCTTATCTCAACTTGAAATCAGCCCATTAGCCTGTATTTTAAATACTAAAAGATATAATTTTTTCTCGTGCTACTTGGACTTTAATTCACAATGTATCAAAATTTGGCGCATCTGTTCTGGAATACTTAAAGAACTACATTTTTGTTTTAAGAATTTTAATCTGTCACATATAGGTGTTTTTAATCTTATGCATAAATTAAGGTAAAGATTTAAAAAATGTTCTATTGTAACGTTTCTGTAAAATATGACCTCTTGGCCTAGCACAAAAGGACTTCATATCTATTATTTATTAATGTGTTGGTATGACTGAAAGAATTTAATTTCACAATTTCAGGAATCTAACCTAAAGTTATTGCGTTACAATTACTGCCCAGTGGCTCAAGCAAATATCATTATTTTTTATTCGGAAATTACCAAATCATTTACAAAATTAAGTTTATCTGAAAACTAAGACGATGTAAAGAATCTGCCCTAGACCAGAGTTTACGAGTTTGAGATGATTGCACTAAGGGATAATTTATACATGGTTGCGGCTAGTGGGCTGGGATCGACAGCAGCGGTTTGTTTATGGACGCGACATTTTTAAATTGGCTGATATAGTTGGTTTATTTAAGAATGAGATTTTGACTTTAACCATAAATTACCCTAACAAAAGAATCAAAATTGACCAATTATTAGTCATGCAGATTTATGATGCTTTGAAAGGCCGAAGAAGCAAATAACCTCAGGCAACGACACCCCAGGCGGGGTTCGATGCCGGGATCCTTTCTACCTGATTCTTGAAATAGAATACAAAACTCAATGCAAAACCCCGCCTGAGGTGCCGTTGCCTGAGATTATTTGCTTTTCGGCCTTTCAAAGCATCATAAATCGGCATGACTAAGAATTGGTCAATTTGGATTCTTTTGTTAGGGTAATTTATGGTTAAAGTCAAAATCTCATTCTTAAATAAAACAACTATACTACCACCTTATCAGACACATTTAATAACTGTACTCAAAATTTTAAACAACGTCTTGCTCATTTCAAGCAGTTAACGGCGCCCAATTTGAACATTTAATTCATTAAAATATTATCTTATTTTGTATTTTAGCATTTCAGCAAATTAAAACTTTAAGTTTTTTTCACTTTTTAGAGTAAATTTCAAAAAAATTACTTACATTTACTAATGGTTTATTACATTTGTTTTCCTTATAATAAAATATTATTGTTTAAAAAAGTTAAAAAACAAGTAACATATTGTTAAACAATTAAAATAATTAGTTAAAACATCTTTTATTAACTTTTAAAAAAATGTAATTTTATTTTTTTATGTGAAAATTATTTACTTAATTTGAAGACTATATACACCAACAAATTGCTTGTTAAATAAGCTTTTATTTGAGGCATAAAAGACAATATAATGCTATTTTTAAAAAAATTAAAGTTGGCTGTGGAGACAAGAAAAAGGATGTTTTAAAAAAACCAAGTGCTTTAAATTGTGCATTTTTTTAAATAAAAATCGACGTGTTTTAGGATTTTTACCAAATATAATTTTTAATATAAGTTATAATTGGTGTCAGTTCTTTTACACACGCTGTATGTAAATTTGCGTGTAAAACATCTAGCAGAGAGAACTGGAACTGTTATAAATCAGGCTTCATTCTTACGGTGGTTTGCCTCTCCATAAATTAAACAATGGCTATTTTTTGGTTTATGGTAGGGTCTTAAAGAGTCAGTTCACTTTTAGAAATTTTGAGTATAAAAGAGATTTAATTCTTTGTCTGGCTTTTAAGCAGCAGCTTAGGCTTTGACCTGCCAGTGTCACGGTATTAAGTCACATGTTTCTAATTAAACGAATGGCCATTAAAGTGATTAAAGTTTTTTTTGTTGTTCCTTTTTTTTGTTGCCAATAAACATTTTTGACGACAAAATTTGGGTTTCGAACATACAGAGATTGTAGAATCGACCAGCTGGCACTAAAATAACTTATTGCAGTTGGTCATAAACAAAAAATTATAAATCGTAAAAAATGTTAATACAAAAATTGCAGAGAATTTTATTCTCCACAATATTGATAATTACAAATTTTTACCAAAAATGTAATACAAGGTAAGTACAAAATGACGGAAAAATTTTAAAGTTTGTTGTAGGGGATTGTTAATAGAGCGCCCCGAAAAAATAGTGAAGAAATTTTTACTCACCCATTGTTCTTGACATAAAGAGGAAAATTTGAGAATTTATTATTTTGTTTTTGGATTTATAAAACTAAAAGAGGTAACTTATACAACATATCTACTAAAAAATCATAATTTCCAAAAAAATTTGTTTTTTTTAAATATAGGTATAGTTCAACGAAGGATAAGTGAGCTGACTTTTTAAGTCCTCCCAATAAACAAAAACATAAAAATTCTTGCAGTTACCGCAAACTCCAAATAAACGATAAAACCACTTATAAAACTTGATTTATAAAGGTTTCCATTTCTTAAAATCATTAAAAGATGTAAGCAAATCTTGGTAAGGTCGTTGTTAAATGTGCAAGTCTGCACTCTCACAAATTAAGTTTTATGAGAGGTTTTATGGTTTACTTAAGGTTTGCGGTATCTGCAATAATTTTTATGCTTCTGTTTATCGAGAGGGTTTAAAAATTTAGCTCACTTATCTTTCGTTGAACTATACAATAAACATTTTTACTGGGCTATAGGACACGTACAATTTTCGTTGCCAGAACAAGAGTTTTTTTTAAAGACATGATATACTCGTATTTCATTATGTCACTTATTTTAAATAAATAAAACAAAGAGATATATAAAACAATTAGTATTTTATTTGAAGTAATAGGGCATAGAGATTGTGAACTACTCTTTAGTTTTTAAAATTACTTGAGAATATTTTATTTTTATACAATACAATTTTTATACAGTAATATATTTTGATAGAATTAACAAAATATTGTCTTACATTTTTTTTATCAAATATATTTGATATTCACAAAAAAATAATACAGTAGAGACTTGCATGTTACATTCTTGTACAATCACAACAAAAATTGACTTTTCTTTCCTCCCACACCCACAACTCTTTCAAACCCTTGGGCAAGCCCGTCAGTCCAACTTTATGGTCACTTTCAGACCTGTCGTCACAAAACCCCCTTTTCCTTCTTAACAATTTAACCGAAAAAGATCTCGGTTTGCACTTATACAACCCAAACCAACAATTTCCATATAAACACACCACCGACCTCAAATATCTTGGAAAATAATCTGGTCCTAAATCAGTCCACTCAATTTTGGATTGACAATGCCACTGTTGCATATAATCAACACCTCGTTTATTTCGATGTAATCCATATTTCTTTTGTGCCATAAACACGTGATTATTAACAACCCACGCTGGGTCATCGTCCACTTGTTCCTCATCAACCACGTAAAAATCTTCTTCGTAAGAAACTCCTCGCTTCGTACCACTGGGAGAATCAGTTTGAATGGGATGTTCTATACTCATGTAACGGGGGTTAAATGCACCTCCGAGTATATTCTCTAAAACAAGCATTGGTAATTCTGCACATATGGACTTTTTTTCCCATTTTGATATTGGTGCGTTATCAACGATGTGAAGAATGATTAAAATTGAGAGGGATACGATTAATACAAAACACATTTTAATACTTCACACTTAGAGAGTTCAAATCTGACTAAAGTGTAAGGTAAGCTGAAGATATGATAACTATGAAAATTTTGCTCCCACTCTTGTTTTACGAGGAGGGGAACAGGAATATCTACAGGTAGTATAGTTTTTGCATTTGGATAAGGGAAATGACTTAAACCATAAATTACTTGATGAATAGGGATTATTTAGAGTAATAACTGCTTTATAATTTACGACACTATCGAGGCGACCGGTACGTACCATCTGTTAGAACTTTCTAATCCATTTTACTAAGAAAATGTGGCGGGAGATTTTGGGGATGTTTTTCTGTACAATTTGAGATATTTGTCGGAGGTAAACAGGTAGAAGATTTAATAAGAATTTAAATTAAGTAAAGTTTAAATTTAATAAAGAATTAAAAAGAAAAAAAAACTAGTTTTTGCATTTGAATAAGGGAAATAGACTTAAGTCATAAATTATTTGAAGAATAGGGATTATTTAGAGTAATAACAGCTTTATAATTTACGACACTATCGAGGCGACCGTACTTACCATCTGTTGGCAAGGGTCTTGAGTGAGTCGTTCTTTACCTGGTTCCTTACTTAGAGACATCATGCCGACATCGGGTAGTTGATACATAATTAACAATTTAATGTTTAATAATTGCAGTTTAAATGTAAACAAATTGGTTGCTCTCATATACCTGTGATAGTACCTTCTAGAAAAGTATTGCTAAAAGTTTCTATTAACTTCTTATTAGTGCTGTTAAAGACCCCTTCAATTCACGGCAGAAGCTACCCAAAAACCGCATAGTACCGTCGCCAAAAATGTGACTCAATCTGAAAAAGCACTGCAGCAAAATATATAAGACAGAAAACTACATTTTATTCATTGTCTGAAGGCGAAGTAAAGGAAATTCGAGAAGCTATTTATTTCATTTATAAAGAAAAAGAAGTACCCACAGTTGATACAATAAGACAAAAACTTTTCAATAAAATTTTTCCGATACCGTATTCAAACGAAACTTTAAGAAGAACGTTAATTTGCTTAGGTTGCACCTATAAAAGGATAAACAAAAGAGCCAGCATAATGGAATCACCACGTTTAAAAATCCGTAGAACAGAATTTATTATGAAAACCGCCAGTTTAGACGAGAAAAAAGAAATATCGTCTATCCTGACGAAATATGGTTTGACACCTATGATACAGCTTCTAAAAGTTAAAAGATGGGTAGATGACACAAACCGATGCATAATGAAAACTCCGCCATCAAGAGGAAAACGGATTATCATATTAAATGCAAGAAATGAATTTGGATGGGTTCCTAAATGTCTTTGGTATCCACCAAAAATATTAAAGTTTGTTCCACCGATTACCACCAAGATATGGATGCGAAGTTGTTTGAAAGTTGGTTCCAAAATCAACTTTTACCTAATTTAGCTTCCAACTCAGTAATCGTTATGGACAATGCTTCATATCACAGTAAGTTGATTAGTAAAGTGCCAAACGAGAGTTCTTTAAGGCAAAACATTATACATTTTATGCAGCAAAAGCATATAGAACTTCCCGCAAAACACACAAAAGAGGAACTCTTATTAAAAACAATTGCGGCGTCTAATATAGAAAAAACGCCTACATACGTAGTGGACAAAATGGCCAGTAAAGCAGGTGATACGGTGTGGAGATTACCTCCTTATTATTGTATTTTAAATCCGATAGAGTTGGTTTGGAGCCAATTGAAATTCAAACTTAGAAAAGAAAATCAAACTCGCACTGTTTGGTGATCCGAGATGAGCAAATTTGTACAGGTGTCCCATCGTATATGCATAGTGGAATTTTGAACCCTTAGAATAAATGAAAAAAAAAATAAAATTTGTTAACTAACCATTCACTTATCAGGCGCTACAATAATCTTAAAAAATATTAGCGACTTGTTAGTTCGTTTAAGAGAAAAATAGCAATTTATGCAATAAAATTTTATTTTTATTTTTTTTAATTTTTTTCTTTTTGATCTGGTAAAAGGTAATATGTCAGGAAGTAATTTTGCAAAATCAAAAATTAAAAATCTTTAACAATAGCCGCGAAATTAGCCAATATTTAAAAGCAACTAAATTGAAGCGTTATTTATTGGTATCCTAATACTAATTGAAGCTAACCGCAAGGCAAGACCTTTATTTGTGATGACAACAGTTTATAAGCTTTGGGATAGACGGCTTTGATTCTTAGGCAAATAGAACCCATTGTTAAAACTACCTACTGCCTGAACCATAAATAACTACCTCCCATTTTGCGGTATTATAATTATTTGTCGTAAATATCTTTCTTAAAGTGACGTCTCCCTTTAATCAAAGATATCTCAATTACTAATAGATTTTAATTAATTTTAATTGCGTAAGGTGACTTCCTGATATATGAGCACTATTTGTAGGCAAAAGATAAAAATTTAAAAAAATAAAAATAAAATTTTATAGCACAAATTGCTATTTTTCTCTTAAACGGACTAACAAATCGCTAATATTTTTTAAGATTATTGTAGCGCCCAATAAGTGGACAGTTAATAAAAAGTTTTAATTTTTTTATGTTTATTCTAAAGGTTCAAAATTCCACTATGCATATACGATGGGACACCCTGTATATGTAAACACGAATATATTTACAAAAACAGATTTTCTATTAATAAATACGAAGATATTTATATCTACACGTGAAAATACGAATGCGTTTGGGTTTACGAGTATAAACATGAAAAATACATGAATTAGCAAATTTACCAGGCAAATCAAATTTTATCCGAACCCCCAATAAATAATACAAAAATGAATTTTTTTACAATTCCAAATTTTGCAGATTTATTCTCACTCAGAGATGCTCTCATCTGGTATTAGTCGAAAAAAAAGATTAAATTTTTCAGTTAAAATTGTTTTAAAACGAAAAAGAACAATCACAAGATTAAATTCTTATCGTTTGTATTTAAAAAAAAAGTTACTGGAACATATTTTTAAAAACTATTGAAAATTTGTGCAGCGCTGCGCAGCCTTTTTTAAAAACTCTGCTTTATTATTTGGAATTAGAAATTAAATTATGGTCCTTTTACTCTCATGTTTTATTTTTTCAACTGCAGTGATAAAATAAGCAATTGAAAAAATAAAACATAAGAGTAAAAGGACCATAATTTAATTCCTAATTCCAATTAATCAAACTCTCACAATAGAGCAAAACAATTCAATTCTTATTATATCAAAAAATTTTAGAGAATTAAATTATGTATAATAAAGTCCGCAAGGCGATATATTTATCCCAATAGTTTAGGGCTTAGAGATACTTACAGCTGAGAATGAATTGACTTATTGGGCTTTTTTATGAGAAAGGTGTCTTTATTAGCTCCAATTTGCCATTGCTATAGAAACCTGGTTAGAGTCAGTACCTTTGTTGCATACAGGTCAGTTGAAAATAAAACGAGCAAAGAGCATATAATTATGTTTTATTTTAAAGAAACCATAATCTATACTAAAAACAGCAAGGATGTCCTAACAATATACATTAAAAAATGAGAAAAAATGCAACAGTAGGTGCGGTCAATTACAAGAATAATTCCTTTAGAAGCTCGTGCTGTGGTGCAGCAAAGTATGGAATTATTTTTGTAAAAACAGCACACAGGAGGGATTAAATTTTAATTCTAATAGGCTTTTGATCAAGTGGTTTTTATCACAACAATCAGCTAAAGGCACAAAAAATCGTGTGTGAACACTAATCTAATAAGTGTTGGGTGGCTTTACTTCAACTACACCACAGTGGATTTTGCATGGCACAAGGTTTAAAGTCTTTCAGAGAATTTGTTCATAATTATATTTCATAAAATATAATTGATCTAAGTGGAAACAAGACTATATAATTTTCTAAAAATATATATCTCAATTTTTAAAAATTAGCATAATGTACAAAATAGAAAAATGTACAGAGCTCGACTACAACTACACAAAAGCATAACAAAAAAAATATCGAGCACCACATAATTATATAACAGAGGTACAATGGATTGCACAATAAAACATATTTTTTTGTACTTAATTGACGCAACTTAAAAAATATACTTAAATTAGTGTTAAAAAGCTTGCCTTTTTATTAATAACGCGCATTACCGACCCAAAAACCAATTTCTCGCCTCCTGGTTACTGTTTGTACCCTTGCATCAGGTCGTTGATGTTGACCAAACCGTTTAAATCGATGTTACAATCGTCCAATTGGTCCAGATAGTCCATTGCGGGGCCTCCAGCTGTCGTTGTGGTAGCAATAGAGCCGGCATAACTGCACCAAAAGACACAACCAGACATCACATTACTGCAACACAGACCAACCAATAAACCACTGATATAAATGACAAAATAATGTTGCGAATGTGTCTGGTTACGTCTGTTTTGCAGAATGCGGTTAACACGACCTCGACGTTTAGTCTATGGTCCGCGTTGAAAAACATTGACACATTGAGGGAATGTTACGTGAAAGTGAAATAGGACAAAAATTTTAAAACTTATATTTTTCTATAAATGTAACAAATTCACAAAAAAGATAATACTAACACTTTTTGTCTCTTTATAAGAAATTGCAACGTGTTATCACATCATCATTGAAGTTTTTTTCAAGTACCCTGTACTAACAGCCGAAATATATATAGATATATCATATAAAATTCGTATAAAAATATAAATACGTAATATATTAAAATATGATGTAAATGTTTGAATAAAAAAATTAGTTATTACTCTAAACCTAATTTTTTGCAAATATCACTAATACATAAAGCACAGTTTGAATGAAACAAAAAAAAATGTAAAAATTCCTTTGAAGGTTTTTAAAGGTCAAGCATATTCTGAAAACTGAGATACGGAAAGGGAAATTACTGATTTTGAATGAAATGAATGAAATTAATTACCTGCTAGCCACTGATGGAGTGTCTCTGGAGGGATCGGGCGATTGTAAATACGAATGTTGGGGCGTGTTAGGATAACTTGGGCCGCTTAATCCTGGGACGTGTGTAACAAGGACCGGTTTGACATAGCCGTTATTGGTTGAGGGTTGATTATCTGAAAATTTTCAATAAATAAACTGTTAAAAATTATATGAATTGGGTACCTTGATATGGTGTGTAGTACTTTCCGAAGGGAATATCTTTGGAAATATCTGGATACAAATAGACAAGATGATTTAGATCAGCTATTCGATCAGCTAAGGAGCGTATTGCGAAGTCCTTAGATGTAAAAGGTTGCAAACTGAAGACTTCACCAGTATCTGTAAAAAAGAAAATTTTTATTAAACAAAATAAAAAACAAGGCAAGTCTACCCCCACTACTAAAAAGACTATGTACCCAAATCAATAACTTAGAACCCTTAAAACTTCTTTTTGAGATATCTTTCAGGTTCTTTACATGTCTTTTTTACATTTTTTAAATTTTGCAAAAATATTTAACAAGGGCCAAAAAGTGTACTTTTCGGCCATTGTCGAAAAGAAAATTTTTTGGTATAAGCTCACCTGAAATGCAGGCAATGGTGATCCCCCCAAGTTCCGAATCGGAAAACCTCAACAAAAAAGTGCCACACGTACACGACGCCAGCATCTCTTCAGCTTGCTTCTTTTTCACAAACCCCATAATAGCCCTAAAACAACAAATCACTCCCTATCCTCTACCACCTACTTTCCACTACTCACCCATCAACCCAAGGTCCCCTCAAATGCTCTCTCGTCAATTTCATAATAGCATAAAACCATTCCCAAAACGTAAAATTCCTCTCACTCAACGGCTCCTTACAAAACTGAGCCCAGCTCAGCATCGGATTACTCGCCTCATTATAGTTCCCCCGAAACGCTTTATCTGCCAAAAACCTTAAATTATCTTCTGTAAGAGGTCGTCCTGTCGCAGCCCTGAATTTCAAAGACAACATTTCGGCCACATTGGACCACAACACTTTATCAGGGACTGAAAAAGGGACCCGCCCTGCGTCACTGAAAGCGTTATCCCATGTAACCGTCGCCCATGCATGGGGTTCTTGATTCCCATGAACAATAACCACAACTGGGAGACTTAAAGTCCAGACTTGGAACATTAATTCGCCGCCTCCAACACTGAATTGCGATTGAAACAAGAGGGAGAACTTCTCGTCCATGACACTTTCAGTACCCTTCTTCTCCGCTCTTTTAATTTTCTTTAATTGCATATTTCGGAAACTGACAGATAACTGTCTTGTGGCTTGTTGGTACTCCATTGTCCCTGTATTGTTCAAAATTTCTCCACTACATTCGCCACTTTTCGCCAATTTATCATTTTTCAGTAAAACATTTGCCTGAGATTCCGAAATGATTGTGACTTTGACCTGAGGGGGCGTCATATGCACGTTGAGTTTGCCTCCTACTAGTAGCCTCACAGTTGCAGTAAATCTCGTGTTTGTTTTCATCACTTGTGGGGGCTGTTTTTCTATTATGAAAGTTGACGTGACCAAAGAAGACAACAGTTGGGTTACTTCGGAAAGTACTTGGGGTAACATATCGGTAACTCCTGGAGGATCAAGAGATAGTTTTTGTCGCAATCGATCCACTTCTTTGATTTGTTGCCGGTTCAGCCAGATTAACTCAGCCAGACTCTCACACCAATCTTGGATTGTATCCAGGTTACTGTTAAAGTTAGCGCCATTTCCTGCTAATTGTTGTTCGCGTTTCCATCGGATTAATTCGTCATCGAGAATGCTTGATTGTAGTTGGTTAAGGAGTTGGATAGTTTCCTTAAATTTGTCGACGATAGCCAATCGGAGTTGCATTAAACCCGCCACTTTTTGATTTAATACTTGTTCCAGCATTTCCTTCTGGCGGGTCAACTTCTGCACCGTCGCCGTCGTCTGAGCGTTGGTCGGTTGTTGGCTCGATAATTGTTGTATGTGCGCTAAAAGGCATTATTTTCTTACATTTAATCCACTTCGGTCTTCATAGCAACAATTCAAAATTAAAAACTGTGATTAGTTGGTTCATTTTCAACCAAACACAGAACGAATATCTAATAGGTTCGTTCTTGTACTACTTTTTGAAACAAATTTTTTTGGTGTATTTTCTGTATTTTTTACAAAGACGCTGATGATGCCGAAAATGTTTAAGCTCGACGTAAGAAGACTTTTTAATTTCCCGAGGGCCATTAGGGACGATTATTACACTGACACATACAACGTTTTATGTACAGTGGTGGCCATTAAAAAGTGGAAGGAACACTTTGATAAAAAATATAATTTGATTTGGTGAATTTGCCTTAAAACTGAGCAATTTTTTCATACAGCACGACTATAAATTGTTTAAAATGGGCTTTTTAATCATACTCACAATGACGATATTAATAAACGATTGATATAAATGCTGCAACTTTGTAAATTTTAAGAAAACCATTGTATACAATTGAAAGCAAAAAATGACCTAATCCAATTACTGTACTTAATTTTGAAGTTTCCATAGATACAATCACGTGTAAAATCAGACCAAAAGTCAATAAATAAACAAAAAAAATGAGAAATGCGATAAGCAAATACGCAACAACTTTTATCAAAAAGAGAATAAAAAATGCCGTCCTTATCTCACTGAAATTTAATCCCCTGTCCCCCTTAAACCCTCTTACCGTTAATTTTTGTGCACTCATGATACTGCAAAGCGAAAGCTTCTTGTTCCTGTTCCATCCTCCTCAAATCATCAGCAGTGTCCTAAAACGGTCTCAAATATCCCCTTTCCACACTAACTTGCACTAATCTTACCTGAGTCCGTCTCCGTAAAATATCAATTTTATGAAAAACCTCCGCCCCCGAGTTTGAAATCATCAAGTTTGCAAGCCCCGAAAGAGCCTCCCCATTGGCGGCTTGCACAAGCCTCATTTCCGTAGCCAAACACTGCCTCACGTACGAAAACAACTGCATAGGGTTGGTACTACAAAAAAAATGTAATATGGGGGCGAAATTCAACTTCTGGCTACCTGTATCTCTGCCTGAACATTTTCGCAGCCTCAGCAAGTTTCAACTTTGTAAGAAAATACTCCGCGTCATTGACGACCGCGACCTTGTTTTCCACTTCCTGGATAAGGGCGTTGACGAGGCCCGCCACGTATTGTTCATGTTGGGGGTTCTCAGGTACGGGTTCAATCTCAGACCAGAATTTCTCCTCAATGTATTGGGCCAAGTAGTGGCGGACTTCGATCGGGAAGTGGTCACCGTATATAGAACGGATCTGTTGAAGACTCTCGGGGGGCAATTGCTGAGCTTTAGCCCAAAGCGACATGATCGATCTGCACAATCACCAAACACAAATATTTAGATAGCACACTATTTATTATTAATTATAATTAATTTAATAAATTAAATTAATTATTAAATATATAATCTAAACACTATTGTGCTTTAATGTGAACTTTGAATATTTACTTTTTAAATAGGTTTAAGTAAGAAATTAATATTAATACTTTAAAAATTCAAAAAAATATTTGTTCTATTATTTTATTAAAAATAAAAATTGAAAATACATTTTATAATGTCCCACTTTTAAACTCTATATTTTCTCTAAATTTACTACATGGAGACAAATGACATTTAGGCAACTGAATGACCACATTATTAACAATATTCTCAATTTTCTAAATAATTTTTTAATAGTTAGATTAATTTTTATTTACAAATATAGAAGAAAAAATTTTCTTTGATATTTCAGTTTTGGTGTCTTAAAGATTAACAAACTGTACAGAAATCGAACTAACATATTACTTTTCATTACTTGAAATTTTTTCATATTTTTTTACGGAAAAGTTTTTAAACAGATAAATTTCACGTTGACCCACCATGGCTTATGGGCGGAGCTTAAGTATCGTGTGTCGACTCTTGATATCGTCTCTGTAGTCTACAACAGTTGACTAACAGTTGCAGCCCGCTGGATTACACCGATTAATTACGTGGTCGTGGTCGAAGCCTAGTAATGACTAAATCTCGACGTTAGCGAGTGAATTATCAGTGAGTGATTTCGCGTTATCATTTACTCTTTATTTAGCGTAATTTAAAGGAAGTACACCTTAAGGGCACATTGACAGTCACTCACTCTATCAGTATTTAATTATAATAGACTATAATAGGTTCTCTCGTTAAAACAGTAAATATATTTTGGGGACATTTGAGACAACGACATTGTTTTCACAGAGCCCAAGTTTCACTTCCGTAGGTTAATATTGGTGCTGCCATTACTTTATAGAAATTCATCTTGGTTTTTCTACTTGTCTTATTTTGCAATGTCCTTTGTATGGTGCCACATATCATTTGGTATTTATGTATTTTGTTTGTAATGTCTTTTTCATAATCGTAGCTTATGTCGTATCCTAAAAAATTAAAATGTGATACCTGTTCTATGGGCACTTCGTTTAGTATTATCTTGGAACGTATGGGTTGCATCTCTATAGAAGCCATAACTATCGTCTTTTTTTCTGATTTTTTTTTAGGTTGTAATTCTTACATAATATAATTTAGGCGGTAAATTGGGTTCTGTAGTTCATCTTTTGTTCTCTGTAAAAGTATTTGGTCATCTGCAAATAGTGTTGTTGTAATGGGTGGTTTTTATATGGGGTATTTTAAATTTGATTAAAAATAAGTTGACTGGTTATTTTCTGCAATAAACGGTAGCTGAAACTAACATCCGCTGGTTACACTGAAGTTGGTGAATGCGCTTCCAGCATCCTCCCCTGAGCTTTGACAGGGCCCAATTGATTACTGATAAACTATTCGTCAAAACTCAGATATTTGAGTTCGGAGTTAATATGCGTGAGCTCATGGGCCTCTCGAGATATGAATTTCTTAACTTGTGATTTCCTTTCCAAGTAGAGAAATTAAAGATTTAAATGTAGTGCAGCTCATTGATTACAACACACTAGTGTGAAAATACATAGACTTTTACAATAATTTTTCCCACACCAATAATCTTACAAAACTACAGCTCACCAGAAGCCATGGTCGATAGTGTTGATATTAAGATTACAAAATACCTAATCAGTAAAAGCCACGGAGGTAAAAGCGAAGAAGATTTTAACAGTTAGAAAAATTTGAATTTTAGCTAGCACTTCAAAATTTTTCACGAAATATTCACAATAGAATTTGAACAAACTTTTACAATTTACTGCCGAAATTAAAACTCATACAAAAATTTAGAATAGAATAATCTGTTAAATGGGGTGCAATGAGTTTTTATAAGCGTCCCTCCTAAACTTCTTTGAGGGTTGACACTTTTTCTAAACTTTAATTCTATTTGCTCTTTTCAAAGTTTAGAGTGGACGCTCTTTTCCTATTCGTTACAAATATAAAATTGGGGTGGACTAACTATATTCTATTGGCTAGTGTGAAGATGGGGTGGTGTCGACCTTTCCTCATTTTCACCATATCTTTATGTAAATAATGCCAAGCCATTATTTACCGAACCCAGAGTCACCCTCTCTTGGCACTTGACGACCGACATGGAGAATAAAATAACTAACTTTACAGCTAAACCTTCCTAAAAATACATCGGTACTGGGTCTAATTTGACTTTCCCTTAAAAACTTATTCTGCCATAAGGCCATTGATAACGTAAAAAATGGAAATATTTTACTGGAGTTTATTCTAATCTTAATTTAGGACATGCTTTTTCGTTTTACCCAGCATTAAAGTAAAAGCTCAAATTGGGTCCATTTGTTATTGTTAAATTTTATGAGTTTAAATTTGTGCATTAAACTAAAACTGAAAATATGTTAGGCTTTATGCTTATCATAGATAAGAAGAATATTTGTGGCTGGGTGTGTTCTGAAAAATCATTATTTAACTAAAGAGGTGCGGAATTTGTTGAAATCAACACAATAAATGCAAATGAGCAGAATGGTGTGACTGTCTTAATTTATTAAGTATGATATTTCTCTGAACAGCATGACCTTCTAATTTGATTAAATTTTGAAAAATCTATAAAAAAATGTGAGCTTTTAACTTGGTTAAAATTTGTGAAATTATTATTGACATAACTATTTGACGACTCTACATTGTACCTATGTAATTATTAGCAGGTGTCAGTCTTATTCCAGGACTAGTTTCTTGTTTCCATTGACATATGATATCGTCGATAAATAGGGTTAATAAAAGACTGTACCCTTGTCTGTTGCCTCTGTTGATTGTTATTAGCTTTTTTCTGTCTTTTCCATTCTTTATTATTATTTCTGTAATACAATACAGACCTTTTATCACTTCTATTAGGTCTTTGGGTTGATAATAATAATAATACGTTTATTCATGTTAGCAGTTGCTTTACAATCATCAAGATAAAATAATTACACATTACTAAAAAAGATTTATCTGCCATTTAAATTAATCACCCATTTGTTACTTTTTCATCAACTCACGCGTATAAAAGAAATAATATTTTTTCAAGTAGTTTGCAATTGAATATTCTCCCAAAACGGTTTAGGACCTCACGATAGCCACAAAGATTAGAAATTCATGACCAGCACCCTGGTCGGATTATAAAATTTTGCAACTACAGCTTAACATTCCTGCATAATAATGAAATGTTTCTACCTGTTAGCCATTTAACAAAAGAAAGCGAAAAATTTCGACTCACGCTTTCACCTCTACAGGTATCAAAGTACAGAACAACAAATAGAAAAGTCTATTTTAATTCGAGTCTTTTGGTATAAATTTCATCTCGTAATTCCTACGGCAACCTTATCGAAAACCGCAATTAATTAACTAAATAACTCATCTCGTAAATTTCTCAATAATTAGAACCATTTAATCATTTTAAACCTATCTCACATTTCCCAGCTTTCTCGCATGTTGCGGACTCATTACTAAAACCGTTAATTGTGTTAATTAAGCTTCTTTCGTTTATATCTCTTGAACGAGTTGTCGTAAAATTATGATGTCGTAGTAAATCTTATCGTCTGTATATCTGCATTGTTAAAAATGTATCAAGGCAAAACATAATGTATTGACATCGGTTTGTCATGTCAACTTTTGCCTTGGAGTCACAGAAACATACCTACACAGGCAAAAAACTAAGATCTTATTTTTAAATAAATCATATATACAGGGTGATTTTTTTAAATCTATTTCCGCCCAAAACTCTAAAAATAGGCAACACGTTATACAATTGAAAAGTAAGTTAATTAATTAAATAATGTGGCAACAAATGATCTAAATAAATTGACTCTGGAACCACTGTTAAAGCTATTGTCAACAATGTTGACATTAATTCACAACTCTTTAGGCCTTAGTTTTGAAAATAAATTTTCAAAGTATAATGTGTTGCCTATTTTTAGAGTTTCGGGCGGAAACAGATGAAAAAATCACCCTGTACTATTTCACACTATATAATAATAACTTACCATTATAATTTTGAATTTGTTAGATCACCTCTAGTAACTACAAATACAAATAAAAAAAAAAGATAAAAAAAGTATTTAACTGTTTGGTCATGTACAAATTCTAGGTAATACATATGCAGACAAAAAACAATCAGAACAACTTGCTAGCTCTGATCCGCTAATAATAAAAAACTAACAGAGAAAATCCTGAAAAAGCAAATTTTTGTTTACTTCAAATTCATAACTCCGTCTCATTTGAAGTTGTGAAGCTGCTCCTTTGCGAAAGAGGTATAACAGGTATTTAGTTCATGTGCACACAAGAAAGATTATGTCAAACTATTGGTTTTTGGCACAATTGCAATTGGAGTTTTTAAGTCATTTTGGTGCAATAAAATTCATATTATTATTTTCCACTAAACTGTTAGGTGGCCGAGAGTGTTCCTACTTTAAGTTTGTAGAAGCATTTCATTATTATGCAGGAATGTTAAGATGTAGTTGCAAAATTTCATAATTCGTCTAGGGTATTGGTCATGGATTTCTAATCCTTGTGGCTATCATCATAAGGTTTTAAACCTATTTGGGAGACTATTTGATAGCAAAGTAGGTACTTGAAAAAATATACGACAAACCATATTTCTTTTATACGCGTGAGTTTACGAAAAAGTAACAACGGGGTGATTAATTTAAATGGCTGATAAATCTTTCAATGTTGCAAATTTTCGGTCATTTGAATTGACATTTTCCTTATAAACAGAGTTTCATTTACAATTTTTTTTAAACCTTTCTGAAGGAAAATGACTCGATAACAACGAATGCACGAACTTTCACATAGGTCTGCAATTTACAGAATTAACAATTGTAGGAGTACAGCGCAAATCAAAATAAGTTATAACATCAATTTTTCATCTATCAAATGTAACTTATTTTAGGCTTTTAAAACTTTTGTAATTGTTTTTGTTTTGTTTTAGTAATTTATATTTTACTTTTATTGTAAATATACGCCCCTCCTTCGAATTATGTTTTTTTTAAATCTAGTTACATACCCTATTTTTAATTAGGAAGAAGTATGGCTTCTGATTTCTAAAAGTTTTTCTTACGAAAATAACAAACCGCATCCTGCTAAGATTTTTTTAAATCATATAAACAAAAGTTGACATTTTGCTGAAAACTACAAAGCTACTATTACAGACATGTACATACATGTTTGCAACAAAAGAAGAATATTTTTAAATTCCTCTAATCTCATTTCCTCTTATTTACAAGTGGAGAATACCCAGTTGAAAATACCTAATTTCTCCTGTTTCTAGTTAAACTCTTACCACAGGTAAAACTTCTAGCTTAAACAGAATTTGCTATGCCAAGAATTAGTTAAAATTCTTTAATCTTCATCATTGCGCTAACATTTTTGTCGTTATACATTTGCTATATCTTATATGTTATATGTTATGCATTTTGATACAATACCCAAAAATGTAAATTTAATAATTTATAAATAAAAGTTAACCATTTTATGAAAGTTTATAATTTGAATTGTGTTTTGAGTACAGTCAATGCTGATTGTGAGATAAATTTAAAAAGTGCCTTCCAGAAACAACAACAAAGCCAGATTAATACAGCTGCAGTACTCAAACAACTTACAAATTCAAGAAATCCTAAGCAGGTATCTGTTATGTCACATGTTTCTCAGACATTGTAAAAAGATATCAATTTTTTAATTTACACACTGTCAGTATCTGTCATCGGCCGATAATATTTGTAGACAAAATAAGCCGCCATCGAAAAAAAAAATGTCTGGTAGAACATTAAATTTTTTTACTACACTAGAATTGTAATTTTTTTGCTGACAAAGAGAGTGCGTTGTGTTCGTCGGATTGTCTATTGGCTGAGAACCTCCGAAAAAATTTTGACAGCTCATTTTTCAATTGTAACTTTCGTTTTCATTGTTAAACAAAAGTGTGTGATTGGTTAAAAAATCTATGAATAAAATATAGTCATTGCAATATTATTAGATTCTAAATTCTGTGTCACTGCAAATTCATTAATTTTTTTACTCGTTTTCTTAGTAATACGCACTCTATTTTATTTATGAGTTTTTCGACTTTAATAGTTTTTTATTCAACTAATTAAAGTATTTTCATTACTATAGTTACCAAACGTTGTCTTTTTATATACATATTGTATTTGTGGTAGTGTAAATGCGTACTTTCCTTGAATGATTACGATTAGAGACAAAGCTAACTGAATTTTGAAGTCATGTAAATAACAAATAATTGTTAAAACTTATTATATATCTTTTTTTTTTCTACTCTTAATTTGTACATGAATTTGCTACGACTTCGTGATGCAGCCTTTCAATTTCTGAAAAACAAAAACCTAGAAGTTTAAAAAAATACTTGCCAAACATCTGAAAAATACATTATTATTTCTTGGAAAATTAGAAAGCGGTTTTAGAGTTGGGGGCCAGTTGGTCCTTACCCCACCAAATGCTTGGCAGCTTTGCTCATTGCTCATTTTGCAAGAAGGACTAGACTAGTGCAGACCAATAATTTTTGTGTTATTACTGTTTACATTAAGTGAACTTTTGACAAGATCTAAAATATCAACTGTAAGTATCAAACATTCAATTCTTTTTGCGTATGTACATAAGGGTGGGTTAAAAAATCGATTATTTTTTTAACTTCCGACACAGAAAAATTAGTCTTTAAACTTTAAACAATGCTTTCCAAAGATGAGCTCTTAATTTTGATAGAAAGATCTTCCCATCGCAGTTTTCCAATTTTCTAATGTTCCATATCGCAAAATCTATATCTCGTCTTTACTTGATCCTACAGAAAAGTTAACTCGTAGATATATAAATAATATAAAATGCGCAACATATATTTTTGTAGAGTCTTTTGTGTCTTTTGTGGTTAATCGATTATTACTCCAGCATTTAAAGAAATTGAGAATGTAGTCTAAAATTTTGGTTTTTAGACTAAAAATAGATAATAATCATCTAAGTGGTTAAAGTAATCGATTAACCATAAGAGACCTTTTTTGTAGAGCGTTTAATTTCCTATAAAACTGTATGTTTTGCATTTTCTAACCTTTATTTATCTACGAGTTATAAAATTTAGAAATAAAAAGTTCTGTTTTTTAAATTTTGACCTCCAATATCTTTTAAACGGTAAAAGCTATAAAAAAATGTAAAATACCTTTTTTAAAGCGTTCAATTTTCTACAAAAAATGTAAATAATTTTTTTCTGTACGATCAAGTAGTGACGAGAGAGGGATTTTGCCATATGAAACAGAAGAAAAACTGAAGAAGGAGGAGCTTGTTATTAAAATTAAGAGCTTATCCTTAAAAAGCATTTTTTAAAGGTACCTAGAATCAATTTTCAGTGTCGGAAGTTAAAAAAAATCGATTTTTTTGGCCCACCCTAATATACATGTTAAACCAAATTTTTATTTCTTTATTTAAAAAAAAGCGTTAATCAGTGTCTTTAAACAAAGGTAGACAACTCGCCCATCACCAGGTTTTACCTAGGCCCTGGTTGTATCTCCGCAAAAAAATCCGAATTTTTACTCAAACTTAAACAGTATAATGCCAAACTGTTAAAATTAAAGACCGAACTGTGCTATCACAGTGAAACCATGAAGGTTGCAACACTGAAGTTAAGCCAAACGACCAAACTGATAAAATGACTTTTACGTGATCTTTTCAACCCACAAAATCTCTCCGGGAAAAATTTTCTTTCAGATGGAACTCACAGTGCAGTTGTGAAAGTGGGGTCTCAGTTTAATTTCTCTACGCCGAATTTCAAACACGCTATATCAATTTCGAGAAATTTGAGGCTGAAGCAAGTTGTAAGAGTTGAGGTTTCAAAAAGGTATAAGTTGATTTTTGATGGAGAAGTCTCGAAAGTTGATAAAATTGGCTCAGCGCTGTATAATAGAATGACGGAATGTCGGTATACTATTCCCAAGAAAAGTAGTAAGAAAAATAAAAGAAGATATTAGAGAGATCAATGTGATGAAAAGGGGAGAAACGGAGGTTAAAGTATTGTATGATCAGCTTAGATTTATTTAAAAATGTGCTCAGAAGGAATTCCACAAATGTTAAACTATTTGAATTACCACAAAGTAATAGTGAATATAGCAGACATTGGTTTTTTAAGAAGAAAATGGTTATTCATGGAGTGGATGAGTGGAACATGAAGAATATCTGATTGATATGATTATTGATGATACACAAGATCACATTAACTCAAATAATGTTATCAAATTCAGTGATAATTGTGATAAATAACCTTGGAATAACAAAGTTCTTTTTAAATTCTTTTCGTGCTAAAGTCAATGCCCACTTTGAAAGGAAAAGTTGCTCGGATTGTACAGAGCTACTACCTGGATAGGGAGGCAGGGTGACAACCGGAAGATGCCGTTTACAAAATTTACCCTTCAGCTTACATCAAGGTAAGGTTACAACCAGGAAGCTACAGACCGGTTTCAGTAAAGCTTATGTTTCAGGTTTTTGATTTGGGGCAGTGTCATAAATGGCACAAGCGGCGGCGGTTGCAGGTCATATTCCAGAATCACATACAATTGGTGGGATCATGATCACTTGCTATAAGTAAGTTTCTTGTAGTATTGTTTCTTTTATAATTTTTTTGATTAGGTATATTAGCAGCTGCTGGGACTGGAGTTGATGATTTAAGAAGTCTCTGTATACTACGATTCAGCTTTATTAAAAGGTGGGGTTCGGATTATAATCGACAGTCAAGTTGAAAGGTAATAAATTTTTTTATCAATTAATCTAAATTATATTCTTTTATAGGGTAAATTTGCCCAAAGATAAAATTAAAAAAACCAGTATATTAATAACCTTTAAACCATTAAACAATAAAATTTGTCACTTTTTCTCTTTAGCCTCTTTCGTTTATTTAAAAAAAATTTTCTTTATAGTGTGAATATTAAATAACTATGTTCTTTTTTGTTGCAGAAAATGTTGAAGTTATTTTTTAATTCAGCCATTAATATGAGAATCATGTAAAGGAATGTTCACAGAAGAAGAAAATCCCCAAACAGTAAAGTTCCAAACGGCGAGAAAAAAGAAGATGCAACCAGTCATCTTATACACAGTTATCATAAAACATATTAATTTTTTGGAAAAAGAATCGCCAAATATGCAGAGAAATGGTAAATTCCCAAACAGTAAAAACTATGAATGGTTCAGAAAACAAATTAATTTTTTGGAGATAGAAATGGCTGATTTCGATAGATCGCAGACCCGTTTGAAAAACGAGAAACTAATTGACAACGAAATTGAAAAAGAACATTTTCAAGAAAAATTATATGGATCAAACTAATTAATTTTTAATGTGGGGTGTATTAAACTAGTTTCTTCAAATTTTCTGTAAAGTGTTCTGACGGCAGAGAGAGCCTAATTCCTAGTAATTACATAGAAATGAAAAATCACGGGAAACTATCCTCTTCAAAAATCACATGATTACAACAAAATTTTCAGTTGGTACTATGGTAGAATAACAAGAGCTGATGCCGAAAAATTACTCTCTAATAAGCATGAAGGGGCCTTTCTCATACGTATTAGCAAATCCAGTCTAGAAGATTTCTCCCTATCTGTCAAGTAAACAAAACAAACTTGAAGAAAATAAAATTACTACAATTTTTTTGAAGGTGTTCTGACGGCGTGCAATATTTTAAGGTGCTAAGGGATGCCCAAAGCAAATCTTTTCTTTGAGTAGTCAAATTTAACTCGTTAAATGAATTAGTAGAATATCACCGCATGTCTTCTGTGACAAGTTCATAGTCCATCCAGAAGAAAAATTTTCAAAGGAACTACCACAGAAAGCAGAAGAAGAAAACTACATGAGGCTGGACAGTGGCGTCGATCTGTCAGAGAGCTTTAAAGGTCTGCATATCAGAAATCCAGACTGGAACGATCTTTCCTGTGCCAAAAGCAAACTTGAGGAACCACCTGTTGAAGAACAAACTGCCAAAGACAAACTCTGGAAGGAGTTCTAACAGGATGACAATGGCGATACGTAAGCCTTCACAAGTTCACGAAATGTCAAACTCAAGAACATGGTTGCAGAGGAGGTATTAAGTGTTTCGCTCTCGGTTGTATAACTGACAGTAAGGCTCACAAGTTAAAGACGAATTCAGGATTGATGGCCATCGGACCAATGTTAACGAGCTGTTATCGACTGAAATAAGGAACACCGTGAACACCTCTGGTCACCATTTATCTCTAGGTACAGTTATATTATAGTGCAGATATTAACTTTTATCTAAAAACTTTTATCGATTTCTGTCTATGAAAGATTTATTTACATTTATAAAAATTGACTGGTGGCACAAGCATGACAAGTACTTTTATTGTCAGAAACCGATAAAATCTTGAACAAACCTTAAATATTATAACACAGCTTTAGATGTCTTACACCGACATCTGTGGCTGTAATTAATGTCATAATAATAGCTATAACATTACTTCAAATTTACATTTTGTAAAATTTGCGAGATGTGTCTCATCTTAAAACTAGAATTTTTTCTTAAGCATTTATAATGAATCGTAGTAAAAATATTCAAGAAAAAATATTGAAATTTTAAAAAATTCTCAAAATTAAACAAAAATTTTTTCTTGAATTTTAATGTTTTAAACGTTTATCTTAAAAAGTGATACTTTAATTAGAACCGTGGGTTTTCAATAATTATTATGTATGATTTTCAAATATTTAAAAATTATATCAGATAAATTTTATTGTAGAAAAATAATTGTATCGGCTTGAGATTTATTGATAATGAGGGGAATTCCACTGAGATGTATCCGTTAAATCCTAATTGAAGTATAGCCGATACTGCAGGAATCAGTGATGACCGGCATTTTGCGAAAGATTGGCAACACAATCAGAGTTACTGCAGTCATTCCATGTTTCTCTTTCCCTTATGCCCGCCAGTGACGAACGCAACGTGGAAAACTGGAAGTCTATCGAATGGATTTTCAGGAGCCTTGCCTCAATTTCAGCTAAATTAGTGTCAAACATGCTCTCAGTAACCGGAGCTGATCATATCATCACAATGGATTTGCATGCATCACAATCTAAGGCTTCTTCGATATTCCAGTAGATAACTTGTACGCTGAACCGGCAGTCCTGAAGTGGAGAATATCGTCGAATGGAGAAACAGTATAATTGTGTCTCAAGATACTGGTGGTGCTAAAAGAGTCACCTCAATCACCGATAGATTGAATGTAGAGTTCCCTCTGATTCATAAAGAGGGGAAGAAGGCCAATGAAGTGACTTCGAGGGTCCTCGTAGGGGATATTAAAGACAGGACTATTTTAGTAGACGACACTTGCCGATACTTGCGGTATCATTTGTCATGCAGCTGAGAAATTAACCGAAGCAAGGGCGACGAAAGTCTACGCGATTTTGGCAGAATTTTTCGGGGCCTGCTATTACTAGGATTAATAATGCCTGTTTCGAGGCTGTGGTTGTTACAAATACTATTCCTCAGGATGGTGATATGAAGGACTGTTCTAAAATACACTACATTTATGGTTCAATGATGTTTGCGAAGGCGAAGAACGCACAACGGCCAATCAGTATCCTATCTATTCTCGAATGTTCCTTGTTAACCGATTTTTATTATTTACAGTAATAAAATTTATAGATTGTACCATAAATACTCAGACTTAGAAAACATTGTTGTATTTCTTAATTATTAGAATAAAGTTTTTAATTATTTTAACTTTTATGAATATTAATATTTGTGGAAGCATGCCATAAAATAAAAAATCGTCTAATTATAATTAGGCTCTTTCTTTGCGATAAAATTTACTTTTAATCTGTTTTTAATTTGATCTTCTAATGTACATATTAGTAATTTTATGGCTTATTTTTGTACAAGAAATAAAAAACAAGCCTTACATAATAATAATAATAATAATAAAGTTTATTGCACATTAAAACAAAAATGTACAAAAGGTTAAATGGCAGACACAAATCTGATTTTATAATTTAACCTAGAGAAATAGTTAAAACCTAATAAAATACTAATAAATATACCTACAATAAACACAACACAAAATAATACAACAGATTAAAATTTGCTAAGATCAATTGCTAAAAGTTTTTGCGACAAAATTAGTTTTTTACATATTTTTTTTTTAATATACAGAGGTGTCAACTGTTAGAAGATCAGAGCAGTTATTTAATATACAGTGTGTCAATTTTAAAAGTTGCAATCGGCAATATCTCTAGAATTGAAAGAGTTATTGAGAATCACTTAAAACCGTTTCGGTGGTTGCCAGGAGGAATCAAAATGACATGGTAAGTGACACACCCCCACCCGCCCTTTAAGCCACAGCCACCCCAACTTGAAAATTTTAAATGGCACTACCCTACTTGTGATACATCGTTGGAAAGCTCATAACAAACGCTTTCCAAAAATGTTATGCAAAAGCCTATTTGGTCATTTGGTCAAAGTCATTTTTCCAACTCCAAAAAAAAAAACTTTAAATTTTCATTTTTGTTATTCGCTGTACTAAATAAACTCTAATCGAAACTAAAATAAAACATTGCCCAAGTGATTAAATTTTATTAAATGCTATAATAAATGTTGAAAATGATTTCCGTTGTTTGCTAAACAAAAATAGAGCCTGTTTTGAAATTCTTCACAAACTTTTTGAAAAGTTTCTCTGCGAATAGCTCGACACTCTTGAATGATTCTTTGTCTCATTTGTTCAAGTGAGTCTACTTTTGTTTTATAAACCACAGACTTTAAATGGCCCCATAAAAAAAATCCAGTGGTGTAAGATCTAGTGACCTAGGAGGCCATTCAATAGGTCTTCTCCTCCCAATCCATTAATCTGGGTAGTGGTTATCCAACCATTGCCTAACTGGAAGTACATAGTGTGGAGGTGCTCCATCTTGTTGAAAATGCAGTAGATGTTCATTTAATCCTGGATTTTCCAATTCGTCCAATTGATTTTCAAGCTCCTGAACTATAAGAGGCTCTATGGTTGTCTCCAGCATATTAGCGTATTGTTCGCCGTTCAAATTGCCATCAATAAACAAAGGTCCAATAATGGCATCTCCTAGTATCCCAGCCCAAACGTTTAGTTTTTGTGGATACTGCGTATGTCCCTCTCTAAATATGTGAGGGTTTACATCACTCCAATACCTGCAGTTTTGTTTATTTACGTTTCCATTTAAATAAAACGAACATTCATCCGAAAAACAAATGTTTTTTACGAATAATGGTTCGGTAATGCATTTTTCAGTAACCAATTCACAAAATTCAATGCGCTGATCCGGGTCGTCATCGCCAAGTTCTTGGAGAATTTGCATCTTATAAGGATAAAATTTATGAAGTTTCAATACCTTTCGTACTGATTCGTGTGATAATCCAGTTTCCCTAGCTGCGTGACGAATTGACATTTTTGGATTTATAGCATATTGTCCAAGTACTTCAATTTGGGTTTCCACACTGAGTACTCTTGGTTGACTTCTTTTTTTATTCTTAACAGATCCTGTTTCCTTAAATTTGGCGACTAACTTCTGAACGTACGCATGACTGACATGTTTTTCTGGGTATTTATTTTTATTATTGAACACTGCCGCTGTTCGAAGAGCACAACAATTTTCAGAACCGTAAATAAATATCAATTCAACACGCTCTGCCGTACTATAAACCATTGTCAATTTTTGACAATTTACAATATCGTTACCAGGTAACATTTAATAAATGAAATGTATAAATCTACAAAAACAGATACATTATAATCTAAACCCAATAAACATAGAAGTGCAAAAACCATAATGTATTGTCATTTTGATAAGATTCAGAACACAAAAAAATCACAAAAAAAAGAAACGTAGTCTTTAGGATTTAAATCATATTTTTGGTTGTGTATTTTGTCAATAACGTCAATTTTTCCTCCAGGACATCGCCTAACAAAAATGAAAATTTAAAGTCTTTCTTTTCGAGTATTTGGAAAATGACTTTGTCAAATAGGGTTTTGCATAACATTTTTGAAAAGCGTTTGTTACGAGCTTTCAAACGATGTATCACAAGTAGGGTAGTGCCATTTAAAATTTTCAAGTTGCGGTGGCTGTGGCTTAAAGGGCGGGTGGGGGTGTGTCACTTACCATGTCATTTTGATTCCCCCTAGCAACCACCGAAACGGTTTTAAGTGATTCTCAATAACTTTTTCAATTCTAGAGATATTGCCGATTGCAACTTTTAAAATTGACACACTGCATATGGTACAATATATGAAAAAGACGTCTGAAATAAAGTAGTCTTGTGTGCTGGAAAGTGAAAATGCTTTTCAACAAAACGTAAATTTCTAAAGTGTGTTTCACAGCGTTTGATTAATTTAACATACAAAAAATAATCAGGAAATTTTAACTTTAGTAATTTGAAACAAAAACATAAATAATGAACAAAGCGTTGCTCATTCAATTTAAGCAATCCTAAAGATCTTAGGTAGGGAGTAACATGTGCGAAGTGAGGTATACTAATCACAAATCGTAAACAGTAATTTTGAATTTTTTGAAGTTTTTGTTTATTACTTTCTAGTAATAAAACTAGTGAGATAATTAAAATTAGTTTAGTCTTTTGGTTTAAAATCTCTTTAAACTGTGCAAGTTGCTTAAATTTAAAATAACAATATTTAGATAACTGGGTAACATGATTAGTAAAATTGAGTTGTGAGTCCATAGTGACACCAAGATTTTTGACTGTTCTTTGGGAAGGAATTTCTACATTATTAATTCGAACGGTGTGTTTTAAATTTTCTGCTTTATTCGTTGTTCCAAAAAGTATGTTCTTACATTTAGTTGCATTTAAATATAGTGAATTACATTGGGTCCAATTATATATTTCATTAAGGTCACTGTTAATTATATTTTCAATATTTCGTATTTCTAGAGGGTTAAAGCTTAGGTAGAGTTGAATATCATCTGCAAATAGATGTATTTTGCAAAATTTAGTTGCATACTGAATATCTGAAATAAAAATAAAAAAAAGAAGTGGGCCTAACACCGATCCTTGAGGAACTCCTGTTAAAACATCTTTAATATCTGATAAACCTATGGTTGTTCGGCATGTCTGCTTACGATTGTGTAGATAACTATTAAACCACTTGAATTTATCATTATAAATTCCATAATACTCTAATTTTTTTAGTAAACAATTTATGTCAATTGAATCAAAAGCTTTACTTAAGTCTAACAGAGTTAAAGATGTTATTTTTCCTTTGTCCATATTTGATAAAATTTCATCGGTCACCGATAAAAGGGCAGTTGATGTACTATGTCCCATACAAAATCCAGAATGCACTGAAGGTAAGATATTAAAAGAACATACGTAATCGTTCAGTTGGTTATAAATTATTGACTCTGCAATTAACATAGAAGCCGGTTGAATACTTATGGGTCTTAGATCATTGAGACAAGTAAGAACAGATTTTTTTGGTATTGGTGTGACACAAGAAGTTTTCCAGCTATCAGGAACATATCCCTACTCAAAACTAGTATTAATTAGGTGAGTTAATGGTGCAGCTACAAAAGGCAAAGAAAGCTGCAGCATGCGACCTGATATACCGTCATAACCGATTGTTGATGGTTTTATTTTTAAAATCATTTTTTTAATTAACGTTACCTCTACAGGTAAGTATTGAAATTTGTTGC
Source organism: Tribolium confusum (assembly GCA_029207805.1). Lineage (NCBI taxonomy): Eukaryota > Metazoa > Arthropoda > Insecta > Coleoptera > Tenebrionidae > Tribolium > Tribolium confusum. Next base: position 7,684,261 of record JALGAY010000004.1, read on the forward strand.
CAGATGGAAAATTTGAGCGCTCAAGATACTTACGAAAAACTGGTGAAGATGACGTTTTAGGAATGGACTCTATAAAATAATTATTAATTTGGTTGGGATCAGAAAACTCAGAAGAGATTTCACAATTATTATTAGATTTAATTATATTTGATCTTATTAAGTTTTTCCAAAACTGTTTCGGATTCTTGCTAAAATTCTTTCTAAAGTTAAATTCATAATAAGCTCGTTTTTCCTGCCTAAGAGCTAAATTGTAGTAATTTCTGATTTGACAATAGTATGATTTATGATTGTTAGCTCTAGATAAACAATAACGACGCCATGCATTCTTTTTTAACTTTTTCAGATGTTTCAGATTATCAGTAAACCACGGTTCACGTTTTTTTTAGAAATTCCTTTGACAATAGTTAACGGAGCATGTTTGTCAAAAAGTTCGAGTAAACAATTATTTAAATAATTTACCTTATCATCAATGTTACTAATCATATAGATGAAGCTCCAGTCAACATTTTGTGCATCTGCATTGAATAAGTTTGAATCAAAGTGTTTAAATGTGCGTATAATTTTTTTTTGTTCGTACAGGAATGTATTTACTAAAGTCAATTACAGAATGTATCCAATTATGATCAGAGAGGGAATACTCAGAAACCCAAGATTCTAACACGTTTAAAGTAGAGTTCGTTATAATTAATCTATTACAGACTCAGAGTGAACTGTCATTCTAGTAGGATCTGTGATTAGTTGTTTACAATCTAATTCAAAAAGAAGAGTACTTAAAGTTCTGCTACCTAAGTCATTAGTGATCATATTTATATTAAAGTCGCCCAAAAAAATAAAGTTTTGAAGATTATTAAATTTAAGTATGTTATTACATCATAAAGAACTGCAATATCAGAGTAATTATTACAAGGAGGTCTGTAAAAAACGCCTATAACAATAAACTGCGATGCAAATTTAACTTTCACCAAAATGTAGTCGATGGAACATTCAGGTGCATTAGGCAAAGTAAGAACTTGTTGATGAACATTTGATGAGCCTTAAGGCTCTACTACCCTACGGAATCGCATCTGCCTAATATACGTAGAAAATTATTACTAATTTTAGCTAGAAAAACTAACTTTGAAAGAGTTCTTGATATTTGTATGATTAGTTGGTAAGTAACATCAATTTTCTGACATGTTTTCGTTAACATAAAATTGATTAAAAAAAAGTTATTCAATAAAAACATTGAAATATCGCCTATGTCTAATATGCGTAGAAAATTATTACTCATTTTGCTTAGAAAAATTCATTTTGAAAGAGTTCTTGATATTTGTATTGTTAGTTGATAGCTAACTATAGTTCCCTGACATATTTTCGTTAGCAGAAAAGTGATAAAAAAAAGTTATTGAATAAAAACGTTGAAATTAATTTTACTCATTTTTTTAAAACGGTACATCATAACGAAACAAACTAAACAGCGTTTGATAGCGAATTGTAAACTACAGGTCCAAGACACCATTAGTTTATATTTTGTCATTCGGATTCTTTGATATAAAGCAATAATTAAATTAAAAGTAGGCAACCCACAATACGTCAATTCCCCAGTATGTCTTGTTTAGATAAAGATTTATGATCCCCAAGACCAGGTAAGAACCATAGACACAGCAGGGACTAAACCGAGGGATGAACCCAACTATTGTACTGTAATTATTACTATTTGAGAAAGATATCAGCATTTAGAAATTCAATTAACTTGTATGATAATTTTAGGAGTAATGACATTCGCGGTCATTTAATAATTTTTTCGTTGACCGATTTTAACGTTTTAATGATATTTTGATATAGACTAGTTATAATCACTGTTATACTCATAAAAATAAGAAAAAAACAATGACAGACTCTAACATCATAAATTTAAATTAACAATTTTTATACATAATATTTTTTTTAGCAAACGTGATTCTTACGTGAAATTGAAAATGTATTTAGTTGACTTTATTGTCGTCTGATAGACTTTGTGGAAAAGTGAATGGAAAATGTTGAAAAATATAAAAATAGTTTACCTCAAATACAAAAAAAGAATGAAGGTATTTTATAAAGTCTTATCTTTATTGATGCGATAAAAAAGATAAAATTGGTTTTGATTTGTAATTAATTTCTATTTTTGTCAAAAAAAAGAGTTTACGGTCAACGAAAATATATTTTGTAATAAACTCGTTTCTTATTGTGCAATTAATAAACTCAACTATTAAAGGCACTTACTCGTTATCGCTCGTTCGCGCTTTAAGCAGTTTTATTTACTAATCGCTTTCATTAACAAACTAGTTTATTAAATTAACTATAGCTGCTTTGATTTTATAAAAACCACGTGAGTGCTACCTTACTTGTAAAGAAAATCAAACCGCATAAAAAATATACGTGTGAATAATAATTACTACCATTATTGGGTATTACACAATTTTAAGTTATAAATATATACATTATAAGTTATAATAACACCATGGTTGCACTTAGCTTTGTTCTTGTTTTGAAACTAATGTGGCATCTAAAAATGTTTAGTGGATTACTCTTAGAATTACTGATCTTCTCACCACTACAAGGTGTCAATCAATTGAAGAGGTATTTTACTCTAATTTTATTTCAATTATTTATTATAAATTAAAAATTTATTACGAAATTTTACAACATTAATAATTATAGGTCTTTTTTTAGTATACTTCGTAAGGGTAAATTTCGGCTATGTCGTGAGTCAATTATCTCTGGTAACATGGCATTCATATAAAATTTTTCTAAAATATTAATCATTTTTCCATTCCAATATTTATTATTATCTCTTTTAATAATACAGTATTTCAAATCACATTCTGTGTATACTATAAAATAACATGTTTCGCGATTTGTTATATAAAGCTGACCTTGCACTTGATACATATAATTATCTTTTTCTTTTAAAACTATATTGTTACAGTTTTGGGGATCTAACTCTAAGTATTTAATAAGTTTTTGTTCTACAGCTGTTTTAATGTCTGTATGTCTTGCATTAAAAGGGCATTTAATTTCAAGAATACTATTTGAACCAATTAATCCATCTGGTGAAGCTCCTAAAAATCTTTTCTCTTTATCAATAAAAAAACCGCATGATTTTACTTTTAAACCTGTAACTTCTTCGAATTTTAATTTTGCGTTTTCTTCATGATCAATACCCCATTGTATAGAATCCGGCAATTTTTTAAATTTAGACGCACCTACTTGATTTAATATGGTTCTTACAGTATTTGCTGTATCGGTTGTAAATTTCATATTAATAACTTTTCCAAAATTGCTAGCTGTCAATCTATTATTTCTCTGTTTGTCCCACTCGCTGTTGTCTCGTTGTCCAATTATAGCAATAGAAATATTTATAATATCGCAAGAAGTTAATTCGTTCAAAAAATTTACTTTAATTAGTTCATATGTTTCTTGTGACATATCAGTTATTTCCTCCTCTAACAATGCACCATAATCTAAATCCACATTTTGTATACGAACTCTTCTTTTTTTATTTTCTACATTTTGAGCACGCCATTTAATTTTTAGTAAATATTCTTCAAATTTTCAAACTTTCAATTTTCCAACAGAATCTGAAGTTTGTTTAATTATTTTGTATACAAATGAATTTCTATTATTAAAATTTATAGCGGCCGCAAGACATCTTCCATTATATGATCCTCGAAGTGAAAAAGTTATTCTTTTACCGCCAATAAATTTGTTTACTACTGAGTTAAATGATTTTACAAAATTATTATCTATATCATACAAAAAACTAGATGATAAATTTGCAACTCTCTTTAATGCCTGCATAAAAGAGCTAAATAAAGAACTATTTAAAAAATCTGAGTAAGCTACTACGTTGTCAATTTGGCCAACTTTTTTACAAAAATACGGTGCGCAATATGAATGATTTCCAAAAATATGTGCTGGTCCATTTAAAATATCATTTTTTAAGTTTTCCGTTTTTTGATACAAAGAAAAATTCTCGTTTTTTCTATATTTTATAGCAGAAACAATTGCGGTTCTAAATTTCATATAATTGTTCCGTAAAATTTTTTTAATATTAACATCAGAATGAGGAGTTTTTGCTATTTCCCTAATTTTGTTACAAAAATTTCTTAATATGTAATTGCGGCATTCAATTTTTTGAATAAAATAATTTGGTCCATACGGTTTGGCACTTCGAATTTTTTTATAAACACTACTATCACCGTCACCTATAATTTTTTTAAATCTTGAATTATGTGTAGTTAATGATTTTTTAAATCCATCTAAAATTATTGCCGCTTCCATAGATGTTGAAGTATTATTCCAATTTTTAAAACATTTGTGAAGAGGAACCGTTTTTTTTTTGTAATAGTTACACTTTTTACATTCTTTGTTTTTGACGCCAATATACAAAATTTTTTTGGTACGAGCTCCAATTATAGTTGCAACACCAGATAACGCATTATAATTTGACTTATACGATCGTTTTGACCAAGCACCATCCACTACAACAGTAATATAAGGCACCCCATCGTTATCAATGTCTCCGGCCTCTACAGCCAAAGAACGCTCTTCTTTACCGGCGGCCAACATTTCATCTAAAGCAATTTTTTTCTGTTACATCTAAAAGTTTATTTTCTGTTCGCATATATGCTTTCACAATAGCATTTTTATTTTCATAGAAAATTTTTTGTTGTTATGAAGATGACTAAATTTATTTTTGTTTCGGTCTCGTCTGTTTTCTGGCTTTGGCTTTACCTTTGCTATTAAAAAAAACTTAGGCGAACAAAACTATTTTTTGGCTTTGGTACACAGTAGTTATACGTTTAATTAGGAATAAAAGCATGTGATGTTTTTTGTACAGTTATAGGTAGTAGTTTGTATAAAACTACCTTTTAAAATTTGATTTCTGCTTGTTAAAAAAACTTCATTAGAAGTTTCAGGTAAAACAAAATGAATTGTACCAGGAAAAATAATCAGATTATCTAGTACTAAAGAGTTTTTACAAATTTTTGTTAAGTCATGTTCATAATAATTGATTAAAATCTTGAAATAAAAAAATATTTATTAAATATTTTTGTTAACATATCCTGAAATTGTTTTAATTATTTTATAAACAAATGTTTTTTTATTAATCAAATTTATATTAGCGTTACATAATTCAACAGGATTATTATCTACATCGTACAAAAGACTAGAAAATAAATTTGCAACTTTTTTAAATTACTAATACATTGGTAATTTGTTCAAGTTTTTAATCTATATCTACATTTAAATAAATGATTTGTCATAATTTAGATATCTCCATAAATTGACCGGCAAGCGTGTTGCTGACGGTGACAACTGAGTTCAAAACTACCCTGAATCTTATTTTGCCCTGAAAAGTAAAATCTTGACTGTTCTTGTAATTTGCATTTTATGAGGTTTGGGTAGAGCACCCCATGGTGAGGGTTCAGTGACTGAAGCCTGTCAATCTGTGAAAAGTATACAACCGAAAGTACACCAAGTTCTGAATTTTATCTTGGTACCCTAGAGCCTTAAGGTACAGATCAACGCCACCACCACGAGACTCACGATCTTTGCGGAATAAGTTAAATCCGTTCAACTGATAGTACTCAGACGATTTGAAGAGACACTATAGCTTTTGTTTAAATTAATATTTTCACTTAGGTGCCACAAGGTGCCACATGCCACAAGATTAGCAATACTATCAGAAGAGTCCTTGGGAGAAAACGTTCAAAACTGCGTTTGAATGGTTCTGCAATATTAAATAATTTGTAATAAAATAATTTTTTTTTCAAATTTGTTTTTTCTACGTTAAGATACATGACAGTCACATGAAAATATGACTTACTTAAATCGGTTTTTTTTACATAACAACAAGAAATATCAAAAAAAAAAATAATTACTTAGTTAACCAGTATAGCACTCAACGTATCCTCAACTTATACCATTAAAAACTTAATGAATGCGCTTGCGATTATTTAATCAATTTGTAAAGTTTTTTGAGTACTTTTAATGTAATTATGCTTTATTTTGCATGGTTTTCAACAGTCTTACATGTGCTCATTTTCTGGTGGTCTATTGATTTTTGAGTATCTTTTGGGAGCACAAGAAATTATGATTTTTAAAGGATTCTGTCTTTTTCGTTGTTTACTTTTGATAAAACATATAAATTTTTAAGATTCTGCTTTGTTTTGTAAGGCGCCAAATTTGTTTATTTTTATTTGGGTGTCATCACTACGTAATTTATTTTCATCTCAATTTTTATTGGGATCGATAACCTATAAGGTTACATAAATTTCCACTTATTATAACAATTATTATGAATGTCACAACGCAATTATCTAATAAAAACTCAGGTGAATAATACAACATTTATTAAATAAAAATGTAAATATACCAACCATCCTTGAAACTTATTATCACTTAATTTCCTTTTTGTAGTGTTAAAATCTTTTATTATCCCTTCATACAAGCACGTTGTTGTAAACACCGGAATTTTTCACTGGCATCAGTGGCGTAGACAGTAAATCCTTCAAGAATTATAGTTTGTCTAGAAATGCTTCAATTTATAGTGCAATAAAGCCACTTTTTGGGCCTTTAGAGATAAAGAAATCGCGGCCATTTCAATATTCCTTTAATGGTCCAGCTTACTTCACTGTAACTCTTATTAAATCCATAAAATTTAAGCATTTCTAGACAAATGATAGCAAATTTTTATTCAATTACATATTTACAAGTCGAAATTTGGCAGCTGGTAATCCCCGAGTACCCAAACCTGTAATTCTATAAACAGCGCCATTTTCAGGTGGTGAGACATCATGGTCGTCGATTTTGTAAGCTCCGGTTGTAACAAACATCTGGTCTAAATAAGGACCACCAAAAGTCACTGAAGTTATCTTAAAAAAAAAAATCAGAAAAAATTTTACCAAAATTTCGTATTACTTGTCTAACTGGCATTTGGATTGTATCTAGAAGTGTCTCAGGTCGTCTTGGATCAATTCTGATAATCTTACTACCATTAAAAATAGCAACCCATAAATTACCATCGGTGTCTATCGTCATCCCATCTGGTATTCCATCGATTCCATGTTTGCTTAACGTAAAAACAGGTCGTGGATTTGCTGGAAATTCAAATCAAAACGGTTTGCCAAATTTAATTCTCAATGGATTACAAATAGTCCCAGATGCTATATCAAAATCAAAATGGTCGACTGTACCCTTAGAAGAATCTATAAAATACATAGCTCTAAGCTTCGGGTTAAAAGCCATCCCATTTGAAATTCTCAATCCGCTCACGTGACTCTTAACTCTCCTTTCTGAATCTAAACTGTACAAAGTACCTTTGGGAGGATACACTAGTGGTTTTTCCGCAATGGTGTTCAAAGTCCCTGCCCAGAGACGTCCTGAAGGATCACATTTTCCGTCATTAAACCTGTTGTTGGTAAACTCAGGCCCGCTTTCAACTTCTGCCAATTTTTCCACCACTTTCACTTCAGTTTCACTGTTCCAGAAAATCCTGACTAGCTCCCTGCCTAAAGACACCACAAATTGGTTCTTTTCGCCATCAATCGGGATGATAAATGAGACTAGATTAGCTCCAACCGATGCTTGAGTGCACTTGTTAGTACTTGGGGTGTATTTGTAGATTGTCATTCCTAGGATATCCACATAGAAGAGACTTTCGGAGTCTGGGTCCCAATGGGGGGCTTCACCAAGGATTATACTGTCGGTGACACGTTCGATTTGTACCATTGTGGTGGACAGCACTGCACGAATTCACTGTTACTATCAAAACAAAAATCGGATTATATTAAGTGGAGTGGCCTTGTCGGGTTCAATCACTTTTTTTTGAAAAGAGGAGAGTTAAGTGCTTTGAGGTGTTTCGAGGAGTGATAAGAGGTTGGGAGTGATGAGAGAGACTGAAGGAGAAGAGTGTTTTGCTGTAGGTGGTGGTAGAGTATTACGTATCTAATCGAAACTTTCTTTTTAATTTTTTAATTCATAAATTGATTATAATTTTATTCTAACAACAAATATGATTATCTTTTGTTTTGTTTAAATAAAAATTGTAATTAGTTGTCACCAATAAAACATAATTATACACTTACGTAAAGCTGTTTAAAGCTATAATTAGATGTCAATATTTATTTTTATTATTTATTTAACACTATCTATAGTATTAATTTTTTTTTAATAAATTAATTTTCTGATTAAGTGATTAGATAAGGACTTTAGGACTACGACCACCCAAGAGTTATTGCTCTAGTTTCCATGGTATAAAAATCCAAATCTGTAAAAGTTGAAAAGTGCCATCTGCTAAGAAAAGAGTAATGGGATATTTTAGAAGAACAAAAAAATTTAGTAAAAGTGTTTAAAAACGACAATTTTAAGAGACAGAAAGATCTTAAATCTGAAAAATCTGAAAAAAATAACAAGAAAATTTTAGAAAAATACGAAAAACAAAATATGGAAAGAACAAAAAAATTTAGGGAACGACTCTTGGCGGAAAAATACTATTTAGAATAAAATTCTGTAGAGAAAATATAAAAAAGCTGTAGAGAATAAAGAAACAAATTTGAAAGAACAGAAAAAAGTAGTAGAAGTGCTTTAAACTCGGCGCATCGAAGAAGGAATTGAAAAATATCAACTGAAAAAAACAGAGCAAAAGAAAAAGTTTTTAGAAGAGCTAATACAAACGACAATACTAAAAGAAAATAGAGCTAAGTAAGATTATATAATTTTCAAAATTTTTGGGCTACACAGAGATATATTTAAATAAAACACTAAAAATCTGTTATTTATTTATTATCACAATGCAATCAAACTTTACACTCTCCACTCAATTTTTATCACAGATATTGCTTTCACTCACGGCCGCTTTCTGTGACCCTGAAACCTCATCAGTTCTCCTCAGTCTAAATCACACGCCCAAACGTTAAAAAATGTCTCCAAAAGTCGAAAGATTAACTGATAGTTTTTTGCTAGGTGAGGGTCCTCATTGGGATACTGCCACCCAAAATTTGTATTTCCTCGACTGTATCAGACAAAACCTTGTGAAGTACAATCCAATAACCAAGAAGGTCACAACTGCATCTGCTGGTAATTGTGATTTATTATTCAATTTACAAAAAATAAAAATAAAAAATTGTTTTAGCACCGAAACAACCAACGTTTATTATCCCAGTTCAAGGTAAAAATAACCATTTTATTATTTCCCTTGATAATGAATTGGCAATTGTCAATTGGGACGGCGAAAGTGATAAATTCACAATTGTTCAAAAATTATGTATTGCTGATGACACGCCTGACAAGAAAGGAAATAAATTTAATGATGGAAAATGCGACTCCTCAGGTCGATTGTGGGCAGGTACCAAATTTTTTGTTTATTTTTTACCATAAATTAACTATTGTATACAGGTACCCTCAATATCGATAAAGAAGACGAGGATAAAACCCTCCCAGTGGGCACTTTATTCAGTTATGACCCTCAGCGTGGCCTTAAAGGTCAAGTGAGTCAAGTTCGGCTCACAAACGGTTTGGCGTTTAATGACCAAACGAAAAAAATGTTTTATATTGATACACTCAAAGGAACAATTGACCAGTTCGATTTTGATGTCAATAATGGCGAAATTTGTATGTTTTTAACTTAAAAATTGTCAAAATCAATAAACATTTTTAGCAAATCGAAAAGTTTGGTTCACTTTGAACCAAAACAAAGTCCCTGGAAAACCTGATGGTATGACGATTGACACTGATGGTAATTTATGGGTGGCTGTGTTTAATGGAAGTCGAGTAATTAAGATTGATGGTCACAAATCTGAAACTTTATTGGATACGATCGAACTACCAGCTGAACAGGTATAATTTTGAATTTTTTCCCTTGTATTCTTTGGTCCTTCAAAAATCTTCCCTATTTTTTTTATTTTTCCTTTTCTCTTTATAATCGTTTCTTGTTCTTCCAGAATCTAGATCTTTTTCCTCTTCTAAACGTCAATTTTTTCTTCTTTTTTAAAATTGTTTTTTGTTTTTCTAGAATCTTCCTTAGCCTCTTTCCATTCCAATCGTTGTTTTTCGAGCTCTCTTACATTTTTTAAATTTTTTTTGCACTCTTTTGTTTGTTTCAAAACGTTATTGTTTTGAACTTTTCTAGAGTTTTTTTCTAATTCTTCTACATTCTTTATTTAGTTTTCAGAACCTTTTTGTTTTTAATTTTTTTCCAACCAACGTCTAAAATTAAATTAAAAATTAAATTTGTTATTTTTTCTCAAAATTTTTTTCTCAAATTCTTTTCTCCTTCTTTCGAATATTCGTCTATTCGGTCATTGCTTGTCATGCTCGAGAACTCAGCGATATAGTGACGTCATTATTGAGGACATTCCGTAACAATATACAACGAACATATTCTCTTAAGACTTTTGCTTCCTTTTTAAATGCAATTTTTTTTATTTTATTTTTAGGTAACTTCAGTGTCTTTTGGCGGCCCAAATTTGGACGAACTCTACGTCACAACAGCTGCTTTTCCATACAAGGGCCGTACTCCGCCTCCTCCCGACAATGGGGCTTTGTACAGAATCACAGGAACGGGTTCGAGGGGCCTCCCAGCCAACAATTTCAAATTGAATTAACTTGTATTTTGACTGAACAAATAAAACACTTTAGCACCTAGTATCTTGTTGTTGTGGGCCTCCTCTTGACCTTGATTAAAAAAATTATCATTTATCTTGTTTACAAACGGTTGAGATATTTATAACGTTCAGTATCGACAGCTAAAATGGCTCCAAAAATTCAACGTCTAACTGATAATTTTCTTTTGGGAGAAGCCCCCCATTGGGATGTTGCAAGTCAAAGTTTATTTTTTCTTGATATTTTTGGAAAATTGATTTTAAAGTACGAACTTGAAAGCGGAAAAATTTCTAAAGTTTCCGTTGGTAAATTTTAGTTTTTTACAGTTGTGTCAAAATTTTTAACTTGGTGTGGTTTTAGGATCTAAACAACCCTCGTTTATTATACCAATAGAAGGGAGAAAAGATCAGTTTCTGTTATCTCTAGATCGTGATTTAGTAGTAATTTCGTGGGATGGTGAGAGTGATAAAATTTCGGTAAATGAAACCTTGTGTACTCTTGATAATTCAACAGAGACATTAAATAATAAAATAAATGATGGAAAATGCGATTTTTTTGGGCGACTATGGACTGGTAAAAATTTTTGACAGTTAATTCTATGAAATAAAACATGTTTTAAAGGCACTTATGGTAACACCACTGAACCAAAAGGAACTTTATATAGTTTCGATCCAAAAAACAAACTGAAGAAACACTTCGACAAAATTTGCATTTCGAATGGAATTGCTTTTAATCAGAAAACCAAAAAAATGTATTTTATTGATTCTATGCTTGGCGGAGTAGATCAGTTTGATTTTGACGTTTCTGCAGGAGCAATTTGTAGAAATTTCTATTAGAAAAAATATTTTCTAATAATTTTTTTCCAGCAAATAGACAAGCTTTATTCACTTTTAAAAACCACAACATCACTGGAATGCCCGATGGTATGACTATCGATACTGATGGTAATTTATGGGTGGCCACTTTTGGTGGTAGCAAAATTTTGAAAATATCCGGGACCCATTCTGAAACTTTACTTGATACAATTGAAATGCCTGCAGTTCAGGTAGTTTTTGTGATTTCTGAGAAACATACATTTTTTTTTTCTTTAGGTAACTTCTATGGTTTTTGGGGGACCCAATTTAGATGAATTGTTTGTAACAACAGGAGCTTGGGAAATTCAGGGACAAAAACTTCCGCCCCCTAAAAATGGGGCTACTTATAGAGTGACAGAGACGGGATCTAAAGGATATCCGAGTTGTAATTTTAAATTAGTTTAAGAAATGTTTTTAAGAAAAAATAAAAAAATTCCAAAATTTTATTTTAACTTTTCTACCAAACATTGTTTTTAAAATTTTTGGTTTTTAAATTGTTCTACAATTGCTTTTAGTTTTTATAAAATCTTTTTTTCTCGTTGTATCTTCCAACTATAGTTACTTAAGCTTTTTCAGAATAACTCTTTTTAAAAGCCTGCTTAGATTTCCTTTTTCTTAAAATCATCGATTTTAGAACTCTTCCAGAAACTTTTTTTATTCTTCTAAAACATTTCATTCCTCAAATCTATCAGAATTTTTTCTTACTTCTCAAAAGAATTGTTTCGTTCTTCTTGTTCTCCCAAACGCCGTTCTTCAAACTTTATTTATAGTTCTTGTTTTTTGTTTAAGAATTTTGCTAAGCAAGTTTTTTTAATCTTCTAAAACATTCCATTGCATTATTTTTATTCAGCCTACGTCTTCTAACTTTTTTAAAATGTCTTTAGCTTTTTCTTACAATAAACGTATTGTTCAAACTTAATTTTTTTCATAAACCTGTTTTGTTTTTTCCAGAATCATCTCGTGCTTTTTTTTCTTTCAGCCGGCGTCTTCTTCTAGGATTCTTTAGTGCTTTATCTTTTACATCAATCGGCGTTCCTCAAATGTCTCTTTTGCTTTCAAGCGCCATTTTTAAAGCTCTTCTAAAATGTTTGCTGTTCTTCCAAAATCTTTTCTTGCTTCCTTGGAGCTTTTTTTTATTTTCTTTTTAGCCAAAGCGCGAGGTCTTTAAGTTTTCCCCAAAATTTTATTTTGATTTTATTTTTCTTTCGATCGTTGTTTCTTAAATTTTTCATTATTGTCTAAACGCCGTTTTTTTCCATAAGCTTTCTTAAAATATTCTTCTAATTTCTTAAAATTTTCCTTGCTCTTCTAAACCTTCTTCTGCTCTCTTTTTTCTCAAACGCCATTTTTTTCCCAGAATCAATAATGTTTTGTGATAAAAAAAATTTGCCGCTTTTTCTTGTTAAATTCTCATTTTTAAAAGTTTCTACAAACATTATTTGTTCTTCTAAAAGATATTCTATTGCTTTTTTCGTCCAGTCCACGTCTGTCAACTTTTTTTAAGATTTCTTTTGCGCTTTATTTACCAAACACATCGTTTTATTACTAAATTCTTATACAAACCCATTTTGCTCTTTCCAAAATTTCCTTTTGCATTTCTTTTTCTTCCTTCCAATCTTTTTTCTAAGTGTCGTTTTTAAAGCTCTTTTGAGTCTTTCTCTATTCTTTTAAAATCTTCTCATGCTTCTCCAAAGCCTTCTTTTGTTCTTATTTTTCTTCCAACCGACGTAACGTCTTTTTATTTTGATTTTTTAAGTTTCCCTTGTTTTACCAGAAACTGCTTTTGTTCCTTTATTTTCAGCCAAAGTTTATTAAATTTTAGAATTCTACCGTAGTCTTTTTCTCCGCTAAACAACGGGGTTTAATAAGTAATAACACTAAATTATAAAAAACGAAAAAAGAAGTAGATCTAGAAGAAAGTAAAAAGACATAGAATATCATAGTGAGGTATAGAATCAGTCTAAAATTTTAAATTTGTCTTTAACAATATAATTTTCATTTTGATTAAAATTTGAACAGAAAATTGAAGCGTTTCTTATTTATAGATTTTGACGTCGCACTATAACACTCACCTGATAGTGCGTGATTTTGAAAAGTATGTCACGATTGAGACTAGCTCCATGTCAAAGAATTTTTACAAAATGGCCGATTTTCAATCTATTTCTTAAATTTTGTACAGTGGTTTCAAACCACTGGTTTGTATGTTTCTAGAGTACCAAGTTCCGAGTACCAAAATAAAGAAAGATTTAAAAGAAGAGTTTAGCAGTTGTTGAAAGACAATATTTTCATTTTTTCAGAGAAAACGAAGAATTATTGTAGAAGAACAGAAATATATTATAGATTAAGTTCGAAAACAGAAAGAAAAATTGGAATAACGACATTTGGTGCAAAAAAAGTAAAAGATAATTTTGAAAATTGAATGAATAAGTCTGCTGGAAGAAAAGAAAAACAGAAGGTTCTAGATAATCAAAGAAACATTTTGAAAAAATAGAATAAAATTCTTAAAGACCTTGTTGGCGTCAGAAAAAAGCAAGAAAGTTTAAGAAACTACGACAAATGAAAAAAAGAGAATATAATAATTCTGAAAGCTTGAAAAACAACGATTGCAAAGAAAGAGAGGCTAAAAAATGTTCAAAAAGCGCACAAACCAATTCTGAAAGAATGTAAAAAACTGCGAGATTAAGAAACTCGTTAAAAAAAAAAGCTGGAAGCAAAGAAAAAATTAAGAAAAATTCTAGAAGGTTTGCAAGAAATAGAAGAACTAAATTCTAGCCGAACTTAAAAACTGACTTTTTGGATTCTAGAAAAACAGACAACTGTTTTTCCTAGAATAATTTGAAATATGGAGAAGAAAAATATAGGAAAAGACGTTTGAAAAAAATGGCAAAGTTAATTTTGAAGCCGAAACACAAAAAAATTTATGAAAATGCTAAGAAATTTTAGAACAGAAAAAAATTCAAGAGTAACTTGAACATCTAAAAAAAAAGTTTGACCAAAAAGAAAGTAAAATAACGTGATGACGGTATGTTGTTTAGTTTTAGTGTCATGGTAAAACAATGTAAGAGAGCTTCAAAACGACAATTGAAAGAAAAAGAGATAAGAAAAGATTCTAGAAGAACAAAATTTTTCGATTTGTTTTTCAAATTTTGTACAATGGTTTGGAAGTTTGGATGTTCCTAGAGTAATGAGTTCCAAATACCAAAATAAAGAAGGATCAAAAAATTTTTCTTGCAATAGAAAAATTCTAGAAAACTAACAAATATTCTATTTATTAAAAGAATTCGAAATATGACAAAATTTTTTTGGGAAAAAATACCAAAAACTTATTTTTAGAGCTGAAAAACGTTGAATAAAAAAAAATAGAAAAACACAAAAGGTTATAGTAAAGTATAATTTTCGAACAGAAAAAGATTCTAAAGGAGTTTGAATAATAACGTTTTGAAAAAACAAGAGAACTTGAGAAAAAAAAGAGTTAAAACTGTAAGAGAGCTTCTAAACGACGATTGGAAGAGAAAAAAGCTAAGAAAGATTCTAGAAAAACCCATTTTTTTTTCTCAAATTTTGTGCCTAAAGTATCGAGTTTTACAATTTTATTTAAATTGTTTTTTATTGTCTTTAGAAAAATTTATAGCTTGGGAACATTTTACCGATCTCAGACAATCGAAAAAATTGTCTTCAATCGTCAAAAAGTTCTTAGCTTCTTAACACTTAATTTACCAATTTGATCTTCATTTTATAAGTTAGCTCAAAATTTTTGACATGTCACGTCATTTATGACACATTCTAATAGAAAATGAAGGTAATTTTAAGGATTTTAATAAGCATTTTATTATTTATTAGCTGTGGAGAGGCTCTTGAATGTCTTTTATGTAATGGAAGTCATTGTAATCCTGAAGAAATGGATACAATAACTTGTGAAAGAGCATTTCCTGCTAAACAGTATATGTGTTTCTTAAGACTAGCAGTGAGTACAAAAGGTAAAATTTGATTATTTAATTATTTTTTATAATTTCGGGTCTTTGTAGATAAAAATGACGTGGTGGAAACGAGAGGTTGCGTCGGTGATGAGAATATAAATAAAATGGATAGACACTGTGGAAAAGCTAGTAAAACTCTAAGAACAACGACATTATATCCTCCAGCTTATTATGATTTTCTAAAGCGATACGGCCTCACTCCTCCTCCAACTATTCCTCCTACCCTAAACACTACGTGTTTTCTGTGCCCAGACGATTTGTGTAATCATGGAAAAAGTGAAGAGGCTAGAGCAAACCCTGTTGCTAATCGAGGAGGAATAGCAAGAGCTTCCACAGTTTTTTATTTGCGTTTATTTTTTATAACAGAGTGGATATCAATTCAGTTTCGAATCAAATTTTGTAACTTTATAAGTAGTATAATTGATTGATTTTTCTTCGAATTTAATACCTCTGGCAGATGTGACATACACAATTCGTCAGAGATAACTTCCTGAGAGCTCCATAAGTGATCTAAAACTGAAAAATAATACCAAATAATAATATTTATTATTGTTGAATAAAGTATTTGTTCCGCAGGCATTTTACGCAACGTTTTGTTTATTTCCGTTTATTTTCCACCATTAGTGTCTACAGCCATACCATTGGTATGGTATGTTGCATACATTTATAAAATTCTTACCAAATTCTTATCCAAAGAAATGATAACTATATTTTTTTTAATCTAATGTGCAGTTTTAACTTCAAATCTTCCGCGTTTGCCAGCAGCAGGGAAAGAAATTCTGGGTTGGTAACTTTGGTATTACTGGGAGACAGCGGATTAGTCCGATATTTTGACCAAACCTGACCTGACCAGTATGTCGTAAATTATTCTGTTGCTACGGTTTTGTTAGGTAATTCTAACTTTTAACATTAATTTTAACTATAACTACCATGTATTAAACAGACCAAAAGTATAGAAGATTTTACCGTTGCTCCTTATCTTTGGATACTTGCCATCATTATGTTTATTAGTGAATCTTTGGGGATTAAATTTTTTTATGTCCAGACCTTCTTCACCAAATATTCTTGCTACTCCATTTTTTAAAGTTTTGTTTGATCTTCTAATCGATGTAATTATTTATTGTAGTGGTGAAACACCAAAATGAAGGAAATGGTGCTAGTCACTACTTCATCTTTATCATTTGAGGCTTTCCTTTACTTCGTCTATTAATTATTGTTTGGTAGAAAAGAAAATGAGCGCTAATACTGGTTTCATGCGCTATCAAACAATCTTTATAAGAATCTTATGGGTTTGTTGCCATTAAAATGAAGAAATAGATAGCAGACATTAGAGCTATTCTAACTAATTCTCTTGTCAAAGCCTGTTCTACCAAATGCTCTTGCTACAAGTTTTAAATAGTTTTGTTGGATTAATACTTGCAACTACAGAATTTTCAGAAATAATTCTATTATATTATACAGTATCTTTGTTCTTCGTCATTCCACTGAATTCAAGCTCCATATTTATTGTATCTTGTGTTTGTCTTGTGTTTTATATTTTTGTTGAACTGTTTTGTTCATGTTTAAATGTAAAACGTTTTAGAGTTGCAGTAAATAATTTTGTTGAAGTTTTTACGATTTATTATTTAAAAATATATGCAAACTTTGTTTATAGACGCGGTTTAGGAAAGTTTTATCCTGTCTTTTTGCAGAAAATGTCCTAACAAAATCTTACATGACTATATTCTTAAATTATGTATTTTTAAATTTGCTTATTCTTATTTTATAATATTTTTGTTTTTGTAGAATGCAAATTTTGTTTTGTTTTTATTATAGTTTACAGACTTATTTTTATTTTACTTATTTTACATCTCATAAAGTATTTACTGCAAGAAATAATATATGTTTTCCTCCACATTGTAGCTTTATTGTACTCTTTCTAACTGAAACTAATTTCGCCGCCACCTTGTCAAACACAACGTAGAGCTTTTTCCTTTTTTGATAGTAACACTGTTTTTTAAATTTTTATTTAGCGTAACTATAGTCATTTTGGGACATTACAACATTCACAAATAGAAACAAAAATTTTTATAATTGACCTATTACACTAGTTGCAAAAATATGCTCAAAAAAATTGAAGACATAAACTCCAGAAGAAGATTCGTCTTAAAAAAAATTAACAACGGAAACAGTACAAGGTAGATCAACACAGATAAAAGTAACGGAAAACGAAACGAAATTAAAATTCACATACAACAAAACACAAACTGAGGGACAAAAAAATGTAGAAAGAATCTTATTAAACAATAACTGTAACAGCAGCAATAGAAATATGTAGAATAATGAAATTCAGATAAAATTAAGAAGGGACTATTATAGAAAAAGTAGTAAATAAATAATAAATCTCAAAAGACTACCTGCTTTTCAAATTAAAAACGGGAAAGGTGAAAATAAAAATAAACTGGTAAATAACATAAGAAAATAAAGAAAAATAGAAAAAATAACAAGGAAATGTTATAACAAAAGGCACAGAATTACTAAAAAAGAAAAACAAAAACAGAAAAAAGAAGGTAAAAGACAGAAACAAATGGAGAAGAATAATTATAAGGTATCAGCTCTATACCGATGGTAAGGGGTTGCGGATTTTACAGTTTTTTTTATTTAAATCTGTTTTTTTATAACACTAAGGATGCTATATTAATCTAGTTTAAAATTTACTCCTGGTAGTCCTTTCGAACCAAGTCCTGTAACTTTATAAGTAGCACCATTGATTGGTGGTGGGTATGATTTTCCTTGGACTTCAATAGCTCCAGTTGTGACATAAAGTTCGTCTAAATTAGCCCCTCCAAAAGCTACAGAAGTAACCTAAAACTGCCAAATAACACCAGTTTATTACGATTTAGTAAAGTACTTGTTCCGCAGGAATATCAACAGTATTAAGCAACGTTTCGCTTTTATTTCCGTCAATTTTAATAACTCGGCTACCACCAAAAATCGCAACCCATAAATTACCATCTGTGTCTATAGTCATACCATCGGGTATTCCAGGAATATTGGAAGAAGCCAAAGTGAAGTGAACTTTTCTATTGACTGAAACACCACAATTTTTTTCAGCTGTTTACACTTTCAGAATTTTTACCAATAGTTCCAGTATTTGCGTCAAAATTAAACTGGTCGATTGTCCCTTTCAGAGAATCAATATAATAAAATTTCTGTGTCTTGTTGTTAAATGCTAGTCCATTAGCAATACGAATTTTATCAAGTTGTTTTTTTAACTGTTTCCGTGAATCTAGAGAGTACAAATTACCTAAAGGCTCACTTTTCATGAAATCATCACTGTTTAACGTTTGACCACCAGCCCATAATCTCCCATTTTGGTCACATTTAGCATCGTTAAAATTATTCTCAATTGTTGCTAATTTTTCCACAATTTCGATTTTATCACTCTCACCGTCCCATGAAATAATGACTAATTCGTTATCTTGTGATATAACAAACTGGTCTTTTCGTCCTTCCACTGGGATAATAAATGACGCGGCCTTTGCTATAATAACAGTGTAGTTAATTTAACAAAAAATTGTAGGATTTTAAAACTTACCAAGAGTTGTTTTTGTGACTTTTTTCGTTGCTGGTACATATTTTACAATGCCTTTTCCAAAAATATCAACAAAGTAAAGACTTTGGGTTGAAGCATCCCAATGCGGGCCTTCACCCAATTGATGCCCCTCTGTGACTCTTTCAATAAAAAACATATTAGTCCCGTTTATTAAACACAATTGCTCTAAATCGTGTTTGTTTTGTTTTATAAATGGATGTTATCAAGGTTAAATATGGATGTGTGATACTATTGATAAGTGGTGAAAAATCAAAACTACACTAAGTGGATACAAACATCTTATCACTTTTCTAAAAATTAGTAAAACTGCAAGTCATTAGAACACATCCATTCAATTAAAATCTTGACCTTCCCTTGAAATAATAAATTAAATGAGTATGTTTCCAAAGTCTTTATTATATCTTATTTTGTAAGTAAAAACTGTCGCCTCCGGCTCAAAAATTTTATTAAAAACCCTAAAATATTTATTTATTATTTTATTTATTCCCGGATTTTTTATAATATTTGGCTCAAGGACCATTCTTTTATTATTTTAGAATTTTTCTATGTTATTGATCTTAAGTTTTCTTGATCTTTCTTTTTCCTTTAGTAGACGTTTTTCTTGTTCTTCTAAATTTTCCAAATATTAATTTTTTTCTCCAGAACCTCTCACTTTTCAACTTCTTAAAGCTTCCTTCATTTTTGTTTAGTAACCTGTAATATTCAGCTTTTTTAGTATACTCTACATTACGTTTACCTACTTTACGTCAGTAATAGGGTCAGATTTGGGTGCGGTAATAGCCAATTCCGTACCCAAATTGCGTGCGCCAAGTACTAGTGCAATTTACTGTTTTCGGATTGGTAACACTGAGTAACACGCTGTCGCTGGAATGAAACGTCACGTTTATGTCAGCGTTGAAATTATAATAATTGTATTCGAATAAATTTTGTTGCACTTGATGATAACCTATAAAATATTCGTAAATGGGGCGGGCGGACAAGCAGCGGTAGAAAAGCGACAAACTAAAATAAAGCTTTGACCTTTATTTGGCGATTTACAACCCCCACAGCATTTGATAATTTACAAGTTATTTGCTAGATGAGTGTATATCACTGCTTAGTCTAATCGCTGAGAATCGCAATTTATGTGGTAATTTAGGAATAATTTTACAAAGTTTTTGAAGATTTTCCTTACTGTATTAATACCAATTAGAGTATTCAATCAATAAACGATACGGTAGGTAAAATAGAACCATTTGTGAGTTACTTACACAGAATTTTAGACAAATTGAAAACATTTCAAAGTTTAAAGATTTCATTGACATTTTAATGACATTTATTACCAACTATCTCGTATTAACGCAAAAGTCCCTAAAAATTAAATAATCAACTTTTTTACTTAAAAATCACATAAAACGCGCAAAGTAGATAAAATAGCATAAAGAACTCGTTTTTTAAAGTTATTGTGGCACTCATTTTTTATAAAAACTCGTGCTCGCGCCCATTTTATAAACTTGAATTCGTGCCACAAAGTTGACTTTTCAAAACGCGTTCTTTAATATGCTATTTTCAAATTTTTCTAGAATACACTTTTGTTTCTGGAAAATTTTTTTTTGTACATATTAGCTTTGTGTATTTTCTTCCATCTTTATGTCACTTTTTTTAAATATTATTTTATAAGTAAAATCTGTCACGGCCGATTCCCAAATTCATATTAAAAAACCTTAAAATTTACATTCATGAAAGTCGAAAACGAGAATTCTTAAGAGTTGCTTTATCTATATACCAGGACTTTCCTTAATATTCGGCTCAAAGATCATCTTTTTATTAATCTAGAATTTTTTTGTGTCTTCTACTGGTCTTATATTTCTTGTGTTTCTTTTTTTAGTGCTAGTTTTTCTTGTTCTTCTATTTCTTCTAAACAATGTTTTTCAAATTTGTCTAAAATTAGAGCCTCTCAATTTTTTTTTTATTAAACAACGTTTTTCAAATCTTTCTTATTATACTTTTGTTTCCTAAATTTTTTTTTTTTGTACTTATTAGTTTTTGTTGTTTTCTTTTATCTTTATGTCACCTTTTTCAAATATTTGTAAAAATTTTTTTGGAATCTACTTTTCTTCTTTTCCCTCCATGTTTTTTTATTGTAATTATCCTTGTTTTTTTATTTGCCGTTCATTATTTTTTTTATTTTGAAACCAATTTTTTTTTTTCAGTAAGTAATAAAACTCGATTTAAGGAAGAAATATATTAAAAATGACAATAAAAGCAAAAATAACAAAACACACTTTGAACAAACAAAATAACTGTTCTAAATTATTAAAATAAACCGGTAAGAATAAAGTACAAAATGCAACTTAAGCTGTGTCAACAGTTTCAAGCTCGTTTTCAAAGAAATTTTCTAACTTCTGGACATTACTAACCATTCTTTGAAGGAAATCTCTCATAACACTCAAAACATTATCTTCTTTGGACGTATCAAAAGCCAGAGTAAAAAAAAATATTCTGGCTCACGATATGTCTAACAAAGAACACAATGCTTTCCGTTACATAAAAGATTTCATTCAAAGAATGGACAGATGTGTGCAATAATTAGAATTTCAAAGAAGTTTGTACAAAAATAGATACCACTGAAAACCCAACCAGCCTTAGTATCCCTCCAGTGTACATTTATATATTTACATGCACTTATAACAAAAACTAATAAATCTTGCCTTTTTATATTATCAGTATCTTTAATATTTATTTGATAAAAACAAAAAATAAAATATAGAGCCCGCCAAAGCTATTTTAAATCATCAACAACTTCTAACTGTCCAGAATTTTTCTGTGAAGAATCATATCTTCCAAATAGTCGTACTTATTGTTATCTTCTCGATATTTAGCCCAAAGTTTTCTTATTGTATCACCCATCTCGGAAATTGTAGAACCAAAGACTTTCCTAAATTTTTTCGCTAGAATGACAGCTGAAGCAGAAGTCTTCAAAAATTCGTAGGTTTGAATCTTCTAGTTACTATTTTCAGCCAAATTTGGAAATTGGATTGGAAGTCATAAAAAAAATGTTACAGATGCTTCATTCGCTGAGTTACTTTTAGAAGTGGACATTCTGCTACAAATTTAATAATTTAATACAGTTATTTTAATAAAAATTCTGTCTAAAACCTTAGCGAAAAATCTTCAAACTTTTCAGAATTTTCAGTTTTGTTTAATTAGTTGCTATAACAAACTGACAAGATACCCTGATAAATAGTATTATTTTGTCACAGCCGTCTGATTTTATTTTGAAATTGTTGTTTATAACAGCCTGTTCATTGGCTTATATATTAGAGAGATTCCGAATAACACTGCTAACATTCTTTATCTGCGATTTCTCTTCTAGAAATATCTTTTATTTCTTTAAAATTTTTATTAGGTCTTATTTAATTTTTTAGTCGACTTTTAAATTTTAAAATTTTCTTTTAATCTGTTTCTACCATAAAAAAATGTTTGAAGAGAAAAAGAGCAAAAACTACAGTTATACAGACAACTAAAAAAATAGAAAAATTGAAGAAGCCTAAAATAAATCAAACTTTGTATTGAGGGGACAAAATCAGCCTTTTTTAAAAGGTGTAGCGGGTACTAAAACAGAGGGGATTGGCCACATATAGGCGAGAAAGAAGCAGGATTTTAGTATTAAAAGTACGAGTAGATCCGATAGAAACAAGAGAAGAAGCTTTGCCATCGCCATCTAGCAGTTCTGGCAAAAGAAGATGTCTTAGTTAGACTTAATTATTACAACAGTACTTTGTTATAAAATTGCTGTTAAAAAAAAGAGAAAAAAGGGACGTTTGTGAAGAGTAACAAAAGATTTTAGAAATACAGAAGAAGATTCTAGAAAAGCTTAAAACACGGAAAGAGCGTTTGGTAGAAACAGATCAAAAAAAAATATAGAAATTAAAACTTGACTAAAAAATTAAATAAAACCTAACACAAATTTTAAAGAAATAAAAGAAATTTCTAGAAGAGAAATGGTAAATAAAGAATTACCAACAATGTTAGCAGTGTCATGCAAAATCTCTCTAATATATAAGCCAATGAACAGGCTGTTATAAACATCAATTTCAAAATAAAATCAGACGGTTGTGACAAAATAATACTATTTATCAAGGTATCTTGTCAGTTTGTTATAGCAACTAAATAAACAAAACTGAAAATTCTGAAAAGTTTGAAGACTTTTCGCTAAGGTTTTAGACAGAATTTTTATTAAAATAACTGTATTAACTTATTAAATTTGTAGCAAAATGTCCACTTCAAAGAGTAACTCAGCGAATAAAGCATCTGCAACATTTTTCTTATGACTTCCAACTCAATTTCCAAACTTGGCTGAAAACAGTAACTAGAAGATTCAAACCCACGAATTTTTGGAGGCTTTTGCGGCAGCTGTTATTCTAGCGAAAAGTTTAAGAAACTCTTAGTCCTGTAATTCCCGAGATGAGTGAGACAATAAGAAAACTTTCTGCTAAATATCGAGAAGATTGCGCTGAATAAGACTATTTGGAAGATATGATTCTTCACAGAAAAATTCTGGACAGTTAGAAGTTGTTGATGATTTAAAATAGCTTTGGCGGGCTCTATTTTATTTCACGTTTTTATCAATTAATTATTGAAGATACTGATAATAAAAAAAAGTTAAAATTTATTTAATTATTTCTAATATATTTCTTCCCTAAATCGTGTTTAACTGCTTTACGAAAAAAAAAAAAAATTTAATTATTAAAATTAATTATTAATTTTTCGGAGTTTTAATTTATTTTTTAATAAAATAGTTTTATAATTTAATAAAAGTTAGAATTATTTCTGCTTAAAATTAGATTTTACATCGGAAAACTATTACAAATCTGTCTTTAAGGCCTCAAGGAACCTCAGGTAATAAAGTCAGAAGGGGGAGAGGATTACATATAATTGAGATTGTGAGCTGGATTTAGACCAAATTCAGACTGTTAAGTTTGACATATTCATACGTAAAATGAACCGGACATTTTATATTTGCCAAATTTGTTTCTTCAAATCCACTCCGATGCCCCCAAAATGGGGCCAAAAGTGACAAAAATCCCAAATTTTAATTTTGAAAATTTATTTGACCTCTTGTATACTAAATCGAAGAAAGAAGACTCTTAAAATAATTCTTGCACGTGCCTTAAGTTTAATAATTAAAAAAAAATTTGAATAGTGCCGTTTAGGCTCCCCATCGCTGAAAATAAACCTCTATGGACTCTGTAACGGAATGTTGTAGAAAAACTGTAACGGTACTAGACACTTTAGAAAAATAGGGAATTTGTATGCACAAAGTTTCAGATTTTTTGGACTGTAAATAAAAAAGTTTTTGGTTCCCCCAAATGTCACAATACGGATCTTGAGCTGTGCAAGGTGAACTAAAAATTGTGTGATGTTAAAAAAAAAAATCTTTTAATTGATAGATATGAATGTGGAATAAAATAAAAAAATATCAGTTGCTCCCCCCCCCCCTTATTCCTACAGTCCCCAGACGTGACCGAATTTGACAAAAATTTCTAAAATCTATAAATAAATCTAGAGAGCTGTGATTTTTTTATCAGGGTACTACTCTAAATTCTAAACTTATTTTTATAAAAATAATTACACCATTTAATTAGAAAATGAAAAAATGGAGGTACAAAGTAACAAAAATTACCTACTTTTACTTTAAAAATTATTTTAAACTCCTGTATATTAAATCGAAAAAAAAGACCCTAAAAATAATTTCCGAACGTGTTTAAACTTTAACAATTTGAAAGAATTACGTTTTCAAATAGTGCCGTTTAGGCTTCCTATCGCTAAAAATAAACCTCCATGGTTTTCGGTAACAGAACGTCCTAGGAAGACCGTAATAATTCTGAATATCTTAAAAAAATCCGAAACTTATATCCTCATAGTTTCAAAATTTTTGAGCCATAAATAACAAAGTTCTACTCCAACCACCTGTTAAAAATACGGATCTTGAGCTGAAATTGAGCGGAAATGGAACAAAAATTGTGGAACCATTCAGTGGAACCGGGTTCCGAGATTTTTAAATTTTTATGTGTTACGGCACTCCACTATATCTGAATTATTGCTTATCGAATTTCCCAAAATTACTTTTCGAAACTAATTTGTTTTGGTTATTTGGTAGTCATTTTGGAGAAAACAAAATCTTTTTTTTGAATGCACTCCCAGACAATTACATCAGGTTTTACGCATGTAAAATGCTAGTTTCAGCAATTTGCCTTAAAATCAAAGAACAATTCATTAGGTTACGATATTTAAATTTAAATAAAAAATTAAAATTTTAATAAATTTAAATTAAAAAATTTATTCCTAATGATTAACGTATAATTCAGTTAATTAAAAAACAAGTTGTTTATAGAACTCTAGTTAAGCGTATTGATCTAAAAAATGTCTGATTAGTGATTACCTACGATTACCAGAATGCCAGGGACTCCTGATTCCCACAGTAAATCCTCCAGGATTAAAATAATTATTGCCCAATTCTCCAGGAAGTTAAAAATTTAATTAAAAACTTATCTTTCTATTTCAGTAATGTAATTACAGATAAAATAATTGAAAATCATCACAACCAAATCAAAAATTAATAAGATTGGCCTTTAGGTTAATTAAGTTTCTCCAAAAATTCCTATAAAAGCCATCTTTGTCCGTAATTCCCTCACAAATATGGCTCCCGTTATTGAAGTGATTAGCGACCGCTTGACTCTTGGTGAAGGTCCCCATTGGGACGAGCCCACCCAGACTCTCTATTTCGTCGATATTTTTGGCCAAGCGATCCACAAATATGTCCCATCGACCAATACCCATACCAAAGTTGTGATCGGTGAGTAAATTCCTGTTTTGGCTAGATTTTAATTTTAAATTCAAAGAGGGTGGTCCTGTTACTATGGTACTGCCAGTGGACGGCACCACTGATAAATTTCTGATAAGTATCAGTCGGAAATTAGTGATAGTTACCTGGGATGGGGTCAGTGATAAAATCTCAAATTCAGAACTTTTGATTGAAGTTGAGAACAAGCCTGGGTATTTTAATAATCGGTTTAATGACGGGAAAGTTGACCCTAGTGGCAGATTATGGGCCGGTACCATGGGTCCAGAGCCGGAAATTGGAAAATTAGAAAAGGAAAAAGGAGCGTTGTATACTTTAGTAGGCAGACACCAAGTGAAAACTCACTTGACTAAAGTTAGTATCGCGAATGGACTTGCGTGGGACTTGGGGCTAAAAAAAATGTATTATATTGATTCACCAAGACGCACAGTTGATGAGTATGACTTCAATTTGGAAAAAGGAGAAATTTGTGGGTTGTCCTTAAGAGAAAAAAAAAAACATTTTTGAATTTTTTTTAAACAGGCAATCGAAAAGTTGTTTTCAATTTGGACGTCCACAACATTCCTGGAGTTCCAGACGGTATGACTATGGACACTGATGGTAATTTATGGGTGGCTGTTTTTGACGGTGGTTGTCTTCTTCATATTAACCCAAGGACGTCGGAACTTCTTAACACAATTAACTTCCCAGCGCGTCAAGTAATTTTTTCTTGATTTGGGAATTTTTGAAATTAAGCTGTTTTGATTTAGATTACATCAGCAGCTTTTGGTGGTCCAAATCTGGACGAACTGTATGTCACGAGTGCCCAGTTGGTTGTCAATGGAGTGAAACAACCCCATCCTGCTGGAGCACTCTTCAAGGTGACTGGATTGGGAGTTAAGGGATATTCAGGCGTTAAAGTCAAAATACCATAATTCTGAAATGTTATTTCAATAATAAAGGCTTAAAAAATTATTTTTTTATTATTTCAAAGAAAGAAAAGGTCAAAAATTTAATTGAATGTACTTGCAAGTTTTATTAATTTTTTGAAGAGTGATATTGTTATCAATGATGAAGTTTTCATTTTTCATCTCTTATCAATATCCAACCATATTTAACCTTGATAACATTCGCTTATAAAACAAAACTAACAAAATCAGAGCAATTGTGTCTAGCCATACTAATAACTAACATGTTTTTTATTGAAAGAGTGACAGAAGGGCATCAATTAGGTGAAGCCCCCCATTGGGATGTTTCAACTCAAAGTCTTTACTTTGTTGATATTTTTGGTAAAAGCATTTTAAAATATGTACCGAAGACTAAAAAAGTCACAAAAGCATCTCTTGGTAAGTTATAAAATCTGACATTCTTTTGTTTTAAAATATATTTAGCACCAAAAGCCTCGTCTTTTATTATCCCAGTGGAGGGCCGAAAAGACCAGTTTATTATATCACTAGATAACGAATTAGTCATCATTTCATGGGACGGTGAGAGTGACAAAACCGAAATTGTGGAAAAATTTGCAACAATTGATAATAATTTTAACGATGCTAAATGTGATCAAATTGGCAGATTATGGGCTGGTGGCCATACTTTGTCCCCTGATAATTTTATGAAAACTAAACCTTTAGGTAATTTGTACTCTCTTGATTCTCGGAAACAGTTAAAAAAACAACTTGATAAAATTCGTGTTCCTAATGGACTGGCATTTAATGACAAGACAAAGAAATTTTATTATATTGATTCTTTGAAAGGGACAATCGATCAGTTTGATTTTGACGTAAATACTGGAACTATTGGTAAAAATTTTGAAAGTGTACACAGCAGAAAAAAATTGTGGTGTTTCAGTCAATAGAAAAGTTCACTTCACTTTGGCTTCTTCCAATATTCCTGGAATACCCGATGGAATGACTATAGACACAGATGGTAATTTATGGGTTGCGATTTTTGGTGGTAGCCGAGTGATTAAAATTGATGGAAATAAAAGCGAAACGTTGCTTAATACTGTTAATATTCCTGCGGAACAAGTACTTTACTAATTCGTAATAAACTGGTGTTATTTGGCAGTTTTAGGTCACTTCTGTTGCTTTTGGGGGAGCTAATTTAGACGAACTGTATGTCACAACTGGAGCTATTGAATTTGAAGGAAAATCATACCTACCACCAATCAATGGTGCTACTTATAAAGTTATAGGACTTGGTTCGAAAGGACTACCAGGAGTAAATTTTAAACTAGATTAATATTGCATTCTTATGGGCTGATTTCAAGTATTAGATAATACCGGTAGTATCTTCGTTTCCATGGAAAATAAATAAAATTTATTGTTGTGATTGGTTGTTGTCATGGAAAAATATTAAAATTTGCGATACTACCGGTATTAACTTCAACTTGAAATCAGCCCATTAGTGTTATAAAAAAAACAAATTTAAATAAAAAAAACTGTAAATTGTTTCTGTCTTTTACCTCCTTTTTTCTGCTTTTGTTTTTCTTTTTTAGTAATTCTGTGCTTTTTGTTATAACATTTCCTTGTTATTTTTTCTATTTTTCTCTATTTTCTTATGTTATTTACTAGTTTATTTTTATTTTCACCTTTCCCGTTATTAATTTGAAAAGCAGAGAGTCTTTTGAGATTTATTATTTATTTACTACTTTTTCTATAATAGTCCCTTCTTAATTTCATCAGAATTTTATTATTCTACATATTTCTATTTCTGCTGTTAGAGCTATTATTTAATAAGATTCTTTCTACATTTTTTTGTCCCTCAGTTTGTGTTTTGTTGTTTGTGTATTTTAATTTCGTTTCGTTTTCCGTTACTTTTATTTGTGTTAATCTACCTTTTTGAGATGCATCTTCTTCTGGAGATTATGTCCTCAATTTTTTTTGAGCATATTTTTGCAACTAGAGTATTAGGTCAATTATAAAAACTTTTGTTTCTATTTGCAAATGTCTTAAAATGGCTACAGTTACGCTAAATAAAAATTTAGACGTGTTACTATCAGCAAAAAAAAAAGCTTTACGTTGTGTTTGACAAGATGTCAAAATAAAAATAAATCTGTAAACAATTATAAAAACAAAACAAAATTTACTTTCTACAAAAACAAAACTATCATAAAATAAAAATAAACAAATTAAAAGAAACATAATTTAATAATATAGTACATGTAACATTCTGTTATAACATTCTCTGCAAGAAAAACCGGATAAAACCTACCTAAACCGCATCTATAAACAAAGTTTGCATATATTTTTAAATAATAAATTGTAAAAACTTCAACAACATTATTTACATCAGCTTTAAAGGTTTTACATTTAAACGGGAACAAAACAGTTTATTATAAAATTTATGAAGGTGTTAGATGCAATTAAAAATGTAAAACACCAGACACACACAAGATACAAATATGAACTTAAATTCGGTGAAATGGCAAAGTGAATTTACTAAACGTCTGCAATGAGAACAGAATAGTTTTGTTTTCTTTCCCTTCCCATTGCTCGGACAAGCTCCAGTCTTTGAGTCAGTCTGTTTATGGATCTTATAAAGAAGCTATAAATACTAAATAAAATGCATAAATCAAAGTGAAAAAACAATGACTACATATATATGTATATATAATATACCAAGCATTGTAACAAGATCAATGCCTCTTAATCTCACCTATTCGAATATTTAAGTTGGTTTTCTAGAAACTGGAATCTACTTATTCAATCGAGATTTATTCCAAGATATAGATATTGAACCTTCTTTTGTAACAGACAGGTCAACCCTTCCACGAGCGATTAAAATAATAATAATAAAAAAGTTGGAAAAATAACTCAAAAAATTACTAGAAAGATATCGCGCTGGATCAGCACCGAGGCGTAAAATTCTATGAAATTATTAATAGATCCTAGAATGATCTGGAAGAATGAGTCATCGCTTCCAATTGAATGTAAAAAGTCACAAACTATCCACGAAATTCTAGGAAGGGCATAAGGAGGGAGACTGACCCCCCTTGTATTATCATAAGTGAGATGCCAGTAACCGTTAAGTGTTAACCATAGTATGATTCATTTTTGTAAAGCGGTAAATAACTAACATCGTAATAATAATAAATTCGCCAGAGAATTGTGAATATAATCGGCCAGTGGTCGCCGGAAGAATAGCCGAGACAAGTTGGTACCATGCCAAACAAATTTGACATTCATTATAAGGTAAATAACCTATGTATATTAAGTAACCCTAAATTAAACGAATTACAGCCTTGAAAAAGAATCAATAAATGATTCGAAACGTTGGCCTTATAAAATAGTTTTTTTTTCTGCCTTGTCCACTTCCCCGTAACAACAAATTTCGAATGTAAAAAGAATGGACGTAATTCACCAAAATAGTTTTTAATGACGTAAATTTTTTAGTATAGTAGTCTTATAGAAAAATAGGCAGACTTATCAAGCCTTCCCAATAAACAGATCGTAAAAATAATTACAGTTACCGCAAACATCAAATAAAACATAAAACTTCATTTATAAGGGTAAACACTTTCACATTTTACAACAACCTTACGAGGGTTTGCTTATATCTTTTAATGGTTCCGAGAAATGGAAATCCTTATAAATCAAATTTTATGAGTGGTATTACGATTTATTTGATGTTTGCGGTAACTGCAATTATTTTTATGATCTGTTTATTGGGAGGGCTTAATAAGTCTGCCCACTTTTCTATAGGACCACTATAAGTCCTAGTACTGAAAAAAAGTGTCTATTGACGTAACACCTAAGACCGCGTATTAAAAATTAGGTGTAATGTTAGTTGCCAAGCTAATATGTATTACATATTTTTTTCAAGTTTTTATTTGTTATACTACATTTTTGTATCAATCAACCACCAATATATGTATAACTTTCCAAACTGTTTTTATATCTAAAACACAAAATCTAAATTATAAATATAAGTATTAGATCATAAGTGTCATGGGTGTAACGTAGGCAACCAATAATACTCATTTGTTTTTGATGTTTTGAAATAAATGTCGTGTGTCCAAATTAGTTTTTGTACGTTGTTAAATTAAAGTAAATTTAGTAAAAATGGTCCGCAATGCCTTCGCCGGTGACCATCACTTATCCTATTTGCATGAAGTTGCCCAACAGAACAATTACTCAATTGGGTTGATCATAGGCCAGGTAACCTAACCTCACTTTCCAACATATGTTTAAACCTTCTCTTTAACAGTCCGTTTCTGGCAAAGACTACGTTATCCACCTTGCTAAGACTCCGCCCCTGCGCCCCCATGACCCTAAAGACAACCCCCCGCGCCTCAAAAGCATCAACGATATCAGCGAGGAATGGGTAGCTGATCATGCCAGACAGGCTACACGTATGCTCCCTGGGGGTATGTACGTATTGGGGGTGTTTATAGTCTCCCCTGAGGAGGCTCTTAATCCGTTACCCCCGAAAATCAAGTCTGTTTTAAACCGGCTTCACAAGCGTTTAGAAGAGGAAAAATTCCTCTTTGGGAACTCCCCAAGTAATGAAAAGCTTGTCTTGAATTACGTGACGACAAAAAAGCAGGTTGTATGTAAGAGTTTTGAAATTGGGGTTGGAAATGTTAAACCAGCAGAGTTTAAATTTCTGTCAAGTCAGATTAAATGGGTGCAAATTTATTGCAAGTATCAAATCGAGCAGGTTTATCATATCAGGGAGAATGAGCGTGATTGGCCACTTAAGAAACACATGGGGGTAAGTTTTGACCAATGGAGATTGAGAGTCAGGTTTCCTTCCCCACCTATTAATTAATATGACGTCACTAACAAATCAGAAAGGGTTGATTTAGCTAAATTTTAGTTCAGTATTCTAGAGGGGGTAACTGAATCTCTTGAAGTGCACAAAGCAAAACGACTGCTTATGCAAATCTACAGCGAAGTTGCTGTTATAAATCTGCCCCATATAAAACTAGAAAATGTCTTTGTAGTCTCAATTGCAGCTTTAGGTTCGTTTAGCTTCCAATTACAAGTTTAAGTCCCCCTAAATAGTTTAATCTAAAGAAATAACCTAAGATTCATTCATACCAAAGATTTGGGTACCTTACTAGCCTCCAGAAGCTCAAAGCACTTCTGCCACACATTCTTTCATATCGCAAGTTTAGATGTTTAAGATTTTTTGGTATTTGAAGCGAAAATTATTGTAATTGCTCCGTATCTACCAAGACTTTTCTCAGTATCCGGCTTGAAGGATTATTCCTTTATTCTAGATTTTTTGGTTTTTTACTATTCCTAATTTTTCTTCGGTAGTCGTTTTTCTTGTTTTTATTTTTTTCCAAATATTGTTTTTCAAATTCGTCATGAATTTTGTTCCTCCAGGACCTTCCAGTTGACGTTTTCAACTTCTTAAATCTTCCTTTATTGTTTGTTTTAGTTGTACTTTTTTCTTCTTTTCTTCCAATCGTCGGTTTTGTGATTCATTATTTCTTTCTGTAGGCCTAAAATCTACAGTTCTTTTAGAATTGTCTAAACTTCGTTTTTAAAATTTTTCTTTGTTTTTATTCTTGTACAACATACATCTTCCAAGGTTTTTTTTGTTATTAGGTCATCTTTTTTACAATTTTTTATAGAATCTACTTTTTTAAATTCTTCTAGAATCTACTTCTGTTCTTCTTTTTACACTAGTCGTAATTCTCATAATTATTCTTGTCTCTCTCCCATTAAATACCCTATTTACGTAGGTTTTATAACTCAAGTCTGGATAGAACTTTTGTTTATTTATACGTACTTAAAATGTATTTTGGTAACTTAAAAGAACGTCTAGACTTTTTTTTTAAATCAACCAATTACAAATAGGTATGTCAATTTTCTAACGCTTGCTTGTTTATCTTTGGTAAAAAAAACTAGATAAAAGGACAAATTGTCCTTTAAATACATATTAAAGAGTAAAGAACAGTTTATAAAATTAAAGGACTATCCTTTGAAATAAAGGACGGTTGACAACCCTATCTGTTAGTGACGTCAGTGGGTACATAAATACCCGAGTTTGAATATTTAAAAAATTTTTAGATCATTTTGGATAAAGTGAGTAAAAATTTAAAATCCTCGATTTTTCTATTTGATGGAGAATTAAAAGATGGAGAGGAGACAATAGAATCTATTGGAAAAAAGAAAATCCCTCGAAATAAATTGAGTAGTCATGAAGACAATTTGAAAGTAGTGCAAGTTTCAGTTTTGCAACCTTATGTAAGCTCTTTTTTTTAAAATTTAATCACCCTAACTGTAAAATTTAGGAAGAGAGTGATAGGTTTGAAATCAGTGGATCGAGTAACAAAATTCGAATTTTCGGTCATATTGTCTTAAAATTGTGGTTATTGCCGAAGATTTCAATAGAGCAAGCTTCCAACGCTGTTATGCAGGATATTTTGAGGAGTTTTTCGACTAGATTAGATATGCATTGGGATTCACTGACTGAAGAAGAACACGGAGAAGGTAAATTAAGTTCTTATTACATTATTACGCAGGTGTAATAAAAAATTGTGTATGGTACACGTGTGAATTTTAGATGTGAATAGTGTTCATGAACCCCCACGCCGTGTTCTAGTCACACTACCTAATAGTAGTATTGCTATATCTGATTATTTATTTCCTGGAGAGGGAGCTCATGATACGAAAGTTTCTCTGGACGAAATACTTGATCTTAAAGTAGATAGTGACGTTGATGTTTCAGACGTAGAGGGACAAGCTGGTAATTTTTCTCTTTTGTTCACTTAAAAACGTTCGGCTTTGTCACTCCGAGTGCACCGCCTCTTTCCTTATCTACTTCATTGACTCCCTATATCACTATCTCTATCCGGTGACCAAAACTTGATGTTACAGTATTATAGTTATCAAGTTTGTTATAGCACTCTAGAAAACTTTTTAAGTGAACACTTAATTACACTGTATGAAACTCGTGTGTTATCGTTTTTTGCAGATTTAAGTGAATTTTACAAGGACGCAGCAGAAGCTGAAAGTGAAGAAGTCGTAATGAAAAAACCGGTAGAAAATAAATCATTGTATTACATCGCTTTGGGGATCGCCTTACTAGTATTGATTATATCACTTGTGATACATTTTGTTCAAGAAAAATAAAGGAAATTGTTTTTTTGGCTGTTAAATGTTGCATTTATTTTTTGTATTCAATAAAATTTTAATACTTTTTCTAGAAAATTTTATTTAAGGAAAAAATTTCAAAAATTAAGTGTTTTACTCTAATTAAATTTACATTTTGAGAAATCCATTTCGGGGTGTTGCTCCATAAACCTAAAAAAATGAATAAATAATTATTTGAATCACAAGGTTGGAAAATGTCATGTTGCGAGTACGAGTGCAGCGAGCTGAAACAACAAAAATGAAACATACTTTTTGATAACATCTTGTTTCTTCTGTTCATCACTGGTCGGCAGTCCCAACTCTTTCTGTCTTTGATCATACATCATCTTCTCTACTAGTCCCCTTGTCTCTCCATCTAAGTCACTCAATTTCGACGGTTCGGGATTAATTTTCCTCGTACTAATCTCCGGATCAGACATTACTAATTTCGACCACCAATTCATTTTATTAATTTTTTCCAAATTAAATAAAATTATCTTTCCATCTTCAATAACCCACGTCGATTCTTCTAATTTAATTTCGTGTGGAAAATCATCATCAACGATTGGTGGTTGTCCTTTAATTCCACATGTCAGATGTTTTTTTGTAAGATTCACAACGAGATCTTTCTGTTTTGCTCGGAAATTAATATTGAGTGGTATTCTTACCTGTAAATTGAAATTCATTGGATTACGTCGTGATTAGGTCAAGGTTGGCGACATCCAAGTCATTGTGAAGATGCACGGTGTCGCTAACCTTTCAATAATAATTAATTTAAGGCAAATTGGGAAGGTTAATTGGCCGAATGCGGGCTAAATAAAAAATTAGTTGTCCCTTATCAATAAAAGATAATAGTTATTTATGTAACAAGTTATAAAAAGAACAATTTTAAATAGCTTTTTCATAAGGTATGTATTACATACGAAATTTTAATTCATTCTGTCCAACAATAAAATTTTATTCTCAAATGTGGATAGTCAAAATAAGAAAAACAATTTTTTTAATACTTAAATATTCGTTACATAAAATACCCTGATTTTTACCAAACTAATTTTATAATCGCATTTAATTTTAGAGAATAAATTCTATTAAATAAATAAGGGCACTCCGCTTCATGTGGTGCTTTAAACTTGTATTGTATTTATAAAACATTAATTTTTTAAAATTTTGTAATTAATTTGCGATTTTCTGTTAGATAAAGGAGACCGTTCCCACCTTATGAAAATTTAATGACGACTCAAATCGAGATTTTTTTGTCTCAATCGATATCTCTTGGAATAAGGTGCAATTGGTATCATTGCGCCAACTTTGTAGCTCTTCAAATAAAGGCTAAACTTAAGATTAAAAACGGCAATTCAAAATGCATTAGTAAGAGTGAGAGCCAGTGAGGCCAGATAAATCGAGAAGTAGGAATGTTTTGAAGTTTATAAATCATCAAAGCTAGGGTTTGACCGTAATAATCTGGTAGTTTTAACAATAGGCTTAACGCCATGGGAGGTGTATTACGGTTTGGGACCTTTCAGATAATATTAAGAAAAGAAATCCTGGAACATTTAATTACTTGGTTTTGATATTTATAATAAAACATTTACATACTAATGTAACGGATGTACTGTTATAATTAACTGATGTAATATTAAATTATTAATTGACATACACTTGAAACTAATCTAAACATATTAAAATCTAGGACTTTGTCTAACTAAGTTACGAAAACCAATTATTGTGATACGTAATTTTAGTTGCCATATGTTATTTTATAACTAGTGATAAAAAGTGACCATATTAAATTTCAATATTGAGATGTCAAAAATGAAATGATCGCAGGCGCTTTTGGTTCTAAATATATTTGTCTTAGCTTGTATCATCTTTTTTTAATAAATTTTTCAAAATCTATCACGTTACGTCAGTAGTCCAATATATTGGCTGAAAAGTCTGTCTAGGATTTTCTCACAAGCCAAAGACAAAGTTTCACATCAATTTGAGTCAGGGATCATCAAACTGAAGATTCTTTATTATTTTTATTAATAATATTCTCATTTCTAAAACCAAACCTTGCAAAAAAATTCTGGTGCGTTGGTTTAAAGATTAAAGGTTTGATTTCAAAAATATTACTAATCTTTCCATGCGTTTTGACTAGATCGTTCATTTTATTATAATATAAATAAATCAATATCTAGGTAGATGGTGAATAGTCGCATCTTATTTCTATAATGATAATTGCATATTTCAATACAAGCTAAGAAGAATTTACTTTCTTTGAAGTCTGGGGTAATAAAATGTAAATACCAGGAAATGTCTCTATTTTACCCCGGTACCTGAAGACCCAGGGATGAACCGACTTAATCCCCATAAATAGTATATTCAGTATGGAGAACGGTAAGGAATGCTTACCATTCGAAGACAATTGTTTGGAGGAGGAGCGAAGCGACGACTCCAATTATTGTCTGAGAACGGTAATCCTTCGACCTGCTTATAACGTTTTTTGCGCGATTGGAGTTTCTAGAATAATAATAATAATTTATATAAATACATTTGTGATAATCGGGAAGATTGAAACTGAAAACTTTGGGTGGCTGTTCCATGGTTGCTATGGTGTTGTTCCAAACAAGTAAAATTGTCTTTTTGATACAATCAGAGACAACCGAGACCGGCAAGTAGGTTTGCATTTTAATCCTATTCTAATGATTGGTTGTTTCTCTCTTGCACTCATTGGGTTTGGAATATAAGTGTCTTTGTTGTACAACATTGCAGCCTCAAGGGTGGTGGCGCTCGTGTATCTCGAAAAAAAGTGAGTAAAAGTGACCGATATTACCGACAACTAATTGACATAACACCGAACAGCTGGTGTTCTGTCAATCCATCATTGAACATTGACCGTTGTTTAGGCTGTGTCGCAGTGTTTTAACGTGTTGTGGGTTAGTAGACCAAAGTTTGGTTGGCACAAACTGCATAGAAGATGATGGGGTTTTGCTAAATAATCTCCGAAGCTTTTTAGAGTCAGATACCCCATTAGAAGAAGCAGAATTAGGAGTCGCCCCTCTTTCTGGTCAAGAGGAAGAAGACAACATTCAAATTGAAGTTTCAGAGGCAGTAGCCCAATACACCACAGGTGTCTTATCCGTTGCATATGTTGGCGGTTTTCTAGCTAGGAAACTCTTGTCAGGTGTAAAGTGTGAGGAATGCAAAGATCTTTTATGTGCATCGGCAATGGAGGATCACAACTTATTTATCAGTTGCAAGGAGTGGTCTGAGTCCACGTCAAAATTGACGTACCCGTCAGAAACACTTGTAGCAGCGGTAGGAGTTGCCATTTCTACATTAGAACGGATGTTACCGGAATTATGTGGAACCGTTGTACGAGTGCGATAAGTTGTAAATATTTCTTTTATACTGCTTGCATAATATATTTTTTTATATTATTAATGTGGTCATTGTTTTTTCCTGCCTTTTGTTACTTTGCAACTGATTTTCTATTTATTTTATACGGTCAATCGTCGAGTTTTGTACTTTGACGATTGACTGTATAAAATAAATAGAATTTAAATCAAAGATTAACAAGAAAAAGGGGTGATGCTACTTTTAAATATTCCCGCGCTGCTCTACAGCGCCCCCTAGCCCGAGGCTGACATTACAATTGGCCAGTTCGTTTTTGCGGATTAAAGTTAACCATTGAGTTGCCGGTCTCGGTTGTCTCTGATACAATCATTCCTACATAGTTCTGTTTTGTGGTTCCGTTTTCGAAGCAAATATGAGCGATAGTGATGATTTACCGGATGATTTAGAAGACGCTTGGCAAGAAGGATGTTCGGCAATAATTCCAGAAAAATCTAAAGCCCGATATGAACAGACATACAAGTTGTTTAAGGAATGGCGTAAAGCAAAGAAGATTTCTGTAAATGAAAAGAGCTTGTTAGCGTATTTTGTGGTGAGAAGTGGACACTTGAAGGCCCCAGGCAGTTTATGGGCGGAGTATTCTATGCTGAACAGTACAATTTTTCTCCATGATGCTATCGATATTTCTAAGTTTGCTACATTAATTGCTTATCTTAAGAGAAAAAATATTGGATATCGGCCTAAGAAGGCTAAAATTTTTACCAAAGAAGACATGGAAAAATTCTTGAATGAAGCACCAGACGAACAATTTTTAATTCAAAAGGTAGGTATGTTGTAGATGATGAGGTGGTACATCTGAGTTCTAAGGAAACAATAGGTATATTTGCAGGTAGCAATGATATTGGGAGTATCGGGCGCTTGCGGACGAGAGGAATTGTACAATATTAAAATGAGTGACATAGAAGAACATGAAGAAATGTTTATAGTAAATATTCCAAATACAAAAACGAATATTCAGCGAACGTTCACAGTTATTAATAAAGAAAATGAAGCAGTTCATTATTTGGAAATACTTCGAAAATACATAAGAATTCGACCAAGCAACCCAACGTCAGATCATTTATTTCTGAACTATCGAAATGGCAAATGCACTAGACAAGTCACAGGAAATGGCACAATTGGAGGCTGGTCGTCAAAAATTGCAAAGTATTTAAAGTTGCAAGCCCCTGAAGGTTTTACTGGACACTCGTTTCGACGCAAATCGGCTACACTTTTGGCGAATAACGGAGTTGATGTGTTGGGACTAAAAAGACATGGTGGGTGGCGTTCATCAACGGTGGCCGAGAGTTACGTGGAAGATTCCCTCCAAAACAAAATTGAATTTGCTCATAAAATTTTACACAGCGGATGTTGGTGGACTATTACAACAACCTGGGACTTCTACGTCGGAAAGTTTGTCTATTAACACTAGAAACTCAAATACGAGTGGTATTACTACTATTAATTATAATAATTGTACATTTAATTTTAGTAAATAAATCGCAAAATTGTTTTTTTTTAGATTTAATTGCTTACCGTTCACTGAACGGTAAGTGAATTACTTACTGTTTTGTTACACGAAGCAACCAGTAACAGCAACCTACCGTCGTGGAAACAGGCACAGTAAACTGATAAAAACAACCAATCGCGCAAAAAAATAAGTGACAGTTTTATGAAGTCGGTGAGAGAAGTCATTTAGGTTTTTTGAAGAATTACAAAGTTAGCGCAATGATACCAATTGCTTCTTATATCAAGAGCTATGGATTGATACAAAAATCTCGATTTGAGTGGTCATTAGATTTTCATAAGATGGGAACGATCTCCTTTAAGAAAAAATTGTTCTATCATGGTTCAATTGAATTTATTTAAATAATTTAAACCTCCATGTACTAAACCAATTTTTTCATGCTAATCACTTTTTTTAATTTCCTGTTTCACCGGAAGTGTTTAGAACTTAAACGATTTTTAATAAAATCAAACAGTTTTAATTAACCTTCGAAATATTTGAATAAATACACAAAATATTGTGTTATTTGACGAATTTTGGTATTTAAATAAAAAATGTTAATAAGGCAGTTTTTTCAATTTTCATATACAAAAGGTTAACTTCCTGTTGTATAAATAAATTTGAAAATTTGTCCTGAGAGATTATCCTTAAAGTGAGATTAAAATATAACCTTCTGAATGCGTTTAGATTTAATGAATTTCCATATTATTCAATGAATCAGCTATAGTAGAGCTGTCATTTAACTAGAAGGTTATTGTGTGGATCATTTTTTTTTTAAATGGAGCAGTAGACGAAAAATCGGTGAATTTCTTTGAAATTTAAGGAAGTCCTAAAATTGATCTAGTTAACCCTGAAAAACTCGTTTAAGCTGTCGCCACTTGTCTTAATTTAACAGAAGATTACTCGACTCTTTGAATCAATCATCGACGTGACTTTTGTATTTTATAACAACTGTTAATAAAGTTGTAAATTATATTATAGTAATTTTAAAAAGAAACGTGATAGAGCGATGATTTTAATGGTATAATTTTTCCTAAGAAGCTCATTTACACCCTTGGATACGATCTTGAGCTACTTCTTGTGTTTCTCTCTAATTCGGTAATTACCAGTAATTAGAAAAATTTAATCAATCCAGTTAAGGTGTTAACTATCAATTAGTAACCTTCCACGTCTATAAATTAACACTAGAATTAATTATCCGACCTCTGTGTTTTGAGGTGAACGTTATTGTAGATTGAAATCATATTTGGAAAAAATATTGAGAGTATTTAAGATAAGATAGGCCAAATGCAGTTCTTATGCACCTTTCTTTCGCAACACTCCCATGGAATTCATAGCAATTTAAGTCTGTATCCCTTTTGCGCAACGACTGACGTAGTCGCGGTCTAATAATTGTTTGTAAAGGTCGCCCGGATTATTTCTTAGTACCGGCCCGCCATCCGACACCCAACCCCGAGAGGTGCTCCCAAGGACGTTAGCCGTTGGGGGGTCACACCACCCAATGGGAGGGTCCCCAAAAATAACACAATATTTCACACTACAGGAGGCAAAATTTAATTTTACAACTTTTTTTGAAAAAATAATAAACGAAATTTGACTTTTAGACAGGGTGCAGGGTCGGCCTTAGTCTAAATTTTGAAACATGCAAAACTAGAATTTTCTGCCTCCAGTCTTTTTTATACAAATATAAAAATAACAGTAGTAAGTTGAAAAAAATCTAGTAGCCACGTACAAATGAATTTACGTCATCAAAAAGTACTATAAACACGGTTTTTACAATTAATTTTTACAAAATAGTTGTATCAGCGTCTATTAGTTCCAACGATAAGCAACAAAACTGAATAAACTTGTGAGAGAATGTTAAAAGTCGTCAATAACAAAAAAATACATCAGATGATCATAAAAGCGCAGACAAAGAGAAAACAAAAACTTTTTAAAAATAATTAATTGGTTAGACTCTTGACAACAAAAATAAAACTGCTACACAAAAAAACAGCGATCAAAAAAATCAGAAACATTGGTACAAGCTTCCTAATAAAATGAATAAAATAAGCAAGCCGAGGAGAAAAATAAATATCTAATAAGATTTTTTTTTACTGTTATAATAAAATTATACAAAAAAATATATTAAAAAAGCTTTTATTGTACATTACGAAAATGTAAAAACTAAAAAATAATTTGTTTGGCAAAGAAATAACGTATAAAAATAAGATTACACAAAAAAAGTATGATTTTTCTTTTAAACATCTTAAAATTTTTAAAATTCATTCCTGTTAAAATTAAAATCTTTTTTTTATATTGAGGAATGATCGAAGGCGATATTTTACTAATTTTGTAGCAAGAAATATCTATACTTTTTCACATTAAATATTCGAAACCAGGTTTGAACCAATCTGAAGCCGTAATTTTACAAATTTCATAAGCCAGAGATGATGTTTGTTATTACTGGAAGTAAAATTTGACTAATTTTAAAAGGTGGATATATTGTTTTTTATTAATTTTTAAATTAGTAAATACAAAAGGGACCTTTATACAATTTTAGGAGCCGAAGGTAACATTTTAGTCATTTTAAAATCTAATAAAAACATAATTTTACCTACTTTATAAGTCAAAGGTGAAATTTTACTAATAATTAATTTTACTACTAAAGATACCTGCTCAAGTATCGTACACCGATACCGATTGCAATCAGGTATAGAAGTACCGATACCTCCATACCTCCTATACTTCGATACCTCCGATACCTCGATACATACCTCCGATACTTCCGATACTTCGATACCTCCGATACTTTGATAAAAGGTGGCTATAAATAAATATCCTATCCAGAGTGCTTTGAATGTTGGAAATAGGGCTGGAAAAAGTATCCATACTTACAGAAGGTACCTGCTCAGGTATCGTACACCGATACCGACTGCGATCAGGTGTCAAAGTATCGATACTTCCGATACCTCGATACCTCCGATACCTCGATACTTCCGATACCCCGATACCTCCGATACTTCCAATATCTATGATACCTGCGATACCTTGAATAAGGGTGGCTATAAATGAATATCCTAATCAGAGTGCTTTGGAATTTGAAAACACAAGCTATTTTGATGAAAACAAACGAATTCACAAGCTATTTGATGCGATGTTTATTTATCGCCACCCGATACTTCCGATACCTCCGATACCTCCGATACCTCGATACTTCCCGATACCTCCGGTACCTCGACACTTACGATACTGTGGCAAGTATCGATACTTTGCAGGTATCGATACCCGATATCTGAAAACAGGTATCGCCCAGCCCTAGTTGGAAACACAAGCTCTTTTGATGAAAACAAACGAATTTACGAGCTATTTGATGCGATATTTATTTATCGCCACCCGATACTTCCGATATCTCGATACTTCCGATACCTTGATACTTCCGATACTTTGATACTTCCGATACTTTCGATACCTCGATACATCGCGACACCTCCGATACCTCGATACTTTGGCAAGTATCGAAACTTTGAAGGTATCGATACCCGATACCTAAAAATAGGTATCGCCCAGCCCTAGCTGACAGCGTTAATGTAAAATTCAAACTAATTTTAAGAATAATTTTCATTATTGCAATACTTTATGCTTGTCCAATTTGGATTTTGCTATTGTTATTTGAATTTTATTTGTTTTAAGTAGTTTTTAATTTTCCTTATTTTTTTTACACTTATACTACTACTCCTCAGCATTATTTTACTTCGATTTCCAAAGTTTTTTTTTTTGAATATTTGGGACCCAAAATGGCAGATACGTCCGTTCGTATCGTAAAGTGCTTTAATAAATACAAAAGCGATGTATTTTATCCAATGTTGAGGATTTTACTAATTTTATTTTTAAGCTAGAGATTTAAAAAAATATATATTAATAAAGACAGAAGCGACTACGAGAGGACAGTATATAAATCAATAAAGATCAGGACAATTTGTTTGTAAATATAAATGTAGTAGTATTAAAGAGGTAAATTTTACTGATTTTATAAAACGAAGATATTTTTTACTTTTTTTTATATTTTTTATTTTTTCATAGATGTATTTTTATAATATTTGGAGCTGGAGGTGATAGTTTAATAAATTTTGCTAAATTTAGAAACGACACACGATATTTCTTATTAATTTTA
The DNA here is from genome assembly GCA_029207805.1 of Tribolium confusum. Classification (NCBI taxonomy): domain Eukaryota; kingdom Metazoa; phylum Arthropoda; class Insecta; order Coleoptera; family Tenebrionidae; genus Tribolium; species Tribolium confusum. The sequence continues at coordinate 7,727,261 of JALGAY010000004.1, forward strand.
CTAATTTTGAAAACCAGCGATGTTTTTTACTACTCTTTAAATAAATTAATATAAAAACAACATTTTTAAGAGGGGTCCACTTTAATTCTTTTTATTGTTCGAACTAATGTGAGCCTCTAGTCTTAAGGGCGAACCTAGAGGTACAGACAAAAGTTTTCAAAAAGTCAATTCTATCAAAAACAGTAACAATTCATTGTATTTCGCAGCCCTGCTACTGACAACATAACAACTGCGAAAACGAATTTCGCGGCCGTCCTATCAAACCGAATTTCGCTATTATTTCGTGGAATGTTGGACAAAAAATGTTTCTAATGTAATTTGTCATAATTAGAAGTCCAACTTGTCAGAGGAAATCATCTCTGGCATGTTATAAATAATGCAAGAGAATTAATTTTCAATATCCAGTTCAGAAGATAAAACATTACGTAATTTCAACCGACATCCAGTTAGAAAAAAATTCAGCAAAGCAATACCTCAAGTGAGGTCAAAAGTAAACATTTCACCCATTCACAACCACTGTCTATTATGTCTGTACAATATTAAATCTGTTTATTGTTATCAAATAACGAAAATTTCATGTTGAAACACTCAAATAACAATGAAATTCAATTAGAAAAAAAAGTCTCATTGTCAATGTTAACATTGCGCCATTGATTCGTATCAATCCAGAATTTAAAATACGAATTACAAGGATTCGACCCTCCTGATTGTAGTAAATTTCGTAATAAAGACATGCATCAAAATTAGTAAACCGTAAAGTGTTGAAAAGTTCAGTTTGATTGTTTGGGTGTTAGCAATAGCAATATATTGACAGTTTTTAAAATGAACAACGACGTAAATCAGGTAAGAAATAAGATATAATAATTTAGCACGATTTTGTAATATATAATAGTAATTTACGTCAGCGTAAATCAAATTAAATGAGATTTGAAACGGAAGAAGCGAAAATTGAAAAGTATGTCATTTATATTTCGAAAAGTAGAGTTTTTATTAAAAAAAAGGTTAAAGAGGTGATTAGGAATCACGCAAAGTGCATCGGAAAGCCATGATTTTTCACGCTGTGCAACTCGGCTCAAGATTGAAATTAATTAGAGAATCTGCAGGTCGTGCAGATATAATCGTTTCAATGGAAAAAAAATTACAATTAATTAAGTCAATTTGAAACAGGGAAAATTTATTTCAAATTATATTATTCGTATAGCAGCCGTCATAAGATCATGCATTTACGTTGATACTTTATATACTTAATTAATAATAGTTATTTACTTAGGAAATCTAGTAAATTAGCTCTTATGAGCGGGTCAAACAATAGTAAACACAAAAAAGGCTAATTGCAGCCGAACTGCGAACATCGTTTATCTCTTGCTCAAACACCTAGATTTTATTTCCAAAAATTTTGCGTGAAATTACAAAAATTATATCAAGACGGTCTGCTATGGTACTAAACTATTCGAATCATATTTAAATTTATTAATTCTGATTTTGTAACGAATTAATTAATATCAATTAAATTAGACAAAAATGAAGGAGTTAAGACCAGGATTATTTAAATAAAGAACTGGAAGAATAAGGTATTAATAGAAAATTATTGAAAATCTAATTTTTATAAACTGCATTTATAAAAAAAGATAAATACTTGCAACAAATATTGTACAAAACAAATTTGATTTTATTTATAAGTCGTCATTTTCATGAGTTGTTTTCACAATTATATACACTAGAAAATTGTAAATTACCAAAAATAGTAAATAAACCGGAATGAACTGCTTATAAAAATTTATTACTATATTTTTGATTATTAAAGTATATGTTTATTAGAACTGTAGGTATTTGGTAAAAAATAAAGCTAAAATTTCAACCATTAGTAGTTCAAACATATGGGAATTTTCAACCAATCAAACGATCACTTATTAGAGAATAACTGGAAATTTGTTTTTTCTATTAATGTTTTCTCTGGATAATCTATTTATGTAAAAAAATACAGAGTACGTATTTTTTTTAAGTAAATCATAATGAGTACACATCTTTTCTCAAAAAAATTGCTTTCAAATTAATAACCTAAGCCAAAATAGACAATGAGCGGTTTTAAATCACGGAAATTTACAAAAAAAAACTTTTTATAAAAACTTAATGTATAGATGGCACTTGCATTTACATTTCCGTCTATTTCGTCACCATCTAACATCAGGAAAGTTTGCGTAATACAGTAGAACGGATTTTAACCGGTCTAGCCCGTTATCCAGTTTTTTTAAATTAAAAATCGCTTTTTTTGTTCAAAACAAAACTGGGAAAATAGTATATTGTGTACCTTAGCTAGAAAAAGGCAGTTTCCAAGCCGAAGGAAAAGATGACTTCGACTACGTCTCAGCTGGCCACTTCCTGAGCATTGGAAAACCTCTTTACTGATGAGGTACACACATTATTTTTTATCCTACTCAAAATAAAAAACTTTTAACGATAAAATAAGCTGACAGAAAGGTGACCTAACCTCAAAATATTTCGTAATAACTTGACTGTAATAACAAAAAGTCCGCAGAGTTTTCATATTTTTACCTGATTGTTGTTAAACATGTTGTATGTCGAGGCACTTACTGTGTAAAAATCACATTTTTCCAACAAATACAATAGATGACGGAAAATTTGAAATTGAAAGGTGTCAAACTCAAATAATTGACGGATACTAATTACGTTGATTACAGCCAAAATATCTCAATATTAAAGCATAGATTACAGTACAGATGGTGATGAATTTCTCTTTTATTTTTCTTCAACAGTTTGAGGTTATGTGTCATGACAAAATCAGGCTTTTGAATTTGTATTAATTTAACCTGATTTTCGTATTTACAGCACTCGTAATTTTTTGTATTAAATCTTATATTCCAACAGTAGAAACCACATTATTACGTAGATTTTAAAATTTGAGACTTTAATTGACGTTTAACTCAGCGCCATCTAACGGCTACAAATTGCGACATGCTTGTTTCCCTAGGGAAACAAGAGCGATTTTCTGACTTGTCAAGAGGTTAAAATTAACTAACTTTGAAGTGGAGTAGGACAAAAAAGATCTTCCTTCTTTTCCCTTTCCAATTTTCAAAAAAATAGCACTTACAAAATTCGGAGAAAAGCTTCAGAAAACTCACAGTCTAAAAAAAGGAAAAACAAGAGTCTGCTATCTTAATCTACAGAAAAACAGACTTGAAAAGCACACGTAAACACGTCTCCCTGTTTTAATTTCCTGGAAAAGCCCGTCAAATAATCAATTTTGGCCGTTATTATGTATTACGCTGAAAGAGATAAAGAGAAAAAACAAAAAAAATTTGTATGAAATACGCCGGAATTCTCCGATATAAAGTACAAACAAACAGAAACTTTACAATAACTGATAATTAATCTTTCTAATTTCAAGCAAGAGCAAAACAATCAGATTTGGTAATTCTACTACAAAAATTGTGCGAAGGCAATAAAAAATACGATAAACTGTAAGACGAATTAAAAACTTTCTGAAAATCGCAGCCTTCAAGACAATAAAACAATAACTAATCACGGCAATTTTTAGCTGAACGGCTATAGTACAAAAATAACAATAATTTCAAAATTTTATTTTAGAATTGAAACCACGTATTCAAGCAAATTCCTTGGGGGTTTTCGGACCAAAAAGATACGCTAGGAATTTTGGAACTAATATCTGTATGAATTTTAATGCTCTCAGCCACTTAGACCAGTCAAAAAAAAACCTTTGGTAGGCAACCAGCAATATATCTTTAATTATCTTTGTATAGTAACCCACGGTTACAAGATATATAAAAACCAAGTTTATTTTATAAATTTGTTGCTGGGATTTTTTTTCTTTAAATAAAACTATGTATCTCAAAATCAGCAATTTTTTTCATTAACCTCCTAAAGATCATTTTTCATCCTTCATTATTAAAAAAATAAAACTGTTTTTAAAATATTTTTAAAAATTTTGTTTCTAATCAATTCCTTATCATTAAAAGTGGCATAAAAATCGTCGTTAAACTTTTCAACTCTATTGAATTCAATTACTACTTAACCAAAAAACGGGCTTAAACAATTTAAATTCGATTAAATTGCCAACATTTTTTTTTTAATAATAATAAATCACTATTATCTATTACAGATCAAACTTACAAATTTATTTAAAGAAAAAAAATTGTGGCGCACTCTAACTCTAAACGTTTCAATAGAGTCCGTAAATATGACGAAATTTCCTAGAAAACAGCTGCTTGGCTCAAAACAATAAAATACATAACCTCTTCAAAGTTTGTTGTGTGCCTTTCAAAAATGTTTTAAAACTGTTAATTTATTACATTATGCGATTGTTGTTTTAAGATCAGTAAGTTTCCTTACTTTATATTTTTTAATTAAATGAAACAGGGTTAGGTCAGGTCAATATTAAAAAAATTAGGAAGATAATAAACAATATGCCACAGTTATGAAATTTGAGCCCATGCGCGATGTTGCCAAATCTATTTTTTACGTTTTTTTGGCTTAAAAAAATGCTTTTTTAACGATTATCATCAACCTCAAATTTTTCTGACTATTCTGATAGTATTCTGACTTGATTAATTTTTTACTAGGTACATATTCTTTATTTGTGCGATTTATCTTTACAAAAACCAAACTCACTTTAAGACCAAACTTGAGCTGGCGCTACTGACGACCTTTTTTCTTCCTGATTTTTTTATGAGCACTTTCAAGGTTGCATACACGAATCATCTGTGGCCATCTGTTCCTAGATGACCGTTTCCTTTTTCATCCTAATTATTATTAAAATTAAAACCACCTCAATAGTCAAATATTCCATAATAGAATCCGACTAGCCTTTCTTTTTTTTTAATAATCAGGTAATTATGTTAAACATAAAATAATGAATAAACATAAATAAAAAAAATACCACTCATAAAATTAAGCGACTCCACCTTTTTATGTAATTAAGTCTAGTATTAAGTAATCTTGAAATCATCCATTGTTCGGTAGATATTTGAATTTATACCATCAAACCTTTCACATTTAAAAAAATATGCATTTTTTAATTTAGTAGCAATACAAGTATTAACAAAAAAAAATGAATTCTCCAACTCTACAAATTATTATTATTATTACCTCGAGAGTTTTATAGTCATCTAAAACTGCAGGAAATTTAAAAAATTTCAAAACGTCATTTTTATGCAATTTACGATCACTTCCAAAGATAAGATTATCATTTTTTTATTTTTGCAACATTTCAAACAATGGTAGTGTTGATGACAACATTAAAAAAATATTCTCTAATTGTTTATTTACAAATAAACTAAAAAGCAAACAAAAAAAAATTAAGTTATTACCGCTTCCTACTAAAAAAATTTCGAAAAGATATCGCCAATCTCTAATTACTGAAGGTTATTTTAATTATGTTGTAATATACTCATCTGTGTTTTTATAAACAATAAAAAATAAAGTGTGGGCAGGGTAGGTAGTCTATCAGTTACAATCAAAAGACCTTGCAGATATTCCTGCTACTTCAAAACTAACATTTAATATAAATTTCAAAAATTTATGTAGGAACTGACAAAAGAACATCAAGGCCAGTAAAAAAAATTAAATCCCGAAATTTGTGTTAAATACTTAAAATGAAATTAGGCAAAGGTTATTTGAAACCAAAATATCTTTTCCTGTATTACATAATTCTTTGTACTGTAATATAAGTTGTATGACTGTATCAATCTATTTTTAACAAAAATCCGGCTCCGGTCAATTTTCCCGTACCTATCAAGATCCGGTAAATAAAAATAACAACCAGATCAATTTTCTAACAGATCATAAACAAAAAAAAAGCCCACAGGAAATGTAAGAAGGTAAGACCTTGACTGTTGTACATTTTCGGTTTAAAAATTTTCCAAAATGGGCCCTCAGTTGATTGACAATTACTCAATACGACATTGATATTTAATCCATTATCAATTTCAGTCTTGTAAATAAAGGAAATGTCGTATTTTGGGATAGGACAAGGTTGACAAAATTCATCTCGACGTGCGTCAGAGAAAAGAAGCAGGGTCGGTGTCCGAAAGTTGAGTCACCGGAGGAAAGCCCGGATCTTGATCAACTTAATTTTTTTTTATAAAAACACGACAAGTTAATTTTGTAATCGATAAATCAACACTTGGCACGTGTAATAACAACTCAGATGATTACAAAATGATCGAATCTTTTTAAAAGACAGCCGTGACCTATGCCAAGAATGCAACAGGAAGGCTATTTCGTATACGACAAGAAATAATTCGCTTTTAAAACTTTGAATTATGGATTAATTTTGAAAGAAACCACGCCTTAGTAGATGCATTGTTTTGGAAATACCCCGGAAAAGTTACTACAAGAACACCTGCAGGTATGTATTGTAAGCACATTCGACAATGACCTTCTATGGAGATCTCATCTCATCAGTCACTCAATGAGTTGAGAGAAAGTGTCAAAGATATCCTCAAAACTAACGAAAAACTGGGTAAAAGCAGCTGTCATAAATCAACCGCAACTGCTTTATTGGAAAATTGTGGTAGCAGCAATAGTTTGCAAAAATGATTAAAACGGTTATAAAGCATTACTACTGCTTAGATAAACCACTGGAAAACGACGAGATCTCTGCTTTATACCTGTGACAAGCAATAAAACTAATCCGTATAGACCCTGTGTCGGTAATTCAAAACCTAGAGAAAAATGATTTGTATTTATGGACGTTCTTATCAAAGAAAAATGAAGTAACTTTAATAATTTTTTTTGCTAAGCTGTTTCGTGGACTTTTAAGTTTACTGTTGAGTTCTTCCTGTAAATTTGTTGTATTAATTATATAGGGCGTCAGAAGCAAAAAGGGAGAAGTTTTGATAACTCCCATTAAAAAAAAAATTTGAATTTATTTTAAGAGTTATCGATAGCTCCTATAACCTCTATAATATATTTCGAAACGTTTTTAAAAAATTCACGTTCACAAAGTAGAATAGAACCTCGTAAAAAGTGTTTTTTGCCCTTTTTCTAACAAGATTTTTATACGATTTCGAAATTTAGCCATTTTGGGCTTAATGAAAGGAATTCAAAGGAAGTCCTTCAGATATTCCTTGGAAACCCATCTAGATTTAAGTAAAAACACTAAAATTCATGAGAAACCCTGCTCCTTGTACATCAGAAATTCCCATGTGTCCACCCATCGTTTTTTATTTAAATGGAAATGCCCAAAAATTTTTAAATTACTGATAACGAGTTTGTCATAAGGAATGTAAATATTAAAATGGCAAATCAAATATGGTCGAGATACATATTTTTGGCAGTATCAAACTAAGGCCCAGTTTTAAAATCGACGGTTAACTTTAACTACAGGTTATTTACCATGGTTACAATTGTTGAAACAATTATAATTGTTGAAACGGTTAACTTTAACTACGGGTTATTTACGGGTTGTTATTGTTAAAACAATTATAACCATGGTAAATAACCATCAGTAGTTAAAGTTAACCGTCGATTGTAAAATTGGGCCATAATAACACTAAACTGTACATTTAGATATTTTCCAGATTACTAAAACGAATTTGCTATTAAAAATGTAAAAACAAAATGGCGACATAAAAATCGTAATTAGTGACAATAATTATTTTATTGTGATTTTGCACTCATTATCATTATTCTTTTATAAAGTTACTTTAAATATTTGACCAAACCCTCAACTGTGAGGGTTCCTATACTCTTACAGTGGGGGTCTAAGTCAGTGTAGACGCCCAGTTATCAAGTCAAACTTTTTAAAATAAATAAATTAATTCATTTCCATTTCCTCTATTATCTAAATTATTTATAACAAAAATTTAAAAACAAAAAAAGATTCGAAATCACAAACAAAATTTCAAGAGAAGTCGCTCTTCGGTCATAATAAACAAAAACAGATGTTGAGACAAAAATTTTAATATTCAACTCAACTTTATAAAAAAAATTAGAAAAAGGACCAACTCCTGTTCTAAATTTTTCGTAGTTTTTACCGGTGGTTTTCTAAATTTTCATAGGACTTTCTGCTAAAACAGGAAACTTTAAACATTGTTTTCCCTATACGCAACACAAATCTGTTCTTAATTCATTTTAATTAAATAACAAGGACGCACTTGTATCAAAACTCGCTTAATTAAATTCAATTCACTCTAAAAAATATAATTAGCGTGACTATAACCCTGATCACTTTTCTTTTTAAAATTAGCAAATTCAACAAGCAATTATTATATAATTTAATTTGGAAGAAAGTCCGAGTAAAAACACTCGTACGTAATAAGATTTGAATAATGAATAGTAAATAAATGACCTCTTGAAAATCACTTGTATTCAATTTAAATTACAAATTTGTTTCATTGAAAAAAAAATGTCAATGGGACACTTGTCTTATTTATGACACTAAAATGGCCTTAACTACTCATTACTGCGTGAAAATTCTATTTAAATAAAACTAGAAAATTACGATAAGTTAAGAATTTTTCGATAAAACCTCGATAAAAATCAAGGAGCACACCTTGGAGAAAAAATATTACTAGAATAAATCAAGATTATGCCAAAAATTGTACGCCAATTAAAATTTTTGGGGAAAAACATTGAGATAAATCTTAAGATTAATTATCAAATTAATAAGAATCTGTCAAACTAATTTTATAGCTTCCGATATAAATAAAATAATAGATATTTAAGATATTTTTACAAAAAAGAGATATTACGATATAAATATGTATTTTACAATTTTTTTTTACCAAATAAGTGCCAACAGGCTCAATTATTTACAGCCAAATTATACTTTTATATATTTAATACATCTATATTCGCGTTTATATCTCTTATAAGAGATAATACTTATAATACTCTTATAAACCTTTTAAAACACAAAATATTTAAAATTTTTATATATCGAGATAAAAAAATTAAATCCAAGTCAAACCAACAAGTTTAATCTAACAAAATTCTTACATAACAATCGCACAGCGCTTTCGAGAATTATGTCTCATCATCAGTGCTTGACGAACTTTGAAAAAACTTATTAAATGTGAAAAAATACTCGATATGCAGAGAAAAATTGTACAAAGTTGGCATCAGAGCCTTTTATTAAAAGAGAAATATAGATTCTTTTAAATTGATTATGTTTTTTGTTAAATAAAACGTATTCATTATTGTAATAAAACGTACTTGAAGGAGACCACCCGCTAAACCAATTATACTATGAGAAACTGATCGTTTTTAGTGAAAATAATAAATGCAAATTATGCTTTGACTGCACCTACACAGGTTTTCATTATCAAACAATTAATAATAAAAAATGGCACGTGCAAATACAACTGAAAGGAATTATTACATAAAAGAATATAAGCAGCGTATAATTTTCATCTTTGCAAATATTTCATGAAGTACTCTCTGAAACTGATTTGCATAAAAATACTTTATTGTATTTTGATGATTCATTATTTTTATTTATTTTATCAGAAGAGACTCAGCCAGTTTGAAATGGTCCTTTTTTTTCTCTTTCAAAAAACCGTTTTATATTAATTATTTAATTCAGTTTTTGACAGTTATATAACCACATTTTGAATATAAATTATATTAAAAAATTTTGAACATCAAACCTGAAAAAATAAAATAAAATTTTAACGTTATAGAAATTTCTTTCATAAATTGTAAATTTATTAAGCTAAAATTTTTTTAATGAGACATGTGACCAAATAAGCTCCAATGCCAAAAATTCTTATCATTAAAAATCATAATTTTCATGGACAAAATATAAAAACAAACACGACATTGAAAAAAATATTCGATTTATTTATTTTAACGACATCCAACTTACGCATAATTTCGGTAGGAGATAATTATCTCAATTACATAAATCTCAGCTAAAACTAGTTTTAATTGTCGTCGCCGACTAATTTATTACAAACTCAAATAATTAAAACTTCAAACTTAACAATTAATTTTAGAATTTATTAGCATTTGAATTTTCGTGTGGCAGATTTTTTTTCTTATAATTAGTAATTTCAATACTAGACCCATCATTGAAATCTCCTTTGCGTTATTTTCAGACGTGATGCAAAAATCGACAATTACTCAACCTGAAATTCCTAACATTTTTCAACAAGCCAAAAGGCAAGGGCAAAGCAGGATAGATTCAACTAATTTAATAAGTCCATAATAGTGCAATCTAATAGTGAAATTTGACTTAAATGGTAAATATAACAATAATGCCGTTTAGGAGAGAAGTGGTTTGCACTACAGTAAAGTACTGTTTGTTTGGCAAAGAAAAGAAGATGATTTGAAAGATCCAAAGTATAAGAAGCTCTGTTCTGAACGACATTCTTGTTAGATTTACAATTTAAGTCAAAATTCACTTCTTGTTTTCAGTTTGATCATTAAAATCTCCACACGATGCAAAAATCGCCAGAATTCCTAACATTTTCCCCAAGTCAATAGACAAGGGCAAGGTGAGATATTTAAAATCCTGGCGTGAATGTTAGAAGGACGAATAATCGGCCATTAGGTAGTTTAATTAACCGAGGAAATGTCAGCCAGATGCTTCGCTTCTAGCAAGTTAAGAGCCACTTAGAATTTGTATTTATTGTTAATTGCAAAAGATGCATCGGCCTTCAATCGGGAAAAAACCAAATCCTTTCGCAAGAAATTTTCAGATCCTTGATGAGGACTTAATTAATTTCAGTATGGAAAAAAAGTGCAAAAACTGATTTTGCACAACATGGACCCTTGACTCCGTTTCAACAATGAATCGACACCGTTTTTATCATGAATCGATTAGGAGCGAAAGTGTCCAACACCGAAGAAGTCTGAAAGAAGTCGATGATTTATCTACTTGTAGAAAATGACGCGTTTAGTGCAATTATTTATCGTTCGAAGGCTGAACGTGTACTTAAGTCGATTTGTATAAATTCAATTGACCACAACATCAATTTCATGACAGTGTTTAACACACTCATATTGTAATTAATGTGGAAGTAAATCAGTTTAGGTTTGCGTCAGCGATTTAATTGAATTTGAGAAGAGATTATTTATCTCTCTGATCTTCGATACATTCAAATGAGGTTACATTACCGGAAAATTATAAGGAATTTATTGTGAAATCGTGCTGACATACAGGAGTAGGTACCAACTTTGAGAAGTTGAAAGAATTTTAATTGGAATTACTTGACTGTGATTCTTATAAATTTTTTTTAAATATTCATTTATTCGAAATCTATTCAAGATCATCACCTATCTTTAATAGCACTCAATAAAAGCTCAGTGAGTGCTTTTAAGAATTAGTCTGAGGCTTTATTGGACGGATTACTTGATGCTATTTTGCAAATATTTTTATTACAGGTTCCTAATGGCAAGAAATATGCGAAACACCTGCACTAAAGATATTTGTAAAATTTCGCAAAATTAAAACTTTTTCTGGAAAAAAATCCAGTGATTAATTAATACTCATAAAACAACGCTGGAATTTCACTTTTGCTTTTTGTGTGTCTATATTTTTCATTGTCATTTTTGGGATTTTCAGAATTTTTGTTTGTCTTTAAATAATGTAGGATTATGACAAACCACAAGTATTTGTTGTCCAGAATGGGTATCTCAGAAACTATGAAGTTTAGAGAAAACGAGCGCATTTTCGAACTCGTTTTTTGCAAAAGTAATTATGATGAAAACCAAATTTTGTAATCATCTCTTGTTTATGAAATATTATAAACAAAAATTTAAAAAAACTATCTTGGTTATTACAGAGAATGCTGATTTGAAACAAAAACAGTGTAAGGCACATTTTACGTAGAATATTTTTTTAATTAGAAAATAATTCAAATTTGAAAATACTAAAAATTGTTGCCTTTTGAAAAGCTGTAACTTTTAAATATTGTGCCAAAACTACTAACTACAAAAAATATTTGATAACGATAACGATTCTAAATAAAAAACTGTTTATAATGATTTCATAATGTTTTTGTTTATTTTTTTTTACATTTATTATTATTTTTTATATATTTTTCAAATGAGTAACTTCAATAATAACAAGAAGATAACTTTTTTGCAAGTGTAACGCAGAAGCAAAAGACCACAGCAAAATTTGACCAAAGTTATTTTTCTCTAAACATCCCTATTTCAGGATAGAGAAAAATTTAAGCCAAAATAGTTATTTATGTAATAAATACTCAAAATAAGCTTTTATGAATCTTGCTTTGAGGACAAGACTTTGGCCGTTTTGGCTATGAGTATTTTTACTTTTGGGTATTTAAACCTTGTAAACTAGTGTAATTAAAAAAAAGTAAGTGTTGGCTCAGAAATCTAGCAAATCCAAATTCACAGATGCTTAAGGATCCATGACTTTTGATACTACTTATTGTTAAAACCACCAGATTATTATGGTCAGACCTAGTTTTGATGATTAAACTTCCAAATATTTCTACCTCTCGATTTGTCTGGCCTCATTCTAGCTCTCTCTTACAAATGGATTTTGTATTTGCCGTTTTTAATTTTTCAATTTTAAATAAAATCTTTATTTGGAGACATAAATGTTAGCACAATGATAGCAATTGCTTCTTATTTCAAGAGCTATCATATCGATTGATACACAAAAATCTCGATTTGAGAGGTCATTAGATTTCCATAAGATAGAAACGATCTCCTTTGGTAGCATTCAAAAATGATAACTCACAACACGTGTTAAATTTTTGGTTAGGCTCATGTGCTTTCAAATATTTAAGAAAATTAAACAGAAAAAAAACGAATCATTTAAAGTTGCAGAAGATAAGTGTCCAAAATGATTTCTTCTACCTGGAAACAGATTTTTTTTTACTAATTTTATTTAGCAAATTAATAGTAGATGTCCAAACTTGCCACAGAGCTACCAACTGTACATCAAGAATTATATTATCTTGTCATGTAGAAGTTATACTAACATTAAAATTTAAAAAAAAAATTTTTTCTTTCTCTACTTTTTATTTTTATTATTTGGAAATCATTTTCAGATATTTTGATTCAAATTGTTGCAGAAAAATATTTTCATCGGCAATAATAATCTATTGTGTTGTAAATTTTTGATTATTTTTTCTTTCATTTCTTATTTTTTAATATAATGGCTCTTCTCGAGAGTGCTCTTCTCTGCTGTTTTAACAATAAATCAATGTCTTTCTTTTCTTAGAGAATTTAAAATTATTACTGTGGCAGTCAAGCGACAGAAATAATAAATCTTATTCGTTGAAATTATCACCGTTGGCATTTTATTTTACTTTGTTCCATCTTTTTTCTCTTATTAAAATTTAGATTAAGAGAAATTTTTAAACGAGATGCAACGACATTTTTAAAACAGTATTTGGCATTTATTGTGTTGAATTTTAATTCCTGATCCTGATATAAATAGAGTTTTGTTATTAAACAACAAAGCATATTAATTTCCAAAAATGGCAGTGGTGCGATAAAATCGCAAATTGCGAAATTAATTTCGTTGTTTTGAATTTTGATTGGCATCAAGGTAAATTATAACAAAGCATCGGTCTCAATATTTACCGTTGTTTTGGCAAAACCCGAATCTTTAATATTGTCATCAATTTAATTTTATGAGTCAAGAAATAAAAATTTCAGCTTTTCTTTAAAAAAAATTCAAGAATTTACAGTTTCAGGAATTTGAAACAGGTGAAACACGTGACTTTTGACCATTTGCAAAATGATAAATAGGATAATTTGTTAATGACGTCATTATCGGTAAAATCGTGCCTTAAATTGTATTTTAATACCATATCATTTGAGACATATCAACTCTTACCGCATTCATTTAAGGTCAAGTACAGATAAAATTCGAAAGGGTGGTATTGACAGGTTGCAATCTAGATCCGATTTCTGTAAATTAAAGGATGCTAATACGTGGAGAGCCTTGAGACTCAATAAGAGTGCCATTTTATAATGTAAATAACGTAATTGGATCACTGTGATTTGCGTTTTCAAGTTCGAATAGCAGGGGGCGCAAATTGGAAAAATCAGTAGCCTTAAAACACGCCACCCAATACCAATACCATCAATGAATATTGTAAATAATATCAAGAGGCGTGTACTAAGCTCTTAACTCAGCAGTCATGGCTATGACAATATTTACATGAAAATGATTTTTTTTTAAATAATAGACACAGATTGTTATCTGAATTTTTGAGGCCATAAATCGGTACAATGAAAGTTTATGCCCTTGAATCGAGAATCGTAACTAAAGTAAAACGTTTCGAACTTTACGAGACGTCTTCAAGAATGAATTGCATGCTGCTTCTAGATTTACGTAATAAATGCACGTTTTGCATTTGTCACTTAAGGATATGGAACAGGATGTGACAGGTGGAATTGAAAAAATTTACCTGAGGTGTGGAATATAGAAAAAAATCATATAAAGAGATTTTTATTGATTAAGTGAAGCACTCGTGATGCAATAATGTTAATCAGTTAATTATAAAAAAGTTCATGACACCAATGGAAGACCTCGTGTTATGTGAACCGTACAAATTAGTTTTACATACGATGACTATAATGAGAGAAATATTAATTCTGTTTTATATCAAGGGAATGAGAAATTTTGGCGTGATTGTTGTTACTTTCCAACGAATAATTTACACAAATTTTAAGTGGTTTCAACAATATTTGACCAAAAAAAATACGGGGAAACAAATGGTTTTAAGGTAAAAAGTTTGAAGCGTTAAATTTAATCTCTAATAATTTAGGCCCTAGAGATGCTTAAAAATAAAAAAAAAACTTAAGATGAGAAACAATTGAGTTCTTGACGTTTTTTATCTCACTATATTTTATATTATCAAAATTAGACCGTTTTTGGCCTTGTTTGTGTAAACAATTCAAATAAATCATTAAGAATAATAATACCTAATTAGCTTGTGGTTTGAACGCAGGTTCGAGTTATAAATTAAGACATTTTGTACCTCATAATTCTAACACACGATAACTAACATGAAATAATTTTTGATTAATGATTTTCCAAACTAATTCCTAAATTCAATACCAATAATTTACACTCTCAATTAATTGGAGGTCTTTAGTGCTTTAAACATGTCAAAACCATAGGCGGTGTATTTTAGCCAAAGGGAATTCCTCTGATTAGAAAGACAAACTTTAACCATGAAATTCAGCCGGATTTAAATAAATTAGGGAATGCATTACATAAATTAATAAAATCAAAAACCGTTAGAAATTAACTGTGTTTTAGAATTTTACAACTCATCAATTTTTCTAATTAAAATATTAAAAAAGATAATAAAAATGTTGGTAAATCCGACAGTTAACAAATCCCAAGAGGAAAACCGACAGAATAAATTTTGTTTCCGCGTATAAGGGAATAGCATCACAGTATTAACGACCTGTTTACATTTAATACCTGCATTTACTGTGCACAATTTACACTTTTCCTATTATTAGTTGAACTAAAAAACTACCAATTAGTGACATGCAAGTTATATAATTCGTCGTTCCGTACTGAAAAATTTTCAAAAAAAATTGTGGGCAAGGTCAGGTTCTTGATCTCGTAATTATTTTCGGATCCTTTGTCTTGAACCCGGAGATTGGAAGGGTCAGTTATTTGAGAGCCGACAAAAGCAATCTACTTCTGAATTTCGGCACGTTTCCGGTCAATGTCAGCCGGAAAACTTTCAGATAATCATCAGTTATTGACGTAAAAATTGACCCTGTTTTTTGGAAATTCGGGAGAGTCATCAAAGAAATATTGCATACAAAGGACGAATCTTAAGAAATTTCTTAGGAGAAAAGGATTTCGAAAGGTGCTACCGTCTATTACTCACGTTTCATGTGTTTGTACAAATGTTGATTTTGTCTTCCTCTTGGAAACTCGAAAGTCTATGCAAAAGTTATAGAAAATGGAAAAAAATTGATGCTAATTGTCAGCACAAGTCGACATTATGTTAATTGGAGAGTAAACAATACCGGCATATGTTCTTTGTGATGAAATACAATAGGAAACCTTGATTAGACCAATTAAGCATCAATGAAGCCGCTTTGCCACTTGCAGACACTCGGAAAATTACAAATTTTTCGAAAAAGTCAAAGATCCTGTTATCCTACACGAGAATTTGTCCTTTCAAATTTTTTTCCAACTGATCTGGTTCAGACACGAGGAACACCTTTCTTCGTACTTGAAAACGGCGCGTGTAGTGCAAATAAATCAAAGAAAAAGTTTTCTATTCAAAAAATGTTTGATCATACAATTATAAATACTATGATCAAATTTGATAGATTGTGTTAGGTAATTTAGCAACAATTTCGGATCTTTTCAAGGCTGATTGTATTTTTCAGGTGTCTGCTTCCGCATTTTTTCGCAGCTATTTGCGAATATGAACTATTTGTTGGGAAAATATTTGAACTCATCGATAGTTAACCGTGACATTGAGTTATTACGTAATAAGTTCCAATTTGAATATTTTGTTATGTCAGATATTTAAGGTTGTGTTAACACTTTTCCGAACGAAAATAGAAATTGCGGTTAATTTTGGATAATTTGCAAACTAGACTAAACTAAAACAATAAACATTACAACCAGACGCTAAACCAAAGACAAACAACTATTCTAAAAGTCACAAAAAAAGAAAATAGAAAATATAGATACATAGAAACCAAAAAACAAGATGATGAATACATAGAACATGTGAGAATAAGAGTAAAATAGAAAAATTAAAGTCCTCCTTTACTCGAGCATCATAAAACAAAAATCTCAAAATTAAAATTTTAAGCCAATCAATGACAAATTACAACACAAAAACTATTCCTAGCGTTCCACTCCTTAAAACTGGAACGTTTTGGATACAACTGCAGAAAAAGAAGTGTGAAGATGTTCGTAATGAGAACTTACCAGGTTAATACCACGTCGCTATGGAAATCATAAATTTCTTCTTTTAAAAGAATTCTCATGACTTATGACACAATCTCAAATTATTGAAAAATTTGGATATATTTATTTGTGCTTGATGTAAGACTAAAAAACACATTATGCAGTTATACATATCCAAATTTTTCAATAAATTAACCGCCACTTGTGATTCTAATTAGTGATTACACAGTATGTCCCCAGATCGACTTTAAAAGAGAAAAAAAATTCTTATTTTTGATTTCTTAGAAAATTTCACTCTTGTTGATTTATTCTGCTTGTTTTCAAACCCCAAAACACAAATTACTTTTTATTTAACTCGAACGGTTTTCGAGATAATATCATTTCTCTTCAAAATTTAGACTAACTTTATTTCGTAATTTTTAGAAGAAACTCTAGTAGGATTTCATTGAAAAATACCGCTGACAGCAGATGACAAATTAAATAAGTTAGTAGAACTGCAAATTAAATCTTTGCTAATTTGAACAATATTTATGCTATAATGTTGATTCCGAAACAAAGAATTTATCTAATTCAATGTTACGGAACTGGAGAAGAGTGCTACCGAATTGTTATCAGAAAATTCAACCAAAAATACCCGGAAGTTACTATTTCAAATTCCGGTGCTAAAAACGTGGTAACCAAATTCCTTAAAACGGACTCAGTTTTAAACATTAAGAAATCAAAGAAGTTCTTCAATGAAGACGATGCTGCTTCAGTTCTAGCCGTTTATTCCGCAAGAGAAGCTCCAAAATTAGGAGGGCAATACAAATTGTGATAAGTAAATCTCGTTTAACAAAATTTTACCATTTAAACCGCAATTTAGACAAACTTTAAAAAATGATGATAAAGCCAAACGTCTGGATTTTTGTTTGGAAATAACCTACAAAGTTTTAGAAGACTCAAATATAAACGAATTACAAATATGTCCTCCAATAACCGTTTCAACTAACAGAGTTGTTTCATCTCAATATTGTCAGTACTGGAGTTAGACGAATCCAAACTTCAGGATTTCTTGTCGCAGACAATATTTTAAAAAAGTTAATGTGTAGTGTGCGGTTTCGTACTATGGCATTATTGGCTCATATTTTTTTGATCAAAAGTTAAACCGTAATTTATATTTGAAAATGTAGCAAAATTTTTTAGCTAATAAACTAGATGAATTGCCGTTAAACTACCGAATGAAACTGATTTTCCAGCACGATGGGTGCCCTACTCATTATGGCGGGATTATTCGCCAGTGGCTCAATATAAAGTTCCATGATAACTGCATAAGAAGAGATGGTAGCATTTTATGGGCCACCGAGAAATCCTGATCTCACAATAATGAACTTTTATGACAATGATGTAGAGCGATTAAAAAATAGGATAAAAAATGCGTTCAGTCCTTATTAATCTTAGAAATAAGCAGCAGTTTTAATAAATTTAGAGCTCGCATTGAAGTCTGTGCAGAAAAAAGAAGAGCATTATTTGAATAGAAAATTAATAGTTTCGCTTTTTGAGAATTTTATTTTAACATTTGTATTAAACTTATTAAATAAAATTTTAGCCCAATTTGAATATTTTCTAGCAATAAATTGATATAAATTTCTCGAGAACTATTCGAGTTATAAAAAAATAATTTGTGTTTTGGGGATTTGAAAACAAGCAGGGCAAATCAACAAGAGTGAAATTTTCTGAGAAATCGAAAAGAATAAATTTTTTCCTCTCTTAAAGTCGATCAGGAGACATACTGTATATGAAAAACGTACTAAAATTAAGAGTCAGTGTTCTTGTTATATTAAAAAACAATAACATTATGGCCCCTCAACAATCACATAAAGTTTGCTCTAATCCCCGATAAAAGACAGTTCAGATTGTTTATACCTCTAATCCGCTTATCATTTAGTTAAAGTTATGACTTTACAGTACATTCATTACTTCCTTTGCTTGAATGCAAGTAAAATCAATTTCACGGTTGTTTACATTACCATAAAGCCATTAATACCAATTAAGTCAACTAAAAAAACGTACAAAACCAAATAAAAACTCATCGTTTCGATACATCTTGTCCATTAAATTCAACCGCAACTTAATTAAATCAGAAAATGCGACATGAATCCGATTAAGAAACCGAGATTTAAATCGCTCCACATCAGTTACCTGATATAGAACCGATAATTAGTCAAGGCAAAATACAAAATGATTGATTGTTATAAAAGTACCAATTAGATTAATTTGCGTACGTATGTGTGTAGTACACATACCGATAAATTCAGGAAAGGAATGTCAAAATTGAACAAGGACTGTTCGATCGTAAGCCGGCCCTGTTTCGCAATTTGATCAACGACGTGACTTCTGCAACTTAACACATTGAGAAAATTAAAAATCATCATCAAAGCGATGCAAGGACGCTTTCTTGATGATGAATAAAGCGATAATATTGTTGTAACACTTCGTTCCGCCTCAACGAGACCGAATCAAATCTAGAATATCACGGATAAGCATTCACTATATTTTTTCGATTTTGTAATAGGGTAAATCGTCTCCTGGTCGGTTAGCCGGCCAAGGCGGCGGCTTTCGGAAAAAAAAGCTCGAATTATATACCAGTTTTCTGCTAATACAGTTGGTAAAAATTTTTCAAGGCAAATGACTAATATTGTTACCTACCGGGTTTCGTAATTTTTAGCACTAAAGCGTCTATAAAAATATCACTTCGGTAATAACAAATACATTTATCAATTCTTTGTTCTGATAATTGATATAATTGACATTTCTGAATCATTAAGAATTTCTGTGATGCAATGAGCAGAAGGACCTAGGGGCGGGACTTAAACTCGAAACACCTACGTTTATGAAATAAATAATTTTCTTTATTATTTCCTGGTCATTCAACACTTAAAACAATGATTTAATTTTTTTATGAGAGAAAAAACCAATGACAACAATTAATGATGCCTTGCCTTAATGGAGATGTTACGATCTGACTCACTGGTGCATTATAACTTCAATTTTATTATATAATGTGACAGGAAAACACTATTTAAAAAATAAATCAATTAAGAATAATAATTGTTATTAAACTTGACAAAGAATTATTTTCTTATGAAACAAACAAGGAGAAAAAAATTAAAATTAAGCCAGCTTTACCAATAAGTTTTATTTTTATTTAAAGAGCCAAATTTTTTAAGAGTTTAAAAATTAATCCAGATATTTTTTTCAAAATAATGGAAAAGATTGATCTAGTAGTGTTTAATAATAAAAATAATTGTTTCAAATATTACAATAATTTTTATTTTTAAGACAGGGGTTCAGTATTACACACCCAGATCTAACATTTATTTATCAAAATAATTCTGTTTTTGGTATTAAAAATTAGACACTTTTTCTTAGGAAATAGCATTCTGCTTTGTTATCAACTTTTAATTTTTAATAAAAAAAAAGCTTTCAAGTCAAAGGCAGAGTACAAAAAAAAAGAAGAAAATTATGAAGCAGTACTGAAATACAGTGTGCACTGGCCAAATAAAATCAATTCAGAATATTAAGAATTGTGCATATACAGGGTGCGGCAACTTATACGCGCAGTCCCAAAATAGCGACTTCTTCTTAAAAAAATTTGACGATATTTTATACACCTAACTAGTTAGTTATTGATTAGGTATACTTAAAAAAAATTTTTTAAAAATTCAGTAATAAATAAAGCCGTTGCAGTTTTTTGAGTTTTCTGGCAATAACTGTTAATTTACTGATAAAGTTTTTGCACTAGGTAAATTTCTACCTGCTAGCGCATCAAACTCTGGTATCTAAATTACAAATTTTGATTTGGTTATTTAAATAATCGCTAATTTTAAGTAAATGCAAACCAAACGCGTGATTTATGGCTGAATGGCATAATTTACCAACAAAGGGATCATTTAGTAGTAGTCAACCGCTTTGAAGGGTCTTATTTACAACTTTGCCATAAAATTGACAAAAACTAACATTCCTGCATTCAAATATCCATTTTACAATCTTACCCCAATTACAATCCCCATTGTCACCTAAAATTTACAACGGCACAGTAGCAGGTCGTAAATAAAAATAATTTTTAAAGTAAAAATCTAAAATTGCGATTAATTCAAATTCTTATTGATATTTTTGAATCTGCGTCTATTAGTACAAAAATCAGAATTTAATTTTTTGTTCGAAAATTACTTTTTTTAGATTTTTGAGTTTGTTTGTAAGTGAAAAATTACCAAAAAATTCTTAAATGTACCTTAATAATGTCCACTTAGGTGTAATAAATTTCAATGATTTTATTTAATCAGAAGTTGCTATTTTGGGAGTGCGCGTTTAAGTTGCCGCACCCTGTATATATATATATATAAAAAATGAAGACAAGTAAATTTAAGCTTTTGACATAACATTCTACAACATAAAAAAATTCATTCCTAAATACAACAATTTTAAATTTGTGATACCTTGTCTAATTAGAGGTATTTTCACTTTCAATTGAAAAATACTTGGTTGTAAACTTAATGGCAAAAATTAACAATAAATAAATCTGATCTTGACGAAATTCGCTATAATAAACTAAACAATAAATTTCGTGCAGATCACCAAATAGTGGGTAAGCATACGTGCCCTGTTTTGTATTATTTAATATCAATATTAAGATACTAAAAATGCATTCAGAATAATGCAAATCTTGTTAGAAACAAAGTCACGCGTGCACACTGTTTGGTGATCTGGATATTAATTCCGTTTCTTTCTTGATAATTAGATAACAAGCAAAAACAATTTTAATGGCCTTTTCCTACAGTATCAATATTTTACGCTAAAAAATCTTAAGAATTACGTCATTTTTTTTGTTGATACACCAAAAGAATACCGACAAATAAAAAAAATTGAAATGAAAGAAGTTCTTCGAGAGATAAACAAAGAATTTCACTTTACATTCGTAAGGATAATTGTTTATGACGATAAGTTTTTCAAAATGCCTGTTGGTGAATTCTATATTGATATGTCTAAAAATAATTATCCTTGTTATACCTACCAATGTAAAATTTTCCGATATTTATTGACCAACTTTTAAACAAAAACAAATCTAAAGAAAACACATTTCTCATATTAAAACCTATAATTAATAACAATGTCATTTGTGTTAAATAATTTAGTAAAAGGGTATATAGATTACTTCCTAGCCAAGAGCAATGACAGTTTCAGATTTACCATTTCTGTAATTTGTATGTGGGCAGTTTTACTTTATAAATCTTCATACTATCAGCTCAAGGCACACACTTTATCATTTTATAAAATAACAACTCGAACCAATTAGGAGTAATTGTTATGTTATTACTTTAATAAGAAAAAATAAATACAAAAAAAAATCTAATTTAACTAAAAAATAAATACAAGCCATATAGGTATCTATTCCTGTTTACTCATTTTATTTTTTTATACCCACCAACCAGGATGTTCCTTAAATGGTCATCCTTAAAAATGCCTCTTCCCAGAATCGTAATTTTCGAAAAAACTTAATTCTTCTACAAAATAGAATGTAGTTATGACCTCGTCTCAAACAAACACGCTTATATGATTAAATCGGAATTTAATCGACTACAATTAACAAAATTCGAACGAGTTTAAGTCGAGACGAGAAGTGTAATCTCAAATCTCGCACAAAACGTGTAGGAGAAATTTATAAGTGCATGGGCGACCGATTTTATGCAATCCCTAACCCATATTTCAAACAAAAACCAAAAAAATGCAATTTACTAATTATTTTAAATAATAAAACACACCTAGAAGTGTTACATAACTAATAATTAACCGGTAGTGAAGAATTTCAGTGGAATTCATCTGATTCGACAAGTTTTTTAATAAACGTCTCGTACAATTCAAACAATTTAAATCAATGAATTTATTTAATAAGCGAGAATATTCAATATTCCGGTGTAATAAAAGCAGGTATGCCAGTCACGAGACTGGATGGCAACATTAAATTAATTAGATAGAATTATAATTATTTGAGAACTGATAACGATTTTGATGCGACAATTTCTCAAAATAAAAAATGTATAAATTTATTTTCTGTTGCTCGTAGATATATGAGGGTTATTAATACACTCCAAGTCATTTAAAGGAATTGGTTAAACACCCCTATTGACGACCTGTTCATAACAACCATACAAATCAAAATTTTGACATTTATAAACTGTCATAATCATAAAAAGTTATAAAAACGGTATGTATCAAGATTCTTTGGCTCTTCCTCGTATCTGTGGTGAAATGAGATTTAAAATTTCTTCCATATTTATAACAATAACACCACTATTAAATAATAATTACAGGACTATAAAACTGATTGATATTAATGACAACTGAAAAATTTGTTTGGGTGTTTTGTAGCTAGGTAACAGAAAACAATCTAGATGTGTTACTAGAGACGTGTTAATAAAGATAAGCAAGTTGAAAAACTTTGGACTAAACGTTTATTGTGATATGAGCAATAGAAAACCATTGTAATCAACGCATTTATTAATGTGCGATTAATAATCTCAACTGAAGCGTTTGCTTCACACACTCGTTAAAATGTCTCAATTATTAATCGCCTTCATTAACAAACTTGTTGGTTAAATAACTATTAACAGTATGGTGAAAAATTTTAGCCTAAAATACGGCACTATAAATTCTTGTCTTATTTCAAGTGGTAATTTTTTAATAACTTGATGCATCAAGAGAACGAAACAAGCTCCTTTTATTGTAAAAGGCGAAATGCTGTTACATCTTCTCAATTTCCCTATTGACCACCATTTTTACTGTAAAAATAGGTAGGCCAATGTGTTTTAAATAAAAACGTACCGTTTTAGAAATATTTAGGTTTAAAGTAGAGAATGCAACAGAAGAAGTACAGATATGAACGAAAGTGTTACTTTGAAACCATAGAATTTAAAAACAAATTGTAATTTTTATTTTATGTTATTTTTAGGTCTCCATAATTTATCTAGCTTTTTTAAGTCGATTTTTAAATTTCTATAAGGGTTTGGCGTGGCAAAAGATATTTTAATTTAAGTTTTTTTTAAAATTTTTTTTTAGAGAAACTATTATATTTATTATGAAAAAGTTTTTTTTTAACTTTATTCCGCATAATTATTCTCTTGTACTTTATTATTGGATTTTCTTGGTGTATCGAATTAAACGAAAAAAAACCTAATAACACTAAACATCACATTGTTGTTTTATAAGTTTATAGTTTTAACTGCACCGCCATCTTGTCAAACACATCGTAGGGCTTCTTCTCTCCTACATGACAATTATGAGTTTCAGCCATTTTGAATAAATTGCAATTTAACGCGTAAATTTGGGTTCTATGCTAAAAATAATCGCCAATTTAGGTCATTACAAGATATACGACATAACCGACACAATAATAAACTTGATAGTATTATCTAACAATGAAGACTTTTAAACTGCTATTTTGTTAGTAATATTAAAATCGGTAATAAAAAATAAGTTAAAGCCATTAAAGGTGCTTTCATTTTGTGCTTTCATTTTCAAAATAAAAAAATTGGTAGTTTCTAATGTAATATTCTCATGCAAATTCATAATTTTTTCCTTTACAGTTTTAAACCTAAATGGGCCTTTCTCTACTAACTGGAAACTTGTCTATTGACAGTTGTCCCAACCCTATTTTTCTAAAAAATTAAAAATATAATATGTTAAGTCGATGATATTTATAATATAAATACATATAAACAAGAAACCATTGTAATTTCCCCTTATTTTTCGAATTATAGGCAATTTTGTAAAAAAATGCGGCAGAGGACTGTTTTGCCACCCAGAGGACTGTTTGTTCCACCCAGAAAACAGTTTATGTCAATGTTATATGAAGAAAAACACAATATTAATTATTAAATGTAATCAAATAAATTCTCTTCTTTATTGAATACTGTGTCACATACAGAATTTAAATACTTATTAGTATTGTTGATAAATCAGGAACAAATTTTGAGCTTAGCTCTCTAATTAACGAATTAAAATAATTACAATCAAAATTAAGCTTAAGTACTAAGAATCAGCCTTGTTTCCTTATCAATGCAGACTTATTTCTCAAAAACAGGTACAGGTTAATTAAGGTAGTTCCACCCAGTGGCGGCCGGCAATTTTTTAAAACTCTGTATTTTGAAAATGGGGCATAGAATCTAAATTTTGTTATAAAGGATTACTATTGAGACCAAACTGAAGGTTATTGCTAAAAAAAAATTTGCGAAATTTGATTTTTAAAAATGGTGTGCCCCCCCTGGTTATTTCCGAAACGGCTTATATTAGAAGGATGGCGTTTTTTTTTCAGCATTATGAGACAAATTAAGGACTAGTCTTTTCTTGGTTTTTTCCAAAATTTTAATTATAAAAAAAGTTAGGAAAAATATTCGAAAAATAATCTTTTTCTAAAATTTCATTACCTCATATCTTTTTCTTAAATTTAAAATTTTGAACAAAACTAAAATAAACTAGTTACCAATTTGGTTCATAATGCTGAAAAAAAATTGCACTAATCTAACATAAGCCGTTTCGGAAATAACCAGGGAGGCACACCATTTTTAAAAATCAAATTTCCCAAATTTTAATCAAATTTTTTTTTCAGCAGTAGCCTTTAGTTTGGTCTCAATAGTAATCCTTTATAACAAAATTTGGATCCCAATGTAATTAATCAAAATGTAATGTTTTTAAATTATTTTGTCAGGTTTACAACAAACTTAAAAATTTATTTATAAAAATTGAATACCGCTTGCTTATGTTATTTTTGAATAAAAATTGTTGCTATATCTTAAATTAATTATTCTCAGTTTTTAAAAAAAATCTTAAGAAAAGTACGGTTCCTATCAAATTAAATGCGTATTCTAACTACGGTCGGGATAGGGAATACATGTTAAATGTACGATTTTCAATTGTTAATATTTTGAAATTTAGTACCGCAAGGACTATTAAAAAAAACACCTGCGTATGAAGAACAGTTAGAAGTATGTGTATTTAAAAATTGAAAGATATTGTAAGAAAAGTGATTTTTCACGGAACGTCCTTAAAATAATAAAATATTCGTTTCCCTTTTAGGGCAATATCTGGGTTTGGCAACTTCTTTAATACTTGGTCAAAGGACACATCAGAAACATCATTTTCATTGACTCTGAATGTGTGTCCTTTGTCATCACAAATTTTTAAGAAGGTTACTGTTAGTTCGCCTTCTTCAGTGTCTATCTTATTGATTACTGCAGCATAACAATATTCAATATTTTTTACTATAAATTTAACCAAGACGTAATCACCGATGGTGTAATTCTGTTGTTTGATTGAACTAGGTCCAGCTAGTGCAGCGTCGTCGTCGGTTTCCATTGTGGAATCCTGTGAGTTGTTCATGTTTTCACTTTCAGAGTTTGTGTAAATATCATCTATGTTAAGTTTTGTCTTGTTTTTGTACTCTAACACTCCTAAATTGAAATGCTGGCACTCGTCTTCACAAGTGCAACTTAAACTTTTCATTATGAGTTTAGCGGCACTTGGAGCTGATTCCAGAGGACTTCTTAATATTTCAGCCTTTACTTGATGTATTTTTAGAGTGCCATTAAAGCTTTTTAAATTAACTGTTTCATTTTGAAGGTCATCTGTCAATTTTT
The DNA here is from genome assembly GCA_029207805.1 of Tribolium confusum. NCBI lineage: Eukaryota > Metazoa > Arthropoda > Insecta > Coleoptera > Tenebrionidae > Tribolium > Tribolium confusum. The sequence goes on from JALGAY010000004.1 coordinate 7,753,796, forward strand.
GGATGGCTTTATCATCGATTGTAAACAAGGTAATTGCGGAACAACTTCGTTGAATGGCCTCTACAAATGATTCCAAGTTATCAATATCACCTCCTGTAGCGACGACGGCATCAGCGGTTCTTTTGCAGGTCCCTCCAATGCCATCAGGGGCCCCTTTGCCATGGCCACTCTCTGAATAGTTCCAGGTAAACTTCCTCACATTTAAAACCTCTTGTTGAAGCCTTGATGCCAGGATGTAAAACATCGTTTTGTTTTTGTATTGAGTTACGGGTCCATCGCTGACGAAGTGGATGATCTTTATGTTAGGTGGGAGAGTTTTAAATATTGGCCGCAAATGTGCCCATATAGCAGCTGGTGAATGTGTGAGATTTATGGAAACAGTACAATAAGACTTGATAGAGTTTTTGGTATACACTACCACAGTATGAAGACTTAGCTGAAGTCTCGACCCTCCAAAATGAAATGCTTGTATTTCTTGACCGTATTTGGAACAATAATTTTCTGAAAAATCCATATGTATGATAGCGTCTTCGTCGGTAAGGTTTTGTTTGTATTTCTTGATAGCATTGTATTGATGGGTAATGTTTCTCTCGTGTTGATAATAGGCTTCCAAATCCTCGTGCAGCTCTTCTATTAGTTCTCGAGGGCGAACTGTGAACGTTTTCTTTAGGTATTTGGTAACTGTTCGAGCATTCTTGGTCTTGGGGTCGTTGTAAGTTTGTTTCTCAGATATACATTGTTTAAATTCAATAGGCTTGCTGTCATCAAACTCCCTGTAGTCAGGGTTCTTGTCAATACAGCGTTGGCAGGTTCGTGACAAACATAGCTCGTCATAGCGATTACAACATGTATTTTCAAGCAGTGCAGTGTGACTATTGTAAGTCAAAATTCTTCTTCTGTGCAATGCTGACAGTTTCAGATCAATGTTCGCGTGCTTTATGCACAGGCACGTGTCACGTTCGTTTATATTTGGTGTTATGACCCAGAAAGGACGTAGACGACAAAACGTTGTGTAGCTTATTTTAAAATGTTCAGCTTGAAACTTCTTGTACAAATTTGCGATGCTATCCAATAGATATCTTTTCTGTTTTTTAACCCCTTTTCTGGTCAGGCATTCTCGTTTTCCTGCGCCAAGTCTGCTGTTGTCATCATTTTCGTAGAAGGTTCGTACAGTGTTTATCCAATCAGATGAAATTTTGTCTTTACGAGTTCGAAGCTTGGGTACTAAACCTGATTGATGCGCTGACTTCTGAATTGTTTTATAAGATATAGAACTATCTTTGCTTCGCCATAACTTGTACTTGTGTATTAGTTTACCGGACACGACTTTTCCGAATATTTGTTTTTCTTTGCACGTTTTTAAATTAGCGTAGTTTTCTTTCATCTGGGCATTCAACACTTCACCGAATAGCGCCTTTTTGACTAATTCTCTGCGAGCTTCTGGCGAATCACACATTTCGATAAGTTTAGTGTTAGGTGTGTCTACATTTTCCTTTGTCTTAGCTTTTTCCAAACGTTCTAATCTCTTCCTATATTTCTCGGATTTTTTTCTGTAGTACTCGATCTTTTTGTCTTTATCCTTTATAATTTTGTCACGTTTCTTTCTAGCATTACGCTTTCTCGCATTATTTGCATCACTTCGTGGAGTGGTCATATGTATTATTGATGGAGAGACAGAACTTTGAGGAGAAAGTGAACCCTCGGATTCGGGCGTATTTTGTCGTACAAAATTGTTTGTAATTTCTTTCAAAGCTTTTTTTTTGCGCGATAGGTAGCACAGTGCTTTCTCCATTCTTTAGTAACAGCTTTGTGTTCACGTCGACTCATATCTTTAACTGACTTTCTTGTACCTTTTTCCTTCTTTCTTTGGTAGTTACGTCGTTCTTTTTCCTTCAATTGCTCTCTTTTTACAGGATCATTTTTAGCCGTTGATATCTTAATCTTTCTGCAATTCGTTTCTGCTCTTTTATTTCTTCTTTGGTTTTAGGTTTCTTCTTTGGTGGCATTGCGGCAATACTAAAACAATAAAACATACTTTCAATATTTAAAAAAAACCGTAAGGGTTTAAAAACACGTAGTTCTAGGTACGTATTATTTTTTATTCCAAAATCCATAATAATAGAAAACAAAAGACCTGAATTAGCGTGACAGGCCAATGTAAGAAAGAAAGAGACTATCGGCAAGCAGTACTGGCAGTAGGTTAGTGCAGACTATAAAGAATATTAACACGGACGTCAAATAAAACAGTCCTCTGTCACATTGAACACTCCTCTGTGTTATAAATTTCCAGAGGACTGTTGCACAGAGGACTGTTATTTTTACGTAAAAAATGTCTTACCACGTATCAGTTTAAATATTACTTCATAACACAGGAACAACTATAAATTATCACACTGAGCAATTTTTTTGTTAAATAAATATAATTATAACACATAAAACAGAGTAAAATAGACTTACCAGAGGAATGTTCACTCAACACTACAGAGACGTGGCTCCCCCACAGACGCGGAGTTGTCACTGCGCAAAATGGCGGCGACTTGTTTAGCATGGCGACCGAGTAAACTTCACATTGTTAACGTTCCGTTTCACGCGAAATGTAGCCACAATAGTGTTTAATATTTTTGTGGCGCGATATTCAAATTGTGCCAGAGGACTGTTCAAAAATGTATCGGACAAAATTTGAACACTAGTTTTTAGTATAAAAAAAATTTCTAAAATTAGAATTGTTTTTTTGTTCACATGCATTCAATATTCTTTATCTTCATAGAGTTATAAGATTTTACATTTTTAAATACAACTAATAAAAACCGAACCGAATCATACTCGATCCGGAATTAGGACATAACAGAGGACTGTTTTTAGTGGCTTTTAGACCGAATTTATGAAATGATTATGATTCTAAATATTGATTAAGCTTGGCTCCTTAAATAACAGGTTATATATTATGTATTTTAATAAATAAAACTATGCATTAATATAGCCAAAGTAAAAAAAAATGCTTGGACCATGATTTTCCTGTTAGTAGAGAAAGGCCCAAATACATATCTTAAAAATGGCAGGTTTCAGTAAAATTAGGAATCAATAATAATTATCGCTTTAAATATGTGTCAAAAATACAAAAATTAAAAAAATAAGCAAAATTTCGTTAATATATATTTTTTTCTGAATTTTGAAGGCGGGTAATTTTGTTATTATCTGAGATAAGCCAATTTTTTGCAGATTTCAGGTAAAAATGTGTTTCAAACTTCTGAAACACCTGTAGATTACAAGGATATTGAATGTGTTATTAACAAAAAACAAAAACATTTAACGATCATCCGTGATTAGCTTTCATGGACATTTTAAATAAAGAAAGATGTGTAGTTTATTATTAAATTTAATTAGACCCATCAGCAATAAGGAATTGTATTTTCTAAATACCTAAATCAAGAAAATATAACAAATTAGCAAACACCTCATAAATTAGATGTTTTAGCAACAAATTAACACTTCAACACTTCCGCAATAACCTTCTTATTGACTACTGTTCAAAAATCCAACAACATAACTAATCGTTCAAAAATAGACACTTAATTTACCAATTTCCGGAATTAATCTATTTCAGAACCAAACATCATAATTCAGCTAAAAACTTGTTATGTTTAAAATTCAAAGGACGTATTTCTAATCCTAGTAAATCACTCAAAAAAACCGGAGGTCACTTTTGGTCATATTCTTAAAAATGTTTACAATAGGGTCAGATCCGGAGCACCTCCGGAGTCCGGTTTGCCGCACGCCGGTCCGGTCAAAATACTGAACCCTACTACACTTATTTAAGAAATCGCTCCGGAGGATGCTGAAACAGTAAGTGCGGTACGCGCAGACAGTTAAGATTGAGAGTTCTGAGAGTGGTGTGGTTTGTGGGTGATATTTGATAAAATTTTACAAAACATGGACAACAAAGCTTTTGAATCAGATAACGTGAGTTTTATTTATAAAAAAATTATCAGTGATAATTTTTTTACAAGTGATAATTCACAAATTTTACGGTTAATTATTATTATATCGTTTTTTATACATTAGATGAAGTGATAAGCCTTGCTAATAATTCATAAAGTGACGATTTAATAATTTCACGCATTGACATTGATCCCAACGAAGGTAAAATACAGATCCTAGCGATAAAAATGCAAGACAATTAACCCGATTTTGCAATAATTACAATGTGATTAATGCACTCATATTTCAACTGTTGCAATTTAAAGTTTAATTAGAGAAACCGAGTGCATTCAAAAGGGATTTTGAAGAAAAAAATTACGTAAAACCCTACCCAAAACCTTGACTCAGTTCCTTAATTAGACCAAATTACAATAAAATTTCCTAGACAAGCCCTTAATCAAATTAATAAACACAACCTAATTAAAATTTGTTGTGTAAACACGCATCTTCTTGTTTTTCCCATTATTTAAAATAAGGTAAACAGTCTGGCATTGACCCGAAAACACGATTAAAATTATTTAATGAAGATTTTAAAATGAATCAATGAAGATCCACGAAGATATAATTATCCAATCCCCGGAAATTTTCACTAGGAATTACGTGATAATTCTATTTTATATAAGCAAGTCAGGAAGTAGTAGAAAAGTCCGAATTACGAAAATATTCGGACCTAAAAATATTCGGTCTGATTGTTTCAACCAGCGAAAGGATATGTTTGTTGACCATCTTATTCAGGCAATTATAACCATCAAAATAATTAACAGCTATATTTATAAGTGCTGCGCGCCCTTTTTCCTTACACAAGCGACATTATTGACTGCCCTTTTTAGTTTTTTTTAGCAATTTATTTTTAGAGACAATTTTTTTTAGAGAAAAACTATTACAAAATTTTACAAAAGAAAAATATTACTGTCAAAATTTATATTAATTTAATACTTAAATAAACCTTGCAAAGTGCTTCAAAAATATTTTTTCTATTTTTGAATTAAAAAATGGTAGAAATACTATTAGAAAGTGCTAGTCTAAACAATACTTTTTCAAAATCAATAATTTTCCCGACCATTTATCTATTGGCCAATTAGATGTTGCCTTTAAACGCGGCTTGATTAATATCACTCATTTATCGTTGTAATTAGCATAAAATATCGTTTAGATCTTATTAAGCCTTCACTTTAACTTCGTAATTTATCATCCAATTGTTTCACCCGGAGACTCCGGTCAATATCGAAATTCCGGGACCTTGAACATATCAATGCTCTTCCGACTACCAGAAACCCATCAAGCACGCGTCAAAGATGATCCAACAAGAAAATCCACAAATGTCGTCACCGATGCAAGGTGTAGAATCCGGAATGTGTCAAAACAAATATTAATGATCCTAAGCAAGGCCAAACAAAAATCAACGAATCCCAAAAGAATACCGAGAAAAATTAGAGCGCATAGTGTCCATGACCGAGATAAAAAAAAAATTAACTTCAGATATCTTCCTACAAATCCAATGCTACCGAATCAAACAATAAAATGTCAAAATGTGTGTTTTTCACAAAGCCAATTATTACAAAATGTCATACGATCTATAAAAATGAGCGTCACGTTCGGTGTTCAATGAAAAAAAAGCATGCAACTTAATAAGGAAATTGTCCATTGATTAATAAAAAACGAGGCCAAAATCGAAATTAACATAAATTATTTCTTCGTCTCGTCACAATATTTTGAGAATTTTTTTTCTTCTCGCGAGTCAGACAAAGAGAATGTCTGGATTGTATTACTGGTACTTTTTTCGCGTGTGACAGGCCTTGTGGTAGCAACCGATTCCGTTTTGACACCTGTTTAACGTCTTGCATAATGCCGATGAATTAACAATAAATACACGACCTTCGATATTAAATAACACCAACCAGTTACTTTAATTAAAAATATTTACAGATCCCAGCAGAGCTCAACAAGAGTTGGCACATCCCCAGACCCACACTAGCTAGAAGCTCAAAGAGTTCGCAAGGTTCGACGTCGAGCAATAATAGCACACAGGTAAATAATTACAACAAATTTATTAATAGTATTGGTTTTGATTGCGTATCACATACATGTTTCATTAGACTCGCCTCAGGCAATGACAAGAGTCCTTTTTTTTAACAAAACAAGCGACCAACAAGTTTTTAACAAGTAACAAATTTTGTCTTCATTACCAGCATTGTTTTATTTCTTGTTTTTACTCGGGTTTAAACAGGGTTGGAATTAAATATATTATTTTATTTCGTTTATACATGTAATACTATCAATCCGTGCAAAAAGTTTTTTTTATTTGTCTGTATTTTAATGGTATCTTTTTTGTAAGAGAGTAAAGCCACGTTAGAACCATAAGAACAGTTAAATATATGTAGTTACAAAAAAATCTAAGAAAAGGTTTTAAGTGTGACCATTTTTCAATCTATTGGTATTGAGCTGTCTCTACTTCTTTTATCAATTGGCCCAAAATTCTTTTTACCACTGAAGAAGTGAAGACCACTTAAAAGTACTCAAAATTTAAAAAAAAAATGCAATATATTTTAATATTTTAACTGATTAAAATGCATATTGTCTCTCTCTCCCTTATCTCATTTTATTATACTAGTAAAGTAGCATCAATTTCCGGATTTTTTTTATTTTGTTATAGAGTTAAACTTTTAAAACACAGAATTAATTTTGTGGAACATTCTAGCATCCTTGTTTCAGGCACCTGACATAATAAGTTGAAAAGAATAGATCGATATGATGTATAGTAACGCAGTTGTGTGGTAAAATTTATACGGGATATAAATATAAGTCATGATCAGTACCGTTAGTAATGAAATATTTAAATATAAACTAAAGCTCATATAAAAAATTATTTCTAGTAAAAAATTTGTTACGAAGTGAGAAAAAAGTTCATAGTAGCCTGTCTCTCTCACTTTGTAAAAAATGTGTTGTGACGTCACAAATGTGGTCAAAACTATTTTTACTTAAAATTTTTTATTATTTTAATATTCGAAATTATTTTAATTCTTTGCATTATTTTTTTTTGGTTAGTGGAATTGATAGATTATTAATTCTTCAAAATAAAAAAGTACGGTTATTTAGAGAAGACTGTATTCTTAACATTTTTGTCTTAAAAATTACAAAAAAAATTACTAAAACATGTTTTAAAAAAATATTGAATATTTAAACGTTGCACAGCGCTGGCTTTATTTTAAAACGCCGCCCAAACAGCAAAAAATACAGAAAAATGTTAGAGGAAAAAATTATAGAAAATTAAATTTTGTATAATAAATTCCCTAAGGCAATATTTTTATCACTAATAGTTTGAGTTTTATTAATGCTTAAAGCATTTCACTATAATATAGCGTTTATTCTATCTAATAATTACGTAATGATTGTTTTGTTTGTTTTGCTCTGCTATAAAATTTTTAGTTTTCGTAAAAACACTAAAAAAAAATATTTTCATTAAGATATTGTGTCAGAACTACAAAAAAATACAAGTAAAAGATTAAATAAAAAAAATTAAATAAACAGATATTTATGCAGTTTCTTTAAAAAATATTGTTTAATAAAGTAAAGGTTTTATAATTGGAATATAAAAAAAAATTGTTTAACTCTTTCTCATTTTTAAGTGTCTCTAAGCCCTAAAGTACTAGAGATAAAAATATCCCTTGTGAATTTTAATATATAAAATGTAATTCTCTACAACTTTTTCCTACAAAATTTTTCTGTATTTTTAGCTATTTACGCAGTATTTTAGAATAAAGCCAGCACTACACAAAATTTTAAATTTTCAGTATTTTATTTTAGTAAGCCCCAATAATTTTTTTGTTGTCTTTTTTTTAAAATATTAAAATTTTTTAATCGTCTACATACCAATATGTATTTTTTTAGTCATTTCAAATATTTCTTTAAAAAAAAATCTTCATTTTATTTGCTATACCTGCTTGACTACGTTTATGACGTCACAATAAAGGGCATAAGCTGGATACAGACTTGTACTATCGAATTCTACGATTAAGTAGACTAATCAAATAAAAAAAAATGGTTCTGACCGGATTCGAACTCGAATCTCTCTGAATACGGTCCAGAAGTTCTACCAAATGGGACTACAAATTTTCCTTAGTTTCTGACAATTTTTTTAACACAAATTTTTTTTTTCAGAGCGCAAGATCCGGTTCGTTACTACTGACAGCGGCAAATTTAGCCCAAATCCAAAACCAGGACTCTTCAAATGACACTAATGTTACTAGACAACAAAACATTCAGTATTATCTCGAACAGACGAATAATAATGATCACATAGCACTGCCAGTAAATGATTTGAAAAAACCAGATCCAGACGCTGTTTCAGTAGCAAGTTCGATGCATTTTACCGTAGTCAATATGAACACAAGACCTGTGGTTAGGCAAAGAAGTTTTTGTCGGAAACACCAATTAACCATTCTAGTTTTGACAATGTCCGCTTTGTTTACCATAGGAATCCTGGCAGCGATATTTCTTTTAGAAAGTAATTTATTTCATAACAAAGTGTATTTTTTTCTAATAGTTCTTTCTGTTTCAGTGAGAGCGAAAAGACAACGGTATTAATGGAATTAGAGGCTATACAGTTCTCGGCCCACAAAAAACCTAGATAGTTATTTAATTTTTTTATTTAATTGTTAAGTTAACTGGACCCAAATTGTGGTTGTTTCAAATGTTTTTGATGTTACTGTGATATGTAAAAGCAATCATTACCAGCATTGTATAGTATTTATAACGTGAGGCAGGTACTGAACCTCCTTGATAATTAAATTATATAAATAAATCATTTTCTACAACTTATTGAAAGTTTGTATAAAAACAAATCCCACCCCTCCCAAATTAACCTGTGGAGGAAAAGTTTAGGTGATTCGTTTAATTCTGTCTAAGATTTCATCGACGTTGGTGCTTGAAAAAAACGTCTAAACAACGAATACATACATTTTTTTAGTTAAAACATTTTTATTTAAATAAAAATAAGTTTATCAAGCGTTGTTATCATGTTATTGTTACTTTATATTTGATTCCACGTCACTACTAGTAGTTCGGAGGTTTTCCGCTAGTGTCGCCCGCTTAATTTAAAATAGCAATAGCATTTTAAACATTTTACGTTTTTCAAAAAGTAGTTTATTACAAGGGTGGCTCTTAACAGAGATATTTGTTGTAAAATCTTAGAGACAAAGATTTACTGTACTTACCTCAATATCTTGGAGAGTCTGAGTCCACTTATACTTCTCTAAATCACATCCATTTCCGCTGTTTGGTTTCAATTTTCCAACTTCTGAGGCATCTTCATCCTCTTCAATTTTCTCAGGTGTTGGGCCCCCATTCTTCTTTGCATCTATCTCAGCTTGCAACTTCTCAGCTTCAGCATCAGTCAGTTCTTTAATTTCAGCCGATTTCACTTTCTCCTCTTCCTGTTTCATCTTTCGAGCAGCTTCACGTTCCCTGCGCTCTCTTACTTCCTCATCGTGCTTCTGGCGGCTCGTTTTCTCGTATTTTCTAAACGTGCTCATCACTAACTAAAAACGACTTTTGTGACCAAAATTGACCAGGATTTAACCCCCAACTTACTTTTTCCCATGCTCCTTCCTCACCGCCGGTGAAAAAGTCGGTTTTGCGGCTTAGAAAACTCACAAAAGTGTCTAATAACTGAGGTTTGAGTCAGATTTGAGGTTAGAATAAACAAATCGGGGCCTACCTGAGATGCTCCCCGGGGGTGGTGTTGCGCGATTGAGAGGAACAGGGTATCAAATTGCTCAATCTGGTTGCCATCACCACTCATCTTGGTGCAGTGTTTTTCAAGGAAAATTGATCGAAAATCGAGAAAATTGTCTTGACATATATCGACCAAATAAAATAACACCAATACCAATACCAACCTAATTTAGTTAAAGTTACCAAATATTTGACGAGTACCAACATTTTTGAATTTTAGGCAAGTTTGAAACTGTAACAAATCACATCTAAAAAAATTTGTAACAACTCTTTTTAAAGTTATGTTTAATGTAAAATAAACAAATTACAATTTTTTGTTTGTAACATTTTTTCCTTAAATAATTTTAATTTAGTGGCATTTTGCTAGGTTGGCTGCGGTTTTTAGTAAGCATCTAGTAACATTCAAAATGGCATCTTATTAGATTTGTTTTTTTGCGAGTGTTTATTGCAAAAGTTTGTGAAATAATTAAAGCAATTACAATTTTTTAATAACTACTAGTATATTGTGTAAATTTTCGATTTTCTAGTGGAAACAAACTTGTAACAATTCGTTCAACTTAAATTTTCACAACCCAAAGTATTTTAGGTTATGTTAAACTACCTCATGCCCTTTATTTTATAAACAATTACAATGTCAGAAAACAGTAATACAAATTCTGTTATGACAGAAGTAACAAGTTTGATAAGAAACTGGGAAGACGAACACACAGAGCCTAATTATGACCCCATTCAGACTCTCACCAGGTAGAGATTTTCCTTGATGTACGACTGTCTCACTGTTTTGTCTTTAGATTGGCTGAAATATGCGAAGTGGAGACAGAAAATTACCTAAAAATGGATCCTGATCCTTTTGATGAACGTCATCCGTCAAGAACTGACCCTGACTGTAAACTTGGCCAAATCCTTAAAGCCCTTTTTAGGAAGGATAATTTTATGAATAAAGTACGTTAAATTCTATTTAGAAATGTTTTAAAAAACGTGTTTTAGCTCGTAAATGATTACTTGAGAGACTCGTATTATTCACGAGCTGGTATTGTGGGTAAAGATGTTGATCAGTTGAATATAGCAGCTTGTCGGTTGATGTTAGATGTGATGCCTGGTTTAGAGACATCTGTAGTGTTTCAAGTACGTAAAACAACGTTTTAAGGGATTGAATAACGGTTTATTTCAGCCTGACATGGATAATTTGATTCACCGTCTCATTAAGTGGACTACAAATTCAATCGAACCGTTGCAAAGTTACGCAACGGGACTCCTAGCTGCTGCAATGGAAATTCCAGAGATTGCAACACGATTTAGGGAACAAAACGGACGACTTGTGCCTTTGCTACTTCAAAGACTGCGTAGACTTCAGAATTCCTCGGAATTTGCAACTACGACACAATCACGACCTTTTGCACATTTATCCTCAATGAGGTCGCCTCCTTATCGAGGTGACGGTGTCATAAAAGTATCACCGTCAGGTGTTAAAAGACGTACGTAGGAATTTAATCAATTGTATTTTCGTAATTTTGGTTTTTTAGCTCGTGAAAATGGAATAACGTCAAAAACTGCACTCAAAGAGAACACTGACGTTATAAATTCCTCCAGAAACGAGAACAGTGACGTAAGTATATCTGTAGCACAGAAACAAGTGAAAAAAACACATCTTAATGTGTTTAAATTGATAAATATGATAACTAAAAGCTTTGGGAGCGTTTCCTAGCATTCAAATGTTCCAGAATTATTTGGCACAAATTAAACTTCGAGATATTTTTACTATATCTGAAACATTTTTTTAATCGATTTAATGTATCTGATTTTTTGTCCCAATATTACAAAAGTGATCCGAGCTTATATAATTTTTTTTACAGTTGTCAGATTCTGAGAGTGGCCAAAAAAGAAAACGCTTAAAATACGAGCATGAAACCCCTGGGACTGGCTCAGAGAGCATCCCACCAAAACCTCTTTTATTTACCGAAACAAGTAATTCTTCTTGGGCAGAATTAGAGAGTTTTATGATTGGAACAGTACAAATTTTTCCGCCGACTATAGCCACTCGTCAAATCTTGATTCTGCGGTACTTGACTCCATTAGGAGAGTACCAGGAGTTTCTGAGTCACGTTTTCGAGAATGATGCTCTAAGCTTAATTCTCATTTATGTAAATGTCAGAGCAACGAAAGAAGCAAGATTAGCTTTTGAAGCTTTGAAATATCTTGCTGCTCTTTTGTGCCATAAGAAATTTTCTATTGAGTTTATACAAATGAAAGGGCTTGAGGCACTTCTGGAAGTGCCTAGACCTTCAATTGCTGCAACTGGAGTCTCTATTTGTTTCTATTATTTGGGGTATTGTGAGGAGGCTATGGAGAGGGTGTGTCTTCTCCCTAAATATATTATTAGCAATTTGGTTAAATATGCATTGTGGTTGTTAGAGTGCTCACATGACTCAGGGAGGTGTCATGCTATAATGTTTTTTGGATTGACATTCCAGTTTAAAGTCATTTTAGAAGAGTTTGACGCTCAGGATGGGCTGAGAAAATTACACAATGTGGTAAGTACATTGCGGATAGAAAACGTCAGACAATAATTGCTTTAAACGTCTTTAATTACTTTGTTCATTTACTTGTCAATCAATATCGAAATCGCTTTTTACTGACACATAAATAAGTAAATTTATTAAAGACCTTCAAAGCTTTGCTTTGAAATACACACAATGCTATATTATTTTTTGTGTAGATTTCTACTTTATCAATTCTTCTTCCGGATACCGACACCACGCAACTAAACGAAGATCAAGAGTGTGCTGCTCGCCAAATTGTCCGTCATGTTTGTGTGGCTTACCGTCGTTATCTTGAAGCTCACTTAAATCTCAAAGTTGAGCCAATCAAAAGATCACAGTTAAGAGCCATTGAAAAATTGACTCAACCTGCATTACCTGCACAACCTAATTACAAACCTTCTAAATCAACACCTGAGGAAGTACAGCAGAATGTCGAAACTTTGCTGGAATTAATGCCTCTTAGAGGACATTGGGCTCCAGTAGATCAGTTGTTAAAATTAGGAGGAATTACACTGTTGTTAAAAATAATTGCATTTGCGTATGAGTGGAATTATAGCGGGAGGGCAGAGACAGTTAGGTCAGCTTTGGATGCTTTGGCGATTGCTTGTGTTATGCCAAAAGTTCAAATGTTGTTTTGTGATAGAGTGGATTTGCCGGAGGAAAGCACCACAGTTGGTAAGACGAAGTTCCTACAAGATATAATCTGCTGACATGTGCGTTATTGAGGGAATAAACTCAAATTGTTAACAGACATGTTTAAACGATTGACCAGTGACGTCTCTCCCTCAATAACGCACAGTTTACTAGTTCAAAATTCTACCGATAGAGAGTGTATCTCATTTATCGGTTTACCAGTCATATGGATATCTTGAATTCTTGACCTCTTAATATTTTTTTTTTGTAGGGATTAATATTATTTTGGGGGCGGCTGAAGGCGAAATTGTTGCCGATGCTGATGTACAAAAAGCTGCACTTCGAGTTATTGTAAATTGTGTTTGTGGCCCTATTAATAGGGTACGTATTTCATTCTGTCAGTCTTTTTTTTTTTAAAAAAAAATTATTTCTTCAGGTTGGTGGTAGTTTAACCCGATTTTCGGCCACTGTTAATTCTCCAAGTAAAAAATCCAGATTAAAAACAAGCGAAGAACTTATACAAAAAGTCTGGGATTGTGTTAGATCAAATAGTGGAATTATGGTTTTATTACAGTTAATGAATATTAAAACACCGATAACTGATGCTGACTGTATCCGTACTTTAGCTTGTAAAGCTCTGGCGGGTTTGGCTCGATCTGAAACTGTTAGACAAATTGTTTCAAAATTACCTTTATTTACTAGCGGACAATTACAAAGTGAGTTTTTGACGAGCAAAGGCGAGTCGATAAATTACTATTTTTTTTTAGACTTAATGAGAGACCCGATTTTGCAAGAAAAACGTCAAGAACATGTTAGTTTTCAAAAATATGCTCTTGAACTTTTAGTGAGACTTTCAGGGAAGACCAAACATCGGGGAAATGATTTAGAAGCGTCTCTTGCCAACATTCACAGAGTAAAAAAAGAAAAAATAAATAAGAATTTTTTATAAAATACTACATTTCAGGCAAACGTCGTTGCTCAAACCCAAATCCAGTTCAATGACCGGCAATTACTTCAACTAATTCACCAGCATTTAGTCACTAAAGGCTTTCCAGACACTGCCGCAACTTTGGTCAAAGAAGCTTATCTTGGCAATTCTGTGACACCAATCTCAGCAAATCAACCAACTAAATTCCGATACTCATCCACACTGACTCCATCCAGAGTAAGTAATTCTTTTTTGGTAAAAAAAAATCTAGTTTTTTTCCTCACAGCTTAAACTTACTTTCGGGGCACAACATCGTAGTTTACCATCACCAAACGTCCAAAAAGAAGAACAAACTTTTATTAACGGCGCTAATTGCAGCTCACCTGCAATTAAATTAATCAAGTATGTGTTTTTTATAGCCTACTACGATTGATGAATAATTTTTGTATTTTTTTTAATCAATTTTAGAAAAAATCAAAATCAAGTCGTTACGCCTATACAACCTGTACAACCTCCACGACTACAAAAACAAACCAATAGTGATATATTTGTACGTATGCCAAGCCAATCACTGCTTGAAGAACCAGCGACTCCACCTGAACAACCTCGAGTGACTCTTGACTCAATTATAACTGAGTATTTGACCAATCAGCATGCACTCTGTAAAAATCCCATGGCTAATTGTCCGAAATTCAATCTTTTTATGTAACAGAAGTGTAAATAATAATGCCTGGTTGCATAAACGTTCATCAAAATTGATAGGTCATTAATGAAAAATCAATTTTGATGAACGTGTCTACAACCAGGCATTAGAATTTTTTTCCCTAATGATTTTTTTACAGACCGCATAAATGTCCAGATCCCAAACCAAAGATAGCATCAGCAAATAATTTCGTTGTGAGATGTGCAAGACGTGCAATGGGTTATCCAAGTAAATCTATGGATCGGAAATTTATTCATTCACGATTTTGTCCGGTTCAGACAATTCGATCATCATCAGATGGAGATTTTTTTACGTGTGCTAAATTTCTTCCAGGGGATCAAAGTATAATCGTAGGGGATTACAGTGGTGATATTCGAATTTTTAATAGGCATACTGGAAATGAAGAATTTATGTTTCAAACTCATGATAATTATATTGTTCATTTGGAACCAAACAGGACGGGAGAACTTTTATTAACGAGTTCGACATGGGGGCGGCCGTTATCAGCACTTTGGGGGATTAGAAATTCCGAAATGAAGTAAGTATCGAGCAAGATTTAAAAAAAATACAGTCGCAAAATTAATATAAAAAACGTGGAAAAAGCAAATAGAATTTCAAAATTACGACTTGTCTAGCAAAAATGTTTATGTTTTAATAGAATAAAACGTCAGGAAGCTGTAAATTGGTTTCGGGATGTTTAACCTTAAAATGGCAGCATTTATTTAACAATTTTTTTGTTAGTTGTATATTTTTATTCTCAATTGACACTTTTACTTCGTATTCATTAATCTTTCTCCTGTTATACAATGTGATTCATATTAGACTAAATGCTTACGACAATTTTTTATCGTTTAGCGCCATCTATTAGGTCTTGGGTGAACATATTTTTTTTGATAGGATTGCACTAGATGATGAGGAACATGTGGAATTCAGTAAAATGACGCAGGATCGTATTGTGGCCACTAAACTTGAAGTTGCAACGGTAAGTTATATCTAATACAGTGGAACTTCGATTTTTGATAACTCGAACCGAATTTTTGTCTTAAATAAATGAACGATTTAATAAACATTTATCGATAATTAGTACTACTTTCGGTGGCAGGTCGTGGTTCGAGTTATTGAAGTTTTACTGTAACTAGAAATTTTTACATTTAGAGTAATAAGCTATGACTTTCACTGTTATCAAGAAGCCACAGTTTTCTTATAAAATTATGGATTAATAAAACAAAACTAATCATCTGAAATTATTTTTGAGGACGTTTTATGATGAAAAATAGATAAAAAATTACAACTGTTCGGCCGTTTGGTGGTAAAACAAAGTAAAACATTCGTCAGTGTTGCAAGAAATAGAGTGAATAAAATTTTAAATTCTGAATGAAAAATTTTCTAGTTACTTTTAATGAGTAGAAATAGCGCTTTTTACCATTTCTAACTGTTTATATTCAGATTTATGATGCTTCAACTGGCCAGTCTATCTCAAAATTAGTTCCTACTGACAGTAACCAATATACACGAAATAAAGCCACTTTTAGCCCTTTTGATGATCTGGTTTTATCTGATGGGGTTCTTTTTGATGTAAATTCAGGGAAACAAATTCATAAACTGGATAAACTGAATCAGACTCAAAGTGGGGTGTTTCACCCCAACGGTTTAGAGGTACTCTATCTTTTGTAACTTAAAAAAAAATTAAATTGATATTTTTTAGATTGTGTCAAATACAGAAGTATGGGACGTCCGGACTTTTCATTTATTAAAAACTGTTCCTGTTTTAAATCAACGTAGTGCAGTTTTTTCGCCTGTTAATAATGCAATTTATGCTATTTCAATGGAACAGGAATTAGATAATGGTGATTCTACATTTGATTCGAGTTTTAAAACAGTGGATGCGATTGATTACTCAAATATTGCTACAATTGACGTTAAGAAAAATATCTATGATCTGGCGGTTAATCGGTTTGATACACAAATTGTAATTGTTGAGAATCAAGGGGTTTATCAGTCGGTTCAAGAATCTGTTGTGAGGATATACGATGTTGGGAGGAAACGTGATGATGAGGATGAACAAGTAATTATTTTCTTTATTTTTTTATATTCTTTACTTGTTTTATTTATTTTTCAACAGGATGAGGAAGAAGAAGAAGATGATGATGACGATATGGATGGTAGCGATGATGATGGTTCCGACAATGATGGTAATATACAAATAGGTGTTAGTAAAAATGATGTATATGCTGCTGTAGATGTTGATTTTCTAGATCAGCTTGTCCTCAACGTAAGTGGTGATAATGACAACAATGATAATAACGCCAACAATGATGATGACAATGATGAAGATGATGATAATTTCCTTGATAGTGAATCAGACAGTTGGACTAGTTTATCAAGCGGGTCTGATGATTCATTCGCAGATGATGTATTTTAAATCTTCAACGCGAAATTATTTAAGGTTTAAATGTGATAGATATTTGAGAAATACCAGAATTTAATGAATGATGAGTGAGTGTATTTTAATTGAGCATAATTTTTATGATAATTGCATTTTATGATGAGGTATCTTCATTTAATTTGGCACTGTAATTATGTATGCGAGTGTTGTGAATATTTTTGAAATTTTTGTTGAAAAGTTGTGTATTATATTTCTTAAATAAAAGAGATTTCAAGAAAACAAGTTTATTGTTATTTTTATACACGCAAAAAACCGCAAAATGTGCGATATCTATCGCGTAAGTAAGACAACACGAAGTTGTTTAAAATTGGCTTTTGCTACTCTTTATACATATCATCTACTAAGTTTAAAAAAATCAAGTAGATTTTAAAAATTGACATGTAAAATTAAAAAAAAACAATTTTTTAACAGAAAATAATATTACAATAATTAAGTCTTTTTTTATCACACAAAATCCCTCCTTCTGCTTCTTTCGGACCTACCTTTAATCCTGAAATTGGTGTATCGTTTTCTGCCCTATGTGGCGAGTCCTCTCTGCTTCTTTCGGACCTACCTTTAATCCGGATATCCAGCGATGTTCCTGAAAACCCCCCGTCTCTCCCCAATGAAACAAAAGTAATTTACTTTAATCGTTGTTTTTAACGGTGTAAATTACAAATAAAAAAACTATGAAATTGTTTATATCTTTGTTATTTTGGTTATATAAGAAAATAAAATTTCTAGATTTGTTTAAATATTTATACGCAAAAATTATTTAAACAAAACTGGTATATTTCGTTTAATAAATAAAGGTACTTAGCTTTATTATCAGAGAGCTGCGATGTGTCTTGTTGTCGAGGTGGTGCACGACTGGCTGAAACACAAAGACAAAGCGATAAATTGACAAAAAAAAATTAACAAAAAGTGCGTTACGTATAGTCACATCAGAGCATTTTTGTGGGTTTAATAAATGAATCATAATATTATATAAATTATGTAAATTTCTAAAAAAATACGCTTAAATGTTTAAGCTAAATCGTTTCAAGCTTTAATTAAAAAAATACGAAAATCAGGGGGACGTCAAATCAACTTACCTCTAGTAGTTACATATTTTCTCACACTAAAATACGCGCCACTATTTAATTTATTTAAACAAATTAGACCGATTTTTACACATCTTTAACGGACAATTGCTTGATGAAAACTAACGGAACAAAGGAACCTCCGTGAAAATTTGACGTAATCACAAAAAACTTAGAGAAAAAAGTGTTTACAATGTATTTTATTATACAATGTGCGTGATTAAAAATTGTAAATCAATTTCCACTCAAAATTACTAAGATTTGAATTACATTATCAAATTTTTTTGATCACATTATTCTCCTTCTTAGTCTAAATGTTAATTTTAGGTTTTGTTTTCTGTCACCGGTCCGGCTATCGGTGCAATTTTGATTTGATTGAGAATTGAGAATGTGGTGAATAATGAATAGAAGTGGTAATTTAATTAAAAATTTAAGAAAGGGAAATTAAATTTAATTAAAAGGGAAATAATTAAATTGTTTCAAACGCAGAAAAAAATGAAACACAAGTTTAAATTTGAAATGGCACTGTCAGGCGAGTGAGTTACAAAAAGGGTTGAATGGGTTGAGAAAGAGATGGCGCTGTGATGCGAGTGAGTAACGCGCTGTAACTCCGCAAGGTGGCGCGCGCGAACGAGCAGAGAGAGAAAGAGAGCGAGGTGTGGGAGTGAAAGAAGCACAGATGAAGACGCGCTAAGTCTTGCTCACAAATCACTTACTCACTTACAGTAAGTGATTTGTGGTCTTGCTTCATCTGTGCAATACGCTTAACTTGCAATCGACTCGACTGCCGACCCACGAAGTCACGACTGACTGCCAAAGAGCCGAAACGGTGGTTAAAAGCGAGAATTTTGCCACCTTTGAAGGGTTCGGCAAGGATCGAGGGGTTTTTTGTCTGCGCGAATCAAGATTGCGAAATAATTGAATCGCGAGAATGAGATAAAGCGAGGGAGGAGCGGAATTGAAAAAGAAATTGAACAGTGTTTGAATCATAATTTTACGACAACCCGTTTATGAGATATGAACGAAAGAAGCTTTACAGCATGCGATAGGGCTGCGTAATGCGAGGTAGGTCGCGAGAAGCCTACCTGACGCAATAAGAGCGAGATTGAGCATGTCGCAGTTCTAATTATCAAGAAATGCGTGAGATGAGTTAATTGGTTAATTAATTGCGGTTTTTGATAGGGTTGCCGTAGCAATTACGGGATGAAATTTATACGAAAAGACTCGGATTAAAGAGAGCTTTTCGATGTATTGTTTGACACGTGGATACCTGTGCAGGTGACCGCGTGAGCGGAGATTTTCCGCTTTCTTTTGTCTGACAGCAAGCAGGTAAAAACTTGAGGGATGAAGCATCCGGTCGAGAGGACCTTGCATGAAAGTTAGCAAAGAAGGCGACTTTTAGAGAAGGAATGTGTGGAATTCTGTTCAAGTTTTCAAAATTACCGATTTGATGAAGTTTGTTAATTCAAGCAACACAGAGAATTTGTGTGCATCGAGATCGTGATCAAAAATGACGAAGAGTTTTCACAAACGTGCTGTTTCCGATAATAAATTAATAGTACATTGATATTGAGAATATTCAAAAGTCATAAAGACTCTTCTATTCTCTACTATAATTTTTTTAATTAAATTATTTGGATAAAAGTTAATAATCTCCATTTTGTAAGAGTTGTTTATTAATAAGAAAATAAAATTGAAGAATTGGTCCTTTTTAACTCTTAAAAATTTTATTCAACCTTGATATTTGATTACAGCTGTTTCGGCATGTTTTGCCATCCTCAGATCTAAAACTTAAACGTGGTTCTCTAACGGGAGAACCACGTTAGAGGGATTCAGGGATAGGTTATCGTTAGAGAACCACGTTTAAGCTTTAGATCTGAGGATGGCAAAAACATGCCGAAACAGCTGTAGTCAAATCTCAAGGTTGAATAAAATTTTTAAGAGTTAAAAAGGACAAATTCTTCAATTTTACTTCCATATTAAATTATTTGGGGCATTAATTTTACTTTTTTTAAAACAATAGAAAGGAAGATATCTCTTAAATCGGATTATAACAGTCTGAAGGAGGTTTATATTTTTTTTAATATTTAATTAAGCCAATCAAGGAGAGGAGAAGAATGTTTTTTGTTTAGATTAAGACAGTTGAAAGTAATGAATAAGATTGTAAATAATTTAACCAATCAGACTGTCTTCCCAGTTAATAAGGTTGCTCGACGAGACTAATAGTAGGTGGCCTGAAGGCAGCACTGAATAGGGACTTGAGACGTGCGTACTATACTGAAGCAGCGAGCCCTAAACGAACCAAAAATTACAACAACACAGAGTAAGAGTACTTTCCTTAATGTAATACGAATTTCAAAAATATTTTTTAACGAAAAATTAATAGATTTTTTACCCTCTTTCATAAACTTTTTGAAATTCACTCGAATAATTTTTCAACTAAGAGTTTTTATTCAAATTTTTTTTTCTAATATTTTCAAAATTTTCTTGATAACTACCCTCAAAAAGCTTGTTTATGTCTCTCACCCCGTAGAACTTTTAAGAAACGTTGTTTCTAAGCTTTTCTCGGATTTTTTAATTAATGTCCATTTCAAGTAAAAATAATCATAAAACATTTTATTTCTCTTGTCTAGTGAATATAAACCTTGCCAAAAATTCTTTTTAGATAATCAAAAAAAAGTGCGATGTCCGATTTAACAAACAAACCTTACGTCAGCCACTTTTACGATGAACGCACATTTCTGGGGTCATTAAAACCATCAATCACTCATTTTTTACAAATTTATTATTTCTGTTATCTCAATTAATGTCAAAAAATCTATAAAAGTGTTAAATTTGTGAATACTGAATTTTTACGAATAATGGTCCATCACATAATAAATCCATCTGAGATAGTTAAATACAGTAGTGTAAATTCCGTACTTATTTTTCAAACCACAGCCGTCTCCAAAACTTGTGATGCCTTGAACACTATAAGCTAGTCTTGATCGGCGTTTAAAAGGGCACATTAAACCGCCCCCACTGTCCCCAGCACAAGTATCAGCCTCTCCGGACGTCCACCCCGCACATAACATATTAGGAGTGATGAGAAAATTGCGGTAGGAGCGGCGACAAACATTCGGCGGCACAATTGGCAACTAAAAATCAAATTCAGACCAAATATTTCTGCGGATACAGTACACGATACCTTTGCTTCGTGTAAAGTAGGTGTGCCGTAAGTATCACTGGTCCGAATTTTACCCCATCCCATCACTGAACAGACTTCCATAGGCCTGGGTCTCTTTTGGGGTAAGCAAGCGATTGGTATATTCACAGTTGTGGGAAGTTGCAATAGCGCAATGTCGTTATCTACAGTTTTGTGATTAAATTTCGGATGTTGAAAAATTTTGTAAACAGTCATTTCGAGCTCGCGTCCATCTCGAGCCCTTAAGTCATGTTCGTTCAGTCTTACACGGAGAAATGGACGAATACAGTGACTAGCGGTGAGGACCCATCGTGGGCCTATAAGTGTGCCTCCGCAGAATGCTTCCTAAAATTAGGTGAGTGATTTATAGACGAGGTTATCAAGCGTTGAAATTGACCCGATTTGGAATACCTACGTAGTATCGGTTTAAAATGGCAACGTGCCAAGGCCACTTGTACTTCTTGGATTCAGTACCACCGATTATTTTTAACATACGGCTTTTGCGAAATGGTTGGCCGCAATGGGTTGATGTGCGGCGGCGATGGGATGGCCGCTCCCAATTCGTGTTGTAATGAAAACGAGACGTCTCTTCAAAAAAAATTATAACAAACTTATTTTTATATTTACTAGTTACCATATGGGTTCTGGTTATCCAGCAAATCCAGGACGTAATTCTCGCACATGGAATTATCATGATAACAGTACGCAGTCTGCTCCTGATGCTTCTTCCTGCATCGTCCCGGTTTCCTACAAATCCTGATTCTTTGAGTCCTGCAATCTTCTGAACACGGGGACCAATTCGACCACTTACTCCAAATTCTCGAAGGAGCTTGTTTCATCAAATGGCTACTATCCTAAGACATTTCATTGTTACAAAACCAATAAAACAGCACAAAATTATACTTCGTTTAGTTTCACAACTCGAAATTCTTTTCTTTGGCGCGATTTCCGCTTACATCTTTTCTTCCCACAAGGCTTCTCTTCGTAAATTCTGGAATCTTCGCATTTTGGCGAAACGCATTTTTTGATTCTTCTTTGGTAGCAGTCAATGCAGCGACTCCAGGCCGACCAAGACGAGTATAATTTAGTTTGATGGGAAGCGAAATTTTGAAGATCTTGTTCAGTCTGAAAAAGTGATTTGAGATGATTTAGTGACCTAAATCTGGCAGCTGCTAAATCCATCGGTGCATTTGATTTTTATTACATAAGGAAGTGTGCGAAAATTAGCGTAATTTCCGGATGGCTATTTTGGGTTTGTATGCAATTTTGCTAAAGAAAATAATGGTGTGTTGAGATTTTAAAATAAATATTGGGGCACTTGTTAGGGGTGGACTGAAACGGCACTGTTTTGTTTAGACTAAACAAATAATTAAAAGGGGAGAAATGAAGACTTGTTTGGAATTTTATGGCCAAGTTTGGCTTAGAATTCATTAAGGGCACAAAATGCTATATACTAGCGGAGTGAAAGTTAAAAAAATAAGATATATAAATAGGCAATAACAAACAAATTAATAACACCTAAAATACGTATAAAAATCTAGAAAGAAAACAAAGTACGGTGAGAATTTGCTGAATTCAACTTGGCTTTGTGCGCTTTCACCGATCAAGCAAATCTATCAAAAATATAACAGACTAGAGCCGGCTCTGATTCAGCAAATTTTTGTTTCGTGATATAAAGTAACAATAATAATTAAAATTGTTAATGAAAGCTGGAGTGAGAATAAGGAATAAAAAAATTTAAGAATGTACATTAGGGTATGCCCAAAAAATCGACTTTTTTTTAACTTCCGACACTGAAAAATTGATTTCAAAGCACCTTTAAAAAATGCTTTTATAAGATGAGCTCTTAATTTTAATAGGAAAGACTCCCTCATCGCAGTTTTCCTTTTTTTTTTTTTTCAGTTCCATATGGTAAAATCCATATCTCGTTATTGCTTGATTGTACAGAAAATTTGTATTTACATTTTTTGTAGGAAATTGCACGCTCTAGAAAAAGTGTCTTACAATTTTTTTATATCTCTTACCATTTGTAAGATATCGGAGGTCAAAGTTTAAAGAATTTAAGAAAAATTTCTTTGCTACTTCTAAATTTTATAACTCAAAGATAAATAAATGTTATAAAATGCGCAACATATAGCCTTGTAGAAAATTAAACGCTCTATAAAAAAGGTCTCTTGTGGTTAATTGATTAATTTAACCATTTAGAAGATATTCGCATTTTAAAAACCAAAATTTGTTACTAAATCCCCAATTTTTTTTGAATAGTTGAAGTAATCCATTAACCGCAAACAACTTTTTTTGTAGAGCGTTTAATTTTCTATAAAACCGTATGTTGCGCACTTTATAATATTTATTTATCTACGAGTTATAATATTTAGAAGTGAAAAAGAAATTTTTGATAAATTCTTCAAACTTTGACTTCTGATATCTTCTAAACGGTAAGAGTTATAAAAAAATTGTAAGACACTTTTTCTAGAGCGTGCAATTTCCTACAAAAAATGTAAATAAATTTTTTCTGTACGATCAAGTAGTGACGAGATATAGATTTTGCCGTATGGAACTAAAAAAAATGGAAAACTGTGATGAGGGAGTCTTTCCTATTAAAATTAAGAGCTCATCTTGAAAAAGCATCTTTTAAAAGTGCCTAGGAACCAATTTTTTAGTGTCGGAAGTTAAAAAAAAATAGTTGATTTTTTTGGCCCACCCTACTGTACATATATGTACAATAAATAGGATGTTTTTACTAATTTTGAACTCCCCACGTAATTTTACTAATTTTAGAGGCCGAAGACGACATTTTTTAAAGATTTTTAAATCAATAAAAATAAAGGCAACATTTTCCTAATTTTAAAATATTCTAAGAACTTTGGAACTGATAAGACGAGATTTTTTTCTAATTTTATAGAAACCCATTACAGTTTTGAGACTCAAGACAATAATCAAGATTTTACCAATTTGGAAATTTAGAAACATAATTTTACTAATTTTAAAAGCTAGAAGCGATATTTTCTAGCAATTTTTAAATCAATAAGGACAAAAAAATATATTGTGGTAATTTTGGAACTAATGGTACCATTTTTTTACTAATTTTCGAAACGAGAAGCAACATTTACCAATTTTGAAAACAAGACGAGATGTCTTAACATGTGCTAAACGACATTTTTTGTAGTTTTATCCAGAAACGGCATTTATTATCATTCTTATCAGATATTTTCTTCCAATTGTTGTCACTAGAGCTGGGAAAAGTATCGATACTTACAGAAGGTATTGATACCTGCTCAGGTATCGTACACCGATACCGACTGCAATCAGGTATCGAAGTATCGATACTTCCGATACCTCGGTACCTCCGATACTTCGATATCTCCGATACCTCGATACCTCCGATACCTCGATACTTCCGATACCCCGATACCTCCGATACTTCCGATATCTCCGATACTTCGATACCTGCGATACCTTGATAAAGAGCGGCTATAAATAAATATCCTATTCAGAGTGCTTTAGATGTTGGAAACACAAGCTATTTTGATGAAAACAAACAAATTCACAAGCTATTTGATGCGATATTTATTTATCGCCACCCGATACTTCCGATACCTCGATACCACGATACTTCCGATACCTCCGATACCTCGATACCGCGATACCTCCGATCGATACCTCGATACTTCCGATACCTCGATACTTTGGCAAGTATCGATACTTTGCAGGTATCGGAAACAGGTGTCGCCCAGCCCTAGTTGTCATCCTAGTCAATTTTAGAAGCACCAGGTGATAATTACCAATTTTTAAAACAATAAAAACAAAGAAACTTTTTTATTATTATTTGGTTTAAAGGCAGAGGCAATATCTTACTAATTTAGGACACTGGAGACAATATTTTAGCAAGTATAGAGCTGATGAAGGCAATATTTTCTTCCAATTTTACGCAAAAACCCGAGACAATTCTAAGATCTAAGACAACAATCAGGATTTTAGTAGTTCTGAAACGTAATTTTACGAATTTTAAAAGCCGAGACGACATTTCTTATCAGTATTTTAATCAATAAAAGAAAAGATATTTCTTGTATTTTTGGGAAACCAAAGACCACGTTTTACTAATTTTTAAAGCCAAAGGCAACAACTCACCAATTTTGAAAGGCGGAGACCCAGTTTTACCAATTTTTGAAGTCGGAAGCGATTCTTCTTATCAATTTTTGAATCAATGTATATAAAAAGAACTTTTTTGTAACTTAGGAAACTGCAGACACAGTATAGAAATGAATCAGTATGAACAGCTGATAAAAACTTATGAAAAGCTAGCATCCCTTCACGTAAAATGTGTAAGATGGAGCCACTAATTTTTAAATTTTTATTCAATTAATAATACATAATTTTAATCTAAAGGGCTATAACTGTAAATTATATAATAAATAATTAAAAAACAAGGGTAAAGCAACGATTAAAATAATTTTTATAGTATTTTATTTACAGTTATAGCCCATTAGATTAAAATTGTGTATTATTAGTTGCCTAAAAATCTAAAAATCAGTGGCTCCATCTTACACATTTTACGTGAAAGGATGCTAGCTTTTGACAAGTTTTTATCAGCTGTCCATACTGATTTATTTCTATACTGTGCTGCAGACAACATTTTACTAATTTTCAAAGCTAAGCATAATATTTTAAGACATTACTAGCCCGAGGCGATATTTATTATTAACAGTTTTTAAATTTATAACGACAATGGCGATTTTTCGAAAAACTTATGACTAAAAACTTTTTTTACATTTATTTTTTTTAAATTTAATTGGAATGATCAGAAAAAAATATGAAAATCAAAAACAGATAAGGTTATATCTGTATTTTTGTACTTTTAAATTGTCCTTACATGTTTCCGAATTCTGGTTTCAATCCTTTGTCCTGTCTGATTAACATAAACTGTCATTACAAAAGAGGAATTTGATTCTTGTTGTGTATAAGACAGGTCAAAAGACTACATTTAGAATTAGAAGCAACTTGACAAACAAGAAGAAAAAGAAATTTTGCCAATAAAAGGGAAAGAAGAATAGAGATGTTTAAAAAAAGGAGATGTAAAGGGAAATTATTTAAAATGTGGAAGCTTAGAGAGTATTAATTTCTGAATTTATGAAAAGTCTATTTAGGTTTTGTAATAGAAAGTGATTATTCACTGCTATTTTTAATGATAAGCCATTATTTTTCAAAGGCAACATGGCCTAAGGGAAAATTAAAAAGTCTAAATAATAATGAATTAAATGCAGCTGCAGCTGTGAGAATAGCAATATTTGGAATCGAGAGGAATTTAATTATAATTATAACATCAGTAGCTGTAGGTTTTATAGAAGTTTCAAAAACAAAAAATGAATTCTCTTTTCTAATTATATTAAAATTTTTTATTTGAATTTAACTAAAAAGCTATAAAAATAAATTAAAATTTTTAAAGCTTATTGGAAGAATAGGAGCTTGTAACTAATATTTACTTAATTTAAATTATTAATTTGCCACTAACTCCGGCCCTGAAATTAGACATCAAGATTTATTAGATGCTTTCGGTTTTATTTTAGTGCCGCTCGTATTTCAGCAGGAATTTTTCATAATTACTCCTTATTTATAGTGTGTTCATTAAAATTTTTCTTCCTGAAATGTCTACTTATTGTAAGTAAAAAATTTATTTCAGTTAAAAATAAATTTCAAGGCTAAACTATTTCAACAATATACCTAAGTATCCTGCAAAAACTTTATTATTTAGAATGTGCAATTCATATTTATAATCATGTAGGCGATTTATGAATTTAAATGGGCCACCTTAGTCACAATATTTATTTATTTATGCTATAAATTATTTTTACAAGCAGTTAGAAAAAATTTTCTTGACCCTCATAAAAATAAATATTTGTTCTCTTTGACACAATAATCCTGAAATCTGAATTTTTATCAATGTTGGTCAGTAAGGACAATAACAGCAATTAATTAAACTCAACAAACACCTATTCATCAATAGATTATGACAGGGTCGTGTCCCATTCAATATTTATAAACCCATCAACACCTTGAACTGATTCAACCAGTAATAATAAATTGATATAATATTAAAACTGGTCTCTTTTCCTGGGTTCATACAGGTTCAAGGTGCGATCGTATTACCCTAATCCAAAAATAGTACCACAATTAATTGTAAATTTTACGAGTAGGGAATGGTTCCCACATGGGCCAAATATAAACAAAATTTCAAAGGTCAGCCTTCATAGGTCAGTAACTTTTCGATTTAAATTTAGATTTTTTTCTCTGGGAAATTTTTGTCATGGTAGTTAGCATTTGACCCAGATCAAACACAATCAGATCCCATCAAAAGGCGGGTTCGATTTGATTGATAATTTTGTCAATGAACAATTGCTAGAGCACTGACCCATGAGGACCATTCAACCCAATAATTGTTTCAGTCCGCTTTTTTTAATGTAAAATTGATTCTTATTAAAATTGGTAGTCTCGTAGTGCAAGTAATTACAGCAATTGCAATTTTTAATGTCTGGGTCTAATAATACTCTAGGGAGGCTCTAGGGAAAAATAAAATTGCATCGCATGCACCACAACAAAAAAAACTAACTTACCCTATTATCGGCCGCTGAGAATTCAAAACAGATCACATGTAAAAAAAGAAAAACCAACCAAAAGTGCATTTTTGCAAAAAAAAATTACCGATGCTTGTCCATACTAAAAATATTCATAAACACACTTGAGATTCACAATAAATTTTATTTTTTAAGAGATAAGAGAAATTTTTCTTTGAAATTCATTTTATTTTGTTTTAAAGCACGATTTATGTAAAAGTGAAGAGCCGGCTGCTTTCAATACCGAGCAAACCAAACTAATTCCGAGTCAGTTGGCTTCCACTCTGTTGCAATACAGCCGAAACCTGATCTTTGAAATACGCTAAGCTTAAGCGCATCACACACTTTCAGATTATCCGGCAACGACGACGATTATATGCCGGTTAATCCCCCCTAAACGACATTTTATTTATAAGTCGGAGATGGCCTTTAGTCTAAACAATTTTTGCTCGAATAATGGTTCAAAATTTAGACACGTGTGGAGAGATCGAATTTTCAAAAGAATTTTATTCAAACGGTAGACAATAAGAGCGCTTTTTGAGAAAGAAACGTCAAATTTTGTTTAAATGTTAAAAAGTAATACTTTATTGAAAATTTGCTTAATTATAACTTGTAGAATGTAGAATCTGCAAAATTAATAATAACAATAGGCTTTAGACTGGCATTCGAAAAACATACCTTGAAAAAGTCGCCCTTATTGCACCAGTACATAAGGTCAAAATTATAATGGTTAAACTTTAACGTACGAAAACTCACATATGGAAACATAAATTAGACATAAAAACACTTCATCTTTGACTGCTTTGATTATTGCATATTATATTCAATATATGAGGGAGGTAAAGTGACATATTACTTCACTAGTGAAGTGTGAAGTAATAAAATAAAAATTCACTCTTCAAAATAATTTGTTTTAATTTCAAACTCAATCTTAGTTACATGCTATTAGTGTTATAAATATTATTAACAAAATATTTACACATATTTATAGCAGGACAAGCCACTTCTGATACATTTTTTGCGATAACAGCTGTCGATGCAGTAGTTCTAACTGTTACAGTATTTATGTCACCCAGATTTTTTGAAGCAAATTGTTTTTTATTTTCTTCTGCCGTGTCTATATACCCCTTCGCCACTGTATTCAGCCCTTATGACGCTTTACTGTTAAAAGATTAGCTCCAGAATTAGCAAGCAACGAAGTAGATGAGCACCTATAACAATGTCCAGTAAATCCTGCTGGATTAGGTAACTGAAGAAAAGTAGCTATACTCTTGGTGAAAGCAGCAAATGTGTTTATACCAACAGGTAACTTTATACACTTCTGGTTTCTGTATCTTAAAAAAAAATGTGTACTACAGGCGTTATTAGGGGAAAGTGTAGCATATTTTCGAATTGTTGACTCCATCAATTTCGCCTGACGTAATAAAAAAAATTCTAGATATTTTTGATTTTGTGTTTGGTAGTAGAACATAGAAGCATTGTCCCGGATCTTTGACATCTTTCAAAAGCATGTTGGTATCGTACCAGATTTACCAACTTTAATAATTAAAACAACCTTAATATTAACAATACTTAGTAAGAATAATTTATGCATGAAAAGAGTATAGTACCTTTATTAACAAAAATTTATCATTATTAGTTTCTTGTAAAAATTTGCTAATATATTGTTTATTTAAAATTCGTGATTTTTTAACACGATTTCCTTTAGATTTTCTTTTCAAAAATGCGATTAAATTCACTTATTTACTGATGTCAACATTCTTCATCATTTTCAGTATTGTTCTAATCACAGAATAAAAAGCCCAGAAACTCGATGATTTATAATGTTTTGATAAATGATCAAAATATGCAAGTAGAACCTTTTCGTGCGTAATATTTTTAACATTTTTCTCGTCGCACCATGAACTGAACCGTTGAAAAGCCATCTTATACTTTTCTTTGACTTCTCTTTTACCAACCAAGAAGCAGCATTTGTCACTGCTTTTTTAATATCAGAAGGTAAACTTTCTAAGTCACTCATGTTTACAATTTTCTTATTTTTACCACAAAACACAATTTTTACTGATTATCTTAAAATGACGAGCTTTATTTAAAAAATTGTAAGCGATTGCCATAGTGCTTACTAAACATATCTATAATAATCTAAAATATTTAGCGGCAGCATTAAATTTTTGATTTTCTTAATTTTTTGCAGTCATAGATAAAGTTTTGTATGTCATACGTGGATTAGACTACATTACAGTAACTCGTGTGTCATAGATACTCGGGCTAACGCCCTCGTTATCTGTAATCTACACACACGTTGTGTAATGATGTTTCTATCTCACTAATAATATAAATAATTATTACTTTACTACCCCCAAAATTCTAGTTTTAATCCAGTTACAAATTAAGAATAAGTCTTTATAATTGAAAAATTAATTAAAAATAAAAACTACCATGCAAACTTTGTGCTGTTAAATTTACCCAATCAGCTGTTAAGAACTGCCGTAGATTTCCGAATACATAAACTTAGAAATCCGCGCGTGGAAATAAAAGAGACTTTCTTCACATTCGGCATGTTTCGCTGGAATTCGTTCACTGGAAATCTGTGTATCGAACGTTTTATTTTCGATTAATTTCTTTATTAGGTGTAAGTTTGTTGTAATTTGTGACTTATCAATAAATAGATTCTTTAGGGTATTGAATGCTTGTTTTTCCAGGTCTTATTTGTTTTATTTATTGTATTTTTATTTCTTTTTAATTAAATTTTCTTTTAAATCTTATTTTTGTAATTTCAACTCTATTGGCATATGCAATAAGGTTGACTTTTTGAAGGTATTTTTACCGAATGCCAGTGTTTTAAAATTTCACGCTGTAGTGACGTTAGGGCTTCTAAAATCTGTATTAATATCAGTGTTAAAAAAAGATTTCTTGCGTAGATGCTAGGTTTTTAAAAAAATTAAAAATAAATTACAAAAAATATTTTCTACAAAAAAACAGTCAAAATTTGATTGAGTCGTTAGTCGATAATGGTAAAGCAACAACAATTGGATTTCCCTTGCCAAAATCTTTCAATCAGTTCCATCAACTCTTTAATAAATAAAAAAAAATTTCTACTAACTTATATTAAATTTTACAAAAAAATAATTTTCATGCAATTTAGGCTTTTATTTCGAGTAGACACAAAAAAATTTCTGATGTTTAAAAAGCAAGAGTTTTCGGAAATTTTCTAGGATTTTCTATTAAGATTTAAAATAGTATATTAAAGAACGCGTTTTGAAAAGTCAACTTTGTGGCACGAATTCAAGTTTATAAAACGAGCGCGAGCGCGAGTTTTTATAAAGAATCAGTGTCACAATGACTTTAAAAAACAAGTTCTTTATGCTATTTTTTCTACTTTACTGTTTTACGTAATTTTTAAGTAAAAAGTTAATTATTTAATCTTTAGGGACTTTTGCGTTAATACGAGACAGTTGGTAATAAAAATGTCACTAAAGTGTCAATGAAGTCATTGAACTTTGAAATGTTTTCAAATTTGTCTAAAATTCTGTGTAACTCACAAATGGTTCTTTTTTACCTACCGTATCGGTTATTGATTAAATAATCCAATTGGCATTAACACAGTAAGGAAAATCTCCATTTATCTCTAAATTCCCACTCCATTTGCGGTTCTCAGCGACTCCTTTCATTTCATCGTTATTTCAGTCAAGCAGATTTATACACTCATCTAGCAAATAACTTGTAAATTATCGAATGCTACGGATGTTGTAAATCGTCAAAATAAAGGCTCAAAACTTTATTTTAGTTTCAAGTTTCATTTTAAAGCTGTTCTAACTTCAAAAGCTGAAGTTTGTCGCATGTCTACCGCTGCTTGTTCCGCCCCACTTTCGAATATTTTATAGATTAATTGCGACACACACACACACAAAAACACTTTGTTGAGGAATACTGCTGGTCATCAAGTGCAACAAAATTTATTCGAATATAATTACTGTAATCTCATCGCCCACAGAAACATGATGTTTCATTTCAGCGATAGCGTGTTACATGGTGTTACCAATCTGAAAACACTAAATTGCACTAGCTGTTACCGCACGCAATTTGGGTGCGGAAATGGCTATTACCGCACCCAAATCGGACTCTGTTACCGACGTAAAGTAGAAAAAATTTTTTAAAGGATTTCTTAAGAACAGGGAGAGAATAGGAGTGAATGCCCCAAAATCAGGATTGAAACTAGATCCGAAAGAAGGAAAAATTTGCTATCTATCAGTTGTAGCAGAAAAAGATGCCAGTTGTTTTATGATTATTGTTATATTATTTTGTTTTAAAAATTAATTATCTCTATTATGATTATATTTTATTTTTAAATTTTTTTATTTGTCTCAGCTATTTGATTTAGGTATTTTATTTCAGAACTGTATTTGTTTATTTTCTTATTTTTTAGTTTTTTTTCAGAATTATTGATGTTTTCTCGTTTTTTTTATAAGACAGCTGAATTAAAACTATTTGAATTTTCGGCGACGTTTCTTACTTTATTTTTACTTTCTCAAGCCTTTATTTAAAACTTATTTGTTTAATTTAAACATTAAATTTTGATTGAAGACAAAACCGTTCATGTCAAAATGTAGTCATTTTGTTAAATTATTATTATTATCTTTAAATCATTTTAAAGATAATTTATAGTTTAAATTTCTAAAATCACTTTGCAAATTTAATTATACTTTTTAAAAATTTCAGAATAAATTTATTACAGAAACAGACTTTAACAATTTTTATTATATTTAAATAAGAATTTTACAGAAAACTACGCATCGAAGATTAAAATGATAAATAATTTAAATACATGTATTTGTATCAATTTGTTTGTATATTCGAAAAACAATAATAATAAACTTGAGAATAAAATAATATCTTTTTTTTTAGTGTGGTCAAAATTATCGAATTTATATCTATCGATTTGTTAAAGAATATTAAAAAACAACTAAACTTACATTTTTTATCATGCTTTTCTATCAAAAATAACAATAAATTTACTTTTGTTTTATTTATCGTCTCTCATCTCTCTTAAAAAGTAAAATATTAAAATTACATAATTTTTTGATTTATTGGATATGTAGAAAGGGCTGAAGGACATTGCTGAAAATCCGGATAAAAAATAAGTTAAAAACAGAGAAAATTTGCTACATATGGCAAGAGACAATATTTCAAAATCAGTATTAAAGATAGGTCTGAAAGAAGCAGAAGGAGGGGATTTGCCACCTATCAGTTGTGGCACATCAAAATGCTAAAAACGTGAGTACGTAATTACTAATGATCATGTGGTTTTACGTCCATAATTGTTTATAATTATTTATTCCTTTTCTGTTAACAGGATCAGCAGGACTATTCAAAGAATTGGATTTTTGCCGACGTTTCGCTCTTTATTGGTTTAAGAGCTTCTTCAGGGCTGTACAAAAGTCAATAAGAGTGAATAAAACTAAGGTAGAAAAACAACAAAAAATGACTAGTTTTATTTACTTTTATTGACTTTTGTACAGCCCTAAAGAAGCTCTTAACCAATAAAAAACGAAACGTCGGCAAAAATACAATTCTTTAAACAGTCCTTATCCTGTTGTTAAAATAAAAGAAATAATTGTAATTACTAATTGTAGAACTTTTAAATGTGATAAAATACAGATTATGATTTTTTAAAAATTGTTGATTTCTGCTTTAATTTAGAAATTTTTGGATAGAATTTTGAGTTTTAATGTTTTTTTTTTCAAATTTTTTTTTTTATTTCATAAACGTTTAATAAATTTTCTGTTTTAGTTTTTAATATTTCTTCTGTTACAGATTTTAATATTGTCTGTTTTAGGGTTTATTAATTTCCTGTTTCAGACTTTATATTTTTATTCTGAAATTTATTTTTTAAATCTGTTGCAGGTATGGAGGTATGTTTTATCAAAATTAAGATAATTTATTGTTATTATAATCTAAGTAAATGTGATTATTTGTGAAATCAAACCCATAAACTGTTATCTTTATTTATTAATTTTCAGGTAGAAAAGGTATGAGTTTGCGTTCGGTGTAACGGTGTGTGGTCAGCTTTAGCTTTTCGTAAAATTGAAGTTGACGCCATTTCATAATAAAAATTTAAGTTTCACGTAAAATATCATTTACACATCATTCTCAGATGACCGTCACATTTTTTCTCGGCTATTTACACTAGACTTTACTTCCGAAATAATAAAATCAGTGAAATGTTCGTTTATCTCAATCGATAAATATTTGTTGTATTTTTTTCTCAAAATAATATGTACCAGATGTTTAGTATCTCTTTAAGGAAATGATAAAAAATCTCCGGGGTCACACATGAATAATTTATCAAAAGCGTCGGTATTATTGTTAATGCTAGATAATGGGGCTATTACACACTTATCCAGTCTCAAATGTAGTCTTACTTGTCCTTGAGAAACTCCAAAAACGTCCATAATTCAAAATTTTTATTACACGAGTATAAATTACAATAAATAAATTCACTTGTTTGGCACTGCAGTCTTTTCGATTCAAATCCTCTAAGTACAAATTATTCAAAATTGATCATTTTTGTAATTGGCACCGATGGCGTCCTTACAATCTCCTTCCACAAATCATTATTACTGTCAATTTCGATCTTCCCCAAAATGATTTTCTTGCCGAGGATGTTCTTGCAGATGAGTCGAACAAGAATTTTAACTTGCTCGATGTTATCATTGTTGACTGTTGCTCGCAATGTTGCTGTGTTTGCTTCAAGTTTCAGGGAAATGGTCGGTTCGAATTTGTCACTTTTCATTTTTTGGATAAGGTCGTTCTGTTCTGAAGCTGTGATTTTGATGTATAGTTGTCCACCGAGCTTTTCGTGCTGCTGCATGGTCTGTAAACTACAGCGGAATTTAGTTATGCTAATTTCCACTACGTCGTTCTTGCGGTCCTCGCTGATGGCATACGAAAGGGTCATTTCCACGCTGCCGTTTTTGCCCTCTCTCTGAAAAATGAAAGAAAAAAATAAAACAAAAATATCAAAAAATTGTAAAGATAACTGTCTTACAAATTTTAGCAAAAAATTTACAAATCATAACTCCAATTTTTTGTTTAAAAAAATGTACAGTATGAATCATTATTAATGATCTAGTTTCGTTTAGAGTATTTAGATAAGCAACGTTATCATTTTTTACCGGTTGAGAATAATCTACGATTAAAATGATGAGCTAAAAGCTCTTAATTAAATAAATCTTAGGTATAAGAGCCAAAAATTTAATTAAGGCCACAGTTAATAAACAAAATTAAAATTTAATGAGTAGCCTCAGCGGCATTAAAGAATATTACTATCTAATAGTTTTACTACTATTAGATAGTAAAAACTATTCAATAGTAGTGGGATTCCTCACATTCCAGAGTGTCTTATAGTTGACCTAAACAAGAACAATATTAAATTAAAAAAAAAAAACGAAAAATTGCTATAAACACTCCATTTTTGAAAGGTAAATATTGTAATACTACCCTTGAAAGGCCTAGAAACGGCCACTCTTCCTTTGTAAGGCTTTTTATAATTATCACTAAAGGCTAATTGCAAGCAAGCTGCATACAACGTTTTATGTTTTCTTACTCATAATCCCAAAATTAATTAGATTATTGAGGTCTTCGTTTTTTTTATTTAATTTATAAATTATACAAAGCCATGTTTGTATACTGTAATTATAAGTTATTGTTATTGTAATTTTGTTTGTTTTATTGCGACAAAGACATCATTGAAGATCCGGATTAAAGGTAGGTCCGGAAAGAAGCAGAGTAGACTTCCAGAAGATGAAACCCCAATATCAAGATTAAAAGTTAGTGGTGCCAATCCATTGACGATGATATCCTTCATATAATGGGTCAAAATCCCCTAAATCCAAGCTAAATTTCCCCAAATTATATTTTATTTTAAAAAAGACTACAACCACAAAGTAAAAAGAAAAAAATTAGTTTTTTACAACATAAATTTTTAATTTATTTCTAATAAATAGATGATAAATTACTTTTCAAATAAGTGATAAATGTGAATTAATATTTAATCAAGAAATACTGATTAAGTTGGCAACAAAAAATTAACAGTTAGAATTTTTTTTTGGTAATTTGTAGTAGTAGTTAAAAATACCCTAAA
Source organism: Tribolium confusum (assembly GCA_029207805.1). Classification (NCBI taxonomy): domain Eukaryota; kingdom Metazoa; phylum Arthropoda; class Insecta; order Coleoptera; family Tenebrionidae; genus Tribolium; species Tribolium confusum. Next base: position 7,789,756 of record JALGAY010000004.1, read on the forward strand.
AAATTCTCTACAAAATTTTTCTCCCTAAATATTCCCCTCTTTTTCAAAAATACCCTAAATTTAGGGAGAAATTCTCCAAGTTAGCAACACTGTTAAAAGTAAGTCGTAAAAAAAAATTGGATGAGAAGACTTGCCACCCATGAAGAGGGGGCAGAAGTAAATACCAAAAAGGCAGATCTGTTATCAGGGTTTTCTAATGTGAAAAAATACAGTTTATGATTTCTAATTCAAAAATTTTTGGTTAAAATTTTGTGTTTTACGAGATGGCATCGATGTTTCTTTATCTAAAATTTGCTTTTTGCTGTTTAGATGTTTAATAATTGTTTAGTTATTTCAATTTAATTTTCAGTGACATTTTTAAAGTGACAAAGAGAGCGATCATTAACGATTATTGAAGGCGATAGTACTGTACTATTGAGTTGTTTTTTTACCAAGTTATTTTTGAATTATTTATCTAAATTAACTCTTTTTTAAATAAATTTTTTGTTTTAATAACCCGAGAAAACTCGAGTCGAATCTACGTCAAATAATTAATTTTTTGAGTGTGATTTAGGAGTTAGTCAAAAAGAATAGAGAAACAGATTGTTTACAGTTTAATTAAAAAAATAGAACATATCGGTGTGAAGAAAAAGAAGAAATAAGAAATAATCTAGAAGTTCTAAAACCTTGTCGTCGGATGAAATAAAAAAGAAGAATCTAATAAATTTTTAAAAGAGCATAAAAATGTCGTAGAAGAACAGAAAAAATTCTAAAAGAGCTGGTAGAAGATGTTGCGTGCTAAATTCTAAAAAAAATGTCGATTCGATAAAAAAAATTACACAGTTCTAAAAGAGCAAGAAGAAATTCTAGAAAAACAGAAAAAATTTTTAGAGTATTGCGTAATGTAACGTAACGGCGGTTAAAATCGTAATCAGCGTTAATAAAAAAAAATTTAGACAAACAATGATTGGTAGAAAAAGAAGCACAAATAATAATTTTAGAAGTTATAAAAACGTCGGTTAACAACTCTAAACGGTATTTAAAAGAGAAAAGAAGCTTTGCAATAAAACAAAAGATTCTAAAAAAGCTAGTACAAAACGTTTAAAAAAATTTTAAAACAATTAGTGAAAAACAAAAAATTCTAGAAGAGCAAGAAGAGATACTTCAAGAATTAAGAAGCTTGAAAAAATATTGAAAAATCACAGTTGGTAGTAAAAGAAAATAAGACAAAATTCTGGAACAAGTTGAGCATTGACTGGAAAAAAGAAAAACAATAAAATATTCCAGAAAAGCAAAAAAGATGAGTTTGAGAAGAAACAATTGGTAGAAAAACAAGATCCGTTGAAAAGTTTAGCAATATTGATAAAAGAAATCAGCTGCAAGAAAACAAAAAGCAAAGAAAAATTTTAAAAGAACAAAAAAAAATCTTTCTAGAATAATTTGAGAAACGACGATTGGTAAAAAACACAAAATTTTTTAGAAGGGGTTGAAAGACGTCGGGTGGAAGAAGAAGAATTGAAAAACGTTCTGAGAATCCAAAAAAGCTAGAAAAACAAAACAAGGTTTAGGAAGAATGTAGAGAAAAGAGAATTATTGGAAATAAAGAAACAGAACATTCTAGAAGAAATTGAAAATTGTTGGCTGAAACAAAATAACAACAGTGTATAGCATTTAAAAAAAAGAGCTTAGGATAATTAGGCTAACAGTCTATTTTGAAAGAACTGAAAAAACAAAACGATTAGAAAAGAAAAATTCCTAAAATTTAATTCTCGAAGAACTAAAAAGATTTTAAAGAAAATTTGTAAAAAACACGTCTATTTTTTTGAGATGAAATAATTTTTAAAATTTCTAAATAATCTTAAAATTTATCTAATCATAAATGAGTATTTCACATTTTCCGATTTCTTTTGGTGAAAAAAAAACAAATCTTAGTATTTGGGCCAGTAAAAACATTTTTTTTTCTGTTCCAACAGGCTCATAAGTAAAACTATTGCGTCTTAGAGTAAAATTTTGTTATTTCTGTTTCTTACTGCCCATTTTTTTAATTCACAAATTTGCAATTAAAAAATTTTGCATTGCTCACGTTTTATCATAAAAACTGATAACAAAAATAAAAATACCTAAACATTCCAAATGCATTATCTAAAAAATACAATTGTCACTTGTTATACACATGATGCTTGCATTTTTTTTTTTAATTTTATACTTTACCCAACTAGTATACTATAATGAGTGGCCCAAAACTTTTGTCATCGAGTTTCCTTTGCTTGTCAAAACATAGGACTTGGATAGATTTCTACAGATATAATACTGTACACTGTACCAAATAAAACTGTTACCAAATATTAAAAATGTCTAGTAGAAGACAGAACAATACCAAGACTTTAAACTATTAGATAGAACAACGATAAAAAAATTAATTAATTTTTTTTTTCTAATTTAAAAGAAATAATAATCTCGATGACGAAAGATTTGGGTCACTCGTTATTTAAACCGGTCTAAAAAGCCATATATTTACCGGTTGTGTTTGGATCCCGCTGGTTATCTCTTTAATCCCTCTCCAAATATCCGGCGTACAAAGAAGATCATCCCCCAACTTCTGGTCAAAAATTTTGGCATCCAGATTATAAGTAACCGCTCCTACAGTCCTGCGACTATTCAACGAATGCCGAAAACTCCTCCTGAATCTATTGGGCGTTTCCCCAAACTCACTAAACGAGAAAAACCTCTTCAATTTGGACGTTTGATTTTTTTTCACTGACGTTTCAGTCGTATTTTCCAAAACCGCATAAACCGTAAACGAGATAAACTTCCCTTTGAAGAAATCCTGGTAGTACTTCGCGGACGAATGCAGCGTAAAGGGAAACTCCTCGTTGAAAGTCGGCCAAGATTCTTTCGCAACTGCTGTTTCGTATTTTTCTTTCTCGGGAAAAACAGTGACCTGGAAAATTTCATCATAAGATGTTTTTTGGATTTTTTAAATTTTACCTTGACTGAGTATCCGTGCGGTTTGATGGTACCGTAGTTTGCTGGGAGGTGCCTCGCACCGATCACTTTGACTCTGAGCTGCTTGGAGCTTTTGGAAAATGTGAGCTTGAAGCCGATTTCAGGCTCCGAAGGCTCACTTGGAGGTGCCTGAAACGGCTTGAAGAAGCTCTTCAAGTTGTTCAGTCTCTGCTCCATTTCACTGGAATGCCGACCACATGATGTCGAGTGTTAACAAGTGCACAATCATAAACAATTTATTTAAGGCCGAATAATTGAAAAGGACACAATAGGAACCGCGCATTTGTTAACTGCCTTAATTGAATTAAGCTGTGCTGTTTTACCTTATCTGTATTAGGATTTTATACTTGAAAACGTATCAATTTGATAAGAGATAAGTTGAGATTGTTATTCGGGTAATTAAATAGGTAAATATTGCGAGGCACTTCTAATAATTTTTATTTAAAGAAAAGAAATTTTGTTTGCGCTGTTTACACAGAGTGGGTTATTACTGGAAGTGATGCCTACACTGGAGCAAAGATAAACTTGGAAAATGCGTGATTTTATGTTTGCTCACTTTATCATCTGGTAAAGATGTTTCGTTCATAAAAAATTCAAATTTACAGCACACAATGTATTATTGGTTACATACATAAGTGTCTTAAAGATAAGGAAATAACTCTAATTTAAAAAAATAATAATAAAATATAAAGCTGCACAACTTCTTTATTTCTACAAATGCATTTTTTCCACTGTAAAATTAAACTCGGGCTGAGGCTAATAACCGCCTTGTTCAACAAACACAACAAAATGAATTCCAAAACAGTAAGTAAGAACGCTGCATATTCCTTTCTAATCAATTAACATATTTTAAGACAATGTCGTGCTTTAATTAAGGCGAATGACTCAATAAAAAACATTAAAAATAATTATTTCGTAATTTCACAGAACTCTAGAGTTTTTTTTGAGACGCGTTGTTTGTAAAGCCGAGAGAAAAAAATTGATTTTTGACATCAACAAAAATGCTCACACTTTTTGACATTGAGTTTGTTAGTTACTGTCTCTACTTTTCCTATCAATTAACCAAAAGTTTTTCTTTAAGATAAAAACTTCTTAAAAGTACAGATAAAATTTTAAAAAAAATTGTAGTTTCATGGTGATATTCTTTGTCATTGTGACGGCCAAGATTTTTTTCTTGCTATTGTAAATGATGGTTTTAACCAAATTTTTTTATTACATTATGAAATGTCTAATTTTACAGCACATTTTAGCGTTATACATATAATAGCTCATACTTATAACATCACTAGTTATGAAATGAATTTCATTGTTTTATTTCATCTTTTGAGAATCTTTTTTTGTTCTTTAGTCATTTACTTTGGTCACCTTTTTCTCTTCGCTTGTTTCCAGTTTCTTTACATTGCTTGATTTTTTACAGGCGACAACCTTCAACTTCTAAAATGTTCTGTTTCTCTTTTTCTACCAATCATCGTTTCTCACATTCTTCCAAAAACTTGTTTTGTTTTTATAGCTCTTTTCTGTGTGTTTTCAGATTTTCTTTCTGTTTTTTATTTTTTTAGCCGACGTCTTTAACTATTTCTAAAAATTATTGTACTTTTTTTTTCCAATTGTCGTTTCTCAGATTTTTCTAAAAATTTTTTTTGTTCTTCTAGAATTTTTTCTTTTTTTTGTATATTATTTCTTTCAACGTTTACTAAAAATTCCAACAAATCTTGTTTTTCTACGAATTTTCTTTTCTCAAACTCATCTAGAAACTTTTTGCTTTTCTGCAAAAATAAAAGAATATCTTTCAACTTATTCTAGAATTTTGTTTTTATTTTCTTGTACTACGAACTGTGGTTTTTTAAATTTGCTTTTAAACGTCACTTTTCAAGCATTTCCATTTTTTTCCAAAACTTTTGTTCCTTTTTTTTTCCCTCTGAATTTTTTTTTCAAAAATTTATTTTTTACTTTTTTACTAATTGTTTTTGATTTTTTTCTAAACGTCTTGTACCAGCTGTTTTACAAGCTGCTCTAGAATTTTTCTATGTTTTACTAGAATTTTTTCTTGCTTTTTAAGCTCTATTTGTTTTTTTTTTTTAACCAGCATGTTTCAACTTTTTCTACCAATCGTCGTTTCTCATATTTTTCAAAAAAATTATTATTAAATATTATTAAATTTTAAATTTATTATTTTGTTTTTATAGGTTCTTTTTTTAGTTTATCACAACTTTTTCCTGTTCTTCTTTCTCCAACTGACGTCTTTCAACCACTTCTAATATTTTTGTTCTTGTTTTTTACCAAACGGCGTTTCTCAAATTTTTCTAGAAACTTATTTTGTTTTTCTAGAATTTTCTCTTGCTTTTCTTTTCCTTGTAGCTGATCTCTTTTAACTTTTGCAAAAATTTTTAACGGATCTTGCTTTTCTACCAATTGGCATTTTGCAATCTTATCTAGACATTTTTTTTCTTTTTCTTTCAGCTAATGTCATTTATCGTATTCTATAAAATTTTGTTTGTTTTTCTTTCACTACCAACTTGGTTTTCTAAGCTTTCTTTTAAACGGTTTTTTAAGAAAAACAAAATTTCAAAATAAGTTGAAAAACATTGGCTGGAAGAAAAAGAAAAGCAAAGGAATATTTTAGAAAAGCAAAAAAATTTTTAAATAAGTTTGAGAAAAGTTTCAATAAAATTTTTAGTAAAATGTTAAAAGAGATCTACTACAAGAAAAAGAAAGGCAAGAAAAAATGCGAAAAAAACAAAAGAAGTGTCTAGAAAAATTGATGGAACGATGATTGGTAAAAAAAGTAGGAAAAGTTAAGAGACGTCGGTTGAGAAAAGAAGAAAAAAAAGTTCTAGAAACAAAAAAAACGAGAAATAATACAAGTTTTTTGAAGAATGTGAGAAACAATTACAAAATCAAGAGACAGAACATTCTTAATAAAATTGAAAATTATCGACTGTAAGAAAAAGAAAAACAATGTATAACGATTAGTAAAAGAGCTTAAAAAACAGTTTATTTTGAAAAAACTTGGAAACAAGACGCTTAGAAAAAAAGATAACGAAATATAATTTTAAAAAAATAAAAAAAAATAGATTCTAAAGACGATTGTTAAAGAACATTAACGTCTTTGAGATGAAGCAATGTACAGTTTTCTAATTTATATGTTGTAACGGTTGTCACTTTCTAATTCAAATTACTTTACTTACTTTATTACTTGAAGTACTTAACTTTTTTAATTGGCCTATACAAAGTGCTAGATTAAAAACTTGTAAAAAACAAAATATGGATATTTTTGACAATTAAACAGAAAATTTTTATCCAAGGTCCATCGAAAGTGTCACTATCGGTCCAGCCTACTTCAGAAAATTAGAAATATCAAATTTATCAACACGATATGTGACATAAACGTCAAATTTAAATGAAGTTAACTGATTAGAAAACAAGAACTATAGAGAGTCGCTGACGGCTAACGATGACCAAGACCGAATCGATCAATCAAAATAGCGAAGATAACTTTGACAAAAAAATATTTTGGAATTGTCAATCATATACACAACCGCCGACTTTTTATTTTTTATTCTCAAACAAGTATAAATATTAAATAAAATTACAAGTATTTTTCAAATTAATATCAATTAGTTAATAAGTCTACGCTTCAGAATTTCGTCTATCAGCTTCAACATTTTCATAAGTACTATCATTTTCGTCATCATCTGGCTTTTCACTTTCGATTTCTAACTCATCTATATGAACAACATCAAACTGTACAGATTTTCTTTTATCAATTGGTGTCACCTCAGCTTCTTCCTCAGTACTAACATCAACAAGAGGATATTTTATAACACCCGTTGGTCTTCTGGTTGGATGCTCAAACTTATTTTTTCTGTAACGGTAATGGGCAAAAAAGCCAACAATTAACTCAACCACAATTTATTAAAATATTCTGATCACAAAAAATAATAATACAAATAAATATTTATTATTAATACACATTTGCATCTCCCCTGAAAATCGAACATATTATTAATTGTGTTCAGAATGTGTTTATAGCCCAGTAAAGTTTTTAAAAAATGTAGAAAAATTAAGAACAATTTTCAAGAACAACCGAGCTTTCCTACCAGCTAAGTCAAGCACAACGCCTCAGTATACGCTGTACTAAAAAAGAGCAATTACACCAAAATCGGTATATATCTTTCTGATGTTGTTGTTTAATTGGAACATCCTTTAACTATTTTTTTAACTATTAAATTTGATAATTCTTGAAATATTTGCAAAAACTTAAATTCGTTCCCCAAAACCTATAACCCAAGATTTAAAACAAGAGTACTTTTGAAAAACTAAATAAAAATCTCCAGCTTGGTCAAAAAAATTTATTTTCAAAATTAAAGTCTAATTTTACTGGGCTATTGTGTAGTGTGTGAGTCAAAAATCGAATTCAAACTTACGATTCAATTCCGTTACTGTTTTTCCTGAATCTTTCAGAAGGCCGAGGACTTTCAGTAGTCGTATTATTGTAGTTTTTAGCTGCTCTAAATTTAAAATAGTAAAACACTCCACTTCCCACAATTGCAGCAACTAACAATACTGCTAAAACAGCTACTGCAGCAATAAGACCGGTCTGGTCGTTACTAGAATCATCATCGTCACCACCAGAACCTGAAAAAATTATTTAACTAAGAAAAAAAACAGCTAGATTAAAACCTTTTTCTTTCGGAAGTTGCACAACCAGAGTTGCTTTAGCTTCTTCATCTTTTTTCTTTGCAACAATTACAACAGAAATTGCAGATTTGTCTTTAACAGTGTCATCAGAAAGTGCTTTCTTCAACGTTATTGACACTTTTCCTTTGCTGTAACTTGAAGAAAAGTAATCGGAATTTTCTGAAAAACGTGTAAAATTACAAGAGAGTGCGTGTTAGAATCAGACAAACCTCCAGTCAAAGACACTTGTGCACTGTAATCAGCATCTTCTTTAATTGCAATGTTTGAATCGACTTTTATGCTTGGTTTGTCATCATTTTTGTACTCTGCATTGTAGACAGTACCATCAAAATAAAATGATGTAGGTGTTATTTTTTTTGGAAGTGTAATAACAACTCCAACTTCTCCAGATGTTTTGGTTTCTTTTAGAGTAGCTTTTAGAGTTAAAAGAATTGAGACTTCTTCATCAAGGATATTATTTGGCAGATCTTTGATCACATTTAAAGTCCAATGATCTGTTTCTGGTTTTACTTCAAAATAAGTACTAAGATCTTCTGCTGTATCTGCAAAAATTAAATCTTAATTCATCTACTTAAAACACGTAAATACATACTTGGTTCTATAACAACATCTGCTTCAGAAACATCTGTGATTCCTTCAATTTTGATAGTTTGATCTATTGTGACTTCATCCAGAGAATCTTTCACAGTGTAGTGACCAGAATAAGTAACTTCACTGAATTTCACAACTGTTGAATCTAGTAAAATATTAAATTAATTACATAATATTCAAATTCTTATAGCAAACGTTAGACAATTCACGCAGAAGATAGATAAAACTCTTAAAAAGTATGTAGCTACCTTGTTTTGCTGGTAGATTAACAACAAAAACAGCATGTCCTGAAACCGAAACACCAATCTTCGTAGCTTGCAAAATCAAGGAAACTGAGACTTGATCCTTGATATCTAAAGCTTTCTTAACTTTAACGCGCCAATGATCGTCAACTTGTTCAATAGCAAAATTATCCTTATACTCTAAAAATTCTCTCTCAAATTAAACCTACAACTTTCATACACCAAATACCTGAACTTGAATCAATCGTGACTTGAATTTGTTTAATATCAGTCTCTTTGACTTTAATCGTATTATCAGAAACTGTATTATCATCAAAATTGTAGTCAGCAGAATACGCAATATTGTCAAATTGTGGAGCTTCAATAGTTTCTTGTAACGGCAAAGTAACAACAACCGGTGCTGTTATTTTTTCAGCAATTCCTGTTTTAGTCGCTTGGAGAACCACAATGACTTCGTTTCTGGTATTTAAGACTTCTTCTGAAAGATCGGTTTTGACTGTCAAGGTGCATTTATTGTCTTTGCAATTGTCAACTTGGAAATTGTCAGCATAATCTAGAAAAACAACAATTAAAAAGTGTTAAGAAAAATTCTGAAAGATAATTAAACACAGAAAAGCAGCCAGTACTGACCTTTAATGACCGACACTGTAGCACCACTGCTGACTGTAATTGTAGGTGAGTCAACAGTATCAGTGTCTTTATCAACAACTTTGTACGTAGCTGAGTAATACGCTTTATCAAATGTTATAAATTCTTCTTCATGTTCAGGAAGTTTGATGAGAAGAGTAGCAACATCGTCACTTTCTGAATTATCTAAATGTGAAGTCAAAGTAAGGATAAGTTCAGTGTTTTCATCAAGAATATTGTCATCTAGAGGCTTAACTACATCTAAATCCCATTGTGTCTTATTATTTTTGTTACGAGAGACACCGAAATAGTCCTTATAAGTGTCATCAAGTGTGACTTCAACAATTTCTTTCTCGGCACTTGGTATTGTAATTTGATCACTTGTAACATTAACAGTTTCATCTTTATATTCAGCCTCGTAATAAGCTTTTGTAAATCTCGGAGTTGGTTTTAATTCTTGGTTTGGCAAATCCATAATTAGTGTTGCTTCTGACTTTTCAGTACTCCCAGATAATGAAGCTTCTAATGTTAAAACAATTTCTTTGTCACTTGTTGTATCTAGTTCTTTCAAAACAGTAATTCCCCAAGTCGTACCATCTTTCGCCATTTTGAAATTATCAACATAGTCTAAAATATCACTAATAGTTTTCTCTTCAACAATTTTCACTTACCCACCTTTAACAACATTAATCTCAGTACTATCTGCTTGATCACTTGTAATAACAATCGGTGTTGTAACAACAACACTTTTGTTTTCATAATACGTTGCTCTGTAGTGAGCTTCTGAAAATTTCGGTACAATATCTGATGTTTTTTTTGGCATTTTTAGAACTAGAGTAGCAGAACTGTGAGTAACAGCACGATCAACTGTTGCATCAAAAGCTACATAAATTTCATCTTCTTTATCAACAATGTTATCAGCAAGTGGTTTTATTACGTTAACAGTATAACACTTGGCTGTACTATCGTATGTAACATTAAAATTTGAATCATAAGCTGCAAAGAAAATATTAATAATAATTCTTTAAAATGTTGGTTCTTACGATCTTCAACAGTTATGTCAACAGAAGTAGGATCTTTTGCATCAGTCTCAAGATCATCATCAAGTTTTACAGCTTGTTTTTCTTTATCATAACTACCAGTATATGTGACTTTGTTAAAGTTAGGTGCTGTTGGTAAGTCAGGTATTGCTATAACAACAGTACTTCTGACTGAAACTTTATCAAGAGTTGCACTTAAACCAAGAATTACTTCATGCTCTTCTGCAAGAATTTTCTCATCAAGATTGTTGTTCAAAGTAATTGTGGGAGGATTCGGTGTAAACGTAAAATATTCTTTAAGTTCTAAAACTTTCAGATTAAAAACTGTAACTTCAACTTGGTTTTTTACCATCGTCAACTTCCAAAACAACTTCAGTTTCGGCCAAGAAATCTCCCTCAAGTTCAATGTTGTCCTTCATTACTAATTTATGTTTATCACTATCCATGTTATAATCAGCCAGATAGTACCCTTTCGTAAACCGAGCAGGTGGAGTAGTTTTTGGTAGTTTTACAACAAGACTTGCTTCTCCAACACTATCATCAATTGTTGCTTGTAACGTCAACACTACATCAGCTTCACTTATCAAAACTGTATGATCTAAATTCTTCACCAACTTAAGATCGTACCCAGTCTTATCGTCATTAACCGCAACGTTAAAATGATCAGAATGTGCTGTAAAAATTTCGATTAAACTCTCCCAAAAACGAGAGAAAGTGTGTTTGTGTGTGATGGGTGCAGTGTGAATGATTTACTTCCGGTTAGTTCAACAGTTGCTTCAGTTGTTCCACTTTGAAGTCTTATCCCTTCACCATCTACAGTTACAGTATCTGTATTTTCTCCTAAACTGTAAATTGCAGAAAAAGCAGTTTGTGCGAACTTAGGACCAATCCCTGCGTCTTTCACCGGAAGATTTAGCAAAATTGTAGCAAAACCGTCTTCATAGTTATCCAGACTTGCATCCAAAACAAGAAGAAGATCAGGTTGAGTGTCAAGAACAGTTTGGTCAAGTTTCTCTTTTATAAAAAGAGTATAGCTGTTATCAGTGTCTTGTACCATCTTAAAATTTTTGGCAAAAGCTACAAGACAAAATCAGGTGTTTTCCAGAGTAAATACCAGTACTTACTCCCGGTAATTTTGATTTGGGCACCAGAAACGTCAAGTGTTATAGCTTGGTTTCCAGTGTCAATGTATGGTTCTGTTTTATCAGTTTTATAGGAGAACACGTAAGAAGGTTGGTTGAATTTTAAGGTTTTAGGAGTATTACTAGAAGGGAGTTTTAGGGCAATTATTGTTGTTTCTGTGTTTGTTGAAGCATCAGACGATACTTGTAGAGTTAATAGAATTTCTTGGTTCTTGCTAATTGTGTCGTTATCTAGGTCTTTTTTTACCGTAATTTGAGGATTTGATTTGAAATCAAAATCAAAACTTTCTGAATACTCTACAAGAAACTTTTTTATGTTTGTTGTGTTTAAGTCTTTACTCACTCTCTATAAATTTGATTTCTGCTGATACATTAGATGTTAAATCTATTGGACCATTTATTAAATTAACTTTTGGATTATTATTGTCATCAAGTGAATAAGTAGCTTCATAATATGATTTAGCAAATTTCAGTGTAACTTCTGGTAATTCTATTACTAGAATACTTGTAGCTACTGTTTTCCACCCACTGATATTTGCTTGTATTGTCAAAACAATTGGTTCTGATTTTATTAATTCAGAAATTTCCAAAGGTTTTGTTACTGTGATAATATATTGACCAGGATTTGCTAAATCTGCATCAATTTCAAAATTCTCATTCACTGTGAATTGAAAGAGAAATTAGAAAAGTGTTTGGTGTTTGTGTATTTTGTACCTTCATTAAAATTAACTGTGATATCTTTCTGTGGAGTTACAGAAATTGGAGCTCCACTAATCATAACAGTATTTTTTCCAATTTCATATTTTCCTATATATCTGTGTTCGGAAAATTTCGGTATTTCAATGTCTGGTAAAGTGATAATTACAACACTTTCAACATCTTTAAAACCACTTAGCGTTGCTTTAAAATTAACAACTATATCATCTTTTTCTTCTAAAATGTTTTTCCCCAAATTTTTTTTAACAGTAAGATTGTAATTTCCAGATTTTGAGTCATATATCAAATCAAAATTATCTAGATCTATGAAAGATGTAAAAATGAGTGTGTAGTGTGTATGTGTGTGTAGTGTAAGCGTGTGTACTACTCACAGTCAACCAATTTAACATCTACTTTAGAATTTGGTGAAGTGAGCGCAATTGTCTCACTCATATCTAAAGTATCAAGACTACCATCTGTACTAAGAACGTAATTAGCTGAATAGTACGGTTTGGTAAATTTCGGAGCTTCTCCAGCTTCAGGGAATTGTACAACAAGAGTTGCAAAACCCTCGTAGACATTCCCATCTTCTGTGACTTTTGCGTGAAGAATTAGCAGAATTTCTTCACCTTCCTTGATAATATCTTCATCTAAATCTTTTACTACTTGTATTTGCTTATTTTTGTCAATACTAAAGTGATCAGCTAAATCTGAAGACACAAAAAGCATTCGAACACGACGCAAAAAGCAGAAGAAAAATTGAACTTACCTCCTTCTAGCGTAACATCAGCTTCTTCACTAAGAGAAATTTCTGTATCTAGCTTCACTGAATCTATATTTGGATCTGGATTTGCAGTGTATTGAGCTGTATAATAGGGTAGATTGAATTGAGGAATTCCGATGACTTTGTCTTTAGGGAGGTTTATCAAAATTACGGTTTTACTGCTGTCTTCTGTTTTGTCATTGAGTGTTATTACAAGTGTTAGAACTAGTACAGGTTTTGGTGAGTTGTCTATTGGTGTATCTTTTGTTGTAATTGTTACTACTTTTGATGTTTTGTCAAAAGTTGCATCGAAAGAAGAAGCAAAATCTAAGAAAAAAATTGTAATGAGAATTTAGAATTTTGATTGAGTTTCGGCAAGCGAAAAGTGAATGGTTCTGCGAAAAAACGATTGATATAGAAACTTATCACGACTTATCACAAAACTGTGATAAAAAAAGAAATAAGTGTTAGACAAAAACAGCGTATTAAGAAGAAGATTATTACAAAAAAGATAAAAAGTTAAAGATGATGAGATTGATGCTTTTTATTAGATATGATAAAAGAGCTAATAAAAGACATAAAAGAAAAGAGAAGAGCAGAGATCTACAATCTAAAAGAACTGAAAACAGAAAATGATATCCTGAAAGAATAAAACAAAATTATAAAAGAGAAAATCAAGTTCGCAGTATATACGGTAAGCAAATTAAAGAAAATCAAATAAAAATAATATCGTTGTAATTGATTTGGAAACAAATAGATCTTCTACAATGATATAAACAATATTAAAAAAAAATAGATTCAAAAGATAGAAGATGCTTTAAGGATAGAAAAATAAAACATGTTAAATAGAACTGGATAATCTGCTAGACAAAGAAAAAATAATGTACAATAGGAAATAGGTAAAACAACTTTTAAAACAAATACTTGTTGTAGATAAAGAGAGGGAGAAAAGAAAATTTGTGAGAACAGATTATCAGAAGATCACAGGTAAAGAAAAGAAGAACTAGTAGAAGAGATAATAAAATAGAACATACAAAGTCTTGGAATTACAAAAATAAAAAAAGAGTAAGAAAATGTACAAAAGATATTAAATAATTTGGTTGAAGATAAATGAAAAAGAGAGAACAAAAGAAGAAGTTAGATTAATTATCGATACGAATATATTAAATTATGTAATGTAATGTTATATAATAATAATGTAATGATGATAATAATGTCATGTAATAATCATGTACAATTTTTTTATAAGCGATAGATTATTTGTAGCAAAGACTTAACAATGCAAAAAAAAGAAAAAGACAAAATTTTCGAAGAGTTAAAAAACAAATAGATTTTAATAGATAATAGAAGAAATGGCAGATATGAACAGAGGAGTAGGTAAGAAATAAGAATGTAGGTATATAAGAATTTATAAAGACAAGATGGTGAAAACACCTTAGATAATTATAGTTAATACATGCGTAGATAATAACCTAGTAATAACAAACATAAAATTTAAACATAAAAATAAATATACAAAGGCTTTCAAAAGCAGGAACGAAAAATAATTATAAATTACTAAATTAAAAAAATAGTAGAAATAATGTGACCACTATTTAGTACTAATAAAACAAAAAAGAAACGAAAAAAAATGTTTAAAAGAGAAAAACAAAATTACAAATTAAGAAATAAAGAATACCAAATCAAATACCAAAAAATAGTAGAAAATAAATTCAAAAAAAAAAAAATGTTTTAAAAACATCACTGATCGCAGCGGTAAAAAGCTGCAGCAAGAAGAAAATAATAAAGACATCTTAAGAAAAACAAGATGGTAGACAAGCGAAATATGTGAAAAATAAGAAAACCAAATAAAAAATATTTTGACTTTAAGAAAAGAACTAGATGACAAAAAAACAAAGAAAAATGAAAATAAATTAAAGTAGCAATTTAAGAAGCAAAACTGAAGTATGAAAAAAATTTGGGCATGAAATGACAGAGAATTACAGAGTGTCAATGGAGTTTTTGTACTTGACGTTTTGCTTATCAAGTCCTGAAGAAGCTGCCTACGATAGTTAGCGAAACGTCGAGTACAAAAACTTCATTGATACGGTTCAATTCTGAAAGAAGAAATTCACACACTGTGCTGGGACTAACAGCACAGTAAAAAAATCAGGAATATACATATAAAAGACAAACGTGACAACTAATAACAGAGGAAGATAAAATAATAGATAAATAAAAAGAGCAATAGATAAACACGAAGTAGATATCGTAGAAAAAGTAGAAATAGAAAAAGGTAGAAAAAGTATTTAAAAAAAGTAAAATTAAGTAAAGCATCAAAAATAAGAATCAGAATAAATAATCTACTCAAAATCGCAAAAATACTGAAAAATTGACATCATACTACATATGAAACAAGAGATAACAGTAAATGTATTATCTACAGAGTGATAACGCTGTCAAATGTAACAAAAAAGTATTTACGAAAATAATTTTAAAAAAATAAGAAATAAAATAAGGCTAGAAGCAAACAAAAGCAAGATCTTATTATCGTAATAAGACAAATAAGTAAAAAACTAATGTTCTATAAATTTATATAATTTTTTTTGGAAAATGTTACTACAAAAATAAAGTAAATAAGAATACAATAGATGTCATAAAAGATTTATCTGTATAAAAAAATATCAAATAGCGTTACAAACAAATAATGAAAAATAAAAAGAATTTGAAGCAAGACAAGATGCAAAACAAAAATGCATTGCTTATTCAGCCAATGTTAACTTATAACGGTACTCGATGCGGCAATAAAAAAAGCCAAAAGAAAGATGAAGAAACTGAAAATGGGATATTGGAAAATAAAACAAGCAAAACTAACAGAATTGATGTTTGCAAATGATATGTCTCTAATAGCAGATACAAAAAAAAAACCTGCAACATAACTTTATCTATATTAAATGAAAAGCTAGAGAAAATAAATAGCAAGATCAATATTGAAAAAATAAAAACAGCAATGTTTTCAAACATAAATAAGTCTGAGTGGAAAAACAAAGCAAACAATTGCAGAATTGTAAGTCTCTAAAAGCAGTTATAGAAAAAAAACAAAAATGGGTTAAGGAATAAATAAAAAATAGTAAAGTGGTTGGTATTTAAAATCTCTTGAATACAGCCTTTTTTGAAAAGAGAGAAGTACAAAAAAAACAGTAACCAAAAACAACGTTTAAACCCGATAGAAATAAGATTCCTCCAAAGAAGAGAAAACAAAACTAAGAAAAATAAAATCAGAAACAAGATCTTCAGACAAAAACTAGATATACAACCAATTAAGAAAAAAATTATAAAAGCTTTTTTTAGATGTTTTTGTAGAATGTCGGACGATAAATTTAGAAAACAAATTTTAGAAAAAAAGGTGTTGTCAGGTAAAAACAACAAACCAAGACTTAGAAGAAGCGCAAATAAAAAACAATGACTTAAACGAAATAAGGCAACTAGTACGAGACAAACAGAGATGCCAACAATTTTAGAGATAATGGTAAAAAGCTTTAAGAATAGAAAAATTCTAGAAAGAATCTTAATTGTTACCTCCGTCTAACTTGACTGTAGTTTTTTCAACATCACTTGTAGTTACCACAATATCAGCACCAAGTGGTTTCAAAACTGGCTTTCCATCAGTATCGAGAGAATAATCAAACTTGTAAGAGACCTCAGGCACTGTTGGTATATCAGGCAGACTTGTATCTTTATCAATTTTGATTTGAATTTGAGCTGTTTTTGACCGTGGCGGAGTTCCAGAATCCTACATTATCGCATAAAAATGTTTTTATTTAAAAATTTTCAAAGACTTACAGTTGCTGTAAGAGTAAGTGTTGTGTCTTCACTTAAATATTTGTATTGTTTGGCTTTTAAAACCAGATCGTATTTTCGGAAAGAATCTAGTTTCGATGTAGATGTTTCAAAATCTTTAGAATCGATTGTAAATGTTACATCAGTGTTGGTAAAGTCGAAATCTGTGACTGTTATTTGGTTACCAAAACCTGTTAAATCAATTTTTGGAGGAATGGGGTTTGGTATTTCGTAACTGTACGTATCTTTGTCAAAAGTTGGATCATGGTTATTGGTGTCTGAGACGAACAAGATGAACGCCTTAAAAGAGAGTAATAGAGTAGTCGATATTTAACTCAAAAATAAAACCGTAGAGGGAAGAATAACAGGAGTTGGCATAAGCATCAAAATCGTCGTCGTTGCACAAACTCCTTTTACGGCTGTTTTACAGTATCCGAGATAGCTTTTACCTCCACTATAAATTTGCAAACAAAGGTCTTGACAACTGAATATGATTAAGACCATAAAAGGTGTTTGTACCTCCACCAAAAACCTGACATTGCCAGTATAGAGTATGCCCACTTCTTTTATTCCTCCCTCCACAGATAAGACTTACTATTTTAGCAGTTCCGCCATCGCATGTAAAATTAACTGTTCGAGAAAGCAGTATTTGATTACCACTTGGAGCAGGAACTTCTTCATCTTCTTCAAGTTTCGAAAACTCATCGGTAGTTTGAAAAATTACTTGGTCACCAGTTTTAATAACATTAAGATATTTTGTGCCTGATTCACTACTCTCAGGAAAGTTTATTTCTAAAAAAAATAAAATTTGATTGATTTCAAAAAGAATTAATAAAGCTGTTTACCTAAATTTCCTGTGTAGCCAAAATTTAAATTTAGAGTTTCGTTATCGTTAATAGATTGTTGAAAGAGACCTGCGGTCCAGTCAATTTGATCAGTGTCAATATTAGTGCATCCATTAGCTAGAAAATATTTTCAATTATTAATTTAAAGAACAAGGATAAAATTCTTTAAAAAATCGAATTTTTTCAAGGTCAGTATCTAAATTGTTTTCATTTTTAAATATTTATCTAATCAAAAAGATAACATTGATCATGAAAAATTTGAAGAGCTTGGTATATTTTATATTTATTATTAGTAGGTACTTACTTTTCATTTGCAAATCATGCAATATATTAATAAACCACAAGATATGCAGTCGAGATTTTTAATAAAATTGGATTAAAGATTTTTATTACATATTAATTTTAATAAATAATAACTACAAGAAACCTGATTACTGTTTTTAAATATCAAAATAGATAAAACAGTACTTGTTCAATTAAAAAAATATATCTTTTGTACAGTCAGCACTTCAGTCACAAAATTCATGTTTCACTGCTTCTATACCGGCCGCGAAAACTTTCACGGCCGTTAATAACACCAGTAGACGGCCCTAAATTTCGTCTCTGTAAACTTTGTAATTAGATATTTTTAACTTTATTATGAATATTTTTAATAATGTAAATTTTCGTTCACTGAACACCAAAATTTAAGATTTAATTACCTTTTCTAGAATATTTAAACAATTTTTAAATTAAATACTTTTATTTGTTTTACTTTATTTGTAAATTTCAGTCAAACTGTGGCATACCACTTCTAAACATTTTCGTTTAATTCGCTATAATTTTTTTAAACAAACATAATCTTCATTTCTTTACCAACGTCTTTGATCTTTCTTTTACATTTGTTGCCGTTTATGTATTATTATAATATAAATACCAAAAAATGACATTAGTTATTAAATTTATGAAATTACGCTACATAAATTTGTAGATGTGTCGAAAAAAAAATTTATTCAAAAACTCCCTACTATAAAAATAAAGAAAATACGCCCTTAGTAACTCAAAAATTGAGAATATACAGATTGGCCCACCTAGAGTTTCTTCTCTGTTATTTAATTCATAAAAAATTCCTCGGCAGGTCAGGTCAGGTGCTTAATGGCTATAAAAGCACTATAAAAAACAACCCTGTTGCTAAAGTAACATTTTTTTGTAAATCATTATAGCAGGGAGCATAGGTCGAGTAATACATCATTTTAGTAGCTCTGAAGATGATCTCCATATGAGTCGAAACCTGGGTCGGTTATTAAAAAACAAATAAATCGGGTAGAAAGACTAACTTTTATTATTAAGTAAATTAAATTCTCTTTTTATTTTTGCCAAAATTTGTAAAATTCCACTGACCTAACTCTTCTTTTTTGCGCTCTTTAAAAACTCACTGTCATTCTAAAAAAAATTGTTTTTTAATAAATTATAAAAAATGCGGTAGAAATTAATAAATTTTGATACGATTGGAAACAATAATTTAATTTTTTACAAAATTATGTTCTCGATTTGACTCATGTTCTCTATAATGATTTACAGATAAGTGTCCCTCTCAAAAAATCCCTCTTCTAAAAAAAATTCTAAAGTAAATAACAGAGAAAAAATCTAGGTGAAACCTTCTTAGTAATCCCTTCTGTATTACTGCAAAAAATTAGACTTCTAATTGAATAATTAAAATTTGAAAAACTAAACAAAATTAATTTTCAAAATTTTAACAAAAAATAGCCAAAAAGGCCTTTTTGAAATTTGCTATGTAATTGAAGACTTAAAATTTAAATTTGCTAAGGTCTCAGTTGGGTTAAAAGTGTCGAATTTTAATCTCGCTCCAGACAAATACTAAATTCTTAAAATTTATAAATTGCCATTGTATATTAATCTGTTAGTATAGTGTATTAAGTATAGAGAACGATAAGGAATGCTTACCGTTCGAAGACAATTGTTTGGAGGAGGAGCGAAGCGACGACTCCAATTATTGTCTGAGAACGGTAATCCTTAACGTTCGACATGCTTATAACGTTTTTTGCGCGATTGAAGTTTCTAGAATAATAATAATTTATATCAATACATTTGTGATAATCGGGAAGATTGAAACTGAAAATTTTGGGTGGCTGTTCCATGGTTGCTATGGTATTGTCTTTTTGATACAATCATTCTTACATAGTTCTGTTTTGTGGTTCCGTTTTCGAAGCAAATATGAGCGATAGTGATGATCTACCGGATGATTTATAAGACGCTTGGCAAAAAGGATGTTCGGCAATAATTCCAGAAAAATCTAAAGCCCGATATGAACAGACATACAAGTTGTTTGAAGAATGGCGTGAAGCAAAGAAGATTTCTGTAAATGAAAAGAGCTTGTTAGCGTATTTTGTGGTGAGAAGTGGACACTTGAAGGCTCCAGGCAGTGTATGGGCGGAGTATTCTATGCTGAAGAGCACAATTTTTCTCCATGATGCTATCGATATTTCTAAGTTTGCTACATTAATTGCTTATCTTAAGAGAAAAAATATTAGATATCGGCCTAAGAAGGCTAAAATTTTTACCAAAGAAGACATGGAAAAATTCTTGAATGAAGCACCAGACGAACAATTTTTAATTCAAAAGGTATGTTGTAGATGATGAGGTGGTACATCTGAGTTCTAAGGAAACAATATATTTGCAGGTAGCAATGATATTGGCAGTATCGGGTGCTTGTAGACGAGAGGAATTGTACAATATTAAAATGAGTGACATAGAAGAACATGAAGAAATGTTTATAGTAAATATTCCAAATACAAAAACGAATATTCAGCGAACGTTCACAGTTATTAATAAAGAAAATGAAGCAGTTAATTATTTGGAAATACTTCGAAAATACATAAGAATTCGACCAAGCAACCCAACGTCAGATCATTTATTTCTGAACTATCGAAATGGCAAATGCACTAGACAAGTCACAGGAAAAGGCACAATTGGAGGATGGCCGTCAAAAATTGCAAAGTATTTAAAGGTGCAAGCCCCTGAAGGTTTTACTGGACACTCGTTTCGACGCACGTCGGCTACACTTTTGGCGAATAACGGAGTTGATGTGTTGGGACTAAAAAGACATGGTGGGTGGCGTTCATCAACGGTGGCCGAGAGTTACATGGAAGATTACCTCCAAAACAAAATTGAATTTGCTCATACATTTTTACACAGCGGTGTTGGTGGACTATTACAACAACCTGGGACTTCTACATCGGAACACTATTGTCTATTAACACTAAAAACTCAAATGCGAGTGGTATTACTACTATTAATTATAATAATTGTACATTTAATTTTAATAAATAAATCGCAAAATTGTTTTTCTAGATTTAATTGCTTACCGTTCACTGAACGGTAAGTGAATTACTTACCGTTTTGTTACACGTAGCAACCAGTAACAGCAACCTACCGTCGTGGAAACAGGCACAGTAAACTGATAAAAACAACCAATCGCGCAAAAAAGTTGTTATTATCAGTATCATCCTTGATAAATTACACGTAGAAATGGCGCAGTTACAGAAAAAATTTACAAATCCAAAAATGTATACTTGTTAAAGTATTATACTTTTGAATGGCCGCTACTACGCTTTTAGAGATTTCGAAAAAAATTGTTTAAAATTTTAAAAAGTTGTTTCTTTCATATCGGCACTCATAATTTAATCGACACTCATAATTTTTGTTTATTTAGATTAGATTTTTGCAACGAAATTTAAACTTAGTTTAATCACTTTTGTTATATAAAAGTCAGACACGTCAAATATTTTTTTTAGTTTCTATTTATGTTTCTTTATCTGTTTACAGAAGTTGTGGCTTAATTAGGCATTCTCTGTTACTAGCAATTTAATTGTTTATAACAATCTATATCCACAACTAGATCTATTCGTATGATAAAAGTTTTGAGACACACTTTATATGTATTATTGAAAAAAGAAATTATTTTTGAAATTCTTCATATCACTTACTGTTTTGGCATAAACACTTGGTTACAACAAACAAAAAAATTAATAAAAATGTCTTGTCCTTCATTGTGAAAACACAATACGCACACTAAAAACCACTACCAATAACTAAAAAAAAAATTCGAAGAGATCCAAAGTGTATCTTCTAATCTAATCAGTTGTTAATAAAATGATATAAAGCTTTTGTTTTTAAAGAGATAGATAACTGATTAGCATCGATTGACAAAATAAATCATTTTTATTTATAGTAGTTTTATTAATTAAAATTACATATTAAATAAAGAAGCTCATTTACAACAAAGATTGTCATTAAATTGACTCTATTTTTATAAATTTATTAAATTTGGTAGTTTATATAAAATCTAAGTAGTCTCTAATTAATTTTAAACAATAAAAGATTTTCTTAAATAATTTCATTTAACTAACAAACAGAGTAGTCAAGTAAAACATTTTTTTACTTTTGTTATTCGGAGGTAAGTTGTACATAATACAGAGAAATATGTACGTATTTATCACTGATTATAGATAACATATAATTTGAGAAGCTAAGCTAAAGTGTTTGAAATATTTTGTAGATACTATTTTAGGAAAATTGTGCAAACTTCGAAGTAACAACCATTTTTAAAAACCTTGATTAGTTGTCGTGTTGCTTTTCTGATTTAAAATAAAATAAATTAGTAAATTTCTCTATAGCAGCAATTATTATCTTATGATAATGTTGTCTAATATACTACTGTTTAATAAAGATAACATCTTATATTATTTTATTACATATTTTTAATTTAAAATTGAGTTTTTTTCTTTTGGAAACAAATTTATTTTGTCATTTATGTCAGTCTCAGTTAACTCAATTCAACAATTTTTTTTATACATTTATATCTTTTAATAAACATAATTCCAGAAATTTATCACTCTTTGATTTTGATTGATATACCTATAAACATCTAGAATTCACATGAAATACTTGAATAACATTACAATTGATAAGTTCAAATATAAGTGAGCAATACAAGTGTATTGACAACTCAAAGCAAGAAAAGTTTTTATTTTTATATCTAGAATTTGTTCAAAATTTTATTAAAATACCTATGTAATATAATAAACTTTAACCTAGAATATAATATACCTAAGCTTTGAAAACCAGTTTCTTTATTAGCTGTCCCAAGCACACTAAAGTCCGTTCTCTTATCAAAAAACCATCACCTGTTAAATTAGGCTTGTCAAAATTAAATTTACTAGAATTTGAAATTGTCATTTCTAGTAAATTAGTCAAGGGACTGCTATTTGCATATTGGCATGTTATTTCGAAAGTTGTGCCCTGTTGCCGGATGCATTTTGAGGATAAATTGTGGTGTTGGTGGTTTTTTGATAAGTAAACAGACTTTAGGAGCATTTCTCCGTTAAACTTCCAAAGTAATATTTTGTGCTAAACAGTTTTTAGTATCTCAAGCACCTTTTTTTATCGCAAGCGGTTATCCAAGGTATTCACAAGTGCTATGGCCTCTATTTTCTATGTAAAACAGCAAAAGTGACGAACCTCTCTTTAATTTTCACGTATTTCGTATGCTTGAGCGACTTGTCAACGACATCTCATACCAAAAAAGACCATTGGTTAAGGCATTACGGTCATATCATCAGGTCGATTTCTGCCGCATCTTGATAAACCAATATCAGCCGATGAAAACGAACGTTTTAAGATCATATTTATTTTATTGTGCCGTGCGAATTTTCCGCTGCTTTTGCTACAAGATAAACCGTTGTAACCTAAGCGATTGACATTTGCGTTACAAAAACAAGAATGAGACTGACCAATTTCAGAAAAAAATCCGTAAGCAAATAAATATTTGTAGTACCAATAATATGTTTGTCCAAAAGTGTACCAAGTTTTTAAGAGCGTAAAGCTTCTAACCATGCACCAAATTCGTGTTGAGATGCAGCTAATAATGTTTATTCTTTATTCGTCATTCTTTATTTTTTTGTATATTATTTATCTAAATCAAGATCGATAAGTTAATTAGTACTTTTGTTCAAAAATAACAGTTATAAACAATTGTTTGTTATCTGTTTTAATAATTTTTGACTGCATTAAAATTTTGATAAACAATATTGTCCAATGTTGCCATTAAATTAAAAATACAAAAACGTATTTAACATTTTTTAGTCACCCAGTATTTAATAATTTGATAACTGATAAAGTAAGTAAGATCTTAGAATTTATGAGTATATTGTTTTGTAGAAGTTACAAAAAATGATTGACACAGGATAATATACCACATCAACGGTGCGTCATAACTAATATTTATTATCCACACTATTATCTACTTATTATCTATTTTTTTTAGATACACACTGTCAGTAACCGTTTTTAGTCAATTTTTATATTTATAACTTATTTTTTACTGATTTATGGTAAAACACATGAGAAATAACTTAAAACAGCCAAAAAATTTTCTCAAAAGAGGCACTAACAGTTTATATGGTAAAAAAAATGATAATAGAAAATAACTGAGATGTACTTAATTGGCTGTTACTTTTCTAAATTAAAAAAAAGCAAAAATAGGTAAGGTAACTTGTATAATAAAAAAAAACAAAAGAATGGTACAATGAGGATTGTAGACTTCAAGACGAAAGACACAGCAAGGAAAAAGATGCTAGAAGAAAATACGCAAAAAAACCAGAAAGAAAATAAAAAACAAAAAGTAGAACACAAAATATATTGCTGAAAGAGGAAACGAGAGCATAACGCTAAAAAATAAAAAAATATAGAAGAGAATTACAAAAATAAAAAGATAAAAAACTTCTATCAAGGCTGCAAGAGAATTAAACACGGATTTCAACCTAAAACCCTACTTTGTCGAGAGAAACATGGCCAATCAGTGGGAAGCGAAGAAGAAGTAATAGTCCCCAGTACAATGTTCTTAAAAAAAAATTTGATACATACAAATGTAAAACTGTGTGAGTGCCTTTCTTGCAACGAGTCTGACAAACTTATCTAATTGGAAACTTTCGGCGCTGCTGCGTTTTCGAATGTCGTCATACCAACATCTTCGGGGTGGTGGACACTCCATACGCAGCATGATTTTTGTCGGACAAATTGACCACAATTTTTAAATTTTAAAACTATAATAGTGGTCAACTTGTCCGACAAAAATAATGCTGCGTATGAGGTGTCCACCAACCTGAAGATGTCGGTATGATGACATTCGAAAATACAGCAGCGCCGAGAGTTTCCAATTAGATAAGTTTGTCGGACTTGTTGCAAAAAAGACACTCACAAAGTTTTACATTTGTATGTACCAAAAAAATTTTTAAGGGCATTGTATTGAGGACTATAACAGCAAGATGGGCTGAAAATTTTGAAGAAGTCTTAAACAAATCGTTGGCCAAAAGAAAAACAATTGAATAAGAGAAGAACAACAGAAACAGGCAAGAAGAAAGAGAAGAAAAACTTCTTACATCTTACATATGATAAAGTTAAAAATATTATTGTAAAACAGAAAAACAACAAGTGTCTACAAGAAAACAATATACAAGAAGAAATAATAAAGTACGGAGGAGAAACGATGACAAAGATGATATATTACGGTATTACGAAAAAGTCATTTTGCGTATGTACATTAGACTGGCCGTTAAAAATTAAATTTTTTGGGCCGCCCTCTAAAAAGCTTTCTTATGATGAGATAACACTAAGCATTTTTTTTTGGATCTATACAACACGTGCCTCAAGAAGATCAAAGTTAATAAATTTTTTGGTAAAATCATTTCTTAATATTTTATTAAATATGTCAATATAATGTTTTTTGACATTTCAAAATTATTGACAATGCAACGTCGGTATTATTACTATTTTCAATAATAAAGTTCAACTAATAGCTTCATGAAAAGTTTTAAATGTTTCATCATATGAGCTCATATCTGAATTTTTATTATGTTTTTGGGCTTTTTATAAGTCTATGAGCAGTGCCTATACATACTTAAAAATTATTATACTTATTAAATTTCGAACAGAGTTATAAAATAAAAAATAATGTGACGCGAACGACTCAATTCTAAGAAGCGGTGAATCAGAGTATCGAGTATTGTGTTGTGGACCGCTCACTTCTAGGAACTGAATAGAACTTCGAGTATTATTTACGTTTTGAATGGGTTTATTTATTCTTGTTTACGTCGGCATTGTTTGTCGCTATTGTGATTGAATTCCAATCATCTTGCCGAATTGAAATAATTCAGGAGAAACGCGAGAAAATACTCGAAAGTTCTGGAAAGAGTCCATACCCCTATATATATGCGAGACAGCGAGTCAGTCGGTCAGTCTGGTTTTGGGAGAGCGACATAAAGGCGAACTCCGGCGAATTTAGAAAGCGATAAATTAAAGTGTTTTGTGTTCCGTTAGTGATTTAGAATATTAGCTGTGTTAATTAGTTGTAATTAATTTGATTTGTAAATAAACTTGCCGAGAAATTATCTCCAGCTCTTTAAATCAGAAACCCACATATAATAAACGTCACACTGGTGTCAGGAGTGGGATTTAAAGAAGCTTGGTGGACAAAGAAAAGTTTATGTCTCTGGAACCATGGAGGAACAACTTCGTGTATTCTTCGAGAAACTAGAAAAACAACGCTTGGAAGATAAAGAAGAACAGAAGAAATTTCTGGAAGATCAAGAAAAACGAAGAATGCAAGAAAAAGAAGAAGAAGAAAAACGACGACTGCAAGAAAAAGAAGAAGAAGAAAAACGTCGAATGGAAGAGCAAGAAAGAATTTTCGAAAAATTCGATACCTTACAAGATGCTCTTAAGAAAGATGTCGAAGAAGTAAAAAAGGAATTTGAGGAAAAAGTTTTCGAAGTAAAAGAAGAAGTAAAAGAAGAGATAAAAGAAGTTAGGGAAGAATTAGAAAAGAAAGTTTTAGAATTGGAAAGTAAAATGAAGAAACTTGGAACAGGACAAATTTTAGGAAGCGAAGTAACATCGCAACGAGTAAAACCCCCAACTTTCGATGGTCAGTCTTCGTGGTCAATGTATAGGAGGCAGTTTGAAGCAGCGGCGGAGATAAATTGCTGGAATGATGAAGAAAAAGCCACAGCTCTGGTGTTAGCACTGCGAGGACCAGCTCTCCAGCTGCTTCAGAATGTATCTGATCGTGATCAGAAAAACTATCACGCAGTGGTCAACGCCTTGGAATTGCGCTACGGAGACCAGCACATGGACAGAGTATACCAAATGATGCTTAAGTCCCGACATCAGAAAAGCAACGAAAGTTTGCAAGAATATGCCGCGGAAATAGAAAGATTGGTTAATTTAGGTTATCCTTCCGCACCTGCAGACCTTCGCCATGAGATGGAAGCCAGCGCATTTATTGATGGTTTAAGAGATGGCGATTTACGACGTTATCTACGTCTACATAGATATAAAACCTGTGCTGACGCGCTTATCCACGCGTTAGAATATGAGGCGGCAAATGAAGACTTTTCACGACGACCAGCTCAACGCGTGCGATTGATGTCCGCAGAGGAAACTCCAACAAATAATTGCTGCTGCGAAGAACTGAAGAGTATGTTGGAAAAGATGCAGCAGACACCAGCACGCACTGGAGGACGGCCTAAGTGTTATGGTTGTGGTAAGATAGGCCATATAAGAAGGGATTGCCGCCAACGGGGAAGGTCTGAGGATGTAAGGAGGGGTCAGGAAGATGTCACAGGCCCCTCAATTTCCCGGCATCAGGAAAACTAATTTCAGCTAGCACTTTGGGGCGTGTGCTAGCTGATACGCCCAAAGCCCCTAGGATCATCTCCGTCTCGCAGCTAGGAAAAGGAAATGATAGTCTGTTGCTGGATGGACGAATCAACGGTCGAGACACCAAGATGACGGTTGACACGGGAGCAACACTTTCTCTAGTGAGACGGGACATGCTGGAAACATCTCAAAATATCTACATGACAAGATGTAACTTCGTTTTGAAAACCGCTACTGGTGAAACAGCACAAGTACATGGAGAAGCTAATGTCAAACTTGAGATAGGACCATTCAATATTGTACACCGAATGGTTGTAGCTGAGATAGTTGATGAAGTGATCTTGGGTTTGGACATTATGGACAAATATGGATTTGTGCTGGATATTAAGAACAGGATGTTACAAATGGGAAACGAAGAAATCTTGTTACATTCTGCGACCGCTTCATCTGACCATGTAAACATCATCGTCTCAGAATCAGTTCGTGTCCCCGGCAATTCTGAGAAAATTGTGCTGGCAGAGTTGGAAAAAGATCCTGGGGGATACCGAACGGGAGTTGTTGAACCGGACATGACGAAATTCACGAATGCGACACACAATAAACAGATCTTGGTAGCTAGAGCACTCGTTGAGGCTGGTGGAAAGATTCCTATTCGCATAGCCAATCTCAGCGAAAATCGAGTTACGTTGCAGAAAGGGGAACAGATTGGCTTCTTTCAGCCTGCATTACGAGTTGTTCGTTGTGAAGAAAAGGACAACAAGAGTTACCAGGAAGGAGAAGGTAAAAATAACCCGGAATTGGAAAATTATTTTCTGGAAGAATGGCAACACTTATCAGAAGATCAGAGGAAAGCAGCCACTGCTTTTATTCGAAAGGAACAAGACATTTTTGCAATAGGGGACAAGATTACGGGAAGAACTAATTTGGTACAGCATCGAATTAATACGGGATCAGTACAACCTATTCGTCAGCCCCCGAGAAGACTCCCCTTTGCGAAACAGGAAGAAGTGGCTCGAATGATCGAAAAAATGAAAGAAGATGGCGTCATTGAAGATTCGTCAAGTCCCTGGTCTTCACCAGTTGTACTAGTAACAAAGAAAGATGGGTCAACTCGTTTCTGCGTTGACTATAGACGGCTCAACGAAGTAACGAAGAAAGATAGTTACCCACTTCCACGCATCGACGATACACTGAGCATGTTAGCTGGTTCCCAATGGTTTTCTACTTTAGACTTGAAGAGTGGGTATTGGCAGGTTGGAATTCACCCTGAGGATAAGGAGAAAACTGCCTTCTCGACTGGAACTGGGCTCTACCAGTTTAATGTTATGCCTTTTGGACTTTGTAATGCGCCAGCTACGTTCGAGCGGCTAATGGAACTTGTCCTTCGAGGGTTGACTTGGAGAACTTGCCTTGTGTACCTTGATGATGTGATGGTTATTGGGAAAACTTTCGAAGAACATCAAAGTAACCTGCAAGAAATTTTCAGCCGAGTGCGAAACGCTCGTCTTCAACTTAACCCTAAAAAGTGTTGCCTTTTCCAAAGAAAAGTCAAGTTTTTGGGACACGTTGTTTCATCGAATGGGATACAAACTGACCCTGAGAAGACTGCAGCCGTACGGGAATGGCCCCGACCTAATGATAAGCACCAACTACGAAGCTTTTTGGGTCTTTGCACCTACTATCGCCGTTTTGTCAAAGGATTCGCCGATATTGCCAAACCTCTTCATAAACTGACCGAAAAGAAGACGCCTTTTATTTGGGACAAAGAGTGTGAATCGGCCTTCAAAACATTAAAAGTTACACTCTGTACGGGACCAATACTTGCTTACCCAAGGGCAAAAGGTCAGTTTATTTTAGATACGGACGCCAGTAATAATGGAGTTGGCGCAGTATTAACTCAAGTACAGGATGGCGAAGAGAGGGTTATCGAATATTATAGTAAGGTTCTTTCTAAACCTGAAAGGAATTACTGTGTCACTCGAAGAGAACTGTTGGCTATCGTGAACGCGGTAAGCCATTTCCACAAATATTTATACGGCCAACATTTTACAATAAGGACAGATCATGCCGCTTTAAAGTGGCTGTTAAATTTGAAGAATGCTGAAGGTCAAACAGCGAGATGGATTGAGAGACTTCAGCAGTATGATTTTGAAATCAAGCATCGCTCGGGAAGGTCTCATCAAAATGCAGACGCCTTGTCCAGAAGACCGTGCAGAGCCGACTGCAAACATTGTAGCCAACGAGAACAAGCTGACCACCTGTGCAACCTTAGAAGGCTAGTTTTGCAACCTACTGACGGATGGACAGCTGAAGAAATAAGAACAGAGCAACTGCAAGACGATGAGATCGGACCGATTTTACAAAGCAAGGAGAACGGAAATGTAAGACCGCAATGGCATGACATTTCAAATAAGAGTCCTGCTCTGAAGGCGTTGTGGGCACAATGGGACTCCCTGAAAGTCGAAAATGGGCTGCTCAAAAGGGCTTGGGAAAGCGCGGATGGAAAGACGGTAACAATGCAGCTAGTCCTACCGAAGAGTCGTGTAAAGGAAGTCTTAAGGGAAATCCATGATGGAAGATCTGGAGCTCACTTTGGCGTCAACAAAACCTTGGGGAAGGTTCGCGAACGCTTTTATTGGGTCAATAGCCGAGAAGATGTCGCTAATTGGTGCCGGAAATGTACAACATGTGCTGCGAGTAAAGGCCCGAAAACTCGTAGCCGGGGAGCCATGAAGCAATACAACGTTGGGGCTCCGTTTGAGAGGATTGCGTTTGATATTGCGGGTCCATTTCCAGTCACCGACTCGGGCAACAAATACATTATGGTTGTTGCCGACTATTTCAGTAAATGGCCTGAGGCATACGCGTTACCAAACCAAGAAGCTATTACTGTGTCTCGTGCTTTGGTGGATAATTGGATTTCTCGTTATGGGCTTCCCATGGAAATGCATTCGGACCAAGGGCGAAACTTTGAGTCAGGGGTTTTCCAAGGAATTTGTGATCTCTTGGGTATTCGGAAAACCAGGACTACACCGCTGCATCCTCAGTCCGACGGAATGGTCGAGCGCTTTAACAGCACCATGGAAGAGCACCTATCGAAAGTTGTAGAGGCCCATCAAAGAGATTGGGATCGCCATTTACCGTTGTTTTTGTTGGCTTACAGAGCGGCGATCCATGAAACTACAAATCAAACTCCAGCCAAGATTTTGTTTGGACGGGAACTCCGCTTGCCTTGTGACCTTGTGTTTGGGACACCCACTCAAGAACCCAAGGAAGTTAGAAGCTATGTAGAAGAGCTTCAAGAGACGATGTCCCATATCCACGACTTGGCTCGAGACCGAATTGAGATTGCCAGTGACAGGATGAAGACGCGGTACGATTTGAGGGCGAATTCGGTAGGGTTTCAAGAGGGAGATTTGGTCTGGCTATTTAACCCTCAACGGAAGAAAGGGCGATGTCCGAAGCTTCAGCCGAAATGGGAAGGCCCTTATACCGTACTGACCCGACTTAACGACGTGGTGTATAGAATCCAAAAGAACCCCAGGGCTAAGATGAAGGTAGTGCATTTAGACCGTTTAGCCCCCTATGCGGGTTCAAATGACGATGAATGATTGTTCGAGACGAACAATTCTTAAGAGGGGGGTAGTGTGACGCGAACGACTCAATTCTAAGAAGCGGTGAATCAGAGTATCGAGTATTGTGTTGTGGACCGCTCACTTCTAGGAACTGAATAGAACTTCGAGTATTATTTACGTTTTGAATGGGTTTATTTATTCTTGTTTACGTCGGCATTGTTTGTCGCTAACAATAGCAATTCAATCACAAGATTGAATTCCAATCATCTTGCCGAATTGAAATAATTCAGGAGAAACGCGAGAAAATACTCGAAAGTTCTGGAAAGAGTCCATACCCCTATATATATGCGAGACAGCGAGTCAGTCGGTCAGTCTGGTTTTGGGAGAGCGACATAAAGGCGAACTCCGGCGAATTTAGAAAGCGATAAATTAAAGTGTTTTGTGTTCCGTTAGTGATTTAGAATATTAGCTGTGTTAATTAGTTGTAATTAATTTGATTTGTAAATAAACTTGCCGAGAAATTATCTCCAGCTCTTTAAATCAGAAACCCACATATAATAAACGTCACAATAAATTACATATACGTAGTTCTGGAGACCTACGTATAACACCAGTAAATTTCTTTTATCTTTACTAATAGCTGAGATAAATTTCAAAATTTTTGTCAGAATGATAGAAAATTGAATATTTTCTATCATTCTGAATCAGTATTTTCAAAAAAAATTCTCAAAAAACATGATTTCACCAAAAGATTAGCTTAGATCGTCTTGCACGTGTTGTTTTGGTTTTAAAAAAAATATTATAATAAAAATTGCCTAGTGTTTTCTTATCATAAAGGAAGGTATCGATAGCATTATACGAAAAAAATAAAACATTATATGAAACAAACATAATAAATTTAGGAAACCATAACAATTGTTCCGAATCCATTCATACATGTAGCTTTTACACTTGTAAAATGGACTTTTAACTAACCTCTAGTTTACTGTGATTTTTTTTGTTGCATGTTATTATGGTTATGATTTATGAATGAAATCTAGCTTAGCACTAATTACAAAATTTATTTTCTAGATTTAACAAGGAAACCAATATTTGCCCTATCTGTCAAGTGTTCCGACGGCAGAGAGGGCCTAATTCCTAGTAGTTATATAGAAATGAAAAATGACAGGTATAATATAATGTAACTAAACTCTTCAAAAAGTCTTATAATCACAACAAAATTTTCAGTTAGTACTTATGGTAGAATAACAAGAGCTGATGCCAAAAAATGACTCTTTAATAGGATGAAGGGGCCTTTCTCATACATACTATTAGCGAATCCAGTCCAGCAGTTTTCTCCCTATCTGTCAAGTAAACAACACAAACTTAAAAAAAATAAAATTACCATAATTTTTTTGAAGGTTTGTTGACGGCGTGCAACATTTTAAGGTTCTAAGAGATGCCCAAAGCAATTTTTTTCTGTAGGTAGTCAAATTTAAGTCGTTAATTGAATTAGTAGAATATCATCGCACGTTTTCTGGGTCACGTTCACAAGATGTCAAACTCAAGGACATGGTTGCTGAGAAGATAAGTGCTTCGCTCTCGGTTATATAACTGACAGTTTGTCACATTTTGTCTGTTACCAATTCCCACTTTTAGGAAATTTTACTTTACCTCCAGTACTTGAATAATATGTGTTCAATAATTGTTCTGGTTGCGGTTTGCTGTGTTTTTCTGTTTTCTCTTTCTAGCATATACGTAGGTTGACGTGATAAGCTCATATGAATTGCTGTAAACTGTCTAAATGTTGTCTTATTTTTGCAGTTTTGTAAATTTCAGACGCTTCTCTGTTATAGCAGATCTATTTTGAATTAATTTACTCAAAATATTATTTTTTTCTAGAAGAAATTGTCATATTGTTAAACTACAAATAAATTTTTAAAAAAATGTTGCAAAAAAATCCTCTATAAATTTTGCATTGGCATTTCTTGATTGATCAGTTAATATTTCTAGTAAATTGCTACTTTTCCACTGAAAATAATAACAAAAGACCGTGGTTTTTAATACTATCCGCGTCAAAATAAACTGAACACCAAATTTTGACATTGACAAAAGGAATTGTGTAAACGGACCATTACATATTTTTTTTGACAGTTCTTCAGTAACTCAAGCACAATCGAGCTTGCGCCATAGACCCAACGTAACGTTGGGAAATGTGAGGTTAGAAAAGCCAAATCATCATAAAGGTTGCTTTACACATTTTTTTCTGTCAAAGTCAGAATTTGGTGTTCAGTTTATTTTGTCGCGGATAGTAGTAGCAATTGTTGTTTAACATGCTCTACCACATTTTGAACAGTGAGTGTAGTTTTTCGTAAATTCTATAATTAATTGCGTTCATTGCTTTAGTAGGCGGATGAAGGATTGTTAATCTTTTATCTATTTATTTATTTTAGGTTTTTTTATTTATTTTATTTTATTTTTTATTTATTTATTCTAGGAATAATTTCAACTTGTTTTTCTAATTTCGTATTTTGCATTTTTTTTCAATTTTAAAGTTTCCATATGTATTTCCATAAAAATATTATTTCCAAAAATGCGCTTCCAGATAAAGACGCCCTTGTGAAAATCACGCACTGAACACCCGCCAGCTACGGGCCTGAGTGTAGTAGAACAAACACTGTATGTCTTTAATTTTTTTTCAGGTGATGCCGAAATGGAACAAAAACCAGGAGGAAACGAAAATGTCCTCAAGGAACTCATTGAACCTGTCGGTGGTATAACATATGCAAACCGATTAGAATTAGGTGATCCAACAATTCAATCTTTTATTTATATATGCAATAAAATAGACTTTTCAGGAATTTTTAATTATGACAGTGTTTCAAAATTTCGCGCTGTAGTGACGTCAGAGCTTCTGAAACCAACAATTTGTGAACGCACTCCCGTGTTTGTTATTTTCTCCGCAAAGAGGGCGCCCTTGTTTTTCGAACTGTCAAATAAACATTGTGTATTGTGTAAAATATCCTTTAGTTTTGTCAATAATGGACAAAAAGTGTAGTTTACGCTTAACATAACGCTTCTGTTCTAAATTTAAACTTTTGTTTAATTAGTTGATTTAACAATCATGAAGGAGAAGTCAAATCCAGCAGGAGTAATTAACGACTCAAATTCTAACCTAACTGAAGACTCCGGTGACGAAGGGGACGAGACATCAAGCGTTGGAAGCACTTCAACGACTTCCAGAAGCGCTACGCCGACAAATAGGGTCCGCAAAGGGCGTCGGGGTAAAAGAAAAAGCAACACGCCGAAACTAGTCAAGCCTTTTTACAAATTCACGTGTAACATCAAAGAAGACCACGGACAGCCCCTATTTGGCACCCAGTTCAACCACAATCTCAAGGAAGGCCAACCCTTGATTTTTGCAGCTGTGGGAAGCAACAGAGTCACAATTTACGAATGCCCTGAAGAGACCGGTATCAAACTTTTGCAGTGTTTTGCAGATCCAGATTTAGACGAAAACTACTACACCTGTGCCTGGACTTACGATGAAGAAACAGGAAAACCGTTGTTAGCTGTTGCCGGTTCGCGAGGCATTGTCAGGATTTTAAATCCGGGAACAATGACCTGTATCAGGCATTATATAGGGCATGGGCATGCCATCAACGAGCTTAAATTTCATCCAAGAGACCCAAATCTATTACTGTCTGTTTCCAAAGACCACGCATTGAGATTGTGGAATATCAAGACTGATGTTTGTATTGCGATTTTTGGGGGCGTTGAGGGGCACAGAGACGAGGTTTTAAGTGCTGATTTTGATCTATTAGGTAACAGGATTATGTCTTGTGGTATGGACCATTCGTTGAAATTATGGAAACTGGATAAGGACAGTATGAAGGAAGCTATCAGACAGTCATACCAGTGGAATCCTAACAGAACAACAAGACCTTTTGATACACTGAAAGAGCATTTTCCTGATTTTTCCACCAGAGATATTCACAGAAATTACGTTGATTGTGTGAAATGGTTTGGTGATTTTGTTTTGAGTAAATCATGTGAAAATAGCATTGTTTGTTGGAAACCAGGCCGTTTGGAGGACGATCATTTAAGAAAAGGCGAAACTACATCGACTGTTATTCATAGATTTGAATATAAAGAGTGCGAAATTTGGTTTGTGAGATTCGCTATGGATTTTTGGCAGAGAGTTCTAGCGCTTGGGAATCAAACAGGAAAAATTTTTGTTTGGGATTTGGATGTTGATGATCCTGCTCAAGCGAAATGTTATACTTTACAACATCATAGATGTGTCACAGCAATTCGACAGACTAGCCTTAGCCGAGATGCGAATATTTTGTTATGTGTTTGTGATGATGGAACAATTTGGAGATGGGATAAAGTAGCCTATTAGTGTTTTAATTTGTTCTTTTTTACGATCATGCCTTACAACAATACAATTACGTAAATTAATTTAATTTAGATAAGACTGTCGTTTTTTCCAGTAAGAAATATTTGTATTTTTTATATAAAAAATAGAAATTTTTTGTCTTTCAATTTTTGTCGCCAGAATGCAACCTCTTACAACTCCTTTTAAAATACCCCTAAATGCGATAAAAAAATAAAAACTATCAACCAATAGCTTATCTCTGTGATTGAAACATTGTAATCCTAAATTCTGTTTACTTTAAAAAAAAATTGTATTTCGGAATATTTTTCAAATTTTTTAGAAGAACGTACAGGTGATTTTTTTATCTGCTCCCGCCCGAAACTCAAAAAATACAGTGTTCTTCTTTATCTATGACAACGTTGCCAACACTGATAAAAAGTTACCAAATTCGAGATCCGCGAGAGGGCGCTTAAACTCACAAAATGGCGGTTGTAGTAGTGAACAATAAATGCTTTTTACATTGGTTTACATGTGTTGCGTGTAGGTCTCGCCTGTTTTGTGCATAATTTAGTGTCGTAGGCTTAGTGGTAATTATTCCAAAAATTGAATTAGTGCAGTTAGTGAACTACCATGTAACAGATACATAAAAAATTTCCACCAAGTCTAGAAAATTTTGTTCGGTCCCACAGTGTTCTTCAAATTACACAAATCTCGGCACAAATACATTTCCCTGTACACATTCCTTGTCAGTGATTCAAAACTTTGTAAGCAATGACAACACCAGTTAAAATTTGGGATATATAAATTAAAAACAAAAGTAAAACTTATCGTGGATTATCAATCAAAAAACAAAAATATAACCAAATTGAAATTTTTTTAAAAAGTTTGAAATAAATGCATACTTGTAATCGCTTGTAATTTGCTTATTTTAGGATTGATAAAAATAGAGAAAATGAAATTATTTTGAATTTCCCAGAACAACAAAATCAAGATGTATTTAAACAAAATGTAGATATTAGAAATCAAGAGGCAACAAAGGTAAAGTCTTCAACTTGTGTCCCAAAGTCAGTATCTATATAAGTCTAACAAAAATATTCTTTCACAGAAGATAAGGCCACCGAAACGAACTTTGATCATTTTTCTCTTCCTGAACTGCTAAAAAACTGCTTTTTAAAAAAAGTTTTACAGGTAATTCTGTTCCTAAGAAAAAAAATAGATATAGAAAATTGAATTTGTAGGTATTAATCGTGATACCCTGAAGAAGTCACCCTTAATGTTGTACACACAAGCATTAAACTTTACAAAAATAGTTCAATTGAAACAATTTTCCTTTAAATTAAACGCAGAAAACCGTAAAAACACACTACAAAACACATGTTTTTACGATGTTGTTCACTGATACAGTGTTTCAAATTGGAACTAACAGATGTCGCCCACTTTGCAAAAATCGCCAATCATACCTCCACTTGTCAAATTTTATTTGACAACAACATATACGTATATGGACAACAAACAGCTGTCAATGCTGTCATGTCGAAATTTTATTTTTATCTGATATGATTTTTGTTTATTGTAGTAATAGGCCCTTAACAAATTTTGTTATCAGTAATCTATTACAATAATGTTAACACCAGTATCGATAATAGTCGAAAATTAATCATGTACAGCGCTGTAAGAGCGTCCAAGGTGACATCAAAAAGTGAGGTTAGAAAAATTTCTAAAAATTTTTATTTTCAGTCTGATACTTCGGACAATTTTACACGACAAGGCTCAATCCGAAAAGTCATATCTATTGAACCCAAAGAGAATCTATTCGGTCGTCAAAATGAAGATCTTAATAAATTATACAAAAATTTTCATCAAGAATATGTCATTTTAGCTGAATAGTAACTATTTAATTTTGCAAGATTAGGCTTAAATTTAACAATATCTTTTCAGTAAAATGATACAAAGCGAAAACATCCAAGGTGTCTACGTGATTCCGTCCAGAGAAAACCCATTCAGTAAGTAAAAACTTCCACAATTCACTTTCATTTACATTATTATTTCAAGTATGGTTTGGTGTAATTTTTGTCCGAAGTGGCCCTTACGAAGACGGAATTTTTCGTTTTAATATAGTTTTAGATGAAAATTTCCCAGATAGTGAACATCCTGTAGGTCTACCTCTCCGCTTGTCTTCTCACTAACCAACTTAATTTTTCATGTAGAAAGTCGTGTTTTTGTCCGAAATATTCCATCCTGTCGTATACCCAGATACTAACGAAGTTCACCTTTTGAAGGCCTTCCCCACATGGAACAAAACCGACCAACATATCTGGCAAGTCCTCAAATACATCCACTGGATTTTCTACAACCTCAACGCCACTCTTGCCCACTCAGTCAACAAAGAAGCCGCTGATCTGTAAGAAAACGTAACCATAACAACAGTGCAAAATAAACACAACTACCAGTGTTGCCAACCTCGGGGATTTCCCCCAAAATTTAGGGTATTTTTAACTACAACTACAAAATTATCAAAACAATGTTTATATAAAAACATTTATCACTTATTTGAAAAGTGATTTATTATCCATTCATCAGAAATAAATTAAAAATTATTTGTTACTTTGTGATTGTTGTCCTTTTTAAAATGAAGTATGTTTTGGGGGAATTTAACTTGGATTTAGGGGATTTTCACCCATCATATGGAGGAAATTATCGTCAATATTGACAACACTGCTACCAGTGGCAGATTTTGATTTTGACTGTTGCTGTGATTGGGTTTACATATTCTTTTTTCAGATTTGCCAACAACCAAGAGGCCTTTAAAACTAAAATCAAGGAAATTGTTAAAACTAGCCAAGAGAGGATTTATGATGAACCCCCAGTTGAGGATAAACATTTCCTCGTTTTTGAGCCCTATAACCCGGAGGTGCATGACCAAGTCAAGGATAGTATCCTTGCTCAAAATAATGATGATGGGGTTAAGTATGGGTATTCATGGGTGCTTCCTGGTGGTTTTAAACCGTTAGAGCGTCCATCAACACCTGATTCAGAAAACGAATCTTGATTTTTATGCTTCTTAGGGCGAGTTTTTACTATTTAGCAATATTCACTGTTTAAAACAGTTTTTATGTAAATAGATTTTGCAAAAATCAAAAAGATGCAATACCTGACGTTTTTATTAAATTTATATTTACACAATTATTATTTGGCAAGTATTAATGAGTATTTTAAATAAAGAATTTTTTAATGTTACATCATGACACCTATTTCATTGTCCAGAACAAAGAGCATCCCAAAAAAATAAGAAAAAAATAACAGGTAAATAGCTGATTTGAGTTATTTGAGCCTTTTTATGAAGTCGGTTTAGAAATGTTTTTTTCCGGTCCTTCTCAGTATTGCAAACATAAAATGTCTTAACAAAATGCAATCCAGTGTTGCAAAGTTTTTATTAAATTCATATTTACATAGTTTTATATTTTTTTACTCATGTAATATTTCGTTAAAAATTTAGAGTTGTGTCCTAATTTTCTCCCTGTACCAATTATTATCTAACTCGTACGTAACTCCTCCAAAAGTAAAATGTGTTGGTGGATTACTTTCTCCATTATTAAAAGTAAAAAATTTGCTGAACTCAATTGCCAATTTTGATCGAATTAAACCAACTCCCCCAACTTTCTCTGGAGCTGGATGATAAACCCTCCCTGTTTCTGGCAACATCACAACTTTTTCTGGTTCAAATTTAAGTGTGAGTAAATCCCCGGCATGATTATGAGCTAAATGTGTCTCTTCCAAATTCTCCTTTCCTGTTTTTGTTGTTACATGTGTAAAAACAATTGGGTAATCGTCACATCTCACAAAATTGCGCTCTTTTCCACAAACAGACAAGTAGGGGAATTCCTTATACCTGTCAGTATTGTTTAGTCGTAATTGATTGAAGAAAAAAC
Organism: Tribolium confusum; assembly: GCA_029207805.1. Lineage (NCBI taxonomy): Eukaryota > Metazoa > Arthropoda > Insecta > Coleoptera > Tenebrionidae > Tribolium > Tribolium confusum. The sequence continues at coordinate 7,828,788 of JALGAY010000004.1, forward strand.
GCAGAAATTTCTTTTCTTTGAAGCAGGATGTAAAGTTTTTCATCTTTGAGTCATCTAGAAATAACTGTTTTTGTCATTTTTCGCATTTCAATATTTTGAATTGTAAGATAAACACATGTAGGGTTGCCAACCGTCCTTTATTTCAAAGGATAGTCCTTTTTTCCATAAACTGTCCTTTATAGTTTTTGCAATATACTTAAAGGATTTGTTGTTTACTTTATTTTTTTTACCAAAGTTATAGAAAAAAATAAATTCTAAAAAAAATTGAAAAACGTCATTTGAAATATTCTAGAAGAACTAAAAGATTTTACAATTTGATAAAAAGCTACTTAAAGAGAAAGAAGAATAAAAACTACAGCTAACAAAAAAACAATAGCAAAAGAAAATTCTAAAGGAACTAAAGAAGATTAAAGAAGAACTTGAAAAACGTCGTTTAGAAGAATTGTAAAAACAAAAAAATTTTTTGATTGAGATGAAAAACGACGACATGTAAGAGAGAAAAACAAAGACAATAGTGAGTATTAGAAAAAAAGTACAATAACAATTAAAAAGAAAGACATAAAGAGTTAAAGAAAGGAAGTTTCTAGAAAACAGGATAAATAACGAATGAAAAAGAAAAAAAGAACAGAATTAGATTCTACAAAAATTGGAAAAAGAGCGACAAAAAAAACCAAAAATTTTGACTAGGATAATTGTACTTTCTAGAATAATTCGGAAAACTAAAACACTAAAAGAAAGTAAGTTTTAAGATGAAAACTGGGAGTTTCTGGAGGAACAAATTGAGATTCTAGGGTTTAGGCGAATTTAAAACACAATGTTTTGGGAGACACAGAAAAAGAAGAAAAACGACTAGTAAAAAAAAGTAAAACGAGGAAAGTTAGGACTTCTAAAAAAAACAAGGTTTTTTACAAGTTTACTCATTTTTTAAAAATAAAAATCCAAATTGGGCCCGCCTTTTGAAAAACAATTCTGGAGTCGCTCTTGAAAACGTCCTTTATTTGGATAGCAAAAAGTTGGCAACCCTAAACACATGGGAATGGGACATGTGATGAGCTTATAACTACTGAAAGGCATACTCTTGAAGTTTAGACCTATTCTTTAGGGATTGATTGCCTTAATAACGTTAACTAATCGACATTTACACTAGAAATCATGTAAAACAAGAGTTTGGCAGGAGTATGACTTTCAGACAGCTAATGACTGTCAAATATCAGCTTATCAGCTGTCACCAGTGACGTCACAAACCTCCATTTTTATCAAATTTTTGTGAACCCACGATACATGACCTTGACTAAAATTGCTAATTAATTAATTATTTAACTATTTACCATTCCTTGATGATCGATGTAATAAAAATATTCTCTTATTTTGGGTTCAGGTTCTTGTCCTTGAATATAAGACACTTTTTTGCATTGTTGTTGATATGCAAAAAGGAATTTCTGTGTTTTAAATAGCGCTTTTTTTGCCCTTAACGTATTATTTGTTAACATTGCTTTAATTTATAGAAATCGGACTTTAAACATTTAAAAAAAATTGTAAATTACAACAGCTGACAACAGTGACAACCACAACTGATAGAAATCTTGAAATATTATTTCATTGCAATATCACCTGATAGAATAAAAGAAATTAATGTAGTCTAAAACGTAAATTTATAATTTTTAGTTTAACCTAAATGTTTTTGTCTATTTTTTGTAGCCATTTGTAATTATTAGAATGTAATATTAATAAAATAAAATTTGTTCGGCTTAATGATACTGCTATTTTATAATACTTCTATCTCGTGTTTACCAAACAAAAAAGTTTTAGTCGCATTTCTTCTAAATAAAAGTATTTGCTTATTTACCAATTATAATTTTTGTGCACCTGATTACTCAAAAATTATTTTTAATTAATTTAAATAATTATTACATCAAAATGTATCAATTTACGTGATTGCAGTATTTCTGCTTTTCTGTACATCCTCATCCGCCAGCCGCCACCTTGTCAAATGTCAAACACTTGATAAAGCTGTGAATATTTTGGTTTTTTTTACTTAGAAAAAAATAGTTTTGCAATGGGCAGATCGCGTTCACGAAGCAGATCCCCGCGGAAACATCACAAAAGCAAGCACCACAAACGTAGCAAGTCGCGAGAACGCTCTGAAAGAAGATCTACATCGCACAGCAAAACCTACAAAAACTCGGAAAAATGCAAAGAAAAACGGTCTAAATCTAGGTAAGTCGCTTTAAAATCGCACCTAGACTGAGTCTATCACGGGTTTGTGTCTAGGAAACGCTCGAATTCCATTTCCTCAACATCCAGCAGCGACGCTTCAGTAGAGATCCCAAGAAATGAAAAACATTCTTCTAAGAAGATCCGTTCAAGGAAGATGGATGAAGTGGAGCGTCTGGCTGAGATGGAGAGACAGAGACGGCAGAGGGAGGCCGAACAGAGACTCATCGAGGAGGAAACAGCGAAAAGAATCGAAGAATTGGTAAAGAAACGGGTGGAGGAAGAGCTGGAGAAGCGTAAAGATGAAATTGAGAAGGAAGTGACGAAGAGGGTTGAGGAGGCAAAGAGGATTATGGAGAAACAGATGATGGAGGATCTGGAAAGGAGAAGGGAAAAACAAAGAGAAGAAGAGAAGCGCAGAGAGGTAAGGATAAGATTACGGCCACCAGCCGATTTTTAAAAACTTCTACTTAATTTTAATTACTGTTATATTTGTTTTTGTTATATCGAATTTAAATAGATTTATGTTGTGTAAACTGCGTCTCTTTGTTGGAGTATATTATTTGTTATTGTGTTTTTGGAAGGATCACGATATGATAAATTACTGTTTAATGTGGCCTGTTCAATTCAGTAATTGAAGATTTTGCCGCGAGAGGTGCTGCTAACACACCAGATTTGCGCCTTTTTTTGAATTTCAACGTTTAACTAAATCAGTAACTAAACAACATTTCATTTCTGGTGTTTTAAGAATAAGAAGAACAACATAATAAATTTATACAAAAATTGACAAAAATCGTAATCATCACCTACGAAACATACGTTGTGTTTGACAAGATGGCGGCGAAATTTCTTGAAATGTCTGGTGGTGAATTCGCTTCAGTAGTGTCTATTTCATTGCATGCCTCGTAGCTTAAATCTCAATTCCCAGAGGTTCACTAATAATCTAAATTTAGAGTCTTCAAATGATAAAAAGTTGACAAATGACAAATTATGGAATTTTATTGAAATTCTCATAGCTGAGGTTTGGTAATTCGGACGTAAACAGGTGTTCTCTACAGGAAACCTGTTTGTTATTTTTACTTGGTTCGCGTATTGATCCGCTATTTAATGACGGATCCTGGACCTTCAACTGGTCTTATTTTCAAACGATTATGCTTTAATTAGTTATTTAACCACGACTAAAGTTTTCAGCTATACCTAAATCATTTCGGAACGAACGTGATTAATTTTAAATTTGGCGTTTTTTGTTGTGTATGCAGTCCTCGTGGAGAATTACTAAAACAAGGAGCAAGTTTTATGAATGGTAATATATCAAAATCTTAGTAGGTTGATATGAGATCCTTCCATTGACATTTCCACCCCAAAAATTCCTGGATGTAACTTAACCCTCTTCCAAGTAAGAAGTCACCTAAATGAAAGTGTAGTAATAATAATAAATAAAAAAATAAAGGGGAGCATACATAAATCTGAGTATTATTACTTGACGTGGTTGCACAAACTAGGTAGAATGTAGATGAGTGTCTACATGATCCCGAAAAGTTATGTAATTAATATGCCAATAGCATGTAAGCTAAGGGTCGTCAGTGAGAAGAAGAGATAAGGCGTAGTGGTCTTCAGTTGCAGTGGACAGCTCGGCGCGCCTCAGGTATTATCCAATCTTTTTTTATAAACTTTTATAAGACTTGACTCAGGAGTTGTATAATTATTTTTATACCCACTGGCCCAAGCCGAGTCGATTGTGTTCCTATTTAGCCGATCCGGCGTCGGCAGCTGCGAATGGTGGCCTTCACCGGCAATTTCGGCGGCTGTCGAGGCGAAGCCGAGGGTTTCAATATCGTTTTGAGATGTTGAAATGCTCAGTTCGGACTCCTGGGTGAAAGAGTGTGTGAAAAGTGTGCTCTACTGAGGTCTTTAGGGGCCGAGTGGGGCGTGGGTGAGTAAAAGAGCGCTGGGGCCAGGCACCGCTGCGTTGGGATAATTGTTGACTGGGTTATATGCTTTATAGGAAGAAGAACAACGAAAACAACAAATGGTCGAAAGGATATTGGAAGAGAATCAGAGGAAGATTGAAGAAGCGCAACGAAAATTGGTAAATTTTACTTGTTGTTGTTAAAGGAGTTTTAAATTGGGGGTTGGTAGGCTGAAGAAAGGTTAGCTATGGTGGAAGAACAGAGAAAAATGGATGAGGAACGACAGCGGTTGAGGAAAGAACAGGAAAAGAGAGTGAAAGAGGAACAGAAAAAAATACTTGGGAAAAATAATTCAAGACCCAAACTGTCGTTCTCCCTTAAACCTATTCTATAGTAGTGAGTGGTGTGTGAAGTGACTGGTTTTTACATTATCTGGTGGCATGTGACACTTTTTTATATGTACATAAATTTTATCATAAGTTACATGAGTTCCATAAAAAATATTGTATTTATTTTATTTTTGCAATTAATAAGTCTGATTTGCGACTTTATCTTCACGTTAAACCAAAATTCCTAAACCTTTTTTTCCTAATATAGGTAAGTACCAATTGTATATCAAATTTGTCTTGTGAAAGAATACAATTAAGACTTTTATGCGACACATCAGCTTCAGCAGGACGTTTCTGGTGCTTTTTATGGCGAATAAATTTTGAGAATTTTTTTCACTTATTTAGCGAACGATATTCAAATTATTATTCAAGGTGGCTTAAAGTGCACTTCGAAGTCTATTTAAAAATGCAGTTAAAACTAAATTTCATTCAATTGTGTTATGTAAATTAATAATTATTAAAATAAAACGCGGGAAAATTTAAAATTTTACTGTTTCAGTGTTTGGCTTGTTTTTGACATATTTATTTTTAAAATTTTGGAGTTTAAAAAATAAATTCCAGAGATGGCTTTGTAACACTTGAGGTAAAATCATGGAAATTTTTTTTACTGATCTTTCTTTTAACTTATTTTGAAAATTTTGCAAAATAATGTTTAAATTCGTGAACTGAATAAATGCTATAAAAGAAAATAATAGAAAAAATCTGACTTTGAAGTAAGGAAGGCATTGTTGATGCACACTCTGGACTCTGGAGTAGGTCATTCCAAAAAACGTTATCTAAAACTGAAAAACAAATTAATAAAAATACAAATAAACATCAAATCTCTGGTTCCAGTGAATAACTTCATCAGTTACTAACAACAAAATTACATGAAGATTGTTTTAAAAAATTTGATTATACACAACTCTTTAAACGTTAAAACTAGAAAAATTGTTTTTACAAGTTATTTTCTCTAATCTAATAATTTAAAACAGAATAAATCAATTGAAAAACAGAGATAAACAATTTTATTACAAAATAATATTACAATAATCAAGTCTTAATTTAAAGCAACTGATAGGTGGCGAATCTCCTCCTTCTGGTTTTTTTCGGACCTACCTTTAATCCGGATTTTCAGCGATATCTTTGGAACTTACCTCCCAAACCCTAATAAAACAAAGGGAATTTACTTTAAATCGTTTATTTAATTTTTACAAAAGGGGGGTGGAAAGGGACTAAATAAAACGCGTGAATTTATTATTAAAAACTTTTTTGTTTTAAAAACAAATATATATTTGTTTAAACAAAATCGCAATATATTTCGTTTAATAATTAATAATAAAAGTACGCAGCTTTAGAGCGGCTGTGATGCGTCCTGCCCAAGAGCTGGTGCTCGACTGCTTTAAACACAGAGAAATGTCGATAAATTTGCAAAAGACAACAAAAAAATGTCTATTATATCACCGAATGTCGAAGCGCCTTTGTGTCTTTGAGTGCTAAATCATCGTATTATGTAAGCAATTAATAAATAATAAATTAAAAATGTATTTAAATAATTAGGTACATCAACAAGATGATTCGAGTTTTGTTTTCAATTTATATCTAATCACGAAAATAGCACCGAAATGGCAATAATTAATTTTGTTTAAACAAATGAGACTAAACATTGTTTTAAACGGCTACATTATTACTAATTAAAAGGTGAGGTGAATAATCTCTTATCAACATTTTACGCAATCACAAAAACTGTTTCATTTTCTAAAGTCTTAGTTTATATATAGGGTGTCCCAATTCTATTTTTATTGCAAGCCCTCTACTTCAGGTAGGTACTTATTGAGTTATTTGTAACTGAAAATTTTGCGAAATTTTACAGGAATTAATAAAAAAATAATTAAGAAATCAGTCTGCAATTTTATTTAGTTCTTAAATTATCAATTTTTGAATTAAATCGAATTTTACACTATACATTGAGATTAGTGTGTCTCTTACACAAAAACTACCCTCCAAGGTACCTAAATTGTATATTAAGCTAACTGCAGCTTACGAGGGATGTTTTTAAAGTTCTGGGAATCGTGCTCTACTTAAATAACACAAAACTTATAGGCAATGCTATAGGTAACAGACAACTCTTGACATGTTTATGCAGCTATCTATTACAATATTGTTTAATATAATTTACGTAGTCGCCTGATGTAGAAGCGTTTTTGTTTTTGAATCATCGAAAACGCGGCTAAATTTCAAAGAGCAACAATTTTCTTTTTGTGAAAAGAGGATGTAAAAGCTTCAGAATTTATTCAACGTCTGCAAGAAGTGTTTGGTAAGTCTGCAAAATCTAAAAGTACTGTATATTTCTAAATCCATCGTTTTAAAACTGGTAAAACATCATTAGAAGACGCTCCTCGCAGTGGTCACTCGAGAACCTCGGGAAAATGAAAGAAACATACTGTCGTCCTCCCCAAATTTGGAAAAATGACTTAAATTATAAATCTTACAACAAAGGGGCTTAGGACCGAAGTTAAGTCGCCCGCAATAAAGTGTACCCCTACTTTACACCTGCGGCAGACCAGCAGAGGCCAGATCTTAAACATCTGTTTCAATAGCCAGAAAAATACCTATTGTGCGCTTTATTGCCGGCGACTTAACTTCGGTCTCAAGCCCCTTTGTTGTAAGATTTATAACTTAAGTCATTTTTCCAAATTTGGGGAGGACGACAGTACTGTCGTGAAGAAACTACTGAAAGAAGACAGGCAAAAAATTATTCGTAGAACGAGTGTACGTCTAGGACTAGGTACATGACAAGTTAATTATATCTTACCTCTTTGTATAGGCGTAAGCAAGGTTTTAACCCACTGGGTACCAAGACTGTCGGGATCGAAAGAGAAACTTCATAAGTGTAACTTATCAAAACTGTTAGCTTGTTATAGGGATAAATTTAAGCAACAAATAACAATTACTGACAAAACATTGATTCTTTATTTTAATCCTAAGACCAAAAGTCAATCTAAAAATTACGTAAACTCGAAAAAAGGCCTCCACTTAAGGCGCGTGCAGACTCGTTTATTGCAAAGCTAATGCCGTATTCCGGACTTGCAAAAGGATTATTTTTATGGATTACCTAGCGCAAGATATTATTTAAGTTTATTGTCCAAATCACTGCGGCAGAAACTTGTCAAAAAACGACCTGGTAACTTGCAGAAGCGTCCGTTTTGCAACCGGACAATGCAAGACTCTACACTGCCCGAAAAACAAAAGACGTTTTGAACGATTTACGATAGGAATTGCTTTGGTATCCACCTTACTTGTCGGATCTGCTTTTCATCTGTTCCCAGAACTAAAATTTTTTTATGGGGTGTTCGATTTGAGTGTTTAAATGACGTAAAATGTGTCACAAATAGATGGAATAAAGAGTCACCGAAGAAGTTCCTCGAGAAAACAGTTTTTAAAATTTAGAGCATCGTTGAGAGAAATGTATTCAGTTAAATAAAGATTATATTGTAAAACTACATCATAATATTGACAAAAATTAACAGAATAATAAAAATATAGCTAAATTCCCAGAACTTTAGAAACATCTCTCGTGTTTTTACTTACTTATTAATATTTATTTAAAATTAATGATAACTTCCTGGATTAGAATTAGCTGAAATCACAAAAATCAAAACTTTCTTTCTCATTTCTTCTTCTGGTAAGTGCTTCACGCCGCCATTTTCTAACAGTAAACAGTTGGGAATTACCACTTTTCGTAAAAGGGTGGAAAAAAGAACTTACCGAAGATGACCTTTTTACTCCTCTTAAAGATTCAAATCACAAAAACTTGGCCACGAAATTGAAGAACTATCGAAACAAAAAGAAAAATCCGTCATTACAAAGATTTTTATTTAAGTTACTCGGACGGAAACACATGTTTTACGTTGTATTCTGTATTATACTACTTACCGGCCGAACTAGCAGTAGAGTAAGTGCCGTTTTCTTCCCATAAAAAAATTAAAACAGTTTTTAGGTTACTACAGCTTTATTTCTTATACACATTCTTGAAATTCTATTCAGAATAAACAGAAATTTTACTAGAGAATGCCTACTTTTACGCTCTAGGACTAACAATGTTGTGTTTCTTACGATTTTTTTTTCTATTGGTTTACTGTTCAAACATCTGTTATAGAAATGAAAATCAGAATTGTTTGTTCTTTCCTAATTTATTGTTCAAGTCAATTTACGTCACTAGTGATGTAATAAATACAACTTTCTAGTATACAGGTCAAGGTAACTGTCAAAATTTCGGCGAAAAGTAGCGAAAGATATCCGCGGAATTTAAGCATTTAAATTTGAGAAAAATCGAAATTAATTATAACTTTCTAGGTAAGAATTAACTGAAACCAGGCGTACCAACCACTTCCAACATTCAACAACTTTTTAAAATTTATCTGTGAAAATTGTGTGTTTATTTATGTATTTTGACAGCTGTTCTAACTCAAAAAGACCTTAATATTTATTCAGTATTTACGAGTTTTAAATTTCCAGTATTTTTAGTTAAATTTAGTATTTTTTTGTCCTTTTTGGTATTACAATGTTAGCAGAAACGTCAATCACAATTCAACGTTTCGAAGAATTTACAAAGCCATCTCTGGAATTTAGTTTTCAAACTTTCCAAAAGCTTGAAAAAAATATGTTAAAAACAAGTGAAACACTTTAAAATTTTTCTGCGTTTTTTTTAATAATTGTTAATTTACATAAAACAAAAAAAATGTTTTAACTACATTCTTAAATAGACATGAAATGCACTTTATGCCACTTTGAATACTGTAATTTGAATATCATTCGCTAAATAAGTGGAAAAATACATTATTTGCCATAAAAAGTACCAGAAACTGGTACTTCTTCTTAGGAATTGCCTAAAAACTTTTTTTTTTAGTTTTGCTCGGTTCGCGTATTGATCCGCAATTCAGCAACGAATTCTTAACTCTCAACTGGTCTTAATTTTTTTTTCTAATTTCTCAGTTAACTGTGGTTATTTAAAAATAATTTTGCTTTGAACAGAACAACATTTTTTTCCATATTACTGGGTTTTTTTTGGAAAAAAGAGAAAATGTCGGAGAAGCCACAGGTTCTAGTTACTTGGCCGAATTCTATTGCATCGCTTTGAATAACTCGTTGTCTATATTATTGGATGGAATAGTATTTTTGAAGGATGTAATAAAGCCCTGGTAGCATGAATATTCGATAGAGTAATTCTATCGTCGTGGAGCCTTTATGACACGGTGTACTTTAGCGAAAATCTACCACTTGATTAACCTGCTGAATCTGCTTAATTTGAATTTAAAGATTTATTTCTAATTATTAAAAAATATTAATTTTTCTTAAAACGTCTACGACAAATAAATCTTACAATCAATAATAAAATAAGGACAGAATTTTATTTTATTTATTTATAACTTTTTTTTACTCTTTAAATCGTAAACAATTTTGTCTTCGGTCTATAGCTTGTGTTCCTTTTCTTTCTTTAAGCACATTTTACAGGAACCAAGATTTAGCTTGTTTTCAAAATAAACCTTGATGTCATCACAAAACAAACTTTATTTTGACTTACAATCAAGCGCTAATTGCGTTCGACTCTGTGATGCTTTTCAAATTTTGATTTTGCTTAGCACCCCGTTTTTCTTTCTCATTATGTATAATCTGCAATAAATTCTTCAAAGATTTCTTAATTTCTTCACCGAACATTTTCAAACAATTCTGAGTCGCATCATACAATGAATTACTGTTATTAGCAGTACTAAATGCAAACTCATTAAACGCATCGTTCAATTCTTGATCAGGACCATTAAAGAAATAATTACTGTGCAAAGGCAAACCTCTCAGTTCAAGACTTCCAGCAGGAGGCAATTTTGTCAGTTGTTCTTTGTAAACTAATTCAAACGATCCTGTGCTAGCTTTATTATTACGCGTATGATCAATCACAACTAAAAAAAAATAGTTATTTACGTAACAAGTTATGAAAAGACATTATATTCTTCATTCCGTCGAAAAATGAAATTTTGTTCTCAAAATACGTTTTTTCATAACAAGTGACGAAAAGTCGCATTTTACGTAACTAGTAATGATATTTTTTATATAACTAGTGATGTAATAGATGTCATTAAATAACGGAATGAGGAAAAATATTCTTTTACAATGATTTTGTTTTACCTTTGATGACATCTTCAAGCACTTTGGGACACATCCTTGCCGTGACTGGTGTTGAAGCAAACAAGGCCGGATTCGAATTAATCTCTAATAACCAAGGTTGAAAATCTTCAGTCAACATAAAATCAGCTCCATACAATTCAAAACAATTTTTTCTCACAACCATTTTATCTTGATGCATCATAACAGCTGCTGTTATACTTTGTTTCATTCCAGGATAAACAATTTCATCAAACGCTTTTGGATAACCAATATTTGCTAAATATCTTTGAAAATCAGTCGAATCCCACATGTTATAACTGGGCAATGCTGTATCTACAGACGTATTTTTGTATTTGCATTGAACCGAATTGTTTGTCAAGTGAATAGATTCGTGAAGTTTTCGAAGATTGTAGGTTTGTGAGCTAAAACGCAAGTAGCACTCTCTGTAAATTTGGAAATTGCGTAATTGGGTAAAGAGGGTAATTGAGGAATTACTTGTACATCCAGATTGTTAAAGGATTGCAATTGCTAATCAGGAACCATTGGCGGATGTCGAATTTTGTGTTGTAGATAAGCAAAGGGCGTTCTAAAAATTGATAAAATTAAATTCGATTTAGTAAAAAAGAAATTTGAGTTGCTAGAATATTAATACCTGGAAATAATGAAAAAATATTTTACATCGAATTAATTAGATTTGAACAAAGCGTGTGACCGCAATGAAAATTCTAAATTGTGTTTCTGGAAGTAACAAACGTACTCTCGACCCAAGTTTCTATGGCCACTCTGACTTAAATCGTAAATCTTTACATAACAGATCTCCTGGTGCGGTGCCAATTGGAATTATCATGTACTTTAGTTGGACTGGAGGTTTTTACGATTGTGCCACAGGTAGATCCCAGATCCCACAATCGTAAAAATCCTCAGGTCAACTAAAGTACATGATAATTGCAATTGGCACCGCAGCTGGAGATCTATTATGTAAAGATTTACGATTTAAGTCAAAGTGGCCATAGGAACTTGGGTCGAGTATACAAAGCATTGTAAGATTCATGAGATCAAGTCCAAAGTCCAAGTAAATGTTATACAAGAGGTATATAATATCTTATAATATCTCTCGCAGCTTATAGGTTGAATTTTATACAAAGTAGCCAATACTTTGTTTCAAAATTATGGATGGCAAAAAGAGTTAACAAATCAAGACAATTTCGGGAGATAATGGCGTCTGAGTGACAATAACGGAGAGGGGGTTTAGGGAAAAAAGCTGATAAGAGTCTTAAAAGACACTTAAGTTCAAATTTTTTTTACTAGGGGAGCTTAGGTGAATGCTATAATATGCTTCTAAATTTAGAAGATAAAAAAGAAAATTTTTTTTTTAAACAAATAGTTTCAGAAAAACTTGTAAATCGACGATTGAGAGGAAAAGAACACTACATTCAAAAGAAAAGGATAATAAAGCTAAATTCTAGAAAAATGAAAAATCTCTTAAATAATGTGAAAAACAATGTTTAAATGGAATAAAAAAACGACTGAAAATAGCAAAAATGCTTATTAGAAGAATTTGAAAAACGACGACATTAAGAATAAGAGTAGATACAAATTTTCAATTTTTTTCAGAGCTTCAAGAAGTAACAAAAAAGAGATTTAATTGAAAGTTTTGGAAGATCTGGGAAAACGTAGGTACTTTAATAAATGGTCGCCTCTAATTAGCATTTTTTTCAAGTTTTTTCGAATTAGACCGATTGACGTAATTTTTTTTTGAAAGGATTATATACTTTAAGGGTCAAAAAGGATATAAAAATGGGCTGGATTTTTTGAATTTGTTAGCAAAATTAAAAATTTTTGTGAAGAAATTTGATAATTAATATCTCCCAAAATATTTAAAGAGAATGCATATATGAGTATTTTGGTGGTTTTCAAGGTCATGAATTACGATTTTTATGTTAAAATAGGAAAACTTAAAATGGCGGATTTAATACTGATGAGTATAAAGATCAAAATGTTAATATCGTGGCTTCAGAAATGACTATTTTGCTTTATATTATGTATTATTTAATGCAAATGTTGCTAAACAGTAATTTTGCTTTTTTGTTTTTATCAGGGGTGTAACTTAAAATAATTGATACACAGGTTTTATTACGATTTTTATATTTTTTTATTTACGTGTGTTGAGGTTATTCCGAAGGCTTTTATTTCCGACAATTTCGGACAAAATAACATGAAACTATACTCTTCGGTGTTTTTCAGATCATTGATAACGATGTTATTATGAAAATTTTAAACTCAAAATGGTGAACCAAAGATAGCCAATTAGAAAAATAAAAATGCTGATGTTATGTACGTACTTGAAGCAATATTTGAGAAAAGAATCTGAAACTGGACAGTTGTTGTTTTTCAGGTCAATGATCACAATTTAGTGACAAAAAATGTATAAATTAAAATGGCAATTTTAATATGGTAGATTGTATAAATAAAAATGTAAACATTTTAGACAAAACTGGACAAAATAATATGAAAAGATACAGAGTTAATAACGATTCGTTAATAAAAAAAAATGTAATGGCGGATTTAATATGGCCGGCTGTAAAGATAAAGTGTTATTTTTTAGATAACATTGTGCTATTTTAATTATAAAATATTTTCGAACCATTATATTAAAGGGTTTTTCAATAAGGATGGGTCGATGTTAAAATGGAATAAAAGAAGCTGTGTGTGAGGTATTTAAAAAAATCTTTTTTTATATGAAAGGTCCATGCATGCCTTTATTTATGGAAAATAACATCGTTCAAATGTCTGTCGCGGCTTCTAACTGTGGCACAGATCCGAGTGGACCAATTTTGAATGACTCTGTCGCATAGATCGGGCTGAATTTGAGCGATGGCATCTGTCGATTGCGGCTGATTGGTATAGACCTGCGATTTACGAAAACCCCACAAAAAAATCTAGCGGGGTCAAATCGCACGATCTTGGTGGCCAATTCACGTCACCTTTGCGAGAAATAACTCTACCCTCAAATCTTTCATGCAGAACGTCCAGCGTGGCGTTTGCTGTATGGCACGTAGCCCCGTCCTGCTGGAACCACATGTCGTCTACCTCCATATCGTTTAATTTAGGGCAAAAGAAATCTGTTAGCATTGTTTTGTAGTGCTCGCCGTTGACGGTGATAGCCTCACCAACGTTATTTTCAAAAGAGTATGGACCAATGACGCCGCCGGCCTAAAATCCGCACCAAACAGTAACTTTTTGTGGATGCATTGCAACTTGCTGAACCTCGTGTGGGTTAGCGTCGTCCCATATACGGCAATTTTGATTGTTAACGTAGCCATTCATCCAAAAATGCGTCTCGTTACTAAGATGATTTTTCGACCAAATGTGGGTTTTTTTTCTAAACGGTTCGAAGCCCAGTCAGCGAACAAACGGCGTTGTCTATGGTCATTAACTTTAAGGTCCTAAGTTAATTCGATTTTGTACGGGTGTAATCCCAAATCCCGACGCAAAATTCGCCAAACTGATGTCTGCCAAAGGCCGAGTTCTTGTGCACGACCAAGAATTGACTGCCTCGGGTTTTGCTGTACACTTTCATGTACGGCAGCAATATTTTCGGCCGATCTAGCATTTCTTTGACGACGGGGTGTTGGCTGATTGCTTACCGAACCCATTGTTTCACATTTGGTCACCAAACAATGAAGAGTCGATTTTGAAAGGTGGTTTCCATAAAATGGGCACAACGAGCGCAATCTTCGAACTAACGAACAGTTATTTTGATAATAAAGTTTTATCATTTGGACGTGTTGCTCAATTGTGTAATTTGCCATGGTAATTTGGCATCAGTGACTGAACAATAAACACCAAATTACACAGACGCTACCAAAAAAACATGGCCGCCACAGGATGCCAACATGAACCCATTGAAAAACCCTTTATAAACAGATTTTAAATATTGGAAACAAAATTAGTATTTAGCTCTACAAAAAAAAAATTTGCACACGGTAGAACTATAGATTTTATCAAATGTAGGGACGTAGCGTCTCTTTATTGGCCATTTTTGCCAAAAATATTATAAAGCAAAAGCTAATAAATAAATTTTCGTTGTTTTAAACTTAAGGCAGTGACTTAATTAAAACAAACAAAAAAATACGTATTATTATAACAATAAATTTTCTCTTTGCCACTTTGTTCTTAATTTTTTATATTAGTTATACATATTTTTATAACAAAATTGTTATGAGTGATCTGAAAAACATCTAAGTGTTTAGTTTTATGTTATTTTGTCCAATATTGTCCAAAATTCTAACATCTTTATATTGTTTATAGTCGAGTTTATAGTAGACGAAAAGTTAGGACTGCCATTTTGATTTTTTTATTTTTATTACAAATTTGTAATCAGCGATTTCATCAACAAATAAGTGTACAATTTCCTACGATTTCGTTAAACAATATACGAACTGTGATGATTCGCCATTTTTAATTTTTTAATTTTGACATTAAAATCGTAATTAGTGCCTTTTAACACTCCTAAGTACTCGTTTTATTTTTTGTGAAATATTTTCTAAGATATTAATTTTGCAAATAAATTGTTCCTAACAGTTGTTAATTTTGGTAACAATAAATTCAATAAATGTTTAGCGGTCAGATTGTTAAAGTTACTTTTGATCTCCATATCTTATCTAACGTTAAAAAAAATGTTAATTGGTCTATTTGTCTAAAGTACGAAATTTTGAATTTTTTGCGACAAAAAAGCAACCAACTTTAAGATTAATTCTTTCCAGCTTGGAAAAAAGCTAAATATGGCGCTAATTGCTTTATTTAAAAAAAATTAAATGTTGCGCATATTTATTTTAGATAAATATTTTAGATAAATTTAATATTAATTTGTAAAGTATGAGTGTTGTATGCAAGCATAATAAAGACCTGGCGCTCATATGTTTACTGAATTAAAACAAAAATTTATTCTCTTGCTTTATTCTTCCTGTATTTTCAAAAATTCAACGTTTTTGCCTACCAGCAAGTGTTTTGCTCTCTCACACACATTTAACCTGTGTATTATACTATCTCTCTCTCTCTTATACTATGTTGTCACCGCAGCTCGCTTCGGCAACGTATACGCGAGGCTCGATCCAGTCTTATTATTAGATCTACAGTTGTTACAAATCGGCATACTGGTACTTGACCGATATTTTAAACACTCGTTCATATCTATGCTTACCTATATATTTTTGAATGATATACCGAGTGTTGCAGTTTTGTTTAACAATTTTCAAAACATACTGCAGCGTCCGACACATATGAATCCCTCTTCCTCTACTACTAGCAGTCGGTTTCAAAATCCAAATATTCATAATTCCGTCCATGTCTAAATACGGATAGAAACTCCTCAAATTGTTTAAAATATAATTCGATTTTCGTACTAACGAATCTTCAGTTTCATTCTCGTCTGTCTTAATAAAATGATTACTATAATGCACAATTTTGTAAAAATATTCTAAGAATTGCGCCCATTCGTTTTCTTTTGCTTCATGAATTTGGACATCTATATCTTCATGTCTGCATTTTTTTATAAACTTACAACACTCATTTAGAGCAAAATCAAAAGTTTCCAATGGGATTTTTCCACTTGGACTTAACAGCTTCATTTCTTTAGTCATATTGACTTTTACAACCCATTTTAGAAGAGACATTGCTGCTGTTATATTAAAATCGTCTATAAAACTTTTTAGTTCGCCATTTTTTCCTAAACTGTACGATCTTGGGTGGTTTAATTTCGAAACGTTTGATTTTTGGTACCAATAAGAGTTCTTACTAGCATCACACAACCCTTGTTTATTCGTATATGAAAAAATATCTCGTTTTAATTTATTTATCATTGTTAGTTTGATTTTATCTGGATTTTCTTTAAATGCATCATCGCTTGTCCCCCAGTAGAAATCCACTTGGTATCCTCCTAGTAATTTCGATTTAATTAATTGTTTACAAAGGGTTGTTAAATCATCTCGGCGCATTAATGGTAACAATTCGTTGATTGAATAGTTTTGGTAACGTTTCAATTCATCGTTTAAATGGTCCTTGTATGAGTGGTGGAATTTTTCGACCCAACCTCTTTCAAGTAGAGCTTTTCGAATTGGAGCGTAGAGACCTCGAACTGTGAAGGTTTTTCGCTCTCGGATTGCTTTTTGAACCTCATCTTTTAGTTGCTTTAGAGGGTCTACACAAAGATTACTGAAACGAGTTGTGAGTCTTTTACCCGAAGAACTCGATTTAAGAGTGAGGGCGTGGTGAGTGGACGAACAGAATCTTCTAAAAATTTACAAAAGAAAAATGGATATTTAAGCTATGTGAAACTATGTGAAACAATTGTTCATAGATTGATTATCATTGCTCACCAATTTTTTTGATTGCCCATTTTGTAAAATGAAATATGGGGCCATTTGCACATTTTGTTCGCCAATTTCAACTTTACAAAATTTTCTTTTACAAAAAATAATAGTAATTGATTGCCTATAATTGTTCACACATTAAATTTGAGTTTACTATTACTATAAAAAAGAAAATTTCGGGAACTATCATCTTCTTTTGTTTAAGTGTTCTAAATTTATATTATGTAGAGTGGTGGTCACAGAAAAATGGGAAACTAAATTTGAAAACGTTTTCTCAAAATTTAAAAATATTAGCATAGAAGATGTCTCAAAATTTGAGGATCTAATTGATATACCAGGACACTCAGTATCATTTATTTTCTTTAAATTTGTCATTGTCAGTGTGGTTACGAGTATATGATGCAGTTTTAAGGCAGATTTCCAAAGTCAAAATGTTTTTTCTCTCAAGGTGTCCCACTTTTCTATGGCCGCGATTATACTACAATATTAACAATCCAAAATTTAAAATGATGACATAAACTCATTCGTATGTAGCCGCGGATATACCTAATAGACGAGTCTATAAATTTTATTATAAGAAAAAAATGTTGGCCGTTTTATTTTTTTTATTTTTGTATGTATATTAGGTTAAGTAAGCTGAATCTTTTTTTTCTGTTAAATTTTTGCTTTTGTCAACTAGTTGAGGGCCAAAATTTTTCAAAATTTTAAAATGAAAAATATTTGAGGTTTTGAAAATGAACTAGTGAGTTCCAAGCTACTTGACAAAAATAAAAATTTAAGAGAGAAAGAAAGAAAATAGTTCTCCAATATTACAATAACTTTTTTATTGTTTAACCAAAAAGATTTGCAATTATTTATGAAAAAGGAGACGAGAAATTTAATTTTGACAGATAAAATGTGAAGAGGGCTTCCGAATTTTTTTAATATACAGAATGTTTTTTAAGTTATTTAGAAATTTTTGATAAAAGTTAGTTCTCGTCGAAACGATGCTACAAACCTAAATTTGCTTTATACAAAAAAATGTTTATTGTTTTTGAGATATACGATGTAGAAGTTTTTGCTCAAAAACATTATTGTTATACCTGTATCGTCCATCTCAGAAATAAAGAAAATCTATTTAAACAATTTTTTTAGGAAGTAGTTGTCTTAAAACCAGCAATAATTTCGATGTAAAATTGAGATGACGGATTTACCATTGTTCTAACGAGGACTATCAGAATTTCTGCGCATAATTTAATTACACCCTGTATATAAAAAAATTGCTATAATATATAGTGTCTCATACAAAAACCATTTAAAAATTTTTTTTTTGACTGTATATTTTGAAAGCTAAAAATTTATATCAGAACAATTAGCACCGCCATATTGACCGCTGTGTAGTGATTAATTTGTTTAATACAGTGTGTCAATTTTAAAAGTTGCAATCGGCAATATCTCTAGAATTGAAAAAGTTATTGAGAATCACTTAAAACCGTTTCGGTGGTTGCTAGGAGGAATCAAAATGACATGGTAAGTGACACACCCCCACCCACCCTTTAAGCCACAGCCACCCCAACTTGAAAATTTTAAATGGCACTACCCTACTTGTGATACATCGTTGGAAAGCTCGTAACAAACGCTTTTCAAAAATGTTATGCAAAAGCCTATTTGACAAAGTCATTTTCCAAATACTCGAAAAGAAAACTTTAAATTTTCATTTGTGTTATGCAATGTCCTAAAGGAAAAAGTGACGTTATTGACAAAATACACAACCAAAAATATGATTTAAATCCTAAAGACTACGTTTCTTTTTTTGTGATTTTTTTGTGTTCTGAATCTTATCAAAATGACAATACATTATGGTTTTTGCACTCCTATGTTTATTGGGTTTAGATTATAATGTATCTGTTTTTGTAGATTTATACATTTCATTTAATAAATGTTACCTGGTAACGATATTGTAAATTGTCAAAAATTGACAATGGTTTATAGTACGGCAGAGCGTGTTGAATTGATATTTATTTACGGTTCTGAAAATTGTTGTGCTCTTCGAACAGCGGCAGTGTTCAACAATAAATACCCAGAAAAACATGTCAGTCATGCGTACGTTCAGAAGTTAGTCGCCAAATTTAAGGAAACGGGATCTGTTAAGAATAAAAAAAGAAGTCAACCAAGAGTACTCAGTGTGGAAACCCAAATTGAAGTACTTGGACAATATGCTATAAATCCAAAAATGTCAATTCGTCACGCAGCTAGGGAAACTGGATTATCACACGAATCAGTACGAAAGGTATTGAAACTTCATAAATTTTATCCTTATAAGATGCAAATTCTCCAAGAACTTGGCGATAACGACCCGGATCGGCGCATTGAATTTTGTGAATTGGTTACTGAAAAATGCATTACCGAACCATTATTCGTAAAAAACATTTGTTTTTCGAATGAATGTTCGTTTTATTTAAATGGAAACGTAAATAAACAAAACTGCAGGTATTGGAGTGATGTAAACCCTCACATATTTAGAAAGGGACATACGCAGTATCCACAAAAACTAAATGTTTGGGCTGGGATACTAGGAGATGCCATTATTGGACCTCTGTTTATTGATGGCGATTTGAACGGCGAACAATACGCTAATATGCTGGAGACAACCATAGAGCCTCTTATAGTTCAGGAGTTTGAAAATCAATTGGACGAATTGGAAAATCCAGGATTAAATGAACATCTACTGCATTTTCAACAAGATGGAGCACCTCCACACTATGTACTTACAGTTAGGCAATGGTTGGATAACCACTACCCAGATCAATGGATTGGGAGGAGAGGACCTATTGAATGGCCTCCTAGGTCACCAGATCTTACACCACTGGATTTTTTTTTATGGGGCCATTTAAAGTCTGTGGTTTATAAAACAAAAGTAGACTCACTTGAACAATTGAGACAAAGAATCATTCACGAGTGTCGAGCGATTCACAGAGAAACTTTTCAAAAAGTTCGTGAAGAATTTCAAAACAGGCTCTATTTTTGTTTAGCAAACAACGGAAATCATTTTCAGCATTTATTATAGCATTTAATAAAATTTAATCACTTGGGCAATGTTTTATTTTAGTTTCGATTAGAGTTTATTTACTACAGCGAATAACAAAAATGAAAATTTAAAGTCTTTTTTTTTCGAGTTGGAAAAATGACTTTGTCAAATAGGCTTTTGCATAACATTTTTGGAAAGCGTTTGTTATGAGCTTTCCAACGATGTATCACAAGTAGGGTAGTGCCATTTAAAATTTTCAAGTTGGGGTGGCTGTGGCTTAAAGGGTGGGTGGGGGTGCGTCACTTACCATGTCATTTTGATTCCCCCTGGCAACCACCGAAACGGTTTTAAGTGATTCTCAATAACTCTTTCAATTCTAGAGATATTGCCGATTGCAACTTTTAAAATTGACACACTGTATACAGGATGAGTTTAAAATGGGGGAAAAGATGTGCAGTACGTTGAAGAAGACTGTTAATAGAGCCCCGAAAAAATATTTAAAAAATTCTTACTCTTTCATTTTTCTAGATGAAGATGATCAAAAGGTGAAATTGAGGATTTAACGTTTTTGTTTTTTTTTTATATATTTTGAAAGTTACTTAAAGTGTTTTATAATCTTTTGTACCTCCTAGATTATAGTATGGCAAAATTATTTTCAAAAATTGCTTAGTAACTGTCAAATTTATATTTTAAAAGTGTTCAATCGATATTATTTTTTTTATAACTTTTCTTGACGTTATAACAAATTGCTAGCGACGTTGCCAAATTGTTAAAATTATTTTTTATGGTGCAAACATTTTTTAAGTATTTTTTCGGAACTTTATTATCAGTGCTGTACAACATACTTTAAAGTTTTTTTCGCTATTTTGTACTCATCCTGTATTTTGATAATTTTTTGAAACATGTTTGAACTTTGGATTTGACCTCATAAATATTTTTCTAAATATAATAATTCGATATAATAATCGATAAAATATCATTCATCAAAGAGAAATTTGTAATTGGCAGACAAAATGTTTTCACGTTTTGTGAAGATAGCCCCCATTGTTTTTTATGTCTTGTTTTCTATTTGAGGATAATCAGAATTAATTAGTAGGCACTTTTGGACATTGATTTGCAATTATTTTTGACAAGGCAGAGCAGCAGAAACTTTATTTTAACGAAGAAAATGTGAAGATGAATTCAAAAATTTTCTTTTTTTATATTTTTGATTTTTTTTTTGTATAATAATGATCAATTAAATTTAATGAGTGGGCAATAATGGGCAACTGATAAACTATTATTAACAAAAAAGAAATTTATAAATTTGTAAATAACGGACAAAATGTCTTTGCATTGTGTGAAAGTTGCCTTCCCAGTTTTATTTTTTATATAAATTTTAGAAGTGGACATTTTGAGACATATGGCAAAGAAAGAAATAGTCAAGGCGGGAGGACGTATGTATGCATTGTTCATGGACTTCAAAAAAGCTTTTGACAGTGTGAATAGGGAAAAATTATGGCAGTATCTTAGAGAGAAAGGGGTGTGTAAGTGGTTGGTAAGCAAGATGGAGGAAATTTACGAGGAAACTATTAACCAAGTAAAAGTGGGCGAAGAAGTAAGTGAATGTTTTTGGACAAATAAAGGTGTAAGACAAGGCTGCCCATTAAGTCCTGCACTATTTTTAGCATATATGGGAGATGTGGATGAAGTTTTAAGTAGAGCGCAAGTAGGAGCGACAGTTGTAGGCAGAGAGAAAGTGTGGTCCCTGGCGTTTGCAGATGATTTAGTAATTGTAGCAAAGAGCAAGAGTGAAATCAAAGAAATGATAAAAGTTATGGAAAGATATGTAAGAAACAAAAAACTACAAGTTAATGTAGATAAAACAAAAATGATGGTGTTTGGAAAGAAAGTAAGAATTGAAAAAGAAGGTGAATGGAAATGGGAAGGAAAAAATATAGAACAAGTGAAAGAGTTGAAATATTTGGGATATGTATTAAATAGTATTATGACAAATAAAGGAAGTAGTCAAAAAAGCAAACAAAGTAATGGGAAGTGTCTGGAGTTTGGGAGAACGTAAATTTGGTGAAAATTTTAAAAGAAGAATGATGATGTTTGACAGTTTGGTGAAAAGCATCGTAATGTATGGAGCAGAAGTATGGGGATGGAAGGAATATGAAGAAATTGAGCGTGTGCAAGAAAAGTATATAAAATGGGTTTTAGGTATAAATAAACAAACGCCAGGGTACATAGTAAGAGAAGATAGTAAGATAGAAAAGTTGAGAGTAGAAACAGGAAAAAGAGCGGTGAGATTCGAGGAAAATTTAAGAATGCGACAAGAATGCAAAATACTGCGACAATGCTGGGCTGAAATTAAAAGAGCAAGTGGAAATGTCAGGTGGATAGAATGAGAGGACTACTATGAGAAAAAGGGGTATGCGTGTGTAGAAATTGAAAGATTGAGAGAAGAAGGAAGAAAAATGGGAGAAGAACTAAAACAAAGAAATGCTGACATAGATAAAATGGAAAGAATTGCGGGTATAAAAGAATCAAGGTATAATCCCAAATATGCTCTGATTGCTACCACCGAACTGCCAAAATATTTAGATAAAATGAAAAGTAAAAATCAAAAAATGGTTGCAAGATTCAGATGCGGGAATGAAGAAAGGGAAAATGAGTTTTGGAAAGAAGATTGGGAAAGAATGTGCAGACTATGTAGAGAAGAAAGAAAGACGTTAGAACATTGTTTGTCAGAGTGTGCAGAGTTAAAAATGTGTGAGTATGGAAGAATAAAAGTCCTAAGC
Source organism: Tribolium confusum (assembly GCA_029207805.1). Taxonomy (NCBI): domain Eukaryota; kingdom Metazoa; phylum Arthropoda; class Insecta; order Coleoptera; family Tenebrionidae; genus Tribolium; species Tribolium confusum. Next base: position 7,851,603 of record JALGAY010000004.1, read on the forward strand.
GAAAATGGAGAAGGGAAAGAATGGATGAAAGAAGTCACGTGTGCCAGGAGAAGAATGGAGAATTAAAATTTTTATTTATATATTTAGTTTGTCATATTTTTGATAATTTGTGTTAATTTTCGCTTTTGGTTTGTTTGTTGTACCTAAGTAGGACTGTAAAGCCAATTAGGCAATAAACACATTTAAGTAAGTAGAAGTGGACAATCAAAATTAATTAGTAAGCAATCGATTTGCAATTATTTATGACAAAGGAAAGCAGTAAAAATTTTATTTTGGCGAACAAAATGTGAAGATGGTTTTCGAATTTTTGTTTAAATATATATTTTCTTTTTTATTATAATGGTCAATCAAACTTAAGAATGAGCAACATTGGGCTATCAATAAACTATTATTCTCAATAGAAAAATTTATAAATTTGTAATTGACTGACAGTTTATGTATTTTATAATTTTTTCTGAGAATAGATAATTAGAATTAACTAGTGGACAATCTTGGGCTTTGATTTGCAATTATTTTTGACAAGGGAGAACAGAAATCTACTTTGAGAGGCAAAATGTGAAGATGACCTCTTGTTTTCCACTTTTTTTTATACAAAAATGGACAATCAATATGATTTGATGGGCAATAATGACCAATCATTAGGTATTTCTGAACACTGTTATTATTCTTTTTTCTCAATTTTTGTAGACCTAAGTTCTACAGGTTTTAAACTTTTAATAATATATAATTAATTAAATTAATATTTGGAGGGATAAATTTATAAAAAAAATTACCTGACACTGTTTGCTTTCGCCAAACTATTACTACTTGCCGAAAAATTTCTCAAACTAGCTTGTTTCTTCAAGTTATTACTATTTTGGTTATTTTTATTTGTGTTGTTCGAACTATTCTTATTTATGTTATTCGCAGTATTTTTATTTGCGTTATTTGAATTAGTTTTATTTGCATTACTCGGGGCTGGTTTTTGTGGCGACTGCTCAACATTTTGAGGTTTTTTAAAGAATTCCTTGTTTTTTGGTTGAAGCATAGCCGAGGGGATTTCTTCTAATTTTGCTTTGGTAATTGGTACTTCGTGTATTTGCTTTTGGAAGTTTTTGATTATATTTGCAAGTTCTTGAGTCACCTGACATTCAAAATTAGGACAAAAAAAGGAATAACACTGAGGGATACCTTTTGGAATGTTAAATTTTCGCTATTTGGGAGTTCAGATATTGGTTCAGTTACCGTATCTTCGTCATTTGGCTCTGGTTCAATTCGTTTATAAATTTCGGTTATGGTGTCTTTAGGTGGAGGCTTTGCTACATTTTGGGGAGGCAATTTTTTAGCGGATGGGACTGCAGCTTTTGGCCTTTCAGGAGACAAATTTCTAGTGTCTTTAGGAGTTTGGGGATTTGATCCAATCTATAATTATAGAAATCAAAAAAGAGAAACTTTTGGTTTATTTTTGGTACTTTTTGATATTGCACTTGTTCTTTATTATCCACTTGAACTGGTTTTCCAATACCAATCTAAAATTTTCAAAAAATTTTTATAATTTTTTCCAAAAACTGATTTTACCATTTTGTGAATTACAAGACCAGGAACATTTTTTTGAGTGTTAGTGGTACCATCTTTGACAGTTTCGTTAGTAGAAACTACACTATTATTCTTGTTATGAGGACATGTTTTGTAGAGCATTGGTGTTGCAGTATTTTTTTGACTAAAATTTTGGTTCACACTGACATGACTACAAGGTTTCTGAAACGTTACATTAGGGATGTTTTTGGCAAAATTTCCAGAAGCTTTAGCTTGATTTTTACTGATTTGACTCATATTTGAGCGATTTTTGCTCATGTGAGGACATTTTTTTTGGACGTTTGAGACAGTCTAAAAAATTAATTTGAGAATTCTCAAAATTGCTACTTTTGGTACCTTTTGAAAATAAATGGGAGAATTTTGATTTGTGGATTTAATGGTTCCGCTTGAAGATAGAACTTGTTGATTATGACCACATTTTTTCACAACTGGCTAAAATTTTAAAAAATTTAGTAAAATTTTTTTTTGCTCGTTTACTTACTTTTTGTAATGTCTGATTATTACGCATACTGAACAATTTAATGATAAACAAATAATTTTGATAATGAGTGATTAAAAACACCTTACAATTTTGACATAATCTTATGTCGCTAAATGACAACCTCTGTCAAATTTATTTTTGGGAAATGACTAGATCTGAAGATAAAAAAGAAATGACGTTTTATCAGGAAGGAACTCTCATCAGTACAGCACATTTTAAAGGTTTTGAATCAGTTCAAAACGGTTCAGGACGAAACTGAGCATGCATTTTCTTTCTAATTTTAATTTTGGTTTTTCAAAGTTTTATTTATAAATGCAGTCTTGGAAAGCATGATCTCTCTCTACTACGGTACATAAGCTACATTTTAGAAGAGTTATTATTTATAAAATAGCGGAAATATTTGGTAGAGAAAGCTTGGACATGTTTATTTAATGCTCTCATATTGATTTTTTTTTCAAAAGTTTTTTTTTGTTTCTCTACCCCATAGAATAAGCTTTTTTCGAAAGAATCAATAAAGCTGTGATAGCATAGATATTTGACAGAGAGTCTTATCATAACTCATTGGAATGGTTAACCTGTGTGATAGAGCAAAAATTTTAGGGTCTTAAACGGTTTTCAAAATTTTACAAAATATTCAAATGTTTCTTCAAATAATTTTGCAACAAATAATAACTTTGTTTTAAGAAGTTCTGTTTAGTTGATTACATTAAAAACAGAATTCTTAGATCTATATGAAGGTTTTTAACAAATGATCAAAACGTATTCGGTATTCAATAAATTAAATAACCAAAGAAAAATTAAACACGTTTAAAAATATAGTTTTATAAATAAATTAGATTTGAAAAAAGGATGACCGTCAGAAAATTTTTAAAAATTTTAACAAGCACACAAAGAAACGTAAAATTTATGAAATCGAGTCCAAAGTTCAAACGTGTTTATGCTATAAGCGACTTCCCTCGTCGTTTATAGCCAGGAATATCTTGTTTTTACACGAAAGGAGGAAATAAATCATGGAGGTAGAGGCGTCGTCTTGTCGATGAAAGTCGGGTTTGATGGAATTTCAAGAGTGCCAACCTAAGTGACAAAAATTGAAGATACCTTCTTGTGTTGTGCGAACCAAGTGCTTTCTTTTCTTCCCCAATAATTTGTAAGAAATGTGATTTGTAAGTAATTTATAAATGTAATTTTGAAAGGAGAACTAAAACACGATTTTATAAAATTAAACTTTATTTTAGTAAACAGAATAAAATTTTCAAGCTAAAACAGTTTTAAAGCGGCAATTAGGTACTCGATTAGCTTCAATAAACTATAAAAAGCTAACATGAATAGAATTAATTTTTAATTTGTGGCAGTAAATTTCTCTTATCTAAATGAAAACAATCACTCGACTTGCAGGAATTTTTATTAGGATCATGTGGTGCACCAACATTTTTACCCTTTAAAATACTAGCAGTTTCCCGTTCCCAACTACAATTTTCCTTTTTAATTTCATGATTCCTCGACGCCCATTCGTTGAATATTCCCAAATAACTACTAGCTTTCACTTCGACTTCAATGTTTTCTTTTGCGTTTGGTTTTCTAGAGATAAAATTTACTCGATTAATTTTACTTTTACAAGAGTCTCGTTTTCTAGATACCCTCTCACGTTTACTCCTATCACCTTTTTTCTTCACCGCTTCAGATTTCGGCACTTTCAGCGAGTCCATATTTACAATTTTAGGACTCTTTACCGACTTACTCAAATCATCTATCAGATCTTCAATCACTGGACCTTTATACGCACCCGGACTTAATTTCGGTAAATTTGTTGGCGCTGTTAGACTTCTCTTCAAATCAGCTTTTACGAATTCATGTTTTCGGTTCAGCCACAATTGAGCGTTGTTATCAAACTCTTTCGGTTTGGCTGTTGGTGCTTTCAGTTTGTGTTTGGTTTTGAAAATTCGACGACCACGAACTGATAGATTCATTCCTAAATATGGAGGAACTCTTGGCAGAGTTTGCCGGTAGATTAGGTCAAAAAGACCGGTGTCTGCAGTCGGGTCACGTCTTCGGTCAATCACAACTAAAAATTTCTTTGAAAATGTAATCTGTACAAATCCGTTGGGGTAAAATTTACGGCTGAATCAGAAAGTTTGTGAACCGAGCTCGAAGAGCAAGTCAAATGCAGTAGCGAGGTCGTGAAGGCCTCAACGGACGTGTATTGCATATACAATATTTTGTGTTATACAGGCTTTCTCAACGCAACGGTTCGAAAAAGCTCTATAACTTTATAACTTAGGACCGTTGGGACAGCCTGTATCTCTATAATTTATTAATTTTACTTTGAAATTTTATTACAGACAAATAACCAAAATTAAATTTAAAAAACGTCGGAGATAAAGTTTGTCAAAATAAAAAAAATTAGATTTGTGTTACTACAGATATTTTTAAGTGTTTTTAGGTAAAGAAATTCTTATGGGCTTGTCATATCATTTCGACTGTTAAGACTCTCTTTACCTCCTAAGGACAGACCGCTTCTGTAGCAAACAAAAACACTAAACTAGATTTTATCACCTTTGACGATATCTTCCATACATTGTGGGCACATCCTACTTGTAACACTTGTAGATGAAGACAGGTCTGGACTACAATTAATTTCGATTAACCACGGCTTAAAATCATCCGAAATCATAAAATCTGCTCCATATACTTCAAAAGTATTTTGTCTTCGATCCATTACATCTTGACTTGCTAACATAGCACAAACTATACCTTCACGAATTCCTGGTAAAATCACTTCCGACCATTTTTCTTTCGCTCCGATTTGTTTCAAATACGTTTGGAAAGTTTGACAGTCCCACATGTTGTCATTAGGTAAGGCTTTATCTCGTTGTTCTACGTTTGTGTATTTGCATTGGACGGCATGGTTGGTGAGATGGAGTGATTCATGGAAATTGTCCAAAGTGAAAATTTGGCTACTGAATCTTAGATAATTCTCGCGGTACATCCAGATTGTCAAGGGTTGGACGTTTGAAACTATGAACCATTGGCGAATATCGAATTTCGTTTTATGGATAAGCAAGGGTTTTTCTGAAACAAAAAACAATAAAATAAAAAAAAATTAAATGCAAAAATAATCTTTAAATTCACTATAATTTCAACTTTGACCTCAAATAACTTTTAAAAATATTTGTTTATCACAAAATGATAACAAATAAAAACGAATGACAATGAATAACTACATACAGAAAACCAAATAAAATCTCTAGAAATTGAAGTAGGAAAATATTTAGTTAGGGCTTCTTGGACATGAGAAATTGTTTAAATAACGACTTTTTAACGCTCATTTTCTTAATTTTCGGAGACTTAACTATATAAACGACATAACTACATAAATAATAACTCACCTATATATTTCTGAACAACATACTTCAGTTTCAAATTCATGACTTTTTCCACATCTGCTATAGTTTTAATCAACTGAATCCCTCTTCCCCTGCATTTATTTCCAGGTTTCAGGATCCAAATATTTTTCATACCATCCATGCTGAATTCCGGCCAGAATTTGCTAAGCTCGTTTAAAATATTTTTTGCCTTGATGTAATACATGGTTAAGGGATGGTCAATTGAAGTATCAAACAGGACATTTTTATGCATAACCGAATAATAATTGGACAAGAACATTTCCCATTCATGATCCCAAACTCTGGGATACTCCTTATCAATATCCATATGTTTCTGGCACTCAATAAATTCATTACAACGATCGATGGCAAATTGAAGGGTATTTAACGGAACTTGCCCATCAGGTGATTGTATTCCGAATTTATTCTCAGTGTCGTATTTATGAACCATCCATTTTAAAAGTCCCATGCAAGCTGTGGTGCGAAAATCTTCGACGAAATTATTAAAATGATCTGGAAAACCTTCAAAGACATTTTTATTATTATAGTTATGGTATAATGTTCTAAATAATTAATCGGGATGAGATAGCAAGATGGGGACCTAGAGAAATTAAAGAACTTTTTGTTGTTCGCCTACGTTTCGAAATTAGTTATTATTTCTTCTTCAGGATTAAGCAACTGTTTAACACAAGTTTGAGCTTACTACTCTGTTGGTGGAGGTCATAGTGTAGTGTGTACTAAGAGTACCAAGTTTTAACTGTCTGTTGACTGAAGAAGCTCTGAAGAAGAAACAATAACTACTTTCGAAACGTTGGTCTTCAACAAAAAGTTTTTTTTTTAAGTCTCCATCTCGTTATCTCATCTCATTTTTTTTCTTTTTTTTTATTTATGAAACTTTCTACAAACCTAGAACATAGCAGCGTGGAAAATTAATTGAGGAAACTCCCGGTTCGCTGTACCAGTAGTGCTGTTGGAGAAGAAGCGCTAGGCCTTCCTTGGAGGCAAACAGTGATTTGCTGAATCTGTTCATAAGTTTGTAGCTGTTAGAGCGATGAAGGAGATCGGCTTGGTCTTTTCGCATGCTCCAGTAAAAATCGACGTCAAAATTTTGGAGCATGCGAGACATGATTGTTTTTTCACATTTTTCGATATAGGCTGATGGGGATTCCCAGTCGTGCTTAACGGGAAGATTGCTGACGAGATCATCGGAATTTGGGGCAGTTGATGATTTGGCTTTGGTGACTAAAGGCTCGTATTTTTCGACCCAGCTGCGTTTCAGCATTTCGCGACGGATTACGGGCCAGCCACCTAAATTTTCAAAAATGTTAGTTTAAACAGCAAACAGAAGAAAAGTTTGTTGGAATTGCAGTAGTTTGTTTGCAATTATCACTGTTTAGATCTTTTCATTCTCGTTAATGTTTAGTGATAAAGATCGCAGATAAGTTTTAGCAAATCATGAGTAAATTGCTTCAACTCTTGCGTGCAAGTTTACAAATAGGTATCAGTTCTAATCATCATGCAAATAAATGAATACTCCTGGTTGAGAGTCGCGCATTTTATATGCAAATCCGCAAATCGCAACACTCTGAAGGACAATATAAATAGGTATAAAGAAGTAGGCTAGCAGTTTGGTTTAGCAAGGAAGAGCGATTACATCAAGCGATTCTTTGAGTGATTTCTTTCTTAATAATCTTTCATTATTTTATAGACAACTACACGTTTTATGATTCAGGACGCAAATTTTTTTTTTTAAATACTAACGTATGCGTTAGGTAATTCCAGTGCTCTAGCTAACAAGACAAGCCTCCTGTGAATTTGTGCCTAAAACAAACTTGATGCACTGTAAAATTAGACCTGCTGCATTTAATTTAATATTATTTATAAATAAATAGTTTGTTTAAAAATTCAAGTTTTTAAATTGCGAGAAGTGAAATTGAAAAAGTGAAGTTTTTAAATTGCGAGTTTCAGAAGTGAAATTTAAATAAGTTTGGAAAGAATACAAAATGATTTGATTTTCTGAGCTCTACCATAAGAAGTCATTTAAGAAAAATGGAAGGTCATATTTGTTTTCTGTTTGGAAAAGGGCAAAAAGGCGTCAGCTGGAAGAAAAAGTTTTGAAAAAGCAAAGAAGTATTCCAAAAAAATCAAAAACGACGATTGGAATAAAAAAAAGAACTTAAAATTTTGACAACGATTAGTTGGAAAAAGGATTAAATTAAATTTTTGGAAGAAGTTGAAACAAGTTGGTTGGAAAAAAAACAAAGAAAATTTAAAAAATTGTGTTTGGGGAAAGAAAGAATTTGAGAAACCCGATTATTAGTAAAAGAAAATCTCAGAAAAAATTAAAAGAATCGGCAGAAAAAAAAGTTTCTAGAAGAACAAAGAATGTTTCTAGGCGACTGGTAGAAAAGAAAGAACTACTTAAAATTCTAGAAGGTGAAATATGTCGACCAAAAAAAAAAAAAGAAGAGTAATAGAAGCTGAAACAAGGTAGATATAACAAAAAGAAAAACAGAAGGAAGTCTTAGAAATTCAAGGAAAGAATAAAGAAGAATAAAAGAGAGAAGATCAAAAAATTTCTGGATGACTGGTAAAAATAGAAGTATTATTTAAAATTCTAGAAGACCGGAAGACAAAGAACAGCAAAAGAAGTTGAAACATGTTGGGTATAAGAAAAAGAAAAACAAAAGAAAGATTTGGAAATTTAAAAAAATAATTTAGAAGGACAAAAGACGTTTTTGGAAGAATCTAAGAAAAACGCGACAATTTGCAAAAGCAGAAAATTGAAGAAGTTGAAAAACATTTTCAGGAAGAAAAAGTATTAAGTTTTAACTTAATTGTAAAAAAAAAATACAATTTTTTTGCTATTGGTCACTGTAGCAGTAGTACTATGGTACTTCCAACCTCGTCTATAGTCTATTTAAATAATTTTGACCAGTAAAAGAATTGGAGTTTAGAAGGTGTCTTGTACTTTCAATAAACACGCGTTGAAAAGCTCTACATATTTTATTGTTTTACCGGTCAAAGTTAATTAAATAGACTTTAAGCATCTATTCTATCCGGTCAGAGCTCCTTACCTTTTATAGTGAACACTTTATGTTCTTTAACGGCAGTTTCAACAATTTTCCTTAACCGACTCAACCGTTCCGAGGTGATCGTACACTTATACTTATTCTCGATACAACTATTGGACCTTTTCATCCCTTCGGAGCTGCTCTCCGCCGTGATGGAATGCTTGGGTGAGGATGGGGCGCTGACGACTAACGGAGAGACCATGATGGCTTGGTGGACTTTTTCAGGCGGTTCGATCATTATTTGGCATGTCTTGGCGGATTTGATGACATGTGTCACAGCTCGCGTCTCCCTGGACAACTCTCGGAGGTTGCCCAGGGATTTCTCTCATCTGATCATTGGTGGAACGGGATTTGATGGGACAATCTATGAGCGAAATAAATTTTTCGTATAAGACAATCGATACTCACATTGAGTGGCAATGGTTGCGGTCGGAGGGCGACGAGCGAATGCAACAGTCTGGAGGAGATGGACGAATGGGGGCTCGGTGCCGCGTACCCCCAGACACCAAGGAAATGCACCTGATACCAACGTCTCTGGCAATTTCGAAGGCCAATTTAAATTCCATTAGGAATTAGTGCTCCAAGTGGCTATCATTAGACCAACAAATGGTACGAAAACGCACGTTTTAGATTATTTAGTGCGGTTTTATTAGGCACAAACACTTCAATTTTCGGTAATTATGGGCTTGGGAAGCAACAAGTTTCAAGGAATTAGAGAATTTATTAAAGGCATGCCAAAAAAAAAATATTTAATGGATGATTTTACATCACAAGATAATTCCTTCAACATCATTTATTAATATAGCTATTAATGTACCATTTTAAAGATACTTTCTCGCTAATGCTCGTTATTACTGTAAACTATCTTGATTATGACATCACTGTTTATTAAATAACTATTATTGGATCAGAACTCAAAAATCATGGGTTGGTTCCTGATGTTTTGTTCTATTTTTTTTGTTTTGGCCGCCTTGACCCGATGTAGTAATACATATTTAGGAATTAAGTGATTTATTGTCTTTGGATTACCGTTTATTTTCTTTGAATTAAAAGTTTGCCTCCTATTTATAGACTTACGAGCTGCTACTTTTAGAAATATGGCTTGATGTCACGAAAGCTTTTCGCAGATCAAAGAAAATTCCGTGATTGTTTATTACAGTTTCAAATTTAACATAACAATGTTGCGTTTTAAATCAATTTAAAAATCAAGATTAAATTTCTACAAATTTAAATTTAGCAGTGCCGGAAATTAAGAATATTTTTGGAGCTTGTAACTTCTAGAACGGTAAATGATAAATCTAGGTAAAATTTTGGCTGAACGTTTTGCTTTACTTTGGATCTCTACAAGCGAGGATAGGTTGTTTGCAGTAGTTTAATTTAGCGAAAGGGAGAGTGATTATTGTGGTCGAGTTATTGACAATTATTGAAGGCGATAGAAATGTAGTATCATTTTTGTTTTTTGAGTTCTTTTAGAAATTAATTTGTTATTTAACAGATATGAAGAAATTTGGAGGGAAATTTAGATAATTGTTTTCTTGTGTCTGACTGCAGGGAGAGTGTAAAAGCAGTTTTATTTAGTATTTTTTTTTTAAAAAAAAGAAGAATAAAGAAGGTTTTGTAAGAGTAAAAAAGATTCTGAATAAACATAAAAGTCTATAGAAAAGCTTTTGGAACAGACAAAATAGAAGAATTTGGGAAACGACGATTGATATAAAAACACGAGCAAAAAAATTTTAAAAGAATAAAAAAAATTCTCATAGAGTTTGAGAAACGTCGTTGTGAAGAACAAGAAAAATTTAGGAAACATCGTTTGGTGAAAACGATGCTAAAGTAGCTCCTAGGAACTAAAGAACGTCTGTCCGTTAGAAAAAAGAGAGGAAGAAAAGAAGGTAGAGCAAACAAAAATTCTAGAGTATTAAAGGCGGATTCTAGACAAGCTTGAACAAAGGCAGTAGCTAGAAACAAATGAGCTTAAGAATCGGCAATTGGTAGAAATAATAAGAACAGAAGTTTGAAAAACGATCTTTGGAAAAACGAGAAAAATTTTAGAAGCGACGTTTATTGATAAAGGAGCCAAGGAATATTTTAGGAACAGTTAAACAACGTAAGTTTTTAAGAAATTAAAGTCAAAAGAAAGTTTTGAAAGAGCAAGAAAAGAATCTACCTCTAATTTGAAAAACTCTAACTGTCTTTGGAAAAACAAGAAACAATTGTGGATCTACGTTTATTATTTATGGAGTCAACAAATATGATATAAAGAGTTGAAAAAAGAAGGTTTTTTAAAAACAGTCAAAAGAAAGTTCTGGAAGAGAACAGAAGAAGAATCTACGACTTTTATTAGTAAAGAACCTAAGAAATATTTTATAAAGATTTAAAAGCGTAGGTTTTGAAAAAAAAGGTCAAAAGTAAGACTGAAAAAGTGCGGAAGAAAAATTTTTTTGTGAAGCGACGCTTATTGATATAAAAGCGAAGGAATATTTTAGAAAGAGTTAAACAATGCAGGTTTTGAAAATATGAAGGTCAAAAGAAAGTTTTGGAAGAGAACAAAAAAATCTACTTACAGTTTGAAAAATAGTCTTTGGAAAAACAAAAAAAATTTGAGAAGCGACGTTTATTGGAAAAAGACAAAAAATATTTTATACGGAGGTAAAAGCGTAGGTTTTGAAGAAAAAAGGTCAAAAGTTTTAAAGAAATGAAATTCAAAAGAAAGTTTTGAAAGAGGACAGAGGAAGAATCTATCTACAGTTTGAAAAACGGTTTTTGTAAAAACAGAAAAAAATTGAGAAGTGACGTTAATTCGTAAAGGAGCCAAGAAATATCTTACAAAGAGTTGAACAACGTAAGTTTTTAATAACAGAAGGCCAAAAGAAAGTTCCGAAAAAATAAAGAAAAATTTTAAATGAATTTTAATAGCAAAATTTGGAAAAAACAGAAGAACTTAAAAATCAAGGATTGGTGAGAAAAGACGAGAAAAAGAAAGTCTGGAAAAATTTGAAAAACGTTGGCCGGAAAAAATAGAAGTACACAGAAAGATTCTAGATAATTAAATTTTTTTAGAAAATCTAGGAAAACATCGATTGGAAAAAAACTGTTAAAATTTTCTAAAAAAAATTGAAGAAAATTCTAGAAGATTCTGGTAAAACGACGATTAGAACAGAAAAAAAAGCTAAGGAAGAACTAGAAGAACAAGAGACGATTTTAAAGGAGCTTGAAAAACAGCAATCGAAAGAGAAAATAAGCAAACAAAAAAATGTTTTAAATAAATTTGAAAAGCAGAACTATGGAAAACTCTGGAAGAACAACTTTTGTTGGAAGTACAAAGGAAGATTCTAGAAGAAAAAGAGAAAAAATGAAAAACTACGACTGTAAGAGAAATAGAAATAGAAAAGATATTCGAAAACGGCAGCTTAAGGAATATAATATCTTTGATAAACACGACAGTTCACAAAATGCTCTAAAGATAGACATTTTAAAAGCGAGAAAGGAATTTTAAAGAGAAGCTTCTAGAAGTTGAAAAAACCTGAAAAACAAGGTTATAGAACTGGAAGCATAGCAAAATATGTAATTGAACCAGCGGTTTAACAAAAAAATGTTTGATATCAGTCTTTAAAAGACTTGTTTACGAATTATTTTGGGCTATAATTTATGAGTTATTTTGTTTTTACTGCGGACGACTTCGAAAAGAAGAGTTATTACTTGTATGACCAAAGATTTTAGAGAAATGATGAGAGATGAACTTTTTTTCATTATTTTAGGTAACGAAATAAAATTCTAGGTTTTATAACATGCTGCTATAATAGTGAGTGCTGTAATGGCTATTACAGCAACAAACTCAATGTTATAATAGGTTTCTTAAAGACGCAGTTAGAAAATATTACGTTATGAATTATGATACTGATACTAACGAATAAGCGAGACTTTAAAGTACATAAAGCGGGTTAAATACACAAGCTTGCGAAACAGATTTCGCATACAAATAAAAAAAAATTGAAATTGATGTAAGTACGTATAAGTAACAAGTTTTTTGTGGATTAATTGAAACTTTTATAGTTCTTTTTCTCATTACGCATTACTGATTTATTTTGTGTTTACTACGTCTTTTCTTAAAAAGTTTCTAGATAGCAGACGTTAATTAATTTGTTTTTGTTTTAATTAAATAAAGATTGTTATATGCGGTGAGAACGAGAATATGTTGAATGGGAGTTGGTTTTGACATTTTTTAACAGATCGAGCAAAACTATAAAACAACAACCAGAGCTTGCTCTGATTCAGGAATTTTTCGTTCTTATATTATGGTAGTTCTTAAGTATTTAATAATAATTATTCAAAAAAATTAGATTTTTTTATTTTTTGTGTGGTGGTTTAAAAAAATCGCCTTTTGTACCAACCAATCGGTTTAGAGCTGAGTTTCCGCAAGTCGCGCTTTTGTGAACCCAGTTCAGCCCGCATTAAAAACAATTCAACTCAATAAAAAATAGCTTTCATAAATGCGCAAATTGCGCAATAATCGCATAAAATAAACGTTGACAGTACATTTATTTCAATATCTTTCAAAGCCGATGACCTTTCCTGGTTTGAAAATTCCACATTCACTCATTAGGTGAATTTTTTATTCCACCTGTCATACGTCATTATCCGCGCGTCCACCTTTTGTCCGTCCCATAAAACCCGTCTATAAATTAGAAACGTCCTCACAATAATAACAATAATCCATCTCAAAACAAAAATGACGCAACAAATTGATGACTCGTGAATAAATTCCTGAAAACGTGAATTGGCGGGAACCGAACCGTTCAAAAATCGCCGTTCGTGCGCCTCCGTGCGGTTCCGTTACCCGTTCGGCTCGAGTTTGACATGAATGCAATATGGCGACCGGCTCATTGCTGGTGCATCAGATGTGTCTCGAAAAAGGCGAAATTTTCGCGCAAAGCCTCCAGTAAAGTGCCCCCATTTTCCCGTACGTCTCCCGGAAGTGTCCCGAACGTGTTCCTGTGCGTCGACGGCGATTGACCCGCGATTTCGGTCGGTTCCACTCATCCCACCTGAGGAATGTAAATTTTTGTGTTATTCGATCTGTGGATTTTGTAACAAATGTGGATTGTTGATGACCCAACACCAATCAACTCTTCGGATTCGGCGAATTGAGCGCGACGCGAGAAGACCCATTTCTTGTCATCTCTTACAGGTGAACAGGCCATCGAACTACCTTCAGATATGGCCTTCAATGAGGTACGTTCCGAAATTTCGGACCTGTTTTAGACTCCTCTATCTACGCAAATTACGCAAATAAACAAACATCCAACGTGGATTTTTATTGTTTCCATGCGGGGAATGTTTATTTTTATCAGACGCTCGATAAAACTCGATTATTTTGCTTCACACTTGATCAAAACATGTTCCAGGGGGTTGGGGTATCGAAGGGTAATAAAAACGTTCTTTGCGTATTTTTATTATGTTTCCTGGCGTTCCGGTCGATCCAGTAAATATTTGCTTTTATGACAAAAACCTCTGTCGAGTTTTCAAGTCGTTTGCTGTAATCTTACCCTTTTATTCTGATTGGAAAACATATTTTTCTCTAGGAGAAGCCTCCAATCTATCAAACAGTACCAATAAAATGCCCTAAATTGGTATTACAATCGGGGAAAAATAGATATGGGTGTAATGTAGTGGCGTAAATGTTGTTTAAATAATATTCAACTTATTAATAACTAGGGCTGGGCGATACCTGTTTTTAGGTATCGGGTATCGAACTATCGATAGGTATCGGTATCGATACCTGCAAATTATCGATACTTGTCAAAGTATCGAGGTATCGGGGGTATTGAGGTATCGGGAAGTATTGAGGTATCGGAGGTATTGCGCTATCGAGGTATCGGAGGTATCGGGGGTATTGAGGTATCGGGAAGTATCGAGGTATCGGAGGTATTGCGCTATCGAGGTATCGGAAGTATCGTGGTATCGAGGTATCGAAAGTATCGGGTGGCTATAAATAAATATCGCATCAAATAGCTTGTGAATTTGTTTGTTTTCATCAAAATAGCTTGTGTTTCCAACATCCAAAGCACTCTGAATAGGATATTCATTTATAGCCACTCTTTATCTAGGTATCGAAGTATTAGAGATATCGGAAGTATTGGAGGTATCGAGGTATCGGAGGTACCAAGGTATCGATGATATCGAGGTATCGAAAGAATCGATACTTCGATACTTAATTGCAGTCGGTATCGGTGTACGATACCTGAGCAGGTATCTGTACTTCTGTAAGTATCGATACTTTTCCCAGTCCTATTAATTAATAACTAATATTATTATTATCTTCTCATTTTCTTCTTTTATTTACACACTCTAATACAACCTGACTTTTAAATCCAACTCTCTACCTCTAATTCTTAAATCTAACTGCCTTCATTCTTTCATATTTGCCCACAAAATCTACCCTCACATTCAAGTACTGTTTCATTCACCTGTTTTGCATAACGTCCCTAACGCTCGACCTTCACATCTGCAAAACCACTCAAACCCAGACATTCAATCACCAAAAAACCACCCAGTACCAAATCTACAATTAAATAAAATTATTTTATTATTGGGAAATTTAACTTTTTATTTGGTGACACAAATCTTGTTTTACTGGCCATTCATAAATTTTCGCTGTTACATAGCTGGTTTTTGTTATTTTTAGAATTTTACGTTCCTAAATCAATTTTCACTGAATTTTAAGATTCTACGACGTAAAATTTGTTTAAAATTAAGTTTCAAACGTTTATTTATAAAGTTTTAATCAAACTGTAACCATAAATTTCAAACAAAACAAATTAAGAATTAGAACCTGTACAAAAACAAAAAAAATTTTGTTTGTTTTATCAATTATTATTATTATCATCTTTCATTCAGCCTAGAAGAAATAACTGGCAGGCATCTTAATATAGTAGTGTTAAGTGTTGCTACTTCAACTATGCTAGCAAGTAGCAACATTGAAAGGGTAATACTAACGGGCGTTGTTTTAAATTTGACATTGCAGTTGACTGTGTAAATTTAAAAGGTTATGTTACCAATATGCAACCAGCAATACATACAATTTTAGTACTAAAATACAGTAGAAACTCGATTATATGTATTTTAATTATATAGATTTGCAATTGCTCGGACTGTCAATATATAAAGAAAATGTAGTCTAGTCCACGCGTGGCGATACTGAAAATACCCTCTCGCAGGTATCCACTTCTCCCCTCTGCCGCTTAAATGAGTTTATGTCATTTGTTTTAACATTAATTATTAACCCTAGCAATATGATCAAATGACAACGTTCTTTTAATCATACCTGAGTGACAAAGGTTGTCTTTCTAGAGTTAATAATACGTACAACAATTGTTTTTTTTTTATATGTTTAACTCTTTACTAGTCGCGCCATCTAATGTAACATATTTGGTTGTACTATATTTGTCAGATACATGCTTTATAATATATGTTTTATAAAACGATTTTACAAAATTTTTGTAATTATCGTAATTTGTTTCACTGAATGTTATTGGTTGAAAGAAAGCATAATAATTCAAGAATTTATTAGATATATTCAGATAAATCTTGTGTACCACAATTTCTTCAACGATTTCTGGATTACATAAATCAAAAATTTTTTTTTGGTACTAATTGTAATAAACACTTAAAGACACATGAACACGGTCTGTGAGACAGAAAGTAGGTGAAGCAGGTAGTGAAACACGGGATAATATATACAGGCGCATTGTATAACTCTTTTGTGCTTGCACAAATAACCGTGTCAAAAATAAAAATTTGAACATAAATTAAATATTTTGGAACATCAATAATTAAAATACATTGGCCTAGGAATATTCAACACCTCAAATTTAGGAAGTTGGCAGTTTTGAATTTATCTTCAAAAAAATGAGTTATGTATCTGTGAGATACATGCGTGACTAACGGAGGGTTAATTATCCGGATGACTTATGACAACATTTAAGTTCGGATAATCGAATCACTTCTGTAAATGAATTAATTTAAAGTTACTTTTACTTGTTTTTATTAACTTAAAAAACAAGTAAAAAATAATATCTTCGGCATCTAAAATTAGTAGAATGTCGTCTCTGTATTTTAAAATTACAACAATGTTGTCTTTATTTCTAATGATCTGTAGCTTCAAAATTAGTAAAATTACGTCTTCACTATCTAAAATTAAGTAAAATATCGTCTTTGTTTCTGTTGAGCAAAAATTAATTAGAAATATCTCTTCGGCTCTCTAAAATTTGTAAAATTACTACTCTAGATTTTAAAATTAGTATGACTTTATCTCTGACTTTCAAAATTACATCAATATCACCACCTTCGTTTCTGTTGATCTAAGAATTGCTAAGAAATATTACTTACGGCTTATAAAATTAGAAAAGTACTTTTCCGTGTTTTAAAATTAATAAACTGTTTCTGTTGATCTAAAAATTACTAAGATTATTATTTTCTTCATTGTTTACTTTAGAGGAAGTTCTAGGTCTACGAAGGATGACTAAATACTTTATTTGTTACTTCCAACGTTTTGACGAATTTATTTTATTAACTTCTTCATTTCGTCTAAATTTTTTAAACTTTTAAGAAGACGACAGAATAAATTCGTCGAAACGTTGGAAGTAATAAATAAATTTATTTAAATAATGAAAGAATAAATATCAACGTCAAACCCACAAGTTTAATCAAAACAAAATTTTTATATAACAATGACAGAGCGCTTTCGAAAACTATCTCATCACCAGTGCGAAACTTTTAAAACGATTAAAAAATATAAAAGAATAAAAATGTTTATTAAATATAGAATAAAACGATATTTTTAATGGTATTGTAAATTGATTTTATAGTTTTAAGTAATGGTGTAAATTTTACGTTTACGAGTTACTTTAAAATTAAAGTATTTATATATGAATTTAATTTGGTTAAAAAAAAATAATTTACAGGTATAAATTTTACAATAAATGTTTTCTTTAATTTTTATTATCGAAAAATTATAGTGAAGTAAAAAGAACTGAGTCATTAAGGTTGGCAGCACTGAAAATACTAAATGACATTTAGCCTGAATCTGAAATTAACTTAATTTTTTTGAAAATGTTATTATAATTAATATTAATCTTATTATTACACTTTAAAACACAATAACAAGCAATACATTATAAAGAGACCAAAACATAAAGGATGATTATCTTCGACCTCTGACAATTCCAATTGTCGAAATTCGTTCTGTCAAAATGTAGAGTTATCAACATAAAATAAATTCTCTCCTACTGTCACAGATAAAAATATTATTATAAATTTTGACTTCGGTCAAAAAATCTAATACAGTTGTCGTGCGATAGGCAATTTACAGTGCTTAGACTGCTAAATTAAGTCTGCATACTGTAAATTTTACCTGCCGCACTCTAATGTAAATAACAATTTCATCTTTATCAACTTTTTTTACTACACCACTCATCAAGTTATATTTTAAATATTGATGTGTCTAATGTTACATTTTTTAATCTTACTAATTAATAATTTTCTCCCTCGCTTATTATATCCATATCCAATCAATAAGTTCAATAACTGCACCTAGTTTTTATATTTCTGGATAAGCAGTTTTATGTGGGTTAAAAAACAGTAAACTGTATTTGACCTGCCTAAAATTAAATATATGACGATCGTAATTTAATTTCCACTGACACTTATATATTTTTAATTAGTTATAATTGCGGATGTTCTATACTGTTTTTTTGATATTTATTGGTAATGAATGTCTAAGAAAATTTACTTCTTTCGCTTTAGTGCAGAAAATTAAAAATAAATTTTGCATATAAACTGAATTTTTATTTTTAAAACTAAACAAAAAAAGAGTAATGAATCTCTATTTAAAATATTACCTTGGCGTACCAGATGCAATTTAATTTTATCCTATGATCTTTGCTTCAGTTTGTAATAATATTTGAGTTGAGTAATATTTCGTAGGCGTTAACAAGCATTTAAAAATTATTTTTAAAGATAATTATCAATAAAATTAAAATAATCGTCAAACGCGTGGATGTACAGTTGTAAAATGTTGTATCAGATTATCTGTTTTTCTTATTTGATTAAAAATGACTCAAGTTACTAATTTTCATGTAATACAATAAGATAGGGACTGTATGTATTATGATTTCAACGCTTATCTGCCTAAAATTACTTATATAGGTTACGTCTTAACATCTGTCAAGAAAATACCAAATGAAATTTTATAATTAATCTATTTCTAACAACAATAATGATTTTATTAAATAGTACAATAAAAATTAAGCAAATAGAAGAACAGAGACTAAGTTTAAAGGGAAGGTTTAAACTGTGTACCGATATTTTCACTCTATAACTAACTCGTCGTTTTAGGGTATTAAATACAGTAATTAGTGTATACGGAGTTAACAGGAGGTAAAACCTGTTTGCAATGAGAGCTTCTTCACAGATTTTTGCGGGTTTTGCTCCATTCGAACGCAAGTGTATTCCACAATCGATCAGGTTTTGTTTTTGTAACATTATTTGTATGTATTTAAAAGACGTTCTACAACTAGATGATTATGACGTTAGTAGATTCTGCCTAATTGAATTTGTGTATTCTCATTAATAATTATTCTTTGATGTAGGAAATGCAAAAAAAATTGGGTATCTATTAACGAATATAAATCGGATTTAATCAACAACTGTCGTCTCCATAAATAATAAGAATCGATGAGTGAAACGCTTTTATGGTCCGGTCATAAAAATAACCATCTGCTGTGTATCTCTTTATTTTTTCGCTAAAAAAAGCTCCTGTCTTTACATGAATAATTATAGAAAATGAGAAACACGCGCTTAGGTTGTGTATGACGAGCTATAATATTAAAACAAATTTCCTGCATCAATTTACAAGTTTTGCCTCAGGTAAAGGACGCACGGTCAAGGATAGCAATTCGTAATTTGAAAAAATATTTCTTTGCTGAATCATTTTTTCCGTCGTGTTGTTTGTTTTTCGTTCTTATATTAATGTGAAAGCTGAAAACAAGACCAAAAACTTATTACGTATTTAAATTGTAATTATGTATTACGTACGCCCTTTCTCTCTTCGATTTTTGTTTGATTTTCGAAAGGCGTACGTTCGGTTTTTAACCTTCTATTGCCGTCACTAACGATGAACATCACGATCGAATTATTAAGCATGCATTCGATAAAAAAACGCGTGCAATTATATTGCCTGTCGGATGCCCGCATTTCCGCTTTTCGCGAAAACCGGAAGCGTTTTCGAGGAGCAAAAGTCAAACAAAATATAGAACAGGTGAATGACTGCAAGGAAATTTTCAAGAACAAAATTGGGGTTAGATAGTAAATTTATTATATAATTGTACAATTCTTATTGAGTGAGTTCAATTGGGAAATGTAATTTCGGTCAAATGATTACCGCGACAACATCTTGGAAGATTTCATCATTTTTGGAAGTAACAGAACCAAAAAGCGTTTTTTTAAGAAACCGATGATTTCTCTTTAGATTTGACGCCATTTAATTTTATTCTCTTCTTTTCTAAGGTTCGTCCAAAGTTCAAAAGCTTCTTAATGATATTACAAGAAATCTCTAAATTGAGAATAAAAATTGAACGTGATAAGGCTGTAACTAAGCTAATTACCTTAGCAAAAATAGAAAATATGGTTTGTCAGTACAGCCGCAGCAGACATTTGGCCGACCTCAAATTACATCATTATTATTTTTAATATATCTCCTACAAATTAATTAAAATTACTAAAGTTACTAAAATTACGATAATTAATTTAATGTGTTTTATTTTAAAAACAAATTTAACGTATCTGATGGGACACTCTATACCGGTTGTTAACAAAACTAGGTACCTCTCCTTGTTAAATAGTATTTTTTTAAATAGAAAATCAAAGCTTATAACGGCTCAAAAATAGATATTTATGTTTTAAAGGCATTATGCTTTTTGAAATGTAATGTTTATGCTCTCCAAGGGTGACAAATTAATAAATCAAAGCCGATGGCCTTTGGCCTGAAATTATATAAGTTGTTTGAGGCTTATAAACATGAAGTAATGCCCTAAATTAGAGATGTATAGTTCAAAGAATGATAAGTGAGCTGACTTTTTGAGCCCTCCCAATAAACAGAAGCATAAAAATTATTGCAGTTACTGCAAACCTCAAATAAACCATAAAACCACTCACAAAACTTGATTTATGAGGGTTTTTATTTCTCGGAACCATTAAAAGATGTAAGCAATCCCTGCCAAGGTCGTTGTTAAATGTGCAAGTGTGCATCCTCATAAATCAAGTTGTATGAGTGGTTCTATGGTTTATTTGAGGTTTGCGGTAACTGCACTAAGTTTTATGCTTCTGTTTATTAGGAGGGCTTAAAAAGTCAGCTCATTTATTTTTCGTTGAACTATACCGACTAGGGCTTTGGCCGACTAGCTGATAACTCAGACTCAAAAATAACCTACTAGTGGGCTCAGTTAAATCTGCCTATAATTTTCTTAATTTTTTAGTATTTTAGCAATTTACCCTCGTGTTATAAACAGAAAAAACCTGAATGAAGGGCATTATCTCATGAAGGAATGTTTGAAGCCTGATGTAGAGCTTTTACATTTCTGAGGGCTATTAGTGATGATTATGCCAGTGGTACATACATTTTAATTTATTTTGCATTGTTTGGCTCTCTAATGAATTAAACAAGAATCAAAAATTTTGGTCAATTTAGCGAAAACTGGGCCAAAAATGTATATAAAAATCGTCGGTTTTTTCTTAGTTTTAGGGGTTACCATAATGTTTTTATTGCTCGTTTGACGTTTTTTAATGAAAATAAAAAAAATGTATTTAAGTGTTGTTTATTAACTTTTGAGAGGTATAAAGATGAAGAATACGCCCTTATTCGCGGGCGTGTAAAGAAGATACATTAGTTGCAAGATAGAATAAATTAACTAACGGGTTTCATAATGTTAGTTTTATGGCATAAGTTGAAGTTTATAAAACGAGCGCGAAGCAGGAGTTTTTTTAAATTAAATGCTTACAATCACATAAGAAACGCATTCTTTATTACGTACATACTATTTTTATATCATTTTTTACTTTATTGTTATAAAAATAAAATTTTGGGTTTTATAGTATTCTATTAAGGTATCTACCGGTATCTACTGAGTTCTATAATGGCTATTAAAGCACCCAAAAGGTATAAGTGTTTTCAAGATGCAAATTATAAAATGGTTATTAGTTAAACTTTGTAGAACAAATTTCAATTTATAAAATTTGTATAACTTATAACAATTCTTTAAGTAGTTTTTTAAAATCAAAATTTCAAGCCGACTGCTTCGACAAGAAAAAAATTCGAATAGTTGGCTTTCACTAACATAAATAAACTAGAAATTTTGAAAATGATTTTATAATTATAACAATAATTGTTTTGATTTTATGAAGTATGTTGCAATTTATTTATTTGTAAAAAAATAGAAAACAGTTAAAAAAATGTTTAAAATTTATTGGTAAAAACCTTCTATCAGGTGTTAGTTCAGGTGTTCCGACCAAATTGTTTTGTCTTTGATAATATTAGATTGTTATTACTACAATTGAATAACAGAGCAATATGAGCGTTTGTTATGGTGAAGGCTACGATAGTGTAAAGAAATTGTGACGTCACAAACGTGGTCAAAGCGGTAAAATATAGAAAACGAAAATTTTTAAGTTAAATAGGTCCAAAATTAATAAAAAATACTGTCTTGTAGAGGATTAAATTCTTACTTTTAATGACAATAGTATGGAACATTGGAACGTTTAAAGAAAACAATTTACGTTTAAAATTTATGCAGTCTTTGGCTTTGTTTTTCAAAGATGCGAAAATGGTCAAAACTAGAAAAAAATGTCTAAGGAAAAAATAGAAAATTAAATTTCCGTTAAAAAGTTTATGAAACTATATTTTTATTCCTAATTGTTTAGGCTCTAGAGACACTCAAAGATAAGAAGAAGAAGTAAACAATTTTTTTTTTATTCCAATACCTATTAAGCAACAATTTATTTTTCCTATAACGTAAATATTTTTGAAATGTTATAGTAATACTAAATAAGGATCTGTTTATTTTATTTATTTATTAATAAATTAATTCTTAGAACAATATGCCGAAAGTAAAAATCGATAGAATAACGTCGTTTCGGATGATGATCTTGAAGAAAACACAAATTGTCAAGGTTGTAAAATGCGAAAACGTGTCTAATGGTATTAAGTAAATTGCCTTTGTTCTTAATTAAATTAACTTGTCGAAGAGAGAAAAAGTGCTTTTCCGCATGTTGAGATAAAAACAATGCGGATACAAATCGTATTTGGTTATCTCGAGGAAGAATTAGGTTTCTCGTGAAGGATAACCCGTAAGGATAAGGTTAATTAAATTGAATGACGAAAAAATGGCAGTGTACAATACGTAATTTGTCACGAGGGACACTTGTATGAACATCAAGGCGTGTTTTTTGACACGAATTATAAATTGTTTAGGAAATTTTATCGATTTGTTTCCTATTTTTGTTCAAGATGGGAACGAAATTCTTGTGGGAGTGATATATGGTTGCGAAATGAAATTATGAAAATAAATAAATAAATTTTGGAAAATTATGTGACTTTTATTACATCTTTCTCTTTTATTATTTACATAATGTACCCTTGTTGGTCTATTTCATTAATCTAAAAGTTTTGTCGTTCATTTCGAGATGAAGATGCCGTGTTTTGAGGATTTTTCTAGTTAAAAGGGTTTTTGTTTAATCAATAATCTGGTTGATGTAATCAGAAAAAACAAAATTTTGGTTCTAGTTTGATTTTATCAGATTTTTGTGATAATGAAATGTATTACAGAACTTTTAAATTAAAGACCGGACAAAAATTGTTTGAAAGTGTAAAAATGATTGATTGCTTTGATTAATTATCGAAGAGTGAGATCGTATCAATATGTTTATTAAAAGTTTTAATCAAAAAAAAGAATAGCAAGTGATAAATATTTAAATAGAAAAAAATCTTTAATTAAATGACAAAAAAGAAGACAGAAAGGAGAGCAGAAAAGAAGAAAAATAAGAGTGATAAAGTGATGAGAAAATAAATAAAAAAACATGGCTATACATAAATGTAAAACATGGCTTTGCTTTGATTAATTATCGAAGAGTGAGATCGTATTATCAAGTTTATTAAAAGAGTTTCAAACCAAAAAAAAGAGAATAGAAAATGATAAATTATTTTTAAAAAAATCTTTAAAAAAATAACAAAAAAGAAGACAGAAGGTAGAGCAGAAAAGAAGAAAAATAAAAGATTGATAAAGTGATGAGAAAATCAATAAAAAACAGTGTTAGTGTCTTGAAGTAAAAAAAATACAGTTATTGAATCAATAGGACTGCGGGTGGAGTCAATAGTTACAGTATAGAGCTCACGAAGACTTTGCAAGAGTTAGCTGACAGTCTTTTGTTTTAGTAAAGTAGTCTTTTTATAGTAAGGAATAAAAAATAGTTGTGTGATAATAATAGAAGAATATGTAGGGACTCGTTGTATATCAATAGAGTAACTGTACTTTATTCTATTAGTAAAAACCTATTGTAAAGTTTTAGGAAATATTGATAGGATAACCTTAAGATCGTGTAGACTAAACAGAATCCACTTGTGCAGTCTATAAGTCAATGAAGTCTATAATGTTAAGTTGTTAAATCGTAGTTAAAAAATAACAATGGACGGGTTATTATTACAGGTTAGCTGCAATTTTTTCATCTAAATCCTCCCTACATTTGCCATCTGCGTCCTACTGGGACAAGGTGGTCGTCCGCTGCATTCTCTTGAGATGATTTTTGCTTTATGTTTGTAGACAACTCAAATTCGTTTCTTTATCTTTCTTTTCTCTTTTGCGGACATTTTCTCAGACGTTTTCTTTGAATTGACTCACTTTTATAAGTGATGAATGAGACATGTGTTCATAAAATAAATTTTATGACAAAATTATTAGTTGTACAAGACTGGTATGAAGAACATTTGATGGAGAGAGATTTGACTCGAGAGTTGGTTTAAATAGCGTTAAAGTTGTTTCTACCTATTTTTTAAACTATTATGGGCTGATTTTAAGTTGAGATAATACCGGTAGTATCTTCGTTTCTAAGCAAAATTTAAACAATTCGAGGTTGTGATTGGTTGTTGCCATGGAAATGTATTAAAATTTGCGATACTACCGGTATTATCTCAACTTGAAATCAGCCCATTTGAGCCTACTATTTAAATCCTTAGATTTTTCGAAGGTTCTTTAGGATAATACGAGTATTATGGTTACTATTTTTGCTATTATTCCTTTTATCTCACTTTAGTCTTCTCCGAGAAGTTCATTATCAAGCAGCAGTAGAAAGCCTCGTATGATTGCATCTACTGTTATTTCAGCATTTTGACATCGATTAGCAATAATTAGAATATTAAACAAAATCTTTCGTAACTGAAATAGTGAGAATATTTAGTGGAGGAAGCCTCGATTTCAAGCTTAGGAAAAAATAATGAAAAGTTTTTTAAGTAGTTTCGGCATTTGAAGAAGGTTAAAATGGGAACATCATTACTATAAGTTATAAATGTACTAGTTATTAACTGGTCAGTGCGTGCAGTACCCTCGCTGGTGCCTTGCAGGATTACCAACTTACAGCTTCTTTTTATATTGTTTTTCTGTGACTATTTTCTATAAAGTTTGTTTTTGCCTAAAACCACTTTGCAGAAGAAGTTGGGCCATTCTGGAATCCAGAAGAAACTTCTATTTGCAGTTTTAATATTATCAAAACTGTTGAGTCATGTGACCTAGGACCGGGAGTTTGTGTATAGTTGGGTGAACTCAGGAAAGGTTAATTGCAGGCTTAACCATTTGCAGCTTAAATAAAATATCAGAATCAATTTATTTTTTTAAAAATAGACGAGATTGTTATGAAAATGAATTTTAATATTTCTAATAATCAAAGGACACGTTTATTTGAAATGTTATGAGAAGGTAAAGGAGTTGATTTCCACGATTTTTTTTTTGAGAAAGTTTGTATCGCGAATGGGGGAGTAATCATTTTGTTTTTTATGTTTGCGTCTCCTAGACACACCCTGCAAAGCAAAAATTCCCCAACCAGCTTGTAGTGGTTGTAAAACACATAAGAGGATCAACCCGTAGAGGATTTACGGTTCTGTGCTTTCCCCGATGGTTAAACGGCGTGTAAATCAACGAACATTTCGACTAGTTAGTAGTTTGACAAAATGAATGGTCGTTTTAGCGAATTATAGACGAAATAAAAGTGTGTGTCTTAATTGAAGGAAGAGGAACAGTTGAATCGGAAATTCTAAGTAAAGCGAATTTAGGGAGCGACCATCTGACTCTAATTAAAAGTTCTAAAGTTTAATGTTTTGGAACTTGCATATTGTTGTTTGTTCAAGTGGAGCAATTTATTGAATGTGTTCATCGGATCATACGAAAACAGAGGGTGGATATACGAGATTTAATTTGGGAAAGAAAACTAGTACAAATTGAAACTTTCAAAGATTATGCAAAATTTTTTGAATAATTCGGTGATTATAGATCGGAACGGACGATAAATTTATTTAAAATAACTGACGAAAATGACGGTAAAGTCTAGGTAAATTGGCAAGTTTGAAAAGTCGTTGAGTTACTTTCTAATGTTAATTATATTGTGGTTTTGAAAAATGTTTAATAAGTTTGTTGCTGCTTGACGTAGAATCTATATAAACATGAAATGCTGTTTGGTAGTAAGAATTTATCAATTTTTTTTAAATATTTTAGATAAACGGACTTTACTTTCATGACAGCAACAAGTGTAGAGACTTAAAATGTGTTTATAAATTAGATACACTTCAAAGAAAGTGAAATAAACAATGTATTACAATTATTTTAATTATTTAAAAAAATGAAGATTTTTTTTTAGTTCTTAGGATTTGTCACCGGTGCCGCTTTATCTCCGAACGAATGCAACAAGACTAGCTATACTTTGTCTACAAATGCTTGAATTTTATGGTGAAATAGAGGCGTTATAAGGAATCGAGACTCTTTCAAAGTTGCTTTAATCAATAGCGTACACTTCAACCTTTATTAAATTTCTTATAAACTATTTTGTAAATCAAAACCATAAAATTGAAGCATTTCTAGACAAATTCAAATGAGTGACCGCAAATTTGTTTAGAATGTTTATTAAGTGTTGGAAAAAAAATGTCTAGTTGTTAACATCCACGCTTCACAGCATGGCGTTATTAAATCATATGTATGTAATGTAATTCGAGAAAGGATGTTTGGAATTTCGATGCCGTTATAGTCAGAAAGCAATTGAACGTTAAATGACAAGATACTAAATTATATTTTTATCTTTGCTACCGAACATTTCGACCTTCAAAGATAATTTTTCGGAACGTTAATTGTGTTCTATTATCGATCGCGTCAAACAATTTTCACAAAAATTACGTTACGAGCTTCATTAATTTCTTATTTGTGTGTCAAGCTTGTCATGTTGTTTGATATTAATTATTAACAGTTCGCCGCCTTTTGTATAATGAATATATTTTTTTTTTTAAATTTCGGTCAAGTCAGAACGATAAGCGAATCGTAAAAATGAACACAGTTTACTTCATTTGAATACAAATAATGCACCAAATGGTTAACGAAATGTCACTCAAACGGTAATAACTGTGTTCTGTTGTGGGTTACGTGTGTACACTTTCGATATTGAAATGTGCTAAGGTGCGGCTATACGAGACGAACGAGTAACGACATTTAGATAATCGTGTTAAGAAATCTAATGAAATCTTATAAATAATAATTATAGACATAAAATTTGATGTAATTAAGTACAAACGAGAGAAATGGATGAAATCGTGAGTAATAATTCAAGGATTTTATGAAATTTGAGGCAGGTTAGGTATTAGCATTTTATTTATATAATTAAAAACCAATTATGTCAATATTTAGTTCTAAAAAAACACAAAATAAAGCCGATTTTTTTTCTATACCGAGCAAATTAAGTTTTATCCACACCCTCAACATAACCCCTCGTACAACACAAGAAATTTGTAATATCTGTTTTAAGATCAATATTTGAACAAAAATGCATAACAAAATTAATTTTTAACTTAAAAAATTTCAGAATTTTATTAAAATCCATTTTTATATTTTATATACACAATAAGGAAAACAATGCTCTAATAACTGAGGTCCCACCGGTCGGTTACTATTTACTTCGGTCTTTACGTTACAGCAATGGTTCTGTGGCAAGTTATCAGGAATATGGTGAAGCCAACACCCTGATTGAGCTCTTTTGAGAGTGAAATTTACGATTTTGTTATAATTTATAATAAAATAAGCGCTTCATTATCAAAATGCTATTTAAAGATAAACGATACATTTTCTCGAAAATTTAATCAGCCATTTTGTTGCATTATATCAAAATATATTTGCCTACAAAAATCCGTTATTGTTAAATTATGATTAATTAAGCCAATAAATGAATAAATAAATCACTCACAAAAGGGGTCTTTGGAGTGCGGATGAAACTTGATTTACCTTGTACAAGCGAAGAATGTTAAAAGCTTCTACAATTTTAATAAATATGGAAAGTTTGATAAAACAAAATTAAGAAGACACCATTAAAATCTATAAAAAAAATTAGATGAGCACATTTCCGAATCCGAATACGACGCTGTTAAAATCTACAGATATTTCGCGATTTTTAGTCAAAAATTAAACTTATCCGCTTCTGAAGAAGACACCACCACTCTCAAAAACGAAAGTGAATTTTACAGATATTAAAGCGTGAAAATTTATATTAGAAGAGTTTTTTTAAAAAAAATTAAATTTTGGAATATAGCGTTTGTCTTACTGTCTATTTGCTCTTCCAACAGCGATGAAACAAAACTAAACTGAAATATGTATAAAGCGGATAAAGAACAAGAAGGCCCAGGTTTTTAGGCTCAATTTTGTATTATTTTCAAGCATTTAAAGCCTTTTAACCAACAATTAATGAATTTTTTTTAAATTTGAACAGGCTTTACAAACGTTAAAAAATATAAAATTACAGAATTGCGCTGTTTAAATCTTTAAAACGTCTCATAATTTAATGTGATGGAACACTAGAAACAAAGGCTCTAAAATTTAGATGAATGTGTTTAGGAGTCTTTAAGGTGAGGCAGGAAAAAATAGAAATTTCTCAAAGACCGATTATACAAAATTTTTAGGATTAGAGGAGTCATAAAAGTGATACGATAAATCTACGTCTAAAACTGTGTGAAGACACAAAACGACAGAATAGGGAATAAAAAAATTTTTTGTTAATTTTTTTGGATATATGATTGTGGAGAGAATTTTTTTTTTGAGATTGACTAGATGTATCTTTTTTTTCTTAGTTAAATTATTTCTTTCTACTAGTTTCGAGCTTACTAGCCTATTTTTGAGACCTTAAAATTTTTTGGACACTCACACAACATATTAAAACTGGACTAGGAGCCTCAAAACTAGCCGAACAAAAAAAATCAATTTATAGAGAACCGTTCTATCTAATTAAACGAAACTAAAAAAAAAAAAAAAATAAGAATTTTTTGAATTGAGATTTAATACTAATCTCTAATCTGGAATTATTGTCTCAGAGTGAAAACAAAGCAAAATTGGGTAAATAAAAAAAAGAAAAGGAAAGAAAATTCAATCAAATATCAAAATAGGATTTACATCGTTTTGGTTTTCAGCTTTGTTTACGTTATTTATTTTTTCTTGTTTTTCTTATTACAGTATCCACTTTTATCTTTACTGTAGCCACAGTATAGGAATAAATCAGTATGGACAGCTGATAAAAACTTGTCAAAAGCTGGCATCCCTTCACGTAAAATGTGTAAGATGGAGCCACTGATTTTTAGATTTTTAGACAACTAATAATACAGATTTAATCTAAAGGGCTATAACTGTAACTTATATAATATATAATCAAAAGACAAGAGTAAATCAACAATTAAAATAACTTTTATAGTATTTTATTTACAGTTATAGCCATTTAGATTTAAATTGTGTATTACTAGTTGCCTAAAAATCTAAAAATCAGTGGTTCCATCTTACACATTTTACGTGAGGGGATGCCAGCTTTTGACAAGTTTTTATCAGCTGTCCATACTGATTTATTCCTATACTGTGCTGTAGCTTGCCAGAATTGAGAGATTTTGTACGTCGCATTTTTAAATAGAAATTAAAAAAAAATTGGCTTTAATAGGAATTTGTGCTTCTTTACCGATATTTTGGTACTCCAGAGTTCAAAAAATTTAGGTTAAGCTTATTATGCATTTATTAGTCAATGATATAACTATAGAGAGTTTCAAAAGTATTGGTATCTCGGGTGGTTATGAAAATTAAAATTTAGGTCGACAACGATTTTTGTCATTATGATTTTTGATGACAAGCTTAGGTGTTTTTAAAAAATAATTTTACACTTGTTTAATCTGGTTACTTTTGCTTAAAACTATGGTGCATTTGCAAGGGTATGGGCCGTTCACATAATCATGGCCTACTGGGATATCAGTCATTCTGAATCGGGCATACGCATCTTTTTGTTTTGATCTCGTAACACAATTTGAAGATGTAGTCTTCTAGTTGATGTTTTTGTTTTCTTCGTGTTTTCTTCTAAAGAAAAGACTAATTTTCTTCAACAAAAAAAACTTATTTACCAGTCTTTATTTTTCCTCCAAGAAATCCAGCGCATGAGCAGTTACTTTGATAAAGATTGTTTAATAGTAATGCAAATGGATAATTCTGAAAACAATTAAACGAATAAACGAAAGAAACAACAAACATAGTAATAACAATGAATATAATCGATATTTAATAGGGTTATCCAGTGACGCGTCCAAAGTAGAAGGGATAGATGTTAAAACTGATGGTTTTCTAGATTAAAATTATAAGATGGTGCTTTACAATAATTATCGGTATGTGCTTCCGCAGTTTTGAATAAATGAACAACTGGGGCATGTTGACATCCAACCGTTCTTAAAGGGCCGTATTGTGACAGCGTGCGGAAAATTTGAAAACATATAGAAACGTTTTTTGGCCTACTCACTGATTGTGAGTTATATTCAAACATCTCAGCACTTCTGTATTTATTTTACATGTACTCGGAGCACTTCTATTAATTATAATTTAGCTGTTCAATTTTAAAAGACGGCAAATTGTTTTGAGATTTCAAAGGACTCTGAATAAGGCAATTATTCATAGCCACTCTGTATTACGGTACTTTGTGGATTTATTAATTTTTTTAATTTAATTAATTTTTTTTTGAAGCTTTATAAAAAGTCAGCTAAATTTAACTAAAACAATTATGTTAATTATAAGCAAGGTCGTTGCCTAACATTTCCTTTGATTGTTTATTCTGATTAAAAATGCAAAATTTGTTATTTCTCCATTATCTGAAATCTCCTTTCAACAGCACTTTTCACTAAAGAGCACGCAAGCTGCCATTAGTCTCCGATCAAAACCTAATTACCGTCTCTTGTAAAAAGTGTTGAGAGCACGTAATTTTCTTAATAAATGAGTAAACAGTCTTTATCTTGTAGCATGTCCAATCTATAAAAACTCGTGTATTTCACATATCATTCGAACACGAGGCTACCGTAATTAGCGAGTCGCGATACGCGCTGTTCCACCAGGAAGTGGCTGCGATAACGGCCGTATGGGAACAAGGTTATCGCCGTTCATTTCAGGCCGTTACGTCTACCTTTCGGCTTATTTATGCGTAGGCTTTTAACTTGGAGAACTAACATCCGATTTAGAAAAAAACTGTTTCCTACCGACTGCGCCTGAAAGTTAATCGAGACGTAATTAATTCGGTAATGACGGAGTATTCTATCCACCCACACACCCTACTAAAAAAAAAAGGATATTCAGTCGTGACCTAATTTCGCAAATCAATAGGGACAAGGGGGGAATTGAAGACAATGTGTCGGGGATTAATTAACATCCCCTGATTGCAGGATATTAAACAGTTGGGAACGTGCCAACGTGATGAGGTAATCTTATTTAGAAAAAAAAAGACAATGAAAGTTATTAATATTGAGTGACATCACAATTTCTATTAAAGGACATCGAGTGATAATTTATAATCAATTATCGGGTTATCTAAACAGATGGAGCGAGGGTGGGAAATCATTGAAGCGATTGATTGGCGAATATGGCAACCTTCAGAGATAAACATTGCATTTCTCTCGTTTCAAATGTCAAGTGATTTTCTCTCGTTTGAGAAAATCTTGCTAAACTTTCATAAATTATGAAGTTCCGGCAAGACCCTTGAAATGTGTCAGGACATTTTTAATAACTAAAATTAAACTTCAACTCAGAGATGGACATATTTTGTATTCGTAAATACTATATTCTGATTCGATATATTCTGTTATAAAAATTACGTCATATTGAAGGAGATAATGGATTTTAACCAAATTTGGTAGAAAAGTTGTCTAATTAAAAGTAAATGATTAAAATTTGGACCTAAAATTTTATGTAGCAACTACCTACTTAAAATTTTGGGTAAAAACTCAACATAAGCAAAAAAATATATAAAAGAAAACAATTAAACGACTCAAATTCACTGTTACATATTCTGCAAAAAAAATTGTGAAATTTAATATGGTTGACTTTAAAAATAAATAATATTAGACAGTTTGGATAATATTTGATAATATTTTATGAAATTGTAGACTTAATGAAATCACTAATTACACTAGACAACAAATTTTATTTTTTTAATTTTTTTAAATAAATTATACACAAATTAGTTTTATTTTATATATGAGATAATTACAATATAAACATTTTTTTTTCTAACACGTCAGGTTTAGCAATAACTAAAATAAGTAAATTAAAAATTCTTACTTAATGCTAACTAAATATGTACATATTGTGGCGCTTACACTGGTCAACATGATTTTTTTTATGTCTAATACGTGTCTCTTATGCACTTTTTTATGCAGATTCTAAAAGTGTACTCAAAAATTGAACATCACGTCAGGTTTCTGAAAAAACTTATAAAATATTTTTTTATATAGTGTGAACCAGTTGTAATAAATTCGATAAAAATTCAGGAATTTGCCTTTTAAGAAAATACTTGGACACTTTCCTGTTATTTTTTAACGCGCTTTTTACAAAAAAATTAGATATACAGGATGTCCCAAAATCGAGATAGGCCCCTTAACTTTGAAATTTTAAATGAGAACCTCAATGTTTTTCATCATATTTGAATTCTATGTATGATTTTGCGTATTTTTTATATAGCACATCCTATGTCGATTTCCAGTTGTTTTTGAAAAAAATTATTATTATCATTACATGTAGGGTGAACCAAAAGTATGAATCGCGACGTTTTTTGGTTTTGAACTGTGAAGAATTTTGAAAAAGCATTATATCGGCATTGAATGACTATAAATATATTATCTGAAGCTTTGTTTAAATTTTTTTCTTTGTTAAATTTTTAAGATAACTATAGCAACATTTTTTTTCACTGCTACAACATATTATAATGTACATTACAAAATAATAAAAAATTAAAGGAAAAATATTAATTTTTATTGTTAAATTATTAATTATTTAAATTAATTTTAATTTTTTTTAAGACTTCTTATTAGCTTTTTCAAACATTACTTGAATTAAACCAAAACTAAAGATATTTTTTTTGAAAATTTTTAAATATTAAAACAGTTACAGCAAAGTTGTTTTTAATAAGGTGGTTTTGGAAAAAAAATTGACAATAAATTTTACAAAAGAAATGTTGCTATATGGAGTAGTTCTCTTAAAAATTTAAACACATATATTTTTTTAAAACAGTTTTAGGTAGCATTTTTATATTTCTTTAATATCATAATTTTCTGTTTATATAAATAATAATATTTTATGTAAATAATATTTTAATAAATAAAAAATTTGATTATAAAATAACAAAATAATTGTGACGTTTTATTATTAAAAACTCATCAGTGAACGATATAAAACTATAGGAACCATGACAGTAGGTGTGCAGGGTGTAACATTGAAAACTTCTACCTCTAATAACTTTTAAACAGGTAAAGATAAAAAAATAAAGTAAATACCGTTTTGACAGTATCAAGGGGGAAGTAGGATGGGTATGTTATTTGGTCTGTAAGTATTAAAGTATTAGCATCCCAACCCTTAAAAACTTAAATAAGACTATACCATTTGTAATACATAAAATGAAAGGTAAAGACCGAGAGAATGCGCCACAAAAAATTCAACAACATATTTTTATTATTTAACAGAGATACGAAGTAAAATAATTGATAAACTGATGTTTTGCTATAATATTTATTGACTTAAATTAACTGTAAAATCTGGTTATCTGGCCAGCTCTTTGATGCTACTTTTTTGACCTATCCATTTGTTTAAGTACCTGTTGTTTAAATACTCCTTCAAGGGTCTAAAATAATGGGGTGGTGCGCCATACTGCTAAATGAATACCTAATCGGGGTTTAACGTGGGTTTTGTTTCATTTGCATCTACGATGAGAGAATTTATGTTAACATCTAGCAACACCAAGTACCTTATCCTCGTTAGGGGATTAATTATTGTGCGGAAAATTTTTTTTTCGACTATTACATGTTTTCTTTATATCGGGGTTAATAATAAAGATATTTTGATACGTTTTTTTTTGTCACACTCTACCAGTCCTCACCTTTCATTTGATGTATTACAAATAGTATAGTCCTATTTAAGTTTTTAGGGGTTGGGATTGGGATGCTAATACTTTAACACTTAGAGACCAAATAACATACCCATCCTACTTCCCCCTTCATATTGTTGAAACGGTTTTTTCTTATTTTTTCATCTTCATCTGTTTAAAAGTTATTAGAGGTAGAAGTTTTCAATGTTACACCTTGTATATACCTCGCCTACAATGAAAGCAGATAATTATTAAGTGAAATAAGACGATAAAATTTCTGTATTTTTACAGTATTTTTCTGATGAGTAATGAGTAACGTTGTCTTAACTCATAACAAATGTAAAAATCCAAGTGGAAAACTCATTGGGGCTGACTTTAAACAAAAAAGTGCTAATATTTTAGACATTTTTGCTTTTTTTGACGTCATACATAATTTTGATCTGTATTTCAAAAATGAAAAAATATTAAAAAAATTTAATTACAACAGTTGATTTTACTTGAAAATCTATAGTAGAACAAATTTTTACTTTTTTAATTGGTTAAAAAATAAAGAAGTTACGGAATTTATAAAAATAAAATAAAAATAAAAAAGTACTGTAGTTTAATCCAAAAAGATGGTAGTGCAAAACTAATTACATCATTAAATCTGTTTCTACAACGTAGCAAGAGACTGTATTACCCGTTTCTTTTTGTGATGGAAGTATGAGAAACCTATGAAAACCATCGAAAAAGAACCACTCTGTACATGAACTGAAACAGTTGCGTGTTTTTAATTACTGATACCGATTTTGAAATAAAAGTTACACAAGATTTAAAATGGTCGGCCATAAAGATAAAATGTTTGTATTCTAGACAATACTGGACAAATTTGTTTACAGTTTTTCTCTAGTTTGCTTTTCTGATTGACTGATTACAATTTTGTCATAAAAATTATCAAAATCAAAATGACCACCTAATATTGCCTACTATAAATATCATTAATAATGTTGTAATAATAGTATATTAGACCTTAAGGACCCTAAGCTTAACTTTATTAGACCTTAAGGACTCTAAGCTTAACTTTTCCTTGTCGAGGACATAGCAGAAATAAACATTTAATAAAACTGGAAAGTTGCAAGAGTCCACGGATTTGAGATTAACTGAGTCAACTGTCAATAAATAATATTTCACTTTTATGGGATTGATGGTCGCCTTTTAAATGAACTGGGGTGCTACTTAGTGCTAACGACGGCGAAATATTTTTTATTACCACGAACTGTAACGAAGTTTTTATTTTTACAATACAAATTTGAATGGATTTAATGCCCATCACATAGAAACATGTCACTAGTCGCACTAAGTAAACTGGTAAAGATAAGCTGACAGTTTAGTCTTCAGGCCAATCTAATTGAAATATGATAAATACAGTTGAAGCTGGGAGTTATAACTCCTGCTATCACAAATTGTTGATAAATACCTAAGCAAATTATTATTGGAACATTGTTATTGAACTTTGTTTTGATTTTAAACGTGAAGTTTGGGTATTTTTTATCTTTTCAAGTAGAACTATTACCAATAACCAGTTAAAATTTTCTGACATCAATTGATTAGAGTCTGTATTCATAGAAAATTCTTCTTAGTAAATATATTTCTGAATATAAATATGCCCATCTCTGATTCAAGTAGTGTCTTCAACATTCCGTTCTATCAAATTTAGATAAAATTAAAACAGAAAAGCAATTAAGTTTGATTAAGTGCGTCGAAGGCAACGTAGCATGCGGAAATAAGATCGGGTAAAAACAGTCCAGAGTGATTAAAACTATAAATTAAATAAGAAACGTAATGGGAAAATGATTTATTTTGACTCTTTTTCAATTGTTTTTTATCACGAGAATTTTAACACAAAGTGTATTATTTTATAAGAGTTGTGGGCGTGACTAACCGTAAATAGAAAAAAAAGAGTTACAGTAACACAATTTCGTATTTATGAATTCAAATGATCAATCACCATTGACTTCTTGAGAACAAGCAAATCTGGAACACATCCAGATCCTGACAATACTTCTTCAACTAACAAAAAGCGAATTCATTGAATGACTCTGCAAGAAAATATCGTTTTCTCCGGTTTTAAAGGAGCAAAATAGAGATATCCTGTTGGATCCTGAGTTTCTGACCCATGTTTTCCGAAACATGTCTCGTGATAGGTGATGGCATTTATACTCTTCTCTGTAGAGCATGAGGTCACGTAAAGCAATCAAATTGCGTGACGTGAGAGGGAATCGGTTTTTCGGAAGCTAACTTTGTACCAAACAGATGGCGTCTAAACTTTTCTAAGTTTGTTATAGAAGTTTTTGCTGCATTGTTGATTGTATACGTGCCATCCGCAAAGTGCTGCACTGATGTTTGTCTACCTTTCACTACAGAAAAAGACATGGAATTTAAAATTAGGATTTTTTTGTATAGTAATTGCGTTTTAGTGGGCGTGACGAGGAAGCCACGCCCCCAGGCTTTTCTCGACTATTTAGGCATTTACGGTTGAACGAACACTGATTTGTCATCAGAAATCAAGGTCTTGATTCGCGGTTCCGCTCGATCTAAAATTCGGTCCATGATGACGACCTCGCCAACCTACATGGGCGTGATGCATGGCGCTCTAGGAAGCCGATCGTAATTTTGAAGCAATTTTATTGTCTTGCATGTCGTGTAAGTTCCCCTGACTTCACGTGTCCAACCATTCGTATACAATAAACGAACAAGAAAACTGGGTAGGACTGAATTCCAAGGTTTACAATGCGAAATGTGTGGCATATAGGACTATTAATTACCGAAACCGGATCGAAAATAGTCTTGTCTCTAAAGAGATCTTAGATGAAAGACTGTCATGGCAAAAATTTATTTCAAAATGCAGTTTCAAAGGTTGAAGTCATTACAAGAGTGACTTTCAAATGGGTCGTAACCTTTATGAAATCACACAATTGCCAATTAATAATTGCAAAAAAATCTCTTTAAGAAAAGAATAGGACACGACAAGATAGGATCGGTGCGTTCAGCCGTATTCTACCTCATTTGAGAAACTGGATCAAGACTCGATTGTATGCTAATCACCGGGGATGGAACACTTCCGCTCCTTAAATCAGCTACGATGTACTGTTTTTCTTCGATTTGTTACCGCTAGCCTCTCATTTTTGGCATATTAAAAGAACTGCGATAATCACTGCATTAATCACGGCATTAATCTCAACTTTGACCTCGAATAACTATTGAAATAACTAATTTATCATAAAATGATAAGAGATCTTCTTGTATAGTGTTAAATTTCTTATAGAAGTGTGTAAATTTATTTCACTAAACTCACCGTTAAACGAGTTATAAAATTTTAATGTAGAAAAAAAATCTGATGTTACGTAAATGGTAAATAGAAAATTACAATGAGCACTCTCTAAATATACACTGCTCCAATAAATTAACGCAACACTTGAATTTTTTTGAAAATTGAAACATGTATTCGACCAATTGGTACAAAATTAAGAAAACTTTAACAAAAACATTTGTTTAAAGTAAATTACTATCTAATGTGTCCAAATATAGAAAAACAAACCGAAAACAAAATTTTATTAAAATTACGCCGTTATAAAAGTTACAGAAAACATCTTAATATCGCGTATTTCCACCTCTACTTTGAATAACCTCTGCACATCTTCGTTCCATACTCAAAATTAACGAACTTATGTCTTCTTGATTTAAGTTATTCCAAATTTCATTTAGTTGAGGACCTACCTCTTGAAGATGAACAAGGGGATGTGGAAGATTTTTTAAACGTTTCCCGAGAATGTCCCAAACATGCTCAATAGGATTCAGGTCAGAGCTTCGAGCTGGCCAATCCAAAACATTGATTTCTGCCTCATTCAAGTAATCTTTAACAATTCAGGCAGTGTGGGGTTTTGCGTTATCTTGCATTAACAAAAAATTTGGACCAATATAAGGGGCATATGGTACGGCATGCTCTTCAAGAATGTATGTTATGTAACGGTCCGCATTTATAGAGCCATTATTTACAACCACTAACTCCGTGCAAGCTTGTAAGGAAATACCACCCCAAACAATTACTGAGCCTCCACCAAACAATGTGGTATTCTGAACGTTACTCTGTGCGTACCGCTCATTTGGTCTACGATACACACGAACACGTCTATCGCAATTGTAAAGGCAAAATTTTGACTCATCCGTAAAAAGAACAGACTCCCAATCCTCTCTTTGCCATTTATGTGCTCTCTAGCAAATTCTAATCGGGCTCTGCGGTGTTCTGCAGTCAATGCAGGACCACGAGCAGGAATATGGGGTGTTAAATTATCCTCCTTAAGTCTTTTTCTAACAGTTTCGGTACTGATTTGAATTCCTTCTACGTCACGGAACTCAGTTTGTAGCTTCCTGGCGGTTACAAAGCGTTCCCTTAGCGCAGATATTCTTAAAATTTATCCTGGATAGGAGTGGTTTTCCTTTTTCTTCCTTGCCCAGGTCTTCTGAGGTGACTTCCTGTATCTCTGTACCTTTGTATCATACGCGAAACTGACGTATGAGATACACCAAACCTTTCACAAATTCTTCTGTAGCTCCATCCTTCCTCCAACAAAACCACAGCTTGGGCGCATTCTTCTCGAGTCAAATTCCTCATAATGTTTTTATTATTGTTTCAAATGATAAAAACTATCCACAGAACGGCAAATTCAAATAACAATAAAACGAAATTACAAATTAACACAATTCAAAAATGAAAATTATTTTAAAATTTCTGCTTAAAAAACTATTAAACTCAAATTTCTGACTTTAATGTCAAAACTTTTATTACAATGGGTAACTAGATTATAGCTTGATTAAACCTTCTCAACCAAAGTTGTCAAATGTACATAGTTTTAATTTTTTTACTTTATTTTCAAGTGGTGCGTTAATTTCTTGGAGCAGTGTATATATTAAGGGCTGATATGTTAACAACAATTTTTACCGGCTTCTTGATTCGTCATAACCGGACACTACTGTACTTTTATAAGGGGCCATCCATAAATTATGTCACACGTTAAGGGTGAGGAAGGGGGTCAGTCAAAATCTTTGCAACGTCACATGTCAAAATTTAAAATTTTTAGTTTATCGTTCTTAACTAGTCTAGTGTTTATTTGTGTCTATTGTTGTCATTTTATCAAGGATTATTTCATAAAAATAAAATTAAACTACTGTTTTATTTTAATTATTTTTAAATAGAAAAATGAAAAATATGTGTGGTCACACCAGGGGGGAGGGGGTTTTATACTGTGTAAAGTTAGTGTGACGTAATTTATGGATGACTACTAATTTGAACCAAGATGAATATTACGACTTGTTTTTTTATTTCTATGAAAATATAATATTTTCCTGGAAATTTTTTGTTATTCAACAAAACTGAAACCTTTTTACTAAATGGAAATATTCTCAAATTAAGTTTAAATAAATAGTGTATACCCGGATCACTTTTGTAATAATAAATTTCAAAATTCAACCCCAAATTTTGGCTTTGTGAATTATGTTATATGATAACGTCAACGTGATTGTCATATAACATGACCAACATTTTAAAAACCCGAATTTTCCATAAGAAACATAATTCACAAAGCCAAAATTTTAGGTTGAATTTTGAAATTTATTATTACAAAAGTGATCCGGGTTTAGTACGTATTGTATTTTAAGACAAAGATATTTATTAATTTATGGGCTGATTTCAAGTTGAGATAATACCGGTAGTATCTTCGTTTCCATGGAAAAATAAACAAATTCAGGGCTGTGATTCGCTGTTGTCATGGAAAAGTATTAAAATTGGCGATACTACCAGTATTATCTCAACTTGAAATTAGCCCATAAGAGACATAATAATTGAACATAAATTCGTGTTAAAACCATATTTTGTAACACAAAAAAAATTGTTATTACGATTTTCTTGCTGAATATACCATATCCAATGACTTACTCTTTGAAAAAATTAAAATTCTTGTTACATTAAAAATTATAGTGTGCCTATCTAACTATTTTTAATTTTGTGTTGTTATTATTATTATTTTTAATTTGTATCTTCAGGCCGGTCTGAGGGATCTAAATGGACGTCTACTAGAAAGTTACTGTGATTACTGTTTATTATTTTGGAAGCTGCGAGCTTCAGAAAATTCGTAATTCGACGTTTATCAAAGTATGGGCTAATTTCAAGATGATATATTACCGGTATTATTTCAAATTTTAATACTTTTCTTTAGAAACAACTAATCATAACTTTGAATTTTGAAATTTTTCATGGAAACGAAGATATAACCGATATTATCTCAGCTTGAAATTAGTTCATTAATCAAATTTCGGGACCCATTCTCCCGAAATTAAAAAAATTGCTATTAGTCAATTGTTCTGAATTTGTTTGTATTTTTTCTCTGAGAATTTTGGGTACCTATACGAGCATTTTAATTGTCTTTATTTCTTCTGTGAGACTTTCTAACGTTGGTGTGAAATTTCTTTCATCCTTCTCGATGTTTTCAGGTTTGGGGGCGTCTTCTGCTACCTTTTTTTTTTGATAATAAAATTTTGATTTGTTTTTCTCTTTTATTTTAATACAATATCGGTAGCATAAAATTTGTTAATAACACTTTTGTTAAACTTGATCTTTATCTGTCAACTGTGAGCTTGAGTAGTACTGCGTGAACCTTCCCTGGCGTTAGATCGGGGCGAAGTAAACGGAAATTCATATGCATTGAAATAATTAAGTCGAATCAGAGATTGCTTTGCTTTAGTTATTGCTATTGTGCTTGTACTGTTAAAAGCATGTGAGTCAAATTTTTGGTAAGATTTGTGCAGAGCTTACTTTATTTAAAAACGCTGCTCTAACGGAGAAAGCTACAAAAATGTTCGTTAAGTCGATATTTTTTTCTCCAATAATTTAGGGTCGGGATAGAGATTTTGAGGCAGCTTTTTGATGTAGAATTTACATTCTTCATAGATATATTCAACAGAAATTTTTCTAGAACTCTACCAAATAGCGTTAAGAAAGAAGACATTTTCAACAATTTTTTTAAATTAATTATTATTTTATATGTCTAAATGTCAAAATGTGACGTTTTGAAACTGAGTGACGTTTGTTTCATATTGACAAATAAGATGAATTCAACAATATTTGCAACAGTTATTTCGGAATTCTACCATACTCCAGCGACTTTTTTTAATGAGTACCCTATATTTGTCATTTGTATCAAATTTGGTAATAAAATTGAGACCAAAACAGTCTTAGATATTTTATTGTGCACCCTATATTTTGTAATTTCACCTGTAGAACTAAGAAAAACAGGAAAATAAGTGGTGTAAAAGTAAAAAAGGGAGATAAATCTCTCCGTTTATCTGAAACCGTTATAGCAAATTACCACGCACATCCTGTATTTATTTAATCCGAGGATTATATAATGTGGATAAAAGTCGAGCACAAGTGTGACATTCTTTCCCCTCTTTCTAAAGATTTAATTAATCAAAGCGGGGTGTAATTAAAACCTGTTTCGGGGATTTAAATCTAAATCTTTTAATCATCATTTTTTTCAAGTACTCCTTTCTTGTCAAAGCTTCTTTGTTTCAAGTTCACACCAAACACAATTTTGTTGTTTTTCCTCTTAGAATAGAAGTTCACACCTTCGTATTCATTGTCTATCGATTACAAGGTGTGCCCCATTATCAATTTGCAACATAAATTTATTTTTTTCCTGAAAGCATAAATCAAAATCATCATTTGTTTGGGATGATTTTTTTCTTCTTTTGCTCAAGTTGTACACAAGAGTGTGGGCCTACGTTTGCCTAATAATAAACGGTTTCCTTAAATGTAACTACATGATTCACTTGCCGTTCGTTGACTTGTTGTGTCTCCCCGACAATTATTTAAATGTTTAAAGGGCAAAGCACCGAAGAAATGGGAACAGGAGGCGATTCGTAATCGGTGTTTTAATTTAGGAAGTTGATTAAACTGTAAATAAGGCTTGTGGTTTACTAAATTAACTTCCAACTGATTAGCGATATACAAAAATAGTGGTGAAATTTGTTAATCAACTTTTAGGTCTTTACTAACTCACTTTGAGAAGCTTTCTAAAGTCAAATCTGATTACAGGATTCAGTTTCATTTTGTTAAAATGATAAAAATCGGAAATTGGTATAAATGAGCAATTTATTCAAATTTATGCAAGGAGACTGGATCGAATGACGATTGGAGTATTTTAGTAGCTGGATGTTGACATTTGGATTTGTTGTGGGTGGTAGATCGAGTATTTCGTGATTTTTTATTGCTCGTAAAAGTTTCAGAAATTACCAAATTTTGAAAAAACCTGATTTTTCAAAATGAATAATGCTTTTTTGTCTAATTTAGATTCTAATTTGTATCGATCAACGATTAAATCAAACAAAATCAAAGTCTACGAGAGTTCAAGCCTGGATGTAGAAACTGCGACGTCACAATTGTGGCCAAAAATTTGTGTACATTCTCGTTTAAAATAGTTCAAAATAAATACAAAAAATACTGTCATATAGTGGATTAAATTCTCAAAATTTGTATTGAAAAAAATGAAAAAGGTTAGTAGACATAAACTACTCAACAATTGAAGTGATCCACTCTACAATAAGTGATGTTTTCAATTTCATACACCATATTTCTTTAAAAAATTATTATTAAAATACAAGCCGAGTAAAAAAAAGAAAGGTACACATGCATCGCAACATCGTAGATCAGTATATTTGGTTATTTATTCAACTTTTTACAGAAACAGTAAATACCCCCAGCAATATTTTGTAAACACATATTGTATTTACATATTTATTTATTAAACATATTGTATAAATTAATATCTAGTAGGACCACCTCTAGCCCTATAGACAGTCATAGATCTCCTAGGCATACTTTCTATTAAATTATTGATGACTTCTTGAGGCTCTGTTTCCCATTCCTGTTTCAACATGTTTTGAAGCTCCTCAAAAGTTTTTGGTTGGACATCTTATTCCGATAACCTGTGCTCTATGTACATACGACCATAGTCGTTCAAAGGGGTTGCAATCAGGGGAGCGTGCCAGCCACACCATTCGTTCAATACCATGTGCATTAAGAACATTGTTCACAATCCGAGCACGGTGCGGTCATGCATTATCATCCACAAACACAAACTCATTTCCAAAATTATTGGTAAAAGAGACTACAATCAGTAGAATACACATATTCCTATAATGTTGTGCATTCATGCATAACCTCCGTAGTGCCACAATCTATGTGCGGCCGTTGAAAACAATGTCTTCCCAAGGACTAACACCACCTCCTCCGAAAGGTACCCTGTGCTCTTGCATTTCTTCACGGTACGTCTTATTCGGGCGTCGCCACACTCTAATACGCCTTTTCAAACGATAAAGGCTAAATCGAGACTCATCCGCAAACATACAACGGGACTATTCGTCCTTGGTCCAGTTCAAATGAGCTTCCCCCAATATCGCCGTTGTACTCGATGTTGCCGGGTTAACACCGTGGGCATGGAACACGTCTTCTAGCCCTTAAGCCATATTCGTGTAGCCTTCGTCAAACTGTTTGAGTAGAAATAACTACTCCTGTAACTCGTCATAGGGCGTTATTTAACTGAGTAACGTTGTAGGTAGGGTTTCTGCGAGGAGGAATTTGTAAAAAACGAGTTTGTCTTGGAGTTACACTGCGTGAACGACCTCCACCATATCTAAAATGAAGAGTTCTACGTTTTTGAAAGCGATTAATGGTTCTATTGATCACCTTATGTGCCACATTAAAAATTCGCGCCACCTCGAGATGAGATAACCCTTCCTGTACCATGTGAACCACATGCTGCAATTCTCGGTCAAATAAACGCTGTTGAGGCATTAGAAATTAAGGATAAGTCACCCTCAATGCTACTTTTAACGTGTCAGTTTTAATATTACTGAAAAAGACACTCTCATTTTGCTTGTTTTGTCAGATAAAACTGCGAAAAATCCCGTTTTTAAGATCAACACCTAAAAACTACTACTAGATAGACCATAAAATACTTCAGATAGGGAATAGAGTACAAAAGAACAACAAGAAACAAGAATAAATCTTGTCTAATTAACAATTTTTGTGGTGGATCACTTCAATTGTTGATCAGTTTATTTGAAGAATATTGAAAATTTTTCTTTAAATAATTTTAGTTTTAATAATTTAAATAGTTTTAAAACTTCTACAGAAATTTTTTATATTAATTGTTTTATTATTTTGACCACGTTTGTGACGTCACAGGTGGATCGGGCTTATACCCGATCTATAGAAAGCTGCAGACTAGTTTCGGGGTTTTTGTCCTTCATCAGCTTAACATTTACGTTTTGTAGATTTTCGCACGAGTCATGTTTAATTAAATAACATTTTCTACTATTTTTTTTCAAGTGTTTGCCAAAAACTGATAACGTAGAGTAGGCTACCGGTTACTATACAAAGACTGGAAGTGGTTAAACTCTTTAA
Source organism: Tribolium confusum (assembly GCA_029207805.1). Classification (NCBI taxonomy): domain Eukaryota; kingdom Metazoa; phylum Arthropoda; class Insecta; order Coleoptera; family Tenebrionidae; genus Tribolium; species Tribolium confusum. Next base: position 7,896,321 of record JALGAY010000004.1, read on the forward strand.
ACCAAGATTATATTGTTTTGTAATGTGTTGATAATAATTTTAGTCAAGAACATTTCGTATCTACTTTATTCTATTTTATACAACGCAATTGTTGTTATTCGCTTTATTATCCACTGTACATTTAAATTTAATTTTATTTTCCGAAGTTCATGGTAACTACACATACGTGACGATATAACCATTTAACTTTGTGTTTTGTTATTTTATTAACTTGTTTTAAGAAGTCACACCTGCTATAAAATTTTATGCGTAATTTAAGAATGTGTTAAGTTATTTATATTTATCTCTGTTTGTTTCTTATTAAAGTTTAGTGTTTTCATAGTTATTATGAAATAAAAAACGACTTCAAACAATATGTAATTGTAAATATCGACTGTACAAAAACATTTGTCACAGTAGGCTTTGGAAAGTTAATTTTAAAGGACAAACTAAATTTCTCTCTTGGCTGACTTTAATTTAATTTATTTTAGATCACTCGTTACATAATAATAATGACAATGAAAACCGAGTCAATCTTCAAAAAAATTTTTGTTGGACTCTTTGTTTAATTAGATACATTACAGTCTTTAAATCTATAATAGAAAGAAGAGAAAACAAATGTTTAGAAGAGAGTGAGACCAAAGGTAGGTTTAAAGAAGGAAGTATGTTTTACAAGAAGATTTGAAAAACAATTTTTAGAAGAAAAAAAAAATGAATTAATATTGAATCACTGAAACGTAACATTTGTTAATAGCTGAAACTGAAAAATTAAAAACAAGTTGTAAAAATTTGTAAATTAAAGCAGAAATTAAAAATTTCGAAAATCAAAAAACTGTACCATCAGACTTTTAGTTAAGGATCTATTTTTTACCATCTTCTTCTGTCACAAGTGATGGGTGGCGAATTTCTCCTTCTGCTTCTTTCAAACTTGTCTTTAGTTCTAAAATTGGTATTTTTTCTTCTTTACTTTTTTCGGACCTCCTTAGTTTAAATTTCCAGCTTATCGTTGGACTCCCCACTACAATAAAACAAAGGGATTTACTTTTAAACGTTTATTTCATTCTTAAAGATGCTGGAAGTTTATTAATGAATAAAATGCAAACAATGAGGAGATATTTGTTTATTTTTGGTATTTTTGTATGTATTAACGTGTCACGTGAAAAGATTTATGGTATTTATACGTAACAATAATAACAAAATCGAGGTAATACGTGTAAATAATACTTATCTTTACAACGCCAACGGTGATTGCGTATTGTCTTTGAGTTGCTGCAAAACTGACTAAAACAATGAAAACCGATAAATTTGGGAAATAAGGAAACACAGGCGAAAAGTGTCCTTTATTAAGTCACTAAACGATCTGTTTTTAATATAGAAAATATATTTTTGTTTAAATTATGAAGTTAAAATCCAAGTAATCCAACTTTTAATGCATATTTACTCAGAAAACTTTGTACTAATTGAATTAATAAGTTTATATATATTATATTATTATTTTTTAATTTGACGAATATTTTTGAGTGTCTGTCTATCTATGTCTCTATATTTTTTATATCTAAATATGTTGTTTCTGAACGTGGGAAGAAACAGAAAGACAAAAAAGTTTTAAGACAAATTGAACAAATGAGACTGAAAGAGAAGGAAGAATAAGAAGAAAAATTTTTAGAAGACAAAGAATTGAAGCAGTATTTTACTAGATCAAAGTTATTTTCGAGAAAAACTTGAAATTTGACAATTGAAAGAAAAAGAACAAGAAAAATACGTGTGAAAAAAAAATAAAAGATGCTTTAAAGAAACTTGAAAAACAACTAGAAGAAGGCGTAGAAAAAATTGACGTGCGACATTATTTCATACGATAAATGGAGGAGAAAGAATAACAAGAAAAGCGCCGACATAAAGAACAGAAGAATATTTTTACGGAAAATTAATAGCTTACTAGATTTTTTCAATAAAAACGTTTTAAAAATGAAATGAAGAAATTTGAAGTGAAGGCTTTAGAAGATCTGGAAAAAGAGGGTACTGATAAACAATAGAAAAAATTGGAATTTGTTGGAATTTTGGAATTGTTTGGAATTGGAAAAATTGTTTAATAAAGCAGTTAGTTACAAGGGTAGGTTTGAAAGTCCTGAAGAAGCTTTGAAGTGAATACAAGCGAAACGTTGTCAATAATTCAAAATAGTTTTGCATTTGTTCTTATCCTGTTAAAAAAACAACAAGTAGTTGTTAGTATGGAGGTGAAACCAATGTAAAGCACTCACTAATACCAAACACTACGTAACACAACGCGTGTTTTGACAACAAAGTTGTCATTCTCAGGTAGGAATTAAAACTGCTGGTATTTGTAGGTGTTTTAGAAAGAAGAATAAGAAAAAATATTTTTAGAAAATAAGTACAAAAGCAGGATTTTACTAGAACAAAGTAATTTTCGAGAAAACCTTGAAATTTTACGATTGAAAGAAAAAGAACAAGAAAATTACGAGTGAAAAAAAATAAAAGATGCCTTAAAACTTGAAAAACAACAAGAAGATGTAGAAAAAATTGAAATACGACATAAGATAAAGCATAAGAAATGCACCGACATAAAGAACAGAAGATCTTCGGGGAAAACTCTTAGCTTACAGAATGTTTATAATAGAAACGTTTTAAGAATGAAAACAAGAAAATTGAAGTGAAGGTTTTAGATGATTTGTAAAAAGAAGGTTCTGAGAAACAAGAATAAAAATATAGGAATTGATTTGTTATTAATTTAAATAAAGCTGTTAATTGTTTCTGACCACATGTTTTTCAAGGGCAGATTTAAAAGTACTGAAGAAGCTTTGAACTGAATAAAAGTAAAACGTCGGTCATAAATCTAAAATAGTTTTGCATTTGTCTTTATCCTGTTAATATTACAACAAATATTTGTTATTATTAAGGAAAAACTAACGTAAAACACACACTTACACTAAACACTGCATAACACAATGCGCGTTTCGGCAACAAAGTTGTCATTCTCAGATAAGAATTGAAACTGCTGGTGTTAGTGGGTGTTTTACGTATCATTCGATACACCAAGAAGATCCGACAAGAAGATTAAAGTGAAACCACACAATTAATAACAATAACTACAAAAGTTACGTTGTCCAACGCCCACCTACTTTTTAACTTTTAAACCATCAATATTTTGATTGTGTTATTATATTTTTGTCATTTTGGGGTCGTCTGTCGGTTCCAAGTTGAACTTTTAGTGTTTGATCCTTCACATTAACATTTCAATCACACCCGATTGATGTTTCATGCTGAATGAATTCAAGTGAGGCCCACGTACGTTCGCCACGAAAACGCAGTATGCCGCTACACGGCGACATTGTCGGTCGTATTTCGCTGGAAGTGAAAGGTATAGTCTGTGGGTTTGTTTGGAAACGCGTTGTTTAGTCGTCGACGACGATGCGGCGTCGAAAGTGCTAGTCGAGAGCGTCGGAACGCGTCGTGTGGGTGCAACAACTTGTGAATAAGAGGATATCTTGCGACGTTCTGCTCTAGAAAACGTCGCGTTTTTCAAAATTTCTCATCAAGTCGGTTGTTTTATTACTGTTTCACCTTCGTTCGTGTGCAAACAAGAGGTATAATGTACATATTTACAATTCGGGTTTGTTTAAACAAAATTTTTATTATATCAAACAGAATTTGTGATGATGTGAGAGCCTCACCTTTTTACTAATGTAATTCTTTGTTTTGTCGATGACGCTTTTTTTTTTGAAAAACTGTACACGATGCGAGTGTCGCAACTTGGAATTTATGGGAAATTTATTTGTATTGAAGAGTGGGTGGAAGTAGCTTCTGGTTGTCCTTAAGAATTTTTTTCCAAAATTGAAAGTGTTAAAGTTTTGGTGGAAGTTATGTGATTTGTTGGAAAAATAAAAACTTTCAACTTCGTAAAGATTTATTACAATAATAAATTTTGTCGCAATAGCAACCGGTACACATTTTTCTAGACGGAAATGTCAGGAAATTGAGAGTAAAAGTGGTAATAATAGGTGTCGAGGTTTCTATTACGAGAAACTTACTCGACTTGTCTATTGAAAAAAAGATTTATTGTTAAGTGTGGACAATCCAAAATAGTTTTTATTAAAATGGGAAGGTGGGTTAAATTACAAACAACATTTATCAGCAAAATTTTGCTCCACCTTTCCATAGTAATGGTCGTAGACACAATTACGAACTACCATATGATCAAAAAAAATTTTTCTTGCTAGTTCTAGAAGTCTATGAATTTATTTATTTTTTCTATATTATTTACTTTGCCAAAAAGCATTTTACAGCCTTCTGTATAGTAACGAAAACAGGACTAGGCACTTTCAGTTACTAAAGAGAGAGACGCAGTAAAATGCTTGGACGATCAAATTCAAAAATTGAAAATTTTCAATTAAAATAAGTTTAAATAAAAAAAACTCATATAAGGTTTTATAAGGTTTTAAAATTTGTATCTATATAGTCCAGTCTTAAACAGGAAAAATTATTGAAACTTCTGAGGGAACATGTAAACCAGAAATTCTTTTGATCAAAGAAATCTAGAAATCACCAGGAAATCGTATCGGTATTCTGTGAAATATTCAGTTCATAATAATTATTAATGTTACTATTATTTATTATTATTTTGTAGATGCTCCTGAATAATATATTGTAACAGAATTGTAAGATTCATATTTGTAGTATTAAATTATGTCCGTTATTGCGCGTAAGGGATTTTGGAAATTTTTGTAAATTTTATGGAAATCTCTGGAAATTCTCAAATATAAGAAATTTTAGGAAATTGACGTAAAATCATGAAAATTTTTGGGAAATCAGAAAAAAATTGAAGGTTGCTGTGGCGAATTCTAGGAGCAGCAATCGTCCTTTTTTAGAGTTAAGATCTTTTAATTTTTTTAATTTTTTTGATTTTGAAAAAAGGACATTATTGTTAAGAAATTTTTGTAAAAGGCATAGCTGTAAGATGAATAATTGCTTTTGGATGTTAACTTAATTGAAACATCAATTTAAATTCTTATTGGAAATGAAAAACACTTGTTTATTCTGATTTGCTTTGCAACGTTTTGTACACAAATGATACTTCTTCAGGCTTCAAAATCGTTTAACATGATGCTGTAAATTATCAAAAGACGAAGACAAATTCTAATTTTAAATAAAATACTTATAAAAAAAATCAGCAAGATCTATGCTGTTCCTGAGGATTAATAACTAAAAAGGCTTCATTGATTTAATTAACTAACAAGAAAATTTTAGAATATACTAACAAGGTATATTGCAAGCTTAAGATTTGGGAGGCGTTGGCTTTATTTGTAAACGCTTCGCAAAAGGTGAAAGCTACAAAAAAATTAATGGAAACAGCTGTAGAAAATTATATTTTGTATATTAAAATTTGGTAGGCGATATTTTTAGCTTTGGAATCACCTTAAAGATGAGAAAGATTTAAACAATCTGGGTTTATTAAGGGTCTTTAGTGCCTAAACTGTTATGAGAACTCAATTTCACTTACAATATCATCGATTATAGTACCACTAGTTAAATTACAATCGGTACAATGAAAGTGGTGGCTTTTATTTAGCTTATGTATTGAATCATCAATCAAGATCGAAATTATCAGTCATTTATTTACTTCTTTTTGTTGTGTTTATTATCTCAGATTTGAGTTTATCAAAAATTTACTGAAATTTTGGGTAAAACCTGATAGAATTTCCACCAAAATTAAATATTTACAAATCTTAAAAAATGCTAAAGCGGTTACCTAGCATTAGAGCAAATAGTTTACCTTTAGGTTTCGATTACGTATCATCTGATAAAACAAGGGATTACAATTTTATCATCTTATATTGTCGTGATAAAATAAGGAATGTGGCCTGATAAGAAAATTTCGCTCATTATGTTAAAATTTTTCATAGGTGTTGTATCTCACAGGACGTAATTTACAATTTTGTTGAAAAACAGTGTGATAAAATGTGTAAATGTTGCAGCATGTTAGTGATAAATAAGTGAGAGAGTGTTTAACATGTGGAGTAGTTCCGGTCAAATGAAAAACAATATTTTAAGACACCCTTCATCGATCGAATCGAAGGGATTCTTAAGTGGTAATAAAAAATGGAATCCTAGACCGGCTTCATGGGCCGCTCCCAACGATGTCAGCATTTTTCCACCTAGTGGAAGGGCTAATCCATTCGCATCAGTAAGTTTATTAGTAGACCCCATGAAAATTTAAATGAATGTTTATTAACACGTCCAGGATGTTGGCGTGATTTATGGACGAAGGACAATGCAAATTACACGAATTTCTATAGAAATGTCTAGAAATACTTGAATTTTGTGATGCAATACAGCCAATTTTTTTTTCGGTAGTCGATAGTAAATGGCATAGTTTAGTGACAATTTAAGGGCACTAAATATTGACTATTGACAGTAAAACAAACACTTTAGAGCCGTTCAGAATTTTTCAGCTGAGGTGGTTAAATAGCAAACAGCAAATCTTTCTAAAAAAGGAAAAATGGTTGACCTGGCGCTACGGCTGACTTCAAAGTCTCGGTTGTGCCTTGTCACGGCATTAAATCAAATGCTTTATTGCCTAATTAAACAAATAACTACATATTTGAACATTCAGAGATAAAGAAATCACAGCTCTTCCAACTGGTCTCTTCTGTAATAATAGCGCACATTTCTCTTTGCAACAACCCTTATTAAATCCTTCATAAACTAGTTTGTAAATCAAAGCATTTCTCGTTAAATTATAGTCAGTTTTTCCGTTTTCTGATTTTTCTAAGTGGGTCTTTGCTCCGGTTATTTTTCTCTTACGGTCTATGAATACAAATTAGCTCGTCAACGTTTCATAATTGTATGTAAATGTATTAAGACATGAGCGTTCACTTGAGATTATGTAAAGATTAAGTATGCGTATGGCAGGCGTTTGAAATGTCTTAAGTATTATTATATTGTTTCAGTGCGAAAAGAGAAAGTCTTATTGAACTTAATACAATCGGGTAAAAGTAAAACTTTATATTGGAAAAATTCATCGAGTACATAACGGCTTGATCATTCAACGATTACGAACTTTATTCATGGTGTTCTTTTTCTATTACAAAAATAATACCGAGGTGAATAAACTTAATATAACCGCAAAATGATTATTTTAGCTCGATTACCTATTTTTTCAACCCTGCAACATAACTGTTGACTTTTCTTTGATAAATAAAAATTCTGATTTCAAAAAATACGAAATGAAATTTTAAAGTTGTCTCAAATCTCAATAACAAATTTATTTCTTTATAACAAGCTCAGAAAAAAACTGAATTTAAATATCCTAAGAAATTGGATTGGAGAAAGATGATGTATTTTTTATTATCCATTTATTTAGGTATCTATCTTTGTTTCCGACCTAGAAAGATAAAAATATTATTGCCAATATAAATAATTTCGATGTATCAGCTGCTGTTTGATTAAATCTTGCAAAAAAAATATTGCATAACTACATAAAAGCTTTATTATTTGAATTATTGTAAACACTACTCGTCGAGGTGCAAGGCTCATCTGCTTTTCTCACACGCTCAGCGATTTTATTCTGCTACATACGATGGTTTGTCGTTTGATTTGTTATCAGATAGTTTTCTACTTTTTCCGCCAAATTTTTAAACAATTATTTTACGATAAATAGGTAGATAAGCAAGAAACTATTGTGTCTCACTCAGACAGAACAGCATTTTCAGACCTTAGATGCTTCTTGCACAAGGATTCACCTGCGGACGCAAATGCCTACTTTCTGCCCTAGTGACACCTCTTATTTTATGTTATGGATTTGAGGATACACTGTGTTTGTATTTAAAAAAAATCCAGTGTTCTGTGGAATTGCTAAAAACTGTTTAGAATGTCTTTGATATTTCTTTTACATTAAAGCATATTATCTTTAAAAAAATGATATTTCAAGAACTATCGAAATTTGTTTTTTTTTTTAACAGGTATAGCAATTAAATCATCGATCAATTTGTCAAACTGTCTTATCAGAGGGTGTTCCTCTCGTTTGTTTGTCGCCGCAAGAAATCAGAAATCGTGTTGAAATTACATTCTGATACAAATATTCTTAAAAAGCAAATAACATTTCAGTTTAACAGCAAAATTTAGATCAGTTTATTAATTACGACATACTTTCCCTTCTTACTGCATGCTGCGAGTTTTTTTTTGTTTATTGAATATTAAACAAAAAGCAATTTGTATTTTAAACCTCTTTATTTAGAATTTTTGTATTGTTTTCGATGTTTTTATGGTGATCAAGATTCTCATTTTTCTTTCTTTTTATTGAAAGTCTATTAAGAGCAAAATTACGTAAGGAAACTTTAATTTATTTCTTTTTGTTTGTCTGGTGTTTGTGTATACTAAGCTCCGACAAAAATGACCACTGTGACTAAAATCTTCGAAGAATAGATCTCCGGCTTGTCAAATTTTCTACATACTTATAAAATAAAATTTGGTCTTTTTAGGGTCGTTTCTAATACTTTCACTCCGTTTAGACCAAGTAATATACATAATTATTATGATAATTAACATTTTCGTTGGAGATCGATTTTTCAAAAATTTATAATTTTAGTCACAGTGGCAATTTTCTCTTATCTTTTTAGGTCACCTAACATTCCAATAGTAGTTATATGTTTGAAGTTTTTGTCTTTTTAATTTAGAATTATATAATTTTTTATTCTGCACGAAATAATGTCGTTATTCACACTGTTGTTCATCATACATGTATACCGTCTAATAATTTTGAAATCACGGAATCCGATAAAAGAGAGTTGAATTTTTTTTTAATACGTACGTAACTATTTTTGAGTAAAGCATTAAGAGAAATGTAGGGACATTAATTAAATTTGTCGTTTTTAAATGATATTTTAGAAGTTCTGTTCTAATCCTCGTAAAAAGATAAAATTATTGTCAATATAATTTGTCTGTATCAGCTCCTGTTTGCCAAGCTATTAATATCGAGAATAGTCTAATCCTGAATAATTTCATTCATGAATGTCGGGTTGAAAGTTCAAGGTAATCTCCCGATAATATTTTTTTTGGAAAAGTGCCACCAAACGTTTGTAGAAGATGCAATTTTGCTGTGTGTGCCCCATAAATTAAATTAAATTGTCTAATAAAAAAAGATACGACGAGAAAAAATTGTGAAAAAAGCGCGAATATGACCTACTTGAACTGATTCTATTTGTGCGGAATTAGGTTTGTGTCACAGTGAATCCTGTAAAGTGACTTCAAAGAAGGATTGAGAGGAATTATGTCTTGAAAGGATTTTTCTTTGTGATGAAGGATTATTAAATTATTGACATTTCAACCGATTAAACTATTATTTAAAAAGGAATTTTAACAAGGGTAATTAGAGTCGTGATTACTTATTTCTAAGTGTAATCTTTCTGTTTATTAATTATTATTTATTATTCATAATGTCTTTACTTTTACTGCCAAGGTTTGTTTATTCGTTTTGTTTATGTAATAATATTCTACAAAATAAAGTTGTTCCGTGTCTTTAGTGAAAGTAATTTTATGACAAAATACTTAATTAATGTGAAATGACTGAAATAAATTTACTGTCATGCGAAAACTAACAATTTTGTAAAAAAGAACAAAACACGATGTACATAGCTAATGAAATTTTTTGAAGAAAATCTTACTAAACAATAGAGTTATTGATATAATAATGGCGGACCGACGACAGAGCAGGTAAAAAGTTAAAAAGACCACACACTTCTTAAGGGTTTTCAAACTCTGTCTTTTTCTTTTTTAATAAACAGCAATCTAAAGTACTATTTCACAATGTATTATTAAAAAGTACTGTCTTAACGCTGTCTCAAAAAACCTCTCTTACTCTCAATGTGAGCTATCTTGTTAGGTCTCTACAAACTAGCCGCCGCGTCGTATGTTTTGCTGAATTCGTACGGTGATAAAGTGCCACTCGTGGCAAATGCTAGGAACTAAAAAGATTTCTTCATTTTGTTAAATAATTAAAATAGTTATAATACATTGTTTATTTCAATTTCTTTAAAGTACACTTGCTGTTATAAGAGTATAGTTTGTTTGTCTTAACAATCGTCATTTAAAAAATTAATTATAACATAAATAATATATTTTGTTTAATTTGACAACAGACTTGTCTTTGAAAATGTAATATACATAAAGTTAAAAAATTAGATTTTTGTGTACGTTTTAATTAGAGAGAAATGCTAACGAAATATAAAAAAAATTAAAACCATGTCTTGACAATCAAAAAAGCTTTAATTTGAGGTGTAATTATAGGTGAAACAATTAACTATAAGAGAAACATCTGCTAATAAAGAAAATTCTCTTTTTTAGAGGATCCTTAACTACAGATCAGTTATAATCAAAATTCGAGAGGTTAGTCAAAGTGATTGTTGCTCTAAATTGCCTAAAAGTATATTACTAAAATTATTCCTTTTACTCTTTTAATACTTCTGAAAAGCAAAGTGTCAAATTTTTCGAAGATATTTTTCTGTTTTTTGAAGCTTTCTAAAAAACTTTCTTTATTTCCAGTTCTAGTTTTTATTTTTATTTTTTGCTGATTTTGTTATACTCTTCCTTTTCTCTTCCAGCATCTTCTTTCGTTCTTCTATTTTTGGTTCTCTTTTTCTTCTAAATTTGTTTTTCATGCTGTTATAGAATTTTTTTTGACTTTTTTAGCTCTCTTTTTTGTTCTAATCGTCGTTTCTTGAATTCTCCTTTTTCTTTCAATTGTCGTCTCTCATATTCTTAATTTTTTAAAAGCCGTTTTTCAAGCTTTTTCAAAATCTGCATTTGTTTTTCTAGAATTGTTTCTTGCATTTCTAGAACCTTCTTTAGGTGTTTTTTATCTTCTAATTGAATTTTCTTTTACTTCATTCATTCTCGTTTCTTTTTTTTTGCGAATGCCGTTTATCAAGCTTCTTTAATATCTTCTTTTGTTTTTCTAAAATTGTTTTTTTACATTTTCAGAACCTTTTTTATTGTTATTTATCTTCTAACCGATGTCTTTCAACTTCTTCCGTAATTTTCTTTTGCTTCTCTAATCGTCGTTTCTTATATTCTTTTCTTTCAGACGCCGTTTATCAAACTCTTTCAAAATCTTTCTGTGTTCTTCCAGGGTTGTTTCTTGCATTTTTAGAACCTTATTTTGGTCTTGTTTTTCTGTTAAGAGTAGTTTTCATTTTTTCTAGAGTTTTGCGATAAACCGCTCACTCCTTAATCACTTGTCGGGTTCCACACTAACTCGGTAATGGTTTTCGCGCTGCTTTTAGTTAGTTTTAGTTATGTAGTTATTTGCTTTTATTCAGCAACATAAGTCCTGAAGAGAGTCTACCTTTGTTTGTCTACCTTTCAGCATTAGTTAGATTTTCTTCCATAAATGCACGATCTATACTGTAGAAAATATTGTTTTATTTCCTGATAGTGTTTATTATGAAATAAGAGTTGTTTTTCTTACAAAAGCCGGAACCGCCATTTATGCAAATAAAATCTCAAGTGAGAGCAACGTATCTCGTAAAATATTTACATTTCCGCTGAAATAAATAGAGTAGAGCTTAAACCACCCTCGAAATTGCGTTTATGGAAATTTTCTCCAATAAAAATTTTCATGTCGAGCGGTAGTCGTGATTGATGCATTTCCATGTCAAAATTTTGACAATCCACTATTGTTTGTAATTAAAAACTTTGTTTTGCTCTTATGGACGATAACTTTGCCGAATGTTTGGTGAGATCTTTTTATAGTCATGATTGTAATTTTGGAATTTTTCTTGTTCCAGAAGGTCGATCCAGAACTGATATTTACAAAACAGGAGCGTATTGGCAAAGGATCTTTTGGCGAAGTATTTAAAGGTATTGATAATAGAACGACGCAGGTGGTCGCCATCAAGATCATAGATTTAGAAGAAGCCGAAGATGAAATCGAAGATATCCAACAGGAAATTATGGTGCTGTCACAATGCGACAGTCCCTACGTCACGAAATATTACGGATCGTATCTCAAGGTGAGTTGTATTTTGTTATAGTATCCTTTTCCGATTAAAAAAAAACCTTTCGAATGGATATGGAAAAGAATGCAAGGGTGTTTAGAAATGTCATTGTTGCGTCATACAGGCACGGCAATTGCAACTAGTGGTCTATTTTTAAAGCGAATTCCTCACCTGACACTGCATTTTTTTCGGACCAAATCGGAATTAAAAATCTGAGATGTGAGTCATTTTGAATCTTGGCGTGTTTCCTATTTACTTAATTCGAGTGTTTAAACAAAATGTTGAAGAAAACGACTGATAAGGACAATAAAGATAAGTGTACTTTAAAATGGAAGGTGAACAAACAGTTGTATAAGAATAGAAATGACGGAAATTTGGATGGAATTTTATTCTCACACTTAATTTATTCATTGAAAGTATGAAACAATAAAGCAGATTTATTGTTTATAATTTTTATTAATGAGAGTGAAATTACGAGATAAGATTTAAATTATCTCTGAATCATTAAGTTGATTTCTTTGTACTGACAATGAGATTATTTTATATTATGTAGTTAAAACCGCAAAATTTAAGTCATTATAAAGGAGGACATAATAAATTAGATAAATTTTTGTTAAATTGACTTACTTTGAACATTAATCAATTGATAAAATTGGTAAAATAAGAGCTCATTACTTTGTCATAAAAATATAGATAAATAAGTATTCTCATTTGATTATAAATAATCGTACATGGAAGTCAGTTTTGTATCTACAATGATATGAATATGATTATGAAACAACTTTTTGTTACAATTTTTTGTCAATTTTTTTATGGAAAAAAGTTATTTATAAAAAATTTAGGGATTTTTATGTTTCTTATATTTATGGTTGGCAATAAACGGCTTTAACCTAGTTGCACTAGAAATTGAATGGACCGACTTGACATAACTGTCAATCAACGCAGATGACCATTGTGTGATTCATCTGTCAAAATTTGATTGTCATTTATTAACTGTAAAATGTTAATAGATGGTTATAATTGCTGCTCATAACCTAAATTACGGTCTTAGTTCGAAATCTTACGTTGGGTTTGACAAAATGGCGGAAAATTTCGTGGAAATATGACTATCAGGGTCATGAAGAAACATTTTTTGTTTGTTTCTTGCGGTAAATCGTTTACGAGTTATAAAGTAAAAAAAGATTTTTTTCGAGAGAGTAATACAAAGAAGACGAAATGTACAGAAAGATAAAATGCGTTCAATATTTCTTGTGGTCGTAGGCGGCTGTGGTTTTCTCTTTCTAGCATGTACGTAGTGCCGTTGATAAGTTCATACCCACACGTATGTACACAAACGAGGTTTGACAGCTGTCAAGTAATAATGTTTGCAATGTTAACTAGAGATGCGTTCGGCTTTGCCACTCCGAGTGCACCTACTCTGTCTTTGTTTCTCTCATTCAGGACAGATAAATCCGTCGCATTATTTTAATTCAGGATTTACTAATATAAAGGCTGTTTTTATGACAACGTATGCTCTTTCTGCTCCATCTAATAACTGGGTGCACAAAGAGCGTGTGTTGTTTTGGATACAGTGTCAAAAAGCATCAAGTTTTGGTCACCGGATAAAGATAAAGATATATGGACTCAATGAAATAGAAAAAGAAAGAGCGGTGCACTCGGAGTGGCAAAGCCGAACGCAGCTCAAGACATACGTTCTTTTTGACAATTGCAATTCATAGCCTACTTGACCACAAGAATTATTGAACGCATGATACAATTTAGACGACCCTATAGAGGTATTCCTAAAACCAGAAGCTTAGAGCAAAATCAGTTCTATAGTTTCCAGCTAATTTTTTGAGAAAATAACTTTGTTCAAAACCAAATTTTGCTATTGTCTTTTGTTTTCGAGGCACACAAAAACTTAGAAAAAATTTTTTTTGGTTATTATTTACTGCTTTAAAATACCTATAAACAGTACAAGACAGTTTTTTACGTAGAATCTATTGAAGTTTCAAATATTTTTTAAAGTTAGTACATAGTTCTGATACAATAATAAAAATTGCATTTTTTAAAATGGCAACCATAGTTGGCTTTAATATTTTCGAAATATCATTTGTTTTCTGATTACAGAAATATTCTAGGTAAGAAAATGTTTTCTATTTTTTTGTTTTAAATCTGTAGTTTTAATAATAATTAAAATATGATTTTTTAAAATTTATAACTTAAAAGCAAAAGACGATAGCAAAATTCGGCTTTCACGAAAGTTATTTTCTCAAAAAACGAGCTTGAAAATGTGCTTTTATCTTTTAGTTTCTGAGATATCTTATGTGGACATCTAAATGGCAACACCCTGTACATCATACAAAACCAAATTGTTTATAAAAATTAAAACACATAAATCAATAATAAAGCACACAAAAATTTTCTGATTGGTTTACTGTAAGAAGGACCGGATAAAACTTTCCTAAATCGTGCCCACCAACATTGCTTAACGATACAGGACGAATATAAAATGACAGAAAACTTTGCAGTACCTTGCAGAGGACTATTAACAGTCTTCATTTATCCATATAGTTATTAAATTCATATGGATAAATAGTAAAAAAAAAATCCGATTCTTCTGGATGAGAGGTCTCCAAACGAATACGTCCGGTATATCCGGCCTACGTTAGCGCAGCTGACATGCTAATCGTAATTCCAAAGAGCAAATTACTCAAACAAAATAATAATAACCAGATTTTATTTAACGACCAAATATAAAATTCATTCTTAAAACTTAAAAAGGGGTTGTATACCAAAAATCAAAAATATGGTAAAAAATTCTAAGAATAAATCTCCAAACGGCAGATACGTGCGATTTGCCGTTTAGGAAATATTACAGACCAAAGTGTAAAAAACGTTGACTTGACGTCATACCGACATATTTTGTTTCGTCTCATATGTTGTGAGATTGTTTATATCATGTAATATCCTGTCATTGTGTAGGTAGCAATGCCAAAACCAAAAGAATGTTTATGTTGTGTTGAGAATAAAATAGAGTTGAGAACAAACGTGAGAAATGAAAATGACTGTAGGACATACCCCGAAGCATTTAAAAACACAGTTTAAATTTCGACATTTTAAAAATTATTTAAAGTTTCTTTTTTTTTTGATAACTTTCAGTAACCACAAACAACAACAAAAAACACACTAAATGCTCGCTCGGTTCGATGTCGGTATGACGTCACGCATTCAACTTTGCCGCTTCGCTGTTCAAATCCAAAGATTTTTTGCGACTTGCCGTTTTGATTTTTAATCTTAGATATTTTTTAAGAATTTTTAAATGTGTTGTTGTTCTATTGTTGTCGTCATTTTCAGCTTAAATAGAACGTAATATAATAATAAATATTAAAATACCCATACGACGTTAGTGCAAAACTGTTATTGTAGTATGTTGGTATCAGACTAAAGAACTATAAATACTAAGGTAACTATTGCATAATAATAGATTTTCGCCCTTGAGGCTTAGTGCAGAAGTAAATGTGACTCTTAGATCAAAAAGTTTGGAGACCCCTGTTCTAGATTATTCTTTTAGATACGAAGAGATAAAGTTTCTTGTTTTTACAACCCATTTTGGAAACTACAAAGTGTTTTATAAGTGTCTGTGTCTCTTTGATCGAGTTATAAATTGTTTACTAACTTTGATATTTAATTTTTAAAAGCTTTAAATTGTTGTAACATAATATAACTGTTGTAATATAACATTATGGCTCTTGCCCAGCTGTATAACTAAATTGACGAATTTTTTTTCTAGAAAAATTTTCTTAAACACTGGAGAGCATTTCCGCTATTTTATATTCAGCTTATATTTTCAAATAACAAATTACACAAAAATGATAATAATTGTAGTAGTGGAAAGCCTCAATTGCTCAAAGTAATGTAGCATCTATTGTTACGCTAATAGCATGTTGGTTTCTCTCGCTTCTTTATTTGGAAGTTCAAGCAAAATGATTAGAAACTCGGCTAGCGAAAATATTTGATAGAGAATACTTGGACACGAGAGTTTGTTGAAATAAAACCAAATGGTTATTATCTCTTCACAGATCTTCATTTCTGATTTTTTTAGGAACTTTTTGAAGGTTTGTTGGTATTGTACTAATATTATGGTTAGGTTATATTTATTCTTCACATCTCAATTTACTACTCCCTCTAAAAATAATTGCTAATAAGCGGGGAAATGGTAAGAAAAAAAAGCGTTTAAAAGATGTAGAAAACTGATATATTTTGCATAATTTTTACGATCGATTCAAGATTATTACGCCATTATCCTGTAGATCACGACGAATTTTATTACAGTCTCTGATCCAATGGAAATCTAGACACTGATTTCAGAAATATAATTAAAGGCAATTTGTACAGTCATTATACGCTAAAATCAGTATTTTTGGGTGGTTTTTTGTTAAGGTAAATATTTAGAACATTGGTTGTACATATCAGGTACATATTCTTAAAAGAAATTTCAGTACCTCATCATACGTAATATATAGAGTCTCTTAAAAAAAGAAGAAAAATTTAATAAAATAGGTTGTTTCAAATTGCGTATACAAGACCCTAATTTGGGCGTATACAAGAGCCAGTCTAAATAATTTTTAGAGTGCCTAATTTAGGCAGTTAAAAAAACATGGAGTACTAAACGACAACAAAACAATACAAAAACACATTTTAACTATTTATAAACAAAATAACAATTTAAAACTGATTTCTGTTGTATTAAAAGTACCGTGCTATAAATATGATATTTTGAAGCAAAATGTGCAAAAATTAAATCAATAATGCAACTTTCAGGTCAAGTACACCCACATACTCGAAAATACAATAGCAAAATAGAAAAATATCTCAAAATTTCGAAATTCCCAAATAATTGACATTCCAATCATTCTATCCATTGTTTGTTATCATATATCATAAAAATCCAAATCGAATTACGCCAGTTTAAAAACCTGGACAAACATTTCTAAAAACAGAATGACATTTCAATTAAAAAATTCTGATTCTAATCACTAAAAATGAAACACTAGCTGCCACATAGCTCCAAAAAAATTCGCCATCGTAAACAAACACGACGTCCATAAAATTATCGTTCGGCCAGTTAACGACGCGTCGTCTTGCATTCAAATTAATATAAATTTAATGCGACGTCCTGCTGCAATTGTATGCAGAAAAGGAAGACAATTTGCATAGACCGTAAATCAAAAAACTACTTGCCGTCATAAACATTTTTTTTCTTCTGTGTGGTATTTAATAAAACAAAGGTTCGAGTTTTGACAACGACCACCAAAGTCACGAATTACTTAATTAAAAGCGGAGGTAATCAAGCAAACCAACATGGCGTCGGCTCAATGTTCTAATAACAAAGTATCGTCGGTTGAATTAGCGTCGAGCAATGAGTCACGACACAAATTTTCTGAGGTAATATGGCGTCGTGCGAAACGACAGGACAATTTCCAATTTATTGGCGAAATCGGTAAGAACTCCAGACGTAATCGACTCCTTTTGCATTCAAATTGAAAAGCAAAGGGGAAATTATTTACCTTTATTACGGCACCAGCAATTTCAAGTAAATTGTATCACCAGAAAATTGAGAGGTTTTCAAATTTAACGCCAAAATTGGCTATGAATATGTTGGGAACGAACGTACCATAAAAAATAACTGAAAGAGAAGTTAGCACACTGAAAATTGTCTATTTGAGAGTATTGGTCATGACTGAGATGTTCTAAATTTTTAATAAAATAAAAAATTAACAATTATTAAATGACAAACCAGTTAAAACCAGCAAAGGTGTTCCAATCGAGCAACAACGTCGAGAAACTGTATACCGGTTTCGGGGTTTTTGCCCCTCATCAGTACAGTGTATCCCGAAGCGTTGTGCTCGATTGGAACAGGTGGGAGAACTCGCTTATATCAAGCGCTCTTCCAGCACTCTTCGTTAGATGGCACACTGTGTCTGTCTGTACGACTACTAGCCGGACTTCGCTTGATATAAGCGAGTTCTCTCACCTGTTCCAATCGAGCACAACGCTCCGGAATACACTCTACTGATGAGGGGCAAAAACCCCGAAACCGGTATACAGTTTCTCGACGTTGTTGCTCGATTGGAACACCTTTGCTAGTTCTGGTTACCCTGCCTTTCAGTGTGTTGCTGGTTGGGCGATTAGGTGATGTAATTCAATGTCGGTCGGGGCATTAGTCCGCGAAGTAGTTGTTTTTGCCTAATCGTGGAGGTTGGTTATGTTGGTGGCCGAGCGAGAGCCGAAGAGATAACTTTGTTATCCGCCAACATTATTATACCAACTCTCGCACCTTCCAGCACTCTTCGTTAGATGGCACACTGTGTCTGTCTGTACGACTACCAGTTAAAACCAGTTTTAATTCCTCTCTGAAATGACAACTTTGTTGGCGAAACGCGTCTTGAGTTTGGTGTTACTGGGTGGTTTACGTTTTATTCGACGCACCAAGAAGATTCAACAAGAAAGCAGCTAAGTGAATACAATAAACTGTCATAAACTATTTCTAGCAAAGTAAATTGTTGGATGATGGTGAAGAACCGAGAACGTGTGAAAAAACGAGCTCGAAAATGTGCTTTTACCTCTTACTTTCTGAGATATCTTATGTCGACATCTAACACCCTGTACATCATACAAAACCAAATTGTTTATAAAAATTAAAACACATAAATCAATAATAAAGCACACAAACATTTTCTCATTGGTTTATTGTAAGAAGGACCGGATAAAACTTTCCCAAATCGTGTTATTTTTTAGGTATTAGGTATTTTTTCCAACAAATTTTCTTCTTTTTAATTTCTTCTCTTATTTGCATTTTTCATTCATATCATAAACTTAAGCAAAGTAAATCATAAAAGGATGATGATAAGGAGTTGAGGACATATGAATTTGACTAAAACGAAATCAAACCAGTATCATCACTCTGGCATTCGTTTACGATTTATCTTTCTGTATTTCATCAAGAATTTGTGAAGATGGCGTCGTTATGAAGGTGAAAAACCGGCTAGGTGAATATTACTTATCAGCATCTAAATCAAGAATTTGTTTTGCTACTGAGGTATTTTTTATGTCCTTTAAATTGTTGCGTCTAGATTTTGACTTGTTCTATAAAAAAAATCCATTTACGGTACGAAACAATGATATGAGAAACTTTTACTTCGGATGATTTCACAACAAGACACGTTGTTTTGTTTGAAAATGGGTCTTTTAATGCGTACGGCACGTGTTTTCGTGACAGAATTGATGGAAGAAATGCAATAAAATGAAGACTCGAGAAGGTTAACGTTCGCGCCAAAAAAGGACAATAGATTCCGTTAATTTGTAGCGAACGAGAATGTTAGATTATCCGTAGAAATTTTTTTTTACACTCCTTTGAAATATTTAAATTCTTTCTGGTCTGTTGTAATAAATTACGTTAAAAATTATGCTCTATTTTTTTTCAACTGTAACAAACACACCTCTACACTTGATTTATTATCGGTGTGTGATTGATTCAAGGACTTTTATAAATAGACGGAAGTGTTAATGTATTGTAAAAAGCGAAATCAAACAATACAATAAAAAAAATTACTTCATAGTGAATTTTAAAAATTCCAAAGTAATTTGTTTAATTAGAGAAAATGAGTTCTACATGTAGTTATAGTGGAAAATCTGAATTTTTCTGTCTAGTGAACATCAATAATTACTTAACAGTAATTTGGTGATTAGTTTCCTATTTTTAATATTATTGGCGTCAGCTAGTCATTATACATACAAATACATCATTTTGACAAGAAACAGATTATTTTCACTGAAAACAACAAAACTAGTATTTAAAACCTATAACAACACTGTTTGTGTGCTTTACTATTGTATTTTATTAGAAAATGAGAATGTAACTAACGTAATAAATTATTTCAACATTCTCATTTTCTGATAATAATACAAATATTCACTATAGCACGAAACCATCACCAACATTTTCAATTAAAATACAAATTTTGTACAATTTTTTTAACTGTCATAAAATTTTACAAACTTCTTCAAATACGCAGTAATCAGAGTATGTATATTCTTCAATTTATTTATGAGTACCTTTGTAATCTATTGATTAGTATATGTCTCCTCTGCTCAGGTTTCCCCACTCGCAAACTTATAAAAAAATTGGACAATGGAAGCAATAATTATTGCGTTTTGAAGGTGTTTTTAAAATTTTATGGCAACTATAACATCTCATCATTTTAGTCTCTGTTTATCACGAATAACTGCAATAATTAGAAAATAAAACAAAGCTTTTGGAAATTGAGGTAGAGAGAATATTTGGTGATAGAAGCTTGGACATAAGCAATAGTTTTATTAGTGTCTTATTTAAACAGTCACTGAAAAACATAATTTTTAGGAGTAACAAAGATATTATTTAATTCTCTATGATCTTCGTTTTTTCAACACGCAGAATATAATACTTTCGAAAGAACAAATAAAGCCGTAGAAGCGTAAATATTTAAGAAAGCAAATCTTATCAGGCTGCACACCTACACTATCAGAAATTTACCAGATAGTTACGTGGGCTGTGGATTCTGATAGTAAGAAGTATGGATTGTCTATATTTGGATGAATTTTATGGCGCAGTAAAGGAATTAACTTTTCGGTCCCTCACCGATAAACAAACCCCAGTTTCTGAGTTTTAATAAAGTTCTGTTTGTTAACGGACGAGCTGGTAGCTTCAGTAACACTAGGGTTCTCTTATCTTTACAACCACTCTTGGTAAATCCCTCATAAACTAGTTTGTAAGTCAAAACAATAAAATTTATCCAAATATAGACAACCTTTAAGTAACACAGTCAGTCATCTCCATTAATCAAATCAACAAAACTATAAATATCGAAATATCTAATGGATTTTATTTAAATCTAAGAATAATTTTGTATTAAAAATTTAATTTATCAGCGCTTTTCCAAATCTATATCTGTCGCAAGACTAGTGAATGAAACAATCTGATTTATCAAACAATTTAAAATAAAAATTATGCTGACAGTGCTGACACTACAAGTCTCTTAACCTGTGGTGAAATGTCTAACCTACACGTGCTTTGAGAAAATCTTTAAAATTCTATTTCTTGTTGTGTCATCTATTTATTTATGACAGTTAACAATGTTTTTTTAGTAGTTTTACTGAATTTGACATTGTTAGGAGAAATTAAGTTTAGTAAATGTAGCTATCAATTATTTTTATGTTATTGGTGGTGAACAAAATATGTTTTTTAGCACTCTAAAAGTACCATCTTTTACCTAATTTTACTATGATAAAAAAAACAATTAATTTTTTTTTAGATATCGAGAATTAATTTCTATAGTTTGTAAGTCTTAAATTGCCATACTTACCACCAGAAACTTAAAATTGCGCTCTATATTCAAACAAAACTTGTGGAAATTCTTATCGTCATTTAGGTGGAAATAAGCTGTACGTTGTGTTTGACAAGATGGCGGTAATGTTTGTTTACGTTTAAATGTGAAGAAAACATGTCAGGACAGTTTACTAAATTGTGCAAAAGTTAAAAAAAAATTTATAAAGATGTGATGCATGTGATTAAAAGTGATTGAAAATGGCTTAATAAAACCACTTGAAAATTGTAGCAAGAAACTCTAGTAGAGAATGCTTTGGCACGTGAATTGGTCATGAGAATAGCCTCAATGTTTGCTCTCTATATTAACGCCTCCAGTTCGATTCTCAGCCAATTTTGTTGTCTCAGAATTGTAATTTAAGCTGTCAATTGAATGAAGCAAGTTTTGAGATGTTTACATCCTACTCCAAAATCATAAAACTACATTTTCACTAATTACGATTAAAATGACAATTTTAAACAACATTTAATAATGCTAAATTATGCACAGATTACCTGTATAATGCAGGATAACATTTAGTTTTTTAATGTCTGAAATCTATCTTTTCTTCTGAGCGTCTTCGTCTCCACTTTACACAACTCTCAATAATAGTTTCTCGAGACGTTGATCCATATTTTTGTGTTTTTCAAATGGTTAAACTTGGAGACAACACCACAAGCACGTGATTTTAGATATATTTACAAAAATTCCTGATTTTTAAAGCCATCCATATAAAATACTATTGGCATAGCTCTTCTTAATGGTTTCGCATTATTTTAGCATGGTTATTTTATTGAAATTACCAACATAAACTTTAGAGCGGATGGCAATCGTGGAAATATTTTGAATTTGAACAATTCCAACAAATTTATTATTTTTATAAAATAAATTTGTTTACCTAGCTTGAACAAGAGGTAGTTTTTAGCTGAAGACACCAAACTTATTTAGCAAACGAAGTGGTACACAACGCTTTTTGTGCAACCATAATAAATAAGTAAATTACGAAATAGTATGTTAAAGAACGCGTTTTGAAAAGTCAACGTTGTGGCACGAATTCAAAGCGCGAGTTTTTATAAAGAATGATTACCACAATGGTTGAGAAACGAGTTCTTTATGCTATTTTTTCTACTTTGCGCGTTTTACGTGATTTTTAAGTGAAAAAGTTAATTATTTAATCTCTAGGGACTTGTGTTAATACGAGATAGTTGGTAATAAATGTCATGAAAGTGTCAAATGTTTTTTGAAGTGTTTTTAAATTCGTTCAAAATTCTGTGTAGATAACTCACAAATGGAAATGGTCCTTCTTTACCTATCGTATCGGTTTATTGATTGAATTATTGAATCAATTGGCATAAACACAGTAAAGGAATTCTCCAAAGACATTGTAACATTATTCTTAAATTACCAAATTAATTGCGATTCTCATCAATTCCTCTCATCGTTATTTCAGACCAAGCAGTGCTATACTGTCTATTTTTTTTTTATAAAATCACCACCTGTTGTATTATATTCGTATCAAATTAATTTTCCTACAATAGTAATTTTTATTTGTTGGGTTCGTAATACATTTGTCTCAATTTATGTCAGATGTCAGATTATTTTGAATATTTTACCACAAATGCCCCGCTACCAACACCGACATCTTGTCGTTGGGCACGGCGAAGCTCAAGAAAAAAACAAGTCTATGGCGTTCCATTCGAATTGAGTTGAGACTCCCTGAATTTGACACACTTGTACATTTTGCTAACATAACCTGTCTTCGTGTCTGTCACAGATCACGCCTTGTCATTACCCTTATTTTATCCCATGTCAGATAAATGCTAGATTGCCAAAATTCTTTTGAGAGAAAATGCAATGTTGGTGGTTTTATAAAAAAAAAATAGACTGTAACTCATCTAGCAAATAACTTGTAAATTATCAAACGCTATGGCGGTTGCAAATCGTCAAAATAGTAGCTGAAAGCTGTTTCATTTTAAAGCTGTTCTAACCTTAAAAAGAAAGCTGAAGTTACCTCATTGTAACCGCCGTTTGTCCACCCTATTTTTGAATGTTTTATAGGTTAATTGCAACACATACCTACGTAAAAACACCTTGGTGAGGATACTAAAATTATTATAATCTCAACGCTGACATAAACGCTGAAAGCGTCTTACCAACCCACAAAAAATTAATTGCACTAGTACTTTACGCACGCAATTTGGGTGCTGAATTGGCTAAAAGGACATCCAAATCGGTATCTGTTACAGTTAATTAAGTAATTGAGTATTGGTAACGGCCGCAAAATTCGATGTTATGCAACTGTTCCTAATGAAGCCGGCCACAAAAATGAATTTTGCGGCCACTGTGCAGTGTGCAGGGGACGGTTAAATAATAATTATTATTTTTCAAATGCAAATATGTATTATAAAAATATTTTATTTAGTTTTTTCTTTATTTCGCTGTAATTAAATAAATTTCCTGATTTTGTCTAAAACTTTCACATTGACGTTTTATTGATCTGAAATGGGATTTACTTGTCCACTTAGCCATTTATCTAAAAAAATACATATCAAAATGTCAATCGAGAAAGCTTTAAATGTATCAATTTGCAATAAAAAAAAATTGCACAATAAAATTTTTCTACTTCGATAATAAAATGTTTGACCTAATCTGAGTGACGTAGATTTATCGTGAATTTTTAAGTATCCAATACATTTACCACGTCTTTTCGTCTATAAATTATCAGTGACTTTATTGCTCTTGTTCACCTATAAATTATAAACACGACGACACTTCCAACATTAAAAAAAACGTAACCAACTTCGTTACTTCTGAATCATTGTTTTATCAAGTGAAGTGACTCACAAAACGATAAAATTACTCGGCTACAAAATAAATTAAAACAGCGATAAATTTCGCTCTCCCTCCAATGAATAATTCACAATTTTCCCAAAGATTGGCAATTTCTCTCCCCTAACTGTGATTTTCTCTGTCTTTCTCCTTAGGGAACAAAACTATGGATTATCATGGAGTACCTGGGCGGCGGATCGGCCTTGGACTTGATGAAAGCTGGAAATTTCGAAGAAATGCACATCGCAATTATCCTTCGGGAAGTCCTCAAAGGTCTAGATTATCTTCACAGCGAACGTAAACTCCACCGAGATATCAAAGCAGCAAATGTACTCTTGAGCGAAATGGGCGATGTGAAATTAGCCGATTTTGGTGTTGCGGGACAATTGACAAATACGACAAGTAAACGCAACACGTTTGTCGGGACGCCATTTTGGATGGCACCGGAAGTTATTAAACAGTCAGCATATGATTCGAAAGCTGATATTTGGAGTTTGGGAATTACGGCAATTGAATTGGCTAAGGGAGAACCACCAAATTCCGAATTACATCCAATGAGAGTCCTGTTTCTTATCCCGAAAAATAATCCACCGCAATTAACGGGGAGTTATACCAAACAGTTTAAGGATTTTGTCGAGGCATGTTTGAATAAGGATCCAGAAAATGTAAGTAATTAAAAAGTAAGAATTTAATTTTTAAAAATTGCAAAACTAATTACACAAAAAATACTTTTTAATAAAGGACTAAATTCGTAATATTGCATTAAAAAACATTATTAATTAAGAAGAAATTTTTAAAAAAATATTGATTTTTTTAGCGATGATTTTAAAACGCTGCACAACCGGTTAAACGTACAAAAAAATGTTATAGGAAATATTTGTAAAAGAATTAAATCTGGTATAATACAGTCCGCAACACTATATTTTAACTAAAGTTAAACTAATTTATTGTAATTAATCTATTATTTTTAATAATAATTAGAAGAATGATAAAACTAAGAACAAAATAAATAAAAAAATTAAATGAACACTACTTTTTTAGTCTTACTACAATATGTTAAAAATATGTTTCTATCATACCCGTGAATTATGCTAAAATATGTATGTATTCTACCCATAAAAAAAACACAAAATAAATAAAAATGTACCATTAAATTATTGTAGAAAAATAGATCTTGGCGAGGAGTTAGTGTTACTTAAAAAAAAAATTAGTAATTATTAAGTAATTATTGATTTCAGTTTTTTGTAAGAATAATTTGTAGAGAAAGAAGGGCATAAAAGCATTTTTTAAAATTTTTGTTGAAGTTTTCGTAAAGTGAGTTTTTATTTTAGAGACCCACAGCCAAAGAACTGCTCAAATACCCATTCATTAGGAAAGCCAAGAAGAATTCATATTTAATAGACCTGATCGATAGATATAAGAAATGGCGGTGTACTAGGAACGAAGAGAGTGAAACAGAATCGGAAAATTCAGATTCGTACGTCTCTTATTTCTCTAATTTAGAGAAAAAATTTACATTTTTTTACTTTTGTTTTAGAGAGGAACCTAAACAAGAAAGCGACCTAGACGATCCCTGGATAATGACAGTAAAAGGCAACCATTCAATCAAACTACCCCAGGAAGATCTAACACCGAATCACAAAATAAATAAAATTCAAAATGGATCTGGTCCAACAATTGCAAAATCACCACCGAAAGATTCAAATCTAAATCATTACCGACCTGATAAAGCCACTCCGGTAAAAGTTTGTCAATGAAATCAAGAGGGATAGTAAATATTTGATTTTGTTTCAGTCGAGACCACAGTCTACAGTTCAGTCGCCTTCAGATAATCGGAAAGAGAGAGAGCATCGTGAACGAGAGAGGGAATCAAAAGACAGAGAAAAAAGAATTTCAAGAGAGTTAAGTCCGTTGGATCATCGAAAAGATTTAGAAATTGCAAAGGAAATGAATCGAAGGTCAAGGGAGCACTCAAATGGGGGTAAAGCTGACCCGAGGTCGCCATGTTTATCAGGTGTCATCTATCCTTTAATATCTGAAGTGAGTAGAGAATCTAGAAAAATTGAGCTTGA
Source organism: Tribolium confusum (assembly GCA_029207805.1). Classification (NCBI taxonomy): domain Eukaryota; kingdom Metazoa; phylum Arthropoda; class Insecta; order Coleoptera; family Tenebrionidae; genus Tribolium; species Tribolium confusum. The sequence goes on from JALGAY010000004.1 coordinate 7,922,592, forward strand.
TTCACATTACTTATTGATTTTTATTACAATTTATTATGAGAAATTGGAATTAGAAATCAGTATGAAGAGGTCGAAGCTGTGCGTATTTGCGGAAAATTTTTAAGAAACTAATTTCATTTATAATTCCTTCAGTTATTGTTAACATTCGTGAAATTTTTATCTTGGTGTTCGGTATTTTCACTTTAATAAAACTTGTACAATCTTCTACCTTCAAAAACGTATTTTTTTCTCTACGTAAGGCGCCAAAAATTCCAGTAATTAGCACAACTTTTGCCAATAAATAGTCTTTGTCATCAGCTGTTTTCATGAAACCTTCTATCTCTTGCTTGGTGATTATTTTAGATTTTTTTGGTCTGTACCCACTGGCAATTCTTTTTAGAAATGTAATCAAGTTTGTAAATTTTTTGATATCTTGTTATGATTCTTGGCATTGAGAAGGTACTCCATAAAGTAGACGGCTTATACATGAAAGATAATTTCGAAAAATACGCCAAAAGTACCTTTTCTTCATTACTTGTTACATTTTATTCCTCATTCTAACTACCAAATTTAATGTATGTTTCCTTCTAAATTTTCTTAGATTTTTCACTAGATCACTAGCGTGGCTAGTGCAGCTTCTGCGGCATTATCATGTCGGAATCAAATTCAGAATCGCTCATTTTTGTGTTTTTTTATTACAGAACGTAAACACAGAACCCAAGACAGCCTGTAATTTTATAAAAACAGTAAACAACGATATTTACATCCCTAGCAACCTGTCGTCTGTTTACTGTACAATGCGAATGTTCGATTGAGATCATTATTTTTGAAAGAAAAAATCTGTTATCAAACGCTGTAACAAAAAATCTCGAATGCAATACGTAGCAAAATAGATGTTTTTTAAGCTTTTGATGTGTTATTTAAAAATCTCCATCAGTTGCGTAAAAAATGAACTTTCTATCACTTTTTTTCTTCTTTTTTTAAAGTCGACTAGGGGACATACTCTATATATCTATTATTTGTTTTCAGTTACAAAGAAAGCATCACTATAACGGTCGAGCGTCTGACAGTTCCCACAAGTCGAACGATGCCATTGAAGAACTGAAAAACGCGTTCGAAATAGCCGAAAGGGCAAGTCCGGGAATAACAGAGAATTTTATTAGCGAAATGGTGAAAAAGTTGATGCCAACTGTGACAGAGCAAAGGCTTAAAAGTGTTATGGAAAAAGTTACAAGGTCTGTAATTGATGAAATTCGTTTGTTTGTTCTGACTTTGTTTTTTCAGAGATGCGACGTAGGTAATGGCGGAATGGTAGTTAGCCCAGATATGTCTTAATACTTACTGATTACATGACAATATCTTAATATCTCTTGAGCTTATTACATAGCACTGGTAGAATAAGAATTTTGAGGAAAAAAAAAACATCAACCACTGCATGCTGTTGTGTACTCATTTGTGGTTGACTTGTGTTTCTGGAATTACTTTTAACTTGTTATTGCCAATGTCCCTCGGGATACTGTATATATGTATATCTAGATTGAATTATAATATCATTAAGATAATATTTTTTCTTGCAATGTATTTTTTTTAGGTGTGTATATACGTATTATGAACATATAGTTATATACTTTATTTTTAATCTTGTTTACTGTTCAGTGTCATCGAGTTGAGGGTGGTTTTCCAGCAGATGGCGCTGATGTGTGTGAGTGTAGGGTGTCGGTTGAAGTGCCCTTTGAACTAGCGCATCACAGTGTCAATTTTTTTTATTGGGGTGTTCTCTGTGGAGATGATGGGGGATTTACCCACTTCAGTATTACTGTGCGAGCCGTCAAAACTCGCATTGGAAAGTGTTTGCTCAGGCTTCTGAATCTATTCGGAATACTGTGATAGAGTGAACAGGATCTTATGCGAGTCTTATTGAAACGCTTTAATGTTGAACTGTTGATGTCAACTACTTATTGTTGATTTTCATTGTTATCTTATTTAGAGAATGGATCTTTTAGTTTTCCGCATAGTTATACTGTACAGTCAATTACAAATGACTTGGTATTTTAGACTAACCTGTAATTTAACATGGCAAATTACAACAAATCTGTATGAGATCTGCTTGTCTTGTACATGGTGTACATTAATAAAATTATTTCAATTTCTTAAGACTTTTTTTTCAACAAAATCTACAAAAGAAAAATTTGAGAACCTATTCAACTGTCTACCAGAATTTTGCAATTAGATAATGAGTATCTGATTGTATAAGGTAACGTAAAAGAAAACAAAATAGTTATACAACTACATCAATAACAACAACCATAGAGGCATAGAGCACGGTCATGGTCGCTATTAATCCCCATGCAGAAGACTTTCTTAATTAAAACAATTAACAAAAGAGTAAAGATAGTTCTAAATTATAAACCTATACATACATATACTTTAGTGTCTAATGAGTAATGACGTTTATGTTTTTTTTTTCAATTTTTTTTAGAATCGTTTTTTTGTTCTTCCAAAACCTTGTTTTCCTCTCCTTTTTTTCTAATCCTTGTTTTTCGAATTCTTATATTTTTCTTCTTCTTTTAATTGGTGTCTTTTAAACATAACGATTTTAAGCTTTTCGAACATCTTGTTTTGTTCTTCCAGAATAGTTTCTTGCATTTCCAGAACTTTTTTTGTTTTTTTGTCTTTTATCTGACGTCTTTCAACTTCTTCCAGATTTTTTTTGCTTCTCTAATCGTCCTTTCTCATATTCTTCAACTTCTAAACACCGTTTATTAAGCTCCTTTAAAATCTTTTTTTGTTCTTCCAGAATTGTTACTAGTATTTTTAGAACTTTTTTTGTTCTTTTTTTTCTTTTAAAAGTAATTTCCCGAACTCTTGTAGAACTTTTGTTTTTCTTTGTTTTTGGGTCTTCAATTTTCTGTTTTTTCTATCTTTTAATTCTTTATGATTTTAAATTTATTATAGTTTTTTTTTGACTTTCATTTCTATTTTGTCGATCTTTTTTTTCAAATTTTCTTAAACTTCTAGAACTTTCTGAAATTACTTTTAACATTTTTTCTCTGAAAAGCATCTTACAAAGTGTCAAATTTTTTGAAATATTTTACAGGGATCGTTTTCCGAATATTTCTAAAAAAATTTTTGCTTTCTTTTATTTCCAGTTGTAGTTTGTTAGTTTTTTTCCAAATTACTAATTCTTTTGTTCTTTTTTTCTTATTTATTGTTTTTTAAGCTTCTTTTAATCTTTTTTTTTTATTTAAACTCTTCTTTAGTTCTTCTTTTTCTTCTAATCGTGATTTCTTAAAATTCTTTTTTTTTAATTTTTTTTCTTAACCTTTTTTTCAAAGGCCTTTTTTAGGCTCTTTCAAAATGTTTTGTTTTTCTAAAATTGTTTCTTACAATTCCAGAACTTTCTTTTATTGCTCTTTATCTCCCAACCGACACTTTTCAACTTCTAGAATTTTTTCTTGCTCTCTTCTAATTGTCATTTCTCATATTCTTTTTCTTCCAAACGTTGTTTATTTTTTTATTTCATTTTTTTTTGTGTTTTTCTAGTATTGTTACTTGCATTTTTGAACTTGATTTTGTACTTCTCTTTCTTCAAAAATACTTTTCCGAGATCTTGCAGACTTCTCTTATGTTTTTCATCGTTTTCGAGTCTTCAATTTTCTATTTCTTCTATATTTTAATTCTTTTTCATTTCAGCTTCAATAAACAATTTTTTAAATTTTTTTTTGATATTTATTTGTTTTTTATCAATCTTTCTTTCAAATTTTCTTGAACTTCTAGAATCTTCTTAAACAATTTTTATATCTTAGCTATGTTTCTCTGAAAAGCATCTTGCAAAGTGTGAATTTCTGGAAAATATTTTCTTGTTTTACTGATGATTGTTTTTCGAAGCTTTCTAAAAGTTTCTTTTGCTTTTCCTTTATTTCAAGTTGTAGTTTTTTATTTTTTCCTTCTAATTTTTTTATTCTCTTTTTTTTCATCCAGCATCTTTTTTCGTTCTTCTATTTTTTTGTTCTCTTTTTCCTTCTATTTTTTGTTCTTTTAAAAACTTTGTTTTTTGGAATTCTAGACCTTTTTTTCGTTATACTGTATGTTCTATTTGTCGTCTTTCAACTTTTTCTAGATTTTTTGGCTGTTCTAATCGTTTTTTCTCATACCTTGTTCTTACAAATGCCGTTTATCTAGCTTTTTAATTTTTTTTTTGTTCTAGAATTATTACTTGCATTTTTTGAACTTTTTTTTTCTCCTAAAAGTACTCTTCCAAGATCTTACAGAATTTTCTTATGTTTTTTATTGTCCTCGAATTTTTAATTATTTTTTTTAATATTTCAATTCTTTCTTATTTCAAATTCATTAACCTTTTGTTTTCAGTTTTCATTGACCTTCCTTTATATTTTATCGATCTTTTTTTAGATTTTCTTGAACTTCTAGTACCTTCTCAAATTTCTCTTTCATCTCTGGTATGTATGTCTCTCTAAAAAGCATCTTGCAAGGTGTGAAATTCTTGGAAGATATTTTCTGTTTTACCTATTCTTTTGCTTTCGGAAGCTTTCCAAAAGTTTCTTTTTCTTTTTCATTATTTACAGTTGTAGTTTTTTTTTTTAATTTTGTAAAGTCTTCCTTTTCTGTTTCAGCATCTTTATACGTTTTTTTATTTTTTGTTCTTTTTTTTTCAATCGTTATTTGGAAAATTATCGTTTTTTATTTCCTTGATATTGTCTTTTATTCACTTAGACCTTTCTTTAGCTCTTCTTCTTTTTTCAAACGCCGTTTTTCAAGCTGTTCCAAAATCTTTTGTTCTTCTAAAATTATATCTTGTATTTCCAGAACCTTTTTTTATTGCTCTTTAGCTTCTAACCGACGTTTTTCAACTTCTTCCAGATTCCAGAATTTTCTTTTGCTCTTCTCTAATTGTCGTTTCTCATATTTTTTTTCTTCCAAACTCTAAATCAAGCTCCTTAAAAACCTTTTTTTGTTTTTTCAATATTGTTACTTGCATTTTTAGAACTTTCTTTTCTTTTTCTTCTAAAAGTACCTTTCCAGACTTTCCCAGACCTTCCGTTTTTTTGTTTTTATCGTCTTTGAGTCTTTTTTTATATTTCAATTTTTTTTATAATTTTAAATTCATTAATTTTTTTTCAGATTTCGTTTTAATTTTTATTTCTATTTTATCGATCTTATCTCTGTTATGTCTTTCTGAAAAACATCTTGTAAAGTGTCAAATTTCTCGAGGATATGTATTTTTCTGTTTTACTGGTGATCGTTTTCCGAAACTTCCTAAAAATTTCTTTTGCTTTTTCTTTATTACCAGTTGTAGTTTTTAATTTTTTTCTTCTTATTTTCTTATACTCTTTCTTTCGTTTTCCAGCATCTTCTTTCGTTCTTCTATTTTTTTGTTTTTTTATCGTTGTTTTTAAAGCTTCTTTAAAATCGTCTTATTCTTTTAGACCTTTCTTCAGCTCTTCTTGTTCTTCCAAACGCCGTTTTTCAAGCTCTGCTAAAATTTTTGTTCTTCTAGAACTATTTCTTGCATTTCCAGAACCGTTGTTCATCTTCTAACCGACGTCTCTCAACTTCTCCTAGAATTTTCTTTCGCTTTTTTAATCGTTTTTTATATTCTTGTTTTTCCAAAAGCCTTTTGTCCAGCTCTTTCAAAAAAAATTTTTCTGGTATTTTAACTTGCATTTTTAGAACTTACTTTTGTTCTTCTTTTTATTCTAAAGGAAGTTTTTCAAGATCTTCCTGAATTTTCTTATCTTCAAGTTTTCGATTTTCTATTTCTGCTATATTTCAATTCTTTCTTATTTACAATTTATTAACATATTTTCGGGTTTACTTTGACTTTTACTTCTATTTTATCCACCTTTTTGTCCAAATATCTTGAACTTCTAGAACCTTCTAACAGTATAGCATGTTTCTCTGAAAAGCATTTTGCAAAGTGTTAAATTTTTGGATTTCTCTCTTTTACTGGTGATCGTTTTCCGAAGCTTTCTACAACTTTCTTCTTTTTCTTTTTCCTCTTCTTCCTCTTTTTCTTCCTCAGAAGATGATTTTTTCATCAGAATTTTTTAGTTTTATTTTCAAGTTGCCTTTGATTACGTTTCCAAGTTTTCTGTTTGACAAGTTTTGTTTTGTTGACATCCGAAACAGCTTAGCAGAAAAATGGACGTTAACTGAATGACCCTAATTGAAGAAAATTCCATCTAAAATTATTAGTAATCAAGACTAAATAGCAACAATGTCGTCCTACGTAAATAAGAAAATAAGAGTTTTCAAAGAAGCTGGCGATATAGAAGTTATTCGAAAACGTTCTGATGGACGAATGAAAACTTATACGTCAGCCACAGATGCTAGAGCTTGGTGTGATAGCACTGAAGAACGAAGACAACATATTTTAGATTTAGTTAGGCAAGGAGATGGGAAAGTAAGACAAAAATAAAAAAAAAATAACACAAAAACTAAATTTTCCTCAATAGGGTTTATCTTTAGGAAAATATATACCAATTGAAGCCATCATCGACATTCTCTTAGCTAATAAAAATGAAGAGATAAATCGTCTACTAAGAGAAATTGAGGAGCTTAAGAAATTTATCAAAGACAACGGTCTTCACTACGAAGAAAAACCTATAAAAGTCATAGAGCCAGTACGAGGTAGCGCTGGTGCAGGAGCTGGAAGAGCTGGGGGAGCTGGCGGAGCTGGCCAGGAACCGTCAGGTGTCAAAGCTGGAACTTCTGGACGTGATGATAAAACCGGCGCAGGAACTGGAGCTGACGCAAAAGGTCGTACTGGAATTTCTGATGCAGATGGACGTGGGGGCCCTGGTAGAGAAGGAGAAGAAGCAGGACGTGGTGCTGGTGCAGGTGCAGATGGACGTGGAAGATCTGCAAGTGAAGCAGCACGTGCTGGAGCTCTAGATGCAGAAGGACGTGGAAGAGATGCAAGTGGAGTAGATGCAGAAGGACGTGGAAGAGATGGAACTGGAGCAGGACGTGGTGGAGTTGCTGATGGAACTGGAGCTGGACGTGGTGGAGTTGCAGGTGAAGAAGGACGTGGAAAAGGAGATAAAGAAGGACGAGGAGCAGCAGGACGTGGAGCTGATTATGGAGAAGAAAAAGGAGCAGCTGAAACTGCAGGAACTGACAGAAAAGGCGACAAAAAATTATCCTTTTCAGATCCTGAAGGAAGAGGAGCAAGAGGAAAACGAGAAACTTCACCAGGAAGAGACAAAGTAAAAAACTTTTCAATTTTTCATTAAATAGAAACTAAAATCAACAATTTAAACAGGATGCACCTCCTATTGACTCTACAACAAGTGGAAGTTCTTCAACTCCAGGATATTTCACTGATAGCAGTGATTACGATGATAAATCTTCTCCAAGATTTCGTCCTGTTTCTAAAGAAGATGAACAAGCTGCTGCTGCATTACTTGCAGGAAAATCACCAGATGATCAGTTAATTGCATTGAAACAAGCATTAGCGGTAGTAAAATTTTTTTGATTACTTCCTTCTCAAAATTAATTCTTTAGGATGCTGACAATTATAATAAGGCACAAAATGACTTAGCCCGTGAAGCAATCGAACAATTAGAAAATATTCAAGACGTTGTTCATGGAGGTGAAGGTAGTAGAAGAAGTTCAAAAGGTTCCAAGTATTCAAAAGCTTCATCGCGAGGAGCTCCAACTTCTCAAAGAGGATCTCCGTTTTCTTCAGGAGGAGCTCCAACTTCTCAAAGACCAGGAGAAGTTTCACCTTATCAAAGATCAGGAGACGCTACAACTTATCAAAAACCAGGAGAAGTTTCACCTTATCAAAGACCAGGAGATGCTGCGGCTTATCAAAGGCCAGGAGAAGTTTCTCCTTACCAAAGGCCAGGAGACGCTACGGCTTATCAAAGACCAGGAGAAGTTTCGCCTTATCAAAGACCAGGAGAAGCTGGGACTTATCAAAGACCAGGAGAAGTTTCGTCTTATCAAAGGCCAGTAGAAGCTGCGGCTTATCAAAGACCAGGAGGAGCTTCAAGTCCTCAAAGAACAACTCCACTTGCTTCAGGAGGAACACCAACTCCTCCAAGAGGAACTTCGTTTTCTACAGGAGGAGCAGCAGGTTCTCCAAGAGAATCTTCGCTTGTTTCAGGAGGACCTCCAGGTTCTCCAAGAGGTACTTCATATGCTTCAGCAGGAGCAACACCTTCTCCAAGAGGAACCCCAACTTCTCTACAGGTAAAATTTAGCTTTTACGTTAACTAATTTGCTAATAAAAATTAAAGAGATATGGTGAATCTCCTGAAGCTTGTAAAGCCGAAATTGAAGCTTTGGAACGTGAGATTCAAGCTTTGAAATCAATGTCTTCTCCTGAGTCAAATATAATAAAACGTGAAGTGGAAGTCTTGAAGAAATATTGTACACAACTTGCTGCAATTCAAAGAGAAAATGCTGATTTAAAACAAGAACGAGATCTTTTGAAAGGTGATTTAGTATCAAGTGCTGATGATGCACTTAGAGACAAACTGAAGAAACTTGATGAAATCACTCAGGAAAGAGATCGTCTAAAAGGAAGAGTTCAGCAATTGGAGCAAGAATTATCCGGTTTTGGTAATTTACCTGATGAAGTCGACCAATTTAGAGACAAAACTCAAGCTTTGGATGATCTAAGAGCTGACGACGATGATTTGAGAGATCGTCTTGATAAATTAGCAGGTCTTGAAGAAGAAGTTCGTCAATTACGAGATACCATCGAGAAACTTATGAAAGCTGCTGCTGGTGATTCAGCTGAAAAAGATAAACTATTAGCGAGAATTGCCGAATTAGAGAAAGAAAACGATAATTGTAAATGCAAAATGAAAGAAATTGAGCTTTTGAAAGTCGAGAGAAATTGTATGAAATTGCGACTTGACGATTTGGCAAAGATTCAAAGAGATTATGAAGATTTATTAAAGAAGACACAAGGTTTTGATAAACTGAAAGCAGATTGTGCTATGTATAAAGCAAAATATGAAGATTTGAAGAAAATGGAAGATGAATGTAATGAACTTAGAGCTAAAGTACAAAAAGTTGAAGAATTAGAAAATGAAAGAAGACTTTTGATGAAAGAAATTGAAGATTGTGAATGTTGTATGAATAACCAAGAAGATGAAATAAAACGGTTGGCGTGTCATATTGATTGTTTGACTCAGGATTTGGATAAAAGACAGGTAAAATATTTATTTTTTAAAAAGTGTGGCAATTTTTCCCTTAGTTAGTTTTTCACAAAAATTGGTAAGTAGTTAGTTTAGAAATTTCTTATTTAATTTAATTTTTTAACTCAGGATGAAATGAAAGTTAAAGTTTGTACAATGAGAGCTCACTTAGAAAAGAAAGATCTTCTCATTGCTAAATCAGAACAGCAATTAGCAGACGTTCAAGATCAGTTGAGATCTTCAATAGAAAATCTTTCTTGCGAAACAACTTGTCTCAAAACTCGAATTGAAGAACTTGAAGATAATGTTGAAAGTTATAAAAAGGTGATAATTACAAAAGAAGAAACTTTGAAAGCTTTTGAAAGTAAATATAAAACTTTAGAAGAAAATTATGATAATGAAAAGAAAATGAAACAGAAATTAGAAGACGCGTTAAGAAAAGCAATAAAAAGTGATGAACATTTGAAAGAGATGTTGAAACAAGCAAAATGCGCAATTAAATGTATTACACAAAAATTGCAAAAGCACGATATTGTCGGTGTTGGTCGTTTAGAAGCAGAACGTGAAAATTACTTAAAGAAAATTAAAGAACTTGAAGGAGGAGTAATTGATGGTTCTGGTGCAGTTGATAAAATAGCAGCATTAGAAGAAGAATTATTGCAAGCAACTCAAGCTAATAAATGTCTTCAAGAAGCTTTAGATCAAATGAAGCAAATGACTAAACGAACAGATCTAGAAGAACAATTAGAACAGGCACATGATACTATTGACTGTCTTCGAAATGCTTTAGATCGTTTCAAAGGTGCAGCAGATGAAAATGAAAAATTACGAAAACTTGTTGCTGAACTTCAAGAATCTGCTAAATCTCAAATTATTAAAGTAGAAGAAACAGGTGATAAATGCGCAGATTATATTGAAGCTTTAGCTGAGAAAGAGAAACTTATTGACAGTTTGAATCAGCAAATAGAAAAGGAGAGAAAACTTCGAGAAGAAGCAGAAAATTCTATAATGACATTTTCACAAAATGGAGAAGTTGATCAAGCTCAAGTAAATAAACTTAAAGCTCAGATAAATGTTTTAAATGCAGAAATTGATCGACTTAATTTTGATCTAGAAAATCAGAAGAGAGAATGTGAAGAAACGGTTCAAAGGCTTAGACAGAAAATGGAACAAAGTGCGAATGATTATGAGAGAATGAAGAAATTAGAAGAAGAACATGGTGATGTGAGTATTGATGCTGATAGGTTTAGGAAAGAAGCTGAGCTAATTCGAGAAGAGTTAGAAAAGTGTAAACGAGAAAATGAGGCGCTCAAAGCAGAATTGGATAAGAGTAAAAAGGATGCAGATAGTCTTAAAGCTGATTTAGATTCAATGAAGAAAGAGAAAGACAATTTTAAGACTGAAATGGAAAGAATTAATAAAGAGAATGAAATACTTAAATCTGAATTGGATAAAACGAAAGATATTCGGAAAAAGAGTGACTCAGAGATTGAGAAACTTAAAGAAACATTTGAAAATGAAAATAAAAATTTAAAAGATGAACTAAATAAAATGAAGCAACAACTGAGCACAAAAGAAGCTCTTGATAAAGAAAATAAAGATCTCAAAGATGAGTTGAATAAATTGAAAAAAGACCTAGCGAGTAAAACTGAGGAAGACTCAAGAGAAGCAAAAGAACGTGATGATCTTTTGAAACAAATTGCTGATCAGAAGAAGGAAATTGCTGATTTGTTAGAAAAGATTAAACAGCCAACTAAAACAGAAGATACTACTGCTATGAAAGAATTAGAAAGAAGAAGTAAGGAAAATGAGCAATTAAGATCTACGATTGACGATTTAGAAAAGCAGATTAAAGCTTTAGAAAAAGCTAAAATGGAGATTCCTAAGGTTTCTCCCGAAATTGAGAAAACCTTAAACGATTTGAAGAACAGTTTGGAAAAGGAAGAAGCACGTGCTCAGGCTTTAGAAGACACTTTGAAGAAATCTCAAGGTGATAATGACAATTTGAAGAAACAAATTGCCGAACTCGAAAATAATTTGAAACAGTGTCAGGAGAGTAATGAACAATTGATGAAGAATATTGACGAATTGAAGAAACGTAATGCTGATTTGGAAGCTCAAGGAGATAGTCTTAAAAAGAAAGTTCAAGGTACTTAAACATCACTAGAAAATAAAACTTTTTTTATTTTATTTTTTTGTAGAGCTAGAATCAGATAAGCCTCCAGCACCTACAGGTGAAGATGGTGATAGAGTTAAAGCTTTAGAAGAGGAACTAGCTAAACGTAAAAAAGAATGTGATGAAATGATTGGATCACTACAAGAACAATACGATCGTGACATTAAAAATCTACAAAAACAGAATGAAGCAGCAATTGATAAATTACAAAAACAACACCAAGACGAAATTAAGCAACTAAATGACGAACGTGAGCAAGAAGCTGAGAAGTTTAAAGATGAATTAAGGAAGAGAGAATCTGCGGCTAAACGTCCGAGTATCGAGAAGAAACCGCCACCTGAAGTGAAGAAAGAAGAGAAACCACCTGAACCGAAGCAAGTAGAAAAGCCACCTGAACCGAAGAAAGAAGAGAGACTATCTGAAGTAAAGAAAGTAGAGAAGCCACCTGAACTGAAGAAAGAAGCCAAGCCTCCGCCGGTTAAAAAGAAGCCACCTAAACCGTCGAAAGAAAAAGAACCAGCTAAAAAGCCATCAGTTCATGAAGTAGTAAAAGAACCAGTTAAAGAACCATCAATTCACGATCTTATTGAAGAACCTGTAAAAAAAGAGGTTTAGTTAAAATAGTTTGTACTGATTTTTTATTTTTTGTATTTTAGGAGAAGAAATTATCGATGAAGACGTTTGATGATGTTTGCATTTGTAGCAAACTTCCGTGTGTAATACCTCTAGGTGCTATAGCATCAGCACCTGAGTATAGTCATCATCCATACCAGATTGAATCTCAGGTTTGTCTTTCTTTTTTTATCAAAAATTGCCACACTTGTATTTTTTGGTAACTGATATGTGTCAATAACAAATTTCTTACAGCAAATGACAATGCCTCCTTGTATGCAGCCTCCTTGTATGTCAATATCGACTCAACCTATTGTTCCTCTTGGTCCAACACATACTCAACCGATGATTCCTTGTGGACCTCCAAAAGATGAGAAAATTACTTCAATTAAGAAGATTGTCGAGTTGGAAAATCGGTTGTTGTTGAAGCAGCAACACACTAAACAGAAGAGTTAGTTTTCTGTTTTTTGATTTTCTGATTTTGATTTTCTGTTGTTTAGTTGATTTGCTACAAAGTACTGTTGATAAATTCAAGAGAGAGTTGGAATTAGAAAGACAGAAAAATAGTGATCTTGCCAGTAGATACACGAACCAGTCGAAGACTGTAGCAAATATGAAAGTGGAAATAGATTTGGTGAAACGAGAGAATGTTCAAGATAAAAAGAAATTGCAACAATTGAAGTGAGTCAAAATTTTGGGAACATCTAAAATATAGTTTTGTTTTAGTATGACTTTGAAGAATATTTTGGAAAAGCCACCAGGAATTGGTTGTTTATATCCTAAAACCGGACCTGTAATGAAGACCTCAGGGATTATTCCTCATTTCCATACCGACCTAAGTGTTGTGGTAAGGATCTTTTATCTTCTTTTTGACGATATAACATCTTGGTGTTTGACAGAGAGCCGATGATAACAAATTGAAGCACAACTGCGTCTTTAGAAAAGCTTCTTGTAGTTGCCGTTGTGAAAATAGAAGCTCCGATTCTTTTGAAATAGATGAGTAGATTATTGTATTAGTCTTTGTGATGTGGCAAAAATTATTGTGATGTCTTGTGGAATAAAATGGCGTTTTTCCCAAAAATATAGTTTTCTTTTAACCTTTTAATGAGCGAATGTGAGTGTTGAAACAATCTAGAAAGGCAAAGAGAAATTTCTGACGACTTTGCAATTCCTTAAAGAGTTAAACAGGTAAAAACCTGAAAATGAAGAAAGTTCTTAGAAGATTGTCAGAAACTTTCTTTGCCAAAAATTTTGCCAACCATTTTCAGCTTGCTGAAATTGAAGTTTTGACAGAAACTTTGACAGAAAGTGAAAGTCGTGTCAAGTGACTTGAAGCATGTCTTGCTGAAAAGGAAGAAGCAAATAAAATTTTTTGTGATTAACTGGATCAAGAAGTAAAGTTCATAATGAAGATAACAAAGAGTTGTGTCAGTTCTATGCATAACAGAAAAACAGAAGAAGAAACTTCTGATCTTGAAGAAAAACTCGCGGAGAAAGAACAGCAAATTGAAGAACTAGAAAATGAGAAGAACGCTCTTAGTAAAGAGGTTCAAAATTATGAGATTTATATCACGAATCAAGTAGACCAAATGAAGAAACTTGCTTCGTATATTGACCATTTGACCCAAAATTCTGACAAACATTGTGGTGGTAGAAGATTGAAGATCTCAACGATAACCAATGAGATTGGTGAAAGTAACAATAACCGGGTAAAAGAACTTGAATTTAAAGTAAATCGGTACAAAATAAGGCTAAACGCAAAAGATGAACACATCAAAGCTCTTCAGGAAAAACTAGAGTTTGAAAGAATTTCTCGAGAGAAGCTTGAAGAAGCGTTTTTAAGAACAGCAAAAATCTACGAAGATTTGGTCTATCAGAATCAGGGATTAGGAAATATGAGATACGAATACGAGACTTGTAAAGTTCAATGTGAGAGACTGAAAGTGACTTGTGAAGAGCTTAGATATAAAGCTCGAAGAGTTGAAGAGTTGGAAAATGAGTTGAATTATTGTAATTGCTACATGAGGAAGCAAGAAACAAAAATTTCAAAGCTTTGTGATGATATTGATACTAAAGATAGTGAAATGAGAATGACAATTTCAAATTTAGAAACAGATTTAGAAGAGTACAAAGAGAAATTTTGCAAATGTCAGCATGAAAAATCTTGTCTTGAAAACCAACTTGAAACTCTTGAAGCACAAGTCGAAGATTACGAAAATCAGTTGAATCTGAAAGAAGAAAATAACAAGGCACTTCTAGAATGTTTAGAGAAAGAAAAATCTGAGAAAACCAAGCTAGAATCTTCTCTTGCTACAGTTATCAAAACTGATCAACGGTTGAAAGAGATGTTGACACGAGCAAGACATGCAATGACTACAATTACCCAAAAACTAGAAGAGTGTGATATCGAAAGATTAGAAACACAAAGAGACAACCAAATGAAAATTTCTGAGTTAGAAAATCAACTTGCAATTGCAAATGCCACTATAAGAAAGCTCAAAGAAAATCTTGATAAAATGAAAGGAATTATGGACAAAAACGTTGCATTAAGAACACTTTCAGCTCAACTTCACGAATCTGCAAATCTACAAGTCGCTGAACTTAAAGCTGCAAATGAAGATTTGTCAATACGGAGTCAGAAAATGGTCGAGATGTATGACTATCTCAAACAGGTGCTTTACGAAAAAGATAAGACGTTTGATGATTTGAGGAATCATTTAGTTGCTTTAAGACAACAGTTAGATAACGAGCAGAAACTGAGAGAAGATACAGAAATTATTTTGGAAGATATGTCAGAAGCTAAAGAATCGGAACTGAGCGAAATGAAGAATTTGATAGAGGTTTTGAAAAACGAGATTTGTTGTTTGCGTTGCGAACTTGAAGATTTGACAAGTAGTACAACAGCAGGTCAGTTGAAAACACGAGTGAAGCAACTTGAAGATGAAAATAAAGTATTGAAGAGTGAGAAGGAGAAGTATTGTAAATGTTTGGGACAAATCTTACCTGGATATATAAATCCAGTTGAATTAAAAAGACTCCAAAATGAATTAATTGATTTGGGCGAGGAAACAGAACTTCTAAGACAAGAACTTGAAAAAGAAAAGAAATTAAGACTTGAAACTGTTATGCATCTACAGTTGAAAATTGAGAAGCAACAAGAAGAAAATAAGAGAATTAAGGAACAAGTTAGAGAGAGTGTTGATAAGAAGAATCGAAAAGATCCGACTTTACCAAGCGTTGTTTTTGTTGAAAAGAAAGATAAGGAAGGTGGTGGTGTTGAATATAAATATTTGTGTGGTGGAAAGGAAGGAAAAACAAAAAACTCAGAACCTGAAAAACACAATAATTATATGTTTGATGGAAAAGAAGAAAAAACAAAAAACTTAGAACCTGAAAAACATATTAATTATTATAAATACGAGTGTTATCTCAACAGTGACGGAATTGAGAAGAAGATCTTTCTTGGACCTTTATATACGACCTATATTGGAGATAACGGTGAAAAGAAGAATTTTAAAATTGATCCTAAAACAACACTACCAAGAGACGAATTATACATTAAAGAACGTGGTCGGAAACTAAAAATCATATGGGACCCTAAGACTGGACCTTTTAAATTAAATCTAGAAGAAGATTGCGTGATAAAGGAGAAATTTTTAGATGCTTTGGAAGAAATAAGTTTGCTACAAACAGATTTAGCTGAAGATGCTGTAGAAATAAGAAGTATTGATTATAAACTAACTTCAGCACTTGACGAAATTCAGAGTTTAAAAGAGCAGTTGCACAGCGAAAGATGTTCAATTGATTTACCTAGAAATGAAGAAACAGAACATGAAAATCTAACGCGAGAAATTGCTAAACAAAAGGAAGAAATCGCAGAATTACTCCGGAAGATTCAGGAATCGTCAGGGGAACAAGAAAAAGTGAAAATAGTGATTGTTGAAAAGGAAAAACAAGAAGTGAAAGATGTGTTAGAAGATAAAAAGCATGAGATTGAGAGAACAAAAGCAATGAAGGATGTTTTAGAAGATAAAAACCAAAAGATTGATAGATTCAAAGCAGTGAAGGATGAATTTGAAGATAAAAAGCAAGAGATTGAGAGACCTAAAGCAAACGAGTTGGAAAGACAGGATAATGCAGAAGAAGTTGAAAAGGAATTGAAGTTGTTGATCACTAAATTGAAGCAAGAGATTGAGCAACTTAAAGCAAAGAACAGCGAGTTGGAGAAACGGAATAAAGCAGAGAAGTGTGAAGAAGAGCTAGAGAAGAAAAAGAAGGATAACGAAAAACTGAAATCAATGATCATAGAATTAGAAAAGCAGTTACAAACAGCATCAAATTTCCAAATTAAAGTGCCCAAAACACCAGTTGAGGTTCAGACTTTAATGCAACATTTAAAAGACAGTTTGGAATTGGAGCAAAAACGAGTGATTGAGTTGGAAGAGCTTTGGAGAGATTGTGAGAATAAAGGTGATAAGATAAAGGCAAAGAATGAGGAGTTGATGGAAGAGAATGCAAGACTGATGGAAGAAAATTTAGAGCTTAAAGAAAGAAAGAGGCTACCGTCTGCTAGTGTTGTCTATTTAAATCAGTTACAAGAAGTTGATGATAATATGAAAGAGTGGCAAGGTCAAATTAATAATACTGTCTCTCATGTACAACAACAAGTTCAAGAGATATCAGGTAGAAAAACTGAGAACAGTTTTATTTTACTAATTTTGTAATTTTAGAGAAAGTTGAGTCACACGAAAGTCAAGAAATTATTAATAGACTTATAGAAGAAATTGAGACTCTTAAAATTGAATTAACAGAACATATGGCTGGGAAGAAGAAAGTTGCTTTAACTAGTGATTTACAAGAGAAGCATATACAAGAATTGGAGCACCAAGTCCAACAATTAAATAATACGATCTTTCAATTAGAAGAAGAAAATAGAAAATTACTGAAATCGGTAGAAAAAGGAACAGATGTATCTGTAGAAGAAGAAATTAAAGACTTAAGACAGCAATTGAAAGATTTTGAAAGGAAGAATGCAAATCTACAAGAAGATCTTCAGCGACTTCGTAACTTCTTTAATTACGAATTTAAACAAACAACTTTCTTTTTGTCTATTTTAGGACATGATCGATTGTCGTTTGTTAGTGAAATGGTATTAAATACAACTGAAGAAAATGAATCTCCAAAAACTGCAGAATTAGAAGAGAAATTAAAACAAGTTGTAGAAGAAAACGAAGCTTTGAAACAAAAATTAATGAGACAGCCAAGCAAAGATAGTTATGATGATAAAGATAGACGAGTTCGAGAGTTAGAAGATCGGTTACAGCAATGGCAAAAAGATTATGATTCTGACGTGGGGAAACTCAAAAACGAAATGGAGAAACTTATTCGTAATTTCTATCATAATATTCAAGACGTATCCAGGAGGGCTAAAATGAATTTAATTGTTTTTGTTTGTTTAGTAAGGTTTGTAGAAAAAATACTGGAAGTCGGAGAGTCAGAGGCGACAATTTACTAATTTTAGAAGTCAGAATTTATATTTTGACTAATTTTTAAGTTAATTATTAGAAAAGCGAGATTCTATTCGAATATTGATAGGCGGAGAAGTCATTAGAATTTTTTTGAAGACCGGCTTAATATTTTATACTAATTTTTGAATTAATTATTACTAAAGCTTTAATTTTACTAATTTTTAGCCAATGGCAATACTCCACTAATATTTTAAATTAGTAAAAACACAGGCGATATTGCTTTTATAATTTTAGAAGCTCAAAGCCGTATTTTTACTAATTTTAAAATTAACTATTACATACGCCACACTTTTTTCTAATTTTGGGAATTGAATTCTCTAATTTTGAAGTCCGGAGAAGTGATTTTACTAATTTTAAAATTTATATTGTTTATTAGCAATTATTTAACCAATAATGAGAAGTGCAAAATTTTTATTACAATTTTAGCAGCCACAGGCAATTCTTGACTAATTTTAGAAGCCAGAAATATGTTTTACCAATTTTTAAATTAATTAAAATACTAAAGAGGCATTTTTTTTATATTGAGAGTCAGAGGCAAAATTTTACTAATTTAAAAGTCCAAGAAAATATTATTTATTAATGTTAAATTGACTAATATAAATGCGTATAATTTTTTTCTAATATTAAGAATTGGATGTTCTAATTTTGATGTCGGGAGAAGTAATTTTACTAATTTTTGAAACTTTGACACCACATTTTTAAGCAGTTTTGGCAATTGTTAAACCAATACTGAGAGGAGCGACATTGTTTTTATAATCTTAATTACCGGAGGCAATAATTGAGTAATTTTAGAAGCCAGAGATATTGTTTTACTAATTTTTAATTTAATTTACTCATTTTATTTATTTTGAAATTTGAATATGTAATTTTACTAATTTTATAAATCGAAGAAAATATTTTTAATAACGTAAAATTAATTAATATAAATGCGATAATTTTTTACTACACACACATTACAAATAATTTTACTAATTTTGAAACCGGAGAGGTAGTTTTACTAATTTTAAAAGTTAGAAATTACATTTTTTAAATCAACAAAGACAAGGGAGACAATGATTTTGTAATTGTAGAAGCTATTGATATTTTTTACTAATTTTTAAACTAATTAATACTTACATAAGTATTTATCGGATTTTTTTACCTTAAGTATAGAGGCAATTAATTAATAAAAGAGCAAATTTTTTTTTATATTTTTGTAATAAATTGTTGATTTTAATTCTCAAAATCTTTTTAAAAACTTTATGATCCTTTGAGCCGGATCAATTGAAAAGTCTAAGGGTTTTTTGTCTAATGGAAAGGAGGGAGCTATAGCAACATTGTAAAAAAAATGAAAACTAATCTCTTCTGAAAAGCAATCCTGGATGCGTCTTTATGTATATTTCGTTGCTAAAAACATTTTATACTCAGTGGCGGACATAAACACACAAGTTAATTTTATTTTCAGTTAGAGGAAGCTTACCACCGGGTTGTAATATTTTAAATTGTTCAAAACACAGGCGACATTGCTGTTATAATTATAGAAGCTCAAGGGGGCATTTTTTACTTATTTTAAAATTAACTATTACAAACGCGACATTTTGGGAATCCGATTATTTGATTTTGAAGTCCGGAGAAGTGATTTTACCAATTTTAAAAGCTATATTGTTTACTAGCAATTGTTAAAGCACTAATGACAAAGCACCATTGTTTTTGTAATTTTAGTAAATGGTGCCTCAATAGTTTACTAATTTTATAAGCCAGAAATATTTTTTTACTAATTTTAAAATTAATTGTAAAACAAAATCGGTAATTCTAATATTGACAGACAGAGGCAACATTTTTTTAATTTTGAAATTTGTAGATGTAACTTAATTAATCTTAAAATTAATTAATATAAATGCGATTTTTTTTCCCAATATTGGGAATCGAAATTCTCTATTTTTGAAGTCGCAGAAAGTAATTTTACTAATTTTAGAAGTTAAACAGAAGATTTTTTTAGCAATTATTAAACCAATAAAGAGAAGAGCAAAATTGTTTTTACAATTTTAGCATCCACATGCAATTCTTGACTAATTTTAGAAGCCAGAAATATTTTTTACTAATTTTTTAAATTAATTAAAATACTAAAGAGACAATTTATAGTGAGAGTCGGAGGCAAAATTTTACTAATTTTTGAAACTTTGACACCACATTTTT
This sequence comes from Tribolium confusum, assembly GCA_029207805.1. Lineage (NCBI taxonomy): Eukaryota > Metazoa > Arthropoda > Insecta > Coleoptera > Tenebrionidae > Tribolium > Tribolium confusum. Next base: position 7,942,235 of record JALGAY010000004.1, read on the forward strand.
TAGCAGTTTTGGCAATTGTTAAACCAATAATGAGAAGAGCGATATTGTTTTGATAATTTTAGTAGTCGGAGGCAATAATTTAGTATTTTTAGAAGTCAGAGATATTTTTCTACTAATATTTAATTTTATTTATTTGTTTTCAAATTTGAAGATGTAATTTTACTAATTTTAATTGTTTTTTTTTTGTTTAATAAGGTTTGTAGAAAAAATACTGGAACTCGGAGAGTTAGAAGCAACAATTTACTAATTTTAGAAGTGTGAATTAGTATTTATTAATTCTTAAGTTGATTATTATAAACGCGAGATTCGGTTCAAATTTTAGCAGGCGAAGAGAACATTAAAAATTTGTTGAAGACCGGCTTAGTATTTTTTACTAATTTTTGAGTTAATTATTACAAAAAAATTAATTTTACTAATTGTCAGCTAACGGCAATACTCCACTAATATTTAAAATTAGTAAAAACACAGGCGATACTGTTTTTATAATTTTTGAAGCTCAAGGGAGTATTTTTTACTAATTTTAAAATTAACTATTACAAACGCGACAATTTTTTCTAATTTTGGGAATCTGATTCTCTAATATTGAAGTCCGGAGAAGTGATTTTACTAATTTTAAAAGCTATATTGTTTATTAGTAATTGTTAAAACAATAATAACAAAGCACCATTGTTTTTGTAAATTTAGTAGACGGTGCCTCAATCTTTTACTAATTTTACAAGCCAGAAATATGTTTTTACTAATTTTAAAATTAATTGTAATTCAAAATCGGTAATTTTTCTAATATTGACAGACAGAAGCAACATTTTTCTAATTTTGAAATTTGTAGATTAACGTAATTAATTTTAAAAGTAATTATTATAAATGCGACATTTTTGGAAATCGGAATTCTCTAATTTTGAAGTCTGAGAAAGTAATTTTACTAATTTTAGAAGTTAAACAGTAGATTTTTTAGCAATTATTAAACCAATAAAGAGAAGGGCAACATTGTTTTTACAATTTTAGCAGCCACAGGCAATCTTTGACTAATTTTAGAAGCCAGAAATATTTTTTTTACTAATTTTTAAATTAATTAAAATACTAAAGAGACATTTTTTTATATTGAGAGTTATAGGCAAAATTTTACTAATTTTCTAAGTCGAAAAAAATGTTTACTAATTTTAATTTAACTATTACAAATGCGTAATATTTTTTTAATATTAAGAATCGGATATTCCAATATTGAAGTCGGGAGAAATAATTGTATTAATTTTTGAAACTTTGACACTACATTTTTTAGGAGTTTTAGCAATTGTTAATCTAATAATGAGAAGAGCGACATTGTTTTTATAATTTTAGTAGCCGGAGGCAATAATTGAGTAATTTTAGAAGCCAGAGATATTTTTTTTCTAATTTTTAATTTAATTTATTTATTTTGAAATTTGAAGATGTAATTTTACTAATTTTAAAAGTCAGAGTAATATTTTTAGCAAGGTTATATCTAATAAAGCCAAGGACAGTATTGGTTTTACCAGTTTAGTAGTAGCAATCGATATTTTACTAATTTTATAAGACTAATGTCCTAATTTCAATTTGAAATAGTACTTGTAGGATCTCTGTTTTTAAAGAAAATTAAAAGAATTCGGGATTGTTATTTATAGTTGCTACGGAAAAGTATTAAAATTTGCATACTACAGGTAGTAACTCAACTTGAAATTAGCTCAGAAGAAAATATTTTTTCTAATTTTAAACTGATTATTATAAAAGCGACATTTTGCCCTAATATTGCGAAACAAATGCTTTTGTAAATTACAGAGAATTTTACTAATTTTAGAAGCCAGCGATAGTTTTTACTAATTTATTAATTAATTACAATAAAAAGCGGTATTTTTTTTAATATTGAGAGTCAGAGAGGATGTTTTATTAATTTTAAAACCTCATAGATACTATAGACTACAAATCTTCAAATTACTGAATATAAAAGAAATATTTTGTTTCAGTATTGGGGCAAGGGGGCAACATTTTACTTATTTTGAAACCGGGAGAGGTTATTTTACTAATTTTAAAAGCTAGAATCTACATTTTTTATTAATTTTTATATCAATAAAGACAAGAGAGACAATGATTTTGTAATTGTAGAAGTTATTGGTATTTTTTACTAATTTTTAAACTAATTAATACTTATATACTTATGGGATTTTTTTAAAATTTAAGAATAGAGGTAATTAATTGATTTTTATAATAAATTGTTGCTTTTAATTTCTAAACTGTATTAAAAACTTTATGGTCCTTTGAGCCGGATCAAGGGAAAAGTCGAAGTGCTTACTCATGGGAAAAAGGGGGCTATAACAACATCGTAAAGAAATGAAATCTCTATTTTTTCTTGAAAAACAACCCTGGATACGTCTTTGAGTATTTTTTTTTGTTGAAAACATTTTATTTTCAGTTAGAGGAAGCTTACCACCTGGTTGTGATGCCCATGAAAAAATGATAAAAGAATTACAATTAAATCTAGAAAATTCTCATAAAGAGAAAGAAAGTTTAGAAAAGAAAATCATTCACTATGAAGCTGAAAATGAAAATCTTGTCAGAATGCTTAATAAATGCAATGGTAGTTTTCCAATTTTGCATTACGTGAATTACAGTTTTTTCCAGATGAAGCTTCGATTGGTAGTGGCGAAGATGATAAAAGAGTACGAGATTTAGTCGAGCATTTGCGAGAACTCCAAAATAAGAACGAATCTTTAAAAACTCGAACCATTCAACTCGAATTAGAAAATGGAAGATTAAAGAATGATCTTGGACGTATTATGGGACAAGGAAGTAAACCATTTGAAAAAGAAATGCAAAGACTAAGAGAATTGGAAAGACAAACGGCAAGAAGTCAAGTTAAATATCAAAATTTAAAGCAGAGGTTGATCAAACTAGAAGTAGAAAATCGGAATTTGAAAAAAGAATATATTGATACTTTGATTGCTAAAGAGAAAATTGCACTCAAAGGAAAAGAACAGGAACAAAGACTGAGAGAAGCAAACAAACTTCTACGGAAAACTCAAGATAAGAAGAACGCTTTAACAATGAGAGTGATTCAATTGCAAGTTGCTAATGATGAGTTGAATAAACAATTAGAACTTGGTCAAAGTAAGATTTTCAGATTTTTAAATTTAGAGAGTTATTCTAAATTGTGATTTCAGGAAATACCACACATGAAGATTCCGTTCAAATTCAAAACATTAATAAAGAGTTGATTACGAGAAATAAGCAATTGGAGGAGCAAATGGAGTATTTGAAACAGAATATTGCAGAAGAAGATTGTACTTATTACTTTTATTTTACAATAATTTTATAATTTTTCTTCTAGTCGAGAAGTTTTCCGAAATGGAAGTGTCTTTCACGAATGTTGAAGGAGAACTGAACAAACTGAAAGAACAACAAGAGCTCAGAGCAAAAGTTGATAAACTCGAAATGGAAAATGTTCTAATGAGAAAGGAACTTGAAGGTGTTAAAATGAAAGAAGTTGGTTCTTCTGATACTTTCGCATCGGAAAGACCTCAAACTGATGAAGGAAATGACTTTCAACTACGAGCTGTAGAACTAGAAATTGAAAATGAGTTTTTGAGAAACGAAATTAAGAGTCTGTATTATCGAAAATTTTTCTTTACTTTATTGTTTTTTACAGACAAGGAAAACACGGTACTTGAAGATGGAATGGTTGAAAAACGTATAAATGAGTTGGAAGAAGAAGTGAATAGATTGAATGAAGTTAACAACAGTTTAAAAATGAAAAATGTTGATATGGAACTTGATAATGAGTATATGAAAAATGAGCTAAATCGAATATGTAAGTTAATGTTAGGAAAGTCGATCAAGTATTGTTTTTGCACCATTATTTGTATTTAAAAGACGTTCTACAACATTTTGTCACAAAATATTTATTTTTGAAATTACCTAAAACACTTTTTAGTCTGTTTTTTTTTCAATTTTTGGTATACATTTCAGCAAAAGTGAAACAAAACCTGCAATCTGATGTTGTCGATAAAGACGTGGAGAAGCAAAACCATGCTTTGAAACTGAAAAACGATCATCTCGAACTCGAAATAAAGAATCTAAAAAATCAGCTTGATAATATGGGTACCTTGTTAAAATCACAAATCACCAAAAAATAAAAATTACTTCTTTAATCTTTTAGGAAAACAACAAATCATGCTTCAGTCACACATCCAGGAAAAACGTATAAACGAAATCGAGAGACTCTTGCGAGAATATGAAAATATGCAGCAATTTGTACCAAAATCTCCTCAAAGAAGATTAAGTAAAGATGATTTAGGAGAAGTTGAAGATAAAATGCAAGAGTGGAGAGGAGAATTTATGCCGCAAATTAAAGATTTGAAAAAACAACTCGACAAGCTTTTAGGTAGTCTTTATCTATTTAATAATTGGAAGTTTAGAAGATTTTTTTTTTTCAGGAAAAAGTAAAAGTGCTACAAATTTGAAGCAACTTGAAGAAGAACTACAACAAGCTGAAGCTAAAATTTCTGAATTACAAGCAGAAAATCTGAAGTTGAGGGTTCAAATTGAAATTATGGGTGAGTAGATATTGGTATATAACGAGGGTTTAACACCGTTTTAGGAGATGAGATTCCAGTGAATGAAGCAAAACTGGCTGAAGATATACAAGAGATCTTGAAACAATTTAATTCAAGTAAGTTTTTGTCAGGTTTTTCTCGTTTTCAACATTTTTTTCTTCACTTGGTACATTTTCTTCTTAGTTTCTTTTATTTCTTTTTTATTAGGTTCTTTAACTTTTCTATCTGTTGTTTTCTTTCTTTTTTAACTGAGTAGAAGAATGCCAGAAGATCATGGTTTTAGTCGCGTGCGATTTGAACGTAAGTAAACTAAAATATCGCGATAGTTTGAGTGATTAAAGTGTGATATGAAGAGTGAAGAAAGATTCTAGGAGAATAAAAGATGTTTTTTGGAGAATTCTACAAACAACACTTGGGAAAAATGTAAGATTTAATAGAAATTTTAAAAGTTGAAAGACATCGGCTAAAAAAGAAAAATAAGCAAACCAAGGTTTAGAAAAGAAGAATTGAGAAGAATGTGGGAAACAAGGATTGATTAAAGATTAAAAGGGGAACAGAAAATTTTAGAAGTTAGAAGGTGCCGTCAGGAAGAAAAATAATAGAATTTGAAGATTTTAGAACATTTTGAAAAAAAAACAATCGAAAGACAAAGAGTTAAAAAAGATCATGCAGACAGAGCATAAAATAAAAAAAAAATAAGCAAAGACAAATTCTGGAAACACAAAAGAAGATTTCAAAAGAACTTGAAAAACAACTAGTGGAAATGAAAGAAAAACTACGTCTATAAGGATAAAAACAAAAACAAAGAAACATTTTGCAAGAACAACGAGAGATTCTGAAATCTAGACAGACATGATCTAGAGTGATCATGAGTGCGTTTCTTTGAAAAAATTTTTATTGTGTAGTTTAGAAGAAGAAGATTTTAGACAAGCTTTAAGAACACCATTTAATAAGGAAAAGAATTTAAAAAACGAGATTAGTGGAAAAAGAAGAGCAAGACAACATTCTAGAAGACGTAGAAACACGTTGGTTGAAAAAAAAAGAAAAATTTTAAATACAATGATTAGTATTACACGAAAAGCAAAAAAATCTAGAAGTAGAAAGACATCAGCTGACAGAAAAGAAAGAGCAAAAGAAGATTTTAGAAAAACAAAAGAAAGTTTTTAGAAGAATTTGAGAAACGTCGTGACAATTGGTAGAACCAGAGGAGCAATTTAACATTTCAGCAGTTCAAAAATGACTGTTGGAAAAAAAAGAGGAGCAACGTCACATTGTAAAATAGAAAAAAGTCGCATAGAAGAAAGGAGATTCTTAACAAGAAAAGAAAGTTTTTGAATGAACAAAAGATGATACTGGTAGAACTTGAAACACCGCATTTAGAAGGAAAAAAATAAAATAAAAAACGTTGATTACTGAAGAAAGAGAGACACAATAAGATTTAGGAAGAAACTAACAAAAGTTTGGAAGGTTTTTGCAAGAAAAGGAAATCTTAAGAAACTTAAAAATTTAAGAAACAATTGGTAGTAAAAAAGCCACAAATGAAGAAGTTAAAATCAATTGTTGAAACCAAAATGAAAAGCAAAAAATTCTAGAAAAGCAAAAGAAATTACTCAAAGTATTTAAGGAAAAATAAGAGTAATTGAATATTCTAGAAGAAATTGAAAAATATCGACTGGAAAAGAAGACCGACTAGAATAACAAAAGAAGATTTTGAAAGAATTTGAAATCTACCGATTGGAACACAAAAACGAACAAAAATAATTTCTAAAAGAGCAAAAGGCGCTTCTGAAGAAGACTGAAAAGCAATGATTGAAAAGGAAGGAAGAACAAGAACCTACGTCCAGAAAAATAGAAGAACCAAGAAATATTTTGAAAGAACAAACAATTCTGTGAGAAAAAGAAGAAACTTAGAAAGTACGACTGGAAGAAAAGAAGATTTGAGAAAAGCAAGAACGCAATTTTTTAAGAAAACAAAGAGGATTTAAGAATCGACGATGTGTGGAGGAAGAAGAGCAAAATAAGATTTTTAAACCAGTTGAAATACGTTGACTGGAAGATAAAGAAGAACGAAAAACGGTTCTTAAACGGCAAGAAAGGATTCTGCAACAACAGGAAGATTCTAGAACATAAAAATCTTGAAAAACTGCGTTTGGAAGGAAAAAAATATGAGAAACGATTATTAGTGAAAAAAAAAACAAAAAAAAATTTGAGAAGGAGTTAAAAGACGTCGCATCAGCGGAAATAAAAAGAAGAGCTAGGAAAGGTTAAAAAAAACCAAAATTTTATTTGGAAGCAATGGAAGAAGGTTGATTTTAGAAAAAGAAGAGAATTGAAAGATTTTAGATAAAATTGAAAAATGTCGGCTAAAATAAGTAAAAGAAATTCTAGAAGAACAAAAGAATTGTCTAGAAGTTGAAAAGAAGTTGAAGTAGGAAAGCATTGGGTTTAAAAAAAAAAACAGAAAATTTTAGAGGAAGTTGAAAGATGTCGTTTGAATAGAAAGAAGAAAAATGAAAGATCCTAGAAAAACAATTAAAAAGAACGAGAAGCAAAGACGAATTCTAGAGGAACAAAAGACGAGTCATGATTGGAAAAGAAAGAGAAAATGAAAAACTGCGTCTAGAAGAAAAAGCAGAATGAAAGAATAATCTCAAAACAGAAAGAAATACTTTGGGGAAAATGAAGAAATTAAGATACTATAAAAATTTCAAGAATTCTGATTTATTGACTGCGTTTTTTAAAAGTATTGCGCCATTCTGTTTTTGTAGCATGCTGGAAAACATTTTGAATAGTTCTGAGTTTGACCTTGGCGTTATATAAACAATTGTGAGTCAGTCTACTGGCATTTCGGTTTTAAGAGATGACAGCAAAAAAATCGAGAAATCTTCTGAGTGATGATTTAAGGCAATATAAGAGTGTTATTTTATTGTTGAAGTATTTTTTGTGTAAATAGATTTATTTCTAAATAAATTATTCGATTAAAAATCCAAGTCTAGCTTACAGTATTTCGTAAAAAAAATTTTTTAATTCAAAATGAGACTACGTTACTATATTTTTGCTGTTCTGTCTTTTATTTTTTACTGTTTTTTTTTTTACTTTTTCTGAAATTAATAATTTTTAAGCACAAAACATGATTTCTGCTGATGAGAAAAGCAAACTTGAGGAAAAACTGAAAGAGTGTCAAGAATTAAACGAAATATTAAGTAAGTTTTTTGAGAAAAAAAATCCTTCTACATTTTTGTCTTCTAGAAAATGAAAAACTCTCACTCGACAAACATATCCAATCTAAAAGAATCAAAGATTTAGAAGCGCAATTCCGTGAAAGTGCTTCTAAGACAGATATTAGATTACGTATTTTTCCAAATATTTTTTAAAATTGTTTTTGATTTGTTTATTGTAGGAAGTAGAAGATCTCTTGTTTTTGACGTTCAAGATTTGCGAGTAAAAGAATTAGAAGAAGAATTGGCAGAATGTGAAAATAAAAATGAATCTTTACAAGCAGAAGTAGATTCTTTACGTAAAGAATTGGTTTTAACTCAAACTGAACTACAAACAAAACTACAAGACTGCCAACAGCAAAACAAAACACTAAAAGAAGAAGGAGAGAGACTTCGTAAAATCAATGATTTACAGCAGAAATTAACAAAAGATTTAGATAATAAATACCGCGAATGTAAAGCAAACTACGACGAATTGCAAATGAAATTTGAGAGAATCCCAAAAGACAAAACCGTGTCTTTTCATACTTTAACAGGAGAAAATATTGAAGAATTGAAGGCAGAAGTTGAAAGATTACGTAAAGATTCTAAAAGACAAAGACGCATGATCCACGAATTAGAAGAAACTTTAAAGAAATGCCGAGAAATCAACAAGGATTTGAAGAGAGATAACGACGAGATGCACGTAATGAGTCAGCTTATGCAAAATGACTATGAAAAAACATCGAATCATAAATTAAAACAACTAAAAGATGCGGAAAAAGACAAGCAGAATCAGAACTCTGATAATAACGCTCCAACAGATGAAGAAGTTTTGCAAAATCAAATCGAGTTTTTGAAGCAAAAGTTGGGAGAAATGCACGATGAAAATACTTTGCTCCGGGTTAAAAGAGCAAAAGAAATTGAAGAAAGGATGATAGAGGCAGAAATGACAGAAAAATCTTTGGAGGATCTAAGAATAGAAAATGAAGATTTGAAAGCAGAAATTCGTAAGTTGTGATTTCTAAATCCTGTTTCTTGATGATTATTTTCAGAGAATGAATTGGCAGCAAAAATTTTATTAGACGATCAAATAAATGAGTTGAAGAAGAAATTAGAGTTGAGTGAAGAAAACAATAAAACACTCAAAGACGAAATTAATTTCTTAACACAAGAACGTGACTCTCTTCTGAAAGAAAATGATAATCAGAAAGAAGAAATTTCTGAGTTGCAGAAGAAAATTCAATGTTTTGGAGACGTTGTCTCTGAAAAAGACGAATTGAAACTTGTTATTTCTGATTTAGAGGAGAAAATTGAAGACTTGACGAGACTCCAGCTAGAAGTTGGAAAAGGAGATACGGATGATAAGAGGTCACGGAAATTAGAAGAAACTCTACAGAAATACCAGGACAATAATGAAAGTCTCAAAATGAGGATTAGGCTTCTTGAGGAAGAAAAGAGTAGTTTAAAATGTGAACTAAGAGCTCGAATTGGTAAAAATTGACTGAGCTGGTCTTTCCTTCAAAGTTTTTTTTTTAGAAAAAGAGAAGAAAATTCCTGGGAGTGAAACACAAAATCGTCAAATTAGAAAACTAGAACAAACATTACAAAAATATCATGATAATAACGAATGTCTTAAGAAGAAAATTGCGAAATTAGAAGTGGATTACCAAGAGAAACGAGTTGAAGAACTGGAAGACCTGGTTCAGAAATGTCAGATAAACAACGATGGGTTAAAACTAGTAACAGCTGAACTTGAATCTGAGATCAAATATTTGCGTCAAGAACTAGAAGTTTTTTCTCAAAAAGAAAAAGTAGAAAAGCCTAAAAAGAAGCAAAGAAAACAAGAAGCGAGTATAGAGTCAGAAAAGAAGAAACTTTCGCAATTTATGCAACAGGTTAATTGATTTTTTTTTTGTATTTTCTATTTGTTTTTCCTTTAGCCTCCGCTCTATGCAATGCCGGTATTTATACACCAACCGTTTCTAACATATGGAAATTACCTTTCATCACCAGTTGAAAGTTCAAATGAGATTCAAGAACTTTCTCATTTGGTTAAAAAGATACAAAGTAGTTTAGAACAACGTAAAAGAAAGGTTGAGAAAGAGAAAAGTGGAAGTGAGAAAACGACAAGCGATGAAGAGGTTGTTAACAATTCTGAAGTTACTTTAATTTAAATAAAAATTTTAGGAAATATTAGAGAAAACACATGATTTTAATTCTCAAACAGTGAGTTCAAGTTCGCCGGTTGGCAATATTGAAACTTCGTCAAGTGTAACAGTTGAGAAAGTTACCAAACAATTACAGACGAAAGAAAAAAGTGGATTTTGTAAAGAGGCACATCCCGTATGTTTTATATAATTCTATAGTTGATTTTGTAATTTTTTTTTTTTTCAGGTGAGAAAAAAGTGTTCGAGTGGAGGATCCCCTGTTAAGGTAATTCAGAAATTGGATGACAAAAAATCCTCACAAGGACCCTCGAATCGAAGCTGTAGCCACCGAAAAAGTGGAACTTCTAGTTTCAATTCGGTGAAGAAGAAAAAGTGATGTTTTTGTGTCGTATTTTTGTTTGTTATGTATTATCCTGTGCCGTCTTATGAAGTAAAGTGTCATCCATTTTTAACTATTTACTGCTATAATTTCAATTTTGACCTCAAATACTTTACAAACAGTTAATTTTAGTTTGTCGTTTTCAATTTAAATCTTGCGAACAACGCGTCTACAGCTCAATAATCAGAGTTTTTTTCTTTAATAACAGACCTATTTGCCAGTTCTAAATTTCACTTTCATTGAATGCAATACTAGAGAAGAAAAAAGAAGGTGGAGGTAAAATTTGGAACACAAGATAAAGCTTTATCAAGTATTTATTCAATTAAAAATATAAAAATTATAAAACATGGACGTAGCTGGGGCTAACAACAAATGCTTACTTAAAACTAACTTAATTATTATTATAAGAAAATCATTGAAACCTAAAACAGAGAGATTAATAAAATCTGAAACAGAAAAATTAATAAAACCTAAAACAGAAAAATTATTAAAAGCTCCAGAAAAAAATTCCAGAAAAACATTTACTACATTAAATACAACTCAAAACTTTTAAGCAAAAAATTTTGCAATTAAAACCGAGATCAACAATTTTAAAAATAAGGTAGCTTTATACACTCATAGAATGTCCTAATTAAGGACTAACCTTGTTGGCTTCATCTTCTGCCACAACTGTTGGGTGGCGAATCCCCTCCTTCTGCTTCTTTCGGACCTACCTTTAATCCGGATTGTCCAACGATGTCCTTGAAACCTACCCCCAAACTCCAATAAAACAAAAGGAATTTACTTAAAACGTTTATTTTTTTAAGGGGGTACGGAACGGGATTTTAAATAAAACACAAGTTTATTGCAAAACCAATTTCAAATAATAATAATATTCTGATATATAAGGTTTTTTCAATTTCAAGTTTGAAACGTTTGAATATTCAAAAACTTTGTAAATTTGTTACTGTAAAATGATTGAATCTGTTGGCACTTTTGTAACTACTTGAATTTTTTTGACTCAACCATTAACAGTCACATTAATAAATAAATAAAAAAAACGAAAATTGTTGATCTCTGTTTGCATTTGTTTAATTTAAAAACATTTAAATGAGAGAACTTCTTATGAAAAATAAATAATTTAGATTAAAATAATGCACTTTGAATTGTTGTTTTTCATAAAATAAAATGTAATAAAAAAAGACTGACCTTGAGAGTATAAAACCAGGGGTTGTAGCTGCGCCCTCTGAAATTTCAGTAATTTCAAGTAGCAGCATCTGAAAATTAAAAAAATAATTAATAGAAATTAAAATAATCAAATGACGTTTAAAGGAGAAATTTATAAATAATGAAGACATGTGTTATTGAGCAAAACAATAACTTGTAAACAGTTCGAGTTTTATCCCTCAATAAAGCACGTGTTCATCAATTCCAAATTCCACCATCTGAGTGCGTACTTACACTTTCTTGTTAATTGTTAATAATTAAGCTGAAACAAAAACCAAATATTTGGAACAACCTGAGATAATAAAGTATAACTCGCTGATAAAAAAACAGAGATAAACAATCTTTACAACAAAATAACATTACAATAATTATAGATAAATATTTGGCATCTTCTTCTGCCACAACTGTTGGGTGGCGAATCCCCTCCTTCTGTTTCTTTCGGACCTACCTTTAATCCGGATTTCCAGCGATGTCCTTGGATCCTACCCCCTAATCCCAATAAAACGAAAGGAATATTTTTTATACGTTTATTTATTTTTTTATGTGGGACGGAAAGGGATTACAAACAAAAAACAAGTAAGTTCATTGATGTAGAAATAATAATGGTTAAAATTGTTTATCTCTGAGTGAAATATTGTAATGTGAAAATAGAATGTTTGGATATAAGTTAAAAAATGTAAAAATAATATAATTAAAACCGATTAAAATTCAGTTTTATAAATTATAAAAATACTTATCTTATTTTTAAAGTGGCTCTGGCTGTTGTTGCTCCCCTCCTTAAGCTGATCAAACACTGACTGAAATAAACAGAGAAATCGATAAGTATATTGCAAAATAATAGTAAAAAATACACAAAAAGGGTCTGAGGTTATATTAGAATAACACCAGACCAATTCTTTGTATTAAAAAAAAAATAAAATATAAAAATTAATAAATAAATTCTTTTTCTCGTAAAATAACAAACTGAAAAAAACCTTAGACAAAATATAGGTAACAATTGAAAAGTAGAGATAAACAATTTTTCTATTATAACAAAATTACAATAATTTCTAATAATGTTTTGGCATCTTTTTCTGCCACAACTGTTGGGTGGCGAATCCCCTCCTTCTACTTCTTTCGGACCTACCTTTAATCCGGATTTCCAGCGATGTCCTTGGATCCTACCCCCCTAACCCCAATAAAACAAAAGGAATTACTTTTAATACGTTTATTTATTTTTTTAAGGAGGGCGGAAAGGGAGTACAAATAAAAAACAAGTAAGTTTATTGATGAAAAAATAATTATAGTAAAATTGATTATCTCTCAGTGAAATTGTGTGATGTAAAAACGTAATGTTTGCATTTATTTCAAATGTAAAAATAAAATAAGCAAATCCGATTAAAATTCCGTTTTATAAAAAAATAAAAGTACTTATCTTATTTAAAATGGCTGTGGCTGTTGTTGCTTCTCTTCTCTTCTTAAACTGGTCTAATACTGACTGAAACAAAGAGAAATCTATAAGTACATTTGCAAAATAATAATAAAAAAATACACAAAATGTGTAAAAATTTATTAATAAATTGTCCCTCTCGTAAGTTGCCAAACTGAAAAAACCAAAGATAAAAATATAACAATTAAAAAGTAGAGATAAACAATTTTTTATAACAAAATTACAATTATTGTAAACAAACTTTTGGCATCTTCTTCTGCCACAACTGTTGGGTGGCGAATCCCCTCCTTCTGCTTCTTTCGAACCTACCTTTAATCCAGTTTTTCAGCGATGTCCTTGGCCCTCTCCTCCTACCCCAATAAAACGAAAGGAATATTTTTATACGTTTATTTATTTTTTTAAGGGTGGTGGAAAGGAAGCACAAATAAAAAACAAGTAAGTTTATTGATGCAAAAATAATGATGGTAAAATTGTTTATCTCTGTGGGAAATTTCGAAATGTAAAAACGTAATGTTAGCATTTTTTTTAAATGCAAAAATAAAATAATCAAATCCGATTAAAATTCCGTTTTATAGACAGAAAATAAAAGTACTTATCTTAATTAAAGTGGCTCTGGCTGTTGTTGCTCCCCTTCTTAAGCTGGTCAAACACTGACTGAAACAAACAGAGGAATCTATAAGTATCTTTGCAAAATAATAGTAAAAAAATACACAAAAAGGGCCTGCTGAAGTTATATTACAATAACACCAGACCAATTCTTTGTATCAAAAAAAAAAAGAAAATATAAAAATTAATAAATAAATTGTCTCTCTCGTAAAATAGCAAACTGAAAAAAACTTTAGACATAATAGAGGTAACCTACAAATAGAGGTAACAACTGAAAAGTAGAGATAAACAATTTTTCTATTATTACAAAATTACAATAATTTTTAATAATGTTTTGGCATCATCTTCTGCCACAACTGTTGGGTGGCGAATCCCCTCCTTCTGCTTCTTTCGAACCTACCTTTAGTCCAGATTTCCAGCGATGTTCTTGAAACCTACCCCCCAACCTCAATAAAACAAAAGGAATATTTTTAATACGTTTGTTTATTTTTTTAAGGGTGGCGGAAAAGGAGTACAAATAAAAAACAAGTAAGTTTATTGATGAAAAAATAATTATAGTAAAATTGTTTATCTCTCAGTGAAATTTTGTGAAGTAAAAACGTAATGTTTGCATTTTTTTTAAATGTAAAAATAAAATAATCACATCCGATTAAAATTCCGTTTTGTAAAAAAATAAAAGTACTTATCTTATTTAAAATGGCTCTGACTGTTGTTGCTTCTCTTCTCTTCCTAAGCTGGTCAAATACTGACCGAAACAAAGAGAAATCTATAGGTACATTTGCAAAATAATAATAAAAAAATACACAAAATGTGTAAAAATTGATTAATAAATTGTCCCTCTCGTAAGCTGCCAAACTGAAAAAACCAAAGACAAAAATATAACAATTAAAAAGTAGAGATAAACAATTTTTTATAACAAAATTACAATTATTGTAAACAAACTTTTGGCATCATCTTCTGCCACAATTGTTGGGTGGCGAATCCCCTCCTTCTGCTTCTTTCGAACCTACCTTTAATCCAGATTTCCAGCGATGTTCTTGAAACCTACCCCCCAACCCCAATAAAACAAAAGGAATATTTTTAATACGTTTGTTTATTTTTTTAAGGGTGGCGGAAAGGGAATACAAATAAAAAACAAGTAAGTTTATTGATCTAAAAATAATGATGGTAAAATTGTTTATCTCTGAGTCAAATTTTATAATGTAAAAATGGAATGTTTTTTTTTGAAAATGTAAAAATAATATAATCAAATTTGATTAAAATCGTTTTAAAAATTATAAAAGTACTTATCTTATTTAAAGTGGCTCTGGCGGTTGTTGATCCTCTTCTCAAAGCTGGTTTAACACAGACTGGAACAAAGGAATTGATAAGTAAATTTGTAAAATAAAAAAAAAACAGAAAAAAATGTCCTCTTATATGACGATAACATCGGACCAACTTTGTCCTTGACAAAGAAAAAGTGAAAGTTAATTTATCAATCATGAATCATCTTATTACGCAAATTAATATTTGAAATAATAAATTATTTTTTTATAAATGATTATTTCAAATCTGAGCTACAGGAATGTGCAAAAATTCAACTAATCGTTTCAAATCAATTGACTTATTGTTTATTTATTTAAAGTAAATTTACAAAGAGAGAATGATCTTAATTAATTTCACTAATTTAGAATAAATTAATAAGTCCATTAATAATCGATTCGTCCGTACGAAATGGCTCTTTTACTCGTTTTCAGCGTTTGTTTAAAATTAAAATATAAACAAACTTACTTTTAAAACACATTTTCTTAAAATCACTGCACAAGTTTTACTCCCGAAACCGCGAGAATTTAATTTATTTAAATAAATTAGATCAATTTGTAATCACTAATCACACACGTCTTTATCAAGCGATTTCCCGATAACTACTGAACAAAGGGGAGGTGTGAGGTGAAGAAGCGCTGGTCTGAATCATGTAACCACCCAAAAAAACCGAGAGAAAAAACTGTTTATCTAGAAACTTTCTGATTAACACCAATTTTTTTCATATAAAAACATCAACGCCCTAAAACTTGATTTACTCCGAATTTAATTGACCCGTAATGTAATTCATCCCTAAGTAATTAATAGTAATTACAGGATATTTAAAAAAAAATAAATCACTAACAGTTCTCATTTTTTAATCAAAGATGTACCCCTAATTTTTTATTGCATTATTGACAATTGAAATGGGGGATGAGGGCGCCCCAGTTAAATTGCGAGGGAAGTAATTATTGCAAAGAGACATAATCATTAATATCTAATGTTCTAATTGTCATGTTATGCTGCAAACTTTATTATATATTTTATATTTCGAATTTGGCAGGTCATCTCATTTTATTTGCCGATATAGACCAGCAGAGGAAGCCACCAAGATTAATTAATTATTGTAATGAAACTGATTTGAAAAGATAGTTTGGTTATTCGATTTTTAGCACTTGTAATGACACTCGCTACGCGTTGTGCTTTAAAATTCCTGTTACTATTCAGTTTTTTGTGTTTTAACACTGATTAAGTAAGTGAGAAAAAATAAAACAAGGGTTAAAATTCAAAACGCCGAGATTTATTAGTAATCCTAACCACAGGCCTCCTAATCTCTTCTTCTTCACTATCTGACTCAACTACATTTCCATTTGCTGACCCACTTTCCACTTGGGTTTGGTAGGTATTTGGCATAAATGTGGTAGTTGTAATATTAATTTGGGGCCTTAAGGGACGAACCTAAAGTACAAAAAAAATAATAAGACAAGACTCAAAGTAACACTCACTTTTTTAAATTTTTTGAAATTTTTCCCATTGACTGATGTGTTTGAAACATCCAATGTTTGATTAAGAGGTACCTTTTTAATAGCTGAAGCTGGTAAAAACTCAATAATTAAGGTATCTTTAAAACAATCAAAAATTTCTTTGAATTCTTCTTCAACCTCAAAAGAAGAATTAGAAATATTTTTGATTTCTTTCTTAGACAACCAAGTTATATTTGATAGGTTACTAAGACAGCTATTTTGAATAACATTATCAGGAGTATCACGAACTGTACTAGTCGAATCTTCTGGTGGTTTAATTGGTTGCTCCACTGGCTCTTCTACATTCCGAAAAGGATTATCAACATTCTGAATAACCTCTTTTTTGAGTCTCAAAGAAGCAAAAGGATTATTATCAGCAACAGGATTTTTCCTTGTTATCTTATTCATCACTGCAAAAGGATTTTCAACTAGTGTCTTCTTCGGTGAGGGAGCCACATTCTCATCCCCTTTCCTTTTCCTACTACTACAACTACTAGTAGTAATAGTAGCTTGAACAAGTTTCGGCTTCTTTGCCGCAACAACTTCAGTCTCTTGCTTCCGTTTTGAGGTACTCGGAGCTACAAAAACCTCTTTTGGGGCCTGTAACTGCGGTGGATCCTCATCTAGAGATTGAGGAATGATCTGTTCTATTTTGGGTAAAATATTTTGCTCAAGAACACTTTCTTGTGTTTCAGAAGCTAGAGGAAAGACTGCAGAATCTGAGTTGGAGTTTTGATCCATGAAAACGTTGAGAAGACGGTTAAATTTCGGATTACAGTCTTTTTCACACGAACAGAGAAGAATAGCTTTGGGAATTTCCTGGAGTGAGATAGTTCGCTCTCCTAGTTTTTTTATATGGTCGTAGATGTCTTTGAGGGATTGTGGGGGGTTTTGGGAGTCATCTACGTAAATAAAAATGTAACTCTTTTTTGATTTTGTCACTTGTAGGAGATTTAGGGGTTGTTTCTCCCAGGAAATACACGAGCCACCTAGACATTTATTTAATTTAATTTAAATTCATGATTGATATCGAGTTATTACCTGTTTTTTCAATTAGGTCGTTCATCTGTAATTTGAGTTTTTCAGTAGGAAATACAAAAATTTTGTTTTTGAATAAGATTTTCCTTGCGTCGTTTACTGATAAATCAATATCGTTTATTAGACTTTCAGTTATTGGAGGCTTAAAATTTTGTGGGTCAGGTAAAGGTTCATTCATTTTGATTTTTTTGATGTACTCATCCCAGAAATTTAAATCTACGATAGGTTTACCGTCTATTACAGCGTGTAAAACTTTGACGGTTAAAATAATTTCTTTTGCTGTAAGATAGGCACATCTGGAGTCCCATTCACTTACAAATGTTCCTCCAATTGATGCAATTTTCTTTTTTAAGTCTGTTTTTTGTTCACTGGTTAGGCCTGATCCAGTGATTACTAAATTTATTTTTTCGAGTCTACAATTTATAAAAATACATGTTTTGTTAGGATAAAGTCTGAAACTTACTTGAACTTGCTTTGATAAACACCGAACTTTATTATATCATTATCTTCCAAAGTTACTTCCTGATTGGGGTCAAGTTTGAGATTATTTCGGGACGTCCCATATTTTGATTCAAGGTCCATTAAAATAGCAGAATTTTGCTGTAACAGAGGAGATAAGTGCCCAAATTTGGGGCTGTTTTCCTGTTTTAAATTACCCCAACTTTGATAATTGCGTGTTTTCTACTAATTGACTGATCGTCTGGTAGTGAAATTGAACCATTTTTACGTGCAATGAGATAGTCGTTCCCGCTTAATATATAAAATAACCTTGGACCTACAATTTTTATAAACAAATTAGAAGATTTGACAGTTTTTTTCTTGAAAAAGTTACCTTCTACTTGTTTTAATACAAATAACATGTTTTTTTTTAATAACACAAATAATTAATATCACAATTCACAAGACTTTTAACAATAAACAATAACATGAAATAATTTTAAACAGAGTTCGTGGTTTGAGGTTATGTTTTTCTGTTACTGTCATTCAGCTGTCATTAGTGTCATTTTCAAGCGCTTTTTGCTCAGAGAAATGAAAGTAGGAGGAGATGGATTGAATGTGCGTGATACTAAGCAATGGATCGTCGCCATTTTTACGCTTAGAATGAAAATAAAAAAAATGTTATTTGAGGTAGTAAATCTTAAAAGGATGACTATAGGCGAAGCTAACTTGTATAATATTAGAGACTAGAATAAGAAGTACACGTTTGTCAATGACAAATTGAGGAGCTCGCGTGTAAAACCGGATATATCCTTTTCATGTTTAGGTGATTTCTGGGTCTAAGTTGTGATATCTACAGGCTCATATAAAACCTTATAAATTCTCTCAAAAACTTTAAGTAAATTTCGACATTGGGAGCAAAATCGGTTATTTTTATCCAAATTTTGCAAACAAAATCGGATATATCCAGATAAGAGGGAAAAAAAACTTAAAACATTTAATAAAAGAACTTTTTGTTATAATAACTTATTACACAGTAATGGAGAAAAAAACGAGGAACAGAATGAAACCTAAGAAGATAACGAGGAGCTATGATATTGCCTGAATGAAGAGGCTGCAGTCTATATTTAATTTTATTGTTCTCTTTGCAAATACTAATTTAAATTTGTTTATTTCAAGAAAAATAAATAATTTATTTGCTCAGTGTATCTCATTTGTGGGCAAAACTGGATATATCCAATAGTTTTTTGCTAATAACGACAAATTGTTTACGTTTTTTTACAAAAAATATACGTCAATTACTTGCACAATCCCATCAAATTTAAACTGTTTTTGCTAAATAACACTATTTTTTTAAATAAATATGTAGGGTGTTTTTTTAAAAAATCTCCTGAAAAATTTGTAAAAGTGCATATATCTGGTTTTGCACGCAAGCTCTTCAACTGTGTATAGAAAAAAAAAAAAAATACAGAAACATCTTGCTTATTGACCCTGTTGACATTTGCGACATAAAATAGGCGGGACATAAGGCAAACTGCAATCAGTAATATGCAACTTGTTATACCAAGGCATATAAATTGTATGCATTAGAATGAGAGGACGTGATAAAGGATAGCTAAATTTGCAGTCTGGCGTTGATTGGCTAAAAGATTTTGGCCCTCACAGTAAAAATATGGTTCTAAAATCTATATTTCATTATTCAATAAACAAATCAAAAATATAAACTTTTGTTGTTTTTTATTAATTTTGCTATAGTATATTTGTATAAATATAAGTATTATAACCTAAATCTGTATAAGTTTATAAATTTGACAACTTATATTTAATCATTTGTTTATATTTGTCGTCAAAATCAGTATTTGTTGGTGACGATATTACAGTATTTCTGTCAATTTTTCAGTAGTTGAATTTTCAGGTTTGAATTCGCAAATAAACCGAAAAACTTCTATTCAATTGTTTTATAACCATGTAGGTATAGTTTTGGGTCTTGTCGGTGTGCTCTCTGGTAGTAGATGCAACTGAAATAATAGCAATTGAAACTGAAAGAAAGAGTTAATAAAAATTCAAAAAATAATTTTTATATGTAACAAATTTAAACAAGCAAATAAACAAATAGTAAATAAATTTTTGGCATTGTTTCTTACTACAACTGATGGGTGACGAATCCCCTTCTTCTGCGTCTTTCAAACCTATTTTTAATTCTGACATTTGTGTCTTTTTTCGCTATTAAGCAAAAGGTTTTACAATTTATGCCATTATTAAATTTGAAAATAAATTGTTTTAAATAAAATTACCACCACACATCAAAACTTTAATCTATGTACTTTGTTTAATAAAAATTAGGCGTAATTGTAGAATTTTTTTATCATAATATGGGACACCTTTATGTAAATTGTGATTTTTATAACAAATATAACGTGAAATTCGATAAGATAATAAGAAATGCTTAAACAGAAGCGTATTTCTGACCTTTGTGGCTCTGAACTAAGTTATTTGCCATTTTGTTTTTAAAACTGTAATAATTATGGCAAATGTTCTAAAATTCTCTAACCGATTTATTGATATGTTGTCAATTAAAAAAAACACAAAAAAATATTTAAAAAAAACTTTTTTTTGTCAGTTACAATGATTATAACATTTGACGTAATAGAAATAATAGAAATCTTAATTAATATGATTAAAATGGTGAAGGTTGAAAGGTTAAATTGTTAAATGCTTTTTAAACAAAATTAATAACAGAACCAATTTTAAAAATGATTTTGTAAATTCTGTAAATAAACTGTAGACTAAATGCTGCAAAAAAAATTATAATTATTCAGAGTTTTAATACATTCTATACTTTTTTTTTAATGAAAAAATAAAAGTGACCAAAAATTTATGTTTGAGACCTTATTGTATTTTGAAGACTAAAAGAATTGATTTTTTCTGGAGATAAATAATATTTCAAGGGAATCGTGTACCATTTTGTTGGTCTGTAAATTTTAGGACACTCTGTATAACTAATTTTAAACATTATTACAAATAGGTTGCTAGAATAAGTTTGGTAAAATAGGGTGCAAAATTAGACACTTGTTGATTGACCCAACAGCTCCTATTTCGGCAAAAAAATATGCCCATTTTTCTATAATTATAGTCTAAAAAGACGTGAGAGGAAATATAAACACAATAAAAAGTTTTAGACAAATTAAAAAAAGAGACTGTAAAAAAAGAAAAAGAATGCCCAAACAGGAGCGTACCTCTAATTTTGGTGGCTCTGGGATAAGTTATTGGTCATTTTGTTTTTAAAATTGGATAATTATGGATATTCGGATGTCTGAAAATTGGCGGACCAATTCAAATAAGAAAAACTACGTTTAGATAAGAAAGGAACAAAGAAGAATTTTACTAGAACAAAAGACTAGTCAAGGAAAGTTTGAAAATCGATTATTGAAAGAAAAAGAAGAAGAAAAATACGATTGAAAATAAGTTTATGAAAAAACAAAGTTAAAATCTAAAGAAATTAAAAAATATTCTTAAACAAGTTGAAAAACTAGGTTTAGAGGGAGAAGAACAAGAGAAACTACGATAAAAAAAAAGAAAAAACAAAAGATGCTTAACAAAACAACTCTAAGAATAAGAATATAGAAAAACGACAACTTAAAGAAAAAAAAAAACGCTGACATAAAGAACAGAAGGAAATCTTTGAAAAATATAATAGTTTACAATATGTTTTTTAATAGAAATGTTCTATAAGTGTATAATAAATTTGAAATCAGCATTTTAGAACATAATATAAGAAAAAGAATACTTATAGAAACAGAAATTAATAAAAAAAAAGGAAATTGACAACAAAAACACAAATTATCGTATTCGAAAATGACTGAAATCCTCAAGAAATAAAAAGCTATAAGCTTCCGTTTTAAATTTTGAAGTACAAAATCCTAAAACTGAGTTGTGTTAATTATCTTCTCGATTATCCTTAATCCTCCGTCTAGCATGCTTGTGCTCTCAAAGCTTGAAAAGGCTTGAGTTTAGTCTATTTATATGTAAAATAAATAGTTTCGGGAGCTCTGAATCTACAAGAAATGCTCAAAATTCGAAATAGTTCTCGGATCGAAATTTTACAAATTAAAACCGACAAAAAGCCATAAACTGTCTTAAATATTTTTGTGACGCCACTGTTTACCTAATAATCATTTTGAAATTAGAACAATTAAAGCTTGAGGTAAATAAAATCAGTGAAGAGATCATGACAACAGCTCGTAGCTAAAGACCTTGTTGTATAATTACTACCTGTCTTGAAAGGCTAAACTCAGGCTTTAAATTTTTGATTAGTTTAGTTGAGGAGAGTGATATTTGACACTTCTTTATGTAAATTCTCGTCTAGATCATACTTTCTACCTCTTGTGAAATTATTAAAGACATGATGCACTTAAATGGCTAGTCAAAATTGAAAAATTTGTTATGAAATAAAAGACGCAATAAAATGCTAATATTTTCTTATCTCAACACAATTCCTTAATTAAAACCTGCACTTGTAAAACTAAGATAAATTAGTTGTCGACAAGTTTAAGGCGGTAATTTTATGAAGTTGAGGCATAATTAAGCAATCCAATTTATCATCAGAGATAATCCTGTCACTGACCGATTCATCTATCCAAAACAATTTTTCTACTTATTTAAAACTCCTTCAAGCTTGGATTTTCCAGACGAAATTTATTGCCATCGATAAGATTTTGAACACAATTTGAATAAAATCACAATTTGCGATTATTCTCTATCGAATTTTGCGAAATATTTTACATAAATCGAACAAACATCAATTAATTAATTCGTTGTTGCTAAATCGTGAAAACTGTTACCAAATTTCATTTCTCCTGTTTTACATAAAAAGATGCATTTCTATTGTTAGAATTTTATTTTTCACATGGCGTTGATTACCTAATTCCTCGACTAAAAATTTTAAAATTTTAATAAAAAACGACAAATTTCTGCTTATCAAAATTGATAAAATTCAAACTGACACTGATGTGGAGTTTCGAAGAAGGCTAAATGTTGGCGTTGAATATTTTAAGACATCACGCAGGAGAGTCGTTATGAAATTGGCTAAGATTCTGATAAAGTATGAGGTAATTTATTAGTTCATACAGAGGCGGGGCATTAATTTTCTTAACCCCAAAACAGCACAAAAGTAGCAAATTTACATATTATTGCACTACAAAATTAATTAGAAATTTATTAATTAAGTAAAAGCATTTATTTGACTTGCTTTATTTTTGTCAAATTTGAATTACTCCTGTTATTCAAAACCTGAATTTATGAGACACCACTGGTCGCAGGATTCGGATTGGGGGATTCCGTTAATCGCAAATCTTTGCTATAAATATGAACAATTTTGTGAATTTCTTTTATTATTTGAGTGTTGTTAGATGAGTTTGTACTGTAGGTACAAAATGCTAAAATTTGTAAGTTTTCAAATTTTTTACCAAATTTGATTCTAACTAAAAAAATTTTTTTAGCTTGTGCCTTTTTCGTTTTTCCTGGTATTTTCAAAAGCCGACATTCGCGATGTCTACCAATCTCAAAACCGCCTCCTTTCTCCTTTTGGAAATCGCCCCCCATTTTCGGCAAATCCCGGTCCTGCAATTAAATTCGACACTCCGCATTCCCAGCCACACGTGGCTATCCTTCGGCAGGAGCAAACTATAGATCCTGACGGGAGCTACAAATGGGCGTAAGAACAATATTTTGACTTGTATTAAAATACAATTTTGCTTTTTTGAAATTTTTAGATATGAGACTGCTAACGGTATTGCGGCTCAAGAGCAAGGAGCTTTGAGACTTCAAGGAGGTCCTGAGCCGTCAATAGCCGCGCAAGGATCGTTTGCGTATACTTCTCCTGAAGGACAACCTATATCTCTGTCTTATACGGCCGATGAGAACGGTTTTCGGCCTCAAGGTGCACATTTACCCACACCGCCACCTATTCCTCCGGCGATTCTTAGGGCGTTGGAGTGGATCGCTGCACACCCACAGCAGAATCAGAATTCAGGTTTTTGATTGGCTTTTTATTGTTGTTTTGTAAGAGTATACGAGTATTTTTGTAAAAAAACTAATAAAAAAAATTATGAATGAAACGAAATTTGCTTTAGTGTTCGGAAAGATATCGGGCGTGTCAAAAGTCGCACACTTGCTGTTGTTTTTAACAGGTAGATTTTTAAGGTACAAAAATTTGTGCAATTCAAACTTTGGTCAGAAAGATACTGTACATTTAAATTTAAAAAAATTGGAAATACAGACACATAAATATAATAACTTTTTTTGTCAATTATCATATTACCTTCAACACGGATAAAATATCTGTCAATATTATTTAGAAAATATATATATATATATTGACGTTTCTATGTCTGAAAATCCAGAAAGTTCAAAAAATAAAGTCTCCCGCCTAGAATCTCAAAAAGATGTCTTAATTTTTTTATTTAAAATCTATGAAAGCTTTTTTGGCTGGGTATATTGCGGTAATTTTTTTGTTTAAAAAAATTCTTGCAAATAATTATTAAAACAGTAAATTAGTATTCTGTAACGCATTTTGCTAAAAAGTTAAAAATTAATGGAGCGTTTATTTTTTTTAACTAAATTGTTATTTTTTAAAATAATTTTTTAATAGAATATTGTTAGATAAATAACTCGTCTTATATATATAGCTAATTTGAGCAAATTTGGTTAATTGTTTAACCGATTTGCTAAAAATAAATTTTTAACTAGCTTGTTGTTGTTAACATAGAGTTAAAACGGGCTCCAAAGGGTTTTAAAAAATCGACCAGCGAAGTGTTGATATCATCAACCACTAATAAAGTTCTCTAAACCAACTTCTGAGGCTGAAGGGTAGTCGGTGGACGGTAACCACAGTACGATTCATTTTTTGTAAAGCCGCAAATAATCCACATTGTAATAAGATTCGTTTGAGAATCGGCCTTAGTTTATGACGCCGCGCCGCTTGAAAGAATGGCGCAAGGGCGGGCGTGAAAAACAGTAACTGCGGGCCTTAAGCAGATTAAAGCCTTCTTGTTCTTTCAGGTCGTTAAAAAAATAGGATATAAACCTTGAAGACGTAAGCATTTTTCGTGGACTTAAACACTAGGAAGCCTCGGTTTTCTAAGCTGAGCATTAGTTATACTTACGATTCTTGAGATCTAATATACTATCATAAGTTAGGCAACCAGAAATATGAGAAAAAAAGTCGATTCGTATCAATTGTAAGCGTCGTGGTTGACGTTTCTAGGTAATGACGTTAACTCATTGTTATGTTACAAAAACCAAGAAATTTAAAATACACTTCATTTTTTTATTCATATAGCGTTGTCTGTCTCTTTTCAAAACATTGTTGTAGGTATGTGTTGCTCTGTAATATAGAAAATGTGTTGAAAAGAGACAGACAACGGTATATAATTAAAAAAATACCTATAAATAACGTACTTATTACAGTAAAAATATTTAGAATTTCTGGATGCTTTAGTACTCAAAAAAAAACACTCTTTTTACTGTATTTTGGGAACCAGACAACTAACCATTTTGGATTTTAACTAGTAGGTACACAAACAAAATAAAATATTTTGATTTATTAAGCCTTATTTAACCTTTTTTTTTCTTACGAAAAGATTGAATCGTAAAACGAATATGCATATTGATTTATTATTTTATATTCTTATCACAGATTTTTATCATGGGTTTATAAGTCCACTTATAAGATACAATAATATTACCGTTTAACTAACTTTTCTTTTTTATTGAGAAAAAAATGAGCGCAGTTTTGAATGTCCCTGATAACGTAAATTTTTTTCTTTGTTAGAAAAAAAATATCTTCATACATCATTGCTAAATTTAATTCTGTCATCTGTATATAATTAAAAATTGAACCATACCTTTTTTTCTTCTGTATCTATCTATGCAACTAGATAAAGACATTTGAACAAATGCTGTACACTAACTCCCAATTCCGTAAGATTTGTTTCAATTTTGAGACTTCGAATTTGCCGCTGACATAAAAAATTAAGCGAAGAGTGTGAAACAATCTTTATTTCTTACTACATCAATATAGCCAAATATTAACTTAGTTACGGTAACCATTATGACATTTATAACTCCCGAGGGAGTTATAGAAGGGAGTTAAGAATTCTTAATTTCCTCTAATTTGCATATTAAAAAGAGTTACAAATATGGCGCTCTAAAGTTACAAGAAAAGAAGAAATGTTATCAAATAACAATTTTTAACGTAAATTTCGGCTTTTTTTGTACTTCTTCTGGAATTTTACTATTTTTATTCATTTTTGCAATCGATAAAATTCAGAAAAAAAAATTGTCAAGAAATATTTTCCATAGAAATCATGCACAGTTAACTAAGTAAATCGTCTACAAAATTCTATTTATTTACAAAAAATACGTTTATTAAGTAAGAAATAAAATTATTTATGAATCACGTGAATTATTAGGTGTTAATTACCTTGAGCAACTTACTGTCCCTCGGACCTAACGGCCCCCTGGACAGTCGTTATTAACACATACACTCGGTAAATAACATCCTTATAATTTCCTTGATACATAAATAACTATTAAATAATTTCTATCAGTCTCTATGACAATAATTAAGCAAAATATACAAGAATACTTAGTTTGTTTTATTTTGGAACAACAATCTTAATTATAAGCATCCATATGTGGTCATAATTTTAGTCTTTACAGCACTTAAAGTTACTAAACAACAATACTATACTAGGTGTCAAAAATTTATTAAAATAAATAAATTAATTATACAAACATTACGGACGGTTACGGAAAGTGCATTAAATATTTAACTGCAATCAGTTTTTAATTTACTTTTATTTTTAGACACAAATTAACAATTTAACTGCAATTAAATAGTGTCGTGTTTTGTAAACCGGCTTTTACAGTACTGCTTGGATTGATGTTTTAAACAATAATGTTTTTGCTCTGCAGTGAGTAATATTGTAGAAATATTATTGTTTTTAATAAAATTTTGGGTATAATAATAATAAACTTCTTTGACCTTAAGTAAAATATTAAATTATTTTTTATTATTTACTTAAAACTAGTTCTTTTAAGTTAAAAGTAACAATTTTCTATTAATTCTAATATAATGTCCTAAGATTCTTAATATAACAAACATAAAAATTTAATAAAATTGACTTTTGGGGCTCGGGGGTTGTACAATAATTTAGAAGTGAGTTTCTTACCTCACTCACAACAAATTGAAGCCTGTTTATTAGTAAGAGGGTGTGAGAAAACAGGTATAAATCCCCTTTTTTGCCTAACTCTAACCAACAGATTGCGAGCAGTACCAGGACACTCAATTTTCTCAGAAATTCTTTGTCATTGAGTATCACTTTTGGGGCTTTACACTCAGCTGTGAAACTAAGGGCGGTCGTTTAATAACATCTAGATCAACTCCTTGGTAGGGCTGGGAAAAGTATCGATACTCGATACCTGCTCAGGTATCGTACACCGATACCGACTGCAATCAGGTATCGCAGTATCGATAACTCCGATACTTCGATACCTCCGATATCTCAATACTTTCAATACCTCGATACCCCGATACCTCCGATACTTCTCATATCTCCGATACTTCGATACCTGCAATACCTTGATAAAGAGTGGCTATAAATGAATATCCTATTCAGAGTAATTTGGATGTTGGTAACACAAGCTATTTTGATGAAAACAAACAAATTCACAAGCTATTTGATGCGAAATTTATTTATCGCCACCCGATACTTCCGATACCTCGATACCTCCGATACCTCAATACTTCCCGAAACCTCGATACCCTTGATACCTAGATACTTCCGATACCTCGATACTTTGGCAAGTATCGATACTTTGCAGGTATACCCTGCAAAGATACCCGATACCTAAAAACAGGTATCGCCCAGCCCTACTCCCTGGCCTCAAAAGTCAATTTTATCGACTTTATTTAAATTTTACATAAACAAAATTAACCAAATGAAACTAAAGTAAGTACTTTAAAAGCAAATCATTTTTGTTAGATACCTATTTTTATCTTAAAAGGATAAGGGATATTAAAAAAATGTTATATGGATTTGCATCTTCAGGTGTTAACACAACTAATAAGACATTTAATTAAAACACGAGACAAGAATGTATACATATTTATACCTATTCGAGAGAGGTATTTGTTTTTAGGAGGGGAGTGTACTCACCCAAAAAAAAATTGTGTCTTCACTATCCTCTTAAACAACCTAAATGATATTGACATTTATGAAAAAAGGAAATATTTAATGCCAAATCACCATATTTGTCCAACAAGGTTTTCCCTATTTTTGTCATTTACTAAAAGATTCAAATTTACATAAAAAGTGTCATCAAAGACTGACCATTCCCATTATTTAACCAAAACTTTCAAAAAAATTTCAATACTCGTCCTGTATAAATTTAATAATCGTCCAATTATGTAAAATGTCACAATTTTATTATTTATATTTTAAGCTTCTAGATTATGAAATTTTCTTGCAGAAAATTGTTTCATTTTTTTTTATAATCTTAAATACCATTCATTGTAATATCATCTTCTGAAAAGGTCGCAGTAAAATACTGACCGTCCTTGATAAAGGTCTCTTGATGGATCTGTTATTATGAAACAATTTAAAATTTTATGCCGCCTTTCAGTGAAGAATACCTACATTTCATTGACCAGTGGCGCACCAACACTTTAAAAAAATTCCACAGACAAATAAAATATACGGTGACATTTAAAATGCTAATAAGGATTTGAAGAGATTGTTTCAAAGAGTGCAAGGCGGATGCAATTTATCAAATTTAAAAATTTACACTTGCCAAAATTTTCAATTTTTTTGAGATTTTGTTATGAAATTTGATTTTGTGTTGCAATAACAAGATATTTAACATCTTTATAAGATTCTGGTCTCGTGTATGACCCAATAGATCAAAACTACCTTCGTAATGTCCATTATTTATGAGTCATTTTATTGTCACATTTCATGGACGAGTCGCACCTGATTTAAAAAATGGGGGAATTTGTGAATCCGATGCTTCAACTAATTTGCATTAAGTATAAATATCAGAAAATTCTAAAACTAGATTATTATCGAATCGTCCACCACAACCACCAGACATGCTCCGACTGGTAAGCACAAAAACCAAATTTTTATATTAATTAAAAAAAAATAGTTTTTGGTGAGTGCCTTGGCCGTGTCAGCCCTTGCTGATGTCTCTCACATTTTAAACCGCCGCCCCTTTGGTGCTCCCGTCCGCACCGTTTCGGTTCAACCTGTAGCAGTGGCAGCTTCTGGCTACAACCACCCCGTTGCCATTCTCCGCCAGAGCCAGGACACAGCCCCTGATGGCAGCTACCAATACAGGTGAGTCTACAGGAATAAAATTCGCGAGATTGATTTTTTTGGTAGTTACGAAACCGAAAATGGAATAAGGGCTGAAGAACAAGCTCAAGTTCGAGCTGTTGGAAACAACGATGTGGAGAAGGTCGCCCAAGGAACTTTCTCGTGGACTTCTCCCGAAGGAGAACAAGTTTCAGTGTCGTATATTGCCGATGGTAATGGTTACCAACCACAAGGAAGTCATTTGCCTGTTGCTCCCCCAATTCCTCCAGCGATTCAGAGAGCTTTGGAGTATATTGCGGCACATCCACAACCCGAAACTAACGTTTATGCGCAAAGGAGGTTTTAGATAGGGATTTCACAGTTTTGTTGTAAGTTGAATAAAGTGATTTTCGTAAAAATGGGTTTTATTTAATAAGACGAGTTTTTGCTTATTAAAATAATAATAGTATAAAACACGAGAATTTTAGTGTTCTCTTAAGAAACTAAGATTTGTTTTTCAGTTTTACCAAAATTACACATCACAGAATTTTCGTTTTTCAAATATTTCACTGTAATAAAATAAAAATTTAAATCAAATTTCGTAAAATACAAGTATAATGTTTTTATCCTATTTATTGACAAATTTTTTTTTCTATCTAATAATAATAATAATAATAATGCATCACAACAGTACAGTTATATAGCACAAGTCAGTTTAATATTAAAGATTAAGTTCAATAAAATCGCAGAAATTTTCAATTGGTTTATTAATTAACATTTGCTTTATCTTAAATTAAAACATTTTAAAAGGTAACCCTTTTATCTCAATTAGCAAAGCATTATAAAATTTTATACCTAAGTGTCTAGTCCCAGTTTGTGATTTACATAGTCGGTTATAAGGCATACACAGTTCTTCTTTAAACCTAGTGTTTTATTTATGGAATTGACTATTGGTTACATAATCATTAATATTTTTTTTAATATGTAAGAGACAAGCAAGTATATATAATAAAGGAAGGGTACGTATTTTCAACCTTTTAAAAGCGTCTCTACAATTTTCTCTAAATGGCAATCCAGCAGCAATGATGCGCACAGCTTTTCTTTGCAGAGAGAAAATTTGATGTCTTATGGCAGAATGACCCCAAATCAATATGCCGTAAGAAATATGACAATGGATAAAACCAAAATAAGCATTTTTGAGTACAACTTCCAATACTTGACCTGATAAATTTCTCAAGAGGAATATATTTTTGCTGATCATTTTTTCCAAATTTTCTCCGTGCATGTGCCAACTTAATTTAGAATCAACAT
Organism: Tribolium confusum; assembly: GCA_029207805.1. Classification (NCBI taxonomy): domain Eukaryota; kingdom Metazoa; phylum Arthropoda; class Insecta; order Coleoptera; family Tenebrionidae; genus Tribolium; species Tribolium confusum. Next base: position 7,972,733 of record JALGAY010000004.1, read on the forward strand.
GTAGTCCCAGGAACTTTGTGTGAGGAAAATGATTATTTTTAATTTCTCTCAATGAGAATAATACCTCTGCACATTTGCTCCTATTAACCACAAGTCCATTTCCCAAAAACCAGTCAAAGGCCTCCGACTTTGAGGCATTACATAAGCCTATCACTTCATCTACACAACGGTGTTTATTGATTATAGTTGTATCATCAGCGAAAAGAATGACATCACTTTTATTTAAATAAAGGGGAAAATCATTGATAAATATTAAAAACAATACAGGACTCAAGACAGAGCCTTGTGGTACGCCCATATTTATAGGAAGCTCATCAGAAAGCTTCGTCTCTAACTTAACTCGCTGAGTTCGATTTGTTAGATAAGAAGTGATGAACCTATGAAGGTTGTAACAATATAATTTACGCAAAAGTATAGAATAGTCAACGCAGTCGAAGGCCTTTGATAAGTCCAGGAAAGCCGCCATTATAGTATCTCCTACATCAAAAGCCTGAGTTATCAATTTAGTAAGAGAGAGTAGAGCCGAGGAAGTAGAGCTCTTGTATCTAAAACCAAATTGATTTTTAACAAATAACTTTGTGTTTTCGAAATAATCTGCCAACTGAATTGCTAACACTTTTTCCATAATTTTAGCAACGAGAGGCAAGATAGAGATAGGACGGTAAGACGGTAATCTCTCATATCTCTCATATTTTAAAAAAAACATAATAAAAAATTGCTTTTAATTCTAAAGGTAGGTAGTCTTTCGACTTCTCTGGTACTCAATGGGAATCAAATTCTTTCTTTGCATCATTTAGGTATCTAGAAGTTATTTTGTAATAACTGTAGTACAGTTTATATCGGTCAGACAGAACGAAGGATTACAATAACATGTATCTAACAACAATAGAAAAATACAAAAATGCTATTATATAAACAACACTTCTTTTGCTTTTACTTCTTACATCCTTTTTGACGGTTATTTTTTTCTTCTACTGACAATTCTAAAATCCCTCACGTCTACAAAAAATATTATTCTTAAAAATTTTTTGAGTCTTTAGATTTCTTTAAATCCATTCACAAACCTTCTCAGCAAGTTCTAAATGATCAAATTCTGAATTATTAAATGTCTTATTATTCTATCTTCACTCGTTTTATTCTCTATAAAATTTTAAAATAGTAATAAAATTTATTCTCTCGCTTTAGTTAGATTTTGATGAATTTTTCGTCTGCCTTTTTGAAAGACCTGTAATTGTAATTTAAATATTAATTGCCTCTAGCTCTACAAATGTTATAAGGTCTTTAAATATCTTAAAAATGGTACGTCAAATGTCATTTTCCATCCTAGAGCGGAATGCAGATGGAAATTTGAGTTTTTGATTGTTTAATAAAATTAATGCTAGATTATAAAACCAATAGTTTTACTACAAATTTTATAGAGATAGAAATCTGTTTTAGTTTTTAATATACCTAATTTAATTAAAAGTAGGCGATGGTTTTGCTACACTCAGGCCACTAACGCTGACTCTCTGTCCTTACGATGCAATATACTATTTTTGTCCTACAAAACAGAAAAAGACAATTTTTAAGGCATTTTTAAAGCTGCTAATTTAAATTTTTTTAAGAAAAGCAAACAAAATTTTTAGTCAAGATTTCCAAAATAATGCCTTGGGATTTGTGGGTCCTATTAGTTCCTGAAGCGATTTTCACCGCACATTTTACACCTTATTTACTCTGTTTTTGTGTAAATAACAAAATTTGATGTTTTATACTAGTTATTTAATATAGGTCATTTTTTATTTATAAACCGTTGTCTGTCTCTTTTTAACATATAATCCATATTACACAAAAAACTTGTAGCAAACCATGACATTTTTACGTATGTCGTACATGACTCCATACAACAACAAAATTATTATTATTTACATTATCCATGTATTGTTGGTTGCCTGCTATGCCATTTTACCCTTCACAAATTATCTTAACAGTAACCTAAAAATATCTTCTCTTCCCGCCAAAGCAAGCTTGGTCTTGGTGTGTTTTTCTGTGGTTGCCTTCGTGGTGTTTTTGTTTTTCAAACATTCTTTATTTTATTTAAAATGTATTTTTGTTTTAATTGTCGAAAAGTGAGGTATGGGATCTTTCATTTTGACAAGTGTGTAATCACAGATATACAAAACAATTGTTTTTTAGTTTCAAAACACTCTAGAGTTTTTTTTTTAACACACGATTTAACAATGTGTTGAATATACCAAATAAAACGGCATATAAATAAAAAATAAACTGTAAATAAAAAAGTTTTTTTTATTTACTATAAATCAGTATGCTTTGGAAATCTAAAATACCAATTTATGATTGGTTGTACACAACTACGTCACACGATTAACAAATCACGTAACAAAGCGTTTTAGCTGCGCGCAATTTAAAATTTAAAAAGTTGTCAAGTAGCCTGTTGCAAATTTAAGCCCTGAAGAAGCTTTAAAAACAAATCAAAACGTAAAACAACAAATTCTCTAGTAAACACATGTCTCATTTTGGAACTGCACTTAAGACTGACTTTTAAAATTAAAAATTAAAAAGTGTAAAAGTGGTTGCATATTGTTAGGCGCAAAATAAGAATGAATTTTATTTAATTGTTTATCACAAGATAAATATTCTTATTATCATTTGTTTATTATAAACACAGTAAAAAAATATAATAACATCAAATTATCAAATTAATTTCCTCACACTTGTCAGGTTGTAAAAAAATTCGAAATGGAGAGTCTCTAAAAGAAACTTTTTCTAAATCTCCATTCAAAAGATGAATCAAATCATCCAAAAATTTTGTTTCTCGCAAATTCTTCTCAAGTTTATGAGCCTTATAAGTTAAAATATTTAGACAAAACTTTTCATCCTACAAAAAAAAAAGAAAATAATATCTCACCGAAAGGGTCATTTACCTCAAAACTTTTCTTAATTTTATCAATTTCCAAATCAAGATCAACAGTCCTGTCACTGATTTCTTGAACAATCCTATTAATAACATCCTCAAATTCCGAATAACTCAAACATTTTTCTCTTACACGTTCACAAAAATGTTTATGTTGTATCCTATCAACAAAGTCTCGGTTTTGAAACTGTAAATTATCACAAAGTTCGTGCCGATCGCATCTATTTTCAGTTAAAATCAAATCCATCATCAGTGACAAGACGTTATTTTCGTCGCGACTGAAGTCCTGAATCTGGTTGAAAATAACGCTTTCGATATCCTGGCACAGTGGGAGTCTAGTGCCGTTTTTGAAGTGCTCCAAATTAAGCATTCTTCGGTCAAAATTTCTGTACATTGCGTTATGTACAACTGAGAGCAAGACTTTACTTTCTACAGTGCAGGGGTTGATCAGGGAGCAAATTTGGGATTTTTGGGGTGTTTCCGCGATCTCATCGAGTCCTGAAGCCAGCTCAAAATCAACGACACTTGAGATTTGCGCTGTTTGAATGGGATTTTCCCATAATTTTACTTCTTTGTTTGGAGTCTTGCAGAATTTGTTGTGAAATAGGACATTTTCCTCGTTGAGGTTCCATCCGAATTCTGTATCTGCCGGATTGTCGATACAAGAGCCGTCGGATTTATATATTTTCATTGTTTAGTTTGGTTGCAAGCAGACACATTTTACCTTCTTTTATTTACTGGTTTTTCTACGAAATAATAAATCTGAATAAATAGGATTTAGATTTATTTACTTACAAGAGACGTATTCTGGAGTCTGGACCTAGCTTTGTCAACTGCAGTAGAGATAATAGACACAATAATTGAGACTTATCATTTAAAAATTGGAAGTGAAATACCAAATTTTATCTGATTGTTATCATACATTTGTACTTTATAGAGAAAAATTACATTGATGATAATTACTGATAGATGGTCTCGAAAACCAAAATGATGGGGTTTGGCATTCGAGACCCCTGTTAGTTACCTGATTTTTACATCTTATCAAACACGAAATTTGAATATTTTTTTTCTATCTAGGATCAATTACAATTTTTTTAAAACGAGTCATTTTATCAAAGACAATGATAATTAAGAGAAAATTATTTTTTTAATTGATTGCAAAGATAACGATTGTTTTGAAATGGAGCTTGATAACGCGGCGCTAAATTTTAAATCCTCATCAACTGTTTAAATTATTTCAAGCAGAAGTCACCTGTTCAAAACCTCTTCAAATATTTAAGGAAAAACTCACAAAAAGTATTAGAATATTTGAATTTAATTTACGCTTCACAGTACTCTTTTTTTTTTGACAGACAGATGTTCTCATCTAAATTAAATTTTAAATATTCAGACGGAATTCTCTATAAACTTATCAATTAAATTATAAAATAGGCAAAGAAATTGTTAATTACAGTGGTCATCAATAGATACCTAATTTCTTCCAAATATTTTACTAAAGCCCACCGCGGTGTTTCTTAGAGAGACCCCCACTAATTTATAAATATACATTTCGCAGCCATTTTAAAAATGCGTTTCACTACAGAAAAACGATTTTTTATAGCAATTTTTATAAAAACCTATTTTGGATTCTGCTTTTATAAATTGTCGCCCTCCGGCTTCATTTTTTGATAAAAAAAAGCTACAAAATTGTTGTTTATTCCGATTTTTATAAAATTTGGTCTACAATTTGGAACACATTTTTTTTAAAAAAGCTATTTTTTATTACAATTTTTACAAGATGGCCTTTGTTTTTTGTTTTTATAAATTGTTGTTCTTGTGGCTTCCATTTTTAAAATGAGATTTATAAGTTCTAATAAATTTTTACAAAAACGCAATTTTTTATGGCGGTATTTATAAAATGCTCTTTGCAGCAAATTTTTGTCTGTGTGGCTTCTAGTTTTTAGTCTACTGGATTTGATAAAAAAAATCTTGAAAACGTCATCTGTTGATTTCGATTTTTATAAAAAGATTTTTGTAACAGCAATTTTTGTAAAATGTGTCCTACATTTTCTGATAAATTTCTTCACAGAAAGGCGGTTTTTAATTGTAATTTTTATAAAATGCCCTCTGCAGCCTTGATTTGTATAAATTGTTTATAATTTTTTTACAAAATCTTGTCTATGGTTTCTGGTTTTGCTAAAAAATCTGTAAATAAAGTGTTTTATGTTAATTCCGATTTTGATACATTGTTTTTTGGGACAGGCAGTTTTATTATAAAATGTCTTCCATTGATTCCAATTTTTATAAAAGCCTCTTGTAACATTTAATTATTATAAAATACCGTCTACAATTATTATTATATTAAAATGTCTCTTACACTTTCTATTTCTATAAATTGTTGTCTATATGGCTCCAAGTTTTTGAAAAATTTTGTCTAGAGCTTCTGGTTTTAACAAAGTGTTATAAATAAAATGTCTCTCGCTAGTACCAATTTTTATATTAAATGCCTTTGGTTCTACAATTTTCAATATCTTCTGTTTCACAAAAAGGCTATTTTTATTAAAATCTTGATAAAATGCCGATTACAGGTTCTATTTTTATAAATTGTAGTCTATGACTTCCAGTTTTTACAAAAAAGACCCATAATTTCTGATTTTGATAAAGAATTAATAGAATTAATAGAAGCAAATAATAGAAGACAAGTTGTCTTCTATTAATTGCAATTTTTATAAAATGCTTCTTATGACAGCTAATTTTTAAAAAATGTAGTCTACAATTTTGATTATATTAAATTGCCTTTTGCAGTTTTTATTTTTATAAGTTGCCGCCTTTGGCTTCTGGTTTTAACAAAAAAAAACTATAAATAAAAAAACTTCTGCAGATCCAGATTTTCATAAAATGCTGTTTGTGACAATGAGCATTTTATAAAATGTTATGTATTTTCTTTTTATAAAAATATAAATTTTGATTACAATATTTATAAAATTATTTTTGCTATTTCCTTTTTTATAAATTTTAGTCTAATACGTTTTCATAAATCGTCAACCATGGCTACTAATTTTGATAAAGAAAACCTATAAATCAAATGTATTGTTTATTGACAGACAAGTTTTTAAAATGCGGTCTATAATTTCTAATTTATCAAAATGCTTCTTGCATTTTTTTTTTAATTTAGTCTACAATTTCTGGTTTTGATAAAAAATAGCTATAAATAAAATGCCTTCTGCTGGTAGGTACCAATTTTCATATCTACGAGGGATGTTTCTAAAGTTCTGGGAATCGTGCTCTACTTAAATAACACAAAACTTATAGGCAATTTGATAGGTAACAGACAACTCTTGACATGTTTATGCAGCTATCTATTACAATAATGTTTAGTATAATTTACGTAGTCGCCTGATGTAGACGCGTTTTTGTAGCCCTGTTTTTGAACCATCGAAAACGCGGCTAAATTTCAAAGAGCAATAATTTTCTTTTTGTGGAAAGAAGGTGTAAAAACTTCGGAATTTATTCAACGTCTGCAAGAAGTGTTTGGTAAGTCTGAATAATCTAAAAGTACTGTATATTGCTAAATCGATTGTTTTAAAGCTGGTAAAACATCATTAGAAAACGCTCCCCGCAGTGGTCACTCGAGTACCTCGGTAAATGAAAAAAACATTACTGTCGTGAAGAAACTACTGAAAGAAGACTAGGATTAGGTACATGACAAGTTTATAATAATATCTTACCTGTTTGTATAGGCGTAAGCAAGGTTTTAACCCACTGGGTACATACCAAGACTGTCGGGATAGAAAGAGAAACTTCATAAGTGTGACTTACCAAAACTGTTAGCTTGTTATAAGGATAAATTTAAGCAACAAATAACAATTACTGACAAATATTGAATCTTTATTTTAATCCTAAGACCAAAAGTCGATCTAAAAAATAACGTAAACCCGAAAAAAGGCTTCCACTTAAGGCGAGTGCAGTCTCGTTTATTGCGTTAAGTCCGAATTCCAGACTTGCAAAATGATTATTTTTATGGATTACTTTGCGCAAGGTGTTACAATTAACGCAAAATATTATTTAAGTTTATTATCCAGATCACTCCGGCAGAAACTTGTCAAAAAACGACCTGGAAACATGCAGAAGCGTCCGCTATTGCAATCGGATAATACAAGACCCTACACTTCCCGAAAAACAAAGGATGTTTTGAACGATTTACGATAGGAATTGCTTTGGTATCCACCTTACTTGTTGGATCTGATTTTCCTCTGTTCCCAGAACAATTTTTTTTTATGAGATGTTTGATTTGAGTGTTTACCTGACGTAAAATGTGTCACAAATAGGAGGAGTAAAAAGTCACCGAAGAAGTTACTCGAAAACAGTTTTTAAAATTTAGAGCATCGTTGAAAAAAATGTATTCAATTAAACAAAGATTATATTGTAAAACTACATTATAATATTGACGAAAATTAACAGATTAAAAAAATATAGCTAAATTCCCAGAACTTTAGAAACATCCCTCGTATTAAATGTCATTTATTGTGAAAGTCATTTTTTATAAAATAAACTCAACAGTTTCTAATGTTTTTTTTTTTTCAAAAAGGCGATTTTTTATAGCAATTTTGATAAAATGCCTATTACAGGTTCTATTTATATAAATTGTCGCCTACGGCCCCCAGTTAAAAAAAATAACTGCTAATTTTGATTAAAAAAACTGTTTCTAGTTGATTTCGATTTTTATAAAATGCCTTCTATAACAACCAGTTTTTGTAAAATGTAGTCTACAATTCCTAGTATATTAAAATGCCTCTTGCAATTTCCAAATTGCCGTTTATGACGTTTTGATTTTTATAAGATAAAATAAAATATTTTCTGTTAATTTCGATTTTTATAAAATGATTCTTATCGCACAATTTAAGCCTTCAGGAAGCTTTAAAAACTTAATACAGCGAAACGTAAAAAAAAATCTAAATCACCTCAAATATAAAACAATAATTTCACAATAAATAAAATTATTGTTGAAGCTAGAGGACTCAAGCACCAAAAGGCAGAAATTCTCGGTAAGAATGTGTGCCAGCCCGCTCCTGAATACATTTTTTTAAATATGATGATGGATTTTAATATTCTAAAAGAATATTTATAATCTAAGATACGGTCAATAAAAAAAAACATTGTAATCGACTCGTGTACTAATGGGCGGCTAATAGTCAACAATTAAAGACACTCACTCGCTACCGCTCGTTCTTGTTAAAAGAGTCTCAATTATTAATCGCCTTTATACACATTCTTTTAGTAATTGCATCATTATTATGTATTTAGTATAGTTGCACAAAACGTATTGTGTACAGATAACAATTTTTTTTTAATTTTTTCTTATAGACAAAGAACAGTAAAGCGTCAAGCATGTATGTATGTTTTATTTATTTCAAAGCCATAAAACGATCTGGCTTACAACAACCCTAAATACTGCAAGACACTTATTTTAACAAGTTTTAAAATTTAATTTCTTGTCTTTAAATACACATAAATTTAAAAAAAAACTTTCAAATAAACAAATATCTTTTATTTTCGCTGACATTTTATTAATAAAATATTTATTTTTTTATCTTTTAATTCGTCACATATTTATAAGATTTTAACAAAATAAAAAATGGCTTTTTAATGAAAAAAAAGTATTTTTGACCAAAAAGAAAACCAACATTAGTCTCGAACATTTTACTGTTCTATACATTATTACAAATTTGTAATAATTTAGAAAATCGTTTCAAATTGTTTTAGACTAATATCGGCCTAATCTATCAAATGCAATCAAAATTAGTTAAACTGATAGAAATTTGAAAAAAAACCTTATCACTGTATGAACTTAAGAGATAAAGTGTCGTTAAATACAAATGCTGAATGCAATTTAGTAATGTCTCTGTAATAGTGAGTGAGAAATATTAAATCTAAAACTTAAATTTATAAACATAATGTTTAGAAAAATATGAAATATACAAAAGTCTAATAGAAAAAAATTGAAGATTTGCAGTGATTTTGAAAAAAATTGTATGTGAAGTGACTGTGTTTATACTGCATAAAAAATTATTTTAGTCGAGGCGGTAGGTCAAAACCTTTAAAAACATGATATAGCTTTAGATATATAATTAAAAGTGTTTTTTTAATTTAATTAACTTAATTTAAATTAAATTAAAAATTTTAATTTAATTAACTAAATTTGATAAACAATTTTTTTTTTAAATTGTGTGCTTTAATATAAATAATGAAAGAGTTAAATTAAAAGTCAATCCCACAAGTTTAATCAAACAAGTTATTACATAAAAGTGGCAGAGCGCTTTCGAGAGTAGTTGTCTCTTATCATCAGTGCCTAAATTATAAAAAACTTATCAAATTTAGGTTAATAATGAATTAAAACATAAAGAATAAAAATCTCGTTATTAATCGAAGATAAAATAGGACAATCAAAGCTAATTTGATCATTTAAAACTTGTTGAGAAAGCTCCTGTGGAAATTTAACAAAAACTGTAAAAAATTTAAAGCAATTTTTTTTATTGCAGTTGTGAAGAATTGTAAAATAATCAGTAGAAGAAAAGAAATGCCCGAAAATAGAATATGAAAAGTAAAAGCAGATTAAGTGTTGGTTATATTTGTATTTGTACTTTTCTATTGTTTTTACATGTTCATGTACCAGACAAATCGAAAAACTACTTTTAAAGTTAAGAGCAACTTTTATATTACGTTTTTAAAATGTGATACATACATAACGAAATTTTGCAAATGAAAAAGATAGAAGAATACAGATGTTTTAAAAGAGAAGATGTGGAAAGATGCAATATGTTGAAGCTTAAAGAATATTTGTTTTTAAATTTATTTATAATTGGAAAAGTCTACTTAAGTCATCTAATGGTAAGTTATTACTTGTTGCTATTTCTTCTAAAACAATAATTTGTTTTAAAAGCCACATGATCTTAAAGAAAACGAAAAAACTGATATAATAAAGAATTAAATGCAGATATGATGTGAATATATCAATATTTGGAGTCGGGAGAAATTATTGTATCAATTTTCTAATAATTTTAAAAACAAAAAATTATTTGCCTTTCCTAATTATATTGAGATTTAAAAATAAAATGCAAAATTTTGTTTCTGTCTCTACAATAAATTTAATGTTTGTGTGTAATGAGTTAATAACTAAAAGAAGTATTTAACTAGTATATTACATTCCAGAAGCTAAAAAGCTTTAACAGTGTTTTTCCCCTACCTTCACTGGATGCTTTTTATCTCTAAATCAAAATTAATCCTTGAATTGACAGTTCTCATATAAATCTCATACAAACGAAAATGTCAAGTGCGAGTTGAAATAGAATTTTCTACTTTCCTTTCTAGAAATTTTGTTTTCGTTTTCGTTTTGTCACATTTTAAGTACTACTGCAATTTATTTTCGTTAAAGCTAAGTAAAAAACATATTTATCTAAGTCAAAATTGAAAGTCATATAAGCGGGCGGAAAATGACACTTTCTATCACATTTTTAGAACTACATATAATCTGTTTTTTATTCAAAAACCACTGGGGTGCAAATAAATGTCTTTTTACCATTGATTCTATGACAGCGTAATGCTTTTATTATAGGGAATTAAATTTATGGAGATATAATTTGCACCTTAGTTGTTTTTTAAATAAAAAACAAATACTACTCGATTTATTACTTACCAAAAATAAATTAAATGAAATAAAAATAATTGTGTTATAAATAATACTAAATTGAATAAAAAAACTAATTTTAAGGTTAAAGGTCTTGACTCTAAGCTTGATAACAAGCAATAAAGTAAATCTACAACATTTACGCAGATATCAGTAAATTAATATTTATATAAATTTTATAAATAATCTGGAATGTTTGTCTTCATCATATCATAAACACATTTGTTTATTTCATTTAAAATAAATTTTGTGGATTAATTCCACATTATTAAAGCCACAAAATAAGAAAGTACATCTCAAACAATTCTTTGTAAATTTTTCAGTCTTTTAATTTTTTTAAATTTAACGCAAATAGCGTTACGTTCTTGTTTCTCGCTTGTCATTTTTTCGTTTTTTTCGTGTAATTCCGGCCACCCTTTTGGGGTTGAAGGCTTAGTTAATAAGAACCACAGTAGATACCGCTAGGAAGGGGTTGTAAGCGTCGCCGGCGTCGTCATCGATTTTACGACGGCCGAATCGTGCGCGAGCAACGCTTTTAAAATCACAATCTAAAACAGATTCGTATCGTTACAACCGACATACATATCGGCCAACGCGTCCGAACCATATCAGTGAAAAAAAATTCACCCCGGAAAAAATCGCACCGGAAAATCTGCCTGGACCTTTAGAAAAAATGGCAGCGCGGAGTGGAGTGACTATGAGTGATTCCGGTGCGGTGGAAAATGATAATGGTCAGCATGTTTAGGGACCTCGAGTGAAAATCATGATGAAACAGAGAGGACCAGGACCTCCTCATGTGATCATTTCTGTGCTTTTCCTGGTTGTAGTATGCATGGAGTTTGCAGTCGGAGAAAAAAGCAAATATTGTGAGTGAAAAATTGAAAAAAAAAAAATTCGTATAAATGTCTAATGTAGGAAGCTGATGCATAATTTATAACGTTGTGGTCATTTTTAATGTAACACTATAAGTTGAAACGGTGAAAAGCTGTGTGAACGAGGCTTTACTAAAAATAGGGAAGGGCTGTTTCAGATAATAAAACCATTACAACTTGCCAACCGTTTTATGATTTACCGACGTTTCAAATAAAATATTTTACCAAAGTTTTCCAATAATGATTCAAACTAAAGTTTAATTGTGTGCCCTACAAATAACAGAAATTGATATCGATTATATAATTTAGAAATTATTTTTACATGTAGATAGAGTTAATAATTCAAGCTAATGTAATTAGAATAGGTAGCTTTTTAAAACAATTTTCTGAATAGATTTTTATTGTGTAAGTGACGAGTCAAAATTGAAATAAAAAATCGCTTTGTTAAACATAAATGAACAAATTAACAAGTTTCAAGATTTTAAATACGTTAATTATGCATCCTCTTTGATCTCACCTTTGTAACCCCACAAGTTATGCTTTGTAATAGCAAAATACCTTTGGCAGTTTTCGCATTATTCCTCTCTTCAACACATTTTTCAACAGGTTTGGATTTTCATCAAAAAACAACTTTTCAGCATAAATCAAGAACAACGCTTATTCAACCACGAAATTATTCCGTGTTTCAGATATATTTATTTGTTTCTCGTGGAAATTAATTTGACAATCATTGGCCAGATTTGTTTCAAATTATCATAGTTCATTGAGTTATGGTAAAGTAATTGGTATTTTAAAGGTAGCTCTCTCTATTATTCCCTGTCGCGATCAATAAAGAACCAATCAGGCGGGCGTCAAGCAGAAGAGGTGTAAAGTATAAAATGAAATTGATGAAAAAATGGCATCAATCAAAATTAAAAATTTTTAGAAATTTTTCAAATCTTACAGATTCCATGCAATCGTTATGCAAGAACCACTTCCTTCAGCAGCTCTACCGCAAGATCGACGGTGCCGTACTCTGGTCAAAAAATGAAAGAAATCTGGATTGCGTTATCACCTTCCAAACTCATTCAATTCTGCAACGGTTTATGTTACGTTTTGACTCTTTACAACTGGATTGTAATGATCATCTCTACATTTACGATGGTGCTCATGCTGTTGGAACCTACAAGGTAACAAAATAGTACGGAAAAAATGTACAAAACATTTATAAAAACAATTTTTAAGAGTCTTGAATTATTTATTTTTACTATGTACACAACAATAATTTAATTAATAAATGACTCGATTTTTACACTACATTCGCCGTCGCTTCCAAAAATGCCTCCGCTCGCTTATATAACCACACGTCCTTCCAGAATGTGTTCGAAAGTTTCGCGATCTTTCTCCACTCGTGCGAAGCGGTAACAGTATTCGATCCCGATCGGTCCATTCCATAGTAATGGTTTCCTGGAATTTCACCCTTTTATGCGACATTTTTCTGGTATTTTTCTCTTATTTTTATTTCAAATTCTTCCTAATAATACATAGAAATCAATTAAAATTGGGGTTCGGAATAATCTTCAAATTCGTCAAGTTAAACAGGTTTTATGCAGATGTCTCGCTTGAATGACATTTTTAGCAAAAAACTGTTTTATCAACGTATTAATATTGTAGAGAACAATTTTTTTACAGTCTTTGTATACAATTTTTTTCTTAAATTGATATATTTTCGTTTATAACTATATTAAATGACTTCATTGACAACTAGTAGATTTTGAAATTTCTGAAAATGGAACATAGAACCCAAATTCTATTGTAGGAAGAAACCATTGGCATTAAATAAAAGGCAATAATATTTTTTTATACTTCCGGGACTAAAGTTGATACTTTGGTCTCTATTGAGAGGTATTAAGGTCCCAAAGAACTTAAAGTGACATTTATAATCTCCTCAAATTTAAAATATGAACAAATCCTGTACCATTTCTGCTATGTATTACATAGAAAAAGCATAACTTCATGAAATGAAATGAGAGAGTAAGAAAAAAAAATCTTACTTATATTTTGAATTTTTTTATTTAACTTTAGTTCTGGAAGTGGAAAATTACGGTATACATCTCATGACTAAAGTGTCTTAATCCCTCGAGTGATCAAAGCCTTCAGTTTCCAAATTTTCACATTCAGGATTGAATGGTGCATTTAGTCTTTAGTTTCTTTATATATAACATTCTATTAATTATTATAGATTAACCAAAATGGATCTACGTAAAATTAAAGTGATTATGAAGTGTAATTTCATGTTGTTTAAATGGAATACTGTGGAAAATCCATAGTGTCAATGTAGTCAAGCGCAAAAATCTGCACATCTTGTCGAAGAGTGTCGACTTACGAGTTTTCTAGAAGGTTTCAACAAAATTTATGAGTGGTCTGCTGAAGCTAAAACTTGGTTGTCTACCACTAAAGCTTTATACAGCCTGATTTAGATAAAATAATGAACCCGATGTTTTGGCGATGCAACTAAATAAACAAACTTCATTTACGTCTTGATCTACTTTTAATTAAGATTTGCATTTGCAATTATGTTATCTTATGTTACATTAACAGTGCTTTGACAATTGACATTAGTTAAAAATGGTGTCGTACATCTGTTGATTTTTGCAAATTGTGATTTAGAAAAGATTGGTTTCTCTACCTTTATTGCTTCATTCTTTTATACATTTTGTATTGGAGTTTAGGTACATCAAAATGAGTTTCTTTATTTTCTATCTCTAGCACAAATGACCGTTTTCTGCGCTAATGTCAAAAATAAGCTGATGATAACTTGGATTCAAATTGAAAACCTTAATTTAAATTAGATCAAAGACGTAAATGAAATTTGTTTTTTGGGTTGCATTGCCAGATCTTCAGGTTCATTATTTTATCTGAATTAGGCTGTATTTTATTTATTTGTTTCTTATTTATTGTTCTTTGTTTTTCAAAAAAACATTGTGGTGCAAATACTGACTCCCTAAATTTAAATCCTCATATTAAAAGCATTATATTGTCATAGAAACAAGAGTAAGACGACATTTATTTGCACCACAATGGTTTAAAAAAACAGATAAAATTATCATTTAAAATTTGATTTTATAAAATGTTTAAGAAGATAGAGACGCTATTCTTTATTAATTTTTAAATCAATAAAAAGAATTGAAGTAATATATTTTACAAATTTTTAATTTAATACATACAAAAGTGACTTGTTTTTAAATAGGAGAGGTCGGAAGCGGTATTTTAATAATTTTAGAAGCCCGGTATCTTTTTTACTAATTTTTAATTTATAAATACAAAAGCTGTGTATTTTGTTTTGATGCTTAAAGCCGGAGGCAACATTTTACTAATTTTGAAATTTGCAGCCGTAATTTTACTAGTTTCATATGCTACAAGATTGTTTTGTAGTCCTAAAAATCGGAACATTTCTTTTACAAATATGTAAATTACTTAATTTCTGTTAACTTCAAATTTAGTAAAATACCACCTCTAATTTTGAATTTACATATAAATTTAAAAATTAGAAAAAAAATTACTTTCAGTTTATAAAATTAGTAAATACAGTCTCTCAGGTTGCTGAAACTACCAAAACAATGGTGCATTTATTTGTCTTTGATGAATTAAAAATCTTTTATTTCTAAAATTACTAAATTATTAAATTGATAAAATATGCACGAATTAATTTTTTTAAACTAATACACTTTTTATATGGCCTCAATTCAAATTCTCTCACGTTGATTAAAGCCCGAGCTAATAATTTTTTTTTTAATTTAATAAATAAAAAAGATATATTTTGTTTTGATGTTTAGAGCCGGAAACAACATTTTACTTATTTTAAAATTTGCAGAAGTAATTTTACCAATTTCTTAAGATATGACATTGTTTTGTAGTCTTGGAAGCTAGAGGTAACACTTTTTTACAAATATTTAAATTGATTTATTTCTGCTGACTTTAAAATTGCAAAATACCGCCTCTGATTTTCAATATTAAAAAAAATACGTTTGTGGATTTATTAATTTAAAAAATTGCAAACAAAATTTACTAACAGCTTCCAAAGTAAATTATAGTTTTAGGTTTTATAAACTACAAAAACAATATGTCATATGTGTCTTTGTTGAATTAAAAGACTTTAGTTTTTAAAACTAGTAAACTCATGAAACAGTGTAAAATCTATAATATAATAAATATTATAAATATATAACCTCAAATTCAAATCTTCTCACATGAATCAAAACTCGATCTAATATATTTTTACTAATTTTTATATACATAAGCCACATTTTTTTCAATAGAGGGAGTCGGAAATGACAGTTTACCAATTTTGAAATCCGGAGAAGTAATTTTTACTAATTTTAAAAGCTAGATACGTTACTTCTCATTAATTTTAAAATCATTTAATAAGACAGGGATGACATTTAGTAATTATATAAGTCGAAGGGTATAATACGCATTTTATTAATTTTCAAAAGCCACAATTTTTTTTAGTAATTTCTAAATTAGTTAATATAAAGGCGCCATTTTTTTAATATTAAAAGCCATTGAACCACATATTATTAATTTTTAGACAATTTGAGGACGTCATTTTATTAATTTTAAAAGCCAAAAGTGATATTTTATTTAAATTTTTAAATTAATAAAAACAATGGCGACATTGTTTTTATAATTTTAGAAGCCGGAAGCGACATAATTCTAAAATTATTAATTTTAGAATTAATAATTTTTAAATTATTGAATACCATTAACACACTTTAACAGATAGATTTACTATTATTGATTCAATTAATTTTGACTAAAAATATTGTAAGAAAGTCCTTAACCTGTTTCTACTTGGATGTAAAAATTGTAACGTCACAAACGTGCTCAAACCGTTGAAATATCAAAAATAAAAATTTCAATTAAAATAGGTTTAAAGTGAATAAACAAATACTGACTGTCGTTACAGAGAATTAAGGTTTTAATTTATTATTAAAAAAATAACAAAAAAGTTACTGAAATTTATTTAAGAAAATACTGAAGGTTTTTAATCCCTTTAATTGATTTCTTTGTGGAATTATAACTAAGAGACTAGACAATAGACTAAAAACTCATGACTCTTGTAAAAATAGTTTTTTTTTTTTTTTTTGAAAGTACATTTTCATGTTGTGGCGGCTAGGTGCTAGTTATTTCCACTTAGTCGTTGCTGTGCGATATCCTTATCGTGAAAATTCCTTTCTAGTTCGACTTATCCTGTAGAAACACAAAGCAAACACTGGGGGCCATGTTCACTCGTACCAATTACGTTACTCTTAAATACGTAACGGATGGTTGGGGCACAAACGAAAATGGTTTCACTCTGGTAATAACAGCCGTGAAAGATCCAAGTAAGGTTCCAAATTCAAAATTCTTTCTCTTTGTGCTTAGTATCTTGTTTCAGAGCACGCTTGTACAGAATTCCGTTGCAATTTACGTGAATTTTGTATCGCTACTGATCTGGTTTGTGATGGTATAAACCACTGTGCTGATGGTTCCGATGAATCTTCAAATACATTATGTCAGAGTGAGTCGTGATTTTGGACGAAATTTTGTCTCATCTTCTTTTGACAGGTGTGTCTTTTTCAGGTAACGAAACTGGAACAATTTTGGGACTGGAAATGACGTGGTTTGTCGTCACAGTAATTAGCACTTTGTTAGTTTTATTAGTTTCTATTGTTACCGTTTCCATATGTTTATGTCAGCGAGGATGGAGCGCCAGTGCCAGATCCGGAAACGGAAACGTCGCCCAGCCAAACGCCCCCTATCCACGTAAGTTTCTAATTACTACTTACACAAGGTGGGCAATTATTGCTCAATGGATTGCTTACTCAAAGAAACACCAATCAATACTAATTTAGTTCTAACTATACAGGGTGTATTATAATTTTTTTTGTTACAACGTTTTATAACAGTGACTTTTTGATTGTCATTCTGATTGCTAAATGACGTACTTTTAAGCACTAGTGCTCAAAAATGAAAAATAAATTTTTATTTTATTTATTTATTATAAACATGAAAAGTACAATTACTTAAATGACTAAATTGAACATTCGAAGATTTCAGATTTCTTTCCTGAATTTCAATACAAGTGGAAACCCTACTTGTAGACGCCACTTCAAATTTGTTATTTTTGTCACAGATTCTTCTTTTCTTTGATACAGTTTCTTCTTTTCCCATAATTTTCATCAAAATTGCGTTTTTGCTTTCAACAGAGTTTTCTATATAACTTTCCGCAACAGAACTCTATCGCCATCCTTCATGTCTTTTGAGTAACGTACTATCTGCTTCTGAATCTGCCAAAAGTGTTGCTAAACTACGGCGAAAGCAGTGCCCGATATATTCTTTTGCATTTAGAAGGCCGAGACATTCTGCAATTTTTTTAGGCATACCTCCAATAGTATTGTACCAACGGGTAGCGTACAGCACCTACAATTTCTATAGGTTAAGAAGAATCTCTGATGTTCAGTATGAAGCTGTGTGTATTTGCGAAAATTTCTAATAAACTAATTCCATCTACAAATACGTCATTTACTGTAAACATTTGTAAAATTTTTGTCTTGGTGTTTGGTATCTTCACTTTAATAAAACTTGTACAATCTTCTATATCTTTCACCGTCAAAAACGTAATTTCTTCTCTGCATAACGCACCAAAAATCTCAATAATTAGCACAACATTTGCCAATAAATAGTCTTTGTCATCAGCTGTTTTCATGAAACGTTCTATCTCTTGCTTGGTAAATATTTTGGATTCTTTAGCTTTGTACCCACTGGCAATTCTTTTTAGAAAAACAATCAAGTTTGTAAATTTTTTAATATCTTCATTCTTGTTAAGATATGTCATGGTTCTTAGCATTGAGTAGGCACTCCATAAAGTAGACAGCTTATACATGAAAGATAATTTTGAAAAATAGGCCAAAAGTACCTTTTCTTCAATACTTGTTACATTTTTTTCCTCACACCAACTACCAAATTTCCTGTATGTTTCCTTGTAAATTGTCTTAGATTTTTCGGGCACTAGCATAGCTAGTGCAGCTTCTGCTGCATTTTCAATGTCGGAATCAAATTCTGAATCGCTCATTTTTGTGTTTCTTTATAACCGAACTTAAACACAGAACTCAATTTAACAGTCTGTAATTTTACACAAACAGTAAACAACAAAATTTACATCCATAGCAGCCTGCCGTCTGCCTACTGTACAATGTGAATGTTCGATCGAGATCATTATTTTTGAAAGGAAAATCTGTTATAAAACGCTGTAACAAAAAATCTTCAATGTAATACATGCAAAATCGATGTCATTTTGCAACTTATTGCATTAATAGCTATTTTATTAGTGTATCTATAGCAACAATTGTGTAAATCTTTGTGTTTACCCTGTATAGTGAGTTTTTTTTTTGTTGGAATGCCCTACCAAAAGCCATGAATTCCTGAGAAGCCAGGTCCTAATTTGGTATTCGTGTCAATATTGGCTTTTCGGAGTAAAAATCCTCCGATTTATCTTGTTTATCGAAGTAAATGAAACGCGAAATATTCGAGCCGTTGGGGATTTGTTCGTTTTTTTTTTTTTTCAGTTCAGCAGATGTACGGATCGAATGGGGCGATGAAACAGGGGGCTAGTATGACAACATTAACAAGTGCTGGTGCCGCGACTGCAACCGCCGTTCAGGGAAACTGGCGCCACCCTGCGGGCCCACTAGGGTTCCGCCTCAGCACGCCGGCCCGGGCCCGCCTCTACTGCCAGGCAAAGTGAGACCAACGGCGCCCAACGCGCCCATCAACGGGGGAGACGCCGATCTAGTCTCACAAAGCCAGAAAGACGAATGGTTCGTCTAGCAGTAGGTAAGACACAAACGCAGATTTAGGGAGGAACTCCCTGAAAGGGTTGCGATTTTCAAATTGTATTTAAAATTTTCTGGTTCTTCGAGCCGGATGTAGAGAAAATTGTAAATAACATTCTTTCAATTACCAAAAACGCATTTTTTAAAATTTTTAATAAAATTTTGGAGCTGAAGGCGACAGTTTTATTCTATTTTTTTTTATCTAAGCATTAAAAAAATATATTTTTTATGACAATTGTCGTCTTTGGCTCCCAAATTGTATGGCCTCTTGTACAGGATTAGAGAAAAGTCTTTGTATAAAAGGAGCAATTTGCAATAATAGTGTTCGACTAGTAAAAAAAATAAAAAAAACAGAAAACATCTAGAGGAACAAAAAAAATCTAAAATAAAACAGAAGAGCGTCGTTTCGAGAATTTTAGAAGAATTAAAACAGATTGTACACTATTTTATAAAAGACAACTCTGACTTGCAAGTCAAAAACAAAAAAATTCTATAAAATAAAAACAAAAAACGATTCTAATAGAACGTGAAAGTAAATAACTGGGAGAGTATAAAAACAAGTAAAACGACGACGACTGAAAGAAAAGAACATTAGAAATACTAGAAGTAAAAGGAAAAGAAGGATCAAAGAAGGAACCGTTTTGGAAAGTTTTTTGAAGAATATAAAATAAGATATTATAAGAAAACAAAAAACGACTTCTTTAAAGTCAGAAAGGAGAATTGTGACTTGTAAAAAAGAAGTAGTAAAAAAATTATATATTTGTTTTCAGAAGAAAAAAAAAGAAAATTCTAGAAAAGCTAAAATAACAACAAACAGAAGAAAAAACTAAGAAAATTATTACGACTAGTATAATAGAAGAAGAACAAAAAGAACAGACATGAATTCTAGAAAAACTTGGAAAAGAAGATTTGATAAAATTCTATAGGAATTAAAAAAAATGTGAGTTAAAAACAAATTGTACAAAAAGAACTATTACCTACATGAAAAATCAAACAAGAAAATTCAAAAAAAAGCAATTTGCAATAATTCTCGCTCCCGAATTCCAAAAATGAATATTTTAGCTTTTTAATAAAATTTGCAAGGCGGAAGCGACAGTTTTTAGTGTTTTTTGCAAAAAATGTTTATTTTTATAAATGTGTCGTTTAGCTCCAAACTGCATTAAAAAAACAAAAACAGTTAAAATAAAATTAAAATAAGAATATCGTTTGGAAGATTCTACAAGAAATAAAACAAATTTTATAGTATTTGTTAAGAAAGCGACTTAAAGATGAGAGAAGAACAGAAAGGAACAACAAACTACAGCTATCAAAAATCAGGAGAAAGAAAATCCTAGAAGAATGTAAACGAACTTGCAAAACGTGTTTTGAAGATTCTAGATGAATAAAAAACAATTTTAAATAAAGAACGTAAAAGAAGGCGACTGAAAGAGAATAAAAAGAAAATAAAAAAAAAGACGGCGACTGGGAGAGGAGAAGAATGAGAAACACTACAACTAGAAGGAGAAGAGAGACACCAAAAACGTTCGAAATACAAAAAAGAACTAGGAGAATTGTGACTACTAGAGAAAAAAAAGACATTAACAATTAAAAAATGGTTTCACAATATTATGACTAGTAAAAAAAGAGCAATGAAAAATTCTAAAATTTTACAAAATGAATAAAAAAAGATTTAAAAAAAGAATAAAAACAAAAAACAAGCAGAATTATAACTAATATAGGACAAGAAAAAAAGGAAGAACAGAAGTAGAATCTAGAAAAACTTCTAGAAAAACTTGAAAAAGTTGTTTGGAAAATTCTAGATGAACTAAATAGATTATATGATATTTGTTAAAAAGCGTCTGAAAGAGAACAAAAAAAAAACTACGGCTAGCTAAAAAGTAACAAAAATTTTTGTTAGAAGAACGACGGGACTTCATAAAAGAGCTTAAAAATTGTCGTAAAAAAAATACTAGAAAAACAAAAGAAGATTACAAAGAGAAAACGTGAAAGAAGGCCACTGAAATAGGATAAAAAACAAATCAATTGATGACGATTAGAAGAGATGAAGAATTAAAAACACTACAATCAGAAAGGAATACAAAATAAAAAAATTTCAGAAAAACATGAAAAACTTTTTGGAAAGTTTCAGAAGAACAAAAAATATTTTAGACAAAGTTAAAAAACAACGACTTAAAAAGGTAGAAGAACAGGGAGAATTGTGACTAGTATAGAAAAAAGAAACGATAGACTAATACAAGAAAAAAACAGTAAAAAATTGTAAAAAAAAGTATTTGATAGAAGGAAAAACCAAAGAAAATCTTATAAAAACAAAAAATCAATGAATGGAAGAGAAAGAAGAACAAAGGAAATTACGATTAGTAGGAAAAAAGAACAAAAATAACAAAAGTGGATTCTAGAAGAACTTGAAAAAGAAAAATATGTAATAAATGCGAAATAAAAACAAGAAATAACAAGATCAACTACATTGTCTAAGAAAAAACCAATGGAAAATTTTAAAGAAACAACAAACATCTTTAAAAAATTTGTAAAACGTATTTTGGAGGATTCTAGAAGAATAATTAAAGTATTTAGGCGACTGGAAAAAATAAAGAATCAGGAAAACAACGACTGGAAGAGAAGAAAAAGAAACACTACAACGAAAAAAATGAAGGAACAAGTGATAGTTCTACGCGAAATTGAAAAACAACGACTTAAAAAGATAGAAGAACGGTGAGAATTGCGACTAGTAGAGAAACAAAAACAATAGACTAGAAAAACAAACAGTAAAAAATTGTAAAAAAGAAAGTTTAAAGAAAAAGAATTTTAAAAAATCTTATAAAAACAAGAACAACAACGAATGGAACACAAGAAGAACAAAGAGAATTACGACTAGTAGAAAAAGAAAACAAGAAAAACAGAAGTAGATTTTAGAAAAAAATCGTCTAAGAATTTGAAATAAATGACCGATAAAAACAAAAAGAGCAAGATAAACTACTATGTACAAAAAAAGAAGGAATCTTAAAGGAACAAAAATTATTCTAGAAAAATCTGAAAAATGTAGTAGTTTCTAGGCAACTAAAAAAATAAATAAAAAAATATGAAAACAACAAGTAGAACAGAAGAAGAAGAAGAAACCTTACAACTAGAAAAAAATAAAGAAAGATTTAAGAAGAATTTAGAAAACGTTATTAGGAGGTTCTGGAAGAACAAACAATGATTCTATGCGAAGAAGAAAAATAACTTTTAGAAGAAAAACCGATTACTGAAAGAAAAAAAGAAGAAAAATTTGTATTAAAAAATGTTATTGGTCTTTAAGAGCGTGCAAAAAAATAAAAAAAAAATAAAAATTTGACACTTATTCTATAAATTTGGGTACCCCTTTGGTATGACACAAAAGCAAACTTTAATTGACCAATTTGTTAATTTTGCGATTTTTTTTTTGCAGAAGCGGCCGAGTCGTAGCCTGCAGGGTGAGTCGAGTGCAGAACCCAGCGCTCGGCCAATAGCACAGTTACCTATCATATCGACTGTCAGCCACGTGACCTCTCCTCACTGTGTGTTTGACTTGGACTGTATTTGTTTAGCAATGTATAAGTATAGTACGAAACAGTGCAATTGACACAGCTTTCTTTCCAAAAAAAAAAAAAAAAACAAAAAACAAAAAAACACTAACCTATCCTTGATACATAACCTGTATTAAATATATTGCGAGGGGAGGCTGATCACATTTCGTGTGAAAGACAATACAACCAAAAAAAATTAGCCTAATCTAGTAAATTTAGAAACCGTTTTAAGGGAGGGGAGGGAGATCGAATTGTTTGTTTATTGTGATGTCACACAGCTCAGTACTGCCGGTAGAGGGCGCATCGCTCTGCTTACCACCCGACGATGCGTCACTGGAGAAAGCTTAGGAAACGTATCGAATCAACGCACACAGCCAATAGACAAATACGAACGACACTCTAGTACTGTATGTTTAAAAAAAAACTAGCTAGATGTAATTTAGTGGACAAAAAGCACTGTATTTGTATAGCACCACGGCTGTCACAGCCTCCTTTAGAACAATAAAGCGAATTTTCAATTTGTCTATCCAGGAACGAGTGTAACATGTATGTATAGAACAATAAGCTGCTGCTAAAAGCGGTATTTTAGTGTAATTTTTCTATAGATGGGACACGATGTTTTCGACCAGAAAGCTCGAGTTCCATCACGCGAAACAACTCCAATGTTATTCTACATGAGATTTCGTACCATTTTTTACTATAGCAGACCTGACGAGTATGTTTATACACATATCTTTTAGAGGTTAGAGTAATTAGCTTCAAGGAGCGATTTGGATTACTTTTTGATTTTTTTAAAACAAAAAATATAATCAAATTTACTAAATAAATTAAAATTTTTTAGTCTTTGTTAGTAAAGTTTCCAAAGATATTGACGTTTTGTTATTTGGCTGTGACGTCATCTCCGGTCTAAACATCTTTAAAACCGTTGATACAAGTCTTGTCTAACAAAAACTAATTTTTTTTTATTTAGTTAACAATTCTAATTAGAGATTCTTTTAAAGAAACCTAAAAGTAAGTCAAAGTGCTCCTTTCAGGACGGCTTGTTTTGTATATTATCGTAGGACGCTTATTATAGTCTTGTGGGCAAATTTTCAACCACAATTTCAGAAGTTACTTAGTAACAATCTCGCCAAACTTTTCACGAATAAACATATCAGGGACTTGCAATACCACTGAAAATATTTCAAGCATATCAAATTTGCTCACAAGAGATTTATTTTGTGTACTAAATATTGTCCGCAACAAGCAGATGTTTAGTAAAAATAATTATTTAGAAAGCCTTTAGGCCTCTCCATTTCCAGGCTTTAACTATACTCATCACACACGATATATGATTTTTCATTTTGTCTAATCCTTATCTAAATTAGCATCACGCTGTTGTAATTGCGGGGAAATTTTCCGGTAGGGAAATTCTCCCGCAAACCCGACTGAAAAATCACCCTTCCCTGTACACTGTTGACCAATCGTTAGTCCTCTAGCAAATTATTAAAATGTCCGTGTGTGTTCTTTAATGGAGAAAATGTTTCTTTAATAAAAAATCCTAAACCTAAGTGGCTTTTTTTCGAGCATAAAGCTCTGCAACCAAAAATGTAATCCTCTTGAAATTCGGGCTCTGAGTAAACGGCTAAGAAAAGCAAAAGAAAATTCTGAAACCAGTTGAAACACGTCCGAAAAAAAAAGATTCTGTAAGAAACAGAAAATGTTCTAGAACAAGTTGAAAAACATCGGTTAGAAAAAAAAATAGAGAGAAAGATTTTAGAAAAAAGAAAATCTAAAAAAATTCTAGAAATTGAGATGTTCCTAGGAAACCTAAAAAACAATAAAAATTTAAAAAAAATAAAGAAAAAGACTTTATCTACTAGAAACTGGAAAACAATTAAACAAAAAAGGAAAAGAAAATGCTAGAAGCAGTTGAAAGACGTCCGAAGAAAAACGAAGAAGATGAACAGTGGAGGTTTTGTAACAGACAAAATTCTACAGTTTTTAGAGATAAAAATACTTAAAAAATAACAATTAGAAAGGAAAAAACTACGTCTACAAGAAATAGATATAAGAACCAAGGAAGATAATTATGAGTAGAAAAAAAAAACAAGAAAAACTTTGTTTAGATAATAATAAAAAACAAAGAAACTACGATTTTAAACTGCCGGCCTCTAGCAAATTATTAGAATGTGCGTGTTTGTTCTGTAATAGAGAAAATGTTTCTTTAATAGAAAAACATGTGCGTTTTCTTGGAGCTGAAAGCTTATTTTTAAAATTTTAACGCCAAAGCTATTTGAGTTGCTTCAGATAAAAAAAACAAAGAAAATAGAATAGAATAATTTATTTAGCATTAGACTCTTTACAAGAGTTTGGTCTCGTCATGTACAATATAATGCAAAAAATTAATTAAAATAGTTACAATTACATTATAAAAATTATATAGGAAGTTTAAAAACGTCCATAGCAAGAAAAAGAATGAAAGAAGAATGTTCTGTAATAAACAAAAAAGATTCTGGAGGAACAAAAAAGATTCTAAAATAAGTTGAAAGACATCGGCTAAAAGAACAATAAAGATTCTAGAAAAGCACAAAAAGAAACAACGATTAAAAAAGAAAGAAGATTTAAAAAAGTTATAGAAAAACCTAAGATGTTTTTAGAATAGCTTGAAAAACTAACATTAAAAAAAAACAAGAAATATTTCTTTTGGAAAAAAAAGAAAAACAAAGTAGCGAAAAGATGTTTCTATAAAAGATTGAAGAACGACAATGAAGAACGATTAAAACAAAAAAAATCCTAGAAAAACGTTTTTGAACGAACTTTTTGAAAAACAAATAAATTACGTCTATAAAAAAACGGAACCAGGGAAAATGATAGTAAGTACACTTTTAATTGAAAAAGATCTATTTTTTATTTATAATAAAAAAGGTGATGGCAAAGCAAAAGAATATTCTGAACAAACAAAAAATATTGTTGTAGAAACAGAAAAACAACGCTTGCGTGAAAAAAAGCTAGCAAAATAATAGATACTAGTATATTCTATTGAAAAATGTTGGTGGAAAGAAAAAGAAATAAAAGAATGTTCTGTAAAGACAGAAAATATTTTGAAAAAAAAATATTCTAGAAAAGCACAAAAAGTTGTCGAAAGAGTTTCAAAAACAAGATCTGGAAAAGAAAGGAGAGCGAAAAGGAATTCTAGATGAATTTAAAGTGTTTTTAGAAAAAATTCTTAAAAAAACAAAAATTAGGAAAGAAAAGAGTAAAGAAACAAAAAAACCTCGATCTAGACGAAAAACAAATAAACAAATTTTTTTAAACAAAATTAAAAAACGACGAATATAAGAGAAAAAACAGAAGAATTGTAGAAAAAACGAATTCAAAGAAACATGAAAAATCATGATTGGAAAGAAAATGAAAAGAAGAAATAATACATCTGTAAAAATGAAGAATTAAAGAAGATAGTAGTGAGTAGATTTTAATTATTTTCCTCTCAATTTCTATTAAAAGTTTTCTAGCAAATTTTTAAAGTGTTTGTGTGTTCTCTAAGAAACAAAACGTTTTTTAACAATAATTCTAAACACTTGTGCTTTCATTTTTTAAAGCTCCGTAATCAGAAATACACACTTCTTAAAATTCCAGTACTGACAAAACGGCCATTTGAGTTATTTCATATTAAAAAAAGCCAAAAAAACTCTAGAAAGAGTTGAAAAACTTATAGTAAAATGTAAACGACAAATAAAGAGGGCAATAAAAAAACCAAGAAATATTCTGGGCAAGCAAAAGAGGATTGTAGGAGAAATAGAGAATCAACGTTTGCGAGAAATGAAAAACAAAATAAAATACCGAAAATACTTGAAATGCGTCGCTATAAAAAAACAAGAAAAAGAGGTTCTAGGTGTAAAAAAATATTCTCAAAGAACAAAAAATAAAACAAGTCTAAAAACAGCAAATAGAAGACAACTAAGAGCAAAGAAAGATTCTTATAAAGCACACGAAGCTTCAAAAAGATCTTGAAATACAACGATTGGAAAAGAGACACGAGCGAAATAAGTTTTTAAAAGAATTTAAAAAAAAAACAAAAAAGAGAAAACAAGAAAAGCTTTGTGTAGAACAACCAGAAAAAATGTTTCTAAAAGAGTTTAGAAACGTTAAATACAGGCTGTTCCTTAATGATATGCGAATATTTAAGGGTGTGAATCTACATGAAAAATTAATGTTAGTTTGCTTTATAAACTATAGTCCAAAAATGTTTCCTTACAAAAACTCGGGGTGTTGAAGTTTAAGGGAAAAAATGGAAATTAATTAATATTTTCAGAACCGCTTCAGATATTTCAGTGATATTTAGTAGGTAGTGAAAGTTAATAAAGGTGCATATTTTTCAATGCAAAATTTTTTTTAACTTTAACAGTGGCGTGCGTACGGGTCTGGACTTCGATATTTTTTAAGAAAAAAATGGTGCGCCAATGGTTTTTTTCCAAATAAAAATTATTTTTGAATTCTCCGTTCAATTTAAAACATAAGATCTTTTTTGAGTTGTTATTCTTCGATGCGCCATTTTTGAGTAAAAAAATAAAAACCGTTCTATTGTCCGAGAAAATTAATGTAATAATTGAAGAATGCAATTTGGCAATAAATATCTAGTTGCTCTGGAATATATCACTGGCTTTTGACATCATTTTGACACATGAAGCGGTTCTGAAAATATTAATTAATTTCCATTTTTTCTCTTAATCTTTAACATTCCGAGTTTTTGTAAGGAAACATTTTTGGACTATTGTTTATAAAGCAAACTAACATTAATTTTTCATGTAGATTCACACCCGTAAATATTCGCATATCATTAAGGAACACCCTGTACAAGGGAACAAAGAGATTCACACCCGTAAATATTCGCATATCATTAAGGAACACCCTGTACAAGGGAACAAAGAGAAAAAACGGTTTTGATTTTTATAATTAGTTAAATAACATTTATAGCCTTATAAATTAAGTTAAAAAAGTTAAGAAAGTTTGCAAAATTCTTTGACAGGGTGTAGGAGCATTTTTAATTTTTTTTTTAACTGTTAAAGCTTAAAACATTTTTGCGTCATCACATTAGATGTCTTTAGAAGAATGTTACAAGATTACTTGACGTAAATTATGTTATCCTACCGAAATATTGTAAACAAATTTACCTACAACCTCTGTCATGACCTAACCGCCATTGGTGGCCGAGACCGACGGTTTAAAATCTCTTCCAAAAGACGAGGTAGCTGTAGTTTTTGATATTTTGTTATTATGTGAATTATTAAATCGTAAATATTAAAGACCAATTAAGTAATAATTGCAATTATTAAAAATAAACTTAGACAGGCAACCACAATACATTTTGTTTATTTATTTCACCGAGAAGAGTAGATACGCGGTCGAAACCAGAATATAAATTAGCTGGGCAAATTCTAGCTTCCTTGGTTAGCTTTTGCAGAGTAGAAAGTTTTTACTGCCCGGACTAAAACCCTTGTGCTTTTTCTTGAAGCTTTAAAGCTCCGCAACCACAAATACACTCCTCTTGAAATTCCAGCGCCGAAGAGGCGGCTATTCGAGTTATTTCAGCTTGCTAAAGGTAAACTCACCTCAGTTTTCCGCCTAGCAGTACCGTGGAGTTTGTGTTCGAAAACGTCTCGAGGCGCTCACCACGTGCTTCAAGCGATGTGTGAAGAAAAAATCAGTGACAATGAGCGTTAAAAATAAATGGAAAATGTGGCTAAGAACGGCGGTGTTAGTGATGTGGATGTTTTTTCATGTAGAGGCCGGAAGATTTAAAAAACAAGGTAGCACAGATTCTTTGGATAATTACAAGAGGCGCGACATTGCCCTGGCATTTTTCCCGAGTTTTATAAATATATTATGTGATTCATAAATGATAATAGAGCGGTAGGCGGAAAAAAAACACGATCTAAAGACGGATATGCATAACGAGAGTGACAATACTAATAAATAATACAACAAGTTTATTATTCAGTTTTTTTTTTACTTTGCCAGACACTCGAAATGCCGTATTATCTTTTTCGAGACTTAAACGGCCCCTTTAGGACAATAAAGTATGGTTGTCACCTCTCGTGCCCATTTCTACCTGCTTGGGCACAATGTACCACTTCAAAAAGTTATTTAAAACGCTTTATAAACACACAACGAAAAGAAAAAAGTCAATAACTCTTATTTTTCTTTTGTAGTCAATTTTGGTTGTCTTTTACAAGAAAAAAAAAAACAGTTCCAGGAATATCAGAGCATAAATCAGAAAAGCTAAATCTTATTTCTGGTTTAGTCACGTTTGTGGTTGAAGCAGTAATTGGAGCTAATTCAAGACTAGCATCTAACTAATTGGTCAAAATATTACACTTGTTTTTGCAAAAATTCTAAAAATTTTGAAAATTTTTAATAAACAGGTGTCTTTTAGTGGGTCTACAAAAGACAAGAAGATATTTTGATTTAAAATTTTGGAACATTTGTTGTACATATTGCGCGAAAATATCTTCAATTTTGTGGTATTTCTGGTTATTCCAGAAATTACTACTAACTTTGTTTAATAACGCTTATAAAGTAACTAAAATATATATATATTTTAAACTTCTAGGAATAAAAATTTAATTTAATGTTGGATTAGCGCTAAATTTGTTGTTAAAACTATATAGTTTATCATAAGGATTTATAACGTAATAATAAGTTGTTTATAAATATTTGATTAATTTTTAATGATGTAATAAGAAAATCTTTGAAAGTTAATCAATTAAAATTCTACTAATATCAAAATTACCCGCATTTGTAGGATTTTTTGTTATTTATCTAGTAAAATTGGTATTGCCGCATCAGCTGCAGATATCTTAAATATCTTCAAGTAGGCTTTACGCTTCAAAATTATTCATTTTATTCTCTACATCAAATTTATTGTAAATTTTTGAAAACTATTTGTGTGATTACCAGGCTTCGGCGGGAGCGAGCTCTTTGCAGTGGCGTTATTTCGCATTATTATTTACGCCTTATTTTGCAATATTTCAACGCGGTTTAAGTAACAGGCACTTACTCAATCAGTGTTTACCTATTTTGGACTATAATGGATTCTCTCATTCAAGCATTAAATATATTCAGTTATCTTAATATTTCACTTGTTCTTTATAATATTTCTAGAATTTTTTCTGTTTTTCTCTCTTACTTAATTTTCTTTCTCTTATAGAAACTGTTTTGTTTTTAAACTTTTTCCAAAATGTTATTTTGCTCGTCTTTTTCTCATAACCTTTTTTTTAGTTTTCTTACAATTTGTTTTATTGTTTTTGTTTTTTAATAACTATTTTCAGGCCCAAAATCTCACGTTTTTATGTTTTTCTAAAATTTTATTTTGCTTTTTTTACACCAAAAGTTGTTACAAAGTTTTTCTTGTTGTTCTAAATGCTGTTTTTTAAGTCTTTCTTTATTTTTTTTTACTCTTCTTAGTCTTCTTTCCGACTTATTCCATCTTTTTTATCGAGCTATTCAAACAGTAACCCACTTTGTTTTTTTTTATCTGACTCTTTTTAAAGATTCTTAGGAATTAAAAGAAATAAAATTCTTAAAGAATTAAGATTCTTTAAATCCTACTGGTGACACTAATTTAACGTAGATTTAATTTAGGTTTCTTATTATTTGAAAAAATAATTTATTTAGCGACAAATTAATTTACACAAATAATTCAAAAATTTCTCTCAATAATGAATCAATTTATTATCACACTTCTATTGCCTTAACTAATCGCTGTCTTGCTAACGAATAAGTCACTCAATAAGGAACTAAAATGGGTTTTACAATATTTACAAGCTCATTTTGTAAGAAAATTAATTGTGGTCAAAGCCTCGCTCTAGATTTTTTTAATAAAACGAAAAGAGTCATTGAACAGTTATAATCACGGCCACATATAAATGAATTACGTCATTAAAAAAATCATAATAAAAATGCAGTTTTAAAAATAACCAAGTTGATTAGAAATATTCTGCAGTGATACAATATTTTTTATTACGTAATTTACTTTGAATATGAATGATTAACGTTTTTAAATTCAGGTCACAATATAAACAATCCGAAATTTTGATTAATGGCGTAAATTCATTAGTATGTGGCTCCGAATACATTAATTTTCACATAAAAGTTTGAAGATGTCAACGTTTTTCTAGAACTTCAGTATTCAAGCTTTGTTACTTTAAAAAAGATTCTAAAACATTTGCTGATTTATTGTTTGCCATGCATTTGTAACAATTGCTTACATTATTAGCAATATCTCCAAGTTGGGCATTCTCTCTTGATGAACCGTGTGAAAAATCTGAAGGTGTTAAGTCCGGATAACATACAGCGCATTTCTTCGACTAATTATCCAATTACCGTAAATCTGTTAACAAAAATTCTAAATTCATGCGCTGTTGCACCATCTTGTTGACAAAATAAACATTTCTATAAAAAATTTACTATATATTTGAGAATTTCTGCTTTAATGAAAAAATATTGGGCTAATTATCTTTCTTCTGGACAATTCTCAACCGAATTTCAAAATTTAATAGATGAATAATTGGTGTTTCTTTATAAGGATTAGGTTGTTCTCAGGTTTGCTAGAAATACAAATTTTAAAAAATATATAATTTTTTTCCCTCTATTTCTCTATATTCTGAAAAACCATGTGGTTGCAGTTTTTGTACTGTAGTTATGTGATTTTTTAGAGTTTTTCCCACGTGTTTGTGTAAAAAGGTATTCACTAGCATCAGTCCGAGTTTGGTTTTAAAGCCAGGTATATTTGCGCGTCCTGTATCCTTACAAATGAGCTCCTATTTCTCATAAATCTACTAATACCGTAATTAACAAATACTGGTTAAGTTGGATAAAATTACAAAAAATAATTTGCAGCCTGTAATTCTTCAACGGTACTTAGATTTCTGCTGAATACTCTATTTCTAAGGTGGCCAAACAAGAAGAAATCTAATAGAGCGAAGTCAGGCGATTTATTTTTTTTTGAATATTTGAGAAAAATTGCACTAAATCACTTATTGTCGTACGAGCGGTGTGGGCTGTTGCAGAATCTTGCTGAAAGTAACTTCTTTGTAATTCGTGATAATTATTCTCGATTATTTACGATAATTTTGAGGGTTTATAAAGCCGTCAAGATGAAACAAGGCTTCATGAGAGAAAAGCGTTTCATCAAGAATGTTATAACTTAAAACATCATTAAACCAATTACAAAATCTACTTATTTGTTTATAATCTGGAAGAATAACTAATGGGCCATAGTAAAGTTGTAGAGAAGGAATTTTAATTGTTTTTACTGATCATTTGTCATTTGTCTCATTGCATAAAATTTTTCTTTTTGCTCTAAACTAGTCGTTCATCCCGTCTCAAGGAACCCATTCTTGTTATTCCGATATCTTGATTGTTTAGTGATAATAAATTGTTCCATCGGTTCTAATTTCTAGCTTAAAATTAAAAAAAAATTATCTCCGAATTTTAAAATTAATCAAATGTTGTCTGCGGCTTGTCTGGTACTCAAAAATTGTTTCAATATTCGAAAATTCGGCTTTCAAAATTGTTCAAATTTCAAAATTTGTATAATAGTAAAATATCGATTACAAAAACATTTTTGTCGTTGTCTTTATTGACAATTTTGTATTTTGTATTGTCATAAAACGATACGAAATTTTGCCATATTTTAAATCTCAAAGAATTTTAAACGTCAGTTTTAAATCCAGAGTGATTTTAAACGTCACTAAAAGTAGCTTTTTAGTCGCTGTCAGTAGGGGACAATCATTGTTGCCTAGCGTATGCTTCACGTTAAATATTTGTTACTCTTTTCCACTTATTTACCAGTATCTTGTTTAAATCGTTGCCGTAGCGACTCTAGTTTATCGGCGCCTATCGGATACTCTCAGTTAGAATAGTCAGATTTTCCGTTTCCAGTCCAGAATGTTTCAGTTTCTCACAGCAAGGAGAATGTTCTTCAATTTCCCTCAATGTCTAGACACGTTTTTATTTTTGCGAAAATGCGAATTTATTACAAAGGTTGTACTGATACAAGTACCGTATATTTGCGGTGTCTTTATTGTACATAAAAAATAATTTATCTTGCAAAAGCTATTCAAATTTTAATTATTATAATATTGCCTCCGGCTCTCAAAACAAGTAAAATGTCGTCGTCAGCTTCTTAAAACAATCAATTGTGTTTTTCTTTATTCTGATTTGAAAATTGGTAGGAAATTTGGCCTCTAGCTTCTCCAATTAAGTAAAATTGTTCAGTGAATTAGTAAAACAGTTTATACCTTTTTAACTTCTTAGGAAAACAAAAATGTTTTGCAATCAACAAATTTACAAAAAAAATTATTGAAAAACTTTCTAATATTGTTTCCAGTAAGTTAACTCGCTTTTGAAAGAAAATAAATAGTATTATCTCTCGTATTTCTACCGTGAAATGATGTATGAGCCCAAAAGAATGTAAAGGAGAAAAGAAAACCCAATTTATATCTGTTTTTCCATTTTTATTTATTCAGAAAGATCAAAGAAATCAAAATATTGTGAATAGACTAAGATTATTTATTATCGGAATTTGACGTAGGTATTTTCTGTTTTGGAATTTCCTCAACTTTAATAAATACAAAGTGTGTATCCTTTGATATATGTAAATTTCGAAAAAATTTCGCAAACAATGCAAGTCTAGAGAAACTTTGATCATAAAATTTTTCATTACTTGAAGTCCTAAATTCCATTTACCTAATAAAATGCGTCTTTAACAACGCACGTTAATGATCTCGAGATTTTTTTCTTTTGGGCTATCACTCACTTGAAATGAATAAAGAGCACTCTGGGCACTTCAATACCAGGCGAGATTTTTTTGAAATAAATTTTTAATTTAATGGTAGGTTGTAAATGTCATTGAAAAAATGACGAGACTGCTATTTTAATTTCGATAGTAGTTCTTTTGAATCACGTTGTTCTATTGTGTTTCGGATAATACCGACCATTTCTTTAATAAGAAAAGGTCCGGTGTGATTGATACTAATCATACATATTATGGCATGTCATTAAGAAATGTTCTTCGTTAATAAAATCTTGAAATGACTACTACAGTGGGAATTTAAAAATATTTCTTGATAAATGATTTTCAAAGTGGAATTGATACCTATAATGATCTCTTGCGGAATGATTCCCTTTATGGGTACATACAAACAAGACGACATAACGCAATATAAGAAGAAGAAAGTCATCGACCCAACGGCTTACACAGGATGTCTCTTACCCACTAATCATCCAAGATATCGGAATAACAAGGATGGGTTCCTTGAGACGGGATATTTTATTATAATACGGTACACCAAACGGAGATGAACGACTAGTTTACAACAAAATGAAAAATTTTATGCAATGAGACAAATGACAACTGACCTAGGCTAAAACAGAATTTTTTAAATCAATAAAAATTTGTAATTGCATTTCTGTCAAATAAATTAACATCGATATAACAATTTTAAAAATCAAAGGCAACATTTCTTATAATAGTTTTTAACTAATAACGGTAAGAGTGCGACTTGATTTTACTAATTTTGAAAGCTAGAGGCCATATTTCTCATCAATTTTTAAATCAACACAAAGAAAGACAAAAATATTTTTTAATTTGGAAGCTGATGACAAACTTTGAATAATTTTGAAATTTAAAAGTAAAATTTGATTAGTTTTGAAAGCCGGAGACATTATAACAATTCTAGAAACTACACTTTAATACAACCGCAAGCTACATTTTACTAATTGTAAAAGCCAGAGACGTAATAACAAGTGTTCATTTAAAAAAGTTGTCAAATGTGCTATGAAAAAACAAAAACATTTTGAAGTATGTCTCAGTTTAATTCGGCTGTACTGTCAGTTACGACGACAAATCATGACTGCGCGCGCACTGTGAAGCTGTGTATCAAGTTCCGACATCCCTTCTTCGCTACATTTTCTTTTATCAAAATCTCTTAGCACACTTGACAACTTTTTTAAATGAACAGTTGTTATATAACTGTAATTCAAATCAACATAAAAAAATTCAAAAATGTTTTTTAACATTTTGAAAGCTAGAGGCGAAACTTTACTAATTTTGAAAACAAAATCAGAAACAAACTTTTGCTAATTCTAAGAATCAGAGGCGATGTTATGAGAATTTTGAAATACGAAGGCAACATTTTTTATTCATTTTCAAAACAATAATATAAACACAAAGTCAAAAATGTTTTTTAATTTTAAAAAATACTATTGACATTTTATTAATTTTGGAAGCCAGAAGCAAAATTCTACTTATTTTGAAATCATAATAATTTTGGAAAGCGAAGTTTTAATATGATAGAAGCAAGGGTGACATGTTTTTTTTTCAATGTTGAGAACCGGAAGCAACACTTTATTAATTTTGAAAACCAGAGACTCAATGTTTGTTATCAATTTTTCTATCAATATAATGACAAAGACAAAAAGGTTTTGTAATTTTGGAAGTTGAAGATAATATTTGACCAATTTTGGAAGCCAAATACAAAATTTCACTAATTTGGGCATCTGGAGCCTATACAGGGTGTTTCACGAGTGGTAATGAGTAGCGCTGGGCGATAGCTGTTTTTAGGGATCGGGTATCGTTATCTGTAAAGTATCGATACTTTACAGATACTTGCCAAAGTATCGTAAGTATTGAGGTATCGGAAGTATCCAGGTATCAGAGGTATCGCTGTATCGAAGGTATCGAGGTATCGAAAGTATCGAGGTATCGGAAGTATCGGGTGGCGATAAATAAATATCGCATCAAATAGCTTGTGAATTCGTTTGTTTTCATCAAAATAGCTTGTGTTTCTAACATCCAAAGCACTCTGAATAGGATATTCATTTATAGCCACTATTTATCAAGGTATCGCAGGTATCGAAGTATTGGAGATATCGGAAGTATCGGAGGTATCGAGGTATCGGGGTATCGAGGTATCGGAAGTATCGATATTTCGATACCTGATTGCAGTCGATATCGGTGTACGATACCTGAGCAGGTATCGATACCTTCTCTAAGTATCGATACTTTTCCCAGCTCCAGTAAAAAGCCTGCGAAACTAAAAATGCAACCAGCATACAATTCCAAAGGTAACGTAGTTACTGTTTTTTTACAAATACATTAAATAAAAAATCATTTAATCTCATTTCATTTTTTCCTTAAGGTAGTTTCAAGTCGTCGAATATGGTGTCAGCAAGAGTTCTTTCCTACCCGAAAAACGTTGTCTGTACAAACTCATCGCGGCAGAGGCATTTTTTCCCATATATCATCATCGCGTCGGTTTTTCATCGTTTGAATACATTTTTTATCGGTGACAGATTTGACAAATAAAATTTGAAATCAATGTCATCTACGTTAACTCTGGAATTGTATTGCTGGTTGTATTTTCAGCTTCACAGGCTTATTATTTCTCGTAAAACAGTCTGTATTTTACTAATTTTGAAATAAAGAGACGTAATTTTACTAATTTGGAAAGCCAGAGGCCATAATTTTTAGCAAATTTTAATTCAATTAAAGAAGGGCGACAAGGTTTTTGTAATTTTGAAAGCGATAGTTTACTAATATTGAGAGTCAAAATCAAAATTTTATAAATCGGAGGCGATTTTATAACAATTTTGTAAATTGAATGCAACATATCTTATTGAGTTTTAAGCTAATAAGGGTAAGAATGACAATTATTTTCCCAATATTTTGAACCGGAGGCAACATTTTACTAAATTTAAAATAAGGAGATGTAATTTTAGTAATTTGGAATGTCAGAATTAATTAATAATTCTTAACAATTTTTAATTTAATAAAAGAAGAGCACGACTGTTTACTAACAGTTTTGAAAGTCAAAAGCAAAATTTTACTAATTTTTAAAGATGGAGTCCATATTATAACAATTTGTAAATTGAATTCAACATTTCTCATTAATTGTTAAGCTAATAAGAGCAAACATGACAATTATCTTTCTAATATTACGAGCCAAAGGCAACATTTAACTAAATTTAAAATTGGGAGACGTAATTTTACTAATTTAATATGTCAGAGGCAATAATTCTCAACGATTTCAAATTCAACAAAAAGAAGCAATAACGTTTTTGTAATTTTGATAGCTCAAAAGTCGATAGTTTACTAATATTGGGAGTCAAAATCAAAATTTTACTAATTTTTAATGTTGGAAGCGGTATTACAACAATTTTGTAAATCGAATGCAATATTTCTTGTCAAGTTTTAAGCTAATAAGAGCAAGAGTAGCAATTTTATCTTTAATATTTTGAAATTAGGAGACGTAATTTTACTAATTTGAATTGTCAGAGGTGATAATTTTTAGCAAATTTTAATTCAATCAAAGAAGAGCGACAACGTTTTTGTAATTTTGGAAGCTGAAGGCGACAGTTTACTGACAGTTTTCGAAGTCAAAAGCAAAATTTTACTAATTTTTACAGTCGCATGTGGTGTTATAAAAATTTTGTAAAATGAATGCAACAGTTCTTATCAAGTTTTAGGCTAATAAGCGCAAAAATGACAATTATTTTCCTAATATTTGAAACAGGAAACCACATCTTACAGATTTTTAAAACTTTTTTGAGATGTTATTTTACTAATTTGAGAATACAAGGACGTTTTTCTTACCAGTTTTAAAAACAATTAAAGACAAGTTAATTAATTTTGGGCGTCAGAGACGATTTTTTAGTAATTTTAAAATTCCAAAGCGAGATTTTAATAATTCTGGGACCCGAAAGCGACATTTTTTTTAAGTTTAACTTACATAATTAATAATGTAATAATGAAAATAATGATAGAGGTGACATGTTTTTTTCACAAATTTTTAAATTTTATTAGATTTGTTTCAATTTTTTGAGCTTGAGTTTTTTTTAAAATAATGGAGATGTTTAATCTAGTAGTGAATCATAGGGCCTAATTCTAAATCAGATTTACGCCGGTGTAATTTGAGTTGCTAGGGGCATCGTCGTAACGTTTCTATACTCTCTATTATATTAGATGGCGTAACTTTGCGCTATTCCGATGGAGTAGCATAGTGATTTAGAATTCCAGCATTAGAGTGATAAAAAAATAATAAAGAAAATTATTTGAAATATTAAGCTGCCAATTTTTTTTGCTACAAACAGTGTTTTAATATTACACACCCAGATCTGTTATTTATTTACCAAAAATCTTCGGTTTTTTGCATTGTAAATTAGACACTTTTTCTATGGTCTACCAATCCTACCATACAGTTTTTTGTTATTTTACTTATAATTTTTGTTGAATAAAGCTTTGAAGTCGGATCTTATTTTACGGTAATTTCAGAGCTTTTTTTGTTACACATTAAAGTTGATAACAAAAAACAAGATGGTAAAACATAAGAAAAAGTGTTTATTTTACAACATCAAAAACAGAATTTTTTTGGTAAATAAATAACAGATCTGGGTGTGTAATACTGAAGCCCTGTTTTTAACAAAAAAAAATTCTGATCTTAATATTTTAAACAATTTTTTGAACATTCTGTGGGCACTACTAGATCAATACTTCACATTATTTAAAAAAAATCGATTAATTTTTAGGCGAGTCATATGTACCATTACAAGAAGCAAGAAGCCATATTTTCATAAAATCATGAAACAGTACACCACCAATTCTTACAGTTATGATAATTAACATGGGCCACATTTTGGTTATTCAACAAGAAGTTGATTGTGACCAAAATAAGGAAACTGGTTCTTCGTTTCGCTTTGGTCGGTTATTTAGGAAAACCTTAATTGCCAATTACTGTACGAAACATACCGAAAAAAATGTACAACATTTTATTCAAGAAAGAGACACTGTGAACCATAAATTCCCTTCATTTTGTCAATTTACAAATTCTTTTGTCTCTTGCATAAAACACTCAACCAGCCTTAATTTCGTAAACAAGACATAAGCAGTTCCGTAATTACCACTTTTATTCATCATAACTCAGCGATTCTAATTACTTGAAATCTCATAAAACCTAAATAACTGCAATACTTTGATCGCCATTTTTCAATTAAAATATCTGACATAGTTGCTCTCATATTTGTTGCAAATTCTTAAAAGGCTTGAGTTTCTCGTCTTTGCGAATATAAACATCTGCCGTCTGGGATATTTATATTCCGGCACGTAAATAAGCTCGTCTTGAAAAATCTAATTTTAATTTAGTCCTGTTGGGATAGGTCAAGAAATCGCACACTTTGTTTCAGGAATCAAACACTTGAAGACATTCAATCACGTCCGAAACGTCTCTTCATCAAATTTCGGCTTGTGGCCTTCAGCGTTCAATTTAGCCACAAAGGCGATTATTTCGGCAAATGCGACGTGTGGCGAAAATGGCCGCGAGGAGTTCTGCAGGATGCTGGAAGGAGGGAAAGGACGATGCGGGATTTGTGATAATTTTAGCACAGATCCGGGGAAAAAACACCCGATAAGCTACGCCATCGATGGGACGCATAGGTGGTGGCAGAGTCCGGCACTGTTTTATGGACGCGAGTACGAGTACGTCACTGTCACCATCGATCTTAAACAGGTAATATTTTTTATCACCCGGTAGATTTTTGGCTAATTTTATGACATTAAAGACAGGAGAAAAGATAGCAGAACAACAATAAAATATCTCATCAAACATATAGTATATTAAGTATCAAGAACGGTAAGAACATTTTACCAATCAGAGATGCTAAATTTTTTTGAGAAACTAAAATTAATTTTGTCCAGAAAACTGTGTATATTGTGTTGTCTACTTTATACATAACAAAATTATTGCAATTATTTTTTGTAAATATCTATTAATGCAATAAGTTGCAAAAAGAGAGTCTTTTAAGCAGGCGACGTGAATCCAACACGTCAAAAGGTTAAAAGACATCGATTTTGCAAAGTATTGCATTCAAGTTTTTTGTTACAGCGTTTTATAACAGATTTTCCTTTCAAAAATAATTATCTCAATCGAACATTCACATTGTACAGTAGGCAGACGGCAGGTTGCTATGGATGTAAATTTTGTTGTTTACTGTTTTTATAAAATTAGAGAAAGTCAACATGGGTTTTGTGTTTAAGTTCTGTGATAAAGAGACACAAAAATGAGCAATTCTGAATTTGATTCCGACATTGAAAATGATGCGGAAGCTGCACTAGCCACGCTAGTGCCCGAAAAATCTAGGAAAATTCACAAGGAATCATACAGAAAATTTGGTAGTTGGTGTGAGGAAAAAATGTAACAAGTATTGAAGAAAAGGTACATTTGGTCTATTTTTCGAAATTAGATTCTATATACAAGTCGTCTACTTTATGGAGTCCCTAGTCAATGCTAAGAACCATGATATACCTTAACAAGAATGTAGATATTAAAAAATTTACAAACTTGATTGCATTTCTAAAAAGAAATCCCAGTGAGTAGAGGGCTAAAAAATCCAAAATATTCACCATGCAAGAGATAGAACGTTTCATGAAAACAGCTGATGACAAGGACTATTTATTGGCAAAAGTTGTGCTAATTGCTGGGATTTTTGGCGCGTTACGCAGGAAAGAAATTACGTTTTTGAAGGTGGAATATATAGAAGATTGTACAAGTTTTATTTAAGTAAAGATACCGAACATCAAGACAAAAATTTCCCGAATGTTTACAATAACTGAAGGATTAGTAGATGGAATTAGTTTCTTAGAAATTTTCCGCAAATACGCACAGCTTCGACCTCTTTATACTGAACATCAAAGATTCTTCTTAACCTATAGAAATTCCAGGTGCTCTACGCTACCCGTTGGTATAATTACTATTAGAGGTATGCCTAAAAAATTGCAGAATGTCTCAGCCTTCTAAGTGCAAAAGAATATACCGGGCACTGTTTTGGCCGTTGTTCAGCAACACTTTTAGCAGATTCAGGAGCAGATATTACATTACTCAAAAGACATGGAGGATGGCGATCGAGTTCTGTTGCGGAAAGTTACATAGAAAACACTGTTAAAGCAAAAACGCAATTTCGATGAAAATTATGGGAAAAGAAAAAACTGTATCAACGAAAAGAAGAATCTGTGACGAACATAACAAATCTGAAGTGGCGTCTACAAGTACCGTTTCCACTTGTATTGAAGTTTAGGAAAGAAATCTGAAATCTTCGAATGTTGAATTTAGTCACCTAAGTAATTGTACTTTTCATGTTTATAATAAATAGATAAAATAAAAAATGTATTTTTTATTTTTAAGCGCTAGTGCGTAATAGTACGTCATTCAGACATCAGAATGACAATCAAAAAGTCACTGTTATGAAACGCTGTAACAAAAATATATTTTTTTTTCTTCTTTATCTACACAATCTCTGGAACATCCAAAACGGTTTAAATACAATTTGTTTTATTAAAAACGGGATCTTTGAAGAAGATATAGTCTAAAATAAGCAGGTCTCATTGCTCCTTTTGTATCACATGACGAGAGTGGTTTGCACCAGAACAAAGCACAGCGTAATTGATATTTTTTGTTGGCGATATATAGAATGAACATTTGAATACAAAACAAGCAATTTCTGGTTATTTTTACGAAAAATACTCAATGAGGGTTATCACCTGTTAAAATTATCGTTACATAGGGATAGTCCGCATTAACCCAAATTTGCTTTATGCAGATATTTATACTTTTTGAGATACACTAGAGACCCCTTTTGTATAGAACCGCTCGTATATTTTTAAATAAACGGCGGTTTTAATCTTGGGGAACCAATCAACTACGACTTCACAATGATTTACGAGCACCCAACGATCAACTGCAAACGCGATGTCGTCAACACCGTGGCCTATTTTAACCCAGCTGATCGTAAAAATATAAAACAAACTTCTATAACAGTGTTGTAATAATAACGTAGTTATGTATTTAAAATCTAATTGTTGAAAGACGAGTGCTTATTATTCACAACTGCAACTGTCTCAATAAAGTCAATTGTTGATAGCAAAACAATCAAACATGTCATTAACGTTTCAAAACTGGGTGGTAGTGACTGGGCCTTTATGGGTAATTTTTTTAGTTTGAATTAATATTTAAGAGTGTAACATAACCAAATTCAAATCGTTGACTATTTAACAATTAAATGAACGTCAACAGAAAACTAGAAAATACAATAAAAAACAATTTGCTGAGGGGGCTGTAGTACGTTAATTGTTAATACTGGGTGATACTAAGAGGGTTAGCTGCACATGTACCGAAAAATCTTGAAAGGCTCTAAATTGTCTACTTTACTGCCTAGTCAATAAAAATCGTGACATATGCCTAGGTAATAAACGTGATAGTTTAGCGCACTTAAATTGTCAATAAAATGTGGTGTTTAATGTCGATCAGCGAAATAAATTATATTTTAA
The DNA here is from genome assembly GCA_029207805.1 of Tribolium confusum. Lineage (NCBI taxonomy): Eukaryota > Metazoa > Arthropoda > Insecta > Coleoptera > Tenebrionidae > Tribolium > Tribolium confusum. Next base: position 8,014,937 of record JALGAY010000004.1, read on the forward strand.
CAACAAACAGTTAAATGTTATTTAAAAAACTTTTCAATATTTTAGCTACATTTTTTATAAAAAAAATTACATTTTTTTTTAAACTGTGAAAGTACAAGTGTCAACCAACGAGAATAGCGTTTTTGGTGAAGCGATATTTTACTCCACTATTAGATATTTGTAAAGCGGTAAATATCTGTCGGCTACGCTGTTTGACTCTAAAATAAACCGAGCACAACCCTCTAGTCCTGATTGGTATGTACCAGTCGTACGCTGGGAGAGTGCTTGCCATCATAAGACTTAAGAATTTTATCCGGCATTTTATACAGCATCGTATTCTCAAAATCCCACTAAGCCAGAAACGCGGTTAAGTTAATCGGGGTCATCAACACCGAGAACACAAAAGACAGAGAAAGTCAAATTTTAAGTAGAAATGCAGATTTGCGGGTTAATGCTGATACCACTCTGTACGAGTATAAAGATTGATGAATAGATTTTAAAAAAGTTGGCTTGAAAGAATCTCAGACGTTTAGGTTCCGGCTCAAGTTTCTTGTGACACCTGGCTACAAGGTACAATAATTAACGGAAGCATTCGGTAATAGGTTGTTTGATCCTTGAGAGGAATCTGGTTAGGAAATCTCTTCGGATAGTAAGCCACTTTACTAGAGGTTGGGACATTGAGAAATAATACGAATGAGTGGTATCAACACGGATTAAATACAAACCGAAGAGAAAATAAACGGGGAATAACTCACGAAGTTGAGATGATATCTACGAATAGTTCGACTAAATTAACTTCTAACATTTCTAAGTTTTTCTCTTTTAATTTAATTTTTTCCTTGTTTTAATATAACAAATCCTAATTAACAATTAAAATATTTTTATTAATGCAAGTGACCAAATCCGATTTTTGGTTCAACTGCTGGCAACTGACTGAATCAAGTTGGTGAATTTCCATCGTTTTTTCACCAATATTAAGACAACAAAACAGTTAAAAACAACGACTGTCAAGACTCCTAAGTCTACTTAAGAGTTATATCGAATAAAAAATCTGTCTTATTTATGAAAAACGATAGGATTTCCACCTCTACCTTTTTTTGAACATTCCTCTTTTTATTCCTATACCCTTCAATTATGTAATAGTTGAAAAAAAAAAGTTTTCTAACTGCTAGCATCAATGATGCTGGTAGCATCATTTGAACTGCTAGCATCAACATTTACGCACCAATAGCTACTATTATCAACTAATATTCACACCAAGATTTGCTTTAATGACAACAATCTTTGTCTGTTATTTATCCTCTTGGAACTTTTCAAAGTTTCATTAAGATACTACCGTTGTTATAGTCACTATATACTCACTTATTATCTTCATTTATTTTCCTCTCAAAGATTCGTTTTCTTACGCAATAATGAAAAACCCAGAATGTACTGACTACTGTCTTCTCTGTTTACTGTATTATTTTTGTCTGTCTTCTCTAGAACGAATAGACTACATTTAGAAAACTTTGCAAAATTATTGAAAACCGGTGGTGCAGTAAGAATATTTGGTAGAGAAAATTTTGATGCGACTGATCTATATATCAAGTCTTGTTTTAATTGTGGACAAACTTTCTATTCTTTTAAGACTTTTAGAAGTTTTGTTAAGATAGTACCGCTGTTACAGTCACTATTTATCTTCTTCATCTCAACTTATTCTCTCTTCAAAGGTTCGTTTATCAACGCAGTAGTAAAAGCCCAAAATGCAGTGACTACTGAACCTTATTGTTGTCTTTCTCACCTACAACGAATAGGCTACATTTAGAACACTAAGCACAGTAAACACTAAAAATATTGAAAACTGGTGGTGTAGTGAGAATATTTGGTAGAGAAAATTTTGATGCGAGAGTTCGTTGGAATAACACCAATGCTATCAATGCCACTCTCTGTGATCTGTACTCTCATCTTCACACCAAAGTTTGTTTTAATTGTCATAATCTTTGTCTGACATTTATTCTCTTGGGACTTTTCGAAGTTTTGTTAAGAGAGTACCGCTGTTATAATCACTATCTATCCTCTTCATCTTAATTCATTTTCCTCTCAAAAGCTCGTTTATCAACGCAGTAGTGAAAAGCCGACATTGTAGTGACTGTTGTCCTTTATTTTCGTCTTTCTCCTCTACAACAAATACACTACATTTAAAAGAATAGGAAAATTATTGGAAATTGGTAGTAAGAATATTTAATAGAAAAAATTTCGACACGAGAGTTCGTTCGAATAAGTTTCTACAAGTATTTTGGTTACAATTTATCCCTCTCATCTCAATTTACTTTCTCCAAATTCTCCTTTCACTAATAGACGGAGTAGTGGAGAACTTGGAATGACAAAAGTAATGTAGTGACTCTATCATCCTGGTCAGTTTCTACTACTACAAGTAGCTACAATTAAAAGAACGTTTCAATAATTTGCAACTTCACATTTCATGAAGCTTAATTATTTTTATTTAGTTTTATGAGCTGACTAGAATTTTCGTGAAAAAATGAGTTTCTCTATGAGACTGCGCCATGTTAATAAAAAAAAACATGAAATTATTTATTCGTTCTAAATTAAGTTACTTCAATTATGCTACATGTAGTACACAACTGTCAAAATTTATTCTCTAGAATGCTACGACTGTTTCTTTCTTTATAATTTATATTATTCTAAATCCCGTTAAAATGGTGATAAATACCCAAAACTGTGTTATATAGATCTCAATAGTTTTTGAGTTACAAGATGTAGCCGTTTTCTTTATAAAGCGCCGGTAAATTTTTAAATTTGGCCCCTTTAGTCAGGACAACCAAGGAGTACGAACACAAATCCACATATCACAATTTTCTGAGTACGATAGTCTGACTTCCAAAATTAGAAAACAGAATTCAACAACATTATTGTGCTAATGATTTGTTATAAACTTATTGTTTGTCTCAACAATAAAAAAAAATCACAGCTTTAACAGTCGGATTAGCTGTTGACAGCATCCTTCAGTGAACCGTTTTATTGAAGGTTTGTAGTAACCCTAAGCAGTAACAATAATACCTCTGTTTATTGATAGTTCTATCAATCCATTTAGCTATATTTTTTATATACGAATTTACAATGTCTGCAATATGTAACGGCGTTTGTTACATAACTGTATTTATGTTTTTATGTGGCAGAAAGTAATACTGTTACAAACAATTTCAGAGAAAGAAAGTTTTCGAGTAAATATCAGAACGACCTCGGGAAATGAGTCACACTATAACGCAAAATTCTGCTAATAATCACGCTCATCAGAATTTATAAAACTCGTTTGTTATACTTATTCAATTTATTAAATATTATGTATTTTAAAAAAATTCGGTTTTTCATAACTAATTACTTAAATAACTATTTCTCAGTATTCTTAGTTCCATCATTTTAAGAGCAACACGCAAAGATATCCGACTGTATCAAATTATCTCGTTAAAAGTATTACATAAATTTAAAACTTCTTAGAAACCCGTGTGTGGTCCGGACACCCTTTTCCTCATCATATCTCCATTACCATCTTGTAAGTGGTCACTTAACGACTTTCATCGCTATTCTCATAGCTTAAACCGTGAAATGCTTAATTATATCCATCATGTTCTGAATTTGCCCAGATTTTATTACAACACTGTCATTATCTTAATTACAAGCCATGCTATTGAAAAAGGTCGTTGTCGTATATAACGTGGGATGTTAATTCTCGTTCATGAAACAACTTATTTTCCAGATTTATCAAATCACTGATATCATCATAAAATCGGCAAACTCCCTCCGACCCGGAACCTGGATTCTGGAACGATCCCTCGACGGGAAAAATTTCTCACCATGGCAATTCTTCGCCAGAAGTGATAAAGAATGCTTCGAGAGATTCGGAATTCCGGGAACGAAAGGCAAGCCCCATTACTACACCGATTCGGAAATAATCTGCACTTCTTTCTACTCGAAATTAACACCGATGGAAAATGGGGAGGTAACAATTAGGGATGAAAATTCGCAATTTCCTTAGAGTCCAGTAATTTTAAATCAAAAATTGTAGACCGATAATTAAAGCTCGGCTTCCTAAAAATTGGTCGAGTTCTGGAATCTGTTCTAATTACTTAAATATACTTCTGATATGAATAATCAAAGTTTGTCTCGATTATAGAATGGAGCTTTAATTCAGATGGCGTAAAGACCTCGAAGATTTCAGACTTTTGCTGTTTTTTTTTTCAAAATCCCTTCGAAATGAAGCATATAAATGAAAAAAGAATTAACAAAAATGTGAAGCATTAAATTCTGCTTCATTTGAACACCAATTCGCAATTTTATTAAGAAAAAAATAGAAATTTGTGATACTTATACACAAAAACTTTTTTGTCTCCGATTGCATTTCTACAAAAAAATCTGATATTGTCAGATGTGACAAATTAAGACCTAAACGAATAATATAGCGGTCATAGGCTGGGATCTAAATCACTGCGCTACTCCATCGGAGTAGCGTAAAGTTAGGCCATGTCATATAAATAGTATAGTAAAGTTATGACGTTGGCTCTAGCAACTCAAATTACACCGGCGTAAATCTGATTTAGAATTAGGTCAATAGATTTCAAAATACAATTTTTCAAATTTCACAATTTTTAAAGAACCCCCAAATTTTATACAATTTTATGGGTTTTTGTCAATTTTAATCCTAAAGCAATAGTTTTATAACAAAAATGGTTATATATTTTTAATGACAATTCGTGAGATTGATCATTCCGTGATAAATTTTGCATAGAACAGAACTGCGTACACCCGCATTTTTGTACGAGCACTTTTATTTTTACTATTGTTTCACTAATTAGATCCATACATCGTTGATTAATGGCCGTCCTGGAGCGAATGAATCCAGTCCGGAACTCCTGGAGTTCACCAAAGCTCGCTATGTGCGACTACGTCTGATGGGACTTAGAGGAACAGTCGAGCCGCTTCCACACTGGTTCTCCCAAGATATTTTAAAAGCAAAGAAATTGTTTTATACAATTAGGGATATCAGCATTGTTGGATACTGCGTTTGTAATGGACACGCTGAAAATTGCCGACATAATGTAGCTTCCGGGGTAAGTTTACATTTCAAATTAGATTCTAATAATAATTTTATTATCATAACTTGTCTTAAAGAACCGGTATAGGTCGGGTTGTTGTCACGCACGAATTATAAAAAATTTTGGTTTTGTTTGAGTGAAATTCGTTTTTTTTTTTAACTACACAATTGGTATTTAATCAATTTAAAACTCTGACCAGACACACCATATAAGAAGAAGACTACTTGGGACCTTTCCGAGAATAGTCACCGACAAGTTGCAGAACACGGGAATACTGTATTTGGTATTGTTTGATTGTTATCATTTGAATATATCAGTGAACTTCTATTGTTTTACCATTTAGGTTAATTAGCTTAAATTGGCGCTAAAGATAAATATATGTGCGACAAAATAAGAACTAAAGACAAGATAATTTATGACAACAGGGATTTCTTGTTGAAAGACTGGGAGTGCTAAAAATATTCGCATCTAGGTACTACCCTGTTGTGTAAAAAAATAATTTAAGCAAAAAACATCTTTTTTCTTTTATTTTTGTGCTGTTTTAAAATCTTTATACAGGAAGGACAAGCTTAACAGAACTTTAAATAGATACCATAGTTAATTTAAAAAAATGAAACATTATACATAGTGCCATCTATCCGTCATTGAACAAATAAAAAGTATATTTGGTTACCTATTTTTCAAATAATTTTAGACAGTATTTTGACATTTTAGTTTAATTTAGGGCATAACTGTAGTCTGTCGCATTAAAATTTTAAACTAATTTGATAATTTCACTTTGTTTCACCTTTACTGTGCCTTGGAATCACGCTTAGAATTTTTATTTTCTATTTATTTGACAATTGTACAACTCTTTTACAACGATTTTTCAGGAAAAATTATGCATTAATATTTTTTTTTAAACAATCATCCAAAACCATTCTGCTTTAAAAAATGCATTGTTACACGAAATTGAATTAAAGGAGAGAAGACTTTTCAACTGAAATTTTACATCGCGGCCGCAAAATCGAATTTCGGGGACAGTGATACAAAATAATGTAATGATCCTCCAAATTCGGGTTCTTGAAATTTAAAGAGTTGGATTTTTAAGAAATAATTTATTTAACAATGAACTATTTACACGAATAACACTACAATATCTCGATAAATAAGTAACTAAATAGCACTTTATGCTTTACTGAAGTAGAGTCAAAACGCAACTCGCAAATCGGAACTCCACTGTTTGGTCAGTGCTTTCTCCTTGCTTAATATACAGACAGACTGCTTTCTCGTAAATTCTTCACTGATCTATTCTGATGCATAAGGAGTCCATGAATGCAGTCAATGATGTTACTAATATTTCCTAAAAACAGGCGCTATAAGGTGAGTCAGTGAACGACGAGACGTCATATTTCTGAGAACTCTGCGTAATTGGACGGTGGAACCTTCCAGAGCAGTTTGCAATAATTATTTTAAAAGTGGCTAACTTTTTTGTAAAAAAAAAGATACATATGCATTAATCTGTAATTCTCATTATATGGAACAAAACAATTTAGTTGGTCTCGTTGGTCTCGAGTTAGAATCAATAATTTAACACAAAAAATTTGAAAAAAAATGCAAAAGAGTTTTTTGTGAGTACAGTGCTTTTAGAGTACCTTTCATAAAAAAGGAGTACAAAGTTACTTAAAAAAGTACTTATTATTGGTACGAGTTTGGAAAATTTAAACTCTTGCTCTAATTTTCAAAACTTAAAATTTATTTTCCAGAAGTAATACACGACAAATTTAATAAACTCAATTAAACAGAGTAAATGTCAAATCATTTCAAACTTCTTCTTGCTTCCGACTACCGTTGCTGTTTGCACTTTACTGACTTGACTCGTTCTCACCATTTGACTTTTGACTGACTGCCTGGTCAATCTGTTTCCTTATACAATATTGAATAAATCCACCTTCTAGAATCATTCTCGTTGCATGCCAATCATCATCGATCGTAACATTATTCTAGATTATTTTAAGTTTCGTACTTGTGGTGTTTATTTATGAGCATATTGTTGCTTGTGCATGCGCAGACCGAGCTAAATGTTTTGAAAATTTTCGGAAATCCCTAAAAAATCTTTGAAAATCCTCAATTTTGAAAATTTTTAAATCTAGTAATAAATTCTAGAAAATCCATGTAGAAACAAGGGATTTCATGGAAATTATAAAAGACACTTTTGCTGTTTTTTATCAAGCAAATGTAGTAGCAAAGGTGTTCCAATCGAGCAACAACATCGAGAAACTGCATACCGGAGTCTTTATCGGAGTTTTTGTTCCTCATCAGTACAGTGTATCCCAGAGCTTTGTGCTCGATTAGAACGGGTAGGAGAACTCGCTTATATCAAGCGAACTTCAGCTAGTACTCGTACAGACAGACAAAGTGTGCCATCTCATGAAGAGTGCTAGAAGGTAGCGAGAGTTGACATTCACCTTTGCTAGTTCTGGTTACACTGCCTTTCAATGTATTGCTGGTTGGGCGATTAGGTGATGTAATTCAATGTCGGTCGGGGCATTAGTCCGCGAAGTAGTTGCTTTTGCCTAATCGTGGAGGTTGGTTATGTTGGTGGCCGAGCGAGAGCCAAAGAGATAACTTTGTTATCCGCCAACATTATTATACCAACTCTCGCTACCTTCCACCACTCTTTGTGAGATGGCACACTGTGTCTGTCTATACGACTACAAGGAAATGTAGTGTTTAAATATATTTTTTAAATTTGTGTTTTTAAAAAATCTATTATTACACTCATTTGTGTGTTTTTATAGGCATTGCAACACTGGCTTTATTGAGGATTGAAAAAAGCACTCAACTTTATACTTTTTTTTATTGAAAAAATACACAAAAAACAAATTATAAAAATAGTATAGAAAATTTGTTTTCTAATAATTTTATATACTCATCTTTTATAACACTTGCGCTCCGCCTCAAAACTGACTTTTCGAATCTTGTTTTTTAATATACTATAATTAGACGTGATTTTTAGGACACACTGTGTTATATTTACAAAATTATGTCAATAGAATAACAGTAAGAACCTGCAAATTTAATATTCACAGAGGGAAATGATAATATAGTGTCAAATTCTCCTTGACTTCTTGTTTTGTAAATAAGAGGTGTCGACGTCGCCTCATCTCCAGAATTTATAGGTTATGGATGAATTCCACACAGAGTTAAAAATTAGCTTTTCTGGTAATAAAAGAACACCACTGTTTAATTGTCAAATTTAAAATTTTTTTTTGCAAAAGTACAAAGACAGTAAAATATACAATAATAACTTTCTAAAAATAATCTAAAGCACACAAGTACGTTTTTGTAAGATAAGATTTTTTGCTATTATATTATTCTCGGTAAATATTTTCATTACAAAACAGTTTTCAGTGTAAACATAAAATGTATCTAGCGTTCAGATCAAAAAATTTGTAAAGCTACATATAGTTTATCTATATCTATAATTAAAGATGTTCATTTAAAAAATTTGTCAAGAGTGTTATGGGATTTTGATATAAGAAAATGTAAGGAAATATGGATGTCGTAACTTGACCCACTGTAACTATGGAAAACATTATACATAAATAAATCATTTTGTTTATTTGTGAGTGGGTGTTTACAAAATTATTTTCATTTCTAGTTTTACTTTGTTCCTTCGTTTTTCGTATTTAGTATTTATTTGTTCTAAGTTTCAGTTTTGTTTGTTATTGAGTCTAGTTAATTGTTATTTTCATAGTCGAAAGATAATTTCGAAATAGTAGAAAGGTTGAAGGCGAGTAGATCTATTCAATGGAACACAGAACAAGGTTATTGAAATAGAGCCAGTAATTTTGTTCACAAGATGTTAACACTTTGAAATCGGTAAATATTGCACTGGGAATATCATATGAGTTAATGAATAGTTATTTACAAAAGGCTTAAGAGATTACTGATTTTATAAAATATTCCGTGAAATAAATTTCAGGTCACTAATCTCACATAGTGTGACAATTCCGACATTTGTGATAGCTATCACTGGCATTACGGCAGCCGAATGTAACTAAGAAATACTTCAAAATGTTTTTGTTTTGTCACGGAACACTTGACAAGTTTTTAAATGAACACTTGTTACTTGAATTTTGTGGTGTAATAGCCGTGGTAGGTTTCATAGATGAAGAAATCGCAATTCGTTCATGTTTGCTTCAATAGCCCAGCTGATCGCTTTAGTAACGCGACAGCTCATACGTCCCTTTACAACAACCCTTATTAGATCTCTCAAAAATTAGTTTGTATGAGTCATTACCCTAGAATTGAGGCATTTCTAGACAAATTATCTAGGCTCTATGTTTTCAAAACTATAGATCACGATAATGTTACTTTTTCTTGAGACCTTAATACTTATTTTCATTTTTTATTCTCTTCTTCTTATTATTTTTTTCTTTAGCATCCAGAATGCGAATGTGCCCACCACACTTGCGGCCCAAACTGCGACCGGTGTTGTCCCATGTACAACCAGCGTCAATGGGGCCCCGGATCGTCCCGCGACGCCCGTCAATGCCTTCCCTGCAACTGCCACGGGCACGCCACATCCTGCCACTACGACGAAACTATAGACAAAGCCGGCCTCAGCATGGACATCAACGGCAATTACCAAGGAGGAGGAGTTTGTGATAATTGTACAGTAAGAAATCGACCTTTTAACTCTTCTTTTTCATCTCGCGATCTCACTATTTCAGGCACACACAACCGGTATTAATTGCGAACGATGCTTGCCGGGGTATTATCGACCTTATGGAACTGTAATTTATGCAGACCAACCCTGTTTAAAATGTGACTGTCAACTTCCAGGATCGAAGGGAACATGCATTCAAGAAGGAGAGGAAGCAGGGAACTGCCATTGTCTTCCCGGATATGAAGGGAAAAAATGCGAAAAGTGTGCGACGGGATACAAGGGATGGCCCGATTGCGAAGCGTGCCTTTGCGACCCCAGAGGAGTCACTAACATGGAAGACTGCGAAGGGGAATGTCTTTGCAAGGTTTGATAACACGCACAAAGAGCAAAAAGTATTTTTTGTACAATTCATAATACAGTGGATTTGCTTGATGCAGGAAGAATTTGATAGCAATTTTTTTATTTTCTTTTTTAATTTGTTTTAAATCTATGTTAATTTAAAAAAAAAATATTTTTTATTTCATTGCTAAAAGCAACAAACTGCGTCTGTATAGCGGTTTTTTTACTCATAACTGCCAGCAAGCGGTTAGCTGTGAAAGTGAATAGTCCTATCTTATATACAGGCTGTCCCAACGGTCCGAAAAAGCTCTATAACTTATTTATGTTAGGAGATATTAACTTTTTCTTTTTTTAGATTATAGTTGCGTTTCTGCTGCACATTTCAAAAATATTGGAGTTTATATACAGGTGTCCCAATATTAAAAAAAACACTAAAGTTATGTTTTTTTAAATGGAATCTACTCAGTTTGATTTTATTTTTGAATTCTATGCCAAATATTTATAATTTATAGAGGTTGTTTACTTACTTTAACTTGTGTGCAAGTATTTAGAAGGTACGAATTTTTAGACAGACCCCTGCATTTCAAAAATTCTGATAAGAAAAGCGCTACAAATCATTATTGATCAAACAATATTGATACTAGATAGATGAAAACAACATTTATAAAAATTATTTGTAATTTAGCATAAAATCCATAAATAAAATCAAACTAAGTAGATTCTATTTAAAAAAAAACTTTAGTGTTTTTTTAATATTGAGACACCCTGTAAATAAACCCCAATATTTTTAAAATGTGCACCAAAAACGCAGCTACAATCTAAAAAATAGAAAAGATCAATACCTCTTAAAATAAACAAGTTATAGAGCTGTTTCGGACCGTTGCGTTGAGACAGCCTGTACAATTAGTATTTGAAAGGTTGTAAACAAGGCAAAGCCGAGTTTTACAAATATCTTTTTCACAAATTAAAATATTGAATTTTTGTTTTAGGGAAATGTTGAAGGAAAATTTTGCGATCGTTGCAAATCGGGATTTTTCTCCCTCAGGAGTGATAATCCAGAAGGTTGCTTTTCGTGTTTTTGCTCTGGAATGACAAATTTGTGTGAGACTGCTCCAATTAACCCCCAACAAGTCCAAACACTTGAAAACTGGTTAATTTCAAACGAGAAAATTACAGAAGTTAGTAAACCCATCTGGGACTATCAAGGACTCTTCTTTATGGGAAGTTATGAATTTTCAAATTCTGGATCTTTATACTGGATGGCTCCAGAAAATTATTTAGGAAATAAATTAGAGTATTACGGATCAATTTTCACTTTTAAAGTCCAGTGGGTCATAATGAGAGGTGACACAAGTGGAAAACCCACAATTGGTCCAAACTTGATTCTCCTGGGTTCTAATGGTTTAAAAATCGCTACTGGGAACGAATCCCTAACTATATCCAACGCAACATTCGAGATCGAACTCTCGGAGAAAACCTTCTATAAACTTGACTCATTTCTTCCAGTATCTCGTCGAGAATTCCTTAGTATCTTATCCAACATCAGTCATATCCTTCTCCGAGCAACATTTCACACCGACCAAATCGAAACTTTACTGGAAGAAGCAACCATGCGTGTTGAGAGTGAGTCAAGCACGGTGGAAAAGTGTCTATGTCCTTCAGGATATACAGGATTATCGTGCGAGTCGTGCGCTTATGGGCACGTTCGCATCGAGACAAATACGTCAGCTGAAAGTTATTGTGCAAAATGTGATTGTAACGGACACTCGGAAACATGTAATCCAGATACTGGTGAATGTTTTTGTCAACATAATACAACCGGTGAAAACTGCGAAAGATGTAAACCGGGATTTTATGGTAATCCGTTACGAGGAACGGGAGAAGCGTGCAAAAAATGTGCGTGTCCGCGCGAAAATGATGAAAATAATTTCAGTCCGAGTTGTCAGTTGGATTATTTGAATGAGGAAGGGGATGAAGAGAGTTATGTCTGCACGCAGTGTCCTAAAGGATATACGGGGGATCACTGCGAAATGTAAGAACGTCTAAATGTATAATCTGGATCTAAATTCAACAAATATATTCAAAAGAATTTTTGCGCCCTAAAAACTTAAAAATGTTTTATACATTAAAATTGTTATTTCAAGTAACTCATTTGGTTCTTATTTTTCATATTAAAAATTCAAAATTTAATCATTCTTTGCATTACATACATTTAAAAAAATATTAAAATCTTCTTTAAGTATCGTCTCTCTTGATGTCTAAACGTTTTGTGATAATGCTTTATCAATAATTTGATGAATGCGGATAATGATGTTTGAAATGATCGCGTTTCTGGTTTACATTTCCCGGTTCTTCCTTTTAAGGACACGAAACCATTTTGACTTCTGGAAACACTTAAAAAAAGTTGCTTGTTGTTGGTACTATAATTTGTATTTCCTCCTTTAACTCATGTTCTTGAAATTTTTTGCACCATATTTTTTTTCCTTTAATAGCCTTTCTGGTAATAATTTTTGTTTATGAATTTTCTTCTGAATTTCATAAATTTTATAACACAAACTGTCTTTTGAATTAGTCTTTTCCATGATAAAAAACTTTCTACATTTGCTAGATTACTCAATTTAGGTTCTACGCCATTATCTCTACTGATAACTTTTAATTCGTCGGCTTTGCTGTTTTTATTTGCTTTTTTCCTTTTTTGTTTCTTATTTAATTTTTCCTCTATTCTTTTCGCTATATATAGATTTTTGAACCTTCTTTCTAGCACAGTGCCACTTAAAAATCTAATCAAAAATATTTTCTTTAGATGTCTATATTGTGATCTTCTTTCTTTCCTAAATGATTTTCAATAAGTGCGGATTGTAGTTCTAATTGAAATGAGTGGACTTGTTCTTCACCCGCAATGCCACTTTGGCCTCATGGCTTTTTTGCATAAAAACCTTGGTTCTGAATCTCTAGGCTAAGAATCTAAGTTTGTTGTCATTGAAAACATCATCGTCCAAATTTTTTAATCTCACAGAGAAACTGATCATACCCCGTCTCTAGTATCTCACAATATGCCAAGGACTCTTTAGAGCTTTGATTCTGTGTCTTTCCAAACAGGTGCCTCCATTTTTGTAAAATTTAAAGTTTTCCAAAAGGAAATAGTCAAAATTTAGTCAAAAGTAGTTGGTAATGGTAAAGCAACAACTATGGGTTAGAATTCTGTTACCAAAACCTTCCAATCAGTTTTATCAAGCCATTAATATATAGACTAAATTTTTGACTAAATAAAATGTTAAATTGTTGAAAACATTATTTTTGCTTAAATTAGTATTTGCTCTTTGTTTCAAAAAAAGTTCAAAAAATTCGCACTAATACAGCAGGAGAGAGGAGAGAACAAACTGCTCATCCAAGAAATGTATTGAAGACTTTACGTAAATAACTATTTTTTACGTATTGGGCGGTAAAGATTGAAGTTACTGCACCGAAAATCATTACTTTTCTTCCTAAGCGGGAATAAAGTGAAGGTTTATTCCCTCGTTTTTGATCAAAAATGAGGTACTTTATACCCTAGGGACTTTGAATTTTTTTATTTATTAACATTGAAGTTTACATTAACAGTAAACAAACTGTGTCGTTGGCAACCGCCAGCCAACACTACCTAGATCTTACCGTACCGGCAAATTATTTTCTTTTAGAATTATCACTTCTGCCGCTTGGGATGAAAGCTTTGTATGCATCTTGGGAATAAACCTTTGTTAATCCTTTAGCTGAAGATGCCCTTTATACAAGTCAGAGCCTTTGAAAAACAGATTTTTAAGCTTTTTTCTTTGCTTTCTACTACACAATCGAATATAAATCGGACTTCTTCTGGTTTGTGTTCTATTAAGTAAAGAGGCAAACATCGAATTTAAGCAAAATGTCACTAAAAACGTCAATTTGTCTCTTAAAACTTTAAAACTATTTTTTGTTCTTAACTCAATTTGTAGTACTTTTTTCTGTCCGTTAAATAACAAAAACGTTTTGCCTGAAATTTCTTGTCCGTCACTGTACTATTTTTGGTAAAATATGGTCGTCCAATTTAGGTTTTCTTTCCACTGGTTTCAATCTTGACAAAGCCAATTTTCTGCTCTCAGATATTCCATTATCTTTCGAAATTATCTCTGTTTTTCAGTTTCTTCTTTTTTTTATTAGTTTATCCACTTTTTCCAAACCTATTTGAAGACTTTCCGGTAGAAATCTTAAAATAAAATTTCAAAATTTGGTTATTATCTTCAAATCTCTTGTTTCTCCCTAACATCTGCATTCCAAAAAGAAATTTTTAAAATTGCCACTATATTTTTGCTTTGCTGGCTCTGTATTTTGTATATCAATCAATAACGTTTGTTCATTGTTTTTATTTCAAAATTTTTCTTTGAGTATTTTATTTCTACAATTGTGCAGATTCTTTTTAAACATTTTTTTAATGGATTTAAATTATCTTTGTCCTAAAACTGCATAACGACTTTGCAAATAACGTTTGACGAAACAAAACTTTTTTAATTTGCTATCTGCTATAGCTTCCATGCTGAAGCAAGCCTGAGTTCTTTCTTTTTCTCTTTTTTAGTGCTCTTTCATGTTGTATCTACTCTTTATTTAATCGTTCACTTTCCTAATGGTACTTTTAACCAAGGAGCCTTGATTTGATTTGTTTCCGACTACTCTTCCATCTTCCCCTAAGTCAGGTTGTCGCATCACTTCTATTTCTTTGAGTTCCGACTCTAATAACTGTTTTTTTTTTAGTTGAGTTATTGTTTTTGATAGAAAGCGCCCTTGTCACTACATTTTCTTTTTATTAAATATTGCAATAAGTTATATGTAAAAAAAATTGAAAGTTTAAGATTTGTGCAGCGATAGTTTTATTTAAAACGCTGCACAAACGGTCAAAGCTTCAAAAAAAGTAGCAAAGATAATAACAAAAAATTATGCATTTTTAATTTAGACAATATAAACATTATCATAATTTTTTGTTTTTAAGTAGCACACTCTGTATTTGAATACATGATTGGATTAAAAAGAACTCTATCTCAACCTCTTAAGATTTTAATTTCTTTTAAAAAAATTTTTTTGACTGGGAACACTTGCTTTAGCTGCGATGATGGTTATTTTGGAAACCCTCTGGAAATTGGAAGCATCTGTAAACCATGTGACTGCAATGGAAGTCCTTGTGACAAAATCACAGGACAATGCCTTAACTGTAAAGGAAACACTGAAGGTACTCTATTTAAACATCTAACATTTTACCTTCTCTTACTCTAATATTTTTTTAAAGGTTGGCGATGCGAGAAGTGCAAATCAGGCTATTACGGAGACGCCCTAACGTCTAATTGCATCCCTTGTCAGTGCGACTCTTTGGGTGCCCATTCAAAAAACTGTGACCTCGAAACTGGCCAATGCAATTGCAGAGAAAGATTCACTGGACGAACTTGTAACAAATGCGAGGTTTGTTATTAAAAAAAATTGGATTATAGTTTGATTATTTGTGACAAAAAAGGACTAAAACAATTTGTTCACCGCGACGTTTCGATTTTCGAATGTATATTCAGTCATCTTCAGGCGGAAACTGTTATCTTACTTGAGGCATTAGTGAGTAACCATGGCTCAAGTAAGATAGCAGAATGACTAAATATACTGGGTGAATCAAGTTTTACCCGCATCCCAAAAACAGCCATCTCTAATTATGCAAAAATTCTCAAAAAAATTATAAGTGATATTTTCAAATAGAAGAAGATTTATTTAAAAAAGGACCTTATCAGAGTGGTGGTTTCTGAAAATATGGTATTCGTTATAAAACTGGCACACGACTATTGTGGAAACTTGAATGTTAAATCAGCTGGTAACAAATTCCCAGATCATAATATAGATTCACCCGGCACAGTCGAAACGTCGCGGTAAACAAAATTGTTTTATTGTCCCTTAAGTTAAAAAAAAATGAACGATTTTAATTGGGATTTTAACAGGCGGGATATGGAAATGTAACAGCTTTGTGCGTGTCGTGCAGTTGCAATGAGATTGGATCAAGATCGCTAATTTGTGACCAACATACAGGACTTTGTGAATGTAAAGAGGGAGTCGATGGATTTTATTGTGATGCTTGTCAGAATGCGTACTACGGTTTATCGGAAACTGGATGCAAAGGTAGGACTAAAAATAATTTTTCAATTAGAATATAAAATATTTACACACTTGTTTACTCGAAATTTATTTTGCTATTCTTATCTACAAGACTTTACACTTTGCAAATAAATAAACAGCTTTTACTGCCTGGAGTTCATTAGTGCAAGTTCTTGTTCCTCATCCGGTCTGTTATCTATCAGATGGCACGGTTGTCAACTTTATTTTTAGAATAAAATAGCTCACTTAAAAACAATAAACCACTCAAATTATTAATTATGTCGTGAAAAGTAATGTTAGTTTAAAATAAAGTTTCTTGACTGGTTCTAATTAAAAATGAATATGTTTACAGTTAGGTACTAAATTGGATAAAAATATCCCGACGTCTCTAAAATTCATGTCGGAAATTTATGAAAGAATATAAAATTTGTTGTAATTTCAATAAAACGTTTGCTTCTTGAAAGTTGTTTTGCAAACGGACTAAACATTTTATTAGAAGCAAATGCGGATGATACGACATACCAAAAGACGAGTTTTATGCAATAACTTCTTGATTTAGGGAGAAATTCTTGGCTAGTTGATGATTTCACAAGCATAAATTTCTTGTTGAATAAGTTGGCAACAGATTTGTTTCAAAAAAATTCCAAATTATTTGAAAAAAAGGAATATTTTTAAATCTAGATAAATTGTATTTTTTCAACTTCTTGTCTTGTAATCATGTCATTAATGTCACACTAACAACAACAGTAAGTTACAATTACTGCCCATGGAATCATTACCATTAAAACAACGCTGCTTACTATTCCTCTTGTTCCTTCAGGTGATTAAAAAAATAATATATGAATCTCGAGGTTGGAAGTACCCACTTTTCGTGGTCTTGAAAGCTTAGGAAACTTCGGGTTTAGCCCTCGGTTTTCCAAATTACGTCATTGACTACGAAAAGTTATGATTACGGCCCTTGAGATCTAATATACTACTCCTATTAAATATAAAAAAAAAGTAAAAGGCACACATAGATATCAATTCTAACAGAAATATTTTTGAAGAAAAAACAGTCAAATTTATGTATTTATTTCTTTTTGATATTATTTGAAGTCTCTTGAAAAGACGACCAAATCATATCATTGCGCCACATTGTTAGTCTTATGTCTTTCCAGCATATAAAAGTATCTCTTACTCTCCAAAAAAGTCAGAAACCCTTCCTTATATAATTAAACGTCCTTGCTAGAAGGTGCCATATGTTCGTGACTTTTCTATATTCAATTAGAAATGATGACTAATTCTTTTTAATCGAGTCTACTATTAATGATTTGCTTCCGCAACGATGTCTTTCTAGTATTTTCTGGAGCTATTTACTCGAACTTTTTTTTATTGTTACTTTGAATTTCTGGTAACATTATTTTATATTTAGGGTTGCTGAGAAGACTTTTAAGACTTGTGTCAGAGTTATACAAATCTTGAAAATCTAAATTTTGGAAACGTCTTACTCAAACCTCTTCTAATTAATTAAGGGCACTTACAGTATTGTTATAAAATATGTTTTTTCTGAGTTGTTTTCTAAAAGTCGTACATTCATTGATCAATTTTTCATATTTAATTTCACGAACTCTCTTATGTCGGTCTCGAAAATGTTACTCCAAGCTGCATTTTTGATAATTTTCAACTTTTTTAAAACCTCTTATTTATTTAAGAGAAAATTAACAAGCCGGTGAATTGCCATCTTAAAGAGAGTAATAAGAATCTGCAGTGATGTAGCGAAGCGTTCTGGTATCCCTTCTATAAATATTGAATTCTAATTTAGTTTCTAATTTCTAATTTAGAAATAATAGGTTTGTGGCAACAATAGTTCAAAACCAGTTCAGGAACTAAACTGAGCTTGAGCAATAGAGATTTTGAAATACTAAAACGCTACTACGCCTGTGCAGTTCAATTCTGAATCATTCTGAACTGTTTTTGGAACAAACCTTTAAAAAAATCTAATTAAAATGGCTGAAATGATGCAGTTTAGAAGGTTATGTTATGAAATGATTTTTCTAAACAAAATTAGAGACAAAATTTTTCCAAAAATTCCATAAACTGTACAATCAATACTGCAAATCATTCAAAACTCTTAAAAAAAAATTTCAGGTTTCAAATTGGTAGGTTTGTGGTAAATAATACTTAATAATAATAATACTTTATTAACGGCATCATCATTTACAGCCTTTACAATAAACAAAACAATTAAAGATTACAAGATTCATGTTATAAATTTGTTGAGATTATTCTTAAAGTTATTAAAAGATGGTGCAAAAAAATCAATTTTACTACAGACACTATTGCATATTGATAAAATTGAATTTAAAGGTGAAAATAATGCATAATTAGTGCTGCAGTGAGAGAGATTAAATAGGGGACTATTCCTGAGATGGTATTGAGGCACATTAAAACCAATTTTTCCGAGAATGTCCGGAGCATCACACAGATTATTTAATACCTTATATACAAAACAAGCACAGTGGAATTTACGTCGAGAGTCTAACGTTTTCAGAGCAAGATAACTCAAACACATATTATACGAGCATCCCACAGTTCTCGGCAATCTATATTTAACACAATTAATAAATTTTACTTGAACCTTCTCAATTCGTCCAATGTGTGTAGCATAAAAAGGAGCCCAAACTACACAATCATACTCTAAGATAGATCTAACAAATGTAACATACAAAATAACAATAGTTCGAATATTGGTAAATTCATTAGTAAACCTCCTTATACAACCCAAGACTTTATTTGCTTTTGCTATTATATATTCATAGTGATAATTAAAAGATAACTTGCAATCAAGTATGACTCCCAGATCTTTGATTGTAGACACTATTTTCAAATCTTTACCACCGATTTTGTATTGGGGGCTAGAAGGTTTTAGCTTCCTACTAAAGTTAATTACTTGACATTTGTCACAATTTAGTACCATTTCATTTACCAGACACCATTGGTATAAAACAAATAGATCCTGCTGTAGAATGTTAACGTCCTGAACGTTATTGATCACTTTATAAATTTTTAGATCATCTGCAAATAGTTCAAAATTGCATGTAAAATTATCACAAACATCATTAATAAAGATTGAAAATAGAAGTGGACCTAATATAGAGCCTTGAGGAACGCCAGAAGGTACATGTTGCTTATCTGAAAAATTATTATGTAATTTAACAACTTGAGTTCTATTAAACAAATAACTACAAATCCAGCTAAACAGACAGCCAGATATTCCATAAGCAGATAATTTAGCTAACAGAATATGATGATTAATTTTGTCAAATGCTTTACTGAAGTCTGTGTAAACAGCATGAACCTCCAGGCCTTCACTCATAGCATTCACAATGTCATTAGTAAAATTTAAGAGATTTGTAACAGTTGATCGCTTACTAAAGAATCCATGTTGTTTAGGCGTGATAATGTTTTTAAAATTTGAGAAAATGTTGGTAAAAACAATGGATTCAAAAACTTTAGAAGGAGTGGATAAAATTGACACTGGTCGATAATTTTCAACTTTATCTCTACTACCTGATTTATATACAGGAACAATATGTGCTTCTTTCCACACCGACGGAAAGGTACCAGAATTTAATGACAAATTAAAAATTAGTTGAAGTGGAAGCGCCAAACATTGACTACATTCTCGGTAAAATCTGGGAGGAATACCATCAGGACCTGCCCCTTTACTGGTATCTAGATTCCTTAAAACGTGAATAACATCAGACACATGAACATTTACATTATTGATATTAACACATGAATCATAGGAAACATTAAAATTAGTGATATTACTTTGAACAAACACAGAAGAAAAATAATTGCTAAAAGCTTGACAAACATCATGATATGTTGAAAATAAATTTTCACCATACTTCATTGGAAGAGGAATTTGATTATTATTGGTTTTTTTGCGAATGAATTTCCAAAACTTACCAGGAGTATAAATTAAATCATTTTCAACATTTCGGATGTAAGAGTCATATGCATTTTTTATACAAATTTTACATAACTTACGCAGATTAACAAATTCCTTATAGTCTAAAGTGGAATTGGAAATCTTATATTTTTTATGAGCAGCTTTTTTGGCTTTGATAAGATTAATAATATTTTGATCAAACCAGACAGGATAACTTGTAATACTTTTTTTCCTAAAAGGAACAAATAGCTCACACGCCTTATAAATATGATAATAAAAAACACCAGTCGCATCTTCTGTATCAAGGTTTTTAAAAATTCCATTCCAATCAATAGACTTAAGGTAATTACATATATTAGAGTAACAGGCACACTTAAAATCAAAATAATAAATCACAGAATCATTGTAAATATCACAGACTACATCATATTCAATAACATAAGGAGGATGACTAGAATCTATCACAGACAAGGCGTTATCACATATGAACAAATTCAAACTATCGCAGTTGGAGAAGCAAAGATCTAATACATTACCACATTTATTTTTTATGTTACTAAATTGATTTAGAGAACATGATGACAATCCATCAACAACATCTTCAACATTTTTATTAATTGACAAAAGAGGCACAAATCCTGGAAAATTGTCGACTGATTGCCAGATGACATTAGGCAAATTATAATCACCTAGAATTATTACATCGGCATTTGAAAAGCGATCACAGATATCTATCACAGATTCGACATGACTAGAAATAATAAAAATAAAAAATATTTGACTTTTTATTGTGCTCTGCATTTAAAAAAATAGAAAAAACCTAAAACCTAAAAGAGATGGAATTTTTTAAACATTTTTCTCGTACTTCTTACACCACAATTGACAACGTATCACCAGCAAAGGTGTTCCAATCAAACAACAACGTCGAGAAACTGTATACCGGTTTCGGGGTTTTTGCCCCTCATCAGTACAGTGCATCTCCGAGCGTTGTGCTTGATTGGAACCGGTGGGAGAACTCGCTTATATCAAGCGAAGTTCGGCTAGTAGTCGTATAGACAAACACAGTGTGCCATCTAACGAAGAGTGCTGGAAGGTAGTGAGCGAGAACCGAAGAGATAGCTTTGTTATCCGCCAACATTATTATATCAATTCTCGCACCTTCCAGCACTTTTCGTTAGATGGCACACTGTGTCTGTCTATACGACTACTAACGTATCACCAATTCAGCACGCATATTTTAGAACACTCTGTATATTTCGTAACGCAATTGTCGATCACTACGGCTTATCTTGTATCAAAAGCTGTCTAAGATTTTCTCGACACAGTGAAATAAATATGATCTTAAAGCATGCGTTTTCATCTAGTAATTTATGCTTAGGGCGGCTAATAAAGAAACTGGTCTTGAAGAATTCTACTATATTTTACGTTAAAGTTTATGGAATAAAAAAAGGTATATAATCTCAACCCTCTAATGTCTTGATTACTAATCACTTTCATTAACAAACTTGTTTCAATAACAATTAAAGTAACCAAATGAGATATAAAACATGTAAATTATAAACAACGTTTCATGATTTCTTAATCTAAGATTCTAAACTAGTTCTGTTGCCGTCCATTAAAATTAAAATCAACAACAAACAACAACTGTAATAAAAGAGATTAAAAGTTCTATCAAACACGTTTCAAAACAATATAACCCAACAATCTAGAAAATAGTTAAGTACCTATTATTTCAGCACGATCTAATACAATTTCAGATAAGATTTATCCACAGTTGGGTGAACACAAAAATTTTAAGAATTTAATTCTCCAGTGAAAGCACCACCTCTATTATTATCACAGACGTTATCATTTTTAGCTTTAAGTAAATTTATCTGTTTGTTTCTTTTTCTTTGACATGAAATTTGTAATTCTCAAATATTTACTTTATGTAAAACTCGTTATCTAATCACATCAGTCTAAAACAATGATTGTGACCTCATCTCTATCAGGGCCGGATTATCCAAGACGATACAAAAAAATTAATAAAATTTAGTAGTAAAATAATGAAAAATACTGTCATCTACAGTATGTCCCCGGATAACTTTCAAAAAGAAAAAAAATTCTTATTTTTAATTTCTCAGAAAATTTTTGAAAACTAGCAGGGCAAAACAACAAAAGTGAAATTCTTTGAGAAATCAAAAATAACAAATTTTTACCTTTTTCAATGTCGATCTGGGAATACACTGTAGATGATTAAACTCAGGGCCGGATTATAATTGTTAGCGCCCTTAGGCTAATCTTACTATGCGCCCCCTCCATTTTCAAAAACTATTTTGTAGGAAAAAAAGAGTACCGTTTTTTTATTATACAATGTGGCATAGAAGTATTTAATAAAAATTTTATTTTCTAAGGATCTAATTTTAAATCAGAGTTACGTCGGTGTAATTTGAGTTGCTAGGGGCAACGTCGTAACTTTACTATACTCTTTATATTAGATGGCGTAACTTTGCGCTATTCCGATGGAGTAGCGTAGTGATTTAGAATACCAGCATTAGTTAATTTAAAAAGAAAAAATTGCCAGGACGGGTCAATATTGTTTTTTTATTGCGCACGTTTTTCACTTATTCTCAAATTTATACAACTAATTTTTAAACTTCGGTAGCACATAATTTTTGAGTAATTAAGCGGAAATGATTTAGAATTCTTTCTCTTATTCTCTAAATCTCTTAATTTTGTTGCAAATACTTTTGATTTTAAGTAGTCCCATAATTATTTTCAACAAAACTTAGGGATTTAGAGATTTAGAAAAATTAAGAGAAAGAATTACAAATCATTGCCGCTTAGTTAGTCAAAAAATGATAAACAATGTACTAACAGTTCAAAAATTGGTTATATTATTGCTAGAAAACAGAAAGACGTCAATTTAAACATTCAGACCAGTAATTCTGTTAAAAATTGCGTGCATTTTGAAAAATTCAAAAAAAAACCGGTTGACAAAGCATATTTGATTGTAAGTGAAAAACAGTGCGCAATAAAAAATAAAAAAAATTAAAAAAGCAAAATTTCCTAAAAAAATCAACTTAGAAAATATGAATTTTATTCCATACTTTTATGTCACACTGTATATTTATACACTTAATTGTTTTTAAGTAAAACAGTAAACACATATACTTATTAAATTAAAAAATTAGGAAATTGCAAATATAAAAAATAAAATTTAATTTTCTGACACTTCACACAAGCAAATTTTTTTATGTCTTCATCAAAATTACAGTTTTTAAACAAATTTGATTCAATAGCCAAAAGCGAAAGATGTCAATTCTTCCTGCCTTAATGGGCTTCTAAAAAAAATTTAATACCGTTAAGTCAAAAATGATCTTTTCCCCGAACAATTTCTCGACTTTTTAATAAAGTCGTTGTCGTTGAAAATCAAAAGTCTTAGCACAGAATCTTAATTAATTTTTACTGTCATTTTGACAATTTCATTTAAAAAAACCTAATAATGACGTCATTGTGCAATAATACATGACGTCATAAGTCAAATTTTTATGTCATGAAGTGGCAAATTAAAAAATAAAAATGACCTGTCCGAGTGTTTTTCTCAAAAACTTCAATAAGAGAATTATGAATTTTGTTCCTTACTTTATCACCACACTGTATATGATTTTAATAATTCTGTAAATTCTACAGAATGTTGTTATCAGATTTATATTATTAATTAGCATAAATGATTTTGTTTCAAAACTTTTTTTCCAAAAAATTACTTAGTTTATTATTATTATATATACATTTTTTCGTTAAATGCCTTTCATTTTTCTGGCGCCCCTAGGCTACAGTCAGCTAGGTAGCCTATTGGGTAATCCGGCAGTGATTAAACTTTCAGTATTTGTGTTTAAAAAAAGTAATTAAAAAGTTACTGGTTATATAACAAAAAAATTGAAAACTGCGTAAAGCTGCATAAACAGTCGAAGCTACAGAAGAATAATAAAGGAAAAAGTTGTAGAGAATTAAATTTTGTAAAATAAAGTCTGCATTTTTATTTCTAACAGTCTAGGCGCTCACAATGAGAAAGGGTTGAATTCAACTTCTTTTTCTTTGACATTTTTTGTTTACACAGTGGACAAAGAGTGCATTTTAAGCGTTTAGCTTAGGGCGCGTGTTTCCTTTAATCCGTCCCTGATCCCGATCCATCATCACTTTCGTCAAAATTCCCCAATTCGCTCCGCTCCACGCTTTTTTCTCTCAATGAGTACACATTTCAAAAAGCTATCATCAGTCGAACACCCACGGCATGACCATCACCTCCTCCAATTAATATTCAAGACACCGGTCAAAAGCTCATTCCCCTCATCGCCTAATCCAAAATAAATCACCAAACAATCCCGTTTTAAATTTATCTATCCTCCACGTTGCCATTCACAGGTTTAATATTAATATGTGGGCTCGCGACTTAATCGCGGAGGCACACGCGATACATCGCCTGCTTCAGTTCAATCTCGCGACTCGCCGCGAAGAGATGCTTGAGCACGAACAAGTGTGAAAATTCGAAAATGCACGCGCTTTTCCAGTTTCGAGCATGAGGACGTTTATTTGCGTGGCTGTTACTGTGATTCTCATTCCTGTGGTGAGTGATAATGTTCCGGAAGACCGGAATCATCTCCGGAATTTTTACTCGACTCTTGCCGAACACGAAGAAAATCTCCAACTCTTCCTGAAAAATCAAAATCTCACAAGGATCAGACACAGGCACTTGGAGCGGAAGATCCAGAAGGTCAGAAGATGTCGACGGTACGCTCAGGTGTACTACCAGGGATACGTTCCAAACAACTGTTACTACTCCTTCTGCAGGCAGAATTATTGCAGCTATTGTCCGACTTATGATTGCCGAAGAAGATGTCCATACGATTGCCAAACTACTACACCAAGTCCCATAAAAGGTTTTTTTTTTCTATTTAAGGCGACCTGTTAGGCCGACTTCCGCATCATTTATTTACATTGTTTGATAAGGAATTCCATTTCAAGCGCCGGACGCTAAAAATACTCGGAAAATTCGCTTTTGCCAGTAGAAATTTATTTTTAGTTTGTTGATGATGTAATTGAGTACTTTATATGGTAATAAGAGCGATGATAGATTGAGAGCTTCTTGGATTAAATTGATCACTTTGGGTACTCCAAACTAAAGGTGTTCGTAATTAAAAGATTTTTTTTTAAAACAGCTGAGACAATATTTATGTAGAACACGTGTACGAACTCGCGACGCCTGGTGTACATTAACAATTCTTAAATGATAATAAAATAAATGTAACAATTAAGGGTTTGAAGAAAAAAGAATGTAAAATGAGAACAGGAAGGCTGAAGATAAACATTACAAGTTTTACAACGTATAGAGAAAGTAGATATTACATTCATTGAACTCATCCATTCATACATCGTATGTCCGCGAATACACGTGTTACCAGTCAATAAATCATCGTTATATCATATCGGAGTTTCCAGGAAATTGACATCAATCTCATTTCGTGGTTTAGTTCAATTCAATCAATTCAAAAATTTTTGTAAATATTGGTTTGGAAAAAAGTGGGTGCTCTGTGTGCTGTGAAGTTTTAAAATGTGGGCAAACATGGGACTGCATTGAATAAACAATCTCAAGCAATAAACGAAGATTTGTTTATTTAACAATAATTTAACCTAAATTTTATTGGGAATTGGGTTTTGGACGCCAATCTCAAATTATTACTGTTTATTTTTTATCAACTGATAAATAAGAGCAATTCGATTATTCATAAAATGTTTGTGATAAAATTTAATAAAAAAAGATAAACAAGGATAAAATAGAAGAAAAAATGTTATTGTACCACTGTGTATGAAGATCAATTTCACGCATTGTTATTAGTGCGTGAAATTACATTTGACATGGTAGAACTTTTGAGTTTCAAATAATCGCGTTCGAAAATTTTAATAAATAGAAGTCAAGTTGAAAAATTAGTTTTATGTTTTACGTTTTTTTTAAACATAAAAACTGCGCAAAAAAAAATCGGGTGTATCACGTGCATCTCGACCAAAAATCTCTATTCTGACAAAATAAAACTGCCAAAATAATTGTTTTACACTTCTAATAAAAAATATTGTTTACTACTTGAATAAATATAAATAAACAAATTAAAATGAACCACTTCAGAAGTTTAAGAATTTTGAGTAAAGGTGTTCTATTGGAACCCTATTAGGAAATGCGAATTTCTACAAAATTTTATCATTATTTTTGGACTAATTTAATGACCATTAGATAAATTAAAAACTCTATGAGGCTCTTTGTTAATTTTTCATACAATGTAAGTATAGTTTTCAAATAGTATATTAAGAAACGCGTTTTATAAGGTTAGTTTTGTGAATTCAGCTTAAAAAACGAGCAACAAAGCGCGGAAATGATTTATAGATCAAGTTTCTTATACTATTTTTAGCAACAAAATGACCTTAAGCTAGAAAATTCTGTTTGTCACAAACTGCAAACACTTTTCTTTTGCAAATTTTGTTATTTTTGCAATCAATCTGGTTGCAAAAACGTAATGGTAAAACTTGAAACGTAATGGTTAAATATACAGGACAGAGCGAAGTTCAATGCTTATAAAAATGCAATTTTATTAGCGTATTTGGCATTTTTCATTTATTTAAATTTTTATCTAAACTTAGATAAGTACATTTCAAAATAAAGCAATTTTCTTAGTCTCAAAAGATCAACTTGAACGCCAAGATTATCTTACAAAGCCTTATCTACAACAGGAAAGTTTTGCCTCCCGAAAAACTGTGTATCAAGCTTCCAAAAATTTTTGGAAAATCTTCTCTTTCTAGAAACTTACTTCTTTTTCTTACTCTTCGTAATTCTCCTTGTGCCTTTTTTTTCATACGTTGTTCTTCTTGTTCTTCTAGAATCTTCCATTTTTTCTTCTTCTAAAAATTTTCTATTCCAATTTGTTTTATTAGTTGTAATTTCCTGTCTTTGTTTTTAAATTTTTTTTTCTTATAGTCACAATTTTTTTTTCTTTCTCATAAGTCGCTCTTTTGAATTTTAGTTTACTACTGTAGTAGCTATAGTAGTACTGTAGTACTGAACTGTAGTTTTTTTAAATCGCTTTTTATCAAAATGTAGAATCTGTTTTAGTTCTTCTAGAATTTTTCAAATGACTTTATTTTTAGGATTTCTATCTGTTTTTCTAGAATTTTCTTTTTCTATTAGTCGGGAAGTAGAGCTTCAATCCATATAGTCTTCTATATGGTCTCCTCCCTAGATACCCTAAAGGGTTTTAATTATTTAGTTGACAATCCTATTTAAAAGCGCTTTAAATAAGATTTATAAAGACTAAACTCGGGCTAACGCTTTCTTCTCTACAATTCTGTTTATTTACTGCAGTATTACATGTTCAGGATTCAGGTGCCAAAAGTTTCCTGTTCGAGCTATATTTTATTGATTATTTCCCTCATATATTAGTAACCAACCAAATGTCTCAAAAATCCAAACGTCAGCCAATGACAATCGAGTTTTCTTGATAAAACGGCATGTAGTTCAACCCAATGCGAATATTGAAGGTGATTAAACAGCATGTAGCTTTTCGCCTGGTTACCATGGCACTCCAAACAATGTTTTCTAAAAACAAATGTCAAAATAGTATATTAGAGAACGCGTTTTGAAAAGTTAACTTTATAAAACGAGCGCGAGTTTTTATAAAGAATGAGTGCCACAATGACTTTAAAAAACAAGTTCTTTATGCTATTTTTTCTACTTTACGTGTTTTACGTAATTTTTAAGTAAAAAAGTTAATTATTTAATATTTAGGGACTTTTGCGTTAATACGAGACAGTTGGTGATAAAAATGTCACTAAAGTGTCAATGAAGTCATTGAACTTTGAAATGTTTTCAAAATTGTCTAAAATTCTGTGTAACTCACAAATGGTTCTTTTTTACCTACCGTATCGGTTATTGATTGAATAATCCAATTGGCATTAACACAGTAAGGAAAATCTCCATTTATCTCTAAATTCTCACTCCATTTGCGGTTCTCAGCAACTCCTTTCATTTCATCGATATTTCAGTCAAGCAGATTTATACACTCATCTAGCAAATAACTTGTAAATTATCGAATTTACAACTATGGGAGTTGTAAATGGTCAAAATAAAGGCTCAAAACTTTATTTTAGTTTCAAGTTTCATTTTAAAGCTGTTCTAACTTCAAAAGCTGAAGTTTGTCGCATGTCCACCGCCGCTTGTTCCGCCCCACTTTCGAATATTTTATAGATTAATTGCGACACACACACACAAAAACACTTTGTTGAAGAATACTGCTGGTCATCAAGTGCAACAAAATTTATTCGAATATAATTACTGTAATCTCATCGCCGACAGAAAAGTGACGTTTCATTTCAGACACGGTGTTACCAATCCGAAAACAATAAATTGCACTAGCTGTTACCGTACTCAATTTGGGTGCGGAATTGGCTATTACCGCACCCAAATCGGACTCTGTTACCGACGTAAAGTAGAAAAAATTAATTTGTTTGGTGTTTGTAAATTATTGCGAACTTGTTGTTAATAAATAATAAATGTTTATACTGATAGTTTTGTTATTTGGAAAATAATCTTGACATAAACCCCTCGAGCTCCAAGTTTTGATCCGTTAATTGTCGAGAATGTGTAGCTTATTGTCAATTGAATCTTGCAAATTTGACAAAAAAGCCCTCCAGCTACGCTGTCGGGCTTTTAATATTATCAAATTTGCACTCTTCATTGCCAAGCAACACATTCTCTTAAATTAACCGGCAAAACTTTGAGCTCTTGGAATTTAACCTCTGATTATTTTCCGGAAGCTGGTCACAGATTTGAACAAAAATGGTAATCTCAGATGTGAGAATGAAGTCACGACCAACAGCCCCTTCTTTTTTTTCTCTTCTAGATTCTAGAATCTTAACTTCTACTATATTTTAACTCCTAAAACATTCTATGAAGTAAACTATTGAACCTCTACATCTAAGATTGGACTGTTTTGTATGTCAACAATTTTCTTGTACTTCTTTCTCTTGAAGTTGTCATTTAACAAGTTTTGCTGGATTGTTTTTCTTCTAGTATTTGTTTTATAAGTTTATATCGAACTTCTTCTTCACTTTTTTTCAATTATAGTTACTGTTGTTCTTTTTTCTGATCGTTGTTTTTCAAGTTCCTTTACAATATTTTTTGTATTTCCAGAGTCAATTATAGCGTCTTCTTCTTTTTTTATTCATCAGTTTTCAGGTTTTTCTAGAATATTTTATTGCTTTTCTAGTATGATTTCATAGTATTTTTCTTCTGACTGTATAATTCTCAAGAATCTTTTTTTTGTCTTTTTTAAAGCGAAGAAATCCTAGCAAACCACAAGTTGAAATTTAAAAAAAAATTGTGCAGGCTGCATCGTTATTACTTATATTGCTGATTACTGTTTACCTATTGGTACTGGCTAAAATTTTGAAAGTAGGTACTTGGTACTTCTCTTATGTAGATTGCATCGCGACTTATTCAAAAGAATGACATTATCTTTGAATAACTTTTGTTTTTCGTTTCAGTATATAAAGTCAAAACAGAGAATATCATATTACTATTCGATAAAAATTACAAAAAATGAACTTTCATGAATAGACATTAGACAAGGAAATGACTCATAAGATCGCTGAAGAGGAGCATGAGAGTAGTATTTTTGACATAATTGTGGCAATTTCAACTCGGCCAAGGTGTTTTTTATTTCTGGAGATTAAATTTTTTCTATTATTTTAATTTCCTTTTGAAATTTGTTATAACGGTTGGTGATTTATCGAGCCATTTAAAATGATTACGTGGTTTTAATCCATTGAATAAACCATTGATAAAATCACAATATGAATACCGAAAAGTTTCATCATAACGAGCGAAGAAAAATCTCCAAGTGACCGCATTACAAGGCAACACTATCAAAAGTTAAGATCAGATGCCGCACCGGTGGGATGAATTACTGATTGTTTTCATTGCTCTTACAAAATAAACATTCCTTGATAATAATAAAAAAAAAGTTTGCTTGTAAAATTTCAAGTGTTTGTGATTGAAGGAATACACGTATTTAAGTCATCAATATTTATTTAGAAATTCTGTTAACTGTCCAGAATAACAAAGAGATACAATGAATAGCAAAAATATCTTTTTATTAAAGCACCATTCACGTCCCACCAATAAATTAGTAGGCAGTACCTATACAATTAAATGAATCTGTCCTACAAGCCGCTTAGAGACTTCGTGTCCAGAGGTTTTACCAATCTAAAACGGATTTTGTTTTATGGCGTGGCGACATTAGTAAAGTCATCAAGAGTCGGATTATGACCTTGTCCAGTCGTAACAAACCCACGCTAGAATCAAATTAAAAAGCCGAAAAAATCAATCATTTAGAAAATAGCAAGAACAGAAAATAACCGGTCTTTCAGACACGAGAAAATTAACATGTAAATTTTGAGAGATTTTTACAAATTACAATCCTGAAGCTGGCCAGATTACACACTTGGGCTAAATTGGGCGGTTTACACTTTTATCAGAGCCGAACTAAGCCAAGTGTGGCCTAAATATTGCGCCCCTAAATAGGTCCAATCTTAAGTTAATTAATTTAATTTGAAATACTGATTTGTGATTTGTTAATTTTCGAAACCAAGCAATCACAAAATAATGACTTATTTCAAATTTTTCAAAGCTTACTGGTTGCTCGGTTTTAAAAAAGCAGATTACAGACAGAAAAATATGCTTTCAGGTTCTTAGAAGTAAAGTAATTAGTTGTCCTTGGGATTAATTTATTTTTACTCTCCTCTCCTACAGATTAATAGGTATTTACCTAACGTATTCGGGAAAATACATTTCCCGCATTAGTGCTTTCATTTTCAGCACAATAGAAGAAAGTGCTCCATTATTAAGTCTTCTCGAAATAATTTGGTAAAACATTATTTGTAACGAATAAAACTCAAAATTTCAGAATGAAGTTTAAATATTTTTACTTAATTTAGTTTTCCTGACAGTCGAGAATGACTAGGAAATAGCTGTTCAAAAAAACTAATGTACTTAAATGACACAATTTGACCTTTTTCCTAGTTTTTTACCAAAGAGAAACGAGCAAGCGTTAGAAAATTGACATACCAATTTGTAATTGGTTGATTTCAAAAATAAATAAATTGTCTAGACGTCTTTTTAAGTCAACAAAATAAATTTTAAGAACGTATAAACAAACAAACGTTCTATCCAGACTTGAGTTATGAAACCTATCTAAATAGGATATTTAACGATGGAGAGAAAAGAACAATAAGGAAAATTACGACTAGTAGAAAAAGAAGAACAGAAGTAGATTCTATTATATACAATTTGTAGAAAAATGACCTAATGACAAAAAAAAACTCGGAAGATTAATATGTATGTTGTACAAGAAAAAAAACCAAGAAAAATTTTAAAAACGTAGTTTAGACAATTCTAAAAAACTGTAGATTCTAGGCCTATAGAAAAAAAAAGAATCACAGAACTAACGATTGGAAGAAGAGAAGAAGAAAAGACAACAAAAATAATCTATAAAGGAAGATTTAAAAAGTTAAAAACGTTAATTGGGAGGTCCTGGAGACACAAAGTATCTAGGCGAATTTGAAAAACAATATTTGGAATAAGAAAAACAATTACTAAAGAAAAAAAAAAGAAAATTTAAGAATAAATAAATAAATAACATTTATTAGTGTTTAAAGAACAATTACGTTATAACACAAGTCAAGTCAACATTAAAAATAAGATACAAAATACATGGATAATAATAACAAATACGATGAAAAAAAATAATGTGACAGGTTATAGCATGGTTTCTTAAATCAGCTGCATTTAAATAGTCATCAAAGGAATAAAAAGCCTTTCGAACAAGATATTTTTTCCCAACGCATTTAAAGTTTTCCAGTGATAAAGACTGTACGTTATATGGCAGTTTATTAAAAAATTTATTCCGAGGTTACCGGAGCAATTGTCAGAAACATTTAGACGAATATTCTTCAAACAAAAATATTCTTTGTTTCGAGTTTTATAGTTGTGAAAGTCTTTATTTGTTTTATAGTTTGAAGTATTAGTTTTTATATAAGATAATGCAGCATAAATGTATTGGCAAGGTAGAGTGAGTATTTGAAGAGCAATGAAAGCATGTCTACAGTCCTCTCTATACTTTAACCCAAAGATAATTCTAATGGCACGACGCGACATTGTAATTTAAATATGACAGTTTTAGAACTAGAATGTCCCCAAACTAGAATACCATAATGCATATAGCAGTGGACTAAAAAGTGGACTGAATAGTAAAAAACCAAAAAAAAATTCTAGGTTAATAAAAGAATAATCCTTCGAGTCGGATACTGAGAAAAGTCTTAGTAGATACGGAGCAATTACAATAATTTTCGCTTCAAACACCCAAAAATATCTTTTTAGTTATCTATATTAAAGTTTTTAATAAAATTTGGGAACTGGAGAAGACAATTTGTACTCTTTTTTTATAAAAATTGTAGTAAATATTTATTTTTGTAGTAATCGTCGCCTTTAGCTTCCAAAGTGTATATATTTTATGGTCCTTTGTTTAAATTTTTTTTATATTAGTTGTTCTTCAGCTTAGAAAGTGTGTTTAAATCTGTATGGTCCTTCGAGCGGGATGTAGAAAAAAGTCTGAGTATAGCCGGGACATTTTGCAATAGTCCTATTTACGGCACTCTTTTTTTTAGAATTTTATTTTTGTTTTTGTTTCTTTACTACTAACGTGTTCCAGGGCTTGTTTGCCCTTATAAGCAGTTAAACATTAAAAAATACATAAATTTTTATAAACAAATGAACGGAAATAAATTTTGGGACACTTTTTATATATTTTTTTATTTTAATACAAAAATTGTGTTAAAAATTGATGGTCTTTCGAGCAAGATATTGAAAAAAGTTTGAGATTAGAAGAGGCAATTTGTAGAAACATTTGTTTTTCGAATAATTACCCTAATTTGTTGCTTAAAAAGCCGAATGTAAAAAAATGCAAGAGCCTACCTAAGAGAAGAATTTTAAAGACTATGGCATTACTATGATAAGATGGTAAAAAAATGCAAACTGAATCCTCCTCGACTAAGCACTGACTTTTATGGAGTTTTTCTCTTTTTGAACAAATAGCTAGTAAAATTCGTCATTGAGACCGTTTCATCACAAGGTTTATTTGCTCAAGATAAGAGATTTAGGTCACCAGAATACCTGACAAATTTTATTGATTTAATACAATTTGGGATTAATTGCCGGCTTAATTGAATAAAGAAACAAAGCGAGTTTAATTAACGCCGAAACCGAAAGCGGTTTAACAATCACTGTTATAGCAATTTCACTTTCCTCATCATCATCATTTGTACCAACCACCTACGTGGCAATTATCTCGTGTTAAAAATTGCAAAGTCGGCTTCGAATTTTGTCTCCGGTGTTTCTTTTTTAATCGTTTTTAAGCAGCCATGTGTTTATTTTCATGTTTTATCTGTCTTAATGCGTTCAGATACATGTCACGAAATAAGGTCATTACAACGATTTCGGTTCCTTGTTCATCGTTCAACTTGTCAAACTATTATTTATGAAAGATTGCTCACTGTCATGTCCGAAAATTATCTATTTTCAACGAAGCGAAACGAAGGCTAATCAATACAATTTTAGGTTTTAGTAATTTAGTGTTTGTTTTTATTAAGTTGAAAATTTTATCGTTGGCACTCCTTCGGGTTTTATTATTTCACGGAGTGTAAAGCGGTCAAACAGTAAATGTATACAGATGGGGATCATTAAATAATCAAATAATGCTCGATGGAAGCTGTTTAGTTACTCGAAAAAACAGTTATAGCTATGTTATGGCCATTGGATTTGCTTGTATTGTACTCGAGCTGTAACCAAACATGACATTTTCATTTTATTCATGTTGGGTGGGAAAGAGAAAGGTGTTGGGGTTAAAAATTATAAGCTCAAGTAATCAATTTTGACTTTCAGGCGTTTGAAAATTATTGCATTATTTTCTCTTAAAGACTTTAATTAATTTACAACTCCACAACAAATTTATTGTTGTTGGGATATAGTCTGTTTTATTTCACTTAAAAACTATTTTTAGTTTAAATTTAAGGAACGTTATTTCTATCAGAATTACAGATGTGTATTTTTTTTGTTCCTAATAGATAGTTACATTTAAACAAAACATATATTAGGTATTTATTTTTAATTTTTTCGAATTATTATATAGATCAGCGAATATACAAAATCGGGGTTCTTTTGATTCAAAGAGTTGTACTAATAACTAATAATTTATTTCTACCATATAAACAAACACACACAAGTCGATATCCCACAGTAAAAACTACAAATCGCTCACTCTTTAATCGCTTGTCGATTTAAAACCAGGGGCAGCTGGAGCATTTTTAAATCTCTGTATTCTGAAAACGGAGCATGAGACCCAAAGTCTGTTATCAAATCTTCCTCTGGGACGTAACTGATGGCAACTGCATCAAAGAAAAGTTCAGACGAAGTGTGCATCACCTAAGTACTTATATCTGGAAAGGATTCCTATTTTTAGAGTTTTCACAAACTGAAAAATAACGTCTTTTCTTTTAAATTTTGTTTCAAAAACGGTAATTATAATAACGAGAACGAGTCATAAATGTATTTTCATGTCCGTTTAAATTTAAATTGCGATGCCAAATTCAATAACCTTTACCTTCAGTCGATGTCAGGTTTAAATAACTGTAATAGGTTTAACTCGTATATTGCAATCAAATATCCGTATCTAATTTTTTTATCGATTGAAGCAATCAAAATTGACAAAAAAATAATATTTAATTGATTTCTTATATTTTTCTGTATGCCCCTCAAAAACAAATTTAACTCGTTATTATTTTGGTCATTAAATAAAATATTAGTTCTAAATGTTCTTAAAGTTAGATTTTTATACTATTACTAATTTTTAAGTCCGGCCCAAGAAAACAGGAGCTAGATATTAGTTTTATCAGTTAGAGAGTCGTCATTAGTGGAATAAAACGGCGACATTTTTTTTAAACCACTATCAAATTTTATTTTTTTTTAATCCTGAATTTTCTGCCAATCCTTTGGTTATTTTTTTCAAAGTATTTATTTTTATCTAACTCTCCCAAATCCGTTTATATATTTTTTTAATTTTGCAGAGATTTTGACAACCTTCTAGACTCGTCTTTTTACAAGAGATCATTAATTTTTTTGAAGAATTCATTTTCCAAATTAAAAATGGCCGTTTGATCGATTTTTGGGCCGCTGTGTTCAAAAGTTAATCTACAGATACTAATAAAAATTTAATTTTGTTTTAAAGCCGACTAAAAATTCTTATATGCGCCACGGTACTTTTTGACTTTGGCACACAAATAACTATTATTTTTTGAGTTAAGACTCTAAATTCAAACATTTTGGTTAAATAAATTTTTTTTCTGACCAAAACAACAAATTTGTCAGATCAGGAAGGACGGTATGAAAAAAACTATAAAAATCAATTGATCAATTGTTTTGATTAATTAAGGTAATTAGTTTGTTGTTGTTTATCACAGCATGCAATTAATATAGCTTTATTTTGTAAATTATTGCATAAAAACTCTCTGAATGATACATTCTTTATTTTTTCATGTATTTGTTTATTGTTTTTATTTAAAATTGTTTGTCTATTTTTCAGCTTTTAGTGATAGTCTATTCACAAATTTAAAATGAAATAAAAAGGAGCCTCAAATTGTAGTAGACCGCAAATCATTGAATTTACTTTTTAGTTTTTAGTTTTTTAGAAGACAGCCTATATCGGGAGATTAAAATTTAAAATAATAAAAATTTGCAAAAAAATTGGCTTCAACTGATAAAATTATAATATTAACCTAAAAGTCAGTTATTATTAAAAAAGATAACAAAAAAATGTGGACATAAAACAATTCAATATATTCCAAAGAAAAGGTACCCAAATTTAAAGGCTCGTAAATTTTTTTTGACAGATTTTTGTCATTTCTGGTGTATGTTAATTCATAATTTTGCTTCACACTTTTGAATCATCCCATATAAAGCCATAGATGGCTTACAATTTTCCAAAATGTCAAATAAATCAACACCAAAAAGAAGGTAATTTTGACTTCTAATCATTTAAATATCGTGTCGTCTAAGCTTGTAAAAAAAATTGTTCTAAATGTCATACTCATGTTAATTTTTTTTACCGTTTCGAATTCTTGACGTGAGCACAAAATGTAATTTTAGTTAATTAATATAATTATGAATTTATTAATATAATTATATTAATATAATTAATACAGTACCATTGTGTTAATGCCTTGGGACAAGCAAAATAAGATCGAAATGTAACTGAATCGGAGCAGGCTCTGTCAGAGTAACTGTAATTATGTGTCTAATGTTAATACCCACTTCCACGGCTTGCTCTGATTCAGTTACATTTCGATCTTAGGTTATAAAGAATATGCCTTTAGTAGAGCTCACCAGATGTCTTGCTTATTCTAAATAGCTAATATAATACAATAATATTTTTTTTGTTTTATTTTTATTAATAAAATCTACTTTGTTTTAATTTATTTTAGATTATTTTTACACTTTTGAACACTCCTCTATTTTCGTATCTATAAAATTTTAATAAAATCTTATATCACTATCTTTTTTTGGCAGAATGCAAATGCGACCCAAAAGGCTCGAAAATCCGCGCCTGCGACCCAGTAACCGGCCAATGCCAATGCAAACCTCACTACGAAGGCCTCAAATGCGACCGATGCCAAGTAAGCCAAAAAAAAATAATTAAGTTCCCACCCACAAAATTTTTTTTTCAAGCCCGGCTACTCGAAACCGAATTCCGGTTGTTCCCCCTGCGACTGTAACTACAACGGCTCAATTAACCTCAACTGTGACCCTCAAACCGGCTCCTGCTTATGCAAACCCGGAGTCGCTGGTCCAAAATGCGACACTTGCAAAGAGAAACATTACGGAAACATCACGATTGGCTGCAAAGGTATATTTTTCGCCCTTTTTCCTACTAGAATTTTCCAAAAACAAATTTCCAGCTTGCGATCCATGCGAGAAAGAAGGCCATATTTGCCACCCCGAAACCGGAAAATGTGTATGTCCACCCTTGACAACCGGAACCAAGTGCGAACATTGTGTTGCACACGCTTGGGGGCTGGAACCGGGAATTGGATGCAAGGTTTGTTATCATATTTGCGAACATTTCAACAAAATCGATAAATGCACCCATTCACACTAAACACTTTTTGCACGCGACGCGCGTTTCGGTAACGATGTTATCATTTTCTAGTGAAACTTTGAAAATGGTAACATTGATACGCGAGTCGTGTACAAATAAGTGTTTGGTGTATTTGGGTGCATTTTGTGAAATACTGGACACACCAAGGAAATCTAGCAAGGACATTTGGAAAAATTAAAATTCTAGCACTGTGGATGTTCGAAAACCGGAAGTTCGAAACAACAGTGTGACCTTGTTTCTGGAAGATGTACCTGTAAGTTGGGTTTTGAGGGAGAAAAGTGTGATAAGTGCTCTTTTGGGTACTACAATTACCCCAATTGTCACAAATGTGGTTGTGATTTAGCCGGAACAAGACCGGAAGATTGTATGCACAAATTTTGTAAATGTTCGCAAGACGGATGTCGATGCAAGGTAAAATCAAACTCGGCTTTGCCTCGTTGTTAAAATACTTTTCCTTAGGCGAATGTTGAAGGTAGAAATTGTGACAGGTGTAAAAAGGGCACTTTTGGACTTTTAGCACACCATCCAGAGGGTTGTTTAAAATGTTTTTGTTCTAACAGATCGGAGAAATGTTCGATTTCTAATATTTGGGAACCAATTCGGAGTATAAATCTCAAAAAACTTCCAGTGCATGAATGTGTAAGTTTCAATGTTTATAAAATAATTTTTGTTGCAATTAAAAATTTAGGTTAACAAAATTTCCTGTTGGCAACTTCCTGATAAGTTCCACAGTGATCTAATTCGATCGTATGGAGGATATCTGAGATTATCAACAAACGAATCAGGACACTTTAATGTTTACCTAACCGGAAATGCTATAACATTAGAAGGAGTAACTGACAGTTCCGGTTACATAAAAATCCTAGAAACATTTTGGAAACTTAAATCTAACACAAAACTCCCAATTGACTGTCACAAATTTTTATCAAGACCTTGTTTACTGGTCAGTTTACAAAATGTAACTAGAATCCAAATCGAAC
Organism: Tribolium confusum; assembly: GCA_029207805.1. Taxonomy (NCBI): domain Eukaryota; kingdom Metazoa; phylum Arthropoda; class Insecta; order Coleoptera; family Tenebrionidae; genus Tribolium; species Tribolium confusum. Next base: position 8,053,336 of record JALGAY010000004.1, read on the forward strand.
ACAAGCCACCACTTCACGACTTGACGTAATAATGTTTCCAAAATGTTTCAAAAATATTCCTCTAAATCAAAAATTTCAGATTCTACGATGTTGTCATTGACAAAGACACAAATCTTGCCGAACAAACTCAAGAACAATGTGTTTGTCCCAAAAATTACGCATCTTCGTCCTGTCAGGACCCAAACACTGGATTTTTTCGATACTATCCCGAGGAAACCGAACCAGGATACAACTACATCGACAGAATAATTGGTGTTGCCAAACCTTGTCAATGCAATAATCGGTCAAAAATTTGTGATAGAAACACGGGACACTGCCTTGTACGTATATACAATATACAATCGACTGAAATTGGCGTTTTTAGGAGTTAGACAGAGTAATTTAAAAAAAAAACATTTATACAAAGTCAAAATTAACAAATTTAAAAAAAGTTAATTGGTCTAACTCGCAGTATTGCATTTTGAGTAGCTAATTTGGCGTTACAAAATTTTTTTTTTGGTTTTCCAGAACTGTTCAGATGCTACCACAGGCCCCCACTGCGAGTTTTGTGCAGAAGGACACTACAAAGACTCTTCAGGAAAATGTCGTCCGTGTTTATGTCCTTCAGAAAATCAAAATTTCGCCAAAAATTGTACATTCGACGGCAGAAATAATTTCCTCTGCATCTGCAAACGAGGTTATTCAGGCCGCAGGTGCGACAAATGCGAAGAGACATACTGGGGAAACCCCCAAACTGGTGGGAATTGCCAACCTTGTAACTGTAATCCTTACGGCAGCGAAAATTTAAACTGTGATAAAGCAACCGGGGAGTGTAAATGTAAACCAGGCTTTACAGGAGAGAGATGTTCGAAATGTTCGAGTGCGAGGAATGTCATACAAGATGGCGTCTGTATGCGTAAGTTTTTTGTTCTTTTAGAATTTTCGGTTAGTAAAAAATTTTCAGCTTGTGATGAATGCACCCAAATTTTGTTTGGTACAATTGATGAACTTTCGAATAGCTTAAATGACACTTTAGACAGTCTTAAAGATGGTGTTGGACCTCCATGGATTCGTTTGAAAGAGGTTTTGAACCGAAAAAATAACTATTCTTATCAGTTTGACAATTTGGAAAAGACAAAAAAACTAATAGATAATGCTAATATCCCAGAATTAGAAAAACGAGTACAAAAAATTAAACAAAACTTGCCAAAACGGAACGAACTGTTGTCAGAACAAACAAAAATAATAAATAACTTGTCGGATGAGTCTAGAAGATTGTCAAAATCTGTTCAAAAGCTTGATGATAAAATTAATGATTTAATAAAAAGTATAAATGGATTTGGGAAGTCTCATATTGATTTAAATGAGGCTTTGAGTGAAGCTAAAAAAATTTTGGATGAAATTGTTGGTATAGTCAAAGAAGCACCTAATTTTGACTATGACCAGATTTTAAAATCTTGTCAAAAATTATATGACCAGGTTAACCAAATTTATGGCAATGATTTGAATACAACCGAAGTTGAAAAAAAATTAAATGATTTAAAAGACCGGTTATCGAAGTTTAAAAAATTGCTAGAGCATTCTGATCGAATAACTCGAAAAGCTGAGAAGAAAAACGAAAAAAATTTAAAACGAATTCGTGTTTTGAAAGACACAATTGGTCGCATTAATGACCATAATGAAATAACCACTGAAAATATTAAAGCTATTTTGGAAAAAATCAACGCAACGAATGATATTCTCCAAGAAATTTCGGCAATTTCAGAATTTTTGGAAACTCAAAATTTGGAAAACGCCACAAGTGATTTAGAAGACGACGATGTTGAGAACCTCTACGAAATTTTGACTTCCGTCCGCGAACACGTCAAAAAATTACAAAACAAAGTCAAATTTTACAAAGACGTTTTGAATTTCAGTCCTGAGGAGTGGACTAAAATAAACGCAAGTGCCTCCTACGAGAATATAATAAAAGGAATTGAAGAGGCAAGAATCGAGGCAAAGAAAGCACGTGATACCACATTAGAAGCCTTGAAAAAATTGTATCCCTCGAATGACGACTCTCTCCCTGATAAGACTAACCTAGCTGTGGCTTTCTCAGATCGGATCCAAAAACGAGTTCAAAATCTGAAAAACCTAACCGAGGATTTTTCGAAAACTTCAGACGAGTTGGAAGATCTAAAACAGGATATTCTATTCAATGGCAAAAGTAATAACGAATTGAATTCGTTTTTGAGGGACATACAGAAAGATATAAGAAATCAATCCGATATTATTTTGAAACTGAAAAGTGTGAAAAACGAAGCGAGGAATGTATCAACTCTGATTGCTTCAATCGACCAAAGAGTTAAAGATACGAATATTTCATTGCAGTATGAGCTGACCAAAAGTTATTACAATTATTTAAATCTAACATCAGCTGAAGGTAATTGTCATTTACGTAACTAGTTATGAAAAGACTCATTTGCGATATAAAAATTTTTCTCATTCCGTAGAAAAATAAAATTTATTCTCAATAAACTACTTTTCATAACTCGTGATGTAAAACCACATTTTACGTAGCTAGTGATGTAATGAGATTCGTGAAGTAATAAAGCTTTTTAGATGTTGCAAAATTGAGGGAAAAGATTAATCGAACAAGGAAGGAGCTTGAAAATATTAATATTTCGTTAAAGAACACTCCGATTGATGAAAGTAGAGATATAAATGCAAATAAGTTTAAAAGTACGGAAAAAAATTTAGAGGATATTCGAGAACAAATTGCTAAATTGACTAAAGCAATTCAACAAGCAAACGATAAAGCGGAATCGGTAAGTTGCTTTTATAATTAATGAGATGAAAGGGTAATTAATGAGATGAAATCGATTGTGAGGGCGTAGCCCGAGTATGTTTTAGCCTACGCGTGATGTATACAAAATTTTATCTACGGCTGCTCATAATTTGAATTTATTTATAACTAAGTTACGTAATAAGTTTATTACATTAGTTAGCTGATATTAAGCTACAGCTAACTAGATTATTAGTGGCGGCTAGTGGATCTTGATATATCTGTTTTGATACAAAAAGCTATAAATAAAATATTTTCTGTTGATTCCAATTTTTGTAAAATGGCTCTTATTGTCACACCCAGTTTTGTATAAAATAAGAATTGCGAATTTAAGCCCTGAGGAAGCTTTAAAAACATCATAAAGCGAAACGTCGGCAAAAATTCAGTATGCCAGTCCGGCCCTAAATTATGTAAAAATATCTAGTTTTAAGTTAAACCAGAGGGTTTTAATAAGGTCTTTTTTTCTCAAAACAAATTTTTGCTACATATTTCGGCTATTTTTGTTGATTGTGGCCATCTTCAGGCATTGTTTAAATAATTTCTTTAGCTTAGCTGTTCTTCCGTCATTACGCTATTTGTACGCGAAGCTGGTCGATTATAAAATGGGGAATAGACAGCTTAGTTAGAGCAATTATTGAATAAATACCTGAAGATGGCCGTAATCAATGAAATTGGCCGAAACATGTAGCAAACATTTTAGAGAAAAAGATGTTAATCTTGTGTATAACAAGTGATAATTCTAACACTCGTAGAAAAAAACTTTTTCTTAACACTTTTAAAGAAATTTTGAATATAAATGATTTTTAGGTCGATTACGGGATTAATATAACAGAATGTGAGAGATACTACAAAGTTCAGAACGACATCTTCCGATCACTAAAAATTCGTTTTAAATGCAAAATCTGTACTTTATTCGAGCTTTCCAATTCTAAAAATAATAAAATTGGTTTGCATTATGCTAACGGTAGCATAACTATTTGGTGGAATAATCAAAGACGGGTTATAAAAAGTAGCGATAGGGTGTCACTCCAAAGGTAAAAATTTTAACTTAATAAGAAGAAAATTACTAAAAAAAATTTACACAGGGCAGGTTCAAATTTTCTCGAAATTGAGACGGATAAAGCCACCGGATCGTTACGAAACATTGAACCATTTTACATCGAGAATGACCATAGACTAAAAATCGGAAATTTGCAAAATTCAAGTGATGCAACAATTAATAAAATAATTCTAAACGGACAAACTCTTGGTCTTTGGAAATTCTCTGAATCCCATGGAAAGTGTCTTGGATTTGTCCAAAATACCAGCAATGATGGTCTCGAGGATGTTTTCTTTGGGGGTAACGGCTACCGCCATATTCTACAATCCTCCGTTGCGGATTTATCTCCAACCAAAGTGAATTTTAAATTTTATTTCCAAACATTTGATGAGAATAGTCTACTATTTGTGGCTCAAGACACAAGCAATCCTTCTGCTTTCATTGCTCTTAATCTTAAAGACGGAAAAATTCAATTAAAAGTACGACATGTTGATGGTTCTGAAGTGAGTTTGACTTCATGGAAGAAATACAATAATGGAAATGATACAACAGTTGAAGTAACAATGGTGTACGATAGAAGAAACGAAAAACAAACATATTCTTTAGAAATTTTGATGCCACAAGCAGCAGAACCAGCAATACATAAAAATAAGGATCTAGCAAGAGCACATGTTTATAAAATTAAAAAATCTGATATTTTTATTGGGGGAGTTTCAAGTGCTTTCAAAAATGGTATCCCAATTGATACAACTCCATTTTTAGGAATTCTTAAAGTGACCAGTGAGAAGCTAGTAGTGACAAATCAGAATTCCTTCTCTCACAACATAGAACCTCGACACAATAATGTAAGCAAATTTTGATTTTTTGTCTTTTTTTTGAGTTTGTTTTTTAGTTGAAACTGATCAAGAGTTGGTTTTCTGGTAACGGTTTTGTCAATCTTGAAATTAACTCCGATTTTAGAAATTTTGCTTTTCACTTTAGACCTGTTTACGTCGAGAACCACTTCATTTTGAATATCGACAAAAAAATTGATATTTATTTAGACAACGCTCGGTTAATTTTCAAAAATTTAAACACAGAGTTAGTTTTTGATTCAATCTGTGTAAATGGTAGCTATTTCGTAAATATGAACTCAACAAGTGTCAGTCTAAATGGCGTTGAAAAACAGTGGAATTTAGATTTTTCAAAAATCCAAACTATCTATTTAGGAGCATATGAAAATAACGTCCGTCGGAACTTTACTGGAAGTATCAGAGATATTTTTGTTGACGATCGGTAAGTACTGTGTTTTATTTGAAAACTCGGCTACGCCTCGTTTTCCAGCTCTCAGACGTTCAACTCAAAAACAGTTAAATCATTTGAAAAGGCCCTTATCGGCCGAGATTACTCAACAACTCTCCAAACAAAAAGCGAATGTATTAAAGAAATGCAAAATACTGAACGGTATTTCCGAATTCCGGACTACAAAACCGAACCTCAAGCTTTTAAATTTGGTGATAAAGTAAACAGTTTTGTTTTGATAAAGAACTCGTTTCATGGAAAAAAATTCGTGATGGAGTTTCAATTTCGGACATTTTATCCCAACGGACTTCTCTTCTTAGCACATGTAAGTATAAAAAAAACGTAGAGAGATAAGAAAGACTTCTTAAGTCCTCAAAATACAAAGAAGCATAAAAAAAATTACGGTTACTGCATTTTTTTAAACGCAAGTTGCATATTCTACACCAATTACATAAATCCACCTACCAAGTTATCCTGATCTGCTTTCATAAGCTCAGTTTTTTTTGTCAGAAGATCTTATTTTCATTGCTGAATACCTGGTGGAGTCCCTGCTCGGGTGCCAAAAAAAATTAAAATATTTTATTTAACAAAAACACAATACAAAACAATATTTTTAAACTACTACGTACACGTTATTTACAAATCTAATGGCTATTATTACTGTCAATGTTCTTGGGAGTCCGACTCGGAGCGGGATATATTGCCAGCTACCTCGCAGAGGTTACTATTTCCCGGTTACGAAGAGGAAATAGGCTTTCCTTACAGCTATTTTCTCGTGGTATATGGATGGATGGACCTAAGAATCATATACACACGCTTTTGGTAAACTGTTCTGCCGATCCTCGCTGCTGAATAGAATGAGCAGAAGAGTTTCCTAGAGGTCTTGTTTCGTTTTGTTCAGCCACGATTGTAAAATTTTATGAAGACGCTAAAAACTTGAAACTGGGGACTTAATTACACGGATTAAAAAGACTTCTTCTTATCAAATTTGTTTCTGCTTGACATAGCAAAATGATGTCCTTGGCCATTTTGTATCTTTTAGTCTGTTTTTTGAAATCTTAATTGTATAAAATTCTTTTCGAATGATTATGGTATGTATAATTGAATAATTAACCGCGGCTGAAATTATCAGCTTTTAGTGATCATCATGTCACCTGACTGATTGTATTGGTCACCCGCTATATCCTACGAGAACGAAACCAACGGGTCTAGAAGAAGTAACAGTATTTTACCCCAGACTGTTGCTTGTTAGGCATCGTGACATTCTGATTATTCTGAATCTGGATCAGGGCGGGATATATTGCCAGCTACTTCGTGAAAGCGGAGTCGATGCAGATCTGTGACCACCTTCATATTTGTTATTAGACCAGATCCAACTGACGTTCTTGGGAAATATGTTTTTACGGATGTACTGGCTTTTGTACTTTTCAGTGGGGACACAGGGACTGACGCGATGAGTCTCATTTTTATTTCGGAATACTTGGATTGTCTTTTCTCTGAAGTCCCTGCTTGTGTGCCAAAATTAGTGATGGTATTTCGGAAGGTTGGCGAATCCCCTATTCAGATTTTTTTCCGAAAATCGGTTTATGAGTTTATTCAAAAAAATAAAAGTGGTTTTCCTAATCTACAGGAGATCTAAGCGGGATATATTGCACGCTACCTCGAGGAGTGGATTCTATGCAGTTAACTACTTTCGGATATGCTAAGAGGCTTGCTTCAAAGTGGCCTCGGATATGTCAGAGGAATTTTCCTTCTTGTGGTGTATGTTCATATAAAACCATCCAGTGTGGGTACTGTTACATGTCATAATTATAAACTGTAGTAGTCGGTTAGGATTGCAACTCGAAGCTAGGCGGGATTAGAAATTTTATTCTAGGATTAATCTGCTTCAATTTTACAGAATTGAAGTGACACTTTGTAACCCGCTGATGGCGATTAAAGCTACAATAGCAGATATCGTAAAATAAGTTATCTTAAGGAAAGAATCGATTTTATACTTGGTCCTTGACCTAGAATTGCATATTTGAAATCCTTCTTGGTTTGCTGTTTCCTGAAGCTCTCAGAACACTTCGCGAATTACTTGGAGACCACTTAACTTCCTGACAGAAGAAGATTTACTGAATCTTACTCTACCCTGGCATAAGCCTAACCTAACTCGAATTTATATGTCACTATAATCGCCTATAATCCGCTCAATTGCGTTATTTCTAGAACCGCACTTTTTCCTTTACCTTCTCAAAATATTTAGCGTTTATTTTGATTAAAACCGCGGCTTAAATTTCTAGCTTTTGCAAGATATTTTTGGAGCGATTTCGAGAGTTGTTGTTCCCTTCGTGGAAGTCCAAAGAACGAAAAATGGCTCTTCTTTCCATGACGTGCATGTGTATACAGGGTGGCATAATAATAATAAATATAACAGCACCTGCACCTCGGAGATTGCAGGGGGGATTGCGTAGGAATGTGTCTACATCTCCTATTCTTCAATGAAAAACAAAAAAAACTAATTATCTAATGAGTAAAGCTGCCGCCATAAATCACTTGCAACTGCTTTATTGAGTATTTGCGTTAACTGTAATAATATTTACGCTTCTATTTATTGGAAGTTCTTGAAAAATTAGTTTCTTTTTTATCTGAATACTTATAAAGTTCCGTCTTTTAGTCAGTGCACAAAAGTGTAACTTTCTACACGGCTTTGGAAATCTATGGAGGTGATATAAGATTATGGGTGCAAGGCCACAAACCGAAAAAATCAAACATGTCAAATCGACTTAATGACGGATCCTGGCACCACGTCCTTGTTGAGCAAATTTTAGGTAAAAAAAGATGGCGGATAATTGTGAAAGTTGACAAAAAATGGAAAGTTAAGGACCGGACTCAGCGGAATAATTTTAATGGGGATTTGTATGTTGGTGGTATTTCGAGTAGTTCAGACGTTCACAGAAAATTGGTATTACTCCTGAAATTCTGTTTGTTTTTTGCTAAATTTCAGTTTTCAGAGGAACGAACTACTGCCGTTTAGAGGCTGCATCCGGTCTTTGAAAATCAACAAAAATTTACAAGTCGTTAAAAATAATAATAATGTTTATTATAATAACATCGGACAGTGTTTCCAAAACGTCGAAGAAGGCGCGTACTTTGGAGCTGACGCTTATGCCATCTACAGTGAGTCAAAAAAAAAAAAATCAGGCGGGGAATTACGTTTTGCTTTTTAGAGTACGGTTTCAAAGTTAACAAACATCTAGAATTGGGATTTGAATTTAAGACTGGAGAGCCCAATGGTATTCTATTGAGCGTTTCAAATCCCGGGAACAGTCCAGCTTTATCTGTTGAATTACAAAATGGCGCTGTAGTGATGACAATAGATATGGGAAATGGCGTCATTTCTAAAGTTACAAATAGCCCACATTCGGACTCAACACTTGCCAATAACGAATGGCATAACTTAACAGCGTTATATTCGAGTTTTGAACTGACTGTAAATGTTGATGGAGTAAGGAAAAGTTGGGTTCAATCAGATGTAAATTCGATGGTTGATGAAATTGAAGCGCCACTATATGTCGGGGGTTTACCGAGTAAGATTTTATTATGTATTTAATTACATTTGACATGACTTCATATCACATAAAGTTAATAAATATTTAATAAATATACAAGGTAAGTCTGTTAAAACTGTTTCTTAAATTTTCTCAAAAACTAGTTATCAGCCCGACTTCAGGATTTGCCATTAAAAACTTTGTTTTTTTCTCTAGGCATGCGATTTTTTTCAGATTTTTTCTGATAATACTTCTAATGAATATTAATTAATATTAATTCGTTAAAAAAATATAAAAGTTACATTATTTCTAATGTCATTCTAGATGATACGATGTTGAAATATTGCTTTGTGAAAAAAATATTTTAAAAAAATTGTAGATAACCGAAAAAATAATGTTTATTCATTTGTAAGGGTTATTTTGAAGCAACATTGCCGTTACTTGACAATGGACTTAATAACCTACCCTTTAGCTTCTTTTTCCAACCCACTTTCTTGGAAAAATGGCGTTTTTACTCAATGTTTTGAGTAAAAATTTTTACTGAAAATTGGAGTTGATTGGTTTTCACCATTTTTTTTACTATGTAAGTAAATATTGTCCTAAATCGACAAAAAATAAACAAATTAATCTTTTTTATTTTTTTTTTTAATTTTTCTTCATTAAATAATACCCCATTACTCTAAAGACAGTGGATGGGACAAAGAAGCTGAAGGGTAGATGTCCAACCTATTGTCGAGTAACGTGTTGAGTAAAGTAGGTCTTACAAAATGAATAAACTTTATTATTTTTTGCTGTTATCTAGAAGTTTTTTCAAATATTTTTTTTAGAAAACAATATTTCAACATTTTGTCATTTAGAATGACATTAGAAATAATGTACAATTTATATTTCTTTTCAACGAATTATGTAATATTAAATTATTAATGTTCATTAGAAAGAATATTAGAAAAATTCTGAAAAAATTCACATGCGTAGAGAAAAGAATAAAGTTTTTAATGGGAAACCCTGAAGTCAGTATGATTACTAGTTTTTGAGAAAAGTTAAGAAATACTTTTAGCAGACTCACACTATGCAGGATGATTTTTTTATGTTTCCGCTCGAAACTCTAAGAATAGGCAACACATTATACTTTGAAAAATTTATTTTCAAAATTGAGGTCTTTAGAGTTGTGAATTAATGTCAATATTGTTGATATAGCTCTAACAGTGCTTTCAGAGTCAATTTATTTGGATCATTTGTTGCCACATTATTTAATTAATTAACTAACTTTTCGTTTGTATAACGTGTTGCCTATCTTTAGAGTTTCGGGCGGGAACAGATAAAAAATCACCCTGTATATTTATAGACAAATAATAATTTAATCTGATAGCTATAGCTAGACTTATCTTAACTTTTCATACGATTGTGTTTCTATCACAATGGAATTAACCATACGATTTTTTTTTATTAAATTGATTCATATTCGAATTGTTACGAAAAATCTGGTTGTTTTGTTTTGTTGTGTGATAAAATTTACCTGGGATGAAGTCGTGGCCAACGACCTCAAGTTATAATAATTTATTTATTTATTTATTTTAGTTAACGCACCCAGTGGGACATTGAAAATTAAAGAAAATTTTAAAGGATGTATACGAAAATTTAAAATTGGGGATACAATTATGGACTGGACAGACATGAAAGAACTGAATAATGTACAAATTAATTCGTGTCTTGTTTAGTTAAGTTTTACAATTAGGATAATTTTTACACTAGCGAGTATTTTTAAAAAAGAGTATTATTATTTATTATTGTAAAAAATGCCTGAACTGTAAATACCTGATATGTATTTTGTACATATTTTTTATTTAATTATTTTATTTCCTTGCATGCCATATTATTATTTAGTGGTAGAAAAATTGTACGTGTATGAGTAAACTATTTGTAAATAAATTGTTTGATGCAAAATAAAAAATAAACAAATAATTTGTACTGATTTATTATTATTATTAGAGAAGTAAAAGCAACTTTACACAGTACTATAGGATGCAGACATTTTATATGTTATCCGCAACGTTCTGAAGGACAAACAAAATGAAGTTAGCTAGAGTTGTTAGCTAGGTTTTATATTAAATTCTAAAAACAACGCCATAATTATCAAAAATTTAAAATTGTAGCACGACAACAACTCAAATCATAAAAGCCGCTTTGTGGTTTTGTCATGTTGTCCCTGTAGGTAGCTGGTGCCGGTCACGTGATGCTCACAACTAGCTAACTTCACTCCAGAGTATTGCGGGTTGCATATAAAATGCCCGAACCAAAGAGTAGGGATTTATAAAGAGGCGACACTTCGAGCGGCTCCTTTGATCTTTTTAAACACAATTCTATGACCTTCAAACGTTCGTCCCTTTAAATTGGGTTGGTGCATGCGCACGAAATTTGAAATACTCAAGTGAAAATTAACAAGAAACACGATACACCAACCACTTTATCCTCGTCACGTGCTTCTCGACAAATCAGAAGTGAAGCTGCGACGACTCTAACCGAGTTGAACCTAACAGAAACGACTGTCCCTTTAAATTGGGTTGTTAGGGTATCTCTCTCTAAAATTTGCTTTCTTGTCTGACTGTCGCCTCTTTGTAAATCACTACTCTTTGCCCGAACCTAAAAATTTTGTATACAAACGACAAAAATTTTAAAAAATACGTAAATTAGTTATCAATGGTCAAAAAATTTGCAACAAGATTGACTTATAGTAGAAAATGAGTGATTCTAATTTTTACTTATTACACCACTTGTGGTAAAATGAAACATTATGTCCACTCGTGAATAATGATTGTATATTCAATTTGGTCGACTGCTTTTTCGACCATTTGTGTATTTGGTATGTATTCAAATGGTATTCAAGATGACAAGATGGCAGTTTGTTTGAAACAGCGTCACCTACTTATTTACATTTATTTTTTACAATTTATCGAATTACAATAATAAAACTAATAATTACAGTGTAAAATCTGTTTTCGAAAATTACACAAATCTATAGATCTAGTAATTCTGCATGAAGTAAAACTTTTTATGTTTTGTTATAATTGATTTTTTAGGTTAGGTTCATATTTGATAGTTTGGTAAACAAAATGTCAGAACAGGGTCAGTTTAATTCAAATAATTCTCAAGAAGGGAATACTTCATCCTCACATAAAGCTGACCATACCAACCAGTCACATAATACTGCTGCTTCTAGTAAACCCCAACCTTCATTACCACAAACAAATGTACAAAAAATACAACAGAAGAAACAGGCCGTTTTGGCTTTCCCATATAATAAAAAGCTCCTCAAGCTTGCTATTTACTCAAAATGTCAGGTAAGTAAATCAGTAAAAAAGTATTCAAGTGGGGATAGGTGCAAGAAATGAAGTGAAAAAGAAAACATATTTTTGTGGGTTTTTTTGATAACCTTTTTTATATGTCTTTGTTATCAAATTTTAATACAAGTAACAAAGACAGACTTATAACAGACCAATAATCTCTCTTAATTTATGCAAAAGCTGTGTGTAAAAAAATACACAAAGATGAGATTTTTTGTGGTTTGAATTTCAGTTATAAGAAATCCTAAAATTTCATAATAAAAACGTGTGTTTTACTTTTGGTACAAGTTTACCACTTTACAAAGTTTTGTTTAATGTAATATTAAATATAAATTGAGTTTTTCTCTACAATTTTGTGTTTAGGCTTGTGGACACTTAAACCACAAATTAATTATCGGTATTTGAGCTAAATAAGTATTTTTTTTTGTATATTACCTTGCAAAAACGCCAAAAGAATCTTTAAACACAGAAAACACAACAAAATTTCTTTGCCAAATCTTGAATACTTGAATTTTGCACATCGGCCATTTTGTTAAGTACTACCAACTTAAATTATTTACGGAAGTCATAAAAAATTTTTTTTTATATAATATGGGTTAAGAAATTTTATGTTTTCTGTTAATATTTGTAAATTTTGTGATTGAAAGAAACTCTTTTCGAAATTTTATGTAATATGATCTCTGTAATACACGTACGAATCTCTAGAATTTTAATCAACTTAAAGTTTATTACAAAATGAATGTCATCGCAATAGTAAAAGGTGTTCATTTAAAAAAGTTGTCAAGAGTGCTATGAGATTCTAAGTGCTAAGAGTGCACTGTAACTATGAAAAACAGTATAAATAAATAAATTATTTTTGAGTATGTGTTTACAAGTTTTATTTTCGTGTTCAGTTTTTGTTCATTCAAAGTTTCAGTTTTGTTTGTTATTCGGTTTATTTAATTATTATTTTTTCGCGATGACTAATTAGTAATTACACTTCAGTACACAAAGAGTGTTTAGTCGAAATATACTTTCGAAGTGGTAGAAAGGTTGAAGGTGAGTGGATCTATTCGATGGTACACAGAACAAGGTCAGAAGAGGACTCAGTGATTTTGTTCACAGGATGTTAACACTTTGAAATCTACAAATATTGCACTGGAAATGTTTTCCCATACGACTTAATGAATAATTATTTACAAAATGTTTTAGAAATTACTGATTTTATAAAATATTTCATGAAATAGATTTTGGATCACTAAACCGACATAATGTGACAATTTCTGACAACTACCACTGACAATACTTCAAAATGTTTTTGTTTCGTCATATCACTCCTGCCAACTTTTTTAAACAAACACTTCTTATAACAAATTAATGCTACAAAAGCAGCATTAGAAAAATCAGATTAATTTGTCAAAGTCAAAGAAAAAATGGGGTTACACCAAATTAAAAATAATACAAAGTGAAGTTAGCTAGTTGTGAGTATCACGTGACTAGCATTAGCGCAACATTACGTAAAATGGACATAACCATAAAGAGGCTTTGTTGATTTCAGTTGATTCCACTGTTATCTTGTTCCAATTTTGATTATTGTGGCGTTGTTTCTAGTATGGTTTTTAGTTTGGTATAAACAAAAAGTTTGAGTTGATTTTAATACATAACCTAGCTCATGATTAGCTAACTTCACTTTGTTCTCCAGAATTATGCAATGGATTATATAACAAATGTCTGAGCCTTTTACAGTATTCTATACCAAATTATAACAGTACAAACAGTTTATCGATAATATCAAATAATATCGTACAAACACCGTTGAAAAAAAAAATGTGAAAACACCATTAATTCTCGCCAAATTTAAATGTAACAATTTTAAAATCAATTAGTAGAAACAGTGTTGCCAACTTGAATTTTCACAGCCTTTTGCGATAACATTCTTTTTGAAATGCGCTTTAGCTTCAGTGGCGGCTCCTTGATTTTGAAATTTCTGTACTTTCATAATAACAAAACATGGAACCTAAATTGTGTTGGAAAAAGTGACTAATGGTCTTATACTCTGTTTTAAAAAAACAGAAATTAATTTTTTATAAAAATTACTGGATTTTTTTAAGTATTTTTTATACTGGGTGTAAACGAAACTAGGTTCACTCTCTAGGTTCGTTATAAACTGCTATTTTTAATTACCACGTTTATATCGAAGACGTTCAATCTGATTGAAGCTGATAGCTACAATATGCGGCACATGTGTGAAAAATTTTAATCTTACTGTTTATATTGTGTAGGTTAAGCTAACTTATGTTGATCGGATTTAAGGGTTTAATTGTGATACCTCCCAAAAAAATAAAAAAATGTTATCAGCTAATTTATTAATTTTTTTGTTGGTGGCTCTGATTAAGGCAATATTTAGTCTAAAAAGAACATATTTTCTATAAAAAAAACTTTTAATACGACCAGCATTTTGAGAACAATGCTGTTATCATCCTCAACTGAAAATTATAAACAGATTTTTTAACGCAACCTGGAAAATCTTTATCAATTTATTATCTATAAACCTAGTAAGACGCTTAGAAGAAACAAAAAAAATTGTAAAATGAAAAAACTTACGAAAATGCCTAAATAAAATTTGCTGGAATTACGAAATAAAATTATAGAAAGGAGTATTCACTCACTGGCTTAAACTCATACAAATATAGAAGAGAGGGACCGCATCAGCTGCTATGAATTACATTTAAAATTTTAAAAATTGTAAATTTCTATAAAAAAAATACAGTAATAATGACTTGAGATATACGACTAGGGGTTGAGCCAACTAACTTACAACAACTGCCGACTAGTTGGCCAATTTTTGAGTGTTGTAGCAGTCCTGTAATTAATAAGTTTACCTTATTACCCCCCTGTTACAAACAGAAAGGAAAACTTATTTCAGTCATGGAATAGTATATTAAAAAACGAGTTTCATAAAGTCAGTTTTGTAAAATTTATTATATAATAGAATTATATAATTTAAATTTTAAATTTAAACTGACTAGTGTAATTTTTGGCGACTACTCGCCGGCTACTTACCGACTAGAAATGTGGCTGAATAATCGGCAAATCCGAGAGTCTAGTGACGACGGTGACTAGTATCTCTATAATAATTATAATAAAAAACTGAAACGTACTGGAAAGTGGAAAATTTGCGCAGCTCTGGCTTTATTTGAAAACACTGCGCAAACGGTCAAAACTGCAAAAAATTCTTAACGAAAAGAGTTGTAGAGAATTAAATTTTGTATAATAAGTCCGTGAGGCGCTTTCAGTTTTCAAAGCACGTTTTATATAAAGACATATATACAATAAAGAGTTGCTGAAGACATCTGGAAAACCTGAAAATGTCAGTGAATTTAATTCTGTCAGGTTGTTGGGTACCCTGTAATTTTCACTTAAGGATGACAATATTGTTCGGCACACTAAAAAGATCTAACATGATTTAACCACTAACTTCCTGTATTTACGATGTTCACTTTTTTATACAGTTTGTATTTTTATCAGAGCGATGGTTGTCCTTGCGTTGGTTGGAAAAAAACAGATCCAAACATGCAAGAACCTACATTTACCGATCTTTGTCGTTGCGAGCACCCTTTAGGTACAAACTCGTCCTTAAATTTCTAAAAACTAACTTAGTCCTATTTTAGAAAAACACATTTCGCATGTACGTAGCAAAACTGAAGACGAAATCAATCGTCTTTTACGAATGGTTGTCGATATTGACAATTTAGGTACAGAAATGAGTCGCGAAGAGAACCAAGATACGAAAAAGGTCTACACTTACTTATTTCATGTTTTACGAAATTGTATTCTAACTTTTAATACTCCAATCGTTCAAAGTTCCCTCGGCCAGCCTCCCTTTGAAAAGCCCTCAATTGAACACGCCATATCAAATCTCTTAACTTACAAATTCTCCCATTTGGCTCAACAAGAATGGAAGGCTGTATCTGAAGTGAAACGGATTCTTCTTCATTGCTTAAATACATGGGCCTTACCGAATCCGAGTAATCAGAAACATATTGTAAGTCCAGAAGAAGCCACGATTTATAAAATGGAACACATGAGATGGCTTGTATTCTGCAATGCGCCTACATTTTGTGACTCCTTTCAACATTATGATACTACTGCAGTATTTGGCCGAACTTTACTTCGAGCTATTTTCAAATATATGAGAAAACAAATCATGGATCAGTTTAATCGAGAAAGAGATAAAATGCCCCAGGAACGTCGCGTTATGATGCTTACACATTTTCCTCTATTTTTTAATCAATTAGAAGAAGAGATTTATGCACAGGATTCGCCGATTTGGGATGTGGACTTCAAGCCAGGACCCGGTTTCCAAAATATGCTCGATTCGGGGAAAAATAAATGTATGTTCGACGTTTTGGGTGGTTATAACACTTATAGCACTCGGGCTTCGCCTTCTTTCATTTCTCTCTCTCTTTTTATATATAATGTACTGTTTTTGTAGCTATTGCGAAGCGACTTGCGACTGAATCACCCGACAAATCAAGGACAACTGAAACTAAAAAGAAAAGACTGGCTCAGGATGAACAATTTGAGGATATTCCATTGGATACAGTTGCACAAATTATTGCAACAATTGATGATCCGAATTACATGACTGGACCTGACGTAAATATTGAAATTTTCCTTGATTTTATTTTTCTCTTTAGTTGATTTTTTCGGAAAATGCGCCTGCAACTGATGAGGCTCCTAAACTTGAAGAGAAGCGAAAAGTTATTGAAATGCATGTGATTGGGAATAGTCTAACCGAAACTGTATCAAAGGAAACCATGCTTTGGTTTATCGGACTTCAAAATGTTTTTTCGCATCAATTACCTCGAATGCCCATCGAATATATCACTCAGCTGTTATTTGATCCGTAAGTACATTTTCTTTTTATAGATCAGTTTCAGTTGTGCTAAAACTTTGAAACCGGTCTACAGCTTCCTGGTGTCTTCAATTGAAATACTGGCTGTAGTAAAATTTGTTGAAATAAATTTTCAGAAAACACCGCACCATCGCCCTAATAAAAGAAAATCGACCAATTGGTGGCATTTGTTTCCGGCCTTTTGACACTCAAGGCTTCACTGAAATAGTTTTTTGTGCTGTAACATTCAGTGAACAAATCAAAGGTTACGGAACACATCTTATGAACCATTTAAAGGATTACCACATTCGTAAAGGCATTCTTCATTTTTTGACGTTTGCTGACGAGAATGCTATTGGTTATTTCGAACGTCAAGGCTTTTCCAAAGACATAAAACTGAATAGATCGATTTATCAAGGTTATATTAAAGATTACGAAGGTGCAACACTTATGCATTGCGAGCTAAATCCGAAAATAATCTATACAGAATTTACTTCAGTCGTTAGAAGACAAAAGAAATTTGTAAAACAATTGATTTATCAGCAGCAAAGAACTGTATCAAAGGTTCATCCAGGATTGACATTTTTCAAAGAGGGAGTGAAAAATATACCGATTGAGTCAATTCCGGGATTACAGGAAACAGGATGGAAACCTGCAGCTAGAGCTACTAGAGGGGCTCAACAATTAGAAGAGTCACAAGATGTTGATGTGTTGTCTGATATGCTGAAAACTGTGCTACAAGCTGTTAAAAGTCATGACGATTCGTGGCCTTTTAGATTGCCAGTTGATAAAAATGAGGTGCCGGATTATTACGACCATATCAAGTATCCTATGGGTGAGTTCCAACTTGAGGTACTAGATGTCGTTTTGATAAGTGTTTTTCTGTTCTAATCTAACATCTGTCTCACGTGGTCGTCGACTGCTAGATCAGCTTATCCTCATCTGTCATAAACCATAAATTAAAAAAAAAGACACAATGAGTTAAGAACAAAATTTTAATCACTGAGGTATTGAAGTTATACGTTTGAGGTCATTGACCGTGCGTCAGGATAGATGTATTATTTGTTAAGTTTGTGTAGTTTGTTATATACGAGTATGTTTTACATGGTTTGATGGAGCTACCACGAGATTTACAATGAGATGCAGTCGGAGCGTAGTTTCTGAACTTGTTTGTGAGATTTTATGAGAAATCGGGATAAGCTGGTAGAATCATAAAGTATCAAAATGACATTTAGGTCTAATTTGGTCTTGGTTTTTGTCAAACGATTGTTTTTAGATTTGAAAACAATGGCGGACCGGCTGAAGTCTGGGTATTACGTTTCGAGGAGGCTGTTTATAGCAGATATGATGCGAATTTTCAGGAATTGTAAGATTTACAATTCGCCTGAAACGGAGTATTATCAGTGCGCTGTAAATCTACAGCAGTACTTTCAGACAAAAATGAGGGAAGTGGGATTGTGGGATAAATAAACTGTTGTATTAAGAGAAAACCAATATATTAAGTGTTTTATACATTACATAATAAAACGAGTATGAATAATAAAAATGACTAGTAAAATTGATACTGGATTTAATCAAAAAAATGTATTAAATAAACTATATTTTAAAAAATATGCAAAGAATATTAACGAATCTGGTGGCAAAAAATCTCGTTGATATTCTTCGCCCTAACAACAGCTGCACCCAAAAGTCTAATAGCCACCCATTACGCAATAAATAAATAACATTAGTAATAAGATAAAAAGTCGGCGATAAATACCTTGTAACCGAGATTCAAATTAGTTTGTCTAAGAGTTTTCTAAATTACATATTACAAGTTTTATTAATACAACAATTTTAAATACATACAAAATACTCATCAAGATCACTCTTACTGTCCATCTAATAAACAATAACAAACTCAACTGGATTTCAGATAAATGTAACGGGTTTTTTGTGCAAACAGGAATATTTCTATAATTAATTTCAAGTCGTGCGACTAGAAAACGAGTAACAAATTACTTAATGCTAAATACTGCACTCATCGCTATCTGTTGATAACTCTTCAGGATCATCACCGTCTAATACTACATCAAGATTTTGAGAAAGAACGTCATCGTCTCCTCCTTCATCGAATGAGCTGGAAATTTACAAAATTAAATAACAAATTTCAAAAAAACTAAATCTCAGGGCCCAATTTCATGTTAAATTTGCACTTGGTACATCCTTGTATCCGCTATAACTATTAAAAATAAAGCGTTGTGAGTGTGCAGGTTTTTAACTTGAAATCTGAGGCTTCAGCGTTATAGAATGAGAGCTCAAAAATCTTAATTCGGGTCGCCATAAAATTAAGAATTTTTTCGCTCGTGTGTTATATTATGTAATATAGAAATTTATGATGATGTAGCTTCATTAATCCTTTCTGTGAGTCAGTTAAGCGTCCCTCGATATAAAACATGCGTTAGAATTTTTAAATCATGCGGCTTCAGGAAATTTTAAGCAGTTGGTATTAGTCTGGCGCTTGAAAATAAAACTTCTTACCCTGTCAAAGCCACAATCGTACTCCCTAAATACAAGCATAATATCAATAAAAGAACTAACACAAATCACCAATTCCCGTTGTAAGTCAAAAAAATATTTCTTATACTCACAGACTGTCTTGTTGGTCGTTTCCGCCTTCTTCAGCGACCAACAATTCGTATTCTTCTGCCGCGTATCGGTCCCAGTCGGACATCTGGAAAAAAAATTGGGAGTCATCTCAGTCGAACTTACTTCAGTCTAGCCAACCGCAATTTTTTTAAATGTTACGTCATGTATAACGATTTTTATGGTATATTTATCCCGACTCATCACAAAGGACGCTCAATAAGCGGTTACAATTTAGGTCGGGATTGAGAATGAATCAGATCTAAGTATTTTGTCGACTTGCAGTTTTCAAGGTTACAATTACGATTTTGATGTCAAATTTGAGAAATTCAAAATGGCGAAATTAACATGGTCGGCCATAGAAGTATAGTGTAATGGTAATATTGCAAAATATTTGACAAAATCGCCCGAAATTACACACTTATCGTTTGACGAAATCCCTGATTGCGATTTTGTAATAAATATTAAAAAAATAACATGGCGGATCTAACATGGCCGACCATAAAGATAAAAAGTAAATATTTCAGACAATATTCGACAAAATTATGCGAAACTTCAGTGTTAAATCACTGATAACGATGTTGTAAAAAATGAAATTCAAATTGGTAAAACCAGCTCTAAAAATAAATCAAACAGATTATTTTTTATTAACCTGGATAACACTTCGCTATAGATTTAACAGTTTCATGTTAACTTGTACATGTACAACATGTGTCCGAAATATTAATATTTTTATCTTTACAGTTGGCCATTTTAGACCTATCATTTTGATTTTTACATTTCACATGACAACACCGTTATCAGTGATTGGCTAAATAAACTGTTTCATAATTATTTTGTTCAATATTTCTAAAATATTAGCGATTTTATCTTTAATCCATCCGTATCACATCTACCATTTTGATTTTTATATTTTTTTATAAAAAAATCGTGATCACTAATCTGAAAAACCGCAAAATGTTCAGTTTCTTATTATTATTTTGTCCAAAATTGTTTCAAATTTTAAATGAACATTTTTATCTTTATAGTCAGCCCTAATTACTCGGTCTGCCATTTTGAATTTTTTAATATTAATTACAAAGTCGTAATCAGTGTTTTCATCAACAGGTAAGTGAAAAGTTACCCGAATTCATTAATTTTGTTAGTAACAAATTTGAAAAAATTCAGTGACCATATTTTTTATCATTTCTGATCCTTAGACCTTAAGTAACCTTTTTTTTTCTTAAAAAAATTAATTAGTCTAACTTGCAAATGTAAAATAATGTATTAGGTACTACTGTCGAAGATATTTTCTTAGCCACCCGTTATAATGCGCTTTTAAAATGACACAAGAGAAGTAACTGCGTGGTTACACAACTATTTTGAGAGCAACTGGGCTATCGCGCTCTCCTAATTTAATAAGAGCATGGATTTCGCGGTTTGCGGAACGCTCAAAAATGCGTATAACTTGTGGTGTGTTTACAATATAACTCACCTCTTGTCCATCGATATCGTGGTCTCTCTGCGAGGCAAACGGATCTCTTTGTTCGTGATCCAAATATTTCTCCAAATTGAAGAAGGTATCGAAGAAAATAGGCGTCATTCTACACTTTTTTAAGTCACTTAAGGCAATTTTCCCTGGAATTTTCGGTTTTACCATATCTAACATTTGACACAAACAGTCCTGCAACAGTTTTATTACTACAAAAAAATATTTTGGGGTTTGGTAAATTACTTGGAAAGGCAAAGTTTCAATTCCTATCGCTTCCATTCTTTGCATTTGCTCCTCGTAAAAATACTCTAATTCGTACATTGATAAATACCCATCCCCATCAAGGTCCATACATCTGAACCAATATTCGATAGCTGTTGGATGTTGTTTATCTTCCTCACTTAACAAAAACCAAACAAATTCAGTGTAGGACATCCTCTCATCGTGTTGGGACCTTTTCTGGCCGCGAGTAACACAACCACTGAAGATACGGTCAATGATTCGGGATGAAAGAGCTAAAATTCGGAAATAATCTCGGAAAAAATTTTGGCAAAGATTTTACCATGATCGTTGTGTCTAGTCAAGTCTTGTTTATCTATAAAGAGATCGTGGTCACGATCAAGCTCCCAAAATTTGCAATAAATCACATAGAAATGTTCATAACTAAAGTATTGAGTTATTTGATTGATATCTTCTTCTTCCTCCAAGATCTGAATAACATTAAGTAAATTTGATCGTCTCAATTCCGGAATTGTGATTCTTCCAGACCAAGATCTATTCACACAGTAATAAATTCGAGCTATTACTGTGTGGACATAACGGGAGTGAAACTCGGTTGCTTCCTTCAAAAACGTTAATCCGGGATGCGTTTCAACCACATCCTGGACCAAGGGGATAAAATCCTCCGGTGCTAGCCAAGTTCTACGTCCACGGGTCAAAATGTAGACGAAACGTGAAGCCGCATCGTGCGAGTTGTTTGTCATTCTAGAAAATAATTTTATTATGTAGAAAACGATTTTAACATGGAAGCACAGGGTACCCAACAACCACAATATACAGGCTGTCCCAACGGTCCGAAAAAGCTCTATAACTTGTTTATTTTAAGAGATATTGATTTTTTCTTTTTTTTAGATTACAGCTGTACATTTTAAAAATAATGCGGTTTATATACAAGGTGTCCCACTATTAAAAAATAATTTATAAATTACGAATTTTTAGCATTTCTAAAATTCTGGTAAAAAAGCGCCACAAATAAAAAAAATGATAACAGATAAATAACAACAACCTATATAAAAGTTATTTGTAGTTTAGGATAGAATCCAAAAATAAAATCAAACTGAGTAGATTCTATTTAAAAAAACATAACTTTAGTGTTTTTTTTAATATTGGGACATCCTGTATATAAACCGCAATATTTTTAAAATGTGCATCAAAAACGCAGTTATAATCTAAAAAAAGAAAAAATCAATATCTCTTATAATAAACAAGTTATAGAGCTTTTTCGGACCGTTGGAACAGCCTGTATGTATATAAAAGGCAACAGTAGATAAAGTAGTGGCAAAAAATTCTCTGTTAAGTGTTCTTGCTACTTCTTGGTTAATAGATACTTACCCTGTCCAAAAGGTCATGAACTGTTCCTGCGTGCATGAGCCTTTATCTGCACAAGCGGCAAGATATAGCGGTGTTTTCCAATAAAGGGGTAGCTGGCAAACTGTTGTGATAGTCGAGAAGTCATCTCTGGAGGCGCGCCCGCCAATGGAAGCAAAAGTCGAGGTAATTTTCGCTTTGATAGTATCAAGATGTCCTGGTGGACTTGGTTTTCCAGTAGGGAAATGAAACCTTGGAATATTAACATTCCGATGAGCTCTTATATGGCGTTGCAATGTCGTATGTTGCAAAGTGGGTTGTTTTGGAGGTGTCTGTGGTTTGGTAAGTTGCGTTACTGGCACTCTTGCCCTTTTATCCAGTAACAAATCACTTGGACACCTTTCGAAAATCAGCACTCTTTCCGCAACAGATCCCCGGGTTAAAAACGGCCGGATTGGATTCGTGTTGGTCTGTCTGAGATGCTGTCTTTGGACAGTTGTCAGTTCGGGATGGGGAACTTGCTGTTCAGTTCGGCGGGTGTTTCTCAAGCCCCATTTCGTGGTGACTTCCTTTTCTGGTTCTTTGGGTCTTTGGTCGGAGTCGAGGACACCGTTTTTGAGCGCGTTTATGAGCCGTTTTTCCTCGAGGGCTACTTGGTCGATGGTTGTGGGGCGAGTGGGAGGCGTGTAGGGTTGGGGTTGGTCAGGAGGGTGCACTTCAGAGGCGGTTTTCTTGACAGTGTCGGTGGAGATGACGCGATTTTTTAAAGGCCAGGTTTGGAGGCCGAGCGGGTTAGCGTCTTCGGGGAGTGTCATCTCGATGGTTTCGGCGAAACGAGGCTTGGGGGAGATTTGCGGCTTTTGGCTGATTACTGGCTTCGGAGTGTGGATCTGGAAAGGAATTCATTTTTTAGAGTCTCTTCTGAAGAAGTTTTTATTTTATTTTATTATTATTATTTTTCATAAACATTGCCGAAACATGTAGATACATGTGCTTAGTTATGGTCGCCTTCACTTCTAAAATTTATTAAAAAAATTTAAAGATCCTTTAGCAGGATGTAAAGAAAAGTCCAAGAGCAGGCTCCAAGCGAATGGGTCGAGCAGTAGAAGCTATAAGAATATTGTAAGAAAATGAAAACTTGAGCCCTGCGAGCGGTCTTGATTTGTTCACCAACAGGACTAAGCTGTACGACTAGGTGGAAACAACTACGTTGAGAGCTAATACTACCTAGCCATTTCCTACCGCACAGCAACAACAACAACGCTTATTAATAAAAGTTAGGGTTGCCAACAGTCTTATACTTCAAAAGAACGTTATATATTTTATTGTTGAAGAGTTGGCAACCCTAATAAACGTAGACAAAAGCAAATTTGCTGTCAAATGACCTTGAGATTAAATTTGTTTATAAAAGGAATGAGGAACTCTACAAATCTGTAATAGATTTTTTATTGCAATTGATTTTCGTAAATCTATTTGAAAAAAGCAATTTGCGGTGAAATTTGGTAAACGTGAAATTTCCAATAACGTCCCCAAACCCTTTAAATTACATAAAATCACCCAACTTTCAATTCGTTGGCAAACACGCAAAGTGGTAATTTCCATACACGTCAATGAAAATCAATCTCATCAGATTTTACGAAGATTAACCAGCTTTCAACCCATTGTCGATAATTATTTTAATGAAGGCGTACCCTCAGGCAATCTTTTTAATATCTAGTAAAATTCGTTCATCAATCTTCGCCAATTAAAATTTATTTTTAGGTTTATGGGCAATTCCGCGACCTTTAACACCAATTTACTCTTCGATTTCTACCTCTGTGGTTTGTTTGAGCGTCGTTTTCCCGTCATTTTGCGTATTTTTCTCAAACTTTTGGAGAGCGTACTGGATGCTCGACGGCATGGCCTTGTTCCTGGCGGCTAGACGCGCCTTGTCCTCCACCACGAAGTTCTTCACGAGTTTTTCCAGCCGGTTGTTGTCCATGGTTGGAGCTTGGGCTAGGAGCTCGATGGAGGGCTTGGCGGGGGGCTGCGGCTTCAGCATCGATCTGGGAGAAAAACTTTGCTTGTTTGGACTAAATTTTGATTATTCGCACTTACCCCAACTTCGTGGTGTCGCCTACAGCATGGCAGGTGATTAAGTCGGCCGGTGCTAGACCTCTCGATTTCCAATTTTGATAAATGGCCTCGGCTTGTTCCGAAATCTGTTTCGCTATCGCTGCAATATCATCATCAGGGTCTCGACGGCGGGCTGTGGTAGCCATTTTGTGGATATGGAATAATTAAGTTATTTTGAAATTGTGATGGAAAGAGGCCAAGGGCTGCCCATCCTCAATTAGGATTTTTGACGACTCAAATGCGGATTATGTTCTGGAATAATTAAAACATACCGAAATTTTAATTTATTATTAAACAACTTTGCTTATCTTTATGTTAATTACTGTAATTAATGATAACGCAAGTGTCGGATATTCATTGTTTTACAGTTACTATAAATAAATGTTGCGAATAAATTTTATGCTTCTGTTAACGCAAAACGGTCGAACACTCTTATAAATATAGTAAAATAATAAAATTAATATTTTTAACATTGTTTTCAACAATTTAAACAATTTCTAGCAAAACAACAATTTTTAACTCTTTTTTATAACTTCTTTCCTCTGATAAAAAAGTTTCTAATATTTGCGTTTTTATTTATTATAAAAGTTTGAAACTGTACTGAGCATGAGCAATAAAGATTTCGGACCGCTAGATCAGTACTGCGCATGTGAATACAGCGGTGTTGTCAAAATAAAATAAATAAAAATAAAATAAAAAATATTTTGTTGTTATAATTGTTATACACTACTGGACTTTCATGTCAAACTATTGTTTTTAACCTTACACAATACTTATTCATTTGCTCACTATTTAAGTACCGTGAGATCATGTCATTTTATGGTTAAATAATCCATGACTTCTAGCGCAAAGTTGATAACACTGGACCATTAACAACGCATAACACGTGTTAATTTTTTTGTTTATGTTGTAAACAATTTTAACAAGATTTGTAAGAAAAAAAAAAGAAAATTTGCACTAAGTAATTGTTCAATGTAAATTCTTCCATCTGAATGCAAAAAATAGTATATCAAGTATGGAGAACGGTAAGGAATGCTTACCGTTCGAAGACAATTGTTTGGAGGAGGAGCGAAGCGACGACTCCAATTATTGTCTGAGAACAGTAATCCTTAACGTTCGACATGCTTATAACGTTTTTTGCGCGATTGGAGTTTCTACAATAATAATAATAATAATTTATACAATACATTTGTGATAATCGGGAAGATTGAAACTGATAACTTTGGGTGGCTGTTCCATGGTTGCTATGGTTTTGTTCCAAACAAGTAAAATTGCTACATACTTCTGTTTTGTGGTTCCGTTTTCGAAGCAAATATGAGCGATAGTGATGATCTACCGGATGATTTAGAAGACGCTTGGCAAGAAGGATGTTCGGCAATAATTCCAGAAAAATCTAAAGCCCGATATGAACAGACATACAAGTTGTTTAAGGAATGGCGTGAAGCAAAGAAGATTTCTGTAAATGAAAAGAGCTTGTTAGCGTATTTTGTGGTGAGAAGTGGACACTTGAAGGCCCCAGGCAGTGTATGGGCGGAGTATTCTATGCTGAAGAGTAGGTACAATTTTTCTCCATGATGCTATCGATATTTCTAAGTTTGCTACATTAATTGCTTATCTTAAGAGAAAAAATATTGGATCATCGGCCTAAGAAGGCTAAAATTTTTACCAAAGAAGACATGGAAAAATTCTTGAATGAAGCACAAGACGAACAATTTTCAATTCAAAAGGTATGTTGTAGATGATGAAGTGGTACATCTGAGTTCTAAGGAAACAATATATTTGCAGGTAACAATGATATTGGGAGTATCGTGCGCTTGTAGACGAGAGGAATTGTACAATATTAAAATGAGTGACATAGAAGAACATGAAGAAAGGCTTATAGTAAATATTCCAAATACAAAAACGAATATTCAGCGAACGTTCACTGTTATTAATAAAGAAAATGAAGCAGTTCATTATTTGGAAATACTTCGAAAATACATAAGAATTCGACCAAGCAACCCAACGTCAGATCATTTATTTCTGAACTTTCGAAATGGCAAATGCACTAGACAAGTCACAGGAAAAGGCACAATTGGAGGCTGGCCGTCAAAAATTGCAAAGTATTTAAAGTTGCAAGCCCCTGAAGGTTTTACTGGACACTCGTTTCGACGCACATCGGCTACACTTTTGGCGAATAACGAGTTGATGTGTTGGGACTAAAAAGACATGGTGGGTGGCGTTCATCAACGGTGGCCGAGAGTTACGTGGAAGATTCCCTCCAAAACAAAATTGAATTTGCTAATAAAATTTTACACAGCGATGTTGGTGGACAATTACAACAACCTGGGACTTCTACGTTGGAAAGTTTGTCTATTAACACTTAAAACTCAAATGCGAGTGGTATTACTACTATTAATTATAATAATTGTACATTTAATTTTAATAAATAAATCGCAAAATTATTTTTTTTTAGATTTAATTGCTTACCGTTCACTGAATGGTAAGTGAATTACTTACCGTTTTGTTACACGTAGCAACCAGTAACAGCAACCTACCGTCGTGGAAACAGGCACAGTAAACTGATAAAAACAACCAATTGCGCAAAAACGAATATTATACTATCGTTTGGTATTCGAAAAAAGCTCCGAATAACAACCATTTATAGCAGTGGTAGTTGAGATTTGTAACTTGATTTTGCTTGAATCTATGGCAATATCTACTATATAAAAATTGTTTTTACTGTGTTCCATTGTTTGAGTTAATTGTTACTTCAAAATTTTTATTTTTTTCTAATTCAAAAATCTTTTAACAATATTTTTTATTTGTTTTTCAAAATTATGTGATCTGAACTCTGATGCCCAGACTGTGAACTCTCCAAATCGGGAAAATAATTTAATCTTTTGCTTAGAACCAAAATCTAACATTTTTACAAAAAACACGCTAAAGATCTCTACAAATAACTATTTTCATTATTTCGTCTTGCATTTAGTTCACTTTGAAGAAAATTTGTAAAGTGGATGTCCTCTCGCATTTAAAGACCATATTCTACATGCTTTTTTCTATTATTTAACATCTTATTTAGATTAAAATTGTTATTTTGTTCATAACATTGACTCAATTTTAACGTAAATTACTTCTAAAATTGATATTTTTGGCTTCCATCTTGTTTCTGGAATGAATGACCAGATTTTCTTCGCTTAGTTAATTTGTCTGTTATATAGCTACAAGCAGAGAAACCACGTGATGGAGACGCCGTCATGTTAGAGCATATATTTGTCAAGTCTTTTAAAAGTCCAATTCGCATATTGTACGAGTTGGAAAGAAAAAGAGAAATGATAGAAGTGAAAGTGGTTCCTACAACGCTCTATCATCTAAGACATTCCACCATTACGTTTATTAATCAGTCTTTGGGGAGTGAGAATTGAGATTGAGATCCAAACTTCCTCTACCAAATGATCTCACTACCGCAGTTTCAAAAATGTTTTGTACGGTCTTCTCAATGGTAGCTGTTCAATTTAGTGAAGAGAAATCAAGATAGTAATGTAAAAGTGACTTGAGATGAGGGTTAAAGTTGCTTTCGTTATCAAAAAATTGACAAGTGAAACTTAATATCAATATTTTAGGGCATTGATAACCATTAGGGGCAGTTAGAAAGTAAACATTGGTGTTATTCTTAAGAACTCTCGTTTTACTTGTTTCAAAACTTTTTCTATAAAACATTTTCTTTGCTTCAGTATCTGAAGGATTCAGATAATCGTCTAATCATCGTAAGTTTTAGTGGGAGAGAGAGGGAGAGACCAGGATGCTACAATGAAAGGGCTTTGGAGGAGAGTGAATTGAGATGGGAAGCAAAATAGTAATGGTTATCAAATCGTCATCACCAAGGCAAATTTTGGTTGAGATCCTAGAGCTCTATCTACTAAATGTTCTTGCTACTAACTCTAAATGGTTTTGTTGGAGCAATATTTCCAGCTACAGAATTTCCTGAAATAACCCTATATTTCTATTCTCCATCATTCCGTCAAATTTTTACAAGAGTCTATAATTATAATTCTATAGTAGGTATAGTCTATAGTTTATAATCTGTATATTTTTAATCACACATGTTCTCACGTATCTCAACTCTTCAGATTTTAGCCTTTGTAATTTTTTAACAAATTAATGTTAATAAAATGTTTTAAAATTGTAAATTTGAAAGTATATTTGAGTTTTGTTTGCGGACACAGTTTAGGAAGGTTTTATCTGGTACTTCTTGCAGTAAACTAATCAGAAATTGCCTTTATAACCTGTTACCTGTTATAACCCTATTCTTGCATTTATGTGTTTTTGACGTGATTGGTTTATATATGACATACATTATTTTGTTTTGTTGGTTTTACTGTCATCTGATCCACTTTTATATTATTTATTTTACATCTCATGAACAAGTAATAAACAAATTTTTTTCCACATTGTAGTATTAGTGTACTATCTCATCTTAAACCCTTATACAGTCACATTTCACCGAACTTTGCCGCCATCTTGTTAAAAACAACGTCAGGTAGATTTTCTACCACATGACGGACACGACGTTTCGCCATTTTGTTTAAATTTGCAGGGTCATCTTGGACCTTTAAAAATATAGCCCAAAAATGAGGGTGATTACGCGATTATGGAGAAGAAAAGGCGATCAGTAGCGTCAGCCCGTGTTTGGTCTGAAAGTGCGGTATGCTCTTGTAAATATAACGGGCGCTAAGCGCCCTAAATAGTCCTTAAGGGCAATTTATGTCGTCTAATTTTATTTGTTTGAAATATTTTTGTGTTTATGTTATAAGTAGACCTCGGTGGGAATATGGGAACAAAAACCCTTTACAGTCGTCTAGCTAACTACCCGTACCCGCCACGCGATAAAACATTGAAACTTGAATTGGTCGATAGTAGTACCGAATTAGTACCGCTATCGACCAATTTGAGTTTCAATGTTATATCGCGTGGCGGGTACGAGTAGTTAGCTAGACGACTGTAAAGGGTTTTTGTTCCCATATTCCCACCGAGGTCTAGTTATAAGTTATATTTTGCAAAGTTTTTATAACTTCTTACGCTGCAGACTGTTTTTGCTTGTATAACTGTTTTTCACAATTTTTTCACCTTCATTTGTTAAAACAACGCGTGACTTTCTCTACTTTGTGGAATTAACGAATAAATCACACGAATCCTCTCTTATCATTTGTTTATTTTGCTGCGATTACAATTTTTTCTGTTGCTTTGAATCGTCTACAACTCGGATCTGTTTGTTTTGAATGCAAATATCAAGATTATTGACCTAACCATAATAATTTGTATTTTTAATTTCCTGTTTAAGCACCTAAATAAATTTGAGCGTTTCAGTGCCTCAGCCGAAATGTCTTGTCGAAAATAACCACCAGATGTGAACGATTTAATTAAGAAACTTTGTCAGGTTTAATTATCCCGTCTTAAAATACTCGAAAAAAATTGTTCTCCTGAAACCTTTCTGAAATTGTTTATACAAAAGAGATTTTGTTCGCGCTAGTGATGAGTTGCGGGTTTTCCGACCGACTTCAGCAGGCCGCTCTATTTCTGAAACGGCGCGGAATGCTGCCAAAGATCGTCTCTCTCCCCGCAGGAACATCAAATCGCTTTATGGATGAGGAAACAAAACATGAAAATTTATAAGAAAAAGCGAAATTAAGTCATAAAGCCAGCATAAGAGCCTCATCGAGTTTTATAGCTTGTTGCTTCAATCAAAGAGGAAGGTTGATTGAAACAAGTGTTTAGGAAAGAATGTCTTTGCTTAATCGATTTGCGGAATGAGAAATAGTGAAAGGTCAAAGCGAGTATGTAGCCTAAGGTCAATTTCACATTTGAATACGCACCTATTTGTCGTGTTGCAATTTTTCAAAAACAAGTCATGGCCCATTTTCTGGAAAAAAAAAATAAAATTAAACTCAGTCGTGACTTATCAAAAAATTGGAGAGATGTAAACAAATGCAAAAATATTACGAGCTTGTTTATATTGTATTTTGGTATAAATAGGTTTAAATTCTTTCTAGGTTTATCGCCCATTTTGTTAATGTTGCGTTGGGTATAAATAACTGCTTAATAAATTGTCTAGGACATGAATCAGGAAATTTGCAAAATAGTCCAAAAGTATTGTATTTTTATCAAAAAGTGAAAATGTGACTAAAGTCATCGATTATTATTTCATAGAGAAAGCGTCTATAGACTGTTAATTCTACTATCAATGAGTTTCTAGATAGAGGCTTTGTTTTTATTTCATAAAAGCTATTTAAAAAAGACATGTACAGACTGTTCATTAACAAAAAAAAACTCTCAGCAGCAATGAGAAAAAGAAGTCAGTCGGTCATTAATAATAGTCGGCCGATTGCTATCAATAATAGTTATTAGTGGATTAAAACACCACTTAATGATCGATATTTCAATTTTTATTACTCTCATGCTGACTTAAGTGAGCAAAATTCAACAAAAATTTGCTGGAACTAATTAACTCCTAACAAAAAAGAAAGCATTATCCATATTTTTTGGATATTTTTCCTTCATTTAATAATTAAAGTAATTTATGGCTAGCCACAAATGGTTTCAGATGTTCCCTTGTTCTTCAAGTTCCACTTCAAAACCAAACTCGGCCTGACGCTACTAACAGGCCTCACAAGTGCTTACAAAATAAACGCATTTTGAAAGGACAAGAAAGGTGGTTAAAAGCCTCAGATAGAGATTGTTCTTAAAATGTTTCTGTACCAATATAGGCAATATAGGTGAAGAGCACAAAGCGGCTTTAAATAACTCTGATAACATTTAAATAACTCTAATAACATTTAAATAATTAATATTCTGGCAAACTAATGGCACATGGACAGATGTTAGAGCTGGTTTACGATTAACTGTTGGCTGTTGCTAGACAAAGTTAGATTTACTAGTAATTGTTGTCTATTGAGTGTATATAACAAGTGGTAAAATTTGAAACTAGTGAACCCATGCACTATTGAGGGAGAAAACTCAAATTGTTGATATATGGATGACGTTCCTCCCTCAATAACACACTTGTCTAAACCCTGTAGATAGAACGTGTATTGCATTTATTAATTTTGAACATAAAAGATCTCAGTTTTTATAAAATGTCGTTTAAAATTTTAAATGTTTAAGAAACTGTCGCCTGCGGCTCCCAATAATTATGCAACTGTCTACTGCTACTTCCAATTTTTATTTCAGAATAATAATTAGGCATTGTGGGTAAAAGTAACATAAAACTGATAGCCGCTGGCGATAGTCTTCATAAAAATTAGGAGCTACAGGCCACAGTTTAATTAAAATTAGAAGCCGGAGGCAACAGTTTACCTAATTAATGCTGTGAGTGTCAAGCGACAATTGGTTAAAAATTGATAGTGATAGTCCTCGTTAAAACAATGCTAAATACCCAAATTCACATTACCAAATAATGTTGGTGGTTCTTGAGATACCAGTTGTAAAAACTTCTTCTCAAAAACATTTTTTTTTTCTGGACAAAAAAATAAACTGAATTGAGATAGCTTTGGTCTGTTATTTTTGTATAGTTTGGTTCGTTATAGCAAACCGTGCACAACTAACTCTAATTCCATTTTTTTGTTGCTTCTACAGCCTCTGACATGACCTAACGACCATTGGTGGCCGGGACAGAAGACTTAACTTTTCTTGCGAAACATCAGATGGCTGCAGTTAGTATAGCCATAATAAGTTTCGTTTATTTACTGAGAAAATTCTCATTTTACTTAACCCTTAGAGTCACGTATTAAAAAACTGATAAAAGATAAATGACCACAGGCAAAAAATGTATAAAACTGTTACAGACTACAGTGCGAATGAAAATAAACTGAATTGAGCGAGCTTTGGTATGTCATTTTCTATAGTTTTGGTCGTTATAGCAAATCGTGCACAACTAACTCTAATTCAATTTTTTCTTGCTTTCATCGTAATCAGAATATCGTCGAGGTATACCTCTTAATCCTAGAAAATGTTGTGGGAAGAATGTTAGGTTTACTCCGATAAATATTATAGAAATTGGATTTTACATAGTTTTGGGTTTATAGGTACTCCGGTAAATAGAGGGAATCAGTGAACTAGTCCAGCTTTTAACAAAAAAAATTCACAAAATAGTTACTGGAACATATTAAAAAAGTATTGCAACTGGAAACCTTGTGCAGCGCTGCTAACGCTAGTTTTAATGGAAAATGCTGTGCAAACAGTCAAAGCTACAAAAACAAGTTAAAGGTACAGGTTATAGAGAATTAAATTTTGTATAAAAAAGATTCTGAAACGATATTTTTATCTCAAACAGATTCACTAGAGATGAGAAATAATCAAACAGCCTGGATTGTTGATTAGTTATTAGTTTAGTTAAACAATCCGGGTTGTTTAATTATCTCTCATCTCTAGTGAATCTGTTTGAGATAAAAATATCGCTTCAGAAACTTTATTATACAATATTTAATTCTCTATAATCTTTTCTTTTAACTTTTTTTTGTAGCTTTGACTGTTTACGCAATCGTATCCTCTATATAACACCATTTTTTTATTCGTTTTGAAACTATCTTAATCGAAAATTTTTAATTTTAAAGTTTTATTTCTAAAGCACTTTACTACGAGGCTAAAAAGTCTCTCTCTTTTCAAGTTAGGTCCACATCTATAAACCGCAAGCAAGCGGTTGACACTCGAGTGAATAGTCCTGTGTTATTAATTATCGTTTGCGGTCCTCGCTAACAAAAAAATTACAGTAGGAGCCTGACGAACTTGAAATAGATATCCAAAAAAAAATCTTACATATAACTGGATTTAAAACATTTTATAAATTCATTTATAAGTTGTATAGTGAGTTCATAACATATTTGAAACTTATTAATTCAGTCGAATTATCTTTTGGTTACATTTAAAATTCGTCAGGCGCGTAATTTCATTTGAATCACCTTGTAGGTACATATATCAAAACCTATTTCTTTCTGAATAATTTTTAGATACAGTCGAACCTCGATATAATTCGAGTTATCGAAACAGCTTTATTAGACCGTTCATGTGCTTGGGACAAAAATTCGCTTCGTGTTATCAATAAATTCGACTTATCGAAGTTCTACTGTAATATGTATACAACCACTAAATAATAAAAATAGAGTGACAAACAGTTAAAATCTCATTGGCTAGAAAATACTGCAATTACTTTAACCTAAACCAATTATTTTTGGCTAAATTCTAAAGTATCTAACCCAATTTTTTTTTTGCGCGATTGGTTGTTTTTATCAGTTTACTGTGCCTGTTTCCACGACGGTAGGTTGCTGTTACTGGTTGCTACGTGTAACAAAACGGTAAGTAATTCACTTACCGTTCAGTGAACGGTAAGCAATTAAATATAAAAAAAACAATTTTGCGATTTATTTATTAAAATTAAATGTACAATTATTATAATTAGTAGTAGTAATACCACTCGCATTTGAGTTTCTAGTGTTAATAGACAAACTTTCCGACGTAGAAGTCCCAGGTTGTTGTAATAGTCCACCAACATCGTTGTGTAAAATTTTATGAGCAAATTCAATTTTGTTTTGGACGGAATCTTCCACGTAACTCTCGGCAACCGTTGATGAACGCCACCCACCATGTCTTTTTAGTCCCAACACATCAACTCCGTTATTCGCCAAAAGTGTAGCCGATGTGCGTCGAAACGAGTGTCCAGTAAAACCTTCAGGGGCTTGCAACTTTAAATACTTTGCAATTTTTGACGGCCAGCCTCCAATTGTGCCTTTTACTGTGACTTGCCTAGTGCATTTGTCATTTTGATAGTTCAGAAATAAATGATCTGACGTTGGGTTGCTTGGTCGAATTCTTATGTATTTTCGAAGTATTTCCAAATAATGAACTGCTTCATTTTCTTTATTAATAACTGTGAACGTTCGCTGAATATTCGTTTTTGTATTTGGATTATTTACTATAAACATTTCTTCATGTTCTTCTATGTCACTCATTTTAATATTGTACAATTCCTCTCGTCTACAAGCGCCCGATACTCCCAATATCATTGCTACCTGCAAATATACTGTTTCCTTAGAACTCAGATGTACCACCTCATCATCTACAACATACCTTTTGAATTAAAAATTGTTCGTCTGGTGCTTCATTCAAGAATTTTTCCATGTCTTCTTTGGTCAAAATTTTAGCCTTCTTAGGCCGATATCCAATATTTTTTTTCTTAAGATAAGCAATTAATGTAGCAAACTTAGAAATATCGATAGCATCATGGAGAAAAATTGTACTCTTCAGCATAGAATACTCCGCCCATAAACTGCCTGGGGCCTTCAAGTGTCCACTTCTCACCACAAAATACGCTAACAAGCTCTTTTCATTTACAGAAATCTTCTTTGCTTCACGCCATTCCTTAAACAACTTGTATGTCTGTTCATATCGGGCTTTAGATTTTTTTGAAATTATTGCCGAACATCCTTCTTGCCAAGCGTCTTCTAAATCATCCGGTAGATCATCACTATCGCTCATATTTGCTTCGAAAACGGAACCACAAAACAGAACTATGTAGGAATGATTGTATCAAAAAGACAATTTTACTTTTTTGGAACAAAACCATAGCAACCATGGAACAGCCACCCAAAGTTTTCAGTTTCAATCTTCCCGATTATCACAAATGTATTGATATAAATTATTATTATTATTCTAGAAACTCCAATCGCGCAAAAAACGTTATAAGCATGTCGAACGTTAAGGATTACCGTTCTCAGACAATAATTGGAGTCGTCGCTTCGCTTCTCCTCCAAACAATTGTCTTCGAACGGTAAGCATTCCTTACCGTTCTCCATACTTAATATACTATTTAACAATGTTTCCGAGCAATTTGCTTCTATTTTTTTACTAAATTCATGGAAATGGGAAAATGATATTTTCACCCAAAACTTGCTGATACCGAAATTAGACTTCTGCGTTTCATAAAACTGAATGATATTTAATTGACTGACAAATGTGGTATGATTATAAAATTTTCTACCCAAGGGCGAAAAATACCTAAAAACACTCACATTTTTCGGGTTGATGTGATTAATTTCTGTAGAAGTAGTCGAAAAAACTTTTTAATAATTAATTGTAATTAATTTGGAGTTTACAACATATAATTATAGAGAAAAATTCGTGTCTAGTGAAAGTCTCTCTAAAAAATCCAAGCGATAAATTTTTATTTAACACAAATTAATAGTTTTTCAACCATTCCACTATTTATTTAGTTTTTATGACTCGTAGAGTTGGTAATTAATTTTCTCCTGCAACCTTGAATAATTATTTTTTACTGTTTTGCACTGTACACAATTCAGAATTTTCTGATTGGTTCCGATTTATTGTGACTATTGTGAGATATGACTGTCGTCCTTCCGCCCACTTTAATTGGCCAAAACGAGTTCTTTTTCTTCGTGCACGTGACCTGTTAAACCAGTAATCTCCGATTCGATTTCATTCATCAGTCCAATAACACACATTTTCCACAAAAAACGCAAATAAACCTTCACCCAATGGAACATCTTCATTTGCGGCCGATAATTGTCGTCCAATGAAGAGTGTTTTTATGGGTTTCGACCGCAAAAATGTGACATTTAGAGAATTTATTAGGTGCAAAGGAGGACGCCCACGGGTAACACTTGACCTGGTAATTTAACCCCCACTTAGGAATAATAAGTAGAGGACTATAAACAAAATGGCAAGCGAGTGGAAATAGATGAATGAATATTTTAAAATGGATGTTTGAATGAGGAAATTTTTGGTGGTCGCGAGGTTTGAAGAAACCTAAATGAATTAAATGTTATGTAATTATGGTAATTTGGTTTATGTCGTAGTTGATGTCCTAGAAAATTATGACTTTGCTGGAAAAATTAGTGTAATAAATTTTGTAATAGATTCTCATAAATAAAAATTTGTGTGAATAGAAGAGTGTCTTTCTGTCCTTACAAATGGCAAAAATAATCCATACATATGCCTATATGGAAAAATAATTATCTTTATTTAGACGTTTGTTAGCGGAAATTATAAAAACACAGAATAATAATATAAACAAAAAGTAAAATAACAGTAGATTACAAAAATAATGAAAGAATTAAAATCCAAGTCAAATCCGCAAGTTTAATCAAACAAAATTCTTACATAACAGTAGCAGAGCGCTTTCGAAAACTATCTCTCATCGAAAAAGTCAGAAAAAACTTAAGAAACTTTTGTCAATAACGAATAAAAAAATATAAAAGCATAAAAATGTATCCTAAAAATAGAATATTGTCAATAATAAATATAAAAAAACATAAAAAATGCATACTAAAAATAGAATAAATCGTTATTTTCAGTAAAAAACTTGTTGATCAACCTGAAAGAAAAAAAATAGTAAACAAATGGTTACTATTTGAAAATTGACAAATGAAAGAAAGATGAATTTTAACCCCCCAAAAATGTGTAATTTTAGAAAAGAATTGACATCAATTTGACAATTGATTTACATAATAATTAAGAATAAATACTGATAAGTGATAAAGAAAGTAAGAAGACAATAAACATTCAATTAATAATGAAGTATAATTTATTTCTGCTATGTATTTATAAATTTCTGTTATTTATAATAAATAAACATTCACTAATTAACTAATGAAGACTAAATTAGTAAAGATAACAGAATTAATGTTTGTAGAGAAGGTTCGTGGACGATTTAAGCATTTCTAAAGCTTCCAAAAAATTTAAAGAATAATCTTTATTGTAGATGTAAAGGATTTTAGAATTATCAATAGGAAAAAAGGAATGACTGAAACAAAAAGAATGAGAAGCAAACACAGATGATGTATTGGTTATATCCGTTTTTTTGGTACTTTTCTATTGTTCTTATATGTCCTTCAGTTTGAAGAGAACTGATAAGAACTGTTTTTTGGATATCTGTTTTGAGTTCGTCAGTCTCCTGCTGTAATTTTTTTGTGAGTGTGGACCACAAACAATAATTAATAACACAGGACGATTCACTCGAGTGTCAACCACTTGCTTGCAGTTTATAAATGTGGGTTGAAGAGAGAGGCTTCTTAGTCTCGTAGTAAAGCGCTTTGGAGGTGAAACTTAAAAATTAAAAATTTTCGATTAAGATAGTTTCAAAACGAATAAAAAAATGGTGTTATATAGAAGATACGATTGGTTGAATTTCTATATAAAAAAATTAACAAAAAATTTACTAGAACATACTAAAAAAGTATATTAAAACCTACAAATTTGTGCAACGCTGCTGACGCTAGCTTTAATTTAAAACGCTGCGTAAACAGTCAAAGCTACAAAAACAAGTTAAAGGAAAAGGTTATCGAGAATTAAATTTTGTATAATAAAGTTTTTAAAGCGATATCTTTATCTCAATCAGATTCACTAGAGATGAAAGATAATTAAACAGCTCGGATTGTTTAACTTTTCCTACCTTTACCTGCTTCAATAAACGGTTGTAAATATTATTTTTAAAAAAAAATGCTTCTTATAAAAGCAAGAAAAAATTGAATCAGAGTTAGTTGTACACGGTTTGCTATAACGAACAAAACTATAGAAAAATAACAGACCAAAGCTAGCTCAATTCTTTTATTTTCATTCGCACAGTAGTTTCTAACAGTTTTATACGTTTTTTGCCTGTGGTCTTTTACCAGTTTTTTAATACGTGACTCTAAGGGTTATATAAAATGAGATTTTCTCAGTAGGTAAACGAAACTTATTATGTCTATACTAACTGACACCATCTCAAGTTGCACAAGAGACGTTGAGTCTTCGGTCTCGGCTACCAATAGTCGTTAGGTCATGCCAGAGGCTGTAGAAGCAACAAAAAAATTGAATTAGAGTTAGTTGTGCACGGTTTGCTATAACGAACCAAACTATACAAAAATAACAGACCAAAGCTAGCTCAATTCAGTTTATTTTCATTCACACTGTAGTTTGCATTTTTGTACGTTTTTTGCTTGTGGTAATTTATCTTTTACCAATTTTTTAATACGTGACTCTAAGAGTATATAAACGAAACTTATTATGCCTAGACTAACTGCAGCCATCTCATGTTTCGGAAGAGAAGTTAAGCTTTCTGTCCCGGCCACCAATAATCGTTAGGTCATGTCAGAGGTTGTAGTGTACATGCGACCTGAAAATTCTTGTTTCAATCCTTCAGTTTATATCCGATTAATCAGTCATTATGAGATAACTCATAAAGGTTGTCTATATTTGGATGAATTTACAAACTAGTTTATGAGGGATTTAACAAGGGTGGTTGTAAAGATAAGTGAATCCTATTGTTATTGGAGCTACCATCAAACAGAACCGTTTTAAAATTCCGGGGCTGGGGTTTCTTTATCGGTGAGGGACCGAAAAATTAATTACTTTATTGCACTATAAAATTCATCTAAATATAGACAACCTATAAACGCATGAATGACGTAAAAGAGTGATTTTATCTTTGTTGTGTACGAGACAGGTCGAAAGACTACTTTTAGAGTTAAAAGAAACTTTTATATTACAGTTTTTTAAAATATGTGGGATACATAGAAAGAGAAATTTTGTCAATAAAAGGGGATCGAAAAATAGAGAGGTTTTAGAATAGACGATGTAGAAAGAGAATTATGTCATAGGTGTGTTGAAGCTTAGAGAGTATTTTTGTTTCTGAATTTGTAGAAAAGTCTAAGTCCTCTAATAAAAAGTGATTATTCACTGCTACTTGTTTAATGATAAACCATTCTTTTTTAAGGCAACATGGTCTAAACGAAAATGAAAAAGTCTAACTAATGCAGAAAATAACAATGTATGAAATCGGGAGGAATTAATACTTACTATCAGTTGATGAAGGTTTTCTATAAATTTCAAAAGCAAAAATAAATAGACTTTTCTAATTATATTAAAATCTAAATAAAATGCAAGAGATTGTTTCTATTTCTACACTAAATTTAATATTTTTATGTAATGAATTGATAACCGAAAGAAAATTATCTAATTCTTGTTTGGTGCTTTTGTTACAAAAACATATCGATACCAGAAACAAATATTCTTTGAAAATTGGGAATCTTCAAAATTTTTTTATCCTAGGTTGTTCATGAATGACTCTGCTAAAAGGGGGCTAAGAGGAGAGCCCCCGTGTTTTGTTATCTACACTGTATATTATACGGGGTGTTTTTGAAGTAATCTTAAAAATTTTAACAAGTGATAGCTTCTTGTTGAAACGAGACTAAAAAACCAAATTTGGGTTATACAAATGTTTATAGTTTTTGAGATATACGCTATAGATTTTTTTAAAATTGTTTTTGGACGAGTTACGATTTGTTTTTATTGAAATTTGAAAAAGAAAACGTCTGTCGTCGGGTCAGCCAGTTTAAAATAAACTTATAATGATAAGAGTCTAGAGCTCTTTTTTATTTATTAAAAAACAATATGACAAAATTGTGATTAATGACCTTCTTCCTTCTCAGCGGAAAAATAATGAAGTGATGCTAATATTGACTTAAAAATTAGGTTCTTATAAAGCGAGAGTATACAAATATTGATATTGATTTAAATACGGTCTTCGCTCCAAAATAAATTTTCGATTTTAGATTTAAAAATAATTAGTCATTTCGAAATAAGAGATAGGTAGCAGGTTTTTTTGAATAATGCAATAAACAATTCGAAATAATATATAGTACATTTCAGTAAAACAATAGTATAAAGTCTACTTTGATTTCTTTTTGTAGAAACTCTGAAATAGGTATTTACATGCAAAGTTTTTTAATTACTGAATTACTTATGTTTTCCATTATATTAAATTATTGAAGCTTGTTAACGTTGTTTTAAACAAATTTAAAAGTAATAAATAAATAAACTTCTATCACACACTTATTCAAGAACAGAAGGTGTTTTTTTAAGAAATAAAGACAATAATAAGCACAAGATATCTTTATGTATCTAAAACACATATGAAAACAATTATCGAATTTTTGGCAATATTTCAAATAAAAATTCAAGAAAAGTTTCGCTGTTATCTATACAAATTTACAGAGACTTAACGATAATTAAAGATGTTTTCTGATTGATTTTTTTTGTTGCTTGATACTGTGACATACAGGTTGGGCCTAAAGAAAATAAAAAAAGTTGACGAGTATTTATTTTTTTTTAATTTTGAAACAGGTCGTTTTGCGTAGGACGCGGTAACACACATCTAATAAAATGAATGTTATAACGTTGGTACTTTAGTGGTATACTGGGGGCAGTAACTAACTTTAAAATTTCAAATGGCAAGTGGGGTCAAGTGGCATATCATTAGAAAGGTAATTAAATAAATGCTTCAAAATACACATTTTTGTTATGTTTGTATAATTGTTGCTAAGAAAAATATGTTGTTGATCAAGATTTGAATTATTGCATCCTAATAACTAAAAGACAATAATGTTTAAACATGACTTTTAATAATTTAAATAAAATCATCCTTATTTTGAATAAGACCATAGAAGACAGATACTTAATAAATCGAAATATTCAAATTTTAAACAAAAACTAAAGAGTTATTAAAGTCTAAAGAGTTTATTTAATTTAATTTTAACATAATTTAACAAAAAATCTTATCAAAAGTTTTTTTTTATTAAAAAATATTTTTTTCAAAATTTTCTTATTTAATATCACACGTTTGATTGATTCATTTTCGAGAATTTCTTTTAACCTATGTTTTTCAAAAACCAAAGTTAACATTACTAATTAAAGTCAAACACCCAAAAACTTATTTATTTCGTTTTCATACATATAAATTGCAATACTTAAAAGAAGTTGATCGATTTTAACTAATTGGTGCTTTTCACAAGCTTTTTAGTAATTAATAAAACTCCCTTAATCATTTTCTTGATTGTAATTTTGCGTTGTTTGTCTTTTGTAATCTGTAATTAAGCCTAAATTAAAAATAAACGGAATTCATTAATAATTAGAAGAATTATACAGGGATTAAATAATTGGCCTACCAAAGCCAGTTTTTCTCAGAGACTTAATAGCAGTTGATGTCAACGGAAATTAGTCTACTGTCGTAAGATGTTGTCAAGCCTGATTTAAAGAATCATAAAATGTCATTGAAAACTTAGAAGAAACCGAGATATACCTACATTTTAAACACTATTTACACTATAAAAGATGGAATCCTGACATCACTGGATTCTTTTTGGCAAAAAGGTGTATTTATACACTATTTATCACACCCTCTTGCTATAATAAACAGACTTCAATGAGTTGTGAGTAGGGTCAGAACTCCCATTTCCGATTATACAAATCATCTCCAGAATCTCGACTATCAAAATTGATAACTGATGATCTTCAATAACTACTCTCTATTTTTCAAATAATCCTCAACGGCTCAATTTTAGTCACAATGGTCAGAATTTGACCCCGGCCACTAGTGATCGTTAGGTCATGTAAGAATGCCACCTGAAAACTTCTGGAACTTGGGTAAAGCATTATCATCATAAGATAACACTAAAAATTCTGGTTGGAGATGAGTTTCGCTGATGGAAATGAAGGTCAGATAGAGAAACTAAGAAAGTCATAATTTTCGATATTTTTTAAGAGACATACCGAACTCTGTACGGTGTTATTACTTAGGGTAATCGTTACGAGAGAGTATTTTATTCCCTAAGCAAGGATATAAAAAAATTCTATTGAAATCTATTGTTCGCAGAATTATGATTTTAGGTACAATGGTCAATTCTGCCTTGTCCGAGTATGCTCGGTGTGTATCAAAGTGTGTAAAAAGTAATAAAACAAAGATGCAATTTTTGAGAAAGATGAGTTTTATTTGTCCAACA
The DNA here is from genome assembly GCA_029207805.1 of Tribolium confusum. Classification (NCBI taxonomy): domain Eukaryota; kingdom Metazoa; phylum Arthropoda; class Insecta; order Coleoptera; family Tenebrionidae; genus Tribolium; species Tribolium confusum. Next base: position 8,095,814 of record JALGAY010000004.1, read on the forward strand.
GATAATTAAAAAAAACTTTAAGGAAACATATTAAAATAGACAAAAAAAATTTATGAAAAATTATTTGTGACAATGTGTGTCACTTAAATCTGTTATATGTGTCTAGATTAATTTAAAAAAATAAATAAAACAATTGTTTTTTCAACAAATCATATAGATATTACAATAGATCGAGAAATCCGTGATCTATTTTTTTAAAATGATAACAGTAACTGATAAGTGATAACTAATATGATAGTTATTTGATTTCAGAAGATAACATAAAGCTAACGAGTGATTCAAAACTATCTAAATAAAAGAAGGACAAAAAATTACACCTCAACTATCAAATCTCTGTAGAGTTTTCTGCATTTCTGGAGGAAATTCTGACTAAAATTGTAAATAATTATAACAATAAAACTATTTAAAATAATAATTATCATTTTGAGGGACCGACATCGGAGCAGTTAAAGAGACAAAATCACAACACAAAACACAACTACGGATAAATAGATTTTATTATCAAAACTCTTGAGATCTTGAGGTTGATATAATTATTTACAACTTTAATCCGATTTTCTTTTAAAAGATTTTTTACAATTTTACATTTTATACTATTATAATTCATGTACAGTCTTATTCACTCTAAAAAATTGATAAAAGTGCGCCCTTATACAAAAATTTTTAACATACTTTTTTATCATTTCAATATTTTCTTTTTTTTATTTCATCTTTTTTTTATGTCGTAGAAAGGTTTTTATTTACTAATTATAACGATATACTAATGAAATTTATTTTTAAACATTTGATGTTTTTCATTGTTTTTAGCAAAAATTTTAAAGAAAGAGATACAAAATCAATTATTTTTATTTAAATTCTTTTATTTGATTGGTTAATTTTAAATTCATTTTATTTGATTGGTTGATTTAAAATTGCCTGATATTTCACAAGTGACATATGACATAATAGTAAAAAAAAATGTTTTAATCATCAATTAAAAGTAATTTGATTAAACGTAACAATTATTTTTTATTAATAGAAACGATTTAGTAAGTATTTAACTCAAAATCATCTTCTTTGTTGTTGCTACAACGAAAAAAATTCATACAAAGATTACCTAACCTATAAATTTTACGAAACTTTTACTTTCAGTGAGTGCAGTGAGTACCTAAATAAAAACTATTTTAAACGTTTAAATTCTAATAATAACAATAAAAAAGCCTCTTTAGAATCTTTAGGCTATACAATACATTACAACATTAAGAAAATTATAGTTTCTCCAAAAGGGTTAACCACGAAGGAAATCGCTCCCATGAACCATAAAAAAATCAACGTAACATTTAGCATAATGGCACGATAAATATAGGACATTTTTTAGCAAAATGAGAGGAAAAACACTAAAATTTATTCAAAATTACATTTATTTCTGCCCAAGGGGGCCCCTGTTATTTTTTATTACATAAAGACTGAAAACAAGTACGTACATTTTGAAAGAAATATTATAATTTATTAATAATAATTAAAAATTTATTCTTTGCATTTGATTGGCTATTTTATTTAAGTGACTGTGACATATGACAGATGACAGATGTAAACATAACTTCAAATTTTTGTTGTCGAATAAAAGTGATTTTAAATTTAATTAAACGTGATTTAAAATGTTATATCTGTTTCACATAGGATTGTTTATAATAAAATCAAAATAACTTCAACAAACAGGGTCGGCCCAAGAACTTACTTCACTATGGGGGCTCTTTGTTGCCCCCCCGAGGCCCAAGAACGATAAAATAACAGAAACAGGTGTCTGTGTTATTTATTGGCCGTGTCGACTAAAAACAACACTGAGTTTTCGTTGTGACCCAATATAATCCCTTTTGGTTATCACCAAAACAAAAAAATCATTACTTTAATTTCCTAACCTAAAAAAAATTCTAACAGTAAACACCCTCTAAAACCCTTCGACTTTTTCCAAGAAGGTGATTCAGGGAGAAATGATTAGCCTCCATAAATAAAAAAAAGTCCTACATTTTAATGACAAATAAAAGTGACCTTTTAGATAAAACAAAAATGGAACGCTGAATATGGGACATTTTTTAACAAAAACAGAGAAAAATTGACAGAAAATTGGTCAAAATTCTATTTATTCCTGATCAAGGGGACCCTTTTTTATAATGTAAAGACTGAAAACCAGTACGTGCATTTTGAAAGAAATTATAATTTGTTAATAAATAAAAATTTATTCTTTGCATTTCATAAAAACATAACCTCAAATTTTAGTCAATTAAAAGTGACTTGAAATAATTAAATTGAATTTAATTAAACGTGATTTAAAATGTTATTTTTGCTTCACAGTGAGTTTTTGATAACAACAAACAGGGTCGGCCTAAGAACTAATTTAACTATGGGGCCCCTTTGTTGCTCCCACAATTAAATAACAGATGTGTGTGTGTGTATGTTTTCAATTACCCGTGTCTACTAAAAACTACACCGAGTTTTTGTTTTGACCTAATATAATCGCTTTGTTTTTTGACTTAATATAATTGCTTTGTTGCTATCACAAAAAAAAGTGCAATAAGTAATAACTACCTAATCTAAAAATTACAACAGTAAGAAGACTCTAAAACCCTTCGACTTTCTTGGAGTAATTCAAGAAGGAATGAGCCCCAATAACTAAAAAAAGTCTTCCATTTTGATGTTGTTGAAAACTAACATTTAGCAAAAAATGGAACGCTGAATACAAGATATTTTGTAGCAAAATTAAGGAAATATCACAAAATCATTAAATATTCAATTTATTCCTGACTGAAAGGACTCTTTTCAACATTATTTAAAGTTTATAAAATTTTTTCTCTATAAAAATTTTTAGCAATACGATAAGGAGATTTCAATGAATAGAGACGATTTAGTAAGTATTTGACCTAAAATATCCATTTCTTGCCACCACAACAAAAAAAAAATGTGCGAAAAATAAAAAAATTATCTAACTAGAATTTTTTTTATCAGTAGCAAGGTAAATACCAGTTAGAGGCCAAAGTAATTGTTTTTTGCAAAATAATAAAATTTTAATTAAAACACGCAATTAAAAATTAATTAAAGAAAAATAAATAAGGTAGGCAACCAAGAATACGCTTTTTTTAAATTGTATAAAATAAAGTTTCTAATATGATATATTACTTTATACACGTTAGAATAATTTTATAGGATAAGTGTCCCATAAATGAAGAAATATATGCATACTAAGTGTTTCAGTAAAATTCTTATACACTATAAATGTGTAACAATAGAAATAAAATATTTTGAGCTTATTAGGGTATTTAAAGTATATAAAATTGAATAATTTTTTTTTTTTTAATATAATCTCAATCACAAACATAAAAGTCGACATATCTGTTGTTTCCAAATTTGATGCTATTGTTAATAATCTTTTTATTTCTTTTAATGTTTTAAACTTACAAAAATATTCAAGGACATTTAATAATAAAAATTTTACTATTAACTAAGTTATTAAATAATACTATTTAAAGCAATAATTATTGTTCGGATGTACCCACACTCGCACGCCAAGAATTTTTTTTTTGTAAATAATAAAACAAAAATGTATAGTAAATTTTCACCAATCTATAATTTTTTTATGATTTTATAATATTAATATATTTTGCTAAACTTTCTGTCGTAAAACAAATTTTGGTCAGATACACATTCTTTCGCAGGCGTTTTGCACGCAATATAGTGTCATAAACGTCATATAATTTAAAAACGTGATTACAAATATCATATGTTATTTAATAAATAAAAAATTAGACAACAGTGGTTCATCTACAGTACATATTGCTTAAATAGTAAAATAAAAAAAATATTATTTGAAAATGTAATAATTTGTTTTTAAAGTAAATTTCATTATTGTTTTTTTATTAAATGAGTTAGGGTCACAATAAATTAGGTTAGGTGACTACAAACAATTGCTAAATAGCTAAAGAAGATCAATTTTTTAACCAAAGGCCGAATATCTATTGCGCCCCAGGCGTGAACGCCTGTCCAAGACTGAATATCCACCGCGTCGAAGGCGCAAATGTCCAATCTAAAGGTGAATCAAAAGTCGAATATCTATCTAACGTTAAGACAAAAGCCAAGTATCGCCGAGAACGTCTGGCCAAAAGCCAAATATTTATTGCGCTGCAGGCGCGAACGCCTGCTCAAGGCTAAATTTTATCGCGCCGCAGGCGAGAATGTCCGGCCGAAAGATGGGTATTTATCGCACCACAGGCGCGATCGCCTGACCAAAAGCTGAACATTTATCGCGCCGCAAGCGCGAACGTCTTGCCAAAACACGAAAATCTCCCGCGCCGCAGGCGCGCACATCTGCCCGTAAGCCGAATATCAACCGCGCCGCAGGCGCGATTGTTTGAACAAAGGCCGAATATTTATCGCGCCGCAGGCGCGAATATCTGACCTAAGGGTGAATGAATACCTATCGCGCCGCAGGCGCAAACGTTTGAGCAAAGGCTGAATATCTATCGCGCCGCAGGCGCGAACGTTTGACCAAACACCAAATATCTATCGCGCAGCAGGTGGGAACATCTGGCCCAAAGCCAGTATTCAACCAGATATTCAAGTTATACAAACAAATAAAAATTTGTATACTTCAATCTAAGGCGGCGTTTGCGCCGCCACACATCGCTTTCGGTTTTAATCGAAAGCGGCGCCAGTAGCGCAATATCGCCTTCGGTGTCAACCGATGGCGGCGCTGTTAGCGCAATATCGCCTTCGCTATCAAGCGAAGGCGGCGCCAGTAGCGCAATATCGCCTTCGGTGTCAACCGAAGGCGGGCGCCATTAGCGCCCTGGCGCTTGCGCCTTTCGCCCGAAGGGCGAAAACGCGGGCCCGCGTAAAGGGTGGCCGTAAGGCCACCGTTTTAAGCGGGCTCGTTTTTAAGTAATCTTTGTTCAAAATTTTTGTTTGGCGAATGAAGAGCACTGACAAAATGTGTTTTATTGCCTAGGCAGAAAAAGAAGAAAATTCTTAAGCACGACCATCTCTGATTCAGTTTTTTGTGGATCACCCGATATTTATATTGGAATACAGAATTGTTTGAAATGTTTTAAAAATATTGAAAAAGAAGCTAAAAATAGGAATTGTTTTTTAATAAATTAACAAATAGTCGTAATTGATGTCACATTTGAAAATAAACCTTCTTGTAATACGGAAATAAGTATTACCTCATTATCCCAATTCTGATTTATTTTAGTATCTATTACCTATCTGTGACAATTTAAAAAACGTTTTTACAAAGACCGCATTTAGACTTTTTCGTAGGTTATTTCTTAATAAAAAAAAAGTAGAAATGTTGTTAAAAGTAAATTTGTGCCCTCTCAGTGTGTGATGATAAAAGCCTGAGACATTAGGAATATCTGTTAAAATACTCCTTTGGGGTTCAACGTCCTGTGAAGTAAATTCGTGCAGTGGTTGTTGCAAGTTGGCGAACGTACAAGTAATTTCTCTATATACCCACAATACAGGTTTAAGATAAATTTTTCAAAATAATATTCCCGGAAAAGAATGCAACGGTATAAAAATAAATAAAAGAATGCATCATCGAGTGCAAGATGATCGAGAAATCGTCCATTGCTCTTTAGAAATAAATTTTTTGGCAACTCTCTAACGACAAAAATAAAATTAAAACAACAAGGTAACAAGGAAATCGAGTTCTCGCTTCATGTTATCACTTTTATTTTGATTAGGGACCTAGATTTTCTAATTGGAGCTATTAATTTAATCGCCGAAAAATTTAATTAGCTAACCTCTGGACCTACTTAAGTACCTCTACTTAAAATGTAATTAAGTTTGGGATGGTTGGTTCGTCCTTGATAGGACGTGGATTTTTCTCACAATACAAACGCATTCTTTGGGTTTCATTAGCGGAAAGAATCTTGATAATTACATGTGAAAAATGCGGATTCACTCTCGATTTAAATATTGAAGGATCACTACGTAATCCTTTCAAAAACCTACAACCTGCATAAGCCGTTCCCAAAAAGGAAACGGAGCCCCTCCTACCACAAATCAACAACAACCAAGTAGGCTACCATGTGCAAAAGAATTTTTTTGTAAAAAAAATCTTTTTGAGTAATTACATCCTGCAAAAAATCAAAAAAAAAACACACACGAAAATGTAATTAAGATGAAAATAGTAGAAAGACCACGACTGCTTATTTATAGAAGTAAGCTAAAGATATGCACGAATGAGATTTTAGACTCGTCTTTAGGAGTTCTTCCGGTGGCTGAAAAGGGAGATTCTCACCTCCAAATTCAGGTAAATAATCCCAAAAAGCACTCACTTAAAGACACTTCAACCACTTTATTTAGGAACTAGAATTTACAATTTTTTTTAAATTATGATACAAATTTTCGGACGGATTTGATGCAATGATATTTTTTTCGCGTTGTTGTTTATACGAGATTCTGTTACTACATTTATCAACATCACATCACTGAATGCGTGACATCACTGCTCTATAAGGTACCTACTGAAATACGGACAATAACAATAATAGCACAAATCCATATGAGAGCCTACATAGGATAGAGACATCTAGGGGTCCCAAAAAAGTTTTAGAACCGGTTCGAAGGAGATTTTCAGCGTTTGGAGGCACCTGGTGGCAGCAGCGAGAACAAGGGACAATGCTTGGTTGAAAACTGTACACAGGAGCGTGTGCGTCATTAATTAATGCGGCAACTGTACTTCAATAAATCAATTGGATGGTGCGGTGTTTAATTTTTTCGAGGAACAACAAGCAATGAGTTTTATTGATCACACTTAAGCTGATTCTAGCTTAATATTTGTATTTATTGCTTGGTGAAAATTGGTTTTGGAGCGTTTTGGCCAATAGCCAGTTAAACAATCGAATATAAACATAAATAAATTTTATGTTTATAGGAAATATTAAAAATTTCAATCATGCTACATATTATAACTTTAAAACAGAAATTTTTCGTAATACAAGTTATAATTAAATTGTGTGTTTATGTCTCAATGTCTGCCATTGAGACATGTCTTTTTCGTCGTATTTATTAAATTTTAACTAAATGTACTTGTCTTGAAAAAGTATGTTAAACATACGAAACGTCGACATCCTCTTCAAATGTAATTGACGATCCTTTAAATGGAATAAAAAAGATCTATAAGTTTTATTAATTTTGTCCGTTTACCAATGAACTTTTATCCTAACAAGTTTTAATATTATCAAAAATTAAACACATTGTAATAAACATTGTCTTAACAGTAATATCTCAAAAAGGTTGTTAAATAGTGTTTTGAAGACATTTTATTATCGTTTTAAACAATTTTTGTAAAAAGGTTGACGACTCTGATTTGGAAAAGTTGACGATAAAAGCTAAGAATGAGCTAAACCATCATAAATAAAATGTTTATTCACTAAAACGTTATTTTTGAGATTCAGCATTTTTTGAGAATTATCTATAGAAAAACAGTGTTGTCATACATTGTGTATCTCAAAAATAATGTTAAAAAAAATTCTACAGCGTATATCTCAAAAACTATAAACATTTGTATAAGCCAAATTTGGTTTTTAGAAACTTTTCAACAAGAACTATCACTTGTGACAATTCTTAACATTACTTCAATAACGCCCTGTATATCTATTAACTAATAGCTATTTATTATACAAGTGTCTTATAAGGCAAATAAGTCACGAAAGAAATGTTTAGCCACGAGAGCTTGCTTGAGTGGCCTAATTTTTCTTAAATGACTTATTTGCTGTTAAGACATGAGTACATACATAGTTTTATCCAACACCTCTCTCTGTAAGAGTTCTTAAAAAATCATCAAATCCCAAAATTTTTATATCCACAAAAATTAGTGGTAGTCTATGATTTAGTTGCCATGTTGTTGTTGACAACAAAATTATTATTTGAGAAAAATTTTGCAAACAAACTGTTTCGGCGCTTGTAATATTGTTGGAAATGAAAAGAAGTAGTTTTCTTCCTGAAAAAATTGCCAAAGATGTTGAAGAAGTCACATCGAGTTTACTACCCAAGAAATTCAGGGACGCTTATTACCAAGAATTAAGTGAGTTCAATAACTGGAAACAGGAAAACGATGTTTGTGAGGTAAGCGAAGACGTGCAGTTGGGTTACTTCTTCAATGCCAAAAAAAGATTCGCAGCCTCTTCAGTGTAGACGAAATACAGCATGTTAAGATCGACACTAAAGCTATTTCACAGATATTTCACAATATGGCAAGTTGATCGCTTTTTTGAAAAACGAATCAAAAAATTACAAGTGCAAAAAATCAAAAATTCTTGAAAGAGAACATATTCAACAGTTTCTAGCAGAAGCACCCAATAAAAAATATTTAATGTTGAAGGTAGGTCGATTTTGTTATTAGAGAATAAAATCTAATTTTTTTACATTACAGGTCGCACTAATTTTTGGTGTGTCAGGTGCGTGTCGATATTGTGAATTATTGAACATGTCAATCAAAAACGTAGAAGATATAGGATTCTATAGGTTGGTATCTGTATCAGATACAAAAACATATGTTTTACGTAGCTTTACGATTATGGAAAAAGGATCTGCAGTTAATGTGCTGGATATTTGTAGAAAATATATGTCTCTCCGACCTAAAAATATTTCTCACAACAGGTTGTTTTTGTGCTATAGAAATAAGAAATGCACAATACAGCCAGTGGAAATAAATAGTCTATCCAAAATACCATCAGTAGCAGCTGACTTTTTTAAATTACCAGAATCAGAGTCTTAAACAGAACACAGTATGAGACGCACATCAACGAGTTTATTGTTCAACGCTGGAGCCGATCTTGGTATGGTCCAACGTCATGGCCGATGGAAGTCGACAACCGTGGCACAAGTGTATGTCGATGAGTCAATTTTGAGCAAAATAGACATTGCTAAGAAAATACTGGGTAGAAATTTAGAAACTGAAGGCAATGTTATTGTGAATACTGAGAAGCAAAAATTAAATAAATGTGGAAACAACATTGAAGTGACACAAAATGAAACAAATAAAGTTATATCTTTTAATATAAATGTTAACGTAAATCTCAACAAATGATTTCATCTGAGATTCCTGTTTCTTATAATTTTGATGTTCAATAAATTGTTCTATTTTCTGTAAAATTCTGTATAATTATATAAAAACAGTTTTATTATTGATTCATAAAACCACTTGTGTTTTATAGACCCCATAATTAAATCAAAAACATCATTTTTATAACGTCATAATAAAGAGGTGTTGGATAAAAATACTTTGGAAATGTAATCAGAAGTAAGTTAATTAACAGACTTCGACCAGCTAACAATGTTATTAAATCTCAGTGCATTATTGAAAAAAATACAACACAAAAAAGCAAAAAAAATAATTCTACAAGTGATTAAAATCATAAATTACAGAATAAGCAACAAAAGATAAGGAAGCTTGCGAAGTCAAGTGTATTTAGCACAATTTGTTTTTTAATTACAATGACTTTGTCGTTTAGTCATCTAATTCATCTATAAACGTTTACTTAAACGTTTAATTCGTCTATAAACGAAAGGCGTATAGTTATACGGATGAAAAAAAAATATTTTAATATTGTTTTTGATATTTTTTAAAATAAAAATATTTATTTTTGTAATATAGCAATTTTTTTGATATACGGAGTATGATTGAAATATGTGCAGAAATTTGGTAAAAGTTTTTATTAAAACAATGCCAAATATTAAAATTTGTCTTGTCAAATGTTTCTGTTTTTCAGATACACTCTGTAAAAATTTAAAAAAAAACAGTTTTTAAGATAGATGATGTTTGAGAACACTGTTTTTGAGCAAAAAAATTTTTCATCATACATTTCAAAAACTAGAACCACCTATATAAGGCAAATTTGATTTTTAGCATCTTTTCAACAAGGGCTATTACCTGTTAAAATTTGTAAAACAACTTTAAAACACCCTATATTGTATATTTGAAACAGTTTATAGGAAAACAGTGCCAACTTCTTTTATCATTAAGAAACAAATACATGACTTTGGTTTCCTGTTTTTTTCAAAAGTTTTATTTTAAAAAAAGGTAAGCATTTGTAATTTTTTTTCTAAAAACTTCTACCTTCCGATATTCTACTATCTTGTAACATTTTCTAAAACTACAATTTAAAAAAAATAGAGAACAAAACGGAATCATATATTTGTCTTACAATAATGGAAAAAAAGTTGTCCTACTAAAAACAGTTTCAAGGCCATATTTTGATACACAACCATTTTTGGAATCTTTAGAAATTTTGTTCAAAGTTTTTTTACTGCAATATTTTTCAGTAGTATTCTATTTACGTACTAGTCTACTAACATTTTTCTATTTAGTCTCAATAGTCATCACTTACAAGAGAATTTGAGTCTTATTTTGCGTTTTGAAAATACAGATTTTTCAAAATTTACTCAAAATGAAGGAAGCACCCTTCATAGCGCAATAGGCGGGAATTGGCGTTTTCCAGAAAATCCAACTTAAATATTTTCCAGGGTTTTCGTCTCTCGCTCAAAGGTATTTTCAGTTGCCCGATGACGAATTGTATTGTAATAGAAGCTTTAATTTGCCAAAAATTTTGAGTTTTGTAAAACTTTCGTTTTCACAAATGCAAATTTAAAGTGAGAAATTGCAAGATATTAGGAAATGGGACAAACAGTTTTTTCTAAAACAAGCTTCGCCTCGTTTTGATAACCTTGAAAATCTGTTTGACTCCAATAATGATTATTGGAAACCGAGCGAGTACTTAGTAGAGGACCTGTTTGCATACTCACTATAGATAATTATGTGTATGTAGAAGTAGTTATCTTTGCACACACTTAATGTTTAACAATATTAAAATCATTTTCAATATTTTTGAACAATTTGAATAGCAAAGTATGTCAAAATTTTACTGTAAAAACTGAATTAGAAGCGATAATGACGAAAATGAAATTCGATGCGATTCACGAGGCCAGTCCTTTTTATAATGACTTTTACATAAAATTTGCAGTCTTCTACTGTTTTATTAATTCTACTGGTTAATACCATTATAAAATGTTATCTTTATCACTAGGTTTTGTAAATAAGTAACAACAAATTAAGAATCAACAGTATAAAACATATAGGTATTCAAAATTACGTGGCATAATTTTAACCAATATTTTAATACAATATAAAATTTACAATTTGTATCTTTCTTTATTGTTTTCATCTAATCTAAATTAGCTAATTTATACTTCATTTTTATTTTTTGTTTTATCAGCAAGATTGCAACTTTAAGTAAGTTAAAAAATTATGCTTATCACAGAATGTACATATTTATTAGCGACAATGCATATCCATATAGGGTGACTATTTAAATTGTTATTTTAGCCATTTCTAATTCTAAAATGGTACATATTATTAATGACTTGGTACATACCTACATATTTACTGTAAAAAAATCTACTATTTTCAGTGACAAATTGTCAGTAATATAAATTGGTGTAAGGCAAGAAAGAAAATTAATTAAACAATAATCTGACTTTGAGGCAACTAAAAATTACAACAAAAATTTTTTTTTAAATAAACATCTAAAAATAAAGTTATATAGTGTTATAATAGTTGTAAAAGTCTAGTTTCGTTATTTATTTTTTACTATGTTTTCTTAACAAAACGTTATAGGACTCAAGAGAATTTTTTTAAAGTGAACAACTGATACAATTTTTGTAGGTCGTCCTAGTAGTGGCTTGCTCAGAGTAAAATTAAAATAATCACCTGTTATAAAGTTAAATATCGTTCAGTTAAAAATAATCCATGAAACTATAAATCTTTAACCATCTTAAAAATGTATTTAAATATTAAAATTGCCAGTATAATTTAAATCAAGTTTTAGGTTATTAGCAAGTAAACAAAGATACCTCCAGGGTAATCTACTCAATTCTTCAAAAGAAATTAAACGTTCCTAAATTGCAATTTCCTGACATGATAGATATCTTTATTATATATAAAATAAATTACAAAGAGAACAAAATAATCTTGATTAAAAAAATATAAAAAAACTAGCAATTTAGGACCACCAAGCATTATTATACAAGGTGTTTTTACAGATTTATTACAAGAGAAACTCTCGTTGAAAAAATGCTTTTTCAGTTTTTAATAAAACCTTTATTTGAAGAGCTACAAAGTTGGAATAATTCTTCTCATTTCAAGAGCTATCGACTGATACAAAAAAATCTCATTTGAGTTGTCATTATACCCTGATTCAGTTAAAATAATGAGCCCGATGTTTTGGCGATGCAACCAAATAAACAAATTTCATTTACGTCTTGATCTACTTTTAATTACGATTTGCATTTACAATTAAGATGTCTTATGTTACTTTGACAGTGCTTTGACATTAGTTAAAAATGGTGTCGTATACCAACAACGAAAAAACCGATTTAATTTTAAGATACGGGGAATGCAGAAAAAATGCTGTTGCTGCAAGGAATTTGTATGCTCAACGTTTCCCTAATAGACGACATCCCAGTGACATGATCTTTAAACGTCTTGAGAGGGAACTTCGACAAAACTGGCCTCTTTGTAATAGAGTAAGACAACGCACTGCCAGGTCTTTGGAAAATGAAGTTTTTGTAATAGCTTCCGTGACACAGAACCCACATATCGGTCAGAGGAGTGTAGCCCAAGAAGTTGGTATCAGCCAGACTTCAGTTAATCGTATTCTTAGGGAAAATAAATTTCATCCCTATCATGTGCAGCTAGTACAAGAACTTAGGGAAACTGATTTTGAACGAAGATTAGATTTTTGTCAGTTTATCAGAACTCAAATGCAAATTGACAATAACTTCCTACAAAATTTTCTATTTAGTGATGAAGCCAAATTTTCTAACAACGGTAATGTTAACAAGCACAACTGCCATTACTACGCTCAGGAAAATCCACGACGGATACGTGAAACACATTTTCAATGAATTGTTTCGGTGAACTTTGGTGTGGCATCTTTGGGGATCGCATAATTGGACCTTTCTTCTTCCAAGAATATTTGACGGGAGAAATCTACCTAAATTTTTTGCGAAACACATTAGGAACAATTTTTGAAAACTTGCCATTAGCCGTCTATCGTGGTCTGTGGTTTCAGAATGATGGGGCACCACCACATTACCATAGACATGTTAGGCAGTACCTTGACCATATTTACAATCAGCATTGGATTGGAAGAGGGGCCTTTAATGCTTGGCCACCTCGTAGTCCTGACATGACTCCTTTAGACTTTTTTTATGGGGTGCTGTTAAGGAGCAAGTATACGCGACACCTTTTGACACCCTCGAAGAGCTACAGGAACGAATAACCGACGCAGTGCATAATGTTTCGCCGGAAATTTTACAGCGTGTTCGGAGGTCTTTCCTCAAAAGAATAGCGGCTTGCGAACAAGCAGGAGGCCAGCATTTTGAGCACCTTCGTTAAATAAATGTCTCCTTGTTTATTTTTTCAAATTATGATTTAGAATAGATCTGTTTCCCTACCTTTAATGCTTCATTCTTTTATACATTTTGTATTGGAGTTTAGATACATCAAAATGAGTCTTTTATTTTCTCTCTCTGACATATATGACCGTTTTCTGTGCTAATGTCAGGGTGACATAAGCAGATGATAACTTGGATTCAATTTGAAAACCCTAATTTAAATTAGATCAAGACGTTAATGAAATTTGTTTATTTGGTTGCATCGCCAAAACATCGGGCTCATTATTTTAACTGAATCAGGCTGTATTTCTATAAGATGAGAACGATCTCCTTTGGTTTATTTATAGCATTTTTTCAACAAAGGCTATTATCTCTTAAAATATGTAAAGTAACATCAAAGACATGTATGTATTTAACATTAAATATAAAAATCATCATTAAATATGAAAACACAAAATTAGGCAATCATTTCAAAACAGCTTGTTATTTAAAGATTTAATAAAAAGTTTGCTAAAGCTAATCCAAGTACACATCAATGAATGAATGAGTAAAATTTAAAATCTCTTTTAAATAAAATTTTATCCTTTGACAATTAATTATGAGTATGACATGCGTAAATTCTAATCTAAGCCTTAAAATAACACCTAAACTACGCAAAAAGATGTAAACATGACTCATCACTGGTAAATAAATTTATTATATTGTTTTTAAATTTATAGCTTACACCCTCAGCATCACAATCTAACCCATCACTCAGTTTTTTATTATCATGATCTATAGCTTCCTATATGAGTTCAATGTCCCAATCAAGTTTTGTAATAATTCAAGCATGCCTTATAGTGCATTATGCATCTACACTCGATATGCAATTCCAGTGTCATTAAAATGGGAAGGTATTGATAGCTTATTGAGATTCTTACTGGCCTCACCTTTATTAAAATTGCTCAAAATCAAGTCTTGATGTTACATAATAATAAACCGTAGAAAAATACTACACTTTGTATAGCATAAATTAGCAAGTTTGTGTTAGTATTCAAGTTAGACTCTAACTCTAACCAGAAGTATGCGCTACACCATATGTAAATATCTCTACGTACTGTTAATAACACACACCTTTGAAGAAAAATAACCTTAGCTGATGGCTTACTTAGAATAATAATTCATTCATAAAACCCGATGACGCATTGATGGTTCTAAACTGGATAATTTCATGTTAACTATGTAAAATGATCATCGACTTTTGATCGTCTTATTTTAAATTGTAATTACAGAAAATAAATGGTTGGGAGGAAATTTGTAGTAATTTAAAGTTCGTGTCATGAAAGTAAACGGAATCGTAAAGGTGAGTTTGCAATTATAAAAATTTGGCATGCGATTATGATAATACAGGATTAGAATTCAATGCAACATTCAAATTATATTCTTCGAAATTGTAATCAATCAGAGATACGAGACTACAATGCAAATTTTATCTTGGGCCATCAAGAGTGGAATTTTTGGACCTGTACTTGGATAAATCAAGTAGAAAATTTTATAATTTTTAAAAATCTGGCTTTACGACAGTTTCACATTTACTGTTATGAGGTACTCTTTTCTTTATTTCACTCTTCTTTTCTTTGTTTGTTTTGTGTCACTCTCTCTATTAAGTCATCGTATTGTTAAAGTGACTGATGTTTCACTTTTCCCTGATCACCAGCTGTGACTAAAATTTGTTCCGCTTTAAGCAATTAAATTTTTTCTAAAGGAAACAGTTTTAGAAAAGAGGTTTTAGACCTACGTAGAAGATGTCCAAGCGAAGTGACCAAGCCCATTATTGTTTTTTTTTAATATTGAATCTGATTAACCTAAAAAAATATTGTACGTTTTATGTGTTAATGGGCTGATTTCAAGTTGAGATAATACCGGTAGTATCGCAAATTTTATACTTTTCTATGACAACGGCGAATCACAGAACCGAATTTGTTTATTTTTTCATAGAAACGAAGATACTACCGGAAGAATCTCAACTTGAAATCAGCCTATAAGTAGATATACAGGTTTTGAAGTAATGTTCAAGATTTTATGTAATAACCTTTGTTGAAAAAATGCTAAAAAAAAATTTGTCTTATACAAAAAATGTTTATAGTTTTTGAGATATGCGCGGTAGAAATTATTTTTTTTAAGTAAATACGATGTATGACAACACTGTTTTTAAGTATATAGATTTCCAAGTATACGACCTAAAAGTTTTGCTTAAAAACAATATTGTCATACATCATGTATCTTAAAAATAATGTTTTTTTTTAAAAAAATGTCTGCAGAGTAGGTATATCTCAAAAACTAGAAACATTTCCATAACGTAAATAGGGTTTTTAACATTCTTTTAACAAGAGATATCACCTTGTAACATTTGTACAATAAAAAGTTAAAAAACATCCTATATATCTGATTTTAAATTAAAACTAGAGCCATCACAAGAAGAAATTGTTGCATAAATTGCAATCACACATTGTATATAAAAAAAATGCTATAATACACTGTATATCCTTTAAAAACAATTTAAAAAAATCTCGAAAATTATAAACATTTGTATAAGACAATTTTGATTTTTGGCAACCTTTTAACAAGAGCCATAACCTGTTAAAATCTTTAACATTACTTTAAAAACACCCTGTATACCTCTCGCCTAGCGACAGTAAACCTTTTTATTAAGTAGCAAAGCCAAAATTTTACTTCTAAAGTTAAACAGTAGAAAGAAGCAGAGAGAAAAATGTAATTCAAATTGGCCTTAAAGCAGATTTATGTCTTGGCTGGCTTCCAAGAAACCTCGTTGTGTCTTTGCTTTAAACTGTCAGCCACGGCATTAAATCAAATGCTTTATTGCTTAATTAAACTAACTATTTGTGTTGTAAAATATCCATACTTACTGCCTAAATCCAACATTATGTGCTAAATTCAAATTCAGAAATTGTGATTGTCATATCTAGAAGAAAGGGAACTCTACGTTGTGTTTGACAAGATGGTGGCAAAGTTTGTTGAAATGAAACTACAAGTGGAAAGTGGAATGTATCTACAATAAAACTACAATATAGAAAAAAAAACACTTATATGTTTGTTTCGTGCAGTTTATTGTTCATAGATCATGGAAATAAATAAATAAAGTAGAAGTAAATCAGTTGTTATTTAATAATATAAACCAAACATGTACATCATGTGAAAAAAAAACATACATAACAAAAAAAAATAGCCAAAACAAAACCATAAATCAAAAATAATGTATGAAGTAACGTTTTGTTATGGCATTTTTTTAATTGTTTACTGCACGAACAGCCCCTCTCTTCAATAATATAAATTTTCTAAAAAAATATTATTTGCCATACATTTTTGTTTCTACAAAAAATGCTTTTGGAGAATCGTATTGAATAATAAAGTTTAATTGACTTGTCAAAATTAAATAATAATCAATTAATAATTTCGTAAAGTCACTTATAAACATAATTCCTTTTCTTCTAATTGTAGTTTTTCTTGTTTCTCTTCGTAATATTTGATCTCAAAATTTTTTCAGAATATTTGTTTGTTCTTCTATGGTCTAAAAAACTTCTTGCTGGATTTTCATGGAGTGTCAAATAGTCTGATTGGGTACAATTTTTAACTTCTATAGTCTGTTCTTTTACCAGAGAGAAACAATAAGCAAGTTTTGAAAATTTAAAAAATCTATTTGTGATTGCTTGATTTTGAAGAGTATTTTAACATTTCCAACTCTTATCTCTGTGGTAAAATAACATACTTTAGCAAAGGTGTTCCAATCGAACAACGACGTCGAGAAACTGTATACCGGTTTCTGGGTTTTT
Source organism: Tribolium confusum (assembly GCA_029207805.1). NCBI lineage: Eukaryota > Metazoa > Arthropoda > Insecta > Coleoptera > Tenebrionidae > Tribolium > Tribolium confusum. The sequence goes on from JALGAY010000004.1 coordinate 8,113,081, forward strand.
GCCCCTCATCATTACAGTGTATCTCGGAGCGTTGTGCTCGATTGGAACAGGTGGGAGAACTCGCTTATATCAAGCGAAGTTCGGCTAGTAGTCGTATAGACAGACGCCATCTACCCACTCTCGCACCTTCCAGCCTCTTCGATAGATGGCACACTGTGTTTGTTTATACGATTACTAACAGACTTTAGAACAATTCTTTTTATTCGAAACATATAGTTTTTATAGTCTTCTTTCTTGTTTAAGATGCAGTTATTTGCATTTGTCTGAAATCTTTTTTTGTGTATTTGTTTACGTTTCTTCTCATGTTCATCTTATTATAAAAGTTATGGGAATAAACAAGAAAACTTGCCAAAACATTTGTAATCAAAAAATGTCTGGTTTTACTGTCTATCTTCTTATAAGAAAGAATTATTATATATAATTATTATATTTAAAGTATTTAAATTTTGTGGAATGTAAAATAAAAAAATGATAATGAAGAGACACGTTAGTTTATTAAATGTTTAAAGTGACTCCCACATACTTCCAATAGTACAGGTTGTCCTTAAAACGCTACTGAACATTTTGGAGCATTTGTGGAGTAATTTGACGACATTCGTTTACTATCCGCTGCCTTATATCTTCCAAAGAGGTAGGTTGAGTTGTATAAATTATACTTTTTAAGTGACTCTATTAAAAAAAGTCTAACGGAGACATGTCTGGCAAACGCCGAGGCCCCACAAACTCCTGAAAAGTTAAATGTTTGAATGGGAATTTTTGTGGATCACGTAGTTGCCCCCTCTTACCTTAATGGCAATTTAAATGGCAAAATGTATTTAAATTTATTAGAAGACGTTATTGATCCGGCATTGACTGATATTATCGAAAATTATAAAGGCTATGATGAAAATTCGTTGATATTCCAACAAGATGGCGCATTACCTCATTTTGTACTCTCTGTACGTCAATATCTGGATCAGAAATTCCCAAGACGATGGATTGGAAGGAGAGGACTTATTGAGTGGCAAACGCGTTCGCCAAACATGTCTCCGTTGGACTTTTTTTATGGGGTTACTTATAAAGTAAAATTAATTCAACTCAACCTACCTCTTTGGAAGATTTACGGCAGCGGATAGTGAACGAATGTCGTCAAATTACTCTACAAATGCTCTAAAATGTTCGACAGCCTTTTGAGCACAACCTTATTGTATGGAGGCACGTGGGAGTCACTTTGAACGTTTAATAAACTAATGTGTCAATTCGTTAGGATTTTTTTTACATTCTACAAAATTTAAATACCCACCACTGTAACTCGACCCCCCCTTCCCATTTAAAATTTTTGAAGGGATGCACCCCCGGTTAAGGATGTGTATACAAAATTATTAAATTCATGCTAAAAGCTGTCCCCATTCCAAGCCAAATAGCCCTGTTTTTGCGTTTTTTCGAGAACTTATTTTTCTGAGGGTTATAGCCTCTGTTTCGTTTGGCCACCTGTATAATTATAAATCATGCCGATATCAATAATCTGAATTTATACGTTTATAATTGCTTATAACATTATAACCGTTCAACGTGTACAGTGTTTAGAATTTTTGAAATTCTTTTAAAAGCTATAAACAGTGTTTTTCAGAAAAACAAGGAAGAGCAATACAGATTATCGTGTGGTGTAGCTCGAAAAATAGCATTTTGTATCAAATAATGTTAAAAAAGCCTTATTATCAAAATTCAGTATTTTGACAAATTTACCTTTCGGAATTTGAATTTGAACGATTAACTACTTAAAAACTATTTTTCAGAGATTTTTTAAATTCGTTTATTAAAGAAAATGTTAAAATAGTCGACAAAAATGTATGAAGACATATTTCGAACGTCTCCCGAAGAAAGAAACAATTTTAAAACAGTGCAAAAAAATTTTAAAATTACAAAAAACTGTAGGGATTACATACTCAGTTTAAATTGTCAAGATTATGTCGAAGTTGAAATTCCTTTTCTGTAGCGCTCTAGTCTCTCATCGTTCGGTTTTTTTTTAGTACAAATAAGAACTAAGATACTTATTAGTTCGTATTTATCTTAAGTGTCCTTTTTTTAAATAAATAATCCAAAATTGTATTTATGGTGAGTGAGAGTTAAGACTTTAAGTATCCATAAAAATGAAATGGCTATTATAAAATTTGCTTCCTCAAGATGATGTGAACGAACCTTTAGAATTTTAATGTTTTGGCAAGTTTTCCATCGACTAGACATCTGATACTTTTAAAATAATGACCGTAAAAGTACTCAATAAAAATACTTAAGCTACCACAGAAACAATAGAATTTATCAAAAGCCAAACCTTGTGAATAATGTAAAGTGACGTTTAAGAGGTCGTAAAAAAATTCCAGTAGTCATATGCAAGCACTTTTAGACAACTCAATCAAGCCAAAGAAGCTGAAATAATCCATATTAATTTTTCCAAGAGCCATTCACCATAAAAGTCGCTTAATTAAAATCTGATAACCTGCTGTCACTCTCATTAAGCGCTCAATTATTAACAGTCCAACAGTCGGTTATTCCTCTACCCACCCTCGATAAATCGTGTCAGATAAATGACAATTCATTTTTTTCCCAGAATAATTTCACGCCTAAAATCCCCAAAAGGCACTTAGCGGCACGTTCCTCCTCTTGAAAAAGGTCTTTTCCACCTGATTTACAAAGCTAGCATTCAGATTAGATCCGCTCAGTAAACAAATCGTTTGGCGAATCGACATGACGTTTATTTCAGTTTTAACCGAACGCAACTTTGTCTATAAGCAGTTGACGGCGAGTCGTCTTCACGAAAGGACGTGGAGAATGACGCGAGTGATTTTGAACAGTTTATGATTTTTTTTTTTATCAAACAAGTTGTAATTTAAAGGTCGGTATAAAAATAACCAGCTGGGAAAATTGTATTTTTACTAGTTGGTGTCACGTGGAATCTACTGCAGCCTTGTCGTGCAATTATACTCTTTTCTGCCAAGGCTGCGGAGATTTTGACGCGATTTTTAAATATTATGCAATAACGAGATCGAAATTCAAAAATTTTGGGAGTGTTTCATCTGAATTTTAAGCAATTCTTCAAAATTAATCCTTTTTAAAATGTAGCAGAACACGTACACCAAAGGCCTAAATTCAAAAATTTTGGGATCGCAAAAATTTGGGAGTGTACTAACCTTGAGTAAATTTTCAAAATTAACACTTCTTATCAATTTATTGCAAGTCATTTGAATGAATGCTCACTCATTAAAACACACCAAAATGTTTATTTTCGAGATAATAAATGTTGAGCGCAAGACTCGCTACTTGAATTAACCTCAAGTTATTGCCATTGACTTGCTGTTCAACAAGTAATTAACTCAATTTTTTTCCAGATCCAGCGTGTGGTGTGAATGCAAAACTTTTCCGACTGGAACCAGTGAAAATAAATAAACTCGGTGTATGTGTTAGCGGAAAAATAAACAAGAGTGCAGTGTTATAAATACGAAACATGGATATCACAAAAGAATACTACAACCAAAATCCTCGAGAGAAAGCGAATTTTCTCTCGGTGATGTTTTTCACGTAAGTCACTACCAGCCAATTAAATTTTACCACTGTTTAAAATTCCACAAAGTGTTGGATTTGCGCCAGAAACTTCAGACACATCCTGAAATTTCGTGAAAATCCCGAAATCTCTGATTGTTCCATGCCTGGATAAACAAATGGCAAAACAGATGTTCCAGATTATCGGACACGTGATTGATGGGTTTTAGAAAGGAATAACAGAGGGGACTCTTGAGGATCCTCTAATGTTAACTTTTTTTAAATTATCTCGTTGTTTGAATAACCTTGACTATATAATCATATTTTCAGTATTTGCTTTTTGTTATCTTATATTAAACTACTTTTTTAAGCGGGGAATTATGAGTATAATACGCCTGTAAATATTAAATTTTATCTTCAGATGCGGGGTCAAATTTCTGAATTATATTCATGGGTTCAGTGTTTTATCGATTATTTTCTCTTATCTGAAAGGTTGCCGTTAATTATGATAGGTGTATACATGTCAGAAGTGGGAGAGTTTAACAATAAAAAAAATTTGGACGATGAATAAAAGAATTTTGTCAAATGATAAAGTACAGCGATAAATTACAGCTTTATACATCCGTGAAAAGATCTGTTCGTTTAAAAATTTGGCCGATTTGGTTCGTTAGCTCCCATTGTTATGATAACTAAATCCCGTCATTAGTTTCATGGGATTTAGTTTAAATTGTTTGTGTATTTATGATACAAATGAATGAGTTGCATAATGAAAGTACAGAGACCTAAATAACTGGCAGAGATTTTTATTTCGAAAATAAACACAGTTTACGAAAAAAATATTGAGGCGAGCCAACTGTTATTACGAAAAAATTATGACAGGATTACATTGCCGGTAGTTCCAAAGAAAACAGTTGACAGATTTTTTTTTAAACTCATGACTGAAAAGAGATGATTTAGAATTTTAACACTACTTTTAAAGTAGAAGAGTCTCATGAATCAAAAATATTTTATCTAAAACTACAAATTTTTTATTAAAATTTTCTTTAATTAACAAATAATATTTTTTTATTTATTATATGAGTGTGGAATGCGCAATATTAGTCACGAAAGAAAGTTTACCTGCGAGCTCAAAGTACAACCAGATACTTTTCTCCAATGACAAATAAGCAAATCCACAGAAGCATCAAATAAAATTAAAAAAAAAATGTCATTTGCTTATTATTATTTATTAAATGTTACAAAAATATTAATTAATAAATATTACAATGATTTAGTTAGTTTTTCTGTCTCTTCTTTTATTCGGCTATTTTCTATAATTTTGTACTTATTTCATGTGAAGAACTTTATCAATATTGTCCACTTTTTATCTCTCTATTTTTGTTTGTTTTTATTTATTTTTGGGATCGGTTTTGGAATTTTCGATTTTTTTTCCACTAGAAAAACTTTCAGAAATATTTTTTTTTGTTGTTGTTCTAAACATTATTCACTTGCTTATACCAATTGGACATTAACACATAAAAATTAAAAACTTTAAACCTGTGTTTTTTTTGAGATTTTACACTTCGCGTTCAGTAATTTTTTTCTATTGTTTAATTTATTTTAAATGCTATTTCTACTTTTTTTTTCAATTACCTATCACATTTTTTTGTGAAATGTTTCCAACAAACGATATGTTTCTATATTTTTTTCTCTCTTTTTTCTTTTTCGCTTTTCTTCTTTAGTCTTTTCTTATACTTCTATCACATTTTTATTTTTAATTTTTTTGTTTATGGTTTGATAATTTTTTCTTTTTATTTCTATCTTTGCATTAGCACTCTCATCAATTTTTCTACAGAATTAGTTAATGCTGCTTTCTTGTGTATCATTGTCTTCTTTGAGCTATTTTTAATTTAATTTTCTTTAACCCTTTCAAATGTCATGTCCAAAAATGTAATTTCTTTCTCTATTTCTGTTTTGTGTTCCGTCTATGAACTTATTATTTTTAGGCATTTTTACTTCTATAATGTTTGCCTCAGAGATTAACTGATTAACTTGACCTGACCTGACTTATGTCAGCAGTAACCATTTCCGCTTATAAGGAATGAACAGTATCATAATTTCTCCAAGTTTCTATTGTTGTTTTGAGTCAATTTCGTAATTTATATCTCTTGTCTAACAACGTTGACACTTATTGTTTCAATTTGCTGATTTTCGTTTTTGACTTTTTGAGCTTTTCTATAAACGTCCTTGACTTTTTATTTGACTTTGTTAATTTCTCGTTTAATTTTCTGTTTGTTCATTTATCTCTATTCTCTGCCGTACTTTTCTGTGTTTTTTTTTAAAGCTGCTATACTACCTTGAATTTCTTCTTTTTGTTGACGATATTTTTTTTCTGGATGTCGTTTTTCTTTTCCTACTTTTTCCTTTTTTGAGTTTTTTCTGTTTGTTGTTTATTGTGTACAACACTATCCTAAAAGTTTTTAATTTTTTTTTATCATTACAAGGTTCTTTTATCGTTTCTATAAACTTTTCTAGTTCTTCGTCGATCTTCCCTTAATTCGTATAACAAGTTTTCAGAATCAAAATTTAAATTCTCAAAGGAAGTCTTTTGACTTTTTCTAATTTCGATTTTGACGTGCTCATTGACTTCTTGTTTCGCTTTGTTAACGTCTCTTCGTTCAACTTCCTGTTTGACTGTTTATACATTTTCTCCGCTGTATATTTCTATATTTTTCCAATTTTTCTTTATTTTCTTCTCGACGTGCCTTATATTTCTCTTTTTTTCTATATGATGTTTTTTTTTTCATTATTTTTTCTTCATGTTAACGTCTCACCCAACTTCGTGTTTGACTGTCTATGTACTTTCTCCGCTGTATCTTTCTATTCCTATTTAAACAATTATTTTTTGTTTTCTTTTTTGTTGCTTTTTTCCGTGTTTACTCCAGCATTATTATACAAGTTTTTTATATTCTTTTTTATTTTTTTAAAATTCTTTGATGACTTTTATGAGCTTTTTACTTTGTCCATTTTGTTTTAATCTGTAGAAAGTGTTTCTATTTCACTCTGTTCGAATTTGGGTACCTGTACTAAATTTTCACAACAATGATTCTCAGTTACCTTTTAAATCTACTATAATTATCAAAACACTTTGATTTTTGTATTTGGACTTGGAGCAGCTTCCACTATCCACAAACAGATTAAATTTGGTTAAAAAAACTGTACTCAAAAAAATTATTTTATATAAAATAGAGAGCAAATAGAGAATAGAGAAGCAATAAATATGTACAGAACCGTCCTCTAGCGTGCCACTTTTTTTTATATCTATAATGTATTTGGAGAAAACAAATTTTGTTGCTGCTCTGCACAAAACTAGTGAATACAACTTTATCACTACACTATTTGGAAAGTTCAAGGACATCACCACTATAACAGTTAAAAACTTTTATTTATTTATCGAACTGTTACAGTTCTTTATACAAATTCCAAAGTAAACTTTATAGAAGAAATTTTTTTTTCTTTTTGTTCTCTGTATTTTTTCTATGTATTTTTACTTTCTAATATTTAGACGAATACAACAATAATTTGATAAATAAGTAAGTCGACATCCACACGGTAAAAGGTAAAACTACGATCGCCGTGGCTTCAATGAACTGTTCACTCTTAGATCCCCCTTTAGATTTCACGGTTGTCTCATTCTGCTTATATAACGATACAGTTCTTCTAGAAAGTGTCCAGAGGTTTTCCAGACCTTTCTCCACATGCAGTAAGGAGTCATCATTCTATTCGACCGATCTATGGCCGGACTAATGGTTTTGAAGAATTTAACGCTAGAGCATGACTCATGGTTCGATGTCTTTCTGATATTTACTCGAAACTCTCTTTCTTTGAAATTGTTCGCAACAATACAGTTTTTTTTTGTGCAACTGAACTCTACAAGACACTCAAGACAGTAAGAATTATTTACTTTTGACAAGTATTTTGTTTACTAGTTGGAAATGAAAAATTAAAACTGTTTTAGAACGGTAAGTAAATTTATTAATGAGAAATAATTGGACAAAAGACGTCATAAGTTATTATCTTCAGGAACATTAAAAATCATCGTTGCTGCCAAGCAGTTGTCTTCGATCGGTAAAATGTTCTTACCGTTCTTGATACTTAATAAACTATTATTTTAAGGAAATAAAACTAACCTTAAGTGTGGTTTCAATACAAAACTCTGTATAGATTGTTAAAGCAGGTTTCAAGATCTATGAAAATCAGCAAATTAGGAACCCTCTCAAGCTAATTTATATTAATGCTTGTTGTAAAATAATTCGAACTAGTTTATGACAACCCGTTTGTTTAAAATTCTCTGATTTAGTGTAAACAGGACTGTCACAAATTAGTTCGGATTATTCTAGAACAGGTATTATCAAAAGTTAATTTGAGGGGGTTCCTGAAGGTTTTAAAGTAGGTTTTAAGATCTATGAAAATCATAAAATCAGGAACTCCTTCAAGCTAATTTCTATTAATGCCTGTTATAAACTAATCCGAACTAGTTTATGACATTCTGTTCGTTTAAAGTTTTCTGATTTAGCCTTAACAGGGCTGTCGCTAAATAGTTCGGATTATTTTAGAACAGGTACTATAAGAAGTTAATTGGAAGGGAGGAGGGTGTAAGTAACGTTCGATGATTTAAAATATGGACTTTCAAATTCGTTATAGCCCGTTTTCACTGTATTAGATATAATTTAAGAAATTATGTTCAGAACCTATTATTATTACTATTATATAGGCTTTGAATCTTGCAATTTACAAAGAAATATGCGGAGACTTTAGCTGAGTCATTCAGTATAATTCCGAAATAAAGAAAATAAATTAATATCTTAAACAGAATTTTAGATTGCTATAAATAATTCCAGACCTCTGATATAAGAAAAATTGTTGAGTCAAATAAGGAATTTTATAATTGCGATTTTATTATCGGGGTCAAATTAATGAAATTACATTCTTTATTCTTGTCTTTTCCTTGTTTAGATTCACTATTGGCATGTTCAAAAAAGGCTACAGTAAAACCCTGGACGTCGATGACCTTTACAGCCCGATGGAACAGGACCGGAGTACCCTTTTAGGCAATAGACTCGAGAGGTAATCTTGAAACCGAACCCCCCATGCTGATAATCATATTCCATAGATAACCGTCTCGATTTCATGCAGATGTTCATGTTGGCATTTTTTCCAGTAAATGGAACAACCACATAGACAATATAAAAAAATCGAAGAAGAACCGACAGCCGAGTTTGCTCAAAGTGCTTGTGGCTACCTTCTGGCCCGAGTATCTCCTCCTAGGTGTTATTTTAGTCATAATGGATTTATGTGTGAGATTAACTCAGCCGCTGATGTTGGGCCGACTCCTGGACCATTTCAAGCCCAACAGTTCCATTGATAAGACTGAGGCGTTGTGGTATGCTGGAGCGATTGTGGGATTAAATGCTTTGAGTGCGTTGCTCATTAATCAGTACCTCATGAGGGCATTCCATTACGGGATGAAGGTTCGAGCGGCGTGTTGCGCTCTTATTTACAGAAAGGTAACAATTTTGACGACATGGGTGGCCGCACGTTTGTTTTGACGGGAATTAAATTATTTCAAATGGGTATAGAATAGACACACCACAGAATTTCGGTCAGATTTTATAAGTTAAAAAAACAATAAAAACAGAGTCAAAATATAAATCTTCAAGAAGATTTATTGTTATTAGGTAGACAACTCGCCTTGGAATTATGTAATTTCTTCAAGGATTGCCAGTCTGTGTATAATTAGTGTTTTTTTTATAATAAAAGACTCAGAATGTGGGCTAAGATATTGATTAATGATTACTAAGGGCAAGCTATACAAAAATTTTGGTAGGTGTTAGGTACCAAAACGAGAATGAAATTGTTTTTTAGGCCTCCGTCCAGAAATACTAAATTTCTAGTCGTATAAATCGTCCGGAAAGTGATTATTTGCGTTTGTCACTATTTTGCACTGTCTAGACATTAAAAGTAAAATTTAGGGATTTTCTGTTTTTAAATTGTATTCATTCCAATACCTGTTATATGATTTTTTAGGCAGCAATTTTTGAATTGCCTTTGAGGCTGCGTTTTTAATATATTCTGGGTCATTATCGTTTTCCATTTTCTGATTTATTGGAAGAAGTTCTCTTTATTTTAGCACAAAAGCACGATTTGACAGAATTTGTAATTGTTTATTTTCAATGATATTTTAAATTTAAAATCTAGTTATCATGATAATGCTACCAACCTCAGAAAAACAAATACTCTAGCGTCAAATTTTTTTCCAATAAATATGTTTTTTTTAAATTTGGGCAACATTTAGGCCTAAAAAACGTTGTTTATCACACGGCCAGAAACTTCTTCGCGAGTATTTGCACTTGCGGGCCTCGGCTTCGCCTCAGCCCACAATCCGTGCTTATACTCGCAAAATGATTGTTTCTGGCCTTGTAATAAAAATAACTATTGTGGTACTAAAGTTGTTTTCTAGTTTCTGGTTACAAAACTTTGTTACAGATAACTTTTTGCATTCGGTCTTTAAAATTAGAATTTTGCGAGCTCAAAAAAACGCCGAAAAATAAATCTTTAGCGGCCTAGCTCGCTAAAATTGTTATGGCAAGTTTATAGGATTATTTTTATTGAAAAGTCGATAACCTACAAAGAACTATTTATTTAGACACATGAAAGTGAAATTCACAGTTTTGAGCATATTGGAAACCCTTATCGTTAAATAAAAAACATTTTCTTTCTCATTTACACAAGCAATTTGATGTGATGTCAAATCGAAGTACACACGTGCAGGTGTACTTACTTTTTCATGAAAATAAGTAAAAATGGCATCCTCATTTACTGTTGTTACTTTATTTTTATGCTTTCCACTCACAAACAAGGTATACTCTTTTTCATATTGTTCACGAGATTTGGCAGGAAGTAAATTCAATACAATATTTTTTTTTCAGCGATTGCGCTTGAGAGAACTCATGCAAAAAAATCTTGTATGCACCTCGTCTTCAAAATAGTTTTAGGGAACTCATCTCATTACAGACTCGGCTCCTACGTCGCCTCATCTTTAATTACGATTCGTCTGAAAACTACATTTTAGCTATTTTGTGATGAATTTGGTAGTAGTTTCGGCTGTTTATGAATCCTTTAAATGAGAGCATTTTCTTTATTAGCAGATATCTACAGTTATTTGTTTCACCTATGAAAACATTTTTAATTGTCTAGGCAGGTGCGTTATTAGTTTAAAAAAATTGTATAAACCAAAAAAAATTTTTTTATAAATTTTCAGTCTATTTCTTTAATCAAAATTTACACAAAAATTCTGATTTTTTAATATGTTATGTATATTATATATTTATAGGTAGCTGCGTTGTCAAATTACACAAAATTTACTGATTTTCTGTTATAATTAATGTTTTAAAATGACAGTTGTTGAGACAATGTGGTACAATGTGATTATAAATTAGATAAACTTTAAAGAAATTGAAATAAACAATGTATTATAATTATTTTAGTTATTTAACAAAATGAAGAAATCTTGTTTTAGTTCCTAGCATTTGCCACGGGTGCCGCTTTACCGCCGTACGAATTCAACAGAACATACGGCTTGTCTGTAGAGACTTAACAAACTAGCTCACATCAAAAGCGAGAGAGACCGTTTTTTGAGACAGTGTTAAGGCAGTATATGTTAGTAATATCATTGTAAAATGTGGTAAAAGCCGAAACTCTGATTTAATTCAATTAAGACTTAAATTTTCGAACGAAACCGCACACTTCCAAATCGATCACATTCTAGGCAAACTACAAACAAAATTAAAATTTGGCTAGGACAAATTTTGAGTCAGCTATTTTTTTGATAAAAGTAGTGATCATAACAAATATATTTTTAATTCCGAAAACAGCTGGGAACGAAATAGTTAGAAACTATATGTAGGGTGTTACGCGCCCCTCAAACTTATAACAACTTACGTCGCTTTAAGATCAAACTCGGGTTGGTACTACTGACAAAAAATAAAAGTTTTTTTTCCCCAATAATCTGCAATTTATTAACCTGTAATTTCGAAATTTGTTTCGACAGCTTCGATTCTAAATCAATGCCTACAAATGCCGAGACATTTTGAATACAAAAACAGTGTGTTCCATTATTTTGTTTTTTTTACGAAAAAATAAAATTCAAAATATCAAAAACGAAATTTTTGGAATAATTTCGTAAATCAATCCACAAATAAAAATAAAAGCTTGTAAACAACTGAATAGTTTTGCCAAGTTTTCAAAATAAAAAATGAACGTTTTTTGTCAGTTTTAAAATAATTTTATGAATTAATTGTTTTTGACAATTTTTGAAACCCAAAAATAGAATTTCTTTTGGAAAAAATTAAATATCTTAGTGCCAAATAAGAAACCGGAGTCAAATTGACAATTGACAATTTTTGAAACTCAAAAATAGAATTTCTTTTGGAAAAAATTAAATATCTTAGTGCCAAATAAGAAACCGGAGTCAAATTTTTAAAAAGATAAACCGGTAATTTTTTAAAGTTTTTTAATATAAGTAACAACTTGACCTTTTTTCAATTTGAATTAAAACGACAAATTTTTGAATCCTAAAAGTAGAATTTTTTTGGAAAAAGTTAGATATCTTATTATCAAAATTTTAGAATGGAAAATTGGCAGTTTTTGTCAATTTTTGAATATATGCAGAGACTCTTTCTGTCAATTGGTTAAAACAAAATAATTTAACAGTGTCAAAAACATTTTTTTATTTCCGAATGCTACAACAATGATTAGAAGTTCTTAAAACTATTTAAAAATTGTTTAATCTAATTGTTTGATAATCGGAGATAAATGAGTAAAATCAAATTCACTGTCTAAATATAGATAATAATAATAAAATAGTAAAATATGATAAAATCTAAAATCTCGAAATATCTCTTGATCGGTCGTTCTGATTCTTACCAATGGTAGAAGACTAGTAATTTTGTAGAATAAATCTTTAATTTTTCTTTGAACAAGAAAAATACGAAATAAATTATCAAGAGTCATTAAAAAAAAAATCGCGAGAAAAATCACACAGTTTTGTCAAAATTAACATTATAAGTATCGTGGGGACGATATACATAATACATAAACAGATTTATCAAATTAATATCAAAGAAAGAATCTACTTAATCAATTTTAAATTTAAAAAAATAGAAAAAAAAAGTGACATTTATTATTAAAGTGGTGACACTAAGCGCCATCTCACTGAAATCGCTTTTGGCTAGCAACAAAGTTGAATATTTTACAAGAAAAGAAAAGTAAAATAACGTTGTTTTATACACGCAGTTAATTTATTATTATGTCAATAAAAAACGTGTAATTATTTAAAACAAATATTAAGGTTATTGTTAATAAAATTGTTTGTTGGCTTAGAAACAATAATAATTTATAACAATAGTTCAATTGCATTAAAAAAAAAACGAACAATTTGTTAAGTTAAATATTCTCTTAGTACATTAGAAACCAACATTTGCCATTGTGGCAATGGTTTTTATTTAACGTTAAAAATAATAAAAATTATTACAGTAATAATAACTTATAATAATAAGTATAAAATTCAAAATGACGGTCTTAATATGCCTGACTATAATGTTAAAAAACACACTATGTTGTTTTGAAGTTTTCTGATCACGATCTTGTTATGAAAATTGTCAAAGTTACAATGGCGGACCTAATATGGACTTTAAAATTACAAGAAACTGATAAGGGTATAACGTTGTTTTTCAGGTTTTTGATTATTATAATATAAAATTTGATTTCAAAACTAATATTACTCGCGAAAAAACTTAAAAATACATTCTGTGTTGAATAATTATACATATAATCAATTTATTAGTTATTATCGATGTACTAATTATTATTGATTAATTATATATTTTATTTACTATTTGTTATTTTTATACCAGTATTATGCAGTTTTATGTTGACTACGCCATTTTAAATGTTTTAATTTTAATAAAAAAATTGTTATCAATAGTCTAAAAAAGCCTAAATGCTCAATTTCATTTTATTTTGTCTAATATTAGCTACCTAAAATATTAAAACATTTTTATCTTCAAATTCGGACAATAAATTTTGACACTTTCCAGAAAAATCGTATAAAGCAAACTTGTCTATTTTGACATTTGTTATTGTCATCGTGACTAATACTGTGTTTGTGCTTTAATGGAAACATGTTTTGTCAAAATTCGATCGGAATTTTTGTCGTTTTTTGACATTATGAAGAATCAAGATTTTTTCTCGGCAGTGTATTAAACCCACCATTTTTATTTCACAGTTTTCATGACAAAATCAGTAATCTTAAAATGGCTAAGTGTAGTTTCATGTTATTTCCTCGAATATTAGCATTGTTATCTCTCTAGTCGGCTATATTATATTCGCAATATATTTTGATTTTTTTATGCCAACATTGTTATCAGTGATTATTGATTACAAAATGATAATTAATAATCTCGTTCACAGCTGAATATACAGTTTCATTAATTTCGTTAAATATTTTTTGAACGACCTATCTTTATCTATTTTTATGGTAGGCCATATTGGATCGTCCATTTTGCAGTTTTCAAATTTTACATAAAAAATTTTTAGTGACCCTTGAGTACTTGTTTTTTCACATTATGTTTGCCGAAATATTAATTCTGCAAATAAATTCTTCGGGAAAATTATTAATTTTGTTAATAGATAAGTTTTAAAATGGCGCAAAGGCAAGATTTTTAAAGCACTGCTAATCCTTAGACCTTATGAAAGTCATGAATCATCAAAAAATCAGTCTAATCCTTCCAAAATTCACAATTTTGACGCGATTCTTAAGAAAAAAATGCTCATTTGTTTTATTATTTTATGACAAAAGCGTGCTATTCAGTGAACTTGCCCTTAAAGATTTTCGAAAACTCTGTCATGAAATTAGATTATATCAAACTAAAAACATGTCTTGTTTATTTATAAATCTTAAAACCCTTCAATCACCTCTAATCTCTTCTCCAGGCCCTCCGTCTAAGCAAAACAGCTTTAGCCGGTACCGCTTCTGGCAAAGTGGTAAACCTTCTCTCAAACGATGTAAGTCGTTTCGACGTCGTTTCCGTCTTGATCCATCACATGTGGGTAGCTCCCACTTCAGCTTTAATCGTAGCTTACCTTCTTTATGATGCAGCTGGTTATGCCGGACTCATCGGAATAGCTCCAGTCTTTCTAGTAGTACCATTACAAAGTAATCCCAAAACTCCTCCACACAAAAAACTAAACCAAAAATTTCAGGTTACACCGGAAAACTATCAGCGATCTACCGCAAAAAGACAGCACAAAAAACAGATGAGAGGGTTAGACTTATGGATGAAATTATTTCAGGAGTGCAAGTGATCAAGATGTATGCTTGGGAAAAACCTTTTACGAAACTTATAAGATTTGCGAGAAAAGCTGAACTGAAAATTGTGATAAAATCGTCGTATGTTAGAGGACTTTATATGACTTTTAATCTTTTTACAACACGAGCCGCACTTTTTTGTACTTTGTTAACTCTAGCTTTAATGAAAGAAGAAATAACAGCAAGTCGAGTTTTTGTTTTTATGTCTTACTACAATATTTTAGCTCAGACAATGTCAAGCATGTTTGTCCGAGGAATTTCAGAAGTTGCAGAAGTTTTAGTAGCAATTAAGCGTTTACAGAGTTTTATGACAAATGAGGAATTTGTCCAAGTCAAACATCTACAAGACAACAACGACAACAAACTAAATTCAGACAAGACTCGTGTTTCTTTACGTAATCTCAACGCAAAATGGGATATTTCCTCCTCGGATAACGCCTTATCTGACATTACTTTCAGTGTAAATCAACGAAAACTCCTTGCAGTGATTGGTCCAGTTGGGAGTGGCAAAAGTTCGCTCCTTCAAACAATCCTGGGAGAGTTAGAAGTAACAAGTGGTGATCTTCATCTAAACGGGAGCATCTCCTACGCCTCGCAGGACCCTTGGGTCTTCGCTGCGACAGTTCGCCAGAATATAACTTTCGGCCTGGAATACAATAAAAGACGGTACAACGAAGTGGTCCATGCTTGTGCTCTTGAAAAAGACTTCAAGCAATTTCCTGATGGTGATTTGACAATCGTTGGTGATCGTGGAGCTTCACTAAGTGGAGGCCAGAAAGCTCGGATTAATCTCGCTCGTGCCGTTTATCGAGATGCTGATATCTACTTGCTTGATGACCCCTTATCAGCTGTTGATATTCACGTTTCTAAGCATCTTTACGATGAGTGCATTAATGGTTATCTCGCGAACAAGACTAGGATTCTTGTAACTCACCAAGTGCATCATTTGAAAAATGCAGACGAGATCATTATTTTAAACAATGTAAGTGCAAGCCTCGAGATAAATTCAAGCTAAGGTGAGATTGTAGGGCGCCATTGAGAACAAAGGAACGTTTGAAAACTTGGCAAACAGCGAGACGATTTATGCGCGATTGCTTACATCAGACCCGGAGCACACAGCTGAGGAAAAGCAAAAAGCTTTTGAAGCGGCAAAACTTGTTCGACAAATATCAACACGAGTAAATATCCCAAAATCTTTAACAATTAAAAAAAAGTTTCTTCTCTAGAGTAAAACATCGTCTCTTGCTAGTGCAGTCAGTGACTTAAGCATCCCGGAAAGTATCCTCCAGGAAGAAGCACAAGAACCCGAAATCAAACTCAAAAATCTACAAGAAGAGTCTTCTAAAGGCAAAGTCCACGGTTCTCTCTTCCTGAAGTATCTTCTAGCTGGTGGAAATTTTCTTTTTGTCTCAGTTGTCTTAATTCTGTATGTTTTGGCACAAGCAGCAGCAAGTGGAATTGATTTCTTTGTGAGCTATTGGGTCAACATAGAAGAAGCCAGAAATATTTCAATGAACAACACTGCAATTCGTGAAACACCACAATGGTCAACCGAGTTTTGTCTTTATGTTTATGGTGGATTGATAGCAGCTGTTTTTCTTATTGCATTTGCCAGATCTATGTTATTCTATAAATTAGCAATGTTGAGTTCACAGAAATTACACGATATGTTATTCAATTGTGTGATAAATGCTTCGATGAGATTTTTTGATACGAATCCAAGTGGGCGAATTTTGAATAGATTTGCAAAAGATATGGGAGCAATAGATGAACTTCTACCAAAAGCAATTCTTGATGCTGGACAAATTATTCTGAATATGGCTGGAGCACTGATTTTGGTCACTCTAGTAAACCCATATTTTTTGATCATTGTGGGTGTCACAGGAATTTTCTTTATGTTACTAAGAGTCGTCTTTCTGAAGTCTTCAAAAAATATTAAACGACTTGAAGGAATGAGTAAGTATTTTTTTAATATATCTAGGTACTAAATGACTTCGAAACTGTTCAATCCTTCATTGCTTTTTTAAATACAATTTTCATAACTATCTTTCGAAATTAGAATATAATTCAAATAGATAATAACCGCTTTGTCTTAGTTCCTTTTCTTCTAGACGTAGTTTTTAATTGTCTTCTCTTTTTTGTCCAATCGTCATTTCTTTTGCTTTTATTTTTCTGCTAAAAGCATCATTCAACTTCTTCTAGAATTTTCTGTCGCTTTTTTTATATTTTCACTAATTGTCTGTTCTCGAATTTTTCTAGAAACTTTTGTTGTACTTGTAGAAATTGCTCTTCTTGTTCTTCCAGCTAACGTCTTTCTGTTTCTTCTAGAAGTTTTTTAACTCTTATAGATTCTTCTCAAGTTTACTAGAATTTTTCTTGATTCTTCTTTTTTGGCCAACTGATGCCTCTCGTCCTTTTGAATGAACTTTATATTCTAAAACTTGATCAAACTCGACTTTAATCGAGATTTGCTAACAAAACTCTCAAGATTGCAGTACGAAACCCAGTTTATAGACAAACCTGAGTCTTCTCGCAGTTCACTAACCTTGCTTTTCATAATTTTTTAATCTTTCAATAGTCTCTCTTCAAAAATTTTTTTCTTCTTATAGTTTAATAAAACTTTCTGTAAGCTTATTTTGTTCTTCCTTTTCTTCTAGTAGTTAGATTATTTGTTGTTATTCTTCCAAAATATTTTCTAGTTCTTTTGGTTCTAGATGTTCAAAAAGTTCTTGTACTTTTTGTCTTATAGTGGTTTTTTCAAGTTCTTAAAATTGTTTTTTCTTTTTGTAAAATTCTTCTTTGTTCGTTTTTCTCTCCAAATTGTCGACTTTCAAGCTTTCTTGGTATGGTTTTCTGGTCTTCTAGGGTCTTTTTAGCTTCTTTTATTTTCAAGCTCTTCTAGAAAAATTTATTTGTCCTTCTAAAAACTTGATTTGCTTTTCTTTATCTACCGGAAGACGTTTTTTATCTTCTTCTAGAATTTTCCGCTTCTCTTTTTCAAGAATCGTCGTGTCTAAAACTTTTTCCTTTAAACGTCGTTTTTCAAGCAAAAAAGTTCTTTTATGTTCTTTTCTTTTCAAAGTCTTTTCTAGAACTTCCTGTTTCGTTTTTTTTTCAACAATCGTCGTTGCTTAATTCTTCTAGAAACTCCTTTTGTGCTCCTTTTTTGCTTTCAGTCGACATCCTTGAATTTCTTCTAGAACATTCTTTAGATCTTTTTCTGCAAACGCCTTTTTTCGAATTCTTTTAGGATCTTCTTCAGTTTATCGAGGATTTCCCTTGGATTTCCAATTTCTTTGAACAGTAACTGTTTAGTTATTTAGAAATAGGTTGATTTAGGCAAAAAACTCATAACTAACTCTAAACTCAAGTCAATAAAACACTTCTATCATCTTAAATAATCACATTAATCGAAAATTGCTACCAAAAATCTTAAAATTTCAGTGAGAAGTCCCGTTTTCACGCACCTGAACGCAACTCTCAACGGATTAACCACAATCCGGGCCTTCCAAGCGGAAAACATCCTCCGAAACGAATTCGACAAGCACCAAGACTACCACACGAGTGCCTGGTTCATGTATATAGCCGCAAGTTCAGCTTTTGGATTCTATTTGGACGTTTTATGTTTCATTTTCGTTACTTTAGTCACTTTCAGTTTCCTTACTTTTGGCGAAAGTAAGCCTTCCCCAAAATTTCCAAATACCCAATTAAAATTCATTTTTCCAGATTTCGGACTTCATGGAGGTGAAGTGGGGTTGGCTATCACCCAATCAGCTGCTCTTACAGGTTTGGTCCAATGGGGAATGCGGCAATCAGCTGAAGTAGCCAATCAATTAATGTCAGTCGAACGTGTTCTTGAATATAAAGAGTTACCAAAAGAAAAACAACCTCTTCAGCCGAAAACACCCCCTAAAATGTGGCCGGAGCATGGGAAAATATCTTTTAAAGATATGGGGTTGAAGTATGATGAGAAGGCGCCTCTTGTACTTAAAGATTTAAATATTACGATTAATCCCAAAGAGAAAGTTGGGATTGTTGGGAGGACTGGGGCTGGGAAATCATCCCTAATTGCAGCTTTGTTTCGTCTGTCGAATGTTATAGGGGAGATCGATATAGATGATATAGATACTAAACATTTACAACTGCAAGTTTTGCGGTCAAAAATTTCGATTATACCCCAAGATCCGGTTTTGTTTTCTGGGACTTTGAGGTATAATCTTGATCCTTTTGAGGATTATCCTGACGAGGTCCTGTATAAGGCTTTAAATGAAGTTGAGTTAAAAGATCCAGCGAATATTAATAATCGGTTAGAGAATAGAGTTATGGATCGAGGATCGAATTATAGTGTTGGACAAAGGCAATTGATTTGTCTAGCGAGGGCTATTATTAGAAATAACAAAATTTTAATGCTGGACGAAGCTACAGCTAATGTAGATCCACAGTAAGTTTCCAAATGATATAAAAAATATCGTATGGTGTACATGTTTTCTTTCAGAACTGATGCCTTGATCCAGAAAACAATCAGGGAAAAATTTGCGGATTGTACAGTTTTGACTGTAGCTCATCGTCTGAATACCATCATGGATTCGGATAAAGTTCTAGTGATGGAAAGTGGTACCATGGTTGAGTTTGACCATCCGCATGTACTTTTACAAAATCCGTCGGGTAAATTTAGTAAAATGGTGGCTGAAAGTGGAAAATCAATGGCGGAACAACTTAGGAAAATTGCCAGGAGTAGTTATCTGAAGAAACACTCCGTCCCTGAATAGATCTGTTTTTGCATTTTTACGTAAATGTAGTATTTTTGTGTTCCTGTTTTCTATCGATGTATTATTTAAGAATTGATATTTTAGTTACTTAATATTTTCTTAATTACTTAAACACAAGTATTAGAATAATTTAAAGGGCTGTGTACCTTGCCTTGTAAACCAAAGTGGCTGAAACAGTGGTGCCAAATCTGGTGCTTTTGTAAATAAATATTTTAAATATATTTTTTACCAAGCAGTCTTGATGTATAATTTTATCTTTCAATTCGTTCTTCTAGTTCCTTTATAAACTTCTCTGATCTTCTAGAATCTTTCTTGACTCTTTTATCTACTCTAATTGTCGTTTCCTCAAGCTTCTTTAAGACGAGTTTTTGTTCTTCTGAAATCATCCTTTGTTTATTTCTTTGTTCAAAGCTTTATTTTTAACCTTTCCTAGAATCTTTGTTAGTTCTTCTACCTTGTGTTTCGGCATTTCTAGAAATTTTTTGTTTATCTAGAATCCTTCTTTGCCGTTTTCATACTTCAGGCTACGTCTTTCAATTTTCTTAAAACTTTTTGTTGGTTTTTTCACATAGTTGACGTTTCTCAATGTTTTATCCAAACTTTTTTCAGGTTTTCTTAAAATTTTGCTTTTCTCTGCTTTTTTCCAAACAACGTTTCTTCTTCCAATTTTTGCTCTTCAAATTCTTCTAGAATTTTTTTTCTTAGAACCCTTCTTTGTTCTTCTTTCTTCAAGCCAACGGTTTTCAGTCTTTTTAGGCTGTTGTCATTATTTTCGCAATTGTCGCTTCAAAAAGTCTTTTTCCACGCCGTTTTTTAGCATCTATTCTTGTGTCCTTTTTTTGTCTTTTTTTGCCCTCGTTTGGACCAAACGTGGGTCTTTTTTACCAATCTTCCTTTTGAAACTCTTCTATATTCATCTTTTCTTCCTCTACAGCCTTGCTTAGCTCTTTTATCATAATTAATTTGTTTCATCGTTTTACAACCTCTTTTAGAATCATCTTAGTTTTTAAGTCTTTCTTTGCTCTTCTTCTCCTTCTAGCCGATGTTTCTTAACTTTTCCGAGAATTTCTCTTTTTTTTTCTTCAAGCTTCGTCTTCTCTTCCAATCTTTGTTTCGAAGCTCTTCTAGAATTATCTTTTTTTTCTACTATAGGGTGTTTTAGAACTAAACAGCAATCTCTTGGATATTAACTTGTATGAGTCCAAGAAATTATTATTTTAAAGAATTTTAATTTCCAATATGACTATTGAAAAAATTGTATTGTGCTTGATAGTAATTTTTAAAACAATTTTTCTCTTAAACTACCTACTAGGTATACATTGGAAATCTTTTTCAGAATAATATTTCAGGCGCTCTTAGCAGTCGGTGTCCAAGAAATTTCCGTTTACTTATGAAACATTTAAATATTCTTCTTTCAACCATTTATTTCGTTTCATTTTTCAATCGATGTCTTTCAATTATTTCTAGAATGTTTTCTCTTTTTTGTCCAAGATCGCCGTTTCTCTAAGTTTTTCTTCAAAAAGTCATCTTTCAGGATTTTCTAGAGCCTTCTACTGTTATAAGACGTAGTTTTCTTTTCTAATTTTTGCTTTAAAGCTTCTCTAATGCTGTCTTCTTTTTATTAGCTCTCCATTTTTTTGTTTTGTCTTTCTTCATGCTTTTCCGAAAATATTTTTTATTTATCTAAAGCTTTCTTTACTCTTCTGTTTTTCCAGGCAACGTCCTTTAATTTTTCTTAGAATTCCGTTGCTCTTTTTTTCCCAATCTTCGATTTTTTCTTTCAAACGTTTTTCTGATTCTTCTAAGCTGGTCTTCTGTTCTTCTTGCTCTTCGACTTTACAAACGTCATGTCTCAAGTTCTCCGAGAATCTTCTTCTAAAGACCTTCCAGGCTTTTAGTTTGTTCTACTAAAATCTTCCTTAGTTTTTCCTATCCGACGTCTTAAATTCTCTTAGAATCTTCCATAAATAAGAGTACTTTAAAATTTTTCTTTGAATCGTGTTCTTTTTATCTTTTTGTCTTCTCGAACTACATTTAGACCGAATTTACCAGAATCTAGAACTTCTCTCTCTGACTTTGTAAAACTACTAATCAAATTACGATTGATTTTTTTGGTGAAAATGTTATCTCTGTTACTTCTAATGTTAGGTAAATTGTTATCTCTTCCTATTTTTTTTCTCCAAATTGCAGTTTCTATAAGTTTTTCTTCATAAAGCAGCCATCTTTCAGGATTTTCTAGAATCTTCTATTGTAACAAGGAGTTCTTCTGGAGTTTTTCTTAGCTCTCTCTTTTTGTTTATCTTTTTTCATGTTTTTCTAGATATATCTTTTGTTTATCTAAAACTTTCTTTGCTTTTCTGTTTTTTGCAGGTGACGTCCTTCAATTTTTCTTAAAATTCTGTTGGTCCCTTTTCCCCAATCTTCTTTTTTTTCTTTTAAACGTTTTTCTGATTCTTCTAGACTGTTCTTCAAAGATCTTTCTTTCCCCTTCTCATTTTCCCTAACGTGAATTTCTCTTCCACCTTATGATTTTTAAACTCTTCTAAATCTTTTTTTTTTTTTTTCTACAGTCTTTCTTATTTCATCTTTTCATTTCGTCGTTTTTAAAACTCTTCTAGAATTTTTTTTTTGTTTTTAAAGTCGAGAGATTGAAACTTTATAAATATTTTAAAAACGTTAAAATTACCAGAAACACCATAAAAATTTTTGTTGACAACACGGATTTAAGTTGGTGCGATTGATAAATTTTCCTTCCAGAGCTCCATATTGGTACAGTACAGATAATAATTGATAATCATTGACAGTTAAGTTTTAGCTACTTGATGTTGGTCAAAACTACGACTAGATCTACCATCATCTTTCCCCCGAAACGACGTTTCCAAAACTGTTTTTCTTCTAGACTATTCTTCTGAGATCTTTCGTTCCTCTTCTTCTTTCCAAATATCATGTCTCAGATTATCCGAAAATCTTTTATCCAAAAACCTTTCAGAATTTTCCAAAACAGTTTTTCTCCTAGACCATTCTTCTGAGATCTTCCTTTGCTCTTCTTCTTTCCAAACATCGTTTCTCAAGTTCAACCTACTTTAGCTTTTTCATCTGACGTCTTAGATTCTTCTACAATTTTTTATAAATACAATATTTTAGAATTTTCCCTTGAATGAATTTTTGTCTTTTTATCGAACTTCTCGAATTGCAGTTGGACCCAATTTATCATAATCTAGAACTTTTCACTCTGCCTTTGTAAAACTAATCTAGTTTTTTTGCCTATTCATAACATAATCTTTATTTTTGAAATACGATTGTAGAATAGTTATCTAGAACTTTATTGGAAGACGCTTTCCATCCTTTAATCTTACAGAAACATACCTCACTTTGAAACCAAACTCCGGTTGACGCTAATAACCGCATTTTTAAATTATTGTAGAAATATGACTTGTTAATAGTAAATCTTTATTTTAATTGTTGTTGTTAATTTAAATCTTTATTTATTCGTTTCGATAATAGCTGTTTTTGCTTTCAGAACCTAAGCGAACTTTCTCAATTTTTTTTGTGATTTATACGAGAAATCTATAATATACAGAGGACTTTTTGCTCTACTACTACTTATTATTTTGTGTATGTTTCTATCTTTTGTAAATTATATTTCTTATAATATTTTTACTTCACGATAATTATTTATTTTTAATAAGAGTGCAAGTCAATACTCTCAGATTAACTCGAGGTCAGAGATCAAATTCTTATTGCAATCATATCATGACTCTCAACAAAATAATGAAAAAAGCAAGAAGTCTAGTCAAGATGAAACTCGATTTTCCGGCCAAGTTCAAGACATGACTATCAGAAAAAACTAGACCACTCTGTTGATTTAACATTGAAGATAATTCTTGAAATGCAGCAATTCATTACAACAAATATTTGTTTTTATTTTTATAGTACTATAATGATAAACGCGAAACAAATCCTGTACGGAAATACGTTAATGCCTTCTTAACACTTTTTATCACATTTTTTTTTATCACTGAAAAAGTGTTTGTGTCGTGATGGACGCTGGCTATACTCTAACTCTTGAAAATCCCAAAAAAACAGCCAATGTTTTATCAAAATTATTTTTCCTGTACGTAAGTAACACGTTTTGAGTTTTATAAAAACGTTTTTTCCAGATGGATGGTCAAATTGTGTTACAAAGGAACACAAAAAGGTCTGGAAATTGCTGATCTATACAAAACCTTATCTTGTGATCAATCAGAAAAACTAACAGATGAACTTGAAAAACACTGGAATGAAGAAGTTGAAAAAAATAAATTAAAACTTGGCAAACCACCAAGTTTGACAAAAGCAATTGTTAAAACTTTTTTTTGGAAATATATGGGTTTTGGGATTTTACTCTTTCTACAAATGATTTTATTCAGATCATTCCAACCAGTGGTACTAGCATATTTTATTAATTTATTTGAAGAACAAAATGAAGAAAATCAGAATGAGATGTACATTTTTGGGTCAGCTTTAGTCATTCAGTCTTTTTTTATAATCTTGTTGATGCACCATGTTGATTTTGGGCAAGCCGCAATAGGGATGAGGATTAGAATAGCTGTATCTTCTTTAATCTACAGAAAAGTAACTAACCAAGAAGCAAAATCAAGTTTTGATGAATTTTTCCAGATGCTGAAACTAAATAAAAGGAGTTTAGGTCAAGCTTCTGCTGGACAAGTCGTCAATTTGTTATCAAATGATGTAAATCGGTTTGATTTTGTCACCTTAGCTTTGCATCATTTATGGATAATGCCCTTTCAAGTAGTACTTGTAACATACCTAATTTGGCGAGAAATGGGAATTTCGACTTTAGCTGGAGTATTATCTATGCTTTGTCTAACTCTGCCAGTTCAAGGTAAATCTAAATCTGCTTTTCTAGATTAAAAATTCCAAAATTTAGGATATCTGGGAAAACTCACATCAAAATTGCGTCTGAAAGTAGCTCAAAGAACTGACTACAGAGTTAAACTAATGAACGAAGTCATATCTGGTATCCAAATAATCAAAATGTACGCTTGGGAAAAACCCTTTGAACACATTATCAAACTGGCGAGAAAAAATGAAATTGACGTCGTTACTAAAGCTTCGTATTTACGTGGAATTTATCTAAGCTGTATGGTCTTCATCGAACGCACAACTTTATTTTTAACAATAACATGTTACGTCCTTTTGGGCAACGCAATAACTGCAGATAAAGTCTTCTCCATTGCCCAATTTTACAACATTTTGCAACTCGCTTTAGCTATTTGTTACCCAATGGCAATCACTTTTGGAGCCGAAACTCTTGTCTCAATCAAACGTTTACGCGAGTTTTTAGTCTTGGAGGAAAAACCCCAATCACAAATTGAACAAAACCAGGATCAGGATATCGTCTTTGAAAACACAAGTTCTGCTTGGAACTCCGATAATCTCACAATCAAAAATTTAGACCTGTTTATCCCCCAAGGTACGCTCTGTGCAATTGTAGGCCCTGTAGGAGCTGGCAAATCTTCAATCCTCCAAATGTTACTTGGGGAGTTACCACCAATTACTGGTACTATCAAAGTTGGAGGAACAATCTCGTATTCTTCTCAGGAACCTTGGCTCTTTGCTTCAACTGTTCGTAATAATATTCTTTTCGGAAGGGAGTATGACAGGGGGTTATACAGGGAGGTAGTAAAGGTTTGTGCTTTGGAGAAAGACTTCAAGCAGTTTCCTCAAGGAGATAGAACTGTTGTTGGAGAGAGAGGAGTGTCGTTGAGTGGAGGTCAAAGAGCGAGGATTAATCTAGCAAGAGCGGTTTATAGAGGAGGACAGGTTTATCTACTTGATGATCCTCTTTCAGCAGTTGATACACATGTAGGAAGACATCTTTTTGAAGAATGTATTGTTAAATATTTAAGGGAAAAAACAAGAGTTTTAATTACGCACCAATTGCAGTATTTGAAGAAAGCTGATCACATTGTGGTTCTCAATGAGGTAAAAAAAAAATCGTTTTACACATTTTTTAAAATTAGTTTCAGGGAAGAGTTGAAGCACAAGGAAAATTTGAAGAGTTAATCAACAGTGACTTGGATTTTACTAAATTATTAGCGTCTCAAGATGAAACCGAAAGAGAAGAAACGTCAAAATCAGCCAAATCTCCAGTTGATAGAAAATCTTCAGTGATTTCACACAAAGTATTTTTCATTCTATTTCTAACTCAAGATTTACTTCTGATTTAACAGAGCAGCATCAGTGAATCAAGTGACTTCTATGAAGAAAAAGAAGATGTTGAAGAACACGACTTTTCCAATACTTCTCCTTTCAGAGATTACGTGAAAGCTTCAGGAAACTGTTGTGCAATTTTCGGATTGTTGTTGGTACTGTTTTTGGGGCAATCTGCTTGTAGCGCTGCTGATTTTTGGGTCACTTTCTGGTAAAAAAATTCAGAAAACAGCATCAGATTTCAGTTGAGATTTTAGGACACAGCAAGAAGCTGAAAGACATTTAAATTCGACTCAAATCATCATAAGGTCAAATAGTACCCGTCAAGAATGGTATCAGGAATTCACTGATGAAGTTTTAGTCAACAATGAAA
Source organism: Tribolium confusum (assembly GCA_029207805.1). Classification (NCBI taxonomy): domain Eukaryota; kingdom Metazoa; phylum Arthropoda; class Insecta; order Coleoptera; family Tenebrionidae; genus Tribolium; species Tribolium confusum. The sequence continues at coordinate 8,139,362 of JALGAY010000004.1, forward strand.
CAATCTATTTGCTCAAGAGTGAAGTTTTCATGTACGTTTATGCAGCTATAATTATCTCAGCAATTTTTTTTACTCTTGTCCGATCGTTTTATTTCTTCAAAATGGCAATGACAGCTTCAAAAAATCTTCACGGAAAAATGTTTCATGCTCTTCTGGAAGCTCCAATGAGATTTTTTGATACAAATCCTAGTGGGAGAGTTCTTAATAGATTTTCGAAAGACATGGGAGCTATAGATGAGTTTCTCCCAAGGGTTTTAGCAGATGCCATACAAATTCTTTTAGTTATGAGTGGAATTTTGGTCATGATTGTTACTGCTAATTATTATATGATTATAGCAATGGTAGTAATTGGAATTTTATTTCTAAAAGTCAGGGCTTGGTATGTGGCTACAGCTAAAGATGTCAAACATCTAGAAGGAATAAGTAAGAAGAATTTTGGGTTTTTGTAAAAGTTCTGAGTGATAATTTCAGCAAAATCAAATGTTTATTCACACTTAAATTCCTCTTTTAATGGAATTACAACAATCCGAGCTTCAGAAGCTGAAATAATGTTAGCTAAAGAGTTTGATAAACATCAGGATAACCACACTTCAGCTTGGTTCTTAACTATAGCTACAAGAGTATTTTTTGGCCTCTGGTTAGACATGTTGAGCTTTGTTTTTATAATTGTTGTGATTTTTAGTTTTGTTATTTTAAACCAATGTGAGTCAGAATTAAGAAAAAACGTTTTATGTTATTTTCTTCTTTCAGTTTATGAAGTTAACGGTAGTTTTGTTGGTTTAGCAATTTCCCAGTCGCTTATTTTAACAGGAATGTTACAATATGGGATGAGACAAACAGCAGAAGTGGTCAACCAGCTTACAAGTGTTGATCGTATTATGCAATACACAAAACTCGATAGCGAATTTAAATTTGAGAAAACTGTTTCGGAAAAACTCCCGGTGAATTATCCTTGGCCTACTAAAGGTTCAGTTGAGTTCCAGGACTTGTCCTTGCGATATTCCGACTCTGAAGCTCCTGTTTTGCGCAACTTAAATATCAGGATAAATCCTGGGAATAAAGTAGGGATTGTTGGAAGAACAGGTGCTGGAAAATCCTCTCTAATTTCTGCTCTTTTCCGGCTTGCTCCAATTGACGGCAGGATTTTAATCGATGGGTTTGACACGAAAACCATCGAGTTGGGTCGGTTAAGGAGAAAAATCTCGATAATTCCCCAAGAGCCGGTTCTTTTTTCGGCAACTTTGCGTTATAATTTAGATCCGTTTCAAGAGTTTGATGATCAGAAACTGTGGGATGTTTTAGAACAGGTCTGGTTTTGATTGAATTGTTTCTTGAGGCTAAATGGGTTAATTATAGGTTGAATTGAAAGAAAGTATTCGGAATTTAGATGTTCCAGTGACTGAAGGTGGGAGTAATTTTAGTCTAGGGCAGCGGCAACTTTTGTGTCTCGCGAGGGCCATTTTGAGGAATAACAAAATTCTGGTTTTGGATGAGGCTACAGCTAATGTTGATCCAAGGTAAAAAAAGCAAGTGACGGACATAATTTCTTGTTTGTTTTTTAGAACTGACTCCCTAATTCAAAATACCATCAGGAAAAAGTTCCATGATTGTACAGTGTTAACAATTGCCCATCGTTTAAATACCATTATGGATTCTGATAAGGTTCTGGTAATGGATTCTGGGAAAGTGGCCGAATTTGATCACCCCTATTTGTTGTTACAAGATGAAGATGGGTACTTTTCGAAAATGGTGGCAGAAACTGGGCCTGCAATGACCCAACAGTTGAAACTAATTTCTCAAGAGTGTTTTTTGAGAGACTATAAATGAAATTTTTAAATAAACATATTTATTACATTTTTGTGATTTTTACAATTTTGTATTTATCATTAAATACACCAAATTTGAAAAGCATGAGAACAACATAATTTTCGTTCAAAAATTTAATCCTAAAATCCGAAAAGAAAAAAAGACAATAAATAAAGTGTAATTAGTGTTTTTTTTAACAAACTTTTATTACTCCTAAGCTGCAAGAGAGCCAAAACCACTAAAGACAACCGCCTGTTTATCTTTAGAACCAACACTTGTGGTAGTTATTGGTACAAACCTGAAAACCGCTTGGTTTTATCTGATTCAAAAATTACAAAATATTGTACTTGAATCATAACAAAGGTACAATTAAAATCTTATCCTCTTCAGTCAAATTCTTCTAAATAATGAAAAGTTTCGTTTGGGAGAACCTCTTTGGGTACATTATAAAACAGAATTAAAAAAATGAAATTGAAGTTGATATCCAAGCATCCCATTTACGTGAAATTTGTCTAAGCTGTATGATCTTCCCGAAGAAAAAACTTTATTTTTAACAACCATTTGTTGCGTCTCTTTGAGCAATGCAATAACCACAGATAAAATTTTCTCCATTGCTCAGTACTACAACATTTTACAAGTCGCTTTGACTATTTGTTACTCAAAAGCGATCACTTTTGTTGTCTCAATCAAACATTTTCGGGAATTTTTCGTCTTGAAAGAAAAACTCCAATCCCAAATTGAGTAGAACCAAGACCTGGATATCCTCTTTGAACACGTAAGTTCTGCTTGGAAGCCTGATCTCACAATCAAAAATTTGAAACTGATTATCCCCCAAGGCACTCTCTGTGGAATTGTAGGTGCTGTAGGGACTAGCAAATCTTCAATCCTCCAAATGTTGCTTGGGGAGTTATCACAAATTACTGGTACTATGTAGATCCAAGACCTGGATATCCTCTTTGAACACGCAAGTTCTGCTGGGAAGCCCTGATAATCTCACAATCAAAAATTTGGAACTGTTTATTCCCCAAGGCACGCTCTGTGCGATTGTTGGCCCTGTAGAAGCTGGCAAATCTTCAACCCTCCAAATGGTACTCAGGGGGTTACCACCAATTACTGGTACTATCAATGAAGAAGGAACAATCTCGTATTCTTCTCAGGAACCTTGGCTTTTTGCTTCAACTGTTCGTAATAATATTCTTTGCGGAAGGGAGTATGACAGGGGGTTGTACAGGGAGGTAGTGAAGGTTTGTGCTTTGGAGAAAGACTTCAAGCAGTTTCCTCAAGGAGATAGAACAGTTGTGGAGGAGAGAGGAGTGTCGTTGAGTGGAGGTCAAAGAGAGAGGATTAAGCTAGAAGAGCGGTTTATAGAAGACAGCTTTATCTACTTGATGATCCTCTTTCAGCAGTTGATACACATGTAGAAAAACACCTTTTTGAAGAGTGTATTGTTAAATATTTGAGAGGCCAAACGAGAGATTTAATTACGCACCAGTTGCAGTATTTGAAGAAAGCTGATCACATTGTGGTTCTCAATGAGGTAAAAAAAAATTCGGTTTAGACAATTTTTAAAATTAATTTCAGGGAAGAGTTGAAGCACAAGGAAAATTTGAAGAGTTAATCAACAGTGACTTGGATTTTACTAAATTATTAGCGTCTCAGGATGAAACAGAAAAAGAAGAAACGTCAAAATCACCCAAATCTCCAGTTGATAGAAAATCTTCAGTGATTTCACACAAAGTATTTTTCATTCTATTTCTAACTCAAGATTTACTTCTGATTTAACAGAGCAGCGTAAGTGAATCAAGTGACTTCTATGAAGAAAAAGAAGATGTTGAAGAACACGACTTTTCCAATACTTCTCCTTTCAGAGATTACGTGAAAGCTTCAGGAAACTGTTGTGCCTTTTTCGGATTGTTGCTGGTACTGTTTTTGGACAATCTGCTTGTAGCACTGCTGATTTGTGAGTCATTTTCTGCTAAAAAAAAAGAAATAATCACCAAATTTCAGCTGAGTTTTAAAGACACAAGAAAAAGCTGAAAGAAACTTAAATTCAATGCGAATCATCACACAATATTAAACAGTAGGTACTTCTCAAGAAAAGTACCAGAAATTCACTGATAAAATTTTAATCAATAACGAATTAACATAATTACTGTTTTCCACTGATTAATTATCTACTCGCATTCTGGTCGTACTAGGAACATTATCTAAAACTGGCAAAAGGAAAGTTTCAGATTAGAGTCAGTCATTTATCTCAATTTCAGAGACTTAGAACTCTTTTTTTCCTTCTGAAGTCATCTTAAGAAATTGTGTTCTCTGTTTATGTCGAAATATGACCAGAGATATGACACTTATTATATTTCAAACAACTGAATACCTATCTCGTTCATTAGCGCGAGCTTAACAGGTTGCGGCTTCAGCTCGAAAAAGCGTGTCGTTTACAACTTGTAGATTCATTGACCTGTATTTAACAGTGGAAACTAATTTATCATAAGTCTATTCTCAAAGATAGAAGATTAAAAGCAAATTGTTTACACCAAAAAACACATTTCGCATTATCGCATAACCGGAAGAAAAATAAAGAATTTTACCCAAATGATTAATAGTTTTTGTCCGTTTTATTTACATAGTTGAGTACGCTGAGATATGCGCCTGGTCATCATAAACCTACTTATTTGAACAAATCATTATTTACAATAGATAATTCCAAGCATCACTTATAGGCGATAAACTGGACATAAACTCTTTAATATAACTATCACCCACACCCAGAAATGGACAATAACATCAAGTTAAAAATTCCCAATCCTAGACAACAAGCCAAATTTCTCTCAAAATTATTTTTCTTGTAAGTACTCTTTCTTTTCCAAATTGTGTCACTCAAGATTTTGATTTAGTTGGATCATTCCATTGTACCACAAAATTGTAAAAAACGGTCTCGAAATTTCCGATTTGTGTAAAATCCTCGAATCAGATGATTCCGAAAAAATCAGCAACAAACTTGAAGAAAATTGGAACAAAGAACTGATCAGAGCAAAAATGAAAAACCGACAGCCGAAATTACTAACTGCAATCGCTGCGACTTTCCTACGGAAGTACATGTTTTTTGGGTCGATTCTCTTCATCCAACATGTCTTCCTCAGGTAAAAAACCACTCAAATTAGATTTAAAAATCCCTTCTAGGTCTTTCCAGCCAATAGTGTTATCGTATTTAATTTCACTTTTCGCTCAAAGTGACCCAAATCACACTGCAATGTACGTTTCCTCAGGAATTCTAGTAACAATCTCACTTTTGATAGTTCTAACAATGCACCAAGTGAACTTTGGACATGCCTCAATAGGAATGAGGATACGAATAGCAATCTCGTCTCTAATCTACCGAAAAGTAGGTAATCAGAATAAAACCTCTAAATTGATAACAAATTTCAGACACTCAAACTAAACCAGAGGTCACTCAACCAGACCTCCATCGGCCAAATCGTCAATCTTCTCTCAAATGATGTCACGAGGTTTGATTTGGTTGTCCTAACTCTTCACTATCTCTGGATTTTGCCTTTCCAAGTCTCTATGATTACGTTTCTGTGTTGGTCACAAGTTGGGATTTCATCTCTTGTTGGTGTAGTGTCAATCGCACTGTTATCACTCCCAGTCCAAGGCTACTTAGGCAAATTAACATCGAATTATAGAGTCAAAGTCGCGCAGAAAACAGACCATAGAGTCACCCTAATGAATGAGATAGTTGCTGGAATTCAAGTTATTAAGATGTATGCTTGGGAGAAACCTTTCGAAAAGATTGTTCGAGTTGCAAGAAGCCAAGAAGTCAAAGCCTTAACTGTTACTTCCTATCTTCGAGGAATCTACTTAAGTGCCATGATCTTCGTTGAAAGAACTGCACTTTTCCTAACTTTGACCTGTTATGTGTTCATGGGAAACACAATTCTTGCTCAACACGTTTTTGCAATTTCACAATTCTTTAATTTGCTTCAACTAACAATGTCAGTTTTCTACCCACTATCTATCAGTTATGGAGCTGAGACACTTGTATCAATAGAACGGATCCAAAGGTTTCTTCTTATGGAAGAAATTGAAACACCTGTAATTGACACTGATTTTAATAAAGGACTAGTTGTAGATAATATTACTGCTTGGTGGAACTTCGACAAGCCTCTATTCAAAAATATGTCAATTCGAGTCCCTCCAGGAAAACTCTGTGCAGTTGTAGGTCCTGTCGGATCAGGAAAATCTTCCTTACTTTACCTGCTTCTCAACGAATTGACTCCAAAAACTGGTAGAATTACTCTACAAGGATCACTTTCGTACGCGTCTCAAGAACCTTGGCTTTTTTCCTCAACAATCCGAAATAATATTCTTTTTGGAAATAAATACGACAGACATACTTACAATAAAGTTGTGAAAGTTTGTGCTTTACAAAAAGATTTTGACCAGTTTTTGCTTGGTGATAAGACACTAGTTGGAGAGAGAGGATCAGCTCTTAGTGGAGGGCAAAAGGCTAGAGTTAATCTAGCTAGGGCTGTTTATAGAGACGCTGACGTTTATCTTCTAGATGATCCATTATCAGCCGTTGATACTCATGTAGGTAACCATTTATTCGAGCAGTGCATTGTAAGGTACCTGAGAGGCAAAACAAGGATTTTGGTGACGCATCAAATGCAATTTTTGAAAAAAGTTGATCATATTATTGTTCTCAATAACGGCCAAATACAAGCCCAAGGCACTTATTCTGATTTGGCCAAAACAAATTTGAATTTTCCTAAAGAGAGTAAAGATGAGGAAGTTGTGACGAAAATTGAAAAAAATGATTTACATACCTTGAGTGATGTAAGTTTTATTTTTTTTTAATTTTAGTACTTTTATAAGTTTTTCTAGAGTTTTATGCTTGAATCTAATAATTATCAGAATGAAGAAGAAGATATTGAAAGAACAGGAATGTCAGAAGGAGCAAGAGCTTTGATTGAGTATATAAAAGCGTCTGGAACAGTTTGCCAAATTTGCCTTGTTGCTTTTGCTTTGGTTTTTTGCCAAACTTTGTGCAGTGGTACCGACTATTGGGTCACATTTTGGACCCAACAGGAAGCACTAAAAAGTGAAAATGCCACAGTTACTGAAAACTACAAAGTTGTGATCACAACCAGCACCGCTCTTTACGTGTATATGGCCCTGATTGTGACTCTCGTCACTGTTACTTTCCTCAGATCAATTTGGTACTTTTCACTAGCAATGAAAGCGTCGAAAAATCTCCACAACAATATGTTTACAACACTCCTCAAAGCCCAAATGAAATTTTTCGACAGCAATCCAAGTGGACGCATTTTGAACCGATTTTCGAAAGATATGGGTGCTATTGATGAAATTTTACCACGAGTATTACTCGAGGCGATACAAATTACTCTAACCATGTGTGGAATTTTAGTGATGGTGATTATTTCAAATCAGTACATGGTCCCAGTTGTGTTTTTTCTAGGAATTGTGTTTTTGAAAATAAGATCGTGGTTTGTTACAACCACCAAAAATATTAAACATCTGGAAGGAATAAGTAAGTTTCAGGTGGGGTTCTAGGAGGGTAAAATAGTTTTTTTCCAGCAAAATCCCCGGTTTTTTCGCACATGAATTCGACTTTGTACGGAATTACGACAATTAGATCTTGTGGTGCTGAGGAAGTCTTGCAAAAGGAGTTTGATCGCCACCAGGTTTTTAAAAATTTTAGCGCCAAAGTTGGAAATTGAAGATTGACTAATCACCGCCAATTTTTACCTTTGATATGGTTGCCATGGTAACTACTAATCACAGCTTCTAAAACCAACTTTGGCGCGAAATTCAAAGCTCTGTTTACATCAATCACTTAAATTAACTTAAATTTACAATTAGCTTAACAAAAGGTTCGGCAAAAAAGTAGAACATCATGCAGTCTTATGGAACGATTATTTTATGAGCCGCAGGTGACAATTTTTTTAGAAATAACACGATTATAGTTTTATAAAAATAGAAAAAAGCAGGCAAAAGTTTTATAAAAACAAAAAAACCACAAACGTAGATAAATAAAAAGAAATTCAGAGTTTTCATTCCTGTTAGCTTAATTGAATTCTTAATTTTCAATTTGTAAAAAAACTGGCGCCTACGGCTCCTAATTATTATTAAATAAGAACTGGAAACTGCAGCTGACAATTTCATGAAATTAAGTGCCACAGGCGACAGTTTTATAAGAGTAGGGAACCACAAGCGAAAATTTCATTTTAAAATTTGGAGCCGATGGTAAAAATTCCTTAAAATCTTAAATAACATTTTATAAAAAATGCAATCTATTAACGATTATCAATCAAAATCAAACTATAGGAAATAACTTATTAAAATTAGTTGGTACCAAGTATATAGGGCGGATTTAAGCACGATTTTTACGGATTGCTAAGGCCTAGAATCCCAAAACACAAAAGACCCCCTTGTTCCCAATTCTCTAATTTTTTCTTTGACTTTCCTTTCTTGTTACACTTTTGCAGAAATTCTAGAACTTTCACTTCAAATTTATTTATCTTTTCTAGAATGTTTTCATTGAATTTCTATTCTTCTTTTTCTTCTAACTGTCGTCTATCAAATTTTTATAATTCTTTTGTTTTTTTTTTCACGCTTAGTCGTCGTTGTTCCTTGAGGTTATTCTAGAATCTTCACTTCAAATATATTTTTCTTTTCTAGAACGTTTCTATGGAATTTCTATTCTTCTTTTTCCTTTAACTGTTGTCTATCAAGTTTTTCTAATTCTTTTGTTTTTTTTTCACTCCTAGTCTTCGTTGTTCCTTTTCTTCTGAACCATGTTTTTCAGATTGTAAAAGAACATTCTTTTATTCTACTAGAGTCTACATTTGTTACCCGTTTTTTTTGAATATGATTCTGCTTTTTTCTAATCTTAATTTTTCAGGGTTCTTCTCTAAATCATATTATACTAAAACATCTTCTATTCTGTAAGAATTTTTCTTTGATTTTTTTTTTAAACGTAATTTTTCCTCCTCGCCTTTAGAGTTTTTCATTTTTTTAAGTTGTTTTTTCTAATCAAAGTTTTTTAATTAATTTGAAACTATTTTTGTAGTTTTTGTTATTCTCTTTTTCATTAGAATGTTGTTTTTCAAGTTTCTTTAGAAATTTTTTTGTTCCAAAATGCTATAGAAATTATAGAATTGTAAAACAATAAATTTATACACTTGTTTTTGATATATCCATCCACCTACTTTTGTTTCCTTTTTCTAGTTTCTCTGGACTTTTATCTGTTCTATTTTTTTTGATATTCTCTTATTCTATCTTTCAGTCGCAGTTTTTTGAATTTTTCTATAGTATACCATATCCATCGATAGATTAAACTATTTTAAATATTCTACTAAGAATGTTAAAATTGTCAAAACCATCGTCAAAATTTGGGATTTTGGTTGGTGCCATTGATAAATGTTCCCGCCAAAGCTCCGTAGCGGTACAATGCTAACGACCATTGACGCCATTGGTAGCTCAGTTTTAATAACTTAATTTTGGTCAAATCTACAGCTAGATTCACTATAAAATCTTTTTTTTTTGTTTCTGTTTTTTACTATTTTGTTATGAAAGTTACTGCAACTTTAGAAAGATGGACAGAAAAATTTACCGAAACGTCGACAACCAACAAAGATTTAATTTCCTGTCCATCTTCTTATGATTAATCTTTTTTGTTGTAACAAAGTAAGTTTATTAAGGGATCCCAATCAGTGTTAGCCCAGAGCTACCTAAATTAGCAGAAAATTTAGAAAATTGAGCCCCAATTTATTTTCTTTTTGAAAGAAGGGCTAAACGATACGTTAAGCTAATTTAAGTGATTGTAATTTACACCGCCCAAAATACGCGTTAATTAAAATTAAATTTTTTTTAGGACGTCCATACCTCTTCTTGGTTTTTGTTAATTACAACGACTTCGTCTTTTGGTCTTTGGCTAGATCTAGTATGCGTCTCTTTTATTGCCTTTACTTCTTTCAGCTTTATTCTACTGAATCACTGTAAGTATTATACATTTTATCAAATTCAAAAGAAAATAAGAAAATAGTTATTTGTTTTGTTTTTCTCCCCCTTTCTGTTTTTTTTAACAATGGGGAGAAAATGGCTTACTTTCCGCCCTAATAATTTTCCTCCTGAGATTACCAGATTAGTGGGAGTCTTGTCGGTCTGGCCATCTCCCAATCGCTGATTTTAACCGGAATGCTCCAATACGGAGTTCGTCAAAGTGCGGAAGTCGTCAATCAATTAACTTCCGTTGAACGCATCCTCCAATACTCCGAAATTGAAAAAGAAGGTGCTTTCATAACCACCCCTGGTACTTACCTCTCCCTTTCTCATAAGATAACCGATAATAACTGTTTTAGAGCACCGTCCACCGCCATCCTGGCCGGAAAAAGGCCAAATCGAACTCGCAAACCTCTCCCTACACTACTCCCCAGCCAAACCCCCAATTTTGAAAAACATCACTGTAAAGATAGCTCCAGGTCAGAAAATAGGAATCGTTGGGAGAACAGGAGCAGGGAAATCCTCGTTAATATCGGCACTTTTTCGTCTGAGTGATACTTCAGGGAGTATTTACATCGATGGAGTTGATACGAAAAATCTAGGAGTGCATGATTTGAGAAAAAAGATCTCGATAATTCCACAACAGCCGGTTTTGTTTTCGTCGACAGTGAGGTATAATTTGGATCCATTTGAGGAGTGCGATGATGAGAAGATTTGGACAGTTTTGGAGGAAGTGGAGTTGAAAGATTCTGTAGCGAGTTTAGATGCGGAAGTTGCACGAGAAGGGGGAAATTTTAGTGTAGGGCAAAGACAATTGATCTGCCTTGCTAGAGCTATTTTGAAAAATAATAAAATTTTGGTTATGGATGAGGCAACTGCAAATACGGACGAAAAGTAAGTTAGAATTAAAAAAATTGTATGTGCTGTTGAATTGAGTGATTCCAAGATGGTGGTAGACAAACTAGCGTTCAGACAACCGACTAACACAAATTATATTTATTTCTTAATCTATATAATTGACTATGATCGTGCCCAAGATACATTGACGTCATCTAGAATTCTTCTTTGTTTATCTTTTTCATCCAATCGTCGTTTTTCGCCCTTGTAGCGACTTCTTTTGTTCTTCTAGAATGTTTCTTTGTGCTCTTTCTTTTCCAATCGTTTCGGTTTTCTAGAATATTCAATTGTTCTGCTTCTTCTACTACCTGATTTCTTTCAACTTCTTCTAGAACTTCTTAGCGCCCTTTTTCGACTAACCGTCATTTATTAAATTCTTCTAAAACCTTCTTTTTTTAGAAATTATTATTGTATATAGTATTATATATAATATAATAGCTATTATTTTCCTTCTATCCGACGTTTTTCAACTTCTAGATTTCTAGAGTTTTCTTTAGTATTTCTTTTTCTATGAATAGTTGCTTCTAAAATTCTTCTTTCTCTTCCAACTAATGTTTTTCACGTTTTTCAACTTCTGGATTTCTAGAGTTCTCTTTAGCTTTCCTTTTTCTATGAGTAGTCGCTTCTAAAATTTTTCTTTCTCTTCCAACTAACGTTTTTCAACTTCTTCTAGAATCTTCTTTTGATCTTTATCCACTACTAAACGTTGTTTCCCAAATTCTTCTTGATGAAAAAACAAAGAAGATCTAAAAACACTGTTTTTTAAACTCTTCTAAACTATTCTTCAGGTCTTCTACAACTTTCCTTGACTCTTTTTTCTCTTCCAACCGACGCCTTTCCTCCTTCTTCGTTGATCTTCTTAAACAGTAACTGAATTTGATCCTACATTCTTCTTATTTGATTACCTGTAGTTAGACCACGGAAAAAAAAAATCTTTAAATCTCTCTTCTGACACTAGTGTGAAACATAAATTTGGATTTCTGCCTACATAAATTTAATGAGTTAGACTTGTAATAAATAAAAGATAAATAATAGAAAAGTTATTCTCGGTGTGTCGGTTGTTTGGAGCTTGCAAGTGTGACTAACTCACTGTCACGTTTGGAATCACTCTATTGACAATTTTGAATAAGTTAGATGACATCTACCAAAACCATAAAAAAGTTTGGCAAAGTACACGTCTGTCAAACATCAGCTGTTCGAAATTGACAATTCCCTCCTGCTTCGCACTTGGTGAAAATTGCATTTTTAGGACCGACGCTTTGATTCAGAAAATGATTCGTAAACGATTCAAATCTTGTACTGTGCTAACAGTAGCCCATAGATTACATACCGTCATGGATTCAGATCGAATAATTGTGATGGATGAGGGTAAAATAGTTGAATTTGACCACCCTTATAACTTATTACAAAAACCGGAAACAATTTTTTATAAAATGGTTTTAGAAACTGGAAGAGAAACAAGTATTTATTTAGAAGATATAGCCCTTGATGCTTTCTTAAACAAGCAAGAGACTCTGAAACAGTAAGAAATGTATTTCTAGGTAAATAAAACACTTTTATTTTCTTATCGACTTTCATTTCAAAATAAAAATTAATAAAGTTATTACAATTATTTTTTACATGATAAAATATTACTTATTTCTACTTCTATCTTTAAACTAGATGCGATAAATCATCAATACTCGGCTGCATTTGATCCGATTTCGGTTTATTTTGGTTTTGGAAGTTATTTTTTTGTACAACAGCAACTGGCGGCTGATTCCCTTGTATTATTTTCTGTGACGTAATAATTTTCTGTTGACTCATTGTACTCGTATTTGAGACAAATTTAACCACTGTGCTTTGTTGCGGTTGGGAGGAAGGCTGGACGGAACCTCCTGGCGTTGGTGGTCGTTGTGTAACAAAAAGAATTTTTTGGTTATTTATTTGATTAGCCACTCGACCTGATTGGTTCATCACAATTGTACGCTGAGGACCAGCATTCTATAAGAAAAACTCACGCTACGCTCTCGGTCAAATAACTACCTCGCGACTTACCTGTTGTATAATCTGACACGGCTGACTGACAGTCCTTGTAATAGTCGCACTGACATTTGTTAAAGACGTCGAAATATTACACGAGGTCGTTGTAGAAGGCGTTGGTTGCGTCCTGGCTTTAACAACAGCAGCATGTAACGCCGGCCCTAAATACCCATATTCCTGTTTGTACTCCTCAATGTAATCGGGAGGATTTTTCAAATTTTTCAAAACTGGCGCTACCACTTTTATTAATAATTGTTTAATATGTTCTGATGCGATTTTATCAATATTGGAAGTGGTTGATCCTTGAAGGTGCATTTCAATTCGAGCTCCGATTAATTTTAATTTTGGTATTATAAAAATTCGGATTACTTCAGCTCCTAATTCTGATAATCCTTCAAGGGCACCGTATAGGGACGAAAGTGGGACTTTATCGCCTTGTTGTAAAGCATTTGTAAACATTCGAGTTATTCGAGTCTGTATGTTGTTTGTACTTGTATTGAAATTTTTACAAATTTGAGACATTAAACGCGAAGCAAAGTCTCGAAGGGCCCAATGGTTATCTAGTTCTGGACGCATGCAAAGCTGTTTTGAGACGATACAGGTTGTCACCGACGGAATTAATTCATGTAACTAGTTTTAAAATACAAAAAAAAAAAAAATATTAAAACGTGATTGAAGTAAGAATTAATCTAAAGATTGTTCCACCAGCTTACCTAGATTTTTTATAAAACAGCAATGAAACAAACACAACAAGGAATGTCTGTCTTTTTTCAGCTTAACGTGATAACAAAGACAGAGCTTATAACTGAGTCTAGTATGAGACGTAACAATACTAATAGCTTAAGTAGGAGGTCTTTATTTGTAAGATATACAACTTAAGTCATTATTTCTATTTCTGAAGGAAAAAATTACCAATAATGCACCCCCTTCACACACTCCTAAGACGACTTTTAATTAGAAACAAAAAATGAGAAATTATGAATCATTTTTTCTTTCCCGTTGAGCATTTTGAAATATTTTTAACATCACCTTTATCTCACTTATATACTGTTACGACTATGGGTAATTTAAATTCGCGGTCTCAATTTCACTGTTCACACTTCACAAGCTGTTTTGACTCGTTGTCACTTTCCTACCTGAACTGAATGCCCGAGCCCGATATAAAGAGGTTAGTCTACCTCTTTATATAATGGTTTGCCCACCTTCTAGCACTATCTAAAGTCGATGCAATACCCCAAGTCAGTCTTTTTTCTCTTTTTAACTAATGTGATTTAAGCGAGATGAAAAATCCCTAAATTTTTGTACGTCATGGTCGTAGCCTAAGTAACCTTAGGTCCATGGCCATATAAAGCAAAAATACACGTACGATTGCTTACTAAAAAAATCACATTATAATCGCACTAACCAGCCCTATTTCCACGACTTTAGAAGAAATCTATTCTAGAAGCGTGACGTTACATTCCTTTCCAGGAATGATGACAAACCAATGACGCATTCAAGCGTGACACGTCATCCATTACTAAAAATGATGAATCATCAAGCGCGTTTCGAATTTTCGCGAAACTCTCTCAATGGTTTACGGTAACAATACATTTATAATTAAACTCATTTATTTCTTTAATTTTAATAATTTATTGATTATTTTGTATAAATATCCAACAATAAGTATCTATCTCATCTTCCCTTAATTCCTTTTTCTATTGCCTTTTCGTTCCATCTGTGAGTTCTGGTAGATTCGCTCTCTACCTTGAGTGTATTGCCAAATAGTCGTTATCGCTGCTACTGATACCAAGTGGGGGCGATGAATGCGATCTGGGATGCCGCCTCCGACGTCGCTGCCGCCCCTCCTTTCGCCGTGTATCTTTACTTCGACGGTTGAACTCATGTTTCTGATAACTTTTCCAAACAAAACTCTTGTCTTTTTCTCTGCTTCCCTCCTACCCTTCGATAATAGCTTCAAGAGGGTGGAAAAGGTGGCATTTCATCCATTTTAAATTTTGCAACAATTAGGGGCAGTGAATGTGAGTTAGGATGCCGCCACTCGAGTCGTTGTCGTTTCTCCTTTCACCTTACGTCCTTGAGAAAATTGTTGTCCCTGTCGATTTGCGGCTTTTACTGAAATCTCAACAAAATTCTTGCATTTTCACCGCTTGGATCTTTCTTTTCTTTGATTTCTTTCCGGAGGTGGGACAGAAGATGACAATATTTCGTTTTTCTTTTCACATTTAATTTTAAAACAGCATTATCAAATCGAAATTTTCACGTAAACAAATTTTGTTTCGAGGGTTTAACGCACTTGATTTTTACATCTTGGTTACGACAAAAAATAAAACAATGCTAGAACTAGAAAATAAAAAAAATTAAGATTTTTTCCGTATTCTTCTGACAAAAAACTGTTATTTAAAACACGTTGTTTAATACTAAATTGTTTTTGGATAATTGACTTGTTCTTGTAACTTGAACTTGTGAATAGGTATTTCAAAAAATTAAAAAAAAAAAATCAATAACCCAAAAACAATTCCAATTATTTTGCATGGAAATGAACCGAAACAAAAAATAGTTATTTGTGTATCAAGGCCAAAAAGTGATTTTTGATCGAGTCTAATTTCAATGGACGAGGAGAAGCCGAGCTCAAAATCTGCAAAACCGTTTCGAAAACTTGGTCCAATGCTTTTCCGGAATTTATTTTAAAAAAATTCATAATTTTTTTGGGTAAAATGGAAACAGTCTAAACTTTTCGTTTTTGCAGTGCCTCTCTGAGGCGTCTTGTATAGAAAAAACTCTCTATTAAACATCTTAATGTATAAAAAATGAGCTACCAAAAAAAAAACCCGATTACGAATTAATCAATTTTTCTAGGAGTTACAAGAGTTTAAATAAACTTCGTTAAAATTTTAAGGTTTTTCATTCCAATTGTTAAGCACTGTAGATCAAATACAGTATCGGACAAAAGTAGATTAACATTTCAATTTATTAAATAACAAGTAAAAATATGAGTATTAAGTCTTAAGAAATCAACTGTTAAAGTACTTATAAGACGCAAAACAGAGTGGTGGTAATGATAAAGAAATAATCTCTTTCATTTGCCAACGATAATATTTTTTACAATTTGTAGAAGACAAAAGTAGAGAAACATCGCAAAAAATGCATCTTTTTGTCAGTATTATTTATTGTACTGTAGTTGAGGTAGGTCAGGCTTCTTTTTGTGTTATAATAAAATGCCTCGTGGAGTTGCCTTGTCAACTGAGATCAAAAAATTAATTTTACTTAAATTAGAAGACGGTGTGAAGCAAATTGAAATTGCTAGACAATTAAATTTGCACAGATCGATTGTCTCAAAAATAATATCAACGTACAAAGAAAGCAGACATGTATCACAACTGCCAAAAACTGGAAGGCCTCGGAAAACAACATTAGCGACAGATAAACTGATTGCAAAAGCTGTAAAACGTGATCCTTTTGTAACAGCGACTGAAATTAAGAAACAATATCCTCATCTTCCATTATCAATTCGTTCTATTCGAAGACGCCTTAAAGAAAGTGACTTACCTGCACGAAAACCGGCGAAAAAACCGTTTATTTCTAGGAAAAATAGACAGCTCCGACTTCAGTTTGCACAGGATCATTTAGAATAGACAATAAATAAGTGGAAGAACGTATTGTTTTCCGATGAAAGCAAGTTTAATTTATTTAATTCGGACGGAATACGATGGGTACGACGTCCGAAGAACGAACGTTTCAATCCCAGATACACGTTAAATACAATTAAACACGGTGGAGGTAACGTACTAGTATGGGGATGTTTTTCTGAGTGAAGTGTAGGGCCATTAGTAAATATCAAGAGATTTATGGACAAATATGTATATCTGGATATATTACAAGAACACATGCTCCCTTATGCCGAAGATAACTTACCTCTTACATGGAGTTTCCAACATGACAACGATCCTAAACATACGGCGAAGGTAATTAAAGAATTTTTAAGATATCAACAGGTCAAAGTTTTAAAATGGCCAGCACAGAGCCCGGATCTAAATCCTATTGAGAACCTGTGGGACTACGTAGATGATAAAATTAGGGAAAAATATCCCGAAAAATTCGAAAAAAAGAAAGAATTGTTTGAGGCGTTGTCGGTGGAATGGCAACAAATCTCCTTAGACTATATTAATAATCTGTTAGCATCAATGCCTTGACGTTGTCAGGCTGTACTAAAAAATAAAGATTTTGCCACAAAATATTAATAAAGGATAATTATAAACAGATATTATTTGTTTTGTTTCTCTACTTTTGACCGCCGTACACTAGAAAAAGTATAATTTTAAATTAGAAGTACATGAAATATGCTCCCACTTATTACAGTTTGTTTTTTTAAAGTGAAATTAATATATGAATAATAACTAAACATTTTCATATACGCTAATTTTGAAAACTTTATAGAAAATTGAGATGTTTCTCTATTTTGGCCGATACTGTATATTAATATACAAAATGGTCTTTAACAAAATGTGTATTAAACAACGTGAAGAAAGTATAAAATTAGTAAAGCTGTAAAAAGTTGTGCTGCAAAGCGTTCAAAACAAAAAGGGGAGGAGTCATTAGATTCGATGATTGGTTAAGGTGGTTCTAGTCTATGAATGATCCCGCCTATCAACCCCACTGTCTTGAAATATGACTAATATGAGTAAAAAGCGGAATCAAATATTCTTTTCGATGGGAAACCCGACGCTTCATTGGCATTTCATTCTATTTTTTTATACGTTTCAATTATTTTGTGGATTTATAATTATTATTATTGATTACTTAAATTGGGAAAACGATTATTATTATTAAAACTTGTATGTTGTGCCACTGATAACGTTCTAAGCCGGCACACCTAGCAAAAAACGTTCGAGTGATTAGCCAATCCCAGAAAGCAAGAATAATGTGTGAAAATATTTTTTCTTTCCGCTCAATACTAATGAGATATAATCCCGTTGATTATCTAAATAAATGTTTACCTTTAATTTATTAAAAATGGCTTATTAAATACATAACTCATAATTCAATTATTGATATGAAGAGCGATTCAAAAGCCGTAAAATCAAAGCAGGCTTAGCCAAAAATGACGTTTGTTCATTTAAAATTAATACTTGATGTCATCTTAGATGTCAGAAATTATTGGGCAAAATACTGTTAAAAAATAAGCTATGAACTCTGTGTTTTGTGCTAGAAATATAGTCAGCAGAAGTTACAAAAAGAACGATATAATATTTGTTTTCCAGGAGCGAACCAAAGGTAAAAAAAATTAAATTCAATTCTGACATTTAAAAAAATGGACATTCTCAGACCTGACCGTTATATATCTTTCTCCCACTGACCGTTTTACTCCTCTCATTGCTGTTGCACCGAAATAATAAATAATAATATATAATAATAATCATCATTTATACTATTTATAGTATTTTATGTAACAAATACGCAAAAAAGGATTTTCGTGAACGAATTGTGTTTAAAGAAAAGGCATCAGCCGAGTAGCTTAAAAAAATTAGTCCGCTAAAACCATTTGTGTACGTGTTGCACACAATATTTTTTGGTGCAAGTTTTTAAAATTAAATTTAAACAAAAAAGCAAAAAAATTGAAAAATAATAATATCTTTGATTCTAGTAGGTACTCCACGACCTATTTGTTTTCATGGAAAGCAATTGTTTATTACAATTGATAACAAATCAAGTCGACAAAATTTGTGAAATTTTGAAAATGATTCTAAAGTCAATATTGCATTAACATTTCCTCCTGCACATCATGCCGGTGGTTGTAGAAAAAAAGCTGGAGACCACAAACCATTGTCAAATTTAGAAGGTATGAAAAACCCTTGACAACGCAGGGGTTCTCAAACTATAGTATATGTACCACTGGTGGTACATTTCATATATTTTGATGGTACAATTTTTGATACATAGAAAAAGCAAATCAATAATTTTTTTGTCTAATTTTATAAGAATTTTTGTATTGCATGAATAGTTCCATTATTAACATTACAAACAGATCCGGTGCTTATTGTGAGTGTATATGTATATTATAGAATAATAAAAGTATTTTAATTGAAATTATGTCTATGTATAACACGGCTCTCATTTGTAGGATCAAAAAAAAAATATTCAAAAAACGTATATACGATTTTTATATGGCTTTTTATTTTGCATTTTGTTGGATTTTTCTCCCCATTTGAGAGAAAAACCACCTTCAACATAAGTACCTATTGTGACAGCTAGTTTAAAAGGCCTTAAAACGAGAAATATGGCTCACTATTTTCACAATATAATATTTGAAATAAAAAAAGGAAATATTGCTGAAAATGTTAATTCCTGTCAGAATACTAACCTAAAACCTATCTCATATTTAGCAGATTAAAGCATTCCTGGAGTTTATTGTCCAATTTTATGCGTTTTTTTCTAATTGTTTCGCTATTGTTTGGCTCTATCAGATTACAAAACTGCAAAATTGTGTAGTGAGTCATATTTCTTGTTTTAGGGCCTTCCTAGATTAAAATAAATGAAAATTAAACCGGATATATACCAATTAGTAAGAAAGAAACAGGCTCATCCACCGCATTAACAAAGCTACAAATAAATTCAGACAATAGTATAATTTTTCAGGTACCTTCTAATAATTTCATGTTCACTTACGTATTAATAATATTTTATCCTTGAATTATTAAAAAAAAAATTGATAATGGTACATAAAATATTTATCTTCAGTTTGTGGTACAAAATTTAGAATGTTTGAGAACTCCTGGTCTAAGAAAAAACCAGATAACTATTACTTTTTTTGATAATTTATTCAAACAATAACGTTTTGTTCACAATGACGTTAAAATAAAGTTCAATAAAAACAATTTTGTTGCCCTTCGACTTTCTACATATTTTATTAAAACTTACTCCCAACAATGGGATATTTTTTTTAAATAATGATTTGTGCGTAATTATTGAAAATAATAATAATAATAATTTGGAATAACATTGCGATGGACATTTGAAGTATTAAAACAGCGTTTTTTGAAAAGCTGTTTTAGCGGTTCCAATGTTTTTTAGTCTCGACCTAATATCTCGACTAAATTTTTTTTATTATTTTATTAACAACGCTATAAAGCAGTCACTTCACACTCTTATTAATATTTCATTAATATTATGATAAACTTCATACACTCAAATAAACAAAAAGCGTTCTGTTTGTTAACAATTGTAGAACGATATTTTATTTTTTAAGTTATTGTATAATCAACTTGTATTTAAATCGGAGCGGTTTTTCAAATATTCAGTCTCAAGTTTCACTAGAGAATGGTAATACCGTTGCTGAAACACGTGTCGTGTGTAAAAAAGTGTTTGGTGTGATTGGGTAGATTTTTCGATTTAACTTAATTTTTTTAATTCTGTTTATACTGTAATTTCAAAACTTTTTTTTTATTAAAAATTGATAACAAAAAGCAGCTAGGTAAGACATGACGAAAAGTGTCAAATTTGAAATGCCAAAAACAAAATTCTTTTGGTAAATAAATAACAGATTTAGGTGTGTAATACTGAAGCTTTATTTTCAACAAAAAAATTATTTGTCAGCTTGATATTTTAAACAACTTTTTTTTATCATTTATCTAATATTCTGTAAATGTAATTAATTTAAAAATTACCTTGATTAATTTTTGAGCGAACCGCTTCAAGTTGATAGGAAAATAGCACTAAATAAAACAAATTTTTAGTGGTTGGTCAGAGTTTTTTCTTCTATTTAGTCACTTTTTAATTAATTTAAAAATAAAACAACAGCGCGGTTCATTTATTAAATAACAAATAGAGACTTCAACACAATTATAATGTAATAAATTTACTTTTTAATAACTATTGTGATAAGAATTTTTTTTTTTGACCTTTTCATTTTTCGGTTTGCATCAAGTTTTGCTTTTTCGAAGTTAATTAATAATAATAGTTTATTTGTTCTTTATACAGTGAAACTTCGATAAGCCGAACCGTCGATAACTCGATCTTCTCGCTAATTCTAAGCAAATTTGTGGCAGAAGAGAGGCAAATTTCTTGTTTTATTTTTTCGATAAGTCGAACTTCTCGATTACTCGAACTTTTTTTGTGGAAAGTGGCTGTTCGACTAATCAAAGTTCGACTGTATCTGAATGCATAGCAGCTTAAACACGCCAATAATAAACTAAATAAGATACATAATATAAATAAAAAAATAAAAGTATATAAACATATCACGTCAGACAGATAACAAAAAAAAAAAAAAGAATAAAATAGCATAAAAAAGAAGTTATAATCTTACGTAATAGATAAACAGCTCAATCGTGAAGAAACTCGACAAAAATTCCAGACAAAAAATTAAACAAATAGTAGTCTTTTGAAACGTAAATAAATTAAATAATAATGAAACTTTTACTTACCGTTGAAGAAAAAGCAACGTCGATAGGTTCCCATAAGAACCAATTTGAAAAAAAGACAAAGTTTAAACCAAAAACACATAAAAATCAAAGAACAAGATGCTGACGCATTGATTTCTCAAAAATAAATAATTTTAAACTCTAAATATCTTTAATTGCATCTCTATTTTTAAGACTAAAAACAAATTAATGATTTAGTAACTGAGAATTTAAGAAACTTTTTCAATGATTGACTACATCAAATCAATAAATTTTTCGTGGTAAATAAATAAATCTATGTAAAATAATAATTACATCAATCCGGTTGCGCGGTCAATGACCTCAAATGTATCACTTCAATAACTGAAAATGAGTGATTAAAATTTTGATCCGACTCATTTCATTAATTTTGGTCTCTACAAGATTTTTTTTTCTTGGTTTTGGTTAAAAAAAATTAATATTTTCGTTACTTCATTATCAGTTTTGTTTTCTTGCTGTGAAATATCAAATTCACACGAACCTATACGTCGTAAAATAAGCCATACTTCAAATAATTTATGATATAACAGAATAAGCTGATAGAACGATCTGTAGTTAGACGCAAACATTAATTGTGATTTTTTTTTGAAACGTTTGATATTTTACTTACGTATTTTTCGAGATATAACGACTGATTGTCTAAGAGTGCCTTAACCATCCTCATTAAATAAATAAGAAGGGCTAAATTATTTTGCACAACATTCACTCTCACCCCCTCAATAATAAAAGTACACATTCTTGGCAACATTTCATGTAGTCCTGGATCAGAAGCTAAACTTTGTAACGCTTCCTACAACCAAATAAATCACACAAGCCCCAAACTTAACTAAAACGCTAATTACCGCCCTCCTTGCCTCATCAGAGCCCACACAAGCCTCTGTAATTTCCTTGTAATACAATTGTTGCTCAACAGACAATTCATGTGTGGCTAATTGTTTGATTTGCACTGTTTCCACATTACGTAATTTCTGTTTACCAGTTGTGGGCTTACCTGACGTTTCTTTGATTGGTTTTTTATTAATTGGGTCAACAGACTCCAACTAAAACACTGAAATAAAACCAAACACCACAACACAATACAACAAACTTTTTGTATGTTTTTAGCAACCGGTGGCGGATTTTCAGGTATTGTGGGTTGCACCCCATCAATGCACAACCAATGGGATCTCAGTGACACTTCCAGGGGCGCTTTGGCGTTCAAATTTTGTAATAAATCATTCAAAACAACTTCCTTTTCTTCAATAAAGTGCAATTCTCGGCCCCCGCCTGAAGCAAACCGGAACGGGAGAGACTCAGCAGACTGGAAGCCGTACTGGGGCTAAAACACGAATGTTAGGTTAGGTTCACAAAAACGCGATTTACCTCTAGGTTTTTGGCTTTGAGAGCTGCATCTATGTCACTTTGCATCAGTTTTGTCCGTTTGGCGTGGTTTACGAACTTTGCAGCGTCCTGAATGATGTGTTTCAGCTTAAATGAGATATCTTCAGCCAGTTCTTTAGCTGCATCGTCTGGCAAATTTCCAATGCCTATGCTTTCGGCTATTACTTTCATTGATTCCACTGATAAATTTGTGCCGTATAAGTCGTTTTCAGTGTTTTTGGACATTTTATTCATGGAAAATTGCCAAAAATTTGATAGTTTTGCCAGCCACTGGCACCTCTGCCACCATTTGCTTTTTTTTGCTTTTGTTTACCAGTAGTACCAACCATAGGTGCCACCACAAGTAGCATCGCTGACGAAAATCCCCAACTGATCTCTTTAATTTTTTATTTTAAAAATTTTCTTTTCAACTAAATTGCCGCCGTTTATTTTTCGTCCTTTTTAAATATAACTGATTTTTTTTGTAAATGTGTAAAAAGAATGTTGTTGAGATAGTAATTTCACCGTATTAGATTGGCAGCACTGTCAGTCAGTGTGTCAGTGGCGTTGTTAATTTTTATCGTATTTTAACATTATTTTAGGTTATTTAAAAGTTTAAAAATAAAACTAGTTTATGTCTAAATATTACTGATAATTTTTAAAAGGTAAAAAAATAGCAATAGTTCAGTATAACCTCAATTTTGACATGGAAATGCGACCTCTGGTGAGCCCACTAGAACTACTGAAAGGCATACTCGAGAGTTTAAGATTTGTGTCTCAAATAAATTTTTTAATAAAATATAATTAACTAAACGCAAATACTGTATGTGATTATAATAGATTTATTTTCAATAGAACTTATAGAATATAAATATAACATTAATTAATATATTTTTTAATTTTACATAATAAATCATAGCACATTAATGAATTGAGTGTGAATCACATTCCAGCATTATTAAACAAAGCAGTCGGATTCAAAGCAAAGCAGAAATGTCCCAAATTTTGATTAACCGATCCTGTCCTACTGTCACTAATTTTTTACGAGTTTCATCCAATCCCATCGCCAAAATACTATGTTTTGCGTCATGGAATGTGGCTAAAGACGTCCTCCTAGGAACCAAATAATAAAAAAAATTCAATCAACATCACTCAACTCACTCTTTATCTCTCAATAAATTATGACAAGGATCGCAAACTCTGACAGCAAATTCAAAACCCATCGATGGGATTGTCAATCGTCCTGTTGAACATTTCTCACAAACTGCTTTGCCACAATGTCTGCAGTGGTGTTGACGCAAACCCAACTGTCTTTGGTCCATCATCGCACGCAAATTCCAGAAGAAAGGCCTTCCACACAACTGACATAAATCAGACTCAATCCATTCGGGTGTTTCTTGACGGGATTGGTTCATATCCCAAAAGACCAGAACACCGTCTTCACCGGCACTTACCAGCTGTTTTGTAGTGTTCAAATAGCACAGGGCAGACACCTAAGAAAAAAATTACAAAATTTAGTTACTTCAACGAAAAAAATATTTTTTTTATCAAGAAGAAATCGTTGATTACGGTAAAAAGCAAACATCCAACGCGGAAAAAAGGGCCAATCATTTGGTAACTTTTTATTTTGAATATTAGTGATCTAGTGGGCTAATTTCAAGTTGAGATAATTCTGGTAGTATCTTCGTTTCCATGGAAAATTTAAAAAATCAGGGTTGGAATTGGTTGTTGCTAAAGAAAAGTATTAAAATTTTGAAATTAGCCCATAAGATTACAACTGGAAGTTCTCATTGTACTCTCACGTTGTAATCAAGTTAAGCTGAAAAAAGACGATGACATTCAATGATACAGAAAGAGATAGTAATAAAAACATAGTTCTTTACTTGTTTGAAAGGTTTTATGAGAAATCGGAATATGCTGGTGGATGACCTTTACGTAAAATTATCAGTTTTTCTCAGATAGGAAATGACGTTTTTTATCAAGTTTCTTTTCTAATTATAGATAAAATTATATAAGCTTTAGTTCAGTTCGTAAATACTCGATCGTTTTTTGCGATGTTTTATGCTTGAGTGAAATTGCAAAACAATCCTTGACCTACGTAACCGTAAACAACTGTAAATATTTATAAATGAGCAAAATGGTCACTTATGGCATAATCTCCTAATTGTATTAGATAACGCGGCAATAAACAATTAGAAAAACTAAATATTTACTTTATTATGGTGTCCTTGAAGTTCATAGGCGTTCCCTTGTTGCCCCCCAATATCCCAAACAATAACAGTTTGATCATAGGAACCACTAAATAACATTTGCCTTTCACTGTCCCAAGCCAATGATCTAACCGATCCTGAATGCCCTTTTAAAGTTGTGATAACGCTGGGACCTGAATTATCTAACTTTAACATTGTTATTTGACCAGAATAGTCACCAACAAACGCATGTTTGGTTTGTGTATCAAACCTGCAAATCGTTAAGAAAAATACTCTGACAAAAAATTTAAAAAAATATCAAGGACAAGGATACTGTAAAGAAGTGCACCAAGCTTCTGCTGTATATGTGCCTATATTCCGTCCTGTCTGTGTGCAATTATACGAAAAGACTTTATCTCTGCTGACACTCAAAACCCATTCACAGTTAATAGCAAAAATGATTTCAGTGACTCTAGCTTGATGTGCTAAATATTCCCTGACTGGCATCATCCTGTTAAAGTCAGACGCCAGTGAAAACTCCGAGACAGTTCCATTTTCTTGTCCTATGAAAAGCTGTCTGGTCTCGACTGTGTAAAATATTGAAGTGGCCCCACTTGGCATGTACTGACAAATGCTGGGCCAGTACTGGCCTGAGTCTCGTTTTAACCAAACCCGGACAGTTCTGGATAAGAATTGTTAGTGTTTTAACATTATTTAGACGTGACTTACTTATCATCTGACACACTTATAACCCCATCTTCGCCCGGGATTAAAACAGCGGCGTTTATTTCATCACTACAACCTTCTAATTTAGCTAGTAATGCAGGCTTTTTCGTTGTGCAAAATTTATCGTTTGCTTGTGTCGCTGGCTTGATTTCTGCTGCCATTATTTATTATTTTACGTTTGATTGCAATTTTAACACTGTTTTCGATTTGACACTTTTGTTTGATTTGACACGAGATTTGACAGGTGAGTGACGCACAAAAAGCGACAGTGGCGCTATCACTGTTTTAAACCCACAAAACCGAAAATTACAGTCGACCACTTCACTATTATACAATTTTCAAACACAACACTCAGCAACACTGTTTTGACCGACTGTATTTTTTAGTCGTTTGTTGTTTTTTGTCGTGAAAATTTACTTGTCAAAAATTAAGGTTAAGGCAAATGGCACCGCCTCTTATTTGTGTTAAAAAATAAATATTTTTAATTATTTTATCAAAATGGAGCCGTCAAAAGAACCCACTTTAACTCTACTTAGTTCTAAGGAATTTGATGCTGGAAAATGTAACTTACAAAATTTGTGTTTTAAACTAACCTAATTTTTTTAGACGTCAAAGAGTTGTCTCAAAGTTGTGTTGGGGGCCCAGAATTGAGACGTTTAAGAAAACGAATTCAAGCATTATCTGAAGAAACTAACAATAATTTAAAGAAAAATGTTTATCTCAACTATATGCAGTTTATTGACACTGCCAAGGAAATCTCACGTAATTTTTAACAAAACCGTTTAAGGCTCAAATTAGTGCTTTATTTTAGACTTGGAGAGTGAAATGTATCAATTATCTCACCTCCTATCAGAACAAAAATCACTGTTGGGTGCTTTATCAACAACTTCAATTTTAGGAGAAGAGACTCCTGTTATTACAGAAGCTGAAAATAAAGACAATACCAAAGACCAGGGTGATGATAACAGGCAGAAATTGGCTTCAATTTTAGAAAAAGTTGAAGGTTGTAAGGTAAAGTACCAAATTTGGTAATTTTCTGTTATTGGTAACACTGATTTAGGAATTGATGGAAGTCCCGGGTAGGACTTATCTCCACGAAGGCGACCTTTTAGAAGTTGATCCTCTCGATAACCATATAATAAAAACAGTCCACGCTTATTTATTTACAGACGGTTTTATGACAACTTGCAGAAATCATAACAGTCGGGGCTTAATGAAATACGTTTTTGAAGTTATGTACGAGTTAGGAAGTTTAGCTGTTGTAAATGTACGAGAAATTGGAAATAACAAACACCAATTTAAATTATTGATTTTTCCTGATACTCGTGTTTTTCAATGCACTTCCGGTTCAAATAAGGTAACAAGAAATGCGCAATTTTCGCTCCTTAATTAAAAAATTGTAGAAAGAGTGGTTAGATAAGTTCGATCAAGCCAAAAAAGCTCGTCTCACCCAGGACCAACAAAAACGCGAGTCAATTGTTGAAAAGTCCCCATCTCGAGCTGCTTCAATCGACTCTCCAAGTCTCAACCGTAAGTTGGCACCATTGTCACACCTTCCCCTAATGTTTTTCCAGCTTTTGATGAAATCGAGGACGAAATTGAGACAATCCACCCGGAATGGTTCCTAGAAATCCCGGAGGAACTTGATGTTTGTGTCGCTCAAAGACACTTTGAGGACGCTTTAACTTTTCTCCAAAAATCCAAAGACTACATCACGCATTTTGTGAATACTAACGGCCAGCCGGATCATGTCATCCTCGATATTCAATTAAAAGTCGAACAGAGGCGTAATCATCTCACTGAAGTCCTAATGAAAGAACTCGAAGTCAGTCCTGATAAGTCCCAGCAGGGAGGGCTTAGGGCTGCACGACGTGCTGTAAGACTTCTCAACCAACTGGGGCGCTCCACAGCCGCTTGTAATCTTTTCTTGAAATTGTGTAGCAACATGTTAAAGACGCAGTGTAAGAGGGTCAAACGAGAATGTTCGACTGTTATGTATGTTAGGCATTTGTCGAGTGTGGTTTTTACGAATATGTGTCATATGACTGAGGAGTTCCTGAGGGCATTTCCCAGCTCATCTAGCTGCTCTTCAGGTTCGTATTGGCGATTTCAAATAAGTTATGGACCCTCAAGGACTGTCAAATATTAGCTGTTCGAAATCGCCATATAAAAATAATGCGTGTCACTAATTTATAAAATTCCAGCTTATGTTGTTTGGGCCAGTAATGAGTTGTCGTTATTTACCACACATTTTATTAAACAAGTGTTTATGCCTCAAACCTCGCTCTCTACTTTGACAGAATGTGTTGTTTTGGCGCGTTCACAATGCGAAAGAGTATTTTAGACTTTATTTAACTACCAAATCATAATTAAGTGTTTTAGTTGTGTTCGTTTGGTGTTGATTTGTGTTATCAATTAGATGGCGCTTTACGTACTCCTTTAATGCAAGCTTTAAAAGACGCCAGAGATAAAGCAATAGAAGTGATAAAGCTTCGTGCTTTGGAAGATAGATGGATTCCAATGAATTTGCGTACAAAAACATCTTTAGCTCGTTTTTTACAGGAATATTCAGATTTAGGTTTAAAAATCGATAAGTACATCTCTGGAGATACTTGGATTCATCTCACAAATAATACTGTTGTTTTTACAAAATTGTATTTAATTTTACTTAATGATTGTTTACGGCTTGAAACGACTGAATTGCTTTATACAATAAATGAAGTCCTTTATGAAGTTTTTGAGGCTCAAGTGAGGCATGTTGAAGCTTCGTTGCGTAATGAAAGCCAATTAGAGGTAACTTTGGCAAGGAGTAATGGTCACACATTACTTTGTTTATTGTAGCAAAGGAGATTCATCACAAAAAATGCGGAATTTCTCCTAATTACTGTCCAAGACTTATGCCAGAAAAAATACAAAGAAGTGATTGGTTTTGAATGTGCGTCCTTGCAAAAGTTACAAAAGGAATACTCAGCGATTACGAAAGGAGTTTCACCAACAAGTAGAGGAACAAAAACAAAGTATTCATCAGAATTTTTATAAAGTAAACGTTACAATAAATAACATTATTGCCTAAGTGTTATAAATAAAATTATTTAACTATTTGATGGTGTCTCATTTGATTCGTGGCTGGTTTTAAGGCGTTTTTTAGCTTTTATATCGGCCATTGTTTGCTCAATTGACCTAACGTCTTTTTTATTCTCACTAGGAACTAAACAAAAAATAGAAAAACACCGATTAGAGATTCAAACTCACCAAACCCGTATGTTTTGTTAGTCTGGGTTTTCTTAGCTGCTTCAAGAGCTGCGTCTTGTCCAATCAAATGCGCATACTTATCTCTGTAATTAGAGTGAGGTGTGAATTTCTCAGGCTTTCTCTTTGTAGCTTCCGCTTCTTCCAACTTTTCCATTTTTCTCTAAAATAAACAAGTAGAGAAAGCCAACAAGTTTTTTATTACTTTTTCGTATAACTGCTGTTTGATTTGATCATTCCACGGATCGCCTCGTCTTCTTGCAGCCAGTTCGTCCTCACAAGGGGCGTATTCCCTTCTGTAGACTCTCACATATCTGTCAACTCCATCGGTGCCAAAAGCATACGATAATAATCCTGCGGACTCTGCAGCCTCGTGTCTAGAAAAAAACACAATAAAACACAAGCAAAATTGCGATTTCAGATGCTTACACAATGCTTCTGTAAATCTGGTCCATTGGCTCAAATTTTAGCATACAGTTGGCAGGATCTTTAAAATGGGAAGCGAATTTTGTTTCGACTCTCTCTTTGAAACGTTTAAGACGCTCCTTTTCCTCTTTTTGTCGTTTCTCGATTTCTTCTTTTCGTTCTAAAATTCTTATGATGAAGGTTATTCAGGTTAAATCACTTACTTTTAATAAGGAGACGTTCTTTTTCACTCAAACTTGGAGGTTTTTCCATCGAATTCATTATTGAACCTAATA
The DNA here is from genome assembly GCA_029207805.1 of Tribolium confusum. Lineage (NCBI taxonomy): Eukaryota > Metazoa > Arthropoda > Insecta > Coleoptera > Tenebrionidae > Tribolium > Tribolium confusum. Next base: position 8,168,777 of record JALGAY010000004.1, read on the forward strand.
AATCCATCTTGGATGATTATCTGCGCCTTTTTTTGTATAAACGAATTTATTTTTAATTCAGTTTGACGTAAAAGCAAAACTAAAAATGACATAACCTCACTTCTCACTTTGATCATAATAAGCTGTCACTTTTTTCGCTTTCGGCCAATCAGAAGCCTTGGCGCGAGTAACCAATGGTTACGCAGGGTAGGTGGGGATTTCAAATAAAAGGGGTTATTTTAAAAATTCTGCTGTTTATTTAGTAGCAAGTCACATTACTTTATTTCAAAAGACAGTCTTTTAATTGTATAAACTGTTTTTTAGCCTTTGAGATGTCCTTAAAGGACACGATTTGTTTTTTTATTATACATCCACAAGTTTTAATATTTATTAAATTCGAATGCTGTTTAAAGAGAGCAAAATTTGAAGATGAACTTGAATAAGTATAGTGTTTTCTATGAAAAAATACTCTTGGTGACATTTATTTGATTGAATAAAATTGCCTATTGGCTATTAACGAGAAGTGATACGCATTCTAGTGGTAAAACTTGGAACTAGTAAACTCATGCGTTATTGAGGGAAAACACTCAAATTATTAACATATGGTTGTTTCTCTCTCAATTACGCACGCGTTATAAAACCCTTGAATAGAATAACGCGTATCGCACTTTAATAATTATCAATAAATGCCTATTTTTATAAAATGTTGTTTAAGTTTTTCATTTTTAAGAAACAGTTGTTTCTAATTTTGATAAAACTGTTGTCTACAGAAGTAGGAGAAGGAACAGAAGTAAGGAATTTGCTACTCATCAATCCAGCGTTTTCACATGACATCATACGGCAGCTTCAAGACAACATTCCTGGTGCTTCTTATGGTGAATAAATTTTGAGAATTTTTTTTATTTATTTAGCGAACGATATTTTAATTATTATTTAAGGAGGCATAAAGTCCACCTAGAAGTCTATTTAAAAATGTAGTTAAAACTATTTTATTTTCAATTGTTTTATGTAAATTAATAATTATTAAAATAAAAACGTGGAAATTTTTTTTTTTTGTGTTTTAGTTTTTGACTTGTTGTTGGTATATTTCTTTTCAAAATTTTGGAGAGTTTGAAAAATAAATTCCAGGGGTGGAATTTTCAAGAAATTCTTAATTAATGTAGGCCATTAATGTATGACTAGATTAATGATCGCAGTTTGTTTATTATGCAATTCTGGTATCTTGAAGGGTAGTTTTGATGTAAGAGACACACTTAACTTAATTTATAGTGCAAAAAATTAATAATTCAAAAAATAAGCTAAAATTAGAGATTCATTTCTAATTATTTATTTTTCCAGAAAATTTCGCGAAATTTACAGTCACAAAATAATTCGATATTATATAAATAACTATGCACAATTAAAATAGGCTCTTGTCAGAGGTCACTCTATTTTTTTTATTATTTTTACGATAAAAGATAGGGGAAAAGGAGCTTGCAATAGAAATAAAATAGTGAGTTTCTGTATATTAACTGAGACTTGTAATAGAAATAAAATTGGGACATCCTATATATAAACTGAAACTTTAGAAAATATAAACACTTTTTTTGTGTTTGCGTAAACAATGTAGCCGTTTAAAACAATGTTTAATTTCATTTGTTTAAATAAAATTATTATTGTCTTTCTGGCGCTATTTTCGTGATTAAATATAAATTGAAAACAAAAATTTTGAAACATTTTGTTTAAATACCTAAATATTTAAATGCATTATTGATTTAATCTAAGAACTAATTGCTTACATAATACGATGATTCAAAACTCAAATGACACAAAGATGATTTGACGAAGGGATGATATAATAGACATTTTTTGTTGTCTTTTGCAAATTTATCGATATTTTTCATTGTTTGAATCAGTCGAGCACCTGCTCTCGAAGGAGACGCATCACAGCCGTTTTAAAGCTGCGTACTTTAATTTATTATTAATTATTAAACGAAATATATAGCGATTTTGATTAAACAAATACATTTTTGTATTATTAAATTTTAAAATAACACAGAGATAAACAATTTTAGATACTATTTTTATTTGTAATTGTTTTAATAATAAATTTACGCGTTTTATTTAAAATCCTTTTTCACCCCTTTTTTGTAAAAATAAATAAACGATTTAAAGTAAATTCCTTTTGTTGTATTAGGGTTTGGAGAGTAGGTTCTAAGGACATCGCGGGATATCTGGATTAAAAGTAGGTCTGAAAGAAGCAGAGGGGAATATCGCCACATAGGTCACAAGAAGAAGCACCAATTTCAAGATTAAGCGTTGGTTTGAAAGAAGCAGAAGGAAAAAATTTTTTAGTCATTAGTTGTGCCAGAAGAAAATGCTTTAATAAAAATTTTGAGTTTTATTTGAAATCGATTTTTTTGGAATTTATTTTTTATGTAGGTATAGTGTATTTTAACAAGTTTTTTATTTCAGCTTTGGTAATTTCTTGTTTCGGGTTATAGTAATTTTTCTGTTCTAGGTTTTCCTACTAATTTTGCTGTTTCAGGTTTTTCTCTTAATTTTTCTCTTTCTGTTTCAGATTTTCGTAATTTTTCTGTGTCAAGTATTTCAGCTAATTTTTCTGTTTAAAGTTTTCCTATTAATTTGTCTGTTTCCGGTTTACCTAAGAATTTCTCTCTTTTTGTTTCAGATTTTCGTAATTTTTCTATTTCAAGTTTTCCTATTAATTATTTTGTTTCAGGTTTTTCAATTAATTTTACTGTTTGAGATTTTCTTAATTTATTTGTTTCAGGTTTTCCTAATTTTTCTGTTTTATGTTTCCAGGTGTTTTTCTGTTATTCGGGATTTAATTGTTTGCGTTTTTCTTTTAATTAATTATTAACATCAAACAGTCAAAAGAAATTTAGTTTCAACAATATTTTTAAATAGACTTCTAGGTGCACTTTATGCCCTCTTAAATATTAATTTGAATATCTTTCGTTAATTAAATAAAAAAAATTCTGAAAATTTTTACGCCATAAGAAGCACCATGAACGTTGTCCTGAAGCTGATGTGTTAGGTGGGTTGCGTAAAAGTCTGAAAACGCTTTATTGTAGTAAAAAATAAATAATTTTTTAAATAATTATTAAAATATCTTTTTGTTATAAATTATAAAATTGTTTATATCTATTTTTTATTGTTGTATTAATAGGAATCTTTTGTTCTTTGGATTTTTTGATTAGGTATCTATTTGTTAGCAATAATTTAAGGGTTATATTTTCTATAAATATAATTTCTTAAAATACTTAAATAGATTTTTAGCTTATTTTTGAATTAGTAATTTACACAGTATATATTATATCATACATCAAGACAAAGTTTATTGATATTTTAAGTTTAAAATACTTTAAGTTTATAATGTTATAATGTGGGACATTTTTTTTTATTAGAAAATTTATTGTTTTTTTATTTCAGTCATTTCTAAACCAAATTGTGAATTTATTTAACGGAAAACAGGATTGTTTAAATTATTTTTACATATACATAATAAATAGTTTTAAACTTTTCACTTTTACATAATTACAAAATAATAAAAATAAACAATTTTGGTATGATTAATTGAAACTGATATAATAATATTTTAACTCGTAGCTTATTTATCGTTCTTTTGTGCCTCTTTTAAAGGTTTTAAAAGTAATTTTTTTTTGTTTTATTGGGGTTAGGGCGTCTAAAACATCGTTAAAAATTTAGATTAATAATAGGTCCAAAAGGAGCAGAAGAAAGAGATTTGTCACCATTCAGCTGTAGCAGATGTAGATGCCTTAAATAGAACTGTCGTATTATTACAATATTATTTTGTAATACAAATTGACTAGCTTTATTTTTTTCGATTGTGTTAAATTTTTACTTAATTTGTTTTGTTATAGATGAGTTTTTGTTTATTTATATGTTTTAATAAATTTTTTTTCTAGTTTTAGGTACTGTTTAGGGCTGGGCGATACCTGTTTTGCCAAAATATCGTAAGTATCGAAGTATCGAAAGTATAGAGGTATCGGAGGGATCGAGATATCGGAGGCATCGCAGTTCGGAGGTATCGCGGTATCGCGGTATTGGAGGTATCAAGGTATCGGAGGTATCGAGGTATCGGAGGTATCGCAGTATCGGAGGTATCGAGGTATCGGGAAGTATCGAGATATCAGAAGTATCGAGGTATCGGAGGTATCGAAGGTATCGAGATATCGGGAAGTTTCGAGGTATCGGAGGTATCGAGGTATCAGAGGTATCGGAAGTATCGAGGTATCGGGCGTATCGATGTATCGAGAAGTATTGAGGTATCGAAGGTATCGCGATATCGAGGTATCGGCAGTATCGATACTTCGATACCTGATTGCAGTCGGTATCGGTGTACGATACCTGAGCAGGTATAGATACCTTTTACAAGTATCGATATTTTTCCCAGGCCTAGTGCTGTTTTTTGGATCACCTAGTCCAGAGTGTACACACCTATTCTAAAGGTCAGCCCTTTTCTACTATCTTTTATAACACTCATTAAAATACTTATTTTTAACTTAAATTCTGTTAACTATATTATATAAATATTTTTTATATTTTCAAAATAAATTAAAAAAGATATCAACAATTTTTTGATTTTTTTCTTATTTTCTTAGGTATTTTAGTAATTAAACAGAGAGGTCTTGCAGAAACTACTTTTTCTTTCAATTTTAATATGAAAATCGATAATATTGGAGATCTAAATTTTAAAAACAGATTTTTCTTACAACAATTTGAAAATTAGTTTTTATTGTTTAATATTAATTTTTTAATTATACGTTAGAACACTGACTTTTTGATCTCGAGTCATAGAGAAATTGGCGCGTGATTTAAACAAGAACTTTTAAACAGTAATTTCGTCTTGATTAGTATCAGTTTTACGACAAAAATCTATTTTAAATTTAAAAAAAAATGATTATTTTTAATAATTGTAGAAAACTTATTGATTTATTGGCGTATTCAAACTTTGAAAACTTAAAAATAAAGACAATTTAGTATATCAATAAATCCATTTGTGTTATGTTTATTTCTTTTCTCTATACTTTAAAAAAATAATTATTTATAAAAATAGTTTCTTTTATTGGGGTGAGAAGTAAAGATACAGAACAGAAGAAGAGAATTCGCCACCTATCAGTTGTGGCAAAAAATGCCACAATGCGGACTTTTTTTATATTTCGAATGTATTCTACTACAAGAACGTTCACAATTTTGCAAAAATTGTTAATCTCTGCTTTAATTTATAATTTTTTAACATAAATTTTATTGTTACTTTGATTTAGCCCGCCTTTTTTTCTATTTCTAGTTTTATCTTAAAATTACAGATTTCCAGACTTAATTTTTTTATTGTTTTAGCTAGATTTATTTGAAAGTTTTCAAAACTTTTATTAAATTTTAATATTCTAAGAAAAAACCGCCGTTTAGGTGGTCTACAAAACGAAATTTTGCGGACGGTTGCGCAAAAATGAAGGCTATATAGTATGTGGACGTTTCAATTAAAAGGCGTTATTTTAAAAATCCAATTTATTCAGTAGCAAGTCACGTAACATAAAAAGTAAACACACTTATAACACTAAAAAAAATTAAATAAACTTAAACCTAACAGTTCCCACGAATCACACCGACGTGGCACAAATGTACTGTTAATTAAAACTTTGACCAATCAAATCTCGCCTTTTGGGTCATTTTGATTGGACAGGGAACATATCACAAATTACCAAACTTTACATTTTTGTTTAGGGTTCATTCTGGAGCCTACCGGACAATTAAAATCTTTGGCAAAATATTCTAAATTGGAGAAAGGACCAATAACTCGGAAATATCCAGGAGAGTGATATCCGGTCAAAACACGTAATTTGAGCGATTCCGGTCGGTATTTAGCACACCATGTGTTTGCAGCTGAGATCCAGAACATTTGATTTGGAGTGAATTTTAATCCGGGAAGGGGTTTTTCAATTCCGTGACGTTTTGTCCACTTATTGTAAGCCAAATAGGCTTCTTTGATGCCGCCATTATCGGCGATATTCTCCCCTTGTGTGTTAATTCCGTTGAGCTAGAATGGTACACGAGCTGGCGTTATTCAAGGCAAAAATCTAACAATTTTAAGGATATCTACAGCTACTTACACCCCCGTTTTATGTACAATACTACCAGGATAAGGATGATGTTATCTAGGGGTTTAAAATTTATTAAAACAATCACAAACTAAGTACGCCTATCTATTTACAACGCAATCACAAGTTAAGTACTAAAATGCTGACTTGTTTATACAGTCGGTGCTAAAAAAAAATGTTGGAGATTCAACTTGACCGCACCTAGTCTTAAAATTAAAAATCAGTCTAAAACTACCAAACTTGGCATTTGTGTTGGGGATTCATTTTAGAATCTTTGGGACAGTTAAAATCTTTAGAGAAATACTCCATGTTAGTTAAAGGAACAAGAACCCTGTACTTGTCAGGCGCATGTTCATCGGTTATAACCAACTGTTCTAACTCTTCTTCGCGAGTTTTCGAACACCAAATACTAGCAGCCGATACCCAAAACAACTGTCTCCCAGTATAATTAAGACCAGGGAGTGGTGCCTCTTCACCGTTCCTCTCAACCCACTTATTATAAGCTAAATACGCTTCCTTAATACCACCATTGTCCGCAATGTTCTCTCCCTGAGTGTTAATACCATTCAACTGAAAATTTTCAAATGCAAAAGCGGTGTTAGTGGATTAAGCCAAACACGTGCAAAATTTTAATTCTCATGCTATATACAGTCCCACAACCCCACTTACATTGATTTTCAATTCGGGCACGGTGTAGTTACCATACTGGTCGATAATGCACTGGGCCTTCTCCAAGTAGGCCTTCTTCGTTTCTGGGGCCCACCATTCGACCAAATTACCGTTCTTGTCAAACTGTCTGCCTTGGTCATCGAAACCGTGAGTGATTTCGTGCCCAATAACAAAGCCAATAGCCCCATAATTCATATACCTGGGACGGTTTGCGTCGAAGAAGACACCTTGGAGAATTCCAGCCGGGAATTCTAGAACCGTGACGTCAATCTGTGAATTTTTTGCAAGTTACGAAACTCACGAATGCTGTTTTCCAAAGCTGAGTAGAACGCGTTGACCACTGCGGGTCTTCCGTGGGTTATCCAGTCGGTTTTATTGACTGGTTGTCTCAGTCGTTTGAAGGAAAATCGAGTTCCAAATAGAGTCAAATTCAGGATTGATCTCAAGTAGTAGTTTTCATCGAGTTCCAACTAAATTTTTTTCTATGTAAATAACTGTTATCAGCGAGGTTACATCAACTTACGTCACCGTAAAATTCTTCAAGTTTTTTGTTATCCAAAAGCTCGTCCGGATATGCGATATGAGTTGACATGGAATTTGCTTTATCTATTGCATTCTTCTTCGTTTCTTCATCCATCCAGTCAACGTGTTTGAGAATATCCATGAATTCGGTACGAATGTCTGCTACCATTTCTAAAGCGTTTTGGCGCGCTTGTTCGTTGAAGTATTTTCGGACGTACAGAGCACCTGATGCTATAGACAAACTAAAATTTTTTGTTTAAATAGTTTTGTTATTGAAAGAGAAAGTAAGCACCTTCCGGCTGAAATATCGATACATTCCTTCCATCTAGACTCTCTTTCAGTTCTTCCGGTTACTACAGTTGTGTATTCTAATTGGCGTTTTCTCAGATCTTCTGTTAAATATGAAACGGAGGAGGCAGCAGCTCGCCACAATGCGTAGTTTGCTTGGACTCTAAAAATTTTTACAAATTTTGATCTTAAGATTCTAAATCTCTACGGACTTTACTTATATAAAAATCCGACAAAATTTGGAAAAATTACAATCTTTTAGTTTTGGAAATGTTTTAAGTTTTGACTGAATTTAGAAATTTTCTTTTAACAGTGATTTAGGTGGATTCAGATTTAAAGTAAGTATCTCTGCAACTCTCATAAGTTAAAGAAATATTTTCTGGTGATTCGATTCATTTTAGTAGATCTTTTAAACCTAATCTTTTAATATATTTAATTTAAAATGTAAATCCTGGTCTGACTATTGAGACTCGGATTTTTATGTTCAAATCCAAATTCGAAAAATTGGGAACAATAACTAAGACTAGAAATATTTATAAAACTCCCAATGGAAAATTTTCTGCTACTATTTCTGATCTAGATTTTAATGGATCTTCAGGTGAATCAAAATCACACTTTTATAATGTAAATCCTAAGATAGATTTTTAACACAACATGTGCGATTCAGACACGATAACGAGTATAAAAAAATTGAATAAATCTTTAAAAATTCAAAAAAATAAATTTTAATATTCTAATGGTTTTTATTTCAAATGTGAATTATAGATACAGTAGAACTCCAATTATCCGAACTCCGACTATCCGAATCGCCGATTATCTGAATCACTTTCAGAAAAACACTCTTAAGCAAAACAGCTTACATTGACGGAGATGTTTAAAAAACAATGATTTTTATTTCTAAACTTGTACATAAGTACATTTTATTTATATTTAAAACATGTGAAAATATCATGTTTCTTTCATATAATTTAATAAAAAAATAGTGCAATATCAAAACGTAGCTTTTTTCTCTCCAATGGCAATTTTTTAAAAAAAACTCCGATTATCCGAATATTTGATTATCCGAATGGGCCCCGGTCCCCATTAATTCGGATAATTGGAGTTCTACTGTATTTAAACTAAAATTTTCAATTTTTACTTTATACAATTCACCAAAATAAAAGAATGGCGTAATTTTGTTAAATGCAGCCAAATTTTCAAGCAAATATAGATCCAGTTATCCAAAATTATTAAATTAAAAAAAATTGTTTAAGTTTAAAAAAAAATTATTACAATTTTTCTTAGATCTGGAGTTGCATTAATTAGAGATCTGTTTAAATCTTGGATTTTTCTTGATATTTCAGTACATTTTTTTGATCTGGATGTACCTACAAATAGTAAATAAATCCAGATTTTCAGGTGAACCTGAATCCAGTGTAACTCAGTAATTTGGATATCCAGATAAGTTTTTAAAATTTAGACATGCATTCTGGAAATATTTACAAGATTTATCCAGACTCAAAATATTATTTTTATATGTATCTACACTCACTTAACTCGTCTCAAAATACGTATTAAGCTTAGCTCTGGAAATATTTACCAAATTTTAAAGAATCTGGTATTACAATACTATCTAGATTCGATAATTTTCTTGTTTATAAACTTTGGAAACTTTTACAAATTTACTTGGATTTAAAAATATTAGGGATTCAGATATTTACATTGCTTCAGAATCTGAATCTTCTGATTAATTTACTAGTAAATATTGAGAATACTTACCAGAATATAAAAAACCGTCGTAATTTACTTGGACTAGCGATTTACTATGTAAGTGAATCAAGATCCATTATTATTTTTAATATATCGTTTAAAGATTTCTTAAACTTTTTTAGATCCAGATTTGCAATTAGAAATATATATCTAGGTCTTGAATTTTTTTTGGAACATAGAAATAGTCTTATTTTTTTAAAAATTTGAAGAAGATTCGGATTTGAAGCTGATAAATAAATTTAAAACAAAAATAACAGATCCGGTTTTGTTAGAATCCTAAAAGTATCCAGATTTTGAGTTTTTACTATAACACAATAAAGTAAATAAACAATAATAATTTGTCTATATAGATTTGGATAAATGTAAAAAAGACTAAAATTATAGAAAATGATTTTCTTAATACATCCAAATATTTTAATTAATCCACTTCAAACAGGTTGTAACAGCTTTTATTTTAAGTCTCAAATTTGGATTTATTACCACAGGACTATCTAGAATTTTAACTTTTCTTTTTCAAAATAGAAAAAACTGTCGTATTTTACTTGTCCTTGCTTAATAAAGGCAAATCTTCAAGCAAACTCAGATTCAGTAATGTACGATTATGTACTGGATTCAAAAATTTAGATTTAGATTCTATTTTTTCTTTTTCGATTTGTGAAAATTTTATTAGACTCGAATGTGCAATTAGAGATTTATCCAGATCTTGACTTTTTCCCGACATCCGGAAAAAATATTTGTAGTTAAGTAGATCTATTGTGCCCCAATAATTGGAATATAGATCCAGATACGTAAATTTACGTAAATGTATCTGCAGTTACTGGATAAGGTCTGGAAATATTTACCATCTTTGGAAAACTCTGATAGTAAATAATATCCAGATTTAACAATTTTCTCAGCTTTTGTAACAATTTGGTGTTAAAAAACTTTGGTCTTGAATACCTACACTAAATAGATCCAGATCACACGATCTTATTTGAATCCATATTCAGAAACCAGTGAAAAATAAAACAATTATACATAAGCTCTAGAAATATTTACAAATTTGTTTGGATCTAAAATATTTGGTGATCCAGATACTTATATTATTTCTGAATTTCAATCTTGTATCAATTCGATGTAGAGAAAAAAGTTTTTTTATTTTTGGAAAACATCTCCAAACGGTAAGAACATTTTATAACTATTGTTTGGAGGAGAAGTGAAGCGACCTCATAAAAATATTTTTTTTAACGAAAATTCGTAATTCGGATCTTATTTCTAAAGAGGATAAAGGAAATTTAAGTATTGTTACCTTTTGGGTGTTCTGCTTATCAATGCTTCGAAGTCTGTAAGATATTTAGGAACACTGACAACCACAATTTCATCATGCCTGACTTCTGTATCAGGAGCTAAAAGTGTATTCATGTATTCAACCCAAGGGATACTCGGGAATTTCCTCTGAAGCTCATCAATTGTCATAGGATTATAAAGTGCAGTCGCGTTACGTCTTTTCTCACTCGGTAAAGAAATCTTCAAGAGATAAATTTAAAAAAAAATCACACTAAAAATTCAAAACTTACATTAGCTAATCGAATTTCAAAAGCAAGTGACTCTTTAAGTTCTTCAACGGCTCGTTCCTTATCAGCACCGAAAAGTACAGCAATATCTACCATATACTCATAATAGGCTTTAACTAACTTATCTGAGAAACCTTTAGTTAAAAATTCGCGTCTTAACCCTAACGAGGCTTGATCCAACTAAAAATCAAAAATTCAAAAAAGAAAATTTGTCAGAAGTGGAACTTACATCAATTATACGTTTTGTCGAATTCTTTAAATCAATACCAACAGAAAAATCGATGAAATAATCAACACTGTACCCCATTTTTCTAAATTTATAAACCGATTTTCGCCAGTCAAAATCACCTGCGTCCCATTCATCCCCTTCAAGTACAGGCCAACCACCTAACTGTCTTAAAATCCCTCTAATTGTTTTAAGACCGTCTTTCTCAATCAGAGTTTTATTCATACAAGCCCTGTATAATTTTTTGGTAAGTTGGAACGGTTTAGGTTCTTGTGGATCAATCGGTTCTTCAATCATCGACCGCAACTGCTCCTGCAGCGTATCACTGATGATACTAAACGACGTCACTGATGATTTATCATCAGGAATATTCGTCGTCTTGAGAAAATTCCCACAGGTGAATTGGTAGAAATCATCGCAGGGGTCGACGGAAGGATCCATGTACTTCAAGACATTCGAGGCCGTGTGGATACACCCGGGGCTCAGACACACCTCATTTTTACCAGCTTCGGGGAAGGCGTCCACCACGACAGGCGTGTTGGCGCTGTGGAGGGCCTCGGCGTTGAATGGAGCACCTGAAATGTCACGCTACGGTCACTGACACACTTTCTAAATAGAGAACGCACGGTTGGCTTCCTGGTGCTTGTTGTAGAGTACGGCGGCGAGGGCCACCACGAGGGAGATGCCGATAAGGATGACAATAGCAGTGATGAGGGTGAGACACCGCTCCATGCTTGTCCGCCGTTTCCACCATGTCGGGTTTCTGAAAAAATTTTCATTCAAGGCTAAAATTTCCGGAAATTGCTAAATTCTAATAATATGTTGTTAGTAGCTTCTTTCTAATGTATTGTTAACATAATAACAGCGATTTTGTCGGGTAATTTGTTAATAACAATAAAAGTATACACGTGCGAGTTTATGTAATTGTACCGACTTTCAAAATTTTTGGCAAAAAATTGATTTTGCAAGGCTTATTGGGGAACCGAATCGATTTGACCATCCGTGTATGTGATGTAAGCGTGATTGTTTATTACAAAACAATATTCTTACGTCAACAATTTTTTATTAATTGTCTTTGATTGCTTTTTGGACTTGAGGTCTTTCAAATTATCAGAGATAAAAATAACACTCGTAAATCTAGGTAAATAAATAGACAAAAGATCGTCTTTGTGATTAATGACTGAAATAAAAATCAAAAGTTCAATGTCGAATTTTCATTACCACAAGATAATAGCTTTGAAATTTTATTTTTATTATTTTATAAACAATCAAATTTGCTTGGATGGTATTTTTATTACATTAGAAGTATGTCACAGAATAACTATCGTTTTGATACATACAGGTAATTTGCTACATGAAAATATTATTATTTTATCATTAGCGGAACTAATACGTGACTTGCAGGTTGCAGGCAATTTATTTACATCAATAGGCAATTATCATTAAGAAAAAAAAATATTTGTGCAACTGGCCGCAACGGAATTATTTAGGATCTCTAAGAGGTTGCAAAATTCGGTTTTGCGGCCGTTGCCAAGAGTAATTTTTTGAATTAATTGTATAGAATGCGCCATTATGTCAAAAGGCGATTGTCAAAAAACCAACAAAATATTTAATCCAATTATAACTAATAGTAATAATAGAATTTTAGAAATTTATAGTAACGTTCAGTTTAAAAAAAAACATTGCTAAGATGTCTACTGTTTTCTTCTATGAATTGTCGTTCTAAATATTGGCAAATGTTGACATTAGGTGATTCAGGAGAAATAAACGTCGTAATATAGCATCTACTTAAATAATTACTTTTTTTACTTACGTCCCTTACTTAAAAAATTCGAGGAGAGATAAATTTTATAAGAACGATTTTTCTTATTGATTTTTAAGACCAAATTCTTATAGAAGACTAGATCTTGAAAAACTAATAAATTTTCTAGATTTGTGCTTGTAGTTTTAGTAAGAATTAGTTCAAATAGTTTTTCTGGACCAATTTAGTGCACCATTTTTCACAATTTTGATTACTTAGTTTTATATTATAAAGGAGAACGTTTCTAATTATGGAAATCACTCAAATCAAGATTTTTTATATTAATTGATAGCTCTTGAAATAAGGATCAATTTTTAGCATTGCGCCAACTTTGTAGCTCTTTAAATGAAGTTGCTAGATTAATTTAAAGTTTAAATAACTTCTGTCACTAAGTTTATAAAACCCCCACTTGTTATTTATTTAGTTATTTGTTAGTTATTTATTTTAGCATTACGCCAAATTTGTAACTCTTTAAATAAAGTTGCTAGATTAATTTAAAGTTTAAATAACTTCTGTCACCAAGTTTATAAAAGCCTCACTTGCTATTTATGGGGATTAAGGCGGTTGAATGACACTAACCCTTAAGCCTTCAGGCACCTAGAAGAATTAGAGATATTTCTTCTCCAGAAATTTCCAGACTTCAGAGAAAGTAAATTCTTCTTATATACTTTGTGTTGAAAGATGCTAGATGCGACCATTTATCATATATCTAGATATTAATTAAATGACAATAATTCTAAAACGAATGATCTAGTCGTAACGCACAGAATCATTAGTGATGTTTATCAAATGAAACCTTTAAACCAACACATCAGAAAAATTCTTGCAATGTTTTGTTTTAGAAATTAAAATGTTATTAATAAATAATCTTTAATTTGATGATCTAAAAGACATAAACAGCCTTTTCGGGCAATATATAGGACCACTGACGTGACGCGACAGATTTTCACAAATTACTTAAAAAAGATGACAGTTGCATGCATTTTTTAAAATTTCTTTTAATTACGAGTATTTAGTTCTCAAATTAGAATTTTTTTCCTCTCAATTTAATTTGAAAAAAAAGTCTCAATCTTTATTGTACTCTTCACGGCGTTAAGCTCATTGTTGAAATAGCTTATTACACCCTTTGTTGATTTATGGACTCCCAAATATTCCTACCATTTTATAGTATGTCCTCTCGCTCTTACCAATGCATTTGCAGTTTTTAATTTTTTAATCTTTAATTTAGTTTTTATTTAAAGAGCTACAAAATTGGGGCAATAATATAAATTGCTTCTCATTTTAAGAGCTAACGATTGATTCAAAAAAAATTCGATTTGAGTGGTCATTAGATTTCCGTAAGATGGAAACGATCTCTTTTAACCTTATATTTACATAATATTTTATTATAGTTACAGTCTAATAAGCTGATTTCAAGTTGGGATAATACCGGTAGTATCGCAAATTTTAATACTTTTCCATGACAACAGCGAATCACAACCTCAAATTTGTTTATTTTTCCATGGAAACAAAGATACTACCGGTATTATCTCAACTTGAAATCAGCCCATAAATTTATAGATATAAAAAATGTGCACTTACAAAAATTTATTAAAAAAGGTTTTAAGAAAATGATCAATTTAACAATTTTTGATTAAATATCGAGAGATCGCAAGAAAATTTAATTTGATTAGGTAAACATCGACAACTACTTAACAAAAAGCAAGGCATTTTGGAACTAGCAGAAAACTTAAATTATTGACAAAAAAATTTCTAAAAGACTGACTGCTTGGGGATGATTTTTGGTAATATAACGTTACTATTTGAGAAATATAGTGCCTGTATTATTTGTCCAGAAATTAAACAACCACTACCTGTTAAATTATTTTCGTAGTAACACAATTTTACTAGATAAACTTGATTTTAAGTGGTAGAAAAAAATGTAGCAAGCACCAAACAATTTCACTTTGCACGACGCATGTTTCGACAACAAAGTTGTGATCCTCAGGTGAGGAATTTAACTGAGGGAATTAAGTGGTAGGTCAGGCAAAAATAAATTATTTTCTTACATTTATTTGATAATTCAAATTGATTCAAAATTGAAACGGCAAATTTTTTAATCTTTTTGAAAAAGAAGTTTGTCAGTTGAGAAAGCAAATTTCGTCTAATTTCAGCGGCTGAAACTTTCAGAAGTCTTTTCGATACTTTTATATATTTACTAATCATGCAGATATTTTATTCAACAATAATAAGCATTCTATATCTATACAACAGTTGAGATCAATGATCATCTAGAAGAAAAGGTGGAAGAAAAGAACAGCATTGCTCCAAAGAACACTCTTTAGTTCTTTGATTCGACTTTAAACCCTTCAGTATCTAGTGAAGTTTAATATCTATTAAACCCTTTGGTTAATAGATATAATAGAGTAAAAGGTTAATAGAGTAAAATTTATAGAAAGAGAGTTGGAGCTCTAGTTTGGGTTTATCAGAGAGGTTATCCCATTATTAAATCCCTACAAGTTCTTAAGTTATAAACAAAAGTAAAAAAATTAAATACATAATCGTTTATTGCTATTTTATGTAATTAATATATATTTCCAAGAATTATTTCATAATAATATGACTTCCACAAACATTTCCTTCTTTATCTATGAATTTTTCCGATCTCAATTTTCATCCAGTTTGTTAGTAGTATCATGTTTTGTGATAAATTGCAGTGTTTGTAGTTATTTAAATAAAAAACAAATAATATTTAAACTATCAAATTTATCATAATTCAATTATCACTGTTTTTTTGTTTACAACTAATTTTATTTCTACTACATATCGAATAAAATTGTAAAACTAAGTTATTTTTTTTAACACAAAACAAACTGTTGATTATAATACCTAACTAGTCCAAGAAAAATTAGACTTTTAGCAAACAGAGATAGTCACATTTGTTCAGGCGTTGTACTTGATTGTTACTCTAAGTGGTTCTGTTGTTATAAATATTTATAACTTTAGTCAAATTTGCTTGCAAAATGCATCAACCTGTAAAAACTCTCGTAAATTAAATTTTTATTCTAAAAGAAGTGCGCGGTCCCTACACAAGAATAATACAACAAAATTTAAAAACCTCATGGGCTAATTTCAAGTTGAGATAATACTAGTAGTATCTTTGTTTCCATAGAAAATTAGAAGAGTTCGGGATTGTGATTGGTTGTTGCTAGAAAAAAGTAATAAAATTTGCGATTATACCAGTAGTAACTGAACTTGAAATTAGCCCATATATTTACATTTATACGCAATGTACTAATATTTTAAAATGTTAACTTATCTCACTTTATATTTCTTCATATTATAGTAAAATAAAAGTTATAAAGGCCAGTATGGTGGTCGTTGAGCAAGAATTAGATAGTTGGATGTAAAATTTATGTAAAATGGATCAACAGTATAATCTTATTGTACAGAAACTATTAGCTATAAAACCATAGGCTCTTTTGTTTTATCTCTATTTGATAACAGAACCATCACTAAGTTCTCATGGTATCGATTTATAATATTCTCGGCTTTAGTACTGTCATCATGATTATATAAACTAGTTTTCAATTCAAAAAACTAAATGACATAAGACATATAAGTTTGATGCTACAGTAGTACCCAGTTATAATTAGCAAATATCTAGTTATAACAAACCACTTTAAAAAGAACGGATTAAAATGCGTATCTTATAACGAACTTTGGTTGTAACGAACCATTTTCACCAGTTTCTTCAAGTTCATTATAGCCAGACACTGCTGTACTTTAATACTTTAAAATATCAATTGAAAGAAAAACAATAAAATAGGTAGTCGGTAAAGTGTTTAAAATTTATTTGCAAAAAACGAATTTTAATTTCGAATTTTGGCGCTTTCTAGCTTTAAACAGTGCGATTCGGTAACGTATACCTACCCAAATCCAATGTGGTTTTTATGACAGGGTACTACTGTATTAAAGGTAATGATAGTAACAAAGGAAAGGTGTCGCCGGGCTATAAAACTATAAACATAAATCTTCTTACTAGTACTAGCCGGACCTCGACTCAGGCAAACAAATTTGATTTACAACAGGTTTCGACAACCCTCTGAATAGCATCATTATGACGGTCTTAATAACAATTGCAGTGTCATAAAAACCACATTGAATTTGGGTAGGTATATATTAAAGTCGGGTACATTTTTTTGGATTACTTGTGTATTTTTTTGAGATATTTATAAACAAAAGAAATAACGATTATATTTGTATAACAAATTTAGTGATGCTAAAAACTTCTTTTTGTTTTAATTTTAAATGGTAGTGTTTGTTTCCGGTTTGGGCGGAACTACTTAGAAATTCAAGGTATAATTAAATACTTGACTTACTTATTGTCTTTCTTCTTTTTCTTTTTAATTTGTTCTTCGGAATATGACAGCGGACTGTACATAATTTCCCCATGAACATCAAACATTTTTTATTTTCCTAACTGATTCGCACCAACGACCAAATAAACTCAATTCGCTCAATCAATAAACAACTCATGATAAAGCGATGATAAGGTCATTTTTATAATGAAATATCGAGAGTCGAGATTAGACAAAATTCGAGTGTCAATTTCGAACAAAAGTACCGTCACAATTAATTGATTTTTCTGTTAGTACACGACTTGTCAATCTTTTTAATTTAAATTTTATCGGCTTTCTCTTAAAGAAATAAACATTGGTGTTTTTGTGTCGTTTCAACGAGGTTGATTCCGTACCTGATTAAAATTTAAATCAGGTACTTGGGTTTATCTGACGCTCCCAATTCGGCCTGGAAATGACCTCGCGGGGAGGACGACACACTAATAAAATCTTTGCTCTCTCCCATCAATTATTCAACAATAAAAAACTCGACCATGTAAATTGTTCCAAACAGATTTATTTTTCTATAGACAAACTGAAGTGTGAGAAAATTTATTTTGAAGATTATAATTATCCTCTTATCAAAAACAAAGGGTAATTATCGAAAAAAAAAAAATAAGTGACGTGAGTGTAACCGATAATTTTTCATGTCATTATTTATAGAAATAATGCTTATCATCCTGGGAACAAGCACAAATCATAAAAATAATCTTTTTCTAGTTTGTTGATTTAAAGAAACTATTATAGCACTCAATTGGGTGCTTTAATATACACCTACATGTTTCGTAAGTTCAAAGAATTTTTTGACTTGCTGTCTGCTTTTTCCGCGATTGCCTCAGTCTAGCCACAAGAGGCTAGATAACCCTTTAGCTCACTAAGCCTAAATACTAAGCGTTTATTAATTCTAGTATATGAAAAATTTTAAAGTAAATTTTCAGAATTTGTCTTTCTTTTCTTGTGCAGGAGCTTACGCTACTCTTTTAGAATTGTAGTAATCTTAGTCGCAAATTTGAGACGCTAATTTTTCCTCGTTATGTGGTCTGTCTAGCATCTCTAACATTTAGCTAACTAGACGCTATTTAGTCCCACGTTATTTTACGAACATTTTTTGATTTATAGGTATTTTATTACAAAACCAAAGTATTATTTGTGTTTAAAGCATTTGCATCAGATTCTAAACGTAATCAGTATCCAATTTAATGCAATTTTGCGATGACAAATGATAAACAACGTAAAAACACATGAGTACAGAAACCTCAAGATTTGTGAAAAATATTTTTTTTGTAAAAATATACCAAATACAATAAAGGATTGTTAAATATTAAAAAGTAAACAGTTGTTACTGACACCTTTCATTTTGACAAGTAGATGAATGAATATATCATAATACACAAATTAGTTGTTTTCCAGGAAGATCTACAAATCGGTTTTTAATGAACCTCATTATCAATTTTCAAAATAATGACATGAGTAATTAGTTGTTATTATTTAAGACAAATATACTGATTAAAAATTGGGGAATTATTGTTTATTAATTTTATTATGTAGAAAATTATAATTAAAAACTGTTTAACCATTTTTTTTAATTAAAAGTACTTTTAAATTCTGCTTGTGCTTATTAAATCTATTGTGCCTATTTTAACTGGTAGTTTTTAGAAAATTAATTAATAGTTTGAAAGTTCATCATTTTAGGTCAAAAAATATATATATTCTAAAATAATTTAGTGATCAGGGTTGCTATTACATATTTAAAAAAAAACCTTTTGGAATGAAAATTTGGTATATCGGTAATATCTCAAAAAAAATAATAATCATAAAACAAAAATAAGGAAAGATACAGAATCTTCAGAAGTTTTTAGGTCAAAAAACCTATATTTTAAGATAATTTGGTGATCAGGGTTGCCAACACTTATTTTCGAAAAACATTTTTGTGATGAAAATTTTGTATATTGGTGGATACCTCAACAAGTATTTATCATTGAACAAAAATAACGAATGATACAAGATTTTCAGAGATTTCTAGGTGAAAGGACATATATTTTAAGATAACTAAGTAATCAGGGTTGCCAACTGATTTTTTTGAAAGACCCTTTTGTTATGAGAATTTTGTACATCGATAGATATCTCAAAAAATATTTATCATAAAGCAAAAATAAAAAATAATACAGAATCTTCAAAGATTTTTAGGTCAAAAAACATATATTTTAAGATAATTTAGTGACCAGGATTGCCAACACATATTTTTAAAAAACACTCTTGTGATGAAAATTTTGTATGTCGGTGGCTATCTCAAAAATACAGGTCTCCAAACAAAATTCTCCTATTCTCCTAGAAAAGAAAAATAAAAGCAGACTCAGAATCCTCAGAAATTTTTGCATCAAAAAACTTATTTTTTAAAACATTTTAGTAATCAGAGATCCGAACAGAATATTTTTCTGAAAAACACTTTAGTATGTCGATCAATATCTCAAAAATACTGGTTTTAGAACAAAATCTTTTTGTTTAAAAATTACGGATTAAAAACCCTGAAAAAACTTTGACTTAAATAAAAGCAAAACGTCAGCAAAAATCCAACAAAATTATGGAATTGTTCTCATCTAGTTAAAACAAATCTAATTATTAATATTATAAACGTAAAACTATGAATAACAATTTAAAACTAAAATTTTTAATATTAAACTAAAGCTGCGTTCAGCTTTGCCACTTCGAGTGCACCGCCTCTTTCCTTATTTACATCATTGACTCCATATATTACTAGCTTTATCTTTTAAATTTGAATAAATAAAAAATGCTAAATTTTGTTACTAACTTGCTTTATGTAGTTATTTAATGTTTGGATTTGATTTTTTAAAGATTTGAACTATTTTTGATAGTATTAATTACTTTCTGATTAATTAATTAATTAATTGTTAATAGGTTTGTTCTAACAATAGTTCAGGGCAGTTCAGAATTAGACTGCACATGTGCAGTAGCGTTTTATCAATCCAAAATCTCTATTACGCATGCTCAGTTAAGTTCTAAACCGTTCTAAACTTGTTCTAAATTGTTGTTAAAAAAACTTAATAATTGTTTATTAAATTAATAAACGCTAACTCAAAATTTGTATTGTTTATTTATGCTAATCACGACCTGTTTGAAGCAGAGTTTTCGCCGTTCATAATATTTTTTATTTGTGTTATCGCTAGTTTTGTTTCACGTCAGCTCCAAATCCGAATTTTACTGTTATCTTTTCAGCACGAGAAAAACATAAAAGTCGAATTTTGATAAGAAACACATATTTTTTAAAACGTCTTTAAAAATTAAACATTAAATTTGTTACTAAATAATAAAGTTTGTATAAAATTGTTGTATTTTTACTGCGCCATTTAATGTCGAGTTATTTATGTATTTTTATATTTCGGTAGTATTTTTTATGGCGCAATTAAATGACCAAAACAAATTTCAATAGCTTTAAATTATTACTGAAATGTATGCAAAAAAAATCACCTGGAAACCATCTCCAAAATAACATCACATTAATCCAATTAAAAATTCAAATTGTCATAATTTAAACAATAATTATAGTCTAGTTTTTTGTTTGGAAATTTTCCCAAAATTATGGTCCATCCTCTTTTAAATATTTGTGTGCAATTAAAACATTTGTTGAAAACACGCAAAAAATCTTTTCCTGTGCAATTTAACAAATTTGTATTGTTTTTCGCTTGGATCATCATCAGATTAGAAGCTTCAAGGTGATCTAACGGACGCCACTGTGCCAATTGAAAAAATTTGCTTTTTTCCTCAACTGGGGCATAAAAATTCAGCGCTTTCGCCGGATTTCGAATTTAAAATTCCGCGTTATGCCTCCTGGAAGTAGGATCGCATGTATTATGGAAATCGCAAAGACCGATAAAAATTCAAGCTCTCACAGAAATATCTTACTCCGTCATAAATAAACAGAAAATTAGTGTGAAGTGACCCGTTTCCGATAAATATTTAAATGGGACGATAAGGGCCATTCTGGACAGGAAGCCGATTAAAAATCGCACTGCTCTAATGCGGGACCTTTGCTGTCTCGAACGATTTTGCATGCGTTTGAACCGTGACGTTTCACACAAAAAAATAGAAGGCACATATTTTCAATTTTCCGCCGGATGTGACTTTTGTTTCCGTTCCTTGAGAATGATGGAAATCCGCTTTCAACTTGATTACTCTCATGCTGAATCAATCGATATGAAGAAATCCAAATCCGTGCATAATCATCAATACCAATTATAAATAAATTATGCAAAATGAGATTTTTTTTAGGTAAAAACCGATAATTACATGCAGTTGAATCATAGGGAATGAAGATCTTCTTCATATTGACACGTGCCAGCTTCATAAACAATAAACAATATTTGCGAAATCGACCGATCGTAAAAAATAACGAGAAATGACGTAAATTTGCTAATTTATTCAAATTGAGAGATCCTTTTCATTAAGTCATAAAAATTCGCAAACTAAATATATCCAGTTTTATTTATTTCTAAAGAAGATTAGTACATTAAACAACGCGTTTCATAAGTCATTTTGTGCCACGAATTGTAGCATCTTTATTCACTTCAAGGCCCTATTAGTGTCTAAATAATAAAGTAAGCAGAAGCAGCAAAGCTGTTTTATAAGAAGGAATGCTCACAATTTTTATAATTTGCGTTTCTTAACAATATTCTTTCTGTAAACAATATAACAGACATGTTGGCATAATTGGCAACAAATGACCTCTACCTCAAGTTTTTTTAATAAACAGTAGTTACATAGTTCAATATTGTATTTTAATTTTATTTTAGTTTCTGAAAACAATCTCTGTTTATATAAACTGAAGGATGGTCAGATTTTCAAAGTGTTTAGGTACCCACAATTGGACCAAAAATTATTCAAAATATTTTTATAAAATAATGAAGAGGTTTGATCTAGTAGTGTTTATAAAATTTTAAAAAATAATGAAAAATTCAGATTAGAGTTGACAGGATTAGGACTAATGAAAAAATCGTATATCAAGCCAACGTTTCGCTTTTTTTATTTGTTAAAGCTTCCTCAGGGAAACGTCGGCTTGATATACGATTTTTTCATTAGTTCCAATCCTGTCAAATTTAATCTGGATTTTGTCGAAGATATCAAGCTGTTTAAATTTTTTATTTTTTTTGAAAACATTGCTTCGGCATTACACATCCAAATCTGTTATTTATTTACCAAAACAATTCTGTTTTTTGCATTGTAAATTAGACACTTTT
Organism: Tribolium confusum; assembly: GCA_029207805.1. Lineage (NCBI taxonomy): Eukaryota > Metazoa > Arthropoda > Insecta > Coleoptera > Tenebrionidae > Tribolium > Tribolium confusum. The sequence continues at coordinate 8,191,317 of JALGAY010000004.1, forward strand.
CTTTACGTTGAACTTTCCTGCTTTTTGTCAAAAACTTTTAATTTATTTTTGATAAGAAAAAGGCTTAAAAATCGATTTTTTTTCGGTAATTTTAAAAACTTTTTTTTAATTAAAAATTAAAAGTTGATAACAAAACGCAGGGTGCTTAGATATAACAAAAAGTGTCTAATTTACTAGACCAAAAAAAATCTCTATTAAAAAGTAAATATGTAATAACAAAACTTTGTTTTTAACAAAAAAGCAACATTTTTTTAATTTTTTTTAACATTCTATAAACATTACTATGCTAAACCTCTTAATTATTAAAAAAAAAAATTTTTGTGATTAATTGTTGTCTAACAATAAGTCATAGATACCTAACCGCCTTAAATCTGTTTCAATTGTAAAAGTTTTAAGCCCAATTTGATTTCTTCAATATTATTTTATTATTTTAGTACCTATTGTTTTGTAATAATCAACTGTTATAAATCTAACTATAAAGCACGAAATAAAATAATAAAAAGACGTATTTACTTGCCGACCAAACGGCATTCAAAATGTCCAAAAAACAGCATCAACTGTTTCACCTTGAAATACGTTTTAAATTAAAAATTTTTAAACTAATTACACAAAAAATACTGTCATGTAGAAGATTAAATTTTTAATATTTGCATTAAAAACGTTACTAGAACATATTAAAAGTACAAAAATTTTATAAAATAAGTTGTAGAAAATTTAATTTTGTATAATAAAGTCCCCCAGAGAATATTTTTACCTCTAATAATTCAAGTTTTAGTGACGTTTTTTCTCATAAGACGAAATGTTTATTATTAGCAATTTATTTTTCTAGTATACAAAATTATTTTCTACATATCTATAGTTAAACTAAATTATTGTAATTAGTAAAATTAAGATTTTGATGCATAAAAAAATTGGTATGTAAAAAAAGTTGTGCAACTTTTCTTATCTTTAAGACTTTTTAGGGCCTAAATTATTAGAGGTAAAAGTGTTGCAATATTATAATGGAAAATTTAATTCTCTTCAACTATTTTTTTTTACATTTTCTTACAGTTTTAACCGTTTGCGTAGCGTTTTAAAATAAAATCAAAGCTGCACGAATCTCAAAAGTTTTAATATATTTTTTAAAAATAGCCTAAAAACTTTTTTGTTAAATTTTTTAAGACAAAAATTAAGAATTAAATTTTTATATGACATTATTTTATGCAGTCGTTTTGAAACTATTTTAAATGAAAATTTTAATCTTTTATATTTCACTGCTAAGAACAACTGACTGTTTTTTTCTTTTTTTCGGCTTCTCTCTGTCTCTTTCTCTCTTGAATCATAGACTCGCACTTACACATCACATACAGCGAGTGAAAATTTTTTATTTTAACTGAAAATACTCTGTTTTGATAAAAATTCTCAAACAAATCAATTTAAAAAAAATACTTTATTTTCAGCTTGATTTAAAATTATGCATACCTTTTCAAGTGCAAGTAATAATTTTATCTTTTTTTTTAATATAACCTTTGAAATGTGTTTAGCAATTTCGATAGACCTTTTAATTATCAAAATAGCAATACCAATATTTTCAATATTACATAACAATTTTTGTTCATTCAAAAAACATGACGTTATTATTACAAATAAAAGATGTATAATATTAAATCAACTTAGAAACATTGTAAAAATAAGGTGAGATCAAAATGTAACTGAATCAGAGCAGGCTGTGCCAGCGTAAATGTAATGATGTGTCTAATGTTAATACCCACTTCCACGGCTTGCTCTGATTCAGTTACATTTCGATCTCAGGTTATTAAAATTAACGCATGCGCGTTTAAGCAAAATCCCTAAAAATAGTATGTAAATAATAAATTATAATAAGAAATTATAGGAAATCTACATAAAAATGTAGAAATGATTTTATACCAGAAATCTCTGTGTCCACCTCTCGATGAAAACTAACTTATTTGAGCACAAAATAAAATAATTTTTCATCATTCTATAATTTGGTCTTTTACTGTATACTTCAAGCAAGCGGTTGTCTGTGAGAGTGAGTAGTCCTGTCTTGTTATAGTTCGTAAGTCTTCTAATTAATAATTAATTTATTATTTTTTTTAATAAGATAACGTTCAAATAATTATTTTAAATTTGAGGATAACGGGTTCAAGGACAAATAAAACGATTTAATTTCTATCCAACGTTTCGACTGTGATTTATTTCAGTCTTTATCAAGGATTTCAGTTAAAGTTTATAATAAAAGTCAACACTTAATTAATTTTGTTATAAACTATAACTGAAATCTTTGATAAAGACTGAAATAAATCACAGTCGAAACGTTGAATACAGGTTAAATCGTTTTATTTGTCCTTGAACCCGTTATCTTTAAATTTCAAATTAATTTATTATGTTTTGGTTTATGACCGCCATTGTAATACATTGTAATAAAAGTTAGAAGATATTCGGCTAGTCTATTATGTAATTTTTTTTATCTTAAAGAAGTGTATATCAACCTAGTCCGAAACGTCAACCAAGTTAAAATAAAATAAACAGACACAAGAAAGTATTTGAATATCCTCCGACTGTATTACAACATAACATTAATAATTAATAACCAATAATAACTCAAAACTAATTGCCAAAATAACAAACGAGCTTCCTAAATTTCCAAATTTTTTGTCACAAAGTTGCCTGTTTAATTAATTCTAGAAACTACATGATTATTAATTCTAGAAACGTCATAAACGATAAATTAGGGTTTCTTATTTTAAACTTAATTTTTTAGGTGAACTTGTAGATATACCTGTTATTTTATCTGATTATTCAAAATTATATTGTTCCATTCTATCATATACTATAACTTTATATTTTTTAATTTTTTTTAATTTGGTGATGATTTGACAAGTCATTCCATTATTCGTAGGAATCTATCCAAGCGCTAACAAAGGTTCTAAACTTGATGAGGAAAATTTAGGATAATCTTTACAAATATTTCAATAATTCTTTCTTAATTAAGATTTTAAGTTAACTGGCGCAGTCGGTAGGATATCAAAATTAACTCACAAAAATCAACTCTTACATTTTAACTTACCTAATTAATAAAAAATAAAATATTTAATTAATAAAATTGTAATAACTACAAAACAGATTTTTTTATGTGTTAACAAGCCATTCTATTGTTTGTAGCAATCTATCCACATTAGGGTGAGCCAAAACAATCGCCTATGTTTTTTTTAACTTCCAACATTGAAAAATTGGTTCCTAGGCATCTTTAAAAATTGCTTTTTTAAGATGAGCTTTTAATTTTAATAGGAAAGACTCTCTCATCGCAGTTTTCCATTTTTTTTTCAGTTTCATATGGCAAAATCCATATCTCGTCACTACTTGATCGTACAAAAAATTTTATTTACATTTTTTGTAGGAAATTAAACGCTCTAAAAAAAGTATTTTACAATGTTTTTATAACTCTTACCGTTTTGAAGATATCAGAGGTCAAAGTTTAAAGAATTTTACGAAAATTCCTTTTTCACTTCTAAATTTTATAACTCGTGGATAAATAAATATTATAAAGTGCACAACATATAGTTTTGTAGGAAATTAAACGCTCTACAGAAAAAGTTGTTTGTGGTTGATCGATTACTTCAACCACTTAAAAAAATTGGGGATTGATTATCAAATTTTGGTTTTTAAAATGCGAATATCTTCTAAATGGTTAGAATAATCAATTAACTACAAAAGACTTCTTATATAGAGCGTTTAATTACCTATAAGACTATATGTTGCGCATTTTATAATATTTATTTATTTCTGAGTTATAAAATTTAGAATTAGAAAAGGAATTTTTGTTAAATTTTTTAAACTTTGACCTCCGATATCTTCTACACGGTCAGAGATATAAAAAATTGTAAGATCACTTTTTGTAGAGCGTTTGATTTCCTACAAAAAATGTAAATACAAATTTTCTGTACAATTATGTAATAACGAGATATGGATTTTGCCATATGGAGCTGGAAAAAAAGTAGAAAACTGCGCCTTTTCTATTAAAATTAGGAGCTCATATTAAAAAAGCATTTTTTAAAGATGCTTAGAAACCAATTTTTCAATGGCGAAAGTTAAAAAAAATCGTTAAAGACGACTAAAACACTATTTTTGGCTCTATTTTTAAAATTTAATTTGTTTCTTGGTTGGTCCTGAAGTGTGCGATTTTTACAATTTTTTTTCTTTTTTTTTACAGTAAAAGTAAGCACTTTTCAGCTGCATTTGAGAACGAAAAATTTAGTTTCTTGTTAAAGTCGACTAAAATACTAGTTTTTGTTTTATTTTCTATAATTTAAATTATATTTGTGGTTGTTTTTTCAGTGTGCAAAGTTCGTTAATTTTTTTATTAAACCTATTTTTTTACATTAAAAAAATAATTATATATATGCTAAAGCCAAAAGTACTATAATTTCAACAAAAAATTAAATGTTTACCAGTAGAAGATAAAACATTTTGATAACGGCTGAAAAGTGACCACTTTTCAGCCCTATTTGAGAACGAAAAATTTAATTTTTTGTTAAAGTCGACTAAAACACTATTTTTTTAAAGGTGCCTAGAAACCAATTTTTCAATGGCGAAAGTTAAAAAAAATAGTCTATTTTTTTCGCTCACCCTAATCATCAAGGTTCTAAACTTGATGAGAAAAGGTTTGGGATACTATTTACAATTTTTTTTTAAATAAGTTTTTAAAGTTAACTGGCGCAGTCGGTAGAATATTAAAATTAACTCACACGTTTTATCTGTTTTACTTACCTCATTAATAAAAAATGAAATACTTTTGAAATAATAAATTGTACTAATTACAAAACAAACAATAAATAATAATAATAAATTAGTTTTTATGTTTTAGAACAGCCTATATATATTTGAAATTAAATAGTAAATATCACTTTACTTCCTCTATTGAACGAGTTTACTTTCATACGATAGTAATTTTTAATGAAACATTCTAATAACATTCATCCTTTTTTAATAAGCTTTAAAAAGCTTTGTGAAAGCAGAATTTCATGTGAGGCGCCTATTAAAAGTCGACTGAAATAATTACAAAGAAAGGAACATAATTATTACATCAACATAAACAACAAAAATGAAGTGAAGGTATTTCCTCATCTAGGTGAAAAACAAATTTTTACGTAAAATTTAGCAACAATAAAGATTGTTGTCAATTCGAGGACATTTTACGCAAATCTCAACAATAAAGAAATGAAGTAATAAATACGAAGTAAAATAATGAATCAGAATTTTATCAAAATGTAAATAGTGCACATATTGATACAAATAATAAAAGTATCGGGATTAATAAATGCATCATGGAAAAATCGTCAATTCAACAAACGGTGCTAATTATTTCGAAAAGTCGCTAATCGCTCGTTAAACACTAGATGCCACTGCATAAAAAAATCCAATTAAAGTGCGTCCCAAAAATCGGAATGCGACCAAAACTAATAAAAAAGTCATAAAAACGAGATGCAGATTATCAATGAGGTCGATACACCAAAAACAGAGTGTATTCAAATTTATTCAAATTACTTATTTATCCTGACACGATGCAATAATTGAGACGTAGTCCCAAAACTCGCAATCAATTATTCAGCTTTCTAATTACAAAGTTTAAGGGATCGTTCCTTAATTACAAAATAAAAAATTCATCCTGGACTAATTGTTAGCCTTGAAAAGGGGGAATTCCGGCTTAGATTCTTTTCGAATTTTAGCGCAAAGTTTGCTTAAAAATTAACCGCAGAGTGCTAATTACCTACTTAATAAAATTTTTTTGCAAGTTCAAGTACGTCAAAAAATAATTTTGGAAATAGTTGCAAAATCGGCCAATGAACCTCAGATTTTCTCTCGATTGTGATCATTGCAAAACCAATTGTTAGGTAATTACGGAATAAATTACTAAGAAATCGGCCACAAAAAGCACCTACTTGATAACGGTCTGTTTGACACTGGAAGTCATTTTAGTCACTAGAAAGTTCACTCGAGCACAAATCACACAAGTTTTTGAGTCGCGTGCTAGACGGGCATTTTATCACTCTAGTGGTAACGTCGGAGGATGCGTGAGGATTGTGAAGGTTTATCTGGTGTAAAGGAAAGCAATGCTTTTATACCACCCGAGGATGCCGCTATATAACCTGAAAACTGAACCCCCACCACGGTTTCACCACGATTAACAATTGCACTATTGGTGATATATGTTTAGGTGCGTCTTAAATGCAAATAAGAAGTAGGAATTGTGATTTACAAGCCCACACTCTGATTCGGATTCACAAAATGATGATCTGATCTGAAATAGTGATGACGGCTGAAAACTATTGTTTTCAAGAAAGATGATCTTACCCTTCATGTGGGCAGATATTAAAATTTATCTTGATGTCATATTTTTAATTAGATTAGTTTCTACAATCGTAAAAAATCTTTTTTCAGTGTGCGAAGTTTGTCTTTTTTCATAACAATTTTTTTACAATAAAAAATATAATTATTTAAATGCCAAAACTAAAAACGCATTTTGACCGTGGCGTACATAAAAATTTCTAATCAGTCGATTGTGACAAAAGATTGAATTTTTACTAGTACTAGGTAAAACATTTTGATAGCGGCAGAAAAGTAAACACTTTTTAGCCGCATTTAGAAATAAAAAATTCTGTTTCTTGTTAAAGTCGACTAAAATAAGATTTTTAGTTTTATTTTTTAAAATTAAAATTATGTTTCTTGGTTGATTTTTGAGTGTGCAAAGTTTGTTATTTTTTATTATATTTGTTTGTCTTTATTTTTCAGTAAAAAATAACAGGTCATTTTTAAATTATTAATTCGAGTAGTCGACGCTTTAAATAAGTTAGTTGGCAAAACTGAATAAACAAATGAAACATTTATGTCATAAAAGTGTCACATAATTAGAATTTTTTCTTTTACTAGAAAGAATAGAAGAGTAGGGCGTCTTCTGAGGATGGAGGGAGCCTGTGGAGAAAGCATTTGATAACAGCTTATAAGTAATAGGTGAAGAAGGCGCGTATCGCTTCGCCGTCTCGTTTTCTCTGTTTTCTATTTTGATTTTGACGCTTTCTGACACTGTCATAAATTCCGTACTGCCAACTACAAAATATAATCCACAGCACACTCTAAAATAATTTAAAAATGACTCGGTAGTTATTTATATGCCAAGGCAAAAACACTTGGATTTTAACATAAAATTAAATTTTTACTAGGAGAATTTAAAACATTTTGATAGGGGCCGAAAAATGAGCATTTTTCAGCCGCATTTGAGAACGAAAAATTTAATTTCGTGTTAAAGTCTTCTAAAATGCTGTTTTGGCTTCATTTTTTTTTTAATTTAAATTATGTTTTATTGTACTTATTTTTGGGCTGAATTTGGGAATGAGAAATTCAAGTTTTCATTAAAGTCAACTAAAAATACAATTTTTACGTCAATTTTTTATAATTTAAATTATGTTTCTTGGTTGATCTTGGTTTTTATATAATTTTAATTTTAAATACTACCGGATTTGGCTTCTTTCCATAGTTGTATTCAGATGTCTTTTTTCTCTATTTTTGTCTGAGAAGTTTGTAATTTTTTACAGTGATTTATACTTTTTTTTACAGCCAAGATCAAAAATTTTTATTAGTTGTAATAGGTAAAACATTTTGACAACGGCCGAAAAGTGAGCACTTTTCAGCCGCATTTAAGAACGAAAAATTTAATTTCTTGTTAAAATCGACTAAAAAACAGTTTTGGTTATATCTTTTAAATTTTGTTTTTTGGTTAATAATTCAGTGTGTCATTTTTTGATTTTTTTATAGTAAAAAAATAGTTATTTGTATGCCAAGACCAAAAACACTTCGATTTCAACAAAAAAAATTATTTTTACTATTCTTTTACTTTTTTTTACTTTTTCTTTTACTTTTCAGCCGCATTTGAAAACGAAAATTTCGATTTTTTGTTAAAATCGATTAAAGCACTATTTTTGTTTCTTTTTAAATTTAAATTATGTTTTTTTGTAAATCTTGCAGTGTGTGAAATTCGTAATTTTTTTATAATATTGTTTTTGTTGTTTTACAGTAAAGGAAATAGCTATTTGTATGCCAAGGCCAAAAAATTTCAATTTTTACTAGTAGTAGGTAAAACATTTTAGTAACGGCCAAAAAGTGAGCACTTTTCGGCCGCATATGAAAACGAAAAATTCAATTTCTTTTTAAAGTCGACTAAAATACTATTTGGTTCTATTTTTTTAAATTTAAATTATGTTTTTTGATTCATCTTTCAGTGTGCGAAGTTTGTCATTTTTTTATAATGTTTTTTTCTTTTTTACAATAAAAAATAGTTTTTTGTATGCCAAGGTCAAAAAGACTTCAAATTTAACAAAAAATAAATTTTTTCTTAGTAGTAGGTAAAACATATTGATAACGGCCGAAAAGTGAGCACTTTTCAGCCTCATTAGCGAACGAAAAATTCAGGTTTACGTTAAAGTCAACTAAAAATATAATTTTTGCTTCTATTTTTTATAATTTAAATTATGTTTCTTAGTTGATTTTGATTTTTACATAATTTTAATTTTTAAAACCACCAGTTTGGCTTCTTTAAATATTTGTCATCAAATACTTTTTTTTTTCTCTAATTTTAGTGTGTAAAGTTTGTATTTTTTTATAGTCATACTTTTGACCGTGGCGTACACAAAATTTTTTAATCAGTCGATTTTAAGAAAAAATTAAATTTGTATTAGTTGTAGTAGGTAAAACGTTTTGACAGCGGCTAAAAAGTGCTTACTTTTCTGCCGTATTTAGGAACTAAATATTTAACTTTTCGTTTATGTCGACTGAAAAAACTATTTTTACTTCTATTTTTTAAAATCTAAATTGTGTTTTCTGATTGATTTTTTAATTTTTATATAATTTTAATTTTTAGGCCTACTGGATTTGGTTTCTTTTCATTTTTTCATCAAATATATTTTTTTACTAATGTCAGTGTGTGAAGATTATTTTTTTATAGTAATTTTTTACAGTAAAAAATAGTTGTCTTCTAAGGCCTAAAACACTCTCTAATCATGGTGCACTCAATTTTAAAAAAAAATTAAATTTTTGCTAGTGGTAATAGGTAAAACGTCTTGACGGTGGCTGAAAAGTGAGCACTTTTTAGCCGCATTCAAGAACGAAAAATTTAATATTTTATTAAAGTCGGCTAAAATACTATTTTTGATTCTATTTTTTAAAATTTAAATTATGTTTCCTGGTTGATCTTGATTTTTACATAATTTTAATTTTCAAAACTACCGGATTTGGTTTCTTTCCATATTTTTCAGTAATGTTTTGTTTTGCTCTTCACCATTTACATATTTTAGCTTACATAATCAAAACTAAATCAGTATTAAGCAGTTACGTGGTTGACATTATTAATAAAAAAATCTATTATTTCTAGTTGTTTACAACAATGTTTAGATTTTAATGCATTTGCTGGTTTTTTTGCAGTAAAACTTCTAAAAATAGCCAAAAATAAAAGAAAATTGATAATTTTTGGAAACTTTGTGTTAAATAATATTTTTAATGGGGCAATTAAATTTGTTCTACAGGTCACGACATAGATAAATCACAATGTTGACGATTTTTTTTTGTAATTAGAAATGATTCATTACGTAAACCGCAAGCAGCAATTAGTTTTTTAAATTAATTAATTTTAGGTAATTAATTACATTATGAAAAATGAGCTAAACTAATCTAAATATTTTATTCGTTTTTGTTATTCAAAACACTTCCTTGAATTTTTTATTTGTCACAGATGATCTAAATTCGGACACGTCATAATCAAAATTATAATTTTCCAATTACGTCGGATTTTGTTATTTTTTTAGATTATTTTTATAACAAAAATTTTGAATAATTTAAAAAACTCGTCACTCACCGGATTTTTAATTTTATTTGCATATTTTTTTTAAATTTTTGATCAATAAACTACGCATTTACATTTATTTACATAAAAAATATTGACAAAGATATAATTTGCTAAACAGCGCACTTCCTTCTCTCAGGTGCTTAAAATTTACTTTAAATTATTACTTTTCTTGGACACGGTTTTTATTGTCATTAGTCTAAAATATATGTAAACGGAGGTATTTAAAACACTAATTTGTAACGGGTGAGCTATAATATTTACATTCAGAAAAGGCGCTGAGATTGAGTCATCAATAAAAACAATTTTTGGTAACTTAAGTTTCAGACTGTCTGTTTATTAACCTGTCATTTTTAAATTATAAAAAATCACAAAATCTAAAGATGTTAAATCCGGAAAAAGTACAAGCTTCTTCTATCATCATAAAAAAGAGTATTTCAGTCTTATGAAAATTACAAAACTAGTCAAATTAAATTTTTTGGTACTATTTGAAAAGACGATCAGTTCGTATTATTGCGCCAAAATAAGGAAAGTCAATTTTAAATAGTAATGTTTTGTCCAAGTAATCATTGGCAAATAAGAAATACATCGCGATTTTTTTTAGATTTTTATATTTGTTCTCGTATCTGCTACAGTGGCATTATAAAAAAATGTTTTGCTCAAGGACCACACTACTTTTCCAACATTTTAGAGATTTAAGTTGCAAATTTAAGGCATTAATTTGTCAAAATATTTAAACGCTATTTTCTTACATTTTTGCTTTCTGAACGCTATTTATTCCCACGTTATGTGACTCCTCTATTATGTCTAGGCGCTAATGCGCTATTTAATCCCACGCCATTTTGTCGCGAGTTCTTTGTTTTGTCGGTATTTGATGCTCACTAGCTATACCAAATTGTAACAATAAAGACAGTTTGTCTATGACTACTTTAATTAGAGCTTATTATGTTATTTATGATGTAATTGGGTTTCATTACGTAACTAGTAACGTAATTAACATTTTATTAAAAACAGTTTGTTAGTTGTGTCCAAATTAACAATCTTATGCAAATAAAATAAGTTTTTGTTTAATAATTTCGTTGTTATCACAAAATTAACATTTCTGTAAAAATTCTAAAACAAACTTCTAAATTTTTACAGATACTTATTAATGACACGATATATGTAATACTTAATTAATAATTTTTCTGTATATTCAACGTATCAAAAAAGTGTACTTCTTTAAAGATATTAATTGCAACGTATCTGTAAATCGGAGTTTTTTTGATTTAATAACCGCTCACTTTTCAATCACTTGTCGGGTTCTCACTAACTTTTTGGGTATTGTATCTGCACGCTTATATAACGATAGGTGTTTCTAGCACTGTTCGAAAGTTTCACGACTTTTCTCCACTAATGCGAAGTGGTTTCGTGCTATTTTACGCTACAGTCTGACTCACGGCGCAATTATTTACTCCTTTAACTCTCTCTATTTATTGAAATTGTTTATAACTTTCAGTAAATAACTTCACTTATTTGGCTAACACCACTTTTGCAGAACTATAAGTAACTATTCTTCTGTCCGACTTCGGAAAGTCAGACAAAAAAACAAAGAAACAGATCGAAAGTTTTGGCAACAAGATAAAAGACGTCGGTAGAAGAAGATTCGAGGCAAATTCTAGAAAAAATAAAGAAGATTTAGAAGAATATTGAGAAATTTGAGAATCAACATTTAGCGAAAAGCAAAATATAATTTTGAAATAAATTGAAAGACTGTAAGAGATGGTTCTAAAAAAATAAGCAAACATTCTAAACAAACAAAAAGATTTTAGAAGAGTTGAAAACGACGATTGGCATCAAAAGAAAGAACAAAAAAATTCTAAAAAATTTAAAAAAAGTTGAATGGTAAAAACATTCTACATAGCAAAATATTGATTAAAAGAAAATAAAAAATTTTTTTTAGAGAAATTTGAAAATCGACGTTCATTAAAAAAGAGCTACAGAAATTCTAAAAAAAGAAGAAAAAAGAGCAATAAAATATTTCAAAATCTAAAAAAACAAACAAGATACTTTTTAAAACTGCTTAAGACCATGTTGAAGAGATGCCACATACCAACTTACACTGGAAAAAAACCTAATTGTGGTAGGTTAAGTCATATAAAAAAATAACTTCAAAGAAGAACGTCTACAGAGACTCGCAAAGACACGTCTGCAAGTTTTTTTCTAGACAGAGTAGTTTGGTAAAAACAATCCTTTACAAAGGATAATGTTACAGAATGCTCTTAATGTTATCTAGTCATTTTTCCGAGAAATATGACTCACTGGACTTCAAGCAGTCGCGAACATATCCCAACATTAATAGATAAAAAAAAGAAACGCTAGAATAGAATAGTTTAACTCAACGAGAGACAACAAAAATCCGCTGGTAGGTCTCCGAACGATTATTCGAGACAATAAAGTCATGCAAACATTCTGTAGTACTTTCTTTATTTAAAGTCAATGTTTCTATGATTTAAACAGCAATGAATTAAAGTATAATATGCATCAAAGTAAACAAAAAAATGTTTAATTAGGCTACTAATGCAAATACAGTCAAACTTCAATCACTCGAACAGCTACTTGCCAAAAAAAAATCAGCAATCGAGAGATTTGACTTATCGAAGAAGTAATACAAGGAAGATGACTGACTTCTGCTATAATTTGGTTCGAGTTATCGAAACTTCGAGTTATAAACGGTTCGACTTATCGAAGTTCCACTGTACCTTCTAATTTATTACTTTTAAATCCGAAACGTAGACTTTAAATAACAAAAATTACTACAATAGTAAGTCCAAATCACTTCATTTAATAACATTTCATAATCTATCTAAAAACGAAATAATAGAGAGAAAAAATTTGTCAAATTTGTTAAAAATAGATAAAACACTGTCTTGGAGTAGGTAATTCCCATCAGCTACTACTTTTAACAATTCTACAAATAAACCAATGTTAAATATTAACTTTAAATTTTTATAATTTATTAAATATTAAAAAAAATTGTCTTGATTTATTGTACAATAAAAAAATTAAAAAAGATCGTTAACCTTTTGTTAACACAAGATTAAATTACACAGGTGTTCAATGTTAATTCATATTTCTAAAAGTGACACGCACCTTTTGAATTTTAATTGTTGAATAGGCCTTCCCATAACTATTTTCTTGCAATAACCACATTTATTAAAACAATCCATGACTAACTTTTTCGTAAAAAAAAATCTGATAAATATAATTAAACAGAACGAGATACAGCAGACCAAAAATTCAACTAGATAAATTAAAAATTATTTTTTTAGGTAGGTACAATTCAATTTCGCTTCATTAGCATAACATAAACGGTAAAGTGGGAAGTACAAGCTGATAACACCTCTGTTTATTAAAAATCAAATCTAAGATCATTCACCTTTTGTTAACACAATACTGTAGCACACAGGTGTTCAAAGGTTAAGCCCAAAATGACATTTTTTATTAAAATTTTATAAATTCAGTTTTGAAAATTTATAGTCTAAATTTCCGAAAAAAAAAAAATGAATGATGCGGTATAATTTGGAATATCCATAATGAATAAAACCGACTTCCACTTATGCAAATTTTTTCTTTTTACTATAGGTTTGAAAATTAACCGCAATTTTTTCAAATATATGTAGATAAATTCTGCAACAACAAGAAACGTCAGAAACCTCAATGAAATAAATGTTTACACCGAAATTAGCGTCTCCATAAAATAATTAGACTATTTATGAGCGCCATGAATATTAATCAGTTAACAATTTGACTAGTATCTGTCCAAAAAACCTCATATCCTATTTAGAATCCTCATTCCATGATATTCCATGAATCACCGACAAACAACATTAACGCAATTAAAAAATTATGCATCAATTTCGACTATTTACATCCCTTTACCAAAACAAAAACAAATCGGACAATTCTTGTCATTGTTTATCTTTTATGTAAATGTTTTCCGAGAGTAACTTTCCTGCTGTGACGACACAAAACTAGATTTTAGTTCAACTCACATAAATCTGGGAAAGAAAGCACCGATGTGTACTGTTTTCTTCATTCTCGATTCAATACTGCAATACTTTCAAAAGTACCTAATCCCAAGAGAAAAATCGCTTTCAATTACTTTCCACCGGTCGTTAATCCGCCATTCGCTTCAATAAAATACAAATTTTTTATTAATTTGACAAGGTCATTATCATTAGTTCGATTTTTGATGTATTCATGACGAGCTGTTTGGAGAAAATACGTTTGTCTGACCCCGATTTCGTGTTTGCTGTGAATCACTTAGAGAATTTACAAAAGCACATCTTCCTTGTTATTTACATAATGGTTTTCATGTTTACTATATATATTTTAATAAATTAAACGTTGACCGTTTATTAATAACATTAAGTCCGGTTGCACAAACGTTCATCAAAATTGATGGACCTTTAGTTGTTTTTAAAATCAAATAAAAAGAGTTTTAATAAACTTAAAACTCTAAACAAAAATCACTTTGTATGCTAATGGGCCATAATGTTTTTAATAATAATTAAAAACATTCACTTGCTAACGCTCGTTCTTGCTTTATAATAGAGTAAAACGATCAAAAATGATAAGTTTGAGTAACACAAGGTATTATCAAAAGCCCGCTATTAGGTATAACAGCTTTTAGAAAATATCTAAAGAAACAAGAAATCAAGATTATTTCTTGATTTTTTTTATTTCGTCGTATTTTTTAGTAGGTTACAACTTTTTAAATTGGCCTTATGTGTCTTTAAAGCAACAATTTTTATTATAACGTCTTTATATTAAATCAGTCTTTAAAAATGTAATTTTGATTTTTTGTGTATTTGAACAAGAAATTTAAGAGTTTTAAGATACTTTCAGAATTTTCGAAAATGTTTCAAATTTTTTATAGAAACTTTAGAAACAGTCGTTGCTAAAATCTTTTAATAATAATTGTAACTATCAAATTAAGTATTGCTTAAATGCAAATTTTAATAGAGCTCCAGATAATAATTAAAACATTGTTAGTACCTACTTTAATTTCTAAAAAAATATATGTTAATTTGGCAACGTCGCTAGCCAGTGGTTATAAGCTAAAGTCACTTTATTGTACTTTATTGAAAATTTTATATCAATTGAACATTTTTAAAAGTTAAATTTGACAGTTAGCAAGCAATTTTTGTAAATAATTTTGCCACAACATGATCTGGAAGGAATAACAGATTATAAAACATTTTGAAAATTTTAAAATTTCGAATTTTTAACTTTATCACTTTATATCTAATAGAATGAGAAAGTATTTTTTTATTATTTTTTGAGGCTGTATTGACAGTTCTATACAACGTACTGTAGAGTTTTTTCGCACCATTTTTTACTCACTCTCCCTGTATAACAAGTGTTTATAAAATAATGTTTCTTAATCAAGAGTGCAATAAAATTACTGTCATTCTTGCATTTGCCATCTCCTCAAATAGTGAATTTTTAGAATTATTTAATCCTTTCTACATAATTATCTTGTTACATTATTTGTTCAAATAATATTAATTTTTTTGTTTCTTTTCTTTGCTAATATACTTTTCTACTGTTTTATTATAAATGTCAAAAAATCAGAAAAACGAAGACAACTTTACTAAATTTGATAGAAGCATCCTTTTTTTTGAAGTGGAGTGATTTTCATATAAACAATGACAATAAAAGTAATGTCAAACTCACAAATTTAATCAAAATTCTAATACAACAGTGGCAAAGCGGTTTCGAAAACTAAAGGAAAATTTAGACACTGATAATAAAACTTTAGTTTTCAAAAGCGTTTTGCCAGTGTTGTATTAGAATTTTGACTTGTGGATTCGACATTGATTTTTATTGGCATTATTTATAGAAATTCACTAAATCTCAGCAAAGGAAGCTGCATTTTGCTTGTCATTTTGAAACTCTAGTTAGTTTAATTAATTCCGTTTGGGTTGCATCTAAAAACTCTTTATCCACAATTACCTTATAATTGATGTTTTATTCACACTTACGAACCGTATAAAGTAACACTTTATCCACTAGTGGAATAATGAAATCATTTTATTTCACTAGTAGAATAATAAAAAAATTTAATCTTAAATCAATCGCATTCTATTTATTATTAATATTGACAATCACGTTTACATTAATAGACATTTCGTTTTTTGTTTTATCATATTTCACTTCGTTTCCATTAATAAGAAGTTTGTAGTTATTATCGGTTCCAGAACGAATAGTAGTTGTAAGAACAATAGACGTCTCCTCTAGTAAGGAACGACTAGTACTAGGAGAACCTTGGATGAACCTTGCGACATCAAGCTTATTAGATACAGAATCTTCGATATAAGTTTCTGCTATGGCGGAGCTCCTCCATCCGCCATGTCGTTTAATTGTTGTAAGATTAGCACCTCCATTGGCAAATAAAGTTGTTGAAGTGCGCCTCATACAATGGCCGGTATAAGCTTCTGCGTTCGCCAGATTCAAAAACGAAGCAACTTTAGAAGGAACTTTCGATAAAGTGTTAATTGCAACAGGTTGCGATGTACATTTTTAATTAGCGTATCGTAAAAAAATCTCTCAATGGATAACTTCTTCGGACGTAAGGACATGTATTTCCTACACTTTTCCACAGTGTTGATAGAGAAAATCCTTCTTCAATAATTGTAAATTTTCGAGAAACGCCTGTCTGGTTATCTGGTATCGAAAAAATCAAATAGGCGCCTCTGTCTTCTACATCACTGATTGTTAAATTTGTCAGCTCACAACATCGACAGCCACCGGACACCCCCATTATTAATGCAACCTAAAATATTTAAAAATTTATTGTATACAATGTCTATGTAATGACAGATTACCTTGATCATCAAATATTTTTTATTGCAAGCTCTTGCTAAAAACTCTTCCACGTGTGCTCCTTCCAATACTGCAGCTTTCTTCGGCCTGTATCCTCTTGACTGATTCTTCAGATAGGCCATGAGCTTACTATATTTTCCAATGTCTATGTTTTGATAGACTTTTGTAGCAGCTTTCAGCATGGAGTACTTCGACCATATGAATGAAATTGCATACCTCTTTTTCAAATTTTAGAAATACGATAGCAGAACTTTCTTATTTATTGTAATTACCCCCCGTTCTTCTTTCCATTCATTAAATTCTGAAAATGCTTTTTCATAATGTTCCCTGGATTTCGCAGGCAATAACTGGCGAGTCGCTTCTTCAGCTTCCTCAAGAAGTGTCTCAGAAGCAGTATCACTTTCTTCCATTTTCACCAACTTGCACAGCGATTTGTACAAATGGAGTCGATAAACAATCGAAAATAAATAGCAACGATTCAACACCTCCCATGTTTTTTGGTTAATTTCAATGATTTTTGAGGTGACATCCACTGTCAAAGTGTAATGTCAAATAGTTTTTTGATGACATGAGGTAAAATTTTGACGATTTTGATTTTAAATCGCTGTAATTGTGGATAAAACGTTATATTTAGTCGCGTTTTATCCACTTAAGAATATTAAACGATCGACTGCGTCTCGCGCTTAAACATTCTTGCGTGGATAAAACGCTACGTAAAACACTTATACAATAAATAACTATTACTTAATAAAGAAACAACAAAAGCTTTTAATTTACAATTTCTAGGGTAAGTTTTTAAGTTTGTTTTTGTCGACTTTACTTTATAATTAGTACTCAACCCACTGGCTTAAGACTTAATAAGCTCTTTTGAAGGATAGAAAAAAGAGAAACAAATGTAGCTAAAATATTGGAAAAGCTAAAAAAAAACATTGACATACTAATAAGCCGATATTATTCTCAAAACTATTGCTTACCGAATTGTCGCGTAGTAGCAAAACGCTCTCGAAAAACGCTCTCGGTTGGCTCTTAATTTTTCCTAAAAGCTTCTAATATTACCGTTCAAATGTACAAAAAAATTATAATTACATTTGTTTAGACTGATTTAATAATATCAACATATATGTTTTAAAAAATTTGTTTTTTTTAATTTCTCGCTTAAAGACACTTAAGGCTGGTTTAAAAAGTTGTGTCCTACTAAAAAATCTTGCAATTTATAATTTTAATGCACTTAGAATTATCAACTATCTAAGAAACCAGCATTTTACTCCACCAATAGTTAACCGTTTTCAAGTTCACAATACTTACCTTTTTCGCATTATTACGGTTCTTACTTACCAATAATCAACTAGTTATAAATATTTATCAGTGTAGCAATATTTAGAAATTATGTTTTACATCTGTATGAATTTTAATCAGGTGATTTGAATAAGGTACCAAGAAAGGTGCATGTTGAAAACAATAGGGCACTGACTCTAGAAAAAATCTCAACAATGCAAGATTGTTTTGACAAGAGGTGGCATAAATTTTGGAGTTTATTGGTGTGGCCCTAGATGAGGTGGTGCTTTGTTACTTTTTTATTTGAACGTGATAGGATTTTACAACAGAAACCTGTTTATTGATTTTTGTTATCTAATAATAAAGTCGATCAGAGAAGGCTGAATATTCAGAGAATTGTGCTTATCACTTATCGCAAAATATTTAAAATCGCTATATATTTTTAAATTCCTCGAATTTCTTATTTGTCAAGGATGATCTAATTTGTTGAAATTATAATTTTTGAAAATAATATTGTTGTGTTTTGGAGATTATTTTTAACTCAATTTTAATAATTTGAAAACACTTGTCACTTGCCGGATTTTTATTTTCATTTCCATATTTTTTATTTGTTTGTTTAATAAACTACGTCATTTACATTAATTAACATAAAAAATATTGACAAAGATGTAGTTTACTAAACTTATAACGCATTTCCTGTTGTAGAAAGTGCTTTAAATATAATTCATTTTCTTTGTTTTCTCTGTCTACTGTCTAAATACTGCTTTTCATTTTTTTAATTGTAGCTGAAGCTTTATTTGCTTAAATCTAAGTAATGTTTTGTTTTTTTAAATCGTATTTTTTATAGGTACACTCGTGTAGATATTAAGATTGTAGTTTAAAATATTTATAGATTGGGGTCTGAAGAAGACTTATCAGCCGAAACCAGAATACTTAAAAATAAAGAATAAAAAACATAAAAAATTGGGTGATGTGTACTCTAATCTCTAATTTTTATTTATATACCAATTAGGTATAACAAAAATATTGTTATGGTAATTAATTTTTTTTTAATAAAGAAAACAGAATGCGTTTTACAACGTCTTACATAACGTTTCCATTTCTATCTTTACAAAAAAATGAGTGGTTTCCTTGTAATTTGGCTAAATAGAAACGTAAATTAAAGCTTGTTTTCTACAATGTTTTGTTAGTGTCAAAATTTGATGTTCTAAATTTTTTTACGCGAATAGTACTATTATTAAAGCTGGTAAAAGTGATAAATAGATACAATCAACAAAAAAATTTTGGTTGTCAAACTAATATGCAACACCAAGAAAAAAAAATCAAGCATTCTTCAGCATTCTTACTGCTAAACACTTTTTAAAATTGTTAACAAATTAAATAAAAATTATTTGTGGCATTATTTTGACAATCAAGATTTTGTTCTCGCTATGCTATTTGTTTACAAAAAAAAAAACACCAAAAAACACAATTTACGTTTAAATTAGATCTTGTAACTTAACACAGTTTTTGAAATTAGTCTTATTTGTTTATGAAAATGTAGGACTTGAATAAATTGATATAAATAACTAAATACTAACAAAACCGTGAGTAATTTTATTGCAAAATGCCCAATTAGGATTGAACAATACAAAATGTGGAAGAATTTTCTAAAACATATAGTGTTACGGACAATTCAAAATAACAACTAAAGAAAGATAATTTGAGGAAAAAGTTCGAGAAAATACTAGAAAGATATCGCGGCTGAAAAGCACTGAGGTGTAAAATTTTTCGAAATCATTAATAGACCCGTTCATGAAACGAATTAATTGAGTAAAGAAAGAGCACGAAACATCGGAATACATTCTGGAAGAACGTTTACTTATATAAGGAGGGAGTTACTGACTGATCAGACAGTCAGTTAGTGAGAGCCAGACAAGTGAGTAAAGTGAGCGATATTAGTAAAGTGACGACGATTATAGAGTGAATATCGAGTCGTTTTTTATTGTTGTTGTATTAGTGTACATTGTAAAAATAAATTATTCGTTGTTAATCCAAATCTTGGAATCTAAAGAACCCGAATACACATAAATCTTGCAATACCTGACCAGATCTTGCTTTGATTCAGTTTATTTTTGGTCACACAGTTTGCTACGGTAGCCACAGTATAAAACATTAATTTGTTATTATTTTGTTATTATTTTTAGTGTTGTAATTTTTTTTTGATTTATTAATTTGTTAATTCGAATCGAATTTAATTTATTTAATTCTGTTTTTGTGTTTTTAATTAATAACAGAGTTCGACAAAAATGAAAAGTTCAGAAAGGTGTTAAAATTTACCTTTTCTGCTAAAAATAAATCTTAATCTAGCGACCGTTCAATTTTTTATTGTTTAAACTATAAAATCTACAATCAAAAGCAAACACTAAAAAAATCGTGAAATAATAAAATTACAATGACGTGCGCCATAAATGTCTATAATTTTTTGACACCTATAAAAATATTACTAAATATTAAAAAAAAAAATTCAAGTTATTTTACTAAAATACAGGGTGCTTTTTTCATTTGTTCCCGCCAGAAACTTCAAAAATAGGCAACACATTATACTTTAAAAATTTAATTTTCAAAAGTAAGGCATAGAAAGTTATAAATTAATGTCAACATTGTTGACAATACCTTTGACAGTGGTTCCAGAGTCAATTCATTTAAATCTTACGTAGGCACATTAATTAATTAATTAAATTGTTTATCGTTTGTATAACGTGTTGTCTATTTTTAAGATTTCGGGCGGGAACAAATAAAAAATCATCCTGTATATGAAGAGCGCTTTAAGAAAGAAAATTGGGCAAGTATCTGTACAAATATTGTATAATATAAAATTATTTTTCATCTACAGGTGAGTACAAAATGGCGGAAAAGCCCTGTAGTACGTTGTAGGTTGTAGTTGACTGCTATTGTAGTTCCGAAAAAATAGTAAAAAAATTCTAATTTGCCCATTTTTCTAGATATGAAAATGTAAAGTTAAGGATTCAACATTTTTTTTGAAAATTTGAAATTTGTTTAGTTCGTTATAATCCTGCAAAAATTTTCAAGAAAAATGTTATTACAATTATAAACAAAAACTATCGATCAAAAATGACGATAAGAACGCCATATTTCGTTGGTTCTACTTTGTTTTGTTTGTTATGCTCCCGGAATGAAAATAAAATAACTCAAGTGATTATTTTTAATTAAAAAAAGCAGTAATAAAAAGAACCATGTTCACGAATTCTGATTTCTAATCTTTTATCCAATTTGACTGACGTAAACTACATTACAGTCATTACAAAATAACTTGTAGACGCCTGAATAATTTAAAATAAGAATATAATACTTGTTGTGTACGAGACAGGTCGAATGACTACCTTTAAAATTAAAAACATTAAAATGAAACATTTAATATAAAAAACAAAAAAAAATGCCATTAAATGGATAGAAGAATAAAGAAGTTTGAAAAAAAAACGTAAAAGAAAAATTATGTATCTAATATCTTAAAGATTAGAGAGTATTTAGTTCTACATTTTCTATTTTATTTAAGTCTTGTGATTTAGTAATAAGTAAGTGATGCTCATAAGCCATTTTTCTTCAAAGGTAACATGGCTTTAAAAGAAAATTCAAAAGTCTAAATAATAAAAAAGCAGCTACAATGTGAGAATAACACTGTATGGAATTAAAAGAAATTACAGTATCAGTTATCTAAGTTTTCAGTTTTCTATAAATTTTAAAAGCAACAGATAAATTGCCTTTTTCTACTTTACGTCGGTAACAGTCCGATTTGAGTGCGGTAATAGCCAATTCCGCACCCAAATTGCGTGCGGTAACAGCTAGTGCAATTTACTGTTTTCGGATTGGTAACACCGTGTAACACGCAATCGCTAAAATGAAACGTCACGTTTCTGTCGGCGATAAGATTACAGTAACTATATTCGAATAAATTTTGTTACAGTTGATGACCAGCAGTATTCCTCAACAAAGTGTTTTTGTGTGTGTGTCGCAATTAATCTATAAAATATTTGAAAGTGGGGTGGAACAAGCGGCGGTGGACATGCGACAAACTTCAGCTTTTGAAGTTAGAACAGCTTTAAAATGAAACTTGAAACTAAAATAAAGTTTAGAGCCTTTATTTTGACGATTTACAACATCCATAGCATTCGATAATTTACAAGTTATTTGCTAGATGAGTGTATAAATCTGCTTGACTGAAATAACGATGAAATGAAAGGAGTCGCTAAAAACCGCAAATGGAGTGGGAATTTAGAGATAAATGGAGATTTTCCTTACTGTGTTAATGCCAATTGGATTATTCAATCAATAACTGATACGGTAGATAAAAAAGAACCATTTGTGAGTTACTTACACAGAATTTTAGACAAATTTGAAAACATTTCAAAGTTCAATGACTTCATTGACACTTTAGTGACATTTTTATTATCAACTGTCTCGTATTAACGCAAAAGTCCCTAAAGATTAAATAATTAAGTTTTTTACTTAAAAATTACGTAAAACACGTAAAGTAGAAAAAATAGCATAAAGAACTTGTTTTCTAAAGTCATTGTGGCACTCATTCTTTATAAAAACTCGCGCTCGCGCTCGTTTTATAAACTTGAATTCGTGCCACAAAGTTGACTTTTCAAAACGCGTTCTTTAATATACTATTTCTAATTATATTAAGATCTACAAAAGGAATGCAAATATTTGTTTCTGTTTCTACAGTAAATTAATGTTTTTATGTAATGAATTTAAAAAAATATAAAAAATTGCCTAATTCTGCTTTGGTGCCTTTGAACGAAGAGATTCATCAACAAATTCGTCAACACATCTATACCAGAAACAAATATGCTTTAAAGAAATGGGAAGTTTCAAAAAAATTTTTTCAAGCGAATTTATAAATAATAATAAAAGGAGGATAAGAGAGAAGCTAAACCCATACTTTCTTTATATTACTCCAAGATCCTAGGGCCACAGACGTTACTTATTTTCTGATAAACAAAATGTGTACGATAGAATAGCGTTAGTGTATACCTAACGTAAGCGTACACATACCTGCTAGCCTTAGGCGGTGGGCCAATTCTCAGATACCAAGTGCTACAAGTAAGTGAAAATATTCCTGACTTTGCTTAAAGTCTGAAGGTTGATTTTACATATGTTTTACAAAATAATTTTAAAAATTAATACTCAATACAGCCAGACACTTTCTGTCGGCGGTAATTATTGCCAGACGCTTTAAACATCGCCAAAAAAATCAATCTTACTTATAGTCTTAAACTTGATTTTTATATATAATACTTAAAAAACTATTTTACTTCTTTGTGAGCCAAACACAAAACTTTTATTAAAGTATTATCAACACAATCTCAATGAACCTGGGTTTATAAAGCATTTAATTCTCAGGCGCGCACTTATATTCACAGCAACATTTTAAATGTGACTGGGAGATGTTTGGTTTCTACAGTTGGTCTCTGTTTATAAAATAAAGTAAAATAGACAAAACAACTGAAAAGAAAATTATTAAGAACAGAAAGGGCTTCACTAGTAGGAATAGAAGTAAATAAGTTAGTGACGTCAAAAGAAACAAGGAAAAAACCTGAAGGGTTATTAAAATTTTAGTTCAGCAATTCTGAAAAACTAACACATTTGGAAGGTTGTTTAAAAAAAATAAATTTTTAATTAATGATCACTTTTCAAAAATAACTTTTTTAAAAACGAAACAAACAATTACGTTTTTCATACTTTTAGCTATTAAACAAAAAAAAGTTTATTGATTTATCTCAATTAGTTATTGAGTTACCTACATATTTTGCACATACAAAAATAAGAGTTTCATTATTTATTATTTTATTCAACAATGTTATATCGTTTTCAAAAAAATTTGATACCTTCAAATATGGATTACAACCAGATAAAAAAATAAAAATAAATCGTTTGAAAGTGGTCAAATTGGAGAAATTCCCCATTGTGGCTAATCGTAATGTTAAAAATCTAATTTGTTAAATAGGCTGTAAAAGGAGCACCCTATATTACTCTTGCTTTTTGTAATGATTTGTTTGTAGGAATGCAATGACCTGGTTTAAATTTCACTAATCGAAACGAGAGCTAACATACAAAAAGAATCAGGTAAACATACCTAAAACAGTAAAATAACATTAATTTGTTAAGATAAGAAAGCCTGAAAATGGCTTAAAGGATTCGACAAAAATATTTGCAATAATTACTAGTCCTTTTTTTTTATAAATTATTTACCTCCAACTGTTTTTTTTGTATTATTACTATTAATTTGTAAATAAATCTATTCCCAAATCTTTAATATTTTACTTCAGGGTACCGGTTTCAGCCTTTTAAGCCTTTTAACGTAGGGCTGAAGAAGGCTTAAGACCGAAACCACTACCCTAAACTAAAACATTGAAGAATTGTGAGTTTAGTTGTAAATTAGTAATAATATTTGTTATTATTTTTTGATTATAAACTTATTAGTTGTGCAAAAACAAAACTATTGTTTCCTGTCAGTAAAAATTCTTATAAAATTATGTCATTGCATCCGCGACGATCATTCAGAAAGGAAATCTGTAATTAACAACCTCATAAAAAGTCAAACCTTCAACTCGCATTTTTTTCGAAAAACCGTGTAAATTACCATCACCAGTAAAGCACAACAATTCAAGCTAAAAGTTCAGTGAAGGTTACCCTCGAGTATAATTTCTCGAAGTCAAAATCTCTGATTTTTGAGTCAGTGGGTCAGCGGTGCTAAGCCCGGCGCTAAATCTTTCATTTTTCCCCAGAAACAAATGAAATATGGTCGTGGGATGTTAAACATGCCGGTATTTAACGGGACGGACCGGTCCCAAGTTCAACGCCTCGGCCCAATTTACATAAAAAACTCAATTCGGATACATTTTTAAAACTTTATTTCTCTCAGACAGACAGTCACAAGACTTCACAATAATTTCTTAGTTAGCTTCTTAACTGGTAATTTCTTTGGAATACGAAGCCTCCTTCGGGGTCTCCTGAGTTTCTTGGCGTGGTGGCGGCGACGGCGGCGGCGTTGCTGCCTAGCCAGAAACATTTTGGTTCGGTAGTTGTCACCGTAACGGGCGATCAGGCCCAGAGATATCCCTTTGACGATGTATTGAGGCACTAGTTTGAGGTACTTCTCAGATGCGTTGCCGTATTTTTCGAGTATACGGGCTTTGACGTCTTTCAGAGTGGATCTTTGCCTTCTTCTTTGAAGATCTGATAGGGTTTCCATCACAAGAGTGGCCATCAACACACTAAAATTTTGGCGCTTCATTTTCACCGAAATTTAGGTGACGCACTTCACAATTTCAATTTGGTTTTTGACAAGGTGGTTTGACACACTTGATTAAAAAAATTTGAACCTACAAAAAATAGATTTGGAATTTAGGATAACAGTTCTGAAAAGACAGATTTTTGAATTTAGATTAGGTAATATTTATGTCAAAATTCAAAAGTACAAGTTTTGTTATATCAGGTTTAGACCAGTAAAATTAGATTCAAATTGAAGATTTCCAGAATTTAATTCTAGGAATTTTATAGTAGCAAAATCCAATCAAATAACAATAAATAAAAAAATAAGTACTTAAAAAAATTATAAAACGTTGATGGTAGACAACCAAATTCTAGCTTCTGGCGACAACTTATAAATTTTGTTGAAGCTCTGTGGAAGATTCGTAAGTCGTTACTTTTTGACAAGATGTAGTGCAGTCTCTTCCACTTGACTTTATTGACAATATGGTTTTTCCACATCATTCTATTTAAACAACATTGAATTATATCTAGCACGACCAGACCTTGATCTGTTAAATTTTATTCAAATCCATCTTGGCTGATCTGATATAGAAAATAATATTATTAAACAACTTGAAAAACCTTAATGGGCTGATTTCAGGTTGTGATTATACCGGTAGCATCTTCGTTTCAATCAAAAAATAAAGAAATTCGGAGTTGTGATTCGCTGTTGTCATGGAAAAGTATTAAAATTTGCGATACTACCGGTATTATCTTAACTTGAAATCAGCCTAAAAAAGCACAAAAAAACTACGACTAAAAAGTAAAATTCAAAGTTGCTTTTGACGAATTTAATGAACGACAACTAGAAGAAAAAGATTTTAAGAAAACTTAAAAAATTACGATAAAAAAAAGAACAAGAAAATATGAGTTCCTTCTTCTGGGATTGCACCGTGTCATTGAAGTTTTAATACTCGACGTTTTGCCAACCATTGAAAGTAGCTTTAGCTTCTTCAGGAGTAGAGAGACAACTGCTTAGAGATGTGCTCAACTGTGAGAGTTGAGAATAAAAACAGGTATTTTTATATTGTTTGAAAGAGGGGTAGGGTTAAAAGAAGTGGAAAGATGAGGTTGGTATAGAAGTTTTTGATGCTTCAATTATTGGATTCCAAATAGATAATAGTAATAAACCATCTTCTCGGTTAAAATTGTTAGAATCTTGTCCTATCGCGTAAGCTTCCCTAATGTATCTGTCAAAGTATTGAAGAATTTTTGCCACAATAAAGACTTGGTCAAACAGAATTTTTTAGAAAAGTAGCATACGATAGAGATTTATTGTCGTAACAATTAGTCTGGAAAAGATTCTCTCCTTCTGAATTTTTGACAGACCGTAGAGACAAAGTAGTTTAGAATTCTTGGAAAGAAAAAGTTTCTGGATATCATTGAGGATATTATGTTTTTATTATAAGATAGTTCCTCCTCAATCTTAAAGATTGAATCTCGAGGAGTAGATTGATAAGAGTTATTTTGAAGAAGAACAACTTGAAAAACTCAAAGATCAGAAGAAAAACTACGACTGAGAAATAAAAATCAAAGTTGATTTTGACTAATTTAAAGAACGACAACTAGAAGAAGAAGAATTTAAGAAAACTAGAAAAGTGACGACAAATCAGACAAAGTAATACGAAAATCTAAGTTTCTTCTTTTAGGATTGCAACGTTTCGCCAACCATTGAAAGTAGCTTCTTTAGGAGTAGATAGACAACTGGTTGGAGATTTACTCAATTGTGGGAGTTGAAAAAGAAAACAGAATTTTTATCTTATTTGAAAGAAGGGGGGAAAGAGAAGGAGGAGGAGTATGAAGATTGGGTTGGATATAGAAGTTTTTGATGCTTTTATTACTAGATTTTAAATTGATAATAGTAGATAAACATCTGCACAGTTAAAATTGTTAGAATGTTGTCCTATTGCGCTAGCTTCTCTAAATTATTTGTCAAAGTATTGAGGAATTTTAGCCATAATAAAGAACTGATTAAACAGAATTTTGTGGGAAAGTAAAATACGATAGAGATCTATTGTCGTAACAAATGGTGTGAAAAGGACCATCTCCTTCTGGATTTTTGGCAAACCGTAGAGACAAAGTGGTTTAGAATTCTTGAAAACCAAAAGTTTCTGAACATTATTGAGAATATCATCCTTTCATTATAGGACACTTCCTTCTCGATGCTAAAGGTTGAATCTCGAGGAGTAAATTGGTAAGAGTGATCTTGGAGAAGAACACTATTTTTTTCTATGTAGTCGGAGAAATACAGAACGACAGTAAAAATTTCCAGTCTAAATTTGATTTGAGCTTTTTTAGAGCAACTCGATTTTTCTTTCAAAATTTTTGATATTGGAGTTTTGGCCAATGTAATTATTTTAACAGTCTTAGAAAAGATTTTATCTGCGGTAACTTTGAAAGAGGTTCCAAAGACGATTCCACGGCACTAACAGTTTTCTAAAGAGGCTTTTTGAAAGCTAGTGCAAAGTATAATCTTTTGGCTAATAAACTTGTTTCAGATTCGTAAAGTTGATGTGATAATAAATTTACTACCGTTCTTATTCTGAGGATATTTAAAAAGAGTTCATTTGGTACTAGTTTGCTGAATTTCTGAAAGTGGTTTTTGTTGCAATCTCGGTGAGTGGTTTGTGCCTGAATGTGAGTAATGTGGTCGAAGTGTAAGCTTCAGTGGTCAGAGAGTTAGACAATTTAAGATGAGGTTTCAGAAGATTTCGTGGCAACAAAGTCTATTTCACAAGTGGTGGCTTAAATGCGACTACGAAGAAGAGCCAGACTGGATTTCTTTAGAATTTGTTTAGACAAGAATGTTGAGAAATAGGTAGTTCTTGACTTTCAGGAATCTTGGGACTACGTTGCAGTCTCGGCAGAAACAAAAGTCTTAGAATTTTGTTTCGGAGTTTGAAGAATTGAAGAGTCTTATAGCAAATATATTCTCCCCGTAAAAAATTTGCTGTTTGGAACGGATGTTTCCACAGCCAGAGTCAGTATGTGAATTCTTTTTTCTAGAATAAAACAACATCCTAACAACTTCAACCGAGAAAATGGTTTTCTATTGCCATCTATTTGGAATCAAGTAATCAAAGCATCAAAAATCCTACATCTCTCCCCTTTCAAACAAGATAAAAACACCATTTACTCTCTCAACTACCACAGTTGAGTATACTTCCAACCAGTTGTTATTCTTAAACCAATCACATTTTTGAAAAGAGTACCACCAAGAAGAAGAAATTCACATACTGACTAAGTAACTATGGCTGTGAAAGCCTCCAATCCAAACAAGAAAAGAATTATTATTAGGGAATAAAACAAGACAAAATGTTTGCAATAGAAACTTTCTAAAACTAAAAAGAAATTTGAACTCAAGATTCTAAAAGAAGTGGAAAAAGAGGACACTAATATTACAGAAAAAAATACTAAGAAAATTGAGAGTAACAGAACAAATGATGCAATTGAGCGAGTGACATAATAAATAAAACCTCCATCCAGCATTTTACTGTAAAATTATTAGTATTTTGCTTATAGTTTAATTAAAATTAAAAGACGCTTTCATTAAAAGTCTCCGTGCTGCAGTTTAATTAACGTCTAATCCGGCTATGCTTGTCATTGCTTTCTTAATTTTTTTTTCTCTCACTAACTCTCGGTTATTGCCCCTGTTCGCTTATATAACCATACGTTCTTCTAGCTCGTATCTGGAAATTTCGCGACCTTCCTCTATCTATGCGAAACGGTGACATCATTCCTCGATCGGGCTAATAATAGTTTCGTGTAATTTAACGCTACAGTGTGATTCATGACACGATATATTTCTGGTATTTTCTCGGACTATTTACTCAAAACTCTTCCTTTTTTTTGGGATTATTAGTAATGATAGAATCGGCAATTAAATAATTTCATCATATACTACAGAGACATCTTTATTCATATTCGTTTTTATCATTTGCTATTTTATAATAAAATTTTGAAACAAAATGGATAGCAAAGTTAAGACCGAGTAAAAAGCCACAGTTTTGTTTTATTAAATTTTTGACAATAAGCGTTTACCGATAAAATCAGTAACATTTTACTCTATATTTGCCAGTATCAGATTTAAAGGGTTTTTCAATAAGGATGGGTTGATGTTAGCACCCTGTGGCGGCCATGTTTTTTTGGTAGTGTCTGTGTAATCTGGTTTATTGTTTATTGTTCAGTCACTGATGCCAAATTACGATGTCAAATTACACAATTGAGCAACACGTCCAAATCATAAAACTTTATTATCAAAATGACTGTTCGTTAGTTTGAATATTGCGCTCGTTGTGCCCATTTTATGGAAGACACGGTAGTCCTTCAAAATCGACTCTTCATTGTTTGGTGACCAAATTTGAAACAATCAGCCAACACCCCGTCGTCAAAGAAATGCTAGATCGGCCGAAAATATTGCTGCCATACGTGAAAGTGTACAGCAAAATCCGTGGCAGTCAATTCCGCGTCGTGCACAAGAACTCGGCCTTTCGCAGACATCAGTTTGGCGAATTTTGCGTCGAGATTTAGGATTACACCCGTAAAAAATCCAATTGACTCAGGACCTTAAAAGTTAATGACCATAGACAACGCCGTTTGTTCGCTGACTGGGCTTCGAACCGTTTAGAAGAAGACCCCACATTTGATCGAAAAATCATCTTTAGTGACGAGGCGCATTTTTGGATGAATGGCTACATTAACACTCAAAATTGCCGTATATTTGACGACGCTAACCCACACGAGGTTCAGCAAGTTGCAATGCATCCACAAAAAGTTACTGTTTGGTGCGGATTTTGGGCCGGCGGGGTCATTGGTCCATACTTTTTTGAAAATGACGTTGGTAAGGCCATCACCGTCAACGGCAAGTGCTACAGAACGATGCTAACAGATTTCTTTTGCCCTAAATTAAACGATATGGAGGTAGGCGACATGTGGTTCCAGCAGGACGGGGCTACATGCCATACAGCAGACGTTGGACGTTCTGCATGAAAGATTTGAGGGCAGAGTTATTTCTCGCAAAGGTAACGTGATTTGGCCACCAAGATCGTGCGATTTGACCCCGCTAGATTTTTTTTGTGGGGTTTTCTCAAGTCGCAGGTCTATACCAATCAGCCGCAATCGACCGATGCCCTTAAAGTCAATATCACCGATGCCATCGGTCAAATTCAGCCAGATCTATACGAGCGAGTCATTCAAAATTGATCCACGCGGATCCATGGCACAGTTAGAAGTCGCGGCGGACATTTGAACGATGTTATATTCCATAAATAAAGACATGCATGAAACTTTCATGTAAAAAAAGATTTTTTTAAATACCTCACACAGCTTGTTTTATTCATTTTAACATCGACCCATTCTTATTGAAAAACCCTTTATAACAAACACAAATTGTGTCTTTGTAAAAAGGTCCTAAAGACTTTTTTACCCATTTTGTAACCAGTTTCTTTTTTTTAAAGAGAAGCAACTTCGACTAAGATTAATCAACGTTGAGTTTTGTCTTTTACTTTTATCAAATTTAATAGCAATAACCACGTTCACTAGGATAAGTAGATTTTGTAATATTTTTTTTACATAAAATTGAGCACATATGTAGAAGACTTCAATCTCTTATTTTCGAAACTGTAATCTAAAAATTTATTGTATCAAATTAACAGTCGCTTCTACTGACAAAAATTTAAATAAAAAACGCGATGACTACCGGTGGAATTTAGATCAAGTAAACACGTGCGTTATTGAAGGAGAAATTAAAAAAAAAGTGTTTTTGGATAGGAAGTGTCTACTGCAGTTTCTAGACAGATTCCCAAAAATTTTTTGGTGTCTCACATGCTCAGATAAATTTAAAACTTGCAGAAAATTGTAAATAGACAGAGAAAAAGAGGCGTTTCATAGCGTCAGTCCGAAGATACGCTTAGAAAGATGTTTTTGTAGAGTTAGAAGGCGAAATCCACTCTCCGCAAATATACGTAGACAGTGCACCAAAATATTTTGGGAATCTGTCTGGACAGTGCAGTAAACACTCTCTTTTTGATAATTCTCCCTCAAAACAAAATTTACAGTCAAACCAAATCAGAGCTTAGCAAAAAAATGAGATTTGAGTTCTGTGTCAAATTTTAGACAAATAACCAAAAATTTATTTTTGGAAATACCCACCCAAAAATCTGTCTTTTTCTAAAAACCGTTTTTGTATATGACTTTGTGCTACTTTATAATTACAATTTTGCGTTAAATTGTTTGTAAATTGTGTCATAATATTTCAAAACTGTGCAATGTTGACGCAATTGGTGCTAGTAATTCAAAAAATGCCAAATAAATGAGCGTACTTACCTCTCACCACACGTTCAATAACCTCTTACTTCTCTAATTTCTTTTTGCAATATCCGCATAAATATTTACCCAAAACCCAAAATAAAAAAAAATCGTCTTGCAAACGTCATTGTAAATTTGACACAAGCAAAACTTGTTTTAAAATTCCTCAAACATCATGATGAAGTATCCACTCGACCTGAATTCATAAAAGTACCTTGACCCGGTCATCAAAACCACCAACTAATTACAATACGTATTTATTCATAATTTATAATACAAGTACATGAGTAATAAACATAAATAATAAATAATTATATTCCACAAAACCTTTGGTCCCTATTTATCTGATTAATAATTCAGAACATAACTTGAGCTTGATTCTTGACTATACACTCAGGCTTTAACCGCCCTCAATCCTTTCTTCCCTCCAAAATCTCTTATGGCCTGCAATAACTGCTCCTTGGGATCTCCCCCACAGTCCCTATTCTTCCCCGGGAGAGTTTTCGGCATAACCGGAGCCGGCGGTGGGACTTCAGTCTTCCGCAAATTACGCTGAGTGAACGGAATGGGAGCATTCACCCCAAAATTCGGAGCGGGTTTAGGAAGCGTCGCGAAACTTTTCGGCTGGCCCCACGACGCTCTATTCGTCTCGTTTCGGAAGCCCCGCACTACTGGACCCCCATTTTGCAAGAAGCTATTCACCCGAAACACAGGCTTGGACTCCACGGGGGGCTTTGGGGGCTCCTCCGTGTTCTTCCAGTTGTTGTTAATCTGCGTGATTGACGTATTATTTTGAATATCCTTATATGGTTTTTTAAATTCAACGGAACGCACTATAGGCACCCGGGAAATATCAAAATCACCCCCGAATGCTATAGAATGCGGCCGCTGATTCTCGTTGATGTTGCCCAAAGGTTTCCGAAACGTCGGCTTCCCACCGCCGATTTTTATAACAACGCTTCCGGTGTGGATTGGCTCATTTCCGTTTTTGTTATCAGGACCTACTCTGACACTTACTCCGTTGGTGAATGTAGTTTTGTTTCGGACTTCTATACTGTTGTGGCTTTTTACGTCGTTGTTGATTGTGTTTACGATCAGTTTTGAGGTGTTTTGTTTGTAATCGGGGTCGTCTTTGACGTTTACTGGGATTTTAGGACGTTCTGACCATGTTCCCATGTTGATGGAAGGTGGTCGGTATGGGTGGTGAGTCTTGACAGTCGTTTGCTTCTCTTCATTTTGTACTTCAATTTTTATTTCGGGTTGCTCCTGGTAACTTGATTTTTCACGATCTAATTCCTCAGTTGAGTTGTTGGGAGTATTTAGTTTATTTTGGATTAACCTCATCACCTGGAAAAGAAAATAATTGTCATTTACGTAACTAGTTATGAAAAAATAAATATTGGTCTAATAAGAAGCGTAATATTTGCCAAATAGAACAAGCGGAGTTGCCAACAAGGGCCAACCCCCATTTTATAAACTGTCCTTTAGTCTTTAACATGTACTTAAAGAACACAATTTATCCTTTTATCTAGTTTTTTACTAAAGAGAAACGACTAAGCGTTAGAAAATTGACATACGTATTTATAATAGGTTGATTTCAGAAATAAATTGTCTAGACGTCCTTTTAACAGTGGCGGCCGGTGATTTTTTCAAACTCTGTATTTTGAAACTTGGGCATGGGATCCAAATTATGTTATGAAGTATTACTACTTTCTACAAAAAAAATTTGATCAAAATTTGCGAAATTTGATTTTTAAAAATGGTGGGCCTTACCTGGTTATTTCTGAAACGGCTTTTGTTAGGATAGTGCCAATTTTTTTCAGCATTATGAAACAAGTTAATGACTATTTTATTTAAGTTTTGTTAAAAATTTTAAATTTAAGAAAAGATATAAGGTATTAAAATTTTAGAGAAAAAATATTTTTCGAAAATTAAATTTCAAATGCTCATAACTTTTACTATAATTAAAATTTTTGAAAAAACCAAAATATGATTAGTCATTAATTTGGCTCATTAATGCTAAAAAAATCGCCACCGCTCTAATATAAGCCGTTCGGAAATAACCAGGTGAGGCACACCATTTTTAAAAATCAAACTTCGCAAATCATTTTTTTTAGCAGTTGTCCTCAGTGTAGTCTCAATAATAATAATCCTTTATAACTGAATTTGGATCCCATGCTCCATTTTCAAAATACAGAGTTTTAAAAAATCACCGGCCGCCACTGCCTTTTAAGCCACCAAAATAAATTTTAAGTACGTATAAAAAAACTACAGTTCTTTCTATTCAGACTTGAGTTATAAAACCTACTTAAACAAGGTATTTAATGATATAGAGAAAAGAACAGTAAGGAGAATCACGACTAGTAAAAAAAAAGAACAGAAGTAGATTCTAGAAGAATTTGAAAAAGAAGATACTTTAAAACTTTGTAGAAAAGATCTAAAAAAAATAAAAAAAGATATAAAAAATCTTACAAAATTAATATGTATGTAGTACAAGAAAAAAAACAAAAAAAAAATTTAAAAACGTAGTTTCGACTATTCTAAAAGAACTGTGGATTATATTATATAGAAATCCTATAAAAAAAAATAATGAATCACAAAAGCAACAATTAGAAGAAAAAAAGAAGAAAATACAACTAAAACAAACGATGAAACAAGATTTAAAAAATTGAAAACGTCAATTGGAACGTCCTGGAGAAACAAAATTGTAGGCAAGCTTGAAAAACAATATTTCGAAAAAAATAAGAAAAACTACTACTAAAGAAAAAAAAAGAAAAGTTAAGAATAGTAAAAAACCAAGAAAAATTCTATATTAATAAAAGAATATTTTCTCGTGCCGAATACTGAGAAGAGGAGCAGTTACAAAAATGTTCGCTTTAAACACTCAAAAATCTCTATTTTAGTTTTTTATATTAAAATTTTTAATAGAGCTTAGGAGCTAGAGAAGACAGTTTGCACTTTTTTTTATAAAAATTGAATAATGTATATATTTTTTGGTCCTTTAAGCCAGATTAAGAGAAACGTCTTAGTGTTAGAATAAAAAAAAATTCTCGTGAGCGTTTATTTTTACTATTTTTATAAACATTTTTTTATATTAGTTGTTTTTCGGCTCACAAAGTGTGTTTAAAACTGTATTATTCTTCAAGCGCACGATGAAGAAAAAAGATTTGAGTATAAGCAGGACATTTTGCAATAGTCTTGTCTATAGCACTCTTTTTTTTAGTTTTCTCTTAATTTCCGTATGAAATTAATATTATGTGTAATTAGTTTTGCAATTTTTAATTCAAAGCGCACTGCAAGGTTAGGCAGTCAATGCTATCTTACTTAGAGACATTCCTATGTAGGGCCTAAACTGAGTGAAGTCTTTTTCTAAATTTTACTTCGTAGGCAAGACCAATAGTAAACTTCATCCATTAAAAAAATAATATCTAATCCTCTATAAAATGATAAGTAATTAGGCGCCACTATCAGAATACAGAAATCGGGTTTAGAGAGCAAGAACTACTACTGTGCAGCGATGCATCAAAATTTATAATATAGAAATAGCTATTTCAGTACCGATTTTGATAATATGACTCGCAAAAATCGCCGGAGCTTAAGACCTAAAACGGGAATCAACTGGAATCTCAAACTTTCGAAGTCCACTTCTCTAGTCTCAGTCAATGTAGCTTCGAAGAAGTTACAACCCGTAATAAAATACAGCTTTGATAGAAGAAATGGAGACGCACATTCCTGTAAAAAACGGGTCAAACAAAAACAGAAATTATTGAAAAATTTCCTTCAAAATATGCTCGAATTTACTTCAAAGCAATGTGCTGATAAGCATCCTGATTATCCCCCATTACAATATCCCTTAATATTCCACAATTTTCACAATGCAGCCTTTTGCCACACTACCCTATAAAAGTAGTTTTCTTTCTAATTTTAAAACACAACAATGTACAGTAAAAAATTATTTGTAAAAAAAATTTTGATTTCTAGATGGCGCTTGCGTTTTCATTTCCGTCCATTTCGTCACAGTCTAGCGGCAGTCAAGTTTGCGGCGTACTAAAGATAACAGAGTGGTAAAAGCAAAGAGTTT
The DNA here is from genome assembly GCA_029207805.1 of Tribolium confusum. NCBI lineage: Eukaryota > Metazoa > Arthropoda > Insecta > Coleoptera > Tenebrionidae > Tribolium > Tribolium confusum. The sequence goes on from JALGAY010000004.1 coordinate 8,227,061, forward strand.
GTTCACCCGAAATGCTAGCGCATGCATCGAGTAAAATGTTTAAGAATTCCCCGAAAATCCTTAAGAAATCTCCTAAAAGTCCTTGGAAATCCCTATAAATCCTATGTAAATTACCAGAAATACTCAAATTTAAAAGAAATCTTACAAAATCCTCTTAAAAATATGAGAATTTATAGAAAATCAAATCAAATCGCTTTTCAATTTTAAGACACAAAAATTTACAGCAAAAAATTATTTATAAAAAAAACAGATTTTCAGATGGCGCTTGCGTTTCCATTTCCGTCCATTTCGTCAAAGTCTAACAGCAGATAAGTTTGCGGCGTACTAAGGATAACAGAGTGGTAAAAGCAAAGAGTTTGGTCACCTGAAATGCTAGCGCATGTATCAAATAAAATGTTTAGGAATCTCCCGGAAATCCTTAAGAAATCTCTTAAAAGTCCTTGGAAATTTTTGGAAATCTCATGTAAATTACCAAAAATACTAAAATTTTAAAAAAATCCTACGAAATCCACTTAAAAAAATAAGAATTCATAGAAAACCCTGCTCCTTCTACACTAGAAATCCTTATGTGTCCACCCCTTAGGTAAAAGTCATGTTTATAAACAGAAGTATTTTTAACAAATCTTGAGCTTCTGACACCTTATTGAAACAAAAGATAAGACAAAGAATCTTAAAATTTCATTAAATGAAGATTAAAAACCTTAGAATAGACGTTAAGCAGCTTCCAACTCAACGCGTCGACACACAAAAAACAAAAAAGCCTATAAAATACCTGAAGAATTTGTTTATAACGACCGATATCTAATTGCCAATTTAAGAACAGATAAAAAACAAATAAGAAACGCAGCTAAATCTGCTCCAAAATTTGGCTAAAGATAAAAAACTTTAAAAATCACTTTTGGTGGTCAAGAGCCAAAATCGCGGAGCGATTTTCCGAAATTTTTATTTGCGATAAAAATAGCTATTTTTGTACAAATTTCGATAATAAAACTCAGAAGATGGAATTATCCGATATCCAATTTCTATTTTCACAAGAAGAGCAATAAGAATAACACTAATTTTTGCTCTCAAAATTGTGTGAAGACACAAAACGTTATATAAACGGTACGTTAAATTAAGAATTTTCTGAAGCTCGCAGCTTCCACAACGATAAATCTTCTTGCGTTAAATTAAACACTTCTTAGCGGAATAAGGAAAATGCTGCTACATAACGCAAAAATCTGCCATTTCGTAGCACAAATGCGAAAAATAAAATTTTTAAGTGACTAAAATTCTTACCCCAAGACTCTGAAGGCCGGAAACGTCAAACAAACTGTTACTTTTCGTTAAAGCATCCTCCTCTAGATGTGATAAATTCTTCGTGTCTTTATATTTATTTAAAGCAACTTGTGATTTAGATCTAGTGACTGGTTTAGTAGGTACCCATGTTGGTTCCCTTGAAAACGATTCTGAGCGAAAAACTAGACTTTTCGGTTCGGGAGGTTTAAAAAACTTATATTCCTCATCTCTACTTTTCCTGAACGAAATATTCTCCATAGACCTCCCGACAAAACTCTTCTCTAAAGTCGGTTCAGCATAAGAGTTCCTCTTGCTACTCCTATCAGAGTTACTCCTCACTGTATCATCCTCAAAAATATCCAGCTTCTTCTTAGGATTATCATACGTCGTGATTTTAAAATTAGGCAACGTGCTCGTCGATATCACTTTTTTTGGACTAGATCTCTTCACTTCGTTATACGTATCTTCAAAATTTTGTAAAGTACTCGAAAACGTTTCGTTTTTCTCTTCGGACATCTTCAAACTAGTTGCCAATTCTCGATTGTATACTAGCGATTTTCGTTTTTCGAGATTCTCCAATGAGAGCTTATTTAAGATGGGTTTCTCTTCTTCGCTCACCATACTAGTGACGTCACTTGCAGTCTCTTTCTCTGATTGGTCTTTAACCGTTTTGAGCTTTTCAAAAAGTTTCGGGGAGGTTACAACCGAATCTGCGGTTGAATCTGGAACAGTGTCAGTGAACGCGACAGGACTTGAATCGCGGAACGCTTTAGGGGGTGAGGGGAGTTGGTACTGCCAGTCCGTTTCCAGTTCTGAGTCTTTTGTTTCAACAGCGACTGGAATTGAAGTCTCCTCTACTTCTTTTGACTTTTGCTCGGGCAGTGATTGAATAGAGAGGAGACTGTCAGGGGGATGGGAAGTATTTGCTGTCGAAGCAATGGATTCTACAAAAAAAACAATTATAATTAATAAAAAAATCGAGTAACTAGACTAGAAATGTCTTCATTCAGAGCATTGTAAATTCAACCACGCAATAACATAACAATAGATAATGTCACAAGTTTGACAAGCTAATGCCACACTTTGTTAACTAAATCAAAGTTTCTACATCAGAGAGGGTAGTTTAATTCAAATAGGAAATAAAAAACTAAAATAATTAAATAGCGACCAAATTTAAAATCACTTCCAAAAAATATTTTACTCACAGTATAAGTAGTCAAATATTGTCATAAATGACATATAAAGTGACATAAAGGGCTGTCCATTGGCTAATACAATAGTTTACTATCAGTTTGTTATTTGAGACTATAAAAAATTAGTAAAATGCCGCCTCCGTTTCTTAATATTTCGGAAAAAAATCGTTTTTAAATTAAAATTAGTACAAATACCTCTGCCTTATAAAATTAGTAAAATATCGCCTCTGGCTACTAAAATTACCAAATCAATGAGTGAAATACATAAAAATTTAGCAAATGCCTTTGCTTGATTAAAACAAGACAAACCTATGCAATTAGCATTGGCTAAAAGGAGATAACTAGCTAGTAAAAGCTTGTGCTACTCTTTATGCATATTACTCATTGTCTTTATTGATTTAAAAATTAATAAAAAAATAAAAATTTCGACTCCGACTTCTGAAACTTGTAAAATTACGTCTTCGGATTGCTAAATTATTAAAATTTGCCTTCAACTCTCAATATTAAAATAAAATGAGACTCTTAAATTAGTAAAATGTTCCAATACATATTTAAAAAATGCTGTCTTTAAATTTATTAATTTAAATATTAGTGTCAAAATTCAATTGTACCTCTCTGTAAAAAAATTAATTTCAGCTACTAAAATTAGTAAAAGATCGTTTCCGAATTTGAAAATTACAAAAACAACACTTTCTAGGTTCTGAAGTAAATAAAATTGCGTCTACGCATTTTAAAATTAGTAAATTGTCGCCTCCGGCTCCCAATATTAAAAAAATGTTGCTTTTGTATTTATTAAGCTTAAGATGAAAAACAGAGGGTGTGTGTTTGCTTTTGCAACCACACACTCATCTGATCTTCGGCCTTTGTGCAGATTCTGTTATATTTATATTGAATTTTATGTATCTTTTTATTTGCACAATAAAGACCTTTATTATTATTATTATTATTATTATTATTATTAATTTAGAAATTTGTAAAAAATAGTCGTATTAATCTTTGGTTTATGAATTTAGTAAAATGACGCCTTCAGCTTCTACAATTACTAAAATTGTATCCAGATCTTAAATTTTATAATACAATTTTCATCAAAAGGTCACAAGTTGACATAAATTATCCCTCCTCTATAAAAAAATTTCTTTGAATTTGAAGATCGTGTCTAGTTTATAAAATTAATAAAATTACCTCTGATGAGCATCAAATTTAGTATAATAACACCTCTAGCATCTTACATGCTATAAAAAATGTTGCTTATTAAATTACTAATTCAAGAATTAGTAAAAAATTATTTTTAGCTTTTATAAAATTAGTTATATAACGTCTTCAGTTTCTAAAATTAGTAAAAATATTGTCTTTACCTTTTAAATAAGTTAAATATCGACCCCAATAGTCAAAAAACGTCCCCATTTTATTTAGAAATTAGTAAATTACAGCCTCCGGCTTCTAAACCAACATAAATTACTGTTGTACAATATATGTCTTTATTAAATGTTTCTAATTCTTGCAATTAGTAAAATTAGCCATTTTTTGACTTTAGATGTCAAAGATAACATTTTGTTAATATTAAAACTCGAAAATAATATTTTTTACTAATTTTTAAATTAATAAATAAAACAACAAACAGCTTTTGCAACTTATTTTTCGATATTACGAGTCAGTTTACTAGTTTTAAAGTTTGGAGTATTAATTTTGCTAATTTTAGAAGCACACGATGTTTCTTATCAATTTTTAAATTAATAAAAATTTGTAAAAAATACTTGCGGCTTCTAAATTAGCAAAATATCGCCTCAGGCCACCTAATATTAGACAATATTAGGTCGCTCCAGCTTCTAAAATTAGTAAAATCCTGTCTACAGATTTTAAAATCTGTATTTGAAGTCTCTTTTCGCCTCCGACTCCAAAGATAGAAACTGTTTTTATGTTATTATAATTAATTAATTTAAAAATTAGTACAAAATTTCACTTCGGCAAAAATTAGTAAAATGACGCCTCTGCTTTTTAATATTGCAAAAACAAAACAATGTCGCTTCTATCTTTATTAATTTAAATGTTTATAAGGAATATGATGTCGTATAGATTCTGAAATTAGCAAAATTACATCTAAAGAGCTTTAAATTTAGTAGAATGTCGCCTCTGACTCTACATATAAAAAAATTGTTTTTGTTATTATTAATTTAAAGATCAGGAAAAAAAAATCTTTCCCGACCCCTAATGTAGAAAAAAATGTCGTCTTTAAAATTTATTTACAAATTAATAAAAAAATTGGTATTATTCCCCTCCTCTAAAATTAGTAAATTACACGCTCCGGTTTCAAAATCTAGAAAAAAATATGTCATATATGTCTTTATTAAAACTCTCGGGTTTAGAAAATTAGTAATATTAACCGCTAGAAGTCAAAAGCAATATTTTACAAATTTTATAAGCCGAAAGTAATATTTTTTACAAATTTCTAAATTAATAAACACAACTACAGTTTGCAACTTCTTTTTCGATATTACGAGTCAGTTTACTAGTTTTGAAGTGTGAAAAGCTAATATTAAACGCACATGAGGCTTCTTATCAATCTTGAAATTAGTAAAAAATATTTTCGGCTTCTAAAATTTGCAAAATATGGGCTCCCAAACCCCCTATATTAGATAAACATAACTCTTTTGTATGTATTTGATTTAAAATTTGCTAAAAAATATTATTTCTGCTTCTTAAATTAGTGAAAAACAACATCAAAATCGCCATTTACTATAAGATAGGGTAAAAAGTATGAATGGTTATTAGTAGAGCTGGGCGATACCTGGTTTTAGGTATGGGGTCGAGCCAAAGTATCGAGGTATCGCAAGTATCGAGGTATCGGAGGTATCGAGGTATCGGAAGTATCGAGGTATCGGAAGTATCGTGGTATCGGAAGTATCGGGTGTCGATAAATAAATATCGCATCAAATAGCTTGTGAATTTGTTTGTTTTCATCAAAATAGCTTGTGTTTCCAACATCCAAAGCACTCTGAATAGGATATTCATTTATAGCCACTCTTTATCAAGGTATCGCAGGTATCGAAGTATCAGAGATATCGGAAGTATCGGAGGTATTGGGGTATCGGATTTTCAAAGTATCCTCTGTTTATCCTCCGATACCTCAATACCTGATTGCAGTCGGTGTACGATACCTGAGCAGGTATCGATACCTTCTGTAAGTATCGAAACTATTCCCAGCCCTAGTTATTAGACTTTGAGCTGGTTAGCCCATGTTATGTTACAGATGTAGATCAGAACCATTTCAATTCTGCTAGAAAAAAGCTGGTGGAGTTTCTGATTTTACAAAAATTCTACAGAATTTTTCTTTATTAAATCAAGGACCTTATGTAATTTTATCATTAAGAATTGTTTCGTTATGTTTTCTGACAGTTTGTGTGTGGCTAAAATTACGCTCTGAATGGAAAAAATCTAGTCAATAAAATTGCGCTTTTAAAGCACACGCAATTTCTAGTGCTTCAAATGCATAATATAGTGTATCATAGGCTATTTTTTATTACACCTACAGACACCGTCAACAATTATGTGCTAATCCCGCTTTTTACACTTTTTATTTCAACAAGAACTCTGCAGGTATAATAAAAATAAACTTTTATTAATAGCAGTGCAATTAGTAACATGCCTGTGTCAGAAGTATCCCCAAGCACCCAACCGTTTTTCCCACCATTCGAATTCAAAGAAATCTCATCCAGTTCTTCAACATTCCCCCATTTTTTCATATTGGTACCAGTGAAACCCGGCAAACTGCTTACACTTCGCAAACTACCAACAGATGGGTTTTTCCTTAAACTCTCCAACTCGTGCATTCCATGTAACTGGTTTAATATCTCACTCTTCTTCCTGGAATTCTTCGATAATGACCCACTGAACATTTCAACATCCAAACCATCAATTTCATCAACGAAATCAAACGCATTCAGTGCCGAAGATACCGAAGTTGGAGTCGATAGACCACTCGAATTATTATTGTTCTCTTCATCCAGCAATGAAGCCCCAATTTGAAATCCTCGCTTTCGGGTATAAGAATCAAAAATCGATTTCGAATAACGATCTTTTTTCGGAGTTTTCGGATGCAACGCGACTATTTCAGGTTTCGATTTTTCCTCACTTTTGAAAAAACTAGCAAAGCCTTCTTTTTGCAACTGAGCTAGTTCTGAAACTTTATTCTTTAAATCTTTATCTAAGCTAGAGACCTTTGTTTCTTCTGCTTCATTAAGCAGCCCAGATTTCTTTCCATCTTCAACTGCTTCAGCATTATTTTCATTTGACAGTGTTTGGTCTATGTTCTCTTTAACAGTTTCTTCCACATTCTTCTCTTCCCTAGCCGTATCTGTGTTATCTTCAACTGCTTCTCTTCTATTACCTTCAACAGTTTCTACTCCAACAGCGATATCTTTGGTATCTTCAAATGCTTCTCTTTTGTTACCTTTGACAGTTTCTTCTTGACCAGTGAGATCTTTGGTATATTCAACTGCTTCTCTTTTATTATCAGTGGTGGTTCTTTTTTCCTCAGCGATATCTTTGTTATCTTCAACTGTTTCTCTTTTATTTTCCTTGACAGCTCCTATAATAACACTTTCTTCTCTAGTAGTATCTTTGGTATCTTCAACCTCTTCTATTTTATTTTCTTTGACACTTCTCTCAACATTGTTTTCTTCCCGAGATGTATCTTTCTTATCTTCAACCGGTTCTCTTTTTTCTTCCATGACATTCTCTTCTTCAATTTTGTTTTCTTCAATCATTTCGTCTTTGTTTTCTTTAATGGGTTCGTTAAGTGAGATGGTGCTACGCGGTCGCGGCGAAGGTGTAATTTTGTTTCGAGTTCTGGGTTTTGGTATGGGATTAGTGTTAACTACAAGCCTGTCTTGCCCATTACCATTTGTATCTACCATGCAAAATACAAGGAGGCTATTTAGAGAGACCAACACCAATACAAGCTGAGCTATTCTGACTACGATATTTCATAAAAACTCCTGTGCTTTTGCACTGACAATATTATTTAATTTGGCAATAAAATGGTTCCATTTATCGTCATCAGAAGAGCAAATTTTAGGACTTCTAGCAAACTTACCTGTTTGAGCTACTATACAAGGTTGACTAGCAACTACTGGACTAGGTTCTTGGTGTTTTGAGTCAGGTTTTAATACTGGTGGTGGTGGTGGAGGAGGTGCAGATTTCTTCTTACGACCTAAAAACAAAAAAACAAATCTTCAAATTCTCAGAAGAAGATTATACTCACTTGGAACAGCTAAACTAGATGTAGATTTTGACTGAGTACTCATTTTACTTAAATTACTAGTACTGTAACTGTGTACTCCTGATAATTCTTTCGCACTTTCCTCACTAATCATTGTTGATTTCGGCCTTCTTGGAAGCGAAGTGTTGCAATTATCGCTCAAGACTGAAGCTTCATGGTACCCTGAACTGTCACTACTATTCCTTGAATGGCAAATAGTTAAACCGTTTTCTTTTGGTTTTTCTTGAGGCGGTTTAGGTGCAGGTCTTCGTTTCCTTTGGGGCGGTTTAGGCCGCTCTGGAAGTTCTTGTGGTGGAGTTATAATCTGTTGGACTCCTGGTGGTGTCACCGATCGGGAATCTTCGCTGTGAGTCGGCGAAATCGAACGGTTTTCACTCGATAACGAGCCGGTACTCTATGAAAATTTTCACGTGATTGGTTCTAACTAGAAAAGTAGACTTACCGATTTTCCTCTGCGGAAGATTAAATTGAAGACTCCACCACCAGTTTTGGTGTGCATCTGTTTGCGTTCTTCTTCTTTTCGAAGAACCATTATATCGCCAGTTGAGAAGGTTTGGTTGAGACTTCCGGTACCTTTTTGGACGAGGTAAATCTCAGTTATTGCGTAGTCACTGAGAGTTAGTTTGGGATCCAAAATCTCATCCAAGTTACCTTTAATAGAACAATGTAACTACTACAAACTTACTTAAAATCATAAAATAAATATATTACAAGATAAACAATGTATAAATTCTTTTCGTAATTAGAACAATAAAGGACTTGTTTATCTCGAGATAAGTTATCTTATAAATTACCTGGATGTCGGAATTCATATTTGATAGGATCTAGATTTTTTTCTTCACAAACTTTTTTCATAATATGTTCAAGATGAATACTTTGACCAACTCTTGTGACAAAAAGTTGGTTTCTTGGTAAGTGAACTTTAAGTCTGAAGGTACTTTCAAAAGGTTGATGTCCTGGTGGGATATTTTTGGGTATTGAGATATTTCTTGCTTTGGGAACTACTCTGATATGTTGAGTATCAAGTGTTCCAATTGGAGTATTTGGTTTGTAGGGTAAGACACTATCGCTGTGTTCTTTCGAGGGTGCCATCCCAAGTACCTGAAGGGTGTACCCTGAGAGTTGAAGATGATTGTTTGTGGTGATTTGTACCAGAAGATCCATCATGGGAGTACTGAAAGTTTGTGTGTGGATTTTTGTTTTGTCTTTCATTGGTTTTACCTTCTTTCGACCGACATTTTGACTGATCTGCCGGTTGGAAGATGTACCGTAAGATCCATAGCCCCTGCCAGCATGTCAGGCGGTGTATCTTCGGTGATTTGAAGCATAGTTGCTGCGCCACCGGCCGATCTGGAATTCGATAAAAATCGCTAATGAAGATCAACCGGTTTCGGAGGAATTTGTCCGAAAATGGTTGGATAAACGGACAAATAGAAAGTTTTATGAGATTAGTCATAAATAATAACGCATTGTATTGTGATTAGTGGTTCAATGAACTGTTGGAAATTAAATTAGGTGGGTGTCGTAATCGAGAATGTGTGTCAGGATTCAGGTTCCTCATTTACAGAAAGTCAGATCTAGAAACTTGTTATCTGTGAATTACCTTCTGTAAATAAGAACCTGTTTGGTAGACTGTCGCGTGTCACTTGCAGATAACCTTGGGTTGGCTTTACAATTACTTAAAGATGCTTATAGAGTATAGACAACTGCCACGCCTTGACTTCCAGAAGGTTTAAGCGCATCAAGACTTAATCGCGACCAAAAAGGTTCAATCAAGTATTTCACAGCTCGGGAATTCGCAACCGTTTAATAAGAATGCGGTTACACTCTGACGTAACCAAAGCGAAGACGATTATTGCCAATTTTATTACCGAAGTGATATTTTCGTTTCTTTTAATTTGATAAAAATGTCAAGGTTTTGCAAGAAATCAGAAATCGGTTTGACAAATTTTTACTCAAGTCGATTGTAATACGCCAATTATCACGCCAATACAAAATGGACCTTCAAACGAGGAGAGAAATTTTCTCTACTTGCATTAGCATTTCACAAGTTCTTTGTACGCAAATTTATTTGCTCTAAAAATTTGAAAAGTATCGACAAAAAATTAGATCTAACTGTAAGCCGTTTTGGATTTTGAAGATAAATATATTTTTGAGCATCCTTTATTACTTATCTATGTAAGATTAAAACCACGTTTTGTGGCAAAAACAGAACCTAATACTGTTCTAAAAACTGCTTGTCATTGTTAAGTAAATCATGACTATTCATGAATACCACGAGAGGAAAGTATTTACTTTTCAAATTTATTCTAATTAATATCTAAATCTGAAATTAAATAAGAAAATCACTGAAATCAGTGGAGTTACAATCGCCAAGGTTTGATAATCAATTCTACTGCAATTATGAATTATGTCAGATCAGGATTTTCGAGGTCGCTAATCACTGATTATGATTTTCCAGTGCAAATTGTAAAATTTAAAATGGCAAATCCGCTAAGACAAACTAAATAAATACGCTGAAATACATTGGTAAAAAAAATTACATGAAAGTAAACAAAGAGTTTCGCAATACGAGCTAAACTAATTAAATTATAACATTTAAAGTAAAGGGTTTTTCAATAAGGATGGGTCGATGTTAAAATGGAATAAAACAAGCTGTGTGTGAGGTATTAAAAAAATCTGTTTTTATATCAAAGGTCCATGAATGCCTTTATTTGTGGAATATAACATCGTACAAATGTCCGCCGCGGCTTCTAACTGTGGCACAGATCCGAGTGGACCAATCTTGAATGACTCTGTCGCATAGATCGGGCTGAATTTGAGCGATGGCATTGATTATGTTGACTTTAAGAGCATCGGTCGATTGCGGCTGATTGGTATAGACCTGCGATTTGAGAAAACCCCACAAGAAAAAATCTAGCGGGGTCAAATCGCACGATCTTGGTGGCCAAATCACGTTACCTTTGCAAGAAATATTCTTCTAAACGGTTCGAAGCCCAGTCAGCGAACAAACGGCGTTGTCTATGGTCATTAACTTTAAGCTCCTGAGTCAATTGGATTTTGTATGGGTGTAATCCCAAATCCCGACGCAAAATTCGCCAAACTGATGTCTGCGAAAGGCCGAGTTCTTGTGCACGAGCAAGAATTGACTGCCTCGGGATTTGCTGTACACTTTCACGTACGGCAGCAATATTTTCGGCCGATCTAGCATTTCTTTGACGACGGGGTGTTGACTGATTGTTTACCGAACCCGTTGTTTCAAATTTGGTCACCAAACAATGAAGAGTCGATTTTGAAAGGTGGTTTCCATAAAATGGGCACAACGAGCGCAATGTTCGAACTAACGAACAGTCATTTTGATAATAAAGTTTTATCATTTGAACGTGTTGCTCAATTGTGTAATTTGCCATGGTAATTTGGCGCATCAGTGACTGAACAATAAACACCAGATTACACAGACACTACCAAAAAAACATGGCCGCCACAAGGTGCCAACATCAACCCATCCTTATTGAAAAACCCTTTATTTGCGATTGTTTAGTGAAATATTTAAAAAATTATCGAATACAGCGACTGTGAAGATGAGCTTTTACTGTGTAAGTTTAGTTTAGTAAAACCGGTATTTGGGACCGTTTTTCTCACTTTTGTTTACAAATAGTAACTTAACCTTTTTAGAGTAAAAAAAATGTTATTTAGCGCAAAATAGCTTTACATACAACTGTAACAGATTTATTTTACGTTAGGCAAATAGAGCTTCATTTAGACACAGAATTGTGAATTAACTGTTTGTTTCAACCTTTAAGAATTATAAATTATTATTTCTATTTAAAATATTGTGAAAAAAACATGTTGTAAAACTAAATTTTATGATTTTTGTTTTTGGAAAAAATTCTGTAGTGTCTTAAAACGGACTTTTTAACTTAAACTTTCAAAAATGCTAATCATTCAGACAATAAAGACTATTTTGTACCACAATCTGTTAAAAGTTAAAAATTAACGGTTTCTTTATTTTTTTAACCAAAATTGTTATTTTCTAAAATGTTATTTTAGAAGACTTCTGTTAGATAGTAACTTGTCCTGCATTGTTAATTTTAACAAATTCGGCTACTAATTTCTTAATAGAATTGCTAAAATAAAATTCTTAAGTTACCCGTTATTTTTAACAAAATATTACAAAACAGGCTTCATTATTGAACAAAAATAACAAGAAACTAGATCACTGAACACTATGGAAATAAAAAAATTCAGAATCTCTATATAAACATAATCACAACAAATTGAATCAAATTATGTAAATGTCGCTGATTGGAAACGTGATTTTGTGAAATATTTTGATTTTTATGCTCAACCATATTAGATCCGCCATTTAAAAGTATTCAGATTTCAGGCTAGAATCGTAATCAGCCAAAACCTTTCTATATAAGTACTCAATTGGAAGTAATGTTGCCAAATATTTTCCGTAGATTCACGCTACAATTTATTTCCTCCAAAAATTCTTATTAACAAATCCAAAAATGGTTCAGCGGTTCATTTTTTTTTAAATAGTACCAGAAGAACAAGAAAAACTTTGCAAAAATAGTTCGAAAAAAGACATTAATTCTGGAAGTTAAAACAGAATAGAAAACTGGAAGCAAAACAAATTATGAATGATAAGAAGAAGGTCACAATCTTTCTGTTGACACTAAACTAGCTCTGAAGCTGTTGCAAGACATATGTTGAAAGAGGACCAAAACAACTACCTACCAAGCTTGTCTGATCTTGGCTTTATAGGGTGGGCCAAAAAAATCAACTATTTTTTTTTTAACTTCCGACACTGAAAAATTGGTTCCTAGGCACTTTTTCAAGATGAGCTCTTAATTTTAATTAACTCTTACCGTTTAGAAGATATCAGAGGTCAAAGTTTGAAGAATTTAGCAAAAATTTCTTTTTCACTTCTAAATTTTAAAACTCGTGGATAACTAAATATTATAAAGTGCACTACATACGGTTTTGTAGGAAATTAAACGCTCTACAAAAAAATCGTTTGTGGTTATAATCGATTAAATCAATTAATTAAAAAAAATTGGGGATTTAATATCAAATTTTGGTTTTTAAAATGCGAATATCTTCTAAATGGTTAGAATAATCAATTAACCACAAAAGACTTTTTTTATAGAGCGTTTAATTTCCTACAAGGCTATATGTTGCACATTTTATAATATCTATTTATCTCTGAGTTATAAAATTTAGAAGTAGAAAAGGAATTTTTGTTAAATTCTTTAAACTTTGACCTCCGATATCTTCTAAATGGTAAAAGATATAAAAAAATTGTAACTTTCTTGTAGAGCGTTTAATTTCCTACAAAAAATGTAAATACAAATTTTTTGTATAATCAAGCAATAACGAGATATGGATTTTCCATATGGAACTAAAAAAATTTGTAAAACTGCGATGAGGGAGTCTTGCCTATTAAAATTAAGAGCTCATCTTGAAACAGCATTTTTTAGAAGTGCCTAGCAATCACTTTTTAAGTGTCGGAATTAAAAAAAATAATCGATTTTTTTGGCCCACCCTAGGCTTTATATAAGCGAGTGTTAAATTCTTAAGAGTAGTTCGACTTAGCGAAACAAACCGATTATTATTCCACGCGGATCTCTGTTACGTTTTTGAGTTGTTTAATATCAGAAACGTCAAAGCGCCATTTTACTATTTATTTTCATTTAAGACTTTTGTGCTTTTTGACGGTTTTTCCTAACTTGCATAAAAATGTGATTTTTCATAAAAAATGTTTCAATTTTTTCGCGTTTGGTTCGCCACTGGGTGACTAAAATTATACTATTCTTATTGTAACGGTTGCTAACTACATTTCTAGCACAAACACGGAATTTTTAGCTTATTTTATTTTATAACAGAATTTTGCAGTTCTTAAGTGAGAGGCTGTAATCTGAAATCACTGACAGCAGTGACAGTTTAGCATTTCTCGGTATTCAAACTGTGTTTTCGTGTTTATCTTTTTGGATTATTTGTATCAACAAGCGCCGCAACCGTTTCAATTTTAAAGCTAAAATAATCGTCTATTTTTATTTGTTTAATTAAACTGCACATGAGACAAAGCATCTCTTGTGAAATAATGATTACTTTCAGGAACACAACAATACATTAGACTTTTATTATAATACATGTGTTTGAAATTTTCTCCGCCAGGAGCGTTATGGTTGTCCCATTACGTATAAATATGATTACAGTCTTCCGTTTATTGAAATTAGTTCTTAATATTTTTTAAATTATGATTATAACAAAATAAAAATCAAATTTTGCTCTAGGTATGGTAAATTTAATTTTTTCTATTTCGACATATTCCATAAACATTGAGAAATATACCTGATAAATCTGCAAACATTGTAAGCAAGATAAAAAAAAAGAATGCACCACAAAGACGCATATATTAAAACAAATATACAGGTATTAACGCAAAATTGTGCGTCAAAATTACATTAAAAAGTTATTAGTAAACTTACATCAAATATAGTTTGTTAATAAAAGAAATAAGAAATAAGTTACAAAGAGTAAATACAAAAAAGAAAGCTTAACTAAACAAAGCAAAATAGCATTCTGTCAAAAACTACCCTAGAACTAATAGTACGGCCTTTTCGAAACTCCCTATATGTAATCGACTTACCACCATCACCGAATATCGCATCGTTGTTAAGTAATTACAAGGTTTTCATAAATGATTGTAAGGACGTAGGCGACTCTGAAAATAATCAAAAATATTCTGTCTTTTAAAGACAAAGACTCTAGCTATTATTATAATTATTATTAGACAAATGAGTAACTCCAGAAACCATTTTCCAATGTTCCGTTGCGTAAATTGGACATTACAATGAATATTCGTGATATCAAAAATCTCTACAGCAACCTAAGTTGTTACAATCATTTATAAAAACCCTGTATAACCAGGCCTCGACAAAAGCGAGCACTTTGCATTGGCGTGATTTAAACGCAGTCCAATAGAGAGTCACTCACTCAATCAGTAGGTACTTGCCTATTTTTAACTATAAAAGATTCTCTCATTTAGGAAATAATTTTAGGTTCATTTGGAGCATAGCCGCTACTGACTTCCGAGCGGTTGGCGTATGATCGTGTAGATCAGTTGAATAAATAACATGCAGTCCTCTGGATTACACCGATTAATTACCTGGACATCTGTCCAAGTAACTCGCTCGGACCTAAGCCTACTTATAACCTTTTAAAATGTTATTTTTTTTTTTATTTTTGGACACATTTCCTGGATGTGTCTGAAACTATAAATCAGATCTTAATCAAAAGATCTCTCTATTTGTCTATCTTGTGTACCTTTTTCAAAAAAATTTTAAATCATAGTTTATCTACCAGATAAATTATAAAAAATAATAAAAATAACACTGGTCAACATAACTTTTTTTTAATGTCTAATACGTGCCTTTTACGTTCTTTTAAAGCAAATTTTCAAAATGTACTTAAAAATTAGAAATATATTAAATTTTACTGTATTTAAGTGTATTTTTTTATTACTACAAAATAAAAAAGAAAAATTATGCTAACTGAAATGCTCAAACATGTCTGAGTCTGATTTCCATCTTACAATCTCCAAAACAGTGCCCTGCAAAAGTGGGCTGACTTTTTAAGACCCTTCTATAAACCATAGAATAGCCATTGTTCAGATTATGGAGAGGTAAATCACCGTAAGAATGGCTTGAATTATGACAGGTCCCCCCGCCAAATATTTGCGTGCAATTACATCTCCATAAACTAACAATGGCTATTCGTTAGTTTATAGAAAGACCTTAAAAAGTCAGCCCACTTTTAGGTATTTTGAGTATACCACCTCTCCTGGATCTTGGGATGGATGAGTGCGCTGGGCAGTGACAGAGACATTGATCAACGTCAACGATTCCCATTCTGTGAAAATATTTGTTTAGACGACAATGTGTAGTCCAAATACCCATCAGCTTCCAGAGGTTATCTCGGGACAGCCAGCAGAATTTGGCAATTTTTTTTTTGCAAGAAATTTTTCAAAATTTTTTTATAAAGTCATTAAACTGATTTCTAAGACTAAGAAGTAGTCGGCAGGTGGTAACCATAGTTTGATTCATTTTTTATAAAGCGGCAAACAAGCTACATCTAATGAGATCTGAACTTAATCATATCAAGACTTACTAAACGAGTAAAAAATGTCGTAATGTCTGTTATTTTCATTTTCTTCCTTTTTTTGTAAATCTGAATTTTTTTGAAAATTTCCACCGCATTCTATATTTACATAATATGTAAAAGTTCAGGTTTATTTCAATTTTATGTAGTTACTTAATATGTTAATTAGTTTTTGATTAATTATTTCACTCGTTTCAACTAATCGGAACACACTTTTTGCTAACGAGATTGATTACTTCATTTTTTGAATTCTATGAGCGACTCTGTAATTGGATTTGAGTGCAAAAAAAACGACATTCTTCAATAGTTTATTTAAATTTGTAACAATCCACCCAGTTCCCTCCAATTTATAAAATAAATGATTTCCTCATCCCAATTGTACTCAATTGAGTTAACAATAGCATTTCACTTTCTTCATTTGAAGACAAGGAAATTACTTCCATCTTATTTAACCACGTATTGAAGCGGACAAAAAGGCCAAAAGTGCGGTAAATTTAGCCAACTTTCCCCAAAAAAAGTCTCCTAGCGTAACCAACAAATCTCTCCAAACATCGAGTATCACTCACTTAACATAAATTAGCAAGTAAACGACCGAAAGTGTGCATTTGCAAATTTTTGTGTTTAGAGCAATGTGGGCGACGGTACCGCGGCCTTGTAGGTCAGGACTTATTCTCAAGACCGTCGCAGGTGGAAAGACGAAGAGGAAAACGCGTTCGGTTCCGTTAGTGAATCCCCTGAGGCGAGATCTACATTCTCTTGGATTTCTTCCGCCATTGCAGCCTCTCACACGCCATTTACATGTGTGTTGCTTTATATAACCGAAATTACTCAATTGTTAATTGGAAAAAATCGTGCTGAAATGACCCAGGAGGAGTCATCGGCCGTTACAGAGCTTGCTTGGCTTCGGACAATTCGAGGCTTTTTTCCTGGTTTCTGTACGATTAAAAACATTGATAGGAATATTTACAGTTAGGCTGTGTGTAATTTTTTATTGAAATAACACGAACACCTGAGGTTTGAACATATCAATAATTATCGGAGCTTGGAACGTGCTTGGAGCTACAAGAGGAATTAGAGCATTAAGTGGAACAAGAATTGTCATTTTGGAAAATTCAGCGAAATTTGTATGACCTCGCATGGTCAAGATATTGCGAGAATTTCCGGTTGATTTTCAAAGGGGAGATAACGGGACTGATTCGCACGGGAATTGAAAGGAAAAGGGGTATTTCAAGATTTCTAAATGAGGAAATGAGATAAACGATCGTCCTATTGCCCTGAAATTTCTTTCACAATAAATTTTTATTTCACAAATTGATTTACAAGGCTTTGTTTCAAATTGTTCCACAATAAAATCGTAAAAGACAAAACGTTTTCTAAAGCTGGAATTGTTTGGAGAGAACACTTTCCCAAGAGAATTATCAATTCTCCACATTTTTCTTTTCATTGCATTCAAAAGAGACAACTTCAAATGCATAACACAACTCTTCCAAAACTCCAACTCTTATCTGATATTTTATTTCATGAAAATTTTGCCTGTAACAGATAACAATTTACAGTGCTACATTAATTTAAAACACGCGCGCAGCAGTGTTATATTAATAACTAAAGGTTGTAAAATAAAATTTGTATTAAACTTTTTGGCAGACGGCTTTATTAAAATCTCATAAATTATTAATTCATTCACTAAAATAATGTCACGTTTTTACTGTCGAGCGCTGTAAAATAGTTAACACACACGATTTATAAACTTTTTAGCTGATGACAATTTTTTTTAATTAATCGTCAAAAACAAGTGTTTGTTACTATGGTTACAACGCTATAATGACTGTTATCATCTCAAATTCTCATAACGTCATTCTTATAACGTTGTTGTATATAGTGTGACCCAAATCTTTCGCCATCGAATTACCATTGTCTGTCAAAACGTAGGGCTTTGATATATTGCTACAATTACTGATAAAATCATGACCAAATTTGGCAAAATGCCCAGTTGAGGAACAAATAATAATACTTTAAAGTTTTAGGCAAGTTCACCTGAAAAATTAAATACTAATTTAAAATAAAAATCTTGACGACGTTTGTAAGATTTTCAATGAAAAAGATTATTTCATTATTAATTTGTTCAGAATCCATCCAAACCTAATGTTTTGACAGACAAAAGTAACTCAATGACGAAAGGTTTGGGCCACTCGTTATAATATACCATTTTATTGTTTTTTAAATAAGAAACACCTAAAGAAATATCATTATACAATAAAATTCATAACGAGTGATTGTAGAAAACGCACTTCTGTATTTTCTTTGGTTCTCTTTTTTATTTTTTGTATTTTTTTTTCTTTCATTAAAAGTGGAGAACTTCTAAATTGTATTTCTTTTTAAATAAAATTATGTATCTATTTAGTTATTTGAATGCCAAAGCAGCAAATTGATTCCTTAAGGTACAGAGAATAAAATTTAAAATTAAAGTATACATAACTTTTTTTTAAGCCGTAATGAACGGCTCAAAACAGTAATTCGTGTAATTTGCGGCCGATACTAGAAACAACAACTGTAAAAACAAATTTTACAGTTAAAATATACATATGTGCAGTAAAAAAGTAAAAATAAATTAAATTTTGTTTAATAAAATACAGAATTGAATCAAATAAAAGCCGACTATATCAACATAACGGGCAGTAAAGCTAATTTATTGCCCCGAATTGTCACTTGCAGCTGCCATCTAATTTTTTAAGTAGACTTTTGAAAATTTACGTGCTAGTTTTCAGCGGTAAAAAATGAAATAAAAAATAGAATAACCACTAATATAAAAAGCAGCAGAAATAATACTAGGGCCAGTAATATACTTTTTATCCTACTCGACTTCAAAGTTATTAATTTTAACCTCTTGACAGGTCAGAAAATCGCTCTTGTTTCCCTAGGGAAACAAGCATGTCGCAATTTGTGGCCGTTAGATGGCGCTGAGTTAAACGTCAACTAAAGTATCAAGTTTTTTTTAAATCTACGTAATAATGAGGTTTCTACTGTTGGAATACGAGATCTAATACAAAAAAATTACGAGTGCTGTAAATACGAAAGACGAAAATCAGGTTAAAGTATTGAAATTCAAAAGCCTGGATTGTCACGACACATAACCTCAAAATATTTAAAGAAGAGAAAAAAATAATAGTAATTCATCTTCATCCGAACTGTAATATCTCAGTTTGACACACCTTTGAATTTCAAATTTTCCGTCAGCTATTGCATTTGTTGAAAAAATGTGATTATTACACAGTAATTGACTCGACATACAACATGTTTAACAATCAGGTAAAAATATAAAAACTCTGCCGAGTTCTTGTTATTACAGTCAAATTATTACAAGATATTTTGAGGTTAGGTCACATTTCCGTCAGCTTATTTTACCCTTAAAAGTTTTTTATTTTGAGCAGGATCAAAAATAATCAATATAGAGGTTTTCCAAGCCTCAGAAAGTGGCCAGCTTCGACTTCGTGTCAGCTGGCCATCTCTTCCTTCGGCTTGGAAACTGCTTCTTTCTAGCTAAAGTGCACAATATACTTTCGTATAAACTTTGACTTTTCAAAAAAATTGTATATAGCAGCCTGCTAGTGTCCTTTTAACAAAAATTTCGGCTGTTTTAAATTATTCTAGAGTGTTTTATCCTCAATGTATAGAAAAGTTACTAAATAAATAAACAAAAGGCAAGGAAATAATATTTTGTGTCTCTAGGGCAGAAAGTAGGCATTTAAAGCCCACGGGTGAATTATTGCTGGACCAGCATCTTATGAGCAGAAAGAAGTTGCTTCAAATGCTTTTCTGCCTGAGTGACATACGTTAGTGTTTCTTCTACTTATTTCATCTACAGTTAAATTAATTTACCGGCAAAGTAGAAAACTATTTGACAACAAAATTATACTATCATAACAATGTTTTCATTTATTATGATGTATTATGTGACTTATAAACAAATGTCCATTTTATTTTTTTACGAGATAAAATATTGTCGAAATTGTTGTAAAATATGATAGGTAAGGTAGAAAACAATTTGAAAATTATACATTATTAACTATATTTTACTACTCGTAAAATAGTAATGTTTTTGTTTATTTCTAATTTATTTTTACCATATGAAATTGTTTAATTTAATTTAAAATTGGGGCGATAAGGTAGAGAGCTATTTGACTCTATTCTGGCTCTAACTCATTCTTAATCTATTAAAACAAAAAAGCATTTTTTTTAGATTTCAAGTATTACCTCTCCAAGAACACATTGAGTTTGATTTGCTTTTTTTACTTTATAACAGTGTGTTGTAAGAATATATAGACATAAGAGACTTGCTAAATCGTCTTTTTTGACAGATAAAGGCAACAAAATAGTTTTTTCATAAGAGGGCAACGAAAAAACGTATTTTCTGCCCTCAATAGTCGTCATTAAATACATTTTCAGTTTAGGTGACAAAAAATACTTTTAGAAGATTTTTATTATCTGTGTCACAGTTCAATGCTTCAAATTTATTGTCACAAAATGTAGTTAATGAGTAATTAAGTGTTTGATTATAAAAATGTTTTGTAAACTCTGGCATATAACATACTATTTGTATTGATATAAATCAATATAAAATACGTCAGTATAAGTGAACTCCACTGCTTGCTTCTTGTACACCTTAAAAACTCTTAAAATTTCCTAATTTTATTTTTCGAAATGTCTTCTGCGTTGATTGACAGTTACGTCAAGTCATTCCATTAAATTTCAGCACAACTAGAGACGCCGTAGTCACGAGAGACTGTAATTGTAGGTGTAAAATTTAGATAAAAACATTTTCCAATGTTTTTCAAATTACGTCCAATTAATTGTCAAAATTGAGTAAAATTTTGAAAAATCACTTTAGACATTTTTTGTCAATTTTAAGAAGAAATTTTAATTTAGTAGGTTATAATTCAACGCTTCGACGAAATCTGTGAAACAGTTAGAAAAATATTTGGTTAACATATTTTAGCACTGAATCTACGGATATTTCTAAGAATGTTTCTTTAAAATTTATTTCTTATCATACGTGACTCAAAATGCAAATAAAATTTACATAAACTGTGCCAAAAATAAATTTTTGCTTACTCATGGTAATTTACAAAAGGTTAAATTATGCAGTTTTGTTTATTTCTTAAATGTTATTAAAAAAATAAGAAAATCCAAATTTGTGAATATTCTTTTTTATTTCTGAGAACTTGTTTCTGTCATCAAAAAATCAGTTTTTAATTAAATGCAGTCGCTTCTGTTATCAAGATTTTCTTTTCAATTCAGCTTCTGTATTCTTTCCTTTCATTTTATTCTTTTTTTACAATTTGTTACTTTCCAATTTTTTCTTTTTTTACTTTTGTTTAAACAAAGTTGAAATAACATTTAAGTAAAATTTAAATTTATGATAAATTTATTTAAAAAAATTCCAACAAATTAAAATTCTCTCATTTTCTATTTTTTTATTTACCTATTCTTTGTTATTACCATTAAGACAAAATAAAATCGCACGTGTTTCCGTAGGTGTGCTCTAATGAATTTCTACGTGACCATATTTTACCATTTAATAAAAATATTTGCCTAAATTAAAAACAACTTTACATTTTTAGCGATTTTGTGGGCGAGTAATGCTTTAAAACTCGCTTAAGTTACAAATTCGAAATCAACAATTAGCATAAGTAACAGTGTTAATAAATTTTCATGGACGCTTTTAACGAAATACCAAATTTTTCTTTTTCTCTATATAATTAAAATCTAAATCAAAACATACAACATTCACTAGCACAATTATTCTAATGAAATTAAGAAACCTTCGAAAGGCGATCCAATTATTGGAGGCTTATGTCATTAATCTCATTCCCTTAGTGTATTCGTAATCCTTTCTTGTTATTTAACATTTTAGGCTGGGTAATTACGTTTGTTTACTACCTGTAATTCAAGATAAATTTCTCTAATTATGTAACGATATGTCTCGAAAAAAAAAAAGTTTTTCGCCTTACGCACAATTTCCTACAAAACTCAATAATCTAGAACCTACTTAGTGAAATCCAATTGCATAATAACAACCACCGACATATTAGAAACCTGTCAAGAACGTTTGGAGGTCGCACACTCAAGTGCATTTAAAATAATTGGCGCATTATTGCCAAACAGAGGAACAAACAGCAAGAATTATCAGACATTTAGCTTTGAATAACAATAGAGTTGAAAATAAACACTGTGTTGTCACATTGAATCAAAAAATTAACTTAAATTCTACTTAACTAAGTAGCTGCAACCCGAACTGTTCAACAGATTATGAACCTAGGTTAGATCTGAGCAATTAGAAAAATAATTTCTGAATTATTGAAAATTTGTATATTGTGGAAAAAAAAACAGACTGGAAAAAAGAATCTTCTGGTTGGATCTTCTTAGTGTGTTGAATAAAACGTAAAACATCCACTAACACCAAACACGACGCGCGTTTCTACTACAAAGTTGTCATTCTCAGCACAGTATAGAAACTCATTTAAGAATTAAAACTTAGTAAAAGAGTCAGTTTTAGGTCTAAACCAAAAAATGACAACTTTGTTGTCGAAACGCGCGTCGTGTTAAGTGTAGTGTTTAGTGTTAGTAGGTGTTTTTTTTTAAAGATGAGGAAGCAAAAGCCGAGTTGTATTTGGCAGCTATCATATTCGAATCTAAAAGACCTGCCCAAAAAGCATGACTAGAGAATGGTACTAAACGCTAAACAGGAAAAAAACAAAAGTAAACGTGAAGACTTACAATCAGTAGTACTACCACTTCGCCCGAAAATTTTGAGATTAAAATATTATAGAAGATAGGGCTTTTGGCACAAAAGTAACAAGACGTTATGTCAGCCAAGAAAATAGAAAAAAAACCGATTTCAAGAATCAGAAAATTCAGATGTACTCCAACGAAACAAAGAAGAAACAGAAATATTTAAATATAAGATTGAGTGTTGTAGAAAAATTGGTCAAAAAGTTGCAGAATGTTCAACAAACAGTAGAGGAGAAGAAACTTCAAATTCTGCCTTTACAACAGAAGAGACAAATAGAATGTTAGCAGATCTGTCAAGATGTAATGTTGAGACAGTAGCTGCACTTCACACATTTGTAACAATTGCAAAAATTGCTGAAGATAAAGATCTAGATGAGAAGATATTAAATTTAGCAAACAACTGATCAACTGTTCAAGGAAGAAGTACAGTTACAATTTTTGCTACAATGAAGCATAAAACTGATCTTAAAAACACTTTGTATGTACTGGACTTAAAAAAGTCTCCTGGAAATAGAGTAATATTACCAAAGAAGCAAACTGTCATAAAAAATGCAAATAGAAATAGATTTTTAACTTTCAAAAAAAAAAAAACTCAAAAAAGTTGTGTTAAACAACCACTTGAAAAGTTGAAATTACTACTGTGGCACCAGAGATTTGGTGATTACAATTTCAAGAATCTTCAAGAATTAAAAATTGAAAATAAAACAGAATTATCTCCATGTAAAATCTGCTGCGAAAGCAGAGCTAAATCTTTTCAACGAAAATTAGAAAAAAAGTAATGAAATCTTGCAAATGATCAGTAATAATCTTTGGAGAACAATAAGAACAACTTCTCTTAGTTGTTCAAAGTTGTTCAGCTATATAGCGTTCACAAAGTTTACCAAAGAAAAACAAAATAATAAAACAATAGAACTAAGAGAAGTCATAAAGAATCCATCCAAAAAAAGTATAATTAACATATCGATTACCAAGAATTAAGAAAAACTGCAGAAAGAAATGTTGAAGAAGTAGAAATAAAAATCGAAAAAAGAAGTGCTATATCATTTAGAATTCAATATAATTGACATTAAACCTGAAAAAATAGCAGAAATGAGCAATTCGAAAATAGAAAACGAAAACAAGCTCCAGACCGTCTTCAAAAATTGTTTAGTAATCTTCTAAGTAGTCTAAAAAAAATAAATATCGTAAACCAAAGAAAACAAAACAATAAGATAAACATTCAAAAGAAGAAAAAGGTCAAAATCGAAATTTGTAAGATGAAAATATGAAACAAATTTGACTAAAGTGAAAAGAAATTAAATTGTAAGCGGTTCTAAAGAATCGATAAAAGCCGTAGAGGGATGAATAAGAGGCGTTGGCATGCCCTATACCGACAATGTTAGGTTCTTGGTCGAGGTACTGAGACCTTTTACGATCTTATTCTATTGTCGAGACCACCGTTTGCAAGTTTGTAGTGAGGCAAAAAGCTATTCCGAGTACAGTGAAAACTATCGTAAAAGGTGTTTGACCATCGACCAAGATTTCAAGCTTATGCCCACTCCTGTTATTCTTCCCTCCACGATAAAAGCAATCCAAAAAAAATTTGAATCACTTATCAAAAACGATACTTGGGAAATACACATTCAAATAATAAAAATAAATGTAATGTTAATAGAAATTTGGAAAGAAGAAAAGCAAGTTTTAGACAAAAATTCGGGTTTTTTAAAAAAAAACTTTTGCCCAAGACCATGGGAATAAAGTCTACAAAATCCAACTCGTATCTGTAAGTCTCCTAAAGAAGATAAAAAATTAGTAACAGTAACCATCTATGTAGAGAATGTTTTAATTTTTTTTTAAAACCAAACCTTTATTTCGGAAATAAAAATACAATTAATGACACAATTTAAAATAAAAAATTTAGAAAAAACACATTATTAAGAATAGAAATCTTCAATAAAGAAAACAAGAAGAAGATAACAATATTTCAAAGACGGTATCATGGCGCACATAATTCAGTATACAATCTGCTCTTAGAAGAGAATTAATCCTAGAAGACTACTGCGTCTTCAAATAGAAGATTGCAAAGCAGTGAGTTCCCCAATAGCACCAAACATAAAATTTGTAAAACTAGAAGCAGTGTCAAGACAAGAAATAGAAGAATATCCTTTTCAGAAACTAATCGGTTTATTGATAGAATTGACCATTGGTGCCAAAAAACGAAAACACCAAGATAAATTAGAAATCAATTTTTTCAAGATTTTAACTTCTGTAATCAAGATTTTTCTGTCATGTTAATGTAGAAAAACATCACCAAATCAGAAGCATTTCAAAAGTTCATTAAAACTAGATTACAAAATAGAAACACTGGTGCATCCATTATTTGCCGCCGATAGTACCATATGGTCAAGAAAATTTACCCTCTAGAAGGCTATGACTTTGCTTCTTTCCATATAAATAAATTACATTGGCAAAAACCATTTCACAGCCTTCTAAAGAATACACTTTTTGATCATATTTAGCAGTAATTACTCGCCCTGACATTTCATTTGCGGCCAGATCGTTAAGTAGTTCAACACAACTTATTATGGAAAAGAACATCGATTAGCAATTAAGAGGGTACAACGACATCTGGAAAGAACTTATTTGTTACACAAATTCGACAAGAAATGATGAAGATTTTGTTGATGTTGGTTGGGGTGCTTGTTGAAATAACAGATGCTCTTAAGCGATTATGTTTTTTTTAAGGGAATGGTGCCATCAATTAGACATCAAAAAACAAAGCTCCGTAGTTCAATCAACTACCGAAGCAGAAGACATAAGACGTGGTATTAACAAAATGAACCAAAGAAGCTATTTGACAAATTGGAGCAAATAACCAATTTTAACGATAGGCAAGGCGCTCAAAAACTAGCAAAAAATCCGATATTCTATTTGACTTCAAGCATCATGTTATAAGAGAAGCTTTAGAAAATAAGGAAATGATCAGAAATAGACGCTCAGTGAAGAAAAACACAAACACTGACAAAGATTTCTTGTAATTTCTAAAAACTTGTAGGTGATTCTAAAGATTTCTTAAACTCAACTACTTGTACACTGTTTTTTAGCGGGTTACTCGTCAAGAACCGCCAGAAAATCTTGTGACTAAAAATGTTTTCATTGTAAAGCATCTGAAATGTTTTAAAAACGTTTTGCAACAGAAGCCATAACAAATGCTTTGTTTAGAAGTTTGTTATTTAGAGAAATGTTATTAATAGCTTGAGAGGAAGTGTTAGAAAGACAAGCTATGAATAATAATATATGTAGTTGAAAATAAAACAAAAGAGAAAAAAAGTTTTTGATCTTATTACGCACAATTTTCTATAAAACTCAATAATCTAAAATCTACTTAGTGAAATCCAATTGCATAATAACAACCACCAACATATTAGAAACCCGTCAAGAACGTTTGGAGGTCGCACACTCAAGTGCATTTAAAATAATTGGCGCATTATAACAAAACTGAGGAACAAACAGCAAAAATAATCAGCCATTTTGACATAGCTAATTATTTGCAATAATTAAAATTTTTCCGATAAGGGGATTTTACGATTATAATCGTGACAAGATAACAATTGCAATTTTAGTGTAAATAGGAAAATGAAGGTCGATAAATAGCCTCATTGTCAAGTTATAAACCCGGCGACGTCAGCAAAAATATTTTTGAATTTTGATGACACTTGATAACCTTGAGCGACTAATTAACAGTTTGCATTTTTGTGTTTGGCAAAAATCGGTGATTCCCTGATGAAGCGGAGCGGTCCGCACGTTTCCGCGTCCTTTAGAAAGTCTCAAAAAATTATAATACAATTTCCTTCGAGGATAATTGTAGTAATAACACATGAATCACTCAATTAGCCGCACCGGAGGCCGTTGGTAGAATTCTTGAGCTACCTTTCTGGAACCTCGCAAAATCACTCTTTTCCGGCTCTTACCAAATAAGGATAATCCAGAAAAAAAGAGTTTACATAGTCCACATAAACACAGTCAAAATTGTTATCAGTTCGATTTACGATAAGACTAAACACATATCCACTAAGCAGCACCTGTTACCTTACGCCACATTGTCGCGAAATCGACTGAAAGTGGGGTCTGTCTTCGACCACTCACTCGCTCTACTCAGCGTGGATGAGCGGAGGACTGAAGAGGCCGAATCCGATCGGCAGGTGCAAGAATTTTGCTCATAGAGAATCACTTATCGATTTAAGTGTTATCGAGTAATTCCGGGGAATTTTCTATTTGTTGCGATGATCGAGGAGACATTCTTGATGGATCACGTATGTTTGTATCATAAATTTTTTAAAGATTAGGGAATTTATTACAAGGTGTACGTAAATAAAGGATGTTTATAGAAAGGCAAGAAAAATACTGAGAAG
Source organism: Tribolium confusum (assembly GCA_029207805.1). Classification (NCBI taxonomy): domain Eukaryota; kingdom Metazoa; phylum Arthropoda; class Insecta; order Coleoptera; family Tenebrionidae; genus Tribolium; species Tribolium confusum. The sequence continues at coordinate 8,254,159 of JALGAY010000004.1, forward strand.
AACAGGAACGTGTCATTTTGGAAATTCCATCATCTTGCAAAAACTGTCCTGCATAATCTTGAAAATTTCCTTTAAATTAGCAATATTTTAAGAATTCGAAAATTATTTCCTCGAAATTGTTTCTGTCTAATACAGTTTTATTATAAATGAAATATTTTCGCTGCTTCTTATGATAGGAAATTTATTATTCTTTAAATTCCATAATTATTCTTCTTGATCCTACATTTTTAGGGAATACTCAAAAAGATACACCATTAGCTGTTTCAAAAATGGGTAATTAACTACTTTTGCTTTCTTAAAATAATCAGCTTTAAAAATTCTATAAGGTTTGTTTTAGTAACAGCTCAGAACGGTTCAGAACTAAACTGAACATGCGCAGTAGCGGTTAGTGAGCCAAAATATATATTGCGCATGTTCAGTACAGTTCTGAACAATTTTGAACTGTTGCTGGAACAAATATTGTATAGTGTCCATTCAAAGCTATCAAGCTCAAATCTTTTATTGTCCACAGAGCAATTAGGCTTGGGTCTTTTCTGTAACTTTAGTTTCGGTTGTCAACAGGTCTTTTTTGCTAGTTTTTATAAAGTATATACCAAATTTATGGTCTGTTCTCTCAAAAAAAAAAAAAAATTGTTAAGATCATTGGCGCCAAGAGCAAAATTTCTATTTTCCGCCCTCCAAAATGACAAGATAATAAAAAATCTAGATTTGTTTATTGTGCTCCCTAAGTCCCTACAGCTTGCCAAAATTTTGGCAAATTTAAAAGTCGAAGGTAATATTTTTTACTAATTTTTAAATTAATAAAGACAAAAGCACAATTTATATCTAATTTTGGAAACGGAAAGTAACGCTTTACTTTATTTTAAATTACGGTGGCGTAATTTTACTAATTTTGTAAACAGGAAGTAAAATTTGTTACAAATTTTTAAATCAATTTGAACAAAAGAAATATTTTTTGGCATCTGGAAAGCCAGAGGCAGTATTTTATTAATTTTTAAAACCAAAGACAACATCTTACTAGTTATAAAAGTTGATAAAAACGACAATTTAGTCCCATTTTGAGTGCCAGAAGCAACATTTTTTATCCATTTTTAAATTAATATCAATAAAGCAAATATTTTTATATTGTAGGTTCCGAAAATTTTTGAAGAATGAGGCAATAATCAACATTTCAAATCCGAAAACCTAATTTTATTAATTTTTAAAATTAAAGGCAACGTTTTACCACTTTTAAAAGTTGGGGTTGATATTTTAACAATTTTGGTATTAAAAAGACACTTTTTAATAAGAATTTAAAAAGAATTTTAGGAGCTGTAGACGACTTTTCTTATCAGTTTGAAGGCAACTTTCTTTAAATTTTATTTATTTATTTTATATTTATTTTACAAATCTTTGAAAACACTTCTTATCAGTTTTTAAATCGAAAACGACAAAAGCTAAGTTTTTTTTAATTTAAAAAACTGGAGAAATTTTGAAAATAATTCTAAAACTCGAAAAGGTAATGTTACTAACTTTAGAAGCTGAAAAAAAGTTAAAATAGAATTAAATAGCTGAAAAGCCGGTGGTTTTTAATTATCAAAGCCAAAGACAACATCTCACTAATTTTAAATGCCGACATTTTCTCAAATTTTTAAAACAGAAGACATTTTTGAAAAACTGAGTTAATATTTTACTAATGCTAAAAGCTAAGAAGCAGTATCTTTATCTTCTTTTTTTTTTTTTTTTGATGCGAAAATCAAATATCTAATAATTGCAGATTGCGTCCTTGTTGCCACACCTTAATTACAGCACTAATCTCGCCTCTAAAGTAATAAGCAAGAAAGATAGAAACTAGACATTTGCTGATGATTCAAAAGTTTATTTTTAAAATTAATTAGTAATATTTTAAATAGTAATCAGTAATATTAATCAAAAAGATTGCAGTGTAGCTAGTAGGGTATAATGTGTTGGTATAAAATGGTAAATAGAGTCCGCAAGCTAAACGAAAATTCCTAGAAAACAGCTGCTTGATTCCCAATAAACAAAAACATATCCACAACACAACCTTTTGAAAGTTTGTTATGTGTTCTTCAAAAGTGTTTTAAAACTGTTTAATTTATTACATTGTTCGGTTATTGTTTGTATTTTTCTTTATAAGGTAAAAAAGTCATTTGGTGTTAAATCTGTAACAGTTTTAAATAGCAAAGAATAAATTGAAAAATTGAAATTTCAGAGGCAAAATGATCTCTTATCAATTTCCATTGGCCAATTTTTTGTTTGTAAGTACCTAACTTAGGCGAAGAAGTAAAACTTTGGCAACTTGTTTTAATCATGCCTCTGACGTTCAAAAAAACCGATTTTTGTAGCTGTTACTAATGGTAGCGGCCTTAAATGCGATTTTGGCGGCCGAAGCTAAAAAACCTAGTTATACGGCCAAAGTAGAGACTTTGTGGTTGGCTACACACAACAGTTATTTGTATATCAAAGCCAAAAATAGAATTTTTTGGTCGAAAACAAATAAAGGTCAAATTGATAGGTTTTATGAGCGTGAATGCAAAACTATATTAGCCAATCAGCATCTAGTATTTATCCATGCGCCATCTTGTAGATCACTAGGATCCGAAGGATTCAAATTAGCAGTTTGTTCTATTCCAAGTTTCACTTTGGCGTGATTGCTGTCACGTGACTATCAGTATTCAGTCAGTGAAGTTTTAAATACAACTGTCAACTGCCAAAAAAGCATGTAAAGTCAGTTTCGATTTTCGAGTTTCGATTTTGACATTTTAACAAGCCTTGCCGCCATCTTGTCAAACACAACGTACGACTGTTTTCTCCTAGTTGACGATATGCTTAAGCTTGATTTAATTTTGAGTTTTAGACAGAAAGTGTAGCCATTTTGGGTTTTTATTAATTACAAGAAAAAAAATTTGGACTTGCTATAATCGGTACTAATTAATACCTACATTACAGCTACATACTGAGCTTGAGCTACCTACGTTTCGTTTTCTTTTCTTATCTAATTAACAGCAAAAGTTAAAGAAAGTTAAGTCGTTATCCTTATATGGATAATATTTTTACTTCACTATCTACAGTTTTTAAGATAATATGTAGTGTTTTTTAATCAATATTATGATAAAAAAGATAACTGAAATTTTTTAACTTTTCCTGTTAGTTCCTCAATTTTATAACTACTGATACTGATTAGGATTGGTCCTGGTCAAAGTTCTAAATTATTTTCATAAACAATAGTACATATATTGGCAATAGTAAAAACTTTAGTTTAATTTTGATATCCCAGTATTTAATTTCAACAAGATTATATCCATTCTAATTACAGTGCTGTCATCATAAAAAAATAATTATTCAAGTCTTTACACTGCAATTAAATTTCCGTTAGATTCGGAGCAACTTTTTTAATTTTTTCCTGTGTTTAAAACAATTTTTATAATTATGTATCTCTGTATAATTCTGCAGTTATATCTTCATAAATTGTTACTCAAATAGCAAATTTTTTTGTCCCAAATTGAATTTTTTTTTTCTTCTTCTTGAAAAAATTAAAATTGATGTTGCGTAGGCAGTTAGTAAAAAGCAAAACCACAAACATAAATCTCTTCAAGGCCTTTCGAATCGCACACTAAAGTGAAATAATTGCCAACTATCCACTCTTTAAAATTCAATCCTCATCTCCCATCACAGCAAAATGGCGCCGTTTCTAATTTTCCTTCCATTTCGCATCAACGTGCTTGGTATCCTAATCATTATTTAATTATTTTACCAACAAATACCTAATAATCTGTAATAAGTGTTCACGTATCGCTACTAAACCAGATCAAGATCCTATTTCACGTAACCACAATAACAACAATCATAGAAAGTGCGTTTTTATTTTCTTCTGATCCGTTATTTCTGTAATTTTTGCGTGAAATATAGAACGAAAATCCAATCCCGTATCAGAAAATTGGAAAAATCATACGTGCTGTCCTGAACAGGAAGCGGAAAGAGCGACAAAAGCCAATCGAGTGTGAAATAATATAATTGAGAAATTTCACTACAGTTATGTCATGTCCAAGAAACCCCAGAATTTTGAAAAAATTTTCTAATGAAATCTTGATGCAAAACAGAGTCGAGAAGCCGCTGCTTTGCTTGAAGGATGCACAAGGCCATGAACGTTCATTCACCCACACCTACCATTAGAGCAGAATCCAACGACAGCTGGTGTATGTGCACTCAATTCAGTAATTGGCAAAAATGCAAATGGTTTTGTTTTGATTTGTCAATGAAAAAACACAAAAAAAATTTCTTGCGGGTCTCTAAGGCTGTTTTGTGGTTTACTAAACACGTTTTCAATACTCAAATAATAATATTTTCTTACGTAACAAAACAAAATAAAGCCTAGACAAAAAAATTTAATAACATGTCAGTATATCCTGGCATTGAAATTTAACGATTTGTTGCCATATTTGTACACGTGATAAATTGACAAGGAAATAGAAGTTTTACAGCAGTACTATCAGTAAATTTCAAAATCTACTAGTACTTCTTATTGCGACATCTCATTTTTACAATCATCCTTCGTTTTTTTCTCGTTTAAAAAATGGTTTAAAATTAGATTATCGCCTCATAGCCCAAATTTATAATAAAACAATGAATTTTACCCCTTTTATTTAGATAAAACAACAAAAATGCATTCACATTCAAAGTTTAAGCAGCACCATACTTGACTTTTCTTGTAGAGGATCCGTGCAAAAAATAATATAAAAGAGACTTGCGGAAACAGTTTTGCTTTATTCGTACGATAATCTTCACTCGTGCGCAAGGCGCACTCGTGTGAAAACTGTCGCACTCATATGTAAAAGATAAGTTTCCGCACTCATCATGTGAATAACTATTACATAAAAAACATGTGTTTGGACAGACATTTCAACGCAGGTTAAGAGACTGACCGTGTCAGCATAAGTTTTCGACAAGAATTTCTCCACCATTTAACAGTATAAAATATAATTTTACTTTATTTTGTTCATAAATATTAAAAATAAATTTCTAGCGATTTTGTTGAAAAATTAACCAAAATTCCTCAAATTTGTCAAAAGCCACAATTAATTTATTAATTGGACATGCCACCATGCTGTGGTAGCTACTGTGTATGTATCACCTTCTCTTGCATCTCTGATTCTGGAGTTTTGGCGTATCGAAACGCATCTGTGACTTTTGATAAATTTAAAAGTCTTTTCTTGAAATTTTTTATCAAATTCAACTTCCCCCCCAACTGTGATACTTGTCCTTTATTATCGTTTAACCGTTCGTTAAAGCCAATAGCTTTTGTTTAGAACAGAAAGTCTTCGATTTCGTCCAAGGTTCGAAACAATGCTGAAATAGGTCAATTTTAGCTTAAATGGAGACCAAACTTTATCATATTTTTACAGTTATTACTAAGCTTCGGTGCTGGAGAGTCTTGATTAAACGACCAGGTATTAACCGGTGTAATCCAGCGGGTTGCATGTTATATATTCAACTGGTCTACACCAGTTTAATCAAGATTCTCCAGCACCAAAGCTTAGTTATTACCACATGCCTCTAAAACCCAGAGTTACTTCTTTAAAAAATTTAAATAGCTAGTGGGATCGAGTGACACATCATTTCAAAGTTGCTGTCATTGTTGTAGGCTTATTGAAATGTGCTTTTATATCTTTTATTTCTTACCACATCAATATAGCCAAATATTACCTTAGTTACGGTAACCATTATGACACTCATAACTCCCGAGAGAGTTATAGAAGTGAGTTAAGAATTCTTAATTCCCTCTAATTTGTATGTTAAAAAGAGTTACAAATATGGCGCTTTAAAGTAACAAGAAGAGAAGAAGTGTTATTAAATAATAATATTTGGCTTAAATTTCGGGTTTTTTGTAATTCTTCTGGAATTTTACTATTTTTATTTATTTTTGTAATCGACAAATTCCGAAAAAAAGTTGTCAACAAAAATTTTCGATAGCAATCATGCACAGTTAACTAAGTAAATCGTCCACAAAATTCTATTTATTTACAAAAAATACGTTAATTAAGTAAGAAATAAAATTATTTATAAATCACGTGAATTATTAGATGTTAATTACCTTGGGCAACTTACTGTCCCTCGGGCCTAACGGCCCTCTGGACAGTCGTTGCCCTCGGTAATTAACATCCTTATAATTCCCTTAATACATAAATAACTATATTATTATATAAAATAAGCTTTTGTATCTGCACTAATGTTTTTCCTCTTTAACGTAACAAAAAATTCTGGCTCTAGGTGGTAAAATTATCTCTTACACAGTTTTTACTTGATGCTATACATTATTGTCGTTCAATATCAAAAATAAAAATAAAAACCCGAGTTTTTAAAATGGTTCATAGTACAGAACAAAGAACTTAACTAGTAAAACTCTACTATAGTAATAACAATTATGCCAGTGTCGCTTCTAAACTTTTTAAGGCAAATCATCTGAAACAACAAATTAGTCGTCAATACAACGACTTTTTCAATTCAACGATGTTTACAGTTTTGCGAAAATTTTACTGAGCGTTTGAATAAGTATAACATTCTATAACATTTGTTTCTCGAAAGTATGTTTATGTTTAACGGTGAAGTAAATAGGCATAATTGTCGATATTGGAGTAATACTAACTCACACATATTCCTTGAAAAGGCACAGCCTAACCCCTCAAAAATTGAACATTTAAGCAGGCATTCTGAGTGATCAAGATTATCGGGCCAATTTTTTGTGACGACAGCTATTTGCTGTTGTTAGCAGACTTTATTGACCCCTTAATCACTCAAGTACTAGAAGAAGACATAAATCTCAACTTTTCTTTCAACAAGATGGAGCGCCTCCCCGTTATCATATACGAGTACGCTATTTCTTAGATGCTCGTTTTCCTAGATAATGTATAGAGCGAAGAGGGCTCACTAGTGGCCACCTAGGTCTCCTGACTTAATCCCTTTAATTTTTTTTTGTGGGGCTACTTAAAATCCAAGGTTTATGCGATACCATCTGAATCTCTTCAAGTGTCTCGAGAAAGATTAGTTGCAGAAATTACGCCCCAAATTTTGCAAAATGTTAGACAAGCTTTTGAAAATCGTTTGTACCATTAAATGGAAGTTAGGGGGTAGACATTTTGAACAATACATTAAATTAAACTGTTTTTTATAACCACTTTTGATTCCTCTCACAGTAATCTAGACAAAAATCTCAAAAAACAATCGCTCAATATTCATAAACGATACGTAGTTGTATAGACAATGAAAGCAGCTGTAAAATGACGTGTCACTCGATCCCACTTACTATTTAAATTTTTTGAAAGGACTCCTCTGGACGCTAGATGCTGTAATAACTTTGAAACTACGATAAAATTTGGTCCCTGTATAAGCCAAAATTGACCCATTTTAGCATTTTTTTGAAACTTGAACGAGATCGGAGATTTGTGAGGGTGCGAATTTTAGTTATGGCACCCTGTACTTAGTATTCTTTAATATCAATTGATGTGTTTGCTGTTGTTTGTACCGCTGCTGGCAGCTAATAAAATATTATTTTTTGCTAATTTCAAGTGATAAATGTTCTTAAAATTGAATATATTTTTCAGAATTTATATTCACGAATATAACGGCCAAGGATTGATTCCGTAATAATGCAAGAAACGGATTTTGTGCAAGAGATCGAGATTTTATCACGATTACAATACCACGTATTTTGGTTTTAAAAATGTTACGTTAGAGTAGACACTGAGGAAGCCGTTAGGTTGGCAATAAGTCCGGTTTTTCTTAGGGATTTTATTTGTTTCATCAGTGTATTAAAATTGAAATTTGGAGCTCAACAAAATGAAATTCTGCAAACTTTCTTAATAAACCGTGCTTTCGGGTAAGAAAATAAAGCTAATAAATTAAAATTCCGCATTATTAGAAAGTTTGCACATTTTGAAAAAATCAATTAATTGTATTATATAGCACTTAATTTAAATAAATGCTTTCACTGAAAATTTGAGTGAAAACTGAAAATTTTCCTTATATAACAAATCATGACGAGATAAAACAAGGAACACAATAGAGAATGATTTTTAAGAATTTAAAAGGACTTGTGGTAAATAATGAAAGTGAAACTTAACAAATCCGTAAAGATAATAGCACATCGTCCTCATCTCATTTAAATTTGCATAAATACCTACTTTAGAAAGAGTTTTAATATCTATTGTAAGTGGCTTCATTAATTTGTTGAATCATAGACCGTAAATAAGTTTGCCAAATTGGGTTATCTCGATTAAAAATAAATGTCAAGTTTATTCGATTTTAATCAAGCCGAGGAGATAATTTACAAATCTGTATTCCTCAACGCTCCACTTATCGTCAAACTTAATTTATTTAATTGTTGTTGTAATTGTCAGAAAAACAGACAATTACCCTCAAACTAATCGAAACAAATTCCAAATTAAATTGTTGTTAGTCAAGAAAATTGCTATTTAGCGAGCTATTTATATATCAAGGAACTCAAGAAAGACAAAATTTTACGAAGCGATGCGAAGCGGAGGGCTAAAATTGCACATTATATAAGCAGGAGGAAAAGGCATATACTTAGCACCTTCAAATTACTAGAGCAAAATATAATTTTTTGGTATTTTTAGCGAGTCTAAAACTCATTTTTTCTTGTTATGACAGTATAACAGTTGCATAATCGTATAAAAATAAGATAACGTTATTACGTGCCACTTTCAACTCAGCCGCTCGAATTTTTCTCAAGAGGCCGATGATGCATGTGTTTATTACTAACTGTTGTTTATAGCACGTTATTATTGTCAGGATAACGAGTGCTATCTACTTGTTAAAAATTTGTTTATGACTTCCGTCTAAAACCATCGAGTGCGAGTCAATTAACTCAAGATTCTTGACTTAAGAAATTATAAATGACTTTCATTCAAATCACTTGAATTTCACGAGAATTAGGAGCGTGTAAAATGCATGTTTTCCGGTTAAATATTACGTGTGTCAAGTGATTAATTCACAACAAATGTAAACAAATAAAAAGGTTTTATTAGCTAAGTTTTAGATTGCTACAAACTTTTACAATTTATCAGTAGGAAAGTCTGTAACGACGAGACTTTGTCGTTTATCACGTGTTTGCACAAGAAAGGACTTAAATCCTAACTCAAAATTATAAAAAGTTTGTTTGTAGCCATTTTTTAAGAGTTTATATTGTTTTATAACACTTATTACGTGTATTTACTATCATTTATCTATAATTTTTCCATTGAGGAAAAACACTCTAATTCAACACTAGATTCTAAAGTCTAAAAGATTATAATGAGAGAAACTAACAACTCGTGGACATTTTTATAAAAATTATAAATTGTTACAAACAATTATTTGAAAATAAAACTACACATAATAAAACTGGCATAATTCCATTTAAAACCCTTAGAAATTCTATTAAATAGAAGTGAAAATAGAGCCATCAAAATCATAGTTATAGGTGACGTACAGTCAGGGAAAAATAAAACGTCACTCCCATAAACCAGACAATATCTTAAGCCTTATTTTTATAAAACATTACATAATTACATAACGGAAAATATTTGTGTAAAACAAAAATTTAGTACTGGAGTTGCAGTTCAATTACTTTAAATCCTCATCGATTTAATTTTTTTTGTCTGTACATAATATGCAAATCCGTTATTACCGGTTCGCACTGTATTATACGCAGTGTAGTACCCAAGACCTGGCAACAGAAACCCTTATCAAGGGTGCAAACACTGCAAACTAAAAGGGCACATTTAGTGTCTAGATTCTTGATATTTGCTTTCGGATTAATAGAAGATATCGTCTTTAGCTGCAAGAATTAGTAGTAACCTTGAGCTCCAAAAATTGTCAAGCGTTTTAACTTATTAAAAAAAGGCACCTTTTGCTTTCATTTGCTCCAAAAGTGTCGTTTTGAGTTTTCAAAATTATATGTATTAGTAATATGTTGCATCTAGTTGCCAAAATTATCCTAATTACAAAAAAGTAGCGTTCGTTTTTATTTATTTATTTAAAAAATTGATAAAAAATATCACATTAGAATTGTAAAATTAATAAAACTGTGTTTCCGGATTTAAAAATTCGTAAAAAAATTACTACACTGTAGTTAGTTTGGTCGACCAAATATAACCGAAATTTTTCTAATATAACCGAAAGGCTGTAGCGCCGATTTTTTTTAGCAATAAAAGACAAATATATAATCTCGTTTTTTTGTATTTTTCAAAATTTTAACTTTTGAGAATGTTAGGAGGTACTGAAAGCTTTGGAAAAAAATGCCATTTAGAAAATTAAAGAAGATCGTTCCCATCTTATAGAAATCTAATGACCACTCAAATCGAGATTTTTTTATATCAATCGATAGCTCTTGAAATAAGGAGCAATTGGTATCATTGCGCCAACTTTGTAGGTCATTAAATAACGTCCCTATTGAAGATTAAAATATTAAAAACGACAATACAAAATGCATTGGCAAGAGTGAGAGCCATTGAGGTCAGATAAATTGAGAGGTAGGAATGTTTGGAAGTCTATAAATCATCAAAGCTTGGTTTGCACCCTAATAATATCGTACTTTTAACAATAGACCTAACGCCATGAGAGGGTGCATTATGGTTTGGGACATTTCAGATAATATTGAAAAAAATATGTAAATACCAAGAAATATCTATTTAGCCGGTTTCTGACCTGATGCCCAAGTACCGACTTAATCCTTATAAATTACAAGTGAGAGTTTTATGGACTCAGTGACAGAAGTCATTTAAACTTTAAATTAATCTAGCTTCTTTATTTCAAAAAATACAAAGTTGACGCAATAATTCCAATTGATCCTTATTTCAAGAGCTATCGATTGATATAAAAAAATCTCGATTTGACCGGTCCTTTCTCGATCTCCTTTCAAATGATTATAACTTTTTCTGAAATCAAAATCAAGATACTCATAAATAAATAGGACAATAGAAATAGTTCAATTACTGCGGTTTTAAAGCAGTTTGTAAAATTTTACTGAATATATATTTTGATAGTCACTTGATACAAAAGAGCTCTTACAACTCTTTTTTTTTCTCATCTTTAGCTATTGATTAGTAATTTCTGTAACTTTTCAAAATAAAAAAAATTAATATATTCGCCATTTTATTTTAGAAATAGAGAAATCCAAGTATCTATATGGCATATTGTTACATAATAATAGTAAACAGTAAGTAATATGTATGATATGTTATCAATTCACGGTTTTATTTTTGTATTTTAGATAAAATATTTTTGCAATTATCAAAACCTTGAAAATAGGTAGGTATATTTTGTTCCAGTGGTTTTAATAAGAGATTATTAATAGAAAAACCGTTTGCAAAATGGAACCACTAGAGTAATTTATGTAATTGAATAATATTGCAACAAGTGCGAAATCGGGATTCCTTTGATACAAAGAGATGAATTAATAACGAATAATTTATTTCTACTACGAGTATATACACAAATACACAACATAAATTTAATAAATAAATTTCATACGTTTGCATGCGCTTTGATGTACCGCTCACTCTAATCGCTTGTCCAATTTCACACTACTACTAGATCGTTGTCTCCGCCCGATTATATAACCATACGTCGTTCCAGAATGTGTCCGGAAGTTTCACGGCTTTTTCAACTCTCGACGCGATATTCTTCTGGTATTTTGTCAAACTATATATTCGAAACTTTCTATTGTTCTTATTTCAATTTATTTTATCACAACCGCAAAATTTTCTGAATTTTTTTGGGATATATCAAGAAATTAGTAAATTAGATTTTCATGGCCTGTGTGTGGTTATGTATCAGGAAATATATATTATACTAACACACTCGTACAAAAAAAGCGTTTATTTATTTATTTATTTGTTTTTGTTGTTTACAAAACTCTTTATTTACATTACAAATTGCGCAGTTTTAATTTGGGTGAAATTTCGATTTATGTGTCAATTAATCAAAAATTCCGTTTTAATGTAATTTTGCAATAGACAATTAGCAGTACAGCGAACCTCACAAATGGCTTTTCGACGTTATAAATTTAACACCAGTTTAACGAGAAAAGGAGTTGGTAATAAAACTAAAACGGAATTTCAGCGTGGATACAATTTAATTTTTATTACAACGGACCTAAATTAAAGAAATTATATCTTTTGTGTTGAATTCCAGTGAATGCAATTTCTCTACTACACCTAAAATAATTGAATAATGTATGAGATATTTTTCTAAAGCGACCGCAACATCGTTAGAAGTGATCTCTCTATCTTCGACAATAAATACAAAACCATTGGAGTGTGATGCCCATTCACCGATTGTTTTAAGAGAAAATAGTGTCATTATTTGTACAAGTAGAAACTACAAGTTGTTAAGATGCTGTGAAAGTTATTATCAGGCAAGGAAAATGCATCTTTTTTATCAGAATGTTTGTCAGTTTACGTAACTGAACTTGATCCATTTTTCATAAAATAAAAATTCAAGCATATATTTAAAAAAACCTACATAAAATTGAAGATTTCAAAAAATTCAAAATAGATCCTAAAATAATTTAATGTTAAATAGAAATACGTTACTTCAAAAACACCCTATATGTATCATAGATTTCTGCCAAAGATAGCAAAACTAAAACCTATAACAAAACTCCGAAACTAAAAACACAATTCTTAAGTTGGAAAGGCACCAAAAAAGTTAGTTTTATTAGAAACACAAAGGCAATTAAGCTTCAAAATAGATTATTTTAAAAAAATTTAAAAGGGTGTGTTCCAAAAGACCCAAAAAAGTGTGGTTCAAACGACTTTAAAATTTGACTTTTCAGTTATAATATTACAAGAACTCACATTCTATCTAAAAGTTTTTTGAAGTGCAATTACTAGAAATAAATCAAAGTTTATGTTCTATTCAGCAGAAGAGTCGCTCAACGAATAATCAAATTTGTACTATAAAAATGTTTTAATAGGTTTTTATCACTCTTCTACTTCTTATCTCAATTATGTCAGTCATATCAGTTATATTCTTATCTCAATTATATCTCTTGACAGTAAAAGCAATATAGAATTAATTGATTTAAACTAGTTTTTCCTTAATTTGAAAATACTTCCAGAATTTTTTTTGTTTCGATAGAAACAAGTAGGGCTTGGCGATACTGGTTTTTAGGTATCGCGTATCAATACCTGCAAAGTATCCATACTTGCCAAAATATCGTAAGTATGAGGTATCGGAGGTATCAAGATATCGAGGGTATCGAGGTATCGGAAAGTATCGAAGTATCGGAGGTATCGAGGTATCGGAAGTATCGGGTGGCGATAAATAAATATCGCATCAAATAGCTTGTGAATTCGTTTGTTTTCATCAGAATAGCTTGTGTTTCCAATATTCAAAGCACTCTGAATAGAATATTTATTTATAGCCACCCTTTATCAAGGTATCGCAGGTATCGAAGTATCTATCAGAGATATCGGAAGTATCGAGGTATCGAGGTATCGGAAGTATCGAGATATCGGAGGTATCGAAGTATCGGAGGTATCGAGGTATCGCAGGTATCAAAGTATTGAAAGTATCGGAAGTATCGATACTTCGATACCTGATTGCAGTCGGTATCGGTGTGCGATACCTGAGCAGGTATCGATACCTTCTGTAAGTATCGATACTTTTCCCAGCCCTAGAAACAAGTCATACTAATCTCAGGTATCGAAAGTATCGATAAATAAATATCGCATCAAATAGCTTGTGAATTCGTTTGTTTTTATCAGAATAGCTTGTGTTTCCAACATTCAAAGCACCCTGAATAGGATATTCATTTATAGCCACCCTTTATCAAGGTATCGCAGGTATCGAAGTATCTATCGGAGATATCGGGGTATCGAGGTATCGGAAGTATCGAGGTATCGGAAGTATCGATACTTCGATACCTGATTGCAGTCGGTATCGGTGTGCGATACCTAAGCAGGTATCGATACCTTCTGTAAGTATCGATACTTTTCCCAGTCCTACAAATCTCTACGTAATTTTTGGCTGCCTATAATAACAAAAAATTTTTTTAACTAAAATCCCAAATTTAATTATAAATTATAACAAAAAACTTTAATAGTTTATATCTCTTTCATTTTACAAAAAATATATATTTGTAACTAGAATTTTTTTCAAGATATTCGTTTAAAACCTTTAAATAAAAATTTCCACAAAAATTTATTTAGAAATTACTTGAAGTTTTTTCGAGAGGTTTTTACTTTAAAATTTGAAGAGATTTTTGAATTTTTTTTTTCTATCAAACGTTGAAAATGATCCAGACAAAATTTATACTTTTAAAATGAGAGACATTTTAACAATAATCATGCGCAAAATTATATATTTCTTTTAATAGGATTCAAGACAAACGAAGTAAAGTTTGTTGATTTGAGTTGATTTCGTTGTTGTCGTGTCTCAATTTTGAGAATTTTGCTTATTATAGCGTGCTTTTAGTGTGGTAAAGTATTTGTATCTTTAAGTGGGCCTACTTTTTAAGGCCCTTCTATAAACCGAACATTAGCCCCATTGTACACTATAGACAAGGGATAATCACCGTAAGGATGGATCTTGATTTATGACAGTTCCCTCAGATGTTTCTGGCAGAGGGAACTGTCATAAATCAAGATCCATCCTTACGGTGATTATCCTTTGTCTATAGTGTACAATGAGGCTATTGTTCGGTTTATAGAAGGGTCTTAAAAAGTCGGCCCACTTAAAGATACAGATACTGTATAAACCAGAAGTTAGAGTTGATCTTCTCGAAAGAGCTCTGCCACTGTTATGTATGAATTTTATTTAATTAAACTCGTAGGTTTGGCTTAGATTTTTTTTTTATTTGTATAAAATTAAAAATATTTCACATCAAGAGGTTTCAACAGGTAAAACAGGTGAAAAATTCTAATCAAAATATTTTGGTTAGACTAATAAAACGTCTCTAAAACGATATACGAAACAACGTCTTGGAACCTTTTTGTGTTTAATTTTAAAATCTACAATTTTTTCAATAGTAATAAATATTTTTGGTATATTTATGTAGAAAAAAAAAAAATAAATAAAATTCGCCTTCTTTCGTTTGATAAAAACTCAAAACCTACGCTTTAAACCGATGGTTCTTTTGGGAATATGTTTAGAACATTTAAATAAAGGTCTTTTAAAAAATTTGTTTGGTCAGAACTTTTTCAATGTTAGAGTCTAATTTTACTGTCCTAGTAGGTAATTACGCTATTATATAATTAGAATCATCGCAATTATCCACAAAAGGTAGGCTCCAAAAGTCCAATGTTGAAGCAATTAGAATTTCGATTATTAAAACAGTACGAAAACGGAAAGTTTCCACCTTCACTTTTCGCTTCTTGCATTTAAATGATTCTTTCACAATAAGGACTACGATGCATAAATTCTTCAGTAATTGTTTAAAAATTCGAACGAATACAAAACTCGATGGACTGTGAAGATAAATAAGAAGGTTTCAGTGCCAACAACACTAGCCCTGACCGTTCGCATTCATGCATAACACAACCAATTTTTCTAACGAATCTAAATCGAGAGAAAAAAATTTGTTTGAAGAAGAATAAGCACGTCGTGTGTTATTAGACTGGTCAGAAGCGTATCTCCTGGTGTAAAACCTTTATTTTCCAACTTACCGAACGATTCATCAAACACGAACCAAGGAATTATGAGTGAATGAAGAAATACCACTGAGGCCACTACAAATTTACCGTTGGGATTTTCGAAACGGACGAGTTTTAACCGCAAGCGAGGACCAATCCCGAATTACGGAAGTTTAACGGCTATTCAAAACGCTAATGGATGGACTCCATTCATTTCTACCTGAGCTATTCAGCGAGTAATAAACACCGGCTGTATTTCTGGTTGCATAGGTTACAGATGCATCAATACCTGGATTTATAGATAACCAAATAACTCAAAAAATTATAACAATAAAAAACTGTTTCTTGTAAAAATTGTTTTTATAAAAATTAGTGTTTTCTGAAATAAAAGAAAGATTTAATAACTCATTTTTAAAAACAAATAATTTTCGGTACCTATTCTAATTTTTTTACTTACAGTTTTGAAAACGAAACAATACACAATAATATAAAGCAAGTTTTTAAATGTTTTATGATTCTGTATTAATTAAAAAGACCACTTAACAAAATATACTACTTATCATAATTTTTTAAGTTGATATATATTTTTGTAATGTGTTTTGCAATTTGTTATGTGTTTTATTATTAATACTAAAACAATTTTTGTGATTAGAAGTCGGTATCTAACTATTTCGATTCTAATCGTTTTAGCAATTTGCACTGAAATTGACCATTTTATTGAAAACATTCTATGTTATATACTCGTATTTTGATCTAATAATATACATAGATTCATAAATTAGACTTCAAGGACCGTAAGTATAACTTTCCTTATTCGAGAATTACAACTGAGAGCGAAGCCTAAGATTTCTAAAGCATTCGAAACGAAACGTGCTTTTGTCTTCGAGAAAAAACAAGAGGGCATTAATCTGCTTATGGCCCGTGCTTACCCCATTTGGACCCGTGCTTACCGCCCCAGTGATGGTGTGCAGTAATTCCATATGCAGTAATTATTACTTACTGTTGCTGTAGTGTAGCATAAAAATAGCAAGCTTACGGAACAGGTGTAACCTGTGGCGAAAATCTAAATTATTAAAATTAGATTTTCCAAATTCAGGTCCTTCTAGCAAATATCCGAAAATTTTACGACCTCTTATTTGAAAATGTGATTTCTCTTGATCGGGCTATGGTTGCGACTAATAATTTTTTTGAAATATTACCCTTACAATTTAGGGAAATCATTTTAAATTATGAATTTATCAAACCAATAATTTTTGAGCTAAAAATGACTCATCTTCAAAAGCAGTTGACAAATGACAATTGACAATTTTTTTCTCAAAAATTGTTTTTTCAAAATATAACAATATTTTTAAAATATTGCTCTTAGAATTAAAAAAAACGTTATAAATTATGAATTTTGGCCTATCAAACCAATTTTTGATCTAAAAATGACTTACTTCATTTGTAGGCGTCTTTAGCAATTTTTCCGAAACGTTTTGATTTTCAAAATTAGTCGAAAAACGACCAAATTTTTTCAAAAATTGTATTTTTAAAGGAAAGCAATGTTCTTTAAAAATTGCCTTTAAAATTTAAGAAAAAACATTTTAAACTATAAATTCTGACATATCAAACCAATTTTTGAGTTAAAAACGACCTATTTCAACCGTAGAATTCTTTAGCAATTTTTTCTAAATTGTTTTAATTTTCAAAATAAGATGACAAGCAATAATTTTTTTCAAAAATTGTTTTTTCAAAATATAACAATATTTTTAAATTATTGTCCTTATTATTAAGAAAAAACATTTTAAATTATAAATTTTGTCACGTCAAACCACTTTTTGAGCTAAAGTTGACTTATTTCATTTGTAAACATCTTTAGCAATTTTTTCGAGATTGTTTCTTTTATAATAATATTATTATTTACTTTCAACAGGTAAATCACCCAATTACAGAAAATAAACTAAACTAATTATTATAATATAAACTAAACATAATAACTAATACAATCTAAATAGTCTAAATACCTAAAAAAAATTAAGTTTTGATTTAGGGCTGACTTCATAATCAATTTAAAGGCTCTTTTAATTTAAATGACTTTTAGACCGTCGTAGCTGTCAATAATTTTTCGACGCATATTGTCATAATGACATTTATAGTCTAAACGTCATTTAAATTAAAGGAGCTTGTAAGTTGATTATAAAATCGGCCCTTATAAAAGTAGTTGACAACAACCATTTCCTCGAATCTTGTTTAAAATAAAACATTATGTTGAAAAATTGTCCTTATAGAATTTAAGAAAAAACATTTTAAATTAAATGTTTTGTAACATCAAAGCAACTTTTGAGTTCAAAATGCCTTAGTTTATTTGTAGCCGTCTTTAACAATTTTTTCAAGAATGTTTTGATTTTCAAAATCAGTTGACAAAAGACCAATTTTTCTCAATTGTTTTTTCAAAATATAGCAATATTTTGAAAGCTTGAAGGTAGGTATAAAGACATGCTAGGACTACAATAAATGTGCTGACCCAATCACTATGTAAACAATATGTACTACAGACCAAGGTGTAAAAAACGTTGACGTGACGTCATACCGACATATTCTGTTCCGTCTCATATGTTGTGAGACTGTTTATGTCCTGTAATCTCCTATCATTGTGTAGGTAGCAATGCCAAAACCAAAAAAAATGTTATGTTGTGTTGAGAATAAACAAAGTTGAAATTTTGACATTTTTCAATATTTAAAGTTTCTCTTTTTTGATAACTTTCAGTAACCAACAGTAAACAACAACAAAAAGACAACTCAAATGCTCGCTCGGTTTGATGTCGGTATGACGTCACTCATTCAACTTTTTTGCTTTGCTGTTCAAAAACCAAAGGTTGTAGCGACTTGCGGTTTTGATTTTTAATCTTAAATATTTTTTAAGAATTTTTAAATACTTTCATAAAATTTAGGTTTGTTTTCCCTTTAAACAACATACATACTACATAACCAATTTACCTAATAAAATTGTTTTACTTGTTCTGTTGTTGTCGGTATTCATTTTCAGCTTAAATAGAACGTAATAACAAGTGTTCATTTAAAAAAGTTATCAAGTGTGCTATTAAAAAACAAAAACATTTTGAAGTATATCTTAGTTTAATTCGGCTGCTGTACTGTCTGCTTCGACGACAAGTCACGACTGCGTGCGAAGTGTGAAGCTGTCTATTAAGATCCGACATCCCTTTTTTGCTACATTTTCTTTTATCAATATCTCATATCTCACTTGACAACTTTTTTAAATAAACAGTTGTTATAATAATAAATATTAAAATACCCATACGACGTTATTACAAAACCATTATTGTAATATGTTGGTATTATACTAAAGAACTAATAAATACTAAGGTATGGCATAATAATACATTTTGGCCCTTGAGACTTAGTGCAGAAGTCAATGTGGCCCTTAGATCAAAAAGTTTGGAAACTCCTGATCTATATCTTAAAAGCTAAAATTTGTGGTAATAAACCTTCTTCACAAAGCCACAATTTTCAGGTTGATACTTAGACCATTCACAAAACCGCTTCGCTGTAATGGACTGCCAATCTCCTAACCTTCCTGTGCGTGAGTTACACGCCAACATGCAAGTGACAAAAATATATATTTTGTTTCTTTCTTTTCAACACCGCGCGCCGGTGTGCGCAGTTGTCAAATTTATTTTGCTTCAAAATTGGAGAAAAATTTTTTTTTAAATAGAAACATCATGTAATATTTGCAAAATTTTTAAAGCTGACACAATTTATTTTATACTGCAGACCTATATATTATTTTCTTACACTAAATTCAATTTTAAAAACATGATATGGCAACGTTACACATCTAAAACTTGAAATCGTTCCGGCACAGTAAAGGACCAAGATATACTTTTGTCCTTTAGATGTTTTTGTGCGTTTCTAAACCGTATTAGCAGTCCATTACAGCGAAGCGGTTTCGTGAATGGTCTAAGGGTTGATACGACTTTGTTTACTATTATAAAAATGATCCTTGTTTAAAATTAAAATTTTTCAAGTAAAAGTCTTTTTTTCCCGTTACTCTTTCTGTATTTTTTTTTCTATTAATAAAAAGCATTTCAGTCTCCTTGACCTTTTCTTAAAAAACAAACCCATGAAAAATCTGAACTTCTTAATTTTTTTTATCTGCACTCTCATTTCACGATAATTAAAAAATTTCTCTGTTGTTTCTGAGAGGCCGGTCACGTAGCGAGTTTAATGCATCTCAGCTTGGTGACAATAGCTACACAAAAGGCTTGTCTTCTGGTAATTTGAAGGTGAAAGCAGATTGATGAAAAGGGCACTGAACCGGGAACGTCAATTAAACAAAAAGAATTTTTTCCACAAAAATGTAGATGCGTTAAGAAATTTCTTGTGTAATTAAAACTGTAAAATCTGCTACGAAATAAACGGTTTGCCGATTATGATGTTTTAATTTTCACTTTGGTTTTTCAAACACGTGGTTATGTTTTCAACACGCGATTTTTGCGTCATTTTCTCTCACGCAGCAGATGAAATCGAGAACGGGATTTTTTACTCTGATTTAATTATGTATAGATTTATGTTTTATTTAAAATTACGAAAAAATCGGAATTAATAAAGTTGGATGTCATTAAAGTAAAATCGAAACAAGAAGAATTGTGAGAAAGCGGAATATTTAATTCAATATTTATACCGGGTGTTAATGAAAACTGGATCACTTTCTTATAAAAACAGAAATCAGATTACAAAAAAACTTGTTTTAACATTTTTTACAATTTGATTATTGTAAAACAACAATTGTGAAACAATAATTCACAACTGTTCACCTTGAAAATATTTTATGGGTATTTGGTGTTTAATTTTATCACTTAGCATTAAAAAAAAAAAATATTAAACCCGACTCGTAGTGTTGTTCATGAAAATACACCTAAAGTACTCTCTATTTCCCAAATTTTAACTCTTAGACTAACATTTTAAATCTTCGAACAACTATTGTGTTATCTGCTTATCTAGATAAGGGCAAGCTATTTAGCGATAGCCAGTTTATTATTCAATTTAATCGAAGTTGACTAGCTGCTAAAAATGCAAAATTACAAACTTTTGCTTTTTAAACTGGTTTACTTCAAAAAAAAACCTTACATAAAGTCAAAATTTTAAAAATAACTTAATAATTCTGGCAATTAGATCTTTTTTGAATTTGTTATTTACTTGTATAAATTTGGAATACGAAAGCGATAAGTTACTACTTTTGGAAGCCAGAACCATCATTATTTACTAGTTTTGAAAAGCAGAAAGATACTTTACTAATTTTTAGAGCCAAAACCAACATTTTTATAACAGTAAAGACAAGAATAACATTTTTCTCAAATTCTGGCATTCTGAAGCGATATCTTACTAATTTCAGAAACTGGAGGATCTATTTAAGCATTATTTCGAAATAACAAAACTCTTGGCTTTTAATTAATAATGACAGAAATACCATTTTTTTCAACTTTTGAAAACCCAAAATAAAATTTTTCTAATTTTGAAAACAAGAGGTAAAATTTGACTTACCAATTTTTAAAGCCGTATCGATTTCTAAATTAATAAAGACAAATACGACATTGTTTTCTAATTTTTGTAGTCAGAGGACGTAAAATTTTGCTAATCTTATAAATCTAACGCAAAATTTCTGAAAAAATTTGAATTAAATAAAACATTTTTTAAGAGCTGGAGGGAGCCGAAGACTTTATTTTACTAATTATTTTAAAAGCTGAAACCAGCATTTACTAGTTTTATAAACGAGAAGCTATCTTTATTAATTTTCGGATCGAAGGAAACGTTTTTATAAATTTTTATAACAATAAAATTTCGAGTGTCATTTTTTTTAAGTTTTGGGATCTGAAAGTAATATTTAAGCAATTTTCAAGACAAAGGCAACATTTGTTATTAGATTTATCATTAATAAAAAAAGCTTTTATAGTTTTCTACAATTTGAGAATCGAAAATAACATTTTACTTTAATTTTAAAAATCTTTTATAACTTAAATAGTTTTATAAACGCAATTTCCTATAAATTTTTACAGCCAAAGACGTTCTATAACTATTAGAACAAAATTATAAATTTTTTCTAATTTTCGGTACCAAAGACTATTAATTTTAAAAACTGAAGTTGATGTTGAGCAAACATAGGAGCCAAAACAATTTTTTTTGGGAACTGAAGAAGACGTTCTACTAATTTAGAAACTTGAAAACTAAATTTTAAATTTTTCTAATTTTAGAAGCTCAAGAATTTAAAAAAAATAAAAGCACTGTTTTCCACTTTTTTAAGTAGAGAATAACATTTTATCATTTTTGCAAAACAAGAATTTAAATTTTATTTCGGAAGCCAGGGACGCCTAAACTTGAAATTAGTAAAACAAAAACAACATCGATTTTTTTAAGTAGGAAACTGGGGGTGACGCGTTACCAATATTTAAAGCTAGAGACTAGAATAGAGCTAGACAGATATATTTTATATTAATTTTTATAACAGTGAAGATAAGGGTGACATTTTTTCTGACTTTGGCAACCGAATGGTACATTTTATTAATTTTGAAAGCTGGAGAATATATTTAAACAATTTTAGAAGTGAAAGAGGCATTTGTTTTTCTAAGTTTGAAAGCCGAAGACAAAGTCGTGTATCGATTTTAAAATAAATAAAAATAAAGACGGCATGGCATCATTTACTAATTTCTGATAAAATTTAAAGTTAAATAAAGCATTGTTTTTCAATTTTAAAAGCCGGAGCAATTTTAAGAGCCTATAGGCTATATTTTACTAATTATTTTAGAAGCTAAAACCAGCATTTACTAGTTTTGTACACGATGAGCAATACTTTATCAATTTTTAGAGTCAAAGATGACGTTTCTTATTATTTTTTGTAACTATAAAAATAAGAGTGTCCTTTTAATTTTTTAAAGTTTAAAAACTAGAGATGATATTTAAGCAATTTTAAAAGCCAAATGCGACATTTTATTAATTTTAAAAAACAGAAGCAATATAAAACAGCTTTATAGCCTAAGGGCAATTTTTTAAAAAAATTTGAAGCCAAAGACAAGTGTTCTTATTTATTTATTATTTTTATAGGTATAAAAGCGAGGATGTCATTTTGTTTCTTAATTTTCGAAACCAAAAGCTCTATATTATTAATTTTAGGACCTGAAGTTGATATTTGGTAATTATAGAAACTAAAACATTGTTCATTAATTTTTATAAACAATATAGACAATATAAGAGTGACATTTTTTTCTATTTTTTGCAACTGAGAATCACTAATCATAAAAGACCCAAAAAGCTTAAGAACAAAACACCATTGCTTTATAATTTTGTAAGTAAAAGATAACATTTTACTAATTTTGGAAACCAGAAATCTAATTTTATTGATTTTTGAAGCTAGAGACGATATTTCTTATTAAGTTTTAAATTAAATAAAAACAAAAACATTATCATTTTATTAGTTTGAGAGCCGGAGGCGATACTTTACCAATTTTTACAGTCAAAATCGATATTTTTTTATTAATTGTTATAACAACAACGACAAAGCTATTTTGCAACCACACATCCATTTGATCTTCGGCTTTTGTGCAGATTTTGCCATATTTATAATGAATTTCATGTATCTTTTTTTTATTATTTGCACAATAAAGACCTTTATTATTATTATTATTATTCTTATTATTATTTAGTAATTTTACAAGCTGGCGGTAATATACCAGCAAAGTAAATCTAATGACCACTCAAATCAAGATTTTTTTGTATCAATCGATAGCTCTTGAAATAAGGAGCAAACTTTTAGAAGATAAAATAATATTTATTAAAAATATTATATAATATTTATATTTATAGATAATATTTTTTATAAATTTTTAAATAACAAAAACATTTTTTTTAATATAGTTAGCCGAAGACGACAATTTACTAATTTGAAGCCAAAAGATGTCATATTTTTTAATTTCGTAAGCTTAAAGACGGTATTTTACTATTTTTAAAAACTGTAGGCAATATTTTACCAATTTTTTAGTGGTAGAAGCCAAATATTTAACTAAATTTGCTGACTGCGCTCTTTTAAGAAACAAGTATTGCCGCAAAAATATTAAATTCAACACAATAAAATTATTACTTTACAAAAAAATTCGAAAAGAGTGTAGTATTAACAGCTTTTTTTATAGATTAAGTAATATCTTACTTTAATGTTGTTCCTAATATTTTCATGCGACTTCTGATTGCTTCTACTAAATGATGCTTTTATTATCATTGCTTCCCCTACAGTGAAGCCTTAAAGCAGGAGAAATATAATTATGTCATTTGGCACACTGGTCAAAGACTTATTGTTCACAGACTTATAATTTTAGTCGCAGTGGCCAAAAGTTGAGAGGTAAAATAGTCTTCCCGTTGCTATAATATAGATAAAAATTTCAAGATGGTCGTCTAACAAGAAGTAAGATCCACTAATCAAAATCACAAATGTCAAGAAACACGTGAGCCAACTTGTGAAATTTGATTTTCTATAATTTGGCTCTAATTTAAGTAAAAAATGAAGTTAATTTTGAGCTAATTTCCCAGTTGACGAATGTCCTTGTGTTGGCTGGTAGATTGCAAAATTCTGTAATCCGCAAAACTGGTAGTTCCATTAACATAACGAGGTTTTAGGTGTAAAAATCTCTCTAAAAATGCTTTAATTGGCCTCGCAGTCGCCAAAACCACCGTAACTCGACATCGCCTATTTGTCATAACCCATTGGTCGTGATAATTTCCAATATCGGCGCCACCTCCGGTGAGAAATTTCTTAAAGAGCGGCCTCATTAGCCTCATTTTGTTCTGATCGGTTTCCCCTATATGTCTTGGTTGTTTTTCCTTCGTTATTCGTTTTGTGATAGAAAATCAACTCGAGAGAAAAAATTTTTTTAGAAGCGTCGAGTGTAACAAGTCCGCTATTAAAATAATGAACACGGACAGGTTGCAGATTTATATTCCCAAAGGCATAAAGAAGTTGCTAAAACTTGCTCAGTAGACGACAATGTGGCATTCCAGTCGGTCTGGCATTAAACTGGTTTAGTAAATAGATTGGGATTTTTTTAATGCCGCGAAAAGATTCTACCACAAAGAAAAGTGAGATTTTGAAAAAAAATTCTAAAGGCGTGTCGTTAGATCATTTATTACGGAAATGTTGAAAGCAAGGTCAGTGGAAAAAATTTTTCTTAAAAAATTAAACTTTTCTAATTGTGACATCACTAAATTGAATTAGATATACAATGAATGACTCAATTAATTAAGCCAATTAGGGAGAAATTGACCGGGTTTTAAGCAAATACGGATTTACAACAATAACATTGAAGATAATTTCTTTTAATTGGCTCAAGGTAAACATAAACTACATGATATACCGGCAAAAATGCATTCTTAGCCTTACATAACAAATTTCCATTTTTTGCCTTTATTTCACTTTCAACCAGACCAAAAACACCCACATAGATCCAGCTCTTACGCAACAACAAGTAGTGATCATAGCACATTCTTGATAATCAAACCTACGTAGCACAAAATAAATAATTCAGATTACAAGCTCTTTGTTTGCGATTCCGCAATTAAATTAAGTGCAATTGTGTAATCACTTCAATTAATTACCGTTTTTTCTCCACACTTGGCACATTTTCGGACTTGAAGCAGTAACTCTTTTTCTTGCGCTTCTTCAAACACAGCACATTTGTCGACAACATTTTCAGCTTTTAGTTAAAGCAATTCAAATCTGAAACAAAAAAAAAATTATTGCAAACTGGTATTTTCTGACCGCATTCGATAATGACCCCAAATCGTTTCTTAACTAACAATTAATTTCAAGACAATAATTTTAACTTGCAACACGGGCCGCCATTGTTTGCGATAACGCAATCTATCACCTAATTTTTTAAACCTTCTACGGTATTTACCAAAAATAATCACAGTTATTTATGCGCTAAAGTAAAAGGGCATTATAATGTCCTAAAATTCAGTAATAATTACGACCAATTTAGAAAATATAGTAACGAAAGTGTTATTTTAGCCCTAATAAAGCAAATTGAAAATACGTATAACGCCCACTTACGAGTATAACGCCCTGGCTTACATTTTTATATATTCGTTTTGTTTCGTTGATTTTGCCTTAAAATATCTCTTTTAAAAACTATAATATCCTCACTTATTAATACAATCTTATGTAGTTGCTAGTAAATTTATGTAAAACAGGTATATAAAACGTTTAAGAGTTAAACTAAAAAAAAAATTATAATGTCCTGTAACGCAGTAATTAACAAGATCTATAACTCTTAAAAAATATAGTAATGAAAGTGATATTATAAAACCCCAAGCAAGAAAACTAAAAATACATATAACGCCCACTCACAAGTATAATGCCTATTTATTAGTTGACGTTATTTATAATCATTTTGTTTTGTTGATTTTGTCTTAAAATATTTTTTCCTTAAACTACAGTAACCCTACATGCAGTTGCTAGAATATTTATGTAAAGTAGGCATAATAAACGTTTACGCACTAAGCTAAAAAAGCTTTATAATGTCCTATAATGCCGTAATTAACGAAACCTATAATTAAAAAAAAATGTATTACTTATAACGAATGTATTACTTATAAAGCCTCAACTAAAAAAAACTAGAAATACATGTAATGCCCACTGACGAGTATAATGCCTATTTAATAATTTAGGTTTTTTTATAATCGTTTTTTCCATTAATAATGTTGTCTTAAAATATTTCTTTCCTTAACTACAATATCTCTACATGCAATTGCTAGAATATTTATGTAAAATAGACATAAAAAAAGCTTATGCACTAAACTAAAAAGGCTTTATAATATCATAATGCAATAATTAATAAAAGCTATAACTTCTAAAAGACATACTTGTAGTAACGAAAGTTTTATTATAAAGGTCTGACTAAGAAAACTGAAGATACATGTAACGCCCACATGCAAATATAATGCCCTAGTATATAGTAGTTTAGTTGATTTTGCCTTAAAATATTTTTTTTTCTAAACTATAATATTTTTACAAACATGTAGTTCCTAAAAAAATTATGTAAAATAGGCATAAAAACGCATAAGCAATAAATTAAAAAGACATTATTATGTTCTAGTATAATGCATTAGGTAATTAACAAGACCGATAAGTTTTAAAAAATTTCGTAACAAAAGTGTTAGTATAAAGTCCTAACTAAGCAAACGAAAATAGATATACACCTCCTCAAGAGTATAATGCCATAGTTTATATTTTTTATAGTCATTTTGTTTTGTTAATTTCGCCTTAAAATATTTTTTTTTCTAAACTACAATACAGGATGTTAGGTAAATGTCCGGCCAACGCTCAGCTGGCAATAGTATTCATCAGGTGTGACACAAAAGCTTAGTAACATTTTGGCGAATTCCAAAAATTATTTTGTATTATTTTCCTTGATTTCCCCCTTTATTTTGACGAGCCGTTCACCATAATTCACCTTTATTAGATAGTTTATGATTTAAAAATGGTATCTTAGCAGTATCGATGATATTTGAATTTGTCAAAATGACAAGACTATAAAATGGCACAGTGAATATGCTGATATGCATTTGATATATGGAGAATGCCTAAGCAATTCTCATGAAGCCATGCGAAGGTGTGCTGAGCGTTTTCCAAGCAGAAGACACCCAAACAGAAAAATGTTCGAAGAGGTAGCTCGAATGTTACGCGAAACGAGGTCTGTTTTACTAAAAGGCAACAAAATAGGAAGGCCAAAGAAGCTAGACATCGATGAGGCTGTGCTACAACGAGTTGAAGAAGCACCAGAGGCTAGTATTAGAGAATTATACCGCCAATTTAATGTTAGTCACTGGAGCATTTGGAACATTTTGCATAAAAATCTTTTTTATCTGTGGGGGCACATGAAAGACCTGGTATACAAAACACCTGTTGAAAACCAAGACGATCTTTTAAACCGGGTGATGGATGCTGCTGAACTCATACGAAATCATCGTGGAATGTGGCGAATTCAAGATTCATTAATACGGAGAGCTCATGCTTGCGTAGACGCAAATAGGGGCCATTTTGAGCATTTACTTTAATTTTTGTATTTTGTGTTAAACGCTATTGTAGTTATTTTTTTCCAAAAATTAAATTGGTTACAATTACAAGGGACAGTCTAAGGTGACATTATGGTGACATTTGTTCAAAACGATAATTGTCAGATACAAATTTGTTGCTACGATTTTTAAAGCTAATTATTGTACAATAAGGATCCATAGGCGGGTAACAAAAATTGCGGAAAATCTTCGCCGATTTTTTAATGGTTTTTGAAGATCTTTTGGTAAAAAAGTTACTAAGCTTTTATGTCATACCCGATGAACGCTATTGCCAGCTAAGCGTTGGCCGGACGTTTACCTAACACCCTGTATTTCTACGTGTAGTTGCTAGAGATAATGTATGTAAAATAGGCATAAAAAACGTTTTAATGCCTCTTTAATGCAAACAAACTAAACAAACATAACAAATGTTGTATGCTAAAGCTAAATTTGCTTATGCTATGTTAACTGGAAAAACCGTTTCATTAGAAAATAATAAAGCTAATGCCTCCTTTTTAGTAGAAAAATAATGTTATTCTATTTTGATCATTGATCTTTCCTTTTTAATCCCAAATCTTATTAAAATCTTCGAATTTTCATCACCATTGTGATACCTAAAATATTGTAAAAATTGTAATACCTCCTCTTAGGTCCAGTTTTTCAGTGTTAAGTTAAATATTCGTTTGTTGTCTTTTTATGTTTTTTATTACGTAACTAGTTATGTGATAAACATCTTGTAACTCAAATTCTCTTGCATTATTATTATGCCTCTAAAATTACTAGTAACTAGTAGACCAATAACCTTATAATGTTTGATAGCCTGATAACACCGTAGTGTCATAAACTAAATATCAAAATTGCATTATAAAATATCAACAATTTCTAATCTAATGCCTCATTTTAAAAAATAAAGTAATGCCTTTCCGATGCCTTGTTAATTATTTACCTTGTTTTATGTTGTTCATATGTAACATTTCCTAAAAACGTTATAATGCCACAGGGAAATATTGTAACAGTAACGATCTTTACTGACCGAAACTGAAAAAAGACATTATAAAATTATTATACGTCCTAAATATTCTACCGTTACAATATATAGGTACTACAAAGTTTTCTTAAATTATAAGTTTTGTATATAACAATATTTATGCCCTAAAAGTTCTACAATGCACTACAACGTTGTAGTCGTTCCCTTCTTCTAAATATATTTTTTTTTAATGTAAAGATCAATTGTATTACACTATAATGCCCTATTTTTCTTTTTTAATATAAATATTCGTAACAATTAAAGCCATTAGTAAAAAATAATTACATTTCAAATGCCTTTTTGTTTTAATTTTGGCTTAAAAACGCATTGTTTTCTTTTCGTTTTTTTTTTTTTATATTATACTTCTCAAAATGCGGTTTAATGCCTCAGAGTGGTGATTAAACGATATATAAAATTGTTCCAAATCTTGCTGGCATTATATAAATTGGTAAAATGTATAATGCCAACTCTTATAATGCTCTGTTGTTACAAAATATATTTTTTACCCTGAAGACATTATAATGCCTTTTAATATTATACAATGCCCTAATTGTTATCATTTATTAGACAAATTTTGAAAGAAAAAAATATTGTAAAGAGCAATATTAATACAAAAACCTAACCTACTTATAATGCCTTAATTAGCTAAAATTTATAACAACTAAAGACATTACAACACCTTAGAATGTCACACCTTACAATACCTGCTTATAGTTCTCGTGATGTACGATTTACTAACTGCTTATAGTACCCTAAATTAGACATAAGAAATCCTTTTTGTAAACTTATGTTGGTTTATAAATTAGTAATTAATTAGTTTTAATGTCGTTATGTTCTAATTTTCGTTTAAAACCGCTTTGTTTCCTTTGGATCATATTTTCTCATATTAAATTTTGTTTTTAAATTTGTAACAGTGATCCTGCTGAAGAGTATTTTAAGCAATGAACGGTATAATGCCCCAGAGGGTAATCATCAGTGACGCTCCTGGTTATAATGCCCAAATCTTTCTGGCATTATAATATGAGCACCCATTTTTGATGTTCTGAAACAACTTTATTTGTTACCTCTCTAATTTAACCAAAGTTATTTAGATTATTTATGCCCCAAAAACGTAATATTGTCCTAAGTTTCAATCATAATCTAACTGTAAAACTCTCTTAAAAAAAAACAGATAAAGTAAAATGCCTGAGAACGTGTTAAAAAATGATTATATCATCTTAAATTTTAGAAAATGCCTTAAATTTTAGCATCTTTGGTCCTAATTCCTGAGTGCATTTCGCATGACCTTGTAGAACAGTTGAATAAACATGCAGCCCGCTGAATTACACCGATTAATTACCTGGCGGTTTGTTTAATAGTTCACTGTGGCCGAAGCCTGGTTATTAATAATCGTTATAGTCATACATTATTGTTTCAATTCAATTCTTGTTTCAGATTTTTTGTTAAGCTTGTAATGACACTTTGCGTAATTTTCTGTTATCTGTTCAAAATACAGCTTCTAACTGTTCCTTACACTTGTCGTTTACATTATTTAGATGTGTGTACTTTGCCTTATATTTGCCTGGTGTTATTATATATAAAAAAATTCCAATTTCAGTGCGATGCAGAATTTTGTTTTGTTTGAATGCCTCTGAATTGAAGAAACCTCATTTGTTCTTATTTTTTCCGGAAATCTTTCGCCTTGCATAATAAGATCATGTTTCTGGTTACGCTCGAGCGTAACTTATTAAAATCCTGCAAATATCTTCGCTTCCTGTTATAATAATTAATTCACGCCGGAATGCAGCAAAGGTTGGCGTGAATATTTCAGCGATGCTCTCGTGCATCCTTCTAGCTTTAAATTTTTAACATGTATTATGCGATTGTATGGAAAGTATATCCGAGCTGCGTGGTTGTAAATCTCGATGAGCTTTCAAATACTTGTTGCCTCGGCTAGATTTATTGCAACATTAGTGTAATCATATACAAATGTAAAATGCAATATGATATAATATTTTTAAAAATAATACACACGTCTGGTTAGATTTACAAGTCAGCATTTAATTAATTCATTAAACGTTTAACATTTTGATGGTAATCACAACAGGAAGGTCGACAAGGGTGAGGTCTCGAGGTGTTTACATATACAGAAACCTACACGAATATCAAGCTTCGGGTGGCCTTTGAAGGACTTGTTTCAAATTGCAAATAACAAAGAATTGTTGGCTGGTTATAATTATGCAGGTGTAAACACAGTAAGCAGTTTCGTTGCTTTCTCATATTACATTTTTTGCATATATTAACTATTGATAAAAGGGAAATTATTAGATGAGTTTTCTAACGGCAACGGTAAGCTAAATAAATGCCCTCGATGGCAACAACCCAATTGGTTTCAAGTCTTTTTTTAATTTTCATCTTTTGTAAAAATTGTAATTGGTAGGTAGCTGCGTGAGCAGCGATATGTGACGTAGAAAGAGAAGAAATCCGACCAATCTGACAAGAACAATATTAGCGAAAACGTCTCTGCTTGATTCATACAGGCCTAATCACTAATTCGCTTTTTAAAAAAATTTCCTATTTAATTGAATTTGACTAGTTCCAGTAATTTTTTCTTAATTTTTTTTATCTTATAGAGTACAGAATGTAAAAATAATTAATAAACAGATTGGCAAAAATGTGTCTCCATTTCTCAAAAACTAAAACTTTTTGCAAGTAATCCATGTTGTCTAAAACATCCCCCATACACTTTGTCAACGCAAAGTTATTTAACAAATCGTGTTAATAAAATTGAAAATTGCTTTATAAATTATTCAGAAAACTACTGCAAAGCAAAAGATTAAAAACAATTGTTGTTATTCAAATTTATTATTAAAAAATATTGATATAATTTACATAAAAAGATGCTCATTTCTAGAATATTTAAAATAGATAAAAAACTCGAAAAGAAATATGAAAAATGAAGTGTTTTTGTAACCAACAATCATCACAGAAATGTCAGTTACTCAACAACTGAACATTATACTGAAGTAGGGCGTTTAAAATTTAAATCTCCCGCAATTATCAACAGCAGAGAAACAAATCTTGAATTGACAACTCTTGAAAAGAAGATGGCGTCCGGTTCGTCATCGCTTAATAGCAAAGGTGTTCCAATCGAGCAAATACCGGTTTCGGTGTTTTTGCCCTTCATCAGTACAGTGTATCCCGGAGCGTTATACTCGATTGGAACAGGTGGGAGAACTCGCTTATATCAAGCGAAGTCCGGCTAGTAGTCGTACAGGCAGACAGACACAGTGTGCTATCTAACGAAGAGTGCTGGAAGCCTTTGCTAGTTCTGGTTACACTGCCTTTCAGTGTGTTGCTGGTTGGGCGATTAGGTGATGTAATTCAATGTCGGTCAGGGCATTAGTCCGCGAAGTAGTTGTTTTTGCCTAATCGTAGAGGTTGGTTATGTTGGTGGCCGAGCGAGAGCCTAAGAGATAACTTTGTTATCCGCCAACATTATTATACCAACTCTCGCACCTTCTAGCACTCTTCGTTAGATGACACACTGTGTCTGTCTGTACGACTACTATCGCTTAATAGTTGATAAAACTAATTTTTTTAATTTTAATCTATCTATCAACGTCAGAACACAATCAAATCTGTCCAATCACTCAAGAAATTACTTTAATAACTCAAGAAATTTTTTGTTGTAACTCTATTAAATGGAGGATTCAAGAAAACACGAATTTTAGAAGATTTTCTTAAAATCGCGTACTCAAACAGACATTCTTTTTGTGTTTTGTTTGTGAACACAATTTAGGAAGGATTTATCTGATCCTTATTGCAGTAAACTATTCAGAAAATGCCATAATACAACTGTTACCTGTATTTTATTAATAATTTATGTCTGATTTGTCTAATGTATTTTTTATATGATTTGCATTTTGTTTTCTTTGTATTATTGACAATTAATTTACTTTTGTTTTATTTGTATTACATTTCATTAAGAATTTACTGGAAGATAGCAGCAGACAGGGACGGATCTGAGTATGATTTTTACATATGAGC
Source organism: Tribolium confusum (assembly GCA_029207805.1). Classification (NCBI taxonomy): domain Eukaryota; kingdom Metazoa; phylum Arthropoda; class Insecta; order Coleoptera; family Tenebrionidae; genus Tribolium; species Tribolium confusum. The sequence goes on from JALGAY010000004.1 coordinate 8,286,940, forward strand.
TATAAGACTGCGAATCAAAGAGCAATAAAAATTAAAACTATTTCAAATTAAAAAATAAAAACAATTAAAAGTTTTATAAAAGTTTGGTTTATTAGAACGATGGTTTGATTCTCGAGATGTGTCTTTTTTTACAAGTTGTTAAAAATCTTTTTTTTTGAATTTTATTAACCTTTTCTCCAGTACTAATTTATTTTTTTTCTTTTACTGAATACATTTTTAAACTATAAAATTTCAGACTTCTCGAAAATTTTCATTTATAATTTATATCATCATTTTTCTTGTTCTTCATTTGTTTTCAGTAGTTGTTCAAGTTCTTCTTTTGAGATTCTTTTTTTTTCTTCTAAGAGACGTTTTAAAATCATTTCTAAAGGTTTTTTTTCTGATCATTGTTTTTAAAGTTATTTTTAAATTTGTGCTGTGTTACTCTATTATTTATATTTAGCAAAATTTACGGGAAAGTGGACTGGGGCAATAAAAGACTTGTAAAGCCGACGTTTCGAGCTTTTTTAGCTCTTTTTCAAGGCTTATAAATAGTGTGAAAAAATGTTGAGCATAGTACCAGAATTATTGTAAAGTCGGTGGCCGCTGGAAAAATATTTTGAAATATTTTTTTATTTTTCTTAACATAGATTCCTTCTTTTCAATTGTAGTTTTTCACGCATTTGTTTTTTGTTTTTATAAGTTTTTCTAGAATGTTTTTTTGTTGTTATTGAATCTTTATTTGCTCTTTGTTTCTGTAAGTAGTTGTTCTTATTTCTTTTTTCGTGTTTTTATAAATGCGTCTTTTCTTTTTCCTATTCTTCAAAACGACGTTATTCATTTGTTATTAAATTTCTAAAATATTTTTTGCTCTTCTTCTGTTTTTCTTTATCTTCTTGTAATCAAACTCAACAATCTTAAATATTCGAGTTTCCCTTCAAATCTTCTATAAATCCCACTCCTGACACTAATGTACCGCGGACTTGTCTAAGATTATTTAATTTCATTTAACAAAATAACGTGTTTAACAACAAAAAATATTTGGACAAACCCAAAATAACTCAAGTCAGGTTTTAAACAAGCAAACAAGCAATTTGAACTACGACTTTTCTAGTAAGCACTAATTCATTTTTGAAGCACCGGGAGTGAGTTATGCTTCTCCGAATACAAAAGAATGATAATTTCAAGTCAAAGCAGTGGATATATACTATTTGGCTGAATTATCTTTGTGTTTAAAATATACAGAAAACAAATAAAGAACACTGTACTATTCCAAGACTGAATATATGACCAATTTTCACAAAGATATTTCGAAGTGGTTGTAGATTTTACTAACACTGCATAGAGGTTCTAAAACGTCTTTTAAATACAAGTAATGTTGCAAAAACAAAACCTCCTGGACGATCTTCTACTGTTTCTAAAAAAATTGTAAAAGGAATTATGTTTGAATGGAGCCAAGCCGGTAAAAATAGGTAGAGAAGCATTGCAAACAAGTTTTAATAACTAATTACTTATTAAGTACTTAATAACCTAAACGACTAGTTAATGTATAAATTCAAAATAACGGAGAACACTTTAAATTTTTCCTTTAAATTTTGTTTTTAATTTTCAGTTTGCATTATTTTCTATTGTATTATTTAATAAAAATATGATTGTTGTTAAAGATAAATTAATTATAAAATTTTAAACCTATATACGTAGTTTAAACAAACCGAGAATTTGCAAAAAAAAAATTCTAGTGACTTTATAATATCTGTACAACAATGTATTCCAGTGTCGACTCAGATCAGTTTTTTATTTGAACACTCGTTATTAATTGTTATAGTAGTGCACTGAGAGTTTTTTCTTGTCGTACAAAAGATACAAATGTAATAAATTTAATTATTAAGTATATTTTAATTATTTGCTAATGGACTAATTTTAAGTTGAGATACTAGTGGTAGTAGCTCAAATTTTTTCAACAACCAATCACAACGCCGAATTCTTTTAATTTTCCATGAAAACGAAGATTCAACCGGTATTATCTCTACTTGAAATAAGCCCATAAAGGTGCTGGATAAATTCCTGATTAAATGGAAAGCAGTTTAATAGCCAGTGATCTGTGAATGAAAAATCATAAATCAACTGTGACTGAAATTCTAAAGCAATTAGAAATTTTTTCTTATTTTCTCACAGTATCGACATATGTTTTACACTATAAATAAAAAGAATTTTTTTTCTGTTACACTTAATTTGCGTCCATATTTTGTCACATCCCGGTTACAAAAAGCATAAATAATGCAGTCCCAGATTTTGAAACTGAACAGGAAGCCTCCAGATTAATCACATCTAATCCTATTATCCACAGCAAACAAATCAAAAAAATCAGTTGGCATTACGAACATTTCCTGACACTCCAGGAGGAGTTTCCTTATGTAATCCAACCTGCATCAGACATTCGTACGCGCCTCAAGATTTATAATCCGTTCGTACTTATGTAATTATAAATCATAAACCGCTTAATTACGAATTTAATTAGAGAAAGTCGATATTTTGGCCAATTACGGTAATCTGGAACGCATCATCTCATACCGAGTGATTAAAAAAAAATTCCGAACTAAAAATTTTAAATTGGTGGAAGTGGGGTAATTTTTATATAAATAATAACAATAAAAAATCAATGTAGAATCCTCAAGTTTTATTAAAATTCTGATATAACAGTGGCAAAGCGCTTCTAGAAGCTACAGTTCCATTTTCACTTCTTCAGTGCCTTAAATATTTTTATTTTTGTAAAATTAAATATTATATTAAATATTGTTATTGTTAAGCACTGGAGGTGAAATTTTAGCTTTTGGAAGCGCTTTGCCACTGTTATATCAGAATTTTAATTAAACTTGTTTCGATATTGATTTTTATTGTCATTATTTATAAAAATTTCAATCACGAGCTTTATTACTCGTTATGGGTGCTTAGTAATTACCAGAGGGACTTCCTAAGTCTTTTTATATCCGCCATTTCCGGCCCTGACTCAACTTCTAATGTGCTTTGATGACCCGTAATCGAATTTTTGACGCTAAATTTCAACGAGATTTCACTCATTGTTTGCTTGTTGTTAATTAGTTAGAACAATTAAAAACATGAATTTGCGTGCCTGATTTTCTATCAAAAATATGAGTTCCCAGGTTTTCCAACTTTCTCTGTTTTTACTTTTTTTTTTGAAAATTGTAACTGTATTGTCCTTGTAGCGGTACAACTACATTCATAAACGTTTATTAAATTTTCTGGCGGGTCAGAGCAACATCTCGGAATGAGATTAACCCAGTTTTCGAGGTGATACATACCATAAACACCCATTTTTCCCACTGTACCACTACAACACTGAAAATTGTCAAACGCACTTAATATTATTTAACTGAAACTGAGTTAAGTCGCGAGTAACGGCAAACTGACTCGGTCAAATCGTGAAGGAGACTGAAGCCGGCTCTGTGGAGCACAATTCACGGTGAATTCTCCGAGTCCCTCCACGTTATCTAATTTCTAGGTTCATTCAGACGTTTTGTTGGTGTTTGTGGTAAAAAGAAACTGCTTTTTCGAAATTAAAACTAATTGGAAATGCATTAATTGGTTTAATTGTAGCTAGCCTTGACCAAGGATATTAATACAAAACAATTCCATTCTTTGAATGTATGTTAATTTGTGTATCTTCTCACAATATCAACCTAATTTTAACAGTTTAAATTTATGTTTCGGCGTTTACTCCTCCTCCTAACTATTCTCAATGTTATTATTGCAACAAAAACTTGATCTAGATTTAGATTATGAAATTAAATTTATATCTAAACGGTAATTAATTTTTTAATTAAGATATCTCATGACGGTACAAGTAATTGAGTTTTTTCTTCTCAAAATTGAATAATTAAAAAGACTTCCTGTTTTTATCAATTTATTTATTAATTTGTCGGAGAATCCTTGAAGACTGCATAACATGAATTTATATACATTTTCAATGATTTTTGCTAATTTAAAAGCAGTTATGTAATGTTCGAGAAACAAATAGAAATACAAATTTTAAAAAAACCCAAAATTTTATTTTTTATTTTAAATCTTAAAAATAAGATATTTTTTGAACAAACTTTTTTAGGTAATACAAATAATTTTGTAGTACTGTTATAGTACTATTCAGAGAAATAGTTATTTATTATACGAAGGTGTGGAATAAACATTATTAGTATTTTTTTAGTAATGCTGGATTTGACACTTGAGAGTTGATTTGGTGATAATAACACAATGAAATTGGATGTATTCTTTATTATGTAGAACCTCTAGTGTGTACAGGGAATTAGTTTCCACTGACTGCCGACCGGTAGTCTTGGCCAGCAGCACCGGGTTGACACCACCCACAAGAAGGGGTGACGGCATTCTATTGGTGACGTTAAAGGGAGTGCCACAGCAACACTTTTAAATAAATGATCTATCAAAACACAAATTAGAAGATTTTTGAAAAACCGCGTGCTCAAACAGACATTCTTCATGTGTTTTGTTTACAAACACGGTTTAGAAATGATTTATCCGGTCCTTAGCACAGTAAACAAATCAGAAAATGCTATAACACAGTGCTCAATTTATTATTAATTTATGTGTTTTGATGTATTTTTTTATTTAATTTGCATTTTGTTTTTTTGTATTATTTATTATAATTTACTTTTGTTTTATTTGTAGTACATTTTATTAAAAATTTACAGCAAAAAAGCAACAAACAGAGACAGATTTTTTGAGCTGCAGCCTAGAGCTACGCAAGTCAAAAGTCCACGAAAATAAAAATTATTTTGAATAAAAATCAATATAAATAAAATTAAATTTATAATATAAAAATGATTAAGAGTTTTTGTTTTAAATTTTTGCTAATTTAGAGGCATTTGTGTAATGTGCAAGAAACAAATAGAAATAAGAAACAGACAATTTTATTTTTCAATTTTAATCTTGAAAATTGGTTTTTTTTTCCAAACTTTTTTAGGTAATACATGATTTTGTAGTACTGTTACATTACTATTCAGAATAATGGTTATTTATTATGCGAGTGTAAATTGAGCAAAATTATTGAGAAAAACAAAATTCACTTGTGAGGTCAAAGAACCAACGGAAAAATTTCGTAATAAGCAACTAATAAACATTTTTAAAAAAACATAATTATAAAATTTTCGCCATAATTGCTGGAAATTATTAGTTATGTACGCTAGAAGGTCGGTAAATGAATCATTACAGTACAAATTTAGACATTTGCAGAAGATTAGAACTCGGAAACTATGTCTCAAAAATTTTCGGTTCTTTTTATGACGGCTGTTTCTCTTGTACTTCTTTCTCTACCATTTACTCAATTTCTAGTTTTTTCAAATTATTTCTTTTTCTTCCAGGTGTCATTTTCAAAGTTTTTTTAAAACATTTATTTTTTTACTTATTGTTTATCCTGTATTTTTTTTATAAATTTGTTTTTCTGAGTATTTTATTTCTTCAGAATCTATCTTTATCTTTTAATTAGTTTTTTTCTTTCAATTGTTGATTTTTAATTTACTTTACATCTAGTAAAAACTGAAGTTTTATATAAATTTTTAAGCGAGTAATAAGCATTTATACTTGCGACTATTTCTAATTTGTCTTTCAATTTTTTTTATTTATTTATAATAAAATTTTTTGAAAAATAACTCAGTAATTTTCTTACATCAGAAAACACAAAAAAATATTGAAAAAATTATTTTCTAAAAAAATAGAAGAACGTAAATACATAGATGTAGGTTCTACTGTATTTATTTTTCAATTTTTTTTTTATTTTTGAACGTCGAGGTTTCTGTTCTTCTTTCATTGTTATTTTTGTCAACTACCAGTCTTTGAGTTTTTCTAGATTTATTGTTTTCTCTTAGTCATTGTCTCAAGTTACTCTAAAGCTCTTTTTGTTTTTTTCCACACGTAGTTGTTTGTTTTTTCTTGTAAACGTTGTTGCCTAAGTTCTGTTAAAATAATTTTTTTGTTCACATTTGTTTCCTTTTTTCTAAATATTTTTTCAAATGTTTTTTTAAGATTCTTTGTAGTTTTTTCGTTTTACTCGTCAATTTTTAAGTTTTTCTGTAACTTATTTTAGTTTTTTCAAAATCCGTTTTTGTTTTTCAATTTTTGTAATTTTTATTCTTTTATTTCTGCATTTTAAGATTTCATTGGTTTATAAAGTCACTGTTTTTCAAATTATTCTTTTTTTGATTTATTTCTTCCTGAAATCTACTTACTAATCTAATTACTAATTTTGTTCCTTGTTTTGTAAACGTTGTTTTTTGAATTTTTAAGTATATTTTTTTAGACTATAAGTAAAACGTTTTTTTGTCAATTTTTAAAGTGTCTGGCAGTATTGTTTATTAATTTTTAACAATACTTTGTAAATCAACTCTCAGACTTTAAGTAAAGTGAGTAATATTTTTACTTACTTAGCGGCCCTGAGATCTTGCTTTAATATAATCATAATTTTATGTTAAAGAAAAAATGAACTGTCTCATTGGGCAAACATCCGTTGTTTATCCAACCCTGTTTATACCATTTTTGAAAAATTACAGTGATTTTCGAGTGCCAATTCGCTGAAATTTGCTCGTGGATTTTATTGGAATGGAAAGCACTAATACATGTGTAACGAGTAATAGGGCGTAACAAATTCAATTGCGAGAAAGTTATTTGAATTTTATTAATTTTGTGGATAATTAGTGGTGGTAGCATTGATCTGATTTGATTTTCTTTGCTTATAAAGTGATTAAGAAATTATTATTTGAAAGTTTTCTTTCGAAGTGTACTCTCTTATTAATTACAGAGGCTTTGTAATTTATTTTCAGTGTATTTTTTTAGTTTCCTTTATCCGGTATCCGGCTTCTTTAACTTTTTCGGAGCATGAATTTATGCGAAAAAAAATTCTAACTTCCTGTCATACCGGTCTTCTTTTGTGCCCGTTTTATAAATGACGCTATTGACACGATAAATTTTAAATGAAATTGGATGAAACCTAATATCAGGGTTTTTAGCGATGTAACTGTTACCAATAGAATTTTTATTTTATTCAATTTACTTTTACCTCGTATGGTACTAAAAATAATAATTAAAGATGGTTTCTAAACAACATGTGTGCGTAAGAAATTGCATAAAACTAGTAAATAACTGTAAATTACCGGAAAAGGATATAATGATTAAAACAAATATTTGCTTTTGCTATTTTGTTTTACAAGTTTATTGTCTAAATATTTAGAGGCCGTTAACGTCAGTTATTAATTGTTTATTGTTACTTAAATGAGAAGATTGTAACAATTAACGGTTCTTCTAGAACGTATAAAAGTTTTAAATTTATTTTAATTTAATAAGATTGTCATTAACAATATATTATTATTTTTTAAATGAAAATGCAATTCAAATTTTTTGTTATTTTATTTTTGGGTTTAATTATGTTTACCAAACAAACGATTCAAGGTTAAACAGATTGTGGCAAAGATAAAAAATTAATTCGGTTAAAATTACAAATTTCAAAAGATAATAATAAAAGAATGAAACTGAAAACTGTCAAATAAGCATCTAGAAAGTAGCCAAAATAACTTTTTTTATTCAAAAAGTTATATTAAAAACAAATAATTTATTTCTTTTATACACACTATATATAAAATCGATTTTTTTTAACTTCCACTGAAAAATTGATACCTAGGCATTTTTAAAAAATTCTTTTTAAAGATGAGCTTCTAATTTTAAAAGGAAGAACTCCCTCATCTCAGTTTTCTGTATTTTCTTTGTTTATACTTTGCAAAATCCATATATTGTCACTACTTGATCGTAGGAAAAATTTTATTTACATTTTCTGTAGAAAAAAAGACGCTCTAAAAAAGGTATCTTACAATTTTTTTATAGCTCTTACCGTTTAGAAGATATCAGAGGTCAAAGTTTGAAAAATTTAACAAAAAATTTTTTTATTTCTAATTTTTATAACTCGTAGATAAATAAATATAAGAAAATGGGCAACATATAGCTTTGTAACAAAGTAAACGCTCTATAAAAAAGTTTTTTGTGGTTAATCGATTACTCCAACCATTTAAAAAAAATATGATTCATAGTATCAAATTTTAATTTTTAAATTACGAATATCTTCCAAATGGTTAAAGTAATCATTAACCACAAAAGTCTTTTTTTGTAGAAAGTTCAGTTTTCTTTAAAACTGTGTATTTTGGATGCTATAGTGTGATTCATAATTCTGGAATGCTCAGCTTCTTTCTGGACTAAGTTGTAACATTATTAGTGCTGTTTATTCTTTAGATAACCAGTATTAATGACTTTGAGAGAATTATAACAGTGGGGTGGGTCTTTTAAAACGTGTTTTAAAATACTTCAAAGAAGCTGGACTGCACTGGACTGAACTGTATTATTCAATAATTCTTAGCGCAATTATAAATTAGGTTTTTTGTCCGTTGTTATAGAGCAGGTTTTGAGATATCTGGAAATCTAACTCATACCAATCGGCTTATTACGAAAGAATTTTAATTTATAAACTATAAGTGCGCTAAAGGTTATAAAACAATATAAAAATGTGTAATATGATTCATTTTTTTTAAGTAGTTTATCAAACACGTGTTAAAAAGCTCCACTTTTTTATGATTCTATCAGACAAAGTCATTTAAATGCCTTTAGCTTTTTTACGTCATCGCACTTAATACTAGTGGATAGTATAACTATATATTTTCTTTTATTAAATAACATTTCAAAAAAAATTACGCTCTTAAAAGTGTAGTATTTTTAGTTAAGCTTATAGCTATTTTCTTTATAATATAACAATTGAAAAAAAATGTAAAAGCACGCCACAATACAGTTTTTAAACCAAGAAAGATATTAATCACATCAGAAAAATATTATTTTGCGCGATTGGTTGTTTTTATTAGTTTACTGTGCCTGTTTCCACGACGGTAGGTTGCTGTTACTGGTTGCTACGTGTAACAAAACGGTAAGTAATTCACTTACCGTTCAGTGAACGGTAAGCAATTAAATCTAAAAAAAACAATTTTGCAATTTATTTATTAAAATTAAATGTACAATTATTATAATTAATAGTAGTAATACCACTCGCACTTGAGTTTCTAGTGTTAATAGACAAACTTTCCGACGCAGAAGTTGAGAGGTTGTTGTAATAGTCCACCAACATCGCTGTGTAAAAATTTATGAGCAAATTCAATTTTGTTTTGGAGGGAATCTTCCACGTAACCCTCGGCCACCGTTGATGAACGCCACCCACCATGTCTTTTTAGTCCCAACACATCAACTCCGTTATTCGCCAAAAGTGTAGCCGATGTGTGTCGAAACGAGTGTCCAGTAAAACCTTCAGGGGCTTGCAACTTTAAATACTTTGCAATTTTTGACGGCCAGCCTCTAATTGTGCCTTTTCCTGTGACTTGCCTAGTGCATTTGCCATTTCGATAGTTCAGAAATAAATGATCTGACGTTGGGTTGCTTGGTCGAATTCTTATGTATTTTCGAAGTATTTCCAAATAATGATCTGCTTCATTTTCTTTATTAATAACTGTGAACGTTCGCTGAATATTCGTTTTTGTATTTGGAATATTTACTATAAACATTTCTTCATGTTCTTCTATGTCACTCACTTTAATATTGTACAATTCCTCTCGTCTACAAGCGCCCGATACTCCCAATATCATTGCTACCTGCAAATATATTGTTTCCTTAGAACTTAGATGTACCACCTCATCATCTACAACATACCTTTTGAATTAAAAATTGTTCGTCTGGTGATTCATTCAAGAATTTTTCCATGTCTTCTTTGGTAAAAATTTTAGCCTTCTTAGGCCGATATCCAATATTTTTTCTCTTAAGATAAGCAATTAATGTAGCAAACTTAGAAATATTGATAGCATCATGGAGAAAAATTGTACTCTTCAGCATAGAATGCTCCACCCATAAATCGTCTGGAGCCTTCAAGTGTCCACTTCTCACCACAAAATACGCTAACAAGCTCTTTTCATTTACAGAAATTTTCTTTGCTTCACGCCCTTCCTAAAACAACTTGTACGTCTGTTCATATCGGGCTTTAGATTTTTCTGGAATTATTGCCGAACATCCTTCTTGCCAATCGTCTTCTAAATCATCCGGTAGATCATCACTATCGCTCATATTTGCTTCGAAAACGGAACCACAAAACAGAACTATGTAGGAATGATTGTATCAAAAAAATTATTATTATTATTATTATTATTATTCTAGAAACTCCAATCGCGCAAAAAACGTTATAAGCATGTCGAACGTTAAGGATTACCGTTCTCCATACTTAATATACTATTTTCACTTCAGCAAAGATCTTTTTTTATAACATTAAAGTAGGCAGTTAGTGTGACGGGCAAAAAAACAAATAAAACGTCACAATAGAATCTTTCTTAAGTAAATGTTTTAAACCGTAACCGGGAGGTAGACACATCTTAAAAAAATCTAGTTCGAATTTCTTGAAAAATTTAGTTTAACAATAGTTTTTATTATTGTAATGGACTGAATGCCCCTTTGTCTAATAAATATTTTGTGCAAGAAAATCAAATCTAATTATTCAGTTGTGCAATTAAAATTGATAATTTTTAAATAAAGAAAAAATCAAAAATTACTGAAGGTCAATCATACGGTTCTCGTAAAACCATTTGATAACATCGTCCAAAAACTTTTAAAGATAATTTAAACAAATCTCGCGAAGTTGATACATGACCCAGAAATTCCATGAGAAACCGCCGATGTAAGTAGACGAATTGAGCATAAAAGCTCGCCGAATGTGGTGAATAGTACTGTGAAATGTCATTTGGCTGATAGCGACCGAGAATGACCAAAAATTAAGTTTCTTTTTCTTAATTTGTCCTGAAATTGAAGACAACCATGCCGCACTTTTTGTTGTTTCTTGGTACTGTAACTTGGTAAAATGGTAAAAATCATGTAACTGGCAATGGTTGGGATAAACCTGCTGTTGTTTGTCGGTATTTGAAATGTGTTTAAATTGACATTATCGGTTAAAATAATTTGGAGAACAGCTTTAAAATGAAACAGCTTTCAGCCACTATAAAATAACGGTGAGAAGAATCGCTGAGAATTGCAATTACTTTGGTAATTTGAGAATAATTTTATAACGTTTTTAAAGATTTATTTTACTGTGTTTATGCCAATTGGAGTATTCAATCAATAACCGATACGGTAGGTAAAACAGAACCATTTGTGAGTTACTTACATAGAATTTTGGACGAATTTGAAGACACTTCAAAGTTCAAAAAACATTTGATACTTTCATGATATTTATTATCAAATAACTTGTATTAACGCAAAAGTCCCTAAAGATTGAATAATTAACTTTTTTACTTAAAAATCACGTAAAACGCGCAAAGTAAAAAAAATAGTACAAAGAACTCGTTTCTCAAGTCATTATGGCACTCATTCTTTATAAAAACTCGCGCTTTGCGCTCGTTTTATAACTTGAATTAGTGCCACAAAGTTGACTTTTAAAAACGCGTTTTTTAATATACTATTCGGTAATGAAATAACTAAAAAAATTGTAAACGCACACAAAATTGTTTTAAATCGATTAATATTTAAAATGTAGCTGACGTAAAACGAAAACAATCAGAAATTTGTTATTTTGCGTTAATTTTATGCAAAATGTTATTTTAGTTCTAGATATATCTATAAGTTACTTTTGATGTGCAAAATCCAGTATTATGCATAATGCCTAGATATTTCGACTAATACCTCCAGATATTAAGCATAAATCCCGGAATTTTCTTTAATGTGAATATTATCTTGAAAATTTTAATTAAGTACTATGCATGTTGCCGCTAATATACAGTAATACCTCGTTAATCCGGACTAATTAAAACCGGACATATCCGGATTATTGAAAAATCCGGATAAATGGACCATTTTAATAAATACATAAAAATCGGTTATTAAAAAAGTAAAAAAATGTTTATTATTGAAATTCGATTACCAACAGGTGAAACATTTGAATATGAATATATACATATGTAATTACATATTATAAATGATACATTTATGTAATTTAAAAAAAGTTTGTAATTTTTGTTTGATACAATTTTGTACAATTTTTTATGAGAAATGCCTTTTCCTGAAGCCTCTGCAAAACCGTTATTTCTGCAGGCAGAACATCATTTTCTTTCGCCCTCTCTAAGGCAATAGTTAAAGCCTTTATTGCTTCTTCGTTTTTAATCTTTCTTCTAATTGGCTCTTGGCCATCGTCGCCGGAGTCGTTTTGGACGTTCTCTTCCAAAGGGAGTAAATTTTCATCTCCACAAATCCAGGACTGTACTTCAGCATCTGTCAAAATTTCTCCTCCCGTCTGTTGTAACATAGAAGAAACCAAATGGATATCCTGTCTTGCAGAAGCAATCTGTGATTTGAGGTAAATTGAGAGGTAAATTGTCTTCGTCTTCATATTCATCGGAATCAGTGACTTCAGAACTCAAAAGCTTTCTCTATGATTTATTTATTGAGGCTTGGAAAATAGATATTTTGCCATGCATGGGAAAGCTAAAAAACACCATCTCTTAAAGTTAGGGGCTTTATGCACATAGAAATGTCTTCTTCCTCGGATGATAAAATATGAGTTAATAAGCTTTTCCGATACGCTAGTTTTGTTAACTGAATAATATTTTGATCAAGAGGCAGTAGTGTTTGGAGGGAGAAACATGATTGTGAAGTCTCCTGTAGCGTTATCCATTAGTTGTAGCGCCTTTTCCTCCAAATTTTGAGATTTTAAAATGATTCTTACTTGTTTAACAAAGGTTAGAAGCCAATTACGAAAAATATCTGATGTCATCCAAGCATTCTTTGAAGATTTGTAATCGGCAGATAACTCCACATTTTTAAATACTCTAGGATTTTTCGATTTTCCTATCACTAGAGACTTTATTTTATGTGAGCCGTCGCTATTTGTACACAATAAAAAGGTCACTCTTTCTTTCGCAACTTTTCTACCAGGTGCTGTCTTTTCATGAGAATCTACCACCGTTTTGTCGGAAAGTATTTTCCAGAAAAGTGCGCTTTTATCACAATTGTAGATTTGCGAAGGACCGACACCTAGTTCCATTATTTTTTCTTTGACTTTTGACAGAAAAAGTGAAACAGCGGATTCATTACTTGACAATTTTTCTCCACAAACTCGGAGTCGCCTCAAACCATATCTCGATTTAAATTTTGCCAACCATCTTCTGCTTGCTGCGAAATTGTCTTTACCATACACTTCGACATAGATTTTTTTGCCTTGGCAGCAAGAATGGCAAAAGAAACAGGGATATGTCTGGACCTTTGTGTACGAAACCAGTTATACAATCGCTTTTCCATTTCCGGGTATTCCGCTTGTCTTAATGTTTTCCTAGTATTAGGGACTTGCTGGTAACAATTGCCAACAAACTTTTCTATTTTCGCTTTATTTTTCTTAATGTCCGAAATTGTCGGCGTCCCAACATTATACTTTTCTGCTAGACTCACACTACTCGCACCAGACCGTAATTTCTTCAAAATTTCATCTTTTTCCTTGATGCTCAAAGTCACATGCTTTCGCTTTGGAGCCATATTGAATAGTACATACTACCGGTTGCAGACAAGTTAAAACAAGAAAATGGGAGTTCCGATTTACTGGATCATTCGGATTCGGATTCGAATTACATAATTTATTATCATGGAAAACGTCTAGACATTAGTTAATACAAGAAGAAGAAGCAAATTTTCTCATAAATTCATAAGTTTTACATTAGAATTGAAAATTTTTGGGGATTTTCGTAGAGTTTACAGAGATTTCAAGAGTTTTCAAAAAATTTCCAGAAAAATCTTTGACATTTTGCTTAGTCTGCGCATGCACAAGCAATTTTTACATGCGCAATAATGACTACAAATGTGAATTTTACAAATAATCGAAGAAAAATCTACAAAATAACAATAAATAATAATATTACATCTTAAGAACCATTATGTCACGAAGCGAAAGTTCGTTAGCCTGCTAGGTCGAAGGCCTGCCGATGCGGATGGGCTATTGCTGATATCGACTAAATCACCGTTGGTTGAGGCAGTAGCTGGCTCAGCATTTGGGGGGTTAGCGAACTAGCGGGTGGCGTTAATTGGGAGTCGGTTGGTAGAGTTCAACGAAGAGAGTTGGGTTAGGTGAAGTGTGAAACATGTCTAGACCCTTCGATTGTGTGAGAATGTCAATGTAAGTAGCCTTATTGTATTATGTATAACTGGATTTCCGTATCATGTAAACTTTGCAAACATTATTAAATTTCCTTTTGTATTAAAACCCTGTTTTTAATTTCAACCCCACCTCACGAGGCAGAGCCCGTGACAATAATAATAGAAACTAATTATCATCTAAATATCTCACAACTCTAAGAAGATTTCCTAGAAATTTCTGGAAGATTTTTTTGTGAAAAGAATTCTGGTGTACATTTTTTAAAGACTTGTTCACTCCTTATTAACAAATATACTTTTTGAGAAAAAGCAAGCCTTTTATAGATAGGCTTTTTTGTGTATCTAATAATATAGAAAAATTTGGAATGGTTTAAAGGTATTTGAAGCTTACTACGTCGAAATAAATGTACCGAACGGATCTATATTTACTATAATAATGTGTTTCGCTTTTAAGCAGTAACTTAGATAAAAATCTCTGATGTTTATGCAAAATACCTAGAGATTTTAGTTAATATGCATATTAACTAAAATATCTGGGTATTATGTCTAAAACTAAAATTGACATATTAACGTTAGTGTATATAGTATTTTAGCAATGGCCTGATACTATTTATTATTTATTTAACTTAAAAATGTGCCGGTTTAGAATATTTTTTCAGAGCCGGTTTACAAAACTCCATCCAACCCTGATTATGATACACAAACTGCGCTATTTTTAACGAGCACACCGCCAAATTCCCCATTATCATCTCCCATTGTTCTCTTTTTTCCAAACCGAAAGTTTTCAGGCGTAATTATGTGTCAGTCATTTTTTCAGCGTGTTTCAGTTTAGGTCAAGTGTGAGGCGCCACTGGCCGTCGTCAATACGGTCATGACGTCACAACTGCAGTCAACAACCTTTTAAGACATCGAGGAAGTCTTCGTCTTTGGTTACTAGATTATTACAACCGCTTTGGCGTATTGCTGATTGCCTACCTCACTCAAACTGGTCTTTTTGGAAACGGTGGGCATTGAGCTTTTTCTCGGTTTGGCCCGGAAGCCGGCGTTTCTTGCGTGTTTATTTTTGTTTGAAATTTGGTGTAATTTGGCGCGAATTTGGACGAATCGGCGGCGGTGTTGGCGGCGGCGGGTCGATCTATACGACACAAGGTCTAGCATCATGGTCGATAGCGACGAGCACCGATACAAAGCTTCAGTAACGAGTCGAAAGCTCGAGAAAGAGCTTCAAATCAACAAACATTTTATTATAGTCGTGTAGAATAATGTGCCAACTCGGTTTTTCGGTCTCCGATTTCGTCAGATACTTGAAAATGTGAAATTTTCAGAGGATTTCTTTGTAGGAATTTAGACGACATAAAGTAAGTCACGAATTTCTAATAGCTTTCGCCGGAATTAACTTATCAAAAATCAAAGCTCGGAGCTTAATTGGGATTTATTTCGAGGAAATGTGAGTTGTTACCTCGAAATGAAAAAACATAAAGATCGCAATCTTGAAACGAAATAAATTTGCTCCTTTTACCTGCAATAAACTATAAAAAAAGGCATCAAATTAGATCAAAGCTCTACCCGAAAAGGAATCTTTTTATGCGGTCACTTTGATCTGCTTGAAACCTGACACACTAAACCACAGAACATTAGGTAACTGCAAATTCCTAGTTTCTCGAATTTCAGTGATAAATTAGTAGAGGTGTCTGAAAAGCTCCTGTCAATAGAAGCCGACTTCAAGCCGGCTAATAATAAATTTGTCGTCAGTTTGTAATGCAATTTACAATCAAATAAGTTATTAATACAGCTCTGAAGAAGGTTAAAGTAATACGAAACGTTGGTTTGTGTTATCCCGACGCCTCCACCATTTATTTCTCGACTTAATTTCAGAAGCACAATGTGGGTGACTCGATTTTTTACACCCACGTGTCTGCTGACCAATTTTTCTAAAATTGTTGGCCGTTTCCGGTCGATTGACAAAATATCTTTTGATTCGGAAATTCCGTTTGAGTTGTTTCCGGTTTTAATACGTTTAAGATTGGACTGAAAGTTTCAAATGAACTGTCTGTTTCGATTTAAAAGTTAGAAATGGATGTAATTCCACTTTATTGCAAGTTCTTACAAAAACCCAAAATATACCGCGTGTTCATTAAAAAAAACTTTGAAATTGCTCTAGAAATAAATTATAATGTTTCTGATAACTTCACTTCAATTTAAATACCAATTTTAGAAATGTCATTTTTTACTAATTTTCGTAAATTTTGGTTTTACTTTTGATTACTCTAGAAACTAGAATAACAAAAATTAATTTTGATTGTTGTTAGTCTGATTTATTAGGCATTTATTAATAACAGTTGAACGACTGATACTAATAATAGTCGGTCAATTATCGATCGATAAATTTATTGATCATTAAGTGATGTAATCGACCGACCATTATTAGTGGCAATCGACCTACTACTATTAATTATTGAAGGCTATTTTGTTCCGCATTCTGTTAAAAGTTAAAAATTAACAGCTTTTTTATTTTTTAACAAAGTTGTAATTTTCTAAAATGTTATTTAAGTAGATTTCTGTTAAATAATAACTGGTCCTGCATTGTTAATTTTAGCAAATTCGGTTAATTTCTTAACAGAATTGCTAAAAGAAAATTTTTAACCTACTCGCTATTTTTAACAGAATTTTACAGAATAGGCTACATTAAAAGCTATTTCATACCGCATTCTGTTAAAAATTAGAAATTAACGTTTTTTATATTTTTAACTAAAGTTATTATTTTCTAAAATGTTATTTTAGTAGACTTCTGTTAAATAATAACTTGTCCTGCATTGTTCATTTTAGTAAATTTGGTTAATTTTTTAACAGAATTGCCAAAATGAAATTTTTAATCTACCCGTTATTTTTAACAGAATGTTACAGAATAAGTCTCATTGTACCGCATACTGTTAAAAATTAAAAATTGACGGCTTTTTTATTTTTTTAACCAAAGTTGTTATTTTTTAAAATGTTATGTAAGTAGACTTCTGTTAGATAATAACTTGTCCTGCATTGTTAATTTTAGCAAATTCGGTTAATTTCTTAACAGAATTGCCAAAGTAAAATTTTTAACCTATCCGTTATTTTTAACAGAATTTTACAAAATAGGCTTCATTATATAATAAACGACATACCTTTTTTTATAACTAGCTGCAAGTTTTTGTTTTTAATAAACAGTCAGTATTACTTTGTTCATAACATCAGCATTCAATTATGCCTCACAATCAACAAATTAAGAAACTTTTACCTCTTTGTTTTTGTTAAACACACTTTCAAAGAATGGCTCATTTCGCGTTCTTTGAAAATCTGGATTACGTTTGATGATAATGCGGCATTTTGTGTAATTGTAAGCTTTTAGAAATTTTCGCTTTAAACACGGTGAATAGTGTTTTCGTCAATTTGTTTTGTATTATAGAGGCGTTGAATTCAATATATGAGAGCTGACATTATTTGGGGTGAACTATTTTAAAGCGGAGGTGTGATGAGAGAGGAATTGTGTCGGCGAATTTCCAGGGCTTGACATCTGTTGATTGTTACGTCCTGAATTGGTGATGGCGGAATCAGAATTTTATTATGACACAAAAAAGCACTTATTTTAATTAATTTAAAACTGGTCGCGGATAGCTGCGTAATGTAGTAGAAACATGTGAGCATAGCGAACGAGATTATTAATTGTTTAAATAACAAGAGTTGACTACGTAATACCTTCGTTGATTGTATTGCAAATTATAAATTCTAACTACAATTTGTACGATTACACACAACAATAATTAATAAATAATAACGTAGATTCGCTGTCAAGAATATCGCTCCGATAAACCGCTGAATTTCACTTAGGTTGTTTACTATTTGGTTTCTACCACCTGGTCATTGTCCTCTCACTGCTTATATACTGATAGCTCACTTTCTAGAATTTATTAGTGTGTACTCGAACACTACCCATTTGTGTAAAACTATGACTCAGCCTTTCTTGGGTTCAGTCAATAGACGTGACTAATTTTTTTGCAGAATTACGCGCTATAAAGAGATTCATAGTGCAATGTCAAAATTCTGGATGTGTTCTGGGGTGACTTTCTTTAGAATAATTTGTTACAAAATTATACTAAATTTAAAAAATCGACTGGTTTTTAAGGTAAAAAAATCAACTCTAGTCTGCTTTTTACCAGTAAACGTTAAAAATTTAAAATACTTAATTAGAATTGGTCGATTTCAAAAACTAGTCAATCACAACAGAAGTAAGGAAGTTTATAGATTTGAAAAATATGAGTATAAGAAGTAAAACAATTAGTTCGCAAAACAATAATTTAGTGATTGTCAAGTTTTGCGCTTCTAAAATTGATTTTATGGCACTAGAGTTATAATTACGACAGTCAGTATAATTCAGTTAAAAAGGTCGCTAATTCTTTATAAAAATTTAATTTCTTTTTGTTTGTTGCTGAAGAAATTTATAATAATTATGTATTTTATACAAAATTGCTAGTTTTTTTAAGTATGGAGAACGGTAAGGAATGCTTACCGTTCGAAGACAATTGTTTGGAGGAGGAGCGAAGCGACGACTCCAATTATTGTCTGAGAACGGTAATCCTTAACGTTCGACATGCTTATAATGTTTTTTGCGCGATTGGAGTTTCTAGAATAATATAAATAATAATTTATATTGATAATCAGGAAGATTGAAACTGAAAACTTTGGGTGGTTGTTCCATAGTTGCTAAGGTTTTGTTCCAAACAAGTAAAATTGTCTTTCTGATGCAATCATTCCTACATAGTTCTGTTTTGTGGTTCTGTTTTCGAAGCAAATATGAGCGATAGTGATGATCTACCGAATGATTTAGAAGACGCTTGGTAAGAAGGATGTTCAGCAATAATTCCAGAAAAATCTAAAGCCCGATATGAACAGACATACAAGTTGTTTAAGGAATAGCGTGAAGCAAAGAAGATTTCTGTAAATGAAAAAAGCTTGTTAGCGTATTTTGTGGTGAGAAATGGACACTTGAAGGCCCCAGGCAGTTTATGGGCGGAGTATTCTATGCTGAAGAGTACAATTTTTCTCCATGATGCTATCGATATTTCTAAGTTTGCTACATTAATTGCTTTTCTTAAGAGAAAAAATATTGGATGTCGGCCTAAGAAGGCTAAAATTTTTACCAAAGAAGACATAGAAAAATTCTTGAATGAAGCACCAGACGAACAATTTTTAATTCAAAAGGTATGTTGTAGATGATGAGGTGGTACATCTGAGCTCTAAGGAAACAATATATTTGCAGGTAGCAATGATATTGGGAGTATCGGGCGCTTGTAGACAAGAGGAATTGTACAATATTAAAATGAGTGACATAGAAGAACATGAAGAAATGTTTATAGTAAATATTCCAAATACAAAAACGAATATTCACCGAACGTTCACAGTTATTAATAAAGAAAATGAAGCAGTTCATTATTTGGAAAAACTTTAAAAATAAATAAGAATTCGACCAAGCAACCCAACGTCAGATCATTTATTTCTGAACTATCGAAATGGCAAATGCATTAGACAAGTTACAGGAAAAGGCACAATTGGAGGCTGGCCGTCAAAAATTGCAAAGTATTTAAAGTTGCAAGCCCCTGAAGGTTTTACTGGACACTCGTTTCGACGCACATCGGCTACACTTTTAGCCCATAACGGAGTTGATGTGTTGGGACTAAAAAGACATGGTGGGTGGCGTTCATCAACGGTGGCCAAGAGTTACGTGGAAGATTCCCTCCAAAACAAAATTGAATTTGCTCATAAAATTTTACACAGCAATGTTGGTGGACTATTACAACAACCTGGGACTTCTACGTCGGAATGTTTGCCTATTAACACTAGAAACTCAAATGCGAGTAGTATTACATACTACTATTAATAATAATAATTGTACATTTAATTTTAATAAATAAATCGCAAAATTGTTTTTTTTAGATTTAATTGCTTACCGTTCACTGAACGGTAAGTGAATTACTTACCGTTTTGTTACACGTAGCAACCAGGAACAGCAATCTACCGTCGTGGAAACAGGCACAGTAAACTGATAAAAACAACCAATCGCGCAAAAAAAAATAATAGTGTTAGCTGGCAAATGGCAAAGGTTAGTAGTTTTAGTAATTTTGTTAAATAATTTTGCGTTAAAATTTAATAAAACAGTTTAAAATCAAGTGTCATTTAAGTTTAAGCTAACAAAACCTAAAATATTAACAATTAAAACAAATTTTAGTCTACTTTTTCGCATTAAAAGAAAAAATAAAACAAGAAGAGTACAAAGAACGTAAAAGAACAAGATGGCATTAACCCGTTTACAGCTCTCGGCTTACCGTCCTAGGGATTGTAAGCAACGTTATTTTTATAGTAATAATTTCATGAACAGTAATTATTGCTTACTATTGCTGTTAGTGCAGCATTAATAACATGCTTACAAAAGATGTGGTTAAAAAGAAATAATTAAATTTAAGTTTTAAATTTAAAATTAAATTTTGTTATTATGAATTGTTGAAACATCCGTCAAATATTTATTGTGATAATGCAAAATTATCGTATGGCGTCTGACACTGCAAATTCTTTGTCTGACGTTAAAACGTCTAGATTGAACATATAAAACGATAAATAATCACAACTTGTCTTCAAAAAGTAAAATTTTAAACATGTACACGTTTGTTATTGAGAGAGAAATAATACAAACCAATTTTAACTTTTTATTATTTTAAAAAATAATCAAAGTGGTTTAACTTTGGTGCTAAACTTTAAACTACTTCAACAGACTTAAGACAAGTTCTCAAAATTAAAGAGCATAAATCCGAATACTTTTTATTTATATTTGTAAAAATGTACATTTTTTTTACTATTTTAACGTTTCATTTAAAAATACCTACTTAAGAAAAATCCATAAATATACAGAAATGACCTCCAGTGTAAACCCAAGCAATTTATAGTTATAATATCATAAGAACTTAAATTATTTACGAAATTTTTTTTGAGTGCATTTTAAAAACGTTGCTACTAATTAACCCAAGTGAAACACAAAGAATAATAATGCACAAGAAAAATTGTTTTGGAAATAATTTTAAATTTCTATAATACATATTTTGCATTAGAGTCACGTAACAAATAATTACATTTGTACTAAAACATACGATTTTGTGTCGAATTATTATATCTTTTGATCAATAAACTTCTTTGACACTAAAAAAAAATATTTTTTTATTTAAACTTAATTTTTCTTTCATTTGAAAATACTTTTATTAGTTATTAGTATCGTTCTAATTAAAGCTACAAAAGCAGAGTATCTAGAAACAAGAAAAAAGTATAAAGTAAAGTGTGAAGAGAGAAAAATTCAACATAGAAACAATGAAAAATAAAAAAAATATAAAAACAGAAGCAGAAGTATGGAAATTTATAAACGAAGAAGAAAAAGAAAAGACAAATTAAGTGAGAACATAAGTATGGATAAATGGAGGAAACACTTTATGGAGGATTCAGGTGGAAGTAACAATAAAAGCATCTTGTCAAGACATGAGAATTTTTAAGTGAAAATAAACAATCTTTCTACAGAGGAAATTGAAAAACAAATGTTTAGGTTAAAAAAAAAGTACTCGGAGAAGATAAAATTCCAGATGAAGCGTTGTTGTTTGGTACAAAAAAGCTATGGGAAAGAGTATGAAAAATGGTAAATGCAGTGGGGATAAGAAGAGGCTTTTCTATGGAGTGGAGAAAAGGGTTAATTGTACCAATACATAAAAAAGGAAATAAAGATAAAACTGAAAACTACCGTGGCATAATCCTTACTTAATACGATCTACAAAATATATGCAATGGTTCTAGAAGAAAGATTGAGAAAGGAAATAAACGAAAAAATTATGTTGCCAGACGGACAAGCAGGTTTCAGACAAAGAAGAGGAGCCATATACAATGTGTACATTTTGAAACATCCGGCGAAGAAAGAAATAGACAAGGCGGAAGGACGTATGTATGTATTGTTCATGGACTTCAAAAAAGATTTTGACAGTGTGGATAGGAAAAAATTATGACAGTATCTTAGAGAGAAAGGGATGTGTAAGTGGTTGGTAAGCAAGATGGAAGAAATTTACGAGGAAACTATTAACCAAGTAAAAGTGAGCGAAGAAATAAGTGAATGTTTTTGAACAAATAAAGGTGTAAGACAAGGCTGTTCATTAAGTCCGGCACTATTCTTAGCATATATAAGAGATGTGGATGAGGTTTTAAGCAGAGCGCAAGTAGAAAAGACAGTTGTAGGCAGAGAGAAAGTGTGGTCCCTAGCGTTTGCAGATGATATAGTTATTGTAGCAAAGAACAAGAGTGAAATGAAAGAAATGATAAAAGTTATGGAAAGATATGAAAGAAATAAAAAACTCCAAGTTAATGTAGATAAAACAAAAATGATTTTGTTTGGAAAGAAAGTTAGAATTGAAAAAAAAGATGAATGGAAAGGAAGAAATATAGAACAAGTAAAAGTGTTGAAATGTTTGGGATATGTATTAAATAGTAGCATAACAAACAATGGACAAATAAAGAAAGTAGTCAAAAGAGCAAAGTAATGGGAAGTGTCTGGAGTTTAAGAGAACGTAAATTTGGTGAACATTTTAAAAGAAGAATGATGATGTTTAACAGTTTAGTGAAAAGCATCGTAATGTGTGGAGCAGAAGTATGGAAATGGAAGAAGTATGAAGAAATTGAGCGTGTGCAAGAAAAGTATATAAAATCGGTTTTAGGTTTAAATAAACAAACGCCAGGGTACATAGTAAGAAATGAAAATAAGAAAGAAAAGTTGAGAGTAGAAACAGGAAAAAGAGAGGTAAGATTCGAGGAAAATTTAAGAATGCGACAAGAATGCAAAATACTGCGACAATGCTGGGCTGAAATTAAAAAGACAAATGAAAATTTTAGGTAGATAGAACGAGATGACTACTATGAGAAAAAAAGATATGCTTGTGCAGAAATTGAAGAAATGAGAGAAGGAGGAAGAACAATGGAAGAAAAACTAAAACAAAGAGATGCTGACATAGATAAACAGAAAAGAATTGTGGGTATAAAAAAATTAAGGTGCAATTCAAAATATGCCCTAATTGTTACCATCGAACTACCAAAATATCTACATAAAATGAAAAGTAAAAATAAAAAAATGGTTGCAAGATTCAGATGCGGGAATGAAGAAAGGGAAAATGAGTTTTGGAGAGAAGATTGGGAAAGAGTGTGCAGATTATGTAGAGAAGAAAGGGAGACGATAGAGCATTGTTTGTCAGAGTGTTCAGAGTTAAGAATGTGTAAGTATGGAAGGATAAAAGTTCTAAGCGAAAATGGAGAAGGGAAAGAATGGATGAAAGAAGTTACGTGTGCCAGAAGGTGATTGGAAAAGAATTAAATTTTTATTTTTTGATAATTTGTGTAAATTTTTGTTTTTTGATTGTTTGTTGTTACCTTATGTAAGACTGTAAAGTAAATTAGGCAATAAAGACATAAAAAATAGTATCGTTTTAATTAAGTAACATAAAAATTGTAAAATTTCTATAGAAACAAGTTGTAATCCTCGTTCCTTATTAGTTCTAATCAATCTATCATGAGACTTTTGCCTAGACTATAAAACCATTTTAAGAAAACAACATTATAGACGTTAAATTGCTACAAAAATATAATTTTTTAATGTATTTAACATTCTGATTTATCAAAATGTTGAGATAATATTTTTTTCCATAGAACAAGCTTTTAAAAATAAAGTTTTCTGCATTTTTGAAATTTGACACTTGTAGTAACTATTCGCCACGGTCATTAACAGATACGAGAAAGTTGAGTCATCGTTCCGCTTGAATAAAGATTGTTCCCGAAAACTTCCGAATAATTGCTAGAAGATTCCGAAGCAATTAAAGAGTAATTGGCTCATCGAAGCAATCGTAGTTATTACTGTGTGAATATCGAGTTATTTCCAACTTTTTAAACCAAAAAAGTACATTTTATGCAATATTTAAAACAAAGCTTTTCAATAGAAAACTATTTTTTTGTTATCCAAACATTCTTCTAAGTCATCAATGTCAATAAAATTTCAAGTATTTTTAAAATATTCAAAATGAAGTAATTCTTTGGGTGGTGAAGCTCTTAGCCCATTTTGTCTTAACCTTTGAAGTCAAAATTTGTGAGGTTTGTTCACATCTACCAATATTTCATCGGCTTTAGTTACTTAATGAAGGTCTAGATAATAAAAAAAGAATAATTGTTTTATTAAAAACCTTTAATATTAATAAAATATACAGCAATATTTAAGTTTCTTAAAAAATGCTGCAAAAAATTACGGTAAATTTACATTAAAACGATATTTATTATATTAACAATTTAAATTTATAAAAAATGCTGAAAAACATTAATAAAATTGTAATATCATGGTTGCTTAATGTCTGTATTTTGTTTTCTTAAAAATAAATTATAATTTAATCGCAAAATTTTTTGGTCAATTTGTATACAGTTGTTAAGACTGATAATAGTCATAAACAATCTCACAAAACAAATTACAACTCTCACAGTAGATAGTTATAGCTAAAGCAATTGAATTAAAAAAAAAACACCAAATTTGTTTATAATGAGCGGTGTCAATGGTTTGCAATAACCGTTTCTTAAAAAAAATTGTTGGTACATTTATTAAATAATAAAATTAATTTACAAAGTGATCAAGTTTGCAAAATCGTTTTGATTTAATTTCAGCTAAGATTAATTAAATAAATTAATTAAATTTTAATCTCGGCTAAAATCGAGCTTCTCTTTTATCACCTAAAAACAACCACTTTTTATAAAAATTGTCAAAAGCAATAAAATATCCACTTTACTTCCCTATCTTTATAAATCGTCTGTCTCAACTACTTAAAGTGCTATAAATCATAGCTGAGAAAAAAATTACATAGAACAGCTGTATGTCCAGTAGTTCTTAATTTGTAGCACCAGAAGGTGATAAAACTGAGATTTATTAGAGAAAAAAAAATTCTGGGGTGTTTAGTCGATTTAGATATGCGTGACACACCGCAAACCACTTTTTCCCTGAAAATGAATATTTTAATAGAATAAAAAAAGCTCAGACCACAATTAAATTGTTATTTGAAATCCAAATAAATTTTGTTTGAGGCATTTAATTAATTTATAGCTAGTCATTAAAACCGGTATTCTATTTCTATTAATTTATAAAATGCGCAGTCTCAAAATCAATAAATTCAATTGAAACAACTCATTAAAATGTCATTAAAAACACATCCCGTCAATCATTAAATGCAATAAATTGTGTTTCATTGAAAAAATTGTGAATGCGACAGGCTAATATTTTTTGTAAATTGGGTCGAAACTGAATAATGCAAAACTTTTTAGCTCGTCTCATCCTTTTAAAAATTTTGTCAATATCTTCCGATTTAAATAAATTTGCATCGAATGAAAGGTCGCATTACAATTAAATTAATCGATAGGTATAGTGCGCATCGACATCGATTTGACCGGACAAAAATAACTAGATATTAAAATAGAAAAAATGTTGAGGTTTTATTAGTAAAATATTTAGAAAAAATGTAGATACGTCAAGTCTGAAAGTTTATTTAACAAAATATTGCGGTGCTATTAGTACTTCATCTACTCCGGGAAAATTAAGTAAATGACTGGCTTCATCTACACCAAGAAGGTCTGATAATTACACCAAAAACTGATTTAAATACTCCAAGAAGTTAAAAAACAAGCATCATTAAGTATACTCAGTGGCAAAATTTTTTTAAAAATAATTCTAGACGTTTATTTATTCCTATATGTTATTTTCCTATTTTCTGCTTTTTTTGAGTAAATAAAAATTGTTTTGCAATAACTCTAGTCGTTTATACATTTTTTTTTCTTACTCTCTGTTCTTCTTTGAATAAATAAAGATTTTTTGTAATAACTCTAGAGTCTAGACGTTTATTTATTTCTTCTTTTCTTATTTCTGTTTTTCTTTGAGTCAATAAAGATTATTTTGTCTTATTATTAATGACTTCAGATGTTTATTTATTTATTTTTCTTACTCTTTGTTTTACTTTAAGTAAATAAAAAATTTTTACATTGTTTCCAGACGTTTATTTATTATTTTGTCTTACTCTCTGTACTTCTTTAAGTGAATAAAAGTTATCTTGCAATAACTTTAGACATTTATTTATTTCCTCTTTTTCTATTTTTTGTTCTTCTTTGAGTAAATAAAGATTTTCCTGTAATAACTTTAGATGTTTATTTATTTATTTTTTACTTTTTGTTCTACTCTCTGCTTTTTTTGAGTAAATAAAAATGATCTTGTAATGATTTTAGAAGTTTATTTATTTCTTCTTGTTCTATTCTCTAATTTTTTTTTGGTGTGAATAATAAGAATTTTCTTAAAATGACTCTAGACGTTTATTTTTTTACTACTCTCTAATTTTCTTTAAGTAAATAAAAAAAATCTTGTTATGACTCTAGACGTTTATTCATTTTTTTCTTTTCCTACTCTTTGCTCTTCTTTAAGTAAATAAACGTTTACTTACTCCAGACGTTTATTTATTTATTACTTTTTATTCTACTGTCTGTTCTTCTTTGAGTGATAAAGATTATCTTGTAATAACTAAATAATAATTTTTTTTAAATGACTTTAGACGTTTATTCATTTCTTTTTTTCCAATTCTCTGTTCTCCTTTGAGTAAATGATAAAAACTTTTTTGAAATGATTCTAGACGTTTGTTTATTTTTTCTTTTACTACTCTCTGTTCTTTTTTGAGTAAATAAAAAGTTTCTTGTAATAACGTTTATTCATTTCTTCTTTTACTAATCTCTCTTTTTTTGAGTAAAAAAAGATTTTCTTGCATTGACTTTAGATGTTTATTTATTTCTTCTTTTCCTACTCTTTGTCTTTCTTTGAGTAAGTAAAGGTTTTTTTTCCAATGATTTAAACGATTTTTATTTATTTTTCTATTCTCTGTTCTTCTTTAAGTGAATCATAAAAAAATTTTTAAATCATTTTAGACGTTTATTTTTTATTGTCACTCTTTGTTTTTTTTTCAATAAATAATGAAAATTTTCTCAAAATGACTTTATTGACTTAAATAACTTTAAAACTACCAATTTACTAGTAGTAGTATAGACAGACACAGTGTGCCATCTAACGAAGAGTGCTGGAAGGTAGCAAGAGTTTGTATAATACACTATACTGATGAGGGGCAAAAATCCCAAAACCGGTATACAGTTTCTCGACGTTGTTGTTCGATTGGAACATCTTTGCTACCAATTTACTATTTTTTAAATTTTGTGTCTGCTCTACTCTCTAGTCATAAAAGTTGCAATCATATTGACTAGTCAATAAATGTGACACTTTAGTGCGCTTCGATTGTCACTAATATGTGGCGTTTATTGTTGCATTTTATACTGATTTAAGTAAAAATCTTCATCTGATTTAAGTAAAAATCTTCATCTGATTTAAGTAAAAATCTGTATAAAACAAAATGTCGCATTGCAATTAAAATACGAATCCAAAATAAATCGTTAAGTATAGTGCGCATCGACATCGATTTGACCTAGCAAAGCAACTGGTTAGAAAGTCTAGTGGCGACGCCTCGACCTCTACAATGACGTCATAACGTCCCTACAGGTTGCTTTCATTCATGAAGCTTTTCTTCAAATGGAAGAAAAATCAATTACAATTGATCATTTGTAACAAATAATTAATTATTTAAAGAAAACACCTCGAGATAATGAAATGAGTTGAGTTCTTGTATGTTGTATCGATCCGTCTAATGTAGATACACACGCTCGAAACGGTCTTTGTTTGATGTGTACTTCCATAACAAACGATAATATGCTCTACATTGATTTTGACAATTCAATTTTCTCACCTGGGTGTAATAAAAAAAAGTAATTTTAAAAATGTAAAAAACACATTTTTGTTAAATAAAGTTTGGTCGAAAAATGGTGGATGCACCAGGACAAAAAAGTACAAACGGTAATAGGTTTGACATAAATTTCGACAATTCATTTTTCATGTAGATGTAATAATAAAAAAAAGTAACTTTGAAAACACAAAAATTTATATTTTAAGATTTGGTCGAAAAATGGTGGATGCGCCGGGGCAAAAAAATGTTTATTCACAATTGAAGTTTTATACACACCTTCGAACCATATAAAGTAACACTTTATCCACTAGTAGAATAATAAAATCACTTTATTCTATTAGTGAAGTAATGAAAAAATACAATCTTAAATCAATTGCATTCTATTTATTATTAATATTGAGATTAACATTCACATTAATAGACATTTCGTTTTATGTTTTATCATATTTCACTTCGTTTCTATTAATAAAAAGCTTGCAGTTGTTATCGGTTCCAGAACGAATACCTAGTTGTAGGAACAATGAACGTCTCCTCTAGTAAGGAACGACTAGTACCAGGAGAATCTTGGATTTTCCTTGCAATATCAAGCTTATAGATACAGAATGTTCGATATAAGTTTCTGCTATGGCGGAGGTGCTCCACCTACCATGTTGTTTAACTGTTGTAAGATTAGCACTTCCGTTGGCAAGTAAAATTATTAAAGTGCGCCTCATACAATGGCCGGTATAAGCTTCTGCGTTCGCCAGATTCAAAAACAAAGCAACTTTAGAAGAAACTTTCGATAAAGTGTTAATTCAAACAAGTTGCGATGTACATTTTTGATTGAGTATTGTAAAAAGAATCTCTTAATGAATAATTTCTTCGGACGTAAGAACATGTATTTCCTACACTTCTCCACAGTGTTGATAGAGAATTCTTCTTCTAGAATTGTAAACTTTTGAAAGACGCCTGTCTTGGTATCTCGTATAGAAAAAATTAGATAGGCGCCCCTGTCTTCTACATCACTGATTTTTAAATTTGTCAGCTCACAGCATCGACAGCCACCAGACACCCTCATTATAAATGCAACCTAAAATATTTCCAAATTTATTATCTACAATGTCTATGTAATGACAGAGATTACCTTGATCATCAAATATTCTTTATGGCAAGCCCTTGTCAAAAACTCTTCTACGTGTGCTTTTTCCAATACTGCAGCTTTCTTCGTCCTGTAGTATCCTCTTGACTGATTCTTCAGATAGGCCATGAGCTTACTATATTTTCCAATGCCTATGTTTTTGTAAACCTTTATGGCGGTCTTCAGCATGGAGTACTTCGAGCATATAGATAAAATTACACACCTCTTCTTCAAATTTAAGAAATACGATAGCTGAACTTCTTCGTTTATTGTCATTACTCCCCGTTTTTTTTCCATTCATTAAATTTTCAAAATACATTTTCATAATGTTCCCTGGACTTCGCAGGCAATAACTGGCAAGTCGCTTCTTCAGCTTCCTCAAGAATTGTTTCAGGAACAGTACCTATCACTTTCTTCCATTTTCACCAACTTGCACAGCGTTTTGTACAAATGGAGTCGATAAACAATCGAAAATAAATAGCAACAATACAACACCTCCCATGTTTTTTAGTTAACCTCAATAATTTTTGAGGTGATATCCGCTGTTAGAGTGTAATGTCAAATAATTTTTTGATGGCATGAGATAATATTTTGGCGATTTTAATTTTAAATCGCTGTTATTGTAAATAAAACGTAATATTGGATTCGTGTTTTAGTCGCGTTTTATCCGCTTAAGAATAATACACGCTTGACTGCGTCTCGCGCTTAAATATTCTTGTATGGATAAAACGCTGTCTAAAACAGATTTATTTTGCCAATTTATTTTTTTTATCTGAATTTAATAAGACAAAATGTAATTTTGAAACCAGAAAAATTCGTATTTTTGTTGTATTTCGTTTGGTCTAAAAATGGTGAATGCCCCGGGAAAAAAATATTTAAAAATATTTGCTGAAAAACGCTTGAAACTCAACTCAGAAAACACTTTTTGTATACTTAAATTGGCTAAAAAATTTGTTGAAAACTTTGCGATTTATAAAATAGGACCTGACCTCCATTGAAACTTGAAAATAGCGTTAGATGTTGGCAAGATGTGTTATTTTATTTTCTTTCACGAGGGACAATTTCGTTTCAGGTTAAATAAGCTTGCGGTCTGTAGGTGTCATCAAACTCTGTTCGAGGAAATATAACTAATTTAAACTTTGTCCGAAGTCAAATTAAATTTAGTAAATTATTTGAGAACAACTTGTACAAGTATTGTTCAAAAACGAACAAAACTCAATTAGAAATTTTTGTAAAACGTTTAGTGCTAAAAATAACAGACTGCGTATATAACGTGTAAAAAATAAACAAATTTGTTTATCGCGCTTGTAAAATTTTCCAGAAAAACAACTTTCTTTTTATAACTTTTTTTTAGATTGAATAAATTTCTAGCAATTTATTTTTTTCTTATAAATAGCAAATAACAAAAAAAGTTTGTTAATTTTTTCAGTATTTAGTTTTTAATTTATTTAGAAATTTTGTAAATAATTATAACACAAGATTCGTAATGTTACGAAAAATTCGAAGTAACAATAAGAGAAACAAAATTTCGAGTAGATAGTTCAAGAAAAAATCAGAAAGATATCGCGTTGTAAATCACACCGTGGCGTAAAATTCTACAAAAAAAAAATTATTTAACAATATGCTCTTACAACACAAGATGGCGCCTTCTAATTAGAGTTCAAAATGTAAAATTTTCTAACTTTTCTTATTTAATGTTTTAAACTTAGGTAAAATGGCATTTCACTAAATATTTAGTTCTATTACAATTTTTTTTGTAATATATTTAGAGACACTTTTGTAGTTTCTACCTCACGTTAACGTTAACAAGCGGTATCAGTATAAATTCGGTGTTAATTTTAAAATAAAACAATAATATTTATTTCAGTTAAATATAATAATGTTTAAATTTGATTAACCAATTTTGAGTGGCATTTAAATTTTTATCAGAAATGTAATATTGTGTTTTAACTAACAATAAATTAACAAAAAATGCTATTTTGCATAAAATTGCTTTTAAATTCTAATTAAAATTTTATTCAATGCGGTTTTGGCATAATATCTCTTATATAATTTATCAAAATATGTATTTAGTTACATAGTTTGTTGTTTTAATAAAATTGATTTATCAGCTTATTCCCAGAAATATGAAATAAAAAATAAAACAATATGGAAATACTCCATACCATATAAACAAAAATTTGCTAAATTGCAGTTTTGTTCTGATTTTAATTGTTTTACTCGGTTAATTAAACAACAATAAGTAACAACCAACTATTATAGTTAACATCCTCTAAGTGGTTTATTTATCTGTCGGTTTCTTTTTTTTGCTGTTTTTTAAAACTGTATTTGACGGTTTTTTTGTTATCATTATTTTTAAATAATTTTTCTTTAGTTTTACTTGTTTTTGTTTCTTTTCTCAGCAACTTTTTTGCTTATTCTTTTATAATCTTTCATAATTTTGACAGTCAAAACCCGAAAAAACTTAATTTAAATTGTCAATAATTCTAATTGAGTGTTAGTCCAAAAGTCTCAGCTGTGATTGGTTAATTCGAACTCAACCAATCAAGAATGATTATTTCAAATTTCCAGCGCCTACTGGTTGCTCACAGGTAACAGAAGAAACAACAAAGTTTTTTTTTAATTCACTTTTGTCAACTTAATTAGTGAAATGAAGCAAGCTCCCAACAGCTCCAAACAACATCACTTTGCACGACGCACGTTTCGACAACAAAGTTGTCATCCTCAGGTGGAGAATTAAACTGTGTAAACTCAGTTAAGTATACTCAGTTTAATTCCCCACCTGAAAATGACAACTTTGTTGTTGAAACGTGCACGTGCAAAGTGAAATTGTTTGGTGCTTTTGGGTGCTTGCTTTATTTTATTCTACACACCAAAGAGATCCAACAGTTAAACTTGTTTAGTATTTAATGCTCACTCTGTATTTTTCTCCAAAAGGATTTTATTTAACTCAAATATTTGATCGTACAAATTGTCTCTGTTTAAACTACCTAAATTTTGTATTTGTTTTTGAAATTTGAACCGCTTGATGTTCCAGAACGTATAATTTTTAAACCAAATATTCATTAATTTTAAAGCAAATTGTTTCCTGAAAACTTTGCTCAATTTCGTAAAATATAAAAATAATCTTCTATTTAAAATCATTTCAACAATAAAGTTTTTATAAAAGAACTTAATATTCGAAATTTAATTTAATAAAACGGAAAGTGTAGAACGCGAAGTAATTTCTGCTTAACAACCTTTTTCTACGTTCAGTATTTATCAGTCTAATTATATTTTCTTACGACTTTTTTTAGAATCTTCTTCATTTAATATTTATCATAAAACCTTCATAATTTTTATTAGCAAGGAACAAGTGGTTTTAAATACTCTTTGTTTTTCCTAAGCTGAAACCTTGCTTAAAAATTACATTTTTGTTCAAACAGCGCCTAAAGTAAATATTTGCAGTGTCCCTAAATCAATTTTAATTTTTTTAGATGCATGCAGCAGCATGCATAATTTTTAAAAATTCATTTACTTTACATCTCAATGTCGCGTATCTATCCGGGTTTTTATTATCATTTCAGTTATCCCTTCTGCAATCTAGCCCGCAGCCATTCACTTTGTGTTGAAAAATTTCACCGTAAAATAATTGTTAGAGCCATCATCACAAAGAATACACCGTCATATCTGCCTTTCCAGATTTAATTCCTCTCTAACCGAAAAAAGACAACTTTGCCTCAAGTCGCAATAAACTGGTATTTAGTTTTGAAAATATGAAATTCTTGTTAGATTTTTTCGCCCACACAGCCTTCACAGATCACCAACTGCGATGAAATTGAAATTGCGAGACCGGGAATAGAATATTAAAGCGGTATGGAATGTCTGAAAGAGAAGATTTTTGCGGCAAAAATCAAACCTAATTAACGATTCAATGTAGGGCTTCTATTCTTAATTGAATGGAGGAGAAGTTTGCACTTTGGATGAATTTATCAAAGGCGCAGCTGTAGCTGACGTAATTGGAACAAGAGGTGGAATTGCAGCACAGTAATAATGAAAAAAGTGTTGACTCAGTTCCAGATTTGAAACTATTAATACAGCTAGAAAAATGGTGGATGCGCCGGATTAAATATGTATTTATTTTATTTATTTGATAGTGCTAAAAGCTTCTAACTTGCACAAAATCAAAGCTGCAGCTATGCTTGACTTAATTAGAACAAAAAGTAAAACTACAGTCCAAAAATAATAAAAATCACGTTGACTCAGTTCTAGATTTTAAACTGTTAATATGGCTAGAAAAATGGTGGATGCGCCGGGTAAAATATTTAGTTTTGTATTAATTTGGTAGTGGTAAGAACTTTTAACTTGCACAAAATTAAAGACACAGTTGTGGCTGACGTAATTGGAACAAGACGTAACATTGCAGTCCAAAAATAATTAAAAAAGCGTTGACTGTTTCCTAAATATAGTTAAAAATGGTGAATGCGCCGGGTTAAAATTTAATTATTTTATTTATTTGATAGTGGTGAGATCTTATAATTGGCACAAAATCAAAGGCGCAACTGTAGCTGACGTAATTGAAACAAGAGGTAGAATTGCAGTCTAAAACTTATTAAAAAAGCGTTGACTGTTTCAGATTTAAAACTGTTAAATGTAACTAAAAATGGTGGATGCGCCGGGTAAAATATTCAATTATTTTGTTTTCTTGATAGTGGTGAGAGCTACTAACTTGCACAAAATTTAAGGCGCAGCTGTGGTTGACGTAATTGGAACAAGAGGTAGAATTGTAGTCCTGAATTAATAAAAAAAGCGTTGACACAGTTCTAGATTGGGAACTGCTTTTTAATACGGTTTAAATTGGTGGATGCGCCGGGTTAAATATATAATTATTTTATTTATTTGGTAGTGGTGGAAGCTTCTAACTTGCACAAACATTTTCCTACTTTCTAGACAAACAACACGATGTGTGCATTAAACCAGCTCTGAACTTGACACAATTCGCAAGCAAACAACGAGCAAAAAATAAGTAATTTTCATTGAAGAACAAGTTATACACAAATTTTGGTTTAAGGAAAACATTGTTAAAAGTTTTAGTAAAAACACTGAATGGATAAAAATAAAAAATAAAAACTACAATCCCACAAAAAATTTGATTGTTATTTTAAAATCACTCCTACATTTTCACAAATTTTTTTAACAATTCTAAAAGCTGTTTATCTATTTGACAAGTGTATTCAAGATCAGTTTCTTTATTAGCCGTCCCAAGCACACTGGAAGCATTTCCCTATTGTAATGCCAGACTAGTATTTTGTGTTAAAAATTAATGAGCATCTCTCGCACCTATTTTTTGTCGTAACTGGTTACCTAGAGTATTAAAAAATAAATTCGGTGTAGAAAAAAAACTGTTTTTGACATTATTCTGCGAGAAATTTAGAGCCTCAGTATTATTGATTTATAAATTTTAAAAAAAATTGTAAGTGACCTCTGTTTAATTACTCCTCGATGTTTAGTTTTCTTTAAAATACTTTTAGTACATAATTTAAAAAAAATCAGAAAATTGTTAATTTTTATTTTAATTTAATTTAAAAATTAGAAAATAGTGTTATAACAAATTATAAAAAACACTAGATGTGTTACACTCTGCACCAGCTAATTGTAAAAACACCACCTAAAGTGCAAATAATGTTACAATAGTCATATCTTACTCAAAACATCTTCTTTTGTATCAGCTGAGAGGTGGCGAATTTCCTCCATCTGCTTCTTTCAGATTTACTGCTTCTTTTCTGCATTACGTGTCCAATTTTTTTTCCTTCTTTTAACCCAGATTTTTAGTAATGTCCTTGTATCTCCTTAACACCATAAAACAAAAAATACTTTAAAAATATTATTTCTTTAATAAGTAAAACAGAAAGATATATAAAACTCAAATACATTCATTACAACAAACAATAATTGTATATTTTTGGATTTATTCTAGATAAAATAAGCATTTTCTACATCTTTTAAAAGTAATTATTTTCTGCAATTTCTGAAAATACTTAAAACAGTTTTTTTTAACTTCAAAACGGCTTTTCTAAATATGTTACTAATTAATACAAAATTGCTTCGCAAAACTTAGTTTTTAAAATTCCCGCTAATTTTTAGGTGACGTCAAGAAGTCAATAAATATATCGACTTAAAACAAAACAAATAAAGTACATGTTAAAAGTCTAACAGAACAAGTAAAAAATAGAATAAGCAATGTTTGTAAGAAAATAATATTATAATAGTCAAATGTTAATAAGAGCATTTTCTTCTGCCACAACTGAGAGGTGGTAAATTTTCATTTTCTGCTTCTTTCGGACCTCACTTTAAACCGGATTTACCGCGAGTCCATGAACTTCTCTAATTCTAATAAAACAAAAAAAATATGTTCATGTTGTTTTCTTTTTTCCCCTTTATTTTTTTGGAAAATTTGTTTTATCTTAGAGTCAGGAAAATATTATGTGACTGTATGACTTAAATTATTATAATATTCTCCTGCCTCCACGATAAAACAAATTTTCCAAAAAGAAATTTACTTTTAAAATATAGCAAATAAATAAAAAAATAGTATTATTTATTATTATTAATAGTTATTTAATGTATAAATGTTTTAGACAGCAATTTATCCACGCAAGAATGTAATATTCTTAAGTGGATAAAACGCGACTAAAACACGAATCCAGTATAACGTTTTATCAACAATTACAGCGATTTAAAGTCAGAATCGCCAAATTTCATCTCATGTCATCAAAAAATGATTGGACATTACACTCTGACAGGGGATGTCACCTCAAAAATCATTGAAATTAACTAAAAAACATGGGAGATGTTAAATCGTTGCTATTTCTTTTCGATTGTTTATCGACTCCATTTGTACAAAACGTTGTGCTAGTTGGTAAAAATGGAAGAAAGTCATACTGTTCCTGATACAATTCTTGAGGAAGCTGAAGAAGCGACTCGCCAGGTATTGCCTGCGAAGTTCAGGAAACATTATAAAAAAGTATTTTCAGAATTTAATAAATGGAAATAAGAACAGAGGTAACGGCAATAAATGAGGAAGTTCTGCTTCTTAAATTTCAAGAAGAGGTATAATTTCATCTATGTGGTCGAAGTACTCCATACTGAAAGCCGCTATAAAGGTCTATACAAACGTAGACATTAAAAAATATAGTAAGTTCATGGCCTATCTGAAGAATCAATCAAGAGGATACAGGCCGAAGAAAGCTGCAGTATTGGAAAGAGCAGACGTGGAAAAGTTTTTGACAATGGCTTGTGATAAATAATATTTGATGATCAAAGTAATCTTTGTCATTACATAGTCATTGTAGATAATAAATTTGGAATATTTTAGGTTGGGGTGTCTGGTGGTTGTCAATGCTGTGAGCTAACAAATTTAAAAATCAGTGATGAAGAAGACAGAGGCGCATACCTGATTGTTTCGATACCAGATACCAAGACGGGCATTTCACAAAAATTTACAATTATAGAAGAAGGATTTTCTGTCAACACTGTAGAGAAGTGTAGAAAATACATGCCTTTACGTCCGAGAAGTTATCTATTGAATGATTCTTTTTACGATATGTTAATCAAAAATGTACATCGCAACCTGATGGAATTAACACTTTATCGAAAGTTTCTTCCAGAGTTGCTTCGTTTTTGAATCTGGCAAACGCAGAAGCTTATACCGGCCATTGTATAAGACGCACTTCAACAACTTTACTTGTCAATAGAGGTGGCAATCTTGCAACAATTAAACGACATGGTGGGTCGAAGAGCTACGCCATAGCAAAAACTTATATCAAAGATTCTGTATCTAATAAGCTTGATGTCGCAAGGAAAATCCAAGACTCTCCTGGTACTACTAGTTCCTTACTAGAGGAGACGTCCATTGTTCCTACAACTACTATTCGTTCTGGAACTGATAACAAACAACTACAAGCTTCTTATTAATAGAAACGAAGTGAAATATGATAAAACAAAAAACAAAATGTCTATTAATGTAAACGTTAATGTCAATAATTATAATAAATAGAATGTGATTGATTTAAGATTGTATTTTTTTTATTATTTTACTAGTAAAATAAAGTGATTTCATTATTCCACTAGTGGATAAAGTGTTACTTTATACGGTTCGTAAGTGTGGATAAAATTTCAATTATAAGGTAATTGTGGATAAAACAATTATTATTTATACAAAAATATAACAAATTTTAACCCAGTTTATTTTCACACATAAAGTTATAGAAATTTTTAAATTTTTATTGGTTTGAGACATTTATTTGAGAAGTTGGATTTTAATTGAAAACAGTAAGAAACGCTCAAATTAACCAAAAAATTTAATTTTTTATGAAACTCTAATAACATAACTAAAACTTACTTAACATTTATTGAAGTACTAAATTGATTCTCTAAACTTGTTTTCTCGTTTTCTGCATTTATTCTTGAGACATTATTTTCTCTAAGTTAGTAAAAAGACTTTTCCTGTAATTGTATTTACAAAAGCAAAACTATTATTCGTTGTACTTTGCTTTTTTCTATTTTTTTAAATGCAATTTATTTTATATTTTCATTTAATGTTTCTTTAAAGAACAAATTATGTTCTTTAAGCACCTTACAAAACTAAAGGATAATTTATAACATTAAAAGACTGTCTTTTAAAAAAAGAAACAATCAGTTTCTCAATCTCTGTTGTTTCGCAGACTATAGTTAAGAAATTTTATTGTTTTGTTTTTGATTTTTGTTTTAAACCCAAAATTTCTATTTTATAATTTACTATTTTACTGTCTGATCTTAGGTCAAAGTTTCAGGAACCAGTCATCCATCTAGGTGGTGCTTAAATATCTCCGACCGATTTAACAGCATCGCTTGTTTTTCTCATATTTATTTTCCACAAACGTTAGATGCACTGTTATTACTCAAAACCCAGACTTTGTTATCCACAATAAATATTTTCCTAGTGATGATATACTATGCCGAAAATTGGCTTGCCGCCGCCGCAAAATCTAATTACGTCCTTTCATAAAAGGGTAATTTTGAGGCTACGCAAATAAGCGACAATGTGGGGACTTGAATTCGTTTCATTTATTAAAAGCAATGTTGGCTGTAATTAAATTTGAGCAATATATTTTCAGCATGAAGGTAGGCGCTTGGACGGTAGACCGCGAGGTCCTCCGAAGAGACGGTCTAGTCCTCTTCAGCAAACTCATCCGAACGAAGAACGTTGAAGGCTTACAGGAACAAAGCAGACCATCAGGGACCGACGATCGCAAACAGAAACTCACGGTAAGATCGATTTGGTTCCATTGCAGTGTCTTTATTTTCCGGGTTTATCTTGGTTTTATAGGAAGATTTCAAGAGAAAACTGAATTTATGTGATAGACATGTAATAAAACTCTTTAATTCGAGTTAGAGCTCGAAATATTTAGGTTGACATAAATTCGGAAAATTGATACAGACAATGTGAGTTGGTAAATGCCAAACTGTTATTGGCTTCTTTTCATGACTGATATTGGCTCTGACCTCCAGTTGTTAACCAACGGAGCTGAAAGAGAGATACGCATATGTGAGGAGATTCGGCTTTAGAGAAATTTAATTAGGTTTTTTTCAAATCTACCAAATTAAAACAGTCGTTTGTTACATTTTTCAGTGGATAGGTATTAAGTTTTTATTTATGTTTGGTGATTATCCAGGAACGCCTAAATCAATTTCTATAAATCTCTTTTATGGCGCAAAAAATTCAGCTCTTCTATAAAATATGAAAAAGATGCGCTAAAAGAGTTGCCACTCTAGACTCATAAATACACAAAAAAAAATATAAATGCGAATATTTTGAAAAACGGAAAGAAATATTTAAAAATTTAACACAATTGACTTTGACCCAGACACAAGATAATTAATTAAACATATTATGTGGCTTTTAATATAATTAAAATTAATTGATTTTAATTAATAATTTGCTATTTAAAATACACAGAATTTACAATAAGTAATTATCAATTTTTTATAATTTTGATGCGTCTTTTGTGATAGTCTTAAATGTTGCAGAATCGCCGTTGTTGTTTTTATTGAAATAATAATAATTATTCTACAAAAAATGCTTTCATAGTTAAATAAGTGGGACTGAATAGTTAAAAAGTAGTTTTTCTAAAAGTGTTGTAAAGTATTAATTTAATCAACGCACAAAAACTGATAAGGTGATAACAGCAAAGAGGCGTTAAGTCAGGTGGTAGTTGTTGGTTTCACAACTAAAAATAATTTATAAGACCGGCATTTTTGAAATTGTTTTGTTATTATAATAAAAAAAAATAGAAAAGTTAATGAAGAACAGAACAAATCAATCACAACAAATATCCGACAAATAACAGCGACGGTAGCGGGACGAATAAAATCTATATAACTGCCAATAGAATAAAAAAAATTATATTGTAAAAAGTGTTCAAATGCTTATCAAGATGAAAAGTGCAAAAGTTTGGCTCAACAAAGCACTTAATAATAAATAGTATTATAGTAAATAAATAGCATATAATAGTAGCATTTAATAATAAAAAAATGTCTTTGTTGTTTCTCATTTATGTCGTTTTAATTTCTTTCAAAAATTGGGGCACTAATTTCAAGTAAAAAAACAAAATTTTTTCATTAATAATGTTTATTAAGTCATCAAGTTTTAAAAGAATTTTAACAGCAAATTCACGTTAGTTTAAAATCTTAATAATTAATCAGTAATCATCTTGAGTATGTCTGTTTCTTCTGCATTCTATTTTTATTTCTATATCATTCTATCTTTGTTAATGATAAATTTCTTTTTCTCTCTGTTAAAAAAGTAGATTCTATTGCCGAATTCAAAGATATTTTTGCCAATAATAAAGGCAATGATAGTCAAAGAAAGTGATAATAAACTATTTTTTAAGAATAAAATGTTTATTTAATAAAATAATATTCAAAAAATTATAAAAGTGGTGCTAACAATAAATTAATGCTAATTAAACAAGTGACTCAAATAACATAAATAGTTTCAACAGATTTTAAAACAGTAATCAAGACTAATATTTATACTAAATTCATGGCAGGATAAATGAAACTATAATCTGTCTACATTAGGATGGGCCAAAAAAATTAACAATTTTTTTTTTAAATTTGTATACTGAAAAACTGGTTTCTAGGCATTTTTTAAAAATGCTTTTTAAAGATGAGCTTTTAATTTTAATAGGAAGAACCTCCTCATCTCAGTTTTCTATTTTTTCTTTAGTTCTATTTGGCAAAATGCATATCTCGTCAGTACTTGATCGTAGAAAAAAAATTTATTTACATTTTTTGTAGAAAATTAAACGCTCTAAAAAAATATTTTATATTTTTTTATAGCCAATAGCATTTAGAAATTAGAGGTCAAAATTTGAAGAATTTAACAGAATTTTCTTTTTTACATCTAAATTTTATAATTTGTAGATAAATACAGTTTTACAGAAAACTAAACGCTCTACAAAAAGGTCTCTTGTGGTTATTCAATCACTCTAACCACTTACAAAATATTTGCGTTTTAAAAACCAAAATTTGAGACTAAATTTTCAATTTTTTTTAAATGGTTGGAGTAATCTATTAACCACAAAAAACTTTTTTTGTAGAGCGTTTATTTTTCTACAAAATTATATGTTGCGCATTTTCTAATATTTATTTATCTACGAGTTATAAAATTTAGAAGTAAAAATTAATTTTTGTTAAATTCTTCAAACTTTGACCTCTGATATCTTCTAAACGCTAATAGCTATAAACAATTGTAAAATACGTTTTTTAGAGCATTCAATTTTATACAAAAATGTGAATAAAATTTTTCTATACAATCAAGTAGTGACGAGATATGAATATTTCCAAATACAACTAAAGAAAAAATAGAAAACTGAGGTGAGGAAGTTCTTCCTATTAAAATTAAGAGCTTATCTTTATAAAGCATTTTTTAAAGGTGCTTAGGAACTAAAAAATTGGTTGTCTCGGAAGGTCTGCCCTACACATTTCTGATTCTATTTGGACCTCTGACTGTGCCCCTGTTGAAAAAACTTTATTTGCAGTGTCTGATTGCAAGATAGATGCTCTAAAAAATAAAATTTGACATTTGCCAACAGCCAGATTTTACTGTTCCTCCATGTACCCTAGAATTGGCTCAGCACTGTTGGGTATCTGAATATCTAATCAGAATCAAGAAAATTATATCTATTTGTTTAAAGACTGACCTAATTTTAAGCAACTCTTCATAAAAGTAAACTTGTTTGATAAACTACGAGGATAGATCAGTACCTCTGACTTATTTCTATAAGTGGTTGCATATGTAGTGTTTTTGACAGTTAGTTAGCTGACATTGGGAGAGCATGGTGTTGCAGTGAATCATCGAAAGCGAAGTTTTGGAAAGATTCAGAGAGCTTCGGATGATTCATCATTTATGGAAACGGATAGAACGTTGTGCATTGTAAATAATTTTGAAAGATCATGTTTTTAAAATGATTCTAGAAGATACACTATCAATATATAAGGAAAGAGACTGACTATAAACTCAGTCAGATAGTGAGAACGAGACAAGTTAGTAAAGTTCTAACAGTGACAATAAACGGAAGCACGAAGAAGCCTAGAGTAATTTGATATTTATAGTGTGTAATAAAGTTTGTCGTGTCATTATTAGTTTTGGAAAATTAGATTTTGAGTTTTAAAATTTAGACCGCAAGTTTAAATTACTTATTCGTAACAATATCTATAACATATTCACTTTGTACCTCCAAGCGTTGTTGTGTGGCTAATTTTTGTACTGTATATCATGACTGTTCATAAAAATAGATCCTGTAGAACAAGCAGCCATAATAAAATACCTTCAGGAAAAGAGCAAAACGCCAACTCAAATTCATGAAGACATTATGACATTATGTCTGTGTTATGAAATGTTCAAGGAATCTTCCCAACCGATTAATTACAAGAAGAACAGAGCATTACAGGAGTTTATTACGCATATTGATATCTAAATTGCAAGACCCTCTTAAAAATAACGAAAGAAAGTTTGGTCAGTGCTGTTCCATCAGAATAACGCTCACAGCCATTAATGCTATACACCAAACAGGTTTTGAATTAGTGCAGTACCTTCCAAATGTGCCAGATTTTGCCTCCAGTAATTACAGGCTGTTCCCCAATCAAAAAAAGCTAACATCGAAAAATAATTGAAGTAATGATAAACCGATGCAGGCATAGAGAGATGGTTTGCTGAGGTCAGACAATTTTTTTTCCAAGAGGCTGTTGAGATGTCGGCGCATTAATGTGTACCTGACATGACCTGACCTGACCTGTCTTGACCTTTTTTTTTAGAGGTTGGGAAATCTGCTACCAGACAACTGGAGAAAGATGTTCAATGCGTCCAGGTAGTGTCGGGTTGCGCGACAACCTGACCTAGGCTCGACCGACTAAAACCCTTTACTCTCTTCACGACTAGTCCCACCCGGAACCGCCTCCTGGCATTACTTCGGGTGGGCCGTAGATTCAAACCTTCAAGACCTAGTTCTCTCGTCGGAATATTGTCGCTCATTTTCAGTAACTTCTATTTCTTTCATCACCTTTGCACCAAATTTGTTTTATGCTCTCTGAGCTCTCCAGCATTGTACCTATTATATTATTAGAGTTAAGAGTGACTTTAATGTCTGTTTCACATTCTACTCTTCACCTTTCAAATCTCGGACAGACAAATAGCGTGTGCTCTGGCCAATCCACATCCTGGCAATACCAACAAGTGTCCGAGGGAAGCTTACCTATGCGTTTTAGGTAGGTTCCGAATACACCGTGTCCACTTAACGCTTGAACCAGGTGGAAGTTTAATTTACCAAATTTACGATTTACCCATTTGTCAATATCACGGATGAGTTG
This sequence comes from Tribolium confusum, assembly GCA_029207805.1. Lineage (NCBI taxonomy): Eukaryota > Metazoa > Arthropoda > Insecta > Coleoptera > Tenebrionidae > Tribolium > Tribolium confusum. The sequence goes on from JALGAY010000004.1 coordinate 8,330,038, forward strand.
AAAAGTCCCTCTTCCATTACTTGCATTATTCTATCTTTCCTGCCAAGTACAAATGGTTTTCTCCCTTTGCAAACCCTTAGGTAAAGCTTCAGTTAAAGTTCTAGAGCGTTCCTCCACTAGCAGGTCTATTGGTATGGTGTTTCCCAATACTTGAAGACCAGACAGCGACACGGTACGTTAGGCTGAGCACACACAAATTAAGATTCTTCTTTACACACTTTCGAATTTATCCACATATCTCGCGTATCTTAGTGATTCCTGCCAGACTGGGGATGCATAGAGTATAACAGAGTTTACAACACTTGCAAGAATCCGTCTTTTTGAGTATCTTGGTTCTCCTATATTAGGTAAAACTCTTGCAACTGACGCCGCAACTCCTTCCGCTTTAGCCGCTACATACTCGACATGTCGTGTCATTCGGCAGTTTCTATCAAAAATGACACCCAGGTATTTAAGCAAGTTAGTTGTTACAACTTCAGACACACCTACAGTGAGCTTTAGGGAATCTACTTTTCTTCTTCCACACAGGAGTACCGCTTCCGTTTTGTCACATGCTAGCTCTAAAAAATTTTTGGTCATCCACTGGGTAATTTCTGCGGAACTATCTTCTGCAAGTCTCTTTAATGTTTCAGCATTTTTTGCTTGAATTATTACTGCTGACCTGACCTGACCTGACCTGACCTGACCTGACTTGGCCTGGCCTGACCTGACCTAACTTGGCCGGACCTGACCTGATTTGGCCAAACCTGACCTGACTTGACCTGATCTGACTTGGCCTGGCCTGACCTGACCAAGTACATTAGTGTAAAAAGAAGTTATGTCAAAAATATAATGCCACTGAACCACCGTAGGTTTACTGTAAGATGGTAGGGGTGCAGCATAAAAATCCACCCTCGTATAATAGATAATACTTATACTACATTGTTAGCTAACAATTTTTGCTAACAATGTTGTAACTTGCTGTAAGACTAACCTGAGATGGAAATGTAACTGAATCGAGCAAGCCGAATTACCATTAGATACATCACTACAGTTACGCTCGCACAGCCTGCTCTGATTCAGTTACATTTCGATCTCACTTTATTATTGCCATAATAAGTAACTGGTTGCTACGAAAATTTTGGTTCATAAACATTGCGATCTGTGTGGTATTATTTTTTGATTTCTTATTTTTATTGAGTTTAAAGTTCTTCCAATTGTTTTGTAGAAAAATAGTGTATGATATACGTGTTAAAACTGATTTTATTTTGTTCGTGGAGTTAAAAAACACGCTACGTTGGTTTTTTAATCATCTCCACTCCCAAAATAAAATCTTACTTTTAACACTAATATCATAAATAACTATTTTGTTTACTAATTTATTTATATAGTTGTTTTGAGCAAATTTTTCTAAATATTATATCACTAATATCTCAAATATTAATTGAGAATAATCCCGCAAACAAAGTTATGTTAATAACACCATAAAATGCTGCAGTTTATTCTTGTTTTTTCTAAATTTTAAATCACTAGAAAAACTAAAAGTATTTTATTTTGCGCTGTGATATGAACAGTTACTTATTCCAATTGTTATGAGTTTAATAATCTTGTTTTAAAGTGTCAAAATTAAATAAAAGATAGAGAACTTTGTGTCTTTTTTGAGAATATAATAGAGTAGCCTAAGTATAAAAGAAAGCTTCTTGTTGTTTTCAGATTTAGTCTAAATTTTTGATCACGACCTTTATAAGTATAAAAATTCGGATAAGCATTACATCTTCTGTAAACTCAGGGATTCACCACACGCTTTGTGAAACAATACCTGTATGATATTCTGCCTTAGGCAAAAACACCGCCGACTTTGTGAGAAAAGCAAACCTGACATAACAATATTTATTGCAAACGTTTTGATTTCATTACACAACTTGAGAATTATTGGTTGAAACAGGATCAAAGCATTTCACTGGCCAGTCAATAAACAAATCATAAAATTTTTAATTGGACTTTTCATGCATCCTGGACTTTGAAAAGCGCCAATTTAGATTTTTAATAATTCATGTGTATCTTGGAATGAAACCGCATAAATTTGAATATGTTCCCTCTGGACTCTCTTTTTTCGTAGGAGTTAAATGTAATTCTCTGTATCCAGTTTCATTTAGAAATTTTCCGAGTGTTGGCAATGACGTCTTTGACATGCAGGGTCATTTATATGCAACCAAATTTACATATTAAGCAACCTTCTTGATATAATTTTTATTTCAGTGATATACCTAAAAATTATCGATTTTTCTCAGCTGCTTCTTATAAAATAAATTTATCATAAATATAAAAAATATATAAAAAAATTATTGCTTGTTATCAGTAAACATTTTGACTAAATTTGCCCAAAAACAGTCAAATTAACATAAAATGATATACAGTAACTATGATCGCAAAAACAATTTTCAAATTAAATTTTATCAGAGTCTCATACGAAAATGTATAATTGGTTGCATAAATCTTTTGTTATAATTTATAATAAACCGTGTATGTTTCTGTTCAAGGGTTCTTATAAGAGTTTTCTTCGGCTTTTTAACAAGACGGATCTAAATTAACTAATTAAAATCGCAATCTAACAAATGTGGCATTAGGTTTCCGCACCGGGGCAGCTTGTAATAAGCAATTTGCGTGTCGGTGGCATTTGCATGTAATATGAGAAGCGTGGACGGGGGCTATTATTAATACCCAGTTTGGAAGTTAGCCCCTAATCAGACTCTTTCCCACCTAATTGTAATCGCGTTAGTCTTGCAAATACGCTCCTATTTTTAGCTTCTGCAATATCCGGCGAAAAAAACCTCTTCCTTACATCTTTTTTTAATTGCGTTCGCATTTCCAATCACACTGTATGAACGGCAGAGATCCCTTCCGTAGTAACAAGAGTTTTATTCGTTCTATACCTCGAAAATCGATAAACAATTTTGTTTCAGCTTTTAAATGTATGTACTATTGATTTTATTTTGTTTGCTACGGGAGCTTAATCTTGTTTTATAAACGTTGAATATTAATTAGTAATCGATTTGGTTATACAGGGGTAATTACCGCTTTAGACAAATTTTATTTAACGTAGACACGTATGGCAAACATGTGGCAAGGGAAAAAGCCAATTTTTCAAACTTGTCAAACTGTTTTGGCGGGTATTAAACACTGAAGACATGATTGGAATTTGCTGAATTTGCTTGTCTACATTAGTGGTGACGAGGGTTCGATTCCAGCATAATTTATTAACACAAATTTGCTTCCAAGAAATCATGCAATAAAGTAAATGTAAGCACTGATATAATTTTTGAACTTTAATAATTTGTTTATCTCGCAATTACTGGATCAAAAATAGGTTCAGAATTATTTTATAAAAGGCACGTTTTGTGAAGCTGACGTTGACAACACCATTTTATGCTTGAATGCCATGCATCATATAAAAAATTGGTGAGAAATCATTTTTAAATTTTTTTTTCACAGAGCTTGATTGAAGTTATTTTGCGTTTCTCGTTTTGTTCATTTTTTGTATATTTTAAGGCTAAAAATAGTAAAGTGAGCATTATACAGGGTCGCAAAAAATATAGATACAGCTAAATATTTTTAAAAGAGAAACAGTTAGAAGTGTTTAAATTCTATAATCTCAAATCTTTTCTAATTTGAGATATTAGTCTGACCAAAAGCCGCATTGGATGGAGCTGGTTCATACGCAGCGTTTGCAAAAAATTAATTTTAAGTGTGGCATTACTCTCGGAATATTGAAGACCCTTTCTTCATTAATGATAATTTAACATCTAAAAGATATTTGCAACTTTTACGAAAACGTAAACTTCACGATGTAAAAAAATATTTCTAAATTACGGCAATCGAAATATGCCAGCAGAAACTATATGGTTTCAACAAGACGGGGCACCGCCACATTTTAGATTAAACATTTTCCGGTAAATGGAAAAAGAGCTATGGAGACATTGAGAGAGCTAGGTCTCCTAATTTGACCCCACTTGATTCTTTCCTGTGGGATTATGTAAATAATCGAGTGTATGTCAACAGACCATTACAAATCAGACCAACAAGAACGAATATTGATTAATTATTTGCAAAATTTTGCTTAAAGTATTCAAAGTATTGGCAAGAAGTCAATGGAAATCATCTCAGAAAAAAATCTCTTCTTAAAAATTGAAATTTGATTTTTTTTGCGATTTAAAAAAAATTAAGTTAGCCTTGTATCCCTAGAAGAAATAAAGATGTATTTACCTTTTTAAAAAACCATTATAATAGTTATTTGGGTGCTTTAATAGTCATTACAGTATAGTTCTACAGTGTTATCATATTAAAGAGCGCGTTTCGTAAAAGTCATTTTTGTAACAAGAACTCAAGCTTATGAATCGAGCACAAATCAGCAGTTTTATAAAGAATAAGTGCCTACAATGACTTAAAAAACAATTTTTTATACTATTTTTTAAATTTAATTTGTCAAAATTAAATCAAATTCGGGTAAAATTGAATAAATTACAGAATCTCTCTTTAAGACAGTAAGAATGTGTATTTGTTGCTAACGCAAATTCGTCTGTAAGCATTTTGTTTAGTTGTTACCAACAAAAACTCAAAGTAAGCAGTACTTACCGTTCTAGAACGGTAAAGAAATTTATTTAAAATAAAATTTAATAAATCAGTCGGCCAAAAATATAAATATTACGAACGTTTAAAATATATTACCAATCTCAAATAATAAGTGAAGTTATCGGCTCGCTCCTCCTCCAAACAATTGTCTTTAATCGGTAAAGCTCTTGTGACCTAATATACTGTTATGCTATGCTCAAATAATAGTTTTTTTGTATTGTAGTTCTATAAAACACTATTATATGAACACGTATACAAATTTGGGGTTCTTTTCATTTAAAGAGTTAGATTAATAATAAATAATTTAATTCTTCTATCCGCACGATAACAACAATTGATAAATAGATATCACATTAATAACACATACAATTTAATACAATTACTTGCGAGAATATCGCTTATTTTACTCGCTTGTACGGCTCTCACTAACTGACTGACTGCCAGGTCAATGTCTCCGCTTCTTATATAACTACACGTTTATCCAGGATGTGTCCCGAAGTTTTCTGACCTTTCTCTATTCAGGCGAAGCTATGACTCATTCCTCTTGATCGGTTCATGAGCGTGTCTATTAATAATTTCGTAGAATATCTGTATTTGAAATGTTCGTAGCCAGTGTTGTTAAAATTAATTTAAAATATGTAACTAATTACAATTACAATTACTTTCGATAAAATGTAATTAATTACAGTTGAAATTACAAAATATGAGATTGTAATTAATTACAATTACACGCTTTTATGTAATTAGTTACATTAATCAATTACATTTTTAATTTTTTTAAATAAAACATACTTTTCAAACCCATGCTAGAATAAAATTTTTATGTTGATATCTGGTTCGCAATTCAACAAATAATAATTTAATTACTTAATAATGTCCAAAAATTTTGTTAAGTCGTCTGCACTAATCACTCATTTTTTCTGTTAATGATGGTATTTATGTTGATAATAAATTATAATTATAATAGTAGTGACGTTTTTAAAAATTATTGTCTTTGATCTTCGTTTAAACAGTCTTATATGTTCAATGTTTATTTAATTAATAATAATTATTTATTAAATTATTTATATATACGCAATGTAATTGTTAAGATCTAGTGCCAATGCCGTTAAGGCCAGTATTTAGCGCAAAAACATAGTGTTGATTTAAACTAGATAAACTAGATACTCCTAGACAACGTGTGGAGGTACTTAATAAATATGATATAAAAAAAGCTACAAGTAAATTTGCTACAAAAAAAAATTATTAATCAATTTGAGCACTTTTCTATAATAAATATCTTAACAAAACTTTCTTTTAGAATGTTTTTTAAGTATTCTTATTTTATTAACAAAATTGAGGATTATCGTTTGCAATTTGTAGGTAGATATAATACCAATAACTAACAAAATAAATAATTTCTTTGCCTTGTTCTAGGTATAAGTAATGAGGTGTTTTCAATTTACAGTATTTTTCTAGGATATTGAGTTTAGATCATTTACATCCAGGTTCTATTACATCTATTCTAATCCTAATTTCTATTTGCCGCTTGCTTATGGTATGAGCTGTATCCCCTTAAAGAAACTTTTGAAGAATGTAATTGTGAAAAATAATTGTAATTATAACGAAATAAGAAATTAAATTACAATGAATTACAATTGAAGAGCAAGTAATTAATTACTGCTTCAATTACAATAAAAAAATTACTGTTTCATTTACTTGTAATTAATTACTTAACAACACTGTTCGTACCAATATGATAATTTTACAAAACTACAAGTTTGTCAAGCAGAAAACTGAAAAACTGCATTAGAAAACATTTAATAAAAGTCAAAGAGATTCAGAAATTGGAACAGAACAAAATTAAATACTAATTTCTTGTCCTGAACTTGACTCAAAGAATCTACAGGTAGTTTTATATTTTAATTTTCCTCTTAATGGTTTTTTTGTACGGAAAACTCACTGAATAATTTCAGTGACAAAGTAATGTTCTGCAATATAAATAATACAGAAGTAACACAAAAAATTATTAACAATAACTTTCCTCTGACGTTATATCTTTTTTAATTGCTAAACATCTAATATCTTTTTTCTTTTGTATCCTTTGTTCCATTTCGATATAACTGTCCCAATTTATATCGTTCCCGCATCTCTGAAAAACTTTCTCCGAAGACTAAGTACCACAAATCCCAACCTTTTAATCTTTCTCTCAACTTTTTGTTCCAGAAATGTCTGACGACTCTGGATTTGACATCACTCGGTGTGGGAAGTTGCGTGGGTACAGGAATGTATGTTGTAGCTGGAATGGTGGCAAAAAACGCCGCTGGACCTGGTGTAGTCATCAGTTTTATAATAGCAGCAATAGCAAGCATATTTTCAGGTAAATTAAAAACCGAACAAAATTGTTTACATTTTCCGTACATTTAGCCGCCGGTCATGCATCACAAACACGTTCAACATTCGTGTAGTTTCACTTAAAACACGTCCACTCCATTACAATCTGTGAATTATGCTTTAGATGACCTGATTTTTAAAGTTTAAGGGTTGTTGTATTGATAAGAATCGATTGGTTTTTAAGAGCTCGTTCAGTTCCTCAAGCTTCTTCCAGTCTTGCTTGGTGAAAAATAAGCTGTATTTGACGTAGTAAATTGCTCCATTAATTGAATTGATTCGCAATCTCGCTCTTGAATAGGCAACTAAACGACAATTCTTTGTTATCAAAATGGTGTATTCTCATTAATTCTCCACTTGCTTTTTTGACAACTTTTCAATTTTGCTTAAACCTCAAGGGACTTATTCCAGTCAATTCAATTATTTATAACACACGGGAGACTCGCAATCCTCTCCTTACTCCTAAATCACACAGAGTAAAAACGGTTTTGTTAATTTTATTACAAATTGGAGTTCACACAAATCCATGATAATTACTAGTAGAATTTAAAAATATATGTGTTTGAAACCGACAATAAACTGAACAAAATAGTCGGAAAAAAAATTAAAATAATTTAGAAAGTAGTTTTTCTACTGACTTAAATGTCAAAATCAAAAATCGTCACAAAAGCATCCGTAAAGTGATTGTATTGTTGATTGCATATATCACATTTTAACAAAATAATTATAAAAAATTACAGCTTTAGAGAAAAAATGTATATTCAAGCACTAAAATTAATTTTTTTACCTGCTTCAAGGCAACAACTCGACAATCTAAAAAAATATTATGATCCTGGCAAAAAGAATGGTCTTGTAAATAGTGTTATCGATTAAGTATTATCTTTAAAAACAACATCTACTCGTTTGGCGCTTTTATTTCAGCTCAATATTGTTTTAGAAAATGTAGATAGATTGTTGTAATAAGAAGTTGAAAGTAGTAAAAATTAAATTAATTTTTTTTTTTTTAAATAATGTATCAATTTACCCATGTTCCCAATAATGATTTACGAAAGGGTCGTCACTCTGGTGTCTTTTTCATTGTGCTTTCACTATCGTTGAGTGTCCCTTTCGCAAATAAAATCAATCTGACTGAGCGATTATTTCCGAAGTTAATAACAAAAAATTGTTATTTATATTATTAGTGGAATAGCAGCATTATTACACAACGAGTGTGTAGATTACAAATAACGAGAGCGTTAGCCCGAGTATCTGTCACACACGAGTTACTGTAATGTGCTCTAGCCCACGTATGATATACAAAACTTTATCTATGACTGCAGAAAATTAAAAAAATTGAAAATTTAATGCTGTCGATAACTTCTATTTTTTACATTAAAAGTAAGGTGACCTATGAATATGTTCAGTAAACACTATAGCAATCGCTTACAATTTTTCAAACAAAGCTCGCAATTTACGATAATCAGTAAAAATTGTGCTTTGTGATAAAAATTAGAAAATTGTAAACATGAGTGACTCAGAAAGTTTACCTTCTAATATCAAAAAAGCGGCGACAAATGCTGCTTCTTGCTTGGTGCCAGAGAAGTCCAAAAAAAAGTACGAAATGGCTTTTCAACGGTTCAGTTTATGGTGCGACAAAAAAAATGTTAAAAATGTTAAAAGGTTCTACTTGCATATTTTGATTATTTATGAAAACAGTATAAATCAGCGAGTCTCTGGAATTTTTATTCTATGATTAAAAACAATAATGAAAATGAAGAAGAATGTTGACATCAGTAAATACGTGCATTTAATCGCCTTTTTGAGAAAAAATCTAAAGATATCGTGCTAAGAAATCGCAAATTTTCACTAAACAAGATTTTAGCAAATTTTTACAAGGAGTAAATAATAATAAATTTTTTAATGAAGGTACCTTTTATGCAAAAATTATTGTTACTAAGTAATGTTAATTTTAAGGTTGCTTAGTTATTGGAGTTGGTGGATCTTGTAGGATCCAAGAACTTACCAACTTGCTTTTGGAAGATGTCAAAGATCAGGGACAATGCTTTCATGTTCTAACATCAAACACAAAAACAAAAATATCCAGAAAATTTTTTATCACGTCAGGCAGAATTCATGGAGTCAACATGTTAGAATTAATTCGAAAATATGCTGCACTTTGCCTTAATAACGACAGTAGTAGACGGTTTTTTTTAGGATACAGAAACCAGAGCTGTATAAAATTACCTGTTGGTATAAACACAGTTGCTGCTTTCCCTAGGAATATAGCTACTTTTCTTCAGTTGCCTAATCCAGCAGGATTTATTGAACATTGTGCGCTCATCTACTTCGTTGCTTGCTAATTCGGGAGCTGATCTTTTAACAGAAAATCGTCATGGAGGCTAGCGCTCGAATATAGTAGCAGAGGGGTATATAGACAAAGCAGAAGAAAATAAAAAACAAATTGCTTCAAAAATTCTGGGTGACAAAAATACTATAACAGTTAGAACTACTGCATCGGCAGCTGTTATCGAAAAAAATGTATCAGAAATGGCTTGTCCTACTATAAATACGTTTGAAAATTGTGTTATTAATATTTATAACATTAATAGCATGTAATTAAGATTGAGTTTGAAATTAAAACAAATTATTTTAAAGAGTGGGTTTTTATTTTATTACATCACTAGTAAAGTAATATGTCTCTTTACTTCACTCAAATATTCAATATAATATGCAGTTATTAAAGCAGTCAAAGATTTTTTTTACATATTTTAATTGCACAACATTCTTATAAAGTTATAAATAAACATTTAACCTTAAAATATGTGTTAAAAAGACTAAAATTAACAAAACTGTTTTTACTGTGTACAATAAAAACACTTTTCGATTTCCTGCATTTTCCTCGGAAATACAATCGCGTTTATCGAGTGGTGAAGGTAAATGTCGGCTTTTTCTCTGCGAATTGTGATATAGAGCTGCCTTTTTTGACATCCCTTTTAAGTCGATTGAACGCTAAAGCTTCAACTAGTAACTGTGTAAGTAGTTTGTGTAAGTTAGTCTCTTGAGACCGGTGAAAAGCTATCCTTGTTTGTGTATACATCCAGCCTTTAGGCGAGAGAAGTTCCCCTTATTGTTTAACCAGATGGGTTGTGAGAAGGTGATGAATACAAAACAAGCTCCCAATTCGTCAAGTCACACTCCATTAATACGTGCGCAGCCTCTTTTACGAACTAAAAGCTAAATCTTATCACAGCCTAAATTAGAAAATGATAATCAGTGTCTTGTCTGACACGAAAACACCTCAATCAATGTTCTATTTTCAGATCATATCGAATATTCAAATTTTCGAGAGTTTTGTCTAGGTTTTTTCAAGTCGTTGTCGCTAGGAGAATCAATAGGATTGAAAGCCTGCTGGGAAGATTATCTTGTATTGGAAGTTGAAAAGAAAGGCAATGGTTTTTTGTTACAAATATGTGTGAGCGCGACAAAGAAATTTCGACATTATCTCTGATCAGATAGTCGTTTTCATCGCCTCTTTTGAATTGAGTTTCCAACAGAAAAAATGGAAAACAAACGGATTGTGTTTTAGTTTAATCATCGATTGTGATGTTTGTTTACCTGAAATTTATCAAATTACATTCAGAGAGAAATTATTGCGGTGAAAACACATTACTCCCAGACGGAATGATGTATGTTTAAAAAACAGATTTTTAAAAAATTTTATTTTTTTTAAATGTTTAAAAACCTCTAAAAAACTGATAGATTTGAAATCTGTTTTAATTAATTAAGTAGGCTTCTGATAGAAATAATTTGAGTTTGCTTCGATACCAGATTGTAGCTTCAGTCGTTATATTGAAAAGATCTCAAAGATTTCGGAACTTTGCTGATTCTTTCTAAATTTCTTTTTTTTAAAAAAAAAGATTCTTTCTAAATTTCTCCAAAAAAATCGCAAAAATACTAACGAAAACTGTATATACCCCGGAATACCAATTCCGTGCAATTTCATCATGTAGTCTCGAAAAAAGCTACTTCAAAAAATGGCTACTTTTCAGATTACAAAAACTCATTTACTAAAACGCAATATTTATCAAGAGACTAATTTAAATCAACATATTGTTACGGTGAACCATCATGAGCGAAGTTTCGAGAAGATTCAAAACGCTTCCAATGACTTATTGGGTGACTTATCATTTATAATGTTACGATGAACCATCGTGAGCAAAATTTCGAGAAGGTTAGGGATTGCGGATGATTCATCATTCCAAAAACGGGTGAAACGTCACGCTTCCAGAATTGTTTTCTTTGAAATGAATTTAGAAGGTGGTCTAACCTGATTTATAAAGGGAAACTGACCGCCATAGTCAGTAAAAATGTAAAAGTAATACAAGTGAGTGGAAAAATGGTAACGAGACAAAACAAATAGTGAAGTGCGAAAGTGACAACGAGACAAGTCAGAAAGTAAAGTGCAAACAGTAGACGGAGTAACAAAAAAGTCTGTAGTAAATAGTGGTTTGACATTTATTGTATTTAATTAAGTTAATTAAGTTTGTCGTCTAATTAATAATCCTAAAAAATAAATTTTATATTGCTTTTTATAGAGTTCAAAAAAGTATGAAAAAACTTATCCAGTACACAGATATTTTTAATTTTTCTGGTAAAGTATGTCAATATTTACTTTTAATTTTCTTAACGCATTCTATGTGTTCTTGGAATTCCTCAAATTTTTCTAATAGCTTAAGTAGGCCTATGATAAAAATAATCTAAGTTTGCTCTAATGTTAAAAAAACCTCAAAGTTTTTGCACTTTTTTTAGTTTTTCTTAAATTCCTCCCAAAGAAAAAAAAATGCAAATTAAAAAGGTAGAGCATTAAAATCTGCGTCGATTGAATACCAATTCTTTGCAATTTGATTAAGTGATTTTGTAAAAAAGCTGCCTTAAAGTATGTCAATTTTATACTCAAAATAACTAAAAGCGGGCTGACTTTTAAAACCCATCTATAAACCAAAGAATAACCAATGTTCAATTTATAGAGGAGCAAACCGCCGCCGCCGTAGGAATGAATCTTAATTTATGACTGTTTCCTTCGCCAGATGTTTCACACGTAAATTTTGTAAAATACTGGCGGAGAGAACTGTCATAAGTCAATATCCATCATTATGGTGGATTGTCTTATTATAAATTGAACAATGGCTATTCTTTGGTTTATAGAAGAGTCTTAAAAAGTCAGCCCACTTTTAAATATTTTGAGTATATCAACACTTATTTTGTTTCTTTGAAACATCCACTATTAAGAGACTAATGGACTGATTTCAAGTTGAGATAATACCGGTAGTAGCGCAAATTTTAATACTTTTCCATGACAACAGCAAATCACAGCCCCGAATTTGTTTAATTTTCCATGGAAACGAAGATACTACCAGTATTATCTCAACTTGAAATCAGCCCATTAAACTTTACCAAATATATTAGAAAATACAGCTGTATGTTGTAGAGCATCAAATTTCGACTTTACAAAGCCCAAAAAGTATAGAAAAAGTAAACTTAACCAGTAAGTAGATTTCAGCTTTTTAGAAATGGTATGCTTGACTAAACTCTATTTATGGATTTGCTGATATATTGCAGCTTTTGGTAAACTAGAATTAATTTTGAGTTCTTTGACTGATCTAGCAAAACTATCAAAAATATGATAGATCTGTGCCTGCTGCTCTAATTCAGCATATTCTTGTTTTCACGGTACAATGTTAAAATAATCTGAAATAGAAGACCTTTTCAGATAACGTAAATAAGTATAGTTATCAAAATATTAGAGATACTGAAAAATATTTGGTGTTTATAAAAGCGATTCAAGCAGTTTTAGAAAAAATAGAAAAAAAAAAGAGACTTGCAAAGCGTTTAAAGAGTGAGAGGTTTATTAGAGGTGACGTTATTTAATCGGCAATCGTAGTTATTACTGTGCAAACATCGAGTTATTTATCTATAAAATTGCTTTATAATTGTTATTGGAATATGAAATAAAATGTTCAAGCCTTTCTCATCTTTAACCGTCTCTAGATAAAAATTGACAATTGCAACAAATCTCAGATTATAGTTGCTAAGCTCATTTGCAGCAATTTCTCTAATAAACTTTGCTCGAAGCAAAATCCCGCCAACAAAAAAAGTTTTTGTAAAATTTTTGTTGTAAATAAATACAAAAATGTTTAAAACTGTTGACAGAAGACATTTCTTCTCGAACGGACTAGCTGCTTTTAAACCACGAATTATCAATAATGTAGTAATCAATAATGTAGAAAATTACATTTAATGTCGTTGTGTAATGATTAAAATATATTCTCTCGATTAAATGCTTGTTTATTCTCATATACTATATATAGTAATTGTCTCTCACCGTGAGACATTCTATAAAAGTCAAAAAATCAGAGATAAATTCCATTTTAACATAATTAGAATTTTTGAAAATACACCAGAGCGTAACTATAAATCCTAATTCTTTGTCGTGCATCTATAAGAACTGGTTTTTGCATATTAATCATTGCTTTTCTGATTAAAAATCATCTTCAAAGAAAGCTCCCTGAATAATTTCGCCGGACTAAAATATGCATCAGTAATAGCGCCAAGAGATAAATAAATTAAGAAAACCAGCACAAAAAATAGCTGATAAAATATTAATAAAAAAATTTCTATTCCGAAAACAACTAAGACGCCAACTTTTTCCAAACCCATCTGTGTCCCAAATTTCATAAATATTTTCTGACCAATCAGCATTATGCAAATCCCATCTCCCCGTTATCTATGATAAATAACCCTCTGTGAAATTCTTCGGAAACTCTCCACCCACACTGCCACTTAGCAAGCATTAATTACCGCACTGCCATCGTCAAAACTACCCACCTCTGCCAATTAAAAAACAACATCGTTTGTCATACCCACCCCCAAGACATTGTTATCATTTCCAGGAGCTTGCTATGCCGAATTCGGCGTTCGTGTTCCACACACCACCGGCTCAGCATACATGTACTCATATGTCACCGTGGGAGAATTTATCGCTTTCGTTATTGGCTGGAACATGATTCTCGAATATTTAATTGGAACATCGGCATGTGCTTGTGCACTCAGTGCCTGCTTTAACGCATTGGCAAATGGGGCTATTAGGGCAGCACTCGACAATAGCTTCTTCACCACAATGTTCGGTGAGTAAAAACTTACTTTTTAATTGAATTTTTAGTCATTAGTCAATATACAGGGTGGATATATGTAACGGGCCGTTGTTTGGTAAAACTATAAAGAATTTTGAAAAAACAAAATATAGGCATTTAATGGCTAGAAAAATACCACCTGAGATAATGTAAAAAAAAATATTTGATCAAATTTTTAAGATAACTATAGCAACATTTTTGTTTTTTTTGTAAAATTTATTCTTATTTTTTTTATAAACAAGCTTTTTAAAAGAAATGTTAATTGTTTTAATGTAATATTAACTTTATAAATTTTCAATAAAAAAAATTAAACATTATTGTTGATTTTCGCCAAACCTACAAAATGTTTTGTTAATTCTATATCCTAACGCCGTCAAACATTTTGGAGCATTTGTGGAGTAATTTGACAAAATTTGTTTACTATTCACTGCCGTAAATCTTCCAAAGAGGTAGGTTGAGTTGTATAAATTTTAATTTATAAGGCTTTCCAACGATGTGCAACTCGACCTCCTTCTCATTTAAAATTTTTCAAGGGATGCATCCCCCGCTTAAAGATGTGCATACAAAATTGTTAAATTCATGTTAAAAGCCGTCCCCCTCCCAAACAAAATAAACCTGTTTTTGCGTTTTCGAGAAATTATTTTTCTGAGAGTTATAGCCTCTGTTTCGTTTTCTTTTGGCCACCCTGTATGTGTATACATATATCTCACTTTGTTTTTCTTTTCGTATTTTAATCTTTACGTTTACTAATTTTTTTGCTAGTGTTCCATTTGTTTTAAATACAATATTCACTCTTTTCTTTTTCAGTTTTTTCGCCATTTTTTGTGGAATATTTTCAATCTACGATTCTTTCCTGTAGTTCTTATTTTTTAATTTTACCTTTTTTCTTCTCTTTTGTTCTTCTTAATTTTATCTTCCATTTCTTTCTCTTAGTCTTTCCATATATCCATATTCTTTCACTATTTGTTTTCCAATTTTTCATTGTTTTGACTTTCTATTGGTATAATCATGATATTATCTGTACATATAATTCTATAGGTATATAACCTTTTACAGCTCATTTTTCTGTATTTGTTTATGTATCCAATTTTTTCAAAATTTATTTCCACAAGAATATCATAACCTCTCCGTTTATCTCTCAATTATAAAGTCCAAAAAGTTAATTTTCCTCTCTATTTCTAGATCCATTGTGAATTTTATGTCTTTTTCTCTTTTATTTGCAGATATATGTTAAAATTTTTTTGTTTTTTTTTTTTCGTTCTCTTCCAAATGCACAATACATTATCCATATACCAAGCGATTCGAAAATTCTGCTGTCTCAGTTAGCCATAAAAGAAAGATTTAGATATATAGAGATCACATTTAAGATTTGTGCGTTTTTTTAAAATGTCAGAAGTGTCAAAATTGAATTTTTTGTCAAATCTGGTTTGCCTTTAAAAAACTAACAGTAAATTGTTCTTTAAACTGCTGCTGACTACACTTCAAATAAAAAACACATTTTTACTTATTTTCTAAGAGAACTTCTTCGGTTGTGCTGAAGATAAGGAAACTCCTCTTCATATTCTCTGTTACTGCCCTGCATTTGCAGGCATCAGAAATTTATACCTGGGCTCTCGATATCTGAAGCCCAGTGCTATCGAGAAGGCTCCTGCAGACAAGGTACTGAGCTTCATCAGAGGCACAGGGTTACTGCAGTAGTACTATTCCGAGAGGTAGCACACAATAGGCGTAGGCTTCGGTGTGCGGCTCGCGCTTCGGCCCCTCTTGTCAAAAAAAAAGAACTTCGCACAATAATTTCTGACATCTAAGATAACAGTAATAATTTATTTTAAATAAACAAACCTGATTTAGCCTGCTTCGATTCCACGACTTTTCAATTTCTTTTTATCTTATTCTGAATTATAAATATTTTAACTCTTTTTATTTTGTATTCTCCTTCTCCACCTTTTCTTTCAAATTTTCTTATTTATATTTCGCTTTAGAAACAACGGCAAAGATAATCATTTATGTAGCATTTTCGGTTTGTATCTTCTCTTGATCTTTATTAATCTGGAAGTTGTTTTATATCTTTCTTCTTTTCATCACTTATATTTGTTACTTCAATAATTTTTTGTGTTATTTTTAAATCTTCTTCTACTTTTTTGCTTGGGAATAAGTTTTTAAAGTCAAATCTGTTGGTTTTATTCACTTTAATTTCTTTATTATTTTCATATGGTTTTTGACTGCGCTTTTGACTTTAAATCCTGTTACTACTTTTACTACTTTTCCCAGCTATTCACTCAATTTATATCTGGTGGCTCTATTATCACGGGCCTTACTGACCGTTCCTGTTTATAGATTTTAATTTAGCCGTCTCTTTAGCATAATTGTTTATAGAGTTCTTTCCTATTTGTTCTTATTCTTGTTATTTTCATATTCCTCTCGTATTTTTTATTGGCTTCTGCCATTGTTAATTTATTCTCCTCTAGTTTCTTCTGTTAGGTCATAATAATTGTCTTACTTTCTGTTTTTTCTTCTTTTTTTATTAATAAACATTTTAACGTCTTTTCAATTTTGTAACAATTGTTTTTGGTAACATTTTTCGATTTTCAAATTCTCGATAACTCAAGTTACTTTTCGAGGCAGATCGTGGTTCAGATTTATATTTATTTAAGAGACTAATAAAAACAAAATTTTGTTAATTGTACAACAAACACTCTCTAGGATGTTATTATAAAATATTGTTAGAATTACCCACAAACATTTAATTATAAAAGATCCGGTTAAAAGAAGTAAAATTAACAAAACAGTTTTTACTGTGTAGCAAAAGCGCCTCCAGCGTTGCGGCCTCTCCACGTTGCGTTGATCCTTCGGCCACCGGCAAAAAATACAATGCCATCAAAATTTCTAAGTGACCTTTTAATTGAATTTTTAATGTCGACGTCACCACAATAATAAATATTTAACGAGTTAAAAGAATGAATTATTAACATCACCGTCTGTTAGCGCTCCCATAAAAAACTCACGTGAGTTCCAAATTTCCTAATCGATAATAATTATTCGGCAAGTTTGCTTTGTATGCAAGAGAATTTCGCCCTCAAATTCAATTAAAACCTAATTATTATTCAGCTTAGAAAGAGTTGTTGAGGAAAAATCTCACCAAATGAAAAAGAGCTGTTCATAACTCACTTCTCTTGTGGTCCAACGTGAGTAAAATTCAAAGATATTTACTTTCAGGAAGAGCTCCGGATTTCCTCGCTTTCGTTATAACCATCTTGATGATGCTCCTTTTAGCCGCTGGTGTGAAAAAATCGCTCATTTTTAACAACGTACTCAATGCTATCAATTTAGCCGTTTGGGTTTTTACGATGACTGCAGGACTTTTCTACATAAATACGGACAATTGGACGAAGCATGATGGGTTTTTACCGCATGGATGGTCAGGGGTGAGTTATAAAAATATTCAAGAGCTAATCAAAGAGTAAAACTTTTAAACGCCATTCAATTTTATCGATAAGCTATTAATTATTTTTGTTTGATCTCATACCGGATCGACATAAAATAAAATTTCTACCAATAATATGACAAATAAATGTTTTGTGTTTTTTTAAAACAATACTCGATGGATTTTCCAATTTTATTTCTTGTTTCTTTTCTATTTATGAAATCAGGATTTGAAAGTTTTACTCTTATTGTCAGAGAAAAGACATTTCGCTGTTCTGTATTAGATGACTTGAATTCAAGACATCTATTCCTAGAATTATTGCAAATAGAGTCTGTAAAGCAATATATTATTTTTCCTATTTTAAAGTAATTGGCTATGACATTACTATTTTATTTCTCTATTAATATTGCAGTCTGTTATTCCTTCTTCCAAGAACTGTATAGAATATAAATGATATTGTAAATTTTATGTATGAAAGCAAATCTCCCATTTAAAAATTTTATATTCACTGGATTTTATCAGTATAATTTCGTAAAATATTTTTAGAAAAAAGGAAACAGTAGATGCGCCAGGCTCTAACATTCTAAAAATGCGTTTTGTTAGCAAGAGACAAGGCTTTTAAATAAAATATAAAAAAATATTTTAAAATAATATTTTTTACGGTGAATCATCGAGAGCAAAGTTTCGAGAAAATTCGGAAATCTTCAGATATTTCATCATTTATCGTGCCCTAAAAATAATTCTGAAAGGTTATGCATCAAGAATAATTCTAGAAAGTAGACTATACACCATATAAAGAGAAAGACTGACCGGAAAGTCAGTCAAATAGTGACAGCAACAGACATGGAACTGCACAGAGACCTAAAGTGATTTGATATTTGCTGTGTTCTAGACACGATGTTAAATATTAGTACAAAAATTAAAATTCTAATTAGAATTTATTCTAAAAATATCTCTTAGAGTAAAGAGCTAATCAATTTTGACAAGTACCTATTATAGTTGTGTAAACCCGACATTAATCCATAAAATTTTATTTGAAATTCTATTGCAGTATATTTTTCAAATTACATCTTATAAAAGTAATGATATACCATTTACATCAACTGTAGTACAAATTTTGATACAGTATATTTTCGAAATTACGTCTTATAAAAGTAATAATATATCATTGACACCAACTATAACTACAGTATAAAAAAAGCAAGTATATATTGATTTTGAAAAATTACCTGTAAGTTTCTTGAAAATGACAAAACTAAAGTAACAATAAAGTTGTGAAACATTCAAATATTGTCAGTTTTAGTGACAAATCTGCGACATCTAAAAACAAATTCCTAAAAAATAATAAAAAATGTAAATATTAAAATACGCAAATAAATAAATAACACTCTTACATTGTATAATAGTTATTTATTATACAAGTGTCTTATAAAGCAAATAAGTCACGAAAGAAATGTTTAGCCACGAGAGCTTGCTAGAGTAGCCTAATTTTTCTTAAGTGACTTATTTGCTGTTAAGACATGAGTACAATACATAGTTTTATTTAACACCTCTCTCTGTAAGAGTTCTTAAAAAATCATCAAAACCCAAAAATTTTATATCTACAAAGATTAGTAGTAGTCTATTATGTGGTTGCCATGTTGTTGTTGACAACAACAAAATTATTATTTAAGAAAAATTTTGCTAACAAACTGTTTCGGCGCTTGTAACATTGTTGGAAATGAAAAGAAGTAGTTCTCTTCCTAAAAAAATTGCGAAAGATGTTGAAGAAGTCACATCGAGTTTGCTACCCAAGAAATCCAGGGACGCTTATTACAAAGAATTGAGTGAGTTCAATAACTGGAAACAAGAAAACAATGTTTGTAGGGTAAGCGAAGACGTGCTGTTGGGTTACTTCTTCAACGCCAAAAAAAGATTCGCAGCCTCTTCAATGTGGACGGAATACAGCATGTTAAGATCGACATGAAATCAAATTTTTTTACATTACAGGTCGCACTAATTTTTGGTGTATCAGGTGGGTGTTGATGTTGTGAATTATTGAACAACTATATGTTGGTATCTGTACCAGATACAAAAACATATGTTTAACGTAGCTTTACGATTCTGGAAGAAGGATTTGCAGTTAATCTGCTTGATATTTGTAGATAGTATATGTCTGTCCGACCTAAGAATATTTCTCACAACAGGTTGTTTTTGTGCTATATAAATGAGAAATGCACAATACAGCCAGTAAAAATAAATAGTCTATCCAAAATACCATCAGTAGTAAGTAGCTGATTTTTTAAAATTACCAGAATCAGAATCTTACACAGGACACAGTATGAGACACACATCAGCGAGTTTATTGTCCAACGCTGGAGCCGATCTTGGTATGGTCCAACGTCATAGCCGATGAAAGTCGACAACTGTGGCACAAGTGTATGTCGAAGAATAAAGTTTGAGCAAAATAGACATTGCTAAGAAGATACTGAGTAAAAATTCAGAAACAGAAGACAATGTTATTGTGAATACTGAGAAGCAAAAATCGAATGAATGTAGAAACACCATTAAAGTGACAAAAAATGAAGCAAATAAAGTTATATCTTTTAATATAAATGTTAATGTAAATCTCAACAAATGACTTTATCTGAGATTCCTGTTTCTTATAATTGAAATTTTATGTATTGTATTTTTTGATGTTCAATAAATTGTTCTATTTTCTGTAAACTGTTCAATTATATAAAAACTGTTTTATTATTGATTCATAAAACCACTTGTGTTTTATAGATCCCATAATTCAATCAAAATCATTATTTTTATAACGTCATAATAAAAAGGTGTTGGATAAACAAATTAAAATATTTAATAGCAGTGCTGTTTAAACCCAGTTTACAATGGCACAAGCCAAAACAAGAAATAAAACAATACTGAAATCAAATATTTAACCAGTTTTACAAAATAAGTTTTTTGTTACGTGTCAAAAAGTGAATTGGTCGTTTGTATCGAGAAACGTATTGTCTTAGGTGAGTCTAACAGGAAGATTTTTTTTTATTAAAACTTTTTATAAAAATTAAAACATTTAAATATACTTTATTAATTAAAAAAGTTCTGTTTCGTCTTTATATTATTGTAATTTACCTGATGAAATCATAAAAAAAAGAACAAAAAATATTCTGCCATTGTTTCGATTTAATAAATCGCTGATAAAAAGAGTGGAGTAGACAAGTATTAATAGAGAATGAATTTTTAGTAACTCCACCCATCCTTGAAGTTAGTATAAAAAATCATTTATTATTAAATATATATCTATATTTTTCTATAATTCTTCTATTTATATTCTTGTTCTATAAATTCTTAACAATTTTTTAATAGAAATTTCAATAATTTTAAAGAAAATTACGACTTTTAACGCAATAACAATCAAAACAAAGAAAATCGGTCGTTAATTAACTTAAAATATAGTTTAAAATATAAAATAAATGTTACAAAAATTACAAAAAAGCAATATTGAATATTGAATTTTTTTTTAAAAGAATGACTGCCAGTACTTTCCACAGGTTCAAATGGTGTAGAGTAGCAAAAAGTGGGGGTTACCTGTGATTGCGTGATTATTAGCAATTGTAAATTATCGTTGTTGTCTTTAAATAAATTAATTAAACAGCAAAAGTGCATTAGTTATAGATCCCGCTGACTTTGAAACCAAACGGTTGAAATTACAGCTTTGCAATTTGTAAAAGATTTTTTTTTAATTCTTAACGAAAAAAGTAAACAAAAAAATAATAAATTACTGTATAAGCAGATATAAAAACATTATTCATTTGAAGAAAACCATTTTTAGATAAAAGTTTAAGCAAAGTTGACAACAGCCTTTTTAAAACCTTTTTATTTATCTAATTAAAAAAATATTAGATAATCTCATATTGCTACTCAAAGTCCTACTACATTGCCAAATAAGAATCTAAAATTTTATTTACTTAAATATTAGCTAATTTTCAAAAACAACAAAACCTAAAATTATTGGAGTTTCAACTGTTTAATTTGTTTTGAATGAAATATCCGGAAATAAAGAGTTTTGTTCTCTGTGGAATGAGATAATGGATATTTTCTGAGGTTGGTAATCTGTTTATTAATTACATTAATTACTGTTATGTCAGGGATTGGTCCATTATGAAAATTCAACAAACACTGAAATCTGACCTTTTTGTACCCTAATTTCCTAATATCTACCTAGGGTGTTTGCTTTAGTTCGACGCTAAACCATTAGAAAACTATAGGGAAATATCACAAATTATGCAAAACACTTTAAAATAATTAGATTTTTTAATAAAGACCTAATGTTAATCATTAAAAAAAACCAAAAGGAAAATCTATCGTAAAGCAGTGTTTTACCACACTAGTGCAGTAATAGTATATTATATATTAAGAACAAAAATACATTCTGCTCAAAATATATAGGCTATTTTTTTGACGACTGATCACACACTTAATTTAAATAACTATCAGAAATGTCATAATTTTTTTTTGTTAATAACAATGAACAATCTGGCTATCTATTACTACAACACAATAAATTTTTATTTATACCATTGCTAGCCCAACCAATTTCTAACATCCAATCAAATTTAACTGGAAAGCAAAAACGCTCTAGAGCGGCAATTTTGGTGATTGCGCTCGCTTCACCACAAGTGTCAACTTTTGAATGTCAAATGACAACTTTACCTCTTGATTTACGGAGTGTCCACAACTGTCAATTAAATTTGACTGTTACTTGTCGAAAAAGATTGTACTATACATACCATACTCGGTCTTCGACTTCATTTGATAACAATTTTTTTTAAAACAATAATAACTTGAATATCTTGTGTAATTCCCCGGTTACTATTTTCTGATTTTTGTCTCCTGTTAGGTGTTCACTGGTGCTGCAACTTGCTTTTACGCCTTCATAGGTTTCGACATAATTGCAACAACAGGTGAAGAAGCCACAAATCCGAAGAAATCAATTCCTCTCGCCATAATAACCAGCCTGGGAATCATCCTCACCGCCTACGTCACCAGTTCAATGATGCTGACATTAATCAGTGGGTAATTCCCCTTCAGTCATGAGTCTCGTTGACTAATCCCCTTGCAGTTCCCTACAACGAGGTAGACGAAAATTCGGCTTTGGTCGAAATGTTCGGACAAGTAAACGCTTACAAATGTAAATACATTGTGGCGGTGGGCGCCCTCGCCGGCCTCACCGTCAGCATGTTTGGGTCGATGTTTCCCATGCCTCGGATTATCTACGCGATGGCTCAAGATGGGTTGATTTACAAGTATAAACTACGAGTAAAACTCGAATTTGGTTAATATTCACCCTTTCAGAATCTTCTCGCAAGTGTGGCCGAGCACGGGAACTCCGGTTTTAGCGACATTCGTTAGTGGTTTGGCAGCAGGTGTGGCTGCTCTGTTTATAAGGTTAGAAATCCTCGTAGAAATGATGTCGATAGGTACCCTTTTAGCTTATACATTAGTATCGACATGTGTCCTAATCTTGAGGTATCAACCCCACTCGACAAATCTAGTAGAGTTGTTACCTCAAAGTTTGAGAACTCCATTGAGAGGATCTCCAACGAAAGAAGGCTTGACCCATAATCCTAACGGACAAGCCTTATACGGGAACCAACTCCACCCGGACGCTTTGAAACAAGCGATTGATGCTGGCCTCGGACCGCCGATACCCTCACCTTCGCCCTCACCGCTTCCCACACAAACCACCCAACGGGTTATGGTGCGGAGGGTCACCAGGAGGTAACCACACAAACCCAAACCAACCCTAATTAATTCGTAATATCCAGCTCGCCGGATAGTGACGACACTTACGGTGCAGACGAGCAGGAAGAGGAGTTTTCCATGCGAGATGACCAGTTCCTAGTCTCAGACCGGACGGAAAACAAGTTTTACGGCACGCTACACGGCGCTGGAAGCGCAACCAGCACCGGGGGCGTCGTGGGATCCACCGTGGGACCAAGTCTGGGGTATATCGGTCGCAGATTACAGGTAACTAGTTATCAAACTAAATTTGGGTTAATTTCAAATTTAAGGCTGCGACTTATTTATGCCCCGCAATTTTTCCATGGGTCGACACAGGTCCAGCAACTGAAGAATCTGGGATGTTTGTAATGAAAATGGTGGGAATACTCTACTTATTAATTATAATTTTTGATTTAATGATGGTTTGTGGAATGCACAACATGTCAGGGACTTTAACTTTTTTTCTTTTTTTGTTTTTCTTTGCTATTATTGCGGTTTTATTAGTCATATCAAGAAAGCCACAAAACAGGTAATAACCGAGTGTTTTATTTTTTTATGGTAATATTACCGATTCCAGAAACACTTTGATGTTCATGACACCAGGTTTGCCTTTCGTTCCTGCCGTGGCGATAATAGTTAACATCTACTTAATTTTTAAATTATCGATTTTAACTCTAGTCAGATTCACGATTTGGATGACTTTGGGTTTTATTATGTATTTTTATTATGGAATTAAGAATAGTACTCTTGAGGAGGGCGAGGGTGACCAGAATATCGAACTGACAGTAACTGACCACGAAAAGCCGAAATATAACAACACGGATCAGAGTATTTTCAGGTAAGTCTTGCAGTTAGGAATCTGGTGGCAATTTTATATGATTTCATCGTACTAAATATAGAGAAATATTATGTAATGCATTTACATCTAAATATGTGCCCTAAATAAATAGAAAGATCCTCTAAATAAAGACTCTTTTTGGCATCTTTTTCTGCCACAGCAGGTGGGTGGGAAACCTTCCTTCTGCTTCTTTTGAACTTATCATTAATCCTAACCTTGGTGCTTCTTCTTCTGTCATATCTAGCAAGAGTCCCCTCTGTTTTTTTCGGACCTATTTTTAATGCAGATTTCCAGCGATCTCCTTGGACCCCCACCTCAATATTTACTTTTTCTTTTAAAAGGTTTTTTTTTTGTTACAGCGTTTTATAACTGTGACTTTTTGATTGTCATTCTGATTGCTAAATGACGTACTTTTACGCACTAGTGCGTAAAAGTGACATACTTTTAAACACTAATGCTCATAAATAAAAAATACATTTTCTATTTTATTAATTTATTATAAATATGAAAAGTACAATTACTTAAGTGACTAAATTTGAACATTCGAAGAATTCGAAGATTTCAGATTTCCTTCCTGAACTTCAATACAAGTGGAAACGGTACTTGTAGACGCCACTTCAGATTTGCTATTTTCGTCACAGATTCTTCATTTTTTTATATACAGATTCTTCTTTCCCCATAATTTTCATCGAAATTGCGTTTTTGCTTTCAACAGAGTTTTCTATGTAACTTTCCGCAACAGAACTCGATCGCCATCCCCCCTGTCTTTTGAGTAATGTAATATGTGCTCCTGAATCTGCTAAGAGTGTTGCTGAACAACGGCGAAAGCAGTGCCCGGTACATTCTTTTGCATTTAGAAGGCCGAGACATTCTGCAATTTTTTTAAACATACCTCCGATAGTATTTATACCAACAGGTAGCGTACAGCACCTGAAATTTCTATAGGTTAAGAAGAATCTCTGATGTTCAGTATGAGGAGCTCGAAGCGGTGCGTATTTGCGAAAAATTTCTAAGAAACTAATTCCATCTACAAATCCTTCAGTTATTGTAAACATTCGTGAAATTTTTGTCTTGGAGTTCGGTATCTTCACTTTAATAAAACTTCTAAAATCTTCTATATCTGCCACCTTCAAAAACGTAATATCTTCTCTGCGTAACGCGCCAAAAATCCCAGTAATTAGGACAATTTTTGCCAATAAATAGTTTTTGTCATCAGCTGTTTTCATGGAACGTTCTATCTCTTGCTTGGTGAATATTTTGGATTTTTTAGTCCTGTACCCACTGGAATTTCTTTTTAGAAATGCAATCAAGTTTATAATTTTTTTTGATATCTACATTCTTGTTAAGATATATCATGGTTCTTAGCATTGAGTAGATACTCCGTAAAGTAGGCTCACACATGGAAAATAATTTCGAAAAATAAGTCAAAATTATTTTTTCTTAAATTTTTGTTACATTTTTTTTCTCACACCAACTACCAAATTTCCTGTATGTTTCCTTGTAAATTTTCTTAGATTTTTTGGGCACTAGCGTAGCTAGTGTAACTTCCGCTGCATTTTCAATGTCGGAATCAAATTCAGAATCGCTCATTTTTGTGTTCCTTTATCACAGAACTTAAACACAAAACCCAAGTTGACAGTCATAGCTACCTGCCGTCTGGCTACTATACAATATGAATGTTCGATTGAGATCATTAGTTTTGAAACAAAAATCTGTTATAAAACGCTGCAACAGAAAATCTTGAATAACGTTGCAAAATCGATGTCTTTTAAGCTCTCTTAAGATTCACGTCGCGTGCTTAAAAGACTCTTTTTGCAACTTATTGCATTAATAGCTATAAGAGGGCTAGAAAGGATCTGAAACATAACGCAAACGTAATTGTTTTTGCTGATGATAACATTCTAACAATGTCTTTAAAAAATTAGCATTAAAATAGTCTGTCTTTTTCATTTCTGTTCTTCATCCGCCGAATGATGAAATCATTATAAACTACTGCCACCAGCTCTTATCTGTTTTTGTGTGTTTAATGTATTGGTGATTGGTTTTGGTTTAGCCAAGATCAGCCGACTTACGATTGGGATCCCAAGACAGTTTGGGACCACCAGCCCTCGTGGGCTCAGCCTCAGCCTCAGCCTACTCAGCAATATCAAGTAGAACAACAATACAACGTAGAAACAAACAATACAAGATCAGTTATTAACAGATCGAATCCTACAACCGGATCCGGTCTTTTTGTCAGCGATCCTAACGCATTCCCCACTTGGGACGATTAGTGAGATAAGAAGCGCGAATTTGTTGTTCTGTTATCAAAAATTATGGTTGTTATCGTATAGTTAAAAAAGGACTTTAACTGGACTGATGTTTTCAATAATTACTGGTAGAGCTAGTTACGTTTTTTCGTATTTACTGCTAGTCATATATTCTAAAACTGAGAGGTATGAGACACGGTTTTACTTTCGATTGCACAGTCTTAAGCACACCTCTTTTTTTGCAGTAGAAAATTCCGTGAGGTGTCTAGTCAGTCATGATGGTGGAAGTTTTAAAAAATTTGTAAAATTTCTACCATCAATTTTTTTTCCGAATTCTCCTAAACAGAGTGAGACATGTTTTGCAAAAATTCTATTAAATTGTAAATAGCGGTGATATTTGTTGCAATCTGTTGTAAAGTTGCCTAAATATACAGGGTGTTCACATCTTGTAATCATTGTGAAATTAGGTTGTGAGTAGTTAGATCCTGCCTTTCTTTTCTCTTTGCCAATTCAATTACAAACACCCTGTATAATGTTTTTCAAAACAGATCTCTAACCATATCAATTTTTTCATATTTTTAGATAATTCATTGATCTCTTTGTCAAATTGTAACGAGTGTCCATGATTACGACTTCCAAATTCTATAATTTCACCTTTCGTTGTTAAGTCTTCCTGTATTTATGCACGTTTTTTATTTATGAACAAACACAGAACGCGGAAGTCACTTACACCATGGAAACGGTTAATCTGGTGATAACACACGGCACAATTTTTACTCTAGTATCAAAAATAATTATAGTACTTTGAGCACCACTTGAAGGAAGTTTCCTGCGTATCGTCATCAGTATTAAATTGCGGTTTTTTGTCGCTTCTTTTTATTATTTAATTTTTTTATATAAAAATTTATTTGCATTCCGTTTGGACTGTATTATACAAAAAATACCAAGAAACTAATCTACCTGTTGTATATAGATTTTAAGTTAAAGCAAAAACTAAGTGTTGCAAAAATGTTCTAAAAATACCTAAAAATGTATAAAGAAGCACGTACCTAAATGTTGATAGCTTGTTATTAATATTACTATTATTTCAGTTGTATTAATCACGCCTTTGTAAATACACAGGACTGATTAAAATATTAAAATATTTCTCATACGTCAGTGCCTGGATTTAAGGAATGCATGAAGGATTTTATTATTTTTATTCAAACGCATTTATCATAAAATATAAAGTTTGGGTAGGGTTGCTTGCATCAGAGTATTGAATAGGCAACACTTATTGCCCTTTATAAAAAACAAAACCTTATAAAATTTTCATATTTGATGCTTTTTGATATATTTCTTTAGTCGCATCAAATTAGCTATCAGAAAATCTTTAATTACGTAAGTCTGCCATTTTAATTTTTACAATTTTTATAAAAAATCGTGATCAGCCTATTTTAAACCTTGCAATTTTCATTTCAAACTCGATTTAAAAACACCAAAGTGTACAGTTTTATTATTTTGCCTAAAATTGCTGTAAATATTGCCAGTTTCACTCTTTTCATTACAATACTGATCAATTTTCATTACAAAATTGTGATCAGTAATTTTGCGAAAAACTAAACATAACTTTAAGCATTTTTGTTAATTATTTTGAGAACTATTTTTTGGGGCGGAAACATTTAATCCGCAATCTCGAATGTTCTAATCTTCACATAAAATTTTTTTTTAACAATAAATAGAAAAATATTCCACTAGCAAGAATTTTTGAAGTTGCTTACATAAGTTTAATTTTAAATGTTTTATAACATTTGAAAAAATTAAATTAATGGATCTATTCCCACAAGGTTTGAAAAAAAAAAGATATTTTGAGGCGACAATTAATTCAAAAATAAATGTTTTCAGCAATTTTTTACCATTCTTTAACCATTACTTAACCATTCCGTTAGGCGTTTAAGGAAATAAACAGGATCCATTGGGTTGTTTTTCATGTTTTTCAATCATGATCTTCATTGTGACGTCACAAACATGAAGGAAATTAAAATTTTCTGTTGAAGAAGTTTGCAAAACGAATAAAAAAATACCGTCATATTAGTAAAAATACAAAAAAATACTGCAACATATTAAAAAATATATTGAAAGTTTAAATTTGTGCAATGCGTTATTTTAAAACGCTTCGCAAACGAACAAAAATACAAAAAATGGTATAGAAAAGGTATAGAGAAATAAATTTTGTATAATAAAATCCGGAAAGCAATATTGTTATCTCTAATAGTTTAGGGACGACAGACGCTTAAATATGAAAAAGAGTTGGATACTCCTTATTTCACTTGTATTTTTCTAATTTTTAAGCGTTAAAATCTTTTTTTAGTTTATGTAAACAGCTTGAAAAATCTATAAACAGGTAAATTTTGTTTTTATAAAGACGTATAATAGAAGAAAGGTAATTTTAAAATTCAGAAGGCATCCAGTTGTTGGAAAAAGTCACCCCTACCAAAAAAAATTGAACGGCACTAGGGGTCAGTTAGCACATCAGTAAAAAGGTAATTAAATTTTCTTTATAACAGTGTCTTAGTTTTGAAAAAATTGATTCAAAAAAATGTTTTTTGAGTTAATGAAAAATGAAATTTCAAAAATTTAATACATTTTCTTAAATAATTCAACGTTCTTACAATTTTTTATAAATCAAAATTTAAAAAACAATGACGCAACGCTCAATGTATTCGGCCGTCAGCCGAAATATTTAGCCAAAGTTTACAACAAGTACCAAATATTTTCAGCTTTTTTGGTGTTTTAAATGTTGTTACATTATACGTTATAATGTTGTTATGTTATACGTTATTGCTCTTTTTTGATTGTAAATAAATTATAGATTATAATGTTTCCAATACTTAATACAAAATTAGTTTGTAAAATTAATAATTAGAAAAAGTTAGACAGAATGTTTCTTATTATTTTTTTTATAAAGTTAATCTTTAATTATTTGTATACTTTTTAAGTAAAATTATATTGCATGTTCAATTAAAAAATTCATTAAGCTACCTTTGGAGTTGTGTTAGAAGAAGCAAAAAAAGAATATGATAATAACCTACCGTAGAAGCTTGGCAAGTGTCCAGTGTAAAATTTGTTAGCATTGTTCGTTAGCAAATCTTGACAGTTCCTAATTAATATTAATCGCCATTTTTTTAAAGAGCTTCAGGTTGGGTTTAGGACAAAACAGCTCTTGTTAATTGATGATATTAAAAATGGTATGTTTGGTGCAGTTAAGAAATGCAGAAATGCTTCAAAAATATTTCACGGACCCAACGATAAATTGCTAAAAAATTTTCTGACTGTTTGTTGCATCACTTTTAAAAAGACATGATTGTATTCACTGTTTTTTTTATAATTATTGCTGAAAAAAATTATGCTATTGGTTAAAATTGAAAAAAATTTATAACGAGTAAAATAACACTCAAAAAAAATTAGTAATCGTAACTTTCATCAAATTAAATATCAACTCTATTTTGAATACAATCATAAAATAATAAAAACAACAATTTATGTTTTATTTTAAGAAAAAAAATTGTGAAATAAATAAAATTATTTGAGTCATTTTTGCACAATTCAAGCTACACTAACTACTTCGATTTTAAAAATAAAAATGCTGTTATAAAGAGAATTTAATTACTTTTCCAATTATGTACCATTTAGCCCCTTATTGTAGCTATTTAATATATTTTCTAGGGGTGGCTTCCTCCAACAGGTTGACATTATTTTATGTCTTGAAATTGCCTTTATTATACGTTCAAAAATGGCACACAAAATCTGTTTTCGGATTTTTCATAAAAAACACTTACCGAGATATCCTATATGGGTTTTTTGTAGGACAGCCTGTTTATTGTATTTAGTATACAGTCGAACCTCGATGATGCGAGCAATTGGACCTATCAAAGATGTAAAACAAGGAATTTGCGTGTCTCCTATATAAATTTGATTCGAGTTATCGGCAGTTCGGTTTATCGAAGTTCCACTATAATATGATATACTATTTATTAAAAAAATAACAAATACTGATTTGGTCGGCGATGAAGTTACAGAAAAAAATTGTTTAAAACATGAAATTTTCCACCGATACTGAAATATCAATTTTGTATTACCAACTTATCAGTATTTCTTGTTCGCGGTGTAATTACAAAAAGTTGCCCATTTCTTTTTTAAAAGTTTCTAAGCCCTATATGATAATTGATAAGACAGTGTTTTATCTTTGGCCACTTACGCAATGAAAAAAAAAGCCAACGCTGCAAAAAATACCTTTTTAATACGTACCAATATTTTTTTAAATCCTATACATGACCGTAGTTTTTTAATTCGTTTTCAAACTATTTTAATCAAAAATTTTCACGGCTTTCCGCCTTTGTAACATCACAATTTCCACATCTAATTCCCGTAAATTTGGGATGAATTTTTGAAAATGCATATTCTCTCATTCTTTCTGCTAAAAAAATCTATCACTATTCGTTGAAAACAGGGCAATAGTGCTGCAAGATCATTCCTCTCGACGCTAGGCGACCTACCCTCAATTTTCTATTGCCACTTTTTTGGATTTGACAATAAATATTCGTCTCCTCAATGCCACTCACTGCATTTTTAGCCAATTTATTTCTTAACGACAATAAGTTCCTCCAACTCTTCCTCACAAACATATCTGAATTTTGTGGTAAATGCGTTTTATGTCAATATTACTTGAATTTTTTTATTGTATAACTGTAAGTAATTTGTGAGAACATGTATGAACAACGAAACGTTATTCCTAATTGAATTAAAAATGTTTGTACATGTTGAGGTTACTTGCAATTTTTAATTTTTTTCTGTATTTGTAAAGAGTTACATTTGTAATATAAGTAATTATAGTGATATCTTGATGTTATTTCTTCCGATATATACATATTACATAAGTATGTTTTAGATATTTAAAATGTTATTTGATGATATTCATTGGAAATAAATAATTTCAGCATTGACTG
Organism: Tribolium confusum; assembly: GCA_029207805.1. Lineage (NCBI taxonomy): Eukaryota > Metazoa > Arthropoda > Insecta > Coleoptera > Tenebrionidae > Tribolium > Tribolium confusum. The sequence continues at coordinate 8,361,450 of JALGAY010000004.1, forward strand.
TTATTTATTTTTATGCAAGATGTTTTTTGGTGAAAAAAACATTTTTTTTCTTATATCTATTTATTAATTTAAATAGCATCAGTCATACATACCCACAGAACTACTTTTATAAATTGAATATGAAATTATGTTATTATTACATTCGACATTTAACTAATTAATGCTCTATTTCTTCTTTATATAAAACATACTAAAAGTTAAAACTAATCTAATAAATGTCTTTACAAAATTTAGATAGGGTTTTCTAAAACGGAACAGTAATATAATAGAGAAAAAATCTCAGCTGTCAAAAAAAAATCGTGGAACTAAGTATACAAGTGCAAAAACAAAAAGGGAGTTCTAAATTATGTAAATATTTTAATATTTACATTTTACACTTATATTTACATTTTTTTAATAACCGATATTTCTGAGGACACAACACAACAAATAATTAAATAATCCCTTGTCCTGTGCCCGCAGGATTCCCGTTTTTTTTTAATCAATACGTGTATGATTGAAAATATTTTTTCTATGAATTGCCATTAATAATCTGATGGAATAAAATTTACATTAATGATACCTAAATAACTATAAAAATACAAATAATATTTTTTCAACCAAAAAATTTATTTTGTCGAAGTTGAAAATCTACATGAAAACATTCAAGGATCAAAGGAGATTCAGGTACATATGTGAATATGTACTTTCCTATGCTATCTTTTATTTTTTTATTAAAAAATTAACTGTAGGTTTGTTAAGTTAGAAATGATTACTGTTAATAAATTTAGCAGTAATCATTTAATTATAACGCAACCCTATCGATTTTAATTACAAAATGTTACCGTTTGAATTATATTAAATCACAAATTAACTTTAAAATAATTTGTTATATTAGGTAAAATTACAATTCTTCAATTGTTCAATAACCTACATAAACGAAAAAACAAAATTCAACTCCCAATCTACTCAGTTGTCTGTTCCGGTGCTTCCGTCGCAGGTCTTGCATCTTCTGAAGCTTCACTCTTCTCCTCTTTTTTCTCTTCACCAGAAGTCGAAGCATCAACACTATCTTCTTTCGCCCCATTTTCAGTAGCCTCCTCCTCCTGAAACTCACAAATTACACTCAGTTCAACTGGGGGTTTGGAGAACCGTTATTACTTTAGTCGTGTCGGCGTTATTATTCGCCACCTCCTCCTTCTCCTCGTGTGAGTTATTCTCCACCGGCTGGGACTCCTTTTTGTCTTCGTTCTTTGCCTGGCTTTCGTTCTCGGTCGTCGCGGCGTCTTTGCTGTCGTCGTGAGAGTCGCTCTCGTCCGTGGCATTCTGTGAGCCCTTCTTGGGGCGTCCGCGACCTTTCGAAGGCGTACTCTTGCGCTCTTTTTTAGGCGGAGGCGGCGGAGTCGCCGTTACTCCCTTAGCCGCTGACCTGGTCATACGGCGGCCCCCTGCGTCACCGGAAAGACCCTAAAAGCGCCTAGGTAATATTGGACAATAAGGGCAGAGACGCCTACCTTTGTTATTGCCTCGCTTTCTTCCTTGGCGCGATCAAGGGTTGACACTCGAGGAGATTTCGATTTTTTAGATTTAACCCCCTTGTCATTCTGAAATTTTCGGTATTTTTAGGTTAGTTTGTGAAGAAATTTCTTTTTCAAAGTTTCCCTCCAAAACATAAACAACGTGTGAGTTGATCCACGACGTGACTCTTGATTGAAAAATCGTTCGAAAGAGTGAGATGGTGATTGCGACGTATGTCGGAACTGACAGCTATTGAATATGGCGTACATGCACAAAATCGAAGTTTTTGCGAAAATCACGGAAAAAACGTAATAATCGGAGTGAAGCAAGTCGAGGAATGATAATTTTTGACAGACTCAGGTTTTTGTTTAGGAAAAAATTTCGGAAAAACTATTGAAATTATGACATTTTCGCTTCGGCGTTTAGACTGTGAACGTCCTTGCTTTTAGTAATGAGAAAGCGGATTTAACGGAGGGGTTTAACCGTATCGAGTCACATTCTGAAGTGCGCCACTATTACGTGCACATTGCAAGTCTGAAATTTTAATTAAACGCATTTTCGGCTACTTACTTGACTGTTTTCCTCTGGCAAAGCATTATTAGTATTGACGGCCTCAACTTCCGACATTTTAACAGTCTATTTTCACTATAATTCACACAAATTCTCAAAGACACACAAACACCGTCCCGGTCGTTGTTTATACGGAGAAATGGCGCCCAGCGTGGGTCACGTGATGCACATTATAAGACAGGTAAAATGGCGCGCGATTTGAATTGAATCAAAAATTGGCGCCAACGAGAAAATTGGAAAATTGACTTCGAAAAACGTCGAATTTAGCTTGATTTTGTGAAAATCTTTATTCTAGTGTCCCAAATATATCTTAAAAACATTCCTTAAAGACCGAAATTTTAGTCCGAGGTTAACTTAAAGCACACTTAAAGTTAAGTTTGTGTGTTGCCATAGAAACACCAATGAAATTTCTTTAACCATAGCAACAAACTGAAGGTCAACTTTGAGTTAATACCGATAAACCCACCCTTATTAATCGTTAATTTAAGATGGAATTTTTGTTTTTCAAGAGACCTAATACAGTACATTTTATTTTTATTGCTATTGCTAATACACTACCGGATAAAAATAAAGTAGTTAGAAACAAAAATTGTGTATTTATTTTGGTACTTCTTTAAATTATTTAACCGAATATATTTTTCTTTATTTTGGTATCGTGTTTTTACATACGAAAAGATTTTCATTAGCGTCTATTATCAGTTAAGCTTTTGAATAAAATATTTGTTGAAGTGGACCAAAATTTTAGTCGACAAAAGTAAAGCTACTTTTACGAAAAAAATTTTTCTACTAAACTACAAATATGAGTGGAAAGTTATAGAACTAACATAATTATAAAAGTATTAACTTAAGGCTCCCGGACCGTTGGAAATGATGAGAGGAGCTTATTTGTTAATTTTTTCAGGAACTAACACGCTCCTTTTGGCCCGCTCTAAGAGATGCTCCCGCAACAGTTTCCCACAATTTGTATGAAATAAAATTGTCGGCGAGCCAGTAAAGTACCTATTAGATTACATTTTAAACTATGTGAAACGACTAATTTAAGTCAGATTCAAATTCCCAGAAAAAAATCTAATTTAATGTCACATTCTCAAGTAGTTTGCGATTTAATTAATTCAAAATAAAGTTATACAATTAATCTGTTTTTTGTTTATTTCGGAGTTTATTATTTACATGACAGAACTAAGTCAAAATAAGTATTTTTCTTCGAAGTAAAATAATTAGGTAATTTGTAGTTAAGAGGCTTCTGCCATAGCTTGTAGTTTAAATTTATAATTTTGATCTCACAATTTTTTTTAAATAATGTTTAAAATCAAGTTTTATTAAAATTTGTAAAATGAAAACAATTTTGCATAAATTTACTGGATTTGTATACAATAATTTGAGACAAAATAAAAACACGCACTAGTAAAAGTAAATCCGCGAGCAATTAATCATTCAAATAGCAAAGAAGTCCTCAGTTAAAACTTATTTGAAGCGACTAATAATTTATTATATTGCATTGTAGTAAGAATTTGTGCATTTTAATGACTTTACATAATAAGCTAATTTGAACTTGAGGCCGTTCTAATGTCCTCCTTAATACGTCTTCTGTCTTAAGGGGTTAGTGGTAGTCAGAATTTTTAAAAATTCAATGTTTTTTTTGCATTTTCGTTAAGTGTAATATTTTGAAAATATTCTCTGAAAATTTCAATTTGATCCGATAATTACTTTTTGAGTTATTCCACAAATAACAAAGAGCGCTCGGGTATGCTGAAAAAATGGATGCTGCACGTTTGAAAGTGGCAGATCAGCGCGCCAACGACAACACTCGGGGCAACAGCAAATTGATGTTTTGGAAACTTCCACAATGGCTGAAAAACTATTATATGGCCCAGGAATAGATGACTCGGTGTAAGTAATTTAATAATTCTGTACGTAAATCTAGTGTGTAACTTTAAATGCGTTTTTCTCAAAACTATGGTTTTTGAACTGGTGACAACTGTAACTCGAAAACCGCTCAGTATATTTTAATGACATTTATACAGCTTTCAGAATACATAATAAACTCGAGCCTGATCGAAGGATATTTTTTTTTTTCAAAAATTTTGATTTTTAAGACCAATTAACTGTTGATTTTTTCCCAAAAATCTAGAAAAAAATTTCTGAGGCCGCCATTTTGTTAATTTTTGAAAAAATAAAAAAAGCTTTGATCAGGCCCAGGATTATCTATTTATAAAACTATTTTTTTTAATTCGATGGATTTTAGATGAATCTCCAAGGACTTATGATTGTCACCGCAAGGACCTTTTTTTGGAACTGGGTCAACACAGACAGCTATAACTTCGGAAATTAATTTTTTTTTTTAAATTTTCGTGACTTCATGTCAAAACATTGTATAATAATGCCATATTACTACTTTTTTAAAATAACATGATTTAATAGCAAAAAAATTACTGAAAATTGTAATTTTTTCGAGCATCTGACTACCCCTAACCCCTTAAGGCACGTCCCATGCGTACATTATTGGCTACCGCGTTACGGACGAAAAATGGTTTGAGGACACTTCGAGTTTAGATAAAAATTTACAAAGAAATCAGTTTTCCTAAAATTCTTAAAACTAGGTTACTGCGTCAAAACATTGCTCAATTTGTTGATACAAAATTTTTTGAAAACCTACACTCTGAAATGTTAACAAAGTTTAAAGTCTGGTAACTCCTGCAAGAATTTATTATTTGAAACAATATTTTTTTCTGGGTAGCTTATTTCCTATGCTTTAAGATGTTTAACAGAGCGTTGCTTGTAGATTTGTTGTTTAAGTTTTTAAAAAACGAAAAGTTTAGACTGCTTTCATTTTAACAAAACAAATTTTGGATTTTTTTAACAGGTTCCGGTAGAGCTAGACAAATCGGTTTTGGACTAAGTTTATAAATTAAAGCAAAAATTCAAAAAAACTGTTTTTTGCGCAAGCAATAGCTTTGTTAATTAATGTAAAAAATTTTCGTTTATTGCCTTATTCTAAAGATAATAGTTCAAATTTAAATTTTGGAAGACAACGGTAGACATATTGTTACCATTTCTAGCAGAAAAAGACTTCCAAAAATGAATTCCAACTCTGAATTTTGGTATGATAAAAATTAATTTTATTAATAATTTAGCGATTATTCAATTTAAACGATTATTTCTATTAATCGAATTTCGATTATTCCGATTAATCAATAAGTCAATAATCGATTAACCAATAATTAATTAATAGATTAATTAAATTTATAATCGAATTGCAATTAATCGATAAATCGATTGTTTAATCGATTGATCAATTATTTTGCCTATTGTCACCAAATAATATTTTTTTCTAGTCTTAAGCCCACCAGTTCAAATGTAGTCGTGCATATTCAAGTCTAGCGAAACGATTTCTTTCAGAAATCAAAAGTTTTTTGGTTGAGCGTCTTCTATAAAGGTTCGTTTTACCTAATCTTAGTTTAACTGTTTAGTTTAACCGACTAGTTGAATCTGACGATTATTACTATTCAAAATTTAATTTTATCAAATTTCCTTATGTTTATCTGCTTGCAAATTAAGTGACAGAGTTGTGAAGCTCTAAAGAAAAATTGTATCATTCCTTAAAAAAATATGATGACGTCATGGCGCCGCCAAATTGACCGTTACGAGTGATCCAATTACGTCAGACTTGAGCTCACTTGATACGCCTAATTATCTGTTGATGAATTTTTTTATTTTAAAAAAATACAAAAATTACGAATTTTATGATTGCTTTTATAATCAAAATTTAAAATATTTTTCCTTTTGTTTGGACTCAGCGGCATGCAAAATTATTAGCATAGTTGTACAGCCCTATTAGTAAGGCATCTAATTACAAAAAAAATCGTTTAGTGCTGTTCACAAAATATATTTGATAACGTCATAGCGCCGCCATATTTGGCGCTGCGAGTAATCCAATTACGTCAGAATTGAGCTCTCGTAATATGACAAGTTGCTTATTATTGCATTTTTTTAAACTAATTAATTAAATTAAAATTAGAATTTAAAAAATAAATAAAATGTTTAAAAATATGTCACTATCTTTACTACCAAAAACTATTGCCCTTGGTTAAAATTTTAAGAAATGCATCCCAACTAAAAGTCGAAAAAGAGAGTTAATATAAAATATGTTATTAATTTCTGTTAAAAATAAGCTCAATTGTCGGTAAGATAAGACACAGTTCTTATCGTTGCCAACATAAATTGCTAGAAGAATGTTAATCACAGTCTTATTAAAAATAAATTTTCTCGACTAAATAGTATCTACAGAGTGTTTTGAAGTAATGTAAAAAATTTTAAGTAGTGATAGCTCTCGTTGAAAAGATGCTAAAAAACCAAATTTTTGAGATGTACTCTGTAGAAATTTTTTAACAATTGAAAAAAACAAAAATAAAAAGATGAATGTCCGAAAATTCGTTTTCTTACAGAGGTGAGATTCCTATCGTTTTTCATGAATACGGCAAATTTTTTTATTCGATATAGGTCTTGAGTAGACTCAGGAGTCTTGACAGTTATTGTTTTTAACTGTATTTTGTCAGCATTAAATTCAATATTAGTGAAAAACGATGGAAATCCCTGTCCTGTAAAAAAACAAATTTTTTAACATTTATCGTTTTATGTACCCTTCGATTGTTCTTAAACGAGAGATATATTGTTTTGGAAAATGCACTTTGTGAGCACTTCATTTTATTTTAATTATAAATTATTTGATAAAATTGATTAAAAATACTCTTAAAGATCTCTTAGAGGTCGCTGATTACAAATTTAAAATAAAAATTGAAAATTCAATATGGCGAATTCGATTTATTAAACAATTTTGTTTTTTTCTCCTAGATACCTACACATAAATAAGTAGATTAAAATGTAAATCCTTATTAATTTACGAAGATAATTACATTTTCTTCTATATTTTTGCAGAAAAACCATAAAATTGTACAATAACCAGTTCATAAGTGACTATTATACTTGCAACCTAAAATAATGCCTTATTTTTAAGAATCTTTCAAAATTTATATTTTTTACACTCAAAAAGACACTTCTGGTAATTTTAAACATTTTCCATCCCGTCAAAGCAACATTATCAAAACTCATTTGAACCAACCAACGACCAATCTATTATTTAATTATTTCATTAGTAAATTACAAAAAACGACCACAAAATTGATCACCTCAGAATTGTAATTTCGTGATGAGACCGAGTTTAAAATATTAACAGGAGCTAGACTCTCATCATTGATCCATGAGATATAGAGACAAACTGTAAGAAGTCTCAAAATTAAATAAGAGAAAAAAATGTAAAATGCAATGCTTTGCTCCTCATCGACATTTTTTAACCTAGAAAAAAGGTGTCTGCTCTTTGTTGAAATAAAAATGAATTTGCTATTACGTTAATTGGTGGAATAAATAACTAATGACTGAAAACAAGTTATAAGCGAAAGAAATGAGAATTAGACCGCTTATGCCATCGTCGATTTCTTTACATAAGTGAGAAAGGCGGTCGTAATCACGCCGGATTTGTGACCAAAAATCCACAGTTGCTAAATTAAACTGAAAAAAATTGTTGAGAAATAATCAAAATTTAAGTAATTACTTGATTTCTTTCACTCAGTTCCAATTTGACTCTTATTTGTTTAAATCTCAAAGCCAGTTTCATGCTTATCACTGTTAGAAAAACGTCGTTAAAATTGCTCAGAGAGAAATAAATGAAGTAAACAATCTGAAAATTCATTTAGTTTGTGACTTATCAGGCATAATCTCAATAGCAGCAAATGAAAACCCTATACAATAAAAAAAAATTAATCATAATTGACAAATTTACCTCCCAAATTGCTAGAAGGCGCCAAAATTAGAAATTAAAATTTGAGTATGTTTAAAATTAATTTTTTTCGATGATATAAAGCTTTAATTCGACTTTAAAAGACTTATCCTATTTTATTCATGAGAAATAGAAATAGTAACTTAAATTGTAACAAGGTGCTCCTACTTAAGCTATTACCACTATTATTACAATTTTCGATAACTCTAATTATGCACTGGCAAAGCAAACAACTGACATTAGCTCTTTTTAGGAAATCCAATACCGAACCCGGTAGGCTTTTTGATACTGGTGCCCCCTAGGTTTAACAATAATTTTATTTATTTTGAATTCTTTTTACACTCAAAGTTTGTCGGCGTTTCGCCATACATATTATATATTTAAAGCTTCCTCAGAACTTAAATTCTCAATTTTTATTTTACGAAATAACTGAGTGCCACAACTGTCATTTTACAAAAATCGAAATCAGCAGATACTTTATAACTTCTTGTATCAAAAGCAAAAGCCATAGATAAAATTTTATAAAAACTAGAAGCCATAGACAAAATTTATAAAAATGAAAACTACAAGAGGCATATATTAAGTAAGAAACATTTTATAACAATTGGAATCAACAATTTTTTTATCAGAATTGAGTGTAATACATAGTTGTTTTTTAGAAACTAGAAGTCATAGACGACAATTTATAAAAATAAAACCTGTGAAAGGTGCTTTATTAAAATTATTATAAAAATCGCCTTTTTGTAAAAAAAACCATTAGAAATTGTAAAGCTCACTTTATAAAAATTGGCTGTCACAATAAAAAGCATTTAATATAAAAATCGGTTTCAAGAAAAAACATTTTATTTACAGCTTTTTTTCTTGTCAAAGCCATAAGTGAAAATTTATAAAAATGGAAATTTGCAGAAGCATTTTAATATACTAGAAATTGTAGACCACATTTTATAAAAACTGGCTGACATAAAAAGCATTTTTAAAATTCAGAATCAACAAAAGCCCTTTTATTTATGACTTTTTTTTAATAAAACGATAAAAATAAAACCTGCAGAAATCATTTTTTATCGATTGCTTTACAAAATAATCTTTTGTAAAAAAAATATTCTAGAAATTGTAATTTTATAAAAAAATGGTTATCCAAAGAGCATTTCATAAAAAATTATTTTTTTACCAAAACCAGAAGCAGTGTTTGACATTTTATAAAAACTTGAAGCCGTAAGAAACATTTTATAAAAATCGTATCTGAAATAGTCACGAAACATCCAGTCAAATTCTGGAAGTGCGTATGGTTATATAAGAAGCGGAAAGATTGACTGGTTAGTTAGTTATAGTGTGAACTCAACTGCGATTAAAACGAGCGATACTCTCAGAAACGACGGCGGTTGTAATTAGTAGGATTTACAATTTAAGTCACTATTTCTATTTCTCATAGAAAAAGAATAAAAAATTACCAAAAATGTGATAGCCATCAAGTAATTCGGTGGTACGTAATCAAATACAAATGAATATAATTTAAACTTTAATATATTTGTGGTGTTTTGATTGGCCAAAATTTGAAGGAAGGCACCTACAATTTTATATTAAAACTCCCAACTAAAAAAGATCAATTTTTACCTATATTTATTACTAAATAAAGACCCAAAATTACAAAAACCCTGAGATTAAATTTTTTTAACCGTCCATAGTGCTTATCCATGATAAAATCAATTCTTGCCCAGTGTCTTTTCAATTTTGGCCATTTTAGCCCTAGTTTAATATGTAACAACAATATTAAAATGCTATAAACTTTTATAGAAATTGAATCTGAAATTTGAAATTGTATTTAAACGTTTGAATACCTGAAGGAGAAAAATACCTAGAATATCTCTATTGATTTCATAACTGATGCAAAAAATCAATTGAAAAACCAACAAAATCCCAATTACTAAAACCAAAAAAATATTGTAATAGAAATGAAGTGTTTTAATTTCTTTTTTGGCACAAGTTAATAACGCAAAACACTGTGCTATAAAAAATACATAATTGCAAGCATTATAAGAACTCATTGCGGTATTATCCATGTCTGGTATGGCTTAAAAACAACAACATGTTTTGTAGGTAATTTTATTAATTATAGTAAATACAAGTACATTTTATTTATTAATTATTCATAACGGTTTTTTACAATAAATCAACCAGATTTACTTAAAGCTAACTTTTTTAGTGTAGAAAGTAAGGCAAGAGCGTTTTCTGTTTGATTATATGATGACATCATGCTTTCCTGTTCTTCTTTTGAGAGTAACGAACATATAACATCTGCAAAAAAAAATTAATCAAAACACAAAACTGTATTTTCTTGTACCTAAAATTTTATTATTCTTTCTGTTGATTGTGAGAATGGCTCGAAATTGTTTTCTCTCATTAAAACCAAGAGTTGCCTTAAACAAATCTTCATCTTCTTCTTCTGTTATAATATGCATTCCAAAACTCTTTTTATACATGTCTAAAGCAAAATTTACCGCCATTTTCTCTTTTTTGTACATTTCTTCGACACTTGAAAGTTCTAAAACAACCAAATTTCAAATCTTGTCAAATCATTAAAAATAAGGGTTATTTACTGATGACACATTCATCTTCTTCCATTTTCAAATTCTTGATATTCTTCTCGATCTCTTTGATTTTCGCTCGTAATTCAGTTTCACGATTTTTTAATAATATTTCATCACATTTTTGTTGTTCAGCAATTTTCAAAATCTCATTTTTTTGGGTTATAAAGTCGTCTTTGGTTTTACGAAAATAACCATTTTGTACTGGAGCTGGAGAAGAAAAAAATACTTTTGTTAATTCTGAAACTATCTAGGTCTAGTTGACCATTTAATAAACAACATTTCTTCTACTCTAGCCCTCATATCATTTAGTACTTTTGGATCAATAGTGACTCTATATTATCCATAAGCAATAGACATAGTAATTATAAAAATCATGTTAGTTAGAGTTCCATTATAGAAGTAACAGCGTTAATTATAAAAGCTACGTTCGGTTTTGCCACTCCGAGTGCACCGCCCCTTTCCTTATCTACTTCATTAAGTCCATATATCTTTATCCGATGACCAAAACTTGATGCTTTTTGACACTGTTTCCAAAACAACACACGCTCTTTGTGTACCCAGTTATTAGATGGAGCAGACAGAGAGTACGTTGTCATGAAAACAGTCTTTATATTAGTAAATCCTGAATTCAAATAATGCGACGAATTTATCTGTCCTGAATGAGACAAACAAAGACAGAGTAGGTGCACTCCGAGTGGCAAAGCCGAACGCACCTAAAGAAAACCACAGACTGGCTGTTTATTGTGACTGGCACTTATGAATCGTAAATTGCATGTAAATATATAAGATTTTACAAAAAAAATTACCTTTGAACAAATATCTTTACGATTCTGTCATAATTCATGCGAAAATAAGTGTTTCAATATCAAAATAATAATTAAAAACATAGTAAAACAGAAAAACCAAGAAAGAAAGATGACCTCATTAGCTACTAGTCGTAAAAAAATCAAATATATTCAATCAAATTGTTTCAAGACGAATAAAAAAACTGCATACAGAAGACTAAATTATCAATAATTGTATTTTCAAAAAATTAACAAAAAAGTTACTCAAATATATTTAAAAAATATTAAAATTTCTATATTTTTGCAGCACTGGCTTTATTTAAATATGTTGCGTAAACCGTCGAAGCTGCAAAAAAATCTTATAAAAAAAACATTATAAGATAGTAAATAATGTGGAATAAAGTGCGAGAAGCGATATATCTATTTCTAATAGTTTAGATTCTAAAAAATCATAAAGATGGAAAAGAGTTGAGTTTTGTATTTTTTTATTGAAAAAATGACTAAGCGTTTCTAAGAGCCCAGCCTTAATTTTTACTTAAAAATAGTAACATCGTTGTCGAAACGCGCTTTGTGTGGAAAAAAGTGTTTGGTGTTACTGGGTGCATTTATCAAATATATGACAGTATTGTTCTTATTCGTTTTTAAACTTCTTTAACGGAAATAACAAAACCTCTAGTTTCTTTACTTTGTGCAATTTTGTTCTCTTTTTCAACGTCGACTCAGGGTCAGACTGGAAGTGCATAATCGTTTGAGGGTAAATTTATAATTAATTAAACAAAAATTAAACAGTATTTGAAAAAATCATCTAATTTTTTTTACAATTTTTGTGTAATTGTATTAAAGGTGCGGATAAAACTTGATTCATCCGAGAAAAAAAATACGTAATTAATAAAATATACATAATTAACTAAAAAAAAAGAAAAAAAGAAAAAAAGTCACTATCGAGTGACTATACAACGGCAAAAAAAAACAATTTAACTTGTCGTTACTAGTAGCAGAAACCTTAACAAGATTAAAAGTTGTCATTTATTTAATAAGGAACTGAAGATGATCATTTTATACAAATATGAAGCTTATTTCCGAGGCGAAAGCCGAAGAAAAGCACCATAAACGTGTAATAAAGCAACTTTAATGTTGAGATGAATAGTATGTAATGCGTGTTTGTTTAAAAAAAAAAATTCGTAGCAAGCTATGACATTTTTACGTATGTCGTACATGACGCCATACAAATTTTTTTTATTATTTACATTATCCATGTATTGTTGATTGCCTGCTATGCCATTTTACCCTTCACAAATTATCATAACCATAACCTAATCTTCTCTTCCCGCCAAAGCGAGCTTGGACTTGGTGTGTTTTTCTGTGGTTGCCTTCGTGGCGATTTTGTTTTCTCAAACATTCTTTATTTTATTTAAAATGTATTTTTGTTTTAATTGTCCAAAAATGAGGTTGTGTGATCTTTCATTTTGACAAGTGTGTAATCACAGACATACAAAACAATTGTTTTTTAGTTTCAAAACACTCTAGGAATTTTTTTTTAAAAAAAACACGATATTTCTAAAATAGTTTTAATAATTTTGTAAAAATGTAAGCCATGTTACCGACAATACACCTCATTAGGTCTACTTTTTGTGGGTTTTTTAATATTGAGATATAACTGATATAAGTACTACTTTACAAACTGTTTTCGTTTACTTTGTAGACTAGTTTGGTTCACATTACGAACGATTTAAATAATAGTATTTTTCGGTCGTTTGCAGAAAAATATAATATTTTCTGATTTGATTCTGACTTTTTCGCTATTTTTAAATATAGTATCATTTTTGTATTTTTTTATGCTTTTGATATTTTTTCGAAACGTATAGGATCTTCAGTGACCCGATATGGAACGTTCTTCCGGCATAATTTGTTACCGAAATAAGTATAATGTGTTGCATACTCTACCAATATGCGGTGTATTTTGTATTGCATAATTAATAAAGCTACTTATTGTATATGGCTATTAGAATTTGGTTGCTTTTTAGTTTTGGTTAAATTTTAGTACTTTTTTATACAGTTGACTTATTTTCCAGACGTATGGAGTCTTCAGTGACCCCATACGGTACATTTTTTGGCCTGCATGGTTAATTAGGTATTGTGGAATAACATATGGTGTGTTGCATACTCCACCAATAACCAATGTATTTTGTGTTGCATAGCTAAGCTAATGGGGCTATAAAAATCTGGTTGTTTTTAGGTTTCAAATACTCTTTTACTATTTTTGAATAAATATTAATCAAATTTTGTTGTTTTATTCTTCCTTGAGACACAGAACTTAAACAACAAACCAATAATTATAAAACAACGTCAAGTCCACCTGGACGCAAATTCAAAAATTTTGAATACGGCAGGGCCCAATGTACAATATAATACAAAAATACTTACAAGCAAGATTAAAAGCAGGTGAATTTTTAATCGCATCACGTAAATCTTTAAATTCCTGTAGATTTTTTTTCTGAATTGATGCCATATTAACTAGTTCATCGTCCAATTCGGCAAAAGACACATACAATGATGCATCTTTTTGATCCACATTAGCCACAGTTGAGTTTTCCATAATAAACTAAACTAGAATTAATAATTCACAAAATCAAAATTAACAAAAACAGCCAAAAAAGAAATTTGACGTAAATGACGGTTAATTCAAATTTTGACACTAAAATAGTAGTGATTTTTACGTTTTAATGTTGGTACCGGCAACCGGCAAAAGGTAATTTTTTAAATTTTTTTGCAATAAAATGATTAATTTAGTTCAGATTAATAAAAAACACACTTTTAGCATTGAATTAGAGATTAGATAAAAACATAACTACATTTATTATAATTAATTCCAGATTTTTTGTAACATGACATAACCTCAATGTCATTAGTCACCAAAATTGTAACAAATGCTTTGAAAATAAACAATTTTCAAAAACGTCAAAGTTTTCTTGTTAACTACATCAATCTGTATAAGAAAAGCATTTTCCGAGATTTTAATAACAGTTTTTGCACTCACTTGAACCTCTTTGTAAGTGTATCAATTAGCAATGTTTTTACTAAAATCACACAATTCTAGACAATGAAAATCTTGGCAGTGTTTGATTTTGACCACACTATCCTTGACGACAACTCAGATACAGCAATTATAGCCCTAACTGATAAAAACAACCTTCCTTCTGATATCAGAAGTATTCAGTTCACTGAAGGCTGGACGTCTTTTATGCAGGCAATTTTCAAGTTATTGCACTCTGAAGGACGTACCATAGATGAAATCAACAATTTAATTGTTAATTTAAGACCAGTGGAGGGCATAGTCCCTCTGATTCAAGCCCTGCACAAAGACCCAGCTTTTGACTCGGTCATAATCAGCGACTCCAACTCCCATTTCATCGATATTTGGCTCGAAAAAAACGACCTGAGTAAATGCTTCACGAAAGTATTTACTAACCCTTCGGAAATCGTCGAGGGGTTGCTGACAATTGCGCCTTTTCACCACCAAGACACCTGCAAACTCAGCACTAATAATTTGTGCAAGGGACAAATCTTGGAGGAGTTTACTCAGGAGCAGCGCGAGAAGGGGGTCATCTACGACAGGGTTATTTATATCGGGGATGGTGTGAACGATTTTTGCCCCATTTTGCGGCTGAGAAAGAACGATTTGGCCTGTGTTAGGAAGGGGTTCAAGCTGGAGGATTTGGTCACGAAGGCGCAGAAAGGAACGTCTTTTGATAAATCCGGGAAGCCCCACGTGATTCTTGCCGAGATTCTCGCATGGGAGTCAGGTGATGAGATCCTGAAACGGCTTCAAATGAAATAAACTCTCAGTATTAACTACTTTATTCAGTTACAACTTTAATTAGATGGGCTCCTACTGCTTAGCAGCCACCACGTTTTGTTTAACAAACAAAATTATTTACACTGAAATTTGCTTAATTCTATTGTATGTTGCCAATAAATTATTAAAAGTTGACATTTATTTAAATAATTTTGGGTTCACTCTGTATATACTGTTATAAAAATAGCCTTTTGTAAAAAAGGTATTAGAAATTGAAAAACTCATTTTATAAAAAAGTGGTTGAAACTAAAGGCATTTTATAAAAATCGGAATTAACAGGAGACATTGTGTAGCTTTTTTTTATCAAAATCAGAAGTTATAACCTTTTTTATAGAAAAACAAGGAGTCATAGGTAACAATTTCTAAAAATAAAACCTGTTAAATTAAGACCTGTGGAGGGTATAATCTCTCTGATTCAAGCCCTGCACAAAGACCCCGCTTTTGACTCCCATTTCATCGATATTTGGCTCGAGAGAAATGACCTGAGTAAATGCTTTACGAAATTATTCACCAACCCTTCGGAAGTAGTCAAGGAGTTACTAACAATCGCACCTTTCCACCACCAAGACACTTGTAAACTCAGCACGAATAACTTGTGCAAGGGACAAGTCTTGGAAGAGTTTACCCAGGAGCAGCGCCAGAAGGGAGTTATTTAAGACAGGGTTATTTATATCGGGGATGGTGTGAACGATTTTCACTCCATTTTGCGCTTAAGAAAACGATTTGGCCTATGTTACGAAGGGGTTCAAGCTGGAGATCCTGAACCGCCTCCAAATGAAATAGACTTTCAGTATTAATTACTTTATTCAGTTACAACTTTAATTACATTGGCACCTAATGCATAGCAGCCACCACGTTTCATTCAACAAACAAAATTATTTACATAGAAATTTGCTTAATTCTATTGTGACTATGTTGCCAATAAATTATCAAAATTTGACATTGATTTAAATAATTTTGGGTTCACTCTGTATAATACTGTTTTGGAATTATACGGGCGTACAGCTTTTTTGGCATATTATATGTATGTCCTTTTGGAATAAGTACGTCGTCCTCCGGATTTCGGTAGGCCTTTGCCGGTTTTGATAAAAAATTCTAAAAACAGTAAACATCAGCTATGGGACCGTCTGCTTTTCACTACTGTACATATAAAAATGCAAAACTGATTAATCACATTATTGGTGGGGATTGTGGGTTTTCTTTTCGGTGGAAATCTAGTGCAGCCAAATTAATCATTTCCGAAAAATAAGTACATGAAAACACCACAGTTAGGTATGATGTGCAACATCTTTGATTACATGGTAACGTTATATCTTTGAGCAATATTTAACAACGTATAAACACAGAACCCAGAAACATAAAACCGAGATTTGATAAATTTAATCAATTTACAAACGTTTTATCACTACAAGGAAAGCAATACAGATAGCAATGTTCCAAATACTAATTTCTGCATAATGCATAATTTACGGCCTTTACAGCCGCCCCAAAATTCTTATTAATTATCTACTAAAGTAGCTTAAATATTATCAAAAATTATAGAGCAACCGCAGTAGATAAAAATAGTAAGATGTATTTTTGACGTTATTTTATTAGAGCAACGGCAGAGAAAATGAATTTTGCGGACAGTATACAGACACTGAAAATAACTCTTTCACTGAAAATAACGGTTACTCAAAAATAACAGCTCAAAACAATACAAATTTTATTTCAATAGATGTTTCTTGTATACATTTTTTTGTTACTTTTAAATTTCCCCCCACACGTTCTTATCAGAGATCACTGAATATTTTTAATTTTTGATTATTTTAACTTATGTTGTTCATCACAAACCTGGTTCAAATGGTAAATATATATTTTAAATATATATGTATTTAAAAAAACGCCAAAGTAGTTATACTGGAACATACAGTGGCGAGAAGAAAATCTTGGTTCTCAGAATGTCAAAAAAACATCAAAAATTTTTTTTTTAATAATTTTAATACTTCTACAAGGTCTTGAGCAGTGGGAGGAATTCCGAGCTAATTAATAAAAGAATTAGAACCAGTGAGCACACAATCCCAAAAAGTTAGCAATGTTCACCAATAAGCAATCTTCTTAGTGTGAAAACGTCAATTTGATTACCAAAATTTTATTCTCAAGATTGTAATTGTTAAAAAAAATCTTATAGGAAAAAGTTGTAGAAAATTAATTTTATAAAGTCCGCAGGCGATATTTTTATTTCTAATAATTTAGGGTCTAGAGACGCTTAAAAATATGAAAGAATTGAAGTGTTTGCTTTATTAACAATTTATTATATCAATACACAAAATAAATGAACTAAATTATTGTAATTAGTTTGTTATTATTTTTATTAATAGCGATGTCATAATAAGAAGTAAAACTTTGGTACGTAAGATTTAAAAAGAAAATGTGTATTAGGGTGGGCCAAAAAAATCGATTATTTTTTTTTAACTTCCGACTTTAAAAAATTGATTCCTACGCACCTTTAAAAAATGCTTTTTCAAGATGAGCTCTTAATTTTAATAGGAAGGACTCCCTCATCGCACTTTTTTATTATTTTTTTTTTAGTTCCATATGGTAAAATCCATATCTCGTTATTGCTTAATTGTACAGAAATTTTGTATTTACATTTTTTGTAGGAAATTAAACGTTCTACAAAAAAGTTATCTTACAATTTTTTTATATCTCTTACAATTTAGTAGATATCGGAGGTCAAAGTTTGAAGAATTTAACAAAAATTCCTTTTCTACTTCTAAATTTTATAACTCAGAGATAAATAAATATTATAAAATGCACAACATATGCCCTTGTAGAAAATTAAACGCTCTATAAAAAAGGTCTCTTGTGGTTAATTGATTATTCTAACCATTTAGAAGATATTCGCATTTTAAAAACCAAAATTTGATAGTAAATCCCCATTTTTTTTAATGATTGAAGTAATCGAATAATGACAAACGACTTTTTTTGAAGAGCGTTTAATTTCCTACAAAACCGTATGTTGCGCACTTTATAATATTTATTTATCTACGAGTTATAAAATTTAGAAGTAAAAAAGAAATTTTTTCTAAATTCTTCAAACTTTGACCTTTGATATCTTCTAAACGGTAAAAGTTATAAAAAAATTGTAAGATACCCTTTTTAGAGAGTTAAATTTCCTACAAAAAATATAAATAATTTTTTTCTGTACGATCAAGTAGTGACGAGATACGGATTTTACCATATGGAACTAAAAAAAAAATGGAAAACTGCGATGAGGGAGTCTTTCCTATTCTCATCTTGAAAAAGCATTTTTTAAAAGTGCCAAAAAACCAATATTTTAGTGCCGGAAGTTAAAAAAAATAATCGATTGTTTTGGCCCACCCTAATGTATATACAAAAAAATTAAATAAACAGCTATAGGAAATTTTTTTTATCGAAATTAAAAATGAAAGCAGCACAAATTCTAATACTTTTTGTTTGTATGTGTACCATAATAAAAATTTAGCCATCTACATGTTTAGAAGTCTGTAGAAGGCCAAATAAATTTGAACGAGCCTTATTTGTACACATTTCAACTACTTATTGAGTTTTAAAAATATTTTTATTTAAGCGTCTTGAAAGCCGAAACTATTCCGAGATACAAATATCGCCTCGTAGACTTTATTATACAAAATTTAAACCTTTATAACTATTTTTTTGATATTTTTTTGTATCTTTAACAGTTTACGGAGCGTTTTAAAATTAAATCAGCGCTGCACAAATTTTAAATATCAAGAGTTTTGAACATATTTTCCAGGCACCACTTTCTTAACTATTTTAACACAAATATTAAAAATTTAAACCCCCATGTGACAGTATTTTTTTTTCTATTTGATCCATTATAATCGCAAAATTTCCCCTTCTATGTTTCACCGTTTTGACTACGATTGTGACGTCACAAGCTTGAACTATCGTAGGCTTCGACTGCAGTCAAAATAATTAAAATTATTTAAAATATAAAGAGGTTGATGCGGCTACCGTATAGTGAAGTTACCAATTGACAAATTTTGTATTAATTATTGTCCAAAATATAGACAGACAGTTGTCTAAAGTTTATTCGCAATTAACAAATTATTAATGGTAGAATTTAGAAGACACTAATAATCGCATTCCAAGGATTTGAAGGACACAAGACGATCACAAGGCTGTGATAAATTCTGTTAAATAATTTTCGTAATTTTACTTTATATAATTTAATTAATCGACCCTTCAGCTTCATTAATTACTTCAATTAGAAATCTCTTAATTTTGACTTCAGCTAAATGCTAATTTCAACCGTTGACTTCAACCTATTCGAACCTTCAGCTCGGTTAATTGGTTAATTGTAGTATCTGAGCTTACAGCTCCTTTAATTGTTTCATTTATAATCTAATTTAATTAACAACATATTGGCCCTGGCCGAAAAAACTAATTTTGTAGCCGATGTAGAGGACGCAAAACAACTTTTCTTTGCCAGTTGTATAAAAATATATTTTATTTAATTCTGAAGTCGTCGTTGATCTGAAAATTTTCAGTTCCAGATTTTATTTTTATTTTAATTCTAAACAAACCGGTTTTTCCGGGAAATCATTTTTTCTGTGTACTAGTGACACCATCGGTGTAAATATCTCAGAAATTTGTTTGCGGAGTAGTTGTTTCTGTTTAGGCGCTAAGAAGATGGTTTGTTGATTGCCAGTAAATTTTGTTTGTCTGCCATAAAATTCGGCATTTCCTCATAGCTGCCAGCGACACAAAATATAGCACTGACTTCATCTCACTATCACTTAATATTTTTTAGTTAATTTTAAAAATAAAGCGAACTGCTGTTTTAATAACGAGATTTTTCAGTGCTTACCCCAATTCAGCAGTTTTTCAGATAGGATATATCTGTGGACGTTTGCAAATTTATGATAGAAAATATCGGTTTTACGGTTTTAGGTCTGTGTCTAGATGAAATAAAACCGAAACGATTCAAATCAACATTTTATATACAATGTGTTATAATGAATTTAGTGGTGTTTTAATTTCCAATGAGTGCATCATACATTTTGCAATCTTTATGTAATTATGTACAATTTAGTGTAGATCATAACGAATTGTGATAGATAAAAAAAGAAAGTAATTTTTCGTTCCTCACGTAACTAAACGTTGAAAAAATTACGTATTGATTAATTTAATATTAAGATCGAAAAGACAAAATCCCTAACCGTTATAAAACACTGACTACATTCAATCAGAGTAAACAGTAAAAGTAACAATCCAGTCGTGATATGAGTATCGAGTGCAACAAATTCAACATACAGATTGCAATCGTCTTTTCGTGTTTGGTCACAGTATATCAGTTTCATAAACTTTATTAGTCGTGGTGGTCTGTTCTTCTGCGTTGTTACTCGTATTGGTATTCGTATTGGTCAAGGTGTTTTTATTAATGGAATTGGCTGTGGTATTTGGAAGATTCGTCAACGAGCCAGTGATCTGTGAGGTAGTCATTTGAAGTCCCATCTTCTGGAGCAAATTCGACTCACTGCCGGTTTTCTTGAGCAGTTCTGCTGTCGGCGGCACCACTGCTAGGGTATTAGTCCCCCTTTGCAGCTGCTGTAACCTCGCGTACTGCTCCTGAAGCGCCTTCTGCTTTTTCAGCAACTCTTGGTGACGCTGCTCCAGCTCCTCTTTCCGCGTCTTCTTCGACCCATCCTGCGAATTCACACTCTCACAACTGCTACTGTTACTTGCAGAGATCGTCTCATTCTCTGGAGCCACCTGAAGACCGGCGCCGACGCCCCTTGGGAGCGTCTGCGCCTTGTCTTTAACCTGCCTCCGTAACGTCCCCAGGCCCAGATTTTGTGTCGCCGTCTCGAATTGCGACTGTGGTTTCTCTACCATGTTCTGCACGTTTTGTATATGCTGAAGACCAGCAGCTGGTGACCGTGGAGGTAATCCCGGGGAGGTTGGCGACGCGAGTGGAGACTTGGAGCTTGTCCGTGGCGGCGGCGGTGGTGGGACCCGCCGGCCAACGATATGCTGTAATAGCTCGGCATTGCGCTCAGGAAGGGGTGGTTTACTTGCGGTCTTTTGGGGCTGAATAGGGGGACTGTTGTCGGTGTCGGAGCCGCTGGGGTAGGAATGCAAACGCCGGAGGCTGCCGGTTGCTGTGCTCACGGTTAGGTTTTGGGTTGGGAGGAACGTGGCAGAGTCCATGCTGCCTTTACGGCCTATTTCGGACATGTGCGGGGGGTGACTGGGGGCGATACCCTTCGCGGGCACTGCGGGAGGATCCTCCTGACTAGGGGGCTTGGAGAAGGTTTGTAATTCATCTAACAGAGCGTCGAGTGCGTTCTCCGGACGTTGGCTACTGTCTGAGGAGCTGATGGAGTCTCCCCCGACGATGACCGACCCCACACGTGCGCCGGAAGGGGGCTGCATAAAAATTCAAAATCAAAATTTTCGTTTTGGTAAAGGAAACCCAGTCGACGCAAAATTCACAGTTTCTAAAACACCAATATAGAGTAAACAGCAAGAAACCTTAATTCCAGGTGAAAGGTCAAGTCATTGCAAGCACATTTACTAGCATATTGTGTGTTTTTATAAATTAAAAAAAAGTTTTGTCTACAATCTTCACCAAACCGTGTTTTTGGTTGGTAATTAAGCAATTGTTAATTATGTGCAGCATTTGTTAAAGAAGATTGTAAACGTAAAAAAAATAAATAAAAAAGGTTACCTTAAAAAAATAAAATTTTATTTTTGTGCAAAAAAATCACGTCAACTACAGATTATGGGGTGAGTCCAACTGAAACAATTACTAAATCAATAAATAAAAAACAATTAATAAATTATGTAATTAGTCCAAGAAACAAGCAGAAAAATATGAAAGCAATAGTGAAAATAAAAAAAAAACGTTTTTAAACATTCACATAGATGGTTTTTAAAATATAACAGAAAAAAATCGCCCCACAGTCAACTATCAAAAAATAATAATAATCTCAACCTCCTTCACATTCCTTCCCTAATCAAAATTGATGGTCCATTGACCTCTCATTAACACATTTTTGACTAATCAGGGCGTCGTGTCTTGAATTATTTAGAGTTTAATGGTTCATCAATTTTGATGAACGTTTATACAACCGGGCATAGAAATGATATAAAAAATGTCTCAGATAAAACTCGTAGCTACAAAAATTTCCATTAAATTAATCTATTCTCTGTGAAATTTTTCTCTAGGATGAACCCGAATTTTGCGGATTTATAATGTTACAAACTAGTCCAGAGAGAAGTTGAACACTTCCAGAATTATAAATCACACTATAACGCAGAAAAAGACAAGGAAAAAGAAGACAGGAAGAAAAAAAGGAATAACGGAAAATTCTAGAAGAAATTCAAAAACGAAGATTTGAAGACGATGAAAAACATAAGAAGATTCTGGAAGATTTCGGAAAAGTACTTTTTGTAGAAAAAGAAGAACAAATCAAGGTTTTAAAAATGCAAGAAACAATTCTAGAAGAACAAAAGAAAATTTTTAAAGCGGCGTTTGGAAGAATAAGATTATGAGAAACTGTGATTAGAGAAGCAAAAGAAAATTCTAGAAAGAGTTAAAGACGTCAGGTGATAAAGATCAACAAAAGAATGTTCTAGAAACGCAAGAAACAATTCTGAAAGAAAAAGAAATATAATAGATAACAACGAAAAGAAAAAGAAGAATTGGGGAAACGTCGTTTAGAAAAAAAAACAAGAGCTAAGAAGGTTCTAGAAGAACAAAAGTCGATTATTCTTAAGGAGCTTGGAAAACAACGATTGGAAAAGAAAGAAGAACAAGAAAAAGGATATGCTGGAAGAGAAAAGAAAGAGTATAAGAGAATTAAAAGAAACATTTAAAAAACTAAAATTAGAAATAAAAGTAAAGCAAGAAAAACTTTTGGAAAGCCTCGAAAAACGACCACCAAAAAAACAGAAAGATATCTTCGAGAAATTTGATTCTTTACAAGATGCTTTTCAGAGAAACATACCAGGGGTGAAAAAGGAATCCTAGAAGAATCTTAAATTTCAAGAAAATTTGGAGAAAAAAGTCGGTGAATTTTTGGAAAATTCTGGAAGAACAAAAAAATCTTGAAAGAGTTTGATAAATGCCGTTTGGAAGAAAAAGAATATGAGAAACGACGATTATAGGAGCAAAACGAAATTCTAGAAAGAGTTGAAAGACGTCGGTTAGGTGATAACGAGCAACAAAAGAAGGTTCTGGAAACGCAAGAAACAATTCTGGAAGAAAAAGAATATAAGAGATGACAACGAAAAAAAGAAGAATTCGAGAAACGAAGATTAGAAGAAAAACAAGAGATTAAGAAAGTTCTAGAAGAAGAAAAGACCGATTATTCTAAAGAAGCGTGAAAAACAACGATTGGAAAAGAAATAAAACAAGAAAAACAAGAACTAAAGAAGATGCTTGAAGAGAAAAGGAAGAGTATAAGGGAACTAAAAGAAAAAAATGAAAAACTACAACTGGAAATAGAGGAAAAGCAAGAAAAATTTTTAAAAAAGCCTCGGAAAACAACCACTAAAAAACAGAAGGATATTTTCGTGAAATCTGACACAGCAAGATGCTTTTCAGAAACATATACCAGAGCTAAAAAGAAATCTGAGAAGGTTCTAAAAGTTCAAGAAGGACAAGAAAGAGCAGACATAGAAGGACCGCTTAATGTGGCCTACAAATTTGGTAAAATTTTAAAATTAATAATTAAGCAAGATAGCGCAAGATTTTCCATTTTTTATGTTCTTGTATGTAAAAACAAGAACGGTTTTTTAAGAGATGTGGAGGGACTAATTTTTCGATTGTTACCTAATAGACCAATTTCAAGTTAAGATAATACCTGTAGTATCTCAACTTGAAATTAGCTCATAAGTGTTTTTATATACTTTAAGACCATTTGTAGTTATTCAAAGAGCAATTTTCTTGGACTAAATACAAGAAGAGTAATAGTAAAGCAGAGAATTTCAGAAACAGAAACCATGCAGGAAGTGTGTATCTTACCAATGCCAGGGGGGCAACAGTGTGTTAAAAAAAATGTGAAAATATTCATGCAATCAGGCAAAAGCATGCAAATATAAGTTCTTTCCCTTATAGTAAGGTTAGAGTTTGCCAACCGAAAATTTGTCTTACTACTATTAAAACTCGTCTTACAAAATAAGCAAATAAAAAAAGCTACGACAAACTAAGCTACAAAACTTTACAAGTACATTCATAAATCTACTGAATACTACAGAATGCGAAAATGTACTAGTAAAGTCGCATTATTACGGGTCCAAAACTAAGTCAAGCGTAATAATAAATCTACAAAGTAAAAAAAATCTGAAAAAGCATTTGAATTGTGTGAGGGCAAGGCAGAAACGCACTTGGATCGCCGGTTTCTGGCTCGAATAGTGGTGCAATGGGCCTTCGGCCGTCTATGACATTTCCAATGACACCTTACTATAAGGAAAAGGTAGATTAGTCGTCTTAAGCATCATTCCGGTCGATAATTTATTGGTCCTTGGAGCAGTTGCACCAGGCGTGAAGCCGCCATTGTTGGGACGCCTTCACGCATCGAATCCGCCGAATGAGATAAATTTTAAGCAAGTGCAAGAGAAAAGAAGTGGTATCGAATCGGGTGCGTAAGAGGGACGGTTGGTAAATTTCGTGCTGAGTGCAGAAAGACCAATAAATTACAAGAGTAATAAAACCGAATCAAGCCAAGTATAATCAATGAACAGTTCATTATCAAGAACATATCACGTACGAGTCAAGAAATAAATATGCAAGCATTATTGATAAACGGAGAATTATTTTACTCGTGAGTGGTTATAGCTTCCTTGAAGTTAGAACTCCACTTCCAGTCGTACTAGACAAAGACAACAAAAATATGGTTGAAATGCTTGTGATTAGCTCGCTTGTGTCTAGTGTGGGGGTGGATGGGGTGAATTAACGATTACTCAAATTTGAGAAATCGCGATCTGTACAGTAAGATTTAGGGCTGGACAAACGCATTTAAAAAAAAATGACATTTATAGATGTTGAGCAACTTTTTAAATAAAAAAAACAATCACTCCTTTTAAGCATATTTGCATATTTTGAAATGCATATTTTTCCGTTTTTGGAAAAAAAATTTAAAGGAAAAATGGTTGCTTAAAAATTTCTGTTGCTTTATGGGAGCTTTTTTTTGGACAACTTGTATAAGCACTTGAGCCTTCTAGACTCATGGCTTCATTGAGGATATTCCTCCACTCTTTCTTTTTTGTACTTTTTCTTTTCCCTTCTTCTACTATTCTTAATTGTTGAAGATCGTTTTTTCCATCTTTTGTTTTCATTCTGGTCTCGATATCTTTTCATCTGTTGGATCCTAGTGCTGTTTCTAATATTTTCTTGAGTATCCATCCGATTCTCTGTGCTTTAATCAGCCCTATACTACTCGTGTAATACCACATTCTTCTTAATTCTTCATTTATTCTTCAGCTCTAAATTTCTTCCCTCCATAAATTCTTCTTAGAATTTTTCTCTCCCAATATTTATTAAGAGATTATTTATCTTTAGCCCTATAATACTCGTGTAAACATTCTTCTTAAATCTTCATTTGTTCTTCAGATCGAAATTTCCTCTAACTTCTCCCCTCCATAAAATTTTCGTAGAATTTTTCTCTTTTGTGTTTTCCCCTTCCATTGATTTAATGTTTGTGGTTGAAGATCGTCTTCGAAATCTGGTTGAGTTTTCCCTTCGTTTATTATTAATCTTCTTACAATTCCTGCCAGTTCTTCTTTTGCCTTCGTGGCGTCGTCTGCGAATGCAAGGCATTGGTGCTTTTGGTGAAAAGATAAACCTTGTCTCTATATGTTAGTTGTTTGATATCTTTTTTCAAGTACTATTATAAGTGAAGTAAATCAAAGTGGAACTTCTTGTCCTAGATAGTCAAACACTTAAATTTTTTTTAAAAACATTCCGTGGACTCTGTTTCTATTAATAGTTTTCTCCAAAGACATCCTAAGAAATCTTTTTATTTCTTCAAATGTTTTAAGATCTTTTAAAACTTTTTTCGGTAGTTTTCGCAGTTTGTCTTCTTTCTTGCTGTTGCCATGTTAGTGGCATCTTTTCAACACCCTTAATTATATCGCATTTTTATCAGCGTTTCTCCTCCATATTTGACCGTTTCTCCTTCTATATTGTCTTCCCCTGGGCTCTTATTGTTTTTCTATTTTTCAATTATGTTCTTTACTTCGTCACATGTCGATATTTCTTCTTCTTGATTCCGTTTGTTATTCCATTCTCTTTCAATTATTCTTCCTTTATTTAAATTTATTTGAAATTTCTTCAAAATATTCTGCCCTTCCATCTATTATTCTTCTTTCCCTACCAGTTGACCATGGTTATTCTGGCAAAATATTGTTTTTGACTGTATCCTTTTTGATTTGCTTGCAGCCTTGATAAAAGTTTCTTCTCTTTTTGTTTTTGTATTTATTCTTATTTCTATTTCTTCTTCATTTGGCAACTTTATTTGTGGTCTTCTTTGTTTTTTAAACAGAAATTTTAAAGGCTATTTAAATGTTTTGCGGCATATTTTAGTGGCATATAATGACCATTTTTATAGCTATTAAGAGCATATCTTATATTATAAAACGTTATTTTTGTTGCATATTTGCCCAGCCCTAGAGTAGTTATATACAAAAATTTACAAGTGACCTCTTTAAGCTTCTTACATTAACATTAGGTTTAAGGCGATTCCAGTGCATGGTTTAGTTTATTGTGAAACTTGAGGGTGGGGTATACAAGATGCTTCTACAGCAAGAAAAGACCTAATCTAAATCATATCGAACGATATTTGTGAAAACAGAATTTTCACGAATATTGGTCGAATTTCAGAAAGGGGTAAGGGTTGTCATAGCTAAGGTAACATTGGAAATGCTTATTGCATCATTTTGGTAATATCACCTTATTAATCCTTTAATGTAAGGCATTCTTCTGCCGAAAAATGCTCAAAGAATCAATTTACTTCAAAATATAAATTGATTCGACACGACACTCACACATGCAGGTTTTACATCAAAATTCTATGACTTACCTTGCTGTGTTGGGATGATGTAGGTGTTATAGGTGGTGTCTCCGTTGTGGTTGGTGAAAGACGACCATCAGTTGATGAATTCGAACATGGTAAACGCTGTTCTTGAACACTTGCAAGTCTATAAAACAGGAAGAACATCCGTAAATATGCCAGTGAACTGGCAAAGAAAGAAGATGAGGCTTACAAATACGGTTACAAAAAGATCATTTGGAATACGATGACAGCGAAAATAAAAGAAAACAAATCAGAAAAGAAGCAGAGAAAAAAAGATGTAGGATGAAATATGAAAATTAACGCTGGAGACAAAGAGCCACTCGCATTTCACTTATCGGTAGAAAGACATAGAACTAAGTAAGTTGTACTAACCTTTTTAATGTGACTAGAGTTCCAGTTAATTTTTTACACCGCCTTAACGCACTTTCCAGCCTTTCAGGCTCTTCCTTTAGGAACTTTTCTTCTCTCATCACCTTTTCCATTTCCGAACTTAAGAAAGTCTTCATTCCATCTTGTAGGCCAGGAAATCTACAAGCAAACACTTGATTTACAATTCCTAAACTTCCTCAAACTCACCTTAATTTTAAATCGGCCACAGTTTTTGAGCTTTTACTTAAGACTAGTGCCATGTTTTCAACATCAGACATATTCACTCTTGTTTTTCTATTAATAACATTTCCTCTCAATTCCTCAACTGTTGATTCTAAATCACTCAAATCTTTTTCAAGACGTAACATTTCTTGTTTGTAAAGATCTTCTTCACGACTCAAACGGACTCTTTCTTGGTCCATTCCTGAAGAGATTCTTAGAAAAGAATTTCGGTTGAGATAAGACTTACCAGCTTGCCAAACTTGTTCTCCTCCAGCTAAAAGCATTGCTCTTATTTTAATAAAAGTGTCTCTGATGGTTTCCCTAACTGAGTGTGCTTGAGCTTGAGACATTCTTCTAAGATTTCTAACTTCAGCTCTTAAATCTTTGGCTTTCTTTTGTAACCCTCTGAGTTGGTTATACATTTCTGGAGTTAGTTGAAGATCTCGATACAAAAGTCTTCCATCGTATTGTCCCGGTGATAACGAAGCTGGTTTTGGTGGAGGCGCCGGTTTTAAACGATCTCTCTCTAAATCAAAATTCAATTTAGTTTTGTAGTGATAAACCCGTTGCCTTGGATCTTGAAGACGGAAAAATCAACGGGAAAAAAGGACTTACCCTGTGAGGAGGTCCGCGGAAGAGTTGATGATTTAATGGCGGGTTTGGCAGGTTTAGTATCCGCTAGGGGAAGCAAAACACCAAAGAACTAAGTTAGTTCAGGAAAAAAATCCACACATGCGTACCATTACATACCAAGGGACAGAAATACCTACTTTGATTGTGTATTGCATGCGACTGTCGAAGAAAATGAGTGCGGAACTAAACAAAATCGTATGGAAAACTCATTTTCTTTCGATATGAAGGAAAATTAAAGTGATAGCAATGATTACCTGCATGTTGAGGACTGTGCTGTTTTGGCGAATTCATGTCGGGCGGTTCGTCACTGAACGAGACCGATTTCTCGAAAGAAACCGACTTATCTAGAAAGTACATTTTTGTTAGAAAAAATCGTGACTTGGGCGTAGAAAATCTACGGAAAGGACTACTTATGACCAGTAAAATTGAGTTCAAAAAGAGAGTACCTTCCAAATACTGGTAAAGTTCTGAAAACTGTTTTAATTAATCAATTAAACAGATTTCGGACCACTAATACACATGCGCAATACAATTCTGAACGTTTATGAGCTGTTCTTGGAACAAATCTATAAATAATCTGAGTTTGCCCGAACTTCCAAGCTGTGGTATCAAAAATTTGTCGAGGTTATATTATTTTTTTTGGGTTTTTCTTAAACTTCTTCTAAATTGTAGAGCATTAAATTCTTCTTCAATTGATACTAATTCCTTACAATTTGATTATAAGTGGTCTTGTAGAAAAGATTCTTCAAAAATTTAGAAAAAGAAAGACGCGACAAGTAAGAAGATGATAAAAGAAACTACACCTAATATCCAAAAAAAATACAAAAACATAAAAGAGAGTTCCTACAAATTTGAAAAATGAAAAAGAGATAGAACAACACCAAAGTAAAAGAAAACATTGAAGACAAATACAAAAACAAAGACTAAACATTGTAACAAAGAGAAAAACATAAATAGGGAGACAGTCCATAGAATGTTATCAAGAAAATTTAAAGTGTTTGATGGTCTCGACTAAAAATGCAACGACTAACTGATATATACAGACAAGGTTTTTTTTCTACCAGGAGCAGCATTGCCTTGCAGACGAAGACAAGGAATAACAACGAAGACAAACGAAAAACTGGTAAAAATTGTAAGAAGATGGAAAAATGGGATTGCAAATTAATGAAGAGAAAACTGAATTTATGGTGTAGGAAGACGAAGGACCAAAAAATTGTAGATATTAAGAAGTTGATGTTCATAAAAAGAACACCTACAAATCTAATGAAATAGAAAGGTTTACCTACTTAAGAATTGTAATAGGAAAGAAATCAACAAACATAGAAGAGATAAAAACAAGAACAGGGGCTAGAAACAGAATGCCTGCATATTAAACTGTATAGTAAGATCGGAAAATGTTTGAAGAACAGTAAAACTTCGGATAAATACAACGTGTGTAAAAATTTGACACCGAGAAAAAGAAAAACTGGTAAAAATAGTAAGAAGATAATATAAAAACGCTGCTAAAATGAAAATGCAAGATAATGAAGATAAAACTGAATTCCTGGTCTACGAAGACGAAGTTTACAAAGATGGTAGATATTTAAAGGTTGAGGTGAAAGAAAACAAAACATTCATCTTAGTAAAATAAAAAGATTTATCTGCTTAGGAACTTAGAAAAAAAACAAGAAACATAGAGGAGGTAAAAGCAAGAAAAGCAGCTGAAAACAGAAGTGTGGGCATTAAACTTTATGATAAGATCGAAAGCTCTTTCAAGGACAACAAAGTCTAGATATATGAAACAATAATCCGATTAGTGGTAACACACACTTGTGAAAAAAAGAACAGTCTTTGCTACAGATATAGAAGAGATAAGTTCTAAGAAGCATTTATAGAGAGAAGAAAATAAAAGAAATCTGGATCAGAAGACCAAATAAAAAATTAAGAAGAATGTATTGTATAATGATTCGAATATTATAGAGTTAATTACAGCACAAATAATCAAATGGACACCCAGAAAAGTATTATAAACAAGAGTAGGATCCAATAAATGAAGAGGTAGACTGAGGAAAGAATGGAAACAAAAGTTAGAAGACGATCTTCAACCACTAAGAATAAATCAATGGAAGGAAAGCACAAAAGAAGGAAGAGTGGAGAAACCTAGATGGCTTATACTGCATATATACCATCGTGGACAAAAATTTCTGAACACCAAAATAAATTTTTAAAATTAAATAATCTTGTTGCCTTCAAAAGTTCAACTCTTCTTCATGTTCTCTGATATTTAAGTTACGTAGTCTCTTAATAGATATTGTATTGTATTGTGTATTTGGAAAGAAAAAGTTTAAGAAGAATTTATGGAGGGAAGAAACTAGAAGATATTTGGATCCGAAGAACAAATGAAAAATGAGGAAAAATGTAATATTATAGGGCAAATTAAAGCACACAGAATCGGATGTATATTAAGAAAAGTATTAGAAACAGCACAAGGAACCTACAGATGAAGAGGTAAAACAAAAACAGAATAAAACAAAAGATGGAAGACGATCATCAGCAACTAAAAAGAGTGGAAAAAGTGGAAGAAAAAAGCACAAAAAGTGTTTGGGCACTAAACCCTAAAATAAGATCCAAAGCTCTTTCAAGAACAACAAACTTTGGATATATAAAACAATAATCCGATCATTAGTAACACAAGCTTGTAAAGGGTAGACACTGAGAAAAGAAGAACAGTCTATGCTACAGATAAGGAAGAAACAATTTCTAAAAAACGTTTATAGAGAGATGAAAATAGAAGAAATCTAGATCAAAAAACAGAATGAAGAATTAAGAAGAGTAATTAAAGCAAAAAAAATCAGATGGATATCCAGGAAAGTATTAGAAACAAGACTAGAACCCTACAGATGAAGAAGTAAACCGAGGTCTGGAAAGAAGAGTTGGAAGACGATCTTCACCAAGTAAGAATAAATTAGTGGAAGGAAAAAGTACAAAAGAAGAAAGAGTGGAGAAAGATCGTCAATTAAACTATAAACCTAGAAGGCTTCTAGTGCTTCTGGTACACTTGTGGACAAAAATTTCCGGACACCAAATATAACTCTTCTGGTTTTCTTATATTTAAGTTAAATAGTCTTTCAATACCTAGATTTTAGGTGTTTTAAAGTTGCTTTTCTGCAAGACCACTTAATCAAATTGCAAAAAATTAATATTCAATCTACGCAAAAATTAATACTCTATATTTTTGGGTAGTCTCTTTACTATTATGTGTCTAATTTCTCAGTAATTTAGAAGAAGAAAGGAAACAAAAGTTCAAAATCTTCGAGGTCTTTTTAACCTAACAGCTGAAGCTCTATTTGAAAATTAAGATAAATTCAGATTACTTATATCGGAGTCCTTCGTGAATAATTAAACAGATTTTAGAACTCCTCTAATTTTTGGAAGGTAGAACTCTAATTTGCCTGGCTTATACTGGCAGGAGGTTCGAAATTTTGAGAAAGAAGGTAAAAAAAGAGAAGTTTCTGGGTTAGTTGAGTTTCCAAGTCAAGCAGGATCTCTATTCCTAGGAAGATGTCACATTGAGATACTCCTAGCCATGCTTATAGTAAAAATAATGACTTACGACAGCCGCTTTTGCCCAATTTGGGCGTTTTGCTGTCAGATCGTAGATAGGAGTCATCTGCCAACATAGACAAATCCGTGTGTTATTAAGTTGTACCTCTTGCAACAAAAAATGGGGCTAATTTAAAAATGTAAACTGCCAATCCGATAAAGTTTTTATTAAATTTATAAAATTTCATGCACGGTGATGATGGATGATGTCGGTTGAAAAAATTTAAAAAGCGACCAAAAGCAGGTGAATACAAACCTGGTAAAGAGGCGGAACTTGAACTGGAGTTCTTATCGAACTCGTCTCCTGCAGGAGAAATGGTGATGTTAGCAACAAACTATTCACAAGCACCACACACATCGCAACATTAGTAACACCATCGGCAGGCGCTGATGCTACATGTATATAATAGAACATGAACTGAATTCTAATGAATAAAGAAATTTCTTTCAAAATTGCCAATTCGATTTCAATATCAATTCGGTGAATGATTCGCTACAAAATTGCATTTTACTTAAGACGATAAACGATACGGGAATTTCATAAAATGTAGAGTTTCCGTGTGGTCTTAAAAAAAATAAAATTTAAAGAAATTAGGGGTCTTTCCACTTATTTAGAAATATGTAGTTGATGTCCGAGCGAAGCAATTTGTTAACGAGTAACAGTGAAACAAGTTGTTCACTTGATTTCCAAATTAGGACACAGGACGATTTCAAGGTTGTAATAATTTTTGTAAGATAATTATAATAGAAATATTATAATAAATAGAAATATTTCCCCTTCAGCTCAACTATGTATTCTCAATTAAGTCTTCAGCTCATTCTCTGCAGTAACCAACGGTTTTATACTTTTCAAATTTTCGCTTTTTATCTATTTTTTATAAAAAAGTAAAATTTTGTTTATCAGATTAGTTTTGCTAGTGTTTAAACTTGATATTTATTTTTTATATATTTGAGTAAAAGACGTTCAAAGAAAGGTACAAGATAAGCTACAAGAATATTTATAAAAACTTTTTAAAACTTTATATGTTAAATAAATTAAAAATGCATTTGTAATATCATTCATCTTCCCATGAGATACTATAATCAGAAAATTTTTTCTTTAAAACATCCACACTTATTTGATGGTCTGCTTTTCCATACCCATTGGAGGACCCAT
Organism: Tribolium confusum; assembly: GCA_029207805.1. NCBI lineage: Eukaryota > Metazoa > Arthropoda > Insecta > Coleoptera > Tenebrionidae > Tribolium > Tribolium confusum. The sequence goes on from JALGAY010000004.1 coordinate 8,394,606, forward strand.
AGACTTTGAGTTTTTTTGAAGTTGAATCATGGTTAATTTTTCCACCTCCCAAGATATTTATACACCAGTCTCTGACATGTTTTGTTGATTTCAACTTTTGTAACTCTTCTGTAACTTTATTCTTGATATCATGGTGATAAGAACAAGAAGCGTAGCCTCTCACTAAATGCTTTTCTTCGGTTAAACCATCATCGTTAGTAATTGTTAATTTGATAAGGATGTACTTGAAAACACCGTTTGGGTCAACATCCACATCGGGGACTTGAGAAATCACAGAATACGACATTTTTTTAAAACAGCGGTAGAAACGCAAGTAATTGTTTGACATTATTTGACAACACACGTGTTGACTTGATTGTTTTCAAACTACCCCTAATGTTCTGTTTTATAATTTGAGTAACGGAGAGAAAATGAGAATCCACATTAATTTCTAGAACTAGCGCGACAGAGCATGAGACTCTTAAACTCAAAAACTAGAATTTTTTAAATAAAAAACAAAGCTTAGCTATAGACACTCACAAAGCTGTAACAACAAGAAAGAAAAGTCAAAAAAATCAATGAGGCGACTTACAGTTCAACGTAACGACACATAAGGAACATAGGCTCTTAAATATATGAAAAATGTTCTTAAAATTTTTCTGAAAAGGCACAAACAAACAAAAACTTCACAACGACCGGTTATTCAAAGCTTCCAATTTCGAGAGCAGAGTAATCATAAAAACGAAAAGCAACACGTCGAAATAATAATTTTCTAAAGCTCATGGAGACTAACTAGTCATCTTTTTTTAAAATTTTTGCTTATTGTCTATTGTTTTATTATTGAAAAAAAAATTTGGTTATCATAGCGCTTGTGCTGTAACGGCTATTAAAGAATTCAAAATGTGTCCTTTAATGGATTCATTAGAAACAGAGATTAACAAAAATTCTATTTAATAAGTTTCTATTTAATAAAATTGAGATAGAATGTCCTTCTACAACATAATTAAGTGATATTTTTCCGAATTTTTATGTTGTTACGACGTGATTTGTAATATCTTGTTACAGATAATTATTTTGCTGGATTATGTTAAATTATTAACTTTCTTATTTTATATTTTTTCAAACGTTTTTATAAATATAAAATAAATTAGAAAATTATTCAAACAAATTAATTATTTTGGTATTAAAAAACTATTTATAATTTTGATGTATTTTTTTCGTTTAGTTAACCTTTTTTTCTGATTCATAATTTTTCGTTAATAACCTAGTTATGATTTCGCGTTTCCTCTATAAAATTCAAATTCTATAATCAAAAGTTATTGATTTCTAAACCCAATTGATTAATGGAATAATAAAATAATTAAAGAAAACTGATTTATTAGATACGCATTGTAAAAAATAGTTGCTTAATTGAACAGAATTTTAATTAATTAATTTTCTTAATCGATTTTCCATCTTTTGCTCAATAAATTACATAAAGCGGAACGACACCACAATTTCAAAAATTTGGGCCAATTTTCCTAGAAACTCTACTTATCCCCCGTATCCTTCACCATTTTCAAAAAAATTTAAAACTTTTCTATACTAATTGCTATTTAGTGCAATAACAAACACAAGCCCACACACTCGCAATCACAAACTAAATACCTGTACGATAATTCTCCCTTCCAGGAACTTGTAAATGGGTTGTAGGAGTTTGGGTAAGGGCCTTTTGTACCAAACCTGTCAAATTAGCAAGTTGGCGCTCCATATTTTCTACACGCAACCTAAGAAAAAAAATTAAGACAATTATCAAAATAAGAAGAGAATTATACCGTGTAGCATCATATGGAACGGCTGCAGGGGGCGGAAAGGGAGACCTTGGGCCACCCCTTGGACCCCCCGGAGCTAACTTGACCCCGTATAAAGAGTACGAATCGTCCAACAATTCAGTATCACTAAAAAAAAAAAAAAAATGATTTATTTAAAAAAAATTGTAAAATTATTTAGGGGGGTTTTACCTAACTTCCTCATCTATAACTGGAGTAATAGAACCTGACCTTGACGCATATTGGCTGTAGTAGGGATCCTCGTACCGTGACCCTCTCTCAGGCGACGACATATACCCATCTATTAAAAAAATTAAAATTCAATTTTTGTATTTTTTTTGCTAAAAATTCTTCTACAACATTCAAAAATTAATCTAATTTTTTTTTCAAAATTTCTAAATCTACTTGTCAAAAAATGCTACATCAAATTGCAGCCATCACGTGTGGGGAAATTTCGGACGGTGCTGACCCACCTGGTAAACTAAAGAGAGGGTTGGCGGGCCTTTGGAAGGGGGCGAATCGGTCTGGTGGTCGAGGTGGGCCATCGCTCGAGCGGCTGGCCCCACCGGAGTACGCACGTTGAGGTTTGGGAGGAGCACCTTACAAAAGTTACCTTCACCATTACCATCAAAACATTCAAGGGTCATGTCGGACTTTCCTCTTTTAAAAAAGAAGAAAATCCAACTTTGCAAAAGCCGGTCTAAACTACCATGCACTGTGCTCACGTGCCCCATTCAACAAAGCCGGACGAGGGGTTACCTGTGGGGAGGGATTTCAGACGGTCAGCCGGCAGCGCTCCCACGGCCGGAGAATAGGTCCGCAAAAGGGTAGCTCCCCGGGGGAGACTTGCCGTCGAACCCATGTAGTACGGCGCACCTTTCCCAGCGCTACCCTGTAACAAAAAACAATTTTGAAACAATGCACTTATTTCACCCAGAAGAGTGATTTAGTGATGCAATGCGCCCTTTATCATAAGAAAAACCTACACCATTTTAAAATCAAACTTGCGCTAACGCTATTGACCGCCTTTCTTTCACAGAATAGACAGACTTTTAGTCAGACAAATTCAACAAACAAACCCATTTGACCAACAACCTAAATCATCAAAATTCACCAATTTGTTTTTCCAAATTTGCCAAAAAATTTAATCCAAATTTTCCAAAATTTTTCTATGTTTGATGACGTAAACGACTAGTTTTGTATCTGAATGTATAACTCCAGAATTGCTTTTAAATCTCACATGGGAGAAGGTGGGGTATAATCGCACTCATCATGTCCATCTTGTTTTAAAAAAATAAAATAAAATTTGTTATAAAAAGTGAAACCACCGAAACCACGCGGTCTAGACCGCAGTCCGTAACGACCTCAAAATCGAAATCGGAAGTGTGGTCCAATTAGCACACACCCAATCGAATCGTTCAATTTCACCCAGAATCCTTACGCAATGGAATCATCTTTTGAAAGTATTTCTCTTGGTAAAAAAATTCCCCATAGGTTAGAACCAATTACGAAGCTTTCTTCGGCTTGGGGCAACAAAATATCTTGTAGTGAAACTCGTGCCATTCAGAAATACTAACATTGTGGACGATCTATGTCATAATAATTGTTAAACAATGCTAACCCGGTAAACTCCAAACTGATCGAAGCCCACCTGTTTGACACAGTGACCCCTAGCAAAACTCCCCAATTACTCAACCAGGAATCAAACGGTTGTCCGGTCTAGTAAACTAGAGAAATTATTTTAAATACGTGTATAACTAAAAATTTATTTAACTTCCTTTCACGTTTATTACGATTGCCAAATTAGGAAGCTGAGAAAATTAATTTACGCATTACGGAAATACAAAATCATAAAAAAATGTCAAAAAGTATCAGGCAAATGTGTAATTTCACATTCAAGTCACAAGCAAATGTTGTAATAGGTAACCACAAATAGAAAAAATCGATTTAGTTAAAATTGTTATTGAGTTTTTTACTTTTGACTCAATTAACAGTTCCTGCTCTCACGATTAGACAAAAAACAAACGAGAATTTCATACGAGCTAATTAATCCCGGTATGTGCTGGATTGTGCAGCCAACTGCAACGAAAAGGAACAAGCAAAAGACCCATTCAGTTTTAAAATTGGCAATTTTATGTTAAATGCTTAAAGGTAAGTAGGTTGTACTTCACAAAATTCAGTATAGAGAAATTGTTTTTATATTTTTTGAAGTATTTTAATCATGAGAAGTGATCTGTAAAAAATCTAACAAAAAGCGTATAATTCCATGTTATTTTTCTTTTATTTTTTTGCCTCATACTGTCTAAAATATTAATATTTTTATCTTTATAGTCAGCCATATTTGGGGGGATCGCTATTTTGATATTTAAAGTTTTTATGACAACATTGTTATCAGCAGAGTTTGAAAAATATGCACAAAAAACACTTCAAAGTAAATATACGGAATTTATAAAATCAGAGAGCAAATAAATAAATTTTTGTATAATATTGTTCATAATAAGAAAAAAAAATACAAAATGCAATACCGATTTTTATTCGGTAAAAACATAGTTTTAATAGTTTTAAAAAAGTGTGAGACCTACTCAGTCAAAACAGATAAAAAATAAACAAACCGCGGATGTAATAATGTCATATCAGCCATAGATGTCATAACACCCTCATTCGTAAGCTCACTCGGAATTCAATCCGGCATCTGTGGCTGGTATGACATTTTTACGTACTAGGTATTCTATGTTTATAGCTGTAATTAGCCATTCAGTGTCAGTTTTGACATTACAGGAAGAGCTCAACAGTACATCTTAGAGTCCACAAACCCAATAAAAAAATCATTCAAATTAAACTATGGCTTTAGAAGGTACAGGATGCTAAATTTCAACAAATTACTTATCAATTTTATAAAATGTGATATTTACCCAGTCAGAACAGATAAAATCTTGAATATACCGCGGATGTAATAATGTCATACCAGCCTGTCATAGAATCCCATATGTCTTAAAATCCTTATTTGCAAGCTCATTCAAAATTCAAACCGACATCTGTAGCTGTTATAACATTTTTTACGTTATAACATTGTGTTCATAGCTGTAATTAGTCATTGAGTATCAATTTTGACATTACAGAAAGTACTCAGCAGTACAACTAAAAGTCCACAAACCAGATAAAAAAATAAATTATCCAAATTAGACTATCGTTCTAGAAGGTACAGAACTTTGAACTTCAATAAAATTCTTGCCGATTTTATAAAATGTGAGATCACTCGTGAACATGCTGTAGATGTAATAATGTCATACCAGCCATAAATGTCTTAAAGTCTTCATTCGCAATCTCACTCAGAATTCAAACCGACATCTGTGGCTGTTATGACATTCTTTACATACTAGATATGTTGATAGCTGTAAGTAGCCATTCAGTGTCAATTTTGACATTATAGGAAGAACTCAGCAGTATACAGAAAGGTCCACAAACCCAAAAAAATATATAAAAATCATATAAATTAGACCATTGCTCTGAAAGGTACAAAATGTTAAATTTCAGCAAAAAAATTTCCTATTTTATGAAATGTAAAATTTACTCAGTCCACACAGGTAAAATCTTGAACACACCGTGGATGTAATAATGTCATACCAGCCATAGATGTCTTAAATTCCTCATTCGCAATTTAAACCGACGTCTAAAGCTGTTATAATATTTTTACATACTATATATGTTTGTAGCTGCAATTAGCTACTCAATGTCAGTTTTGACATTGCAGGAAGAATTCAACAGTACTAAAAGTCCACAAACCCAATTAAAAAAAAAAACATCGAAATTAGACCATCACTGAGAAAGATACAGAGCTTTGAGCTTCAACAAAATTTTCAAGTGGGCTATTTCAATTATTCAGCGTTTTGTCATGAATTGACATAAAAACCGTAATTGATGACCTTGAAAGTCCCCGAGTACTAGATTTAATGCAATTTTGTTAAATACAGTGATCAACAATAAAAAAAAACGCCAAAAATCTTAACAAAATTTAAAGTCTTGTAACTTCTACAAAAATTGATTAATCAGAATAATCTTTTTTTCTTAGAAGCTCATTTCTTATACTTCAAAGTGCTTGGTAGAGTGTTTCCCATAGGTATGATGTTTAAGCAATACAGAACGTCATAGACAAGCAAAAATAAAAAGTTTAGACTACTCCCATTTTACAAAAAAAAAATTGATTTGAATTATCCGACATACGCCATAAAAACCATCAGTGCGTAAAAGCACATTTCCCACACTGACAACTATGCGTAAAATTCAGTTTTTAGTCCTGTTGTAGAATAAATGAATTGTGAATTTATATTTGAAGGATACAGGAATAAAAAGAGGAATGTCCAAAAATGCGATTTCTTATAGAACTGGAATTTCCATCGTATTTTCACCAATATTAAAACCTATACTGACAAAAAACAATTAAAAACAATGACTGCCAAACTGTAAGTCTACTCAAGAGGTATATCGAATAAAAAAATCTGCTATATTCATGAAAAACGATAGGAATCCCAGCTCTGTAAGAAAACAAATTTTTAAACATTCCTCTTTTTATTTCCGTACCCTTCATTTGATTATTAATCATGGCAAAGATCGTGTTGTAGTCGTACTGATTGCATCTGGGTGTACCAATACTTCGCAATTTTGTACAGTTAAGTCAATGAGGTAAACCGCAACTGCACTTGGCTTAAAAAAGGCGACCTTAATTATCAATTCTTGTTGCAATTGTTATACAAGAGAAGTGTGTCTAGTGTAAGAGTGGAGGAGGAGTACCGGCAACATTTCTAAAAAGAAAATCCATCACATGCAGTCCAGTGAAGCATCCAGCATGGTCCGGCTGCGGTTGAGCTAATTACCCGCAAGATGTGCAGTGTTTAAGTGCTTGTGACTTTGTTATTAATTTTAAGTGAGTCTAATTTGCGTAAATTTGCACAAGTTTTTTCTCCGAGTTCGAGTTACTCTCTGCTTGATTAACTAAGTTGTGTAAACTTATTTATCTATGAGAAATTCTACATTAGTTATCTACATGTTCTTGCATAATTTCAAGCCGCAACAAATTAATTAATAAAACAAAATCAAGTGTTTTGTTTACAACAAGAGTCACTCATGTATAGGCCGCCAAATTATTATAATAAACAACTTTCACTTGAATGTCCGAAGTAACGATGCACGAGATTCACCAAATAGAAATAGTAAACAGAATTTTAATAATATAGTGCGGTACTTGAACGTTATTTGAAGTTGACATTCGAAACCGGCTAATGAGCCGCTGGAAAAATTTCCGCTGTATTAACTCTCTAGTTATTAATTATTCAAAACAAAAGTGAATGGACAGACGGAACGCAAATTATCATTTTTGACGAAAACTTTTTTCTTGTCATTTCAATTTTCTTCCTTTTCATGTAAATTGTGCACTTTCTTGTGTCAACAAACCAGACAATTGTTTTTCTCTTATCCGAAATCATAAACCCACATAATGAATGCTAATGAGGGCACCGGAAACCACAATTTACCGTGAACTTGTCCAACTAATACCAAGCAAATTATCAAAGCAATAAATCTTTTTGGGGGTCAAAGACACGACACGAAAATAATTATCACAAAAAATATTCGATTATTTGGATTTCGAGTAAAAGGCGCCTAAGGCTCCTCCTTTGTTAAGCCGAAGACGATGTACCTGAACTTGAACCAATGGGGGACAACCCGCAGTAGAGTCAATGTATATAGTTAATAAAATTGATTGTTAAAGCTAGGAAGACCTTCAATTCCACGCTGATTCTGAGATCAGTTTTTAGAGAAGTGGTAGTCAATGACGAAGTTTTGCTAGAATACAGTGGAAGTTCTGATGCCACTCAAAATTTATTGAAGACTATATTATAAATTATAAAATAAGTACTATAGACTCTTTAATAGATTGCGAGTAGTGGCAGAATTTCTTTTTCAGTAAAACCTTCTCATACAGTAACACTTCTCCCACTTTATTAAAATCTGATCTTCTTTCTAGCCTCAAAAGCCAATTTTATTAACTATTAGTGTTCCAACATATAACTATTTATACAGAATTATGGGCAAGACTTGATAAAGTATAAATAAAAAATCCGAAACGTCGACTGATCACCATAAAAGAGAGTTTTAGTCCACCTTCCTATAATGTTTCATAAAAAAAAGTAACTATAGTCTGTTTTATTAGTAAAAACCTACTATCGAGTCTGTGAAGCCCCCCTTAAGACTTAAATCAATCACTAAAACCGTATTCCAAAGACGTCTAATCAAAATCGGTGCTCTTAGTGAGGTTTAAGGAGTGAAAACCTTTATTGACTTGTCTACTATCACAAAAACAATTTTCTAAGTTTTTTAGTATTCTTGAGCAATGCTAATAGTGAGTTTTGACTTATGTAGTAAATCTTGTAATAAAGCTGCTTGGGGCAAAAGTTAATTAAAACACACAAAATACATAGTTTATTGTAGAGCTCTGTTACAAACGATATTGTTACTAAATTTATGATAACAGTCAAAATTCACTTTCTTTGTTGCTTAACTATAATCCCATTGTGCCCATTCTCGCTTTAAAAAATTATTAAGTCAGTGTCATTTTTAACGGCATGTTTGGGCGTTTTTTCTGTACATAATTTTAATAATATTGTTCTTGATAAGAAGAATTAATAAAATGCGAAAGCCGAAGACGACAGTTATAACGAAAAGATTTCCTTGTACATACAGGGTGTTTTTGAAATTCCCTTAGATAGACTGGTATAGTTCTCCTTGAAATGATGCTTAATGCCCAAAATGGCTTTACCCAAATTTTGATGGTTTTTGAGATTTTTTGTTTGAGAAGCGCCTGGTATAATTTTAAATTTGGCGCTTTTAGTGAAGAGAGTTGAAGAGAGAAAGATAGCTGAACAATGAACATTGAAAAAGTGAAAATTTTCAATTAAAATATGTAGCTTCAAAACAAAACAAAAATTGACACACAGAAGACTAAATCTTACTACATTAATATAAAAAAATGATTAAAAAGTTACTGGAACGAGGACCATATTATAAAAATAATGAAAGTTTAAAATTTCTGTAGCTCTGAATTTATTTTGAAACGCTGCACAAACAGTCAATGATACAATAAAATGTTATAAGGAAACGTTGTAGAGAATTAAATTTGATCTAATAAAGGCTCCAAGAAGATATTTTTATTTCTAATAGTTAAGGCTCAAGATACGTTTAAAGATGAGAAAGAGTTGTTCAACCTTTTCTTAGCTCTAGTACTGAAACTGTTTAGAGATAAAAGTCTCTCCCCGCAAATTTTATAATTCAAAATTTAATTTCCTTCAATTTTTCTTTTAACATAATTTTGTAGCTTTAACTGTTTACGTAGCGTTTTAAAATAAAGCCAGCCCTGCGGAAAATTAAAAACACAATAATTTTTTAAATGTATTTCAGTAAGTTTTTCGTTATAAACAGGGTGAGTCTGTTGAAATTTTATCTTATCTTCTAATAAATATTAATTAATTAATTGCCGTTACTCCATAATAAAATGGATAACCCACCCTTTAGCTTCTTTGTCCCATCCACTTTCTTGAAAAAATGGCGTATTTAGGTACTCAATGTCTTCAGTTAAAATTTTTACTGAAAATGAGTAAATCGTTGATCACTTTTCGCTCAATTTTTTAATGTGTAAGTAAGTATTGTTACTAAATCGACAAACAAAAACAAATTGATCTTTTTTATTGTTTTAAATTTTTCTACATTAAATAATTTCCCATTTTTCCCAAGAAAGGTGGGATAAAGAAGCTGAAGCGTAGATGTCCAATCTATTGTCGAGTAACCTGGCAATGCAGCTTCAAAATTGGTTTTACAAAACGAATAAACTATTATTTTTTTCAGTTTTACAATTTTTTTTAAATATTTTTTTCACAAAACAAAACTTAAACATCTTTCATTTCAAACGACATTAGAAGTAATGTAAATTTTATATTTTTTTCAACGGATTAATATTATTTAATTAATATTCATTAACGAGAATATTAGAAAAATGCAGAAAAAAATTACATGCGTAGAGAAAAAAACAAAGTTTTTAATGGCAAACCCTGAAGACGGTTTAATAACTATTTTCTGAGAAAAGTTAAAATATATTTTTAACAGACTCACCCTGTATTTTGTTAATACAAATAGTTAACAATTATTATTACGGGGAAGTGGACAAGGCAGATAAACTATTTTATAAGGTCGACGTTTCGAATCTTTATTGAATTCTTTATCAAGGCTTATAAGAAATGTCAAAATTCGTTGGGCGTGGTACCATCAAATTGTCTCTTCCGGCGACCACTGACCGACACAATTTGATGGTACCAAGCCCAACGAATTTTGACATTTCTTATAAGCCTTGATAAAGAATCCAATAAAGATTCGAAACGTCCGCCTTATAAAATAGTTTATCTGCCTTGTCCACTTCTCCGTAATAATAATTTTTAACTATAAAAATAATGGACGTAATACACCAAAATAAAAAACAAATAGTTAACTTCAATCCTCTTTATAATAGTATTTTCTGTGTAAATAGTTTTGTAATTTTTAATAAAAGATATTTTTATGTGAGCCTAACCAAGGAGTGAATACTCCCATTTATTATTTTACTTTGTAAATGTCTTAACCATAAAATTTTCAAAAATATATTCAAATAATTTACATTACTAAAAATAATTTGACCCCTCTCTAAAGATGTTTTTTATTATAGCATATTATATGAAAAAAAAATATTAAAACCATATTTATTTATTAAATGCTAAGCACTTTAAACCCGGAATAAATTTCGAAAAACCCCTGACAAAATGAATCTCCGTTATTGAAATGAAATTCATATTTTAATGGTTTTTGTCCAAATTTGGCTCCGAAATCGAAAGTCTGTTGTTTATTGACTCATAATTGCACTTTCATTACGACCTTTGCTCGATAAAATGCCAAATTTTTAAAATTACAGTGATCTTCGTAAACAAACAGAAAAGTGAACCAATCACAAAACGACCCTTAAGACAGTGATTGGCTCATTTTCTAATGCATTTTGTCCTCATCTAAACTGCAATTTGGCACAGATTAGTATAATTCAAGAGAATCGATTTAAACTTTCAGGTTGCAATCTATCGATTTGTACTTTTTCCAAGTTTTCAGTGTCAATGGCAATGTTCTAAAACCTGAATTTCACAGTAAACGACCGCGACATTGAACTTATCAACACGAATCGTGTAAAAATTACATCATTAGACGTATTTTATTTCAGATAAAAATGGAAATTGTAAAGCACACGCTATTCTTTTGTTGTTTCGTTCTTTGGGAGAGTATTGAGGCCGTGTTGAATAAACGAAATGGCGTCCAAAGTTTCGTACAGAATTACAACGGACATTTTGATACGAACATCCATAAAGTGTCTTTTACACAAAAGGGCTACATTCAGGTGAGTCCGACATTTTTTTTATTTTCTTGAAGATTTTTTTTTTCAAGTTTTTAAGGTATATTAGTCACGTCCCACCTATAACCGACTACACTTTCTGCATTTGGGTCAGGAGCAACAACCTGACTTATGCTCATCCCCTACTTTCTTATTCAAGTAAGTTTTAAAATTTCCGTCTTCTGTTATTAATAGCCCGCGTATATCACACTTTCTTCTCATTTGCTGTCATCAACTAATACCGTATTTCTCAGAACATGAGGAAGAGCGATTAATCCGCGTTTGGATATCTCCCCACGGAACTGACATCAATTTGGAAATTCTCCAACATCCGATTTTCAAAATTCCCACAAATTTTATCGAAAATCACTGGTACCACGTGTGCCAGTCCTGGTGCTCCGCGCACGCCTCCTGGACCCTTTATCTAAACGGAAAACTGAAAACAAGCGGCTTTGCGCCACAACTCCGTGGGGCCAAAATCAAAGGCGGCGGCGATATTGTGGTGGGGCAGGAGTACACCGACTTCGATAAGGGATTGGACGATGGAATCGAAGGAGATGTTTTCGGGTTTAATTTCGTCCTATCCCCGACCACCTTCACGTCACATGACGACTTCCCCTCCCGTGGCCATCATGCAGAAGTTCCCTCCGTTTTGAGTTACTTCTCCATGGGACCAAATCGGCAGCCCAAGTTTTTTGAGTTTTTTGGTAGTCTGTTTGGGCTTTTTGATACTCATAAGGTGGTGAAAGTGCAACCAAATTTCGGGAAAAAGACACAGTTTGGGGCGCGGGTCGGGTTTAATGACTTGGAGGAAGTCTCGCCGAAATCTACCGGTTTGAAGTTGGTAGAACTGAGTTATTATTGTTATTTGGGGAAAGGGGCGCCAGTTAGTGGAAAAGATGTGTTGATCAGTTGGACTAAAACACCGGTGAGGGTGTTTGGAGGAGCCATTTTGAAAACTATTAAGCCATTTTGTACGTGATTTATTTATTTAATGTGTTAATGCAGTATTTAATGTAAGTTAGTGTTGTTTGTTTTATTTGTTAATTTTTTACGGCAATAAAAAAATTTATTTTTTTATTTTGACATTTATTAACTTTTTTAATTTTAACTCACTTCAATTTAACAGTTAAATTCTCATTCTTGAATAAATCCACTATGAATAAATCAAGATTATTGTACTCAATATTTATTTATTTATTTATAAATCAGCGAGTTCAAAAACAACCATGAGATCATGAGAGTTGGATGCGCTCTGACAAAATTTCGGAGTGGGGATAGACGCTAGACAGATACAATCTTGTAAAAAGCATAAAAAGCACGCGAAGAATTTTCTTAATTTTTACGCAGATTGTACCAGACGTTCCTCCTTTAATTATAGCGTCCCTCATCCTCTTGTAAAAGTTCTATATGCCAAAAAACAAACTACAATAAGATATCATTATTTCTGGAGATGTCAATGATTTCTAGGACATCTATCAAGAAAATATAAGACGATGTCCGCAGCTCGCCCAGAATTATTAGCCTATATTTGGCTCACCGGATTACAGAACTTACTGCTACGTCATTCTCCCTGTAAACTCACTTAAAAATGGAAAAGAATTTTTGTTGTTGTTTGAAACGTCTGTAGAGCCTAAACTGTTACAGATAAAAATATCATCTTGAGGACTTTATTATACAAAATTTAATTCTCTACAACTTCTACCTTTAACATTTTTTTGGTAACCTTGACCATTTACGCAGCGTTTTAAAAGAAAGTCAGCGCTACATAGAATAAACATTCATTTTTTTGAATATGTTCCAGTAAATTTTTGTTAAAGAAACGTAAAAAACACCCAATAGCACTAAACAATAACTGAAGTCAGTTTAATTTCGTGCGTCGTGTAAAGTGAAATTGTTTGGTGCTATTAGGTGTTTTTTACGTTTCATTCTATACACCAAGGCGATCCAACAAGAAGTTACCTTTTTTGTTATTTTTTTAAATACGTTTATTCAGAATTTAGTGCTCTATATGACAGTACTTTTATTGTATCGAAATTATTTTAATTAAAAATTTTCACTTTTTATATTTCACCACTAAGAGCGGTTAGCTGCTGCGTCCCTTTCTCAGCCTCTCTATTCAACAATGGGCTCAGACTCAATCTCATAATATCGCAAACAAGCGGTTGGCTGTTATAGTGAGTGAGGTAATCACAAAATTAAGTCACATGATCTATTATAAATGTCAAAAATTGGTTTCGTGATCCATATTTTGATACATGAAATATATAATAATCACTTATAGGCTGATTTCAAGTTGAGATAATACCGGTAGTATCTTCGTTTCCATGGAAAAATAAACAAATTTGGTGCTGTGATTCGCTGTTGTCATGGAAAAGTATTAAAATTTGAGATACTACCCGTATTATCTCAACTTGAAATCAGCTTGTTAATTAATTAAATTTGTTAAAGACAGCGATTAATAATCTACGTTTTAATGCATAAGTGAATTGATTAATATTTGATTTGATGTAAGCGTTTTTCTTGGAGATCAGCTGATCGTCATTTTGTTCCATTTTTATTATCGCGAGTCCTGTTATATATAAGATCACGATGTACATACAGGATGTAAAACCAAATACTGAGTGATCTTTTAGCCAGCGCAGCGTTCTGGATCGCGGAGAAAGAAAATTGTTTTTAGTTTGTCAAATTAGGATTCAAAAAAATAATTTTATTTGAAAATCTAACTATAGAATTGATATTTTTAATCGTATTTGCATCAACGGATTATTATATATATTTTATTTTTGAATACGCGTTGTTAGGATCATTTTGTATTTGATTTGTCCAGACAAAGGCACATGAATTAACTGGCTTTCAGTCATATGGCTTAGCGGTCTGTACTATAAACCGCTGGCGACATCTGTCATCGATTGCCGAATTTATTTATTAAAATCTTGCCATTTGCTGAGGCGGTCGAGCTTAGATATAGGTTTTGTAACGTCACAAAAGTGGTCAAAACGGTGAAATATAGCTGACGAAAATTTTCAATTACAATAGTTTCAAAACCAATAAAAAATGATACTTTTTATTATATTTAAAAAAATACTGTCATGTAAAAAAAATTTTTAATACTTGCATTGAAAAAAGTTATTGAAATGTTTCAAAAAAATATTGAAAGTTTAAAATTTTTGCAGCACATGGCTTTATCTTGAAACGCTGTGTAAACGGTTAATGCTACAAAAAATGTAACGGATATAATTCCAACAAAAAAACCCTGACTAAGTAATTATTACTAATCCTGACTTATAATGTTTTGAGAGGCTGAAGTCGTAAACAAACCAAGCAATGGCATTCAAGCCCAAATATAAAAATTCTCGCTTTAGGGGCTGTTAGAGGTAGATGTTGAAATCTCTGAACTCTGTATAGGACATTAGTAACAATTGCTTAATTACTGTTCTTTCGTTGAAATTATTTACGATTTAAGTCACATTCTCATTCTTTCAAAACAGACAATACTATCGCGTGTAGGCTTCAGCCTTCAGCTATAGACATGTACAACAAAATGCGAGTAAAGTTTGTCTATATTTGGAAGAATTTTAGGGTTTTGACTTCCAAACTGGTTTATGAGAGATTTAATAAGGGTGGTTGTAAAGATAAGTAAACCACATTGTTACCAAAGCACCAGCAGGTTCGTCGATGAAACCTCGAAGAAAACAAACAAACAAAACCACGCGCTGGACTTTTCAGGAACTGGGGTTTCTTTATCAGTAAGAGACCGAAAAGTTAGTTCCTCTATTGCACCATAAAATTCTTTCAAATATAGGCAGACTAGAATGTCGAGCAAAAACGATTGGCCTTTTAATTTAACACACTTCCATCTTGATCTAATTAAGTGGGCAAGTGCTGACGTCAAAATCTTGGATTGGTCAGAGTTCCATTTCCAAATAAAACAATGCGAACTGTTTTGGACCCTGTTTCACGTCAATTAAAAGGTGTGCAGTAGGAAAGCTTAGTTATCTTGCAATAACAACCAAATAATGTAATAAATTAACATTTTTAAAACACTTTTAAGGCGCATACATCAAGCTTTAAAGAGATTGTGTTTGAGGTTTTGTTTGGCACCAAACAGCTGTTTTCTAGGAAACTTCGTCACGCTTACATTTCCATATCAAGTACGACTGCTGTGTAAAATTAATATTATGTGGTTAAAGCGATTATAATAGTCGAAATATCTGTTAATGCGTAAGCTGTAATTAACAAATTAATTGGTTGAATAACTATTTCGTATAATTGCTAAAATACAAGTCACGTGACTGAATTTCGTAATTACTTAACCCTAGAATGGCTATTTCCAGTATAACTGCACTTGCTGTTGTAATTTTCACAGTTTAATATAGAAGTTGGTTAGAAAAACTTTTCGTTGATCGTGCCTTAATAAATTGAAAAAACTCCATTTCAAAACATGATGATTCATAAAAATGTTAAAATATTAATTTATAAGGTTATAAGGTATGAATAGTTTGTTAAAAGGGTGTTTAACGAACTCTTAAGAGTGTGTTAATGAAAACGAGTAGCGGAAAACAGTATTTCAAGTATAAGATATTTATTGACCTAGAATTTGGTAATTATACAACATCTTGCACAAGAACTTGAAATAAACTTAAAAAAAAAATATTTGTATTTTTAATATTTGGTATAAATTATCAAGATAATTTCTTATCTAAATAAGCATTGAGAAAATTTATCTTCGCTGTAATAACCTATTCCATAACTATTGATCTATCGTAATCCTCGTCTATTCTATTTATATCCGGGATATTTTTTTGTTTTCTCGTCTTTTAGTAAAGTATACATCATAAAAGTCATATGGTGCAACTTTAGATAAAACACTTCCTTTGAACGTAGGTCGATGATTCATCTGTAGACATTTCTAAATATTGAGCTTCAATGTAGACATTTCGTCTGAAATTTGTCACCTTCTTCAAACACACGTCGCAATCATTTCCGATTTATCTCTCCCCTTCGTGAATCGTCAAGATTCATACCCTACCCCATCCCCATCAAGCAGGTGACGTCAAGGCGATCAATAACGATTACCTAGTGACGTCACAAGCTGTCAGTACCGCCAAAAAAGAAAATCTTTGGGTGATTCCCACGCTGGCAGTTTTCGCATTGATAGCTTAGTCAAGATTCGGTTTCGTGTCAGTCAGAGCGATGCGAAGGGAATCGTCGCGTTGATATTATCGACTGTAAACACTAGTTGGCGCGTAGTTTTACCCCAACTGCAGTAGACATGACTGGTAGCACAGATCTCATTGATTTTGTGAATTTTAATTTTACGTGCAGTATGGACGCGTGTTTTGCAGCCTTCGATAAGGATTGGTAAATATCAACATTTAGAACGCTTTTAGGTTAGATTTTGAGAGCTAAATTTAGAGGGGAATTACCAGAGAGGTTTCGCGCCTTTTTTTGCACCTGACGCCACATTTTGAATTTTTTAGCACAATGAAAACAGAAACTGATTGTTGTACAAGACCTTGAATTTAAACGATTATACCTGAGTTTATTGGTAGCAAACAGTAGAACACCGCGTGCTTATGTAAATAGCAGTTTTGGTAATTCGGTTCAAGTTCAATAACATCTCAGGTGTTTGAATTTCTTTTTTAAAACTGGATTTTTAGTTTTTTGGTGACGTTTATCTATTTGACAAGTAGGGACAAAAATCATTGTAGATATGACAAGATTAAGATCTCTAGATCTGCTTGAAATGCACGTACTACTCTTAAATTTATAAAGATAAAGATTTCAGGACCATTAAACGTGGTTTGAATCTTAGTCCAGTAACAAACCTCTGAGTTATTGTTTTTATCTCAAAAATTTCACAGTTTTAAAAAAAATATTTCTAAATGATTATTAAAAATAAAAATTTAGTTTTAGGCAAAATTATTGTTAAGATATACCTCATTTTAAAAGCATAAATTTTGTCTCGAGCATTCATAAGGCGATGTCAATTTTTTTTTTTTTTCAAAAATCGCAGATCAAATTTAAAAAATCTCTCGAAATTTTTCAAAAGTACTTCAAATAAGTTCCACTCAAGCTGATTTTTTACTGAAATTTAAATTCCTAAAGTTATATTTTGAAAAGTATTCTAATTACAACCCCAAGATTTTTTCAAAGGGTGAAAAAGGATTAGATGATAAAACTTTTTGCAAATCTCTCGAAAATTATCATTTTTTTTTATAGAAAAAGTTACATTAAAACTTATAGTATATAACAGTTCTTCACAAAGAATAGTAGACTTGGTCCCAAAGATAAAAATAAAGAACTGAATTATATAAAAAAAAAAGATAAAATTCTTTTTTGAAAAGAGAATGTTCTAATTTTTTGGAAATCTTTAAGCAGTCATTTTTAAAATTTTTAATCCCATTCGAAAGCTCTCGACATGATGGTCATTTCAGATCATTGCACCAAATTACTAATTTCATAAATAAATAATCTTGTGATGTTAATTATTTTTTGTAATACCTTATGGTTAAAGGTAGCTTTAAGGATTGTTTGTTACAATGAAAACAATATCTTAACAACCAAGGATCCGTATAGAGCGGCCGTTAAGAGCGGCCGTAAAGACTAAATCCTAAATCTCTATGGAAATACAAATAAAAAACGAACCAACAATTTTCATGTAAACAACGGTTGACATTGACAACGTACAACGCACTCTAAATCATCTCTTTTTTAATTAAAATTAATAAAATCAAAAAAATAAATGCGGCCAAATTATTGAGGTATTACAAAAGCTACTGTACAGTACACGTCTGTTAGGGCCTTTACGGCCTCGCCAGTAATATTCGACTCGCTCTTCAACTCTTCTCACAAAATTTCTGGCTCGGCCGTAAAGGCTACCCCTTAACAGACTTCTACTGTAATATACTATACCCAAGTGTCAGAGTTCTCAGGTGGAATCTACAGTCTCTGAAATGATCTAACGTTCATTAGTGGCCGGGACCGACGGCTTAAGGTCTTCTCCGAAAGGCGAATTTTACATCTTAACTTTTCGCTTTCCTTTCTACACAGTACCTTTTTTTTAGTGTGTTTTAATGATAAATGTAATTTCTAAGCTCAATAGTTCTTCTATATACAGGGTGTTTTCAAGTAATGTAAAATATTTTAGCAGGTTATAACTCTCGTTGAAAGCATGCTAAAAAACTAAACTTGCCTTATACAAACGTTTATAGTTTTTGGGATATACGCTGCTGAAATTTTGTTTAAAAAAATTGTTTTTAAAAGATATATAATGTGTAACAGCACTGTTTTTGAAATATAGATTTGGGGATATAAAATGTAAAAGTTTTTAGTGAAAAATAGAGTTGTCATACATTGTGTCTCAAAAACATCGTTTTTTTTAAATTTCATTTTCAAAATTTTTTCAAAAATCCGCAGTAAGTATATCCGATTTTACAAAATATAACTATCACCAGGAAAAATTGGAAAAATTGACTGCATATATTGCAGTCATACAATGTACACCAAAAAAATTGCTATAGTAATCGTATCTCGTTAAATTAAAAAAAAAATTACAGGGTGTATCTGGAAAACTATAAACATTTGTACAGGACAATTTTGGTTTTTTAATAACCTTTCAATGAGGGCTATAACCTGTTAAAATGATTCACTTAAAAAACATCCTGTATACATAAAATCCCTTTCATAAATTTTTGACTTTTTATTAAAAAAAATAACAATATCAGCATGCCATCAGCAATGTTTGAAATTTTTTTATTTATGTATTGTTTGTTAAGTTAAATTACCCATGAAAGGTTCTGATGGGAATGGACCATTAGGTGAGTAATAGGCATTATTGCTCATGACCATGAAGTTGAGACCAATCATGAAGAAATTGAAAGAAGCATTAAAAATGCATTGATTATTGCAAGTAGAAAAAAATATGTATTATACTCCTAATTCATTTCCGAATATTATATACACATCTTAGGGGGGCATGACTGTATGAACAGCACGTACCACTTTTATATTATTATACCTGTTTGTATGTTTTCGACAAATTAATCAATTGATAAATGCCAATCAATTTGGAATCTTTATCACATTTATTGGGATAATTATTATCAATAATGGGGACATAAACAATAAAATAAATAAGTTAGGTGTAATAATAAAGGACAAAATATACCAATCATTACTGGAGTCAGCGTTAGTCAGTGATAACTGATAACACTCACAAATAAATATAATGCTCAGTGAAACCACTCACCGTATTTTAAATGAGAATGAAACTGATAAGAAAACAATAATTTGAAGTATTTAATCCATTTGTGAGAATTTTTGCTTTTAAATTTAATAATTAAATCAATTTGAGATTACAAAATGGCGAACCGACAAGTGAAAAAGTAAGGTTTATGAAATACATAGACGAATTTATCAAAGATTTACAAATTAATTGTTTTCAGTTCCAAAGCACTTCAGAGATCAGTTTTCGATGAACAGTCGTTATAATAATACTAATCTAACTAAATTTAATAAAACCGTTTATTGATGATAATAATATCATATAGATCACTGTGTAAATACCAATAAAAAAATGATTAAAAAATTGTATTTCCCGCCAAAGAAGGAGAATATCTTAAATTTACTAGTGGATACAGCTTCGCCAACTTAAATTTATTTTAACAGCCAATTGAGGTATCATTCTTTTTGAAATATTCTATAGGTACATATTTATTGATGCCTGTTAATTACATATTTTACAGAAGCACTTGATTTTATATTTGTAATTGGTTTAATAATAATCATAAAAACAGATTGAATAATCATGAATATTAATGAAATTAATTAAAATTTTGTTTAAAATAGTAGGCAACCAGCACTGCAATTATGCAAAATAAGATTAGTGACCTATACTGCATTTCAAAATAATAATATAGATAACAGATGGGCTTTAAATCAA
Source organism: Tribolium confusum (assembly GCA_029207805.1). Lineage (NCBI taxonomy): Eukaryota > Metazoa > Arthropoda > Insecta > Coleoptera > Tenebrionidae > Tribolium > Tribolium confusum. Next base: position 8,414,791 of record JALGAY010000004.1, read on the forward strand.
AGGTACCTTTTTCTGTTGGGTGGATTGATAAAATTTAACCAATTGTGACAAAACGGGTTGCAAAGCATAACAAAAAACTTAATTAAATTATAACAATTTATGACTGAAAGTGTGCAACTGACTTTCCCGGATCTTTATGCATGTAATTTACTAATTTCCCATAAAGTAAAAACCCATGTTATATAACCGCACATCGTGTGACTCCTCTAATCAATTTTGCTGGTTATTTCTGTAGTTGAGTTGCATTATAATTTTTTTTTCGGTTGCCATTTTGACATTGCCATTGGTTCTACATCATAGCAACGTAGCGCCATTTTCTTGCTGACCATTCACCATCTTGTTTAGTTATACCATACGAAACAGGATGTCGGCCAAATGCCTGCCGCGGTTAAGCTTTTAGATCTTTTTGATGAAATATTTTATTTTTACTAAGCTATTTGGTTCAATTTCAGAAATAATGTGTTTTCAATTCAGAGAGTATTCGCGATGTCTTTTAGCATGGGCTTTGAACATTAAGGACAATATCACAAAGGATTAAGTCGTAGGAAAAACCATAGATTTGTTAAAACCACATTGTATTTCCAAAAATGCTGCCTTTCAGGTCTTGTTGCGGCAGCCATTTGGCCGAAATTGTATTTTATTTTAACCTCAATATGTCTGTTTTATATATCAACAAGAATTGTTTAAGAATTGTCGATTTATCCAATGAGACACTCGTTATTATGAACAAAAACTAGTAATTTATATAATTTGTTGAAACTTTAATATAATAATAATAATAATAAAATGCCTTTATTTAGAGAAAAAATAAATATAAAAGAGGCGAAGTCTAGCTGACTAGCTACTCTACTTAACTTCAGAATACAAATTATAACTGAAATAAACTATAAAAAACTGGATTTATATTATTCTTAAACATAAAGGAATAGATAACAAAATAATAAAAACAGAAAAGAAAATAAACTTAATGAATTGTGTCTTTTGTGAAAAAGATGTCCAGGCATTTTAAAAAATGCCGATATTCTACATTTTGTCACTCTTGTCGGTATCTCTTTGAACTTTGGAATTTTATGTTTATGGAAAAAGTGCTATTAAACAAATCTAAATATAAAAATTCGTTTAAAATAGCAACTAAAGGTAAAATTGCAATAAATTATCGATAATCGGATTCTTCAAATGAACCATAAATCAAGATTTACGACTGAGTAAAAGTGAAAAGTGAAAGATTTTTTTTTAGAATTGATACAAGTTTGCAAATGATGTCACGCGGCTAAAACTAGGTAGTGCTAATTAAAAAACACTATTCTAATTTTAATAGGAATTACGCGTTTTTTATCACTTCACTATCGAAAATAGCTTGTAATTATAGTATAATATTTGATAATGTTTCGCGTCCTTGACTTAAAAGAAAACAGCAGTTAATATCTGTTTTCTAGCAAAAAGTAGGTCATAAAACCCAAAAAAAGCAATAACAGGTGATGTTTATGTTCGAAATATTTTTTCTAAAATTTTCCACTTCACCAAAACTGAATAACAGGACCGGTTTTTTTTTTTTTTGTTTGCAAACGCGCTCAATATATTTTCTTTGAGGTGGAGCAATTAGCCCCCTAAAATGTAAATTGTCCCATTCGAAAATGATTAGTCAAAATCGTGTGCTTTCAAATTATTAACCAAATCCTCCCTGAAATGAGTTATCGATTGAAAATTTTTTCCCAAGCTGTAAATGCGTTTTCATCTAATTAGTCTGTTCGAATCCAGTCCTTTCTTCAGCACTCCATTGTATCTATTTTTAACTTAAATAGCTCCGAAAAGGTTAAAGCAACAAAACAACCGTATCCATATTGATTATAATTTAATCGAAAATCGCAGCGATGGGCGATTGAACCTGGAGGAATTTCGGTCACTCTGTCGGGCACTTTTCCGCAACACAAATGGCGTAACCTACGAAATCGACTTGGAGACTTTAGAAACAATCTTCAAGGTGTTCGACACCAACCAAGACAACACTATCGACCGCTCAGAATTCACCTTCTGCTGGAACTCCTGGATCAAAACCGTAATCCTCAAACCCGCCCCCAACACTCACTAATAATGCCGCCCCCAGATCGTCAAACCCATCTCGGCTGCTCTCATCATCGACGTCCAGAACGACTTCATCAGCGGCAGCCTGAACATCACTCACTGTCCTGCTAAACACCACGGGGAAGACGTCATTACGCCCATCAACCAGCTCCTTGAAACCGTCGAGTTCGACATCGTGGTGTACTCCTACGACTGGCATCCCAGTGACCACGTCTCGTTCATCGACAACATCGCCTTAAGGAAGCTCCATGAGACTAGCCCAATCTCAGCCGAAAAAGCCCAAGTCTACGATACTGTGATCTTTGATCGGGACCCACCAATGGTACAAAAACTGTGGCCGAGGCATTGTGTGCAAAACACCTGGGGCTCGGACCTACACAAGGATCTTAAGGTGACCCAAATTTAATGCTACATCCCCCTCCTCACTCTCTATAATAAAAAATAGGTCGTAGATAACTCAACGAAGATCTACAAAGGCACAAATCCTGATGTTGACTCATATTCATTATTTTGGGACAACCAGAAACTCACTGATACTAAGCTAGATTCAATGTTGAGGGCCAGAAATGTCACAGATTTGTATTTATGTGGGTTAGCTTATGATGTCTGCGTTGGTAATTTTTTTTTTAAGAAAATAATTTTTTTATTAGGTAAATCTGTTGTAGCTTCTACTGCAAAAGACGCAATTGCAAGTGGTTACAGGACAGTCCTTCTAGATGATTGCTGTCGAGGAGTGGATCTTTTAGATATCGAAAAAACCAAAAATCACATAAGGGAGAACCACGGCCTTGTTGTGGATTCAAGCCAGGTCAGAGATATGGTTGAAGGGAACGACAGAAGACCCGAATTAGGCATTAAATTAGCTCTAGAATTACAAAACAAGAGACAGTAGAGATTCCTGAAAATCGACACCGGTTGTGGCTTCAAATTCCAGCGTACTTAATTATTTATTTAATTTATTGTTATTAGTATAGGCAACCAGCAATACAATTTAGATTGCAAAATATTTCAAGGTTGTGTAATGTTACGGGTGATTGCATTTAATTATGAATAAATAAGTTAATCATCGTAAATGTCCAAGTACCAATAAAAATAATTAAACAAATTATGAAATAAAAGAAAACGCACCAATTAATACAAGCACATTGTAGGAAAAAATGCTTCCATAATAAAGTCATTACAACGTATTTTTTTTTTTTCATAAATAGACAATAATTACGCCTTGACAATGTCATAAACTCTAAAAAGCTTCAATAAAAGAAATATGGAGAGGTTGGAGGGTTTTATTTCATTTTTATGAATTGTTGACTTTATGTTTGCAAACAAAAAAATCCCTAACGAGATACCACAGCCCACGCTAATTGATTCTCCCAAATAAAAATTTATAAAAATGTCATTACAAAAATCTCATTGTTTTAGAAGTTTTGAAATAATGTAGTCAATTGTAACAGTTTCATTAAAAGAGATAATAAAGCAAATATCTAAAAAAATGTAGAGCTTTCATATAAATTATTAATTTTATAATTTTTCTCGCAGCTAATCATTGAAATTTAACATTGTCAACTTATATTCTATTTTAAAATAAAGTGCTTATATGCTTTAAAATATAGATGCAGATTAAGTTTTTCTATTAAAAAAATATCAAGTACCTAATTGGCGCTTTAAATTATTCAAACTAAAATTTCAAAATGGCTGATTTCAACTAAAAAAAAAACAATAATTAAATATCTATACACTATTCCTGTCTTTTTTTCATAAAGTACATTCAAAAACGCCTAATTTAAAAAAATATACATTGAGATAGCTCATTTCTTCGCGAAGTTACAATCATTTGAAAAAAAGACGACATTTTTTCAGAAAAAAATATTTTATAATATTTTAACATGGTTCTAGGTTAGGGTTTAAAAAGATATATGAAAGCATGAAATACCTCACATATTAGACGTTGTTATATAACTTAAAAAGTCTGCTAATTAGTCGCAGGAGCCAAAAACTCGATTACATTTTTTTTTAACTATAAGCTTGTAAATTAGCCATTTTAAATTTTTTATCTGTATCCGCGGCACACTATATAAGACTTTACTGTCACACATCATTATGTCAAAAGATTCTTTACTTGATGTTCTCTTTCTTAGTGGAAAATCTAAATCGCATTTAAATTTTCTAAATCACTAACTCTGTACTTAATATTTTGAAATTGGGTATTACATACCGAAGCCACATGTTTAAATTCAAATTTCCCGCAATTAAAAACCGTGGAGAAATTTTTTCGTATTGGCAGGCCTGGTAGTCATCAGTGATGACGTTGGGCGCATCAATCAGGCACTCAAAATGACGTTTTGAAAATTTTTATAAAATAATTTCCCAATTCTAAATTACCACAAAGGGCAAAATACAGTGAATCCACTCAGGAAATTTTTGTTATGAGCTTTTTACATGGAGGAACGGTTTATTGTTAACTAATTTTGGATGAGTTATGTTATATTAACGCAAAATTATTTGATGTAATTGTAACTAAATGTACAAATTTGGTTGATGAGTTCATTGGGAAGGACAGATGTTATTTATGTTATTTGCATAGACAATTAATCATTTCTGATGGGATAGAATCTGTACTAGAACATGGAGGGGTCACCAGGGTGAGACTTGCTTTGTTAAATATTTACGCTACCACAGGTGGCTAATATCTTGTATGGTGCTAAGGTACCATACAAGAAGGCCTTTTTGGTTACAAAAACGTTCCAGTCATAGAGTTACAGCAAGCAGTACTAAAAGATTTATTTTTTATTTTTACGTTTATTACAATATTAAACTTCTCATTACTAAACATGTTTTTTTAAGCTTCTTTAAACACATTTTTTAATGGGTTTTTAATCATTGGTAACCGAAAAAGTTTGCTTTCCTAAGAATTATCTATCTTATATAAATTTAAATATTTAAATCAAACCATAAAGGCTTTCTCTCCGAATCCTCCGTTACTTCCAGTCAGGATCCATGACCGTCATTCTGGCATCACAAACCGAGAAGCCAAAGCGGTGAAACAAAATGAAAATTTTGAATTAAAAAGCTTTTGAAACGAATAAAAAACACTGTCATATAGATGATTAAATCCTTAATACACATCACTTTTTAAAAAAATACGCAAAAATTGCTGAGTTTCATTGTAAAACTCTGCGCAAACGGCTTGAGCTACAAAAAATGTTAGAGAAAAGTTATAGAGAATTAAATTTTGAATAATAACCCCTATCATATTTCCAATAATAATAAAGCATTATTAGCCACATTTTTGCAATAAAAAAATACTTTATTTCAGAAGAAATTAGAATAAATGTTTAAGAATAAATATATTTGCAAATTTTGAAACACATTATCAACTCACAAATCGGTGTAGCATATTCCACATTCATCGTAAATTTTATAAATGTCGATATCTCCCGAATTATTTATTTTTAATACAATAAATTTTACTGCAATAATATAAACATTTTTTTTTTAATTTGCCTCTCTTAAAAACCTTTTAAAGTATTTATTTTGCCGTGTTTTTATAGCTATTAGAGCACTAGTCCTTTATAGGCGTAGTAAAACACACAAAATTTTATTTTTCTACTTTAAAAGATACAAAAAATGCAAATTATAACAAAGTAGTAGGTATAAATAACTCATTTCGTAAATTATTGTGAGCACTTTTTCTTTATAAAGCGCCGCACTGGTTTTATAAAATTAAATTTGTGCCAAAAAACTGAATTTTTAAAAGCCGTTATTCCTACAACATTTTGTTGAAGCTTCAACCGTTTCACAGCGTTTTAAAATAAAGCCAGCGCAGCATAAATTCTAAACTTTCAATATATTTTTCATTCATTTTTATACAAATATTAGGCATTTCATCCCTTTTGTGACTGTTTTTATTCATTTCAAAACTTTTTTAATTGAAAAAAAATCACTATCCTTGCTTCACCGCTTTGACCACATTTGAGACGTCACAAGTAGTGAACTATCATAAGCTTCGATTAAATCAATACTTTTAACTATAGAACTTCCTAAAATAATTTTATAATTTTATTGTTGTAACTATTATTCCTTTTATTTTGTTAATTGTATTATCCTGTTATTGGACCTTATTCTTTTAGAAAATAAAGTTTATTATTATTATTGTTACAAACAATTCCAAAGAAAGAGAGTTTTGAGTAAATAGTTTGAGAAAATACACGAAGGACAAAGCGCCACAAATCACACTAAAGCGCATAATTCCGAAAAATATTCTTACATTGAAAAAGAAAAAATAACAAGGAAGAGAAGAACAAAAGAAGATGCTGGAAAAGAAAAAGGAGTGTATAAAGGAATTAGAAGAAAAAAATGTAAAACTACAACTGGAAATAAACGAAAAACAAAAGGAATTTTTAGAAAGCTTGGGAAAACAACCACTAGAAACTAGAAGAACAAGAGAACATCTTCAAAAAATTTGCAAGATATTTTTCAAAGGAATAGAAATTTTAAAATATTAATAATTAATAATTTAAAAAATTAAAAATTGTTGCAGCTAATTTTGTTATTTGAAAATATGAAATGAATTGATTTTTGTTAGGTCTTTTTTAAAAACACTTATTTTTTTAAGGTTTCGGCCGTTTCGGCCCATTTGCCATCAACAAGCTCTATTTAAAACACGTGATGTTTTAATAACCTAAATCTAAATTTGAAAAAGTACCAAATAAAAATTAAATCATATCATAACCTTATCTCTCACCATAGAGAAAATCAATATCTATAAAAATATGTTAATGCCTTGTTTGTGAAAACGGTTTAGGAAAGTTTTATCCGCCCCTTCTTTCAGTAGAGTGTAAACCGATCACAAAATTTCTTGACAGAATATCAATGGTACTTTACTATTGTTTTATATGTGTTTTATGTCAGATTTTAACGAACTTCGTCGCCATATTATCAAACACAACGTAGGTCTCCTTTTCTCCTGCTAGATGACGACTTTAGCGCGTAATTTTAGGTTTTGGGCGATAAATAAGGATATTTTGCCCTTAAAATTATTATTAATTAGTTGTCATAACGAGCAAAAAGGAGCAATTGCGTCAAAATATAATAAAAGAGCGTTGCAGGATTAGTGTTAAATTTAAAAAAACACCAATATTTCACGTAAAAATTATATAATTGGCAACGCCCTCACTTGTCCGCATTTCTTTCAAACTTTAAGAGTTCGAATTCCGATCGATTTAATCGTAATCTTTCCCTCTTTTCAATAAAAACTTTTAAATTTTAAGGCGTGCCTTTACTTTTTCTTTGAATGTTCTGTTTGCATAACCCGAGCATAAAATTGCGCAAGTAAGCATCAATAGCGGCCGTTGGTGGTCCAGAGACCGCCCTTTCACTTCATATTTTTACGACAATTGCGCAAAAATAGTCTAGACAATAGAGTTCATTCAAAAAAAAAACTATCTCTTCTTCAAGGTGCTTCCTCTGAAATAATTGAATGAAAGTTTCGAAACGAGTTGGACAGGATGTTGGGGCAGGATTTTCAAATATTGAGAGTTAAATTAATTGATTTTTTCTAGGTGTGTGAACAATTTCTCGTTGAAGTATTGCGAAATCTGATAATTATAATAATTGGAGTTATTGTTTTCACTTGTTACAACATTAGGAATGGTGTGGGAGTGCTTTGATTAAAGTTTGTCATCCTCTCTGGCCACCCCTTTCCACTCATGATTCTCCATTAGCTTCTCATTAAATTAAATTAGTCGTGTCTCGATGGATTACATTTTTGGTACTCGAGGACTAAAAAATGCATCCTGCTGGGATGGTTATTGTCTGAGTCAAACATGGACATGTGCAAAAACAACCACTTATGTCCGAATAGATCATTTTCAATTTCCATAAAAGGCTTTGACCATATTTAGACCAATTAAATCATACAAGAGAAAACATCGATGACAAAATTATCTAATTTCGCAATTTTTTCTCGAGAAAATGAACGCGATTCTGACAAAATGGAAGGACACGACGTGTTTCACGAATTATTGAGACATTAAAAGTAGATTAGTTGTGTCAAAACACGAAGTGTCACAACTAATTTACTCAATTAATAAATTTAAATGAACGTGGAATGCAGTTTTTAGCTCTCTTCCGGCTTCCAACAACTCATTCATATCTTTCGCTCCATTTTTACGAGTTTCGTAACGAAATTTTGATTTATTTGCATCAATTTGGCGTCTTGAAAGCCTTCAAAACCAAGGTCAGTTTGCAGATTAATTCGTCTGTCGAAAAACTAGGTCGTATGAGTCGATAGGATTTTGAAATAGTAAAAAATCCGGGAGAAATTTCCACTGTTTGTAAACATGATTGAATCTAGCAAGACGCAGGTTTTACATTACAGAGGTTAATGAGTAATGAGAAAACAAGTCTTGAATATTTTAGACAAATTACATGTCAGCAAACCCAGATTTATTCACGTGAAATGAAATTAATTTGCTTCTACATACGCTATTTCAATCACAACACCAAAATTTTCAATCAACTGTTTCTATTCAACTCTCTAGTGTATTTTGAATAAACAATAAAATAATTGTTTTAGGTGTTTCCAATTCTGGAATATTCACACTTTTTACTACCAGTATTAAACTTTAGACTAGGTTGGTCCTTCGAGCCGGATAGCAATAGTTTAAACAAATAATCCGAAATCCTTGAAACATCAGACATCAAACAGTAAACAAAAATTCTGCGACTTTAAAACTTTTCACCATCAATATAGTTTTCTAAATCAGGCATGTCCTTCAAGCCGGATATTCAATGTAGTCAAGTGTGCAGAAATCTCGAAATATTAAGGAACATAAAAGAAAAATCATTATGACTGTCCACTGTTCTAAAAACATCCTGAATGAATAAAATACTCCACATGGCCACCAGCTTTAAAAAAAAATTAATTTTGGGACATTCAACAAACTAACAGATTTTCAAAAAATACCAAAAATTTTTTAAGAACCTCCGATTTCAAAATTTTCCAGAGATTGCCAAATATTTCAAAAAAGAAACACACAAGATTACCACTGAGAATACTTTTTGATTACCGTGGGACTATCATAAAATTAGTAATATTTTCCAAAATTATCACAAAAAAAGATTAGATTTGATTAATTACTACCGATTTCCAAAAACTTCCAAAAATTTCTACTAAACTGTATTAAGGACTATCACTAGCATTACCTTTTGACTATCATGAGATTACCATCAGATTAACACAGTTTTCCAAAATTATTATTAAAAAAATTAGTCATCAGTCAAAAAATCATGAATTACCTAGAGATTACCTGCACCAATTGCAATTACACTGATTATTTTTAATTAAAGAGAAATAAGGCTCGCCAATTAATAAAAAGTCGTAAAAGTGAAATAATCGTAAAAACTATGTAAACCGTCATTAAAGTAGCCGTGGCCTTGATACAGCCGACCCGCTTTGTTATCGATGTAACAAAGCGTAAAATAACTAATCATTGTCCAACTTGACAACTATGTCAACATGTCGTTACTAATTGATCACAGAAGTGCAGCTGTGTCCATTAATGATATTTAGTGACTGTTTACATAGTTTTTACGACTATTTTACTATGACGACTTAATTGGGGAGCCCTATATCTCTTGAATCAAGAAGACATAGTGACTATTACTGATTACTAGCACAGCGTTTCCCAAATTGGGTTCCGCGGAACCCGGGGGTTCCGCGAGATGAAAGCAGGGGTTCCGCGAAAAGACAAAACCACGATTAAAAAAACACACGAATAGAAAATATAAAGTAAATAAATGTACAAATTAAATTACTCCGTGACGAGAGCCAACGTTTGGTCGGGAGTGAGAATATGTGACGTCACACGTACCGCCTTATCCTAATTCTAAGAAACAAAATCTAATATACCGAGTTCTGTCTTGATGTTCAAAATCTAAAAGGGTTCCGCGGCTAAAATTAATTGGGGAACGCTGTACTAGCAGATGATTGCCTAGATTGACAAAGCACAAGGTTACCTGATTGTCACAGCGATCACCTCTTGTTAATAGCATTGTTTATATTGCTGATCCTTCGAGCCGGATAGTGACAATTTAATCATTTAAAAAAATTCTAAATTAATCTTCAAATGTCTCAAAAACCAGAAAAATCAGAAAACATCAACCAATTTAAATAAAAATTATTTGTAATAGTCCACTGGGCTTATGACAACTTAACAAAAAAAATCCCTTGTGAAACATTCAATTTTTTAAATAAAAAAAGTCGCAAAGCGGTTTCGATAAATATCTCTTATCATCAGTGATTAAAAAATAATATAAAAAGCAAAATAAAAAAATTAGAACATACTTAAAAAAAACAAAAAATTTTCAACAAATAAAACCATAAAAAATAAAATTGTGTACCAAAAATATGACCTCACACATCAAAATAAATATAACCTGAGCTGACCCGACCTGACACCTCAAAATAAAATACAGCTATTTGGAAAATTGACAAAACAAAGAAAAATTTTAGCAAGATTTAACATTTAATTTAAAAAAGTTATAAATACTAATATACAGAGTAAAAAGACAAGATTTAAAACAAATATTTATTTAATTAATAAAAACTAAATTAGTGAAGATAATATAGGACATTCAAATGTGACTAGATCGTTTAAAACGATGAGAAGACTCGTGGATGGATTTCAAGATTTCTAAAAATTCCGAAAAAAATAAAGAATTATTGCAAATGTGAAGAATATTAAAATAATCGACAGCAAAAAAGAAATGACTGAAAGACAGAATATGAGAAGCAAAAACAGAAGAAGTTTTAGTTATATCTGTATTTTTGTACTTTTCTAATATTCTTACGTGTTCATGTATTTTTGATGCAATTCTTCGTCTTGTTCAAAAGATATAAACTGCATTGCAGTAGAGACAAGTCAAGAAGTTAAAATTAAAGCTACCTAACTTTGATATCTTGCTTTCTTAAAATATAAATAGAAGAGTAGAAAGATTTTAGAGAAAAAGATGTAAAAGAAGAATTATGCAATGTGTTATATCTACATACATCTTCTTCTTTAAAATTTTCTTTTAAACCTTCTAAGTATTTATATTTAATTAAATTTAATACATTTGATTCTGAATTTATAGAAAAGTTTATTTAAGTCATGTGATAAGAAAGTAATTATTTACTGCTATTTTTTTATAACAAGCCATTCTTTTTCAAAGGTTAAGAAACCAAATAAAAATGAAAACGTCTATATAATAAATAATTAAATGCAGTTATGATGAGAGTATAATAATGTTTGGAACTAGAAGAAATTACAGTATCAGTTAATGTAGGCTTTCCATAAAATTTAAAAGCAAAAAATGAATTGTCTTTTCTAATTATATTAACATCCAAAAATGTAATACAAGAGTTTGTTCCAGTTTCTACAGCAAATTTAATGTTTTTATGTAATGAGTTAATAACTAAAAAAATTATCTAGTTCTGCTTTGATGGCTTTGAACGAATAGATGAATATCACCATATCTAAACCAGAACAAATCTGCTTGGAAGAAACGCGAAGTTTCAAAAAATTTTTTTCGAAATTATTCATAAATAATTCTGCTAAAAGAAGGCTAAGAAGAAAGCCTAGACTTAACCCATGTTTTTTTATAATATTACTATTAAAAATGAAAATATCGTGATCTAAAACTAATTTAACTAAAAAAAAAAAATAAAATCAGTGGAGTCAGAAAGAGGACTGCTAAGAATAGAAAAACTTCATTAGTAGGAATACAAAGAAATAGGTTAGAGACAGAAGAAACAAGAACAGAACCTGAGAGGTTGTTAAATTTTTTGTTTTCTTTGTAAAAACGAAAGAAATTTTTGCAAAAAAATTATTATCAAAATTTACGAAATTTTCATTTACTTGATTTATCCATTTTGCTAATTTATAGCAAGAGTAGTTGGTATAAGAAACAACTGATCTTATTAGAATATTATTTTTAGTAAGTCCGTAAAGTTTAAGGGTGGAAGCATTCATAGAAAGAAGTGAAGATAATAAAAGTAAAATACAATAATACTGATGACAGACGAATTTTAGGCTAGATGAAAACAGCTCTATTGTTATACACGGCGGCTAGGTGATGTAATTCAATGCCAGCCAAGGTTTGTGTCCGTGGAGTAGTTGTTTTATCTAGCCTAATAATTATCTCAAAATTTGTCCCCACCAGAATCACGCAAAAAATTTGCTTGTGTACTGATTTTGAATAGGAATTTACCCTTTAACGCATTCACTAATTTCTTGTTTCAAGATGTCATTACGGCTTTATTTAACTCGTAAAAAAATAAATTCCAATTCTAAGATATTCGACAATTTTAGGGAATTCTGTTATGACAGAAGCAATGATACTAAATCAATCACACCCGACAGTCACCTTTTCCACCCACCGGAGAAGAAAATTGTTTTATAAATAGAAAACGTCAGAAAAATTAAAATAGAAATGTATTTAAACAAGTATTGTAATTCTAGCACCAGAACATTTAAATTACTTTGAGACAATCAAAGACGTGACTTAATGCCACTCTTTTGAAAAATCAAATTTCACTGAATTTATTCAAGCTACGGCTGATATTTGAATTTGTGAGTCAATCAGAGACTCGTCTCGAAAGCTTCATTAGGACCGCTTCTCGATGTCAGATCGGTGTTTGCCAAACCGGAATAACTAATTAAGTCATGATATAAACAACATCTGCTCTTGTAATTATCCTAATCGTTGTCAAACACACTTTCCAATATTTCCACCTAATCTAAACTGTATCACTTTTTACAAAGCTTATCTCTTACGTAAAACTTCCAAAATGTCAACCGGTTATTTTGGCACAATTTTCGCTCGTTTTAATTACTTACGTTTCCGTAATTAATTAAGGACCCTTCGATTTAGTTCGGAAAATTTCAATGAATATTTAATACACTGTCATGGTCGAAACGTTTTGTTCCTTTCTAATAATTTTCATAAATTCGCGAATAATGAATAGAAAGTGCCGATAAAGTGGTGACTAACAGAAGAAGATTAAAGTGTTCAGTACTCTTATCGATAGGTTTTTACCAAGACAAGAGGACCCTTTCACTATTATCTTGTGTCGCCCAGGATGTTATAAAATGTACTCTTTTATTACATTACATCACAACTTTCTTCCTTGTAATAGCATCGAAAGTGCGTAATGACAAAAATACCTTTCATGAAATCATATTCCATTCAAATTTTTGCAAAAATTAATAAAACATTAATTTAGTGAAATTTCCGCTTGCATTCTTCGAGCCGACATTGAGCATTACTTACTGCTCTAATTGCAAAATTTTAATTACAATCATTTAAAGGGACACCGATTGCTCCAACACTGTGGATAATTATCAAGCAGCAACTTTTCTTTATGTTGAAAATTCAGGACGTGTTACTTATAGAAAGTGAGTTTTTTGATAAATTCAATCATTCAATGTTATTGCCAAGTTACTGCATTTACATTTCCTGGTTACGGCTAATTAAAGTAATTGTAAAGGAATAAATTACACCTTTAAATAGTCGCACGCGCTCCTATAGTCACATTTTCACTCAAATTGAATATTTTTAGTTAGTAATTTGGGTACGCGTCGTCTTTCACTTAGTGAAATGCGTCGTTATGCATGACTTTCGTAATTAATTGTGGACAAATTTTATGTATTCAGAACATGATTTGATTTTTTTTCTGACACGACAAACAGAACGAATTGCACAAGAAGAAAAGATCTGAAATATTATCGGCTTCTCTCTAATAGGAAGAATTTTAAAGATTCTAATTTATTATGGAAATTAAGATTAATTTATTAATGTACACTTTCTTCAAGAGAAAAGCTAAAAATTAACGAAGAGTGCGAATCTTCATTTTAGTACTCAAATGACGTGTTTTATCGCCGAATTTCTTTTTACACTCAATTAAACTAATTTCGTCCATTTATTAAAATTTCAAATTTTTGTAATACTCACCAAATCACTAGAAAATATTTCTAATTGTGAAAATTAAAATAATTAATCATTTTTTTGGTCTAATTCTAGTAAATTATATCATGCCAATTTGGTAGCATTTTTTAGAATGTAATAAATCATTGTAACAGTAGATACTCAATCATTTTTTTTTATGTTGGCTTCAGTGACACATACCAAACTTATTAGAATAATTTATGTAATCATTAAATAATAATAAGAATAGCAAAATTAAACAAATGCAAAATTTCCCAAAAGTTTCTAATTCTGTGAGAAAATGCCAAATTTGTGTTTCACGCTCATTTTTGCCAATTTGACAAAATCAAAATTATATAACAGACGCATATATGTAACAAACAATTCTCAACATTATATAGATATAATAAGCTATTATTTTTTCTAATTGTTTCTAAAACCTGAAAATAGTGAAAGAAGTTAATTATATATTTGATAACTTATAGTCTTGTTTTGTAATAAAAAAATACCGACAATTTATCATTTTATAATCTATTAAATGACTTTTATTTTGTTTTATTACATTCTCACTGGCTACGTTTTCAGTTCAAACCAGAAGCTTTAAAATTTTAGTAAAGAAACCTATAAAAATCAGTGGAAAAGTTTTCGAAAAGAAAAAACCCTAACTTTCTTTGACAGTTATTTTATTTTTACAAGTTTTCCAGCTTGTAACACTGACAATTGTTTCCTTAATAAAAAGCATGAGAAACTTAACAAAAACAATAACTTCCAGCTTCAACATCGATTTGTTGAACTCAATTAATGTAAACACTTGAGTTTATCTCATATAGCAGGTGATTCAAAAGTGTAGAACATGATTTTAACCTGAAATGCATCAAAAAAGTCTTATCTCTTTATACTATACCACAATAAAATATATATTTAGTCGTAATACCGAAATTCTGCTACATATTCTCAATCTTTGGTGCAGTTAAACCCCTTATTTTGGCTGCTTTGGAAGTTATTACAGCACAAGTGCTTTAATAATATCATCGCACCGATTTTTTAGGTAAAAATAATGTGCAGATTAGAAAAAGTAATGAGTATATAAAAATAATGAGTATATATAATATAAAAATGTTTTAAAAATTATCATATTACTACTTAAATTCGTGTCACAAAATTGACTTTATGAAACGCGTTCTTTAAGATACTATATCTTCACTTCCAGAATTATCGAATTTCTAAAAAAAATATTTTCTATTCTGTAGGTCATTCTTTAGGCATATCTCTTCCTCTTTCGCTTCATGAGAGAAAATCATCAATCATCCTTATAAAGTTTTTCTAGATTCTTCTTTTTCATCTCAAGTCCTTCCGAACTTTTTTTTAATCGTATTTTCTTGTTCTTTTTCTTCTGAACATTGTTTTGCAAGTTGTTTTAGAAAATTTTTATATTCTTATAGAATCCAAATTTTCTTTTTCATTTAGATAAAATTTTACTTGTCCTTTTCCTTCAATCATCAATGTAAAAATTTCACTAGAAATTTATTTTATTTTTCAGAATCTTTCTTTGTGGTTTTAGACGTGTTCTTTCATATTTTTCCTTCTCTTTCAGTCACCGTTATTCAAGTATTTCTGAAGCAAACTTCTTTTGCTCTTGTATTTTCTTTATAAACACGTTAAAAATTCCAAGAGAATAAATGGTTGGCTCAGATACAAATCTCACCATCGAAGCCAACCTTGGTATAAAGAACACAGTATAAAAAGTACAGTTAAAAAAACATTAATGCTATTATAATTTCTCGTAACAAATCTTGCCCTGCCAAATGTTCTTGCTACTGGTTTAAAGTAGTTTTGTTCGATTAATACTTCCAAGTACAGAATTTCCTGAAAGAATTGTTTGCTTTAATAAAGACGCTTTAGGAAGGTTTAATCCGGTCCTTCTTTCAGTAAACTAATTATAAATTGCTAAATCAGAATGTCACTTATATTTTGTAATAACTTATAATAAAATTGATAACTTAATTTTATTATGTAAGTTTTGTTTTGTATTATATACATTTTTTTTGTTTTTATTATTGACAATTAATTTACTTTTACTTTATTTATTTTATATTTTATTAAACAATTTACTAGAAGAAACAATCAAATAAATATTTACGTCTGCATTATAGTTGATACTCTCCCACTTCGAATCCTCATGCACTCATATTTCAACAAACTTCGCCGCCATCTTGATTTCAAAGTTAAAATAAATTTTTAATATTCTGTGAAAATAAAATTGATGATTTAGCCAGTTTAGCCTTTAATTCAAAATCCACGTAGCTCTAGAAACTCCTTACAGAGCCACAGAAGACGATTCTACAAGCAACAAAACTAAAAGACACATAAAGACTCGCCGGAACTCAAGGTAAACACCAAAATCACTATATTTGGGTTTTAACTCCGAGAAAGAAGTCAAAGATAGGTTTCAACGCTAGTAAAAAATCCCTAATACAAGTATTATTTAGAAAACACAAGCATAAAGCTAAAATTTTATTTTGGTTCTTAAATAATTTATTTTATTCACTTGAAACCTCCAAAACAATTTATCTCTTTCACCTTTTGTCCAAAAAAAGACGCTATCGATGCTATCTAGCTTTAACCACCTTGTAGTTCGGTCAAAAACGGCGATAATTCAAAAATTTCGTTATTCAGCACTTCAAAATATGCTCGAAATTTTTCACGACGTGTTTGGGATGCAATGTTGGTAATATATTTAGATATTTTATAGTTTTCACCAAGAGTCCCGGTTGCTTGCTTCTAACGCCACTAGCACAAAAGAAATCCCAAAATAGTAATAAGAGTAGTTGAATTTCAAGACTTAAAAGTTTGTAGTACAAATGTAGCTTGTATTTGGATATTCCGTCTATTTCGTCATGATATAACGCAAGCCGTGCAGTTTCTGCAGTACTAAATGTCACACAGTTTTATAAAAATCAAAAAAAAAGTTGTTATTAAGCAATTTTTAAAATCTCGGAAGAGTAAAAGACAAAAAATAAAAAGAAAAACTCAAAATTTGAATTTTTATGAAAGAGATAAGACAAGGGCTAAAAAGGATTTTACATCAATGTTAAAACGTCTAACGATTAAACTTGACAACACACAAGAAGTGAAGGCACCTAAAATACATGAAAAATCTGTTCCACAAATAGAAACGTCATAACAACGAGATTTTTAAATAAGCAAAGTTTATACAAAGCTCTGTTAAACCTAAAATAGTCATTGTTGAATTTATGGAAAATCATTTTTAATTATATTTTTTATATTCTACATCTTTTGTTAGTGTGACTTGGCCCCCATAAATTCAACAATGGCTATTATTCGCTTATTTCAATTTTTTTTTATAAAATTAGCCTACTTAAAAATGCCTCGACTGTTCCTATGCAAATTTAAAATCTCTTTTAATTCAGTAGATCGGCAAAAATAGACTAAATAAAGATAGAAAAGGAATACAAAAAATTAAAATTCATTGAATTAAGTAAAATGTAGCCTTCATACTTCTTTTATTTTGTCCTGAAATCTCTGTGTCTTCCCTCTTGATCGGTCGCCTCTCCCAATTATATCTCGATTACGTTATCTGTGAAATCTCAATCCGGGCACCCCCGTAATCACCCCAATCCTAATTACCCGCCATCAAAGATAACTTGTTTACCTATTGAGATCAATACGTGTCCACTCTCCGAAGAGGTCTTTCAGATATCCGACTCCCTAGAAAATTGCTTTCCATGTAACCTCATCATCATATTACCCTGTCGAGTCTTTTAATTGCTTCAACACCTCCGAAACCCAATCAGAGAACTGATTTCAGATTCATTTCACAACCTCCAATCGAATCTGTCTGGCAATTTAGTTCCGTTTTCTGTAAGGGAAGGTCAAAGGTTTGAATCGATAGAATGTAACCAAATAAAAGACAGTTGTTCGAATTGCGTAACACTAATGGCACCCCTGATGAAGACTTCAAGGGAAAGTGAATGCCCCACCACCTCCGGTGTGGATACTGCAAGGAATTGGACAAGACACGCGACCGGAGTGAAACCGGAGACTATCTCCATAGAGTACTCTAGTTCTTGTAGAACACTTCTTCAGTGCGGTCAGTCGTACTCTAACGGTGTGTTCTCGTTGTGCTTTACGAGTGTTGTAGTTGGATGTGAGTACCGGAATTAAAAAAAACAGTGAAATTTTTTTTAATGTAGGAAACCTATTAACGCATTCTTGATCTAATTAAACAAATGTACAGCTTCTCTAGGAAGTAAGATATTCAATTAAGGAAATATAATCAGCAAAAAATTTGTTTATTAATATTTTCTCACGACTTAACTTTACTTTCCATTTGATAGTGAATTAAATGTTATCTGATTTTATGCAGCAGAATAAATATTATGACGTGACCACTAAATGAATTCATAAATTCATGACTTGACCCTACCAAAAACAATTTCTGGTTTTATCACTCTAGCGAATCTGAAATGACACTTAATCGAATATATATATTCGTTTTTAGGAACTTTTATTTTTTAGAAATCAAAAACTGTTAAAAAATTTGTGTTTAAAAACAACTCTCTAAAATGATAAAAAAAAACCATTTCCGTTGCTCGTTTACAAATGAGCTTCATTGCCGCACTCGAAAGAGTTTGTTAAACACCTCTTTAAGCGATCTTTTTTTTTTGTAAACTGTCATCAAGTTTGGAGTTGAGGTTTTGACGATCAACAAAAAAATGAATTAAACGTAATTCTGAAAATAATTTAAATTACAAATAAAATTGCAAAAATGCAAGAAATTAGTCACAACGCGGTAAAACTGAAGTTAGGTAGACCTAATTATCTTTAATATTTTTTATATTTGTCAATTTGAGTATGAATTGTCATCAAATTTTTGAATAAAGTTTCTTCAGTTTAGTATGGTACGATCAACGGAAAAATATTGTAACCAACTCTTTTGTAATTAAGTGATTATTCTTCACTTCTGTTAACGTATCTCTATTATAATCGCTATCATTAATACCTTGTTGGTTAGCTAAATCGGGTAAATTTTTTTGTGATAGTTTTATACGAAATATCATTTTGGCAAAATAACGAGCTTTAAATTTTTTAACTTATTTACAGTTATAATTTACGGCAATATTGTTCATCACTGTCGGCCTTAAAGATCTTAATTTACATACGTTGGTTGCACTGCATTATAGAGTACTTTAGTTTTTCAGATAAATATTTTTTTGTCTCAGTACTCTCAGTTATCGGTTTGAAATCGGCCATTTTGACTCTATCATAACAACCGTAACATTACTGTCATCATTCAAGTCGAGGTAATGGTTGTCAAATCTTCGTTTCCATGGAAAATTAAAAGAATTCTGGGCTGTGATTGGTTGTTGCCATAGAAAAGTATTAAAATTGGCGATACTACCCTATTAACTACACCTGAAATCAGCCTATTAAACTTCTGTTTCAATTTTTACTCTGTTGAAATTTTTTTATATTTTTTTAATTACTTCGGGCGTAAAAAAATTAAAAAAACAATGTAGATTTTTCGTAATATATCGTTTGCAATTCACACTTCCTATGACTTTACAAAATTTAAACATTGTGTTACATAAACTCGGTTCAAGTTAGATCAGTCCACTTGATAATTTGATAAAAAATAAAGTTGGTCAAACTGTTTAGGATTTTTTTAAACATGATTGGCAGCTCCGTATGTATGGCTCCTTTGATTTGAAATTTGACAAGCATATAATGTGCAATTATTTCGTTAAACATTATAATAATAACTCGAATGTTATTGTTACAAAAGTAAAAAAAAAGTAGTTAAATTCTGTAACGAATTTCAACATCTTATCTCTCAGAATCTACTCCAATTGTCAATTACATTTTGACTGCCACAATTTGACGTTTTTTGACAGATTAGACACATTCTGAGTGACAGTATACTCAATTAATTCTACAAGTGATGACGTTATAACGGTCATACCTTATTGAATTCAACATTTTGGAGCGTTTGTTTCACTTCAATTAACTTCAATTAAAGCAAATAAACGAATTTGCTGGAATACAAATACCGAAAACAAAGGGTTTTAGCACTTTTTATATACCTTCTTGATTTGTTTGGAACGCAAAGAAATTTTACGTCACACTTGTAGAATGAATTCGAATATTCAATTCACAGACTTATCAAACCAATTACACTAAACTAACTAACTACAATAACTTAAACACTAACTAACTTAGTTAGTTGTAAAACTGTGGTTTGTTAGGCGAACTAATTTAAAAAAATAATTAAATGTTCCTCATTTAACGACCAAAATTTGAGTAAAATGACGTTACAATCTACATTCTTTCATTTTATAACAGAATTTTGTTTATAAACCTACGTACAATTGGCGACAAAAAAACTGAACTAGAACCTGCATTTTCTTGCAAACCGGAACCGAAAACCGAACCCAGATTTTATTTTAATTTTTTTAGATTACCGAATCAGAGTTAAATATTTTTCAATGATCTAGAAACGGAACCCTAAGAGAACCGGTATTTTATTTCGGTGCAGCCAGCAGCTGCCTGCAGTACACAGTGAGTCACAGTCACCAGATATAGAATAATAATGACTGTGTTTACCATAGATCATCTATAACCAGACTAAAACTGAAAACCGGAATCCGTACTCTCTTTTATTTTTTTTTAATTATTGGTCCAGAATCGAAATTCTCTCATCCATCTAGAACCAGAACCGTAACGGAACCAATATATTTTACTCATTTAGAAACGAAATGCGAACAGAAACTTTATTTCATTTAGGGTTCGAATTCCTGATAAAAAACCGTTTAAGCCACTAGTGAGATAATAGTTATTTATTCAATGAGTTCCTGTGTCCATTAGACACATTACTACACCGAATGGGGTGATTAAAACACGAGCAAAGCGAGTGTTTTAAAGCTCACGAGGTAAACTAATGTGCTCAATTTACACAGGAACGAAGTGAATACAAAACATTATTACACGAACCGAGACAAAAAAGTCACAAAAATCTCAAAATGGCCAAAAAATTATTCAACGTTTAATTTGACAAATTTTTTAGAACTGTCAAATTGACATTACACTAGAAAAAAATTTAAAATTTTCATTATTACACATTTGACTGAAATAAAAGCTTTTTAAGACCTACTACCATGGCACAAGTCACTCAAATTTGTTTTTGAACAATTATCAAAAAAACAAAGTAGAATTTTAACTATTTTTTTAGTGGGAAAACCTCTTTCTTTTGTGTTTCGCCTTGTTTTTCTACTATTGACATTGTCATTTGAAATGTCATCAGAACGTGACACAATGCTTAATTTTTAATAAAATTAATTTAAGTCAAATTTATTTTTAATTTTTTTAAGATTTAGTGACTGTTTTAAATTGCTTGATAAGGTTTTGTGCATTAGTTCGTGTGCTGGAGCCCCATTCCACTGAAAAAACAATAAGCCACTCGCCACTTCGTAGCTCTAAAAGTTAATAGTTGTAATAGCACTTTTATAGTCTAAATAAATTATAAACTTGACTATTTTTAAATATTCTTATTTAAAACCTAAAAAATGTTCGTAAGAACCTGAAAGTTTCGAGACAAAATAACACCGTTGGCAATCCTAGAGGTTAATATTAATTTATAGCTTTATAAACAGACTTCAATCTCTCCCGGTTTAAGAACAGGTTCTCAAATTCGTAATCTAGAAATTTAATGAAATACTAATTAGAATATTTAGTATATTATTATAATTTTTAGTGTACCAAATTCGTAGTTATTTCTGTTGGACGTGAATGAACTTTAGTTCTCTCTCCTATTTTGTTGTTTTCAAATTTATGTTGGCAATAAAATTTATAATTGAGGTTATTTCATAAGTAATGTACAAGTTTAAGTATTTTTGTTGTACAGCTTACTCAAAATGAGCTTCTTAATCCTAATTTATACACGGAGTGAATGCATTTTTTGACGTTTATATTCATTCTTGCAGCTACATTGAATAGAAAAAAAAATTGTAATTTACCACATATTTTGAAATTTTGAATAGGGCAATTTAGAATATTTAATTACGAATACATTTATAGCAATTTCGAAAGTGTGTTTATGCCCACCTAAATTGTTAATTTTTTTGGTCGTGTTGTATTTTAAATAAGTTTCTAGGCCTTCACGATTAGAAGAGAAAAGCCTCGTCTATTCGGATTGAAAAATAATGAAGATGGATTTCTGGAAATAGTTTCACTTTCATTAGTGAGAGTCGGGAGTCCCTGTAATAATAGCAATTGATTGAAATTTTGTTCGGTCATGTAAATTCATCGTTATTGCAAGTTCAAGCAAACTGACTATTAGAGGAAGCAGTGCGTGACGACTTTATTTTGTTTATTTTTCACATCATTGTCTGTAAAAAACTTTTCTATTTTGATGTAAGCGAGAAGCTATTAAAACTGTCGAAAATAATCTCGCGTTCTATGCAACAATTGACTATATTGATTTATGAGGCTTGCAAATAAAGCTCGGTCTATAGTATGTTCCTGGATGGACTTTAAAAGAGGAAAAAAATTTCGCTAATTTTAACAGTATTTATGCTACAATGATGACTTTACAACAAAGAATACAACAAAAATACTTCGAACGTTTCAAATTCCTTAAAACGGGTTCGGTTTTAAACATTAAAAAGTCAAAGAAGTTGTTCAATGAAGACGATGCTGCTTCAGTTCTTGCCGCTCATTGCGCAAGAGAAGCTCCTATGTTGTCTTTAAGAAAAAGGGCAATACAAAATGGGATAAGTAAATCTCACTTACAAATCAATCAAAGATAAAAAAATTTCCTCTTTTAAAGATCTCGATCCGGGAACATACTGTATAATAGAAATTTCTTTTATAGCGAATATTTCACTGGTGACATAACACGTCGATCCAATCCAAGCCGGTGAATGCTTTCGTTTAAACAAAATCAATTCAAATGAATAAAAGACTTTCATTTTTCACATGAGTGTCTGTTGTTTCTCGCAGCTGGCGGCGTTATAAACGCCAAAGTGTATTAATAAAATTTGTAAATTAATCGAGTAGAGGTCCACGAAAGTAAAAGTGGAATTGCAGGCTTAAATTTTCCCTCGAAATATCTGATAATTATCTGCAGTCTAGTTCGCGCGAAGTGAAACACGAAATAAATATCGCTAAATTTTATTGAAAATTTCCATCAGAGAGAGATGAAACACGCTCCTGAAAGTAGGGCCGCTTTTGGAAATCACCTTAATTGCATAACACCATCTCGTGAAGGTTGTTTTTCATTGTCAAGGTGTGCTTTTTATTGTTTTAACGCCTCGAAGTTGGCACTTTCTCTTCAATTTCAGGTGGCAAAACGTTCATTGTTATGATATTGACAAAGAGTAAATGTCTAATTATCATAATAAGAAACCTTGGAATAGAAAAACTCGATCCTTCCTGATTTGCATCGAAGAATGCACTTGAGACGCAATTATGCAATTCAAGTGCACCATTATCTTGCGTTCACTTAGATCGGCATTGTTCTCTCATGAATTAATCTCTTCATATCCTTATTATCTTTTCGAAATATGCGCTCTTTTTTTCTTCATGTAACACTATTCTTACAAAATTGCAAATTGTGCAAATTTACTATTGTGAACAAATTTTCTCAAGAAAAATGCACTCAGCTGGGTTTTATGCCGATTAGTGGTGCGTTTTTTCCCCTTGCACAATAACATTTCTAAATACTTTCTATTATAGGTAATCAGCTTAAATAAAAATTATTTATGCAATATACCTACAGGTGTAGGTAAGTGAGCTCTTAAATGGTTGAGATATTTTATAATTGACGAGCGGTGAGCTGAAGAGGAGGAAAAAACTGAACTGAATAAAAAGAAGTGAAAATCAAGGACGAAATTTGCAATTAACATTTCGAAAAAAAAAATTATAATTACTAAAACTACATGTTTAATATGTGATACAATTACTTATTTAATTAAGATCATAATATCGAGCAATCCAAAAGACGTAGTCTCAGTCAGAGAGAGGTAAATTTAGTGGTCATGTCTAAGATTTTTAAATTTCCATTTTTTTCAAATTTGGTTCGCCTTTTTTTTCTTTTGTTATAACAAATTTTAAACATACTTTTATGTCCCTGATACTAAATAGTAGTTATTTATGTATCAAGGGAATTATAAGGGTTTTAATGACCGAGGGCAAGAAGCTTATAAACCCGAGGGCCGACAGGCTCGAGGGATTATAAGTTGCCCAAGGTCATTAACATCCTGATAATTCACTTGATTAATAAATAATTTTATTTTCTACTAAGTGACCGGTTTATTTTTAAAATATTATCGAATTTTCATTCCTTTAAATTACATGATTTAAACCAAAAATCCTGCAGTACTAGTACAAAAAATTTCTGGTAAAAAAAGGTTTGAAATCCGTTCTTATTTTACAATAAATTTCTACAGCGTACATATCTCAAAAACCACCAATATTTAAATAGGTAAATTTGGGTATTTAGCGAAAACATTTTGTTAAATTTTCAAAATTTAATCTCAAACTGTTTACGAAATAAAAAATACAGCAGGGTGGATCAAATGTATGGAACGGGCCGTTTTTTGGCTAAACTATAGAGAATTTTGAAAAAACAAAATATAGGCATTAAATGGGCTAGGAAGGTGCTATCTGAAACAATGTTTAAAAAAATTTTATTTATTTAAATTTTTAAGATAACTATAGCAACAAAGTAATAAAAAATTAAGAAAAAACACAATAATTATTATTGTTAAATTATTAATTATTTATATAAATTATTTTTTTGTAACTTTTTTAAAAAACTGTTATTAGCTTTTTAACATGCGTAACTTGAATTAACCAAAAATTTTGTAGATTTAGCGAAAATCAACGATGATATGTAGTAATGTTTATTTTTTTTATTGAAAATATATAAAGTTAATATTAAAACAATTAACACAGCAACGTTTCTTTTAAAAAGCTTGTTTTTAAAAAAAATCAGGAATAAATTTCACAAAAAAAAACAAAAATTTTGTTATAGTTATCTTAAAAATTTAATCAAATAAAAAAATTTTTAAACATTGTCTCAGATAGCACCTTCCTAGCCATTTAATGCCTATATTTTGTTTCTTCAAAATTCTTTATAGTTTGGTCAAAAAACAGCCCGTTTCATACATTTGGTCCACCCTGTATATAAAAATACATGCAGAAATTTCACCTGATGATAAAATTTGTGCACACATTTCAATAATACCCAGTATATCAAAAAATTTGGTTTAATACAACTTAGTTCGTACAAAAACATCTTTTAACGAGGACTATCACCACCAAAAAAAAATTTCTGTATAATATTTGATAGAGCACCCTGTATCTGAACCATTCCATTTCAAATCAAGCTACCAGATATCGGAGATCGTCCCCATCTTATGGAAATCTAATGACCACTCAAATCGGGATTTTTTTATATCAATCGATAGCTCTTGAAATAAGGAATAATTGGTATCATTGCGCCAACTTTGTAGGTCATCAAATAAAGTACGTATTGAAGATTAAAAAATTAAAAACGGCAATACAAAATGCATTGGCAAGAGTGAAAGCCAGTGAGGTCAAACAAATTGAGAGCTCGGAATGTTTGGAAGTCTATAAATTATCAAAGCTTGGTTTGGACCCTAATAATATCGTACTTTTAACAATAGGCTTAACGTCATGGGAGGGTGCAATACGGTTTGGGACATTTCAGATAATATTGAGAAAAGAATGTAAATACCAAGAAATATCTATTTAGCCGGTTTCTGACCTAAGGCCCAAGCACCGATTTAATCCTTATAAATAACAAGTGAGAGTTTTATAAACTCAGTGACAGAAGTTATTTAAACTTTAAATTAATCTAGCCACTTTAATTGAAGAAATACAAAGTTAACGCAATGATACCAATTGCTCCTTCTTTCAAGAGCTATCGATTGATATAAAAAAATCTCGATTTGAGTGGTCATTAGATTTCCATAAGATGGGAACGATCTGCGATTTTTTTGAAATTTTCTACTATTTTATTACTTACCAAATTTTTTTTATAAGGTGATATAATATACAGGGTGAGTCTGCTAAAAGTGTTTCTTAACTTTTCTCAAAAACTGGTTATCCTATCAATTTCAAAGTTTGGCATTAAAAACTTTGTTTTTTGCACTACACAGGTGAATTTTTTCAGAATTTTTCTAATATTCTTTCTAATTAATATTAATTAATTTGTTTAAAAAAATCTAAATATTTCCAATTTGTAACATTATTCTAAAAGAAAAGATTTCAAAATATTATTTTGTGCAAAAAATATTTAAAAAAAATGTAGATAACCCCAAAAAATAATAACATTTATTTGATTCCTGAGACGCGTTTTGGTGCAGCACTGCCAAGCTGAATCTGCCGTCTGCAGTAACTCGACAATACCTACCCCTCTAGAGTCCGATTGTCGAACAGGTATAGTAATAAAACCGCCCAATTTTGCCCGGGACATTTGAATAGTAGCTTGCAATTGGCTGTTTTGAAAACTAGTGTTTTGGTATTACCAAGATCCCACCCACCCTCTTAGAAAAAAATGGCGTATTTAAGTTTGAAATTTTATATTTTTTCGAGTAATCTACATTTTTTTAAAAATATTTTTTGCACAAAATAATACTTTAACATCTTTTCTTTTAGAATAATGTTAAAAATTAAAAATATTTAGATTTTTTTAAAGAAATTTATTATTATTAATTAGAAGGAATATTAAAAAAATTCTGAAAAAATTCACCTGTGTAGTGCAAAAAACAAAGTTTTTAATGCCAAACTTTAAAGTTGATGTGATAACTAGTTTTTGAGAAAAGTTAAGAAACACTTTTAGCAGACTCACCCTGTATAGGGTGATTTAAAGGTAGAGAGCAAAATTTAAACCTAACACACAGACAGCATCACAAATAATAAAAATATGCAAAAAAATTGCCTTATCGTGAGTGATAACAAAATGACGAGCTTTTAAAATTATAAAAAAAATAAAAAACATTTTTTTTTTTGGAATATTTCGGAAACCACTTAACCGTTTATTTTGAAATTTGGTACACAGACAAAGTTTAATGTTCTCTTTTTCCGCTAAATTCAGCCAAATCCTCTCAACCTCCAGTTGAGTAGTTTCGTTGCACATTTTTGTTAAAAATTCAATTTTTTTCTTTATTACTCTGTTTTTCATTACAAAAATGAATCTGCCAATTAATTTTGGATAAAAAAATAAGAACGCAAAATTCCGCTAAAATGTACTAATTTTGAAAAATTTTCGTTTAAAAAATAAATACAAATTTGAATTTCCAAATATGGCTCCTAAACGGTGCAACTTAAGATAGAGGTAAGTTGTGTTAAATAGGTTTACCTTAACCTAAAGAATCTGTGGTTTTATATCCACATTTTTTGTTTTATGTTTTATAATGACTAATTTTTAGGTTACAGTTTTGTTATCAGTTGAGATAAATCAAAATTTTTTTTGCAGATTTCACTCATTTGAGATCCTGTATTTCTGGTTAAAATAATGCTTCACACTTTTGAATCACCTGGTATATAATAACCGTGTAATATATGTATAACTATTAACACATAGTTCGTTTTTCTTTTTAATGCGGTTGTCTGTCTCTGTTCAACACATTATCTACATATAGATAAGGTGTTAAAAAGAGACAGACAAGCGCATTAAAAAGAAAAACAAACTACACTTATTTTTAGAAACAACTGTCGCCTTTGGTTCCCAAATTATATATATTTTATATATTTTTTTAAATTCCAAAAACACTTTTTCAAAAATATTTTATATTAATTTGGGAGTCCAAAGTGACAGTTTTTACATACTTCGTTTTTTAATACGTATATACAGGTTGTCCTAAAATCCGCAAACCATTTTATGATACGTTTGGTTTTGGTTTTGATTTTCAATAATTTAAATTAAATTTTCAACTGAAAACTGCAAGAAAAATAAAACTCACACATAGTTCTAAAAGTTAAATTACCAAAATTATTAATTATAAAAATTGTTTTTGGAACTCTTGATTTAATACTAATTTTAAATCTAAGGTTTGTCCTGGGGAATCTGCAGATTTCAGGTTGTAGTAATAGTAACACTCGACAAGATAATTCCTGTCAGTAGCGTAGTCAAAAATTGTGTTGATATAAAATAAATAACAAACATTCTTTGAATAGTCGACTCGAATAAGAAACAATTAAAACTAAATTAATATTTCACAGATAAAAAAACTTTAATTTTAATTTAATTTTACGTTGATTGCATTGCGTTACAGGAATTATAGCATTTTTCAGTTGCCGGTCTGATAATCTACATTTTAAAATTTTTGAGAAGTATCTTACTTTGTCCAGGATTGTTGATAAACTAGAACTAATGCACAATTCAATGTTAACAGTCCACAATTTATCTAGCTCAATTTCACTCATAATATCATCAACAATAATCAGTAGTTTAATTATAATTGATTATAGACCACAACGACATAAATAAGCGGTTGCTTCAAAATTGTTATAACCGGTTTTTACTGCAATACAATACATACAAGAGTCGGGTTAGCACTGTAACCTTATTTTAGTCATCTTAGTTAAACACTAAGTACAATTAACTCCACTAAATATGGCTAGCAAGCCGACTCAGATTATCTGGAATCTAGAATACTCACAATTTTACCTTTTAGACAGACCATGGTGAAAAAAAAATTGTCTCACAATGTGAGCTTGGATACTTTCAGAAACAAAAATATTCTTAATTCTGAGATTATTATCAGAAACTATATTGCCTATACTCTAGAGTATGTTTTCTTATTTTTCTATAAATAGATTTTGTTAAATCCTTATTGTCTTTTTTAAATTCCAGGATGTCCTTTATTTTCAATTAACTCTCCGTCAAAGAACACATCAGAGTCCCCGAAAATGTCGAAATCAATTTATTTGTTGTTGGTATTGGTTTTCACATCGGAAGCCGTCCAAATCGAAAGCTGGCATCCCGTCTCTCACCCGGACCTTTACGACGGAATCAAAACCTTTCATACATCACATCCCACGGGTTACTCAAGCCACACTTTCCACCAATCAGGTCCACCATCATCCTTACACGCCTCCTCTAATCAATGCGAACTCTATAAAGTCGGCTTTCTGCAAGACCTCTATTTTCAATATATTCAATACAAAACCCACATCCCGGAAATGAAAGAATTCACTTTATGTTTCTGGACGAAATTCGCCAATCACAGCAACGACCATCCGATTTTTTCCTACGCAGGCAAGTTTTTAAAACAATCGAAAGTTCGCTAATTTCACTTCACTTTCTTAAACTAATCTCTTTTTGATAATAACAGTGGACGGTCAACCTAAGGCGATCTATTCGTGGATTTCCAACACGGAGAGGTCGAGCTATTTCAGTTTAGCCGTCGAAGGACACACCTTCTACAGACTTAACTACCCTCTCAGACTCAACAAATGGTATCACACTTGCCAAAGTTGGAACGGCAAAACTGGAGAATGGCAAATTTGGGTCAACGCTGAACGTGTTGGACGAGGATTCCACAACAGAGTAAGTTAGATATTTTTTATAGTCAGAATGTAATAAATTATTACAGCTTGTGGGTCATGTAATACCCTCTGGGGGACTTGCAATCACTGGACAGCAACAAACTCAACTCGGTGGAGGCTTCCAAGAAGGCAAAGATGCTCCCAAAGGTTCTGGTGGAATGCTAGGTGAAATCACTTTGGTACAACTCTACAAAATAGCACTAACAGCTGGAAAAGCCCATCGGGATCATAAACATCATCACGCCCATCAATACGACCATAATGGAAATCAAATTACTACACCTTCTCCTGTTACACCACGTCCTCGTAATCAACTCCCCCAACATCCACTTCTAACAGGAGGACAAATAAATCCTATGCTTATGTTAAATTTTGCTGGAGGACAACAAGGACAAATTGTTCCAGGACAACAATATAGTGCCCAGTTAGTTAACGGCCAGTTTGTTAATAATTTAGTCTCGCAACAATTAGCAAGACAACAGTCTCAATTTGATAGTACACCACTAGTCAACAGTGGGTTAGTTAACCCAGCAAATGTCCAGTTTATTGACAGTTTTGACTCACATCAACTTTTCAAACGTGAAAATCCAGATAAAGAGTTGAAATTTGGTGATAAAATTATTGATAATAAGCAACATAAGAAGCGTGAGTTGTATTTAGGTGGGGGTACAATAATTGAAGATGGCTTCCCGTCAAGTATTGATCATAGTTTCTTGGATGGATTGGCTGGAATCGGTGAAAACGACCCGATTTTACAAGAACAAAAGCAAAATGATGATAGAGAACCAGCCGAGGCGGAAGTCAAAGCCGTCATGAATGTTTGTACCGGATGCGATGAGGAGCCATTCGGCAAAGCGCTGGTTTTCGGATGGAGAACAGTCCCGAAAAAGCTCTACTCGGGAGCATTCTATACACCGGCGGTGCCACAATGTAAAGCGTTCTAAATTCGACTGTTTTTTGTAAATAAATAACGAGATCACATCACCGCCATTGCTTGTTGATACAAGTCGTGTCATGTCTGAGAGGACTTGTTTTGTTAAGTTTTTAACACCGTCATTGATCGTTTAGAACTAGTATTTATGTTTTTGTAGATTTAACCGCAATAAAATAGAATTTTCATAAGTTTTTTTCTACTCACCTTACTTTTATGGATGTGTTGGTGTTGGTACTCTGAATCAAATTCAGGTTCAGAGAAGTAACTCGGGTCTTCGAAGTGTCCTACACCTCCGGCGATCCCAATACCGGCCATTGGGAGCCCTCCAGAGACGTCCGCTGACTCGAAAAGGCGTAACACAGAGCGATCCCTGATCTCCCGAAGA
Organism: Tribolium confusum; assembly: GCA_029207805.1. Lineage (NCBI taxonomy): Eukaryota > Metazoa > Arthropoda > Insecta > Coleoptera > Tenebrionidae > Tribolium > Tribolium confusum. The sequence continues at coordinate 8,445,753 of JALGAY010000004.1, forward strand.
TGCGATCTGGAAAAAATTATTAAAAACTGGCTGCAAACCGAGTTAGTTTACCTGAGATCTTCCAATTCGTAGAACATATCTTTAGATGAGTCGTGAATGTATATTTTAACATTGGGCGAGTCGAGATACTCCATCGTTAGTTGCTTTGGGAACGATCGGACGAAAAGCGCTTTGACTGTATCAATCGAAGTGATTTCATTCGGAAGAAGAGCTCGTTTAGTTTCGTTGCGATACTGGAGAAACACTAAACCTGCAAGAAAGCGGAAGTTGTCCCGATATACATATATTCATAATTTATAAACAAGCTCTACTACAAAATTTTTACCAAAAACTGTTAAATCAATAGCGGATTTTTTTGGTGTCAAAAGTAGAAGCAAGAAAGCGACTGTGACTTCACATTAAAGATAGTTTGTAGGTATATTCTGCTGTTTCATAATCGTTATTAACATCTGTTAATTTGTTATAAGTATTTAAGACTAAAAAATTTGTAGAGTTGAAGTTGTGTTTGTAGAGCAGACAGTGTTTAAACAGATGGCGCTTGCATCTCCGTCTATTTCGACAGCTGCTAACGCCAATGATAGAATTTGCGTGTACAGCAGAAATCACATAGATCACAGAGTAATCTGGTTAAAAAAAATAATGTTAATAATCAATTTCCCTTTACGATAGAAAAACAAAGAAAAAAGAGAGCACTAGACTGTAAAAAATTAAAGAAAATCGTAGGGTAATTAGAGAAGATCGTAGGGGGAATTAGAGGAAATCGTATAAACATTAAAAAATTTAAACACATTCTAAATAAAATAGGAAGAAAACTAGAAAAAATCATAAATAAATAAAAAAATAAAGATGTTGATTATAAATAATAAAATTAGGAGGACCAAAGTAGACTAGTCGAGATGAACAAGTACCTAAGTTCTTTAAAGTACTTAATGGTACAGAAAGTGTAAATTTTAGAAATTAATGTCACTTTATTCTCGTGCTTACCAGAAGCCTGATCTTGACTCCGTACAAGTAAATAATTTTAGTTGCCGAATATTGTAACTTATCAAGAACAAATCCCTGGCGATTATTCAAAGCAATAGAAGTGTTAAGTTGTTTAATTATGTAGCAGGTCATGTCACCTCTTCAAAAATGCTCTATTAGTTTTAATTTCTTAAGCAAAAAACTTTACGCAAACATTTTAAGAATTTTAATACAATTTTAAAACCGAAAGCAACAGTTTCATTATATTTTTTTTTAATAATTATCACAGAGCACATTTTCTTATGATAATTGTTTTTAATAATAAAAATGCGAATTTCAAAAATTTTAATACAATTTTGCAAGCGAAAACAATAGTTTTTTCCATTTTTTTTTTGGACATTGCAGAAATATTTTTTTTCTTATAATAAGTGTCATCTACGCCTCTTAAATTAAAAAATGTTGTCTAATAATGCATATTTTAAAAATTTTAACACTATTTTGAAATTAATGGCGACAGTTTCTTTCTTTCTTTTTTAAATAAATATCGCAGAAACATTTTATTTTAATAATTGTCAACTAAAGCTCCTATTTTTTTAAAATTATTGTCCAAAAATGCACATTTTAGAAATTGTAATCCAATTTTGAAATTAAAAGGGACAATTTCTTTCCTATTTTTTAAAATTATTGTCCAAAAATGCACATTTTAGAAATTGTAATCTAATTTTGAAATTAAACTTTATATTTCTTTTTTAAATTAATATCGTAGAAACAGTTTCTTTTAATAATTGTCACCTGCGTCTCTTAACTTTTTTTTAAATGTTATTGTCCAAAAAAGCATATTTTAAGATTTCTAATTCAGCTTTTAAATCAAAGACGACAGTTTCTTTCTATTTTTTTAGAATAGATATGGCAAAAACAATTTTTTTTACAATCAGGTATATTGTAAAAAAATTGTCATTTACGACACTTATTTTTTTTAGATGTTTATTAATACATATTTTAAAATTTTTATTACAATTTTGAAATCGAAAGCGACAGTTTCATTTTATCTATTTTTAAAATAAATATCGCAGACATTTTATTTTAATACTTGTTATCTGCATCTCTTCAATTTTTTTAATGTTATTATCCAAAAATGCATGTTTTTGTTAATTAAATCGGTTAACAACCGATTAATCAGTTTTCGGTTAACAGCGATTTTGCATAAAACCCAAAACCGTAAAATATGATTTTTTGAAAACCGGTTTTAAAACCGCTTCAAAATCGGTTTTTAAAACAACGTTAAAACCGGTTAAAACGGTTAAAACCGTTAAAACAGTTCAATAAACCGATTTTTAAACGGTTTTTTAAACCGGTTTAGTCAAAAAATCGAAGTAATCGGTTTTTTCAAAAACCGTTTTTGCCTCAAATCGGTTATTCGGTTTTGATTTTTTATCGGTTTTGCCAGCACTATTTTAAATTGTTTTTAGGACTCTTATTAGTCCAAAGGCATATTTTAAAATTTCTAATACAATTTTGAAACGGAAGTTGTCGCCTGCGGCACTCAAGTTGTTTTTAAAAATTTTATTGGCCAAAAATACATATTTTAAGAATTTTCAACAATTTTCCAACTCAAAAAGATAGTTTCTTTCAATTTTTTAAAAATAAATATCGCAAAAGTATTTTTTTAATAATAAATGTCCCAAATTGCGTTTAAAAATTTATTGTCCAAAAATGCATATTTTAAAATGAAACAATTTTGAAAGTGAAGACGACAGTTTTCAACCGCAGAAATATTTTTTTATAATAATTGATGTCCAAACAACACAATTTTTTGGTTTTAAATGTTCATACAAATTGAAAAATGATAATTGTGTGTAAGAAACTGATAATATAACTGGATACTATCTTTAATGCGATGGCTGAATTGATTTTTCTTGATATTTTTTCACAAAATCCCTTCCAGATTTAAAAAACATTGTCAATTTTTGTTTCATGAATTTAAAAATTGTTTAAAAAAAATCACCTTAGCTTCTAATAGTTATTTACGTATCAAGGAAATAAACCGCCATGTTAATCCCGCGGCTGCAGTGATGCCAGAGCGACCGCAGGAAGCGAGGGCATCTTCAGCTAAGGAATTAACGAAGGTTTATTCCCAAGATGCATACAAAGCTTTCTTCCCAAGCAGCAGAAATGATAATTCTAAAAGAAAATAATTTGCCGGTACGGTAAGATCTAGATAGTGTTGGCTGGCGGTTGCCGGCCGTTCTGTTGTCAACTGTAAAATGGGAATTCCCTAGGGAATAAAGTACCTCATTTTTGATCAAAAACGAGGGAATAAACCTTCACTTTATTCCCGCTTGGGAAGAAAATTAATAAAATGTCATCTCTGTTATGATAAGTACTATTCTTAGATAGACTGTCAGAAAGTTTATAGCATTGCTTTCTCTCTATCAAGATTTGGGTGAAGCTTTTGAAAGTTTTGAGGGTTAGATAGTCACCTAATGGTCTTTCTAAAGTCTTGCTTGGAGTCCGGACAACCGGAAGTGAACTCCTTTGTTTCCCACCTCGGCGAAACCCCGTCGAGCTGGTTTCAACTTCAGACATGATTCCGGGATCATCATCGAAGAGCATTGCATTGGAAGGTGGAGGGTATCCCCGAGGTTGGCCCTAGGAAAAAAAATGTAGTACAAAATCTCCAATTTTTCGAATTTTTCAGCTTGGGTTACCTTTCTGGGTCTCGTGGAACTCATCTGTTTGGCCGCGTGTAAAAAAATTCGCACATTAACAGGAGTGTCAGGACTAACAGGAAAAGAAGTTTCAGTCAGTTTGTGTTTCTTTAAAAGGGGTATCGATCGCGGCGTCATCTCCAATTGGGGTGGCAAAGAAATAATGCTCTGACTCGACATTCTTAAACACTGTTCGTAACTACTACAGTCGAGTGAATCAATTAAGCCCCAGGCTTAATTGGTGATGTCATTTATGGCGTTTTCCTGTTTAAGCATGGGAAAATTACCTCGAGATCCATGGTGCGAGCGAGTGGCCCGCCCTGGCCGGACATCCCCAGGTACTGTTGGTCGCCGCCAAGGGTATGTCTGCGGGGGTCGTCTCGACGCGTGTTGCGACTTCGGCCCCTCACTTCTCCCTCATTGTCGCTTCGACCTGCAAAAAAAAATTATTAAAACATTACAATAATTTAACTATTCGCCTTCGGCTCTTAAAGTTAGTAAAATTAGTAAAATCTTGCCTCTAGCTTCAAAATTAGTAAAATAATGTTTTTGGTTTCCAAAATTAAAAAATATTCATATTGTCTTTGTATTCATTTGTTAATGTAAAACAGCATTAAAAAATTATCACCTCCAACTTCTAGAATTACTAAAAGGTGCCTCCGGCAGCTAAAATCATCTCAGATTCCGGAAATTAGAACAAAATATCTCTTTTGTCGTTATTATTTCATAAATTAATATGAAATGTCGCTTTCAACTCCAAAATTTAATAGAAATATTGCCCCTCGTTCCTAAAATCATTAAATGTTGGTTCCAGTTTCCAATATTAGTAAAATGTAGCCTCCGACTGGCAAAATAAAAAAAACTATGTTCTCACTGTCCTTTTTAATTTAAAAATTTATCAGAAATGTGGCCTTCGGTGACGCAAATTTTACCTGAGGTTCTAAAATTAGTAAAATCTCAAGTTTGGTTCCCAATAATTAAAAAACAGTGTCTTAATTACTTCATTAATTAAAAATTGATAAAAAAATATCGCCTCCGGCTTCTGAAATTAGTGAAATTTAGTCTCCAGATTGCAAAATTACAGTAAAATAGCATTTTCGGTTTCAAAACTTGGAAAACAATGACGTCTTTGTCTTCATATTTTAAAAAAATATCAAAAAATTGCCTCTAGCTTTAAAAATTAACAAAATTTTGTCTCAGACTTTCAAAATTAGTAAACTGTCTTTTTCGAATGCTAAAATTAAAAAACAAAGTCATTTTTAATCATTTCTATTAAGTAATCAATTTAAAAATTGAAAAGTAAAACATTATCTCCGGTTTTTAAGGTTGGTTATCTTTGGTTTCCAAATTTTCAAAATTAGTAAAATGTTATTTGTAAATTAGATGTCACCTGTTTAGTTATTAATTAAAAATTTGATTGACAAATATCGCCTCTCCCTTCAAAATTAGCAAAATGTTCGCTCCTAAAATATAACATCGAAATTTCATAATCAGTAAAATTAATAAAAATGTCGCTTTTGGTTCCAAAAATTAGTGAAATATTGTTCCCAGCTTTAAAAATAGTAAATGTAGATTCTGGCTACAAAAGTAGTAAAATTCACATAAAATATAATCACCAACTGTCAAAATAAAATAAAAATGTCGTAATTTTGAAAAGCAATAAAAAATATTACCTCCAACTTCTAAAATTAGTAAATTAGTAAAATTAGTCATCTAGTTTAAAATAAATGAGGCCTTTTTCTTAATTAATTAATAAACATATAAAAAATGTCACTTCTGGTTCCTAAAACTAAAAGAAAAAAATACTTTGTATTTATTCACATAAAAGGTAATAAAAAACGTCATATTCGCTTCTAAAATTAGTAAAATGTTGTTTCTGGCTACCAAAATTGTCTCAGAGATTGGCGAATTGAGAAAAATATATCGCTTTTGTCATTATTAATTCATAAATTGGTAAAAAATGTTGATTTTGGTATTTGAATATCACTTTCGGTTTTTAAAATTAGTGAAATAATTTCAGCTCTGAAAATTAAAAAATATATGACCCTTGTCTTTATTATTTTAAGAATTTATAAAGATGTCACTTGCAGCGGCTTCAGAACTTAGTAAAGTGTCGTCAATGCTTTCTAAAACTAGTAAATGTAAGAGTAGGCCTCTAAAATAAGTAAAATGTAGTAATTAGTAAAAAACAATGCCATCACTTCACCTGTGGCATTCAAAATTAGTAAAATACCATCTTCGGCACCCAAAATTAGAAAACAATGTCGTCTTTGTCTTTAATAATTTAAAATTGATTAAAAGAATTGTCTCCAGCTTTTAAAATTAGTAAAATTATAATACGATTTTCAAAATAAATGAAATGATCTTTAGAAAGAATATCAATTAATTTTAAATAAACTACAAGAAATGTCGCTTCCAGCTGCTAAGACTAGTAAAATTTCGCTGTATTAAAATTACAAGCTGTTTCCTCCATGTTTTTAAAATTTGTAGAATATTAATTCTAGCTTTTGAAATTACAAAAGAAAGCCTTCTTTGAAAAATTAGTAAAATATTGACTTTGATTTCAAAATTAAAATAAATATCTTGCTATTGTATTGATTTAAAAATAAATCAAAAAACGTCGCTCCTGGTTTCTAAAATTAGCAAAATGTAGTCTCCAGTTGGTAAAATCGTCTCTGGTTCCCGAAATTACACAAAAATGTCGCCTTTGTCATTTAAAAATTAATAAAATCACCTTCTGCTCCAAAAATCTGTATAAATTGTCGCTCGCAATTTCTGGAATTAGTAAATGTAGATTCTAGTGTCCAAAATTAGTAAAAAAATAAGCTTCCCTTGTTAAAATTTAAAACAAATTTAGTAAGTTAAAAAATGTGTTAGAAATATTGCTTATTCCTACTGCTAGAAATAGCAGAATTTTACCTACGGTTTTTAAAATCTGGTTAATATCATCTTCGGTTCAAAAAATTAGAAAACAATGGCCCTCCTGTCTTTATTAATTTAATAGATGCCGTCTCCGCCTTCTAAAATTATAAAAATGTCATTTTTTCGTAATTAACTTTATAAAGAATGTCGCCTCTGGCTCCACAAATTGGTAAAATATCGTCCACGGTTTCTAAAACTAATTTTAGCATCCAAAATTAGTAAAATGTAGATTTCAACAACCAAAATAGAAATGTGGTGAATTTAAAAATGAGGCAAAAATTTGATTTTCATTAAAGTTTGATTTTTTATTTTAAACAAATTATCTTTTGGTTAACACATTTTTTGCCCTTTTGATAGTACATTCCTAAGATTTTCGACTCCGGATTGACACTATTTAAAAGTAAATCTATCCACGTATTTTTGTCCAAATAATTGCTAAACTTTACCTCTCATTTTCAGTCTGTTTAAACTGTTTATCTATTGTTTATAAAACTTTTTGGGGCTTGAAAAATATATCAGACTAGTAAGAAAAGTGTTGGTTTCCATATGCACATAAATTTGGTTAACTTGAGTTGGCTTTTTCCTGTCACAGTTGTCAATAGAAAAGACACTTCTTAAATATTATAAAAAAAAAAATTGTATCGTGGCCGGACGAGTGGAATTTCATCCGGAGTAAACCGATCCGATAAAAGTCGCTTTTGAACAATCGAAAGAGATACTGACATTTAGACGAGAAGCCCTAAATTTCCAGTAATAAAACTTTACGAGGCCGTTATTCCATTTTACGTTCATGTAAATTATTAAAGTGAATTTGTATGATGTAGAGGATTCGAGTGATTCGGATTTAATAGTTTCCACAAGAGTTAAAAGCATCGTCTGGCAAGGGTTTACACGACTTTATTTACAAACATGTCATGTTGAACGATTAATTTAATGAAAGGAATTTTTCTTCAGGTTTTCCTAAAATAACTAGACACCAAACAAAACGAAATTAATAATTACGTAAAGATAAACGAAATAAATCATTTCATTTGGGTAAATAGAAACCGTAGAAAGGTTTCGTTTAATTGGCGGAAAAATAAGGAATTTTTGAGACAGTTCAGGTGAGTTTCGATCTGACATAAGATAATTGCTAAAGTTTGCTCTTCCACTTGACGGGCAATAATTAACGCACCCCTTGGAAAGATAACGAAAGGTAAAATATTCCAAATAAGAGACTTTTAATTCAAAAGATTAATGCAAATAGTTTCAAGAAAAACTTCAAATGAAGGACAATTAAGAAGAAGCGGCACGCACACTGGTGGCAAAAAAATTTGAAACTAGGATGTGTGGGTTGTATGATGTATTATTCTGACATAGTAAAGATAAAAAATATAAAACTCCAACTTTATGTAGATAAAACAAAAATGATGGTGTTTGGAAAGAAAGTAAGAATCGAAAAAGAAGATGAAAGGAAATAGGAAGGAAAAAAATATAGAACAAGTGAAAGAGTTGAAATATTTGGGATTGTATTAAATAGTAGTATGACAGACAAAGGACAAATAAAGGACGTAGTCAAAAAAGCAAACAAAGTAATGGGAAGTGTCTGGAGCTTGGGAAAATGTAAATTTGGTCAAAATTTTAAAAGAAGAATGATGAGATTTGACAGTGAAAAGTAATGTAATGTATGGAGCAGAAGTATGGGGATTAAAGGAATATGAAGAAATTGAGCGTGTGCAAGAAAAGTATATAACATGAACGTTAGGCTTAAATAAACAAACGCCAGGGTACATAATAAGAGAAGAAAGTTGAGAGTGAAAACAGGAAAAAGAGCGGTGAGATTCGAGGAAAATCTAAGAATGCGACATGAATGCAGAATACTGCGACAATGCTGGGCTGAAATTAAAAGACCAAATAGAAATGTGAGGTGGATAGAACAAGATGACTACTATGAGAAAAAGGGGTATGCGTGTGCAGAAATTGAAAGAATGAGAGAAGGGTGAAAGAACAATGAAAGAAGAACTAAAACAAAAAGATGATGACATAGATAAATAGGAAAGAATTGCGAGTATAAAAGAATAAAGGTACAATTGAAAATATGTAGTAATTGTTACCACCGAACTGCCAAAATATCTAGATAAAATAAAAAGTAAAAATAAAAAATAGTTGCAAGATAACAGATGTGGTAATGAAGAAAGAGAAAATGCAGTGTAGAAAGAAGATTGAGAAAAAATATGTAGATTATCTAGAAAAGAAAGAGAGACAGACGATAGAGCATTGTTTGTCAGAGTGTGTAGCGTTAAGAATGTGCGAGTATGGAAGGACAAAAGTTCGAAACGAAAATGAAGAAGGAAAAAAAATGGATAAAAAAAGTTACGTGTGCTAGGAGAAGATTAGAAAAGAATTTTTTTTGTTAAATTAAAAAGATTGTGTATAAATGGTATACAAACTTTCAAATACGTAGGACAGTAAAGCCAATTAGGCAATAAAGACATTAAAACTAACTAGTAAAGACAAATCAACGAGCCAGCGCATGCCCACCGTCTATTACAGCCATCCACAGGTAAATCTGTGTGGTTTGCCTATATATTTAGACCAGATAGCAACAGCTATTTACAATTGTTAGAAGACTTCATTGACCCCTTAATTACTCTAAGACTAGAAGAAGAAATAAATCTCCACGAAAACCAACTTTTCTTTCAACAAGATGGAGCGACTCCCCAATAGCATGTAAAAATACGCGATTTCTTAGATGCTCGTTTTCCCAGATAATGAATAAGGCAGAGAGGTTCATTGAGTGGCCACTTAGATCTCCCGATTTAGCTCTTTTAGATTTCTTTTTTCTTTTTGTAGAGACACCTAAAGTCTAAGATTTATGCAACACTATCTGCATTTATTCAACTGCCTCGAGAAAGAATCGTGGCAGAATGCAGTTTGATCACGCCCGAAATGTTGCAAAGCGTTAAGCAAGGTTTTGAAAATCGTTTGTACAAGTTGAGGGTGAACATTTTGAGCAATAAATCCGTTGAATTGAATTGTTTTTTTATAACTACTTTTGTTTCCTCTCACAGTAATCTAGGCAAAAATTTCAAAAATTTATAAAAGACACCTGGTTGCATAGACAATGAAAGCAGCTTTAAAATGATGTGTCACTAGATCCCACTTTACTGTTTTAGTTTGGACAAATTTTAGTGGGACACTGTATTATCTCATCTGCGAAATGTATTTGGTGGTTTTGAGATATTTTAGCTTTAACCAGATAATTGTCACGTGACTAAATGAAGATAAAAATCGCAATAAAACAATTATATATCTTTTTTTTGAAGTTAAGCTACTGATAAAAGAAAAAGATAGTCAAAAATGGTTTAGCAACATTTACGTTAAATAGTACCAATTGTCTGCTTAGATTTTATAAGCAAATTGGTCAGGTGGGTTGAGATAACTTCTAAAGGTACTAACTATATTTTGGAACAGTAGAGATGTTGTCACCATAAATTTCTTGTAATTGTTGTTAGTTTCTTATTTTCTTGGCGGGTTGTTTTTTTTATCTACATTCTTTTAAAAGCTTTCACTTCTTTAGTTATTTTTCTTTCATTTACAGCTTCTTCTAATTTTTAAAACTTACTTAACTTCTTATTTTCTTCTCCATGAAATGCTTCCTGCCTTGATGTCACCACAGATTTTCAAAAGCACGAACCTGAGATGAATCAACCAAATTCAGTGTTTTGGATTATTAAACCACTCTCTTCTATTTTAGACCGTTTATTACAATTTCAGCAAAAGAAATCGTTTTCATCTTATTGAAATTTAATGACCACTCAAATTTTTTTGTATCAGTCGATAACTCTTGAAATAGAGAGCAATTGATATCATTGCACTAACTTTGTAGCTCTTTAAATAAAGTGGCTTTCAAGATGACATCAGTGAACCCTGTTCTGTAAAATTTGGGATCTACTAGACGTTCTTACTCATTTTGAAAATCTTTTAATTTACGTTTCGGTATTGGGTCTGCTAATCTTGGCATTATCATGGTGTATAAAAGTTGTTTTACTTGTTTGTCTTTGTGCTTTTTAGAAATTTGAAACTCAAAAATTTGGAATTTTAATGATCTTGAATATCTTATTGTATCGGATGTTATAGCACGTGTTTTCTGAGAAATATTAATAACAGAATTCTGGAAAAAAAGGAAAAAACGATTAGAAGAACAAAAGAATATTCTGGAAGAAATAGAAAAACGACGTTTAAAAGAAAAAGAAGAACAACGACCACGACTTGAAGACAATGAAAAACATAAAAAACTTGTAGAAGATCTCGAAAAACTACTGTTAAAAGATAAACAACAACAAAAAAAGATAGGGTAAATGCAAGAAACAATTATGGAAGAACAGAAGAAGATGCGAAGAAAAAAAAATGAAACAAGAATGAGTTGAGTTTGAGTTTCATCGGAGCGGTATTCTTGCGAGCAAATCGACGATAATAAAAGCGATAATCGTGAGCGTTTTACTGTGTGATTGAGTTGTTTATCAAGTTATTGTTGTAGTGTTTGTGTAAACAGTAATTTAAAATATATTATTTCTCTAACAATCCAACTCTTTGAATCACAAGAATTCTGACTTAGAAAGATCGTTGCATTATTATCAACATAAATTTTCTAAATTTTTAGAGTTAGAAAATTTAAAAGGTTTTATAAATAGTAGAAATATTAAGACTGTAGCGATCTTTAAATTCAGAAACTTTAGGAAAGTTGACTCATTTTCCAAGACCATACAGACGTGAGATAGACAGTCAAAGAAAATATTCACAATAGAAGGAGCGGCAGATAAAGTAGCGAATTACTTCAGTACTGTTGTGTTAATTATTATTTTTGTATGAAAACCTTGCAATTATACCAAAAAAGCTTTATTTATTAAAAAAAATGTATTAAATAGAACACAACTAATATAAGTCTCATTAGGTATTTTAAATTATAAAAAACTTTGTAATTAATAATTGTAAAATATCGATTGCTCTGAAGAAGAATTTAAACAATTTTGAAACGTCGGCGAATTATTAACATAATATTACTTCATTTTATCCTATTCTACTGTTTTGGGCTGTAAATTTTTCTTCAGTTATAAAATGAAGTACGTTTTGAGGGAATTTAGCTTGAATTTAGGAGATTTTTACCTACGATATAAGACAAATCATCGTCAATAGGTTGGCAACACTGCTTGGTAATGATTACTCGTAATCCGGCCCTGTGGCCGCTGTTTATTTTTATTTTTACCATAAAGCAGTGTGAACAAACTCGAAAACATAAAAATGAACGATTTTACAGCCTGAAAAACACCACATCTGTCAAACAACTACTTTATAAACAACTTGTGTACATCTTCATTTAGTCTTGAAATAATTACACCCACAACTCATCCACTACCTAAAAATAGAAAATTTTTGAGTTGAAATTCTCTAAATTGGGAGCTGGGAGACTGATTTCCACCCGAAAAAATGATAAATTTCCTTGAAAAATGCGCCAAACTGTCGACAGCTTTAGCATAATTAGGTTTTTGTGGCCCTCTTTCCTGTCACGTATTTTTAATAATTTTGTTAGTGGTTAAATTGATGTCATAACTCGAGATTTCCATCCTAAAAATACAATAATTTTGCGCGGTTTAAATTTAGTATATTGACGCCTGATACCAGGTATAGCTATGCATCATAAAATGGAATTTGTAAGGCATCGTAAAAGCTTTTGAGAAATTTGAAACTTGTAAAGAACATCAAAGAAAAAATTTGTTCCTCTAATGTTACACTTGAAATTAAAATAAATAACTTTATTAACTTCAAGATTTATTATTCATATCACATTGTCAAAGACCCTTTCAACGTAGAATACGTATTACAAAACTTTAAGCAAACACTTGGCAATCTCTGCATAAATTCGGCATAATTCAATTTCATTTACATATTCGATTTGTTTGCTTGATCTTCCCTCCTTTCTATGCGCAAGTAAAAGCTCTCCTGATTCTCATTCATAAAAAAAATACAAAAATCGACTCGAAACACCAGAAGCATTTTTCAAATATTTAACTTTCTAATATTATTAAAATATGATAATAATTGTCAAATTCACAGACCAAATTTGATGACATACTCGTGTGATAAAGGAGTAGATTTAAAATAGGATAAAATAATATTACGTTAATAATTTGCCGAGTTTCAAAATTGTTTAAATTCTTCTTCATTGAGAGCAATCGATAGTTCATAATTACAAAGTTTTTCATGATTCAAAATTCCTAATAAGACTCATATCAGTTGTGTTCTATTTAATAACTTTTTTTATAAGTGAAGCTCTCCTTTGGTATAATTGCAGGGTTTCCAAACAAAATAACACAACACTACATAAGTAATTCGTTACTTTATCTGCTGCTGCGTTCCCTCTATTGTGAATATTTTCTTTGACTGTCTACCTCACTTTTTTATGGTCGTGGAAAATGAGTCAACTTTCCTAAAGTTTCTGAATTTAAAGATCGCTACAGACTTAACATTTCTACTATTTATAAAACCTTTTAAATTCTCTAAATCCAAAAAATTTAGAAAATACATATAGATAATGATGTAACGATCTTCCTAAGGCAGAATTCTGGTGATTTAAAGAATTTGATTGTTCGAGAAATAATTTATTTTTAACAACTGCATACACAAACACTACAACAATAACTCGATAAATAACCCAATCACACACTAAAACGCCCACGATTATCGGTTTTATTAGCGTCGATTCGCTCCCACGAATACCGCCCCGATGAAACTCCAACTCAACTCATTCTTGTTTCAATTTTATTTCTTCACATCTTCTTTTGTTCTTCCAGAATTGTTTCTCGTATTTACCCTATCTTCTTTTGTTCTTCTTCTTCCAACAGTAGTTTTCCGAGATCTTCTACGAGTTGTCTTCAAGTCGTCGTTGTTGTTCTTCTTTTTCTTCTAAATGTAGTTTTTCTATTTCTTCCAGAATATTTTTTTGTTTTTCTAATCGTTTTTTCCTTTTTTTTCAGAATTCTGTGACTAATATTTCCCAGAAAACATGTGCTATAACGTCCGTTACAATAGAATATTCAAGATCGTTAAAATTCCAAATTTTTGAGTTTCAAATTTCTAAAAAACACAAAGACAAACAAGTAAAAACATGATAATGCTAAGATTAGAAGACCCAATACCGAAACGTAAATTAAAAGATTTTCAAAATAAGTAAGAACGTTCTAGTAGATCCCAAATTTTACAGAACAGGGCTCATTGATGTCATCTTGAAAACCACATTATTTGAAGAGCTACAAAGTTAGCGCAATGATATCAATTGCTCTCTATTTCAAGAGTAATCGACTGATACAAAGAAATTTCGATTTGAGTGGTCATTAAATTTCCATAAGATGAAAACGATTTCCTTTGCTGAAATTGTAATAAACAATCTAAAATAGAAGAGAGTGGTTTAATAATCCAAAACACTGAATTTGGTTGGTTCATCTCAGTTCGTGCTTTTGAAAATCTGTGGTGACTTCAAGGCAGGAAGCATTTCATGGAGAAAAAGATAAGAAGTTAAGCAAGTTTTAAAAATTAGAAGAAGCTGTAAATAAAAAAAAATAACTAAAGAAGTACAAGCTTTTAAAAAAATGCAGATAAAAAACAACTCACCAAAAAAATGAGAAACTAAACAGCAATTACAAGAAATTCATGGTGGTACAACATTTCTACAATTCCAAAATAAAGCAAAACAATTAAAAAAAGACTACATAAACCCTAGAAAAAATTCATATTCATTATTACCAAAAAACTTGTCTTGAAAGAACCCAAAAAAGCGACAGTTGATCTGACACAAAGATCTTAAACCATATAGGCAGAAAAAAAACTGGAATCTTAAGCAATGTTGTCAAAAGTAGAAAGATCTTATTGCAAACGGTTTGATGTACCAATTCGCTAATAGTTTTCAGTAAAAAAAAATAGTTGCGTTAAAATCTAGTTTAGAAGAAAATTGTTCTTCATTGCTTCATTTATTTGAGACAAAAATAATATACAAAAGTTATGTTTTTTCCTATTTTTGAAGTCGGAGAAGACTTTTACTAATTTTGGAAACCGAAGGCAATGCACACATAATAGCAAAAGCTTTAACTAGCTAGCATTTCCTTTCAGCAAATGCTAATTGCATAAGTTTGTCTTGTTTCAATCAAGTAAAAGCGTTTGCTAAATTTTTATAAATTTCATCCAATATTTTACTAATTTTAAAGTAAATACAAAGAAGTAATGCTCGTAATGTAATTTTATGTTTAGAAAGCAGTGTAGTTACAACATTTTACGAATTTTGGAAGCCAGACTCGTTATTTTAATAATTTTAAACCCAAAAGCGACATTTTAATCATCTAAAAACCACAGGTAACATTTTACTGCTTTTGAAACTCCAAAGATATATGTATTTTACTAATTTTAGGTGCCACAGAAAATACTTTTTTCAATGTTTTTTAAAAAGTTTTTCTTTAAATCCTCTTTTTAATTCATAGCTTACTCTACTGCCTACCAAGATTCAAAAACAAGTTTTGTCCATTATGTAGTGGGTTGTGAGCAAGTGGCAACCGATTGGTAGTAAAATAAATCCAAAATTGATTTTAACACTTATTACTTCTGTGAGCAGTTTGGTTTACCTGCAAATACATAAGGTACTAAGATCTATTTCATCTCTATTTCGTGATCTTCTGTTTATTTATTTATAGAAATATTTGTAGATTTAGAAAACCTTAAAAATATTTTTGACAACTGAAAAAAAAACAGTATTTAAAATCTGAGACCTAATATTTCTTAAAAATACTTCAAACAACATTTAGAAGAAATGAGTTTATTACCTAATCATTTTAAAAAATATTTATTTTTTTTACCACCAATTGCTTAGTCAGCAATCACTTGTGCACGCAAAACTTGACAATGACAATTACATTTCTGCCAGTTTTTTTAGAGAGTTGTGTTGAATTACTATCAAATTGCCATCACCTAAAAGTTTTGACACTTCAGAGTTTTAAACAAAAGATCAAAACAAAGCTATAACAACACAAAACAAAATATGAACAAAGTGTCAAACCACTGAAAATTTTTGGCAAATTACAAAAATTCCAGTACTAAGTATTAATTTAACCGCCAAAGATGGAAAAGCCTTCCAAAACAATCTCTGAACTAAATGAAGACTGCGAAATCCTGATCCAAAAAGACATCGATAAGCGTCTCATCAACTACATCCCTCAAAGAACCGATTTCTCCGCTCACATCCCTCAAAGAACCGATTTCTCGGCCCAACTGAAACTCAACCCTCCCGAAACCCATGAATTATACTTCTGTCCGAAAAACAGGTGCCGAACCCCCAGAATGCTGGCAGCGCCCCCATCAACCACCGACAAAATGGCCCAAAAACGCAGTTTTGACCCGAATCGGCGCCTCATCGACGCAACCATTCAAGCCACAGAAGAAAGAGCTTCTGCTATACCTCGTAGTACGATGTTATCAAGAGTTCGCCAACATTTGAGTAAGCGAAACAGTGGGGCTCAGAGCGAGGGTATCAAGTATAAGACAATAAAAACGCAGACGGAATCGTGCGCGAGGCACAGTAAAGGGGTGAGTGTAGAGCCCCTGGAGTTCATTGGGGCCTGCGAGAAGGCGACCAATGTGCCGATTGTGGGGAAACCAGGCATGGTGAGAAATCAAGCTACGCAGATGTACGAGCATATCACTCAGAGCGAGCTGTATTGCATCGAGTGGATACACAAGAATCTATTTGAGGTTAAGCTCAACCCCAACACTCTAGTGGTTGGAGATAGGATAAAAGATGTTAGTGAAAGTCCGTGTTTTACATAGGTTTTTGTTTTTGGAAGTAAAGTTTTGAGTTTGAATTTTGCCTGATTTATTTGGGGATAAAGGTTGTGAAATACGGGAGCCGTAAAAGGGAATCTTTTACAAGTTTGCGTGTTTGTTAGTAGCGAAAATGAGGATGAAAGGGATGATTATTTATACGTTTGTAAGATATGAAACAAAAAAATTTTTGGGGTTATTTGTTTTGAAATGAATAAAAGAGAATAACATGAAAACTAGGAGTAGGTCAAATTTTGAGAGTATAAAGTCCGTTATACTTTGTAATAATAAGGTTCTAGATATCTCGACTAACTTTCTTAAACCAAAGAAAAAAATTACAAACCATTCTATTTAATTTAATCAAAAATTTAGAGACATCTTTGTTTCAGTGTTATAAATGTTGCGAGAGAGATCCACATCGATCCGAGTTCCGCGCGATTAACTACACGAAGTCAAAGATTGTACAATGCGAATATCTCGAAAACGGTGGACTTTCAAAAGCAATTTTATTAACCACTCAAAATTAGCTGATTCAGTCATTTCTCTAACCAAATCTAGGAAAATCAGGCTGAAAACTACAGTTTCATTCAATAAATTCAGGACCGTTGCCACTGTAACGGTCAAAAAGATGTGTTCACATTCGATCGTTCTATAAATTATTAGACTGCTACATAATTTATATACATATCTTAATTTCTTAAAACAGGATCTGTTCATTTCCCTTTTTTTTATTATATTAGATATAATATAGAAATTATTTTACTTTTATATTAGGAGACATTCACGAATCATATAAACCCTGTGGAATTTACGACTCCTCACACCTAACAGCTGTCGGGTTTGTAACCCCGTTGCTCACGGTCATAAAGACCCTTATAATTCCCTTGATACATAAATAACTATTACTAAAAAAATCAAAAACTATTGGGTATTCACCATGGCCTCCTTAATCATACTATTCTATATAAGAATAGATTTATTTTGCCAGTCGCTTCTTAGTTTTAAGCCTTTTATCTGTTTCTGTTTCTTAGATAAATTGATAGCGTCAAAAATTTGATTTAGGTCAAATAGTGTTCATTTTCTCAAAATCTGTAATTGACAACGCACTTGTGAAACTAGATAATGCGATTGTAAAACAATAATTAGCTAATTTTTTGTACACCCGGTCGAGAAAAGCTGGTTTTACGTACTTTACATCGATCACAAAATTCGTTTTTTTGGTCCACGACAGCCAAAATCCTACTCAATGCCGCCACCATCAAAAGTCGTTTTTAGTGTAAAATTCTAGTAATTTTTTAAATTTTTTAAAAGCAATATTTCATTACTATTTATTAAGGTTGCACAAAAAACGTTGTGTACGCCTCGTCTGCAGTATTTAATTAGTGTCCTCTAGATTTTTTAAGTCAACAAATTACAGTCAACAAATAGAGAGACGCCTACGATAGAACAAACCCAAATCTAACTCATGACCTCTGTGAAGTCATAAACCTAGACAAAGTAGTAGAGTAAAAGAAATAAGCATTTTCTGATAAAAATATTTTTAAACAAGTCAAAAAATACTGTTACAAGCTAAGCAAGTTTTAAAAATTAGAAGAAGCTGTAAATGAAAGAAAAATAACTAAAGAAATAAAAGCTTTTAAAAGAATGCAGATAAAAAACAACTCACCAAAAAAAAATGAGAAACTAAACAGCAATTACAAGAAATTCATGGTGACAACATTTCCATAGTTCCAAAATAAAGCAAAACAATTAAAAAATAACTATATAAACCCTAGAAAAAATTCATATTCATTATTACCAAAAAACTTGTCTTGAAAGAACTGAAAAAAGCGACAGTTGATCTGACACAAAGATCTTAAACCATATAGGCAGAAAAAAAAACTGGAATCTTAAGCAATGTTGTCAAAAGTAGAAAGATCTTATTGCAAGCGGTTTGATGTAGCAATTCGCTAATAGTTTTCTGTAAAAAAAAATAGTTGCGTTAAAATCTAGTTTAGAAGAAAATTGTTCTTCATTGCTTCATTTATTTGAGACAAAAATAATATACAAAAGTTATGTTTTTTTCCTATTTTTGAAGTCGGAGAAGGCTTCGACTAATTTTGGAAACCGAAGGCAATGCACACATAATAGCAAAAGCTTTAACTAGCTAGCATTTCCTTTCAGCAAATGCTAATTGCATAAGTTTATCTTATTTCAATCAAGTAAAAGCGTTTGCTAAATTTTTATAAATTTCATCCAATATTTTACTAATTTTAAAGTAAATACAAAGACGTAATGCTCGTAATGTAATTTTATGTTTAAAAAGCAGTGTAGTTACAACATTTTACTAATTTTGAAAGCCAGACTCGTTATTTTATTAATTTTAAACTCAAAAGCGACATTTTAATCATCTAAAAACCACAGGTAACATTTTACTGCTTTTGAAACTCCAAAGATATATGTATTTTACTAATTTTAGGTATCACAGAAAATACTTTTTTCAATGTTTTTTAAAAAGTTTTTCTTTAAATCCTCTTTTTAATTCATAGCTTACTCTACTGCCTACCAAGATTCAAAAACAAGTTTTGTCCATTATGTAGTGGGTTGTGAGCAAGTGGCAACCGATTGGTAGTAAAATAAGTCCAAAATTGATTTTAACACTTATTACTTCTGCGAGCTGTTTGGGTTACCTGCAAATACATAAGGTACTAAGATCTATTTCATCTCTATTTCGTGCTCTTCTGTTTATTTATTTATAGAAATATTTGTAAATTTAGAAAACCTTAAAAATATTTTTGACAACTGAACAAAAAAACAGTGTTTAAAACCTGAGACCTAATATTTCTTAAAAATACTTAAAACAACATTTAGAAGAAATGAGTTTATTACCTAACCATTTTAAGAAATATTTATTTTTTTTACCACCAATTGCTTAGTCAGCAATCTCTTGTGCACGCAAAACTTGATAATGACAATTACATTACTATTTTCTGATAAAAATATTTTTAAACAAGTCAAAAAATACTGTTACAAGCAATTCTAAATAACAATAAAGAAAAGAAAGTTCGAGTAAATAACTCCTGAAAATAACTCGCTCAAGGCTCGATCGGGAAGTATGAGTCATCACTTCCACTTGAATCTAGAAAGGTCACAAAAGATATGGCACATTCTAGCAAGAACGTTTGATTATATAAAAAGAGAGACTTATCAAAAGTCAGTTAGCGAGAACCAGACAAGGCAGTAAATTGAATAATATTCTCGGAAAAGCAAGCGACAACGATTGTAGTGTAAATACCAAGTTGTTTATTATTATGTACATAGTAAAAATAGATTATTCGTTATCAATTCAACTCTTTGAATCTAAAGAACCCGAATTCGCACAAACATTACGATGCTAATTGTGATTAGACAGTAAGATAAGAAGTCAGCAAATTTAAGGCTTTATGATGGCGTTATAACAGAAACAGTTGTAGCTAAATATTTAAATAAATATTAAGACCAAAAAAAAAATTTTATTTTAAAATTCCAAAAAGCATAATCATTATACTCTCACCTCACGATGGATTACTAATTTGTTAAGAAAAGTTCTGTCATATAGAGCACTAATTTCTACATATTTGTTTTTAAAAATAATCTAAATAAGTTACTAAAACATATCTGAAAAAAATAAAATTTGTGCAGTGCTCGCATCATTTCAGGATGCTCCGCAACCAGCCAAAGATACAAAAAAATGTAAAAAAAATGTAGAAAATTGAATTTCGTATAATTATGTCCGCAAGACAATATTTTTATCTATCATATTTTAAAAGCTAGAGACGCTTAAAAATAAGAAAGAGCTGAACAATCTTTCTCATATTCCAACAATTATAAATTAATTAATTAAAATAAAAATTTTGTAATTTTAAATCCAAACATTAAGAATTTATTATAACACATGAATGTACTACAACGTGCAGACTCAGGGATCTTTTGATTTAAAGAGTTGGACCAATAATGAATAATTTACTTCTACTATATACACGAATAGACACAACAATAATTTGATGAATAAATAACCCCACATTCACACAGTGATAACTACGATTGCCAATTAAATAACGTCGTTTCGATGGACGTCGAACTATACTCGCCCAATCTTTGATTACCACACACGGTATTTGCGCACCGCTTATAGCAATTATCCGGAAGATTACGCGACCACTCGCCACTCAGGCGAAACGATGACATCTCGACCGGTCTATATGCGTACAAATAGTTTCGCAGAATTCCACGCTTTAGTGTGACTCATAATGCGATGTTCTTCTGATATTTATTTGGACCATTAACTCGAAACACTCTCTCTACATACAGGAATAGTTCGTAACAGTATTTTTCTATTCGCTTAAAAAATATTAATTGAAAATTTTTACTTTCTGTGTTTCATGGCTTTGGGCGTAAATTTTACATCCATATTTGAGACTCTTATAAGCTTTGTATAGAAGAAATTTCTTGTCAAAATTATATATTGTAAATATAGAGTCCATCATAAAACCATTTGTATGGTCAATACCTCAGATGGTATTCAATTTTTCAATAACATAGATCTTCTTATTTTCGGAAACTCCTTCTAATTTGTGTCTTGAATGATGACATTGACACTTTAGTACTTCGCTACCAACCATAGTACCATAAAGCAATAAAAGACTCATTTAGTTCCTTATTACAATTTGAAACGACATTTATTCATTTCTTCCAATCAATATTTGGGCGAAAAATCCGAAAGTAAGCATTTCTCATTGAAATCCGCACCGGCAAACACGAAAACCTTTCCTTCCTTCCTGGTCGAAATTGACCAATTGTGAAAGTATCCCCACATGAAAACCTTTTAGTAATTTATGCAGTTTCGTGAAAGCATGTTTAACTTTGCTCATGTCTGGTCGATTACGTAGCTTTTTACGGTACCGATCAACCCCTCTGTATTCCTGCACTCCACGATAAAATTTTTATAACCCACACGGTATGTACAACATTTAAGATTAACTTCTGAATCGGTCGATGGACGCCACCAGTTGCGACGCGAAGGTAGCGTTTTCGTCGCGGTTTCATTCAAAAGCACCCTCACGGAAATACATAGAAAACTGTCCTTAAGCCTCCTTTAAAGAGGATAGGTCCGTCTGCTACAACTCTTCAATCAATATCCCAGACGCGGACAGTTTTTCCAAAGGAAATGTATCTGTCGAATTTTCTTTCAGCTGATTATCTCCCCTGTGAAAAGTTGCAACGAATGGACGGGCTACTTGCCAACTCAATTTTCATTCAACTGTTTTAATGGAGCTTAAATCGGGCTTTCCTGATGGATTGACCCAACGGAAATGGAAAATCGCCAGTTTAGAGGATTTACCCGAATCAAGACAATTCCTAGCCCACTAGTTCACTTTTATAAATAGCCCAAATTTAATTGGCAGCACCCAGAAAATAACTTTAGTCGACTTCTTCAAATCCGGGTTAAATAAGTAACCTTCAAATTCTCTGATAATACTATTTATTGTCGTATTATCACACTCTTGATAAAATTTCTTGCATAGCTTAAGGAAAAATCATAACAAACGCTCTCTGTTTTAGAACAAATTGTTTTGACAGGTCTATAAAACGAAGAAATATTTTTTAAATCAAATCAAATATAGATCGGTGTTATTTACACGAAAACATAATAAAATCGGAAATAACTTTTGTTGGCAACTTGTTATCCAGACGTAGGTGCGGAGTTCAAACAAATAAGAATAAATTTTGGGTCAGTTATGACGATTGGTTCAGCTGACTTCTCCAAATAAAAGTGATTCAATATCTGGCCAAAAAATCGAAAACTTTTCCAAAATTAAATGCGCTGTTATTAACGAATTTCTATTTATTTGATAAATGGTAAAGTTGAAAGCGATCCTTTCTATTATTTTTTATGGTAGCAAGTTTGATTTATAATCTGCGATTTTAGATCAGGAATCTAAAACTAAAGTTCTTTCTCTCTCTTTAATTTTGACACACTTTATCTGAAATATCGAGTGACTATATAAATATCCATTCAGAGCACATTATGACAACAATGTAACTTTAACCACATGCAACTGCCAGAAACATAGGTAAGCCAGTAACAATAAAAGTTTTTTTTTAATATCAAGTTGTTAACGGTTTCTTTATCTAAAAATTATTTATTGCCACATAAACAACCTCTTTACGAACGACATGTCGTGACAAGCTGTAAATAAGTTTCTTTATAGACTACAAGAAAAAAAACAAAGCTCTATAGTGAGTGACCCAAATATAAACATTTGTTTTTTTGACAATCTCTCTAAATAATAAAATTAAAGAATAATAAAGATATTACAAAAAATATTGTACAATACACGTCCGTTAGGGCCTTTACAGCCTCGGTGGTTCTACCGCGGCCGTAAAAGCCACCCTAACGGACTTGTACGGTAAAATACTATCACAAGTGATGAAAATTTGACCCATTTCCCTCAAAAAATTAAAAATTGTTAAGTTATGTTTTATTGACTATATATACAAGGTTATTAAAAATTTTCATTTCAGTGAAAATACTGAATCAAAGTTACCCAAAAATTTTTGATTTCTGTCAGTTTTTTTCATAACTTGTCACAATTGAGTGACTTCATAATAATTGGTAAAAACGCATTTATTTAAAAATAATAAACAAAAAGAATAGAACTAAAACTACAAAAAAACAACAAAAGCTTTAAACTAAAATATTAATGTAATAAGTGCCCAAAATTCTCTTTATCAGTAAACATTTTGACTAATTTTGAAAAACGTTCTTTAAATTAAATTTTGTCAGAGCCTCATGCAAAAATGTAAGATTGGTTGCATAAATCTCTCGTTACCATACGTGAATAACCCTGTATATATCGAAATTGTACATATATTACACCTCAAGAGCGGTAAGTACAACTTTTAGCTTTGGAAAACGAGAATTGGGACATCTAACACAATGCTTGAGGTTTCCTAACCGTTCGAGATCACGAAAAGTTTTTACTGCCTACAGGTTTATATACTATTTTTTCAAACACCTGAAAAGAACAATTAGATAACTGGCCATAACTTTCACTGTTTCCCACATTAAAAAACAATTGATAAATAAGCAAAATTCAAGACCAAATAAATGCTTTTTTTCAAGTACCTAGTTGAAAAAATAGTGTATTATGATCCCTGATGTCGTAAGCACTACGTGCTTACGGTTCTAAGCAAAGACATTTCTATGGAAATCGGTACATGGGAAATAATTGTTGCTTACTGTTGCTATTGATAGCAATAATGGCATGCTTACGAGAAAGGTGGTTGAAACAAAATGAGGATTGATACAGTAAGTAATCAGAAAATTATGTTACAACAATAGAGTATATTAAGTATGGAGAACGGTAAGGAATGCTTACCGTTCGAAGACAATTGTTTGGAGGAGGAGCGAAGCGACGACTCCAATTATTGTCTGAGAACGGTAATCCTTAACGTTCGACATGCTTATAACGTTTTTTGCGCGATTGGAGTTTCTAGAATAATAATAATAATAATTTATATCAATACATTTGTGATAATCGGGAAGATTGAAACTGAAAACTTTGGGTGGCTGATCCATGGTTGCTATGGTTTTGTTCCAAACAAGTAAAATTGTCTTTTTGATACAATCATTCCTACATAGTTCTGTTTTGTGGTTCCGTTTTCGAAGCAAATATGAGCGATAGTGATGATCTACCGGATGATTTAGAAGACGCTTGGCAAGAAGGATGTTCGGCAATAATTCCAGAAAAATCTAAAGCCCGATATGAACAGACATACAAGTTGTTTAAGGAATGGCGTGAAGCAAAGAAGATTTCTGTAAATGAAAAGAGCTTGTTAGCGTATTTTGTGGTGAGAAGTGGACACTTGAAGGCCCCAGGCAGTTTATGGGCGGAGTATTCTATGCTGAAGAGTACAATTCTTCTCCATGATGCTATCGATATTTCTAAGTTTGCTACATTAATTGCTTATCTTAAGAGAAAAAACATTGGATATCGGCCTAAGATGGCTAAAATTTTTACCAAAGAAGACATGGAAAAATTCTTGAATGAAGCACCAGACGAACAATTTTTAATTCAAAAGGTATGTTGTAGATGATGAGGTGGTACATCTGAGTTCTAAGGAAACAATATATTTGCAGGTAGCAATGATATTGGGAGTATCGGGCGCTTGTAGACGAGAGGAATTGTACAATATTAAAATGAGTGACATAGAAGAACATGAAGAAATGTTTATAGTAAATAATCCAAATACAAAAACGAATATTCAGCGAACGTTCACAATTATTAATAAAGAAAATGAAGCAGTTCATTATTTGGAAATACTTCGAAAATACATAAGAATTCGACCAAGCAACCCAACGTCAGATCATTTATTTCTGAACTATCGAAATGGCAAATGCACTAGGCAAGTCACAGGAAAAGGCACAATTGGAGGCTGGCCGTCAAAAATTGCAAAGTATTTAAAGTTGCAAGCCCCTGAAGGTTTTACTGGACACTCGTTTCGACGCACATCGGCTACACTTTTGGCGAATAACGGAGTTGATGTGTTGGGACTAAAAAGACATGGTGGGTGGCGTTCATCAACGTGGCCGAGAGTTACGTGGAAGATTCCCTCCAAAACAAAATTGAATTTGCTCATAAAATTTTACACAGCGATGTTGGTGGACTATTACAACAACCTGGGACTTAAACGTCGGAAAGTTTGTCTATTAACACTAGAAACTCAAATGCGAGTGGTATTACTACTATTAATTATAATAATTGTACATTTAATTTTAATAAATAAATCGCAAAATTGTTTTTTTTTTAGATTTAATTGCTTACCGTTCACTGAACGGTAAGTGAATTACTTACCGTTTTGTTACAAGTAGCAACCAGTAACAGCAACCTACCGTTGTGGAAACAGGCACAGTAAACTGATAAAAACAACCGATCGCACAAAAACTTAATTTACTTTATTATTAACCCAAATGTACTTCGGACCAAGACGGAGCATCTTCAGAGGTGGAATAGACAATTCACTTAGAGAATTATGTTCTTGTTTTTAAAATCTAGAGAATTTCTGATCTGTACAATACGAAATCAATCTGTGTTTGTTAAATTATTAGTTTTTCAATAAAATCAAATTTTATATTACAAATTAAAAATATCGTAAATTCTTTTCATAAAAGCCTTTTGTATCTAGAAATAAAGAGTTCCCCAACCTAACCAATGTTCTTTTGCCAAATAAATCTAGAACTTTGCCATAAATTTATCAGAAAAAAAAAGTTTTTTCGCTCCTCTGAGAGTAAAGTCAGTATTTTAGGTGTAACTTTGAGTACCTAAAGTGAAATAAACAGTAAATAGAGCGGCACTACGGTTAAAGAAATACAGAAATTAGTTTTAGAAAAGAAATGCAACCGTGGAGCGGTTCACTAAAATCCCAAAGAATATAAAAAGCCATTAAAAATCATTTTTTGAAAATTTTCGTTTTGACTGCTTGATAGTTTCTTTTATTTAATTCTAAATCCCAATTAACATTCCCAAGTCTCCATAATTAAAATTAAATAATAGCTAGAAAAAACCGACACCACTTTTGACATAATTGTTAGCCAAACCATACCATACCACAGCAGACTACTACACCAAACCACGCAAGACACACCGATTTACACAAACAAACCAAAGCTGACCACACCAACCCACACTAAATCTTGTTTTTTCGCTCTCGATTGTAAAAACCTAAAGTTAGGTCTCCGCAAAATTTAAGCTCTTATCTGCCCACTCTAAACTCAAATCAAATATACAGTTAATTGTAAAGCCTTTTCGAAAAAGGACGAATTCGATTCTGGAAGAGGCAAGACTCGAAAGCTCGGAAAGATTAGCCGGAACTTAAGAACAAGAACAGAAATCAACAAAAACTTCACGCGGTTTTTTCCGGAACAAATCTTCCAGTTAACAACACTGCCAGTCAATGCAATGCTAAAGTTGCCGGATACAACCCTGGATGAGTTTCGAAAATATACAATAATGTTGATAAAAAAAGTGGTGGCTTTTATTCAGTTAAAAAAGCTGTTTAATCCGGTAAAAAACCGAATCTGTTTTAAGCCCAGATCTTAATAATAATAACAAGCAATTCAAAAGTCTTAGCATCTTATTTGACCATGGAAGAAAAAGATAGATATAGTGGTCATCATGTCTGAGAATTGTGCGTCATTTAAAATGACAGAATTGTCAAATTTAAATTTCCATTTTTCCAAATTTAATTCGACACTGGAAGACTAAAATTAAATTAATCTTATTGTAACTACTGCTGACTACGTTTTTAGTACAAAACACAAAGTCATAGCTTAATTTTATTAACAGTATTTTGCACAGTAACATTTGGCAGCTAAGATGACAGTAATGATTAATTATAAATAGACAAACCTCATTTGTATCTAAATTTGCTTTAGTCCCAAGGCTTTTGGATCGTTCCTTATACGTAATTAGATAAAAATAAATAAAAATTGTACACCTTGTCTAAAAAGGATGTTTAAAATACTATATAGTTTCCCAGGCGACCTCGTGGTCCGATATTTAGGATGCAATGCTAATATATTTTAGATATGTTACAATTTTTACCAAAAAAACCCTAATTTTCACGAACGAAAAATTTAGAAACAGAAATAAAACAATTCTCGCCATTATTGTAAGAGTTCGCTTTCCATTTTAAGCCGTTAAAATTTACAGCAAAAAATTATAAAAACACAAATTTTTAAGCACATAGATAGATACACAACTTGACATAATGACATAACAACACATAAGAAACAAAAGCGCTTAAAATTTATAGAAAAAATGCTGAAAATTAGCCAAAGAATGTAATTTGTATCAGATTTTTGTACAAATAAAATGTGCCATTTTGGAGGTAGACAACCGGGATTTTGATTTTTGCAATTTGCAAATAAGTAGTTTTTGCTCTTGCTAAAAAAATAATTTTAAGGACTATTATGTCATAAATGTATTCGTTACTGTTTTACAATTACAAAAAAAAAAAACATTACATCATGTAATTTAACTGCTATTGTGCACAAAAAATAAAAAATTAAAATTTGTTCCAACTAGAAAAATTTGATGTTCAATTAATGCTTCTGTAACCTAGAGATTTAAAATATAATGTGTCAAACTACTCAAACTAGGAAGAGACAAACATTATTATTATGCTCTTTGTAAATAGAGATTGTCTGCGCCTTTATCAGGTTTGGATCCCATAAATAGAAATGATAGAAGATATTACGAGTACTATTTTAAGAGAATTTATTACTTATTTATTATTTACAATTAACAGCATATTTAGGAACTAATAAATAAGATCGTGAATAAAATTACTGTAGTTTATGCAGGTCTTGGAAGAAAATCTGACTAAAGTTGTAAAAAATTATAACAAGAGGACAATTTAGATCAATAACTGCTTGAGCTTTGAGGATAATCCATCTGCTGTCAAAAGGTGTTGTCACTTTTATCTCTTTATGTGCTTCAGGGTAGTGATCGCTGCGTCCAGGGTGGTTGTTACTCTACAGATTGTTCTACTGTTATTGTTATAATTATTTACAACTTTAGACAGATTTTCTTCCAGAAATGCCCCAACTATAGACACTTAGTTTCTTCAATTGAACTTGACCGAACTATAATTTAAAATAAATTAATAAATTTAGAAAATAATAATAATAAAAAAATAATAAACAACATAAAACATAAGAAACTTAGCTCTTAGCTATTAGTCAAAAAATAATTGTGGTACGATAATTTTGAAAATTGTTTGAAAATTAATCATGTAATTAAATTTCTTTTTGAAATTTTGATTATTTGCCAATAATTTCGCTTTCATTTCTTATGCATAGATCGTTCAAAAATAATTTTTATTTGTTTATTTTATCTCTCGTTAGTGAATCTTTCAGTATTCCAACCCGCAAATGAACTCCCGTTGCATTTGTCTCGTAAAACTCATCCAATTTACTCCCCACAAGGCGCAAATAATTGCCTATTCAGACAGGTGAGTGAACAAAAGCCTCGTCAACCCTCCGACCCAATCTCCGACACATTTTTCCAATTTGAACGTACCAAAAACCTCCCTTTTCCTCCGAACTTTCGCACTGTTTTTCACTCATAATCCACTCAACTCTCACTGAAACACGACGTATCGTCCACACCACGACTAAAATACGATATTTGAAGCGGAGATGAGTAAGCGCGTGAGTTTTGGTGCGACGTGTGCGAGATATGGGGACACCGGCGCCGAGACGCGGACGGGAGATTGAATAAAAGGGGGTTTGTCGTAGCTTAGACGGCGCCAGCGCGCAAGCGGTTTGTCAATACGAGTACTATACGATAGGGTGCTTCCTTCTTCGAGGAGAGTTTTCCAGTCACTTCTAATCAATTAAACGGGATCAAGTCTGAAAGAAATTCTAAGTCTTGCCTACAATCAGCTGATTATTACTGCAAAACGCCACATGAAACCACTACTTCTCTCGTCGCTCCGTTCGACTCTATTAGATCAATCATTCGAGATAACTAGCATTAGCTTAATTTGGTTATTTATCAGGAAACAGCGCGAGTTCGTTAGCCTAATGATGACTGATTGCTAGTAAAAATTTAATTTAGTTGTTGCAGTAGAGTAGTGCATCAAACTTCCGGGGGTGGCTCGAATAGTGCCAGATCAAATGAACAGATGATGGAGAGCTTCGACCGACTTACACTGTCTAAATAAATTACAATGTAGTTTAAGATGTGAACCACACATTTTAGTTCAAGTTGATATTTAACTTGGCTAACTTCCAAGACCGTAAAAGTAGTCGTTCCAGACTCTTTTTATTACTTTATTATAAAACATTGCAACGAAAAAATCGCTCCAAATTTCAATTATTAAACAAAAACCTTATTTTCTCCCTTTCTTTGATTAAACTTTTCAGTTTAACACCAGAGCTTTAGTAATTTCAATCTACCCAAACATAAGAACAGAGTAAATTCCAGCAATTCCGTTCCTTAATATATTTCCAAACAATTCGCAGGTGGAATAGGGAATTTTCAAAGTCTAGTGTATGCTTGTGGTTTTGAAATTTATTACGTAATTGTTGGGCCATTTTAGAGCTTTTAACAGAAACAATTAGTGACCAACAAATTTTATAAATCTAAATGTAGGCAACTAACAACACCGCAACTGTATTACTGGTTGCCTGGTTTATGACAATAAAAACTATAGTGCGAGCAAAAAATTATACCCAAGAGAACTGCATAGATTTATTACATTTTATGTAGAAATTATTCATTCAAAAGTATTTATCAAAATTTTATCTCCACAAAAAAAATAATCTGCAAAAAATGTGTGTCTTATTTCAAGTAATAACAAGATTATAGGAATCTATGTCACAGAAAGCAAACCAAATTATAGTGTGATGTTTTAGGATGGCTTTGTGCTGTATGTGAAGAAAATTAAAACAACAAACGTAGAGAAGCGTCAAAAACTGCAAATTGCTAACGCAATTTTAACGGTTTTCCCGCTCTCATGTACTTCTCTTGATATATACCAAAGAATTTATAATATGTAATAAAAGCACAAAACTTAGAATCTTTATATTATACATTTTGATTTTGTAGGCTTCTACTTAAGCTATTATAAAAAAAATTTTTTATTCTGCTACTATGGAAAATATAACGCCTTTCCTTATTTTCCTTTATTCCTACTACTTGTGCTTTCAGTTTTGTTTGCAAGCAGTTTTTATTTATTAACAGCATTGTAGCACAAAATAAAAGTATGTATAAGCTTTGTTCTACTGTACTTCTACTATCCAAAGACCCGAATCCAAATGAAATATAAATTCCGTTCCGGTTTTGATTTTAGTCCGGTTATGGATAGACAACACCGCTTAGAGATTTACGTAGATATAAACGTAATAAAATATTTCGCAAACGATACGTTCTAGCAAAATTTTGCAAGTTTTCGATTAAAATCTACTGGAGTAGGTATCTAGTTTTGCAATAAAAATTGCAAGTTAATGAAGCAAAAATTTTGTTAATTGCTTCAAATATGAGCCGGAATTATCCCAACCGGAAATTGAGAGAATGTAGCAGAATTTTGCTATTATCAATAAAAAAAGCGATTTTCGCTCTGTTTATGTACCAAATTTCATAATAATTCGCTTAAGCAGTTTCAGTTTTCAATTTTGCAATATTTATAACAATACATATTGTTATAAACTAGTACAGAGAGATGCTGAACTCAGAATTATAAATC
Source organism: Tribolium confusum (assembly GCA_029207805.1). Taxonomy (NCBI): domain Eukaryota; kingdom Metazoa; phylum Arthropoda; class Insecta; order Coleoptera; family Tenebrionidae; genus Tribolium; species Tribolium confusum. The sequence continues at coordinate 8,476,460 of JALGAY010000004.1, forward strand.
ACACTAGAGCGCGCAATTCTGAGAAATTTTCGTTACGGGCATTGACACGTACGAGAAAGCTGAGTCATCCATTCGAGTTAATTACTAAGAACTCGAAAAGCAATTGAAGAATGAGCTGTTCATCGAAAGCGACATTATTTAAGAGACAAACGTAGTTATTCCTGTGTGAATATGAAGTTATTTATTGACCAAATTATTGTTGTGGATATTCGTGTATATAGTAGAAATAAATTATCTGTTACTAATTTACCATTTAGAAGCTAGAGATCGCCTTAATTATGTATTAATAAATAAAGAAAAAATCAGCCAGAGCATCAATGGTCGCCTCTCTTCCCTGGTCGCCTTATTACCCGGTTTGGCGATGCTCATTGGCCTCCTTGGTCCCCAGATTTATCCATATGCGATTTTTTCTTATGGGGACACCTCAAGGCTAGAGCGTACGAGAACAAGCCCCGAACTCTGCACGAATTGAAGGAGGCAATTCGCGTGGAAGTCGCCCAAGTTGAGAGAGCGATGTTGGGGAGAATCTACGCGAACTTCCAAGAACGCCTCTAGCACTGCATCACCGATTTCGGCCACCACATGACTGATGTGATTTTCCACTCTTGACTGTCTTAAATGCTATTTCCTTGCGAACCTGATTCCATCAATAAATTTGTTTTTGAGTAAAAATGAACAATTTTATATTTTTTTAAAACCGTCCGTCCTCTCTGCCGCACCCAGTATAAGCAAACGTTCTTCTAGAATGTATCCCAATGTTTCGTCACCTGTCTTCACTCAATTAAAAACGATGACTAATCCTTCTCGATAGCTCGATAGCGGGTCTATTAATGATTGAATATTTTAAAACAGAAATATAAAAAGAGCAACATCAGAATATGTAGTAAATCGGTGAAATGATTAAAAAGCTATATCTAAATAAAAAGCAATTTTAACTTCTGACTTTGGCACTCTCTAGCACCAAGCGGGACAATTTTGGACTCGGTATGGAAATTAGAGTGTCTTCTTGGGCCACTTTATATAGAGCGAGCAAAAATCCAGCATATCTAGAGAGCTTCGTAAATTAATTAGTTGTTATATATAGTTTTCAGTTGTTTTAAAGCTCATTAGCCATTAGCGTACATATCCCGTTGTTCCCGATTTTGCTCAACAGGAAATTTCAATTAATTTTCTCACATTATACATCACACATTGTTACATCTAAACGCTAAATCCTATGATTAATTAAGTCTGCAACGACAGTCATTTCCTCCCTCGGCATATTTTCCGGCGGCAATAAAATTCCGGGTCGGAAAGTCGCGTTATTTTCTTACATTCTTGTTTATTAGGGTTTTTAGCGCACCCCTCGAGTCCGCCTACGATAATTTACTGTGTCTACAAGGTACGCAACCGAAGCAATATCATATTTTCTCGTGAAAATTTTATTGAAAAAGTAATTGAATTCATATTTTAAATCTTGCTCAATGAAGTTGTGAATCGATATTAGTTACGCCTTTCTCCGCTGATATCAGCGCACACCAAAACCGAAAACTGCAACTCATCAATCTCGAGCTGCATTGCCACTAGGTGGCTCGTAAATTAACTAAGGGATGAATACCCCGCCAAGTAAATTAAACGATTATTCAAGTGGAAAAGTGGCGGAAGCAGTGGAGAAAAATTCGAATTGTCTTAATGAGATTTCGATTTTTAAAAGTGGAAATAGCAAATGACCGATGAGGTCGCTTTGAGAGAGGAGCCTAAAAATAGTATTTTTGATATATTTGTGACAGTTAAAACTGGGTTAAAGTGTTTTTAATTGCCACGGCATTGACCTATTACTGATAAAAAAATGTTCAACAACGTCAAAAAAAAAAAATGACATAAGAAGTAGGTAACCATTTTTTTGGTGAAAATAACAACTAAACATAAAACAACACAAAAGAAAGTAATAGAAGACGAGAAGAAAATACCTACAATATACAAGCTTTAAAAAATACAATTTAAGGAACCAGGAAATACAGAAAAATTGACAGAAGAAGATAAAAGACGAACATAAAAATACAAAAAAATGTCAGAAGAAAATAAAAGAAAAAATAGAACTACGAAAAAATACTCTAGAAGTCTAGATGATTCAAATCTAGAGAAAATATAAGAAATACTTTAAATATTAATTGCAAAAGCAACAACAGAAATATATGGAGTAAATAAAATAACAGAAAGAAACTAATGCACTGGTAAAATAATAAAAATAAACAAAAAGTAATTTAAAAAACTATTATAAAAAATACGTAGAAAATAATGAAAACCTTGGTGACTGCCAACTATATAAATTGCAATAAGAAAAAGTAAAAATATTAGCAAAAAGTGCTAAAACGAAACGTAAAAAACACCCAATAGCACCAAACAATTTCACTTTGCACGACGCACGTTTCGACAACAAAGTTGTCATCCTCAGGTGAGGAATTAAACTCAGGTGGGCAACCAGTTAAATTCGCCATCTGAGGTTGAAAACTTTGTTGTCGAAAAGTGCGTCGTGCAAAGTAAAATTGTTTGGTGCTATTGGGTGTTTTTTACGTTACATTCTACGCACCAAGGAAATCCAACAAAAAATTCAAAAAGGCTAAAGCAAACTCATGGAAGCATTTTTGAATAAATATAGGAGAAAACACATCAGACAAAGCAAAAATGTTGTATCATGTTATAAGAAATCCGAGAAAAAACCTGCTAAAAACGTAAAATTAGATAAAAGTGATGCACAATAACAAGAAAAAATTAAAGAGAAATCCGAACAAGAAGAAAACGAAATAATAACAATAACCAAAATAGAAAAAGTAGTAATAAACTGTATAGTGGTAGAAGTGAAAAGACTAGACCAAATAAAGCATGACATTTCGCCTCATATCACCGTCAATTAGAGCAAGCTCTGGCCTGTCATGTTTTGATAGTTTTGCTTAATCAGTCAAGGAACACAACGCCAACTCTAATTCATCCTTAAACCATTTACGCAACGCTTCGCTGTAACAGCGCTGTTACAGCGAAGCGGTTGCGTAAATGGTCTAAGAATTCATCACATTCTCGTTCTCGCCGGGAAAACAATGTTTGTTTTAAAGCCTCTAAATTTGTGTGGGATTTAGAACAGTTTCTCGTTTCTAGAGATAACCAGCAAATAAAAACCAAAAATAGATATTTCAGCAAGACTCAGCCCCGGCTCAAACAAAATTCAAAATTGTTGCAAAACACATTTCTCTGACATTTTTAAGTGAGAAAATATTATTAGATCTTAATTCTATAGATTGCAATATCTAGTCCATTCTAGAGATAAGAGTTTGGACTAAATTCCACAAAAATGTGAGAGCTTTAAAATAAACTTTGAATGAAACAAAATATCAAACGCTGAAGATGCTGCATTCGTAAAAACAAGACACGTTTTAAAATTGTTGTTGTTCTATTTATTATATATTGCATTTCTTTTTTCAACTACTTATAAAAAATTTATTTAAATAAAAAAAATTATTTAAAAAATGTTGTATAGACTTAATACTGGTCACGATGTACGACCAAAAACAAACTATTAATAAAGCGAATAATAAAAAAAAATTAATCTATCTGCAAGCAAAATAAAAATTCAAGCGAAGAAGACTGGTGAAGTCAGTGATTATGAAAATCTTGATTCAAAAAATGCAAGAAACAATAAATAAAGACTTATTAAGTAAAATATTAATCATTTAAGACTTTTCTTTGTATGCAGATCGATTAAATTTATTTTTTCACAGCAATTTTTTTTTAATATCATATTTAAACTGTACTTGAAAATTAGAAGTAATAATTATTATTGTTACGATTTGTAATTCAAAATAACAATAATTAATAAAAGTTTGAGTAAATAGCTCCAGAAAATACTAGAAAGATATCGCGCCGGAAGCGCATCAAAGCGTAAAATTCCTCAAAATCATTAATAAGCCCGTCTAAAGACTGATCGAGATGAATAAGTCATCGCTTCCAATCGAGTAAAGAAAGGTCACGAAATATCCGGCATATTCTGGCAGAAGACGTTCGATTATATAAGGAGAGAAACATTGTCTGGAAGTCAGTCAGTTAGTAAGAGCCAGACAAGCGAGTAAAGTGAGCGAAATTCTCGGAGGAGCAAGCAACATAATTAAAGCGACGATGATTGCAGTGTGAATATCAAAATATTTATTTATTGTTGTTGTATTCGTGTACATAGTAGAAATAAATTATTCATTATTAATCCATCTTTTTGAATGAAAAAACACGAAAAAAAAAACGTCGTGTAGGCAACGGAATACTTTAATTATCTCTAATAACTCTTTTTCACCCTCAAAAAATAACGAAAACCCTCAGTTGTAACGATAAAACACTAAGATACACGGTTAGGACGTTCAAATAAAAGTTTTCAAAAAAAATCAGATTGGTTCAAATTTTTCAAAGTTTTACAGAATTTTTATCTAATTTCACTGAGCTTCAAATAAATTAAACGTTTATTCAAGTGTAAAAATGGTGAAGGCGCTGGGAAAAAATCCGAATTGTCTTAATGAGATTTCGATTTAAAAAATTGGAGATAAGCCGTAATTAAAACTGAAAAGAGTCTGTTTTGCTTCCGAGGCAATTTCGTGTTTTGCTCGATTTTTAATAGTTTTCGTATTTGTTCGGCTAGAAAATCCATGATGGAAATCCGCATTTACTCGAAATTACTTGAATAATCGAGTTTATCTTGCGAAGAGAATAAAAACCTAAGCGGCCATTTCGAGACGAATCCTTTCGAGTTCAGACTAAGTCCTTTCATACTCAAATGCGGATAATTAACATAACAGTTGCTCGGAAATGATACACTACACTCTGAATAGCAAGACCTTTGAAACATCTGTTTTGATTATTAAGGACGAATTATGGGAATTCACTTGACAAATATTAACAGATCGGCTCGGTAATTCCAAATTTAGTTTCTCTGAATATTAATTCAACCGAAATTGTATATTAAAAAATGAGCACCAAGCGCCAATTTTTATAAAGAATGAGTGTCCACAATAAATTTAGAAATGAATTCTTTAGGCTATTTTCTTATTTTGCGCGTTTTACGTGCTTTTCAAGTACAAAAGTTAATTTTTCAATCTTTAGGGACTTTTGCGTTAATAAAAAGTGTCAAATTTTTATTGCAATTGCTTTTAAATTTGTCCAAAACTCTGTGTAACTAACTCAAACGGTTCTTTTTAACCTGCAGTAACGGTTATTGCTTGAATAATCCAATTGGCATAAACACAGTAAGGAAAATCTCCAAAAACTTTGCAACATTTCTTAAATTACCAAATCGTGAAATTTATACGAATCCACTTATCATTATTTTAAACCAAGCAGTGCTATACCGGGTGTAAACGAAATTAGGCTCACCCCATTTTTTAATAGTATTTTTTAAAATAGAAAAACGAAACTTAGGAAACTTATTATGTTAGAAAATCTCCATTCATTGAATAAAAAATAAACTTTTTATCACTTCCGGTTTTACCGGAAACGACCGTAACTTTGGATTTTTAAACAGAACACTATACATATTTTTGTATTTTTGGAATCTACATTGAATTCTGAGTGTAATAGACTACTTTTTATAACTTTTCGAAAAATAAATTTATTTTTTTTGTAATTTTTGGTTTTTTATCTAGAAAGCTGTGATGGTTAAAAAATAGTTTTAAATAATGTAAGCAACCATTAAAAAATAAAAGCTGTATTATAAATGCTCTAGATTAGAAAATACAAGACTTTTAATTAAATGAAATTAGTTTTTCCGGCTTAACTATTTTTTTTCAAATGGAACAATAGTGGCTCATCCGACTCTTTAAATTCATTTTTTTTGTGAATTTAAAGATACCAAAATTTAAAAAATCCATTCACCACTTTTTGTAATATTTACAAAAACAATTTAGAGAAAAACTCCGAAAATGTTTACTGAAAAAAAATTTAAGCAAGCTGTGCACTAACGTCAAAATTTGACTAAAGTAACAGTTTAAGCTTAACGGCCGTATTTTTCATTTTGTTGTCTGTGTAAACGTATTGTCAAAATGCCAGTGTATTCAAAAAATGAAAGAGTTGATATGCTGCTTGTTTATGGAGAGTGTAGGAAAAATTCTGTTCAAGCAGCAATGGTTTATCGAAATCGGTATCCCAACAGACGTCACCCATCACGTCATTATTTTAGCAACCTTGTGAAAAAATTTAGAGAAGGGCCTGATTACGTTGAAGAAAATTTTATTGTCGATGAAGACACAGAGATTGCTGTTTTGGCGTGGGTAAATATGCACCCAACTAAATCTTTGCAAGAAATTGCCACGGACTGCGATATAAGTCATCAGTCAGTATGGAAGATTTAAAAAAAACATAGATACCGTTCTTTTAAATACAGTTTACACCAACATCTCCATGAAAACGATGATGAAAGACGATTGAATTACTGTAACTTTTTTTTGGAGCAAATGGGTGAAGATCCATTGTTTCCTAGTTGCATCTTTTATACTGATGAGAGTCGTTTCACTAATAATGGCGTTTTTAACAGAAATAATACACGTTACTGGACTCAAAGAAATCCCCATCTTTTAAAAGAAAATAATTTTCAAGAGCGTTTTGGTTTTAATGTTTGGATGGGTATTGTTGGACAACGACTTATTGGACCCATTATTTTTGATGGACATCTGACTGGACAAAGATATTTAGAGTTACTCCAAAACGAAATTGAAGAATTTATAGACGACTTACCAGTAAATGTGTTTGGAAGATTATATTATCAGCAAGATGGAGCACCATCTCATAATTATAGACCAGTCATTGAATATCTGAACCACAATTTTGAAAATAGTTGGATTGGTACTAATGGCCCTGTTAGGTGGCCCGCTAGATCTCCTGACCTAACCCCGCTAGATTTTTTTTGTGGGGTCATATTAAAAATGAAGTATACAGAATTCCTGTTCAAGATCGTCAAGATCTAGAAGCCAGATTGAGACACAGTATTGCACAAATTACTGCTGAACAATTGCAAAACGTTATCACAGAAACTATAAATCGCGTTCAAAAATGTCAGGAAGAAAACGGAGGACATTTCGAACATTTGCTGTAACAATAAAATTTTCATCGAAAACTTTTTTTAATTCCATATTTAATTAATCTAATAATAATAGCACCAATGTGTATTATAAAATTTTTATTTTTATTTTTTATAACATTTTCTATTTTTTTTTAAATTGTTTTTGTAAATATTACAAAAAGTGGTAAATGGAATTTTTAAATTTTGGTGTCTTTAAATTCACAAAAAAAAAATGAATTTAAAGAGTCGGATGAGCCACTATTGTTCCATTTGAAAAAAAATAGTTAAGCCGGAAAAACTAATTTCATTTAATTAAAAGTCTTGTATTTTCTAATCTAGAGCATTTATAATACAGCTTTTATTTTTTAATGGTTGCTTACATTACAGCTTTCTAGATCACAGCTTTCTAGATAAAAAAACAAAAATTACAAAAAAAATAAATTTATTTTTCGAAAAGTTATAAAAAGTAGTCTATTACACTCAGAATTTAATGTAGATTCCAAAAATACAAAAATATGTATAGTGTTCTATTTAAAAATCCAAAGTTACGGTCGTTTCCGGTAAAACCGGAAGTGATAAAAAGTTTATTTTTTATTCAATGAATGGAGATTTTCTAACGTAATAGGTTTCCTAAGTTTCGTTTTTCTATTTTAAAAAATACTATTAAAAAATGGGGTGAGCCTAATTTCGTTTACACCCGGTATACTCATCTAGCAAATAATTTGTAAATCATCAAATGGGAGTTGCAAATAGTGGCTGAAAGCTGTTTTAAAGCGACCTCTGCAAAAGAAAGTAACCACATTGTTCAAGCGGCTTACCCCACTGTTCGAGTATTTTATAGGTTAATTGCGACACTCACAAAAACATCTTGATTATTCGAATAAAATTATAGCCTGTTATAACGCTGCCATTCATGACGTTCGATACCAGCGAAAGTGTTACCAACCTTAAAAAAATAAATTGTACTAATTATTTTTTAGCACGCAAATCAGTGTTAAATTGGCTAATAAGACACCCAAATCGGTATCGGCTTTGTTACAGAAGCAAAATAGAAGTATCAGTTTTATAACAAATTTTTCTAGCTTGGTGTTGTTGACGTCTAATTAGAATTGATGAAATAAAAGCCATTACTTAATTACTTGCCATAATAAGTAATTAGGCTAAGTAAATACGAATTAATAATTTAGACTAAGTAGCGTCCTAAGTGCCAACGACAAAGTTAAGTTTTTTCGGTGATAAAAACTAAATTACACTGAACTCACTTTGATAGAAAGAATCTATTTGTTGTATTTTCAATTTATTTCAAAAATAACAGTATTATTATAATCATCAGGAAATATTTAATGCGTTTTAGACATCAGAAAACACCTAACCACACCCCTTATTTACATCATTTATTGGTATTGGCACATGAAATATCCGATAACAAGTTGTAAGTCAGTTTTGTGTTGCACTGCTTTGTGGAAATAGACTGGTGGACACGCCCTTTTATAAAATGGCTCTTATTGCTGTTTACTCACAACTTTGCGTTTAGGAATTGCTTTAAGGAACTTCAAAACTTTGTGAAATTAATTATTTATCTTTCTTAAAATAAATAATGCGTTAATTAAAAGGTTTCTTTTTTACAAACAAAATTTATTTCTTGTGGAACAGTTCGCAAAAACTATTACTACAGCGGCTGCAAAATTTGTTTTCGCGGCCGTTATCTTGTCACTGACGTTAATTATGAAATTTTTATTATATGTATAACTGTTAAAAACGCTGTGTACAATATCGTATTGTTGAACCAACCACAAAAGAACCCAGAGCCGCTCATGCATTTTGATTTACGATGGTTCTTTCAATGGTTTATGTGTGATGGAACCATTATCATAAATCATTATTTCAAATAAATATTCACTGAAACATGTTATAAACATAAAACGAACATTAGATCTTAACAATCGTGTAAACCACCCACCAATGTAAAATTAAACTAAATAACTCACTAGATTAATAAAATAATAACAATTAATAAAACAACTCTTAGAAAAAATATACATAAACAGCAAAATAACAAAAAAAACAGAAAAAAAATTGTAAAAATAACTTAACAAAAGATCACATTCAAAACAACAAACTACCCTCTTTCAAAATGCTTTAAAAAACAGAAAAACAAAATAATTCTGTTCTTCTTCTAAAAGTCAGTTCATTATAAACTCGAGGAACCTAATAAGCAGTACTAGAAAAGAAAAAACTAATAGAATAACTAGTTAACTAGTATAAAGTAACTCGTATAAAACAAAACATAGTAATCCTTGAAATCACAAAAACAAAAAAGAAAGAAGCAATGTTTAAAAAATACACAAAAGATATCACGTGTTTCAAAACTATTGTCATCCAAAGTGCTATCGAAAAGTGAGATGCAAGAAAAGTCATGTCTTAGATTAGATTTAAGCCTAATTCTGAAATTTTTATGATAGTAGTTGAAATAAATTATGTGACGCGAGGTTGTGTTTTGTTTGTGTTGACAACCTGCTAATTTTATACTTCGCTGCATTTTCGGTTAATTTTCTCAGTTAAGTTGAAAATTAGTGGTTTAAAAAAACAAGATAGCTTTCAACGAACAACAGAAGCGCTTCATGTTAGAAGCATACTTCAGAAATGGTCAGAGAGTCGACGAACAGTGGGTTTACTCGATAAACGCCGCATTTGAGGAGTTTCAGGAAGAGTTTCCTAGATTGGCTGTCCACTTCGACCATTTCAATCGAAATCTGCGCCGTGTTGTGGATTTGTACAGAGAAACAAGGAGTGTGAATCGCAAGGCAGGTGGAGGCAGACCACGAGTAAGAACCGAAGCAAATATGGAGACCGTAAGGAATATTATGGACGACAAGCCTAGCACTACGATTCGTCATCTGTGACAACAGGTGAACTTGTCTCACAGTACTTGTTGGCGGATCTTGAAAACGGACCTCGATATGCATCCGTATAGGCTGCAGGCCCATCAAGAATTGCTGCCGATGGATTTGCCACAGAGACAGGCATATAGCTAGTGGTTTATGCAGAATCTTGCCAACAATGACGAAGCACTGGAAAAAACATTTTTCACCGACGAGGCTTGGTTTTATCTTTCCGGCTATGTTAACTCACAGAACATGAGGATGTGGAGCGGCGAGAATCCTCATTATTACGTTGAGGTTCCGTTGCACCCGCAGAAAAATGTAGTGTGGGCTTCAGTAAGCAAACGTCGTCTTATTGAACCCATATTTTTCGAAGGTAATTATTGTTACATTTTTTAAAGAGAACAACTATAAGAATAAAAATGTTGTAGAAATATTAACATCTCAGAGATACCGTCTTAAAATCCTCACTCCTATTATGGAGCAGCTGCTGGATGACGAATGCAGCAGGAATATTTCCAGCAGGACGGTGCGTGTATTCACACAACTCGGGAATATCTCAATTTTATTTGTGAATTCTTCGATAACAAGAGAGTTATCAGTTTGAATACGCCAGTGATTTGGCCACAGAGGTCATATGATTTTACTCCATGTGACTTTTTCTTGTGGCCATATATAAAAAACTCAATTTTTAATACTCCTGTTGTGGACTTGGAAGACCTACGAGAAAGGATAACCCTCAAGTTAGAGGAGATAAACAATTCACCCAATCTGTTAGAGAACGCGATCGCTTCTGTCAAAACACAAGCAAGAGTGTGCGGCGAACAGAATGGAATGGAGGTCATGTAGCACATCTTGTTTGATGTGCTGCAACGGTTTTCTTCTATGCTTTTGGTATTGTTTCTAATGTTTTGTTTTCGCCAGGCAAGTTTCATCTTACCTGCCTAATTTTATTCCTTCCTTGTGTTTGCAAATAATAATAAATTAACGGATTCTGTGTTTTATTTGATTTTAAATGGTAATTTTTAGTTGCTAGGTTAGTGGGGTTAGAATACGAAAAGTATTCTTTGGATAGTAGGCGCAAACATTCAACAGTAGGTTTTTTTAGCAGTAGGCTTAAAACCCAAATAAATAGTTCAAATTATCCAGACATACGTCCTAAAAACCAAAGCCTGCTTTGATGACAATAGTTTTGAAACACACGCTATTAGATAAATTGGTTGAAAAAAATTGAATAAGAAGGAGAGCAAAGAAAAAGTTGAATTAATAATCGCTCCAAATAAATATTAATTAAATAATGTAATACAAGTAAAATTTATAAACAAAAAATTGTTACAATAAAAATAAAACTAACAAATAAAGGAACGCGAGCAATTATAATGCAAAAAAAGAAGAAAAAAGCAAATTTTTATAGAAAAGATACAAGAACAAATAGATGATATAGAAAGAAATATATTAAGAAATAAATAAAAAAAACACAGAAAAGATCTTAAATAATAATAATAATAGCCTAGTAATAGCAAATACAAAAGTATAATAAAATACACGAAGACTGGCAAAACTAAAAACGAAGAATCAATAATTGATTATTTCCTAATAAAAGAAAACAAAAAAATAAAAAAAGAAGGAAAAGATAAGTAAAATAGAGTTACAAATTAAGGAAACAAATATTAAGAAATACTATAAAATAAGCTCAAGACTAAAGAAAAAAATTTTAAGCATTAAAGAAAAATAAGAACACTTGAAAAACATACTGCAACTGAAGAAAACTGCGGCTTAAGAAAATATAAACGATTACATAAGAAAAACAAAATGGTAGACAAACAAAATATGTGAAAAAATAATAAAATAAGGAAAACAAATGGGAGAAATGTCTAACTACAAATAAAAACTAAACTACAGTAAATACAAAGAGAAACGAAAGAAAGTAAAAGCAACAATTAAAATAACAAAATAAAAACCTTAAAAAAAGTTGATCATAAAAAAACAGTGGATTATATAGACAACCAAAAACTATTCCATGGCACACAAAAACAGCTCAGAAATAAAAAAAATGCATGTTAAATATAAAAAATAGAAACGGCGACTTAATGACAAAGACTCATAAAATAATAGAAAGATGAAGAGCGAGTTATAGTTCCCCTAGCGTAGTAACCCCTTTGTTCTGTATACTGTCTAGTCAGCATATTAGAAACATATAAATACCACCTTTTGCTAGGAGTAGGGCAGATATAATGTATACAGCTTAGCCTTGTGCTGTGTGCAGGTCTCAATTTAGTTAGTGTAGAGACATAATGTATGCAGCTTAGCCTTGTGCTGTGTGCAGGTCTCATTATTTTTAACCAATTTAGTAAAATAAGTGTAGTAAACGAAGTTAATAAAATAAAGTGTATTTTTCAAATAATAATAATAAATCAAAGTGTATTTTCCAATCAATAATTAATCAAAATAAAGTGTAATTTTAAATAGTGTAAAAATAGTCAAATAAAAGTTTTTAAAAATTCTGTTGTTAAATCGACGAATTTAACTAGCGCACTATTAAGCGATAACACATAATCACAAAATAAAAACCATTAAAAAAAAGAAAAAAAAAATAGAAAATATAAATACGCAACGAAAACCATAGAAAAAGTAGAAATAAAGAAAGCAATTAAAAAAATAAAATTAGCTAAAACTTAAAAAAAAATAATAATATGAAATGATCACAGAAGGGAAAAATAATAATCTTCCCAAAAACACAGAAATATGTCTAATGATTCAAAAATAAATATCGTACTACCAATACGAGTATACAAAAAAAAGTAATAACTAGAAAATCATAATGCTATCAAGTGTACCAGGAAAAATATTTCCAAGAATAATCATAATATAAAGAAATAAAATGGAAGTGACGCTAGCAGACACTCAATGTAAATTTGGAATAAACAAAAGCACTCAAAAACTTATTTTCACAATAAAATAAATAAGTGAAAAACTAATCAACAAAAATACAGAAATCTATATGTGCTTTCTGAATTAATCAAAAACATATAACAAAACATAAAACAAATAATGAGTAATTAAAAAAAATAAAATAAAAAAGGCGCAAAACAAAGATGCATATAAGCCCACTCCTATTTACAACAAAAAGACACTGAAAAAATCCCAAAAAAAAATGAAAAAACTGACACTTGAAAATGAATCAAACAGAACTGATAGAATTGATATTCGCAGATAATAGACTTTAAAGGCAGATACGAAAGAAAACTCAATCTCGTAGTATAAAAGAAAATCGTTGACAAAATAAATATAAAAATTAATATTTAATAAACAAAAACAATGGTAATATCTAACACACAAAAAATCTGCGAAGTAAGTCTGTATGACAAACAAATTAAACAAATGAGGCATTTTAAGTATCAAGAAGCAGTTATAGAAAAAAAACCTTTAAAGACAATCTTTCTTGAAAAGAAAGAAGTGCTAAAAAAAATAAAAAAAAAACAATAATAGCATACATCAGTAAAATATGGACGTTATCAAAATGATCAGAACAACGAGTAGGAAACGCGATAGAAATAAGGTTGTTGCGAAGAACAGAAAACAAAAGTAAAAAAATTTAAATCAGAAATCAGATTTAATATAAAACCAGTTAACGAAAAAAATATAGAAGTTCATCTGAGATGGATAGACTTACAAAAAAAACTTTTGAAACGCGAGTGCTAAGAAAAACAAAAAAACAAGACCAACAACAAGATAAATAGACAGAATTAGAGAAGAAGCAAAGAAAAAGGTACCTGGAACGAAATAAAACAACCGACTCAAGATAGACAATAACGAAGACAGAAATGCCAGGCTTAATTTCAATAGCTTTAAACTTTTAATGATAGAAAGGCTTTAAAACTAAATAATTAAGTAAATTAAAAAACAAGATAGCAAAAAAAAACAGTTTTAGCTATACTCAATTTTATAACGTAAATAAATAACTTAATCAAAGTTATTTTTGTTTAGAAATATTTGTTCCCTAAACGAGAGTTTAATTAATTCAATTGAGCTCAATTAAAACAATTTATGTAACAATTCCACTTGTATAATTATTCGTATTTAATGAAAAACAAGTTTTTAACCTAATTTAGTCAAGAATTTTTCTCCCCAAAACGCGATTTTAATCAGATCTTGTATAGAAAACTGTCGTGTTCGTAGCCTGTTTACCCGGCTCGTTACCGTTGGTCCAATTTAAGACATCATTGAAAATGATTTAGGGTCCGTATAGAATCCAATTTAACTTTCTAATACGATTATTAATAAACCATCAAATAAAACATCGTCCGTTCTCCGGGTAGTTTTTAATGCAAATCGAAATTTCGTCGAACTTTTCTCTCAAACTTACCACTGTCGTTCCCTGACGCCCTCGACTTGCCATCGGCGTTCCATTCTTCATCTACGAACACAAAAAACACAATTAACAAACACTATTTTAAAAAAAAGACAATAAACAAACACTATTTTTAAAAAAAGAACACAGTTGCAAAATAAATAAACACCTGAACACGTTTCAGACGAAGAGACATCCTCATCGTCGACGTTATCGCGACAGCACCGGCTACACCTCGAGCACATCTCCACCCCGACTTGATCCGAAATTAGCTCAGTGTTATTGTATTACGAAAGCCGTCTGTCACACTCGACTCAATTAAACACATCTGATGACAAAAACTGACACGTTTTATTAATTTGTCGGGCTATTTCAGGCCGGAGACGCCCTCTAAATCAGTCGAAATGAGGGAAATATATTAGAAACACCACCAAAAAAAGAAATTTATTTTTAAGATAAATGCTAAACGACCAACAACTCGGATTGGATTATTGCAATCTCAAGGGGTACATAAATGGGTTATGAGACCCGGAAATCATGTTATACGGACGAGATCAGAAAACTGATAACAGGGGATGAGTTATTGTTAGGATGCACTCGGCTGGACACTGGAGAGTGCACTTTACACTTGGTCTGATAAACAACCCTTTTTATAAACACACCCCAAGCAATCAGTTACAGATAGCAAATAATACTGCGAAAAATCTGAAATTAAAAAAAATAGAATATTACGTCGCAAGGGCAGAAAGGTCAATTAGCAGAACGGGATGGTTGATGTCTGACTGTAGCAAATATTATAGAAATGAAAAAAAAAACACTTCTAGCAAACGAAGAAAGATAAGGATAGCATAATAAACGGCATAAAAGCAATAAAAGACCAAGAATAAATAAATTTATTTAAAAATTTTGATAAGTAAAAAAACAAAACAGTCAAGAAAAACTTATTAACAAATCTCAGAAGTTAGAAATAGAAAAAATTAATACTGGAAGGGTTCAACTCAGGTTGCAGCTCCTGAGCTCATTTCTGAATAATTTCTCCAATAATCTTTGCACGAAGTGAATCGCCGCCTATGAAAAAGCTTTGAAGTTTTTTTTGGTCAAATTTAGTCGTTCTTAAATCTAACAGAAATACCTACACAGTGACGTGGCTTTTTGGTTTATAACGGTCTTTTTGCACATATGTTTACATCATACTTGTAAATCAAAATGCCTCATCACCCTGTATTGCCTTAGATTCAACAATGGCCATTATTTGGTTTATTGTGAGCTTAAAAAGCCAAATGTTTTTGGCTCCAGTATACAACTGTTTTTCCGCCTACCTCCAATTAAATTAAATAGAAAACATAAAACAAATTTTTGACTCTAAATCAAAAACGCTAAATTAAACGTCAAACTGACAAAAGAAAATGATATATTCGGGTTGATTTATAAAATTTTCTGCCCTTGTGCGGTAAATGACACTTTTTAACACATTTCTAGGACTGCTGTTATCCATTTTCGTTAAAGATAAGTAAAAAATAGTATATTAAAGAACGTGTTGCATAAAAAAGCAAAAATTGCTAATTACAAAAAAAGAGTGTCTGCAATGACTTATAAAGCAAGTTCTTTATACTATTTCTCGTAATTTGCATTTTTTTATGTAAAAAACAAAATTCTGGATGCTTTAGCAGGTCCATTTGTGCATGAATACAATATTTTGCTCTTTTAAATTTTATTTTATTTAGTTTTAAAGTAGACTGCAACATAAATAAGTAGATCTAAAATTACACAAAAATGTTATGCATGTATTGTCTGTTTCTGAAAGAATGAGAATGTGACTTAAATAGTAAATAATCCCAACAATGCTACCCCAATTAAGCAATTATTTCTAATACCGATTTATAATTGGTTAAGAGCCCAACAAAATTTACGTGTTGCTTCGCCGCAAAAACAATAAATTTCTGAAATTTTCTCAAAAATTTCGTAATGATTTGCTGTTCTTTAGAATTACATGCATTCAAATTCACCGGTGCCGACAAAAAATCGCGAATTCTTGGCCATTCAAGCTCCTTTTGAGATTAAACAAAGATTAGACTACCCATCGTGTGATCATCCTTCTAAACTGTACTGCCCAAATAATACGAAATTTTTAGACGAATTTCTTACTTACAAGTAAAATATTGTTACGGGCAATCCAAAATAACAATAAAAGAAAGTTTACAAAAATAGCTCCAAAAAATACAGAAAAAATTTCGCGCCAGAAGTGCATCGGAAAAAATAAGTCAACCCTTCTAATTAAATCTAGAAAAATGTCAAAACATCTTTCACATTCTAGCAAAGACGTTCAATTATATAAGAAAAAAGGCAGACCAGAACTTAGTCAGTCAGTTAGCGAGAACTAGACAAACGATATTCATAACAAAAATTCTCAGAAGCGACGTAATTGTTGTGTAAATATCAAGTTATTTATTTGTTGTTATTCTATTCGTATACAAAGTAGAAATAAATTATTCGTTATTTTAACTCTTTAGATCTGAAGAACCCAAATACGCAATATATATTAGAAATTTCAATAACTATGTTACATAAATCAGAAACATTAGGTAATAGTTATTTAACCATCAATTTTGATTGTTTAATGACAATTCATACAAATATCAAAATATTGGTTTGTAAGGTTGGTATCAACAGTTTATTCAAAGAGTGTTTAACAAATTTTTTAAAGTGTATTAATAAAAAAAAAATAAAAAAAAAATTTATAGTATAATTTCAACTTCCCAATTTGCTCTATCTCTATAAGTGATAGCTTTGTTCTCGGTAGAGGCAACGTGAGGATACAGCGTACTGAAGATGGAGCAATAACTCCGAAACCGATCCACTTTACCTGCTTATAACAATTTTTGATTAAAATTTAGCACACAGTAAAGTTCAGGTTACAAATCTTCAAAATTCAGATCGTCTAAAATCCCAAAAAAATGTAAAAATCACAGGTTAAAATTATAATGATGTTCTAATTTCTTTTTAAACGATTCTACTTAAAAAATATGTAACGAGAAGATTTTTTCATTGTCGGTAAGATAAAAATAACAAATTACAGCGGTTTGTAAAAAGCGCAATAACTCATGAACAAGACAGTAAAGCAAAACTAATTACATCATAAAATGTGAAATACGAGAAACCTATAAACCATCAGAAACAGTGTAGAGTTAAGAAAAAATCTGTTAAGTGATTAATGTTTCTCATCAACTGAATCGTGATAAAACAAACATGAAAAACCCTCTCTCGAGTACCCTCTCAAACGGCCAGCCATTTTCCAAAGTTACCTAAGTAATGATTACCAAGCAGCTCACTTTTGAAATGAGTTGAATCTGGAGCACCGTCAATACTTTTCCACAGCATTAGCTCCTCCACCCCCCAAACAACCCTCTCAAAAAAAAATCATTTTTTTTTCTGATTACAAAAATCCAATTATGAGCCACATGTCACCGTCTCAGCGAATCTTTAATTTCCTCGAAAATCAAATAAATGTGAAGTCGTTAGAGTTAAATCGCGTTTGTGACCCACAATTCCCCGTCCGTTAACCTGGATATAACCGTTAAATAATATTTGATGAGGTTTTACCCTAAATATGCGGCAGATACACCCTCCATCGCGTGTTCGGACCGACACACATTTACACTAATGTTTTACAAACGAACATGGATCTACAATTGCTACAACCCCACGCAAAAATTCAGGGAGGACCTGTGGAGTGTCTTGGGGTAATTACCCCCAACAGAGAGCTATTGATTGGCGCTGTCAAGTGGCCGACTCTTATACATTGCAAGCAAAAAAAATTCATTAAACGCCGACAGATATTTCTTCTTTCACGTAACTTTAGACACATCATAAACCCCAAAATATATCTGTCAACAAATTGTTATTGTTTTCGATAAAATTTTTGACAGAACAGATGTCAATCACTCAACAATAAACAAAAAAAAAATCGATATTGATTCGTTTCTGTCAATGTCAATTCAATTCTGACATGTATGTTTTACAACTGTGGCTAAAAACAATGCCTACTACTTAAATATTTTTTTTTGCTCTTACGTTATTATTTCATAAAACAGAATTAATAATTTTACAAATTACAGAATTAAAGTGAAATTAAAAAATGTAATAAAAATTTATAATTTGGTTGAATGCTTTCAAGATCTAGTCCTTGTCACGTTCTCTAATTAAATAAAGCCTTTCCTGAGGACTGAAGAAAATCTCAAAAGAGACTGCAACACCTCATCGAAATATTTTCGAGTGATTTAATAAATTCGAGTCTGTGATCAAAGAAAATGTATTTATTTTGTAAGAATTTATATTTTATTAGTATGAAGTGGTTATAGAGCTTGGTTATATTAGAAGCATTATTCACAAAAATGTACTTAGTTCATCCCAGTCTCTCCTTATAACTGCCAACAGTCGGTATTAGTGATAAGTTATCTGTTATTTTATTACTGTTATTTATACAGAATACTAACAATCTCATTCTGTTAATACTGCTATTATAATACTGTTATTTACAAGAAGAATTGTTAAATTTTATCTACCAGTAAAACAAACGTAACAGAGTTAACTTGTTATTTATAATTTATTATTTTATTATTTATGAGAACGTTATACATATTGATATTTAAAAATAACAACAGTAACAAATTTTTATTCAGCTTAAAAATTAACAGTTACCTACTCTTTGACGAAACTGTTAAACCTTATTTAACAGTAAAATAAACATAACAGAATTAACTGTCTTCTTCTTGGATCTTCTTGGTGTGTTTAAATAAAAATTGGAAATGAAACACCCACTAACACTAAACTTCTTTACTTGATACGACGCACGTTTCGACAACAATGTTGTCATCCTCAGGTAGGAATTAAAACTAAATTGTTTACAACCATTCGTAGCTTATATACTAATCGTGCCGGCTTCTAACCAACAAATTTAACAACTTGCCACTTCAGCAACCTAGCTTTGCAGTCAAAAATTCTTTAGAATTTATCAATAAAATTAAAAATGTTCAGTTGCACGAAGACGAGTTATTAGTTTCGTTTGAGGTAAGCTCTCCTTTTCCAAGTGTTCCTATTCCACAAACTATAGTCTATCTTAATGACTTACTGGTTCAAGACAGTCATTAACGAATATATTCGACTCACCGAAATTTGCATGAAACATAATATTTTTTCAATTTTCCGGGAATTTTTTCGAACAGCAAGAAGGTACTGCAATGAGTAACTCATGACCTTTCTTAGCTGATGACGCTTCGCTACATTACTGCAGACTACCATCATTGTCCCCAACACAAGATGGCAAGTTTTAATTTCTTAATTCATCGACTCATTAATTTTCCCTTGAGTAAGGAGAAGTTTGATAAAGAGCTCAAAATTATCAAAGATGCAGCCAGGTATAATGGTTTAAAGACTGGAATTATTGATAAAATAATTCGAAAAATTAAATATAAGAAAATGGTCACTAAATCAACGACTTTTGTAAACAAACCAGAGAAAATAACTTTTATATCAATACCTTATGCTCCTTCAATCACAAGAGGTTTGAGCAAAATTTTCAAAAATTTAGACTTCCAAGTTGTTTACAACTCGGGCACAAGTCTACAAAGTCTTCTCGGTAACCCTAAAGATAAAACAGGGCCTTTAGAAAAGTCGGGGATTTATGAAATTAATTGTAAAGACTGTAATCAAAAGTATATTGGACAAACACGTAGATCAATTCACACTAGATTTAAAGAAACACATGGCTCATCTCAAATTCAATAGAACAGAAAAATCTAGTGTTGCCCAACATATTTTTGAGAATGACCACAGAATTGACAAAAATAGTATTAGAATTATTAGGGAAATCAATAATTGTAAATTTCTTGACGCTTTCGAGAGTTTAGAAACACATAGAAACAAAGGACGTCTAATCAACGCCGATTTTGGTCCAATCCCCACCTTTTCTCTCTTCTCATCGGTTGATAAGACGGGAAAGTGAAAATTGGTAGAAGCCGGCACGATTAGTATTTAAGCTAAGAATGGTTGTAAACAAATTAGTTTTAATTCCTACCTGAGGATGACAACATTATTGTCAAAACGTGCGTCGTATCAAGTAAAGAAGTTTGGTATTAGTAGGTGTTTGATTTCCAATTTTCAGAATTAACTGTTATTACGATAACAGATTAAAGCGGGTTAAAACTAACTTATTATTTACTCAGAGTTAATTATATTTAGTCATAATTAAAGTTATAGATAGTAGTGTTTCAATTCTAGTTGGATAAACCTTATGTTTCTCTTGGCTTTCGTCGATCAACTTGTTATAGTAACATAGTGTCTAGATACAACAAAATTGGTAGCTGTGATAAAGGTTACACTGCTAGCTGTTACTGTTACACATACTGTTACAATTGTTAACTTTTGTTTTCTTAAATAACGGTTTAGAAATAACAGATATACTTGCTTAACTGTTATTTTAAAATAACAGTCAGAAGCTCAAATTGTAACTGTTATAAAAAAAATAACAAATTTTGCCAGCACTAGAGATGGGAATTATCGTTCTCTTGAATGAACTAGTTCGCGCGAACTAGTTCGTCAAAAAGAATCGTTCGTTTTTATAGTTCGTTCGCGAACTAATAAATCGGAATGTATCTTTTAGAGATGGGTAGTTCGCGAACGAACTAGTAAAAAGAACGGTCCTTTTATACGAACTACTTGAACTAGTTCGCGAACTATAAATGAACTAGTTCGTTCGCGACCGAGTCAACGTATCACTCGGTCGCGAACGTATCCGTCTCACTCGGTCGCAAAGATACATTCCGATTTATTAGTTCGCGAACGAACTATAACAACGAACGATTCTTTTTGACGAACTAGTTCGCGCGAACTAGTTCATACAAGAGAACGATAATTCCCATCTCTAGTAGAGATGGGTAGTTCGCGAACGAACTAATAAAAAGAACGGTTCTTTTATACGAACTACTTGAACTAGTTCGCGAACTATAAATGAACTAGTTCGTTCGCGACCGAGTGAACGTATCACTCGGTCGCGAACGAATCGGTCTCACTCGGTCGCAAAGATACAGTCCGATTTATTAGTTCGCGAACGAACTATAATAATGAATTCGTTCGCGACCGAGTCAACGTATCACTCGGTCGCGAACGTATCCGTCTCACTCGGTCGCAAAGATACATTCCGATTTATTAGTTCGCGAACGAACTATAAAAACGAACGATTCTTTTTGACGAACTAGTTCGCGCGAACTAGTTCATTCAAGAGAACGATAATTCCCATCTCTAGTATCTTTGCGACCGAGTGAGACGGATACGTTCGCGACCGAGTGATACGTTCACTCGGTCGCGAACGAACTAGTTCATTTATAGTTCGCGAACTAGTTCAAGTAGTTCGTATAAAAGAACCGTTCTTTTTACTAGTTCGTTCGCGAACTACCCATCTCTAGCCAGCACTAGTCGGTATACCTACTATACTTGTCTATACT
Organism: Tribolium confusum; assembly: GCA_029207805.1. Lineage (NCBI taxonomy): Eukaryota > Metazoa > Arthropoda > Insecta > Coleoptera > Tenebrionidae > Tribolium > Tribolium confusum. The sequence continues at coordinate 8,498,258 of JALGAY010000004.1, forward strand.
TTAATAAAAAAACTTCTGTCAACAAAATCTGAATTTATTTTTAAAATATTCACAGAATTTTGAAGCCAAAAGCGACAGTTTCTTTCTCTTTTTTTTAGTAAACATTCTAAAATAAATTTTTCATTATAACTGATACCTTCAATATCAAAACTGTGGTTAAAGCTTTTATAATCCTTCGAGCTAAATGTATAACAAAATCTGAGTGTAAAATAAGCAATTTACAATAGTTCTTGTTTTTGACTTTCCCAAAATTAGTTTACAAATTTTAACAGAATTTTGGAGGTGGAGGTAACAGTTTCTTTCTGTTCTTTTTTTAAATAACTACGAAAATATTTCTTATATAATATAGAAGAGGCAATTTATAATAATTCTCGCTTCTATATTTTGAGATTTTTAACAGAATTTGGGAGCCGAAGACTTTTGTTTAACATTTGTTTCCAAAATTTTAATAAAAAATTTATGGATTTTCGAGTCTGATGTGAAGAAAGGTCCAAAGATGTACCCAGAAGAAGGAAATGTGCTGTAAGAGGTATAAAAAAATAAAAAACTCCAAAACATCCTTTTAAAAACTGTTGATACCAACTACCTTAACCAATTTTGAAATTTGTATAAACTGTCATCGAGTTTTAGAATGACGTTTTGTATTTTACTAACATGCGATCATCAAAAAATTAATTAAAAACATTTCTGAAAACGTTTTATTACAAAAAATGGAAGAAATCAATCACAATAAAAAATCTGAGAGTTGTAGTTTATTAGAGATTATATAGAATGTGTCAAAAGTAACGGATTTCCTTAAGTGGGCTGATTCCCACCATTAAAACAATCCAAACCTTAAAAAAATAGTTAAAAAAAAACAGAAAACGAAAAAAAAAACAATAAAGCATTTGAAATGAATTACGTATTCATAAATCTCAAAAGTATACAAAAAAAAGAATTTTTTAAAATAAATTTTTGTGTTTCTTGAAGATCACCCATGTATCCCTCCAAAGAAAATTCGCGACTTTTGACTCACCCTGTATTATAGAGAATATTTTTTGATATTTGCCAATTTGAATAGGAAAAAAAATGTTTTTATCGAATTTGAATAAGAACTATCAAGGTTTAATAATAGTTTTTTTAATTTACTTAAAAATCTTGTTAATTCGTAATTAATACAGTCGACTCTATTAACGATTGAGAGAAGCGAATTGATTTGAAAATTTCAAATCTCTCTACAAATTTTATAAACGCTAAAATATTATTTATTGGAAAATATAAAAAAGAAATATTTTTTTATTAAACATAAAACAAATTCTGATTAACTCGTATTTAGCTTTTAAACCAGTATTTACGTGATTATTCAAACAGTAAACTGTCAAATTAATTTTGTTGTTATAAGCATCTGCTTTTTATTTTCATTTAAAATTCATCAATCTTTTTAAAAGCTTTTCCTTTCATGTTTTGTTATTAAATAAAAGCATTCCTCACAGATTTTACAAAGCAGTCTTAGAGACAATAACATGTCAAATTTAATTTCTGTTGATTGAAAATAGCGAAACTAAAACCACTTAAATGTAGATACTAAAATTATTGTAAAAATTTAGGTCAGGTCAAGTCAAACAATACGAGAAGTTTGTTAGTCCGCCCCTGGCTTGCTGTATATCCCATCTTTTGTTTTGTTCCGTCTGTTCCTCGTTTACTAATAGTCGCCTAATAATAGTGTATGTATTCTCGTTAATAGTCTTAGAAAATTCATGTTGGGAAGTAAAATCTTGTATTATTCATCTGTGATTCCCTCGAAAATCAAACAACCCCCATCAAATTGAAAATACCCCAATTAGACTAAAGTCGGTCAGGAAGTGAATCCCCTGTTGCGTTTTTCGTCTGATTGATAATGAACGTGTCACGACCGGAATAAAGGATTTAGGTCAACGAGCTTTTGATTTCGGTTTAAAAACGCAACTCCCCCATCCATGATAAGTCCGTGGCACGTTTTCTAGTGAAAATTTTGAGTGTAATTTTGACTCGGCGCGCACAAAGAACACCTCACTTTTTCGTCGGTGAGACGGATTTCATTGAAAAGTGGCCGTGTGGCACTCCGGGCCGGATGGGGACTGTGAGAGCGCGAGCGCTAGGAGATGCGCGGCGCAACAGACAGACATCCGCAACGAGCTGCGATCACCGCGTGACTAGCAGAGTGTATCCGCCCAACGCGGGGCACCTCGGTGAGGAGGTCGATAATAGAACAACGTCACTGGGGGACACATACCAGAACTACCCCTGCCAGGATTGGGATACATCATTGCAGAAATAGAAACAACGAAATTAGGGGAAAAGGCACATCCTCAAATACCTCTCAAATTTTGGACACTGTGACTAAAACCATAAAACTTTGAACAATGGAGTTTGCTTATCTAAATAAGAAGCATCTGAACGCTTGTATCGTCACAGTTCAAGTAACAATGGTCATTTATCATTACATGATTATGGTAATTAACAATCTTCATCTGATCAATAATCAGAAATCTATGGTATATAATTTAGTCACAGTGGCCAAATTTTGAGATAAGATGAGTAGTAAATTTACAACTATTTTTCATCCTCTTCTGTTGGTAACTTCGCTAAGTTGTTGGTGATTTTGCTTTCTGAGAGCTTGTGCTTGATATAAAATTCTTAGAAGTTAATAGATCTCAATTAGGAGAAAAGAATTCTAGACGAACATGACTAGATTTGAAAAGAGAATTTTTTTTAAGTAAAGTTAAAAAACGTCTTCTAGAAGAAAAAGGACAAAAAAAGGTCATAAAAAATTATAAATGAACAGAAGGTAATTCTAGAAAACCTTAAAATATGTGTAGAAGAAAACGTAGAATTTGAAAAACAACTATAACCATAATTGATATAAAAAGAAAAAATTAAGAAACGACTTTTTCAGGTTAAAAAAAGGAAAATACTAGAAGAACAAAAAGTGTTTCCATAAAAAATTAAAGGACAAAGGACGGCTTTTAAGTGGAAAACAACAGAAGATTCTAGGAGAAGTTAAAGGACGTTGGCTGCTGGATGAAACAAGAAAGTAATGGAATATCCTGGAAGACAAAGAAAGTTTCTATAAGAGCATGAAAAACGACGATGAAAAAGAAAAGAGCTAAAGATGATTTTAGAAAAAAAACGATTCTGAAAAATAACTTTTACAACAAGCAAAAAAATTATAAAATATCAGAAAAAGTTCCTAAAACGCAATCAAAAAGAAGATGAAACGAGAAAAATAATCAACAAATTCTAAAAGAATAGAAGACGATTCAAAAGGAACTCGATTAGTGAAGGAAGAAGAACAAAATAAGACAATTCTGCATGAACAAAATAAGATTATAAAAAAGAACATAAAAGACTACAACTGAAAGAAAGGAAAAAACAAAAGAAGCTTCTGAGAAGATTTGAAAAACGACTAGAAGAACGGAAAAAAATCCTCCGAAAATTTCACGGTTTGTATAACGTTTTGCAACAAGTATCTTCTAGAAATCAAAAAACAATTTTATACAGAACTTCTAGAAGTTAGAGTAGATCCAAAGAAAAGGTTAGCAGCTTGGAAAGAGGACAAAGTACTAGGACCAAACTCCAAATATCTGACGGATAAACTTCAACTCTTTTTAAATCACAACATCATCAAGAAAAATTCTAAGAATGAGGATTTAAAAAACGACATTTAGATGAACAGGAATTTCGAAATCAACGTTTGGCAAAGAAAAAAAAGTCCTAGAAATAATTGAGACGTCGGCGTCGGCTGGAGAAAAAAGAACAAAAGAAAGATACGAAAGACAAAAAAAAAAGATTCTGGAAACACAGAGCTTGAAGACAACGTTTGGAAAAGCCATAGAAAATTCTAGAAAAATAAAAGAATGCGAAAAACGACAATTGGTAAAAAACAAGCAACAAAAAGTCTACGATAAGTTTGAAAAACATTGTCCTTAAAAAAATATCTTCTAGAAAAAAAAAGAAGAAAATAAGGTTCTGCAAATTTCTGAATGAACAAAAGATGATTCTAGAAAACTTTAAAACAGAACGTGTAAAAAAAGTAGAATTTGAGAAACAACGATTGATATAAAAAGAAAAAATTCAGAAACGACTTTTTCGGGTTACAAAGAAAAGAAGATACGAGAAGAACAAAAGATGTTTCGATAAAAAATTAAAAGACAGCGTTTGAGTGGAAAACAACAGATAACTCTAGAAGAAGTTAAAAAACGTCGACTGCTGGATGGAAAAATAAAGTAATCGTATATTCTGAAAACACAAAGAAAGTTTCTTTAAGAGCTTGAGAAACGATGATAAAAAAGAAAAGAGCTGAAAATAATTTTTAAAGAACAATAAACGATTCTGATAAAGTTTGAAAACAACTTTTACAAAAAGTAAAACACAGCATACAAACCAAAGATGAGACGAGAGAAATAAAAAAAATGTAAAAAAAAAACAAAATACGATTCAAAAAGAGCTTTAAAACAGTCGATTAGTAAAAAAAAATCACATAAAAAATTAAGACGTCGCCGTCGTCGTCAACTGTAACAAAAAAAACCTAAAAAAAGATATGAAAGAGCAAAAAAAGATTCTGAAAGAACAGACACTAAAAAAAAACGTTTAGAAGGCCAACAAAAAATTCTAGAAAAATAAAAGAATTTTCTAGAATAATGGGAGAAACGACAATTAGTAGAAAAAGAGCAGCAGAAAATTCTAGAAGAAGTTAAAAGAAGAATGCAGTGTTACGTAATGAGTTCGTAGATTCTAGAATTTGACGTCTCTCTATTCTTGCTAGAAGCGGAAGCGATTATTCGTCGGTAAAACGCAGGTTTGGAAATAAACGTACCTGACCTTGGCTCTAAATAAGCGAGTGACAGTCGATTGCAGAGCAGTTCCTGTTAGCGAAGAACAGTAATTATCACAGGCAAATCTTCGGAGTTAGTAGTGTCAATTTATTTATGTAAATTAATTAAGAAAAGAATTAGTGCAGGCTCTGATCTGTAAATTCTGCACAGTTTCACTCTAATAATTAATAAATAATAGGCTTCAATTCAAAATTTTCTTCTCATGTCGCAAATTAAGATTGTTGAAGGAAGAAAAGAAGATACCAGTAACAACCAAAAATTTCGCTGGAGGCACCAAAAAAATTCAGATAATAAAGTCAAAAACAAGAATGTTAAATTTTATTCTTAAATTTCTTATTCTATACTAAAAAGAAAAGAATAAATTCTCACAGTGAGAAGTACAAAAGTTATGTGTTTAATTACTTTTCCTTTCCCTTCTTTTCTTAAAACTTGGTTGATAAAATCACGACAACATGATATTTAATTTCATAAAAACAAGCAAGAAATGTACAGATATGAGAGCAATTAATTCGTCATCTGTCATAACCAGAGAAAATTTTAACACACTGTGTCTATTAATTGACAAGAGAGCTTTTTAAATTTTTTAATTTAATAAACGTCAAGTCCTATTTTTCAAAAGAGAAACGTCCATCATATAAAAGAAGTCGAGTGTACACAAAGAGCTTTTTCCGGTTTATTAATTACATTTATTTCTAAAAATTGCAAAATAAAATTAAATAAAGGAAATAAAAAGATATAGAATAAGATATAAATGAAATCAAGCCGGTTAAATTTTGCAGTTTCTCATTACTGATGTAACGGACTGTACTGAAGAAGTCCAATATAGATTTACTGCTTGATTTACGTCATTATTCCCAGAAGTACGATTCATAGGCGCTTCAAAACACTTTTGGCCTTACTGCTAATGCAAGCCATTGGCGGCCGGTGATTACTTTAAATCTCTGTATTTTGAAAATAGGGCATGGGATCCAAATTCTGTTATAAAGCATTACTACTAAAACTAAACTAAGAACAACTGCTACAAAAAAAATTAATCAAAATTTGCGAAATTTGATTTTTAAAAATGGTGGGCTTCACCTGGTTATTTCGGAAACGGCTTATGTTAGTCCAGTGCCGATTTTTTTCAGCATTATGAAACAAATTAATGACTAGTTTATTTAAGTTTTAGTCAAAATTTTAAATTTAAGAAAAAGATATAAGATAATGAAATTTTAGAAAAAAAATATTTTTCGAAAATTAAATTTCAAATGCTCATAACTTTTTCTATAATTAAAATTTTGGAACAAACCAAAAAAACCTATTCATTATAATGCTGAAAAAAAAATCGCCACCGCTCTAATATAAGCCGTTTCGGAAATACAAGTTAAAGCCCACCATTTTTAAAAATCAAATTTCGTACATTTCGATCAATTTTTTTTAGCAGTTGTCCTCAGTGAGGTCTTAATAATAATCCTTTATAACAGAATTTGGATACCATGCTCCATTTTCAAATACAGAGTTTTAAAAAATCACCGGCCGCCACTGATGCAAGCAAACTTACTAAAAGCCAACTTTGAGGCTTATAAAGTAAGAAACAGAGCCGTTATCACAGGCGCCACAACAGCGATTATTAAAGACGGTAGAAGTGTATTATTAAGTTGCTTAGTTTATCGAGTTATTCTTGTTAAATAAATTATTAGTTTAAAAATCGTAACAATATTTTACAATTTGTTATTATGCTTCGAAGCAGTTTCTTCGAAAACAAATTTCGCAGCCGATACAGAGGGCGTAAACAACAGTTTTTTGCCCGGTTGTATAAAAACACTTCTTTGTAATCAGATTTTAATAGGTAAATTAACCTGTACAAACTAGGTATCCTTTAGTTTTGTAAAATAATAAAGGTTGAGTAAATGAGCAAGATAAATCCTCGTTTGACCTAAATAAACATAATTTTCTAGTTTAATTAAATCAAGTCCTAAGTAATTGTTGTTTGAAAAATATCTTGCAGTGGTAGCTCATCATTTATGTTTTATTTTGTGTTTTATTTGAAATGTCGCTACAGTTTTGAAAAATTAAATTTAGTAGAGAATGTCTCTCGACAAGTTTGAAAATAATTATTGAAGCATAATTCCCTGGATTATCCGGCTACAAAGGGTGAGTCCTCAGCATCAGACAATCTAAAATTATTTCGAGCCTCTTTCCAATATCGAGCATCAAAGAAAGGTCAAATTTTTGCAAAGATCCTAAAAATGCTAGTTTTGTGCATACTCATTGCAATTTCAGGTAAAATTTCTTTTTTGTCCACAAATGATGATGTAGATGAAGCATCCAATATATCGTCTCTATCGACAGAAAAGACGAATAGGCCGTATTATTTCTCGCCGTCCCACTACATTCTTACGAAATAAAAATGATTTACGATCGTTGTAAATGTATTAGATGGGGCAAGAAGGTATAAAAACGGATGCTTTACAGTTGTGCAAGTTTTATTAGAATTATGACATCGCATTTGGAATTTTTTCGTCGATATTTTGAATCACGGCACAAATGCACCCTAACAAAAGCATTGTACATTTCTACAGTAGTTTTCTGATAAAAATCCAGCGAGAAATTATAGGATTAGCAAATAGGACAATTCAATTACTTCACAAAAACCCACATAACGAATTGCTTTTCTCCTCTCTTCCAGAAAACTTCATTTTTTTAGATGACATCCGTATGATGGAAAATACGACTCGCTGCTCCGTCTTAACACTTACAAAAACTGTTTTATTATTTATAGATGCGAAATTTAAATATTCCCGCTTTGGTAAGAGTGGTTTTATTGCTTTCTAAAGTCAACATTACAGCGAAACCAATATTGGAAGCACACTTTATCAATGTGTAATAACGGCTTTTAAGCTGGAATTTGCGCATTATCGTTCCGATGAAAATAGAGTTTTAATAAAAGGGGCGTGATGTCGCATCACAATTACACTTTCACCGACCTTTCTACCGAAATTCCACCCACAAGAGGCAGAAAATGCAAAAATAAACGGTGAAAAATATCGAATTTTTGGAGAAAATAAAACGCCAGGCTTTAAATAAATTATTCAAAACGGATTGCGTAGCTCTAAATTCACCAGATGTCATAATAAATTTTAGTACGGAGAACAGTACAATGTAGTGGTTATGAGTGTTATGACTTCTTTCACAGCTTTGGCTAAAAATTTTCGGTAATGCTTGGCCTTAAAGATACGAAAATAGTTATTTACAGTACAGAAAGACGTAAATGAGTGTTTTGCACCCCGAAAGCCGTCTGTTATTTATTTTTACCAAAAAAAATATGTTTTCCACATTGCAAATAAGAGATTTTTTTTTATAAATAATAAAAGAATTAAAATCCAAGTCAATCCCACCAGTTTAATAAAAAAAATTACATAAGAATAGCAGAGCGCTTTTGAGAGTAGTTCTGCCACTTTTATGTAAGATTTTTTTACTAAGCTTTTGAAATTGACTTCGATTTTAATTCTTTCATCATTTATATTGAAAAACCGCACTTTCAAAAAAAAAAAGAATTTTTCTTTATGTTATATTATTTCCCCTTTTTCTGTTGCCAACTTCCAGTTTCTAAAAAATGGCATAAAATTTTTTTTAGAGTTTACAAGAAAAAAATTTGTGTCTGGCGTGCAGGTGAGATATTTACAATGTTTTTTATGTAACAGCGATTTTTATTTTGCTGTGCGGCTGTAACTCGTGGAAAAAAGACGTAAAATCAAATTTTGTAGACTACACAAAAAACAAGACGAAAAAAATGTAAAAAGTTATGACCATTGTCATTAAAAAGTAAAGTTAATTTTGAATTTTGTACCGTAATAATTATTTTTCATTCTATATCTTTACAACTCAACAATTTTTGGGTCCTGGAAGTGCTTAGGAAGAAACTAAGGTAGACCAACAAACATTCAACTCAAAAATAAAATAACAATTTTTGCTTCTCATCAGATGATAAATTTTAGGAGTAGAAAAATTGTCCAGTTGCGTTTTATTATTGCTCTACTACTGAAATAAAAAGACAGGATATCCGTCGTTGTTAAATCTGTTAGTTTGTACCTTTCCTCGAACATAATTTTGAACAGCTTTTTTGAATTTTTTAAAAAGTATTTTCAATGCCTTCATTTCATTTATATCTTCTTGTTTTCTTTTCGTATTCTTCTTGCTTTCTTCTTAACTTTTAATTCAACCAACAAACATACGGCATGGCATTGTTAGATTTAAAAGCAAGATGCTATTACTAATTTTAGAAGCCAAAAGTAACTTTTTTGCTAGTCGAAGTTATTTTCTTGCTAGTTTTTTAATTTATAAATAATTTTTTCTCCATGTTATTGCTAATTACTATTTAGGTACTAATTTCAAAAGCCCATAAATAATATTTCTTATCAACTTTTAATTCAATAATGATCCAAACGGTATTATTTCTGTAGTTTTAGAAGCTGAAAGTTGTGTTTTACTAACTATAGGAAGCAAAAATAACAATTTTTACAAAATTATAAATTGTAACGGCGTAATTCCTAATAATCCGAGCGCCCACCAGAGTGGCGTTAAGATCGTTTCCACCCTCTCCCATAAGTTCGGAAGGAACCACCCTCGACCGAGAGGTACCGACAAACGGTAATAAAAGGCATCCACCCACAACACAACCAAACGCTTGCAGTTGCGGTTGAGCAGTTTTGCCAGATGACCGGGATTATCCCGATTTTGCGGGACATTTTAAGAACAAACAGGGTATTTTCTATAATAGGAATAGGCGGGATTTTTTTTTAAACAAAATTGTTCAAAAAACAGTACTTTTTTTTGTTATTTTTATGTAAACAAGAATTTTGAAAATCGACGGGATTTTTTACATTAAAAACGGGATTTTCGTGTGCGCATAGCGGGATAAAATTTTTGTTAGTCAGGCAACACTGACGCTGATTTGCTTGCTTGTATCAACCAGGCATTCTAGGGGTCCCATCTGGTCTCGCAAGTCTTCTTCACAGCCATCATTCTTCACAGCCATCATGCCAATCAGTTGCTCTCTTGCATCAACCGGTCATCCTGGGGGTCTCAAATGGTCTTGTGAGCTACTCATACTCTTCTGCATCGTCAAGGAGTCGCTTTCTTGCATCAACAGGGCATCAGTGGTGGCCCACCTCATCTTGAAAGCTCTCCTTCGTGACATTCTGCACCAACAGGGCATCCTAGGGGTCCCTATCTGGTCAGACTCTCGGTATTTCCGCGTTCGAACTTAACACCACGGTCTCGACTTGAGTGCGAAATAACATTAACCCACTTATTGTAAATAAACTGTAGTGTAATCTTTTGTAAATAAACTATTTTCTGAATAAACCGATTACAAATTGGCGCCCAACGTGGGGCTCGATGATGAAGAAGTAAATTAAACAGATTAGAAAATTAATTAATCCATAAGCAACATTTTTTACCAATATTAGAAATTGGAGAAGACGCTTTAATAATTTATAACTAAAAACAATATATTTTTTACTAATTTTGAAGTTAGTTAATGTAAAAGCGGCATATTTTATGCAATATTCAGATCCGAAAGCAATATTTTACATATTTAAAAATCTAGAGACTAGTTTTACTAATTTTAAGAGCCAGAAGTAAATTTCCATAATTTTCATAAATTTTTACAAATAGCCACCTTATTTTTGTAATTTAAAAAGTCGGAGGCAACAATTTACTAATTTTAGAAGCTGAAAATGTTTTTTTATATAATTTTAAAGCTAATAAATGCAAAAGACATTATTTTACTCAATATTGGTAGCCAAAGACAACACCAGTTATCAACAGTGTACTATTTTTAAAGTTCAGAGAAGTTATTTCACTAATTTTATATATCAAAAATAACATTATTTTTTAATTTTTAAGTTAATAAATACAGCGCCTTCGAAAATAATCACAATCCACGTGACTAAATAAAGATAAAATTTGTAATAAAAATAAAAACGTTTGTGTATCAAATTTTTTATATTAGGCTACTATTGATAAAAGCAAAATATAACCAAAGTAATCAGTTGGCAACATTTGCGTTAAATAATACCAATTGCATGCTTAGATTTTATAAGCAAATTAGTCACGTAAATTGATATTTTTTATTAACTTTTAAGTAAATACAGTGGTACCTCGACATACGAATGTTTTGAGATAGGAGCCGCCGAGCGAGCGATATTATGCTTTGAGATAAGAACAAGATTTCAGATGCGAGGAATCGCACACTAAACCGCTTCACTCGACCACAACATGCGGGGCTTGTTGCTTTGTTTCTCAAAATTGCTTTGAGATACGAGCAATTTGACATACGAGCAAGGTTACGGAACGAATTAAACTCCGAGGTACCACTGTAAACACAAAATCAATACTTTTTAATATTAGAAGCCGAAGGCAACAGTTTACTAATTTTGAAATTTGGAGAGGTGATTTTGCTGATTCTACAAGCGAAATACGACATTTTTTTATTGATTTTTCAACCAACAAAAACAACGGTGAATTTGCTTTAGTAATTTTTGTAGCCAGAGGCGACATTTTTGTTTAAATTTTTAAATTGATTAATTCAGAAACAACCGTTTTTCTAATATTGGGAGCCATAAACGATATTTCAGTAAAGTATTGAAATCTCCAGAAACGGAATTTTAATAATTTTGAAAGCTAAAGGTGATATTTCAAAAACGCCATTATTTTTGCAATTTTAGTTTAGTTTATTTATTCTTGATTTTGCACAATGTGCTTACAAACGTCAATACATAATAAGCATATGTATTTGTATAAGTAACAAATAAATAAACACTTAATAATAAAATGACAACACAGTTTATAATAAAACAATTAACATTTATATTATATATTATCCAAACATAAACATTAACATAAACAGTATTTCAATATTAGAATTAGAAGCCGGAGGCGACAGTTTACTAATTTTGAAGTTTGTATAGCTAATTTTCCTAATTCTAGAAACTAGACAATTCAATTTATCAATTTTTGAAATAGAAAGGACAAGGACGACACTGTTTTAGTAACTTTAGCAACTAGAAGTAACATTCTACTAATTTTATAAGTAAGATATATTTATCCAATGGAGATTCAGGACTAAATCTACGCTTCGCTTTTGTTCTAAATCTATGTTGAGATCTAAGCTAGAAGTTCTTTTCAAAGTCTAAGACTAGATATACGCTGCCATCTTTGGATGTCCTTTACTACGTAGTAAGTACAACAATTTGCACTTTTAATATCCTAATATTGGTACTCAAAAAACGGTTTGGTGGTTTCCACTATAACATATCACGTGTTTCAAAACTATTGTCATCCAGAGTGCTATTGAAAAGTGAGATGCAAGAAAAGTCATGTCTTAGGTTGGATTTAAGCCTAATTCTGAAATTTTTATAACAGTAGTTGAAATAAATTATGTGACGCGAGGTTGTGTTCTGTTTGTGTTGACAACCTGCTAATTTTATACTTCGCTGCATTTTCGGTTGATTTTCTCAGTTAAGTTGGAAAATTAGTGGTTTAAAAGAACAAGATGGCTTTCAACGAGCAACAGAAGCGCTTCATGTTAGAAGCATACTTCAGAAATGGTTAGAAAGTCGACGAACAGTAGGTTTACTTGATAAACACTGCATTTGAGGATTTTCAGGAAGAGTTTCCTGGATTGGCTGACCACTGCAACCATTTCAGTCCAAATCTGCGCCGTGTTGTGGATTTGTACAGGGAAACAGAGAGTGTGAATCGCAGGTACAAGTAAGAACCGAGGCAAATGTGGAGGCCGAACGAGGATGAACGAGGAGCCTAGCACTTCGGTTTGTCATCTGCGACCACAGGTAAACCTGTCTCACAGCACTTGTTGGCGGATCTTGAAAACGGATATACATCCGTATAGGCTGCAGGCCCATCAAGAATTGCTGCCGAATGATTTGCCACAGAGACAGGCATATAGCCAGTGGCTTATGCAGAATCTTGCCAACAATGACGCAGCACTGGCAAAAACATTTTTCACCGACGAGGCTTGGTTTCATCTTTCCGGCATTCCGGCTATGTTAACTCACACAACATGAGGATGTGGAGCGGCGAGAATCCTCATTATTACGTTGAGGTTCCGTTGCACCCGCAGAAAATTGGAGTGTGAGCTGCAATAAGCAAACGTCGTCTTATTGAATCCATATTTTTCGAAAGTAATTATTGTTACATTTTTTAAAGAAAACAACTATAAGAATAAAAATGTTGTAGGAATATTAACATCTCAAAGATACCGTCTTGAAATCTTCATTCCCTTTATGGAGCAGCTGCTGGATGACGAACTGCAGCAGGGATATTTCCAGCAGGACGGTGCGCGTATTCACACCACTCGGGATAATCTCAATTTTACTTGTGAATTCTTCGATAACAAGGTGATCAGTTTGAATACGCCAGTGATATGGCCACCGAGGTCATGTGATTTGACTCCATGTGACTTTTTCTTGTGGCCATATGTAAAAAACTCAATTTTCAATTCTCCTGTTGTGCACTTGGAAGACCTACGGGAAAAGACAACCCTCAAGTTAGAGGAGATAAACAATTCATCCAATCTGTTAGAGAACGCGATCGCTTCTGTGAAAATACGAGCAAGAGTGTGCGGCGAACAGAGTAGAAGTCATATAGCACATCTTGTTTGATGTGCTGCAACGATTTTCTTCTATGCTTTTGGTATTGTTTCTAATGTTTTGCTTTCGCCAGGCAAGTTTCATCTTACCTGCCTAATTTTATTCCTACCTTGTTTTGCAAATAATAAAAAATTAACGGATTCTGTGTTTTATTTAATTTTTAATAGTAATTATTAGTTTCTAGGTTAGTAGGGTTAGAATGCGAAAAGTATTCTTTGGATAGTAGACGCAAACATTCAACAGTAGGTTTTTTTTGGCAGTAGGCTTAAAACCCAAATAAATAGTTCAAACTACCCAGCCATACGTCCTAAAAACCAAAGCCTGCTTTGATGACAATAGTTTTGAAACACACTCTATTTAAAATAGGTGCTTTCATTTATAATTTCGGTAGATTGTCCCATTTTCAACTTAGAATGAGTGGAGTACAGAGTGTTCTTTAAATAAACGGCAATCTCTTAGACTCTGACTGTTAAGAGCTTTTAAATTTTTAATTTTCTATTGTTCGTAGCTTAAGATTTCAATTTTTTTTCCTCAATCTTTTTTCTTAAGCCAAATGAATGTCTGCTGTATCCTAAAATCGGACTACTCTTGTAATAACATTGAAAATACTTCATCAGAACGCCACTGCTTAAGGGTCAGAATTGCCAAATTTTTTTTTCGCTCCTCTGTCACCACCAACAACTTAATTCGTTAATGTTATTCGATTCATCAATGATTTTTGATTGGTCAATTTGTATAATCAAGTCGTCTTTTCAATGAGGGCACAATTCCGAAAATAGTGTTCGGTGATATTATTATTAGCATTAGCGCGATCAGAAGCGAATGGAAGTAAACAAAATTGTTGACTGAAGCAATTATTGCGTGCAAAAACCTTCGGCTATGTAATTACTTAGAGAAGTAATCCACAAAGGAATAAAACGAAGGGAAGAAAAAATAAAACCCGTTTTTTTTCTCAGGGCTGCGAAACGAGCGCTGTCCGTATTTATAACTGCAAAACTACAATTTTCCGTAAAATATTTGGGCTCCCTTGGGGATAGTACATCTTAGTGAAACTGGACGTGTGCCGTCTGTTTTCTGCTTATTTATTGAGAAAAGAATTTTGCAGGGTGATTAACCGTGACGAATTTTAGCTTGAATGCGGGTTAAATATTCATATTAATGCTCGTTTGCTTTTAGAAGTATCGACGAGGGAAGAAAACAGGAGAAAACGTGGTTCGTTGATGTACGTTTGGTTACCGATGAAGAGTTTGGAAACAATAGAGATGAGTTATGAGATTCATTTTTAACAAAGATTCGCGATAAATTATTCAAATTATCTTATTAGGGAATGTTTTGTAACTTAATTAATTTTGAAAGTGATGCGCGCTTCAAAGTGATTTTTTAAATGGAATCACGTCAAAACTCGGGTTTAAGCTTCACTGGAAGTTTGAGTGATTTCAACGATTTTTTCTGCGAGGAAAAATTACATTTCATTTTATTATTAAAACCAAAATTTGTTTTGTTAAAAAAAACAAAAGCTGGGGAAAATATGTTAAGAGATATAAAAGTAAATAGAACTGAAAAAAAAACAAGTATTGTAATTTTAATTTTATAAAAGACAAATATTTAGTATCTAGAAAAATATCTTTACGAAATATATAATTTGAATTGATCACGTATTTATCTTTTATAAATATTTAATTTCCTGTTCCCTGGAGGCATACGTAATGACTTTTTATAGCAATTTTCTGCAAAACATTTTTTCGTTTAAACTTTTTTAATTATTGTTTGTTATAATTTTCAAATTTTTATTTTTTCTCGAAATTCATTTTTGATAATAATGACTTGTTATAATTGTCTTAATATTGACACAATTGTGCTTTTGATAAATACAAAAAAAAAACAGAAAAATTTAGACTAACGGGTAATTTTTCAATTTGAAGGAGCAACCTCGGTAGAGCAAGTTCAGAATCTCATAAACCGCAAAATTCTCAAAAAAAAATCTAAAATTGAAATCTGAAAAATCTGAAAACCTACCCTAGTAGCACAAAACTCGGAACTATGTAGAAACTATATACTTTCTATTCAGTTTTTATGTCTGGAACCAACGTACAATGGACTACATGGTTTCTGTGTAGGACGTATATAAGCACATCCAAACATAGTTTAACTGATGTGGTTACGAAATCATTCCGATATTGGCAAACCAACATTGGATTTACGTTGTTTGTCAATATAGTTTCTGTGTAAGACAAACCTAGCACATCCAAATGTAGTCTAAGCCATGTAGTTGCGACGTTGTTCTAATATTGCTAAACCAACATTGGATTCGTCTTGTCTGACTATATAGTTTTTATGTACGATATATATAGCACATGCAAATGTAGTTTAATCAATTTATTTGCGATATTGTTACGATATCGTCTAATTAATATTGAATTTACTTTGCCTACGTATGAAGTTTTTCGCTATAGAATAAATCATGTCATCCTACATTCTTTTTGTATAAGCACAGAGTGGAAATTAGTTATAGAATAAATTCATTATTTTCAAAATGAATGATATTTTTGTAAAACGTAAAAACAGGTCAACTTTTATTTTAAATTGTGCTGGTTTTAAATTATTGAACTCATTTGTGTCGTCATCTTCTTCAGAGCTGTGACGTCACACGCATTTTTTTTAATAGCATGCTACATTTTTTTAAGTGATGAGATGTGCTTGCTATCACAAGACCTAATAAAATTTCGACTTCACCTCGATGAAAAATAAAAAGACTATAGTTTTACAATGTGTTTTATACAATTTTCTTAATTTCACATGTAATTTACGTAACTATATCAAAAATTATTTCTTTAATAATAATATAAATATTTTTTTCAAATTAATGTATACTAACTTGTCTACTTGTTATGTTAATTGTTTTATTCGTTGCGAATTGTTAAAATAGAGTGATATTAAAACTTTCTCTGTTATTTTCTAATAGAGACACATGGTCGGTGGGTTTTAGGGTTTAGGAAAAATTTGTTCATTGTATAGAAGCTGGTGACTAGCCGACACCAGTTGCTACAAGCTCAAAAACTATGTAAAATCAGATGACTATAAAATAACAAATGAATACTTGTAATATTAAAATTCAGAGTTTGGATGATTGGCGGCAAAATGCAGTGTTATTAACCGAACGTTTTTGGTGCTTTACTTAAAATGTGTCATAAACTCATAAAATAACAATGCGAATTGTAAAGAACGAAATACATTGAAACCAGATGTCCGGCAAAGGGCACACTAAAAAATCCGTTGTTGCTGGTTGAAATAGCTGTATAGATCTCAGTTTACAAAACACTATTTCTATCCTTATTTTATAACCTAGATGTTTAAGTAAAAGTGAGACTAAAAGAGCCTGTTAAATTGCAAACACATTGGAAAACATTTTTACAGGTATAAGGTTTTCACAATATCGGTTTAGTCGTTGGGTGTTGGGTCGTTGCTCACTCACTTTCCGTTGAGTTTTCTAAATGAAAAGACGCATTTAAAAACGTATCTTATGCAGTGATTGAAGTGATAAAAGTGTTCATTTACCTAAAATGTGTGGTAAGTATTTTGTTGTCTGATTATGTTGTTTGTTTAATTTTTTTATTACAGTATCCATTTGTACAATATGAGCAGCAAAGTTAGGTAAAGTCATAGATTTTTGCAAAAAATACGACAAAAGAATATTAATAAAAAATCAGACTTTTTAAATAAACAGAAATCAAATTTGATTAATGATGTTGAATTTTCAATAAATTGCAGCAATGAAAATGCTATAATATAAAGTACCTTTAAATTTCACAATATCGAAAAATGTTATTAAAAAAAGTTGATCAGAACTAAAAACTACGTTCAAATATGCAATTACATCCATTTGCATTGAAAAAATAAGTCTTGTGCTTGTTCAATATTGTTTCCATTTTATTTTGAAGAAACACTTATCTCTTGTGGTTATAAAAGTCATAATAACCTTTTCGTTTCTTAATGTTTTCTAACAATTTTAAATTTTAAATATGACTAACTTTTTTCGATGCAAATGGCTGTAATTACATATTTAAACGTAGTTTTTAGTTCTGATCAACTTTTTTTAATAACATTTTTCGATATTGTGAAATTTAAAGATACTTTATTTTTGACCAAAATTTATATTTTGCGACAAACCTCGTATACTACTAAAAAAATTGATATCTGATGATTATTGTTTTTTATATTTTAAAACATGCAAAACTTTTTATGAAGAATGTTTTTTTTTAAAATTAATAAAAAAAACTTTCTCATATGGTTCCAACTTACTGAGACATAGTATATAACATAATTATTAAAAATTTTTGCCAGATATGCTATTTTGAGATAAATTTCTGAAGACATAAAATCTACTTTTAATCCGAGATTTAGTACTAATCGTATTTTTTTCCAGATGTTTTGCGGAGAAGATTTCCGGATTCCTTGAAAAACATGATATCTGTTATACATTTTTTTGTGTCTGCAAAAGAGAAGTGTAAAGCCAAAATACCTTAAATATAATGTAAATATAAAACTTTAATAAATATGTGAAAAAGTAAACTTAATTCTTAATTGTTTCCTTCACTTTCCTCAGTATTTTATTTGTCACTCAACAGATGGCGCTAAACTTATCGTGAATTAATAATATTCGGACAATATGTTTCTTATGTCAAGTAACAATGTAGGATCTATATAGGCTATCCTATATAGGATAAAGTTAAAAAAATGACGTAATTCCTGCGTAACAGCATCTCCACCTTTTGGTCACTTTAATAGTAAAATATCGTAAATCCAGTAGATGGCGCTGAAATTATTATGTATTTATTCAGTCTCCCGATATAGTCTCTATATATAGGATCGAGATAGTCAAACTACCTACTTACTATGTTGTTTCGACAACGTTCCGACATTGTTCCTATATAGGATACCTCTGCCGTTTCTACATAGTTTTAGCGTTACATTTCGGAATAAAAACTATATTTGAAAACTATATAGTTCCTGCATAAATGTGCTACTAGGGTAGGAGCTTAATTAAATTCGCCTCGGCTGAGTGAAAACAATTCCGTTCTAAAAACATTCACATAATATTTTTAATTCAGACAGTTGTTTTTTTTTTAATAAAGCAAAGACAGGGCGGTAAAATAAAAGAAAAATAACTAAAAAAGTGCAGCAAAGCAGTCAGCAAATAACAAAGATTGAGAACTAACTGATAAGTAGAAGCCCGAAATGCTTAGTTAAGAGAGTAGCAAGAAAAACGAAATCCCCACTCTCCTTAGTGTCTAGTGCGCAACTTTCTCTCGTGGTTCATAAGATCCTAAACTTAGTATAGGTACTATGGTAAATTTATGTCTCTGACTTGCTACCTGTAAGACTTAAGAAAATATCAAGTGTTAATCGGTAACGCAGGAATGTCGCTTTATATTTTTTTTTGTTGCCAATTTTTCACATTTCCCACTAGTTAAATAAAACTTCTAAAAGTCATAATTGAGAAAACATCATTAGATTGATTTCGGTTTTTGAGGCCAATCCGGAGAGGAAAACCAAGCAGTCAAAATTTTAAAATTATTTGGCTCAACAGATTAAAACACTCTTCAGCAAAGTCACGGTTGTAAATTTTAAGTAAATAAATAAGTAAAAACATCCCTTAAACTCAATATTACCATGGTAACACAACATTTTTTTATTATTATTTATTTGACTTTCAAAGTAGAAAAAGGCTTTGTATTGTATCACTTTTATACACTTTATTGAAACAATCATGTACCTACTTGCATTATCAATACATTCTAGAGTTTATAATTATTATTGGCACAGTTTATTTTCCAGACAATTCACTTGAAATTTCACGGCTCCCGATAAAGACCCCTCAATCCCGAAGCGCCTCGATCATCTTACCAAATAAATTTAAAAATTCAGCATCATGTGGCCTTCAACTGAAAATGTGAAATTTGATTCACATTTTAGAATTCTGAAAATTATATTTATCGAATTAAAAGTTGAAATAAACGTCATCACTGGCTTCTTAAATTAGTAAAACTACAAATACAAAATTCAACGTTAATAAATTGATGCCTCCAATTTCCAAAATTAAAAAGAAACATTTTAAAAATTGGTAAACAATATCTCCGTCTCTTAAAATTAATACAGTATCACCCCCGGCAGCCAGCATTTGACAAAAATGTATTTTTTGGATCAATTTAAAAATTAGTAAAAACATTTTATTTCCGACTTCTGAAATTGTAAAAACAATGTTTTATATGTCTTTATTGAATTAAAACCTAAGAAATATAATATCTGGCTCCTGAAATCCGCTCAAAAACTGTTTTTATAAAAAAAAATCCATTGCAAAGTAGCTACTTATAAGAATATTCGAATCGTAGTTTTTCTGTATGTGATTAGAACGCTTTTACCCAAAGAAAAACTTGCTAAAAATTAATTTTCCGTGTATGACGTAACAAAAAAAACTTCTGAAAGTATGTCCCGAATTCATAGATTTATTATTATTAACATTGTCACTAAAATTGTAAAAAAAAAACTTTTTAACTTTTAAAATTCGTCTTCTCTGTTATAACCAAGCTTCGGCAACAGCAAGCTATCGGACAAACAGCCAGGTAAATAATCGGTGTAACCCATCCAAATAATGTCTAAAAAATAATGCAAAATCAAGCCACTACAAAGAGCTCGCTCCTGCCGAACCCTGGTTATAATAAAATCACTGTATAACTAAAAGTAAAATTTTAAACACGGTTTATAAGCCTCATAGGTCAAATTATAAATACAGATTTCAAAAGTAGTAAATTGTTGCCTACGACTCACAATATTAAAAAAGAATGTTCCCGTTTTATTCAAAAGAGGGAGAAAATTAGAAATTAAAGCTCTTCACGAAAAGTAAAGAAAATCAAAAATACACAGAGTAAGAACTTTATTACAGTAGTACAATTTACAATGGAGCCTGCCCCTCCTAAAAATAATTTCTGATAGTTTTAAGCCACTGTTTACGGCTCTGAAATTGCTTTAAATTTTCCTGAACTTATCATTTTCGTATTCGCTCTCTAAAAATTTTTATTTTGCAAACACAAAACATCCTTTTTTGACGTTGCAAACACTGTTCATTAAAAAAAAAACTCGCAATTCGCCATGAGAACTGTTGATGAGACTATTGATTGACCGACTAATAGTCATTCAAGTAATACACACCAGTTGTTAATTGCGTAAGCCCTTGATACACCGAAATACAGTGCTTTTAATAAATTAATTTATTTAAAAAAATATTTGATTTTCAATAAGATTTATCTGCCAAAGATTATTAAGACACAATAATTATATCGCGATTAGTTTAAATGTACGACCGCACTGAAAGAGAGCTGTTTTAGACACCGTCGCGTCGTATAAGATTTTAATAATTGTTTATTTGATTGCTGTTATTTTTATTCAAAAAACCAAAATTTAACAGAAATTCGTTAGAATAAAAACAGTATTTTCAACAATTTTTTACTCGTACTTAAATATTTTTAACAATATTGTTGTGCTTTAATGTCCAAAAATAACGTTTCTAAAATTGACTGACCTTTTAAAAATGCCTGAATAAAGTTATTAAAAGACTAAAAACTGTAAAAATTTTTTTTTTAATAAACACTCGGTACTTAAAAACCATCATAGAAATATTTGAGCAGTTTATTTTTATTATTTACACAAAATATGTTATTATTAGAAGAAAATTTTAATAAAAAAAAGGTTTTCGCAATGCATTTTTAGGAGTCGAAGATTAGGATAGTTTATTTCATTCAATTTTTTTTAATATCACTGAGAATAAAACCCCATTTTTGAACTTTTTTAATGTATCATAGTGCTTTAAAAAACCCGTGCAAAAATATCTTGTGTAGACAACGGATGACAACACTTTTAGGTGTTTTTTTGTATGAAAGATTCGGCTGCTTCCTTGCCTCAATCTCTAAAACTCTACTTGAGTATATAGAGAATTAAGTTTAGAGAATCCTTGTTTGCTGCACAGAGGCTTTTTCTAAAAAAAAGAATATTAAATAACTATGATATGATCAAAAAAATGTATTCCCTAAAAAGCTCTGAAATGCCTTTGTCATTGTAAATTATAGGAAAAAATAAAAATACATTTTCTTGATTATTTGATATTTGTTCATTTTCAAACCAAAGTTTTTAAAAGCAAAAACATTTTGAACAAACAATAAAATGCCCATCACAAAAAAATAAAACCTAAAATTAGTGAGCTATCATAGAAAACTCAACTGAATTAATTTTAATTATAAAAGGAAATGGAAAAGCTTTCCAACACAACAAGAATAATTGTAAGAGATGTAAAGTAAACTTTCCAATTGGATCATTTGTCTCCGTTTCTCCCCCAAATAAGTGAAGGTTTGTTCCTTACCAGACATTGACAATGTAATGTTCCGTAATTACTCATTTTTAGGGTTTAGTATCGGACCACTAAATAATTAATAACCAGCTCCAAGGTTTTTTTACTGAATCGATTGTAAATTTTTCTCTTTTCTGTATAAATACACAATGTGCAAGACACACCGCGACCCACTTACCTTCTAAAGAAACGCAGTGACGCCAAACAAACATTTTTAAAATCAATTGTTACACTTGTAAAAATGGTGGAGGCGCCGGGTTAATTTCAAAAAAATCGCCTTAAAACATTTGCTATGACTTGGTCCCGTTATAACAAAATATCGTGAGTGAATATTAACCCCCGCACCACTACACTGTACACAAGTAATGTGGTAACCTGTTGTTAGTACACTGTAGTAGGCAATCCGCAGCCTCCCGCGATGTGAAGGTTGTCGGCCTCGCGCATGCCAAGCCGCCTTTGAACATACCTGGATACACTAACTGGGTTACGAACGGTCATGTAATATACAACATGCGGTCCTTTCTCGACTTTTCTTTTATATGAAAATTCTTTCGAACCTTTAGGGACAACTGAGGCATGAGGCATGAGGCAGGACCAGTTAGCGCGTCAAATCGATCCACAACATAATTACCTGTCTCTGACCACTTAAAGACAAGATACAGTGCTTTATTGCGAAGAAGATTAATTCACTTTTGGTGATTTACGGTCGGAAGAAAAATCGTAAAGGAAATGGAGCGAGTTGATCGAATTTGATGTCACCACCTACAGGTTCACAAAAAATTGTTTTTTTCTTTTTTCAGATAAACACTAGAGATTTATTTCTCTCTCAAAGAATCAAATCAAAACAAGTTTAAATTCTTTTAATTAAAATACTAAACTTTACCTCCATCTCTTCCAAACTTCCTCTTCTTTTTCGAACTTGTCTGCTTCTGATTCGAAGGCTTTTCACACTTTTCTTTGTCCTTGTCTTTGTTTTTCCACCGAATTAACATATTTGCACTAAAGTCAATTCAAAACACTTCTCATTATTAAAAAATTACTTAATCATGACAACCAATGAAAAGCGCGAAAAATAATAGACTTTGTGCTTGCTTAAACTTTACTCGATCTTAATTAAAATAAAAAAACAGAACCGGATTTAGCCAAATTGAAAATTTAATAATAAAAATTGCCACGTCAATGACGACGTAATTGCCCAACATTAAATTTTAAATTGGGCATTTCAACCCTGTCAGCTATTTTAGATTTTTTAGTTCACTAACCCTTGCCCTCACATTTTATCGATTGTATTGCCAATTTGCAAAAAAACAGAAATATACAATTTGTGTATTTTTTTTTCTTCGTCAATTAATTAGAGGGTGTGTTAATTTAAAAAACACGTGTCCCACATGTGTTTCATTTTCTCTTAAAGAATTATTATAATCATTTTGCGTTTTTGTTAGATACTTACGGGCCAGGGCCGGTGCGGCCTAAAAACCTTGTGAAAAAAAAATTTAAAGCACAAGTGTTTTGTAGTGAGTGAAGTTAGAGATTAGAGAACACGGATTATTAGCACAGTTTGGTTCATTAATTATTAGGTCGTATCGTAGGCCGAACGGTAGTCCGTCACAGTAGGCCGAGCGAGAACAGACGACACCGATGCAGCCACCTACTAGATTACAGCATCCGTGTGACGTAACTGCAAGGATAATCGATAGGAGCGCTGCTGGCAGCTAGCGGTTTCAGTTGGAACTTGTGGGGTGAACGCCCTGCTATCACGCCCTTTGCCCGGGATAAAGCAGGACGCGCTTTCACAACTTAAAAGCTCACAGTGCATATGCACGCCCAACGCGTACTGACTTGACTAGGGACGCCCACAAGGGCTTTTTTTCAAACACCAAATGAGATTACTTCTAATGTAACACCTGCGGTTAAGGACGAAAGCGGAAAATTTCAAGTTGGAGACTGAAATATTGAGAGGGCACAGGTTTGGGCAGGTACGCCCACTTA
The DNA here is from genome assembly GCA_029207805.1 of Tribolium confusum. NCBI lineage: Eukaryota > Metazoa > Arthropoda > Insecta > Coleoptera > Tenebrionidae > Tribolium > Tribolium confusum. Next base: position 8,522,152 of record JALGAY010000004.1, read on the forward strand.
GTAATGCCATTCATGAAACAGGATGACAAAAGACACTAAACTAAATAATATTAGAGATATCCTGTCTCATCCAAAATTTTTCTTTTGTTTGTTTAGCAATTCATTTTGATTAGCACTAGAGTTAATCAAAAAAATATATTGAATAATTGATCAAAAAATTTATTCTTTAGAAGGCTGCGAAATGCTTTTTGTAAATGTAAATTATGTAAAAAATACAATGCCATAGCCTTGTAAAAATTTTTTTTTTAACGTATTGTATGTACAGAGCTGTAGCAAACTTTGAAAATAGGAGTATATCTGCAGCTTTAGCGTTTCCACTAGAAAAGTTACTAAGAAAATGTGACAATGGTGTTTCGTTGCCATGACGGCATAACGATAAAAATTTCAAGATGGCTCTTTTCAAACCGACAACACAAAAAAAAGTTGTGGAGCTTCATGATGTCCTTTTTCTTATTATATTGGAACGTGTAGGCGAATTCGGGTTTCTTTAGATTCAAAGAGTTAGATTGATAACGAATAATTTATTTCCACTATGTACACGAATACACACAACAATAATTTATTAATAAATAACTCGATATTCATCTAAAATCGTTCTCGCTTCTGAGAATATCGCTCAATTTAATCGCTATCGAGTTTCACACTAACTGTCCGGTTAATGAGTCTGCTCGCTTATATAACCATACAACCTTCAAGAATGTGTCCAGATGTTTCACGACCTTTTTCCACTCGTGCGAAGCACTCATTCTTCTCGATCGGTCCATTAGCGTGTAGTTTATTTTGTAAAATTTTACGTTGCAATGCAACTCTGAGCGTGATATCCTTCCGGTATTTTCTCAAACGATTTACTCAAAACCCTCTTTTCTTATTATTATTTCGAAATGTTCGTAACAATATGTTAGAATCATTTCAGAGCCGTTCGAACAGATAAAACAATACTGCCCATGTGCAGTTCAATTTTAAACCTCTCTGAACTATTATTGGAGCAAACCTGAGATATAAAAACTAGATAAAATAGATAACATTTATCAAATATTGTATTAATTAAGAGACAAGTAAGCAATTTTTTTTTCAATAAGACAAAAAAGCCTTGTTTTGCAGTTTAAATTGTGGCCATAAAATCTTATCTTAAGAAATCTTTTTTATTTACGACTGCTGCAGTTAGTAAGTAACGGCCAAAAAAAAATATTTTTGTCTTTTGAGCACTGTAGAAATTTTTCTCAAAAAACTCTTCAAAAATGTAAGCAATCTACGCTCTATAGAAGTCTCCATTCATTATAACAACATAATTTATATCAACTTTTAACTTTGCAATTTGTAGTTCTGGTGCATTTTTAGCTCGACATGCTCATCTTCTTATGTAAACAATCCTGTATAAAGCAAATGTGGCTTTCTAGCCTCGTTTCGACGAAGATTATTCCCTCTTAATATGTCTAAAGTAATTTTAAAAAGGTCCTGTATATACCTGAGCCAAATTTGATTGAATTTGCTTAACTGGAAAAGTAATTGTTTGTTTAGACTCCATAAAACACCTCATAACATTTACATCCGTTGTTAAAAAAAATACAAGTTATGGTTAGAATTGGAAAAATATTTTTATACGTCATTTTATCGCCATTTTCGATTAAATTTGAAAAAAAAAAACGAAAAGATGCTTAAACAGCGAGTTAAAAACCTCTGAAACGAGTCCTTTGAGGCTAAAAGGAGTAGTTAAGTCCCCTCCTTGTAGAGACCAAACTATGAACTTCAGTCCGAAAGTGTAAAAAATCAATAATTTTTGTTGATAAACGATCTTGTTGCTATTTGGAAAACTGACAAAAAAATAAAGATAAATTTCAGCAGCCTAAAAAATGTGTTTTTTAAAAGGAATAGCTTGACATTGGATATAAAAAATAATTTAAAAAAGAGAGTAAGAAAACGAGGATATAAACAAACCATCAATTAGCTAATGAAGATTAAACTAGTAAATATAAAATATTAAAATCAATATTCAATTAGTTATTTAAAGTTTGTAAAAAAGGTTTATAGACAAAATTAAGAATTTCTAAAGCATCTTTACAAAAAAATTAAAGAATAACCTTTATTGCAGATGTGAAAGAATTATCAGTAGAAGGAAAAAAATACCGAAAAAAAGAATATGAGCAACACAAGCAGGTAAAGTGTTAAATATATCTGTATTATTGTACTTTTCTATTGTTCTTATATAACAAAGAATTCTGGTTTCAAGATAAGTTATAGACGTCTAAATAATGAAAAGAAAAAATTTAATTATCTATTGTATACGAGACAAACCGAAAGATTACCTTTAGAATTAAAAGCAACTTTTATATTAAAGTTATTTAAAATATGAGAAACAGAAAGAGACATTTTGCCAATGAAAAGAATAGCAGAAAAGAGAGGTTTTAAAAGAGAAGATGTAGAAAAAGAATTACGTTGAAACCAAAAGAGTACCTACTTGTTTCTAAATTAAAAAAAAAAGTTTATTTAAGTCCTGTAATAGGAAGTTATTATTCACCGCTATTTGTATAATAACCCACTCTTTTTCAATAGTCTAAAAAATATAAAATAGTCTCAATAGAAATAAATAATTAAATGCAGGTGCGATGTAAGAATAACAATGTGTGGAATAGAAAAAAAAATTCAAAAAGAAATGATAAATTGTCTTTTCTAATTATATTAAGATCTAAAATAGAGTGCAAGAGGTTTATTCTGTTTCTACATTAAATTTAACATTTTTATGTAATAAGTTAATAAAAAAAATATTAATTTAAATTATAAATCTGCTTTAATGTCTTTGGAAAAAATTACGTGATCAACATATCTAAACTAAAAACAAATATGCTTTGAAGAAATAGAAAGTTTAAAAAATTTTTCTTTAAGCCTGTTCATAAATAACTCTACTAAAAGAGGGCTATGGAGAAAGCCCTTGGCAAAATCTACATTTTGTTTATATACTGAGTGTAAATGAAGCTAGGCTTACCCTTTTTTAATAGTACTTTTTAAAATAGAAAAACGAGACCTGGAGAACTTATTGTGTTAGAAAATCCCCATTAATTGAGTAAAAAATAAACTTTCTATCACTTCCGGTTTTACAGGAAACGACGGTAACTTTTAATTTTTAAATAGAACACTATGTATATTTTTATATATTTAGAGTATACGTTAAATTCTGAGCTAAAACACTACTAGTAAAAAAATTTGTAAAGTAAAATATTTTTATAATTCTTGTTTTTTATGTAGAAGGCTGTGATGGTAAAAAAACTCTAAATAATGTAGATAACCATTAAAAAATAAAACTGATCGCATAATTAATCTAATTTAAAAATTACACGAATTTAAATTAGAATAAATTAGTTTTTCTGGTTTAATTCATTTTTTTCAAATAGAACAATAATCGCGCAATTGACTTTTTAAATTAACGTTTTCTTTGTCATTCCAAAAATATCAAAATTTTATAGATCCACTCAGTAGTTTTTGTAATATTTACAAAAATAGTTTCTTAAAAATCTGATTTTTTTTATATTTTATATAAACAAGCTAGCATTTTAAAAAGAAAATAAAATAGGCAGCCATTAAACATAATTTGTCTTTTTTTACACCCTGTTTAGATTTCAGTTACCTTTTAGAGATTTTTTCCACTATTGTTCTATTTGAAAAAATTGAGTTAAATCGGAAAACTAATTTATTTCAGTTTTAAACTTCTGTATTTTCTAAATTAGATTATTTATGGCACTGGTTTTATTTTTTAGTTGTTGCCTACATTATTTAGAAATATTTTTTAACCATCACAGCCTTCTAGATAAAACAATAAAAATTGCAATATACAGGGTGTTATGGAAATGAGTGCAAATATTTTAACCTGAAATACAGCACAACAAATAATAAAAATCTGTAAAAAAAATTTTGTCCTATCTCAACTAACAACAAAATTACAGGCCGTCAAAGTTGGATATAAAAAAACATCTTTTTGTTATATCTGGAAAACCGCTTAACCGATTAATACCAAATTTGGTACACAAATGAAGTTGACTGTACTCTTTTTATTTCTTCTAGCAAAATTTTGCTGCACATCTCAATTTCAAGTTACGGCACTTTTTTTTCACATTTTGGGTAATTAACCAATTTTCTTCTTATTAATTTCCAATTTTTGTAGCAAAAATGAATATGCCAGTAGATTCTACATAAAACTGCAAGAATGCAATATTTTGCTAAAACGTATCGTTTTCGAGATATTTACGTTTAAAGTATAAAACTGACTTTTCATCTTTAACTTTGGCGTCCTCTAGCTCCTAAACGGTGCAACTTAGTATAGAGGTAAATTGTGTTAGATCGCTTTATTTTGACCTGAAAAACCTATGATTGCCCTATGTTAAAAAAAAAATGTTATACGTTTTGTAATAATTAATTTTTAGTTTATAATTTTGTTATCAGTTGAGATAAGACAAAAATTTTTTTACAGATATTTATTATTTGTGGTGCTGTATTTCAGGTTAAAATATTTGCACTCATTTCCATAACACCCTGTATACTGAGTGTAAATGAAACTAGGCTTACCCTATTTTTAATAGTACTTTTTAAAATAGAAAAACGAGACTTGGAGAACTTATTGTGTTAGAAAATCCCCATTAATTGAGTAAAAAATAAACTTTCTATCACTTCCGGTTTTACAGAAAACGTCGGTAACTTTTAATTTTTAAATAAAACACTATGTATATTTTTATATATTTAGAGTATACGTTAAATTCTGAGTCCAAAACACTACTAGTAAAAAAATTTGTAAAGTAAAATATTTTTATAATTTTTGTTTTTTTATGTAGAAGGCTGTGATGGTAAAAAAACTCTAAATAATGTAGATAACCATTAAAAAATAAAACTGATCGCATAATTAATCTAATTTAAAAATTACACGAATTTAAATTAGAATAAATTAGTTTTTCCGGTTTAATTCGTTTTTTCAAATAGAACAATAGTCGCTGAATTGACTTTTTAAATTAACGTTTTCTTTGTCATTCCAAAAATATCAAAAATTTAAAGATCCACTCAGTAGTTTTTGTAATATTTACAAAAATAATTTCCTAAAAATCTGAAAAAATTTTTATATTTTATATAAACAAGCTAGCATTTTAAAAAGAAAATAAAATAGGCAGCTATTTAACATAATTTGTCTTTTTTTTACACCCTGTTTAGATTTCAGTTAACTTGTAGAGAACTTGTAAATATTACAAAAACTACTAAATAGATTTTCAAAATTTTAGTAGTTTTAGATTAGCCGAAAATATTTTATTTTAAAGCGTCGAGTGAGCCACTATTGTTTTATTTTAAAAAATTGGGTTAAACCGAAAAACTAATTTATTTCTCAAACTTCTGTATTTTCTAAATTAGATTATTTATGGCACTGGTTTTATTTTTTAGTTGTTGCCTACATTATTTAGAAATATTTTTTAACCATCACAGCCTTCTAGATAAAACAATAAAAATTGCAATATATGTATAACAATAAAAAAAAATTCACAAAAAGTTATAAAAAGTAGTGTATTAGACTCGAAATTTAGTGTGGATTCCAAAAACATAAAAACATACAGTGTTAAATTTAATAATCCAAAATTACGATCGTTTCCGGTAAAACTGGAAGTTTATTTTTCATTCACTTGATGGAGATTTTCTAACATAATACGTTTCCTAAATATGATTGTTTTATTTTTAAAAATACTGTTAAATAAAGGGATGAGCCTAATTTCGTTTACACCCGGTATATTAATATTAAAAATAAAAAAATCTTGAGCTAAAACTAATTTCACTAAAGAAATTACATAATTGGCGTGTAAAGAAGGAAGTGAATAAAAAAGATTCTAAGAAGAGAAAGAGCCTCATTGGCAAGAATAGCAGAAAATAGGTTATTCAAAAAAGACATGGAAAGAACCTGAAGATTTATTTAAAAAGTTTATTTTCTTAGTAAGACCTACAGAATTTTTTACAGAGAATTTATTGTCAAAGTTTATAGAATTTCTAATAACTTGATTTAGCCATTTTGCTAAGTTATAAGTTATAACAAAATGTGTTGGTATAAGAAATCACTGATCTTTGTTGTTTGATTAAATTTGCAGGTTTGACTTTGATTTTTAATCTTTCATTTTTTTATAACTATTTTTTGGGTTGGTAAAAATTTCAAAGCATTTTACGGAGATAAAAGCAGCAAATTAAAATAAATATCAATAATCTTTTATTTTACACGTGTTTTTTAACTTTTTTTCCACTGATTGTGGAGTGTTAAGTTTAAATTTTGTAATGCATTTTTAAATCAGTCTGTACGTAATTCATATAGTTAATAAAAACAACTCATAACTTTTTTATAATTATAAAACGTGATTAAAGAGGTTCATATAGTGCTAATAATAATATTTCTTAATAAAAATAGAAATATGCCCCTGGATGTGACCTAGTTTTTATTTGGACAGCAACCAGCAATTTTTTATAAAAGTTCCTCTCAAATCGTGATAACTAATCAAAAGCTTGTATTATTGGTTGCATAATACAAGGATTTTAATTAACTGTACATACTTCATAACCGGAACATAATTGCTTTAATAGGCCAATAAACCCTAATCCAAATAGATTTCCAGTTAAAGAGCTCTAATTCAGTTGATATAAAACATCACTTCCTCTTCGAAGTTTGTATTACGAGTACATGTTAATTACCTTTATTTAACGTCTATATTTAGTGTAGAAATAAAAATAACTTTTTTGTGAAAAAATCATGTAGGAAATGATAAATAAACTGAATGTGAAGCACTGATAAATTTTTATTTGCCATAGGATAGGTATATAAATACTTTTGGAAAGATTAAATCCTTATCAAATTATGCCACGATCACGTAAAATGTTCCACAATTTAAAAAAATCAAGAATTGAAGAGAGCTATTGCAGACAAGAAAAACACTGATAACCTTGATAAAAATTTATTTACAAAATCGTTTAAGTACAATACATAAAAAATCGCTTAAGTAGATAAAAACACAGTACATCCTTAAAATAGCGCTTCAATTCAAGATTTTTCCAATTCCTCCTCCTTCACTTACCGAAAAGGCCCCGTTTTTTGCTTTTCGTTTTACTTTGCAAAATCCTTTGGATTTCGCTAGCATCGGAGCCACTCTCCGTATCAGACTGTCCAGGTCGGGTGGTTTTACTCGGAGGAGGTGGCAACGGTCGATTATCGTAATTCGGCGAAAAATTTTGGGTAGTACGTCTCGGGTCGTAAAGAAACCGTTGGCCGATATCGTTCGCACTGGAAGTTAGACGCGAACCGCGGATAAAATTGTCGGGTTGGTGGGGTGGTACCGGAGGGGTTGATAACTGACCCATGACTACACCAGTCTTGGGCGAGTCGTGGATTTGACCGTAGATATCGCAGTATTTATTCCTCACAGTGATCTGCTTCTGGCCATAAATGGGCTCTGCCATGCTTTGTCGAGAAGAATAAACAGAGTTTCGTTGTAGGGATAACTGGGAATTGCTGGGATGTTGACGCAAAATTCTTCCATACTCCTCGGGATAATTTGAAACAGGTCTTCTTGAAACGTACTGAAGTGAATCAAGAGATGGACGCCGTGAACCCATTTGGGGCACCTGCCCATAAACTTGCCTTCTTGTATCATACAACGGTTGCTGTTGAGCCCGAAATTGCTCCAAAACACGGTTACTGTAAAGTGGTTCATTCTGGTATCTTGTACCATAAACTGGTTCATTTTGGACGTATCTGGTACCATAAACTGGTTCTTTTGGTTCATTTTGTACGTATCTAGTTGCATAAAGCTGTTCTTTCGAAGGTTCAGTCGTGTATCTACTACTATAAATCTGTTCTTTTGATGGTCGTGTCTCAGAAACAAAAACTTCATCTTCTAATTCTGAATCTATCCGTCTTTGAGGCGGACTTTGCACATAACCATTTCGCGTAGGCCATGGTACTTGTTGTCCGTTTGAAAAACTCACTCTTTTATTGTAACCCTGCGTTTCGTAAATTTCTTGTTTTGTTAAGCTTCCTCTTCGAAAAATTGGTCTTCGAAGACTATCAACCGTTCTTCTTTCAGGATTACCTCTTGCAAAAACAAGTTGTCTTTGAGGACCATCTACCATTATAGCATGATCTTCAGGAATTGCTTGCTGAGGTTGCATTCTTGTGTCATAAACCGTTCCACCATTTCGGGGCAAACTCAAACTTCTTCTTCCCGCTCTTTGAGATGGAGACAAACTTCGAGATCTTCGTAATTTAGCTTGATCGTCAAAATATCCATTCATCTGCATTTCGTACAACCTTGAATCTTCCTCTTCTTTCATTTTCTTCAGTTCTTTCCAGTAGTACGCCTCCACACTTTTCCGAATATCAGGTTTTTGCGGTGACATTTTCATGCTAACAGATTTTCTCAAATCAACAGGTGTTGATACACGAAAACTCAAATCTGGAGTTTCTGCTCGTCTTGGTGTATGAACAACTGCATTAGTTATGATTTTGTCAGCTTGAACTTCACTTTTTCGTGGTGATTTTGGCGACATTGGTGGTTTGGTTATCACAACTTCGTTTGATACAGTTCGTTTTGGTGGAGTCGGTGATCTCGTGTTCTTTAGGAGTTCTGTAGCTATGATTTTTTCAGTACTAACTTGATTTACTGGAATTGGAGATTTTACTCTTGGTTGAAACGGTGGTGGAGATTTGAGTCGTGGTTGTGGTTCATAGATCTCACGATTTGGAGGAAGTTTCAACTTTGAGCTTTCAAGGGAGAGAGGTGATTTAAGTGAAGCAACACTTTGACGTTTTATATCGCCGTTTCTGGTCATTGAAGACTCTAAACTATCAAAAACAGTACCATAAGTATCATCAGGTGTAATATTAGACTTGTCAGGGTAATCTTTACTGTTACTACTGCTTAGGTTTCTTTCAATTGTTCGAGGACTTGATTGTGTTGATTTTGGTTTAACAACTCTGATGTTTTGGTAGGTTTCTTGAGCTCTTGGAGGAGTATCACGAGGTACAACTCCGTTTGGTTTTTCAGTTTCAATACTACCAGAAGAGCTAGTATCGATGTATTTCACTGAAGAAGAAGAAATATAATCACTTATTATTGGTTTCTTTTTGGTATTTTCCATAGGAACATAATCACTTTTTTTCTCACTGAAACTTTGCCGAATTTGGTTGAATCTGTTTACGTGGAGTTCTGCGTATTTCTCTTCGAGTTCTTTGATTTTTTCTTCGTGGATTTCTTGGTTACGGATATTCGCTGGAATTTCCTTTTCTTCATTATAACCTTTTACTGGAACTGTTTGTCTGACAAAACTTGTCTCGTTTTTTAAATTATCAGTGTAGACAATACTCCTATTCCGTTCTTCTTCTTTCTTCTTCTTGTCTTTCGCAAATAAATTACCAAGGAATAATTTTCGGAAACTGCCACGTTTCCTCTCTTTGGGTTTCCCATCCATGGTAAAATCCGACAATTCTTTGGCTATTCTATCAACACTTTCGTTACTTGCTGAAGCTTGGACCACAACAGTCCTGTACTCTTCAGCATTACTTGGTTCAGATTTTTGGTTCACGTCATTTGAGTTCACATCTTTGGGAAGTCTTTTCCGAAGTTGTGGCTTAGGTTTGATCAAAGGAGGTACAAGTTTGGCTGTTTTGGGATAACCGAAATCTTCAGGAGTGAACGCTTCAGGTTTTGGTGGAGGATCGTCTGAGTTTTGTCTAGCTAGACTTTCAAAACGTCCTTTTAGGTTACCAACACTGTGCCGGTTAGTTCCAGTACTTGAAGACCGGTGAAGTTTGGCATAAGCTGATCGATTTATAAAACTTCTGCGTTTGTTTGGATCTCTGAAGACTAAATCTTCATCGTCTCGGTAGAGTCTGTGAATTGTAGAGATTGTTTTGCTTTCTTTGATTGGTTCACCGTCTTGTTCCGATGAGGTCATCTTGATTTGATTGGAGAAACTCCTGGAAACAAGGAAATAATTAGAAATAATAAAACTGTTGATTTAGAAATACTTTCGAGGAAAAACGTTAAATCAAAATGTAATAATGGCTGATGTTGTTTGCATAATATTATCTTATCACGGGAAATTTTATCTTGTGGGTGAGTGAAATGAATGTCGAATTAGGCGGGGTTCGATAAAAATTTTTAAAAAATATCGCATAAATCTTAATTGGAGTGATAAGTCTGTATAAACATCTCATTAATTCAGTTAATTTAGGAAGAAAAAGTGTTAGTAAATAGGATTTACCGCAAATTTCGAGTGCATTGATCGTTTGGCTGCCATAGAGCACACATTTTGCAGACACATGCAGTTATTAGAAGAATTTCATGTTGACTGAAGAGCGAGAGCAAATCGTCGTGAGTCACGCATACCTTTGGTGCAGCAGCTGCTTGAGGGCAACGAGATGAAAGCCGAAGAGTTTTTAAACTTGGCACTAACACATCGAGCAACTACATCCGACTGAGAGGCACCGCTTTGATAAGCACCTGACGCTTTTGCAATCCTTATCAGTGGTGTAACACCTATGCGATCTTAACAATGGAAGACAGTGACCGGTGAAGTGACGCCGCAGGAGGATGCACTTTACTGGATCTCACTTCCATCTCAATACCGCAAGAACCGATTTTTAAAGGCCAACACTAAGATAAACCGTGTGAAATGCGTCGTGCTCTTTAATACCAATTTGCGTTTTTTTATCGCGTGTAAACATAAATCTCATGAAAGGCAGTTCTGTTCCTGCTGAAACGTAAATAAACCACTCATTTGCCATTTAGAGAACTGAACTGGTTGTTTCAGCAATTCCTGAAATTTTACAAGCTGTGAAAAAAGCCGCAAGTACGTGCTTGAGGCCCCATTTTATTTTTAGCGTAAATAGATGGGTTTAATTGGCCAAGCGTGGCAGCTAGTGAATTGCAATTGGTTGAAATCTTAAATTTTACGCCTCGCAGAGAATAAAAAGAGCGGTGCAGGCTTGGTTGCATATCTTCGAAGTTTTTCTTTGATGAAAAAGGCGTGTTAATTTAATTTTCCTCGTGGAAAAATCGATAGAAACGTCTCGACGCATTTGATGCAAATGAAACATAAACGAGTTTTCCCACCGATTAAATATACCATTTATGGGAGAGGGTTTTGTAATTGTCGTAAATGCATAAAAAGCATCTCATTAAAATTCAAATTAATTAAGACAAATTTAAATTAGAGTGTCCCGATTCTATTATTCGGTTCACGTATCTGGCAAAGGAGCGGATCTGACGTTTGAATGCTCATTGTGGTGCACGAAAGCAAGTTCATTCAAGAAGGAAACGGGAGCTGCAGTGGCGTGGCAACAAATATACACCCAAAATTTCTGGAATTTTTATAAAAGTAATATTGAGATTATTGTACAAGACAATTGCAAATTAACATCATAATCTATGATAACAGTTGATAAGATAACAGGTTGAGGACAAGTTAAATAAAAACCTGTTGTAATTCGCCAACACGCCAACGTTTCGGAAAGTTTATACCTTCTTCAGGGCTTGTTAACAGTCAAAGCACATTACAAATTCTTAAAATTAAATAAAATGACATCCTTGGTGCAGACGCATCTTTTAAAAGTGACGAAAAAATTATTTATTTACTAAAGAAGCATTTTAATATTATTAATTAGTTATTAACAAACATCAGAAAAATTGTAAAACTTTTAACTCGATTTCACTGTAACAGTGACAAATTTTGATACAAAAAATTATGCATAGATTTGTAGGTAATTCAATGATACAGATTGCTGAATTCAGTTGTTTTTGTGAAAAGAAGCGAAATTTTTAAAAAAATAGAAAACAACCACAAATACAAAAGTTCTCTAATTTCTTGTAATTATCTAGATTGATTTAAAATTTTAACTGATGACTAATTAATAAAAATTAGTAAGTGACTATTCTACTGGAAACGGCAAGCTAAATTAGTGCAGCCAACGCTGATGGTACAATAGTATAGTAATCCAGAAACGCTAACGTTATAAGGCCCGAACAAAATAGCTCAAGTTCTAAAATGAATAAATTACTTACTGCTTCTAGTTTATTTGTTAGAATAGAGTCCAGCATCTATAAAATTCTGCCCAAACACAGGTCAACCCATTAAGTAGAACTGTTTCAGGGTTAGACGAACTTGAAGTGGCATTTCGCCCGATAAACAATAAATTATGGTAGTGGCAGGAGTTTTCAGGTTAGATTAGAAACTCTTTCTTTGTTTTTCACAAAGAGGCAAGGCCATATAACGTTAACGTTTTTTGGATTACTATACAGACACGGATCCAGACTACGACCTTCACTGTGACGTCACAAACGTGGTCAAAGTGGCATAGTAAAAGAAATAAAAATTTTTGATTAAAAAGCTTTCTAGATGAATAAAAAAAATTGCAGATAATACAATTCTTAATATTTGTAGAAAAAAACGTAACAAAGAAGTTTGTAGAACCAAACATTGAAGGTTAAAAATTAGTAGAGCCCTCGCTTATTTTTAAAAGCTGCTGAATCGACTAAATACAAAAAATGTTGTGAAAAAAAGTAGAAAAATGCTGTTTAATAAAGTTAACGAAATGATATTTGTCTCTCTAAACTTTAGAGTTTAGACCATAAAGCTTTACTTTATCTAATATTTAAATATTTAGTATTGTAAATGTCGTATGTTTACAACTTTAAATTTATTGAATTACTTAGTTTATTAGATAATAGTTTTACCTTCAGAAACTTTAGAAGAATATTTTTGATTATTGTTTATTAACCACTGAATTCATTACAATTCAGTTCAAGATTCAAAAACAACAACTAACAGTTTGTTACAAATTTAAATAGTAAATTTTTATAGCCAATTTCGTCTCTAAATTGACGAATCAAAGCACAAAGCCCAACATCAAAAACTAAATAAACAAAATCGTAAGACGTGTCGTTGCATTTTAGATAAAATGGACGAAATTCTGTTGTTGAGAAGTTGAAGAGAACGCAGTCTGAGGACTCGTCGTGCCTGATTTCAATAATTTCAAAATTTTTGAAGAAAAAAGAAAATGAAAGAGAAAAATTCTCTAGCACGTGTAACGTATTTTCCGCAAAGCATGGATTTCGCGGCTTGCAAAACGCTTGAAAATGTGCATGTTTAGCTGGCTCTCGTTAGTAAACACAATCATCTTCCACGTTGTTAACGACTATCGAGTTAAGAATCCTCAATTTTCGCTGTGCGACTTATTGAATTTAATTATCCATTTAATTATCCAAAATTTATCAAAAAAAAAATTCTCGCGTCACAGATATTTACATAGCACAAGCACAAAAAGCTAGCATCAAGGACAGAGAAATAAACCAAAATAAAACGGCTGCCAGAAACGTCTCTACAACACCAATATTCTGAAATCGGATCTAAAGTTTTATTCGGAGTCTTCAGCGTCTTAGCGTGTCTTTTTCCTTTGGTACTAAAATTTTATGGTTGAGAATTCAATAAAACCACAGTGGGAAGACCCATCAGTTTCGGTAATTGCAAAATTTTCGGAAGAAATAGGAGAGAAGAGAGAAACCTCCTGGATCGTGTGCCGTATTTTTCGCAAAACATGAATTTCGCGGTTTGCGAAATGCTCAAAATATGCGCATAATTACAAATGGAGGTTTTCCCTTGTAGATATTTGTCCCCCTCGTAAACAAAATCTCCGCGCATTTATAGAGAAAATAACTATAAATACCTAAAAACTTGCTTGTTTCGTTTTCAATGCCCACCCTGTCTGTATATGAAATTCCTAACTGTATAACACCGTTCTTTCATGTAATAAGTTGCTTGAAAACTTATCAATTTGAGATAACTAGTAACTAGAGAATGCTAAACTATGTAAAATATTTTTTTTATTGTTATTTTCTTAAAACAATAATAATTATTCTGAAATAACACAAATTATATTTTTTTATGTTACTGATGTTATCACTTAATTAGAATCTTACATAACGTCTAAATCTAAACCAAAGAAAAACGGGAAAATAGCTGATTCAGGTAGTAGACACAAATAACAAACCCGGATCACGTTTATGATAACAGGAAGAAAATTTTGAGATTTAGATCTCCGTTTTACCTCCAGACAAAGTTGATTTTTGTGTTCCACGTTGTCGACAGAAAAGTGGCTTCTTATAAAGGAAAAAAAATTGAATATAACCGTGTAATAGCCCAAACAACTCCCCTAATCCTAATCAAAATTTTCAATAAATTTCACAAAAAATTTTATGTATGATTGTTTCAAAAGAAGCTAATCTAACCCAGATCTTTACAATTTTATAAATTGCCAATAAAAGTAGGCTGTGTACGAAACTTACATTAGCAACTGGGACTCTTGATAGTTTGAATCCCTGTCTCTAATAAGTTTGTTCCAACAATACCCTAGACCCAGTTGAGAACGGCTCAAAACTAAACTGAGCATGGGCAGTAGAGATTTTGGGCCGCTAAGAAATAAACCTTATATGTAATTTAAACAAGTGAATCCCGCCTACTTTAATTAGAAATTTAAATGATCACCCAGTAGTTCAGAAAATTTTTATTATTTTAGGAAAGTGGACAAACTATATTATCTGATTCTTTTTTATAAACACAATGGTGCAGATAATTACACTCTAAATTTAATTCCCTATATTAAAAGAAATACGTTGTCATAGAAACAATAATAGAGTGACATTTATTTGAACCACAGTGGTTCTTAAAAAAAAATCAGAAATTAAATAATACCAAGATAATTTATTTTAATTAATGTATGCAGGAAGTAATGTAGTAATCCGATCAATAATATATACCATCCGCTCATTCGCGATAAAATATTTTATATATTGTAGTTATAAAATGAAATCTAGACAGTCGGAAAAGACTCTCTTAATGCACTTCTTTTAGCCGCCATTTTCTCCCTAATCGCAGCGCCCTCAGTCGCGTGTTAAAAACTCTACTTGTAAAAATTAAAATTAATCACAAAAACAGAAGAAAAAGTCCAAAGTCAACTGTTTTTCTTCCCCCTAAAATTTTTTAGAAGGAATAATGAAGCACGACGTTTGATTGACGTATAAGAGAAAAAAAATGGCCGCAATTTATATTTTTTTATTTTAGAGATTGGGACAATGAACTCAAAATTCATTTGTCATCTTTTTATAGAAATATCGTCAGGCGTTCCCTGATTGCTCCGCCACTGACCCCTATGCCATTGGCCGATGCATCGTGGAGGCGTAATCTGCGTTTTCTTCTTGTTTGGTCTGTCAACTTTGCAAATTTTCAATCGAGCTTTTCAACGAGTTGGATGTGACACTAGATCACAGGAAATCCTCGAAATGATGACGTCTGTATTTTTTCGGCACACATCTGGCTGAATACGAAGGGACGGAAATGGGTTCAACAGCTCCCAGAGGTGCGAATTCGGTCCACCATTATAAAAATCTGGTTTGGCGCCATTTTCCCAATTAATTATTAATTGCGCGCTTAATTATCGGTGCGATAAATTCGTGTAATTAAGTTATTTATAGAAAAGCCATTTGGTCGAGATTTAAGGCCGAGTTTAAAAGAAACAAACAAAAGAACAATTCGGGATATAAATACAGTAGGGTGTACGATAAAAAGACCAATTAAGATCCCCTAGACTGTGTAGGTAAACAAAGAAATGGATGACATCCATTACGCCTACAAACGACGCTTAATATGTGGGTGGTTTTTATTATTAAAAGACCGGTGAGGGTGTAAATTCAATTCTCACCGAATTTGTGTCAAAGAAATTAAATTAAAAAACAATAAAGAAATAAAACTTGAGTTGAATAAATATACAAGAAGATGTAAAACAATAGACATTATTTGAAGCACGTGGTAGTTAAAGGGTGGTCCACACCTGCTCAACACTGGCGCTAATTCACTGAAGAACAGGTAAAATAGTTTCGGGAATAACCAGACTACCAAGAGGGTCTTTATGTTGGTAAAAATTCTAACATAAAATAGATATTTTTAGATTTAGTGCGACACATGCTAATGCTTGGAGGTGTACTGCATAATATTTTTATGGTAATGTTTCTTTTAAATGTTAAACAAATGACATCACGTTTACATAATTTTACGACCTAAAAAAAAACTACAATGATTTTTAGGAAAACTATTCTAATTGTGGTTATTAGACATGTTTTAATGACTTATTTGGGACGATAAGACCATTAGAAGCTTAGTCACTGCGATTGTAACAACAAAATTGTTTTTCGAGGCCGAGATTTTTTAAGTTTTGTGCGCATTTTGCCGAGATAACCCTTTATGACCTTTGCATCTAGAATAAAAATTTGGTCCTTCGAACCTTGCGCTTCAAAATTTTTGCGTGATGGGTGTTTATTTACCATTGTGGTGAGTTCCAATTGCAAAACCAAGATGACAAACAAAATCCGCGACCTTTGGTACCAGCACCAACCCGACACTAGTTTTTCTTAGAAAAACTGTCAAAAAATGTTTGAGTTAAGTGAGAGAAGACCGCGGCACCGAAAGGTTGAGAACCAACTGAATTGCTGTTGCATGGGTACTCTCCATAAAGCAGCCTCGGGGTTCTTTTGTACGGATTGGTTTCGTTGGTCGATCTCTGACAAACAGCTGGGTTTAAGTTCACTTGGTAATGACCTTGGAATGCTCTACTAAAACGCTTGCATTCGCACTGTTTATTATTGGAACTGTTTATTAAAAAATACATTACACGCAAACGTTTTAATATTCATTTGAGGTCGCGCTGGAATTCCACAAAACCGAAATGCGTGACCTCATCTTCTTGGAAAAATCGTAATTTAGCCATATTTGGACTTATGAATGTTCCTGGATAAAGTGGAAATGAGAGGAGAGATGAAAGTGTAGCAAAAACAGAATGTGCCGATTCAGTTGAATAAAATACCTTGTAACACTTTCGATTTATGCCATAAAGTGGACTTTTCACTGCGGAAGAAGTAGAAGTATTGTTGAGAAATCTTTTCAAACGATCAAACACTGGTAATTATTCTACCATAAAAATTCAATTGTAACGCTATAGACTCTATAATGTCGATTACTGTTATTACTTACCTATTAACTTTTTTATTTTATGCGCAACAGTTATTATTTATAAAAGATAAGGCGAAATTCTACTTGGGACAGTTTTTTATTTTATTTGCAATGAAACAGCAAAGAAAGGACCGCAATGAGAAGAACGCTAACCAATAACGAAGTTAAATCATAGAAAGGAGTAAGTATTCACTCGCCGGCTAAAACCCACATAAAAAAATCCGAAAAAAAAAGAGAGCACTGGCTGCTTAACCTTGGAAAATTGATTACACAAAAATACTGTTTGTAATGTGTATAAAAACGTATTGAAGCGTATTATTAAGGAATATTACCGGTTTAAAATTTGCGCACCGATAGCTTTATTTGAAAACGCTGCGCGAACAGTCAAAACAACAAAAAAATAGAGGAATAAATGTAGTGAATTAATTTGTGTATAATAAAGTCCGTAACGTGAGATTTTCATCTCTAATAATTTAGGAACGAGATACGTTTAAAAATGAGAACAAGTTAAATAAAATGGGTGTTTAACAGTTTCTTATCTATACAGTGCTTAAACTGTAAAGATACAAATTCGTTTCGCAGACTTTATTAAATAAAATTTAATTTTCTACAATTTTTTCCTTAATTTTTTTTGGAAAGTTTGACTGTTTATACTGCATTAAATTTAATTATTTTCTGTCTCTATTTATTTGTTATTTCTTAAAATAAGAATTGCAATATAAAGAACAGGACAATTAGACACTTTTTCATTTTCGTCTTCCTAAAATTCCAATAGGTTTCATAACAAAATAGACATTAAAATGGACAGAAACACAAAAATATTTAAATAATCTCAAAAAACGTTGACAGAAAAGGAAAGAATAAATAGGAAAAATGCTGTTTAGGGAAAAATAAATTCTAGAAGAACGAAAAAATACTCCAAAAAAAATGAAAATTGACGATTGAAAGAAGTTATGTTTAAGAGTGTGATGATGTTTGTAAAATTGATTGACATTGCCTTTTAACAAGTAGATGGATCGAATTATCAAAGACATACAAATTTAATTGATTTACAACTTCATGGCGCTGTAGATTCAAGTACAAGACCAAAAAAAAAATTCTATTAAAACTTGAAAAAGAATGTTCTGAGAAAAATAATAAGATAAAGTACAATTAAAGAAGAAAAAACAGCAAAAGAACTAAAAGAACTTGAAAAACGGCAACTAGAAAAACGGAGAACTAAAACAAAAATTCGAACTACGTTTAAAAGAATGAGAAAGAAAGATATCGAAAGATTAAAGGAAGTGCTAGAAAATCTACAAAATCGATGACTGAGATTTAAAGAAAAAAAACAAAAGAGTTACTAAAAAATTTAAAAAAACACAAAAAATTAGACATTGCTTTTTGACAAGTAGATAGATCGAATTATCAAGTACATCTAAAACAATTGTTTTACAATTTCATGGCACTCTAGAGCCTAAAACAAAAATATATTCTATAATAACTTGAAAAAAAACGTTCTGAAAAAAATAAAATAAAGTACAATTTAATAAAGAAAAAACAAAAGAAGCACTAAAAAACATTTAACAAAATGAGAAAGAAAGATTTTAGGAAGTACTAAAAAATCTACAAAATCGATGACTGAGATTTAAAGAAAAAGAACAAAAGAGTTACTAAAAATAAAAAATAAAAAACATAACGAGCGTCTAGAAATGAATGTCGTCGTAGTGTGCAGTGGACCTGCAAACGTAGGGCTTAGCTTGGCGCACATAGTGACAAATTTTGACATTATTAGTTTGTGAAATGTGATCAATTGTCAAATGTGCGCCAAGCTAAGCCCTACGTTCGCAGGTTCATAGCACACCACGACGTCATTCATTTCTAGACACTCGTTATTTAGAAAAAAGAAGAAACTAGGTAGATAGATTGAATTATCAAAGACATATGAAGTAATTGTTTTACAATTTCATGGCACTTTAGATTCTTGAACAAAAAAATATTCTTCAAAAACTTAAATAAGAACGTTAAAAAAACAAGATAAAGTAAAATTTAAAGAAGAAAAAATAAAAGAAGCACGAAAAGAATTTGAAAAACGACGACTAGGAAAAAAACTGAAACAAACACTCAGACTACGTTTAAAAAATTGACAAAGAAAGATTCGGAAATATCAAAGGAAGTACTAGAAAATAGACAACTAAAACTAAAAAAAAAGAACAAAAGAATTATCTACTAAAAAATTGTAAAAACAACATACCTATTTGAAAGAAACAAGGAACCAAGGCTAGAGCTAGATTTGAACAACGCACATTAAGAGTGAAAAAAAAAACAAATAATTTTGAAAAACTTCAATTAATTAAAGACTAATTTTTTTAAAAATTTATCAGTTTACAAGGTGTATTTAGTAAGAACGTTTTGGAAAAAAAAACAAATTTGACGTGAAGGTTCTAGAAAATCTGAAAAAGGGTAAAGAAAGACAAAAAATAGAAAATTGAGAAAATAGGGGCCTT
Organism: Tribolium confusum; assembly: GCA_029207805.1. Taxonomy (NCBI): domain Eukaryota; kingdom Metazoa; phylum Arthropoda; class Insecta; order Coleoptera; family Tenebrionidae; genus Tribolium; species Tribolium confusum. The sequence goes on from JALGAY010000004.1 coordinate 8,541,696, forward strand.
TGATTGGCGAGGTTCTAGATTTCAGTCCATAAGGCATAAATCTGCTCCACCGCAATGTAGTACGTAAAAAAGTAGAATAGCATTCTGATTTAAATTTTTTGGTATCCAGACGTCTTCTAGTCCGTTAATTAAATATACAGGATGATTTTCAAAAACAGTGTAATCTAATTTTTCGGTCACGATTTATTTGATTAAAAAAAAACAACAAGAGAACATCTTTTTGTTTTAAAATCACATTGACTAGACTATCTCCTTAAGCATAGGGTTTTCTACCCCTAGAATTAGAATAGAGAGAAAGAAAGTCGAGTGATATCTCATTTTGACCGTTTTCAAGCACTTTTCCTAATAGTTTGTTGTAAAAAACCTTCAAAATACAGTATTTCTCGAGCCTCTTGCTCATATTCAATTCTTAAAATGGTGAGTAAAGCGCCCAAAATCCTTTAGCCAATCAAAACTTAAAACGTCATAAACTGCAATTGGTTATTTTTATCATGCGTCATGCATATAATCTATTGCTGTTTGTGACGTCAGGACCTTGTACTCCGCCTACTTTATTGGCGAACATTACCGTGTTAATCCTGGGTAGATTAACACAGTAGCCGCATCCTACATTTTAAGAAAATTGTCAATTAATTAAGACAATAATTTTGAGACATTTTGGGAAACTTTGGCACTGGTGTAAAAAACAGTGTGAAGGAACTTTTAATGCTTTGCATAGATGACAGTAGTGTGAAATCATGTAAGGCTAGTTTACATAATTTTGGCTTTGTAAAATTTGATGTCCCAAATTTTTTGTCGCAAATAGTGTGATTCCTAAAGAATAAAAATTTTAACAATATTTAATAATTTTTATTTTCTTATATCTAGTATAAGTAAATATTAGTTTAATACAATTTTATAATTGTTACAAATTGATAAATTTCTAATAAAAAAAGTACCGCACAAGAGCCCCATTTAAATTTACTTAGGAACTTTTGATTTGTCACTAACTTTTTAAATAAAATATAATTACAATACGAAGAACTCATCTAAAGATAACTAAATACTTTTTAATTGTTCTAAAAGCAAATAGAGTTTTAAAATTCATTTTTAGCTAAATTAAATCCCACAAATTAACTCCTGTTTGACACCACTTAGGGACATTTCACTGCCAACTGTCATAAAACGAACCTAACCTCAATCTGAACGTTGTGTTGTCAACAAACCGTGTTCTAATTTCGCAGTTTAGTATTTGTGTTTTTAAAAATGACCACCGACACCGAAAACTCCCCTCAAGCGAAGTCTAAGCGTAAAAGCCGTTCAAAATCGCCCGAATCCCGCAAGAAGCATCGTCGAGATGAGTCGCCCCATAAAGACTCCCGTAAGCGCTCCAAAAGGTCACGTTCGCGTGAGCGTCGCAAAAGTCGTAAATACCACGACCTGGACCGGCCCATCGAAGACTACCCCCGTTACTACGGCGAGGACCAGGAGCACAAGAAGAACAGCGACAGGTACTGGACCAAGTACCCCCGAAAAGACGACAACCAGGTCGGGAACAGATACTACGGCGGCGAGCCCGAAGATAAAGACAAAGACAAGCCGGAGAAAGACACCGAGAAGGAGAGAACCGACAAAAGTGTTGTGGCCCCCCGAGAACGTAAAACCGTGGATCTTTTGACCAGAACAGGAGGGGCTTACATACCTCCTGCGAAATTGAGGATGATGCAAGCGGAGATTACTGATAAGAGTTCAGCGGCGTATCAGAGAATTGCGTGGGAAGCCCTAAAGAAGTCAATTCATGGGTTTATTAATAAAGTAAACACTTCAAATATTGGTATTATTTCAAGGGAACTTCTTCATGAGAATATAGTAAGGGGGCGCGGTTTACTTTGTAAGTCGATTATTCAAGCACAAGCTGCTTCACCAACTTTTACAAATGTTTATGCAGCTTTAGTTGCTGTTATCAATTCAAAGTTCCCAAATATTGGTGAATTGTTACTAAAAAGACTAGTTTTGCAGTTTAAAAGAGGTTTTAAGCAAAATAATAAAATTATTTGTATTTCTGCAACGACTTTTGTTGCTCATTTGGTTAATCAGAGAGTTGCGCATGAAATTTTGGCTTTGGAAATTTTAACACTTTTAGTTGAAACTCCAACTGATGATTCAGTTGAAGTTGCAATTTCGTTTTTGAAAGAATGTGGACAGAAATTGACTGAAGTTTCAAGTAAAGGAATAAATGCAATTTTTGAAATGTTGAGGAATATTTTACATGAAGGAAAATTAGAGCCTAGAATTCAATACATGATTGAAGTTATGTTCCAAATTCGTAAAGACGGGTTCAAAGATCATGCAGCTGTGATTGAAGAACTTGATTTAGTTGATGAGGAGCATCAATTTACACATCTGATTACACTGGATGACGTCAAGCAAGCAAATGCTGAAGATACTTTAAGTATGTTTTTTATTTTTGGTGTTGTTTTACTCTAATTTTAATTTCTTTGTTTAGATGTTTTTAAATTTGATGACAACTATGAAGAAAATGAGGGAAAGTACAAAACTCTGAGTAAAGAAATCTTGGATCAGAGTAGTGAGTCAGGCTCAGGTTCTGAAGAAGGATCAGGTGATGAAGATGATGATGACGATGATGATGATGATGAAGAAGAAACAGCTGAGAAGAACGAATCTAACATAATTGACAACACTGAAACTAATTTAGTAGCACTCAGAAGAACAATTTACCTAACAATTCAGTCAAGTTTAGATTTTGAAGAAAGTGCCCACAAACTTATGAAAATGGAGCTGAAACCAGGTCAAGAAATCGAGTTATGTCACATGTTTTTGGATTGTTGTGCCGAACAAAGGACCTACGAGAAGTTCTATGGATTATTAGCTCAAAGATTTTGTCAGGTCAATCAGATTTATGTCGAACCGTTTCAACAGATTTTCAAAGACACTTACGCAACAACACACAGACTTGACACGAATAAATTACGAAATGTTAGCAAGTTTTTCGCACATTTGATGTTTACTGATGCTATTGGATGGGAAGTTTTGGAAATTATGAAATTGAATGAAGAGGACACTAACAGTTCCAATCGGATTTTTATCAAGATTTTGTTTCAGGAATTGGCTGAATATATGGGACTTGAAAAATTAAATGCTCGCCTGAAAGATACGTAAGTTTAAATTGAGTAAAATCGAAGAAAGAGGAGTTTAAGCATGAATGTAGAAATTGTTCCAAATTTGGATAAAGCGGTGAAAGATCAAAAGTAAAATTTTGAGTTAAAATAATTTCGAAATGAGTTTAAATATGAGGCTATGATATAATGAGGATTAAATTCTTAATGTTTCTATAAAAAGAAAAAATAATAACATGAAAGTTGCTGGCAGAAAAACATGAAGGTGGTGAATTCCAACTTTGAAATTTGATGAAAATATTTTTTTTTCTGAAAATCCGTAAATCGTTGACAAATTAATTTAATTTACATTTTCTTCTGAGTTTTTATGTGATTAAAACCTTTTTTTATGATACCACAGTTAAAGATAATAATAAACTAATTAAAGTCTGTCTCACCGTCTTATTCCGTTTTGTAATAGAATTCTTAGAGTATGCTTCAATCTATGACGTATAGCTTCGTATGAATTTAACAGAATACAAATGAACGAAACATTTAAATAACAAAAATATTGTAATTTTGGGAACTACATAGCAGACACCTTTGTTGCTCCAACAGAACTGAATAGAAGGAATTATGCTCATACTCAAAATTTTAATTTCTTAGGTATTGAAGTGACACTGACTGCTCGGCCATCTGGTTTGCATTTGAGTTTTTAATACTACACTTACCTTTGAAGCTTTGTCTTTGTCGTCGCGTTAAGCTGAAAGAAGATAGAAAAGTGTGACATTCTTAATACAATACGTTTTGTGTTCATTGCATTTTAGACCATAATGTAGAAAGAGATAGCAATAAGAACGTGAATCTTTACTTGCGTTGTAAGGTTTTATTAAAGTTGGGGATAAGACGGTGAGACAGACTTTACAACTATAATATTAAAAAAATATTTTTATAGACCATAATAATTTCCTTTAACATTTTTTATAGCTTTCGCAGTTTACGCAATATATTTTCTAAATGTTTCAACTTTTTTTGTTGTTTTTTTATGTTATTATTAAAAATTTACATAATTCTCTGACAGTTTTTTATTCGCTTTGAAACTCTTTCTTTAAAAATATTACTTTTTTATGTTTCACCGCTTTGTCTACGTTTGTGACGTCACTTTCCAGGCTTGTCCTATTTTGGGCTTCAGTAGTAAGCCAGTTTTAATTTTTTTTAGGACACTTCAGCCCCATTTTGAGGGCCTGTTCCCCCGAGACGACCCCAAAAACACCCGTTTTGCTATCAACTTTTTCACTTCGATTGGACTGGGAGGACTCACAGCTGAATTGCGCGAGCACTTAAAAAATGCCCCGAAAGTGAACCCTCTAAGTATTCCAGACAAATCGAGTAGCTCAAGTAGCAGCAGCTCAAGTTCTTCCAGTTCGGATAGTGATTCAGAATCGTCAAGCTCCGAAGAGGAGAAACCACGTAAGAAGAAAGAAGAGAATAAGAAAGTAGTGAAGAAACCGACAAAAACATCAGATGAAGAAAGAAAAAAAGATGCAAGAAGACATAAACAGGGTGAAAGGAGGTCACGGGAAAGAGACGACAGGCGGAGACGTCGGAGTCCTGAAAGGAAACACAGGAGTAGGAGATAAGCCATTTTGTATATAATTTATCAATATCAATAAATATTTTTATTATTTTTATGTCATTTTCCCTAGTTACTAAATTTGAATTTGGCGCCAATTTCAAGTGTTTGAAACTTCAAAATTTATTTGTTTTGTAACATTTGAAAGACAGAATATTGTTAAATTTTTGTGTTTTTCCCAAAAAAAAATCCTTAAATATTGTTTAAAATCACAAATGCGGCTTTAATTTTGTTTGGAAACTGGTGATTTTTGTGTGTTTAGGTTGGTAGAAGAAATCGTCGAGAAAGAAACTGCTGTCATTTTATGTGTCACTAATTTTTGTTCATTGTGTGTAGTAAATTGGTGCTATCGTGTTAAAAACAATAAAATCGATCAAAGTATTTTTATGAAGAAGAAAAACAATTGTATAAGTGCAACGTGAGCTAATTACTTAAAGTAAGTACAAGTAGAGGTAGGTTAGATGTTGAGAGATGATGTTTTTTTTATTATGTCAAATGCGTCATTCGCATTAAGTAAATCTCAGTGTTTCGTGTACCATTAAATGGGTGTCTTGAACCTGTTGATTACCATCCAGACGCAGCCCCATTTCGTTAAGTCAGCTGATTCACGGAGAACGACGCCCTTGAACCCCGCAACTGAGAGCCTTGAGTCTCCATACGCCCCCTTCTTTTTGTTCCACGACACGGTTATCAGTTCGCTTTATGACTGTGTTATAGGTCACTGTTGTGAAGCCCCTATCGGGGATTAAAGCCCTGTCCTGGGCATTTACCAAAGATAACAACCAGATTAATCACAGAACAAACTTGCTTAGTTTTGGAATAAAACCAGAATTAATCGCTTCAAGAATAAAAAATTTTGTTTGGGTTGCAGGTTCGGAGGAGACGTGCTTTCGTGATTCACAAGGCCGGATATAACGTTACGTTATGATTATTTTGAAATTATTTTTGTATCATGTTTTACCTCCTCTGACAGTATTATTGTTATAAATAACTTTCTCCTGGGTCATAAGAATGAGAAAATAAGGGGTAGGTAAAGTGACGTCACTGTTTTCTAGTTTCTTGGCTTCATAAGAGATTAATTTAGCCCTAAATATATCCCAATTAACATTCAAATATTACTTATGAAATAAGAAACAAGAAAAAAAGATTTCAACATTCCTCGTTTGATTTAATGAAACATTTTAATTTCAAATTAAATTCTTAATTAATTAATGCATTTTTTCTAGAAAGTAAATCCAAGAGTTTGTTTATGTTACTTTGTTGTTATTTTTATCAAGTTTCATCTTATTACACTATTCTTTATCAAACTATTAAATTTCTGATTTTGTTTACTTTGAAAATGTTTGTATATTATAACTAGTTGTGTCAGCAAAGTTAAAAATGGAAATAGTTTTTCCACTCACAATCAGAAAAAAACTGTCTTTTTGTGTTTTACAATATTGGTATTTCCCGAACACAAATGTGGTTTTGTTTTCATTGCCCACAAATTTTTTATTTTGTTTTATTGTGATGTATAATTTAAATAATTTTGCAATGAAACACTTTAATCGACGAATAATAATGAATACAACAATAAACAGGTCATGAAAGAGTTATAAAATTAAAAGAATAATTTTTTTTACTTATTATAATAATCGCAAATTCGCAAAATATAAACATTTTTAGAAGGCGCCATTTTTATTTTTTTCCTATTAAAACACAGTAATGAAGATAAGATAGGTAAATGATATAACCTGATGTCAAGCCATCCAAAACTTGTTGAATTATTTCAGTGATTAGATAATTTTGAATTAAGTAATTGTTTTACATATTTAATTATGAATTTTTGGAAGAATAGATTAAATAAGGTTACTAATTATCTAAAAACAGATAGTAAAAAACATGTTTGGGGAATTAAGTATTTATTTAAATGAATATAAAATGAAATTGGTATTTTCAGTTTTATTACTGACCTCAAAGTAATTTACCTCCAATGTATGACCCTCAGGCAAAATACAAATCAGAAATTTAAAATTTTTAGCATCTGTCACAAAAATGGTATAAAGAAAAGTTGTTTCTTTTGATGTAGATTGATTGATGTGATGTATCACTGGTTAAATTTTTGACTATCATTTCTGATACACCCTGTATAATGCCTGTTCATTCACCTTCAATCAGAAATTTCACTAAGAGGGGTGGACACGTCTTTAAAAAAATATTCACCAGAAATCCTTTTGACCAAACAAATTCCTAGGAAATCTCGAAATTCTTTGAAATATTCAGTTCATATTTGTTTTTTATTATTATGATTATTGTTATTTTGTAGTTTCCTGCGAGTAATATATTCTAACATAGTTGTAATGTTCACATTTATAGTTTTCTTGTTGGATCTTCTTGGTGTGTTAAATAAAACGTGAAAATACAGACTAACACTTTACTTATTACGACGCGCATTTCGACAATAAAGTTGTCATCCTCAAGTAGGAATTAAAAGGTCAGTTTTATGTTTCATTATTGCGTATATTTATATTGTTTGCGCATGCGCAGAACAACCAAAATGTTCGGGTATATCCTAGAAATCCTTAAGAAGTCGCTGTAAATCTTATTTAAATCTCTGGAAATCCTCCAACCTAATAAGAAATCCTAGGAAATCACGTAAAAACATGGAAATTCATCGGGAATCTTTCACATTATACAGGGTGAGTCTGCTAAAAGTGTTTCTTAACTTTTCTCAAAAACTAGTTATCACATCAACTTTAAAGTTTGGCATTAAAAACTTTGTTTTTTGCACTACACAGGTGATTTTTTTCAGAATTTTTCTAATATTCCTTCTAATTAATAATAATTAATTTCTTCAAAAATATTTAAATATTTCCAATTTTTAACATTATTCTAAAAGAAAAGATGTTAAAGTATTATTTTGTGCAAAAAATATTTAAAAAAAAAATGTAGATAACTCGAAAAAATATAAAATTTCTAACTTAAATACGCCATTTTTTTCTAAAAGGGTGGGTGGGATCTTGGTAATACCAAAACACTAGTTTTCAAAACAGCCAATTGCAAGCTACTATTCAAATAACCCGGGCAAAAGTGGGCGGTTTTATTACTATACCTGTTTGACGATCGGACTCTAGAGGGGTAGGTATTGTCGAGTTACAGCAGTTGGCAGGTTCAGCTTGGCAGTGCTGCACCAAAACGCGTCTTAGGAATCAAATAAATGTTATTATTTTTCGGGGTTATCTACATTTTTTTTAAATATTTTTTGCACAAAATAATATTTTTAAATCTTTTCTTTTAGAATAATGTTAAAAATTCGAAATATTTAGATTTGTTTGAACAAATTAATTAATATTAATTAGAAAGAATATTAGAAAAATTCTGAAAAAATTCACCTGTGTAGTGCATAAAACAAAGTTTTTAATGCCAAACTGTGAAGTTGATGTGATAACCAGTTTTTGAGAAAAGTTAAGAAACACTTTTAGCAGACTCACTCTATATACCAGAAATCTTTATGTGTCCACCATTTGTTTCAGAAGTGCCATTTAATAAAGGGTTTGTGAACATTTTTAAGGGAGACAAGTTAGATATATTTTTTTAAATCAAATTTACAGGGTTTTAGGTAAGGCATAAGAAATTTTCTAGGTCAAAATAAAAGAATTTAACACAATTAACTTCTGTATCAAGCTGGACACTTTAGAAACTAGAAAGAAGGTACTAAAATGGTTATTTACGTAACCAGTTACAAAAAGACTGATTCTTTGTTTAACGAACATAATGGATTTGGTAAAAAAAATAAATTCCGTTGAAAAGGAAAATTTTATTTTTAACCATTTTGTTTTTATTTCAGTAGTCAAACGTTCTTCATTATGTAACTAGTGATAAGAAGTGACATTATTTTATAACTAGTGATAAAAAATGATATTAACATAATCAAGAAACTAACTTTGTTTATTTAAAATGAGTACTTTTCGTAATTGAGTAAGAAAAAATATTGTATGAAACACGTTGCATAATGGCTTATTTTTACACATTTGTATAATTAAACTCCTTACCACTCGTGACCTAATTTTTAGGTCTAGTGCAAAAAACCTTATTTTGCAGCTCATTTCATAAATAGCTATTTCATAACTACTGATGTAAAGTTCACTTTACGTATCTAGTGACGTAATAAAATTTATTATATAAGTAGTAATGTGATATGTGCCGTTGAATGTGCCGTTTTGAGATATGTACTTTGTGACTACTTGAGCAATGGTAATAACATTTGGTGTACTTATGGCGACTGTACATTAAAAAACAACTTTTAGGATGCTGTGGAATCGAAAAACAATTAATTTAAACTGTCTTTTTAATAAATTCATCTGTCTACTTGTCAAAATAAAATTTCACTCAATTTTATAAACGTTATAGTTTACAATTTAATAGAATTGAGGGAACCAGTATTAATTCTGAGTAGCTTTTGGAATAAACGAATCTAAAAAAGTGTCGTTTAGGAAATTTCCATTTTATTTAGCAAAATCACAGTACAAAATAGAGAAGTAAATCGACGGATATGCTCGAAATTGTAGCAAACTTAATAAATTGTAGACGGAAGAGCCGCTGTTTTTTCTATTTTTTTCTAGCGCTTATTCATTTATTCTTGAGTGAAAAGAAGATGGATATAGTGTATTTCTTCCCTTTGACTTGGCGCGTTGATTCTTCCGTCTATTCTTTTCTATTGTTGAACATATCAGTGCCATTTTTGGAGTGGATTTTGGTCGCTAGTTGGGTTATTTGTTTTGGACTGTGGACAAAACAGCGAAATTTATTTCGAAAAATGAAATGCCAATAGAAATTTTTAAGTAAAATTAGCTGAAGTTGTAATTGAAAACAGACAGGTTTTATGAGTTTTTTTTTTTTTTTTTTATAAAGAATCTATACAGGAATATTTGAATCAGTTCATTTTCTACGGGTCTTACTTAATCTTAAAAGTAAATCACTTCTCAATCAAACAGGACCGAATGGTCAATTTCATTACATCACTCAGTTATGTAATAAGTTTAAGTTGTTTAGTAACGTAATACCTTCATTATATCCCTCAGTTAGATAATAAGCTTTATTACCTAACTCAAATGTCTAAATAATCTTATTCAAGTTTTTTTTTCTTTTGAGTTTTATTACGGATTTCTAAATCTGTAATCAAATTCTGTACAAATATCTTGTTTTTTGTGTTTCTTTGACTCTTTTCTCGTGTAGTTAATTTTTTTTTTCTTTAGAAGCTATGGCAAACAGAACTGGAACAGCCCAGCGACCAAACGGTTCGACACAGGGCAAAATCTGTCAGTTCAAATTGGTTCTTTTGGGTGAATCAGCAGTCGGTAAATCAAGTCTGGTTTTAAGGTTTGTTAAAGGTCAATTCCACGAATACCAGGAAAGCACTATTGGTGCCGCTTTTCTCACACAAACCGTATGTCTCGACGATACTACTGTTAAATTTGAAATATGGGACACTGCAGGACAGGAAAGGTGTTAAATTCGTAATTTAGGTTTTTTTTTAAATAGTAATTTACGAGAATTTTTCTACAGGTATCACAGTTTGGCTCCAATGTACTACAGAGGGGCACAGGCAGCTATCGTCGTTTATGACATCACCAATCAAGACACTTTCGGAAGGGCAAAAACGTGGGTGAAAGAATTACAAAGACAGGCCAGTCCGAATATTGTGATTGCATTAGCTGGTAATAAGCAAGATTTAGCCAATAAACGAATGGTGGAATTTGAAGAAGCCCAAACGTATGCTGATGAAAATGGACTACTATTTATGGAAACATCAGCTAAGACGGCTATGAATGTCAACGATATCTTCCTGGCGATAGGTAGGCAAACATTTTATTCAAAAAAAAAAAATAAAGTAAGTTTATAAAATTACATTTCAAAGAGGTAAAACAATTGAAATCTAGACATTTTGTCACCAAAATCAAAACTTTTTAAACACCTAAATATGACAAGAGAGTGGCAGCTCTTAGATGATCGATGACGATGAGTTACTGCGCCTCTGAGTGCTATGACGTGATTACCAGTTGAATACTAAGAATAGTTTTATTTTAATATCTTTTCTTTTAAAGGGAAAGCTTTTTGTCTATATCATTGTAAATCTACTGTATTATTATTAAAGGAGCCACTATTTAATGCGTCGACGTCATCAAAATTACATAAAATACATTTTAGTACGAGTGTTTTTTATATGATGACAAAGCAGTGAATAGTGGTCCCAGACCTTACAAAACTTTTTTTGTGTTTTTTCTCTCAATAAAAATAGTAAAACGTAGTAATTGGTAAAACGATGTTGTGTGTTTGTTTATTAAAGGTCTTTGTCCTGTTCAAGCTTCGTTGATCAATTTCTTTCACGAAAAGAAAACTGAAAGTTTCTTGGTTTTAAATGATTACGTATTAATACTGATAATAGCATGTCGGGTAAATAGGTGTGGGTTGTTAGTTTAACAAGATTAAGTGAAATATTGACGCAATTTATGACGTTTATTTCCAGCCAAGAAGCTCCCTAAAAACGAACAGGCGACGGCTCAAGGAGCTAGTGGACAAGGTAGAAGACTGGCAGAGGGCGACACGGGAGCCAAAGCCGCAGGCAATTGTTGCAAGTGATGGCCCCTCCCACCGCCCGGATTTGTGTCTTTAATTCTGAAGGGACTGTGCTCTTGCACTTTAGTGATATATAAGTGTAATAAGAAGCCCTTTTATTAATACCGTTACAACACTCATACAAAAAAAAAGTACACTGTCACTTATTTTTTTCCCTCTTAGGATCAGATCCTAATCACGTGGTTGCATTTTCTCCAATCTTTTTTATTGGTTTTATTTATAAATAGTAAGTTGGAATAACTAAAAATCTTGTGATAATAATTTTGAGAGTAACTAAAATCTCATATTTGACAGTGTAGAATTAGATTGATGAAATTTTAAACACTCCAAAAATGTTTTATTATAGTGTTTTGAGTTTGGATTAAGTGCAATTATTCAGTGGTTTTTTTTATATATAATATATAAGGAAATTTTGTCAATCTGATTTTTTGTTTATAATTTATACTTCTTATAAGAGTGTAAGTTATAAATTCCACAACTTGCGTGTATTTTAGTGTTTTTCAAATTTGTCTACAGTATGTTTCACGACAGTAAGTCCCAAAAAAAAAAATTGACAGTCATATAAAATGAGACATGACTGTAATTTTAATACTTTTAGTGTTTTTTTTTTAAATAAAGAATTTAGCAAAACTGCTCATAAGTCATGTGTCATCCAGTCTCGTGCTCTATCAGGATTTTAAGGCCCCAAAGGCTGAGAAATCTTGTTCGATCTTTGAGACTTTTAGTCCTACATTCGTATATACATATACATATAATTTAGTAGATGTACAATGTAGTAAGGTGGTTGTACAGATTTTAAAACTGAGGAAAACTAATATCGTATGGTATGGATGTCTCTTTATCCATGAGTATCACTGTATTATATTTGAATATATTAAATTTATTAATTAATAATTTTATTTGCTTGCTTATATATGGTTATCATAATTCTGTATGCACAGAAACTGATTGTACAGGAAGTAAATCATACTCAATAAAGTTATTACAATAGAGTTTAGTTTTCCCCCCCTGTATAATGTGAATGCCCTTTTCCCAAACTTTTCCAAATCTATTTTCGTCCCCTACAAACGTAGTAGGCGCGGAGATAGTGGGGACTGGAAGTGTGCTGTGGCCACGAATGTCAAATCATGACGTCTATATCGCACCATTAACCAAGAGAAAGAAATTTCAAATTTTACGTTTGTTCCACGCTGAAAAATGTCCAGATCCAGCAACGACAACACCACGTGTCCTGTTTTCGCCTCGAGCGGAAAATGCGGAGAGAAGGATGCCTTGGAGGTGATGGAGCAGTTCCGCACCTTCTACGAGACCAAACTTAACGAGATCGACCACCAAGGGGGCGGCGATTGTCTAGAGGTGCGTATTGAAGGCTTTTAGGGCCTTGGGGGCGGTGGGTGTGGTCATGGTCTTGACACCATTCCGAACGCCATCTAATCAGCGCGCCAATTTTGAATGACAAGGTGGGGTATCTTCAAACTGAAATAAATAATGAAGGTCTTGGTATTGTCTGTTTATGGAAGAATGAGAATGTGACTTAAATAGTACATAACACTAATATCCTCAAAAAGTGGCATCTAAAAAAGTTCTCTCATTATAGGGGCTGAGGGTGGACTTTGAAATCTTAGAACTCTTGTTTTTTGTTTTGTTGGAATTACGTATAACTTAAGTCACATTCTCATTCTTTGGTAAACGAACAATATGTGCGAATCACAAGCAGATTAAATTCGACCTCGAAAAAGTTTTTTACACGACAAAAAACGTAATTGCACGCCATAATAATAAATAAAGAGATTACTACTAAAAGTATTTTGCTATTCTTCCACTATTGTTTCTTTTTTATAATTATGAGGTAATATCCAGATCACTAAACAGTGCACACACGTAAAACTAACCAATATAATTACTGATTAATCAAACTTTTTTCTGGGAAAAAACGTAAATTATAAGAAATACTATAAAGAACTTGTTTAATAAGCAGTGTCGTGACTAGAATTATGGTCACCCAAAGCAGAATATTTATTTTGCACCCTTTAAAATGCCAAGTAAACTTTTTTCTTGAGAAATAGAAATAGTGACTTAAATTGTAAATCTTACTAATAATTTCTAATTCAAGTTTGTAATCTTGTACTGGTAAAACAGAAAACAAACATCTGTTGGCATTATTTTCTTTTTGGTTTTGTCAATGCGAGACTAGGGATGTCGTAAATTCTATTTTGTGTGACTTTAATTATAATAGATAAAGTCTACACTTTACTAATTCTGAAGCCAAAGATGTCGTTTAACTAATTTTGAAACCAGAGTTGACATTTCACTAATTTGAAACTCAGAGACGGTATTTCTTAAAGCTGGATATGGTGTTTTTTTACCTTTTTTTTAAATTAAGAAATATGCAAAGATTTTTCCAAATGTTTTGAGCCGGAGGCGACATTTTACTAATTTTTGAAACCAGAGAAGATATTTTACTAATCTTGAAATACAGAGATTTAATCTTATTAATTTTATAAATCGCTTGTAAAATATTTTATTATTTTTGGAAGTCAGGTCAGGTAAGAACTCGACATTTTACTATGTAGTTTATACACTCCAGACGACATTTAGTATTAATTTTGAAGTTTCGGAGACTTATTCCATTAATTTTAGACACGAGAGGCAATAGTATTCTTAATTTTTTAATAATAATTGCAAAGACAATATAGTTTTTATAATTTTGAAAAGTTAGACTAGACTTTTCACTAATTTTAGAAACTGGATGGCATAATTTTTCCTTTTTTATCTAAAAAAAATACAAAGATAATATTTTTTCAAATTTTTTGAGCCGGAAACTACATTTTGCTAATTTTGGAAACCAGAAGAGATATTTCACTAATTTTGAACTGGTTTTAATATTTTATTACTTTTGGAAGCCAGACTTGACATTTTATCAATTTTTAAAAATTTTAGCAATTGTAAATTACATCAAAGCAACATTTTACCAGTTTATGAGCCCCAAACGCCATTTAGTACTAATTTTGAAATTCCGGAGATGTATTTTTTTAATTTTAGACACCAAGACAATAGTTTTTTTTATTTTTTTTATAATACTCGTAATTGCAATGTCGACATTGTTTTTGTAATTTTTTGGAGTCAGACTCGCCATTTTACTAATTTTATCAACTGAATGTCGTATTTTTTACTTTTTTTAATAAGTATAGAAACATGTTTTTTTTTTAATTTTTGAGCAGGAGCGACATTTTATTAATTTTGTAAGCCAAATGAGATATTTTACTAATTTTGAAATAAAGAGATTTAATGTTACCAATTTTAAAATTCGATTGTAATTTTTTATTACTTTTGGATGCCAGATTTTAGCAATTGCGAAATACTCAAAGCAACATTTTACTAGTTTATGAACTACAGGCGACATTTAATACTAATGTTGCAATTCTGGAGAGGTGTTTTATTAATTTTAGACACCAGAATTAATACCTTCTTAAATTTTTTAAAAGTAATTGCAAAGGCCACATTGATTTTATAATTTTTAGAAGTCAGAGTCGATTTTTTACTAATTTTGGAAATTGTATGCAATACTTTTTTTTACTTGATAAATGTACGATGTAAGGTTTTTTTCAATTTTGAAAGTCGCCTGCGAAATTTTTGTAATTGTAAAACACAACAAAACAACATTTTACCAATTTCGGAAAACACGGTCGACATTTTACTAATTTTGAAAGCAGAATGTGATTTTTTATCTTTTTCTTAAATTAAAAAAAATACAAAGGTGATATTTTTTTATTTTTGGGAGCTGGAACCGACTTTTTAGTAATTGTAAAATACATAAAAGCAATATTTTAATAATTTAAGAGTCAGAAGCGACATCTTGCTAATTTTGAAATTTCCGAGATGTATTTTATTAATTTGAGACACCAAATAGTTTTTATTTTTTTATTAATAACTGCAAAGACAATATTGGTTTTGTAATTTTTGGAAATCACACTCGGCATTATACTAATTTTACTAGTTTTGAAATTCTTTTAAAACATTCCATTAGTTTTCCAGACCAGAGGCAATAGTTTTTTAAATTTTTTCCTAATAATTGCAAGGGCGACACTGTTTTATTAATTTTTGGATGACAGGCTCGACATTTTACTAATTTTAGAAACTCGAATGCTATATTTTTCATCTTTTTTTAATGAATAAATACACAAAGGTAATATTTTTTGCAATTTTGTGAGCTGCGTCCAAAATTTTACTACTTTAGGAATCTCAGGCGATATTTAGAACTAATTTAGTAATTCCACGAACAAGGTTCAACGGCACAGCTGCACTTCTATGATCAATTAGTAACGAAATCACAGGAATTGTTGACATAGTTGTCCAGTTTGTTACATCGAAAACAAAGCTGGTCGACTGAATCAACGCCACGGCTACTTAATTTAATGACTACTTACATAGTTTTTACGACTATTTTACTTTTACGACTTTTTAGTTGGCGAGTCCTGTATCTCTTGAATTACGAATGCTGTTTAACCCATTTTAAATTTCCAGCTGAAATTGAAAATTCAACGCCGCTGGATTGACGACCTCACTGAACAGACACAGATGATGGCTAGAATCGTCAAAGAACTAGAAGCTGAAGCTACTAACCGAGTGCGCATGCTTGAAGATAAATTAAAGCAGAATTCGAAAAGTGCTTATGAAGTAAGTTTTTTTTTCTCTAAGAAATTTTCCCTTTCTCTCAATTTTTTTGCGGACTTTTTTTACGGATTGTGTTAATTTTCCTCGCCTACAGTGAAATCCTTGTTAAGTGTACAGTGAAGATTTTTCTGCAGGTGATGAAAAGGTATCAAAACTACAGTATTACACACAATTTAGATGAGCCTTTCCAGAAAATTTTTTATTTGGAAAATGATATGAAAAACTTACTGGAATTTATTAGACGGATTAGAGAAGATCGCAAATGGAGTATTGATGGTTTGCAATTTTATGACGTCACGTATAGAGATTTGTTTGGTAAAGAACGATGTGACTGCGATGATAAGTAAGTTTAAAATAATTTTTTGGTTGAGAATTACATGAAATTAGGGGTACTTTGGGTTTTTCGAAATCACTGATTACGATTTTGATCTGAAAATTGTAAAATTTTGAAAAATCATACCATTCTCTTGTTGAATCTCGAAAAAAATTTCAGATCAATTCACTTGTGATGCTATAACTAAACATTTTTCAGGGAGAAAAATTTACTTCCAGTGAGTTATAAAGAGCCAGTTAAGAAAAAGGTAGGCAAAAAATCATTAAAGTTAATTCTTCGTGTGGTAGATAGTCGAAATAAAGAATGTAAATGTCAACACTCTTCAAAACGCTCAACTCGTCCTTATCCTTGTAATTCTTGTCGTTGTTGTCCTGCACTTTTATACCAAAAAAATATGTAACAAAAAAAAACCGTCCTTTAAATATATTTCTTTCTCAAACATTTTTTTTTTACTTTCTTGATTTTTAGTATTTTTATTGTAGGAACCACTATCTTCAACAAATGACGATGAGTAAGTACAACTATTACAACAATTAAAAAAACTGACACAAAATTTAAGTGAGTCCATTGACGAAAATGAAAATAGTAAAGTGTGCGATGATGTATTTGAGCAATTAAAAAAGAAAACTGAAGAATATGAAGCACTCAAACAGGTAAATGTCATTCTGTGTTTTACATTTTTTGAATTACAGATTGTCTTGGTAATCATTCTCTAAGTCTTTGATATCAAATTTTGAGAGCATGCGGAGAAAAGTGGGTCAGTCCTAGTTCCTTGGCGCCCTTTAGCTCCTAAATGTTGCTGAGCACATCAGGAGCATATTTTTTTATTATTATTATCAAAGACTGTAGAATGAGCTCCCGAGTGACATACAATGTGGCGTGTACAACTTTTTTTTAGTCAATGTTGGATATGCGCAGTGCCTTGACTGAAGAAGTGGCCTGTAAGCACGACATGATTTCTGCTTTAAAAAAAGACATTCAGCAATTAGAAGAAAGGTGTGTCCAGGCTGATAAGCAAACGGCATTCAAGGACGATATAATCAAAGAGTTGCGAAAAGAGATCAAGCAGTTGAAGCACCAGGTAAGTTGAGTTCCTTCTTCTTCCTCTCCTTAATCCTTCCTTTACTAGAGTTTCTCCCTGAAAAAACTGAAAAGTCATGATAAGACTGTATTTACGACAATTCGGCATAATCGTATCGCTGAAAAACCGAAAATTTCAACTGTTATTTTTATTGATGACAGTAAAAAGAGTGAAAGGAATTTGGACAAGTCGTATTTGACTGAGGTTCCAGTCAAGGAGAAATCAAAGTTTACTTTGACGACTTTTAATAAAACATTTGAGAAAGATCCTGGCCAAGGCCACGTTGATTAATTTAGTTTAAGTTTTTTTATAATTTAATTATTTAATATATTGTTATAAATATTTGAAAGTTGAATATAGTTGTTTTGGGGGAAAGTAGTTACAGTAAAATAATTTCTAGGAAAATTCTTCGATTCGGAACGTTTTAGAACAAATCAAAATTTTGAAGAAAAGAGCCAAAGAGTTCTATATTCGGCATAAATTGTCACAAAATAAAATGAAAAAATTGGAGGAAGATAATAATTCGAAAAATTTGCTTCTATTAAGTCTTTATAACGTAGTCAGAGGATTACTTTCAAAACTGACTTTCAGTGAATCCAAGCAAACCGTAAAGACAGATTCTGTTTTAGTTTGAAATTACTTAACAGTTTTTTTAGCAAAATCATTTTTGTACGAAGCACACCAAAAGTGCGAAATTTGACGAAAGTCAGATCTTGCAACACTTGTACAAAACGGAATTAAATAACAAAAAGTTATCGAAATTTAGACCGGATTGGTTAGATTGGAATTCTGGAATTATTAAAATAATGGAAGTCAAATTTGCGCATTCTGTTTTGTTGGTGTTTCTCCGAAAACTTGAAAAAGACGATTGACTGTGTTGTTAAATAAATATTGTGTTGTCCAGTTTGTTTTATTTTTGGTTTCAGTGGTTCGACATTACTTTATAACCTCGTAAAAACTTTTTTCTGGATGTTTTTGGCGTGTCAAATAAATCAAAAATGCACCTAATTACACCAAACACTTTTTCGCATACGACGCGCGGCGAAAGTTTCACTTCAGAACGGTAACATTGTTACCGAAACGCGCGGCGTGTGCAAAAATTTGTTTGGTGTGATTCGGTGCATTTTTCGATTTTTCTCCGGTGATGTTGAAACAAATTGATTGACTTTTGGAATTGTTTTTTTAACTATCACTGTCTGTGAATGAAATTTGCATTAAAAATATTTAAATTTAGAAACGCACAGGAATCTTTTTATATAAAATAACATAGTTAAAAAAAAAGATTTACAAAAACAAAACGAATAAATGAGTGTCAGTGATTCATAATTTTGCAGCGCCATTTTACAAAATTAACACTGTTTCGGGCGTTTTCGCGTGCTCCAAATCTAGTTTAAATCTAAATGTCTAAATATTTTTTTTAACTTCCGAGACTAAACCTACCCAACCTGGTACCTAGGCATCTTTAAAAAATGCTCTTTTAAGCTCCTCATCTCAGATTTCTATTCTTTTTAGTTCTATTTGGCAAAATTCGTATCTCGTCATTACTTGATTGTAGGAAAAAATTTTATTTACATTTTTTGTACAAAATTGAACGCTCTGAAAAAGGTATCTTACAATTTTTTGATAGCTATTAGCGTTTAGAAGATATCAGAGGTCAAAGTTTGAAGAATTTAACAAAAATTTCTTTTTCACTTATAAATTTCATAATTCGTAGATAAATAAATATTAAAAAATGCAAGATATATAGTTTTATAGAAAATTGAACGCTCTACAAAAAAGGTCTCTTGTTGTTAATCGATTACTTTAACTACTTAGACGACATTCGCATTTTAAGAACCAAAATTTGAGACAATCCTCAATTTTTTTTAAATGGTTGGAGTAATCGATTAACCACAAAAGACTTTTTTGTAGAGCGTTTAGTTTCCTACAAAACTATATGTTGCGCATTTTCAAATATTTATTTATCTACGAGTTACAAAATTTAGAAGTAAAAAAGAAATTTTTGTTAAATTCTTCATACTTTGACCTCTGATATCTTCTAAACAGTAAGAGTTATAAAAAAATTGTAAAATATTTTTTTTAGAGTGTTCAGTTTTGTACAAAAAATGTAAATAAAATTTTTCTGTACGAGCAAGTAATGACGAGATATAAATTTTGCCAAATAGAACTAAAGAAAAAATAGAAAACTGAGATGAGGGTGTCCTTCCTATTAAAATTAATAGCTTATCTTAAAAAAGCATTTTTTAGAGGTGCCTAGGAACTATTTTTTCAGTGTCGGAAGTTAAAAAAACGATTTTTTTGGTCCACCCTAGTGTTTATAAATATTTCTTGGTCAAATTCGCTATGAAAACAAGTTTTAATAAATTACTTTATCGAGAAATATTATTAGAAAATGGTCAGAAACGGTAGTTATTAGTAAAATCCTAATTTATCTTGCCTTAACCCAGGGTGTTGGGTGCTAGTTATAGGATCACTCTATAAAGGAAACTTAGAAATGAGAAATACGTTATGCGGAGCTAAATTAATCAAAAACTTTTGGTCCCGTCCCTTTAAGAAAATAAAAAGGTACAACCCAAACGCAATTATTTGAAGTAAATAGGGTCTTAAATCTAGGTATATATAAACACTCTGTAGAAGTGAGTAAACAGAAATAAACTGTGTAACACTGGATTTATTTTAAAACGCTGCGAAAATGGTCAAAACTACAAAAAGATCTTTCGGGAAAAATTGCAGAGGCTGAAAGTCTGCGAAGTGATATATTTATTTCTAATAGTTTAGGTCTTAAAAAGGCTTAAAGTCGCTTTTTTGGGAAAAAACTCAAGAATTCAATTTGTTCTTATGTTGAAGTGTGTCTGGGATTTATACTATTAAAGGTAAAGTATCGCCTCGCAGACTTTATTATTAAAAATTTAATTCTTTATTATAACTTTTTTCTATAAGGTCTTTTTGTAGTTTTGACCGTTTGCCTAGCGTTTTTAAATAGAACTGAGGATGCACAAGTTTTTTTATTTTGTTTATTATTTTTTTAATGTAGATACTCGTATTAGGAATTTAATTCTTTTTACGAGAGTTTTTTTTTCTGCTTTTGAAACAATTTTAACTGAAAACTTTGACTAATGAAGGCGTTTCGTGGTCTCTCTTTTGAACGGTGTGACACATTTACTAGCCGCTAGCAAGCAGTTGTCTAGAAGAGTGAGAAGTTTTCTTTTATTACACAATAAAATATATTGAATTATACAATATTAAAGAATTTGATAAAAAAAATTTAACGAAATTTTTTTTATGAATATTTCTGTTATGACGGCCAACAAACATGTAAATGTCACTGTTGCCAAATAAAATTATTATTACTATAGGTCGTGAGCACTAATTCCCGGCTCCATAAACGTTTGTCTAAATTGATGGGCCATTAATCTCTCATTAACTCAGTTTTAGACAATGAGCTATTTACTACAACTTTAGAGCACGGCATTTTGAATTATGTAGAATTTAATAGCTCATTATTTTTGATGAATGCTTATGCAACACGACATTTGTGTATTTTTCGTCGATACACATTATTATTGATATCTAACAGATGATAAAAAATTAGAAAAAGTTTTTTAAAAATTTTTTGAGCAGACAATGTCCATCTTTGCCACTAATTGTTTTATCGCATTTTTTTACATTGAGCTTTAAATAAATAACGTGTGTTTGTCTAAATTTGTACTTGGAGTTGACAATAGTGTTTGCGATGAAAATATTATAAAGCGAGCTCTGGTGAAATTTTTTTAAGTAAGTAAAGTAATAAAATAATAAGAATAAACTTTCTTCATAAAACAAAGGAGAAGAAACTCACTAATAAGCTCTGTTATCATTGTTATCAAACAGCGGCAAAGCTAAAAACGCTTGACAAAATGGCGTAGGACTTAACAGCGTCAGGACAAACAATAAATAGACATAACGTGGGAATAAATAGCTAAAAATGAGAGCATTTCCGACTAAAATTACTAAAATTTTGGAAAAGTAGTGTGGCCGAGTGGCCGCCACGCAAGAATACGAAGACTTAGAATTAGAAGTTTTAAATTTTCCTTAGACAAAAATTGTGGAAGAGTAGAAAGATAAGAGGACAAAATTTAAAATTGCGACAAAATTATCCTGGAAGTCAAAGAATAGCAGGATTTGTCGCCTTAAACAAAAGACTAACCTTGAGCAAGTAACAACGGACAAGGAATTTGCGGCCTGTCACTATATTTTTTTTGAGGCGCCATTTTCTTTATATTGCAGCGCCTCTAACGGTTATTTTTATTGCAAATTTCTATAAAAAATTTAAAAAAAACACTGATTACATTTTGATTAATTATTTATTACTATTTTTTTGTTGCTTCACCTTACAACCGAATTTTCGTTTTCCATCCAATTAAATATCTCTCGAAATTTAAGATAGTAATTATAGGTTTTTTATTTTTTCGTATTTCGTAGAGAAGTCCAAAGGAAGAAGAACTTCGAAAACAGTTGGAAGAAGCCCAAAACCTGATAAAAAGAATGAAACCATGCGTAAGTCCTGCCTTTTTTCTTTCCAGATTTTTTTTTAACTTTGTTTTTAGGTCAACGTAGCTTCGACCTACACTGACATGGACGACAAATCGGTAACTAAAACCACCCAAGTGGTAAACCTCCACACTCCCACACCACTCACCACACTAATTTTTTTCACTTCTTTAGATCCAAAACAAAGATGACGCCATCCAAAACAACACACTTAACGTAATCCAATTTGAGTTACAGGGTGCAAAAAAACGCGAAAGAGACCTGGAGGACGAGATTGGAAAGCGGCAACGGGAAGTCGATGATCTCAAACGGAAATGTCGCGAATTAGAAGCGACCTTGGAGAGTTCTCAAGGACGTGCTGAAAATCTACAAAAAGCGGTAAGTTGCGCTTTGTAAGAGTGTCACAATAGAACTTTTCGCACCGCGCATCATTGTGCTCAGATGCGCAGTCGTCCATCAGTCATCTAAGACCGTTTTTGTTTTGTTTTTCTCATTCTCTTAATCCTTCTTTGAAAAGGTCTATTGGTACACAGTAGTACGAGAAAACAATAGAGAAACGACTTGTTCTCCGGTAAACACCTGCCCTCATATAAATTTTATTCGTTTTGTCATGAGACCGCTCTAAGCCTAAAATTAAATTTCTTCTAAAAACCTTCGAAAATTTTGTAAAAACTCTTAAAACTTCCGTTTGCAAACTTTTGAGCTTCTCTATTGTTCTCTAACGCCAGTATTAAATAGTAAATGCTTGTGCTTTGAACGCAACTAGGTCGACCTATATCTCAATTCAATCAACGTTTTGGAGGCAGCAGAAGAGCGATCCAGGATTGAGGTAAAAAAAGCCACAGTAGGTGCCATTTTCGGCAACTGTTTTTCCAGATTGAGCAACAAAAAATCACTATTGCAAACCTCCAGGAAGCTCTAGTTAATGTTAAACATGAATTAGATGAGTTTAGACAGAATAATCAGCAAGAAGTGAGTTTAGGGTGGGCCGCACGTTGGTTTGGAACCTCGAATCCCACTCCTAAATCTAATCAATCTAAATCTGTGCATGATATTTAAGTTTTGCATGCGCCATATAGTGACTTAAAGTCGCATTTACCGTGCCTTAAAACGTACAAAAATTAACTTATTTTATTTATTTACTTGCCTTGGTACTTAAAGACACTAGTTTTAAGTTTATACATATTTATATACTGTTTTTATGCAATAAAACTGATTTTATGAGGCGAAAAAAGCATGATTTTTACCCTGCATGTCCTCTGTAACTTCCCTTGACTTAATTTAAGTCATTTTAGATCACACACTATCAGTTTTTATGCAACGTTTTTTACGTAAATCTATTAGACTTGGAAGAACAAAAAGAAATTGTTGAGAAGGAAAAAAACAATGTTTTAGAGTCTTATAAAAAATTACGAGAGTGTAATTTTGAACTGGAAGTTGAACATTTTAATGCCTTACAAGATTTGGCAATTTTTGAGACACAACTCCAAAAATACCAAATGGAATTTAGGGCTTTTGAGGTAACTTATATTTGCTTAAGCTTTTGTAGATGCTTGTTTGCCCACATACCCGGGCGTTAGCAAACAATCCGTTTGAGAAAACCGAGGGATTCATTTTGGTTAACTATTTATGTAATTTATTTCCACTATGGATACCAATACAACAACATTAAATAACTAACTCGATATTTACACTACAATCACGGAAAATATCCCATTTTCACTCGCTTGTCTGGTTCTCGCTAACTGACTGAATAACTCCCAGTCAGTCACCCTTCTTATATAATCAAACGTCCCTGCTAGAATGTGCCAGATGTTTCTAACCTTTCTAGATTCAATTGGAAGAGCTGACTCATTTTTCTCGACCGGTCCTGGAGCGGGTGTATTAATGATTTAGCGGCGCGGAATGTTTCTAGTATTTTCGGGCGCTATTTACTAAAACTTTCTTTCTGTTATTTTGAATTACTCGTAACAATATCAATTTGAAATGGACATGCTATTGAAGAGATTTTTTATTTTTTTAAAAGTTTTTTTTTTAAATCATCAATGAAAATGAATCTCTCTGTTTTTGTTTTTTTTTTTAAGAGTTTGCTGGCGCCTCCTCTAACAATTGAATTTCTGTTAATTGAAATTTGTTTAGGATGCGAGATATTGTGGGAGAAGCGAAATCAAAAAGCTCCGCCACCAAATTCACTACTATGAGCACGTAATTGACTGTTTCAAGCACGAAATGACTGTGATGTCTGAACAACTTGCTAATTTGCAAGATATCTTGGTAATTTTTTAGTGAGAAGTGTTCCAATCGATCCCAGCTGTTGCTACTCATGAGCACAGCGTTTTTAGATCAACTGGAACATTGAAATCTGTGATAGCGAAGTTAGCAATGTTTTTTTTTTCTTAGAATTTATCAAACAAGTCCTGTAAAGAGGAAAACAGTCAGTTACAAAACGCCGTTTTTGAATTACAAAAACTAAGTGATAAATTGAAAGCTCAGTTGGTTGATACAGAGAAAAAAGCTTTGATGGAGAATCAAATGAATCAGTTAAAAGATGCGAAAATCGATGAATTGCAGTTGATAATCGGGCAAAAAAATGCTGATTTGAATATGCACGATGAGGCAATAAATGAAATGAAAGTGCGGCTTGAAAATGCTCTTGTGGAAAATAGTGAACTTCAAAATACTATAGTTTCGTTGAATGGTACTATAATGCAGTTGCAGTGTACTTTAGATTGTCGACAATTTGAACAACCTGCACCTTGTTATGCAGAAAGAGAGACAAAATGTGGGAAATGGGAGAGGAAATGGGAGAAGCTTCAAGAAGAGTATAGAGAGCAGTATGAGGTTGTAAAAGCGATGGAGAAAGAATTGCATAGGGTTAAAGAGAAGAGTAAAGACAAAATGAGACATTTGAAGCATCAGGTATACTCTATTTAATTCATAAAAAGTAACTACAGTAATGTCGCGCTAATCCCGATCAATTAAAACCGAGACGATCCGAATTATCGAAAAATCCGGATTACTGAAACATATTTTCTAAACAATATTTTAATTTTTTTAAAGTAAAAGAAAGTGGAGATATGGTAAAGTTGAGGTTAGAAGAAGAATCACGTTTTTATTGAGCGTTTTGTAGGACAGCCGGCTTGAATAAATTAGTTTTTGTGGTCTGATAAACACAATGTTGGTACTTTTCAAAAGCCATTTTTTAAGCTTTTGAAGGGTTGTTATATCTGATAAAGTTACATCATTTTCTGCTGCCTATTGTAAAAGGACATTTAAGCTTTTTATAGCACTTTCATCCTTTACTCTTATTTGTGGAGTCTCTGTCATTTCGTCATAATCATCTTCAGAGTCATTGTAACATTAATCTTCACAATCTCTAGATTTCGTCAGTTTCTTGTCGGCATCAATCCAGTCCACCACCTCATCAAGATTTACTTCAACTTTTCCTACATCCAAAAGCATTGTAGCAACTAGATTAATTTCTTCTGTTGCTGAGCGAATTGTATTTATCAAAATATTCAAAGGAATTATATCTTCAGGATCATCATAATCTGCATCATCATTATCATTGTTAACTTTAAGGATTTTCCTCCAACATTTTGCCAAAGATTTAGATGGCACTTTTTCCAATGCGTTATGCGTTATACTGCTGTTTTCAGGTTTATATTTTTTATACAATTTACAAGATCTTTTTCGTTACTTGTTAATATTTCGGCTAGAAGACTTTTTTAATAAAATAACTTTCTTAATCTAACAGCAATCTGATCCATAGGCTGTATTAACGCTGTTGTATTCGGTGGCAGAAGTTTTACGAAAAAATTTCTATCGTCGCTGATGAAATTATGTTCGCAGCAGTGACTAGAGGCATTGTCAACAAGCAAAAGTGCTTTTTCAGGCAAGTTTTGTTCTCTTAAAAATTTCCTTACTTCTGGGATAAAACATTCTTAAAACCATTCCTTAAAAATAGCTGCAGTCATCCAAGCCTTAGCTGTAGCTTTGTAGTTTACAGGTAACATATAATTTTTGAAAGCCCTAGGATTTTTTGCTTTTCCGATTACCAGAAGCTTTAGACAATGACTTCCATCTGCATTGCAACAAGTTAAGAAGCTGATGCGCCCCTTACTAGTTTTTCTTTCTGGAGCTGTTTTTTCAGTGCTTGTTACCAACGTTCTGTCTGGAAACAATTTCCAAAATAGGCCAGATTTATTTTCGTTATAAATCTGTGATGCCACTAAGAGTGGTTCTTAATGACTTGATCTACTTTTGTAATGAATGGTTCAACAGCAGGTTCAACGGCCGACAATTTTTCACCGCAAATTTTAAGAGTTCTGATGCCATATCTTTTTCTATAATTAGCAATCTACCCTCTGCTTCCATTAGAATTTTCATTGCCATAGTATTTTGTATAAAGTTACTGAGCTAAAAATTCACTAAATCACTGCGCTACACCATCGGAGTAGCGCAAAGTTACGCCACCTAATATAAATAGTAAAGTTACGACGTTGCCCCTAGCAACTTAAATTACACCGGCGTACATCTGATTTAGAATTAGGCCCTCTGACGAAACAAGAACATGTCGATTTCTGAGATTTATAAACCAAGAAGCAAGCTTCTCTTCATTTTTGGGTACTCCGCTTTTTTTAAAGTTTTTCTTTTTCCAAGCCCAGAAACACATTGAACAACAAATCTTAAATTATTTCAAATGACGTCAGTTTATTTTTTATTTCAGGCAGTTTCTACACTTACCCTTTAGTTTTTTCAGCATTTTGCTTAATATCACAGATTGTTGAAGTTCCCACCCCATATTTGGCAGCTAAAAATCTTCCACTTATGCCTCGTTTTAATTCATCAACAATATTTGCTTTCACTTTTAGCGTTAGAGTTTTATGACTTCGTTTTCGAGATGCCATGTTGCAAGTTTGAGAACACTGAAGTCACTGTAGTTTTAATTGTTTTTCTTATGTTTACGTTTTTTCACACTCCATTCAAAACAATTCTTTGAAATGTACAGTTTTTTCATAAAACCTAGCAAAATTATTGCATCCGGACTATCAAACTAAATGAAATCCGGATTACAACATACACAATGAAAGAAAGAATCCGATCCGGATTACTGAAGAATCTGAATTACCGCAGGGTTCGAATTAGCGCGACACTACTGTAACAGGGATTTTATTTCGTTTATGTTGGTACAACAAATATTTTAACAGTTGGACATTTTTTTACTTCGTAGTAGCAAAGCGAATTGACCATTACAAAGTGGCCGCCAAGGCCAAACCTATTTAGCCAATCAACGTAAGGTTGTAACTATAGCGCTATCTTTATCATGTTTCTCATTCTGTTGAGGCCCCGCCCATTTTACATAGGGGATGCGGTCGCCTCTTTAATAGTCAATTCACCTTGGTGGTATGTAGCTGCTTCTTTATACAATACTCTAAAAAATAGTTAAAAATAATTATATAACTATAACAGTAAAAGTTAGAATTGTCGTAGTATATTTTTTATAACATATTACACTTCATTGTGCTTGAAAACTTCATTCATGCGATTTTTTGAATGTTATGAGTGTCACAATTCAAATGTGGCGTCCTCATCGATTATTTCAGCTACAACTACAGGTAATTAATTTTTTTTTTATTTAGAACGAGGAATTGAAAGAGAAACTAGCAACGAGTGAATTAGCCAACCAACATCTACACAAACAACTGTCAAATATGAGAGACCAATCGAAAAATGTCTGCAGTAACGATTGTGCCACAGAACATGAATTAGCCAAAAGCAAGCAGATTATTATAGAACTCAGACAAACTGTACGTTTCGAATTAATTACTCTTATTTTCTAAAAAAAAAATTCTAGTTAATTGAACTAAATGAAAGTTTCGCTGAATGCGATTTACTAAATCTGACACTTGTTGATGAATGCCATCGATGTTTACCAGACTGTGAAGATAAAAACGATCCTTATCTAAGTTGTAGACTTGAAATAACAATGTATAAAAAACTCGCCGAAAATTTAAAAGATACAGTTAGGTTTTCTATTTCTAATCCGAAATACTTACTTTATTTTTGCAAATTTTTTTAGTTGCTTGATTTGAGATGTAGAGTTTCGGATGCTGAGGCGCGCATTAAATCCTTAAATGAAGAGCTTAGAAATAAAGATGCGAGGATAAACGAGATGCAAAGAAGAGGAGATACGGTCAGTTTTAATTTTTCAATCTTAGTTTTTTCGTTGACAGTTTTGCAAAATAATTATTTATTCAAAATAAACTGGTTTACGCTCAATGAAAAAATTATGTAATTAATTCTTATATTATGGACGATTAATATTCTCGTCATTGCTCGGTCGTGCTTTAAGGGTAAGCTATAATAAGGGCATTTCAGCAAAAGTCGTTAAAACGATTATAAACATTACTTAGACGGATTGTTAGAGAGCAAAAAGCTCCCTGCGACAAGCAAGAAAACTAATCTGTATAGACTCTGTGTCAATAGTCCAAGACGAGTTGAAAATGATTAATAAAAGTGACAAAAAATCTGTCATCTGGATCTTTTTTAAATATATTATTAACAAAATTATGAACAAAATTTTTAAAAATTTTAACTTTTGTTTATTAAACTCGAAAACAAAATTCTGTACCAAAATGGGATTTTTATCAGTATTATTTTCTCAAAAAACGAGCTAATTAAAACTCATTTTTCGCCAAAACAAACTATATGGACATCTAAATTGTACCACCCTGTCCAATCAAGATTTTGCTGACGATAATAATTATTGTATTGTTGCGTTTTTGCACTCCTTGTCATTATCCTTTTATGGGGCTATGTTAAATGGTACGTTCCCATTTGGTGCTTTTTAGGGTTTCTACCTGTTTTAATCCCAATTCGTGCGTCAAGCATAAAAGGCAGATTTTAGTAGTACCACATCGTGCCTTGACCTCGTACAATAAAAAATCAAAATGTCCGAATTGTCCTTCAAATAAATTTTACTCATTTTAGGCACAAAAATTATGTTTATTTGTGAATTGTAAATTTGTTGACAAGATCATGCCTCTTATTACAAGTAAATGGTAAAAAAGTCAATGCACGAACTGGGACTAGGAACAGGTAGGGGTTTAAGACAACGCACGAACTAGAAAATAAAATTAAAGAAAGAAGAACTAAATATTTTAAGGCTGTTTTTTAATTTTCTTACGATTTACGATTTTTTTTTTTTCAAAATTTTAACATTGTTTTCCTCTGAAATTCGTGGGGAGCTTACCCTTACCCTTAAATAGTCTCGATTATTAATCGTTTTCACTGTCATACTTGTTTCTAATGTATTACTTTAGTGTGGTGAGCTTAAGAATAAATTAAAAGAACTGGAATGTCGTAATAAATCACTCTGTGACGACTTAAAATGCAAAGAAGCGAAAATTTGTGAAATTCAGAAGAAAGCAACGAAAAAAGAAAAAGAACACTGTCAATGTATTCAAGAATTGACTGACAAATTACAAGAAACCCGAGATGAAGAGCGCCGATTGTCTGAATTTATAGATGCTTTAAAACGCGAAGTTCAGAAGAGAATTGATGATAAGAAAGCAGTAACGAATTATTGTGAATGTAACGTTATCAGTTCTACACAAGAAGAAATAGGTATGTTGAAGGTTGAAATCAAAAATATGATTTCGAATCAATTGGCTCTGAACAGCGAAAATGATAAATTGTTGAAAGAAGTTACTTCTCTGCAGAATAATGTGCAGTGTTTAGATGAGAAGAATCGGCACATGAAATTGAAATTAGATCGGCTACAAGCTGAAAATAAAAATTTGAAAGACAAAACAAAATGTCTGATGAGAGAAAGAGAGACATACGCTCAAACAATTAGAAATTTAGAAGTCGAATTGGCTGATGCCAAAAACAATCGAGATGATCTTTGTGCTGAAAGTAGATGTGTTGTCGACAATGTCAAAGCTTGGTTAGAAGAACAAAGAAAAATCAATGATAAAGTCAAGAAAAAAACGCAATGTTATTGCGACACAATCGCCAAATTGAAACAAGAAAACGAGTATGTGCTGATTTTCACTTTTTCACACTTATTTTTTTGTAGAACTTTGCTTACAGGCCGGACCTACACCAAACCAAAATACGAAAAAAACTATAATAAGCCATGTTGTACTGGTGCTGATTGTCCCCATGTGTGGTTTGCTGGTTCTCAAGGCTCTTTAAATAGTCCTCCAGATAGTCCAATTAGTTGCACTTGCAGTGTTGAAGAATGGTACTCTCCTAATTTTAAGGTGTGTAAGCGATAGTGTTACCAACAATTAAAACCGATTTTTCTAGGATGAAGAAACCGAAGATTGTTGTGACGAATTTATACAAACACTTGAAGCCGTAACGCAAGAAATAAGGCAAAATAACAGGAAATGGAACTGTAAATGTCAGGAGTTTGTGGTGTCAAGAGATAAAAAGTGACGTCATGTATTTATTTATATTTTATTGTATTTATGTAGTTTTCTACTTTTATAATCAGTGATTCTAATAAAGATGTGAATTTTTAACAAATGGGACTTTTTACATTTATTATTTAATATTTAACAACAGAAAAGGGACCATACGCACCGACCAAAACCCAGAATTTCGCGCTAAATTTAAATTTAGAAAAATTTCTTACGTTGTGTTTGACAATATGGCGAGATTGACATGTTAAGACAATTTGTGATTAGCTACAGTACTGTGAAAAGAATTTGCCGAACTCAGAAATAGCGGCAGTCAACAAGTGACTAGTTATCCGCTTTACCAGCTAACTAAGCGATTGGTGGTAAAACATATAAATATTTTGCAAAACAATTAAGTAATAACACCATTTCTTCTCAATATTATTTGAAGTACAGTTTAGAAATGTTGGATTTCAAGTTTTAAACGTTGTTTTTTGTTAATTTACTGCAAAGTAAGGTTTTGAATCATAACACAACTAAATTTATTTAACTAAAATTTCAATTTTCTCACACAGAAGAGCATGAAATAAATGGTAAATGTACCTAATCTAGAATCTTATCTGATTACTGGTGCCCTCAAAAACCACAAAGTAATTTGTGAAAAGCAATTTTGGCTTTATTTTACCACCAATCAGTTGACCAATCAACTGACCAGATTGGTTAGTTGCACGTAACCAATTTCTCTTCGAAAAAAATAAATAAAAATTATGAAAAAATGTCGAATAACTTGCCACAGTAATCCCTACAGTGACTTCAGAATTTCTCTAAGTATTATCCCCAGAACCCGGTTATTCTAAGAAAAAATTCCTCCACTAGTATCCTTTGAATCATTGAAATTAAAAAAAATCTATGATTACAAGTGAGTTTATTTATATTTTAATTTATCAATTTTGTACGAAAATTGTTTTTAAATTACTTAAATATGAACAAATAATTTTTATTAAAGACAAAAATTGTTTGATAATACAGTGACATAACAATGGCCACTTTTTGTGGGTTTTGCTCAAATTTATCCCTTTTTCTTTGTTTTACTCAGTGTTCGACCTTCTTGAAGCCAAGACGCAACGATCCTTGGTGGTTGTGTTTTTTTTTAAAGGAGGTCCAACTGGCCCGACTTACCGAGCCCAGTAGTACCGTGCCCGACCGAGCCCACCACATGGGGGGTTCTCGGTGGCCTTCGTTGACGGACCGCTCACCGAAGCAATACCCATTGTGAGCTTCCCTTTATACGAAACAACACCCATGGTATCAGTCGGGCTCGAACCGGCATCGGTTTTACACTAGCGACTCGGAGTGAGCATCACACCGCTAGGCTACTGCCGACCCTCCTTGATGTTACAGAGATACTTAAGTATTT
This sequence comes from Tribolium confusum, assembly GCA_029207805.1. Taxonomy (NCBI): domain Eukaryota; kingdom Metazoa; phylum Arthropoda; class Insecta; order Coleoptera; family Tenebrionidae; genus Tribolium; species Tribolium confusum. The sequence goes on from JALGAY010000004.1 coordinate 8,573,486, forward strand.
TTATTTATTTAACGGAATACACCGGTTTTATTATTATTTTTCATGTGTCACATTAATACATTTAAAAATAACAGAAATAAACAATTTTATACTCATTATTGGTATTTTATTTATCAACAAACTTGTGTTTTATATAATATTCTATCCAACCCCCTTAAAATAATAAATAAACGTTTTTAAAGTAAATCCTTTTGTTTTATTGTGGTGGAGGTTTCAAGAACATCGCTGGAAATCCGGATTAAAAGTAGGTATTTTCTAAAGAAGCAGAAGGAGAGGATTCGCCACCCATCAATTATGGCAGAAGAAAAAGCCAAAAAGAGGTAGACAGGATTTTATAAGTAGTGTAAATATTTGCTGGAGAAAGTCTTGACATGAGGAATCACTACAGAAGTGTCCCCCCATCACAATTCTCATTCCCCAAATTAGCTGATAAAAGTACAAAATTGTAAAATTTTTGTCAGTTAGACCAAGTGACTTAAGTTTTTTCTAAAATGTTACATAAAATCTATATTAAATGACTTCAAGACATCTGCCGGCTAGATCTTTTGTCTAATTTGTTATTAAATATTTGACGAAATTGCATCAAAATAAATACTTTGAGATTCTCAAGGTCGCTAATTACATTTTTGATGTCAAAATTAGGAAATTAAAAATGACGGAGCCAATATCGCTGACCATAAAAATAGCTTACATCTCAAAAACTCAGAAAAAATTACAAAATCCCGTTAAAAGGGTTAAGTACTGATTTTGACTTTGTAATAAATATTAAATAATTTAAAATGGCGGACCTAATATGACCAACAATAAAAATATTAATATTTCAGACACATTTTTACAAAATAATATGACACTGCAGACTTAGGTTTTTTTTGGATCACTGATATCGATGTTGTGATAATAAAAATCAAAATGGGGTATTAAATATGACCGACTTTAAAAATAAAAATGTCATTATTTCAGACAAAAATAGCTGAAAATGGTTGAAAATAGCACATATAAATGAGATAGGATTGTGCTACATTTTTTATTTGGTAATTGTCTTAGTCAAATTTAATGTGTATAACTGCTATTTATTTAGCCTCCTAATTTTTCAGCATTTTAGTGAACAATAATTATACTAATTATCGTTTTAACAGGTGAACAGGGAGTGGACGATGTTCAGTATTATTGTCTATCTATTGATAATCGTAAATTGTTTATTTATCTCGGGCCCGAGTATTATAATTTGTTGTTTTTACTTCCACAGCCTCTTTTTCAGCCATTCAATCCCGTAATGGGTTATTTGGCAAGATGAACTTCATAAAACCAGAATAATTAACATTGTTGTTTATCCAGATATTCCAGGAACCAAATAATTGTTTATATTTTAGCTAAATTAAGAACTTATGAGTTTAAAACCGCAGATTTTAAAAGACAATACGAATCGCTGTTTTGACAGAAATAGAGTCAAGCAATTAGCAAATTTATAATAAAGAAAATTAATAAGAACAATCCTTTAATTAAATAAATAATTAAAAGCACGCCAAGCATCCCTGCAGAAAGTCACGTAGACACCTTAGCGACACCGACGGCTTGAAGACGGTTAAAAAAAAAGAACCAATCACCGCTGCGGAAAATCGCGTGACCATCCCTAGCAACATCAACGGTCCGAAAGACGGTTAGGAACCAACCAATCACCGCTCGGAAAATTGCGTGATTATTCCTAGCAACAGCAACCGTCTAAAGAAAGTCGTTAGGAAGCGCGCTAAACACCCCTGATAACAGTCACGTAGACAGCTCTGACGTCACTAAAAATATCGCTATAAAAGAAACCCCCAGAAAAGCCATCGTCAGAGAGTGCTCTGACACTCTCCAGGCTGGTCGACTTATTTTTTTTTTGATATAGCAATCTCCGACGGGTAATCGCTGATCAAAAAACTGTCTTCTAGCCAAAAATCACGTTCGTGTCCGAAGTGCAGGTTCTTAGTCTTTAACGGGTGATCGCACCAAGGGCTCGGAACCAGAAATTCGCTTTGAGTGCTGCATTCCTAGTCTTCGACGGGTTGATCGCAACCAAGGCAAATTTTGAACTATCTTTTTTACGTTCTTGTCCGAAGTGCAGATTCTTAGTCTTTGACGGGTGATCGCACCAAGGGCTCTGAACCAGAAATTCTCTTTGAGTGCCGCATTCCTAGTCTTCGACGGGTTAATCGCAACCGAGGAGAATTTTGCACAACGAGTTAACACACGGTTTAATTAATATTTCTCTCCTAATTAGCTGTCCACGATGTCGGAGGAGCCAGAAGGGCCAGAGGACCACTCCTTCGTGGTCCAAGAGCCACCACCGTCTCCGGAAGAGTACCGGATTTTCACAGGTCTGTATCAAAGAGGGTAAAAAACTAATTTTATCACTTCACAGCTGTGTTTAACGACTTATAGTCGCAGGGGAGCCCCTGTGGTTCCAAATCTTTAACAATTTTTAATTGTTATTTATTTATTTTATTATTATTTAATTATTTTAATATAATTATTATTTTACTAATTAAGTTAGCTCCGCGTATAACTTGTACGTGTCTAACCTACCAATGGCCTTTTGTTGTAAATTAACTAATAGTTGATTACACTCATCTGACTCATTACTCACATGAAAATTACTATCTCTTTACTATCCTCCTGGCCAAGCCGGGGACCACTACCACACTGACCGGAAAAAAACGAAGCCAGTCCGGGTGTAGTACTATGGCACACAAAATCTCAAAACATGGCTAAATGTATTAAATAAAAATACATAAACAAAAAGACTGCCTAGCTAAAAATGTACAAAGTACATAAACAAAAAGACTCCCTGGTCAAATAAAAAGACCAAATATGGGACATATTAGGGAATGAAAGTACGCGGTAGTTGGTTCTTTGGTGAGGCTCCTACGCACTCTTATCTATAAATTTTCTGAGTCGGAAGTGTTTAATCAGCTCTGCAATAAAATCCGGGTTTTTAACCCATACTGGCCTGCGATGGTTCTGATACCGGAATAGAGTGTTGTAATCCTAGCGGGATGCAACTTATTCTGTATTATAGAACTAGAGCTAAATATTTAACTTGTAAAATAAGTGGCCTCTCCTTGGGCTGCGCAATTACACTTGTAATATTTTTTTGAATAAAATGTCTTTATTCAATTTCAGCTGTTTTACTCTTCCTTTGATACACAGTGATTAAACAACGAACAAATAAATACAAAACACAACGTAGAGTCCTAATAATAAACATACTAGACGATCATTCAAAAATCTAATTTTTTTGACAAGGCCAGGCCTTAGATTCGTCACAAGTTTTACCAATTTTATTTTTATTAGACCATATTAGGTCCGCCATTTTTATTTTTTTAATATAAAGTAAACAGCGTGAGTCTGTTAAAAGTATATCTTAAATTTTCTCAGAAACTAGATATCACACCAAGTTCTGGGTTTGGCATTAAAAACTTTGTTTTTTTTTCTACGCATGTGATTTTTTTAAAAAAATTTCTAATATTCCTTCTAATAAATATTAATCAATTAATATTATTTCGTTGAAAAGAATATAAAATTTTACATTTCTAATGTCATTCTAAATGACAAGATGTAGATAATTCCATGTAGAAAAATTAAAAAAGATTTTTTTGTTTGACGATTTAGTGACAATACTTATTTAGACAGTAAAAAAATTGAGTGAAAACTAATCAACTATCATTTTCAGTAAAAATACGCCATTTTTTCTATGAAATTAGATCAGAAAAAGAAGCTAAAGAGTAAGTTATCTAGTCCATTGTCGAGTAACGGCAATGCTACTTCAAAATAGGTCTTACGAAGCAAATGAACTTTATTATATTTTGCGGTTATCTAGAATTTTTTTGAATAATTTTTTTCACAAGACAGTATTTCAACATCGTGTCATTTAGAATACCATTAGAAATAATATAAATTTTATATTTAAAATTCACATGCATAGAGAAAAAAACAAAGCTTTTAATGGCAAACCCTGAAGTCGGTGTAATAACCAGTTTTTGAGAAAAGTTAAGATATACTTTTAATAGACTCACCCTGTATATTACAAAATGGTAGTCAATAAGTGATTTTACTAGCTAGTTATCTCCCTCCAGCAAATGCCAATTGCATAAGCTTGGCATATTTTAATCAAACAAAAGGATTTACTAAATTTTTATTCGCACCACTCATTGATCTTTCGTTATCAAGGGACTGTACAATTTTGTGCGATTTTATTAGATATTTTTAGGAGTATAACTAATTTTTTTGTCAAGCAATTGTTCACTGAATGTTTTTCAAAATTATGATCCAGTTTTTAATATGGAATAATTTATTTATCTGTTGATTTAAATTTCTTCAAAAAAATAATAAAAAAAATTGTGAAAAACAAAAATAAAATAAGTATTTTTGACAAAGTAAAATCGTGTTTTATTACCATTCAAAACCGCCGAAATCTAAATATTTTGATTTGGTATAAAGAAAACGTTTAGTCGTGATCAAACAATTATAAAAACCTCCAACGCGGGAGACTGAAAGATCTCAAAATAAAACAGCATAGATGTCCCCAGATCGTGTTAGCCTAATAGCTCAGTTTCAGATAAAACTTGAAACTGTTTACATACTCTATTTAGTGTTATCAAATCATAATTTAACTTGTCCCAGGTAAGCAATTTTTTTTCAAACAATAAATACCCTTAAATAAAAAAAATACAAAAGACATCACTTGATTGCGCGTTAGTCATGTTTTTATGATTCATCGAAAATTGCTCCTTGTTTTAAACAAAAACCTAATCCTGTGTTTTCCCATCAAAAATTTTCTTTTTCTCATTTGTTTATTTTACATTCCTGTCAATATTTTCTCACATTTCAAATCACAAATGAATTTTCTTTACATTCAAATCAGAACTTACAAGTATTCTAACATGTAAGCAACCATCTTGTTTTTGAGTGTTATCCAACATGAATTTCTATTTTTATACAAACTTTCAACGTATAAAATGACATTTGTTTATTTTTAATCAGAAAAAATGGACACAAGAATCGGTGAAGTCAACCGAGAGAGATCACGAAGACCTATCAGAAACAAAAGATACACCAGGTTAGCCTTATTTTGAAAAAACCTCAACCAAAAATGACTAAAACATGTTTTTGTGTGCACTAATTTCTCACGTTTTTCACGTGACAATTCTCCTAAATAATATTTATCTCCAGACGAGGCTACGGTGAGGAGAAAAGACCCCCAAAACGGCTGTTTACCCCCGAAATAAAACGTTTTCTGAAAGACTGGCTCGTTCGAAGACGCGAGAACCCCTACCCCAACCGCGACGAGAAAAAAAACCTTGCTGTACAAACCGGACTCACTTATATACAGGTAACCAACCAATGGCACCCTTGCTCCGCCCATGACTGACGCGGCACCACCTAATTGGTTGCAGGTGTGTAACTGGTTCGCCAATTGGCGCCGAAAACTGAAAAACGCCGGTAAAGAACCGCAACGTAAAACCTGGGGCGACTTAATCAAATCCTACAACAACCAAGTTCAAGGAAACGTCGAGCATTTCAGTATTTGTTCAGACGACAGTATTTGGGAAGAACCAGACAGTGACGAAAACCCCCAACCGGATCATAGCTACACGACTTTCACCGAACAGGACAACAACAACTACTTCGTGAACACAAGTGAGAACGAATCAGAGCCGAACCCGTTCAGCCAATCGAAATACAAGAATCACATCATGGAGAAATATCTGCGGGATTGTCAGAAACCGGAAGAAGAAAAACCGTCGATGATCTCGAAATGGTTGGAAAGTGCGGTGAATTTCACGCCGAGTGAAAACACGTATCTTCATTGGACGTTTTCGAAGAATCAGAAGAAAAAAAAGAAAGCTGTAGAGCAAGCAGCCAATCAGAATTACGAGATACATGGAAGGGAGGAGTTGGATGCCGCTGAAGCCTTGACGAGATTAGCCAATGCGAGGGCTTATAAATGAAGACTGGAAAGAAATTTTTGCTCAGAGAAATTTGACGAAACTTTTCCAAATTTTTTATAAAAGTAGATTTCATTTCAAAGATCCTACTTATAAGATTCCTATTTTTGATTACTAATACTCGTGGTGCTGTGATTTTTGACCTAACAATTGTTTTTCTGAGATTGTTTACAAGTTTTCTAACCAAATTGTTATGTAGATATCGAGTGATTAAACAAATATTTTATAAAAATGGAATATCTATTCAAAATTTTTGAACTACTGAGATATATCAAATAAAAAGATGTATAGTGGTTCAAATGTGTCTTGGTTCGAAACGTCTGCATGTGAAAATGGTGATGACACAAACCTGGTCAAAACGGCGAAACATAGAAGGTAAAAATTTAAAAATACCATCATATAGAGATTTAGAATCTTAATTTTTGTATGTCTTTTTTACCTTTAACCGTTTGCGCAGCGTTTTAAAATAAAACGGGCGCTGTGCAAATTTTAATGTTTTCTAGTAAAAATAAATAAGTAATTACCTGTTATTTTTTCTACTTTTGCTTTCTTTTTTGTTCTTATGCACAAACTAATTACATTGATTTTGTTTAACTACAATAGTTTTAAAATATTTTCATTTATCAGAAAATAAATTGTTGGTAAACACTTTATATTGAAATATTAAAAAGTCATCTTTAAGCGTCTCTAGTGGCAATACTGTGGAAGAAAAAAATATTACCACACAAACTTTAGTTCTCTACAACTTTTTCCTACGACTTTTTTTATTAACTTTAACCGTTTGCGCAGCATTTTAAAATAAAACCAACGTTACCCAAATTTTAATTTTTGTTTTATAGTAAAACTAAATTAGTAATTAGCTATTCAGCGTCTCTATTGTCAAAACTGTAGATTATTGCCTCACGAACTGTTTGTATAATAAAGTGAGTTTAGTTCTCTACAACTTATTCCTACGACCTTCTTTTATAACTTTAACCGTTTGCGCAGCGTTTTAAAAGAAAACCTGCCCTGTGCATATTTTAAACTTTCAATATTTTTCCAATACGTTCCAGTAACTTTATTGTTTTTTTTTTAAATGCAAAAGTTAATAATTGAATCCTCTATATGACAGTATTTTTATTTGCTTTTGAAACTCCCTTAACAGAAAATTTTGTTTTCTTTGCTTCACCACTTTGGCAACCTTTGTGACGTCACAATGAAGGTCATAAACTAAATCGTAAGCTTCGGTTGGTTGTTACGGTCAGAAAATATTAATGCACATGGATTGACACGCTTTTTTAATAAATTCCTCATAATTTAAAAATAAAGTAATAAATCTTCTACTTTTTGCACAAAAGGATAAAACAGATTCTATTCTCAAAAAAAATCTGAATATTTAGTTTTTCTATTTAAACCTGTAGTAGCAAGCCTAATTTCTTTAGAGTTGTCTCGAACAGAAGAATATAAATGAGAATAATAATAAATTAATAATAATACAAGGGTGGACACATAGGGATTTCTGCTGTGCAAGGATCAAAACCATAAATCCAAAAACTCCCCTTTTTGCATTGATTTCCTAGAATTTCTTATTAGATTTGAGGATTTCCGGAAATTTACATAGAATTTTCAAAAATTTTGAATATATGGCTTGTTCTGCGATAATAATCTTTATTGTCTAATGGAAACCAATTACAGTACAAAAATTATAGAATATTAATGGTTATTATACTGTGGCCTCTGCTGTGGGTGCTGTGGATGTTATAAGTAGTTATATTTTCTTATTTTGCGTTTCTTTCTTAATGAAAAAACCATTATTACTTTTAAATTGTAGATCTTTTTGCAAATTGCAGTTTTTATCGCTTCTTGATAACAACCAACCGTTGCTATGGCAACGATTAACCATTGTTATGGAAACGTGACAGTCGTCCAGAATTTCAAATCTGATCCTTCAATTCTGTATTTTTTAATCACTAGGTAGTTATAAAATTTGTTTTTTTTTTAGGAAATTATACAATTTTTATTCAAACTTGTTTTTGTTCAGTTTTAATACTTTCAGCCTTTCCCCAAATTTTAATTGTCTGTACTGACGCAGTAAGAACAACATCTTCAGTCGGATGAACAGATAACGAATTTAGGACTTTTCTAGGAGTATGAGTGTATTTTTGAACGACTTTTCCACTTACTAAGTCCCAACAAAACAGTTCTCCAGTGACTGATCCTGCCAAAACATGATTATCACTTGTTATAATCGCGCTTTCGATGTTCATATCATCGGTGCGGTGCCCCACGTACCTAAACAAACACCACATCAAAAAAAAACCTGTGATAGCCCCCCAAAACCTACTCTCCCAACATCTCCCCCGAGTTTTTGTCAAGTAATCGAATTGTGCTGTCTGCTGACCCGACTAAAACACACTGTCCGTCGTGTGAGAACGAGACTGAAGTGATGGCAGCCCCCACGAAATCCGCTTGACAACTCGCGTTTCGCAAGTCGTATCTCCTGACTGAACAATCAACAGAACCGGTGAGAATTTCGTGATCTGTGACTTGTATTGACGTGATACAATCCTTGGCTTCTTTGAGTGTCTGAATGGGGCTGGTATTGCGCGATTTAACGTCCCAACACATCACAGTATTGTCCAAACTACCCGAAATTGCAACTGAAGATTCTTCGTTGAATTTAACGCAAGTTACAGTAGCGGCATGTCCTCGAAATCGGCGCAAAGGCTGACCGGTTGAAACGTCCCAAATTATTACGGATTTATCGGAGGAACAAGACACGATTTGGCTGCTATCACAGGAACCACAGGCATCTAGAACTTCGTTTCCGTGGCCCCCGTAGGTTTTTAAATGAAGACTGCGGTAAGGATTCCACAGTTTGAGTTTCTTGTCAGATCCGCAAGTCATGCAGTAGGAACCATCGACTGAAAAGTGAATTTGTGGGGCTGTTTGTAAACATAACCTCAAATTACCGTTGAAGCGGACGGCCCTTACAGCGCCTTGTTGGCAGTCTATTGTGTTCAAACACTGTAAATCCATCGCATTTTACTTAAAAAATAACTAATTTGGGAGAAAAAACAGGCTTTGTTTTAAGTTAGGTTAGGAAGTTTGACACTTGACAAATTGAGGTTAGATCACGCGGTTATGACAGAACAGGACCGGATCAAGCCCAAATGGGTCCAAAAATTATATCAAAATGATATAAAAAAATCTCAAAAACAAAAAAACTTACGTATAAGATAATAAGACACGATTCAACTTTTCAGAAAATATTTTATTTAAAGTTTCTAGTTTATCACAATTTCGATTTTACATGAATGAAACAATTCATGTTCAGTCATGGAAATGTACAATAAATAATCTAAAAATTGTACAAAACACTCTCCACTCACACTACTTTCATACACGATTTCATTTCTATTACTAAGAACTCAGGAAATTCGTAAATGCACGAAACTGGCAGTAAAATGTGCATTTTAGATACCAAGCAACCAAATCTGGCCCAACAAAAAAACATACCTCTTAAGTAAAAAATTCAATACTGATATAAAAACTCAATAAAGGACATCGGAGTCTTACATGAGTATTTGCATATGTAAAAATAATTAAATTACATTATGCAAAAAACTTAAATATATTCGTTGATTGCTTCCTCTTAGATACTTTTAACTCCTGCAGATTTGAGTAACTCCTTAAGTCTTAAAATTTCTTCGTCTCGTTCTGCCAATTTACATTCCAATTCTCTAACGTAATCTGAGTCAGAATTGTGTGTCAAAGATTTAAGTAAAGTTGTCGCATCAGGTCTGTCTTGAGGATATTTTACCACCAATTGGCAAATAATTTGTGCCAATTGGGGTTGTTGGACGTGAACATGAGTTGGTAATTTACCTTTCCTTAACTCATCGATGTATTGGACCCGCTCCATGTCGGTGCGGAATCTCTCGACTAGCTCAAATAACACAATTCCAAGGGAATACATATCACTCTAAAATAAAAAAAAATTTGGATTGAGATGACAATAGAAAAACAAAAAGGGAGAGTTGAATAATTTACTGGTTATAGAATTTGTACCGAATTTAATAATGCAAAAGCAGCCAGTGTAATAAAGTAAGAGATTAAAAAAATCTCTGATTAAATTTTTTAAAAAAACTTATTTTTGTAACAATGTTTTAAAATACAAAATTAAATTAACTGACCTTTGTGTTTACTTTATGATAATTACATCACATCATCTATAAAAACATATTTACAACAACAACCAATAAATTTTATTACACAATGGATTTTTTGAGGATAAGATAAAATTAATGAATCGGCACTTTTTACTAAAAAACAGTTTTTTTTTGCTTACCTTTGGATTACATTTGCCATCAAGCTGTTCAGGAGCAGCATAAAGCTTTGTACCAAAAGCTAAACTATGCCGAACATTCTGCAACGGGCAAGCCAAACCAAAATCACCTAACTGAACCAACAAATTTCCATTTTCAATCTGAATAAAAATATTACTCGGTTTAATATCGTGATGTACAATTCCTTTTGAATGAATATATTCCAAACCTAAAAAACAAAATTACAAAACCTGATTCTCATATTTCTTCTTTTTTTTTTCTTACCCTTAAGTAACTGTCTTAAAACTTCATAAACGGTTTCATTCCTCACATGTCCTGTAACCGGAAGTAGAGCCTTATCGCCACCCTCGACTAGCAATTCGGCATCATTCCGTCTCTCTAGCCACTGTTTCAAAGTAGATTGACACAGTGCCATCTGGATATATAAAGTAGCCCACTTAACATGAGCTCTCTGCTGCATTTTCAGCTCCCTAATTTCTTTCATATCTAATTTACAAATCGCATTACCCCCTTCTGAAACACTGTTCCTTTTGACGCGTTTCCGTGAATTTTTCGAGCGATTAGTAACACTGCTAATGCTATGCTCAAAATTCACTTCAAAATCTGACGAATCATCGGTTTTCACATCATCAGAAAATGAATGTCTTGGAGTTTCATGATAGATGTACTCTCCATCAATATGCGACTTGATCTCCTCGGTGTACGACTCGGTTTCGTCGGTGATAGTGTTGTTATTAGTCTGGCCCCCCAGCTCCAACCAGGCCGCTTTGTACTGGACAATATTAGCGTGATTAACACTAGCGAAAGTCTTCACCTCGGAGAGGTAATTGCGGACGGCTTCAATACCTTCAGCTCTGATAGGGATCTTCTTCACGGCGTAATCCGTGCCGTCGAGTTTGTGCTTAACACGGTACACCTGGCCGAAGCCGCCCCCAGCGATGTACTCGATTTCGTCGAATTCTTGGTTGTAGTGCGAGCTGATGGAGTCAATGCTGGGCCAGACAGGCCGAAGCGCTACCGCGTTTTCGCCCCCCATTGAGGTTTTCAACAGGTGGTGAAAGGCCTGCTGGTAGGCCGCTCGCATGCTCTCGAATTCGTTCATATGGTAACTCTCGTCGATTAGATTCATTTGGAAGAGGCGGTCGCAGATTAAGTTGTACATTTTGGCGACTTTCTCAGAGTCTGACTCGTAGATGGAACACAGGTTCTTAACCAGACTTTCGATAAGGATACTTATGGGAGTGGAAACTTTAGGACGTTTTGAGACAAGAGAAGTATTTGGTTTTTGTGATTTGGTTTCCATTGATTTCGACCCAGTACCTTCACTATTTACATCTGATTCTGACATACCAGATTTTGCCATCGTTCAAGGAATCTTCCAGAATGTCACTCACAAGCACCTTGAATTTTGGAAATACAAATTGGAATTTAGTTGGAATTTTTCACAGAAGAAGATTTATTAACATACATAACCAGATAAACAAGTCAGGACCTGCACAAAACAGAAAAACTTCCAACGCAAATTATGACATCTCCAGCTGTTCTATCACAGATGGACAGTGATTTTTCATCTTGTCATGTTGGCTGCAATGAGAAAAATTCCCCAAAATTTGACTTATGCTCAAAAATTTACAAATTTGGTTATATTTTAGTACAAAGCGAGGTACAAAGTAAAACAAAATAACTTTGTGCACCTCGCTGTGCACTAAATAATTTATTAAAAATATTTTTTTAAGCAAAAATTTTGTAGATTGACTGCAAATTACAGTCGACCATAGTAAATCATTAGTAAACTTGAGAAAAATTAGAAGGACGACTGTGCACGTTTGACATGCGCAGTAACAGTAATAATGACAGTGGGGTGCTGTGTTGCATCTTGCATCTTGAAATTTGATTTTTGATTTAAAAACCATTTTCAAAATTTCTGTGTTTACAATCATCCAAAACAACTAAAAAACTTTTCTCTGACATATACCAGTCATGGGTTAATTATCAAGTGCGTGAAAATTGCATTAAATAAGCTTAAAAATGCATTTATGTAAATCGGTGAGGTTATGTATGGTTTGATTAATTTTTTGGTCGTTTTTCCGTAATTTTAATGTAACAATGCTGCCGTTGATGGAATACTGCAAAGAATTTTGCCAAAAGCTGACCCAGATCAAACTTTCCCGTATCGTCATAATGGTTTTTATAATTTTGATTTTAACACCGCTTTTTACCCATTTCTACCTCTCAAACATTGAAAAGAACTCGAATCACATCACACACAATGCCCACTCGCACATAGACCTTCCCGAGGACCTCAACGCAATGAAAGAGCCAGATTTGAGAGTCGGTGTTGAAGAACTAATCAGAATAAAAGGCTCAGTCCTGAGCGAACTGCGAGACATGGAACGTAAACGCCAGAAACTCCTTCTGGAACTTCAGTCCTACAGTAAAAACATTGAGGAACTAAAACAAGAACTCGCCCATCAACAAACGAATTTAAACCGCCTTAAGATCTCAGTAGAACAAGCAGAAGTGGCCCAACGAGAAGCCCTTCAACAAAACACCCCTGATTTAGCCCTCCCTAAACGTCTAACCGCCGATGAAATTCCCCCAATCCTCCCATCACTCCCTCCATCTCAAATTAAATTCTGCCGCATGTTTTCCTGTTTTGACCACTCCCGGTGCTCGCTCACTTCCGGGTTTCCGGTGTATTTGTATGACCCCGATCAGTTTCCGGTTATGAATGACGGTTGGGACGTTGATGGTTTCCTTAAAACTACTCTCAAACAAACTTTGGGGTACAACCCCCATCTGACGAATAACCCCAAAGAGGCTTGTATTTTCGTGGTTTTGGTTGGAGAAGCTCTCAAAGATGTTGATGATGTTAGTGAAAATATGGGGAACCACCTCAATCTCCCACCGTTGGATTCCAATGCCCTTAAGAGGTTACCGTATTGGGGGGGCGATGGGAGGAACCACGTGTTACTTAATTTGGCCAGGAGGGATCTTACTGCTTCTTCAGGGGATGTTTTCTCCTCAGTTGATACAGGTATAGTTGATAATTTAGCGATAATAAACATTTAAAAGAACAAAAACTATTATTTTAGGCAAAGCCATCTTAGTTCAAAGTACTTTTTCGTCACGGTTGTTCAGGCCCGGCTTTGATTTAATTGTTTCGCCGGTTTTGGGTCCTCCAGGAGGCGATGTTTGGCAAGAGTGCCCTCAAATGATGCCCGCACGTCGAAAATACCTCCTAACTTTTCAGGGTGAAATTAAAATTAGTAAGAACCGGACTACGAATCCGTCAAGAGTTGACGATTCAGATTTGGATAAAGAACACGTTGAACTTGATAAATTTATAATCGAGCATTTGAAAGAGTTGTCCAAGACAAACACTGCGGATAAGTATGTATTAAAAACCAAAGAATATTTTTTAGGTCTTCTGTGATTTTTTTTTAAGGTTTCAGTTTGAGTTCGAGTGCGTCCCTGCAAGCGACGATAACGTAAACATCGGCCCTCAAGATTGGGCTTTGTGTGGTACTGATAGTTCACGCAGGACTGTCTTAAGGGAATCCACTTACGTCCTAATCTTCGCGCCAACTTACCCTGACCTAATCACAACAACGTTATTACAGGCCCGGATTTATGAAGCTTTACGTTGTGGAGCCATTCCTGTGATTCTTGGTGGTGACCAAATTCGATTGGCTTACGATGAAGTAATTCAGTGGCGTCGGCTTGCAGTTTTTCTGCCGCGAGCTAGAATCACTGAATTACATTTTCTCCTACGAGCAATCCCCGACGAAGATGTTTTATTAATGCGGCGACAAGGCCGACTCGTCTGGGAACGCTATTTAGCATCAGTCCAAAGTACTCTTGATACAATCGTTGCAGTACTCAGAGACAGACTTAACATCCCTGCAATACCTGTAGACACAGTTTCGGCAAAATCTGTATTTAACGAAACCTTCCAACCAATCCAAGTGACAGTTCCTGTCGAAACCGAACAGGAAGAGAGCTTAGGGCCTTTAGAGCCCCCTTATAACAGTCCCGCATTTCGGAGAAACTACAGTCTTAGTTTGACTCAAGGCCACGAATTGTGGAACGACTGGGGTGACCCCTTCCGGTTGTATCCGGCACTTCCAACAGACCCGCTTTTGCCCTCAGACGCTAAGTTTTTGGGATCAGGACGTGGTTTCCGACCGATTGGACAAGGTCAAGGGGGTGCAGGGAAAGAATTTTCGGAAGCTCTAGGCGGGAATAACCCCCGGGAACAATTCACGGTTTTACTGCTAACGTACGAACGCGAACAGGTCTTACTTGATTCAATCGCGCGTCTTCGTGGATTACCCTACTTGAATTCAGTTGTTGTAGTATGGAACTCTCCGAGGCCCCCAAGTGCGGAACTCCGGTGGCCTGATATCGGAGCTCCTGTCCACGTCGTTAAAGCCGCTCGAAACTCCCTCAATAATCGGTTTCTGCCTCTGGATAATCTCCAAACTGAGGCGATTTTGTCAGTCGATGATGATGCTCATCTCAGACATGACGAAATCTTGTTCGGGTTTAGGGTTTGGCGGGAACATCGGGAACGTATAGTAGGGTTTCCCGGTCGGTACCATGCGTGGGATATCAACACGCAAAACAGTTGGTTGTACAACTCGAATTACAGTTGTGAGTTAAGTATGGTTTTGACAGGTGCAGCATTTTTGCACAGACACTACTTGCATTTATATTGGAAATGGCTGCCGCAAGCGATAAGAGATAAAGTTGATGAATATATGAATTGCGAGGATATTGCAATGAATTTTTTAGTTAGTCATATTACGAGGTTGCCTCCGGTTAAGGTGACCTCCAGGTGGACTTTTAGGTGTCCAGGATGTCCGCAGAGTCTCTCTGAAGATGATACGCATTTTCAGGAGAGACATAAGTGTATTAATTTTTTCTCACAAGTGTTTGGATACACACCGTTGCTTAATACCCAGTTTAGGGCCGATTCGATTTTGTTTAAAACGCGTATACCACACGATAAACAAAAATGCTTTAAGTTTATTTGAGTTAAGTTATTGTAATATTGTGATTTTTTTATTTATATTGTGGATTTTATTTATTTTAGTTTAATGACTGACGATTTTTTTGACTTGTTATGAAATCATTAAGTGTCAGTGATTTAAATTTGTAAACGTGCCATTTTTTTAACTGTAAATAATATCTCATTTACTTTTATTGTAAATACGTCGATTTTTTTTAAATTAAACGATTATAATAATAGTGATGGTGTCTCCACAAGATGTGTGTTTACGGAATTAATTTGAAACCAAAGAAAACACAAATTTACAATGCTGTGAAAATCCAATATGGGTTATTTGTGGAAAAGGCTATTTTTTCCACCTCTTTTTTATTTATCTGCACAACTGTTACCTAATAAAACACAAAAATGAATACAGGAAGTTCATAACAAATTTAAAAAAAATAATTGTTATATACAGCGCCTTCAGAAATAAATCTCAACCCACGTGACCAATCTTGTTACATTAAAAAAAACGTCGAACCCTAACAACTCATAAATTATATCGTGAGAACGAAAATTTGTTGAATCAGAGCATGTCTGGTAATATTTTTGACAATTTTACTCAATCAGGACAGAAAGCGTATTCACTACATTCTCGTTCTCACCTAATAATACGTTAATACTTACAGAAATTCAAAAAATAGTTAAAATGCAAACATTTTCAGTTTTGGTCATCAATGCAGCTGCTTTCAATAGAAAATTCCTCAGTGCTACTTAGGTTTCTAGCACCTGCAGCTTTAAGAGGGTTAAGAAAATCACGAGCTCTGTAGAGGGAGATCTTTGTTGTTGAGTCCCTCAATATCACCATTTAGTAATGCATCGTGTTAGGATTAACAAATCTTAACTGATTAAAATCATCACAATCTTACAGTGGTGGTTGTTCCGGAATTGGAAAAGGACGATCCGGAATGGGAAAAGGACAATCCGGGATTGGATTTCGGCTTGTGGAAAGCTTCATTGGCACCAAAGGAGCACAAATGTTCATGGGAGGCATAGAGTCGCACAGGTTAATTAACAAAGAATCGTCTTCTTCATCAATGATTCCTCGTTTTTCTTTAGCTACAATGAAACGAGTATCATATTTTATTTTTACTTCAGTTCTCTGCTCGAAGCAGAAACCAAATTTCGACTATTTCGCACCTTGTAAGTCGAGATAAGGTCAGAAGTAATATCGCAGCTTCCCCCTTCAATTCATATTCTTCATCAGCAATCGGCTCAGTAGGCTTGCATCTGGGACGAATCCAACTTTTACAGCTCTTGGGGATAATTCCGTCTGCTGAAGGATCATCTTTGTCTTCATCAGTGGAGTACCTCATAATAAATCTGGTAAACAAGCAGTTTATTACCTTTATTTGGTCACGTGGGCTGAAGTCATTTATAAAGGCTCTACTATAGAAAACTTAATTCTTAATATTTGTGTAAAAAAGTTACTGGAACATAATACTAAAAAAAATAATAAAGATAACACTGCGCCAATTTAAATTTCTCAATATTTTTAAAAATATATTCCAATATTTTTTTTAAGTTTTTTTAAATCTAGAATTTATCACTCTATATGACAGTATTTTTTTTGTAATAAATTTTGTAATTTATAAAAAAAACAATGATTTTAGCTTTTAACTCAAAACGATTCTTTGTTGGAAAAAATAATCCATAACAGAAAACACAGTTTACTAAAAGTTGATGAACGAAATAATGACGTAAACACATTGTTCTGTGGCGGCAGGTATTTCATTATTCTGCTTAAGTTCAGTTAAAATCATTTTATTAAAAAACTAAATATACAAATAGAAAAATAAATACACCATGATAAACAATTAACCACCTGTTACAACTCCTTTGATCTCTGTAGATCGGACATCTCAAAAAACCTCTGTTCAATATCTTTCGCTTTATCCGAATTCTCCTTAACCGAACTCAAATCAGATTCAGGTGAAAAAATCACCTCACCATCTTTCTTTTCCCCAAGCCCCGGAATTGGAGTGGACGTCATTCTTTGATCTTCATTAATAACCGACATTCCGTGTGAATCACTCATCGAGGTTCCTGCTGAACTACTTGAAATCTTACTCAAGAATTCCCTCAAACTCAACTCTCCGCTTTCTTTCGACCCACTTGAACTCGAAGTCAAAGCTAACGCTTCCCTTGTCTTTTTTAATGTGGGAACTGCCCAATCCATCCCTATACTCTGCAACATCGTCTCCATTGTTTCCATTTCGGAAATATCGTCACTGGAATTCGACATTGATTTATCTTTCGAAGTCACTTCTAGTGCATTTCCGGATTTAGATTCAGACGAACTTGACCGTGACTTAGGACTAGGAGAGCGTGACCGTGATTTGGGGCTAGAGGTACGTCTTCCCGCTTTAGCAGGACTCTCAGTTTTGCCCGACAGCTGACTGTCGGCTTCGATTATAGTGGAAAGTTCGTGAGGAATCACAGATTCTTTTATCGGATGAAGAGGTCGAGTAGGCGGTGGACGCTTCTTTCGTTTTTTCTCTATAGAGGGCGCTTCGAGTCGGGGAAGTTTAGGAATATCCAAAAAGAGAGGAAATGACGAGGGCACATCTTGGGTTTCAGGTGATTTCAAAGTGACTGTTGTCTTTTCTGAAACTAAACCAGCCCCCTTTCCATCTTTCCTCTCCTCAACTATCTTTCTCTCATTTGCAAATGTCACACTCTTCCCGTCTTTTTCCTGAAGAATTTTTTTCGCATCTGTTAGAGCCAGACATTCATGTTCTTCATTATCAGTTTTTGGTGTGTCATTTTGTAGCAAACGTTTTAGACGACTTAACAGCTCATCATCTGTAAGCTGATTACCTTCTGTTTGTTTTTTCTGTATTTGTAATTCTTCCTGACTCAATTGTTTTAATTTCTCAGCATAACCATAATCTATCGCGTATAAATTTTCCTCTTTCGGACTCGAATCGTCTTTATTCGGCAATTGCTTATAGGAAGTGAGTGTTAAATCCTTATCGCTACTACTACTTCCTGAGCTCATCATCTTTTTTTTCTCTTCACGTAACTTTGCAATCATTGAGGTCAACTGTGAGATTTTTTCTGTACATGATGCTGTCATATTTGCGTAATCCTCAATTTTTTTCGGCTCAATTTTTGTACTCGAATTTATGTCAACACAAGATTTGTATTGTACCGTTTTGTCACCCTCGGATGTGCTTGAACTAATCGCAACACTCTCACTTGTGTTATAATGTTTACCACTTTCGTCAGACCCATAACTCAACTGTTTTTCTAAATCTGCCACATCCAAATTATAGTACTTCATCACATTTAATAATTTTGCCAAAGGATTATTAGTCGGCATTTCGACCACACTATGGCTAGGTGTTGATACGTCACTGGCACCACTGACTGTCAAATCATCAATACTCCTCCTTGACATATTCAATAATTTTTTAATATAAGCAACAAGATTCGCATTTAGTTTCCCACTACCATTACTAGAAACTGTACTATCCATAATCTTTGATAACTCCTCAAACTCTTGTGATTTCCTCATTTTTTTACCTTTTTGGTCACTTCTGCCTGAAAGTGGCGGGTCTAGATAAGAAGTACTAGAACTGGAACCACTTCGACTAAACTGTTCCCTCCAAGACGTTGCTTTAGATTCATCTTTACTCCTCCAAGACGCCTCTTTTGATGATTTCGTTTCATCTGTACCCTTCTTGGACTCCTTTGTTTCATCTTTACTCCTCTTGGACTCCTTTGTTTCATCTTTACTCCTTTTGGAGTCCTTTGATTCGTCTTTACTCCTCTTAGACTCCACTATTCCATCTTTACTCTTCACATCAACTTCCGAAACAACTGAAACACTTTTGGCGGAATATGGCGGCGCAACTACAACTTCCGGTTTTTCTCCTTCCTTGATTTTAATCACGACTTCGCAGACATCATCTGAACTGTCTTTTTTCTTGCATGAACAGACCTCTTCTGGTGTGTTATAATGGGGAGAAGTGGCAACACTCTGACCTGTTTTAGGAGTCGTCTGAGTACTTGTATTTTGTCGTATTAAGACTTTACGAGATGTTTTACGTTTTTTCCTTGGAGAGGGGGCGCTAGTTGCTGAGATTGAACCTTTTTTTGATTTTGTTTTAAATGTTGATTCCTCAGGGAGAATATCACTAGTAGTGGGCGAAGTTGGTCTTTCATCTCGACTTCGTTTTCGACGAGGATAATCGGTCGATTTTGACTTGATATCATCAAACTGCGTTGAACCTTGTTTAGATAACGTATTTTCAATTTCTTTAAGCAAGTGATTTTTTTGTGATTTTAGAGTCGAGAGTAGTTGGCCGAGTTGATCAGTCCGGGCTTGATTTGTGGTATTTTTCGGCTGAAAATCACTATCCCATGCGAGATTTAAACTCGGATGTTCATCTCGACTGTCAGTTTTTTTCGGAAGAGTCACAGTAGCCGGTCTTGGACGTACCACAAGTTCCTCGTAGGCATTATCAAGTCTGTTTTGTCTCTTTCTCTCAAACTCGTCCAGTCTTGCTGTTGACATGTGATACTTTTCTTTATCTAATCCAATTTCCGCAATGCGTTCTTGTTTTTGTAGGACCGGAAGTTTTTTCATTAGATCGCGATATTCTCTTTGGATTCGTTCTTTTTCCAAAGCCACCTGACCTCTAAGGTGTGCCTCTCTGTCTCTCTGACGCATTTTTTCGCGAATTTCTTCTTCATTTAGAATGTTTGGTGAGATAACAATGTTGTCGTCATCGATTTTTTCGACGTGGGATCCTTTAGGGACGTAGGATTTTGAATAGCGGTTTGGATGATCATAAAATTGGACTTTTGGAGGATTTTGATGAGTTTCGATGTATGCTGGACGGTTCTTTGTCGACGTTAGTGTGACTTTAGGTTTTGAGGGAATGTCAGGTTTAGATCTAGGTTGTCTCACATCTCGTTCTGGCTCTTTTTGAGAAGGATCCTCTTGTAATTCCGGCTCTAAATGTGAATGGTACGATCGTTGAGGCCCTTTAGGTTGCCGTTTTTGAGAAGATTCTTCTTCTAATTCGGACTCGAGATGTGCGTGGTGTGATCTTTGAGGCCCTCGAGGCTGTTTTTGAGATTCTTCTTCCAATTCCGGCTGGGAATATTGAGTGTGAATCCCCGATCTACTTTCGTCTCTTACGGAGATTGCCGACTTTTCTCGAACTCTAGGTTGATCGTCAGTTTTTTCTGGATTATGACATTGACAACATGGACAAAAAACAATTTCCTTTAGGACATTCTTTTCAACAACTTTTGTTTCTTTTGGAGTGTCTCTTTCTACGAAATTACAATAATCATCTTCTGGATTAAGCAATGCTCGATGTCTGATTCGATCAGAAATTCTTGTGTCGTAGGGAATTTCGCCTGAAGTGCAAATCCTGTCGTGAATATTCGTTTGTGCGGCCTTATCACTAGTAGGCACTGTAAAAAAATTATATTTGTTATCAAAACTTACTACGTGATAAATCATATCTTGTTATGCCTCTCTTTCATCTTTTGTTTTAAACCACGGTTTCCTAGATTATGGTATTAGTTTTTTTATTTGCCAGCAGTCAAGGACTTTCGTTATGCACTTGCCAACAATGACATACTCTACTAGTTTCCCTCCAAGAAACAGTAAAAGGGTCTGAAACTAATAATGCGACTGGCAGAACAAACTCCCTTACTATAATCTAGGACACCATGATCAACTTTTCTAGGTGTTACCTTCAAAAATATTGGGACTCGTTTGTTGCTCCTTGCTCGTTTTCCGCATTCCTGTGACCCGCCTCGTGCCTCCAAGGTCAGAGTTCGATTTCCGATCCGAATCATCCCCTAGCCCCTCCAACCGCGGCACCCTATTCTCGCTGTCTGAATCAACCACCTGTTGCTTTTTTTTCTTTTTAAACGGGCTTTTCTTCTGATTTTTCTTTACAACTGTACTTGACCGGTTATTTTCCTCATCTCGCGTCAGTTTCTTCCTCTGAATGGGCACAGCCCTTTTCAGACTCTCCTCATTTCGCCCAATTTGCAGTTTTTGGGCAGCCTGTCGCCCCCGTTCTTCCGCCACGCGTTCCCTAACATCCTCGTCGTCAAAATAGGCCTCTTCCTCGAGTTCCACTCTCGCGGCATCCTTGTGCCCCAGCCCGATCTCATCAAGGGCCTCCATGTACTGATTTTGGAGTTCAAGTAGTTTCCGAGCTTGCCAGTTTTTCAGTCTGTCTTCACCGTCTTTCTCAATTTGCGACAACTGCTTAGATTTCTCCTTTCTAACTTTGTTACGGACGCTTTCAGCGATGTCTTTTGACTGCTGTCGGACTTGCTCAAGCCGCATCAGACGGCGTTTTTCAAATTCGGCTTTCATGGGGTCTAAAGAAGTCACCATTTTACCACGAGATATTCGAACGGGGTTGCCAGAGACAGTCACATTAATGGACATTTCAACGGTTGAGGGACATAACCTCAAAAGTTGCTTGAGGTGAACACAGCCTTGAAAATATTGACGTAAGAAGCAAAGAAATTGTAAAAATAAAACGTAATTACCATTGTCTTATGAATTACTTTAATTTTAAAGCTAATTTTTGTACCTAATCCAAAATAAAGGGGTTTTAAATTCAAAAATAGAATGTCAACTGTCAAAACTGCTTTGTTTGTTTTTATGCCGCAGGAATGCCAACCGAAAATTAAAATTTGAATATTTAATGCGGTCATTATTTACAAATCAGATAAAAACAACATGAAATATTTTATTATTTATTTGTTTTATACATTACTGTAATTTAGAGAATGCTGTAGTCTTGCCTGTAGTAAATTATAGATTTTTTTTTAATAATTACAGGTGCCAACATTTAAAAGTTTATAAAGGTGAAGGTAGAGTAGGGTAAGTCAGGGAAAGAGTGCACATTTTTTTGTGCCTTTTATTAGTTTTTGTAGTGTAAAACATGTAATAAGCAAAAACGTGTCTGTTATCAATTATCATACTCTCCAATTATGTAAGAATAACCACATTTAAAATGCGATAAATTTCTTTCTTTGTGTTTGTTTTTATGTTGATGGGGAATAGTTAATTATGTTTATTTCATGTTTTCATGCTAAAAACGCGAATTTGAATTTCCTATTGTAATCATTTATTAAATTGTTTGTGGTCTTGACGGAGGTTGAATTTTTTTATTGAACAATTTGTAGTAGACTAAATTGGACACGTGCAGATGACGTCATTTGACGTCCATGAGCGTTGCGATTGACGTTTTGTAGGAATTGATTGTTGTAAATACATAAAAACAAGGTGTAGATAATATATGCTTTATTAATAAATTTGACGAATTTCATTTTCATTCATAAATCATTCTCTGGATGAATTCTAAATATACATTTGCAACTAATGTAAATATAATGTATTTTTCTTTACTCTATAAGTTTATGTAATGCACCTTACGACCTATTTAATGTGTTAAAATTTAACATGATAATAATGATTCAACTTAACATTAAAAATATGTATATGAATACTCTGAAAAATATAATATTATGTATATAAATACTCTATAAATGTAAATATGAGGAATAACAAAAATAATAATAATAATAAAAATGAAAGACTTTAGAGGTAATGAAATGTGTTTACATCTAAAAAAAATTTACACGATCATACGAGTTTGATACAAGTGCACGTTTGCGTCTTAGTAACAATATACAATAGATAAAAATTTAAAAAGATCGACAATAATACAAAGTACATAGAAGCAATAAAACAGGGCAGTGACTCGCAGCGTTCTTTCGAACGCAAATTTATATATTCTACAATAATTTAAAATACTCATAGCCCCTACAAACTATGGCAGGTATAATTTCATATCATCTCACATCTCACCTAATCTCTAAATACCAAACAGCAAAAGCGATCAATCGTTTTTCTTCCGGTAAGGTAAGGTAGCGCGACGTGGTGCACTTTGGCTGAGATCTTCCCTGTCACTCATCACACTCGAGAACCTAATCTAACGACCAAAAACACGACATGAATCCCTTGTACTAAGTCTGAGATCTTCTCCGCGGTCACTGTCACGTGGATCAGTCCCCGAACCTGGAGCACGCCTTCTTCCACTTGCACTGGGTGCACCAGAGCTCGCGGTGGTCCATGCCGTAGACCTTGCGGCACTTCTTGTTCTCGCCGCGGACCCGACGCGGCGACGCCGGCGTCTTGGGGCTGTGCGGCCGCGGCGACGACAGCTTGAGCAGCTTGTGCGGCGACTGGGGTACGGGCGCCGACGCCAGCAGCGTCTGCCGGAAGGAGCCCACCAGCTGCCGCTGGTAGTCGGGGTCCTCGTGCGGCGGCCGCGCCATGTCCCGGTGCGACAGCGTCGGCGGCGGGCTGGTCAGGCCCAGCTCCACCTCCGTGAAGTAGAACTCCTCCTCGCCGGGCTGCACTTCGTGATCCCTGGAAACAAAAACGAGATTTGAGCAATGCACGTGCAGAGGAGTGGGAGGACGCGAAAATTATATAGGACGTGAATGGAGCAGCGCATTGCGCGCTGGACTACAAGGTCTCATTAATAAAATTATTTATGTAATAAAGGAATACACGTGGCGCAAATATTCGACACGACACGCACTAAACAGAACTATTGCCAGATCTATTTGCTATTTCCACTTGTTTACAAAATAACATGCGAAAAATTACGTAATTGTAATTAAAAAACTGCGTATACACAACGTAATGATTTATTTTGGTAAACATACGAGCGATTATGTTCTTTAGTAAATATCGATTATACAGGATGTCTCAGAAAGACGTCTTTATCAGTTCGATGGAAATTCTAATGACAGAAATAGGTGTTTATGACAAATAATGCAAAACAGACAAATATTTTTGAGCACAACTCAATTAAAAATTTCGTATTGACATCCTGTTTCGCCCACGGGCTCTAAAAACTTTATAAAATGACCGTTAGTCCACATCACGGTCGTAATATCATTGAAAAACCCTTAGTTTTGGCCCTTATTACATATCCTCTGCCAAATAAAAACCTTCGCTATGTTAATGTCTTAAACTATTACGCCCTCGGTCGTAATTTTTTTTTTTTTGTTCAAAAACAAATCATTTTTATAACATTTAAGCAATGTAGGTAAATGTATAAAAATCAAAAAAATATAAAAGTTTTAATAACCTTATAAATCTTTTTAACTCTGCAAAATTTTTTTTCCTGTCGTGCTAAAACCTTTTTTGGCATCAAACATTATTGTTGTTGAAGAACTTTAAGATTCGGAAATGGAAAAACTAAGAAGGCTTAACGTTTTTGTATTTATCTGTTTTATTAGGACACAATATAAACTACAAAATACAACAATAAACTACTACAAAATTAACAAAATACAGAATAAAGATCAATAGATCGATTTAAAAAAACTAATTACAAAAAAATAAAATTAATCAAAGCGGTTTTATAAGATAAAAATTGATTCAAAATAAATTGATTTCTAGTTTTATAAATTTCTAGCAGCTTTTTCTGACTTTCCTTCAAGTGGTTTTAAGTTTTAGCGCCCTTTTGTCAAGGACATTGTCAGGCATTTCCTCGGCTTTTTGTAGTCACCCCTTATAATAATTTCACTATACCGGTATATTTTGTGCACGAAAAATAGAAATATTAACTACAAACTTATACTAGATTACCAAAAAGCGCTAGATAAGCTGTAACACATATCCCATTTAATTAATATTATAAATAACCTGAGACCATAGAAACAGTAAGTAAAGAAAAATTCTCGTTTTAAGCCCTATTAGGAAAAGGCTATAAATTATAACACCTAAATAATGCAAATAGTTTAAGCACTAAGCTATTTTTGATCTAATTTCTTATTCTGTTTGTTAATATTTCATTTTTTCTGTAAGTACAATAGATATGTTCAAAAATATTTACTCACTTACTCAGCAACTTAGTCATTCAGCTATAGATATTGTTTTTGACTAAATTTCTTTTTATTTCTGGTGTTTTGTTTCAGAATGGATTTACATAACAAAATATTTAACCATTTTTTTAAATTTAATCTTATTTTTCCAGTAAATTCGATCTTCAATCAGTGATTCTTATGTAAAATTTGGAAGCTAAAAGTAATAGCTGATCCAAAAAAACATTATAAAAATAGAAAATGTTATTTCAAAAATATTTTGAAAATTATTTACAACTGTTTCAGGTTACACACTTTATAAAAAAATATATTTTATAAAATATTATTGTAAAAGATCTGAAAACTGATGAAAAAAAATGAAAAAATTGAATCGAAAGGCTTTATAAGCTAAAAATTAATTCAAAAAAATCGATTTCTAGTTTTATAATTTTCTAGCAGCTTTTTTAAACTTTCTTTCAAATGGTTGTTTTAGGTTTTAGCGTGTTTTTGACAAATAGGCATTTGCTCGGCTTTTTCTAGTCACCCCCTATAATAATTTCACTATACCGGTATACCTTGTGTACGAAAAAGAGAAACATTAACTAAAAACTTATACTAGATTACAAAAAAGCGGTAGATAAGCTGTAGAACTAGAAATATCCCATTTAATAAATATTATAAAGAACCTCAGACCATGGGACAGCAAGTGAAAAAAAAAATCTTGCTTTAGGCCCTAGGTATTAGAAAGATGCTATAAATTATAACACCTCAATAATGCAACAATTTAAGTACCGAGCTATTTTTGATTTAGTTTCTTATTTTTTGGTTAATATTTCTATTTCTCTATAACTATAATAGATATGTTCAAAAAAAAACATTACTCATCAACCTAATCACTCACCCATAGATATTGTTTTAGAGTAAATTTCCTTTTATTTCTGTCATTTTGTTCCAGAAAGGTTTTACATCTTTGACTTTTGGATCATTCTAATAAAGTCCCGAAATGTATGTTAAATATCTAGAACGGTAAAATCAATTTACCAATCGAAGATATTTGTCTGACATCTGTAAAATATTCTTAACATTCGTGATGTTTATGACATTTTTGTGCAATTAATTTTCATTAAAAAAATATATTTAGTCAATTTTCAATAAATCTGCTTATAGTTCTAGAACGATAAGTAATCCTTACCGTCGAGTTTCCGTTAACATAAAGTAAACAACCCTTACTGTCTTCCAAACAGACTCAATAAACAATGAAATAGACTCAATTCGTACAAAAAATGTATTTTTTGTCGACCTTAACAAAAAATTGAATTTTTCGGCCCCAAATGCGACCGAAAAATGACCGTTTAACCCTCAAATACTAGTTAAAATTCATTTTTTTTTATATAAGTTGACTCAAAAATCTTGTGTGACTCCTGAAGTATTTTCTCAGTCCCGTCAAAAAAATTGTTATTTACTTAAAATATTCGGAAAGATCAATTTCCCACATGGGCACTTTGATTTGTGCCAAAATTCGTTGAAGCGGTTAAAAACTTCAAAACAAAACGAATTTTAATTAGTAATTACTAATTTTGGTGCCCTCTAGCTCCTACAACTTAGAATGAAGGGTTTGTTATGGCCTTATGAATCTTAGGCTGCTCTATGCATGTCTTTCCAGGATACGCTGTATAGAAAAAAAAATTTATTTAATTTCTTTCTACATTGTTAAAAAACATTTGTCAAAAATAAAAAACCCTGAAACATTGACTTAACCAAATCAATAAAACTGTAACCGGTAATTAAAATTTCATTACATAATTTCTTGCTATCAATTGTTATCACGCAGTGAAAGTAATATAGAATGATGTCATCGAAATTATTTTATTACAGTCTCAATATTTGGTCTTGAAATGACCTTGTGCACCGA
The DNA here is from genome assembly GCA_029207805.1 of Tribolium confusum. NCBI lineage: Eukaryota > Metazoa > Arthropoda > Insecta > Coleoptera > Tenebrionidae > Tribolium > Tribolium confusum. The sequence goes on from JALGAY010000004.1 coordinate 8,600,636, forward strand.
TATTGAACTGCTTTTTTATCGTAACCCCATTTAATACTAATTAACGCCACGTAGGTCCTTTGCATTTTGCAATAAATGCAAATTTATGTTTATTTTTGCAAGTTTCGTAATATAAATAAAAACCATCCTCTTGTCGATCGTGAATCACCACTTAACCGGTTGTATAAAGCCGGTAAACAGGACATGACCCGGCTTTGGGCGCCGGCACGCCACTGCTGAAACAAAACACGAACCTGGTTAGCATGGCGGGCCGATCTTCCTATCATTGCCAAAATCCAGCTGGCACAGGATGAAAGTTTAATAATACAAATGTTTTTTTTACGCCAAGGCCGATAAAACCGAGCGAAATTTCGCGATTTTAGCAAGGTTGTTAAGTAGCCTTGGACCGTTAAAGATTCCGTTCTGAAGCTTGGCTAATTATTCCGTTATTTTGAATAGGGATTTGGAAAAGGGGCCACGAGAGTGCGCCATGTGGGTTTAAATATAGACCTTTGTCGTGGGTGAGCAGGTAAAAAAATATGGAATTTCGTGTCTGGGTTTGAGGGGTTGCTCGAGGTCATTGGGGTGACTTTTTATACTTACTTGAGATGGGCGAGGATTGCTTCACAGGTGTCTTGTATTTTTAGGCAGCTAGGCCATGTGCATTGGAACACAATTCGGGTGACGTTCTGCAACAAAAGAATCTTATTTTAACTTTGGGGGGGCTTTTTTAGAAATAGGAGGGCAAAGTCGGTATATCGTCAACAGGTCTTCTATTTTAAATAGGTGCATTATTTAGCCACCTGTTTTATTTTTGGGGGTGGTTATGCACCTGTTTTAGTATTTGGATAATCAGGGGGTGAAAGTTCGCTGGAACAAAGGAAGGCCTAACGAAAGAGAAAGATGTCGTAGGCCAGGGCTTTGTGTTGGTGCTATCCTTGTCGAATCTGGATCGAAGCTTATGACGTTGCCAAAATGGCGTCTGGATCGATGTGTTTATAGACATTGCCACGTGCAGCCCTGAACGCAGCAAAGGACAAGGTTTTAAGGATCAAAGTTGGACGAATCCTTTGTCCTTGGCCTGCAACGAGCTGGATTTTTTCCTAAGCTCTGAAATTTTCGGAAGACACCTGTTCTGTGCTTTTCTATGAAACTATTTTATCGATCTCTGATCACAAACTTCCTGGAAGCACGCGAAATTAACAGGAAACGCGATCGTGAGGGAGAAGGCTTTAATTACAGCTCTGTACTTTTTTTTGTTTATTATGGGTTTTCATGCAGGTAGCTGAACAGTGAACACGGAGAGCGGCTATTAAATCGGAAATATTGTTGGTATAAATTATGTCACGGTTTTGCACTCGCTCGATTTTTTGTTTTGAAAACTTCCCACTGCCTGGACGACTGACGAAATTTTGCATATATTTCACGATGCGTGAGAAAATAAAACTACCGAAATTTTTATTGTTTTTCATTCTTTCACAATTTTCGGGTTTTTCTCTGGGAATCTGGTGAATACTAATTTCTAATGTTTACTAGCCTGCAGCTTCGGATAACAACTGTAAACAATACGTCAAATTGACAAGTTGATGAATTGAAGGTTAATAAATTCTATAAACAAAAAAAATCTTCTTGATGACTCAATTTTGGCAAATAACGGACGCATTGTTGCGCAGTTTTTCTTAATCAATCGATTAAAATTTACTAATAATACAGATACGGAACGTAAACAAAAAATTATGACATTTAACACATTACCAACTCAATGAACCCAAAAAAACTAGTACATTTTTTATGCTTCACTAACATAACCGAGTAATTTGAATATTTTTACTCTTACAAATTAACACGAATATCTTTAGTAAACAACACGTTACGAAAATGGTTTCCATGCTAAAACTGATAATTAAATACAAATAATGCACCAAAGTTGCAACTTTGGAAGGTTGTGTTTGCATAAACAATACGTTAAAAATTCCTCAAATAAAAAAAAACAAAATAATTCTACCGTAGCATCAAAACAACTCTTTTAAATTCGACGGTTAACTTTAATAAGCTCGTTAATAAAAGATATATTTACTGTAGTTACAATTTTTACAGTTAATATTGTAAAAGTAGCCCTTAGTTAGCCATGTGGCCTTCTGGAAAAAGATCTGACCTCACAGCTTGACGTGGACTAGAAATGAGTTTCTTGGAATTTAAAAAATTAAATTATTAAAGTACTCAATTTACCCAAATAACTCTCAATAACACACTTCTATCACTCAAAGAATAGTTCTATTAATCACTAAATTGAACTGTATGTCAACGACCTATATCTTTCGCTTATATACAGCTAAAGTAGAGCCCGAACCTATTCGTCATCGATGAGGCATCTCTTCATCTTCAATTTTAATAAGTCGCTCTTCAAAACATTTTGCAAACTGTCAAATTTATCAAAAATATACTTCTGTTATTCTAATTGTATTTTGACGCTCCGTATAACTCGTATAAGATTTTTTTGTTATTTCATTTTCTTCTTTTCCTTAAATAATCTTAATATAGTTCTTCTTTTTCGTTTAAAACAGCTTTTGTTGTTTTTCTTTCCTTTCCAATCGTCATTTTTCATTTAAAGTCTTCCTTACCTCTTCTCTATTTCTCTAATCGTTTATAATTCTTCTAAAAACATCTTTTATTCTTCTAGAATAATAATTTTTCATTGTTCTTCCAATCATAATTTTGTTCTGAATTCCTTGTAAAAACCTATTTGCTGTTCTTTTTATCCTTTGCTTTTCTTTTTCGGCCAGCTGTCGTCATTTGACTTCTTCTAGAATTTTCTTCTACTTTTATTATCATTATCACTCCAACTGCTTTCTACCGTCAAAGATCGTGAGTTCACAAGTTATAAAACTGGTTCGATTTTCGCAATTTACCCTGCTTCCATTTCCTAACTTCCGTTTCCAGATTTTATTTAACTTCCAGAAACTTCTCTTCAAAACATTTTGCAAACTGGCAAATTCATCAAAAATATTCTTCTGTTTTTATAGTTGTCATTTTTGAATGTCTTAGAAGATTCCTTTTTGTTGTAGTCGTAGTTTTTCATATTCTTCAAAATCTTCATTAGTTCTTCTGTTTCTTCTAGACACAGTTTTTTTCGTTTCACTATCCTTTTATTTTTCTTCCAAAAGCCTTTTTGAAGCTCTTCTAGAATCATTTTCCGTTCTTCAAGCTCTTTCAAATCGTTCAATCGTCATATTATAAACTCTTCTGAAAACTTCTTTAGTTCTTCTAAAATTTTCAATTGCTCCTTTTCTCTTCTAATCGTTGTTTCTCAAGTTCTTCTAAAAACCTCTTGTTTTTTTTTAAATCTTTCTTCGTTCTTCTTTTTATTCCAGGTGTCATCATTCAACTTCTTCTACAATTTTGTTTTGGTGTTTTTTTTTCTACCAATCGCCGTCTTTTAAATTAAGGAACCTTCCAAAAGAAAAAAGTACCAAAATTATAATTTTTATTATTTTGCCACAAATAGGTTTCTGTACCACCCTTTTACTATGTAGAAGAAATCAAAGAAGCAATATAAAGAATTTAAGAGGTATAAATACTTAATAAGTGCTTGACGTGTCTATAAGAGAAAAAAAGTGTTTAAAATAATGTCTAAAAAGCACAAATAAATGAAAACAAGAAAATAGAAAATTAAAAAAATAAATTATACTGTTTTTGTTCTTAACAAAATAAAAAATTTACCAAATTTTTTAATAACTCAGTTGTAAGATTTGGCAATTAACTTCTTTCTATCAGAATGTCCTCTATTCTTATTTTTCTTCCAAAAGTCTTTTGAAGCTCTTCTAGAATCATTTTCCGTTCTTCAAGCACATTTCCAGCTTTTCCAGAACCTTAATGTTTTTTTCTTCCAGCCGATATTTTTCTACTTCTTCGAGAACTTCTTTCTCCACCAAGCGCCATTTTTCAAATTCTTCTGTTTCTTCAAAAAATTTTCTATAAACTTTTTGTGTTTTTCTAAAGTCTTTTTTGTACTATACTCCTAAAATCTTCCTTTGTTCTCCTTTTTCCACCAATTGTCATTTCTCAAATTCTTCTGTTTCTTTCAAACGCCGCGCCGTTGCTCAGGCTCTTCTATGTTTTTCTCAAAGTCTTTCTTAGTTCTTATTTTCCTTCAAAACCTGGTTTTTCAAGTTCTCCTAAAATATTCTCTTGTTCTCCAAGAAACTTCTTTTGTTCTCCTTTCTCTTCCTCTCGACGAAATACAACTTCTTCTAAAGTTTTCTTCAATTCTTCTTTCTCTTTTAACAGACACTAAACAAATCTATTTCTTCTGCCTCTCTTCAAATCTTTCTTCTCTGTCTGCCTGTAGCCGGACTAAAAATAATTTATTCAGACACTCTTTAAGCTTCTTTAAACCTCGTTTCTAATACCAACATAACGTGGACTCAAATCGAGTTTAAGACTTAATTTTTTTAAACAAATGCATAGATAATACTGGTTATCATTAAAGCTCGAAAAGTCCCTTAAAGCGGTTATTGTGATAACTAGTCCTATTATCAAATTAACTACAAGTTTTGTTAGATTTCCCTTCTGAAATACATCAACTATAGCTGCAAGTCCTTTATTGATTCAAACTGTCAGTCACCTTCATGCAAATATTTTACTTTCAATCGAATTTAGGAGAAAAATTTTGTAGATTTCTTATCCGCCACTTTAGTCATGAAACGAGGCTACTATCTACAATTTGTTTCGCTTGAACACTTCTATTATCATACTTGTAGTGCTTTCTAATAATTTCTTTGTTTCCTGAGATTGCAACTCCTGTAAAGTAATTTTTCCAATTTCTTGTACGCCACTGATTTACCTTGCACAATCTTGAAAAGGTCAGTTTTTATGTTGAATCATAAAGATTCGAAAATAACACTGCAATTTAAAAAAAGTTTTCTTTTTTCATGACCAAATCAGAAAGAAAGTGTGACGTAATTCTGGGTGCGGAATAACAATTGATCTCAATGTCACTGACATGGACTTATCATAATTTTACCTTAAATGGTTTATGTTTATTACGATTAAATGAGAGATAAAAGTATTTCGATTAATTTTTTCGGAGAAAAAGAGTCCAACGAATTCGCTTCTCTCGAGTCCTTGAGTTTTGAATAGATGATACCCCCTGAAACTATTCAGGAAAAAAAATTAAAGTTGAATGGTATTTGAAGAGACAACCACGGTTGCTATACCGACGAGTTTAAGGACCCGCAGCTGATCAATATTCCAAAAAAAAATCTTTTTACTTTTGTTATCTATTGTGTGTTTGTTTCATTTATTTTCGAGGGAAACCCAGGCTATTAAAGAGGGCGGTAAGTTCCATTAATCCGAATTAGGAAAGAAAAATAACGTTGTAATTTTATTTTCGCTGACAAGCCTAACAAAGAGGGATATTTCTATTAGTTATGTCGCGCAGATCGAATCCCTGGGGGTGTCGTGTCCAGTCCAGTGCCGTCCGTTTAGTGTCATTGTTCAATCCACAACAAAGCACGACCTTGCACCAGTGCCGCAGCTAGGGAGTCGCAACAAAGAGCGCAAACTTTTTAAAATTTAAAAAAATTATAAAAAAATTCGTCCAAAGCTTTGAAAACAAGTAAAATATTACTAGTAAAATGGCGCTTCTTTCGCTATTACTACAAAAAATTATAAGAAATATCGCTCTAGGCATCCAAAATTAGAAAAAAACTTTGTCGATCTAAAATTGTTGAAATATCGCTTACCTCTTTCAAAATTAGTAAAATTTTGCTTATAACTTCGAGAATTAGCACAACGTTGCTTCCTGTTTCCGAAAATAACAAAGTAATGTTGTCCTTGACATTATTGATTTTAAAAATGACAAAAAAGTAATAAAACTACGTCTCTGGATATCAAAATTAGTAAAATACTGATTGCTAATAAATCGAACTCCCAAAATTGTTTCCAATGTTACAATTATGACTATACATTCATATGTGGGATGGAAATATCTCCTATATCATTATTAATTTAAAAACTGGTAAGAAATGTCGCCTCCGGCTACCAAAATTAGGAAAAATGTCATATCATCAGCTCTAAAATTGTTAAAATGACGTTTTCAGCTTTCAAAATATTGTACATTGCCTCTGGCTTAGAAAATTAGTAAAATAATGTTTTTTGTTTTTATTGATTTCAAAATTGGTACGATCTATCTCTGGAATATTGGCCACTGTGGCCAAAGTAATAAATTCTAGAAAAATATTCAAGAATTTTGTAATCTTTCAGTCTAAGCAGTAAACATGATTATTGCAATTGATTTGTAATTGTACGACCATTTATAATTTTAGTCACAGTGGCCAATAATCCAGGTAGATAGTTAAAAATATCGCCTCCGGTATCTAAAATTATTAAAATTGTTTCCGAACTTGAAAAAATTAATAAAATGTTAATTGTTGTCTCGGACTCACAAGATAATCTCAAATTTCTATAATTGAAAAAAAATATGACTTTAGTCATTATTAACCACTGAACAAACTTATAACAAACTCTCGCGTTTTACAGTTTCAAAATTATTAAAATATAGCCTCTTTGGCAATAAAAATTAGTAAGTTGTTACATCTGACTTTAAAAATTTGTAAAATATTGCCTCTTGTTTCCTAAATTACAAAAAATTGTGGTCTTTGTACTCACTAATTTAAAATTTGATAGAAATGTCTGCGACTCCAAAAATTTAAAAAAAATCAGCTCTAAAAAGCTCAAAATATAGAACACGTCTTTCAAAATTAGTAAAATGTTGTCTTTGGCTTTAATAATTAATAAAATTGAATTTTCCGAATTAAAAAAAAGGTAATTTTGAAGTTGGTATAAAATCTCGCTTTCGACTTCTATAATTAATAAAACCTTTATTGTCTCGGACCCCAAAACTATCTTAGGTTTCTATAATTGAAAGAACTTATCGCTATTGTAATTAATAATTTAAAAACTGATAAAAATGTCTGCCACTCCTAAAATTACAAAAAATATCGCTTTTATCAGCTCTAAAAAGCTTAAAATATCGCGTCTGGCTTTCAAAATTTGTAAAATGTTGTCTTTGTCTTTGAAAATTAGTAAAATATTGCCAACTAATGCAAAGACACAAAGACATTTTTTTAAATTTAGCAAATGCCAAATTACAAATTGAGTTGTTGATTTTGAAATTGGTAAAAAATATGTCCTCGAGCTTCTAAAATTAGTAAAATTTCGTCTCCGAATTTCAAAATTAGTAAAATCCTTATTGTTGTCTAGGGCCCCAAAACTATCTCAGGTTTCTATATAATTAGAAAAAGATAGGTATCGCCATTGTCGTTTATAATATAAAAACTGATAAGAGTGATAAGAAATGTCGCTTTCCGCTACCAAAATTAGAAAAGATTGTCACTTTCATCTATTTCAAAGTTGTTAAAATACAGTCTCAGGCTTTTAAAATTAGTAAGATATTCCTTTGGTTCCGAAATTCAGTAAAATGTTGCCTTTACAATTCCAAAAACACCAAAAAAATATGTAGCACCTTTATTAATTTAAAAATTATTAAAAATATAGCGTGCGGCTTCTAAAATTATAAAATTACATTTCCGAATTTCAAAACTTATAAATTCTGTATTGTTTCAGACTTCTACAATTTGAAAAAAATTGAAATGAATGTCGCTTTTGGCTCCCAAAATTAAAATACAGCCTGCGGCTCTCAAAATTAGTTTTGAAAATTAGTAAATTGTTGGCTTCGGTTTCCCAAATTACAAAAAATGTTTCTACTTTCTACCTTTGTTTCTACAGGTGTAAAAAATGATAAAAATATTGTTTCGGTTTTTAAAATTGGTAAAATTACGTCTCTAGATTTCAAAATTAGTAAATGTTAACAGTTGCCTTGTTTTCGTTAAATTATCTCGAGTTTTTTTAAACTAGATCAGGCCTATCTTGTAATATTCTGTTAAAAAAAAACGCACTAATTAAAAATTATTTTTTTCCAATTCAATTACGAAAAGCAACCATTTTGGTATGTCATTTCAGTTGTCAAACGTCTTCATTATCTAACTAGCAATAAAAAGCGATAGCATTTTATAACTGGTGACGAAAAATGACAATAATATAATTAAGAAACTAACTTTATTTATTTAAAAAATATATTTAGAAACCGCCTGCGGCTCCCAAAATTAGATCAAAAATTGCCCTTTTACGGCTCCTAAGTTGTTAAAATACAGCCTCCTGCTCCCAAAATTAGTAAGCTGTTGACCCTAGCTTTAAAAATTCGTAAAATGTTGCTCTCAGTTTCCCAAATAACAAAAAAGGTTGCTTTTGTTTTTACTGGTCTAAAAAATTATAAAAATATCGTCTCGGTTTCTAAAATTGGTAAAACTACGTCTCTAGATTTCAAAATTAGTAAAAATGTTATTAGTTGCCTTGTTTTCGTTAAATTATCTCGGGTTTTTTAAATTAGATCAGGCCTATCCTATAATATTATGTTAAAAATAACGCACTAATTAAAAATTATTTTTTTTCCGATTCAGTTACGAAAAGCAACCATTTCAGTTGTCAAACGTCTTCATTATGTAACTAGTGATAAAAAGTGACAGTTCTGTATAGCTAATGATAAACATTGACAACAATAAAATCAAGAAACTAACTTTATTTATTTAAAAAAATATTTTAAAATAGATGCTTTTCGTAACTGAATTGAAAAAAATCTTGTATAAAACACGTTGCGAAAAGACTGTAAAAAATAACTTTTAGCACAATGCGTTATAGAATAAGCACCAATGTCGCCTCTGGCTCCCAAAATTAGAAAAATGTCTCTAACTTACAAAATTAGTATAAAATTTTCAAAATTAGTAAATTGTCGTCTTTCATTCCTAAAATTATTAAGAAATTTCGCTTTATTAAGTCTTTATTAATTAATATTAATTACTATTAATAATATTAATTAAAAATTAGTAAAAACATCATCTTTCGGAACTAAAATTAGTAAAATGTTGGCAAACTATGAAGGATACAATAAGCAAATGCAGGATTTTACCAAAATTTATCTATTTTTCTTATTAATGGGGTAAATATGTTATTTTGAAGGGCAGGAAATAAAAATCTTGCCCTAGACGGTAATGATCGTGCCCTATTTTAGACCCAATGATTTTTTTTTATTACCATAGAATTAGTAATTTTTTATATAGAACCGTATTTTGGCGTGCCCCTAGTCAGGTGCATGACCGGCCGTCTGCGGCAGCACACGTGGGGTGCTCAGCCGGGCCCTATTGCGATGTAAACATTGCGAGGGCAATGTCCTCGCAGTCCTCCAGATTGCCCCCTCCGCGTTCCCGCTCCCACGAGCGATCTTCTTTGTATAGTATATCCAACGACGTCACATCTCTACTAGAGAGAACTCATCAAATATCCATGGCAGCGATTGATCGAACGAAATGAAATGCGACGCAGTTGAGGGTCAACTCAGGCCAGAATTGCATTTCGGTGATCTGACCCTGACTAGTGATAACTGTAAGATTCCAGCGGCGTAATAAGGGAAATGAACTTCAATTTCGACGGTTTTAACCTTTACCGTTAGTTGGCGTATTGTGGACGCGCGATGGCCAATGACTTGCTTGCCCATGCCCAGGCACGCGGAGGCACTACCATGAATTGGCACCATTTTCTACGCAAATATCACGATCGGTTCCGCTAGATACTAATTTAATCGAAATCTGACGAAGCAATTAGCTCCACGGGGAGCGTTTTTCAAAAGATATCCTTGCAAACAAACCGCCATCTTAGGGTTTCAAAGGATGCTTCAACACCGATCTGGGTTTAGTGAAAATTCGGCTCAAATCGAGATAGTTTGGGCCTCACTATTAATTTAGAAAGGTGCATATTGAAATATTTGACTCGGTTTACGATCAAATTTTAGAAGGGGTGCTCAGGTAGATAAACAAAGGTTTTTTCTGTATGTTCAGCCACAAATAAAATACGTTCCAGATGTAATAATACACGTGAAATAGGTTTCTCGAATAAAAAAGCTCAACTTTAAGTGTTTTTATTCTTAAAGATTCACAAATTGTACCTATTTGTTTTTCCAAAGATAACCGATGATTTCTCAAAAACAGTACACAAGATAACGTGATTTAAATCACAAAGAGTCTGTTGTCAATCCTGGAGTTAGCAATTTTATAGTATAAATTATTTTGTAACGTTTCCAATATTGTGAGAAAGTGTTTTTTGTTTGACTTCCGGTGACTTCGTCATGCGTTTACGCCGCTTTGGGCCTACGAGAAGATTCAACACCGATTTTGCTGATTTGTTGGAAGAAAAGTGTATCATAAAATAAAGTAATGAAAACTAAGGAAGAAAAACGAAGAAAGTAACGTTAACTACTTTGTGACAGTTATGACTTTCACTGTTAAAATTTTTGACGCATCTACACAGTTATTTGTCCAAGAAGTAAAGATATTTAAATTTCTGGTTGTAAGAGTTAGGATTTAGGATCAATAAAAACACTTTGGAGTTGTTTTTTTTTTTGACTACTTTCGGTTTATTTTTGACAAATAGATCCATTGTAAAAAATAAACCGAAATTAGACAAGAAAGTCCATACCAAAATGTTTTGATTGAACCTAAATCACAACTGTTATAACCAAAATTAAAATAAAAAGGTTGACAAATATATAAACATTATGTCGCAGCCACTTGATGAAAGCAGCCGTCTCATGAAACTGCTTTGACATTTTATAAAAAAAGCCTTTTAAAAATATATAACACTTATTAGAAATTGAAGGCCAATTTTATATAATATTATCTGTCACAAAAAACATTTAATAATAATCAGAATCAACAAAAGACCATTTATTCCCTTTTTTATCAAGATCAGAAACCCTAAGTGACCTTTTATAAAAATTAAGACTTCCAAACGACAATTTATAAATGTGGAGACTGCATACAAGAGGCCTTTTATAAGACTGCAATAAAAAATCGCCTTTTAAATTTTTTTAGAAATACTGGGCGACATTTTATAGCTTTTTTATCAAAACAAGGAGCTGTAGTTGACATTTCATAAAAACTGAAAGCCGCAAGCAACAATATATCAAAATAGAAACAATAAGAGGCATTTTATATAAATTAGCACAAAAGGCATTTTATGGAAAGCGCGGAATCATCAATTTTATAGCTTTTTTATTAAAACCATAAGCTGTAGGTAACTCTTAATAGAAATTGAAAGTGCAAGAGGCATTTTATAAAAACTGCAATCAAAAATTGCTTATTAAAGAATAATATTAAAAATTGTAGGCCATATTTTATAAAAATTATCTGTCACAAAATGCATTTTATAAAAATCGGAATTAACAGGAGACATTATGTAGCTTGTTGTATAAAATCCAGAAGGCGTAAATAACCCATTTTATAAAAACTGGAAACTGCAGAAAACAATTTTTAAAAGTGGCAACTGCTAGAGGTATTTTATAAATATTGAAATAGAAAAACGCGTTTTAAAAAAATATTAGAAATAGTAAGCCACATTTTATATAAATTAACACAAAAGACATTTTATAGAAATCGCGTAGTCAACAAGAGACATTTTATAGCTTTTTTTATCAAAACAAGAAGTTGAAGAAAGCAACAATTTATCAAAATAGAAACTGCAAAAGGCATTTTACAGAAAGCACGAAAATCAAAAAGAGTAATTGTATAGCTTTTTCCATTAAAACTAGAAGCCTTAATTGATATTTTATAAAATTGTAGCTTCAGGCAACAATTTATAAAAATAAGAACTGCAAGGAGCATTTTATAAAGATCGTAATTAAAAATAGTCTTTTTAAAAAAAATATATTAGAAATAGTAAGTCACGTTTTATATAAATTATTACAAACGGCATTTTATAGAAATCGCAAAATAACAAGAGACATTTTATAGCTTTTTTATCAAAACCAGAGCTGCAATTGATATTTTATAAAAACTGGAACCTGCAAGCAACAATGTAGTAAAATAGAACCTGAAAAAGGCATTTTATAGAAAGCACAGGAATTAACAAGAATCATTTTATAAATTTTTTAGGCGTAACCAATAATTTATAAAATCGAAAATGCAAGGGGCATTTTATAAAAATTGTAATTGCTAAAACCGCCTTGTAAAAAATATATATAAACTCAAAGAAAAAGCCACGTTTTATATGAATTATCACAAAAGGCATTTTATAGAAATCGCGGAATCAACAAGAAACATTTTATAGCTTTTTTTATCAAAAGCAGAAGCTGTAATTAACATTTTAAAAAAACTGGGACCCGCAAGCAACAATCTAGCAAAATAAAACCTGCGAAAGGCATTTTATAAAAATTATCACAAAAGGCATTTATATAAAGCACGGGAATTAACAAGAATTATTTTATAGCTTTTGTAGGCGCAACCAACAGTTATAAGAATCAGAACTGCAAAAGACATTTTATAAAAATTGCAATATCTAAAACCGCCTTTTTAAAAAAATATACTCATAAAAAAGGCCACGTTTTATATAAATTCTCACAAAAGAGCATTTTAAATTGCGGAATCAACAAGAACAATTTTATGCTTTATTTTTTTATCAAAAACGGAAGCTGTAATTGAGATTTTATAAAAACTGGGACCCGCAAGCAACAATTTATAAAAATAGAAACTGTAGAGGCATTTTATACAGATTGCAATTAAAAATTGCCTTAAAACATATATTAGAAATAGCAGGTCACATTTTATAAAAATTATAACAAAAGGCCAGGTCACATTTTATAAAAATTATAACAAAAGGCATTTTAAAGAAATTACAAAATCAACAAAAGGCTTTTTATAGCTTCTTCTTTATTAAAACCGATATGTCAAGGTAATTTATATATTGTCCAATTTCACCAGATGATTATTTCGTTAACCACATGACGTAACTCACACTCGTTTTGCACACTAAACATAAAAAGTCAAAACATATTTCATAAAAAACCTATACTACATAGTTGGCATTATTAAAAAAATTAAAAAAACAGTTCAAAACTGCGGTACTGCACATGTGCAAATCAATTCTGAACCGTTGTTGAAACAAACCTATAATGTTTTACTGATACAAAAGTTTTTATTATTGTTTCCTTCAAGACACCACTGTGTATACAGGGTGTTATGGAAATTAGTGCAAAAATTTTAACCTGAAATACAGCACCACAAATAATAAAAATCTGTAAAAAAATTTTTGTCCTAATCTCAACTAACAACAAAATTACAGGCCGTCAAAGTTGGGTATAAAAAAACATCTTTTTGTTATATCTGGAAAACCGCTTAACCGATTAATACCAAATTTGGTACACAAATGAAGTTGACTGTACTCTTTTTATTCCAACTAGCAAAATTTTGCTGCACATCTCAATTTCAAGTTACGGCACTTTTTTTTCACATTTTGGGTAATTAACCAATTTTCTTCTTATTAATTTCAAATTTTTGTAGCAAAAATGAATATGCCAGTAGATTCTACATAAAACTGCAAGAATGCAATATTTTGCTAAAACGTATCGTTTTCGAGATATTTACGTTTAAAGTATAAAACTGACTTTTCATCTTTAACTTTGGCGTCCTCTAGCTCCTAAACGGTGCAACTTAGTATAGAGGTAAATTGTGTTAGATCGCTTTATTTTGATCTGAAAAACCTATGATTGCCCTATGTTAAAAAAAATGTTATACGTTTTGTAATAATTAATTTTTAGTTTATAATTTTGTTATCAGTTGAGATAAGACAAAAATTTTTTTACAGATTTTTATTATTTGTGGTGCTGTATTTCAGGTTAAAATATTTGCACTCATTTCCATAACACCCTGTATAGTAGTGTGTTACACAGTAAAGGTCAAATAAGACAAATTCATTAGTTGCTCCAATAGACTCAATTCTTTAAAGCTACATTGTATACAAGTACTCAACTAAAAACATTTGAAGTGAAAAAATCAGAGCTGCCACCATAAATATCTAAACACAGTGTCAACCCTTGCGCCTTTCCTAATAGATATTTCATTGGGCGAGTGATTTTCTGTGCTTAAAAACGTGATCTGGGGTACAAATCAATTTCGTTGCTTACGTCTGAAATGACGCACTGAAATTTTCTTTTCGCAATTACGAGAAATAATTTGCATCATTAGCGTTGGTGAGTTTGGACGTCAGAAATATTTTTAACAAAAGTGAAGCTGTTTACAAGTAATGTAGGTTTTTGCATTGTCAACACTTGCATAACATCAGTTCCACGCAAAAATTCCATTCTGATGTTGAATCAATAAATGTGACATTTTGGGGGTGTTTTATTGATCCTGAACTGATCACAAAGTGAGGTGAAAGTGTAAATTTAGATACAGGTGTACCACCCTTCACTAAATGTCAATTCAGTTGCGGGTTGCGATGTTAATTGAGCTGTCAATGCTACTAATTTCTGGTAATCTCCTAAGTTTGCATAATTCATTAGAAGAATTAGCAAAAATCGGTTAATAGGTAAGCCATTGCGAATGAAACGACCTCGTAGTCGGCAAACAATGCAAGTTTTCGCAGTTGAATGATATCAATAGAGTTTCTTTGTTGCGCAGCGAAACAAAGATTGAAAAGTTTTATCGAAAATCGCGATCAGTAAGTACAGATAAGCTCAATGCCATCACCAATCAGCTGTTCTTTTGTTATCACACGACTTTTCATCAAGGTCATTGCGAAACTGGTTACTTTCATTTTTTTTCGCTTGTTTTGCACTCTTTGGACTTCCCCAATACGATGAACAGTGTTCCAAACACGAAAAATTTCCATCAAAATCAAGAAATTGCAGATGTTTTTTTCCTCTTAAGGGGAGGTAATTTCTCTTATAGGAATTCCAATGTAAATGCGCGAATTTGTAGCACTTTTAGATATAAAAATATTTTAATGAGATTTGGTACAATCATTCTTCTAATTATTAACTACAAAATGATGGAAGTGATTTTCAAAAAAATGTTTTTTTATAAATAAAGGAGCTACAGATTCGCGCATTTATATTGAAATCCCTATCTAGAAAAATTCGTCCATACTCCTCCTCTTGAGCATCCGACGAAGAGTTACCCTTGGCCGGGTATAAGGTCATCAACCCACGCCCAACACGCTGGGATGATGATCCATAAAGTCAGCGACCTTCGGTAGCCACAAGCCACGCACGCAGTGAAATTTTCGAAACAAAAGTGAAATTTCCAGTTGCATAAACATGGCATTTCGCGAGAAATTTCGCCATTGCGTCCTTGGCGGTGCGGCACGTGGAAAAGCGTTACAACAAACCAAGGTATTGCACGGTTGTTTACGAATTCGCGAATTTTGACGTCGTAAAGGCGCTGCTTAGCCTCGGCGCAAATAGATTCGGCCTTGCCGAAGATAACAAACGCGTGGCATCAGGCTCGGATTACGCCTCGCCGGCCGGCTTTAGCTGCACCTAACCTAACGTCACGCAATTACGTAACTCGCTTTTTTCAAAGCACCAAACAAAGGCGGCTTGGTTGACATTGCTGTTTTGTTTTTTCCAATACGTCACTTTCACCGGAACGAATCCAAGTTTTAATGACGAAGTTTGCTAATTAGAAATCTAGCAGATTCTTCACTTGCTTCACGCTTTCTTAATAAGAATTATTTGATTATGGGAGTGGTAAAATTGTGCATGTGGGCTAAATGATGACCAAATTGCATCAAAGGCGGCCATGACACGAATACCATTGGAATCTAGAACCGGAGCTATTGTCATGGGGGAAATTACCTTTTTCTTTCTAGGTTGTTCGTCTTGGTAATCCATGACGATACCTTCGTCAGAACCAGCACTGGATGACAAAGGGGCGGATTGGGGGGAATAAGCGCGGGGAGGTGGCGAGGGAGTCGACCGGTACGAGGCCGAACTGCTGCTGATGTTGCTGTCCGGTGAGGTGCTCAACCGCCATGGAAAACCTGTAAACAATGAAATTGACACGTGTGGGTGTGGCACGTGGTGCCCTTTAAATTGCAAAAATGTATATGCAATCGCGTGACCGTGGACTTTACCTTGCATGCATCAGTCAAGTGCAAGGAGAGATCTGCAAAAAAATGGGATTTTTTGATAAGATTTTGAGTCCCCAAGGTTCTCAAAAATTTCATTATCGCGATTTCGGTTTCGTAAGAGATGACGCGTCTGCCATTCACCTAGTGCTTGGCAAGTCGTCTGAAGGTAACTAGGACGCAATAGATCGATCTGGTTTTTTACCACTTTCATTTCGTTTATCACACAATGAGAGGAAATGAAAAGTTGGATTACGTAAAATTTACCATTGAAATTTGGCGAATGTGGCGAACATGAGAGACTCATCAGGACCAAAGCAGCGCTGCATTCATCCATTTGAGTGTCTTTAAAGTTGTCATCTTGGCTGCTACTCGGACGTCGTTTACGTGATCTGGGGGCCAAAAAACTAATTAAAATGCAATTTGAAACCATTTTACCAATCGAGATTTAATGACACCCATTATAGTCTGGAGTAAACAAATTCGAAAAATGATAATGTAATCATGTCGTTAAGCGGTTACCAAAACCCCTATCAGGGAGAAAATTTAATGACGTCATGTCCGGTATGTCATCCAGATAAGATACTTCAGGAAGTTTTCGACATACAAGGGCAGGTAATTTATGACGTCAAACTCCCAGAAAATTTTCTTTGTGCAAACTAATCTTGTTTATTTTCGAACAAACACTTGTGTGATAAGATATTTTTTATTTTATTTTTATTCTTCAAGTTTATCTGTTGTTATGATTTATGAATAAAATTCAACAGGTGCCTGTTTAGTATTCATTTATAACCGCTCAATTTATTTTCGATTAGGAAGGCATAACGTGGTGAAATTTATCCAAGGTCGGCGACATACCCAAGATGCGTTGAGGGTGCCGGGACGTCAATAGTGTGCGACGCCGTCCTCTTCCTATCCCCTGCCATGTCTGCCAACCTGGCAAAGTCCGTATCCTGGTCGGCTAACCTGGCGGACTTCCTCGACTCCAACAGTCGAACTTCCTCGAGGCGTTTTTGTACCTCGAAAGGCGCCTGCAATAACAAAAATGCAATCGTCATATCAGCACGTGCAAAGGTCGAATGCTTGTCGCCATGCAGACTGTAGATTGCCAGCCGCGACCTACCCAATTGCAACTCTATGGAAATTCAATTGGACTATGTTTGGTCGGCTTGCTGACTCAGCATTGAGCAAAGGTCGAGACCTTAATTAGGAAAAATCGCGAATTTACTGTTAAGACCATGTTTGGCACCAAAGCCCACTTTTGACATCAAGGACAAGGCTGGTTTAATGCCAGATCAGGAGGAAACGGATTTCGCAAATGATGACCTTAACGAAAATGAAAACCCAAGAAATGCCAGTTTCTAAACCAAACACGAGTCGAGTGCTTGGCATACTTTTAATTAGGTTGTCGCAGCCGGTGAATGTTGTACTTATGATTGAGAAACGTTTCGCAAGCCGCAACCTGTCTTGAGGTCGATTATGTGATACCTTTCTCTCTCACAATCCTAACTTTTGTCTATAATCCATTTAAATGACTTTGACCGGTAAACACCTTTATGAAAAAACAAAAAGAGTGTCTTGTACTTTTGACAAATATGTGTTAAAAAGCTCCACCTCTTTTATTGCTTTACCGGTCAAAGTGATTTATACAAGAACTTCTGTAATAACTACTTATCACAATACCAGGAGTTAACAACTCCATTACATAATTAAAATTTTTTCCAGAAAAACTAATCAGGTTACGTGATATTTCACTTGTTGCAAAGTCGATTTAGAGAGGTAAAGGTAAACGGCAGACTTTCACAACTTTCCCTCTTACTTTCACAAAATATTGCGAGAGAACACAGTGAATGTCCCGACCCAAACAAGCCGAAAATCAAAGGTCCTGTGTTATTTCGGAAAAAGTGTAGGTCCCTCCCGGAACCGGCGTCGCAGCAACTCTCACTCTCCTAGCTGTCCTTGGTTGTGCAACTTTTGAATTGCAAACCACGATGAATATATCTCGCCAACGCTGCTTCAATACGAGATAATAATAATAAACAAGATGTCGGAGTGTTGTTGCCAATTAGAAACCGTGTCAGTGTGCCGGCGGTAAACAAATATGGCGGAGCGCGGTGCACAGCACGTGTATGCCCAAATAAGTAGGTCACGGGTCGATGCGGGAATGGGGTCGAACGCGCGTCCGCTCCCGGGTTTCTGGGGCACTCGATGGCCCGTTTTAGATTAGGGCACGTGTACCGCCCCCTGCTCACCGCCACCCCCAGCTGCACAAATGCAACGCGACTTTCTACCAGGAAAATCGGAAAATTAACCAACGTTTTCTCTCTCATTAGTGGCATTAGATTTACTGTTAGAACAGATTTACAACTTAATTAATATTTTCGCATCCACTCGACTTATGTAATATGTACTCGGCGTAATAGTCATTATATTGTGATAAAAAATACCTCTATTTACTTTCATTTTGTTTTTATAATATCATTGTTGTTTTAGAAAAAATTCATGCAGAATGTAAATGTTTAGAACGTACTTTAATAGCAAGGAATTTACTCCAAAGTTCTACATACGGCGGCTGGTATTGTCCGAAATTAATAGAAAGGAAGTTGGACCGATAGGCAACCAATGAACGTGTTGCAATCTCCCGGTACGTAACGGTTAACCATACAGGACGTTCGTTCGATATTTATTTTGATTTGTTTTATTAAAATATATACGGTATCTCAGAGTTTGGTGCAAACTATTCACGAGTCTGTTCATCCAAAAAAGTAAATTTTCCTTTTAAAAAAGCCCTATTTAAAATTACTTAAATTAACAATTAGCCTAACGTAAGTAAATTTACAAAATTTACGTCACGTAACTTGAAATTTGTCCAACTTTGGACTTGGAAAACTTTAAGCGGCAATTCCGCCAATCGAAATCAGTTTGAAACGGTACAGCGATATCTTCTCTCCTTGTTGAAGCATGCGCCTGATGACCAACTGTGTAATGTCCGCGCAAAAGACCGATTTCAGGCTAAAATATCAGTTTCCGTCATTTCGATCAAAGTGTGACAATAATACGTCATTTTAATAAAAACGCTCCCTTTTTGCAGTGTTACCACTAGTGGAAAACAAACTTTGTTGACGTCATATTCAAATTTGGTCACGTGGGTCAAAATTATTTCTAATGTTCCTGAATTTAAAATTTGTCAGGTTTAGACTTATAGAAAAGTGCATTTATAAAAAAACTTCTACACAATTCAAGACAAAAAGCTCTAAAAAGATATATTACCTATAACTTTACAAACTAACTTTTTTTCCGCAAATCGTCTTGGAAACAGCAATTTCCTGCTTATTTACGCGCAGTAAAATTGAATTTTCCGGACTAGAAGTACTGTAAAGACTTTACAAGACGCAAAATAGATGTTTGCTTTTGTAACTATAGTTGCCAACAAAATTAACAAACTTCATTTTTGTGGAATTTGTAAAAAAAGTTTCTAAAATTTATAAATTACGTCTTTTTTACGATTTCCGGAAAAATTTAATACAAAACACATCAGTAAAGTATCTTACTTGACGAGGAGCTTTAAAATATTCGGCACAAAGTGCCTCGTATTTCAGTTTAGCTCCTCTTCAGTAATGTCAAATTTTACAGACTTTTACGTAAATAACTATTACTGTGCTACTGTGCAGCACGGTATAATACTGTAAAAATACTTTCATATCTCTTAAAAATACCAAAATCTCTTTCATTTGGTCCACTGTAGACTGACCCATTAGTTTATAAGTTGCCATAGTAATTAGCCATAGTGATTTTGGTATGCATAGCGCATTAGATTCGTAATACGAATACCTAATTGTATTTAAAAAAAAATAGCAAAAAAGTTACTAAAACATACTAAAAAAATATTAAGTAAGCTTGTTTCTATAATAATTCAGAACTAACTCAAAACGGTTCAGAACTAAACTGAGCATACGCAGTAAATTTTTTAGATCGCTGAAACACTACTGCGCATGTGTAAGACAATTCTAAACCGATCTGGGGTGTTTTTTGAACAAGACTACCGAAAGTTTGAAATTTGCGCACTGCTGGTGTTATTTGAACACGCTACGCAAACGGTCAAAGCTACAAAAATGGTAAAGTAAAAAGTTGTAGAGAATAAACTCTTTCTCATCTCGCGACTCAAGATGACAGTGTTTTTTTCTTTTTAACTACAGTGCTCAACAATTGAAATGGAACACCCTAAAATTTTAACAAAATTTAATGTTTTGTCACTCCTGCAAGAATTTATAAATTGAGATAATTTTTTTCTGGGTAGCTCATTTCTTATACTTTAAGATGTTTAATAGAGCGTTTTTTGTAAATTTGTATAGGGTGTTTTTTTAAATTTGACGTCAAAGTTGGCTGTGCATTGTAGTTTGTGAATGCACCACATAATAATATCTAACGTCACTTTTGTAATTATTTGCAAAGTAGCAAAAGTCAATAGTCAAAGTTTGAATAATTTGAAAATCTCCATTTTCGAACGCCCAATACATAACTTGAACGAGTTACGACATCGAATTGTTCGAAGAATTAATAAAATTAATGAACATCCTAACATGCTGATGAACGTTGCTAATGGAATGTGTCGACGAATCCAAATGTGCCTAGATGAAGGTGGTGGACATTTCCATTATTTGTTATAATTTTTTTCGATTAAATTGTAATTATAAACCGTAAGTAGAGCAGTTTTAATTTTAATCACAAAAGTGAGGTTAGATGTCATTTTCTGGTTTGTTCACAAACGACAATGCACAGCCAACTTTGACGTCAAATTTAAAAAAGCACATGATAGTTTAAGTTATATAGGGTGTCAAGGACAGGCCCTGCAAAAAACGAGAAGCTCCAATTTAAATAAAAAAAATTTGAATTTGGTTAATGCGTTCTTCGGAAGAGTGCTGGACCAAACCTTTGAAACGGATTTGCAGATTTTGAGCTAAGTTTATAAATTAAGGCCAAAATCCAAAAAAACTGTATTGCACTATAAGCAATAATTTTGTTAATTGGTGTAAAAAATTTTCCTTTTTTGGCTTATTCTAAAGCTAAAATTTCAAACTTGAGTTCTGAAAAGAATAGGAAACATATCATAAACATTTTATGTAATAAAAGTCTTCCAAAAAATGAAATTTTTATCCTTCTTTTATGAAACTAAAATTCGAAGCTGTTAAAAATTTGGTCATCTTCGGAAGTTTTTTTCTACACAAAATATTAACAGTACGTCTACCGTTGCCTTTCGAAATTCAAGTTTCAACTTTTATCTTTAAAATAATCCAAAAAGAAGTAAAATTTTACATCAATTAATAAAATGATTGCTTAATGCACAAAAAACAGTTTTTTGGATTATTGCTTTAATTTATAAGTGTAGCTCAAAATCTGTAAACTGTATCAAGGGTTTGATCCAGTGCTCCTACGGGACCCATTAAAAAAATCCAAAAAAAAATTGGAGATGTCTAAACTTTGTGTTTTTTGCACTTGTATTTTAAAATAAAATTTTTAAGCAAAAAACCAAAAACAAAGCTTTAATGAAAGTAGGTTGTACAAAGTCTTACGTAGCTAAATGACAGGTTAAGTTAACTTGAGTGATTGTACACAGGGCTTTTTATATAACTTACATTTTCAAAAAGACTAGGCCCCAGTTAGGCTTTAGATATAGGACAAAAAGATGTCACTTTCCATTGCATCGACTGCACCTTCGTTAAATGATTTCGTGTGGAAACGTAACGGTTAAAATAACAGAACGTGTTTGACACGTAACTGTTGAACATTTAGAACGCGCAACCTAAATTTCGATAAAAACCGATCAAATTAAAATTTGTGACAAAATTGTTGTACTACAAGATAAAAGATATTTTTCAAGTGATGTAATTCGAGTGGAAAGTGAAAGTATGATAAAATCTTTGTGTATTTAAAATTTATGTAGTTTGATTTGTTAAAACAATAAACAAATATTAATAAAAATGTCTAGACTTGATAATTTTTTTGCATTTTTCTGATAGTTACGTGTAATTTGCAACACAATGTCCGACACTACGACTTGTCTTTGCGGCAATTAAAAATTGTAATTAAATCAAAAGACAAGCGTATAATGTCAATTAACGTCGCGACCTTGGTTCGCTATCAATAGATACGTAAGTAGACATTATTTTCGAAATTTTATTATATGTATTATCACTGGATAAGTGAGGTAGGTAAATTTTGAAGTTTAGGAAAAGTGTCTTGATCACGCCACATCCACTTCCAATTTAGTGAAAACTCGACTTTCTAAACCGCTCCGTGTGAAAAAACGCGCAAATTCGAATTAGCCGGCTAGAAAAAATTCCCCCAAATTAAAATTCCAGCAAAGTCGGCCAATAACCGTACTTAGAAATTCCTCCACAACAGGTATGCGGGAAATCCCCCCATATCGCAAATTCCGTTGTGTTCCTCCCGAAAAAATCGACCGTGAGCTTGTTGTTTATACGAGTGACGTCACAAGGATGCAATTATTAATGTCAGTGATTGGGGGAGGGTGCGGGGGGCGGATTTCCGTGCATGCGCTCTTACGCACTCGTATCCCAACAGAGAACGGATTACAGCC
The DNA here is from genome assembly GCA_029207805.1 of Tribolium confusum. NCBI lineage: Eukaryota > Metazoa > Arthropoda > Insecta > Coleoptera > Tenebrionidae > Tribolium > Tribolium confusum. Next base: position 8,623,227 of record JALGAY010000004.1, read on the forward strand.
GACCAAACATCGCGAGATGGAAAAACCGGATTGAGTCCAGCTGATTCCCGGAGCGGCCGAATTGCGCTCCTCTTAGAGAAAACATCTACGCAGTTCGGTGCGAAAACAAAACAACGCTCACCTCGGATCCGGGAGGGTGTATCCTGATGATGACCTCGTCTCTGTCCCAATAATGTTTGCAGACTTCTCCTGTTACTTCCCTGCCGTTGTAGGTGACAAAACATTTTTGTTCCGGGACGAGTTTCAATCCTAGTACTGACTGAAATCCGGGTCCTATTAGGTCCATTTCAAAAAATTCGGCTGAAGTTCGGCCTAAGTTTCCTTGTCGGGAGTCAAAACGTACAGTATAGCGTGTATTAGGGGTGAGATTTATACAGTTGTTGTTTTCAACGAAATTTGCAGGAGTTTTAACCGCTTGAATTACTCCGGAGTAATATTTGCCGTCTTCTCCTGGAGCGCACACACGCGTCCCAATTATAGAACGTTTCGCTAGACGTTTCCCTGTCGACATCTTCAGTACCGTCAATAAAATCTCTTAAAGCCCGGATTTTCACAATACAAAGTCATCAATAAAGTACAACCTTCTGACTAACAATCTTTGTACAGATTCCTGATGATAATTAAAACATTCAACCGAAACTTTTCGTTCTAATTCAATCACTGGAAAATCGTAGTAGTATATGCACATACTCATAATAAAATCAAACGGTGCGATCTAGGCAGCGCCACTGTAAACAGTTGAATGCCGACTGCCGGAGCCGTGCCGGCCGGCTAGCGTAAAACAACAGCTGATCGTGACAGACCCACGTTTCACGTTCTATCTCTATCTGATCCGGCAGGTAGAAGAGTGTGGAGAATGCGCGCCGCGTGGGCTCGCAAGCGCCTGAACATAGCGGCCCGGCCACAGCTGATGATAACAACAAAACCACGTGACGGAGCGTGCACCTCGTCATTGGCCGACCGGTTTGACCTACATACGACTATTGGCTAACTGGAGAGTGGGGGAAAGGTCACGAAGTCCGATCGTTCTAATCCGGTGTCTCACTCTAGCACGGATTCCGGTGCAGCATTTTGGCAAATTTTGGCAAAGGGGTCCATAACGGTGCGTAATACTCGAGCGTAACACTTTGTAACGCTTAACTGTTGTTGCGTCGTCTTTATTTTTACCGCACGTGGAGGAAGCCGGCCGGTGTACACGCGTCTGACGTCACCGAGGTCTTATCGCAATATTCTCTTGCATATGCTAACAATCACTACATGCACCATTAATAATGGAACCACTTCAGATAAATTTAATTGCTTTGCACAATTGCACAGAACAGGTGGATGGATAATTAATAATTTAAGTATTTTTTTGAGTTTCGTCACAAACCAATCAACGTTTTAAACAGATCGCAAATCGTGTGACCTAAAAGGAACTTTCTTATACACGCTTCCAAAAACAGTTATTTTACGGACTTTTTTTGAGTCCGTAAAATAAGTCTTTTTCGGACTGAATCCCAAAAAGTTGTCTTTTGTTTTTTGGGGAGGACAGTCCTACTTTTGTAAGCAATGTCCTCCTCTGGAAAGTGTTCTCCTAATTGTTCTTCTTTTTATTGTTAAAAATATATTGTTAGAAGATGATACATTGATAAAAAATATTCACTTAGTTTATAAGTACTCATTTAAATAATAATTAATTACTATAAGGTTCATTCAACGATTTTTTTTATTTACATTAGGTAATAAAATTAGGTTTTTTTATTGTACATTTATTATTATTATGGTGTATTATTGTTCCAATGAATAAAATAATTTTTTAATGATGTTTCACTGCGTCCTCCTTTTCATTCTAAATAAGTTGGTCATCTTATTATTCCGCAAAATGAAAATGAAATGAAATGAACAATTTTGCGCACCTTCAAAGCAGTTACCTCCAAACGAAATACCCGAGCTTGAGGGTGTCGTTCTTTTAACATTGCAACTACGGTAGTAACAAATACTTTGGTTTCCTTCTCTCCTATTAACTTTCAGCACACCTTTTTCTCCTTTTTCAAGTGATTCTTCTATATATGACTCTGCTGTTGATGATGACCTGGAGTTAGTAATTATTTAGAATAAAAAGACATTGATTTTGTGAAAAACTGACCTCCATCCTTCTAGCCGTTTTAACGAAGTTAAATCAACGTCAGCATTTGCCGCCAGAGTCGCAGAACTTCTTCGAAAGCAGTGTCCTGTATATTCTGTCGAGTTTGCTAGTTTCAGAAATTCAGCAACAATAGAGGGCATTTTCCCAAAAGAATGGATTCCTACACGTTGTACCGTACAATTTCCATTACGATAGGAAATAAAAAAGTAATAGTGCTCAGTTTTTGCTAGCCGTACTCGAACATTATTTCTGGTATACTTCCAGAGGATTAACAGCCTCGCCTTTAACTACCACTGGAAAGACTCTCTTGATGTTGGTTTTCGTATCGGGGATTGTTATAAGAAGACATTCTGTGTCTTTTTGCACAATATCTTGTATTTTTAGTGAATGTAGCTTTTCGCGCCTACACACGCCAATAAGAAGAGCAACCTACAAAATTAAATAAGAAACAAATGAATGTCATTAAAGTATTATTTTAAACTTACTTTTTTTAATAAATATTTCTCGTCATCCGCATTTTTTCCGGATTCTGCATTTTTGTTGACATTATGTAAACAGTCCGATTACTATGATAACATAGGATAAATACGAAGCTTACTAATTTCGAAAAATTAGTAGTTATTTTGCAAACACTCTATTTTAGGTGCTTGTTCCAGAAATAGCTATTTTTTTGCATTATTTATGACCGCTGGACGCGTCAGTTTATTTTCAAAAATGGGTCGTGATCCAGAACCATTTCTTCAAGATGTGTGTTGCAAAATTTTAATCGAAACGGTGCCGCCAACTGTATATTTTCTGTCTCCATTCACTATTTTCCATCAACAGTTATAATTAGAGTAGGCTATGAATTCGGTTTCGCTGTTGGTAACATTGAAAGCACATTGGACTTTTTTTTAATTTAATACGATCTCTAGATTTTCAAAATTATTATTTCCTCATTTTGAAAACATAGAATCAAACCGGCAAGTGACATTTCTTAAATTGAGCTTCAATGTCACCAAGTTAATAACAAAAATCATGGCCTACTCTAATTACATTTTTTATCTTTTTATTCAACCTAATAAATATTTTAAAAATGTGTTACGTATTGTTTTCAAACACTTGTCATCGATGTTTACTCATCTTTACGTATTTATTCATAGAAGTGAACGTAATTTGATGACAACTAAACTATTTAAATAATAAAAATTTATTTACTATAAATAATAAGGTGATGGCTTTGAAAAATTACAAAAAATTAAAAAACACCTTGAAATTTTTATCTAATAAGATAAATTACAAGACAAAGGCTAATTTCAGCATTAATTAATTGTTTACTGATAAACTATAAAAAAATAAAAGTAGTAATAATAATGCTTCCGTTGTAGTACATTTAAAAAACACGTTATTCTACGTTTATTATTAATTAATTGTTAATTTTTGCTATCTTGAGTTGTTACTAATTGAGCAAAAGTCTTAATATTATCTCACACATAACTAAATAATACACTCTTGTATTAAATAATTGCTACTCCATTTGGTCCTTCGAGTCGGATAAGAACTATAGCCTAAAAAAATTGCAAACAACGAATAGCCTGTTTTACGTGTGTTTATACTCGAAACAATCGACGTTCGGTAGTACAACTCCGATAAAAACATTTAAAGCCGTAAAAAAATGTCGCAATAGAACGTCTATACAAAAGAGCGTTACAGTGATCCAACTTTTTATATACTGATTTCAGTTATTGTTTCGAGGTATAATTTTGCGCTTATTGGCAACGTCACGCGCGCTGTCGTCGTCTCTGAGTGACAATTTTTAAATTTACACCAATAAAATATACGAAATTGTGTCTCTGAGTGACGTCACAACATACGACACCATCTACTAAATATAACAATATTGTTTTTGTCATGGAAAATAAAGGAAGTGAAGAAGCATGTCAACGCCAATCTGAAATATACTCAAAATATCTAAAAGTCGGTTCTGTTTTTAAAATCCTTCTATAAACTAAAAAATAGCTAGTGTTTAATTTATGGAGAGTTAAACTATCTGATATTTATGACAGTTCTCTCCGCCAGATGTTTCGCACGCAAATATTGTAAAATACAATTCTTATAGTGATTTACCTTTTCATAAATTAAACAATGGCCATTCTCTGGTCTATAGAATAGTCTTGAAAAGTCAGTTTACTTTTAGATAAGCGATAGCTCCGAGTGTTAGAAGTGCGATATTAAAATAAAATTGAGTTGTTTTATTTGCTTTATGCTGTTTTGGGCTTGTGTACACATTGCTTGGTGTCAGGAGTGACAAGACTGAAAAAGCTTGGACAAAAAATTTAATAATTTATATCTTTACGGGGTTTGACTGCTAAATCAGAGATTAACTATTGAAAAACTCGAGAAAAATGATTAGAAACGTTTAGAAAAAAAAGAAAAACTTGAAAAATGCCGACTGAAAAAAAAGAACAATAAAAGAAGAATTCTATAAAAATTAAAAATATTTTTAAAAAAACTTTAAAATCTCTGACTGAAAAAAGGAACTATCTACTACGAAAATTATTCTGAAAATCCAAAAGAAATGTTTTTAAAAGCTCGAAAAATACGACCAGACGTTAATGATTGAGAAAACCAACCAAATGAAAATGAAAAAGAGAAGAAAAATACCATGTCTAAATAAATATTCTAAAAAATAAAAAAAAATAAAAAACCTACATCCAAAAAAATACTAAAGAACCTAAAAAAAGACAAATAAAAAAAAGAATAACGCGAGTAGAAGAAATCTTCAAGAAATAGGAGAGTTTGAGAAATGTTTTCAATCAGACTTTTTAGAAGTCAAAAAAAATAGAAGAAAAGATTCTAGAAGATTTAAAAAAAGTAGTTAATAAAATACACAGTGACCAACAAATACTCGTTGGGTGGGCAGCACAAAATTTACAATTTTAGCGTTATTTTGGTACTTTAACAATTTGAATCATGGTTTTCAGTTACATTTCTAATAACTAGCTTTATTCCATTAATTTTAGAAAAAATTCTAGCAATTTAATACATTTTAAACCATTTTTTTTAGTAACTTTAGTACCAATCTATTCAGTATTTGTTGGTGACTGTGTACAAGTCAAAAATTATGTAAAAAATAAAACTGGGTGATTGTAAACAATAGGATAAATCACAATAATTTTTAATTTTTGTAATATTTTATTTATAATTTTTAAATTTTAATAATTTTTGTTTTGTTACTTGTAGTCATGCTCAAATCCGCTTTTGTCTCTGGATCTATTTCTGTATCTTTATATATTTCATATTTCTTAATTTTTTATTCTTTATGTTTCTTTATGAATTTTTATATAATTATCTATTTATACATATTTCTATCACCTTTAGGATGTTTTTGGTTAGGTATTCTCTGTTATTTTACGTGTACCATTAATTTTTTTTTTGAATCTTTGTTCTGCTCTTATTTAGTTGCCATTTTAATTTTCTTTTCTTTGCTATCTTTAATTTTTGTTTGTTTGTATATTTTGTACTCTAGGACTGTATTGTAGTAGTTAGGTTCTTTTTCTATTTGACCTTCTCATTACTTATTTGTACTTATTTTTTCACATATTTTGTCTGTCTTATCTACTTTTTTATTTTTTTATGTGGGCGTTTATTATTTTCTTTCTACCATCATCACCACTCTGTTTAGGTGCAGTCAGTTTGCTGTTTATAAGATGTCTTAATTTTTTCTAAATGCTTAAACATTTGTCTTCAGCTTTCAACTTACCTTTCAATATATTTTAATGTTTCTTCTAGTATTTATCTATTTTTAGGCTGTCGTTTTATATTTTATCTATTTTTTCTAGTTTTATTATTACTAGATAATTGGTGTGTTGGTTACTTTTTATTTCTAATTTTTTTTACAGTTTTAACATGCTTTCGTTTGTTTATGTATATTTGTGCGCTTGCATTTTCTGTTTGCTATAACTTTTTTTTTCTATTATTGTTTTAGATCTTTTCTTCTTCTTCTCTGAACTATATATTTTTTTATACCTCTATGCTTAATTGCTTTCAATTTGTCTCTTTAAATTACACATTACTAAATATTACAGTTTTTTTATTATACCTATTTGTTTTTTTATCTCTTTGAAAAACTTGTCTTTTTTTTCCTTTTTTATTTTAGCCATGTGGCGTTATTATTGCTTATGTTTTGTAGTTTCTTAGTTTGACAGTCTCTGGCTTGTGAATTCTAATTGCATTACATTTATCAATTTATTAGGAATCATTAGATATTAATTATTATATTAGTTTAACACCTATCTTAGGTTTTCTATTTTTTATTTACTTCCTACCAAATTATTCAGTATTCTTTATATATTTTCTTAATTTTTTCTTTTTTATCATTTCTTCTATTTTGTTGACTTTCGTTTTTTCAACAATCAAATTTTGTTTGACAATTAGGCACAAATTAAAATTAACTTTCAACGCTGCCAGGACTGATTGGTGGTTTGGTCAATATTAATTTTTTTTGAAAATGTAAAAAAATTATAATTTTGTTGTTTTTTGGAAATTTTTAAGTTTCGCTTTTGCATAATTACGAAAAATAAAGCAAAATGATTTACTTCAAGGCTAATAGGTGCTACTAGTATTCAGTGCCGGTTTTTCGAGTGATGAAGCAAAATTCAACTCAGGGCGTTTTCGTTTGCATAAATGATTTTCTTCAATTAAGATGAATTAATAATGGGTCATGATCTGGTCCATGCGAGTGGGTTTAGTCAGTTTGGGTGGACCAGGATGTTGTTATCTATTGTGTATAACGTCCTTGCAGCTCGACCTTACTTTTGTCATTGCAAATTCGTAAAAGATCATGAAATGGTGAGAGTCTTCAGGGTTATGAGAAAAAAAATTCGCGAAAGTGTTTGATAAGGAACTTGTTTTACGTATGGAAATTCTCGATGACATTTTAGAACGGTTTCAGAATCGATATAACAGATCGGGTTGGTGGACAACTTGTTCCGAAATTAAAATCAACTCTTTGTTAACTCAGATAATTGAAATTTATTACTCGAGACTAGTAGATAAATATCTCAGAGAGATATTTAGAGCTTGTAAAAATTTGTTTTATACTTCGATATAAATTATATAAAGTTCACTTAGTGAAATTCTTTACTACAAAAAGTAGTTCTAGGTTAAGTTACGTTATCTATTTATTTGTTAAATGACGACATTGTTTTAAACCCATCCTAGAAAAATACAAATAACTTTATCAACCTTGTCCTAGCCCCCATAAGGTAGATTCATAAATTATCAATTTTAGAGGACATTCCAATGCTTTCTTATTTCAAAAAAATAACTCAATACTATGTATTTATTTACAATCTGTTATTTCACATCTGTTTGATGTTTATCTCGGAATTTCTGTTTTGCTTCTGTTTATTATTCCTTAATGTTATTCCCAATTATCTGATTAATTATATTTTTGTTTTTTTGCGTATTTCTCAATCTTATTTATTAATGAACAATAATTCCTCTAATCTCGCATAATTTATTTTTTTTGTTTTGTTTGTTTCAATGTACTAGTCCTTGAACACCTAAAAATTCACAACAACAAGAATTGTTATCATTTCTATCACTTTAGGGACCTTCCAGCAACCACAAAATGCACTCTTATCACAATTGTTTTGATTGGGGCCAACCACGAAACGTGATTTTGGTGTTTTTGAACCCGGTATTGTATTTAAATAACAAATCGGAAAAAGGTGAAAGATCAAATTTTGCTAAAAACTGTGAAAGTCGATTAATTTTGAGCAATTGCGGAAAAAGGTAAACGACTGGAAGATACAATTTGGCAAAAAATATAAAAGTCTACTATTTTTGAGCTATTTTGGAAAAAGGTCAAAGACTGGAAGATCAAAACTTGACAAAAACTTTCAAAGTTGACTATTTTTGAGTAATTTCTGAAGCTGTGAAAAAATTAGAAAATCAAAATTTCCAAAAAATGGTGAAAATTGACTATTATGAAGTAGAACCTTTTAAGAATTCCAATTTTTTAGTGAAAGTGGGCTATTTTTAGGCATTTTCAAAAAAAGGTGAAAGACTGAAAAATCAAAATTTGACAAAACCTGTAAAAACCGACTATTTTTAAGCAATTTCGGAAGAAGACCAAAGACTGGATGATCAAAACTTGGCAGAAGCTGTAAAGCATTTTTGAGCAATTTTAAAATAAAATGGAAGATTGGATGATCTAAATTTGCGAAAAACTGTAAAAATCGACTATTTTTGAGCACATTTTAACAATTTTAATTTTTTAGTTAAAGTCGACTATTTTTGGTCATTTTTTTAAAAAAAATAAAAGGCTGGAAGAACAAAATTTAGCAAAGACTGTAAAAGTTTCTCATTCAAAGTTTCTATTCTTCAGTAACTTCGGAAAAAGGTTAGAAACGGGAAGATCAAAATTTGCGAAGTACTGTGAAAATCGTCTATTTTTGACCAGCTTTTGACAATTCCAATTTTTTAGTTAAAGACAACTATTTTTGACCACTTTCAGAATAAGGTAAAAGACTGGAAGATTAAAATGTAGCAAAAACTGTAAACGCCGACTATTTTTGAGCAATTTCGGAAGAAGGTAAAAGAATGAAAGATCAAAATTTGCGAAAAATTGGAAATAACCACAATTATTAAGCACCTTTAGACGATTTTAATTTTTTAGTAAATGTTGACTATTTTTGAGCACTTTCAAAGAAAGATAAAAGACTGTAAAATATAAATTTAACAAAAACTTTGAAAGTCGACTATTTTTGAGCAATCTTGTAAGCGGTGAAACACTAGGATAAAAGAGCAACGGTGTTCCAATTAAACAACAATGTCTATAAACTGTATACCGGTTTCGGGGTTTTTGCCCCTCATCAGTACAGTGTATCTCGGAGCGTTGTGCTCGATTGGAACGGGTGGGAGAACTCGCTTATATCAACATTATTATACCAACTCTCGCACCTTCCAGCACTCTTTGTTAGATGGCACACCGTGTCTGTCTATACGACTACTAGCCGAACTTCGCTTGATATAAGCACACAGTGTAACAGAACTAGCAGGGACATAAACAGAATAAACACCGACTATTTTTGAGCAATTTTGAAAGAAGACGAAAGACTGAATGACCAAAACTTGGCAGAAACTGTAAAAGTTAACTATTTTTGAGTAATTTCAAAATAAGATGAAAGATTACATAATCAAAATTTGCGAAAAGCTATAAAAATCGTCTATTTTTGACCACGTTTTAACAATTCCAATTTTTTAGTTAAAGACAACTATTTTTGACCACTTTCAGAATAAGGTGAAAGACTGGAAGATTAAAATTTAGAAAAATCTGTAAACGTCGACTATTTTTGAGCGATTTCGGAAGAAGGTCTAGGATGGAAGATCAAAAATTGCGAGAAAAACTGTAAAAAGCCACTGTTATTGAGCACCTTTTAACAATTTTAATTTTTTAGTAAACGTTGACTGTTTTTGAACACTTTCTGAGAAAAGTAAAAGACTGAAAAATAAAAATTTGACAAAAACTTTTAGAGTCGACTATTTTTGAGCAATAGCGAAAGCAGTAAAAGTCTAGAAGATCAAAAATTGCAAAAATGGTGAAAAACGACTATTTTTAAGTATTTTTTAAAAATCTCAATTTTTTTGTAAAAGTGGACTATTTTTAGGCATTTTTAGAAGAAGGTGAAAAACTGAAAAATTAAAATTTAACAAAAACTGTAAAAACCGACTATTTTTGAGCATTTTTGGAAGAAGGTAAAAGAGTGGAAGATTAAAACTTTACAGAAACTTAATAGTCGACTATTTTTGAGTACATTTTGACAATTTTAATTTTTAGTTAATGTCGATTATTTTTGAGTAATTTCGGAAGATGGTAAAAGACTGGAAGATCAAAAATTGCGAAAAACAGTAAAAAGCCACCATTATTGAGCACCTTTTGACAATTTTAATTTTTTAGTTAAAGTCGACTATTTTTGAGCAATCTCGAAAGCAGTGAAATAGTAGATCAAAATTTGCAAAAACTGAAAACCGTTTATTTTTAAGTACCTTTTGAAAATTCCATATTTTTTTTTTGTAAAAGTGAACTACCTATTTTAAAGCATTTTCAGAAGAAGATGAAAAACTGAAAAATTAAAATTTGACAAAAACTGTAAAAACCGACTATTTTTGAGCATTTTTGGAAGAAGATGCAAGACTGGTAGATTAAAACTTTACAGAAACTTAAATGTCAACTATTTTTCAGCAATTTAGAAATAAGATGAAAGACTGGAAGATCAAAATTTGCGAAAAACTGTGAAGATCGACTATTTTTAAGCACATTTTGACAATTTTAATTTTCTAGTTAAAGTCGACTATTTTTGGGCCCTTTCTGAGAAAGGTAAAAGACTGAAAAATAAAAATTTAACAAAAACTTTGAAAGTCGACTATTTTTGAGCAATCTCGAAAGCAGTAAAAGTCTAGAAGATCAAAAATTGCAAAAAATGGTAGAAATCAAGTATTTTTAAGTATCTCTTAAAAATCTTAATTTCTTTGAAAAAGTGGACTATTTTTAGGCATCTTCAGAAGAAGGTAAAGACTGAAAAATTATAATTTGTCAAAAACTGTAAAAACCGACTATACAGAAACTTTACAGAAACTTAATAGTCGACTATTTTTGAGGACATCTTGACAATTTTTATTTTTAGTTAATGTCGACCATTTTTTGGCATTTTCGAAAGGAAATGAAAGACTGGAAGACCAAAATTTGGCAAAAATTGAAAAAATAGACAATTTTTGAGTAACTTCGGAAAAAAGTCAAAAACTGGAACATCAAAATTTGGAAAAAAATGTAAAAATCGTTTATTTTTGACCAGCTTTTGACAATTCCAGTTTTTTAGTTAAAGGCTAAACCCGGATCACTTTTGTAATATTAAACAACAGTGCATCAACTCAAAATTTTGGCTTTGTGAATTATGTTTTTTATCGCAAATTCGGGCTTTCAAAATGTAGGCCATGTTATATGACAATGTCACGTTGACGTTGTCATATAACATAATTCACAAAGCCAAAATTTGGGGTTGATGCGCTGTTGTTTAACATTACAAAAGTAATCCGAGTATTTTTTAGAATAAGGTCAAGACTGGAAGATTAAAATTTAGCAAAAACTGTAAACGTCGATTATTTTTGAGTAATTTCGGAAAAAGATGAGAGACTGGAAGATTAAAATTTGCTAAAAACTGTAAAAAGTTACTATTATTTAGCACCTTTTGACAATTTTAATTTTTTAGTGAATGCTGACTATTTTTGGTCACTTTCTAAGAAATGTAATAGACTGAAAAATAAAAATTTGACAAAAACTTTAAAAGTCGACTATTTTTGAGCAATCTCGAAAGCAGTGAAAGACCAGAAGATTAAAATTTGCAAAAATGGGAGAAAATCGAGTATTTTTAAGTACCTTTTGAGAATTTTTTAGTAAAAGTGGACTATTTTTAGGCATTTTCAGAAGAAGGTAAAAAACTAAAAGATCAAAATTTTTTGAGTAATTTCGGAAGAAGACGAAAGACTGAATGATCAAAACTTGACAGAAACTGTAAAAGTCGAGTATTTTTGAGAAATTTTGAAATAACAAGTGTTCTTTAAAAAAAGTTGTCAAGTGTGCTTTAAAAAAAATCAGAAACATTTTGAAGTATATCTTAATTTAATTCTGCTGCCGTACCGTCAGTTACGACGACAAATCACGACTGCGCGCGCACTGTGAAGCTGTGTATCAAGTTCCGACATTTTTTTTCGCTACATTTTCTTTTATAAAAATCTCACAGCACACTTGACAACTTTTTTTTAAATGAAAAGTTGTTATGATAAAATATTGGAAGATCAAAATTTGCAAAAAACTGTAAAAATCGACTATTTTTAAGAACATTTTAACAATTTTAATTTTTTAGTTAAATTCGACTATTTTTGGGCATTTTCGAAAGAAAATGAAAGATTGGAACATTAGAATTTGGCAATAATTGTAAAAATCGACTATTTTTGAATAACTTCGGTAAAAGGTTAGAAACTGGAAGATCAAAATTTGCGAAAAACTGTAAAAAACAATATTATTGAGCTCCTTTTTGTCAATTTTAATTATTTAGTGAAACTCGACTATTTTTGGACACTTTCGGAAATAGATAAAAGACTGGAAGATAAAACTTTGACAAAACCTTTAAAAGTTCATTATTTTTGAGTAATCTCCGAAGCAGTTTAAATCTAGAAGATCAAAATTTGCAGAAAATGATAAAACTCGAGTATTTTAGAGTATTTACTAGAGTATTTTACCCTTTGAGAATTCCAATTTTTTTTGTAAAAGTGAACTATTTTAAAGCATTTTCAGAAGAAGGTGAAAGACTAAAAAATTAAAATTTGACAAGAACTGTAAAAACCGACTATTTTTGAACATTTTTGAAAAAAGATAAAAGACTGGAAGATTAAAACTTTACAGAAACTTAACAGTCGACTATTTTTGAGCACATTTTAACAATTTTAATTTTTTAGTAAAAGTCGTCTATTTTTAAGTACTTTCGGAAAGTGAAAGATTGGAAGATCAAAATTTGCCAATAATTGTAAAAGTCTTTTATTTTTGAGCAATTTCAGTAGAAGGTAAAGCGCTGGACGATCAAAATTTGCCAAAAATTGTGAAATCGACTATTTCTGAGCACTTTTTGATAATTCCAATTTTTAGTGAAAGTCGATAATTTTTAGGCACTTTCAGAAGAAGGTAAAAGACTGGAAAATCAAAATTTCACAAAACTATAAAAGTCAAGTATTTTTGAATAATTTCGAAAAAAGTTGAAACACTAAAAAATCAAAATTATCTAAAAACAGTGGCAATGGACAATTTTTGAGCAATTTTAGACAATTTCAATTTTTTAGTGAAAGTCGACCATTTTTGTTAAAAGGTAAAAAACTTAAAATTAAAATTTGTAAAAAACTTTTTTGAGCACCTTTTGACAATTTCGATATTCTAGTGAAAGTGAAATAGACCCGGAAATGTTATTTTTCGTTTCTAATTATTTGTTGTGTCCGGTCATTGAAGTGTGATGGAATTCTTGTAAAGAAAGTCTACTGGTATAGATATTTGGCAAGAAATGTCCGAAAAAGCGCATGTTATGGTCCATAATCTCGATAATTGCAATTACTTAATTGGCATTAAGCCAAAACCTGTTGATTTTGCAACGAATATAGGACGACCTATAAAAATGTGCGCGTTTTGCATAATCGCTCAGAAATGGGCCGTTTCGTAACGCAAATAATGCACTTTGCAGTTTCGACAGCCGATTCTGCAGATGAAAGTAATATTTTATAATACGAAGAGAACGCATTAGAATCGCCGTCACCTTGCCAATTATGCACGGAATTTCATAAGTGTGTCGAATTGAAATTCAGTTTCTAAAAGGTAAACTTGCGCATTCTTCTTTTGCCGAAAATCAAACGTGCTTTCAACAGACCTTGAGCCTTCGGCTGTCACACGTAATTAAAATTGTTCGAGTGCTTAATGATTCTTTATCTCTTATCAGCTTTTAATTTTCGACGAGAATGATCATCGTAATGATAATGAGGGAAATTTCAGAATTCTATTTATACATTCACAAACTGGCATTTCTCTGAATTTCGTTTTATCAAAGCCGGAAAGTATTGTTTATCACAAATTCATCAATAAATTTATACATTTCTAAATTCAGTTATCGAATGCAAACGGTGCAATAATTTTGGCCAGTTTTGCAAATTAAAGATATGAATTGAGAGATAATAAACACTTATAAGCGCATTAACCCAAAATGATTTATAATAAAGATGGAATTTTATTTACTTACTTCAATTTTATTGTTTCATGACTTATTATATATTTTTCTATTGTTGTAAAATTTTTTTTCTTATTTTATCTTGTTCCTGTTTTGATAGCTTGTTGTTAAGTGTAATTAATTAATTAAATATTTTAAGAAACTGTTTCCTTCCTACTTTCTTCTTTCTCATTTAATACTTCAGACTAGGACTGGGCGATACCTGTTTTTAGGTATCGGGTATCGATACCTGCAAAGTATCGATACTTGCCAAAGTATCGTAAGTATCGAAGTATCGGAAGTATCGAGGTATCGGAGGTATTGCGGTATCGGGAAGTATCGAGGTATCGGAGGTATCGCGGTATCGAGGTATCGGAGGTATCGAGGTATCAAAAGTATCGCGGTATCGAGGTTTCGAAAGTTTCGGGTGGCGATAAATAAATATCGCATCAAATAGCTTGTGAATTTGTTTGTTTTCATCAAAATAGCTTGTGTTTCCAACATCCAAAGCACTCTGAATAGGATATTCGTTTATAAACCACTCTTTATCAACGTATCGCAGGTATCGAAGTATCGGAGATATTGGAAGTATCGGAGGTATCGGGGTATCGGGTAAAATTATAATAGAACTTGTTATAATCGAAAATAAGCCAGTTTTAAAGAACGTAAAGTAAGGTGTAAATAACAATTCAAAATCATGTTACTGCAAAGAGCTCGCTAGCGCTAAAATAGATATGCATTTTTTAGAAATAAATATTAAATTTGCTATTTTTATTACTACTACTATTGAATTTTGACTAAAGTTGTAAATCTTCTAACAATGGTGCTTGTGACAGTAGAAATTAAATTAGAAATTCCTGTGTTTAAAAAATGTGTTGTCTAGTTTTGTTTGTCTTGAGCAGCATTATTATAAAATTTACAAATAGGGTATTAGACAACTTTGTAAATTTTAAATTTTGCGCTGCAGTTAGCTAAAATACTTAGTCACGTGATAAGTATTTAACCAATAGAAAGCGGTGTAATACATAGTGTCCTGACGTCACTATGCACTACACTCTTATGACGTTTCAGTTCACGTGACTAACACCTGTTAAAACTGCACTTTGTTTAACAAAATTAAAATATTTCTAGTTGTTTTTACGCAAATAACGGTACTTATTTACCTTTATTAACCTTTAAGCTGCGTTTTCAACTAAATTTTAATCAAAAATGGAGATCAATCAAATACCATATTCAGTCAAAATTCAAAATTTTGCCAAGTTTAGTATATCTACTGTGTATAATTAAAAACTTTTTTCTCCTAGATTTTATTTTATGTCGACACTAAAATTTATATTGGGATTGTTGATAAGATAATAATCTTATCTACATTAACAAAAGTATTGTTACTGTACTATTAAATACATACACAATGGTTGTAGGTAGCTTTTTTTACAAAGCTTACTTTGGTTTTTTTAAAATTTGCTAAAAATTTTATTATTTTTCAAAAAGAAATTCAGTTGCTCAAAACCCCAAAACATATATATATTGTGACATTTAAACGACCAAAATTTTTTTGTTCCTACTGTATTGTTGCAAACACCAAAAAGTCAATGTTTATAACGTTCAAACGTCAATGTTTATAACGCAATATACATTACTCAACATTTGAAATAAAATAAATATAAATGTCTCTGAAATAACGCGTTTTAAATTTAAATCTCCCTCGATTAGCAACAGTAGAGTAAGAAATCCTGAATTGGCAACTCTGCCTCATTTCTCTACTTAAAATGGGCGTAGTCTAAGACAAACTGCAATCGGTGCTACGCAACCAGTTTTACCATATCATATTAACTGTATGCATTAGAATAAGAGGCATGAAAAAGAATAGCTATATTTGCAGTCTGGCGTTGATTGGCTAAAACAGTGATGCGGCTACCGTGATAGTGTGTAAAAGTGTCTACGTTATCATGACTTTGCTGGTTCATTTAAAAGTGGCATATTTTATGGGTTGAAAAACAAAGATGATAAAAAAATCTCAAAGAGGAAACAAATGATAAAAAAATTTTAAGTAGGAAATTATTAAAACTAAGTTATTTAATAATAAACATTGGTGTTATTCAAAACAACCAATTTGTCAAAATTTTATGTACCAAATATTCTCTTTATTACAGTTTTTAGATGTTTTGTTTAGTTTTCTAATGTAGTTGATGTAGTTGAAACACCAGGAGGTAAATTATTCCTGTGTCAATGCGTTTTTTAACAAAAGTTCTTGCTACTAGCTTTAAAATGATTTTGTTGACTAAAAAATAATTCCATATTTTTCTTAATAAGTGTCACATTTTTTAAAAGAGATTTTTTCTTTTTAGCCTTTACAAATTTTAACAAAGTAAACACCTTTTGCTCACATTTCTATGTAAAATCTTTTAAAATTGTGATTATACCTTATTTGAATATATAACTAGCATTGTTTGTGGACACGGTTTAGAAAAATTTTATCTGGTCCTCCTTGTAATAAACTAATTAGAAAATGCCATATCAAAATGTTACTTGTACTTATTAAATTATTTGTTTTAATTTGCCTATCTATCGTACTTTATGATGTATATAATTTTTGTCTTTGTATATTTTGTTTTGTTTTTGGTATTATCAATAACTAATTTACTTTTAATTTGTTTATTTTACCATTTATGAAGAATTTAGTGTAAGAAACAAACAAATAAATGTTTTTTTACATTATACATAGTATTATTGTATATTGAGCTCTAATTCAGTCATATTTCAATAAACTTCGCCGCCATCTTGTTAAACACAACGTGTAGGGCACCAGAAACAATTACGACTTTCGGCCATTTTGTGCGAATTTGAATTTAGCATGTAATTTTAGTAAGAAGAGCCGTTTTAGTTCACTTCGTTTCTTTAGAAAATTTTCCTTTTTTATTTCTTCTAGAAATATTTTTTTTAGTTGAAACGACATCCATGATAAAATTGATGAATTTAGATTTAACAGGATCCTGATAAGCGTTATTTAACGTGATTTAACAGACTGATAAACGTTAGATTTTTTCGCCCTAATCCTGTTAAATCTAAGTTTATCATCTTTTTTTAGCTTTTGGAATTTTTTTTTTAATTAAACAGTAGGTATTTAACTATTTGTCTTCCAATAAATTTACCTAATTTGTTCAGATCAGTTATATGTTATAAGACAAAAAACGAGTGAAACAAAGAAACAAAAAGCGTAGAGATGACAAAATTAGGTAGCTATATTTTTAACCGAAATTCTTCTGCTTTAACTCCGCTCTTTATCATAATGCAATTACAATATTTCCAAGCATGTTGTATTTAGATCAAGTGAGTCATACGTATTTAAACCAACGGCTTCTTCTTATTTTTTAACTCTTTTTCTGCAAGTCATGCATTTATTGTACTAGGACATGGTTCTTTTCACTCTCAAAAATCATTTTAAAACAACAAATTTAGTGTAGCTGAGAAAATTGCTTTATTATCGTTTTCTTTGTTTTATTCTATGGTCTTTAAAAGGTGATATGACACGTCATAAACAATATAAAACAATGGAATTCAAAGTTCACATACGGATGTGTTGAGTAGGTTGTGTTCATTGTTTTAATAAAAAATCTTTCTTTCATTCTTTTCAATTATTGTTCTCTTCAAAAAGTGAACACTTCTTAAGTTCTCAATTCTGTTGTCAAAGAGATGTCATGTCTTAAATTGTCAGCTACTTATGTTTAGAAAATTTATTGCATAATCGTCTATCATAAATTTTGAAAATACCAAAAAAAATTTTTTTTAATATTTAAAAAAAGGTTTTTACTTCAAGTAGCAATATTAGTAATTCCCAGAAGTTGCCTTTGTTGGCTGGAACTTTATCAGAGTATCTATAGATAACACAAAATAAAATAATCAATTAGTCAGGCAATTTCGTCTTTTACTGCCGGTATAATACCAATTAAAGAGAGAATAAAATGGCAAGATGCAAGAAGTAATAATTGCAATTTAATGATCTCGACAGTTATAAAATTGCCATAAATGTTAATTATTTATTTTACTAAACAATGCGCAACAAGTTGATAACAGAGATAAATGTATAATAAGTAGTTTAAATAAAAAGAATTTTTTTAAAAAATACCTAATTCGTTTAAAAAATTCTAATGCATCACGTCACGTGCCAATTAAATCTCCTTTGGAAACCTGTTTGGACTTAGCTGTGTCCTCGATAATAAATTTCCCAAATTCACAGTTACACCACTCCCTTGTTATGATTGTCAAAAAAGTGGCTACTGCTGATCACGGCACCATCATCACGCCAATGACCGCTTTGGGTCACCGGAAGCCCTCCTGAAACATGAAATAAAACGCTCCAAGATAGATCATTCATTTATTGTCTTGCCCATGGGCTTGGATAAAATGGATACATCAGTCAAGAGTGAACATATCAAGACGGACATACAGTGGACGCTTCTGACACTTCCAGTGATATGCGCAAATTGTCATTAAGGACCGTACACTAATATACAGTTCAGTAGCCGAAGTGTCTCAAGCGCACGAAAATACAGATTTTTCTTCTCGTCTTCATAACCCTCAAGGTCCGGTACAAACAGTTAATACAAAATCGGTATTTACATACGAGCGAACCAGCCGGCCGCTTTACTAGCCGTAGATTAGTCCAATTGATGCAATTTACACGTGACCTTTTTTTGAAAAGTGACTCGAGAGGCTCGGCTGGCTCCTGCAAACAGTTACTATTTTTATAAAGGCGCATATCTACACAATTTTTTTTACGGAGGGGATGATTAAACAGGGTAATACACTGTTGACGGACCTTGGAACAGTATAGGGATTTTTACATGATCCATGAAGTGGGTGTCTTATTTTATTAAAGAACAGCGTAGAAAAACTAACTATTGATATTTTTTTTTATAATAAATCAACCATCTGAACTGTATGCAGTGTATTACAATTTAGATTTAAACAAAGTCAAAATTATATACAATAAGTTATGGTTATAGTTACTTTTTTAGTTTAGGTTTTTTTTTTGGAAAAATCTTGTTACGTATTATGATGTTAGTTTGGGTTTCAAGCAGATTAAAGCTTTACTATGATGTATAGAAGCATTATTCGGATTGTTTTTTTTATTAAACAATTTAAAAAACAATTTTTAATACACCGCCTCCAAAAAAAATAACTAAATTTCCTGTTAAAACATCTCAGTTGCCTTGACAGTCGGTGTATTAAAAAAAAAGCCAACAATCGGCTCTGAAAAAACGTTAGAATGCGGGAAATTTCGATTACATTACAGTTTTCGATGTTATTTTTGAATATTATACACAACGAAACGGAAAAGTGGCGACACCTGTGCTTCAGAACGGAGATTATTTTATCGAAGCGGGAAATTCAAACAGCCAACATAAAATCTTCAAGTATATCACATGCAATTCAACAATCAAGAATAAATTATATGTTACAATTAAACGTTCATATACAGTTCTACAATGTCATTATCATAATTTACATAGTTCATTAACACGACCTAATTTCATGTCATTACTTAAGTTTCAAGTAAAAAAGCAATTTATCAATTCCAATGAAGCATTTTTGTTTGAAAAGGACGTCCCAGAAAAATACAATTCAGTATTTTCAGTGGATCGTTGTCATCACGCGTATGAATCTATAGGGTGGTAGTTTTTTGGGCCGCCCTATACGTCATATAACAAATATTTTAGATATGATATTTTATGTGATACTATATTATATGTGTGCGTGATATCTACACTTATATATTCTTTTTTTTTCACTTCATTTACACTATATGTATCTATTTTAAATCTGCTACTAATGTCATCTAATTTGTTTCGCACCGTTTTCTTTAGGTTATAATACTCTGATAAGTACAAGATTATTTATATTAAAAGCAAAATATTCGCCGGAAATGCATATAGTCTCATGTATATTTTTTTTATAAACAAAATTTCGCACT
Organism: Tribolium confusum; assembly: GCA_029207805.1. Lineage (NCBI taxonomy): Eukaryota > Metazoa > Arthropoda > Insecta > Coleoptera > Tenebrionidae > Tribolium > Tribolium confusum. Next base: position 8,643,115 of record JALGAY010000004.1, read on the forward strand.
ACCGGCGAATATTACATTTTTCTTCTTTTGTCTCGTCGATTGTTGCCTCCAGCCAATCAGGAAACCGTTTTCACTGTAAAAATTAAACCAAACTTAATACAAAAACACAAAAAAGTGATTAAAAGTGTGTGCTATAAAAGGTGATCGAGCTAGACTCGTACCTAAGTGAAGTGGAAGAATTACGTTGGCAGCAATGCGTAGACTACGAGGATCGATGACATATGAGGAAACAAGTGAAAAGTGTGTGATAAAAGAGAAAATATACAGTGAAAGAATGGAATGTGTTACAACTTGAGGGAATCTAAGCTAGCCATGGAGCTGCGTCGAGAAAGACCGAGCGAAGGAGGTCCACTAACCAGGGATGTCGTGCCGAATAATTTATACCAGCCGATGACAATGTTGCTCAAATTGAGATCGTCGAGCATGATTTGAGCCACTCCCATGAACACCTTTTTGCCTTCGATGCGTCCATAGTCACCCCAGACCGTCACCTAGAATTTTTCTCTCTCAAAGCACTGTTACACTTTATGCTTTTGGATGAGGGAATTTGACTTAAACTATAAATTATTTTAAGAATAGGATTACTTAGAGTAATAACTGCTTTATAATATATGGCAGTCTCGAGGCGGCCCATAGTGGGGCAGAAGCGGAAAAAATCCAGTAAATCTAAAATTTGTATTGTGCTTCATTTCTTGTTATTTTGTATAATTTGATAGTTGAAGAATAAAAACGGTTAATCTAAAAAACAAAAGCAATAAAAGAAAATTGCATATTATACATCTTAAACACAAAATTCTTTTTAATAATGTCTGTATTTGCGTCCATGGAGTTGGTATAGTTGTGTAATTAGCAGGAACTTGGACTTGGAATTAAATAAAAAACTTGGTTTACCTGGCTTACGTTTCGGCTTTATTTTTTTAAGCCTTTATCAAAGCTAGTAACCTTACATATAGATTTTCACTCTTACAAGAAACAGAGAGATCCAGGTCGACCGGGATGCTTTGGTGGTGTAGATAAAAATGTGGCAAAAAAAAAAGAAGAAAGATCTAGATAACGACGATTGGCAGAAGAGGAAAAGATTGCAAGACAAAGAGAATCACTAGCTGTTGCATCTACTTCCTCCACAAATAACTTAGAAAGTCTAGAAGATTTAGACGATGAACAGATCTTAAATTCTGAACTCATGCCGGACTTTCCCTGCCATAAACTAAGTTCAAAAAGAGGTAGAAAGTATGTCATTACACGTAAACTAGTTGCAGCTTTAGATCGATGCCAGTTAAGCATTAGAGACTCCGTTTACATTTTCAATGCGGTGTTAGAAGAGCTTGGTCTGAGCAGAGATGATTTTCTTATAAACAAATCATCGATTCAGCGAATTCGTACTAAAACTAGAAAATCAAGGGCAGAAGCAATTAAATCTGACTTCCAAAACAATGTACCCAACGTAGTTACAGTCCCTTGGGATGGAAAACTCTTACCCGGGTTGGATGTTCGATGTTCAAAAGAAGAAAGCTTGCTAGTTATTGCTTCGTTTGACGATAGAGAACAGCTTCTTGCAGTGCCGAAAATAGAACGTTCTTCTGGAAAACATTAAGCTAAGGCTGTCTCAACAGCTCTGTTTGACTGGAATCTTCTTGATAAAGTACAAATAATGTGCTGCAACACAACAGCTTCCAATACTGGTCGTTTCAATGGAGCTTGTGCCATTTTGGACCAAACTTTAGGATGAGAATTGCTGCTTTTCGCCTGTCGTCATCATGTTTATGAATTGGTCTTAAAAGCTGTTTTTGAAACCAAAATAAAGCAAATTGCTAGTTACCCAGATATTCCGCTGTTGAAAAAGTTCAGAGAAAATTGGAAAAACATCGATTCTAGTAACATTGAACCATGTCTTAATTTCGTAAAAGGACGTGTTGCCGAGACAGACATTCAAGCTTTGTTAATGATTTATTTGGCAAAATTAGACAAAGGTTTTGTAAGAGATGACTACCGCAAATTGGTCGAACTGTGCGTAATATTTTTTGAAGGAAACACAAAAAAAAACTAAACTAAGTCTCCCTGGAGCTATGTATCAAGCACGCTGGATGGCAAGAGCAATCTATTTTTTAAAAATTTGTTTACTTCAGTCACAATTCAGAATAAATGCGAAGGACATAAAAGCTCTACAAGATGTTTGCTTATTTATCGTGATGTTGTATGTTAAACCGTGGCTCAAATGCACAATGGTGACGAAAGCACCTAAACAAGATTTGTGCTTCTTGAAGATGTTAAGAGAGTACGAAAAAATTGATGCAACAATTTCTAAAGCCTCTATAAGTAAGTTTAGCCATCATTTGTAGTATTTATGTGAAGAGACAGTCATTCTTTCACTGTTTGATGATGAAGTTGATAATCAAACTAAGCAGAAAATGATTGCCGACTTCAACAGGGACAAAATCTCAGATTTTAGCAAACGCTATGACCCGTCGGAGGAAGAATTGTCTCAAAAGTTGTTTGGTAAGTTAAATTTTTGTGATATTTTTAATTGATTTTTTTGTTATTTATCTTATTTTTCTTTTTTTTTTCAGATAAAATACTTGATGATTTTGTATCAGAAAAGAGCAAACAATTTCTATCACGACTGCAGATCGATGACAGTTCTTATCTTCTTGGAACAATAATGCTGCTGCTGCAGCAGCAAAGAAGAAATGCTACCCCGAAAATTTCAAAATAACAGACATGTCCGGAGAAACCACACGGTCGAAAGAATACTTAAAACAAAAAATAAAAACAAACTGAAGAAACTAAATGGTCAAGAACTTGTGTTAACATCAAAATGGGGGTTTGATGGAGCTTTCAGGCCCAATGAATTTGCTAAGCGTTATTCGACGAATGACAAAAACAAATCTGATTCCAATTTATTTATGACTTCCATGGTCTCTATAAGACTGACCTATAATGATAATGACCAAGTTGAAGTAAGTTGGAAAAATTCTCGGCTTTCGTCTACGCGATATTGTAGAGCGATCCGTTTTCGGTATGAAAAAGAAACTTTTGAGTTAGCTCGAGCAGAAAAAGAAGTTGTTGAAAATGAGTATAAAAACTTGCAAATAACAAAATTAAACTTTGGTGTAATAACAGTAGATGTTAAACATGATCTGATTTTTACCATGTTAGACGGGAAAGTAGCTCAAGCTGTAACAGGAACTATATCTTCAAGCAACTGTTTTGTTTGTAAAGCTCGTCCTTCAGAAAATAACGATCTATCTAAAGTTCAATGTAGACCATCAAATGAAGAAGCTCTTTAACTAGGTTTATCACCGCTGCATGCATGTATCAAATGTATGGAATATATTCTTCATCTTGCGTACAATCTGAGTTTCAAAAGTTGGCGAACGTCAAAAGATTAAATCTTCCGATTAAAGAAGCAGAAAAAAAAAACGTATTCAGCAAGAATTTGTTCAGAAACTAGGAATCCGCGTTGATTTAGTAAAACAAGGATATGGCTCGTCAAATACTAGAAATATCTCTAGGAGGTTTTTTAGTGACCCAGCTCTGACCTCCCAAATCACCAAAATTAAAAAAGATTTAATTCGTAGATTTTCGGTTATTCTTGAAGTGATAAATAGCATTGAGGTAATAATAAGACTGGAGTGAGGGTAGACAAAGAAGTATGGTGACAACATATTGGTAGGCAAAACATTAAAAGTGGTGTATTTACCGTGTTAAAGGTGGTATTTGCATTTAAACAAGTGTTAAAATCGCTAGTGTTATAACACAAGTTTATAAGAAGTCACAAGTGTTATAAGAAGCGTTTTAAACAATTAGATAATTTGATTTCAGATAAATTAACTATTAATTTGTATAGTATGAGTGTTGTATGCATGCACAATAAAGGCCTGGCGCTCATATGTTTACTGAATAAAAATAAAAATTTATTTTCTTGCCTTATTATGCCTGTATTTTCAAAAATTCTGCGTTTTTGCCTACCAGCCAGTGATTTTCTCTCTCACACACATTTAATCTGTATATTATACTATCTCTCTCTCTCTTATACTATGTTGTCACCGCAGCTCGCTTCGGCAACGTATACGCGAGGCTCGATCCAGTATTATTATTAGATCTATGATAAATAGTCAACCAATTGACCCCATCAAATTTGGATCGTACCCTCAGCAGACTGCCGAATTAGCTATTCAGCTCCATCCATAGTATTACATGCCCTCAACTGTACATAAAGTTTTGCTTCACGGTGCCGAAATTATAGCTACTGCAGCTCTTCCGATAGGACAGCTTTTAGAAGAAGCGCAGGAAAGCCAAAATAAAGATTACAAAGTTTTTAGGCTAAGCCACGCGAGAAAAAGTTTTCGTTTATATACAAACGAAGATGTGTTTCATAAGATTTTAGAATAATTTGGTTCTTTTATTTCAAGTTTGCGACTTGAACCAAAAAAGAAACATTTTCCAGTAAGTGAGGAAGCATTAGAATTAAATAGTTAATTTATAAGCGCGATGTATATTTTAAAAAACACGATTTTGGAAATTGTTGCTTCGACAAAAAAAAATAATTTTACAAAGTTCGGTCCTACTAAAAAAATTGTAGATAGCAATTTCAGATGGCCAAAATGATACTTTACAAGACTGTAAAAGTCCCGTCTGGTTATAACTTAAAAAAAAATTTTGCAAGGAAGAAGCCTGATAGGACGGCGATTTTACTCCACTATAAAGCAAGCAGATAGCTGCGAACAACCACCAAAGGGTATTTTGTTATTAAAACTATTTGATATGTACTTAAACCTTAATGTGCTGTAACATTACCTTCTTAAGATTACTTTAAATGTCATGTTTACTTTGGTTTTATAAGATTTAAAAACAATTTTAAAACAAGTTTGCTTGTAAAACCTTTATAAGATAGTCCTTTTTATATTTAACAAGTATTTATAAAAGTTTTAAAGCGATATATTTTACTAACAAGTTTTAAACCAAATTTTAAGAAATAGATTTAACGTTTTCAAGATTATAAAAAAACCTAAATTGTTTCTTGGGAAGGACCGGCCTCCTCGACAGTGCCGTAAATTACAAAGCAGTTATTACTCTAAGTTACTCTTCTTCAAATAATTTATGGTTTAAGTCTCATTCCATTATCCAAATGTATAAAGTATACAGAACCAATATTTTTCTCACCTGGAGTATACAGCCTTGAAAATTCTCTCGGAATGCCAGTTGTTGTTGGTAGAGCGGATCCAACGTTCGTCTGGCTGTCGAAGTTTTCGCTTTTGCTATACATTTTTTACCGTTGACTAAATACACTTTGACGTAAGGTGCTAGAAAAAATAGCGACTGTATTTCGTGTGTGTCCAGAAGGAGAAGGAAACTCACCTGGTAATACTTTAGAACCGGGTCGTGCTTGGAGTCCTCTCGCTCGTATTACTTCGACTTCGAGGTATCCTTTTTGGTAACACAAGGATAATTGTATTTCACCTAAAGCAGGAGCTCCAAGTACTTGACGTCCTACTAATTGTCCTGGTCCCAATCCGTCGATGAAGTCTGCCAGTTGTCCACTCTCACCTGCCAGTCTTAGAGAAGGTGACCACCTAAATAAAAATTATTTTAGTTTTTTTGTGAAAGAGAAAGAATGTTGTTTGACAGAAAGCTACCCAACATACACACAAAAACTTTGAGTTCTATATATCGTTTCGTTTGTTCGTATTATAGAGCTTAAAGAGCAGAACACAAAGAATGTACATAGAGAGAGATAAAGAAACCGGGCCAATTAGCTAGACTACGTGTGTTTGAGTGATATTGAGTGGTAAAAACCGTGCCGTCGGACGGTGGTGCCATGAGATCATGCAGAAAAGGTTTAAAATCCCTGTGTATGGGTGACTCACCACATGCTGATAGTAAATACATACCAGACCAGGAGAGGCAAACACGACCATCAAAACTTACGCAAAAGCTGTGTGACAATACCAAGGTACCACCAATCATGCGTTTGTGCTTTTGTCGATCGATTGTTTTATAAATATAGAAAACAATCGATCGACAATCCCAATCTCCGTCTTAATGCAACACAGCAGCCAGAGCCAAGGGTGATGGTCGACGAGGAGGCGGTTGTGGAGAGACGGGAGAAGGCAGGAGTACTTACGACGATCCCTCGGAGCTCGAAATGGAGTTGAGACTTGAAGCTCTTTGGCTGCAATCTGCTGAACGTGAAGGGAAACTAGGGACGACTTCTTGGGACCGCTGTATACTGCTACTGGTAGATACACGCTTTCTATTGAATCCGCTGTCTGCAGCCACAAAATAGCGTCAGTTTTTACAACAGACTTAGCATCTTGAACCAGATTTGAACATAGGAACAAATCTGTACGGATTTTTAATGTAGAGTATAGAATAGAAGAGAAATTTCCAAGAGTTCGCCAGAGAAAAGGAGACAACATCGATGACTAGCCCCAAAGGCTAACAGCAAGCATAGCTGGTCTAAAACTACAACTCGTACAAGCAAAAATAATTTCAATAAAATTACACTATTACTACAATGCACTCTACTCTAATTTTCTTAAAGAACACGCTATACTCTATTATACACGGAGTGTTTTATTTTGGAACCCTCCTGAATCCTCTGCAACCAAGTGTTGTGTAAAGTGAAAATCTAGACTACAACAATCCTGGAAACTCAAAAAATTACAATTGTCACTATTCGTCTCTCTATGTACCTATCTACGTGTTTGCTCTTTAAGGATTAGGGTAAAAAGGTTAAATTAAGGTAAGAACCTGTCGCCGTCGGCTGAACCTTCTCCATCACTAGAAGCTGAGGAACCTTGTTTGGACAGTCGCACATCTCCTGGAAGAACTTCTTCCGACCGATGAACCGTAAACGAAGTCTTGCCTCTCCGACCAAATCCCATTCTTCGTTTCCTACCTTCAAACACGAGTGGAAAAAAGGAAGAGCTTACACGCATCAATTTTTGATTTTTATATCACATTTAACTATTCTAAACGTTTAACTAGACTACTACACGGTGATTAGAGTCGATTCCAGTAAAATCGGAAGAAGAGTAGAGAGATGGTTAGAAGAGAAAAAAAATCAATCTCTTACCTGTTGCTGATAACTGACTTGTCGAATTACTTTTCTTACTGAGGCCAACGAATTGGCCTTGGCGATCTACCCGTTCCCGTTCTCTCTCCCTCTGACTCTCTTTCCGAGTCATATCTTTCTGAGGAACCTCCAAACCGTGGATTTGGTTTACAGCTGTGTCACTAAGACTTCCATCTGAAACAAAATAATTTCACACCCTGCACTACTATTCAATTCCTAACTTCTCGCACCTGCTTTTTCATCCGGAGGTGGTTCAGTATTCGATAAACTTCGTGTAAACTGTCCCCGTTTTATACTACTTTCTCTATGATGATGATGGTGGTGGTGATGATGGTTGTGATGTTGGTCGATGGGTTCGATGGGATCCCTCAAGTCTTGATTTCTATCTCTCATATTTCGCGTAGTACTCCGATGACTCGTTGTATAACCATACCGGTCGCTACCACCCCCATAATCAGCACTAGCGGGAAGAAAAGCATCGTTAAGGGAATTTTCACTAGCATCTAGGTCATGGTCAAGAAACGAGACAGTTTTTTTGTTTTTAGGGATTTTTACAAAATTAAAGAGTTTTTCGACCGAGCTACGTTCGTCGTGGACACTTTGGCGCCGAACCGGGTTTTCCTCTTTAGGTTTTTCGTCGGAGTCTGATTCTTGACACTCTGCCAAAAGATCTGAATATTCGATACGAGTTTTTAGTATAATATCAAGAGGGTTGGGTAACAAGCGGCGTCTAACTAAATTTGGGGGATTAAAATGCGGTTTGCGTTTTGTGATTTTACACTGAGAAGGGATTAATTTAAAACAGTTGTTGTCGTCGCTATTTCTGTAAATTGAGATTTCTCCAAATCGTAGAACACTTTGGAGATGTATCTATATCTACTTACCTTGTGGGTTTGTTACTTCTAATTCGTTCCGATTGCGTCGAGAACGTACTACTCGTCACCGACCCGATCGATTCCATATCACTATCAAAGTCCACCAAGCCCAATGGGTCTCTATCTCGATCCGGTGAAACTGGTCTTCTGACATTTCGCGTATGGTTCGCCAAATCACTATCACTCAGTCCACTGTATCTTCGTTCCCATCCTGAGCCGGTGCTCCTGTATGTATGCATATACCTCATCCGATGCCGTCCGGCCCGATCCTGGTCCAGGTCCTGGGCGACTCTCTCTTGGAGTGCGCGCGCCAGCGCTTGGGGCACTTGGGGCAGTTGGCGTTTTTTCGGCGATCCAGTAGGGGTGGCAGTCGCCGATCGGGACTGGAATCGAGGCACGGCGTATGACGGCTGGTAGTCGGCGACGGCAATTCGGACATCAGGAGGTGACAAGGAACGGTGATCAGTAACAGCGTGTCGGGGTGATTTAGAGCGTGATCGCGACATGTGTACACTAGGGGAGTCACAAGGAGCAGCTGAATGTGATCTTTGCCCTGCCATGCCCTGAAATTTTCTTCTAGGAATTGTTAACGCAGATTGATGACTTACCCGCCGGTAGCCCTGGTAGGCATTCATCGTCTCTTGGTCTCTCCTAGATTTGCGTTCGTTGGTGGGTGAAGACGAACTACCTACGCTGCTTACGCTGGCACCGTCTGCACCTCGCCGCTCCCTGCCACCGTCAATCTCACACTCAGATGGTGTGTCTGAGTCGGAAAATCGTGATCCGGTACTGGGAGGTGATAGATGCTCACTGGGTGTTAGTGCGACTTCTTCGTGGGGACCTAGTGTACGCCACGTAGGTTGTTCGTCTAAAGGCCACAACTCAACTATAGATTCTCCTAAAAAATTATTTGCTCCGTAACGAACATAATCCCAGACTGTGATTTCTAAAGCTCGTTGGCGGAGGTCAGCACGACGAAGACCCGAGTAGACAAAAGTCTGGTTCCACATCGGCTCGGTACCTAAAATTCACCTTGAATTATTTGAAAGTGTTAAAATTAAGGTTTTTACCTTGAAGGGTGCGTGTCCTCCGTTTGGATTTCTCGGACCGATCCGGAAGAAGAAAGAGTTTGCAGTAGGGATTTCTGAGTTGATGAGGTGCCCTTGGCGTCAATCCCGCCGCGCAGACTATCGTAACAAACAACTGCAAAGTGGTGGGGTCAAATCCGAGCTTGATTTGTATTCTTCCCCCAACGCTAGGAGTCAAGGCGGGACTAGGTCTCGGTCGTTCAGGACTTCCTGGAGATGTAACAAGGACATGTGGTCGTTCGTATCCTTCGACTTCTTGCTGCCATTGACCACTTTGACCTAGGATAGGGGAGACGAAACATAAACTTGACACATCACTAAAGAAAAACTCGCGTTCTCGCTTCTCTAAACCATATTTGCCAAAAATTTGTAACACACACAGTTGTTGCTCCCATTACAGAAAACTACTCTAAATCAAGGGTACAGGACATTCACACATAGAGAAGAAAAAGTGGTGTGTTTAGTGTGGGATTTGTACAGTGCGCTCTAGTGTCAAATATGGTTTTTAGTGTGTTTTTAGTGCGATATCTTAAGTTCACGCCACTTACGCTAACCGGTGGTGGCTCTAATCTCAATCTGTTCAAATTCAGATTTATGGTCTGAACGTGAACAGAACGAGGTGCTACAAGGTTTACAAAGACTCGATCATACCTCTATGAGCAACAGACTGCCTCCAGGTGGCTTGAGCGGCTCGTCTGCTTCCCATACTCCTCGAAACGATTAATTCAACATTTGCTTCTTGCTTGCTCTCAGCTATGATATCAGCTACTTCTTGATATGTTTTTCCTTGAAGAGGACGACCATTCCACTCAATCACTTCATCACCTGCGAAATATTCTGAAATAATAAGAAAAGAACTAAAATGTGACATACCGGGTCGTAATTGTCCTTCAATATCCGCTATACTTCCTTTTTTAACCTTCTCAATAATTGCACCTCTTAATCCGTTCTCAAGAATTTTTCCTCCAACAACTTTCAATCCTAAAATATTCGCACTAGAACCGGATGTTTCTCTCGATCCTCTTCGAAGTATCATATGACCGATCATTCGACATCCATCAGCGGAAACTTGCCAAGATAACGGGTGCTAATTAAAAAAAAAGTATTATTTGGAGCGTCGATGCTTTGAATTTATACTGCAGCTATAAATTTCTGGATGTGACTACGGCCGAATTGGCAAGGGTTTTTGGGACAATTCCAACTTTCACAAGAACAAAGTAACAAACGCACGAATACAAGGACTCGTTCTACTTTCAGAAATTTATTATAATTTTTCGGGGGTTGGAGTGTCTAGTCTTTTGGATCAATTCCTATAGTCTAGAAAACACACAAAATTGAGTTCGAATAATGCAAAGCCATGCATTGCAGATTATGTACAAAGAAAGAGAAACGAATTCAAAGATTTCGTCGAGATAAACTAAACATGCAGGACCAAACCACGAGTACTTACAAGTGTTTTTCCTAGCGCAATTATAGTGCGTATTTTTTACACGGAATTGTCTACGGTTCTACTCTAGCTAGTCAAATCTAATAATGCGTCATTTAGGCACCTTGGGGAGGTCCCCGCGAGTGGAATCCTCGCTGGATGTGAACGTCGAGGAAGTATCAATCCCCGAATCCCTGTGTGAGTCCTGCGATCCCTGCCTATCCCAATTTTCATGCTGATCAAACCTCACCGTCTTCTTTCTCCTCTCAGTGAAGCACCGATTGTCGGCAGTGACGTCTTGAAGAGGTCTGTGTTGTGGAGCGACGATATAGTGGCTAAGTGGCGGCCAGTCGCCGTTGCCTCCTAAACATTTGGGATTTGAACCACCGCCCCCGGTACTTAAACCGGTGGTCAAAATTTCGACGGCGGGCGAAACTCGTATAAAATGCAAGAAGAAAAGTGCGCAAGCTGCGTGAACACAACCATGCAACAATGATCAACTCGAAGAAATATCTGAGGCTCACCGCCAAGAATTTTTTGATTTTCTCGTCGAGAATCGCCTGCCGGCTCAATCTGTCTGACATTTTATCGCTTTCGGCAACTCCTGCAAACGCAAATCAGATCAAATCTAGTTTGGGACAAGTGGAAACACCAGCGCCCTGACAAAAATTACAAAACATCTACAAGAAGAAACAGCGTCGAATCTAAATTATGGGAGCAACAACCTTCGACTCTCCGAGACATTCTACCTTTCTTACCTTTCTCGCTGTCTCGATCGTCACTACCATACTCAGGAGTTGATTTTAAATCTTCCTCGGAGCTGGAGAACGATCTTTGAAGCTGTGGCTGGGGGTTGTGCTGGTGTTTCTTCGTGGATCCGCTTCGTTTATGTTTCTTATTGGCACTTGTCGTAGATGGCATCCTTTGCGGGATGTCCATAGGGAGCGGTTCGGGTTCATGATCAGGGTAACGTCTCGGCACCAGATGCGGATGGGTACGCATCAAACCTTCAAGCTCGCCCTGGTAGAAACGCGGGTCGTCTTCGTTATACTGCTGGTTATAGCGTTCGCAGGAAGGAGTACGAGTCTCCTGTTCAGAGTACTGCCGCCGCAGGACGCTACCCGACCGTTGTAAAGGTTGGTTTTCTTTTTCGGCAGCGGAGTGGGCCCGTTCCAGCTTTGGCCGTTTATCGGAGGGGGCCTGTTGGAGACTTGGGAGCTCCGTGTCGGAGTTAGGGCCGCCCAACATCCATTGGCCGGTCTTGCTGAGGAGTTCTTGCTTTTTGCGGCAAAGGATGCATACCCAGACCACCTTTTTTAAAAAAAGAAATTTAATCAAAGTCCAGTAGACCAGCACTAAATTTTTTTTAAAAGAGTTACCGTTTGCCAACAGCCGCGGTAATCATTTGGCCGATTACTTACTTTATGATTCAATTAAAATTGGCAAAGTATAAATCATTTCTTGTGTTTTATTTTAAAAACAGTTCAATGTACAAGATAGAACATCCTATACTAGGTGATAACAAAATAGGATCTTTTTTAAATATTTATACAGAGTGATATAAAAGTATGGAATAAAATTCATATTTTCTAAGTTAACGTTTTAAAAAAAAAACGCTAAGACAGGTCGATTTTATAATTTTATTACGTACTTTTTTCACTTATTTTAAAATTTTTTCTTCCAACCGTTTTTTTGCTGTGACGTAATCGAACTTTTTTTTTAATAGCAATCCCTATTTTTGGTGTTGAATATTGAGATAACTTTTTTTCGGTGAATAACAGTATAACATTTGTAGGGTCTAAGATAAAAAAATTAAGTAATTTAACCAATTTAAATGTTTTGTTGAATTTTTCAAAATAGACGCAATTTATAACAGAATTACTGAACTACGGCAAAAAATCAGTTGGCCAAAAAAATTTTAAAACAAGTGAAAAACGTCCTGTCTTGGCGTTTTTCTAAAAAAACATTAGAAAATATGAATTTTATTCCATACTTTTATGTCCCTCTGTATATTTAATAATTGAAAATAATAGTAAAGCCCCTTTAGAACACTTTGTTTTTTTTTTGAGGTTTTGACATGTTTTTGAAACATATTAAACAATTGACAATACACATACCTATTTACCTATTAGGCACAATTTAAACGGCCTAATCTATCATAATGACTAGGCAATATGGCAGCATTGTTTCGTTCAAATTTACCCTTTTAAAAATACTTAAAATTTGCGAAAATTTCTTGTTACAGACTATAATTGTTAATAAAAGGATTTGTGCCCTTCTTGAAGATTGGAAAAATATCACTTTATCAAAACCCAATTTCTGTTGAGCATTCTGACTAAGGGCTGTACCCTTCCAGTTTTATCAGAACTACCACCCACTCTGGAATAGTAAAGGGAGAGATTCTCCCTTTATGAGACAGATTCATTCATAAACCATTAATTTCTTATATTTTAAACTATTCGCATCGTATATCTAAGTATTCAATAAACCTATTTAAATCAAATAAAGTTCTTATTTAACTTAACATCGCGTCTCCGACACCACTACTCTCCGACAATCAAGAAACAAAACAATTTTCATTTTACAAATTTTTTATTACTTTATTATAATTTATTATTGTTAAATTAACTTTTAAACTCAGAATCTTCGGTGCTGGTAGTTGACGAATTGGACCCCGAGTTTGCACTGGTGCTCTCATCGGAAGATGGTAAATTTTCCCTTCTGCAAGAACAAAAAAATATATATATACAATAATTTCAGACAGAGACGACACACGAAGCTTAAGCTCCGTCCATTCGCCATTGTGGGCAAACGTGAAATTTATCTGTTCTAAAATTTTAAATAAAAGTAAAACCGTAGCATAAAAAATTATGAAAAAATTTCATGTAATGAAAAATAATACGTTCTTTCGATTGCTGTACAGTTTGTTAATCTTTGAGACACGAAAACTGAAATATCAAAGAAGATTCTTCGTTCTATATTTGTAAATAAAAACTAAACTAACTATTAAAAAATTATAAAAAAAATTGTGATTATTGTTAATAATGTGGTCTTTCAGTTATCTAAATTTCGTTTGCCTCCGGATAGTAAATTTAGAGGAAATAGAGTTTGAATGGAAAATCATAAAATGTATTTGGAATTTTTATTTTTAATATTAATAAAATAAAAAAAAATATTAAAATAGTAGAGAAAATATTTTTTTGTAGGCTTTAAAGTATTAAAATTAATTTTTTACGTAAACCTATTCAAAAAGTAAATATTCAAAAGTCACAATAAAGCACACATAAACAAACGCATGTGTTTTGCCCACGGATGATTTCGCCCATGGTGATTGGTGACCGTGCCAACCAATAAAAAGTGATACATTCGTGTGTCGCCTCTGTCTTGATATAGTCTCTGGTAGTCTGTGTCTGGTAGTCTGTTCTGGACTACCGTCTAAAAGTAAATAGTAGTAGTAGAAAATTCGACAAGGGCGTAAAGTGAACAAATACGCGACAGTCCGAGTGAGTGCCATGCCGGCGGTTCTTTGTGCTCCTGTATTTTTGCTCAATTTCGGTGAGTTTGCTCCAGCTTTAATTGTTGGACCGCCCCGAGTTACTACAGCAGTGCCTGAACAGTGTATTTTTAAGTGTAAATTGGTTAATCTGATCGTAAGTCCTTAATTATAACGTTTTCCACGAAGCATCAGCGGTCTAATGCATGTGTTATCTCTTATCGGTTTCTTGCTTTCAACACTGATAGGGTTTTTCTTTAGAAGAGTCGAGGCGAACGATCGCTGCGTTCGGCCGCTATAATCTTACCCTACTTTTGGGGCAAAGGATTGGTCATAATATAAATAACTCAGCCATAATAATAAATATGGCTGAATCCGCAATAGTATTTCCTTCGAAGGATCAGGCAGTACTTCTTATCGCTTGTGATAATTTAGTGCTTGATGATTACTTAGTGGCAATAGATAATATTGTTACTCCAAAAAACGTTAGGTATATTTGCGTCCAAAATATCAAAAAGTCGTATATGCATTTTTTGAGTTCAAAATTTTTAGTAGATAATGTTATTGAAAATTCTACTACTGTTAATATAAAAGGTACTGAGGTTGTTGTACGTCAACTCATAAATCCATTGCACAGAATTATACCATGAGATCAACGGAAAATATAATTAAAGTAGGCGGCATTTTTTTGTGTGGTTGGTAGCCGTGACAATCATCTTTCAAATCTGACGTTTCTTCGTGTTGAGGTTAGAGTTAGAATAATAATAAAATAATTAACAAAGAAAAGTAAATTTTATTATAGACAATAGCAATGTGTAAATATCTACAAAAGGTGCTCAAAGTGATCTCAACCAATCTCAATACAACTTGCAACACGCCTCTTCATGTTATCGAAAGCTTTTTCTATCATCTGGGGGGTTATGTTATTACATGCTTCAGTAATTACTTGCTGTAATTCTTCTAGGTTTTGGGGGTTGTTTTGATACACCTTGTTCTTCAGATATGGGAAAACAAAATAATCCAAAATAGTTAAATCAAGACTTCGAGGAGCGAAATTTACAACCCGATCATCAAAATATTCCTGTATAAGAGCCATTGTTTGTCTTGTTTTGTGCGCCGTGGCGTTATCCTGTTGAAAATAGCTATTTAAAAGCTCGTCGTCATGCAGGTTTTCAAAAAATGGCAGCAAAATATTGGTGCGGTATCTCTCAGAATTAATGGTGCCGTCAAAGAAAGTAATGGGCATGATTCGTCTCCGAGAAATAGCATTCCAGACGCCAATTTTTTGGGGGTCTAGGGGAGTATCTACAAACACATGAGGATTCTCAGAAGACCAAATACGCATATTTTGCTTATTTATGTAACCAGATAGGTAGAACCAAGCCTCATCTGAGAAATAGGTTAGGTTCAAGGTGTCATTATTGTTCAAATTATCCAAGAACCACTGACAGTATTCAACACGAACTGCAAAATCTGGCGGAAGAAGTTCTTGAACAACTCGTATTTTATATGGCTTCTTTTCCAAATCCTTTTTTAGAATTTTCTGGCAAGTTCCATACGATAATTCTATCTCCTGGCTTAGTCTTCGGATAGACTTTTTAGGATCTGCTACCGTTCTTGCCCTAACATCATCTAAAACGTCAGCTGTACGTTTTAGTTGGCCACCACTACCAAGTTTTCTCGTAATAGCCCCCGTTCTCGGAATTTCCCAACAGACGAATAAATCTGCTGTACTATACTTGTGTATGTCGCACCAAAATGGGGAAATTCTTCACGGAAATCTTCCACACAACGCGTTATAATATTTCCACTCGCCATTTTCTTGTTTTTCAGCATTTTTAAAATAACTCTTGGTTAAAAAGATTTTATGTTGTAATTCAAACATTTTTAATGACAAATAAAGTATTTGAGCGTTACATCAATTCAATTGTTTATGGTGTTGCCAACAGTAAAATTAAAAGCAGCGCCTACTCTAATTATCGTTACCGTTGATTGCATGGTATTATCTAGTGCAGGGGTCGGCAACCTTTTTCAAACGGCGGGCCATTTTCAAAATAAATTTTTTATGCGTGCCACACATTCAAATGTAACTTAAATCTTTTTGTTTTTAAGTGCTTTTATATCATATACGAGTATAAATATTATTAAAACTAAATTATATCGATGCTTTGATGAGCCGCACAAAATGTTGAAAAGGGCCGCATGCGGCCCGCCGGCCGCAGGTTGCCGACCCCTGATCTAGTGTGTGTGGCCTTTGATTTCACACAACATCTTAGAAAAGCAGATCAAAACTCTTGGATTTACGCCGGTATGGGCCATCGTAGGCATATTGTATATGTCCAACCAAACGATAAAATCTGTCTTCCTGACTCTGTAGTTTTCAAATACGATAATATAAATTATCGTATTTTCTTAACATTTGATGACACTTGTTTTAAATGCAAGATGACCGGCCATTTTGCAAACGATTGTCCAACACTACTTGCCAGTCCTCCAACAAACATTGAGTCCGAAACTCCTGGTACCTCAGAAACTGTCACCGCGCAAAGTAGTGCTCCACAAACTCTTGAGAAACCTACATTAAACCTTGCTGGTAAAAGGCAATTGAGGGATGATTCTTCTCCTGATAGTCCTCCTCTTCTTACTAAATGTGATACTGTTAAAGGTCAAGTGAAAAAAAAAGTGAAACCCAGCAAATCTTGTGAAAGCTTAACGTCTACCTCTGATTTACTTCTTCCTGCTAGAAATTTACTAAACAACACCGACGGCTGTTTTGAACTTTGACCAAGTTGTAGAATTTATTGATAAGTCTAGGGGTGAGGAGGACATTTTAAAATTGGTCCGTTCATATACCGATGATATTGAAGGCATCATTAATCTGTTATATGATATTTACCCAATTGTTGAACACTCTGGCATAAAAAATAAGTGTAGGAAAATCCAAAGGAAAATTAAGAAAGCCTGGGTATGTAAGAGAGATGAATTAGAAAATACTGTGGCTGGTGATAATACCGACAGAGACGATGATAATTCAGTCGTTGACCTGTCTATTCTCCACTAGTTACTAATTTAGTTTTTTGTGTTACTTTTTGTTCTTTTTATAATTTATAAAATGGCGCATTTTATTTCCAGTTCAATTGTTTACTCCAATGTTGCTTCCTTGTTAGCTAAATATAATGATCTCGTCGCTTTTACAAGCCTGGAACAGTCTTGTTTTATAGCACTGGCAGAAACCTGGCAATCTTCTGCTGTACCGGATGCATTAATTTCATTAAATGGGTACTCTATCTTCAGGCAGGACAGGGTGGAAAAACGAGGGGGCGGTGTTTGCATTCACGTCTCAAATATCGTCTTAACGGATGCTAGAGTTACCACATTAGATGTGCCCACTCCGGGCATTGAATCGCTTATTCTGCAGGTATCTAACTCTAAGTTCAATTTTGTTCTAGGCTGTATTTTCCGCCCACCTGCAATGAATATTAATGGACGACATCATTACATTTGACTTATTAGCTGACTTAGCAAACACTTATGACAACTTGTTTATTTTTGGCGATTTCAACTTGCCCAGTCTCGTATGGCCCTTTCAAAATTTGTTTTGCGCTCATGCTTCGTCTCAGTTGTTAATTGATTTGCTAGCAAACAGTCATTTGCATCAGATCGTACATGAGCTAACTCGCTACAGAGCTAATCAACAAGAGACAGTCCTAGACCTTATCATCACATCAGATAGTGGCTTGCTTGCTAACCTTGAATATTTGTCCCCCCTTGGTAAATCTGACCACGTAACTTTAAAAGTTAATCTTCAGCTTTGTTATACTTCTTACAGCAGAACAGTTACTTTTCAAAAAGTCATTATTTTATACGAAGCTATAGGCAAAAACATTTAAGAACTCAACTAGAATACATTACTTAATAGGTCGTCAGTAGAACAGAACTGGGAAATTTTCAAAAATACTTTGAACAAGTCTGTTACCGCTAACACTGTTTTCAAAACAGTCAAAAGGTCTTCTAAAAAGCCATATATAGACGACAATATTCTTCATTTAATTAAGAGAAAAAGAATTTTATGGCGGGTTTTTAAACGCACCAATTCCGTAAATGACTATGCTGTTCACCGTGCTTTCTCAAACAGACTATCTTCGACTATTAAGGCGGCTAAAGGCAGATTCGAAATGCGTATTGCAGACGCAAAAAATCCGAAAGCCTTATTCAAATATATCAAAGCAAATTTGTCTGGTCCTGTTAAGACCTCTCCCGTACGAAACTCCAATAATTCCATTGTCGACGATACTTCCGAATGCGCAAAAGTTTTTGCAGAGTTTATTTCTAAAGTTTTTGTCAACGAACCAAGCTTATCGCCACCTCATTTACTTTGCGCTCCTTACCAAGATGAACTTACTGATATCCACTTTTCTGAAGAAATCATCTTTGATAAACTAACAAAGCTAAATCCGTCCAAGTCGCCAAGACCCGACAATATCTCCACAAAACTCTTACTATCTTGTGCCCGTTCTTTGTGCAAACCTTTGTATATGCTTATGGAACAATCGTTTCGTACTAGTCAGCTTCCTCATGATTGGAAAACAACATTGGTTAAGCCTATTTACAAAAAAGGCGACAAATTTGATGCAGCCAATTACCGGCCTATCAGTTTAACATCTGTTGTTTCTAAGATTATGGAATCTATACTTTACGACCAGCCGTCTACATTTCTTATCAACTGTGGGATCTTACCATCTGAGCAACACGGTTTTCTGCTTGGGAAGTCCACTTCGACAAACTTGTTATGTAGTCTCGACAATTGGACTAGGTCTCTGGATTCAGGATATTGTGTTGACGTTGCCTATCTTGATTTTTCCAAGGCGTTCGACAGGGTGCCTACAAACCGTCTCCTAGACAAACTTAACCATCATGGAATAAAAGGCCGTCTTCTTTACTGGCTAGAAGCTTATCTCTCTGATCGTTCTTTTAAAGTCAAAGTGGGTAACTCGCTTAGTGATGCACTTCCCGTGTTAAGTGGAGTCCCTCAGTGCTCAGTATTGGGACCGCTTCTTTTCATTGTATACACCGCCGATTTAAAGAGTCTTCTATCATCGACCTTTGTAATGTATGCAGATGACATTAAAATTTATAACTCTATTTTTAATAATGCTATCTTGACGAAAGGTCTCTTGGCAATTTCTAACTGGTCCAAATAGTGGCTATTTCCATTTAACGGAGAAAAATGTTGTATGTTGCATCTAGGCACTAAAAATCCAATGCATGATTACTATGTTTACAATTGTAAGTTGTCGGTGGCAGAGTCGGTTTCAGACCTCGGTATCACGGTTACAACTTCATTATTTTGGTCTGCGCATACAACCAAAGTTATCAAGAAGGCTAACAGAATGGTATATCTTATTAGAAATATGTTTTCTGGTTCTAACCCTATTGTGATAATTAAGCTTTATAATATTTACGTAAGGCCGATTTTAGAATACGCAAACTGCGCTTGGACTCCGATACTCCGGCGCGAAGTTAACTCTCTGGAAGCAGTCCAACGAAGAGCGACCAGAATTCCTTTTGGGCGAATTAGACCATCCTACTCCGACCGCCTCCAAAGTATGAAATTACCTTCTTTGTTGACAAGGCGCAAAAGAGGAGACCTAATTACGGTGTTTCATGTGATTAAAGATCTTAACTCTCCCATTAAGCATATTTTTCCTTTAAATTCTAACAACGGTACTAGGGGACACCCTTTGAAACTATTAAAAGACAAATTCCGCACAACCGTCAGACAGTGTTTTATAACCAATAGGGTGTTTGAACCTTGGAATTCCTTGCCTCCAGATGTTGTCTTATGCGAATAAGGTACTCAGTTCAAGTCGAAATATGACATATTCACGGGAAACAATGGCTAATTTTGATTATTTTAATATATTATGTTATTCCTGTGTTGCGCGGGCATAACAGACTTCCGTCTCTACCCGAGCGCTTTCTGTAATAATAAAAATAATAATAATTACGGTTTTTTTTTACTTACAAATTAAGGAATCCAATCAATTCTTCCTTCTTCCTTACGTTCATCATTTTCAAACATTAATGTGATTCTTAGCATAGAATGTAGTAGCAGTGAAATTGAATACGGCATAGGAAACTCCAGTTGTTGAAAGGGTACTGGGTGTCGTAGTAGTCCCAGTGGGAACAAGGGAAAAGGCGTAATTGAAATTTCGCCGTCGGAGGCTACTCATGCTGTGGGTATTGATAAACAAAAAGCAATCACCAGTAAATGACGGCATTCTTTTAGCTTGCCTAGTAACTTGCAACTGTTTAAATTCCTCAAGGAGGTGAATATTTATCCCATACTTCTTATCTTCCATTTTTTGTTATAGACAAAAACTTGAGTGATAGTATAGTAGATAGCAGCAGTAGCACATACACAGCGCACAACAGTCAGAGAAGAACGCGAACGCCCACAATGCACGAAAGACAACCAAGGACAACCAAACCATAGTATAAAACCTTTTATACTATGACCAAACCAACACCAACCAATATTGATTGTCCGAGATAGGCAACCCGATTAACGTTCTTACATGCAATTTATGTATTCTTCAAAATACAAATTATGAGTGCGGTCCGTAAGTTAACCAGAGTAACCGTTTGGTTTACGAGCGGTAATGTCAAATGACGTCATTTTTCAGGATTTGGTTACTTCGGTCAATCTTCGGTTAAATTGAATACGGACCAAGACAACCGCTTTTCTGGTTTGTCATACATGGCATGCGCAAAGTGGCGTGCACAGATTTTAAATCAAAATTAAATTTTACCAAATGCAATATTTTATGATATACCTTTCGCCAGTATTTAAATTTATTGAGTTAGTTTAATATTTTTTTAGCTGTTTGTTTATTTAATAAAATTTACCAAATGCAACATTTTGTGATATAAAGTTATGCCTTTTGCTAGAATTTAAATTTATTGAGCTAGTTTAATATTTTTTTAGTTGTTAGTTTATTTTAATTTTTTTTAGCTTATAGAAGTTTTGTAGTTAAATGTTTCACTGAAATAAAACTAAATTTTTCGACTATGTATTATGTTTATTTACAATAGGGCCCACTGGCTCAGCTATTTCCATGTTAATTTTCTATGCAAGTTATGTTATTGTTTACAAACGTCACTTCTGTCCAAGGTTCCTTTCAGTTGCCTTTTTACTTTTTAGTGAGTTGCCTTTCAGGAAAACGCTTCTGTTATTTTTCAACATTTACTATGAATTTGTTCTTCTACAATTCAATTTATGTCAGTAGTTTCATTATTAAAAATAAATAACAAGTTTTCTTCTAACGCCTTTTTATTTCAAAAACAACAGAAAATCGAGATGGGGTGTACTATAAAAAAAAATATGCTGCAAAACATTGGGGTTCTCTTTTAAAATTTCAAAGTTGAGGGTAGTATCTCAATTTTGGGACATCATGTATATCTATTTTTTTTGTCAAAAACTGCGCATTAAAAAATAACACGATACGTGTCCGAGCATTTTCCTGAAAGGCAAATTCCTGAATTTTTATCGAATTTATTCATTACAAATGGTTCACAATTTATAAAAAAATATTTTATAAGGTTATCAGAAACCTGACGTGATGGCCAATTTTTGAGTATATTTGTACATTTGCATAAAAAAAGTACATAAGAGACACGTAATAAACATCAAAAGAAAAAACATATTGACCAGTGTAAGCGCCACAATATGTACATATTTAGTTAGCATAGAGTAAAAATTTTATATTTACTTACTTTATTTTCTGCAAAACCTGATGTGTTAGAAAAAAAATGTTTATATTGTAATTATCTCATATATCAAATAAAACTAATTTGTGTATAATTTATTTAAAAAAATTAAAATTTGTTGTCTAGTGTAAACACAAAATACATAATTTCCTGTATACTTAAGTGCATTTAGTTGTATTAAATAAACAACCGCATTTATCACATAATTATACCAGGTAAATTAAGTTTTACCCACACCCCAAAAACAGACACTTTTAATTAAGCGAAAATTCTCAAAAAAAATTGTAAATAATATTTTCAAATATAACAAATTTTACTTGTTTGGTTACCTTTTTCATTTTTACTCATTTGATTAAAATTTATTTATTTTTGTAATAAGTAACTAAAGTTACTAATTTAGTAACTGTTGTGTTGTGATCGTGTCGTACTAGCAACCACAACAGTTTGAATGGCATTTTTTTGAAATTGACGTTTGTAACAGCCTGTTCATTTGCTCACTTATAGAGAAATCTTCGCGTGGATCTCCCAGTGAAGAGGATCCAGATATACCAGCAGCTAATGTATGGTTTCAACAAGACGGTGCACCTCCACACTCGTGGTGTCAGAGATTGTTTAGGTGATGTTTTACTCGCTTTTCAAAGAAAGCTACTTAAAAAAATTTAAAATTTTTTAAAATCAAAGCAAACTTAAAAATTGTTGAAATAAAAAATGAAAAAATGTTCTACCAAATTCTATTTATTCTAATTTGTATTATTTCAATAATTCTTATAATAATGTTAGTTGCATATTAATTCTTTCAAAAAAATATAAAATTTACATTATTTCTAATGTAATTCTAAATAAAGAGTCGTTGAAATATTGTTTTTTAAAAAAACTGTTTCAAAAAAATTGTATATAACCGCAAAAACTAATGTTTATTCGTATTGTAAGACTTCTTTTCATGCAACATTGCCACTTTACTTTACAATCGGTTAGATACCTACCTACCCTCCAGCTTCTTTGTGCCGCCCACTTTTTTAGAGAAATCTCAACTAGTTTTTTCACCAAATTCTTAGAAATTCAAAATTCTTAAGATTCAAAATCTTAGAATACAGAAGAGGGTTGCAATAAAATAAAAAACAAAGTGTTCTAAAGGGGCCTTACTAGTAGTATTGAATAACAGACAAATATTCCAGTACTTACGGTTTTACCAGAATTAAGCTTATAAATAACCAGAACTTTTAATTTTTAAATAGACAGACAAAAATACAAAACAACGAAACCTAAAATTTCTTTTGAATCAATAATCTTACTACTTTGCTACTAGTAGAGTAGACTGGTCGTTAAAATTTAAATTTTTTGTGCCGCCCCCTAAAAAGCTTCCTTATGATGAGAAAACATTAGGGAAAATTTTTTATTTTTTTAAAATCAAAACAACACGTGCCTCAAGAGGATCAAAGTTAATTTTTTGATAAAATCTTTTTTTGTGAGATGAGTACTACACCGAATTCAGACAGGTAAGTTTGACGTATCTATACGTAAATTTACCGGGCATTTTGAATTTGCCAAAATCCTTCTTTTAAATCTACTCCAAAAGTTCCAAAATGGGGCCTAAATTGTCAAAATTTACAAATTTCAAATTAAAAAATTTATTTGACCCTTTGTATATTGAATTAAAGAAAGGAGATCCTTAAAATAACATCCCCAAGTGTTTTTAATTTAAGAATTTGAAAAAATCATTTCTTTGAATAGTGTCGTTTAGGCTCCCTATCGCTGACAATAAACTTCCATGAACCCATGTAACAGAATGTCGTAAGAAAATTCGAATAGTACTAAACACCTTAGAAACATTGCGAATTTATATCACCAAAGTTTCAGATTTTTTCGATAGTAAATAAAAAAATTAGCGGTCTCTCCCATCTGTCTACAATACGGATCGTGATTACGAATCAACTGAAAAAAATTAAAAAATTGTATTATGTTTTTGAGATTTTATTTATTTCGGTTTTCAAATTGTTTATATTTCGAATAAAAATATATTTTTCAGAAAAATTCTCAAAAAACATGATTTCACCAAAAAACTAACTTTGATCGTCTTGAGGCACGTGTTGTTTTGATATAAAAAAAAATATATATTGCCTAGTGTTTTCTCCTCATAAGGAAGCATTTTAGGGGAGTCACAAAAAATTTAATTTTTAACGACCAGTCTACAGTAGAGTGCCAAATGCTCTTTAATGCCTCACTCTGTGGTTGATGATTTTTTTAGAAATGATAGCTTATGCCCTAAATATATTATATCAAAAGTTGTCCAAAAATTGTCCTTTGCACAAGAGCTGTATACAAAATTTGCTAGATATTTATATCATTGAATTCTTCAAAATATAGGTTTTTTTTAATTCAAACTCTGTAGCCGTTTTGTCACAAAAAAATAAAGTATATATTTGAAAATCCGTTCAACATCGACAAATATTTAATTGATTTTACGGCTTTTTGCTACAATTATCTCAATAATTAAGCTTTAATTGAAAAAATGTGTTTTTTGAAAAGTTTTTGTCTCATCATTTATGATTACAATGGTACTACAATTATATTTTCTTCTTATGTCGTTTTCTCAAAAATAATATAACAAATAAACTCTGCACAAATGATTTAAATGTGATACAGCTCTTTACTGTCAAGTTGTCGATTCCCCACTCTCGATCTTTCGTTATTCTAGCTGCAGAATCAAAATTTATATAGCTAATTTCTAGAAATTTTATTGCTT
This sequence comes from Tribolium confusum, assembly GCA_029207805.1. Classification (NCBI taxonomy): domain Eukaryota; kingdom Metazoa; phylum Arthropoda; class Insecta; order Coleoptera; family Tenebrionidae; genus Tribolium; species Tribolium confusum. The sequence continues at coordinate 8,667,588 of JALGAY010000004.1, forward strand.
TGATAAAATTTTTATGACAAAAAAATTGTTTTATTAAAAATTTAGAAATACTCTAGTGAATTTATTATAAAATTAGAGATTAATAGATAAATATATAAATATTAGTTTTATTTTCTAGGAAACTAAAATATTCTGTTTAAAATTTAAATAAAAGATATATAACAAAATTTTATGAAAGCATTCTTTCTTGAAGTGGGATAATTTTTGTAAAAGATGATGATAAAAATTAATGACGAACCCACAAATTTAATTAAAATTCTGATGCAATAGTGGCAAAGCGCTTTCGGAAGCTGAAGTTCTGTCTTCAGTGTCAATCTTTTGTCAAAAGTTATAGTTATAATAGTTATAATAGCTATAGTTATAACGTTATTTTTACTTCAGTACTTTTTGAATGACTCAAAGGAAAAAATACAAATATAAAATTAAAAACACATTTGTATTTTTTCCTTTGAATTTTTAAATTTTTGTCCCATGCATTGACAAGAACCTATATACTTTAAAAGTTTAAATTATTTTTTTACATCACCACCATTTTGTTATGCAATCTAGGAAAGTAAAAGTTTTAGAAGTCAAAAATCACATATGAAAAAAGTGTTAACTTTAAGAAACTGGAACTAATTTAGAATCAGATTCATGCCATCCATATTTGAAGCAGTTGGGGTTTGATTGAGATAAAAAATATTAAGTCAAATATTACACTGATAGTGAACACGTAAGCGATAATGATAAAAGCTGTCTTCAGTTTGTGGTAATCTATCAATGGTTTTGGTTTTAGAAGCAGCTAGAATTCCACGAAGGTGATTTATAGATGTTATATTCTTATTATTTAATACAACACTAAGAAAAAATCAGGGTGGGGCACTAAGATCGCCTCGGTCCATTACATAGTTACGGTTTGTTCAATCAAAAGGCGCTTTTACACAAAAATGTAGATCTTTAGGGAGCACATTTTAAAACTATTTTCTGTTATACGTAGTGTTCCAAACAAAAGTTACACGTCAAAAACATATTTTTTTAAATGGGATACTCTATATCTTATTGTATATTCGCATTTTACGGATCATTCTAAACAATTTTTGTATAGCATGTCTTGTCATCTCTAACCGTTTTTGAAATAATTATACATAAAATTAAAAAATGATAGTGCTATCATTGATAAAAATGCCAAAATCTCGTTAATGGTAAATTATCTTGCCGCCATTTTTTGCGGGATTTTAATAGAAGCCTTATTTACACTCACATACAGACTGTTCAAAAAAAACTGACCAACTTGGCACTTTAAAATTACCAAAAACTCAAAATTTTTAAATAGGAACCCTGTTACTTTTTGGCGGATTTAAGTAGGCCGTTATATTATCTTTAATCTGATACTACATTGTCCTATACCAATTTTATCTACTTTTCGATTAAATCAGATTTTTGTGAATTTTGGACAAATAAAAGCATTTTTTTTGGACACCGTGGTTACAAAACAATGTACAAAAACGCTAAGAAATAATAACATCTCATAAAATGAAACAACAAATTACTCGTTATTAATACACGGTTGAACAATTTTGGATTTGAATTTATTTTCCTAAAGACATTTTGAATTTGAGTTTTTATATCATCTTTAGTGGTCAGCAGCACTTTATAAACTTGTTCTTTAGCCCCATAAAAAAGTTCAAACTAGTAAGATTAGGCGCCCTTGGTGGCTACAAACAGATAGGGCCATGTCGTCCTATCTGTTTTTGACGGAATGTAGTACTCAAAGCTTCCTTATAAACTTTAGAAAAATGCACGGATGCACCGTCTAGCTGAAACCACATTTGCCTTCTAACCATTATTGGCACTTCTAATAACGCAAAAAATCTGTTTTCGATAAAGTTTATGGACATTTCACCGTTTAAATGTCCATCAAAAAAGTGAGAACCTATAACATCTTTTATAGAACTCCACCTCACATATTGAGGGACCATCTATGTTGGCGGTTAACCACGGTCTTCAATAAAAAATTGCTTTTGTTTGTCCATAAATCACATAAATCGGATTTAATCGAAAACTAGGCGGGATAGGTATAGGACAATGTAGTATCAGATTAAAGGTAATTTAACGGCCTATTTAAATCCGAAAAAAATAAAAGGGTTTCCATTTAAATATGTTGAGTTTTTGGTAATATTAAAGTGTCAAGTTTAACAAGTTTTTTTGAACACTCTGTATGTTATATTAGTCCTTTTTATGCATGCACATCTGAAATAAGGCTTCTGTTAAAATTTTGCAAAAAATGGCGACAAGATAATTTACCATTAACAAGATTTTAATAATAATCCGCAAAATGCAAATATACAATAATATATATGGTATCCCATTTAAAAAAATATGTTTTTTACGTGTACCTTTTTTTTGAACACTTTGTATAACAGAAAATATTTTTAAAATGTATTCCCTAAAGATTTACATTCTTGTACCAAAGTTTGTTTTGATTGAATAAACCGTAAATACGTAAAAACCGAGACGGTCTTAGTGCACCATCCTGTATATTTAAATACGTTAGGGTCAATTTTTTTTCTAAATTTATCTTAAAAGTTCATGAAATATTAGAAACTTTTTCCAACAGATTTTCTTTCCCAAACCAAAGTGTAATCACTGATCAGTAGTTAAGGGCAGAGGTTAGGGGTAGCTTCGTAAAACCGTAGCTTAGAAGGTAAGAGAGTAAAAAAGTGAGAGTGGGGCTCGACAACTTGAAAGAAAAAATGCGGTATCACATTTAAATCATTTGTACAAAGTTTATTTATTATATTATTTTTGAGAAAACGACCTAAGAAAAAATGTAAGTGTAATACAATTCTAATCACGAATGATGGAACAAAAACTTTTTAAGAAACATATTTTTTGCGCGATTGGTTGTTTTTATCAGTTTACTGTGCCTGTTTCCACGACGGTAGGTTGCTGTTACTGGTTGCTACTTGTAACAAAACGGTAAGTAATTCACTTACCGTTCAGTAAAAAAAAACAATTTTGCGATTTATTTATTAAAACTAAAAGTACAATTATTATAATTAATAGTAGTAATACCACTCGCATTAGAGTTTCTAGTGTTAATAGACAAACTTTCCGACGTAGAAGTCCCAGGTTGTTGTAATAGTCCACCAACATCGCTGTGTAAAATTTTATAAGCAAATTCAATTTTGTTTTGGAGGGAATTTTCCACGTAACTCTCGGCCACCGTTGATGAACGCCACCCACCATGTCTTTTTAGTCCCAACACATTAACTCCGCTATTCGCCAAAAGTGTAGCCGATGTGCGTCGAAACGAGTGTCCCGTAAAACCTTCAGGGGCTTGCAACTTTAAATACTTTACAATTTTTGACGGCCAGCCTCCAATTGTGCCTTTTCCTGAGACTTGCCTAGTGCATTTGCCATTTCGATAGTTCAGAAATAAATAATCTGACGTTGGGTTGCTTGATCGATTTCTTATGTATTTTCGAAGTATTTCCAAATAATGAACTGCTTCATTTTCTTTATTAATAACTGTGAACGTTCGCTGAATATTCGTTTTTGTATTTGAAATATTTACTATAAACATTTCTTCATGTTCTTCTATGTCACTCATTTTAATATTGTACAATTCTTCTAGTCTACAAGCGCCCGATACTCCCAATATCATTGCTACCTGCAAATATATTGTTTCCTTAGAACTCAGATGTACCACCTCATCATCTACAACATACCTTTTGAATTAAAAATTGTTCGTCTGGTGCTTCATTAAAGAATTTTTCCATGTCTTCTTTGGTAAAAATTTTAGCCTTCTTAGGCCGATATCCAATATTTTTTCTCTTAAGATAAGCAATTAATGTAGCAAACTTAGAAATATCGATAGCATCATGGAGAAAAATTGTGCTCTTTAGCACAGAATACTCCGCCCATAAACTGCCTGGGGCCTTCAAGTGTCCACTTCTCACCACAAAATACGCTAACAAGCTCTTTTCATTTACAGAAATCTTCTTTGCTTCACGCCATTCCTTAAACAACTTGTATGTCTGTTCATATCGGGCTTTAGATTTTTCTGGGATTATTGCCGAACATCCTTCTTGCCAAGCGTCTTCTAAATCATCCGGTAGATCATCACTATCGCTCATATTTGCTTCGAAAACGGAACCACAAAACAGAACTATGTAGGAATGATTGTATCAAAAAGACAATTTTACTTGTTTGAAACAAAACCATAGCAACCATGGAACAGCCACCCAAAGTTTTTAGTTTCAATCTTCACGATTATCACAAATGTATTGATATAAATTATTATTATTATTATTCTAGAAACTCCAATCTCACAAAAAACGTTATAAACATGTCGAACGTTAAGGATTACCGTTCTCAGACAATAATTGGAGTCGTCGCTTCGCTCCTCCTCCAAACAATTTTCTTCGAACGGTAAGCATTCCTTACCGTTCTCCATACTTAATATGCTATTTTAAATTAAGGCTTAGTATTTGAGATAATCACAAAAAGCCGTAAAATCAATTAAATTTTATGAGATCTTGAACAGAGATGTTCAGCTTTGAATTTGCAAATGCCCATAAGAGCCAATATATTTTCGAATATATTTTATTTTTATGTGGCAAAACGGCTACAGAGATGAAATTGAAATTTTACTTAAAGAAAACCTGTGTTTTGAGAAATTACAGTGTATAAATATCTATAAAATTTTGGTTAGTACCCTTTTGCACAAGACAATTATAAGCCATCATTTCAGAAAAAAACAACTTTTAGTCTTAAAACCCCCACAGAATCATATTTAAAGCGTTTTAGGCGTTTCGTGCACCGTACTAAACGTAATTTCGTAATTTAACACAGCGAAACACCGAAAAAATTCTGAAAGGCTCTAAACTGTCTGCTTTACTGTCTCGTCACTAAAAATGCTGACATATTGCCTAGTCATTAAAAGTGATAGTTTCGTGCGCTTAAATGTGCATTGTCGATCTGTGAAAAAAAATTTTTTTAGTTGTGTATATTATGACGCGAATCTTATTTGATCTATCTGAGAAAAAGCATGAATCTCGTGTTCTTCTCCCGGTGGGGGTGAATCAATACGTCGCGTCACGTCCGGTAAGCATGACGTAAGCCCCCCCACGCGCTTCACAATGGGCAACCCACGCGTTCCCGGCCCGGGTCTTCCGCCGTCAATGGCTCTGTTGTAAATACATGATAATCGGTGGCGGCAGCAGCAATTCCTCTTCAAAACTAACCTTATTCGATCTGAGGGTAACTTTGCCTCCACAGCGGGCGCAGCACCGGATCGAGCAGTAGTTACACAGGTGGCCAACACCGTCAGCGAACTTCGTTTTCAGGCAGATATGACAGGTGGCATCCAGCTCGATGCCGGCTTTCTTGTGTTGTTCGTTGCGGGCGCGTATCGTCTCCTCTAGAATGTGCACTTCGTCGGCTTTTCTCCTAGAGACAACAGAAAGACGGTTAGGAGATAGAGCGAGCTGCTATTGTTTACGAAGATCTATTACAGAAGTCATTGAGACAATAAAACATAATATGACAAAAGATTTATTTATTTTTTCGTTTATAATGACTAAATAGCTTAAAAAATAAGACATGTAGCTGAGATTTGCTTGCAAATCTTGGGTTTAGACGTGAGGGAAATAACAAAAAGTGTGGAAAGTCTTAAGGATAAAACACAGATTTCTCTGATTTATGCGATTAAGATTACTTTAAGTTAGAACAAATACGTTCAAAATTATTGTATATACAGTTATAACAATATTATTTATGACAATAAGAATGTGATTCACATATTGAAACTGAAATATGTAATTCATTTTCATTCAAGCAAATAACTTGTGTGTTGAATTTTGCGTGTTCCTTTCCTATAATAAAAAAAGCAATTTTTAAGCACTTTTTATGTTTTAAAACATATAATTTTGTCAGCAATATTTATACAAAACTAAATATTTCTAATATCTAGAAACACATATAGTAAAAAATTGAATTATTGCTCTAACCCGGCGCATCCACCAAAAGTAATACAATATTATTTTAATCGCATTATTGACAGTTAGCAAAAAAACAATACTCCCTTTAGTAGTGGTTTTTAAAACTGATAGACATGTGTGTTAGTAATGGATAAAGTTTTAATTGTTGACGCCAACAAAATGGCAGAGCTATAAACTTTAAAAATTTGACTTTTATTGTTTCTTCCTCAATAACGTACGTGCGTTGTTAAGAAAATATAGTTATAAATATAATAAATTAATAATAAACAAATAATATATAAATAAAATTGTTACAAATATACACTGTGATTAACAAATACTGATTGAGTTGGCAATAAAGTGACTATAATTTTTTTTGCAAGTTGTCGGTTTGTTAAAATTGTGTTTTACATCTATCAAAGACATACCAAATAAAATTTTATAACTAATCCTTTTTTAACTCAACATCAATAATGAATTTATTAAATAATACAATTAAAAATAAAGCAAATAAGAAAACAAAAATTAAATATAAAAGTAAGGTTTAAAGTGTGCACTTTATTTTCAATTCATAACTTAACTTGTCGTTTTAGAGTATTAAATACAGTAATTAGTGTATCTAAAGTTAATAGGAATTAAGACCTTTTAGCAGTGAAAGTTTGTCACAAATTTTCGCCAGTTTTGCTTTATTCAAACGCAAATGTCTCGCCCAACATCTTCAGTAAGAGTAAAAAATCATTTAGGTTTTGTTTTTGCAACATAAAGTATTTATATTTAAAAAACATTCCACAGCCCTTATGTAGTGTTGTTTAAACAATAAAATCTACTACCACTTTGGAGCAAATTTGTTAAAATTGGACGTATATGTTGAGTCCAGGGAATATTGCCAGCCATTAATTTCATTGTAGACTCCACTTTTAAAGTACGCTATTAAAATAAAAGTGTCGCGTTTTAATTTGAAAACCATTTTAACAAAACTTTAGCAATAACTAATGACAACTTATTAATCCAATTTTTGAAATATTAAATTTGATTTTGAAGTTTGGTCAGAACAGCCAATTTGAAGTGACATTTCAATGCTGCCAACGCAATCAGTACGTTATAGTTCAAAAGTATAGTATGTCATAGTATGGTTGAAGTATAGTTCCAAATTTCGCAAAGCTACAAATATTTATTAAATTTTTTAAAACGAAGCATTTAGCATTTACTGTGATGGAATTTACGTTTCTCAAATTATAATTTACATGAGATAAAGATATTGTTGGGTAAAAATGCAACAAAAAAACAGTTATTTTATATTATTGTTTAATAATAATAATTTATTATTAACTAAAATAAAGTATGTAGAATAAAAAGTAAAATCATTCATTAGAATAAACAATGTAAGCACTACGAGAAAATTAGAATAAGTTAAATTAGAGTTGACTAAGCACACTGTTAGAACGGGCAAAGTTGTACAACAAACGACAAACCAGAGCTTACTCTAATTCAGTTCATTTTTTCCAAAAAAGGCTATGCTTTTGCACATTTTTAATACAAAAAATAGTAATAAAGTACCTGTTATCGTTGAATAAATACACAATGGTATAACTCATTCAACGCTGTTATAAATGCTACTTTTAAAATTTTATTCAGTAAAAACCTTTAAGAAGAGTATAAAATAATGTTAAATTAATTTTTTTTTCAAAATGGCCAATTTTAGATGTTAAAAATTTTGAGAATTTGAATTTCTCGCTAAACAGTTAATGACGTCAAAAATACTAGTTGATGTTCTTTTAAACAACAATATGAAGCATTGCAACGATGTGAGCAATACCTATGTTTTGTTATTTGATATTATTAACTGTTTTTTACTAAACTTTAGTACATATTTCACCAAAATTTAGAAACAACAACGGACAGTTTGTTATTTATTTTGTCGAGGTAAACCTTATTTATTTGACTTTGTCCGGTGAGATCATAAAAAGGGTGGTGAAGTTTAACAGTTGGTGGATAAAAGTACGAAACATTCTGTAAAAATTGTAAACCGCTCTTTAAAGAAGCTGTACCATCGTCTGTTGGTTGTGTTCTTCCATGACCCTTTTTTTTTGACAAGAGGGGCTCTAAGCGCGAGCCGCACACCGAGGCCTACGCCCATTGTGTGCTACCTCTCGGAATAGTACTACTGCAGTAGCCCTGTGCTTCTGATGAAGCTCAGTACCTTGTCTGCAAGAGCCTTCTCGATAGCACTGGGCTTCAGATATCGAAAGCCCAGGTATAAATCTCTGATGCGTGCAAATGCAGAGCAGTAACAGAGAATATGAAGAAGAGTTTTCTCATCTTCAGCACAACCTCTGCAAATCTCGTCCTCGCTGAGTCCGATGACGTGCAGGTGTCTCCATGACCCTTAATGCACTTATACATATATAAGGTTCATTCTTAAGACGGTTGAGTGGGTGGAAATTTTAGGATCGCATTCAGGCTGGGGAAAACCGGTAATCCCAAACTGTTTTGTTTATGCATTGTAAAAGTTGTCAAAATACGGTCAGGTTGGTACTGCCATTCACTTATAACAAATAGTAATTTCGCCATGATATGTTGGTAGAACTAAACGTGAGTGTCATTGCATTGGTATTGATAAATATTTATGAACAATTAAAGCAATGAAATAAGATTTAAATTTGAAACTAAATTTACTTTACCATTGAACAGTATAACCTAAAACATAACCTAATCTTTGTCATGAAAAAAACGATATAAAGTTGGTCCGTAAGTATGGGTTTTAAGGTGGTACAGTATGGATTTTTAAAAAATATTGACCAGGACAATTGATTATAAAATCAAACTATTTATAAGCGTAATATTACATAAACAATATTATTTTAAAAATTTTCTATTAGTTAATAATAAGCTGTTAAACAGCAGATAAAACACGTTTAAAATAACTAAGAACTATTGAGATGCGGTGATACAGATCTCAGAGAAATTGACAGTAATATCCATAATTTTATACAAATGGTTATTCAAAATCGCTAGTTGAAGAAATCCGAAATGCGGGTAAGTTTTGAGTAGATCATGTCTAAATCAAAGTCTATAATGAGCCAATAAATAAGGTCTAAATTTTAAGTGTGCTTCAAAAAAAAATTTTTTTATAGAAACGAAAAATTTATTTCAAATAAAACTAGAAAATAAACAACATAAAAATAAAATAACAAAGTAACATATAAGAAAATAATAGCGCTTTTGACATACCACAAATATAGTTGGTAAAAATTACCCAAATATTTACAATAAGTTATTTAAAAAAAAAACAAAAATAATTAAGTTTATGTAAACGTCATTTTACCCAAATTTTAGCCATTAAATAATGAACAGTAAATTAGTTTACAAATTTTTTTACTTTAATGGGAAGGCGCCATTTTGTATTACGAGAGCCTATTTTGAATTAGGTGTTCTCACATGACGTCATATGGCAGCCTTAGGACAACGTTCCTGGCAGTGTTGCCAATTTGGGAGATTTTCCTCTAAATTTAAAGTATTTTATGAAGAAGAGAAGGATATTTAGAAGGAAAAGTTTTAAAGATGATTTTTTTAGGGTACTTTCAACTACTACTACTAAATTACCAAAAAAGTGTTAAACTGTTAATTTTTTGTTGCCAACTTAATTAGTATTTCTTAATCACGGTGTAATTCACATTTATTACTTATTTAAAAAGTAATAATCTCCATTCATCAAAAATAAATTAAAAAATGTATATTGTACAAAACTATATTTTTTACTTTTTTACTTTGTGATCGTAGTCCTTTTTAAAATGAAGTATGTTTGGGGAAATTTAGCTTGGATTTAGAGGATTTTAACCCATCATATGGAGGAAATCGTTGTCAATGGGTTGGCAATACTGGTTCCTGGTGCTTTTTATGGCGAATAAATTTTAAGAATTTCTTATTTATTTTGGCAATAATATTTAAATTATTATTCAAGGTAGCTAAGAATGTAGTTAAAACTAAATTTCTATTAACTGTTTTACGTAAATTAATAATTTAAAAAAAAACGCGAAAAAATTTAAAATTGTGTTTTAGTGTTTGACTTGTTTTTGACATTTTCTTTTCAAGATTTTGAAGAGTTTGAAAAATAAATTGCAGAGGTGGCTTTGTAACATTTGGGGTAAAATCATGTAAAGCTCATTTGGAATTAAAATCAATTGTCAAAGTGTTTTAAGGTTGGTAACTCCATTTAAAATTAGCCTTTTTAGTTTTGTTTCCATGGCAATCTAACAGAGTTTCAACATAATTTCAGAATTTTGACACTAACTATTAATTTGTAGAAAAAATAAGTTTTATAAATAAAATTAGTACATTCTGTATATACCCTGGGACTTGTGATAGAAATAAAATTGGGACATCCTATATATAAACTGAGATTTTAAAAAATGTTAACAGTTTTTTTGTGATTGCGTAAAATGTTGGCATAAGATTTTTGACCTCACTTTTTAACTGGTAATAACAAGGCCGTTTAAAACAATGTTTAGACTCCTTTGTTTAAATAAAATCAATTATTGTCTTTTTGGTGCTATTTTCGTGATTAGATATAAACTGAAAACTGAAATCTGAAAACTGAATCATCTTGTTAATGTACCTAAATATTTAAATACCTTTTTAATTTATTATTTGAACTACTTGCTTACACAATATGATGATTCAGTACTCAAAAACACAAAGACGCTTCAACATTCGGTGATATAATAGACATTTTTTGTTATCTTTTGTAAATTTATGGAAATTTTGCTTTGTTTGAATTAGTCGTATGCCAGCTCTCGAACAAGACGCATCACAGCGGCTCAAAGCTACGTACTTTTATTTGTTGTAAATTATTAAACGAAATATAAGACAAAACAGAAGAAACCGCTGGAAATCTGCATTAAAGGTAAGTCCGAAAGAAGCAGAGGGGACTCGCCACATAAGGCAGAAGAAGAAGCACCAATTTCAGGATTAAAGGTAGGTTCGAAAGAAGCAGAAGGAGGGGATTCGCCACCCAACAATTGTGGCAGAAGAAGATGCTTCAAGTAAGACTTTATGTACAATTTTTATTCAAAATTTTGGGTGTCATTTCACATTGATTTTATTTTAAATTAATTTTTTATGTAGGTATAGTGTATTTTCTAGGTTACAATTAACAGAAACCACGCGTGCCAACCACTTCTGACTAATCAACAACTCTTTTAAAATTTATCTGTAAAAAATGTGTATCTATTTATGTGTTTTGACAGCTGTTCTAACTCAAAAAGACTTAACACTTCAATATTTATTTACATTAAGTAGTATTTACAAATTCTAAACTCTCAGAGTATTTTAATCTTTTTGGTATTACAATGTTAACAGAAACAATTCAACGTATCCAAGAAACTCTCTTACATTATTTAACCTCAAATCTTATAAAGCCACTTTTGGAATTTATTTTTCAAACTTTGCAAAATCTTGTTAATATTAAAATATTTATTAATTTATTACACATAAAACAATCAAAAAAAATTTGGTTTTGACTACATTCTTAAATAGACTTCGAAATGCACTTTAAGCCACATTGAATAATAATTTTAATATCGTTCGCTAAATAAGTAAAAAACATTCTCAAAATTTATTTGCCGTAACAAGCATCAGGAACGTTGTTCTAGCTAATGTGTCAGTTAGGTTGCATAAAGTCTGAAAACGCCTCATTACAAATTTCTGCAGTACTTTTTAAAGTAGTACCCACGGCAACAAACCGTTAAATAGCGAAAACAAGTTAGCATGTCTAAAAAGTTTTTTTTATAGACGTCTTTATTTTCGTAAATGGTGTACCTAACCTAAAAATGTGACAAGACTCATTTACCAACTACTCAGGCATACCACCCCAATATTTTTGCGTGAATCATTTATAGTATCACGGTATATACATTGTTTGTAATACTTAGCTTCATTTTTCAGTTACTAATTTTGTTACATTATTATTATAAGTTATCTTTCTATATTTCTCGATTCTACCTATTTCTATTGAGACAAGTCGTCTTTCGCATTGCGTCAACTAAGAAATAACTGTGCTTTATTTATTTATTTTTTTAAATTTATTTTATATATATTTTTTATATAAAATGCAAAAAACCGGCATTAGCAGTTTGCGATTGTGTTTTCATGCCTATATGACGTACAACTGTTTTTGTCTAGCTTCAAAATAAAAATAAAATGTCTGTTTCTGAAAAAAAATTCAAATTGATAGTTAAGCTGATAGAAAATTTTCTGTTCTAGGGTGAAAAGTGACACTTTCTGTGACATTTTTAGAACGGCTATTAAAAAATGTTAATTCGACTTATATATATCTATAAAAAGATGTGGCACTAATAACATTTTTAAGAGCACTAATTTGTGTTCGCTATAATATTTTTCTTGTAAATTATGTGAAAAACTTTCCGTTAATCACATTATCAGCTTAATCAAAATCATCAAATTCAAGTATATTCTCCGATTTTTTATAACTTGATGCATTTAACAAAGCGATAAATTCGTCATCATAAATCTCTTATTATTAGATAATATTTTGAGGCTCGTTTATATTTTGGTCTCGTCCGATCAATTATTTGAAGTTATTAAGCATGTATTAAACGGCGAGTATAAAAATAGCCGTAATATTGTTTTCCCCTAGCGAAGAGACTAGGTCTTGGATTTATAACATTAACCCTAAAAGAAACGATCCTTTTGACATTTGGTCGTTTCCTTTGTTATTTTTTAATTGAATGAAGCTTTCGTATGACTCAGTGCCACGTTTGCAGTAGCAAAACCCCCGCAATTTTCGCCCTCAATAAATTTCGTCACCTTTAAGATGGGTTGCGGATGTAGCCGGTTGCAGATTAGTGGTGTCTTTTATCGATTTTGAGACCAATTTGTCTAGATTTTTAGCCTTGTGGGGCTCTCAAACCTACCTCATGATCTCCTGCTCGCGCTCCTCCTCCTGCTTCTGCCGGACCATGACGGACTCAATGATGGCCCGCTCTTCGGGAGTGAGGTGAGACAGATCCGGCCCTTCCTCCATGCTAGCCCTTTCCGGACATACCACCGACTATCCCTTGGAGAGGTCGCGGTCGCGCCGCGGCTTCACGTTGTCCATCTCAGAGCGGCACCGAAATCCAACAACATGCGGATGTGGCCACAGGCGTCTCCCTTTCGGCGACGTCTCTCGGGGGGCACTCGCGGCGCTCCTCTAACGCACCACTCGCGCTTCGCACAGACTTGAACGCGATATTTTTCGATTGTCTCAGCCGTCGTCCGGCTAAATATCACAGTTTGCAATTACCCATTCATGTACCTTTAATAAATAATAGGATGAGTTAACGGATCGCCAATGGGAGGCCGACGTGGGGGTGACGTCACGCGATTGCGGTATTGATTTCGGCCAGGAGACAAGCGCCTCAACGACACTGGATGCGCCGGATTCTACCAACGACACCCACGACGGCTGCGTCTCGACGCCGAGCGCCCTTTTAAAATATCACGCAATCACACCCCGGCGCATCCACCAAAAAAACACACCTCTCCAAATTGTACCCCCAACTAAATTCTTACTCCAAAAACTAATTTCTTCTACTGTATTTTCTATAAATTACTTAAATCTCACCAAATAATTACCAAATTTAATCAAATTTGGCGCCACATTTCTAGTGACAATAACAATCAACGTTGGTATTTCAGTTGGCAATGCTTTAGAGGAAATGTCAAAAAGTGAGGTTATGTCACTAAAAACTTAAAAATGCTACGATTAACTTCAAATTTTCGAATTTTTCAATCGATTCCTGAAAATTTACAAAATTACCAAACTGTACGATGGCGACGCAAGCCTCTTTGGATGCCAACAGCTAAAAGCAAAGTATTTCGAGTCCCTGAAAGGATAGTACTTCCTGTTGAAGAGAGAGACGAATTAATCCGTCTTTTTAATAATTATCGTACATCAATAAAATCAATTCGAAGATTTTTGACTTACCGTTACAGTGAACTCTTACAAGCAAAGTCTGATACAGAGCAATTGAAGAAAGCGTTTGAGGAAGATTTTGTAAGATGTAAGGCGATAAATGATGAATGGAATGCTGAATTAAAGAAACAACGTGAAGAACGAATTGCCAAACAATTGGAAGAAGAAATTAAGTTTGCTGAAAACAGGAAGAAAGAGTGGTTGGAACGTGAGAAGATTGTCTTGGCTGAAGCTGAAGAAATTGTTAGAAAAGAAAAAGAAGTGGTTGGGACGTTTATTACGCCTGAAACTTTAGATGAGGCGATTGAAACGGCTCTTAATAATCCTGTAGATTATAATTTCGCTATTGATTTAGAGGGGAATAAGATTCTAGGAAGGGAAACACAACCTGAAGAGAAGATTAAAGTAAAACAGTAATTTTAGTAGCAAAAATATTTTATATAATTATGAACTAATTAAATAACGATTGTAAAAACTCTGTCCTATCTTCTTGACTAGTTTCCTCCATTGGTGTCTCCCCAGTGGCCTCAATATTTTCCAATTCTTTATTGACAACCTCTTTCCCTTTCTTCCTTTTACCTAAATTAGCAGTAAAGAAGTTAGTTTTCTTCTTAGCTAATTGAATTTCAGCTCTCAATTTCTGTCGCCTGGCTGCCTTCTCATACGCTAGTCTTTCATGTAAATGCGTCCATTTGAAATTAGATAAGTATTTAATACTCCAAATACAATCAAACTGTTTCGACTTTTTCCGTGTACTGACTTGAGTATTATTTAACAGTTGTGCAATCCTTTTTGCGACTGATTTTCGCTCGAATTCCACCCAACCTTCAGTAAATTTTTTTGCAACCTTTCGCTTCGTTTTCTTATCAGTTTTGATATCTAAAACCACAGAATAGTGACCAAAAAAGGAGAAAAACCAACAAACCTGTCTCCGCAAGTTGGAGATAAACCCGGCCGATTTTACCAAATTGGCCAAAAATTTCTCGAATTTTTGTGACATTCATGTACGGCGGAATTGTCGACAAGTAAATTATGCCCCTTTTTGGGTTTTTATTCGGGTTATTTGAAGTTTCAGGCTCGGTGTTTATTTCTACCATTTTGAGGTTAGCACGTGTCTACGGTATATGTCAATTTTGTACCAACCTAGCAAAACAAAATCGGAAATTCCCTAGATGTAATTATACAAAATTAATTTATGTGACATTCGCGCAGGTTTAATAACTGTTTGTGATAAAACCGGTAATAAATGCTTTACGCAAACACAAATGTCGCGTTTTTATTGATTTTAATGCAGTAATTTGATTTTTTTAAAATAATTTTGTTGTAGAGGTCGCCACCGTCGCGTTAAATTTTTGTTGTGGTAGGTGTACATCTGTCATTTATCATTTGCCGAATCTCTTATTTTATCAGGAATTTTCTAGAAAGTACCGTGAAAATTTGTGGAAACCGTGAAAAACTGCGTCTAAAATGACAAACATCAGTCCTACAGGTGAGTCACTCCACACGACGATTTTTTTATGACACTTGAGTTGTAACCCCCCAACTCCCCCTTTTCCCAGCTCCTTGCTGTTTTTATAGATAATTATGTATTGTTCCCGATTAAATATTCATAAAGTTGCGAGAATGTCTGCATTTTTTTCATCGCCACTCTCTCGCATGACGTGTCAGAAAATTCCGTTAGTTCTGACGTTTGCCCCTCTTTCTTCGCTTGGTTTGTTGATATCTCCGTGTTAATCGCGTAATTTAACAAAAATAAACATAAAATTTGTTCGAATGCAAGTGTTGTGTGCTGTGCCTGTCCCCTTCGTCCAGAAGGTGCGTTCGAAAAGGCCGAAACGTCGCGCATGACACCCGCCAGCTGGTCGCGTGAGAACCGCACGTGGAGGCCCCCAAGATGAGCACCGAGGAGGAACACAGTCTTGATTACATCGAAGATCCGTATTTTAACCCCCAAACGAGCACAGCAACCCCCAGTTTAGACGAATTCGATTACGATGTCCTCGAAACCGAGCTGGAATTGTTCGATTTGCGCCAGTTAGATTTCGATGAACCCAATAGTTTGCCTCCTTGTGACGAATCGGTCAATGTAGAAGCGGAATTCTTTAACGTAAAGAGGGCAAATGCGATCATTCGGGCTTTTTTTAGAAAAGATTTCAAGCGACAAGTGCGCGTGACTTACTGTGATCTTACTAAACCCTATTTAGCTAAATTACCAAAAGATAATAATTTTCGGAAGTATTTAGATATAAGTGGCGATGGTGAGACCTCAAAACTTTGAGATTTCGAATTTTCGTTTTTTCTTGCAGAAGAAGCTATTCCGGTTGATAACCACGTCGCTCCTGACCTTTCCAGTCTCTCTGTTGAGGAAAAGGAGCGTCAGCATGCCTTATGGAGTGAAGAATTGGCTCAAATCGAGGACGAAATTGCCACATTAAGAACGGTTTTGGCGTCGAAAATGCGAAGAAGTGCTGAGTTGAAGAGAAATCTGGGTATTACAGTCTGGAAAGAAGTCTCAGAAGACATCAATCAAGGATTGAAAAATGTGAAAGAGAGCAACGTGTAAGAATTTATAAAATTGCAGCTTGTTAGGTGCATGATATAATGCATTATTTTTTTATTTGAGTAGATATCAAACCGTGGAAAGTAAAGTTGGTCAAGTAACCAAAGCCGTAACGGATGCCCCAATGTAAGTATCGCATGGCTTGGTTTGGTCAGTTCTAGGCCAATCAGTAGAGAATTGTAATGTCACAAAAATAGCAGCAGTAAACCGACTGTGCTATCACATTAAAGATAGTTTATAGTTGCGTTTGAGACCAAAAAATCAAGTTTTTTTTTGCTTATAAAATTAAAACTAATGAAGCAATATTGTTGCTTTAAAAATATAAATTGTAGGTAATAAAAAGCTGACTTTTGATAGAGACGCGATATAGTATCATTAGTAATGTAGAAAATCCGGGAAAACAGGAAAATTTAGGATGTTTATTTTCTGAGGGAACACAGGAGATAACGAGAGGCGTTATATTTTGTATTAGCCCGCGATCGATGCTGAAATTCGACATTTTTTATCCAACTGGGACTTTTAGGAAAACTGAAGATTCCAAAAATGACCAAGGAATCCGAATTTTGAGTCTTTGCGATTATATTTGGAATCGAATATGAAGTTTTGTATTTTGTAATATTTTGTAAATACAAATAAAATCTCTCTATTATTGTAATTCTATGTTTGGTGAGAAAACTTATAATTTTCGGTTATTAATAGGTTTTTAATCTTAGAATTTTTAAAGTAAATTCATAAAAATATATTTAAAAAACGCTGTTTTGATATTTTTTTCGGGTTTTCTCTATTAATGATTAGACCGGGTTATTCAAAAATGATTTTTGTTCTCATTTTAATTTTCTATAATTTAAATCTGTAGGACGTTAAGATTGCTTTATTAGTTTTACAAATAAAACACTTAAAAACACGATTTTTTTGTTTTGTTTAAAATTCATGAATTAATGAGATGGCACAGTTGATTTCTGCTGTTTTTTTGTCACAGAATCATTTTATGCTTTGTTGGTTGGCCTATTAAGTCTTAGATCTTTAATAATGTTTTAACAATGTTTGGTATTTAGTTATCAGAAAACCACATCTCTTATTGGTGGAATCACCGGAAACATAACGACCAAAATCGGTCAAATGCGCCATTCAGAATCCTTCCGGTCTATAGAGGAAAAAGTCGGCTCAGCATATGAAAATGTGAAGGTAGGTTAGTATGAAATTACTGGATTGTTTAATTTCTTTTTCAGACGAAGGTTGTGTCTCGTTCGAACTCTCAACAGAGTTTGGACGAGGCCGGTAGGTCTAGATCCGGGTCTGTGGTTACAAGTCCAACGATTCCAGAAGATAAACCGTTGGCATAGTTTTAATCAAAACAAAAAAAGTTTCAAATCACTGCTGTCCCGGCCAACAATGCCTTCATTGCTTGTCTGAATTGGTCGTTACTAATTTTGAGTTAGTTACGTTCTAATTCCAGTTCTTTAGTTTTGGATAGGTTGTTTAAGGTATAGCTTCAAACCGTTTAAAATGGTTGCAAGAGATTTAGCAGTAAGATTAGGTTTTGTACAGATTTTAGTTATTAATCATGGATTTATATTAAAAGACTATTTTCCATACTGACATGGCTCTATAAGGTGTACTATTAATGTAAGCAAGGATATAATAAAAATAAATATCAAGCGTAAAACACAACTTTTCTAATGGGATAATTTCAAGTTGAAATACTACAGGTAGTATTGCAAATTTTAAGATTCTTTTTTAGCAATAACCAATCACAACAGACACAGAAACTAAGATACTACTGGTATTATCTCAACTTGAAATTAACCAATAAATCCAAAACCTTGCTCCTTATTCTGTAATGTTGCTATGGAAAGAAAGATGTTACTTTGGCAAGCAACAATAATTACGTTGTTGCTATGGAAATGAGGACATTAAGGAAACTTGTTTTACACTGCTTGCATAGAAATGAAGAGATACCTTAAGTTCCAGTGGAATTTGGAAATATAAAATAGTCAATAAATTTTAAAAGTGGTTAGGGATTTCCAGGAAACTTGAAACGAGTTTTAAAACTTTTTATTTTCAACAAACCTACATTAAATAAATAAAAACCTACAACTAGATCAACTAATTTTCTTGTGGAGAGGTTCCGGCGTTCTTTCTTTCTTAAAAATAATGTTTCTAATATTTTGAAATGGCATCTCTATTAATAAGGTTAAAACTACGGATAACAACCAAACCCAAGTTAGTTCTTGTAGGTTGAGAAGAATTTTGAAAAATCCGTAATGTTGGGATGTCCTTGTGATTCCAACATTATAGAAAAAAACAGGGAATTGAATCAAGTAAACTGTGTATGAGATTTTGGTCCAGAGTGAAAATGGCGGCCAGGAGAAGAATCTTTCAAAGAATCCTTTGTATCCAAGATGACTAGTAAAGATAATCCACCCAAAGGAAAAGCACCAGAGGACAGGAGCAAAAGCGGCATACCATGCCGCATCTGTAGGGTTGTACACGTAGTCGATGCTTCCCATAAAAGCTGGACCAAAAACGGAGGCGAAAAAACTTAGGAGAGCTACAGTGTTACCAATCCTGAGTTGACTCTGAAATTTTTAGATTATAAAAAAATTAAAAAAGAAAGGAAGAAATTACTTTTGTTAATGTGAGGTTCCTGAAATTTCGTAAGATGTAACCAAGAAGGACACCCATGATGTATACAGTTGCTCTATGTGCTGGTATAATATACATATTGTCTGCTGTTTCAAACAATTGAGTAATTCTGAAAAAACAAATTTTAGTGTCTTATTTTACAAAATTTGAGTCACTTTACGAAGTCCCAAAATGGATGTAATTTGATAATTTCATAGTGTAGGTGACGTAGTAGCGCCATATTGTTGAAACTAATGCCAAGAATGCTAAAATATAGACACCTCGTTTTTGCCATTTCCATAACAGAAAAACAAAAATTGGTGAAATAAAAAATAGTTGAGTGTCAATGCCTACGTGATGGGTGTGTGTCAAACACTAAAAAAAGAAAGAAATTAACTCGTATTTTTGTTTTGTTTGGGGCATTACCATATCTTTAAATCCGAAGTAATTATGTATGAAAAGTAAATTCCTCCACCAATATTTTTTGCAAAGATCTGAATGATGTGTAACGACTTGATTCCACATGGGTCCTGCATTCATCCACGGCAGGACAAACGTACAAAACGCAATTAATGCAGCAAAAGTTGGTAAAATCCGAAAGAGCCTCGAAATATACTCTTCTCGGATTTTCACCGAGCCATTTTTTTTGTATTTTCCGAGTAGAGAGTACGTTGTTAAGGTCCCTGAGATGAGTATAAAAGGGTCGGTGTAAAGGCTGGCCGCTCGTCCAATCACGGTCCATGGTCGTGCAACGAACTGCAAAAGTTTTGAGTGAGATCCATTGATGCGATATTGAATGAACCGACTCCTGTTACTCTACGAGTGAGAACGAGGAGGTGTGGTCGTTGATCATTCATGCGAGCGGCAGCTACACGCTCACTTGCATACAACTCATGATATCCTGGTCAGAAATAGGGAAATTTCCCTCGAATTCGACGCTTGTGGCCGCTGGAATCAATCACCCACGCCGCGCATGACCAAGGTCAATGAACATAGCGAGTGCGGGTGCTCTAGGTATTGCGCGAGATTATGAGATCCTGGTAGGAAAATCAAGAAATTCGCGTCTGGAGCGCCAAGCGGTCGTTCAAAGCGGGCGGTGACAGGACGAGTAGGAGAGGAAGGAGGTGGGCAAAGATTGTTTGACAGCTGAGAAGCTGGGTGGAGTATGGAGGTAATTTCTCTTATGGAAATTCCACTTTTATTTATAAAAATATTTTAACGAAATTTTAACTACAAAATGACTGGAAGTGATTCTAAAAAAAAAAAATATAAATTATATAAAATAATTATTAAAAAATCATTAAAATTTAAAATCAACGAAATTAATAATTTAAAAAAGTCAAAATGCTCCTCTTAATAAATGATTTCAATAATGATTGTTCTAAGATGATCATTTAATTAATAATTAAAGCAAGAATAAATAACAAAAGTAAATAACAAGAATAATCCGTCTGTCTATATTTTATTGCTGCGATATTAAGTGATAGCTTACGAAAGATATTAAAAAAATAAGTACTCTATGAAAATAGTTTCAAAACGAATAAAAAAACTGTTTAAAAATCCTTTATACATATTTGTGTTAAATAAAATACAAAAGGTTACTGCGTTGCTGGAACATATTTAAAAAAAATGATAAAAATTAGTGCAGCTTTGGCTCTATTTTAAGAGAATTCCCTATATAGAAACAAACCTAGTGAATTTTGGTTTAAATTGTAAATTTAACAATATTGTCATTCGAGATGTTTATTTCAATGCAAAATAGTATTTAAGCTATTTATGGTGCTAAATGGTGATAAACTTTGCAGCTGCAAGCACCAACTGTGGGGAATTAACCCAGATGAGGTTGGCTACACTGACGAGAATTAGGGTTGAATAGGAACGAGTGAACTGGCAATGAAAAACTACTTTCAACCGGTGGTTTGGTTTAGAGAATTGTAAATACGGATTGTATATTAAAAAAAAACTCGCAGCTAGCCATGAGAAAAAAAATTATGTCGACGTTCTTTAATAATGTCGTCTTTTACTAAAATAGTCGGCCGACTGTTACTAGAAATGGTCGGTCGACTGCCACTAATAATATTAATAATCGATTAGTACACCAATTATTTATTAAATCAAAATTTAACAGAAACTTGCTAGAATTACTCAAATTCTAACAAAAAAAGCTTTTGCAACATTTTTTTAATTTGAAATAAATAAACAGTCACTTTCGGCTCCTCCAAAATTCAAAATTAGTAAAATATTATCTCTGGCTTCCATAAATATCGCTTTCCAGTACTAAAAATTAAAAAAACATTCTCGTCTTTAATTTAAAAAAAAATATATTAGAAATACATATTCCTATCATATTCGGCGTCTGAGATTCACACAATTTATAAAAACTGTCGCTTACGGCTCCCAGTTTACACAAAATTGTCGCCTGCGGCTTTAAATTTTTATAAAATTGTCTTCTCCAACTCCCAATTTTAATAAAACTATCGTCAGCGACTCCCACTTACTATCGTCTGGGATTCTTAAAATTTATAAAAATTGTTGCCCGAGGCCTCAATTTACACAAAATTGTTGTCTGCGCAGGGCCGGATTGTAGTTGTTAGCGCCCCTGGCTTATCTAGGCTACTTTACACTGCGCCTCCTCCTCCCTTTCTAAAAATTATTTTATAGGAAATAAATGATGCCGTTTTTTATATGATTTACACTTAATAGTTTTCAAAAAAAAAACACAAGTATTTATTAAAATAAAAAATTAGAAAATTACAAATATAAACACGGCAAGCGATATTTTTAACCAAATCTGACTCAACAGTCAAAAGCAAAAGACGTACCGATTTCTTCTGCCTAATGGAAATCTAAGAACATTTTGTACACATTTTTTTATATTTATTATAAAATTTAAACAAAAATAAAAAAATTTTTTTGTTATTATTACAAATATTTTTTTTGTTAAATGCGCCTTATTTTTCTGGTGCCCCTAGACTACAGCCTAGATAGCCTATTGGGTAGTCCGACCCTAAAATTGTGTCTTTTGGGCTAATTCTTCTAATCTGATTTAGAATTATCTTGTTTATTTTTACCTGCCCTATATCATCTGTCTCTTGTATTTTTGACCTTTGGACATCTGTCTCACTGTGCCAAACAAGCAAAAAATAGTTTAAATACTTTACTGCAGTGTAATCAACATCTGTCTTGAACAGCATTGTTGTTAGAATTACAATTTAAATTAATTCAGAGGTTTTTTTCAGGATTATAAGTTTTAATCTAGTAGTGTTCATAGAAACGTAGAAAAATAATTTGAATTTTGTCATTAAGCTGAAAAACATTTTTTTTTTGTTGAAAACAGTGCTTTCGTTATTCAATTACAAACATCCTTTTCTGATTAAACAAAAATTGCAAATAAACTGGAGGTGATAAAAAGAATTTGTCCAATTTGGAAATTGTTAATTTCTACGATTACTCTTTTCCTTTTGGTTTAATTATAATTTAACGTCAAGGATTTTTTTGTATTTAGATATAATGTATCAATATGGCAAATTAAATAATTATTTTTTTTTAAATTAGCATTTTCTAATATTGAATCACTATTAGTTTTTTATTAATTATGTCACAATGATGGTTCTGAAAATTCAAATTTTTGTTGGCGGTATTGAATTTTAACCTAGTAAATGTCAAATTGACGTCAATAATTATTATTTTAAAAATTTTAAAAGTGACTACCACTTTTTTCGAACTTCTATGAGCTTTTGGAACCATTAGAACGATAGAAAACTAGTGAAAATTAGTGCTTAGATTTCAGAATGTGAAACATCATGAGTTTGAGGAAAAATCGTACTGAATTTTCAAATTTCCTTAGGGATTGATTGTTTAAATCGTCATTTGCGTTGATTGACAGTTTTGTAAATCTAACTTTTTTGTTTTTAAGAAATTTTGAAAATTACCAAATGTTTTTATAATATATTGTACATTCTAGATCATATTATTTTCAAAAATTTCTTACTGACTGTCAATTTTTATTTTTAAAAGTATTC
Organism: Tribolium confusum; assembly: GCA_029207805.1. Classification (NCBI taxonomy): domain Eukaryota; kingdom Metazoa; phylum Arthropoda; class Insecta; order Coleoptera; family Tenebrionidae; genus Tribolium; species Tribolium confusum. The sequence continues at coordinate 8,690,733 of JALGAY010000004.1, forward strand.
AATTGTTTTTATTTTTTACAAAGCACTTGACTTGAGTTTATAATCACTGATTAGCGATGTTTCTAAATTGTCAAAATGATATCAATAGTTTTTTATAGAAATAAAGGGTGCAAGAATTTTTTAATTATTGTTTCTGTGTTTTCTTAACACTCCCCCAAAACGTACTGAAGAGCTTTTCCGCCATTTCGTACTCACTCTGTATAAATATGGATTTCAATTAAATTCTAACAACCTTTTTCAATTAAAAATTTTATCGAATTACTTTTATTTATTTATTTTTTGAGTTTTCTTAATTTAATACAATTTTTTATGAACCTGATTACCTCAGAAAAATAGACTTAATTTTTATAATATGAATTGTTGATGTTCAATTGTGTTTTTTTGTAATTATCGCCAATTATCAACACAATAGAATTTCAGATTTCACCTATTAGTAGTTGTTATTACAGCTAATAGAATTAATTTCCGTATTTTTTTCTACTTTGATTAAAAAACAAGTAACAACAATGATATTACAAAAAAATTACTCAAATTATGCCCTTCTGCTTCAAAATTACAATGTTTCATAGATTTTCTTTTAAAATCCTCTGCAATTGCATGAAAAATAAAATATTTTATTCATTAATAAGTTGTTTTCTATTATTTAGTCATCCCAAAATTTTATTTTTTTTATATCTAAAGCAGAGATATTAAAGACAGTTCTTGTTCAAACGACAAATCAAGTCTGATATGAAACATGTTTTGCTCAAGAGCGGAAAATAACACTTTTGTAATTAGGGCTGGGAAAAGTATCAATACTTACAGAAGGTATCGATTCCTGCTCAGGTACCGTACACCGATACCGACTGCAATCAGATATCGAAATATCGATACTTCCGATACCTCTGATACTTCCGATATCTCCGATACTTCGATACTTGCGATACCTTGATAAAGAGTGGCTATAAATGAATATCCTATTCAGAGTGCTTTGGATGTCGGAAACACTAGCTATTTTGATGAAAACAGACGAATTCACAAGCTATTTGATGCGATATTTTTATTTATCGCCACCCGATACTTTCGATACCGCGATACCTCCGATACCTCGATACTTCCCGATATCTCCGATACCTCGATACCCCCAATACCTTCATACCTCCGATACCTCGATAATTCGGATACCTCGATACTTACGATACTTTGGCAAGTATCAATACTTTGCATGTATCGATGCCCGATATCTAAAAACAGGTATCGCCCAGCCCTATTTGCAATAACTTTTAGGGTTTCTATATGATTCAGGTTTGTTAAAATGTATTACATGCTGATTTCAGTTGCACAATTTTTTTTATTTAGTTATTTTGTTATCTAGTCATCTTAAAATCTCATTTTTTTATCTCTAAATTGAAAGCATTAAAAACAATTATTGCCCCAATGAAAATGAGGACTGATATGAAACGTTTTGCCCTAGAGCGGAAAGTGACACTTTCTGTCATATTTTCTAAGGTTTCTATATGATTCAGTGTTGTCAAAACGTATAACATGCTGCTTTCAGTTGCAGAAAATAAAATTGACTAGAATTTGACATTGACAAGTTGTTTTTTGTTATTTATTTATCTCAATTTTTTTACCTCTCTATGATTTGTTAGCTCAAGTTCAGTTGCACACGCGCCAATGTCAAATACAGGCAAAATTTCTATTGCAGTTTAAAAAAAAAGTAAAATGCGACAAAAAATTACGATCAGAGTTCGTAACAGGTCTATGAATGAAATTGATTCGGCTTTGTTAATTATTGATAAATGAGTCATTTTAAGGAAATCATTTGGCACGGAGTGACATTGAACGCCATAAATATTAAGGATGAGATTGCCTTGCTAATTTTTTAAATTCTTTCTCGGTGTAATAAAGAATTTGCAGACAAATCGCCAAGCCTTTTTTTCTCAATGATAACTGTCTTTTATTTTTTTTATTAAATGGTGGTCATAATAAGCATATCTGGTTGTTGTTATCTGTTTTATTTTCATTTATTTGTATTCACTTTATTATGGAATCATATCGATCTTATTTCTATTATTTCTAAATGCAAAAAAATTCTTTTTTTAAAACAAAGTCGAGGTCATGTGTGCATATAATCTGATTGTGTATTGGTCAATTCGAATTGATTATCAATCCAGAGTGCCTTGATTTTCAGTGACTGTCACTCTTGTACATGCTTACACAAGTAATATTTTTCATAATTGAAGGCTTATTAAATTTTAATTACTTGTGTTTCTTGTAGCCCTAGGGTTAAAAACAAACCCCGATGCTTCAGTTATTCAATCATATTGAAACATTTTGCAAGAGTGTTGCAATTTGGAATCACTTTCTCTGGATCGAAGTGATAAATTTTGAATATAATTTATTAGTGTTCAGGCATGCTTAGCGAGATGGTCATCTTTTGTTTTGAGTAATTAGTTATTTATGTAATTTTGCGTGTCGTGAAATTATAAATTTGCCGGTGTGAATGTTTTTTTTGAATGGGGTCATATTTTAACCTATGAGAAATATTTGGTTATATAACAAATGAATTTGCGGTTGCAAACTGTTTAAGCCAATGATCTGGTGTGGTTTACTCGCCAATGTGCGTCGTTTTATAAATACTACACTAGAGAGAAAAAAAAAAACGGAAAAATTTATAGTGAAAGTTGGATAATAAATTGGTACAATTAAAGAGATTCAGAGACATGTCGGGGGATTTATGTGCCACGGATGTTTGCGAAATGAATGTTCAAATTAAAATGTTAAGAAAAATTTTAAAAACAAGAAGAAAGTGCCGGCGTTTTGTAGGTAGGAAAGTAAAAGGACACTTGAATACTTTAGGTGTTGTGTTGATTGAATCAAATAGCTGTTGCAATTTTATTTTTATTTATTATTAGATAATCTCGATCTTGCTCAATTGCTGGATATTTAATAACAAGAACTAAAAAAATAAGATTTTGTGATTAATAAAAATAATAAAAAATGTCATTTTAGTATTATTTGTCAAGAATTTTGCCAATCAAGTGAGCCAAACAAATTGAAATAACACAGCAAAATGCATATTTTATTTATAACACAAATTGTTTTGTTAAAAAAAATAAGATTACGAATAAAAAAAACAAAAAAGTTTTTATTTTAGTTTTTTAGTTTTCGGAGGATAATGACCAGCTTTCGGTCGCAGTGAGTCATTAACAAACCACCAGGTGTAAGCCAGCGGACTGCATATTATTCACTCGATTGGTTCTTATAAATGGTGTGTTTAGAAAAAAATCCTGGAAGAAGTTGAAAGACGTCGGTTAGAAGATAGAGAAGAAGAAAAAAAGGTTCTGGAAATTCATAAAACAATTTGGGAAGAACAAAAATTATTTTGGAAGCGATTGAAAAACAACGATTAGAACAAAAACAAGAGCAAAAAGAGGTTTTGGAAGAATAAAGACGATTCTAAAAGAGCTTGAAAAACAACGATTGGGAAAAAAAACAAGAAAAAAAGAACGAAAGAAGAAGATGCTGGAAGAGAAAAAGAAGAGTATAAGGGAATTAGAAGAAAAAAATAAGAACTGGAAATAAACGAAGGCAAAAGAAACTTTTCTTAACACTTGACTTGACGAAAAAGAAGAGAAAGAGAAAATTGTGCAAGAAATAGAAAAACAAAGGCTCGAAGACGATGAAAAACATAAGAAAATTTTGGAAGGTCTCGGAAAACAGAAAAAAAAACAAAAATGTTCTAAAAATCCAAAAAAAAATTCTTGAAGGACAAAAGATGATTTTGAAAGAGATAAACAGCATTTGGAAGAAAAAGAACATGAGAAATGACGATTAGAGGAGCAAAATAAAATTCTTGCAGAAGTTGAAAAACGTCGGTTAGAAGATAAACGAACAACAAAAGGAGGTTCTGGAAATGCAAGAAATGATTCTGGAAATACAAAAAAGATTTTGGAATTGCTTGAAAAACGGCGATTGGAAGAAAAAGAATATGAGAGACGACAATTGAAATAAATAGAAGAATTCTAAAAAAAAAAACGATTAAAAAAATAGTAAAGCTGTTAAAGAAGGTTGTAGAAGAACAAATGCGATTCTAAAGGTGTTTGAAAAACAAGGATTAGAAAGGAAAGAAGAATAAGGCAAAGAAGAACAAATGAAGATGCGGAGAAAGGAAAGGAAGAGTGTAAGGGAATTAGAAGAAAAACATGAAAAACTATAACTGGAAATAAACGAAAAGCAAAAGAAACTTTTAGAAAGCTTCGAAAAACGACCACCAAAAAAGCAGAAAAAAATCTTAAAAAAAATTACACTTTGCAAGATCTTTTTCAGAGGGACGTACCAAAGGTGAAAAAGGAATTCGAGAAGGTTCTAGAAGTTCTAGAAAATTTGGAAAAAAAAGTCGATAAAATACAAAGTAAGACTCAAAGAAAATCCAAAAAAAGCTTGACGCTCAGGCTTCGTGACCAATGTATAAAAAAAACACAGCTCTCTTGTTGGCACTACAAGAAGAACTACCACGCTGTTATCGATGTATTGAGACGACAATATGGAGACCGGCACATGAAATATTGCAGTATTTTTTTTTAAATCTCACGTATATTTTTCAATTAATATAATAGAAAAAAAAAGAAATTAATTCTATTGGCTGTAATAACTACTTTTTCATGCAATTAGCTGAAATCTGAAATTCTATTGTGTTGGTAATTGGTGATAATTACAAAAAAATACACAATTGAACATCAACAATTACAATTCAATGTGTAAAAATGAAGTCTAGTTTTTTTATGACACACATGTTAATAAAACAAACGCTGATTCAAAAAGTCTTGAAAGTAGCCGCAACCTCTAACTTTTATTTTCTTTCCCGAGTGACTAAATTAAAACTATCAGAATTTTTGCGGTAGTGTAAATATTTTCTCGCAATAATTGAACCATATGTTAAAAAGCAAGACCAACGTAACAATTACATTCACGGATAATTATTTTTTTCAAGGTTTATTGTCACTTAATACTTCAGTAATAAATTGATAATGAATTACAGTCTAACCTTCTTAAAGATCATGAGCGTTGCAATGAGTGTAGACGCATAAACAAATTACCCAAAACAGTAATTTTGAAAATGTAATTTTTCAACCTTGCGAATGCAATGAAGTGTACAAAATTACATTTCATTAGTGATAATTGCCGAACTTAAGGAGGCAGGATGTAAGGAAATTCTAATTCATTGGGTACATCCTGACACGAAAATGTAAACAGAAAACTCCCCAGAAAAACCCAAATCAATATTTGTTCGGGGGAATTTTGCTTAAAACAAATATTTAACTCACCTCAATCATCTCGGTTCGATTCATATAAGGTGTGAAAAACATCGCCATGCTTTTATGAGCCAGAAGCAGCAGAAATGCGTTTAAAAATCTTATTCCATGAATTGCTTCAATGTCATCCGAGGATTTTTTAATTGTGACAAGAGTCGCGAAATTTTTTTTCAAAGAAAATGCCACAAACCATTTATTTTTTTCACCAAGAGCATAACTGTCGTATATTGTGCTCAGAATTACCACCAGGATAATTCCGGCAAAAATACTCCTGAAAATAAAGTTTTCAGAAATTTTTGAAATTTTCAGAACTGACAAAATTACGAAACAAGAATTGTCGAAGTCGGAATCGGGGGTCTTTGACTGGATTGACACATTTCAGGCTCCACGATAATTCTGACACTCAAATCTGTATTTTTGGTTATTTTACTTATTTTGTTTTTGAGCCCTAGTTCGACGTCAGCTGAAGAACAAGCATTTGGAACGCACAAAGCCCAATTCATGCTCGAAAATCTCGGCACGCGGTGTCCTGGCTGTGGTAAAAAAAAACATTTTATACAGGTTGAGTCAATAATATGGTATAGCAACAAACTTCAATTTCAGTTTACTATACAACGTGTAACAAAAATTAAAACGATTTAATACAACTTAAGTATACTATTGTTGAATTCTAATGTCACAGTCGAGTACTCCACGCTATATTTTGGCAACAACGCAAGAATAAGGTAGCCTAAATTTCTCTGTAAGAGGGTGTTGTTGATTTTTTCCCATTAATTCAAGAATTTTGTTAGTTATAGGATAAAATAAAACGCATTTATATATTTCTAATAATAAATATACCTATACAAAAAGGAATTCTAAAAAAATCTTGAAAGACAACGTTGTCGTTTTGAATTTTTTAGATGAACAAAAGACGATTCGAATAAAACGTAAAAAATGACGCCTAGAAATGAATAATAAACAGGAAAAACTATGAAGATTGCTACAAAAGAAAAAAGAAAAATTACTGCAACTAGAAGAAAAAAAGGACCTAAGAATAGAGACCTAGAAGAATTTGAAAAACGATAATTTAAAAAGAAAGAAGAACAAGGAGAATTGTGACTAGTAGAGCAAAAAAGGGCAATAGTAATTTAAAAAAGACACAAACTAATAAAAAGAAAAGACTCAAGAATAAAAAGCAACATTTTAGAAGAAAAAAAGAACAAAAAATAGTTTCTAGAAGACCAAGAAGAACAACCAATGAGTTTTTTCTAGAAAAGCCAACGAAGATGACTTAGAACAAGGTAAAATCACCCCCTTAACGTCATAAAATAATTCGTTATACTAATTTTATTTGCATACAAAAAGGAAAAAAAGAATCATGACTAGTAGGAAAAAAAAGAGCAATAAGAAAAACAAGATTCTAGATGAACTCAAAAAGAAATTTCTGCAAGAATTTGAAAAAAAAACGCGGATTAAATGCCAAAAAGATCAAGAGAAACTACTATGTACAAGAAAAAAGAAACAAGGAACAATTTTAAAGAAACAAAAAACATTCTAAAGGCAAATTAAAAAACGTTGTTTGGAAGATTCCAGCCGTCTAAAAGAAAATAAAGAACTAGAAAAACAAGGATTTGAAGATAAGAAAAAGAAGAAACACTTAAGAACATTTAAGAATATGTCGAAAACGTCGATTGGAGGTTCTGGAGAAACAAATGAAGATTTTACGCGAACTTGAAGAGAAACGTTTGGAAGAAAAAAATGACTACTAAAAAAAGAAGAACGAGAAAAGTTAAGACCATCAAAAAAACAAGAAAAATAATTATAGGATAATAAAAGAATGGTTCTTCAAGCTGGATACTAGGTGTAGACAGAGGAATTTACAATAATTTTTGCTTCCGACTTTTAAAAATGTATATTTTAAGGTTTTCAATGGTATGTCTGAGCCGCAGCTGACATTTTATATTTGGTATTATTATAATGGTATTATAGCCGCAGAAACATTTTTTTTAATAATTGGAAGCCTTCGATCTCCAAATTAAATTAAAAGTTTTATGGTTTTTTAAGCTGGATGTAGAGAAAAGTTTTTCTTGGTGTAAAAGGATAATTTTCAAATAGTTTTCACCTAATAAAAAAAAATTCTAGAAAAACAAAAGATAATTCAAAAAAACGTGAAAGACAGCGCTATTGTTTTAAAGATTTTAGAAAAGCAAAAAATGATTTAAATAAAATGTGAAATTAGGCGACTGGAAGAGAATAAAAACATAACAATAAATATGCTGCAAGAGAAAAAGAATAAGAGACACTAAAACTATAAAGAAAAGGATTAGAGAAGATTTTAGTAGAATTTGAAAAATAGCGACTAAAAAAAAACAAGGAGAACTGTAACTAATAGAAGAAAAAGGACAATGAGTATTTAAAAAAAAATAACACGGACACGTAAAATAGCAGTAAAAGATTCTGAAATTAAAAATTAGTTTTTAGGAAAAAAAAACAAAGAAACATTTTAGAAGAATAAGAAGACCAACAAATAACTTTTTTCCAAGAAAGCCAGCTGGCGAATATACCGGAGGTGACCTACGATAGGATGAAATCACACCTTTCATTAGACTAATTTCATTCGCATACAAAAAAGAACCAGTGGAATTACAACTTATACAAAAAAACAATAAGAAAAACAGAAGAAATTCTAGATAAACTTGGAAAAAAATTTACAAAAATTTGAATACATATAAGACAATAAATATACAAAAAAAGGATACGCAAGAAATAACACAAAAGAAAAACTCTAAAGAAACAAAGAACATTCCAAAGAGCATTCTAAAAAAAAAAATTGAAAACGTAGTTTAGAGTATTTCAGGCGATTGAAAGAGAAGGAAAAGAAGAAACTCTATTTAAAAAAATCGATGAAAAAACATTTAAGGAAAAGTTAAAAACCGTCCATTGGAGGATTTAGAGAAACATACGAAGATTTTAAACGAACCTTAAGCGAAAAAAAAATTGTAGAATAATAAAAGGATGATTCTTTAAGTTGGATACCGGATATAGACAGGGCAATATTCAATAATTTTCGCTTTCGACTTCTAAAAATGTATATTTTAAAGTTGTTAATCGAATTTTTATTCTTTTTTGTATAAAAATTGCAGAAACATTTATTTGTATAATAATTGGTTGGCCTTCGACTCCCAAATTATATCAAAAATTTTACTGTACTTCAAGCCGGATGTTCAAAAAAGTGTCTATATTTTAAAGTTTTCAACAGAATTTTGAAGCCGAAAGCGATTAAAGTTTCATTTTGTTTTATAATCATTGTAGACAACTTTTTTAAATTGTCGCTTTCGGTAGCCAAATTGTTAAAATTGTAAGGTGGTTCTTCTGTAGATAAATTCTGACTTATTCTTTAGTGTCATTAAAATTGAACAATAGTATACCACGTTTAAAGTTTAAATTTGCATAGATAATCTACTAGCTGTGTCAATTATATAACAGGCCAGAATAATATTTTTGAACTTGCATCGTGTTATTGACTTATCCTGCCAAAGCAAATGTTTAAATTCTTTGAAAATCAGAATAGTGCAAATTGGTGAAGCAAAGAGTAAAGGTCAATGTCACTTACATCATCAAGTTGGCTCCGGAAATGATTATGTGATTGTGCTAATCTATGGAGGGCCAAAATATAAGGACTTGAAACTCCCGCTTCTACTTGCATAGAAGCCAAGCAGTACTTTCCGTAGATTTTGTCATGGTTTTCTTCTGCTTGCAAACACAGATCGAAGTCTCCTAATTGGTTTACATTTCCGTTTAGAATTCCTGTTGGTAGTTTTGCTGAAGAATCATACACTGAAAACTGAAATTAGGAAAAGTTTTTTGAAAATTTTTGAAGTGTTACTTTTGAGCGCCCATAGCTTGAATTTGAGTAGATCTTCGACATACTTTTCGCTTTGTTGTCTACACTCAGCGCTGACTCCTTTAATTTGGCTGAGGTCGAAAGGTGGGGCCGTTCCAAAGACGAAATTTGCGAGTCGATTAGTGGTAGTTTCGTAGTTGAAATCTGTTATGACGAAAATGTCAATTATTGTAAAATTAAGGCTGTGACCTTGATTACGCCCAACTTAGAAGGGCATATTCGGTAATCGAAGGTGAAAATAAAAATTGTGGGTTCGGAAATATCACATAAGTTCCGTTTTTGCGAAACGGAACCTGCCACTTTCGATTTGAACTTGACCAAGTGCTATAGCAAGGTCGCGCTTTTACTATTCCACTTGTTTTTATGGCTATTTCACTGTTACTTTTCGCCGCTATGAGGTGGGAGATCAATTAACTAAGCATTCACCGGGTTTATAATTAATTCATTGCACACATTTTGATACAATAAATAGAAATAGCGTTGTCGGTTAAGCCAAGGATTTCTTTTGTATTTATAGTATTTTAATGCCGTGCATTTTCCTTATTGAAGACCTGAAAATGATTTACTCGACTCGACTTCTGATGCTGCAGGACACGAGGTCGCGGAAAATTCTTATATGGGAGTTTTTACTGCTTTGTGTGATTTGTTTTTTTCTACATTGTTTATGCTGGACATGTACTTGATGCGTTTATAAAGTCATTGCAGGTGTTTTCAACTTGCGTCAAACACGAAACACAAATTGGGTTTTAGCCGTTTGGGATTTTTTTTTAAACTCATTTGATATTTTAATCAGTTGATGGTTTATTATTTATATTCATTTATTGTTTATTTAGTATTCAAATATTCGATCTTCGTATTACGATAGACGCTATTCATATTATATCTTGAATCATCTTCGAGAAAATTCCAACGCATTTTTACCACGGTTTCTTTACTATATTTAAGTATTTTATTATTTCAACAATCTTTTTTTCTCTAATTTTTTGCTTTTCTTTTTCTTCTAACAAATAGAAAATTAGTATTAATGTAAAATTTCTTGTAAATTTTCATATTTTCGAATTTCCAATCCATCAATCTTCTTTATTGAAAAGAGCGATTTGTCGTGTTTTTATTCTTTTATGTTTTTAGTTTGTTCTTGACAAAAGTTTGGTAGGTACTGTTGATGAAACATAGTTTGCAAAAGCGCTCTGCCCCTGTCATGTAAGAATTTTGTTTGATAAAATTCTTTATTTCTTTGAAGACTCAGTTTTTGAAAATTAAATTTTTTGAAATAACCATTCTTTTATTTATTAGTTATTTTAGTCTTTTGTTCAATTGTATTGTTTTATGTTGTATTTCTAGCTAAAAAAAATTAATTACTTCTGAAAAGGTTATATATTTGTTATATTATTACAGTGGCGCACTCAGAAAATATTTTTAGGATGAGCTTTAACTGGGGTTAGGAAACCATCTTTTCCTTCTCCCTGTGTGCACCACTGCTGAATACAACGAGAATCATTTCCAATATTGAAAGCTGGAGGCGACGAATTTTGAAATCTGCATGAGTCTTAATTTTACTAATTGTATAAGTCAGAAATTTTTACTTTAATAGGCCAGTAATAACATTGTTTTTGTAGATTTGGAAGCTGGAAGCTATAATTTACTAATTTTCAAACCCGGAGGTAAGATTTTTCTAACAAATTTTTAATTTAGTTAACCCTTTTGGTTTTTAAAGTTGTTAAAATATCGCTTACCACTCTCAATATTAGAAAAAAGTTTTAAAGAATGTTACTTTTGGCTTCCAAAATTAGTAAATTACAGCCTCCTGATTCTAAAACTAGTAAAACAATGTTCTAGACTTGATTTCTTTCAAAATTGATAAGAAATAGCCTGTTTACGTAGATTTTTAATAAATAAATACAAAAACGGTATCTTTCCTATATTGGGAGACAATATTTTACTAATTTTAGGATTTAAAGATAAAGTATTTTTACCAATAATTAAATTAATAAATTAAAAGCAACATTTTTTAAATATTTTTTTCTTATATTGGGAACCAGAAGCGATAATTTACTAATTTAAAATAAAATAAAAATTATTTCTGGTTTTAAAATTAGTCAAATATCACCTTCAATCTCCAAAATTGGATAAAAATGTCTCTCTTGTGTCTTTCTAAAATTGGTAAATTATAGCCTTCTGGTTCTAACACTACAAAATAATGTCGTTTCTGTCTTTATTGAATTAAATGTTAATAAATAACATTATTTCTAGCTAGAATTAGTAAAATTATGCTTGCTGATACTAAAATTTAGTAAAATAAGTATAGTTTTCGGCTGCCAGGACAAATTAGAAGAAATCCCGGGTTTTTAAGGCTAGTAAAACATGGCTTCCGACTATCAAAATTATTAAAACCACCAACCAAAAATATTATATATTTGATTTTAAATTAATAATTACAAGAGCGGTATTCTTTCTTGTATTGGAAGGCGGAAGCAATAATTTACTACTTTAGAAATTCGTCGACGTAATATTACTAATTTTTAAATTCCTAAATCAAAAAAACAATTTTTTCAATATTTTAAGCCGGAGGCGATAGTTTACTACATTAAAAGAAAACAAAAAAATATCTCCAATTTGTAAAATTAGCAAAATTTGCCAACCTCCAAAGGAGATTTTTGTATATAAATCAATAGCTCTTGAAATAAGGAGCAATTGATATCATTGCGTCAACTTTGTATTTTTTTAAATGTCCCAAACCATAATGCACCCTTCCATGGCGTTAAGCCTATTGTTAAAAGTACGATATTATTAGGGTCCAAACCGAGCTTTGATGATTTATAGACTTCCAAACATTCCTAGCTTTCAATTTGTACGACCTCACTGGCTCTCACTCTTGCCAATGCCTTTTCGTATTGCCGTTTTTAGATTTTTAATCTTCAATAGAGACTTTATTTGATGACCTACAAAGTTGGCGCAATGATACCAATTGCTCCCTATTACAAGAGCTATCGATTGATATAAAAAAATTGATTTGAGTGGTCATTAGATTTCCATAAAATGGGAACGATCTAGATGGGATAAAAATGTTCCATTTATATTACTCAATTTAAAAGAAAATAAAAAATAATACAGCTTTTAAAAGAGGTAAAATACAGTTTTCTGGTTCTAGAAGTAAAAAAACCATGTCGTATGGTGTTTATTTAATTAAAAATTGTTAAAAAACATTATTTCTGCATCCTCAATTAGTAAAATTACGGCTGCAAATTTCAAAATTAGTAAATGTTATCTTCAAGTCCCAATATCTAAAAGAAAGATCGCTTTTGCCTTTATTAATTTTAAAATTAAGAAAAAATATCTCCGGTTTATATTATTAGTCTAATATTGTTTCGGGCTACTAAAATTGTTTTTATTCATTTACAAGTGAATAAGAAATCTTGTAAAATTAGTAAAAAAAAGTAAAAAAAAATGAGGCACTCTGTTTCACAAATGAAATTCATTTCCAAAAAAATATTTTTATTATTAACGCTTCTAACTTTTTTCTGTAATTTTTTCTTTAAACAAATATTTAAAAAAATGAAATATTTTAATTTTTTTTTAGAGAATTCAAAGAAAAAAAGATTTTTTATAATTTCAAAAATTGAAATAACCGAACGAATGAATTACCCACGATGACTTTGGTTTTAAATGGTTAAAAAACTTATTTACATTATAAGTCATGAAAGAGATGATTTGCATGATGTGTAAGCAAGGAGGTTAGATAGGTTATTCTATCTAACCTCCTTGTGTGTAAGCTAACTAGAAGATACGAGAATGCGCAGCGTCCAATTTTTTTTAAAGCCAAATAAAGTCGAAAATTTAAATCTCCAAACTAAAAAGTAAAATAAAAAAATGTTACTTTCAACCCCTGGTCATTTTATTTTACAGCCATTATAGTACTGTCAAGGAATGATCAACGTTTATTTTTCAAAACTGTTCTAGAAATGTAATAGTCTTAACAGTTTCAGAAAAAATTCTGAAATATAAATTGTAGTTGAACACAGTTAAAAAAATAAAATTTTATTTTAAAAATAAAAGAATTTTTTTTTGGGTGTATTTCTTAAAGATTCCGACTGAATAACTAATAAACGGTTTTTAAAATTTTAATAATAATAATAATTTCAAAAACAACTCATTTATTCATTCCCAATCTTCAAGAAATCTACCCAAATCTAAACAGAAAATAAGAAACCAAATTAGTAGTTATAAACACAATTATTTTTTCACAGTTTTTTCCCCATAACGTGCATTCAAAAACAAAAATTTTCGAAAAAAGAATAATGAAAATATAGCTCACTTTTTCGCGAAGCAAAAAAATTGAAATGTTTTTTCAAAAATTAATATTTCATAAATGGTTTGTGATTGATTTTTTTAAACTTTTTATGGGCATATGGTAGTGTCCTTCATGACTGTATTGCTTGTAAACTATTTCAAGGACATCCTATATACGTTCAGATGAGTTTGCAGTGACTTATAGGTATAGCTTGAAATAGCTGTGAGAAGTATCAACAAAACAAGAAGTTATGAATGGATTTTGACCGAAACTCGATGTGCAATTAATATTTTTACAAAATTTTATGATCGCAAATTGCTAATAAAAATTTATTACATCATTACGTAACGGTTTTCTAATTTTATTTACTCTTTATATTCTAAATATGATTTAATTAAATTATTATTATTAAAGAACTGTCTACATGAATAATTATTGCAAACTTGAACTGCTAACACCTATTATAATTAAATAGTTTTGATAAATGTAATTTGACTAACAAAAGTATTTTTGAGTTAATTGTTTATATTTTACCAAAAAAAAATGGCAATACATTTTAGAAAACTACGTACACATGACATGGTTGTGAAAATATGTAGAGCAAAAGTTTAATTCAATCTCAAATAGGATTATATAATATTAAATGAGAAACCTAGCAAGTTACGTTTAATTATTATTACTTTTGCTAGTAGACCACATTGGAAATAACTAGAATGTAGAAATATCGTCTACGTGTGTTTACTTAAAATTTTGCAAAATTGAAAATGCAAATAATCGGAATGGAAAATCTATTGTTATCCTTGAAAATTTTAATTATTGTCAAAAAGCCAATTTTTGTTTTTTTTTATTATGATGACGCAGTAATATTCAGTCTAGTTTGAATCATCCCAGAATTTTCATTATTGTCTTGTTTACTGTTGTTTTTATTTATAAACAAAGATATATCTTTATTTTCCTCGCATTTGCAAAACAAGTGAAGAATGAATCTGAAATGGAAATTTGAAGCAATTGTGTTTTCCACAACAAGTCGTGATCATCTCAGTTAATAATTTTAAAAAAATCTTGCATAATTTTAAATAAATTAAGAAAAATTCAATACTGCACAACAATTTCACACAACCTTGTCAAATCCATAAACTATAATTTAAAAAATTAAATTTGACAAATCCAGGAAGTATGTCTTCTCCCAGCCAGCAAAAAAAATTAGCAACACAAAAGTGATCAATCTTGTCTTGCTCACGAAAATTACTTCCGCGTGCGAATTTCCGCGGCTGAAAAATCGCCCGTTCAGCGCTTTTCAGGTCGCCTACCTTGTTCAATGCACTTGTCGACGTTTTTCAGGCAGAGTTTTCCCGTTTGGTCAGCAATGAGCAGAGTTTTCTCGATGGTGAAATTCCAGCCGGTGACTCGGGGAAAATTCGTCCGGTTCCAGTGGAATTTGGAGCGCGTCGTCACGATGCCGACGACCAACAAGAACACCACTTTTTGCATTTTTGGGGCACCCCCGATCGCGACGTATCGACGTATGATCGTAAAACAGAATTGTCAAAGAGTTTTCTTCGGTTGCGGGTAGGGGAAGTTACCCAATGTGGGAGCCCCCACTATACCAACGCGGGTTTTAAAACCATTGTAAAGCATTTTCGATGGGGCTTTCGTGAGAAGTCGCAAGATGACAACGTTGCGAAAAAAATTACATGTGAAAGGCTTTCGTGACATTTGAGGAAGAATTAATTTACGCAGAATTTATTTATTTTTCTGGTTTTTTGAATTTTCACATTATTTCCTTGTCTCTTCTTGAAACAAAAACTACTCAATTTTTTTAAATTTTTGTTATTTTTTCGACCTAATTTTACAGAAATTAATGCTTTCTCCAAATTTTTCGTAAAAGTGTCACTCAGGGCCGCACCGTGTTCTTGTGCAAAATGTGCGTTCTTCACGGCTCTCTAGAGGCATCAAATTTCTCTAATATTACATAAAAAAATTGACAAAATAAAAATTACAACATTTAAAAAAATTACACAATCATAATAATAATTGTCTCTACAAATTAGTAGATAAATAATTATATCGAGAGACCAGAAAAATATCTATTCAAAGCAGGTCATGACCTTGACTGTGACTTGAACCACTTGCAATCTGTTAAAAAAACATAACCTTATAGTAAATCTTTTTCTTGATGGTTTGCAAGTGGTTAAAGTCACAGTCAAAGTCATGGCAGGCTCTGAATAAATATTTTTCTAGTCGCTTGATATGTATAGAAATTAAAAGGACAGCAACAAGTAAAAATAAGCACGATTAGTTAAAAAAAGAGTTTTGCTTACTAACCAATGGTTCATATTAGATATTTTATTAACCTGTTTATGTTTTATACCTGAAGTTTTATTTTCTCCGTCAAAATGGCACTTTCTATTTGATCAAAAGTACTGAAAAATTTTTTTAGGAGACGTAGTTTTCAAACATCGTGGCGAACAAGATAAATTTATTAATTCATAAAAAGTATTTGACAATCATAACTAATATAAGAAAGAAAAGGACTTACTAAACAATTTTATTCCGAATCTCTTAAAATTAATTTGCAAATCACAAGGAAAAGGACATTACATTAATTTTTTTTATCATAAAATTTAAATCTTACTTTATTTAGTAAGTTATATTAACTTGAATATTATTTTTATCACTAATATATTAGATTATACTACATTTGGACGTGGTAATAATTTTTTTAAAGCAATTTTAGTTTTTTTAATATTTAATTTTGATACTAAACCCTTTTTTCTCTGATAAGTCTATGAAAAAATCATAAATTTTGTAAAAAAATGAGTCGTATACAATCTGTATACTATATGATCCAGGTATCTTGGAGGGTAAATTCTGTGTTAGGAATTTATGAAACCCACGTGTCAATCTCAATTAATAATATAAAATCCGATTTTATTAAAAACTAATGATTTAAAAACTAAAATATAATAAAAATGAAAATTATATATATTTTTTAAATAACTTTTAAAAGTTATTTTAAATTAAAAAATAATTAGAAATTGTTAAAGTCTATTTCTTCATATATTTTTTTCCAGAAGAAATAATGTAAAAAATAGAGTGGGGTTAAAACTTGAAACAACCAGTATTTAGGGGCATTAGTGCAGTGATTATTGTTGTCAATCCTTATTAATAATTTTTAATAGATATTGTTTGATATTAAATTTGTGTTGTTGTAGCGATTTTTTAGTTTTTACAGTCGCTCTGTATGTCCTTTCTTTACTGCCACATCTTTGTAAAGAGGTTCTTTACACATCAGCAAGCAGTCTGTAAAAGAACGTTTAACCTCTGGAATATTTACAAAACAATATTTTTTATGGCAAAAATTCTACAATAGTTTTTTTTTTAAATTCTCTTAAAGGCTGTGAATTAGTTTTTGGTCTATACAAATATACTCTTCTAGAGAATATTTTTTTAAGTGAAACCATAAGATAAAAACAATAATAAAAATTGTTTAGTTAGAAAAAAGAGTAACTACAAAGTAATAAATAAATATAAAATTATTTCGAAATACAAAAAATGAGAACAACTGAAAATTAAAAAATAACTAAACAATATTATTTTTCGCGCGATTGGTTGTTTTTATCAGTTTACTGTGCCTGTTTCCACGACGGTAGGTTGCTGTTACTGGTTGCTACGTGTAACAAAACGGTAAGTAATTCACTTACCGTTCAGTGAACGGTAAGCAATTAAATCTAAAAAAAACAATTTTGCGATTTATTTATTAAAATTAAATGTAGAATTATTATAATTAATAGTAGTAATACCACTCGCATTTGAGTTTCTAGTGTTAATAGACAAACGTTCCGACGTAGAAGTCCCAGGTTGTTGTAATAGTCCACCAACATCGCTGTGTAAAATTTTATGAGCAAATTCAATTTTGTTTTAGAAGGAATCTTCCACGTAACTCTCGGCCACCGTTGATGAACGCCACCCACCATGTCTTTTTAGTCCCAACACATCAACTCCGTTATTCGCCAAAAGTGTAGCCGATGTGCGTCGAAACGAGTGTCCAGTAAAACCTTCAGGGGCTTGCAACTTTAAATACTTTGCATTTTTTGACGGCCAGCCTCCAATTGTGCCTTTTCCTGTGACTTGCCTAGTGCATTTGCCATTTTAATAGTTCAGAAATAAATGATCTGACGTTGGGTTGCTTGGTCGAATTCTTATGTATTTTCGAAGTATTTCCAAATAATGAACTGATTTATTTTCTTTATTAATAACTGTGAACGTTCGCTGAATATTTGTTTTTGTATTTGGAATATTTACTATAAACATTTCTTCATGTTCTTCTATGTCACTCATTTTAATATTGTACAATTCCTCTCGTCTACAAGCGCCCGATACTCCCAATATCATTGCTACCTGCAAATATATTGTTTCCTTAGAACTCAGATGTACCACCTCATCATCTACAACATACCTTTTGAATTAAAAATTGTTCGTCTGGTGGTTCATTTAAGAATTTTTTCATGTCTTCTTTGGTAAAAATTTTAGCCTTCTTAGGTCGATATCCAATATTTTTTCTCTTAAGATAAGCAATTAATGTAGCAAACTTAGAAATATCGATAGCATGATGAAGAAAAATTGTACTCTTCAGCATAGAATACTCCGCCCATAAACTGCCTGGGGTCTTCAAGTGTCCACTTCTCACCACAAAATACGCTAACAAGCTCTTTTCATTTACAGAAATCTTCTTTGCTTCACGCCATTCCTTAAACAACTTGTATGTCTGTTCATATCGGGCTTTAGATTTTTCTGGAATTATTGCCGAACATCCTTCTTGCCAAGCGTCTTCTAAATCATCCGGTAGATCATCACTATCGCTCATATTTGCTTCGAAAATGGAACCACAAAACAGAACTATGTAGGAATGATTGTATCAAAAAGACAATTTTACTTGTTTGGAACAAAACCATAGCAACCGTGGAACAGCCAGCCAAAGTTTTCAGTTTCAATCTTCCCGATTATCACAAATGTATTGATATAAATTATTATTATTATTATTCTAGAAACTCCAATCGCGCAAAAAAACATTATATGCATGTCGAACGTTAAGGATTACCGTTCTCAGACAATAATTAGAGTCGTCGCTTCGCTCCTCCTCCAAACAATTGTCTTCGAACGGTAAGCATTCCTTACCGTTCTCCATACTTAATATACTATTTTATTAGCTGTAGAGCTAATTATATAAATCAGTATGTGCAAAGCCTTTGGTTTTAAATATGAATGACAATTTCGTTTTTTTTAGATAATTATACAATATATTTTCTTTATGCACTGATAGATTTCTATAATTATCTTGGCACATGAAATTCAAGCTTCAACTTATGTTTCTTCAATCGATATATTTCCGTGGTCACGTCATAATGACGCCATTCTCCTTATAATTAAACATTTTGGAGCATTTGTTGACTTTAGTTAAAAGTTGCATTTTTTTTTAAATGTAGCCTTAGTCCTAATTAAGTTTCAGCAAAATCCATCGTAATAACTTGTAAATTGCTATTATTCAACATATCTTTAAACATGGCATGTTTAATCAGTATGCGAAAAAAAAATTGGGATTTTTAAAGTAATATTTGCTTTGTGTTTTCTGTTTTTTTTATAACTAAAGTCCCTTTTTATTATGTTTGGTTTTTTAGAAATTGATTTTATATTAATTTTTTTTTGTCTTGAATCAAGATTTACTTTATCTGCCGCAATTCTCATTTTTGGTCGGCATATGTCAAAGATGAAAGATTCCATGTCGGCAAACATGGTATAGCATAAATAAGCTGCAAAACTCCGTTTTACCTTGACCACAGAAGTTCATTGTTCATTCTCTTTAAAATTCTTCAGCAAACAAAATTTTTTGAAAATCATGTCTATGAAAAATGTTGATGAGGTGTGAGTCAGATTCAAAAGTTGCACTGCAATTGTACTAATTGCCTACAAGGTAAAGGTCAACGATTTTCTCGAATTTTGGCTGAGCAAAGTCCACCATGGTCTAATAATTTCTTCTGGCAAAATTTTTTATCGGTCACAAAGTCCGCCTTTTTGCGAGTCATCCATAAATTAGCTCAGGAACGTCCGAGTCTAAAATGAGTTTCAAAACTCAATTTTGGGCGTGCTACATGGTGCAACAATAAATTACAATCACCATCTGATATTTTGTTTACAATTTTTTTCCTCAAACTCATCTATTCTACATAAAATTAGCATTCTAAAGACGGTACATCACGCAACTATTTTTACTTTCGAGTTGCTTAAATAATCCAATCAGAAAGGTGTGACACTACTATTAAAATAATTCCCTTTTTGAACAAAAGACCTCTTATGGTCATGGGTGATGTCTCGATAATTACAAATTGCCCAACGTGTGAATAACAGGTGTTACAGTTTAAGGCGGGTCCTCAAGACAATGATGACTCAGGTCATTTGATGGCTTAATGATGTCTTTATGTCGGCGTTACATAACTTTCATTTTTTGGGATTGTGTGTCAATAAAATTGTGGAGCAGATTAAGAAGTAACGTAACCGGCTTTTGCATAGCAGGTACCAATTTTTATTAAGTAATAGGGAAGTGTTATTCTGTAGTTCGAGCGAAACAGATTTGCACACCTATCTAGAACAGGCCGATGGCGAAATAAACGAAATTTTAACAATGAAATGGGGCTAGTTATGCGTAGGCGATCTTATTACGATTAAAAAAATTCTTTAATTTTGCATTAATTTTATAGTTGTAAATATTAAAAAATGAGTCGGCAGGGAATGTTTTATATGCTAATTTGATACAACTAAAATCAGATAATGCGTGTACTAGGAAAAAGATTTACAAGGAAAATGCTAATGTTAATGTGTACGTCTATGTTAAATTATTACAACATTTGTATTTATTTCTTTATTGCTGTTGCTACTGTAATTAGTGTGTTATTATCGTTATTATTTTTTACAAGTGAAAATGCTCAATAATTAATATTGGTTAATAGCTATTTGTTCAGCTAATCAGTACCACACAAAAGACGCTATCTCTCTCTCTCTCTCTTTCTCTTTATTGTAGAATTTATTTACATAATTTATTTTTTTTAAACGTATCACGCAAAATGTCAAAAAAATTAATAATAAACTTTATAATTTATTGATTTAATCCACAGTAATTTTGTAAAAAAAAATAATTTATTTTATACATCAAAAATTGTATTATATAGGGTGATTAAAATAAAATCTAGGAGCCTGACAAACTTTAAATGCACCCAAAAAACAATTCGCATAAAATAAAATTAAAAACAGTTCTGATGCGAACTGTCTGCATTTAAATTTTCTCGAAGTCTTAGTTTTCGTGAATCATGCTATGTAGGGTGTGTGTCAAAAGTCGCGAAGATCCTTTGGAGGGATACATGGGAGACCCTCAAGGAACACAAAAATTTATTTAAAAAAATTCAATATTTTTTTTTGTATTTTCTTGAGATTTTGGTATTTTCTTGAGATTTATGAATACGTAATTCATTTCAAATGCTTTATTGTTTTTTTTTCGTTTTTCTGATTTTTTTTAACTATATTAAGAGAATTTCAATTTTTTTGCAAATTCAGATACTCATAACTTTTCAAATTTTGAAGTTAGAATTTTTTTTCTTTAAGGTTTGGATTGTTTTAATGGTGGGAATCAGCCCACTAAAGGATCTTCTCGACTTTTGACACACCCTATATGTGTATAGAGATATAATATAATTGACGGTTTTTGCACTGAAGTACTAGTAAAAAATCATTTTTTAAAAATTTTTGGGGTTTCCATTGTTGAAGCTAGTCAGTTTCAATAAAGAATATAATAGACTCAAGAAAACACCTGCTATAGTAGTAAAAAAATTACTAGAATGAGTAGACACAGCCAAATATGTATGTAATTTGATAAGACAACCAAAAATTGGTCTTAGTGATCTGTATGCATAGTGCCTAGTTTTGGGGCGATAAAAATGAAAGTCTAAAAAATCGAATCTTTCAAAAGATATTGAAATTGAGTCAAATCTAAATTAAAAATTAATGTTTGTGATAAGATTAAAAGGTCAAAACACGTTTCTTTTTTTAATTTTGGTAAAATTAATGTTAATTGCAGTTGGACCAATCAATGTAACCATAATTTTAAAAACTTCTGTAAAGACTAATTAAAATCAACTTTAATAAAAAATTGATTTATTTTTTTGATTCATAATCAAAAAATTTTATAAGACAAAAATTCTTTTAAAAATTTAGGAATAATTAAAGGATATAAGACTGCCTCCACTGAGACTGCTTTTGCTGGTGCAAGGATACGACTTCTACGAATAAAAAGAGAATAAAGAACAGCTTTGTAATAGATGAAAATCTTCATTTCTAGTTAATCTTATCAATCTTTCTAGAATTACTAGATGAGTCAAAAGAAAATGAGAAGAGCCTGGATACTAAATGATTCAAATTATAAATGGTAATGGAATATTTAGCAAGCATTTACAATGATAATACTGACAATACCATGTACTCCAAATAGGAATAGGTAGAAGTAAAGGTAATTTTAATTTAGACTGGAATGATTTTTTCCAGATTTTTCTCCATAACTTTCAGGTTTTTTAAATTGAATACATTCAATAAAACAAAACAAAAATCAACCAAATATGTCGTTCCTATCGTCATAATTATGATCGGAAATGCATACAAAAATTATGATTTTTGCAGGTTGTCTGAATTTTCCGACTTTTTCAATAAAAAAAATAAAAAAAAATTACACATATCCATCTTTCGAATCGTGAGTTATGATCTTACTACTAAGTTCTAAAAAATCATACAAAAATTTTATGGAACTTTATTAAGACTATTAAAAACATTTTAAAAAATTAGCCACATCGGTCCAGTCGTTCTCAAGATCTCAAGTGATGCGCTTACCAAGAAATAGCATTTCATTTTTTTATATAAAGAAGTAATACTTTAAATAATTAATAAAAAGTATAGCTTTATATAAAATGATAATTTTTAGTTAGTATAAAAACTAACTAACGAAAATAGCAATTTCTCTTTACAAAACGTACTTGGAAAGCCTCCAATAATTAAAATATTGTAATTTTGAATTATTTTATGAGATGATGTTATAGCAAATGACATTATCTACGAAAAAACTCCTATCATATTTTAAAGTAAATCTGATAGTTTTGCAGAAAATTTAAAAAATCTGAAATTTACTATAACTTTTTTTCTACCTCAAATAACTTTTGAAGGAGAAATCGACATAACTTACCAAAACCATTTTTTTAACGTTTAATTTCCTAATAGACTGTGTAGTTATTTAAAATGTGTAAACGAAAAACGAGCCTCAAAAATTCAAAGTTAAAAAAAATCTTATGTTATTTAAAAGACAAATAAAAAATTACGATAAACCATCTCTAAATATTACTACTATTATTAAAAGCTGATATTTTAACCGCGGTGTTATTTTATGCAACTATTGAACAGGGGGTTTTAAATAAAAAAAAATATTTTTTATTCAGCTAATGGCCTAATTTGTATTTTGTTTATTTATTAGTATAGATTAAATCAAAATTCTAATTTTAATATCTGTAATTTTACCAACATGTAGACAGTGTAAAAATTTAATCATTTGGTTGTAGATGGTTTTTGTGTAAAATCCAAACATGTTCTTTTATTTTAATAAAAGCACAGTATAGAAATGAATCAGTATAGAGAGATAATAAAAACTGAAAGCTTGTCAAAAAGCTAGCATCCCTTCAAGTTACATGTGTAAGATGGAGCCACTAGTTTTTGGATTCTGACAACTAATAATACACAACTTAAATCTAAAGGGCTATAACTGTAAATAACATAATAAATAATCAAAAGACAAGCGCCAGACAATAGACAAAGATTAAAATAATTTTTATAATATTTAAATTACAGTTATAGCCTTTTTTAGATTTAAATTGTGTATTATTGGTTGCCTATAGTAAATCTAAAAATTAGTAGTTGCATCTTACACATTTAACTTGAAAGAATGCTAGCTTTTTGACAAGTTTTCAGTTTTATGAGCTGTTTATATTGATTTATTTCTATACTGTGATAAAAGTTTCAAACAATGAACTCAAAAATTGTTATTTAAACAGCGTCATCTGGCAACAGAAACGTTTCTAAAAATCTAAAAAATACAGGAATCTTCAACTTTTACCGTTTTTATTAATTTATTATTTAAACTTTTATAAAAATTTGTTACTGTAAATTGATTAATTATAAAATACTAATTTGTCTAATTTAAATAATTCTTTGACAATATTTTTTATATTTACTAGCTTTTTTTTTTGGTCAAGTGCATCTAGCGACCTCTAATGGCTCACAACATAACTAAAATGGTAGGTAATATCGGAATCTGTTTTACCTAGTCAAATTGTCAAAACAATTTTTTTAAACAAGTTATTTAATAACAATAGATATTTTAAAAAGAAGTAAATTATGGAAAATGATAACAAAATGAATGTGTGTAGAGTGTGTTTTAGTGACAAAGATTTAACCAACTTGTTCACCGAGAAGTCCGATAACTTAAGTATAAATTTCCTGGCTTTTGTAAAAGTACAAAACATTTATTTAAATTATGTGCTTGTTTGTATTTATTTTGTTTATGTAAAATTTCCAGATACACCAAAACGACGGTCGTTCTCAGCTTATTTGCCCCCAATGTGTCAAATACCTCACCACTTGTCTAGATTTTATCAACAAATGTTCAGAGAGTCACCAAAAATTGAACGTACAAAACTACAAATGCCTTAAATGTGACGCTATATTTCCCTGCTATGAATCCTTAACAATGCATTACAACCGACTCCACACACCAAATAAACTAATTGAACGCAAACTAACCCAACAGTGTCACATTTGTGGCAAGACTTTTACTTTCCGGGTGGAATTAAGCAGACATCTTGACTCTCATCTCGGCTTGAGATCCTACAAATGTGATAAATGCAATAAAAGTTACATATCTAAAACCTCACTCAAGAAACATGTGATAAAACACGACAGAGTGAAGAGGTTCCATTGTATCCTATGCCCTAAAAGATTTTTCCATCAGGATAATTTACGAACGCATTGCAAAACACATAACAGTGAGAGAAAACACCAATGTTGCATTTGTACAAAAAAATTTAAGTGTAATCGGTCACTTGCGATGCACTTGAAGATTCATGCAAACGAAAGAAATTTTCCTTGTAACGAGTGTGAGAAAGCCTTTGTTAATAAATACGATCTATTGCGACATTTGAAATTACACGAGAAGAAAAGACTGATTGAAAATAAGACGTACGACTTGACTAAAGATGAATTACTTAAAGTAAAAAATTTACAACAGTGTGAAAAATGCGGGAAATTTTGTCCAAGTCATGGCGATTTGAAAAAACATCAGAGAGTGCACACTGATGAGAGACCATTTTCGTGTAAAGATTGCAATAAGGCGTTTAAAACTGTGAGTACATTGAGGTGCCACGAACGGATTCATACGAAAGTATGTTGGGTCAGAGCCAGTGATTGCTAGACATACGTCATAAAGCTTTAAATATTTTTATCTGTGTTTAAACTGTAGTAGGTGAGAATATTTGTATGTTACGAATCTTGAGTTGCTTCAGCAGACTGAAAAGGTACAGTCTGCTGACTGTAGGGGTCATATTCGTAAAGAATGTCA
The DNA here is from genome assembly GCA_029207805.1 of Tribolium confusum. Classification (NCBI taxonomy): domain Eukaryota; kingdom Metazoa; phylum Arthropoda; class Insecta; order Coleoptera; family Tenebrionidae; genus Tribolium; species Tribolium confusum. Next base: position 8,715,902 of record JALGAY010000004.1, read on the forward strand.
CTCTATTTTTTTAAAATGTCATTTATGGTAAAAATATAAAGCCCCAAATCATCTAAATCGAGTAAAAATTTGAAATTTTTTACGCTTGCGGCTCATTCTTTATGGCAAGTACCGCAGTACATATAGATTAGGTGACATTCTTTGCCCAGGTGATTGTACATACTCAACAATCTTACATACTTCAAAGTCACATTAGAGGAGTTGTCTGTCTACAATTTATTTCTGTGATAATGATGTCACTGTTGGTCGGTACAGTATGTCAGGGTAAAGTGGAGTACACCAGTGTCTTATATATTTATCTCGAAAACTATAAACATTTGTTTAGAGCAAAATTTGTTTTTCAAGCATTCTTTTAACGAGGGCTATCATCTGTTAAAATTTGTAAACACAGCCTGTATATGTCGGCCCAGACGAAAATGAAACAATCCTAGAGAAATAGCAGTTGCCGCTAAAAGTTGCAAAACTTAAAAAGACTGTCACATAAAGTATCAAGTTCTTAAAACTTGTGTTAAAAGAAATAACAAAAATAATACTGAAACACTAAAAAAATGCCGGGTGTAAACGAAATTAGGCTCACCCTTTTTTTAAATAGAAAAACAAAACTTTTGAAACTTATGTTAGAAAATCCCCACTAAATGAGTAATGAATTAACTTTTTATCACTTCCGGTTTTTCCGGAAACGACTATAACTTTGGATTTTTAAATAGACCACTATGTATTATGTTTGTCGAATCTACATTAAATATTTTGAGTCTAAAATACTAATTTTTATAATTTTTTGTGAAATAAAAAGTACTCGTATTTTTTTGTAATTTTTATTTTTTTATGTAGAAGGCTGTGATGGTAAAAAATATATTTCCAAATAATGTAGGCAACCATTAAAAAATAAAACCAGTCCAATAAATAAGCTAATTTAGAAAATACACGAGTTTAAAGTAGAATAAATTAGTTTTTCTGGTTTTACTCATAGAATATTTTTTCAAATGAGCCACTATTGTTCTATTAATAGTGGCTCATTTGACTTTGTAAAATAACGTGTTCTTTGTCAATTTAAAGATACCAAAATTCTAAAAACTACTCAGTAAGTTTTTGTAATATGTATTTACAAAAAAAATTAAAATCTGAAAAAAATTATATTGCAAGATTTCAAACAAGCTAGCATTTTAACAAGAAAATAAAATAGACAGTTATTAAATATAATTTGCTACTTTCTTCAGTTTTACAGACTGCTTGAATTTTAGTTAACTTTTAGTGATTTTTCCAAAATATTTTTGTAAATATTAGAAACTACTGAATACATTTTTTAGATATTTTTAGATTAACAAAAAAAAAATGTGAAATGTCGAGTGAGCCGCACTATTGTTCTATTTGGAAAAATTGAGTTAAACCAAAAAAAAAATAACTTATTCCAGTTTAAATTTTGTATTTTCTAAATTAAGTCATATATGAGACTGATTTTATTTTTGAGTTGTTGCCTACATTATTTAGAAATATTTTTTTATCATCACAGCCTTCTAGATAAAACAACAAAAATTATATAAATAAATTATTCAACAAAAAGTTATAAAAAGTACTCTATTAGACTCAAAAATTAACATAGATTCCAAAAATATAAAAATATGCATAGTATTCTAATTAAAAATTCAATGTTATGGTCGTTTCCGGTAAAACCGAAAGTGATAAAAAGTTAATTTTTTATTTAATTAATGGAGATTTTCATGTAAGTGTCATTTTTCAATTTAAAAAAATTCTATTAAAAAAATGGGTGAACCTAATTTCATTTACATCCGATATACAGAGTGAATTTAAAGTTACAAATAGCATTCGTATTCTTTTTATTTTATAAAATTTAGAAAATATGTAACTTGTCACATTAAGGGAGCTCAATTCTGACGTAATTGGATCACTCGTAGTGGCCAAAATGGCTCTGACGTCATCATATATTTTTCAAACAGCACGACATAATTTTTCTTTTATAATTAGATGTCTTACTAATATGCCTTTACAACTCTGCTAATTATTTTGCACGAGGATGAATCGACACACGAGAAAAAAAATATTTTAATTATTGACGATAAAGTAACGCATAAATTTAGTAATTCTTTTATTTTTTCAAAATGAAAACAATGCAAGAATAGGTAACTAGACAATTCAAGGGAGCTTAAGTCTGACGTAATTGGATTACTCGCAACGACCAATATTGTGTAATTGACTAATGTACATACAAGGAGTGCAATTGATAAACTGACAGCTGTCACACAATAAATCATTTAATTATATTGTGAGAAAATAAAGGGACATAAGACTCGCTGGAATTCTGCAGTTTTTGCATCCGTTAATCCTGTGGCGGTGACCGAATCACAAGCAATATCTTTATTTTCAAGCTCATTCATTTTTCTAAACTGTCACCTAGTAGTTGTAAAACCAAAATTATTAAATACCTAATCGTTATTTTTTACTAAAAAAATATAATCATATTTACTTTTAAGCTCTTATATAATCGACTAATATACAAAGAATGTAAGTGAAAAACTTTCAGCTGTAACAAAAAATTATAAATTATATTTTATTTTTAGCTATTTTGTAATTGGTTAGTATATAAGGCGAGCGGTTTGTAAATATTATTCAGTCTTAAGTTTCACTTGAGAGTGGTAACATCGTCGTGCGTCGTATGCAAAACAAAGTGTTTGGTGAGATTGGGCGCATTTTTCAATTTAAATTATTGCAATTAGTTGCTATACTAGAAAAAGAAGTAAGATTTTAATGCGTAAAACTAATTATAAGAAGAAAATATAATTATGGTCGCAGTTTTATGAAAAGAAAAAACGCACTTTTATAAGTAATCAAGTTAATTACAAATACCGTTTAATCTTAACTGTTTTTTTTTTACTAATTTTCTTTGAAATGAATATTAATGGTTATTAGAAGTGCTCTAGATTCATGCTTCAATATCAGCAATCCGAAATTTTGAATCATGACGTAAATTCTTTTCTATGTGTCGGCTGGTATAGCAAACAAATGAGAAATAAGAAACAGCTACTTATTTAGTTTTACTATATGTTCTTTACGAACATGTATATAATGCAAGTTTGAATATTCAACATCGTTTTAACGAGGAATATTAAGGTACATTATTCGATAACATTCTGTATATCAACAAAATTGTGCCTCTGACATCCCGAAAACTATCAACATTGGTATAAACGAACTCTACGAGATTTCAAATTCGGATGTAGAAATTGTGACGTCACAAACGTGGACAACGTGGTGAAATAACGAAAGTGAAAATTTTCAATTAAAATAGTTTTAAAAGGAATGAAAAAATACAGTCATATTTTATAGAGGATTAAATTGTTAATATCTAGACCTTAATCTAGGTATATCGGTCTAATGACTATTGCTAAGCGCAAATTAACATTCTAATAAGATCCTATTCTGTAAGAAGTGGTTAAGATAATCATGTTTTTATCACTAAAGAACCAATAACAAAATTCTTGCCGTAGTCATAACCTCGTTCTTAAAAGGTGTTCTTTTAAAAAAGTTGTCAAAAGTGCTATGAGAATTTCATAAAAGAAAATGTAGCGAAAAATAGTTGTCGGCACTTGATACACCGTAACTACAAATTTATTATAAAACATTATAAATAAATAAATAATTTTGATGATTTATGAGTGCATGTGTACAAGATTCCGAGTAAAGACTCGGAAATGAAAAGTTATTTTTTCGTGTTTAGTTTTCTTCGTTCTAAGTTTCAGTTTTGTTTGTTATTGGGTCTAGTTAATTGTTATTTTGTTGCGATGGCTAATTACGCTTTAGATCACAAACAGTTTTTAGTCTAAAGTTACTTTCGAAGTGGTAGAAACTAGAAAGGTAGAAGTTGAGTGGATCTATTCGATGGAACACAGAACAAAGTCATTGAAGACGAGTCAGTGATTTTGTTCACAAGATGTTAACACTTTGAAATCGGCAAATGTTGCACTGGTGGCAAATGTTTTACCATACGAGTTAATGTACAGGGTGATTTTTTTATTTGTTCCCGCCCGAAATCTTAAAAATAGGCAACACGTTATACAAACGATAAACAATTTAATTAATTAATGTGGCTACATATGATTCAAATGAACTGACTCTGGAAGCACTGTCAAAGGTATTGTCAACAATGTTGACATTAATTTACAATTCTCCCTTAATTTTAAAAATTAAATTTTCAAAGTATAATGTGTTGCCTATTTTTGGAATTTCGGGCGGAGCAAATAAAAAATCACCCTGTACTAAAACGTTTTACTTGGGTATCTTTTGATACCTTTACTACTTGCAGAAGCCACCGCTACTCAAAGTTTGTAACACTCTAACACTCAAACATTCTTACCTAAAAAATCTTAAATGTTGCGTTATGACCATTCTATGAAGTATGTCTGGCGATTGCTGGCTCTCAGTTCAATGATTTGATGAAATAACACGTCAAGAATAATACTTTATTTGTTACAGATCAAGCCATACGTTTGTAAATACTGCTCAAAAGCATTTTCCCAATCGTCAAACATGCGAACCCACGAGAGACTTCATTCGGGGATGCGCCCCCACGATTGCAAACACTGCTGTAAAACTTTCGTCCGTAAAAGAGACCTAGATAACCACTTGCGTAAACACACCTAACTTGATTTTGGTCTCAAGTCAAACCAAGTCCGGTAAGGTTCGCTCAAATTAACGTATTTCAAATTAATTTCAACCTGAAAAACCAAATAAATACTAGTTGTTCACAAATTTTGCTTTACTTGTCCCATTGTGTTGTTATGAAGGAATTTCTTCGTTTTGACAGTCACTAAAAGAGTGTGTTCGTAAGCGTCACGCTTTGATAGTAAATATTCGAACGTTTCTTCATACACTGGATTGCAATTATCTGTCATAGCCTGAAATGGGCGGAGTTTAGGCGTGGTTAGGACAAAAACGTTGTTACCTTAGTCCGATAGGTGGGACCTGTAGTGTGACCACTACTATACATTTTTAACCTCACGTAAGGGTCTGGAATATCTGAGGGGTCTTTCAACGGTAAATTACTGCAAAATAAATCACGTGACTGTATTGCACGTTTAGAAAAATATTTTTTTACGTTATTCGGTGTATTGTTACTAGAAGTTTTTGTCGTGGTTCATTGTACTCTAAACTTATTTCTACTCGGCCTAATTTGTGTTCTCCTGCTGAACTACTAAAAATTGAGATATTTAGTAAAAGGCGTGGTTTAGTGGGCGGTACCTTGAACTTGACGTGCGTGTGATTGGTGGTTTTGTCAAATTGGAGGGGACGGATGTGTTTGTTACTACTTCTTCAATTTCTTTTCGTGGAGAATTTCTGATGGAACCTCGTGATCTTAAGCTTGTTTCTACGATTACTCATTAAATTTTGAAGGTTAATTTTTTTATTTACCTTCAATTGAGCTCTGGCGTGATAAATTAGCTTCTGATTCACTCTCACTTTCATCGTCAATTTCGCAACTTTCATTTGTTAGAATTCTTAATTGCAAAGAAAGCACAATTTTACTTTCTTCATTATCTAAAAGAAACTCATTTTTGCTAATTTCTAAATTCTGTTTTTGGATTAATTCTGATATTTTGTACGAGAATTGTGTTAGAAGACTTCCTGTTGATTTATCCAAAATGGCCATATGAAGTGAATCTTCTAAAGGATTTGGTACTAACAATACAAATCCTTGTTCCCAGTAAGGATCATTCGTGTGTTTTTTAACTTTGCTTTTTTGTTTTTGGTCCCCTAGGGTTAGAATGAAATAAGGGTGAGGCTTAACTAGTCGTTTAGCTTCGGGTAGTTTTGAAGCCATTTCAACATATACAGTTAAGACACCGGTACTTAAATTGTCCACTTGTAATAATTTCGTTTCTTTGGATATCTTAAAATTGTTGTTTAGTTATGATGAATTTACAAAAATGACTTACTATTTCCAAATCGTTCATATTTGAAGAAAGAGATAACCAAGCAAAGCGCAGGTGAAGAGAGCCGTGTTTGGCGTTATCCAATGGGATCCATTGGTCAGTTTGCCCTTTAAGAACTGAAGCAATATCAACTTCTCCACTAAAATCGCAAAAATTGGACAAAAAACACAAAAAATTGGTCAAACAGACCTTCCCAAAAAATCATCTTCATTGACATTATCTTTGTCATAGAGTTTGAATCCCAGATGTTGAGCTTTTGGATCAATAATAACGAACTGGAAAAAGTTGTCTCAAATTTGTTATTTACGTGGCAAGCCTTTGATAAAGGCTAATTGCAGACAAGCCGAGTTTTATATCCTCTTGTCCAAAATATTAGAAATTAAGTATGTATTTATTCATTATTTATAATTCAAATTAAAATTTATATAAATGTGTCGTGTTAAAGTGACTTAAACTGCATGAAAACTGACATAGAAGGGTTGTAAAGCGACATAAACTGTCTAAAAAGGGTGACATAAAGAGCTTGTAAAGTGACATGACATAAATACGCCGTCAATAGAGGGTCTATAAAGAGACATAAACAGTCTGTAAAGTGACATAAACGTCCGAAAAAAAAAGATAAAGGGCTTGTAAAGTGACATAAAAAGCCCGCAAAGTGACATATAAACGGCCTGTAAAGGGACCAAGTGTTGTAAAATGACATAAACAACCTGCAAAGTCACGAACGTTCTATATAGTGACATAAACCGTTTCTATAGTGAAATAAACAGCCTGTAAGATGACATAAAGGTCCTGTAAAGTGAAATAAACAATCTACAAAGTGACAACCAGCTTGTAACGTGACAAACGATTTATACACTGACATAAAAGGCCTTTGAAGTGTATAAATTTGCCATAAAAGTACATAAATTGTTGAAATAAACAGCCAGCAAAGTGATAAAGTATGTAAAGTGTCATATTCATCCTGCAAAGAACACAGACAATTTAAAAATGGATATAAGGGTTTGTAAAATGATATAAACACCGCGCAAAGTGACTGAAACAACTTGCAGAGTGGTATAAAGGTCCTTTCAAATGACATAAACACCTGCAAAGTGACAAAAAGCCTACAAAACGACCTATAAAGTGACATAACATGCCTTTAAAATGACATAAGTATTCTGCTAAACGACATAAGTGGTGTGTAAATGAAGATAAGGGCTTGTAAAGTGACCTAAGAGGGCCTGCAAATGACACAAATAGCCTGTGATATAACAATAACGGCCTGTAAAGGGATACAAATCGTCTGTAAAACGAAATGAAGGTGACATAAAGGGCCTGTAAAGTGAAATAAACAGTCTACAATGTGATAAAGTGTGTAAAGTGTCATATTAATCCTGCAAAGGACACAGACAGTCTGAAAATGGAGATAAGGGCTTGTAAAATGACATAAACACCGCGCAAAATGATTGAAACAGCTTGCAGAGTGGTATAAAGGTCCTTTAAAATGACATAAACACCTGTAAAGTGACAAGTCTGCAAATGGAGATAAGGGCTAGTAAAATGACATAAATACCGAGCAAAGTGATTGAAACAGCTTGCAGAGTGATATAAAGGTCATGTAAAATGACATAAACCGCCTGTAAAGTGACATAAAATACCTTTAAATGACATTAGTATTCTACTAAATAAATAAGTAGTGTGAAAAGGGAGATGAAGGGCTTGTAAAGTGACCTAAAAAAGCCTGTAAATGACACAATCAGCCATTGAGTTAACAAGATCAGAAAGGATAAAAACCGTTTGTAAACCGAAATGAACAGGCTGTAAGGTGACATAAAGCGCTGTAAAGTGAAATTAAGTAACAAAAGGCATGCAAAGTGTCTTAAAGGGCCTGTAGTGTGACATAAACACCTTACAAAGTGACGTAAGCGGCCTGCAAAGTGACATAAATGGTCTGTAAAGATACATAAACAGTCTGCAAAGTGACAAAACGGCCCGTAAAGTAGTATAAGGACTTCTAAATCCAAATAAATAGCCTACAAAGTGGCATTAACAGCAAATGGGATATGTAAGGTTTGTAAAGGGACATAAAGTGCATGAAAACTGACATAGAGGGCTTGTAAAGCGACATAAATGGTCTAAAATGGGTGACATAAAGAGCTTGTAAAGTGGCATGACATAAATACTCCGTAAACTGACATATAGGGCCTATAAAGAGACACAAACAGGCTGCAAAGTGACATAAACGCCTGAAAAGAAAGATAAAGGGCTTGTAAAGTAACATATAAACGGCCTGTAAAGGGACGAAGGCCTGTAAAATAACACAAACAGCCTGTATAATGACATAAACCGTCTGTATAGTAAAACAAACAGCCTGTGAGGTGACATAAAGGGTCTGTAAAGTGACAAAAGGCATTTAAAGTGTCTTAAAGGGCCTGTAGTGTGCCATATACAGCTTACAAAGTGATGCAAAGTGACAGAACGGTTTGTAAAGTAACTAAGTGTTGTAAAATAATATAAACAGCCAGCAAAATGATAAATGGTCTATAAAGTGACATAAACAGCCCTAAAAGTGACAACCGTCTAATAATGTGACAAAAAACCAATAAAATGGCATTAAAAGGGTTTAAGACGACATAAATAACTTGTAAAATGCTGTAAATGGTACGCAAAGTGATAAAAGGACTGCGAAGTGACAGACAGAGGCATAAGGGGCTGTAAAATAGAATAAACAGCTTGCAAAGTGATCAAAACGGCAATTAAATTGACAAATAGCCTGTAAAGTAACATAATCAGCTTGTAAAGTGACAAAACAGCCCTGTAAAGTGACATAAAGGGTCCGTAAAGTGGATAAAGAGCTTGGAAAGTTACAAAAACGGCCTGTAAACTGACAAATGGTCTATGAAGTAACACAGCCAGCTTGTAAAGTGACTTAACAGCCTTATAAAATGAGATAACAGCCCTGTAAAGTAACATATAAATGGTCATTGTAACAATTTAATGGTACTTGGCCTGAAAAGACTCATTTATAGTCAGCTCAGATGACATTAAAGGAGCGTTTTACAAGTCAAGAGGACATAAAAAAATATTTAAAACGCTTTTACGTACTTCACACCAATAATCCCACTTGGGATTCAGATCCTGATTGACTGTGTTACTCCGATGTTCTTGTGCTCCCACATAAAGGATAACATAAGGATCAGATTTCCCTGTTATATCCTTTGCCATCAAATCCTTAGCTTCAAACACATGAACACGTAAAACCCCAGCTGGTTCCAACGCTTTTAATTCAGACGGAGCAACCGATTTTATAAACCTTTTAGTAACTTTATTTGGAAAAACGATCAATTTTGTTATCTTTTCTTCGATTTTCGATCTGATAAAAGAACTAAGACCTGGAATACTTGAAAGGCCATCAAGCGTAAAACTTATATCTGGAGTATTAAGAAAATAGATTTGTATTCCACCAATTAGAGGCAATTTGGCAAGTAGCGGTTTCAAAACGACTCGAATTTCAACACTTAACTGAAACAGATGGCGCTAGTTGTTACATCTCACTGATGATGTAGGTATTTACTTGAAAATCCCGAATTCCGCCAATTTCAGCACCGGAAAATGAAAAATTTATATCACAATTGCCGTCATAACTGAAATTTATTATTATTATTGGACTTGGTCTTAAAGTAACTCACAAAACGTCAAAATCGATTATTATTGAATCTTTCGTCGTTGCAGCTGTGTATACTTTAATTCCGTCGATTTTTGGCGGCTAAAAATTTTCTTTTTAATAATTTAAATGTTTTCAAGAGTCTTACATTAATTCCAAAATCGATACTTTCAAATTGAAAATAGTCATACTTTTTTCGAATTTTGGTCTGAATCGATGTGCGAAACAATTTGACTATATAATTATTAACAGTGGGCCATAATTGTGCAATTACCTGAAACACAATTTAGCGACATTTTTTTTTATTTTGGGAGATTACTTGGTTAAGCCATTCCGCTCGTTCCCTATCTGGAAACTTGACCCATGAAGGTATTTCATCGATTCGTCGAACCAAGTCGTGTTTTCTAAACGAGCAAGCTGTTGCTTTGACTCTAATCTTGTTTACATTGGTGTTATCTCTTTGTTCGAGCCAAATTAAAGTACCCGCAGCCACAAATAGCAGAACAACAGACCATTGCATGTAGGAGATGGCATAACCGAGAAAAATTAAAATCGCCTACAAACAAATTTAGTAACAAAGAAAATAACTTTAGTACCTTGTAGAGCGTCTTGATTAGGAAGTATCGCGTCATGATGGTCTTCTTGACTGGTCGGGATTCAGGCTCCTCATCTGATTCAGTTAAATTGTCACTCTCGGTCATTTCTGTAAATTTTTTATTACATCACTGTAATTGTTGGTAATCAAAAGGTTCAAGGTCAGAATTTTGAATGCAATTAGTGTAGGTAGGTTAAAAAATAATCTAGCTTAGTTGGTTCTGCGTTGTAGAAAGTTAGGTGAGTCTGATAATGACCTTTATGGTTAGGTAATTTTAACACAAGCGTTCGTAATATTTATTTTTAGTTGCAAATTTAATTACAACAAATAAAATTTATTTTGATTCTGGAATCAAAGAAAATTCGATATCGGAATGTTTTACTGCCGGCAGTCAATTTAGAAATAAATCTTACTCATATAATCACAACAAACATGTGGAATACCTTTCTAGATATACCTGCAAGTTGTTTACTATAGTAAAAAATCGATATCTAGGGTGCAGCCCCGTTGTGGCGCCCAACTGGCGCCCAAGGTATTTAACAAAATGAAAATAAAACCTACTTTTTGAAAATCGGTGGCGTCGTATTGGACGCTTTTCTTTATGAGGCAGATACATAATTTAAATTGTGAACTATCCCACATAAATACATCGGTATATTTATATTTTGTCCAAGTGATAAGATATGTTATTTAATTCTTATACCTAGGTACAGTCGGCTGCATTTAAAATGTCACATGTACAAGGCGTTTGGTGGCGGTTGTACTTCAAATAACATTTAGAAGAAATTATTTATTTTGAAAAATATTTATTTTGTTTACCACCAATCGATTTGACAGCTGATTACTTGCACGCAACCTATTAGTTATTTTTTTTTTTAATTTAGAATTATTATTCATTAATCTGTTATCTATGCAACTGATTAAGCGATTGGTGAAAAAACAAAAAGACGTTACTCTTCATCTGGCTCGAAGGACCATAAAATATATACACTTTGGGAGCCAAAGGCGACGATTATTACAAAAATAAATATTTACTGCAATTCTTTTTATAAAAAAAGAATCAAAACTGTCTTCTCCAGTTCCAAAATTCTATTAAAAACTTTACTGTAAATAACTAAAATAGAGATTTTTGGGGGTTTTAACGAAAATTATTGTAATTGCTTCGTATCTCCCAAGACTTTTCTCAGTATCCGGCTCGAAAAAATTTATTAATCTAGAATTTTTCTTGGTTTTTTACGATATAAACAATATTATTTTAATTATAAAAAAATAAAAATTAATTTTAATTATAAAGCAATAAAAGGTCTTTAAAATGAATATATTTCCCATAAAACGACATAAATTGTCGAAATAAACAGCCAGCAAATTGATAAAGTATTTAAAGTGTCATATTCATCCTGCAAAGGACACAGACAGTCTGAAAATGGAGATAAAGGCTTGTAAAATGACATAAACACCGCGCAAAGTATTTGAAACAGCTTGCAGATTGGTATAAAGGTCCTTTAAAATGACATTAACCACCTGTAAAGTGACATAAAAAGCCTACAAAACGACTTATAAAGTGACATAACATGCCTTTACAATGACATAAGTATTCTGCTAAACGACATAAATGGTGTGTAAATGGAGATAAAGGCTTGTAAAGTGTAAAAAGGCCTGTAAATGACACTGTAAAACAGCCTCTGAGGTAACAAAAACGGCCTGTAGAGGGATACAAATCGTCTGTAAAGCGAAATGAACAGCCTGTAAGGTGACATAAAGGGCCTGTAAAGTGAAATAAACAGTCTACAATGTGACAAAGTGTGTAAAGTGTCATATTCATCCTGCAAAGGACACAGACAGTCTAAAAATGTAGATAAGGACTTGTAAAATGACATAAATGCCGCGCAAAGTGATTGAAACAGCTTGCAGAGCGGTATAAAGATCCTTTAAAATGACATAAACCACGTGTAAAGTGACGTAAAAAGCCTACAGAACGACCTATAAAGTGACAAAACATGCCTTTAAAATGACATAAGTATTCTGCTAAACGACATAAGTGGTGTGTAAATGGGTTTGCAAAGTGACCTAAAAGGGCCTGTAAATGACACAAACAGCCTGTGAGGTAACAAAAACGGCCTGTAAAGGGATACAAACTGTTTGTAAAGCGAAATGAACTACAGACTGTAAGGTGACATAAAGCGCTGTAAAGTGAAATAAAATAACAAAAGGCATGCAAAGTGACATAAATGGTCTATAAAGATACATAAACAGTCTGCAAAGTGACAAAACATCCCGTAAAGTAGCAAAAGGAGTTCTAAATCCAAATAAATAGCATACAAATTGGCATAAACAGCCTGAATGGAATACAAAGGCCTTGTAAAGTGACATAAACAGCCTACAAAGTGACAAAACGGTTTGTAAAATAACAAGTGTTATAAAATAATATAAACAGCCAGCAAAGTGATAAATGGTCTGTAAAGTGACAAAAACCATTTGTATAATGGTGGAATAAACAGCCTCTAAAGTGACATAAATGGCTGAAAAACTGACATAAACAGCTTGTAAGGTGGCATAAACAGCCTGGAAAGTGACAACCATCTAATAATGTGACAAAAGACCATTAAAGTGACATTAAAAGGCTTTAAGATGACATAAATAACCTTTAAAATAACCTTCAAAAAGGGTACCTAGGCAAGGTGATAAAGGGACTGTAAAGTGACAGAAAGTGGCTGTAAATTGGAATAAATAGCTTTCAAAGTTACAAAAACGGCCTATAAATTGACAAATGGCCTGTAAAGTAACATAAGCAGCTTGTAAAGTGTCAAATAACTAAAATAGAGATTTTCGGGTGTTTCAAGCGAACATTATTGCAATGGCTTCGTTCGTATCTACCAAAACTTTTCTCAGTATCTGGCTCACTGGCTCGAAGAATTATTCTTTTATTAATCTAGAATTATTTTTTTTTTACTATTCGTAACTAGTAGTCATTTTTCTTATTCTTATTTTTTCGAAATGTTGTTTTGCAAATTTACCTAGAATTTTGCTCCTCCAGGACCTCCCAATTAACGTTTTCAACTTCTTAAATCTTCCTTTATTGTTTAATTCAGTTGTATTTTCTTCTTCTTCTCTTCCAATCGTTTATTTTGTAATTTTTTATTTTTTTCTATACTTAGGCTTTGAATATACAGTTTTTTAGAATTGTCTAATTTAGGTTTTTAAAATTTTTCTTCGTTTTTTTCTAGTACAACATACATAATTATCTTCTGAGGTTTTTTTTTGTCATTAGTTTATCTTTTCTACAAATTTTTATAGAATCTAGTTCTGTTCTTTTTTTTTCTACTAGTCGTAGTTCTCCGTATTGTTCTTTTCTCTTTACCATTAAATACCCTATTTAAGTATAGGTTTTATAACTCAAGTCTGGATAGAATTTTGTTTGTTTATACGTACTTAAAATTTATTTTGGTGACTTAAAAAGACTTCTAGACAATTAAGTTTTTTCTAAATCAACTATTTCCAAATAGGTATATTAATTTTCTAACGCTTGCTCGTTTCTCTTTGGTAAAAAAACTAGATAAAAGGACAAATTGTGTTCTTTAAATACATGTTAAAGCCTAAAGGACAGTTTATAAAATTAAAGGACTATCCTTTGAAATAAAAAACTGTGGCAACCAACACGGGAGTTCGTTTCTAGCTGCGACATTTTAAATGCGACTCACTGCACTTTGTGCATTACATCGCCGAGACATTGATGAGTGAAAACGTGTTTATCAATGCCAACTAGGTTAAAATTAGGTGTTTTTTTTTGATAAGTGATAACAAATGTGTGTATTAGGAAACGTCTTGATTAAATATTTGTTTTTGGATTGTAAGCGACAAATTGGTGATTAATAAGCGATAAACGAAATTGATTTTTTATTAGACGTACCTTATGTATTTTATTTTAATGAACAGAAATAAGCACGACACGTTCTACAATCACAATGAAAATTTTTTTCGTAAATTTCACGCTTCAAACACTGTAACACCGTTAGTTCTTTGAGAGACTGACGCCTCTGCTGACGCCTGACGCCATTCCATATAGGATTTTTTTATTTAACCGAGTCACTGCAATAAAATAACCGCAGAACGCTTCACTCATTTTCTATGATTTGATTATATCGACCAGTGGAGACAAGGTCGCGAAAATCTACTTCTGCGGCCTTGATGTGTCCGTTTTTTGATAGTGGGTGTGTTATTACATAACAATAAAAATCAAAACAATAACAATTTATTTAAAATCGTATACATGTTCATCATGTTTTGATTTTAAGTCGAACCAATCAGTGAAAGGTTCAACTAAGTTTCCACATTGTTTTAAAGAAATTACAATTTGGCCGATATTTTTTTTCAAAATGCCCTTATGAGTTTTGATCATTACTAACAAATTGGTCCAGTTGAGATCACTTGTGGATATCAGGTAATCAAAAGATTCGTTGAAAATCGCGCTTTTGGATTTCTGAATCTGGAAAAAAAAACCTGATTAAGTCAGGTTGAGTCAATGTTTTTTTTACTTTGGTTTTTTTCATGTTGTTGCGTTGTTTGTCTGTCTGGAGATATAATTTTACGTAAGTGTGGGAACGACTTCGGATTAGTTCACTAAAATTTGATTTTTATTTATTTAGGAAACAAAACAAGCAACAAAAATATGTAACAAGGCCAGAAAGCAATGAATGAAAGTAAAAGAGTCACAATTAAATAACAAAAGCTGATACAGACACAGAAAGGAAATGAAATGAACAAAATTAAAAAAGTAGGTAATACAGACTTATAATAGTTATTTACGTAACCAGTTATAAAAAAAACTGATTTTGTTTAACGAGCAAAAATAGATTTTACACGTCGTATTATGTATATTAGGGTAAGCCAAAAAAAATAATCTATTATTTTTTTTTTAAATTTCCGACACTGAAAAATTGATTCCTAGACATCTTTAAAAAATGCTTTTTACAGATGAGCTCTTAATTTTAATAGTAAAGAACTCCCTCATCTCAGTTTTCCATTTTTTCTTTTCTTTTATACGGCAAAATCTATATCTCGTCACTACTTGATCGTACAGAAAAATGTTGTTTGTATTTTTTGTATAAAATTGAATGATCTAAAAAATGTATCTTACATTTTTTTATAGCTTTTACCGTTTAGAAGATATCAGAGGTCAAAATTTGAAGAATTTAACAAAAATTTTATTTTTATTCTAAATTTTATAATTCGTAGATAAATAAATATTAGAAAATGCGTAACATACAGTTTTATAGGAAATTGAACGATCTACAAAAAAGGTCTCTTGTGGTTAATAGATTACTTTAAATGTTTAGAAGATATTCGCATTTTAAAATCCACAATTTGAGACTAAATCCTCAATTTTTTTTAAATGTTTGGAGTAATCGATTAACTACAAAAGACTTTTTTTTGTAGAGCGTTTAATTTCCCACAAAACTATATGTTGCGCCTTTTATAATATTTGTTTATCTACGAGTTATAAAATTTAGAAGTGAAAAAGAAATTTTTGTTAAACTTTGACCTCTGATATCTTCTAAACGGTAAGAGTTATAAAAAAATTGTAAGATACCTTTTTTAAAGCATTCATTTTCCTACAAAAAATGTAAAGAATTTTTTTCTGTACGGTCAAGTGGTGACGAGATATAGATTTTGCCATATAAAACGAAAGAAACAATAGAAAACTGAGATGAGGGAGTCCTTCCTATTAAAATTAAGAGCTCATCTTTAAAAAGCATTTTTTAAAAGTGCCTAGGAACCAATTTTTCAGTGTCGAAAGTTAAAAAAAATAGTCGATTTTTTTGGCCTACCCTATCGTATATACAAAATGTCCTCATTCCGTTGAAAAAAATTTTTTTTCTTAATATAGTTTTCATCACTTGTGATGTAAAGTCACACTTTGCATAAAAAACTAGTGATATTATTTATTAAGTAAAAATGGCTAAAAGGGTTTCTAGTAGAACAGTGCCGATTTTTTTCATTATTAAGAGGCTGTTTTGTTTGTTTTTTTCAAAATTTTTAGAAAAAGTGTAAGGTAGGTTTAGAAAGCTAAAATTAAAGTTTTAGAAAAAAAAACTGTGACAGATATTTATCTTGATCTTGGTGTTCAAATTCAAGTCAAAATAGCAAAAAAAAAACAGCAGTGGCGCACTCAGAAAAAATTTTAATAAGGGCTTCACAGAATTTCAGCCTTAAACCTCCCTGTCGATTAGGTGGGCCCCAACTTAATACAACAGCAATATTTTTTTCTAATATAAACAGTCAGAGGCGACACTTTACTAATCTTGTAGTCCGAAGAGGTAATTTTAATAAATTTAGAAGCTAAACACGGGGGGATATATTTTATCTGTGATCTAATAAAAATCTCAATTTCAAGTTTAATTTTTCTAAAGACAACATTGTTTTCAATATTATAAATTTTGTATTTCGGATAGTTAATTACTCATTTTAGAACGTAATTACGACAATTCTTATCAATTTTTAAATCAATAAAGACAAATACGACATTGTTTTTTAATTTTAGTAGCCGAAGGCAATATTTTATTAATTTTAGGAGCCGAACTTAATATTTTTTACTAGTATAATTACTACAAGTTTTTTTTATTTAAATAGTGATAGTTTACTAATTTTGTAGTCCCTAGAGGTAATTTTACTAATTTTACAAGCAAGACACAACATTCTTTAACAATGTTTAATATAATAAAGACAAATGCGACAATGTTTTTCTAATTTCAGAAGTCGGAGACGGTATTTTATTGGTTTTAGAAGACGAAGTTAATATTTTTAATAATTTTTAAATTAGTAAATACAAAAGCAACAATTTTTTTTAAATATTGTTAGCTAGTAGGGACAATTTATTAATTTCGCAGGTCATAGAAGTAGTTTTCTAATTTTAGAAGCCTGAGGCGACATTTTACTAATGTTATAAAGCGAAGATGTGTTTTACTAATTTAATACCGGGAACTGGAAGAGATAGTTTACTAATTTTAGACAGGACAGGAAATTTAACTAATTTTAAATGATTCTTATCAATTTTTAAATTAATGAAGACATAGATGACATTGTTTAAGTAATTTCAATAGCCAGAGGTGAAATTTTGCTTATTTTAGAAGCCAGATATTTTTTTTACAAATTTTTGAATTAATAAATATAAGTCCGATAATACTGGATTCACTGATACTCAGTGATAATTGATATCACACACAATTAGAACAGAAAACTCAGTGAAAACCGCTCACCTTATTTAATTAATAAAATTTCTTCTCTATGACTTTATGTCCTAACTTAAACTAAATTTGCAATTGCAACGTACTAAAAAAATAGTCTTGAATACAAGAGGGGTACTAAGAAAACCTCAGGAAATAATATACAACATTAAAAAAATTAAATGCAATAAAACATACAGAAATAGCATGAATTTAAATAAATAAAAAGGGTAACGGAATACAGGAGAAAGTATTCTTAGGATGATGGGAGTGTGCGGAGATACGTGAGTCAGTTCCACCCCTTCAAGAAAGTTTTGGCTCTATTTGAAAAAATCACCTCAATTTTTGTTTAAAAGAGTGTTTTGAGAGTGCGGATAAAACTTGATTCACTCAAAAGAAATGACAAAAGAAGCAGAAGAAATTTAGTAGAGGGAAAAAACCCATTATATACTTACACTTCGTGAATTACAACGACTAGTTTTTGCCGTTGCTTGCTATAAGATAAGGACATTTTGACTTTCCCCAAAATTGGCTCACTGAAACTAATTTCAAAAAAATTGCTTCACATTTATGGTATATAAATAAATAAAACTTACTTAGATGTTTCACTGTCGTCTGAAAAGTCAGTCAGTTCAGTTGTGTTACTCTTTCGACTACTTTTCGATATGTTGGAAACGTTTGATTCTTGTTTGACTAGCTTTTTTTCAGGTTTAGGACCATCTTGTGTTTCAGTGTCTGACTCAAGACGGTCATTTTTCAAAATCTGAAAAACCGTAAATATCAATCCAAGAAATTCAATTTTTTTGTGAGTTACTCGAAGCTTCATTGAGCAACAAATGGATGCTTCAGAGTATGGTCGGTTCAAGAAAAACGTATGTCTTTGTAAATCCATACTTGGTTCGTTTTTCAAACTATCTACTTTAAAAGAAATTTCTCCCATTTTATTATTACTGGCATCATCAATAATTCTTAAATTTAAAACAGCCTTTCTTGGATCACGAATCAAAAAGGTAAATCCTTTATCCCATAAGGGTTCACAGGTTTGAGGTTCAGGATCGGTTGATTTTGACTCGTTCTCAACCTCGAGTTCAACATAAGGACTAGGATCCGTTTTGGAAAAAAATGGCAAGTTTAGGGATGATTCTAAATAAATCATGAGTAAGGCAGTGTGAAGATAGGGACTCAATAGTTCAGTTTCTTTCATAATCTAAAAAAAATTAGAAGGTTTCTTTTTTTAATTCTTGATACTTACAGCATCTAGATCCTCGTAATTTTTACTTAGAGAGAGCCAAGTCAGTCTGATATAAATGGTACCTTTTGAAACTCCTTGCAAAGGTATTGGCTAAAATTTTATTCAGCTTTCGTAAAGAGTATATAGTATAAACCGCAAAATGACAAAAGAAGATACAAGATACAGAAAAGAGAATAGTAGAAATAGGAAATGAAGATAGAAGGGAAGTACAAATTGTTAAAATAGATAGAATAAAAAACAAAACTAAGACAAAATCAGAAACGAAAGCTTTAGACAGAAACTGAATGTAAAACCAATTAACAAAAAAATATTTTGGCAAATTAATGGTAGGAAGGCTTCAGGAGTAAGTAAGGTACTTACCATGTCTGACTGTCCAACTTTAGCAACTTGGGCAACATTAATTTTGGCACTAGAAACATTTTTTGCAATATTAAAATATCGTGTGATAAGTGATAACAGCGCCGGACTGGCATACGAGCTTATCGGGAATTTCTGGGGCCCCTATTGTGGATTTTTTTTATACTTGAAGTGTAATTTTTTACATTTTTGTCGACGTTTTGCTTTAAATTATGTTTTTATAGCTTTCTCAGGGTTTAAATGTGCAATTTTTCTTTTACATTTTGTAAAAATTTGGGTGTCACAAAAGTCATTTTATAAAAATCGGAAAAAACAGGAGGTTTATAATAGCTTTTTGTATCAGATCCAGAAGTCATAGACAACAAGTATAAAAGGCATTTTAATTGTAGACCACATTTTATAAAAATTTGCTGTCATATGAGGCATTTAATAAAATTTGGAATCAACAGAAAATAATTTTTAGCCTTTTTTATCAAAATTAGAAGGTATGAGTTTTTTCCAAAAACGATTTTTTGGAAAAAAATATTAGAAATTGAGAAACTCATTTTATAAAAATTGCTGTCACAATTAAAGGCATTTAATATAAAAATCGGTTTCAGCAAAAGAAATTTTATCTATTATAATTGTTTTTTGTCAAAACCAAATGCCATAAGCGAAATTTTATATTAAACTAGAAGCACAGGCAACAATTTTTAAAACTAGAGACTGCAAAATGCATTTTAATAAACTAGAAATTGTAGAACACGTTTTATAAAAATCGCTCTTTTTATCAAAACTTAAATAAAAAAACAAAAAACTGAAAACTATAGGCAACAATTTACGGAAATTTCAAGAGGCATTTTATAAAAACTGGTATCAACAGGAGATAACTTGTAGTTTTTTTTATCAAAATTAGAAGGTCATTTTTTAAAAGGTATAAGTTTTTTATAAAAACTTGGAGTCATAGCATTTTATTAAGATTGTTATAAATAATCGCCTTTTTGTAAAAAAATATAAAGAAATTATAAAATAAAATTTGGCTGTCACAATTAAAGGCATTTAGCACAAAGTGTCAGCAGAAGACATTTTATTTATGTATAGTTTTTTAATCAGAACCAAAAGCCATAGCCAAAATTTTATAAAAATTGGGAGCCTTAAGCAACAATTTATAAAAATAGAAACCGCAAAAGGCATTCTAATATACTAGAAATTGTAGAATACATTTTATAAAGTTATAAAATTTATAATCAACAGAAGAATGCTGTATTATTTATTCATTAAAACTAAAAGAAAAAAAAACAGAAAACTGGAAACTATGGACAACAATTTATAAAAATAGAAATTCCGAGAGGCATTTTAATGTAGTACAAACTGTGGACCACATTTTGTAAAAATTGGCTGTCGCAAAAGGCATTTTATAAATATCGGAATAAACAGCATAACAGCTTTTTGTATCAGAAGAACCAGAAGCCATAGATAATAAGTACAAAAAGCATTTTAATATACTAGAAATTGTAGACCACATTTTATAAAAATTGGCTGCCATAAGAGGCATTTTATAAAAACCGAAATCAACGGGAGATAATTAATAGCTTTTTTTATCAAAATTAGAAGATATGATTTTTTTATAAAAACTAAGAGTCATAGCATTTTATTAAGATTGCTATTAAAAATCACCTTTTTGTGGAGCTCGTTTTATAAAAATTGCTGTCACAATTTAAAGGCAAAAATTTAAATCAGTAGGAAACATTTTATTTATAGCTTTTTTATAAAAACCAGAAGCCATAGGCGGAGTTTTATAAAAACCAGAAGTCATAGACAACAATTTATAAAATTAAAACCTTCAAAGGCATTTTCATACTAGAAATTGTAGAACACATTTAAAAAAATTAGCTGTCATTTTATAAAAATCGTAATCAACAGGTTAATGTTACAGCTTTTTTTATTAAAACCAAAAGAAAAAATTGAAAACTGTAGGCAACAATTTATAAAAATTGAAATTGCGAGAGACATTTTAATATACTAGAAATTGTAGCCCACATTTTGTGAAAATTAGCTCTTATAAAAGGCATTTTATAATAACTGGGAGGTATAGCAGGCGACAATTTATAGAAATAGAACCCGTATTGGGCATTTCATTAGATTTCTATAAAAAATTGCCTTATTGAACAAAAAAAATTTAAACAGTGTAGAGCCCATTTTATAAAAATTGGTTCTCACAATTCAAGGCATTTAATATAAAAATCGGTATCACCAGAAGACATTTTATTTATGTATAGTTTTTTTTATCAAAACCCGAAGCCATAGGCAAAATTTTATAAAAATTGGGAGCCGTACACAACAATTTATACAAATAGAAACTGCAATAGGCATTTCAATGTACTAGAAATTGTAGACCACATTTTATAGAAATTGGCTGTCAGAAAACAACATTTTATAAAAATCCGAACAATTTGTTTATAGCTTTTTAGGGAAATTTAACAAAAACTGGGATTTCTAGGCAACAACTCATAAAAATGGAAACTGCAGAGGGCATTTTATAAAGATTGCAATCAAAAATCACCTTTTTGTAGAAAAAAACAAAAAATTGAAATTGTATACCATATTCTATAAAAATTGGCTGTCACAAAAAGCATTTCATAAAAATCGGAATCAACAGAAGACATTTTATAGTTTTTTTGTTATCAAAACAGGAAGCAGTATAAAAACTGTGAGCTATAGGCAGGAATTTATAAAATGCCAATTGAGGCATATTATAGCACATTTTGCTATAAAATCACCTTTTTACAATGAAATGCCTTCTTTTATCAGGTGGTTGCGACATAAATTAGTGGGCCCCAGCCATCCCAGTCCGGCACTGTTTGATGTGTACTCACTGTCCCAAAGAGTCATCTTTTGACCCTTCATCTTTATCCCAAACATCAATTTTGAGTTCAGAATTTGGCTCAATTTCAAAATCTTTCCAAAAATCCCATTTGGGATTCAAACAATTTTCAACAATAGGAGTTTCCACTTTAATCGACCCACAACTAAGCACTACATACGGATCTGATTTCCCTATAATATCCTTATTAACTAAATTTTTAGCCTCAACAACGTGAACCCTCAAAATTCCCTAAAAAAAATCTCTTTTTTTTTAAAAATTATAACGGTATTACGTACTTCTGTTCGAAAAACTGTCAATTTCGACATGTTCACTCCTTCAATTAAATTAATCGAGTAAATATTCGGGTACATAAACATGGAATTAATCACGTTCATTGTAGTATTTTTGATTTTGCTACGCACGCCCGGAAGGTCCAAAATTTGGGTCGCTTTAATCAAATCAAAATCAATGTGAGGCTCAGTCATAAAATAAACTTGGAGGCCACCAATTAGAGGCATTTTTGATATAAGTGGCGTTAAAACAACTCTCACTTTGCCATGAAACTGAAACATATACTCTTACTTTACTCAGCTGCGCCTCGTGTTTCAAAACCTGAATCTTTTCAATCCCACCAGTGAACTTGAAAGTCTGGAAAGTAATGTAGCAATCCCCCGCATATGAAACATTCAAATCCATGACAATTTTTCTCTTATCTTCTTGGTCGTAGACTTTAACTCCATCGATTCTCAAAGGTACATTTCCTAGTATGACTTTATTAAATTTAAAATCAGAAACGTAGGTTTGTATTGCTGGTTCGAGTATTTTTGGTACTAAATCATGGGTGTATTCATTGATTTGTTGCCAAATTAATTTAAACATGTTATTAAGCCATTCAATTTTTTCAACTTCTGGGAATTTCACCCATGATGGTAAATCATTTTGGAAAGTTTCTAAAATTGTGTCTTTTTCAT
The DNA here is from genome assembly GCA_029207805.1 of Tribolium confusum. Taxonomy (NCBI): domain Eukaryota; kingdom Metazoa; phylum Arthropoda; class Insecta; order Coleoptera; family Tenebrionidae; genus Tribolium; species Tribolium confusum. The sequence goes on from JALGAY010000004.1 coordinate 8,738,733, forward strand.
ATCCGAGAGCAATTGCTCGTTTCACACGCAACGTTTTCTTTTTTTCTTTGTGCCATTTGGTATTTAGAGCAATGAAAATGACCAGAATGTAAGTCCAAACGGTTGAAAATTCAAAATAGCCCAAGGAATAAATCAGGAAGAAGAAACCGAGCTGGAATTATCTCGAGTGGGTATTTATTTATTAAGCAAGTGTTTGATTGGTTGATTGCGACATTATTGTAAGGAGGAATTTCAGGTTTTTTACCTTCTTGATGAGTTTGATGATCGTGTCAATATTCAGAATTGTTTCAGATAACGAGACGGATGTTTCACTTGTTGTGAGGTCACTCATTGTTAATACGATTACATCAACTAAAAACGCAATTTCTTCAACGAAATCAAATGTACAAGTGTTATAATTTTGAACGTAAAGTAATTTCATGTCTTATCTTCCATAGGTTTGATAGCGACATTTATCTGATTATTTATTTTTGTACGTGATAGGTCTCGTTATTTTCATCTTATTTTTACCGGAAAAAAATTGATTTGTTCATTTTTTTTCGATTCATTTCGATAAGAAATTATTTACCTGACTGAATGTTTTCTTAAAAATTGAGTTCTCCAGGTATGAATCACACTCTTATAAACAATCAGCGTGGGGGACTGCGACGAATTCTATTCAGTTGTGAAATTTTAAAAACAACGTTGAAGTAAAAGGAAGTTGATTTATTTTCGTCACAGATAATTTTCGAGAGATTTCTAAATTTTTTAATTGATTAATTATTGAATTTTTTGTAACCAGAAATTAGGGTTCTAAAAAATTTCGAAAATTGATTAATCTATGGTAGAAGTAGGCTTAATGGTGTCCCAAATCTTTTGACATCGAGTTACCTTTGAAAATTTTGTTTGAAAATCTTGTAAAAGCAGTAATATTTCCTTCTTAGTTCAAGAAAGTCGAAAAACTCAAAATCTAGAATGCCCTTTTTTATCCAAACGATCCGCTAGTTATAGTCTTACTTCGAAAGCCGCCAAGCTTTGAAAAATTTCCGCTAAACACTTTCAAAATTTCGGAAATTTTTATTTGGCCCAATTGCCCAAAAATTTTATGTTAAATTCGTAGTCCTCAGACAGTTTTAAGTTGGATAAGTCTATATTTAAAGCAATATATTGTTACGAATAAATCGGAATTATGAATCAGACTATAGCGCGTAATCCTGAGAAAAATTCGTCACGGCCATTGATGGAATACGAGAAAGCCGAGTCATCTTTCCACCGAAAAAATGATTCGTGAAGAAACTTCCCGGCATTTGCTAGAAGGCCGTATCGTTATATAAGCGAGGGAGTCAATGACTGCGTTAGTGTGGAATACGACAAGCGGTTGATCGCAGCGACATCGATCGTAGTGATTACTGTGTGAATGTCGAGTTATTTATTTATCAAATTATTGTTGTATCTATTCGTTTGTATAGTAGAAATAAATTATTCGGTATTAATCCAACTCCTTTAATCAAAAAAATTCCAATTTGGTATATGAGTTGTTGCACCGGTGTCAGGAGTAAGATTTGAAGAAGTTGGGACAACAAGGAGTCGATTGGAAATAATGAAGGAACAAATGCGTTTATTGTTGGAAAAATTTGAATAACAAGAAGAGAAATGGGCTCGACGAAAAAGAAGAACAACGGAAAATTCTAGAAGAAATGGAACTTGAAGACGATGAAAAACAAGAAAATTCTGGAAGATCTCGGAAAACTACTTTTAAAAGAAACAGTACAGTAGAAGGTTCTAAAAGTGTAAGAAATAATTGTGGAACGACAAAAGAAGATTTTGAAAGAGCTTGGTAATCGGCATGTAGAAGGAATAATGTGAAACGATGATTAGAGAAACGAAAGAAAATTTTGGGAGAAGTTGAAAGACGTCATTTAGAAGATAAAGAACAATAAAAAAGTTTCTAGAAATAGAAAATACAATTTTGGAAGAATACAAGACGATTTTGTAAGAAAAAGAATATGAGAGACGGCAATTAAAAGAATTAGAAGAATTCGAGGAAAGACGATTAGGAAAAGAAAAACAACTAAATAAAGAAGGTTCTCGAAGGACATACGACAGTTCTAAAGACGCTTAAAAAACAACGATTAGAAAGAAAAGAAGACGCTGGATAAAAATACAAGGGAATTAGAAGGAAAAAATGAAAAACTATAACTGGAAATAAAAGAAAAGCAAATGAAACTTTTACAAAACTCAGAAAACGACCACCAGAAAAACAGAAGAATATTTGCAAAAAAGTCGATAAAATAGAAATGAAAGTCAAAGAAAGTCTGAAAAAAATGTTTAATGAATTTAAAACAAAAATAAACGAAGATTTCGACAAAAAGTAATTTTTCCTGGATTTATTTAAATACCTAAAAGATTTTAATATATTTTGCAACAATCGAAAGATTTCGTAATTCTTGTGTATTTTTATCAAATTTTTTGAACAATATCCACAGTTAAAAAACTCCTAAACCATCGGAATTTTGCATTTTTCTGGTTTTTATTAGATTCCTCGATGAAACTATCAAAACAGTTATAATAGTAAAAAAAGTACTCAATTTGAACCAAAACCGGGCTGATTTGATAAAGAAAAGACCGCTTTTCTTCATCAAATGCTCATAAAATAAACAGATATGGGGGAAAAGGCATTCAATAGCGATAACCTGAGTTTGATCTCAAAGCAAAGCTGTTCCTGAATGGACAACTAAGCTATTTAGATGCTAGCAATCGAAGAGCATTGAATTGGTTGTTGGATTTGAAATAATTTATTTACCAAGACTAAGATGGATTAATCCAATGCCTGTAGCGGCTCTTGTCCGTGGAGTAGTTGTTTTGGTCCATTTTGACGTGGGGCAGAGCGTTTTCTTTTAATAATAATTATTTTAGATTTCTTGTAATACAAAAAAAAAACAGTTTAGCTCAACATCAGTTTATTTTAATACAATAGGAGCATAAATAGCAGACATAAAAAATTAGTATTAGATACATGAAAAAAGTTTATAAATAATTGACATTTAGCGCTGATTACGATCAGATTCCGGCGTAAGATCAAACCAAGCTGTATAAGGCTGGCTAATATTGAGTTTTTCAAAGTCAATAATTACCTAAACAAAAAAAACAATTACACAATTGAAAAAAACAAAAAATCGCAGCTCACCATTCCCAAAATATTACTGCTGCTGTAAAACAGTTGTTTTTGTGACGCAACAGTGACTTCAAGTTGTTTCGTATTTAGTTCTCCTTGTGATAAAATATACTCAAAGGATTCATCAAAAATCGGGTTACAATTATCCTTGACAACATGAGTTTTACGTTTTGTGTCTTTAGCTCTCTCTGGAAGAAGGTACAGTTTGACGTAGGGATCAGGAATATTGGACGGGTCCTTAAGAGGTATATTACTGAAAAAAAAAATGCATCAACAAACGTAATAATAATAAGTACTTAATCTATTGGTGGAATTTGGATTTAGTGAACACGTGCGTTATTGAGGGAGAATCGATTAAAGTCAAGATACCCACTTAAAATTGTTTTAAAAATTTTACTTTTCTCGTCCGGGACTGCCAAATTTTACCACTACAGTGCGTATCGCGTGATATATACTTACGCGATTTTGTGTACAACTACAATCAGCCGTTGCCGCTGGACGCTATATCTGATTGTCAATTGTATGCGACCTAAATCGTGGACACCCCCAGATCTGCAAATACAATTTTCTTAAAGGAAGTGCGTATTGGCGATTTGAAGAGCTATCAGCTGATCAAACTCTTATTTTGTTGTTTCAAATATTTTTACACAAGTTTCGTTTGGTCTAGTATTAAAATAGTTCAATAAGTGTCTTGGAGTACGCTATACATTAAAAAAATTCGCAGTATGCCTTTTAGTAATTCTTAAGCGCTCACCAGATGTCACTTTGTCTCTGAAATCGCCAATACTTACGAAGTGACACTCGGACTTCGGTGAAGTAACTCTGCTTCACTAATTGGAGAACTAGTAACTGGAGCTGTTGTTGCTTTAATCATTTCATCAAAATTTGGACTTTCATTGGTTGTCTCAAGTTTAGCTTCAGGCGTTTCAGGCACATCAACAGCTGATGACACTGTTGATACTCGTGAATCATCCCTTTGTAAAATTGGTGGATCTTGGGAATCCACACTATCAACACTGTCAACACCTTGTGCTCGTTTAAGTATCTAAAATTTGTAATTCAAAGACTAATTTTGATTTTAAAAATGAATTCACCCTTAAGTGCATTGACCAGATGATTTTACTCTCCGGTCCTGATTTAAGTAACGAAAATGGCTCTTTGTAAATCTCCATTTTGGTTTTTTTCGATAATTTACTAATGTTGTAAGTAATTTGGCCGAGTTCGTTTGTTGTTTTTCGGTCAATTATTGTTAAGTAAAGAGTGTCAGATTCAGGATTTGCCACTAGAAATGAAAATCCTGTCTCCCAGACTGGGTGGATTGTGCGTTCTAAAACTTTGGTTTCTTTTGTCGTATTTCCAACTTTTAGGACGGCGTAAGGGTCAGGCTTTGTGCTTGTCCGAGCTTGCTATTGAAAAGTTTTTAAATGAATATTAAAGCACGCAGATGAATGTTATAATTATATAACTAAATTATACAGGACTATTCACTCTTAGAGCCGACCGCTGCGGCGTATGAACGTAAGCCTATCTAGAAGACACAAGCTGAAACAGAAACGCAGTAAACTGCTTCAGCAATAAAGCCTCAAAACAAAGAAACAAATACTGCAAAATAGGGCTGGCTTTAGGCGAAAACACTGCAGAAACGGTCAAAGTTACAAAAAAACTGTTGAAAGAAAAATTGTAGAGAATTAAATTTTGTATAATAAAGTCCGAGATTCCATATTTTACCTCTAATACTTTAGGCTAGAGGTACAGTTAAGTACAAAAAAGAGTTGTTCAACTTTTTCACATATTTAAGCATCTCTAGTGTTTCTTCGTCTTTCCTCATTCGGTGTTCAGCCATGATCACATGAACACGCAAAACGCCCTAAAATCTTAAATTAAAAAAATTTAGATACCTCCAAAGCCATTAGTCACGAGTACCTCAGGTTCGGGAGTCCAATTTGATTAGGAACTTATTCGATAATACCATCATTGGGACTACAGTTTCTACGATAATTCGGCGCAAGATGTCACTCAAACCGAGCATAACCAGCAAGTCAGCAATGCTTATAAGGTCAAGAACGAAAAAGAGTGAAACAACACGGGTTAGTCAACTCTTTCTCATCTTTAATCGTCTCTGGAGATAAAAATATCGCCTCGTGAACTCATTATACAAAATTTAATTTTATACATTTTTTTTACTTCAGTTTTAAGTTTTTTTAAATAATTTTGTAATTTTTAATTCAAAGCGCATCGCAGTTGTGTGTCTCTCTCTTTCTCTTTTTTTTGATATTTTTATGTGGGCCCGGGCCGGCGAGTAAATACTCCTTTCTAAATTAGAAAAAATATTACGTAATATGCATACCGGAAGATTTTTGGCAGAATCTATAAAGATTGTCAAAAGAGCAGTACTCATTGATGTTACACGCAATAATTGGGTTTCTTCGAGTGCCTATAATTTTTTATGTAGTTATATATATTTTGGTAAAGATCTATACCTACAGCTTTCAAATCTGAATAACTATCACTTAAAGTAAGCCAAGTCAAACGCAAATGGACCATTCCGTGTTTGGCTTGTTCCAAAGTGATCCACTACAAAACATTTGTCATTTATTTAATTTTTTGTTTCTTTGTATCTTACCATATCGTCTTGTCCTTTTTTGACAATATTAGAAACTTCAACTGTAGCCCTAAATGATAGAACTTAGTTATAGTGATTTTGTTTTGGTTGTATTTTGTAATGAGTTAAGCAAAGAATAGCTAATCACACTAAAAAACATTTGAAAGAAAACCTGGCCATGCATTTTAACCGTTGGAAGTGAGATGTAGAATAAAAAATGAAATGAGAATTAATGGTTAATGGTACCTTCCAAGATCGTCATCTCGATGACCCTTGTCTTTATCATATAAATGAAGATGAAGCCAGGTACTCTTAGTACTTTCCAAGACAGACTATACAACATAACACGTGTAATAACACTTTGCTATAAAGCTATTATTTACAAAAAGAAAAAATCTGAGCCAAAAAACAAATTCAAGCGCGCGAATGCTCAAACTTTTAGTACCTTCCTAAGTAGTCGTGAGTCTGGGCACCGGGAACACCAGGATCCCAATCCCATACATTCACCGTTAGTAATTGCGATTCGTACGAGCTTATCTGCGCCTAAATTCGACATTTTTAATAAAAAATGATTTTTTGGTGAAAATTCTCATGCAAAAGGCAAAAGCAGAAAGCAGTGATCACTTGTCATTTTAACTCTGGTGTATATACAAGGTTTTTTTTTGTTTCTCATTTCTTACCTGCCCAAAGATTCATCGTCCGAAGTTTCGTCCTTATCCCAAAGATGTATATAAAGTTGTTGTCCGTCGATTTCCAATACATTAAACTGGTAATAGACAATCGATGAACGAAAATAACAAAAACCTGAAGAGTTTTATTAATTTTGCCTACTTTCTTATCACAAGCAACTAAACAAGTGCTTGTCTAAGCTTTTGCAGAAAAGAACTGACCTAACTCGTCAATTCATGCAGAAACACGTAAAAAAAAATCAAAAGAAATTCAGTCTAACTCACCTCGCACCAATAATCCCATTTCGGATCAACCGTATTATCAATAACTTTCGTCTTAAATTCCTGGGCACCTAAAGTGATGACTGCATAAGGATCGGATTTACCTTTACCGAGTACTCCTATATCCTTCTTCATTAAATGTTTAGCCTCGACTACGTGAACACGCAAAACGCCCTAAAATCATCTCAGAAATTTACATACTCGCAAAGGCACGAGTCACGAGTACCTCAGGTTCGGGAGCTTTCAGTTCCATAGCTTCAACATCATCGCTTAATTTTATTGGGAATTTATTCGGTAGTACCATCATTGAGGCTACAGTTTCTACGACAATTCGACGCAAAATATCACTCAAACCCGGCATATCCAGCAAGTCAGCAATGCCGATAAGGTCAAAATCTATATCGGGGTTATTCAAGAAAAAGACTTGGATGCCGCCTACTAAGGGCATTGTGGTAATCAAAGGTTTCATAACGACACGGAGCATGCCATGTAATTGAAAATCGCGGATTCCGCCCTTTATTCCGGCTAGATAAAAGGTTATGTCGCAGTCGCCAGCATAACTAAAATTTTTAATAAATAAATATGTATGTATATTAGGGTGGGCCAAAAAAAAACGAATATTTTTTTTAACTTCCGACACTAAAAAATTGGTTCCTAGGCACTTTTAAAAAATGCCTTTTAAAGATAAGCTCTTAATTTTAATAGGAAGGACCTCCTCATCTCAGTTTTCTACTTTTTCTTTAGTTCTGTTTGGCAAAATCCATATCTCGTCATAACTTAATCGTACAGAAAAATTTTATTAACATTTTTTGTATAAAATTAAACACTATAATATTTTTTTTATAGCTATTAGCGTTTAGAAGATATGAGAGATCAAAATTTAAAGAATTTAACAAAAATTTCTTTTTTACTTCTAAATTTATAACACGTAGATAAATAAATATTAGAAAATGCGCAACATATAGTTTTGTAGGAAAATAAACGCTCTATAAAAAAGTCTTTTGTGGCTAATCGATTACTCCAACCATTTAAAAAAAAATAACGTCTCAAATTATGGTTTTTAAAATGCGAATATCTTCTAAGTGGTTAGAGTAATCGAGTTCAATTTCCTATAAAACTGTATATTTATTTATCTACGAGTTATAAAATTTAGAAGTAAAAAAGAATTTTTTTTTAATTTTTCAAACTTTGATCTCTGATATCTTCTAAACGCTAATAGCTATAAAAAAATTGTAAGATACCTTTTTTAGAACGTTTAATTTTCTACAAAATATGTAAATAAAAAATTTTCCTACGATCAAGTAGTGACGAGATATGGATTTTGCCAAACAGAACTAAAGAAAAAATAGAAAACTAAGATAAGGAAGTCCTTCCTATTAAAATTAAGAGCTCATCTTTAAAAAGCAGTTTTTAAAAATGCCTAGATACTAATTTTTCAGTGTCGGAAATTAACAAAAAAATGTTCGTTTCTTTTTGGCCCACCTTATGGTTGTTTTGTAAAAAAAATGAAGAGTAAAGATGTTTAATAATCGAGATTGTTTAAAGCACGAACAAGTGTAAGCAAGAGGGTGCCATATTTCAACGGACTTTGCCGCCATCTTGTCAAAAACAACGTAGGTCTTGTCTCCTAAATGACGACTACGATCTTTTGCCTTTTGGTATAAATTTGAATTTAGCGCGCATTTTTGCAACAAAAGGCCAATGAAGAAGTCAACAAAAGTCCTTGTAACAAAAAACTTACAAAATGTCCAAATCCATGATAATTTCATTACGGGCCACATTTTTGTCGTAAACTTTTACACCACCAATCCGGAATGGCTAAAAAAATAATTAAGAAACGAATAAACAAATGAATATCGTTTTTTTTTACCACAGTGCCTAGAATAATGCGCTCAAATTTAAATCCTGACAATTTATATGCTTCCAAGCTTTCTTTTAAATTAGGTTGAATTGTGTCTCTTATTAAATCACGTGCGTAATGGTTTATGTTAGGCCAAATTTGTTTAATAATCTATAAATAAAATAGAATAAAATCTAGAATATCGATCTTAGAGCGAAAGAAATTGTAATTTAGGTAGAATATAGCAACGACTGCAACTACGGCGGCCTAGATTATAATTATAATAATAAAAGAGGTAAAATCCGACAATATCAAAAATGTCGTTTCTAACAGAGACTGCTGTAGCATCAATATGAATTGCCTATTATAAGGTGGCCGCATCCGCCATGTAAAAGGAGTGGGGCCTCAAAACTATTAGGCTTTTTCACATGACGTGATAACGCAGCCTCAGGACGTTTTTGGTGCTTTTTATGACGAATAAAGTTTCAAAACTAAATTTCTTTCAACTGTTTTATGTAAATTAATAATTATTAAAATAAAAACGCGGGAAAATTTAAAATTGTGTTTCAGTGTTTTTTTTTTCAAGATTTTGGAGCGTTTAAAAAATAATTTCCAGAGATGACTTTGTAACACTTGGGGTACAATCATGTATAAATAAAATTGGTACATCCTGTATATAAACTGAGACTTGCAATAGAAATAAAATTCGAACATCCTATATATAAACTGAGGCTTTAGAAAATGTAAACAATTTTTTGTGATTGCGTAAAATGTTGACAAGAGATTTATGACCTTACCTTTCAATTAGTAATAACGTAGCTGTTTAAACAATGTTTAGTCTCATTTGTTTAAATAAAATTAATTATTGCCTTTTCGGTGCTATTTTCGTGATTAGATATAAACTGAAAACAAAACTCGAATCGTCTTGTTAATGTACCTAAATATTTAAATTCATTTTTAATTTATTATTTGAACTAATTGCTTACATAATACGATGATTCAGTACACAAAAACACAAAGGCGCTTCGACATTCGGTGATATAATAGACATTTTTTGTTATCTTTTGTAAATTTATCCATATTTCTTTTTGTTTCATGCAGTCGTGAGCCAGCTCTCCAATAAAACGCATCACAGCCGCTTAAAGCTGCGTATTTTTATTTATTATTAATTATTAAACGAAATATAGGACAAAACGGGAGACATCGCTGGAAATCTGGATTAATCCGAAAGAAGCAGAGGGGACTCGCCACATATGGCAGAAGAAGAAGCACCAATTTCCGGATTAAAGGTAGGTTCGAAAGAAGCAGAAGGAGGGGATTCGCCACCCAACAGTTGTGGCAGAAGAAGATGCTTTAAGTAAGACTTTATGTACAGTTTATAACTTTGTTAAAATTGTTGATCTCTGTTTTAATTTAGAATTTTTTATTCAAAATTTTGAGTGTCATTTCACATCGATTTTTTTTAAATTCATCTTTTATGTAGGTATAGTGTATTTTCTAGGTTAGAATTAACAGAAACCACGCGTGCCAACCACTTCCGTCTATTCAACAACTATTTTAAAATTTATCTGACAAAAATGTGTGTCTATTTATCTATTTTGACAGTTTGTTTAAGACGGGCGTCTCGCGTTTTCGCCATGGGCAAAGACGAAGTGGAACACGGGGGCAAAAAAAAGTGCCGTAACGTGGCGGTATCTTTTGAGTGGTAGTCAAATTAAAGTTGAGGAATGAAAATCTCTTGACGAAAGCTATTCACCAATTCAAGTGTATAAATGTGAAGGTTGAATCAATCGATTATATTGAATAAAAAATATTTTTTTTATATTAAGGTGAAGTGACTGTTTTTTATTCTAACTGCAAAAAACAGCGTCACAATTAATATAAACGACGTTTATTTTACAATTAAATTTGCAATATAATGTTTTAAATAGTGCGTAAATTAGCTTCGTACACTGATATGACCAAAAAAAAATTAAATACTTTTTTCATAACAATTGTAGAAAAGAATAATTTTATTAAAATTTAATGTCATAACGCATTTTAGGCATTGTAATTTGTAAATCAAGAGTGCAAATACGAAATCGTAGTGAAAATAATTACTTATGTATTTATTCCCCAACAACAACCTTGAACCTGTGTAATACTAAGAAGTCCCACTTGCCACTTTCTTTGTTTTTTATTTCAAGAATTAAAGTGATGTTTACTTTTTCCCACCCTTAAAGAAAGCGATAAAATTTGCTAATATTCTTATATGTGCATGAGTAGGAAAAACAATTTTATCTGCTGCCCTATTCAAAAGTAAGCAAGTACTCTAGCAATTTAATTGAGTAAAGTGTACGTTTGCCAAAATGAGTTAAGAAATGCATATTTTTCATAAAGACTATATTGGTATTACTCAATCCGACAACTATGCTCACGTTTATAATAAGCACACTCTATTCAAGAAAAAAACAGTTTTACAGAGTTTGTAAAATGTACTATTTTGTTTAATTATGCAAGACACAAGTTTCTATTCTACTTTGTGTAAATGTAGCTTTCGATTATTGTGTCTAGTATACATCATATTATCTCATTGTAAAATCACCTATTTTTATTTTTTAGGAATAATTAACGATGATGAAATCGTAGAGGTAAAATGTTCTTTTAAAACTGCCTCAAAAAATGAAAATTTTAAGAACATGGTAAAAAATAAAAAAATTGCATATCTGGAAATGTTGGAAAATGAAAGTATTAAACTAAAAAGGTCGCACGATTATTACTACCAAGTATTTAAACACATATGTCATATTATTTTCTACCTTAGTTTGATTAACATTTTTAGATACAAGGGCAACTAGCCATCAGCAAGAGAAAAATTTGTCATTTTATTGTTTATAGTGGGAGCCAGAATGACTTATTTATTGAAGAAATTAACAAAGATACAACATTTTGGAAGGAAACGATGCTGCCCAAATTAATTTTCTTTTTTAAAGAGTGTTTAGGCCCTGAAATTATTTTAAATAGAAGAGGTTCTAACTTACCTTGTAGAGACCCTCCTGCAATTATCAATGCCATAAAAATGAAAAATAAAAATTAACCAATGGTAATAAATTTCGATACACTTAATAAAATAAGTTTCGACATATTAATTCTAGATTTTGTACAACATTCTGACTATCACTGTTTTAATTTTTTTTCCATTATCTATATGGTTGTCAAAGAAAAATGTAATTATAATAATGAATAAGTCTGTTTTGTCTGTTCTATGCTACCGTGAGAACAAAACTTTATTAAATTAGAGCGTGCTATTGTATGTCATATTTTGATCGTTTTGTTCATTTAGTCAATAGACGTAAGGCCTACTCTAATTTATCATATTCTCATTCTTACCGTACATCGAGTTTATTTTATATAAGAAAATTTTTAGATAATCTTCTTTTTACAATCTTTTTATCTGTTTGGATTTGTTCAAGTTATCAGTTTGTTAATTGCTAACTGTCGAAAAACTAATTGACAAACACATTGTTCAACTTTTCTACGACTAATAAAAGGGACTAGCCAGCGTAGCACCAAGGGTGAAAAAACCTGTCGTAAGTTATCAGCGATTGGTTATGATTCTAACTAATTATATATTTTAATTTTCATGTTTGTCTCTAATGATTCATTCTGGGATGAACTAAACAGTATTTATTAAATATTGTTAAAGACTCAGTATGTTTATAAAATGTGATAAGTAAATACCGCATTTAAAAGCTATTTAGCCAGTATTTCTATGTTTAGTATTATAATTGTAAATGGGCGGTGAAAATTAATAAATGGTCAGTATGCAATAGTTAGTTATATGTAAAATAAAAAAATATGGTATTTCCACAAATTATAATATTTTTTAAGGCAGTGCCTTTATGATGCAAGACGCTTCGCGCCTAAAATCTATTTTTTACAGTACGCAAATTAGTAATCGCTGAAAATTTGAAATATTCAGTTGTGATTGAATAATTATCGAAATACAATAATCACAAATAAGTACTTCAAATTTCCAGCGCTTACTAGTCTGCTTATCGTAAAAAACAGACTTTAAACTTGTTTCAAAAATACCCCAGAGTCTAAACAAATTGGAGCTATCGCTATTAATTGCTTTTTACCTTCCCAAAAGACACATTAATTGTGAATCAAATGTTAATAATAATTAAGGGTATTTTCTAATCATTTATTAATTTGACTGGTAATTTTTAAATTTTACTGATCATTTATTATTTGACTGGCCATGTATTATCATCCTGACCATTTGCAATAAAATACTGGAAGCGTGAACTGCTTGTAAAATTTAAATACTAATTATTTATTTCGTTTCGATTTATTATTGAATTACAGATGTATATATGTGCGTAATGTAAAAATCTAGCCACTAGTTTTTATCGTCTTCTCCGAAATTGAATCATCAACAAGTCTCCAATTATTAAAAATACGTAAAGTGGTTAAAGGCCGTAACTCCGTAATACAAATTTGAAGGACAACTTGCTGCCATATTCTTCTTTTTCACAAATAATTTAAGATTAGGATGTTGACACTACTCTGTTGAAGAAGATGGTGAAAAATTAAAATTAGATATTTTAATTATTATATTAGATAAAATAATTAATTAAAAAAGTAAAAAAATTATTGAAATAATTTTTGACAAATAAATCTTTGAAATGATTAAATAGTTGTATTATTTAAATAAATAATTATTGTTACTTTTTGTTTAAAAAAAAATTAAATACATAGTTATTTACAATTTAACGTAGGCAATTGATGAATAAATGGAAAAAAAATCAAATCAATTTCTCGAATCAGTTTGCAGACGTTTTGTCGCCGCCGTGCTTAACGTCAAGTGCTTACACATTTCTTGTAATATTTCATTTTCTCTTGTAATTTTGCACATAAGCATTTTCTTACTTTTCTCAATAAATCAACGTGATTTAATTTCATTACTATTATTAGTAATTTATAAGCTGTATTTTGTATAGCTATTAGTATAATAAGTTTTAAATTAATAAATTCTGATTTCAATATCTTACTATACCTATGTAATACGTAGTTTACAGTTTTTTCGTAGACTTTGAATCTGTATTATTCCGTCTGGACTCCTCTTTCCTCTTAGCAACAAGATTTATCTATGCATAAGCCCACCTTATTAGTATGTCACATAATGTTATGCGATTGCAGCGACTCTCTTAGACAATTGCCAAACCTCGAGCCAAACTAACTCTTTGAGAAACCTGTAAAATTCTGTTTCACTTTTCGATCTATCTTGCTCTAACACATTAATAAATGACGCGCAAAACAAGTGAAATTGACGATTATTCATAATGACGAATAACACAGTCAAATGGCTTAACTGACGCATTTGGTTTTTTGGTGATACATTTGCAACACTTTGGAGATGGTTCTCACGGTATTTTAGTATAAAACTATTCACGTACTTTTGAGAAAATAATTGCCAAACTTTAGGTTTAATTTCGGAATATTTTTCAAACTTAATTATCTTTTGTTTATACATCTTTTTGGAGATTAAAAAGTGCACCAGCCCCATGAGGAAAGTGTTGGCTTTCATATGCGAGCAAGTTTATTTAATTTGGTTTTACTAAACTCACTTGATATTCGTTTCAAATACGCTCATTTTTCCCCATAAACGGTAACATAGCTAAACGCCCGCCTTAAACACTCAAAAAGACTTATCACCTCAATATTTATTTAGATTAAGTAGTATTTACAAGTTTTAAACTCTCAATCAGTACTTTTTTTTCTTTTTAGTATTGCAATGTTGGTGGAAACATCATTCACAATTTAACGTATCCAAGAATTTCTCTTACATGATTTCACCCTTTGGAATTTATATTTCAAACTTTGCAAAATCTTGAAAAAAAATATCTCAAAAACAAGTCAAACACTAAAACAGTATTTTTTTTATTTTCCAGCGTTTTAATTTTAATAATTATTAATTTACATAAAACAATCGAAAAAAAATAGTTTTGACTACATTCTTAAATAGACTTCGAAGTGCACTTTATGCCACCTTCAATAATAATTTAAATATCGTTCGCTAAGTAAGTGAAAAAAAATTCTCAAAATTTATTTGTCATAACAAGTATAAGGAACGTTGTCCTGAAGCTGGTGTGTCAGGTGGGTTGCATAAAAGTCAAAAAATACCTCATTGCATGCGGTTATATGCAACCAATTATACCATACCATATGATTTGTATACATTAGAATGAGAAGCGTGATAAAGATAGCGCTATAGTTACAAACTTACATTGATTGGCTAAATGGGTTTGGCGGCCACCTTCTAACAGTCTAAACCTTCTAACTTTGCTGTAAAATCACTATAGACTTACTTATAGGAACTTTATATCATTTCTACAGAAACACACTTAAAATGAAAAACAGATATCTGCAATCTTATTTGAAAATTAGTGAATCAATATGGACCGTGGTATTGATGGATAACCATCAAATTTTTGACAGTAATTTACCAGAATCCAGTCTATAAGTTACGAAATTGTCAAAAATAACATACTGTACTGTACTTCCCAATGTTTTTGAAATTGAAAAGACGAATCGGTGGTTTGTTGCAACGACAGTTCAGAATTGGACTGCACAAGCGCAGCACCGTTTTAGCAGTCCGAAATCTTTACTGCGCATACTCATTATAGTTCTGAACGGTTGTTGGATTAAACCTTATAAATATTTTCCTTTGATTGAGAGTTTCATCATTATCCTGTGTCTTTTAAATTAAACTTAGTAAATATTTATCAGCGTCTACCTAAATTAGATTTTCTCGTCCGCTCTATATTTGCGTAATGTTTACTCACTCTATTGAGCCATTCAGCGCGCTCAACGTCAGGAAAAAACACCTAAAACAAGTGGATAATCAATATTTTTTAAGTTGAAAGATAAAATTGTTTTCCTTGAGGAAATGAATGGTTTTTTTTACCACGATTTTTTCCAGGTTTATGTAAATAAGTAAACAATTTCCTTATCTTATAATAAAACTGAATAAAAACATAAATGAGTCAGAGTTGACCTCAGCATACCCAAGCTGGAAGATCATCCAGTCTTGCTAAGACAACATCTTTTTCACTTGCTAAAGCTGCAGCTTTAGCAATATTCCTTTTCCTATCACTAGCTTTCTTCCACTGATCTCTGATAACAAAAAGGACAATGGGGCCAATGAACCATGCGACTGACCATTGCATATAACCCGCGAAGTAAACAATACCAACAACAGATGCCTAAAACTACCATGAAGAGCTTGCAAACAAAAATTTATTTTACCTTCTTGAATGCACTGAAAATAATACTCAAAATACTCGAAGTTTCGGACCGTTTCTCCATTATTTTACTCGTGTCTTTACTCACACTCATCTCGACCTGGAATTACTCACGTTTATATTTAAAAACAAATCAAAAATAACATACTTTCACACAAGTGGGGAGGTACTAAACTAAATCACTGAGTAAAGGATTATCAAAGCAACATTTCAATTTGTTTTCTGATTAAATCCGCCCCTCCCAAACAACAGCACGTTGTTCAACAACATGACATCATTGTCTATATTTACAATGTTACAAATTAGGTAAGAATTGTGTAATTCACAGCTGTTTTGCTGTATTGCTGGTTGCCTACATCAAGTGTCAGATAGCGACCAGGACCGGCTTCGATTTATTTACGTCTCTATGACAACGTTGACAACATAGATAAAGAAGGAAATAGATACCACTCTCTCGCTTCCTCATTGGAAACACGCTTTTCTACTCCATCTAGCGTCTGGTCCAGCAAGTTTTGAGAAAAAATTTAAAAGAAATCTTTAAAATTCTAAAAAATTTGGCGCCACGTTTAAAATATTACACTATTTATATTTTCGAATTTATTTTCGCTTTAAACTAAAACTTAGCACTCTATAGTGACCAAGTTTTAAACTCGATCACTAAGAGTGCTAAGTTTTAGTTTAAATGCTGTATTTTATATATAACTATTTACCATTATGCACTTGTGTATAAAAAAAATATCAAGTTGTATAAATAAATGAAACACCCAATATATTTAAAACGTTTTATTGCGAAAAACCTACATCTGGAAAATTGTGATAAAATTAATGGCATTAGATTGTAAAGCCAACTTTAAAAAATACAACAATGAGTAGGCTAATATGTTATAAATTTTGTGTATGTAAAGGCGTGTGTAACACCAGCATATAACCCAATGCTAATAAAGTATTTTATTTGAACACCACAATAAACTGCAGTGCTTATATTAAACATCAGAACAAAATCCAATGCTAATAGGTTATTGTATTTGAACACCACAATAAAATGCAGTGCTTATATTAAACAACTGGACCAAAGCTAGTGCTTTATTATTATTATTGGTGGTATAACTGAGCAACCTAAGATTTCTTGGTTTTTCTCAATTTGTCATAAGCTAATTTAAAAACAGCATCCTGATTCTTGTACCGTAAATCCTTTCCATTTAACATTTTATTGACATTAGATATGTATGAAAATAGTATTACATTGCTTGAAATGTTAACAAATGTATGAATAGCATGCTTATGTTGGTCACAAAAAAGCAATGAAATATCCGACGAATATTTACTGAGAATCAGTTGTCGTAATTCTCGTCTTAAATCAAAACATAATACTTTTGTTGGTATGTATGCTAATAAAGTGTTTATAACCTTACGAAAAACTCTGTTCAAGCTTCTGTTTGGCTGAAAAAGCTGACAATTTTCATACTGTCTTTCTGCAATCAAACGATTTTCTTCCAAGGGAATGTCGCTCCTCATACGTTCTTTGCAGGTGTCACAGGAAATGCTTTGCATAAGCTTTCGACCAACATATCCTGCAACATAAGAAGTACAGTATTTACCAACAAGATCATCTGAAGGGCAACTTCTAAAATTGCTCATAATGGGTGGTACGTAAGGTGTAACTGTTTCTGCTACAGGTTGTTCAATAAATGATGTTAAATTGTCTAACGGACCTGTAGACTCATCATCTTCACAATTAGCACCCGCGGAGTGTGAAGAAGTAAAATTATTAACTAATAACGACTTACACGAAGAAATAAATGCTGAGCATGTTGGATTAATGTTTCGATGGCCGTAACTACGTATTGCAGAGAAAAAATTTTCGAGGGGATCTTGATTAAATGCTCGAGGTGCAAAATGCTTAAGTTTATATTCCCACAATTTTGGTGTAATATATATTAAAGCTCGTATTGAAAATAACCAGTTTTTTAAACAAGGGGGCCTTATTTGTTTTTGTGAATTATTTTCTGTAAAGTACATTGAAGCTAATACCGGGAGAGACTGTTTCCAAAAAGTAACATGTTGCGAATTTGGTTTCACAACTGTGCGTAATTCTTTTCCCGGTTGAGACTGTAATGACCCACCATTGATGCTATCAAAAAGCTGATCAAAGAAAAGTAATAAATCAGCTGTTTCACTGGCTTTCGGATCTATATAATGCTCTGAATCTGGAGCCAATTCTTTACTTACTTCAGCCGACAATTTCATGGAAGTAGCAACAGTACGACTGAATACTTGAGTACAATTTTTCACTTTCATTTTCTTAAGTTTAGTCGGATATATATGCTCATCTGTTAATTTAACAAATTGACTAAACGATCCGTGGGATTTATCCATTTCATACAAACGTATAACATATGACCAAGAAGCTACCTTTTCAACACCATCCTGTGAAAAATGTAAATTTTTTGCTAGCATCATATTCCTAATACATTTCATTAAATGTGGAAAGTCAAACATATGTATTATTTCCTCATCATTAATTTTATAACGAAGAAGGTCCGCATTATTTTGTATGGAACTTTCGGCCACCAACTGATTAATAGCAGCTTGATTAGTACTACCTTGATCTGAAATAGTAGCCACAATTTTTAGTCCACAATTTTCTACATTTGTAACAACAGATTTAATGATGTGTTTTAAGTCAGCAGTCGGTGTTGTTCCTTCACAGAATGAAAACCATACTACTTGTTTCCATTTTGTACAAATTCCCTTTACCATAAATGTTAAGGCGTGGTCGGCAAATGATAATTTACGATTGCAACCACCATAATCAACAAAACCATCGATGGAGTCTCTGCGACTATTATACTGCAATCCAGTTGATAGTTTTACCTCATCAAACATAAGTACACATAATTTATCTTGCATTCGCTTTTTCGCAACACGTTCTTTTAAATGATTAAAAATTGATTCATTGATGCCAGTATTAAATGGCACTTTATTTAATATTGCGGTCAAAACTTTTTTTGATGGCAAGCTAAAGAATTTTGATAAATAACGATATGCTTTACCACTTTGTTTATATAAAGCTAAAGCAAAAGTTTTATCTTTAACTGTGAATCTTCGGCCCTTTGGTTTGTATTTTTGGTTTTTTAATTGCGACCAGATGAATTGAGCTGTAACTTCATTTACGTCATTAAGTTGGGCTAACAAAAAGTCTTTGCTTTGTAAATATTTAATTTTATGTTTCAATGATATTTGACGAGATTTTAATTTACTTACAGCTTGTTGTAAATATCTAGCCCTTTTATACAAAGATTTCCCCTCAGCGCCAAGGTGGTTTACACGTGTTACGCCAAGTGAACGCAAGAGACTGGTTTTCTTGTGTGCTTTTAATTTCAACTCTGAAACAATAGTAAAACACAAAATTAAAATTATCAAAAGTAGAGAATAAAACGATATTCTGACCCGAACATGCAAATCATATGAGCACAGAATGTAAGTGCAGTTATCCCTCAAGAAGGTAGGATTAATTTCACTTATAGGATTAAATGAACTTTACTCCCTTCAAATTCGGGGCGATTTGAAAGTATAAAACAAAATTTTAACTAATTACAATCATTAAAGGTACCTGTAATTGGCTGGGAAGCAGAAGTCAAATCCGACACATTGGTAATTTCAGACAAATTGATAGAAACAGATTGTTCAACTGGAGAGGCAAATGAAGTTGATGGCTGGGTATCAGTAATTACATTTTGACTACTCTCTCCAGGACCAGCACCAAATAATTTTTTTTTGAGCCCTTTTGCAGCATAAACTATTTTCGGTAGCTTCACTAATAGTTCGTCAGGAGAACTTCTAGATGACGTGGAAGGTAACTGAAGACTATCTGTAATTTCTCTTAAATAAAGTAGAAATAAAATTGTCAACACATACCTCTTATTTTTTCAGGTGTTTGATAACCACGATACCCTTCCTCAGGATAACTAAAACAGTCACTATTGGCTGAGGCTGGCTGGTGAAAACCTTTAAATAACCAAAATATAGATACAAGTAAAAACAACAAACTGGCGAATATAATTGGTACCTGGTAAGTGTAATGTGGGTATCGAAAATCGTAACAGCTTCCCATTTGAATTCAGGCATCTTTCATCAAAATGTGCCGCACAAACTCTCAAATCTTTATTAGTAAGCCTGGCTAGTGATGAATCACCAGTTCTTTCAAGCCAAAGGCTTCTTATACGGGAATCTGTTGGTAACCTAAACCTGTAGGGACAAAATACATCAGGAAAATACATTACACGTAGAAGAAAACCCGATAGTCATGCCATTATAAATTTGGGTGTGGTTATAATTACAATTATAATTGCGATTTACATTTCCTATTGTTACTTACCTGCGACTAGACTTGTCATCGCAACCTAAAATGCAACACCGTTTCATCTTTAAATAAATAAAACAACAATAAAAATAACAGAACAATAAAACAATTCCTTCACGAAAATGTGAAAAATGACATGGCGTGTCAATACAGTGTTGTCAGATTGCGGCACTCCGTCGGCGGTAACTTTGAACATTGTTGTCTTTATTTTAGAAAATCCAATCGAATAATGCATCAACACATGATATTGTATATGGTACTGTACTTCTATTTGCAATGCATTCATAAATACTTTAGTACAAGAAGAAAATGTTATAGAATTTATCTGTGTTCAAAAGTCGGTACATTTCATGCTTTATTGCCTAACTTGGCAATGCTGTTAATCAATATAAAACGGGGAACCTGGGGGAACTGTCGATATTGCCAATATTGAAAAAAAAGTACTAAAGAGTGCTAAAATCATGTTGGTATTTAGCAACTGTGGCGGCATCTACCATGCGGTCGATGGACTATAACACGTTTCTAGCAGATTTTATTCCAGTTCTAAACCCCTGACAATAAATTATTCCGTCAAGTTTTGAACCACGCGAAACTAAATCATGGCTCTCCGCTGCCCAGATTTGCCCTTTTTGCCGGGCTTTACCTTCAACACAATGGTAAAAACTGTTTTTCCCTCGATTTTTGTCTCAAAAATTCCGGTTTCAGTTGGGTAGAACCAAGTTTAATATGGACCCGAAATTCGATTTTATCGGCGATGGGGTCCCAGCTTTGGTTGAAAAAGTCAAGCCTAATATGTTTGGGCCACTTTCTGATAAATACCCGTCGTTGTATCCCCGAGGAGAAGTTTCGGAACTCCCGGCCTGGATTGCATTCGACAAACAAGTAAATTGGTTCATCGGATAGTATCACTTGCTAATTTCTGTTCTTTAGATATTGTGCTTTGATGGGTTTTTTAAGGAGACACTTGAGGAGGTGCGTGGCGCTGCGTTTTCGGTTAGAAATGTCAAAATTTATTTTTTTCTCGAAGATGGAACGATTCAAGTGACTGAACCCAAAGTCGAAAATAGTGGAATTGCTCAAGGTTAATTATTTTCGAGGGGATTAATTATTTAATCAACAAATTTGTTAATGAAATCGATTAATATAATCGAGAATTAACAAAAAAGTTGATTACAATATTTATTCGTTGATCTTACTTTGCTAAATTGAAAAAAAAATCAAAACATAAACATGGTTAGTTGTGTTTGCAAACACTTCATAGCGCATGTGCAAAAAAAATTAAGACGACCGTTTGGAGGTAAAATAAACCTCAAATAACTTAACAAATATTCCAGTTCTTACGCCATCGAGTTACCTTTGACTGTAAAAACGTAAACTGCGTAACAAAAGCTTTGGAACACTCGTTACTAGAACGTAAGTGCGACAGAAAATTTGGAACAACAAATTTTTACACTCATTGATAACGATTTTTGGTGTGAAAATTGGAGAGTTTAACATGGCGGATTCATATGATCTATAACAATCATGACGCTCATTTCGTAATATACCTACTATGCGTGTCAAAAATTTGGGATATCACATTTTGCCAGTAAATAAAAAAGAATTTATTTCTCACTAAAAAGTTTCACGACATATTCACGATGACAATTAATGTGAAAATTGACAAAAAAACGGGTTTATACCTGACTCGATTTTACTTGTTATAGTTAAAATTTAATGTATCGTATTTTTGAAATCACTGATTACGATTCTGATGTGAAAATTGCAGAACTCAAAATGGTAGACCTTAATACCGTTACGTAAAATTTGAAAATACAAGCATTTCGAACAACTTTAATGAAAATAATGCTGTACATACAATTAGGTACCTATTTTTTTAACTCATTAATTACGATTTTGAAAACAAAAATTTTAAAAATTTAAAAATGTCGAATCCGATATTGCCGATTAAAACACTAAGAATTAAAAAAAAAATATGACCAAAAAATGTGAATTGTGAACTCAAAGGTTTCTCAAACACTGATTACGATTTTCATGTAAAAATTGGAAAAACAAAATTGCCGATTCAAAATGGGTGACTGGTTATCCGTAAAACGGTAATTCCAAATTGTCCAATTTTCACGTCATAATCTTGATCATTAATATCTAAAATTTCCAAGAGTACTATTTCATTTATAAAATATGTACATTTCAGTATATTGGGGTCAGAATTATATTTATCTTATCAAATATAGCCACCGGGAAACGGCTACTGCTGACCGGTTTCGGGGTTGTTGCCATCTCCTCAGTGCAGCATATACAGGGGCAGATTTAGGTATGATCTTTGTATGCTGCAGAATTCAAATAAAACTTGCTAAAACAATTATAGAAAAATAAATGTAAACGATTCACAATTTGACTAACAAATGTTGACTATCAGTAGTTTGATTTTCTATTGTTTTTATTTTCTTAATTTTTTTTTTGACTTTCGTTTCTATCTTATTATTACTCATTTTTCTTTATATTTTTGAAATTATAATTTTACTTTTTTTTTCTCTTCTAAAACGTTTCTATTGAAAACAATTTTAAAATTATCAAAGATTTTCTTCTAATTTGTATATCAGCGTTGTTTTTTTTTTATTTTATTTTTTTACTGGTCGTTTTTCCAGTTTTTTAAAGCTTCTTTAGTTTTTTGTCCTTTTTCTTTCAATCGTCGCTTTCAAGTTCCTCTAGAACATTCTTTTTTTCTTTTAGATCGTTGTTTTTCTTATTTTTTTCTTCTACTAATGTTCAAATTTTTTTCAACCTTTCTTTTGTTTTTCTAGAATGTACCACTGTTAATTTTTTCTTCTTAGCATAGTTTTATTTATTATTTTTTTTCATCCGTCGATTTTCAAGTTTATTTAAAACATGCTTTTGCTCTTCCAGAATCCTTTTTTTTTAAGTAATATTTCTCTTTTTTTTTCTTTTAATCAACGTTTTTGAGTTTTTCGTTACTTTTTCTTTATTTTATGTTTTTTAAATTATTTTGTTTTTTTTTCTTTTGATTGCTATTTATTTTTTGTTCTGAAAATGTTCAAATTTTTTTCAAATTTTCTTTTTTTCTTCTAGAATCTACCATTGTTCATCTATTCTTGAAAGGTATAGTTTTTCTTTTTCTTAAATTCGTAGTATCGTAGTACTTCTTTTTGTTCTTTGAACCGTCGATTTTCAAGTTTTTCTGGGACATCTAATTATCAATCATAATTAATGAGATTTTTCTTATCATTATTATCTTCCAGTACTGTCCATTGCTCCTTTTCTTAAATTGAGCACTTTGGGTTACTTTCTAATTTTTTGAAAAATAACTAATCAAATTTGCTAACTAAATAAAAAAAAATAGTCTTTGGTAGACATGAATAATCGAGTCATCGATTTGAAAGATATCACTGTTTTTTTATTAGGCTGTGACGTCATTTCGGGTCTAGAACCGATCAAAGCGAAGGCCTGCATTAAAAAATGTAATATTTTGAAACTACTAATCCCCGGTTGCACAAACGTCAATCAAAATTGACAAGCCACTGAACTCTGATTAAATGAAAATATCATGCTCTGATTGGCTAAAAATACGTTAATAAGAGATTAACAAGCCATCAATTTTGATGAACGTTTGTGCAACCGGGCATAAATGTATCAAATTAATTTAAAAAAAATATATTTCATGTTTATTGAAACCGAAGATACTAATTTTTTAAGCAGCAAGATTTTTACGGGTTGCTAATGCCTAGAGTCCCGAAATTCAAAAGGCCCCCTTGTACCCAGTTCTCTAATTTTTTTTTACTTTTGTTTCTCGTCACACTTTTGCAGAAATTCTAGAACTTTCACTTCAAATTTATTTTTCTTTTCTAGAACGTTTCTATTGAATTTCCATTTTTCTTTTTCTTCCAACTGTCGTCTATCAAGTTTTTATAATTTTTTTTTCACTTCTAGTCTTTGTTGATTCTTTTTTTTTCCTGAACGTTGTTTTTTAGGTTTCAGGTTGTATAGGAAGCAGACTTTCGGCGCGTCGACTACCGCTTTGATTGGTCCTAGATCCTAGACCTGACCCGAGATGACGTCACAAACAAATCAGAAAACAGAAATATCTTTATAAACCCAAATAAATACATATTTTTCAAAAAATCGAAAACTAACCCAAACTGTTGCTCAATTAAATTTTATATACTTATAATTTGAGTATTACAATATTCTTCTTCTTCTGCACTTCAAGGATTAGGCTTGCAGTCTTTTCCGTCTTCATTTTTGCCATCTTCTTCTGGGCCTACCTACGCCTCTCTTTCCTTATGGTCTAAAACGTACTACTTGTTTTACCATCCTATCATCGTTCATTCTTCCATTATGTTGTTTCCATTCTATTGCGTTCTGATGTATTTTATCATTCATCGAGAATATGTTCAATTCAGCCCTTATTTCTTCATTTCTTCTATGGTATCTTTTTTTTTTTCAAACTTTTCCCACCAATCAGAGCATCGACGGCCAAGGTCATTAGCTCTGACCAGGATAGACTATTGCTTCACAGGTGCTTGTAAAGATCTAGGTCTAAAAATGTGGAACGCTTCACGATTTTGCGTGTCATCCTTGCGCATCCTTTGGTATCTTTTTGTGCAACCTTTTGTTCTTGTTAAAATTTTTATTTTAGCAGCTTGTATGCTGCAATTATTAATAATAATTGTGATAATATTGTAATAATTATTATTACAATATTTGTTGCCAAAAATTAATTGAGTTCCGCTATCCACCCATGGGAGAAACCATCCCTCAAACAAATACCACCAAACGGTCGTACCAAATGCGCTCCGTTAAAATGTATAATAAGCGATCAACGATTTTTTTTTAAACAGGGACTTTAATTTGCCGCCACCGCATCCGCTTTCCCGCCCCAATGGACGACAATTTTTACGAAGTTATTGACCTAAACGTGGGAAGAGAAGTCGAATTTTATGGGCGTGTTTTTAAAATCACTGATTGTGATAGATTCACCCGGAATTTCCTAAACCGGTGTGGTATTCACGTTCCGGACTCGCTAAACAAACCTGGAGATCCCTATCTAGAGCTGCGAGCTCACGAAAATGCACGAGTTAAAAAACCAAACAAAAAACGAGAAGACGCTCTCGGAAAATTTCTAGAAAACGATCGAAAAGTCTTGCGCTTTTACGGCTATTGGGATGACCAAGACACAGTTTTCGGCTATTTACATCGTCTGGAAATTCTGTATTTCCTCGCAGATGATACAATCGAAATTCGAGAAGTCTCAAATGAGGACTGCTCGAAACAAACAAGTTTTATTTTTTTACATCGCGATAAAATCCCGAAAACTTACAATGCTTTGCCCCAACCTGGTGCTAACTGCACCAGCACCGTTTTGAATGTTTTAGGGCCGGGGTTACAAGGAGGGCGGTATATCAAGGACCCCTTGTCATGTGGGGTTGAAGTAACGGATTATTACTACGAGAGGGATTTGTTTATTGGGAGTGTTATTAATTGCTACGGCCGGAAATTAGTCTTAACTGACTGTGATCCCTACACTAGGGAGTACTACAGGAGTAATTACGGTCTTAACAGTCTGGACGCCATCGCATTACCTGAGGATAAACACGCGCCTATAGCAATCGAAAAGAAAGAACGCGAATTACCCCCTTGGAACGGCTTTGGCACCTTTGAGGACTCAGCTCAGAATTGTATCACAGTTGAACCGAAAGCCCCCCATCGAGATTTCAAAAAATTTCTAAATCTTGACAGAATCGGACTTGATAGTCATATTTTGAGATTCAAAGCACGAATGTTATCAAAAATTCCTGAAAATTGTACCAGGAAATTCGTTATCAGTTATTATCTAGCTGACGATACGATTGCTGTTTTTGAACGTGGAATTCGCAATTCCGGTAATTAAAACCGAGAAGAGTCTAGGGCGTGGCTTATTCTCTCATTGCAGGTTTTGATACTAAAGAGTTTTTTGCGAGGAGAGCTGTTGCTCTACCCAATCAGGAAACCTTTACACCTAAACCACCAATTACTTATTTATCTCAGGATATGTATGTGGGGGCAACTTTAATTATTAACAGTTTTATATTTCAGTTGATTGACGCAGATGAGTATGCGCTTAGGTATATGGAGATAAATGAATTTCAGGTGATTTTCTAAAAAAAAAAAATAATGTTTGTAAAACTAGTTTTTTAGTACCCGAAATCAAACATTAAATATATTATGGGAAAAATTCGGGAGAAATTGAAACCGACTTATAAGGATTTTGTAGCTGAAAATATGCCTCAAGAGAATGCGACAATACCTTACGACACTCTCAAGTATAACTCAATTTTTTTTTTTTTTTTAGAGAAAATCGCATAACGGTGTTGATTCTCTTATAAAATGCGTCCGTTTACTGTAGAACAATAGAAAAGCATCAAAAAATGTTTGTCGGTCTCATATACCGGTTTTTTGACTAAACTATCAAGAATTTTGAAAAAACAAAATATAGGCATTATATGGTTAAAGAATGCTACCTGAGGCTATGTTTAAAAAAATTTTATTTGATTACATTTTCAAGATAACTATAGCAACAAATTTGGTTTTTTTTTTTTTTTTTTTTTTTTTGGAAAAGAGATCGTTCCCATCTTATGGAAATCTAATGACTACTCAAATAGAGATTTTTTTATATCAATCGATAGTTCTTGAAATAAGGAGCAATTGGTATCATTGCGTCAACTTTGTAGGTCATTAATAAAGTCCCTATTGAAGATTGAAAAATTAAAAACGGCAATACAAAATGCATTGGCAAGAGTGAGAGCCAGTGAGGTCGGACAAATTGAGCGCTAGGAATGTTTGGAAGTCTATAAATCATCAAAGCTTGGTTTGGACCCTAATAATATCGTATTTTTAACAATAGGCTTAACGCCATGGAAGGGTGCATTATGGTTTGGGACATTTCAGATAATATTGAGAAAAGAATGTAAATACCAAGAAATATCTGTTTAGCCGGTTTCTGACCTGAGGCCCAAGTACCGACTTAATCCTTATAAATAGCAAGTGAGAGTTTTATGAATTCAGTGACAGAAGACATTTAAACTTTAAATGAATCTAGCCCCTTTATTTGAAGAAATACAAAGTTGACGCAATGATACGAATTGCTCCTTATTTTAAGAGCTATCGATTGATATAAGGAAAACTCGATTTGAGTGGTTATTAGATTTTGATGAGAACGGTCTCCTTTATCTTTAATTTTTTTTCAAAACAAGCCTTTTAAAACAAATATTGCTGTACTATTCTTCTTATAAAAATACAAAGTTTGTTAAAATTAATAAGTAAATCAGGAACACTCAATTTTTATCAAAATTGTCTTTTTTTTTTCGCAAACGTAGTAGGTGGTACTTTATCGCAGTGAGATAGCACTCAAAATGATCATAAGTAGGGATAGTTTTTGTTTTGGATAATTTGATCTTTTTTTTTTTCACCATTTTATGGACATTGTTTCATTTAAAAATTGATACTAGATGAGATAACAGTAGCAATAGAACAACTCGCGGGTGAGTAAAACGCCTTCTTGACCTTCCACCGGCGCTCGTAAGGTAAAAGACAGTTTTGATAACATTTATCTTTTAACAATTTATGTATTTAAATAAAAATTCGTGCGTTTTTAATATGTACTATTTACATTTTATTTATTTATACCTAGTATTACATCATACTCGTAATGTTCACTACAAAATAATCAAAAATTAAGTCAAAAAAAACATTAAGTTTTGTCATTAAATTATTAATTATTTAAATAAATTATTTTATAAACTTTCTTAATGAAATGTTATTAGCTTTTCAACATGCATTACTTGAATTAACCAAGCATTTTGTAGGTTTAGAGAAAATCAAAGATAATATTCGGTAATGTTTAATTTTTTATTGAAAATTTATAAAGTCAATATTAAAACAATTAATACAGCAACATTTCTTTTTAAAGGCTTGTTTTGAAAAAAAAAATAAAAATAAATTCAACAAAAAAATAAAAATATTGCAATAAATAAATAATATAATAAAAGAATCTTAAAATTTTAAACAAATAATTTTTTTCTAAACATAGCCTCGAGTAGCATTTTTATAACCATTTAATGCCTATCCATTTTGCTTTTCAAAATTCTATAGTTTAGCCAAAAATGTATCCACACATTTAATCCACCCGGTATAATTTCAAATTAAAATAATTCATTTTTTGTTTCTTGCACAAAAGGGAAAGAACATTCTATTCTATGAACTTACAACAAAGTGTTTATATAAATTATGTAATAGCCTGGTAATTTTAAATTTAAAAATGTAAATACATGATTTATATATTTAGATAATTTTGACCAGAGAAAAGGGCTGAGGAGAATGCTGACAGACCAATTTGAGTAGTTAGAGCATAAGACGCTACCATTTCAGGAGTAGGCTCTACACAAATTTCAGTATAAAGAAAAGAATGTTAGGAAAAAAATCTATGAAAAATTTAGTACAGTTTTTCTTTTTATAAAGTATTAATTTTAATGAGAAGAAGTTTAAAATTTTTGCGGAAATATCCGCTTGACTAATAATTGATTTTCGACAAGAGACTTCTCTAGAAAATTTGATTGTGATTACGAAGGTTTTTTCAGGTAAAAAAAATCTTTATAAATAATTGGGATAATAGAGGAAAGAAATGAAATAATAAATTAATTTATTTTGTAAAGTTTAACTGGATAATTGGACAACTACACCGACTTAGACGCCCGCTGGGACTGCTGGGAAGACATAGGTACCCTCACAGTTGAGAGTCTGGTCAAATATAAGTAACGCCATAAAAGGATAATGAAAACGAGTGCAAAAGCACAACAAGAAAATAATTATTGTCAGTCAAAATATTACAAAAAGCAAACATTTTGGCGCATTTCTTTTAGCTGAAGTAGCAAGAATCTTTTTTATATATTTTTTAAGGGTT
Organism: Tribolium confusum; assembly: GCA_029207805.1. Lineage (NCBI taxonomy): Eukaryota > Metazoa > Arthropoda > Insecta > Coleoptera > Tenebrionidae > Tribolium > Tribolium confusum. The sequence goes on from JALGAY010000004.1 coordinate 8,767,887, forward strand.
TCACGAAAAACAAGTCACACATTTTGTAGCTCGTTTTTTGAGGAAATAATTTTGATAAAAATTCTATTTTGTTACCGTCTTTTATTTTCGAGTAAAAAAAGTTGATATTTTCAAAAAATCATATTAATTTAGTTATTATTAAAGATACAGATTTATTTCTAAAGATACAGAATGGTTTTATCAATAATTTTTTTAAAAGACATCGTTGGTTTTGAGATTGTTTTTCTGATTTCAACAGTAAATGAGGAATTAATATTTCGAAAAAATTTTTAATAAAAAGTGGTATGTTATTGATTATTTTGCAAGTTTGTGCCGTTGATTTTTTTGAATTAACATGAAGAAATTACCCTTGGAATATCAGTAGATTTAGTTTGAATTTGGCCCCACAAAACTTCATAACGATGGCTAAACCGTTAAAAGTTGTGTCTGCAAATTGCAATTTTTGACGCTTCTCTATTATTACAATTTTAATAATACAAAAATTAATACAAGAACAGATCAATTTAAAACAATTTTACTAAGTTTGCATTCTAAATATTTCAATAAATCATTTTTAACAAATCTGTAATATCTTTAGCGTTATGCGATTTTCTTACCGAATCTCCCATGAACACGAATTAATTTTCGCAAACATTTTCTTCAATTTGTTCTCAAGTTTTTATTGTTGTTGTTGAAATAAGCCACACGTCTTCGATTCGTGCTTATTTCCTCCGCAACAAAGCATTCTTGAGTTTTTGGAAATAATTTGTGTTCTAGGGATATTATAATTTATAAGTGAATATATTTATGTATTGTAGATCAAAATTAATTGGAATTTTGGGTGAGGATTTCACTGAGCATGAAATGATAACAATAGCTAGGGCCTTCCCTGGTGATGTCGACTTGAGTGAAAAGTTTGATCGGGAAAAAATCAGAGCAATAACATTGACGGAATTAAAACGCGGACTTTGGGATGATTTAACTCGTTTGAAGGAGTATTTCTTGATGAGAGATCCGGACAGATCAGGGGTTTTATCCAAAAATGAATGTTATATTGTAATACGGGCTTGTAGACTTCCTTTGGACAAAGAACTTGTCGAGAAAATTTTAGAAGTGTAATTTTACCTAAAAATTGAATATACATCATGCCTAATTGTTTTTTTTAAATAGGATTCAGAAAGATAAGGACGGAAATCTGTATTATGAGGATCTTTTGATTTTCTTGAATCGTGAAATTTGTAAAATGCCAGATGTTGAACCAATTAACCTAAGAGTGGGTATTTTAACTGTATTTTTATGACTGATAATGTTTTTTTAGCACGAAATGAGCTGCATCAAAGTGATTGAATACAAAAAATATAAATTGATTGATTGGTGTGCTTTTAACAAATTTTTGGACTTGGAAGACACCTTCAAGGAGCAAAGAGGAAATAATACAATTTATGCTCTCAAACGATAAAATAAATGTTTTTGGTGGGCGTGTCTTGTTTTGTGGGTGTGGCTTTGATGTTTGTGGGCGTGTTTTTAATGTTTGTAGGTGGAGCAAATTTTTTAACTTTGTCAATACAAAATAAAAACTTCTCAAGCCATTTCTGTCAATCCAGATTTGTCCCTTTTATATCCGATGGCCCTAACGGATTTAGACTCAAGCATTTGTGGCGACCTCTCGTAGCCACCAGCAAGTGACGACCTCTCGTAGCCACCAGCAAGTGGCGCCCTCGCGCAGCCACCCTTTCAGCCCGGAGATCATAACTCGCTCTCTTCTCTCGTGGCCGTCGACGCGTTTAGACCTCTCTTCTCACGTGGTTTCCGACACGACAAGTCCCGCGTGGTTTCGATTCTTTGTATATTATTGTAAATAGTTTACGTTATGTAGTGTTAGAATCTTCTGGTGTTAATAAATCGCTTACCCAAAGCCAATCTTATTCATCTGTAACCCAAATTCCACACATTCATTCCTGAAACCATGCCAATAATTGGTCAATTATTCAGATTTTTGCAGAATCCGGCTCAAAGGTCCACAAAAATTTTTAATATAATTTCAGAGCAGAGGCACCAATTATGAAAAAATATTTCGAGAATGTTTATGGAACAACTCTGGCTCCGAAATTCATTAAAAACTTTACAATAATTATTTAGAAGTTAGTCTCTGTAGAAGTTAGAAGCGAGAATTTTTTGTTCAAACAAACAAAATAAACTTCGAAAATTTCGGCAGTACGAATTGAGTTGCATTATAAGGATTGAATACAAAATTTTTAGATTTGAAAAACACCTTCAAGTCACTATACTAAAGTCCTTCTGAGGCTGGGGGGAGTCGGTGGACGGTAACCATATTACGACTCACTTTTTGTAAAGCGGCAAATGAGCCACATCGTAATAAGATTCGCAAGAGCGAGCTTATTTGCCACTTTACAAAAATGAATCGTACTATGGTTACCGCCTACCGACTTCCTCTCAGCTTCAGCAAAAAAGACTTTACTAGTCTAAACGATTAAATATAAAATAAGTGAACTTGTCGTGAGCGTGTCTTTATGTTCTATGGGCATATCTTTAGTGATTGAAAGCGGAGCTACTTTTTGAACATTTATTGTCACAATACAAAATAAAATTTCATTAAGCCATTCCTGTCATTTCAGGCTTGTCCTTCTGTTTAAATCCGGCAACTCTCAACTTCAAATGGGCGATAGCCCTAGCCGGATTTAGACCTTTAGGACAACAACTCGTACAATTATTAATGGTGTGGCACCGAAAAACGCTGAAATAATCCCGAAGTGCAGCAAGTCTGCAAGCTGCAGCTTCGTCTCTTGAGTCTCTTATCCACTTATCAACTTGTAGAAGTGCAGCGGGGCCTAGAAAATCAGTATCGCCATGGCCATGCCACCAGTATTCTGGACAGGAATACGAGCAACAACCGCATAAAATACACTCGATGTAACCATTCTGAAAAAAAATGTTATTTCAAGAAGATTTTTCAGTTTTGTTTTACTAATTTATCCCGGTCCTTCAAACTTTGTAAAAACTGCTTTTGTCCAATTGGCGTCTCGTGATTACGAATCAAATACGGTTTAGCTCTTTTGTGCTGGTCTAGAAACCTCGACATGTCTGTAATTAAATCTTTAATGACGTACATGTGCGGTAATGGATAAATTGTGGTGTCTCCTTCAGGTTTGTATCTCTTAGTGCAAGCAAGGGCATTTGCTCCGTCTATATTCATAGCACAAGAGCCGCAAACACCTTCTCGACATGATCTACGAAAAGTCAGAGTCGAATCTTCCTCTCGTTTTATTTTCAATAAAGCATCGAGAATCATAGGGCCACATCTGAAAATTTGTTAGTAGAGAATGATTATTTCACAATTTCTATACTCGTTTATATCTATTGTGTATTTCTGCATGTAGGGCTTCTTCTTGCTTTCTTGGGTATAACGGTAAATATGGAAAGTTTTCAGACGGCGGCCTTTTTTTGCGCATTTTTCTGCAGGTTGTTTCGCTTCTTTCAAAAGCGGAGCTGAATTACTGAAAGATCGCGTACCCCAAAGGGCCCAAAATTTGTTTAGAACTGTTTTTGACATGTTTTGAGTTCGATTGACAATTTTTAACACATTTTTGCCTCGTTGCGATGTTTAAATAACAAGACATGCGACTACTATAGCAACTATCATAGAAAAAATAAGTACCTACTACACAATAAAGGCTCAAATTCTTTTCTATGGACTCAAACACTGACGGAGGTCCAGATGTACATTACAAAAATTTGACTTCACCTTTAGTGGCCACGAACACCGTTTTGGTGGACAAAATGGCGAATTAAAGAGCCACCTTCCCAGCAAAATAAATATTTAATGCAAAATGGGAACTTTCAGTCAACAGTAATTGTGATGGCGGTGTCCTACACCATAATTTATCATATTGTTCTCATTTCTTCATTCAGTTGTTTATTATTACCTTTTTTTCAGATTTTTTAAATTTTCTTTCAAATTTTGTACCCTTCTCATACTTTTCTATTGCACCGAATAAACTATCGATTTATTCGGAATGTTTTTCTAGTTTTTATGTCAGCATTTTTCTTGTTCTTTTTCCTCTTCCAGTGGTTGTCTTTCAAGTTTTTCTCCTTTTTCTTTCAACTGTCGTTTTTCTAAAAAAAGATTTTCAATAGTAGTTTTTCTTCCTTTTTGAAAAGCGTTTTCAATCAACCCTTAAGATTTTCAACAATAGTCTTCTATTCATTTTATATCGGGTGTTTCAAAGTCGCGAAGATCCTTTAGTGGGCTGATTCCCACAATCCAAACATTAAAGAAAAAAATTTCTAACTTCAAACTTTGAAAAGTTATGAGTATCTGAATTTGCAAAAAAAATTGAAATTGTCTTAATATAGTAAAAAAAAAATCAGAAAAAAAAGAAACAATAAAGCATTTGAAATGAATTACGTATTCATAGATCTCAAGAAAATAACAATTCTTATTTTTCCTTCAGTCGTAGTTTTTTCTTTTCCTTTGAGTCGCCGTTTTTCGAATTTATCTTTTTCTTCTAGTCGAGGTTTTCTGAAGCTACTTTGTTATTTTATTTTTCTTTTAATTCTAGCTTTTCTTAATCTTTCTCTTCTGAACGTTGTTTTTCAAGTCCTTTTACAATATTTTTGTTCTTCTAAAATTTATCGTACTATGTAATTGTAAAACAATTAATGTCTTTGGTAAAATTCATTATTATATTAATTTACTAGAGTCAAACTAATTTTTTTTTTTTGAATTTTCTCAATCTGTCTTTATTCTTTTTTTATTCTAAACGTAGTTTTGCTTTATTCTCCCTTCTCTTTCAATCGTTTTTTTTTTCAGTTTTCTTAAATTCTTGCCTTTCGTATTTAATCGTTTTTAAACTTTTTCTGAAGCTGTTTTTCTGGATGTTCTTTTTCAAGTCCTCGAAAATTACCCGCGGTAGCGGAGCCGACATGCTAATCCTGATTCCAAAGAGCAAGTTAATTAAACAAAATAATAATAACCAGATGTTTTTATTTAACGACCAATTATAAAATTCATTCTTAAAATTTAAAAAAAAATTGTATATCAAAAAAACAAAAATATATAAGAACAAATCTCCAAACGGCAGATACATGCGATTTGCCGTTTTAGAAATATTACAGACCAAAGTGTAAAAAACGTTGACGTGACGTCATACCGACATATTCTGTTCCGTCTCATATGTTGTGAAGATTGTTTATGTCCTGTAATCTCCTATGACTGTGTAGGTAACAATGAAAAAACCAAAAAAATGTTTATGTTGTGTTAAGAATAAAATAGCCTTGAGAACAAATGTAAGAAATGAAAATGACTGTAGTACATACTCCGAAGCATTTAAGAACATAGTTTAAAAATTCGACATTTTTAAAAATTATTTAATGTTTCCCTTTTTTGATAACTTTCAGTAACGTCAAACAACAAAAAAAAAACCAAATGCTCGGTTCGATGTCGGTATGACGTCACGTATTCTACTTTGTTGCTTCGCTGTTCAAAAACCAAAGATCGCAGCGACTTGCGGGTTTGATTTTTAATCTTAGATATTTTTTTAGAATTTTTAAATGCTTTCATGAAATTTTGGTTTGCTGCCCCTTTAAACAACATACATACTACATAGCCAATTCACATAATAAAATTGTTTTACTTGTTCTGTTGTGGTCGGTATTTATTTTCATCTTAAATAGAACGTAATACCTATAATAATAAATGTTAAAATATCAATACGACGTTATTGCAAAACTATTATTGTAGTATGTTGGTATTATACTAAAGAACTAATAAATACTAAGGTACCTATTGCATAATAATAGATTTTGGCCCTTGAGGCTTAGTGCAGAAGTCAATGTGGCCCTTAGATCAAAAAGTTTGGAGACCCCTGCTCTAGTATTTAAAAGAACAACTTAAAACAATTAATTTGTTTGCCTTGATAAATCCACCCATCTATTCGAATGTCAAACAATTTTCTAAACGTTACTTCTCTAAATAATAGTTTCTCTTCTCTTTTTTTTTAATCGTAGGCTTTCTTGTTATTTATTTCTTTCGATCTTCAATTTCCAAGGTTATATGGAATATTCTTTCGTTCTTTAAGAATCTCTCTTTGTTCGTATTCTTCTAAAAGTAGTTTTTCCTGTTTTTCTTTTTCGTACAGTTGCCCATTTTTTAATTTTGCCTATTTTTTGGGCTTCTGTTCATCTTCTAAATGATATTAGAATTATAGAATGAAATATTTTTAAAAAATGTTAAAGAAGACCTAAAGACCTTAATTAAAGAATATTATTAAAATTAAAATTTTTTGGCTATTTTGAGTGGAGTTAATCGTTTTCAATTAATAAAAGTCAGTGTCTCAAATGAATATAATTATGACCAATTAAAAATTAAAAAAAATGTAGATTATGCGCAGGAGGAATTTAGCATTAATTTGTTACATCTTTGCATTGGTAATAATTTAAAAGATGATTTAATTATTAATAAAATTCGATGTAATAACATTTTTATTACAGCTAAAGAATTTATTTCCAAATTTTATGTACCAAATTTTGTGATAAATTGTAAACACTTTTTTCTTTAATTTTTTTTGTTACGTAAAATTTTGACGAGCGTTTCTCCATTCAGTTGCGGTTAAGTCGTGTTTAAGAGTGTTAAAGACATACAGATCGGTCTAATTTATCTAAATTAATTAAGTTTCTCGCGCTGATGGTGTAATTTCTTATTTTGAAAAAAATATTTACCTTCTAATTTTAGTACTTATTAAACAAAATCCAACAACGATTTTATTTAAATTTTGTTATATTTTTTTAGTAATTTGCGTAATACATACTATTATTCATTTATTATAGACACAAAAGCAATCTGGTGTTATATGATGGCATAACTTAGGTCACTTTTTGTTGGTCTTTTTATTTATCGAAATTTCTTTGTTTCAGTCAGTTGTACACCAACTCGTGAAGAGAACACATCAGTTACTTAAAAGATAAGTAGTTTTAGTTATTTTTATTTTATTCAAGGAAATATATCGATTTTTTTGAAATTATTATTCAACTTCAAGCGTATATCATCAATTAATTTCATGTAAGCGTTTTTCTTCGCGATCAGCTGATTTTGGTGTTCAGATGGTTTTGTTCCGAAACGAGCTGTTTTATAAATTACGTGATAAAAAGCACACTTAGTGGTCAACATGTTTTATTAGAAACAAAAATAAACTTAACATAAATATAATACAGTGCTGGATGTTCGCGTGCTTCGGGAACCTAACCTAAAATTAGTCCGATGATTTCAAAAACTCAAGACAAAATTGTTGTCTGCAAAAATACTTATCACTGCAATCATCAGACTAAATTCGTTAAAACAATCACAGATCGGTAAAAAAAATTCTGGATGTTTAATTGCACACATCGAATCTCTACACATTTAATTACATTCAATTTGAATCAAAAGCGAATGTAAAACAATTGCCCCAGTTTCTTTGGTACTCCATTCAGGTGGATCTCTTGATACCGAGTAAGCACTAGGTTTGACTAACAATTGAAAAGCGGCATAAACCACTTGATTATTCTTTTTGTACCCTGCAGTTTTACAATTTTGTAGTATTGGATAAAACACAACTTGAACATCGTCTTCTTTTTGTACCACTAGATTACACCACTGAGCTTGACCTTTAGTTAAAGGCTGTCCCTTATCAAGAATACAACGAACCGCCCCCATTTTACACCCATAAAACGCAGTATGCCACTTATCAGTAGAGGTATTCCCTTGATTTTTTAACGGAAATTTCACCCAACCCAAAAGCGAATTGTTTTTTTCCCCATTTTTCAATTTAATACAGTTTAAACAGTAACAAATCGGTTCATCTAACAGAAAATAATTATCTGTAAAAAAAACAATATAGGGAAAAGCATACGTTAAAGAGGCGTGTCAAACCTGGCAAAAGTAGGCGTCTCTTAAAATTAATACCCTCCTCTCTGTATGAACAAATCACGGGTTTGATTGGACTGGGCGGAGATGACTTAACCACACCCACTGATGATGTCAGACTTGTACTAGCTGACGGTATCGGTAAAGTCAACCGTTCTTTTTCACAACTTTCTAAATCAGCTTTTTCATAATCAGTTACTAAATTTTCAGTCGGTTCATGTGCAACATCATTTAAAATTTTAATCTGAAATTAAATTATTCACAATAAACCACTCAATAACGTCAATTACCTGTTGACACTGTCCATAGAGATCAAAAACTGCATAAATAGCTTGTCCAGTTTGAAAAACAAACGACAAAACTTCCTCTTCAATACCATTAACCAATAATTTTAAACCCGAAACAGTCAACATAACCCCAACTGTATCCCCAACTTGTAAATTCCCCAATCTTTGACCGTAATTCGACCGTGATTTAACCCCATTTATCGAAATCCAATCATTTGCAACAATACAACACGGTGCTTTAAAAGCTAATGCATTGATTGGTAAATTCAAACGTTCAGGCGGGCCTGAAACCACGCCTACAATAATCGACGACTGCCAGCGCGTTTCTAATTGGTCAATTATTATCTGAACCTTGGAATTAACCTCAAGAGCGGGTTGAGCAATAACCACGCCTTGATTGTAAGACGCGACACGTCTTGCAGTTGTTCGACCTTCAACAATTTCAATATTTCTGCCATGATTTTCGTGAAATTCATAGATTGTAGATGAAACATCAGGATCTTTAGCTAGTTCAACCTGTTCCTGATTAGAACCAAACTCTAGACTGTCTTGGAGTCGTATACTGTTTAAAGGCGAAAGTGGAGCTTTATGACTAGTCACAGCGACAGCACTACATGACCCTCTCAGGTCTATAACAACGTATAAAGTCTCAGGGAGTGAAGGAAAACATAAATTAAGTTCTTCACTATTTATGAAAATTTTTAACGCTCCATCTAGAGTTCTGAGAAGTCCAATTCGGTCACCTACATTAAGCCAATTTAAACTTGGTGTAAATAACTGAATTGTTTTATTTTTAAATCTTAATTCATTTCCTGTAATGTAACAACAGTGTTCAAAAACATTTGTATTAGATTTTCCTAGAGGCGTTTCCAAAACGCCCAAAACAACACTCCCCGCCAAGTGCTCAACCAATGAAACTATCGAAATTTCAAAAAGCTCCTCCTGAATTAAAGGCGTGGCACTACAAACTACCGCCCCACTTAAATCCTTGCTACGTTTTGCTAATCGACCTCCATCACCTAAAGTCACGCCTTTTCCATGACAATCTGAGAATATATGTAGATCGGTTTGAACCGGTTGAACCACACTAACCGCTTGCAAACTAATCGAAGTATCTGATCTTGGACAATTATCAAGGGGAACAGATACAAGTGGGGATACACAAGGAATGCTAACTTGGGCACACTGCCCATAAAGATCCACAACGGCATAGATTGTCGCATGGGAAACTGTACAAGCAGGTCCTTGAGGAACTCCATCTCTGTAAAACTCTAACGTTTTGTCAGATGAACGCACAACACCAATTCGAACGCCGGAATCTAAAGTGTCAAGATCACACGGATAATTATTTTTAATTGTTGTGCCATTTTCCATAATTGAGGAACCGCTGAGCATCCAAGTGTCACGACAAAGGTCGGTTGCAGTGCCCGGAAGTTCGATGTCATCGGGACGAACCGCGGTCACACCTTCAAATTCGTATTTGACTGAAGTGACAAGAATTCAAAAGTACCAACCTAATTCAATACTTCCGGACCAACGATCAACGATATTATCTAAACAAACTTCGAAAAGTTCGCCATCACGTAACGGCCGACTTGAAAAAACAATAGCGTCGTTGAATTCAGAAAGGGGGCGTGGTCGTAATGCGGTCAGCCCACCATTAACAATTCGGGCGTTTTTTCCATGGACGTGATGAAACCTCAAGTCACTATTTTGTTTTATTAAACTGGAACTCAACCAAAGAAAAAACTTACCTATAAAGTGTTGTATTTGAAAGACTTGAATTAATTGTATCAGGTGATCCGTAGTCATACATGTCTATAATTGAAGCCTCAACAGCTTGACCATACAAATCTTGCAAAAGACACATTAAATTAAGAAAAATTTAAATAAGATAAAATACCAATAACTCCGTATATCTTCTCCGGGACATTCGAAGCCGCTGCTCCTTGATCCACCCCATTAACAAAAAAATGTAACAACCCATTTTCTTTCCTGACCACACCTACTCTATCCCCGACCTGTAACCGATCCAAATTAACACCATATTGTTCCAAAACAATTGTCCCATTATGCATAATCCCACTTCCGGTCATCATCCACGTCCCTGATCTCACATTTGTCATAGTAAACGGGAACTCTAAATCCACCGGACTATGTGTAGTCACGCCTATTTCAATTGACCCCGCCCACTTTGTTACAACTCGATCCAATCGCACTTCAAACAACTCCCCTGTTTTCAATGGCCTAGCTGTTAGCACCACCCCATTATTAAAATCATCAGCTGCATTCGGCCGATGAGCAGTCCTGCCATTATTTATTACTTGTGCATGTGTCCCACAATTCGGATGAAACGTTAAGCGATCGTAGTAATCTGGAAGTGGTTGTGGATCGGGCACAGGGATATGTTGATCACGAGTATTTTTCCTCGTCATGAGATTTTGTTCCTCTCTTTCGTCTCGTTCAACGATTGAAACTTTAATTGTCATACCATAAAGATCTATAACGCCCCATACGGTAGATGGGACACGTTGAGCGGCCACGCCTTGGTCCAGCCCATTTATAAAATAGTGTAAATTGCCGTCTGGTTTACGCATCATACCGACACGATCGCCTTCACTTAATTCGTCTAAATTAAAATCGCCATATTCGCGTCTGGTGCCTTTTCCATTTGTTAGGATGCCACAACCAGACATCATTATGGTACCACTGCGCATGTTGGTCATTGTGGCAGGGAAGACCAGAGTGCTGGGGTTGTGAGTCGTAATTCCCATCTGTTTAATAATTCCCTAAGTTCAAAAGTGAGTCAATAGAGCTTGATTGCAAGTTTAAATACAAATTGACTCGTCATCGTTTCCAGAGCAACTAGAAGCCCTATATAATTGCTAATAATCTAATTAAAGCAGTTGAAACTGTGAATTATCACTCATTCAATCACAAATAGTTGATAAGCAAATACCTATATAAATTATTACTGTTTTGTATTTTGAAAGTCAAATGATCGGCCATCGTGATTGTGGCATGCTTTTCTTGATTCCTAGTACTAGTTAATGCGCCAAATTTAAAAGTATTTAATCTCAATACATAAACATTTAGTAATTGACAGTCTAGTTCATGATGAGGTCAACGTATTGGTGGCTGGCTCAAAACTTAATACTGATTTTTTCATAGGCTTACAGCTCCTAATTGATGGTTACCACAGCAACGCCGTAACTTGAAATCAAGCCCACTTTATAAATCAATTTTTTTTATACCTCAATGCTTCCGCTCCATTTATCAACGAGTCGATCAATCCTAATTTCAAAAAGTTCAGAATCGCGTAGGGGACGGTGGGTCATAACAACACCATTGTTAAATTCATCTAAAGGTCGCCGACGTTCCGCTGTCCTATTTCCGTTTGATAATTTAACTAATGACCCGCAACGATCATGAAAACGCAATTTATCAGGCCTGGGGCACTCCTCTGGGAGACTTAGACTGTGACATTTATTTTAGTTACTGTGAATTTTGTCAAATAATGTTTGTTACCTCACATTCATATCCATACGAATATCAAGACTATTACTACTACTCATACTGAGTTCGCTCAAATCTCCCCCCAAAGTAACATTTAAAATATCATTATCTATTGCTAAAACTGAGCTGCCACTGAGACAATCATCGTTATTGTGTTCCCTAAGAGCGGGGCTAGTAATACTGACTTGGACACATTTCCCATAAACGTCAACAATCGCATAGAGTAGACTTGGCAAATTTTCAGCAGCAACTCCTTGAGATTCGCCATTTACGTAAAACTTTAAGTCGCCCTAAAATCACTTTGTGATTTCCACCGCAAAGAATTATTTTTTACCTCAGATGTGCGCATTAAGCCTACTCTATCATCCTGGTTCAATCTATCCAAATCAGTTCCATACCTCTCAATGACACAATTACCGCTCTTAAAAAACGAACATCCTGACATAATCTGCAACACAATTAATAACCAAAGGCTCAATTTGTGGGTCAACGTACCCATGAGGACGACTGGATTTTTGAGGAACAAGCTGGAAAGTCAAAATGTAAAGGGTCGCAATCAATGACCCCAATTTCAAGACTGCCGGACCAGGAACTGACCTGAAAGATAACAGATTAAATAGCAAAAACTTGAGGAGATAATTACGCACTTTTCTGTCGATTTTTATTTCGAAAAGGACGTCGTTGACAAGGGGCTCAGCTGATATTACCAGACCATTATCGAAGTCACTGTCATTGCGCACAGCCGTACAGTTATCGTTTAATAAAGTAATTCGTTCACCACAACGATAATGAAAATATGCCATTTTATAGCTATTTGATGGCTAAAATTTGAATTAAAAAGGGGCTATAAACGCCATTTGTAAACAGCCGATCGTACGTCAAGGCCGGACTTGTCAAACTTCAGGGCTACCAACCTAGATTTTTTTGTCAATATTTGAAATAAATCTTTAGTTTAGCACTTTATTTAATTCTGGTATGACTCAAAATTATAAAAACACAAAAAATGTTAAATATTTGGTATTAATAATATGTAAATAACACAGTTTTATAATTTTTTTACACTTGAAAGTAAAAACTGAAATTGTGAATAACTGGTTGCCTACCTCAAGTAAACATAACCTATAATTGAAGATGGATTTTGAAACCTTACAAAATCCTAATTTATGCCGAACTTGTGTTACTACAAGTCAAGAAATCCACCCCTTGTATGAAATAAAGTCAAACCAGACTTCAATTGCTGAAAAAATTACTTTTATATCAAATATTCAGGTACTGTGAAACAGCCCCCTTAAAAAATGATAACAGTTCTGTTGCAGTTATCAGATCATAAAGACTTGCCTCGTAACATCTGTAACAACTGCTTAAATCAACTAGAGTCAGCATTTGAGTTTCGGAAGAAATGTGAACAAAGTGAAATCACACTTAAAAGAATGCTTCTAGAGAAGTCTCAAAATCTCGTTATAACGGAACGTCTAGATAGGATTGAAACAAATATATATATCTGTCACGTTTGTAAAAAGGAATACGACAAGGAAGAGGCTCTGATGGCTCATTTGGGCCTCCACAGTCGTAAAAAATCCTTTTTGTGCAATTACTGTGGCAGATCCTTTACCAGATCTGATGAGTTATCACGTCACACCCTTATTCACTCAAACGAACGTCCTTTTAAATGTAAAACTTGTAAAAAGGCTTTTAGGCAAAAATTCCATCTAACAGAGCATGAAAGATCGCATAACAACTCTCAAGAATTCGTATGTGATACATGTGGCAAAAGTAGAAAGTCCTCAAAAATAATCTTGAATAACTCAAGTCCCTTTTCCAGTGTTCTCTAGGTATGGTGTCCTACGTGTCCATAAACGTACCCATCTCAAAACAAAATTTTATAAATGTACAATTTGTGCTAAAGATTTTGTCGGTTCGGACACTTTAGCTCGACATTTGGGCGTCCACAAGGGGGAAAAGCCCTTCAAATGCGAAAATTGTAATCGGGTTTTTTCCCAAAAGGGGCATTTGAAAACGCATCTTTTGAAACATTCCGGAGAAAAATCGTTTCTTTGTGCGATTTGTGGTAAAGGTTTTGTTCGATCAAATGATTTAACCAGACACAATCGGACGCATTCTCAAGAAAGGCCTTTTTGTTGTAATTTATGCCCGAAAAAATTCACACAATCGGTTCATTTAATTGAACATGTTCGGTCCCACATTGGGGATAAAGTACGTTTCAGTGTTGGCAACACTGTCTCCATTTTACTTGTTTTTTTAGAGCTTTTCGTGTAATATTTGTGATAAAAAATTCACTAGAAGTGGCACCCTGAGGACACACCTAAAGTCACATAGAAAAGTTTATGTAGAGTGTGATATACAGTGTGGGAAAAAAATCTTGGACCAGTCTGTCAATCAACACTTGTTGACACATACAGGGGAAAAACCGTTTCAGTGTGACATTTGCTTCAGGGTTAGTTAAGTAACTTTTGTTTCTATTGGTGACTCTGTTTTTTCAGACTTTTACTCAAGCGGGACATTTGAAATCTCACATAAAAATTCACACAGGGGAAAAACCCTTCATCTGTCAAATTTGTAGTAAATCTTTTCCTGTCAATTCTCGTTTGACAGTCCATATGCGAAGTCATACCGGCGAAAAACCGTATATTTGTACAATTTGTGGTAAAGGTTGTACAACATCAACAATGCTTAAAGTACATGTTAGAACGCATACAGGGGAAACCCCGTATCAGTGTCTAACTTGTCCTAAGGCATTTTCAAGATCAGATCTGTTAAACACTCATAAAAAAACTTGCAAATAATTTATTCAATTTCTGTTACACCAAAAACACCCTGTAGCAACTTCGCCCCCAAATTCTGAGGGTAGTGCTCCTTATCCGCAACGTAGACGTAAGGTAACCGCATAACCCAATATGCAGATTGAGTCAATTTTGTTGGTCTTTCAACTGTGCTTATAAAAATCGGAGCCCCAGGAGCTGGTTGTACCTAAAAAACGAGTTAACTGAAGTGGTTCAAGGCCAAGCCTAAGAAATTGAGACGTCACAAACGCAGCCAAAGCCGTGAAAAATAGAAGGCGAAAATTTTCACTAAAAATAGTTTTATAACGAATAAAAAAAATCGGTTGTATTAAGGATTAAATTCTTAATATTTGGATTAAGAAAAAACATATAAAAAAGTTACTGAAAATTACTACTTAAAAAGCGCTGTACAAATTTGAATATTTTAACATATTTTTTTTAATGTTTCAGTAATTTTTTTGTTGTTTTTGTTTAATATTAATATTAAGAACTCAATTGTCTATTATTACGATAATGTTTTTATTCATTTTCTTTGCTGTACTATTTTGTGAACGTTTGTGACGTCACAGTGAAGGTCAATAATCGTAAGCTAAGGTTAAATTTACTTACTTTCGGATCAAGTGTGCAATGAACCGGTGCCTTTGGGGTAACAACATGCAATCGCATCAGTTGTGCCAACTTATTAGCCCTACATAAACAAGGATAATACAACGGCATATCCGATTCTGCAATTTTATGTCCAGTATCCTTAACAATACTCCCTGGAGTGGCCTTGAGGATTTTATCCGGCGCTGCCAACATAAATCTATGCCCTGAGGAACACTCGTATTCCACACCAATAAAAACTTTGACTGAAAATTGGGGCGAAGCCCCCGTCGGACGCCCCCTACGTCCTCTTCCCGGGTATTTACTAACCCAATTCAATTTCGCTTTTGAATACACAGTGACATCCCATGGCAGTAAATAATTAGTAGAGTTTAAAAATCCGGGATGGTGGGACTCCGACAGTCCCAAATTGTGGCTATAAAGTGAGGAAGGACCGAGACAGACAAGACTCCAACTGGAGTAGACCGGGAGAAGACCCGGGGGAGAACTAAGAGTTAGCATTCCTGGGAGGTATTCGGTTGTACTCGGCTGACGTACTAATCCTCGTTCGTTTTCGGGGGTTAGTTCACTCGAACGGTCGGAAAGTACAGAAAGAGCTTCTTCAGTTTCTTTTAATGTTGCTGCTTTGTATTCTTTAATTGAAGGTTCAAAAACAGGGAATGAGATTCGTTCGAGTTTTGAACAAATACATTCCCGACTAATTTGTTGGTAGAAGAGGTCGTTTGCTTGTTTTGCGTTGTAGGGGTCCTCACGGGGGCCGATTTTACGGCCACAATCGCAGACGGCTAGAAAATGTAGACAAAATCAGTTTTCACTATATGGTGCTATGATCCAAGACCACGCGCCTAATTAATTTTTAATGGGCTAATTTCAGTTGAGATACCTACTACTGGTAGTATCGTAAATTTTAATACTTTTCTATGGCAACAACCAATCTGAGCCCCGAATTCTTTTAGATACTACCGGTATTATCTCCACTTGAAATTAGCTCTTAAGTTGGCAAAGTGAGGTAATACCAACCTTTGTAGATAAAACCGCTCATATGTTCCTGATCTGATTGATGTTTAGGTAATTTGCAAGGATTTCCGGTCATAGAAGCTGCCTCACATTGTTGTCTACCATTTTCCCAATGGGCTTTACAATCGGCTTTTAATTTAGTAACATATTGTTGAAAAACTGGACCTCTAGCTTGAGCATTAAATAATGCAAGAGCCATACTTAAGCGTCTATCGTGCTCTGAATGAGCATAATGTGGTGGTAAATTCTCCTGATACCGTGCTAGAGCTAGAGGAAGAACTTTTAAACACCGTTGCTCTGAGAATCTAGTATCGGTGCATAAAGACGTTATTAAACCCTTTTTCATGATCACTGGATACATAGCTTTAACGCTTTCAATCCATTTTTTCAGTACTGGCAACTGTAAAAAAAATTAGCAAATTAACAGCCTTCAGTTATTAAAATTACTTCAAAATATGCCGGTGGTGATAACTGATGCCGGCTGGAACTCGCAGTATCATTAAATCCCTTACTCCGAGCCTGTTTAATATGTACTTGTAGGAATTTTAAGAAGTGACGTTCAGAATAAGGCTGGCTGCAAAAAGGCGGTTGGACTTGCATAGCGCCACCAGGTTGGCAATCCTGGATTAAACCACGCACAGCATCCCCTAAACGGTCAGTCGTTGATGACTCATTTGAGATATAAACGAATTCTTCATTTAATGGAATTGCAAAAAGTGATGAGCTTTAAGTACACTGTTAGATAATAAATACAAAATTAATGGGGATTTACCCATAAGTTGAAATAATGCGAGTTTTTTTCAAAATCATGTAAATGCGGTCTTCGAGATTATGTTCGACTTTTTTTATACTGTAGGATCCTTTGGGACACCTTTCGAAGTGGAAGATAACGCGAGGAGTGCAAAAACGGCCGTATGATATCCAATCTGGGCTCAAACCGTCAACGTTTTTCAAAGCTTCACTTATTTTATTAAGTTTTTTTTGACTGAAAATTTGTTATTTAATTTTATATTAAATTTTGTGGAGTGAAAAGTAAAGAGAAAGCGGCAAAGTACGAAAAAGCGAATTGCTACAATTAATCCAAAGAAACAAAACAAACAAAAAAACAACATATTGTAATTAATTAATTCCGGAAATATTCATGAAAATAGAAAAATGGTGAAGGAAAAGGAAAAAGTGGTCAGACCAACAATAAAGAGTATACGCAATAGAAATGAGGTTCCTGCCAAGAAGAAAATACAAAACTGAAAGAGATAAAATCAGAAACAAGACTTTTAGACAAACTAATTAATGAAAAAAATATAGAAATGCCAACCTAGAGAATTTGAGAACAAGGTAGATAGGTAGTATTAGAGCAGTAACGAAAAAAAAAAAGAATTAGATTTAATGGTAGAGAGGTTTTATGCCTATTTTTATTTAAATTACCTTAAAGCATCCACAGCTTTGAAATACTGAATCCAGTTTGTATCAAAAGTCCATCCTGGATGTGACAACACCACAATATGACTCACATGAATTAAAAGTAAAAGAGCACGAGCGAAACTACTCTTAATTTCGTCATTAATCACAAGAAAATCGTCACATTTTCGCTCATTATTGCACCGTTCAACTAAATCTGAGTAGTGTTTAATTAATAAATCAGTATCCAAAAGACTGTGTAAGTGAAGAAAAATTAATTGATTTTCCTCATCATAAGAACCTTCAATTGTGCACTAAAATGATATATTAGAAAAGGAAATTCACTGGTTTTGTTATTACTTCTTCACTGCCTTTACATCCTGCAGTAAACACTTTCCCAATTGATTTTACTTTCATCCCCAATGAGTTGTAAGGGCTCTTACCCACGATTGATACAATTACAACTTTATCGCAACTTAAACCACTCACCTCTCTACGACAAACAAATTACAAAATAAAGCAAAAAAATGTTTCAAAGTATTACAAAAGAGGCTGAAAATCCGGTAAAATAAATGTTTCTTTCATTTCGTATTTTGAGGTTAGAACTACAATGACAGTAGTTCAAATGTCACAAAAGAAATCTGTAAATTTACAGGAATCTGTACAAATTTTGACATTTTCAGGCATTTTTCTAGAAAATTTCGAAAAGTCAAATTCGAGTGCGATAACAAAACGACAAAATGCAATTTTTCGATAAATTTAAACAGTTTTTGGGCATTTCCGATCGCCAGGAAAGCCCCCAAATCAACGAACCAGACAGGTATAATATTAGTCATTTGTTCCCTTCTTATCTTGTCTTTTTGCAGACCCTGGCCTGAGCCCCCTCAGAGACATGCTGACGAGTAAAGACATTTTTTGGTTCACTTTTTCCATAATTGTAACACGATTATTACAGGTTTGAGCCTCCCTTTAGAAACTTCAGTGTGTTCTCATCAGATCCGTTTGAAATCCACAAATACTTTGAGCAACAAATGAGCGAAATGTTGCGCAATTTTGGCTTTCAGGAATTTGGGGACGGTTTTAGCCACACTTTTGATGAACCACAGCTTGAAATCGAGGAAATTCCCAGCGAGGAAACTCCTAGTTCGGGGAATTTACGAGAGCATTTTCTTAAACCTGGATTTGAGAAACCAAAAACTGGGGTTCAAGATAAAAGGGATCAAGACATAGACGGCAGGTCTGATGAATAATATATTTAAACTGTGAAGCAGTGTTAGAAATTGGTTTTAGGTTAGATATAAAGGATTGGGGCTCTGTGTTTAAGGGTGAAAGTTCACAGCCACAGATGGTCCCTAAAACAAGGTTTTTTGGTCAAAGTGTTACTTCTAAAACAGTTAGGAATGCAGATGGGGTCAGTCTTTCTAATTTTTTAAGTTATAAAATTCTGAATATTATTTTCAGTCTTTTGAGACTCATCATACAGTCAGAGATAATGAGGGTAATGAAGAAACAAGAATTACACGAAAAATAGGAGATAAAGAATACAGTATTATCAAAAGAAGGGATAAAGAAGGAAAGGAGGAGATGATAGAGAATTTGGTGAATTTAGATGAAAGTGAGAAAAATAGGTTTTTTCCAGAACAGCAGAAACTTCCAGAATTAGATAACAAGCCATGGCCTTTCTTTGACAGGTTTTTTAAATAATAAATTTAGCAAGTAAATAAATAAAGCAGTTTATAATAATTTAATAATTCTCGTTTCGCAATATTTACATTCATTTCCTCGCTTTACAGTATTCTATAATACAATTTAAGATAAAATAAGTATAAATGAAATTATATCCAGATCGGTTCCAGTCCGTGTAACTTTGGTTAAAAATAAAAAAGTAACATGATAAAGAGCACACTCACAATGGAATGTCATAACTTTTTTTTTTTTTTTCGTATTCAAAAATATGATCCTCCCATATTTCTCTCAAAATCTCTATTTACATTAGTTAAGCTAAAAATAGGCCAATATTTCTACATATCACATCCGGAGTAACACAAAAAAAATTGCACAAGCACTGCATACCGAGGCCCAAAAAAGACAAAAAATCAGGTACGGTCACATCTCACACAACCAAATTTTTACTCCTGTCCAAATGTATCTGTTTCTTCAATTGCATAAGTTAACTTTTCCACCAATTGTTCGTAACTTTTATACGGGGGTAAATCTAAACGATTGAAACAGGTGTGAGATCGCGGTAGCCACGATTCTTTTCCCACTTTTTCAATACAAAATTTCTGAGGGCCGTTTGAGCCCATCAACTCGGCGAAGCCTCCCACAGGTACCCGACACGTTCCAGTGACGAATTGCAGGAGACGGGCGCGTTTCTCGTTATCCGATTGACGGACAAACTGAAAATAAACACGTATTATTTAACAAAAGGTGATAATCGAGTTTTCTACATGAAATCATCAGATTAGGGAAGTCGTACTTTTTTTTTTTTATAAATTATGTAAGCGTTTTTTTTTTTTTCAAGACAGTTGGTTCAAGAAGTGTTCTTGAACTGTCCAACTGTCCTGAAAAAACAAAAATAATAAATTATGTAAGGTTTTAATATGTTTGTTTAGATAAAAAAAGAGGTTTTGGCATTATTTTGTTTAACTTCTTATTGGATCTCCTTGGCGTGTAGAATTAACCTAAAAAACACCCAATAGCACCAAACAATTTCACTTTGCACGACGGAGCTTTCGACACCACAGTTGTCATCCTCAGGTGGGGAATTAATCTACTCAATTCTCCACCTGAGGATGACAACTTTGTTGGCGTGTACACTGAAATTGTGTGGTGCTATTGGGTGTTTTTTACATTTCATTATTTTGCTTTACCCTTTTACAAAAACTCACCTGCCAGAACCACACCACTGGCTTACTACTCCTCGTGTAGTGCCTGTAAATGGTATGCCTCTGCCAATCATCGACATCAATTTCCTGCATACCACAAAGCAGAAGCTCCAATTCTCTCTCATCAAAATATTTCAACCACTCAATCGGTACAACTTCATTAAATCCATCCAAAAATGCCTGAGTTTGTTGTTCAATTCCTCTAGTCATCCTCCACTCCGTCATTAAACTCAAATACTCTTCTTTATTTTCTTCAGTCACTTTTTCCTTATCACCATTTTTCTTCAATTCGTGATGAACAACTTGACCCAACACTTCAAAATCTACACTAAAATACAACTCGAGACCACACTCATCAATATTATTTTCCTTGATCCAAACTAAGGAATTGTAAAATTCCGGATCTATACTTTCAATATCTTTCATCACGAGTTTTTTACCTAACATACGTTTATAAAACGGCATTGTAAAGCCGGAATAGATAAATCTGCCGTGATATAAAGCCATAGCGATAAATCTACCGATAAATTTAAAGTAGGTAAGATGTTCTGGATTGACGTATGATGCTGGATTTATTTGTAAACTGTAGTTATTTTTGTTGGCGTACTCAAAAAGACAGTACATTGGGTTGAGAACTTCGTGTGAGACTAGGAAAAACCATTCACGACTCACACCGCCATAGTCTAAACCTTCTTCGCCTTTGAAAATGATGTAGAGGCGGCGACGTAGTTCGTAAGCTGCTAGTCGCATTATTGTGTGGAAAGAGTCCTCAAAGAGGGTCTGGCGAGATACCTGGATTTTGATGTGGCTGGGGAGAGCGTTGCTTTGACACAGAAACCTAGCCAAAAAGAAAAATTCATAAAACACAGCATGCAAACTATTGATTTGTTATCAACAAGAACAAATACAAAATCTTATATAAGAATAACATTGGGCTGAAGTTTTAAATATATTTTATTACATACTATAATCTAGTTCTTCGGGCGTCCTGATTAAATTTTTTTCCATGTTTAGTATATCCTATTCCACACTCTTACACTCATTTAATATGTAACTATTATTATCAGAATTTTCACTTCATTTTTAGTTAATATGTAAAGTGAGATCGAAATGTAACTGAATCAGAGCAGGCTGTGCCAGCGTAACTGTAATGATGTATCTAATCAATACAGTTACGCTGACACAGCCTGCTCTGATTCAGTTACATTTCACTCTAAGCTTATTTTTTTATTTTCATTGATAAAACTGTTAGCCAAACAGGTTTAAGGTTAAAAATGTTTTTACGATACCTGAACTGACTAATCTTCCACTTAAAAGACCTCTCATACGCCCTTGGCACCCCATACACCCCTTTCGGTCCTTTTGGAGCTCCCGGCCTTGGATCATCAAACGTGGTAGTCTTGGTATTATGATCAACAAAATACCTTTTTCCATCTTCCGTATATCTAATTTCCCAACCTGGAGGCAACGGTATATCATCAATAACCTCCCGTCCTTGAGTTCTCGGATCCTCCCATTGTGTCGTCCTATTCTTATGATTTACAAAATACACCCGACCTTCCGGTTGTACTCTCTTTTCCCATCCTGGTGGTAACGCCCCCAACCCATCATCTTCATCATCCACAACCGACGTGCCAGGCATTGGTGACTGAAACTGTGGATAGAGAAATCTTTGGTTGCCTTGTTGCACTATATGTTGTCTCTGTCCCTGCCACTGTTGATAGTGCTCCAATCTTTCCGAATTCGGTCTTTGCCAAGTTGTCGTCCGGGAATTATGGTCCACATAGTAGACCCTTCCTCGGGGATCTCGTCGCATTTCCCAGCCTGGGGGTAATGGCTGAGGGCGCTCCCATGAGGTTGAGCGAGTATTGTGGTCGACGTAATATCGTCGACCGTACGTATCGTACCGCATTTCCCAACCTGGGGGCAACGGTTCATTTTCACGGCTTTCTTCGCCTTCCACCGCCGCTGTAGGAACAGTGGCTGGGGGGCCAATAGTTCCGTTAGGGACGGAACTCGTGGGGGATAACGCCGTTCGGGAAGTTCGACGTTCCGTTGTGGTTATCCTGGATGACGACGTGGACGTCGTAGTCGGGACGACATTTTCTGAGCCTGTATTCCGGATTTTCGCTCGAATTCCGTTAAAGACACTCCGAGTAGGGCCTGCTACTGTGGGAGGTTCGCCGTTTGTTTGAGTCAGTGGTGTTGTACTAGGTCCAGGTTTGTGGAATTTTGACATGTCGACGGTCAGGCCTTGAAAGACGCAAATTAATTCGCCGACTTTTGCTGGCGATTCGTTTTTGTTTTCGTTCATGAGATCTAATGTGAGTTCTAGGTTTTCGCAGTGTCCGTTGAAATGTTGTAAAAGTTGGAAAAGTTCGATTTTTTTCTCGCCGATTGGTGTATCTCGACGGAAACTGTTGCGGTCGAAAACCACAAAGTTTATTTTTGAGTGTGGAGTGACGAGGAGAGTGAATGTTTCGTTCCATTTTGGTTGGAAGGTGCTTTTTACTGTTTCGGTTTTACGAGGGTTGGTGCCATCGACGCTGATTTCGACGTAAGGGTTGGGGCGGATCAGGCTGTTGCGAAGGTGGGCGCACTCCACTGGAAAGAAAAGATTTATTTATATTTATCAGACAATAAGTTTTTACTAAATTATGTTAAAACACGTTATCAATGTTTACACATGACACGCAACAGTGTATATAATTTTAAAAAAATTCCGATAAACTTTCGCATGAAAATTAAAATATATATATACATTTTTAAATTCTGTAAATGTTTCAAACTTATTATTTAAAAACCCAAATACACAAATCAATCAGTATTCTTGTACGAGCAAATTAAAGCAAAAACATCGCGTAAAACATACAGCATAAAAAATGATTACAAATTTAGTCAGTGGTAAAAAAAAAATAAAAAATAAAAGTTATATAAAATTGAGTATTGTTTAAAAAAGTCCGCGAGGTAATACAATGCCCAACAATTGAAATGGAACACCCTAAAATAACAAAGTTTAAAGTCTTGTAACTCCTACAAAAATTTATTAATCGGAATCATCTTTTTTTTTTTCTGGGTAGATCATTTCTTATACTTTAAGATGTTTAGTAGAGCGTTTTTTGTAAATTTGTAGTTTAAGTTATACAAGGTGTCAAAGACAAGCCCTGCAAAAAACGAAAAGTTCTGCCATTTTAACAAAAAAAAAATTTTTTAAATTTTGTTAATGGATTTCGGAAAAGCGCTGGACCAAACCTTTGAAACGATTTTACAGATTTTGAGCTAAATTTATAAATTAAGACCAAAATAAAAAAACTGTTTTTGCACTATAAGCAATAATTTTTTTTTCTATTTTAGCTTATTCTAAAGGTAAAAGTTCAAACTTGAATTCTGGAAAGAGTGGTACATACCGTTAACATTTCGTGTAAGAAAAGGCTCCCAAAAATGATCCATTTTTTAAACAGCTCTGAATTTTAGTTTGGTAAAACAATGATAAAAATTTAAACGTGTATTTAGTCATCTAATTTGGTCATTTTCAGAAGTTTTTTTCTACACAAAATGTTAATAGAACTGGTTTACGATTGTCTTGCGAAATTCATGTTTAAACTTTTATCTTCAGAATAAGCCAAAAAGAGGTAAAATTTTACATTAATTAACAAAATTATTGCTTAATGCGCAAAAAAAACAGTTTTTTTGGATTATTGCTTCAAGTGTAGCTCAAAATCTGTAAAATTGTATCGAGAGCTTAATCCAGCGCTCTTCCGAGACCCACTAAAAAATTCAAATATTTTTTTGTTTTTGTTAAAATAGAAGATGTCTAAACTTTTCGTTTTTTGTAGGGCCTGTCTTTGACACCCTGTATAACTTAAAAAACAAATTTACAAGAAATGCTTTATTAAATCTCTTAAAGTGTAAAAAATGATTTACCCAGAAACAAAAGATGATTCCGATTAATACATTTTTGTAGGAGTTACAAGACTTTAAACTGTTAAAATTTTAGAGTGTTCCATTTCAATTTGTTTTAGTTCAACTCTTTCTCACTTTTAAACGTATTTAAAGCCTAATTTATTAAAAATAAATATAACGCCTCGCAGGCTATTTTATACAAAATTTAATTTTCTATAACTATTTCCTTTAAATTTTTTTATACAGCGCTTTCAAATAAAGCCGCCAGCTGCGTTGCTTGCCTTATTATCTTGTACTGTACTATACGCCCATAAACTTTTTTTGGGGAAAAAATGCCATTTCAAAGTACTTCAAAAAATATTCGACCCGTATTTTTCCTTTTCCTAATTAGTACACGATTAACCAGAGAAAAAAATTGTTGAAAGATCAATTATCAGTGAGTTGGCCTTGCCAAAAAATTCAAACTTCCTTAACCAAAAAAAATTCTTTTGGTATTTGGAATTTTGATGTAGCCTGTATAGTAAAATTTTTTTTACAATTTTTTTGGAGGAAATGAGCATATACATACAACTTCCGTTTGTAGAGTTTCTTATTTTTTGTGATTTATTTAATTAAAAATAAAAAGTTTACTCTTTCTTATTATTAGGTGAGACAGAAAAAATACAAAAGAAAGATATAAATCAACAATCGAAGATAACATTATCAGATGGCGAAATAAAATATGTGTTGGTAAAAATGAGGTCAGAAGGTAACAAAAAAGAAAAATTAATTAATTTAAAAATATAATTACTAATCAATACATAACGTTGTAATGTAAGATGATTACCTAATCGTTTACCAAATAAAGAGTGTTGTAAAAAAACAATAACAAAGGCAAACAAAAATCTAATTTTGGTTAAAATTACTTTCGATAAGAGATAAAAAATAACACGCACCTTAAATTATCAACAAATGTGATCTTTTCGAAAATTCTTTTTTTATCAATTTAATATTTTGTGTATTATAATCTTGGATATGACCATGCATAAAAGGCAATTAAACTAAATGATGTCATGTAGTTAAACTCGTAATCACGCGATAAAAACCAAAATATTATGTTTAGTAGGTCACAGAATAAAAACAATAACAGGAAATAGTGTCTTAAAAATATTAAACAATCTTAGTCTCAGGGCTAAAACTTGGAATTTTGATCGGCATTTTTATCAGTCTTTAGCCCTGAAAGCGTGATTTCGTGAAATGACTGGAATTTGTCCCAACTCTGCTTTTTTTCTATCATTGTAAGATTACTCATCCAATCGATAAAATTGATCCTAATTGTTAGAAATTCTCAACTTGAATGACGCGTGTGTTTCTGGAACGTGTCATCCCGAGTTCCATAATTTATGAAGTCATAATTAATGCAACTTTCTCGTGTAATACTCGACTTATTTCCCCTTCTGTTTTCATTTGTAATTCTTGATGTTAATTAAAATAATTGATGCGTGTCGTTACAATTCGCAACATTTTTCACTTTCTAAGCATAAACAATAAACCGGCGCCAAGTGGAATAAAATCCGTCCAAAGGGGGCTATAAAATCTAAATAAAAACAAGACCTTGCACCACATGTTGTGTAATCAGGTGAAACAGTGTTGTCTTTAACACAAATATTTAAGCGCCTTATCTAGATGTTAGGGGACATACCTGTAATGCCCAGCTGGTGAAAACCAGGCCCCTGATCGCTTGAAGAATCCATTATTTGTTAATTCTCATCGAGATTGATAACTGAAAACAAAGCATCAGATGAGACATTTTTATTAAACAATTTTGTTCAAAAAATAAGCACAGTGCTTGAGCAATTAAACTTACTTGTTTCAGCGTTCTGTCAGTATGAATATGTGATAATGATGATTATTTAAACAATAGGACGCTTGAATTTTGATAAAAAACATAAAATTTATCCGATAGAGTGACCAAGTAATGACGTAAAAAGTGATAACACTGTGATCACCGACACGTCACAAAAACAACAAAATCATTCTGTACACATTAAAAAAACACTTTGGTTCACTATTTTAGAAAGTTACACACTTTTTCTACAAAAACAATCACTTTTTATTTACGAAACGGCCAAAAAACTGGACCTCCATGTAAAGCACATCTTTCACCAAAGCACACAATGGTACCAACTGTAGCAAAACAAATACACCAAGTATTTACAAACTGACGCAACGTTTCGTAATTATTTGCTCCAATTTGACCCAATAAACTGAATTTAAGCTTACTTAAAGCTTACTCAATGATTATTTGCATAAATATGCCAAACTTTTATCTTAATAGGGATTTTGTTGGGGACTTTTGCTGTCAGCTGTCATTAGTGTCACTTGTCATTTTCCACGTGTGTCAACAACATGGGGGCTGAAGACAAGAAAATTGAGTATTTAGTGGTCGATACGACTGCGTTTATCCAAAATGCACAGCTACAGGTACGTATTTTGTCTCATTTTAAAACCGGTGTGAGATTGGGCGCAAAAGTTAGCAAAAAAAAAACGATAAAAACACTTGCCCATAATTGCCCCCCAAATCATTTTGATTGTCTATTTTGTAAAAGAAATAATTTAAAAAAATATAATGACTGCAAATCGATTACCTATTAATTAGTTTTGATCAAATTTATAAATTTTTTTGGTCAGTCATAACCTTTTAAAAACTCGTGATTGTGGTTAGAATAAATTAAGGACATTTGTGGCAAATAACTCCAGAACAGCTGTACATTTAATATATTTATAAAAAATATTAATATAACTTCTAGCTGGATCTCCTCAGTTTGCTAAATAAATCGAAAAATACACCCAATCACACTAAACACTTTTTTTGTACACGACGCGCGTTTTGGTAACGATGTTATCATTGGCCAGGTGAAACTTTAGGCTTAAAATTTTACAAACAGCTCTACCTTATAGTCGATTACAGTTTTTCACTTAATCAAAACGCAAATGTTTCTATCGTTTTTTTTTTGAACTTTGAAACACAAAAATTCATAAAATAATTATCTACAGGATGTTGCTGAAAAAATGGTAACATGTCAGAGTGTCGTAGACGAAATTTCGAACAAACGGCAACTCCGTCGCTTAGTTGTTTTGCCCTACGATCTTCAAGTAAAAGAAGTTTTTTCGGAAAATATTAAAATTGTGACAGAATTTTCAAAAAAGACCGGGGATTACCCCAGTCTTTCAGCCACAGATATACAAATTATGGCACTCACTTATCAATTAGAGAAAGAAATGGTTGGGACAGAACATCTTCGTACTGAACCTGTTTTTCAAAAAACTGTAAAACTAACAAATGGAGCTCCAGATATGCAACCTGACGTCACTGGATTTTATCTTCCTGGACACACAAAAAAAATTGAAGAAAATAAAGAAACGGAAACAGTGGAAGACTCAAAAGAAGAAATTGGGACTTTACAGAAGAAATTTGAGACAATACAATGCACTGATGAAACAAATGAAGACAGTGATGTTTTGGTGACTGTCAACGACACTAGTGATATCTCTGATGAAAGTGAAGATGATGATGATGATAGTGGATGGATCACTCCATCAAATGTAAACCACGCCAAAAAACAAGTCAATTCCCAACTCATGGAAGAAAAACACGTGAAAGTCGCTTGTATGACCACAGATTTCGCTATGCAAAATGTCCTGAAACAAATGAACCTCAACGTAGCTGCCCTTGATGGTCGCATGATTAAACAATTGCGCACTTATATCCTCCGCTGCTACGGTTGTTTTAAAACAACAAGCATTATGACTAAAAAATTCTGTCCCAAATGTGGTCTTAACACACTTAAAAAAGTCGCAGTGTCACTTGACGAAAACGGCCAACTTCAAATCCACATCAATGCGAAGCGCCCTCTAACAGCTCGCGGAAAGAAATTCAGTCTTCCTCGAATGAAGGGTGGAAAACACCCGAATAATCCAATCCTTGCTGAAGACCACCCGATGCCGCAAAATCGGGCGAGTAAATTGGCGAGGACGAAGGTGAATCCTTTGGATGATGACTACATTGCTGGTTTTTCCCCGTTTGCTGTTAGGGATGTTACGTCAAGGTCGGCGCAGTTAGGGATAAGGCCAGGGGATGAAATGAAGTACTGGATGCGGAAAAATCCGAACGAGGCTCGGAGGCGACGAAAATGATTTATTTTGTTAAGTAAATATATGTTACAAAGGTTTGCCTTTTCTTTTGTTGTTGTAACGCTTACGTGAACATTTTTGGACGCACGTAGTGATGTGTTTATCTTCTAGAATTAAAGTGTAACTGTTATCGCCATTTGTGTAAAAGTGGTGCTCTTCTCCGCGCCAGGCGATTGGTGAATCGGAAAAACCTTGAACGTACATTGCTACCCAAGGGCATTGTTTATCAGCTCTAAATTCACTACAAAAAAGTTGTTAAATAATCGAGAACTTAACAGTTGCAATGCTCATTTACAAAATAACCTGAGATCGAAATGTAACTGAATCAGAGCAAGCCGTGGAAGTGGGTATTAACATTAAACACATCATTACAGTTACGCTGGCACAGCCTGCTCTGATTCAGTTACAATTCGATCTTACCTTAGTTATTTATAGATATTAGAGGGTGGTAGGTAAAATTTACAGTGCGCAGACTCGATTTCCGGTCGAAGCACTGTAAATTACCTTATTACCATTACCTGTAAAGATACTTTATATTGGTAATACAATTTTTCGTTATTAAAAATTAAAGAAACCAGGGCAAAATTTATACCAGTAAATTTCTTTTAACCATTTTAAATTCATGTATGAATACCTACTTTAATTTTAGAATAATTCGTAAACGAAAAATTTACCAGTACATAAAACTGTCAATTTACAAAATCGGTATTGTAGATTGGCATTTATCTCACAAGTAATAATATGATTAACGTTTACGAAGCCAAAAAAGTTATTTACAATATTTTTCCGTTGATCGCAACTTAGTGAGAAAACTCCATTACAAAACATGTTGATGGGACCCCATATGTATTTATGAAGCATAACCATGGTAACCACAGGTATTAACTAACTGTTATGTTTGTAAGCAATTCATCGCGCAGAAACAACGATTTTGAGAAAAATAATCCACAAATCACTATTAGTCACATCAAATTAACGTTTTTATCTAAATTTTGACGTTATTGATTAATTATTTTATGTAATTGGGCGCTTTCACATGACGTCATACGGCAGCTTCAGGACAATGTTACTGGTGCTTTTTATGACGAATAAATTTTGAGAATTTTTTTCACTTATTTAGCGAACGATATTTTAATTATTATTGAAGGTGGCATAAAGTGCACTTCGAAGTCTATTTAAGAATGTAGGCAAAACTAAATTTCTTTCAACTGTTTTATGTAAATTAATAATTATTAAAATAAAAACGCGGGAAAATTTAAAATTGTGTTTTAGTGTTTGACTTGTTTTTGACATCTTTTTAAGATTTTGGAGAGTTTGAAAAATAAATTCCAGAGGTGGTTTTGTAATACTTGGGGTGAAATCATGTATAAATAAAATTGGTACACCCCGTATATAAACTGAGACTTGCAATAGAAATAAAATTGGGACATTCTGTATAAAATTGAAACTTTAGAAAATATAAATACTTTTTTTGTGATTACGTAAAATGTTGACAAGAGATTTTTTACCCCGCCTTTCAATTGATAATAACGTAGCTGTTTAAACAATGTTTAGTCTCATTTGTTTAAATAAAATTAATTATTGCCTTTTCGGTGCTACTTTCGTGATTAGATATAAATTGAAAACAAATCTCGAAACATCTTGTTTATGTACCTAAATATTTAAATACATTTTTAATTTATTATTTGAACTAATTGCTTACATAATAGAATGATTCAGTACTCAAAGACACAAGAGAGAGAGAGAGAGTTCGACATTCGATGATACAATAGACATTTTTTGTTGTCTTTTGCAAATTTATCAATATTCCTCTTTTGTTTGAATCACTTGTGTGCTAGCTCTCGAACAGGACGCATCACAGCCGCTCAAAGCTGCGTACTGTTATTTATTATTATTAAACGAAATATAGGACAAAACAGGAGACATCGCTGGAAATCTGGATTAAAGGTAGGTTCGAAAGAAGCAGAAGGAGGGGATTCGCCATCCAACAGTTGTGGCAGAAGAAGATGCTTTAATTAGTGAGTGTCATTTTCTAGTGTAGAATTGAACGAAACCACGCGTGCCAACCACTTCCGATTATTCAACAACTCTTTTAAAATTTATCTGTTAAAAATGTGTGTCTATTTTATGTGTTTTGACAGCTGTTTGAACTCAAAAAGACTTAACACCTTAATATTTAGTTACATTTTTTTTTCTTGAATCACGGTTCAACGTACCCAAAAAATTTTCTTACATGATTTCACCCCAAATCTTATAAAGCCACCTCTGGAATTTATTTTTGAAAAATTGTAAAATCTTGAAAAGAAATATGTCAAAAACAAGTCAAACACTTAAAACACAGTAAAATTTTTAATTTTCCCGCGTTTTAATTTTAATAATTATTAATTTAAACTAAACAATCGAAAAAATTAGTTTTGACTCCATTCTTGAATAGACTTTGAAGTGCACTTTATGTCAGCTTGAATTATAATTTAAATATTGTTCGCTAAATAAGTAAAAAAAAATTCTTAAAATTTATTTGCCATAACAAGCATTAGGAACGTTGTCCTGAAGCTGATATGTCAGGTGGGTTGCATAAAAGTCTGAAAACACCTCAATATACAGGATGGTTTTTTTATTTGCTCCCGCCCGAGATTTCAAAAATAGGCAACACGTTATACGAACAATAAACAACTTTGGGAAAATTACAAATGATCCAAATGAACTGACTCTGGAAGCATTGTCAAAGGTATTGCCAATAATAGAGACATGAATTCACAACCCTCTATGCCTTAATTTTGAAAATTAAATTTTAAAAACCTAGCAAAGTATAATGTGTTGCCTATTTTTGGAGTTTCAGGCGGAAGCAAATGAAAAATCACCCTGTATAATAAAAAGGATCAGAAGTGACTTAGATACCCTTGCTACTGGACCATTTTTGTCTTTTACAAGAATACTCAGGGCTTTTAGACATCACTGATCACGATTTTAAAATAAAAATTGGAAAATTAAATATGGACGACTAAAAATATCAAGATGTCGATGTTGCTATTTCAGAAAACAAAATTACATGAAGTTGTTTATTAGGAGATTTTTGGTTGCTCTGACTAGGATTACTAACTAGGAATTCAAAATGTTGATCTCGAGAGCGAAGCCCTGAAAGGAGCCCAATGACCAAGAGGGCAAAACTCTAAAAGAGAGCCCTACTGATCAAGATGTTGAAACACTAAAAAGGGCTCCCATAGTTAAAAAGGCGACGCTCTAAAGAGGGCCTTATGATCAAGTGGCCAAACCCTTAAAAGTGTGCCTCTATGCTCAAGAGGATAAAACCTTACAGGGCGCCTCCTATGATTAAGGAGGCGAATCCCTAGAAGGGAGTGCCCATGTTCAAAACGACAAAGCCCTTATGAGGCTCCCATGATCAAGGGTGAAGCCCTAAAAAGGGCCCTCTTGATCAACGGACCAAGCTCAAAATAAATATTTACAAAACCTCCTAGATGTATATTAATAACAAACAGTATAAATCTCAAATTATTATTATTTAAGTGCGTTTGAGCTGAGGCCGAAGGCTGTTAAATCCCGCGATCATTCCCTAATTTTGAAAAATTAGGGTGCACTTAAAATGTCAAAATTTAAATTTGTATGGTTGGTACCGAGCAAAGAAAACCCATGGTTTCGAATGCGTCAACGATCAACGAAAAAATCATTAAACAAGAAAAGTAAACAATGGAGTTACCTGAGCCGGTTGTAAAACCGCGTGATTTGATTGGTGGTAAAAAATCCCCTCCATTGGAAAAACCTAACTAAACCGAATGGCTGATGTGGTTCAGGTGTTTGGTACGTCGTGACGTAACCGTCAGGGGTACCATCTCTTAAATTTGCATGTAAAGCAATCATTCCCAACCACTCAACAAATTCGTCCTGATTTTCATCATTTATTACCGGAACATCAACCGAATATACCGTGTGTGTACTTTTTTGTACACCACACAGTTTAGTTTTATACCCCAAGTCGTGGAAATATTTCGCTACTGAAGACGGACAAATCGACAATCTTGGTGGTTCCCACGTGATAATGACATCATGTGTGATATTCTCAAGCCAAGTTTTAGTTCGTTCATAATTAGGTTTTCCCGGCTTGAAATGTTTTTGTTTCAAGTCAATTGTGACAACTGTGAAAAATAAAAATCACTGTTCCACATATTAAATAAAATATATTTATAATAATTGAGTATAAATACAGTTATCTTTGATCACAACACTTAGGATTTGTGCATGAAGGGGACTTAATAATAAGACAGAGTAGGTCGTATGTCCAAATCAAAATTGTTTGCGTAAATATGTTGTTTGAAGTTTTTTAATTCTTCCATACTTATTCCTTGCCAACTTTCTAATTCTGAAAGTACCCGAAGGTTACTACAACTTGCTAGTAACAGTTCAACTGTTCGCATACTCATATCGCTACTGTATAAAATCCGTAACTCTTCCAAATGTTTCATTGGATTAACAGTTAAAATATTAACAATTGAAGAATGTGTGATTCCTGTTGACGACCCTAAATGTATATTCCTGATATTAACAGCATGTAAAAGAATAAATTCCAAATGTGTTCTTGCACAGTCCACCATCCAAAACAATTTTTCCAAATTTTGGAAAGGTTGGATTTTGAGCCGACTCGGATGAACCTCCAAACTATCCATAAAATCACAGTTGTATAAAACTAGACTTTTAAGTCTTGGACAGAATTGACTAATATCAATCAAAACATTCAAATCAATTTCATCTGCATGTTCCAAATGTAAACTCGTGATGTTATTCCCCCGAACCTCCAACAATTGTTTCAAATAATCCCCATAGAATGCACAAGACAACAATTTTAATTCTTTCAAGCAATCAAGTGACGTCAGTATAGTCAAATCAGTCACTTGTTCATCATGAAACAAATTAATAAACTCGACTTTCGGAAACATATCGACTAGAATCCTTAAACTTTCAGCTGCAAGTCCTCTAGCATGGATTTTCCTTAACCCAAAAGGCCCACAAGCTCCACTCTGATGCAAGATTTTGATCACGCCCCCAAACTCATCGCACCGCCCAATATCCTGCAACTTATCCAATCCGCGTAAGACTTGTGCAAGTCCAAAAGGCGTGACCGAAGTCCTATGCAGCTGCAACTCACGCAATTGGTTACATTTAAGGAGTAAAGGAATACTCCGATCGGTAACTGACCGAGAGGACGTCACATCCAGACATTGTATAAAAGGACAGTTATCCCCAATTACTTGTATCACCTGATCCGTGCAATCAAAACACATACATAACGACCTCAAATTTTTCATCCCTGAAATCCCCTCGAGTATAAACTTATCGTAGCTGCTAGTCCTCCACCCCCCAGTACACGATCCCAAATTTAGCACTTCCAACCCTGGCATTTTCGTCAGGTTCTTATACAGGACGTATCTCATAATTTTTGGCCATTCAGTGAAATCGATTTGCTTTAGAAGGGGGTTTAGGGCCACTTCGGTGAGACTCACCACGACGTTCATTTCGGTGAGAAAGGCCGACATGTTGGTGTGGGGGTAGTAAGTCCTTTTCGTGTTTTCGATTAGGCCTTTGACGGCACTCAGGACTTCAACAGCCATTGTGTCGTACAGGTAGTAGGGGACGCTCGAGGCGAGAAGTTCGTTGAGTGAGTCGAGGCAGGCGTATAGAACTGATACGATTTTTTGGGGGTCGTGGTAGAATTGGAGTTTGGTCACGATGGGGGATGAGAGGGAGACCACTAAGCTGCCGACGCCTCTAAGACTCAGCGTCTGCAGAGTGGGGACGTGCCGGTGTTTCGGCATCGTCTGAAACACACCAGGAGGCGCTTCAGTGGGACTCTAAATTAAACTGTTATTTGCAAGGACGTAGCAAATTTGACTTGTAATCATGACAATTTCAATTTTGATTCGGAAATACGACTTTTTGACAGCATTATATACTCACTGTATTTTTCCTGGGTCCTCTTATGAAAGTGTGAGACTTGTCCCTCGAGTCCTAAACTCTGGTACTTGTCCTTATTTAAGCTCAGTATAAGTTGGCCAGAAGGAGTAATAGCAGCACAGTTATCACAATCAATTCGCGAATCAATACTTAAAACATATAAATTGCCTGTAACAAACATTATCAACAAAAGAAAGTGAGGTTATGTTAATACTTGCCGCAATGTACAAAATTATTAAGAAAATCCTTTGCAATAAAATCGCTGAATTTCACGTTTGTTAGCTTGTAATAATCACATTCGTCGTTGAGGGCTTGTGTTAAGCTTTCTGGCACTTTTAAAGTATCAGGCAAGATTACAGACACCTAAAAATTTGTATTTTTTTGGGGATTTTTTTGTATTAAAACTCCTTACCAAATGATTATAAATAAGGCTATTAACTGTATTCAGATGATTGCTTTCATTGTGGCTACGTTTTTGTGTTGAAAAATGCGATTCTGGTGCCTTGAAGTTCCAAACTTCAGGGCACAGCATTCTATTTGTAACTTGTTGGTGTTTTTTGGTTAATAAGAAGCACTGGGGAGATGTCTTAGAAGCCTTAAGGTCGCAGCACCAACACAAACATTTTATTACGCAGTCTTCTGCATCCTTGCAAACAGCTGTTTCAGAGGGGGGCAAGACGAAGAGGCGAATGTTGGTACTTGTGTGGCCTTGAAACGACAAAGAACAGTGTCGCCAACAACAGAAAATGAAAAGTTACTGCTTTGGTCATCAATGTTTCAGCGGGAAATTTAAATTCTCAACTTTCAAGCAGTATTCTAGCCGCAATTCATACAGTAGAATTCCGTTAGAGTAGCCCTTGTGGCGAAACCATAACAACCAGATATTACAAAAATAATGAATTAGCTAATGGGATTATATAAAAACTCAATCAAGAAATCATGCCATTTATTGAATTACATTATGTAAAAAAAGTGGAACCTGTCAGTAATATAGAAACCTACATAAATGGATATCCATATCCAACATACAAACTAATTAAAACAAAGTAAATTTTACTCTTAAAATACATAAAACACAACACAAATTGTGCAATCATCGTCCTTCAACTGAAAAAAAAAATTATAAAAAAATCGGTAAATTGAATATTATCTAAACTTACT
This sequence comes from Tribolium confusum, assembly GCA_029207805.1. Classification (NCBI taxonomy): domain Eukaryota; kingdom Metazoa; phylum Arthropoda; class Insecta; order Coleoptera; family Tenebrionidae; genus Tribolium; species Tribolium confusum. Next base: position 8,803,501 of record JALGAY010000004.1, read on the forward strand.
GTAGGTGCTGAGATCAATTTCGTCAGGTAATTCCGTAATATTAACATCAAATCTGTCTTGAACTTCGTTAAGAATTTTTGCATCACTTTCTTCTGATACAAACGTAACAGCAAGACCTTTAGTACCAAAACGGCCAGCTCTTGCAACCCGATGTAAGTAAGTATCTGAATCTTCAGGCATGTCGTAGTTAAACACAATATTTACTCTTTCAATATCCATGCCTCTACCAAATAAATTTGTCGCAACCAAAATTCGCTGTTGAAAAAGATTTAACAATTTATGTAAATTTTGAGGCTAATTTATACCTTTTGAAAATCTTTAAATTGTTGATAACGGGACAAACGCTCTTCTTGGTTCATTCCTCTATGGATACCAATTGCAGGAAAATTTTGTTCAGTTAGTAGCTGAGCCAAGGCGACACACCTTTGAACTGATTTGACGAAGATAACGACCTGAAAAAATTATTCACGTCAAGGTTTTGTTTCAAAACTAATAATCTATTGTTTACTAGATTTTTTTCAGTGAGAGAGTTCAATGAATTGTAATCATAAATTCATTAAAAAAAGTTTCATCAGATAAAATTTTAAATAAAAAAAATATTGCGCAATACAAACCTGATTAAATTCCAAAACATCAAGAAGCTCAAACAATTTTTTATTCTTTTCGTTTTCTTTTAATTTTACGTAATGTTGTTGAAGGCCGTGTAGAGTTAACTTCGCTTCATCGTCCACATAAACTTCCATTGGCTAAACATAAAAAACAATTAAACCTTAGCCAAATTTAGAATTAAAAACAGTTTTGCTCTGAACTTTATCAGACATTGTTGACCATCATAGCTCTCGCTCTGGTGGAAACCGCGAAAGAATAAAACCAAATCATCACAAAACTGTTTCTAATTACTAATCGGCTTGTAAAAATTTTAAATAAAAACATTTCATTGACAGTAAAAATTTTCAAAAAAAAACTGCAGTTACGAAGGCGCCAGTAAATCCATCGAACATACAGTGTAAAGTCGCATCCCAATGTCGCATTCCACTTGAAATCAAACGGAAAACCATTAAACCCCCAAAGACAGTCAGTAAGCCCCGAATTTTCGTCGATTTTTAATTTTGTTGCACTGTAGCACGGCCAAAACAACATTCAAAAAACACCCCCCAAGAAAAATAAATCTTCATTTTCCTCTTGCTCCATCTTCTTCGCCCTGCCCAACCCGCACCTACACGTTGGGCTACAGTGCGCTAACAATTTGAAAGGATTAACAGGATAGGAGAGGATTCATTCAAAATTTTTAAGTAACAGCAATGCGAGTGGGTGCGTTGAATAGTGAAGTATTACAAGTTTCAATTACATCTTGCATAAATTTCTTGCAGACGGGACGTATTTCTTTGCTTAATGTGGCGCTGAACATCATTACTTGCTTGCCATGGGGTGTATTACGATATATTTCCTGTACATCCCTCCTCATATCTGGAACAAAACGCAGTTTGTAACACAAGTACATAAAAAAAACATTCAAAAAACGTAAGAAAATTTGTCAGGATAGGCCCAAATTAACATCAACTTTTTTCAGATGTCCCTACCTATTGGGGTGTCATCATTATATTGCGTATTTACTTAAAAAAAAAACTTTGCAATGCTGCAGAATTGTAAATATCTTTGATAAATTCATTCAAATACTTGTCAAAAAGAAATTTCATTCAAATTAAAAAAACGACTTTTTCATTAAGTCACCAAAAATATAAGGTTTGTTGTTTCTACAAATTAAGACTGTATTGCACATGCGCAAAATCGTTTTAACGGTCCAAAATGCACAAATTTTTTGAACAAAATTATTTTTGTATTACAGAATTGCAGCAGCTTCAGCAAATTCAAAACTTTTACATTGGTTAGCATGCCATTCTTTATACAAACTACATTTTTTTTTAAATCGGGATGTCCGTAGCCATAAATGTTACGGAGCTGGCTATGTACCACATCCGGCGCCATTTTGAATTAAGTAAAATTACACAAAAAAAGGGTGATTACCTAACAATTCGAGCATCTTGTCGCATTCGTCGAGAATAAAGTGTTTGAGATGCTTAAGATTGAGTTTTTTGGATCTGACCAGAGCCAGTATACGTCCCGGTGTCCCAACGACGATATGAGGGCAATTATTCTTCAAAACTTCCTCATCTTTCTGTATGGACAAGCCCCCGAAGAAGACTCCCACTTTGATATTGGGCATATACTTGCTGAACCTCTCGTATTCTTTGCTGATTTGGAACGCCAATTCACGTGTATGGCACATAACGAGCACGTAGACAACATTTTCAGTTGGTTCCAACTGCTGCAGCGTCGCCAAAACAAAAACAGCAGTCTTCCCCATACCTGACTTCGCTTGGCATAAAATATCCATTCCAAGAACGGCTTGTGGAATACATTCATGTTGAACTGGAAGTTATTCGTTAGGCTTCACTTTGACGGGTTGTAACTGCTTTCTGTACCTTCTGAAGGGTGCTCGAAGCCGCAGTCCACGATGGCGCGCAAGATCTCAGGCTTCAGGAGGAAATCTCTGAAACCTGAACTGTGGATGGACACGTAGGTACCCTTGATGCCCTTCTTCGGTTCGCCGGCCCCCACGGCGTCTGTAACGGCTTGCTCTGGGTTTTCTTCATCTTCATAATCCAAAAGATCATCAGCATCGGCCATTGTTAAAAACCGGCAAAAATAAACTTATACACGAAAATAAAAACGGATACACTGAATTTAAAGCGCCTGGAATGATTTCTTGCAAAAATTTTAAAGAAATGGAAATAGATTGTTGATATTTTTACAGAAATATTGGTAGTTACACGAAAACAAGACAAGCAAGCGACGCCGACACAAATCACATTCACTGCAATGGCGTCCGGAAATGACGTCACAAAATGGCCAGCCCAGTGGCCCAAACTTTTACTTTTCCTAAAAACCTCAAAAGTACAGCGGCTCAGCTAAACGTGTTTTGCATATGTGCAATAACGTTTCTCGAACATTTAGCTTGGGCGCTGTACTTTTGAAGTTTTTAGGAAAAGCCAACATCAAGCCAATTTTTTGAGGTTTCAGAGAAAATTATGTAATTTTAAATACAATATAATAAATGGTTTTTAATTTATTATGTCTTATTTACAACAAAACTACGCAATCCCCAACAAAATTAATGGCAGTGGTCCAGGTAGAATCTCAGGCCACAATACCCACAAGTGTGTTCTCCTGGTTTATCCTGAAGTACAAAAATTTATTAGAAAACGCAACTTTAAAGCAGGATTTTTAAACGTACAAGATTTATATAGACTTTGGGATGACCTTTAGGTCCACCACCTCCATCGCACCACACAACACGCTCTTTACATGCTTTTGGTGGCACCTCAGCTATTAAATCAATGGCAAAATTAGGATTAACATTCTTAGGTCGTCCTACAAATCTTGACAATCGGTAATCATCAGGCTCCCATTTCTGGAAATTACATAATGAGATATAAAGGGGGCTGTTGTTTCAACCTAACCTGTCCTGTATGAGTCACTTTTTCTTGAGGAACCCAGTCAGAACTGTTTCTTGCACCTACAGCAGCATTGGCAAGAACGTATTTTGGCTGTAATTTAATAAATGTTGATATATTTTTTGCTAAAATTTTAGACATTTTGACTTGACTGACAGATTACTGCCAATATGACAAAAGTAAAAACACTAAATAATAATTACAAAAATTGTTTTTATGTAATACATTTTATTAAAATAGTGTTTTTCTTCTCGATTTATTCAATTTTTTGATTAAATTACAATCTTGCACAATCAAATAAGTATATCTACAACATAAACAACAGAATTATCCGAGTTAGTAACTTTTGTTTTTACCACTTGGCAACATTGCGTGTAAAAATGTGACTGGTATATTTCAATTTTCACGAAACATGTATGGAAATTTAGGTTTTATTTATTATTTTCTGTATATTTTTCTATTTACATTAGTTAGTAATTATGAAATAGACCCTCTAGGTTATATTTTATATTGTCCTTGCATGGGTAAGTTGTATTTTCTGCGAAATAACCTACTCATTGAACCCCTTTTAGGCCGGTTTGGAAATCAAGCAGATCACTTTTTGGGGGCTCTTGGTTTTGCTCATGGCTTAAACCGGACTTTAGTTTTACCTCCTTGGGTAGAATACCGCTATGGACAAGCCAAATCTATCCAAGTCCCCTTTAACAAATATTTTAAAGTCGAACCTTTAAAAGACTACCACAAAGTCATAACAATGGAGGAATTCATGAAAGAAATCGCCCCTTACGAATGGCCCCCTGACAAACGTGTTTCTTTCTGTTATATAAGTAGAGGTGTCATTCACTTCTCCCAACTTATCCCCTTAAAATTACTTTAATTATAATTCCAGGTAACTCAAACGATTGTAATGCCAAGGAAGGCAACCCGTTCGGCCCCTTTTGGGACACTTTCAACGTTGATTTCGTTGCGTCAGAGTTCTACAACCCTTTACACTACGACACTTACCACCACAACATGGCAAAACAGTGGCTAGAGCGCTACCCCCCAGCTAAATGGCCCGTTTTGGCCTTTACAGGTGCCCCTGCGAGCTTCCCTGTCCAGCTGGAAAACCGCCCCCTTCACCAATACCTCAAATGGTCGGACGAAATATCCGAAAAGGCCGACAATTTCATTATAAATACTCTCCCAAAAGGGGCTTTTATTGCGCTTCATTTGCGGAACGGCCTGGATTGGGTTCGCGCCTGTGAACATATCCCTGACAGTCCTAATTTGTTCGCAGCCCCACAGTGTCTAGGCTACCGCAACGAGAAGGGCAAAGCCACACTTGAGATGTGTCTGCCGTCAAAACACACTGTAATAAAGCAACTCAAAAGAGTTTTAAAGCAAGCAAGTGGTGATAATCCAATAAAATCAGTTTTTGTCTCTTCTGATAACAATCATATGATTCAAGAGCTGAACGAGGCGTTGAAAAGGTCGAAAATTCGGGCATTTAAGTTGGAGACTAATGATCCTCATTTGGATCTAGCTATTATGGGACGCGCTAATTTTTTTATTGGAAATTGTATTTCGTCATTTTCGGCTTTTGTTAAAAGGGAAAGGGATGTTAAAGGGTTCCCGTCGAGCTTCTGGGCGTTTCCACCAGAGAAATACGTAGGGGGTAGGAAGGAGCATGCACATGTCAAAGATGAGCTGTGATCTAGTAGGTCTGGTCTTGCACAAATGTCACTTTTGACGTTTGTAAGTCAAAATACTGAATTACTTAAGCGTAAAAATTAGATTTAAGGCAAACATTGTACTCACTTTTTGTATTTTTTTATTTATTGTTTAATAATTGTAATGATAAGAGATCGAACGTTGCTAAAAGAACTACTTTTCTAGTATCTAATAACATCTTTTAATATACAGTGTGTCTCAGAAAGACGTTCTTATAACTCCACTAGAGATCATTGACACCAAAATAAAAAAATGTATATGTGGTGTGTAATATTGGTTGCATAACTTTCGTATTTTTAATTTTAGTAAATTAAAAAATTATTGTTTGAGATAAAACGTAATGTATATTTCAGGGCTGAAAACGTTTTTTTTTACACTAATAATCTCTATTTCTGTAAAAAATGTAAGTTTAGGAAATATAGAGCCTGTTTTCGAGATGGAGCCAGGAATAACGACGTGAGTGTTAAAAAGAAACTTTAGTGCTGAAATACACATTACGTTCTTTACTGTAATCGGAATTTTTAATATTTTGAAAAAAAAAATGCAACCAACAATACAGTCACTTTCGGAAGTTTCTGCCTTTCATGTGTCCACTTTGCAGACTATTTTGATTTACTTTATGGACGACTTTGTTCACTTTACCGATGATTTTGACTTTTTTAGCTTGAATCTGATGAATTATATTTTTTTGGCTAGCAACATGACGCTGCACCTTACGCATCCCTATTCCTACGCCACTGAAGTGTGTTATTTTTTGGTCAATTTTTTGTTATTTCTCAAGGCTTTAACGGGTGTAAATATGTGAAAAATGTAATAATTCGGCCTTGATTGATTCATCGTGCACGTGAGGTAGCGTAATAATTAATTATAGAGGGTGTCCCTGTTATGGCAAGTACCATTTTGGTAATAAAAATTCGTAAATCAAATATTGATTGTGTCGTTTTGTGAATGATCCTGAAATGGCAATATTGTTGTATTTCGTCTCGCACAAAGACCTGATGCTTGCGTACGCAAGCTGTATTTTTTGTGACGTTTTAACTTCCGCTTTAGTGTACCCGTAAAGCGTGCGCGTGTAAAGGTTAATTAGAATGTAAAAGACGCAGATAATAGCCCCAATGGGTTCTGTTGGTATCGCCCACGGATGTTCGGCAAGCAGCCGAACAAGCGACGGTCGTTCTCGGCAAGGCCGTGCGCTGATTGGCGAACGACACGTTGAAAGTAGGTTGTGACGTCACGACACGACTTTATAAGTATATGTGCTCACGCATTCGTCTGCATTTTAGTAGAAAGTGGCGTGGTGAACAGTTGTGAGTGTCTAAAAATCAGAGATTAAAATGGCGAGCGAAGCGCAGAGATTAATCGGCATTTCGCTGACGAAGATCGCCCAGTCGCGGTCGCACCGTGGCGGCGTCAGCCTACACAAGAACCTCCTGGTGGCCACCGTGCTGCAAAAAGCGCGTTACATCTTCATGGAGGAGGCGTACAACATGGTGCACTACTCGCCGCCGACACCTGCCCAAGCGCGGCCCGTGCCCGAAGAGGAGCTCATCGGATTGACGGCGGAGGAAGCAGCGGGCGCACCCGCCCCCGCTCAGGAAGCCGCCAGCGAGACCTTCCAGGACTTCCCGTGCACAAAGTGCGCCGAAAACCAGAACAAGGAGAACCAGCCGCCCCATGCCACCGAGTTGACCTACCTGGACCTGGACAAGAGCCCCAGCGTCCTTCGCGAACGCAGCAACTGTCTGAAACGGCGGCGAGCGGTCGCGGAGTGGGAGACCGAGGAGGCCGTCCAAAGTATTTTACCGAAGCGGAGCAAGTCGGACGACGAGGACGACTCGGTGTTTGTGGATGACGCCGCGGCGTTGGCTGATAGCGTCGCCAAAGAAGTGGAAACGGAAAGGGGTTCCGCGATGGAAATCGACCGAATTACGTCGCTGGTCTCGATCTTCAGCTTTAGTATGGGGGAGAGTAAACTCAACAGGTCCGTCTCGACGCCAGATTTGTGTTCAGCGCAAGCAAAAGATGCAGATACGATACAACAGAGGCCCTTTTTAGCGATGACGGTTTAGTAAGGCCGGCTCTGGACGACTTCCGGTTTTGATCTCTTTACAACGATGTCCGTGTTGTGTTTGTGATAAGAGGGAATGTGGAGAAGAAATGCCAGATTTTGTGATAGAATGTTAACTAATTGTATTTTTGTAATGTTGGGGCCCCGAGGGTTTAAGTCGATCATGGCTAAACATTCCAATGTACCTGAGTGCCAGGTAGCTCTGACGTTGTGTGAAGTGACGACAGAACCAGTTCGATGCACGACTTATCCACAGGGACGTGGACTTGTAAATAACAATTGTAATAAAATTGAAAAAAAAAAACCTAATAAAATTTATTGATACGGCTCTGTTTTAAGAGACCATGTAATTTTATTCTTGTACATATGACTTCATAATTATACCACAATTATATATTTCAAAAATAAATTTTTAAATATACACAGTACACTTGTTTTATTTTGTAAGATTTTACCCCATTAGACTTATCACTTTCTTATCTCTATCAGCAATTTAAATAACTTTATGGCGTGATTCGCTTTAAACTTTACCTTATCAACAACGTGATACTCTCTCCATTAAAACTCTTCTTTTAACAAAAAAATAACACGGACCTTGAACATTGCTTTATCATACTGACGTCATTTACTCGTAATTATCGATTAAAATCCATGTCGCCACATGTTGTAATCCTTCATTTTATTAAAAAAATACACAAAAAAGTACGTCATATTCAAAAAAAATTAAACAAACGTGACGTCAGAGGGAGGTGTGTTCATTCCATAAAACAACAAATCGATCAATTTAGGCATGAGGGGAGGCCGATGACTCTCATGACGCCACTCTCCCCTACTTCGCCAGTAAAAACACTAAATTCACTATTTAACAAACAATAAGAATTTTTTATTTTTAGATAAGACTTTTAGTTTCTGTTATCAAATCAATAATTGTGATTCGGAAAATAATTATTTTTACATAATATATTTTCCCCCATCTGAGTGTATTGAGAAAGTACTGACCTTACCCCACGTTTTTCGCCGTTTATAGTAAAATTTTACAGTCACTTGCGTTATGAGTAGTTTCAACTAATTAAATTACATAGCATCCTACATTGGGTCATTTCCAGTCAAATAACTGTAAATCTCAAAACATGACTTAATATTTTCAAGCAACAGTGACTAATTTTGTTAATTAATAATTCAATTACTGAATCATTTAATGTAACTTAAGTTACAATTATTCACTGTCGAGATACCTTATCGAAGAAATTAACCACGTAATTACAAATTCGCATCATTTCGTTTGCTTTGCTCTTGAAATTCTTTTAATATTCAATCCAGGGATTTTTAACAAGCTGACTAATTCTTATCATCCGCTATGACACATAATCCACGCCATGTTTATTTTTAAGTAAAATTCTTATCAGTGATAAGCGATTTTCCTGAATTTTTAAGAAAATGACCACTACGTCATGATTCTAAATTAAGAAAAAATTTATCAAGGTCATGTGATAATTGTTGAGGTCATTAGAAAGCGTAATTAGGAGCGTTTTCCCAGTGGCGTCCTATTGTTGATACAGGTAGGAACGTGTCTCGATCTTGTATGTTGTACCTGTTGCACGAAGAAAGCAGAACGAGTCCGAGGCGGAGGTGTGCGGACCACCTATAGCCGCCCGGTCGTTGACCACGATGGCCCGAACGCTGAACCGGGATTCGCCATCATCATGGCTGCTGTCATTCGGAAAGAATCCACAGAGAACAAAAGGGGTCCCGGACCCGACGCAATTCACTATTTTTGTGTACTAATTAATTCGCATCATCTCCAAAAAATTGAGCTGGAGATTCCACGGCTTCGAAGGACGATTAGAACTTCCAGCGTCAAAATGAATGAATGAAATGCTTGATTGGGTTATTTACAGTCACGTGATGTTAAAATATACCGTCTCGCACTATCTGTAGGAGATAAAATTGTTAAAATCAAATTGTTGGATTGAAACCAGAATTCGTGAACATGTAAGGACAATAGAAAAGTATAAAAATACAGATAGAACCAACACTTCATCTGCTTTTGTTTTTCATATTCTTTCTTCTGGTCATTCGTTTTATTCTTTATTTTATAGAATCTTTAGAGGTCCTGAAATCTAACTACCTTAAAAAACAATTTAAAAGACAATAGGATTCATTTTAGTTTTATAAATAATTTATGAAGGTTTTAAACAAAGCTGACGTTTTATAAGGTTTACATTTAAAAAGTTTTACTTTTCAAAGAAAATATGTTTTAAAATTTAGTTTTAAAAACAGTACTAAAACTTATTTTTTAAACTATATAGGTATTCTTTTATACCTTGTAATCTTGTAACAGTTTTACAAAAGTCAAGAACAGGCGGTTACAAATCTTTTTGTTCTTCTTGTAAGTAATAAGAATAAACAGTTTTATAAAGGTTTTACAAAACTTTATGAAGGTTTTTTAAAAGCATTTTGTAGAACTGCGTTTTAAAAACCTACAAGTTATGAAAAATGTACCTTTGTACAATATATTTATAGTTTTCAGTGTAGATGAATGTAATATTACAGCAAGCAGGTAGCTGCAGACAACCACCAAAGAATATTCGGTATTAAGACTATTTGATATGTAAGAGCTTAATGAAACCTTTATGTGCTGTAATATTACCTTTTTAAGATTACTTTAAACGTCATGTTTATTTTGGCTTTATAAGAGATTTAAAAGTAAATTTTAAAACAAGTTTTATAGCAGCTGTTAAGGCTTCTTCAAACGTAACTTTAATGAAATATAGAAATTTTAAAAACTGGCTTGTAGAACCTTTATAATTTATAAGATGGTCCTTTTTATGTTTAACAAGTATTTATAAAAGTTTCAAAGCGATATATTTTATTAACAAGTTTTAAACCAAGTTTTCAATATTATAAATAAACCTAAATTGTTTCTTGGGACGAACCTTCTCCACAAGTTTTAAATGATCAAATCACATTTGAATGCCCCATTTTATCCTCTCTAGTCTAATCTTCATGACTTAATTAAATGTTTATTGATAATCTTGTTTCCTCACTCCCTATGTTAATATTTATAACTTTTTAAAATCATTTTTAATACCTCTATTATAAATTGTGTTGTAGTAATCGTTGATAAAATTGTGTTTACTTTATTTCTATTAGTCAGACTTTGTCCACTTTGGCATTTATTACATCATCTCTGCTTTGCCATTCTTCCAGCGCCCATTTATTCATCCACAAGTTAAATATCGCACCCTAATCGTTTCCCCTATGTTATTCATGAATCACTACCAAAGTGTCCATGTCAGTGGATGAGTAAGCCCCGATTACCTAATGCGAGTTCATACATGTTGTCACTGGAGGAAACTACTAAACCTCGACAATTTTCGCTTTTTCCTTATCTGGGGAGTCATTACTTTATCAAATTAACCACAAAGTGGCTCTGGTTGAATCAATTTCAAAAACAGGGATGCGCCACTCTCTTATAAAATACGTAACTAATCAACTTTTTTGTTATTAATGATTTTTTAACGGAAATTAAGTCGAGGGCGGCATCCGGTTTAGACTTTTTATCACGAGTGTTTTACCAGGGTTGGAATTAAAAGGGAAAAGGGTGGCCGTCAGAGGAAAGGGATACACTCATTTATCTCTGCAAACATTTTTAGCTCATCTGGTCTTTGTCGCATTACAGAGATTTGATACGGCAAATCAGTGGTTTCAAATGGATCATGAATAAGCCTAATTTTCTTAAAACAATATTTGGGCTTTGCTTTTTTATTGTAAATCATATGCAAGAAACTTACAAACTAAACAAAGATTAGGTAGGTATCTGGAAATCTTAAACATAAAGGAAAAAAAGGAATATCCACAGTAGATAAAAAATAAAATAAATAATAATTTTAGATTATGTTTTGTATCTTAGTTCCTGTTAAATTTTATTTCTATCAACTAGTTTTGGGCTCACTAGTCCATTCTCAAGACCTTAAATATTTATTTAAACAGTTACAAACCCATTAAAACATTGTAATTACAAAAAAGGAATTCCTTTTCGTTAAGATCGTACCAGGGGGAGTCAGTAGGGGTTATAGGATTATTATGAGGGATTAAGGCTTGGACCTTTCAAAATTATCAACTTTCACCAGGTGCAACTATTGCTACCAACATTTCTAAATAACAATAAGAGAAAGATAGTTTCGAGTAAATAGTTCGAGAAAATACCAGAAGGATATCGCGCCGAGAGACTCACCGTAACGTAAAATTCTAGAAAAGGTTTAATACACACGCCCATGGAGCGATTAAAAAAAATGAAGTCTATAGTAATTGTAAAGAAAGAATGTTGATCATTACTCACGCAGTGAGAAAAGAAGTATAAGGAGTCACGGAATGATTAAATCATTTGGAAAGTTTTTGAATTAATTTAAATTAACACAAAGTTTGACATTTGTTGTAAAGTATAATGTCAAAGATAGAAGATTTGTAATTTTCATCAGTACTTATTTATGCTTACAGGTTGTTTGACAATATCAAGTTAATTGTGTTGTATAAAATTATGTATTATACTTGTATCATACAGAATGCTTCAACAGTCACTTAGAAATTAGCCACTCTGGTCCTTGGGTGTCGTGGCTAAACGTTTTTTTGTAACTAATATATCACATTCCACACTCACTCGTATAGTAGGTAGGTACTGGCTAATGATTAGCTTTATATTCTGCTGTGTTACTATGGACCTGAGGTCCACTGAGATATTTTTTTTAGAAAAGGCCACCACCAATATAGATTTATACAGGCTTTTCATAAATGATTGTAACAACGTAGGTGGCTGTGGAGACTTTTGATATCACGAATATTCATTGTAATGTCCTATTTACGCAACAGAACATTGGAAAATAATTATAATAATAGCTAAAGTCTTTTGGGCTGATTTTAAGTTGACATAATACCGGTAGTATCGCAAATTTTATTACTTTTCCGTGGCAACAACCAATCACATCAACAAATTTTATTAATTTTCCATGGAAACGAAGATACTACCGGTATTATCTCAACTTGAAATCAGCCCATTTGTCTTTAAAAGACAGAATATATTTTATTATTTCCATAGCCGCCTACGTCCTTACAATCATTTATGAAAACCTTGTATTAGCAACAACATAAACAATTATTAGATAGGTTTTAACGGAATAAGAACAATTGCAATAACTTTGTTGGATTGTTTTGCTGATGTTTCGCTTTATTTGGGTCAAAGCTTCTTCAGGGCTTTTAATCCACAATTTTTAAACAAAAGAATTCATTATTCTGATTATTATTCATCGATATTTGAGAAAATATTTATCACAGATTCAGCGACAGATTCAGAATTCTCAGTAATTTTTGGTGTCAGAAGATATAAATTTTAAGATAATTTGGTGATTAGGGTCGCCAACAGATATTTTTGATATCTGGTGATAAAAATTTTCTATATGGATTGATTTCCCAAAAAAACAAATTTTAAATCTGAATTAACAAATACATTTCAAGGTCATTAAGTAGATAACGGTCACGATTTTTATTTAAATAATACAATTAGTCTATCTGATTTTCGAGAAATAATAGAAAATTATTAGGTCGATATCTCAAAAAATATTCATCATAGAACAGTAATAGATACAGACTCAGAATCCTCAGAAATTGCATCAAGAATCTGACATTTTGGTCATCAAGTGACAATAAATATATTTTTTTGAAAATCATTTTTGTGTTAATTTTGTATGTCGGTCGATATCTCAAAAATACAACTCTCAGAACGGAATTCTTTTGTTTAAAAATTGCGGATTAAAAGTCCTGAAGAAGCTTTGAGCCAAATCAGAGCGAAACGTCGGTAAAAACCAACAAAATTATTGAATTTGTTCTAATCTGGTTAAACACGTTCTAATAACTATTATGAAACTGAAACTAGAAAAAACAAACAATTTAAAAACTACATTTTCAATATTCAATAGTAAGAACTAAAATATAAAATCCGAAAACAATTCAATTCGTGTAATTTTTAAATGATTTGGGTAATTACAAATGGAACGTTTTACGACTGAAAATAAAATATTTGTCCTATGGGATCAAGTCGGGAAAGGGTGGGAGGGTCATACCTACTCGATATTTCTATGGAGATATTGATACATTTTCTTTAAAAAAATTGTCAAAGAGAAAAATGTAAAAAAACGAAGTTGGCAGGTTTATTTTTGAAATATGAATTTTTATAGCTATTAAACGTTCATTTTGTTTTCTTAAACCAAACAATTTATAAAGTAGACGTAAACTGAAAAAGGCAAATAGCCAAAACCGGTCCTGAAATTAAAAAACCTACCCTAAATGGAGTGATATTTTTAAAAATAATTTTTTTTTTCTTATTTTAAATTACCTCAATTGAGACTGAAAAATGATCCTTTGAAACTAGTAGGCCCTAATACTAAAAAACCTACTGGGAAATTCCCTGTAAACCCGCCAGTCCGGCACTGACTATTTGGCTATTTTCATTATTTACGTCACATTAAATAAAAAAATACATGATTGTGATGATAAAGTTTTGAAATATTGTATCTGGATTGAATTGTATTTTTTATACAGATTTGTAGGCAGTTATAAATAAACAAGAAAAAAACAATTTAGCCTCAACCTTATTTTATCATTCAAGATTAAATTGAAGATAAATATCAGACAGTTTTAATTGGTAAAAAAATACAAATCATCATATACGTTTCCACCCAGATATATTTACAATATGTATATTTTTATAGCAACAAATTAAAATTTTCTAAATATTGATTCTGAAAACAAACTAAAGAATGATAATCAATTTAATCAACGTTTCTTGTTTCTGATTTTTTTTTAGATTTGCTCTCTTATTATAGTTCCTAGAATAAAATAATAAGTGACTAATTGAATTTAAATCTAAAAATAAGCGTGTCCTTATAATTCCATTAAAATCCTGAAATTAGGAGATTCTCACCACTTGACAAAACAAACAAATTCAATGTCGTCACGCGTTATTTCCATTCAACAATTCGGCAGAGATAATAACCCACAAACCGAAAAGTAGCGATACCGTCAAAATATTGCCTTGTATAGCACAATTTTTAATTATATACCCATGACTCAATTAAACTGTAAGAAAACCGTTTTTTTTCCTCTGTAAAGTGGAAAATGGAAACTGAATCAACGTTATGTAGGTTGTTTAAAAATGCGTTTTCTTCTTTCATGTGATTAAATAAAAACTGAATAATATGGCAGTGGTATACAGATAAAAATCGGAGTATATTAATCGAAAAGTGATCGAAATTCGTCTTAGTTCCTTGTGGATGTGTAAAATAAGCTCTTGCTTACTAATCGCAGTATAACAACAATAGAGCAAGGTGAACGGAAGGGTCAGGAATTGAGGGCCCCATTGTGTGATTCAATTGTGTACCCCTATATGAAAGAATGAGTCACAGAGGAATTGTTACCCCCATCTTCTAGCAACCAGTTGCGTGAATCAAAATCGAAAAGCTTTCGGTCGATAGTTAAAAATAAAAGTGAGGCGCACGCCACTATCGATTCCAAGTCGAAATCTGTCCCGAATTAAGACGTAGTGAAAGGCTAATGTTATGCTTTGCAGGTAGAAAGTCACGAGTTTGAAGATTTTTGCGAGCAAACTCCAATTGGAGACGTGCCAACAAACACATGAATGAAAAAACATTTTTTGCACAACGGGGAATTTTCCGAGACTTATCAGGTTATCGGGAGATAAGTGACGACCTTTGTGAGCCAAATAAAACCCAAACGCGGCCCTCCAGCGACCATATGCGGTCCCTAGAAAGAGGCATTGGCGCCTAGAAAGAGGCAGGACAAAATTTTTATGTTCTGCCCTTCAATCAATTAAGGAAATTGCCAAATTTTTATTATATGAGATATTTGGAGCTGAAGGCGACACTTTTTACTAAATTTTGGGAGCCGAAATTGATATTTTACTATGGACTTTTTTAATACACTTCCAGCCCCAAAATTATACTTCTATTTCAACAAAAATTCTAAAAAAAAAATCACTTATCAGGTAAGATTAAGAGATTGGAAAACATTATATTTTTTATCTATGGCTGGCTTTGTTAACTGCATATTATATTGAATATTTGAGTGAAGTAAAGTGACATATTACTTCACTAGTGAGGTAATAAAATAAAAATTCACTCTTTAAAATAACACGTTTTAATTTCAAAATCAATCTTAATTACATGCTATTATTGTTATAAATATTAACAATACTGTTTAAACTTTACTGCTTTACTGTTAAAAGATCAGCTCCCGAATTAGCAAGCAACGAAGTAGATGAGCGCCTATGACAATGTCCCGTAAATCCTGCTGGATTAGCTAACTGAAGAAAAGTAGTAATATTCTAGGGAAAAGCAGCAAATGTGTTTATACCAACAAGTAATTTTATACACCTCTGGTTTCTGTACACTAAAAAAACCGTTCACTACTGGCGTTATTAGGGCGAAGTGCAGCATGTTTTCGAATTAATTCTAACATGTGGACTCTATCAATTCGGCCTGACGTAATAAAAAATTCTCTGGATATTTTTAATTTAGTGTTTGGTATTAGAACGTGGAAGCATTGTTCCTGATCTTTGACATCTTCCAAAAGCATGTTGGAAAGTTCTTGGGTGCTGCAAGCTCCACCAACTCCAATAATTAAAGCAACCTTGAAATTAACATTACTTAGTAAGAATAATTTATGCAGAAAAAGGGTACAGTACCTTCATTAACAAAAATTTATGATCATTTGTTTCTTGTAAAAATTTGCTAATAGTTTAGTGAAAATTAGCAATTTTTTAGCACGATATCCTTCAGATTTTCTTTTCAGAAAGGCGATTAAATGCACGTATTTACTGATGTCAATATTCCTCTTCATTTTCATTATTGTTCTAATCATAGAGTAAAAACTCCAGAGACTCGATGATTTATACTGATTTAATAAATGATCAAAATATGCAAGTAGAACCTTCTAATGCGTAATATTTTTAACATTTTTCTTGTCGCACCATGAACTGAACCGTTGAATAGCCATCTTGTACTTTTCTTTGGACTTCTCTGGCACCAAACAAGAAGCAGCATTTGTTGCCATTTCTTCGATATCAGAATGTAAACTTTCTAAGTCACTCATGTTTACAATTTTCTTATTTTTATCACAAAGCACAATTTTTACTGATTATCTCAAAATGGCGAGCTTCGTTTGAAAAATTGGAAGCGGTTGCCATAGTACTTACTAAACATATTCACAGGTCACCTTACTTTTGATATAAAAAATAGGAGTTATCAGCAGCATTAAATTTTCGATTTTCTTAATTTTTTGGAGTCATAGATAAAGTTTTGTATATCATACGTGGGCTAGAGCACATTACAGCAACTCGTATGTTACAGATACTCGGTCTAACGCCCTCTGTAGATCTGCAATCTACACACTTGTTGTGTAATGAAGCTTCTATCCCACTAAGAATATAAATAATTAATTTTAGTTTTCTTTAAGAGGAATTCGTACCTTTCCTACCGACTGCACCTTACCAATAGAAAATAATGCTTTACAAGGGTTTTGAACTTTCCATAAAATAAGAAGTAATAGCTATTTTTTAAATAAACTTTTGCAGTTTCTTAGAGGAAAAAGATCAGGCTACGCTCCTTTCGTGTTATATTAATTAAAAAAAAATACTTTTGACTATTGAAGTACAAACTTTACCTTTTTTTAGTTATTTTAACAGCAATTTTAAGAAGTAATTAAAAGATAATAATTACAAAACATCACTAGAGAAACATAGCCTGATCTTTTTCCTATTAGAAACTGTAAAAATTTATTTAAAAAAATTAATTTAACATTTTATTTTATATTTTATGGGGACTTCACAACCCTTGCACAGCATTATTTTCTGTTGATAAGGTGCAGTCGGCAAGAAACGGGTTTATGTATTATAGGGTGGGCCAAAAAAATCGATTATTTTTTTTTAACTTTTTTCGACACTGAAAAATTGATTCGTAGGCACTTTTAAAAAAGGCTTTTTAAAGATAAGCTTTTAATTTTAATAGGATGAACCACCTCATCTCAGTTTTCTATTTTTTCTTTAGTTCTATTTGGCAAAATACATATCTCGTCACTACTTGATCGTGAAGAAAAAAATTATTTACATTTTTTGTATAAAATTGAACGCTCTAAAAAAGTATTTTACAATTTTTTTATAGCTATTAGCGTTTAGAAGATATCAGAAGTCAAAATTTGAAGAATTTAACAAAAAATTCTTTTTTACTTCTAAATTTTATAACTCGTAGATAAATAAATATTAAAAAATGTAAAATATACAGTAAAATAGAAAGTAAAAAAAAATCGATTTTCTTGGCCTACTCTAGGGTTTATAACAGAATCCTAAATTTTGTCAGCAAAAGAAAGTTGGGTCTATTTATTGTAGAATTCAGGTACCTTGGAGGGTTACTTTTGTGTTAGTGATTTAAAAGCCCCCCGCGCCAATCTTAATTTGCAATGTAAAATTACAGATTGATTTTTTAATTAATTTTTGATTGATTTTTGGAAATTTTTGCAAAATCTTTTTTTATTTAATTTAATGCCCCAAATACAATGAAACAATAATTAGGTATGATTGAAGTAGATCCTTGTCAAAGAACACTCTATTTTTTCTTTTTTTTTTTTTTCGATAAAAAAATGAGGTAAAAAGGGGCGATATATTAAATTTGGGACCGCCGGTACAATAGTCACTCAAAAATATTTTTTTCTTCGTTTTTTTAAAAATCCTTGTAGCTGGAGAAATGCAATTTCTTGTAGATTTTTCGTCCTCTTCGAGTGCTCCACAAACCTCTGGGTCAAAACAATAACAGAAACTCCGTCAATACCTCACTTCCTCGTCGTATAATAATTGCGCTGACCCAAAATTCCGTACAACAAAACCGTATTTAAACCGTAAATCTTCCACGAGTCACGCACCAGTTCCGGCGTTTTCCTCGACATTTTCCCGAAACACTTCAACGGTCATCGAGACGTCCACGACAGGTGCAGTGCACCTACACCTGCAGTAAACAGGTGAAATGCGCATTGAGGAGACAAGGCCGGAGGCGGGCGGCCGCACCTGCGACGGCCCTTTTGGGCGCCGAGATTGTCGCTGAAAAATCCCGAAAAAATTCTAAAACGCCGCGCTATTATTGGACCGGATGTTGACGCCGCCGGATATCCGAAAATAAAAACAAGAAGGGGGCTGAGTATGGGTGGACCTAAGGACGAACTATTGCGTAATTTTCGTGCAGAAATTCTGATATGCAACAAGGTTTGCGCAAGCTTCTAGCATTAGCAAACTCTCTCTTCAGGTATGACGCCCACCGCCATTTTACAACTGATTACATCATCATGGTCACTGACACAAAACTTAATTGTTGTATCGGGATTTTAGCACCGGTAATTGGGAATTTCTTTAAATTATCAAAAACGTTTTGGGGAATCCCAAATCCCGTGGAGGCTTTTAGGCCTTTTTCTGGAACATATGGTCAGTGTCGCAGCTACAAGGGCAACAAGGGCACTTGTTAGGGGCGCAGACTATAAAGAGCGCAATCAGCAAATCTATAGCTAAATATTTAGCCTGCGGCACTAAAAAATTGTAAAATATTGCCTCCACCTTCTAAAAATAGTGAAATGTTGCCTTTGGTTCGCAAATTCATTAAAATATGATAACCTTGACTATTCATTTAACAGTTTGTAAGATATGTCTCTTTCGGCTCAAAATTAGTAAAATGCTGCCTTCGGCTCCCAGTTTTGAAAAAAATTTATATGATCCTCAGCGCCCAAAGTAGTAAAATATTGCCTCTAGCCTCAAAATCAGTAAAATGCCACATTTACTTAAAAAAATTGGAAGAAAATGTTGTTTTTGGTTTTCAAAACAATTTTGAGTTTTTAAAATTAGAAGAAAATGTTGCCTTTTTGATATTGTTATAAAAATTAATAAAAAAATATCGCTTTTGGCTCTAAAAATTGGAAAAGTAGAGTCTCCGGTTCCCAAAACAAAAAACGATGTTGTTTTTGTTTTTATTTAATTAGACATATTGTCTCTGGCTTCTTAAATTCATAAAAATGTAATTTCCGGTTTTTAAAATTATTAAATGTGTTATCTCCTACTTTCAAAATTAAACATCTGATAACAAAACGTCGCCTTCAGCTTCCAAAATTAGTTAAATAGCACCTTCAATTCTCAAAACTTGTTACCTTTATTTTTATTGTTACAAAAATTATTAAGAAACGTCGCCTTCGTCTCTGAAAACTGATAAAGTATCGCTCTTGATTTATAAAACTAATAAATTTTAGTTGCAGATTTTAAAACAATTAATAAACTATAGGCTCCGGCTCTTAAAATTGAAAAACAATGTTTTTTTTATATTTTAGTCGTAGTGTAATTTTAAATTAGTAAAATTTTATTCCTTTAAGCCCTAAAAATCATAAAACAATTTCTTTGTTTTTATTAATTTAAAAATTGATATAAAGTATTTTTGCGGCTCGAAAATAAGTGTAATTTCGCCTACGAGTTTTAAAATTAATAAAATCCCGAAAGTAGCAAAAAAAAGCATTTTTGTCGTTATTACTTGAAGAAAATGTACCATCGGTTTCCAAAAATGCTTATATATAACCTTCAGTTTATAAAATTAGTAAAATGTCATCTCCGGTTGACAAAATTAGGAAAAAAAGTCATCATTGTCTTCATTGTTACAAAATTGAATATAAAATGTGGCCTTCGTCTCCAGAAATTGGTAAAGTATTTCTCCCGACTTCCAAAACTAGTAAAAATTTTAATTGCCGTTTTTAAAATCCCAAAATTATAGAAAATAACAGCCTTGTCTTTACTGTTATAAACATTACTAAAAAGTGTCGCCTTCTTGAAATTAATTATGATATTTCTGGACTTTACAATTAGTAAAATTGTACTCTCGGCTTAAAAGTCGTGAAATGTTACCTTCGGCTCCAAGTGTCTCCCTGGTTTTCAAAACTAGTAAATATATTGGTTCTGGTTTCTAAAGTTAATTTCTATAGCATGCAGCCTCTGGCTTGGCTCCAAAATTATAAAAACTGATATTTCTTATTAAAACAATTAGCTAAACAAAGGCAAAAAGCTTTACAAAACCTAAAAAAATATTAAAATAAATACGATTTAAACGTCTCCTAATACAATTCTGAATTATATAATTATTAGTAAAACGCCTCTGGCTTCCAATATTGGAAAAATACACATATAACCCTTGTCTTTATTAATTTAAAACGTGATCCAAAATGTCGCTTTTACGGTTTCCAAAATTGTTGTAATATTGCCTCTTGCTTTCAAAATTAGTAAAATCTTGTTTTTGACTTCCAAAACTAGTAAAATTACAATGGTTTTTTCGCCTTTCTTCAGTTGATTTCAAAATTGCAATGAAATTTCGCAGTTTTCTAAGTTCAAAAATTAACAAAATTACGACTTCGAATTTCATAATTAAAAAAATCTTGTCTGGGCTCATAATAATGGAAAAACATGGCATTCGCGTCCCTTGTTTTTGTTAATTTAAAGCTGATGAAAAATATTGTCTACGGTTTCTAAAATTACAAAAGCTTTGTTACCTTTCTTTTATTATTTATTTTTTTAATTTTTTTTTAAAGGTAGCCCGTTAGAGACGTTGACTTATTGTTAGAGAGGTTAAGACGTGTCGGTGTCGGCTAGCAGTGGTCGTTAGGTTATGTCAGAGACTGTAGATGCGACCTGAAATCTGTGGCAGTTAGGTGAACCATTACTATTATAATATTTTAAATAATTCAAAAATTGCAAAGAAATATCTCTGCTGACTTCAAAAATTAGTAAAATTACGTCTTCGCATTTCATAATTAGAAAAAACATGCCACTATTATTTTGGTTAATTTAATTGTTAAAACAACTAATTTAAAATAAGTAAAATATGGGTTCTGTTTTCCAAAATATGTCTTCGATATCCCAATATTAAAAGTTGTGGTACCTTTCTCTATTTAATTTTTAAATTTACTAAGAAGTGTTGCTGCTGAGATCAATAATTAGTAAAATAATTACGTCTTCAGATTTTATAATTAGTAAAATATTATCTCCGACTCCAAATAATAGAAAAAGGTGGCATCTTTGCCGTTATTAATTTAAAACTTGATTAGAAATGTCGTCTTCGGTTTTCGGAATTATTATAATATTTCTTCGGCCTTTCAAAATTAGTAAAATCTTGTTCCTGACTTCCAAAATATGTAGTAAAATATCGTCTCAGACTTCCAAAGTTACAAAAGCTTTGGCATCTTTATACATATAATTAATTAAAAATTTGTTAAAAAATTATTACCACTGCTTTTAAAAATTGGTAAAATTACGTCTTCGGATTTAATAATTTGTAAAATGTCACCTTCGGCTCTCAATGTTGAGAAAAATTGTCTCCCCTGTTTTTATTAATTTAAAAGTTTCATAAGAAATATGTTTTGAGCTTCAACATTTAATAAAACATCGTCTCTGCCTTTTAAAGGTACTAAAATAAGTAAAATGTAAGTTCTGGTTTCCAAAATTAGTAAAATGTTGGCTCTGGATTCTAAAATTACAAGAACTTTGTTACCTCTTTTTTTATTTATTTAAAAACGCTACTAAATATTGTCGCTTATTTCAAAAATTAGTAAAATTTTATTATCGGAGCCAGCAAGACTCTGGTCCTACACTCTCTACATTATTGGATTTTATAGTTAGTACAGGGAAAATGTTGCCTTTGGCTTTAAATTCTGGTGCTTTTAAAATAAAAATAAAAATCAAATAAGAGTGATGAACTGGTAAGAGTATATCAGAAATTATTGAAAAGGAAATATAGGCTGTTTTGATTCATTTAAAAGTTTTAAAACCATCTACAACTTGGTCAAAATATTTGGTGCTAAAAGCAGAGTTAAACGTAAAAAATATTCAATTGTTTCAATTTTATTACGTAACTATTTATGTAATAAGTGCTATATACAAAAAATAATGCTAAAATTAATCTAATATATGACATATTGTAATGAAATGTAAAAAAAATTAGAAGTCAAAGCATAGATTGATATAACAATTATAGATATTACGTATTTTACTTTATTTACATTTAGAACATTTTTTCTGTTAAAAATACTAACAAATAAGAGTAAAAAAAATTGACCTAACCTGACCTGACCTGACCTGACCGTACCAACGTTGTAAAATTAAATGCTGATATTGATAATTGTCATAGTTACCATGATATATGTAAAAAGATGATGTGTTTTTATAAAATATTTCGGAAAAATACTAGAAACAAGCTGTTTGCTAATCTAATTAATAAAAGCTGTCGAAAAATGTAAATTTTCTGTTATGTCACTGCCGATATTGTCTTATTCATCAGTTCGTTGTCACTTCTTGACCCACAAACTCCTAAAATTTGGCAACAGAGTTATGTAAGATTATTGCTCTTTCCTTTTGGATCATATCATAACCCGCCTCCTGATCAGCAGCACCCAACATATGGTCCATACAATGACGCAATTGTCATGACAATCCAGTAAAACCTTGCTTTCTGGTTCATCGACAATTGGCATCGAGCCGAGATCTCTCAAGATTTCATTGGTCAGTGACTTGTCGATTAGCCAACCGCTACCAAACGACCTTGCTCTCTCTTTTTGCAGGATCTGGTCTTAGCAGGAATGAAATCCCGATAAATGTCCTAAAAATAAAGCCTAATCGCGTTATCAGCGTGAATCAACAAAGTGATAAGCCTACTACGCATTTTTCCCAAGTAATTTATCTTAATAGTCGGTTAAAAAACGTCTTTGTTTCGTCGAATTGTACCAACAATGGGGTATTCACGTGTGGGAAGTTTAATTGAAGGAATTTTTTCCCATGGTTGCGGAGATAAGGCGGATTCGATCAGGGAATTTTACGCTGATATTGGACGACCTTTGTGATTTGTCGTCGTGTTTGTTCGAATTCGACGACCTTTACACTTCGAACGACGAGAAGTGATACCAAATGGGTGGCCATGAAAAATTGGCGCAGTGTGAAGACGGCTTACGCGTCGATCACTATACTTTGCAAAAATTGGTACAGGTGTGCAAGGTTATTAGTTATGCCGGATGGGAGAACCTGTTTCATTTTTACGCTACAATGCACACTAGTGCTACCAACATGCAAAAACTAAACTTTATATACCGATACAAATTTTATTATATACAGATATTTTGGTTTTGGGAGACATAAATGGTGATTTTTGGTTGAAAGAAGGAAGCTATCAATCCACTACAAGTTAAATGACTTTAAATTATTGTAAATCAGGTCTATCAAGGTCGTAACCATGAATAAACCATCATTTTCCTTTTAAACCGGACCCACACCTTCCATCTTTAAATACTGTTGTCTCCAACTAGAATTATTTTTTTACATTTTTGATAAAGCAATTTTTTCGAACACAAATAATTTGATGATGGTGCTAAAAAGTCCAAATTAAGCAAAATATTTTTTTACAGGTATTTTTTAAATCTTTGTTGAAACATGTTTTTAATTTTGCTTTAGTTTTTGTAACTTCTATCATTTTTTTGATGTTTTTTTTAGGTTGGTATGAATGTAGTAGTAGCAGAGATAAATAAATGGCCTTGACTACAATCAATATTCTATACAAAACTGCATCTACTATACTAACAAGTCTCATTGTCTCAATATGTTAGAGGCGTTTCATTATCATCATTACAGTGCCTATAGAAATAGTCACAACCCACGTGACCAATTTACTTAAAAAATCTGATCACACATTTAGTATTATTTGACAAAAATGTTGCTAAAGGACTACTTTGTCCATTTTTTGCTTTGATTTTCTTAAAAAATGTGATACTCAACCCTTTTATTACAATTTGTATTTAGTCACGTGGCTTGAGGTTATTTCTGAAGGCACGGTACTTCAGAGAAAACAGAGATTTACAATAATTAAATATATCGAGTGATTAATAAAATATCTCTTCAGAGTCGGAGTAATAAGCCGGCAAAAGTTTTAATGATGTGAATATTAAAGTTTGTTTATAAATGCTTGAATTTTATGGTGCAATAGAGGCAGTTAAATGGGCCTTTAGAGATAAAGAAACCCCAATCCTTTAAGGTTGTTTTAACGGTCTAGCTGGTTTCTTCGGTGATAATAACGCACACTGCCCCTTACAATAACACTTATTAAATCTCTTATAAACTAGTTTGAAAGTCAAAACTATAAAATTAAAGCATTTCTAAACAAATTAGAGGACAATACGTAATAGAAATATTGTCCAACAAAAAAAAATTATGTTATATTTCGTTGAGAGTTTACAAGTTATTAAAAGGCAAAAAATAACAAATTTTTCTAATGGCAACCCCCCATTTTTTATTTATGAAATTTAATACGTTTAATTTGTAAACTTAATAATCCCTCCACCCAACAAATTTCAAAATTTGATATGAGCAACAGTTTACACTAGTTTTGCACTTTATTGCACCACAGTTTAGATATTTTGCACCCCATTCACTAGAAATTAAAAAGCAATTGTTCTTGGAATGGGGAGGAGCTATTGCAGTAACAGAACCCTGTCAATATAGCTTTGGATTGAACCGTTTTTATAAAATAAACTGTATCACTCAGAATTGCACTCTATTGCGCCATATTTAATGCTCATATCAAATTTTAGGAAAAATAGCTGAGGCAGGCTTATCAGTATATTATATCTAAATTTTTCCTCTCTCTAATTAAAATTAAGAAATAACAGTAGTAATTATGAACAATTAGATATTGATAATAAAAGCTAAAAAAGTAATTCAACTTTTTTGTAAAATAAATATTTTTAATATTTTGTCCAATGTCTTGTGATTCATAAGTCGGCCTGTTTCCAATGTTCTAACGTTTTTTATCCAGATTTTCATTAATTTCCAGAAGTTTTAGAATGTCTCCTTTAAAAGCATTTTGCAAACTTTCGATTTATTACAAAATATACTCTTGTCTGTCTAATCTCCCTAGAAACTTCTTTTATTTTTTTCTTTTCTTCCACTCGTCATTCTATGTTTTCTGTTTCTTCCTGAGTCTTTTTTATTCTTCCAAATATTTTTTTTAGACATAATATTTCTTCTTCTTTCCTTTTCAAGCTCCTTTAGAACGCTCTATTGGTCTTTTAATTTTTTTTTACAGTTTTTTAAATTCTTTTAAAATTATTTTTAGTTCTTTTAGGATCATTTTTTGTTTTTCTAGACTTTTAGAGTTGCCCTTTGCTTTATTTTCTCTTAATTTCTTTGCTTTTTCAAGCTCTCTCAGAAACTTTCTTTGTTGTTCTTAAATTTTTTTTTTATTTTTTTATAGCAAATATCTTCTAATTTCCTCTGGAATTTTTTGTTGCTTTTCTTCCAAACATTGTTTTTCAAGTTTCTCTAAAATTTTTATTTGTTTTTCCAGAATTCTTTGCTTGTATACTTAATATGTCTCGTTCTTCTTTCCTTTCAAGCTCTTTTAGAACAATTCATACTATTCCCAAATTTTTCTTTGCATATCATTCACTTCCAATTATTTTTTAGATTCTCCTAGAATCATCTTTTGTTCTTCTAGACTTCCAGAGTCTTCCTTAGCTCTACTTTCTCTTTATTTCGTCATTTTCAAGCTCTTCTAGAAACTGTGTTTGTTACTTTTAAATTTTCTTTTGATCTTTTTTCCATCCAATATGTTTCAACTTCTCCTGGAATTTTTAGTTGCTTTTTTTTATTAATTGTCGTTTCTAAAAAAAAATTGTTTCCAGTCATTGTTTTTCAAGCTGTTCTAGAATCTTTTTTTGCTCTTCAGAATCGTTTTCTTATAGACATAATATTTTTTGTTTTTCTTTCCTTTTCACTCGTCGTTTTTCAAACTTTTTGAGAACCTTTTCTTGCTTTTCTAAAAAATTTTTTTGCACATCATTTTTTTCCTGTTACTTTTCACGTTCTTCTAGAATTATCTTTTGTTATTCTAGACTTCTAGAGTCCCCCTTAGCTCTACTTTCTCTTCATTTCGTCGTTTTTTAAGCTCTCCTAGAAACTGTCTTTCTTACTCTTAAATTTTCCTTTGATTTTTTTTTAACCAATATGTTTCAACTTCTTCTAAAATATTTTGTTGCTTTTTTTCTATTAATCGTCGTTTCTATTTTTTTTCCAGTTACTGTTTTTTAAGCTGTTTTAGAAAATTTTCTTTTATTCTTTTAGAATCCTTTTCTTTTAGACGTAATAGTTTTGTTCTTCTTTCCTTTCCAGTCGTCGTTTTGCAAATTTTTGAAAACTTCTTCTTGCTTCTCTAAAATTTTTCTTTGTACATCTTTTTTTTTTCAATTACTTTTACGTTTTTCTAGAATTATCTTTTGTTCTTCTAGACTTCTAGAGTTTTTCTTAGCTCTACTTTCACTTTATTTCGTCGTTTTTAAGCTCTTCTAGAACCTTTCTTTGTTGCTCTGAAAGTTTTCGTTGATCTTTTTTTTTTTAGAGAATATCTTTCAATTTTCTATGGTATTTTTTGTTACTTCAGCAATCGTCGTTTTTTAAAAGAATTCTTTTTCTTCTAAACATAGTTTTTTAAGCTTTCCTACAATTTTTTTTTGTTCTTCTTTTATGAATTCACAAATGTCGCGTCATTTTGGAAGTTCTCCCAGAATCTTTCTACAGTTTTTAGTTCTTCTTTTTCTGTAACAACCTCTCCTAGAATCTTCTTTTTTTTATTAAATTTTTTTGATACTTTCAAACGACATTTTTCAGCCTACTTTAGAACCTTCATTATATCTTTTTTAATTCTTCTTTTTATTCCAACCGACGTCTTTCGATTATCGTTCTTTTAATCGAGATTCGTTCTTCTCAAATAAATTTTTATTGGCCACACCTTATTAATAATAATAATAAATTTATTCAAATATATATACATATACACATACATACTGAATAAATATTATATTTAATATAATTTAATAATTTAATTTAATATTACTAAATAAATTAATTAATGGTTGATATGGAATTTATCGTTTTGATTAACCGAGATGTTAATAATATCAACGTTTACATAAAATTAGATTTTTTTCTTTTGAAGAGAGATAGAGAGGTTCAAGAAATATATATAAAAGTTATTATAGACTATAATTTTTCCATTAAAATCGTTTCAAAACGAATAAAAAAAATACTATCATCTACAAGATTTTTAATATATTATAAAAAGAAATTAGTACAAAACATATTAAAAAAATATTTTAAGTTTAAAATTTTTGCAGCCTTGGCTTTATTTGAAAACGGGTCTCTGATTAGTCAGGGGTTAAAAAAAATTAAGAAAAAAGTTTTAGAAAAATAAATATTATTTAAAAAAGTCTGCCATGCAATGTATTTATCTCTTTTAATTTAGGCATTAGCGATAAAAAAAGTTAAAAAAAAAACATCGTTTATAAATATATTGCCCCGCAGGCTTTTTTTCATACAAAACACATTGCATTGTTAGGCAGCTTATCTTCCTACTGGAATATAGTTACTTAGGTAATATGTGTGGAAGACTCCTTTCTATATTTTATTACGGGGTTATAGGTGCTATAACTGATAAATCTCTAACACAAAAATTACCCTCCAAGGTACCTGAATCAAGCAATACAGAGCGCAAACGACGCAACTTTCTTGTTTTGACATTATTTACAATTTTGCATAAATTCATCGTACAAAAGTTTTAATATCAAAAAAAAATATATAAAAGAAACAAAAAGAGAGGTAAAAACAGTAACAAAATAGAATGATCAAAAAATAATTCAAATTGCTGTTTAACTTGGGACAGCCTTCTAATGATTCAACTAAAAGAAAAGTTTTTTCATGAAATCTTCTTTTTTAGAAAACATTGATTTAAAATAAAAAAGAGACATTTTAATTGTCAATTTTGGGCATAATTTAAAACTTATCAAATTAACAGTTTATAAAAATGATGAATCTCTTTAATTTTCTTCGTTGAAACATAATACTCCAATTTTCCAGTCGACAGACCCATCAAAACCCGACCACTTCGCCATTAGAGAAACCTCTTGAATCGCACTTTCTTCGAAGAAAGTTTCCGCGAGTGTAAAAAACCATCGCGTTGTCCACTTAACCCATAAAATCACCATCACATATATTGCAATTGCGCAAGAGGATGAGAATTCGTTTGTTTCGGGTGAGTCAATGACACGTGCATGGACAGATGGGCCATGACGTCATCGAGGGTTCGGGATGATTTCATTTTATATACCTGACAAGCTTCAACGCTTAAAAATTTCTGAATCACTTAAGTCGGAAAATTCAACAAAATCCCGTTTTTACAAGGACGATAACGACTTCCGGAAGACAAACGTGACGTCAGGAGGTGAAAGTTGGTTGGAGACTCAAAGTTCTAGTTTTAGAGAGATACGGACGTTATGTAAAGTTCTAAACACAAATCAAAATTGTGTGAATCAAGCTTTTGTTAGGCAAATAAGGCATGCCACGCTGAATGGCAAGTGCATCTTTTGCAGCGTGGTGTCTGTGGTCGCGCCTAACCCAGTCCTGACCTGTCCCAAGCGGGCCCCTTTTAGCATACCCAAAAAAACTCGTTAATCCTGCAACCGGTCAAAGCGTTTTTTCCTACTGATAACAGTTTATGATTCATTTGGATTTAAGTAGAAGGCCGCCTCAAGATTATACTTAATTATAAAACAAAGTCATGATGCAATAACTTGTTAATTGACGAAAGACAGGTAATGGACTCTTGCAGTTTGCATTGGGAAAGAGCTTGCGCAGTGAACCTTGTCCTGTTTTCAATAATTGCAAAATTTTTCGAAAAATGACGCGGAAACGGCCGGTTGTGACGTCACAACGACGACATTCAGTTGGCAATGATATGTTTTTCGAAGTTGGCATTGATACAACAATGCACACGTACACCTGCGCGGGTTACTCACAGGAGATATTTCGGGAAGGGTTAATGGAATGTTAGACTATTTTCGGACAGACTGTGTACAGTGATAAATATTTTCAACACGTTATTTGCTGATCCTAGAAATATAAAAAGTTGATAAACAAAAACAAAACGGAACTTGTAAAAAGATCAAGGACGTGCCCAGGATTTATTTTCAGGAAGGGCTAAAGTTTTCAATTTTTTACAGTGGTACTATAGTCATTCTTTCACTCTTGTCTACGCGCTTTAGCTTTGCTTTACATCCGGCTCAACGGACCGTATGTACAATTTTTAGTTTAATTGGGGAGCCGAAGGCGACAATTATTATAAAAATTATTGTTTCTGCAATGTTTCTAAAGAAACAACTAAAAACTGTCGCCTCTGGTTTAAGAATCTGAAGCGCGAATTATTGTAAATTGGACCTATTATACCCAAACCTTTTTTTCTACATTTGACTTAAAAAACTTTATCATTTTTAAACGTAATTAAATAAATAATAATTAAATTGGAATGTTTATAGGAGAAAAACAGAAAAAAACTGTCGCATGTAGCTCCAAAATTATATTAAAATCTTTAACATACATTTCGGAGAGTCGAAAATCTATATCTAGATTTCTTCCTATATCCGGCTCAAAGTATCATTTTTTTTTAAATTTGGGTGTCGAAGTAGACAATTAATTATTAAACATTTATAGAATATTTATTGAAAAAGTAGTAAAAATCCACTTTCAAAATTTTAATAAAATCTTTAAAATAAATTTTTGGGAGTCGAAACGCAAACAGAAACGAAATATTGTCACTGCCCCTTCTAACCTACGATTTGTTCATTTATTCTTCTAAATGTGGACGTCAAAGACAAAACAAATCAAATTAGAAAACATTTATGGAATGTTTATTAAAAAAAACTGTCGTCTTCGGCTCCAAAATTCTAGCAAGACATTTAAAATAAATTTTTGAGAGTCAAAAACAAGAACTGTTGTAAATTTTCCCTTTTATCCTCATACTTCCCTCTTGATCCGACTCGAAGATCTACGAATTTTTCAAATACAATTTGAGAATCCAAGACAATAAATAAAAAAAAAAGTGTGCAATGCTTATAAAACCGTCGCTTTCGGCTCCAAAATTTTTTCAAAAAATTCAAAAACTCGCATTTTTGCGAGTCGGTAACGAGAACTATTGAGAATTTCTCTTCATATAATGTAACAAACTACTCTGGAAGGTACAAAGCTTTGCGAGTTTTCAGAAATATGACGTCACTGCATACAGTGACTCACTTTATAGCGCGTCTTTCTGAGAAGTATTAGTCACAGCAATTGACTGCATTCGAGAATTCTTACTCACTGGTCTAGATCAGTGGAGAATTGCAAGAAGCCGGTGTGACTGTATATAAAACAACGCTGAAAAGGCCTCAAGCCTCAGCACCGCACATGTAACAATAAAAAAATCTTGTAAATTAGTTTTAAGCACAATTTAAAATAGTTTGAAAAAATAAAAGATTTTTGTCTGTATAAAAAGCAAGAAGAGAGCAATTGATTTATTTATTTATGGAGTTATTGTGGTGTTGTTCGTGTAAATAGTTCGTTGTAAAATAAATTATTTGTTACAAATGAAACTCTTTAAATTACAGGAACGCTAAATTTGAGGATCGTTACAATACACTAATCTAATTACAAGACGTCTTCTTTACATCCCGCTCAAAGAACTATAAATTTTTAATACGATTTGGGTGGCAAAAAAATGTTTATAAAAGAAAATAACTAAAAAATTCAAGTAGCGCGTTTTAAAAGCAGATCTCCCGCTAACATTTGGAAAAGAGACTTTGAGTTGGCAACCCTGTTAGGCGCGGTGATTACTGTGACATTCGAACGGTGATGATTTTTGAATTGTATACTCTTGAAATAGTGATTTTGTTCAATTTAAACCTACAAATGGCAAAATATAGTGAGACTAAATATTTAAAAAAACCTTTGTTCTTGTGATAATTGGATAATCCAAAAAGATAAGATAAAATAAATTTAGATTTGTTATTTTGTTCATAGTTTCATTCAATGATTTACTTTGTTGATAGCTTAAATTACATCAGTTTGTGAAATCGAGTTTTCGATAAGTTGTACTATTAGATTTATAAATTAAATTTGAAGCTAAACTATTTGATGAAATTAATATTTTGGCTTCAGTTTTGTTTCTGAATTATGTGTCCAGATTTTATCAGATATTTATAGTTTGGCTGACTTGTTTGATAGACGCCAATTATGATGAAAAAAAATTTCTGAAGTTTTTATTTTAAAAAAATAGAAAAAAACCGTGGCCTCCGGCTACAAAATTCTTGAAAAATTATGAAATATGTATTTAAGTACAATTTGGGAAACGAATATGGCAATTATGTAAAAAATATATTTCTGCAATACTTATAAAAAAAATTAAACAGTCGCGTTCGCATTCAATAGTTTTAAAAAACTAGTTTCGGAATAGTTATTTACCTAACGTGTTCGGGAAGATAAATGTCCCGCATGAGCACTTTGTTTTCGTGCTGCCATTAGTGCGAATGAGGGAAATTTCTTCCCGAAATAGGTACTACATTATTTGTAATGAATAAATCAAACATTAAAAAAAACCTAAACTAAGTTTGTCGAAAATTTTGTTATTAATTAATGGGTTGGTAAGAAGGATTAGAAAATTCTGTGAACAGAAGTCCAACCCAAAATTGTTGCTTTACCATTACCGACTAATGACTTAAGCAAATTTAAAATGTTTTCTTGTGGGAAATAAAAAACACCCCGGTGCGGGAAAGCAGTCTTTTCATGCGTCGAGGATCACCGAAAAATAGCTACTCACACTTCATGAGTACAAAAAGTTAATTTTGTGACTTTTATTGAAAAAAGTAAAATTTTACATGCTATAATAGACGTATTAGAGCACTAATGCTCCAATGGCTATTACATAACGCAAATGAGTTTTATAATAGGTTTGTTAGGAACTCGAATTGAATTGTCAGATTGTTTAATATCCGGCGTGAAAGAACCACAATTTCTTTTAATATAATTTGAGAGAATTGTAGAAAAATTGTTTTTCCAATTATTATTTAAACCAATGTTTAAATAATAATAATAGAAAGAGTCGCCTTCAGCCTCAAAATTATGTTAAAAATCTGGGAATTACAAGCGAGACTACTGTAAATTGTCTCTTTTATACTCAGACTGTCCGGCTCGAAGGACCACAAAATTTTTAAAACAATTTGGGCTGCAGAAGGCGACAATTTTCTAAAACAATACTGTTTCTGGGCTATTCATAAAAATAGCCTCATGACCTTCACTGGATACGCACTTATAAAAGTTCAAAGAGATCTTCACCACAAATCTAGTATCAACAAACATGGGGATTCCTAATTGTTTTGTGAATAAGACATTGTTTACTTGATTTTAGTAACAAACTGGGTTTTCACCTGCGTAATTGTTTCACTTTTTATGTTTCTGAAGGATTTAACAATTACATGTAAATGCAAATTTATTCAATTTATGTTTGTTTTAGCTTTTGTTGCTTTACTGAAAATTTCCATTTCCTATCATACTGATATTGTTTAATTGTTACTTTATCTGAAATTGTGTAACTTTTACAATCTACATTTTATAACTTTTTGCTAGCAAATTTTCAAAAATCCCATTTTTGACATTTGTTATGAATCATGTGATGTAAAGTTCATTCGCTTCTATAGAAACAAATGAATCAACAAGAAATGAAGTTATTAATCCATCAGTGTTGCCACACCCCAATGACCATTCAAAACTCTTAATCCGTGATTGTTTTATCTGGGATAGATAAGCTCGTGACGTTACAATGCCAGAAATTAGAGCCTTCTATCATGGCCAAAGCAACTTCTTTATCAACATAGCGTAGGTTTTTTCAATTGTTTTTAGCCTACTGTATACAACGCAATATGTCAGGGTCGTGCAAATTTCGGTCAATCCACCTAGAATATAATTCTATCAAGAATTTTCGAGCGAATGCATAGAAGGCTGTAGGCAAGATATAAATAAAACTGACAGCTGCAACCTTATAAGGCAGACCAGTCCGCTTTCACCGCTTCAACTAAACAATTTACTCGTGTTTTAGAGTATTGTTTTGTACATGAACGACTCGTCGCGATGTCGGCGTCGGGGGCACACTTTATTTACCAAGCCGCCTCTGATCGCCGTCTGCATTTCTTTGGAGTGAGCTCACTCAAGGTAAACGAGTTGCTTGATAAATACGCTCGCACACTTGATTCGGAATAACAAATACCAGTGCATCCACATTTCAGTAATTAAAGGTGGCAGGCCTGTCGTGTGATTCCCTGATATTTGACAGGTGTGATGTGAAGGCCGTTAAATTTGATTTTTGATCAGCTCAAGGTTTCGTAACGGTTTCTTTGCAGTTATACAACGGCGAACATGAATGAGGAGAAAGTCAGCGTAGGCGTCGCGACGCCTCTACAAACACACCCGGAATTTTTGGGAAAAACCCTCGGGATTCCGACGTGTCTGACCTCGCCAACAATGACGCGGTTTCACCTTTGCGTACTAAAAGGGATTTTTTGACGTCAGCGACTTTCTCTGACGGCCTACTTGATCACGCAAAAAAACGTTTTCGAATAGAGGAAAGGGTTTCGAAGACCGGAAATGCTCGAGACTCATTTACATGGTGTCTCTCTCTGATACAAGAGAGGGAGTGATGACCTCTTTGTCTGAGTAGGTGGAAGACGCCATTTAGGGACTTCTTGAATGACAACGGAAGGTCAAAAATCACTCACGTGATCTCAGGGAAATTCAAATTTAGATTGATAAACTTTAATTTGTCAAATTGTTTTGACTAGTCCTTGTTTATGGGTTTTTGTCATTTGCGTGATTATCTATGACGCGTATGCAGTGAACCACGGTGGAGATAAACTGGTAGTCTATGGTAGAATCAAGGTGCGAATCAACGACCTAGTGACATCGATGCAGAAACCAAAATCTGGTCTGCCAAAATCCGCCATTTTGTGGAATCTGGAGCGTTGAAGCTTCCGTTTAACAGTATCCTCAACAATAATAGATTTGTTGCAATTAACGGGACTTCTAATGGTCTCCATACAGATGCGATGGCCGCGAGGTCAACCGTAACGCGACCGCAGAAATGAACTTATTCGAAATGTTGGTAATTTATTAACAGGTCGATCGATATATGGCCCACTTCCATTATTTATTAGACGCCATCGATCGTCTAAAACATTTCTACAAATTTCTACCAAAATTAATCCTCATCTCTTATAAACCGGAAACAGCTGCGTTCTTCAAAACAATGCACTCCTTTGAACCAGTGCGTTATAAAATATTACACCCCAGACAAGTAGCCCTAGAAAAATAGCTTCATTTTTTGGTTAATTGAATAATAAATAGTATCACGATATTAACACATGTTGAGATTAATTGTGAAATATTATGATTTCGACCAAATGGCTACCGCGGCAACATCTCGGAGGACAATTAACGTCAGCAAAAACGACAAAGAAAACATTGGTTTTCTGGCGATTTGACGCCATGCGATTGTATCCTCCTACTTTCTAGGGTTTTGTACTTATAGACCAAAGTCTATGCTAAGACATCAGTCACATCAGAAACAGTCCTGAACAGAGATAAAATAGAAAAATATAGAAAAATAGAAAATATTATTAAAATTATTGGGTAACATAGGTCGAATGAGTCAGTTCTCTTTTCAATGCAACTTAGTTTTATAATATTTATATTTTGAAAAATTTAAAAAACGCTTTTAAAAATGAAGATGTTCCGCACCGAAAAATATAATTATGATAGAACTATTATAAATCAAGATCTATAATCAGGATTGTTTGGACCCCCATAACTTCAACATTAGGCATTATTTCGGCCCATTGCAGTTTATAAAGTCAGCCCACTTAATTCCGCCCGGACTGTACCAAAGCTACGAATTGACTAGATGGTTGGTTTACAATTAGGCCAATGGTAAAACACCGTACATTTTGCAGGCGAGGTGTACGCAACGTTTTTTGTGCAAATAAATAAATGAATAAAAAAAAATCAAAAAAAGTTGAATAAGGGAAAAAATTACTAATGATTACGCCCAAAAATAGTTATTTAGGTTTTAGAGGCTGAAGTTGTAAAGACGACAAATTGACAAAAAACACGAGGGCCTTCGACCTGAAAGTGGTCCGTGGCTACAGTAAGGTGAGCCAAAAAAATCGATTATTTTTTTTAACTTCCGACACTGAAATATTGGTTCCTAGGCACTTTTAAAAAATGCTTTTTCAACATGAGCTCTTAATTTTAATAGGAAAGACTCTCTCATCGCAGTTTTTTATTTTTTTTCAGTTCCATATGGAATAATCCATATCTCGTTATTGCTTAATTGTACAGAAAATTTGTATTTACATTTTTTGTAGGAAATTAAGCGTTCTACAAAAAGTTATCTTACAATTTTTTTTATATCTTTTACCATTTAGAAGATATCGGAGGTCAAAGTTTGAAGAATTTAACAAAAATTTCTTTTCTACTTCTAAATTTTATAACTCAGAGATAAATAAATATTATAAAATGCACAACATATGGCCTTGTAGAAAATTAAACGCTCTATAAAAAAGGTCTCTTGTGGTTAATTGATTATTCTAACCATTTAGAAGATATTCGCATTTCAAAAACCAAAATATGATACTAAATCCGCAATTTTTTTTAAATGATTGAAGTAATCGAATAACCTTAAACGACTTTTTTTGAAGAGCAATTTCCTACAAAATCGTATGTTGCGCACTTTATAATATTTATTTATCTACGAGTTATAAAATTTAGAAGTGAAAAAGAAATTTTTGCTAAATTCTGCAAACTTTGACCTCTGATATCATCTAAACGGTAAGAGTTATAAAAAAATTGTAAGATATCTTTTTTAGAGAGTTAAATTTCCTACAAAAAAATGTAAATAAACTTTTTCTGTTTAGTAGTGACGACATATAGATTTTGCCATATGGAATTAAAAAAAAATGGAAAACTGCGATGAGAGAGTCTTTCCTATTAAAATTAAGAGCTCATCTTGAAAAAGCATTTTTAGAAGTGCCAAGGAACCAATATTTCTGTGTCGGAAATTAAAAAAAATGCTGATTTTTTTGGCCCACCTTAGGTTACAGACATTAAATAGAAATAGGCCGATTTTAAGTTTCAGTTCGTTCTGATTGTTTGGGATAGAATATGGGGGGATTAGCTCCTGTGTTCTGCAGTTGTTATGTAAATTGGAAATTTGAAATCTTTTATAAACTTTATTTATAATCTACAACGCATTTAAGAAAATATTTTGATTATACAGAATGTCCCAAAAAAAAGTGACGTCACAATGATATATTTTAAATTTTTTAAATAGCATGCTATAATTTTTTGTGCCTATTAGAAAGCTTTTTTAGTTGCTTTCACGCCTCCAAAAGTATTCTTAAACCGGTTCAAATTTTATTTCGAAAAAATGAAATATTTCGTTTTTCTTTTCTTTTTTTTTAATTTTTTTCAAGCGCTTTAAAAAAAATAAATGTGTACAACTAAAAAGCATCGTAATCGACCCAAAACATAATAGCATGATATTAAAAAAAAAACATTATGTCACCCTCTTTGAGACATTTTGTATAATCAAAAATATTTTCCTAAAATGCGTGGATCATAAATAAATTTTACAAAATATTAAAATTCTAACCAAAGTACTAACTGATCTAAAGAAGACGGGATCTGAGCTCAACCATCTCGTATATTTATTTGTGATAAAAGGTAGAAAACAATTTAAAAATAGATGAAATACAAAAAAGCTATCAGTAAAACCTTCTACCGCGTGCCAATAAAGTGTTTTGGTTAAATTGTTTTATTTATTAAAAAAAAAATAATAAAAAAATTAGATTATTATAAATAAGCGGCCGTTATGGTAAAATCTAAAACAGAAAATGTAGAAATTTTCCCGTCACAAACGTGATCAAAGTGGTGAAATATAGAAAATGAAAATTTTTAATTTTCAAACGAATAAAAATACAGTTCTTTGAAGATTCATAATATTTATATTTGAAAAAATGACAAAAACTCTACTGAAACATATTTTCCAAAAATATTAAAAGCTTTAAATTTGTATTGTTGTATCAAGGAATATACGGCAGAGGGAGAGAGATACGAGAGAAACTAAGAATACAGACGACAAATAACTCGATATTTAAATGCAAACCGGTTTCATCATATTTGAATCATCGCTGGTTTACTGTACCGTCCTTGATACATTACAGATATTTCGCAGGATTGGCTTTAAAAATATTTATTTGAAAAAAAATGGTCATTTTTTATAGAACAGAGCCAAGAAACGCAAAATGCACGCACAACAACTAGATACCACCAAAATAAACACAATAAACACAAAAATTACATTCAACTGGAGAACACTACCGTCACCGTTACCAGTATAAGCGAATTAAAGCTTAAACTTGAAGCCAACCATGTTCAACGGCACAGCTGCACTTCTGTAATCAATCAGTAACGAAATGTTAGCATTATTTGTCAAGTTGGACAATAATTAGTTATTTTACGCTTTATTACATCGAAAACAAAGCTGGTCGACTGTATTAAGAACAATGTAATGACTGTTTACATAGTTTTTACGACTATTTTATTTTTACGACTGAATTAGCGTGTCCTGTATCTCTTGATGCAAGAATATAGTGCTGGCTTTATTTTAAAACGGTGCGCAAACGGTCAAAACTACAAAAATGTTTGAGGAAAATGTTGTAGAAAATTTTATAGTGTGGAAACTACTTATGGACTAAATTCAGTAATTTCAAAACGGAATAACATTTGCTGAAAACGCTGAAACAGGTCAATTTTTTTCTCATAATGCTTATTTTAGGTTGCTTCACAGCTTCATGACGTCATTTATTTCTGAGCTACGCTTTATCACTTTTGTGACCACGTTTGTGACGTTACAGTGAATTCGTGAATTCGAGTTTGTATTAGGCTTTTTTAACAACAAAAAGTAAAAAAATGGTTATTTTTAACTCGTCTAGTCGCAACGGCCTTAAAAAAGGTTAGGGGCTCTAACCAAAAAAACGTATTTTGTGGCCGTAAAACAAGTTTTTTGGACATTTTTGAGTATCATTTGCGACGTTTACTTTCTTTGGATTTCTTTGTACATTTTTTCAAAATATCAAAAAGCCATAATGAATGACGTCATTGGCCAGTACACCATTTTACATATATTATTTATTATTATTTTATTTTCGATTTTTAATCAAGCGGATATCGACTAGAAAAGAAAATATTTGAGAAAAACCAGTCTTTGTCATTTTTGATCACGAATATCTCGGTTTTCGCGAAACCGGTACAATATTGATGGGGCTTCTAAGATGTTTATTAGAATATTAAAATGACAGTGCTATACTGTTATTTTTTTTTAGAAGTCCTAAAATTTGTAAAATCTGAACGTATATTTTTATTTAATATAATTATAATTTTGTTTTAAAAAAAAATTAAAATGTTCGACTGGCCCATTGGGCAAATGCCTGTAGTCCCGCCTGTCCCATTCACCCCTGCCCCCGACTAATTCCTCCAAAACCTCTCCCATAACTAAATAAAGTAACGTTGGTAATCAAGGACTTGGCCGTCTCTCAACTCGTCAAAACGCGCCTAATTTTAGTCAGTGACGCACCGATTTTTAACCTTCACGTGCATCGAATGCGTTTAACGCCACCAGGAGGCGTTACCGGCCGCTTATGCTCCGGAGGG
Organism: Tribolium confusum; assembly: GCA_029207805.1. Lineage (NCBI taxonomy): Eukaryota > Metazoa > Arthropoda > Insecta > Coleoptera > Tenebrionidae > Tribolium > Tribolium confusum. Next base: position 8,842,535 of record JALGAY010000004.1, read on the forward strand.
TGCATCCAGAGTTATGAATGGGCGCCCCCTCCACGCACACCCCGTAACGGTCCAGTTTTGGCGCCAAACTGCATCTGTCTTATCTCTTATCTTTGATAAGACAGTGACGTCATACCGCCCCCGATCGTCATGACGATGCCACCAAGACATAATAACAAAACACAGGATCGATAAGAACAAGATTGGATTGCGCACAGACCGCCCCCGTACGTCATTTGTCACGAAAAGGGTGACTTGTGGGGGCGGCGCGGCGTGGCGGTTCGATGGACGCAATGACTCGACATGCGGCCTTATGGAAAGTTTAGATTTCATAATGCGGAAGCTGGATCTTGGCGCCACACCGAGGACATACTAAAAACTAAGACAATGCAGAGTTTTGAGACGAAGTGGCCTAATTCATTCAAGAATTTCGATTTTTTTCAAGTGTTTAAACAGCGCCAAGTGTGTTGTAAGGTCGTTTATCTCTCTAATAGAGTACGTTGCAGGTTGGTTATTGTGAGTTCAAGTCGTGACTCGGACTCGCCTTATTTTATCCATGTTCTCGTAAAACGGTACATCTACGGATTAGAATACACCTACGTTATGTAAACAAACTAAGGAAGTTTCCCATCAAATCCCAAATTCCTATATAACATCTGTCTTTTATAATTATTAATTGAAGGGTTATAGACAAGTGAAAAAAAACTTGTTTTTGTACACACTCCCAAAAACAGTTATTTTACGGACTATTTTGAGTCCGTAAAATGACTCTTTTTCGGACTGAATCCCAAAAAGTTGCCATGGTAACTTTTAATGAACAATTTTGCTCATTTTCAAAGCAGTTACCTCCAAACAAAATACCCGAGCTTGAGGGTGTCCTGTTAATTTCTTCTAACGTTACAACTTTGGTAGTAACAGATAATTTGTTACTCGATAATTTATTAGTTTTTTTCTCTCCTATTAACTTTCTCCACACCTGTTTCTTCTTCTCAGTTGATTCTTCTATATATGACTCTGTTGTTGATGATGACCTGGAGTTAGTAATTATTTAGAATAAAAAGACAAAGATTTTGTGAAAAACTGACCTCCATCCTCCTAGCCGTTTTAACGAAGTTAAATCAACATCAACATCTGCCGCCAGAGTAGCAGAACTTCTTCGAATGCAATGTCCTGCATATTCTGTCGAGTTTGGTAGTTTCAGAAATTCAGCAACAATAGAGGGCATTTTCTCAAAAGAATGAATTCCTACACGTTGCACGGTACATTTTCCATAATCACAGGAAATAAAAAAGTAATCGTGCTTAATTTTTGTATACTTCCAGAAGATTAACAGCCTTTAGCTACGACTGGAAGGACTCTCTTGATGTAGGTCTTCGTATCGGGGATTGTTATAAGAAGACATCCTGCGTGTGTTTTGCACAATATCGTGTATTTTTAGTGAATGTAGCTCTTCGCGTCTACAAGCACCACACACGCCAATGAGAAGATAACCTACGAAATTAAATAAGAAACAGATGTATGTCATTAAAGTATTATTTAAAACTTACTTTTATTAATAAATACTTCTCATCATCTGCATTTATCAAAAATGAATTCATTTCTTGACGCGTTAAAACCTTTGACTTTGTGGGCTCCTAGTCTACTGAATTTCTTTTCAAAAAAGCTACGACTCTGGCGAACTTGTTTATTGCAATATTTTCTTTGACAGACAAAACAGCATTTATCATCGAATATTTTATTAATTGAAGGGTTACAGGAAAGTTGGCAAAAAACTTGTTTTTCCGCTTATTAGTCGACGTTTCGTAAGTTTTTTTTCCTTCATCAAGATCTACTAATATAAGCTAGTCTTTAAAATATACTCCACATGATTAATGGTTGTCAAAAAATACCAATAAAAATCAAAATTTTGTATTTTATAGACTACCTAATAAGTCCTTGGTAATGGAGGAAAATAAAACTGCCGAAACGTCGACAAATTAGTAAAAGAAAACAAGTTTTTTGATTACTTTCCCACAATCTTAATTAATAGTTTGTTATATAATGGTCGTGACAATTCCTAATTCTTTGATTATTTTGCTGAAACCAAGAGTGGTTTGGGGGAATCCCCCCGATCGAACTCTCGCTAAATTTACCACTCCACCTACGCTCGTAAAAAGGGGCGGGCGGATCAATACAAAGGGTGAGATTTGCACGAAGTGTGTTTGTTAATCTGCATATCCACCTCGGGCGTAATTGATGTGGATTACCGTTCACTCCGGGCGAATGACCATCTAACATTGTTGCGTACCGACTCGGAACGGACTCTTCTACGTTAGATCGTACAATAATAAGAAAGTTTCGTTGATGAACGCGGTGAAAATGACCGTGGTCCACTTTCTCCAACAGGAATATAACATATCTAACTATGCGTAGATACGTTTCGAATTCCAACAGAATCAATACCAAAACAACGTTTAAAAATTAAAGCGCCCTATCATTATTTATTCATGACTTATTCAAATGGGAGCGATTGGTTTGGTCGTTTGGTGGTGATAATTGGAGGGTTTATCGGCCACCGCGATATAACAATGCATACAAAGGATCTAATCTTTTGATGACCAAAAATAAAGCGCTATCTAGAGACAGGTAGCATAATTTAGAGTATCGCTAAAACAGGAATCTTGTTTCAGATAATGTTGGAATACGCAAAGACACCAAGAGATGTTCTCGGTTTGAAGATATTCAAATTTTTTAAAATCAGCATAAATGTGAGAAGATATTCAAGATCTAAAATAGCAGAGTTAATGCACTTTAGTTACTGTAATTGTACAAGTCCTCGAGGAAAATGTTGATCACAAAATCTTCATTTACAAACAGTTTCATAATACGGTATAAAGTAATTCTTTTTTTGCTTGTCCTTGATGTTATTAACAGATATAATAAATAAAAATAGTTGGTTTTTAAAACTCTAATTACTTTTATTTATTTTTCTAAATAAGAATTAAAAAAAATATTTGCTGAAAATTTGAAAACCAGAGCAGAGAAGCCAAAACTTAACCAATTTTGAACGCTGAATGCGATGTTATTATACAACAATTCTGATAACCCAATGCAACTTTTTTTTTATATGTTTTTTCAATATTGGAAGCAAAAAGCAACATTTTACTAATTTTAAAGACAGCAATATTTTATAACATTTTTAAAAATAAGTAAAGAAAAAACGACTTGGATTTTTAATGATTAGAGCCAGAGACAACATTTACTATTTTTGAAATTCCTAAATACAGTTTTTCTAATTTTGTAAACCAGAAGCAACAGAGACAACAATTTACAAATTTCTAAAGCTAAAGGCGATGTTATAACCATTTTGATGACAAAAGTATATTAGAAAATCTGAGTCGTTTCTATTTTTAAAACTGATAAGAACTTGCCACTGGGTTACAAAATTAGTAAAATATTGCCTTCGGCCTCTAATATTAGAACCTGAAAGTGTAGATGATGCTGAAGGTATTTCTTATAAAATTTTAAATTAATATTAAAAAAATTTTGACGTGTTTTTTTAATAGTGAGAGCTGGAGAAAACATTTTATTAATTTTAGAAGACAGAGCCAAGGTTTCTTAGCATTTTTTTTAAAATTAGTAAATTAAAGATAACATGTTATGTTATATGTTATATCGTTTTTCTGATGATGAGAGCCAGAGGCGACATTTTATTGTTTCTGCAATTAGCAGAATTAATTTTTCTAATCTTGAAAATAAGAGGTAACAAAGACGAATTTGAATTTTTGAAAACTAAAAGCAATACCAGGTATATTAATTCTGATAACGAGAAGTTTAATAAGTTTTAAATTAATAATGACAAGGCTGATATGTTTTTTACTATTAAAGGCAAAAGGCGATATTTTATTGATTTTAGAAGCCAGAAGTTATTAAAATAACATAATTAATTAATTCATCAAAAAATAAGTTAATAAAAACAAAGGCTACTTCAATTTTTTAATTTTAAAAAAATAAATAAATCTCGGAAGCGATTTTTTACTGATTTTGAAAATCAGAGGCGAATTTTTACTAATTTTTATTTTATAATAATAATAATAATTTATTTACGCCAATAAGCAATAAGCAATATACATGGATACAAAAGAATGAGACATAAGGTAACAATAGTAAAAATAATAAAGTACAGTAAGAAGTGATTACATTTTAACATTTAACAATTAAGAATAGTTCTGGATTCTATATTCTGGAATTTATGTTGTCAAATTTTGTAGATTGGTAGTTCCATTTACCACGGCAGGGTTTTGATTTTGTCGTAAAAAATAAAATTTTTTAATGATTAGTCCCTCAGGCCACGAATCTTCATTCAATAAAGAATTCATGAGGTTACTATCGGTTTCTAATTTAAACGCCACACTTTTCGCAGTGTCCCTTTTAGGCAATTTCTCAATCTTAAACTGTTTTCCTGAAAACTGAGATTGCAAATATTCCTCCAAATCTTGACATGTAGTACTTAGGGAAGCATTTCCTACATAAATGTACGCTTTACGAGGTGCTGCTTTTAACGACGAATTTTCATTTGGCTTTATTTTACCGCGTACGATGTGTTGCTTTTTTTTTCTTGATTTTACTTCAATATAACCGCTGTTGTTATCATTTAAATCACCACTGTTGCTTTCAGAAATATGTTGCATTGAAAAATTACTTTCCTTTGAGACAAAATCAACTGATCGTGAATTCCCTGCTTTTTTGTCATGCTCAGCTGATTTCATTTTCGGAGAAATCGGATCGGTTATCGGTGAAAAAGAAGACGCACGCGGTACCTTCCAGGCGTTTGCAGGTTGTTTCGTAGGTAACGATTCCGGACGATTAATTTTGGCAGCGGTAACACGTTGCATTGAAAAATTACATTCATTTGAAATAAAATCATCTGATCGTGAATTATCTGCTTTTTTGTCGTGCACAGCTGATATCTTTTTCGGAGGACTCGGACCGGTTATCGATGAAAAAGAAGGCACATGCGGTACCTTCAATGCGTTTGATATATTATCATTCTTATTCATATTGCACAATAGTTTTACAAGATCAATATTACTTGCCTTTAGATCTTTAACTTCCTGCTCAAGATCACAAATTTTCATCAAAAGAACAGCTGTTTTTTCTTCCATGACGTCTTTGATTATGTTGTAAAACTCTCGGCCTCGAATGAATGAATTATCCTGGATATCATCCTTGACTGCTGCAGCTTCATTCTGTAGAGTATCAGACGAGGGACTCACAGAATTAATATTTTTGTCACAACAAATTACATCATCGTCGGTAACAAAAGATAACTTAAGGCGATCTACACATTCAGGATGGAATATGCGACTACATTTTACACATTTGGGCCCTCTTAGGGCCTTATTACTACAATATAGACACTTCAATTCAGAGCTCGACATGAACACGGCCAATCTCTGTGAATTTTGAAAATGATTTTGAAAATCAGAGGCGAATTTTTACTAATTTTTATTTTAAGAATGAAAACGATATTAGAACAATAATTCTAATAATTAAAAACTACATTTCTTATCACGTTTTTAAGAAATAAAAACAAGAGTAACATATGTTTTTTCCAAGATTGGAAGCCGAAGGCAATAAAATTCTGAAATGTTATTTTACTAATTTTAAAAATCAGGCAATATTTCTTAGCATTTTTTTTAATTCAAAAAATCAAAGGCGACCTGTTTTTTAATGACAAAAGCTGGAGTTTACATTTTACTAATTTTCAAGTTTAGAGTAATTTTTTTAGTATATTTTTATTAATTTTCTAAGCTAGAGACTCAATTTTACTAGTTTTTAAAGTCATATAAGCGATATTTCAACTCCTTCAATTTTTAAAGCGGATAAAGACAGCATTTTTTTTATCAATTTTTAAATCAATAGAGGCTAATTTACGAAATTTGAAATGTGAAGATGCAATTTTACTTATTCAAAAATCTAGAGACACAATTTTTTACCAATATTTAAGTTAGTACAAAGAAATGGCGACGTAATTTATCTAATTTAAAAGCCTTAAGCGACCTTTTGCTAATTTTATATTTTTAGGAGGCGACACTTTTACTAATTTTGACATCCAGAAAATTTTACTAATTTTGAAAGCTAGAGTCGAAATTTTCTATAAATTTGTAATTCAATAAAAACAGAAACGACACCGTTTTATTAATTTTAGAAGACAAAAGCTAGACTTGACTATTTTGAAAGGTGAAAGCAACATTAGAACAATTCTAATAACAGAAAACAGCATTTTTTATAAAATTTTAAGTTAATAGTGACAAGGTTTTTTTAATGCTGGAAGCTGGAGGCAACATTTTACTAATTTTAGAAGACAAAAGCATTATTTGTTAAGTTTTTTTTAATTTGTAAGTAAAAGATTAAATTTGTAATGTCAGAGCCAGAGGCAACATTTTATTATTTTTGCAATGATAAGAGATAATTTTACCAATTTTGGTAACCTCAAAGGCCATGGTTTACAAATATTGAAAGCTAAGGGCAACTTAATAACAATTCTGTTTACCAAAAGGGCAGTACGTTTTAAATTAATAACAACATGTCTTTTTAATATTAGAGGCCGAACACAATATTGTAGTAATTTTGGAAGACAGAGGCAAGTTTCTTATCAATTTTTAAATCAATAAAAACGGAAAAACATTTATCTTGTTTTAAAAGATGAGATGACATTTTACTAATTTTCAAACCCAGAGTTATTTTTTAGTTTATTTTTACTGATTTTTTTAAGTTAGATGGACTATTTTATTAATATTTAAAATTAGAAGCGCTATTTCAACTCTTTCAATTTTAAAAACGGATAAAGACTGCATTTCTTATCAAGTTTTTAGATCAATAGAGACAAGAATGACATGTGGCCCAATGTTGAAAGCCGGAGGCTCCATTTTACGAAATTTGAAATGTAGAGATATAATTTTCCTTATTTAAAAAGTTAGAGGCAATATTTGTCACGAATATTTAAATAATTAAGAACACAGATGACAACGTTATTGCAATTTTGTAAACTGGAGATGTAATTTAACTGATTTTGTAAGCCTAAAGCGACATTTTACTATTTTTTTAAGCCGGAAACAGCAGTTTATGCTAATTTTAAATACAAAAATAGCATATTTTTCCAATATTTCATTCTACATTTTAGTAATTATTGGTAGTCGGGGGCGACACTTTTATTTTAACATTCGGGAGTACAATTTTACTAATTTCCAAGCCAAATACAAGATTTCTTAATAATTTTTAAACTAATAAAGCAGAGGCACATGATATTTCTAATTTTAAATATCAGAAGCAACATTTAACTTATTTGTACATCAGAGACAAGACTACTTATTTTGAAAACTGAAGACGATTTATAGCAATTCTGATAAATAAAAACAAAATTTTATAATAAGTTTTAAATTTATACTGACAAAGCAGATACATTTTAGTATTGGGAGCTGGAAACGATGAATTTTAGTAATTTTGAAATTCGGCAATTTAATTTTATTGATTTTGGAAGCTAGAGGAAAGTCTTTACTAATTTTAAACCCTAAAGACAGTAAATTTTTACGAAACAAACTTTTTTAACAGATTTTTAATTAATAATGTAAACTTTTGACAACTTTCTTCATTATTAGGAGCCGGAGGTAACATTTTACTAATTTTGAAACTTAGAGGCGCAATTTTACTAATTTTGGAAGCCAGTAGTAAGGTTTTTTACTAATTTTTAAATCGATAAAAAAAGACGTCACTGTTTTTCTAATTTTGAAAGCTGCAGTTGATCGGAGATATTTTACAAATTTCGTAAACCAGAAGCGTCATTTTACTAATTTTGAAATTCTGATTTCGGAGAGTTTTATCAATTTTATAAGCCAAACGCAAATTTCATATTAATAAGAACAAAGACAGCACCTTTTTTCTAATTTTAAAACTCGGAGACATTTTACTAATTTGAGTGCTTAATGGAATTCAAGATGTCGTCATTCAAGAGCTATTTTTATAGGGAAGGGTCAAGGTGATTGCATCTCATCATCAACAATATTACTACAATAATTATATTAGGATGTGTCCTCTAAAACAAAAAACATTGCTTTTTAATTAAAACCTCCAAAATAAATTTTAGCACCCATCAAGGTGTTTGTTAGGATAGGTCAAACACTGGCACGTGACCCACTTTTGGGTAATCTCGTTACTCAAATAATTAAATAATCCTTGAAACACTACAACAATTCACTGCGAATGCGCATTCCCACCCAAAACAACATTTATAGTTTGAAAGACCCTCGCAAAATTCCTAGTGCGTGTCTAAATCAATATCGAAACGTCAAAATGACACCAAAGCCTGAGTTGCAAATATTCCAAGCAAACGCCTCTTTCGCCCTAAACCTCTACGAAATTCTATCACGTGAAAAAGGTAACATTTTTTTCTCTCCCCTCAGTATTCATGCCGTTCTTTCGATGTTGTATCAGGGGGCGCAGGAGAAAACGGCGCAAGCGTTAGCCCAAGCATTGAAAAATCCGGATGTTCAAACAACAGCGGAAGGATACAAAAACGCAATCGCACATTTAAACTCACTCAAGGACGTTACTTTGATAACAGCGAATAAAATCTATGGAAATCACGGCAAAAGTAAATTTCTGAAACATTTTGAAGATGTTATTGTCAAAAGTTTTGAAGCAGAAGTCGAACTTTTGGATTTAGAAGAACCCAAAAGTTGTGCGAGGATTGTTAATAAATGGGTGGAGGAGAAAACACAAGATAAAATTAAAAATATCGTCAATGAGACACTTTTTACTAAAAACTTGAGTCTGATTTTGATCAATGCGATTTATTTTAAAGGAGAGTGGATGTCAAAATTTAAAGAAGTCTCGACGAAGAAAGATAAGTTTTATCTAGATGAGAAAAACACAATTGAAGTTGAGATGATGCATCAGAAAGATTATTTCAATTATAAAAATGATGAGGAATTGGGGGCTGAAATTCTGGAAATGCCTTACAAGGAACGAAGCGTCAAAATGGTGGTAATTTTGCCGAAAGACGGCATAAGCAAACTTGAAGAAAAATTAACCAAAACTGAGTTGAAGAAAATTACTGACGGCTTGAAACGGACAGATCTTCATGTTTACTTGCCCAAATTCAAGATGGAAGAAACAATGAAATTAAATGACGTCCTAATTGAAGTGAGTCATAATACTATTCCAGTAAAATTAGACTTTAACTTTAAAAAATAATTTTGTGCAGACCTTTATTTAGATTTGCAAAACATGGTTCTGCATATATTTCTATTGGTCCAATAAAAGAAACATCCAGTATATCATTGACACGATTATTGCTACGAAACAATGTCAAGAAATCTTTTTTGTGAATAATTATATAAACTACAATTTTTCCAATAATAAAAAATTTATATTTACATTATTTACAACAAACAGAAATTGCCTTTTTAAAAGACCGAAGCCCACTCTTCCAATCAGGGGTACTTTTAAGGGCAAGTTTAGGAAATGTAAATAAAGGTCTTTACAAAAATTTAGCTTGGTCCAAATTTTTTTTTCAAATTTACTTTTTCAAAACCAAAATTTGATTTCAGTTGGGCCTAAAACCAATTTTTGACATGAACGAAGCAAACTTTAAAGGAATTCTGGACACTTCTAGCCTTCAAGACAATATTTTCGTCAGTGAGGTCATCCAGAAAGCCTTTATTGAAGTCAACGAAACGGGAACAGTTGCTGCAGCAGCTACAAGTACTATCTCTTTTCCAAATTACTGCTTTTTTAATTATTGTTATTTTAAGGAGCTGCAATGGTGTTAGGCTGTGCTCCAGGTGCCTTAAAACCGGTCATTTTTCGAGTGGACCGGCCTGCAATATTTCTACTAATCTCTTCACACCACGACGAAAACAATATTTTATTTTTAGGACGCCTTTCTCAACCCACTTTTTAATAAAACAACTTTTGGAAGAGAAAAGTTTTTTATTTGAAACACATTAATGGTAGAAATTCACCCCCAAACTCTTACATTTTGGTCCCAACTTGACGTAACCACTGCTATACCATTCTGGGCAACTGATAATGAAGTGACTCGGTTTTCATGTCCTGATAAGGTTCCTAAAAACGTTTTAAATTTTTTTTAAACAGTATTCACCTTATAGTTGATTACTCCATTGCAATTCTAGGTATTTAGCTGCCATAAAATTTTACAAACTCTTTCAAATCCGCAGTGATTAGGGTATCTCTACTATCTAGTTTAATTATGAGTATCCTTATTTTCTCCTAGTATATTTTTTCGATGACAAATAGAAATAGTAAATCTTATTAACAAAAACCTCTTACTTAAACTATTAGCATTATTACGATTTACGACACTTACTGTAATCTTGCATTGGTAAAACCGGAAAGGGGCTGATGTCAACAGATGTTTGTTTTCGGATTTACTAGTACAAGATTAAAGACGTCATAAATCTAGTATTTGGTAAAACCGAAAATAAACATCTGTCATCACTTCATCAATCTCTTTAGGGCTTTTTCTCTGTTTTCGGTTTTACCTAGTACAAGATTAGAGATGTGTAAATTGTAATAGTACTAATAGCTTCAGTAGGATGTCTTTGAAGAAATAATTTACGGTTTAAACCATTCTTTCTATTTCTCATAGAAAAAGTATAACATCTATTTTGCCACCCGTTGTAAAAAACTCATAAATAAAATGGACAATGGTAATAATAATGACTGCGGTTTTGAAAGAGTTTGTAAAATTTTATGGTAGTTACAAACTATACCATTGTGTTGGTTCTTGAGGGTATCCCACATGTGTACATTATTATCATCAGAACCACACAAAAGAATCCTTCCACTGATGGACAACCCACAAGACGTAAACCCGCTATTAGGGGTTGGTGGTTTATAATGGGCTAATTGCTGGTCGCTACGAATATCAAACATTCTCGCGGATTTATCCTCTGAACCGGTAGCGAAAGCGTAACCACTTGGGTGGAACTGTAACCAATTCTAAATGGTCTATTTAACCCATCAGAAAGCACTTACACAAACAGAATTGACATCGGATTCGTGTCCAAAGAAGGTTTGACGTGGTTTCTCCTCTCTCATATCCCATAATCGACAAGTTTTATCTACACTTCCCGTTACGAAACTGTTACCATCCGGAGAAAGACTGATTGAGACGACATCGCCATTATGGGCTATAAAATCGGAAGTTTTGCGACCGGTTTCCAAGTCCCATTTACAACTGAAATTTGCAATTTTGGAAAAAGAGTTTGGGACGGTTTTGAATTTACATTTTCATGTCGCCTGATCCTGTTATTATATTGCGGTCTCCAAGAAACCTACAGGAACTTAGAAAGCCGTCGTAGCCTGCCAGTTCCCGGACCATTTTGGCCACTCCAGATGAATCCCGGTTATTTAGATCGTAGATCGTGCACATGTTGTCCATACCACCACAAGCTAGAAAATCAATTAGGAAACACTTCGCGTTGGTTATAATATCAGAATAAAAAATGATGAAAGTGAAATGAAAGCAGAAAATATAAAAAAAATCGAAAATCGAATTATATATCCAAAAAAAAAGAAAAAAGAGTCAAATAAAGATGAAGTTTTCAAAAGTAATAAAAAAAATTTTAGGTCACCCACCCAAAAAAAAAACAAATGTAAGAGATAATAAAATGGATGCCTTCTCAGATATGTTGAAAGAATTTATGAAAGACAGAAAATAAATAAGAGAAGAGCAGAGGTCAGACCAAAAAGAATTGAAAATAGAAAATACAATTATAAAAGAATAAATTAAATATGCAGAATATACAGTGAAAAAATTGGAAAAAAATCGTATAAAAGATAATAAATGGGATTGGACAACCCGCTAGACAAAGAGAGAGTAATGAGAAATAAGTAAATGAAAATGAAAACAGCTTTCAGAGAGAATGTACATGAATAGCAAAATGATAATGATACAAAAAAAAGACAAAATAACTAGTGGATAAAAAAAAAGAAAAAAAAATTGTGAGAATAGGTTACTAAAAGATCCCAATCGAAAGAAAAAAATAGAACAAACCACCAACAAAGAAAAATAGAATTATTTGAAAAATAACTCGAGAAGTAAACACGAAAAACCAGAAAAATCAATAGAAATAAAAAGAAAAAGTTAAAAAATACAAAAATTAACAAAACGAAATGACATAGAGTAAGAAATAGTACAAAAAAATAAACAAAAATAGAAGAACTGGTTGAAGAAATGATAAAACAGAACATAAAAATCCTCAGAAGTACAGAAACAAAAAAAAAGAAAAAGGGTTTAGGAACTAACTTTAGCCCATACCGACATAATTCCCAGATTGGGCATACGCCACACTCATAACCCACGCGGACCGTAACGGTATAATCTGCATTTTATTCCCGCTGTAAGTATCCCAAATGATTAATTTCCCATCAAGTGATCCAGTAACGCAATGCCTGCTATCTCCACTATAATGAACCGAATTAACTTTATTCAGGTGCCCTTTCATGAGCTTCTTCGTCGTGATTTTGACTCTTGGAGCGTCCGGAACTCCGCTACAAGCGCTCTCTAGAGTGGTATCCGCTTGCTTTTTCTGCTCTTCCTGGAAGTTTCGGTCAGGTTTGGTCAGGTTCTGGTAGAGTTTACCTTTAGAGTATTGTAAAGTTCGTCGAGTTCTTTGCGGAGAGCGATCAGTTCTGGGTCGTTTTTCGGCGCCATTTCCGCACACACACCACCTGAGTGTATCTTCGCAAACTGACAAGTCGCTCGAAACCAACCATGTAATCTAATTACTTTTAATTGAATAAGTTGGGTTTATATACGCGCCCGATACCCTACATGTGTTATTTTAACCCAATTCGTTATTGATTTTATTGAAAGTTCACGGATTTTTCAAAAATTATTATTAGATTATTATTGGAGCGAGGGGAGAAATTTGTGGTCCAAAACAAAAAAAATTACCAAATCAATAACAGGACTTTCACTTGAAATGCTTGACTTGGTCTTGAGGACAATTCGAGAGTTATTATTATTACCATACCGCAATTCCATGGATAAAAAAATTGTCTCAGTTACCTTACATAATTCTAACTGTCCAGAAAAAGTGCAGAGACTGTTAGTTTTGTCGTGAAGTGTGGAAATCGGTTTTAGTGTGGACAATTTCTTGGTCCGCTGGTTTTGCAAATTTGACGCTTTTACCTACAAACCGAGTCATTTCTTATTTGTACAAGACACGAGTAAGATGCCCATTCTTATTTTATTTACTTTAATAACTGTTTTAATAAAATTAACAAACGGTAAGTGCTCTCAAAAAAATCAAAACTCTATTCCGACTTTTTCTTCAAGGAGATCTCACTGAACAATGTTCCAAAGATTCAGAAATGTGCGCAGAAATTTCAGAAAGTGCAGTGTTACATTCTTTAAACACCAAAGATATAAATTCAGGTAAGTCAGTCTTCTCTTATTTGAATTCAAACACGCGCCGATTTTAAATTTTGTTGCGTTGGCAACAACAGATGCGTCGTTGTAATACCAACTGTTTTTTTTAGTGCCATAAGAAACGCCATGGTGGTGGGTAGTGTTTCTCGTTGTAAATAAAAAAACCGGCAATATTTATAATTTTTAATAAAAATAACGTCAATATGATTAGCCACAGAGTCCTAGCAATATTTTTTACAATAATTTCGAGTGCCATTAGTGAACAAAATGACGGTAAACATTTTTTTTTAAATAAAATTAACAAAAGTAACTTTAAGAAATATTTATTTTGCACTAAAAATAATGCTTTATAAACAAATTTTGTAAATTTTTGCGAAAAAAACTCAAGTCACGTACACTTCATTTCTATTTGTTTATATTATGTCATCGACCTATTTCCGGAATTATTTTGAAATAAACCCGGAAATGAGATAGCAAATGCGTGAAATTGATAAAAATTGACAAAAGCTGAAGTCTGGACCGAATTTTTGTTGCTAAGCAACCGAAATTTGAATAAATTGGATTAAAAAAGATTGATTAAGTAGGCATGTTTTATAATTACCAAAACAGATGCGGGAGCATGTGATGGTAATTAAATTCTCTTTTCCGCTAAATATTTAAATTGTTTTGTAATGTCTCTTATTGATTAAAAAAATTATAACAAAAATATAAAAAGGTTTGAATAAAAATTAGTTTTATTTTACAAAATTGTTGTTTTTACCTTTGTTTTTTGAGATGATTTGTAACAGTTTTTGTAAATTTTAGACTGTTGAAACGGTGTAACAATAATTAAATCATCGATCATCAAAAATTTTTCTCCATTTTTCAAGACTGTAAAATGTAAAATTTCCGACAGCCCTATTGCTGTTTATCATCGCAAAGTTGTTCAACAAATCATGTTAAAGTTGTGTATTATGACAACATAACAAAAACATTAATTTGTTTAAATTTAGCATCAATAGATTTTTTTTAGATTTTGAGAGTGGAGAAAGGGGAATAGGGGGCTTATGCAACCAACATTAGATCAGTTTGTAAGCTACAGTAACTGAGACAATGCTTGTAGAAATATTGCATATACTTTTTTCTCATGCCATGCTAAGAGTTTTTTTGTAGTGATCAGTCTAAGTTGATGTAGAGATGTGTATATCGATTCAGAATCAAATTACAAAATGATTAATAAACAATTTGTATGCAACATGTTTGGGTCATTTTTTTTATCAACGTTCAACCATCAAAAAGTTCTGGTTTGGGAGTGGCGCCCCCAGGGTGGGACTTTGGGGCTGAAACCCTCCGAAACGTGGACGAAATCTAGAATAAACAAATTGAGAACTAACAAAACAATTTTTTATAGTGAAGCTTCCTCTAAAAATATTTTTTGGCCCACCATTGGTATTCAGTTTTTTTAAAAGTAGTAATTATCTCGGCGGGTTTCAAAATTATTGGTAAAATGTTGCTTTCACTTCCAAAATTTATAAAAACAATGTCGTCTTTGTCTCTATTGATTTATAAATTGATAAGAAATATCCCTTCTAGCTTTAAAATTCATAAAATTACGTCTTCGGATTTCAAAATTATTAAAAAAGGCGTCTCAATATAGGTTACGTGCAATTGATCAGCTGTCCAAGCGACTGGTGGTAAAACAAATAAATATATTTACAAACAAAACATTTTTTCTGAATGTTATTTGAAGAACACTTCAGAAATGTTAGGTCAGGTTTTGAACACTGTTTTTTGTTAATTTATTGAAGATTTTTTAAGATTTTAGAACATAATCTAACTAAATACGTTCAAAATCTCAATTTCCTGTAATTGAATCAAACAGAAGAACACGAAACAGATGTTAATTCTAGTTGAGAACAAAATCTGTTTGCAGATACTCCAAAAAACTCACTGAATAATTTGTAAAAAGCAATTTTAGCTTTATTTTACCACCAATCGGTTGACACTTGCACGCAACCTATTAGAACAATTGTCACTTTTTAAGTAATTTAATTAGAAAGTTAGTAAAAGATCTGAGCTTTTCTAAAATTCATAAATTTTTGCTCGCGGCTATTAAAGTTATCGCCTTTGTAAATTAGTAAAAAATATTCTTTTTGGCTTCTAGAAATAGAAAAATTCGTCTCCGCCTTCTAAAATTACACAAAGAATGTCTCCTTTATGTTTGATTGATTTAAAAATTGATAAGGAATATCCTGTCGTGCTTCTAAAATAAGTGGAAATTATTTCAGTTCTAGAACTTCAAAATTAGTAAACTGTCGCTTTCGGCTTCCAATGAAGAAAACACCTTCTCATAACTCTTGAAAATATAGTTGCCTACAAAATAAACATGAATACCAACACTAATTTAAAAAAAGTTGCTTTTGTATTTATAAATGTAAAAAGTGGTAAAAAACATTAGGTATTTTTGGCTTCTAAAATTAGTAAAATGTCGTCTCCGACTTCTAAAATTACCCGCCATCTTTGTTTTTAGAAACAAATTTGGAAAATTACGTTTACAATATTGAAGAAAACTGCTTTTGTATTTTAATTAAAAAAATTGGAAAAACTGTTATTATCAGCTTCCAAAAATTAGTAAAATCATGACTTTTGATTTCAAAATTAGTAAAATGGTTTTTCTAGCTTCCAATTTCGTACCTAATCTCTAAAGTGTTAGTAAAATTACCTTTTTGAACTTTAAAATTAGTAAACTTCTTTCTCTCTATACTGTTAGAAAAAAATGTCGCTGTTGTATTCAGCAGTGCCTGAAAACCAAATTTTGATACAGAAATTAGTAAGGGGCCTACTTCAAGGACATTCATATTTGACTGCTCTGTATAGTTAAAAAAAATACGAAGCTTTTCCTTGTATTCTTATACACTCTTCTTCTTTTTTCTAGAAATTCTAGTCTACACCGTGGCCAGCGACCCCACCGACGGCTTCCAGCGCTACTTATCCTCCGCTCACCACTACCACATCAACCCCCAAGTCCTCGGTTTCGGCCAAGAATGGAAAGGGGGCGCTGATATCAAAAACCGTCCTGGGGGCGGCTGGAAAATCAATCTGCTCAAACAAGCCGTCGAACCTTACAAAAATGACCCGAACAAAATCATTCTTTTTACTGACGGCTACGATGTCATATTTACGGACACTCTTGACTCCATCATCAAGAAGTTCAAAGAAACCAAAGCTAGAGTTTTATTCGGAGCAGAAAACTCTTGTTGGCCTGACGTTGAGTTAGCTCCCAAGTACCCCCAAGTGACTGAAGGAAATAGATTCCTAAATTCGGGGCTCTACATGGGCTATGCATCCGAGCTCTGGCAAATCTTAAATCATGACAAAATTGAAGACACAGAAGACGATCAATTGTTCTTTACTAAAGCTTATCTCAAAGAGGATTTGCGGAAGAAAGTTGGGTTTAAACTAGATCACAAAAGTGAATTGTTTCAGAATTTAAATGGGGCTCTTAGTAAGTGGAAGAAGGGGTATTTGTGCCTAGAGAGGGGAAATAATAAATTGTTTTAGGTGAAGTTGAAATAGTTGAAGTGAAAGGAAAAGAAGGACCTGAGGAGTATAAAATGAGAAATGTTTTGTATCACACTGATCCTTTGCTTTTACACGGGAATGGTCCTTCGAAACTATATCTAAATTATTTAGGGAACTATTTAGCAAATAACTGGAATTCGGTTGAAGGTTGTGTCCGCTGCAAGGAAGGACAGTTTGATTTAACAAAAAAGAGGACAAACGAAATGCCTCTTGTTTTTCTTGCTGTTTTCATTGAAACTAACACTCCTTTCCTAGAGGAACAGTTAAATAAGGTTCACTCACAGGAGTATCCCAAAAAACGTATCGATCTCTTCATCCACAATGCGGTAATTTTTAATCACTCAAGAAAATTATCCGTGACAGCGACTATTTTTTAGATGAAATATCACTCGCAACACGTTTCGGACTTCATCGAAAAATACGGTTCTGAGTACCGCTCAATCAAAGAAATCAAACCAGAAGATGGTACCACTGAATGGGCCGCTCGTGACTTATCCCTGTAAGTCCCTAAAGAATTAAAATCAGCTTTCCCTAAATCACTTTTATTTCAAGGGACCAGTGCTTGGCCAAAAACTGCGACGTATATTTTTCCGTCGACTCAGTTGCTCACTTAGACAACCCTCACACTCTTCGGCTTTTAATCGAACAAAACCGGACAATTGTAGCCCCCTTGCTAGCCCGTCCTGGTAAAGCTTGGAGTAACTTTTGGGGGGCTTTAACTAAAGACGGTTTTTATGCCCGATCAAATGATTACATGGATATAGTACATAATGACAAGAGGTTTGTATTTATTTATCACAATCAGTCAAATACAATACTGAAATCAGTTTTAAACGAGCGACGATCAATTGAATACATATTATCGGCTGTACATTCGTACACACCGGCATCCATTTGGGTTGCTGGGTCTATCTCTAATTTACTTTTGATTTTATCTTCTCCCATATTCCATTCGTGGATCTACGAAAATTTGTTAGTTCAAGTCTTGGGTTTCACACTTAACTCACATTGAGGTACAAATGGGTAAAAATTTCGCTTCCATCTTTGTACCATGTGATGTGGGGCCGCGGTTTGCCTCTTGCCACACACACAAAAGCAATTTTGTGTCCTAGTACGTATTCATAATCGAAATGAGACGCTAGTGTGATTTTGGCACCCTAAAAATATGTCTTTATTTTTTGCCAAAATTTTTGACTTACATACATTATTGTTGTTGTAGTATTGGTCTGATTCTGGGTCGCGATATTTGCCTGTGATTGGTAACCCAATTTGGAACTGCAAATGATTGATTTAAGGGGGGCTTAGGATAACAGTGAGATACCTTGGACTTGGCTCTAGCCCTCGTCCGGCCTCTCCGAGCATCCACCTCTCCCAAAAACCCCAAAACTATCACTAACACTGTACAAAACAGCACCGATTTCATATTTTATCTGCCCCTAGTGTTCGGTATCAATTCTGCGAACGTTGTAGGAAAACCGTTTATGTTCCCCTCGTTGGGTACAGATTGCTCGTAATTCATTCCAATCATCAAATTAATAAATTTAGCACAACACTGATTGAAGGAAATCTACCACAAAGACAATCATTTTAAAAGCCCTTTATTTCAAAATTAGATACAGTTCAGTAAGTGACCATGACATAGTCAGTACGAAATCCTCGAGTGTCTATAGCATATTTATTATTTGCTTGGCATTCATAATAACCGGCATCTTTTTGCGTTGTTGGATCAATTTCCATTTTACTTTTGACTGTGTCATTACCTGACGGCCATTCGTGTACTTGGAAAAACTTATGAGCGTATAATTCGATGCCATCTTTGAACCACGTGATCTCTGGTCGAGGAAGTCCCTGTGCCATACAGAAAAACGTAATTTTCCGACCTAGCATATACTCCAATTCAAAATGGCTAGCTTTAACGATTTTTGCCCCCTGAAACCTATCATTACGTCTGGCGTTACGTCAGATTGGGTCTTACGTCTTTGTTCTCGTAGTAACTAGCCGAAGCTGGATTTCGGTGTTGGATGATTGGAGGCACACGATTGTTGAAGATTCTCCCCCGCCCTCGACCATGTTTTCCTAATTTCAAAAATTTGTGTTTGTAGTTTTCAAAAAATGTTAAAAATACCTCCTCGTCCTCCACCTCGCGCCCCTAAACACTCTGGAATAATTAACCAAACACAGATCACTATGACGAAAACTGTTCGCATCTCTCTGCCGTTGTAAAAATCTGCACTAATAACGATCAAAATCGTATTCCACTGCGACAATAAGTGGATCATTATTTACTCAAGGGGACGTTACACTTAATTGAAATGTTTTCTTTGTGTCTTCCAGAGGGTTATGGAATGTCCCATTCATTGCCAATTGCTATGCGATCAACGCAACACTTTTAAAAAAATACGACAGGTCCAAATTGAATTTTGATAGGGATAACTGGGATGCAGATATGGCATTTTGTTCCAATTTAAGGGACTTGGATGTGTTTATGTACGTTTCAAATCGAGTCGATTTCGGACATTTGGTTAACCCTGAAACGTATGATATCACAAGAACTGAACCCGAAATGTACCAAATCTTTGACAATGAGCAAGACTGGGAAGCGAGGTTTATTCATGCGGAGTATCCGGAGAATTTCAATCCTGACAAAAAGAACCTTCAAGTGAGTAGATCAAGAAAACCAGCAGTTTTGAGGTTTGGCACAAAAGACAATGAATGCCCCAAAGTTCACAATCCCTTAAAAGTCAAAACATTTTTTATCTGAAACAAAGGTTTCGGATAAAAATTGTAACTAAAACAATTTCTTAGAATTGTTCTAGCTACAATAGGGTCTACAAGCGTGATGAAATTTCCTAGAAAACAGCTGCTTGGTCCCAAACAAAACAAATATATAACCTCAACTCAGATGACCAACTCAAGACCAATACAAGATTTTGACGGCAGCTTTTGCCCATTTTCAAATAGCTTCTCGTTTATCGATTTTGGAGCTTTCCTCTCCCAAACCTGAAAGATCTGTGCCCAATTTGACTCATAATAATTGTTTACAGCCCTGTCCCGACGTCTACTGGTTCCCTATTGTGTCCGACCGCTTTTGCAAAAGTCTAATAAACATGATGGAAAATTTCGGGAAATGGTCTGATGGTAGTAACAAAGATTCCCGGTTGGAAGGCGGTTATGAAGCTGTTCCTACTCGTGATATCCACATGAACCAAGTCGGATGGGAACGGCATTGGTTGGAGTTTCTTCGGAAGTATGTGCGGCCGCTCCAAGAGCACGTCTTTATTGGTTA
Source organism: Tribolium confusum (assembly GCA_029207805.1). Classification (NCBI taxonomy): domain Eukaryota; kingdom Metazoa; phylum Arthropoda; class Insecta; order Coleoptera; family Tenebrionidae; genus Tribolium; species Tribolium confusum. Next base: position 8,862,802 of record JALGAY010000004.1, read on the forward strand.
CTTTCATGATCCGCCAAAGTCTTTAATGAATTTTGTCGTGAGGTATAAGCCTGATGAGCAACCTTCTTTAAGACCTCACCATGACAGTTCTACATATACTATCAATATAGCGTTAAACCAACGTGGAATTGATTATGAAGGAGGTGGTTGTAGGTTTATTAGATACAATTGTAGTGTTATTGATACCAAACGAGGATGGTTGTTGATGCATCCTGGTAGATTGACTCACTACCATGAAGGGTTGTTGGTAACCAAAGGAATAAGATATATAATGATCGCGTTTGTAGATCCGTAGAATGTTCCTTGATTACAATTAACGTACTAATTAGATCTTCTGCATTTTTTGATTGTAAATAACTTTTGTAACTTTATTTAATAAATGTATTTTCGCAAAAACTTGTTTATTTTTTAAATTTAGGCAACCAGCAAATCTGTCACGACTGCGCTCTTCTTATCACCTATCCTTTTCTCCCTAATTTCGTTTGTTGTGTATTGTATCAGTCCGTATCATCAGTTGTTCACTTAGTGGTGTATCTACTGTTCTTACCCTTTTTCGTAAATTACGGAACCTAAAGTGAAAATTTCAAAAATAATGTGAAAATAAAATCTCGTGTGTGATTTTAGACATGATTAGATTTTTACCAGGAGGAAACCACCGAATAAGGTAAGCCGGTCCCCATGCCCATTGCCCACACACATTAATTTGTTTTGGAAAACTTGTCAAAAAAAATTGTCATTTTGACACTTGCGTGAGAAATTGCGCTTACCATGTGGAGTTAATTAATTACAAAAACGTGTACTATCTGATTTAAAAAAAGGACATGCAAATCATATTTAGGTTAATTTAAGGTAATTACAATTCAGGATGGGTTTTCATGAGTTTTTTTCTTTTCCAGATTTAGCTGAAGATGGCAAACTTTTTCTTGTGCTTGTTGATCTTTCGGATATTTCTACCAATTATTCTTGGAGCATGTGAGTATTTTTGGAAGATGATTGAACTGTGATAAAAAAATTGTTGATACGAATTTTGTGACCCTTGGGTGTAATTAAAGATAAATTCAATTAGGCGCTTAAATATTTTGCTAATTATGGACTTGCATCAGTGATAGTACTTCTGATGTCATCACTCGCTTTTAGAATTAAGTAATTTGCACCTGAATCAAGGAGAATGCAGAAAAGTCTTGTTTATTGTGCGGAACTATTTTTAAAAATAGAGCGTTTACAGTCTCAGTTCCGTCTACTTGGATCTACTGACCTCTTAAATTTATTTCGGCAAGGGTCAATTGAATTATTTAGTAAAGGATTTTTATAGCCGCACCCTCTAAATGCGACATTACTAATGGGCTAATTTGATACAGTCAAAATGACTTTTTCCAGGAAATAGCTAATGGATGAGACATGATATCGTTGATACAACACTATTTTTTTTTTCGCATATTCTTTGGAAGGTGAACGGTTTGAAAAACCTTGGATACTTTTATTGTATTCGAAAAATCGTTCATTAAGTTGATTACATCACTGTTTTGAAATTTTGTACGATTCTGGTTTTTAAATGTTGGTTTAAGAGTAAATCTTGGATTTAGGATGTAAACAACCGGTTGAGTAGTTATCAATGGAAAGAGCTTTGGTATGTATTATTATGCATAATATAGATTATAGCGTGTGATAAATAAAAAGTTGTATTAAAATTAGTATTATCCGTATTTTTATGTTAATATTTCCATAAATAGTTTTGTTTTTGTATTGTTTAAAAATATAGTTTATCACTATCAGTGGTTGAGTCATGTTTAGAACCTGCAATATTATTTTAAAATTTTACGAATATTTTCGTAATTAAAAAAATAATAATATGTAGGCTCACGACTGCTTATCAAGATATTAAAACCGAAAATTACCTAATACTTGAAAGATATAGATAGTCTGTTATCGTGTTATTATACGCAATGGATGAACATATGGAACGTTTCGCTGACAGAATGTATTTATTTTTTTTATTTTCAAAACAAGACTTATTTTTGTCCTAAACATTTTGTAGACACAATACGCCGAATAAAAATATTAGAAATAGTTTAGGTCAGATAAAATTATCTTGTAGAAAAGGAATAAATGAAAACAACTAATTAACTATTCAGTATAAGCAGTAACAAAATCAAATGTTTAGATTTTACTCATCTAAATTTTTTGTTGGCCAATTATTTTCTAATTAAATTAATCAAAAGCATAAATCCGCTTGTCCGAAATAAAATAGGATAATTATTCAGTAAGCAGTAAAATTACCCAAAAGTGGTATAAAAAAATAGTCTAGTTTTGTGTTGTAATCACTATAATTTTAGTATCATTTGTTGGTAGAAAATAATGTTTCTAATTATAAAAATGCATTGATTTAACTAATGTCTGTCATTTTTTGACGGTTTTATCGCAACAGAAACGTCTGGATAAATCAGCCACACTGTTTCAATCGTTTTTCGATCAATACAATGCATCGCAACTGCCTGAGAGTTGATATTGCTTTTGAATTTATACAGGTTGACCAAAAATGTATAACCAAGTGTAAGGTGCTTAAAGGGAAAAATATAAATGCTCTGAAAAATTTAAAAAATGTGCTATAAAAAAATATTGACTGCTACAAAAATAATTAATAATAACTTTTAAGAGTTCTACAAAAGGACGCTGCGCACCCTTTATCTTTACAAAAATCTAACTTTGAAGCTAAACTGGGGTTAATGCTACTGAACGTCTTTTTGAAACGGGTAGTATATTACATACAGGGTGATTTTTTTATTTGCTCCCGACCGAGATTTTAAAAATAGGCAATACGTTATACAAACGACAAGTAACTTTGGGAAAACTACAAATCGTGGGCTTAGAACTACAACTAGATAACTCGATATTTGATGAATCTGAGCTATGCATAATATAATTCACTACGTTAGCTCTTTTTAATGATACAACTAGATAAGTCGTGCGTTGTTCTATTCCTGCACAATCTCCGTTGTTCTAAACAGACATCTCTTTTATCAGGGTAATTTGTATTACTACAAGTGGGTATCTGTAGTTGCCCAGTTAAAAGCTACTTTTCAAGATACCTAATTGTAGTTCTAAGCCCACGAAATGATCTAAATGAACTGGAAGCACTGTCAAAGGTATTGTCAACAATGTTAACATGACTTCACACTCCTCTATACCTTAATTTTGAAAATTAAATTTAAAAAAACTAGCAAAGTATTGCCTATTTTTGGAATTTCGGGCGGGAGCAAATAAATCCCCCTGTATATGTATTAGGGTGGGCCAAAAAAAATCGATTTTTTTTTAACTTCCGACACTGAAATATTGGTTCATTGGAACTTTTAAAAAATGCTTTTTCAAGATGAGCTCTTAATTTTAATAGGAAAGACTCTCTCATCGCAGTTTTCCATTTTTTTATCAGTTCCATACGGTAAAATCCATATCTCGTCACTACTTGATCGTACAGAAAAAGTTTATTTACATTTTTTGTAGGAAATTTAACTCTCTAAAAAAGGTATCTTACAATTTTTTTATAACTTTTACCGTTTAGAAGATATCAAAGGTCAAAGTTTGAAGAATTTAGCAAAAATTTCTTTTTCACTTCTAAATTTTATAACTCGTAGATAAATAAATATTATAAAGTGCGCAACATACGGTTTTGTAGGAAATTAAACGCTGTTCAAAAAAAGTCGTTTGTAATTATTCGACTACTTCAATCATTTAAAAAAAAATGGGGATTTACTATCAAATTTTGGTTTTTAAAATGCATATCTTCTAAATATTTAGAATTATCAATTAACCACAAGAGACCTTTTTTATAGAGCGTTTAATTTTTTACAAAGGCATATGTTGTGCATTTTATAATATTTATTTATCTCTGAGTTATAAAATTTAGAAATAGAAAAGGAATTTTTGTTAAACTCTTTAAACTTTGACCTCCGATATCTTCTAAATCGTAAGAGATATAAAAAAATTGTAAGATAACTTTTTTGTAGAACGTTTAATTTTCTACAAAAAATGTAAATACAAATTTTCTGTACAATTAAGCAATAACGAGATATGGATTTTACCATATGGAACTGAAAAAAATGGAAAACTGCGATGAGAGAGTCTTTCCTATCAAAATTAAGAGCTCATCTTGAAAAAGCATTTTTTAAAAGTGCCTAGGAATCAATTTTTCAGTGTCGGAAATTAAAAAAAAAAATAATCGATTTTTTTGACCCACCCTAATATGTGTATTAATAGCGAATAAATTATTATTTATGGCATTGATTATTTAATTATAGCAAAATAATCATTTTTTACTGCATTTATTATCTATTAGTAGTCCTTAAGTTTTATAGAAAAGTAATTTTATAGCAATTATTCTTTTTTTTACCAAAATTTATTAGAACATTTATAGTACATTAAGTATCGAGAATAGTAAGAACATTTCACCGATCGCAGTCAATTAATTATTTGGAGGGGGAGCAAAGCAACGACTCTAATTATTGTCTCAGATCAGTAAATTGTTCTTAACGTTCGTGATGATTTTTCGTTTGCATTTTTTGCAATTAATGTTCGGTCAAAAAACAATTATGTATTTAATTAATTTTGAATAAATTTATTTACCGTTTTAGAATGACAAGTTTTCGTTGACCACAAGTTAGTATAAAACGGTATAGAATTTCGTAGTATTACCTATAAAATTTTGAAAAATGTTGAAAAAGTCAACAAAAGGAATTTATTTTTGTGTTTTTACAAAATTCAAATTGTTATAACAGCAAGATAAAGAAAATAACAGTAATAATGAGTTTTTTTAACAAACAATTTTTGCCTACATCATCGTTAAATTAAATTCAAAGTTTGTTGAGTGTTGCTATCAGAATAGAAGGTAAAATCTGAAAATTCTCTAATCAAAAGGTATCAGTTCTTAATAGTCACCCAATATTTGAGAAACAAGAAACCTTTGTCTAATTAAGACAAAGGTTTCTAATTAGTCTAATTAAGACTGAATTAATCTACTTACGGCCTGCGCCTACCATCATAGGAATCGTAAGTAGCGTCGTTTCTATGGTAATAATTCCAGAGGCAGTACATAATTGGTATCAAACACTTAGAAAACTCGGGCTATGCCTTTGGTTTTCCAAGCTGCGTTGTCAACTACGAAAATTATGCTTACGGTCTTTGAGGTCTAATATTCGATACATGTTCTCCAAAATGGACTAAAAGAATCGGCAAAATGTTTTTTTACAGTTTAGTATTTACCAATCCAATTAGGGCCTTGAGGACGTTTCGCAGCCGAGGTGTACACAACGTTTTTTGAGCAATCGTAACAACTAAAAATAGTTATTCATAGTAATCATAATTGATAATAAACTATGCCCGTTACAAGCGACAACAGCAGCGAAAACAAATTTTGCAGCCAATGTAGAGGCCGTAAAATAACTATTTCGCGGGCAGTTTTACAAAAAATATTTAAAACTATATACAAAATTTATATCTACAAGTATCTACTTAACTTACTGAATTTTCCTTTATACGGCAGAAGTTAAAATATGAATATATCTATTAATCGTTTGTTAATCACTTGCGCTTTACTCACCTTGTGACATAAACCAAATTATAATGTACTTGTTGAACGTCACAAAATGCAAACTAAAATAATGAATTAATTTAAGAATAACACCAAGAATAAAGAAATAGAAAAAAAAATTTTTGTAAATGGACACTCAAGAAAAACGAACAGAAGCACAAAAATCTATCAAAATGTTTAAAAATATCACAAATTACGTATTTTCTGGGTCAGTGGTCATAACATTTGACCCACCATACCAGGCCTATTTACTTAAAAATTAGTAACTCTCAAAAATTGATATAACTTAATTAAAATGTTATCATTTGGTTTGACATAATTATTATGTCTTTTTAAAATAATACTCTCAGATAAAACTAAAATACTCGTATTTCATCTATTTATTATTATGATTATTATTTTTTTTGAAAGATTTAAAGTTCCCCCATGCAAAGAATCTAAATTTGTAAAGATACAAGTGGAATGCAGACATTTTATCGGTTATTTTAGTTTGGCATATATTTTTGTCTTCTAGAAGCTTAAGATACCTAATGAGAAACTCAACCTTAGCCAAACACTATAATAAAAGAATAATTTGCCTCCCAGACATTTTTTCCAATTTAAATTTCGTAATTGGGTGCACATAAAATTTAATAACTGTAAATTAAGATTTCGAAATGTTATAGTGAAATTATCTCAACTTGTATCAAAATGTAACACTCGAGTCGTTCGAATTTGTTGTCAGACATATGTTTACAAAATAAATACATCAAAAAATTGCAATAGAAAGATAAATATAGAAAGATAAGTAAATTAAAAATCTGACACAGACAAGGATAATCTAGGACATATTTTAAAAACCACACGATAAAGTGCACTTGCGGCTTATCAAAGTGTGTTATGTCCACAATATTGACTTGAATTCGTCCCAATTTTGGTATCAAGAACCACAAAAATTTTGGGCGTACTCCAAAACAGTACCTTCAAAATTTTCAGTGTCCTTGATGTCATAACTAAAAATACGAATAGTTTTACGCTGCAATGATTGCAGTGTGAATCAGGATGTAGAAATAATTTACACTGAGATAATGAAAACTGAAAGCAATGATTGACGAGCGAAATTTATTCGAATCTTCTTGTGTTTATGATGATAGCAGACATCTATGCAATTTACGACAACTCCTACTTATTGATCCAATATTCTCTTTTATCTTGGTTTATTAATGTAACTGTAATTTTTTGAACAAAAGTTTTTGAAGTCAAGTAACCCGTAATTACCACCACCTGTTTTTTCATGTATATTTATAACAATTTCCTGGCACGCTATCTCGCGAAATTATTTAAATTTTTTGGTGTTTCCTCGCTTTGTTTAATATTGTATAAAGCAAACAATGTTGTAAATTATTTTTCACGATGAGAAAATCATGTCATAAAAATGTTTTACGATGTTTGTCCCCCATTTTCGACAATTTTCTTAATTTCGTTAAAACCAGTGCATCAAGCACTTAGGTAAACATCCAACATATAAACGTAGTTTTATGATAATTATAGCAGAATGATGCTAAACAATACTGTGAAAATTTGGTTGTAGGCGACTGAATAGAACCCACGTGCGACTCATCTATGACCGACTTTCAGTCAGGGATGGCATTTCACGAAAAGACCGCCCCACTTTGGGGGTGGATGCATATATTTTTTCTTTCGTTAGAAATGTCACATGCATTTGCGGGGAAATTTTTCTCGAATTGATCGCCTCGACTAAATAAACCGTCCACACCTTCCAGATAAAAGGTTATTAGCAGCTCTTACTATGTCACTAGGCGATTCCATCAATGAATGGATTGTCTCATCGATTAACCTTGGCTTCATCCAACCGCGGACCCCACCTTAAGGGTAGAGAACACATAAATGTTTACTAAACTGAATTACAGATAAATATCAACAGAAAAGGAGACCTGAATGTGTTAAAGCAATAACGCCAAATATCTTTCCAATTTTCAATGTCTTAACAGTTTAGAACGGGTCAGAATTATACTGCGCAAGCGTTTTTAAAATTTAAAATTTAAAAAGCTCTATTGTGCTTGCTCAGTCCAGTTAAAAACAGTTTTAAACTGGTTTTGAAGTGTTGTTGGAACAAACCTATCAACAACCACTTTAGAACTGATGAGACAATAATAATAATAATAATCGTCTGCTGACTAACAAATCTGAATCGGTAGTATACTGAATGCTCCGACCAGGTTAAGTACTTAAAATTCGCTTACTTCTCCTTCTACATCTATTGCATAATTGTTTCATCTTTTGGCCCTCTTGGTTGATCAGTATTAGAAAAAAGGCTCTGAAGATGTGTTAAGACAACAGCACCAAATATCTTTTCAAAGAAATTTATTTACAGTAGATAATAACAACCACTTTGGAACTGAAACACGTTCAAATAATGCGTCTGATGACTAACAAATCTGAAACCAAACAAAAACATGTTGCTATTTTTTGAGAAGTAACTTTTTGTTTCAGGCATTATTTTTCGGCCTTCTGGACTCTCGGCGATTTACCTCCTCTTTCTTCTGTTCCTACCATGTGTCCCCACGCCTACGACCAGTTCCATGTCTGGTGCGACCGGAATCTACCTCAAGTTCCTTATTGCGACATCAATCCTGACATTTATAGCCCAACTAGCTTTCCAGATTGTCCTCCTTGCAATGCCTCCTTATGGCCACATTCTCCAAAATTGCGAACTCCTGGAGCAAATTTTACGACATGTGGGTCTAGTCCGACTAGACTCTTTAGAAGCCTTGATGGTTGTCACATGGATTTCACCTGAAGTGGTTATGTTGTTCACCTCAATAGCGACTTATGTTATCTGTAATAAACTCCTCGAAAAGCGAACTGTCGAAGTAGTTAATAACGAATCGAATCTTCCCCAGAAGGCAAAAGCTAACAAAAAGCAATTTGCGTTATTTGTAGCCATTGGCAAATACGCTGTGTTGGTGGCTCTTTGTGTAGCTGCAGTCCTTCGACCTTCTGTACCTGGAGGGTTATATTTCTTGGTGTTTTTAACTGCAGCTACGTGGTGGGCATGCTGCAGGGAATTACGGACAGGTTTCGCTATTGTCATGAGATGTCTCATGGGTGTTGTGTTGGTTCATTTGGGAGCACTCTACTCTTACCAGTTTCAATGGCCACAGGAGTTCCTCGATAAGAATAGTACCTATGCGAGGTATTTTGGTTTGACGCCAATTTTTTCGGTGAACTGTACTGGTGATCCTCGAATTTTCAATTGGGAACAAGAAGAATGGGCTACTTATGTCAATCCTATAGCACTTTTTTTACTGTATTATGTGCTAGCACTCGAATCAAAGTTTTTGCTTAAACCTCAGGTGAGTTTTTGGTTTTTTTTTTTGGAAGGGTTTTCAGGGATGCCTCAACTAACACTACTTGCAGTTGCTGAAAAAGCAAGGGAATTTTTTACGTCTCGAAGGCAGTTTTTCACGACCATTAAATCGGCAGCTTTCTAACAGAACATTAATGCGTAGAGCTACAACAAGAAATAAATGGCAGAGTGCTACTCGCAAAGTTCGAGTAAGCTACTCGATGTTTTTTACTAATAATTTTTTTGTTTTTGGGTGTTTTTATTTCTGTTATAATTTTATTATTTCACTAATAATTTGTTTTATTTCATTTTGCTTTCCGTAATTTTTTTCTAGATATCCCAGCCCGGTTATACCATAAGTGAACACACACCAGTATGTATCATTTAATTTTTTCTTTGCTTTGCTTTTTGTTTTTGTCTATAACATATTGCCTTAATTTCTCAAAACTCAAAAGTAAATAAAAATTTTTTGGTAGTTAATCGGAGGAGTAAGCCCATCCCGCCGTTATGGTTCTGGTAAAAAACCACCAGTTTATCAAGACTCAACTGGAAGCTTCACTGTGGCTGAAGATAATCCAGAGAATATCCCAATGGATGAACTCGGTAAGGGTAAGAACTTTTTTTCCATGTTAACTTCTCCAAATTTTTTGGCCGATAATACTCTAGCTAATTTTTGCTAAGGTGCTCCAGAAGAGGTATACAAGCCTACAGTCATCGAGAATATCATGTATGGTCTTGAATCCATCCTTCAAGTGATCATCAAATCATCTTACATTGTTACCAATATAATAATGATGGCTTGGAGTATAACCTATATCAGTTGGATAACTTTTGTCCTTCTTCTATGGGCAAATCTTTTATGGCTTGTCCCAAACCAAAGAAAATCAATGCTTCGCTCAAGTCCATTTCTAGTCACCTACGCTTGGTTTTTACTAATTTCTGCCTATATCTACTCAATGAATCTGACTGAAAGTGAATTACCAACAACCATAGAAGGAATAGATATGTCTGAAATTGGTTTCCAAAAAGTGAAAGTTCTCCCATGTAATCCTTTACTCGTTAAATGTCTTTTTACTGCAATGTTTTGGATAACATTAAGACAGTTTGTAAGAGAAAGGATAGAAGAACGTCAAACTACAGCACTTGCAGATTTAGCATCTCCTCTTCAAGTAAGTGTAGGAGCCGCAGCTGGTGTCGAAAACGAACAAGATCCTGGAAGTAAACTAATGGAAAAAATAGGACAACACTTGAGAAAAATTTTGACGAAATTTTGGATTTGGGTCGTTGCAATTACACTTTTTGCTGTTGCTATAACAGGAGAAAGAATGACCGCATTTAGGATCTTCTACATGGCTCTGTTTCTATTTTTTGTTTTGTCATTCCAAATTTCATTTAGAGCTTGGAGAAAAATGATGTTTGGGTTTTGGTTGACTGTTATTGTGTTTTCTATGGCTATTCTCGTCATGGTCTACACTTACCAATTCAAAAATTTTGATATCTACTGGAGAGACTACCTACACGTGCCTATCCAACGGTAAGTATCTTTTTCTAAGATTTCTCAACCAAAAATATGATTTAGTCAACTGGATATCGGTCTGGAAAAATTCGAAACTAAACAATTGTTCGTCCGATTGGTTACTCCAACATTTTTCGTGATCATCACCGTAATTCAATTGCATTACTTCCATAAAGAGTTTATGGTATTATCAGATCCAAAAAACACAAGTGTTATAGGAGTTGATTTGGATCAAAGTAGTTTACAAGGAGGTGCACTTCCAAGTAGTGAAAAAGACGAAATGTCAGCTTCAATCAAAATGGATTTAACTGATACAGGTAGAAAAACAAAATATGTAACTCGGGTCTAATAAAAAGTTACAGAATCGTCTCAAACACCTTGGCAACTTGCCGCAAAACGTTTCCATCATGCAACTAACTTGGTTTTCATATTTTTGGAACTACATATGCCAAAATTTGTGGTACTGTTCCTGATGCTAGTCTGTATTTATGACAAGTGTGCTTTGTATTTTGTCCTAGTCATTTTATTAGTACTTGCGTGTGCTTTCGGACGCCCAATGCAGATTTTTGCGATTTATAGCAGTTCAGTTTTTGTTTCAATCATGTTATTAGCTCGTATGATCTACCAAACGGATTATATCAATCCAGGTAACTGGAACGTCACATGTGAGGTAAGTCATTGTTTCAGCCCTTGAATTTTCTCTAAGTTAGCTCCAACAGATGCAAAACGACACAAATAAGACTGAAAATAATGCAAAATGGCTTGGTTTCTACAAAACTAGTAAAGATGCAAGTTTGCCACATTTAGTCAAATGGAATATTATGTATATCTTAGTTGTGACTCTTTGGGCGGTTATTTTGGTCCGCCAGTTTAACTATAGAGTTTCAAGAGGAAAACCAACAACACGAGCATTTTTCATGTTCCCCAAAATTGGAAGATGGGACGCTGATAAAAGTTTAACAAACTGTCTCAAATACTTATTCAATTATGGCTTTTTTAAATTCGGTGTTGAGATTTGTTTGATGGCAACAGTTGCAGTAATAGGGTTTAGAATGGATATGTATTCAATTATTTATAGTGTCTGGCTCTGTGTAATGTTTGTGGCAAAAAGAGAAACTCTAGCCAAAATTTGGAACTTTTATATGATGTTTATTGCTGTGCTTCTACCAATGCAATACGTAATGACAGTAGGACTACCACCTACCCTTTGTATACGTAAGTGCAAAAATTTTTCCTGAGTTCCAAAAACTCAAAAAATCTTTTAGTTTTCCCTTGGGACCAAGATTATTGGGATAAAAGTGAAATAAAAAATGCTGAAATTTACCGGAGGCTTCAGGAATTCTCGTATTTGTTGGATACTGAGTATCCTCCTTCTCCCAAAAAACTCATTTGTGACTTCATCCTTCTTCTGTTGGTTTCTCGTCAAGCTGTTGTTTTCCGAATTGAAAAACGATGGGCAGGACGTGATTATCATGGTGGATCAAATGACTCTATAATACACCATGCTGAAGAAAAAGGGTTTGTCAACCCAACTCCGGATTACATATCAAGTGTTAGATCGTATTTAGACGTTTTGAAAAACGGAGTTTATTCGAGTTTCCTTTGGATAACTCTTGCTATAGTGTTTTTGGCAGGAACAAACCGTGTTAATTTATTCTCAATCGGTTATTTAATCGGTGCTTTTGTGTTTTTATGGCAAGGTACGGATTTGTACCTTCGCCCGATACCTACAATCATCAAAAGTTGGGACTTGTTTTTGGGTTACAATGTTTTTGTAATTCTGTGTAAGACTTCATTACAAATTGTCGGTTGTATCTTTATACAAAATATTCCGAATTACGCGTGTTGGTTAATTCAGTTATTTGGGATTGGGTGTGTGAAAAAATTTGGTGATTTAACTGTCCAAGCAGGATTAGGAAATGATGATTACTGTAAAGTACCAAGAGAGTTCGTTGGGCTAGTTTGGGATGGTTTGTGCTTCGGTTTTATGATAATCCAAAGACGGATTTTCACAAGTTACAATTTCTTCCACTTAATAAACGAAATTAAAGCTACAACAATTTTGGCATCACGAGGTGCTGAACTAATTGAGGAGCTACGCTTGAAACGTATGACAGAACAAGAGGAACAAGAACGACGTGTTTTAGAGAAAATCAAAGCAAAAATGGACCGGATCAAAGCCAATCAGCAGAAAATCCAAGGATCGAGCTACAAAGACAGTCAAAACCACTACGTCGGTAAGTATCTACTCTTCTATCCCCTTGTCAAAAATTTTGGCAATGACCGCCAGACCGACCTCCATTGGCGCACTCATCATCAGTGTCGTCGTGCGCTTCAGCACAAACCGGCTACCATACTCCCATCGACGAAGAGGAACACCCTCCTCTCACTCCTCGTAGTTCCCTCCTTCAACAACAAGCTCCTTCTCCTTATTCCGCTGTCATGACAGTATCCCTCGAAGGCTACCTTGAGCCTCAGAGGATGTCTTTCAGTTCGCCTCCAAATTCCGAACTAAATCCTCGTCCTCCCTCTCCCGATGAAAGTTTTCCGGTATTTTCGCCGCCTCCGTATACTGAAGCTGTCAACGAACCGCCGCCTCCGGTTCAAAGACAATCAAGTATCGGTCCGCCTTGGATGCAAGGAAGTTTCGTGACGCCTCGGCAGAGTATTATCTCGTATTCGTCAAGATCGCCGTTGAGTCATCACGAATGTAGGAATTATTGATGTTGAGGCATGAGGCAGTAAATATGCTTCAATCAATAATTTCACTGTTTATAATAGCACTGTTTTGTTTTGGTTTTGTATAAAAATTATTGCCGACATTTTGGTTTTGTAGATACGATATTTAAGGGTAGACCTAAGAGGAGAAGGAGGGAACCAAAGTCGTACAAGCAGGGTAATTTTTCTTCTTTTTGGGTTTTTTATGGTGGTAGTTTTTCATTTTTTTTGTGCGACTTTTTGCTTGAGTGTGCGGATTGTGTCTAAATGAGTGATTGGTCAATTGCACTTGAAAATATAACACGTAGTGAAATCATTGCTTTGGTTTTTTGTCAAATTTCTCGCTTTGCTACTAATTTTCAACTAATATTTTCATTTTTCGTCCTCTAGCTGTTCGTTCGGGAGATTACTACATGTTCGATGATTTAGATGATGAAGATGAGTTAGATTTTATGGAAATACCTAAAGATGATGAAGATGATGAAGCGAAAAAACAGGGACAGACTGTTGGTCAGGTATGTTTGATTCTTTTCTTTTTTACATTTCAAGGTTCGCTTCAAGACAACTAACTTCACATCATCACTAATTAACAATTTATATCTAGTTATTAAGTACTGCAATGAAGACTGACATCACTACGAGTGTAAGACGTTCAGAAACTGATTTTAGACGAAGATCAAGTATGCCGTTACCTTCAAGGCAGAGATCTATAATATCAGCTCGTTCTCAACTTTCGGCAGCGTATTCTGCTCCTCCTATAGTGAGTTACTAACCAGCCAGTGTGACCACATGCTTCGCTTAAACCAAACACTATAATGTAGAAATAGGACACCGCTTATGTTCCAAATTTGTTTTGTTCAAGAAATTTGTCAATTGTTTATTTCCAGATCGAGGAACCAGGACCAAGAAGTGTGAAAATTGTCGAAGAACGAGAAGAGGAACCAAAACCAGGGACAAGCAAAGATGAGGATTCGAGTGAGATTGACGAGAAACGTAGGAGACGTATTTTATCCTTCTACTTTTACTAAAATCCGGTTTTAGCAACAACACTTCGGGATAAAATTTCAGTTGGATTGTTATTTGCTTGGGCTTTCATCCAGAGCTCAATGGTCAGTCTCACTAACTTCCTAAACAAATACTCGCGGGATTACAGATACGTCCTCCGTGTTTTGGCAAAAGAAAAGAAGCATTTGAAGGAACACACGGACTACAATGTTGGTTTGAGACTAGGTTCGGGTCAGTTGTGGCAACCCGCAGTGTCTTACAATTCACTTCTCCGCCAATCCCAGTAAGTCTGACATTTTTTTTTCTTTGTTGTTTTTGTGTAGTTAGTGTAGTTAGTAGTGTTTTTTCCTGCATAGCTCGGAATTGTATCTCCCGACACCTTCATGCGGAACGTTCAGTCCGTCCGATTCGTACAGACTCGTTTCGAATGAGGACAGGTCTGTTTTTCCTCGAGTCCCTATTCATGTAACATCTCTTGTTTACTAACCAATTCCCTCCCTGCTTGTCTTTTAGGTTGTCTGTAGAACGTCGCGCCGACAATATGAAGCCCCCGAGCGACAAGAGCGACCAAAAAGCCTTGGCTACCTCACCCTACACGTCCGAACAGGACAGGTATTTCCCTTTTCCTTGAGAGTACCTCAAGTCGGCCAATCCGACTTTGGGTACTCATTTTGCCCCTAATTTATGTGTATAATGATGACGGAATGACAGTAGTGTAGAAAGGGCTGTATGTTGGCTGTAGGCGCAAGGCGAGTGTTCTCACGGTCCCCGAAATACGCATTCTGGCACCGAGTTTGGAACGTGGATTAGACTCGCCTTTTCCACCAAGGTAACACAGCACGGTGTTGTGCGCTTGGTGCATGGCCTCGCTCTTCTTTCACAGTTTTTCAAAATTTGCTTCGTTCCTCATCAGGCGTTATTTTTCTGAATTTTTTTCGATCAATGTGCAAACAAATTGATTTTAGAGATATTCTAAATGAATGTAATTACAGTAGGGACGGTTCAAGAATTGACATCGAGGAGTATGAAGGAACAGAAATGTCGTCGTATGATCAACCACCAATCATAAGACTTCTACTCGCCATTTGGTATATCATTATGAGTCGGTCAGAGAATGTTTGCTACTTTATTATTTTCTTGAACCAAATCAAATCTGCGACTTTTCTGTCATTGCCGTTACCACTTATGGTATTTTTATGGGGTACTTTGACTATACCAAGACCGGATAAAACATTCTGGGTTACGATTATTGCATATACTGAGGTACTCCCAAAAACTTCTTTAACTTCTCTTAACTAAGCGTTTTATCAGGTTATTGTCCTAATCAAATGTATGTTCCAATTCGATATAATCCCATGGAATATGAGTCAAGCAATTACAAATAACCCTTTCTACCCTCCACGTATAATCGGAATTGAACGTAATTCTAATTACGCGGTTTGGGATCTTTTACTTCTCTTGGTTGTATTTTTCCACAGGTAACTTCCCAAAACAAATTTTCTTGTTCTAACTTTTCAAAATTCTAGATTTATGTTAAAATCTATGGGTTTGTGGAAAAGTTCACCCATACCTGCTGCTCTTCTAACTGAAGGAGATTACAAAGTAGATGCTGAAGGAAAACTTCAACCTGTTGGAAGTGAATATACAATAATTAGTCAAACTCGACGAAGGTATGTTTTGATCACGTTTTAAATTTTCCCTAAACCTAAATTCTAGACGTCCATCCTCTGTTAAATACAAAGACGCAACCCGATTCATTCCCAGATCCCAACCTCCCAAATTTACCAAAAAATTGAAACAAATTCGATCCTTATTTAAATTTCGTAAAGTCCGTAAATCAAGGTATTAACAAAATCATGTTTTTTTCATCTGTGTTAAACCTTTTCTCAGTTCAAAACTCAGCGAACATTCAAATAAAGACGATAGTGATCTTGAACGTCTTGTTGAATCAGAACAAAGTGAAGAAAAAATCTTCCGAAGAGTGAGTTTGAGTCGACACGATTTGGAAGATAAAATTTTGAGTGTTGACTGTCAAACTGTTGATCCAATGGCACATCTACCACAATCTGTAAAAATGGCGTTAGTGTCTATAGATCAATACTTTGAATTACTTGTAATGTGACAATTTTAGGATTCTGAAGTATGGCGAAAATGTAAAAATGTTTTTCAAACAATTACGAGATCCAACTTCGAGAGTAGCTGCAGATGTTTATTCCTACATGTTTTTGTGCGATTTTTACAATTTTTTTGTCATTCTAATTGGGTATAGCTCATTTGGGACTCAACAAGGAGACGGAGGAGTATCATCGTATCTAGAAGATGATAGAGTCCCTGTTTTGTTTCTTCTGATGTTGATATTACAATTTACGTTGATTATAGTAGATCGTGGAATTTTCCTACGAAAAAATATTTTGGCTAAAATTATTTTCCAATTTATCCAAGTGTTTGTATTACATATTTGGCTCTTTATTGTCTTTCCTATAATCACAGAAAGGTAACTTCTTCAATAGTGTTTTACAAACCTAAACAAATTTTTTAGAGGCTTCAATTCGGTTTTGGCTCCTCAAATGTACTACATGGTCAAGTGTTTCTACTTGTTGCTATCAGCATATCAAATTAGATGTGGTTACCCCACTCGAATTTTAGGAAATTTCCTTTGTAAAGGTTACAATTATCTCAATATGTTCCTGTTTAAAGGATTTATGGCAATTCCTTTCTTATTCGAACTGAGGACTGTAATGGACTGGATGTGGACTGATACATCTATGACTGTCTTCGACTGGATTAAAATGGAAGACATTTTTTCGCACATCTTTCAAATCAAAGTAACTTCTTCTTTTAGAAAACTCTTCAAGTAACAATTTTTTTGCAGTGTACTCGTCACGTAGAAGATGAGTATCCCCAACCAAGAGGCGAACGTAAACCCCCAGTTGTCAAGTACCTAATGGGTGGAGCAATTCTAGCTCTAATTATTGCAATCATTTGGTTCCCGCTTGTATTTTTCTCTTTGGGCAACGCAGTAGGCACACCAAATCCTCCATATGACGTTACTATCGAAATCCGTATAGGTCCCTACGAACCCGTTTACCAAATATCAGCTCAAAGCAATTCAATTTTTAAATTCTCTGAAAGTAATCTTTTGAAACTTCAACAAGTCTACATGCAGCAAAAGACTGCAGTTACCTTTATTTCGAACTATGAAGGGCCAGATATTGCCGCAGTTAAATTGAGTTTAGATTCGGCAAATATTTGGAGTATTTCGCCCCCTGATCGTGATCGGATGGTAGCAGAAGTGAGTTCTGATGATCCGTTAAAAATCCGATTGGAGTATAGAGTTTCGCATAAGACTAGTAAACCGGAAGATTCTGGAGTGATTGCAGATTTTGTTGAAATTAAAGTCCCGGCGAAAATTGATGGAAAACCGAATGAAATGAGACAGAATCTTTTACAAATGTTGAAAGGGAATAAAACTGCACCTCCGGTTATCTTAGAGAAGATTCTTCCGAAATTTTTGAAGGTTACTAATCGTGGGACGGCGAAACCAATCTCGCAGTTGATGTTTAAGGATAAGGAGGATGCAGGTTTGGTGGTTAATTTTGGGAGGTTTAGGTTTGTATTTAAAAATTTTAGAGAGTCCAAATCCAGAGGGTGAAAAATATAGAACTATAAGTTTAAGTCTGGATAGTAGTAATAGTACTGATTCCAAAGAGTGGTGGCAGATTAAGGAAGAGTGTAATGATACTAACTTCAAATCGTTCCTTAAGAAAATACCAATGGCTGATTGTGACAAATCTATAATTTTATATACTTTTAACGATAAAATTTTTCCAAGTACTCTCAGTATCATAACAGGAGGCGGGTAAGTGCTTTTTTTCAACAAAAAGATTGATTACAATATTTTTCCGTTAATCGTACTGCCAGATAGTGTTGCAAAGGTAAAAAATACGATCCTTTGTATGTCGGTTATTTCAGAGAATCAGATTAGAATTTCTATGGCGGTCATACGCTTTGTTCAAATCTACTTGATCAACGGAAAAATCATCTTTACATTGCTTGCATCTTGGCGCTTGCTTATTTCTCGCTCAACTTTTAGCATAATCGGCCTCTATTCAACTCTAGTTTTCGTCGCGTTCCGATTTTTCCGCGGCTTCTTCGCGGAGCAATGTTTCAAAATAATGTTCGAAGACATGCCAAACATAGACCGAGTATTACAACTCTGTCTTGACATTTACTTGGTCCGTGAAGCTGGTGAATTCGCTTTGGAAGAAGACCTCTTTGCTAAACTGGTATTCCTATTCCGGTCGCCCGAAACAATGATAAAATGGACCCGACCGAAAGAAGAACTCGCAGACGATGAGGATCCCGAAGGGGATGCCTAAGCCTTACGAATCTCTGATTCGGCAACTCAGGAAATTTTAGCTTGTAGTTTTTTGGCTTTGTAGCTTTCGTACTAGGTTTCAAATATTAAAAGTGATTCTAATTTAGGATTTTCGGATTGTATGCGTTGTATTTTATTGGACTTTTTCGATTGGTGAGGATGGCTCTTGTTGGACGAGCTACTCAGATGATTTGGTTGGAGGATATGCCGAATATCAGACGGATTTATAACTTGATCAATGATATTTATATAGTTAGGGCTTTTCGGGAGTACAGGATCGAGGAGGATTTGTTTGCGAAATTGTTGTTTTTGATGAGATCCAGGGAATTGGCGATTAAGCTCACGAGGAACAAAGGCAATACCTACAATCCGGAAATTATTTGGGTCAAAGAACAACACGGAACTGCCAAATAAATTAAGTTTTTTAGGTTAGCCAGTTAGCTAAATCTTCCATTTCTCGAATAAGTTTAAGGCTTTTAGGTACGGTTTTTTGTAAATTTGTGCAGGTGTAAATGTTTCATTAAGTTATTTAATAACATCGTTGTTATATTTATTGTGATCTTTTCAAACACATCACTCTAGTACTGATAATAGATCTATATATTGTTTGGATGTTTTTATATTTTAAAACTTTTTATAATACATTGTGCACATATGTCATTTAATTTTTAATAAACTATTTTCAATTTTTAAGGGAGTTTTTTTCGTATGGTAATTAAAATACTACTTAAACAAATGAACATTTATTCAAATAAATAAATAAATATAAAAAAAGAATTCAATTATTATGAACAACTTTCCAGTAATTATTATCACAAATTAACTATGAAACTAAAAAAGGTTGTTTTGTTATTTAAACATGAAAGAATTAATTATTTCTATAAAATAAATAAAAATACCCATTCGTACCATCACCAATTAATTTTACTTATAAACAAAAAATAATAAAAACAAATTAGTAGAAAAATATTACATGAGAGCATTAAAATTTTTATTTAGGTAAGTTATAATTGCATTATTTCTTGGGGGTTGAGAATTTGAGAAACCGATGTGAGTTTAAATCCCACCTAGCCATGGATGTTTGTGTATATATATTCTACCATAGAAGGTTAAATAGACCGAAGAATGTGAGCATGTCGGGTCCCAGACTACCTAAGCAGTGTTTTTTTACTGGTGCCGGCTGTATAAAATCCGGATCCAGCTCACGACCTTCACTGTGACGTCACAAACGTTGATAAACTTGTAAAGCAAAGAAAATTAAAAAAATGTTACAAAAGTTTTTAAAAAATTGTTTAAAATTTATGTAGTGCTGGCTTTATTTTAAAACCCGATACAAAAAAATGTTGTAGGAAAAAACTGTAGAGAATTCAATTTTGTATAACAGAGTTCACTAGACGATATTTTTATCTCTAACAGTTTAGGGTCTAGAGACGCCATGCAGATGAGATGAGAAGATGAGAAGGACTTGAACAGCAATTAACAATACTTTTCCAATATACAAAAATATTTTTTTCCGCACTCTGTTATAAAATGTATAATTTTACATCAATTTTTAGCGTTGTGTAATGGCTAATTAGCCCACCTCAACTTGAAAGTAGCCTGTAAGTCCATATTTTTGGCTTATAACTTGGCGCAATGTTTTCGAATAAAGCCAGTGCTACACGAATTTTAAACCTTTAATATGTTCTAATATTTTTTTAAATTCAAATATTGTGAATTTAAAGCTTAATGTTTCGCGGCTTTGGCTACGTTTGTGACGTCACAATTTATATATCCAGGCTTCGACTGGAGTCAAAAGTGTTTTGAAGCCAATAGTAGTGGTACTGATCCAATTTTGAGTATACCGAGTGAATCAAGTTTTATCCGCACCCCCAAAAACCCCTTTTAAAACACGAAAAAAATCCTAAATTGATGTTTAACCTTATTTAGAAAAAGTTTTGTTCTATTAATTTATTTGACTCATAACTCTATAAAAAAAATTTCATAAACCTTTTTTGTGTAGACATGCAAACTTTTGATCCCATTACTTTATAATTAATTATGTTAAAGCACAACAAATATCTATTAAAATAAATAAAAAGAAAACTGTTAATATCACATATTGATTACAAAAACCGTTGAAATTAATTATTTATTGCAAATTATTACCTAAAACTAACCATTTCAAAGCTTGCTCTTGTTATTAATCCCCTCCTCATGCAGAACCTTATCATGGTCAGGTGGTGTTTTCATAATTTCATAGAAATGTCTCCTCCCATCAATATACATCATAGCTTCATGATACGTCCTTGGATAGACTTCTTTCACAATTTCCGGAACTTCATAAGTGAAATGTACAACATTTGTTGTATCACTCTGTCCAGTTTGTGGATCAAACGTCTCCACATAGACAGTTATCTGAATATACTGCATTTGAGTAAAAACAACATGGGCATACATGTGTATAAGAGAATTAACAGCTATTGGTTTATTAAATTTAATATCACTTATACTCTTAACTTTCGGCCGATATTTGCTAAATTTAAATCCCAGGACCCAACTAAGCTCAGCAGCTTGTCTCATAATAAACCCCCCAAAAACTGTGTTGTGGAGGTTCCGGTTTTCGGGTTGGGAGAAAATCGTGTTTGATATAGTACAGTCTTCCATCCAGACACCATTTGGAGGAAGAACTGTACTAGTCATACTTAGATTTTTATCCGCTTTTGTTTTCATGTAGAGCTCGTGGATAATCCTTTGTTCGTCGTTGTCTGGGATTACTTTCGACACGTGTTGCTTCTCTAATGCTCTTCTGTTAGCTTTCCGTGTTTCACCCCCAGCTAAAATCGACTTCTCCCGTTCATCAGCCGGCTTGATTGCATTAACTAAAGCAGATGTGGTATTCGTGGGATCTCTGGCAGCTATCACAAACAACGCCCGTGTGATTCTATGCCACGTCCCATACATATTCTGCTCTAGCCAAACTACGACCTCCATGGAGGACCGCCCGACCCAACTGACATGTCCCGAAATTTTAATATCATACTGAGGTTTCGGCACAAAATCACTAAAGTCAATTCTGTCAGCTAAAGCTGTGACTAACGTTTGCGGCGAAGGTACCCCTTCTGGTAGTTTAGGATTGAGGATATGCTTCTGGGCTACCATCACAGCGAAAATATCCATGTCTTCAAGCAAACGTCCGACTCGAACATACCCCAAAAACGTCGTGTACCTGTCTTGTAACCGCGAACTTGTAGAAAGGGGTATCATCGCGACGAGGTAGCTATCGCGCATTGCTCGTGGGGGTAGATCGGCTTGGCTTTTGGGGAGGTACTGTGAGAGGTGGGTGCGACTAGCGCGGATCGGGGAGTAGCCACTGTCAACTCCCATGACTTTTGCCAGGTTTACAGATACTGAAATTAGAGTTTTAAAGGGCGGTTGATGTAAAAGGGTGACTTACGTTCTTGAATTGTGTAGACTTTGTCTTGGGAGGTACACAAAGAACGGCTCATTGTTTTGCTATGAATGATTTGTAAAAAAGGGGTTCAAAGGTTAGTGCCC
Organism: Tribolium confusum; assembly: GCA_029207805.1. Lineage (NCBI taxonomy): Eukaryota > Metazoa > Arthropoda > Insecta > Coleoptera > Tenebrionidae > Tribolium > Tribolium confusum. The sequence goes on from JALGAY010000004.1 coordinate 8,884,886, forward strand.
AACTTACGATTTGTATTTAAATGAAGCCATCACGCGATTTGCAAGTGATAAAGAAGGTAGTAATCTCGAGGCCATTACTTTAAACGTAATAAATAATAATACTGTGAAGGAACTGCACTGATTATTTTATTTAAAAAAAATGTTTATTACGTCATTCCGGCCACATAACCTCAAAAAAATGTTATGTCACGCAAGTCAGGTATATAGGTCCAAAGTTCAATTTTTTTTAACCTAAAACTTTCAAAATGGTTTTTTTGGAGAATAGCAAATGTTATCAAAGTGTTTTTGTCACAGCATTTTATAACAGTGACTTTTTGATTGTAGTTTAGATTGCTAAATGACGTACTTTTATGCACTAGTGCGTAAAAGTGACATACTTTTAAGCACTAGTGCTCAAAAATAAAAAACACATTTTTTATTTGATTTATTTATTATAAACATAAAAAGTACAATTACTTAAGTGACTAAAGTGAGCATTGGAAAATTTCAGTTTTCTTTCCTGAAATTATCAATACAAGTGGAAATGGTACTTGTAGACGCCACTTCAGATTTGCTATTTTTGTCACAGATTCTTCTTTTCTTTGATACAGTTTCTTCTTTTCCCATTATTTTTATCGAAATTGCGTTTTTGCTTTCAACAGAGTTTTCTATGTAACTTTCCGCGACAGAACTCGATCGCCATCCTCCATGTCTTTTGAGTAATGTAATATCTGCTCCTGAATCTTCTAAGAGTGTTGCTGAACAACGGCGAAAGCAGTGCCCGGTATATACTTTTGCATTTAGAACGCCGAGACATTCTGCAATTTTTTAGGCATACCTCTAATAGTATTTATACCAACGGGTAGCGTAGAACACCTGGAATTTATATAGGTTAAGAAGAATCTCTGATGTTCAGTATGAGGACCTCGAAGATGTGCGTATTTGTGAAAAATTTCCAAAAAAATAATTTCATTTACAAATCTTTCAGTTATTGTAAACATTCGTAAAATTTTTGTCTTGGTGTTTGGTATCTTGTTTACTTTAGCAAAACTTGTACAATCTTCTTTATCTTTCACCTTCAAAAACGTAATTTCTTCTCTGCGTAACGCCCCAAAAGTCCCAGTAATTAGTACAACTTTTGCCAATAAATAGTCCTTGTCATCAGCTGTAATTTTGTACCCACTTTCTTCTTAGAAATGCAATAAAGTTTGTAATTTTTTTAATATCTACATTTTTGTTAAGATATACCATGGTTCTTAGCATTGAGTAGGTACTCCATAAAGTAAACGGCTTTTACATAGAAGATAATTTTGAAAAATAGGCCAAAAATATCTTATCTTCAATACTTGTTACATTTTTTTCCTCACACCAATTACCAAGTTTCCTGTATGTTTCCTTGTAAATTTTCTTAGATTTTTCAGCTTCCGCAGCATTTTCAATGTCGAAATGAAATTCAGAATCACTCATTTTGATGTTCCTTTATCACAGAACTTAAACACAGAGCCCATGTTGACAGTCAGTAAATTTATAAAAACAGTAAACAACGAAATTTACATCGATAGCAGCTTGCCGTCTGCTTACTGTACAATGCAAATGTTTGATTGAGATCGTTGTTTTTAAAAGAAAAATTTATTACAAATTGCAATAACAAAAAATCTTGAATACAATACGTTACAAAATCGATGTCTTTTAAGCTCTTGACGTGTTGATTCACGTCGCTTGCTTAAAATACCCTCTTTTTGCAACTTATTGCATTAATTTAATTATAGTACTACTGGCAAAAAAAAAAAAAATAGAAACATCAATGTCTTTATTTTGTAATCTAGTTTTCAAATAATCTACATTTCAACAAACAGTAGACCGGTTTCGGGTTTATTACCCCATCTTCAGTGCAATACTGCGCTGTAACCAGTGGTGTTGTGATATTTTTTTTACCGGAACGCGGTTCAGCAAAAAAAAAACGTTCCGGACTCCGGTTCACGGTTCGGAAAAACAAGCCGGTTTGTTCCGGTTTTTGATTTGGTTCGGGTTCGGTTCAAACCCCTGTTTATAATAATACAAATAAAAATTCGTCAAAAATTAGAAAAACAAAATCAGCAATTTTTTTATTTTTTTTAATACGTCAGCCAATTCTCGTTATCAGAAATCATCTTTAGTTCCGGAACGCGTTCCTGTCCAAAAAAGAAGTACCGGAACGCGTTCCGGGGCGTTCCAGCTCGACAATACCACTGGCTGTAACCACCTTGAACAGTGTAAGAGCTCGTATACAGCGTCATTTTTAAACATCGCTGGCAAAATATGCAGATTGGTGCTTATTTTGAATGGCAATTTTCCATTTTATCATCGACGACCAAAATGGAAATAACTACTCCCCAGACACTACGATTACAATAACTAGAAATCTTATTGATTAGTTCGATCTAGTTATTGTCGCAAATTGTAGTATAACATTTACGGTCTTTGAAAATCAGAATAAAGAGTATTTTCTTCTGAAGTTGTTCGTAAAATCAGTAAAATAGTCCTTGAAGAAGTTGCTGTTCAAATTCATATGTCAAAATAAAAAAATCTTTGGTAAAGTAGACAGAAGAGTCTCTAAAGTGTCCGTAAAGTGTTTGTTGCATATCTCGTTTTTTCAAAATAGAAAAAATTGCAAATTCAGAAAAACCTAATGTATATTATAACACTAAAGTGGCTTTTTTACATTCAACAGTTCAATAACTTGTTCTTTTCAGTCTACACCATATTTCGAGTTATCGAAGTTTCACTGTATTATGTTCTACGAACAGTTCCAAGAATAACTGGACAAATTTTATACGTTTTAGCGTTGTTTTAGCAATGGTAATACATTTTTGGAACTCTAAAATAAAAGTAAACTGTTTTTTATACACCAAAATACGTTTTTTTCTTTTTTCCTTTCAAAAATTAGGTTTTTTAGTTGCAAGTACCAACATCTAAGACTCACCTGACACTTTTGTGTACTTTCTGGGACCGTCATCTTATTTTTTTAAGATCGAACATTTATAAAAGATGCACAAAACTTAAAACACTATAATTCAGGTCTTTGTAGTGTTCAGTTTGTTTAAAAAACTTATAAAAACAGGCGTTAGAAGACAAAGCACTACTGAAACTAAAAAGCCGCCATTAATGGTCACGTGATCATATGAGCTCTTTTGATTGGTGGTTACCTCTTACCTCCAATTTTCAAATATTTCTAACTACAGTAGAAGTTCAATTATCCGGAATTATGTGGAGCAGTTTTTGTGGTTAACAAAAATTTTGGTTAATACAGAGTTTCTTGAATAAAGTAAATATACAGTTTGTCTCTGGATCGATTTAAAAAGAGAATTTTTTTTTATTTGCCCTGCTTGTTTTCAAACTCCCAAAACATAAATTACTTTTTACTTAGAGAAACGCTACTGACAAAAACCAATTTTTAACATAAAAAAGTTGTCATAATAACGAAAAATTGGTGCACTTTTCGCTGATCATAACTGTACAGCCGCAAAAAATTTTAAAATTGTCACAAAGTTTTTATTTTATTATTTCTTTCAATATTTTAAGGTGATTTTTAATAATAAGAGTAATTAATTATAAGAGAATAAATTCGAAAATAATGTTTTTTGTATGCAACAAAACAACAATTTTAAAGTTATGTCGGTTATGGTAACTCTACAATATCATTTTATTCTATGGGATTTGGTTCCAGATCTTGATTTAGGGGAATTTCATTTAACTTGTTGTCATCTGTCAAATTCTTGTCAAAAGCCATAAAATGCAAAATGGCCACGTTTGATTTAAACTCTGGCAATTTTCCTAAATCAACCGATATAAATGACAGAACAGAATGGGTACCGCTCTCGCTAACCCTGGTCGAATATCCCAAAGGTATAATTCCGTTTAAATCACACCCAGACATGTTCCACCAACCAAAATATTGACTTTTCAATATCTGACATTTCACAGTTTACTAACATCAGCAAAGTGGCAAAACGTCACTTAACTCGCCCCCTTTTTCAGGTGATTTTATCGGCAAATTACTGGCTTTGATCAGCCTGGCCCCTTTCGGAATTGGGGCCGGCTTCGTTGCTTTAATACTCTTTCGTCGAGACCTCCACACGATAACATTCTTTCTCGGAACTTTATGTTCGGAAGCTTTAAATTATTGCCTCAAACACACGATTTGCGAAGAGAGGCCCATGCGAAGGACAGATCTGTATGGGGAGTACGGCATGCCGTCGTCGCATGCACAGTTCGTGTGGTTTTTTGCCACTTATGTAATTTATTTCGTCTTTATTAGGTAAGACAGTGCTTAGACAAAAAACCATAGGCCTTCAGGGTGTGTTTCAGGCTCCACCATATGAACAATAACACGATAATTGAAAACGTGTCAAAAATTTTAATCATATCGTCGTCACTTGTGATGGCGCTCTTGGTCTGTGTTAGCAGGATCTACCTGCAGTATCACACGGTCTCTCAGGTGCTGTGTGGGGCTTTTGTGGGGATTTTATTTGCAACTTTTTGGTTTGCGCTCACTTATCTCGTGTTCACGCCACTTTTCCCCCAAATCGTCACCTGGTACTGAGCCCCAATTTAATAAAATAAACACTTGATTGTTCTTTTTTAGGAAAGTCTCAGAGATTTTGTTATTGAGAGACACCACGTTGATACCCAACGTTCTTTGGTTCGAATATACAAACACACGACAGGAAGTTAGAGCAAGAAGTAGGAAATTGGTCAGTATGAAGTCGCAATGACATTTGCTTGAAGACGGTTTTCGGTTTGCATTTCCGTACCGTTTGGTTCGATATATAAAATTATATTGGCCCTCGAAACGGTAATCGTAACCGGAACCGCACAAAGGTAAAACAATCAATAGTTATTTTTATATATACGGCTTTTTGTAAATGTCAATTGATGACAGAAATCAGTTACATCTTCATTTCATGTAACTATATGTTAAATTGTAGACTCGGTGTTTTTTTGGGGCATGTAATCTACCCGAAAAATGATATAAGTGTGTAACTTTTTCTACTATTGCAATACTTCGTTGTTTTTTTTAGGGGCTTTTGTTGATATTTAGGGCAATTTTTTATTCTCACTAGTGTTTCGACCTACGATGTAGGCCAAAGTGACTGATATCAGATAATTAACGTTCATGATAATAAGACTACATGACAAACACCACGAGGCAGTTAGACATTTAGTGACCTAAAATAGTTAAATTGGTAGCTTTCTTGTTGAATTTGTTGTTTTTTTATTCCATAGTTTAAGTAATTTGCTTGCATTTATACTCAAAATTTTATTTTTGGTGACAATACTCAAAAAACTACTGCCAACTGTTCGGTCTGTTGGCAGCCTTGCAGCAGCTAACCCGGCGCATTCACCATTTTGCTGCAAATGTTTTAAACTTGTTTTTATTGTTATTAAGTTAACAACAATCGTAACGTACTTAATAACCATCCGACTGATTTATTAAATAGTTAATAGGCGATCTATAACAAGTAGCTAAAAATAGCAAAACAAAAAACAATTGCAAGCATTCCAGCTTGCAGTGAGGGAGTGACTTGAGGAGAATCCCCCTAAAGTGCTTTAATTAGATGATATTCGTGTAATTGTTAACAACAACCCGGTTAGGTTATTGTTGACGAGTTTTCCAGTGCAATATTAAGTCTAATTTAAGAGTTTTATTTTTATTATTACTCAAGGTTCAGGGTAAAAAAATTCAAAAATTGGTTTAGAATCAAATAAAACGCACAAATGTACAGTTTTTTCGACCTTTTTTGTGTCATTGTTTTATTGTTTGTATGTTTATAATAAGCAGTAGAATTAAATAAATGTAAATTTTACTACCAAATTAAATAATTAACAAATTGAAGCTGTCGTTTATTTTATTGAGTCTTCACTGTGTTCACGTGACGACGACGTTTCATATATTGGAGGTAATCTACACTAAAAAAAATCAAAATAAATTACTAGATTTGTTCTAACAATGCTTTAGAACCAGTTCGGAACTGAGCATGCGCAATAAAGATCTTGGAGCGTTAAAACGATACAGCGCATGTGCAGTACAATTCTGAACTTTTTGAACAATCCTTATTTAAAAAACAGAATCTAAGTAGGCCATGAAAATTTCTGATTATTAAAATTACGTTTTTGTAACTACTGGGTGACTGTTTTAGATTTCTTATAATGTTTTTGTTAGAGTTAAGTTTCGGCAGGTAAAGCGTAACGACGTGTGACGAGGCTTATCAGGAAATTGTGCCGTCTAGAATTTATAAAAAGTGAAAGTGGAAAAAATAGATAACGTTAAAAAAAAAGAGTATTAAATTGGGATGACATATCTAAAAAGGGTAAAAGAAATGAAAGAAGGAACTGAAAAAGAAAGTGATATAGTGAAAGAAAAAAAATATAAAAGACAAAATGAATCTGTTGAAGACAGAGTATGAAGATTCTAGAAAAATCGAATGAAATAGTATATTATATAAAAAGACAAATAGATAAGAGAGAAGGAAATATAACAATGAAGGATTTAAATGGACGAGTTGGAAGGTATAGAAGAATATACCGGGTTTAGACGAAATTGGGCTCACCCTTTTTTTTATAGTATTTTTTTAAATAGAAAAACGAATCTTTAGAAACTTATTATGTTAGAAAATTTCCATTAACTGAATAAAAAATGAACTTTTTATCACATCCGGTTCTACTGAAAACAACCGTAACTTGGGATTTTTAAACGGAATACTATGTATATTTTTATATTTCTGGAATGTACATCAAATTCCGAGTCTAATACACTACTTTTTATAACTTTTTGTGAAATATATTTTTTTTGCAATTCTTGTTTTATCTAGAAGGAGGTGATATTTAAAATATATTTCTAAATACATATTTGTATATTTATTTATAAACTATAGAGATTATTACAGACACTAATATTAGTTTTTAGAAATTTAAGGATCGGTTTACAGAAGGTGAATTAAATATTTCATTACGATTAACTTTTAATTCGCGATTAAATAATTTAAGGCAACAACTACAAAACAAAACCAATCCCATCTAGATAAAAAATCAAAAATTATAAAAAGTTTTTTATTTCACAAAAAGGTATAAAAAGCTGTATATTAGACTCAAAATTTAATGTAGATTTCAAAAATATAAAATTTTCATAATGTTCTATTTAAAAATTTAAAGTTATAGTCGTTTTCGGTAAAACCGGAAGTGATAGAAAGTTAATTTTTCACTCAATTAATAGGGATTTTCTAACATAATTAGTTTCTTGAGTTTCGTTTTTCTATTTAAAACAATACTATTGAAAAAAGGGGTGAGCCTAATTTCATTTACACCCGGTATATCAGTCAAGAAGAATGTTAAACAATAAGAATGATGTAAGAAAAAATACGAGAAATGTGCATAGAGAATAACTTAAATATGCAGTTAGTATATATAAGGAAATAATAATATAGATGTCCTAATAAAAACAGGAAAATAAAAACAATTTTAGATGATTTTATAATGAGATGTGAAAGCGAAACGGAATGCAGAAATAGGAATTTACTATTATGTAATGATAAGACAAAAAAAAAAAGAAACAGATAAAAAAAGGAAGAATAAAATGTTGCAAACTAAAAAAAAACACCAAAAGAAATATTAAAAAATTCTAGAAAATAAAGTTTTTAAAATTGAATTACTTTAAATAATAATAATAAACCAGAATATGACTTACCAAAACTAAATACAATTGTTAATTGTTGTTTTAATAACAAAAAAGGAATATTTTTATTTATTTTGAGAATGAGAATTCTTTTCTCTATCCAGTCATGTATTTTACCTACGTATTAAAATATATAGGGTGTGTTACTTTGAAAAAATATTGAATTGTGACTATTTTAATGTTGACAGAATTTAAAAAAATGCTATTTTTTGTCACAAAAATAACAACTGAGTTGGGTTATGCAAACTATAGCTTTTTTATATGTTTTTTAGAGGTAGCGGGTTACAAGAACAATTAAATAAACGATTTGGCTTTAATCCGACGTTTCGACTGGTTTTTATTACTGTATTTTTCGAGGATTTAAGTCTTAAATCCTCGAGGACTTAAATCCTCGAAAAAGACAGTAATAAAAAACAGTCGAAACGTCGGATGAAAGCCAAATCGTTTATTTAATTGTTCATGTTAACCCGTTACCTCTAAAAAACATATAATAACGTTGGAACGTAATCAGGGCTCCAGAAGCCGTGACGTAAAAAATGCGCGAAATTTTGAAACACTGTCATTCGATAAAAATACCTTGAAAAAGTCGACCTTATTGCACATGTAAATAAGGTTGAATTTATAAAGATCAAATTTTATGCGATGAATAAATACACTAAATAAAATAAATAAGACCTAAAAATGTCGACATTCGATAGCCTAAACATTTCATTTATTGATAAGTCACGAATTACAACAAATTTACACTTAATAAAGAATTTAATGGAAAATAAAATGTTCGATGCACAGATTTCCTTCATTTCTAAGCTTTAACGCAGGTCCAACATGAGCGAATGCCAGCGAACTATGCCGAACGTGAACAATTTTCTCTATTCGTGAGCGCGTTTGCGCGCTACTTTGCTACTCGGCTATCTACGGTAGTTGCTTTACAGCGGTTCGGGTCACTTTGAGAGCACGAAGTCTGTACGGTAATTTCTATTTTCGATTAATTTCTCAAATATGCGAGAATTGTTTGTAACTTGTGTCTGGATTAAAACTAGAATGTCTAGAGTATTGGAGTTGAGTGTTTTTATGCCTTATTTGTGTTTCCATATGTGATTTTTATTCGGTCAAAGTTTAGCTGTTATAATTTCAACCTTATGTATTAGTGCAATAAGGGCGACTTTTTTAAGGTATGTTTTCAGAATGACAGTGCTTCAAACGTTCGCGCTAAAATTACGACACACTTCTCCAGCCCGTGTCACCAACCTAACGTCATTTGCTTTTTTTAAAGTACCAACCTTATAGTTGGAGTAGTTCAAAAGAACTAAGGGCCGATTTCATAATGAACTTAAAGGCTTTTTTAATTTAAATGATGTTTAGACTGTAACTGTCGATGATTTTTCGATGCATATTGGCATAATGACAGTTACAGTCTAAACGTCATTTAAATTAATGGAGCTTTTAAGGATTTTTAAAACGGATCTAAAAGTAAGTACCTTTTTTCTTGGCCTACTTTGACTATTTTTTTAACTTTGAACTAACTTGTTCGGGGTTTAATTTTTTCGATGGTTTTAAGAGACTAAAATCAGCTTTTTGTCCGACCAAAATCTGCGTTATTTGAGTTGTTGAATTGACTCTTGCTAAACGTTCCTTTTCTTTCTCTCCCAAATCAGGAAATAGTAAAAATAAGGGAGGTTTCTCATTAGTTTGTAAATCTGTCACTTTAACAACATCCTCATTTTCATCATCTCGAAAGTTTCTATTAATAAAATCTAAACCAGCCCATTCTGAGTCTCTCCTGGGTAAAGAAATAAAAGTTCCTTCAAGATTTGAAGAATTTGAGCCCTTGAAACTGAACGTAATGAGGATATTAAATACTAAAAAACTTACTAAAGAAGAACTTGAACCTTCTCCGTGCCTTCTTTTTCTTATAGGAACAGTTTTGCCACGTTTATGAAGGCTTCTGTCCATGAGAACAGACATTTTTCAAATCTTCACATCCAAAATTTACCCATTTTGACGTTTAGCGCTCAAATTCAAAAATCAGTGCTACCAACCTCTTCTTTAATCTGCAATCTAATCAAATATATTTCTTGTGATTCATTAATTTCCGCTGGAATTCTTAGAATCGCCCACAAATTCTTCTTTTTTATTTTATCGTGATTCTATTTAAGTCTGCTTTTTTGACATTTAAACTGTGCCCCCTGCCTCGAGTGACATTTCCCCTGTCAACCTGTCACAACAGAAATCGATATAATGCAGTAACAAACATCAAAATTCTCAAAACCAGGATGGATTTCAACGTGAAAAAGATCGTCAAGGATGCCGGGGCTGCCATCAGTCGCGTCGTTCAGGTGAGCCCCCATGTCTGCGAAATTTCAAGGTTAAGTGCCCCAATCTTTGCCTTCAGATGACCGAGGAGAAGCTCGGCACGTCTGAAAAGACCGAACTGGACGCTCATTTCGAAAACCTATGGGAAAGGGCCGAAGGCACCAAAAACTGGACAGAGAAAATCGTCAGGGATGCCGAAGCGGTCCTAATTCCCAACCCCGGGAACCGAATCGAAGACTTCATTTACGAAAAAATCGAAAAAAAGCGGCCTTCAAGACTCAGCAATTTGGAGTACTTGGGCTTGGATATGATCGAGGCGGGGAACGTTTTTGGGCCAGGGACTGCGTATGGCAGCTCGCTGATCAAAGTGGGGCAATGGGAGCAGAAATTGGGACAGAACGAGAGGGATTTTATTGGGTCAGCGGCGATGTGTTTTACTCAGCCGTTACGCAAGTTTTTGGATACTGAAATTAAGACTATACTCAAGGAGAAGAATCTTTTAGAAGTGAAGCGGTTGGTGAAATTTGGGGTACATTAGAGTGGGGTACATTGTTCTATTATAGGTTGGATTTGGATGCCTGTAAAAATCGGGTACGCAAGGCTAGGAGCATGCTGGGGCAACCGGCGGTAAGTTATTGTCAGAAATATCATAATAACAGAAATAAACACAATTTGTTTTAATGGAACATAGCAATTTAGCTTACACATGACACAGGTACAGTTTCTTACTCTCATATTTAATCACACAATTATATTTTTTAAATTGTTTATAAAAAAAACTAACTAATGCAGGTAAGGTTTTTCATTCAAGGTGTTAACTAGATTTGTATCCAAAAAGCCCTTTTTGAATAAAAGGTGTTTAAGATTCACGATGTAGTCACTTTATTTGAGAAGCGCTGATATATTTTTAAATTTGGTGCCTTAATGGACTCGCGTACCACGAGCAGTCTTCAATTTTGGGCAAAAATTTTATTTACAAGTAACATTTGAATACAAATCTCAAAATCACTCTGAATCTGAAGTAGTTCCAATTATAATTGGTATCTGTCATGACCTACTTCAATTCACTTTTTTAATCTCGATATTTTTTAATATTAATTAAAAATCCAAAACAGTAATTTAAAAAAAATATGTTTATGCTTTCAAAATCAGAAAGACGGGATTTCCCCGGAGGAGGTTTTGGAGCAGGTAAATCCCCCACTTCTATTGTTTCAGTTAAGTTGGTACAACTTTTGAAATATTTTTCTATAGGCTGAACGTGACTTACGTATTGCCCAATCAGAGTTCGACCGCCAAGCAGAAATCACGAAATTACTCCTTGAAGGAATCGGTAGTTCCCATGCGGCCCATCTTCGTTGTTTACAAGAATTTGTAGAAACTCAAGCTCGGTTTTACTCACAATGTACTACAATAATGACGGATTTACAACGCGAACTAGCTAGGTAATTTCTAGGATGTTTTTTGCATTTTGTGTTGGTATTATTATTGATTACTGAAATAGTTTTTGAGTAGAATTTGAGGCTTTTTAAGGAGAGAAGTTTGTCGGCTTGATGCATGTTGATGTTTCAGCTCTGTGAAACCCGGCCCTGTCTTGAGACTTAACAGCGAAGATCTCGAGCCCCCTGTGGTGCCTAATAATACGCGGGTTTCGTCTCCGGCGGCGTTTACCCCAGTTATTATAACGTCCTCGGATGATTCTGAATATTCTGTCCTGTAGATTTAATTATCCTGGTTTTGTCCCGTTCGAGATAATTTGTAGTTTTGGGCGAAATTCATAGAATTTATTATTTTTGCGTAATGAACATAGAAAATAATAATTGCAAAATTTAAAAAAAAACAACAAACAGCTTAGCTGTAAATAAATCCGAGTCCTCTAAATGGCACTGAACAGCATTGAAGGTTTTTTGGACAGTGGATGTCAGTCACGTTGCCACTTTTCCAGCGCCCACCTAAATATTTTTTTCGTTCACTCGCTATTTGAATCACTTACTTTGTGGATTTCGCCCAATTAGATTAATGCAATGCAAATGTATAGAGTGAAATTAATCAAACACCAACCTATTCAAAGTCTGATTATCTCGAAAATATTTAGAGTACTATCTACGTGTCTATAAAGCACTCCAGGCCATTTTTGGTACATTTTTAGTAACGGCCAGTGATTTATGGATACAAGCACTGCTTTACTAGCCGAATGCAAATCAAAACTTCTGAATGTTAGCTTAGCTTGCTTAATTTTTGCACATGTTTTTTATTTTTGTTTTTCTTTTTATTTTCAAATCGACAGTATGTCCTCGATGCCTGGTGTCGATCCCAATTCTCCTATAAATCCTAAACCGAACGAATGGAACAACGAAGTGTCTAATAACGGTATGAGAAAAGCCCGAGTCATATACGATTATGACGGACAGGATACCACTGAATTGAGTTTAATGGCCAACGAGGTACTGTCTTTTCCAGTTAGTTTTTTAACTGTAACTGACTTTTTTTAAGATTATTATGGTTAAAGAACTGAGTGATAAACCCAACGAAGATTATTTATACGGCGAACGTGGCCATCAAAAAGGTAAAGTACCTCGAGCGTACCTGGAATTCATTTCGTAACAAATTACGTCTTCCGGTTAATAACATTCAAGTATTTATTGTGATCCCAAATAGATGTAATCATTCCTTCACTCAATTTAATAAGGCATTGATGACAATATGTGTTCACCTTTATTTTTTAGTTTTTGTATATTTGTTTTATTTATCTTGCCATTGAAATTATTTGTATCCATTTAAAACTACGAGGTGTTCAACGGAAAAGTTCATCAACTTAACATTGATATTTCAAGTCTCTCATAAGAATACATGAAAGATTTGATCTACCAAAGTTAATTTAATGAATTTTTTAATTGAACACTTGTTATATTATGCAATAATGCAGTCAATTCGACTTAACGGTGCAATTACACTATATCAAGCAAAATAAATTGTATCAATAAGCTTTAAACTGTAATTAGTGTTGAATTTTAGCTCAGAGTTAACAAATTATCTATTACTCTCTAGTTGTAATATATTGTTAATCGTTATCTCCAAATAAATATGTACAAATCATAAATTGTTTAACTCACAATTGGACAAGTAGCCCAACTAGCAATTGAAATAGACTCTATCTTTACTATGCTTTCACTTATTGAAGGAGAATAGGATAAAGTAAGGGCCAAAAGCAAAAGCCCAATTCAGATTTGTTTTTATTATAATTAAAAATAAAAAATTCCAAATTTACTTCTTTTTGGAGACACCAACGGTGCGTCCACGACGTCCAGTGGTCTTAGTGTGTTGTCCACGAACCCTGAGGCCCCAGTAATGACGCATACCTCTGTGGGCCCTAATCTTCTTCATACGTTCCAAATCTTCACGCAATTTCGAATCTAACGTAGCTGACGTCAACTAAAACACCCAAAATTAGTCCCAATTTAGCCACTCTTGAAAAAATGTAGCACAGTGCATACAATTGCTCAACCTGTCGGAGAGAGATGCTTCCCAGATTTCACTTAATCAGTGACTGGTCCACAAATCATTCAAGCAATTCACATCACCATGCAGTTATTTCGCACAGGCTACCAGCAAAATCAAGATTGGGGGCTCAAAATTGCCGTTTTACTGTGCTAGACAGAAGGGGGTTTGTACTGACCTGGTTGTATTTACCATCGACGATATCTTTTTGTCTGTTGAGGAACCAATCAGGGATTTTGTATTGACGAGGATTGGACATAATAGTGATGATTTTTTCGACTTCCTCTTCAGAACACTCACCAGCACGTTTGTCCAAGTCAACATCAGCTTTTTTCAAAACTATGTTGGAGTATCTTCGGCCAACACCCTTGATGGCCGTAAGGGCAAACATTACTTTGCGTTTACCATCGATATTCGTACCCAAGATACGAAGAATGTGCTGAAATTTGTCTGGAATTACGAGAGACTGAAACAGAAAAAAAAAGTTGGGTTAGGAGTGACTACACTTGGGAAAAAACACAAAATTTTGACGAAATCAACTAGATTATTGTATAAAAGTCTAAAATACAGTAATTTGGCTACAAAATTGTACCAGATGGTCCAGATAATTAATAAAATATTGTAAAAAGTAAAACTCACCATTTTTGCAGCAAAAGCAAACAACAAGGAAGTGTTGCCAACTTTGTGCTCCAAAATTACTAAAATCAAACATTATAACACGAAAGTTACTAGTTTTTTTAACACTTGTCAACCTCACACCTGTCAAAATTTTGTAATTATCAAAATAAAAATATGTTTAGTGTTTTTTTTTAAGTGAAACGGCATTAAAATGAGTGGTAAAGTACCTGAAGTGTCTTCCGGAGGCATTGACAATGCCTTGGATAATGAAGTCGTCCAAGACATCCTCAACTCCTTCACTGATCTCCGACAATACTCTAAAGAAATCGAAAAGGAACTCAGAGAGGCTGAAAATAAATCAATTCAAGACTATATCAAAGAAGGTGCGAATATTGCAAGTCTCCACAATCAAATTTCAGCATGTGACGAGATTTTGGAACGTATGGAATCAATGCTAGTGGGGTTCCAAACCGATTTGGGGAGTATCAGTAGTGAGATTTTGTCCTTACAACGAAAATCAATTTCTATGAGTCAGGAACTGAGTAACAGACAGGCAATTCGGGGGCAATTGAGCCAGTTTATTGACGATATGGCAGTCCCTGAATCCCTGATTGTGGGAATTATGGAGAGTCCAGTTACTGATAAGGAGTTTCTAGCACAGCTACAAGTCCTCAATCACAAAATTAATTTCGTTAAGGAGCAAAGTTTTAAAGAATCAAAATCCTGTCTTGACGTTAAGGATATTTTAGAAAAACTTAAAATTAAAGCCATGTCTAAAATTAGGACGTATTTGTTAGAACAAGTTTACAAGTTTAGAAAACCAATGACCAATTATCAGGTGCCTCAAAATAATATGTTGAAATATAAATTTTTTTTTGAGTTTATTTTATCAAATGAGAGAAACGTAGCTCAAGAAATTTGTAATGAATATGTTGATACAATGAGCAAAATATATTTCTCCTATTTTAAATCATATTCTGGTCGAATTATGAAGTTACAATACGAGGAAACTACAACAAAAGATGATTTGATGGGAATTGAGGATACAGCAACGAGAGGGCTTTTTAATAAGTCGTTGAAACATAAAGGAACTGTTTTTACTATTGGAAACAGGGGGGACGTGTTAGCCCAACAGTTGGAGGCTCCAATTATTGTGCCTCATGCACAATCAAAAAATAGAGTAAGTAAAGAAAATCGGGAAGTTTTACTAATAAAATGATTAGTATTATTTTGAGGCTTTATTTAGAAGCGAGCAATACGCTCTTGTTGATAACGCATGTCGTGAGTATTTATTTGTTAGTGAATTTTTTATGGTAAGGGGACAGCCAGCTTTGGATTTATTTAATCAAATTATGGGCAAAACTACCGCTCTTTTAAAGGTAAAAGGTGCTTTTTAAAACTTGGCATCACAGGCGGCCATAGATTAAAATATTGTAAACACACTACATATAAAACTTCATTGCTTATCAAATTTATAACAAATGTTTATTTAAAAACAAATTCTAGAGTGCTGTGAAATTGTAAAACGATTAATTTATGCCTTTGATAAATTTATCGATCTACTTATCAAAATGAATCAGTTTTGAAAATTACACTTTTTTTGTACATTAAAATTTGAAAAATTATTTATTTTAAAAGTTGTTGAAAATAAATACTTTTTAGCTCTCACAGGATTTGCAGGAGTCTTGAATTTTGAATTTTTGAACAGGTGTGTAGCAGCAGATATTGAAAGTTGCGTCAAATTAGCTACTAAAAATGCAAAATTGCGGACTTTTTGTGGATTAATTAGACAGGTTAACTCATTTTTTTAAAAGTTTTATAAGGTCTAAGGACTAAAAATGTTTTGCTGTATTTATTATTAATAAAATTAGCGGCTTTTGCAACGATTTCATTTGTAAATTTAATAATATCTTGCATGAAATTTGAGAAAATTGCAACAAGATGAGTATTCGGGGTTCTTCGAGATCTCTAGTTATGCTTTTTATGCGAAAATTGGTAAATTTAAAATGGCGGAGCAATTATCGCCGACCATAAAGATAAATAACAATAATTCAGAAATTATTTGACAAAATCGCTGTTTTTAAGTTTACTTACCACGCTTCTGTTATAAAAATCAAAACAACGTATCTAATATGGCTGACGGTAAAGGTAAGAAAAGCAAATAAATAATTTACAATATTTGATGAAACTGTTAGTAGGTATAAAGTTGGTTTTTATGGTTTTTTATTATTATGTACTTTGATATAAAATTTTACGGGTTGGATTTTGAGTTAAAACTATACCCGTAATTACAGCGACTTATTCCGATGCGTCTCGTTTGAACAGTTTGATCAGACTGGCTGAAAATGGGGTCTTAACACTGATGATTAATATAATACGTAACCTGCCGTTTTTACATATTACAGACAAAAATTAGGCGCAAAAAATCAGACTTTTATTGCTCATATGATTCATGCAGTTACATAATAACAATGATGAATGTATGGATGTAATCACAATCAAAAAACAACTGAGTTATCATAAGAAATTTAAAACAAAGATGGTTTTTTTAAATTTAATGTTTCAATCAGTAGCGGCCGGTGAATTTTTAAAACTCTGTATTTTGAAAATGGAGCATGGGATCCAAATTCTGTTATGGAGGATTACTATTAAGACCAAACTAAAGGCTACTACTAAAAAAAAATTAGAGAAAGAATATTTTTCGAAAATCAAATTTCAAATGCTCATAACTTTTTCTGTAATTAAAATTTTGGAAAATACCAAAATATGATTAGTCACTAATTTGCCTCATAATGCTGGGAAAAAAATTTTGCCACCGTTCTAGCATAAACCGTTTCGGAAATAACCAGGGGAGGCTCACCATTTTTAAAAATCAAATTTCGCAAATTTCGATTAATTTTTTTTAGCAGTTGCCTTCAATTTGGTCTCAATTGTAATTCTTCATAACAGAATTTGGATCCCATACTCTATTTTCAAAATACAGAGTTTTAAAAAATCACCGGCCGCTACTGGTTTTAATAATTTTTATTGTAAGAAATTTTAAATATTGAAGGTTCTAAATAATAGTTATTTGTATTAGTACGGAACCTGTCATTTGGTGAATAATACTTTCCGAACATCTCTATAGTCTAAACTATTAGAGATAAAAATATCACTTTGTGAACTTTATTTTATAAAATTTAATTCTCGTATTTTCTTATCTTTAACTGTTTGCACAGCGTTTTAAAGTAAAGCCAGAGCTGCACAAATGTGAATCTTTTAATATTAAAAAAAATCAGTAACTTTTTGTATTTTTAATTGTTTTGAAACTATTTTTATTGAGAATATTGCTTGCTCAGTTGATTGCGTCTCTCTCAGGCTCTCTCTTCAACATATACAGACTCATTCATATGTCGCAAGCAATGAGGGGGGTTGAAAAATATTATAATTTTTTTTTTATCTTTAATTTAAGCGTTTCTAGAGATTAAACTATTAAAGATAAAAATATTACCTTATTTTGAATTTTCTAAATTTTCTAATAGAAAATCGTGATTAATGACTAAAAAACATTTTAAGTACAATGCTTTGGCTAATATTGTCATCTCTTATAGATTTTTAGACACCTACTAAGTCCACTATTTTGAATGTTGTAATTATCAAAAACACTTACGGCAATAGTTTATCTTATTTTGTCTAATATTCTCCAAAATATTGCCATTTTTACCTTTTATAGTCAGCTATAGTAAGTCCACCATTTTGAATTTTTCAATTTTCACATCAAAATGTCAATCAGAGATTTTATTAACATGAGGAGTGGACACTTAGGGATTTTTGTTGTAAAAGGAACAGGATTTGCTATGAATTTCTATGTTTTTACGTGGATTTTCTAAAATTTCTTATTAGATTTGGATATTTCCGGAAATTTACATAGGATTTACAGGGATTTCCGAGAAATTTTCTATATAATAGGGACACATTGCCTGCTCTTGCAAGTGCAATAATGTTACATTGATAAAAAGAAGCAATAGACACTCTAGGACGGTGGAATTTGAAATCGGAAACACGTGCGTTCTTGAGGGAGATTTTTGTTTTTCCCTCAATAACGCATATGTTTACTATTTTCAAATTTCGCTGATAGAGTTCAATACCGCACACACAATCATGGCCTCTAAGATGTCAATCATTCTGAAATAAATTATAATTTCTAATTTTTTTCTAATAAAATTTAAATTTCAGAAAAACTTGGAGACTTTTGTATCTGATTGTTACGACACCATTGCTTTATTTCTCTGTTTTCATTTAATTTTGCGTTACAAAATAATGTGTCATAAACGGTGCGTTCCGGCCCTTGATGACTACTGGGACAGTCTGGAGAGAATAATTTTGGCTCGTTTTGAATACGTGTTTCGGCTGAATATTGCCAGTATCAGGGATTGCGACCCGACGAAATTTAATTTAGAAATGGGTCCGCATTATGTGAGTCATTGAACCGTAAAAAATGGAATTATTTTATGTTTTTGCTTAGATAACACGTCGTTATGCTGAATTCAGTGCAGCTCTTGTTGGAATCAGCGAGAACTTTCCCAATGAGTTAGTCAATCGACTTTTAGCTGAATTACAAGAAGAAGTCGAGTTGTTTATTTTGAGAATGGCTGGGATTTTTCCGGAGCGTAAAGAACAGCTTATTTTTTTGATAAATAATTATGATATGATTCTTCATGTTATCATGGAGCGGACGAGAGATAATTCCAAGGAAGCTGAGACGTTCAAAAGTAGGTTGTCGTCGAGAAGTGGTGAATATGTTGAGGAGATTCTGAGTCCGCATTTTGGGGAGTTGATGCAATATGTGAAAGAGGGTGAATATTTACTAGAAAAAGGGAAGACTGAAGAAATGAAGAAATTAGAAGGGAAGTCGTTGGGGATTGTCCAACATTTCTCGAATAACTGGAAAAAGAGTTTAGAGGAATTAAATAGAGAAGTTTTGTTATCGTTTCCGAATCTTGTAACTGGATCGAGTTTATTGCAGTTGGCTCTAACTCAATTAGTGCAATATTATCATAGGTTTCATAAATTGTTAACACCTAATGTTAGGACTCAATTAACTAATATTCATCTCATTATGGTCGAGATGAAAAAATATAAAACCAACTATTAGTGTTGTTAAGTACTTAAATTAATTTATTGTGATGTCTAGAGAATTTATATTGTCATTTTTATTTCGCACGTTATGTAATAAATAATTAACTCAAATTAACTTTCGTGTTTTATTTATTTTAATAATAATATATTACATGATACTTACAACTAAGGTTAATTACATTTTTTTCCGTATAATTTAAAAATTGGCATTGTTTTGACGAACATTTCAGCCTTTTTTTCTAACAATTTTAAAATAGTACATTAAAACAATACAACAATGAGATGGCTCATGGGAATGATACAATAATGACAATGAAATAAATACGTAATAACTTATTAATTACAACAGGGATTCGATTGCGTGGATCACCCCGTTCGTAGCAGGGATGTTCTGGGTTGCTAAGGGAACATTGTTCACTTTTACTTTACCTGAAAAGAGAAAAAATTAAAATTGACGCCACAATGTAATAAGGAAATTCATAATTGCCGCTACAATAATGGGTTTGTATCGTAACTTGAGAGATTCCAAATGAAGTCACAAGTTAGGCAACTTAATAGCCTCCGGACAAGCGATACAACTATTTTTTTTATTTAGCGAATTATGTACAATATGTTGTTAAAAAAACTAAATTTATCTAGATCGTTTTAGAGAAATTCAATACACCGGATGTTCCAAGTTTTACCTCCATTCTAAAAAGGCACTTTCTATTCGAAAAAAATTCAAAAAAAAATTCATATTATTTAGTGTAGGACTATCTAATCTATCTCTTGCCCAAATTTGATATTATTTTCTTGAATATGCAGTTTTTTTGGCTTTTATTCAGTAAGTATTAATTAATTTGAATGATTTTTTGATCAACAATAATACAAACTGTGGACGTGTTACATTTAAAAAAAGTAGTTTGCTTTAAATTTTAATTTTGAAATTAAACTTTCATTTCTGATGTATTATAAATTGTAAATTTTTTTGAGTCGCTTGCGGTTTGTATATTATGCCATTCAGGTACCTTAGAGGGTAGCTTTTGTGTCAGGGATTTTTAACACGCACCATTCTAATGATTTAACTAATTTTACTAATAATTTAACAATTAAAATAATTTTTTGTAAAAATTGAAACATGGACAGATTTGCAAAATATTTTTTTTAAATTTACAGCCGCATAAAAAATGATAGGGAAAAAATAATTGAAGCCTTGACCTTGTCAAAGTATTCATATACTTTTTTTGATAAGAACAAATAAGATAAAAAAAGGGGTGGAGATGAATTTTGGGACACCTGGTAAGTATTACGTATAATAGTATATTATGCAGGGTGAGTCTGCTAAAAGTGTTTCTTAACTTTTCTCAAAAACTGGTTATCCCATCAACTTCAAAGTTTAGCATTAAAAACTTTGTTTTTTGCACTACACAGGTGAATTTTTTCAGAATTTTTCTAATATTCTTTCTAATTAATATTAATTAATTTCTTTAAAATAATCTAAATATTTCCAATTTGTAACATTATTCTAAAAGAAAAGATTTCAAAATATTATTTTGTGCAAAAATATTTAAAAAAAAATGTAGATAACCCCAAAAAATAATAACATTTATTTGATTCCTAAGTCGCGTTTTGGTGCAGCACTGCCAAGCTGAATCTGCCGTTTGCCGTAACTCGACAATACCTACCCCTCTAGAGTCCGATCGTCGAACAGGTATAGTAATAAAACCGCCCACTTTTGCCCGGGACATTTGAATAGTAGCTTGCAATTGGCTGTTTTAAAAACTAGTGTTGTGGTATTACCAAGATCCCACCCACCCTCTTAGAAAAAAATGGCGTATTTAAGTTTGAAATTTTATATTTTTTCGAGTTATCGAGTTATCTACATTTTTTTAAAATATTTTTTGCACAAAATAATACTTTAACATCTTTTCTTTTAGAATAATGTTAAAAATTGGAAATATTTAGATTTTTTTAAAGAAATTAATTAATATTAACTAGAAAAAATATTAGAAAAATTCTGAAAAAATTCATCTGTGTAGTGCAAAAAACAAAGTTTTTAATGCCCAACTTTAAAGTTGATGTGATAACCAGTTTTTGAGAAAAATTAAGAAACACCTTTAGCAGACTCACTCTGTATATCAAGGGACTAAAGTGCTTCATTTAATCCCGAGAGTGAAAATATAGAGTCTGAGGGCTTCATTCACTCGAGGGATTAAGGCACTTGATTCCTGAGGTATATATGCTATTTTTTGCATACGGGACTAAAATAAAAAGAATGACAAATTCATAAAAAGAATCACAATATAAATAACTAAGTTTATTATTTTGAGCGACTCTTGTTCTTTCTTTTTTTTTATTTATTATTTTTTTGATATTTATTATTTGAAATGATACGGTATTTTTCTATGTTTTAAATCCCAAGGGATTTTAAATGTCACTTTAAGTTCCTTGGGATTAAAAATATCACTTTAATCCCAGTGCTTTAGCGTTTTAATTATTTACTCATTTAATTTACTTATTCAACTATTTATGCTTGTTTATGGCTGCTTTGCTAAATAGTTCTAGCATTTTTCGCACATCTTTATGTGTCTGATGCAATCTTTAATAAATTAATTTGCCTAAGATCGTAAAAAGTATTGTACTACATATTTTATGTTTGTGAAAGTGTAAGTGAGGTTCTTTAATTATTACCGTTTTTATGAATCTGTCACGAACTATATTTGGAAGGATTATTACAAATTTTAGATTGTTCTACATATTATTATAAACATTATTAAAAAATAAATAAATTGTGCTATTCATTCTTTGTAATTGTAATTCTTTGAAACTTAAACGAATTGCCTAACTATCGAATTACTAAAGTTTTATTTTCAGTTATAATATCATAAGTCAAATACTTTTACTCTTTTTAGAAATTTTTTTGAGTTTAAAAACGTTTCTAATTAACCCGAACTGAACACGAGAAACAATTTCCTGGAAATGGATCAATGTACAACTGCAACTAGCCAAAAGTGCACTGTTTTTTGTTTCTGTTGAGTCTTTTTCTCTATATTAAACTTGCTTTTTGTCGGCGATGTTTATTATTGTTATTTTTCGAATAATTTAAAAAACAAAAGTTTCATAATGTAATGTTTAATATTTTGCTCTAGTAGTAAATGATGATTCATGTAATTACATTTCAGTAAAGTGTAAATCAGTGACATTAAAAAGATGCTTTTTTAACACGCCTATGGTTGTGAGATGAAGTTACAATAAAGAATTTTATCGTGCTTTTTTGGCTGGTCTTAATTGTAGATACATACGTGTGATATTCATAAATCATAGAGAATTACTACGACAGATATTTTTTTATACTAATATTAATATTAGAGATACCAATATAAGAGCACTTATTATGACAGAATTATATTTTTTTTCCAAAAGGGTATTGTCTGAATGGTGTTTCTCCTTGTCTGTGATATTCTTTATAAACTTGGCACGCTACCACTGTAGACGCTCAAAAGTTTATTGACATGGTAGGAAATTCATTATCAAGTTAAATAACGAATTCTCAATTGGTCTAAAATTTTCGATAAATTACCAAAAATTTGTTTTAATCAAAGTCTACCATTTTTCTTCAAATAAAAATTTTGCAGATTGATTTTTTTGCATTTTTTGTCAATTGATGTAAAAATTAGCAATGAGATTTTTTCCGACGATGGTTTCATACATTTTTAATACGGTCCTGGAGTGGCATGTTGCCTGATAAGATGAAAGCAGTAAACACGATTAAAGCAATTGCACGAATTGACGGTTTTTAGAATGTAAATCCTTTGTTAACAATTAATTATAAAAGGACAGGGTCATATAATGATAGTTTTTCTGAATTACTATACTTATCCTGCCGACAGTTGTTTAGATTATTTTTTTGACAAGAGGGGCTCGAAGCGCGAGCCGCACACCGAGGCCTACGCCCATTGTGTGCTACTTCTCGGAATAGTACTACTACAGTAGCCCTGTGCCTCTGATGAAGCTCAGTACCTTGTCTGCAGGAGCTCTCTCGAGAGCACTGGGCTTCAGACATCGAGAGCCCAGGTATAAATCTCTGATGCCTGCAAATGCAGGGCAATAACAGAGAATATGAAGACGACTTTCATCATCTTCAGCACAACCGTTGTTTAGATAGTATGTAAAAAGTACAGATTTAATGAATTTTTTAAATATCAATCATGAATCAGCTTTTTTGTATAAAATGAGAAAGCGAAAGCCAAAAATGTAGAATTAAGTAATTTGGGAAATATTTTGAGGATGCCATCTAAGGCTTCCACATGTTTTGACAGAGATTTTTCATATTTTTCTGGGCCTAAAGAAGTTTTGCCTTCACTTTCTAGATTTTATCAAAAAATGTATTTTTATAAATATTTTTAGAATCAATAACTGGTGCATTCTGCGTTCGATCATTTTGCAAAAAAGTTAAATACAGTAATTTTTAAAATTTTATTTATTTAACTGTAGCTTTTTATTCTTCTCTTAATCTTAATCTCTTAGTTCTTAAAAAAAGAGTTTCGTGTAAATATTTTACGTAAATACCAGAAGGACATCGCACTATGAGTCATGCCGTAGTGTGAAATTCTGCGAAACTATTATTAGTCACACTCATTGACGCAAAAACTTTTGGACACGTGTTACAAGGACGTATCATATAAGCGGGTAAAAACAATGACAGAGTTAATGAGATCCCGATAAGCGATTAAAGAGTAAGCGGTTCATCGGAAGCGACATTATCGACAATCATAGCTATTACTGTGCAAAAAAACAAGTAATTTATACATATATCAAGTTATTGTTGTGTATAAAAAAATATATTATTCGTTATGAATCCAACTCTTTAAATAAAAAGAATAAGAAAATAGTCATTGGAAAAGTATACTTGGCTGTTTGGTTGCCTTACCCATTCATAAGATACCACACATGTTTGGAGTTGCCCTATAGATACTAGGGGTGTAATTACAAAGGGTGTAGCGAGGGGTAGATACCGGTTAAGGATTAGCAGTAATAATATCTTTCCTACAATATACCCAGTAATATTTTTTTTATTGCTGGATGTATTTTACCATTTTTTTTTCAGTGCTTGTTATCTGTTTATAAAGAGATAATCCTTTTAGAAAGTATTAAAAAAAATATTTATTTTTTATTTATATAACTGCTTATTAAAAGCTTTTTTCTTTTTTTTGAACGAGGAAATTGTTTTTAACGTATGTGTTGATCAACAAGTTTTCTCTATTTTTTTTTCAAAAGTGTGCCAAAGTATTATGACTTTACGGATTTAATGCGAGCATAAAATGCGGACATCAAATAATTTTGCCAATGGCGTAACATCATAGGAAATCAACCGAATCGTGTTTTCTTGCTTCAAGGACGTCAAGGATTCTTCAACCGATTAGTTGTTCCAGTTCATTACATTTTCCCATTCAAAAATTGTGTAATTTGCGATTGCAATCTTAGGGGCTGATTTCAATTAATCATAGAATTTTTTTGAAGTTATTGTTTTCAAATTGAGCGCGGGGAAATTCCGTTGCAAATTAGCATATCTCTATTGATTTTCTCTTCTTTGTGAAGATCGAAAACTCATGTATAACGATGAGAATGCTTTCACTTTTAAAAATTAATATGGCATAATTAACGAGAAAAACCGATAACGGCCAAAATAAATGTTTATTCAAGTGTGAAAGTTTGGCATTTTCCCGAAACCATATGCAATATTTTGGCACTTCCTTTTGTTTCTCCGGAGGCGTCGTTTCACTTTCTTCCGCCGCATCTTCATCTCAGACCGCTGACTTTGAACTTTAACCAACTTTCTCATACTTTCATTATGGTAGACAGTACCACACATGATCCTAATAATTAGATTTTGAGTTTTGAGATTTTTCAAATTGCTATAAGTAGGCCGCTGTTTAAAATCGAGCGAGATGAAGAAGGAAAGTGTATTAAAACCCCATCCTTTCACCGATTGTTTGGAAAAAATCGACAGCCTTTCATTTTCGACCCAATAAAACCTGTTACAGTTTTTTCCCTTACCTGACTGCTTGCTAATTGTCAATTGCCGGTCGGTGAGAAGACTGTCCTTGATCTGGTAGTACCTCATCCCATTCGTGTACAAAGTACCTGGGATCAAGTGCCTGAAAACAAGTTCCCTAGCTAGGCTCCTATCAGCGATGATTTTCGTCAAATCTTCACTGGACAAACTGGCGAAAGCCTTGTCCGTGGGGGCAAACAACGTGAAGGTTTTCGTGCCTGGTGGAATGACAGTGAGATTAATTGGCGGTTTCTTCATTCTTAGTTGCGTCGTTTAATTGTATTGAGAAATGGGATCGTGACTATTGTTTAAAAAATTATAATGCAATTTTTTCATGGCGTGTTTGAATCGATTAAGAGTACGTTACTTCATGAGGTTTTAAATCGATTTTTCTAAAACTTTCAATGCCTTTAGAAGAACGGCCTACTTTCCAAATGTGAGGACTCACACTGACCCGAGCTGAGTCCAATCGAATTCTCGTGGAAAATTTGAAGAAAGTCGAATATAATTAGAGTATAAAGACACAATCTCTATTGTTTAGAACTATATTACCTTGCAACGTTTCGGCTAAGCCTGAAGAGAACAACGCCCTCAGGAAACTCGTAAATCTTCTCTCACGATCTGATTGAAGTGTTTGAACTATATCACCAACCGGTAATGGAAACATTACCCTATCAACAGTGTGGGCTACACCCTGAGGAATTTCTATATCTTTCTTCTCATCCAAAACCTTAGCACCGTTAATTGTAGTAATCTGCCAAAAAAATTAAATTAAGTCTTGCCATGAACTTGAACTCAACCGAATTAAGTAGAGCAGTGAATGTTTGTTTTTCATTATTTAATTGATTTAATTCACCTTAACGTCGTTCCACTCGACGTCATGCATGTTGTACTGGTTGACCCTTAATTGAGTACCAGCTAAGGAAACACCAGTCATTTCATCCTGAAGGGATCCAATTGTGAACGCACCCGGAATTACATGATGCAAAAGAAGCTAAAACAAGTTTTTACAACCGGAATTTCTCTAAATTACAATACATACCCCACTGAGCAGTCGTGGATTATCCTTGAATTTCTCTTCAGCTTTTTCAGGTCCTCCCAACTGTACTAGAAGCGTCCTAAAAGCTTTATCTGTAGGAACAAAAATTGTGTAAGGTCCTGTTTCGTTCAAAATCGTATCTAGACCCGATTGTCGTAAAAATTTCGCCATGGCAAACAATCCATTCTTTTTCAGAACTTCCGGTAATTCTAATTGGGGAGATTTAGTTTCTTCATAATAGGGAGTTGTGGGTACTGTTGAAGACACACTTTGGTAAATCTTCACTGAAGAAGAAGAATAACTAGGAGGGGTCGGTTTCGGTTGCTTGGCTGTTGTTTGGTAGATCGTGTTTCTGTTACCGGAAGTTGTTGTCGACGCTTGTCTTATTAAGTCATTTCCTTGGTTTAAAATATGCGGATTTCGGGTCACTTTATGTGTAGGGGAAGCTGTTGTACTTTTGGTTGTACTGCTTGGGAAAATTTTCGTGTAGATTGTACTTGAAGGTGTTGAAGTTGCAACAAAGTGAGTTCCGATGTTGGTTTTCAAAATTGGGGTATTTTCTTCACCGCTGGCGAAAGAGTTGGGTACTACAGTCACACCGAGATCTTTTTTAGGAGTTGTTGATTGTAATTTTGTCGCAGTTGTGGGTTTTGCGTGTTGAGGTAATTTAATTTCGCCGTTTTTGATCCGTTTGAGGATTGAATCGATGTCAATTTCCGGTTTGTCTTTACCACTTCCTTTAACTCCTTGAACCTTAAGTGTACCATCATCTTGTTCTTCCAAAAGTACAAACGTGACTTTCTTTTGATTCGGTAATCCTCCAACTTGCTCTAATCCACCACTAGCACCTGTTTTTAGCAATTCAAAATTAGCACCAGGTGGTAAAACACTCTTAGTCAACTCATCAAAAACTGCTTTTGGTGGTTTTGTTGTTGTAGTTTGAGATAAAACAAGTTTCTCTAAATCACTTCCTGGTTCTAGTGGTGTAGCCCCTGGGACTAATTTCGGATCTGTAGTTTTGATAATTTCGACTTTTTCACCATTCGGTAAAGTAATTTCTTGTGTTTTAACTGAAGATGAAGATGAGGCACTTGCTAGAAGTTTAGGGTCGCGTGTTTTAATAACTTGCACTTTTTGTCCATTTGGTAGTGTTATTTCTTCAGGTTTTGGTGCATTATTATCAGCTCTGAAAACTTGAACTTTTTCGCCGTTTGGTAAAGTGATTTCTTCAGTTTTTCCGTCTGGGATTAATTTCGGGTCAGTTGTTTCAATCAGTTGGACTTTTTTGCCATTAGCGAGTGAGATTTCTCGTGAAGATAGGTTTTTGGTAATTTCATCTTCAGGACTGTTTCCGATAGCTAATCGGAGTTGGGCTAGTAAATCATCTTTGGCGATTTGTTGAGATTTGTATTGTTTTTGAAGCTGATTTAAATCTTCTAGAGTTTGGATAGTTTTGATTTTGGTTTCGGAAGTTGGAAGAGCTGTTGGTAGAAATGCACTTCCGGATTTTTTAGTTGAAGTTGTTGGTGCTTCTGTTGTTGTAGTTGTGGTGGTAGTTGTAGTAGTTGTCGTTGTTGTTGGATGTTCTTTGTAGTATTGTTCAACAGCTAATTTAAATAACGGAGCTTCTTCTGGATAGATGTATCTCGGAATTGATTGAGAATATCTAATAATTTGAGCACTAGTTGGAGGTTTATAAACTCTTTGGTAAAGTTTCTTTTTTTGTTCTTTCTGTTCTTCAAGCCACTGTTGATGATCACTTTGTGCTTTTTTCAAAGCTTTCTCATATTGTTTCTCAACAAATTGATTATGTTTCTCAATTATAGTTTGTTTCTCTCTTAATTCCTTTATTCTTTGCTTATGTTTTTCAGGATCTAACTGACGGATTTGTTGTTCAATTGCAACAATTGGATCAACTGTTGGTCTTGGAGTAAATGCATTATATTGATTTTGTGGCACATTATTTGATGTGGGACTTTGTACAATAGTTTCTTGTTGCTGCTGTTGTTGTTGTTGTGAAAAATTCGGAGTAAAACTAGTTTGAGTATGATGTTGTACAATTCTCGTATTGTCTTCTGGTTGATTAGTTGGTACAATTGATTGTACAGTTGAAACAACAGGAACTTGTTGCGGTTGTTGTACTGTAGGTGTTGGTAAAGCTGCTTGAAATTGTGGTTGAACTAAAACCGGGTTTTGCAAAAGTTGTTGATTTGGATTTACCAAAACCGGAAATTGAGTTGGTTGTCCGAAAATTGGTTGTTGATTAAAAACTGTTTGTTGATTAAGAACAGGTTGTTGGTTGATAACAGGCTGTTGGTTGAGAACAGGTTGTTGTACCGGTTGTCGGTTGAATTGTTGGGGAGGAAAATGTTGAGTTTGAGGAAAAACATTGAATCGGTGTTGATGTTGTTGAATATCACTTAAGATATGACCTTGTTGCGTGGGTGACAGCTGATTTCTTTGATCGATATTTGGAAATTGCTGAAAGAAGGAAACGTGTTATGTAATTTTCAAAAGATGTTTAGGTAAAAAATTTCGTGGTCGGAGTTTATGGTGTATGAAAAGAGTGAAAGGATTTTTGTTGTATTGATTTTTTGGGCACATAACGGATCTAATTGTGCAATTAAACATTACATCAACGTGTTTTCGTGTGAGAATTTGCCAGAGTTACTTCATGGGAAAAGATCGAAGAAAGGGAAATGAAGCTGAATTCATCAGACATCCGGATTCTAGAAAGTTTTCCGGCTGAAAAAAATAATTACACGCGAGTTAAAAATTATCGATTGATGACCGAAGAAAATGAATGCAAAGAATCAATGTGGAGCAATGTATTTACGAGATTTTTTTTGCCTAGATAACTAGCGATTGGAGTAAAACACCCGCGGCTAGTGAAAGTCATGAAGCATCTATGGAAGCTTATGAGAAGTGAGCGTTAATGATGGATAAAAATTCCAAATGCTAAAGGGTTACGTAAAAGAAGTGACCGCATGGTCCAGAAATCTTCTTTACGTAACACTACCAATAGAAGAATTTTCTTATTGTAACATATCTTTCTAATTAAATTTTATTGTTGTAAGTGCTCTTAAAACATCCCAAATTGCCAATTACATAAGTTGGAATATCACATTGCAAAAGATGTTGTCCTTTTTTGTAAATTTTTTGGCGTACGAGTGATATAATAGAGACATGATTTGAATTAGGATGAGTTGATGAGAATGTAACTTTCGTTAGCGTTTCCATACATCGCTGATTTAAATAACGAGATAATTATAAAGATTGAAGAGTCTTTCTCCAAGCAATAACCATTAGTAAAAATCTTAATGTTTTCGGCGAAAGTTCTTAAATTTTTGATATTTTGAGAGTGTTAAGGTCAGGTATTTAGGTGTCCAATATAATACGGATTTGCTCTTGACCTAGAGATGCGATCGGAAGACTTTCTCCAAAGGTCGAATCCGAATTGTGATGACATTTCAACGATTTCTATGTTCTTTAAAACGAAACACTTGTTAGGAAAGTACAAGTTTGAGAAAGCTAGGAAAATCGGGAAAATTATTTGCATACGAAGGGTAAACACCGGTTGTCACTCAAAACTTTCGCGATTGTGTGTCAAAATTAAAGAAAGTTCGAGTAAAAATTTTGAGATAATTTGGGACTCACTGGTTGTTGTCCAATAAACTGCGCAACCGCTTCTCTTGCACCCAGCACCAGGAGCACATAACATGTGAAGTAGTTCTTCATGGTAAACACCGGCACCAACACCACATGCGACGAAGAACGAACTGGTGTTCCACCATTAAAACAAGTTTCTTTTAGCAGACTCCCCCACGTCAGAAACGAAGAAGAAGATATCTCATCCCTACTTTATTGTTGATAACTTTCTTTCTCTTTTCCCTTTGGTGAATTATTTGCTTTGAGAGACGAAATGATGAAATTCACTGATGCAACTAGTTTTTGGTACCAAAACGGCTAATTTCGCAAAATTCTGTTAGCAATTTATCGATAATGAACGGTCAAGAAAGGAAAAAATTGATTGAGGGTGAAGCAATTAATAAGTGAGAGTTGTCTGACCGAGATGATGGTTCATGAGGTCATCAATTTGTTCCTACAAGTTTTGTCATTGCTCTAAACAATACTAATTTCAAAATCGGTAATAAATGAGAAGTTCGTGGTACAGATTCTTACATAAGTCGGTGCTAAGTACGATCAATTATCTTGTTGCATTATAGAGTACCCCCTGCTGGGAATAATAGATTTAGAGTGGGTTCTTATAGATTGATCCGAACAAATATTTGTTAAATCTTACAGTACAATAATCTTAACACCGTTCACTTTCAAGTGTTATTATGATTAAAAGATAAATATCACGTATGACAAACAGATGGCTACCAGACATTATTTATTAAAGCTCTCTGAAAACTTTTTAGGAAGAGCGGAAGAAAATCACGTAAAGATGAAGAAACCGCATCTTATTAATTATTTCAGGATGTTCCGAAAATGTTGTTATTTAATTAAAAAACTTCCTCATATTAGAAATGATTGGCACGATTCCCTAGAATTTGTACGCACTTCTTACATAAAATGACGAAATTTGTAGAATTTATCTAACTTTAAATGTCATCAATATGTAAAGAAGTTTATGGTTCAATGATTTTACTGAACCGGTGTTTACCTAGATTTTCTTTAGCAAAATATTCGGAAAAAAAAATTAGAGAAAACTTCTAGAAGATTATTGTGCAACGCCCCTGAGAAAGTCTATATCTTTAAAATTTATTAGATACTCTAATGGTAATATCTGTTGATTCGTAATTAACATACAATCGACCGGAACAATTTGTTTTGTGATTTTTTATGCAATGGTAATTGATGGGAGTAAAGATGCAGTTTCACGCTCATTAAAAATCCTCATTAAAAGCGTTAAAAGTTAACAATTAACGTTGACATCTGAACAAATGGCGATGACCCACATTCCAAAATTCTTCAAATTTGTTTCAAGGACCTAATTAATTATCTCAAAGCACGCCACTGGAATCTCAGAAATTCTGTTACGTTACTATAGGCAACCAGAAATACTCGTATTTAGTGTGTCAAGGTTGGTAGTAAGAAACTTTTCCCGCCTTTTTAAGTTGTCAACCTAAGTTCGTTAGAAGATGGAGGTGGATTTAGAAGATCTAGAAAATACAGAAATAGAAGACGACGATGAAGCAAACGTGGAGCTAACTTCTGCTGAGTTAATCGAATTGATGGAAGAAGTGTGGGTGAATGAAAAATTCGCCCCTGAGATCCTTCCTCACAAACATGAAGTGGTGGAGTGTGTCTTAGGCCAGATCTCTTACATGGAGAAGAATCTCTCGACTTTGGCTTCTACTGATTTTAAGAAAGGAATTCACCAGTTAGAAGTGGACAGGATCCGATTTCTGGTAACAAGTTATATTAGACATAGATTAGTAAAAATCGAGAACTACGTTTTGCACATTCTGAAAGAAGAAGAAAAACGGGGCGAACGAGGAGAAGAGTCGTACTTGACTGAAGCAGAACAAGAATTCGCAGTGAAGTACAAACAAGGTTTGTGTTCTTATTTCGAGATTTAGGATTAGAGTCTTTTTTTTGTAGCTTTAGAAGAACATTTTGATAGCGCTACTAGTTTTTATCCGGGTTTGCCTTTCGAAGAGTGGAAAACTCAATTAATCGTACCGAATATGAATAGTTTTGTGTTTCTAAAAGCTAAAAGTGATGTAGAAGGGGTTGTTATTGGTACAGGGAGAGATCAGGATAACGAAGTCGCTGATTTAAATGCAGGTTCCCAAATGATTCTCTCTTATAATAGTGTTGCAGATTTGGTAAAAGGAGGAGACGTCCGTTTGATATAAAATATATTGTTACATAAAATCAACAAATTTAAAATAAATACACGTTACGTAACATTATTTAAGTAGAAGCGTTTCAGTTTTAAACATACAAAAATACTATTCCTTTTGTTCAATTTTTGGTCCAAATTTTTTCTCGTAGTCATTTTTTGCAATTTCTCGAAGTTGATTCTCGAGATTTTTTCCCGTCTCCCGAAGCATCCTACTAAAATGGCCATCCTCTTTTTGTAGAAGTAGATGAGGATGATCAAACTCGACTGCTTCTCCAGCATCCATAACCAAAACCTTATCTGAATCCATAATAGTATTGAGTCTATGAGCTATAGTTAAAACAGTACACTCTTTGAAATTTCTGCGAATGCTTGTTTGAATCAACGCATCTGTTGCTGGATCAACATTTGCTGTTGCTTCATCTAAAACCAGCACTTTGTTGTTTCTGACTATAGCTCTGGCAAGACAGACAAGTTGGCGTTGGCCGGCACTAAAATTCGATCCTCCTTCACTAACTCTTTGGTCTAGACTGTCTACAGCGTTTTTGAGTTCCACCTAAAACAAAACATCAAGAATTGCTGCAGAGTTTGGAATAAGTAATAACAGGAGTGGGTAAGTATAAGCATTAAAATGGTATTCGTTGCACAAACACCTTTTATGTCAGTTTTGCAGTACCTAGGATAGCTTTTTCTCCGACTATAAAATTGCCAACAGTCTTGACAATAGAATAAGATCATAAAAGGTGTTTGAACCTCGACCAAGAACCTAAAATTGTCGGTGTAGGGCATGCCGACTTCTTTTATTCCTCCCTCCACGGGATCAACTCACATTTTCCAGAGCCTGCCATAAAGTCTTGTCATCACATTTTTCAAACGGATCAAGGTTGTATCGCAAGGTATTCGAGAAGAGAACTGGTTCTTGGGGAATAATCGAAATGTTGGATCTTAGATCATTCAGACCGATGAATTGAGTATTGACCCCATCTATTTCTATAGCACCTTCTATTTTCGTTAGCCGGAAAAGAGCGGAAATAAGCGATGATTTTCCGGCACCTGTTCGTCCAACAATACCGACCTGAAACCAGCAATTAAAAACCTAGATCTAGATGAGGTTACATACTTTTTCCGCTGGTTGTATCTCAAAACTGAGATTTTTTAAAACTGGAGGATCTTCAGGAATGTATCTGAGATACACGTTTTTGAAGATAATTTTCCCGTTTTGGGGCCAGTCCCGACTTGGTTTTTTTGTTGGTAAAGACTCGAAAGGTCCTTCTTTATCCAGTTTAGTGTACTGTAAAATACGTTCAACACTGGTCATATTACTAGCAACTTCGGCTGTTTGCCTAACACCATATTGCAACATTCCGGTAAGTATAAGACTTTGCGAAATCACCAAACCAACATCTCCACATTTGGTTGTCCCTAAAACCATCTAAATCAAGTGGAGAAATACAATTTTGGTCACTTACCATCGTCTAAAATAAGAAACTGGTAAGTAACTATTGTTAAAAAAATTATGCTGATTATGTCCAAGTAAAGTCCAAAAGATTCACTGGAAGCAAGAAACATAAACCAACTTCCTGTATGTTGGTTTTGCAATGAATCAAATTCGTTTATTATCATGTTTTGTGCATTTGCTGATCGAATGGTCGGAAGACCGTATAAAGAAGCAGAAACGTGGGAAAAAACAGGAGCTCTTGCTGGAATTTACAAGTCATAAAATAAACAAAAATGTGATTGCATACTTATGCCTTCAAGTCGTTTAACATCTAGAGCTGTTGCTAAATAAATGACTCTAAACCAGTAGAATAAAATTCCTAAAACTGCCGCTACTGCAATCATCCAAGGAGATACAACAAAAACCATAACCAGAATTCCAGACATGACTAAAAAAATTTGGATTGATTCAATTGTAGCTCGTGGTAAAAGTTCGTCCATTGCACCCATATCTTTAGAAAATCGATTTAAAATACGACCAGATGGATTCGTATCGAAGAATCTCATAGTAGCTTGGAGGATGTTACTAAACATCAGATTGTGAAGACGTTTTGATGCGTTCATACAAATTTTAAAGAAGAGAAGAGAACGGCCTGTTGTTAGGATAATAGAGAAAATGATAAGGACCGAATAGATTGTAATGTAGGAAGATTGGGTTAAACCTGGATCAGTAGTGTCTTTAAAAAGTGGTGCTATGGTGTTTATTTCAGTTGAGTTAACTGTAGTAAAGTCAGAAAATGGTAAATCAGTGGTAGTTGAGTTAACTGTAGTAAAGTTAGAAAATGGCAAATCAGTGGTGTTATGACTTCCATTTTCCGCTTGAATTGCTTTCATTTCTTCCTGCTGCATGTTTGTCCTAAAATCGGAACCTGAGTGAAAGAAACATAATAAAACATAAATAAATACCAAAAAGTTAACCAAAGATCGGAAGCATTACAACTAGCTTGTGCTACAATTAATAACACAACAAGAAATATCAAAAGAGCAACATGTCCACCAGATTTGTAATACTCCCAATAAGTGGAAGTCGGAATTGCTCCTTTTTCCATCAATTCTTCTGTTTCTTGTGCTTCAATTTCTTCGTCATCATCGGGAACAGTACTCTGAAAAAATCCCTAGCGTTAAAAATTTAAACAAAGCTAATTGAAATTACATTTTGAGAAGCAACAGACATAAGTCTTTGCCTCTGTTGGATTTCTTGTTCTTTAACAGCAACTTCTTCATTATGCTCTACTTTGAGATTATTAAGTTCATTTTCGGAAAGTTCAGCAAAAGTTCCAATTTTTTCAATTTGGCCCTAAAATCAGAAATTCAATTTTGTTCTAAACTCCCTCTCCAACTCACATTATTTAAAACAATGATAAGATCAGCTTGACGTAAAAACTGCAATTGATGAGTTACCAAAACCCGAGTTTTATCTTTTAAATACTTGACAATACATTCATTGAACAAATGTTTGCCTACATGTGCATCAACAGCTGATAGTGGATCATCAAAAAGGTAAATATCGGCGTCTCTGTACACCGATCGAGCTAAATTAACTCGCGCTCTTTGACCTCCACTCAACGACGTTCCTCTTTCTCCCACTAGAGTCTTATCTCCATGTGGAAACTGCTCGAAATCAGTCTCCAAAGCACAAACTTTGACTATATCCTTGTACCGGTTTTTCAAGTATGGCTGTCCGAAAAGTATGTTATTACGAACTGAAGACACGAAAAGCCACGGTTCTTGCGATGCGTACGAAATACTTCCGGTGATATTAACCCGGCCGGAATTAGCCGGTAACTCCTTGAGGAGTAGTTGCAAGAATGAACTTTTACCGGCACCTACCGATCCAACAACGCAACATAAAGTCCCAGGTTTGATTTCAATATTGAGATCCATTAAAGTGTGAACGATGGGATTTGGTGTCCAACTTGCGTTGACTTTATCTAATCTGATTGTACCGTTTTTTTCTGATTGAGTTACAGATAAGTCTGAAAGTGTTTCGGTTTCTTCAAGAAGAAGAAACTCTTCGATTCGTTTGACTGAAGTTTTAGCTTCCGCTAAGGTTGAAACTCCTAGTGGGTAGAGAATACACATGTAGAGCTGGACGGTGTTAAAAAGTTGTGCAACGGCAAAAACAATATCAGCTGTTGGTGGATTTCCCATAAGGACGAAAGTTATTATAGTTAAGTATGAAGCTGTTCTTTCGGTGAAAACCATAAGTGCTATAGAAAATCCTCGGATGTATGAAGTCTTAGAAACAATGTTGATTTCGTATTTTCGGGCTAATGCTACGACTTTTTCAAATGGTTTTTCCCAAGCATACATTTTAATAACTTGTATGCCGGCTGTTAATTCATTCATGAGTTTGACTCGACTGTCAGTTTTTTGTGCTATTTTCATTCGGTAAATTCCCTGAAGTCGGCTGAGATAGCCTTGTAAGAAAACAGCTTGGAGGGTTATAGCACCTAGACCAGAAATGGCAGCAAGACCAACACTTCTGTACATTATATAAAAAGCAATTACTGCTTGTATTGGCATTATCCAGATATAATGAAGGAACGTTGAAGTGATATCAAATCTTTGGACGTCATTTGAGAGTAAATTAACTAATTTTCCAACAGCGACTTGGCCTAAAGATGTCCGATTTAATCTAAGTAACTTACAGAAAGTTAATTTCGAGATTGTAAATATAGTATAGTCCATTGCAAATAAATTTAGCTACTATAAAATCGAAGAAACGCTTTGCAAATTGCAGTAATTATATATTCCCACCGTCCAGTTTATTTATGAAGTTTTAACTTTGGTTAGGAAACAGATAATATACTTGAAGACCCAGGGAATACATGAGGACAATTTAAGCTTACTGCTGTCTTTTCTTGTTTTCTCTAAACTGTATAATATTTTGTGTAAAAGAAATGTAGTCCTATGTCCAAATTTTAACTCAAAGTGAGTTAACATCAAAAATTACTGATAGTATTAAATCTAAAAATAATCGCAACAACATTATCTTGGTTGTAAAACTCATTTTGAAATATCGAAAAGAAATAATGAGAAAATATTGTTTAAAATTTTTTTCAAAATCTACCATTGAACAAGGTTCCGCAGTAAGAAAAATTTTCAGCTAACTTATAAAAAAAGCTTTAAAGGACATCGCAATTCGTAATACCTAAATGTAGCGGACATAATAGCAGTTTTTAGTGACCAAAAATCAATTTGACGACCAAAATTTTCTTCTTGCTAATGTAACTTAGTTAGATATTTGGTTATTACGTTATATTTATTGATAGATGCAACTCTAAACAAATAAATAAAAATGCTGCAAAATCATAACTAAACAATTTTATTTTTTAATTTTAAATATCACGTTATTAAATTTTGAGAAAATCCTTTATTTTAAACTTCTTCCTAAATATTAATCTTATCACAAAAAAAAAGGATTATTTCTTGCCGGTACTTTAGCAAGAAAGCAATTTATCCAAACAAAACAAATAATAACAATACTTGCTTAAAGTTTATTTAACCTTTCACAATTAGGTTTTTCTTTTTTTAGGTTTATCTAATTTAGATATTGCAATTTGCGATGTTATTTAACGTTTTTTTTATAAACTACTTAAAAAGGGTTCTTACCGCGGAAAACTTCTTAAAGGTAGGTACTAACAAACATTTTTTTTTCTTACTCTTTTGATAACCAAGATAATGTTGTCGCGATTATTCTTTGCTTTAGTCATTATTAACTAAATTCAAATAGCACATAAAATTTTGAGAAAGACTTTCATTTAAAATTTCTCATCAAATTCTAATTTTTCCAGTTGTAAGAGGATTGATTATATTTTGCAAGTAGGTACTTTTCAAAAAACCAATTTATCCAAACAAATCAAATAGTAACAATACTTGCTCAAAGTTTATTTAACGTTTCACAATTAGGCATTTTTTTATAACAACTTACTGAATTACATTTCCTACAGGCATAAACAGTAAAAATTAACCGCAATTACATGTATTACTAACCCAACGAAATTTGGTACTTAATTTTGAATTAATAATATGTATATTACGGTGGGCCAAAAAAATCAACTATTTTTTTACCTTCCGACACTCAAATTGGTTCCTAGGGACTTTTAAAAAATGCTTTTTAAAAATAAGCTCTTAGTTTTAATAGAAAGGACCCCCTCATCCCAGTTTTCAATTTTCTTTAGTTCTATTTGACAAACTCCATATCTCGTCACTACTTGATTGTACAGAAAAAAAATATTTTTTTTTTGTAGGAAATTGAACGCTCTAAAAAAGCTATCTTACAATTTTTTTATAACTCTTACCGTTTAGAAGATATCGGAGGTCAAAATTTAAAGAATTTAGCAAAAATTTCTTTTTCACTTCTAAATTCTAATGGGCTGATTTCAAGTTGAGATAATACCGGTAGTATCGCAAATTTTAATACTTTTCCATGGCAACAACCAATCACAACAACAAATTTTATTAATTTTCCATGGAAACGAAGATACTACCGGTATTATCTCAACTTGAAATCAGCCCATAAAACTCATGAATAAATATTAAAAAGTGCGCAACATACGGTTTTGTAGGAAATTAAATGCTCTATAAAAAAGTCGTTTGTGCTTAGTAGATTACTTCAACCATTTAAAAAAAAAATGGGAATTTAGTATCAAATTTTGGTTTTTAAAACACGAATATCTTCTAAATGGTTAGAATAATCAATTAACCACAAGAGACTTTTTTTATAGAGCGTTTAATTTCCTACAAGGCTATATGTTGCGCATTTTATAATATTTATTTACCTCTGAGTTATAAAATTCAGAAGTAGAAAAGGGATTTTTGTTAAATTCTTTAAACTTTGATCTCCAATATCTTCTAAATCGTGGGAGATATAAAAAAATTGTAAAACAACTTTTTTGTAGAGCGTTTAATTTCCTACAACAAATGTAAATACAAATTATCTGTACAGTTAAGCAATTACGAGATACGGATTTTACCATATGAAAAAGAAAAAGAAATGGAAATCTGCGATGAGGGAGTCTTTCCTATTAAAATTAAGAGCTCATCTTGAAAAAGCATCTTTTAAAAGTCCCTAGTGTCGGAAGTTAAAAAAAATAGTCGATTTTTTTGGCCCACCTTAAGGTAGTTCCACCCAGTGGCGGCCGGTGATTTTTTAAAACTCTGTACTTTGAAAATGGGGCATGGGATCCAAATTTTGTTATAAAGGATTACTATTGAGACCAAACTGAAGGCTACTGCTAAAAAAAATTTGCGAAATTTGATTTTTAAAAATGGTGTGCCCCCCCTGGTTATTTCCGAAACGGCTTATGTTAGAACGATGGCGATTTTTTTTTTCAGCATTATGAGACAACTTAAGGACTAGTCTTCTCTTGGTGTTTTCCAAAATTTTAATTATAAAAAAAGTTAGAAAAAATAATTGTTGCTTATAAAAAAAAAATTTTTCTTACTCTTTCTAGATATTTTATAATGAAATTGACATCCAAGATTATGTTGTCGCGATTATTTTTAAACTTAATACTCTCAGTAATTTTCGATATTAACTCATTTTGGGTTTAAAATTTAGACATAGACCTACATTTCGTTTACACCGAACGTCCCTGTTGTATATACATATATGTATTGGGTGTTTTTTTTAAATTTGACGTCAAAGTCGACTGTGCATAAACTGGACAATGGAGATATTAAAATAATGACTGCAATTTTCAAGGCTTTTCTTTTATTTTATTTATGGTGGCTAAATTTATTTGCAATAGACTATAAAGCAAGTTCAGAATCTCATGAGCCGCGAGATGTGCGAAGGTCGGCCGAATAAAGACAATACTCTTCTGGAAACAGTGACTTAATATTTTTAATTCATATAGTTTTTTTTAAACAAAAGAGAAAATAACCAAAAGACGCTGCAACACAGTCATCAAACAACA
The DNA here is from genome assembly GCA_029207805.1 of Tribolium confusum. Lineage (NCBI taxonomy): Eukaryota > Metazoa > Arthropoda > Insecta > Coleoptera > Tenebrionidae > Tribolium > Tribolium confusum. The sequence goes on from JALGAY010000004.1 coordinate 8,924,468, forward strand.
ATCTGAGAACTGAGTGGTAAGTAGAAGCCTGAAATTTTTAGTTAAAAGAATAGCAAGGAAAAGGAACTCCCCACTCTCCTTTGTGACTAGTGCGCAATTTTCTCTCGCTGTTCTTGAGATCCTGAACCTAGTCTAACTCTAGATATCTTACTTTTCTGTAAATGAGAGAACAGGTTGCAATACGACTCCTCATTCCAATTCTCTGCGAGTATAGATTACAATGATGGATTATTATGATATTGACAAATGCCAATACGATAACACCAGTGGCAAGACCCCACCCATTAAGTAATGACCGCTCGTTGAAATTAATTCCGTAATAATTAATATACTCAGCTAATACTATCGGCTGTAACATTTTCAATACTGTACATTGTAAACAAAGTATAATCCCAGCGATTGAGTATGGTTTAATAAATGTTTTACGTAATGTTCGTAGTAGACTCGGCTTTTTACTACTTTTTAATGCCGACTTGACTTCAAGTAGCCAATTTCTAAAAAGACGTTATTATGAAATTAGAAAGAATGTAATAACACCTGAATTACCGTTCCATTTCATCTCCGAGTTTTCCAGACATGTCATATTTAGCACAATTGTATAAATCTTTGATTTGCAAGTCATTCGAGTATCCATAGTGGAAAAACGGCAATGTCCAACTGTAAAACATTATCTTATGCAATTTTTTCAAAAAATGCAAGGTTAATTATTTTATGATAAATGCATTACAAATTGTTGCGATAAAAATGATAGTTGAGTGTTGAATTATTATAGATAAGAGGGTATCACGTGGCACCTTTTTAGGGTGCTACATTTAAATTTTCGAAGATCTAGCAGGTGTCAATCCGTGATTTACACATGTTAACACAATTGAAGACAGCTGAATGCTTGTTTTACCAAGGACTTAATTAAAATATTGTCGTTTGCAATTAAGTATCTTTAAATAGAATAGCCGGCCTTGCGGGTTTAATTTCCCCGTTAGATGGTTATTAAGTAGACAATGTTTGAGGAAAATCGATTGTGGGTTTGACCGCCAAAGACAGGGTTTATTGATTACACAATGTTGTTAAAAAGGATTTTGTTATCTTAAGCTGAGCTTAAAATCAAAGCAGTTTTAAGACTTACGCAAAGAATAGTTTTGAGAAAGGATTAGCCGTTTCTTCAGGAGAGGGACGATCGTATTTTTTACTGGAATCCATGACTTAAGTACCAAGGCACAAGAACAACAAGTTAAGGCCACCAAATTAAGTCATATTTATTAAGTAACTATACCAACAACATCACTTATCGACGTTTCATCTTGAAGTGAGGTTAGATCGCAACGCAGAGTGGAAGGGAAGGATAAATCGGCACGCGAATGGGATCAGTCTGATTGGTCGACAAGGATATTACTCAATTTTTTCACATTCGTTTGTTTTGTTTCGATAATTTTGGTGCGCTGTGATTGGGACTTATTATGCAAGGCAACCTTGATCAGAAAAAATATTTTTAGAAATTTTATTTATTTATCAAACGGAACTTTGTCGCTCCGAGATAATTTTTTTTTCGTAATTGAGCAGATGTGATGACTGGTAATTTATAAAGTTGTGACTTGCATTTTTTTTGCAAGTGGGGAGAAATGAAAAGTCATAAAACTGGTATAAGCATTGATTTATTTTTATTTAATCAATCCTCAATTGTTACAACCAATGGACTACCAGAATCAATAGTAGCAATCAACATTATAGGTATAAAGCAAGTTTTGGTTTATCAAGGATATCACGAGATAAAATTCCACCGAGATATTCAAAAATTATAGAATCAAAATAATAGAATTCAGTAGAGTGTGAATTCAGTAAAACGTTTTTTCGTTTATGAAAGAGGAAAAAGAGAAAGGTGAAGTTATAATTTCCTTAAGCCGTTTACAAGAACGTGTTGCTAAAGCCACTGGTGTTGGTCTTAACACGGTAAGGAGAATTATAGAAGAAGGTAGCAAGAAACCTGAAAATAGCAAATTTCAATCTCCGCGTAAAAAAATCAACAAATCATCGCCAAAAAGCACATTGGATGAATTCGAAGAAGAAATAGTTCGAAAAGTAATTTATAATTTTGCCGCCATTCATAAAAGAAGACCGACAACGCAAGTTTTATTTGAGGCAGTAAAACGTGAAGGTGTTAATTTTACTGGGAAAATAGATTCATTTAGACAGTTCATCCGAAAGCTAGGTTTTCGTTGGAAGAAATCGACAGATAATCGAAAAATCTTAATTGAAAAACCGACATCAGGTTAAAACGAGTTGAATATTTAAGACAACTTAAAAAGTACAAAGAGGAAGGTCGAAATATTATATACTGTGATGAAACTTACCTTCACAGTTCCCATACTGTACCGATGGCATGGCATGATGGCACAAATAACCGACAGCCAAAGGGCGACGTCTAATTATTTTACACGCTGGAGACGCGCAAGTTTTTGTGCCTAATGCTTTAAATATATTTAAATCAGACGACTATCACGATGAAATGAACAACAACAACTTCACCAAATGGTTGAAAGAAAAATTTATTCCCAACATTTCAGGGAAATCGGTTTTGGTGGTGGATAACGCGTCCTGTCATAATGTGGCAATAGAACCTAGTCCGAACTCATCATGGAAAAAAGCAGCAATGCAGCAATGGCTAAACGACAGAGGAATTTTTTTGGGACCAAAGAAACAAAGGCAGAATTATATAAAAAAATTAATTTGAATAAATCACCGTATAAGCAATTTGCGATCGACAAAATTTTGGCAGAATGTGATATGCCAGTTTTACGGCTGCCTCCATATCACCCGGAGCTTAACTCCATCGAAAAAATTTGGGCATTAGTAAAAAATCATGTGGCCGTTCACAACGTAACATTTAAGTTAGAAGATGTCTGAAAATTAACTGAAGACAAATTTGCTACGATTTCAGTGGAACAATGGAGAAATATATGTAACCACGTGGAAAAAACCGAGGAGGAATACATGGCCACTGGCCAGAGAACACATTATGGATGATATAGAGGACTTCATAATTTCTGTTAGAGCTGACGAAAGTGATAACGATTCGGAATTTTACATTTCTTCCGACGAGGACAACGATTTAGGTTGCGCAAAATTGCAAGAATAATGCAAAATGTTTTATGTCAACAGAATAATTTTTTTTTTTTTAAAATCACACTCTTTATTTTATTTTTTGTTTTTTAATAATCGCTGTGCAGTCTATTCTATTAAATTTGTCTTTTAGTTTGTATTTTTATTGTATTATTGTACAAAATAGAACAAACAACGGGTTCCTGCCTGCGCATTTCATGCAGACATTTAAATTTGCCGCAATCTGAAATTAGTCAGATGTTTTTGGGTTTCACTTATCGCATTTAAGATTTTGCTTCACGCAGATCTGTTCAAGGTCATCACCCACGACAAAACCCAACCACTCTAGCAGATACAGTACTTTCAGCTGAAGAACTGATTAAGTGGCGAAATCAACTTCGAACATTCTATAAGAATGTCAAAAAAGTTCAGTTTTGATTGGTAGAATTTTTTTGAAAGTCGTCAAAGTTTGAAAACTTTGAGAAAGAAGTAACATACTCTTTTTAGTTCAAAAAAGTCGTCAATTTCAAAATATAAATTGTCAATATTTTATGTACATTTAATCCACTACCTTTAAGCTTTTAAAACTTTTAAAAATCCGTCCATTAGTTAGAAGCTGGATTCATAATTGACGGAAGACCAAGGGCGAGTAGTAGACGCAAGATGCAACGGTAGATAAACTGTTAATTTGGTGTAGCATAGCCCAATTTAAAAACAGTAATGTCGCGTTAATCCCGATCAATTAAAACCGAAACGATCCAAATAATTGAAAAATCCGGATTACCGAGACATGTTTTCTAAACAATATTTTAAATTTTTCAAGGTAAAAGAAAGTGAAGATGAAGTTGAGGTAACAAGAAAAATACGTGATCACATTTTTATTGAGCATTTTGTCGGAAAGTCGGCTTGAAAAAATGAGTTATTGTGGATAAACACAATGTTGGTACTTTTCAAAAGCCATTTCTTTCAGCTTTTGAAGGGTTGTTATATCCGATAAAGTTACGTCATTTTCTGCTGCTAATTGTAAAACGACATTTAAGTTTTTTATAGCTTAAATCATTCTTTACTCTTATTTGTGGAGTCTCTGTCATTTTGTCATTATCATGTTCAGAGTCATTGCAACATTCATCTTCACAATCCCCGGATCTCCGGATTTCGTCAGTTTCTTGTCGGCATCAATCCAGTCCACCACATCATCAAGATTTACAACTTTTCCTACATCCAAAAGCATTGTAGCAACTAGATCAATTTCTTCTGCTACTAAGTGAATTTTATTTCTCAAAACATTCCAGGAGATTATATCTTCAGGGTCATCATAATCTGTATCATCATTATCATTGTTAACTTTAAGGATTTTCTTCCAACACTTTTCCAAAGTTTTAGATAGCACTTTTTCCCGTGCGTCATGAAACAAATATACTGCTGTTTTCAGTTTTACATTCTTACAAACTTTGTAAGAATGTTTTTTTATTGCGTCAGCTTTCAACATGTGTGTCTATCAAGTGTCTAGTATCAGCATACTTTGGTTGGTTTCAGTCTGTAATGTCTTATGGTATTCTTGTGTGGGGACACTCCTCGTGTCGTCACTGAATATTTTCATTACAACGCAGGGCCATTCGAGTGATATTTGGACTTCAATATCGTGCGGACTGTCGTGAATGCTTTATCAATAATAAAATATTAACTTTCCCATCACTTTTTGTATATCATTGCTTAGTTTACGTAAAAAGAATATCAGTGACTTTTCGCAATTTCTAGATAGGCACGATCATAACACCGCTGTAAGGAAAATATTCTTCGCGCATCTCTAAGATTATCCAGAACTCAAACTGGTACAAGATACTTCTGCATAATTTTTTTTTAACTATTTGCCCATCAGTTTCAGAAATTTGCTTCTAACCATTTTTAGAAAAAAATTAATGTGTTTTCTTATTTCTATGTGCTTGTATTCCTATGATGATTATTTTAATTGTGACTTCTCTCAGCTTTTGTAATTGATATTTTGTATTTCTATTTTATTTTCTATTTCTTGGTACCTTCTTGGTTTCCTCACATCAATAAATATTATTATTATTATTATTATTATTATTATTATTATTATGATACATTTACAATATCTTTTTCGTTACTTGTTAATATTTCGGATAGAAGACTTTTTTAATAAAATAACTTTCTTAAACTAATAGCAATCTGATCCATAGGCTGTATTAACGCTGTTGTATTCGGTGGCAGAAATTTTACAAAAAAATTTTCATCGTCGCTGATGAGATCTTGTTCGCAACGGTGATTAGAGGCATTGTCAACAAGCAAAAGTGCTTTTTTAAGCAAGTTTTGTTCTTTTAAAAATCTCCTTACTTCTGGGATAAAACATTCTTAAAACCATTTCTTAAAAATAGCTGCAGTCATCCAAGCCTTAGCTGTAGCTTTGTAGTTCACAGGTAACATATAATTTTTGAAAGCCCTAGGATTTTTTGCTTTTCCGATTACCAGAAGCTTTAGACGACGACTTCCATCTACATTGCAACAAGTTAAGAAGTTTTTGTTAGTTTTTAGTTCTTAGTTTAGTTCTTATTAGTTCTTCTTCCTGGAGCTGTTTTTTTCAGTGCTTGTTACCAACGTTCTGTCTGGAAGTAATTTTCAAAATAGGCCAGATTCATGTGCTTTATAAATCTGTCATGCCACTAAAAAGTGGTGGTTCTTAATGACTTGATGTAGTTTTGTAATGAATGGTTCAACAACAGGTTTATCGGCCGACAATTTTTCACCGCAAATTTTAAGATTTCTGATGTCATATTTTTTTCTAAAATTAGTAATATTTTTGTTTTTATAGTATTTTGTATGAGGTTGCTTAGCTTTAACCGCTAACTATTCAGACGGAACTGGAACATGTCGATTTCTGAGATTTATAAACCAAGAAGCAAGCTTCTCTTCCATTTTTGGGTACTTCGCTTTTTGTAAAGTTTTTCTTTTTCCAGACCCAGAAACACATTGAACAACAAATCTTAAATTACTTCAAATGAAGTCAGATTTTTTTTATTTCAGTCAGTTTCTACACTTACCCCTTAATTTTATCAGCCTTTTTCTTAATATCACTGCTGCTTGATATCTTTGTCTTAATATCACTGATTGTTGAAGTTTCCACCCCATATTTGGCAGCTAAAGATCTTCCACTTATGCCTCGTTTTAAATCATCAACAATATTTGCTTTAAATTTTAACTGTGGTAGAGTTTTATGACTTTGTTTTCGAGGTGCCATGTTGCAAGTTTGAGAACACTGAAGTCATTTTAGTTTTAAATGTTCTTCTTATATTTACGTTTTTCCACACTCCAATCAAAACAATTCATTAAAATGTACAGTTTTTTCATGAAACGTAACAAAATTATTGCATCCGGACTACTAAATTAAATGAAATCCGGATTACAACATACACAATGAAGGAAAGAGTTCAATCCGGATTACTGATGAATCCGAATTACCGCAAGGTTCGAATTAGCGCGACACTACTGTAGTTATTTAATAAACATGTTAAAAAGAGATATTAATACGCGAGAATGTTTAAAGCAAGAATGAGCTTTACCGAATAAATATATTTAATAATAAAATTATAATAATAGTTTTTTTAATTACCAAAATATTATAAAACTATAAACAAAAATGCATAATAAATAAATAAAAATATCGGTGAATAGAGATGTCTTAGTTTATAGTTTATACCTGATTCAGTATAGTTAGTCCTTCTGCGCGCTCTCTGATAAAAATAGCGATTAAAAAAATAATTTAAATGCACCCAAACAAAAAATAATACTTAGTAACTATTTACTGGTTCTGTTTATACAAATACAAATTTTTAATTGTCAATTGAGGATAAAAATGGCAGTGAATTGTAAAAATTATTATTTTGTCAATTAATTGTTGAGATTATTAGTCGCTTATTAATATACGAGTTGATTATGATGTTTTTTTTTTGTTGACAGTCATCTGTTCTATCCTGAGATAGATTTTTTTTAATTGAAAAATTATTCATTTATATAAAATCATAATTTAATGATCTACATTAATCAACGATTTCTTAGCGAAAGTTATAATGTTGTTGTAACACGCAGGGCCGTCCTTAGCAAATTTTTGGTTACAAGCAGCATACATTATTGCACTTCTTGTTTGCTTACGTTTTTTTTTGTGTATCTTATTTTCCACTTACTATAGACAGAGTGTTTCAAGTTTTTTTCTCTCTCTCGCAATATTAAAACGTTTTGAACGAAATAAATCTGTACTTTATTGTTATTTCTAATTATTTTTTATTATCAGTAATGTAATAAAAAAAATTATACAAGTGGTATAATCATGTACCTACAACTTTATTTACAATACAACTAGATATAATTTAAAAAAGTTTGCAAAAATCTCGATTATATAGGTAATTTTGATAACAATCAATCTAATCAATTATACCTACTAATCTAAGTAACTAATCAATAAATCTAAGACCTTGTTCTTGAATGAAAGGGTGGAACAAAGAGCGGTGATGTGAACAAATCAATGCTGGTCATGGAGATAATGGTGTCGTCTTGTCAACGAAGAAAAGTTTAGAGAAGAGAAGAGAAACGCAAAAACTACACTTTAATTTCTGAGTTAATTTGTGCTTCCAGTCTTGTACTCAAGTTGTGGAATTTAGTTAAATCAGAATTAACAGTGTTTGTAACATTGTTTGCGTTAAAAGGGCGCCCAAAACACATACTAATAGACGATATCTTGCCGAGTAATCATATTGGGTATTGGAATAAATTTTACGTTATAAGTTTGATTTTATCTTTTCTAAGTTTTCATAAATAAAAAAGTTTAATATTAAAGAGGGTTTAATTGATTTTGAGTGAATAGGAAAGGGATGCAGTAACGAAAACTACGTTTAAAAAAACCAAAACAAAAAAAATGTTGCAAAATTTTTTGGAAAAGAATATGAAGAAAAAAAAATAGAAAGACTTGAAAAATATTAAAAAGTATAAGAAAAACGCTGACGCGTAAAGAATATTTTTTTTTATAAATTCGAAAATTTATAAGTTGTTTCTAACAGAAACGTTCTAGAAGTAACAAAAAGAAAGTGTAAGTTTTAGAAGATGTGGAAAAACGAGTAATGACAAAAAAAAGTTAAAAAAAAACAATAGGAAATTTGAAACAAGATAAATTACGATATTTCAAGTAGTTACCTCAAGTTTTAACGGTCAAACTGTTAATAATTTTTTCAATTTTTTTTTTATTTAAATAATTTTCTTGGTCGCTAAGAGGATCTTTTGTTTTGAGAGGCTCTGGGTTGTAGTGAGTAAGAAATATGCTTAAATTTGCATTGTTACTACTGCATTTGATTTATTATTACTGAATTTAACATTACTAAATTTAGTTTTAATTTATTTTGTTTATAAATAGTATAAATTTGTTATTACATATTATACCCGTATATGCATCTTTAAATTACACCAAGACCGTGTTCAAACTAAAGCCTGGGGGTAGCACAGAATAGGGATTCAAGACGTGTTAGCTCTTTCTTTTGCCTTAATATCTTAAGTTTTATTTAGATTAGGTAATGGAATTCAAAGGTTAGATTGTATTATTATATTGATTGTTACTTTTTTTTATTTTTTCAGACGTCTAGTTTGTTGTTAATTATGACTTCTTTTATATCCTTTTTTGAGTTGCGTTGTAAGGAGAGATAAAGAAAAGTTCATAAAATCTGTACAAGCATTCATTTATTTTAATTCAATCAATCGTCAATAATAATTATACAGCCAATGGCCTACAACAATCCTATATAATCAATAATATATTTATAATAATATTTTACAATATATTTTAAATAATAAGCATAGTTACTGTCGACTATAGGCCATCTATAATAGCATAAATAGATGTAGATGTTTCAACTAACGGAACTGTTAAATATAACGAAACAATTGACACTAGAAAAATTTACCTAAATCTAGGAAAATAAATCAATTCAACTATAGAATACCATTTAAATATGTTTTTTTTTCTTATATTCTTATCACATTAACTAAGTTTAAATTGTTTTACAAAATAAATTCATAAGAAGAATAAATTGCTTTGGACAATCTTTGTTAATTTCGCTGTTTCTATTAGGCTTTTAAGTATTTACTTAGTTAATTCCCTTTTTTTCTCCTTAACTATTATTCAAAGGTAGCCCTTAGATTGAAACTGGAAGAATCTGACAAGCCATTTGAACGATTTTCAAGTACTTAGAAACGATACATTTTGGAAGAATAAAGTTCCAGGTCCATCACAATGCAAAAGGTACATATTGGTTCAGTTAGGTACTCAACTCGGTTATAGAACTCAAACAAATGAATATCACAAATATTTTATCGTTTCTAAGCAATCAAAGTAGCCTACGAACTGTACTGAATATCATAAAGCATGGATATGTAGTTTATTCTATTCAACTAGCCTATAATGATATGTTCATTATTATTATTTTTTTGGAACACCTAATACTTATTTCTCGAGACATTGTTTTATATTTTATTTTTGAAGTTGCCAGTCAGTGTCTTACAAAACTTTTTAATAATAAAATAACACATTTTGTCATGAATGCTCACATCAAACTGCAAATATAACATTTTTTTTAAAGCGACCCAGTACAGCGTGTTGAATTTTGTCGAATTTGAATTTTGGCTAAAAAATAATAACGATTATCTAGTCACACCCAGTGCAATTTTATGAAAATCTACGACAACGTTACAAAATTTACAATATTACTGGTCGTTTCACAGACGATTGAACGGAAAAACATCAAACGTGCCTTATCTTATTCGTTGGTCGTTTTTCCGCAGCTTCATCTGCTTTCGGTGATAACAATTATTAGTTTGACTTTAATTAATTCAGAAGCATTTGCCACTTCTTACCTATCGATGCCAATAACTTAACTAACACCTATCTACGGAGCGACTGCGGACGCCATGTTTCATTCTAGTAAGAAAAATAATTTGAGAGTAAATTAATTCAGTCGGAACTTCTAATGGCACGGGAGGGTTGGTAATACTGATCGGGGTATTTACAGGTTTGGCTGAGTGGGAGTGGGGGAAAGCAACATGGCGGCCGCGGCCTGTTTCTAACATTCAATTCAGCTAAACATGAGTTTTTTTTAATTATGTACAGTGTTTTTTGAGAGTTAATTAGGTTATTTTAGATAGTTTTGTTTTGCACCATAATCTGGATATGTTTGAGTAGTAAATGCAGGGCGAGCATAAGAAAAAAAGGCGACTGAGTGATCATGACATGAGAATGTTTCTTAAATCGATTAAAATCACTCAGAACGCTAATACTACTATCGCGGAGGCACTAGAGTACTATCTACTAGACTAGGATAGAGAGATCCAATAGTTTTTTTTTATTTGTCAACTATTTCATGAATAAGGCAGCAAAGACATAGTGTAGCAGAGTTTTTTTTTTGTTGTTGTTATTAGGTTGGCATTTGTGTCAGGGTGTTCGCCCCCTGTGTTGTCAATCTTTGCTGGGTGAGCGACAGATCCGGGAGACACGAGAATTCGTTTCACATGTATGCACAGCCCTAGAACTAAGTGATAGTGTCTAAACTAACAGTTATAGGCCCTAACATTAAGCTGCTAAGAAGCAATCTCTGCAACCTCGTAACACTGGTCCGTATCATATACAAGTAGTATAAAAATTTAGTGCGTATGGTCGCTGGCAGCGCCCTCTCGTCAGCACAACCACCTATATAAAACAGAGAAAAACCGAAATTAGAAAAATTCTTTTCCTCGATTTAGTCTTTCAGCGATTCGACAATTCCGATCGCATTGCAGCCACCTGTATAGGCCGGGTGAACATGAATTTTGTTACGTCACAAGCGAGTCAGCTGCAGCATTGATTGACTCTACGTAGCAATAAAAGCGAAAATCTATAAATCGACTCCATTTGTTGGTTTCTTTGTGTTGGGGAATGCCTCACACACAATACTAGAGATATGTTTCAAGGCGCTAGTTTTCTAATGCGCTTCAAGGGAACTCCTAAATGGACTCTCCTCTAAGTTAAAAAGGTCCCGCGAGAAGTGCCGCCACTGTCGACACCATCACAAGACCTACGCCATCTCTCGACCATCGCAACGAACTTCCATCGTCAGTACAGTTCTGGCGCGGTGGTTGGTTCTGGAGCTCGCCTGGAAAAAAACACAAAATTCACCAAATCGATCTCACTTCAAGCAAACACTAATTACAAAACAAGAATCTCGGCCGGAACGGGAAGCGGGAGATAAACGACGAAAGTGAAACCGGCCGGAACGCTCCAAGGTGTTTGAGAATACGAAATTATTTAGTATTCAGCTTAAGCAATTTAACGGCAAGCTCACCGGATTCTGGTCAAATACCTTCAAAACAAAGAGGAAATTCTACATTTGATTACTGAATTAATTGTTTCAATTAAGATTTTTTTTAGTTTGACCTTAACTGCTCAAGATAGGAATCAATTCTATTTTTTGTGAGACAAAAAAAGCGTGGGAAGTATGTTTTTAAGGAAGTGAAAATGGAATTCGGGTGTCGCATGATAGCAATGAGGATATTCTGGACACATGTCTAAAAAAGGCATTTGATATTCCCGCGGGGTGTTTGGAAGGTTCTCCGCAGTCATTGTATTACAGGTCGCAAATGTGCCCACTTAAATATATATAAACTCTAGAAGTAGAAATTCGGTTTCTATTGGTAGATTTCGATCATTATTATCGAGATTACAATAGTTATTTATTAGTAGATTAACCTTTATGGACCAGCCGGATATTTTGCAGGACGAGCAGGGCCGGTTATAGTTGTTAGGTCCCTAGGCTAATCTTACTCTGCGCCCTTCCCTCTTTTCTTAAAAACTATTTTATAGAAAAAAAAGTGCCGTTTTTTATTTTATATAATTTACACTTAATTGTTTTTAAGTAAAAAAATAAACACAAGTATTTATTAAATTAAAAAATTAGAAAATTACAAACATAAACACTAAAATTTATTTTTCCGAAATTTTACAGAAACAAATTTTTTTATGTCTGCTTCAAAATTACAATTTTTAACCAAATCTGACTCAATAGCCAAAAGTGAAAGATAGATCAGTTTATCCTGCCTTAATAGACTTCTAAGAAAATTTTTGTATGTCGAAAATGATCTTTCTCTCGAATAATTTGTAAAAAAAAAATTCAGCGCCAAATCAACATTAGGAATTGTTGATATAATTTTGTTGTTTCGAATTAATTTAAGCATTTAGTCCACATTTAGACTAGTTGAACTAATATTTTTTAAAAAATATTCAAACTTATTCTTAAAAAAATATATCTATCATCTACACGATTCGAAAAAAGTTTTGCCTAACATTTTTTAGAAAATATTGAAAGACTCACTTAAACTTTATATTATTCAATTTAAGCAATTTGGTTTTCATTAATACAAAATTTTCAAGCACTTTATACGGACTGAGCAAAAAACAAATATAATTTCTTATTTTTTTAGAACTTTATTACAGATAATACATGCCTAATGAGTGTAAGCATTATTAATGAATTCTAGTTATATTTTTACGATTTATTTTGGAAGGTTTATACTGTAGCTCAAATTGTGTGCAAATAACTCAATTAAGTACTTCTTAGTAATTGACATCGCCAGTATACCTATAGTTTCAATAATTTTCTGTATTCTACAGAATGTGTTGTTATCAGATTTTTATTACAGTTTGTCTCATGGACTTTATCCCCTTTTGTAATAAAATTATTAGAGTGTGTCTCAATCTACGACGTATAGCTTTGTCTGAATTTGACATTTGACAGAATATAAACGAAACATTTAAATAACAAAAATATTGTAATTTTAAGAATTAAATTTCAGAAAACTTTGTTGCTGCAACAGAACTCAGTACAAGGAATTATACCCAAAATTTTACTTTCTTAGGTATTGAAGAAAAGTGTAAAGATAGAAAGAAAGACAGAAGATAGAAAAGTGTGACGTTCTTAATACAATACGTTTTATGTTCGTTGCATTTTAGATCATGATGTAGAAAAAGAAAGCAATAAGAACGTGATTTTCTATTTGCGTTGAAATGTTTTATTACAAAAGGGATAAGACTATGAGACAGACTGACTTTACTGATTAGCATGAGTGATTTTGTTTCAAAACTTTTTTTTCTAAGAAAAATATTTTATTTATTATAATGCTGTATTTATTATAGCAGCCGCAAGCACCAACTGTGGGGAATTAACCCAGATTAGGTTGGCTACACTGACGAGAATCAGGGCTGAATAGGGACTAGTAAACTGGCAATGAAACACTACTTTCAACTGGTGGTTTGGTTTAGACTTTAGAGAATGGTAAATACAAACTGTACATTAAAAAAAAAATTCGCAGCTAGCCATGAGAAGGAAAATTATGTCGACGTTTTTTAATAGTAGTCGGTCGACTTCTACTAAAATAGTCTGTCTACTGCTACTAATAATAGTCGGTTGACTGCTGCTTATTATAGTCGGTCGATTTCTACTAGTAATAGTCGGACAACTGGTTCCAACTATAGTCGGTCGACTACTGATAGTAATAGTCGGCCGACTGCTACTAATAATAATCGATTAATACAGCAATTATTTACTAAATCAAAATTTAACAGAAATTTGCTAGAATTACTCAAATTCTAACAAAAAAAGCTTTTTCAACAATTTTTTTAATTTTGAAATTAATAAACAGTTACTTTCGGCTCCTCCAAAATTTAAAATTAGTAAAATATTATCTCTGGCTTCCATAATTAGTAAAATATCGCTTTCCAGTACAAAAAATTACAAAAATATTCTGGTCTTTAATTGAAAAAAAAATATCAGATATACATATATCATATTTGGCGTCCGACAAAATTAGTAAATCTTTAGTTAATTATAATTAACTAATTAATAATTATTAATTAACACCTGTGGCTTTTAATTATTATTAAACTGTCATATGCGGCTTTATATTTAACCTAAACTATCTTCTGAGATTCACAAGATTTATAAAATCTCTCGCCTGCGCACAAAATTGTCGTCTGCGCAGGGCCGGATTATAGTTGTTAGCGCATGTAGGCTATCTTACAGTGCGTCTCCTCTTCCCTTTCTCAAAAACTATTTTACATTTGTTTTTTTTTTATATGATTTACACTTAATAGTTTTCAGAAAACAGAAACACAAGTATTTATTAAAATAAAAAATTAGAAAATTACAAACATAAACACGGCAAGCGATATTTTTAACCAAATCTGACTCAATAGTCAAAAGCAAAAGACGTACCGATTTCTCCTGCCCAGTGGAATTCCAAGAACATTTTGTATACATTTTGTTAATATACAGGGTGAGTCTGCTAAAAGTGTTTCTTAACTTTTCTCAAAAACTAGTTATCACATCAACTTTAAAGTTTGGCATTAAAAACTTTCTTTTTTTTTGCACTACACAGGTGATTTTTTCAGAATTTTTCTAATATTTCTTCTAATTAATAATAATTAATTTCTTTAAAAAAATTTAAATATTTCCAATTTTTAACATTATTCTAAAAGAAAAGATGTTAAAGTATTATCTTGTGCAAAAAATATTTTTAAAAAAATGTAGATAACTCGAAAAATTATAAAATTTCAAACTTAAATACGCCATTTTTTTCTAAGAGGGTGGGTGGGATCTTGGTTATACCAAAACACTAGTTTTCAAAACAGCCAATTGTAAGCTACTATTCAAATGTTTTGGGCAAAAGTGGGCGGTTATATTACTATACCTGTTCGACGATCGGACTCTAGAGGGGTAGATATTGTCGTGTTTCGGCAGACGGTAGAATCAGTTTGGCAGTGCTGCACCAAAACGCGTCTTAGGAATCAAATAAATGATATTATTTTTTGGGGTTATCTACATTTTTTTTAAATTTCTTTTTGCACAAAATAATATTTGAAATCTTTTCTTTTAGAATAATGTTACAAATTGGAAATATTTAGATTTTTTTGAACAAATTAATTAATATTAATTAGAAAGAATATTAGAAAAATTCTAAAAAAATTCACCTGTGTAGTGCAAAAAACAAAGTTTTTAATGCCGAACTTTGAAGTTGATGAGATAACCAGTTTTTGAGAAAAGTTAAGAAACACTTTTAGCAGACTCACCCTGTATATTATAAAATTTAAACAATTTATTATTTTTTTAGCACTTTGTTACAGATAATACACTCCTAATGTCCTTATGACTGTAAGCATTATTAAATGAATTACATATTACACTTATTATTATCTTTTATTTATTGGAAGATTTATACTGTAGCTCGAATTGTGTGTAAATATATTACAATTAAATACCGCTCAGTAGTCGGCATCGCCAGTATGTTATGATTTCAATAATTCTGTGAATTCTACGGAATGTTGTTCTTATCGGATTTTTATTACCGATTGGCATGAGTGATTTTGTTTCAAAACTCTTTTTTCTAAAAAAAATATTTTATTTGTTGTTTATTATAAATATTGTTTTTGTTAAATGTGTCTTATTTTTCTGGCGCTCTATTTTCGCTGGCGCTTCTAGGCTACAGCCTAGAGTGCCTAGACAGCCTGTTGGGTAATCGGACTCTGAGGGCAAGCGATGTAAGAGCTTGTAATTCTGTGCGCCCAATAAAGGCTACAACACATATATGTACATATTTACAACGTTTTATATTTTCTTGTTTAAAATTCCAGAAATAATTTAATTATTATTAATATTTGTAATACAAGCAATTATTTTTCTGAATTTTACAACAATGATGATGTTGATGATGTTAATTTGCTTATCGTAAGAAAACATATTTATATAAATACAATATTTTGTTGTTTTAAAACAAGATGTTGATTAAAACGATGTTGAATCTGACAAAATACAGTTTGAAATTTTATAATAACAAAATTTACCCAAATTTTGGAAGAACTGGGTTACAAATTCTGCTGTTGTTGAACACAAAGAAATTAGACTTAAAAAAAGAGCGTAACAACTTCAAGAGTTGACGATTCTTTTGACCAATTTAGACAGTAACACAAAAAAAGACATTAAAAAAGCAAAAATCTTACTCGTTTGTTGCTGAAGTTGAGGTAGGTATTTCTTCCAGAAGGCACACTGCTTGAGTCTGGGTCCTCTCCCTGTGGCAGTAGAGTTGACATCGAGGGTGAGGAATTCCCTCCCGAAAGCCGTGTGCGGAGGCCAAAACGTCGGCGTCCAAACACCGTTAGGTGACTGACTTGGGTTTCCTGTTTTGGCGAAATTAGCCCAATACCTCATGATTCTCTTACTAAGATCGATTTCTTGTGGCGTGTAGCTTTTTGTAGGATTGAGAGGTTCTCCGAAGACGTAGTTGATTTCATCAGCGTGCATTACACCAGTCCATGAAGGCCAAGGATTGGCCACTGTCCGGTGCTTGTAGTAGTACATGTAGACCGTATTTCCGGTTTCGGCGTACCGATGGGCGAATTCGTTGACGTTACATGTAAAATGGTAGTCGCCTACCATTTTATCGAGGGAATCTCGGTTGCTCACTGGATCGTCGGGGTTTAACCAGTTGGTGTATTCGAAGACGATTGCTTGGCGAGCGATTGAGTTAAAGTAGGGGTTGAGTTCGGTTACAGCCCGGAGGAATTCTTGCCGATTGACGTAGACGTTTTCTTCTTTTCGGAATAGTTCAGTTAAGTAGTAGATTATGAAATAGTAGCCTTCTTCAGTGTTTGAACCCATGAGGATGTTGGTTTTTTTGAAGTTTTTATTAGCGAGAGCTCGAGCTGGTGATTCATCAAGGAACGCACCATCAATAACAGGAACAAAAGGAAATTCACAAATACCAAGTGTTCCCCATTCGTTATTAACTAAATCAATTGGATCTTTCTTTCTTAAACAGTCTATAACAGCTGAGAGTTCATGTCGTTCATGAGGACAACCAACAGCTTCTGCTAGTCTTAATCCTCGTAAAATACTTTCCTCTCGGGAAATTATAGCCCAAGGTGCTGTCGCACTCCCAGATTCCATAATAGCTTGTGAAAATAAATTTCTTGATAAAGGTGAAAGTAAATGTAAAGAAACTGAGACAGCTCCAGCTGATTCACCAAAAAGAGTGATATTATTAGGATTTCCTCCAAAAGCTGCAATGTTATCATGTACCCATTGCAACGCCATCATTTGGTCAAACATTCCTGCATTTCCAGGAACATCCGGTGTTCCAAAATACAAGAATCCGAGTGAAGCCACTCGATACTGCATAGAAACTAAAATAATATTTTCTTCCGAAACTAATATATTGTGGTCATAAACTTCTAAAGTGTTCGTTCCTGAATAAAACCCACCCCCAAACACCCACACCATGACCGCGGCACTTGTAGGCCTCGGTTTCGGCACTACAACATTCACGTAAAGACAGTCTTCATTCAATGGCGTGTTGGGGTTCCACATAGTCGCACCAGGAAAATCCCCAAACACCGTGTCTATAATTTGAACGCAGGAGTTAGGCTGGCTGGTGGTGTTCATCACACCCTCCCACTTCTCTGCAGGTCTCGGGTGCCGAAACCGGAGATTGCCGGTGGGTCTCTGCGCGTAGGGGATGCCCAGCCACGCGTCTACTTTCTTCCCGGTGGCAGCCGTCATGGAGATGCCGCGGACTTTTCCCTTCTTGGTTTGAACCACCAAGGGATCGTCTTCGGAGTCGCGACGAGTGAACTCCCGTTTGTCATCAGGGGCGTCACGACGGAACTCCTCGGAATCTCGGTGAGGGTCGAAAGGGTCGCGGGACATGTGGTAGGCTTCAGCGTGAGGCTCGGGGGAATGGTGGCGGCCTCGGTGCGGCGAAGGGAGACATGAGGGAAGTAGAAGCACCAGTAAGCAGGACGACCACGCTCCCCTCATCGCTTTTCAATAATTCTGCAACAAGAAACACGCTTAGTTTTCGAAAGTTTGTTTGTCTCATGCAGCACAAATTAAGTTTGAACAGTTTGCTGCATACATTTTTTTATTTACAGTTATCATTATCACTATTATCAGTAACACGGCCATTTATTTTTCTTTTACTAAACTTTGAACAGTTTGCTAACTTTATTTAATTTATCTGGTGATTTAGATTTACTAAAACTTTCGACTTTTGCTGGGTGTTTTATATTTCACTCTTATTTGAAAAATATAACTCAGTTGCTTGTTGTAAAGCCCTCTTGTTTCTATAATTAAAAAAGTGGAATAATAACATAAGAACAACATAAAAGTTGGTAATATTTACCCCAACTTTACAAAGTCAATAAGATAAAAAAGTCGTTTAGTCAAAGAGGTTAAGAGCGATAATAAATGAATTATTGATTGATTGATTTTCAAATACTACAACTCTTCAACAATTTAATTAAAAACTGTTTTTTTAACAATTATTTTTTTATAGTTTTACGGGCTAATTTCAAGTTGAGATACTACCGGTAGTATTGCAAATTTTAACACTTTTAAAATTTTACTATTAAAATATTTGGGCGCCTGAAGGAGATCGTAGATATACCCCATTATTGAGAAGCTGCTAGAAGCACGTCATATAATTATTAATAAATATAATAACTTGTGATACGTCAGTTCTAAAAATTTATATTTTGTTTAAAAATAGATAATAACAATAATTCTTTACTCTATACTTTTAAACACTTGTTTCTGGTTAATGGATTTGGGAAATGCTCGTTGGTATTCTGTCGAGGGGTAGGCCACGGCACTAAAACGCACATAAAACAAAATAAAGGATTCGACAAAGGACGATAACGGGGTTTATTACCAATAAGAAGCAATTATATAAATGAGATTGAAAGGAAAGATTTAGCGAAAGCTATTTTTGAAAGACTGCTGTATTTAACACGAAATAAAGCATGCCATAGATTGATGAGTTCTAATTTTTACTTGCACAGAGCCACAACTAGGGTTGTCAGTTTTTTGTGGTATCGTGATAAAGGTGTATCTATGATTGTTTTTCAGGAGGGGTAAGGGAAGTCAAAATAGTTATTTTTATTACAAGGCCAGAAATTGTCGTTTTGCGAGTTTAAGCACGGATTGTGGGCTGAGGCGTAGCCGGGGCTCACAAGTGCGAATACTCGCGAAGAAGTTTCTGGCCGTGTGATAAACAACTTTTTTTAGGCCGAACAGTTGCCTAATTAAAAAAATTGTACATTATTATACGTGTTTCATAAGACGATTATTGTGACACGAATGAGTTTTAAGCACGACGAGCGAAGCGAAGAGTGCTCAAATAGAATGAGTGTCACAAGTCGTCTTATGAAACGAGTGTAATATACTATTTTTTCTACTTTGCGTTGCAAAAAAAGGATTCTAAAAGTTTCTTTTGAAGAATTATCACAACTTGGGATTTTCACAAATTTGGTTGGCACTAATGAAGGAATGACATTTGTCAAGTTTATTAAGGTTTTCAACTGATTTACTAATTAACTGATATTTTGCTTCATTATTTTCGATAGCTCGCTTATAATTTTATCAACTATTCTATATCATCTCCATTGCGTAGGCGGTAGACGTAATTTTTACGCTTACGGTGCCAACATAACCAATAAAAAAGTTACTGTTTTGCGTGCCATAATAAAAATTTAGTGTCATTATTGTTAACGCAAAGTAAAAAAAAAATATTGTAAAAATTTTTGGCACTAGAGTATTTATTTTTTTGAGGTTGGTAGCATTATTATGAAAACTAGATTTATTTTAAATTTAAAATTTCATTGACAATAAACAATTATAAATTCTGTCAAATCGTGCTTTTGTGGTAAAATAAATAGAACTTCTTCCAATAAATCAGAAAATGAAAGACGATAATAACCCAAAACATATAATAAAAAACGCAGCCAGAAGGGCAATTCAAAATTTGCTGCATAAAAAATCATATAATAGGCATTGGAAAAAATACAATTTAAAAACAAAAAATTCTTAGATTTTACTTTCAATGTCTAGACAGTGCAAAATAGTGACAAACGCAAACGATCACTTTCCGGACGATTTATACAAAAAGAAACTTAGGGTTTCTGGACGGAGACCTATAAAAACTGAGTTTACATTTTTTTTTGTATATTATTACAGTTCCTAGAACTCTTTTCTTGGATTTTTTATTACATTCGGCTTTTCAAGCAACAATTTAGGAGACAAAGGCGACGATTATTCTAAAAACAAATGTCTCTACAAAGTTTATTATAAACAATTCAAATCTGTTGCTTTAGCTTTCTAAATCCTATTAAAAACCTTAAAATATACATGTTTGAAAGATAGAGACGAGAATTATTGTGACTATAAAGACTATCACTTTTTAAAATAATTTTTATATTAAAATAGAAAAAATCTAAAAATGTAAAGTAAAAAAATGTAAAAGTGTCTTAAATTTCTATGTTTTACGAATATCCGTTTACATGTTTTTTTAAAAAAATGTTTTTTTAATGTTTATAAGGTCTAATAAGCTTTGAAACGTTAGTAGTAAAGTAACAAAAACAAAAATAAAAGTCTAAAAGACACTGTACCATAAATAGGTCTATTTCAAAATGTCGCGTTTATACTCAAACCTTGTTTTTTTATCCTGCTCGAAGGACCATACAGTTTTAAATACACTTTGTGAGCCGAAAAACAATTAAAATAAAAAATGTTAAACGCTTGCAAAAAATTGTTTTTTTATAGTAACAATAAGACTTTTCTCTTCATATAGCTCGAAGCACCATAAAATATATACACTTTAGGAGCCAAAGTAGACGATTAATACAAAAATAAATATATATTGCAATTTTTATAAAAAAAGAGTACAAATTGTCTTTTCAAGCTTCTAAATTTTATTAAAAACTTTAATATAGATAACTAAAATAGAAATTTTTGGGTATTTGAAGCAAAAATTTGTAATTTACATTAAATTTACAAATTAAAAAAATTGTAATTGCTCTGTATCTACCAAAACTTTCCCTATTATCCGGCTCAAGGATTATTCTTTTATTATTCTAGAATTTCTTTTGGTTTCTTACTAGTTTTAATTATTCTTTTCTTTTAGTAGTCGTTTTTTAATTTTTTTTTCAATGGTTTTTTAAATATGCTTAAAATTTTGTTCTTCTAGAAGCTCCCAATTGTCGTTTCAACTTCTTAAATCTTTCTTTATCGTTTGTTTTAGTTGTATTTTCTTCATCTCTTCTTCCAATCATTGATGTTTTGATTCTTTATTTTTTCTAGACTTAGGCTAGAATCTACAGTTTTATAGAATTGTTTAAAACTACTTACGTTTTTTTAAAAAAAATTTTTGTACGAAATACACATTAATCTTCGAAAAAAACTCGAGTTTTTATGTTATCAGGTCATCTTTTCTACAAATTTTTATAGAATTTACTTTTTCGTATTTTTTTAGAATCCACTTCTGTTCTTCGTTTTGCACTAGTCGTAATTCTTCTTATTATTCTTTTTTCTCTACCATTAAATACCCTATTTACGTAGGTCTTATAACTCAAGTTTGGATAGAACTTTTGTTTATTTATAAGTACTTAAATAGCTATAAATGCAATAAGTTGCAAAAAAGAGTTTTTTAAGCACACGACGTGAATCTTTAGTCAAAAGGTTAAAAGACATCGATTTTGCAACGTATTGCATTTAAGATTTTTTGTTACAGCGTTTTATAACAGATTTTTCTTTCAAAAATAATGATCTTAAACATTCACATTGTACAGTAGGCAGACGGTAGAATGCCATGAAAGTAAATTTCGTTTACTGTTTTTATATAATTACAGATTGTCAACTTGGGTTCTGTGTTTAAGTTCTGTGATAAAGAAACACAAAAATGAGCGATTCTGAATTTGGTTCCGACATTGAAAATATTAATAAAGCTGCACTAGCCACGCTAGTGCCCAAAAAATGTAAAAAAATTACAAGGAAACATACAGGAAATTTGGTAGGTGATGTGAAGTAAAAATGTAGCAAGTATTGAAGAAAAGGTACTTTTGGCCTATTTTGGAAATAATCTTCCATGTGTAAGCGGTCTACTTTATGAAGTACCTACTCAAAGTTAAGAACCATGATATATTTTAACAAGAATGTAGATATCAAAAAATTTACAAACCTGATTGTTTTTCTAAAAAAAATTGCCAGTGGGTACACGGCTAAAAAATCCAAAATATTCAGCAAGCAAGAACGTTCATGAAAACAGCTGATGACAAAGACTATTTATGGGCAAAAGTTGTGCTAATTACTGCGATTTTTGACGTGTTACGCAGAGAATAAAGTACGTTTTTGAAGGTGGAAGATATAGAAGATTGTACAAGTTTTATTAAAGTGAAGATACCAAACAACAAAACAAAAATGTCACGAAAGTTTACAATAACTGAAGGAATTGTAGATGAAATTAGTTTCTTAGAAATTTTTTGCAAATACGCTCAGCTTCGACCTCCTTATACTGAACATTAGAGATTCGTCTTATCCTATAGAAAATCCGTTGGTATAAATACTATTGGAGGTATGCCTAAAAAAATTGCAGAATGTCTTGACCTTCTAAATGCAAAAGAATATACCGGACACTGCTTTCGCCGTTGTTCAGCAACACTCTTAGCAGATTCAGGAGCAGATATTACATTATTCAAGAGACATGGAGGACAGCGATTTAGTTCTGTTGCGGAAAGTTACATAGAAAACTTTGTTGAAAGCAAAAACGCAATTTCGATGGTAATTATAGGAAAAGAAGAAACTGTATCAAAGAAAAGAAGAATTTGTGACAAAAATAACAAATTTTAATTGGTGTCTACAAGTATGGTTTCTACTTGTATTGAAGTTTAGGAAAGAAATCTGAAATCTTTGAATGTTCAATTTAGTCACTTAAGTAATTGTATTTTTCATGTTACCGTTACGCACTAGTGCGTAAAAGTACGTCATTTAGCAATCGGAATAACAATTAAAAAGTCACTGTTATAAAACGCTGTAACAAAAATATATTTTGGTGACTTAAAAGAACGTCTAGACAACTAATTTGTTTTTGAAATTAACCAATTACAAATAGGTATGTTAATTTTCTAACGCTTGGTCGTTTCTTTTTGGTAAAAAAATTAAATAAAAGGACAAAGTATGTCTTTTAAGTTCATGATAAATACTAAAGGACAGTTTATAAAATTAAAGGACTGTAAAATAAAGGATGGTTGGCAACAGTAGTTATAACTGTAAGAAAAATAAAAACTTGTTTATATTTTTAGCTGGGCCATAAATAAAGATCTGGCTTTTCGGCACACAGATCCAGGTTGGTCTGATCGTTAAATTGGTGTGTGCGCACGTGCTATATTTCAATATATTTTTTCTTATATCTGTTTGCAATATCGACTTGTTGAGAAGTTGATTCGAGTCGTGTCTTTTGCGTCGTTAATAATTTTGAGTGGACTGCAGCGGAACGTAAATTTCGCTGTATCAAATAGGGACATAATGAGCCCATCCCTATACACAGGTAACATGATCCCATTAGGAACGTACACAATAGCAGCGAGAGCAGCGCCCTAGGCGACGAGCTCTAGCACTGCACTAATTACAATCAGAGTGAGCTCGCTAATTGGAGACCCGGGATAGACCGGCTCAACCGGACGGTATTAGAATTTTTTGCCGGAAACCAAGGAGTGCACAATGCAAGTCCGGTACCCGGAGTTTAAGCTTATTTGCATCGGCGCTTAATCCGGGTAATTTAACTAGTCCGGTTTGCGTTTGACGCCGCCTGATGCTGCCCCGGACGGACATTTCCGCGCTTCAATGCACCACAAACAGAGCGAAATAAATTTTCATTAGACCAACTCTTTTTTTTTCAGACAATAGCCCGAAAGCTCGATCAATACCAGTTTAAAAGAATTCCAACAGAAACAGATATTCGACTTTATTAGAAAAGAATCTCTTAATTGCTCGTTATGTAAAACAATTCAAATTGATTTTTTTAGGGGCTTATTGTGTGCTTTTCGCCGGTTGAAATGAACTGAAAATTTCCGAGGATTTTCATTAAATCGATTTGATTTATTGCAGCAGAGAGAGCTTTGCAACGCGATACACGGGACTAATCCGTTTTTTATAATGGAGCTCGATTATCGGTGTAATTATGTTCGAGCACTGAAAATGGCATGCTCGTTGTATACTTACTGAATAAATGTCAACAATACACAGCATGTGGTGGCATATTGCTATGCTAGGTCGGGACAGGCGCTGACGCAAGCCCACTTTTCTGAAACAACAAAAATTCATTACAGCATCATTGAATAAGTCGTCAAGTAAATTTATTATCAGACACGATAAATCAGCAATCTCCACTTTGATAAAAACTGACATGTAATTTAGTTTTTTTTTCAAAGTCTTATCTGAGTTAAAAATCCAAGGTGTGGACATGACATGCACGCTTTTCGCACGCGAGTTTTACCCACTGAAGAGTGCGATAATAACATCAAATCTCAATTATCGCATTTAAAGATAAAAATTTTCAAGCTGACAAAACTGTAGTTTTCAAGAAGCATTCTAAAAATTAACTAACGAAATGGTGGATGCGCCGAGAAAACTTTCTAATTAAATGAGCCAAGAGAATGCCGGCGCTCTTTTTATTTCTCATAAAGCACCTAGAATGCGTTCCAAATTTTTATCCTTGGAAGTTTGCCGCTTTATAGGGTAATCTGTTATATACCGGGTGGCGGTACCAGGTTTTACTTGCAACCGGTTTTTTGCGTTAATTTTGAATAGAAAAAAAATTAACATAAAGAGTAGGTATATGAAAAGAAAGGTACGTTAGAGTACTAGAGTGCATTATTTATCAGCTAAACACGCTGTAATTTTGTTACAATTTGTTGGCAATCAAATACAATAATTAAAATCGAATATCTTTCACATTACAACAGTTATGAGTTTGAAATTCAAGAAAAAGTTGGTGTTGATGTCATCTTTCGTGCTAGTACAAATTACAACTTACAGGTATCAACAATGAATGTGTTTAAGAGTTTGATATAAATAATAATTTCAAAGAAAATTGTAATCTATTGTAAGAAAGTGATATGTATTTGCAAAATTGATGACGTTGGTTTCACAGCATTAGGATTTCAGAGCAATCTAAAGACGTTTTCTTGTAAACAGTTGTTATTTTCAGTTACTTATAGTTTAAATTACATAACAAAAAGGTGTCAATGAGTCAGTTTTTTATACAAAGAGAGCAGACGTAAGTAAGTTTAATAGTTGTGTAAATTGAACAATGCAAATATTTTTGACTATTTAACTCACCTGTCATTTTCGAAAATTGAACCAATAAAAATAAAACATTGTTTGGTTAACAACCAATCACAACGAATTTTAGTGAGATAACCACGTGAAAATTTCAACCAATCAGGTTGTAGGATTTTGAATCATTGGACCAATTGGGAACGAATTACAGCGACAATCTGCCATGGTCCTCAAATTATTTTGTCTTAATTTTACTAGTATTTGTTTCATAGACAATTTCTCGTGAAATTGTCTCTCGAATACGACTTGTCGGTAAAAAATTGCTGCAAATTTGCTCTTAATATTACTCGTATTTGTTTCTTAGACAATTTTCACTCATTTCGCTGCGCTCATTCGTGGTAAATTGTCAAAACAAATACTTGTAAAATTATGAAGCAAAAATTATCGGCAATTTCGTACCTACTCGTGGTATTACCTACTGACAATACCACTAGTGAAAATGCTGAATATTTTTAACAAATGAATAACACACACTTTTCGTAAAAATTTTGACGTGACAATTACGAATAACACAAATTTGTTTACTGGTTGCGATGGAAATCATGTGTAACTCAATTTTGAGAATCTGTATTTTTAATATTATTTGGTTCTTGAATAGTTTTCCGAATACAACTCGAGTCAAAGTTGAGTAGAATATTTTTCCGGTGGTATCACTTATGGTCATTTCACTTGGAAACACCATTCGTGCTTTGCACTCATGGGTGTTCATACCAAGGGAATGACCATTCGTGAGACCACTACAAAAATATTCGACATAACTTTGACAACTCGTGGTACTACAACTGACTATTTTTTCTGGCATGGCGTAAGTGCAGTTTTTAATACAATTTACAAAGGTATGTCACATCCATGTCATACAATGTCAGAAGTGGGATTTAAAAAAGCTTGGATGATAAATTAAATATTTAATTTATAACTCTTTGTCTAAACACAATTAGACTATTCGAAACACTCGAACAAAAAATTATAGTAAATCATCGTTTGAAAAAAATTAAAGCAGAAAAAAAAAGGTTATAGATAAACTCAAAAAAATATCATTTAAAAGAAAAAAAGATAAAAAAATAAAAATAAATTCTTGAAAATCAAAAGAATATTTCTGAAAACTGTAAGAATCGAAAATTGAACAAAAAAATTAAGAAAAACTGTTATTAGACAAAAAAGGCACAAAAAACGCAAAAAGCTTAATAAACAACAACTAAATGACTTACAAACAACGCAACAAAAAAAACTACGTTTAACAAATTCAAAAAATAAATAAAAATTGTTTTGTGAAAACATGAAAAACGACGACTAGAAAAATTTAATTGCTATGTTAAAAAAAATTAACAAAAGTTCAAAAACAGTGATGAAAAACTAAAGATGCATTACAAGAATTTAAAAACATCAACTAGAAGAAAGGGAAAAATTTTTCTTCCGTCTCTTAAAGGTCAAAAAAAAATATTTTAAAAGTAAAAAATTTAAAAATAGCAATGAGATAAAAACATCAAAAAATAGATTTTTAAAACTCAGTTGCCAACGTATCAACAATTTGATATTCTTATTTTGGGACACTTGTATATTACTTATATTATACAGGCTATGTTACTAATATCAGTACATGTATACAGATTGAGCAAAAACTTTTCCAACTATATATCTATTTTTTAAAACACCAAAAATGTTTTTGGTAATTTGCGTAATATTCTGACTTAGAGATATATACACAAAGATTCTGGTGTAAAAAAAGCAGAATTTTTATAAATTTTTGTGTTTTTCGTAGAATTTCTATGAATTCTTATTATATTTAAGGATTTTAGAAAATTTACATTAGATCTCCAAGAATTTTTAAGAAAATTCTTAAAAATATATAGGAAATTCTTAAACATTTTGCTTGATTTCCGCATGTGCAAACAATTTGCAAAAATGCGCATAATTAAATACTACAAGTGTAAAACTACAATAATAATAATAATAATAAAAACTAATTATGAACTGAATATTTTAAGAAATTCGTTTGTGGCAGA
The DNA here is from genome assembly GCA_029207805.1 of Tribolium confusum. Taxonomy (NCBI): domain Eukaryota; kingdom Metazoa; phylum Arthropoda; class Insecta; order Coleoptera; family Tenebrionidae; genus Tribolium; species Tribolium confusum. Next base: position 8,951,811 of record JALGAY010000004.1, read on the forward strand.
TTTGGTTATAGCTCTTAATTAGTTTCTAAATTGCTTAAATTTTTATTTTTAATATTAGTAATCAATAAATATAATTATTTTTTTATTGTGCAAAATTAAACGTTACTTCTAACTATTTTTTTTACTTATTATGTAATATGGGTGAAATAACAATGCTGGAATATCTCAAAATTAAAAATAAATTTTACAGTTTAAATTGTGATTTAATAGTTAAACAATAAATCATGTGTTCTATTCAAGAAAGTTTTTAGTATTAATAAAAAAATTTAAACTTTTTGATAAAATAAATAATTAAAATTTTATTACAAATAACTTAAAACTGATAAAATTTGCAACTTTATTAGTACTTTTTCAAAATTTTGCCGTTTATTAAAACCACAAATAATGTTTTGCAAAAACAGTAATTTCGAAAATTGTTCTACGACGGACGTAGAAAAATCTACATTTTTATCCAACACGTTACACACTATAATATTGACAATAACTAATACCAGATATAAGAAATAATAACAGATAAAGAAACTATAAAAACTGCAAATTGCAACCGCAACTTTTAACGGTTTTTTTGTCCTCAACAAACTTTTCGTTTTGGTACTACTACAAGTGTCAAAAATGTCTCCAATTTTAAGGTTTGTAAATTTAAAATTACTAGGCTATTACATTGTTTATGTAAACATTGTGATGTAAATTTTATAGAACAAAGTTTGTTGTTTTTATCTAAACAATTGAGGATAGAATATTTTACTAAAATCTGCCAAACATATGCTGCTTTTCTATTACTTAATTTATTTAATACTATATTCTTGATTCAAGTGTTATAGGGTTTACTAATTAAGTCATAAAAGTAAAATAGTTTTAAAAACTATGTAAACAGTCGTTAAATTAAGTAGCCGTAGTCTTGATACTAAAGTAACTAATCATTGTTGAACTGGACAACTATGTCAACATTTCGTTACTAATTGATCACAGAACAGGCTTCAAGGGCACAGCTGCACTTCTGTGATTAATTAGTAACGAAATGTTAACATAGTTGTCCAGTTTAACAAAGATTAGTTATTTTACACTTTATTACTTTGAAAACAAAGCTGGTTAAGTCAGGTCAGATCAGTATCAGCTATCCCACTATTCAAATTTCTTGAATCAAGATTATCTGTTTTAACAAAAAAAACATAAAAAACATAATATAAAAATTAAGATTCTTTTTTCTCCAATAAATTTTTTTATCTTGCATAATTTTGCTATATATTTCGGCCTTTTTGTTACTTTTAGGCCATTTTGTTTTAATTTATCTAACTTATTATGGATTAGTATAGTATATTGAATGACCATAGTACATTAAATTGTATTTGAGCGAACAACAATGCAATAATTTTCATAAATTTTTTGCTGAAGTTTGCTTTTTTAGTTTAAAGTTTCTTCAGGGTTTTAGTGTATGGTGTGATTGGGTGCATTTTTTGATTTATTGCTTATTTGAAGATTGCTTATTGCAAAATAAATTAAATTAACAAGATTGTAAACAAATAAAGTATTTATTTACATTTGGTGTTTTGCTGTTTATAGGGTATATCTAAAGAAGATTTGATTAAGTTTAGAATCTTTTTGCATTTGATGTAATTACGTTTTTGGCAAAAAGTATTAATTACGGTGGGTATTAGGGCTCAAACTGCCTCTTTCCAAAGTTATTAAAGTGTGTGTAGACGCCGATCCGAGGCTGTTAAATGAACAAGTTTCTTGTACGAACTTTGTGGGTATTATGGTTGATTCTTTGTATAACGACTACGTTTCCCCAATGAATAGCGGTTGCGTGGTCCCAAATTTGTTCACCAAATTATCCAAGCAAGTGACGAAAATTCTAATCAATAATTACGCTTCCGTTTTTAAGATATAGTAGAGGAAACAACATGTCATATCTCGACTAGATGGGCCATTAATCGTTGCTATTAATATGCATTGTTCTCTCTTCATTGTTCTCATCTTGGAATAATTGTTCCGTGCGGTGATTACGGTTGTTCCCTTCAATATTGTCAACGACGCAGTAATTATCAGATCACAAACGACACTGCTTAGGGGAATTAATTATTCCATGTTTTCAACGAAGAGATAATAACTTTCTTTATAGACAGGAGGCAAAGAGAAAAGTTTGTGACAAACTTTCCCTTAAATCCATCACAGCTAACTGATTATTATCATTATTCCACGGAAGGTGAGAGTTTTCGAAGCAGCACTGATTCAATCTTCGCCGTCAAAACACATTTGTATGGACGACAAGTCACGTGTTCACTCACCACCAAATAACTCTTGTAAAAAAATCGATTATACCGTAATGACGCATCTCAAATAAAAGTTTGTTGTGTGACCTCGGTACGAGTGGGTCAGGGGTACGTTGTGGGGTCAAAAGTTTGGCCTCTCTGCGGATGCAGTACGCCACCACATCGATCTCCGCCGCTGCCGCACTCGCATTAAAGCTCGCCATACTGTCGCGCACCGGCCGAAATAGAAAACTCGCTGAATTATTTAACACAGAGAGACAATAAATGGCAAGCGAGAGAAAAATATGGATATTTTGCTTGTTTAGATCTAGCTGCAGAGGTGTAAAGTGCCATGAGGGTGTTAAGGGGCTCGTATTTTAGATGCCGCAACGCTTTCAGAATGGCTTTCTGCAGTTCGATACGGGGACGCAAATGATATAGAAACATTGATGGGTTTGAGGAAACGTGCGTTATCACGGTAATGATTTTTTGATCGGAATGGGTCTGGGATACAAAGAATTTTCTTTAATTATGGACTGTCGATAAGGTTTTATTTGGTTTAGGGAGAGATTAAATTTGGTGGATGCGCCGGGCAACTATTGTTTTTCTTCTATTAACAATGCAAATTAGTCGACGTCAATAACATTGGTTGCTGTTTGTCCTTAATAACAAAACTTTAAAACACAAAATTTTGATATAGAAAGAATAATGTTGAAAGTTTTATCAGTTTTCGCGAAACAGTTGGATAAACATAAAAATACCAGTAAAATTTACAAAAATTAGACGTATCAAATAAAACCACTTATTATAATAAAAGTAAAAATTTACGTTCAGTAGAACCTTCAAAAATATGCTTCTATTTTTTCCATTTTATAAAAAAAATAGCAATATTTTTATATCTATTTGAGAGAAATATAACACAAAAATTAAGTTAGTACTTTGTTTCGTATTTTTTAATAAAATGATTTAAGCACTCAAATATTAGGCAACTGGAGTGACTAGTAGGGACGTCACGACAAGAGTAGTAATTTTAAATTTGACAATTATAAATCAATTTACAAATAAAAAACTTATTTATCACGATTTTAAATCGTGACAATTAAAAATCCGTCAAGGTGTTTCTAATTGACAAAGTTTTGTGTGTGACGGTGCTTGAGTAAGAAGACTTGAGGGTTTTTCTATACTACTTTATTCAGTTTAAAACTTAACAATAAATAAAATATTTACAGTGGTTCTAAACCAGAATAACATAAATTGTATTTTCTAAACAAAGAGAATTAAACCTGATTTATAAACATTTATAGAGTCGCTGCAAAAATAAAAGTTATTAAATGCAAGCTAAGTAAGTCATTGCTCTATGGTTAATTGATTGCTAAGACTTAATATTTATTACGAAACAATATAAATGTGTGACTAAAAGCGCTGACAAATAACGCAACATCCGTTTAAAATTTGTGAGAATTAATAAGGAAAAAATCTGTTTAATCGAAGATTAAACATTTAGATTTTTTATAATTTGTAAAAGTATTGCATTTGTATGTGGTACGGTTAGGTCGTTAGTTTTTATAAATATTTCTTGAGTATTTTTTCTCATAAGTAACATAACCTTAAATCAAAAAAAAAAAAAAAAATTAAAAAAACGTAATGTTTTTATTTATTTTATTTTACTGTTCAGTAATCTAAAAAAATATTTAGAGTTACAATTAATGTAACATTTTTTATTTTTGTTTTTTTGCGCTTTAGAGCACAATAATTTGTGTTAGACTTTTTTATAGTTTTAACTTTAATACAATCAGAAAAAAAAAATTATTTTTGTATTTTTTGAAGGTAATAATGTATAAATTTTTAACAGTATAAATTTATAAAAAATAAGATTAATACTGTCAAAACTTTTTATATGTATTCCTCTTGATTGGTATAAAGGAGGTGGTGTGTCTCACCTGTTCAGTTTATATTAAACTCTTAAAGTCTAAAAAACATAATTTGAAAAAGTCAAAAAAAATCATAATTGTTCAAAATAATTTATAGAATAATCAAGTGTAATAAAAAATTACAGAACATAACAAAAAGAAAAGAAAATAATGTCTAAATATACGTATATCAAAAATAATTTTAAAAAAATATTTAGTAACAATAAAATGTAATAAATAAGTGCTACAATTACTAGCACCCAAAAATACAGCCAGTCAATAAAACGGACAGAAGAGAATAGATAGAAAGATCAACGTGCAAGTAAAAATAAACTGTATTTGTTTTTTTACAAATGGATAAATAAAGAACGTTAGTCAAAAACAGACAAAAAATCCAAACTTACAATAAAATAATAAATTTTACAAAAATTATTAAATGTTTGACAGAGTTACGACGATTACTTTTTGTTTTCAGATTGTCAAAATTTGTTTCTAATAATCGTTTCTTAAGTTTACCTATTTTTTTTATTTTCTTTTATTGTAGATTTTTGTACTTTTTAATCGTATTTTAAATAGTTTTTCTTCTTTGTTGTAAACTTTTTTTATTTTAGTTTTTCATGCTTTTTACTTACAATTGTCGATTTTAAAAGTTTTCTAGATTATTTTTAATTTTTTAAATCTAGTTGTTCTTGTTCTTGAGGCATTGTTTGGTTGTTTTATATTAGAATTAAGGACGTAAAAACGAAATTAAAACTCTTCTTTTGCCAACACGTTTCTTCACGCTTTTATTTTGTTATTTTTTTAGTGCTCCAAGTCAACAATCTTGAATAAATATTGTTTAATTGAGAAGAAGTTGAATTTATTATTAACATTCCAATTCCAATAAAACAATCAAAATAGTTGTTCTTGTTTTTCTTGCTCTTTTAGTAATTCAGTGTTTTTTCAATCGTTTTCTGTTATTTTTTAATACATTTTATTTTTTGTTTTTCAAGTTTTTTGAGTAGCAAAATAATCTATTTTTCTTAACATTTATTCTTTATTTTGTGTCTTTCTATTATTTTTGACTCATCTCTTGTAATTGAAACTTAAATTTTTTGTGTTTCTTCTCAAAGCTTTTTTAAATTTTATTTCTGACACTAATGTAACGTGAAATGTCTGATTTATAAAATAATTTATCTACTTAACAATAAAAATTTACATAAACCCAGATAACACGAACCAAATAATGTAACTGTTCCGGTTGGTGGAACCACAAAAAGTAATTTCAAAAAGGGCATTTTAGCACAACGTTCTTGAAGAATTTTTAAGCTGCGCAATTATTAATTTTTATAAATCAAGTTTCTATAGTACTGTCCTGATTTACTAACTTTTAAAAATTATAGAATCAATAAAAATTCAAAAATATTGTTTTAAGTAGAATCAGTAATTTTTAATATCATAAATGCTTTTCTAAATGCAGTGCCGTTAAGAACATGAAGTTCCGTTTATCCGTTTGGAAATTACAGACAATCAAAAATGCAAAACTTTTTAATATAGATACAGCTAACTACAACTTTAAAAATAATAAAAAAATTTGGTTTATTAGAAAACCAGTAATTTTGATAGCTTATCTAAATAATTCTCTGTTGAACGCAGTCAAGCACTTGAAATTCGGTTCATTGGTTTAGAAATTTTTCCTGAATTTTTGCGAAACTATAAATCAAAGCATAATAAATTTTAAAACAATATTTAAATTTTTTAAATTTATAGGTGAAATATTATACAACATACACATAAATAAAAAAAATTAAAAATTTAAAGCTTTTAAACTGTCTGTAATTTTCTTTTTTTTAATCATAAATTTCTCTGAATCATTCTTTAAAAAAGTATGTTAAAAAAAACTCTACTAAATATATTTTTTAAAAACGCCAAAGTTTGAAAATTCTGAAAAAAGAGATTTACATCATAATATAAAAAATTTCAAAATCTAATGTCAATCTTTTCGCTAAGTTTTTGAAAAACGGTTTATTGGTTTAAAAATTATAGCTAATCAAATATAATAACATCTTTAATATTTGTACTCCAGATATTTTTATTTCAAATATAATATTTTTTTTCTTTGAGTAGAATTAGTAATTCTTTTTACAAATGTAGTAGGTAGATAACGCTCTTTCAAACACAGCTAAGTCTTTAAAATTGGTTCATTGGTTTAAAAGTTAGAGCCAATCAAAAATGTAAAATATTCAATTATATCACTATTAATAAACTAGAATTTAAATTTGTTTATTTAAAAATATTAGTAATTTTTTACATGTACCTAACCGTTAGCTTATTTTTAGTAAATGCTTTTTTAAACACCGCCTAATATTGTAGAGTTAGAGCTGTTCAAAATGTCAAAAATTTTTTGTTTCTAAATTTCATTATCGTTATAACTTTAATATTGTTTTGATTAAAAACATTTTTGTTTCAAATTTGATTTTGCTGTGGAATAAAAAAATAGGACACTAAAATTTTTTTCCGCAAAACTTTGCTGTTGTACTGTGCTAAAAAAAGAATCTAACACAACTATAATACCTGGTGAGTCTGCTAAAAGTGTTTCTTAACTTTCTCAAAAACTAGACTTCAAAGTTTGGCAATGAAAACTTTGTTTTTTACACTACACAGGTGAATTTTTTCAGATTTTTTCTAATACTCCTTCTAATTGATATTAATTAATTTGCTCAAAAAAATCTAAATATAAATACCCAATTTTGTATTTGTTAATGTCTGTGACTTATCGGTCCGCCTATTATAACAGTTAAGAGTCACCACTTAAGCCATATATTTCAAACTTAAATACGCCATTTCTTTCTAAGAGGGTGGGTGAGATCTTGGTGGTACTAAGACACTAAGGGTAGGTATTGTCGAGTTACGGCAGGTTTAGCTTGGCAATGCTGCACCAAAACGCGTCTTACAAATCAAATAAATGTTATTATTTTTTGGGGTTATCTACATTTTTTTAAAAATATTTTTGGCTCAAAATAATACTTTCACATTTTTTCTTTTAAGATAATGTTAAAAATTGGATATAATTGGATTTTTTTGAACAAATTAATTAATATTAATTAAAAGGAATATTAGAATAATTCTGAGAAAAATTTAGCTGTGTAGTGCAACAAACAAAGTTTTTAATGCCAAACTTTGAAGTTGATGTGATAATTGGTTTTTGAGAAAAGTTAAGAAACACTTTTAGCAGATTCACTCGGTATAGTTATGTATAGTTTTAGCAACCTCATCGTTTGACCAAAAACAGTGGTAATTAGAAAATTTTGTTATTTAGCACTTTGAAATATGCTCGAGTTTACTTCACGGCATGTTTGCAATGCGATGCTGGTAATAGATATTTTACAATTTTTAATAAAAAATTAACAGAACAACAATACAAGCACACCAGAAATCTTAAGATGAGAGATACATAGCCCTCATTGCGTGTAAAACAGCACTAACTTTTGTCGAAAATTTTTCATTTATGAAATAACTTAGAGTAGTTTTTTTTGTAGATTCTTTTAGACCAACATCTAATTAATTGCATCAGTAGGTTTTTTTGTTAAAAAAAGCTGGTCATTAATTAATAAAAAATATTAAAAGTGTCGTATCTAGTAGAAGTGAAAATTGCTTTAATAACAATTAAATATTAATGCCTTTGTGCTTAAAAAAAGACGAATCAATACACTATTATCCAATAAAAATAACTATAAAAAAAATCTTCGAAATATTTGTGTTATAGCTTAGATATTTTCGCCATAAAATTTTTATAACAATCTGACACTTTCAATAAGAAATATGGGTTGCCTATCTATGTGAAAGTCAGACAAAACTTCAGCGTGTTTCGAATAGATGGCGCAACCATTTTCAAATTATGATATTTAAAACAATATGCAAAAGAGAATTAATAAGGTAAGAAATGAAAAGATAAAGTACGAACTTAACATAAAATTTTTAACAGTAATGGTTTCAATTTCTTTTGTGGAGTTATGCAAAAGGCAGATTAAGATTTGAAACAATGAGTTTAATACGTAATTTCATTTTTTATTATTAACAATGTATTTATTTCGTAGTAGCACATTTCAACAATTTACTGTTGATTAATAAATTAAATAAATATTTATTTACACTTATTGATTATACTCGTAATATATTGAAATTATTGAAGTTAAAAATAAATAACAAAAATTGCATAGTTTATGCCTCAATAAAAACTTTTACAAAATAAAAACCAAGCATAAAGGAAAAATGACAGGTTAATAGTAAAGCATCACATAGAAAATTAAAGTTACACTTTATTTTTTTTTATGTTTTTTTTTTTCTTGAGCTTGAACAATATATGGTGGATCTAAACATTTTTCTCCTTTAGGAATTCTGCGTCTTACAATTTCTTGTAAGACACAGTCATTGTAAAATTTTATTAAAATTGGTAACATTTTATTTTTCCAAAAATTCATGTCAATTTTAATTTCTTCAACAAAAAGTGGGTTTGCATCTCCAGTATAAACTACAAAGTAGCATGCTTCTCGCTGGGCAATATTTAACTGGCCTTGGATTTGATACCAATAAGTATGGTTTCGTTTTAATCTTAATTTTTTCTCATATTTTTCCAGACAAATATTATTTTTTTCGGCAGCCTCTTCTAATGCCACGTTCTGTTTAAAAACGCTGTGCAAACATTTTACTTCCACGAGGTGGGTTTCACCTACAAGTCCTATAACAAAATAAAGTAATGGAAAAATAAATCATTTCAAATCAATTAACAAAGAATAATAGTTAATATACTAACCATCTGGAGACGCACCAAGATACCCATAATTAAGATCAATGAAAAAACCAGCCTTTTTTACAACGAAACCATATTCTGTTTCAAATTTTTTTATGGCGACTGTTTCCATTGTCTTTCCATATTCAAGACTTGGCGTAGAGAGACTGTTCCCATATAAAATTTCTTTAACCAAATTATGGCAAGAAGTTGACGCTCTTCGCTTTATAACGTTGCCAAAAAAAGAGGCTGTCAACCTATCTGCCCTCTCTGTTTTAAACAATTCACTGCCAAACTGTTCTTTTGTGTTTTGTTCGATAAAAGCTCGTTCTTCTTTACTAACCTAAAATCAGTACAATTAAAAAAAAAGTTATTATGGATAATTTATATCTAGTTTGTTTGTTTTTCTTTTTAGTGCGCTAGTCTGTCTCTTTTTAACACATTGTTGTATACGTTGTTATGTCATATACATAATGTATTGACAAGCCCACTAACAAGAAAAACGAACTACATATTAATTTACAAAAAGACAATAAGTTGCCACAGGTGACAGTAAGGCTTATACTAAATGTATTTACCTGTAATTTTGCAATTATTCTTGCACATTCTTCTTTTAGATACTCTTCTGTCGGTTCAGGCTGTTGGGCATTTAAACCGTAATCTATATTTTTTATAGTTGGTAACTTTTGTCCGCTTGTTTTAAATTCCAATTTTTTTCTTCTTGGTTTAACTTTTGCCCTGTGACTTTGAGTGTCAATGTATTGTTTGAAATATTTTCCCGGGCTTTTTTTTGTTAAAGATTTCCATGGACTTGAATGCCACATAATGCCTTTGTTATACCTCATTCCACTCATTGTGCATCTTGCTTGAAATGAGCCCCTTGTAGTCAAATTTAAACGTTTTCCGGCATTAAATCTAGCTAGTATATTCATGAATATTTCTGCCCGGTTGTTGTTCTGATTTTCTAGTAATAAATGAGATTTTTTCAAAATAATTTCTAAGGCACCTGCAAAAATGTATACGGTACATGCAAAAAAATTACAACTAAAAAAAAGCAAATACTTACTATATAAATGATTGTACAGACCGAATTTTTTTATAGCTTCAATTTTTTTAATATTATGAAGCACGGTAGGTGTCTCACAGTAACGATCTTTACATGAGCGATGGTCACCAAAAGTATGTAAAGGACCATTTCTTAAATCTTCTTTTAACTGATCAAGATTTTTGTTGCAATTATAAATTGCTTTTCGAGCGACCTTTTGTAAATCTTTTATAATTTTGTTTGTTAATAATTTTCTGGCCGCTAAATCAATTTTTGCGTCTTTGCTTAATTGGAAGAGTGTTTTTCCATAATTTTTGAGAACATGAATGACGCACTCAATTTTTTTTACTGTTCTTCCATACGGGACTCGCTCAATTATTTTAGTGTAGACACTGGAGTCCCCATCGCCAACAAAAGATTTAAATCGTAAATTGTAAACTTTCTCTGCAAAACAAAAGCCTTCTACAATTATATCAGCTTCCATCGCAGAAGAACTGCCGCTCCAATTGCGGAAGCATTTATGTTCCTTTGGTGTTTCTTTTTTATTTGCGGCCCTTGCACAAATAATGCAGTATTTATTTCTTACACCCACATATAAAACTTTCAAAGTTTTTTGACCAATAATGACTCCCTAAAATAACATTAACGTAGATATATTAAATAAAAGAATGATAATTATCTCTTACAACTCCAGATGCAGCGTTGTAATTATGGCCGTAGCTTCTATGACTCCATCCACCGTCTAAGTAAACCGTTATATATAGTACCCCGTCAGGATCTACATGCCCATTTTCTACGGCAATTTTAGCTTCTTCTAAAGCAGCAGCTTCCATATCTTTACAAAGTTGATCTTTCCAAACCTAATAAGCACGTTTCTAAATAAAGATAAATACACAAAATGCTTCTAATATATTTTTTTTGTAAAAGTGATATAGAAAGCTAAAAATGCGTTTTTTTACTCACATCTCCCAATGTATTTTCTATTTCATTAAATTTTCTTTGATTCATGGGTGGTATATTCCTAGTTGATAATAATTCCTCTAAGTGGCCAAAACTACTGCCAGTCGCCAAAGTGCCCCATACAGCTCCATAATTAATTTCCGAATTTTTTTTATTGGGATCTTCAGTACTTCGAATTATGTTCCCAATGTCACACTCTGAACATTTAAATTCTATGTGGCGTACCAGTCCTAATCCTCTGTCATATTCCTTAGAAGGATATAATATTCCTGAACATAATTTGGAGTGGCTGTGCTGCATGCTAAAAGCCCATTTTAGTATGTAACCCAAATCAACAATTCTGTTGCCAGGAAGTGCTTTGGAATAGACATCATCTTTTTCGATGCAAAGTTCATGATCCATTATTCTAAAAATTACGCATACAAAAATTAAAACCATAACATGTATTCAACAGGTCGTACTCATTAAATGTGGTTTCATTCATGCATATGGGATCTTTCATCAAAGGTGTATCGCATCTCATATTTTCACAATTATTGTCTGTTTCATGTTCTTCAGACGTAGAAGGTTTAACCTCACTAAAATATTTTAATATAAAACTTACGTAAAGTGTCAATTGATATAAAAAATAATGTACATTATGATAAAGTATTGAATGCGTTTTAGACATCGCTTTTAATTTTTTTTATAACTTATAACTGAAATAAAATTTATACATAGCTTCAAATTTGTGGTGTAACCTTTTAGATAAAGTTTTAATCGTAAAAACACACTTTTTCACAATTTACACAAATTACACGCTTGAATACAAACCTAGAAAATGTTATTTTTTCATCCAGTCTTCTTTGTTTTTCTGAACAGATTTTATCATAATTTGTGTCTCCTATAACATTTCTTGTTTCGTCAGTACAATCTGCATTCTTAGTAATAGCTAAAACTGTAATTAAATATTCTGTATAGTTATATATTTTAAAAATATGTTTGTATTTTATTTACCTTTTTTAGCAATTAGATATTTTCTTCGAGAAATAGAAGCTTTATTTCTTTTACAAATCTTTGAAGGTCTTGTACGCGAAGTTTGTCCCATCGTAAAAAAAGCAAATCAGAAACACTTCACTCACAAGTAGCACCACCAATAATAATGAATAATTTGTAAAATTGAAGGAGCTTATGTTACCCACCCTAATTTAAAATGAAACAATTCCGGGAAAAACAAATAGTTGCCGACAACAAATTTCAAGAATTCTTGGCGGTACCGGTAAAAGAAAATTCCTGGTAATGAATGATGAAATTCAGCTAACTGCTGAATTCAAGTACGCAAATATATAATAACTTTGTAAGATTTTCTTATTTCTGTTATTTCAAAAATTATAATTAAAGCAGCCTCTCATAAAAGTTTAAAATTTTTTGAATAAATGTTGAAATCTCACATTTCAAAATCATGTTATTGAATAACATTTTCTTCTCAATTTTTAAATATTAAAATTGTTTATAAAAATATTACTTAATATTCTTGTTTCTTTTATAACTATAACTTCCACAATAACTTACAAACGTATGGTTCCAGCCTGATAATCTATTGTTTCTATTTTAAAATAATAAGACCCACTTTAGACAGTTTTGAAAAACTACATTATTTTAATTTTTGGATTTTTTTAACACCTGACAAGCACCAAAAGTTTTACTTAATCCCAATAAATGCGGTAATATAAATTAGAATATAAACAATCATTTTATTTCAAATTCGAGTTCAAAGTAAAACATAATAATAAATTTATTTAATTTTCCTTTAATAGTTTTTACACTATTTGACATAATGCTGATTAAATTATTATAGCTGCAGTGTTTTAAATAAAAGCCACATATTGTCATAACAAAAAAATCCTTTTCACTTTTTTTTACAAAATATACGATTATTTGGAATATCTTGTAAAGCGGCTAAAGTTCGGGAAGTACCGTGTCCTTTCGAGCTTACTCGAAGACACAAGTCCAAACTTTCTCTAATATTTGGAAGGCTTGGATGGTTGTATTACTAAAAAGTGAATGCCTGCGCCATCTGAACGGTTTTTGTAAACATCCCCAATGTATCTCGGGTCTTAAGCGCATAGATGAGGCTTGCATTGTTTAAAACAACTTGCACTTTATAAATCAAGATCTATCGTGTGTTTAAAAAAAAAAAAAAACTCTAGAGTGTTTTGAAACTAAAAAACAATTGTTTTGTATGTCTGTGATTACACACTTGTCAAAATAAAAGATCTCATAACCTCACTTTTCGACAATTAAAACAAAAATACATTTTAAATAAAATAAAGAATGTTTGAAAAACAAAAACACCACGAAGGCAACTACAGAAAAACACACCAAGACCAAGCTCGCGTTGGCTGGAAGAGAAGATATTCTTAGGTTATGATTAAGAAAATTTTTGAAGGGTAAAATGGCATAGCGGACAACCAACAATACATAAATAATGTAAATATTGTAAATAATAAAAATTTTGTTGTTATATGGGGTCATGTACGACATACGTAAAAATGTCATGGCTTGCTACGAGTTTTTTTTTAAACAAACACACATTATTATTTTTATTAAAAAAATTTTTACGTTATATTATGTGTTTTAGTTGGGGTGCAATTTGGTAGATGCGCCAATGATCGACTAAACTCGGAATCAACAATCAAAACTGTTCGGTCGTCATGTCGCTATCGATTCTAGATGAAAACTAGTCTGTGGTATTTGCAAAACTGAATTAAGATCACTTAAATTAATTTCAATTATCGGTATTGTACTGGCAAATGAAACAATCTCGTTATTAGGATTATTAGCTCGTCGTACATTCGTTTGTACGCCTTTAATCGTAATTTGCTTTGGGGATAAGTAGTCAAACGATCGCAATCTTCGACGTTATTAAATGTTTAATAAGTGGGTCGGTTCGAAAATAAGCGTAATCAACAGCGTACTTGAAAACTGCTTATTTAAAATTTAATCGTCGCTTCTATATTTAGGCGAAAATTGTCGCATTCGACTTTAATTGGATGGAAACAATTAATTCAGATTTAAGAATTAAAATTAGGGCGCCATGTTGTCATTTTTAAAAACAATTTTCTGCTGGAATTTTAAGGGTCCGAATGCGGATCGATGCTGACCCGCCATATTTAGGTCAATTGCAAATAAGACCGAACAATAAAAATGATAAATAGCTTGCGGAAATTGGCTCGTGCGTTTTAATTGCACCAGGGGGTGAATTAATGCCCCATATCGGGATATGACAACATTTTTAAGTAGGCTATAAGCGACCTGCAAAAGGTGGTCAAACAAAATAAAAAAAAAACGATAAAAATAATTGTTTATCGATTGACTATCATTGCTCACCAAATTATTATTACAATGTAAGCCCAGGGCCGGATTTTTCAATAGGCTATCTAAGCTGTAGCATTTAACGCATTTAACAAAAAAAAAATGTGATAAAAAAAATAATTTTTTATAGAAAAAAAAAGTTTTGGAACAAAATCACTCATGCTAATCAGTAAAGTCAGTCTGTCTCATGGTCCTATTTTTTTTTTGGAATAAAACCTTTCAACGCAAGTAAAAATTCACGTTTATATTGCTATCTCTTTCTACATTATGGCCTAAAATGCAACGAACATAAAACGTATTGTATTAAAAATGTCACACTTTTCTATCTTCCGTCTTTTTTTCTATCTTCACACTTTTCTTCAATATCTAAGAAATAAAAATTTTGGGTATAATTTCTTGTACTTAGTTCTGTTGCAGCAATAAAGTTTTCTGAAATTTAATTGCCAAAATTGCAATATCTTTGTTATTTAAATGTTTCGTTTGTGTTCTGTCAAATGTCAAATTCACACGAAGCTATACGTCGTAGATTGAGGCATACTCTAATAATTTGATTACAAAAGAGGATAAGTCCATGAGACAGACTTTAATAAAAATCTGATAACAACAACATTCTGTAGAATTCACAAAATTATTGAAACCATACACTGGCGATGTCAATTACTGAGAAGTACTTAATTGCATTATTTATACACAATTCGAGCTACAGTATAAACCTTCCAAAATAAATCGGAAAAATATAAGTAGAATTCATTTATTAATGCTTACACTTATTAGGCATGTATTATCTGTAACAAAGTACTAAAAAAATAAGAAATTATATTTGTTTTTTGCTTAGTCCGTATTTAGATTTAATGTGATAATGTGATAAATTTAATGTGAGATTTGTCCTGCTTGTTTTTAAATCATCAAAACATAAATCATTTTAATTTAAATTTAAATTGAACGGTTCTCGAGATAACATTATTGTATTTAAAATTTGGACTTAGTTTTTTTCGTAATTTTTAGAAGTAACTCTAGTAGACCAATTTTATTAAAAATACCACTGACAGCAGATGACAAATCTAATAAGTTAGTAGAACTGCAAATAAAATTTTTGCCAATTTAAACAGTATTTATGCTATAATGTTAACTTTAGAACAAAGAATTTATCTAATTCAATGTTACGAAACTGGGGAAGAGTGCTACTTGTTATCAGAAAATTTAAACAAAAATACCTAAAAGTTACCATTTTAAATTCAGTGCAAAAAACTTGGTTACCACATTTCTTAAAATGGGCTTGGTTTTAAACATTAAAAGAAGTCAAAAAGTCGTTCAATGAAAAATATTCCTACTGTTTCATTTCTTGCCGTTTATTCCAAAAAAAAAAGTTGTTTTTAAGAAAAAGGGCAATACAAACTGGAATAAGTAAATCTCATTTACAAAGAATCTTTAAGGAGAAGAAGATTTTACTATTTAAACCGCAAAGCGTCTTGATTTTTGTCTGAAAAATTTTTTTTTACTTAAAATATTTTATTGCCAAAAGCAACAAAGGATATACAGCAATATACAAAGAAAAAATTCATTATTACATAATATATACATTTTGTGAAATTTTTTTTATATAATTATAATTTTGATATAATATTGTTGGTAGTTAAAAAGTTTGAGTTTAGACCAACAATGTAGAAGAACATCGTAATCTATTCCCTCGAATTCGTGTATTTTGCGAACTTGACTTACAGCTGAACAGGATTTTAAGATGTAGCGAATTGAAAAAAGCGAATTAAAGAAACATTCTCTATTGTTTGATTGTATAATTTCAGTGTTGATTCATATTTTATAAATCTTTTGCTAAACAATACGCATTTAGTTTTTTCTGATGAAAAGTGAAATCCTGTTTCGTGTGACCAAATTTCTAATTTAAGGATCGCAGTTTGTAGTTTTTCTTCCAACGATGCAATGTCTTTGCTTGTTGCAAATATAATTAGATCGTCTGCATAGATTGCGGAAAAGATTGGAAATTTGATATTGTGGTTTACTAAATTCAGGACTATGAAAAAAAAAATTGAGACTGGGTACTGATCCTTGTAGACGTCCGGTTTGTAATATTCTTTCGTTGGATAGTTGCCCATCTGCTCTAACTCTAAATGTTCAATTTGTTAAGAAGTTTTTAATAAAGTAGAATATATGTTCTTCTAGGCTCCAACTTTTTATTGTTTTTAAGCTTGAAAGCTTTTTCCAAATTGAAAAAGACGCAGAAAACTTTTTGATTTAGCTTAAAGGCTTCTCGAATTTTAGACTCTAGAAACATAATGTTATATATTGTAGATCGGTGTTATCGAAAGCCATTTTGTACTTTTGTTAAAAGTTTATTTTTTTCTAACATCTATAGGAGTCTCTGGTTTACCATTTTTTTAAAATATTTTGGACTGAGAGCAAGTCAATGTAATTGGCCGGTATGATTCTGGTAGTTGTGAAGGTTTTTGTGGCTTTTTTAGTAGTAAGATAATAGCTTTTGACCACTGCTTTAAAAAAATATGTTTTGGCCAGTACGATGGGTGCCCTTCTCATTATGCCGGCATTGTTCGCCAGTGGCTCAATACAGAGTTTTATGATAACTGGAAAAGATGATAGCAGTTTATAGCTACCGAAAAGTTTTAATTTTACCATAATGTACCTTTATATGTGAGATGATGTAGAGCAATGATTTAGAGTAGTGTTTCTAAACTTTTTTTTGGCCTGCGAACCACTAAAATTTAGCGGCTAAGTATCTGTTGCTAAAATTAGTTTGAAATATTTGTATTTTGTAATTTTATAAATTAAACTTTAGTTATTATTATTTTGTTTTGATAAGTAAATTTTTTTCGCGGATAAATACTAGTCCACAGAATAGTAAAATTTCTTAGCGGACCACTAGTGGTCCGCCAGACCAGTGGTTGAAAATAGCTGATCTAGAGTAATTAAAAAAATAAGATACAAAATGTAGTCCAGTTCTAAACAATTTTAGAAATAAAACGCAGTTTCAATAAACGTAGAGCTCGCATTGAAATCTGTACAGAAAAAGAGAAGCATTACCAGTATTGAATAGAAAACTAATAATTCATAATATTAATAATTTTTTGAAAATTTTTGTTAAATTGATTAAATAAAACTTAAGCCCAATTTGAATATTTTCTAGCAATAATAGTTATTTATGTATTAAGTGAGTAATCAAGAGGATTATGGCACGAGCAAATGTTAAAAACCCTACGTAGAAGGGATTTTAATTTTTTTAGGGCCATTAGTGACTATTACGCCCTTGGTACATATAACGTTTTATTTTACTTTGCATTGTTTTAATTTTTCAAATTAAAAGAATATTCAAAATTTTGGTATTTTTTTTTAAACTGTGAAAAAAATTTAGATTAACTATAGTTGACTATCTTGTCGTTGCCAGGATACGGTATGTAGTTATTCTCTGTTTTGAAGTTTTCCAAAATGAAAACTGATGAAAACGTGTGTGAAAACGTATATTTTAGAGAAATATTACAACAAATAAAAGCCAAAAATTTAAGAAAAAGTTGTTTCACGTTCTGTGTGTTTGTAGTGTTTAACAATTTTTTTAAATAAATAATATTTTCTTATCATAATTGTTATTTATTAAGAAGTGACGTTTACAAAATTGAAGACGTTTATTTGACATCTAGACGAATGTACAATTATTTATTTGTTATCGTTGCGTAGCAACTTTAAAAAATTCAGTGCTATAAAAATGAAGATTACGCCCTGATTTGCGAGCATATAAAGTAATAAAGTAAAATGATATTATCTCAAGAATGGTTCGAGATAATTAAAACAAAATTTGTGTTTTTAGAGTTTGAAAACATGCAGGGCAAATCAACAAGAGTGAAATTTTCTGAAAAATCAAAAATAAGAATTTTTTTTCTCTTTTAAAGTCGTTCCGGGGACATACTGTAGATCAATGAGGGAGTGAAAGAATTAAGAAAAAGTTGGTAACTATGGCAATAAATTTGTGTTACATACCACCATAAAGATGAAAAATTCTAATCGTGTAAAAAATGATTAAAATGCGAGTTGTTTTATCCTTGCGGTTCTTCCTTGCAATACATTTCCTTTTCGTGCGGGCGCCCCACTGCGCCAAGGTCGCTACCAGACACGCTAACCTCGTAAAATATTTTAATTGGCCAAGTATCGTGAGATAGGGGCATAAGTGATGAGCGTCCTGGATTCGAAATGTCGCATAAAGTCCGTAATTTTTTGTTGTAACTGAATCAATACGTGTGCAAAGCAGCTGATTTGGGTTTTGGTTGATTTATAAATCGTCCTTGGTTTGGTTAAAGTGACGTCATTGAGTATCTAAATAATGAAATTGGCACATTTGTGTCTTTTATTTAACGCCCGGTAAAGGTCTAGACTCGACACGCGATTTCGTGCATATTTCGGGAGCGAACGTTATTAAACATCTTAAGGATCGTAAACATAAAACAAGACGGTAAACACAAGAGGGCGCTACCAAAATCGATAAACCGATAGATACACATCTAGATTCAAGTCCAAGGCCATATCTATAATTCTTTTGTGTCTTGAATCTCATTAAATTGACCACTCCCGGAGATGGCGTTGGGGAAATTTATCGGTTTGTGGTTGGCGGGAAGACAGTTGGGACGTTAAAAACGCACGATATCGTAAATTAGCCATTTCACTAGCCCGATAATATTTTATCTTGTAACACACAGTGTTAATTTCTGGTCGACGCGATAACACCAGTTTTTATGGAAATGTGCTTGAATATTTAAACAATAAATGTCGGCGAATTTGCAAAAATTTAATTCCATTTCATAAGGTAGCTGAATAAACAAAAACGCTGAGTATACAGGAACAGTTTGTCATCAAATATTGAACGGTTTTCGAAATCCAATCGGGTGCCACTTGATCGCTAGCCCTTTTTTATAATGTATGCAAAATGGAAAACAAACAAAAAGCTCCAACAATTACATAAATCAGAGCTGACGTTTATGAGGATGATCTTGACCCAGATAAAGACCAATTTGGGTTTTATTGTAGTTGGAAGAACATTTTTTCAGCAATTGGAGAGCTCGAATGTAAACAACACGTTTGTTTGCAAGAGCGCTTCCAGACATTTCTAAAAACAAAAACATTGAAAAGGATTGTGATTTTTCTCCAAATATTATTATTTTACGAAATAGGTCCATTTCGATTTTTAAAGGCGCCGTCCTGTGGTTGCATGAGCCCATAACCTATTCGACAAAAAAGCAACTAAAGAAGCGCTGCGTGCAATCCAAAATAGTGAAAGACGGTAATCACTGGCAATAGTGATAATTCACATTTTTTGTAACCAAACTTTGTTTCTATGTTTTTTTAAGTATAATTAACGAGAAGAAAATTTTAATAGTCAAAATGTCAAAAAAATAATTTTTTTGATTTTTTTGATTTTTTTAGGTACTTTTAAAAGGTCATCAGAAGAATTTTGAGCTAATTGATACAAGAAATAAAAACAGTAATTGTGTGTTCGTTGTCAATAGATTAACAATGCTTACAATTAAGGAATCTTCTTGATGTCAAAACGTCAACTTGACAACTTATGGACTAATTTCAAGTTGAAATAATACCGGTAGTATTTTCATTTTTATGAAAAATTAAAAGAACTCGAGACTGTGGATGGTTGTTGTTATGAAAATGTATTAAAATTTGCAATACTACCAGTAGTATCTTGATTTGAAATAAAACGTAATTTCATACGAACATTAAACACTGTACTTAACACGGCGCGCATTTCGATAACAAAGTTGTCATTTTCAAAATTTGGTAAGAATTAAAATTAATATTAAAAAAATTTGATTTAAATTAAAGATTAGCACTACAACTGTGGAACTCAGCGCCAACCTTAGTCTAAATTTTGGTACAAGCATACTTCAGGTTTTGCGCCTTTAGTTTTTTCTAAATAAATAAAAATCGTAATGCAAACAAACGTTAAAACAGTAAATTAAACAAAAGATTTGTGACTAGTCATTTACGTGTGCTTAGCTACTGAAGACTTCTATAAACTAAAATATAGAATATTGGCAGGGCAGTCTAGAAATTAAAATTAAGACATTATTTTGTGTCACCTACATTTAAATACATCAGTTATTAAGAATTACGAAATAATAATGTAGAAAAAAACACTCATTTTGGGCGTTTCGAACATCGATCTTTCGGATTTCTTCTGAAGACTTTAATAATTAAAAAAGAAAATGAGTTTAGGGAGCTTTACACATGGTCAATAGCTGCTACAAAATTGTAACAAAATGGTAAACCATCCTGTATTTTAACATGAATTAAGTCATAGATGATTAGTAACAAAACAAAATTTTTAATTTTAGCGAATGTCTATAATAGGCACATGACAACTACTCATAAAAAATGTACTTTGGGGTTTATTTAAGTACTTAAAAAAACCGTGGCAGTACAGTTTTGGAAGGCATTACAAGAGAAACAAGTTGTAAATGAGCAATTGAAAACTATTACTACACTTGACCAGGTTGGGTGTACTTGAATGATATAAAAACATCCATAAATTAGTATACCTGACGCTATAGGATCTTAATTGCAATTATTTAAGCAGGTTTATAACTTGAGCTGCGCTATAGATTTACAAAAAATGCGTAAAAGCTATAGATTTTTGTATTCTAGATTTATGTAACGCTGTTAGTGTAACGCTAGAGAAGTCAGCTGATTAGGATGTCTATGTTGTCCTAAAAAAATGAATCAAGGGATGATCTATTTTATTTATTAAATTTAATGCAAACACTGGTGTAACAATAACTAAACTGTTTACCGTTGTTTTGCTGTATTATAACTATTTGCGATAAATTTAGTTTTTTTTAGAGAAGAGTATTAGAGGAAAGTAAACGTTTTAGTTGGTCCATAATTAAAATAAGATTTAAGGTAACATCATCTTGTTTTTTAAAAAAAATGTGATAACAAATTTGGGATATCAAATTTTGACGTTGACAAGTAAATTCGTGTAAACCATTTTTTTTCTAAATATTTTTATTATAATTGATATTCTAAATCAAGATTGTTTTTGATAGATTCAAAAATTAAAAATTAATATATTTTTTTTGTTTGGTTTATGTGTATTTAAATTTACGCCAAAATTGACAAAAATAAAAAAGTTTTACTGAAAATTTGAGTAATGTTTGCACACCCACTTGAAATTCTATTGATTTTGGTAAGCCTAAAGAAAGTTTAAACAACATAAATATTTAAAAATGTTAAATTTGTAATGTTAACATTAAATTTTTATATGTAATAATAATTTTTTTTGAAACAAAACTGAAGCAGATTTCTATTTTAAAAAATATTTGTTGATTTAAATGAAGCTTTAAGTTGATTTTGGTTTTATTTGTTTTCTTGTTTTTAAAAACCAGTAAAAATTTCTTTGTAAACAAAATGTTTGTTTGGCAAGAGCGCCTCAAGTCAGTTTCAAAAGAAGGGATATTTACGAAGCCACATTAGGCTTTTTGTCCGACCCATCTAAATGGCTGAGGGATCCTCTGACACGCAGTTGAAAGGGAGATTAATTCGAGATGACTGTTCCACACATGTCAGGGCCGGACTAAACAAGTTTCGTATTTTTTAATAATCAATTATTCTGGGTTGTCCCGGCGCCTCCACCAAAATTGCTCTTCTGTTAATTTTGTCTAATGGCGAAAGAGAGATTAATTTGAGATAACTGTTCCACATATGTCAAAACCGAAAAGGTTTTGTATTTTTCAGTAATCAATTGAAGGGTACAAGAATAAAAAAAGGAATGTATAAAAATTTGTTTTCTTACAGAGGTGGGATTCCTATCGTTTTTCATAAATACAGCAGATTTTTTTATTTGATATAAATTTTGAGTATACTTAGCAGTGTTGACAGTCATTGATTTTAACTGTTTTTTGTCTGTATTACATTTAATATTGGTGAAAAACTTATAAAAATTTCAGTTTAAAAAAAATCGAAATTTTGAACATTCCTCATTTTATTCTTGTACCCTTCAATTATTTTCTGTTGTCCCAGCGCCTCCACCAAAATTGTTTTGCTATTAATTTCGTCTAATAACGAAAAAGAGATTAATTTGAGGTTACTGTTTTATACATGTCAGAGCCGGAATAAACAAGTTTTGTATTTTTTAATAATAAAGAATGTATTCTGTGTTGTCCCGGCGCCTCCACCAAAATTGCTCTACTATTAATTTGGTCTAATGGCGGCCTACATAATCGCTATTGTTTCCATGTCGTGAGCACTAATAGCAATTCGTTTTTACTGCTAATCCTCCTAACCTGATTTTCATGTGTCTGATAAGGTCAGGATCGATACGGCGTCTTGAAGATAACAAAACGCAAAAAATTAGTGAATGTGTGCACATGTCAAGTGCCGGCTCATTTGCCTTGTTCGCTCCTCGACATCTTTTATTCGTTTTTCTATCCCATTTTATTACGTCGTATAATATGACAGTGTCACGGGGAAATTTCAGACGTTATGAATTTTTTATAAGCATGAATACCTGGAGCTCTTATCTGCTTTCAGTTTCAGTTTACTTCTTTCAAGGAAAAGAGAAAAATGCCTCTCTGCCGGTAGCGCGCCAACAACTTCCATCTTTACACTCCTGACCTAATTTATTAGATAAACGGACAAAACCTGAAATTCCTCCGTAAATATGCACGATTCTTTTCAAGCTTGCATTGCACGTTTTTTTTTCTTCACATTTTTTCCTCGAAATCATCTCTTTCAATGGGTTTTTGCCGCGAGCTTGACGCTGCCTCGACTTCTTTGTTCTGTAAACACTCAATCGTCTTTGTTTAGAGCACGAGTGTTTGTTTTTGGATTTACTAGACTTTATTAGATTTGACCTTTGACCCGGACGACCTGTATTTATTATTCTCATTAAAATATCACACCTCGACGAAAATTTCAGACGATCGATAGCGCACTTATTTACTATCAAAACAATCGATAATTGACGCTTTTTCAGCTTTCAGGAGCAGGTGCAGACCCACTGAAAATTTTACAAAGTGACGAAGCGAGGAAACGCTATTTCAGCACTTCGCACGTGCCAGATTTTGAATCGATCACCAAATTGAAATTTATTTTTCAAACACGACCACACAAAAACTAAAACTAATAAAACTACAACCACCGAGAAAAACATCTTTTTTAGTTTCGAAGCTTTTTGCGCCATAAATAGAAATATAATATCGCGTCAAAACAACAACAAATATCTACAAATTACAAAAGGTTTAAATATTTTGTTTTAGTATTTTAGTTTATTTGTAAGCTGCTCATTACAGCACTTATTTGGCTATTTTAATATCTATTAAAGCACAAAGACCAAAACCTCTGTGTAACGTAGCAAATATAATAAATCAAAAAAAAATATTAAAACAAAAGTTTTTTAAGCGCATAAAAATACTGTCACATAATAATTATATTTAAAAAATTGCTGAAATATATTAAAAAATAATAAAAGTTTAAAATTTGCGCAGTGGTGGCATTATTTTAAAACTTTGTGCAAGCAGTTAAAAGTACAAAAAACTGTTATAAAAAGTTGTAAATAATTAAATTTGTTTTAATAAAGTCCGCAAGGCAATATTCTTATCTCTAATAATTTGAGTCACATGATATTTAAACATAAAATAGAATTGGGCAATTTTAAGTCAGTACTGCACAAATTATAAACATTAAAATTGCATTATCAAAAATACTAGAAAGCCGGAAACGCTGCAAAATTTTATAAAATTATTAACAAACCCCCGCAAGAACTGATCGAAAAGTATACATTGCTTTCAATTGAATCTAGAAAGGTCACTAAACATCTGGCACATTCTAGCAAAGACGTTAAATTATACAAGAAGGAAGGCTGACTGGGAGTCAGCCAGTTAGCGAAAACCAGACAAGAGTAAAGAGTAAGCGATGTTTTCGGCAGCGACGACAATTTTTTTCGGCAGCGACGAATATCGGGTTAGATATTTATTATTAAAAATACATTTTTCTTATTTCTTTAGGTATAAATATTAATATTTTAATCTTTTACAAAACAGTATTTATTATTCGCTTTAAAATTAATTTAATTTAAAATTTTTACCTTCTATATTTTACCGTTTTTATATGTCGTGATTTGGTCTACCTTATCGTATCTAATTATGATAATCTAATTTTATTATAAACAAATGATGAAAATAGCAATAATCATTTTTTTGTGTCAGATTCTTGTTTTGTCAAAAAACCTAAAAATTCGTCAGTTATTATAAAATCATCTTTTATTTTTTTTTGTGTATTTGAAGTAAAAGATAAAACGTTGTATACACTACAAGCATTACTTAATTTATAGAATACATTATACAAGATTAACCTCGAATGATGATAAATCCATATGCAACTAAATTTACTTATTAAGCTACTTTTTTGATAAAATTTTTATTTTAGTGAAAATATTGAATTAAAGTTACCCAAAAATTTTCGATTTTTTTTATAACTTGTCGAATGACTACTTGGCGATGATTGGTAAAAACGCATTTATTGAAACATAATAAACAAAACTAATGAAATTAAAACTACAGCAAGATCGGAACAAAAACTCCAAAATAAAATTTTAATGTAATAAGTGGTCAAAATGTACACCACCATTTACTCAAATTTGCCCAAAGACAGTCAAGTCAACATAAAATGATATACTATGATTGTAACTATGATAGCAAAAACATTTTTTAAATTAAATTATATCAGTATTTTATGCAAAAATGTAAGATTGGTTGCATAAATTTTTTGTTATGATTTGTGAATAACCGTGTAAGTAGCTTTCAAGCGACTTATACAAACCTTGGGCTAAAGGTTTTTAGCATTGTTTATAAACTTGTCGCTTTTAAACTTCAAAAAAACTTCATAATACATTTGAAACCTAAATTAGTTATTTACCTAACGTATTCGGAAAGATAAATTTCCTGCAATAGTGTGTATGCAAAAAAATTCTTCTGAAAATATTTAAGTACAACATTTTTTTAACAAATAAAAACCAATATTTAAAAACAAATTAACGTTTTCAATAATTTAACAGTATTTTGTTTATGAATTAATGGGCTGGTAAGGCTGATTAGAAGATTTTGACAACAGAGTCCTATCCAAAGTTGTTGCCTTTCCATTACCAACTAGTGGCTAAGCAAATTTTAACTATTTCGTTGTGAGAAATATAAAACATCCCAGTTTGGGAAAACCGTTTTCCTAAGCGTCGAGGTCAACTGAAATAGTTATTTACACGATAAGTGCGGGAACATGTGTTTTGCATATGAGTGTGACTATTTTTACTCGAGTGCGCTTTGTGTACAAGTGAAGAATGCCACACGAATAAAGCAAAACTGTTCTCGCACGTCTCGTGTATATTATTTTACACGGGTCAAAAAACAATAATTTTAAAATTTATCTTTAATTTGTCAAAAAAATTAAGTGCGTTGATGTCGATAATGTAGGTAACTAACTGTCAGATTTTTTTTAAGTTACTAAAATCTACTGTCAAAATTTGACATTTTAATGTCTTACACAATTTCTCATAGATGGCACTGCTTAAACTTAAACTTTAAATGAAATATTGTGAATGCATTTTTATTGTTTTATCTGAATAAATCTGGTAAAGTGCATTGTTTTATTATAAATTTGGGCTTTAATACTCTATTAGATAACCTAATTTTAAACCGTTTTTTAAACGAGAAAGATCTCTGTGTTTTTTGCAGGCACTTGTGCGGTAAAAACGAAAAATGATTGTAAAATTGTCGGTCCTGATTGTTCGCTCAGTGCGTAATTACTTGATTTTTAGTAGAGAAGTGCAAAAATAGCTTCTCGAAGGCAAAAATTTGCTGTCAACACATATATCACCGTTTAAAAAATAAAATATCTTTCAAATAAAATAAGAGATCATTCGACCCTTCTTGCCATTTGGAATTTTTGAAATGGTAGCTGCTGGGGCATTAGGGTTAATATGAGAAAGACAAATTATAAGTCAAAAGTTGTCCTCCTTAAATCAAAAATTGACTTGTTCGAAAAAAATCGCCAAAACATAAAAATAAAAAACAATATGAATTTTATTTTATACATTACACTCGCACTGTATATTAAAATCAATGTTTTTGACTTTTGACCCAAAAAAATTTTGTTGAGTTGAGTAGAGACATTTAAAATTTTATTTGTATTATGGGCTGATTTCAAGTTTCGTTACAACCGGTAGTATCGCAAATTTTAATACTTTCCCATGACAACAGCAAATCACAGCCCCGAATTTGTTTATTTTCCCATAGAAACAAAGATACTACCGGTATTATCTTCACTTGAAATCAGCCCATAAGTGTCATGTCTTTAAGATTTGTACTAGTTTTCAGCTTCGTCCGAATTATTCTGAAGTTAAATTTTAATTTTGACCAGATTAAATTCGTGTTTTACACAAACTTTTGTTTAATAATACGCCCTTAAATAAATTATTAAATGGTTTTAACAATGTTATAGTATAGTTTACACTGTATTTTAGTCAAATTCTGAAAATTACGCCGCTCCAACATGATACAGATTTGCACAATAACTGCAAACTTTGAGCCTTCCAATCTCAAAACTCGTTAAATAGACTTATTTTGTGGTAGTACTGAACACCCCACTTGTTAAAATTTGTAATTTTTTTTAATACATCTAGAAATGAGAAGAAAATAGGTTTGTAGATGGATGTGAATGTTTGGCTAAATTTTAGCGAATCTAGTTTTGTTTTGGTAATAACAAAGGTAATTATTTGTTGTGTGGTATGTTGTCTTTTTGGATTAGTCGTTTTCCGGTGCATCGATTTGATTTATTTTGAGCTTGTAAAGCTGGTAAATAGTTCGATTGTTCAGTTTTCCGGGCCGTTATCTGTCTGTCATCGGTGATAATGAAGCTCGTTATAATAATTCGTTAACGAGTGGTTCGGTTCGGCGCCCCCATCTATGAGTTATCGATTGTGAGATGGTTGTGTAAAATGAACAAGAGCAATTACATGGGGTTGTAATCAATTAAGTTCCGGTGTGGTGTTGTAGTGTCTAGGTTTGTATAAAGTCGGTGAGTAGTAGAAATTGTAAAATAAAGCATATTTGTGCGGAGTGTTCATCGATCGGCAGTCTTTCCTCGTCTACGGCCGCGCCTCTCCCCGCACGAGCATCCCTCCGCCGCCCCCACTGAATACACTAACCACTGTTACGCTCCGGTCGCCGGCTCCGGGAGCTTTTCACCGTGTCGATCGTCGTCGGGATTTCGAACGGTGGCGGTGGTGGTGGCCTTCCGGAGCGACGGGTCAGAAACGGCAATTAGCTTATTAAGTGGCTGCCGTCAAAGTGACTTAATTAATTTCAGGAGTTATCAAACGTTGCGGCCGTCACGTTAAAGACACAATTAAAATTTAATTAGTCGCACCAATTAAAAAATGGAAACCTGCCAATAAACCGTTAACAGAAATTCGTTTAATGCAGACGAAAAGCGGAAATTTTCACCGGGAAAAGCGGTTAAAACAAGCAAAAAGAGCAATGTTTGGCTTCCATTAGCGACGCCATTTTTCCACACAAAGAAATCTAATCATTTACTAAAAATACGATAGTTGATGATTCAATTAAAAATGTCGACCGGATAACTCCCGGAATTATTCAAGCGTTCTAATGCGAAATAACACGACTAACCCACTCAAACGACCTTCTACTTTGACTTTTGTTCCGGCCCGTCAACTTCAAAGTCCTCCACCCTATACTGTGTGTTGTTTATGCATACTTAATGAACGCAACTGAATTATACTAATTCTTTAATCGCTTTTTTTTTATTACGAAAGACAACTGCAACTTGCAAATTACAATGACGACTTGACCTGTCAAATGCAGAAGCCACCCCCGAGCATTCATTTTGATATGCAAATTTTCTGACGCTAGTTTCATCAAGCCAAACAAATTCTCAGCAATACAAGTCTAGAATGACTCAAAACCAGTTTAGGTCGGGTTAAAATTCGGTTCTTATCAAAAAAATACAAGAAAAAGCAAAAAGGAAAACTTATTTTATTCAATTAATTTCTTAAAAATAAAACTAACTATTTATAATAATGACATTTGGAAAGGAAGCTTTAAAATTTTTGTTGGAGTTGTTTCTAAATCTAAACTTTTTTTGCTCGAAGAACTATGGGTATTTTTGACAAACCATGCTACTTTTGATAGAAAGTTCTTAATTTCGATAGACCATGCTAATCTTGATACAATACTGATTTATTTATTTTGTCGATCGCTGGACAATAGAAATTGTAGTAGAAAGTAGTTTCAGTTCTTGCCCTCGCTGGGTTGAAGAAATTTGCTTAACCACACCTAGTTTCAGTTATTTTAAAATAATGGCAACTTATCTGAGCAATGCTTTCTGACTCATTTTCTGTTTGCATTTATTAATTTATTATTATATAATTTCTAAATTTTAAAAGATTGCGTTTAATCAATCAAGTCAGATTTATCAAATTATAACAATTCTATCCATTCAACGTTGTGATAAGCAGACTTCGGCGGAGGCGAGCTTTTTGCAGTGACGTAACTTTGCAACATTCTTTATACCTTATTTCGCGTTATGTAAACGCAACACTACTAACGAACACATAGACAGTCACTCACTCAATCAATATTTTATTTATTTTCAACTTATATAGAATCTTATATTTAAGCCGTATATTTTGACTGATTTTCAAGCGCATTACGCAGGTTCTTATAGACCAGTTAAATGAATAACATGCAGCCTATTTGATTACACGGATTAATTACCTAAGACAGGGGTCGGCAACCTGCGGCCCGCGGGCCGTTCGCGGCCCTTTGCAACTTTTTGTGCGGCCCGTCAAAGCATCAATATAATTTATTTTTAATAATATTTATACTCGTATATGATATAAGAAGACTATTTAAAAAAAAATTAAGTTACATTTAAATGTGTAGCCCGCATAAAAATTTTTATTTTGAAAATGGCCCGCCGTTCGAAAAAGGTTGTCGACCTCTGACCTAAGACTTTGTCCAAATAACCCGTCGTGGCCGAAGCCTGGTTATCACTTATCAGTGCTTTACAAAATTTTATAGTTATGTCATGTTTGGTTGTATAAGTCATCAGACTTAGTACTTTATATTGTGATTATGTTAAATTTATTTGACAAGTAGTCAGTTTAATATTACGAAGTTTTTTCCTATCGCATTGCAAATCTTGATGTTTTGAGTATCTTAGTTTTGGCAAATGATTTGAGAGGAATCTTTAGTAAAACTGATGTAAGAATTTCTCTAAAATTTGTTGTAAAATACTATAAAACCAGTGGTTTTACTATATTTTAAAAACTTGGTAATGTGAGAGGTTCTTATTCCGCCTTTTTTTTAATTAAAAAATTTAAAAAGTAGGCAATTGACGACCCGAGAAATAAAAATGACACAAAACATATTTTTCTAAATTTATTTTTTCTTTTTCATTTGTTTGCTGTAATCGACGCTTCTAATAATCAATTCTACTTTTTTGCAATATTTTGGCTTTTGCTCTAAAATATATCTCTATTTTCTTATTTTTGAAAATTACAACATCTCCAAAATAACACTAAGTTAGATATTTTAAAATTGTTTTTAATAGTGAGGTCTAGTTATTAACACAAATTACCAGATCTTTACGTCAAAATTGTTTATTTGTAACGAAAGTATACATTTCGGTGAAGCTGGTTTGTGTTGGACCGAAATGTATACATTCGGTATAAATAAATAATTTTGACGTAAAAATCTGATGATTTATTGTGTTAATAAAACAAATTTCACGAGTTAATAGCAAATCAGTTTGATATGTCAAGTTATTAAATATTATTTTTTAACAAAAATTAAGTTAAAAGTGAATTCTAGAAGCACAGATTTAAAGATTGCTATTCTACAGGCCTTAGATCGATTAGTAACAGTACGACTTAATAGCAAATAGCGATTATAACAAGCGATTCTCCGGCAATTAATCAAGTTAACAGAAGTGTGTTATTTAATTATTGAGAATAGTTTATTGGGTAAATTAATTTATTGTTACATACATGATTCGTTTAAAAGTCAAAACACTTCAAATCGCAAAAAAGACAATACAATACTTAGTCTTGTATTCTAATGTAGATAGTTTTTTAAGGTTTTTGTTATTTTAAATGTTCTTTATTTTGTCTTTTACAAAAAACTTACATTTTTAGTTAATTTCACTTCAAAAATACACAAAAATGGTGTAACCCAAACAGGTTTTTTTATTACAATAATCGTCTATATATTTTTTTAATTACTGCACACAATACAGATTTCTATTCTAAAATCTAAAAAAAAATACAAAAACTTTTTTTAAATCATCAAATAACAGAATTTTGCAAATGCACTAAAATAACGTTTTATTTTTAAATTTAATCTTCTCTATGAAAGTAACTTAGTTTTATTATAAGAAAAAATAGTATATTATGTTGCAAGAGTAGACATATTGTTACAAACGTTTCCAAAGAAAAAGAGTTTTAAATAAATACCAGAAAAACATCGTGCCATGAGTCATGCTGTAGCGTTAAATTCTGCGAAACCATTATTAGTCTCTAGAGTCTAGACCATGAACCGATGGAAAAGAATGATGTAGTCGTTTCCTATAAGTGGAGAAAGGTCGCGAAAGTTCCGGTGAGCGGTTTATCGAAGTGATGGCGGTCATAGTTATTATTTTTATTTATTATTTTATTATTAGTCTGAATATCGAGTTATTTATTAAGAAATAATATAAATTTAAAAATAAACAAATTTTTTTTAGATATAATTGCTAACGTGATGACTCTTAATAAAAATGAGATTTAATATGAAAAAGTGAGGTTTGTGAAATTAATTGACGTTACATTTTGAGAAGAAGATAGATAAATTTATCAAAAAAATAAATATTTGGCGATTGACTAGCATTTTAATGAACAACTTGGATAATTTTTTCTGTACTTCTACTGTATACAGAGTGTTTCACGAGTAATAATGAGCCTGCGAAGCTGCAAATACAACCAGGAATACAATTTCACAGGTAACCTAGATGATATTGATTTCAAATTTTATTTCTCAAATCTGTCACCGATAAAAAAATGTATTCAAACGATGAAAAAACCGGCATGATAATGATATATAGGAACAAAATGCCTCTGCCGCGATGAGTTTGTACAGACAACGTTTTCCGGGTAAAGAAGAACTCTTGCAGACACTATATTCAAACGACTTGAAACTACCTTATGGAAAAATTGACTACCTTTGAAAAAGCCAAAAGCAAGAACAGCTACTGGTCCTGTTCACATGTAAGTCAAAGAATGATTTCACAAGCAAGTGGCATTAGTTTGTTTTCAGTTAACCGAAAGATTAAATGATTTTTTATTTAATGCATTTGTAAACAAAAAAAATAACTACTTTACTTTTGAAATTGTGTTGCTGGTTGCATTTTTAGTTTCGCAG
The DNA here is from genome assembly GCA_029207805.1 of Tribolium confusum. Lineage (NCBI taxonomy): Eukaryota > Metazoa > Arthropoda > Insecta > Coleoptera > Tenebrionidae > Tribolium > Tribolium confusum. The sequence continues at coordinate 8,983,589 of JALGAY010000004.1, forward strand.
GCTCGTAAAACACCCTGTATTTTTTAATTTAATTTTTAAAATATTGTTTTTCTTTAAGATAGAGAGAGAAAAAATATTTTTGTGATTATCACAAAAGCTATTTTTGGTTGTGTATCTTTTTGGGTTAGAATTCGGTTTAAAACCCACTCGTTCTGTATAAAAATCGGTTTTAAATATGTATAGAGTCTGGTCGTGGTGCACAATCTGTGCCGGATTGGGTTCGATTCCGGCGCACGTGTTGCCCGGAGTGAATAATATAGAGTGTGATGAGCGCCCCAATTCCGGTCCCAAGTGGAGTTATTAATCGTGGTGTCGTCCCAGCCGGCGTTAATTGCGCCCTAGATGTCCGCAAATTGGCCTCAGATAGCCCGTAAATAAAGCGACTTTTCAATTCTGAGTGACGACTTTTCGCCCAGAGTTGATTTATTGGTTCATTAGCCGTCCCGCACTCGTCCGGTAAATGCATATTTCTGGCTTAGGGGAATTAGTGTCGTGATTGGCGCCCAACGCAAGGGCTGATAATAACGAAAGCGAGCGCGCTGCAGCAATTTCATGGTCGTAACCGTTCGAATTAAAGCGGGCCGTGCAGTTCGAAACAACTGCCGCAATAATGGAAACAATGGAAAGAGCAAAGGTCAGCAGGTCGCTGCATAATATCGTGATGCGCCAAAAAACAGAGAGAAGTGCCGAAATGGGGAATTATCGGTGACGATGATCGATTGCTGATTTTAATCAGGATAAGCGGTCCGGGAGGCCGTCTTGGGACGGCTTTCGACTGATAGAGGAGGAGTAATCAATGTTGCTGAAATTCGTTTCATTATATACACTTTTCAAAGATCTTTAGAAAATTTGACGGGCGGATTAGGGACATGGAGGCAATTAGAAGAGGAATTTTGACAGTTTACTGTAAGTTTATCGTATAAACGGTAATCAATAGCGTTATCAATTTTTTTTTTCGGGTACTATTAGTATTGGAATTGTTTACATTGTTTCGCTCCGGTCTGTCGTAAACTTCCCCGATAAAAATTTGCATAATACTCGCAGCACTTTTTTTTCCCTCCCGACTTGAAAGTTCAAAGAAAGTAGACCTGAAATAATTTGATTAACATTAAAGTTACGTGACTTTTAAATATGTCGTGGTTTTATCGGTTTACCCTATAATCAAATCCGGTGACATTACTTTTTTCGTGTCGAATAAATCACCCGGAATTTCATCTAGTTTGTTTATTTCAGAAAAAAACCCTCGAACAAATTGTTTCTGGATGAAAAAGTGGCCGATAAGTAAATGTCGTGCGATCTACATGTTCAAGGCTGAAGCCGAGTAAACAACTGAAAAATTTATACAAGAGCCGAGATAACATCCCTCAACTAATTAAGTTTTATTGCCATGGAAATCAGCTTTTTTCCGAGTGATTTCTTTGAAACTTACCGAAATTTACAGGGACGGGGTTTTTAAGTCACAACACACTACCACTGGCCGTCGACGCTAATGTGGTCATACATGGTAAGTGACCCAAGACTAGCAACTCAGAGACGACGCTGCTGCACTCAGATACTGCCGCTGCACTGATACTGACGTCCCGGCGCTCTTACGTCACGTTTGGCGGCGGTGGTGACGGCGGCGTAACTTCAAAGGTTTGAAACTCGACTTGGGGGCGCTCGAAGCAAGCATTGAAGGAAACTGTTTCAACACTTCAGTATACGAAGATTAATCTACCATTAATTGTTTATATTCAGTAGGAACTCGATTTTGCGGGTCGGAGTATAGACACATCACCAGAGTAAAGAAGTTGTCTTATATAAGCTAGTGAGAAAACGGCCAGTCAGTCGAGTTGAATTCAGCGATAATAAAGCGATAACCGTGAGCGATATACTGTGTGATTGAGTCATTTATCAAGTTATTGCTGTTTTGTTTGTGTAAATACTAGTTTTAAATAAATTATTTGTTAAAAATTAACTTTTTAAATTACAATAAAAACTCAAAATTTAGAAGGTCTTTTCAATTTAATAGTAATTTTTACACGACCAGAAGTAAAGATAGTAATCAAGGTTTGTACAGGTAACACATAAAACAAACATGCCAATTACAGTTACATTTTATGGTTATTTTAATTAAAGTCTAGCAAAGAATAATGTATGTATACTACACTAGGGTGGGCAAAAAAAAATGGAATATTTTATTTTATCTTCCGACACTGAAAAATTTGTACCTACACATCTTTGAAAAATGCTTTTTAAAGATGAGCTCTTAATTTTAATTTTAACTCTCATCTCAGTTTTCAATTTTTTTTTTAGTTCTATTTTGCAAAATTCATATCTCGTCACTACTTAATGGTAGAAAAAAAATTTATTGACATCTTTTGTAGCAAATTAAACGCTCTACAAAAAAGTTGTCTTGCAATTTTTTTATAGCTATTAGCGTTTAGAAGATATCAGAGCTTAAAGTTTGAAGAATTTAACATAAATTTTTTTTTGACTTCTAAATTTTATAACTCGTAGATAAATAAATATTAGAGTAATACTCATACGAGTAATATATTTTTTTTCTTTAATATTTAGGGTACTATTTTTGGTTTTAAATGTTTATAACAAACTAATAAAATATTGTTTCGAGTAGGAAACACAACAGACTATCTGTAATATAGTATATATCCATAACATAGTCGCTTTTCTGATGCTATTTTTGTTACCAAAAAACTTTCTATTGATTGGCCAATAGTGTTTTTAGTGTACTTAAAAGCGATTTATTGAACAGTATTATAGAAAGATATAGAAGATATATATAAGAAGATAAATATAAGAAAGATATAAAAAGATATTATAGAAAGATTTTTGGGACGATCTTGATAAAGTCAAGATAAAAATCTATAAGACTTGGGATAAGGAAACAAAGAAACGAACAAGAACTAAAAGAGTTGAGAGCTCAAAACCTGAACGAAGAATAAATCCAAAAATAAAAAATACGGTTATAAAAATAGTAAAGAATAAAAAATACTACAAATAGAAAAAACGGCTTGAAAGTTGTTACATAAAAAATCAGAGACTTACGAAAAATGATTTCTACGATTTGTAAAACAAACAAAAAAATGTAAATTTGATTTATAAAAGTAAAATAAAAAAAGAAGATCTATGAAAAAAGAGGAAAAGAAAAAGTTCTAAGAAATCCCAAAAGAAAAGCTATTGAAAAGCAGTATACATTATACATATTTTATAAAAATATAAGATATTGCAAAAATAATAAAAAAAATAGAAAATAATTAGATAATAAATGCTACAAAAAACATTAAAAAATTAAATATAAAAATTTTAGAAGTATGAGACAAAACTAAAGACAAATTAAAAAAAGTTTCATTAACGACACCACTCGCGGATGACTTGGTAAAACTTATTAAAGATACAGAAGAGATGAAAAAGCTGTTACAAAATTTAGAACAATAAGTAAAAAAAATTTAGGTTAATCATAAAAGTAAATAAAACAAATATTGGTCGTCGAGGTTAACTAATGTGATCCAAGACTAGCAACTGGGAGAAAACGCTACCTCCACTGAGATGTTGCTGACCAGTGTTGCTGACGCACTGATACTGACATCCCGCAGCTTTTGGTGGCGGCGGCGGCGCAACTTCAAAGGTTTGAAACTCGGCTTGAGGGCGCTCGAAGCAAAAAGTAAAGAAAACTGTTTCTTAAAACACTTTATTATACAATGGATAATTTACAATTCTGTTGTGGTAACTCCCCAGTATTGTTGCATGCGATCTAAATCTAGAGAATCAGCTAAGCCTCGTTCATGCATCACTGCAAAATCATATTCAAGATTATACGGCATAAGACGCTGCAAGCTCCCAAAATAAGCGGCATGAGGACCTCCCATTAGTTTCTTATCAAGTGCAAATTTTGAACTTGAGCGGGTCAATAACGGGTTAAAAGATCTCGTACTTCCAAACTGTCGAGATAGAAATGTCCCATTATTGTTAGTATCAGATAAATGTGGATTGCTACGAGACAAAGTCGGGTTTTTAACAGTAAATTGCGGCTTACGTATACTTCTTGTAAGAGTATTCAACTCTTTATCAAAAAGAAGTTGAGTGTTTTGCTCAAGCATATACTCCCAACATTTAAATTGTTCTTCTGAAAGAGCCGAATCTGAATCATTTTGATTCTTTTCTTCTTCTCTTCGAGCTCTTAGCGCTTTGGCAACTCCCCGGTAACTTCGCCTTTCTGGACTTAATTTAACTTCAGCTGCTTCAAAAATTGATGGTGTGACACTTCTCGCAGACCGATTTAACTGATTTACAAATAATTTTGCCGAAGAATTACAGTCACTACAAGCTTGTTCACTCTGACCACTCGGTGATGACCTATCATCGTTTAAAATCATTGGAGGTGGTAAAGGAATCTTTTCGCAATTTGCACATTCGTTACTAAGTGCTTCACAACAACATCCAGGCTGGCAACTCGTTGTACTATCGCTTTGGTATTTATTCCGTCTTATTGTCTGTCTTAACTCTCTCATCAATAAATCAACATCTCCACCAATCAAATTGAACTTAATTACGATTATACTCAAATTATCTTCAGCACCATAACTCTGTGCTAAATCCTGGAGTCTTTTCGCAGCTAAAATCACATTTCTCTGAAGCGCCACTTCTCGAATTGCATTTTCTGGTGTTATAACATCCCAGAGATTCTTATTAGCAATTATCATAAACTCGTCTTGTTCATCAAGAAAAATTTCGGTAATGTCAGGATCAGGTACCATGAGTTGGATTTGAGGGTTTGTCCTAATTTGTTTTCTTTGTTTTACTGGAAGAAGGCGGACAGGACCTGCAGCTCGGCCAAGGACAACTCGAATATCTCCAACACTTGCAATTTTCATAAGGTACTTTTTAGTACCGGCACAGAAGGAGTATTCAACTGCTTGTTTAGTTCGCAGGATGTGGCAGATGATCGCATTGAGGCCTTGCTTTTGACCCTTGTCTTTGAGTTCTCGGTGGGCTGAAAGCATGGTGTATTTCATGTACTCGGCGGCGGTTTCCTTAACAGTGCGTTCTTCTAGGAGGATCCTTGGTACAACCTACAAAAAATTTAAAATAAAATTAAAATTTTTATCAAAAGTGATTTAGAAAGAGTTGAGAATCTAATATTTAAACAAACAGGAGGAAGAAAAAAAAGAACAGACTTTCACAAAATAGAAGAAGAAGTTAGAGAAGATTAGAAAAGGAGTAAATGGCAATAATCCACAAAATAAAATTATTTTTTTTTAAAGAAAGAAAGCACAAAGAAAGTAGAAGAAGACGTAGCAAGAGTTAAGAACTAAAACACAAACAAACAAAAAAGAGAAGAAGACAGACAACTACCAGAAAAAAAAATAAAACGTTGAGCAATCGAAGAAGCTGAAAAAAGACGTAGAAAAAACTAAAAAAGTATTCCTCTCACAAGATAGATAAAAAAGTTGGAATAAAATTTGTAAAGAGAAATGGAAGAAAATAGTCCGCAAAATTTTGAGGAAAGGAAAAGAATAGTTCACATTGATTTGGACTACCTAGACCTGCCTTTTACTTACTTTGTCGACTCCAAGAGGGACATTGTTGTTTGTTTCTCCATCAAACATTCCAAAAAGTCCCTCAGTGTTGCAAAACGCTGGCAACCGAATTTGAGATATATAAAGTCTTTGTTTACAACCGGCAGTTTCAGAAAATCCAACACTCCAGCTGTACTCAGTGAGATCATTTTCGCAAAATGGGGAAGGAGTTAAAGGAAGAGTTGTCCTGTTCTTCCCTGAAACGTCAACTAAACTCATCGGTCTTTGCGTCCGATACGTGTTAAATTGTTGAGAGTCCACATGCAACTTCGTGTTGCAAGACAAGTCCAAAAACTTTAAATTTGGTGGAATTAGGGCCGTCAAATCAATTCTATCTAACTGATTATGCGCTAAATCCAAAACCCTCAAACACAACAGATTTGACAATTTTGGAATACTTTGTAACAAATTCGAGTGAACTCTTAAGACACTTAGATGTTTGAGAAACCCAATCCGGTCCGGAAGCTTCAATAGCTTATTTCCGGAAAACACCAATTCTTCAATTTCGGTCCAATAGTTTGCGCAATCTTCCGGTAGCGACGTAAAACTATTGTAGGCGGCGTGAAGAATCCGGATATTTCGTAAATATGGCGAGATTTTTTCGAGAGATTTGTCAATGAGACAATTTGCAGTCAGGAACAGTTTTTCTAATTGAAGTGGTTCTTCCGGCGTTGGTAAATCACACAGCCGGTTATTTGACAAGTTTAGAACTCGAATCGAGTGAACAAATCTAAAAAAATTTTCGGGAAGCGCCGACAAACTGTTGTTTTGAAGAAAAAGCTCTTGGATTGGAAGTCTTCTTTGAATTGTTGGCAGGTACTGAAGTTGGTTGTATGCAATTTGTAAAGTGTGCAAAAACGGCATTTCATTACAAAATAAGTGATCAGGGAGTGAAGTCAAGTTGTTGTTACTTGCAAACAAAGACCGGAGCTCGCTACAACCCGAAAGCCAGTCAGGGAGAGTTTCAAGTTCGTTGTAACAAACATCTAAATGTCTTAAATTCACTGGAGGGTGAGCTAGTGTTAAATTTTGAAGTCCTGAAAAAATCAGTAAGAGACAAATCGGGTTGAATTGCTGGCACTTACTATTATTTCCGGCTATTATTGATGTTAGATTTTTTCCGTGAAGAGTTAAGTGTGTTATAGAATTTCTCGAACATTGCAAAATTTGTAGTTGTTCAACAGCACTCAAATCCAAATTTTCAATGCTATTTTCGCTTACGTCAAGTTCCGTTAAGTTCTGTAATATTAGCGCAAACTGGTTTGGGTAATGCTAAAGTTATTGCATCACTTACCCCATAATTGCCTAAAATAATGTTTCCTTTAAGCCTGTTTGAGCGTAGATTTAGTGTGGTTAAGCCGTTTTTGTTATGATTTTCTGGCTTCAGCTCCGATTCCTTAAAACCAGTTTTTTTGTAAAAATTTTTTGAAAAACTTCTGTACTTACTGCGAGGATTAGGGCTCTCATATCTGGTGGCTTGTCAGGCGGTAGGGCAAGCCTATTCCTAGCCACTTTGAGGGTTTGTAAGAGTTTTAAATCCCATAAAGACGGTGGTAAAACACTGAGCAAGTTCTGGTCCAAGACTAGTTCGTTAAGACTGGAAAAAACGAAAGTTTTGGTTACGGATGCACATGCAGGACACACCAAGGCCGATTCTTGTGTAATTCACTTTGAAAAATCGAAGAAAAATCGAAGAGAATGAAGCACGAGCCACTGACACGCACGAATTGACCATCGGGTCTATGTTATTTTAATCATATGCGTCTCGGACGAGCGAGGAACCGTGAAAGAAACAACGGAAGTTCATTCATCGCAGTTTCTAGATTCTGTTTCGCAACAAACTCGGACGCTACTTACTTTTCCAAAAGATTTATCTCTGGGGGTAGAGTCAGAAGACTGTTATCTGAAAGATCCAAAGTGACTAAAGTGACCAACTGTAAAATACTATTCGGAAAATTCTGAATTCCATTCGATCTCAAGCTTAACACTTTCAAATCGGATAAAGACTGAAGACTCTCGCCTGGCAAAACAATTTCGTCAACATAACACTCGCTCAACTCTTGTTTACTTTTGCATAATCCGTTCAAGTCGAGGCGCTGATCTTTATCATCAGTGTCATCATCTTCCTAAATTTAAAAAATTACTTTTTCGTTGAGAGTACACAACACTTACTTTCTCGCAAGTCTCCAAAGAGTCCAGTTCGATATTAGAGTCATTTTCTTTGATTTGTGGAAATTTGGTGACGGAGTCGCACAATCGGAAAGGTTTTTTTGAAGCACACAACATGTCACTTGCTTGGTTCGTGTGTGTTTGAGGGTTTGAAAAAGAGGCAGTAATTGTGATTCTGGAGTGCGACTCAAGACAGCATGACAACACGCTTCGCTAATTCTTTATTCTCGTCACGTTTGGTGAGATATTCGATGGAACTATGCTTAAAATAGGAAAGACAGGTGTATGGACAATGTTATTGAGCAACGAGAAATGAATAATTAAAGGTACTTAGCATTTTAAGAAGACTTTTCATTTGATAAGATTTCTTTTCTTGCTTGTCTTGAGATAAGGGACGTCTTATCTACATTCTAATTAAATTTTCGGTTTTACAGAAAGAAACTAATGATATGATGTGAAACTAATAATATCATCTTGTGAATTTTCCAAATAAGAAATAAATAAGTTATAGTGATAATGCTCTACTTAAGTGCCAGAGTTTACAGGTCGCATCTACAACTTCTGTTAAGACCTTACGACCACCTGTGGCCGGGACCGACAGTTTAATATTTCTTCCGAAAGACGAAATAGCTGCAGTTAGTATGTGCATTACTTTTCCAAATAAAATATTTAAATGTGGTTAAGCAATTGTAAACAAATCAATCGATAAAAAATAGAGAAATGTGAAAAATATCTCTTTTTTTGCAATTTTTTACTAATCCTAATATAATAATAGCTATTCATTTTACTAATTTACCGAAATATAAAGTTGACAAAATTATGACAAGTTAAAGCCAAAATATTTAATATATTTAGTTTTTACAATTTTTAAAGCACAGTTTTACAAAAAAAACTATAAAATATTGTTCAATTTGAGTTGTGTCAATTTTGATCCTAAAGCACACTAGTTTTATGACAAAAAATTATATTTGTTTAAAAGTTAACAACATCACAACAAACTAATAAGATCAAAACAATTAATATACCTCTTACAGTTTTCTAGGTACAGCTTTTAAAAAACTACAAAATTTATTTAAATTTGAATTTTTGTCAATTTTAACCCTGAAGCTAACGATTATATCTGTTTTTAAGGCCAACAAAAATTATGACAAGTTAAAGTCAAGACAGCTAATACGGCTTTTAAGCTTTTCAAGATACAATTTTTTAAAAATTTGTAATTTAAAAAAACACAAAATTTTGTCCAATTTGGGTTTTTATCAATTTTAGCCTGAGGCATTAGCTTTGTGACAAAAATAGTTACATTTGTTTTTAAAGATTTTATAAGTTAAGACCAAAACGGTTAACACAGCTCTTCAAGTTTTTAAAGCTAACAAAAATTGTAACGAGTTAGAATCAAAACAACTAATATAGCTTTTATAATTTTTAAGATATAACTTTTTAAAATTTTGCAATTTTACAAAATTTTGTCTAATTTTATTTAATGTTAATTTGTTTTTAAAGTCTACATAATTATCACAAGTTAAAACTAAAAAAGTTAAAATAGCTCTCACAGTTTTTAAGATAGAGCTTATCCAAATTTTAAAATTTTAAAAAACTACAAAATTTTATTCAATTTTATAAGTTTTAATTTTGAAACACTAGTTTTCCGGCAAAAGTAGTTTTATTTGTTTTTAGAGTTAACAAAATTATGACAAGTTAAGGCCGAAATAGTTAATACAGTTTACATAGTTTTCAGAATTTGACAATTTAAAGAAAACACAAAATTTTGTTAGATTTTCTGTGTTTTTGTCAATTTTAACTTCAAGTGACCAGTTCTACGGCAAAAATAGTTATATTTGTGTTCAAAATTAACAAAATATAACAAGTTATAAGGACAAAACGGTTAATGTATACTATTTTTTCTAAATTTTGCAATTTTAAACAGCTACAAAATTTTATTCAATTTGTGTTTTTGGCAATTTTAACTCTAAGGCACTCATTTTATAGTAAAAATGGTTATATGTAGATATTTTTAAATTCAATAAAAATTATGACAAGGTAAGGTTAAAACAGTTAATACAGCTTTTACGGTATTTAAGGTACAGCTTTTCAAAATTTTGCAAATTTAAGATACCACAAAATTTTGTTTAATTTGCGTTTTCGGCAGTTTTAACCGTAAAGCAATGGCGTACTGAGCAGGGTTCCGTGGGTTCCGCGGAACACGGGCTCAGGCCCCAAGGAGGCCCGCACGAGCCCACTATTTCGTTCATTTACAAAAATCCGTTTTTAAAAAACAAAAACTATTTTTTAATATTAGCTGTTAAAAAACTGTTGTGATGACTAAAAAATTCTTATTATGTCTCCTTGTTAGCACCAAGTTTCAACCACTTGTCTCGAAAAAATAAACATGCATTCAATATTAGAATTCTTTAAAATTCTTTTTTCTACTTTACGTCGATAACAGAGTCCGATTTGGGTGCGGTAATAGCCAATTCCGCACCCAAATTGCGTGCGGTAACAGCTAGTGCAATTTACTGTTTTCGGATTGGTAACACCGTGTAACCCGCTATCGCTGAAATGAAACGTTACGTTTCTGTCGGCGATGAGATTACAGTAATTAAATTCGAATAAATTTTGTTGCACTTGATGACCAGCAGTATTCTTCAACAAAGTGTTTTTGTGTGTGTGTGTCGCAATTAATCTATAAAATATTCGAAAGTGGGGCGGAACAAGCGGCGGTGGACATGCGACAAACTTCAGCTTTTGAGGTTAGAACAGCGTTAAAGTGAAACTTGAAACTAAAATGGAGCTTTTGGCCTTTATTTTGAGCATTTACAACCCCCATAGCATTCGATAATTTACAAGTTATTTGCTAGATCAGTGTATAAATCTGCTTGACTCAAATAACGATGAAATGAAAGGAGTCGCTGAGAACCCCAAATGGAGTGGGAATTTAGAGATAAATGGAGATTTTCCTTACTGTGTTAATGCCAATTGGATTATTCAATCAATAACCGATACGGTAGGTAAAAATGAACCATTTGTGAGTTACTTACACAGAATTTTAGACAAACTTGAAAACATTTCAAAGTTCAATGACTTCATTGACACTTTAGTGACATTTTTATTACCAGCTGTCTCGTATTAACGCAAAAGTCCCTAAAGATTAAATAATTAACTTTTTTACTTAAAAATTACGTAAAATACGTAAGGTAGAAAAAATAGCATAAAGAACTTGTTTTTCAAAGTTATTGTGGCACTCATTCTTTATAAAAACTTGCGCTCGCGCTCGTTTTATAAACTTGAATTTGTGCCACAAAGTTGACTTTTCAAAACGCGTTCTTTAATATACTATTACATTACACATCATAAACATATTATACCAGGAATATATGTATGTACTAAAATCAATATCTTTAATATTTATTAAAACAAAAGGCTTTGTTGAAAATATTCTTTAGTTTCAGAGCTTATTTCTTGTGGTGTGTATTTGATACTAATTATTGCTTATATCGATTATCAATAAAATTTCAATATGACAGAAAATACTGTACAAATTCCGTAATCAGAATTAGAAAAATCTACTTCTTAAGAAAAGTCTACACAAAAGTTCCGTAAAATAAAATTAATTTTATAACTTTAGTCAAAATTTCAAAAAGAGTTAAAAATGTCTCATATTTTCATCGTTTCTCAAAACTGTCGTGACAGTTAAAAAAAAATATTTTGTCGAAATATCTATACTTATTTTGGTAACAGTATTTTAAGATGGGGTTTAGTACATTCCGAAAAAGATGTTAAAAACATAAGATTTAAAAAAAACTTGTCCCTACGCGGTGGTCATAAATAACTTTAACTTCAAAAACAAAAGCTAAAGTTGATGAAGCTAAAGTTCTTTAAACATCATTAGCAACTTATAAAACAGTATTTTTGATTGTATTAGAAAGTAAAATTTTGCAATTTATTGATGTTGTGTCTAAATTACCACAAAGAAATCATAATATTGGCGAAGCTGCAAGACTTTTCACAAATGCCTATCAACAAATGAAAAAACTGTGCACTCAGTTTATTGAATTAAACAATGCAGCTAGAACTTTAGCAACAAAGTGGGGAACTTCTACAAAATTTGTCTTAAAAATTTCTGGCCCAAAATTGTTTTTTGACGAATCTCGCAATTCTTACCAAGTTGAAACAAACAGGCGAAGATTTTTTTAGAATTAATGTGTTTTTAAAAACCGAGGACATTATTATTACCCCAAATTGAAATCAGATCATATATTAATAAAACAATTTAATTTTTAGATACTCAAATTTTATTAAATACCTAGATCAGACTTAGATGAACTTTTCCAAATTTGTCAAGTATTTCATAGCGTATATAAAAATGACATTTTCGAATCAATTTGTTCACAACTTTCAACCTTTAAACAGTGTTTTGAAAACAATATTTCAGACATTACCTCTGTTAAAGATTTATGAAATTTTATTTTAGTGAAAAATTTTTCTTGAGGTAGTTGCTTTTCTGAAATAATCACAGCTTGCATATTATTTCTGAACGTGCCTGTGATATAAGCTTCTGCAAAGCGATCTTTCTCCAAACTAAAGTTAATCAAAAATTATTTACGAAATACTTTGACCCAACAAAGACTGTCTAACCTGGGTATTATTTCAATTGAAAACGAAATTGCCAGAAGTTTAGGCATATCTGAACTGCTCACGTCTTTTGCAAATGTAAAAGCTAGAAAAAAGTTTTAATTTATTGTAGGTATATCATTTTTTATATTATAGTGTTTATTGTTTATTTATATTTTTTGTTTAGTTATTGTTTTATCCCATGTTTTATTTACTTATTTTATTAAATTTTAGATTGTTTTTATGTTTACGTTTTTTAAAGTTACTAATTTTTTATACTTATATGATTTTTTGAATAAATTTTTATAAAATGATTGATTTTAATAATACTTTTATGGTAGTCTTAGGGGTAAGAGGGGCCCGTGTTATTACAGTGGAACACGGGCCCGTTAAGAGCTCAGTACGCCACTGCCTTAAAGCACTAAAAATAATTATATTGCCGGCACTAGAATATAAATAATTTCTGTCAGTTTATTAGTTTAAATATTAGCTTTATTTAACATCAAAACATTTTTTAATTTCACTAATAATTATTAGCGTGAACATGTGGAAACTCCAATTTGTAGTCAAATTAACAAAACCGTTTTCACTGTGTAGTTCCTAATTAATTTTTTGTTTTTATTTCGGTGTAATCACCTTGAAGCAAATGTAATTCGATTACCACGCATTGCAACACAAGCAAAGACCTATTCATGCATCCGAAGCATACCTCAATTTCCAAATTAAAAATTTTTGGTCCACATGCCCTAGTAATACGTCAATTCGCGAACTGCCGTTATAACGGAATTTTAACATGTTCAAAACCATAAACTATTACACATATCTGATTGCATCTTTTCTCCAGCACTTAAATTTTAATGAATCATCAAATTTGTACTAACCCAGCGTGCATAACAATGTTTTCACACTTTCTCTTTCAAAAAAACCAACAACAACAATCCAATTCTTTATTCAATCAAAAATTTTATTTTTACAAGTACAGGTAGCTTTGCAATGTTTTCTTCTTTCTTCTCCTTGTGGTGTTCTCGTTTTGCAAAGCCAATCAGGCCAGGTTTTGTACAATTGCCTACAATTTGACCATAGATCGGCCACATGACATGAATTTGTGCATAGTTTTTTCGCGTAGCAGTTTTTGGGACACATCCCACAAGGTTTACCTTTTCGATAAGGACGTCCCAGTTTTCCTGGTCGATTTCCTCTGGAATTCAAGCGTGAAAAAAGTTCAATAGCCTGGAAAGTAACTCACATGGGGCAATAGTTGCAAATGTAGTTGTAGAAGGTTTTGCCGGTTAATTTCAACGAACATTTAGATAAGCCGCAACCGATTTCGTGGGTGGACGCCCATACCATTTGGGTGTAGTGGCCCACGATGGTTAAGTCATTTTTGCGACTGCCATACGTGAAATTATCTTTTTCTAAATACCAAGTTTTGATTGCAAATAACCTGAAAACAGGTAAATAATAAAGCAGGAATTAGAGAAGTGGGAGTACCATGGTACTTTATCAGTTGCTATGAAAATGTTTTGGCCACAAGCACCGTAATTTTCAATATGGCGGCCAGTTATGTTATCATGGGTTAAAATAAGACACTGATTGGACCATTTTTGGGCAGCTTTTGCTGCCCCTTTATGCCATTTCTACAACAATAGATAGGTACAATTGAAAAATAAATACTCGTATTCAGAAGTGCTGTTAGGTACCATTCGTAACATATTTGCAGCTCGTGGTACTACTTTTGTTCGAAAATAATTATGGTACTGAACAATCTTTCTTTGAATTTTTGGCCGATTTGGAAGAATTGCTTGTAATGGTATTTTGTTTCCTGGAATTTTTGGTCCTAGAATTTGCAATTTTTTTGATTATAGATAAATGCAAGGTATTAGAAATTGAGACATACTTCTATCTTGGCGCCAATTTTTGGTTTCTATAATTACAAGAAATAGTAAAATTGAAATCAATATTAGTTTCATTTTGTCGAAATAAAAAAAATGTTTGGGGTCATCAGCCTACACCAAGTTTTTACTGAAATGTCATTCAAGTGGGTCAGAAATGACTTCGAAACCTATTTATATCGAGTTAAAAATTTGATTTATTGCTCACATTTGTTAAATTCATTAGTTGTACTACAATCAGAAAATTAGAGGAAGTTGCAACTTGCTAGGATTTATTGCAGATGCTCCGATATTCATGCAAATTTTTTTTCACTTTACCTTGCATGTATTTATTAGATCTTTGCACTATTGTTGTTCAGTCACTTAAAACAAAAAAAAAATCACTAAAATCGTGTTGCTACATGAAGATAAAGTCAGTTCATTGTTTGTGGTGCATTGATCTCGAGGAAACAAACATTTTTTTTTATTAAATTTTGAATAATTTGTTTATATGCGACGCACAGTTTGAAACTGGACTGGTTGTGAAGATTGGACGCAGAGCTTATTCGCTCTAGATTTTGCAGATCGATCAATTATTTATTCAGAGATGAAGTGGTGAAGGTCCTTTACATTCAGTTAATTTACACAATTGATTAAAATTAATGACTTTTGATGATGATTGGTAGATGAGAATGCAGAGATTTGTTTTAAAAAATGCTGATGAAGCAGGCGCCAAATAATAAACAAAGTGGTCGTAAAATTGGGTCAAATTTTTAAATATTTAATTGTCTTATATCTGATTTTTTTAAATGTTTAAATTGTCGTAATAAACAAATAACAAAATTATATCTGAAACTGTTAAAAAAATTTCTATTATTCGAAAAAATCGAATACAAAATTCGTTTTTTAGTCGATTTTCTCCGCTATAAAAATCGGTTTTTTGTCGTTTCTTTTTTTATTACAGGGTGTCTCACAAACGAGTGCACATAATTTAAGCAAAGATTAAGAAATTTGTTATCAGAATTTTTAGCTCCCAAAAATCGCCCCAAAAATACACTTTATGTTTTATTTAACAAAGTACTTGCTCGATTTTGATGAAACTTGGTATACTCTTTTTGTATTAGATAACCAATTTACAGTGTTAATTGTAGTATTGTAGGACATTTTAAAAATGGGCTGCCAGGGTATTATTTTTGTATTATTTTTGTTGGTACTCCTAAACCTCGTTCTAAAACGGTGCGTTTTACGAAAAATTTGCAAGAGACAAAAAGGTTTTAAAATTGAATAGACTCTTAAACATTAGTAACGCCAACGTAAGACTAATTTGTGCCACAAAGTTATGAAGCAAATTATGTCAATAGAGCCCTCGCAGCCCATTTTTGAAACGTTCTACAATACTACAATTTACACTGTAGGGTGGTTATCTAATACAGAAAGCGTATACTAAGTTTCATCAAAATCGAGCAAGTACTTTATTAGATAAAAAAAATAAAGTGTATTTTTGGGGCGATTTTTGGTGGCTAATATTTCTGTAAGTAAGTTGTTTTAGAAAAAAATAAAAGATATGTATTAATTACTTACTTCTTAATCTTTGGTTAAATTATGTGCACTCGTTCGTGGGACATCCTGTATATTACAGTTGCACAAATAGCGTTGTCTACACCTAGTATTTGGTGTCTAAGATATTTGAGTCTCGGCTTTGAGTAGGCAAAAAAGTAAAAACTCATCTTTCGTTCACAAAATAGTAATTTTGCAGCTAGTTAAAATAAATTACAAATTCCCCGAAAATCATAAAATTATGAAAATTCTTTTTCTGATAATTGTAAAATATTCCAAACCAATTTAATTATAGCTCGCAAATAATCTAAACATATGTTTTCTTCAACCGGACTGTTATAAATTTGTTCTAGTCCCCAGTACAAGTCCCCAGTACAATGTCCTTAAAAAATTTTTGATACATACAAATGTAGAACATTGTAAGTGCCTTTCTTGCAACGAGTCCGACAAACTTGTCTAATTGGAAAGTTTCGGCGCTGGCGCTGCTGCGTTTTCGAATGCCCTCATACCGACATCTTCGGGGTGGTGGATACTCCATACGCAGCATGATTTTTGTCGGACAAGTTGACCATAATTTTTAAATTAATTTTACTAAACAAATTTTAAGAAATCAAAATTGGATATGCCCATATTGAGATGACTCCCGTAGAGAGTGAAGTCATATCGACATTTTCGGGGTGGTGGACACTCCATAGGCAGCATGATTTTTATCGGACATGTTGACCACTATTACAGTTTTAAAATTTAAAAATAGTGGTCAACAATGTAGATAACAATGATTGTTATTTTTTTACAGAAGATGACTATCACTAGCATCACTCATTAAAAGAACATAACTTTTGGTAATTATACAATATTTGTTTAATCTAGCTAAAATTTTGTTTTGACAAAAAACTATTACTCTATACGAGAGCCAAATTGTCTATAATTAATTCAAAAGAGAATAGTTAACTTTTATTTTGTTTAAATTGATGTTAAATAAATAAAATAACAAATATTTTTTTACCAAAGCATATCATGATTTATTATTATTAAACAAATATAACACTTAGGAGCTCTGCCGCAGTTAGTTCTTAAGTACCTAATTATAAAGCAATTCTTGTAAAATAAATACAATATAATCAAAATAGAAGAAGAAAGCTGTGATTTTATAATTTACATTAATAAAAAACTTTTCAGAGACTTCTAGAGGATAATTTTTTGATGATAAGTTATTCTATAATTTTTTACATAAAATTACCACTATCTAGTAGTATTATTACGTAAAATGTTTAACAAAGTATACCTATTCATTTTTGTCTTTATCAAAGTAACGTTAATTAGATGAAATAACAAATGTTTAAATGTATTTTAATGTTTTATTACTTTAACTTTAAAATTAGGATGTTAAAATTGTCAAAAATCAAAATTTTAATTATCTTGATTTCACCTACAAGAAAATTTTTTTTTCTCCAATTAGGTTACGAAAATAACTACTTTAATTATGGCATTTTAGTTGTCAAATATCCTTCATTATGTAACTAGTGATAAAAAGTGACATTAATAGCATAACCAAAAACACTAACATTATTTATACAAACGCATTTATTTTAAAATGATTGCTTTTAATAATTAAACTGATCAACAATTGAAGTGATCCACCACAAGAATTGTTAATTATACAAGATTTATTCTTGTTTTTGTTGTTCTTTTGTACTCTTTTGCCTATCTGAAGTATTTTATGGTCTATCTAGTGGTAATTTTTAGGTGTTAACTTTAGAAACGGGCTTTTTCGCAGTTTTATCTGACAAAACAAGCAAAATAAGAATTTAACTAAGTGTCTATTTCAGTAATATTAAAACTGACACGTTAAAAGTATCATTGAGGGTGACTTATCCTTAATTTCTAATGCTTCAACAGCATTTATGTGAGCGAGAATTGCAGCATGTGGTTCACATGGTGCAGGAAGTGTTATCTCATCGCGAGGTGACGCGAATTTTTAATGTGGCACATGGGGTGATCAATAGAACAATTAATCGCTTTTAAGAATGTGGAACTCCTCGTTTCAGATATGGTGGAGGTCGTGCACGGAGTCTAACTCCAAGACAAACTCGTTTTTACAAATTACCCCTCGCCGAAACCCTACCTACAACGCTACTCAGTTAAATAATGCGCTACGACGAGTTACAGGAGTAGTTATTTCTACTCAAACAGTTCGACAAAGACTACACGAATATGGCTTAAGGGCTAGAAGACGTGTGCCATGCCCACTGTTAACCCGGCAACATCGAGTTCAACGGCGACATTGGAGGGAAGCTCATTTATCGTTTGGATGGGCGTATTAGAGTTAGGCGACGGCCGAACAAGATGTACCGCAAAGAAATGCTAGAGCACAGGGTACCTTTCGGAGGAGGTGGTGTTACTCTTTAGGGAGGCATTATTTTTAACGGTCGCAAAAATTGTGTAACTAAGGGGGTTATGCATAAATGCACAACATTGTAGGGATATGTGTATTCTACCGATTGTAGTCTCTTCTGCTAATAATTTTAAAAATGAGTTTGTGTTTGTGGATAATAATGCATTACCGCACCGCGGTCTAGGACACTCGGGCGCGACCGATATGGCGCGGCCATTGAGGCGCGGCCGATCGGGCGCAAATACACTCAGGCGCGGAGATAAACAGGCGCAGGGACACTCGGGCGCGAGTACAACCGGGCGCGAGGACACTTGGGCGCCTCCAAAATTTTTTATTTCATAAGCTGATATCTATTTAAAGTTTGCATTATTTAAAACATAGATTATTATTTGGTTTCATAAGATGAATTTTTACAAAAACGCTTATGTGTTTAGAAAATGCTCTTTAAGGTCATTGACATAAAATAATAATAAAAAAACTGATTATATAAATACGATCATTTTAAACATATCTATATTTATTATGTACAAATGTATGACATAGTTAATTCATAGAATAATTATGAGCAATTCCTCGCAGGTTCATTCCAAGATATTCTGTTTTTATAATCGAGCACAGTGTTTTTTATTCTGACATCGGCATCCACATACTTTTTTAATTTGCAGTTTGGACGATGTCTCGCGATAAATTTTTCGATATACAAATCTGACACGTGTTATGATTTTTATGAATTTCCACATAGTCGTCATTTTGGTGTCTAGAAATTAAATGCACTTTGGCCAGCTGCTTTTTGAAGTTTTTTACAAAATAAAATAAGCACCCTTGGAACTGTGCATCTGGATTTTTTTCTGGTTGAACTGGGTAAAGTATTAATTACCCACCAGCTACGGTGTCTACCTGTCTCGGTGCGCAAAATATGTATGTGATTATAAATTTTTTTGAGAGTTGGGGGTTATAGTAGTTAGCTAATGCGCAAAACGTGTCTGTCCACCTATACATATGCAATGGTATTTACCTTAAGAGCACCAGCATACATATTGATAAAAAAATAACTAAAAAAATAGTTGAGTTATCTTTAATGGTTCAGAAGTTATAAATTATTTCTTACTAAATTATTGGCCCAACAACTGGATGGGTTCGGTCGAGGGTCTTTTGATGCAGATTCTGTCCAGATGGAAATTAACCTTGTCGGCGATGCATTTCAAAGAAGGTATAATAATAAACCCTACAATTGCTCCCCAATTCTGTTTCCAAAATAGCAAGTTGCTAAAATGGAAATGCCATGACAACAATCAATAAAAATTATTATACTTTAGCAATGACAATATCATTTAGATTAGCAGATAGCTAG
This sequence comes from Tribolium confusum, assembly GCA_029207805.1. Classification (NCBI taxonomy): domain Eukaryota; kingdom Metazoa; phylum Arthropoda; class Insecta; order Coleoptera; family Tenebrionidae; genus Tribolium; species Tribolium confusum. The sequence goes on from JALGAY010000004.1 coordinate 9,003,119, forward strand.
ATTACTCCAAAAGTGTCTCCAAATGCCAAAAATAAACAGCTGGTTTAGTTGTTTGTAAGTGAAAACTTATAATGAGTAAAGAAAGTAATAAAAAAAACAATATTTCAAATTAAACTTTAAACCTATTAAAACTGTTACAAAGTAATTGTTTAAAAAAGGGTTATTTTTTATTTTAAACAATATTTTATAACATCACATTTTTCTGAATCATGTTTTTAAACGTATGATAGAAATTAAAAATTTCTTACGCGTGAGAATTATGTATAAATTTGAAAAAAGCGTCTTAATTTATCTATTTGCAATTTGAAAATAAAAAGTCATTAGGTCATACGCGTTTATTAAAAAAATAACAACTGCTAAAGAATTTTATGTAATTACATATTTTACATGTAATATTTATGTTATTGCATTATTCAAAACTATTGTCCGTAAATAAACTTATTATTATTAAAAAGACATTTAAAAAATCTTTAGTAGTAAACTTTCGATTCCAGCATCTTAGTTTTTGAAAAACTTTAAGATCTGATCTTGAATATTTTGGTTCCAAATATATGACTATTAGGGTGGGCCAAAAAAATCAATTATTTTTTTTATCTTCTGACACTGAAAAATTAATTCTTAGGCACCTCTAAAAAAGATGAGCTCTTAATTTTAATAGAAAAGACTCCCTCATCGCAGTTTTTTAATTTTTTTTTCAGTTCTTTATGGTAAAATCCATATCTCGTTTTTGTTTAATTGTACAGAAAATTCGTATTTACATTTTTTGTAGGAAATTAAACGTTCTACAAAAAAGTTAAATTATATTTTTTTATATATCTTACCATTTAGAAGATATCGAAGGTCAAAATTTAAAGAATTTAACAAAAATTCCTTTTATACTTCTAAATTTTATAACTTAGAGATAAATAAATATTATAAAATGCACAACATATGGCCTTATAGAAAATTAAACGCTCTATAAAAAAGTCTCTTGTGGTTAGTTGGTTATTCTAACCATTTAGAAGATATTCGCATTTTAAAAACCAAAATTTGATACTAATTCCCCAATTTTTTTTAAGTGATTGAAGTAATCGATTAACCACAAACGACTTTTTTTGTAAAGCGTTTAATTTCCTACAAAACCGTATGTTGCGCACTTTATAATATTTATTTAGGTACGAGTTGTAAAATTTAGAAGTAAAAAAGAAATTTTTGCTAAATTGGTCAAACTTTGACCTCTGATATCTTCTAAACGGTAAAAGTTATAAAAAAATTGTAAAATACTTTTTTTAAAGAGTTAAATTTCTTACAAAAAATGTAAATAAACTTTTTTGTACGATCAAATAGTGACGAGATATAGATTTTGCCATATGGAACTAAAAAAAAGTGGAAAACTGCGATGAGGAAGTCTTTCCTACTAAAATTAAGAACTCATCTTACAAAAACTTTTTTTAAAAGTGCCAAAGAACCTAATATTTCAGTTTCAAAAGTTAAAAAAAAATAGTTGATTTTTTTGGCCCACCCTAATGGCCATCCCAGTACATCATGATAGTTGTTGGTTCTAATTAAATTTTTTTTGAGGTCTTCAATAAGATCGTGTATATTTTGCTAAAGAAGTTATTCTTTGGTTTTGGCGCCATAATGTCTCCGCGCCCGAGTGTCTTCGCGCCCTAGTGTTTCCGCGCCCGAGTGTCCTCGCGCCTGAGTGTCCTCGCGCCCCATCGGCCGCGCCTTAACGGCCGCGCCACAATGGTCGCGTCCGAATGTCCCTTTCCGACCGCACCGTGCTCGGATTGTGAACAATGTTCTTAATGCACATGGTATTGAACAAATGTTGTGGCTGGCACGCTTCCCAAATTGCAACCCCATCGAACGTCTATGGTCGTACATAGAGCACAAGTCGTCGGAACAAGATGTCCAACCAGAAACTTTTGAAGGGCTTCAAAACATGTTGAAACTGAAATGGGAAGCAGTGTCTCAAGAAGTCATTAATAATTTAATAGAAAGTATGTCTAGGAGATGTATGGCTGTCTATAGGGCTAGAGGTGGTCCTACTAGATACTAATTTATACAATATGTTTGATAAATAAATATGTAAATACAATATGTGTTTACAAAATATTGCTAGGGGTATTTACTGTTTTTGTAAAAAATTTAATAAATAACCAAATATACTAATTTGCGATGTTGCGATGCATGTGTACCTTCCTTTTTTTACTCAGATTGTATTTTAATAACGGTTTTTAAAGAAATATGATGTATGAAAATGAAAACATGATTTATTATAGAGTGGATTACTTCAATTGTTGAGTAGTTTAAATTGGAAAAAATCTTGTATAAAACACGTTGCAAAATGGTTTAGTCTAGTTAGGTCTATTGTAAAAATCCCACTCATTTTGTAATTTGTTGCATATATGTATCTATTCTTTTTATATTCTGTTTTACATTTGTCTTTTTAATATTGTTTATTGAAATATAATTTTTGTTATTAACGTCTGTACCAAGACAACTACAGATAAAAATAATATTTTGATTATTATTATTATTTACTTATAATAATAGTAATAGGAGTGTTGTAAATAACTTATTAATGTAGTGAATAGTGTGTTAAATACATATTTTTATTCATATAAAGTATTAAGAATAATTATGTAATAAAGCAATTCTATAACTTATTATCGTTAATGTTTATAAAGTTTACATTCTTTTTTTACAAAACGGCAGATATTAAATCTAAACTTTAATTGTTTAATATAATATTAATAATAGTATTTTGGTGGATTACGTCCATTTTTTTATTAAATTCGAAATTTGGTTTTACGGGGAAGTGGACGACAAGGCAAGAAAAAAAAAAAAAAACTGTTTCATGAGGCCAACGTTTCGAATCCTTTATTGATTCTTCTTCAAGGCTCCTAATAAATGTCAGATTTGTTTGGCATGGTACCAATTTGTCTCGGCCAGTGGTCGCCGGAAGAAATTCTTAATCTGACATTTATTAGGAGCCTTGAAGAAGAATCAATAAAGGATTCGAAACGTTGGCCTCATAAAACAGTTTTTTTTTTCTTGCCTTGTCGTCCACTTCCCCGTAAAACCAAATTTCGAATTAATAATAGTATTTATTTCATTACTACTTATTATCATTTTATATCACATTTATCAATATTTTTTATTAATGAGGCATTTTCAGACTTTTATGCAACCCTTCTGACACATCAGCTTCAGGTAAGGTTGCCAACCGTCCTTTATTTCAAAGGATAGTCATTTAATTTTATAAACTGCCCTTTAGTCTTTAAGAGGTATGTACTTAAAGAACACAATTTGTTTTTTATCAAGCTTTTTAACAAAAGAGAAACCAGTAAGCTTTGGAAAATTGAAATACCTAGTTGATTTTGAAAATTAATTAATTGTCTAGACGTCTTTTAAGTCACCAAAATAAAATTTTGAGTGAGAAAAAAGAACAAGGAGAAATACTAAATAACAAAGGAGAAAAAAGAATTGAAGTAAGATCTAGAGAAATTCGTAGAAAAAAAGAGCTAATAACCAAAAAACTAGTATGTTGTAAAAAAAACATAAGAAAAGTCTAAAATACTAAAAGAATGATCTTTGGAGCCAAATACAAAAAATGTCTGAATACAGACAGAGCAATTTAGAATAATTTTGCTTCCCACTCAGAAAAACCTATATTTTAAAGTTTTTAATAAAATTTCGAAGCTGGAGGCGACAGTTTGTCCTCTTTTTTTTAGAAAAAATTGCAGAATTGCAAATTGTATTAATCATTTTATGGGTCTTCAAGCCAGATGTAGAGAAACGTGTTATTGTTAGTAAAAGAAAGACAATTTTACTCGCGAGCGTTTAATTTTACTTTCTTTTATAAATACTGCAGAAACATTTTTTATATTAGTTGTTTCTCAAAAATTGTATACTTCTTTGAGCCAGATATAAAACGTTTAAGTATAGATAAGACAATTTGCAATAGTTCTGTTTGTGGCTCCTATAAGTATTTTAAGAAATTCCACAATTTTTTAAGTTTCTTATACTTTAATTTTTATTAGTGTTTAGCCAAAGTTTTTGGGCTTATTTCTCTTACAAGCTTTGAAACAGTAACAACAAACTAACAAAAACAAATATAAAACAACATGAAAAAACATGTAGTTTTTTTTATAAGCAAATATACAAAATTACGAAAAGAAAAAATTGATGGTTCTTCAAGTAAGATATTGAGCGTTTCAAAAATGTATATTTTAAGATTTTTAATATAAATTAAGAGTCAAAAATAACAGTTTTTATTTTTTTATAAAAAATATTCTACAAACATTTTTTGTTTTTGCAATAATGATTGCCTTTCACTTCTAAATTTTATTGCATTGAAAACAGTACGTTTTTTTATTGGTATTAACAATACAAGTATTTTAAGGTCAATGAAAAATAGCACAAAAAATAGGTGAAATAGATGAGAGAAAAATAAGAAAAAACCAGAGAAATTAGAAATTACATGACATAACTTAACCTTATTATTGATAACACTCAAAATCAGTGTTCACATTCCAAAAATTCCGCAGTAGAGTAAAAGCATTTGTAAGCTAACTAGTTTTTTATTTTGTGAAGGAGACTATTAGGTGGTTGGTGCTTTATGTAATGCGGTAGTATGTTGTAAAATTTAATACTGAAGTAATTGATACTATGTCTTGCTTTAGTTAATCGAAGATTATTAAAACAAAGATTTTCAGTTCTTGTGTATTTTCTCAATCCCTCTTGGTAACTCGGTAAGCCACCCTAAAAGACAATCTTAGATACGTCTTTGACAACGTCTTTTATTTTGATATCGAAAAGTTGGAACCCTAGCTTTAAGACAACGGCTGTGGTACTTGTTATGGCGACTAAATTTTATATTTTTTTTTTACTTATTTAGCGAACAATGTTTTAATTATTGTTTAAAGTAGCATAATGTACGCCTTGAAGTCTATTTAAAAATCTAGTTGAAACTAAATTTCATTCATTTGTTTTATTTTAATTAATTATTAAAACTAGAATTTTTAAATTTACCCGCATTTTTTAGTAACTTTTGATTGCTTGTGATGATTGCTTTAGATAGTGCGCAGTAGACCCAAGCGACTGCCATACTGCGACCGACAGTTGGGTTCCATGTTATCGTGTTTGCGTGTTTTGTTCCTTTGCAGAAACTGAAACTGACTTAAACAATGGAAACTTTTGATTTGATACGAGATTACATTAACTCTTCAACTGGTCTTCCTGAGGAACATATCAACATTGAGGATGTATTGGTAATGACTCCGATCTCGGAAATGCAAGTTGTGAAAATGGTCGTTTTTGATGAAAAAATTGTGAAGGAGTGTATACTTTCAAATATTCGCTTCCAGCTGCAGAGATGCCAAAGAGGATTAAAACGCCTTACATGGGTGAAATTACTGGAATTCCTAGGGTGCAATTTTGACTGTACCACACTCAAGACTTATGCTCAATTTTTGTTCATTTTACAAAAATGCGTATTGATAAAGACAGATTAAAAGAACTAGGCATCAATGAGATGGATAGCGTTACGTTCTACGAAATGATGTTGTCGGATTTTATAAATGGTTCTCTAAAGCCCATCATAGACGATGCTGTGGTAAAAAAAATGGACAAGGAGAGTGCTACAAAACTTAAACAAAGACTCTTGTCGAAGCCAATCCGGTTAGCTATTATAAAGAGTATTTCTGTTACGTACCCCAATTCTCCACCACCCAATGATGACTACGTCTGTAATATAATCAATGCAGCCGATATCTATCAAATTGCTTGTTTTAATCCTCTGGGTGCTTTGAGAGGCTCAGCTCTTCATGATGGAATTTTGATATGCAAAAAAAATGTTTCTGGAAGTCCCGGCGATATAATACACAGCGCTGATCTTTTAACACTAGCGACACACGAGTTTACACACTATATTGTTCATCAGATATTTAATGATTTGAATTTGTCAAGCCCATGGGAAAATCTTGATTACAATCAGGCTCGATTTGATTTTGGAATGCTAAATAAACAGCCTCTTGAAATAGGAAGACAGGTAGAAATGATGTTATTTGACGGAATTCAACCAAATTGGTTCAACTCTTTCCAGCTGGCAGGTACCGTCTTTATTGAGCGAATCAATTCCGAAAAATTTTTGGACCTACCGGTAATTACCAAGGATGAATATGATAAAATTGGACTCTTTAAACGCAATCTATCTCATCTCTTTGGGATTGATATGAGACCTGATTTGTTGTTGTTTGAATGATGTATAAATTTTAAATACTCTTATTATATCATGTGAGGTGACGTACAATATTTTTTTCTACTGAAAACAGATATCTATCTAAGCTAAAGATATCTCTACCTAAAACATAGACAAAGGATTTGCGGTGGTATGGTATAACCGAAGGTTATATTGTCTTTGTAAAACATTTCGTAAGTTTTAATACAAACTTTTTCTGTTTGTCTTTTAATGTGAGTTATTTAATGTGTTTTAGACACTTTACCTAAGATTTTGGAGTGCATCTCGATGCACGAGGTACAAGAAGCCCAACTAGCCTTTGTCCGGACGTGTTATAGTGAAGTGAGAATAGAAACCGGAGAGGCATAAATTTGTAATGACCAACTCTTCTTCTTGTGGTGGGTCAACTATTTTCTGAAGGACCCTACACCACAACCAAATGGTGATGAAACTGATCAAACCCCGTGCAAATTACCTGAAACTTTGGAAGCATTGATGGTCTCTTCAAAAATATGGTCGCAATGGAGAATGTTTTTAATATGAAAGTTGTTCGAAATCGCTGCTCACACGACCTATGCCATACAGCGGTGGAGTATATGCCAAATAGTTGCAAGTGCATTAATAAAATTTTAGTGATGCAAGGATAAATTTAATTAATTAAATTAAACTAGTTTTTAAACTGTAATAAGAGACATTATTGATGTAATTAGTCAGGGGTGTCGAGTCATATTTAACTATGCGTCTGCGAGGGATGTGTCAGTGCAGCAGTTTTCAGCTTCTTAAAATGTAAATAAAAAGAATAATAAAACTAATTCAAAGTCATAACAACACTCATTACTTGTTTATTATTCTTTAAAATATTTTCTTCATTTGAGTCCGCCGAATTTACTGTTTAAATTTTTACAAATTAAAGTCTTACTTAAGTCTATACTTAAATTACTTAAGTCTATATTTTTCGATACTCGAACAGGTATCAAATGGCGATTTTGTGATTTTGTAAATGGTATTGCTCTAAAACATCACAATTTGCATTTATTCTATTTTTATTTTTTAAATTTCTTCAATCACCCCTAAATTTTGAGCTGTGGCTAATTCATATTATTTCTGCATATGCTTTTCTTTTATACGAGATTAATGAAACATTATATTTTCTGTTAATTGCTGGCGATAAATTACGATTAATAAGAGAATTCTTCTGCTTAAGCAAGCAAGCCATTTTGCTATCTCCTAATCATCTCATTATGATAAGAATTAAATTAATTATTGCGCTCGCATTCCCATAATCTCTGACCCAGATGTCACAACATCACAAAAATCGCAATTATTTTAAAAATACAACACAAATCGCTTCAAATTTCTGTCAAAATTACTTATAAAATGGTTAAAATTGATCGAGTGAGTTAAAAAAATATATATGTTGAGAAAAATATTCCGCTTTCAAAAAATTATGAAACGAGTGGATACGTCAGAAAAGTTGGTTAAAATCAACAAACAAAGCTTGAAGAGAAACAAACAAAGCTTGAAAAGCAACAACTAACTATCGACAATCATGAAAAGCGTGTAAGTTTTCTTGTAATTGGTCAGATTGCGGAAGAGCTGAAAATCGGAGTTACAAAATAAATTTTAGGAAAACAGTTGGAAATATCTCAGGGATGATATCAGTTCACGTTGAAAGGCTTCAGGTTCTACAGAAAGCAAAACTTTCAAATCTTTAACACTCGAATTTAGACATATACAAGCAGCACCTCAAAATAATCTCTTTAAAAAATTAGACCACCACATCCATTTTACAAGACGTATACGACACCAATTTGCTCATCCCAAGTCAAGAAAGATCTTTTAACCAGGCTAGATGATCTAATGTTAAACCAACGTTTTACCAATCATTTAAATAGAGAAAAACATTCCCTAAAAATACTAAAATTATGAAAGCATATCATATTAATTGAATGCGGTCAGGCTGAAGCCGACCGGCGACCTGTTGAGCCCGTGCTTATGAGTGAAATATTGTTCATTCAGTTCGAAATACAGTAGTCATCATATTTTGTTTTAAAGCACAATTTAGAATTATTTATGACAATGTTAGAAGACAAAGAGTTCCACTTGTCGAAGATTCGATTGAAGATGAACGATTGCCTGATCTTAGTTTAAAATTTTTCTTTGGCCAACTTGACCTAGTGACTTCTGGTGCAACCAGTTGTGTTAAGGAGGAAGATGCGAATGATGGGAAAACATGAGTTATTGAGGGCTTGAAAAAATAGACGCTGAGAATAATCAGGGCGGACACAGCAAAAGGCAGTCTAGTAGCTCAACGCTCAACACTCTGTAAATGTAAAACATCTCGTTGCAGTACGAGTATCCACACACTGTTAGCATAGTATAGGATTAAAAAAATCTCATGTTTAGACTAGTAAAAGTCTTACTTAGAATATAAAAAATTTATTGGTTTTCTTGGTGACTCTTAAGATACATATGTTCGGACCATAAATAAAAAGATGTTACGAGCACTCTCAGATCAACACAAAACTGTGTTATTGCCAAATTGGCACTGTTCAAAAAAAAAAAAATTACGATTTTTGTTCCAATACGAAGTACGGTGCATTTATCCACATTGAGTGGGAGAAGCCACAGTGGAGATCTCTTATAAATTAGTTTTAAATCAAAGGATAAATCTGTGTATTTGCAGCTGTTATTAGATCTTAATGTCATCGGCATACATTATACATTGTGATTTTAATTGACTTGAAATGTTGGCAGTGTAGATTACACATAGTAAAGGACCAAAGACAGAGCTTTTTTGAAACACCACTTAAGACTTGTTTTTGTGCACTCTGTGAGTTGCTGACTTTGACTTTAAACGTACCATTTCTTAAGAAAGCGTCTATCCATCTGAGCAGATTGCCACGCAATCAATAATGCTCGAGTTTATAGAGGAAATGTCGCTTAGGTACTTTGTCAAAAGTCTTTGAGAAGTCAAGGTGTGTTATCTCAGCATCTAGTTTCTTGGTCTAGTCTTTAAGACAACATAATAAATTGGTAACAGTTGATTTAGCTGGCACAAAACCGTGCTGACTAAGAGGTATTACACGATGACAATTAAGAAATTCTTGAATTAGATCCTATACTGCGCCTTCTATGACTTTCACAACTAGAGAAGTCAAACTTATAGGCCTATAATTGGATACATCAAATTTATCGCTTTTTATATAGATCTAACAACTGCGGTCTTCCAGCATGTGGCAAGACACCGGACTGAAAAGATTGCTTTATTAAACAGTTAATGGTTTGCTTAAATGCTTTGCACAATTATTTAAAGCACTAGCAATAATATTATCAGATCCGGGAGATTTCGTAATACCTAATTTTTGAAGTTTTGCCAGTATTTTCAAAGAAATTGACATTACAAAAACTCAAATTTGGTGGTACCTGTATTGTGAGCAACTGCGATAATGTTCGTTTAAATAAATACTTGAGAAACAATCTGCAAAGCGTTGGCGACATCAGCGTCATCCACAACAATATTACCACTACCATTTCTGATACTACGCGTCTTTACCGAACCAGACATACTAGCTTTAAGTCTTTAACATATAACAACTGTTCATTTAAAAAAGTTATCAAGTGTGCTATGAGATTTTGATAAAAGAAAATGTAGCGAAGAAGGGATGTCGGAACTCTTGATACACAGCGTCACAGTGCGCACGCAGTCGTGACTTGTCGTATAACTGACAGTACAGCAGTCGCATTAAACTAAGACATACTTCAAAATGTTTTTGTCTTTTCATAGCACACTTGACAACTTTTTTAAATAAACACTTGTTATATTAAAAATTACATTTAATTTTTTTGTTGTTAAGAAGACGATTTACGTATTTAGCTCTGGCCTTTTTTGATAATTGGAAAAATATTGTTGAAATAGGCTTTATGAGCAGAATGATCACGTTCATTCAAACTCAGTTTGTACTTTTTTCCTAACGATCTTTTTTCGTTAATCATTTTGTGAATACTATCTGATTAATCCAAGGTTTTGTTGAAGATACCTTATAATGAAAAGTTTGACAATCAGCAGCAACTACGTTCTGAAGATGGGTTTTAAATTTAATTTACTTGTTATCGACCAAAGAACTCGAGAGAAGACAATCCCAATTAGTTAAAGACAGTTTTTCATTTACTCTATCAAAATCGATAAACACTTTTTTTGATTTTGGATATTTTATTCTGACAGGTAAAGCCAATCTGCAATTTACTCCTTAACACAACATGATCAGATTTGTCTTTAGGGTCAAGATATTCAACTTTCGTCTGATATTATTACTAAATTTAGAGCCAAAGGTTGCTGATTGTTTCTGTATTGAGTTGGCTGGGAAACAAGTTGTGTTAAATAATTGTTTAATAAAATTTCAACAAATTGTTGAGAGAAACTTGAGGCAGAACACGATGAGTTTAGAAACCATACAATGTCCGGCATATTAAAAATCTCCAAATATAAACATTTTGTCATAGGATTCAGCATATTTTGATAAAACGTTACAAAGTGGAGAGGCAATGAGGTAGTCAGAAGACGATATACACGATAAATGTAAGCGCCTTATTAAAGATTTTTAACAAATAATACCTCAATTTCTCCGACATCAACGTTAGGTTCAGATAAAGTGCTAAATATTTGATCAGAAATGAATGTACAGTAGAGTGGGCCAAAAAAAGTCGAATAGTTTTTTTTAACTTCCGACATTGAAAAATTAGTTTCTAGACACCTTAAAAAATGATTTTTAAAGATAAGCTCTTAATTTTAATAGGAAAGTCTCTTTCAGTTTTCTATTTTTTTTTAGTTCTATTTGTAAAAAGCCATATCTCGTCACTATTTAATCGTACAGAAAAATTTTATTTAAATTTTTTGTAAAAAATTAAACGCTCCACAAAAAAGTTATCTTACAATTTTTTTATAGCTATTAGCGTTTAGAAGATATCAGAGGTGAAAGTTAGAAGAATTTAACAAAATAAATTTTTATCCTTCTATATTTTATAACTCGTAGATTAATAAATATTAAAAAATGCAAAATATACAGTTTTATAGAAAATTGAACGTTCTACGTTCTTTCTTCGATTACTCTAACTATTTAGAAGATATTCGCATTTTAAAAACCAAAATTTGGAACTAAATCCTCATTTTTTTTAAATGATTAGAGTAATTAACCACAAAATTTTTTTTTATTACTAACAGGCAGGGCCGCGCCAACCCGGGTGCTATAAGTAGACTGCACCCGGGCTGCAAGTTAAGGGGGCGGCATAAGTATTTTGTCAAATTTTTCCGTTAAAAAAAATATATAATTTATTCTAGTAGTTCTCTAAATGAGGTTGTTTTGAGAACATGTTTTTTTGATTTCTTAGATTGAAACCAAATACTGAGTTGTAACAGGGAAATAACTCCAGAGTGGCGAGTGCAAGCGACCACAAATGCTTGAGTTATCGTTCGAGCCGCAAAAACACAGACGATAACGCGAGATATGATCCGCCTGTTAAACTTGAAGAAAAAGCGAGTTTACCCAACCCAGATTAGGGAAAAAATAGCATTTATAATATAGTATAAAATAGCAACAAACAAAGTGAAAAAAAATTGGAAAGATCTCACCAAAAGCGGCTGGAAATGAGGAGCTCGTCAAACACAGCCTACTCGCACAGTATCTCACTCACTTCTTTTGTATTTGATAGAAGGAATAAAGAGAAATGTAAAACAATAGAAAAAAATTATTAACAATCAATTTGTGAGGAAATTGTAGAAAAGAAAGGAAAAGGTAGATGACCCGTATGATAAAGATTGTAGACTAAAAAAACAAAATAAAGCCGCGACAAAAAAAAGATGCTTTTAAATTACAGAATTACAGACCAAATTAAAGAATAAAAACAATAACGATAAATTTTAGATGTTATTTCCAATTTTACCTGTTAAAAAAATTGTTGAGTATTTAAAATGTGTTTCTAATAGTCTTACTTAATTTTTACAATATGATAAAAACGTAGAATTAAATTATTTTAAATTAAAGTTAACATTAAAATAGTGTTTTTAATAAACCAGATATACCATCAAATTTAATAGAAATTTTTCTTGCAGTTTTAGAAATACAGTGAAACCTGGTTAAGGAGGATCTGAGTATAATATACTGATAAGTGATGAGAAACCTCTACTATTGAGAGTTGCAATGAGGTCCCGGCCCTTTTTCATTGAATTACCTCTGTTAATGAGACTTTTGGTTAAATGAGATGTGAATTCTAATAAGACTTTTTCGATGTTTACCTCTATTATTGAGACTATGTAGCTCAATTCCCTCTATAAATGAGACACATTAAACAGATTGGGACAGGTTGTGACACGTTTTGACACGTTTGTTTACAAACATTTGAATGTCTTTCGCAGATGCTTTGTTTGTCAATACTGTCTCAGGTTTTGACCTAAAAACAATACGCATTTTTATTTATATATATTCATTTATATTTCCACCTCTAAAAATGGAATAACGGCACATTTCGACCTCCGTAGGTAGGTGCCTTTATAAATGAGACAATTAAAATTTTAAACCTTTCTAATTGGAAAACTGGATCAATGGAAAACCTCAAAAATTGGTACATAATTCTTGGTCCCTTAAGGTCCCAATTAACCAGGTTTCACTGTAAGTAAATCTTTTTTTCAAATCATTTCTCCTTTTTTTGTAAGCACAAAATTTAAAAGTTCTGCAAAAAAATGTCTTGGAATCAAATCAGGTTTAGACAAAAATAAAGTTTGTTTATTTAAAATTAATTATAACTTTTACCTAAACTCTGTCAGAAGTTTGTGCTTTTGTACCAGAGATGTAGTCATCAGCAAAAATTACACAAAAAACAATTTAATTTTAATTTTCTATGAGCGAACCAAATACGTAACTGAGATTTCAGAACTTTTGAATCGCTCGGTATCTAATTACTTATTACATGATTGGTCTAATGCACAACTTTAATCACAAAAGACAAAGTGTTCTTGAGTAACTTGTAAGGCATTGTAAATATTATAAATTAATAATAATTTAATTGATAGTAATTTAAGTCAAATTGCTTACTAGTTACTCAAAAAAAACTTTTTCGTTTGTGTATATTATATAATTTATAATATTATATAATACGAGTGTATTAAATAATTAGTATACCAAGCGATTCAAAAATCCTAGAATTCCACATAAGCTAATTCTATAAATTCTTATTAATTTACAATTTTAACTTTTTTATTAGACTTTTTTTGAAATCGTTGTGTTTTATTTTATTATTATTTGAATACTTCTAATTAAAATACTATTTGCAAATGAGTTGCCTATATCAAAGTTAATAATCAAAGGTATAGGTACAATAATAATAATAATAATAATAATAATAATAATAATAATAATAATAATAATAATAATAATAATAAATTGAGTGCTATTATAAAAGAAAATAGTGTAATTAAGAATTATAAAGTAAAAATCTATTTTGCTGTAGTAATTTACATTAATATTTGTTTTTGTCTTTAAAATTTCAATCTTTTGTTATAAAACCATTTCGCGCTTAGTCAAGATCGCAAAAAATAAAACACCCATAAAATTAATAATAATTTACTAAATAATATAATAATAAAACAATAAAATATATAAAATAAATTGACGACTAGAATATTAAACCTGACACTTATGGTACAATATCTCTTGAAACTCGACTAGAACAAGCCTTTATCTCTTTTGTCATTGTGCACTGTGACACTCTGTATACACGCAAATTTTCACATGAATAGAAACTTGAAATCGCTTATAGTTAAATATCATCGTGAACATTAGAGTTTTGGTGGGTCAGTAGTGGGCACTGGACGGTTCCCCCAGCCACGAATCGGGACTTGGAGGAAAGTCAGGGTATCCCCTTGGACTGCTGTCGTTGCTGATATCGGTGTCGGCGCCGGGAGGCATTCCATGAGGCATAGGCATTCCAGGATGTGGGGCCTGGCCTAAACTGGCGTACACAGCCAACTGGTCGGGGTAGGGGAATGGTTCGTGTCCATGAGGCGGCGTATGGCCCGGCAGGTAGGACGGGGAAGTGGCGCCGTGGAGGAACGATGGTCGGCCGATGCCGCTATGAGGGGATGAGCCGTCCTGGTCCATACTCATGTTGACCACAGTACCATAACTGTCGTCACTCAAATCTAAATAAAAAATATTTATTTTACAAAAATGTTCCAGATTTGACTGGTGTATATACCATGATGACTGAAACTGTCAAGGTCGACTTTCATTTCGTCCTTGTCGAGGAGTTTGTCATGTCTTGGAGATGATCCTCCTTTCATGGAACGGAAATACTGACTCCAACGTGTCCTTCCAGCGTCTTTTTTCAACCGTTTTTCTTTTGCTCTTCTGGAAATAAAAAATTAAACAATTGTTGTCATTCAAAAATTTTGACAAACCTATTTTGAAACCAAACTTGGACTACTCTCATATCTAGACCTGTGTCTTGACTTAGTTGTTCCCTAACATGTCTTGCAGGTTTTGGACTGTTATTGTAGGCGGTTTTGAGCGTTTCTAGTTGTTTTGCTGTTATCGTTGTCCTCGGCCTTTTATTAGGTTGATCACCATCCAGGCATTCTGCGGCTACAAAATTTTTGGCATTACATTAGAATGTATTTGACGTTTCTTATAACACCAATAAGAACATCAAAAATCAAAAGCTTCTATAAAGGAGTGAAAAGATCTTTAGAATCAATTTTTTTTGTTTAGGTACCTTTGGATTTGGCGGCCTCGTAGTCGGGTTTGCAGACCAACTTTCGGTCCTCCATGAGGTAGAATTCGTCTCCGGTGTTGAGTTGTCTGGCGCACATGACGCAAGCGAAGCACTGCAGGTGGTAGACGTTATCTTGTGCCCTTCGGACGACCTGCGTCGGAGGGATCCCCAGGTCGCATCCAGCACACTTCGTGCCGAACCGTCTGCACCCACAGCACGCCATACATACACAAGCCGCATTGTTACATCTGGACTAGTCTACGCGCGCAGGAAACATATCAAAAGGCTTCTCCGAAAGCAAATTTTTACGTTCGGAAAAGGCTTCAGAAGCTCTGCTTGGACGCCGAGATTGATTACTCGGAGACGTCAGAGATCAGACACTTACTTGAAAAAGTCCTCTTTGCAGAAGAGTTGGCCGTTCCGGGCGAAACATTTGTCGGTTAGTTGGATACGGCAGTCGCTGCATTGAAGGCATTTTGCGTGCCACGTCCGGTCGGCCACTTTCAGGATGAAACGGTCGAGGATGAGTTCGTGGCAGCCACCGCATTTCGGAATCGTTGCTAAGAAAAAAAAAAATAGCAATCTGCAGTCTGTTTACTGTACAATGTGAATGTTCAATTAAGATCATTATTTTTAAAAGAAAAATTTGTTACAAATTGATATAACAAAAAATCTTGAATGCAATACGTTGCAAAATCAATGTCGTTGAAGCTCTTGACGTGTTGGAGATTCACATCGCGTGCTCAAAAGACTCTCTTTTTGCAACTTATTCTATTAATAGCTATTATATTTCTGTTTACGCAGATTACTTAACTATTGAATAAATTTTACTTGTTTATGTCAAAAAATAACAGATTGAGATCGAAAATTGTAACACTCTACAAAGCGCATTTTATGGGAGATAAATTGCTGTCTTAAGATTTTAGTGATCCCCACAGAAAAATTGCGAGAGAGTTATTTCGAAGAATCTTACTGGGTAAGTAATATCGTCAAATATTAAAATTAGGTGTTTCAGGAGAAATAAACGTTGTAGGTAAAACAGCAAGTCGTTGGTAGTCTTAGGCATGTTATTTTTAAAAAATTGCAATGATTATATTAAATAAATTTGATACAAAATATAATTTACTTTATGGTAAAAATAAAAGATATTTTCTAATTTCCAGAATTTGTGGTTTTAGTTTTACTACAGTAAAAATTGTTTTACATATATTCTTTGTTTCTTCATAGTGCAGTGACCAATTAAAAACGGTTAAATTCTATAATATAGGACACTGTAGATTTGTTATTTTAAGATAATTTACTTAAGTTTCTCTGAATGAGGTATTTAACTAAGAAAATATGCTGCACTCTTATTAAACAACATTAACAAATAATATTTTTTTTACCAAAAACTATAGACTTAAGACGGGCGTCCCGTTTTTTTGTTTGGGCTAGAGACAAAGTGACAAAGAGAGACAAAAAGTAAACAGTAAATAGCCAAACTAACTCTTTCAGAAAACTGTAAAATGCTGTCCTATTTTTTAATCTATATCTTGCTCTAAACCCATAAATGACACAAAACAAGTTAAATTTACAATTATTTATTAAAACACGTAACATAGCCTTAACTGACGCATTTGGTTTTTTGGTGATACATTTGTAAGACTTTGGAAATGGGGTTGACGGTATTTTAGTATAAATCTATTTACGTATTATTAAAAAAATAGTTGCCAAACTTTAAGTTTAATTTGGGAATATTTCAAACTTATTTATCTTTTATTTATAAAACTTTTATGAAAGTAAAAAATGCACCAGCCCCATGAGAAAAGTGTTGGCTTTTATATGCAACCAAGTTTAGTTAATTTGGTTTTAGAAAACTCAAATGGTATGTGATTTAAATACGCTCATTTTTCCCAAAAGCGGTAACATAGTTAAACGCCAGTCTTAAAACTAGGTTTCTGTGTTACTTTTTTATTATTATAAATTTAAATTTTGTAGCAACACATTTAGCAATGTTTCAAAGCAATAAACCTGGTTTAGAAATTTTAGTAACACATATCTTTTTTGGAAGTTTTTATCTCAACTCAGAATGCCCTAAAAACAATTTCCCTCTTTTTTAAAATTTCTGACCGTCTAGTGACGCTCTAGCTGATGATATACGCATGAGACGTGGCTTGCTATAGAGGACGAAATCAGAAAGGGCTCAAGTTTAAATTAGCTTATTATGTAAAGTCATTACAATGCACAAATTGTAAGTACAATGCAATATAATAAATTATTAGTCGCATCAAAAAAGTTTTAATTCAATTTTTTTTTGCTATTTGAATGTCTTATTACTTTCGGAGTTACTTTGTACTAATGCGTGTTTTTATTTTGTTTTAAATCATGGTTTACAAATCCGATAGACTGAAGCAAATTTGTTTTTTTTTTTTTTCATAAATTTTAACAAAACTTGACCTAAACTAAAGTTGAGCATTATTTAAAAAAAGTTGTGATATTAAAATTATAAATTTAAACTATTTAAATCATAAACGCTATAATAATCATAAAGTTAAGACATAAGTGCCGATATAGACAAAAACTAACTTATTCTAGAATATTATTTTAAATCGTTAAAATTAAATTGCAAATTACTGGAACCGGTAGAATTATTAAATTTTTTCTGCGACAAAATTTGAATCTGACTTTAGTTATTTCAGATACATCACAATGCCATTTTATACTTTGTAAGTACATTACTTCTTGCCGCAATATTAATTTCTACAAATTGTGGGAAACTTTTACGGGGGCATCTATTAGAGCAAGTCAAAAAAAACACGAGTCAGTTCTTCAAAAAATTGACAAAAACGGCTACAAAAACTCAGCGTTTTACCTTTGTGAACTTCTCCCAGTTCCCACAAACACTTGAAAACAACAAAACAGTCATTAAGCCAGGTGGTAACGCATCACCTAAAAGCCAAAGTTTTTAGATTATCTTTTGACATAACCTAACGGCTATTGTTGGCCGGAACCAACGGCTTAACGTTTTCTTTAAAAGACTATTAAAAAAAACATAAAGATACTTTTGTTTTTTTTTCTAAAAATGTTTTTAAATGTTTTTGCTTTTTTTGCAACAAGTGTCGACTCTTTTTACGTTTTCCGGTTTCAACTGACGCGTGCATTTTTTATCAAATTTGAGGTACCTTAGGAACAAGCAACAACAACACAAAAGTTTCTTCATATTTTTTGATGGAAACGATCAGGAAAAAACTCAGAAGAACAAAAAAGTCTTTATACGTCATGTCCGTCCAGTGAAAACATAAGCTTTAGGAGCAAACAAGCAAAAATCGATAGCTTACACCGTGTATATTTGGTTGCCTACAGTTATCTTGTCTCGATTGGACAATGAGAAATAGGTATAATTAATAATATTAAAATGCTTGTAAATCAATTGTTTTGAAGAATTATTTATTTTTACAAAAAAGTAAGCTTGTATATGCTTGTACAGAGTGTAAAATTAAAGCAATCCTAGTTTAAAGCCTTGCAAAAAATCGTATCAGAAATAAGAAAAAAGATGTTAAAAAAATCAACGACTTTTGCTTATAAATATATAGAGGTTTGAAGATGCAGACTTTGTACATATCTAGATATCTTCAAATAAAAATTATAGTGTTGGCGTTTATTTTTCCGATTACTATTATATGTATTACAACTTAAAAAAATTGTTTTAACGCGAAGTAAATTATATTAAAATTTTGCAAATTTTACTAAAAAAGAAACGGCAACGAGGCTAGAATATTATTTGTTGTTATGAATACCGCACAGCTATTAATTATTATTATTATAACAATTTAAATAAATTATGGAACAGTGCAAAACACAGTTTGCTAGTCGTCTTATTAAACAAAATTAAAAGATAAATAAATACCTTGTAAAAAATAATTTAAAAAATTTTACTTACTTAAAGAGCTACTACAATTCTTCAAATTCAAAATGCTTTCATTTTGAAACACTATGTATGAAGAGGATTTAAATTTTTTTATCAATTTTTCCGGTTATATAATTTATAAGCCGGTTAGGTTCGTGCTAATACACCAGAAATCTTACATAATTTCCCTAGGGAAGCTTTGCGTGTCAGTACAAAATGGAGTATCTACGTTTTATTTTAGAAGTATTTTACATTTAATAGACATACCTATTATATTTTCTGCCGTTTTAAACTAAACTAAAAAAGTGTTAGCTAGCTATTAAAGATTAGAGAAAAATAAGTCTAATTTTACGTACAAATTTTTTATTTACTAAAACGACTTGTTAAACGAGGATAGAAAAAAATAATAGTAATTTGTTTGAAAGGCAAAAAAAATATACTTTTTAAGCCGAATCTGTAACAGTTTTTAACACAGGCTAACGCAGTGAGTCTTGTAAAAAACGCTATTTTTTTCAAACGTACAATTTACGACAATAACAAAATGCTATTTTTGCTGTCAACAATTTTTAATGGTAGAAAATCAGGCTGAGAAGAAAAAACTTCTAATAAGACTAGGCTGTAGTTTTTTAAACTATAAAAGATAAAAATTGTAGTTATAAAAGTAAATGCCAAAAAATTAAAAAAAATTTTTTTTGGCAGTGCCGCATTTTCAAAGTGGTAAATGATTGATGTCAATATTATCAAAACAATTTTTTTTAAGATTTTTATTTTTCGATATGTTTTCAGAAATCTATTAAAATATTTTTTTAAATAAAATTAAACATTTATAACCGGTTTATTGATTTAAGTCTGATTTAGGCACTAAATATAAGCTAGTAGCCAAAAATATTCAATTTTGGATAAAGAATGGTTTTCTTCGTAATTCTCTTTAATAAAAATTAACTTGAGCTTAATTAATACACTTGTGGCTACATACTACTGAATTTGCGTCATTATTCAAAATTTTGGATTCTTGGAAACGTGTATTTATTATATTTTTTTATGATATAAATTTATTTGTTCGTGGCTTCTACTATGTATAATTCTGCTACAAGAAGTTATGAGTTGGCTATTTTTATCTTGTAGAGTTGTTTTTTCGCAAATTGTTTCATAAATACTCTTTATTTAATTTTTTTTTTTTTTGAAAAGATTTGAAGAAACCTTTTGCACACAGAATAAACAAAAAATAGACATTTTAAAATATAGACAAAGTACTTTTATACATGTTGACCCAAAAAGATTCTACTATAATGCAACCTGAAATTCTTAAAGTCAAAATAAAATTATTTTATCAATTAAGACTTGATTTTTTATTCGGAGGTTAACTTAAAATAAAATTTAGTTGTTATAGAAACACTAATAAATTTTATTTAATTATAACAACAGACCAGAGATGATCTATAACTTGACATTGAAAAACCGCGTGAAACAAAAAAACAACATAAAAAACAGAGAATCGACTTGATATATATGTGAGTGTAACACTGCGTTGTTTGCTTTTTTTTATTTTGGATTTAAAACTGAGGCCTCTGGTCTATATGAAAATCATACACAAGCTAAAAAAATATCTTTTATAAATTTTTTGAAATGTATTTAGTGCAATAGTCTTAGATTTTTTTTAAATAATACCAAACATTCAAAGATTGGTTCATTGGTTTAAGTTTAAGAGGCTTTGTATAAATGTTTCTAAACTTATTTTTTATATGTTATAGTTACAAATTAAATTTAAAAAAAAAAAGTAGAAAAATATTTTCTAGAACCGAAAGTCTTAGAAAATTTAGATTTAGTAACGAAAAAGAAAAAAATCTACTTAATAAAATTTTATCTTCAACGATTTTTTTTAAATTAGTCAATTTTGATTTTTTTAAAATATTTTGGCGTCGTTCACTTGCTTGCACACACTTGTTATCACTGAAAAAATTCTTCATTTTTCTGATTTCAACTTACACAAGAGCACTTGGGGAATATCATCAAGCGAGATCGGTGGCACCCTAAACATTTCAATATCAAGTCCGACCCTGTCGTCGTTACACTGACTGATCATTTCGGTAGAAAATTCGCGTGAAAAAAAATATTCACTGGTCCCAATAGTCCCGTCAACGACCGTCGACCGACTGCCTCTAAAATTCGAAAATGCGCCGTCGCAACATCTCTTTTATCGACCCTTCAACCGCCCACCCATCGATGACACGTCCTAGATTTGTGTAAAGCGTGCTTTATTAAAGCGACGATCCCTTGTTTTTCGGAGCGATGCAGCCATTGGCCGAATAGCGACGGCAGCGTCGCGACGCTCCACCTTCTCTAAAACGCCCTCTCCGAAAAGTATTTTTCTTTCGTTTATTGCCCGGGGACCAAATGAAGTCTTTTATGGACGGCGAAGACATAAAATTTTACCGACGAAAATAAAGACGTACTTTTTACGTTTGGCGGCGGCATTAATTCGGCTCGAGAAAGCACACAAAAGGCACAAATCCGACCCAAGAAACGTTCTTATAACAAATTATGAGCCTCAAGAATTTATCGACGGGATTATTTCATTTCGACACTAGGGTTTAATTAAATCAACCAAAGCTTTTTTATTCTATTTGTGGAATTTATTAGCCCACATTTACACAACTAAAGATTTTATTTCATAAGGGGTGTCTCGACTAAAGTAAGTCATCTCACAATCATCGAAAATAATTCTCATAACCCGGAATACAGCACTCTAGTGTCTCTACATCAAAATATTTATGTTTTGGTTTTGCCTACAACTTACCGTTCTAGGACGGTAAGTAAATTTATTCAAAACTAATTACAAGTAACTTTTTTTGTTGTACCTAATTAAACATTATTTCATTGTTTAACACATCTATTTTCAAAAATTTTTACTTTTTGCTAACACAAACTTGTCGGTAAGCCTTTCGTCTAGTTGTTGCTAACGAAAACTTGACGGTAAGCTTTATTTACTGTCCGAGGGTGTTATTGGTATTAGAACGAAAAAAACAGTTTTTTAAAAAAATGCCAACGTTTCGACAAGTGGAGTTGTTTAGACTGTTTGTTTTCTTCTCAAGGCTGTAATTTATTCAACCAACTACAGCCCTGAAGAAGACAAACAGAAGTCTAAACAACTCCAGTTGTCGAAACGTTGCCAGATTTTTTAAAAAACTGTTTTTTTCGTCCTAATACAAAATAACATCCTCGAAATTAAATTAATAGAATGGACAAGAACAACCATGACATTTATTTACTGTTCTAGAACGGTAAGTTGTAGGTATCCTAGTAGAAACATTAACTACTGAGTGTAAAAAAACATGGCGACTAATCCGTTGTTGCTTAACAGTTGTTAGAACTGAGTTTTTCATTTTTGACTTTTTATAAATGGCAGAATACAGTTGAAACCATTCAAGAAACTGTTGTGATTGCTATAACTCAAAAAATCAGGTTTTTGAAAGTATCTCTGAAAACACTTGTTTAAACATTTCAATGTCGGTTAAAAGACTTTTATTATCAGTTTGAATTTTTTTTTAAATTTTTTAAGGTTTATGATGATTTGTTATTTTAACTTGTAAACTAAAAGAAATAGATTTCAATCATTTTTCTCGTGCTCTTTGCATCCTAATTGACAATGTATCAACAATTTGGCACACTTATTCTAAGACAAACTGTATGTACAATATCTAAATTGTAAAATTATAACAAAATATATTAATAGCTTTAAGAAGAATTTAATTTAATAAAACGTCTTTATGCTTAAGTCGATTTTTCTGCGATTTCGTCTTTACTGTATTAAAATTCTTTCATAAAATTGACATTATAGCATTAAATTTTGTTTCTAAAATTAGTGCCCAGACTTTTAATAGATATTCATAACTGTTTGTTTCATGAAAATGATCTGCTAATGTAATTTCGTACTGTTAAGACCTACAAGCAGAAAGTAGAGTAATCATGTGGCGGATTTTTGACGGATTTTTAAAGATCTCACAATATCAGGGTTTACAATATTAAATGTTCTGTTAGTTTTTTAAAAAGTATACCATACTTTATCGGTTAAAAAAAGGCGAAGTTGAGTGAAAAATCTGGTATTTCTTTGTCATTTATTATTGAGAGTCTTCCATTATTATATCCAGTAGTATATTTTTGAAAAGTATCAATAGAAATTTGAGTTATTAAATAGACACTTGTAAAACGGTTTCTCATGTCCTGGTGTCCTCCACCGAATATTCATCCTTATCACTACATTATTTTACAAAAGATTTTCTTGATTTTTAAAATAAAATTATTTGTTGTAATAGTAGGAGATTAGGCTGATATGGTAACACAGAGTCACTACTTTATCATTATCAGAGATTTTGTGCTACTCTATTTTTTTATCAAATTTTTGAAGAGAGTGAGTTGAGATGAAGAGAAAACTGGTAATAGTAACAACATACTATTACAACTAACCACTTGGGGATAGAAAGTAAATTTACAGCAAACATTTGTGCTATTTTATTTAAAACAATTGTAATTGTCGTTAAAACTATCTTTACCAAATAATTTTACAACAATTTTTAATAGTTTTGTTTAATTTTCTAATAACTGTTGTGCGCTGGCAAAATAGACTCAAACGAGAAGCCTAAAGGCCAGAAGAACTCTGATCCTTCACTCTCTAACTCAAATCCAGAATGATTTGTTGTAGTGCAAAAAGACCAAAATAATAGTAATACTAGTCACATCATCATCACCTGAGACTTTCTACTAAATTTTTTTATGAACGATTGGGGAGAGTGAGTTGAGATGATGAGAAAATAGTAGTAGCTATATCCTATTGCGACAAACCTTTTCTTGCAGATTGTGACCATCAAAACAAAGCTTGAACAAAAAATTCTCGTTTTAAAGCTTTTTCTACCAAATGTTTTTGCTACTATTTTTAAATTGTCTTACTGGAACAACAACTTTTTTTTGATGAGATGTATTACTAGCAAAATTTTTGACCATTATTTCTGATACACACTGTGTATTAACAGAAGAGCAACAAAAGTTATCCAAAAATGCTAAAATTTATCCAATTTTTTTGTTAACTTAATTGGTTAAATCCAAAAATAAAGAATTATATGTTTTATATGTGGTAAATACCAATGTTAAATTCGTAATACATATTTAGACGGTTTTGGGTAAAAAAAAATATTTTTAAAGCAATATGCAGGGCCAATCTTAGCTAATTTTGCGGTACAAGCGGTAGTCAATTTTACATCTCTTGTCCAATGAAAAAAATTGCAAAAAATTTTGAAAAACAACCAGAAGAAAAAGAAGAAATTAGAAAGACTTCTTGTTGGAAATAACAAGAAACACGCTTAAAAATATACCGGGTGTAAACGAAATTAGGCTCACCCCATTTTTTAATAGTATTTTTTAAAATAGAAAAACGAAACTTAGGAAACTTATTATGTTAGAAAATCTCTATTAATTGAATAAAAAATAAACTTTTTATTACTTCCGGTTTTACCGGAAACGACCGTAACTTTGGATTTTTAAATAGAACACTATACATATTTTTGTATTTTTGGAATCTACATTAAATTCTGAGTGTAATAGACTACTTTTTATAACTTTTTTTTGTAATTTTTGTTTTTTTATCTAGAAAGCTGTGATGGTTAAAAAATAGTTTTAAATAATGTAAGCAACCATTAAAAAATAAAAGCTGTATTATAAATGCTCTAGATTAGAAAATACAAGACTTTTAATTAAATGAAATTAGTTTTTCCGGCTTAACTATTTTTTTTCAAATGGAACAATAGTGGCTCATCCGACTCTTTAAATTCATTTTTTTTTGTGAATTTAAAGATACCAAAATTTAAAAAATCCATTCACCACTTTTTGTAATATTTACAAAAACAATTTAGAGAAAAACTCCGAAAATGTTTACTGAAAGAAAATTTAAGCAAGCTGTGCACTAACGTCAAAATTTGACTAAAGTAACAGTTTAAGCTTAACGGCCGTATTTTTCATTTTGTTGTCTGTGTAAACATATTCTCAAAATGCCAGTGTATTCAAAAAATGAAAGAGTTGATATGCTGCTTGTTTATGGAGAGTGTAGGAAAAATTCTGTTCAAGCAGCAATGGTTTATCGAAATCGGTATCCCAACAGACGTCACCCATCACGTCATTATTTTAGCAACCTTGTGAAAAAATTTAGAGAAGGGCCTGATTACGTTGAAGAAAATTTTATTGTCGATGAAGACACAGAGATTGCTGTTTTAGCGTGGGTAAATATGCACCCAACTAAATCTTTGCGAGAAATTGCCACGGACTGCGATATAAGTCATCAGTCAGTATGAAAGATTTTAAAAAAACATAGATACCGTTCTTTTAAATACAGTTTACACCAACATCTCCATGAAAACGATGATGAAAGACAATTGAATTACTGTAACTTTTTTTTGGAGCAAATGAGTGAAGATCCGTTGTTTCCTAGTTGCATCTTTTATACTGATGAGAGTCGTTTCACTAATAATGGCGTTTTTAACAGAAATAATACACGTTACTGGGCTCAAAGAAATCCCCATCTTTTAAGAGAAAATAATTTTCAAGAGCGTTTTGGTTTTAATGTTTGGATGGGTATTGTTGGACAACGACTTATTGGACCCATTATTTTTGATGGACATCTGACTGGACAAAGATATTTAGAGTTACTCCAAAACGAAATAGAAGAATTTATAGACGACTTACCAGTAAATGTGTTTGGAAGATTATATTATCAGCAAGATGGAGCACCATCTCACAATTATAGACCAGTCGTTGAATATGTGAACCACAATTTTGAAAATAGTTGGATTGGTACTAATGGCCCTGTTAGGTGGCCCGCTAGATCTCCTGACCTAACCCCGCTAGATTTTTTTTGTGGGGTCATATTAAAAATGAAGTATACAGAATTCCTGTTTAAGATCGTCAAGATCTAGAAGCCAGATTGAGACTCAGTATTGCACAAATTACTGCTGAACAATTGCAAAACGTTATCACAGAAACTATAAATCGCGTTCAAAAATGTCAGCAAGAAAACGGAGGACATTTCGAACATTTGCTGTAACAATAAAATTTTCATCGAAAACTTTTTCTAATTCCATATTTCATTAATCTAATAATAATAGCACCAATGTGTATTATAAAATTTCTTTTCACAATAAATGAGTTACGACGTATTAAACCATTACGTCGGTTACATTTTCTATTTTTTTTTAAATTGTTTTTGTAAATATTACAAAAAGTGGTAAATGGATTTTTTAAATTTTGGTATCTTTAAATTCACAAAAAAAATGTATTTAAAGAGTCGGATGAGCCACTGTCGTTCCATTTGAAAAAAAAATAGTTAAGCCGGAAAAACTAATTTCATTTAATTAAAAGTCTTGTATTTTCTAATCTAGAGCATTTATAATACAGCTTTTATTTTTTAATGGTTGCTTACATTATTTAAAACTATTTTTTAAACATCACAGCTTACTAGATAAAAAAACAAAAACTACAAAAAAAATAAATTTATTTTTCGAAAAGTTATAAAAAGTAGTCTATTACACTCAGAATTTAATGTAGATTCCAAAAATACAAAAATATGTATAGTGTTTTATTTAAAAATCCAAAGTTACGGTCGTTTCCGGTAAAACCGGAAGTGATAAAAAGTTTATTTTTTATTCAATTAATGGAGATTTTCTAACATAATAGGTTTCCTAAGTTTCGTTTTTCTATTTTAAAAAATACTATTAAAAAATGGGGTGAGCCTAATTTCGTTTACACCCGGTATATATATTTTTTTTGAGAAATTCGAAGGTTTATACATAAGTTGTTCTCGACAAAAATATTCTAGAAGTAAAAAAAAAATTGTTAGGTTTCCAAGATTTGAAAAAACGAGTAATAAGAAAAAAAGTTAAAGAAAAAATTTTGGAAATTTAGCACCTGAAAAATTACGATATTTGTACTGTCTCAAGATTTTATTATTTTAAAACTTTTAATTATTTTTTTTTATTCTTTATAATAAAATATTTTTTTTAGCCGCAAAAAAACTCTTTAAGAGACTCTGAGGTGAAGCCAATAGGGCATATGTCTAAATCTGTTTTGTTACTACTGCATTAGATTTATTATTGTAAAATTTAACATTACTAAATTAAATTTTGATTTGATATTTTGTTTATAATTATGTAGTGTGAATTTTGATGAGATGTATTACTGGTTAAATTTTTGACCATCATTTCTAATACACCTAATATTTAAATGAAAAGTGTTTTAAAGTTGTAGCTGCTTTTGTTTAATGTCTGTACAACTTGCTATTTGAAAAAATATTTGAGCTTTGGTTGTCTCCAGGAAGATTTCATCCGGTCTGTTTTGCAATATACAGAATGTTATTTGTACTTACTTTATTATTGATTTTAATGTTTTATTAATTTGTTTATTTCTTGATGCATGTAATGTAAATTTTGTTTTGTTTGTGTTATTTTATTTATCTGATTTTTTAAAACTGTATAAATAAATGTCACTTTATTATTGTTTCTATGACAACAATCTGATAAATTTTTTTATCATACGAACAATTTAGAGACAAACAAATATTTATATGTACATGAATATGTATATATTCTTTTTTGCGTTATTGTAGTTTTATTATACTCTTTTATTTTAAACACTCATGCAGTTACATTTTAACAAGGTTCAGCGTCATCTTGTCAAAAACAACGTAGAGCTTTTTATCTTCTTGAAGACGATTAGGAGTTTTGGCTAATTTTTATATAAATTTTTTTATAAGCCTGGTGCTTACGTTTTTTAAAATTTTTATAACATTCTTTATACATAAATTACTATTATTATTTACGAGTATTACTGATTAAACTAGTTTGTTTGAGTTTGGCAAATAAAGCTTTACAGAATAGAATAAAATAAATTACTTTTTTCTACAAAACTGTCAAAAGTGGAGTTTTTAATTGTCATTTTTGATGTTAAAAGTGTCATCAATAGTAAGTTACGTATAGTTAAGTAAGTTACTGTTAAAAGTAATTTAAAGTTTATTTAAATTTTGTTTTGAAAATTAATAAAACGTTTTAACGAACACATAAACAACTTTTTATTTTAAATAAGTACAAACCAACATTTTAACTAGTTATTAGTATTGACATTTATAGTAAAATGAGAACAGTTTGAAATTGTAATTCCCTGTGGAGCCATCATACTTAACCTGGTTTTACTGTCAACATGTGTGACGCATCTATTTTCTGTAGAAATACTACTGTAGTACTACTGGTGGTCTTGTTAGTAGTTGCAGCAGTAGAAAGTATTTGGCACGCAATTTCCTTCTTCTGTTCCAGTAAAATTTCAATGTAACCTTCAGCTACTGTCGAAGATTTCCATTCTCCATGTCTTTTGATGGTAGTAAGATTTGCACCAGAATCTGCTAACAATGTCGCCGACGAAAACAGTGTCCGGTGTAGGGTTGATGATTTGCTAGATTTAAGAACTCTGCAATGTCGGCAGGCATTTTACCAAACATGTTAATTCCAACGGGATTCTTCACACATTTATTCTTCATATATTAAAGAAAAAGTTGTTTATGGTCAGCGTTGGGTGGCCGGAGTGCCATATACTTTCTAAAAAAGTTTAAATAGAATTCACCAACAACATTGAAAGTCCGAGGCACTTTCGTTTAGATATCTGGTATGGTCACAACAACCGAAGTGCCCAAATCTTCGATATTGTCGATGGTCATCTGACACAATTCCTCCCGGCGACACGCCCCGAAGACACCCACTATTGCTGCGACTTTCATCATCAGATACTTTTCTCTGTGAGAAATTTGTCGATATGCGTCTTTGTCAAAACTTTTGACTTTTTTGCTTGAGATCTTTCACCCTTACGTTTTAAAAAAGCAATAAGTTTATAATGTTTGCTTATATCTTGATTTTGCTTTATTTTTAACATAGTGTTAATCGTGGAATAATTTGCCCACAGCGTTGACGATTTCTATATCTTGGCTTTTTCCTCAAAATGTGCCAGTAAAACACTTTCGTTACATTTTCCAGGGACCATTTTAATGTTGCATAATTCCGAAAAGCGTCTATAAGCGATTTCGTACTGTTCTTTTGATTTCGCTAGCAATAATTCCAATGTTGCTCGTCTGGCGGCTTCTTCGATTTCAGCAGAAATGGATTCGTTACACTTATTATCGAGATTATTCATTATACTTATAATATTATCAGAAAATGCTATCAATATTTTTGCGTTTTTTTTTATAACTAACAATAGCATTGGTTGCTACGAAAATGTTGGTTTATAAACATTGCGATCTGTGTGGTATTATTTTATGATTTCTTATTTATATTGAGTTTAAAATTTTTCCGATTGTTTTGTAGAAAAAATAGTGGATGATATACGTGTTAAAAGTGATTTTATTCATAAATAACTATTTTCTACTTTACGTCGGTAAAAGAGTCCGATTTGGGTGCGGTAATAGCCATTACCGCACCCAAATTGCGTGCGGTAACAGCTAGTGCAATTTAGTGTTTTCAGATTGGTAACACCGTGTAACACGTTATCGCTGAAATGAAACGTTATGTTTCTGTCGGTGTTGAGATTACAGTAATTATATTCGAATAAATTTTGTTGCACTTGATGACCAGCAGTATTCCACAACAAAGTGTTTTTGTGTGTGCGTGTCGCAATTAATCTATAAAATATTCGAAAGTGGGGCGGAACAAGCGGCGGTGGACATGCAACAAACTTCAGCTTTTGAGGTTAGAACAGCGTTAAAGTGAAACTTGAAACTAAAATAAAGTTTTGAGTCTTTATTTTGACGATTTACAAGATCCATAGCATTCGATAATTTACAAGTTATTTGCTAGATCAGTGTATAAATCTGCTTGACTCAAATAACGATGAAATGAAAGGAGTCGCTGAGAACCGCAAATGGAGTGGGAATTTAGAGATAAATGGAGATTTTCCTTACTGTGTTAATGCCAATTAGATTATTCAATCAATAACCGCTACGGTAGATAAAAATAAACCATTTGTGAGTTACTTACACAGAACTTTAGACAAATTTGAAAACATTTCAAAGTTCAATGACTTCATTGACACTTTAGTGACATTTTTATTACCAACTGTCTCGTATTAACGCAAAAGTCCCTAAAGATTAAATAATTAACTTTTTTACTTAAAAATTACGTAAAACACGTAAAGTAGAAAAAATAGCATAAAGAACTTGTTTTTCAAAGTCATTGTGGCACTCATTCTTTATAAAAACTCGCGCTCGCGCTCGTTTTATAAACTTGAATTCGTGCCACAAAGTTGACTTTTCAAAACGCGTTCTTTAATATACTAATTTTGTGCATTTTAACAGTTGTTCATTGTGATTTCAATATTGCGGACGGAAAGTATCTCTTTACCGGACCAGCCCTGTAAAATTCTATTTATTGATTTTAATAAGTTATTTTTTATTTTATTTATTCTAAAATTGACAACAATTGCAATAATTGTAACAACCTATTTTTCTAGGTGATACATTCTTATTTGTTACAATGTGTTGGATTCCTACATAACTAGACATTTTATTTTAGTTTATCAAACTTTTTATTTTTTTAATTTAAGACATTTATTAAAATCTACATTTAAATTTTGCATGTTGGTTTCACTACTCTATTATATAAGGTGTGTCGAAAAAATATAAGTTAAGTTAAAAAGGGCGTGTTTAATAATAATTATTGCTTGGAAAGTTTAAATTGTCACAAATAAAACAATTCCAGCCACGCAAACTCTTTTTCTCAATTACGACTTAATCACATATGATAATTAAATTCAAGCTGTGCACTTGTGGCGACCACCTATCTACACAATTAATTAATTAATTGTTTTATATAAGAGCGATTTACCTTGACTGTCTAACATCTTAATACACTTGTCTCTAATAGTAGTTAAGTATTTCATTGATTTATATTGAAAAGCGGGTCAATTTAAATGGAGCATAGAAATAAATAAAGTAAGATCATAGCCGATTATATCGCCCGATAAAAGGCTTTAGTGAATGAAACCTGCCGCCCCATAAAAGTCATTCTCGTCGTTCCACACACAACTGGCGTTCATGTCATTGCCGGGGGTGCTAATGCTCAAATGGAACAGAAAAACGCACCATCTGTTGACAATCCAGCCGGGAAAATATCGCCGCTACTTTTTGCATATAACTCGATTTGGCTCTCTAATGGAATTGGTTATTATGCGAAACGGAGCTCGGTTAAAATACTTTGTGTGGTTTCAATATTTAATTAATTTCGTATCAAGTAATTGTGCGCTTTTTCCGTTTACTTGTGCTTTTACATATTTAAGGTGGCGAGAATATCAGACGGGGAAATCTTCTCGGAAAAGTGCTGAATTATTAAAAAGAACGCGGCTAATCTGGCCAAAAGTCGGAGGAGATGCTTTTTCAAACACGGAATAATGCAGTTAGCGAGTTTAGTTTGCTCGAGCGAGCTTTGAGCTTTGATAAAAAGGAACGACGACTTCATTCCGAACGAAATTAAAAATTTACGGACGATGGGGAAAGGAATAATTAGCTGTGGCGGATCTTTTGCGGAATATATTCAAAAAATAAAGAATTTTTCTTATTTTGAATTATAAGAAAATTTTATGCACATACGTAGCGTGGACTCAAATTTGTAAAAGAGCTTTAAGTACTACAGCATGTTGTTGAGAACAATGTGAAAAAATTTCTAAAATAATTATATTATTTACATATACTCGTATTTCTAAATTACATTTACGATATACCTAAGCAACGTTAAGAACTAGAATTCAGTACACTAAATAAAGAAAAACCAACTGATGTAACCTAATGTATTCTGCAATTGTTTCAGAACAGTATATTATGTAACAATTTAAATGGCCAGCCGACTTTTATTGCGAAAAAAAATGTTTTAAATTTTTTGCTTAGAATAATAATCCTAAACAAACTCGAAACTTATTTCCACGATATACTGTTTTAAATATTTTTATACATGACTGGACAAATAATTTAGTTTTCAGGATGCTGCATAACACGACTACTATCACTTATCCTGCTGGAAATATAAAGATAAATTTTATGGAAGCATCTTTTCTTTCTCGAAGTGGGGTGATTTTTATATAAATAATGACAATAAAAATCAGTGTCAAATTCACAAGTTTAAAATTAAAATTCTATTACAACAGTGGCTAAGCACTTTAGGAAGCTAAAGTTCTAATAATAGTGCCTGAATTGTAATGTGAAAAGGAAAATTATATAAAAGAGTTAAAATTGTTGAAAAAACTTACTAAACTTTTGTCAAAAACAAATAATAAAATGTATAAATAAGTAGATTGTTAATATAAACAAATTTTTGCTAATGACAAATTGACAAAAGAAAGATAAATTTTAGTTGTCTAAATAAGCTTGACATCATTTGACATTTGATTTAAAAATAATTAACAAATTATAAATTCTGATAAAGATAGTAATAAGTACAGTTACAGGAGTAAAACATGTCACCCGGTAGTTTAATCTATTTCAAAAAAACTGATCTGAAATCAAAAAACATATTTTTGGCTTTTACTCAAAAAATTTTACTTGATATAGACGGAATGTTTCAGAAATGAATACAAAAATTTTAACCAGTAATAGATCTCACCAGAACAAAAACTTTTCTATATACCACTTTTGCAACAGATGCTAAAAATTTTGAATTTGTTCTCTTCATAAAATTACGATACGTCTATAATCACTTATGGGCTGATTTTAAGTTGAGATAATATCGGCAGTATCTTCGTTTCTAAACAACATTTAAATAATTCGAGGTTGTGATTGGTTGTTGCCATGAAAATGTATTAAAATTTGCGATACTACCGGTATTATCTTAACTTGAAATCAGCCCATAAGTTATCATTATAACATAGCTTAGTTACCAATATAATAATACATATATCAGTGGCACGTATGGTAGTTTGCACTAAATTTTTATAGTTATTTATTGTATAAGTGTTTTAGACAGCATTTTATCCACGCAAGAATATTTCAGCGCGAGACGCAGTCGAGTGTTTAATATTCTTAAGTAGATAAAACGCGACTAAAACACGAATCCAATATAACGTTTTATCCTCAATTACAGCGATGATTTAAAATTGGAATCGCCAAAATTTCATCTCATGTCATCAAAAAATAATTTAACATTACACACTGACAGCGGATGTCACATCAAAATCATTGAAATTAACTAAAAAACATGAGAAGTGTTGAATCATTGCTATTTATTTTCGATTGTTTATCGACTCCATTTGTACAAAACGCTGTGCAAGTTGGTGAAAATAGAAGAAAGTGATAGGTACTGTTTCTGAGACAATTCTTGAGGACGCTGAAGAGGCGACTTGCTAGTTATTGCCTGCGAAGTCCAGGAAACATTATAAAAAAATATTTTCAGAATTTAATGAATGGAAAGAAGAACGGGGGGTAATGACAATAAAAGAGGAAGTTCTGCTATTGTATTTCTTAAATTTGAAGACGAGGTATACAATTTCATCCAATGTGGTCGAAGTACTCCATGCTGAAGGCCGCTCATGTAAGCTCATGGCCTATCTAAAGAATCAGTCAAGAGGATACAGACCGAAGAAAGCTGCAGTATTAGAAAAAAGAGTTTTTAACAAGAGCTTGCCTTAAAAAATATTTGATTATTAAGGTAATCTCTGGCATTACATAATAGGGGTGTCTGATGGCTGTCGATGCTGTGAGCTGACAAATTTAAAAATCAGTAATGTAGAAGACAGAGGCGCATACCTGATGGTTTCGATACCAGATACCAAGACGGGCGTTTCACGAAAATTTACAATTATAGAAAAAGGGTTCTCTATTAACACTGTGAAGAAGTGTAGGAAATACATATCCTTACGTCCAAAGAAGGTATCCATTAAGAGATTTTTTTTACCATACGCTTATCAAAAATGTACATCGCAATCTGTTGAAATTAACACTTTATCGAAAGTTTTTTCTAAAGTTGCTTCGTTTTTGAATCTGGCAAACGCAGAAGCTTATACCGGCCATTGTATGAGACGCACTTCAACAACTTTACTTGTCAACAGAGGTGCTAATCTTACAACAATTAAACGACATGGTGGATGGAGAAACTCCGCCATAGCAAAAATTTTTATCGAAGATTCTGTATCTAATAAGCTTGATAACGCAAAGAAAATCCAAGGTTCTCCTGGTACCAGTCGTTCCTTACTAGAGGAGACGTCTATTGTTCCTACAACTACTATTCGTTATGGAACCGATAACAACTTCAAGCTTCTTATTAATAGAAACGAAGTGAAATATGATAAAACAAAAAACAAAATGTCTATTAATGTAAATGTTAATGTCAATTTTAATAATAAATAGAATGCGATTGATTTAAGATTGTATTTTTTTTATTATTCTCTAGTGGAATAAAGTGATTTCATTATTCCACTAGTAGATAAAGTGTTACTTTATACGGTCCGTAAGTGTGAATAAAACTTCAATTATAAAGTAATTGTGGATAAAATAATTTTATCTTAACAACAGTTGAGATTCGGAAAAAAAATTATCTAGACAAAACACTTCTTTAAACGAGATCTACAAGTGGTTAAAATGTTTGTATTCATTTCTGAAACAGCCTGTATATTTCGTAGATAGATTTATAGTAGACACGGAAATATTTGGTCACTGACTTTTTAAGCTTACAATAAACTAAATAATAACTATTGTTAAATCTAATAGGAATGTAATTCACAGTGATGAGGCATTTTGATTTATGGTAGTCTCTTGCAATATCTGTGAGAGGATTACTTTACCTACCGACATCATAAATCAAAATGCCTCATTACTCTGTATTACATTCCTATTAGATTTAACAATGGTTAATATTTAGTTTATTGCGAGTTTCAAAAGTTAGTAGTCAGGTAATCCCGTGTCTATTGTAGAGTTTTACTTTTTAAGCAATAATAATTTTTTAATTATAAAGAGTGACATTTTTTACACACGTAATTGTACCTACAAAACAAATTTTAAAATTGTAAAAATTTTTTGTTGATAATTGGGCTTATGACAAAACCAATGCATGTGCTGGAATTAGCAATGAAGAACAAAGTTGTTTTGGTTTGGAAAAAAATTAAGAACAAATACTATTTATCCTTTATCTCTCTTTTAAACAAAATTTCATTTTCTTCACTCAAAACCATTATGTAATGACCGTTTTATCTGTCATCAGTTCAACAATTTTTGTGAATAGTTGTCAAAAATTTTAATAGTTTATTTTATTGTAAAAATCCGTTTTCATATCACTGTTAATCATCCCTCTCCCCAGACTTGTGTTTATTCCTGTCACAAATAAAAGGAACCCCTATGGATCCATCGAAGTCGATCGGTGTTAATCCGGCATACTAATTGAATTGGATGCACTTGTTTTGCTACATCCAGCGACCCCGATTGATCCATTAACCCCCTCTCTGGTGTTAAAACTGGCCAAGATGTGAGAGTGAGGGTGACATCGCCATAATCCAGTCCATTTAGTAAATGTTCAGGGCAAAATGCTACTTATTTATTCATGAATGCGGTAGCGGGACAGCTTTTAACCCCTCTGAGAATATTAATTAAAAACTTTACAAATAAATTTTAGTTTCTGTTTTACAACAGGTATCGATACAACATTCAGGCATTGTTAAGAGTTAATGGGGCGTTCAAGGAGCGCCTCATGCTGCAGGAAGTTGACATCATACCCACAATCTGATTTCATGCTATTCTCAAAAATATAATGACAATTTAAATTTTTTTCACGAGTGATTAGAAAAGTTGCGATCAATTGAAAGTGATAAAAACGATCAATTGCTTGCGATAGTAGATTTATTAAATATTAAACACACGATTAAATATGAATACGGTTATTTGGGAAAGTTGTCATCATGACTTGAGTTGTTATTTAATAATGACACAATATAACCATTATGGTAAAATCGTGAGGGAAGTTTTATTTTTTTTTGTGTTGTATGTGTTAGCTATGACACGCTACGATGGTCATTGAGGTAACATCGGTTCTATTATTCATTATTGCTGGCTGGCACACTTGAGCTTTCTATTGATTTGGCGACAAAACAGGGGGTCTCAACTGGGTAAAAAAACGTTCAACAATTCTGATTTTTGCGAAGAGATATGATGTATTTTTTCTTACTTTTTTGATTAACATCACAATTTTAACAGTTTGTCTCTGAATCGACTTTAAAAGAGAAGAAACTTTTTATTTTTGATTTACACATGTCAAGAAAATAGCAAATACAAATTTATAAATATTTCATTTTTTAACATTAATAAGGATTTTATTAACTAATAGGTACAATGAAAAGTAAAGCAAAGTCTACACCATAATCCATAACTTAACTTGTGTTTTTTCATTATTAAATATAGTAATTTGTGTATTCGAAGATAATTGCAAGTAAAACCTATTTGCAGCAAGAGCCAATTTAGAGATTTTTGCGAGTTTAGTTTTATTCGAACGCAAGTGTCTTTCACAGCATCTTTAGTAAGAGTGGAAGGTTGATCAGGCTTTGTTTTAGCAACATTATCTTTGTTTAAAAGACAGTTTAAAATCTGATTACATTGTATAAAGAGAAGTCTTCTTATTTTCTGTGCTTTTTGATGGAAATTGTTTTGTGTACATGGCTATCAGTAATTGGAGGTCTTTTCCGTTGAAGCACATCAGTTGTTTGGTCATTTTTAATTACTTCTACTAAATCAGTCACTATCTAATGACATGCTATTGAAATAAAATCGTTACCATATTTTTAATGGTGCATGCCATCAGCTTGACCAGCACTATATGTACATCATAAAACAAGGGTTGTTTCAGTTATCATTAAAAATCAGAATTTTTTTATTGATTTGGCGACAATACAGTGTGTCTCAATTGAGTAAATACATTGAATAATCTCATTACTGTGGGAATGAGATATGTATCATCTCTCGTTATCTCAAACCGAAAACTCGAAAACCATCACAGATGCGCCCACTCGTCATCCCTTCAAGCCCTTCAATTCACGGTCGAGTCGAGTCGTATTCATGACGGGATGATTAGGGACAAAACGTTCCTTGCTTTTCTAATCAAACAAAACCCGCTGACTTTTCACAACAATGGTTTCTCGGACGCACTATGGTCTGATTGAAGCCATGTAATGTCGGCTTACATCCCCGTATTTCATCGGAGCCCTAGAAATTCCACCCCCGACGAATTCAGGCGCGGATTCGGACATATTTCGTCTCATTGTTTTCGTTCATGTCTTGGGATTGATTAAAACGGGGCAAAGGGGGACCACTCGTTCGATAAAAAGCCTACGCATTTATCAATGGGGCAATTAGCCGACTTTGATCTCGTATTCGAAGTACTTGGCTTTACTAAATCTGGATGGATGATCTCCAAGCACGCACCCCATCATCTTGTAACAAAAATGTAACAATGGGCGCGTGCGGGTAAATACTATCGTATTGACAAAGGTGGGACGGTCACGATGGGTCGGCTGTTGTTTGCCAGGAGGATTAAAAGGAACGGAGTTAATACATGATGACTGCATTTAACAACAATGGGGTTGCTAACGTGGAAACTATTTGTAATACTGGACTAGAATAAATCGGCACGAAAACACTACAACCACCAGACAGCGGGGACATAAAGGGTGTTAAATCTTTTTGTAATCTGTTCACAAACAAAATTTTTCCTGTTAATAACATCGAGATATACTTAAGTACTTAGTTCTATGCCTTTCTACAATTAGGTGTGATGCTGGTAAAGTTGGTGCAAGAAAATATTTTTAGGGGGAAGGCTCCAGCACCAAAGCCTCTGGATGCTAAACAAAGATATATTTTTATCTAATATTGAGAGCCAGAAAGAACAGTCTGGTAGTTTAATAGTTTTGAAGACTGGTGATGTAATTTTACTTACTTTGGAACCTAAGCACAACATTATTTATATATTATTAATTATTATAATATTATTGTGATATATTTATTAATTTTAAAAATCGGAGTTTTTTTACTAATTTTTAACAAATACAAAAATAATTTTTTTTTGATATTAAAAGTTAAAAACTACACTGCTTCAAGAAATTAACGCACCACTTGAAAATAAAGTAAAAAAATTAAAACTATGTACATTTGACAACTTTGGTTGAGAAGGTTTAAGCTATAATCTAGTTAACCATTGTAATAAAAGTTTTGACATTAAAGTCAGAAGTTTGAGTTTAATAGTTTTTTAAGCAGAAATTTTAAACGAATTTTCATTTTTAAATTGTGTTAATTTGTAATTTCGTTTAATTGATATTTGAATTTGCCGTTCTGTGGATAGTTTTTATCATTTTAAACAATAATAAAAACATTATAAGGAATTTGACTCGAGAAGAATGCGCCCAAGCTGTGGTTTTGTTGGAGGAAGGATGGAGCAACAGAAGAATTGGTGAAAGGTTTGGTGTATCTCATACGTTAGTTTCGCGTATGATACAAAGGTACAGAGAGACGGGAAGTCACCTCAGAAGACCTAGGCAAGGAAGAAAAAGGAAAACAACTCATATCCAGGATAGATTTTTAAGAATATCTACGCTAAGGGAACGCTTTGTAACCACCAGGAAGCTACAAACTGAGTTCCGTGACGTAAAAGGAATTCAAATCAGTACCGAAACTGTTAGAAAAAGACTTAAGGAGGATAATTTAACACCCCATATTTCTGCTCGTAGTCCTGCATTGACTGCAAAACACCGCAGAGCCCGATTACAATTTGTTAGAGAGCACATAAATTGGCAAAGAGAGTATTGGGAGTCTGTTCTTTTTATGGATGAGTCAAAATTTTGCCTTTACAATTGCGATAGACGTGTTCGTGTGTATCGTAGACCAAATGAGCGGTACGCACAGTGTAACATCCAGAATACCACATTGTTTGGTGGAGGTTCAGTAATAGTTTGGGGTGGTATTTTCTTACAAGCTCGCACGGAGTTAGTGGTTGTAAATAATGACTCTATAAATGCGGACCGTTACATAACAGACATTCTTGAAGAGCATGTCGTACCATATGCTCCTTATATTGGTCCAAATTTTTTGTTAATGCAAGATAACGCAAAACCCCACACTGCCCGAATTGTTAAAAATTACTTGAATGAGGCAGAAATCAATGTTTTGGATTGGCCAGCTCGAAGCCCTGACCTGAATCCTATTGAGCATGTTTGGGACATTCTCGGGAAACGTTTAAAAAATCTTCCACATCCTCCTGTCCATCTTCAAGAGGTAGGTGCTCAACTAAATGAAATTTGGAACAACTTAAATCAAGAAGACATAAGTTCGTTAATTTTGGGTATGGAACGATGATGTGCAAAGTAAAGGTGGAAATACGCGATATTAAGATGTTTTCTGTAACTTTTATAACGGCGTAACTTTAATAAAATTTTGTTT
The DNA here is from genome assembly GCA_029207805.1 of Tribolium confusum. NCBI lineage: Eukaryota > Metazoa > Arthropoda > Insecta > Coleoptera > Tenebrionidae > Tribolium > Tribolium confusum. The sequence continues at coordinate 9,042,473 of JALGAY010000004.1, forward strand.
TCGGTTCGTTTTTCTATATTTGGACACATTAGATATTAATTTACTTTAAACAAATGTTTTTGTTAAATTTTTCTTAATTTTGTACCAATTGGTCGAATACATGTTTCAATTTTCAAAAAAATTTAAGTGGTGTGTTAATTTATTGGAGCAGTGAATATTTTGAGAAGCCAAAGATAAAAGTTATATTTTCTTTAAATTTTTAGAACAATTTTTTTTCTTTCATATGTAAACTTTAAAATTGCAGAATTTTTTGCCAATTCCAAACAAGTATTGAAACTTATTGTAAAATTTGAAAAAGACATAATTTTGATCTATACTTTACAATAAATTTCCAATTTGTTAAATTTATTTACCTTTTTGGATTTACTTCAAAACAGCTTTTTGTATTTATTAATTTAAAAGTTATTGAAAACTGTGACCTCTAAATTCTAAAATTAATAAAATACAACTTACGGCTTCTAAAACTGTAAAAAATATGTTTTTATTGAATTAAAAACTCTGATATTTAAAATTAGTAAAATTCTGGCTAAATTAGTAAAATATTGTCTCTGATTTTTATTATAAAGTCACATTTGTACTTTAAACTTAAAATTTGTAAAGCAATCTATCCTTGACTTTTAAAATTGTTAAAATATTTCTTTCGAGTCTCAAAATTAAAAATATATATATTTTTTATTAATTTAAAAATTTGCAAAAAATTGTTTTCTTTGTTTTTAAATCTAGTAAATGTAGTACTTTACGATCTCCAACTTTTAAAAAAATCGTGTGTTTTTATAGATATAAAAGTTTTAGCTTCTGAAATAAATTAGAAAAATTACAACTGCAAATTTTACAATTTATTTCTGTTATTTATAAAGATAGAAGAATAAAAATTTTACCAGTATATTACCCAGGTATTCTTAACTACGTATATAAAATTTAAATTGAAATCAGCAAGTAAGTTTCATTTTCAATTTCAAGTTATCTCCGGTTTTTATTTTATTAAATTTGCATTAAATTTATATTAATCTAAAAATTAATAAAAATTTTCTAGTTTTGAAAATTAGTAAAATGTAACCTCCGACTTTCTATGTTTGATAAAAATAAAATTTGTTGTTTCCGTATTTATTGATACATATAAAAGCTATTAAAAAAAAGTTAGTAATAAAGTTAGTTAGCTCTATCTTCTAAAATTAGTAAAAGACAGTCTTTTCTAAAATTACAAAAATAATGTTGTATTTGTTGAATTAAAACTTGATAAAAAACTAAGTACTATTTACTACATAACCGTAATTTAAAAAAAAAATTTAAATAATATAAAACCAAGCAAAATTAGTTTTGTAATTATTGTAAAATGTAATTTTGACAGCGGAATATAATCTTTTAATACTTTTTTAAATAAAAAAATTACGAAAAATCCATGGATGCTAGATGCAACAGTTTACTATTTTTTTAAAATTTATTTTAAGTCCGCAGAAGTAATTTTACTAATCTTTGAATCTAAACATGATATTTGTTATCAATTTTTAAATTAATAAAGATTAATTATTATTGATACATAAAAATTAAAGATCAATTAAGATAAGTATCTATTGATTTAAAAATAAACAAAAAGTATAATTATAGATTTTTAAAATTAGTAAAATATAAAAAAAATAATATTTTACTATATTCTTCTGTAGACAACATTTTTTATTAACTTTTAAATTAAAAATTGGTAACTTGAGACAATAATTTAATAATTTTAGCAGCCGAATGTTATTTTCTTTAATACTTTTAACATTAAAAAATACAAAAGCAATATTTAATTTAATATTAAGCGCCGAAAGTTACAGTTTACTAGTTTTAAAGTTTTAGTACTAATTTTAGACGCTATACGATATTGTTATATCTTATCAATTGGGTACTATACGATGCCCGTAGCAACAACAAATCCTTAATTTCTTTAATTTTTTATAGAAAGGAAAATATTACCGTTATTATCTTAACTTAAAAGAACGGAATATTGTTTTACAATTTTTACAATTCTACTGTACGAATAATAAAAGTTTTAACCTGATTATCTCTGATTTTGTTATCGTTTTTTTTTTTTTTTTTTTGAGAGAAGGAGAGTGAGTAGGCTTTAATTCTAACACCACCATCTTATGTTTTTTTTTTGTTTCTTTCCTGGTTTTCTGTTAAAACATCTTGTTTTTGGTCTTCTTATTTGTGTGTTTATTTGTCGTTTCTTCTTCTTTATCTTGTTTTTTTAAGCGTGTGTGTTTATTTATGCTAGCTCTTCAAACATTTGTTTTAATTTTTTTTTATTAACATGTTGTATTGTTTTTCTTCCTGAGTTGTTTTAGTCTATCACATATTTATTAAAATAGCTTTTAGTTTTGTGGAGATCTAAAGAGCAAAATTATTTATCTATTAAAATACAATGTTATGTTGGCAACAAAAACGTCAGATGACAGTTGGTAATGCCTAAAATTTCCTAAATTTTGAAAAGACCGACAACAGAGAGCTACATGGTGGTGCCAGTCAATCTCAAGTGGTCAATCAAACCCCCCGGAAACCCAGATTTGCCACAACCCGGAAAGGCATTGTTGTTACCGGAAGCATTGAAGGGTGTTTTCGGTGTCAACAGTTGGGCCCTCGTCGTCGATTAACAGTTGCCGTTTTCAATTTAAGGCACGCGTCTTGGCACGTTCGGGACATTTCCTGTTTGACACTAGCCGAAAACAATAGAATAATGAAACAGATGAGCGCCGCGGGGCGCCTCTCGCCCCCGAGTAATGATACTAAACCATCTGCCAGTTCATGATTCACCCGGTAATGGTCATTTACCTATCTCTAACTGGAATCTAGGGGTTGTTCAGTATTTATTTACAAGACGCGAAATTCTGGTCAAATAATCAAGTCGGCACTCGAATAATAAGAAAAACAAACAGAATTAAAATTAATATAAACAGAGTAGGCTGTATTGTGAAATCAAACCGCAGGGGTAGCGACGGTTTACACAAGGGGTGGTGGGCTTTTGTGCTCGGCCAGAGTCATGCTTCATGCTATAATTTGTACCCTCTAGAATTATGAACATATTTACTGATTGTCTCACGAGACTGCATTGATATGCCAACGCGCCCTTTAGGACGGATTTATGGGGCCGTCAGGGAAAAGTACGCGGGAGGTATTAGATACGGTTATGGGAGTTAATGGCACTATTTCAAAAAAAACTTATTAACTGTCAACACATAAAAATAATTTTGGTTTATTGCCTGGTTACAAGATTTTCAAAAAAAAATTATCTTTATTGGTAACATGTCAAATGCTATTTGAAAGCTTTGTCAGCTTTACAAATTTTACAAAAAGTCATAAATTATATAATTACAATTAAATTAAATGAAATTAATTGTTCGCTTTACTTATAATCTGTTTAGGATTAAATTTGTAAAAAACTAAAGATTTTGCTTTAATTATAATTTATAACTAGTAGAGTCATGAAATTAAAAAAATTTACTTTATAAGATTTACTTGATAAGATATGCTGCTACATAAATAATATAATAGACTATAGTTATGAGTAATATTTGTTTTAGTTGTTTATCAAGATAAAGATTATAATCTTGATTATATTCATTAGATATTATTATTAAAATTCTAAATAGAACAATGCCCCTCGAAACACGTGACAGTCATTATACGCTAATCTGAATGTTTTTAGCCATTTTTTTTTTTTTTGAAATATATAAAATTAATCATATAAATATAACAGGTACACTAGTGAACAATTCTAATGTCGCAGTAGAGCACTTCACGCACCTATTAGATTAAACACGATTTGACGCTTTGCCAACAACGCAAAACCAATAACAAACCAGAAGTCATACAAAAGCCAGTCAGAATTTATCCGCAAAATGCAGTGAAATTAAATGGACCAACTTAACATAACTGTCAATTAATGCAAACGACGTCTTTAAGAATGTTAATTTGCGCGAGTTTGAAACTAAAAGTCTACTCGATCTCCGTTAAACGAAAAGTATAAACAATATCTTTTTAAAATTCGTTTCATCGTTTGCATTCAAAAAATTTTTAGCTAAAGATATAAACAAATTATCAACATTTTGAACGTATCAGCAATTATCTTCAAGCATAACACGAAGAAGAATATTGCAATGAAGTCAAAAATGTTGTTATTTATGATACAAAAAACGGACTGTCTGGAACTTGTACTCAAAAATTTGTGACAACATTAAATTTTTGAATTTGACTGTGATGGTCAGAAATTATGTGTGTTTTTGGATATTTAAATTAATTGGAATTACTCAACCAGGAGGTCTTCAAGTTTAATACCAAAATTGCAGTGATGTTTTGTAGGAAGTATTTACTCGTATGATGCAAAGACAAAATCTGCTGTGTCGATGTCCTGACTGAAAACAACACATTCCAGTACCAACTTGATCAACAAAAATCTACCTCTTCGTTTTTGAGAGTAAAGCTGGAATGATTCTTTTCATTTCACTCAACTTTCTTATTTTTTTTAACTTTTTTTTTGACTTTGACTTTAAGCTACAAAATTTTGCCAGTAAAAAAAAAATTTTGTTGTTTTTATAAAGCTTTATTTTCAAGAACGAGGATACTCATAGGTATTCTTAATTCAAGAGATATAATAGGGCTTGTCAATTTAAAAGTCGTAAAAATAAAATAATCGTAAAAACTATGTAAACAGTTATCAAATTAAATAGCCGTGGCTTTAAACAGCTACACTTCTGTGGTCAATTACTAACGAAATGTTGACATAGTTGTTCAGTTGGACAATGATTAATTATTTTACCCTTTGTTGCATTAAAAACAAAGCTGGTCGACTGTATCAAGAAGACGGCTACTTAATTTAATACCTGTTTACTTAGTTCTTAAGACCATTTTACTTTTACGACTTAATTGGCAAGCCCTGTATCTCTTGAATCAAGAATAAGTTGTGCATTTTGTTAATTCTAATATGAAGTTTCTTTATTAAACAAATTCAGCAAAGCAGGGTATTAATGTATTCAAGGTCATTAATGACAATAATGCTCGTGATACATACAACGTTTTATTTTACTTTGTACTGTTTTGGTTTTATAAATCAAAATAGGATTAAAAATTCCGACCATTTTAGTGAAAATTCTGTAAAATCTATATAAAAATAGTCGACTATTTTGCCGTTGCTAAGCATTTTATAATGTTATCATTACAATGCTCTAATTTAAAGGCGTATAAAAACGATTATAGTGATAGAATAAAACAAAAGATTGCCAGTAATGTTTAGAGATCAACTCACATCTATTTTATACATTTAAATTAAAAATAAAGAAATATTATTACTTAGTGTATCTATACGTTCTATACTTTACCATAAAATTGTACAATGATCTGCTATAAGTAAAGTTAACGAGAATTGAATACAACAGATAATATTTTACTCTTAAAAACAGTTCTTGATTGAAGCAGAACTATAAATCCTAACATTTCTTATTTAACAGAACAATCGCTTATAAATAATTGTGGTAAACTCTCCGTGACTTATTATAATAAGAGATGGTTGTATAATTTTATAGTAAACAAAATTTGTACAAATATATTATACTAGTGCAGTAAAGAAGTACTTTACAAACGCAAAACTGTATAACAAACGCTAGTTATACAGAAAATGACTTATGTCATTGTTTAATTTGCGAAGAAGCTTTACATTTTTATAACTAATGTCACGATTTGAGTTACATGTTGTAGTGGTTGTTATCATTGTTAAATTTAAAACACCCAAGAACACCAAACACGACGCACTTTTTGACAACAAAGCTGTCAACCTGAGTAGGAATTAAAACACAGTTTTATAAGTTTTAATTCCTAGCTGAAGATGACAACTTTGTGGCACAACACGCGTCGTGTTTGGTGATAGTGGGTGCACTTATTTGCAGTATTAAATCGTTACAAATTAATTAGTTTACTTGGGATTACCAATAAACTCAATTATCTGCAGCCACTAGACAAAAAAAACGTAATATTTAATAAAAATTAACTTACATGTGTTAACACTATCCTCATTTTCAAAAAATACATTTTCCAAAAATAGTTTTTCGTCCAACATGGCACAAGTTTTTTTTATTATTTACCTAAGTCAATAACATTTTAAAAAACAAATGAACCACTGACACTATAATTTGTTATTCATCTGAAAACCTACCTATTTATGTTTAAATAAAAATAGATAAATAACTGATAAGCTATAACTACTGATTTGCTATATTGACAAACATGTAAAAATACAGGACTTCTACCAACTATTGATAAAAAATTTGAGTGTTTCAGAGATGATGTTACATATTTATTTCAATTAATCAACGTTTTGTTAATTTTTTAAGATATTATCTCCCTTTTACTTATTCGAACAAATTATGTACTTGTTTTGAAATAATTTATCTATTTTTTATTGTATCTATACTATATAATTATTACGTTTCAAGTATTACTTTTTATAAAGTACAGTTAGTAATAGTATTAATTTTCTAGAAGTACGTATTTTTTTCTTCTTTTTTATAATAACTAATTCAAAGGAAATTTTTCTTAAAATTGCGTTATATAAATTTGTAATTTATAAAAACCCACTCGATCTTTGAGTGTCCCCCATTGATAAACGACAAATGAATGAACCTTTACAAACTTAGTGTAAACCACAAGCCAAGTTTGATATTGACGCTTGAATACTTTTCGAATTTGTTTTACACTCAACTAACGGTAACAAATTATGCAAAATGACGTCACTTGGTACAATTGTAGATAATCAAGGAAATAAATTAAAAATCGTGTTCCGCATTATTAAAACAAAAAAAGGCGACAAGAAATACACCAAGCGGTAAAAATTCATACAATTATCTAACGGATCAAGGTCTCAGTAAATGTAAATGACAAAATATTGAAAAAATGCATTTTTAATATAAAAAATATGATTTAAATGTTTTATTACAATAACAGTAATTAAAATAATGTTTTCTTGTTCAAGACGCAAATTGCTGCTTTATATAAATCTAAATTATTTTTATTATGTTGGTATTTTTTAAATTTGGATCAGCCTAAGACGCCTCGCCAATATTTAAAATAAAAAAATTCAAAATTATTAACACAAATTTGCAAATCTATTTTTATTCTAATTAAAAGCAAATAGAATTTACGTTTTTCGCAAACATTTTCCAGATTTACATAACGCAATTTAATTTCGATTAAATATCTAGGAATTCGTGATAAAATTTCTATTTTTGCCAATAAAAACAAATTAAAAACTACTTAAATTAGAATTATAAAGGGTTTTTCAATAAGGATCGGTCGATGTTAAAATGGTGGCATGGATCCGAGTGGACCAATTTGAGTGGCCATTTGACCGATGGCATTGTTGATATTGACTTTAAGGGCATCGGTCGATTGCGGCTGATTGGTATAGACCTGCGACTTGAGAAAACCCCACAAAAAAAAATCTAGCGGAGTCAAATCGCACGATCTTGGTGGCCAATTCACGTCACCCTTGCGAGAAATAACTCTCAAATGCCCTCAAATCTTTCATGCAGAACGTCCAGCGTGGCGTCTGCTGTATGGCACGTAGCCCCGTCCTGCTGGAACCACATGTCGTCTACCTCCATGTCGTTTAATTTAGGGCAAAAGAAATCTGTTAGCATTGTTCTTTAGCGCTCGCCGTTGACGGTGATGGCCTCACCAACGTCATTTTTAAAAAAGTATGGACCAATGACGCCGCCGGCCCAAAATTCGCACCAAACAGTAACTTTTTGTGGACGCATTGCAACTTGCTGAACCTCGTGTGGGTTAGCGTCGTCCCATATACTGCAATTTTGAGTGTTAACGTAGCCATTCATCTAAAAATGCGCCTTGTCACTAAAGATGATTTTTCGACCAAATGTGGGGTCTTCTTCTAAACGGTTCGAAGCCCAGTCACACAAACGGTGTGGTCTATGGTCATTAACTTTAAGCTCCTGAGTCAATTGGATTTTGTACGGGTGTAATCCCAAATCCGACGCAAATTCGCCAAACTGATGTCTGCGAAAGGCCGAGTTCTTGTGCACGATGCGGAATTGAGTGCCTCGGGTTTTGCTGTACACTTTCACGTATGTACATACGGCAGCAATATTTTCGGCCGATCTAGCATTTCTTTGACGACGGGGTGTTGGTTGATTGTTTACCGAACCCGTTGTTTCAAATTTGGTCACCAAACAATGAAGAGTCGATTTTGAAAGGTGGTTTCCATAAAATAGGCACAACGAGCGCAATGTTCGAACTAACGAACAGTCATTTTGATAATAAAGTTTTATCATTTGGACGTGTTGCTCAATTGTGTAATTTGCCATGGTAATTTGGCATCAGTGACTGAACAGTAAACACCAGATTACACAGACACTACCAAAAAAACATGGCCGCCACAGGGTGCCAACATCAACCCATCCTTATTGAAAAACTCTTTACTTAGTGACTTTAGATAATTTTCAACATAATTTATGAGAAGTGTTTTTTGAGCAATAGAATGAGTCAATTTAAAGCTAGTCATAGTAATCATTGCAACGGTTTATCTACAACAGTTCTTACAAAAAAAATTTATTTTTTGACTTTTCTTAAGTAAAAAACTTATTAGAGCTGATAATTAGAAGTATTTGCAGTTGTTTTGTCTCCAAGTACTTGTATTAAGAGTATTCTAGCATAATGCCTCCAGTCCGAAAACATCAACGATAGGTATCTTAGCAATTTCGACAGAAGTAGAATTGTGACTTTTTGAGAAGTTGGTTTGTCCTATAGCAAAATTGTCTGCCGTGTGAATTCTACTGCAATGACAGTAATAACTGTGTTTCGAGTGTAGAGAGAAGAAACTAGAGAAACACAAAACAACAAGTCAATCAAGGCGTACCACAGAACTAGGGTTGCCGACTGTCCTTTATTTCAATGAACAGTCCTTTAATTTTATAAACTGTCATTTAGTCTTTAACATGTACTTAAAGGTCAGACAAGCAAGTGGCATTAGTTAACCGAAGAATTAAATGATATTTTATTTAAAGTATTAATAACAGAATAATTCTTCGAGCTGGATACTGAGAAAAGTCTTGGCAGATACAGAGCATTTACAAAAATTTTTGTTTCAAACACTCAAAAATCTTTATTTATTTATCTATATTAAGGTTTTTAATAGAATTTCGAAGCTGGATAAGACAGTTTGCACTCTCTTTTACAAAAATTGCAGTAAATATTTATTTTTGTAATAATCATCGTCTTTGGGTTTCAAAGTGTAAATATTTTATGGTCTTTCAAGCCACATAAAGAAAAACGTCTTTTTGTTAGTATAAAAAAAACAATTTCTTGCAAGCGTTTAATTTTACTATTTTTAATAACACTAGAGAAACATTTTTTTATATTAGTTGTTTTTTGACTTATAAGTGTGTTTAAAACTGTATAGTTTTTCGAACGGGATGAAGAAAAAAGTTTGAGTATAGACGGGATATTTTGCAACAGTCCTATTTATGGCACTCTTTTCTTTAGATTATTATTTTTGTTTTTGTTATTTTACTACTAAAGTTTCCTCCTCTCCCCTTTCACTGCATAAAAACAATCGTAGAGAATATCTACACAGAACGTTGAGATAGACGCATTAGACAACTACCTAGCTCTTTGAAACCGTTTTGCTACTACGCGACAAATTGTTGACCGGTGGTTTAGAGAGAAAAGTCGACTTGTTAGTATGCAAACGTTATCACCACATTCAAGCTTCTGAACTTTTCTTTTATCGTCCAAAGTTAGTGCTTTTTTTAGCTGCGATACACCGTCGTGAACCGTCGTTATGACTAGTGCAGAGAACTGCAGGTTTGGAAAATAGCATTGCATATCGAATTTGTTGTCTTGCTATCAGATGTTTTATTTCAAATAGTTTTTTATTTTCAATAGTTCAAATAATAGATTTTATTTTGTATTTATTTCTGTATTATTAACAAACTATATATCATTTCGAAATGTCAAAAGTTTTTTGCAATCTTTTTAAATTAATTAGATAAGTGGTTAAACGTGGCTTCGGTCGTAAAAATCTTGGTAGCTATAAACCTCAAAATCAGTGTAATATTTTTCGCCTTGATTTAATAATTTCATATAATAATGAATCGAGTTAGGTAATTACAGGTGATAAAGACCACCTGCGGCTGTAATAACCGGAGTGTTAGTAGCGCATTTAAGTCTCCCCTCGATGCAAACTAGGAAACATAATCTTTGCGTCCGTCGCTGTACTCATCGGCCACATGGCGGTCGCGTGTTGAAGTCCGCCAAGTGGCACGTGCGTCTCATCTGTGCCAAGGTGGGGCTTCCATCTGGTCCGAAAACCTTACTTGGAAATATAGCTGAATTTTTCCGAACACCGGTTGAATAGGGACGGCGCCCCTTGCCGCCGCTTTCCCTCTCTCTCTTTCTGATGATTACGTCGGGAGCGGCCCGCCCTCCCCGCTCTAATCATGCTGAGTGCAGGCTGAATGGGACGCCGCCCCCGCACACGCATCATCGACCGCCGCCTCATTTGCCTGCAACCCTAAAGGACTAATACACATACATGTATCGATATGCCTAAAGAGGGCATCTAATAATGCTAAAAGCGACTGGTTCACACCTACGCTACGATGAGCTTTGCAGGATTATTGGCTTTTGGCTAATTTTTTAATTATTATTATTTTTTATTAGTTTAAACAATAATAAAATAATAAGTTGGGAAAAATTAATAATTGGAAATTTAATCGATGTGGGTCTAGCCCCAATATGTATTGACTCCAGGGAAGTTTGTTTTTCATCCGGAAATCAACCTACTTTCTAAATAATTAAAAACAGACGGTTTTCAGTAATTGGAGTTAAATTCAAGGACGGGAATGGTTTTTAGGTCATTTATGAAAAGATCTAAATCAACAGAAATAGTACATTATTAAATAATTTATAAATGTACATCATAAATATATTTATTATTTTTTGTACGATCCAAAAATTGAAACAAAAATTTTGATACATTCTGAAATTTCAGAATAGTTCCATTAACATATTATACAAAGACACAAGTGATTATTGAATTGTTTAAGGGGTATTCCATGTCGAATTGACCTACGACATATTTTCAGTGACTTTAGAAGTGTTACAACCAGAAGAAATAATTTTTTGTAAGTAATTTTTTTGGCAATAGAATCAGTAAATTTAAAGCTAGTTATAGTAACCATTGCAAAGATTCATCTTTGCAAGTTCTTGAAAAAAAAAAGAGTAACTTCTTCGTTTTAGTTGAGAAAAAAGTTCATCAAAGCTGATAAGTAGAAGTATTTGCAGTTGTTTGTCTCCGACCACTTGTTTTAAGAGTAACAGAATGCCTCCAGTCCGAAAACTTCTATAATATGGTAGAATTGTGGCCTTTTGAAAAAAAAATGATTTGTTTTATTGCGAAATTGCCCGTCATGTTAATTCTACTGCAATGACAGTGACAGTAATGCGTGTATTTCGGGGGTAAACAAAAAGAGTAGAAAAACACAAAACAGATCAACAGGTCAACTGAGGCATACCACAGAGCGTTAAGACAGACGCTTTAAACAACTATCTCTTTGACATCGTTTTGCTACTACGCGACAACTAGGTAACCACTGGTTTGATGAAGAAAGTTGTTTTTTCTTACTGTTCACGGTTAGTGCTTTTTTTATCTGCGAAACACCGTCGTCAACGTTTGAGCCGGTGCAGAAAACGACAGGTTTGAGAGATAGAATGGCATCATGTGATATTCAGCAAAAAATCGTATTTCTGACATGCATAATGTGTGTCAATGTGTTAATGTGTCAATAATTTTTTTTCGTTTTTTTTATAAACTACTATCTATTCTACGATTTTTAAGACCAAGCTTATCATAAATAATTAATTCGTTTTATGTTATTTTAATTTTAGAAATTAGAAAAAAATAGTCTTTTGTTCTTGAAATGTCTATAACGTCGCCAAAAATGCATTCTTTATTATTTACTCTCTCTTTTACACGCCACTAATTTAATTTTTTTGGTAAAATTACTTTTTATTTTTAATAATAATATATATACTGCTTTAAATGAAAAATGCAACACCAAAAAGTTGTGGTCAAATTTTAATAAAAATCTCACAAAAGTTTAATTTTGATACAGTAATTAAATGATTAAAATTTCAACAAAAAAAATTATTGTCGACCCTGTTTTTTAGAAGATTTTATTTTTTATTATTATTATATTATTTTATAAGAAAAATTTTAAAAAGAGAAAGATAGCAATATCAAAAAGTGTTTTGCGAACATGGATACATTTTGGATCAGTGTTCTCTTTACAGTTTTGCGGAAAACGTCATTTAAAATGCCCAGAGTTCGTAAACATCAAAATTTTTGACAACTAAATGATTTCAAACGAGTTCGAATTATTGGCATGAGAGAGGGTGGTCTTTCGTCTCGAAAAATTGCCACCAGAATTGGTTGTGACGCAACTACAGTGATGAGATGTTGGAGACGATGGTTTGAAAAAAGTTTCTATGGACGTGGGAGAAAATCTGGACCACAGCGAAGAACGACAGACCGCGAAGAACGACGTTAAAGACTTTTGGCGTTAAGAGACAGATTTTCAACCACGCGAGTAGTTGGAAACACTTGGAGAGAAACTTTAAATGTAAGAGTCTTAATGACGTCTATATATCGTCGAGTTTTGGAGTGCGTTCTTCTCGTCCTTTTTGGTGCCTCCCCCTAACGCCTCATCATCGAGCTCGCAGATTAGCATGGTGTATGGAACGGGTGAATTGGAGGCAAGAATAGGCATCAAATTGTGTTTACCGACGAATCTGCACTTTGTTTGTAGGCCCACGACGGACGTAGACGTCTTTGCGGCGAGCGCAGAAACATGAACTTGGCACTTCCCCGGCATACTGCGCTTACTCAAGCAGTGATAATTTAAGATGCTATCACGTATGGCAGTCAGACTCCTCTAATTTTTATTCGTGGCAACTTAAATGCTCAACGGTACATAGAGGCCGTGCTGGAACCAATTGAACTACCGTACTTGCAAAGGCTGCAAAATCCTGCTTTCCAACAGGATAATGCTCGCCCACATACTGCAAGGAGAACAGTAAACTTCTTAGAAAAAGCTAACGTGGTGGTGCTTCCATGACCTTCCCGTTTACCGAATTTTTCGCCCATTGAACATGTGTGGGATATGATAGGCGCAAGACTAAGCAATTTACCTCATCTCCCAAACTCTTTGGACGAGCTTCGTGTGCAGATTCAGGAAGCTTGGGATGCACTACCGCAGGAGGATATTGATCATCTGATTGAAAGTATGCCAAGTCGAGTGAATGAGTGCATTAGAAATCATAGATGACCCACACATTATTAAAAAAATGTTAATTTAATAAATTGAAATTTTGATATTTTCATTTTTCATTTTTTTTAATTATGTTGCTTTAAAAATATGAATTATTATTTAAAAAATAGCAGTAAATAACGTCTTTCTATTACATGATTAAAATAAACTTTTCCAGAAATTCAGCTCTCTACGCTTCTAATTACAAAAATTTTTTCTCTATCTTCTCTTTTTAAAACCTTTCTATTTTTCAATTTTCTTTACCGACAAAATGTCTTTTTATATCTTTCATATTTTAAAAAACTATCACTTAAAAGTTGTTTTTAATTTTAAAGGTAGTCTTTCGACTTGTCTGTTACGCAATACATTTCAAACTCCACTTTTACATCATTCAAGCTTCTACAAGTTATCCCGTAATGACTGCAACGTAATTTATATCAGCCAAACAGAATGAAAAATTGCAGCAAAAATACATTAACATCTAAGGACAATAGAAAAGTAAAAAAACAGATAAAACCAACACTTTATCTGCTTTTACTTCTCACATTATTTCTTATGGTAAATGCTTTTTTCTTCCTGATAATTCTAAAATCTTCCACATCTGCAATAAAAGAATATCTCCTCTGAAATCCTAAGAGTTGTTTTGCAGGTAACATAATTAACGCTTTATAAAAAATACTTTGCAAACATAAATAAATTAAAAATACATAAAAATAAATTTAAAATTAAAACAATTTAAAGAATTGTTATTTTTTAGGTTTCTTATTCCTTCTTACAAATTTTGTTTTGCCAACCTTAGTATTTATTAATTACAGTGTATATTATAAACTATGTATTTAATATGTACAATATTATTTATTAGTCGTAAATAAAACCTTTTGTTACAGCTGGATTATAAAAAAGATTGATAAATTTAGAAATGTTTCGATTTTTAATGCGTTAAATGCACTATTATTTATATATATTTAAACAATTAACAAATTATTATTGTTTTAAAACGTAAAATAATTTTAATAATATTTTTATATTTTATGTTTCCTCTAAATCTAAATACTTCTAAGTGGTTGTACTTGTATACTATGTAATTCCAAAACTATTTGTTTAGTCGATATAAGCACTTATAAATTTTATGATAAAAAGTAATAAAACAGAATATTTTTTTACATTTCATATACACCTTGATGTTACTTACTATTTGTGTTAACAAATAAAATTACAATGTTTAAATTTTAATTTTTACTACTATAAATAATTTAATAAAATAATTAGAACATTCTTTTCAAAATGGCCAAAATGGATATACTTTGAAAACTTAAACAGTTTGCAAAATATCTTTTATCAGCAAACTATTACGTATTTATAGATAATAAAGAAAAAAATGTAGTTAAAGTCATAAATTATTTTACTAAAGCTACTCTATTTAAACATTATTTTAAATTACGATTTATAGCAGCTAAAAACAGCCCCTAAACCAAAAAAAAATGGTGATAAATAATAATTGCTTATAGGATTGCGTTAGTAAAATAATTTACGACTTTAGTCACATTGATCTTTTTTCTTAAATACACTGTACGTAATAAGGTCGTCATACAAACATTCTACTGGAGTATTTCTGTTTCTTCACAAAGTATACCACAATTATTATTTTAAAAAGAATATTCTATGAAGGTTGGTTTAGGAACAAGATAATTGTTTTTATTCAATTTTATTTTAATGTCGTTGTAAACACAAGGCATCAAGAGATAGTCCGAGATTAGGACCTGATTTCTGTGTAGTATATCTTAACAACTGAGTATCTAGTCTTTTAAAGTTGTGACTATACAGAAAACAATTAAAATTAATTGAAATAATCATCATTAAACAGATTTTTTCTTTTTTTTTAAATAAAAAATTATGTCAAAGTACAACATGTCATAAACTGGAACCTATTGCTCAAATAAGTTGCATTGTTTCAGCATTTTAAAATAACTGAAACTAGGTGTCGTTAAGGAAATTTTTTTAACTCAGCGAGGGCAATAATTGGAACATATTTACACAATTTTTTAGCTGCCGACAAAATGCTGTTGATTAGTTCTTATTTTATAGTCACTAGAGTAGGTTTGGTTTTATTTTGTTAAGTTTTGTTTAAATAAATCAGTATTGACCGAAGCTTTGCTTGTTCATTATTTATCTTTAAGCATGGTTCGCCAAGATCACATACCAAATTTTGCCCAAAATGCAACATTTTTCACCTAATTGATTGTTGCAACATAGAAACCGATTTTATTTTATTTATTATAATATTTGATTAAAATTAAATCAGCTAATTTAAATAAAAGGTACATTATGTAGGTAATTTTTTAGATAAATTTTAAAAAGATAGTAAAAGTAAAATTTGAAACCAGAAGTAATTTCGAATGCAAATAATGCAGTTTTTATAGGAAAAAAAAATGATTAAAATTAAAATGAACACAATGGATTATACTTTATTATCCTCTCGATTGCATCAGTGAAGCGTGTCTCATAAAATAAAATAAAAAAAGAAACGATTTATGATTTAGTCCGTAAAACAAGCCATGCATACAATTATAATTGCCAAACAATTTTCGCTTGATAAAATTTTTAACAGTAAATTTGTCAAAAAAAAAATTGAAATTAATACTTACTCTCAAAGTTAAGCAAAAATGAAATTAAGTATATATTAAATAAACACACTTGAACACCCTCTTAATCGTTGTACAAGCCCCCCAAAAAACCGCATCCTGCCTCTGTTTTGTGCTCTCGAATTACACTTGTGCCGCAACGGTCCGCTTTTTAAGACACGTGTCGTTTGGTGTATCCACGTGCCCGGACTACTCCGGTTACCGTAAAGCAACAGTGGCCGTTCACATGGGAAATCTGTTTAATCTCCCTTTCCGGGGCCTTAATTACGTTAGAATTGATGCGCATTTGGCAAACCCTAACGAAGACAAAGCGACGGCGGTTACCTTCCAGCGCTTTATTCCTCGCTAAAAGCGCGAGCAGCACCTCCGAGTTGGGGGGACCGTCCATGGGCGGCATGCTGGGGGGCATTCCTTGGATCAACGGGAGCCCGCGCGACTGCTCCAGAATGGACATAGTCCCGCACTTGGCACTCCCGCACTTTAATTTCCCGCCGGCATTTCGATCATATGTCGCATGTAAGCGATATTTTTCAATTTGCGTTAACTTAGTCGGCTCCGTTTAATTTCACTAAGTGTTTCACCCCGAGCCCTGAGATTCACTGGAGGAAAGGAGTTGCTCTATTTTGCTCCCTCCACCCCGACGACGACGCCATTATTGAAATCAGTCTTGATTATGGACTGTTGTGACGTCACGAGACGGCGGGCGTCGGCGCGATATGAGGACACTCCCTCACAGGACCAAGAAAGGACCAGGAACAGCAACAAGAACTGAATATACAGACATATACCCAAATTTTATTTCTCAATTTTTCTACCAAGGAATTTCAAATAGGGGTGGATGTTGTTAAAACGAAAAAGGGAGCATTTTGCTTCAACTTAATTTATTAAGTGATTGATTTATATCAAATTGATCTAACTTGTAAAGTTCGAAAATGTTTGAAAATTTTTAAGAGATTTAAGTAAATATCGCATATTTTCTATTTGATTTCAACGCAAATAAAAATTATTTCCGCTTATATTTGTATAAAATACAATTTAATTTCTATTTTGTTTTCAAATTGTTATAATTTTTAAACAAATTAAGGATTTTACTACCTTACCGTTGACAGTATTGTCACTCAAACATTTCAGTTTTTAACTGTTTTCACAATGTCAATTATTAAGTATAGAATGTTTTATTAATAAACAAATTAAATATAAACGAAATGAGAAGCTAGAAAGAAATGTCAATAATAACTAAAACTTATTATTACGGGGAAGTAGACAAGACAGATAAACTATTTTATAAAGCCGACGTTTCGAATCTTTATTGGATTCTTCATCATGGCTGATCTTTATTTTTTTATTGATCATTTTATTCTATCTGATTCTTTATCAAGGTTGATGGTACCATGCCCAACGAATTTTGACATTACTTATAAGCCTTGATAAAGAATCCAATATAGATTCGAAACGTCGGCTTTGTAAAATAGTTTATCTGCCTTGTCCACTTCCCCGTAATAATAATTTTTAACTATAAAAATAATGGACGTAAAACACTAAAATAATAACTAAAACTAGGCGTCGTTAAGCGTAACTCAGCGAGGGAAATATTTAGAACACATCTGCAGCGACTGTCAAAGTGTTAATAATTAGGTTAAGTCAAGTCAGGTTAGGTCAGAGTAGATGTTCAAAAATATGGTAAAATTCAGTAGCGAGAAAAAAATGTTGTCGTCAAAATATTACAATTTTTTTGAGTACTTTTTAACAAGAAGCTTAATTTGCAGCTAACTGATAAAAAAATAGAAATAGTAACCGACAGCTTAATACCAAAAGATTTACAAGACTCACAATAGAGCAACCCTCTCGATGTCAAAACGTCAATTTGACAACCAACATTACATTCTGGCGACTGTGTATACGATATCGTATGAGATAGCACAAGGATCGAACAAGAGTACATCAAAATCAGATACGAGTATAAAAAATTTATAAAAAAATCTACAAAAAAAGTTGGGAACAGTAAAGACAATTTAATGATTTCGAGCGATCCAAAAGTTCTAAAGTCTCAAATGCCTATGAAAAAAAAAGCTATCATGTTTGAGATTTTGCGTTTTTTAAAATGTCAGAAACAAATTTCACTCTTTTCACATTTGCTTCGTTCTTGGAAAACTAATACTAAATTGCTCTTGTATTATTAATAATTGTAACTATTACTGACTATATTTTTTGCACAGAATACAAACTTGTTAACTTATTTTCTAACAGAATTTTGCACAATTATTTTTGAACAAACCTCATTTTTGTCTTTGTAAATCTGTTTTAATTTCACGACTTTTAGATCGCTTTTTAAAATAGGTGATATAAAGAGAAGAGTAGAAAACAACTCATAAGCCAATGACTGTGGCAAAAAATTAGTAAAAGAAAATTAAAATTAACAAAATTTTTTTGTAGTTTTAGTTAAAAGTTAGTTTCAAACAGGCGCAACAACTAAGAAACCGTAAACCGGTTTTGAAGTTTTTCAAGTCTTTCCATTATTAGCACTGTATATCTTGATGCTGTGTTTCTCAGGACAATAATAGCGCTTTTACACCTGTTTAGAAAGTTAAAAATAGCAATAGCAAAATAATTGTGTAATTTTCTGTAATAAATAATTTGGTAGTGAGAGATAACTTCTACAATAACAACGATATTACAACTTATGTGCGAATTCGGAATTCTTTTGATTCAAAGAGTTGGATTATCGTTGAGAAGTTAAATATCGCTCTCTTTAATCGCTATCGAGTTTAACACTGCTCGGTCAATGTCTCTGCTCGCTTATATAATCATACGTCTTTCCAGAATGTGTTCGAATGTTTCACGATTTCTCTCCACTCGTGCGAATCGGTGATTCATTTTTTCTCAATCAATTCATGGGCATATCTATTAATGATTTCGTGAAATTTCACGTTACGGTGAGACACTGGTATTTTCTCGAACTATTTACCTAAAACAAAACTAGTTTCAAAGTATCGAGGTCTCGGTAGTTGTCTGGCTCGTCTCTAAACATAACTATATTTTTCTTATAGTAGCGTAGATTTGCTAGTTGGCCTTGTTGAACACTCCACATCTGAAGATCTAGCAAAGCCAACTCTGCTAGCAATGTTTGACAAACTTATAAGCTTTCGTTTTTTTTCTGGATCACGAGTTTTAGGACATTCTGTGTGTAGTTGAAAAGGCTTTCGTCAGCGTTTGAATATTTTTTTTTGTAATACACTGAGGATACTTATTTTACAACACATTCAATGTAGGACATTGTTACTACTGTCAACAGTGTTTTTATCAAAGAGAAACGAGCAACCGTTAATAAACAATCAAAATTTTTATCCACACTAAAGTTATGAAACCTGCGTAAATAAGTTATTTAAGGATAGAGAAAAAAACAGGAGGAATTACGACAAGTAATAAAAGAACAGAAGTACATTCTAGGCAAATTTGAAAAACATTATTTAAAAAAAAATAAGAATAAAAAACGACTACTAAAAGAAAATCAAAAAAAAGTTGATAATATTAAAAAATTAAGAAAAATTTTAGATTAATAAAAGAATAATCCTTCGAGCCGGATACTGAAGAAAGTTTTGATATCTACAATAATTTTTGCTTTAAACATCCAAAAATTTCTATTCTAGTTATGTACATTTAGGTAATAATAAGACTGGAGTGAAGATATGCAAAGAAGTACGGTGACAACATATTGGTAGGCAAAATATTAAAAGTGGTGTATTTACCGTATTAAAGGTGGTATTTGCATTTAGACAAGTGTTAGAATCGCTAAAATTTGCATTTTTCTAATCAATTTGGTTTATAAGAAACGTTTTAAACAATTTTAAATAATATGATTTCAGATAAATTTAATATTAATTTGTAAAGTATGAGTGTTGTATGCATGCACAATAAAGGCCTGGAACTCATATGTTTACTGAATTAAAGTAAAAATTTATTTTCTTGCCTTATTCTTCCTGTATTTTCAAAAATTTAACGTTCTTGCCTACCAGCAAGTGATTTGCTCTCTCATACACATTTAATCTGTGTATTACACTATCTCTCTCTCTATACTATGTACTGACTATGTTGTCACCGCAGTTCACTTCGGCAACGTATAGGCGAGGCTCGATCCAGTCTTATTATTAGATCTACGGTTATGTATCTGTATTAAAGTTTTTAACAAAATTTAGAAGCTGGAGAAAACAGTTTGTGCTCTTTTTTATAATAATCGCAGTAAATAGTTATTTTGTAATAATCGTCGCCTTTAGCTCCCAAAGTGTATATATTTTATGGTTTTTCGATCCAGATGAAGAGTTATATTGTTAGTATAAAAAAACTTACCCGCGAGCCTTTAATTTTACTTTTTTCATAAACACTACAAAAATATTTTTTACATAACAAAATTGTGTTAAAAATTGATGGTTTTTTAAACAAGATATTAAAAAAGTCTGAGATTAGAAGAGGCAATTTACAATAATTCCCGTTTCTCCCTTCAAAAATCTATTTTTTAAAATTTTAATAGAATTTAGTAATCGAAGATGACAGTTTTTATTTGTTTATAATAAACCTTGTAGAAACATTTGTTTTCGGCTTCGAAATTGTTGCTTGAAAAGACGGATGTAAAAAAGGTCGAAGAGGCTACGCAAGAAAAGAGTTCTAAAGGCTATAGTAGATGGTAAAAAAAATGCAAACTTAATGATTTTCGACTCCCCTAACTCCCTAAAACAGAATCCTAGATACTTCTTTGACAATGTCCTTTACCTCGATATCGAAAAGTTGGCAACCCTAATTGGGACCAAGAAGGTCAAATACTTAAATAAATTACAATACATCAACAAAAAGTCCAAATTAGAGACTTACTTTTGTGGCAGTTTTTTCTAACACAATTTGTGGCAAATCTTCTCTTTCTTTTTTGAAAACAAACTTTAATTCCGACATTCTTCTGTCGTGACCTAGCTTTAATCCGAATTTCGCGCGATGTTCTTGTTTTGTTCTCCAACATTTATAGAACAAAAAAAAATTACTTTTAAAAATAAAATTTTAACATTTCTGTTTGAATACGCAAATGAACCCATAAAATGCTTTTTTTACAGTTTTGGAATAGTATTTAAAAAAACTAGTGTTACGACCACCTCCACTGTGATACAAGCGTTTTGATGAAGAAGTATCTCAATAGAATATAAAAGTTGTAATACGAGTTTCTTATTTTATTTAACAAATTCCATAAAGCGAGATTTTTATCTGTAGTTGCTTAGTCTCTAGAGTCGCTTAACGACGAAAAATACAAAAAAATGGTTTTAAAATAGTATAGTTAGTGAACAATACTAAGAAGTTTTATTACTGCCAACTTAATCAGAGCCTTGATCACGCTGCATATACTTCATTCGCGTTTATTATGAGAAACTAATAGAAATTTTATTGTTTCATTGTTATTTGTTAGTGTTCCAAACATTTCAATTGAATAACTAAATAAAATTTTACAC
This sequence comes from Tribolium confusum, assembly GCA_029207805.1. Taxonomy (NCBI): domain Eukaryota; kingdom Metazoa; phylum Arthropoda; class Insecta; order Coleoptera; family Tenebrionidae; genus Tribolium; species Tribolium confusum. Next base: position 9,063,953 of record JALGAY010000004.1, read on the forward strand.
ATTAATTGTCTATGAAATAAAATTTGTTTTAAAAAAAAATTGTTACACCAGAATTAATTTAACAAAATTGTCATTTTGTAAAATCTCTATTTTTTATAATTTAAAGTGTTTTCTTATCTTTTTAATTGTTGTTTTAACACTGTTTTGAAAAAATTTATATTATTTAATCTTAATTTCTAAGTAATTTGTTAATACGGAGAAAACACAACACGTTTAGAAAAAAAATCGCTTACTCATTGCAACTGGAAATTCAATGAATTACATTTTAAAAATAGAGAAATTATTATTATTATTACATAAAACACATAATTATCTCTCCTAACATAAACATGTAAACACAATTCTCTACACTTGAATCGATTCGAAGGAAATTCTCAAATTTTCTATTTAGTCCTGAAACTGAAAACATTTCTCACAGTTCCCCCACTCGCCTGAAACCTGAAAACCGCCATTCCCCTTCAGCAATCGATTCGTCTTTCATCGTCTTATCAAAACGAAGAAATCTTCTTTGAAAAATGCCCGGATCACAAAGGCAGAAGCTTGGTGTTTAATATTTCTGGGTGTGGTTGGCAGCAATGGTGCGGCGTCGTCATAGCAACACGCTAACATCGACATGCTATGAAAAATCCCCAAGCACCGCAAGGAAAAAAACAATCGATATGTATAGCAATAATTCGAAATTTTTTCCGAGAGTCAAAAGGGGCTGCTTTAAGGGCGCGAGATGTCCCACTGTTTGATTTACGAGTTGTTTATTCAATTGTACAAGAGGGAATAATTAATTTAAACAACTGCATTGTTGCAACTGACCTTGATATTGTCGTTAATTTATTAATAACTAAACAGCGGAACGCGATTTTTACAAATCATAATAATGAGCTGCTTTATTTTAATTGAATGTTTATGTAGAACTAAGAACTTTCACTATGCTAATTGTCGGTAGAGCGATTGTGTGTTCCTTTGAGATGATTTTAGCCTTCACACGCGCTACATAGATTTTCTCAGAAATTTTCTCTTTGCAATTGTTTATTTGCTATTGGAAAAATTCGGTTTTGAAAGATTTAGATTTGTTGTCGTCCTAATCGACGACAAATTGGAATAAGATAAAGTTCGTAAAAGAGCAATTTCCTTTCATTAAATTCAATAGAGCTAATCTTTGTACCATGTAGGGTTGCTTCCCCTGCGTGTCTACATTGTTACTTTATAATCCTTTCAGGGACAACAACCGAACTGACTTAGAGATAATTACCCAATTTTGTCTTTTCTCCACTTCATTACTTTAACAGCAAGCTCTACTAAAAATTTAAGCACGGTATTCTTAGATTTTTGACTAGAATAAAGCTCTAAGTTCAGGTCAATCAAATAAGTAATTGACAAAAGTAGATACAACTAACAGAGTATGTCATCGCATTAAAACTAAGCTCCATTTTCCAGAAAAAACAAATCTTAAATTAAAATAAATAAAATCTTTAAAATTTGCGTTTTTAAGAAGTAATTAGTAAAATAAAGTTTTGGTCATCGAAGTTCACTTCGAAAGTTTTTTAAGTCAAAACTTTAGAGTACAAATTTAGTTATCTTCTGAGCTTTTCCTAAGTTTTTAAATCCCCATTTCTTCAAAAAAAATTTAAGTGCAGTTTCCACGACAAGACGACGCTTCTGTCTCCTTGAGCTGCGTTTTTTTGGATATTTTACTACTTCATTTTCCACTTTTTTATTTAATAACAATGTACAAAAAATGCTTTGTTCAATAATTCTACTTATAGACCACAAGAGAGATTATTTTGCATTATTTTTGAAACACGCTTAAATTTTAAACTCATTTTCGTAAAACATATGTTTCTTTATTTATTTGTTACATATCAAAAATTAATTTAAAATTTTATGACGGTCACACGCTTTGTTCAAATCAAATTTATTTAAAGAACTAAATTTTTGCACTAATTAAATTTTTTCTTGTTTATTTAATTTATTGCAAAAAAATATATAAATAACCAATTTGTATTAGTCATTTGTTGAAAACTTTTGTACCATTCTAAAGACTCTGCTTTTAATTTAACAAATTAATTAAAACAAAGTTGTTGAATGTTGCGAAATTTTTTTGAGAAGAATTTAAATATCTGAAATTTTAAAAATTGTTAGAGGCTCTAAAAATTGACTCTCATCACACTATGATTGTTTATTCCAATGTGTTTCTCTTAGTACTGTATTATTCAGTTAAATTTAAAATGTTGTAGACACTACGAACGTTAGAAAGTAACACAAAAAACTAAAGAAACAAGTAAATAAAAACAGTGCATTGTATTTACGCTAAACAGTACTAGAAAACCAAAGTTTTTTAATGATTCTGAAAAAATAATAAAACGAGCTAAAAACCAGAAATATAGAAAAACTATAAATGACAACAAATGTTTTAAAAGATATGTCAAAACGACTAAAAATAATGCAACAAAAAAGTGCAAACAAATAGAGTCAGTAATACATCTTCTTCTTCAAAAGAACAAGAGCAAGAGACAGTTGCAATATTTTTTACTAAAACAAAACCGTACAAAAAGAATAAAAATTGTATACCTAAAAAAAACGAAATAAAACATGTAAAATAAAATAAAAGTTTTTGCTAAATAATAAAATGATTAAATGTCCTAAACAAGTACCCGGACCGGTACTGAACCGAAAACCGAATCACAACTTATGTTTTCTTTTAAAGCTGAACCGAAACCAAAACGCAAACCTACATTTTAATTTAATTTTTTTGGCCTTCCAAACTAAAATCGAAATGTTTTTAACCATGTAACCGTAACAGAACCCGCTTTTTTTGATACAGCCAGCAGTTGTTTGTATTACATAGTCAGTGACAGGCACTAAATAAAAAAATAATGACTGCGTTTACCATCGATTAGAAATTTGTTAACAGTTGTCCATCTATAACCGCACTAGAACTGAAAACCGAACTGAATTCTATTATATTTTACTTTTCTTTTACTACTGAATTAGAATCGAGATTCTCTCATTCATCTAGAACCGAAACCGTAACACTACCGATATATTTTACTCAATTGGAACGAAAAACCGAACCGAAACCTGTATTTTGTTGTGAATTAAAACTGAAACCCAAACCTATATTTTTATTTTATTTTTTTAGACTACCGAACCAGAATCGAAACTTTTTGAATATTCTAGAATCAGAACCGTTACAAAACCGTTATTTTATTTGGGTGCAGCCAGCAGCTGCCTGAATTGCAAGATCAGTACCAGTTACTAAATAAAAAATAATAATTGCTACGTTTACCATCGGCTAGAAATTTGTTAGCAGCTCTCCAGTTATAAACGATCTAAAACTGAAAACCAAACTAGAATTCGAACCGGAACTTATATTCTATTCTACTTTTTTACTATTTAATTAGAATCGAAATTCTCTTATTTATCTAGAACTGTAAGCGTAACACTACCGATATATCGTGTGTTTAAAAAAAAAAAAACTCTAGAGTGCTTTGAAACTAAAAAACAATTGTTTTGTATGTTTGTGATTAATCCTTTACACACTTGTCAAACTGACAGATCTCATAACCTTACTTTTCGATAATTAGAACAAAAATACATTTTTATAAATATATTCATTTATTACCTAGAAAAACTGTTGATAGCTGCCCAAACACCTACTTTTTGTGAATGGAGAGGTTCTTCTACAATTTCATAAGGATGTTCTGTTGCCCAAATTCTTATGTTTTGTGAATTTATGTAGCCGGACAGGTAAAACCACGCTTCATCCGTAAAGGAAGTTTTTTGAAGGAGCTCATTATTATTTGCAATGTTATTTAAAAACCACTGACAATACTGCAATCTTCTAGGAAAATCTACGGGTCGTAACTCTTAAACGGCTTGGAGACGATAAGCGTACATATGTAAATCTTCTCGTAGGAGTTTATGACATGTACTAACAGAAAGTTCAACTTGCTGAGACAGACGTCTAATCGACGTTTTTGGATCTTGCTGTAGAATCTCTTGTGCAGCATGAATAACTTCATCTGTTCGTTTAGTTGGTCTTCCACTGCCCTCTTTACGTGTAATGGCGCCAATTTCACGGAACAGATTCACACTTCGGTGGAGAGTGTTTTTAAACTCTTCATACACAACAACAACGTCAGGAAAAGCTTCTCGAAACTCCACCAGGCACGGCTGAATTGAATATTTCCAAACACCGTTAACTTTCTCTCCATTTCAGAAATAACTTTCCAACAAAAAAGTCTTTTGTTCACACCATGATTACAAATCAAGGAAAACACAAAATTTAGTATTGAAAAATACTGATAAATAAAATAACGAATGTTTGAAAAACTAAAACACTACGAAGGCAACCACACAAAAACACACCAAGACCAAGCCCGCTTTGGCGGGAAGAGGAGACATTTTTACGTTAGGATAATTTGTGACGGATAAAATTGCATAGTAGGCAACCAACAATACACGAATAATGTAAATAATAAAAATTTTGTTGTATGGAGGTTGTTGTATGGGGTCATATACGACATACGTAACAATGTCATGGCTTGCCACGAGTTTTTTTTTAAACGAACACACATTATTTTACTCCTTTAAAACTCGAACCAAACTTTTATTTTTTTTAGGTTCAGGTCCCTGTTCCTAAATTTATACCCAAATATATGCAATTTAAAATTTTAAATATTGACGCCATTTTATTTGAATGTAGGAGCTATATAAAAAAATAGTTTAAATTTTTAATAGTAAAAATTTAAATTTTAAAGAAATGTTGCCAAATTTTTGTTCCATTTTTCAATAGTTGCCACTGTACTCAACAAACCAAATTACATGTGTTGAAGTTTAATAAATAGATACGAAATATATACTTACCTCTGTATTATTTAAAAGTTCTAAAATTGCAAATATACTGTCATTATTTAAGAACGTCACCGAAAATCAATTAATAACAGAAAATAATAAGTTTTTTACCAAATAGATTAACAAATTACAATAATAAAGCTCTACAAAGTAAATATTTAAAAGAGTGTAATTGTTATTTTAAAAAAACAATAATAATGAAAATATAAAACTTTATGTTTCTTGCAATTTGTCTTGAAATAAATCTTAAATAACTCAATAATTAAATAAATTTGTTTGCAATAATTGAAGATATTATACCATATACCTTGGCTATCATCTAATATATCTAATAGTATCTAATATAATAAATATTTTTTGCTTCAATAAATTGCAATTGTAATTGTTTATTTTTATTTCCGAGATGACGATAAAAGCTCTTAGGTATTCTCGTAGTTTAAAATTTTAAACATGTTTTTTCTAGTAATTTTAGACTAGTTGGTCAATGATTTATAAGCCATTTTCAAGAAGAAATTAAGAAAAGAGATTCATTCAATGTTGCCTTGTGACTTATGTCAAATATCAAATATATTTTTTTTATTTTTAACATTTATATTACATTAATCATTAATAACCCGAATAGTAATAACTGCAGCCTATTTAATGTGATGGTACAGTTGGTTTCCTGCTGCTATTTTTGTCAAGAAAAAATCCTCTGATGATTGACCTAAATGCCAATATTGCTGAGATTTTATTTTTTCCCTCTATTATTTTTCTACTTCATATCATGATTTGTTTACGTGTTCTTTTTCCGTTCCGCTTTTTCTCCGTCTCATTAATCATGACCATGAGTCTCTCCTGAACCCGAGGGAGTCCCCTTGCAAGTGATTGATTGTAAAGTCACCGCGGCAAACTGATGATCCACCTCGCGTTGCTCCATCATAACTCCCTCGAGTCGCCTCCTGAATCCTTGTTTGTAAAAGCTTCGTAAGAATAAACTGGCTCTCCTCTTCCTCGTATTAACTCCTCGAATGTGGAAATTAAGTCTGCTAAAACACGCCGACGTAGCGTGAGAACGACTGTAAACCAGCTCGACTAAGCGGTCGACGATATCCTCGGGGATCCAACTCTCGGCGCTCTAATACAATTAGCTCGGCTATATGCTGTGCGTCAGGACGAGCGGTGTGTCCTTTATGTTTGTAGCTTTGTGGGTCCTTCGGGTGCAATGCTCGACGCAAACGAGAGACGACAACCGTGGGTCTGGAGTCTCCCAAGGGACGTGGAAGGATTCCGATGGCTAATTGCCAGATTTTCAAATTATTATCCTCAAGAAGGAATATCGGAGCAGATGGATGCCGCCTTGGGCGTCGTGATTTTTAATTATTAAATATTGAAATGGGTTGTCGAGGCGTGCGTCTGCGGGTTGCTGCTCTGTTTGTTAATTCGTTTAGCCAAACATCGGGAGTCTTTTGAGGGGAACGACGTTTCAATTGAATTACAGACCCTCGGATACTTGACGCTGTGTATTATGCGACAATAAAAACATATTACGGGAGGGTTGGATGAGATGGACAAATAACAATTAATAAGAAAAATGTTAAGGAGAATGATGGAAGGAAGGAAACCGCGAGAAAGGACAGCGCCTTGGCAATAACAATGAATTTAGATTGCTTTAACGGGAGGAGACGGCCAAGGCTGTGGCTTTTCTTATTGACGCTCGGTTTTACCTATTTCCCTATGAAATGAACAACTCAAGACTCTAATAGAATTATTTGGGATATAACAGTTTAACTAAAAGTACAATAGATATATTGAAACATTGTTTATTTAGTTATTATATTTATTCAATAAGTTTATTAAGAGAAAAAAAAAACAATTAATAATTTTGACATTTTAACAAGTGAGTGAACGCATTAACAGAGTCGATAATATTAAACGCTAATTAACAAAAGAGTTGATTACAATATTTTTCTAATAATATGTCAAAAAAAAAATTGAAAAACTCAATTTCAAAACTTAATGGTTCAAACAAATACCTAGTGTTATATGTATACAGAGAGGGGCAAAAATAATGTCATAATGTGAATGTGATTTAATTTTTGCAAATGGTATATAATGTCTTTGTGCTTCTACTTTTATGTTGTAGACAAAAAATTAGAATTGAAGACAAGCTATAAAGCAATACACAATTTTTGTTATTGCCGTAGGATTTCTCGTTTTGGCGATTTGACCTGGCGGGCCAGATCTGACATCAGCGCCAGACTTTTTTCTTTAGGGCTTTTTTATACCTCGCGGTGATCACAACAAATCACAAATCTTGATCACTTTGTAGATCAAAAAGTAGCTCAAATGCGACAAAAACAAAAAAAAATATTTATTTTTTACTTTGTAATTGTAATCCATTTCTAAATAAATTTGGAAAAAATGTTCTAGTATTTAGAAGATTTTAACACATCATACGAGGAAAACCAACGTCACTGGGTTGGCAACACTGTTTAGTTTGTCCCCGTCGCAAAACAGTTACAATTGTTTCATTTCCAAATTAACTAAAATTAAAAATGAAGTTATAGTTTCCGAAGAAAATAATTTGGTAAACCATTTCATCAATCTCAGTGTTTTGAGTTTGATTGCAACAACTATAATGTGGTAAGTAAAATATTAAAAAAATTATATAAAATTTGAGGTTATGTTAATTTTTTCTATTTATTTATTTAATTTATTTTACAAAATGGGTACCAAATGAAAGCTGAGATTGTTTGAAACCCAAAAGTAATTTTCTTTTACATTCATTGGGGTATACTGTTCTAAACCAGCGTTTAACCTGCCTGACAATCACAGGGGCCTTCCGAACTACACCGACCGCAGCCATGGAGCTCATTGTGGGGATTCGGCCACTTCATTTTGTTGTGGAAAAGTCTGCTCCAATGGGTTTCCTACGGCTTCGCGGTACAAATCGGTGGAAAACAGCAACCGGAAAGACTCATCGGACAATATCCACCAGGATGTTGAATTTGGACCCCATTTTTGAAATGGGGGACTACAGTATGACCCTCAGGATTGCTACAAATCACAAGTATCATGTGAACATTCCGCCACGTGACAACTGGTGTGAAAAAACGAGCAGCTTCAGAACGGGGGACTGGCTCGTCTGCTATACTGACGAGTCGGTTCACCCCAATAGAGCGGGCTCAGGAATATCTATATGTGGGCTCGGTGTTGAAATTTCAGTACCTTTGGGCAAACATGTTGACGTTTTCCAAGCGGAAATCTTCGCTTTGCTCGCTTGTGTGGTGACTGAGTGCGTACAGAGGGCTTTGTCAAACAGGCGAATCTGCATTTGCACCGACAGTCAGGCTTCGCTGCAGGCCTTGCAATCGTGCAGGTACTCATCGAGGCTTGTCTGGGAATGTCACAACAGATTACATGAACTGGCGGAGTGCAACAGAAAGGTTGTACTTTGCTGGGTACATACCAGGACACTGTGGTCTAACGGGTAACGAGAGGGCTAACGTTCTGGCTCGAGAGGGTTCACAAATGGACTTTATCGGGGCAGAACCGGCTCTTGGCGTTACCAAAAGACGACAGAAAGACACACTTCATAAGTGGATAGAATCTCGCCATGTCTCTGAATGGCAGTTTGAAGATGGCATGCGGCAATCCAGGCTTTTTATTAAAGGACCGGACAAGGCACGCAGTGAAAACCTGATGCGTCTCAATCGTAGAGACCTTCAGTTAGTGGTAGGCATGTACACAGGACATTGCCTACTAAAAAGACACCTGCACGTCATCGGACTCAGCGAGGACGAAATTTGCAGAGGTTGTGCTGAAGATGAGGAAACTTCTCTTCATATTATCTGTTACTGCCCTGCATTTGCAGGCATCAGAGTTTTATACCTGAGCTCTCGATATCTGAAGCCCAGTGCTATCGAGAAGGCTCCTGCAGACAAGGTACTGAGCTTTATAAGAGGCACAGGGCTACTACATAGTAGTACTATTCCGAGAGGTAGCACACAATGGGCGTAAGCCTCGGTGTGCGGCTTGCGCTTCGGGCCTCTCTTGTATTAGAAAAAAAAACACCAATTTTGGCGAAGCTGACTTTAAAGGCAAGTCTTCTGTTTGTTACTAGTGCAATAAAAATTGTATTGCTAACAAACGCAAGTAATTTATAGATGTAAGACTTTCGAATCGATGTCATCTGAGAAAACCGCCCGGGGCAGATCAAATCTACGTAAAAGTGGTGACAAATCTACATGCTCCATGCGGTTTTCTTAGATGGCATCGAAAAGTGTAGCAACTATAAATTTTTTTGCACTAGTAATAAACAGAAGACAGGCCTTTAAAGTCAACTACATCAAAATTGGTTTAAAACAGTATACCCACCACTCTCATCCAATTTTTTGGATTTCTTGTTTTTTTTTACAAAATCATTCATAAAATGTTCTTTCATTTACCAAAACGTAAATACTACTAACTTTTAGTATTGTCCAATACAGTTGATACCAAACAAAAATAGAATTTTTCTATATTTTTTTAACACGTCACACCTCATTTTTAAACACAGTTCATTTTCAAAACAGTTTGCTTGCGGATAAACTGGAACAGAAGGAAGTGTTTAAATTCTAGTGGCGGTTAAAATTATTACCTAAACGACCGCAACTCAAGCACCTCTCACACAAAGCTGCAATCGAAGTTAAAAATTACTGATGAAATGATGAAATACTTAGGTTTTTTACCAAATTTTTTTACTCACATAAAGTTAGTTAATTTTTCAACTTTAGTTAACTTAGAAACAAAACAGTTGTCAACTTTTTGACATTTGTTGTCTTTTTTTTTGATACTCTACAATGTCTGAACTTGAACTTTTTCCTGAACCATCACCATCAGAAAGCACTGTCTTTTCCAAAACAACTAAAACCAATGATTTTGATCCTGAAACTGAGTCTTTACTAACTGAACTTGAAGTTGATAATGTTAGAATAACTCCTCCATGTATGCACTTTGAGAATGCTTTTGAAGGAAAAAGATTCAAACAGAAACTGACAATTCAAAACTGTGGCAAACACTTGGCTTTTATCAGATTTTGTGAACCTAATTCTAAAGTAACAACTGAAAAATTACATTTGCAAAAAAATTCTTCAATGTTTTGTAGACTTTTGAATTCAAATCTTTTCCTCAAGGCTTATATTTATCCCCCGGAATGAAAATTATAAGAACAGTCAGATACACCTACAAGCTTGCTTTAGGTGTAAAAAGAGGTTTTGCCACAATGTGGATTAATGGAAATGAAGTGGAATATCGTTTTTTTGTGTAAGAAAAAATACAATTTATAAAAAAAATAATAATTAAAACAGGTCAATATCTTATGCCGTACTGTCAATCGAGCCTCAAGTGCTAGATTTTGGCCGAATAGATGCAGTCAATCATGCCACAACCAAATCTTTTTTTATTATAAATTCTGGATACAAAGGCACTCAATTTGCTATTGATTTAGGACGAAATCCTCTAGAACTTACAGTTGACCCAATGAAAGGAACTATTCCTGTCAGTTAAAAAAACTTTGTATTTTTTTAATTAAAAATTCTTAAATACAGGCCAAAACCTCTGTTGAAATCAGTGTGGAAGTTGTCGGTTCTAATGAAGGAGAGTTTATGGAAGAATTCTGGGTGAAAACTAACCCCCCTCAACGAGTTGTTGTTTCAGGAATTTTTATTTGTCCGAAACTTCTCGTTCGAAAATTTATTAACAGTCTTGATTTCACTTTAGTCGACTTTACACCGACTTATTACGGTGCTTCTTCAACTAAACCTATCCTAATTAAAAATTTTAGTTCTTCTAGTTCAATGTTTTGTGTTATGGCCGAAATCAAAGGTAAAACTATGGTAAGTCTTGAAGGCAGGTACTTGCCGTGCCTTAATTCAAACCAATCAAAAGTTTCTAATTATTCAAGAATTCGAATTACGTGTACTACTTTACATCTCGTTAATATTAATAAGTTGTAATTGTAGACACTTGACGAAGCGAGAAAAATCGACGATAACTACCAGAATTTTATAATAAAGCCTCTCGATGGAAGGCTGGGAGTACTAAGAGGCGCAGTTATACAACTCAGGTAGATTTCTCAATTTTAAAAATAATTTTAAACGTTTTTTTAAGTTTTGCTCCTGTTGTTTCGAGAAGACAGGAAAAACCCTATGCTGCATGTTTTTTAAAAATTATTAGAATGGACTGTAGAGATGTTGAGTCCTCTGACGTTCAACAGATAGAAAGAGTGTCAAGTCAAACTACTATAGCTGATAGTGTAAATCTAATAACAAATGATATTTTACTTGACGATCCTACAAGTAGCTACCCTTCAATAAGCTTCGAAGAAGATTTAGCTGCTGACCATTTCAGTTTTGAGCATTCAATTGGTGTTTGCCTTCATGGAGAAAAAGAAAAAGCTGGTGTTTTATTACAACCAAATATAATTACTTTAACTGACTTGACTCTTGAAAAAGTATATCACCGAGTTATTTTGGTCAAAAATAAATCTTCAAATTTGCCAATACGAGTCAAATATAATAAAGTCGTGGCAGTTGAAGTACAACCACATCAATTTGATTTAAAACCTGATAAAAGTCTAGAAGTTTTGGTTATTATTAAATCTCTAAATTTAGGACAGGCTGTAAGAAAAATTACTTTTGATTTGTTGTCCAAGGATTTTCCAGATGATCATAACCAAGTAATGAAGAAAGCTGGAACAGCTGTTATTAAAATTTATGTTGAAACTAAAAATGTAGAAAAAAAGGAAAATCTGAAACAGTGTATGGAATGTCTACCTTATCGAGATTTAGCAGAAAAGTTTGTTGGTCAAAACATCTTAAGCAAATCCTTGTTTTAAATTTTCTAGACTTGCTCCTGATAAGTTTCCCTACCGTCTAACTTCTACAGAATTGGCTCAAAAAAATAAAAACGACAATTATTACCTCAAATACATCCGAAGTCTACAAAAACCACCTCTTCCAGAAAACGAAAATTTAGCTAATTACAGTCTCACTAACTACAAGCTTGCATTACGCCAAAATGTCAAATGTAAAGGCGCAAAGGATATACCAAACAAGATTGTTTCCTACACTCCTTTTATTCCTCTAATTCCTCGTCTTTTATATAACATAAAAATTACTCCAAAATCGATCAAACTTCGAAAAGTCGCTGCTTTTACTACAATCATTGATTACTTCCATATCGAAAATTTGAACACTTTTCCTATCCGAGTTTATCTGCAAGCAAACAAGTCTTGTATTGTTTTTGAAAATGAAGCAAGACATGTTATAAAGAGTATGGAAAATAAGAAAATTCCATTCTCGTTTAGTACCAACAGTATTGGACGGTACTACGTTAACATCCACGTTTTGGTAAATGACAGCACGCTTTATGAAGTAACTGCAGTAGCTCACGTTGTTCCAAAAACTCTAAACCTTGAGACACATAACATTGAGTTTACAGAAGCCGATGGTCATTACAAGTTTTTCAAATTAATAAATGGCCTCAATGCTTTTGCAAGTTTTGATTGGGAAGTTCCAGAAAGCTGTTTTAAAATCTATCCCCAATATGGCGGAATCCGAGCTGAGAGTTACATTCTCTCAATGATTACATTTACTCCTGATGAGCTCAAACAATACGTTAACGAGTATGTTCTAACATCGGAAAGTGGCCAAAAGAGGATTCTTCAAGTGTCTTATAAAAAACGCAGAAATGCAGTGGTTTTTGACACTTATCAGATCGATATTGGTGTTATTGCACTTAACGTCCCAGTTAGGAAAAAACTAACTTTGAAAAACCTGAAAAATTATCAAGTTTTGTACAGCATTCCGGGCGGAGTTCCTGTTCCAGGAGTGACAATTGAGCCCAATGAGGGGCTGCTGGAGGGATTAGACAGTCAAGTGTTTATTATCGATATTTTGATAAATGCTGTTGTGGAGTTTTCGACTGATATTATTTTTCATATTGGCGGAGTCGAAGATATTCCGATTGAGTTTAAAGGAGTTGTGGATTATCCTCGATTTAAGTTCACTCCTGATATTTTGTACTTCAGAAAAATCGCTCCATACGGTTTTGACACTTTGGCTTTTAAAGTGAGGAATCTTTCTAGGTCTGTCAATTATTTGACATTTCCAGTTGATGAGTTTCCGGAGTTTACAGTCACTGATAATGAAGATGAGCAATTTCCGCATATTGAAAAAGTCGTTTTGCAACCAAATCAAGGCAAGATTTTGTTTTTGCATTTTCATCCGAATTATATATGTACTTACTCCTTGTTTTTGCCTTATAAAATCAATGATATTCTTGGACCAGTCAATATTAACAGCAACGCTACAAACCACACAAATTACTTTTTACGTGATAAGATAGCAAATTATGAAAATATTGCTGAAATTACAGTAGTAAGACACTATCCGAAGTCATTACCTATTGTAAGAGTCACATGTTCTGCTATCGATAAAACTCTAGATTTTTCGAGTTTAAATATAAATTTTTTGTATTTTGGAGAAGACCACTATGCAAATATCGTAAGCACAGATTTTGAAATTACCAACACCAGTGATGATGTTGCAGCAGTTTGTATCCGAACTGATAACCTCGATTATCCTTTTTCTTTAGTCCCCAAAGACTCAAGTGTTGAATACTACGAAGTCTCCTACAAAGTTGTGCTAGAACCAGGAGAAAAAGTCACTTTTTTGGCTGAATTTTTCCCTTCGGAAGTTGGCGAATACATTATTAAACTTCCACTTTTCCTTCGACATTATTTCGACGACAAGATTTTCAATTATTTAACTTTAAAAGGAGTTTATGATACTCCAACTATCACTCCTTCTACGTATCGTATCGACTTTGAACCGGTTCCAGTAAAATTAGCTAATGAAGTCCAATTTGAGCTACTCATGAATAACCATTTTGAATATTGTGAAGTTTTTGCTGAGACTGATTTAATGGGTTTAAAGACGATTTTTAAAAATGGTAAAAATCCAGAATTAGGAGAGTCAGTTCTGCCAGTAAAAATTGTTTATGAAGGCATAAACGAAAATTGTTTTTACTCAAAACTGTTTTTTTCTTGTACTTGTAATGCCCAATGTGATATTACAGTAACTGGAGTTTCCGAAAATAATCTTCTTACTACTCATGCCTATTCACATATGTTACAAAATGAAACCAATAATGGTAATGGTTCTGAAACAAGCTCACAGGTAAGTTACAAAGTGAAATTAAACAAACCTTATTTTTGTTTAAAATAGCTTTCAGCTAAGTCTTCAGCAATGTATTTAAGACCAGAATATATTAAACTGTTAATTAACAAAAACAAAACTCCTTACCCTCTTTTCCCAGACAAAGATGATACGTCTGAATACGCAGAGTATATGTTAAGATTGAAAAAAACCTTGGAATACTGGATTTTCAGTCAAATTTTTGCTCTGAAAAGTTACCATAAAATCCCTGATGGTTTTTCAAATTTTTGTAAAGTCGGAGAAGCTCGACAAAAGAAACGATTTGGGGGAGTAAAAAAAGTAAAAACTATTGAACTTCCATTGCTACAACTCTTAATAAATATTTGTGGTGAAAAAATCAAGAAATATCTTTCAGCAAGATATCCCGCAGAAGAAGATGATGAAATGCAATGGCTGGTCTATACCTACAAAACAAATTTAAATATTCTCAACTACCTCAGAAATTGTTCTCTTCATTTACCACACGTCTCAAGTAAATTTCTTCTAAATTACGAACAGTACGTTCAATATGAAACATACAAACATCCTGAACGTACCCTAATGGATGATAACACTTTTAATCGCCGTTCAAAACAATGTTGGATTGACTTATTTCTTCAAATAATCAAAAATTTTTTTCTGTTTCGTACAGTTGAATTACCTAATTATAGTTCAGGAAGTTCAAGCTCTACCGACACTAAACAATCTTTTTCTGAACTTTCAAGACAATCAACTGATGATAGAGGAGAGTACGTTTTAGATGTTGGTATTTATGGTGAACACGAAAGAGAGTTGATAAACTGGTTACAAAAATGTTACGACGAAGAAAAAAATAATTTATGGCAACACACACAACCACCCAAACATAAAGATTTGGTTTTCCTCGATTTGGATTTAAGAGATGGTCTTATTTTAGGTGCTGTAACTGCTCATTATTGCCCGTATGTTAAATCTTTGATTAATGATTTATATACAAGGCCATATAATCCGGAAGAACTTCACCACAACACTTGCATTCTAGTCAAAGCTTGGAAAAAACTGAAGTTTAGTTACGTGATAGAACCACTCTCGATTCAACATTGTGGAATGGTTGAGATGTTGCTTCTTGCTAATTACTTATACACTATTTTACCAAATTATTATCCAAAAGATACAGTTACAGTTCGTGCACCTCTCACACAAAGCGGAATAGCTTCAGTTGAACTAGAAAACAACGGAGACGATGAAATTGCTTACCAAGTTATTTTCTTCGGAAACACAAATCATCTGTTTGCAACTTCAGTTGATTCGGTAAAACTAGCACCTCACGAAAAGAAAAACGTCAAAATTCGATACCACGCTAAAAGTGTTGAAAACACAACGGCTACTATTTTATTTTCCGGGGAAACACCGGGATATAAATATGGGAAAACAGTCGCTGTGACTGTTCTAGGAATAGCTGATGTTTCCTATTCTTGTATGGAAATTCCTCTAACTGTTGATCTCTACAGACCATGTAAAGTCACTTTAACAACTCAGTCTCCGTTCAAAATCAAAACTAATTACTCTCTTTATTTCGGCTACCAACCGGTTACTAAAGAGCACAGCAACGAATTATTTTCTTGGGAAGAAGTCAAGCAGTTAAAAACTGTCAAAGAGTTTGTTCTTCCTGATGAAATGTGTCATTTTGATGAAACTGGAAAATGTACCTCAACGCCACTTATTTGTTGTCACCAAATTGGACCGAGAGATATGTGGTTTTACTTTACAAATCCTGAAGTTGGGGATTGGGGGGTCAAAATGACGCTTACAGGGAAAGTCCACGCTGGATGTTATGAACAAATTGAGCTAAATTTGCCGAAAAATTACGAAAATCTTGTTTGTAGATGCAAACCTAAGCCTTCGGTCTTTAAAAATTGTCCTTTGGTTATGCATTTGAATATTCCCATGAAGAATAATTTGCTCTGGAATGCTCGAAAGACTATGCTGCTGAATTATGTGGACGGCGAGGAATTACGATTTTGGTCATCACGAATTTGTAATTTTTTACTTTTTTTAATTTTGAGATAATTTTTGTTTTTAGTTACTCCGACTGGTACTCGGATTATGAGTTTGATTCTTAATTCTGAAACTCATCCAATGAGGCAATCCATTGAAGAAACTATTCAGTATAAAATCATTTTGGATAAACCAAATTGTTTTGTGACTTTGAAAAACGTTATAATTGATGATGTTACATCAGAAGACTTCTACAAATTGCCAATACATCCTACAAAAAATCTGACAGAAATTCATAATTGCAGAATAAGATTACAGTCGGAGGATAAAACAGAAACAAGATTTTATAAAATATTTATTAATTGTGATGAGAAAACTATTGCGGAAACTGACTTGGAATAAAGTTATTTAAACGAAATGATTTTTGATTATTTGGTCTCTACCAGTATTCTGTTAAAAATTTTATCGAATTTAAAACGTCGCCTATTAACAATTTTGAGCACTATACCTGTTCTTATGCCAAAATGGCAATAAACTTTTCAAAATGTTTGTGGTTTTAACATATTCAGAAAATGGGAAAAAAATCATAACATAGTTGAAAAAATTTGTTAATAACTAGTTGGTTATGATAGGTGATAAATTTTCTTTTAGTACCATTTTTTAAAGATCGTTGGTTCACCATTTCTATAATTTTCTTGTTTTTCTAGAATCTATTTTTGTTCTTCTTCTTCTTCCAGTTATCGTGTTCTAACTTTTTACAGAATTTTACTTTGCTCTTGTTTTTGCACTACAATCATAGTTTTCTAAATTCGTCTTTTTCCTTTTCTTTCTTCCATCTATTGTTACGAAAACCTCCTCTCTAAACAAAAGATGTTTTCATTACAAAAATTAGTTTTACAATGCGGACAATCTGACAAAACTCCTCTACAGTCATATTTTGGCAAAATACCATCAAAACTACAGCTGACATTGTCTTAAAGTTATTAAAAAATTACTGAAACTATAATTAATTAAATGGCATTTCTATCTGCAATAAAATGCAATTGCAAAATCTCTTATCTCTTTAATTGCAAAATTCTTAAATATTAACAAATAATCGGAAGTTTTTAAATTACTAAATAAACAATCTACAAAATTTATAAAAATTTTGAAATAAGACTTTTATTTCCTATATGAATTATGGTATTAAATTTGTTAAAAGAGAAAAATTGTATTAAAACCAACAAGCCGACAAGATCATTTATTTTTGTTACTTAAAATTGATAAAAAATTATTTGCAAAATGGTTTTTAGTTAATAATAATTTTAATTAATAAATATTGTTGTTATAATACTAGGCCATAAAAAATTTACCACTATGACTAAAATAGATCCTCGATTACTCAAAATGAAAGAAAGAACCAATTTTCTACCTGCTTGTCTAAATGATTCGGTCTTTTAGACTATTTAGACTTGTATGTAATTCTCTCACCTCAGGCAATTAACATGATTATAGTAATTGACTTTCTCGCTGTAGATCTTGTAGATTAACTACATACTTATAATACTTGTTTATTACACTAAAAAATGCAAAAATGTATAAATAATGATAGTTCTAACAAGAAGCTGTACGAGTTCTTTATAAAAGATATATATTTATCTTTATAAAAAATAAATCCGCTAAAACTATTTGCCTATGTTAATAAAGAAAAAATTTTGAAAACATTGGGATACATTGGTTCAAGAATATGAAATAGTTTCGACCTTGACGCTATAAAAACAAGCGGAAGGCAGTCAACTGAGAGTTCAGCCTAAGCATGACAGCGATACAAGCAGCGAGAAATTTTCGGAACAATAATTAAAGAATAAAGGTGTGTTACTGTCTAATTTTGTCAATTAATTTGTTGCTCTTAAAAATATTACTCTTTAAATCGCAAAAAACCCGATTTGAGGCAACGTTACAATGGTGTCAGGAGTAAAATTTGCAAAAAGTTTAGACCAAATTCTGAATAATTTATGCTTCTTTTGAGTCTTTCTACAAGGGGTCGGACAACATAAATGAGAAGGACAAACACAAAAATGATAAGTATATGGAAAAATGAGAAGGAAAAAAAAGATTCTAGAACAAAGATGCTTAGAAAAAAAAAAGAATTTAGGAAACTACGATTTGTGGACAATAACAATAAAATTCTGAAAGGAGTTAAAAAAACTAGCAGAAAGGAGGTTCTAGACTAGCAAGGACCTGAATTGTGGAAGAACAAACAAAATCCAAAAGATCTTGATTATTTTAGCTTGAAAAGAAAAGAAAAATTTGAGATACGATTGCAGGAAAAAAAGAGCAAAAAGAAAATTCTAAAAAATGTTGAAAGATGTCGATTGGAGTAAAAGAGATTCAAGAAAAGCAAACAAGATTTTTAAAAGAAATTCAGAAACGACAACTAGTAGAAAAAAAACAGGAATAGGAAATTCTAGAAAAAGTTAAAAGAAAGCTGCAAGAAAAAAGACAAAAGGGAGTTATAGAAAAACAAAGAAAGTATTTAGAAAAGCAAAAAACATTTTTAGAAGAATGTGAGAAACGAGGAGAGAGAAGAACTTAGATAGACTCGAAAAGAAAAAAAAGCATCCTAAAAAAATTTGAGCAATGCTTGAAACAAAAAGAAAAAAAATGAATTGGAAAATGAAGAGCAAAATCAAATTCTAAAAAATGTTGAAATTTCTACAAATGGAGGTTTTGAAAGAGAAAGAAAAGATTCTGACAAAACAAAATCCAGAAGAGCTTAACCAACCAGGTTGGGAAAAAGAAGAATTTAAAAATCAACGATTGGTAGTACACAGAGGGAAAAAAAATTGAAAAGAAGTTTGAAAAGAAGTTAAAAGACGTTGGTTGAAGAAAAAAAGGAAAACAAGATTCTAGAACAGTAAAACAAGTTTTTATGAAATTTTTAAAAACGACGATTCGTAAAAATAGAGTAAAAAATAATTCATTTGTAGTTTCTGAAAAAATATACTTAATTTTCGTAACCGGTCTTACTATAATCACATTATCAGAGACATTCTGTCAAGAATTGTCAAATAATTATATTAAAAACATGTTGCCCATAGGAGAAATAAAAAAAATCGTGATGAGCTCTAAAATTCTTATAATATATAATAATTTTATGTAAAATTTCGCTAATTTTTAGTAATAAAGTTTACTTTTTGACAGGCAAAATTTTGAAAAATATAAAATAAATAACAAAAGTCAATAAAAATATTTTATGTAAAAAATAATAAAAATAAACGTTGTACGAAAAATGACTCAAATTGTGTAGAAGTCAAATGAATAAATAATAACTATAAAAAAATACAAAAAAAGTATCTATATTTTTAAGGAGGAAAGGGTGACTGACTCAAGACTCAATAACTCAATACAAAAGTTATTAATAAACCAAAACAAACACACAAAAATAACAGTATTTTAGCTAATAGCCGTACAAACACAAAGGTTGTATGCCAGCCAGAAAAAATAATTGAGGTTAAATCACTGAATTACCGTCAATCGAAGTAGTTTTTTTTGCCTACCACTACCAACAGAGAAGTCACTTCCTTAATTAAACTAAAAAACCGCCAAAACCTCAGTGAACGCAATCCCAAACTCCCCAAGGCCACCTCCCACAAACCAAACTTTTTCGCTGCACCTTGAAAAGCAACCGCAATTTTGAAAAAATCCCCCGTATACAGCATCATCGCTGCATATCGAAGGGCACCCGGTATAAAAGCGTTTCGCGTTTCTGTCGCATCTCAGTACTCCGTGAAAGTGTGGTGAGAAAGTGAAAGATGGACTCGCAGCAGTTCAGGGAGTTCGCTAAGGCGGCCGTGGATTACATCGCGGATTACCTGGAGACGGTGGAGGAACGGTGAGTTAACACCAAGTGTGAAGCACAAGGAGTAACAAGTGCAGGCCGGTGGTGGCGGGGGTGAATCCGGGATACTTGGGACAGCTGATCCCGGAGGAACCGCCACAGGCCGGAGAGAGGTGGCAGGAGGTGTTGCAGGATGTCGACAGGATTATCATGCCAGGGATCACGCATTGGACATCGCCGCATTTCCATGCGTTCTTCCCAACAGCCAGTTCCTTCCCGAGTATTGTGGGGGAGATGCTCAGTGCAGGGTTCGGATGCGTGGGACTGAGTTGGGTGAGTGGGAAATGGCGAGATAAGAATCTGACCAAAGATAATTCTGTTAGAACGTAATTTGGAAAATATTAGATTAGGTACATTAAATCCCCCTAAAAAAATCTCACATAGATACATTAATATCGCCTTTTAATTATTTAAACAAATTATTATCAATTACTTTGTTTTTATTCAGTTTTTTTCCAAATATGCATAATTTATTAAATATTTATTTTGTTTTTATATTCGAAAACACATTTTTACCAATAATTTCGAAATTAAATTAAAAAAATCTGATTGCTCACATTATTTAGATAAAATTGTTTTCTTAATTACATCAATATAATTTATATTTGTTTAATTGATGATTTATTACAAAATAATAATTATTGTTTTTATGTGATAAACTTAGAACTTTTATTCTGAAAAATTCGACTTTTTGTGACCAAATTTGAGAGATTTTTTTTTATTATGAATTTAATTAATAAATTATTTTGGCAATATTGTTTATTTAAGGGGTATATTGTTTGAAATTTAGTAGCAAAATTAAGTGTTGTGAACACACCACAATATTAAAACATCCTAGGAAGGATGCATATGGCCAGATTTCAAGTTCAAGTTTCACGTGCAATTTACATCGTTTCTAAGAAAACCTAAGTTCTTTAATCATATCGCTTTATGTTAAATTGTTGTCATAGATACGAAGATAAGATTGATGGATAAGATAAATAAGACATAATATCGGAACTTGTTTATTTAATATAATTTGTTCTTTTTTTTGGCGATTTAAAGATAATTTTGTATCAAAACTGGTGTTTAGGCATATAATTTGTCTATAAATGTTTGAGTTTTATGGTTTTGACTTACAAACTAATTTATGAAGGATTTAACAAGGGTTGTTGTAAAGTGAAGTGTGTGCTATTATAACCGACCAGTTAAACCGATGAAGCAACGTTAAAAGAACTGCAGTTTCTTTATCTCTAAAGTTCCAAAAAATCAATTGCCCTTATTACACCACAAAATTTTAGCATTTATAGACAAACTATACTCCCTCTTATGCAAAAAAATAATTGTTTTGTAAATCGGCTAGCATTTGATTTTACGTACTTAAATATCATCTTCTTTATATACTGAGTGTCCTAGAGAAATGTTCCTATAGAGCACTTTACAATTTTTAGACAAATATAAAACAATAGGAAAGAACACGATTGCGGCACTCAAAACATTTAACAGACGTAAGATTGACTTTGCAAAAAAATAATAATACACAACTCATCAAACTTTGTGTTTAACTTACCAATTTAATTATTTTTTCAAAATATTATAAGGTCAGTAGACAGAAATATCTGGTGTACTGTCAAACAAGAAGCTTTTGATTGGCGCATTCCAGCTTGTTTGCGCAAGACATAAGGGCTTTTTAAAAAGGAAAAACGTCTATTATAATATAGTCTGGTGGAAAGATTTTTTAAACTGTCCTATCTACTCTGGTTTCTACAAAAATCTTTGATTTACATAATGATCTCAAAGTCATATAGTACAAATCCTACAACCTGTGTTGGCTATCAATGAAATTC
The DNA here is from genome assembly GCA_029207805.1 of Tribolium confusum. Classification (NCBI taxonomy): domain Eukaryota; kingdom Metazoa; phylum Arthropoda; class Insecta; order Coleoptera; family Tenebrionidae; genus Tribolium; species Tribolium confusum. The sequence continues at coordinate 9,085,708 of JALGAY010000004.1, forward strand.
AATAATTTCTGGTGGTATCGCAGCTACGGAAATTTTGTAGGTACCTATTTACAATCACTTGCATTTTTACCACACAGTGTGCGGTTAAACTTACCCAAATTGTTTATTTTTCAGATATATTTATAACAAGTTTCTTTGTGAACCAATAATATATCTATTAAGACGCTATTTTACACAAATGATTAATTGTCAAATTTTTACGTCTAATTGGAAAGGGCCATTTTGTGTTCCGCGAATGTATTGTCAGTAACAGATTTTTTTAATCACTTTATATTTATATTTTTATTATATTTTATATTTTTTGTATATTATATTTAGTATTTAACGTATATAAAACAATGTATTGTTGTTCTGACACCAATAAATCATTATTATGTAATAACCACTGGAATGTCAACTCACACAAATGACTCTCAATAATTTAATAACTTAATAACACACTACTATCACCTTGAATAAACACCAGAGATTTGCTTGACGTAATCACTTGACGTAAAGCAAATATTTTATAGCTTTCTCAAAACTTGCTCAATAGGTGACGTCACCATCGAAGACATTTGTAATACTGTCTGAACAATAATTCTTACTTTTGTATGTATCTCACTACTATTTATAAACTACGGGACTTTTTGTTTTTCAACTTTTCTCGTCGACAGCGGTTTCTTTTTAGATGTCCGGTCTTACCTCAAATAAAACATTTGGGTTTTAACCCCCGTACAAGTTGGTATCTGTTGCATATCTTTCAACATGGCTCTATATTTCTGAAGCTTTTTCAATAAGACAGATAGCACAGATTGAGGCTCAAGAATGTGTATGAATTTTGGGCTTTTTCGGTTTTCTAAAACGTTGAAGATTCTCATTATGGCAGCTTCATAAGATGATCTCCATATCATTCTATCACATTATTTTGACAATGTGTCTTGTAACAATTGAAGAGCTTGCCCTTGTAATTGCTAACAGCGTTATCACTTGAGTCGTCTATTTTACTGCTTCTTCAAACTACGCTTTATCCATTGGCGAAAAACTTTAACGAGAGTTTTACGCTGACTCACCCTGTTTACCCAATTTTTCAATCTAAATTTTCTCTTCAAGAATTCTCTTCAAATAATTTTGCAAAAATATTTTCAAATTTTTTTAATTCTTCTGGTCATTGCTTATCAAATCTTTTTTAAAAAAAAGCTTTTTCGTTTTTTCTAGTTGTAGTTTTGTAGGTGCTTATTTTTTTTCGAATATGGCTTTGTTTCTACCAGGATGTTTCTTTGTTTTTCCATAACTTTTTTTTCATTAATTTTTCATCAGTCTTTCAACTGACTTCTAGAATTTTTTTACTTTTTTATTCTTTCAACCGACGTTTCTTAAATTTTTCTTTATTTTGCTTTTTTTTCCATTATTTGTCATTTCTAAAATTTTTCTAGAATTTCTTTTGTTCACCTAGAATTTTCTGTTCTCTTTTTTTTCGTCTTTAAGTTCTTCTAGAGTTTTGTAGAGTGTTTTTGTTCTTTGTTTGTTTTTAGTTTCTCGCTTAGTTGGACATTATTATCTGTGCTAACTTCTTACCAATATTCGGAGTTTTCTTGTGCCAAAAGTTATTCCAGAGTCTTTTTGCTTTCTTTTTCAACCAATTGTTTCTTTTCTTTTTATTTTTTAAAGGTTTTGTAGATTTTCTTTAAGTTTATCTACCATTTTTTCTTACTCTTCCATTTGTTTTTCTTTCCTTCTGGGCAACATATTTTAACTTCTTCTAGAATTTTCTTTTGTCTTTTCTCTACCAAACGACCTTTTCCAAACTCTTCTTGTTATTTCAAGTGCCATTCTTCAGCTCTAAAATCTTTTCTAGTTTCTATAAAACATTTAAAAACTTGTTTTTAAACCAAAGTCTTTTATCCTTTTCGATAGAGCTATTATTTTTTAATAATTTTTAAACAGTAATCAACTTTCTTTCTCTAGTTGTTTGACATTCTGCAGTCAGACCAAAAAAATATTTTTTTTAATTTTCCATTAAGTCTTTTAATTTGTAACAATTAATTTGTAACTTTGACACTCTTTAGCGCCTAAATGGTCCAATTCAGTGTAAAAGTAAGTTATGTCAGATCGCCTAATTTTAGTCTTACGTTGCTCTATAAAACATTTCTCTAGAAGTCTCTATGTACCACCTATTTCTTAAAAAATTTCCAAACAAAAATAAATGTTGTTTTAAGCCAAAAAAAAAATCTTTATTTTATCAGGTGGCAAGTCCTGCCTACACCGAACTAGAAGTAGCTATGATGAACTGGCTAGGCAAACTTCTCGGCCTTCCCGACGAGTTTCTCAATAGTTCCGAGGGACCTGGAGGAGGCGTAATCCAAGGTTCTGCCAGTGAAACCACTTTTGTTATCCTTCTAGCCGCCAAGGAAAAAATGGTCAAAGAGTTACAACAACTTCACCCGGAAATGACCGAAGCTGAAATCAAAGGAAAACTTGTAGCTTACTCCTCAAACCAATCAAATTCCTCAGTTGAAAAAGCAGGACTTTTGGGGTCAATGCCTATGAGATTACTTCCAGCAGACGAGAAAGGTCAACTACGAGGAGACGTTCTAGAAGAAGCAATTAGGAAAGATAAGGAAAAAGGGCTTATACCGTGCTATGTTGTTGCAAATTTGGGGACAACTCCAACTTGCGCTTTTGATAAATTGGACGAGTTAGGGCCGATTTGTCAGAGGGAGAATATGTGGTTGCATGTTGATGCGGCTTATGCTGGATCGGCCTTTGTCTGTCCAGAATATAGGTAAGAAAGTCATTGTCAAATGTGCAAAGCAGCCGCCATAAATCAATTAGAGAATTGCTAAAGTTAGCTTTCTAATCTATCTGAACACTCACTGCATTTCTTTTTTTTCTCAGATATTTAATGAATGGAATTGAAATGGCAGACTCCTTCAACTTCAACGCTCACAAATGGATGTTGGTCAACTTCGATTGCTCAGCAATGTGGGTCAAGGACGCACGTCACCTGGTGGAAGCCTTCAACGTGGAACGCATCTACCTAAAGGACCAGCACAAAGGCCTGGCTCCAGAGTACCGCCACTGGCAAATCTCTCTGGGCCGGCGGTTCCGAGCACTGAAACTCTGGTTCGTCCTCCGAATCTACGGAGTAGAAGGTATCCAAAAACACATCCGGAACCAAATCTCCTTAGCGAAAAGGTTCGAAGAGCTGGTCAAAGCTGACAAGCGGTTTGAAGTATGCTCGTCTAGTATGGGTCTGGTGTGTTTCAAATTAAAAGGAGATGATTCCTTGACGGTGAAACTTTTGGAACGGATTCAACAGAGGAAGAAGATTTATGTCATTATGGGACACTTCCAAGATAACCACGTGATTAGATTTGCGATTTGTAGTCGATTAACGGAGAAGAGACACGTGGATTATGCTTGGAATGAGTTCTCGAGCCAAGCTGATGAAATCCTCGGATGTAAAATCGATAAAAAGAATGATATTTCACTGGAAATTACCAACGCTAGGTGCCAAAAAATCAACGATAACGAAAAATCGAAATAAGTGCTTAAATTGTTGTTTTATTTATTGTATTTTGTAAGATTTGTTATTTAGGTGGGTTGTAATAAAATTATTTGGAGTTGAATTTGGGTTTAGTTTAATCAAGTGTGAATTATTACTTTCACTTGACGCTTACTTTCTTTACAGACAATGGAAATTTTTATTTAAAAGTTTTGATTAGGATGAAAGTTACCTTTCTCATAATAAAAAAAAGTTTTATTGTAGCTATTTCAATTAAGTGCTCATGATGTTAGAGTCCTGTGACAGGTGAAGAAGAGTACTTGTGGTAGTGATTAAAAAATGAATTGTGAAGATTTCAGAAAATTTGGAAAAGAAGTTGTTGATTATATTGCGGATTATCTTGATAATATTAGAGACAGGTAAATTCAATGTTTTTTATTTTGTGTTTCTAAGTCAGTGTCTTCATATGTATATATATTTATATTACATATTATATATATGTATATATTATTTAAAAGTTTTAAAATTATATATTCAAAAACAAGTTTTGGAAACTCAGTTTTGTGGCACGAATTCAAGTTTATAAAACGAGCGCAAAGCCGGTGTACCATTAGTTAAAAAACAAGTTCCTTATACTTTTTTTTATAATTAGCGTTTTTTACTTATCGTCTCCATTACTTATGTAAAAACGTAAAATTCTACGTGTTCTAATAGGCTTATAAAAGCGGTAAAGTTCTAGTAGTTATAAACAGTTTTTGAAAAGCAAATCCAAATTAAACACATATTTTTGAACCAAGAATTCAAAACTACGGGTGTTCTATAACATTTGTTATCAGTTTGCTTTTAGTTTTAGACACGTAATAGTACGAGGGTGTATCAAATATAAATGGGAATAATTTTTTTTAATTAACAGTTTATTTACAAATATTTACAGTTGAAGATCATTTTTCTACATAATCTCCCTCGCGTGAAATGCATTTTTGCTACCTGATTGGATGTTTTTTTATTCCGTTTTTGAAGAATTTCTTCGGGTACTCTCTACGCTATAGGAGCACGGAGGCCTCCACCGCAGAGTTGTTTCCGAAATGCTGGCCTCTCTCAGGGGCCCATACAAACGAAAATCACAAGGCGATAAGTCGGGACTGTAAGGGAGTTGCTCCATCGTTTCCCAGCCCATTTGGTCGAATTTTTGCCTCGTTGCGTTCGATGCATGGGGTCGAGCATTCTCGTAGAGGAGAATGACGTTTCACACCGATTTTCCTTTCTTTTATCACCATTTTTTTGCATGCTACCATAGCTCAATTAAAGTTCATTTGCAATAAATCTCAGCGTTGTTCTTATGTCTTTGTCCAAGACCTTCCGAACTGCCTCGATGTTTTCGTCCGTAACACTCGTGCTCGGGCGACGATCATGGCTGAGGTTCTCTAATTTTTCCGGTCTTTTAGAAAATTCTTTGTTGCAAGCAATGACACGAGTTCTTGACAGGGCACTGTCTCTGTAATCTACGCAAGATTTCCTTCAAATTGAGGCCCTCTTTGCCCAAAAACTTGATTATAATTCACTGCTCCACGGATAGATGTGCTTCTTTCACGTTCATTGTCTAGTTTTACACTAAAGGGCCGAACTGAGACTACGGCGGTTCTATCCTCTTCCGAACATTCTGAACTATGTGAAAACCCGCCCCTTACAAGTCAATGCTGTTTATGGAACTTTTTAGAAAAGGATTCCCTTTTATATTTGATACACCCTCCTATATTAAAGAACGAGTTTCGGAAAGTAAATTTTGTGACATGAATTTTAAAGAATGAGAGCCCACAATGATTCAAGTTATAATTTGCATTCTATAGTTGTTTTTTATATGAAAATAAAATAATTTGCCTATTAAAATCGTCTATAAAAATCCTAGTGATATATTGGCTATTGTATAAACGCAATCAAAATGAGTGTCTTAATTAATGGGTTTCTTAAAGATACAAATAAATAAGCTATAAGTTAAAGTCATTTTTAAAAAATCGTATTAATAGCCGAACATGTAACTGCTTAAAATAAAACTGAAACATATATGTTCGAATGCAGTTAAAAAAAAGAGTTAATATTGTGCAAACAAACTTAAATTGAAGCAGAGCAAGATCTGGTTCAGTATATAAAACTGTCGGACTAGATCTTGCTCTGATTTTAACTAGAAAATAATATAAAAACTAAAAATTTTAAAACAGAAACTGTTTTAGACTTTCATTTTAGAAAATTCAGGCTTTAACCTTTAGCCTTTTGAATATCTGAAAGTACCACAAAAATAAAAATGTTTATAATATTTTAATAAAATATGTAAAACTAGAACTCCTTGAAATTGCATTAAACAAAACACAGTGGTATATAATAAATAAAACTGCAAAATTTTACTAGATTTATTAGATTTTTTTATCTGAAGAGCAAAAGTGGCTTAAAAAATCTGGCAACTAGATCTTTTCTTAATTTGTTATTAACAAAATTAAGAACTCTTGCGAAAAATTTATTTATAAAAATTACAATTTCTATCGATTTGGATCAAAGCTTGGCAGAAACGTGACAATAACCGAAAAGTTTGTGTTAATCTCTGATAAACTCTCGAAAAGTTTGTAGACAATGTTAAAAAGTTTTTGGTTGCACGATTTTTCTCCTACCGGGATACTAAAAATGACTGTGATTTTTTTGTTGAGTTGGTAACAGCTTAGAATTTTTCTGTTGGTACTACAAACTAAAAATGTCATAATAAAATTCAAATTTATCAAGCTTGTCAAAAAGTCTATTTATTTTCGAAAGTAGTACCTAACCTACAAATGTGACTAAACTCAAATATGACGCGGCTACCAAATATTCAGGCGTACCACCCTACTATTTTTCCTTTAATCATTTATAGTATTGTGGTAATTCGTTTTTTGTTCTTAAATTTTTTTGATTTTAATTTTCTTTTTTGTATATTTGTTTCTAATAACTAATTCTTCATGATTATATACGAGTGGTACATGTTATTTAGTCCCTTAACTTGTTTTCGCTCGTTCTTAAGAGGAGTAGTTACCATATTCTCTAGTATAGGGATTCCAATGTAAACGCGCGAATCTGTAGCTAGTTTATTTATAAAAAAAAATAAAAACGGTTTTCGCCACAAGTATTGTAATAACATGGACTACATCTTGACTTTTTTAAATTTTTAATTTTGTTGATTTTAAATTTTAATAATTTTTTAATAATTATTTTATATTAATTATAAACATTTTTTTTAAAATAACTTCCAGTCATATTGTAGTTAATAATGAGAAGAATGATTGTGCCAAATTTTGTTAAAATATTTTTATAAATAAGTGTGCTACAGATTCGCGCGTTTACATTGGAATTCTCATAAGAGAAATTACCTCCATACTCCCCTTAATGCGTCTAGCGCCAACCGTAGGCTAGACCATCTCCCAAAAAGTCTAAACTACGCCTAATTTTATTTATTTTTTTATTTTTTATTAAGATTACTTCTTAACTATTTTATAGATTTCTAAATTTTTTATCAAATGCTTCTACTATCTTTTTTCTATCCGAAGAAAACAATGTAAGCACAAATATATATTACTTTACTCTGTAAATTATTAAATGTTGTGTATACAACCTCCTAAATTGGTAAATCTGTAAAAAAAATGCTCGAGTTGTGACAAGTGGAAGAGGCGCCGTGACCAAGTAATAAATCCAAGCACACTCGCCGAAACCAGAAAATTAGACAACAGAAATGACCGATAAAGCGCCAAAAAGTAAACTAAAGTATTTAATTACTATTCAAAAATGTATATTTTAAAATTTAATTTACTGTAAAAATGTGTAATGCATATTTTCTAAATAAATTTTTGTTTTCTTAATTAAGCCAGTATTTTTTAAGCACTTTTATTAATTTTATGGAAAGTAAATGTAATAAATCTAATGATTTAAAAGGAAATTGTTTCCATCTTATTGATTTCCATAAGTTAGCGCAATGATATGAATTGCTCCTTATTTCAAGAGCTATCGATTGATACAAAAAAATTTCGAATTAAATGGTCATTAGTAAGCTTCGGTGCTGGAGAGTCTTGATTCAACGACCAGGTAATTAACCAGTGTAATCCAGCGGGTTGCATGTTATTCATTCAACTGGTCTACTGGTCAACTGGTGTAGACCATTTGAATATATACTCTCCAGCACCGAAGCTTAGTCATTAGATTTGCATAAGATGGGAACGATCTCTTTTAAAAAAAGACAAAAAATGTTTTTGAATTGTTTCATACATTTTATCAATTGAGATTCACAATATTTTTAATTAATTTTATCGTTTTTATTATGCAGGATAACAGTATGGAATAAAATTCATATTTTTTAGGTTACTTTTTTTAGAAAATCACCAAAACAGGTCGATTTTATTTTTTTACTGTGCACTTTTTGCACTTATTTCCAATTTTTTTTTTTAATTTTTGCTGTGACGTAGTCGATTATTTTTTAAAATTGCAACTTTTAATTTTGGGGTCAAAAATTAAAACTATTTTTTTACTGAGTATAACAGTATAAAATTTATATTTATTCAAGTAATTTAACCAATTTAAATGTTTTATTAAATTTTCTGAACTAAATGTTCAAATTGTTTATTGCCAATAATACAACTAATTTTTTATCTCTGTTAGCACATTATTTTTAATTTTTATGTTAAAAACTTTCTCTTAATTTCTCTAAATTTCTTAATTTTGTTGTACATACTTTTAATTTTAAGACGCTTCCATAGAAAAACAAGCAAAACATTATCCAAATAATCTCTGACACCACGAGCGTAGTGTGGAGATGCACCATCTTGTTGAAACTATACGTTAGCTGCTGGTATGTCTAGATTTTTTTTATTGGGAAAAAGTTCCGCTAATGCTGGTACTAACGTGTCGCAAAAAATATCCAAATAAACTCGTCCAGTCAATGAGACGTCAAAAATATACGATTCTAAAATATGAGCTGACAAAATATTTGCATTTAGTTTTGTATTCTTGTCAAAAACTCAAAAATCAGGTAGAAAAGAAATCCCGACATCAAACAACGCCTGGGGTGCCCCGTTGCCTGAGATTATTTGCTTCCTCGAACTTTCAAAGTATCATAAATTGGCGTGACTAATAATTGCTCAATTATTAAAAATGAGCTCCTCCTTCGCGCAATTTTTTCAATGTCATCGATCATATAAGAGCTGGTAAGACCTCTAGCTATTTCGATTAAGTACTCATGACGTTACAGTCCTGTGGAAGGTGAAGAAGAGTACTTGTGGTAGTGGATTCAAAAATGAATTGTGCAGAGTTTAGAAAATTTGGAAATGAAGTTGTTGATTATATTGCGGATTATCTTGATAATATTAGAGACAGGTAAATTCAATATTTTTTTAAATTGTGTTTCTAAGTTATTGTCTCCTTATATTTAAAGACAGCATACAACAAAAAATAAAACAAAATAAAGCTTTATATAGAAGCTTTAAACAATATTGTAGAACGAGTTTCACACTTTTGCAGAACAAATTCAAATTTATAGATCTACCGCGAAGCCAAGTTTTATAAACAATGACTAAAGAACAATTTTTTTGATTTTTTGTTAAATTTTGCGTGCTTTAATAGACTTGGAAAAGAATTAGTGCTCCAATAACTGTAAACGCCCAAAATAAGGGTTTTAATCAATTTTTTAAAACTTTTAAAAAATTTTACTAAAATATGTAAAAACCAGCATCTCTTAAACTTAAAAAATATGAGCTCAATTAGAACAAAACCTATTTTTTGAAGAAAAGAGGACAAAATCTGTTGCATAAAATCCTAAAGCTTTTTACTAAAAAATGTGCCCTCTTACACAGCATTGTTTTTTATACTCACAAATTAAGGTTTTAAATTTTGACCCCTTGGAAAAAGCAAGAGAAATAAAAATTGACTCAAAAATGACTTTATAATGACTTCTCCTTTATAATCCACTGATGTTCTCCTCGTTTCTTTGTTCCGCAAAACCCGTCATGGCCTCTTAGTGCACGTGTCAATAAGAAACATCATGACCTCAATGCTTTCGGGTATTCTGATGTTTGCGTAAAGAAAGTCAGGAGAAACGTCACATATTATAATATATATTTATAATAATGTTTTGTAAATAAGGTGACGGTTTGTTTCATTGTATTAGGTGTAAAATAGTTATTTATATATTAAAGGCGTAATCAAGGGGATTATGGCACAAGGGAATGTTTAAAGCCCGACGTGGAAAAACTTTTAATTTCCTGAGGACTATTAGTGACGATTATGTTCGTAGTACATAATAATATAAATTTTTATTTTATTTGATTTTTAATGTATCATTTTAATTTATCAAATCAAAAGAATTTGGAGGCGTATACAGTAGATTATGGTTTTTAATTAAAATAAATAAATATACCTATAGTCTATAGTTTAATAAAATCTTATTTTGTATTTTAAATTTTTCTTACCTTTTTTTAATTAGAACTATTATTTTAACTATTAAAAAGTCGTCACTTAATCAAACAATTTGCTGAAATTAGTGCAAATTGACGTAAAAACCATGGTCCACAAACAAACCCTTTAATTAACTAAGTAAAACATAAACATTTTTACAAAAATATTAGCAAAAATGGTAATTTTTTGAGATTGACAAATAAATTATTCTGAAATTTATTAGTCTTGTTTCTCCAACCCGGTATGTGTCACCCGATTGCAAAAGTTTATCTTACATTACCTAAATAATCTCTGACACAACGAGCGTAGTGTGGAGATACACCGTCTTGTTGAAACTATACGTTAGCTGCTGGTATGTCTAGATCTTTTTTATTGGGAAAAAGTTCTGCTAATGCTGGTACTAACGTGTCGCAAAAAATATCAAAATAAACTCGTCCAATCAATGAGACGTCAAAAATATACGATCCTAAAATGTGAGCTGACAAAACCACATCACACTTTCAATTTGTGAGGATGTTGAGTATGGGTTGTTTTTAAAAATTTTATTAACAAAATTATTTTTAATTTTTAAAAGTCTTTCTAACAGCACAAATTGACTCTTTTTTTATAAAATCAAATATTTACTGAGATATTTCTCCCGAAAATTTTTTTGTGAATTTGTCTAGATTGTATTTTACCTTTTGGAGTTCGATTATTTTTTTCAATAAAAAAATTAATTGTTGAAATAATTCTTATTCTTTTACCGGGTACAACACATTATATAAAATGAAGTAAAAATTAACTTGTTTTTTAATCTTTCAATAAGCTAATTTTAAGTTGAGATACTACCCGTAATATAGCAAATTTTAATACTTCCCTATAGCAACAACCAATCACAACACCGAATTCTTTTAATTTTCATCAATCTGCATTTTATTGACTGTTAGACTATCCGTAGTATTTTGTTTTTTTTTTCTTTTATTGCAAAAATTTTTCATAATTTAGCCTTCTAAGCTTCATAGAAACGTGACAAGTTTAGAAGTTTATTCTAGTTTCTATGAAACATGTTGAAGTACTTTTGGTTGTAATTGAGAGTTTTTTGTTCTTAAAATTTTTTAATCTTTATTGTCCTATTTGTATATGTTTTAAATAATCTTTATTTTCGTTCATACTTAGCGCGTCTAGCGCAACACTAAGCTAAACCTTTTCCCAAAAAATCTAAACTACTTCTAATTTTAAAATTTATTTTTTTCTTTCCTTCATTTTATATTAGGTTTACTGTTTAATTATTTTCTAGACTTTTGAATTTTTCATCAAAAGCGTCTACATTTTTTTTTTTTAAAAAACAATGTAATTGCATTATCGTAGCATTATCTCATTCTTCATAGTCAAAATTTGGCCCCTTAATTTATTAAACATTTTGTATCAAAAATAAGCCAGATACATTCTAAATTTGGAGTCAGACCCTCAAAAAGAACAAAGCTCTATGCCCGAGTTGTGACAAGTGGTGGAGGCGCCGGGACCAGTTAATAAATCCAAGCACACTGACGAAACCAGGAGACCAGGTTACAGAAATCACCAGAGCAAGCAGAAATGAAATGACTTATAATAAACAGAGATTTTAATTTATTATAATATGAATTTTAATTTAACAGAACGGGACAATGTTTCTTTCTACTCGTAGTGTGATTGTGACGGCTAATAAAGAAACTGGTCTTGAAGGATTATACTATATTTTATCTTAAAATTTACTATTATTATTATTTTTTATTTATATATTAAATTTTCCATATTTTCGTTTTTTAAAAACATTCAGAATTCGTATCAGAAACTGTCTTTATTCAGAACGTTATTATATGTGCACAGGCAACCCAAAATACACCAAATTGCATCGATTTTACCCCTAACTTAGACATCTTACGATACACAATTTCAGACAAGTCCTCTCAAGTGTGGAACCGGGCTATTTAAAATGTCTTCTTCCACCCGAAGTCCCTCTAATTGGCGACTCCTGGATCTCACTTCTTCAAGATCTCGACCAAGTGATAACACCCGGATTAACTCACTGGCATTCCCCGAATTTTCACGCCTACTACCCCACCGCAAATTCCTACCCTGGAATCGTCGGGGAATTACTTTCTGCCGGTTTGGGCATCATCTCTACCGATCAAGTAATTTTTAATTGCCCAATTTTCTTTAACGAGTATAGTGTTTGCCAAATTGAGTAGGCAAAGCATCGAGGACTGCAAATTAGGCAATTTAAATAAATATACGTTTTTCATAACTCGTTATATAAAAAAAATGTCATTCCCTCAAAAACTAAACACTTTTTGTAACTTGTGATGGAAAGTAGGACTTTACGTAACTTGTGATGTAATACAATTGAAGGGCACAGGAATAAAAAGAGGAATGTTCAAAAATGCGATTTTTTATAGAACTGGAATTTCCATCGTTTTTTCACCAATATTAAAACCTATACTGACAAAAAACAGTTAAAAACAATGACTGTCAACACTTCTAGATCTTGATCTACTCAAGAGTTATATCGAATAAAGAATTATGCCGTATTAATAAAAAAACGATAGAAATCCCACCTCTGTAAGAAAACAAATTTTTGACCATCCTCTTTTTATTCCTGTACTCTTCAATTCATCAAAATTCGTTATTTCATAACTAGTAATGTAATAAAATTCATTACATGACTAGTGTATAATATATACCATTATAAAACGCTAAACATTGATGTGAAATAACCGATATTGCAGCTCCCAAATCCGGCTTGTGTCGAACTAGAACGCAAAATGCTAGACTGGCTAGCAAAAATAATCGGACTTCCAGAAGAATTTCTAAATAGTTCTAAAGGTCCAGGAGGTGGTTTAATTCAAAATGCCGCAAGTGAGTCAACACTTGTAGCCCTCCTTGCTGCCAAAAATCGAGTAATGTCAGATATAGACGTAGAGGAAGACAAACTCGTGGCTTATACATCAGAGCAGTCAAATTCTTCAGTCGAAAAAGCAGGACTTCTAGCCTCAGTTACTATGCGTTTACTCAAAACCGACGAAAAGGAACAACTTCGTGGTGACACTCTTCTGAAAGCCGTCCGTGAAGATATACAAGCAGGATTGACTCCATGCTGTGTGGTTGCCACTCTGGGAACCACCGGGACTTGCGCTTTTGATCAATTGGACGAAATCGGGTCGGTTTGCCGGCGGTTTAAAATCTGGCTGCATGTGGATGCGGCTTATGCTGGATCGGCGTTTGCCTGTCCTGAATATCGCCATTTAATGAAAGGAATCGAATTTGTTGATTCTTTTAACCTAAATCCACATAAATGGATGCTGGTTAATTCCGATTGCTCAGCTATGTGGTTCCGAGATTTGAAAAGTAACGAATTGTTTGTGCAAATTCCTGATTCGAGAAGATTTCGGGCGTTGAAGTTATGGTTTGTGATAAGAATTTATGGAGTTGAGGGGATACAGAAACATATCAGGACGCAAATTGGGTTGGCTCAATTTTTTCAAAAATTGATTGAAAGGGATTCAAGGTTTGAGGTGTGTACGGCTAGTATGGGGTTGATTTGTTTTAGAGTGAAAGGGGAAGACTGGAGGACACAAGAATTGCTGGATAAAGTAGCCCAGAAAAAAAATATTTTTATAGGGCCCTACTATTTTCAGGAAAAACTGGTTATTAGATTTGTAATTTGTAGTAGATTTACTGAAGAAAAAGATGTAGTTTATGCATGGGAAGAGATTAAAAGTCAACTAGAAGATTTCAGAAATAAATAATTTGATTGTATTGTTATATAAAAATATTTTTTATTGTAGATTTTTGTTTTTTCCATATTTTGTACGGTGACACCGAAAATAAGCTGAAATTGAATTACATGTAACGTCCTTACAGTGATCCAGAAATCCCAAATCCTTGACCTAAACTCAAAAAATTGACAGGAACATCTGGAAAGTCAATAATCTGTTAAAGACCTGTTTATAATTTTTTTCTATAATTAATTAATAAAAACAACTTCATTTTTTAAATTGTAGGAGCATTAAGTGAAAAAAACTCGGTACCATGAGAAAATGTGTGAAATAAAACTAAAAAACGATCTTTTTATTGAAAAGTATTACAAATATAATGTCGAATGGAACCTTACACAAACGAACTGAATAAGCATATAAAAAACTGCTTCTTAAGAAAAAACGAGTTTGAATTAACACAAACACTAATTCACTAGGCTCGCAGCAACAAATAATTTTATACAGTCTTGAACAATAATAACATCTTATTTACAATGTAATATACTTTCTATAATTTTTAGTCTGTATCCATAGGACAGATATCTTTAGTGATTTCACTGTTTTCATCCATCTTACTTTCTATTGCTACAATTTCCTCTAGTTTATCAATTGTCTCATTCTCGTTATTACAACTGTCAACCTCCATGCTCTCACTTTCTACCAGTTCAGAACTTGTGTCAATTGTATTTGCATTGCTCTCACTAACAACTTCGTTGTTTTCCACTTCTTCAGTATTTTTTTCTTCACTATCTTCTTTTTCCTCACTTTGCTGTTCTTCATTGACAAACTGTTCCAGTTCCTCAATAATTTGTTCTCCTTGTCTTTCCTCCTCAACTCGACTTTCTTTTTCTTGTTCTTCTGTATCTTCCACACTCTCTTCTACTTGCTCCTCTTTATCTTCCACAATCTCTTCTTCTTGCTCCTCTTTATCTTTCATTTCAACTTGACTCTCTTCTTCTTCAGTCTCAATAATTTCTTTTTCAACTGTTACTTCTTCCAGATTAACTTGATCCCTTTTTCCCACTTCTTCACCACCGTCTTTTTCAACATGACTTTCATCATCTTTTAGTTCCTCTTCAGTGTCTTCTCTTTCCTTTTCAACTTGACCTTTGTTTATTTCCTCCTGTTTTTCTTCCCCTTCCTTTTCCACCCGACTTTCTTTTGCTTCTCCTTCATTTTCAACATGATCTTCTTTTGCTTCCTCCTGGTTATCTTCTCCTTCCTTTTCAACATGACCTTCTTTTACTTCCTCCTGTTTATCTTCTCCTTTCTTTTCAACTTGACCTTCTTTTGCTTCCTCCCTTTCCTTTTCAACTAAACCTTTTTGTACTTCTGCTTCTTCTTGAACTCGATCTTCTTTATCTTCCTCTTCCTTTTCAACAGAACTTCCTTTTGATTCCTTCTCCTTTTCACCTTGTTCATCTTCATCTTTCTTCTCAACCTGAGTTACTTCCGTTATCTCTACATCTTTTTCAACTTTCCTTTCAATTACTGTCACATTCATCTCATCTTTTTCAACTTTCCTTTCAATTACTGTCACATTCATCTCATCATTTTCACTTTCGTCTTCAGTGAGATCAACCTCATCCAAACTCTTGTTCTTCTCCTTATCTTCATCATCCTTAACACCTCCCCTGACATCACAAATACTCAATTCTGCTCCAGTGTTAACATCTGGAACATTTTTAACTAATAATTGCATTTTCCTCGGCCGTCCTCGAGGTTTCAAAATAATTGGTGCACCTTTCAAGGGTGTTGACGGTGGATTATTACTCGATGTTGCTTCTTCAGGTTTTCTCACCAAACCCAAAACATCCAACATACTATGAGTTACAGTAGCTTGAAACGCTCCTTCTTTTGATGGATATGCTGTTTTTCGTTCGCAAATTGCTAAATGTTTCGCCATTAAATTACCTAAAAACAAACAAATAACAAACGTAACAAAAACACATAAAACAAAGGTACCGTGAATGTCGCTATAGCCACATATACAGAACATCTCATAGGGTAATAATTTACCGGCGGGTAATTTAGAATTGAGGAATTTACATTTAGCCACGTGGTTTTGCATAGCAGAACTACAACATGTTGAAAATTGACAATTTGGGTTCTGACAACTCTCAAATGACCTAAAAATAATTATTTAAAAAGAATTACACAAAAATTTAAACGAATTATTACGTAAAATGTTTGGGAGTGTTTAGTGGTTGGTTGCATTCCCTACAGTTGAGATTCTTATTGACGTTAAAGTAGAGTGTTGAGAAATTAATAATTTTAGCATCATCGGGATACTTATCCATTTTGGATTTAGGTACCATAATACCATTTCTGGGTGCAAACGCTGGCATTAATCCTGGTTTTCCTCTTTGAGAAACATGCATTTTTATCTGGTGATCCTTTAGGAACTCCTTTTGGATAAACCAAAGCGTACATTTACCACACCGTTTTGCTAATTGTTTCTTCTGATGTTTTTGAAGATGCTGAATGAAATAATTCATATTTTGTGAAATATTGCGCCCCCCTGAGAAAATCGTCGTAGATTTAAGACAGAACGGACATTGAATAGTTGTGCCATGATCATGATGTTGGTAAAAATGATCAACGGCTTGCTTATGATTTGAGCATCGGAACGTACAAGTTCCACACATATAAGGTAATTCTGATGGGCAGTGTTCTTTCGACATATGTTTGCCCAAAATAAATGGATTTCTGAATTGTGCCTCACAAATCAGACATACAAACGCATTATCAAACTTCGTTTCTTCAGGATGTGCCATATTTATATGTTTGAGTAAATCACTAGCAGTTGGTACAATTGTCAAACAATACTTGCATAACTGAACATCATTTGAGACATTATGCGCATGTTTAAACAAATGATTCATCAATGCTATATTCGTATTGAACGTCAATTTACAGAAAGGACACCTAATATGAATCGTAACTTTACTTTTTTGACCTGGAGGAGGCGTAATAGTTCCGTAGTAATAATTCTCAAGAGGCACCATTTGTTCAGGGACATCAGGCGACGTAGATTTACTCGGTCTCACAATTTCTTGAGGTGGAGATGGTGGTGGTAGTGGAGGAACTACGACTTTTCTTTGACGATTGTAGCGTTTTGGAGCAGCTTCTATAGGTTTAGTGACTGTAGGAGCAGGAGGAGGAGCTGGAGCGGGTGTTGTAGACGTACTGCCAGGAACTGGAATAGCCCAGTTTTTAAAAGGGTGTGAACTGACTTTATTCAGTCGGAAAATTAGGGATTGAAATGAATCATAACGGGTTTGTTCAGAGAGATGACTTATCATGTTGTCAAAACATTGGAGGACTGTTGTACCGTACCACTCTCTCCAAACTAACTCATCCAGGAATTGTTGGATAATCTGACGGGACAGTAAAGAAAGGGTGTTTTGGAACATTCGAGGCACGATCCGACGCAGGTATTCCATGATGGTACGGTTACTGTTTGCGTAATCATTCGAGGTGTTTTGAGAAACGTGGAGAAAACCCATTTGGTGCAAGGTTGCCTTATCTACTGTCAAGTCTGTTACAATAATACTCTGAGGGTGCACCCAGTTAAATACCGGTTCTAGGATTTTAGTAAAACGTTTTTTGTAATTGCGTTCACCATCACTTAAAGGTTCGACTGCTCGAAGTCTTATATGTCTTGTGGTAGTTTCTAAAATTCCCAAAACTTCAACTTTGACTTCTCTCTTATTGCCATCTTGAGACGTAGTCCCTAGACTTATTACCCCAACTTGAACTTTAACTCCTGGACCTCCCAATTGTTTTATATGAGTGTGTATAGCAACAGTACACACTGATCTCAACCAAGTGTACATACCTTTGACGTACAAATTATCAACTTTAACCTGAAAATCTCAATTAATATTTTTTTTTTGTCTTAGAAGACTCTACTTACCCATTGGGTCACATTTTGAACAATTGTTTGACAACACCAATGGTATAAAAGTTTTAAAATTGCCATTGGTGGATGTTGGGAGCCTTCAAAAATTGAGCCACTGAAAACAGATACGAATCTTTGAGGACAACATTCAGAAATCCAAACGTAACCACCCGAGTAAGGAAATTTCGAAGCATCGCTGTACATTCCTAATTTTAGGGGGTTTGACGCATGCATTGTACATTTCTGATCAGATCGAACCAACCCTTGTTGGATCAACCTTGAAACAAAAAAAATTACTTTCAGGGAGTAAAAGCTGGTGTTTGGTACCATTCTGTAAACTTGGTCGGAGGATACATAAGCACACTTTTGACTTTGACATCAAGTTTGCTACGATCAGCTGCTAGATCCTTGACTCTAAGGTGTGGCCTTGCAACAACCACCAAAGACGGATATGTACGTCCTTGTAGTTTATTAAAGGACACTTCTCGACTATCAGGTAATGCTCGCCCATCATCACCAGTCAAGTCAATACTTTTCGTTGGTTTCGTTCCCATACTTAATCCACCTTCAACATTAGATTCCGTTGGTCGGAAATTAGGTGCCTGCGTCTAAACAAAACAAATCAAATCAAACCAAACCAAGAAAGCAATGCTACCAACCCGTGTTTTAATCGGTATAGGCGTTTTCTGTGGCGGTGGCATCGGTTTACTAGGCGTTGGCAGCGGTTTAGCTGGCGCAATCGTTTTCGCAGCTACTCCGGTTTTTGGTGATACTGTTTTCCCCAACATTTGCTTAACTTGAATCTTCGGTTGCCCTTTATTCGCCGCCACTGGTGTTTTCGGTGGCCCTAACGGGACTTTAGTTAGAGGAGGCATAGCATTTGAAGGCACCTGTCTCAAAACAGCATTTCGGCGTGTCTTCATCGTTGGAGAGTCCACTGTTGTTGTCGTCGCGAGCGATTTAGATTGGTACAATTGCAGCTGCGGCGGGTTGTTGGGGGCATTGGAGGGCGTCGGAACCGCTCCCACAATGACACCTGATCGCGGATCCATGACAAGTTGGTAGCTCTGATGCAGAGCATTGTTGCCGGTGGTAGGCTGCTGCTGTAAAACTAGACTTGGACTAGCGACTGGTGGTTGTTGTACGGGGCCGGAAGGAGCGATCGTTGGGGGTTGATTGGTTATTGTGTACTGAGTAGTGGAGGCGGTAGCAGTAGCGGCGCCAATAATGACCTTGAGTTGTTCGGAGATTTCAATCGCAGACGTTAAAACGCCCTTATGGATCACTTCTGTATTGGGGACGGCCATAAGCTGCTCGATTTTCGCTTCCACTTCCTTTTTTTCTTTCTGAAGTAAGTCATTTCGTGACTTTTGACACGGTGCTAATTCCTCAATTTCGACTTCCAAGTCAAAAAAATTTTCATCAACTGTCTTTAATACTATTACGTCACGATCTGAAAAATATTAAGTACCAAAAAAGTTTTATATGTTACTTAAAAAAGCAGTTCGGGTTAGTTTTCGATTTTTTCAAAAATATCTAATCAAGTTTCCTAACTAAATTAAAAAATATATATTCTTATGTGCTGATTTCAAGTTGAAATAATACCGGTAGTATCTTCGTTTCCATAGAAAAATAAGCAAATTTGAGGCTGTGATTTGCTGTTGTCATGGAAACGTATTAAAATTTGCGCTACTACCGGTATCATCTTAACTTGAAATCAGCCCATTAGTCACATGAATCGTGTTTTCTTATTAGGCTGTGATGTCATCCGAAGCCTACAATAGTTCAAACCTGTATGAAAAAATTGTGACGTCACAAAAGTGGTCAAAGCAATAAACCATAGAATGTGAAAAATTTAAATAAAGATTGTTTAACGCCGAATAAAAAAATAGTCATATAGAGAATTAAATTCTTAATACAGGGTGCTTCTGCTAAGAGTTTATCTCATCTTTTCTCGAAAACTACTTAAAGGTGCATCAAAATATATCTTTCAAAACGAATAAACTTTATTATTATTTGCAGTTATCTACATTTTTTTGTAATTTTTTTTTTTTGTAAAACAATATTTGAACATCTCCTAGAATGACATTTAAAAAAAATTAAATTTTATATTTTTTTCAAAAATTAATATCCATTAGAAAGAATATTAGAAAAATTCTGAAAAAATTCACATGCGTAGAGAAGAAAACAAAGTTTTTAATGGCAAACTCTAAAGTTGATGTGATAACTAGTTTTCGAGAAAAGATGAAATGAACTCTTAGCAGTATCACCCTGTATATGATGTAAAAAAATTAGCAAAAGTTACTGGATATTTTTCTAAAAAAAAAATAAAATTTGTGCAGCACTCACTTTATTTGAAAATACAAAGCAAACAACCAAAAATACAAAAAAAAGTTATAGAGAAAAGCTTGAAATAATTAAATTTCGTATAATAAAGTCTCAAGCCATATTTTTAACGCTTCAAAATGTGAAAAAGCTAAACAACAAATCTTATGTATTCAAATCATTTTTTATTTAAAATTTCTTTTTTAAATAATTGTTTATTTTTATTATTTTCTACTTTCACTTTCTTCTTGTTTATATTTTTGTTAATTGTAACTGATTCACACACTCAACCCCATCCCTTCCGTCCCAATTTTATTATAATATAAATTAATTTTTTTACATTATTATTAAGTTTTCAATAAGTCGATTTTTTGGATTTCACAAAGTTTTTTTGTATATTATTACGGCATACAATTAGCCATTTTTTTTTAGATTAATTTCTTCGAATTGCACACTTCCGGATGATGCAGGTTTGTGAAAATAAGATTAGTCTCGTTTCCAAATTTATTTATAAGAAAAACAGGCTGTTTTATCAAAAAACAGTCATTTTCAAGATACGAAAAAAGTCAGAAGACAGTTTTTAAATTTCCAAAAAAATAAAATTTTAAGAATAAGTGAGTGATTCATAAGTACAAGGATAAATAAAGAAAGGTTAGTCAATGAAAATCAAGAACTGAAAAAATCTTTTTTCCAAAAACTTTTTTTTTTAAATGTTTATACTTTATTTCAAACCATTTGAAAAATCAAAAATATAACCGAAAATGAAATCAAACTTACAGAAGACCAAAAAACAAGAAATATCGCCTTAAAAAGTTTTGTTACAAAACAAATAAAAAGTCCCTTAGGATTGATATTATAATCAACTTAAAAGCTCCTTTAAATTAAATGACGTTTAGACTGTAAGTGTCGATGATTTTTCAATGGATATTGTTATAATGACAGTTACAGTCTAAATTAAAAGAGCATTTAAGTTGATTATAAAATCGGCCCTTAGACTTATGTTGAACCAACACTAGTGGCGCCATCTAAGAAGCAAGGGAAAGATTCCTTCTTTGTGACGTATTTTTTGATCATAATATACTTATTTTTAAATTTCTAATGATTATAATTTAACTTTAGAAAGAAATGCACCTCTGCCTAGTATTATTTCGAAGTTTTTAGATCTGATTTTGCAATTATCGTAATATAGTACAACCCTACGCATTGTGCTCGGTCGGTAAAATGTTTTTAGGCTTCTTGATACTTAATATACTATTAATTTACTTAGAAAACCTCATTAGATAGTAAGCCAAACCGCTCGTTAAACTTTACCATTGCCATCTGAAGATTTCCGATTACTTAATTTATACTTCTTCTTAGGGGGTTCGACATTAACTTCGATAACCTAAAATTAATATTAGATGTCATGACGTCATGCGAAATAAGTTTCCTGATTGGTCAAGCGTCCAACATGGCCGCCAATTCGATACTTACATCGTCGTCATCCGAGGATATTTCATATTTATTCTCGTCTCCCAGCAACAAATGCATTTGTTTCATAGCCTCCTTACTAGCGGCTCGTTTTGACTGAACCCGATTAATTTGCTTTTCTCTCGGCATTTCCTGTCAAACAAATATCTAACCTCAAATTTTTTGTAATGCAAGTTGAGTCGTTGAGTGTGAACCCGCCTTAAAACGCCACTTCACCTCGGTAATTTCCTACTTTCACGTGCTACGAAACAAAAGGGACGTTTTATCGAACTTACAGCAAACACCCTGTTTATATAATAAATTTATTAGAATAACGAATTTCTCTGCGGTAGTAAAACAAATTGAGTAATGGCGGGTAAAGGGTTTGATGGTTGCTTGTTTTCACCGGGTCCGACTCTGGTCGATACGATTAAGCGGGACGCGATTTTAAGGTCACGGAATAATCAGAGAAATATAAAAGAAATGAAAAAAGATAAATTAATACTTACGAGTGGTTAAAATTTTGCTTAAAACACCAAAATGTCAACGCTACATTACAGACTTTGCAACAGCAGCCATATTTATTTATGTTTGACGCAACGACATGGCGGATGGCGGCAAGTTTAAAATTTTGACAGGTGAGAGGTTATTAGGAATGAAAAGAAAGCGCAAACACTGTGTTTATTTCAAGTTATCCATTATTATTTTAAAAGATTATAAAGTTTAGTCATTTTAAATAAAAATAAAAGATTGAAATTTAAACTTAAATGACAAATTTAGTAATGTTAATGTGATTAATGATTCAATTTAAACATACAATATGACTTATATTGTAATTACGTAATACATACTGTAATTAAAAAGTGTTTTACTGAATTTTTTTATTGAATGGATAGAAAGAAAGAAAATTAGTACCACTTTTTTAAGCTACAAGAGTCTACAGTGTGTTTGAGATATGAGAACCCCTAGCTTTTAGGCAACTTAAAATACAAGAGTGACATTTGAACTTAAGTACATACTTACATATACCTAAGTAGTACTTAATTTGTTTATTAAAATGAAAAACTAAACAAATTTGTAACAATACTTAAAACTGTTTTACAAATATCCTATAATAATACTTAATTTTAAAAAAGTGTATTGGTAGGTTCCCCTTGTATAAAAAAATAAAAATTAATAGATATCATTAAATTACAAAATACAAAAAAAATAAACATAAATTTTCGATTTCTAGTTTTTGTAGAAAAAAATTTGGTATGTAGTACGTATTTTAGAATTTTTCTAAATATGTTTACTACAATTTGCAATATCTAAAGACATCAAATTTTGCCACTCATAAAATCGTATAATCATATTATTGGTTAATTTTGACATTTGTTATTGTCATCACTTTCAAAAGATGGATGGATCTGATATCAGTAAAAACAAAAATTAAATGTTGCTTTAACCATTTTTTATGACAGTGTCATAATTTGCTGTCTGAAATTTATCGTTGCGGATAGTACATTTACATCAATATTTTCTGGATTATCTATTTTTTGCAATTTTGTGGTAGTTTTACAACCAAGAATATTACAACTGTATTAATGGTTGTCTATATTGATTAGTAAAGCTGCTGTGGTAAACCAAAGGTAAATGTCGTGGAATTAGCAAAACAAGTAAACGACTTTCTTCTTCCATGACCGAGAGATACCGTAAAAAACTAAATCAATAAAATAATCATAGCAATATAGCAATTGTAAAAATTCAACAGCAAAATCAATAGCAAAATAATATAGCAATTGTAAAAATTTTTTTTAACATGTTTGCCGCCACTCGAAGTCTACGAAAATTCAGGTTCATCAGTCGTAAAAATCGTGAGGCCACAAACGTTGACAAAGGAATCAGCAACAGAAAGTATAAATACTCAATTAAAGTACATAGTTTTAAAGTAGATAAAATATACTATTATACATGTAGAAAAAAATTAAAAATAAATATAGAATTTGTTTAAAACATTATACTTAACAGTTTAAGCTACAAAAAATGTTTAAAAAAACTAAAGAAATAAATTTTTAATTTAAAAACTAAAAAAATCTTATTTAATATTTTTTAAAATTTTTTCCAAGTGTGCATTTCCAGTTTATACAAATTTGTACAAATAAAATTAGTTTCTTTTCCAAATTATTTAAAAAAAAACATTTAGTCTGGTTTATTTAAAAAAAAACAGTTATTTTTAAACATTTCATATTGTTGTTTGTAAAAATATCTTTTCATAGACTTTCTTATAATAAGTAATTCTTTATAACTATTTACGTTAACATTTTTTTACAGCTTTAATCGTTTGCGCAGCGTTTTCAAATAAAGTCAAGGCTGGACAAATTAAAAATTTGCAATATTTTTTTATTATGATTTAGTAACATTTTTGCTAATTTCATGAATGTCATTATAATAAAACCAATAAGAAACGAGAATTAGAACTTGTTTGTACAAAAATTTAAAAAAATTTTGAAATTGTTTTTTGTTACTCAACCAAGACGCTACTAGTAACTTGAAGTATTTTCAAATTAGGGAAAAACTAAGTATAAACATTAGGGTGGGCCAAAAAAAAAAAACGATTATATTTTTTTTAACTTCCGACACTGAAATACTGGTTTCTTGGCACTTTTAAAAAATGCTTTTTCAAGATGAGTTTTTAATTTTAATAGGAAAGACTCCCTCATCGCAGTTTTCCATTTTTTTTTCAGTTCCATATGGTAAAATCAATATCTCGTCACTACTTGATCGTACAGAAAAAGTTTATTTACATTTTTTGTAGGAAATTTAACTTTCTAAAAAAGGTATCTTACAATTTTTTTATAACTTTTACCGTTTAGAAGATATCAGAGGTCAAAATTTGAAGAATTTAGCAAAAATTTCTTTTTAACTTCTAAGTTTTATAACTCGTAGATAAATAAACATTATAAAATGCGCAACATACGGTTTTGTAGAAAATTAAACGCTCTACAAAAAAGTTGTTTGTGGTTAATCGATTACTTCAACCATTTAAAAAAAATTGGAGATTTAGTATAAAATTTTGGTTTTTAAAATGCGAATATCTTGTAAATGGTTAGAATAATCAATTAACCACAAGAGACCTTTTTTATAGAGCGTTTAATTTTCTACAAGGCCATATTTTGTGCATTTCATAATATTTATTTATCTCTGAGTTATAAAATTTAGAATTAGAAAAGAAATTTTTGTTAAATTCTTCAAACTTTGACCTCTGATATCTTCTAAATGGTAAGAGATATAAAAAATTGTAAAATAACTTTGTTGTAGAACGTTTAATTTCCTACAAAAAACGTAAATACAAATTTTCTGTACAATTAAGCAATAACGAGATATGGATTTTAATATATAAAACTGAAAAAAAAAATAAAAAACTGCGATGAAGGAGTCTTTCCTATTAAAGTTAAGAGCTCATCTTGAAAATGCATTTTTAAAGGTTTTTAAACTTTTCAGTGTCGGAAATTAAAAAAAAATAGATTTTTTTGGCCCACCCTAATAAACATATAATTTCATATTTCTTTTAATGTCAAAGGAGTTTATTGATCAAAAAATATAATAACTAGAGAAAAAGAGCGCAAAAATTTTAAACATCCGTCAATTGGTTTAAGAGGAAGAACCCTTCAAAAATTTTAAAATTTCCCGTTTTTTAGTTACTGAGGTTACACAAAGATGAAATCGTCAGACAATTTTAGATACGATAATAGAATCGATAACTTATCTAATGTTCTTTCAAACGTCGCCAAATATTTGGGGAGTTTGAAAGAAAAATTGGGAAGAAATATTTGGAGGAAATATTTGGGGAGTTTACTGGTTTAGGAGTTAGAGCCACTCAAAATATTTAAACATTTTCATTTTATTTATGATTTTCCCTGTATTTTTCCAGATTTCGAGAGAAATCGTAATTCGATTTTAATAAGCTTTACACCACTCAAAATATCTCAAAATTCTCTATCATGTGATTTTTTTTTCAAATTTTTTGAGTATTGTTTAAACGGGAAAAAATAACTCCAAAAAGACATTGAAAAAATTTACAACTTCAAAATTAGCTGAAATTTTATACTTCTCCTGTCATTATTGAATTTCTTAAGTCATTCTCTGTAAGAATATGTCGAGAAAATCCACTTCTGATTAGTAATGTTTCAAAAATCGACAATGCTTAAAGACTTTAAAAAAACCATAATATTCTTTTGTAAAAAAGTTTAAAAAATTTAGGACCTGTTTAATTGCGATTAAATAGTTATTTCGCGATTAAATGACGATTCTAATAAGCAATCAAACCCGAGAAAAGAGGATTTAATCGCGAATTAAAAGTTAATCCTCTTTCGAAGTACACAACTCTTAAAAAATCGGACTATTTGTCTAAGTGAGAAATATTCAAAAATGACAAAATTCCAAATTTTTTTAACTGCCCTAATTAGAGGGTGTCCGAGAGTCAAAAATTATAAATTTAGGGTAAAAATTAATGTTAAATTCATAATTCTCAAACAAATTTAGGAAAGATAAAATTATTTCTAAAGCAATAGAAATACAGCCCCCCAAAGCCCTCCCAAAACAACGAAATACATCGATTTTTTATTCAAATTAAAAACTGTTTGGTTTGGGTAACATTTGCCAATTCCAATGTAATGCGCATTTGCACGAAGCAAATTGTAACCCACAAAATGTTTTTATAGAAATTATGTTGTGAGTAATTTTGGAATCGCTTCAACTACACTGCTCCAAGAAATTAACGCACCACTTGAAAATAAAGTAAAAAAATTAAAACTATGTACATTTGACAACATTGGTTGAGAAGGTTTAATCAAGCTATAATCTAGTTACCCATTGTAATAAAAGTTCTGACATTAAAGTCAGAAATTTGAGTTTAATAGTTTTTTAAGCAGAAATTTTAAAATAATTTTCATTTTTAAATTGTGTTAATTTGTAATTTCGTTTTATTGTTATTTGAATTTGCCGTTCTGTGGATAGTTTTTATCATTTGAAACAATAATAAAAACATTATGAGGAATTTGACTCGAGAAGAATGCGCCCAAGCTGTGGTTTTGTTGGAGGAAGGATGGAGCTACAGAAGAATTGGTGAAAGGTTTGGTGTATCTCATACGTCAGTTTCGCGTATGATACAAAGGTACAGAGAGACAGGAAGTCACCTCAGAAGACCTGGGCAAGGAAGAAAAAGGAAAACCACTCCTATCCAGGATAGATTTTTAAGAATATCTGCGCTAAGGGAACGCTTTGTAACCGCCAGGAAGCTACAAACTGAGTTCCGTGACGTAGAAGGAATTCAAATCAGTACCGAAACTGTTAGAAAAAAACTTAAGGAGGATAATTTAACACCCCATATTCCTGCTCGTGGTCCTGCATTGACTGCAGAACACCGCAGAGCCCGATTAGAATTTGCTAGAGAGCACATAAATTGGCAAAGAGAGAATTGGGAGTCTGTTCTTTTTACGGATGAGTCAAAATTTTGCCTTTACAATTGCGATAGACGTGTTCGTGTGTATCGTAGACCAAATGAGCGGTACGCACAGTGTAACTGTAACATTCAGAATACCACATTGTTTGGTGGAGGCTCAGTAATGGTTTGGGGTGGTATTTCCTTACAAGCTCGCACGGAGTTAGTGGTTGTAAATAATGGCTCTATAAATGCGGACCGTTACATAACAGACATTC
Source organism: Tribolium confusum (assembly GCA_029207805.1). Lineage (NCBI taxonomy): Eukaryota > Metazoa > Arthropoda > Insecta > Coleoptera > Tenebrionidae > Tribolium > Tribolium confusum. The sequence goes on from JALGAY010000004.1 coordinate 9,112,805, forward strand.
TTGAAGAGCATGTCGTACTATATGCCCCTTATATTGGTCCAAATTTTTTGTTAATGCAAGATAACGCAAAACCCCACACTGCCCGAATTGTTAAAGATTACTTGAATGAGGCAGAAATCAATGTTTTGGATTGGCCAGCTCGAAGCCGTGACCTGAATCCTATTGAGCATGTTTGGAACATTCTCGGGAAACGTTTAAAAAATCTTCCACATCCTCCTGTCCATCTTCAAGAGGTAGGTCCTCAACTAAATGAAATTTGGAATAACAAATCAAGAAGACATAAGTTCGTTAATTTTGAGTATGGTACGAAGATGTGCAGCGGTTATTCAAAGTAGAGGTGGAAATACGCGATATTAAGATGTTTTCTGTAACTTTTATAACGGCGTAACTTTAATAAAATTTTGTTTTCGGTTTGTTTTTCTATATTTGGACACATTAGATGTTAATTTACTTTAAACAAATGTTTTTGTTAAATTTTTCTTAATTTTGTACCAATTGGTCGAATACATATTTCATTTTCAAAAAAATTCAAGTGGTGCGTTAATTTATTGGAGCAGTGTATTAAAATTATAACACAAAAATGTTTAAGACTATTCGAAATGACTAGCTTTTTGGACTCAGAATTTTCAATTAGCCGTTATTAACCATATTAAGTTCCTATTTATATTTACAAGATTTTTTCTCTAGATTTTATAATTAGAAAATTACAATTTATTCTTGGTGAAAATAAAAACATTTTGTTATTTTTAGAAACTGTATTTTAATTTACAAATTACAAAACGTTACAAGAAAAACCTGATACAGCTTTGAATAATAAAAAGGTCAGCGCAAACTATTCTTAAAAGGTACATTAAACGTCGATAGAATTTATTCCTGGAACGTATTACGTCGTGTGATTAAAACTGACGCAAACACCACCCTCTCGAATAAAATTCGGATTGCACGAACATCCCCAAAGCAAACATTCCAACCCTCCCAAACAAATAACAGTGTTGCAATAAAAATAGACCATTTTTTAGTGTATAATACTCTACTTTGAATAAGAGTGGATTAGTTGGGTGTTTGCGTAGTAACCATAACTGAAGTGGTGTTTGAAGGACTGGTTGTTACTGCTTCTTCGGGGATACTTATCTGGAATTGCAGGAGAACCACTAGATAAGTGACCATTGTTGCCAACAGCTAAAATAAACGGCTTAAGATCCTTGTGGGGCTTCATTGAGGCCGGGTCAAAGACTTACTGATTTAAATAAATTTCTATTAACGTCAAAAAACCCAACAAGACTCATATCGGTCGGACTCATTTCTGTTGCTTTTAAAAACATGTTGATTTCTTCTTGGGCATCATCATTCATCCAGGATAATTCAACTAAAAGGAGTTTTTTCTGGAATTGGACTCGTACACAATTCGATGCATAATGCGCTTCGTCGCAAATAAAATACAAAATTGCAATTGCCAGTCCTGCATTTATCGTCAGACCAATATCCTTGGTGCTAAACCCGGCCTGGAGCTGCGATAGCAAGCCATAGATCGTTAAAGTTATTATTAAAAATAAATATAGACAAAGAAAAGTGACGGTATAACCGGATGCGTTCCCTACATCTCTAATCAATTTACTTAAAAGCATCCACATTGAGCGATAATCGGCGACTTGAGAAGACGGACCGATGTGTTTTAACGCCATTTGGAAGTCCTCAGCGACTTGAGTGGCAACCTTACCCACAACATCACATTGCATGAACCAAAAACCCCCAATTAAATAGATCAAGCAGTTGATGTAGCAGTAGGGAATAACCTAAAACCCTTCTGTTAAGTTTCATGTGCGTTTTGACCACAAACGACAATAACTAACAACAGGACGATTCACTCTCAGAGCCAACCGATTCCTGAGGAAAATTGAGGAATGAGGAAAAAATGTAAAATAGTTTTCGTAAAATAGTACCGCAATTTAGAGAGATAAATTCGTAATTTTGTATCAAAAAATTTAAATTAAATTAATTAATCATCAGTGTTTTTAAAATTACTTTAAAATATGTATTTAATTACATTTGCAATTACTTTCGATAAAATGTTATTAATTACAGTTGAAATTACAAAATATGAGATTGTAATTAATTACAATTACACGCTTTTATGTAATTAATTACATTAATCAATTACATTATTAATTTTTTTAAATAAAACATACTTTTCAAATCCTTGCTAGAATAAAATTTTTATGTTGATATCTGGTTCGCAATTAAACAAATAATAATTTAATTACTTAATAATGTCAAAAAATTTTGTTAAGTTGTCTGCACCAATCACTCATTTCTTCTGTTAATAATGGTATTTATGTTGATAATAAATTATAATTGTAATAGTATTAACGTTTTTAAAAATTATTGTTCTCGATCTTCGTTTAAACAGTCTTACTTGTTAAATGTTTATTTAATTAATAATTATTTATTAAATTATTTATATATGTATACGCAATTGTAAATTGTAAAAAAAGTAAAAGTAATTGTAACGAAATAAGTAATTGAATTACAATTGAAGATAAAGTAATTAATTACTGCTTCAATTACAATAAAAGTAATTTAATTATTTTTTCAATTACTTGTAATTAATTACTTAACAACACTGTTAATCATTAAATATTAATTAATTTAATTGTATTATGACAGTATTTTTTATGTAATTAATTTTGCAATTTTTAATTCAAAGTCTATTGCAATATTAAACATCTGATGATTTCTCTCTCTCTCTGATATTTTTATGTGGGTTTGAGCAAGTGAGTAAATACTCCTTTCTACTATTTTACTACGTGGTTGTGAGCATTTACCCTACCTGAATGATTTTGAAGTGAGCCATAGTCACATGAGTGATAACCATAACAGCGCAAGCCAGTAGGGGAAGTACCACAGTCAAAATGACCGGTTTATTACCGAAAAAAACCGAAAGCTTCTTTTTGGTTAACTTGTTGTAAATCCTCTCAAAAAATACCCAATCTGAAACAACACTTGCCAGTTTTCGTGATTCGTATAACATTAACGGAGTTATAATAATAGGGAGAAGATATACAGTGAATAAATAATCAATAACAGCTTCTTCAAATCGGCCTTCTTGTGAACGAACAACCTCAACATTGTCCCACTCGATGAACCCGATGTACCCCAAAGTCACCAAACACACCACTGCAGAGTACCCTAACAACTCAGGGGCAACTTTAAACACCCCCGGTTCTATAGTTTTGATGGGAAATATGCCCACAATTCTCATTAACATATAAATGGGTTTTAACACTTCGTAAATGGCTCCATTTCCTACCGAAGTTCTGTTGATGAATTTAATAGGGGGTGCGGGGCCTACTCTGGCTGCATGGTATGATTGAGCACTGTTAACTCCACTTTCGAGAAAAACACTTCTTCGTTTTGGGAGAGCTTCGCCGAGGATGCTTACAGCTTGGTCTTGGGAGTACATCGTGGTTGCATGAGTAGTCGATACTAAAGTGAAATTAATGCGGCGATTAAAAGGGGAGGTACTGACGTGTTTTGTTTAGTTTAGAGGTAATTAGACGCGACCTAGAGCTAATTCTTGGTGGTGGTTAATTATGGAGCGGTTTGGAGAAAACAGGTCAAGTTTCTTGGTAGATTGAGCCTTGTGTTGAGGGTTGATTTTTAATAATTTAAGATTTTGAAAGGTCTGTATTAAATATTAAATTTTATTAATAAGTGTAGAAGAGGTACATTTAACTGACATTAAAACTGTCGACGTCATTTTTCGCAAAATATTTTGTTTATTCTATACCTTGAGTAAGGATAAGGGGTTGCAAAGATTATGCAGAAAATAGAAAAACTCCTCTTCATGTTCGTAGTTTTTATCCTGCATTTGTAAAAATTTACATCGGGGTTCCTACATTGCCACAGATAAGATACTGAGCTTTATTAGAGGCACAGGACAGTTGTTTTCCTTTTCCTTCAAAAACAAAAAGATGAACACAATAAGCACGGATTCCTCAAGGTGCAGCTCGATTTTCGGGCCCCTTTTGTTAAGAGAAGCTAAATATACTAAAGTCGCAATGTAAATACTAGAAATAAACACACACAACGACTTAAATATTATGAAAACAACAAAAAAGTATTAAAATTTTGGTTCTTTTTTTTAAGATCCTGATCTGAAGATTGGAACAACAAAGATAACATATATACTAATAGAAAAATTAAGTTTTTGAAATTGTAACATAAAGTTGAATTTATCAGAAAGACAAGAAATTGGGGACAAAATGGAGAAAAGGGAAAATAAAGTTTTATAAAAATAAAATGTTTGTTTAATTAAAAGAGTATATGAAAAAAGAGCGTAACCCAGTTTAACCAAAGAGTAACCAAACCCTTCGATCATATATTCTCAAAATTTATATACCTAAAGAACAATATTTAACTTAATTAACAAAAATTTTAAAAATTAGGCGTAGCTAGCGCTTAGAACGCAAGATCTCAGAACCCTTTGCGAAAAACTACAACCAGCAACTGATGCGTGGTGCATCCTTTGGTTCTGCTTCTTTCGAACCTACCTTTAATTATGATAATTTCTTTTTTTTTCTGCTATATGTGCGAGTCTCAATTTAAAAACAATTTTTGTTTAAATTTTAAATAAACCTACTTCTAATGCACCTTTTCTCAGAAAACACACAGTTTTTCTTCGTAAAACACGATAATTTATATAAACTGCCACGTATCAAAATTATAATTATGCATTATTAAGAAGGTTACTGAAATAATATTTATTATGGAAATATGAAGCGGAAAATTTAACACTTATTGATTACTAACGTTTTGGATTTTTGCGATTTTTATCTACTATATTTAGAATCAATTAATCCATATAGTTATAACTAAAAAAAAAGAAGAAAAGCTTCCAAAAATACTAGAAGAATAATAACTAGAAGAAATAATAAAGTAAACTCAAAAAACGACAACTAAAAAAGGAGAGAAAAAAATATTGAAAAAAAGATTTTGAAAGAAGAAAAAAATCCAGAAAATCCAAAACATTGACAATTAAAAAAAAGAAAAGAATACATTTAATTTTTTTTAATCAGGAAACAAATTTAAATTCTAAAAAATAAAACAACATTGTTAAGCAACTTAAAAGGCCACATTTAGAAAAAAGAAACTATTTCATCAAGATAAAATCAAAAGCAGCTTCAAAGAAACTTAGAAAACAACTGAAAAAAAACTAAAAAAAATTGGACAACAACTAAAATGGATCAAAAAAATACTTTTAAGCATAAATTAATTTCTTTAGAGAAGAGAGTATTACGGGTTGTTAAATTTGTATAATTTTATAATGCAAACAAAATAAATAATAATTTAATTTTTTATTCTAAGTATAAATTAATTAATACAATTTATCAAAAAAATTACAAATCTGTTGCCAGTTAAATCAAAAAAACAAATAATTTAAACTAAACTCAAATTACTTTGATACACAACCGTCTGAATGACAATTTTTGGAAATTGACGTTTGTAACATCCTGTTCATTTGCTCACTACTCATTAGAGAGATCTCTGCGTGGCGCTGCTAACAACGACTTTCCTTCAACCTTCAATATCTGAAATCTGTCAAAAGCAAAATGCAAATCTGTCAAAAGTGAAAGTTGTGTCAAAAAATTACCAAATAAAAGATTAATTTTTTTTCTGGACATTTTGATATGCGTTACTATTTTGGTTCACGCGTATAAGGTAAATTTAATGTTTTTTTACACTTCGCATTACTGATACCTGAAATAGAGTAAATTGCAAATCTTGGCATTTTTCAGAGAAATGTGGATGCGATAGAAAAACCTTACCCCAAAAACGATAAATGTTTTTCACCCATTTACTACTCACTCGGTAACTCATGAACGGTTTTTTGAAGAGCAAAAGCTCTTACAATGAAGCACGGTGAATTGCTGTTTACGTAACATAATGCCTAAATAATTTAAGAATTTATAATAATTAATTAAGTTAAAAAAGAAGCAATTAAAACAATAAACAAATAGGCAAATGTTCAACAGAAACATTAAAGAACTGGACCTAAGTAAACGTGTCTAGTCATAACTAGAATAATAAAACAACTAAAACAACGAATTACTGAGTAAAACCTGTGAAGACTACAAATAAGTGATCAGCAGAAACACTAAAGCAAATGTGAATAAGAAAAACTCAATCTAGAACAATAAACAAACTAAAACTACAAACAAATAGTCAAAACGATGAACACAAACAGTTTAGTAAACGTGACAAAGCCAAAGGTTTTAAAATATTTTAGTACAGTAATTTGACAAAATTTTTAGTTTTGACAGATTTGATGTTTGACTTTTGAGAGAATTGAAGGAAAGCCGATGTTAGCAGCGCCATGCGGAGTTCTCTCTAAGTGAGCAAATGAACAGGCTGTTATAAACGTCAATTTTAAAAAAATGTCATTCAGACGGTTGTGCTTTGATGTTAACGACGTGCAGGTAGGCATGGGTCAAATTTCTAAGAATAGAAAAAAAAAGTTGTAATTTTTAATAATTTCTAAAATGATATATATAAAAATAATTTCCATAGAAAAGTAACCTTCTAACAAATTTGTCATATTTAGGTAAAGCCACCATATTTACTAATAATCAATCATAATGTAATTAATATTAAAAAAAATATATAATATTCATCCTGTCTAAAATTTACTCTTAACGAAACTAAGGGTCATTTTTTAAAAACCCTCAAAATGTGACAGAAAGTGTCATTTCTTGCCCTATTATAGAAAATTTTGTTTCAAGCGGCACTTATCTTTCTTTGATAGCGATAAAAAATGGTTTTATAATTTTTATTTAATTTAATCGAAATTATGGATAAAACAGTACGTTACAAAAGTTTGTTACAACCTCACGCTGCTAATTCTTTCTGTCTTTGCTACGTAATGTACAATTACATCATGACATCATTCTTATTGTCATTTTCAAAATTTAATGTTTTAATATTACGCAAGTTGACTGTTTATTAATTACACATTAGTAGATAAATTCTTCAAATTCAGTTCATTAATATGAAAATTAATGTATGATTTTACAATAATTAATGATTTTGGAATTATAAAAAATATCCTAACATAAAATAATTTACTTGAATAAAAAAACATTAGATATAACTCGTATATACAGTAATAAGAACTAATAATCTTGATAATATCAAGATTTCGATTGAATATTGACATTCAATATTCAATTGCAATAACGCTCGTTCATGCTTTAAATAGTCTCAATCTCAATTATTAATCGTTATTTTTTTTAATTTTCAAAATTTAATGTATTTAGGCAATTTTTAAAACACGGTACCCAAAAAAATAAGAAATGTACAAAAAATAATAAAAAAATATAAAATTACTGAAAAAATTGTTTGTTAAAGTCAACTTTGTATTCCATGTCAAAACAAGGAAAAGGTGGAAAAAATGTAAATTTTGTATGGCAGCTGCAACGTTGCACCCTTTATAATTCATGAAAATGCAAAAAGAATGCATCGTGCGTTGACGATGCGGAAAACAAACCCAACTGACACAAAAAACCACTTTTCTGCCCTTTTATCTGCCCCAAATAATAAATTTTACTTGTATTTCAAAGAGGGTGTCATTAACAGTTTTGATATTTTCACCAATAATTCCAATGACTCAGCTAAACCTCCCTAAAACCAACATTTTGTATTTTGTTATCTTATTTCATGCTAAAATCGGCAATTAGGCCCGTAAAAATATAAATCACTATTTCCATTCCCTCGCCGTCCATAAAACCATCGATTTCGGTCCTTATCAAAGTTCCAGTAGCGCAAACTTTACCAAAACAACTCATACTCGATATTTCAATCTATAGACGCGATGACGCGGCCTGAATAGCTAGTTCAGTGGGGCAACGACTTTGGGGTGAGGGTGCAATTCCCTATTGAAATGTAAATGGCGAAAATAAGCAAAGAAACGTAATTAAAACCACCCCTACAAGAAACTACAATAAAGGGGGTGGGTGTCCTGACCTTGACTCGTCCTCAACCTTAAAAAGCAATTTTTTGTGAAGTTTGAGGGTGTCAAACAAAATTCAAAGATTTTAGTTTTATTGATTTGGAATTAATGCGGGGGGCAGTTGCGAATATTTGGGCCACCCTCGTTCGGAGGGTAAGCAAAGTGGGGGTGGCCGACCTCGTGGAACGCCGCGACGGCAGCGGCAGAACATTGTGTGTCGGTCGGCGGAGGAGTGCGTGGGTGATTGGTAGCAAATCCGCGTCGATTGATTAAGGGATGGAAAGGGTGAAAACAAATTATCCCGGAACCTAATTGGGACAAATCTGAGGAAATTTGCTTTTCTCAGTTTAGAGCGGCCACTACTGTGTTATTTCCAACGATCGATTTGTCTTTCAATATTCGTTCAACAAACGATAAATTTGACAATCACGTGGAAAGTGTAAATAAACAGTGTGCAAAGCAAATGCTAATTCTGACGATTAGTGTGGAAAAATCGAGTGATGATTGAGAAAATCACAAACACCTTCAAAGGTTGTGACGTTCCAAATGTTTGTTTTTTGGTGGATTGTTGTTTGGTTGGGTTTTCGTCAAACCGAGGCTTACATAGGTGAGGAAATAATTTCGAAATAGGCGTGTGATTTATTTCAATTTTGGCGCCGAAATAATCAATTAACGCAGGATATGATAAATAAATTATTGAACCGCAAACTGTAATTTACCTCCCTATTTCATTTCTGACAGCGGGAAACCCCTTTGAGGGCTCCCATTTCGACAATAAATAATATAGTATCGAGCTGATCCGAAGGGAACAAATTTTTAAATGACATAACTTTATTTATCGCTCTACAAATCCAATTTTAAAAAGTGTTTGGCTTTATATTATTTATAACAATAGTTCCTCGAGTTTTATACGTCAATTTTAATGTAATTTATTAAAATGGCTTATTCAGTTTTCGAAAAAATGTGTCGTTTATGATTAATTTGTATTTTAATATTGAAGCACTTATTTTCTCATGAATTATGACAGTCGTAATTTTCTTTTCTCAAAAGCACTCTATCAAAATGCTGGTTTCTCAAATATTATAGTTTTCTGGTCCAATTTCAAGTTGAAGTAATATCGGTAGTATCTTCGTTTCTTTAAAAAATTTAAACAAATTGGAACGATAATTGTTTGTTGTCATAGAAAAGCATTAAAATTTGCGACACTACCGGTAGTATCTCAACTTGAAATTCGCCTATAATAAGTCATAAAGTCAAAAATGCATTTCTGATTCGTTGTTATCAAAGTAGAATGTAGAATCTTTATTAAGACTTAGAAAAAAAAATCAATTTGATTGTTGGAATAAATCATAATCGCCAATTAAAACACTCGAATTAAATACGAAATTCCCTATTTTATAAAACGGTGTGTGTTAGAGAATTACCTAAGACACAATAAATTTTTATTAATAATTTACGACAAAGAATTTGACATTAACAAACTTTACTTTATAATTTTTCAATTGTTAGACTCAAAATTCCGACAAAATAGCTTTTGCTTGTGCCTTTATACTGTCACAAACTAGTATTGTAATTTATTTTTTCTAATCATGCATATGAAAGTACGCATTTTCGCTTAGAAACCTTATGTAAAAGTACAACTTTTCAAACTAGAGATGAAAATGTGAGTTACGAAGGAAACGAGTAAAAAACTAAATAAATTTTCAGTGGCATTAACAGTTTGTTTAATTGTAATTAAAATTGTGAATGCCGAAAATAAAATCAGCTATTCAATATCGTAAAAAAATAGTATTTACTGCTCAAAATAAAATACGGGCTTTTTTCGTTCGTGAGATTGTCCCACTTGCTGCTAACGCAGCTCTTGAACAAGCTATCACCTCTTAAATAATACCGTATTTTCATCTCTTATTGAAAATGTGTTAATTTTTACTATTATATATAAAAATTATAACAATTGTAAAAAATCACTTTTGCTATTTGTGACCGCTATTTTGTCATTTGCACTCTAGAAGAAAAAATAAAACATTAATAACCACTAAAACTCAGTTTATTTTTGTTTCTTTGTCTATACAACGTTTAGACTGAAATAGTCTAAAAAATTAATATTTTCAAAATTAATATTTTCAAGATAATTTAGGTACTTCAGTTGGTTCAGTTAGGATTTTCAGTCACAAACATTGCTCAATAGATTTGATGAATATTACTCCCTTGAAGATTTTATGAAATTGAGGTTGATCCAGTGACAGGGACAAATAAAACAACATGACTTTAATCGACTAGCCTTGCCATCACCAGTGGTGATAGTTCCTGTGTCATTTTTACAATTTTCAATTTAAAAGGATTTAATTAACTCTACTTTTGTCCTGAAGATGTTCAATATATACGAACGAAACTAGTCGATTAAAGTAATGTTGTTTTATTTGTCCCTGTCACTGGATCAACCTCAATTTCATATTGCTCAATAGTCCAGTCATTTTAGCCAAAAATAGGGGTCAATCTCGAAATAAGAGATAATAAGCTGTAAATTGGTGTAAATCTTTGTTTTGGCATTCTATATGTTGTCTCAAAAGTCTCATATAATATCGTGTCCGCGTCTTAAGATATTCAAGGTCAAAGGTCGCAAAAATTGTTTCTTCGCAACCATCCCACTCCTGATGTCAATGAGTGACTAAGGTCGCGTCCAGAAACTCTAAACCAACATATTCTCATTCTCACCGTATAAAGGCATGAAAAATAATCATTATATACCACCGATTCATGCGACATATTTTGCAAAACATCACGAGAGCGTAGCTTGAGTGGTGTTTCAAGGAAATGCGTCAAATAAGGCGGTGAGTACTTAAAATCGAATATTTTTGATTGCTCAAGTAGTATTTGTTGCGATTATGACACAAATAACCTTTTTTCTTGCATTGTATCTATCTTTCTTGGTTTGTAGGTAAATATTTTACATAAACAAATATTTTGAAAATTTTCCGCCAAAAATAAGAGAAGTATCTTATCTGTTCTCCTGTAATGGTGCAAATATTAAAAAATAATAACAATTACCTCGTAAATAGTGGCTTAATAGTTTCATAGATATTGGATTTTACTACTAGATCTACCACAACGGTTAGAAAGTCAGCGACGTAATAAAATTCCGTTCAGACCAGAAATAAAACTGATGCTAAAACATTTGTAAGATGGATTAATTAGTACACCGTTAGATATATATAACATAAGACAATTTTTTTTACTTTAATTTAGTTCTTCAGTAAAAATATTTTCATTGTGTAACTCTAGTTAATCATAATGTTACAAACATTTCGAGATAACAATAGAAGAAAGAAAATTTCAAGTAAATAATTCGAGAAAATACCAGAGGAATAAAGAATATCGCAAATGGAGTCGCACCGTGGTAGTTAGTCGGTTAGTAAGTTAGTGGGAACCAGACAAGCAAGTAAAGTGAGCGATATTCTCAGACGCGAAGTAATTGAATCAAATCGTAGACGTTATTAGTGTGTTATTTATTTATCAATTATTGTTATCGTATGTATAGTAGAAATAAATTATTCGTTATTAATCCAACTTTTTGAATAAAAAGAAAACCGAATTTATATAGTAACAATTTTTTTCTGACCCATCTCACATCAAATTCCTGAAAAAAAGCTGAAAAATTAATTATTGTATGTATAATTAATTATACACAGTGATTTTTGATTGAAAAAAAAGCCAAAATAGGTCAATTTTGATTTCTAGAAGCATATCTTTGCGTGGTAAGTTTTTCCATCCCTAGAAGAGAAAATTAAGGTAGACTTAGTTTAAAACGTATTTTGAAGAATTGTCTCATTGAGATAATTTGGAATAGAATTATGTATTTTACCAAATTATTTTACTAAATTACCAAAATTATGGTAAAAATTTAAATTTTGTGTAGCCAACCTAATCAGTATTTATTTCTTAATAACTGTGCCCCAACAAATTTTACCTCCACTACCTTTTTTGCCTAAATTCTTACCAGAAAAAAATTGAAAAAAATAGAGTTTACTCAGACTAGAATCTGCTCTACTGTACCGGTAAAAACTATGTCACTTTTAGGTAAAAAAAAGTAAAATATTGTATACTATAATTGTTATTAAAGCACACAAATGACGAATAAAAATTATAATTTTTTGGAATAATTTTTTTCATAATAATATTAATAGGCACAGAAACGGCTTTAAGCAAGAAATTTTAAAATTTAGATCAATTTACATATTTTATCAAATTTACGAGATTATCTTTCGAATAGGCTTTCTTACAAGAGATAAAAATAAATGAGAACGTTATAAAAAATCCCCAATTTTGTAAGATTTATGTTGAAATTCAGACACTCTCCACGCCCTTTGTTGAAATAAATTCTCCCTAAAACTCTCCATTGCTCGTTAAAAGTGTCAACAATGACACAATCACCTTCCGTCCCCCATTACCATCCAAATCCATCATTCCACATTTAATTAAAACAGCAAATAAATCCTTTGTGCAACTTCATCCGGCAATTGTCCGTCCATCACAATACCCAAGGTCTCACGCCCAATTTTCCGCAGAAACCGTCTTCGTGAGCGGCTGCGAGTCCTGCCGTTTGCACCTCACCTGCCGCCACCTGACTTCCATCATCGGCGTCGTGGAAGCCGACTTCGAGCCCTACTATAACACGACGGCGTTGGTCCCCACCCACTTCCCGCCGGTGCACCCGCGACAAGCCTTAAACAAGAGGTGGGTGCCATAAATAGATCCCTTATCATGTGTGATCGATCGATGCCACGTGGGGACCGACCTCGAGGCAGCCTTCGACGAGGACGAACCGAATTGGGACTCGTCCTCGACGAGGCCGGCGTCTAGGTCACGGTCGGAGGCCGAAATTCCACGGTCTAAGTCAAGGTGGAACCGTGATAAAGGACACGCAATGCGGTTGCGTCGAGAGCAAGGACGGGGAACATCGATCTTTGAGATGGAAGTGTCACAGTCGGTCACGGGGATGCACCCTTGGGGGCACAGATGGCTAATTGAGGGTTGGTTCTAGGTGCTCCGGAGTGAATCACTGCAGTTTTATACTCACAGAGGATTGCCCCGATGCGCATTTATGGGGGCCCGGGATTGTTCGAGTTAAATACGTCTGCATATCAGGTAACAAAAGGATCATTTTATTACCAATAATAATAATGCTTTTTAAAGAAATAAATAAATAACAACAAATAATATTCAGGTACAAGCCAATCAACATATCATTAAATGAGTCATTTTTTTACAAAAATAGCAACACAATAGCATACACAATAGCATACACAATAACAATAGCAATTTATATAAAGATATATAAATTTTAGAGAACTAAAATGCAAGTCGAGCCAACAATTTTTTTTATTTTTTGTATGAGAAATTAAAATATTTGACTAAATTATTGTAATTTTGTAACTCTCAACAGAAATTACTTTATAACAAAAGTTCGAATAAATGTGGGTGTAAACCTGAATAGAAACAATTTCTTGTGTATATAATTTTTTATAAAAAACTAAAGTGTCTATTAAATCTAAATAAAGCAATTTTGTAGCCTTCAACAGAATTTACAAATTCCATTTCCAAAAAATCTGGGTTCGAACCCAAATGAATACACTTTTTTGACAACAAAAACAAAATATTTAACTAAAATAAACACATTTTTTAACCCTCAACAAAAACTCAAAAAAAAATAAAAAATTTGGGTTATAATCTAGGTGGAGACAACTTTTTTGTTTTTAATTATGAGAAACCAAACTATATCATAAAAAAACTGCATTTTTGTAACTCATAACAGAAATTATATATGTATGAATTTCCAAAAATATATATACAGTAGTGGCCAAAAAGTTAGCAACTATCATTAGTTTATAAATAAAATATTCTAAAACGTAACAAGGCAAAATACTAAGTTAGAGAGCTAGAGACTGCGTAATAAGCAGTAAGTTTATGTATTATTTCAATCTATATATTTCATCCCTCAAACTAAATTGAGAAATTTGTGTACATAGGATGGAGAAAAAGATAGCAACAAATGTAAAACAGTGTAGATTTTCTTTCATTTATTAAAACAAAAACTACTACATCAATATTTGGTCCAATAACCTTTCGCCCTAATAACGTCTGTACACCGTTTCGGCATTGACTCAATAAGTTTGTTAATTCGAGCTTTATCCATATTATTCCATGCAGTTTGCAATGCGGTGAACAGAGCGTCCAAATTTGTGAAGTTTTGACCCTTGATAGCTTCGTCCAGTTGATCCCAAAGGTTTTCGATTGGGTTAAGATCAGGCAACTGCGATAGCCACTTTATAACGTCAACTTTTTCCTCTTTAAACCAATTAGCAACAAGCTTGGATGAGTGTTTTGGGTCGTTATGTTGCTGAAATTGGCAAAGAATAGGCATGAAGTCGTCAAGGTAAGGTACTAAGTTGTTCCGTAATATGTCTCTTTACATAAACCTGTCCATTTTGCCGTATATTCTGCAGATGGGACCCATACCGTATGAAGAAAAGCATCTCCAAACCATCACAAATCCGCCACCATGTTTAACTGTAGTTGCTACATACTATTAGTCTAGTCTTTTACCTCGAGGGCGTCTTACATATTGGGCCCCATCACTTCGATAAAGATTGAATATAAAATAGAACTCATCGCTAAATACAATTTTTTTCCAATCATTCACCGTCCACTGTAAATGCTCTTGAGCAAACTGAAGTCGCGCTTTTATATTTCGCTTAGAATGTAGCGGTTTTTTAGCAGGACGACGGCGGCGGCCAAATAAACCAGCCTCCACTAATCTTCTCCTAATTGTTCGTGCACCCACTTGTGCATCTTCAGACTTTGCTAATTGTCCACAAATCTTAAAAGATAATAAAAATGGTTGCTGCCTAGAAAGGTTTTGTATTTGTCGGTCCATTCTTTTTGTGGTTTTCCGTGGTCTCCCTGGACTCTTCCGAGCTAAAACTTCTCCCGTACTGTGAAATCGCTTAAAAATTCGGGACACCACAGACTTGCAAAGTCGAAGACTTATTTCAATTTCCATTTGCTTTTCTCCGTCTCGGTACCGTTGTACTATGATGTTCCGTCCGGGTTCAGACACTGTTTTATTATGGCCCATAATCAATTCATTAATTAGTATCAGCCGATATAGCAATGTGTGTACCAATACTACAACTGAGACTCATTCGTTCGTCTGAAACATCGGAGTTGCTATCTTTTTGACCAATGTAAAGACAACAAAAACCAAATTGTTTTTATAAGAACTGAAAGATATTTCATCTCAGGTGCTGATTCTAGCTTTTATGTGAAAAGGATTTATAGGAGATACATTTGGGTAGTCACAATACTAAATTAGTATTTATATATAAATTTATTTAAAAGTTACTATCATTTTGACCACTACTGTATATCTTGGTTTAAATCCGAGTGGAGACAACTATTTTTTCATTTTTTATGAGTTATCAAAATATTAGTTTAAAATAGACAAAATACCGTAGTTCTCAACAAGTACAAATTTCCAACAAAATTTCAAAAAATCAGGTTTCAAACCTGCATGGAGATAAGTTTTAATTTTTACTTTTTTTCAAAGAAAAACTAAAGACTAAAGTAGTTTATCAGAATAAAAGCAGATTTGTAAACTTTAACAGAAATTATTAATTTACAACAAGATTTTTGAAAAATCTAAGTTTGAACCCTGTCTGAAATAATTATTTTTATATATAAAACTAAAATATTTAACTACAATAAATTCAATTTTGTAATTTTCCTACAAAATATCCAAAAATATGTTGAAACCAGGGCTACAGCTAACTTCATTTGTTATTTTTTCTATTCAGAAGCAATATATTCTACAATTTTTACCATATAACAAATAATACCAAATTTCAAAATAATTTTCAAATAACGTGAGTTCCAGATGGAGATAACTTTTTATTTATTTATTTTTAAAATGAGAGTTTAAATATTTAAACAAAATAAATACATCTGATAGAAGCTCCTAAAGTGGGCTGCTTTTTATACAAATAATGAAAGAATTAAAATCCCAGTCGAACCCAAACAAAATTCTTACATAACAGTGGCAGAGCGCTTTCGAAAACAATGTCAAAAAAATTATTAAAAAGTTCGAAAATATTCAAAAAAAACTTACCACACTTTTGTCAATAATAAATTTAAAAAAAGATAAAAGAATAAAAATGGAGACTAAAAATATAATAAATCGTAATTTTTTTGGACAAAAGTTGTTGATCGATTTGAAGAAGAAATAAACAAAGCTGTAAGCTACAACAGAAAACGCAAATCCACCAACATTTACAAAAATTTTGGTTTTAAAACTTTAAAAATGAGTTAGACCCAACTTTTTATATATGTATTTTTTTAAACCGCCAAGCTTCCAAAAAACGTAAATTCGAAGCAGAATACAGACATCCTTTTCTTTTTTTCTAATTACAAATTAAAGAATTAATCGTAATAAACAAAAAAATCCAACAGCAGAAAATTTAAAATCTTCTAAATCTTCAACGAAATTTCCTAAAAAAGTGGGCGTTCAAACGCTAGGTCGAACTTTTTTTATGTTTATTATCATAGTTCGTAAATAATAAATTCAACAAAATAATGACAATTTTGTAATTTAGGGCAAAGAATAAATTAAATAACTGGTTAAAATACGCATAAATTTGGAATTAGCTTTCATCAGATTTTTTTTTTTAATAAAAGCCTATCTTGTTTTTTCTCTTTGAAACAAGTGTCTTAAATGAAATGTTGTATCATTTCTTTAATATTAACATTAATAAGGGTTTTAAATTAAAAAAATAAATAAATTCGTTTTCTAGTCGATCTATCTCCCACCCCATAGCTCAAGTAGAGGTGGAGTGGAAATTCATACTTTCATCTCACCTTAGTAACTACTTGAGATTTTATTGGTACTGAATACTGATCACTAATTATGCACTAAGAAACACTCAATCCACTCCTACTTGACCTATGGGGTGGAAGACAGAATGTCATAAAACCAGTTTATGTACTTATCTTTTTATCTAAAACTTCTGTAAAAGAAGAAATTCTTGTATTTCTGTTGTATAAAAAATACACAAAACTACGTGCTGTAGTAATAACGAAGATATGTCAGGAATTTTAAAATTATCACAAGTCAAAAGGAATGACCGGAAGAAATAGTATTAAAAAAAGCATAAGAAGTATTGGTTACATCTGTAATTTTGTACTTTTCTATTGTCCTTACATGTTCATATATTCCTGTTGCAATCCTTGTTTAACCGAGATAAACCAGTGTTGCAGTCATTACAAGAGAAATTTGGCTACTGATGGCGACAAAACAGGCTGAATTTTCGGGTTGTTGCAAGTTTTCTCTGTCTCTAATGATCCGATCTCTATGATCGGGGAAAGTGATCAGTTTTGTTTGCATTTTTTAATTCTTTACAATTTATATCTTTAGAGCATCACGATTGTTCTCTTAGTTTTAATTTTATAAGCGAAAAACTTTAAAACCCACACGTTTTTGCTTTTAAGAAACTGTAGGGGGTATTCTGGTGTAGAGGCATAAATTTAAGCTCTCATTTCGGGTGCTATAAATAAAAAACAAAAAATATTTTTCCTATCCATTTTTTGACAAGATATTTATTAATATTTTAAGAATACATAAAAAATAAAAAATGCCAAAAATTAAAAACTCCAAATGTTATAAGTTGTTGAAGTAGGGAATTGAAAAAAAATGGCGCGCCAAGTTTGTCACGGTTGCAACCCTTCTAATGATCCGAAACAAAAAATAAAAAAAATTATCAATTTAGATAAATGCTGCTATCGTACTAACTAAGAAAAAGTAAGAAAAAATTTTTTTTTGCTTAATTCCGGCTGTCCAAAAAAAAAGGAAAAATTTATCTTATTTTTTTGCCTTCTCGGAATTTTATAAAAAGAGTAAAAAATTTAATTTTGTTTTAATAATAGTTAGTACGATAAAGACATGTATTGAGAAAACTCACACCAAATTTCAAGTAAATCGGTTACGTAGAACCTGAGAAATCATGACAAACTTTCAGGTGATCACTAACGTCTTTTGTTCGATTCGTTCCGGTCTAAAATGACTATATTTCTGAAAATAATTCATATTTTAACAAATTCTCTTAAGGGCATATTCTTGAAAGGTTAAGATTTGAAAATATCAAAAAAAAAAAAATTTCAAAATTTCTACACCAGAATATCTCCTGAATCATCTAGTAGCGCTGAGAGTTTGAAAAATTTCAGTAAACTTATTTTGCCCTACTTCTCACACCCTTCGTGAAATTCGTCCAATCTCTCGGATATTGAAAATCACACATTCCCTACTAATCCCTATTATTTAGCATCCGTTCGTGTTACAACCCCCTGCCATCCATTTTCCAGACACCGAGATTAGGAAGTTCTGTAACAGCGAAATAGTCCTCTCCGAGTTCGGCCCTTCCGACGGCTTTATCCACAATCCGGGTTATCCTCGATTCTATTCCAGCCAACGAGAATGTCGGTGGAAGATAAAAGCGCCTCGACAACAACGCATCCGGATCACAGTATTGGACATTTCGATAACCGGTAATCACCCCCCGATTGATTAACTTTCAGCTAAAGTCAAATTGCAGCTGACAGGGCGAATTATCCTGATGAGTGCAGCGATCGCCTGGATTTTATAGAAGAGGGGCAAGTTATCGAAACGACTTGCAAGCCCCAGGATCCGCCGTTGGAGGTGCTCTCCGACGGTGAGGTTTTGGAAGTTGCGCTCGTGTCAGCGCACGCTTTAGTGCCCCTTAGAGGGGTGCTTATTTATTACACTGCCGTGGGGTGTTCCACTCCCGATCCCCCTGAAGATGGGTATTTGGTTTACCGAAACGAAACAGCTGCAGAGTACAGGTGTTGTATTAATCTTGCCTTTGAAGATGACGGACAAAGGACGAAAGTTATCAATTGTGTAGGGGCCCATTGGGATGTAGAATTACCGCTCCCCAATTGTACAAGTAAGGAAATTTGGTTTTTTTTTAATTGCAATATTTCTTCAGAATTTTTTTTTGTTGCTGTTTTACAAAATTTTACAAAACCAAAATGACGAATCTAATACGGACGACAATCATGATTAAAATGTCAATATTTCAGACATTTTTTGAACAAAATAACACGAAACTGTTACACTTTGGAAGGCTAGACGCTCAGCGGTTTTAAATTTTTTTTCTAAATCTGACTTTATTTTTTTAGACTAGGTGTCCATTTTTTTTATTTTTGATAAAAAATTTATTGCATTATTATTAATTATCAAGATAATTATGTTATTTTTATTTTAGTTAGCATTGATTTAATTTATTTTTGACATCTCAAAAATTTTGCCAAATTTTTTAGAAATATTCGAGATGGTCAATTGGTTACAATCATAAAGCAAAAAGCCTATGTGCGTAAAAAGAAAAACCCAAATGCGTAAAACTACACTTCACGCACTGATAACTATGTGTAAAACTTTTTTTTTCATTACGTTGTAGAAAAACTAAATCAAAATTTACTTCTATTGATGAAACAAAATTAAATTGACCTTCGACCTTCTTTTTTAATGAGATAAAACTCGGCGCGTATTGTGACTAGTTGTAAACAAAGATAACGGCCTAAACATTATTACATTTCGTGCTTTGTGTTATTCTATAACTCGGATAAAACAAAGATAAATGTAAGCAAAACAATAATTTAGAATTTCGCAAACTCCAAATAAACAAGAACTTAATTAAAGTAATTTTCTCTACGCCTATGTCTATTGAGGTCTTCGTGTCTCTTTCTGTCACAAGAGTTCCGTATAGCTTTATCTCTCTCGCGATGTTCAGTTGTTTATGCAAACGGTGCGGAAACCACGTGGATCACCTAGAGGCATCTCTAGTATAGAATTAAGTATTCTGTGGTAGAGAATAAGAGTTCTTAGAAATTATTGTGTGTTTGCTAACGAGTCAAGTAAGAGTGTCGTCACTTTTTTGTGTGTAATTAGACGGGTTTTGCGGTTAAAAAAGAGTTGAGGTTAGATAATTACTGCGTTATTTCTTTGTGTTGCTTTTGTGTTAAAAAAATGACTACACAAATTATTTTTTTTTAATCAATTTGCAAATTTAAAAAACTTCTGTCATTTTGACCAGTGGCGGTCCGTCAACTTTGGGGGTAATTTAACTACTTTTGTTTCAGAAATTGCTAAGCAAAAGCCACAGCTAACTGTTCAAGACATCAGAAAAACTGAAAACGTCGAAATGGTTTCTGGTAATTTTCTATTTAGGTTTAATTAACGGAATTATAACAAAAGTTTGTTTCAGATGTTCTAGCACCGGCCTTACTTATAGCAGCTTTATTTTTGATAAATTTTATAGTCCTCTTTTATATCTATAGAATTAAGCAAAAGTAGGTCTTTGTTCACAGTCTTTTCTTTGATATTATCACATTTTTGCTGTTGTAGGCACGCTGATGAATTCGCTGACGAAGAATTAGGGACGATACCACTGGCAAAGCCTGAAAAAAGCTCGCCTTGAATTATTTATTTGTAAAAATGTCTCTTTTATAATAAAAGTTTTATTTAAATTGGTGTTTGACATTTTTGAAAAGACCGCCATTTCTAGTGATTTTTTGTCTAACCACTCTCTTAAATTAATAAAATATTAAATAATAACATAATAACAAAAAAATAATTTTTAAATATTACGAATTCCGTACATTTTTTTTCTTCACATTACAATTATGTAAAAAAAAATTAAAAACAGAGTTAAAGATAACAACACTGTTTGAATTTTAGGGTCATTGACACTTTATGTATTTTTTGGCGGTTGGCAATAACAACACTGAACCTAACCTCACATTAAGTTCAAAACAACCATATACGTATAAAACTGTTTTATAAGTAAATATATGAAAACAATCCCCGATAAAGCCGAAAATTCTTGAAATAGATTAAAATGGGCGTAACAGTATTACAGCAGTTCCCCACGGAGAACCGCACAGGCCCCCAAACAATCGATCTCCTCTCGAAGCGAATTTCCGCTCTGGGGGCTATCCAGCAAGGTCAGTTCCTTGTAGACTGCGAAACGTACACTTCATGTGCGGCTTTGGGGCACCAGAGAACAGTCCACGTGCTCCACAACTCAGAACAACCAGCAACTGTCTTCTCCATTCTTGAGACCGGCCAAAAAACAATTCCGCTCGCAACTGACGGCCTTTTCGACCTGCTTATGATGAAAATGTCCGGTTTTTACTCATCAAAAAAGCAGACTAAGGCCGAGTCTAAGGGGCCTCGTTACGAAATTGGTGATTTTTGTGTAAAACTAGGAACTGTGACAGTGAGTTCAAATTTCAAGGGGATTTTGGTTGAAGTCGAGTACAGGCCTTGTGTGGTACCTAGCATGTGTTGGGAGCTACTCCGAGAGTTTTTACAGGGATTTTTGGGGTCTTCAGTGTCTGCAAACCCTCCACCGTATCTACAAAATAGACTGCAAGAGTTGTACACTCCCATTGATACAATTCATCAGTATTTGGAGCAGTTTACGATATTTAGGAAAGCTCCAGGTTTAAGGCCGTGATTTATTTAATTTAATGTAAGATTAATTACTTTCTAAGTGGAAATTGAGCGAAAATAAATCATTTTGAGGTTATGTTGTGTCTTGCTTTCTCTCGTTGATAAACGCGTTCCTTCCTTTCTGATTACATAATTTAGAAAGTTGAATGTCCACGACTATCAGCACTTACGTAGGAAAGGATGGGATAGTGATAAAGCATTTTTTTCAATGAAATAACATCAAAAATAAATTATGCAAGTATGGTGACTCTTTTTAAGTAAAAGACAAGCATAAAAATGAGTGAGACTGAGAAAATCCGGGTCGGATCCCGAAAAAGTGAGGTAAATATACAATTTGCACTTGTTACTAGCCCCCTTAATGTGGATTTTTAGCTGGCTTTGATTCAAACCAGACATGTGATTTCCCTACTGAAAAAACTGCACCCAGACAAAGATTTTGAAATTGGTAAGTCTTCTCTCTTAAATATGAACTTTTTTAATGTGTTAATTGTAGTGACAATGAGCACTTTGGGCGATAAAGTCCTCGACATACCTTTACCAAAAATTGGTGAAAAATCTCTTTTTACTAAAGAACTTGAAGCTGCACTTACCACAGGATGTGTTGATTTTGTTGTTCATTCATTAAAAGATCTTCCGACTGTTTTACCCCCCGGAATGGCAATTGGGGCTGTTTTAACAAGGTTTTTTCTCCCTTGAAGTTGTAACATAACCTCACTTTTTGCACTTTTAGAGAGGATCCTAGAGATGCTTTAGTACTGCAAAAAGATTATGACAAATTTTTATTAGATACATTACCAGAAGGTAGTGTAATTGGGACTTCAAGTTTACGAAGGGCTGCACAATTAGCACGAAAATACCCTCATCTTAAAGTTGAGAGTATTAGGGGAAATTTAAATACTAGATTAAAGAAATTAGATGAGTTAGGGAAATATCAGGGGATTATTTTAGCATCTGCGGGACTTATAAGAATGGGGTGGACTAGCCGAATTACTAAAGTAAGTTTAGTATTAGTCAAAAATAAATATAAAAAGAAGTTTTAGATTCTAGGTTGTAATGAGATTTTATACGCTGTTGGACAAGGTGCCTTAGCTGTAGAATGTCGGGAATCAGATGAAAAAACAATAAATCTCCTGAAACCTCTTTATGACGTTCAAACAGCCATTCGTGTAATCTCTGAGCGAAGTTTTCTTAAAACTCTTGGAGGTGGTTGCAGTGCACCTGTTGCAGTCTCTTCAAAACTTTCCCGGGAGAAAGACACTAACAAACACAAATTGAAACTAAAGGGGGCTGTGTGGTCTCTCGACGGTAAGGAAGAAATCACGGAAACGGGAGACTGCGAAATTGAACTTAAAGAAACGAAAAGATGTGCCTCATGTCCCTACAATTCTGACACTGCAGCCTCTTCCTGTGTTAAAGATATTGAAAATTTAAAAAGTTGCGACACTTGTCCTGAAAAAAATCCTGCTAAGAAGATTAAATTGGATTCAATTCCGGTTGAATTACTAAAAAATGACCCACATGAGCAGTGTCCTGTGTCGTTACCAGTAGGGGTGGACTTTATGGGAAAATGTCCGTATCTGGAAGCAAATTCTGGGAATAGCCCTGCGAGTAATACAATCGAAGGGGCGGAATTACTGAAACAATGTCCGTTTTTAAAACAAGCAAATTTGAGCGAAGTTCAGCCGAGTTCCAGTGAAAGTAACACGTTTTGTGGTCTTGTTCCTCATGGGGACACGCCACTGGAGTCGCTCAAACAAGCACAAGATTTAGGGTTTAAATTGGCTGAAGCTTTACTTAAGAAGGGTGCTGGGGAGGTCATGGCGAAGGCTCAAGCCACAATACACGGGACTGCTAGTTAATTTGACTTGTATAAAGTTTTTAAATAAAGATTGGGAATAAATTTGAATTTGGCGCCTTAGTAGTACACGTCACCTGTCACCTTCACAATTCTCCTGTCAAACGAAATGTCAACAAACGGTTTGAAATTAATCGAAAAAATTATTGGTTTGATAATGTGAAGTGCTTTAAGGGTCAAAGTATTCGTCGAAAATGTGGGATGGTAAAAAGTTGTACCAGTCGTTGAGCGTTTTCGGCTCTCTGGGTTTGGCATTGACCATCCCTTGGATTGTGTTTAAAGTTTGTAGGGCTGTGGGGTTGAAACGAAATTACCAGGCTTTGATGAAAAAGGTAGGGGCTGCTTTGAATGTCATTACGTAATTACGTTTCTTACAGGTGGTTGTAATCACAGGTGCAAGTTCGGGTCTGGGCGAAGCCCTAGCTCATGAATTCTACAAACAGGGTTGTCAAGTTGTGTTATGTGCTCGTCGTCGCCAAGAATTGGAACGAGTTCGATCTGATTTACTTAGAACACACCCTACTGTTCCCACTCTACCCCCGATTATCAACCCTTTAGATTTAAGTGATATTAATGCACTCCCAGAACATATAGAGAAAATTTTAGCAATCACTGGCAAAATTGATATTTTAATAAATAACGGGGGTGTGTCTCATAGGGGGTCTGTGATTTCAACGCAACCTGATGTTGACATCAAGATAATGCTTGTGAATTATTTTGGAGCAGTTGCTTTGACTAAGGGTATGTATAGTCAGGAAGAAAAAGAATGACACCAACATTGAGTAGACCGCAACTATAAGTCCTTTTGGTCATAGAATTGAAATTTTGTTTACTATCACTTAAATTAACAACAATCCGCTTAACATAAGGTTGACATTGAAAAGTAGAACAACATGCAATTTAATGAGACTGTTTATATTAGTAATTTACAGAATTTGTCCACTTTTGGACCAGGAACTTAATAAGCGGTAATTTCTCTAATTAAATGTACCGAAATTGCTCTAAAAAATATAGGGTTATAGTTTCTTCTTATTGAAGAATAAAGTCACCAGTTTCACAAACTTTAAACGCGATTCAGAGATGGTTTGCATGATCAAAGTGGTTGCAAACTTGTCATAGAATCACTGAACAATTTATACAAGAACCTATATGACGTATTTTTAATTCCAATGAGGTATTTTTAGACTCTTATGCAATCCACCTTACACATCAGCTTCACTTTTTTTTATTGTTTTATGTAAGCTAATAATCATTAAGCTAATATTAATAATTAATCATTAATATTTTTAGTGTGGTCACAGTATAGAAATAAATCAGTATGGACAGCTGATAAAAACTTGTCAAAAGCTGGCATCGCTTTACGTAAAATGTGTAAGATGGAGCCACTGATTTTTAGATTTTTAGGCAACTAGTAATACACAATTTAAATCTAAATGGCTATAACTGTAAATAAAATACTATAAAAATTATTTTAATTGTTGTTTTACTCTTGTCTTTTGATTATTTATTATATAATTTACAGTTATAGCCTTTTAGATTAAATCTGTATTATTAGTTGCTTAAAAATCTAAAAACCAGTGGCTCCATCTTACACATTTTACGTGAAGGGATGCCAGCTTTTGACAAGTTTTTATCAGCTGTCCATACTGATTTATTCCTATACTGTGGTGTGGTCAGCTAAAGTAAACTATAACCATCATTACAATAAAAACGGGGGAAAATTTTACTGTGTTTTAGTATTTGACCTGTTTTTGACATATTTCTTTTCAAGATTTTGCAAAATTTGAAAAATAAATTCCAAAAGTGGCTGTATATGATTGATGTTTCATGGATTTTTCTGCCAAAAACAGCTGTCAAAACATAAATAGACACACATTTTAAACAGATAAATTTTAAAAGAGTTGTTGAATAGTCGGAAGTGGTTAATCTAGAAAATACACTATACACTATAACAATTTTAACAAAGTTATAAACTGTACATAAAGTCTTAATTAAAGCATCTTCTGCCACAAGTGTTGGGTGGCGGATCCCCTCCTTCTGCTTCTTTCGAACCTACCTTTAATCCTGAAATTGGTGCTTCTTCTTCTGCCTTATGTGGCGAGTCCCCTCTGCTTCTTTTGGACTTACCTTTAATCCAGATTTCCAGCGATGTCTCCTGTTTTGTCCTATATTTCGTTTAATAATTAACAATAAATAAAAGTATGCAGCTTTGAGCCGCTGTGATGCGTTCTATTCGAGAGCTGGCTCACGACTGAGCGAAACACAAAGAAATATCGATAAATTTACAAAAGACAACAAAAAATGTCTGTTGTATCACCGAATGTCGAAACGCCTTTGTGTCTTTGAGTACTGAATCATCGTATAATGTAAGCAATTACTTCAAATGATAAATTAAAAATGTATTTAGATATTTAGGTACATTAACAAGATGATTCGAGTTTTGTTTTCAGTTTATGTCTAATCAGGAAAATAGCACCGAAAAAGCAATAATTAATTTTATTTAAACAAATTGGACTAAACATTGTTTAAACAGCTACGTTATTATCAATTGAAAGGTTAGGTAAAAAATCTCTTGTCAACATTTTACGCAATCACAAAAAAACTGTTTACATTTTTTAAAGTCTCAGTTTAGATATAGAATGTTCCAATTTTATCTCTATTGCAAGTCGTAGTTTATATACAGGAGGTACCAATTTCATTTATACATGATTTTACCCCCAGTGTATCAAAGTCATCTCTGGAAATTATTTTTCAAACTCTCCAAAATCTTGGAAAGAAATATGTCAAAACAAGTCAAACACTAAAACACAATTTAAAATTTTCCCACGCTTTTATTTTAATATTTATTAATTTATTATACATAAAACAATTGAAAAAAATAGTTTTGACTACATTCTTAAATAGACTTCGATGTGCACTTTATGCCACCTTAAATAATAATTTGAATATCGTTCGCTGAGTACATAAGTAAAAAAAAAATTATTCGCCATAAAAAGCACCAGAAACATCCTGAAGCTGCCGTGTGGTGTCATGCGTCACAACAATGGTCGAGTGGCAAGTTTATGACAAATACTATAAATTTGAGAAATTACCACCACTGTGATTGAGCTTTTTTAATAATGCTTTGTAGGGTCAATTATTACTACCATATAAACCATAAAAAACAATGATTTTATTTTTATTTCTATCTTCAAAAAAACTAAAAAAAAAACAAATACAGAGGACATTGAAAAAAAAAACATACAAGTAAAATACAACACTAATTAATAGACAAACAGTTTGCCGATATAGTAATTTAAGAAAACAGATATTCTGCAAAACTTCTACGTAACAACATATTTTTTATTTTATAAAAGGAAAAACTAACCGTACAAATAAACAATTTCAAAATTGGAAAAACATTTCCCTTTATTTGAAAAAATTACCCACATTTTTTTCTAATTTTTATTTATTTAATCTGGAAGAGATGTTTTTGGAGTACCGATAAAACTTGATTCACCTGCTACATGACATGCTGGATTTTTGGGAGAGGAAGCGGTAAGTAATTTTCTTTTTGAAAAGGGGGCGATGAACCCAATATGTTTGATAAAACTAATGGGTTAGACACAATCAAATTTTCAACCTGCACTGTAAGACTAAAATTCCCAAAATGATATAATTAAGTAAATGTAAAAATATTGCACTTTATGTCTAAAGTGGCCAAATGGTAGGTACGTTAAGCTAATTGTTGAGTTAATTTAAGTGATGGTAAACAAGACTTTATGGTTGCGGTTCCGGAAACTTAAAGGAGGCGTCATTCTTTTCATTCTTGACTGTACATTTCATTTATTTATCAAATTTTTAGCTGTATTGCCAAGTATGATAAAAAATAAGTCAGGCCAGGTAGTTTTTGTGAGTTCAATTCAAGGTCTGGTGGCACTGCCTGAGCGTTCAGCTTATTGTGCCTCAAAACATGCCCTTCAAGCCTTCAGTGACAGTCTTAGGGCTGAAGTGGCGTCACATAACATATCAGTCACTGTGGTTAGCCCTGGATATATCAAGACAGAACTCTCCATGAATGCTTTAACTGGAAGCGGAAGCAAACACGGCGAAATGGATGCAACCACAGAATCCGGTTATTCACCGGAATTTGTTGCGTCTGAAATCGGACGCGCAGTTGTACAAAAAAAGAAAGAAGTTATTATTTGTACCTTACTACCTCGTGTAGCTATTTTCTTACGCAAGTACTTACCCTCAATGTACTTTTCTGTAATGGTAAAACGAGCAAAAAAGGCACAACTTAAATAAACCTCAACTGTGTTTTATTTAACATTACATCTATTTACATTAACAATACTGCTCCCCCTCTGACTTGGAAAGGAAGACAAACGTGGTTTTTTGCACACTCGATGTCTCAACATGGAATAATCTACAGAATAATTTAACTAGACACAAGACAAACTAGGGAATTTATTTCATAGTGCGGTACAGTCGGTACGCACACAAAGCCGCCGCGGTTAGAGACACAGTCCAGTGGATGATAATGCGTTTCGTGTTATCCTTTCTGATCAAAACCACAGGCGAGGCACCAGTCAAGGCCCCCAAAATCGGCATTCGCGCCAACTTTCTAGGGTCTCTCTCCACTTGGTACTTCACACAGTGGTCAAACTGCCACGCCACGGTGTACAACGACGCACACAACGCCGAGAATATGCTGAAAGGGACCTGGGGCACGAACCGTTCCGGCCAGATAAACCCAGACAAAATTGAGCCAATCCCTGAAACCACCGCCGATTTATGCAAGCAGTTTCCCACGCCGATCCAACGGGCTGTCTCGTCCCCCAACTGGCTCGGTTCTATCACAATGACGGTACAACATGCATCTAGAGCCTTCTCCAACTCCATGGAGAAGCACTGCTGGGAGTACTCGCTGTCGTACACTTCTCGGATCACAGCTACATTGGACGAATGCAGGGTTCTGCACTAGGTTAAAAACGAAGCTTTGGGTAGAAATTGGGGCTTACCTGTCACCGCCAGCATCCATTTTTGGCCCGGGTGTAAATGACAATTCGGGTTCGAAAAGTGAGGTTATATTACATTTTTTGCATACAAACAAGCGTGGGGCCACACAAGGGCTGCGGTTAACAACAAAAACAACAATTTAGGCCTTTTTGAGGTTTTTTCGCGGAATTGACACGGTTTGACTGAAAAGCCTGAAAGAGAGGAGATTCAAGTGTGTGGCTAAGGTTACACTGATTGTTTGCCAAACAACAAATTGTTTATACGCAGTAATGAATTTTTAGATGATTGTGATTGTTAATTAGAGGTTTTTGTTAATGACGCAAGTTATAATTCGGATGATTACACTGCAGGATTATGAATTTAAAAAATGTGGATTGTGGAGGTGTCGCTGGTGTCGGCTCAATCAAAGTTCAAAATTCCCTCCACTTTTGTCTAATTTTGGATTTAAATAAAACAAATAAAATTTAGGGCGGGTCTTTTGTGTTATTTCGGTGTTATTTTCGTTGTAGGTTGTGTTGTTTTGTTGTAAATTGTTATTTTTGATCTTTTGGTTGTAGGGCTTTTTGTTGATGGTGGGGGGTCGATTGCTCATGTCAAAAGTCAAAACTCGTCAATCCGGATTTTAATCAGTCCGAGAGTGTCTTTCGTGGAGTTCGTATCAAGAGTGTGAAAATATTAAAATTTCGTTAAATTTAAAGTGCCAGTGTGTGTGCAATGGCCGGTGTTTGGGTATCTCGTTCAGCCGAGGACGGTTGAGATGTGCCCCAAGTGACCATGTCTCAGTGCAAGAAGTTCGCGCCCAACATCTTCCACAAGACCAAGTGCTCCAACTGCTTTCGGCAGAAAGAGGAGCATTCGGCCGAAGCCCTGGAATGCAATCGGGTGAGTCCCGCTATGTGTACATTCCTCGAGTGTGCCTAAAAATCACCGTCAATTCCTGACACGGTTTTGGGGCCGCCCTGGGGTGTAATTAGGCCGGCGCGCCGCGATTTCGACGGGCCTAATCGGTTTTTAATGCGACGAGGGGGCACCATATGGGCGCGGGGGCCGGCAAATTGCCCCAGGAGTTGCACAAGCACACGCCGAATATGGAAGCGCCTTTCAAAAACGGACGCAATTAGACAAATCGGTACGGAAATTACGGATTTGGGCAAAAAGTTGAGCAAGAGAAAGTGCCGTGGTTCGGTTTTGAAAAAACGAGGATTGGGATGGTTCATGACCAAAAATCTGGTTCCAAACAGGTGTTGTGGTCGTAAAATACTAAATAATTATAGATGGTACTCCTACGAATACTACGTCCAACTTGGGTTATTAAATTCTGGTTGATTGTTGTTTATTTTCTTGAAATATTTATTGTCTTGATTTATAATGAATAGATTAAATTTTAATTGAAAAGAAAAAAACTTTGATAAAATTCGAATTAAAATTGGAAATGTAAGTAATTTGTCACAATTAGAGAGATCGTTTCTTCATTAAAATTGCAAATACCTGTACTAAATACTTCTTGAGTCAGGATTTAATGCGATGTTGTTGTAAATTAATTATTTGACGTTCGATTTCTTCGCAAAAATGTTACAAATTATTTTTAGAAATGTCAGAGAATGAAGATGTAACACTCACATTGATCTAAATTTTTTAAAGGAAAGTGTAAGATTTCTTAATTATAAAAAAAATGAAATAAAAACAAAGTCTTGCTGTATAGGTATATCTTTTTGCTCACACTTTGTTACTAAAGAAAACAATAAATTTTGGAACAAATGACAAAAATTTTTATTTCTCCTACTTGCCCAAGTTC
Organism: Tribolium confusum; assembly: GCA_029207805.1. Lineage (NCBI taxonomy): Eukaryota > Metazoa > Arthropoda > Insecta > Coleoptera > Tenebrionidae > Tribolium > Tribolium confusum. The sequence goes on from JALGAY010000004.1 coordinate 9,143,043, forward strand.
TCCCATTCTAACAAGTGTCCCAAATCTTTTGTCATCAAAACGTAGGTCCTAGATAGATTTAATAATAATAATAATCTTTATTACCCAACAGACATAATACATTCAATTATAGGGTAAAAATTGCAATAACATAAATAAAATTCTCTAATAAAACTAACTTAATAAATAATTTAAAGTAAGTACTCAAAAAGTGGCATAAAATTAATTTGAATTAAGTGAATATGCAGCGAGTATATTAGATAAACTAGAAACATTAATGCCACTCTGAGAAGAAATCAGATTAAAAGTATTACACATGCGGTAAAGGGGTGAGATTAACAAAAGATTAGTACGAAAAATAGGAAGATAAAAAACAATATGCTGACGGAAAAACGAGTGGGTACATTAAATTTTGGAAAGTGTATTAAAGGCGGCGAATCAAGCAAACCTCTTACAAGTTTTACTACCATACACAATGCACAAAGTTCACGTCTAAGTTTGAGCGTTTGTATATTGAATAGGGTGGGCCAAAAAAATCGATTTTTTTTTAACTTCTTACACTGAAAAATTGGTTCTTACGCACCTTTAAAAAATGCTTTTTAAAGATAAGCTCTTAATTTTAATAGGAAGGACTCTCTCATCTTAGTTTTCTATTTTTTCTTTAGTTCTATTTGGAACGCTCTAAAAAACAATCTTACAATTTTTTTTTATAGCTATTAGCGTTTAGAAGATATCAGAAGTTAAAGTTTGAAGAATTTAAAGAAAATTTCTTTTTTACTTTTGAATTTTATAACTCGTAAATAAATAAATATTATAAAATGCGCAGCATATAGTATTGTAGGAAATTAAACGCTCTATAAAAAAAGTTTTTTGTGGTTAATCGATTACTCCAACCATTTAAAAAAAATTGAGGATTTAGTCTTAAATTTTGGTTCTTAAAATGCGAATATTTTCTAAGTGGTTAGAGTGATTGATTAAGCACAAGAGACCTTTTTGTAGAACGTTCAATTTCCTAAAAAACTGTATATTTTACATTTTCTAATATTTATTTATCAACGAATTACAAAATTTAGAAGTACAAAAGAAATTTTTGTTAGATTTTTTAAACTTTGACTTCTGATATCTTCTAAATGCTAATAGTTATAAAAAATTGTAAAATACATTTTTTAGAGCGTTCAATTTTCTACAAAAAATGTAAATAAAATTTTTCTGTACGATTAAGTAATGGCGAGATATGGATTTTGTCAAATAGAACTAAAGAAAAATTTTGAAAACTGAGATGAAGGAGTCCTTTCTATTAAAATTAAGAGCTATCTTTAAAAAGCATTTTAAAGATGCCTAGGAACCAATTTTTTAGTGTCGGAAGTTAAAAAAAACTGTTCGGATTTTTTGGTCTACCCTAATATTAAAACTATCTAACAGAGCTTTGTGGTAAAAATTTTGAGGTGGGTAAAACCCTATACATTTGAATGGCAGAAATTTTAAGAATTTTCTCTGAATAGACTCCAGGCAGTTAATGTGCACAGTGTACAAAGGAGACCAGACTGTAGAACAATATTCAAATTTCGATCTTATAAGTGCAATAAACAGCGTTTTTAAGGCATTTTCGTTAGTAAATTCTTTAGAGTTGCGAATGATAAATCCTAGAGATTTTAGAACTAGAAGAAACTAACGAAGATATATGATTGACAAAGCTAAGAGTAGAATCAAAAATGACTCCTAGATCTTTAAAATTCTTAGGTCATTCAAGCACATTCATATCGATTGTATAATCAAAGCTGATAGGTGTTGTTTTGCGAGAGAAAGACATAATTTTACATTTGAAGATGTTAAGAGCTAATTTATTTTGTGTACACCAATCTGACAGTTTGACAAGATCATTTTGAAATCTAATAAGGCAGTCAGAAATGTTTTCAATAGACGAGTAAATTTTTAAGTCATCAGCATAAACTAAATTTAAGACAGTCAAGTGTAACAAAGAGATCGTTGATAAATAATAAAAAAAGAAGAGGAGCAAGATTAGATCTTTGAGGAACACCTGACGTGGGACAAAAAGGGGTTGACTGAAAGCCATTAAAGGTGACTTACAGTTTACGATTGGTAAGGTAAGACCATATCAAAGATATAAGATTATTTGAAAAACGAAAAGCTTCAGTTTTCTTGACAAAATGTAAACATCGAGTGTATAAAATGCTTTTGATATGTCTGTGAAAATAACGTCAACCTGTCCTCCACTGTCTAGTATGCTAGTTAAGTATTTTGTAAAACAAACTAAGTTGGTATTGATGGACCTGTTTTTCATAAAATCATGTTGCTGTTGTGGGATAATTGCATACCACACGATAAATTCTGCTAAATAGGCACACTTCAAAGACTTTGGAAAAGTTTTGTAGTGTAGATATCGGCTTTTAGTTATTTATCTGAGACGAGTAACCACTTTTGAAAACTGGAATAACTAATCCCAATTCCCAAAAATCGGGAAAAATGGATGTTTTTAAAATCAGATTGAAGACTATTTCTAGGCATTCAAGAAATACATTTGAGCAATATTTAATTAAGAAGCTTGGTATTTGGTAACTTTCATTGGTTAATTTGTTAGGGAACTTTTTTTATTGCGAATTAGATTTCCTGACGCATTTTTTTTATGGATAACAAAGGATAATGTAACAATTTTGGATTAGAATTACATTGAAGATTAACGTTGTTAATAAGATTAATATTGTGACTAGTGGTGTAGAACTGTAGACACTGTTAAAATGATTACGAAAAGCTTCAATGACTGTTTGAGAAGAGTCTAGAAGAGCATTATTGTGGTCATATAGAGAGCTAGGGTATGCGAGTCTTGTTATTTTTCTTGTGAATAAACATTCAAAAGTCTTGTGGATTTTCTGTAAGAGAACTTTGTACCTTGTGAAGATATTCAGCATAACAAACATTTATTTGGCTTTTAGTAAGTTTGCGCAATTTTTTTATAATCTAAAAGATCAGAAAGTCTGCGATATTTGTGCCAATAATTACTTTTTAGTTTAATATTTTCAATTAGCGTAGGAGAGTACCAGCAAGGAAAATAATTAAGCTTTCTGTTGGTTTTCTTAGTTGGAACAAAGCGATCTAAAATACTAAATATAATTTTGTAAAATTCATCACAGCAGACGTTTACATCATGATAGGCATTTAGAACAGACCAATTCGTTTCCAAAAGTGCTTTATATAAACCCAACTAATCAGCTTTTTTAAAGTTATAACACTTGGTATTATTATTTATTGCAAAGTTTTTAGTAGGAGATTTGCAGGAAAGAAGAAATTCGAAAGATAGACAAGGATGATGTAGTCATCTTAGATACAGAAATTTTGTTAGTGGAAAAAATTAGGTCCAGCAAACGGCCGTTATGCTTAGTAATTTCATTGCATTGATAAAAACTAGTGTAATGGAGAAAGTTGAGCATTTAACAAACAGAATGACACTTTTAATTAATTTAATTCTAGAAGGCAACTTTTTTTCATTTCGGATTTAATTTTCCAGTTATTACTTTTAATTTTATGTAATTCTTCTTTGGTATTATTTATTTGTAGCAATCTATTTCATCGGCAAACATAACGCGATGTCGAAAGATTCGAGACACTTGTTACAACGTATTTGATAAGAAATCAATCATCAATTAACATACAAAAAGAACTTAATTTTTAAATTTTGAAAGAATGTGTTTTTTAATTTCGAAATACTTATTCCGAGTTGTTTCTTTGGTTTATTAATATTGTCTAATGTTCTTATACAAGTGTCAATCAAACTGAGGTAATTCTATTCTGTCAGTTGTAGTTTTTATTTAAAGGTATTTTAGGTCAGTTATAAATTGCGCAAAAATGATCAATTTTTTATTTTTGTTCGACATAGTTCACAGATATGGATACAACCACTTGACAGGTTAATTTCTCAAAACTTTATCTATGTCTAGATATCTACAGAATAAATAATAAAGTTTAAAAAATATTTGACGGTTAAGTCGTGTAATGTAGGAAAATTACTTTTAAAACCAATTAATTATCTTAATTAGTATTATATTTTTTATTTTACGAGCATTACTTAATAAAGCAATTAAGATTTTGATTTATGAATATTTAAATGAGGCGTACCTATTTTTAACAAAAAATAGTTAAACGCATACACTTCGGACTTTTATGTAAAGTCCATTTTTTTTATACATCCTCATTGGTAGGAACGTTTTTGGATGTTATAATCTAGGTTTTAATCTAAGGAGTAGTTGTAATAGTATTATTTATTATATGAGTGTGGAATGTGATGTATTAGTCACGAAAGAACACGTTTAATTTCTGTGACTGTTGAAGCATTCTACACAAGGATAATACATTTTTTTTTGTAAAATCGCCCGTAATTAAACTAAATTAAGACCATTGGTCACGATTTTATATCACATAAAGTTTTCCATATTATGTTGGTCATAAATTTGGCATAATTTTTTTTTATTTGATATAACTATAATGTGATATGAGTTCATTCTATTGTAGATTTGCTTTTTGTTAGTGTACATTTAATAAATACAAATAAATTAATGTGTAGAACCCTTATCTGATAGCTTATTACCTAACAGTTTTATGATATTTTCATACGATTATATTTCTATGAAACTGGAATTAACCATACGATCTATTACCATACATCAGCTCATCATCTTTATAAAAAATAAGCTCAATCCTATTTTTATTATCGTAGTCAAAAAGGAAAGCTAAATTAGTTGGTGGATGTTCTAGACTAGACTATGACTAGAACTCGATGGTGCTGATAACCAAAATAATGAATGTCAATAAAGTTAGCAGAACACTTTTAGCAGAACATATATTTCTTTGCAGGAAAATTTAAAGCTAATTAAGAGCTAATTAAATGCTCTAATTAAAAATTTTGTGCTCGTATTTTTTAAAAGAAACCACATGTTCTGCTAGCTTAATAAAAAGTTAGCAGAGCAACAATAAAATAAGACATAAAAAGTAAATATAATAATGGAAATATCTTAAGCTAATTACGAGCTAATTAAATGCTACAATTAAAAATTTAATGATTGCTTATTTAAAAAAAAAACACATGTTCTGCTGGCTTAATGAAAAGATAGCAGAACAACAACAAAATATCACATCAAACATAAAGATTATAATAAAAATATTACAAGCTAATTACAAGCCAATTAAATGCTATAATTAAAAATCTAATGTTTGCCTTTAAAAAAAATGTGTTCTGCTAGCTTAACAAAAGTTAGCAGAACAACAATAAAATATAATATAAAACGTAAATATAATATTGGAAATATTTAAAGCTTATTACGAGCTAATTAATCGTACTTTAGTTAATTAAAAAAATACTTAAAAAATTATCCAAAGTGTCATCTATCAGTCACCGCACAAATATTTAAAAATGTGTATGTTTAGGTGTCTATCTTTCAAATAATTTTCGGCAGTATTTTAACATTTTAGCTTAGTTTAGGAAAAAACGGTGGTATTTCACATTAAAATGTTAAATTAATTTGATAATTTTACTTTGTTTCACTTTCCTTGCGTCTTATAATCACTCCTAAAAATTTTTATTTATTTGACAATTGTGCGCATGCGCGAACCCCTTTTTTCCCAAAGACTGACCCCTTTTTCACAACGATTTTTCAACATAATTAGACCGTAATTAACTTAAAATATTTTTCTTATGATATTTACGTTTAATGTGATACTTTAATGTTGGTCTGCTAACTTTTTCTTAAGCTAGCCGAACATGTTTTTTTAAAAAAATCAAACATAATTTTTTCAATTACAGCATTTAATTAGCTCGTAATTAGCTTGTAATATTTTTATTATAATCTTTATGTTTGATGTGATATTTTGTTGTTGTTCTGCTAAGTTTTCATTAAGCCAGCAGAACATGTGTTTTTTTTTTAAATTAGCGAGCATTAAATTTTTAATTATAGCATTTAATTAGCTCGTAATAAGCTTAAAATATTTCCATTATTATATTTACGTTTTATGTCATATTTTATTGTTGCTCTGCTAACTTTTTATTAAGCTAGCAGAACATGTTTTTTTAAAAAAAATACGAGCACAAAATTTTTAATTAGAGCATTTAATTAGCTCTTAATTAGCTTTAAATTTTTCTGCGAAGAAATATATGTTCTGCTAAAAGTGTTCTGCTAACTTTATTGACATAAATAATGATTAATCAGGAGATATCAGTCAGTTGATCTATGCTAAAATCTTTAGGACAAATTTTAGAGTAAAACTAATAAAGAAAAGTTAATATCGCGACAAAATTTTCAAATCAAAAAAGGTCTTACCACTACAAAAAATAATTTCAAAATTTTTTTTTGATAGATTTTCTTTACATTAGCTGAAAAATATTTAGAAGGACAAAAATGTAAAATGGAACATTTAAAAGTGGAATTCTGTTAAAGTGAATGTTCATTTTGGTATTAAAAAAAACTATTTTTATGAGCAAAAAGGCGGTAAGTAACGTTAGCTTGAATTTAGTCTCACCCAAAGTGGGCTACCTTTTTATAATAGAGCTCTAAACTGTTCTGAATGGACCTGCAATTCGAGATGATTTATTGTATACTCGCTATGATTGCTGTTTTCTAGGAGTTTGAGGTTTTTTGACTTAGGTTTTTATTTATTCTAATTATAAAAATTATCTTGCATTTTTGTTTATAAATGGTTGTAAAAAAGAACCTTCTCTGTCGTTGATTTTCTCTATTTTCGACACACGAAGCAGATCCTGCAAGAAGTTTATCGTTTTTCTAATTTTTTGTTGTAAAAATATATGTATAGCAAAAAGAAAAATCAAAAGTTTTGAATTTTTAAACTTACGGGGTATTGTTTAGAAACCGTTTATTTGCTAATTTATTGTTTGGCATGCATTTGTAATTGCTTTGTACGTCATTTATTCATCCTCACTCAAATGAACCCTTAAATGGCCAAAATCGAAAAATCTAATGGTATTAAGACTTAAGATCATCCAGGACTCGGTGTTCTTTGAGTAATTTCTCGATCACCATGAATTTGTTGCAAAAATTAATTTTTTTACGTTAGTATGCGCTGTTGCATCATGCTGTTGAAAAAATTCTTTAATTGAGTGATAAATACCTCCAAAATTTGTTCACTATCTTTGAGAATTTATGGTCTCATGAAAAAATATTGGAGCAACTAAACAAGTGATGTTTCTTCATAATCTTAAGGATTGTCAGAAAACTAAGTTTTAAAATTTTGTAAATTAACAAACATTACCAAAAAGATGAATTCGAACTTGGTAAGAAAAAAAGTTAAATCCAACAACTTATTGTCGTTTAATTTACTGAGAAAGCCGTTTTGTAGAGTTATGTGGTTTTAATTCTTCTACTATTTTTCTATATGAAAGGAGTGCATTTTCGGTTATTTTTTAACATTATTTGACAAATAGTGTGAGGAACACTAAAGTGCAATGACATTTTTTTTTGGATTTTGTTCCATTCTCGTTTATAAATCTTGCACTACTTCATCAGCTGTTTTGGGTCTTTCATGTTTTCATCTTTATCGACACCTAAGTTTTGTTTCTATTTTACGTTCGTTATAAACGTAATCGCAGAAAGAATCATTTGTTCAGTAGGACAAACTGTCTTTTTGTTGTTATTTTTTTAAATGTTTGTGATAGTTTATTTAATATGTATTACTATTATTTCTTTTAAAATTAAACACGAGATTTAACCCTTTTAGAGCGGTCCCTTTTGTTGCCAAATTAAAATACTAAAATAGCCAAACTGACTTGATTTGGTTGGTCCTATTACAAGTTTTCTCTGATTTTATAACAACATAAAATCTGTTTTTATCGTATAATAACGTTTTAATTTTCTATTTACATTTCTATTACAATATTAATGTCTAATTAATTAAATATTATCAATTTATCTTTCTATATCTTTTTGCTTACTTTGTAATTTAAAATTGGTCAGTATGTTTAGTTAGGATCATACAAGGCTCATCATTAAGTACTAAACACTTTGATAAAGACTCTTCTAAACAAACCTATTTTTCATGGTATATTTGAATTGATAAAAGAGTGGTTCCACCAAGAAATCATACAATTCATCTTTAAAATATTTCGATTTGATCGCTTCTCTTGTGAATAGTAGTAATAACGTTTAAATATTTTTTTCTGAAAATAAAAATGAAAGGATAAAACGTTTTTTATACACGTCATTGACCTTCGTGAATAGGGAAAAAGTAGATAAATACAAAAGCATGCCATTCCAAAATCTCAGCTCAAGTTACAATAGAGGGCTGTAATATAAAGGTTCAGGTATCCAGTTGCTTTTAGACAAATTTGAGGTCTAGGAAAAAAAAATACAGCTGTGGGTACCTGCTACCTGTTTTTATGTACCTGTTTAAAAACGCAGAGAAATTTTATTATGTCGTCAAAAATCATGAAACAAGAAAATTTAAATCTTTGTACCACAAACTCAGTGACACCAATACGAGGATGTAAGATCGTTTAACGAGCGTGAAATTAGAGTAAATTTTGTGAAAACACCATAAACAGTGTTAAAACTGGAAACGAGGCTACAAAAATTCTATAAACAATCTGGTTAAGTCGGAAACAGTATGACCTTTGATTCGGTGTAAATAAGTCCACTAATAACTCTCATTTTTGTTGCATAAACCTTCATTAATAAAGGAAATGAATAATGCACTGGTTTATTTCTTTCGGAAATAATCAAATCCCAACACTGAAAAAAGCGTGTTCTATCGACACACGTTGCACAACACGTGTACACGTTTTTTTACAATTTACAATCGAAGATAAAAGAGTCACGGCAAATTGCGCAAAAATTTTGCAATCGTCGATTTTTACGTCTGTGATATTGTGCATTTGGTCGGTTGCCAACTGTATGCACCCAGACAATTCCAGGCTTATTTTTGGCGCCCAAAAATAATCTGTGTGAAGTAGGCTTTAGATTGATTTTTCGAGGATAATGCAACGTCATTGCTTTCGTTCCGCTTTTTCCTCTTTTTGCAACAAACTCATCTTTACGATGATAATTAACTAACCCTTTAGTGGGACGTTTGGTTTTTCGTCGATTTTAATTTCACACCGAATTTCGGACGAAAAAATGCAAATGACGGACGATCGGGCGCCAAAACAGATAAACTTTATGATAAGATGATTTCTATGAAAAAGAAATCATAAGATGTTTGTGTGAATTCTGAGAGAATGAGAAAAATAGCGACATTTGAGTTGGTCACGCGTCATCAGATAATATCCAAATTTTCAACATCTTCGACCTTTTCCTCGCCTAAAATCAGATAAAAACGCGCCCATGTCTACGCCAACCCATCGATGATTTAATAATAAAGGCGAAAATCATGTTTTTCTCTATGCATTTATCCCTCTGTAGCCTTCGCATTCGTACATAATGTTTATTCAAACGTGTCCGGGCGTGTGTGTGTGTGAGCGGACGCTCCCATCAAGGCCTACCGCGAATCTGACGAAAAAAAAGAGGAGAATCGATCACTTCCGTTGTCCAAAATCGGGTCGGCGTGGGTTGATTAAAGAAAAAATCCTCGTGGTGTAGATTCCTCAAGGGTGTCGTTCGGCTAAAAATTGGGTTAATGCTCTGGTCATAGTTGTCCAGTCATGGTCCCATTCAGTGGGTCTTTTTTCCGCGATTCGTCGCGCACCTGAAAGCGCCAATTAAGAGAGGATGCATTTTTGTCGTCGTCTCGACGGTTTTTGATCGACGGCTTCCTAGTGCCAAGTGCACGGACCATATGGCGGCCATTCATTCTCACACCGATAGTTCGTTGACCATTGCGTAAACGAGAGTTTGCCGGTCGACGACATGATTGTCCAATTCGCGGTGAAAAATGGAAAGTTTGTATCGTATACGCACTTGTTGTTTTAAAAGCTTGTTGTAGATATTTATCGGAAAGTGAAAATTTGGCACTTGTTCGAACCAGCGACCTTTCGACGTTTCGTAATTATCATACAACATGACAGGTTGTCGATATTTGTTGCCGAAATTATTAACATTGACTAATGGTTGGGTTATCTCTTGTCGGATCATTGGTGTAAGTAGCGGCGCCATACAGACATGTTATTACCAACAATTAAGGACGCGAGGTCTGGACAAGTTGTGGCAAAAATTTCTTCGGTCGTCTCTTAGTGACTCAGCGATTTCATTTCAGGAGATTTACTTTAAATAAAAAATCAGACACCATATAAGCCAAGGACTACACCAGGCTCGAAATGCGAACTGGTGATCCTTCACATTGGAGGTAATTGTTTCTGCATCGCCGATTTCTAAAAGATAAGGAGAATCGATGATTCGGACGGATTCTTGAAAGTTTTAGACGGATTATTATTATTCGTCGAATTGCGAATCAGTGATTTCTATTTTTTTGCCTTCGGTATAGACCTATTCCTTTAATTTCACAACGGTATTATTGAAGAAACGATATCACGATCTTTTTTTATCCTCTAATAACATTCTATTTTCTCTACTTCTGTTCCTGTTGCATCTCAAAATTTTCACATGTCTAGTAGCAGGGTCACTATAGATGCATCCAAGGCCGGATGTTTCCAATCTTCGCAAACTTTACAATAGACTGTTTTTTCCTCGTCATGAATAATATCGGCCATTAACATAAATCGTAACGGTGCTGGCATATCTTCGACGTTTCGGTAACATTTCTACTAAGGAACTCTCGTATATTATCTAACTGTTTTCGATTTAACGACAGGGCGTCGCTTTGGAAATGACGGTCATTACGTTACCTCGCACCATTGGAATTTTATAATGGCGCTACTAGAATACTAAACAAAGCAAAAAATTTGCATTTTTATTTTAACGAAGCCACGAAATTATTGTTTAAGGAAGAAAGTCGAGTGAAAGCAATAAGATTTCCGGTCGAGGTTAGATTGTTGTAAAATTTTTGATTCGGTTCTTGAGTGTCAGACGAGACGTTCTTGAGAAACCGCTTCCATACATGGTCGTTTCAGCCGTGACTCCATTCGCGATTCCTGAAAATATTCCCTCGACCATCTGGTTGAGGTCGTACTAACCCCATAAACACATGGTATGGATCTCAGGTTACCCCAACGCGGTTTTGATTAATGCTCGCTAACAATACACTGCTTGAAATTTGATATTTGTAGTCACCGGAAACATATCGCATGTATAAATAGCCGAGTAGGAATGCTAGGAAGGTTCTTGGTGTAGAACAATTTTTTTTGATAAATTTAAACAATGATAAGAAATTTTCCATGAAATAATGAAGGCAACATTAGGGTGGGCCAAAAAATCGATTTTTTTTAACTTCCGATACTGAAAAACTGGTACCTAGGCATCTTTAAAAAATGCTTTTTAAAGATGAGCTCTTAATTTTGATAGGAAGGACTCTTTCATCTCAGTTTTCTATTTTTTCTTTAGTTTTATTTGGCAAAATCCATATCTCGTCACTAGTTGATTGTAGGAAAAAAATTTATTTACATTTTTTTTAGAGAATTAAACGCTCTAAAAAAGGTATCTAACAATTTTTTCCAGCATTTAGAAGATATCAGAAGTCTAAGTTTGAAGAATTTAATAAAATTTTTTTTTTGCATTCCATCTCTAAAATTAGAATTTCGCGAACTCAAAAACGCCGAAAAATGATTATTTTTATTGAAAAATCGATAACCTACAAAGAACTATTTATTTAAATACATGAAAATGAAATTTACAGTTTTGAGCATTTTGGATACTATTATCGCTAAACGAAAAATTATTTTCTTTCTCATTTACAGCAGCAATTTGATGTGATAAATTTGAAACAGAAGATGATGTTAACTGCTAAAATTGAAAAGTCAAAACGAAGTACACACATGCAGGTGTACTTACTTTTTCATGAAGATAAGTTAAAATTGCATCTTCATTTACTGTTGTTACTTCATTTTTTGCTTTCCACTCACAAAACAAGGTATACTTTTTCTCATATTGTTCATGAGATTTAGCAGGAATTAAATTCAAAACAATATTTTTTGCCTTTTCAGTGATTGCGCTTGGATTCATTTTAATTTTAGTTTTTTTATTTATGATGTTGTCATAATGACGTATTCTATTATGCCGCATATCAATTATCAATTCTCTTAAGAATCAATTTCACCAAAATTTTGTTTAGAGAACTCATGCAAAAAATTCATGTATGCACCACGTCCGCAAAATAGTTTTAGGGAACTCACCTCATTAAAGACTCGGCTCGTACATCGCCTCGTCTTTAATTACGATTCGTCCCCTAAAACTATATTTTGCGTACTTGATACATAAATAGCGATTTTACTCCTAAATTTTATAACTCGTGGATAAATAAATATTAGAAAATGGAAAATATACAGTTTTGTAGAAAAATGAACGCTCTACAAAATGGTCTCTTGTGGTTAATTAATCACTCTAACCTCTTAGAGAATATTCGCATTTTAAAAACCAAAATTTGAGACTTAATCCTCATTTTTTTTTAAATGGTTGGATTAATCGATTATCCACAAAAGATTTTTTTGTAGAGTGTTTAATTTCCTACAAAATTATATGTTGCGCATTTTCTAATATTTATTTAGGTATCCACGAATTATAAAATTTAGAAGTAAAAAAGAAATTTTTTCTAAATTCTTCAAACTTTGACCTCTGATATGTTCTAAATATTAATAACTATAAAAAAATTGTAAGATACCTTTTTTAGGGCGTTCAATTTTATATAAAAAATGTGAATAAAATTTTTTTGTACGATCAAGTAGTGAACTAAAGAAAAAAATAGAAAACTGAGATGAGGTGGTTCTTCTTATTAAAATAAAGAGCTTATCTTTAAAAAGCATTTTTTAAAGGTGTCTAAGAACTAATTTTGACTTCAGTGTCGGAAGTTAAAATATATTCGATTTTTTTGGCCCACTTTAGGCAACATGTTGGGCGCCAACTAAAATTTGTTTTGTTTCAGGCAAGTCGTTCGATTGCCCGAAGTGGCTACCTGTTCGTGGCCCCGGATTGGGATTTCTCCGTGCCTTTGAACAGGACGAAGGTGAGCAAAATTTTGGGTAAAATTTCAAGGTTTCGTTCATTCAACCCTCGCTAATTGTACCCACGCCATAGGAAATAAATTTAATTAGACGGCTGGGATGGAAAATTGATTAACAATAAAAGTTGTTTTTTTTATTAATAGCCATGTCCTTTTTTGGGACGTCGGTAGCTCGACGGGAGATGATTTATCGCAGATAATAATGGGTTTTGTTTATCGAACGATGTGAATTTATAGAAGCGATTTTTTGGTATTGATAAGAAATGTAATTAGTACCGTTAGGTAATTCTCACGCGAAATTTCGAAGGTCGATGGCCAAAAAAAACTCTCACTGATGATGATGGGTTCGTGTCTGGACAAAGAAAAGGTCGGGCCCAAAATTTTTCCGTGAGATGATTTATCGCAGCGATTTGTCGCGAATGCAATAAAACGGACACGTGTGCACACCTACACGAGTAAATTTGACTGGATGATATGCATCTCTCCTGCAAGGTGTGGACGATTTGCAAAATTGGATTAGTTAACACAAGGTCAAGGCTTCGTCTCGACTTATCTTTTACCATCTCCGGTTTCACGGTTTTACGGAGGATTTCTTTGAGCTGGTGTGGAATTCCGATTTTATTTCGAAGAATTTTTCGAACGATATGTGCACGATGACGTATTTACTATCTTATGCTTGAAGGAATTTCTATATAAATTGTAATTTCTGAAGGTTATTGAGGCAATTTCAGATATCGAAAAGCTATAAGACGAAACAAATTTGACCTTCTGTGCTACTTATGTTAAATTTGTTATTTTCAACTCAAACTATTCAAAATTATGATCTAATCGGTTGCCAGTTTCGAATTGCCGTGGTTCCTGGGAAAATTCTAGTTTTTACCCGATCTGAATCCAATTGAGTTCGCATGGTGTCCAGTTTTGACTCATTTCCGATCTGTCTTTTGTTTCTTGTTTTAGTTATTCATCTTCATTAGAGCAAATCCGTTTGCCTCCCTTGTAATTTTCCACGAAATTTTTACATAACAACCGTTTACGTTCGGTACAAATATTCAGTAATTACGAAAGAAAAAAAATGTAACCTTGAATGGTCGGTAATTACAGCCAATCTCTGTTTACCCAACATAAAAACCATAAAAGTACAGCAAACATCATCATGTAGCGATTGTTTTCGGGTGAGCAGAGAGATCGTTTTCGTTATTCATCATCAGAGATTCGCGCACGTTTCGCAATTCCCCCCATCATTAATCATCAGGACAAGAAGATGCTTCTTTGAGAAGAAGGAGGAGATAGTTTGCGCAACTGGCGATATTATAACTTGCATAATGTAACTACTTCGCACGGTGGATCTTTGGAAATGAATTAATTGAAGTTGTAAAAATTGCGTATGGTTCCCGTGATCCACTTTTTTGCCGAGATTTTGACATACAATGATAGAAATGTCGTCCGGAAGTTGGAAATCGGGATTTTGCGGCTTCAGGATCATTCCTAGCAGGTGTAGTTGAGCAACGCGATGGCATTTCTCGTTCGTGTGACCCCGACAAGACTCCGTTACGTAACGGAAAAAGATGAGCCGACTATTATGATTACAATCACTAAAATGGCCCCAAGTTGGGCGCCAAATTATTATCGACCTGTCTCATTAAACATAGTCGCATTATCTCGTGTCGTAGAAAGAAAAAAAAAAAAAGAGGAGAGATATCTTATGAGGTACCATCAGACAATAATCCATCGGAATGCAGACATCTACTACAATTGTCGATTTGAATACCAACTAGGTAGAAAAACGTACGCGTTGAATTAAAAATTGTCTTTTATTTTTATCGATTGGTCTTTTTAAAATTCCACGGCCGACCAGACGCGTGTATGTATGTGTCAACTTTTGATTTCGGTCGAACGAAGCTCGCCGAATTGAAAAATCCGGCCGAGTCCTTGAACCCACCAAGTGGACCCATCAAAATACCCTTCCATCATCAATCTTGCCTGGTTTGGACACCCCACCTTTAGAAGCTTCTTTATTTTTCTCTCTGGTGCCGTTACGAGGCCGAATTTTTCTTCTTTCTTTCTTTTCTTTTTTCCTAACACCGGTCACGTATAGAGAAACGGAAGAAGCGGCACCGTTAGAAATACCTCACCATAAACAGAAAAGAAACAAACGACAATGGTGGAGCATTGTCGCCGACTTATCTTAATATGGGACGAAGATTTTGCGATTTTTCACGGTGTCGATCGCCATCAATGCATAAATTATTATGAAACGGTTAATTGGAAGCGAGCGCGACTGAAAGTAGGTCCCCGGATTCTGTTCCGTGTCACATCGAACGAGATGAAAAAATTCAAGAATTACGTTATTATGACACTAAGTTTTGGCGCTCAACGGGGTGCGGCGCCAAAATAACATATATAACCGAGAGATAACGAAAATTAACAGAATAATTTGTTTATCAGAAATTATTAGGAAGGTTAACAGAGATTATGAACTAATAATACTTTCACGTGTAGGATGGGTATGGAAGGTCAGAATTGTTCAAGAAAACATTTTTTATACATTCGCTTTTCAAAACAATGCTCCTTCTAATGTCAACCTTGAAATTAATTGAATATTTAGTTCAATTCACTACAAATTTTTGGAAACAAGGTCGCTATTAAATGAAATGACAAAAATTGCGTTGTTTTTCCTAACTTGGTCCAAAAATGGTCTTGGTCTCTTCTGGGAACTAACATTAGCTTGAAAGCAATCAAGCTGTCATTCTCCGAGCGCGATTTTAATAAGCACAGCCCACCCGATTAGGCAACATTCTTCAAAAACAGCAAAACCTATAATTAGTAGTTTTTCCAATCGTGAAAAACTTTTAATAGTTCTATTATTAACTCGTCCAATTAAAAACTGAAATTTTTCTCAAATGCCTCACAAAATTTTGCTGCTATCAAAATACATGTAGAATGACACGCGAAAATATTAAATTTCTATTTGGTCTAAATAAGTGGAGCATTGAACTGGTCTCGCATTTCGTCGCCATAAACGGAATAATATTTTGACCACTCGGAGGCGAAAAATTACCATTTCGGCGAACCTTTTACGGTTTTATTATATGTTATGTGAAAGCGCGGAGAAATTTCGCACCGAAAAAAAAACGTACTTTCGCGCATAACGACAACAAATAGAGCCGAACACCAATAGAAGAAAAAATCTAAACAGGGCGTGTGTGAAACAGGAAGATTGAAAATTGACGTAATCAACAAACAGACAAATTAGTTGTTTTTTCTTTTGGTAATTGGTTGGACACGTGTCGGGCGCCAAATTACTAGGGCACCAAATTATGTTTAGATACTTGTGTAACGAGTATTTCGGAATTGAGATAATAAAAAAAATAATGATATTGTCGTGTGCTACTTTCCACAAAATACGAATAACCTGTTACACTCTACTTGTGTACATTGTGTGATAATAAATGTTTGAACAAATGCGTGGTTTCGTCGAGTGAGTTCATTCATGGACGATTTAAGAAAAATTATCTGTACACCTCGGGTGTATTAATGCCATAAACGGAGGCGATTGATTTAAATCATTAAATCGTGCTTTTAGTAGTACGCGAAAGCAATGATCGGAAGGAAAAAGAAAACAACTCGGTGGTAGATCATTGTCGAGTTTATTTCATGGTGGCAGTATCTCTATGGGTCTATAGGCCGCGTGGCTAATCACATTCAATTAGCATAAAGAAATCTAATTGGTCATTGACTCGGAGAACGTTTGAAGTGTTTGCCGGCTTGCCACTTGTACATCTTTATTGCCGTGATAAATTCCCCAATTAACTTGACAACTTATCAAACTTTTTCGTTGTTGTTTTGATTTATGGTCGGGTCAACAAAAGATACAGCTTTCTTCGATTAGATTTCACCGGGACGAGGCGGGGTTCGATCTATTTCCGACAGTGAAAGTGTTTACGAAATTACGCAGCGGATATAGGCGGAGTTTGTTTAGTCAAAGGCGGGGTTAGTTGTGATTGGGAGGAGTTTGTAAAATGACCGTTTTTTGGCTTCCTACATTCTATTGTTGAATTATTACGTTTGTATTTTTGCATATGTCAGTTATATGATGTATAGTCACGATAATGTAGAAAAACGCTTCCGAGGTCGGATCGATTAATCAACTGGTTAATTGCGTTTAAGTATGGAAGATACGTAAAAAGTCATAAGGTGCGGCATTTCCTTTTGACATAGATATTTCCCTTAAAAGATTTCTGATTTTCTTTATTATTTTTACAGAGATGGCAACGTCGTTGGTTTGTACTTTACGACGATGGAGAACTAAACTATTCGGTGGACGAACACGTAAGTATCAAGTGACTTAAGTCAAGTAAGAAGTGTACTTAACCCAAGCCGCACAAGCCACATTATAATAATGTTTTGCGGTCGGGCATAACCTGTTACACTTGTTATTAGCTATTGAGATTGTATAGTTAGCGGAATGGGCCGTAAAGGTAAAATCGGTGAAGTTTACTAGACCTGAAAAGATATTCGTTGAAATATAATTGTTGCTTTCGTCGAACGTGAATGACCTAGTAAAACGTAAAACTCCCATCAGCGACATACAGCAATTATATAATTATAGCAGCGAGTTCGTCGACCGATCGACGCTTGATTATTTCGGAAAAAGCCATCGGAAGTGAGAGGAAGTGAAAAAAAAAAGGTACCAAGTCAAACACCGGGCGGATGAGTGGAAACACTTTCACTGGTCAACGAACGAGAGGATTCAATCAGAGAGACGGCATGTCTAGTGATTTTGTCGCCCAACTCGTGGCCAAAATGCATCTTACATTTCCGCTCGCGGTAAACACAGGTAATGTATGCCTGTTGAGCTGAGGATTACGAGTGTAATATGTAAATGGCGCCCGTTCGGGTTGTTGACTTGGTTCTTGAGCACAACATCGATCGCGAAGAAGTGCGTAGTATTAGTTGAAGCTGGACGATGCACTTGCAAATTGATATCTCGTTTCCTTTCTCACACGTATCGTTTCTTAGAGCATTGCATTTTAGAGAGATCGTGGGACAAAAACCTCCCCGTTATACAAGTACACACCATTCAAATGCCGACATGAATAAAATATTAACAACGGCCAACCTATTGATGCTTTAATATACATTTATTTGCATGGGATTAGGAATGAAACGGAGGCGATCGACCGAGAATGAGGAAGCGAGTTGGTATTCAATGGGCGACATTTTTTTTACAACCAACAATCCAACAAGCACAAGAGGATTGAGATAATGGTGCAATAGAAGCGTGTCAACGAGATACCGATTCGGGCGATTTTCGAACGGTGGGAGGCTGCAACTGTACTTGCAGTGCTAGTTTACTCAATTATTGTTATAATAGACAATATACTATCAAAAGAGATATAAAACACAAATTTTAAATAGGAAAAATTACAGGCAACTGAGATTATTGAAATTATAGGAAGATAGACATGAAAATCAGAATGTTGCAATGTTGTGGACGTTTCAGCAAGTTTTTATGTACATCTTCCGGTAATTCCAATAACTTTCATAACAAATTGGACATAACTGACATAATAAGCAAGATCTGAAAGAGAGAAAAAAATAACAAAAACTACGTTTAGAGAAAAAGACCAAAAAATTTCTAGAAGAACAAAACAATATTAAAGAAAATTTAAAAATTGACGATTAAAAAAATAACAAGAAGAATAAGAAAAACTAAAGTACCACATTTTGAAGACAATCAGAATAAAGATAGATTCTAGATTTCAGAAGAAAAAATATATTCTAAAAGAACTGAAAAAAGAAGGTTCAGAAGAGTAAAAACTAAACCTACGATTTAAACCTTTCCTCATATCCGAATTTATTACAATTTGAGCATTTGTGCTAAACAAATAAGTGATCACGCGATCAGATAAACTTCATTACTATTTCAGAAATCTAATAAAATACTACAGTAACATGTCCACAATAAAAACAAAAAATTTTTTTGATCTGAACATTTCTAAATTAAAGCAGATTATCAATTTTTGAAACTCAAAAACTCAAAACTGTCATTTTTTACCAACAGAAAATCCTAACTAACAACCTACTTTTCGGCAACTTCTTCTGCCACAACTAATGGCTGGTGAATCCTCTCCTTCTTTCGGACTTACTTTTAATTCTGAGATTGGTGCGTCCTCTTCTGCAATTTATAGCGAGTTCTATCTGATTCTTTTGGACCTACATTTAATCCAGAAATGTGAAAAGATTTGTTCGTAAAAATAGTAACAAAATGTGCTCTACTAATAATAATTATCTCTACAATGCCAACGGTCGCTGCGTCTTGTTTTCGACTTGGTCGAATACTGAGTAAAAAAAAGAGAAATTGATAAATTTGATAAATAAAAAATCACACAATAAATGTCTTTTGTTATGTCACTATTAACATCACACCACCTTTGTCTTTAATAAATAAAATGTTAAATTATTTGTTAAATAAATCTTTGTATTATGTAAAGTAATGTGTATTTCAAATAACCAACTAGCTATTTATTTAAATAATTTAAAAACAATAATTGTTTAAAATTTACCAGAGTACGTAAAGAACCGCGTTTTTAATGCACATTATCTCACTAAATACTGCAATAATTTTTTCTACAAAAATGCGTAATTTATTATAAATTACTCCGACAGGTCTTTTTAGCGTTTTAACAAACCATTGCTTGACAATTACCGAATGAGAGGTAGGGTGACGAACTCGAGCATGTTGTGCAATCACTGAAAAAGTGTTTACATTTTTTGTCTTAAAATTAAAAAAAAACATTAAAAAAATACTAATTACTTAAAACTTTAATCTGGGCATTTTAATTAATAAACGTCATGACGTGATGTAAAAAAAATAAAATCTTTATCAATTACCGAATATTCGCTAATTGGAGTAAACGCCAAATATATTATTCGTTGCACCACTAAAAGCAAGAAAAAGAATAAGGGAAGCTACTATTGGAAGAGAAAAATAAATGATATTTGAGAAGAACTTGGAAAACAACTTGCAGAAAAATAACTATCTAGAAAAATTTGAAAAATGACAACTAGAAGAGCAAAAAGAACAAGAAAAGCCTCAACATAAAGAACAGAAGAAAATCCTTGAGACAATTAGTAGTTTAAGAGGTGTTTTTAATAGAAACCTTCTACAAGTAAAAAAGAAATTTGAAATAAAGGTTCTAGAAGGTATGGAAAAAATGGTACTTATACAAACAAGCATTAAAAAAAAAATTGATAATTTGTAACAACAGCACAAATTGCTATATTTGAATGACTGCAATCCTCAACATTCTACGATCAAATTTTTAATCGTTGTTTGGCCGTTAAGCGGACTTTTTGATTCGTGGGACTCTAGGCTGTAACCACGAAATAAAATAATAGAAGGGAGTTACCAGTCGCCGGATTGAACCTACATAAAATTTATCTAAAGTTGGAAAGATTAATACATGCTTAAATCATTATGCCGCAAGCGGTTGACTCTGACTCTGACGGGAGTGAATAGTCCTGTTATTAGGGATTACAGCCCAAAAAGATTATGCCTGAATTTGCCCTGGAATTGTCAATTTAATTTTCTATTTCTTATACGTTGTCAATGGTCGCCGATTACATCATACATTACACCTACACTTTCTAATTAAACTATTCGAATATTAGAAAAAAAAGTTTAATTACTTAATTATAATTTATAATAAGAATGTGGCTTAAATTAAAATACACGCTCATTTTGATATTTATCCATTTTTTTTTTTAATAGCCGGACACCATCCCTCAAGGCTCCGTCGACATGTCAAAAGTCTTGGAAGTGACCGGCGCCGAACAAGTGACCGGTCACCCTCACTCCCTTGCGTTAACCAGCCCCGACCGTGTTACCTTCGTGAAGGCAGCAAGTCGGGAAGATGCTCGCTGGTGGGCCGAACTGCTCGCTGTCTTTCCCCGTCGGCATAAACGCAACGCTACGTTTCCAGGAGGTAGAGCATCTCCTAGTCTTCCTCAATTAGGACGAAGCGCATCACCGCAACCTCCACGTCCTCGACATCTCTCCTGCAGCGGTCCAAGTCCTCGTACGAACTTTGAGACACCGCCACTGAAAGAGGAACGCGAGTCACCCCCGAAGGATGACCCCAGGCCCGGATGGTTACCCGAACCTACAAGCAATGTGGCGATCGACACTGCGCCGAGTTCTATCAGAAACGGTGAGATTGGTTATTACTGCGAAGTGGGCTTGGAAAGACGTAATCGACGTGGAATTATGCATACACGAGTTAACATGAGCCATTTAATTTGCATATAAATTCGTAAAAGTATTCCTAGAGCCGTTGTACGGCTAGAGCGGGTTTTTTAGGGTTTTGTAGCTCGAGGCGCAGGTTGATGATGAAGTGGCGCCCAACATGGGGTCGGTTCATACTTCGTTATAGGGGTTTTGGGGCGGTTTTAACACTTTGCTATAAGTTTTTTGATCAGTTTTAGTTAAAATAAAGATAATTTTTGAGGAATTTAGCAAGGCTAGCGTAAAATGGCGCCCACCGTGGGGTCCGTTCACCCTTGATTTTAGAGTAGTTGTAGTACTCGTAGCACTTTAAAAAGGATTATTAGAGTTTAGTTAAGGTTTCGTTTGATTGAAGCCTTATAGATTTGTCTGACCTGTCATAAAAAATAGTTTTAATAAAGTTGGGGGGTCTAATTGACAAGAACAAAAAATCGCCGTCATATTTCTTGGAAAATTCGGTCGCTGAAAAAGCTCGAGGTCATGTTTGGTCGATTACGTGTGATTTTCGAGGTATTTCGCTTGGATAACGGATTGTACTGGTATCTGATGACCACCACTCTCTGAAGAAGATCGTTCAATTTTGTGTTTTTGCCAGACGAAACGTAATGTTGGTTAACGAAATGGAAACGTCATTTACCGCTAGTTTACGTCAAATTGTTGGAAAAAACCGACAAAAACAGATCAAAATCCGACTTATATTTCGGTACAACAATGAGACGTCCTGATTAATCGACGGTTCTTTTTCCGTTTTACAGTTATGCCGCGAAATGTTAGTGGGTTTCCCTTGAGGCAGTCCCGGCGTGACTCGCAATTTGACGCCTCTTCTCTTCGATTACGAATGCGCACAGTGGGCTAGAAACGAAAAAAAAATAACCAAAGGCGGAATTCTGCACCCACGAGGACTATACGCGATTTTTTCAACGACCACATATGTGATTTTTTGAAATTCGTGCTTCAAATTGGAATAATAGAACATTTGTGGAATCGATTTTTTTCTAGAACAATTATAACAGTTATCAAATTGAAATTATTATCAAAAACTCAGGTAGACTGTCTCATCTTCACATAAAAAAATAAGTTTCTAACTCTGTGTAATAAAAATGCTGGGTATGGTAAAACCTAAAGGGTACTTCCCGTTGTTCTGCTACATAAATTTGGTATGAAGGAAGTTCTTGTAACAAGCACGAAGTAAAATAATAGAAGGAGTATTCAAGGAAGAAGCAGCTGCTTAATCGTGCGATGTGCTTTAGAACGTTTAGAACTAGTTCAGAACGATTTGGAACTGAACTGAGCATGCGCAGTAGAAAATTTAGATAGCTTAATCATTACTTTTAATATTTCACACCTTTGACCTCGTTTGTGACGTCACATTGAACTAACGTAGCCTTTGGCTTAAACCCTAATAAATGCGCAAATTTTCTCACTCTTGATGGTGTTTCTCTAAATATTTTTTCTCTTTTCAGACTACTTGATAAGTTCCGGGTCTCCTCCGACTCGCGACAAGTTACGCTGCGACGATAAGGCTCGAGCACGTCGTGATTGGCGTAACGAGCGTTTGCGAGACATTGCAACAGCCTTGACTGATCGTTCTCCCGAATCAAGTCTGGCATTACCCGCTGAAAGTCTTCTTCACTTGAAAAAAGGTTGGCTCTGGTTGAAAACAACTGACGGCGACTTTGTAATGCGTTGGGCTGTTTTATTTGGACCTACATTGAACATCTACCAAGACCAAGAAGAGCAAAATCCTGAAATTGTTGTTGAAATGTCATCTGTTACAAGTTTTAATGAAGTTCCCACTGAGACTAAATTCGGATTTGAGATTAAATGGGCTGGACCAACACTAGTGCTTTATGCTGTGACGTCAGGAATTCGGTCGAATTGGTTACAAGCATTAAAGAAGGCCGTGCCTGCTTCAAGTTCCGAAAGTCCGACTACGCCACGTTCGGTACTTTTATCAAGCGACGAGGAGTATCGAACGGCATCTGAAGGTGGCCGAAGAGGATCGGAAGACTGGGGGGAATTACCGCCATCGCCTCCTTTGAGTCGAAGTTCGTTAAATCGAGTGAAGGCAACTAGAGTGCGTCCAAGACTACCGAGATGTCAATCAAGACAATCTACGTTAGATAGTACCTCTACAGATGAACTAGATTGTGTTAAATTACCAGAAACTGTCGAATTAAATAACGAAATTAATAAACAGAATGTCGAAATAAATGATTTACAAAAGCAATTAGCAAAGTCTGTTGAAGAAGTGAGGAGTTTGGAGGAAGAAATTGCCAGGTAGGTCCAATGTTTACGATTTTGATGAACTCAACATCAGCATCGACATTTTATTTATTTTTTTAAATTAATATTGAGGTATTATTGTGTTTATTCTAGGTTGAAGAAAATTCAAGCTGAGGCAGTGATTCAAGAGAAGAAATTCAAAGAAGTAACTTTGGCTTTTGAACGAACCGAACGCGAATTAAACCAAAGAAATTCCCAAGCGGAACTTAAATTTACAAAAGAGCAACGAAGTCTCCAACGAAAACTAGCAGAAGTTCAAGATTTAGCTGCAAGTTATGAAGAAAAATGCGCGAATTTGTCTCGTGAGCTTCAGACGAAGCAACGTATTTTGGGTAACTTACAAGAAGAGTTGTCGAGTACGAACGAACGCTTCGGTCGGCTTCGAGATGAAAACGATCGTTTGTTTAAACGAGTGCAGGAGCTAGAAGGACGGACGGGGAGTTACAAGAGGAGTATTCGATGTGATTCGTTGACTGACTTGACCAATATCGATCTAGATATTGATATTGATGAGCTGGGTCAAAACGAATTGAAAGAATATTGTTTGGATTTGAGAGGACGATTTGAAAAAGCCATTTTGGAAATACGAGCTGTGAAACGAGAATTGAGAGATGCACACGAGAAATGTGATCATCTGGAATTGAGTAATTACAGTATTCAGAATAATTTAGAAATGGTAAAACAGGAAAGTCAAGCGGAAATTAGTTTGCTGGTTTCGAGGCTGGAACATTTGACACAGAAATTGAATGCGGCGGAAAAACAAGTCAGGAGTAAGAGCAAAAGCGAGGCGAGGGACAAGAGAAGGTCTTTGTCGCTCAAAGGTAAGGAAAAATATTAGCTTTTAACAAATATTTTTTTAATTAGCAAACAAATTTTGTTTACAACTTGTTATAGTTTACTAATAATTGCATAATGCACATAAATTAATTTGGGTGGAATAGTTTTGTTGTAAAATTAAATCTTTGATATTAATTCAAGTAAACAGGGGTTTTCGAGGTTGCTAATTACGATTTTTATGTGAAAATTAGAATATTTAATATGAGGGATTCTAACCCAGTAAATTTTTATTTTTAAGAGACGGATCCTCTATCACTTACGTCATTTTATTTATTTATTTATTTTTTTTTTTTCATTAAATTCCAATATAATTTTTACAATAATGGGGATTATAAGCAACATTTTTTGTTTGTTTCAGGGCGCGAAAGCTTTTCAATTAATAAAGAAGTTGAGGAAAAAGTGGCCGAACTTGAGGAGAAAATCTTGGCATTAGAGCGAGGCCGAACCAAACGAAAGTACAAAAGGGATCGTAGTAGTGAACGCAATTCCCCAATCGACGATAAATCCTTGCGTCGTCTTCGCCGGAAAAGTCTCGATAGCGCCACCTCATCTGAACCTATGAAACTTCTAATGCGTCTAAGTACTCTCGAAAATCAAGTAACAAACGTGAATGCTTCCACCGAGTCACTAAATATCGCATCACCTGCAATATCATCTGACTCACCTGCCAAAATAAAAATTGACGAGTGCCTTAATCAAGTCGCCTTACTAAAAACAATCGTGAAACGTTCGCAAGCTTTATCGATTCTCGAGCAAAGTCTGACCGAACTAAACGAACTGATCGACGCGGATTCAACAAGTAATAATGTGAGTAGTGCGGAAATTAATGTGATAAACTCATCGGCGAGTGCTGTAGTAAAACAACTCCAGAATTTACTAATCGAAAAACTAAAAAATCTAGCTGAAAAGAAACGAATATTACGCGAAAACAACCAATTAGATAACGAAACGAAATTAGAAATTCTCGCAGAGAAAGTCGCGTATGAAAATATTTTAATTGGTCGAATTCAGGAGGCTTTGACGACCCCAGCAACTGGCGAAGTAGCCTGTGAGCGACTCGTGAATAAAGAAGTGCGCGAAACAGCACATTTGATGAACGCATTAGGGAAGAAACTAAACGGACAAAAACAAATGCCGGTGTGTAAAACAAGTGCGGAGTTTTTGACAAAAGTGTTGGCGAAGTGCTTGATGACGACCATTGGAGGGTCACAGGGGTGTAAAAATTTCATTACGAATTGTCCATCTCTTGACCAGTTACGAAACGAACAGAAAAAACTCGAAACGTTGCTGGAAAACTACAAAGCAGTGAAGCTTCCACAGCTTGCTGAATTTCTCGCAGTTGAAACACTTTCCGTCGATAAGAATTGTCGTTTAAAAAAATTAAGTGATGATGTCGTTGGTGAATTCACCCGAGGTGCCAAAGACGCGGCTAATTCAGAACTAATCCAATCTGAAATTAACCACGTGATGTTGCGGGCCGCCCAGATTTACCAAGGCTTGATCGATACGGATCATCCGTATTTTTTCACATTTTTTGCATCAGAACGAGCAGCTCTCGAGCTATGGTCAGACTCAGTCGGCGACTGTCTCTATGAAGAAGTCAATAGAAGCATAACTGAACTAACAGAACTCTACTTGAACCAACTGAATAAATTGCAACGTCAGAACTGGCGAAGACGTCTCGAATCTGAACGCGGAAGATCCTCCACAGGGCTTCTCCAAGAGTTGGCCGATATCGTGGCTCACAAAGCACTGATCGATGCCCGAATGGATGTTCTAAGTGGGAAAAGTTCGACGTTTACTACAGCAGTTCAGTCGAGAGAGTCATTGGGGAATTGGTTGCAGAATGACAGTCTTTGGGAGTGTCTTGAGAACCAAGGTGTACAAATAAACCAAAGTGTAGAAGCAGAGTTTACGTGTATGATAGATAGGTGTAGTAAGGATTGTTATGCCCTGGTTGGGCAACCGGAACTTGAGGAAGTTTTGGGTTACTTAAATGATTTAGCTGACGAAATTGGGGAATTACAGAAGCAAGCGGATTTACCAGTGGAGTATGATGATGTGGTTGTGAGGAATTGGAGCGATGTTTGTACAAAGTGTAGGAGTTTGAGGGATAAATTGGAGGAGGTACGAGGAAGTTTGGAGAGGAGGGAAACCAGGGGGATTACGAGGACGCCCTCTTTTAAAAGGTAGGCAATAAAAGTATTGAATGAATAATAAGTGAGACATCTTAACGTTTGAATGGAGCGAACTTAGTAATAGAGTTGGTTACAATATTTTTCCGTTGATCGTACCTCAGTGTTATTTTTTATATCTATGAAAATATTTAGTTTAATGTACAACCTCTTTAAACGTAACTGTCAGAACACCTCTCTCTAAATTTATATTCGTTTAATTTTTTAAAATCTGATACAATTCACATGATTGAAATTAAAACTGCCTACTTCAGAAAAAAGTAGTAAAACCATCGCTGATAATGAGGAGCATTGTTTTACATTTTATGTTAAAATTGTGCATTGGACAACGAAAAATTTACAAAAAGACAATATAATTTCTAAATTGAATGAACCACACAACAAAAAGTTATTTGCGTTAAAAAATTATGAAGCTATTGATGTTGAGGGAGTTCTTGCAGCCTCCAAGATGCTTTACATTGACACCTCTTCCTTTTTAGATCTCAAATGGTAATTTTTTCTTCTTTTGCTACTTATTCAATAATTTTTTTGGCGATTTTTTGTAACTTTATTGTTCTTTGCCTCATCTCTTTTTTCTTTGTTTGTTTTTATTTCGTTATATCACCAAATCGATACCTTTTTTTAAGTGTCTATTACGGTCTCACCACAAGCAACCTTTACTGAAGTAATTATTATTTTATTTAATTGTCAAAAAAGGAAGAAATTGAGTTGGTCAGCCCATGCAATCAAAACAATTGGCAGGAAATAAGTGGCTGACTGCAAACCTTCGCCTTTCTTTAAATATTGCTGTTATCCTTTTCCTCTACTTTCCTTACTTTACCTATTTTTTAATCAAGTTATTGTTTATTTTTCAGATTGGACTCATCTGGCGATCACAGGCCAGTCTACCTCGGCACCGAGTACCTTACTCAAGTTGAAAATCTCCGTGCGGCATACCGTTGCGCTCTCGCTTCGTGCAAAGAACGTCATCAGGAGTCCGATATCGAGCAGTTGCAGTTTCTCTGCGAGCGTGTCTTGCTTGCTATGGAACAATGGCACCGTCGGACTATCCAGGAGATGCGTGAGGCACATGCAGAAGAAACTGAACGACTTCGCCAAGAGAAAGAACAGGCGTTAGCTGAAGAAACGCAAGCTACTTTGGCGGCACTCGATGCCATGAAGAAGGCCCACGAAGCGGAAGTACAAAGAGAAGTAGCCAAATTCAAGCAAGAGTATGCTCGACAACAAAAACACGATTTGATAGATTTGTCGGAGAGATTGTCGGTGAAGTGCAGGGAAGCGGCTGCTTTGGAGGAACAGTTAGGAAGTGCCACGAGACAGCTGACACATGCGCAGCAACATATTTTACAGCTTGAGCGGAACCCCCAGCTCTCACCCATGCAGGTTAGGGATTTTTTTTATAAATTGCGTCTTTAATAAAGCTATTATGACATTCATCTGGATGTTTTAATAGCCATTAGAGTACTCAGTGCTGTAATACGAGTAGAATTTTACTGTTTTATGTAAAATAAATAGAAAAAGATTGATAAAAGTACAAATTATGAAAAATAAACTTGCAATGTTTAGCATTGGTTTTCTATAGGTTTTATTAAAATTTAATTTCAAATTGTTCTTTTGTTCATAAATAATTAAAATACATCTTTTTTTGTTACAGAACTGAAGGAGTGTATCCGTGAGATGCGAATTTACTAGTCTTAACGAGCCTCATACGTAACCAGTATATTATTAGACAGTACAATATCATCACCGTTGTGTACAGTTCATAGCACCTTTTTTGTCTTTTTTCATATATTATCGTTGTTTTTTTTTGGGTTTATGACGACATCGTGTAATACTTGACCTTCTATTATTTATTTTTTACCTCATCAACTCTGTATCCACTGTTATTAGGTGTACAAATGATTTTAGTTTTAGTTAATTTTTTGTAACAGTTTATTGTTTATATGTGTTGGGTTTATATGGAATGTTTATAATTACAACAAATAATAAAAATAATTTATCAGTTAAGCTTGCCTCTTATTTTAAAAAATAAAACTATCACAGAAATAAAACATAAAGCTGGTTATGACTTAAAATAAGTTAGAAAAAAATCACATATTCACTTAAATAAATGCACGTACGCTGACTTGTTGCCAGTTACCCTGAAATTACAATTCAGTGTTGCCAATCTTTCTGTACAAACTACAAATACATACCGGAATGCCAATAAACCAACCAGAGCCACCTGGATTACTTCGACAAATTCCCGTTCGTCGTAACAAGGCGCCACCGTCAGTAGTTGCCCAAACTTCAGTCTTACCAACACTCACGTGTTTAAAACCGGTTGTATTTGGTGCGGAATCTATAAAGTTGCATTTAAATTACGTAACACTGTAATCCTAACCATGGCATACTACAATTGATACGATTACAACTGCATTTAATAAAGCCCACGACAGTACAAGCTTGTATCCAGATTATGACCTTCATTGTGACGTCAAAACGTTGAAAAAGAAGACAAAAAATTTTGGTTAAAGAAGTTTAATAACGAAAGTTTAAAAAAGCTGCTAGTTACATTTTGTGCAGCGCTGTTTTTATTTTAAATAACCGCAAACGCTCAAAAGTACAAAAAATATTATAGAAGAAAGTTAAAGTAATTATAGTAAGCCATGATCCTAACTTACTAAGTACAATCGGGTCCGGTGTTATAGTCTGCCAATGTGTACCCTCAGGAAACGTGACTGTCACTTCCCTCCTGACATGCAACCTCCCTAAATGATCAACTGCCCAAACCCCCACACTATTAACCGAAATTTGCTTCAACTGTCCACCATTAGGTGGCTCCACACACATCCATCTCTCCCCTTCCAACTTATTCTCATTGATACCTGTCCTCCAATAGGCACAACCTTTTTTCCCAGTAGCCCAAACCACATTAAAAGGCCCACAACTAATACTTCCCAGAGGTTGATCCGAACTCACGTGTTCCCACCCAGTTCCCGTGGGATTTCCCCGTGTTACCCCAGTTCGAACCATGGCTTGCCCTCCTGCAGCTAACGCCCACACTGAAACAACACTATCCAGGTCGTCCTTAACCGGTTCTAAGGACACATCGATCAATTTCGTATGTCCCAACTCTTGCCAAGGTCCTGTTGTTGCCACAGCGCATCGCCTATACCACCGCCTGCGACGCACATAATCAGTGAAGTTTTTATGCGCATGGTATGTACTCGGAAAATCTACTGCGTACTGCCATCCGTCTTTATCCACGCCCCCTGGTACATGAAAATCAATCATCCAATCAGAAATCCATTGCCATTTCACTGAAAGCAGCTTGACTTGATCACGTGTTCGTTTTTGTTTGCCTGAGGCGTCACTCCACATGTAGCGATCGGTTGGTAATCCTGCAGAAGTGTATCCTGTGACAGGATTCCATCTTTGGTTTTCATAGACGCGGTAATCTTGGGAATCAGTCATAGGATAAACATTATGACTGTCTAAAGGTCCTAAGAAGCCGCCGCCCCACCCACCGGTATACACCCATGCTGTATGGTCGTAGCCAATCCCCCAAGTCACGCCCACTCTACAACTCTCGACACGCCTTAAATGCCCACCCACTTGCCGCCAATATAAATTCAACGGATCAAGAATAATATCCGGACATTTAATAACCAATCGAAAGGGTTGTAACCGCCCCCAAATACTCAACATCGAAACGGAATTGGGTGGGAGGCGATGACGGTAATGTGTAAAGAGTTTATCGTCGATATATATAACAAAAGCATCTTCGTTTGTTTCAATTTTTAAGGTAAATTCCTGACCTGGTTTTAATGGCATTTCCCCGTCACGTTCCTCCTTACCCCATTTACCTTCAATCATTGAATTCCTAACGATATAATTATCAGAAAATCGGGGATTAAAATGCAAACAAGTGTTTTCTGATTCGCTGTGAGCCTTATGACGTAATTTATAAGTAGAGTGGGCGTCTAAATTAATCCCTATACGATCAGCATCATCAGCTATACACCCAGTCAAGGTCAAAGTGGTTCCTGGGTTAAAACTCCCATGTAGTGCGACTTTAATCGGCGATTCCTTGCCACTTAAATCAAATTTTTGTACATAATAATCATTTTCTCGCAACTGGTTTGATTCTAATTGGGTGGGGTCCCAAATAAACACATCCCCAAGTCCAGTCACCGCCCACACACTCTCATCACTGGGTTTACCCAACACTTGATGCAACTTCCCACAAGTTGTAACAAAATGTGTTTGCCACTCTTCTAACTGCGCATCGCTACTAAACTGTACCCGAAGCAATGAGGGGGTGTGGCGAGGTACATGTATAGCAAGGCGGGGACTCCCCGGTTCGCTACAGCATTGGACACATGTAATATCATTCAAGCTGAAAAGATTCTGTGGTGGGGTTAGCAAGCTCCACCTTTCGCCCTACTACTCACCATAGTACTCGCCCCGTCTGGATTTAAAACAGTTAAAGTCCCTGTAGTTTGCACCCACTCCAATTGAAGCACACAGTCGACGAATTGGCCACTCCCCCAACTCACTCGCGCCTCCCCTGTATGTACCCATGACGTTGTGTCGACAGCCAATTGCCAATTCTTGTATTTTTCACTCGGGAGACGGAGCTTCAACTCTTGTAAGATTTTCAACCGCCAAGGTTCGGCAATTTCAGTTTGACTTGCCCCGCCTCCAGCTTCGGCGAACCAATTAGGGAGCTGAGCGGGTTCAACTGTGCACGCGCCTGCTTCTACCCACGACCAGGGAGCTTCATATTCAGCCCAACCAAGTTCTTCATCTTCGGCAAAAATACACGATTCGCGACTGCCGTCACTCCAGACGCTTTCATCTACTTCCGGGTGGACTTCCATGCCGACAATTGAGCCGACCGAGTGGACTGGACTCCAGGCTTTGGGATTTTTTGGTTGGGTTTCAAATTTGGTAGTTAGGTCACCCACAGGAAGGGATGTAGGAGCTGTTGGGGCAGAGTGGGATTGGTCGTCCCATTCGGATATTGTCGAGGGTTCGCACATGCTGCTCGGGCGACTTTGCTGGATTAAAAGATATTTGATATTAAACAAATGATATTAAAAAAAATGGGTTGAGATAATACCGGTAGTATCTTCGTTTCCAGAGAAAATTAAAAGAATTCGAAGCTGTGATTGGTTGTTGCCATGGAAAGTATTAAAATTCGTGATACTACCGATAGTATCTCAACTTGAAAATAGCCCATAGGTCTCTAACATTTAAATATGTATTTTTTTAATTTGTTTTACTTACCAATGCATGAAAACTGCGATGGAACTTATCCCTATTCAAGCTTGCATTGCTGCTAGCCCTACTAACTTGCAAAGGGGCATGCAAAGCCTTCCACCTCTTCCCTGTCAAATCCGAATTAACCACTCCACTGCGATAATACACCAACCGATCATCAGCTCCCACCGCAAAAACCTGATCATTTGCTGTAACACTGATCTGAGCCATTCTCCCAACCATTTCTACCCATCCACACCCAGCTGCCAATTCTTCACTCATTCCTGCACCCTCTCCCTTTACCCCTTTCCTAAACCACACTTGTTTATTCTGAGTAATGACCCAAACAGCACAAGAGCCGACCGAAAGCTGACTTATTTTAAGATTGTCTCCGGGACCCCTAACTTCCACCCAGGAATCACCTAGAAGACAATCTCGAGTGACTCCAATACGGACAAGGGCACGTCCGTCGAGAAGAGATGCCCAGACTAAGCCTGTGGGACCCACATTGATCTGATTCACTTCACAACCAAGGGGGACTTGAACGGGATTCCAGCGGGCGCCTTCAGGGGATTTCGTACTGACTCCAGTACGAAACATGACCTAAATAATAATAATAATAATAATAATAATAATAATTTTAGGGTACAGTTAAGTAAAAATTAAATGTCATTCTTCTAAAAGGGATAAACTACATTTTTTGATGTGGTTGATGTTCAGTCCCTTATGTCTTTCAATTTATAGGGGTGACATTAAATTGATGATTAAATATACATAGTTTGAGAAATGTACCCGATTATGTGAAGTTACAGCCCAGACTAGCATTGTACCAGGTTCTGCCCCAGCTACAGCTTGCCCCCCAATGGATATATCAATGAATGGCTCCTTTACAATAAAACAAAATTAAGCTGAGAGTAGTCAAAGACATAATTCTTACACTTGTGGCGTCTTTATGTAAGGGGGCTATCGCACACCACGAATTCATTGCGCTGTACCTCCGTGACCTCACCCAAAGCCTCCTCCTCACACAGCTCTTCCACTGCTTTTTCGAATAATACTGAGAAGGAAAATCTACCGCATAGGTCCACCCTTGATGATCCAAAGGCTGTCCATCTAAAGTCAGCTCCAACTGCCAGTCACCTTCCCACTGCCACGCCATTGACGGCAACCTAATTTTATCAATAGACCGATCAACAGTACCATCAGCATTCGAGAAATGATACCGATCTGTGGGTAAAAGTCGTGATGAAAACCCTTCGATCGGAAGCCACCTCTAAAAGCCCCCAAGTCAACCAAAACCGGCACAACCACACCCGAGACTCACCTCGTTCTCGTAGGCCTCTTCTCGCACCCTAATGGGAATGTCAAGACCGTGAACGTACACGTAGATCTGGTGATCGCCCCCTAACGCCCAAAGGAAATACGGAACAGCTGAGAGTTTTTTAAATTCTTGACCGGCATAAGGGATCTCGCGCCACATTGTTCCCGTGGTGGAAAGGGTGTGGACGCGCCCTTCGTTATTTATACCAAAAAGGAGAGAACTAGGCATTTTGGAATGTTTACAACACCCTGACTAACCCACATAACCTTATTTTATTTGTCAAATTTGACATTGACGTAAGGAAAAACAAATGTTAGAAATACAGCAGATCAACAAAATAATTACTTTGTTTTGCTGACAAAATTATGAATACCTGATGTGGTCAACTGTATTTCTCGGCCTTTACGGAATTTTTTTTTACTGTTACAGGTTTGCCACCATTACGACAACAAACAAATTACAAAATATTTCTTTTTAGAAGAATAAACAATTATATTTCACTCTTATTGTTTCTGTTTCTAATCACTGATAACACTCAAACTACTTGTGATGCTATATATTACAATAATTTTAGTATAACAAATTAATTAATGATTAAGGGATTGGTAGACCCGTCAAAAATTAAATGTCATTTGTCACAAAACGTCAAAACAGTTTTTGAATTTTAGGTTCAGTATTTTTAGTAAAACGATGGCTGAGGAAGATTTGGAGCCCTCAGAGCTCGATAAACTTCTTGAAAAGACAGATCTAGAATACATGCTTGAATTTGAAACACAAATCTTTCTAGACGTTCTCCATAAAGACGGTTTAGTGGTCGCAGCAAAGTACGTATTTTACTCACAAAAAGCCTGTTTAACTGAATATTTTAGGGGCCTTAACCTGGAATTAGTACTTTTAAATCTTTTCAAAGTATACAGCGACTCGGGGAATTTAGTTATAGTCTTAAACGCAAGTGAAGCTGATGAAAATTTTTTTATTAATAAAATAAAAGATGGTAACATTCACAGTACAACTTTTAACGTCAGTACCACCGACAGGTTCTTTTTAAATCACTTGTTTGTTTCACTTAAATTACAATTAAATTATTTTAGAGAAGATGCGTATTTAGCTGGCGGTATTCACTTCATCACAACTCGTATTCTGGTAGTTGATTTGTTAAAAAACCGCGTTCCTGTTGATAAAATCACAGGTTTTGTTATTTTTCGAGCTCATAAAGTCCTAGAGAGTTGCCAGGAAGCATTCGCGTTGCGTTTATACCGGCAAAGTAATAAAGTATGTTGAAAAAACACTATGCATCACGTGTATACAAATATTTTTCAGACGGGCTTTATTAAAGCATTTTCAAATAGTGTTCAGAGTTTTACAATGGGTTTTGGTCACGTCGAACGCATAATGCGAACTTTATTTGTCAAAGAGTTGTATATCTGGCCTAGGTTTCACTCAGTAGTTATTCAAAGTTTGAAACAATATGAAGTAAGTCTTGTTTACGGTTTGATGTTGTCTTTATTTAAATATTAATTTCATTTTTTTATTGGGAACAATGGTCACGTGTTTTATTTATTTTACAACGTTTCGTACACAATTGCTACTTCTTCAGGCTTTAAAACGTGGTGCTGAAAATTATTAAAGATACAGACAACTATATTTCATAATTTACAGCAATGTTAAAAAGTTAAACGATTCTACAGCCTGAAGAAGTACTAATTGTGTACAAAACGTTGCCAAATAAATAAAACACGTCGTGTCCTTTGTTCTCAATAAAAAGAAATGAAATTGGTAAGTTTTGTGCAACATTAAGTAATTATTGTTTTACATTATTTTTTAGCCAAAAGTGATTGAATTACATATCCCAATTTCGGAAAATATGAGAAAAATGCAAACTTATATTTTAGATTTAATGAATCTCACTGTAAAGGAATTAAAAAGAGTTAATAAAACAGTGGAGCTGCAAGTATTTAATTGGATAGTTTTGTAAACAGTTGAGTCATTTTTGTGTTGTTAGGACATCACTGTTGAAAATTGTTTGACTAAAAAATTTCAAAAAAGTCTTCAAATGCAACTTGATGGGATTTGGAACCAACTAAGTGAAAAAAGTAAACAATTAGTGGCAGATTTAAAGACGTTACGACATTTGATTATGTAAGAAGTTTTTTTTGCTATCAAAATGATGCAAACAATCAAAGCAGGCTAGAACCGGGCTTGTACGATAATACAAACCTGGATCCAGCTCATGACTTTTACTGTGACGTCACAATCGTAGACAAAGTGGTAAAGCAACGAAAATTTTTTGCTAAAAAACGAATAAAAAAGTTTTTTTTGTTTATTGGCCATAATCGATCTTTTATCAAAAATTTTGTAACAAATAATATTAATTGTTCATTGTGTAATAAAAGGTGGCTCTAGAGAATTTATTTACTACAAAAATAATTTTTAGCACAATGCATTATGCAGATCCAGTAACATTTTACTCAACTTTATCAAGCTATAGAACTATGGAATATGCCCAAACGGCAACTTGGGTACTTACAGAACCAGCAGAAATGCTTTTTTCCCAAGCAGGTTCTTTGATTTTTACAGGGGATAGAGGTAAAATTAATTTGGAAAAAAAAATTCTCAAAAAACTATTTCAGAGCTTAATCCTGAATTTTGCCCAAAATGGAAATCTCTGTTAGAACTTTTAAAAGTCGAAATACCTCACGAAATTGAAAAAACAAAAAATCAAGACAATAAAATTGTTATTTTGTGCTCAGATCACAAGACTTGTTATCAGTTAAATCAGGTACTGGTTTTTAAGTCTCAAACAATTTCATATATATTTTTTTTTTAAGTTGTTGACCCATGGTCCACACAAATTACTATTTTTGAATGCCCTCGATAAAAAAGTCTCTTTCAAAAAACTCAATGAAACTTTCCAAAAAGGCGGCAAACTCGAAACTGAAGCCCCTCCAGAACCCAAAAAACCTAAACTCGACGAAAAATCTGAAGACCAACCCGAAGAACTCAAAAACAGCTACATCCTAACGATGTCCCAAATCTCCCCCGAATCCGACTACACCTTTGAAGAATTCGAGGAATTAGAAAACCTAAACATGACTCAAATCTGCCAATCCTTAACCGCCCCCACAATCCTCATCCAAACCTTCAAAGGGACCAAAACCAGCATCAACCTGCAGCGCAGTCTTGAAGAGATCAATCCCTCATTCATCATCATGTACCACAGCAACATCACAGCGATCCGCGAAATTGAAATGTACGAAGCACACCGGAAACGCGACACCTCCCTCAAGGTGTACTTCCTCATCCATGGCGAAACAGTTGAAGAACAAAGCTACCTCACTTCACTCCGACGTGAAAAAGAAGCTTTCGAGTTTTTAATCCAAACGAAATCTACAATGGTTGTACCTGAAGATCAAGACGGGAAATCAGATATTTGTTTAGCCCTGCAACGCGATTTGAAATCACCAACGAAAAATACAAGGCAAGGAGGAAAACCTGAGGAAACACCCAGGAAGTTTATTATTGTTGATATGAGGGAGTTTCGGAGTGATTTACCGGCACTTATCCACAAAAGGGGGGTTGATATTGAACCGGTGACTATCACAGTGGGGGATTATATTCTAACACCGGAAATTTGTGTTGAACGCAAAAGTCTTTCGGATCTTGTTGGATCACTAAATAGTGGCAGGTTGTACCAGCAGTGTACCCAAATGTTCAGATATTATGCCAAACCAATGCTTTTGATTGAATTTGATCAAAACAAACCGTTTTCCTGGCAGGTAACTACACAAATTTAGGCTAAGTAATAGAGGATTTTTTTGTGACAAAAGTGGCAGCAGGAAATTGACTGGGCCATCACGTTATTCCAAAACCAGGAAGTTGGGTTGGATGAATTTGTGCATCAAGATTTCTTTATTAGTTTTAATTTAACAAGCAAAAAATTTATAATGTTTATAATAAACTAAAAAATGCCAATTGCGAGTAGGAAACAATGCAAAATATAACTACAGCCTATTTTTAATGTGATGGCACAGTCGCAGTCGGTTTTCTGCTACTATTTTTGTCACAGAATCATTTTTATGCTGTTAATTGGCCTAATTGAGAAAAATAAAATATTTTTTACAGAATCAGTACATGGTGTCAAATGACACTAATAGTTTTGACATCCAGAAAAAACTCCTGTTATTGACTTTACATTTCCCAAAACTGAAAATTATTTGGAGCCCCAGTCCATATGCTACGGCCCAGTTGTTTGAGGAATTAAAGGTTAGTGAAATAGGTGGTTGCCACAGCAACAGTGACGTTACTATGACAACCGTTACCGCTATTTTAGGACGGAAAAGAGGAGCCAAATGTAGAATATGCGTCTGCTATTGGTGGAAATCAAGACTTAGATGTAGTAGAAACCAAATACAACAGCAACATTTACGATTTCGTGCAAAAACTTCCAGGAATTAATTCAAAAAACATTGATACATTTCTCCGCAGAGTCAAAACTATGGACAACTCTGTGAAATTAACTGAAGACGAGCTGAAGGAAATCTTGGGGAACTCAACGGATGCTCGGGCGTTTTATGGGGCCCTACACAACGACCACAATCCTAAAGAACTGGAAACAAAAGCGAAAGGACAGTGGGCAAGGAAACGTTTTGCTAAGAAAAAATAATTCTCTTGTCGTATATATTCAGTATTTTTTAAATAAATAAGCAGGCTATAAAATGGAATTGCATGCTTTATAGGAATGTAAGGAGGAGGTACCTGGTTTTAAGGCAAGGCGTGGAGATCATAATGGGTGTATAAGGCTTCAATTCGTCTGTAAACAGCATCTGTAGCATCGAGAGTCTTTGGTAGAGTTTCTATGGCCTGTCGGACGCCCTCCTCATCACCGCAGACCCTCTTCAGGAGCTGCTCGCGCGTGGGAAGGGTGTACATGGCAATTTGGGCACCTTTTCGTATAAAGAAGGGGTGGTGTTTGGCTAAAGTACGGTCGTAGGCTTCACGGCATACAGTCCCCGTGTTTTCCTCATCTTTCAACTCGCCCACATTTTTCAAAAATTCGCGTATAAAATCTACACAAAATTAAATATTTTCAATTTTCTGTGACTCACCTAATCCCCGGTGGAGACGTAGAAGAGTCCGACTTCCTGACGTGTACCCCTCTTTGTGTAATAACTGACAGTCTCGTTCGTACTCAATCATTTTCTTCACGGTTTTGAAATTATCCGAGGTTTTTTCGCTTGAGAGGTATTCAGCGAGAATGTCCATTTTCGACTTAAGGTCTTTGCTTACGAAACCAAAAATCGTTCCCATCAAATCAAAAAATCTTGAAAATTATATTTTGGGGCGCTATTAAACAAAGAAGTGACTCACTTATTTAACTCTTCGTAACTGCTGAGGTAGTACTTGAGTTGTACGTCATCTTCTTCGTGTAAAGCTGAAGAGAAATTATCATGAACGACTTTTAAGTCGAATTTATCGGTGTTTTCTAATGCCATATTGCTGATTCTTTGAACTTTAAATTTTGAGTTGGAGCTGAGTTGGAGATTGAGGTTAGGGATTTTTTAACAATGCGCTTGCGCATGGTGGTAAACGTAAAATTTAAAAAATTCCAAAGTGGGTGATAAAAAAATTTAATACTAAAGTGGCCATAAAAGCACTAATAAAAACGTTAATTAGAAAAAACGTTTATTATGCTTACTTACATCACAGAATTATGTTCATATTATAAGGCAATAAAGATATGTCTAAAATATACGTAAACGCGTATAAAAATATTAATTAGTAAATTTGTTCTTAAAATTAATTTGTTTTTTAGCTTTTAACTAATATTATAAAGTTGTGGACGTTACTGTGCTAACGCCATGAACAAACATTGTAGGTGGTAAATTCCTTGAAATAATATCTAACCTTTGATAATATATCTCTGCTTCAAAATCATCGTTTGGGGGCGGTGGAAGATAAATAAATGTCACTACAGTATCCGAAGTTTGTTGCAATATTAAATTGTTTACACTAAAACAAAATATTATTGTTATTAACATCAATAGAGTAAATAAGAGACGGAGCTGAAGTTTATAAACCCAGGCAATAGCCGAGATTTGTAGTTTGAACTAGCCTATTATATGGCGCATTCGGTTAAAAACACTTTTCTGTAAGGCTGAATTACTTAATTTTAGCAAATTCGGTTAATATGCAACCCGTTATTATTAACAAAATGTTACAGAATAGACCTGTAAGTCTGTTATTTGCATATCGACCGTTTCTAATTGTCTTCGATTTCGTAACTAGTTACGTAAATAACTATTACCTTTTTAAGTAAGTTTCCATCAGATTTCCATGCGATTCAATAACATTACTCCACCCAGGAACCGGAAACAGTGTAGCTGCAATTCTCAATTTTTTCAAAAGAAATTGCAACTTTTCAACATGATTTTGACCATTTGGATTTAAAGTAAAGCGAGTCTGTCTCGCCTCGTCACAAATACACAATCTCAATTTCAGACGACTCCAAAGAGGTACCATATTTACAATACACGCTAATTGCATCATAAACAACGAAGTTGTATCAAAAGCATCCATTTCGCCCGGATTTAAAAAATTAACCGGCCAGACATCTATGTACTTCTTAGTCCAATTTCTGAAATTTCCAATCAACCCTCAACTCTTATCAACTTGGTCTCAATTTACCTCTTTGTGTCTTTCTTCAATTTCGAAAAATTCCGACACAAACACAAATTCTTGTTCATTTTGAGTACATCTCCCATCATTTGGACGTACTCCTGGGCCTCCATAGGTTCAGAATTTAACGGAAACACATCATTTCCAAAATCGTTATTCTGATATGACGATTCACTACTTTGCAAAAAATCCTGTTGGTGCTCCTCATCCAAAAACCCCAAAACAACTGTATTTGGTTTCATAGCCCCCATTCCAGATAACCTTGCCAAATGTCTCAACCCGTCCCTGACGGAAGGCGCTACTGTCAACTCAACAAACGCCTTAACTTTCAAATGATCAACCAAATTCAACCAATGCAACTGCATATCAAGCGTCGGATCGGGTCCAGGCAAATCAGGATTTCCTTTAACCACATGTCCCAAAACATACAACCCTCCTTTCTTCAAATCATTAATAAAATCAATCAAAGGACATGCCGATCGAGGACTATTCACAAGAAGAAGAACCTGAGGGCGCCAAAACTTCACGTGGTCTTTGCGTGAATCCAAAAGGAGAAGATATTTACGGACTTGGTGGAAAATCAAAGCTTGGGAAATGCTTCCCCAGTGTGCCTCCTTGGAGGGCGAAAACAGGTGTAGAAAAACCACCAAAAGGAGACACAAAAGGATGCTACAAGCGGCGTAAATTGGACTGATAACAAACATCATTATTAAGGTCCCCAAAAGCCCAAAAAAGGCTGTATGCCAGGTGAAGTATTTGAAAGAAGGGCGAAAATTTGGAGCACTGGCGAGTTCCAAACCGAGACAGGCTAAATTCGTTGCTAGGTAACTCAAAAGAAAAAGGACGGAATTTAATTGGGCGATTATATTGAGAGATCCAATGAAAAG
Organism: Tribolium confusum; assembly: GCA_029207805.1. Lineage (NCBI taxonomy): Eukaryota > Metazoa > Arthropoda > Insecta > Coleoptera > Tenebrionidae > Tribolium > Tribolium confusum. Next base: position 9,183,819 of record JALGAY010000004.1, read on the forward strand.
GACGAGTTGGACGAGGAGCCACGAGACAAGGACTGCTGCCACAGGGTTGCCTTTCCATGTGCCTTTGGGGATGAAAGCCAGGAGTGGACCTAAAAATGTTTATGAAAATAGTAAATGCTTTATAACAAGCACAGAATTGTTGAATTTTGATTTTATTTTAAAAGTCAAATGATCTGAGTCGGATATCGTGATTCGTGGTTGAAGCTCAGGTTTTCATTAAGTGTCGTGACTTAAAGCGCCAAATTTAGAAATATACCAGACCTTCTCAAACAAAATAGCTACATCGTGAATCTCAAGGGGTGGACACGTCGTTTTAATTATAACATTGCTATTATGGTCAGTAATATTATTATTTATTCTTATTTTGTACCTTCTTGTGAATAATATATTCTAATAGAGTTAATGGTTAGTTGATTCACTTTTGTAGTATTCAAATATTGAGCACATTATCGTATGAAAACACTCTCCATAAGAAGTCCTTTATGAACTATTTTGAGTTAATTTAGGGTTAATTTCAGTTTCAGAAAAAAAATTAGTGTAACTTACCAAAAACGTTATCCTTAGCCAGAGCTTCCAAAACACGAGATCCTCCAATCACATTACTCAAAGCAGCAGACCACGTGGCTGTTAACAGACCAATAGCAACACTCGGAGGAAAAACACTAACTCCAGCCATAAATAAATAATTATTTTGCATTAGAGAAACAGAACAGGTAAATGCAGTAAAGAACGAAATTGTTATATAAACAATTAAAGTGAAACCTACAGCTGACAATGTGCCACTTGGTATTGACTTTCCGGGATTTTTTAGTTCACCTGGAATATTTTTTAAATGGTTAAGATTCTTTTTTTGGTGAAATATTACCGCTCATGTTGGCCCCTGCCATAATTCCCGTAACTCCGGAAAAAAGTACGCCAAAAACTGAGGCAAAATTCACTAATTCTCCGTGTGATGTATAGTCTTTGCCATATTGGGGGTACAAATTAGATACTAGTGTATCCATATGAAACCCAGTGTAGTTTTCAAAAACCCGAATTGTGTCATTTTGGAAAATCAAATGATTTGAATCCGGTACAGCCACATCTTTGTGACCTTGATACAAAAAACTGAAGACTGTAATTCCAAGACAGACAGATACGATTGTTAAAATAATAACTGTAGTTTTGGCAAACATTGCAGCCCCAATTAGACAAATCAAAAGATTTAGAGTATTTAGGCACACGCAGTAGAGAAATTGCCACCAGTGACCATCTGGGATTAACCCTTTAATGAGATATCCTGAAGGACCAAAATTCTCGACGAGCCCTTCCACACATCCTGATATACAAAGAGCACTACTGACAATATTTGCCAGGAAGAATAAAGTGCCAATTGAGCCCCCAAATTCCGGTCCCAACGTCCGACTGATCATAACTGTGACAGTTAATGAAAGATAATTTTTATTTAACTGTCTTCTTATTTGTATTAAATGAAAAGGATACAATACGCTCCGCCCCCTTCCACAGCCCCGTTTGTCGATATCGCGCAAATCGAGGCAACCGTAAATACCAGAATAAGATAAGCTATCATAAACTGTGTAAGAGTCACTAATAATCCCGCATTTCCGACGATATATCCTAGAAATAAATTAATAATATAACATGACGTCATTTTTTGTGGTTACCCATTCGTAAAAAGATAAGAGCTGAAAACATTGATAAAGTCACAGGACTGAAAACCCCCGCAAATGTCCCCAAAGTCCGAGTCTCCGAACGTTCAGTAAAAGACCCAAATTCGACATAACTGGGGCCTGACTCACTCGAATGTCCCTCATTTTGCCCCAACATCTTCGCTATTTTTTTCATAAAGCCGCGGTTTTGCCCCACCAAGGGGGTTTTATCGGCAGCATCCGGATTGTTCGTTGAGCCAGCTTCGGGGGCTAACATTGTCACTTTAGGGCACCTCAACACAAACTCATGACAATAAACAAATAACTGTCATTTTGACGTTTATAACACAGCGACATCTATGTTATCGATAAGATAAAAAAGTGCCGATTTTTGTTTATTTAATTATTTTTTAATTCGAATTGATAAACGTGTCGTCTTTACAATTGATTACAATTAGAACCGTATTAAAAATAACAATAAATTATTTTATAACTACGATAATTTAACAGTACAGGTTTCTGTATTACCGACTACAGTCAGTTGTCATCGTGACAGTTGAGGTTATGTAATTTTTTATTTTGTAAATAAAACAAAAACTACACGATGGCAGAAGAAATGGACTCTGAGGGCGTAACAGACTCTCCGAAAAAAGGTAAGCCTTGTTATTTTAAACCGGAAGTAATGATTTTCTTAGGTCCGACGTTATCAACCTCGACGTCTAGTTTCGAGGCTTTGGACCCCCATGATCCAAATTTGAGTCGTTTGGCTACGACAATGTTTAGTAAAACTTCTGATTACTTATACGGAGAGTTGACTTCAACTCTTGATGATTACCGTTTGCTTGAAAACATGAATCATGCTACAATTACAAAATACTCTGATATGAAACACATTGCTGCGAATGTTTCAAAAAGCGTCCAAGAATTGAACGAGAAATGTAATTTAGACTGGTGATAATTCCAAACGTTTATTTGTAATTTTTTAGACAATTCTCTGCAACCTTATTTGCAACAAATTGACCAAATTGAGGACAGTGTAGTGAAATTAGAACAGGCTGCTTATAAACTGGACGCGTACTCTAAACGTCTGGAAGCTAAGTTTAAAAACTTAGAAAAGCGATAGTCTAGCTTTTAAGAAGTGCGTCGATATCGAGTTTCCTCTTTTTGACTGCGTCTTGGATGCGTTGCTTGATTTGTTTTATTCGCAGTGCATCAACGCAGTCTATAAACTCATCCATTTCTTTTTTACAGTTTAACATACAGTCGGGGTTCCTCCCCAAACATTCTATCAACTACAATATTTAGTTAATAAAGTGCATAATTTTGTTATAGTCTTACTAGTTGTCTGTTTTTGCAAAAAGTAGGTGTCTCTTTTGACTTGAGTGCTTTTTCTAATGTAGTTAGCAATTCATTGAAATTCTCTTCAGTTAAACCTAATCGTATGCTGTGAACGTTGTCCAAACACCTTAGTTTCGCCTTCCAGCGCTCTTCCTCAGTCAATTTGTTACCATTTTCGTCTGAAACGTCGAGAATTATGTCGGAATTTTAATAATTTTTATTTTACCAGTTAGAATTTGTTCGGCGCATTCTTGAGACAACTTGAATTGTTCTATATCACATCGGTTGCAAAAAAATGTGTTACCCATTACGAAGAATTTGAAACCTGGTTCCTGACATTAACCGTTAATTTTGACTTCATAGCAATCTGAGATTTTTTTTAAATATTAAACACCAAAGTCGATATATTTCACTTTAAGCATTATACATTATGTATTACTTAAAACTAATAAAGAAGCAAAACGGTTCAATTCTGTCAATTATTTATACTTATATTATATTGGCTACATGTTTTGGCTGCTTAAAAACAGCTCTCTTCAGGCCTTGTGTAACAATTCAACATGTAATGAGGCGTTTTCAGAATTTTATGCAGATTTTGCAAAGTTTGAAAAATAAATTCCAAAAGTGGCTTTCTAAAATTTGGAGTGAAATCATGTAAGAGAAATTCTTGGATACGTTGAATTGTTTCTGTTAACATTGTAATACAAAAAAAAGTACTGATTGAGAGCTTAAAACTTGTAAATACTACTTAATATAAATAAATATTGAGGTGTTTAGTCTTCTTGAGTTAGAACAGCTGTCAAAACACATAAATAGACACACATTTTTTACAGATAAATTTTAAAAGAGTTGTTGAATAGTCGGAAGTGGTTGGCACGCTTGGTTTCTTTTAATTCTAATCTAGAAAATGCGCTATACCTACATAAAAGATGAATTTAAAAAAAATCGATGTGAAATGCCACTCAAATTTTTAAATAAAAAAATATGAATTAAAACAGAGATCGACAATTTTAACAAAGTTATAAACTGTTCATAAAATCTTACTTAAAGCATCTTCTTCTGCCACAACTGTTGGGTGGCGAATACCCTCCTTCTGCTTCTTTCGAACCTACCTTTAATCCTGAAATTGGTGCTTCTTCTTCTGCCTTATGTGGCGAGTCCCCTCTGCTTCTTTCGGACTTACCTTTAATCCAGATTTCCAGCGATGTCTCTTGTTTTGTCCTATATTTCGTTTAATAATTAATAATAAATAAAAGTACGCAGCTTTGAGCCGATGCGATGTGTCCTGTTCGAGAGCTGGCACACAACTGATTTCAATCAAAGAAAATATCGATAAATTTACAAAAGACAACAAAAAATGTCTATTATATCACCGAATGTCGAAGCGGCTTTGTGTTTTTGAGTACTGAATGATCGTATTATATAAACAGTTCAAATAATAAATCAAAAGTGTATTTAAATATTTAGGTACATTAACAAGATGTTTCGAGTTTTGTTTTCAATTTATATCTAATCACGAAAATAGCACCGAAAAGGCAATAATTAATTTTATTTAAACAAATAAGACTAAACATTGTTTTAAACGGCTACATTATTACTAATTGAAAGGTGAGGTCATAAATCTCTTGTCAACATTTTACGCAATCACAAAAAGTGTTTACATTTTTTAAAGTTTCATTTTATATATAGGGTGTCTCAATTTTATTTTTATTGCAAGTCTTAGTTTATATACAGAATGTTCCAATTATATTTATACATGATTTCAGCCCAAGTATTACGAAGCCATCTCTGAAATTTATTTTTCAAAATCTCCAAAATATGTCAAAACAAATCAAACACTGAAACACAATTTTAAATTTTCCCGCGTTTTTATTTTAATAATTATGAATTTACATAAAACGATCAAAAAAAAATTAGTTTTGTCTACATTCTTAAATAGACTTCGAAGTACACTTTATGCCGCCTTGAATAATAATTTAAATATCGTTCGCTAAATAAGTGAAAAAAATTCTCAAAATTTATTCGCAATAAAAAGCACCAGGAACGTTGTCTGATGAATGGAAGACTTCCATTTTTGAAATATGGTAAGTTATCGCACAATAAGCACCGCAATAGCTTCAAAAATTTTTTTATCAATAATTATAAGTTGATACCAAAAAGCAGGATGATAAGATTGGTAAGACATAAGAAAAAGTGTCTAATTTACAGTGCCAGAAACAGAATTTTTTTGGTAAATAAATAATAGATATAGGTGTGTAATACTAAAGCCCTGTTAAAAAAATTGTCAGCTTGATATTTTAAACATTTTTTTAAATTATTTTTTTAACATTCTATGAACATAAATAGATCAAATCTCTCCATTATTTTGAAAAAAATATCTCGATTAATTTTTAGTTGAATCATAGATATTTGAAAAAAGTAAAAATTGTGTCGCAAAATGGCAAATAACTTGCCACAGCAAAAGGCGACTAAATACCAACGAAAATTTGAGTACCTAACGCTGTTGGAAATAGTGGAGATAAAGATTAGGATTAAAGAATAATTTAAAAAAATATATAATGTTATATTTTAAATTATTAAATTTTTTACCAGCAGGGAAGTAAAGGAACTAGGTACGTATTAAATTCATAGTTCGCATTGGAATGTTTCTCCTGGACTGCGTATCTTCTAAATAAAAGCTAGCAAACTGCTAGAAATGAGCAGGCAGCAACGTTATAAGAAAAAAGTTCAGCTTTTTACAGGACAGTGTGAACTAGGGAAACATCTAGTTCATTCATGATTAGATGAAAATCCTAATTGCAGGAAGTGTGAAGAAGAGGCTGAAACATTCTAGCACAATCTTTTTTCAGAAGTGTGGAGAGGAAGATAAACTGCTCCTGTACATCATTTGATAGTGTCCAGCTTTTATTATCATATGGGAGTTACTTCGGAACCCAAAAAGTTAGCAGCATTGTCTACAGATTGTATTCTTCTTTTTTTTTAAGATACACGCGTATTCAGGAGCACAATAAGCTTAGAACTTCAGCGCAGTGGGCCACGTAATCGCACCCTCAGACTGGTGAGTTTGGCTTCCAGTTTTTCTAATTTAATGTTATATTTTGTGTTATTCTTCTTGCCTAATTTATCACACCTCTTCTGACAATTTGAGACGAAATTATTACATATCTTAGCAGTTAGCCTTGACCTGCACGGTCACGGCTCATCTGTACCTTACCAGACTTCAGTGCTAAAAGGCCAGAATTTTCCTATGAGTCATTTTATCATTTTTAATTATTTCATCCTGGTGTTAATTCGACGAAAAATAATTTATTGTTGTTTACAAGATTTATTACAAAAATAAGTTGTTTTTTCGTAAATTGGTAAACCGCTCAATCAGCAAGTGATTAATTATCATTTAAAAACCATCAATTTTGCGATTTTAATATATCTGGTCGCAGTGACCAAATTCAAGGCCAGTCGAGATTTTTCTGATCAAAATTATTATCTAATCCCGGAACTAGCTACATGTTTTTTAATGGAACAGCGTCTTAAACTAAAATAGGTGGTTTTTTGCCGATTATCACGTTTTGAAGCCCCTGTTATTAAATTACAATTTTCCCATAGAAGAAACCGAAAGTAGAGTCTGCTACATTATTGATGTCACTTAGTACAGTGTGCAGTCTCGTGTACGATAATTACTACTATTTACATCTTTTTTGTGTCAATAAACGTCATAAATAATCTTTTTTATTACAGACATTATGTATTACAATGTGCGCTTGTTATTGCCTCTGAATGGTTTTACAATTACCTGAAGGTTAAAAATATTCTCACTTGATCATCTTATGACGTCTCTATAAGATTTAAAAATTACGCAGTTATGAATCAATAAGTTAATATTAAAATCCTGTTTAATACTTCAAAAATCAACATCGTATAATTACAAATTGGTAATCATCCAATATAGAACGTGTCTAATTAGACACGATTCTGGACCAACATTTTTGAAACTTCTGTATAGACTCATCTTCAGAGAGAGGGAAGTTTACGGATTTAGCACGTATATAAAGACGATGATTACGAAACTCGAATTATTTCCTTATTTAAATAATAAAAGAGTCATTTAGACAAAAGTGAATTTTAGTGTCTACCAAAATGAGACTAGCGATCTGCGCGGTAAGTTTTTAATTACTCTTAATTAATACACTAAAAACCGGATATTTTGTAACATTTGATGCGCTCATTATGAACTTGAACTTTGAAAATTTTTACAGATCGTTTTATTCAACGCTTTGGGTTTATATTGCGAAGAAATCAGATTATTGGATTTAGAACCAACCGATGCGCAACAATACATTGATAAACAAGACACAAGTCTTAAATATGCACCAAAAATTGAATCAAATGTACCTGCTGTTAGATATTTAGGAAATGAACCACACAATGTACTCGAAGATATTTATTTAGCGAATCAGTATCACGGTCAAGATGGCTTAGGTGGGTATCTTTATGGATATTCCGTTCCTGATATTGCAAAAACTGAAAAGAAAAAGGCTGGAGGCGATTTGCGAGGAGCTTATAATTACATCGCGGGAAATGGACAAGAAATTAAAGTAATTTTGGCAAAAACTGATTGTTTTTTTTTTGGTAATTAACATTGTTTATGCGTAGGTGGAATATTGGGACGATGGTACTGGGTTCCATCAAGTAGATAACGTACCGAAAGTTCTACCTCAACAAATTGACGATACTCCTGAAGTTAAGGCTGCGAGAGAAGAACATTTTAGAATTTGGCATGAACAAGCTGAACGAAATTCCAAACCTGTTGCGTAAGTTTGATATAAAAAAAATTGAAAACAAGTGTTATATATTTGTTTAGGAGCCCTTACGACAGTAATGGAAATTACGCTCAAGGACCTTTGTCGCCTCAAGGCCAAAAACAAAGACAACAACAGTTCCAATATCAACAGCCAAGTCAAGGTCAAGCTCAACAACTTGTCAATCAATATCAACAACAAAGACAACAATTTCCTAATCCTGGACAAAATGTTCATTATCAAGGCGGACAGTATCAACCACAACAAACCCAAAATGTTAATCGGTATCAACAACCCGCTGGTAGCCAGTCAGGAAGTGGGCAATACTCGGGAAGTAGTCTTGCTGGAAGCGCTGGACAATTAGGGGGCGGCCAATTTGGAAGTGTTGGACAATTGGGTGGTGGAGGTCACCCTGGACAATTTGCGGGAAGCTCGGGTGGACAGTTCTCAGGAAGCCACTCTGGAGGCAGTGGACAATTATCTGGAGGTGCTGGTCAATTGGGTGGTGTAAGTCACTCAGGACAATTTTCGGGAAGCTCTGCTGGTGGACAATTCTCTGGAAGTACTGGACATTCTGGAATTGGTGGACAATTAAGTGGAGGGGCTGGACAACTGGGAGGTGGTCAATTTTCTGGAAGCTACTCTGGAAGTACTGGACAACACGGAAGTGGACAATTATCTGGCGGTGCTGGACAATTAGGTGGTGGAAGTCACTCTGGACAATTTTCGGGAAGCTCTAGTGGTGGACAATTTTCTGGAAGTACTGGATATTCTGGAATTGGTGGACAATTACCTGGAAGCGCTGGACAACTGGGAAGTGGAAAATTCTCCGGAAGTGGAGGCGCTGGACCAGTGGGAGGTGGTCAATTTTCTGGAAGCTACTCTGGAAGTGCTGGACAACACGGAAGTGGACAATTATCTGGCGGTGCTGGACAACTGGGCGGTGGTCAATTTTCTGGAAGTCACTCCGGAAGTACTGGTCAAATTTCTGGAGGCGCAGGACAGTTAGGAGGTGGTCAGTTTTCTGGAAGTCATTCTGGAAGCGCTGGACAATTCTCTGGAAGTTCTAGTCAACTGGGAAGTGGCCAATTTTCTGGACAATCCGGAAGTGGTCAATATGGCGCATCCAGTCTCTCCAGTGGTGGCGGTCATCAAGGAAGTGGTCAATATTCGGCATCTAGTAGTCAATATTCGAGTAGTGAGTCCTCGGAAGAAGGACAATGGAAGGACAGTGGTGAAGGCGAATACACTCCAGGAGAAGACGAAAAGGGTCCACCGAAAGGTTTCTTTTACAGTTTCGAGTATCCTGTTGGAATTATAGTCCAGAAAGATGGGGGCGGTTCGATCCAGAAACGCGAAGGCGACTTAAAAGACATCTATAGTAGTAACAAAGCGAACTTTGAAAAACAACTTCAACAAGGACATTCCATTGGCTCTAGAAGTGCTACTGGGTATTTGGTTGTGTAACTTTAGAACTGTAGACTAATTTTCTGTTATTTATATATTTATAAACAATTTTTTTAAGAAAAAATAAATAAAATGTTTTGATACTACATTTTAACCCATTCCATTGGCTCTAGAAGTGCTACTGGGTATTTGGTTGTGTAACTTTAGAACTGTAGACTAATTTTCTGTTATTTATATATTTATAAACAATTTTTTTAAGAAAAAATAAATAAAATGTTTTGATACTACATTTCTTTTTATTAATCCTAAGAGGTTCCCGACTACTTTAGTCCATTCTAAATCGGCATTAGGTAATAATTGCTCAAATAGGGTTGCTGTGTTATAATAATTTAGCACTTTACTTACGCTTCGTTTACCGTCGTCCATATTCTGGAAGTAGCCTTGGTAGAAACTGTTGACAATTAGGAAGCGGAGACGTTTTTGGAAGTACTGGACAGTTTTCAGGAATAAGTGGAAAATTATTTGGAGGCGCTGGGAATTACTTGGGAAATGAACAACTTTCTGGAAGTCCCTGCACACTTAACTGAGATGTTGGACAACTGGTTGGTTCTCTAAGAGACACTCCAGAAACGCTTGAAAATTCTCCAAAAGGACCAAGCAATTAACTGGTGGCGGTAGACAATTCATTAATAATCAGTTTCCTAGAAGTCATTTTGTAAAAAATTGTATGAAGGTGGTTACTTGTATGGACAATGTGGAGACGATAAAAGTTCTTCCAAAGGATTCTTCTACAGTTTCGAGTATCCTGTTAGAATCATGGTCCAAAAAGATGGCAGTTTGTTCCAGAAATGGGAACATAACAAGGCGAGTACGTTCTAGGAGTGCTACTGGATATTTGGTTGTGTAATTTTAAAACTGCAGACTTATTTTCTAATATTTATTACTAAACAACTTTTTAAGAACAATAAATAACATGTTTTGGCACTGTTTTTTTAACCTTAGGGATACATTGGAATAAAATTACTGACTGAATTATCAAACGGATTATAAACTACACTTTTGACTGGCATTAAAACATAATATTTGAACGGTCTAGGAGCAAATTGTGAAGTAATCCTGTTAAAGAAAGGCAATTGTTGGAACCAGTTCCCGAAACCACTTGTCAAATTCATAAAACCGGACGAAATCCCTTGACCAACATTTGCAACATTCTGTCCAAAACCAGAAATAGTATCGGGAACGTTAATTTCAATAGGAAACCATTCAGACCCCTGGATCCAACCACCGATTATACCTTGGCGAGCTTGTCTTTCATTTACCGTCATCGGAACATACCTGAAACATTTTTTCTTAAAAAAATTTCAGAAATGTGCCAAAACAAACCGTCCAAAAGCCCCACACCAAAAATACACCATTAAAACCACACACCACCTCATCGTGACTATCTTCTTCTGATTGAAAGTGTTATAAAAACATTAGCCCGGTTTGCCATTCTAAATATGTCTTTAGCCCACCTTTAAAGCAAATAACCGGAGGAAGAAATGTCCGATGCGTGCGCGGGGTCAACGCGAATAACGGAACTCTTGCATTGCGAGATCGAAATTGATTAATTACCCAATCCCGTTGCACTTACCTGTCTTGTTTCCGTTAATTATTTCAAAGAACTTCTCCGTCGTCTCCTCGAGCTCCTCGTACTCGTACTGTACCGTCGTGATATCCTCCTGGTGCACTAGCTCCTTGGTAGCGCTTTCAGTAACGAGGGGTTGATATGCAGTCAACTGCTCTGAGGGTGACAGGGTATATACAGGTTTTTCCCAAGTAGGTGGACGGCTCAAATCCTCGTAAATATAATTTGAATTCTGAGTTTGTATTCGCTGCACGAAGTATTCTATTATTGGGGGGAATTTATTGACAGTGCCGTTGTTTGGGCCCCAAAATAGTCTTATGGCTTGCATTATGACACTAGGACGACGTGGTTGGGTCACAGAAGAAGAGTATCCAAGGGTTAAAAAACAAACGAACACAATGATTTTCGACATGTTTACAACATGAGTAACTGTAAACTAATGAGAAAACAAGAAAGTGTGCTATAACAAAAGTGGAACGCGATTTTTCGGTGAATATTAAACTACAAATAAAATAATTAATTGTTCTGTGGAAACTGGAGAAAGTTTTCACAGAAAATTAGAAAAAATTGAAAGGATTGATTGACTTGGCTTGTGAGCCGAAGAAACTGAAAGGGGTGGTGTCGGGTGCAGGGTTCGGATTAGGGACAAATCCACGATCTAATAACACAAAAAAAATATACACATAAAATGTAGATCAGTTACTTACTCATTGAGACATCCATTAAGTCGAAAGAAATATCTATAAATAAAAATTTAATTCTTTATTATTTTAGTGAATGAAATTTACTTTCTGCGCTTTTTCCAGTGTTCTCGCCCATTGAAGTTCCAAAAGTGGGTCCAGTTTCCATAGTAAAACTTGTATTATGTGTTGAGTCACTTCTTAAAATGTCGCTCTAAAAAATTTGTTTAAGTATCTGGTAATTATTGGTGTCACTATAACTAGTATGAAATTGAAGCTAGGATTCTAGTCGCCCTTCGAACTCTTAAAATCTCCAGTAAAATGAGACATTACAACAAATGAAATGGGTTTTTATTTGTACTAACAATAAGTCCGACAATAAATTTGGGACATCATATTTTTATAAGAGTCGAATTGGTTCCCAAATACTTTCTAATCTTCTATAATGATAACCGAATTGGTACGCAGTTTTAGATGTAGGTTTTGTTTTGTCATCTGGTTTCGTAAAATGATGCCACAAAATGTCTAATTACTAAAAATAGTGATTTTTTTTAAATAATATTAGAGTTTTTTTATAAAAAATTTGTTCAAATAAACATAAATAAATATATTTGAAATAGTTGTTCCATTTACATCACAAATATTTACCTGTGGCCTAATACTGCTCATGGAGGTATCAATTCGCTCGTTTTAAGGGGGTATTCTGGTGTTAAAATTTGGAAAAATCAATTTTTTTTTGGTATTTTCAAAGCTTAACCTTTCAAGAATAGGTCCTTAAAAGGGTTTAATAAATTTTAAATTATTTTTAGAGGTATAGTCATTTTAGACCGGAACGAATCGAACAAAAGACGTTGGGATCACCCGTCTACCTAATTTTACTCGAAACTTTAATAAACGCGTTTTTAAGAGTTTGTTGAAATTTGGTGTGAGTGTTCTCAATACATGTCTATATCGTAATAACTATAACAAAATAAAAAATTTTACTATTTTTAAAAAATTCCGAAAAGGCAAAAAAACAGAACAAAAATTTTTGTTTTTTTCGGACAGCCGGAATTTGGCAAAAAAAATTTTTTACACTTTTTCTTAGTTAGTACGATAGAAGCATTCATTTAAATTAATATTCTTTTTTATTTTTTTGTTTCGAATTATTAGAAGGGTTGCAATCGTGACAAACTTGTCGCGCCATTTTTTTTTTAATCTCCTACTTCAACAACTTATAACATTTTGAGTTTTTAATTTTTTGACATATTTTATTTTTTTTATGTATTCTTAAAATATTAATAAATATATGTATTGTCAAAAATGGATAGTAAAAATATTTTTTGTTTTTTATTTATAGCACTCGAAGGAACACCTCAAATTCATGTCTCTACACAGAATACCCCCTTAAATCACTGTATTTATAGAAATCTAGCTTGTATTTGTAGAGACTAAGTAATAGGTTTGTTGGAACAACAGTCCAGCATGGTTCAGAATTAAACTGCACTTGCGCTTCAGTGGTCCAAAATCTCTATTGCGCATGCTCACTTCAGTTCTAAACCGTTCTGAATTGGTTCCAAAGCGTTGTTGGAACAAACCTTGCAATTTTTAATTTACATTGCCATTAACTACAATCACAATACCAGTCATAATATCACAATAACTAAATGTCAAAATTGAAAAGAAAGTCTGCTTTACACGATTTTTATTGTGATTGTCAAAATTTGGTTCACCAAATTTATTAATCGTAGCAAGACGAGTAAATAAAATAATTTAATAATTTTTACTTTTATCACTGCATGATTGTTAACTAACGAGTAAGGACATTATGCGTTTTGACTGGGTCATCTATAATAATGTGATGAATAGGCTTAGGCGCAAGTGAGTTTTTGCTAAACGACCAGGTAATTAATCGATGTAATCCAGCGGGCTGCATGTTATTCATTCTACTGGTGAATCTTGTTATTCTATTGAATAACATGCAGATTACACCGATTAATTACCTGGTCGTTTAGGCAAGACTTGCACCGAAGCTTAGTGATGATACATGAATTACATTATCAGTAAAACAAACCTCTAAAATTGGTTGATCTTCTCTATTAAAAAAGAACGAGCTATTGAAAACATTCTCAACTTTCGCCGGCTCAGTTGTTTTTTCTTCAGCAAACAACTGAAAATTGGGTATTTGCGGTCGAATCTCTTTCTGAAAAGTAACTGTTTTCTTTTTGGAATTGAAAAAGTTAGAAACATTTTCTTTTTTGGTAATATCCTGACTGGAAGGTTTCAGAATCGAGGTAGTAACAGTTTCTCTTGGTGTCAAGGGTTTCTCAATATTTTTCACCTGACTTGAAGGCTTCGCAATATTTTTCACCTGACTTGAGGCTTCCGCAGCAATATTTTTCACCTCACTTGAGGCTTCCGCAATATTTTTTACCTGACTTGAAGGCTTCGCAGTATTTTTCACCTGATTTGAGGCTTCCGCAGCGATATTTTTCACCTGACTTGAAGGTTTCGCAATATTTTTCACCTGACTTGAGGCTTCCGCAACATTTTTCACCTGACTCGACTCTAATTTTGAAGCGATTTGGGAGCTGCTCTCGTTACTTTTTTGAGAATTGTTTTCAGTCTGGCATTGCAAACTCGGAGACCCACTAGGAGTCAAATCTGAATTAGAAACCGTTCGGTTTTTTTGAGAACAGAAACTCATCATTGGACTTCGTAATGCTTCTTTCTTTGCCAATTCAATGACATTTTGCATTTTTTTACGTAAATCTATGTTGAGCTGTTCTGGTGATTTAAACATGCTGGGTTTCACTATTTTCATGTCCAAAATTTTGACTTTCGAATAATTGTTATTAAAATTCACCATTTGGTGCTGTGAGGAACTTATACGTGTCAAATTACAGGGAAGAAATTCCTCATCTAGGAATTTTTTCAATTTATCACTTGATAACGCGTTTTCTTTCACTAATTCTGGAATCGGTTTGTTTCCCATACCAGTTACAAACTTAGATTTTAGTCCTAACCTTTTTCTTTCTTTTAAAACTTCTGATAACTGAAGATGCTCTTTTAATAATACTGTTTCTCTTTTCTTCTTTTCATTCACTAACAAGCTTAATTTTATAATTTTATGAGACAAAAAATAAAATTCAGCATAGTCAACTATATTTTTTTGTGTTATCTGCTTTTGGATTTGTATGCATCTTTTCTGAGCAATGGTTGAATCCTCGATTTTTGCATCCAGTTCCATCTTTTCAATTTCAAGTTTTTTTAAAGAAATTTGATTGGCCTTAAAATCTTGGTGACCTTGTGATGCATTTTCATAAATAGAAATATACTCTTGCACCATATCATTATACTTTTCCTGAGTTCCTGCATATTTTTGCTTGAAAAATTTAGCCTCTTGCTGAACACTCTCCCATAAACTTTTTTGCATAATTGCAGATTGTTCACTTGTTTGCAGTATATGTTTTTGACTATAAAAAAAGAAAATACAGGTTTTTGGTTATAGCTATTTACTTGGCAAGCTTAGTAAATCAACCTTTATGAGCGAGCCAGATATTTTGTAATAATTCGGTGAGCACAATAAAGGCTAATAGCAGGAGAGTCACACGTTTTATGTATTTTATCCTAGAAATTACTTTTCAGAATTTAATAATGTTCTTGAACATTAAACATTTAATGGAAAAAAGTTGAAATTACGTTTTGCTCCTTAACAGAGTAAGATTTATTGAGCACTATATTACCGCCCTCCGGCTGATGATAGTCAAATGGCATATTATTGCACTTGGTTTAAAAACAACATAAGCAATACGTTAGTGAATGTATCTTCTACTCAAACGAAGCGTGGTTTCACTTGTTTGGCACTGTAATTTCCCAAAATTTTAGAATATAAAATGCCGAATATTGTCAAAACACTTCTACTTATATCCATTAATGTTGGGTTTGGTAGGAGGCTAATTGGACTTTAATCATCCATTTAAGCATCCATTAATACCAAACACTTAAACAAGCGCGTATTTCAACAACAATGTTGTCATCCGCAGATGAGAATTATAACTAAAAAATTTATAAACAATTTTTCCCTATATATTTATACTAATTGCTCTGCCTGTCACTTCACCCTCCTCTCAGCTAATAAAAAAGAAAAGAAGTGGGGATAGACGGTGTCCGAGTTGACTTTTGACAACAACCTTTGTTCCTATACATGTCTTTTTTTAAAATATTTTGGGCAACCGTAGATTTTGTCAATTTTGTTGAATTTAAGATGCGCCATATGTTCTGTAAATCTAAAGTGAATGGATTTATATGCCCAATATACTTTTGATTGCAGTCTTATTATTTATTTTTTTATTTTATTATTTATTACAATTTATTTCATAAATCTCCGACTTTTTTAGAAGCCATATTTTATCTTTAGGATTACCAAGAAGACATATAAGACTTGTACCAGTAGAGTTGTAAACAATTTGGAAATCGAAGTTTTTAAATATCTTGCTCAAATATCTTGTAATTTAGGACGCATAAGTTAATGTTATGAAGGATTTTTTCTCTGTTTTTGTTTTTAGTTTTATGAACTATGTATATATTTTATGAATAATTTTAATCTTGTAACCATTACACCTGGCTCTATCTTTGATAATTTGGAGTTTTTTTTCAAATTTATCATTATTCAAGGGACAATTAATGGGCCGCAAAACCACGAAATTTAAACAAAATTTATTTATATTTTTCGTCAAAAACGTATTTAAAAGGCCGCCAATAATTAAAATACTGTAATTTTTAATTATTTATTGGCATGATACTATAGGAAATGCAATGATTTATAAAAGTAAAAAAATCTATACTACATTACGAAGTATTTACTACAATTTTAACTTTGACCTCGAATAATTTTTGAAACGTTAATTATCATAAAATAATAACACACTTTTTTTGCAAGCGTTTAATTTCTTATAAAAGTGTGAAGACTCATTTTAATAAACTGATTCGTAAACTAGTTATAAAATTCTAAAGTTAAAAAATGCCATGTATACATAAATATGTTGTAAAATAGGGTAAAAGGCCAGAATTTTTAATAACATCCTATACATCTTAGATTGACCCTACAAGAGAAATCCTGTAAAAAAATGCGCCTTGTATTTTACCTCACAGGTGGTATATAAAGCAATGCTTTTCCGTTTTCTGCTTTTGTTTGTTTTAAAATGTAAAAGTCTTGATTTTATAAATTTTAAATATTTTTAATTTATAGTCTAGCAGATATTTGAGATTTTCAACAAAATAAATAATGTTTTATTGATGAAATTACAATATTCATAAGTAGCTGCTTAGCGAAGCTGGTTTCGTAATAGTTATTTATGTATTAAGGGCGTAATCAAGGTGATTATGGCACAAGGGAATGTTTAAAGCCCGACGTAGGAGATATGTTGTTATTTTCTGTTTTGCGATTTTTCAAAATGGAAACAGATGAAAACGTAAGAAGTGACGTTTACAAAATTGAGAAAGTTTAGTTGACAGCTAGACGAATATACAGTTATTTATTTGTTATTTTTGCTTAGCAACTTTAGTGAAAAAAATTCAGTGCTATAAAAATAAAGATTACGCCCTGATTTGCGGGCGTATAAAGTAGATTATGGTTGCAAAATAAATAAAATATATTTTAATTACATTAGTCACTTGGATGGGTGATGCGCATAAAGTAATGCATAAACAAACTGCAGTTATCTCGTCTTTTGGAGCAAATGCTAGGCTGGTGGTCCTGGCCACCAACGTCCGTTAGGTCATGTCATAGACTGTAGATGCTACCTAAAATTTTTGCCACTTGAATGTTGCATTACCACCATAAGATAAAGAGCGAAGCAAAGAGCAATGACGTAAATAAATCAACGTAGCTCATGGAGATACTGGTGTCGTCTTGTCAACGAAGAAGAGCTTAAAGCGATTTCAAAGAAGGATCGATATAAAAAACTCAAAAAACAAACTTAAAGTTATGAAAAGTTTAATATGGGTAAAAAAATAACGATTTTGCGCCCCTTAAAACTATGCGCACCAAGCGGACGTTTGCTTCACTTTGTTCCATCTTGTTGTACACGACCGTCTAGATTATAATAAAGAGGTGGTTATCTGATAAATTGCATTTTCAAAAATATTGTTTTTTACAGCGGTTATATTGTATCCCATAGACCTATAGACGATTTCAATGAAACTTTAACTAATATTGTTATGGAAACATTTTTAAAAAATAGACTGCTGCATTTGTATTTGTTGTTGTAAAGTCAAAAATAACGTCTTGCACTGTAGTTTCCTGTAAGAAACAAAAAAAAGTTCTGGAACTAAAAATGCAACTAGGGAGGATTAATACCTCCCTCATTCGAGATTTAAATGTATTTTCGCGTCACAAATATGGCGGCTCAAAGAGTATAAATATATAATCTTATTTTTTTGTTAATGAATTAAGTTAATGAATGGCCCACTAAAAGAATGTTCATCTACTTGTATTCCGACGTGTTTTTTTAATATTTCTGATAGCATCATTACTTCAGGTTTACTAACTTCATTAAATGTAGTGTTGTCCTCCAATACCTCTTTGCAAAGAGTATGTCTTTTACTTGCAGTTGTTCTAAGAAGCTCATTTCTTGAAGGTTTCTGTTTACTAAAGAATCTTTTATGACTACGTGAAGGCAAATTTAACGCTGGTACAGCAGCCTTCTTTAATATTTGATGCTAACATTTGCTAAGAAATACGTAAAATGATATAAATATATATAATATATCCTTAATTTTTAACTTAGCATAAGACGAAGTAGAAAAAAATCACTTTACTTAAAATGTGGAGAACACACTGACATACTTTTTTGCTTTCCTCCTGTCGATAATTTCTTGAACCCCTATTTACTAGTTATCTGAACTCTACTTTAATTAGAAAGAGGGAAAAGATGAAAACTTAAATGCTTTTTTTGCCCTGCTTTCGAATGGCAATTAAAAACGAAAATTGCGATTATTAGATTTTGCAAACATATTTTTATTCCAAGCACAATAACATGAATACCACAAATTGCAACATATTCCATAGACTAGTTACAAAAAGGCTGCTAGAGGCGCTTTAGAGTTACAGTTGGCTTCAAAAAAAAACGGGAAATGTCAGAAGAAATGTTGTCAGATTTTATTAAATTTTTATATTTTGAAACGGCCTTTTAGAATTCAGGTTAAAAAACTGCACTTTTGTGGCAGAAATGTCAATACTAATGTCAAAGAGACACAAATTGACATTAGTCGACAAATTAAATTTCCAATTCACATTAGGTCAAATTTCATTTCCCGATTTTTTTGAAGCCAACTGTATGTGTAATCGCGAATACTGTAATCTAGGTTGCCGTGGTACAGTGTTGACTAGTTTCAAATTCAACCACCAGAGGGCGTGTCGCTTCGTGTTAAATGTCATTAATAGTTACAAAATAAAAGCTAATATTACGGACCTGTAAAGTGACACAAAGAGCTTTAATGTTACTTTAATGTAGAGTATTTTTTAAAATGACGAACATTTTAACAGGTCAAGAGGACATAAATTATCTTACCCCTCAGTATTATTGAATAATATCAGATTATAGTTTTCCAAATAACTAATTTGCTTTTCCTTTTCAGCTGCTTCTTCCTCAATACTAGATATTTTATTCTGAAACATTTCTATCTTCCTTCTAATAGCTAAGAAACAACAAATAATTACAAATTTAATTCGTTTTTCCTTTTAATGCCTTTGTCTGTCTCTGTTCAACACATAATCTATATGACGTAGTAACATATACAACAATGTGTTGAAGAGAGACAGACAACGGCAAATAAATAAAAAATGGAGTATACTAGAATTTAACAATTAATGAATTACCAGCGCTGTAAGCAGCATTTTCCCAAACCGTTTTATCACGTTCATTCACAAGTGATGAAATCTGATTTAAACGGTCCACACTATCGTTATCACTCATTTTTGCAAAGAAAATTGACTTTTTTCAATAACTACAAGAATGAACACGCAAAGCGTCTTTTCAATATTTGTAAACAAAAGACTGTCGACTTTTGTGCAGAAAATTCCACAGCACCTCTTGTTATTCGAAAAAGTGACTTTATTATTAATTTTTGAAACAAATAAGGGCTTTAAGACAAAGGCAATTAGTTAAAGAAACTAAACTGCGTGTTATGGATTTATTATGATCACAATTTCCACGGAAATAAGCCAATTTTCTTTAAAATGACGCGTCAAATTCAAACTTACCGCTACCGAAAATACCCGAAGTGGTTGAAGTCAAACCGAAACGACACGTGGTTGTGGTTGCAGCTACGTCCGCTGGCGGCTGGCCTCATAAAAAGCAAAATTTGCAGGAATTTAACAGTTTTACACGTGGAATAATTCCAAGAAGACTTCTAAACCAAAAGTGAGTATTTTCCAATAGCAAAAAACGTTTTCTCAATTTCTAATTATCATTTTTGGTGCGGTCGTATAGATGATGCAATAAATTTAAAAAATAAATAATTTCTCTGAAAAACTTAATTATTTATTATTTCTTACATTATTCTCGTTATATTACATTGTTTTTTCAATTTTTTGTTACACAAATTTCAGTAAATATCAAAAATTGCATTTAATAGATTTACCGGTAAATCAATTTTTTTAATTAAAAATTGCATCAACAATATTTAAACGTGTCAGAACTCTCCATTTTTTCGACGAGCTCAAAAGAATTCATAATTCACACATAAATTAGTAATAAATTAAATTTTTTGCAAAATAACAGGTTTCTGTACTTTTGCTTATCTCAGACTTGAACCACTTCTTACAGTTTGAGCGCTAATTTTAAAATTTCAGTGTGCGGCATTTGGGCCTTGTTTCATCCTAAATCCAATAACGTCTTCCTGAAGGACTGCACCAACAATTTTATGCAAATCAGACATCGAGGACCTGATGCTTCTCGTGTTGAGACTGATAAAAGAATCATTGTGAGTGTATCACTGTCTCAAGTTTTTATCTGAATATTTTTTTTTTCCAGAATGGTTGTGTTGCATTTCACCGATTAGCTATAGTTGACTGTATTTATGGAATGCAACCGATGAAACTTCATCAGTACCCTTTGACCCTTTTAATATGCAACGGTGAATTGTACAATTGTAAAGAAGTAAGTTTTCTAAATTTTACAATCTGAATTTCTCCAATAAGAAACCTGTTTCTAGTTGGAAAAGCAACAAGGTTTCAAATACGAAACAAATTGTGACGTTGAATGCATTTCGCATCTTTACCACAAATTTGGTATTGAAGAATGTGTGAAACACTTAGATGGGGTTTTTGCCTTTTGTCTTGTAGACATGGAAAAACAGAAAGTTTTTCTAGGAAGAGACCCGTACGGAGTTCGCCCTCTATTTAAACTAACCAGTACTAGTGGAATGCTTGGAATTTGTTCAGAAGCTAAAGGTTTAATCGGTTTAGCAAGAGACGAAAATGGCGAAAAGAAAATTGTTGAGCCATTCACTCCTGGTACTTTTGAAGAATATGATTTGTTAAAAACAGGAGGTGTTAAATTAGTCAGGAAACAAACCTTCCACAACCCTGGGAACAAACCAGTCTTTCAACCTTTTGTTCTATATGAAGAGTTAACACATGACCCTTTGGAAAATATCAGGAAATTGTTAATATCAGCTGTTAAAAAACGCTTAATGGCAAACAGAAGAATTGGGTGTTTCTTATCAGGAGGGCTCGATTCGTCTCTTATTGCGTCTCTGCTGGTCAGAGCAGCAAAAGAAGTGAATTTGCCGTATAAAATACAAGTTTGTATTGTTTTATTATTAGTAGTTTAATGCTCAAAGTAAAATAACAGAAAAGAGTATTCACTCGCCGACCTGGATCCACATTAAAATATCGAAGAGAGAGAGAGAGAGAGCGTCAGCTGCGGTTACTCAAACAAAACAAAGATACTCTCATGTAGAACATTAACATTATTTTGTATTTAAAAAAAGTAACAAAAAACATACTGGCATATATTTAAAAAAATATTGAATGTTTCAAATTCTTGCAGCTTAATTTTTATTTAATTTAAGGTATCTGTATTATAACAGTATTTTTGTAGGGATATTGAAATTTTTTTTATTGCAAGGGTTATCTAACTTTTTCTCATCTTTAAACGCTTCTAGGAGCTAAACTATTGGAGATAAATATATCGTCTTGTGGATTTTTTTATAAAAAATTTCATTCTCTACCACTTTTTTTATATTTCAAATGCTACAAGCAAGCGGTTGGTTCTGCGAGTGAATAGTCTTGTTATTCCAGTTCGTGCTCTAATGTATGTAATTGTTTTCAGACCTTTTGCATTGGCATGGGTGACAGTCCTGACGTTATAGCCGCACAAGAAGTTGCCGACTTTATCGGCACTGAGCACCACGTGGTTACTTTCACTGAAGAGGACGTATCACGTGTCCTCGATGACGTCATCTACACTCTTGAAACTCCTGATATTACGACAATTCGAGCTTCGCTTCCGATGTATTTAATATCGAAATACGTGTTAGAAAACACAGATACTACAGTTTTATTTAGTGGAGAAGGAGCAGATGAGCTTTGTCAAGGCTATATCTACTTTCGAGATGCTCCAAGTCCTGAAGCAGGCCATGAGGACAGTATAAGATTACTGAGAGAAATCTACTTATTTGATGGTTTGAGAGGCGACAGAACAACATCAGCAAACAGTCTTGAATTGCGTTTACCTTTCCTTGATTTACAGTTTACTCACTACTATCTCAGTCTTGATCCGAAACTGCGACAACCGAAAGATGGCGTTGAGAAGTTTTTGATAAGATCAGCGTTTGATAAGACGGGGGTGTTACCAGATCGTATTCTTTGGAGGCACAAAGAGGCGTTCAGTGATGGAGTGGCGTCAAAGAAAAAGTCACTGTTTCAGTTCTTGCAGGAAATTGTAGATAAGCGAATGCCGGAAGTTTTTGATTTGGAAGTGGCGAAAAAGAAGTACCCACATTGTACCCCAAAGAGTAAAGAAGCACTTTATTATCGCGAAGTTTTCGAAAAGAGTTTTCCAAATGCAGCGGAAAAGTTTATTCCATTTTATTGGATGCCGAGGTGGGTTGAAGGAGTTACTGATCCTTCGGCGAGGTTTATCAAGCATTATGCAGCTCCTCAAAAATAATTTATTTATTTATTTATGTTATAAATTTCGAATAAAGTTTTATTGAATCTAAATGGTCTTTTTTGGTGTGTTGTCCTACTATCTATCAGCAGTGCAAAAAAAGTTGAAAAATATCTTTAATGATTTAGAGATTCTTAACACAACAATACTTTTTTATCTTTACACATCTTTAGAGTTTAAACTGTTACAGATAAAAATCTTGTCTCGTGGACCTTATTACACAAAGTTTAATTGTCAACAACGTTTTTCCTTAACTTTTTGTAATTAACTGTTTGCGCAGTGTTTTAAAATAAAATGAGCGCTGTACAAAATCTAACCTTGCAATATTTTTTGTTTTTTTTATTATTTTTTAAAATAAATAAAAACAAATTACGTATTTAACAGGGTGGGCTAAAAAACTCATATATTTTTTTAGCTTCTGATACTGAAAAATTGGTTTCTAGGCACCTTTAAAAAAAGCTTTTCAAAGATAAGCTCTTAATTTTAATAGGGAGGACCCTCTCATCTCAGTTTTCTATTTTTTTTTTTAGTTCTATTTGGCAAAATCGATATGTCGTCACTATTTTTTGTATAAAAATAGAACGCTCTAAGAAAGGTATCTTACAGTTTTTTGTAGCTCTTACCGTTTAGAAGATATCAGAGGTCAAAGTTTGAAAAATAAAATTTATTTTATGGGATATGGATTTTGTCAAATAGAACTAAAGAAAAAATAGAAAACAGATGAGGGAGTCTTTCCTATTAAAAATATGAGCT
The DNA here is from genome assembly GCA_029207805.1 of Tribolium confusum. Taxonomy (NCBI): domain Eukaryota; kingdom Metazoa; phylum Arthropoda; class Insecta; order Coleoptera; family Tenebrionidae; genus Tribolium; species Tribolium confusum. The sequence continues at coordinate 9,207,228 of JALGAY010000004.1, forward strand.
CATCTTTAAAAAGCATTTTTTAAAGGTGTCTAGAAACCAATTTTTCAGTGTCGGAGGTTAAAAAAAATATTCGATTTTTTTGGCCCACCTTAGTCCTCTCTGTTATAGATTTCTAAGCTAATCTCAGTTTGAGATACCTATAGTATCGCAAATTTTAATACGTTTTTGTAGCAACAACCAATCACAATCTGAGAATTCTTTTAATCTTTTATGGAAACGAAGATACCTACTACTGGTATTATCTCAATTTGAAATTAACTCATTTATTATTATTTTTTGATTTATTTGTAGCCAGTCAGACCAATATATATCTAGAAAATTGCGAATCAACGTCCAATAAACATCCCTATCTTATGTCACAGTATATTAATTAAATATTGTTGGTTGAACTGATTTTTTTTTATTTTTTAAACTTTTTTGCTACTTATCTGTTTTCTAGAACCGTTTGGTATATCTCTTATCTGTTGTGACTTTGTTACTAAATATTTTTGTGTATGTATACAGACTGTTATGAAAGTGAATGCAAAAAATTTAATCACAGATAGAACTCACAAAAATAAACAAAATATTTATTTAGCATTTTTGTCAAAAATGCACCCTTACCGAGTTAAAATTAAAAGTAAGTAGAGCACGAAAAACCATACCCGCCTATGTGTTAACGCAGCGATCAAAACATACCAGAAAAAATTTAAGACAAAAACTTACCAAAAAGAAGTGTAAACACAGCTGATTTTAGGTGGGTTATTAGTAAGGCAAAATGAGACTTTATTAACCCTGTTCATAAAGGGTACGATACCCAATAAGGGTAGAAACACCTTCACGTATTATAGCGCTAGTCTACGAATACTTAGATCTGGTTCATCTTCAATCACATAAAGAATTTTCGGCTTCATTTCAAGATTGTAATCGCTTTTTGGGCGTCCTTCTCGATGATTTGGGGTTGTTACAATACTTGTGAACATTTGCATCTTGGCAATTACACTTCCGGAAAACGTTGGGACAAACGCCGAGCTGCAGACGCATTACCGCGACATACCTCCATATCCACATTGGAAAAATTGCACTATTGTTACAAATTTATTCTTGCACTACCGCAATTTATTATTAGAATACTGTTGATCACAACGACACAATGTGAAATAAGGTTATAGCCGGTTGCCGTTATCAGTGTTTTTTTCTAGAAAAAACACTCAGGTTTTTATAAGATTAAATTTTTTATCACTTCGCTTGAACTTGAAAATGCCATCATGAGCGCAGTGTTAAATTAGGGGTTACAAAAATGTAAAATTAAATTTTTGATATCAAAAATAAAATTTGTGAAATTTACATCTTCACAACAAATTAAAACACCTGTTAAAATTTTTGCAAAACCTTTCATAACACCCTGTATACAGGGTGTCTCACGAACGAGTGCACATAATTTAACTAAAGATTAAGAAGTAAAAATTAATTGATACATATTTTTTATTTTTTTCCAAAAAAAGTTATTTTCAGAATTATTAGCGCCCAAAAATCGCCTCAAAATACATTTTATTTTTTATCTAATAAAGTACTTGCTCGATTTTGATGAAACTACTCTTTCTGTATTAGATAACCACCTTACAGTATTAATTGTAGTATTGTAAGACATTTTAAAAAGGGGATACGAAGGCCCCCTTGACACAATTTGCTTCATAACTATGTAGCACAAATTAGTTTAACGCTGGGGTTCCTACAGTTCGAAAGCCCATTCAATTTAGAAATTTTTTTGTCTCTTACAAATTTTTTGTAAAACGCACCGTTTTAGAACGAGGTTTAGGAGTATCAACAAAAATAATACAATAAATTGAAAGTACCTAAAAAAGAAAAAGTGAAATAACAAAATACAAAAGTAAAATAACAAAATCCTTTCTGGAATATGATCCTGAAGCCAATTTCTTACATTTAACTGAAAATGAGGTGGTGCGCCATCGTGCATGAAACGGCCATAGTGGATAAAAGCTGGTCAAGCAAATACTAATTGCATCGTTTTACTCAAAAACTATTCGTTTTACAAAAAATTTGCAAAAGACAAAAAGTTTCTAAATTGAATGGACTTTCAAACAATGGTAACGCCAACGTTAGACTAATTTGTGCTACGAAGTTATGAAGCAAATTGTGTCAATAGAGCGCTTGCAGCCCATTTTGAAAATGTTCTACAATATATACTACAATTTACACTGTAGAGTGGTTATCTATACAGAAAGCGTATACCGAGTTTCATCAAAATCGAGCAAGTACTTTATTAAATAAAATAAAAATAAAGAGTATTTTTGGGTCGATTTTTGGTGGCTAATAATTAACCTTTTTCCTTATTAAAGTCATTTTCGTTACCGCATGCGCCACGGCATTAAGTTCACTGAATTATAAAAAGTATAGAGAGCCCATCCAACTTAAGAAATAAAGTAATATTAATTATAATATAAATTGAATCAACCTAAGAGTTACCTCAGCCACTATTCTTTAACAATAATAGTAAAGAAATCAAAACGCCCACCTGACGATCTGTCTCGAACTTTTCTGCCAACAAGCCATCTATAAATATTGTAAGGTCAATGGAGAAAAATGTCATATGTTCTGTCAAAGAAATGGCTCGTTCGCGCATGCGGTAGGAAATTAAGAATAAGGAAAAAGGTCAATTCTGTAAATAAATTGTTTTGGAAAAAAATAAAAAAATTAGTTTTTACTTCTTAATCTTTGGTTAAATTATGTGCTCTCGTTCGTGAAACATCCTGTATATGTTAGTTGTTCATTTTCTCGATTATTTCTATAATTTTTGAATACTTGAAATGTTATTTATGCTTTGTATTTGTAACTATTATTGTTTGTACTTTTTCTATATTTTTTAGATTCTTGGTTATTTGTTCATATAGCACGTTAGTATTTCTTTTATGTTTTATTTTTAATATTATGCTTTATTTTTAATATTTTTTTTAACTCTTTCCAAACATTGTTTTTTATGATTTCTTTATTCAGGTCTTTTTTTTTTGAATACATATATTATATATTTTTTAGTGTTTATTGATTTTGTTTCTAATAAATTTCTTTATTACTTTTTAAGTACTTTTTTTGAGACACATAACAGTGTTATTTCTGAAGTTATCATATTTTTTATTTCTTTTTTATTTTCAATTTTTTTTTATTTTTCCGTATTATAGCATTTTTAAGCACATTATTCATTATGACTGCTATTCTTTTTCGTACGTCTATGGTGTTGGCGTGATGTTAATTTTCAAAAGCGCTTCTTTAAATTTTATTTTTTTAATTACTTTTTCTATTTTTTCTATTATTTCTATTTTGCTTCTTCTTCTTCTTCTTCTCGGACTTGTATATTTTTGTATTTTATTTCTTTAAAATTCTCAAAATATATTTCCGTTATTTTATTTTATTTTTTATTATGCTAACATTTTTATTTTTTATATTAATTTTTATTTTTGTTTGTTTAAAAAAGTAACTACAGAATAGTTTTTGTTTAATTAGATTATATAATTTTGTAATTAGAAATTTAGGAATTTTATTTTTCAGTATCAAAAAATGTATAAAATGGCGTCTGTTTATTTTACATCTCTTTTTATGAGTACATCCTGAGTTTTTGTTGTCTTTAGCCAACTTCTTGCGCATTTTCAAAAATTCCCCTTTTCTTTTCTGTTGCGAATTGTTGACGCAACGTGTCGGTGTTATTAAATTGGGTTATAAACCCTTGAGTCTTAAATTCTTTTGGATGGTCGATATAATTAATTAAGCAAAGTGAGCAATTAAAATTTGGGCATCAAGTTTGATGTGTGTGTCGAATTCGTCGTCGTTGTCGTCGCTTACTGGGCTTTAATTTCTAACTTTTATGATGATTCCGAAAGTGAGAACATTGCAATTTCTAAATTAACTATCGCAAAGATTGACGAGCAGGGCCTTCGAAATTAAATCGGCCAATCTGGGGTGCAGGTTTGGAGGTGCTCCTGCTGGGGAATGGCCGTGGTACGCTGGGGCTGGCGGCAGCAGACTGTACCGGCTAAATTGGTTTGTGTGTTTTTATGACTGTGTTTTAGTGCCGGCCCCGCGCGCGCCTTGGATTGCTATTGGGTTAACAGGACGAAAACGAACGGAGTCATCCGCAAGGAAAGGCTAAAGGATCCGCACAGACTCAATAAGGAAACAATTTTTTTTTTAATTAAATATTTGAAACGGATTATTTTCAATTTGCTTGACATCTACACTGTTATTAGTGTCTTTTTTGAGAAAAAAATAGCGACTATTCTATTAAGCTATTTCCCATGGGTTTTTTATTTAGTGTATAAAAAAATGTTAAATAAATTAAATAAGTCAATTAAAATACTTTCAGTGAAAAATAATGCAGTTCTTCCTAAAAATTAAATAAAAATTTTGTTTTTTACGTACAGTAGACACCCGGTTATTTGGATATTAATTTAGATTTTTGTAATCGATTTCATTAAAAAAAAATTATAATAACTTTGACTGTCTAGATTGTGTTTCAATTTTCAATTATTAAAAAATCTAATTTAATGTTATAAAAACTGTTTGTCAGCCTCAATAATTACTAGTGCCGTTATAAGGATTTACTGTACAATTTTATTTTAAATTTTTTATCCAACACCTCATTATTATGACGTTATAAAAATGATGTTTTTGATTGAATTATGGGGTGTTACCAAGATCGGCTCCAGCGTTGGACAATAAACTCACTGATGTGCGTCTCATACTGTGTCCTGTGTAAAACTCTGATTCTGGTAATTTTAAAAAATCAGTTACTACTGATGGTATTTTGGATAGATTATTTATTCCCACTGGCTGTATGGGCTGGAGAAGTGTGTCGTAATTTTAGCGCGAACGTTTGAAGCACTGTCATTCTGAAAACATACCTTAAAAAAGTCGCCCTTATTGCACTAATACATAAGGTTGAAATTATAACAGCTAAACTTTGACCGAATAAAAATCACATATGGAAACACAAATAAGACATAAAAACACTCAACTCCAATACTCTAGACATTCTAGTTTTAATCCAGATACAAGTTACAAACAATGGGCTCCAGAAGCCGTGACGTAAAAAATGCGCGAAATTTTGAAACACTGTCATTCGATAAAAATACCTTGAAAAAGTCGACCTTATTGCACATGTAAATAAGGTTGAATTTATAAAGACCAAATTTCAAGCCATGAATAAATACACTAAATAAAATAAATAAGACCTAAAAATGTCGACATTCGATAGCCTAAACATTTCATTTATTGATAAGTCACGAATTAGAACAAATTTACACTTAATAAAGAATTTAATGGAAAATAAAACGTTCGATGCACAGATTTCATTCATTTCTAAGCTTTAACGCAGGTCCAATATGAACGAATTCCAGCGAACCATGCCGAATGCGAGCGAATCCCCTCCGATTTGCCCGCCCAAGTTGTTATTTGTATGTACTCGGCCATATTCGGTAGTTGGTTTACAGCTGTTCGGGTGAGTTTGACAGCACGAAGCATGTACAGTAATTTCTATTTTCGATTAATTTCTCAAATATGCGAGAATTGTTTATAACTTGTGTCTGGATTAAAACTAGAATGTCTAGAGTATTGGAGTTGAGTGTTTTTATGCCTTATTTGTGTTTCCATATGTGATTTTTATTCGGTCAAAGTTTAGCTGTAATAATTTCAACCTTATGTATTAGTGCAATAAGGGCGACTTTTTTAAGGTATGTTTTCAGAATGACAGTGCTTCAAACGTTCGCGCTAAAATTACGACACACTTCTTCAGCCCATTCTCGCATATTTGAGAAATTAATCGAAAATAGAAATTACTGTACATGCTTCGTGCTGTCAAACTTACCCGAACAGCTGTAAACCAACTACCGAAGATGGCCGAGTACATACAAATAACAAGTCGCGCGGGCAAATCGGAGGGGATTTGCTCGCATTTGGCATGGTTCGCTGGAATTCGTTCATAAAGCTTAGAAATGAAGGAAATCTGTGCATCGAACATTTTATTTTCCATTAAATTCTTTATTAAGTGTAAGTTTGCTGTGATTCTTAACTTATCAATAAATGAAATGTTTGGGGTATCGAATGTCGACATTTTTAGGTCTTATTTATTTTATTTAGTGTATTTATTCATGGCTTGAAATTTGGTCTTTATAAATTCAACCTTATTTACATGTGCAATAAGGTCGACTTTTTCAAGGTATTTTTATCGAATGACAGTGTTTCAAAATTTCGCGCATTTTTTACGTCACGGCTTCTGGAGCCCATTGTGCATTTCTCATTTCTATAGCACAAAAACAACCTGTTGTGAGAAATATTCTTAGGTCGGAGAGATATATATTTTCTACAAATATCCAGCACATTAACTGCAAATCCTTCTTCTAAAATCGTAAAACTACGTGAAACATATGTTTTTGTATCTGGTACAGATACCAACATATAGGATCCTTTATCTTCTACGTTATTGATTGACATGTTCCATAATTCACAACATCGACACTCACCTGACACACCAAAAATTAGTGCGACCTGTAATGTAAAAAAATAGATTTTATTTACTAATAACAAAATCGACCTACCTTCAATATCAAATATTTTTTATATTTGCTTCTGCTGAATATGCTCTCTTTCAAGAATTTTTGATTTTTTGCACTTGTAATTTTTTGATTCGTTCTTCAAAAAAGCGATCAACTTGCCGTATTGTGAAATATTTGTATTTTCGTGAAGCTTTAATGTCGATATTAACATGCTGTATTTCGTCCACATTGAAGAGGCTGCGAATCTTTTTTTGGCGTTGAAGAAGTAACCCAACAGCACGTCTTCGCTTACCCCACAAACATTGTTTTCCTGTTTCCAGTTATTGAACTCACTCAATTCTTTGTAATAAGCGTCCTTGGATTTCTTGGGTAGCAAACTTTCAACATCTTTCGCAATTTTTTCAGGAAGAGAACTACTTCGTTTCATTTCCAACAATGTTACAAGCGCCGAAACAGTTTGTTTGCAAAATTTTTCTCAAATAATAATTTTGTTGTCAACAACAACATGGCAACCAAATCATAGCCTGCTACTAATCTTTGTAGAAATAAAATTTTTGGGTTTTGATGATTTTTTAAGAACTCTTACAGAATGAGATGTCGGATTGTACTCATGTCTTAACAGCAAATAAGTCACTTAAGAAAAATTAGGCCACTCGAGCAAGCTCTCGTGGCTAAATATTTCTTTCGTAATTTATTTGTTTTATAAGACACTTGTATAATAAATAGCTATTAATTTTAAGGTTCTGTCAAAAAAAAAATTAAAATGCTCTAAAGTAACCTCGTTGTAGATTTTAATCAATTTTCAATCTAGAAATATTAAAAATTAACAGCTTTTATATTTGTAAGTATAAAGCAGGTGGCCTGAAGCTTTAAGCAATGTTGTCAAAAGTAGGATGGCATTATTACAAATTTGATATTTAGTTTAAACCAAAACAGCCAATTGTTCTGTAATAAAAAAATCAATTACGTTAAAATCTATTTCAGAAGAAAATTGTACTGAATTACCTATTTGTTCGAGATTAAAAATGTTTAAACGCGTGGAATTTTATTAAATTTAAACTAAGTTAGTTGTAAATCGAAAGTGTACAATATTTATACTAAAATACAAGTAGTTGGAGATACAACATGAAATACTTTTACTATCAGCTCTGATAAGCCTTTATCTTTTTAAAGACTAATGGGCTGATTTCAAGTTGAGATAATACCGGTAGTATCGCAAATTTTAATACTTTTCTATAGCAACAACCAATCACAACCCCGAATTGTTTAAATTTTGCTTAGAAACGAAGATACTACCGGTATTATCTCAACTTGAAATCAGCCCATAAGAGGTTAAACTTTTTTTGCAAGAACTGTCAAAGATAAACCGCTGCCATCGTTACTACAACTGATTTTTTAGAAAGTTTCACTCTTGTTGATTTGCCCTGATTGTTTTCAAATCCCCAAATCACAAATTACTTAACTTTTAACTCAAACAGTTCTCGAGATAATATCATTTTATTGCTAGAAAATATTTAAATTAGACTCAGGTATTATTTAATAAATTTAACAAATGGTAAAACGAAATAATATTTTCAAAAAGCTAAACTACTGTTTTTGAATAATGCTTCTTTTTTTTTCTATACAGATTTTAATGCAAGCTCTAAATTCAGTGAAACTGCGCTTTATTTCTAAAATTGATAAGAACTAAACTGCATTTTGTATCCTATTTTTTAATTGTTCTACATCATTGTCTAGTGGCTCACTGTACACAATTTGTTTTAAACCAGTCCACAGATAAAAGTCCATTATTGTAAGATTAGGACTTCTTGGTGGTCATAAAATGCTATGATTTTTTTCTATACAGTTATCATGGAACTCTGTGTTGAGCCATTAGGCAACAATGCCGGCTTAATTAGCAGGATATCTATCGTGTTGGAAAAACATTTCCATTTGGTAGTTTAATGGTAATTTATCCAGTTTATCAGCTAAAAAAAATTTCAACATTTCCAAATATTTAAATGACGGTTTAAATTTTATCAAAAATATGGGCCAATAATGTCGTAGTACGAACCGCACACTACACATTAAATTTTTTAAAAGATTGTCTGCGACAAGAAATCCTGAAGTTTGGATTTGTCTCACTCCAGTACCGGCAATGTTGAGATAAAACGACTCTGTTAGTTGAAAAGGTTAATTTATCACCAGTTTAAAAGTTTAAAAGTTTTCTAAAGTTTGCCTAAATTGCGGTTAAAATGGTAATTTTTTTTTTGAAGATTTTTTGTAAATGAAATTACTTAACACAGTTTGTATTGCTCTTCTTCTTAAAGATAACCTTGTGAGCTGTTTCTACTATTAATTGTTCTTGTGGAATAAAAAACAAGAACAAAAGCAGCATCGTCTTTATTGAAAAACTTCTTTGTCTTCTTAATGTTTAAAACCGAGCCCGTTTTAAGGAATTTGGTCACAAGTTTTTTGCACCGAAATTTGAAATGGTATCTTTTGGGTATTTTTATTTGAGTTTTCTGATAACAGCTTGGTAGCACTTTTCTCTAGTTTCACAACATTGAATTAGATAAATTCTTTGTTGTAAAGTCAATATTATAACATAAATACTGTTCTAATTAGCGAAAATTTAATTAGCAGTTCTACTAACTTATTATATTTGTCATCAGCTGTCAGTGGTATTTTTTAATAAAATTTGCCCACTACAGCACAGTATAGAAATTTCTATACTGTGACTACAATTACTTCTAAAAATTACGAAGAAAACTAAGTTCAAATTTTGAAGAAAAATGATATCTTGAGAACAGTTTGAATTAAATAAAGAGTAATTTGTGTTTTGAGAGTTTGAAAACAAGCAAGACAAATCAACAAGAGTAAAATTTAATGAGAAATCAAAAATAAGAGGTTTTTTCCTCTTTTAAAGTCGATCCGAGGACTAAATTTTTTTTGTAAATTTTATTGAATAACACGTAAAAAAAAAAGTTAGTTTATTTAGATTTTCAAAGACAACTTCACGTCAATAGCTATAAAAATGGACTGTATTAGGTTTACTTTTGCTTTTTTTTAATATCAATTAGTTATTAATTAATAGACCAAGTAGTTGTAGAATTATCTACTGAAATGCTATGAGATTTTTAGGTACAAATGGTGGATGCGCCGGGATAGTAAATACTTAATTGTTTTTCTTTAAATTATTTTGTATTTTTATATTTTTCTATCTATTGCTTTATTATTTCGTTATTATTTAAAAAAAATTTAATCGATTTGTCCGCTCTGTTTTGTTTCGGCCATCTCTTTGTTCTTTGTGCCATTCCAGCGTATATATTTATAGTGTCCCTTTCACCTGAGACGTTTGCCGCTTCCGGAAGGGTCCATGTGTGTACACATACCCATCCTCTACGCTGCCTAATAAAATAATGAAGGCGCTGAAGCGTTTCAAATTGTCGATGGCCGGTGCCTGCGAATCTCACTTTCGCTTTCGCATCAAACGAAATTCCTTTGTGGATGACGCCGTCGCTGTGCGCTAGGTGTGTAGTGCGGGTGGGGTGCGGCGGACGGGTGCGAGGGTGTAAAAATAAAATAAGAAAATTCAATCTAGTAGCCCCTACGCAACGTTTAGCTTGCATGCGGGACTTGGGGCTCTCGGGGGATTCAGGCGGCCTTGAATTTACCCGCCAAAATATAGAGGGCGCCAGCATTTTTCACATATTTTGACGACGACGCTTCATTTAAATGTGAATACGAATGGCCTTTCAAAGGCGATGAAGACGGTTTAATATCAGCATTCCAAGGACGAGATGCGGTGATAACATATTTTTTTTATACACAAGTGGTAAACTTTTGGGAGGAATTTTGGGAACAATCGGGTCATTTAATTGGTATGCGTGCGAATTAAGTGTTGTATATTTTGTCCGAAGGGTTCATAAAGGCGGTGAAGAGGATTAGCACCTTTATGAAGCTGCTCGCTTATGAAATTCCGAATCTACTTCTCATATTTATTCAGCGTGATTATAACACCGCAGTCATAATACAAACTGTTTAAAAAAACTCCCAGCTAGCCATGAGAAAGAAAAGTATGTCGACTACTAGGCATTTATTAATTTTTTGCAATCGATCTCTAAAATTAGAATTTTGCGAAATCAAAAATCGCGGAAAAATAAATCTTTAGCGGCCTAGGTTGCTAAAGTTGTTATGGCAACTTTATAGAATTATTTTTATTGAAAAGTCGATAACCTACAAAGAACTACTTATTTAGATACATAAAAATGACGTTCACAGTTTTGAACATATTGAAAACAATTATTGCTAAATAAAAAACCATTTTCTTTCTTATTTACAACAGCAATTTGATGTGATAAATTGCAAACAAAAGATAATATTACTGCTAAAATTAAAAAATTAAAACGAAATGCACACATGCATGTGTACCTACTTGTTCAGGAGATAAGTTAAAATTGCATTTTCATTTACTGTTGTTACTTCATTTCTTGCTTTCACTCACAAAACAAGGTATACTCTTTCTCATATTGTTCACGAGATTTAGCAGGAAGTAAATTTAAAACAATATTTTTTGCTTTTTTAGCGATTACGCTTGGATTCATTTTAATTTAAGTTATTTTATTTATGATGTTGTCATAACAGCCAAATGCTAAACTAACTATGCTAAACTAACTAAATGCTAAACTAACTTAAAACGTACTCTATTATGCCGCATATCAATTTTCTTAAGAATAAATTTGGTGATTTAGAGAACTCATGCAAAAAAATCTTGTATGCACCACGTCCGCAAAATAGTATTAAAGAGCTCATCTCATTAAAGACTCGGCTCCTACTTCGCCACGTTTTTAATTACGATTCGTTCTCTAAAACTACATTTTGCGTACTTGATATATAAATAGCTATAATAATACTCCGTCGAATGCTACTAAAAACAGTTTCTTAGTTAATACACGGCTTGATGATCAATAATTTTAATTTTTTTTACTCTTATTGAAGTGTCTAAAATTAAGCAAAAATTTGCTGAAATTAGTCAAATCTTGACAAAAAGGAAAGCATTTCTTAACATTTTTTTGGAAAGTAATAAATATTTTTGACGCCAAATTTACGTTTCAATTTGACTTGTAAGATAATGAAGTTATCAAAGACATCCAAAACAATTTTTTTTATTTTTTCAACAATCTAGAGATTTTTTTAAATAAACACGCGATATTTAAAACAGAAAATTAGATAGAACTTTTGATTTTTAAATAAAACAGTAATTGTATGTTTTGGGTAAGAATGTATGGCATGAAGAGCGCTTCGTTCTAATTCGGTCCCTTTCATATTAGTTGTCCCTAGCGCCAGGTCAACCCACTAATAATGCGTCGCCTGTTATCTTGATGTGCAGGGCCGTCCAGAGGAGAGAAGTGTAATAGTTTAATTGGATCCGGTGAATGGGGCCGCATAGGCCCGTCTGTCATGCCACCAGCTCTTCTCGATAGCGGACTGAGTGGCTTGCCTTAAACGGTGGGGCCCTCGGGGATTATACGTTATATCGCCCCTAGACCACCACTGCCGCACCACTACCACGTCCTACACCTTACATTTTCACTTTGCAGTATATCGTCTTAATAGGTTAACGGGATCACAACCCGAATATGGGATAGAACACTATCAACTAGCATTCTTAACACACATACGGCTTTCCTTCCCCAACATACGATAATTGCCCACAAAAAGAGTTATCCAAATAGATATACACAGCAATAATGCAAACGGTAAATGCCGTTGCTTAGCAACCAGCAAAACGACCTCAAAAAATTTAAAAAAAAATAATAATAAAATAACAATAGTATACTGCTATTCTACACCGAACTAGACAATAGTTAGTAGCAAATTATGGTGTTGTCATAGTTGAGAATAACTGTTTTTAACCAAAATATTTTTTTTAAACGACATTCAAATGACAATATGCTGCACATGTTGCGTAGGAGCTAGAGTGTCAAATTAAATCCTAGCTGCCATAGCAATATTTTTGTATATTTAGGCAGTGAAATGTCTTTTGCGGTTTAAGCAGTAAAAGTTATAGGCATTTGATTATAATTATGAAGATTTATTAACGTTATTAAATGTTAAATAAATAATAATATTAATAAAACAAAGATAATTTTAATTACCACAAATTGTCAAACACTTTAAAATTTGCTAAAAAATGTACAACTGAATAAAATTGGAGGTTAATATCTAATTTCAAGTTGGGATAACACTCGCAGTATGTTTGTTTCCACGAAAAATAAAAGAATTCGGAGTTGTGATTGGTTGTTGCTACGTAAAAATATTAAAATTTGCGATAACACCTGTAGTATCTCAACTTAAAATTAGCCCAATAGATATATTTATAAAGAAAATATAAGTTTCTAACCTGTAATAACCTAAAATAGTCATACCTAGTAGCCCAAAAGTCAAAATTGCGTGTTAAATTGAATTTTAAACTATTTTGTTTAAAATTGGTTAAATTTAGCACCCAATTTTTTAGCAGGCTATTTGCCAAGAGTTGTAATTGTCATCTGATGCAAAAGGAGGTCTACGTTGTGCTTCACAAAATGGTGGCGATGTTTGTTGAAATGTAACTGAATAAGGGTTTAAGTTCAGAAAATACAATAAAACTACAGCATAAAACAAAATGTACAACATACAAAAACAAAATATTTATCTCATAAAATAAATAAGCAACGTTAGAAACACATAAATTAATAGTAAAGTATAGGTACCATTCTGTTATCGCATTTTCTGATTACTTTACTACATGAAGGATTTGACAAAACACAAAAACCTTCATTAATTTGTTATAAAATTTTCAAGGTCAAAATGTAGGGAAAGTACGTGATTAAAAATCTACAAAATTAACTAACTTATTCTTGTCGAAAAATTAAAAATAAGAAGCTTGAATTTGGAGAAATAACAGAGAACAGAAATGTAGAACTATTTCCGGAAATTTTGTAGGTTAAAGTAGTATTTCGGAAATTGGAACTGTAGCAAGAACATTCGGTAGAGTAGGCTTTGACATAAAAATTCGTTAGAATAGCCTTAATGTCTACCGTCTATACCTCTCGAGGACGATTATCGATGGCAGAGGTTTGTTATCTTACATCTACCCCAAAATGATTGTTTGATAGCACAATTCTAGTTTTTTACCAAGCTAATTAACCAAGATACGAACAGGTAATGGAAATCTGGGCAAAGATTCTAGAAACAAAATTAGAGCCAAAAATATAGTTTTAGTTTTAATGTTTCTATTGCCTAATTGGCTTTACAGTGCTACGTATTTGACAGTTTATATACCATTTTTATAGAATTCTTTTAATTTAACAAAAAATAAGGATTTAATTCTTCTCCAATCTTCTTCTAGCACACATAACTTCTTTAATACATTCCTTGCCTTCTCTATTTTTATTTAGAACTTTTATCCTTTCATACTAGCACATTCTTAACTCTACATACTCTGACCAACAATGCTCTATTGTCTCTCTTTCTTCTCTTCATAATCTACACATTATTTTCTAATCTTTTCTCCAAAATTTATTTTCCGTTTCTTGATTACCCCATCTGTATCTTGCAACCATATTTTTATTTTTTATTTTATCTAGATATTTTGGTAGTTCGGTGGTAACAATTAGAGCATATTTTGAATTGTGCCTTGATTCTTTTATACTTGCAATTCTTTCCTGTTTATCCATGTCAGCATCTCTTTGTTTTAGTTCTTCTTCTATTGTTCTTCCTTTTTCTCTTATTCTTTCAATTTCTGATCACGCATACCCTTTATTCTCGTTCATCTCGTTCTATCCACCTAACATTACCATTTGCTCTTTTAATTTCAGCCCGGAGCCAAAAATATAAAAATTATCAAATAATTCAAGTAAAATTTGATTACCCGGAATTGCTACTTTGACATTTAATATTTTTTGATTAAACTTTTAGACATTTATAAACTAATTTCAAGTGGAGATAATACCGGCAGTGTCTTTGTTTCCATAAAAAATAAATTAAACGAATTCGAAGCTGTAATTAGTTTTTGTTGCAGAAAATGTATTAAAATTTGCGGTACTACCGGTAGTATCTCAACTTGAAATTACGTCATTAGATCTTTGCTTTCAATTGTCTATAATAAAACTTTATACATACTACAGGTCTAATTGCCAATTGCGGTTTGGAGTATATATTTGGAGTATTTGCGGAATATAAAATTCTTTAGTTGCACATCGAGCTTTAAATGTTTGTCGGGCCATAAGTACTCGATTTTGCCTTTAAGACATAAATAATTATTAATAAAAAATATAATTATTATTTTATTAGAGAAAACTGTCTCTAATGTGATATTCCATGTGAAGAGACATCTTTGAATAGAGGCTTTGTTGATTAAACGTCTGAAGGTAGATCAAATGTTAATAAAACGGGAAACACAACTAAAAAACTGCGTCATCGCCTTTCAAAATGAGTTTTTTTGTAGAAATTGTTCAGCGATAGTATGGACTGTCACCAGCGTTATTAGACAATTAACTTCACAATAACCATACATTTTACAATTTTGTTAGCTTTATTAGGAGTTTTTAGCATGTATGTAAGCAGTGACAATGCTCAAGGGGGAAACCCTTCAATAATGCATCTCTCAAAAATTTTCTAACAACAAAAGGACTACTCAACCTCACTATTAGTAACTTTGTTAAAGAAGCCAAGGAGGTTCTCTAATTATTTAAACGTAATTTTTAAAAACGTTTGAACTTTAGACTTGACCTCATAAATTTTACTATCCTCTGTGAATTTGTTACTTATAGAAAATCAATTTAAAATGTCTGTTTTTGCTTTAATTAAATCTAATTAATGGCACTGTAGAAATGGTTTTTAACACTTTATATAATTGTTATTTTGTATTTTTTTATCGTTTAAATTTTTTTTGCAATTTTGGTAGATGCATCGAGATAATAAAAATGCTAAGTGTAATTTTGTTTTGTAATGTTGGTAATTAACTAAATGTCAAATTTACATTTTTGGTTGTTTTGATAATAACCACTACAAAAATTATAGATTTAGGATCGTTCTGGTTTTTGGTTTAGAGTTTTGTATTAAATATTTGTAAAAATTTGGAACAAATCAATTTTGGAGTAAAAAGACGATTTGTGCGGCATAGACGATAAAGACATTCGAAATTCGTGTGATAATAAATGGCTAAATAATGCAAAGCAGGTGATGGCGAGAACGTATTAATCCAAAGGCAGCTCATTGCCAATAACCCGCCATAACCCTCTATCTAACCCTCTATTATCGTTGTAACGAGTTCGCGTAACTTTGACCCAGATATTCATTCGGGAAAAGAATGAGATAAAAATCGTCTAGCCCTAAAGACGGAGTGCGCGCTCTGTATTAATATTCGACTAAGGATGTCAATCATTGGAATGTATAAATTCGGAAATAGCCAAATTTTGAATAATTAAAGCTATAAAATTGACACGCATAGGCGAGAGCATGCCAAAAGCAGGTCCTTCATCTTATAAAATATTCAGGATCGTCTATAAATATTGACGAAAGTGCGTAGCTCGCTTTTTCCACCGGTTTTATAACAAGTGTTTCTCTTTTGCCTGTCAAACTCATATAACACGTCGATAAAAAAATAACACTGAGGTTATCTACAAACTTACAGTTACATGTAATACGGAATAAGATGCTCTTTACGACCGGACCCTCTTCACGATACGACAACCCTTCGATGCTGCAGGAAATCGATACGAGAAATTAAAATTAAAACCATAGACACTAAATCCTTTTTCTGGTATAGGTTTTTTTTTCTATTTCCTATATAGATCCTTTTTTCTTTGAAAGAGTATAATTTGCGACAAAAAGTTTGAAAGATTGCACTGACAAAAAAAATTGTAAATAGCGCACCAAAATTGTAATGGTTTTGAAGCGATTAAAAATGCAAAATATAACAGTAAATTAACAAAATGTTCACTTACGAATGCTGTCTAAAATACCATAACAAAACAACAATATCTTATTAAACAAAATAAACAAAGTTTAGGAAGTTTTTATCTGATCCTTCATGCAGTAAACCAACCACAAAAGGTCTTAACAGATTTACTGCACAATTGTGCAGTAAGTTGTGCTTACTGCATAATTTTTGCGTATTGGGCGATAAGAACAACCCTTTTGAGTCATTACAAGCTCAAGTAGTTGGTAAATGGTAGTAACCATTCTCTATTAGTGACAACGCTGAAAAAAATTACACAGGTAACAGGAATAAATAAGAGGATCAAAAAAAGAAAATTAAATATAAAACAATTAAATCCTATAAATTGAAAAATAAAACAGTTACAGAAAAAGTTTCGTCAATTTGTTGAGAAAAAAATACAAAAAAGTAATCAAAAAATTGAAAATGACTCAATAGAAATAATGTAAAAAAATTTCAAAAAAACATTGAAGTCAGAGAAGTATGTATATCGGGTTTATAAAGCGAATAACCAAAAAAATGGTGGTTACAGCAAATAAGAGAAGAAATTAAAAAAAAAAATTTTTTTGGAAAAAATACTTAATGTATAGAACGAGTCAGAATTATAAAAACTACAAAATACAAAGAAAGATAGTTAAAGACTAGTTATTTTTTTTTCTTTGACAAGAGGGGCCCGAAGTGCGAGCCGCACATCGAGGCCTACGCCCATTGTGTGCAACTTTTCTAAATAGCCCTACTTCATTAGCCCTGTGTCTTTGATAAAGCTCAGTACCTTGTTTGCAGAAGCCTTCTCGATAGCACTGGGCTTCAGAATTCAGATATTGGGAGATGCAAATGGAGGGCAGTAACAGAGAATATGAAGAAAAGTTTCCTCATCTTCAGCACAACCTCTGCAAATCTCGTCCTCGCTGAGTCCGATGACGTGCAGATTTCTTTTTAGTAGGCAATGTCCTGTGTACATACATGCCTACCACTAACTGAAGGTCTCTACGGTTGAGACGCATCAGGTTTTCACTGCGTGCCTTGTCCGGTTCTTTAATAAAAAGCCTCGACTGTCGCATGCCTTCTTGAAACTGCCATTCAGAGAGACGGCGAAATTTTATCCACTTATGAAGTGTGTCATTCTGTCGTCTTTTGGTAACGCAAAGAGCCGGTTCCGCCCCGATAAAGTCCATTTATGAACCATCTCGAGCCAGAACCTTAGCCCTCTCGTTACTCTTTAGACCACAGTGTCCAGGTACCCAGCAAGGTACAACCTTTTTGTTGCACTCCGCCAGGTCTTGTAATCTGTTGTGAGATTCTCAGACAAGCCTCGATGAGTACCTGCACGATTGCAAGGCCTGCAGCGAAGCCTGACTGTCGGTGCAAATGCAGATTCGCCTGTTTGACAAAGCCCTCTGCACGCACTCAGTCACACAAGCGAACAAAGCGAAGATTTCCGCTTGGAAAACGTCAACATGTTTGCCCAAATATATTGAAATTTCAACACCGAGCCCACATATAGATATCTCTGAGCCCGCCCCATTGGGGTGAACCGACCCGTCATTATAGCAAACGAGCCAGTCTCCTGTTCTGAAGCTGCTCGTTTTTTCACACCAGTTGTCACGTGCTGAAATGTTCACAAGATACTTGTGATTTGTAGCAATCTTGGGAGTCATACTGTCATCCCCCATTTCAAAAATAGGGTCCAAATTCAACATCCTAGTGGATATTGTCCGATGACCCTTTCCGGTTGCTGTTTTCCACCGATTTGTACCGCGAAGACGTAGGAAACCCATTACAGCAAACTCTTCCACAACAAAATGAAGTGGCCGAATTCACAATAAGCTCTATGGCTGCGGTCGGTGTACTTCGGAAGACCCCTGTAATTGTCAGGCAGGCCAAACGCTGGACCCGTGCCAAACTCTTTTTGGCCCAGGACGCACTCGATATGGAGACAAGGGAGCCGTACTTGATCATTGGTCTGACAACATAGTTGTAGAGCCAAAGCATAACGCGGGGTGTAAAACTCCAGGTTCTGCCAACAGCTCTTCTGCACGCCCAGAGCGAGTTCGTAGCTGTTCGCAACTTTTCTACGTGAGATCAAACGGGAGTCTAAAATAACCCCTAGATATTTAACCTTACGATCTACACGTAGCAGGGGGGCCACGTAATGGTCCCACCGTTTTCTGGTAAAAATAACATGGACTGTTTTCTTCGGATTTACCGATAGGCCATGGGAATTACAGCATTTCTTAACGAGCCTGAGTGCTTCACCCGTGAGCTCTCCAACCTTATTGAGAAACTTGCCTTTCACCAGAATGGCTATGTCATCAGCATAGCCCTGACAATATATGCCAAGTTCGCTTAACTTGTGAATAAGATCGTCTACTGTGAGGTCCCATAACAAAGGGGATAGATAGTACACCCCCTTGGGGACACCCCTTGGTAGCAATCACTGTAGCAGAGAATGAGCCTATGCTCGCTCTGATAAATCTATTAGACAGCATTGTGCGAACCCATTTGACCAAGGTTGGGTCCGCATTTCACTTCTCTAATACGTTTTATATAGACTCGAAAGAAGCATTGTCGAATGCTCCTTCAATGTCTAGAAAAGTTCCCGAGACATACAGTCCACTATACAGCCCGCCTTCAATTGTAGATACAATCTCATGCAGAGCCGTTTCAGTAGACCGTCCCGTAATATACGCCTGTTGGTTAAAGTGCAACGGATTGTTTCCGAGCACCTTCTCCCGTATATGTTTGTCGATTGGTCTTTCCATCGTCTTTAATAGAAACGATGTTAGGCTAATTGGTCTAAAACTCTTAGCCTCGGCGTACGTAGCACGTCCTGGCTTAGGAATAAACACTACCTTGATCTTTCTCCAGGCTGCTGGTATGTGGCCCAGTGCAAGGCTGGCTCTGAATTTATAGCGGCCAAAGAAAAATGCTGGAAAGAATTTTGAGAAAAATTTGAAAAAAATAGTGTTACAAATCAAAAATTGTTTTATAAAACTTTAAAGAATATGAGACAAGATAAAAGAGATACAACAATAAGTATTAGACACAAAACGGGAAATTTGTTAAAAGAAGAAGAGAAAATAATGACCAGATAGAAGGAGTACTTTCAAGAATTTTTAAAGAGTGGGAAATTACAAAGTTAGAAACAAATCATAATCCCATCAAATAGGAAGAAAATCAGAATGGGTGTATAACAGTAGAAGAGTTAATATATGCTGTAGAATAGCTCAAAAATGAAAAATCTCCAAAACAAGATAAAATAACTGGAGAAATGATAAAAAATATAGGAGAAAAAGCAACCAAAGAATTGCTCAAACTATTTAATAAAATATGGGACACCGGGAAAATACCGAGAGATTGGAAAGTTGGACTTATTCTACTCATTTATAAAAAAGGAAATAAGAAGGATTGCAAAAATTACCGTGGAATTACAATGACATGTGTAACCTAAAAACTTTTCGAGAAGATAGTTGATGGTAAATTGAGAACACAATTAGAAAAAAGTTTTAATAAAGCACAAAGTGGCTTTAAGGAGAGTAGGAGTTCACAAGATCATATATTTACACTGAGACAAGTAATAGAAAAAGCTGAGTTTAAAAAAAAGACGTTTGCTTTAGATTTTATTGGTTTAGAAAAAACATTTGACAAAGTGCCAAAAACAAAAATATGGGAAATTATAAAAATGAAAAGGATCAATGCTAAAACGATAAATGTAGTGAAATGTTTGTATAAGATGTATAAATTATGTAATTTGCAGAAGCATGAGATCAGAAGCTTTTGAGACTACTGAGGGTCTATGACAAGGTGGTGGTTTAAGTCCTTTGTAATTTATTACGTTATGGACGAGATTTTAAAGAAATGTTTCAGTGCATCTAAAAAACTAAATGTGGACTACATAAATTTAAGAAATGTCGAAATCTCAGTAGGGGCATTTGCTGACGATATTGTTTTAATCGCAAGAAATACAAAAATTTTGCAACAGAACATAAGGATATGGGACAAGAGTTTAAAAAAAAATGGAATGGATATAAACCTGGAGAAAACTAA
The DNA here is from genome assembly GCA_029207805.1 of Tribolium confusum. Classification (NCBI taxonomy): domain Eukaryota; kingdom Metazoa; phylum Arthropoda; class Insecta; order Coleoptera; family Tenebrionidae; genus Tribolium; species Tribolium confusum. Next base: position 9,227,781 of record JALGAY010000004.1, read on the forward strand.
AATTATGACCATTGCCATCCAACCACACAAAGTAGAATTAAATGAGAAGGAACTCGAAACAGTAAGTGTTTTTTAGTATTTGGGAGTTCTACTGCAGAATAATGGAGAGCAAAAAGCGGAAATAAGCAACAGAATAGACAAGGCAATAAAATGTTTCTACGTGCTAAATAGCAAGTTTTTAGGTAAGAAAGGTAAGAAGGTATATATAAGAAAGAAATAATAAGAAAAAAATAATAAGAAAGAAGTCACTAAAAACAAAGATGAATATATTTAAAACAATATATAGACTAACTCTAACATATGGCTGCAAATCGTGGATTTTATCTAGAAAACTAAAAAGCAAGATCCAAGCTGCAGAAATGAAGTACTTAAGAAAAGTTCAAGAGATAACAAGAAGAGATGGAATAAGAAATACAGTAATACGTGATGATCAAGAAATAAAATCAGTGGTAGAGTATATTGAAGACCGACAGCTAAGTTGGTGGGGACATCTCCAAAGAATGGAAGATTCAAGAAAAGTAAAACAAATATGGCAGGCAAGATCACAAGAGAGAAAAAACCTGGGAGATCAAAGCAAACATGAGACATGGAAGTTGAGAAATGCTTACGAAAAAAGGGGAGTAACTGTGCAGGAGGAAGCAAGAAAGATGGCAGAAGATCAAAAAAAATGGGCCAATTTTGTATATACCATGTAAATATTTAGTTTATTGTAATTGTAATTATCACACACCTTACGGTAAACGTGATTTTTGATAACATACAGGCTGTTTCATGAGTGATAATGAGCCTGCGAAGCTGAAATTACCACCAGCAATACAATTCCAGAGTTAACGTAGATGAAATTGTTTTCAAATTTTATTTATTAAATCTGTCACCGATAAAAGAGAAAAATGTATTCAAACGATGAAAAAACCGACATGATGATGATATATTGAGAAAAAATGCCTCTGCGGCGGTGCGTTTGTACAGACAACGTTTTCCTCGTAGAAGAACTCCTGCTGACACCATATTCGAACGACTTGAAACTACCTTAAGGAAAAATTGATCACCTTTGAAAAAACCAAAAGCAAGAACAGCTGCAGGTCCTGTTTACATGTAAGCCAAAGAATGATTTCACAAGCAAATGGCATTAGTTTGTCTTCAGTTAACCGAATGATTAAATGATTTTTTATGTAATGTATTTGTAAACAAAACAAAAATAACTACGTTAACTTTGGAATTGTATTGCTGGTTGTATTTTCAGTTTCGTAGGCTCATTAGCACTCGTGAAACAGCCAGTGTATACAAGCTCAAGTATACAGTACACAAATAATAAAAAAAAATGAATCTAGGACAGGGCATTTTTTCCACCGCCAACTTTGACACCAAATTTAAAATTACATACTCATTATTTTACTCAATAGTAGGTTATATTTTTTTTGTAATAATTTTATAATAACTGTATGTAAATATAAAGCTTCACATATTTCTTGGTTTTTATGATTTTTTTTTGGGTTATTTAGTGTAAAGCTGTATCCGTGTGCCGCTTTCTAAATATAATCTCCTTAAGTTAGAAGTGCTTTCTGAAGGATTAACGCATCCTAACGCACCTTAAACAAATTTATCGCCCTAATATTTCGAAATTATCGCAAATAATCGTTTGAAAAGTCGGTGAAGCTGGCTCTTCTCGGCGTTTGATGTTGATGTATCTATCCCAATCCGGAAATCCTCGAAAATAACCTAGAATTCTGACATATCTCATTTGAAAACTTTTGATGTTTTCCAGCAACTCGAACCTGACCTTACCCACTGATATCCTTAAACTTTTCCAAACTTCTAGAGGCATTTGAACCCAACAAATATAATCTATTTGCAAAGTTCGTTCATGTCTTGCGTTTTTCCTCGATAATTACCGCCCCTCGTAATAACCCAACACGAGCATTAATTCCGTCCCCCGACCGCATCTATTATACATGCAAGGACAAGGATTCCCACTCTCCTCGATTTTCATGGAAGCCTGTTACCGCAATCCTGGCAGCGGTCCTGCAGGACTCGCTAAACGGAAATCCTTCAGGACACGTTGCTAAGGGAGCGCGGTTATTTCTGAATGCCGAACTTGGGATTTTTCGTTCATTAGCGCGTTTTGGAAGGGATGGAAATCGCGACCGAACATTTTCGGGTATTTTTAAAAGTCGGCGAGAGGAAGAGCGAGTGCTTGGATGAGTATCAAGTCCAAGTATAAGCTACTCGCTGGACGCCGGACTAGAGTAGAGGTATTGATCTTTGAGAAGGGAAAGTTTACAGCCCCTTCGTCCTCTCTCTTCACCCCTCTAGCTCTCGCACTGTGAAGTTTAGAAGCCCACGGCCGCTGGTCATTTCGGCCAGGGGTGGCTCGTCACTTCTTTTGCATATTCGGAAAGCACAGCGAGGAGGCGGGGTTAAGTCAATAGACGTAATTTTATGGTTTTTGAAAGGGGAAGTAAGAAGTTTAGACTCCTGGTTATAGTGCGGCAGGAAATAAAATATTGTTTCGGGGAAATTTAACATAATCAGATTTGGAGAAAGAGAAAAAATTAGAGAATTTTCGGAGAATTTAAAATTAAAATTATTCTGTTATTAATTCTAGATTAAGGGAGACTTTAAGCAATTTACCCTTTTTTAAAACTTATAAAAAAACAAAATTTTTTGCTACACTTTACTCAATATTTAGATTATTTTAAAAATTCTTAGAGTAATTAAGAATTAATCATATTATTGAATAACTATATACATAATTATGTATACTAGGATCAAAAATATTTAGAATGACCTTTTAATTTTATATTTTTTTTTGTTTTTGGCTTTCATTATGCTTCTAAAATCAATGCCCAGATTTCCATTAAATATTTGTAGCTTGGTTGATTTTTATGACAGGAACAATTGATAGTGTTACTTCTTACTGTTAGGACTTACAAGCAGAGAAACCATGTGGTAGATTTTTAATAGTGTAGGGCATACATAGAGGAACCGCCCAGACAGGACTACTATTATTAAATGTCCACGTAACCACAATCATTGATGTTTCTTTTGAAAGTAGAACGCTTTATCATCTGATTCTGGAAACTCTTCTCTATTTTGTTTTTTAATGAATTTTTAGAGAGTGAGAATAAAGACACGAGACTTAATATAGTTACAATTAAAACGATTCCTTGTGTCCACGTTTTCTCCACCAAATATTTTTAGTACTTCATTTTCCGTGAGTTTTGCTTGATGTTTTAAACGAAGTTATTCGTTGTAGTGGATAGAGACTTGGATGGTAAGGGTAACAGTAATAATCACTGCAATATTTATATCATTCGAGGCTTTTCACTTTTTTGTTTATTAATAGCTAACTAGCAGGAAAAAAGTTGAGATGATGAAGAAATACTAACTTAACCTTTGGGATAATTATAGTTAGGGCATAAAATGTTCCTACCTTCTTGAGAAAGGCATTGATAGTAAACATTGTTTTTAAGATTTTTTGAGGCAAAGTCTTTTCTTCGAATTATTTTTGTTACCAGCTGCAAATAGTTTTGTTGAATCAAAATTATAGAATTTACAGAAATGTCATTCTCCCAAATTTTAGCTTTTCGTTTTTATCATTCTCAGAAAAATGTGTTTACACGAAAGGCACAGATTTTTACATCTTAGTCTTTGCAGATTGTTTTAACAAGTAAATCGAGCACATTTTTGCTACATCTAAATGTAAAAGGATTTAAAGTTATCACCGATTTTATTTAATGTTTGCAAATTATATTTGAGCGTTGTGGACTCAGTTTAGGAAGGTTTTAGCTAATCCTAATAACTTAATGTTACATAAATTTTATTACTGGGTAAGTGTTTTTGGGTTGCCTATTTAATTTTATGATTGCTTTGTTTTATTTTTGTAAGATGTACATTTTATTTTGTTTGTATTATGAGCCAATAATTTATTTTGTTTATTTAACATTTTACGAACAATCTATTGCAAGAAACAAGAAATAGATATTGTTTTTTTTATATGATTAATTTTAAATATTATTAGGTAGATTCAATAAGGGTTTAAGCCTAAGCTTCCTTTAAAATTAAGATTTTTTTTATTGTTTTTAATTGAGATTTGCATAATTTGTATTATACTCGTACTTCAACAAATGTTTGGTAATATTGCCCTATTTTTTATTAAAAGTGTTTTCTTTGCTTCTTGTAAATTTATTTCTCAATTTTTCCAAAAAATGTGCAAAATTCAAAAAACACGTTTTTTTAAAAATATTGTTACTAAATTAGCTACAAGATGTTATTAGCTAGTGGATATTAGCTACTAAGATTTAAACAATAATTATGCTATTTATAAAAAAAATCTTTTAATTTATTTAATAAATCTTGGAATAGTACCAACAGAGTAAATCTATCGAATGTTAGAAATTAATAAAGAAAATCTTCCCAAAAAGCTAATTTTTCTTTAAATTTATTAAAACTCTATCCATAACCAAGAAAATGTGCTTTTTGTTTCTGCAATGTTTCAGCTCTTCGCTAATCACCATTTCCTTACAATCTACATAAAATTTGCGTTCTTTGAATTTTTTTTAAATGTAACTATTGGCGTTTATTAGTTAAATTGATTTGAAATAAAAGACAAATTATTATTTGGAGCAAATTAATGTAACATTCTTAATCTGTGTCTAACATAAACTAAAAAAACTTTCATATTTCTAAAAAATGCTCCATAATTCTTAGGTTTTTTGTAAACTCTTGATGAAGTAAATCAATTTCAACAAAACTTTGTGCCAAATTAAAGTGATATGTGACCTAAACTAGATAGATTTAAACTCAAAAAAATCAGCTTTTTCGGTTTTTTTTTTATTTAATAACGACTTTTGATATAACCAAGTTGATTAACTAAGTTTGATATATTTAAGGATATAAGGACGTTTATAAGTAATCTACGTGCAAAAATTGAGTTCAATATATATTTTTTTGAGACACTCGGTATACATATTTAGGTGCGGCTACCAAAAAGTTTCTGCAAAAACAAGCTTATTAAAAAAAATCAAATTCGGGACTTATCTTGAGGATTAACAATAAGGAAAAGGCTTTATTGTAGTTTTAGAATACCCTCCCAATGTAACCCCCATGCAGTCATATATCAATGAACTACGTTGTTCTTGTGGTATACAACATAGGACTCCTTTTATACAATGATTACGAGTTTTGAATTTGAATTTTGATGATTTGAGTTGAAATTTTGATGTTTGGGTTTTAAGTATGTAGATATATAGCCATTTGAAATTATTATGGCCTGTTTTTTATCTATTTTGTGATTGCTAATTTTCGAAATTAACCAATCACAAATGAGTATTTTATTTAGTAGAAAAAACAGACTATCAACATATTTTTTTCGAAAAGTTTTTACAAAATCTATAAAATGTTGTTAGTGTTTACTTCCAATCGAGGTTCCTTAATTTAAACAATTTAAAGAGGTGTTTCGGCCTTTTTTGGTCTTTTATGTAACAATTAAGACGTAGGACTAAAGAAAGCCAAAAAAGGCCGATACTGGTATTCTGAAATAAAAGATAAATAAATAATTGGGAGTGAATTTTATTCTGTTTAAATTGTTTAAATTAAAAGTCCTTTTCTTGAATGATTTATTACGAAAATTTTTTTTAGTGTTATATATGTAATAACTAGTCTAACAACACTTAAAAAAACAATTAATATAATTTTTAAAGAATAATTTATATTAACAAAAGCACTTTTTTTTTTCATTTATCATTGAATCCATCAGCAAATATTAAAATTTCGTATGAATGTCTTTTCATTCAACTTGCTTCTTTAAATCATCTTTGAAATTGCCTTCGTCTTATAGTCAGAGAATCGATTTGCTTCGGTACTTCTTGTAAGAATATTGCCTGAATCATTTGGATAGAACCAAACGTAACAATTCGAATCAAGGTCCGATTGCTTTTCCCCCTATAGCTGTGAAAAGTTCAGTGTCATCACTTTTACCATCACTGTCTCTATCTTTTGCAACATCCTCATGTCCTTGATGTTACCAAAAAAATTTAACTTTCACACTTTGATTATCAAATTTATCAATTCATCCCTTTCCAATCAGTCGCCCCCTTCGATTGTGCGGGGCGTAGTATCCGCTTTAAATTTATATTTGGCGTTAATTCAGCACATTTTCCGCGTTGCCGTGGGCGTCTCGTCTGTCATTTTGCTTTGTTACTTTCGGTTTGGAGTTGCCGTCGGTGGTTGATCCCCGTCCAGAGGGTGAATCTCAGTTCTGAGTGTTAAACGCACTCTCCGTGATAATGGCGTGTTAATTTTTTACCATTCGGTCGGTCCGAAGTTGGAAAGTTGACGTCTGGCGCGTCGGGGACGTCAATCAAGGCAAATTCGCGCCGATGAATTTTTCACCACCGCCTTTTAAATTATTTACACCGGAAATTATCCGCGTGATTTGGTATCGATTCGGACCGAAGTTGGGAGGGAGGCCTCATATGAATGTATAAGTGGTCGAGTGTCCGTTCGCGAGCTTGTCCGCGGGGCCGCTAAGACTACGGGGAGGGCGGCCGGGATCGATACAGCGCCCCCGCCTCGTCCCGCACTTTACACTTCCCGCAGGACTTTCACTCTCCGGACTCTGGACTTTCTCCTCCACCCTGCCGAGGCACAGCGGCGTGTCATGATGCATATTCAGGTACCAGGATAACAGATCGCTGCGAGGATGACGACGACACGTGAACATCATACAATTCTCAATAACCCAAAATAAAACAAACTTATAACAAATAATAAAACAATTTATTAAACAAACAAATAAACACTGATTTTTATACTATTTCAGCTTCAGGGATAACTCCAAAAGTGGTTTTTAACGACGTACTCAACATTTTTTCAATAAATATAAAAAACAGCTTTTTTGCTCTAGTGCTGTTAAGTACAATTTGCAGATTCAGCAGAAACTGTATCAATCGTTATTCCTATGGAAACACTTTCACTGACACATTATTTATTTATTCAATAATAGCTCGGCCAAAAACAGCAACTGCTAAATCGCACAAAATTAAAGTTTAATTTTCTAAATACAGTAAAAAGCAGTTGTTGGAACCGACTAGGTCGCTAAAACCGATAGTTATAATAATCATACATACCTATAGTAGTAGTACAACAGTCCGGTTATAATGTCAGATTAATAGTATATTGTGTATCTTAGCTAGAAAGAGGTAGTTTCCAGGCCGAAGAAAGAGGCTTTGAAAAACTTCTTTATTGATAAGGTGTACACATTATTTTTTCCTACCCAAAATAAAAATATTTTTACCTGATTGTTGTTAAACATGTTGTACGTTTACATGCTCAAATTATTTTTAACCCTACAACAGATCAGTTTTAAATGTGGCAATAAGTTATTTGACAATGTATAGGTACTTACATGAGAATGACGTTGATTACAGCCAAGATATCTCAGGATTACATTACGGATGGTGATGAATTTCTTTTTTTTTTTCTCTTCATTAGTTTGAGATTATGTGTCGTGACAAACCAGGCTTTTGAATTTGCAATACTTTAACCTGACTTTCGTGTCTTTTGTATTTATACTCGTAATTTTTTGTATTAGAACTTGTATTCCAGCAGTAAAAGCAACATTATTACGTAGTTCGAAATTTGGTTTTACGGGGAAGTGGACGACAAGGCAAGAAAAAAAAAAACTGTTTTATGAGGCCAACGTTTCGAATCCTTTATTGATTCTTCTTCAAGGCTCCTAATAAATGTCAGATTTGTTTGGCATGGTACCAATTTGTCTCGGCCAGTGGTCGCCGGAAGAGTGACATTCTTCCGGCGACCACTGGCCGAGACAAATTGGTACCATGCCAAACAAATCTGACATTTATTAGGAGCCTTGAAGAAGAATCAATAAAGGATTCGAAACGTTGGCCTCATAAAACAGTTTTTTTTTTCTTGCCTTGTCGTCCACTTCCCCGTAAAACCAAATTTCGAATTTAATAAAAAAATGGACGTAATCCACCAAAATAATTATTACGTAGATTTTAAAAACTTGTTTCCCTATCTAAACAAGAGCAATTTTCTGACCGGTCAAGAGGTTAGAATTAGCCAACTTTGAAGTGGAGTAGGATAAAAAAAAAATACTAGTTTAAATTCTGAAGTATATCAGAGAGTTTTTATTTATTCAAAAAACATTTTCTACAGTTATGTCTGAAGTACAAATAACGTTTCGTTTCTTTTAATTAAAGTGTAAAAACAAAAAATAAAAATAATAAACAATAATAGTTTAAATTCTGAAGTGCATCAGAGGGTTTTTATTTATCCAAATCGCATTTCCTGCAGTTCTGTCCGTGGTTCAAATAACATTTCGTTTCTTGTAATAAAAGTGTAAAAACGTAGATAAAACAATTGGTAAATTTGCTCGATCAAAACGTTTTTTAAAATAGTAAATAAGAAGTTAAAATCGTTTATAGGCTCCAGAAGTGTGTCGTCATGTACGCGCAAAAGTTCGAAACACTGTCATTCTAAAAATATACCTTAAAAAGTCGCCTTATTGTACGACCATACACGGTGAGTTTGTTAAAAATTTATCTCAACTTTTCTCAAAAACTAGTTATCACAACGACTTCAGGGTTTGCCATTAATTTTTTTTTACGGATGTAAAATTTTCAGAATTTTTCTAACATACCTTCTAATAAATATTAATTAATTAATATTAATTTGTTGAAAAAAATATAAAATTTACGTTTCTAATGTCATTCTAAACGACAGGATGTTAAAATATTGTTTTGTGAAAAAAATATTTTAAAGAAATTGTAGATAACCGCAAAAATAAAGTTTATTCATTTTGTAAGACCTATTTTAATGCAACATTGCCGTTACTCGTCGTTACTCGACAATGGGGTGAATAACCTACCGCTTAGTTTTTTCGTACCACCCAGATTCTTGGAAAAAATGGCGTATTTACCTAATGTCTTGGGTTAAAATTTTTACTGAAAATGATAGTTGATCGGTTTTCACTCAATTTTTTTACTGTGTAATAAGATTGTCACCAAATCGACAAACAAAAACAAATTGATCTTTTTTATTTTCTCAAATTTTTCTACATTAAATAATTCGTCATTATTTCCAAGAGAGTGGGGTGAGACAAAGAAGCTGTAGGATAGATGTCCAACCTATTGTCGATTGACCTAATGCAATGCTGCATTAAAATAGGTCTTACAAAACGAATAAACTTTTTTATTTTTTACGGGTGTGTACAATTTTTATGAAATATTTTTTTTACGAAATATTATTTCAACATCGTGTCATTTACATGCGTAGCGAAAAAAACAAAGTTTTTAATGGCAAACCCTAAAGTCGGTGTGATAACTACAGTGCTCAACAATTGAATGAAACACCCTAAATTTTAACAAAGTTTAAAGTCTTGTAACTCCTGCAAAAATTTATTAATTGAGATGATCTTTTTTTCTGGGTAGTTCATTTCTTATACTTTAAGATGTTTAATAGAGCGTTATTTGTAAATTTGTAGTTTATGTTATACAGGGTGTCAAAAACAGGCCTTGCAAAAAACGAAAAGTTTAGACTTCTCCCATTTTAACAAAAAAAAATATTTGAATTTTTTAATGGGTTTCGGAAGTGCGCTGGACCAAACCCTCGAAACGGTTTTGTAGATTATGAGCTAAGTTTATAAATTAAAACCAAAATCCAAAAAAGTGTTTTTTGCACTATAAGCAATAATTTTGTTAATTGTGTAAATTTTTTTCTTTTTTTTTTGTTTATTCTAAAGGTAAAAAATCAAACTTGAATTTTGGAAAGGCTGGTAGACATACCATTAATATTTCGTGTAATAAAAGGCTCCCAAAAATGATCAATTTTTTAAACAGCTCTGAATTTTAGTTTGGTAAAACAATGATAAAAATTTAAACATTTAGAAACATGACTTGTGTTTTAAATCTCAAGACCTTTGTAGCATTAGTTTACTCGGTATAAGTTGGTGTTTAAATAAGATTTTTAAAGCCATGTTTTTAGAAAAAAATTAAAACCTTTGCTCATCTAAACGGCTTGTTTCCAGTGGTACAATTGTGGATAGCTATCAGTAGCGTCCGTATCGTGGTAACGAGCTGTTTAAGTTAGAAAAACCTTCAATTTTTCCTTAAAATATGCTTTTAAGAATCGGATCTAATCACCGACCTATATTAAACTAATGCTGCTAAGATGTTGAGAGACAAAAAACAAGTTATGTGTCTAAATACACGTTTAAATTTTTATCCTTCTTTTATCAAACTAAAATTCGGAGATGTTTAAAAATTTTGTTATCTTAGGAAGTTTTTTTCTACTCAAAATGTTAACAGTATGTCTACCCTTGCCTTTTGAAATTCAAGTTTCAACTTTTATCTTTAGAATAATCCAGAAAAAGATAAAATTTTACATCAATTAACAAAATTAATTATTAATGCGTTTAAATTTTTTTTATGTTTAAATAGTAGATGTCTAAAATTTTCGGTTTTTGCAGGGTCTGTCTTTGACACTCTGTATAACTTAAACAACAAATCTACAAAAAACACTTTATTAAATATTTTATAGTATAAGAAAAGATCTATCTAGGAAAAAAAAAATGTTTCCGATTATTAAATTTTTGTAGAAGTTACAAGACTTTAAACTTTATGATGATGTTAGTCCCTGTTTAAGTGCAACAATTTTTTCTTTTTTAATTTTGAAATAATAGGGTTGTTTGTACTTTAATTGCACTTTTATTTTAATACACTAGCGGCAGTGTATTAAAATAAAAGTGCAATTAAAGTACAAACAACCCTATTATTCCAAAATTAAAAAAAACTTTAAACTTTGTTAAAATTTTAGGGTGTTCCATTCAATTGTTCAGCACTGTTTTTAAGAAAAGTTAAAATAAACTTTTAACAGACTCACCCTGTATAAGACTGAAAATGTAATGGTTAAACTTAAATCTATGGAAAGTGACATATAACAACTGTTCATTTAACTGTTTAACTGTTCATTTAAAAAAGTTGACAAGTGTGTTATGAGATTTTGATAAAAGAAAATGTAGCGAAGAAGGGATATCGGAATTTGACACACAGCTTCACAGTGCGCGCGCAGTCGTGATTTGTCGTCGTAACTGACAGTACGGCAGCCGAATTAAACTAAGATATAATTCAAAATGTTTTTGTTTTTTCATAGCACTCTTGACAACTTTTTTAAATGAACACTTGTTAGAAATACAAATAAGACATCTCCAATACCCTAAACATTCAAGATAAGATGAAAATGTAACTCAATCAGAGCAGGCTGTGCCAGCGTAACTGTAATGATGTGTCTATAATGTTAATACCCACTTCCACGACTTGCTCTGATTCAGTTACATTTCGATCTCAGGTTAGCTCTAATCCAGTCACAAATTACAAATTAATCTCATATAATTAAGAAATTAATCAAAAATAAAAACTACCGTGCAAGCTTCGTGCTGTCAAAGTCACCCGATCAGCTATAAAACAACTGCCGAAGATGGCCAAATACATAAAATTGGAAATCCGTACGTAGTGCAATAAGGTCGACTACTTTAAGGAATTTTAACGAATGAAAGTATTTCAAATTTTAGCGCTGTAGTGACATCATAACTTCTGCATCCTACATCACAAAGCAATATTTTATACAATATCATTGGTGTAAATTACAGTTTTTTGCTATTTAGCGTTAAAGCTAATGGTAAATACTTAAAGTAAAGTAACACACAAGAAAAGAACAAGTTATAAGTAGACATACCTTTAACTCAAAAGAAAAAGGTCCTCTTCTTGTGTGTTACAGCGTGGCATATACAAGTTTACAACCGTTTGAACTTCACGTAGGGCGTTACTTTATATTTTCGTGATTCCCTTGATAATTTCATTTTGGATTGTTGATGTTGTCTCGATGCTAACACTTGTGCTGCTTGTTTTTTCACTTCACTTGCTTTCTCAAAACACAAAAGTTCACCTTCTTGATTATGTAATTTTTCTCGATGCACCACATTCACTGAAATCTCGCGTAAAACACACTTTTGAGTAACAATGTCTGATAATTTGTGGGAAACACCTCTTCCGTTGTATTTTTCAACGATCTCTTGTTGTCGCTGCTTGACTAGCTTATTTTGTTTTTGTTCTAATCTTGCCACTTGACGTTGTAATTTCCTTGCTCTTGCTTGTAACTCTTTATGATTACAAACAAGTTCTTTTGCTGTTATAAACAAGTCTACAGGAGTTGTATTTATTCCAAGTTCAATCATACGCACTTTTAAAAGTGCTACACTATCATCAATTAAAATTTTTATCTGTTTTTCTAACTGAGCAGCCCTGTTTTGTAATTTCTTATTTTTTTCTTTTTCTTGTTCTATCTGGTTCTCTGTACTTCTTTTATAAGTTTGCTGTTTCATTTGATTAAACATTTGCATACATTCTATTCTAAACATGTCTAACAAAATTTCAAGTCCATAAGGTGTACTTTCTTGAGCTTGAGAAGGAGCTTGAGGAGAAGCCTGAGGTGAAGCCTGAGAAGGAGCTTGAGGAGGAGCTTGAGAGACATCTGATTCATTGTGAACAAGTTCAGTACTCACAGTTGTTAATTGTTGGTCAACGGAATCAGCTTGAGGAAGAGCTTGTGGTGTATCTAATTTCTTGTGAACAAGTTCAATACTCAAACCTGTTAATTGTTGGTCAATCCAATCAGGTGCCGGTGGAAGCTTTTTAGCTACAGCTTGTGGAGAAGTACTTAGAAGATTATTGTTATATAACAGATCCAAATCACTAATTTTATTAGTCTTCTGTGCTTTACCTTTCTCTATTCTTCCACTACGAATCTTCGGTCCGGTTTTCTGCTGTTTTTCTTGATTCTTGTCACATTGTATTTTTCTTTCCGGTTTCTTCGGTTGAGAGTATACGAGTACACGACCGCTACGAGTTTTCATTCCAATTGTCTCTTGGTTTTCAACATTTTCTTGATTTTTACCGCGTTGTGTTTTACTTGTTAGTTTCTTCGGTTGACAGTCTTTAAGTCTACGGCTGCTACGAGTTTTCAGTGCGATTTTCTGCTGATTTTCAACATTTTCTTGATTTTTATTGCGTTGTATTTGGGTTCTTAGTATCATCGGGTGGCATCTTCTATTCTTGCCCTTAACTTTTTTATCGGGATTTTCATCATCGTCACTGTTCTTAACTTGTAATTTCATCATCTTTTGATACTGTTTCAATTTTGTTCTATCAATTTTATGTAAGTAATAAGGGACTGCTTTTGCAGTCCAAGACACAGATTCTTTTATCGGTGGCATTTCGAAAAGATGCATGATAGATCCAATATCATTCAGATTCCGAGCAGTGATTCTGTAATTTAAAGGACAAAAACTTTTTGATGACACAATTCTTGTTCCATCTTTTAACTCCCCAAATCTTTCTTTTAATTGATTATCAACATCTGGTCCAAATGCAAAATTATTAACGAAAACAATAGTTGCTTCACTGATTAACTTACGATGTTCCTCACTTAAAAAATCGCTTTTTATTAGCTTATACTCCCCGCATTTTTTTCCATACCAAGCCATCCACGTCCGGAAGTATTTATCCATATCTTTGGCATAACTACTAGGTATTTCGGCTTGTTCTATTCCATAGCATATTTTGCAAGATGTCGCTGCAGCCATTTGAAGAACAACTTGTCCTATTCCTGAACCTAGGTCAATAAATACATCGTTGGGTGAGACGTGGATTTGATCAATCATTTGACAGACAAGCTCATAGGATGTTTCACCATAGACTTGCGGCGAAAAAGGCTTGTATTGGTTGAGTTTTCCAGGATTAGTCACAGCAGCATTGTAGGTTTGCTGAAGAATGTGACGAAGGAGTCCTCTGGATGGGTACTTGTTTAATCTTTGTGCAGACAGAGACGTTCCTTCTTCCAAAGCAAGACGACAATCAATGGCCTTATTGTACCTATCACAGAGTGTTTTTATACTTTCATAATCTGTCATATCATAATCCCGAAGAATGTGGTTTTCTATGGACAGATCTTTGCAGACCCATCTTATGGTTTCGATAATTTCAAAGACAAAGCCACGTTGATCGTTTTTATGTTTTGAGGAAGGTGGCCAAGTATAAATCAACGGTTCTGCTCCTGCAGGAGAAAGCAACTTTAATTCCATAGCACACATGAGTCTACACATAAGTCTACACCAACTAGTACAATCTTAAAACAATTTCCACTAAATAAACCACTTGATGAACACTTTCTTCAACAATTGTATTTCACTTAGCAACAACACTCCATTGACAGAACTTTTGGCGGGCAGGTGACGTTACAGTTCTACCAACCAAAGAACCTTCACTCAAGACAGTTTTGCTACTTTCTCGAAAATTTGTTTACTTCGAACTGTACTGTTTTATTTCGAAATAAATAATTATAAAATAGTTGTAACGCCATTTTTAAAATAATAATATATTATAACAAATTCTTGTTGCAACTCGTCTAATTGCGACTGTTCGAGTGCTCGGGTTTCTCTCGGCCCGGCTCGGCTGCCGCACATGCACGTGACTTCCTTGTATGACGTCACCAGTGTGACATCAAGAATTTGAATTATTGCGGGAAAAAATAATTCTTGCATCAAAGAAACTACCTATACGTGAAAGAGTATGATAAGTTGTCAAGAATTTTTTTCAGAACTGCGACAAATGTTATTTAAAAAACATGGTAGAAAATTTAATTTAGAAACTTTTGGCTTTTAAAAAATTTTGGTAAAATGTACCAAATTGGGACCACATATTACAAAGGTCTCAAAAGTAAGATTAAAAAAAGTTAGTTATAAATTTAAATACTTTATTTTGGTGGATCAAACTAGAGAGTCATGACAGACAAGGTGGAAAACAGGTGGTGAAACAGATACGTTTGCTGTTTGAGAAGTTTGAACAAAACGACGAAAGACATCGGATGAAAAAGTAAGAAAAATCAAGAAAATTTTTAGGTGTTAAAGGAGCGTATTAAAGAAAAAAAAGACTATAAATGGTTTTATAAAAGCAAAGAAAGATTCTCGAAAAAGTAAAAAAAAACTTCAAAAAACTTTGAACGACGGCGTTTGGAAGGGTGAAATGACTGGTAGTGGAAAAAGAAAAGCAAAATGAAAAACTTCAAAAGTTAAAAGACTTCGGCTAAAAAAAAATAAAAAACTGAAAAAGGTTTTGAGAGAACAATAAACATTCTAAAAACAATTTACAACTACGTTTAGAAAAAAAGAACTTGAAAATAATTGTAAAAACGACGAAAGAAAAACATGTATAAAAAGTCTGACTGTAAAGAATTAGAAAAAAACACGAAAGGCATTGTTTGAAAAGAAAAGAAAAATTAAGAAATATTCTAAAGAAACTAAAAAACAAGAAGTACTAAAAAATAAAAAATAAATGAAAAAATAGACAGAGATTCTACAAGAAAAAAATATCAGAATATAGGAAGAGAAGAATATTTTTAATAAATTTAACAGTTTTTAAATGCTTTAAAAAATACATTTTAGAAGTAAAAAAATTTCTAGAAGTTATAAAAGGTCTGGAGAAAAAGAGTAGGTTCATGGAAACAGCGTTTAGAAGAAAAAGAAACATTTTTGGAGACTACGATTGGTAGAAACAAAAAGGAACAAAAATTTCTAGAAGAATTTTAAAGACGTTGTTTGGAAAAAATAGAAGAGCAGTAGAGATTCTAGAAGAAGATAAAAAGTTTTTTAAAGTTTTGAAAACGACTATTGGTAAAGAAGGTGAGCAATAAAAGACTATAAAAGACAAAAACGTTTTTACAAAAGTTTGATTTAAAGAAAAAGAAGAGCTAAGAAAAGCTTTAAAAAAACAAGACACTATTTTAAAACAGCTTGAAAAACGACTATTGCAAAAAAAAAAACAAAAAACTACGTCTAGAAAACAATATGAACAAGTAAAATTCTAAAATAAAGTAGGAAGATTCTAGAAAAAAAAACAAAAGAATTGGAGAGTAGAAAAATTAGAATAGAGAATAGAAATAGCAAAAATAGTAACGTGACAACTGGAAGAACAAAAGAATATTATCGATAAATTTAACAGTTTACGAAATGCTTTATAAAAAGACATTTTTAGAAATAAAAAAAAAATTGCAAAAAACTTTTAGAAGTTGTAGAACGTCTGGAGAAAAAAAAGTAGGACAATAAAAACAGCGTTTAGAAAAAAAGAAAAATTTTAGAAACTACGACTGGTAGAAAAGAAGAACAAGAAAATTTTCTAGAAGAAGATAAAAAACGTTGTCTGAAAGAAATAGAAGAGCAATAGAGATTCTAGAAGGAAATAAAGAGTTTTTAAAATTTAAAAAAAAAACCATTGGTAGAGAAAGTGAGTAATAGAAGACTATAAAAAAACAGAAACGTTTTTACGAAACATTGATTTGAAGAAAAAAAAAGCTAAAAAAAACTCTAAAAAAACAAAACACTATGTTAAAACAGCTTTAAAAACGACAATTAAATAAGACAAGACAAGAAAAATAATCTAGGAAAATTCTGGATAAAAAAAACAAAAGAATTGAAGACTCAACGAGTAGAAAGATTAAAATAGAGAATAGAAATAGAAAAAAATTGTAACACGACAACTGGAAGAACAGAAGAATATTATGGATAGATTTAACAGTTTACAACATGTTTTAAAAGTTTTAAAATGTTCTAAAAAGAGACATTTTTAGAAGTAAAGAAAGATTTTGAAGAAATTTTTAAAAGTTATAGAATGTCTGGAGAAAAAAAGTAGAACCATAAAAACAGCGTTAAAAATTTTTTTTTAGAAGAAGTAGAAAAACGTTGTTTGAAAGAAATAGAAGAGCAATAGAGATTCTAGAAGAAGATAAGACGTTTTTAAAGTTTTGAAAACGACTATTGGTAGATAAAGTGAGTAATAGAAGACTATAAGAAATCAAAAAACGTTTTTGTGAAAGTGTGGTTTAAAGAAGAAGAGTTAAGGAAATGCCTAAAAGAACAAGACATCATTTTAAAACAACTTAAAAAAAGACTATTAAAAAAAAAACAAAATAACTACGGCAAAAAAAATAACAGGTTTATAGAGAATCAAAATAAAAAGATTGTAACACGACAACTGGAAGAACAGAAGAATATCATCGATAAATTTAACAGTTTGCAAAATGCTTTAAAATGAGATGTTTTAACGCGAAGAAATAATTTAATAAGAATTTCTAAAAAGCCAAAAAATCTAGAGAAAAAAATTAGTACAATGAAAACAGAACCAGCGTTTCAAAGAATGAAACCTTCGACATTTGACAGCTAAGCCTTGTGACGAATATACAGGCATTTAAACCTGCAACAAAAATAAACGACTGCAATGATCTCGATAGAATTACAGCTTTCTAATTATTGCGATGTATGTCAGATCAAGTCTAGTAAAACTAAAAAACTAGAGATTTCAGAAGAGCAATGAAAACTTGCAAGAATTGCTAGAATTGCAAGAAAGACTAGTTATCTTAGCTTACCCAACAGTATCCGTACTATATTGTTAGTATTGTTACCAACTGGGGATTGATGCTTTTACTGATGGGCTGCAGGATAGAAATCTTCCATGCTTTCTTAGAAAAGCACAAGACTTTTGCCGATGCTATCCTACACGCCTTAGAATATGAGGTATCCTTTAATTTGCTTGTTGAAAATAACCAAGAGTAATAATAAATCAAATAATGTAAATCAATATAAGAATAAAATAAAAAAAGAAACTTTTTACTTCTACTGATTGCTTAATTTCCGAGTAGTGACAACCAGATTTTTTTATTGTTATTAATTTAACAAGCAATTTCCTGAAATGGAAATGCATTTGAATAATTCATCGGTCTTTCTCAGTTACAATACAGGTTGTCATCCGTCAATTTACCATGACCAGCTTTGATCATTTCTTAATTTCGGTCGTAATAAAATTTTTGCGTGTGTTTTTGTTGTGAATGTCGTAAAATTCTGTTCCATCAGAGTCCGGTTGTTATTTCAAGTGTATTCTAAAGGGCGAGTCTATCTCCCACATCCATCTATCTGTCGTAGTCTCAACCTAGAGTTGTTCCACAAAGCAAACCAGCAACGGCCGGAGGCAGTAATGTAGTCCTGGATCTGAGGTATTGATTGAGCTCGGGCGATGTCCATTCTCGCAACCGCGCGTCTAAATTATGCGTGAGCTGAGTATATGCGTGGCAGGCGCGTCAATCCGGCGGTGGTGGCGGCGGGCGGAGGCGGAGGCGGCGGCGGAAGCACTATGTCTTGGACATGGCGAGAGCCTGCAGGACTTTGATGTTCACTCTCCCTCAGCCACCTGCCGCCCCCGGCCCCAAACTCCATGCATGATTGAGAGCGCGTATTGAAATTGAATTCGCAGGGCGCTGCTGCCGCCACCACCACCGACGTCGGACCGTCCGTTGATAAGCTCTGCGTGGGTCACATGTCTTTTGAAGTTCCTGATACACAACTCGCTCGCTCTCCTTTACAAATATTTATCTTCTTCTACTTGATTTAAATTGTTTGGGATGGACGGGTGCATTAAGAGGGACCCCTTCGGAATATTCTACAACACGAAGACGGATACCAAGTGACAAACTGCTACATCTTTCCTAAAAATTATCCACCAAAAACAGTCTCAAAAGGATCCACCACAAAAAAATTCTATTTTATGTTTTTTGTATTGCTTACAGTGTTAAAATAGTATTTTATGCAACGAGCATTTAATGATAGCTATTACGACACGAGTATGAAAGTTACGACACGAACGTCTTAATAGCCATTAAATGCGGATTAAACACACTATTTTTTCTAGGACCAGTCATAATGAAAAATGAACTTTATTTACAAAATTTATTAAATTTGAACTCACGAAATGAAACAAAACCGAACTGAATAGTGCAGTTATTAAACTACAACTGCGGCATTCTTGGGAGTCCTGTAACAATATTGGTAGATGAATATAATTAGGTCAATTTTTTAATGAATTATTGGCCTAATCATATTCAATCGAATTTGAAATTTTTGCTTGATGTTCACTTCATTTTTGAATGATTTTTCTATATAACTTTCAGCCACTGTAGTGGACTTCTACGTACCGTGGCGTTTTAGTGACGTAAGTCCGGTCTAAATGCTATCTTAATTAGTATCTCTCCAATTCATGAATTAAGAATAAAATTTTTCATAGGTTTTACCAGATTTTGCCTGCAACAAAGACTTTATGGCGCTTCTGGCTTGTTCTACAATCTCTGCAAACGTAAGAATTTTAATTTCAGTTATTTTTTTTATACTGTCTTTATTTTCTGTTGGTTGTAATTGAAAACCACTGCAATCCGTCTGAATTTTAAATGTCAAAAGTCTATGGTAATTTGATAAATATTTAAATCTTGCTGTAGTACATCGTTCTCATTGGTCAAAATTTGCAGACTTTTGCAACTTCAAAATATGCAGACTAATATCAACAACTTAGAAAATTAGTGAAATGTTGTAGTTTCCTAATTTACAAAAATTATTGACAAAATATATTGCCTGTGCCTGCTGAAATGGGTAGAATTATTTTTTTGGATATCAAAATTAGTAAAATATTAGTTTTTTGTGTTTTTAAAATTGTTTTGAGCTTTTAAACTGGGAAAAAAATCTCGCTTTGTCAATAATTATTTCGAAACTAATAAGAATAAATATCGCCTCTGGCTTTCAAAATTAGAAAAATCGTTTTGTTCGTCAGATTTAAAATTGCTAAAATATCGCTTCTAGTTTTCAAAATTAATAAGATATTGCATTTCTAATTTTTTAATTTATAAAGAAATGTTACATTTATTTATCTAAAAATTGATAAGAAATATCTCTTCTGGCTTTCAAAATTAATTGAGCTACTTCATTAAATTTCAAAATTAGTAAAATATTGTTTGTTGTCTCGGGTTTCCACAATTTGTTTCAGGATTTTAGGTCGTTAGTTGTTAGTAATAAATTGATAAAATTAGAAAAAATGTTATTTTCATCAATGGCAACCTTGTTAAAATATGGGTATTAGCTTTTTAAAATTAGTAAAATGTTGCTTTTGTATTTTTATGACTACAAAAAAAATATATTACTTAAGAGTTCTAAGACTACATAAAACGTTTTGTCTTAATTGACTTAAAAATTGAAGACATTTTGTTTATAAAATTAGTAAAATTGATCGGTGCCTTAGCCTCTAAAATGTTGGGTTTCTACAATTAGAAAAAAAATCACATTTGTCGTGATTAAAACAAAAATTGTTATGTCGTCTGCAGCTTACAAAATTACAAATATTTTTTCTTATTTCAATATATTTCTTTCTTTAGCTTTAAAGTTGTTAAAATATTGCTTTCGGTTGGTAAAGTTAGTAAAATGTTGCTTCTTGTTTCGAAAATTGTTAAAATATTGCTTTCAGTTTCCAAAAATTTTTGTCTTTTCTGTCTTTATTTATTTAAAAATTGCTAATTGTTGCTTCCGGTTTCTAAGAATAGTAAATTTACGTCTCCAAATTTCAAAACTAGTAAAATGTGGATTATTTATTGTTTCAAGAATCAAAAATTGTCTTGTTTTTCTAAAATTCGAAGAATGTAACGCCCTTATTGTTATTATTAATTTTAAAACTGATAATGTTTTTTCTGGTATCGTTTTCTACTCTCAAAATTAGTAAAACGTCGCCCCTATCTTTCTAAATTAGATACATTTTTTTTATATATATTTATCGATTTTTCAAATTTATTAAAAGTATCTTATTTTAAATATCTCCGTATTTCAAAATTAGTAAAATGTTACTTTTTACTTCCAAAATTGGAAAAAAATTTACCTTTGCTTTATTATTTTAAAAATAATTTCTTGATTTTCTTTAAAAAACGGATTAGGTGGCCGTTTGATTTACTGATTTACGCAGAAAAATTTTAATGCTAAGATGTACAGGGTGATTTTTTATCTGTTCCTGCCCGAAACTTTAAAAATAGGCAACACATTATACTTTGAAAAATTTATTTTCAAAATTAAGATCTTTAGAGTTGTGAATTAATGTCAATATTGTTGATAATACCTTTAACGGTGCTTTCAGAGTCAATTTATTTGGATCATTTGTTGCCACATTATTTAATTAATTAACTAACTTTTCGTTTGTATAACGTGTTGCCTATTTTTAGAGTTTCGGGCGGGAACAGATAAAAAATCACCTTGTATATACCTAGTTGTCTACCTTCAAGGCTTTTTTAATAATATAATTGCCAACTGGTAGACAACCATCAACGCATACTCGAGAAATGATAGTCACGCCACACTATAGGAATAAATCAGTATGGACAGCTGATAAAAACTTGTCAAAAGCTAGCATCCCTTCACGTAAAATGTGTAAGATGGAGCCACTGATTTTTAGATTTTTAGGCAACTAGTAATACACAATTTAAATCTAAATAGCTATAACTGTAAATAAAGTACTATAAAAATTATTTGAATTGTTGTTTTACCCTTGTCATTTGATTATACATTATATAATTTACAGGTAGAGCCCTTTAGATTAAATCTGTATTATTAGTTGCCTAAAAATCTAAAAATCAGTGGCTTCATCTTACACATTTTACGTGAAGGGATGCCAGCTTTTGACAAGTTTTTATCAGCTGTCCATACTGATTTATTCCTATACTGTGGTCACGCTATGCTTTGTTCTAGTGTGAACTGCTCTTCTCATTAGTCATGTGATACAAAATCTACCAATGAGAGAGACTCACTTATTTTAGGCCTTATCTTCACCAACGTTTCACTTAAAAAAAAAAACAAACTATAAGAAAAAACATTTCAAAAACATTTAAAAAAAAATTGTAAAATCTTGGCAAACTAAAAGTAAGGAGTACAAAAAACATTTTTTTTTAATTATTTGTTATCAAATTCCATATTACAACAGCAAATTATACAAAAATTTAAGAACAATGGACTTGACTATAGTTACTTATATCTACAAAATTTTGTTCTATTTTTTTTAAGTAAACAGAAATTTATTTGTATAATAATTTATTTCATTTTTTTATTAATACAGTAATATTACTTCTTGGCATTTTAAAGAGTAAAAATAATTATACATATATGTATCAAGGGCATTAAAGAGATGTTTATGGTCTCCAAAGACAGTAAGTTTACAACATCGTGGCTCGAGGGTCTTCGGTACGAAGTTTTAAAAGTCGCCTGAGAGCCACAGACACCAAGTAGTGTTCATGACGCATTCAAATATTTGTCTTACTATAAATAAAAAAATTAAATGTCAAAATAAATATGACATTAAATTCATAAACATTAAAGAGATAAAAAGCTTGACAGTGGCCATAAAACCTAAAAATGCCCTCAAAAAACTCAGCCCTTTCTTTTTTTAATAATAGGCAATCCAAAGTACAAAAATACTATTTGACAATGATATTACTAAGATGTACTGTCTTAACGCTGTCTCCAAAAAACTGTCTCTCTTATTCTCAATGTGAGCTACTTTGTTAGGTTTGTACAAAGAAGTCACCGCGACGTATGTCTTGTTAAATTCATATGGCGATAAAGCGCCACCTGTAGCAAATGCTTGGAACTAAAAAAATTCTTTACTTTAAATAATTAAAACAATTATAAAAATATTTTTAAAAAGTAGGTGTTACAATCTTTTGTTGTGATACTCCTGTAGTATATCTTTACGTTCTTTAGTCTTCTTGTTGGATCTTCTTGGTGTGTTTAAATGAAAATTGGAAATGAAACACCCACTAACACCAAACTTATTTACTTGATACGACGCACGTTTCGACAACAATGTCGACAACAAACCTGAAGATGACAACATTGTTGTCGAAACGTGCGTCGTATCAAGTAAAAAAGTTTGGTGTTAGTGAGTGTTTCATTTCCAATTTTCATTTACGTTCTTTAGTTACTATAAAACTTTACAATCATTCCTTATCATAATGTTTAGTTAAAGCCCGTTTTTAAGGGTAATATTTGGGTAAAATAACATCGGTTGTGGCCAGTTCTTATAATTCTTACTGATAAAAAAATTGTAAAATTTTTTTGTGTATAAAGAAGGCACAGATATACTAAACTGTAACCTTGTTTTTTAATATACTATTTAAGTAATGTGTTTTAATGGAACATCCTGTAGAGCAAATAAAGTAAATAACCCATTTGCCACCCAATTGTGTTAAAGTGGGGGCTGTTCCATAGCGCTTATCTAGAATCCGATACCCTGCAGTTGTTTTTTCCCAAGGCTTATAATGGAGTGATTAGTCCATCGTCTATAAGTAACCACCACGCGCTACCACCTTAGAAATCCTTTTGGTCGTGCCGCTCGGCGTAAATGATCAAGATCGCGTTTTCGCAGTCGGGATATAATTCAAAAATAACTAGTAAATTAGATGTCTAAAGCACTAATTGTACCGTTTTGAGTTGACTTTGTCAGGTACCACGCAGTGTTAGGCTACTGCTCACATCGATGCCTGCTCAACCGGAAATTTACTTTTAATTCAGTGTTATTTGTCAAACTATATACCTGTGGATCACGATTTCGCTGCGCAAAAATACGCGACCGGATATTAAGCTAGCAAAATGTGAATTTTCGGGAAAGAGTGACGTGTGATTTTGTTTTTTTTTTTTCTTCAGAGGCGAGTTGTGCACGCAACTGAATATCAACGGACAGCTTTCAGTGTTAGTCTGGTTGCGTGTTCGGTAATAAGTAGGCGCTTTTCGAATCTGAAACTGATACTAAATCCCTTTTTACAGCCAAACACTGCAACAAAAATGACATGGCAAATAGATCAATAAAACGATTCAAATTAAGGTAATTTATTTTTTTGCGCACTTTGTATGGAAGTCACAAGGGAAGGCACTCTTTAACAAATTATTTTTTAAATAAATATTTGCACTGAAGCGTTTTTTTTATTTACTCGGACGCTCAGTTTTTGTTTGAAGATTAGTAGTCGATTACCGTTTTTTGATTAAATTTAGAAAAAAAGTAGTTAAACCGTTTTTTATATTCTACATTTTATGATTTTGATTAATCGGAAATTATTATTTTTAATAGAATATTTAAATCTAACTTCTCGTTATAATTTCCTATTATACATTTCTTAAATTCAAATAATTTTCGAAAGAAAAGCTATTTAGGTGTCCCAGAAATGGGAATTAGCAGTAGAAGTTATAAATTTCTAAAAATATATTTTTTTATACTATTCAAACTATACAGGCTGTTCCTCATGTACACTTACCTTTGGAAGACACTAGTAGTCAGCAAAAGTAGAAAATCACTAATGATTTATATACGACATAAAAACACAAATTTATTTTATGAGAATTATACAGGATGAGTCTGTTAAAAGTTTATCTTAATTTTTCTCAAAAACTAGTTGTCACACCGACTTCAGGGTTTGTCATTAAAAACTTTGTTTCTCTATACATGTCATTTTTTTAAATTTTTCTAATATTTCTTCTAATTAATATAAATTAATTAATAATAATTTTTTTGAAAAAAATATATAATTTACATTTTTTCTAATGTCATTCTACATCTGAGTCGGTGTGATAATTAGTTTTTGAGATTTTCGTTGAACCTACAAAATGTTTGGTTAATTCGAGTAATGCATATTGAAATGCTAATAAGAGTTTTTACGGATGTTTAAAAAACATATTTAAATAATTAATAATTTAACAATAAAACTTAATGTTTTTTCTTATTTTTTTGTTATTTTGTCGTGTACATTACCAGTAAGTTGTAGTACTAGATATAAATAAATAAAATGTAAATAGTACATTTTAAAACGCAGGAATTTTTATTTAAAAAAATTTTTAAAAGAAAAATGTTATCAAAACTGTCTTCCATCTTACGAACGCAGGTAGAAGGTCAAGTAGGCGTTTTTATTTACCCCCGAGCTCTATTGCTACTCTTAACTCATCTAAAATCAAATACCGGATTATTATTTATTAATTATTTATTTATTTGGTCACATGGTACCAGCAGAAAAACTTTTTATGGGTCGCAAATGGAGCAATTGTTTTTTGTTTCATGTTGAGACTATCTAAAAAAACTACTTTTTTAATGTCGCAGATTTAGTGACAACTTATGTGCATTAAGTTGTCATATTTTGGATTAATCTTACTTTCTTTAAAAAAATAAGTCATATTTAATGAGTAAGCAATAGGTTAGCATTTTTATTGACTAGGCAGTAAAGCAGACACTTTAGAACTGTACAGGATTTGTTTTCTGTTAAAAAATGTCAAACTGCAAATATTTTATTTTGCCCTCCTTTAAAGCCTCAGCTGCGCCTTGCTTTTGAACTGCCAGTCACAGCCTTAAATCACATGCTTTATTGCCTAATTAAATAAACAAATATTTTTGAAAATTTTTGAGAAAAATGTAGAATGTTGTAGTTGTATATACACTTTAAATGTTGTTAAAACTCTCCTTGCGTTCTTGTTTTTTGTTTTAACTGATAGATGTCGGGATTTTTTGCGGTAATTTTGCAACTTCCTTGGATCTTTTGGTTTACACGACAACAGCAAGCATACAGCTTTTATAGATATGTTTTTTGTGTCTTATTGTGGCTGTCATACTTGCAGACGTTCAGCTAATTATCACTGCAAGTTTCTTAAGATTCTTAATCCGATGTATCGTTTATCGTATTATGCTTTCACACAATTTTTTAAGTAGCTTTACTATATTATATTGTTTTTGTTATCGTTCTGCTGCTGCAATTAGGAGGATTGCATAGTTAATGTTGAAAAGATTTGTTTATTTGCATATTCTATTATTAGAGAATTCTATATACATTTGTTGAGTATTTTAGCTCACTTTTTTTTTATTATAAATTTAGCTAACTTTTTGTTTTTCTACCATGTTAAAAGTGCAAAAATTGTTTCTGTAACCTTAATCGATCAACTGGGTGACTTTAGAGATATGTACCTATTTTACAAACTCTACATTTATTAGACCTTGGCCCTTGGCTAAAAAACAGAAAAGTAAATAAAACACTTTCTATGCGTTTGAAAACATTTGATTGTAGGTACTTTAGTTAATTAAAAAAATACTTAAAACATTGTATACAGAGCTATCTGTCTGTCACTGAACAAATAAAAAGTATATTTGGTTGTCTATCTTCCAAATAATTTTTTAGACTATATTTTGATATTTTAGCTTAGTTTGGCACAATTTTAAGATAATGTGGTAATTTCACTTTGCTTCACTTTGCTGCGTCTTGTGCAACTTTTATTTTTTTATTTATTTGCTCTACTGTACGCAGGCGCATAATGCTGAAAACACCCCTTTTTTACAACAATTTTTCAGAAAATATTACCTATTAATAAACATTTTTTTCTATGATTAATGGAGAAAGTATTTAATTCACAATGCCAAAAACAGATTTTTTTGGTAAATAAATAACAGATTTGTGTGTGTAATAATGACGCCCTGTTTTCAACAAAAAAATTATTTGTCAGCTTGATATTTTAAATAATTGTTTTTATTCTTTTTCTAACATTCTGTAAACACTACAAAATCAGACCCCTTTTTTATTAAAACGTTTAAACAACGCGAAATAAGCTGTAAACAATAATGCGGAATTACGTCACTGCAAATAGCTCGCTTCTGCCGAACTCTGGTCATAAAATACAGTGTTAAACATTATGCTATAGATAAATTGTTTGACAATAGTTTGACATAAAATTTTAGTGTATGGTGAAGTATATAAGTGAAAAGAATGAAACATAGTAACTTGCTGTTTTATTCTAATTATTATTATTTAATAAAAAGAATGTATAATTAGTCTATTTTTGTATATTTACTATTTTAAAACAGTTTTAGATTCTTAATAAATTCTAAAATCGTATAAAAAAGAGTAGCAATAGGTACAAAACAAGCAGATTTATTGTAGATTGTGCGAGACAAACAATCTTTTAGAAGAGAGGAAATGTTACATACTAATCCAGAGAGATACAGCGCGTAATTCTGAGAAATATTCGTCACGGCCATTGACAGAATACGAGAGAGTTGAGTCATTCTTTTACCAGAAAGAAACTTAGTCACAAAAACTTCTGAGGAATTTTGAGAAGCGACGTAACGTTATATAAGCAGGCGGAGACGATGACCGAGTTAATGTGAAATTCGAAGCAATCGAAGAGTGAGCGGTTTATCCCAACGACGGCGATTGGTTTTATTACTGTGTGAATTCCTCAAATTATTGTTGTGTGTATATAATTGAAATAAATTATTTGTTAATAATCCAACGCTTTAAATCAAAATAACTCCAAACTAGCACATACATTGCAGTACTATAGCTAGGAAGTTCGTTATAAAAAATATATTGAAATGACATATTATATCCAAAATTGTAATTTCTACCTTTTGAATGCTTCGATTTAGCCAGATGTTTGCTATAACCTGGTTCATTATAACCGGACACTACTGTATCGAATAAAATGGTGAATTACATCCACATTACGAATATCTCAAGCAATAAATACTAAAAATGGCTTTAGGCTATCCCACAGCAGGTACAGAAATTTTTTTATGTACTCTATTAGCCATTAAGAACCTATAAATTGCCTATAAATAGGAGTCTATAACTTGTAATAATGCTAATAGCTATCTTTTTTTGAGTTATTTATTATTTTAGTCAATATTTTTATCTTTCGTGTAGATACAATAAATAGCACGTACTATTAAAAGAATTTATTTTTTTTGTAATGTTTTTGAAAATAGCGTACTTAACTGTTATAATATGCAACACCGATTTTTTTCTAAAATTTGTTTTTTTATCAGAGAAAAATCGTTGGAAATTTGAAAAACTCATTGATGACTGGTTAATTTTCGAAATGAACCAATAACAAATGGGTTTTACAAATTTTCGAAAAAACAGATCATAGTTCGCAATTTTCAGATTTTTTTATTAGTGTTGTAATATAAAAAATGTGTATAATTTTTAATTTTGCAATATTAGAAAAAAATTCGTACGCGTTGCGTGTATTCGTGTTGTTTTTCAGCGAATTGAAAGCTCCAAAATCGTAGCAAATAAATAAAAGAAAGTGCATCGAATCGTCCAAACGTCATTCACCTGAAAACGCAGAAAAGCATTAACAATGCGGTGACATTTCTTTTATTCTGAATGCATGTGGGTGGGTCCACATTATTCCAACAATAAAAGAGGAAACGGACAATAACAAAAATCTGTCTTTGTGTCGGTATTTTGCCAAAAACATAACGTAGGAAAAATTTTCGCGGTGACTTCAAAATATATCGAAAAGGACATCCGAATCGTAAATCATTTTTTTAATAAAACAATAAAATTTTTAATGCCGCTATCGTCTAGACTAATTTTGTTACACTTCAAGGCCACACTAATGAAAAATATTTAGTTGCAGATTGGAGTCCATGAAGTGTACAGCAATAAAATTAGCAAAAAGAGAAAGAAATTTTGGGAACGTCAAAACTTTAAAGGAAAATGATTCTTCAGCGGTGTTTACAGGACAAGAAACACACAGGTTTTTATAAAATTAAAATATAAAAAACAAAAATTAACTTAATTTTTATTTGTTTTCAGTTATTCGTTTCCATTTCTTAATAAACAAAAAAGTCCAAAATCAATTAATTTAGTGATAAATAATTTAAATTTGCCTGAAAATATTCAATCGTTTAATACAGGGTCATCACTAGAAAAGTGGTCAAAAAAACGCCCTCGATTAAAATCAGCAAAAATTTCGAAATCTCCAACTGAAGATGATCGTGATTTTTGTTACGAAACTTTGGAAACGGATTTATCTCTTTTGTTAAATGAATCAGATGAATCACCAAAATCTGACGATTCTTTAAATAATCTCCAATACGAGGTTCACAGTGACATTGAAAAACTTTTACAAGAAAGTTCACGAAGTGTTGAAGAAACTGAAGATGAAGCAAAATTAAAAAAACGTAAAAAGAAACGTGGAAAAAAAGACAAAAATAAAATAATAAAATTTTCACTTTCAAAGCCTCCAAGTCCTCAAACCGAACAAGTGATAAGAGTTGACGTGACATCAAGTGTATCTAACGAAGACAAAAGTCGTGTTATTGAAACAAAGAAAAACGAAGATAACAACAATTGTCTTAACGAAGATTTCATCGACGATAAACGCAAAGAATTGAAACGAAATTTAGAAAAAAACACTGAAATGTGTGATGAGGATTTTATTGTACGTTGTAAACAGTTAGCACTAAGACAGAGAAGGAGAAGATTGTAATAAAATTGCGAAATAATTTCGTGTTTTATTTTAATCGCAATAAAAAATGTTGCGGATCGAGTGAAAGCGGGCGACCGTCCTGAAACTTCGATCCCGACCTCTCCCAACTCCCAATGAAGGTAAAGGATGAATCCCATTCATTTTTGTATACAACTCGCCGGCAAAAACTGGGTCCCAACAAACTTGGAAGATTCTCGCTTACACCAACTCTTTCAAACAATAAAATATGAGTGTCTCGTGTTCGTCTTCCATATTGTGGCAGCTTATCGAGACGTAATCTTGGCTGTCAACGGACAACGACACGAAATTAATTATCGGGATTTGGGATGTTGCAGTCAGAGCGGGTTTTTCGTGGTTTGTTAATGATCAGGACTGATGGAAAAGTGATACTTTGCACATGAGACATTGGTTTGCCACACAAGTGCTGAAAGTTGAAATTAAACAAGCTTCAAAGCATTAATAAGTAACAAAACTAAACTGATTTTGTATAGAGATGGGAATTATCGTTCTTTTGAATGAACTAGTTCGCGCGAACTAGTTCGTCAAAAAGAATCGTTCGTTTTTATAGTTCGTTCGCGAACTAATAAATCGGAATGTATCTTTGCGACCGAGT
This sequence comes from Tribolium confusum, assembly GCA_029207805.1. Taxonomy (NCBI): domain Eukaryota; kingdom Metazoa; phylum Arthropoda; class Insecta; order Coleoptera; family Tenebrionidae; genus Tribolium; species Tribolium confusum. Next base: position 9,257,624 of record JALGAY010000004.1, read on the forward strand.
GAGACGGATACGTTCGCGACCGAGTGATACGTTGACTCGGTCGCGAACGAATTCATTATTATAGTTCGTTCGCGAACTAATAAATCGGAATGTATCTTCGCGACCGAGTGAGACCGATTCGTTCGCGACCGAGTGATACGTTCACTCGGTCGCGAACGAACTAGTTCATTTATAGTTCGCGAACTAGTTCAAGTAGTTCGTATAAAAGAACCGTTCTTTTTATTAGTTCGTTCGCGAACTACCCATCTCTAATTTTGTAGCACGAGTCGAAGTTTATAAATTGAGCAAATAACGCGTCTTACATGTACAAAAGTCGACTTTTAAAAATTTGAGAAAGCGACTCGTAATTTTGCTTAGTAAAAAGTAAAACTAACTGAAACAAAAATGCCACTTTGGTTGAAGGAAAGCTGCAATTTTCAAAAAAAATGATGTTTTTAAGTTGCTTCTTATAATTTAGCTACGTGACTAGTAATTGGTTTATATTTTATAGAGTTTTTGGTTGTTAGAGAAAAAATTATCAAAATTACTTTTTATTTCCGTGCCAATCGAGTTTTTAACAGAAAAATATATAATTTGTAATATTTTTGTGATTTATTTACCTTTGTAGTCTGGCACGCTATTATTTTAAATTGCATGCAAATATCAAATCTTGAAACTTACTAAACGTCTAGTTTTATTTTTTTATTCATTACATAATATACACTTGAAGTTTATTAAAGCTAAAAACTGTTTTAGTACTTTTTTTATTCTACACAAATTTATTTTGTTTCTATTAGATTTAGTATTGTGGCAAAACTTGTTCTAAGTTACTTTTCAATTCTAATAGGTAGTGTTGATCGTCAAAAAGATAGAAAAAACAAACATTTGATGTTTATTTAATACACATTTGACAGATATATAACCTTACAAATTATTATTAATAAGTTGCGTGCACGTAATTAGCTGTCAAAGCGATTGGTGGTTAAACAAATAAATATTTTTTAGTACGTGATCCTAGAGATGAATTTAAAAAATTTTTAACTTCACAAATATTTATGATTTTAATACTTTTATAGAATTTGTCTTAAAGATGGAGAAGAAACGACACAAGCCAAACAACAGGTAAGTATTAGATATTTTGTTTTTTCTTTGAAATTTGCTTTGACAATGTTCAGGTAAGTCTCAAAATCTGTAACTTGACAAGTTAATTTTTTGAATTTTGCTTTTATAATTGATCTAACTTCCTTTATTTGTAATTCAATTTTTTTTTAATCTACTATTATTTGATGCTTTCTACTCAAAACAAAGACATACAGCAAATAAAAATTGGATTGAAAATGCCTCACAATATAAAAAATAATAATAAAGACTTTAACACTCTTATGCAAAAAATACATCAAATTTTAATTTGGTGGCATCACGATAATCGAAAATCAATAATAAACGAAGACATGTGCACGCTATAGTGACATTTGTAAAAAAAACTATATATACAAATATAAATTAATTAAATTAGAATTTTACAGCGCTCTCTATAATCAGATACTTTTCTCAATTGCGACAACTGTCAGGTGTGAAGTATTGCTGGTTAATTGTTGTTATGACAGTTGCTAGGAACTTCTGAACAAAAAACTTTTTAGTTGAAATGTTATTTCTGGTAGAAAGTAAACGGTGTTTGTCGAGTTAAAGTTTTAATTCTGTGCCTAGGCAGTAAAAGATGCCCAATGGTAATTGGTGTTATTGTTATAAATTTTACTGCTTCTGAATGCTCTTGACGATAACTTATTGAGCAAGTTTTGCAGAAAAACATCACTGTGTTCTCGAGCCTACTAGAAGCAATGGGTCATGGGCGGCTAGACTGGAAGTACACAGTAAAAAATTTGTGTAAAATTTGATAGGTTTGATCTATTTACGCTTTTTCTAGAGCCGTTGAGTGTTAAATGATACACTAAATGACTAAAAAAAAATTATGTAGGGTTATATTGTGTAACTAGAATAGTTTAGTATTTATTCCTCTTTAGTTCTGTATAAGCAAGCGATAATTTTTTGACATTATTTCGATTTAGGGAAACACAGCGATTATTCACAAACGAATCTTCTTAAAATTCTAAGAAACTCGAAGTAAGTTGACGTCACACTAATATCAAGAGTGAGATTTAAAGAACTTTGAACAAAAATCTAGATAATTTATTTTCTTGGAGAAGAACAGAGTAAAATATTTGTTTACTGGTTAAAAAGCTCAATCAAAAAAAATCAAAAAACTTTGCTTAAAAAAAAGTGCTAGAAGAAGTTGAAAGAACTAGCAACGGTCCTGGAAGAGCAAAAAATGATTCTACAAGAACAGAAGATGATTCTAGAAGAGCTTGAACAACAGCAATTAGAAGAAAAACAGAATTTAAGAAACAGTAATTATTAGAAAACTAATAGCAAGAAAAAGTTGATAGAGTTTGAGTAAAAGAAAATGAAGAACAAATAAGGTTCTGCAAAGAACAAGAAAAGATATTTATAATTTACGTTTTAAAGAACCTATTATAACATCTATATTGGTGTTTTAAAGCTACTAGAGTACAAGTGCTCTAATAGGCGTACTTTATGTTCATGTAACAATCAACTTGTTATGTAAAGCGTATAATTACATATACACTAAATGACGTATAGAAAGATAAAAAAGGATTTGTGGAATAATTGGTGAAAAAAACACAAAATTCTGGAACAAAATGAAAGCTATCAATGAGATAAAATATATGAGCAAAGAAAAATCCGGAAAAACAAAAAAAATTCTAAAAGAGCTCGAAAAACTACTGTTTAAAGAGAGAAAAAAATTCTAGAAGAATTAAGACACAATTTGGAAAAAGGTTGAATAACAACGGCAGGGAAAAAAACGATAAACAAAGAAAAAATTTAGAAGACCAAAAAATAACTATTTTAAGGAAAATTCTAGAAGAATCAAGAATTTTTTTAAAAGAGGTTAAAAAACAATAATTGGAAGAGAAGGAAGAACAAAGAAGGTTAAAGCCCGATTTGAAAAATATTACAAAAAAATAAAAAGAACTGAGATATTTTTAAAGAGGAAGAATTATATCAGAAATACTCACCCTGATGATGGCAGCGTCTTAGAAGCGATAAAAGAGTCATGAGCGGCTGTCTGGACTGGAAACAATAACTAGAGTAGTCGCGATCCACATCTTATGAGATTTTTTGAATTTTGGATTTTTTCAAGGTTTTTAGACTTTAATTAACGTATTAACCAGTTAGTCGCGAATTTTGGAATACTCAGTATATTGAGCTAGAGGTCGTTAGCAGTAGCCCGAATTTATTAATTTATTATTAAATGAATTATTCATTCAAATAATTGAGTTCATGTCACAGTTTATTTAAAAAAACGAACGTTATTAATAGCCGTCATTTTACAAGTACGAGTGCAGTGTTGCAGCCAGATGAGCGAAGCGAGCTCCAACAATAGTGCCGTTACATTTTAGTCATTAACAGTATTGCAAATAATTTACGCAATTTTTTTACAATAGTAATTACTTCAATTACTAATAAATTATTATTAATGAAAGTATGTATTATATAATTTTAGATAAAGAATAGTATTTCTACGAGAAATAACACTTTAACACAGAAATATAATATTTCGAATATGTATTTACTGAAAAGCAAAATAAAAAATTATTGACGAAAATGACAGGTATCCAGTGTTGGAGAGACTATATTTTACAGTCCTAGGAAGAAAAAACTTACTTTAATTTTCTTTTATGCTTTGTTGTGTTTTAATAAAAAAAAATTAATAAATTTGTTTAAAAGAATATACCTACAGTGTTTTACAAAACAGGCTATAGTTTAATCAAGTGAAGGAGATGTAGTAAAAAATCGAGCTGTAGATGTAAGAAATGAGCAAAAATAAAAACGATCAATATAAAAAAAAATAAGCTTTTTGAGCTTATTAACGAACAATGGTTAATCCGTTAAATAAGTCATCACATGTTTATGAAATAACCCTTTACCAAGTATTCCATAGTGAGTGAGTCGTCCTGACGAGGGCAAACACCGTAACAATAATACCCCAGTGATATTATCCTCGAATAAAAGTGAAAAGCCGAGTATTCGTGTCTCGCGACTCGTCGCTATCAATGAAAAGCTCGCGTTTGTAACTGAATGAACCTCTCCGGAGCAAAACTGGAGTCACTTTATCAGTGGCTGTATTTATTTATCCTCTTCTTGGTTGTCAAGACACCCCGACCTTTCTCAAGTGAGCTGTGCACCGTCCGCGACCTCACTTCCTCCTCCTGGGGATTTCTATGACGTAATTACTGTCCACCTGGAGACTTCGCCGTCGGCTGACAAATGGCCTCAAAGGCCGATCTTTACGCGCGCTGAATGCGACTTAATCGTCCATTAATTTCGGGCAATTTAAGGAGTGTTCAAGAGCAGGGCGGCTATACGTAACAGGTTGCCGACTGATCTTTACCCTTTCTCGAATCCTTTGAATCCGGGCGCTTTCCCTTTCTTAAGTCGGGGTCGGGTCCCGACGGTGTGTCGACGGCGGTAGCGCCACCAGCTCGACCTAACTTCCTGCTATTGATATGTAAAAGTGTAAACTTGAAGCCGCGGTTGCTTGGGATAGGTCAGGAAAGGACTTACGACAGATGCACCCGCTGCGGTCGACTCGAGAGATTCTTAAAGGATTTGCAAAGTGGGATTAATAGAACGAACACGAAAAGCAAAGAGAAAATAAACAATTATTAAAGGGGAGGACGCTTTTCGAAGAAAAATGGAAGTGTGTCATTATAAAGACAAGTAGAGGTATCAAATTTTTTAAGAAAACAATTTAGGTACGAAAAAACTCTTTTAAAATCTTTGAACAAAATAAAGTCGCCTTTCAAAATTTTTAAATAAAAGCTTATAATAAAATAAAATGTAATTAGTGTTAAGTATGTTGTTGATGCATTTTGATTTATGCCGATTCTTACACACAAAAAACCACCAAAAGCTCATATTTTTGTGAGTCCAAATATTTCTGAGCTTAGTATACAAGTACTTAACGGATTACCAATACTTATTTCCAATGGAGATATACATTAGATTTAATAGTTTGTTATTTTGTAACCCTTAATACCATTTGAAGTACGACGATTGCAAAATACCATTTACATAGAAAAGATGTATTTACCTTTTTGGTAGTGTTTAGATTTAGATTTAGAGTAGATTATATTTTTTAAATTCTTTTTGGTTTTAATAAGTGGCATTATTTTATTAATGTCAGAGCTCTCAAAAGATGTCGCTTCTATTTTTAATTTTAAAATTGTCGATTTTTTATTTTATTAAATAGTTTCTACCTTAGATACAGACTTAAGTTTTCCATTAGAAACTTAATTACTGTCAAGCAATATTCATTTTTTTAAATGTTTCTTAGTTTTCATTTTAATTTTCTTATTTTACTGCTTTGTGTGCAAAGTTCTCGCTTCCACTGAAATATACACCAATTTATTTTCAAGTCCATAAAACTACTTTCTTAGGTTGGATTACTGACTATAACTAATATTTAAAAAAAATCTGACTAAATTCTATTTTTGTGAAGATATTCACTTGACTTCCTAAACATATTGTAAAAAGTACTTTTAATTAAAATTGTTAGATTTGGTTTTAAAAACTAAAAAATTTTTTACCCTATGGGGTAAAAGAGAATTCAGTTATTTACAATACGACACTCAATCTTGCCATGCGCCACCTAGTTTGGACTTATATATGAAAAATAAAAAATTCTTGATACTACACTGTTAAATTGTTAGAAATATCAAAGTTTTATTTTGCATCAGTAATCAAATTTGGTTTTTGGTTGTTTTATAACAGTTATAATATAACTTTGTGCCCTCAAAACATTATAAATCGGTATTTGTAGTTATTGCTTTGTTAGGATTTCTTTGTTGGAATTATTTACGATTTATGGTCACTAGGGTGGGCCAAAAAAATCAACTATTTTTTTTTAACTTCCGACACTGAAATATTAGTTTCTTGGCACTTTTAAAAAATGCTTTTTTAAGATGAGCTTTTAATTTTAATAGGAAAGACTCCCTCATCGCAGTTTTCCATTTTTTTTTAGTTTTATGTGGCAAAATCCATATCTCGTCACTACTTGATCGTACAAAAAAAGTTTATTTACATATTTTGTAGGAAATTAAACTCTCTAAAAAAGGTATTTTACAATTTTTTTTATAGCTTTTACCGTTTAGAAGATATTAGAGGTCAAAATTTAAAAAAAAATAGCAAAAATTTGTTTATCACTTGTAAATTTTATAACTCGTGAATAAATAAATATTTTAAAGTGCGCAACATACAGTTTTGTAGGAAATTAAACGCTCTACAAAAAAAAGTCGATTGTGGTTAATCAATTACTTCAACCATTTTAAAAAAATTGGGAATTTAGTATCAAATTTTGGTTTTTAAAATGCGAATATCTTCTAAATGGTTGGAATAATCAATTAACCATAAAAGACCTTTTTTATAGAGCGTTTTATTTTCTACAAGACCATATGTTGTGCATTTTATAATATTTATTTATCTCTGAGTTATAAAATTTTGAAGTAGAAAAGGAATTTTTGTTAATTTTTTTAAATTTTGACCTCCGATATCTTCTAAACAGTAAGAAATATTAAAAATTGTAAAATAACTTTTTTGTAGAGCGTTTGATTTCCTACAAACTGTATGTTGCGCACTTTAAAATATTTATTTATTCACGAGTTATAAAATTTAGAAGTGAAAAACAAATTTTAACAAACAAAGACAGTACTTTCCAAAAAAATTAATAGTGTAGTTGGTTGCACATTTAAATTTACATTTAATTTTGTATTGAAAAAATAATTTTATGAACTCATCGTTCTTGAGAAGCTATTTTCCAGTTATTAATGCTCGGAAAAACGTTTTTTTTAAGTATCTCACAAGGAAATAGCCGTGATTAAAGCAACAACTTTGGATTTGACTCCTGCTGCAAAAAAAAATCCTACCAAAATATTAGTAAACTAAATTCTCGACACAGTTATGTTAAATTATTAAAATTTATTAAATATTAAAATATTATTTTTTGTGAAAATGTTAGCGTTTATTTTGTTTTATCAAATTTGGGAAGAAATTTCCCGCATTTGCACTAATACAGTACTTCTTTCTCTCGTGCTGTAGAAGAAGTGCTCATGCAAGAAACTTATCTTCTCGAATACATTAGGTAAATAACTATTTCCTTCTGTTTTTAATTTATATTATAGATATATAATAGATACCCATATATCTATAATGTATAGATATAATATACATTATAGATATATGGGCTGATTTCAAGTTGGAGATAATACCGGTAGTATCGCAAATTTTAATACTTTTCCATGACAACAGAAAATCACAACCTCGAATTTGTTTATTTTTCCATGAAAACGAAGATACTACCGGTATTATCTTATACTTGAAATCAGCCCCGTAGGCTAGTTCAAAAGGCTAAAAACCTTGGAATTTATACAGCTACTAAGGCAAAAAAATCTTGACATCTTAATTTTGACAACTGAAATCGTGCAAACCATCTTTTCATGTCAATATTGACGTTATAGTTTTTGTTATTGTAACCAATATTATTTATGGTTGTACATAAATGAAAAATGAAACATAAATTAAAGGTTAATTCATACTTTTTATGTCAGTCAAAATTTTTGGCGCAAATTGTAATTATCGTGGTTGACGTAGTAACATCGAGCGTTTATCTTCTGAAGTATTATTGTCAAATTTTGTTTGTTCTTGCTCTCAAAAATTGCGGCAAATTATATTGTTTTGGACGTTATAAGCCTCAGACGATTTTAAATTTGACGTACCACTTATTGCATTGTTTAGTGCTTTTACATAAAATTGAAAGTAAAATTACCAGACTGTATAGTTTTGTTATAGCTCCTCTCCGAAAATTTAAAAATTTGGATAGTTGGATATTCTATAATTTCTGTTAGTTTTCACCTTTTGTTTGAAAATTTTAGACACATTTTTTTATATATTTAAGAAGCTATGTTTTTGTGTGACTTTACGTTCTATTCTAACTCGCTTACTTTTATAGATTTTTTTTTAACCTTCTCCTTGTCTCCAACTTTGTGACGACAATTATGTTTTGTTTTTTGGTTATAAAACTTTAAATTCCGATTTTTTTTACCCTGTCGGAAACGCAAAAATTATTTACACACACATTTTATTTATAAACCCAACTTTCTAATCTACACATATTGCTACTGTGCAAACTCCACCCTCGGTGTTAAAGCACAAAAAATAGACGGACGTGCAAACGCAAGCGCCATCTACGCATTTAAGTTTTTTTATTAATACTTTCTTTTCTCTATAAATTTTCACGCTTCTAATCCGGTTCTTGAGATTTGTGGTGTCCCCTTAGCATCAGAAACGTGTGAGTTGGATTTTTGGGTAAAAATCGTAAAAATATTTGAAAATTTTACGAGCATTAAATCCTCACAAGTTGTCTCAAAAAAATTTTCAATAGCTATGTGTTGGAATTTTGAGATAACGCCGTTTTATCAGTCGGACAATGAGGTCGCCAAAACTACGCCATTTGGAAAGCGTTCTCTTTTAAACAAAAGATAAAATTATTAACTCTTGATTTTCTTTCTATTGTCTCTTTTAAATTTTTTTACTATTTCTTGCTAGAAATTCTGTTACCAATTCTGAAGCTCAAACTCGACTTTATTTACCGAAGCTATTACTTCTTTTGACTTCTTTACCAGCGGCGGCGTTAAACCCTCCTACAACTTTCTTGCCGGAATTTTTGTTTAGGATTATTGCTCATTTTCATCGAATTATCAAAGATTTGAATCAGACAAAAAGTAGATTATGTGCTCCTGTTGATTTCTGTTCTTGCAGATCTAAATTCCACCAAGTCTCTACGATCTTTTGGCTTTTGTTGTCTACGGAACAACCTTCATCTATCTCGATAGAGTTTTGCAGTTAAATGGATTTTTAAAATAATTATTTGAAACTGAGTAATTTATTATTAAAATAAGTGCTTTAATTTTTTAAATTTTAGTTAGCAAAATCTGTGCGGAAATAACTATTTCTGTTATAGTCAGAATTTATATAAACCGCAACATAATTTGTACTGTAAAAGCAGAAGTGGCGCTCATTTTTAAATTTTTTGTAATATATAATATAATCACTCTGTGAAATCTGTTGAAATTAAAACTATTTCACTTTACCGCTTTTCCTGTGTATTATATACATCAAAGGCGCCTTCCAGTAAGTTCGCGTGTATTCTCGCTTGCACCAGAAGCGTGTCGAACCGTTCGTCAGTCATATTTTTAAAAATGTAATTGGAAATATGTCTGTAAATTTCAGTGAATCACTGTTGGAATTGTCTAGAACAGCCTATTATATTGTAATAGTTTTAGATTAAATAACAATGTTATCAACAATTTTTATTTTAAACACTTATTTACAAAAAAATGTTTACGTGAGATCTTCCAACTTGCAACTGTAAAATTTTTCAGGAACTCAAAATGAAGGTTTTGAAAAGTAGCTGAAATACAATACCAATGAGAACAAAATAGAGAATTTAATCCAGCGGCTTTATTTCGCTTTGAAAAGAGGGAAGAACAAATGGAATTGAAGCAAACCTTTTATCCTTTCATTCTTCTTTTTGCTCGCTAAAATTTGATTTCTATTTCTAAATCTATTTTTAACCTGATTTAATCTGGTAATTTTATAAATATTAAATATTTAGCAAAATTGTGCCTAATTTTAAAACCACAAAATTTAATTTAAAAAAATATTAGTGGCAAGTCTATATTATTAAAAATATTACAAAATTATAGCAAAATCCATTTTTTGTGATTGATAATTGGCCACCCTATATAATATAGAATCGTCCTTGGAGGGCGCGAGTCGGCAATTAGGCCACATGCCGCATGCAAAAAATCCTCTCCGCCCCAATTAAAAAAAATTATTATCAAATATAGCAAAATTTGGCGCACATGTCATTCCTGGAAGGATAATTCTTGGATTGCGCTCATTTGGCACCTGCCAAAAACAATCAGTGGCAGCTGTATAAAATCAGGTAGGTGTATCAAGTATTTCCGCTTCGATTTCCTCCCGTAGAAATTCCTAAAATATTGCTAAAGTCAAGGCTGTTCTCATACACCTCTATGAATCATGAGCTTACTCGAACGAAAGCGAAATTTCGATGTAACCTATACGTGGTGGAAAATATTCCACGACAGGAAAGGAATTAAAATTCCGAGATAAAACCTGTAGTGAGGCACGCAATTCGCGACAGGGGCGGACTGGGGGGAGGAGATTCAAGCTGCACAATGCGGATTTCCGGTCGATGTTCATTCACTGCGGGGTCATGTTCCAGGGTTGGATTCTTTTTTGACGGAATGCAACAAGTGGGACGAGGACAGGGGAGCATATTCGTGTCGATTGTAATTAGCGACCAAAAACTTGGCTAAATTCTACACAGGTAAAACGGTTTTGTTTAATTTAAATAGGCACAAATTGAAGTCTCCACAGGTTCGACATAATTATTATTAAAAAAATTCAAAAATATTGTTTTCGTTAAATATAAGCGATGTAACTTGTACAGGGTTTTCATAAATGATTGTAACAACGTAGGTTGCTGTGGAGATTTTTGATATCCCGAATATTCATTGTAATGTTCTATTTACGCAACGGAACATTGGAAAATGGTTTCCGGAGTTACTCATTTGTCTAATAATAATTATAATAATAGCTAAAGTCTTTGTCTTTAAAAAACAGATTTTTTTTATTATTTCCACAGCCGCCTACGTCCTTACAATCATTTATGAAAGCCCTGTACAATTAAAGAACTAAAAGCGATTATCTAACTAATAAAAACAGTTAAAAGTAATAAACTAATATTATGTACATACATCGAAATCTGATGTATTTTTTATTAATTTAAGAAATACTTGTGTTGTTTTAAACAAATTCAGTAGCTACCTAACAATTTTAGAGCGTTAATTCAACTGTAAATACATATGTAATTGTATAATCTGGAAAAACTTATTTGATTTCAACAAAATAAAACAAATTTTTCTAATATTAAAATATTTTTTTAATGTTAATACAATTCGTAGCAACATAAATTTTAGACATTAACAAATAAAAATCTATAAATTAAACTTTCTTTGCTTTACATTACACATTTTTATGTTTTTAAATTTGAACTTGTTTCTTATATTTCACCTCTAAGATAAATAATTTTTGGTTGTTGCTTTTGTTAGGTAAAATGATAGATATTAAAATATTAAGTGGCATTTTGATTTTTGGGACGAATTCGGTGAGATTATTTATCATTTTGTAATATCTGTTTCATTTTAAACCACTCTTGTAGTGCAAATAAATGTCACTTTATTATTGTTTTTGCGACAAAGTAATGGTTTTAATGTAGATAATTAAATTTTTAATCAAATTAAAATAAATAAATAAAACAGGTAATACAGTAGATATGGTTAACAAACAGTTATCTTCTAGAAAGCTATAACTCTGTTTCTTTCCATATAATTAATAAATTTTTTCGCTCATATAGTAGTTATTTATAAACGCATCTCAGTCTGTAACTAAAATAATTTTAAACTTGTAATGATCATTTTATTGTTTACCAAGCTTAAAAGTTTGAATATTTAAAGTACTCAGTATGTACAAGTCAAAAATAATTATTGCACTACTCTACTAAAAATCAAGTGATTGCGCACTGAGCGAACAATCGAGACCGTCAATTTTACAATTCGTCTTTACCGCACTAGTGCCTACAAAAAGCACAGAGATTTTTCTCGTTCGAAAAAAGGTTTAAAATTAGATTATGGCATCAGGTTTATAATAAAACAATGCACTTTTTTTATTCAGATAAAACAACAGAAATGCATTCACAATATTGCATTTAAAGTTTAAGTTTAAGCAGCGTCATCTGTGAGAAATTGTGTAAAACATTAAAATGTCAAATTGTGACAGTTATTTACATTATCGACATTAACGCACTTGATTTTTTTGACAAATGCAATTTTAAAATTATCGTTTTTCGGTCTTGTGGAAGATCTGTGCAAAAAACAAAATACAAGGGACGTGCGAGAACAGTTTTGCTTTATTCGTGCGAGATTCTTCACTCGTGCGCAAAGCGCACTCTTGTAAAAACTGTCGGCCTTATATGCAAAATATATGTTTCCACATTTATCGTGTAAATAGCTATTAGAAGCAATGCACAGTTATAAATGTTGCTCTAACATAGTATACAAGGTGTTTTTGAAGTATGTAATTCTAAAAAGTTTAACAGATGCTAGCTCTTGTAAAAAAATTTTTTAATATTTTTAAACATTTATTTTTAAAATACACTATGTATGCCAAACATTTAATTATAAACATTTGCATAATCCAAAATATATTTATATTGCAACCACAGTCTGTATGCCTAAAAATTGCAATAGTACATCGTAGCTCGATCAATTATTTTTTTAAAGTTCTATAGATATACATCTATATACCTAAAAAAATGTTGAAAAATTCTAGCTCGTGTCATCAAAGAAATTCTATAAAGTCAGTTCACACATGTTTCAAGACCTCATTAATAAACTTAAATGTTTACATAATTTTATAAACTGTTCTAATAGAAAATATGCAGCAAAGCTTGTAAGAAATAAACTTTGAGGTAGTTTTCTAAGCTCGTTTAAAAAGAAAATTTTTTTACCTTTTTCTTTTTTTTTTGCTTTTTTAATATACCGTTTTTAATGACTTTGCATTGTTTGTAAACTAAGTTAGGACTACCTGTATTAGAGTGTGCCAAAAAATCAACCATTTTTTTTTAACTTCCCACACTGAAATATTGGTTTTTTGGCACTTTTAAAAAATGCTTTTTTAAGATGAGCTCTTAATTTTAATAGGAAAGACTTCCTCATCGCAGTTTTCCATTTTTTTTACTTCCATGTGGCAAAATCCATATCTCGTCACTACTTGATCGTACAAAAAAAGTTTATTTACATTTTTTGTAGGAAATTAAACTCTCTAAAAAAGGTATCTTACAATTTTTTTATAGCTCTTACCGTCTAGAAGATATCAGAGGTCAAAATTTGAAGAATTTAGCAAAAATTTCTTTTTCACTTCTAAATTTTATAACTCGTAGATAAATAAACATTATAAAATGCGCAACATACGGTTTTGTAGGAAATTAAACGCTCTACAAAAAAATTGTTTGTGGTTAATCGATTACTTCAACCATTTAAAAAAAATTGGGGATTTAGTATCAAATTTTATATATATATAATAGTTAGAATAATCAATTAACTACAAGAGACCTTTTTTATAGAGAGTTTAATTTTATACAAGATTATATGTTGTGCATTTTATAATATTTGTTTATCTTTAAGTTATAAAATTTAGAAGTTGAAAACGAATTTTTGTTAAATTCTTTATTTAAACTTTGACCTCCGATATCTTCTAAATGGTAAGAGATGTAAAAAAATTGTAAGATAATTTTTTGTAGAACGTTTAATTTCTTACAAAACATGTAAATACAAATTTCCTGTACAATTAAGCAATAACGAGATATGGATTTTACCATATGAAAATGAAAAAAAAAAAAAATAGAAAAACTGCGATGAGAAAGTTTTTCCTGTTAAAATAAAGAACTCATCTTAAAAAAGCATTTTTTAAAGGTGCCTAGGAATCAATTTTCCAGTGTCGAAAGTTAAAAAAAAATAATCGATTCTTTTGGCCCACTCTAACCTGTATATACCTACTTACTTAGATAAAAATTAATAATTTAAGTCGAATTAAGTCCAGCAATTTTTTTAATAAAATTGTAGACATATTTCATAAAAAAATAGCACAAGATTTTTTTTATATAATGGCGTCAGAAGTGATTTCAATCTAAATGAATTGTGAAAATGATAGTGTATTATATATCAAGAAAGAGAAATGTACAATTTCTCCACAGCCAGAGGGCAAGACCTCTTATTTTTTCTTATACAATTTTAAAATAACGATAAAATTAAACCGTAATTTGCAACTTTGTATTATGTATTGCCTACATATATAATAATAATAATAATAATAATAATAATAAAGTTTATTGCACATTAAAACAAAAATGTACAAAAGGTTAAATGGCAGACACAAATCTGATTTTATAATTTAACCTAGAGAAATAGTTAAAACATAATAAAATACTAATAAATATACTTACAATAAACATAACACAAAATAATACAACAGATTAAAATTTGCTAAGATCAATTGCAGAAAGTTTTTGCGACAAAATTAGTTTTTTACATTTTTTTTTTAAATATACGGAAGTGTCAACTGTTAAAAGATCAGAGCAGTTACTTAATATATATGGTACAATATATGAAAAAGACGTCTGAAATAAAGTAGTCTTGTGTGCTGGAAAGTGAAAATGCTTTTCAACAAATCGTAAATTTCTAAAGTGTGTTTCACAGCGTTTGATTAATTTAACATACAAATAATCAGGAATTTTTAACTTTAGTAATTTGAAACAAAAACATAAATAATGAACGAAGCGTTGCTCATTCAATTTAAGCAATCCTAAAGATCTTAGGTAGGGAGTAACATGTGCAAAGTGAGGTATACTAATCACAAATCGTAAACAGTAGTTTTGAATTTTTTGAAGTTTTTGTTTATTAATTTCAGTTAGGCGCGGGCCATAAACAATATCACAGTAATGCAGATTGGATAAAACTAGTGAGTTAATTAAAATTAGTTTAGTCTTTTGATTTAAAAACTCTTTAAACTGTGTAAGTTGCTTAAATTTAAAATAACAATGTTTAGATAACTGGGAAACATGATTAGTAAAATTGAGTTGTGAATCCATAGTAATACCAAGATTTTTGACTGTACTTTGGGAAGGAATTTCTACATTATTAATTCGAACGGTGTGTTTTAGATTTTCTGCTTTATTCGTTGTTCCAAAAAGTATGTTCTTACATTTAGTTGCATTTAAATATAGTGAATTACATTGGGTCCAATTATATATTTCATTAAGGTCACTGTTAATTATATTTTCAATATTTCGTATTTCTAGAGGGTTAAAGCTTAGGTAGAGTTGAATATCATCTGCAAATAGATGTATTTTGCAAAATTTAGTTGCGTACTGAATATCTGAAATAAAAATAGAAAAAAGAAGTGGGCCTAACACCGATCCTTGAGGAACTCCTGTTAAAACATCTTTAATATCTGATAAACCTAAAGTTGTTCGGCATGTCTGCTTACGATTGTGTAGATAACTATTAAACCACTTGAATTTATCATTATAAATTCCATAGTACTCTAATTTTTTTAGTAAACAATTTATGTCAATTGAATCAAAAGCTTTACTTAAGTCTAACAGAGTTAAAGATGTTATTTTTCCTTTGTCCATATTTGATAAAATTTCATCGGTCACCGATAAAAGGGCAGTTGATGTACTGTGTCCCATACGAAATCCAGATTGTACTGATGGTAAAATATTAAAAGAACATACGTAATCGTTCAGTTGGTTATAAATTATTGACTCTGCAATTAACATAGAAGCTGGTTGAATACTTATGGGTCTTAGATCATTGAGACAAGTAAGAACAGATTTTTTTGGTATTGGTGTGACACAAGAAGTTTTCCAGCTATCAGGAACATATCCCTGCTCAAAACTAGTATTAATTAGGTGAGTTAATGGTGCAGCAACAAAAGGCAAAGAAAGCTGCAGCATGCGACCTGATATACCGTCATAACCGATTGTTGATGGTTTTATTTTTAAAATCATTTTTTTAATTGACGTTACGTCTACAGGTAAGTATTGAAATTTGTTGCCAGATGGAAAATTTGAGCGCTCAAGGTACTTACGAAAAACTGGTGAAGATGACGTTTGAGGAATAGACTCTATAAAATAATTATTAATTTGGTTGGGATCAGAAAACTCAGAAGAGATTTCACAGTTACTATTAGATTTAATTATATTTGATTTTTTTAAGTTTTTCCAAAACTGTTTCGGATTCTTGCTAAAATTGTTTTTAAAGTTAAATTCATAATACACTCGTTTTTCCTGCCTAAGAGCTAAATTGTAGTAATTTCTGACTTGACAATAGTATGATTTGTGATTGTCAGCTCTAGATACACAATAACGACGCCATGCATTCTTTTTTAACTTTTTCAGAAGTTTCAGATTATCAGTAAACCACGGTTCACGTTTATTTGTAGAAATTCCTTCGACAATAGTTAACGGGGCATGTTTGTCAAAAAGTTCGAGTAAACAATTATTTAAATAATTTACCTTATCATCAATGTTACTAATCATATAGATGAAGTTCCAGTCAACATTTTGTGCATCTGCATTGAATAAGTTTGAATCAAAGTGTTTAAATGTGCGTATAATTTTTTTTGTTCGTACAGGAATGTTTTTACTAAAGTCAATTACAGAATGTATCCAATTATGATCAGAGAGGGAATACTCAGAAACCCAAGATTCTAACTAATTCTAATTCCAAGATTCTAATTCCAATATTTTAACGACGGGAGCAAATATCTCTAGCAAAGTGAGCAAAGTACGTCTTTCTCTGTTTTTCCAGCTAATGTTTAAACCAGCTAAGCACTCATTATAGGTAGAGTCCGTACACTTTCAGAACAGCACACCAATAAAAGTGTGCAGATGACAAAATAGTGTCGGGCCAATCCCATTTGCAAATTGAAGAGGAGGAAGCCAAGCGGCACGTGGTCAGCGGCGTTCGTCATTCTTGGTCATTCTGTTTAGTGTCGTTTGCTGACAGATTTTGATGACCCAACATGCTGTTCTGAAAGTGTACGGACTCTACTTTTTTTCTTCAAACTGGAAAACATTTTTTTTGGGGACTGAAAGTCTAATTCCTTTTAAAATTTTGTCTTATTTCTGCCCGTTCTTTAATAAATATTGTTATTATTATTTTAACAAAAAAATAATTTTTATTTGTTATACTTTGTTGTCTTACCAAGAAAAGAATAACATAGACCTATAAAACTAATTATATAAAATATACACATATATAAGCTCATATCTATATAGCTAGTATTTGCGTATTTTAAAAAGCGAGTACAAAGAAGAAGCGACAACACTGTCGAGTCAAGAACAATTACATTTCAAAAAAACACTGTAAAAAAATCGACAAAATAACCAAACTTAAATTAAACCAAAAACTAAAGAAATAACATATTTCGTGGATTTGGCAAAATAGATTATTGTTATAATAATTAGGGTTAGTTAAAGTTGCAAGAAGGAGATTTATTCTTTAGATTTTTAAATTTTAGATTGACGTTATATATAAATCATTTTTTACAATTGCTTAATTTTATTTAGCTATATTATTTGATAAAGTAATAAAATGATATTATTAAATTATTATTAATTAACATTCTTGTGAATGTCTTTATGAAACAGTTAAGATTGTTAGTCATAACTTCATCCCACGTAAATTTTACTACACAACGATGCTACTAAACGTCATATTATGTCATGCCTAAAACAAGGATACTAGAATTCTCAAAAAATTAATTAAGATTATTTTGATCGGAAATGAATTTAACAGTTTAAATTGTGACTTCATAGATGAGCAATGATATATACTAATAACAATGATGTATACTATTCAGGAAATACTTTGCTGCTGAAAGAAAGCTTCTAATTTTTTAATAAAAAAAATCTAAAAACTGATAACATTTGTAACGTCAGTTTTTGAAAGTATTTTCTCAATAAAAAATTTAGTTTTGGTAAAATGCTTAAAATGTCTTGGACAAGTTTACAAAACAACTCAGTTTTTTAGGATCAAATTGGAATGCGAATTGTATTAATTTGATAAAAAATAATAGATTCATTTGTATAAAAATTTCATAAAACATTTAAAATATGTTTAGCTATAGCTATCAAATTAGGGTGGGATTTATATTTATTAAATGTACATAACAAAATATTTTCTAAAATTACAAAACAGTTTTTACTCTATGCGTACTGTCTCAAAGGTCTCTCAACAATTAAAATAATTCCGTGTTGTGGTTATAAATCAAACCACTGTTTTGTTCCACCAATAATAATTAGAGTGAACGCATTCTCGGCGATATATTTTCAAATAAAATTAGCCGCAAGGGCATAATTAGGTCGAGGTGTCTCTTAGGGCGCAACCTCATTTACACCTTACTTATAATTACGTGTAAAACCCCACGAGAGCCCTTTTGGACCTTGGTCACTTTATAGACAACCCTATCTGTATTCCTAGCTTTCTAAATCATCCGATTCAAACTCCATCCCTTAATTAGAAAAAAATCATCGGGCCACGTGTTTGCATTTCTCACGGTTTCTTCAATTTCAGTTCCGGTGCTCCCCAATTCCCATGATATTAAAAAATCGGGTCAATTTCACCCTAAACACCTCAATTTCTTAATATGCGGATTTATAAGTTAAGTGTGGGGCTTTGAGGCCGAATTTTTTGGTCTTTTGGTCGCTTTTTTGTGTTCTTTTTAGCGGTGCACGCTTCCATTCATACTGCCCTAAGTTCATTTACATAATGGGTCCGAGGGATGCGGTTTTTATGTCCTTGACCATCTTCGAGTCTATTTGATCGGGACGCAGCTGCAATTATTACACCATTTATTTGTTATAACGGATTTTATGTCTTTTAGTTCTCCCAATATGCGCATATTTTTTCGATTTTTTTTAAGACATAACTCACCGCTCACCTTGAGTCAACAAAGAAACTGTTTCTTTTTCAAAATTTTAAGAAAAAAAACAACGAGACGAAGATCAAAAGTCACGCCGACCAAACAAACATTTCCTGATTTAATTAATTATCGGCGGCCTTGACAATAGCACAAAGACGATGGCTATAGGCGGCTTTCAATCGAAACGCATCTATAAAATAAGCTATGAATTGGTCCAACTTTTACAATGTTTCAAAGAAAATTAATTAATTACGTTGCGTTACGTGTAAATCGAGCTTTACGTAACAAGGAACTACTTCCAGAAAATAGTTATCGCAATTCTTGATACTTATCATAAACAGAACGCAAAGTGTAAAAATCTACTTTAAAATATTTGAAGTAAATTAACTTAACTTCAATATTACCTAATTTAACGAAGTTAATAATTTGAAGTGTTTACAAACAATTTAATTAACTTAAATTAACAATTAGCTTAAGCCTTTTTTACAATTACATAAATTGACCTATTAAAAACTTAAGAAAATTTGGCTAGTGTGACTAAAATTCAAAATCTGGCTAAGAGAATCCTTATTACCTTGCTTGTGTTTATTACTTGAGCTGAAAAAATTACAAACGTCTCTAAATAAACGAAATGATTTTTATTTGGATAAGACCGTCGAGAACATTTTTTTCCAAATTTTTTAATTTGAATATTTTAGATAGGCAGAGATCAATTGTTTGAAGATTTATTCTTTTAGTCACAGTGGTCAAATTTTCTCAAGTTTTTAAGTCAATTTATGTAATTTTTGTGATGGTTGAGTATACTTTAGTAATTTACACCATCATAATTTCTCTAACTTTGGACCAATGCTAACTAAAATGTTTAGGAGATATAAAATAAATCGAATAAAAGTTAACCTGTTATCAATAATATCAACCAACAAAATGTACATAATGAAATAGATAAATCAATTACATATGTAACTCAATAATAAAATGCTAATGACATTTGGTTAAAACATTTAACTGGTTTATTGCAAGAAAGTCTGGATAAAACTTTCCTAAACTGTTTTCACAAATAAAGTTTAAATATATTTTCAAATAACAAATTACACAAACAATAAATAAATCAACTGCATTAATATAAACATTTTTTACTTCAATGTGGAGGAAACATGCATAATTAATTTATTAAAATTTACAAAAATTAAAATGTAGAACGCTATGATATTTGTAAATAGATGTGGCTAAAAATATATAAAGCAAACTCATTTATTTCGAAAAATTAATAAAATATGGCGCAAAAAATTGGAAAAATATTAAGAACAAGACTATAAATTTATTGCAGAATGTTTTACAGTTATTGATCTAATAAAACCATTTAGAACTGGTAGCAAAATTATTTGATAGAAAAAATCTTGACAAAAAAGTTCGTTGGAATAGCACCAATATTTAATTTTGTATTATTATTTTATTTAATTATCTGTATAATTTCTTTTACTATATTTCATTTTACTTCAATTTAATTTTCTCTTTCAAAGTTGTCTTAATAAACGTGGGAGTAGAAAAAGCGAATAATACTAATAATGTATTTTTATAAAATCAAAAGCCACAATTAAAAAAATAATAAAAACTATTGGAAACTGTAGTAGAAAGAATACTTGGTAGAAAAAGCTTTGACACGAGAAATTGATTACCCTATATTTCTGGCTCAAAGGTTTGTTTTGATAATCACTTACATTTACCACCTATACCCAAATTATTTTTCAAAGATTTGTTGAGATGGTATGTGGGTACTATTTTTCTTTTCATTTCAACTCTCTTTCTTTCAAAAGTTTATTAATAAAAGCGTTAGTGAAAAGCTTCTGAGTTTAAAAGTAATGTAGAGGCCACTTTTACTCTATTATCTTGTTCTCTCTAACACAGAATATGCTAATTTCAATATTCAATAGACAAGAAAAATTGCAAAACAATATCATTTTCAAATCAAATAATTTGGGTTAAAAATTTTATAAAATATTATATCCAAATTTGAGTGTTAAAATTGTGATTTAAGCTAAATGAGACAATTCTAGACTATGCCTCTACATTAAAAAAACATTCGAAATTTGTTGTAACGGGGAAGTGGACAAGGCAGAAAAAAAAACTATTATAAATTGAAAAAGAATCAATAGATGATTCGAAACGTTGGCCTTATAAAATAGTTTTTTTTCTGCCTTGTCCACTTCCCCGTTACAACAAATTTCGAATGTAAAAAGAATGGACGTAATTCACTAAAATAATTAAAAAAACATTTTAACAATTTATAAACAAAATAATAATTTAAAATTAGATCTCGAGAATAAATCTGCTGCTGACTAGAGTCGCCAACTTACAACCTTTAAGTCAAACAAGTTTTAATTTCGGAAAAAAATTTATTATCTCTTATTTTCAATTACTCTATATTTTTTCAAAATATATTTTTATTTTTAAACCATCTTAAACAATTTTGTGAATGAGCTGCAAAAAGTTTTAGCTATGCTTTTTCTATAAGAAATTGAAACAGCAACTAAATTGCAAATCATTAGTCATTAAGTAAATCATTAGTAAAACCGAAAAAGAACTGATGCCAACAGATGTTTGTTTTTGTTTTACTAGTACGAGATTAGAGACGTTATAAATTGTGATAATGCTACTAGCTCAAGTAAAAGATCTTGGTTACAAAGATTTACAATTTAATAGTCTGATTTTAAGTTGAGATAATGCCGGTAGTATCCTCATTTCTATGGAAAACTAAAAATTAAAAATAAAAAATTTACAATTTTTAACATTTTTATTACTGTTTACGCTATTGTAAAGAACGAGTAAAAAATTTTGGACATCAGAATGCCAACAAAAAAAAACAAATATTTTTTTTTACTTTCTTAAATACTTTTAAGAGATCTTCAGCAGCTAGAACAATTTTGAGCTAATTAAACATAAATAGAAAAAAATAACTGAGTTGTCAAAGAGTTGTCAATATCCTCAATCAATTTGTTGTCAAAACGTCAATTTGACGTCCATAATTGTATTCTTGTGACCATTTGTGTGGAAATAGTAAATTAACATTTATACTACAAATGATAAAAATCTGCATTGTCCCATCTGGACTGATACCAAAATTAAAACTTAAAAATCAATTATTTTAAAACGTACAACAAAATAGTATATTAAAGAACACATTCTGCTTTGCGCGTTTTACATAATTTTTAAGTAAAAAAAAATTATTAATTAAACTTTAAAGTCTCTTGCGTGAGTACGAGATAGTTGGTAATAAATGTCATAAAAGTGTCAAATGTTTTTTGAAGTGTTTTCAAGTTTGTTCGAAATTCTGTACTTACAAATTTTCTTTTACTTCCCGTATCGGTTATTGATTGAATACTCCAATTGCCCAATTGGCATAAACACAGTAAGAAAAATCTCCAAAATCATTGTAAAATTATTCTTAAATTACCAAACTAATTGCGATTTTCAGTGATTGCTCTCATTGTTATTTTAGGCCAAGCAGAGCTATTTACTCATACAGCAAATAACTTGCAAATTATCAAACGCTATGGGGGTTGTAAATCGTAAAAATAGTGTCTGAAAGCTATTTCATTTTAAAACCGTTCTAACCTCACAAAAATTTAAAGTTACTTCATTGTAACCGCCGTTTGTCCACCTGATTTTCAAATTTTTTATAGGTTAATTGCGACACACACACAAAAACACCTTGGTGATAAATACTGATCATCAAGTGCAACAAAATTTACTCGAATAAAATTATTATAATCTCAACGCTGAAACGTGACAAATGACGTTTCATTCTAGCGAAAGCGTGTTACCCACCCAAAAAATTAAATTGCACTAATATCGTGTGTTTAAAAAAAAAAACTCTAGAGTGCTTTGAAACTAAAAAACAATTGTTTTGTATGTCTGTAATTAATCTTTACACACTTGTCAAACTGACAGATCTCGTAACCTCTTGTCGACAATTAAAACAAAAATACATTCTTATAATAATATTCATTTATTACCTACAAAAACTGTTGAAAATGTCTTCCTTGATGCTGAACACATAAAGCATATCGTCTTCGAACATTATTTGTCACATTATTCAGTTCAACCAAATTTTCATTAATTTCATCAAGTTGTTGTATGGGGTCACTAACGACATACGTAACAATGTCATGGCTTGCTACGAGTTTTTTTTTAACGAACACACATTACTTTACGCACGCAATTTACGAGCTGAATTGGCTAATACGACACCGAAATCGGTTTCTGTTACAGACGCAAAGTAAAAAAAAAATATTAGCATAGAGCAACTACGAGTTTTTCAGATCAAAATAAAACGACTTAATATAATTATCTTGACAACAAATTGCACCGTTTAGAAGTTCGAGCGCACCAAAGTAAAAGGTATCTACGTTTTAGCAAATTTTTGCATTTTTATATAAACTTGATTGGCATATTTATTTTTGATGCAAAAATTAGAGATTTATGAGGAAAAAATTAGATAATTACTAAAAATTTAAAACGAAGGTAGCGTAATCAGAAATTGAGATAATGTAGCAAAATATCGATATTTTTATAAACGTTTTATAAATTTTTATAATAATCGGTTGAGCAATTTTTGAGAAATACCAAAAAACATTTGTTACCCAACAAACAAGATGTTTATTATTTGTGGTGCTGTATTTCAGGTTAAAATTCTGCTACATAATTTTGAATCTCCTTGTATAAGGAATAATTTAGGAATTCTTCATAAATAAATATTATCATTGTTTAAAATTTAACGTAAGAAAAGTGGAACTCACAAAAATAGAGACAGCTTACGTCAAAGTTTTTAAAATCTAATTAAAACTATATTTAGTAGACGTAACGTAAGAAACTTAATTACATAACAAAGTTTGTCAGCAAAGTAAGTTTATCTTTCAGTTCCTGACTTTCAGGTGGTTTCCATAAATAAAGTAACAAAAATTCCTTTTATTTTTTGACACTTGAAGCAAACCGCTGTTCTAATCACCGACAATCGCCCCACCGTACAATTACCGTAAAAAATCCACCTTTTCCCACAAGCGAGTCCAGTCCCCGCAGATCATTAATATAAATTGACACCGGACCATTAGAGCAATTGTGTCTCAAATGCTCTCGTAACGGCAAAAAGTCCCAAAATATCGTTACACGGCGATTAATCAACGCTGTGCGTCGATCCAGCCTCATGTTATTTTTCGAGCCGTTGTATAATTTAATAGAGCAACAGGTTTCTTGTGGCGCTTGTGACGTCACACGGGGGGTGTGAGAGGGTGGCAAGGTGTGGAAGAGGCGCATCTAGCAACTGCACAAAACCAGCTTTTCGAATCAGAGATTTACAAACTGTACTATTCATCTGGAAAACGTCCCAGAGAAAATCAACTTTCCCGGTGCCAGATCCGCAACCAATCGCGGATTTCCTCGCCCGAATCGCGCCCGGCTCTGCCCAAAACCCTGGCTACTGGATCGCGGAGAAAAACGGGAAGAAAACGTGCCAGGCGGTGGGTTTTTCGGCCGGTTTTTACAGGATGAGTAGTACATGCTACCCTCAATCCGTGACCTTGAAGCAAGATGCTCTTCGGGGTTGCAAGCCGAGAGCATGAAAGAAAGAGGACAAACAAACCACAATATGAAAGAGAAAGATGACGGGACGATTTTGGAATTTTTCACGGTATACGTTGTTATAAAGAATTTCAGCTTTGTTATTATTTTATTCGGTAGATTTGGGGAGAAATTTTCGATTTTGTGGAGAGGAAATTTTGAAAAACGGTAGTTGGAGGAAGAGTTGCTTTAAGTTGGTAATTATTGACCTAATCTTTTAGTCGAGGCTTGTTAGCATAAGCTACTCGTTTTTTATGCCAACATTGGCCGATCGGAACCACAAAGGTGGCGAGGAATCTAAAAAAGAAACAAACGAAATAAAAACCAACTTAGAAAAATTATAAATAAAGTTAGATAAGATCTTGATTTCCAATATCAAATACAGGGTGTGTCTTTAGTTGGGCTTTGAATACTACCATCAGTGTTTTTCTTAATTTAGAATACTTTGACACTTAAAATAAGTCTGTGATAAAAACCTATCCAACTTAAATTTTTTGCAAATGTAATATAATTTTTTAAAAATATTTAAAAATTTTGTCACTATTGTCTACGTCATTAAATTTGACATACTACAAAATTATGTTGTTGTCAAATACATTAGGCTACTATTTAATAATATTAATTACCGACGAGGTCGTAGGCCGACTAATATAAAAGCACGAATGTTTTAATAGTATCGTGTGCTTTTTTTAAAAAAAACTCTAGAGTGCTTTAAAACTAAAAAACAATTGTTGTGTATGTCTGTCATTAATCTTTACACACTTGTCAAACTGACAGATCTCATAACCTCACTTGTCGATAATTAAAACAAAAATACATTTTTATAAAAAAATTCATTTATTACCTACAAAAACTGTTGAAAATGTCTTCCTTGATGCTGAACACATAAAGCATATCGTCTTTGAACATTATTTATCACATTATTCAGTTCAACCAAATTTTCATTGATTTCATCAAGTTGTTGTATGGGGTCACGTACGACATACGTAACAATGTCATGGCTTGCTACGAGTTTTTTTTTTAACGAACACACATTATATTAACTTATGGTAAAATACATTTTTTTTATCGACTGCAAATATTGATAAAGATATAAATGACATTCCTTACCTTAGTTTATTTAACAACTTAAAACAATTTTTTTTTATTTTAAATGATAGCAGCAATACTGCAATTATACATTGATATAACAATCTGACAGTTTTGAAAAAACAACGACACAATTTTTCGTTAGTTTTGCTGCACTTTAAGAGAGGAAAATCAAGAGTGCTAGCTTATTTCGAAAGTTACCAATTCAACAAGCCCGGAAAAGCATTCGAATTCTTAACTAATTTTTATGGTCGAAGTAAATTTAATTAAACAATAAGATAAAATTGTACAATACGATTATAGAACCAATATTAACATATGGTTCAGAATGTTGGCAGCTTCCAGAAAAAGAGAAAAAAAAGAATTGAAACGATAAAAATGGACTACCAAAGAAGATCATGCAAAATATCAAGAACACATTAAAAATGAAGAAATTAGACGACACAGAGGAAGGGTGTACACTACTATAGATCATATAGAAGAACCACAATTAGTATGGTGTGACCGATGGCCAAAAAGACTGATAAAATTCACGCTCCCAAACCGAAGAAGAAAAGGTAGACCCATGATATCTTGGATACGAGAAATTAAAAGAAATCTAAACGATTGAGCTATAAATGAAGAAGATGCAACAGACAGAGAAAAATGGCGAACAAAATGTGTGATGAGGTGAAGCCTTTAGGAATCTTATTTAAAAAAAGTTAATTCAATAAAAACTTTTTTGTACTACTTTACTAAAAATCAAGTGCCTGCAAAGAGCACAGGAATTTTTCTTATTTAAAAAACGGTTTAAAATTAGATTATTGTATCAGAGCCCAAATTTATAATAAAACAATGCACTTTACCACTTTAATTTAGATAAAACAACAGAAATGCATTCACAATATTGCATTTAAAGTTTAAGTTTAAGCAGCGTCATCAATGAGAAATTGTGTAAGTCATTAAAATGTCAAATATAAAATAAATAAACAGTTAGTTACCTACATTATCGAGATGAACGCACTTGACTTTTCGACAAATTAAAGATAAATTTTAAAAACATCAATTTTTGGACTTGTAGAGAATTCGTGCAAAAAATAATATACAAATAACGTGTGGGAACAGTTTTGCTTTATTCGTGCGACATTTTTCACTCGTGCGCAAAGCGCACTTGTAAAAAACAGTCGCACTTACATGCAGAATATATGTTCCTGCATTTATCGTGGAAATTACTATTAAATTAGACGTATTATTCAATGTTTCGTACAGTAATGTTTATAAAAGAAAACAGATGTAAGTAAGTAAATTTATTTAACTGATTACGCTTTAACTGTAGAAACTCTGTAGTTCAACACTGTAGTTCAACACAAAAACTGTAGAAACCCCAGATCTCAAAAGTCAAAAATTTTGCCTAATGAAGTTTGTTCTTCTCATTTTTTTTTTTTATAATGTTTCTATAGAAAGTTGCATGTAACTTGTAAAAAGATTTTACCTTCTCTAGAAGCCTTCTGAATTAGAGGTATAAAAAAAGAAAGACATCATCTTTTAGCATTTTAAACTCAATTCATGAAATAAGTTCGTCGTAAGAAGCCGAAAAAAAAGAAAACGTCTACGTAAAAAAAGTTATTAGAAGACGGTGATGAGAAACACATGTTATCTTGATTTCATCCCAATGTATCTCAGGACGAGGACCAAAAATTTAGATGACATAGTGTTTATTTTGCTTTTTGAAAATTAACGTTTCTAATCAATAATTTAATCATATTTTGAAATAACAAATGACATAAAAAAAAATTGAAACAGTTCTTTGGATAAAGAAGTTTTTTAAAAACTTTTTTGTATTTTGTTACAATTTATTTAAATAAATAAAATAACATAAATACCTCAAGTTTCATATGACCTCTACGCTTTGCTTTTCGTTTATGTTTTTTTTTTAACTTTAGCTCTAGGTGTATTAAAATATTACTCTCCTAGGCTATAATATACTATTTACTATCCCAATTGCAGTATTTTTATTTAAAAAAGTTGATATTATTCTTCCTTCACAATCGAGAAAAAGCAATCATTTGTTTTTTTTTGACATTTTTATCAAAATGATTTGTTAAATTTGTAAATTCTCTTGAATAAAATAGTATCCAAATCTTGCATAAAGTTTTTCCTGTAATTCAGTTTTACACCTATCAACACGTAGCGCACTTCTTCGTTGTAAAATGTACAGAGTGCCCAAAAAAATTGCTGATATGTTGCACAATTTCCCCCATTTTAGTTTACTAAATACAATTTGATTTAAACATGTTTGCATTTTTTTAATTAGGACTCTTTAAGTATTTTTGCAACAGTTATTCTGCATTTCCTAGCTTTTTCCTCTTCATTTTTTTTAAAAAAGTGGTTGACAAAGTAACTTTTTAAATTGTAACTATCAGCCATTTTAATTAAAATTTCTATTAATACAAAGATTTATATCAAAACAAAGATTTTCCATATTTTTTGGACCTTAATTAAAAGCGTATCAACAATTTGAAACCCTTTTTAAAGACACTCTGTATATTAATAATTCCTCGTTGACATTTAACATTTGGTAATTTGTAAAAATGCTATAATATGGCGTTTTTGAGAAAGTAGAATTGATTTGCTTTAAATATTTTTAGTTTTAAGTAGGTTGTCCTGTATACAAAATCTCAATTGAAGTTCAAGAAGCACTTTTTTTTTGAATAAATCTATATCTTTTAGTTTACAAAATGTAAAGCATAAAAAATAACTTATTGGTTGCAACTCCATTTCTTTTAGTTTACTAAATTCATTTTGTTGTTTGCATTTTTTAATTACGACTCTTGAACAATTGTAAGTATATTTACAACAGTTACCTAGCATTTTTTTGCTTTTTTCTTTTAATTTTGCTTAAAAAAGCCGTTGACAATATAACTTTTTAAATTGTTAATATCAGCCATTTTTATTAAAATTTCTATTATTAGAAATGTCGTCATTAAGTAATTATCAAAACAAAGATTTTTCCCGTGTTCCTTAGACTTCAACTGACAGCGTATCACCAATTTGAAACTTTTTTTTGAGACACTCTGTATATTAATATTTCCGACTCGTTGATATTAATAACATCTGTTAATTTGTAAAAATGCTATTATATGGCGTTTTGGGAGAGTAGAATTGGCCAGTTTTAAATATTCTTAGCATCCTAGCTACAAATAAATCGTCCTATATACAGCAGGTCCTAAAACAGGCATGATAAATTAGTGATACCCTGTTAATTGAAGTCCAAAGAGCACGATTTTTATCATTTTCAGTTTTCAATATATAAGACCTCAAAGATTTAATTTTTATCTGAAGTAAATGTTGTCTAAAAGATCTTTGCGTTTTGCTTAACTAAGACTATTGAATAATAATTATAACTCTATTTATAACAGTTATATAAAAAAATACTAAAAAACATAACTTTTTAAACTGTAAACAGCTATTTTCATTAAGATTTCTAGTATTTCAATTTTTTTGTGTTTCTTGGATTCCAATTAATACGTCAGTTTTGGAACTTCTGGTGTATTTCTCATTGTATTTTATAAAATTGTACAATAAATAAGCTACATTATTGTCTTCTTTTCTTTTTAATACTATTGTCAAAAATTAAAAAAAAATTGAATGACGTCATAACTTCTTAAGTTCTCATTGGTTGTAATAGGGAGATGTGTGCGTTATTTGGCTCACCATCTCAGTCTTTCATGCTTTCAAGCCCTTTCTCTTTTTTTTTAGTTTATTTAGTATTTATAATTGTTATTAAGCAAGATATAATGTCAGATCGCCGTGTGAAACAAAATATTGGCACAACTTGTGTGTTGTGTCTGATTTTACAGAACGTTAACTATGTTTTGAAAAAAGCTGAATTCTTGCCGACTGCCAATTGTATTTATCTAAAAATGGTTCTAAAATAAACAATCAATTATAAATGTGGGTTGCGTTCTGATCTGGCCGGCTGTGAAACCCGCGCTTCGTTTCATGGGAACTCGCTCTTCCTATTAATCTCTCATAGAGGCTCAGTGAAGAGTAAGACCAGGTCTCTCCACCCCACCTGGTTTCATCAATACCTTAATTTTATCTCGTGTCACTTAATTAAATCTCCCACAAAAATAATTCGTGACAAATCCACTAAAATCCAGTGACTCTGAGAACTCCATGTCGGGCAGTCTGTGTACGCACCTGGAAGCCTGGATGTGTTGACAATACTTCTTATTCGAGTCATCTCCGTCTAGCATCTCTTCATCTCCCTCCGTTCCTTTACAACCGGGATAATGCGTTTTGATTTGTGTCCTCCGATGACGCTATTGTGTATATTTGTTTATGTCATTCTTTGTTCAGACCAAGGCTTTCTCTCTTCTTAATTGCTTTTTTTTCCAAGCGAGATCATATTTTTGATTCAAACGAAAAAAATACCTTGCACCCCTCGCGGAAGTGCAGATACTTGCAGAACGATTCCGGTAAAATAGGGTGAAGGAAGACACTCGAATCACACAAGGGTTGAACGTGGGAACTGCAAGGGTAAACATCAGCAGCTGCACCACGATCTGGAGAAAACAATTTTTTTCTCTTTGATCAGAAATTGAAAATCAAATTTGGTGATTTTGAGGTTTTTTTTCTGTTCGATGCAATTAAAAGCGTAGGCAGTGCATTGTTCCCAGGAGGTTAGACCGTGCGCCACCTGTTTCACCTCATTACCTGACTTCCGGTGATAAATCAGGCCAGGGGTGGATCTAAAGCTTCGATTCTTTGATTTTGATTGCGGTGTAATACACAAACTAAAATTTTCAGACGTGACTTAGGGTCAATATTCCAGAATATTGCCACCATAAAGTCATAAAAATTGTTGATTTTTACAAGCTTTGAAAACTTGCCGATGTCTATGGGGGGCTAATAAGGGTTGATTATCCTCGAACAGACAGAGCTTACTTGAAATCAAGCTGTGGTTGATAAAACTCAGAGAAGAAGAACTTTCACACAATTCCCAGAATTTGGATTAAATAAAATCTTCATCAATTTTCATCAACATTCTTTCCTTTTCTATT
This sequence comes from Tribolium confusum, assembly GCA_029207805.1. NCBI lineage: Eukaryota > Metazoa > Arthropoda > Insecta > Coleoptera > Tenebrionidae > Tribolium > Tribolium confusum. The sequence goes on from JALGAY010000004.1 coordinate 9,288,061, forward strand.
TAACTAACAAATTGTCTAAATATCGCACTTGTGTAAAAGCTTTCTCTCTATTATCAGACACTGATAAGAAGCTTCCAATAATCCAAAAACATTTGTTTGCCAACAAGTGCAATAAAGGCGAGTGTCATAAAACAACTGGCGACCAGACTTTCCAGTAATCGTCACAGAGAGGGTGCAATAAAGGTAAAAGCCGGCTTAACTTCAAAGTCCCAACTTGCAAATTCCATCGAGGGGCTAATATTTTTATGATTATTACCTCCCCTCTAAAATTGAGTTATTCTAAACCGCCCCAGGTTTTTCCATCCTCCTACATCCCTTCAATTTCACAAAATTTCGATATTACTTCTTGGGGGCGGCAGTCCCCGGTCAGGTGGTGCAGGTGCACTTCCGTTGCCGTTTCCCACCCCTTCTTGTGTGGCACATCTCGATATTGCAAGTCACGGCTCTGGCAGATGTTCGCTTGTTTGTCGACTTGAAACAACTGCATCCCTCGAAAGGATCAACCCCGTCCATTCATCAAACGATGATTTTTATCACGTACGTTGCCGGAAAAATCCGCAGTTAATCCCAACAAGCTTTTTATTTTGCCTGCACTCTATAATTCCGAAATCACATATTAGAGGAGTGCGAAAGGGTTGCGGTCGGACCTTCGAGGGTACGAAACCACACACACACAGTGGGTGGTGATTTCGACCGCAGGGTCGCAAAAAGTATATCGTGCTTATTTTTTTTTACTCACCCCCGAAGCAACAGGTTGCTGGATGTTTACACCGTGATTGTTTTGTTTTTATTTTGCGCTCTGATGCTCAAATGTTATGATTGCTCTCTCATTGGGAAAAATTAACGGCCTGTTAGAGGACAAAGCACTGGTTATTTGTTGATGCAATCTTACGCCGTTTGGACCATTTGTAAATATTTTATTCTGGAATTTTATAAAATTTGTGATTTTACAAAATATGGGTTAATTCAGCAAATTTTGAGATTGTTGAGTTAAAAGTGGTCACATTCCATCGCAAATTTTGGTAGTATTTAGTAGCAACTGTATTTTCTTTATTTTAGTTTTAATTTTTGTCTGATTTTAGAACTGACAAGTACGACATCTTATACAGCTGGGGTTTAATAAACACGTTAATTTTGATAGCAAATTGATAAAAACTCTAGTAAAAATGACAGTAGAGATAATGAAATTGAATCTATTTTTTGAAACTTTTTACTTCAATGAAATTCTATAAATACAATGAAGCAATAAGCAAAAACAGTTGGGACGCCTAGGTTATTTCATCGGTTTTGACCTAAAACACTGGGAACAACATTTTAAGTTTGGTAGTGGACTGTTGAATTTCTAAATCTCTTTGATGAAATGAGTCCGAAATATTGATAGAGGTTTACTTTATTGAGAATTTAAATAAAAACCGCTAGATAGTCAGAAGAATAAAAATTTGTGTAACTTGTATGGAAAATGTACTTAGTAGTGAGATCCATTGAGTAATAAAAAAACATTTTATCTTTTTTTACTTTTGCTATCCAGTGCAGCATATTTGCCTTAAAAAGTAAGAAGATTTTGTGATAATACCGCAATTGTGTCTTTAATTTGCGACTTCAAGTTGGCTTTGCACCGGTGCAAACTAACAAAACGGGATAATTTACACTACTTCCAAATTCAAGTTCAATTTTGCCAATGATGCAAGAGTGCGTTACGTCAAAAATTTGCATTACTATACTATATTCTGTAACGGCACATTTCGGAAATTTTTGTCGGTAATATTTTGAAAATGGGTAGGTAGTTAAAATATCAATAGTGATGAATTGATGGCAAAAAATAACTTCCATATGAGAGCAATTCACTCTTAGCCTTAAAATTTTCGAAAAAATTGGTCTCAGCGGACCATCCGGTTTTCAATTTTGACAAACTTGAACAAAGTTGAACAACTCGTTGACGTTTACTAAAAGTTTTAACCCCGATTTAAATTCTACCATCTTTTTTAGTTTTCTTTTTCGCTTCTTAGTATTAGTATAATATGAATGAGGTTTTTCGCTGTTAAGATTCTCTGCCTGTTTTCCTTTTGTTTTTTTTTTTGAGTTTGTGTTCTACATTTTTTTGTAAAGTCAACAAAATGCTCTAACCATCTCAGGGCAATATATCGTCTTATTCGTTTGCTGTTAGTTTACTTTTATTTTTATAATATTGCATCTCTACTAGAAAATCACAACATTTCTAAAAAAAAATTTACTTCAATAATCTAAAATTTTTTTATATCAATGTTCTACAAACATTTTGCTACCCTAAGTATGTAACCTTTTAACAAATTGGTAATTTTAAAGGTGTAAATGTCTTCTAACAGAGATGAGTTATAATTCTCTTGATGTCTTTACGTTTAAAAATAAAATTTTTATAATTGAGGTTATGCTTAACGTCCAGAAATTTTAAATCTGTAAGAGGGTTAACGGAAGATGGACAATAAAAAAATCAGTTGTAAAATTCAGTCGACGTTTCGCTGTTCTTTACAGCTTCATCAGGACTTTATTACTAAATTGTTATTATGAGACTAGCACAGCTAAAAATTTTAAACAATTTAAAAAAAATTAAACTTAAAGATGCATCATTAAAAATAAGAACGAACTACTAAGTAACTACGAACGAACTATCCTAGTTAATTGACATAGTTGGATAGTTAATTTGACATTTGTGTTTGATAATTTAATTTTGTTAATTTTAGTTCGTTCTGACTTTTAATGATGCATTTTTTAAGTTTAAAATTTTTAAATTGTTTAAATTTTTTAACTGTGCTAGTCACATAATAACAATTTAGTAATAAAGTTCTGATGAAGCTGTAAAGAACAGCGAAACGTCGCCGTCGACTAAATTTTACAACTGATTTATTATTGCCCGTTAACCCTCTTACATATATAAATTTTTCATTTCTTACTTTTGCTAGTTTTTTTCTACCGTGAGATCAAAAATAAATAGATTCCAGTTACCATTGGATTTTAAGATGGTTGTCAAAACTGGCTTGTTTTGTTTAGAGATGTTAAAAAAAACTTTATTACAGTCGTCCAAAAGGTGATAATAAGCTGAAGTTAATAAAAATCTTCGTCAAAACTGTAAATACAGAATAAAATGCCACTTAATCACTGATTTAAAGTGACAAATTCTGATAAAATTATTATAAAAAAATGACACAAATTAAATTAGGCCAAAAGTACCTGCGATCTATTTAATATTTGATCTTACAGGATTTGCGCTATAATGTTTAAACCATTTTTTCTTGCTAGAATTTTTATTTATATGTTTCTTTTTAATCTCCTCTTCTTTTTTTTCTTTTGCATAATTTTTCAGAGTTTTTTTATTTGGTACTTTTTATAAGATTTTTATATCGCTGTCCTCATTGATATTTTTATTTCTTCTAGGTTTTGAGTTGTTTTTCTTTAAATTTCTATGATGTGGAATGTTCTAAAGATTGGCCAAATCTTTCATCATCGAGTTACCTTTGTCATTAAAAACATGTAGCTTAGATAAATTGCTACAAACAATTGAATTACTAATAATATTATGACAATATATTGTGAAATGCCTAGTTGATGACAGAAGAAAACCCAAACCTTGAAGCATTAGATAAAACAAAAAACAAAAGTTTACAACAGGTTGATCTGAACAATAAACGAAAATTTAAATAGAAATTAATTAAGCATAATTTAACGTTTTTGACGTCTATAAAATCAAATTAATTGAAAAATGTAATTTTTTTCGTTTTTTAAGAATTTATCCAAGCTTCAAATTTGACAGGCTAAGAAAACTCGATGACGAAAGATTTGCGCCACTCGTTACTTTGTTTTAACTCCAACAAGAAATTTGTTAAAATTTATATTCTAGACTTAAAATTAAAATAAAATACCGATGTTTTTTGCCAACGTTTTGTGGTTTTACTGGCCACTTCTTCAAGACCTTTTTTTTATTTTTTAATTTTTTTTTATCGTGTAACAATAAGTCTAATCACAATGGACATGAAAGGCAAAATTTAAACATATTATCCCTACACCTTATTTTTGTAATTTTTTTCTATATAAATTCTAACACGTGTAGAACTTAACTATAAATTCAAGTTCTACATATTAAAAAAATTGTATCGTTTAAAACAGTTTTTTCTTATAATTTGAACAGACCATGCCTCAGTTTCGCTACAGGACTCAAATATGTAACTTTCTAATTCACCCTAATAGAGGTCGGTGTTTGGATATCTACCGATTGCACTGACTTTAAATACGTTTTTGATCATAGTGACTTTTCTCTTGAAATTAATTTAACAAAAGAGATTTAGTTTTATTTAGTGTAATGGATGTAAAATTTTAACAGCAATTTTTCCGTAAAAGTAGCGGTAGTTTAGGTTTACAATTTTTGAGATAATTTGCTTCAAAATTTTTTTTTGGATGCACTCTGATTTTTTAAATGTATATTTCAAACAACTAGATTGTAAAAGTGCTTTCATAAGAAGAAATTCAACAAAGCACAGATGTAACAATAGCGGCAGCGCAGGTGTGATTGGCCTCAATTTACCTCATTTCAAAATTGCTAAAAAATTACTAAAAATTCTTGTTATAGGAAAAATATTTTAGGATTGCTGTTCTCTTCTCTAGGGGCGTTCCCAAAATTCCTTCATTTCTTAGAACAAAGCCGAAGGTAAACTGCACATTCTGCAATATTTCAGACCGAATTGACAAGCACAATAGTTTCCTCAAGATGCAGCTTTAAGCCGGCACGCTGCGTTGCCAAGTGTCCATCCGACTCACTCACCCCTAACTTTCCACCCTCATACAAAAGCCTCTCATCCATTCCTCTATCGGTCGACTGGAATGTCCAGGGTGAGTTGAAGCATCTCATGTGACGTTCGAACGGTGTTACCACCCCCCACTGCCAGATAACGACTTGTGCCTAATCAGATAGACTTAGCAACCTGATTTTTCTCCGAAAAAAAAATTTATCTCAAATTTCAATTACGCGGAGTTTACTGTTGCCAGCCGTTGGAAGAGGTGTGTAATTTCCGCGACCCCAAACCGACACTTTCTATTTAATTTTTCGAACGCCCCACATCTGGGTTACTTTTCGAATTGAAAGTGTTTCTTCGGGATTGACACATGAAGGGTTGCTATGCGGACGTGTCACAGAGGGCTTTCAACGGATCAGACGATTTTTATACTAGGAATAAATCAAAAATTTTTTTTTCGAATTAATATCGCAGGAAATTGCAAATTTCGTGTCGGCAATTGATCCACTTGTTGCTTTCGCGGGATTATTTATTGGGGTTATAGCGGGTGTCCCGCGAATCCCCTAAATCCGTCTCTCATCGGCAATTAACATCATGTGTGTGACCTTGAGCCTCCCACACGTATTGGCGAATTTCAGGGCAATGTTCTTCTTGGGGTTTGCTACCCGTTGGAGCAAAAAAAAATGCTGTATTAGAGTCGTGTGAATAGCCGGCGCCGTTCTTTGTCTTATGGTGTATACGAAAATTTGAAGGTCACATTTGGCCCACAGCCTCAGGTGGTGGACGTAGACGCGAGTGATTCACCCGATCCAAACCTGATCAATGGAATTCAGCTCGTCCCGACTCGGTGTATGTAGAAAATGTGTACGATTATAAGGGCATTAGAGCAGGGAGAGCGTGTCTTGATAATCATTTTTATATTAGAGCAGTGGCGGAGATAACGAGGCGCGAGGTCGCTTAATACGTTTTAAATCGCGATAAAAATAATATAAAACCTGGACGAAAAGTTGGATCCCGAGACCGGACATAGCGGGCGGTAGAAGGTTAAGCGGTCAGTGATACAAAGTTCGGAGAATTGCCGCAAAATCTAATTATATGGCGCTCATTTCATTCATAATCAACATCAAACATACGAAACCCGACGCTGCAATCATCGGACGGTAATTCGCCAACAAGAGGGAAAAAATGGATAGCGTGTGGCGGGCTAATTGGGCCTTGTTTGGATACGGCCAGATACCTACCACACACCCTAGAAAAAATCACTGTCAAAACACTGTTTTAAGACGTAAACTGGATTTCAATTATATTCATAGACATTTTAAAAATATATATCAAAATTTCAACAAAAAATATTTACCTCTTCACTTGACATCGGCACATATACTGCGCTGTAGGACTGCACTTTTAGTCACGAAAAGTATTTTCAATTATTCTTAATTATTAATTATTATTAATAATTTATTTAGTAGTTTTCTAGATATTTTGGGTAAAACCCTTAATATACAGCTTATAGAACAGCCGAGATTTTTGGTAAAAATAACACTGTCATTGCCGATGTCAAAATAGCAAATAATACAATCTCTACAGCCAATTTTGCAAAACATTTTTTTAGAAAACTGCTCATGTCACAACTCAGTTTGGTATTGAAACTTAAAGTGTCGGTTTAGACTTTTCCAATTTTCACAAGACAATTATTTTCACTTTGAAAATGAATTAGAAATAGTCATTTACAGGATTTTTTGTACAACTAAACCTCTAATAGATTGCTTAGCGCCTTTTTCCAAAACAGTAAAGATTATTTATTGTTGCAAAAGCATACTCTTCGGTAAGTATTTTATTTATTTGTTGCTAAGATAAACTCGACGGCAAGCAATATTTATCGTTTGAATAAACTAATTTTAAGTTGAGATAATACCGGTAGTATCTAGTTTCCAAGGAAAAATAAAAAAATTGAGGCTGTGGTTAGTTGTTGGCATAGAAAAGTATTAAAATTTGCAATACTACTATAGTACTTCAACTTGAAATTAGCCCATAAAACAGTAAATAAATAAACAAATAGACTTTTTCTTAAATTCTAAAACAAATATTCTTTAAGTGTCAACAAACTATTGTACACACATAATTTTTCTTTTACATACATCTTGTATTTTAAAATTCTTCCATTCTTCCATGCTCTTCATTATTAAAATTTCTTTGTCTCTTACATTTTAAAAAACCATAACACAAAATTTAAGCTTTTAATACTGAAAGTAGTCTATTGACTTACCTGGTACGCAATTAAAGATCAAATTCTTCTTTTACATCATTCTACAAGCTATCTTGTAGTGACCGCAACGCAGTTTATATCGGTAAGACACGACGAGAAATTGCAACAGGAATAAATGAACATGTAAGGACAATAGAAAAGTACAAAAATGTTGATGAAATAAACACGTTATCTGCTTTTGTCTCTCATATTCTTTCTTTTGGTCATTTATTCTCTCCTACTGATAATTTTAATATTCTTCACAACTGTAATAAAAATTATTTTTTAAATTTTTTAGAAATTCTTAAATCCACCTTCTCAACAAACTTTAAATAAATTATTGGCTTTTAAATCTCTTATTTTATCTACATATTAGTTAATTATTAAATGTTTGCTTCTAACCTTGTTTTCTTACTTACTATAATGGTATTTATACCTTTTTAAATTATTTTTTAAATCCAATGTCAAATTGATGTCAAATCTTTAAAGAAAAACATGTTTTGACGGCTAAAATTTATCTTTTGTCAATTTTCCAAATAGCAACAATTTATTTATTTGATGTTTTCATATCAATCAACATCATTTTTTGCTTACAATAAACATTTATCTTATTTTTAGTATACCTTTTAATTTTTCTATGTTTTTAATTTATTTTTGACAATAGCCTAAGAAATTTTTTCTCATATTTTTCACTTTTCACAATTTGTTTTTTACATTATTATTTAGGCAATGATAATGAGATATAGCTCTCAAAAGCGCTTCCCCACCAGTATTTAAATTTTTTTTTAGATTAACCCTGTGAGTTTTACTTTGATTTTATTTTTTCATTATTTAAAACAAAAATTAAAATTAATAGGGTAATTTAAAAATGTAATAGCAAACACGTTCAGCGTATGTAGACTACCATATAATGTATTTTGAATAAAAAAAATATTTAAATTAATGAACAAATTATGAAATATAAGACAAAACATTTTCAAAAATAATTGATTTTAAAAAAGGCGTTCTGTGGCGTCAGCTGAGGTTGGTTTTAAAATGGGGTATGTTCTTGTGAAGATAAAGAGTGCGTAGCGCATTTCAGAATTTAGCAGCCGCCACCAACAAATTCATCTAAGTCATCATTCAATTTTGTGTTATAAATTTAGAGTTGTGTTATAAACTAGATAAAAAAAAGTTGTTGCACTGTTAACAACATTTTTGGTAAATTTAGTTAGTTGTTAAATTGCATTTTGATTATAAATTATTTGATGACGTCAGTGCATTTTTATGAGGCGGTTACTATACAATAATCTTTCTCATTTCTTCACTAATTTTATCTAATTAAAGATGATTTTATATTTTTAAAATATTTCGAAATTTAATTGCCGTTGATATGTATTTTAAAAAATTTAAAAATATTTGTTGGTACTGGAATAAAAATGTTAAGAAAAATCTTCAAATTATTTTCTTGGTTTATACAGGGTGTGTCAAAAGTCACAAATTTCTTTTTGAGGGATACATGGAAGACCATCAAAAAAAAACAAAAATTTATTTAAAAAAATTCAGTACCGTTTTTTTTGTATTGTATTTTCTTGAGATTTTGGTATTTTCTTGAGATTTATAAATACGTAATTTATTTCAAAAGCTTTATTGTTTCTTTTTTTTCGTTTTTCTGTTTTTTTTTAACTACATATCAAGACAAATTAATTTTTTTTGCAAATTCAGCTACTCATAACTTTTCAAATATTGAAGTTAGAAATTTTTTTCTTTAAGGTTTGGATTGTTTTAATGGTGGGAAACAGCCCACTAAAGGAAATCCGCGACTTTTGACACACCCTATAGAATACACAACACATTCAGATAAAATAATAAATAAAAAAAACATTTAAAAATTTGGCTCTAAGGTGTATCATTTCGTGAAGATGTCTTTTTAGGTAATTAAAAAAATCAAAATTAAAAAATTAAAACTTAAACAATTAAATACTTACAAAAAGCATACGAATATACTATAATTATTGTAGCATACTTCAACTTATAAAAAAATGAAATTACGTGTTACAATTTTTAATAATATCTCGTCTTGATATCACCAAATTAAAATAAAAAAATTAGTAAAATAAAATAATAAATCAATACATTTCACATTTCTCCCTTGATCAAAATCTTGAGTGTTTTATTTTACCCCATTTTGCCACTTCCTGTTGAGGGTAGTAATTTTTTTAACAAGGTAGGAGGGTTAAAATCGCAGTTGTGTTAAAATACACCCCTAAACTGCGGGTGACAATCAAATTACTATAGTAACACACTTTTCTCCTTTAGAAACGCAATAATTTCTTACTGCCCTAATAATAAACTAAAAAAAAAATGTAGCCAATTAAATGCAAATTTTATTTTAGGTGTCGTTATGTTTCATAGAAAAGATACTTTGTAAAATTTTGTCTTTAATATAAATTACATAATTTTGAATTGCACAAACTAGAAAAGTAATGGGTTTCTTTCAAATTGAGGTAATACCGGTAGTATCTTCGCTTCCTAAAAAAATTAAAAAATACGGGTTGTAATTGGGTGTTGCTACAAAAAAATATTAAAATTTGCGATATTTCCGGTAGTATCTCAACTTGAAATTAGCCCATAAATTGTTTTTTTTTGGGCCCATAAATTGTCTTAGTTTTTGTGTCCATAACTGGAATAGAATAAAATAGAAACTTCTCTTTTTCAGAAAATAACAATAATCTTAGCTAACGACAAATCTAAAAGATCAAACTCTATTATGTAGTAATTCAGTGAAATAAATTTTAAAATATGGACATTAATAACAAAAGTATTAATTAGAAATTGTTGTTAATTTTTTTTAGTGAATAATAATAGTGAAAATAGAAAAAAAATAAAATTTAAAACAATGCTTCTTGTTAATAATAATTGTTAGTAAATAATAATAAAGAATTTGAAATCAAAATTCTTAAATTTGAAGAGATGTTAATAAATGAAATTTAAAATAAAAAAATTACTTACCTGTTTATTTGTCGGTGACTACTGGTAGTTTTGCTTGTTTTATTTATGAGTTACGCGTTGTTTTTTTTATGTGTTGAAGGGTGAATGATAGTCATAAATAATGATTTATATTTATTTGTGTCATTGGTAAAGTAACATAATAACATTTATTTAAAAACTTAGAACCTAACAGCTGTAACATATCAGGAAAAATATACAATAGCAACCTATGGAACATAATTACTACATACAATCAGTCTTAACAAATAATACACAATAACTGCATACCCGACTATATGCGTAAAATTGCGCCAACATCGTCAGTTGTAAACATAACAGCAAATCACATCCACATAACTCTTCGTAACAGAAACAATCAATCGACCTACGAACATTATTTGGTAACTGTCCCTAAACTGAAAGTGGCGCATTATTATAAATTAAAAAAAAAGTAAGAAATAAGAGAAACAAATTGCACTAAGAATAGTAACACAACATGCCACCGGTAGCAAAATGTTGTCATATTAATACAAAATATAGCAAGATTTTGCTTTATAAAATTTGGCACGAGATAAAATCGTTCATTAACACACGCCTCGATTATGAGGACTGGAAAACTAAACAATAATTGGCACACAAATTCATCAGCTTTAACTGAGGTAGATTCGTCATGGAAAAAATATATTACCTAACAACGTAAATTATGTACACAACGACTCACAACTCTTATTACATCTTAAAAAACAAATATCAAAACTTGCGTTGTAACATTATTGCATATTATTACTTCGAATTTACTATGAACCGGAATTGCAGATCGTTGCCCGGATCGCGAATCCGGGACTCCGGAGAACGAACCGCTGACAACCGACACTATATGTTCTGTACTTTTTATTTTATACATCTTTAATAAACTTGATCCTAAAGTTTGTACATCCACGAGATATCAATTATATAATCTGATATAAATATTTATATCTATTTTAACTGAGATTCTGAGGTATTGCTGTTTTGAATATTGTTTATTATCGGACATTGAAAAAAATACTTGAGCAATTTACTTTTGTATTGTAATATTTCATCATCATTTTATTACTCTGTTGTCCTTTGATCGTCTTTAAAAGTACTTTTTTAAAAAATATCTTTCAAAACTTAAACATTAAAAATGAATATGTACAAGATAATAAAATATTCATTCAAATAGTTACAACATTTAAGTAGGAATGTGCCAAGTGACAAAAATAAAAACTTACTAGCTACACATCTAGTGCAGTCGATCTTTGGAGTCCTGAGAGCGCTCACCCCGTGCACATCATCAGCGATGCTGTACGAGTTTATTCTGAGTTTTTCTGAAATGCGTTTCGCAGTGTTTGAGCATGTGGTCTTTGCGGATGAACCCTTTCCCACAGGTATCGCAAACGAAGGGTTTCTGGCCCGTATGAAGACACATATGTCTCCGGAGGTCCGTCTTGTGATTAAACTGTTTGGGGCATCTGTCGCATTTGTGGGGTTTATCCCCTGCGTGTTTGGAAGCGTGCTCTTCGTGCGTTTCCTCGTTGGAGAAGCGTTTCCCACACCGGCCACATTTAAACGGCTTATCCCCGCAATGGAATGTCTTGTTGTGTTGGGTGAGATAGCACGCCTTGTTGAAGGTCTTATCGCAGTCGATACACTTGTACAGGCCCGGCTTGGCCACCTGCACCGTGGAGGAAATTTGCGGCGACCCGGTGCTCTCTTCATAATCGCGTTTTATGTGGGCTTTCTCAGGCGACGGTGGCGCACTCAGCGCCAGCGGGTCTTGTGCCTCTTCTTGGGGGGCGGGATCAGCCACTGTGAGAACAGTGAGTCTGTACTCGTCATCGTCGGTCTTGTACATGAGGGTGCGCGTCTCAGCGGTCTCGAAGGGGTCGGGATAGTAGCAATAAGGGGCCGTTGCCGGACCCCCGCCCCCCACGTTAGCGTTGCCGTAGCTCATCAACAGGCCGTAGCGATGAAACTGCGCGAAACTTGGCAGTGGCTGCGATTCCTGCTGGAGATTGGCGTCCTGGAATTCACCAGTAATATTGAGGCTGTTGGTAGCCGTAACCTGCGTAACGTGGGGGGCCGACCCGTTTGGGTACATCTGGAACTGGGGGTTGTCGATGGGCATCATATGTGGCCCCATGTTGAAACCATGACTGTGGAGCAGGCCCCTCGAATCTAGGGTGGTGGGTGAGAGGCCTGCCTCCCCGTTTGGGGGACTCCCGTTCGGTAGGGGGTGGCCGTGATGGAGAGTCGGCGGAGGACGTTCGTATGGACCCGGCATTGGCATACTGTTTGTGTCTTCTTCACCGGGACTGTTACTTGCGTCTTCTTTTGAGGATGAGTCACGAGCTGGATGGTGGTGCGCACTGATAGGCATTGAAGCTGGATCAGGTTGACCACTTGATTTTACTGCATTTTTATGTAATGTCGTGTTGTAATGACGTTTCAGGTGACCTGAACTAGTAAACCACTTGTTGCAAGCAGTACAATTGTAAGTTTTTGGACGACGAGCTTCGTTTGATTTCCAATTAGTACTTTTCGTTGCTGGGGATGTGGTAGTTTGAGGAGGATTTGTAGGAACTTGAGTACTGGATATAACTGGAGGGTTAGGTTGAGCTGGAAGATGTTCAAATGGACGATATCCTTGATTTTGCATAACTGCTTCTTGTGAACTTGTTGAAACAAATTCTGAGTTATGCATCTGAAAAAGTTTTTGTTCTTGTTGAACTTGAGGACCATTTATATATTGTTGTTGCTGTTGATACATTTTTTGTTGAGGAGGTGACCAGGAAGTTAAAAGAGCCGAAACAGAATGTGGATTTGGCCCGTTTAAATCACCATTTTGTCTTTTTTCATCTTCAGGATAGACCTGGTGGACTTTATGTGAGTCCAGGTCTAAAATTTCGCTTTGTGCGTCTTCTTCGGTTTTTATAGTAGGTTGTGGTTCGTTATTAAAGAGAAAATGATTGGGATGATAAGCAGGAGTTGGAGGATGTGCTAAATTTTGATGTTCGATGAGTTGTGTTGCCGAATCGCAGACGTAGCCACACTTGTCGCATTGTTTTGGACTTGGAGAAGGAGTTGGTTGGGGCGGATATGCCGGACTTGACGAAGACACCTGCGAGTTGGACTGAGGCCGGTCGTATTGTGTTGGTTGTTGATAGGGGTGATATCTGTATGAGGGGTTTTGAACTGGTGCTTTATGTATAAATTCCTGGGTGTATTGTTGATTCTGGTTATCAATTTGGAAAAATTGTGTTTCAGGATAATTAGGGTAATTGTTTTGGTAGTGTGAGTTGGGTGAGGAAGTACGTTCTTGTTTTAATTGGAAGTTTTGAAAGTTTGGTGAAAAAGCTGAATTGTCGTGGTAAGGTGACGAAGCGCTTTGATAACTTTGAGGCGTCGGTGGATGTCCGAAAATCGTCTCGGGGGTTGTTCGACTGTAGTCGGGACTTTTCTTGTTCATCGAGTCTGAACTATCAGCCGCGGCAATAGTATTATTTGGTATAAACTCACGTTTGATGACTTTGGGATTGTTGTTGTTGGTTTCTTCTGAATGGGAAGTCGCTGCTTGTGTTGCCCATTTATTAAGAAGATTTTCTTTGTGATATTGAAGATGGACTTCAAGGGATTCGGCCGAATTAAGATAGAGGCCGCATTCCTTACAATGATGAGGGCTAGTGTTGAGTTGTTGTTGGTAATGTTGCTGTTGCACGCCACTGTTGCTTGCCATTGCACTCGCGTTAAAAGTTTTTTCAAACAACAAAACAAAGTTTCAAAAAACTAAAAAAATACAACAGTCACTCTTTTAATATCATAACATGTCAATAGTTCTTATTCCCGGAGGCATCACATTTGAAACATAAAATAAACCGCGTTTGTTTACAGTTTGCATCACTTGATTTTTTTCCAAATTAAAATAAATAAGGAACAAAAAAATAAAAAGAGTTTGTGAGGCCGTTTAGCCCATGTTATGTTGGAGGCGCTGCGACCACGAAAATTGACTGGTCCAAGTCCATGATTTAAGTGTCTTTTGAGCGCACTCTTTTCGTCGAATAGATAACACTTAGTGGCACACCGATCGCCGCACTAGACTCTTGCTGGACAAAACACCGACTGCTGGCTTGACGGTTCCTCTCGAATTCGGAGGTCCAACGTGCTATGCGTGTTTCGCAAACTCGCACAGGCCGCACCGCTCCGATTTCGACCAATGGCTTTGCCCGTTTTAATGCGTTTTGGGGTGGTAGGGGGTAAGATGCTGCATTTTTGAACGAAGCCGGCTCCGGATTATCATGCCACGATTTCTAGTCTGATCAAAAAATCTACGAAAATATACTGAATTAATTAGTAATTACACTTGTCATGTGGGGGGTGGAAAAAAAGTTTTGTTACGTGCTTAGAAAGTTGGTAAATAGATTTGGAAGTTTCCGCACGAAAAAGTTTCTTTGTCCTGGAAAGGCGTTCCGTGAATTAACTAATAAAAAACGCTATCGATTTAAATAAAACGGATCCATCTTTACTCTTCATTATAATACCAAAAATATTTTAATCGGTCGCATGCAAATAAACATGAAAATACCTCGAGGCGCACATTTTTAAATCAAAATACCATGACGTAAGCTCGATTTGAATGCAAGATGCAATTTCGGTTTTGCAAGGACAAAAGTACATTTACCTCAAAGTTAGACGCGAACGCGGGAGTAATTAACCCCGGATTGGAGAACGTGTTTTCGCGAAAAATTCCGGACGTTTGGTTAATTGTGATATTGAAAGGACCATCACTCGAATTTAGATAACATTAGATGGTAATCCGAGGCCTCGTCAATAATATTCAAATGCTTACATAAGTTGGCCGTCAACAAGCAACGGCCGCTGAATCTCCCTCAAAAGGGGCCCAGCAAGAAAAACACGACGCTGCTTAAAAAATCGCCAACATTTTCTCGTCACCACTAAACAAATTGCAAGTAATTTGGTAGACAAATTCAAATGATTATGTGCAAAGTCAAGGTGAGAGTGTTCGCCTTTTCGGCGGCTGAATAAACTCTGATGAACTTATTTTCGTTTTTTTTATTATTTTGACCAGACTCCGTCTGCATGCATTAATTGCATCCTGAGGCATTCTCAAATTCGGCTGCTGCATCTTTCAAGGTCCAGTACCAGCATTGTCTAATCGCCTCGCTATAATTCGAACCGGCGTATCACCATGATAATTCCAGATTTTATCGTCATATCTTTTCACAAAGAAAAACTTTAACACGGAAAAACTCTCTTATTTACTCATAAACCTGAAACATAATCTCACCGATAATCCAACTAACTACCTCCTGAAGAAACTCACACTTTTCCCTAATCTAATCACCCAAATTGATTCTCAAAACTTTGCCAAAAATTTTCACTTGGCAAGTTTTTTATACCTGACTGCAAATTATAAGCGGTGAGCGTGTTTGTCAATTTAATATTGGATTAGAGTGTATTTCAAAACCGCTTTGCAACAATTAAAATTTTTAAATGCAGCTGTCTAATAAGGCGTAAATTCTGAGGTAATTAAATACGGGGCAATTTACGAAAAAATCACAGCTGAATCTAAATGGCCTTCTGAGATAACATCTATCTTCACGGCCTGGCGCATCCATGGATTTCTTTTGTTGAGGGCCGTTATTTTTAACCCCCGCACCCCGCCCTAATGGCCCTTCGGCTATTTGGCAATAGTCCGTTTTACAGGTACTCACCCCAATAAAGCGGCACATTATTCTTATTTTGCCCTTCGTGTTCTTTATCACCGATTCAAGAATTTAATTAAACGGCCCCAAATCGATACAGAAATATACAAAAATGTTTGCTAGAAATAAATCAGATTGTTGATGGCAGTTTTAGAGAGATAGAGGACGTCCAAGGTTATTTATTTGGACTAATTTACAGACTGAAACGTAGATCACACACTTTTCAATAAATTTTAAAATTTACATATTCAAAGCTTTAAACATGATCAAAAAGGCTATAAATAAAAATTGACTGCATAAGTTAATGTTATGCAAGTTATGGTAAGTTATGAAACAAATTTTTCCTGAGATATCAGGGCCAAAAAGTTGCCGACAGAGGTTATATGCTAAGATATATTACGTGACAAAAATTATATTTGACTAAAAAATTCGGTTTGAAACTTGTTTTTAATAAACTGAAAAGAGAAAAGTTTAATTACTTAGAGGCCTCACAAATGTCAAAAGAAGAATTTCTTATTTGTTAATAAACAATTAGTTTGAGGCGTTGTTAAGGTAACCACCAATCAAAACTTCTGAGATTTTTGGCAAATTTGCATTAAAACAAATGCTGATCGTTTAAGAAAATGTCGTAAAATGAATAAAATAAATTTGCGGATGTTGGTCCAACAGGTAAATATTAAAAATGTGCCGCTTTGTGTAAATGGGGTCCCCTACAGCAGCATCCAACACTTAGCCATCATCAAGGGATTCTTTTATCTCTTTTTGTCGCGTTAATTCCGTCTCTTTTCACGCAGCGCACAACGAAAAACTTCATGCGTAGGTCAGGGATAAGAATCTGTGCTATTCTTCCCGGCCATTAACAGTTAGATTTAATTCAAGACACGTCAAATTATTTATATTAGGCATCTCTCTCTGATAACAAGGAAAAAACGGTGAGGAAAAGAGAATGAGGAGGCTTTACGTGGAATGGGGGAGTGCTGAAGTGACTTGATGGGGTTCAACAAAGAGTCGTAATTTTTTCGTATGCTGTTATCGAATCAATAGGCGAACTTATCATACAGACGTGACCTTGGCGAAAACTAGAACAGGAATTTACACCCGATGGGAGAGTCTCTCAGGGATGGTGCTGATGGAAAGTTATAAATGATTTTTCTCTCAATACAGAGATAAAAATTCAAACAAGCGAAAATAAAATATAAAGATATAAATGAAATTTAGTTGTTGGAAAAGATTTATTTATAAAATATTTGTTATTATATAAAAAAATAAATACAAAAGTGAAAAAAAAAGAGGAGATCGTGTTTCCGCCCGGGATCGAACCGGGGACCTTGTGCGTGTGAAGCACACGTGATAACCACTACACTACGGAAACTTGCTAAGTAAGTTTTAAAATCTTTCATATAGATAACTTTGTTATTTACATTATAATAAGCAATATTAATTAATAATATTGTTATTAGATTCAATATAAACAGTAAAAACAAACTATAAGTAATATATTAATTTACAATTTATGTACTTTGATAAAAAATTGCAAAAAAAACAAACTTAAGATTTTGAGACGGAGTTACGTACAGTGGCGTAACTACGACCATTTTCGCGCCCCCGCCAAAATTTCGTATGCGCCCCCTTTTATATTAAAAAATTGGCGTTTTATAATCAAATGTATGAAGTTAAGCATTTTTCCAAAAATGACGATTATAATGCAACGGCGTGTATACGTACGAGTTCAAATACTACAAACTAATAAGATTCGTTTTACATTTAAAAATACTTATCAAAGGTTACAGCTTTTTTCTAACTTTCATTGTGGCAAATATATCCTGCGATGTGTCCAAAATAATCGAAAAACATAGTGCCTTTTTTATATTATTCAAAATTTTAGTTTCGACTGTTTTTGCCAATAAATCAATAATTATATTTTGTGTTTTAGCACTTAAGTATTTAATTTTTGCAGGCATATTTATTAATTTTTTTAAAGCCGGATCATACTCTGAAATTAACTAAATTATCGCTAAAAAATTCCCACCTTCTACTTTTCCTTTATCAATTATTTCTCTATGTCCTCTTAGTGCTATATTGTTTGTGGCAAGTGTTAATATAATATTTATTATTCTATGTAATATTTTCCTCCAAAAGTCTTTTTCTTTTCTTATATTTGACGCGAAATTTTCGTCTATAGTTTTGCCACTCTTCCATATTTCGTAGATTTCACAAGATTTTAGATGTTGATCTGAAACTTCATGGACGTGTATTTTCTTGCTTAATCCTTTCCAATCAGACACTCCGGAAATCCATGCAAAATTCATGTTTTTGTTTGCCCGATCTGCAAATAACCAACACGGTTCACAATAGCAGGAATCTAAAATCACCGAGTAGCACAACCAAAACCTTGATAATTCAAGTCCCGCTTTGTTTTTAAACGTATAATAATTTTCCGAAAAACCTCTTTTCCCATCATTAAATTCTTTTTTTTGAAAAGGTCCTTTAGACCTGCATGATCCATATTTAATTATAAATTTTTTTACGTGTGAGTCGTCAATTGTATTCCCGTAATGTCCTTTGTCAGTAGGATTTATTTCAGTCACCATTTTTTAATAACAGGATGATGTTTGATAGAATTAACCATACGATACTATTACATAAATTATCTGCTTATGGAATCTCTGGTAATTTGCTAAAATGGTTTGAGAGTTATCTGTTGAATAGAACCCAGATGGTTAAAGTCAATAATTGTCTTTCGGATAAACAGTGCGTTCCTTCGGGGGTTCCTCAAGGTTCCATATTAGGTCCCCTACTATTTTCAATTTTTATTAATGACATTGTTTTTACATGCAGTTTTGAGATATTCGCTGACGACTTAAAACTTTATAAAGTAATTAGAAACACTCAAGATGTTCAAGATCTTCAGTACGATTTAATTCTATTAAGTCGTTGGTGTAACTCTAATCTAATGACCTTAAACTGTAATAAATATCAGGTAATTAACTTCAGTAAAAAAGTGAAACTATCTATCCCTGAATACAAAATTAATAATGTAATTCTTAAAGTGTCGTCCACTGTGAAAGACCGGGGGGTAATTCTTGACTGTAAGTTGTCTTTTATTCACCATTATGAGTTTATTGTTTCAAAAGCAAACAGAGTTTTAGATTGTTTAAAAAGGTATGCTAGTGATTTTAGCAACATTCGCACTATCATAATTCTTTATGTTACATTTGTTAGGTCCATCCTTGAATATAATTGTCCAATCTGGTCTCCACTTTATGCCACTCATATCAACAGAATTGAAAGTGTTCAAAAAAAATTTATAAAATTTTTAAAGTATAAATTACCAATTAATATTAGGGACTCTTACCATTTGGGTATTAATTACTTAGGCTTAAAACCACTGCACTCTCGTAGAAAAATACACGCTATTTGTTTTATATATAAACTAATTTAAGTACGATTAAGTACGATGCTCCTGAGATTCTTGGCAAATTGTACTTCAATGTTCCTCAGTATAATCACAGGAATGCTCTTTTATTTAAACTTAATAACTGCAGTACAAATTATGCTTTGTTCTCTCCACTGAATTGCATTATTTCTTTATGTAATAGTGTTTGTTCTAAAATTGATTTTTGGGAAGCGTCTTTCAATAAATTTAAGACTACGCTATTATTATTAGTATAAAATATCAACTATTGTTATATGTGTTTTTGCGCGATTAGTTGTTTTTATCAGTTTACTGTGCCTGTTTCCACGACGGTAGGTTGCTGTTACTGGTTGCTATGTGTAACAAAACAAAACGGTAATTCACTTACCGATCAGTGAACGGTAAGCAATTAAATCTAAAAAAAAAAATTTGCGATTTATTTATTAAAATTAAATATACAATTATTATAATTAATAGTAGTAATACCACTCGCATTTGAGTTTCTAGTGTTAATAGACAAACTTTCCGACGTAGAAGTCCCAGGTTGTTGTAATAGTCCACCAACATCGCTGTGTAAAATTTTATGAACAAATTCAATTTTGTTTTGGAGGGAATCTTCCACGTAACTCTCGGCCACCGTTGATGAACGCCACCCACCATGTCTTTTTAGTCCCAACACATCAACTCCGTTATTCGCCAAAAAGTGTAGCCGATGTGCGTCGAAACGAGTGTCCAGTAAAACCTTCAGGGGCTTGCAACTTTAAATACTTTGCAATTTTTGACGGCCAGCTTCCAATTCTGCCTTTTCCTGTGACTTGCCTAGTGCATTTGCCATTTCGATAGTTCAGAAAAAATGATCTGGCGTTGGGTTGCTTGGTCGAATTCTTATGTATTTTCAAAGTATTTCCAAATAATAAACTGCTTGATTTTCTTTATTAATAACTGTGAACGTTCGCTGAATATTCGTTTTTGTATTTGGAATATTTACTATAAACATTTCTTCATGTTCTTCTATGTCACTCATTTTAATATTGTACAATTCCTCTCGTCTACAAGCGCCCAATACTCCCAATATCATTGCTTCCTGCAAATATATTGTTTCCTTAGAACTCAGATGTACCACCTCATCATCTACAACATACCTTTTGAATTAAAAATTGTTCGTCTGGTTTTTTCATGTCTTCTTTGGTAAAAATTTTAGCCTTCTTAGTCCGATATCCAATATTTTTTCTCTTAAGATAAGCAATTAATGTAGCAAACTTAGAAATATCGATAGCATCATGGAGAAAAATTGTACTCTTCAGCATAGAATACTCCGTCCATAAACTGTCTGGGGCCTTCAAGTGTCCACTTCTCACCACAAAATACGCTAACAAGCTCTTTTCATTTACAGAAATCTTCTTTGCTTCACGCCATTCCTTAAACAACTTGTCTGTCTGTTCATATCTGGCTTTAGATTTTTCTGGAATTATTGCCGAACATCCTTCTTGCCAAGCGTCTTCTAAATCATCCGGTAGATCATCACTATCGCTCATATTTGCTTCGAAAACGGAACCATAAAACAGAATACAATGGAATGATTGTATCAAAAAGACAATTTTACTTGTTTGAAACAAATCCATAGCAACCATGGAACAGCCACCCAAAGTTTTCAGTTTCAATCTTCCCGATTATCACAAATGTATTGATATAAATTATTATTATTATTATTCTAGAAACTCCAATCGCGCAAAAAACGTTATAAGCATGTCGAACGTTAAGGATTACAGTTCTCAGACAATAATTGGAGTCGTTGCTTCGCTCCTCCTCCAAACAATCGTCTTCGAACGGTAAGCATTCCTTACCGTTCTCCATACTTAATATACTATTTGATATGTATTTTTTTTAAAGGCTGTGATGCCGTTAATAAATTATTATTATTATGTAAAATATCCACATTAATTTCAGCACTAATATAGAAAAACAGTTCTTTATTTTTTATAAGTACCGAGTCAGACTCAATTACTTCTTCGTGCACTTCACAAACATTTACTTTTTCCGATACTTCGGTGACACTTTTTTTTATACTTTCTTCACTCACTGTCAATTCTTTTAACATTTTTTTTTTTGTTCACAATTATCATCACTATCATTTGTAGCAGTAGCACTGGTTCCCGGCGCATTTGTCCCCGAAAAAAATTTATTTTCGGTAATTTTGATTTTTTTAGTTCCATTAATTGCCTGCGTTTACTTGAATAAGTGATAAAAACAAAAAAAATATCCAGATGTTCGCGTTACGAAGTAAAAATCTAGACTAAAACTAAAAACAAAGACTGAAAATCTAAGAGTTAAAGGTCTTAAAAAAATTTGAGCCATATTATCATAAACTAAATTCGCTTCGATTAAAGAAACATAAACTTTGGGGTTGACCTCATAAATAACCAACCGAATCGAATAGTTCTTAAAAGAGTTTAAATTTCGTTTAAATTAAAGTTAAAACATAATAAAGCCGGCTCGACTGACTCATTAATAGAAAAACAAATAAAACTTTTATATCAAAGAAAAAACAGCTTACTCTTACTAGCTTTAGTCACAGTATTAGTTACACTACTATTAATAAATACTGATTAGGTTGGCAACAAAAGGGTAAAAGCCATTAATTTAAAAGTAGTTTCTTTAGTAATTTTTTTGATACATGTACGTTATTTTTTTTGAAACTAAATGTTACAGAATTTTAGAAGTAAATTTTTGTAATGCGCTCTCTCTAAGTTTTCCCCCTCCCCTCCCCCGCAATGCGGGGGTGGTAGTTACGCCACTACCACTTACGTAACGTAAAGTAGGTTTTATAGCACCAACCTAAGTTTAGGGTACTTTAATAATTGCATATTAACTGTATTAAAATAAATGTATATAAAAATTCAGTTTCTAAAAGTCAGAATCGCTTTCTTTAATAGAAATTATTCTTTATTTATTTTTAGTTTGCATTAGTGGTGAATTATAAATTTTGTGCTACATTTCAAGATTTTGAAAATCGTCTCTATACAGAGTGTTCTAGAAAAACGTTTTTAGAAAGCATCTAGAAATATTTGAGATCAAAATAAAGTAATTTAACGCAACTTACTTGTATACCAAGTTGCACCGTTTAGATGCTAGATGGCGCCAAAATTATAAGTTTAAAGTCGTTTTGTTATAAACTTTATAAATTTTTATTAAATTTCAATTAGTGTCAATGCTTTGTTTCTGTTGTTATTCTAAAGTACTGAAGTAATGCCAACCTTCAAAATTTTGTGCATTGTAAAATTTTAAGTATTTTTTTTATTTTGAAATTTTAGTATGTAGAATAAAATTTAAACCAAATATTATCTAGTATTATGTATAAAAAGTATTTTCTGAACCTCTACAAGTAAATCGAAAATCATTGGGATGTGTGGAGTCATCGTTGGCGATCTAGATAATCAATTCTGTACTTTTATTTTATCTACTGTTTATTGTGTGTTGTTCACGACTTTCTATTGTAATTATTAATTAGACATAATGTTAATACTATCAAATTATTTATATAACAATAGATAGCTTTGGTTTTTGTCACGAAATTTTTTACTTGGTAATTTTTAATTTTCTTTAACAACAAAAATCAGGGTAAATACAGAAAAAAATCATAGTAATGAAACAACTATGTACTTTTACCTTACCGTAACTGTACTATCAGTTTTAACACAGTAGGACTCCCGACTCTATCATAAAATGTAAAAACCATTTCGGACGAGCAAAACTTTACAATCAATGCAATTATAAAAAATTCTACAAAAACCATATCTTTTTTAGAAACCCTACAAATTAATTTCTAACAAGCTTAGTGTAAAATAAGCCGAACTAATTTATGGCAGTCCGGTCGAAGCAAACAGGCTAAAGTAAAGAATTTTAAACAAACTGTAGTAATATATCTGTTATAAATTAGTACAGATTAGGTAGGTATTTTACAACAGACATTATAAGAAATTAATTAAGAAGGGAAGAGGTTTCCGATAATTATATAGATTTCATAAATGTTGTAATGTACTGTACGTATACTCAAAATATCTAAAAGTGGGCTGACTTTTTAAGACTCTTCTATAAACGAGAGAAGAGCCATTGTTCAATTTATAGAATAGCAAATTATCGTAAAGATAGATCTTGATTTATAACTGTTTTTTCCGTCAGATGTTTCGCACGTAAATATTGTAAAATAGTGGCGAGAGGAACTGTCATAAATCAAGATCTATTATTATGGTGGTTTGCCATTCTATAAATTGAACAATGACTATTTTTTTCTTTATAGAAGTGTCTTAAAAAGTCAGTCCACTTTTAGATATTTTAAGTATACAAAATTGTACAATTTAAATGAGGGAGCAGAAGGCTTAGACAAACCAAATGGCATATTTTATAATTTATTTTTTAGTTTATAAATTTACTTTATTTTATGAACAATCTAAAAAAAAATTTTTGAATTTCCACTTCTACTAACATTTGTTTCTGATTTAGATATGTTTATAACGTCATCTCTTTCTTCAATGACGACAAAAAAATAGATAATTTTCTTTTAGTTATTAACTTATTATATAAAAACATTAAATTTACTGTGGAAATGGAAACAGAGACAAGCTATTGCATTCTAGTTTTAAATTTTAATATAATTTCAAAAAAACATCTTTAGCTTTTAAAATTTATAAAATTTTTGCATTAACTGACACTATAATTCTTCCCGATTTTAAACATTGTTATTTTCATATTGTAGCTGCATTTAGTTCTTTATTACTTTGGTTTTTTATTTTCCTTTAAACCATGTTGTCTTTGAAAAAGAATAGTTTATTATTAAACAAATAGCAGTGAATAATCACTTTTTATGACAGAATCTAACTAGACTTTTCCATAAATTCAGAAACAAATATGTACACTCTAAGCTTCAACGTATTATATAATTTCTTTGGTGTTTTACGTCCATTATTTATCTAGTTAAATTTTTTTTTACTGGGAAGTGGACAAGGCAGATAAACTATTTTATATAACCGACGTTTCGAATCTTTATTGTATTTTTTATCAAGGCCTATAAGTAATGTCAAAATTTGTTTGGCTTGGTACCAACTTGTCTCAGTCAGTGGTCGCCGGAAGAATCTAATAAAAATTCGAAACGTCGGTTATATAAAATAGTTTATCTGCCTTATTTTACATCTTCTCTTTTAAAGGCTCTCTTCTTCTATCTTCTTCATTGACAAAATTTCTACATTTCTCTTATTTTAAAAAACTATAATATAAAAGTTGCTTTTATTCTAAATATAGTCTTTTGACCTGTCCGCCCAGAACAAGGATCAAATTTCTCTTTTACATTATTCAGGCGTCCACAAGTCATTTTGTAGTAACTCATATGTAGCTTATAGCGGTCAGACAAAACAAAGGATTAAAATCAAAATTTGTAAACATGTAAGAACAATAGCAAAGTACAAAAATACAGTTATAACCAACACTTTATCTGCTTTTGCCTTGTATATTCTTTCTTTTGATCATTTCTTTTCTTCTACTGATAATTCTAAATCCTTCACATTTGCAATAAAAATTATTCTTAAACTTAACTTTAGAAATCTTTAAGTCCATCCACAAAATTTTCATTACAAATTTTAAATGGCTAAGTATATTTTGACTGTAATATTTTATTTTTATTAGTTTAATCTACATTAATTAGTCAAATATTTGTTTATAATCTTGTCTTCTTACTTTTTTTTATTAGTATTTATACTATTTTAGATTATTTTTTACATTAAGTGTCAAATTGATGTCATTTTTGTCAAGACAATCATTTTTAAGCGACTAAATTTTATCTTTTTTTTTACAGATGTCCAAATAGAAACAATTTGTTTTTTTAGAATGATTAACAAATTTTTACTATAAATAACTATTTATTCTATTTTATTATATTCTTAATTATTTATTATTGAAATATGTTTGGTAAGTTTTTCTTACAATTTCTAACTTTTTACAATTGTTTTTACATTATTATTCAGGCACAAACTAAACTCAAATGAGACATAGTTTTCGAAAGCGCTCTGCCAATGTAATGTAAGAACTTTATTTGATTATTAATCTTGCGGGTTTGACTTAGATTTTATTTTTTTGATTATTTGCTCCAGATTAATTAAAAAAAGTAAACTTTTTCGCCTAGCAAAAAAATGTTTTATTTTGTAAGTTAGTTAATGAATAGTTAAATATAATTTTTCTACAGAAAAGTAAATTTCGTTTTTCTCAATCATTTTCGTGATATTTTTTTGTGTGATATATCATTTTAGTGACAGCATTGTCTGTTTATTCTTGCATCTTAATAAAAATATACACCTTCGGAAAAAATGAAAAATGGCCTCCATTAAAAATCCTTGTAGCAGGAAATGGCGTCCGTAAACGTGTCCAATATGTCAATTTTGTACGAAAACGTCTCTTTGAAAGTAAAAGCGATATTGAAGGCGCAATTCAGTAATCCCCTCAAAGTTGTAACAACGTTAAATTCTAGATTTAGTGTGTGATCGGTAAAGGGGTCACATATTTGGGATTTTGCGACTACTTTGATGATATAAAAGAACCGGGTAAGTTGATTTGATTGAATATTCTAGTCAGTGTTCTTTCTTTTAGTTCCAGAAGACCAGTCGTGTGTGTGCAGGGGTGAGTGACAAATTGTCTCGCAGGCCGTAACGAAAAAATCTTTTTTTTTCTAGTCTATTTAGAAAGATAATATCCAAAATAATCATACACACATTAAATTAATTACAAATTTAAAATAATAATAACAAAAATAGTTGAAAGTGAAAGTGAATTTTTATTATTTTTTATTTATTTACGCGTTTTGTTAGTCATCCCCCGGTTGTTTGCCAAAGAAATAAAATGCTTTTACTATTTCTCGTGGCGCGTTTCGGCTTGAATTTAAATCGCGTTTTGGTGTATGGGGGCCGCATCTATTCACGCAAATTCATTAGATTTTCCGTTCGTAAAAAATTTTCCAAGACGCCTCTTCACGGTTTCCATTAAAAATTCCTGAAATAATAGGGGAGAGACATAGGCCACACGTGTTTAACTTACATGAAAGGCATTAATTTAGCATTAGGAGGGTAGCAGGGCGACACTGGACGAGAATATATGGCGAGTAATCGCAGGAGGCTGTTTAGTATGTGAAACGTGTAAGATGCCCAGGGCGCGCATTTGCGACTCTCTCCTGACCTCCCCAGGCCCGACACCACAAGGGCTTGATAATGGATATATTGTATCATCTTCACGAGCTCCGATGGACATCTTAGTCGCAGGGGAGCGACGACGCACCACCTCGCCATATAATATCGCTCAATATTCACAACTTGTCAACGATGATAATGCACAAGGGATGGAGGGCGGAGGGGCAGATGGCAGTTTTCTTACATTACAAATTGACGCATTATCGCGGACGAATTGAGAGCACATATAAAAGAAATGATAAATAAATAAAATGAAGGGTATTTGTTATGCAGGGTGGTGCTTCCAAGGATTATGACAAGAGTTTGTGGAATGTAGTCAAAAAATAATTCAATTAAAATGTACAGAAATATAAACATTTTTTGGCTCTCTTCCTGAAATGAGTTAAAAAATAGAGATTTTTTTCAATTTACATCTTTTAAGCTGTCACTGTCATTTAAAATGGCATTGAAACAGAATCTGAGTGCTTTAACACTTTAGTACAAACTTTATTTTAGCGGTAAGAAAAATAACCGTTTAAAAGCGGCCGAAAAATGGTTATTTTTCAGCCGCTTTTGACTATTACTACTACTACTAAGATCTGTTTTTACAAGAAAAAAACCAGTAAGCAGTAACCAAATTAGAAACTTAAAATATGCATTCGGGATTGGTTAATTTTCGATATCAACTCAACAACTATCACAAAAAGTATTTCAAATTACCTTTAAAGGGTTGTTTCTGGTAAAAAATAAATTATAGTAAAAATCAATTTTAAAAATATGTAGTGCCACAACCAGTTTCTGGTAAAAAATAAATTATAGTAAAAAATCAATTTAAAAAAAATGTAGTACCACTACCAGAGTAGTAGCACCACTTGGTAGTGGCTGGCAAAATTTCTTTCATTTTTAGTTCTTAAAAGAGCATTTTAATTGACGCTTTTCTTTTTTTACAAAACTTTTACAACTTCTTCTACTTCGTCTCTGCTTTGTTCTTCTGTAACCTCGCTTGTACTTTCATCTACTCATTTTATTCTATATTTTTTTTCTTTTTTATATTTTTTGAAAATTTTGTGTCTAAAGACGCTCTAGAAGACTTTCGACAAACTCAAAAATTGCAATTGAATAAATGAAGATAAGAAAAACTATTTTTGCCTGTTACATTTACGAAGTTAATAGACATTTTGTTTTGATAAGTAAAGAAATACATATTTAGTTTTATCAAAAAGTATTTACCTGAAGTTATTGTTTTACAATTTCGTAGTATTTTAAATTCTATAAAAACCAAAAATATTTTATAAGAACTTGAAGAACAACATTTAAAAATTTAAAAAAAGAACAGAAATAACTACGATTAAAAAAAACAAAAAATTTTTGAAGAACTAAAAAACGTTAACTAAAAAATAAGAAAAATATATAAGAACTTATCCATCACTATCAAAAATTTTTTTTTGCGAGGTTTAGCCGACGTCATTAAAATCAGACTCGACCAAACAAAACAATACGTTTTGATCTTGCTAGACAAACCATCTTAACCAAAATTTTAATTTTTAGTCCTCAAGAAAGCCGTTTCCACTGGCACTTTTCTTTTTTTTTACGAAAACTTTAGAACTTATTCTACTTCTTCTCTGCTTGGTTCTTCCATAAGCTCGCTCATCTGTTCATTTTGTTCCAGACCAATATCCTTCTCTTCTGCTTATATTTCTTGAAAATATTGTGTCCAAAGACGCGCTAGAAGATTTAGACAAACTTAAAAATTGCGATTGAAAGAAAGAAGATAAGAAAAACTATTTCTAAAAGTCACGTTTACGTAGTTAATCGAACATTTTGTTTTGATAAGTAAATAAATATATAGTTTTATTAAAAAGTTTTTAAATTAATTGTTCTACAATTTTGTAGTATTTTCGATTCTAAAAAAATCAAAAATATTTTATAAGAACTTCAAAAACAACATTTAGAAAGAAAGAACAAAAAAAACTACGATTAAAAAAAACAAAAAGTTTTTGAAAACTAAAAAACGTTAACTGAAAAATAAGAAAAATATATGAAAACTTAAAAATTTAAAACTGATAAAGAATAAAGAAAAAATATTTAGAAAAAATATAGAAAAGTATATTTAGAGAAAAAAAAGAAAAAACATTTTTCAAAACTTATGAAATAAAATAATTTTTATTTTTTGAACTAAGAGGTGCTCTTTTATTCGCCATTTTGCCATCTATTAATGTGTTTAAACTGTATTTTTTTAACGTGTAAATTATGTTACTTCTAGTATTTTTTTAAAATAACTAATTAATAAATAACAGCTGTAAACAATTGTGACATTACGTTAGTTTCGTCCGCAAAAATTTTGGAATAATCATTGACAGCGATCTGGACTTTTCTAGCCATGTTAATAAAATTTGCAAAACATCTTATGGTATATTGAAATCGATATATTTTTTAAAGAATACTCTTACTACAAAGTTAAAAATACAAATTTGTGTTAGCTTAATTTTAAGCCATATTAACTATTGTCTTGTATTTTATGGATCTTTTATAACTAATGCTAATTTTTATAAATTACAAAAAATTCAAAATTCCTGTTTAAGAAATTGTTATAATATAAAGCGTCAAGAGCATATAACACCTTATCTGCGTAAGACTGACTGGCCTAGCATCAAAAATAGATATAAGTTCTTTTTAAGTTGCTTAATTTTTAGTATTGTCAAAAATAAAACACTTGATAACTTATATAATGAAATTGTACTCCGAAAAGATATTTATGACCGCATAACTAGATACAACGGATTTTTGCACATTCCAAAGCATAGCACGGAATTATATAAGTCATCATTTTCCTATTTATATCCTAGGATTTACAATGGCCTTGATAATGAATTTAAAAATGATAAAACCTTTTTAAAGGAAATTAAAAATAACTTTGTTAGAATAGTAATTAGAATTAGTATTGTGACGCGAACGACTCAATTCTAAGAAGCGGTGAATCAAAGTGTTTTGTGTTCCGTTAGTGATTTAGAATATTAGCTGTGTTAATTAGTTGTAATTAATTTGATTTGTAAATAAACTTGCCGAGAAATTATCTCCAGCTCTTTAAATCAGAAACCCACATATAATAAACGTCACACTGGTGTCAGGAGTGGGATTTAAAGAAGCTTGGTGGACAAAGAAAAGTTCTTGTCTGACTTCTTGTTGTTCTTCCAGAAGGTTCCAGAGACATAAACTTTTCTTTGTCCACCAAGCTTCTTTAAATCCCACTTCTGACACCAGTGTGACGGTTGACACGGGAGCAACACTTTCTCTAGTGAGACGGGACATGCTGGAAACATCTCAAAATATCTACATGACAAGATGTAACTTCGTTTTGAAAACCGCTACTGGTGAAACAGCACAAGTACATGGAGAAGCTAATGTCAAACTTGAGATAGGACCATTCAATATTGTACACCGAATGGTTGTAGCTGAGATAGTTGATGAAGTGATCTTGGGTTTGGACATTATGGACAAATATGGATTTGTGCTGGATATTAAGAACAGGATGTTACAAATGGGAAACGAAGAAATCTTGTTACATTCTGCGACCGCTTCATCTGACCATGTAAACATCATCGTCTCAGAATTGCCGGGGACACGAACTGATTCTGAGACGATGATGTTTACATGGTCAGATGAAGCGGTCGCAGAATGTAACAAGATTTCTTCGTTTCCCATTTGTAACATCCTGTTCTTAATATCCAGCACAAATCCATATTTGTCCATAATGTCCAAACCCAAGATCACTTCATCAACTATCTCAGCTACAACCATTCGGTGTACAATATTGAATGGTCCTATCTCAAGTTTGACATTAGCTTCTCCATGTACTTGTGCTGTTTCACCAGTAGCGGTTTTCAAAACGAAGTTACATCTTGTCATGTAGATATTTTGAGATGTTTCCAGCATGTCCCGTCTCACTAGAGAAAGTGTTGCTCCCGTGTCAACCGTCACACTGGTGTCAGAAGTGGGATTTAAAGAAGCTTGGTGGACAAAGAAAAGTTTATGTCTCTGGAACCTTCTGGAAGAACAACAAGAAGTCAGACAAGAACCATGGAGGAACAACTTCGTGTATTCTTCGAGAAACTAGAAAAACAACGCTTGGAAGATAAAGAAGAACAGAAGAAATTTCTGGAAGATCAAGAAAAACGAAGAATGCAAGAAAAAGAAGAAGAAGAAAAACGACGATTGCAAGAAAAAGAAGAACAGAAGAAATTTCTAGAAGAACAGAAGAAATTTCTAGAAGATCAAGAAAAACGACGACTGCAAGAAAAAGAAGAAGAAGAAAAACGTCGAATGGAAGAGCAAGAAAGAATTTTCGAAAAATTCGATACCTTACAAGATGCTCTTAAGAAAGATGTCGAAGAAGTAAAAAAGGAATTTGAGGAAAAAGTTTTCGAAGTAAAAGAAGAAGTAAAAGAAGAGATAAAAGAAGTTAGGGAAGAATTAGAAAAGAAAGTTTTAGAATTGGAAAGTAAAATGAAGAAACTTGGAACAGGACAAATTTTAGGAAGCGAAGTAACATCGCAACGAGTAAAACCCCCAACTTTCGATGGTCAGTCTTCGTGGTCAATGTATAGGAGGCAGTTTGAAGCAGCGGCGGAGATAAATTGCTGGAATGATGAAGAAAAAGCCACAGCTCTGGTGTTAGCACTGCGAGGACCAGCTCTCCAGCTGCTTCAGAATGTATCTGATCGTGATCAGAAAAACTATCACGCAGTGGTCAACGCCTTGGAATTGCGCTACGGAGACCAGCACATGGACAGAGTATACCAAATGATGCTTAAGTCCCGACATCAGAAAAGCAACGAAAGTTTGCAAGAATATGCCGCGGAAATAGAAAGATTGGTTAATTTAGGTTATCCTTCCGCACCTGCAGACCTTCGCCATGAGATGGAAGCCAGCGCATTTATTGATGGTTTAAGAGATGGCGATTTACGACGTTATCTACGTCTACATAGATATAAAACCTGTGCTGACGCGCTTATCCACGCGTTAGAATATGAGGCGGCAAATGAAGACTTTTCACGACGACCAGCTCAACGCGTGCGATTGATGTCCGCAGAGGAAACTCCAACAAATAATTGCTGCTGCGAAGAACTGAAGAGTATGTTGGAAAAGATGCAGCAGACACCAGCACGCACTGGAGGACGGCCTAAGTGTTATGGTTGTGGTAAGATAGGCCATATAAGAAGGGATTGCCGCCAACGGGGAAGGTCTGAGGATGTAAGGAGGGGTCAGGAAGATGTCACAGGCCCCTCAATTTCCCGGCATCAGGAAAACTAATTTCAGCTAGCACTTTGGGGCGTGTGCTAGCTGATACGCCCAAAGCCCCTAGGATCATCTCCGTCTCGCAGCTAGGAAAAGGAAATGATAGTCTGTTGCTGGATGGACGAATCAACGGTCGAGACACCAAGATGACGGTTGACACGGGAGCAACACTTTCTCTAGTGAGACGGGACATGCTGGAAACATCTCAAAATATCTACATGACAAGATGTAACTTCGTTTTGAAAACCGCTACTGGTGAAACAGCACAAGTACATGGAGAAGCTAATGTCAAACTTGAGATAGGACCATTCAATATTGTACACCGAATGGTTGTAGCTGAGATAGTTGATGAAGTGATCTTGGGTTTGGACATTATGGACAAATATGGATTTGTGCTGGATATTAAGAACAGGATGTTACAAATGGGAAACGAAGAAATCTTGTTACATTCTGCGACCGCTTCATCTGACCATGTAAACATCATCGTCTCAGAATCAGTTCGTGTCCCCGGCAATTCTGAGAAAATTGTGCTGGCAGAGTTGGAAAAAGATCCTGGGGGATACCGAACGGGAGTTGTTGAACCGGACATGACGAAATTCACGAATGCGACACACAATAAACAGATCTTGGTAGCTAGAGCACTCGTTGAGGCTGGTGGAAAGATTCCTATTCGCATAGCCAATCTCAGCGAAAATCGAGTTACGTTGCAGAAAGGGGAACAGATTGGCTTCTTTCAGCCTGCATTACGAGTTGTTCGTTGTGAAGAAAAGGACAACAAGAGTTACCAGGAAGGAGAAGGTAAAAATAACCCGGAATTGGAAAATTATTTTCTGGAAGAATGGCAACACTTATCAGAAGATCAGAGGAAAGCAGCCACTGCTTTTATTCGAAAGGAACAAGACATTTTTGCAATAGGGGACAAGATTACGGGAAGAACTAATTTGGTACAGCATCGAATTAATACGGGATCAGTACAACCTATTCGTCAGCCCCCGAGAAGACTCCCCTTTGCGAAACAGGAAGAAGTGGCTCGAATGATCGAAAAAATGAAAGAAGATGGCGTCATTGAAGATTCGTCAAGTCCCTGGTCTTCACCAGTTGTACTAGTAACAAAGAAAGATGGGTCAACTCGTTTCTGCGTTGACTATAGACGGCTCAACGAAGTAACGAAGAAAGATAGTTACCCACTTCCACGCATCGACGATACACTGAGCATGTTAGCTGGTTCCCAATGGTTTTCTACTTTAGACTTGAAGAGTGGGTATTGGCAGGTTGGAATTCACCCTGAGGATAAGGAGAAAACTGCCTTCTCGACTGGAACTGGGCTCTACCAGTTTAATGTTATGCCTTTTGGACTTTGTAATGCGCCAGCTACGTTCGAGCGGCTAATGGAACTTGTCCTTCGAGGGTTGACTTGGAGAACTTGCCTTGTGTACCTTGATGATGTGATGGTTATTGGGAAAACTTTCGAAGAACATCAAAGTAACCTGCAAGAAATTTTCAGCCGATTGCGAAACGCTCGTCTTCAACTTAACCCTAAAAAGTGTTGCCTTTTCCAAAGAAAAGTCAAGTTTTTGGGACACGTTGTTTCATCGAATGGGATACAAACTGACCCTGAGAAGACTGCAGCCGTACGGGAATGGCCCCGACCTAATGATAAGCACCAACTACGAAGCTTTTTGGGTTTTTGCACCTACTATCGCCGTTTTGTCAAAGGATTCGCCGATATTGCCAAACCTCTTCATAAACTGACCGAAAAGAAGACGCCTTTTATTTGGGACAAAGAGTGTGAATCGGCCTTCAAAACATTAAAAGTTACACTCTGTACGGGACCAATACTTGCTTACCCAAGGGCAAAAGGTCAGTTTATTTTAGATACGGACGCCAGTAATAATGGAGTTGGCGCAGTATTAACTCAAGTACAGGATGGCGAAGAGAGGGTTATCGAATATTATAGTAAGGTTCTTTCTAAACCTGAAAGGAATTACTGTGTCACCCGAAGAGAACTGTTGGCTATCGTGAACGCGGTAAGCCATTTCCACAAATATTTATACGGCCAACATTTTACAATAAGGACAGATCATGCCGCTTTAAAGTGGCTGTTAAATTTGAAGAATGCTGAAGGTCAAACAGCGAGATGGATTGAGAGACTTCAGCAGTATGATTTTGAAATCAAGCATCGCTCGGGAAGGTCTCATCAAAATGCAGACGCCTTGTCCAGAAGACCGTGCAGAGCCGACTGCAAACATTGTAGCCAACGAGAACAAGCTGACCACCTGTGCAACCTTAGAAGGCTAGTTTTGCAACCTACTGACGGATGGACGGCTGAAGAAATAAGAACAGAGCAACTGCAAGACGATGAGATCGGACCGATTTTACAAAGCAAGGAGAACGGAAATGTAAGACCGCAATGGCATGACATTTCAAATAAGAGTCCTGCTCTGAAGGCGTTGTGGGCACAATGGGACTCCCTGAAAGTCGAAAATGGGCTGCTCAAAAGGGCTTGGGAAAGCGCGGATGGAAAGACGGTAACAATGCAGCTAGTCCTACCGAAGAGTCGTGTAAAGGAAGTCTTAAGGGAAATCCATGATGGAAGATCTGGAGCTCACTTCGGCGTCAACAAAACCTTGGGGAAGGTTCGCGAACGCTTTTATTGGGTCAATAGCCGAGAAGATGTCGCTAATTGGTGCCGGAAATGTACAACATGTGCTGCGAGTAAAGGCCCGAAAACTCGTAGCCGGGGAGCCATGAAGCAATACAACGTTGGGGCTCCGTTTGAGAGGATTGCGTTTGATATTGCGGGTCCATTTCCAGTCACCGACTCGGGCAACAAATACATTATGGTTGTTGCCGACTATTTCAGTAAATGGCCTGAGGCATACGCGTTACCAAACCAAGAAGCTATTACTGTGTCTCGTGCTTTGGTGGATAATTGGATTTCTCGTTATGGGCTTCCCATGGAAATGCATTCGGACCAAGGGCGAAACTTTGAGTCAGGGGTTTTCCAAGGAATTTGTGATCTCTTGGGTATTCGGAAAACCAGGACTACACCGCTGCATCCTCAGTCCGACGGAATGGTCGAGCGCTTTAACAGCACCATGGAAGAGCACCTATCGAAAGTTGTAGAGGCCCATCAAAGAGAATGGGATCGCCATTTACCGTTGTTTTTGTTGGCTTACAGAGCGGCGATCCATGAAACTACAAATCAAACTCCAGCCAAGATTTTGTTTGGACGGGAACTCCGCTTGCCTTGTGACCTTGTGTTTGGGACACCCACTCAAGAACCCAAGGAAGTTAGAAGCTATGTAGAAGAGCTTCAAGAGACGATGTCCCATATCCACGACTTGGCTCGAGACCGAATTGAGATTGCCAGTGACAGGATGAAGACGCGGTACGATTTGAGGGCGAATTCGGTAGGGTTTCAAGAGGGAGATTTGGTCTGGCTATTTAACCCTCAACGGAAGAAAGGGCGATGTCCGAAGCTTCAGCCGAAATGGGAAGGCCCTTATACCGTACTGACCCGACTTAACGACGTGGTGTATAGAATCCAAAAGAACCCCAGGGCTAAGATGAAGGTAGTGCATTTAGACCGCTTAGCCCCCTATGCGGGTTCAAATGACGATGAATGATTGTTCGAGACGAACAATTCTTAAGAGGGGGGTAGTGTGACGCGAACGACTCAATTCTAAGAAGCGGTGAATCAGAGTATCGAGTATTGTGTTGTGGACCGCTCACTTCTAGGAACTGAATAGAACTTCGAGTATTATTTACGTTTTGAATGGGTTTATTTATTCTTGTTTACGTCGGCATTGTTTGTCGCTATTGTGATTGAATTCCAATCATCTTGCCGAATTGAAATAATTCAGGAGAAACGCGAGAAAATACTCGAAAGTTCTGGAAAGAGTCCATACCCCTATATATATGCGAGACAGCGAGTCAGTCAGTCAGTCTGGTTTTGGGAGAGCGACATAAAGGCGAACTCCGGCGATATCCAGCGAATTTAGAAAGCGATAAATTAAAGTGTTTTGTGTTCCGTTAGTGATTTAGAATATTAGCTGTGTTAATTAGTTGTAATTAATTTGATTTGTAAATAAACTTGCCGAGAAATTATCTCCAGCTCTTTAAATCAGAAACCCACATATAATAAACGTCACAGTATTATTAGAATATAATAATGGACTAAAATGAAAAACAGTTCGCAGAACTAATTTTTAGTCTTTTTGTAGCCTTTTTTTTATTGGCTTTTGTAATTTATTTATTTTGTATTTATTTTTTTTTTGTATTATTTATGGCTGCAATAAATATTATTATTATTATTATAAGTCTACTAATAATCGTAAAATGTAAAAAAATAATAAAAATTTAATTAAAATACTAGCTAACAAATATTTTTTTGTTAAAAACAAGGTTTCAATATTACACTCTAAACTGTTTTTTATTTAGCAAAAAAATTTTCTTTTTGGTGTTGTAAATTAGACACCTTTTCTTATGACTTACCATCTTGGTTTTTATTATGAACTTTTAATTTTTATTAAAAACAAGCTTCAAAAACCTCTATTTCAAAACTTTTTTTTGTAAAAATTATAAGTTGGCAACAAAAAGGCAGGCTTTAAAATAATGTCTAATTTTTAATACCAAAAACAAAATTCTTTTGGTAAACAAATACCAGATCTGAGTGTGTAATACTAAAACCTTGTTTTTAAAAAAATATCTATCAGCTACATATTTTAAAGAATTTTTTTATTATATTTTTAACATTTTATAAACACTAGATTAAAGCTCTTCATTATTTTGAAAAAAATATTTCGACAAATTGTTAACCGAATCATAAGTCTTTAGAAGTATCTTTCTTCTGTTACTGTGTGTACAGTTTTTACAAAAATATTACTGTGACTATTATTTATTTGGCTATTTTGAAAAAAGTAGAAAAAAAAGTTAAAATTTAATAACAACTGAACGCTTTAAAAAAATAAATTGAAATGTTTCTAAATAAATTTTAAAAATTATTTTTATATAACATAATTTAAAAAAGTATGACATTTTACAATCTCTAAGATTTTCCAAAAACAAAATAATTGTAGGTAATTTTAACTGTACTTATTCATATTGTAAAGAATTGACAAGTAAGAAATTTTTTAGTATTTTTTCAGGTATCTATTAAACCTACTTAGGAGCTCTTTCGCCAAACCCTGTATACTAGAGCAATTATAACAGTGAATTTTAACTTAAGTTGTAAATCTAATAATCTAACAGCTTGATTGCATAGCAGTAAAGTATCTAAGTTACATATTGCTTATTTGGCACTCAAAAAAATTGTTTTGAAAGGACTAAAGTGCAAAAAACAGATAGTCTGTAAACTTAAAGGGAAAATAAGTCAAAATTAGTAAAAACGCAATTGCATTGCAACGGTGTTAATATTTACTTAAAAATTGAATAATATTGTACAAAATGTTTAAAAAATATCGCACAAAATTGCTAAAGAACTGTCAAAATCCTTACAGAGATTAAAAAAAAAATAGTAAAAAAAGTTTTATAACTTGAAAAATAATTTGAATTTGCCAGCTATATTAAATATTTGTTTTAAATTTTGTTACATTTCACAAATAATTTTTCAAGAACAAAAGAACTAAAAAGAAGTCTTAATTTTTTTAACTATTTATTTCTTATTTAAATTTTCGGAGAAGTATTGACAGTTCAATAGCAATTTCAAATCAATGACAAATAAATATTAAATAATTCTTTCGGTAGGTATACAAAATTCTTGTGCAAATTTAAATAAAAATTGTTTTTACATTTTACATAAACAATTTAAAATTTAATTTTGTTTTAAAAAATATATATTTTAAAAAACATAATAATTGAAAATTTGTTAAAATAAAAAATGTTATAATGATTATTTTATTGAAAATTACAGGTAAATAAAGTAGTAGATCAGGTCGTAAATTCAACCAACCAAAATCGACTTACCAAAACTCACCCACTTATGCTGTCAATGGTTGTCATCCACATTGTATTATACCAATACGGAGCGTTGGCAGAGAAAATTTTCAATTGTACCAACTTAAATCCGTCTTGTTAACATATTTGTACAGTAATTTTAGTGTTTTTAGCGTTTATAGGAAATCTAAAATAAACCCGGATCACTTTTGTAATACTAAATTTCAAAATTCAACCCAAAATTTTGGCTTGGTGAATTATGTATTATACCGAAAATTCGGATTTTTAAAATGTAGGTCATGTTATATGACAATGTCACGTTGACGTTGTCATATAACATAATTCACAAATCCAAAATTTTGGGTTGAATTTTGAGATTTAATATTACAAAAGTGATCCGGGTATAGTTCATTTCATCGCTGGGTGATATACCATGGAGCATTGATTTAACTACAATTTTTTTACCATATATTTAAAAAAAATTAAATAAAATTTCTTTGAAAAAATACCTGATATAATAATTCTAAAATAATAATTAATAATTAAGTTATTTTTTAATTGCAAAACTGAATACAATAACCATTTTTTTATACATTTTGGGTTTAACTATACAACTTTTATTTGTCGTAAATAATACATAAACATTTTTAGTCATTTGTTTTTATAGTTTCAGAATAATTATGTTTTTTTTTGAGAAAACAATATGTTTACATTTACTCTAGATACATCTCATCATTGTTGTGTTGATAAAATAAAATTTCTATAAATTATTGAGATTATTTAAAACCAAATATTGGTAAATCTACTCGCTGAATAAGAGGCCAGTTGGTCAAAGGTCAAAGGACAAATTTAGAAAAAAATTGTATTAATTTAGTTCTCTCTTATTTTTGTTATAAAAACTGACTTATAGCTTTAAATTTCAATTAATTTTAAACCACAAAATAAATTTGTAAATAGAAGAGATAATTGTGATAAAAGCGTATGTATAATCCCATTCTTCTTAGGCTGTTTAATACATCCCCATTTTGCCAACCTCCATTAAGATATTCAAAACGTCCTCATAAAATATTGACATCGTCCAAGACGCCATCCTCCCCATCTGGGGCGTCCCCATCATTTTCCATTTTGGGCAATTTCGTCTTGTCTTGGCCAATTGGCGCGTCGGTTCTTTGTCCAGCACGGATCGTTAAACTTATCGTGTGATCCCCGTATATTTCGTATGAG
This sequence comes from Tribolium confusum, assembly GCA_029207805.1. NCBI lineage: Eukaryota > Metazoa > Arthropoda > Insecta > Coleoptera > Tenebrionidae > Tribolium > Tribolium confusum. The sequence continues at coordinate 9,326,856 of JALGAY010000004.1, forward strand.
AGTAGATATTCCGAAAATTGCGTACTTCCTCATTTGCAGCGACGACAAAGCCAGAAGCCGGAGTTTGGTTGCTTGCCGTGTCATACGAGAAGAAGGGGACAGATATGACCCTTTCGCACTCGCACGCACCAGGAATGAGCCACCTCGATGCCGGCATGAGACAATGAGATAGTGTTACATACGGGCCGGTAAGACCTGGGGAGGGGCGGGGGTAGTGCGTGTCAGCACACACACCCTCCTAGGCCTCTAGATCAATACCTCAGGGCAGCGCTGGACCCAGGTCCACCAGCCTACTTTACATTCCCTTTCCCTTACGCCGCCACTCTCCTTGCTCTTGCAAAGCTCAGCGCCGCGAGAAGTCCAGAACCGGACTCACTAAGAAACACACTTCACAAACAACAATATTCACTGTTTTTCTTAAAACTACAACTCCAATGACTACGTCTCAACATCTTCATATTTTATGTCTTGTTTTACAGCTTTTAAAATTCTGATTATAATATTAAAAAATTAAATAATAAAATATAAATTAATTTACTAATGTTTCTGTAAATTGGTTTTGGGTCTTGCAACATTTTACAGTTTTGGCAAATGTAAATAAACTTAAATCTTAAGCTTATCGAGGATGCAGGTCCGTCCCTGGTATAGTTAATCTAGTGCCGGCGTATGCGGAGACGTCCACCCCCGGCGCACGTGTTGTACAAGGCCCCCATCCCCCCAGTTCGCCCCATCTTCGCCCGCCACTGCCTGGACATTCTCGCACCGACAATTTATTACTTATACATACAAATTCCTCCGAGGTACCGGAACCCGATTAACAGCGTTACGTGCGCTCTTCAAATACTCCAAATCTCAACACAACACTCAAATACGAACTTATTGTATGAAAGGTCTAATTCTAATTGTTAGACAAGGAACGTTTAATTATTGTACAAATATTCTATTATCCAAATTCTGACCAAATCAACCAACAAGTGTTTTATTGTTTTTCAAAGGAGCGGAAATGGTGGATGCGCCGGGCAACCATTTTATTAAATGAATATTTAGCGTTTGAACCTTTAAATTCTGTTTTTTCAAAATTTTTTTGAGTTTTTTATGTTTTCTAGACATTTCTCTTGTTCTTCTATACTTTCCAGTCGTCGTGTTTTAAGCTTTTTTACAATTGTCTTTTGTTTTTCTAGAGTCTTTCTTGGCTCTTTTTTCTCTTTTAATTGTCGTTTTTTTACTGCTTTTCTTTCTTTATTCAGCTGACGTTTAGCTTTTTTGCTCTTTTGTTTTTATCATCTATCGTTTTTCAAATTATTTTTTTTGTCTTTTATACGTTTTTTTTAATTTTTTTTGTTTTTTAACCGACTTTTTTTTAAAAAAATTTACTTTTCTTTTTTCCCATCTGATGTCTTTCAACTTTTGCTAATCTACTTTAACGAGTTTCTTTTAAAATGCTTTATTTTTTCTAAATAATTTTTTGTCTTTTTTTTCTTTTAACCGACATCGTTAGTACATTTCTGATATAGTTTTTCAAATCCTAAGCAAATCTGTTTCTCCATTCTTCTTCTCTAATCTTTTGTTTAATACTAATTGTCAGACAAAAAACGTTTAATATTATACAAATATTCTACTATTTAAATTCTGCCTAAATCAACCAACAATTGTTTTATTATTTTTCAAAAGAGCGAAAATGGTGCAAGCACCGGGCAAGCAATTTATTAAATAAATTTTTAGCGTTTAAACCTTTAAATTCTGTTTTTCCAAAATTTTTCTTAGTTTTTATTATTTTTTATTGCTTTTTTTTTCTTTTAGTTGACGTATAGCTTTTTGCTATTTTATTTCTATTATTTATTGTTTTTTAAATGATTTTCTTTGTCTTCTATATGCTCTTTTAAAAATCTTCTTTTGTTTTTCTTTCAGCCGACTTTTTCAAGAAATTTCTTTTGCTTTTTTTTGCTGATGTTTTTCAACTTCTGCTAATCTACTTTAATGAGTTTCTTTCCGCAAAACGTTATTTTTCAATTTATTTTTATTTTTTCAAACGCCGTTTTTTAAACTTTTTTAAAATTCTTTGTTTTCTTTAAATAATTTCTTGTCTTATTTTTTAACCGACGTCTTTCGTACTTCTTTGATATAGTTTCTCAAACCCTAAACAACCAATCTGTTTCTCCATTCTTCTTCTCTGACTTTCTGTAGTCGGCCTCAGACAAATAAATTTTTTTAAATCTTATTTTTGACACCAGTTTAGGTTTTTACGATATAAAAAATTAGAACAATTTATGAAACAACAAATAACTTAAAAATAACTTTGTATAAATTAACAATTTAACAACATACTTCTGTTGTTTAAAATAATAATCAGTGGAGAGTTGCTCGTAATATTTGTTGTCTTCTGCTAAGTCGAACTGCTTTACAACCGACTTTCACTCGCTTATATAGAGCTTAAGCAAACTTAGACAAAAAATTTTTTTAGACAATAACAATTTTACACTTTACAGTTACTGCAGTAAATTATGTTATTGTAATTTTTCGAATGATGAATAATTAATTTCTGTGATTATGACCAAAAAAATATAAATCGTTGTATATACGGTTTATCTAAAAAAAAAATTTGGTTTACCCATTTTAGACTTGCCCTGAAAATAATTATTGTTTTAAAGAAGTTTTTACTTGATTATTTTGAAAAATGTGGTTCGTTTGACTAGTTAATGATCGTCATCATTTAGTACACGCAATCCATTCTTTTAATTGTCGCAATTTGTGTTGTCATTCTTGATTTTATCTACATTTTTCAAATTTGACAGCTCATTTATACAAATGTCATAATATTAGTTTGATTGGTATTAAGCATTTGTTAATGAGAATGATTTAACTCATTGTTTTGAGTACGTTAATGACCTTATAAATAAACAGTCAATAAAAAATCAATATTTAGATCTCAAATTCTTATAAAATATTGCTGATTTGTTAACATAAAATAACTGATTACATTATAATTCAACAGACAAAAAATAAGTTTGAGAGCGAAATGGTGGATGCGCCGGGCGAGTCTGTTTTTTAATTAATAGTGTTAACTCCTGAGATAATCGCTTATTTGTCGCTTAAATTTTCCAATCGTTGACAAATGGTCAAATAAATCACGCTAAAAAGCGAGTTCCGTTCTTGTTTTCTTCACTCGAGCTAAACAAATAGGCTTCATTAGGTCGCGTGTTCGACCGACCCTCGCCTTCCCTAGTCGCCAAACTATCAGCTTATCGCGCGCTAATCACTGCACATCAATACCGACATCAGACCCTATTAAATGTTGTTGTTTGGCGGCGTTTATGTATACGGAGCTATGGAGAGATTACCAAGAATTCTAATTGAATTCAAAATTGGGAGGGAAAAGATGGCATAGAAGAAATTAGGGACAACTTGATAAAAGAGAGGATAAAATGCGATTTGCCAAATTTTGGCTGTAGAGCATTTAACGCGATCTGAGAAGCGTGAGGGAATAAGATGTAAAATTATTTGGGAATGGGTGTCAAAAGCGACGGAGAATGAGATAAGATAAATTTAAACACGTTTTTATTTATTTTCTATTTGTAAAAATATTTTAATAAGACACTTACAAAAATTGCATTTAAATAAATATACCCAATGACATTAGAAGTGTTACACCCAGTAGGACTAATTTTTTGAAAGAGATTTCTTGACAACAGAATGGGTAAATTTAAAGCTAGTTATAGTAACTATTGCAACAGTTTATCTTTGACAGTTCTTGCAGAAGAAAGTTTAATTTTTTAGTTTTTGTTAAGAAAATGACTTATCAGACCTGATAAGTAAGAGTTAAGAGTATTTGCAGTTGTTGTGTCTTCGACTACTTGTTTTAAAAATAACAAAATGCCTCCAGTCTGAGAGCATTAATGATATCACCAACTTGGTTTGTTCTATGGCGAAATTGTCCGCCGCGCCGTGTTGATTCTACTGCAATAATGGTAGTGCATGTGTTTCGGATAGAAGATGGTAGAGAAACACGAAACAGATTTGCAAGTCAAGCGAGGCGTTCCACAGAGCGTCAAAATAGACGCTTCAAACAACTAGCTCTTTTACACCGTTTTGCTACTACGCGACAACTTGGTGACCAATGGCTTAAAAAAACTCAAAAACCGTTTGAGTTAAATAAAAAGTAATTTGTGTTTTGGAGGTTTGAAAACAGGCAGGGCAAATAAACAAAAGTAAAATTTTCTGAAAATTCAAAAATAAGAAATTATTTCTTCTTTTAATGTCGATCTAAGAACATATTGTTCAAAGTCTATTTTGACTTGAAGTTATGCATTGAAACTTACAAAATTAAGAAGTTACTGTTTCAGCATTTGTCTACAGATCGAAAAACTTTGAGAAACTCTAAGCAGAAAAGTCAGTAGTAGAAATTGAAACCCACTACCTCTTAAAAACTAGTGATGCAACTCGGTCAGATTGTTGCAAATAATAAACTGTTTGTGGCAGTCGTGGGCTGATGCACAATTACTGGTGGAGTTAAGTTTTTTCTCCCACTGTCATTAATATTAAATATTTTCTACTTATTTTAGTTTTAATTTACTGCAAATTTTACAATTTTAGATGTCAAACGTTACATAATGCAATCCTTGATTAACTGAAAATTTTTGCAATATTGCCTTGTATCTTAATAAATATCTTTAAAGTACAGGTAATTGACATTTAATAAATCAGTTAAAGTATAAAAATAAAAAACATTCAAAGAGTGAAGTAAAATTCTGTTGAATCAATATTTAATGTGTTTTGTCGGTTGTGGTGTTTTTGGTGAGTCGGTTGTGCGTCGGCAGTCATCTGTAAGAAGTGACAATGCAATGCCCGGAACGATAAATTAAACTTTAGCAGTTGCTACAGTGGCCGGCAGGGGTGGACAGTGTAGATAAGACCTAGCTATATATCAGGAGATAGGCAATGCAAATTCTAACTATTCTTCAGCCGTTCTAGCCAGTGGTCTTCATTTGGAACATCGGGGCGTACACTTTACATGCTCAAGATAGAAGGGGAGGATAAAATATAGCCGGCAGATTTGCATCAGAGCCCTAACGAGTTCGCATGATAGCAAGCCTGGACTTAACCGGCCCTCGCCATTCAAAGAATCGCCGAGTCCGCAACCCTTTCTGATAAAACGCCATCAAAAAAATCACTATTCAAATTCAATTAAAATCCCCTAATTCCGTAGATGGCCATTAGCTTAGACGGCCATAAACGCCATAAAGCATGCGGTCTCTACGAGAGATAAACTTTATCTGAGAGAGTTTTTCCGTACATTGCTCGGGTAATAAACGGCACACGCAATGCTGCGGTGGGACTAAGCAAGCGGATCTTCGTCGCCTGAGCATAAACAGATCATTTTGACTCGCAGCTTTGAAGTCGAATTTTCAACGATAGAGTCTTAATGTGAAGGTTAAGCTATCAATAATTATTTTACAGGAGGGTCGCATCTCATGGGACTCTCACCCGACTCTCGTGTTTACAAGACTCCACCGATCATTTTTCTCACTAAATTTTATCACTTAGGACGGAATCTCAAGGCGACACCAATGAGACTTTATTACACATTATCTCATACAAATAGAAAATAAAATTACTATTTACCAACGTAACTTCATTCATAAATAAAAAAGACGAGTTTCAAACGTTTAAAACAAAATAGTTCAGGATTTTATTTAAAAAAATTGTGGCTTCATGCTAGCCGCAATTTTTATTTTAAAAACACATATCACAGTTTAAAAACTATATAAAAAGCAACCATTTTATAACGTTGTGTACATATACAGGGTGGTGAATACGGACAGTAGGTCATCATTCGATGTTTTTGGAAAATAAAAATTCTACGATTTGGCATACTGAGTGGAAGTTGGCGTTGCGTTGTCATGATGAGGTATAATTCACGAATTTAAACTATTTTTTCTTTATTTGCCTGTTAACAAATAGCAAAATACCAATAAGAATTTCTAAAGCCACAGTTGTTATACACTCCATTAAAGCTAAAATATAAGAAGCCACTAGCTTCGCAGCACTACTTAAACAAACAACATCTTCTATGAGTTGAGTGGATACCGACATTTAACTGTGTTGCCTGATACGAATATATTCGCAATTTTTATAAACGATATATACAAGGGTTGACGGAAAAAATAATGTCCGAAATTAGGTGTACTAAAAATACCTAATAAACAGTTTATTTAATATTTGTGATTTCAATGATTTCAAGGAAAGTTTGTTTAACACCGCACCTCATCTCTAATCTGCCAAAACAAAATGGTGCGCTTGCGCGAAATATCTTGTCAAATGTCAAATGTGTATTAGATACATCATAATCTTAATAAAATCTATGCCAAACGTTAAAAAATAAAATAAACACATAATTAAAACGTTAATGTTTTAATAATAAAACATTTTTAATACAAGAAAATGGAAAAAGGTAGTCATGCTTTGCTTCAACCAACCAGTGATCAAATCCGTTGATTGCATTAAAAAAAACTAATTTTTTATAGCTTTATACATATAAGTATGTACTTTGGTCTTGTCTTATTGTAAATAACTCTTTGTAGTGTGACGAAATGAAAAATTCTTTGAAAATTGGTGGGTAAATAAAGTTGTAAATAACATAACCTCAAACAAAAGAACAGAAATTTTACTTGTAATTTGTGCAGAATTAATAAAAAAAACTGCTATTAAAGCGGTAAATAATGAAAATGGGGTTTTATAAGGTTACACGTCAAGTGTGGAGCCCTGTATATAGTTAATTTGACCATATGTCTTGTTGCAACTTCCATTGTTTAAGTTTCCGACCAGGAAAGTAGGTGCTGTCAACTTAAATTCTGAACTAGGGGTTCTGAAGATTTCAGTTGATGGAAAAACTACGCTATTTTGTTTTCCAGTACATAAATAGTTGCTTACATAAAAGATGCTTACAATAACGTCCTTTTCGGTTTTTATCTGTAAAGTTAAATTTCCAAAGTGTAAAAACGTAAGTAGTTAAATATCAGTCGTTTTTATTTTCATTAAATTTACTTTTCGACAATAAATAAAGACACGTTATGTTTAGTCTGGATGTGTGCTCGTTAAATGAGGTTATATTTTTATATGACATATAATAAATTAATGTGCTAGTAGTGAAAAAAATCATATATAAACCACGGTAGAGAAAACTATTATAGCTTTGCATCTATTATTGCCCTCGACGCTACGCATCTTGGGCACTAAACCCGCTCGGCTATAAAAAGTGTTTTCTCTACCTTGCTATATAATGTACTATTATGTGTCACGTAGGATTTAATAAACAGGTAAACATTTTAAAAAACTTTTTTTATTTTTGACGGCCGGCGGCGGCGGCTGTTATATTTGTCTTAATAATCTCAATTTGTCTTAGCGGCCGCTAGATATTACAGTATTATATATTACGAGAATAGTATTTTACAACTAAGAGTATCTATTTAAAAAATAACAAAAACAAATTAATAAAAATTTTTTTTTAATAATATTGCTTTAATAGTAACTTTAAAAAACCTGTCTTAGTTGAAACCGTAAAATAGAAATTGTCTTGAGATTTAGTTTAGCATTTAACAGCGAATATGTTGACCACATTGTAAGTGACTTCAAAGCTTTTACATTAATATTTTTATTTATTTTTTTTGTTTATCAGAAAGAATAGCTTCAGGCTTTTTCTCGCTCTTGCTTAAAATAATTGTGTTCGATCAGTAAAATCTCTTTATCGTTTTTAATACCTAACATACTATTGCTCAAAAAAATAACCTTCAAAAATTTGCTTAGATTGCATTACTAAAATTGATAGGTATACAGGGTGAGTAACTGAAATAAATTCTTTGACTTATTAGTTGTAACAAAAAATAAAAAAAAATTTTTTACTGATTTTTATCGGCCACATTCTTTTTGAGTTTTTATGAATCATCATTCTCATCCAGAATAGAAACAACTCCCAACTTGTTTTTAATTCAAAATACTACTGTGATAGGTCGTTGGAAAGAGCTTAAATCAAGTAAAATAGCTCACCATCAAAGTTTGTTTTTTTTGGTAATCTAATAAGCTAGAACTGCAGAAATAAGCACAAAAATATATTTAAAATAGAACAATAAACCCGAAAAATAAATCAAAATGTTTAAAATTAAATGAATTTTAGATTAGTGTTTTGCCAAGAAACATTTTTAACAATTTTAACACTAAAAAAAAACAAAAAAAATATTATTTTACAAATTTTAGTACCTAGTTAAAAAATTGTCAAATTTTTTACTAAATTGATCAGAGTTGTCTTTTTTTCTATTTAAAGAGCCAAAACAATGTAAAATAAAAACGATGTAAATACCATACACCACGTCACTAATTGCCCTTAAAAATTTAAAAACCCTATCTTACGTCGGGGCTTTAAACATTCTCTTGTGCCATAATCTTCTCCATTATGCCCTAAACTCGTAAGTATTTGTTATTAACATTTTTGTATACTAATATTATTTTTTTAGCACAGGAACAACATAGTTTATTGATATCATAATTGACATGATGTGTTTGCGGAGAGTGAACATGGGAATTTCTGGTGTACAAGGAGCAGGTTTTGCCATAAATTCCCGTGTTTTTACATAACTACTTAAATGTCTTTATTGCCTAATTGGCTTTACAGTCCTACTTAGGTACAACAAACAAACCAAAAGCGAAAATTAACAAAAATTATCAAAAATATGACAAACTAAATATATAAATAAAAATTTAAATTCTTCTCCATTCTTCTCCTAGTACACATGACTTCTTTCATCCATTCTTTCCCTTCTCCATTTTCGCTTAGGACTTTTATCCTTCCATTCTCACACATTCTTAACTCTCCACACTCTGACAAACAATGTTCTAACGTCTCCCTTTTCTCTCTACATAGTCTGCACATTCTTTTCCAATCTTCTTTCCAAAACTCATTTTCCCTTTTCTTCATTCCCGCATCTGAATCTTGCATCCATTTTTTGATTTTTACTTTTCATTTTATCTAAATATTTTGGCAGTTTGCTGGTAGCAATCAGGGCATATTTGGGATTATACCTTGATTCTTTTATACCCGAAATTCTTTTTTGTTTATCTATGTCAGCATCTTTTTGTTTTAGTTCTTCTTCCATTTTTCTTCCTTCTTCTCTCATTCTTTCAATTTCTACACACGCATACCCCTTTTTCTCATAGTAGTTGTTCTATCTACCTGACATTTCCACTTGCTCTTTTAATTTCAGCCCAGCATTGTCGCAGTATTTTGTATTCTTGTAGCATTCTTAAATTTTCTTCGAATCTCACCGCTCTTTTTCCTGTTTCTACTCTCAACTTTTCTCTCTTACTTCCTTCTCTTACTATGTACCCTGGCGTTTGTTTATTTAAACCTAAATCCCATTTTATATACTTTTCTTGCACACGCTCAATCTCTTCATATTCCTTCCATCCGCATACTTCTGCTCCATACATTACGATGCTTTGCACCAAACTGTCAAACATCATCATTTTTCTTTTAAAATTTTCATCAAATTTACGTTCTCTCAAACTCCAGACACTTCCCATTACTTTGTTTGTTTTTTTGACTACTTTCTTTATTTGTCCTTTGTTTGTCATACTACTATTTAATACATATCCCAAATATTTCAACTCTTTCACTTGTTTTATATTTTTTCCTTCTCATTTCCATTCACCTTTTTCGATTCTTACTTTCTTTCCAAACACCATCATTTTTGTTTTATCTACATTAACTTGGAGATTTTTGTTTCTTACATATCTTTCCATAACTTTTATCATTTCTTTGATTTCACTTTTGCTCTTTGCTACATTTACTAAATCATCTGCAAACGCCAGGGACCACACTTTCTCTCTGCCTACAACTATCCCTCCTACTTGCGCTCTACTTAAAACTTCATCCACATCTTCCATATATGCTAAAAATAGTGCCGGACTTAATGGGCAGCCTTGTCTTACACCTTTATTTGTCCAAAAACATTCACTTACTTCTTCGCCCACTTTTACTTGGTTAATAGTTTCCACGTAAATTTCCTCCATCTTGCTCCTTACTCTTACAACCTACTCTAACCACTTACTCTTACAACCCTTTCTCTCTAAGATACTGCCACAATTTTTCCCTATTCACACTGTCAAAAGCTTTTTTGAAGTCTATGAACAATGCATACATACGTCCTCCCGCTTTGTCTATTTCTTTCTTCGCCAGATATCTCAAAATGTACACATTGTCCATGGCTCCCCTTTCTTTTCTGAAATCTGCTTGTCCATCTAGCAACATACTTTTTTCGTCCATTTCCTCTCTCAATCTTTCCTCTAGAACCATCGCATATATTTTGTAGATCGTATTAAGTAAGGATATACCACGGTAGTTTTCAGTTTTATCTTTATTCCCTTTTTTATGTATTGTTACAATTAACCCTTTTCTCCACTCCATAGGAAAGCCTCCTCCCATCCACACTGCATTTAGCACTTCCCATACTCTTTCTCATAGCTTTTTTGTACCAAACAACAGCGCTTCATTTGGAATTCCAACTTCCCCGGGTGTTTTCCTTTTCTTTAACCTAAACATTTGTTTTTCAATTTCCTCTTTAGAAAAGTTATTTATTTCCACTTGAAAATCCTCTTGTCTTGACAAGATGCTTTTATTGTTACTTCCACCTAAAACTTTCATAAAGTGTTCCCTCTATTTATCCATTCTTATGTTCTCACTTATTTTTCTTTTCTTGTTCTTTCTTCATTTATACATGTGTTTTTACATAAATTTGCTAAAATTTCTCATTAGATTTGAGAATTTCCGGAAAATTACATCATATTTACAGAACTTTCTAAAAATTTTCAAAAGTGCGCGTAATTGACTACTACAAATATAAATCGTAAACTAACTCTGTTAGAATATACAAAGTGTATCAAAGTTAATGATTAAAAATTTAAGCAGTAATACATCTCATCAAAAGAAACAACTTTTCTATATACCATTTTTGCAACAACTGCTAAAAATTTTGAATTTTATCCTCCCCATAAAATTACGATACGTCTATGATCACTTAGCTACCATTATAACATAGCCTAGTTACCATTTTAATAATACATAGGTCAGTGGCGGGTGTAGTATTTTGTACTAAATTTTTAAATAATTTTATTTTAATAACGGTCAAAATCCGGAAAAATAAAATCTAAAAAAAAGCTTCTTTAAGCGAGACCTAACATTTGCTAAATTTATAACCATCATTTCTCACACACTCTGTATATATTATTTACGAAAAGCTACAAAACTATAAAATAGCTATACAAAAGCTATTTTAATTATTTTAAAAATAAGATTTATTTATGAACTGGATATTTCAAGTTTCAAGAGAATTTTCTAGTAATTTCCAGAAGATTTCTTTGACCAAAAAGATTTTTGGTGTACACTTATATCTAATAAAATTTTGGTTTAAGCAATATTATCATTATTTAAGTTTTATTTTATTACTGTTTAAGACAAAAATTTACCTGAAAGAAAGAAATTTTGATTAAATTCATTTGTTTTAATTCTAAAAGAAATAAACTTATTATATTTGATGTCTTTATGCTAAAATCCAATTTAAACCTAAACTCTGCTATAAAAAACCTTAATTTTAGTGTAAGCAAATTCAACTAAACTAAACCCACAGAGACACTGCGCAGTTTAGCAATGAACTGATGAGTTGGTTGAAACAAAGGAGTGCGAGAACTACAATTTAATGGACCATTCAAAAACTATCCTCACATTTAGATTTAATTCCATTTGAGTTAAAAATCTCCTTTAACAAATGATTTTAACTTTGTCTAAAATTTTTTGCTCGTAGAACCAAAAGTTCTACAAACACACCGCAAAGAATCCCATATTTATTTAGATTAATTCATCTTGGGCAATCCCTAGTGCCATTCCTCCCTTTCCCTATGATTTACGAAGCGTCCAGTTTATTTATTCTTCCAATATTGGCCTTTATTACCCTCATCCTTCATCTTAAAACCTTCACCGTCCAATGCCACTCTATTCCATCTCGATTTCTTACCTCTTCGATACATAACAATCACTTTAAAAACGATTTTAAAATTTTTCTAATTTCGAACTTTTTAGTTTGATAAAGATGAAAAACCGAAATTTGGTTAGATTGTTAGGAGGATGTGCGGAGTGGTCCGACCTGGTGCGTCGAGGGCATTGGCGAGGAGGAGGCAGTGCACAGCAGGGTAGTCGAGATAAGGGGGTAATTACGCGCTGGACCACGGCCGTCTTTAATCAATAGCACGAGCCAAGTCGTGTGTGCGTCCTAGGGTCCCCCTTACCCCGACCGCCCCCCCCCCCCCCCCCCCCCCCCCCCGGCGACACTAACTTCATTTGCATGCCTAGAGCGCTCGCCCACCAGAGTGGAATATTGGATAACCTAATGTATGACTCGCCTCTGTCGCCTCGCACCCCCCTAGTTAGCCCCAGCTTCCTCCTGCTCCTGCTTGCTGCATCCGACTCCTTCAGAAAAACCGACACGCCACTGCTGACCGACGGCTATTTGGACAGGGCCATGCTGAATACGCGATTAGATGCGGAATTCGAGGTGTGCATGCGCTGGATTTTACACTTATTCTGATTTTTTTCAAACAAAAGGAAACTTTCTCTTTGGACATTTACTTATTGTTATTTACCAACTTAATTTGTCTCAGAAATCAACTAAAAAACTGAAAAAACTCAGTAATTCTAAAAGAGTTTGTTAATAGGAGTGTTAACACACTCTTTGAAGTGTGTTAAAGCTGTAAATAATCTGGATACAAGAACTAAATTCAAAGTGGGCGATAATAGTACCATGTCTTCTTTTATTATAAGCCCGTTTTACGATCCTTATATACAGGTTAATACAGGGTCATAAATTAAGACAAGATAAAAAAGCCGGGCCAATAAGATTATTCTTTAATTCTAATCGCTTGTCTTGCGAAATAATAATAGTAATGACGACAATAATAGTTTCAAAAAAACAACAAATGACAGTTTGATATAAATTTGTCAAAGTCAATACGGTCCTTTGACTTCATAGCAAAACTGGCAAGTTATTTAAACGACTGCGCATTGGCTTTGAACTGCCAGATGCGGCATTAAATCATATGCTTTAGTGTCTAATTAAGCAAATAACTTTTAGTAAAGAATATTACAGTTCTATCCAAAAATTGCTCTGTAACCAGATAATACTTAAGAGTACAATTTTATACAGGGTGTAATCAAATAGAATCGTCTATTATAACTAAAAATCAAATGTATAAAGTGGTGGAAGAGTTAATTTTGTTCCATTTAATGCAATTCTCGTTACTATTTTTTGTTATTATTGATATAGTAGAACCATTGTATTTTCCATGTATACTCAGTGACATTAGAAGTGTTTCACCTAGAAGAAATAATTTTTTAAACGTAATTTTTGGCAATGTACTTCTTAACTTAAAGAAAAACGATAAAATTTTTGTAACATTAACTTAAAAAAAAAACAATAATGTGTTTGACCGTAACTGAGTACACGTCTTTCTGTACACGTCTAGTTATCGGCAAAACGACATGGTCGATGTTTGCTTGTGTCAGAGTATGTGGAGGACGGTACAAAGAAGTCTTTTTCTTTTTTTGTCCCTCTATCTTATCTCCCTAGACTCGATAGGTTTTAAATCTGGTAAACAAAGTGATCATGACAAAACATTAAGGCAAGTTTTCTGAAAAAAGTCAATAGGTTGACAAGCAATATAAAAACGTGCATTCTCTTGCTGAAAAAAAAACATGTTGACGGCCATATAAATAAACCAAAAAATAGGTTCGTAGAACGTCATCAAGATAACGCACAGCTGTTATATTGCCTTGAATCACAAGAGGTGATCGGCTTTCATAGCTCCCCAACCCATTACTTCAACAGTTCTATGCACATGCCTCTAAACAGCAAATTCAATATTACGTCGCTCTCTACGATATAATGCATGCCAAAATCACAATTTTTTGCTGAATATCACATTATGTTTTTCTGCCTCCCAAACCTGTTGTTTTCTGCACTAGTCTAAACGTTGACCGCAGTGATCCGCATTTAAAGAAAGCACTAACCGTGGACGGTAGAAAAAAATCCAGAAGCTCGAATGCGGCGATGTAACGTTCGCATAATAACAAGTCTACATTTTTCCCTAAAACTATTGATCACTGAGTTGTCGCGTAGTAGCAAAACGTTCTCGAAAAGCTAGTTGTTTCTTGACGCTCTGTGGTACGCCTCAGTTAACCTATTAGTCTGTTTCGTAGTCCTCTACCTTCTTCTGCCTACACCCAAAACACAGGAATTACCGTTATTGCAGTAGAATCAACATGGCGGGCAAATTCACAATAAGACAAATCAAGTCCTTGAATTTTTCAAACTCCTTGAGTTTGAATTTTTACTATCTTACTATTGTCTTTAAAACTCAGAACTCTTCTTTTGGATAGGCCTTTGGACTTTTTTTACATCCAACTTTTCAATGCAATACTTATTGCAACAACAAATGTTTTTACAATATTTATTATAAACAAATAAAAACTGTTACCTACCTTTAGCTCCTATGTTCTATTAAATATTATAAAATATACATTTTTGAAGAGCGAAAACGAGAATTATTATAAATTGTTTCTTCTAAAGAACGGTTCGCAACCCTACTTCTAATGTCACTGAGTATGTTTTACCGCTCTGTTGATACACTAAGATTTTCTTAAATATATATACCTATATTTTTTTGGATTTACTAAAAACCTATTAAGAGTAAATACTTTACTTTTCTACCGACGTTCTAAAATTTTTGTAGCATACACCCACACCCTTAATGGAGCTCATATGAAAGAGCAAGTGAATTTTAATTTGTAATTTCCTGCGTTTGGTCTTTGTTACGCATATCCTCTAGTTCCTCAATCAGGAAAGTTGCCATAACATAATTTCGTAGTTAAATGGGAAATAGTTGGAGATTGCAAGTTTTGACCAAAGTAATCTGACACCACCTGAAGTCCCCGGTTTACGCAGTGCGGTCTGTAACCCGCCACCAGCGACATGTTCTTCAAGCCATAATCATCGTCATGATCGATTTGGAAAGTCGTCCATAACCACCCTCCCATAAATCCACAATCGTGGTAGTTCGTTAACGGGAATTGTCCCGTTCTCTCTCGCATAATTAATTTACGGTGCCGGATTTGCATGCACGGAACTTAACCCGCTCGGACAACACCGAAATTAAATTCCGCCACTGCTCCAGTACTTGTGTAATAGGCATTTGCTTAACAAATAAAAGCAGGGCCCGGAGCGAGGTGCAGTCTCCTCTCAACTGGAGGAATCTCGAATAATATCAGGTGCACCTAAAGCGAGCGAATGCACTCAGATGGTGCAAGGGGAAAGCTTCAAGCTGACAATTGGCGAACTCGTAAATCCCGGAGTTTAGACCACTGTTGCAGATTTGACAAGGCATTAGTTAATGCACCAAGTGGGGATTTTCTTGTTGGACGCGCTCAGAAACACTCTACTCCCATTACAGATTAATGTCTTAATGACGACGACATCGGATATTGCGCAAAGTTACAACACGAACTGTTTGCGACTATTAAAACGTCTTGGATATTATTTGCTATCCTTTAAAATTATATCAATATGTATTTTTATTCGAAATTACAGATAAATTAAATTAAAACTAATTTATTAATACAAATATATTGTTTCAACAATTTGTAGATTTATTAGTCAAAAATTTTTGTAAGTACAATAAAACTATGGATAACCGCAATCTTATTAATCAAAACATTTTAGTAACCGAACTTATCTAAAATCATAATAAGAATTAGATATCTAACATTGTAGTTATGTAAAAAAATGGACACTAAACAATGTTTTGAAATTATGAGATAAGATAGACTGCGCTCAGTTCCCGAAATAGATATAAAAATACTAATGACAATGAGAAACGCTGATTTTTAAGACAGACCTTTATAAACTAAATATTGTCATTAGAAGAGAATCCAATAGACAAAAAGCTAGAAAACTAATCTTTGACACTTTTATTTATTTTATCCACAATTACCTTATAATTGAAGTTTTATCCACACTTACGACCCGTATAAAGTAACACTTTATCCACTAAGGTAATAATGAAATCACTTTATTCCACTTGTGGAATAATAAAAAAATAAAATTTTAAATCAACGGCATTTTATTTATTATTAATATTGACATTAACATTTACATTAATAGACATTTCGTTTTTTGTTTTATCATATTTCACTTCGTTTCCATTAATAAGAAGCTTGTAGTTGTTATCGGTTCCAGAACGAATAGTAGTTGTAGGAGCAATGGACGTCTCCTCTAGTAAGGAACGACTAGTACCAGGAGAATCTTGGATTTTCCTTGCAATATCAAGCTTATTAGATACAGAATCTTCGATATAAGTTTCTGCTATAGCGGAGCTCCTCCACCCACCATGTCGTTTAATTGTTGTAAGATTAACACCTCCATTGGGAAGTAAAGTTGTTGAAGTGCGCTTCATACAATGACCGGTATAAGCTTCTGCGTTCGCTAGATTCAAAAACGAAGCAACTTTAAAAGAAATTTTCGATAATGTGTTAATTTTAACAGGTTGCGATGTACATTTTTGATTAGCGTATCGTAAAAAAATCTCTCAATGGATCACTTCTTCGGACGTAAGTACAAGTATTTCCTACACTTCTCCACAGGGTTAGTAGAGAATCCTTTTTCTATAATTGTAAATTTTCGTGAAATGCCCGTCTTGGTATCTGGTATCGAAACAATCAGGTATGCGCCCCTGTCTTCTACATCAGTGATTTTCAAATTTGTCAGCCCACAGCATCGACCGCCACCAGACACCCCCATTATTAATGCAACCTAAAATATTCTAAAATTTATTATCTACAAAGTCTTGTAATGACAGAGATTACTTTGATCGTCAAATATTCTTCATTGCAAGCCCTTGTCAAGAACTCTTTCACGTGTGCTCTTTCCAATACTGCAGCTTTCTTTGGCTTGTATCCTCTTGACTGATTCTTCAGATAGGACATACGCTTACCTACTATATTTTCCAATGTCTATGTTTTTATAGACCTTTATAGCGGCCTTCAGCATAGAAGACTTCGACCACATGGATAAAATTGCATACCTCTTTTTCAAATTTAAGAAATACGATAGCAAAACTTTCTCATTTATTGTCATTACCCCCCGTTCTTCTTTCCGTTTATTAAATACTGAAGATACATTTTCATAATGTTCCCTGGAATTCGCAGGCAATAACTGGCGAGCCGTTTCTTCAGCTTCCTCAAGAATTGTTTCAGGAACAGTACCTATCACTTTCTTCCATTTTCACCAACTTGCACAGCGTTTTGTACAAATGGAGTCAATAAACAATCGAAAATAAATAGCAACGATTCAACACCTTCTATGTTTTTTAGTTAATTTCACTGATCTTTGAGGTGACATCTGCTGTCAGAGTGTAATGTCAAATCATTTGTTGATGACATGAGATGAAATTTTGGCAATTCTGATTTTAAATTGCTGTAATTGTAGATAAAACGTTATATTGGATTCTGTTTTAGTCGCGTTTTATCCACTAAAAAATATTAAACGCTCGACTGCTTCTCGTGCTTAAACATTCTCGCGTGGATAAAACGCTGTCTAAAACACTTACTAAATACAATAAATAACTATTAATAAACATAGAACATCTTTATAGACATTTTTATAGACACAATCATAGCATAAGCTTCCTATGCGTTGACTTTAAAAGTCGTAGTCTTTTCAATCTTTTTTTTTTACCAAATAAGTTTATGAAACAATTTTAAGAATTCTAATCAAATCTACAAAATTACATTTTTTATAGAAAAAAATATAATTAAATAAATAAATAATGTTATGGTGATAGTAATATTTTATCCAAGTAGTTTTTACGTGGTACTAAAATCTACAGCTTCTGACATGACCTAACGACTAGTAGAAGTCAGGACCGACGACTTAACGTCTCCTATGAAAGCAGCAGTTAGTATAAGGATTGTTATTAGTATATGCGCCTTTATCAAAGCCAGCTTCGCTAAGCAGTTACACCAATAAAATAATAGCAGGAGATTTTACCGCTAAAATTTGTATCTTTTAGAGAAAATACGAATACTACAGACAAGGAATTGGTGAGTATAAGTCTGTTTCCTATTAATACAGGCGATTATTAATTTTTATTTTTCTACCTCTAGGAAAAAATTCGTCGAAGACAAAACTTACGATATATTTTTTTCAGATTTAACTACGTTAAGATGGAAAATTACTACAATAAATCAAATTAATAAGTCAGTATTTTCTAAAAAAAACAACAAACTATCTAGTTAAAAAAATTAAAAGCACTTTAAACCTTATCCAAGAAATAATAATACTTTGTAACACAAATTTTCTAAAACAAAAAGGTTTTATTGATAGACATTAGAAGTTGTAGAGCTCAGAAACAAAACTATATACGTACTTAGAAAAAAATAAAACTTCTAAAAGCAAGACGACTAAATCAAGCACAATTTATACCAACCAACTGCAAACAAAATATAAAAATATATAGCTAAAATTTAAAAGAGAAAAAAATTTGTTGTGATAACTTAGGAATCGAGAAAAATTATGGAAAAATTTAAGCTAGTCCTGAAAATATCATTATCAACAGATAAAACATTTCCAGTTCACCTAGTTATAAATTAGAGAAGAGAAACAAAAACGTGTAAACGTTCTACAATTCAAAAAAAAAGCAGCTACCGCCTCAAAACTAACACAAGAAAAATACCTAATCAAGTAGTTAAAAAAATAACTTCTAAAATAATTAAACACTTATCAACAAAAAATCTACAAAATAATAAAAAGAATTTCAGTAAGCAACAAACAAGGTATTTCCAAATTCAGATAACTTTCAAATCGATCTTGATAAAAAATCATAAATAGTTCAAAAAAATAGATTTTTAGTAGTAAAAAAATCGTACTACTATAGAATATAGTACACACTCTTTTTGAAATACAAGAAACAAGTCGCCAATCGAAAAATTATTAAAACTTTCCTTAATATCTCTCTAAACGTCTAATATTCTGTTTTTTATTTTTTGGCAAATTGCTCTAAAGGTTTGTACCGGTTACATCAAAATAGTTTATTTATAAACTGTAATAAAATTTTCTACACTTTGCTTGTTAAATTTTTTTTCGCATAAAAACTGACAGAGTTATGGTGATTTCAAATTTGACATCTTGTAAAATTTTTAATTTTTGTTATTCATCGCAGTTTAAATAGGGTTTGTTTAAGATATCCGAATCTTATATTAGTTAACCGTTGTAGATGACAAAATTTTTAAAAATTTTGATTTTTAAAAGGTTCTACCCACATAGAACACAATTGTCTATAAAACATCTTTGGAAGTTTTAACTAGCAACAGCGAGAATTCCAAGAAAATTTAAAAATTTTCTATTTTCAAACGCTGATTATTTTGATAATCTTAATAAAAATTTTAATGAGTTAAGGACCTTTTTTTTTTTAGTTCTGATTATAAGTAGTTTTGCAGCATTTAATTTAAATATTGTCATTTTTATAACTGTTAAAGTAAAGATAATTTTTTCAGACATTGTTTTGTGTTCCTGGGACCTTAATTGACGACGTTTCGACAAATAGGTCCGCGAATTTTGCGACATTCTATATAAAATCTATTAAGTTACATTAAAAATGGATGTTAAATTTTTCGCGTCCTTTTTTTATTAATTCTGAGTGTTCTCTACTTCCTCCTGAATCCTTTTCTCCAAGTTTTGTTTCAACGTTCTCTTTGGCCATTTCATCATCTGGAATTTTTTTCAGACAGTCATATAGCAAAATTGTAATATTCTTTCAACTTGTTCTTTAGTTATTTTATTTTTATTATCTTCTGTAATTAATTGATCACTAATCACATTGTGTTTCAACGATAACTTTTTCCATCAGAATTCGTCAAGTTCTTCTTGGATATCTTTCTCTTCTTCTTGGAGGTCCTGTAGATTACCGGCTCTCTAACACATAGTAATGTTCTTCTAACGACTGTATTTATTGATTTTTAACCCTAGCTAAACTATACAAATATAAATTAAGTTGTAGAAAAATATTGTTTAAAAATATTTAAACCTTTTTTTAATTAATATTGCTTTAGAAAACTCGAGTAAAAATATGATATGTAAGTGTAATATGTAATTCGTCCCTTAAAACTCTATTTTGCTTACGTGATACATAAATAACTGCTATATTTTATTTTGTATATTACTTGTAATGCATTCCAAGGTTTTTTATGTCCCAGCTCCGATCTTCAACCAGTCACTTCAACACTTGATATAAAAAATCTATTGTCTAGTTTAAAACAACTAAAATAACTAAGAAAAGTTTTGTTTTTAAATTTAAAAGTGAAAGCAATTTCTGTGAGTGAAGTGAGTTTCTCTTATTTGCGGATGAGCCATTGGGCAAATTCGTGTGTATCGATCTTACATCATCATCAATTATTCGTAAAAGTGGTAACAAAATTACGTTTATTTATGACGCAAGTAAATTTAATAATTAGTTTGCCATTGGGAGGCAATTTATCGTCGTTGTTCTTTTATGAATTACCCAATTGTGCGTTTGACCCAACCCCTTTTGTGAATGACCGGTGGTCATCCGACCTCTGATCCCGTTTTCTTTAAAGGGGTCGCGTGTGGCTTCATGCCACTCTTAAAAAAATTATAATAAATCGTTCGATTATTTATTTTCTCACAGTTTCCGATTAGTCGGACCCCAGTTATCTCGGCAGCAAATCCTCGCACAATGCTTGTATTTTCTAGTGCAACCCCATTTAGATTATAAATCTTAAGTAGCAAGGGTCTCATGTGTAATCTTCAACCCTTTACCTCCGTATTGTTAAGGAAATACGTTATCCTGGACGGACTTTGTCTATTGGAATCAAATTTAGCGTATGCGTGTAACGAATTCGGCAAAGGCAGGTAGACAATTCCAACCGTTTCGTACAACTTTTAATTCGATATTTTCGACAAATCCGATATTCTTGGGGAACAGGGAATAGGGGGCACCGAAAAGGGTGGTGTTTGTTAAATTAATGATGGTGTCCGAGAACGCCATGACGTGTGGTCACGTGATGTATGACCCCTGGCCCAGGATTAGCGATGACAATTTAATTATACGAGGTTTACTTAAGAGTGGACGGCCTGAATTAGTGATGAAAATTCGGTAATTTATTTTCTGCTCGACATAAACACTCATTTTCGACCTAAACGAAACAGACAAGCCAACGCAAAATTTACCAAATTTCAAAAAATGATCTAATTTTGTCTTAAGAGCAAGCTCTAAGAACAGAAATTAAAACTTTAAGTATATACATACGTCTTATATTTTATCCCAGGCAAATATCTAAGATCATAGCCATCCATTTTATCTCAGTGTGCAAAGTGTTTTTTTTTATAATGAGAGAAAGAGGGAATAATTGTTATAGTGTAACTGTCAAAGTCTTCAAAAAGAAGGTGCTTTCATTTTGAACTTTTAAGAGTACAATAACATTAGTACCTATAAAGTTAATAGAAACTGAATTACTGAAACTAATGAGTCCAATTATTAGTTTCCTTTCTACCCTTTTAAGTCCTGGAGCAATAGATAAAGCACTAAAAAAATTTTACAAAGTCTTAAAAAAAAATTCTTAATAATCATTGCAGAAGACGAAGAGTATTTGAAAATAAACCAGATTAGTAGACTTATGGAATTGAAACAAAATATATATATAGCCAAAAAGAAACTTTTATATACTAATAGAGACCCAATAAGAACACAATATCTGGCTGACCAAATAAAAATAAAAAATATTTTTAAAAAATAATTAAAAAAGGAACAAAAAGCTTAGATAAAATTTATAAAACAAGACTTAATGATAAACCTTTAGGGTGTAGTTTATAAAATAGCATCTAAAAAAGTTATTAAATCTGGTGCTTTGAGATTATTTAGATCTAGACAAGATCAAAACTACACTCTCTACACTCTACACACAAGCAATCCATAAGATTTTTATTAGAAACTCTTCTTCCAGATGATTAAGTAGAAAATGATTCTTCTTTACAAATAGTTTGAAGACAAGATTTTAAATTAATAGAACCCAACTACTATCCTAAAATAGAATAAATTGGACTAGATGTATTGAATGAATTATTACACAATTTAAGAGGAAAAAAGCAGCAGGACTGAATGGATTAAAAAGAGAACCATTTCAGTCAAAATCTGCGCCGTGTTGTGGATTTGTACAGAGAAACAAAGAGTGTGAATCGCAAGACAGGTGGAGGCAGACCACGAGTAAGAACCGAGGCAAATGTGGAGGTCGTAAAGAATATTATGGACGAAGAGCTTAGCACTTCGGTTTGTCATCTGCGACAACAGGTAAACCTGTCTCACAGCACTTGTTGGCGGATCTTGAAAACGAACCACGATATGCATCCGTAACGGCTGCAAGCCCATCAAGAATTGCTGCCGAATGATTTGGCATATAGCCAGTGGTTTATGCAGAATCTTGCCAACAATGACGAAGCACTAGAAAAAACATAT
Organism: Tribolium confusum; assembly: GCA_029207805.1. Taxonomy (NCBI): domain Eukaryota; kingdom Metazoa; phylum Arthropoda; class Insecta; order Coleoptera; family Tenebrionidae; genus Tribolium; species Tribolium confusum. Next base: position 9,349,473 of record JALGAY010000004.1, read on the forward strand.
TTTATCGACGAGGCTTGGTTTCATCTATCCGGCTATGTTAACTCACAGAACATGAGGATGTGGAGGAACCTCATTATTACGTTGAGGTTCCGTTGCACTCGCAGAAAATTGGAGTGTGAGCTGCAATAAGCAAACGTCGTCTTATTGAATCCATATTTTTCGAAGGTAATTATTGTTACATTTTTTAAAGAAAACAACTATAAGAATAAAAATGTTGTAGAAATATTAACATCTCAGAGATACCGGCTTAAAATTCTCACTCCCTTTATGGAGCAGCTGCTGGATGACAAACTGCAGCAGGGATATTTCCAGCAGGACGGTGCTCGTACTCACACCACTCGGAATAATCTCAATTTTATTTGTGAATTCTTCGGTAACAGAGTGATTAGTTTAAATACGCCAGTGATATATCCAACGAGGTCAAGTGATTTGACTCCATGTGACTTTTTCTTGTGGCCATATGTGATAAACTCAATTTTCAATACTTCTGTTGTAGACTTGGACGACCTACGGGAAAGGATAACTCTCAAGTTAGAGAATATAAACAATTCACCCAATCTGTTGGAGAACGCGATCGCTTATGTAAAAACACGAGCAAGAGTGTGCGGCGAACAGAATAGAGGTTATGTAGCACATCTTGTTTGATGTGCTGCAACGATTTTCTTCTATGATTTTGGTATTGTTTCAAATGTTTTGCTTTCGCCAGGCAAGTTTCATCTTACCTGCCTAATTTTATTCCTACCTTGTGTTTGCAAATAATAAAAAATTAACGGATTTTGTGTTTTATTTGATTTTTAATGGTAATTATTAGTTTCTAGGTTAATGAGGATAGAATGCGAAAAGTATTCTTTGGATAGTAGGCGCAAACATTCAACAGTAGGTTTTTTAGCAGCAAGCTTAAAACCCAAATAAATAGTTCAAATTACCCGGACATACGTCCTAAAAACCAAAGCCTGCTTTGATGACAATAGTTTTGAAACACACTCTATAATTATAATTTTACTAAAGAATGTTCTCAAGTATTAACAGGACATGGTCTAATTTCTTTGTCTTTCGTTGTTTAATTAAGCTTTTTTTTGTATTTACTTTTTGTAACTTATCTTACATTGTTGTCATTTTTCTTTTTTTAACAAACTATATTTGATGTGTTTATAAGTTTACTGATATAATTTTCCAATGTAATTTCAACCCTCAATTTAGCGTTAATATCTGTATATTTGTTTTAATATGTGCGCTCTTGTGGTGCCTTTTTTTATTTTATTGTTTTAGAAACACACTCTAAGCTCTTCTTTTTAGAAGTCTTAAGGATTTTCGTTAAAAAACTTTAGTAAAGTTTGCCTTTCAGAGGTTAACATTTGTGTAATATTTTTTCTGTTTAAAATTTTAATTTAAACAGGGTAGTATTGTGCCCCCTAAACCTTTTTCAAATTGAAACAGAAAAATTGTAAAAATCGGATCGGGTTTGAGGGACGGTTACATTTCACAAAAACGCTTATAGAAATTCGTGTACCTATCGGACGCATTTAATTGGATTTTCATTAGATGAAGTGACCCAAGCCCAAGCTGGTCCCGCCTTTGGCCTAACCCTCCACTTATGCAAACACGCAAAATACTGAAGACGGATCGACGGACACGTGCGTATGTATACGGAGGATTAACGGGCGATTCCACCTTTTAATTGAATTTTAATTGACACAGGATCTAAAGGAAATGATTAAACAAACGTTGGCCATCTCGGTCTCCACCCCCTCTTTGGAAAAATAACTCGCGAAACGCTGCATTTTTCAGCACAAGTAAAACACGTATATAACATTTTTAAGCGCACGTATATTTCAAGCCCTAACTTTAGTATCTCGTCCTCTCGTGAGTGTGTGTGCCCCGGAAAAAAATATACAAGCAACTAACATGCGTTATACGATGTCATAAAAACTATTTTATAGCGGTCAGCTGCCGACCAACAGGGCATTAATCAAAAAAGGTCAGACTCTGACAATTTATTGACGAGTGCGTATTTAGACAGGGGAACAACATACTAATGTGGGGTTACCCCCTAACAATTAACGGAATTTAACCCGTGCACAAGATATTTATTAACTCTCAGAAAAGGTCTTCAATCATCACACAAAAATAAAAATACTAGACACTAAACAATTATTGAGTTGGCATCAATGAGTGACTAGATGAATTTAAAGCATAAAGATAGAAAAGGTATAACAGAAACAAACTAGAAGAACACAGATAGTAATTACTTGATAGGTATACAGTTCTGTAGTAAAAGAGGAAGAGAATGTAAAGAAGCAAGAATAGCACTATTGCTCAAAAGATACTAAAGTATGAAAGACAAATGTAACTTACCTATCAACTAATAAAGATGCAAAAAAGAATCAGACAAAACATGAATTAAACTGTAATAAAAATTGTAATAAAATTCAAAATTTTTGGTCTTGTGATATTCGGCTTTGAGAATAAGATATACAAAAGATTAGAAAACAAAAACGATAGAAGCAAAATAAAACAAATATCCTGGCTTTTTATCAAATCAAGAATACAGAAGATTGCTATAGTCTATAATCAGGAAACTGCAGACACATTTAGGGGTTTTTGCTCCATCGTCAGTGCAGAGCATCCTAGCTGGTGCCGCAAAGAGCTAACCAACGACAGGATTGAATTAAATTATCTAACCACTCTACCACCAGCCAATACGCTAAAAACATGTGTAAGTGTCTAAAATTTCAGAATAATCACAAGCTTATCAACTAGACACAGCAATCAGGAAACTTCAAACCGGTTTTGAGAGTTTTGTTCTATCATCAGTGCAGCGTATGACAGTAACGATTTTGCCCTACAACGCATTCACCAATTCTTCGCAGTCTGCTAGCGCTGTTTAGATCACTGTGATTTCATCTCAGTAAAAAACACAACCTGCAGCACGAAGAAAGAGACATTCAAGGAGATCTTTAATAATTTGGAAGAGGAAAGGTGGACTTATCCCAGTGAGGCACAACGTAATCGCAGAAGTTGCTGACAGATTAATATAAAAAATTAGCAACTAGAAAAAGAGTCAACCAATTGAAGAATCCGGCTCAAAAAACCAATTCTCGTTCACAGAAGCGGTCTCATCTCCAAAACGATACCTAATTTTTGTGATCGAAAGAAGTAACTTAACCAACTTCGAGTTTTTTACTCATCTTTTTAAAGACCACAGTTAACTATTCTCTAAAACCGCATCTGTGCTAAATCACAAGAAAACTCAAAATCAATCAATTATAAACAGCAGTACAATTTTGTCAATGGTCACTTTATAGACTGTTTTTAGAAAATAAATCCTATATTATAGCAGTTAGTATGGTCTTTTACCATCCTAATATATCATCGTCTATTCTTTATCAAGTAGACACAACAAAACACAGCTCTTTTTCAATTGGGATCAATATCTTTAGAAAAGTTTCTTAAATTGCCAAAATTTCTTAATTTTTGTCTCGTTCACTAAATATTGTTTTTAGAAAACGCCTAAATTAGCAAATTCCGCGACAAATTTAGTAAATTAAAGTTTTGAGAGATCACAGTTTTTCGAAATTTTGCTAAAAATAAAAGATAAATCGTAAAATAAAACCTCCTGCAGTAAGCAACTCGATAGTGCATTTTGAGAATTCATTGAAGATTGTTTGCAAATTTCTAAGTCTAAAATTAGTTATTTTTTAACTGTAGAAAAAAAAGTCATTTTTAAATAGTAAAACTTCTATTAAAACATCAACTTGTAGAAGGGGTCGTACAAAAAAAATTAAATTCTCTTTTTCTGTTCGGTTCCCCATTGACTTGTCACTTTTCTCAAATTTTTAATTTTTGGGTTTCCGGTTTCCTACTTGCCAAACTGGCAACTGTACCAACCGAAAACCTTGAAAAATTTAAATCTCAATAGACCAAAATGTTGAATATTTAATAGTCCCCATTAGACCTGCTGGAATTGAAATGTAATCTTTTTTTCGGTCGCTAATGTGACCTAAATCAAGAGTGGACATTTCCGATTGGCTTTTCTGAAATGTCGGGTAAGTTCCAGGTACCGAAGACAGAAAGGATTGTAACAATATAGCGTATAAATTTTGAACTTATTGTTCATGAGCTTGTCCAAAAGTCCGTTGGGAATTTATGAGGGAAAACGGTACGTTATGATATACGTTTACGGCGTTTTAATACTTTTGTAATTTACTTATCGGCCCATCTTACCTTCCAACGTATATTAAACACGAAAGGGGCGAGGGGAAGAGATTTTACAATTATTACAATACGAGCTTACATGGATACTCTGACGCAATTACATGCTTTATCACCTAACAAATCAAGAAGAATAAAATAAAGCAAAAATTATTATGGAATAAACAAGAAAAAACAACGAGCGTTAGCGAGTAAGTTTCTTTAATTGTCAAGATTATTAGTCCTCCATTATTAACATACGAATTAACTACAATTTTTTTTGAGTGTAAACCGTTTTATCTTAGAAGAAAAATTATTTTTTTGAAACGTAAATGATGATATTATTAAACGGTCAACAAAAAAATTATATAAATTATTAAAACTATACGTAGGCCCTATTTTTTTTTTTTTTGTAAAAATAAAATATAAATTGCGTACGGCAAGAGAGTTCGATAAATTCTTCATTTCTGCTCGGCCCACACAAAACATCCACTTTTGTTAATTAAATTTCTTTGTTTCGAACGTTAATTTAAATTCGTTTAATTTGGCCGTGACCGGTTCGTTCTTCCATCTCTCTGGACGAAAATGAATGAATGCATCCTTCAAACCTGACATCATCTCTTGGCATTCTTGTGGTATGTCTTGACAGTCTTGGACATTCCACAACAAAAAAAAATATGCAAAAGAACTAGTCATAATTAAAAAAATAACAATCTTTCAATTTGAAGCTATAAATTAATTATTAGTTAAATTAAATTATTGTATTATTTTATCTTTTTGGTCTGAATAGAGGTCGTATGATTTATGTAAGCGTCGACGTAAAGCAAAAGGGTGCGGGGTGTCGAGTGACCAGTGGTCATCCTGACCTCTGCACTCGGCACGAGACTCGCAGAGACCTTTTATAAAAGGATTATCCGACTTGAGCGTTTCATCTCGACGTTTTTATTAACGGCCATTCACACCGTCCTGACCTAATAACATTTAATTAGTCACAATCGTGATTTTTTCTCCCTTTCGTGTAACGGCCATTTTGTTGCTGGATTAATTGCGTCAACGGTATCTCCAGTGCGTTTTTTGCAACTGAAAGCACCCCTTTTCTTCAGTCTTTACTTGTGATACGATGCAGCCAACCTCGACTAATTGTCTTCATCTCGGATGGGGTGTCTGAGAGAATCATCTCGGCCATTCAACAACGAACGTTGCAACGACAAGGGATGGCCCTTTTGTATATACATGCACAGAAAAATGAGCTTTCTAATTTTCTACCTTTATGTCTGCGAGGGTTTTGTTTGCCCAACGAGGTTTTGAATAAATAGATCTTGCGGGGTCAAACCATACAGGAGATAAAATACCAAATTTTGGAGGATATAAGTTATAGAAATTTTCTAAATTAATTTTTAAAAATAATTACGTTCGGAGCTAATTTCAACTTGAGATAACATCGGAAGTATAGCAAATTTTAACAATTTTTTATGGCAATAACCAATTCCACATCCAAATTCTTACTCTTGTTCAAATTTTTAATAAAAACCAAAATACTTCTTTTAAATGATTTATATTTTTTTCACGTATACAGAGTGAGTCACTTTAACCTTTTACTTATTTTTCTAAAAAGTTATTGATCTCTTGAGTAGTAGCTACGCTAGTAAAGAGCGTCCAGAACTTTAACACACGAGGTATCAGCCGATATAATAAGACTAATTGCACAACTAGATTCTTTATGTGCTTAAAAAATCAGTAAAAAAATTTTTTTTCGCTCTTCTCATGTACTATAAACCATGACTACAAAATCCAAAATTTTTTCTAATAAATAAATACCGTTTTTTAACTTTATCAGCATTTTTAGTTTGTGAAAAGAAATTTTGTACAACACAGTATAGTATAGTTTAAAACAAGCCAAGAAAATAAGGTTCTTTCGTAAGATTATAGTTTGTTCACGAACTAAATACGAGATGAAAAAAAGGTATTTCATCTCGTGTAGTAATAGTATATTACGTCGCAAGAGCAGAAAGAAGACATTAGCAGCTCGACGCTGTTTTTAAGATCTGACTACAACGAGGCATCAAATAAAGTTGAGGGCTTTTCGTCTATTATTCTTCGCCTATCTTTAATTAAATTGATTTTTATATCCAAATTGAAAGTGTTAAATTATACTGACAGTTCTCATATAAACGACAAACGCGGGTTAAAATCTAATTTTCTATCCAAGGGCTGAAAATTACACCTCCTTCTACTTTTTAACTACTTCTCTAATTTATTATTATTAAAAGTAAATAAAAATATTTAATAAAAATTCTAATTTCATTTTCAGACCCTATAATTATTATCTTTGCAGTAGATTCAAACTTCAATGCAAATTAATTAATTTTTTAAACGTTTTCTTTAATTCTCTCTTTGATCATTCTACGCCAAATTGTTTTCATCTCTAGTGAAAAAAGTTATTTTTATCTCCATTTAAAAGACAGCTAACATTTAGAAATTAAAATTTTGTAATTGTTTATTAACAACAATACTTTAAAAAAATAAATTAATAATTAGTTAATTCATTAGATAATTTAATTATATTTTTCAATAATGTTGCACTATATAACCTGCTATAACTTGCAATTTAAAATTCTAATAGATAATAGTCGCCCCCGCTTAGAGGGTAAAGTATATCTGTTAACATTATCCTAGTTGTTTATCCTTCTCGTAAATAAAATCGACCTGTTCAAAGGGTTTTTGAGAAAATGAATTTAATTACCCAAAAACTTGCTTGTTTCGTGTTCAATTGCCCACTTTATATATTTATTTTTTAATAAAGGTCCTTTAAACTGACTTCTGATTCTGAGGGATAGTATGTAGGCGGTAACCCTAGTACGATTCATTTTTTGTAAAGCGGCAGGCCTGATCAAGCAGCTTCATAAACTAAGGTCAATTCTCTTGCAAAACTTATTACAATGTGGCTTATTTGCCGCTTTACAAAAAATAAATCGTACTATGGTTACCACCGACTGACTACTCCTCAGCCTCAAGAGTCAGTTTAAAGAAATTTATCTTCCATTTTTTCAAAATTATTATTGAAATAAGATAAAGCAAATCAATTACCTACGATGAGCAAAAAGTTCGAATAGAAACGCAATGTCAACGTATTTAGTAGACCGATTTGTTGTAGAATGCCCCATATAAGTTAATGTAAGCTAAGTTTCTTCATCAATTTTTTGAAGTATTGCTAGTGAAAGATTAGGTTAACTTAAGACGTCAAGCAGCGGTCTCCGAACGGAGAGGTATGTAAAATATGGTAAAAAGGTGTGCATGATTATTAGACTTTGAGTCAATCGGTTCATGTAATCAAAACAAATTTGCAGGAATTGCTAGGTGTGATTGAGAAAAAAAGTTCGATACAATTGAAAGGAAGCGAATGAATTTGTAAAAAAGTAAAAAAACTAAAAGCAATAGAACAGAAAAGAAAAACAACACTGTGAAAAATGTATTGGTTACGTGTGGCTTATTAGTTAATATGATGTAAATAACTTAATTATGTAAACAAAATAATTAGTACAGTGTCCGCAGTTTAGTCTTTCCAAAATTTTTTTTGCGCGATTGGTTGTTTTTATCAGTTTAAAGTGTCTGTTTCCACGACGGTAGGTTGCTGTTACTGGTTGCTACGTGTAACAAAACGGTAAGTAATTCACTTACCGTTCAGTGAACGATAAACAATTAAATCTAAAAAAAACAATTTTGCGATTTATTTATTAAAATTAAGTGTACAATTATTATAATTAATAGTAGTAATACCACTCGCATTTAAGTTTCTAGTGTTAATAGACACACTTTCCGACGTAGAAGTCCCAGGTTGTTGTAATAGTCCACCAACATCGCTGTGTAAAATTTCATGAGCAAATTCAATTTTGTTTTGGAGGGAATCTTCCACGTAACTCTCGGCCACCGTTGATGAACGCCACCCACCATGTCTTTTTAGTCCCAACACATCAACTCCGTTATTCGCCAAAAGTGTAGCCGATGTGCGTCGAAACGAGTGTCCAGTAAAACCTTCAGGGGCTTGCAACTTTAAATACTTTGCAATTTTTGACAGCCAGCCTCCAATTGTGCCTTTTCCTGTGACTTGCCTAGTGCATTTGCCATTTTGATAGTTCAGAAATAAATGATCTGACGTTGGGTTGCTTGGTCGAATTCTTATGTATTTTCGAAGTATTTCTAAATAATGAACTGCTTCATTTTCTTTATTAATAACTGTGAACGTTCGCTGAATATTCGTTTTTGTATTTGGAATATTTACTATAAACATTTCTTTATGTTCTTCTATGTCACTCATTTTAATATTGTGCAATTCCTCTCGTCTACAAGCGTCCGATACTCCCAATATCATTGCTACCTGCAAATATATTGTTTCCTTAGAACTCAGATGTACCACCTCATCATCTACAACATACCTTTTGAATTAAAAATTGTTCATCTGGTGCTTCATTCAAGAATTTTTCCATGTCTTCTTTGGTAAAAATTTTAGCCTTCTTAGGCCGATATCCAATATTTTTTCTCTTAAGATAAGCAATTAATGTAGCAAACTTAGAAATATCGATAGCATCATGGAGAAAAATTGTACTCTTCAGCATAGAATACTCCGCCCATAAACTGCCTGGGGCCTTCAAGTGTCCACTTCTCACCACAAAATACGCTAACAAGCTCTTTTCATTTACAGAAATCTTCTTTGCTTCACGCCATTCCTTAAACAACTTGTATGTCTGTTCATATCGGGCTTTAGATTTTTCTGGAATTATTGCCGAACATCCTTCTTGCCAAGCGTCTTCTAAATCGTCCGGTAGATCATCACTATCGCTCATATTTGCTTCGAAAACGGAACCACAAAACAGAACTATGTAGGAATGATTGTATCAAAAAGACAATTTAACTTGTTTGGAACAAAACCATAGCAACCATGGAACAGCCACCTAAAGTTTTCAGTTTCAATCTTCCCGATTATCACAAATGTATTGATATAAATTATTATTATTATTATTCTAAAAACTCTAATCGCGCAAAAAACGTTATAAGCATGTCGAACTTTAAGGATTACCGTTCTCAGACAATAATTGGAGTCGTCGCTTCGCTCCTCCTCCAAACAATTGTCTTCGAACGGTAAGCATTCCTTACCGTTCTTCATACTTAATATACTATTGATCATTCGGTCTCTTTTGAAAACAGCTATTAATTGAGTACACTTAAAGTGAAATGATTAAGATAAAATAAAAAAATATTGAAAAATTTGTAACTAATTCAAATCTGTTGATGGTGTCAATCTATCTACTATTTTATTTCTGCTAAAATTTTGATCTTTTTCCGTCTTACTACTTTAACTTCTGAATCTGGTAGATCAAAACAACTTCAACTTATCTTTGTTATTCATATCGTCTGAAATAAGTTTGTGGCTTTTAATACTTGCAAAGATTCAAATATTCATATTATATTTTGAATTTCTGGTTTCTGCAGCCATTATTGTTAAACTAAATCTGGGAAAAACATGTCTGGATTGCTTATATTTCCCGAAATTTTTCCAATTTTTTATTATGAGAATCGTATTCGCGATCTCGCGAGCAAAATTCCGTCGGCGGCCTTGGCATCGAGTCTGGTGCATCTGAAAGTAACCTTGGCCTTCACCGAGATGCACGTCTTAGCATTTTCGATGTTTTGAATTTGCCCCCAAAGGGCGTCTTTCCTCGCCGAAAAAACCTAATAAATTATTATGCACCCCGGGATCCACGTGGGCTCTGATTTACACCCAGCTACCTGCGATTAGCGGTGTCATTTTGTCGTTACGGAACGTTACTATTTTGGCGCGGGCTGACCGTCTCAAGGTTTTTTGGCGTTTGTTTTGTGTTATTTTGTTGTTAGTCGACTTTTAAATTTTGTTCGGAATCTTAACGAGTTTATGATTTTTTTTATTTTTAGTTTTTCGGCGAGATCGAATTGAGGGAAACAATGAAAAATGATGGCGAATTCTTTAAGCCCGTGCCAAATTAGACGGTTTTTTATGTGGTGTCATCGTTAAAAATATTAATTAAAAGAACATTAGGGGGCGGGGGGACAAACGAGCTGATTCGATTTAATAACAGGTTCTTTGGTAAAGTTCCTTGCGATATTTTTAGATACTTACAACAATAAGAGGTGAAAAAGTTTGCTTGGGTGAGAGACGATCGAAGGTAATTGGCCTAAGGAATCACAAAAATTTTGCTTGATTGGGTTTTGCCATTTTTATTTGATATTTGAGACCAGAAAGATCATGTTTAGGTGTAGCAGAAAAGAAAAAAAAAACAATTTATCTAAATTGCACACCAGATTAAATTTTTTTAATAGTTTTTTTAGGGATTTAATAAGAGTGAGATGGTACAAAGAGACGTAAACAGAATAGGGGGAACTAGATATGGTTCAAATAAAAAATAAAGAGAAATACTAAACCGTAAATGAAGAGGGGTAGGTATCTGACTACCTGAGAGTACGTTACAGTAACGAATCATAAAATATATCTGATTGAAAATAAAATAAAATTGATATAAATTTTAAAACAAATGTAAATTTAAAAATATAATTTCACAACAAACAGAAACAAAAAAAATCGACAGATTCTTTAAATATCCATTATATACAGTGTGATCAACTAATCATGAATGTGTTTGTTTTATGTTCTTTCTCAATAATGTTAATAGAAGAAGAGAAATCAGTCAGTACGGAATAACATAAGAAAACACAAAAAAAAAGGCAAAAAAACTAAAAAAAAATAAGGGGGCGGTAAAAACATCTATCTCAGAAGAGAAAAAAGTCTATCAAAACCTACAAATATCAGATCAAATAAAGAAACTTAGAAAAAGATACTCGTAATAGAATAACAGAAACGAAAGAGAAAAGTATATAAAAGAAATTACCCGAAGTAAAATACAAATAAATAAATTAATAGCAGAAAACAGTAGCTATTATAACAGTAGCTATTATAACAGTAGTATTAAAAATAAAATAATAGAAAAGAAATAAAAAAATAGTTATTTAGGTAGCAAGCAATTAAAGTATTACTTTTTTTAACGATCAGGGCACCCTGAAAGTAAAAAAAAGTCATTTTAATCACGAATTGCATACAAAACTTGTTCTACATTCGTAATTTCAAAAAACACAATAAAAATTTAAATAAAAATACCATACATAAGCACATAAAATTATACTTTTTAGAGTTATGTAATGATTCATATTACATCACTAAATATATAATGAATTTCATTACATCACAAGTTATAAAAGACAATGTGAGACTAAAATTCCATTTTTAAACACAATGAGAAAAATTTTTATACGTTATACCTTATAAAAAAATATATTACGAGTATTATTATGTAAAGAACTATTTTTAAACGTTTTGTACTTTTTATGTAACAAGTGATTTTACTAAACAAAAAAAATGCTACGAAAAAATTTTGAAAATGCAAAACAACGAAAGCAGTTGAGGTAAAAAGGTGAAATAATTTTTTGAAATTAAGCATCAAGGAAAAAATTAATATAGAACAGAGAAAGGCATAAAAAGACATAAATAACATCAAAAATCTATATAAAAAGCTAATAATAAATCTTATTAATAACGATAATTATGAGTACAAAAAGAAGAAGAAAAAATACAAATAAAATAGAAAACAATACAACAAATCTTTAAACAAAATAAGTAAAATAAAAAAAACAACAAAAGGAAAGAATAAGCAAACATGGCAAGCTTGAATGTAAGAAAAATTTTTGAATGGTGATTATAGTAGAGATAAAATTAAAACAAGCAAAATTATCCAAAATAACAAAATGTTCTAAAAATTTGTAAACGAACAATATATAAAAAAAACTGTAAAATAAAAATGCAGACTACACGAACACAATAAAGACGAGACAAGAAAGAAGAAGTAGAAAAAAAAAATAGAAAATTTGTATAATAAAAAAGATACAATAAAACACTAAAATATCAATTAAAGAAAATACAAAAAAACATAGAAATAAAATACTTTTGCCAAAAAGAAAAAAAATTTGAACTTACTGTTTTTTAAAGCCAGAATCAGTATGAAAATTTCTTCTTCCGGGATTGAACAGATGGACTCAACTGCAAGAAGCAAATAACTGCAAAAAGCAGTTGAGTACATGTACAACCACTCCACCCCTGAAAAAGTTACCTACGATAGTTGGCAATATGTCGAAAACTTCATTGACATGATCCAATCTCAAAAAGAATTTTTTTTATTACTTTTGTTAATTACAACACTTTGCTCTCAACTATTATTCGAAAAATAACTGCTTTTCGCTTTTTTTAATTAGGAATTATCTTCATGTATCTAACGCACCATTAATTTCACAACAGGTTGCCGAAAAATGAAGCCTAAAGACTGCATTTTTACATCTACATTTCAAACATTTTCAGTTCTTTCTCTTCTTTTTATCACAATATTGTATTGGAGATTTAATAAATTAAATTTAATTACCTCTGCCAATTATCTTAAAAAAAATTTTTTGTTTTTTTTATTGAAGCTAACTTTTTTATTATTTGTTCTTCTTATTTTCATTCTTTTTACACTTTCATGTTTTCTCTTTTTCTTTTTGTCACAATCTTTAGAATTTAAATCAAATTTACAGTGAAGACGTTTTGTTTCTTCAAGAAGATTATCTTTTTATTATTCTTAACAGTTTATATTTCATAAATTACATTTTTGGGGGTCGTTTGAAACGGTGAATCGTTTAAATTTCTGTCACTTTTATTGAGCATGAATAAACAGTATGAGTATGCTTGGCTTGATTTTCTGAAACTTGTTGTGATTTTTTTATATGCCGTCCTAATTGTTGGAAACGTGCCCTCGTGTCCACTTAACCTTCTGTCGGCATCAAAACAAGTTCCAAAGTGTATTTTACAACCCGAAACAAGACATAATTCAGCGTTGAACTCGTTGAAACGCACCCCGAATTGCAAGATGTCCGAAAACCTGAAACAAGCAGGAAACACAGGACTATACAGGGCGAAACCGCCCTGACACTTGAATTCGTTTCGTGCTTATTACATTGTCATTCCATTTTAATCCTCTGACCAGAGGTCATTTATCAACAAGCTTTCCGACTTTCGTATTCCCGTGTTAATCCTTCATGAATACCAAAAACTTGACCGGTCTTTATTAAAATATCATTTTGGCAGGTGGACATGTGCGCTTTTTCCATGAATTCTGATAAGTGCACACCCTAAGGTAGCAGGTGAATGCAGGTCCAGGGGGAAGCTGTTGCATTCACCCCATGAAGGGGTGCGCGATGATAGATAACCGAACCTGACGGGGATGCCTATGAGAAACAGGGCAGATTCTCACTGATTTTCTGAGGGATGATTTTTCGACATTGTATTATTATCGGTGTATTGTTAGAGTTGTCGGCTCAAGTGTTCTCGATAACTTAAATAAATATACTCGTTAGATCAACGGTAAAATAATATTTCCCAGAACGCGGAGCCTAACGAAGTAAAGGGACGATTAGATACGGAAGTTGGGCCCGCGGGGAACCAATTGATGCTTGCTTAACGTTCGATAATATTGATTCTGGGGGGCTAAAGGATCAAAATTTATGGCAGAAGCATTATATTAAATATTTTCGATTATAATTCGCGAATGAGATGACCGGTGAGGCCGCCACTGTCGCATTAAACACATGTTTTAAAAGAGAGTCATTCATTCTCAAATTTACTACTTTCTTACATGATTATTTATTCTCCTTTATGCTTTTATGTTTAGTAATAATAAAAACGAAGTAAGAATAATATTGAATACTCAATTTTGTGTGTTTTGACCAGTTGTGCTATCGTAATGTGCAAAAAATAAACTAAAACAAGTTGAAGGTTAATACTTTGTTCATGTTTTAAATACGATTTTTGTAACAATTATTTGAAATATAGTGAATGAGAGTTATGTCTGTGCTTCTAAATTTGTTTTTCTGTAACTTGTGATAAAAATTTGTGATTTTACGGCGATTTATAGTCACTTTTGTCAGTTTTTCACTTGTTTGGAAAGCGATTATTGTGATTAAAAATGATTTATCAACAAATTCTAAAGGTTTTGAGCCGGTTTACAGAAAGTGACATTAACTTTAATTGCGATAAAATAGTTAATTCGCGATTAAATGCCGATTTTGACCAATCAAACACGAGGAAAGCCGATTTAATTGCGAATTACAAGTTAATCGCAATTAAATATTTAATTTACTTTCTGTAAACCGACCCTTTATCTAGAATGTCTTTAAGACAACACTGTAAATTTGTCTGTGGTTTATTCTAATTCACAGTTTTTCTATAATCAAAAGCTGTTATAATAATTTTGGAGCTTCGTCATAATGAAGATTTTGACAACATTTCAGAGCAGCTAAAATGGATCAAATACAAGGGCAAATACCACAATAATTAAATTTATATCAAGGTAAGCACTTGATTTTATATTAACAACTAATATTTTATTAAATCCATCATAAAGAAAATCATAAAATAACACAAACAACACGGATAGTGTTGACAAGGAGGAATCATTTAAAAATTGATCAAACTCTAAGATTCTTATTACAGGTAAGAAAAAATAATATTTAGAACCTAAAATATAACTTTTTTTCACTGTTTTTCAAACAAACTTTAAAAAGAAACGTATGCAAAATTTAATTACGATATTAATATTCTAGTAGGTTGAGGTTAGGTTCAGTTCGTTTTATTATTCAACGGTTGAATAGCTGGTCAAATGCTCGTAACATATTGTTTAACAATCATCTTACTTCGTTTTTATTATAAGAAAACCATCAAAATCCTCAAATAAAGTCACAAATTAAACGTTTTTTCAGTAAGCGATCGCATGAATTCAGTTAACGACTCCCTTTGGTTAGTTCGTATTTGTACCGCGTAGTGGCGTTTAGTCTATCTCAGTCGCCTATACAACTATAGAAGTATGATTATTATCAATGATACTATAAATGAAATCGATCTAAAGGTTACTTTTTTGACTTTGTCCAGTGAGATCGTAAAAGGGGTTATGCCGTTTAGCACGTGGTGGGTAAAAGTGCTGAACATAATTTCACGTAAGCGGAAAAATACTGTTTGAAGAAATGCGCTTTCAAATAACATTCTGCGAAAACTGTAAGCCGCTCTTTAAAGATGCTGTACAGTTGTCAGTTGGTTATATTTTTCCCATGACCCCTAATGCATTTATATATAAGGTTCATTCTTAACTCGGTTGAGTGGGTGGGATTTTCAGGTTCACGTTCAAACCAGTGGCCCCAAACTGTTTTGTTTATGCATGGTAAAATGCATGGCGCACGTTGAAATGTTTTAGAACCACTGACCTAGCCGCATCTAAACGTTTACTCCGAGACACCACCCACACTAACTGATTTAAGAACGACTCTTATTTATTAGTGCGTTAGAGGTGTTGAAACAACACAACCAACAGACGACCCATACCAATGCGGTACGTAGTTTTACAGAACACGTGCTAACCGGTACTACCCCTTTTACGATCCCATCGGACAAAGTCACAAAAATAAGATTTAGAGAATTTTTGAGATGTACGAAATAAGAAAAACGAAAAAGAAGGATGTCCGCATCAATTTTACAAATTTAATATTTAAATAAAAATTTTCGGTTATTGTATCACAAGTACTTTGATTCTATCAAAAAGTTTTTTTGAGTGTTTTTGAAAAACGTTAATATTAATTTAATTTTCTCCAGAAAAAAATTCCTGGAAATGAGACAAAGTCCCTGTAGATTCAGCAAGACAAGTACATAAATGCCAAATAATTAATTCTGTACTATAAAGTATGTTTTTGGAACAATTTTTGTCCATTTATTATGTATTTATTTTAACGTAAAAAATTAGTAAACTTACCTCTCCATACTTTAAAGTAATAAACTGTCAAAAAATATTATAAAAAACATTTAAAAAAATTAAAATAAAAAAAAAATATGTTCGGCTCTTAAAATTCGGAAAACGTCGACTTCTCTATATATAATTAAAAATAATACGTCTCTTTATTTTAAAATTAATAAAATATACTGCTTTCGGCTCCCAATATTGCAAAAAATCGCTTCTTTTCATTTGTTAATTTAAAAATTAGTAAAAAATTATTATTTTGGGCCTCACAAACGTAGTAAAATGTCACCTCCCGGTTTCTAAAATTAGTAAAAAAATTACGTTTCTAGATTTCAAAATCAGTAAATTGTCGTCTGCGACTCCCAAAAGTAGAAACAAAAAATGTTGATTTTGTATTTATTCATTTAAAATTATTACAAAATATTATGTTCAGCGTGAAAAATTAATAAAATGTTGCCTCCGGTTCCTAAATTTAGTAAAATTACTTCCCCAGATTTTAAGATTACTAAAATATTGCCTCCAGCTCCCAATATTAAAAAAAAATCGACTTTTTTATTTGTTAATAAAAAATCAGTAAAAATTTTTATTTTGGGTTTCAAAAATTAGTGAAATATCGACTCCAGTATTAGTAAAATTACGTCTCCAAATTTCAAAATCAGTAAACTGTTGTCTGCAACTCTTAAAAGTAAAAAAATGTTAATTTTGTAAGTATTCATTAAAAAACTATTAAAAAATATTATTTTCGGTCTCAAAAATTAACAAAATGTTGTCTCCGGCTTCTAAACTTAGTACAATTAAATTCCCAGATTTCAAAATTACTAAAATATTGCTTCTAATTCGCTTGCTTTCAATATTGAAATAAATACCCTTTGTATTTATTAATTTAAAAATTAAAAAAAAAACATTATTTTTAGCTTTTAAATTAGTAAAATATCGTGTTCAATTTTCAATATTAAAAAAATGTTATTTTTGTGTTTATTAATTTAAAAATTAATAAGAGATATTGCTTGTAGCTTCTAAAATTAACAAAATTAATTCTCCAGGCTTCAAAATTAGGAAATTATTGCCTCAGACTACTAATCGTAAAAAAATCAATTCTCCATTTATTAATGTAAAAATTAGTAAATTTTGTGGTTTCGAAAATTAGTGAATTGTCGCCTCCGGCTTCTAAAATTAGTAAAATTTTGTCAGCAAAATTATTGGTACAAAATATTGCTTTTGCCACCCAATTTTAAAAAAATTTTTGCTATTATATTACCTTATCATTTAAAAATTAATAAAAAATATTGTTTTTTGCTTTGGAAGTACTAAAAAATATTGCTATCGACTACCAATATTGCAAAAAATCACACGTTTCTATTCATTATTTTAAGAACTTAAAAAAATATCTCTAGCTTCTAAAACTAGTAAATTACAGTCTCTGTGTTTTAAATTTACAAAAACAATGTCGCATGTTTTTATTAAATTAAGTCTCTACTTCTGCAATTAGTAAAATTACCTGCTGTAGACTTCAAAATTAGTAAAATGTTGTCCGTTGGCTTCCTCGAAAAGAATTCGTGTTTTTGTATTTATTAATTTAAAAATTAGTAAAAAATATTATTTTTGGCTTTTAAAATTAGTAAAATTGTTGTTTTTACTTCCAATATTGAAGAAAAATGTCGCTAGTGTAATCGTTAGGTTGCCCCCCCCTTTTTCCCAAATTGTTTTGTAATTGTAAAATTTAAAAAAAATGCATCTTCAACTTTACCTCTTTAACTTAAACAATCAATAAGTAGAAAAAAAAATAAAAGAATGATTTGTGTAAAAACAAAAGCAAATTAAATTTTCAGGAAAATTTTTTATCAATTTTCGGCTAATAGAAAAAGAAGAACATGATATAAGAAATAAAAAAAAATGTAGAAGAACAGAAGAAGAAAAGCGTTTGGAATAAAGAGAAAAATTTAAGAAAAACAAAGAAGAGCAAAATAATTTTAGGAAAAGCTGGATGTCGTCTCTGAACAAAAGAAAAGTTAAACAAAATTCTATTAGAACAAAAAAAGGTTTTTGAAGAATTTGAGATACGAGAATTAGTAAAAAAAACAAAAAAATCTCAAAATCTTTTCCCAAATTGTTTAAAAATTGTAAAATTTAAAAAAAAATTTGAACTGTAATTTTACTTCTTTATATCTACAGTAAGAGGCGAGTGGAATTTTTTTCTACTTCTCCGGGTCTTTATTAACAGTCCTCTACAACATACTGTAGAGCTTTTCCGCCATTTTGTACTCAACCTGTAGAAATCTTTAAATATTTAATATTTAGATATATAACATAAAAATAGCTTCGAGGAAAATTTTGTATTTCCGTAGAAAAAAGTCCTGAAATTCGTCTTTCATTGCTTCTAATATAATGCAGTGCGATTACTTGTAAATTTGATTAAAACTGTTATCAAAACCGTGTTGAAACGTTCCTCTTCCGGTCCTCCGGCGATCCCACTGACCAATTAAAAAAGTCAAAGAAGAATAAGTCTCTTTGTAAATTTCTCACAGTGTCCCGTCTGGGAAGATCCGGTAGTGGTCACAATGGTCGAATTAAGTTAAAAAGTATCGCACAATATCTTGAGAAGGGTTATCGTATCTATATCGTCCCGTCAGCTGTAACAATCGCCAATTCTAGTAGCCCTTCCGTGTCTCGTTGTAGCATTTTAAATGCAACCCTAATCAAGTCCAAGCGGACACTTCCGATTGACCGCCCAGGTACACGTCTATGCAATTTTTTCATTTCATTATTAAAATCGAACCTGAGTGACGTGTTAAAAAATTAACACCCCCGTCGTTGAATTAATAACCACCCGGAATATTATTTGTAGTGGCGACCCTCTTTGATTTTATCTTGAGTGCCTAATTTGTCGATAGGTTTAATTGAATTTGACGGTGAAGATTTTTCCCGTTTTCTCACAACGCTCCCAAATAAATAACAAGGAAACGAGTGCAGGAAGTGTGGGGTAGATCAGGGTTCAAAGGTGAAAACGCAACTTACCTGTCGGCTTTTGGGGTGGTCCCCCCAACCCTTCGGACACTTACATGATTTAGACGCCGCTAAAAAGTGTTACATGCGTTTTAAATTACAATTTGAATGCTTGTCGACCGGCCTACTAAATTTCTAATTTTTACTTTCGAGGGGTGCTGACCACCTAGAATGCCTTCTTTAGACGTTATAAATTAAAACGACCGTATTATAATGTTAAAGTGAATTTATTCCGGTAGAAGGGACAATTTTTTTCGCATTTTTCAAGTGACCGAAGAGACGTTACATAAATAGCGGAACGATAACGACAAGAAGACCTCTAACCCTTCAAAATTCAACAAAAAACAGATTTAGGATGACCGACTGCCCAGTATTTAGACCAACTGCAATTTACCCTCCACTCCAAATGCAGATTACATCCAAATATCAACAAAAGTAATAACAAAAAAATTATATTATGAATGATATTTTAGTTTTTTATTTATCCGCTATTATGCTGCTATTATAGTGGCGGCCACCAATTAATGCACTAACGTCACCAAACAAATTTATTAATTATGTCGTTTATTACAATTACAATTATTATTTGTGCAGTTTTTTTTGAATATTAATAATTAAAGGTTTTAAATTCATCACAATGTCAGTATTGTCAATCCAAAATTTTGATTGATGACATCAACGCACTAAAAAATGACCGCGACTATATCAAGAATAGGAGAATATATTCCATAAATTCGAAGAGAGACATTTTAAAAGTGTTGGCAAACTCTGAAAAAAAGCTTCTCGAAGAAAAGAAGAAGATTCAAGAAGAGACTAGAGACTATTAGAACAACGACAATTGGAAAAAAAATTGACGATTTGTGTTAAAAGAGAAACAAATAAAATACCTGCTGGAAAAAACTTAAATACATCGACTGAGAGAAAAAGAACAGAAAAAATATCTGAGAAAGCAAAACAAATTGTAGAAGATCAGAAAAGTATTCGAAAAAAGAACATTTGAAAAAAAAAAGAAAATTAGGAACCGACAAAAAATTGCAACAAAACTTCTAGAAAAATCTAGATGTTGTTAGTAAAAAAAAAAACAAGATTCCATAAAAGCACATAGATGAATTTGAGACACAACAATTAATAAGAAAAAAAAAATCTTAGATGAGCAAGAAAGTTTCTAAAATAATTTGAAAAACCACGATTGCTATAAAAAAGAACAAAAAATCCTAGAAAAAGTTGAAAGACTTGGAAGAATTTAGAAAAACAAATAGTTTTTAGAAGAATATAAAAGAAAGACGATTTGTAGAAACAGAGAAACACACAATTCTAGAAAAAGTTAGATTATGTCCTTTGAAAGAAAAATAATAAAAAATTCTAGAAAAAACAAAAAAAAACAGTTTGAAAAACGACGATTGGAAGAAAAAGAAAAGCTAAAGCACAAATTGACTAAAACAATAAGCAAGAAAAAATTCTAGAAAATAAAAAAATGATTCTTAAAGAATTTGAAAAAAAAGAACAAGAAAAACAATGTCTATTTTGTCGTTTTTTATCAGAGAGAAACCAATAAGCCTTGTAAATTAGGCATAACTATTTGTAGTTGGTTGATTTCGAAAGTAAAACAATAAAAAAAGTATTTAAAACTTCATAAAAAATAAAAGATGGTTCTAAAAAAGCACAAAAGTAATCCAGAAAAAAATTGAAAAAATAGAAAATTGCAATAAAAAAAGAAAAAACAAAGAAATTTTTAGTAGAATTAAAAAACTAACTACCTACTAGGTAGAAAAATAAGAAAATAAAAAAATACATTCGATAATCTACAAAATGATCTGAAAACGACATTGTAAGAGTGTAAAAATATTCTAAAAAAAAGATTCAAAAAGTTAGAAAAATTTTAAAAATGAGGATGTACTAACTGGAAACAGTGAAAAAATCCAGTCTAGCTACAAGAAGTAATAATAATAATAATAATAATAATAATGTTTATTGCAGCCATAAATCATACAAAAGAAATAGATACAAAATAAATAAATAAATTACAAAAGCAAATAAAAAAAAGAGGCTACAAAAGGACTAAAAATCAGTTCTGCGAACTGTTTTTCATTTTAGTCCATTATTATATTCTAATAATACTAATTCTAATTACTATTCTAACAAAGTTATTTTTAATTTCCTTTGAAAAGTTTTAAAATTATCATTTTTAAATTCATTATCAAGGCCATTGTAAATCCTAGGACATAAATAGGAAAATGATGACTTATATAATTCCGTGCTATGCTTTGGAATGTGCAAAAATTCGTTGTATCTAGTTGTGCGATCATGAATATCTTTTCGGAGTACAATTTTATTATATAAGTTATCAGGTGTTTTATTTTTGACAATACTAAAAATTAAGCAACTTAAAAAGAACTTATATCTATTTTTGATGTTAAGCCAGCCAGACTTACGCAGATAAGGTGTTATATGCTCTTGACGTTTTACATTATAACAATATCTTAAACAAGAATTTTGAATTTTTTGTAATTTATAAAAATTAGCATTAGTTATAAAAGATCCATAAAATACAAGACAATAGTTAATATGGCTTAAATACTAATTAAATACTAAAAAAATAGTAATAAAAATTAAGGAAGGTATTAAGTATTATAAATACATTCTCTAAATATCTAAAACAAAAAAAATAAGAAAACGACGTTGGTGGAAAAGAAAATAAAGAAAATTTTTAAAGTAGTTGAAAAATGTCGCTTAGAAATGTAAAAAATTAAAGAAAATTCTGAAAGAACAAAGGCAGATTCTGAATGAATAAAAGGTGACTCCAATAAAACTTTAAAAACAAGTTTATAAAAAAAGCAAAAAAATTCTACAGAACAAAAAACATTGAACAGCTTATAAAACGTAGTTTGGTAAAATAAAGAGAAAACAAAGAGATTTTGAGAGACCAAAAAAAGTTCTGAAAAAATTTCAGAAACCATTAAAAAAAGAATAATTTGGAAAAAACAATTGGTAGATTATAAATTAAAAGCAAAACAAAACAAAATCTTAAAATTTAAATTTAAAAAACTTCATCGGCACGAATAAAAAAACAAACTAAATAAAATTTGTAGAAAAATGTTAAAAACTACGATATGAAAAAGGGCAACAAAAAATTCTAAAAAAATTTAAAGACATCGACAAAAAAAAGTTTTAGATAAGGTTAAAAAACGATGTATAAAAAAGAAGAGCTAAAGAAAACTCTACAAGAGCAAAAAATGGTTCTAGAAGAACGGAAAACGACTACAAAAAGAAAAAGACGAACAATGAAAAAAATTAAAAAAACAAAAAACGACTCTAATGGAGGTTGAAAAACAACAATATAAAAGCAAAAAAACACTAAAAACTAGGTCTAAAAAAATAAAAAAATTTCAAAAAACTAAATAAATATTCTGAAACAAAAACATGATTCAAAAAAGAAAAATTACGATTAAAAAAATAAACAAAAATTTAAAAAAAAAATTGAAAAATGACAACTAGAAGAACGAAAAAATATTCTCAAAAAAATTTAATAATTTTCAAAACGTTTAAAAAAAAACTAAAAGTGACAAAAATTTTCTGAAAGAGATTTAGAAACTGGAACCAGAACAAAATGTTAGAATCAAAATAGCTAAATAGCACCACAATAAGTTAAATCATTGATTAACCTATGTATAGGTAAACCCACGACAAAATGAAGGTTAATGTTAAGGAAAAAATTACAGCCCACGTACTTCTAAGACTAGAAAAGCACAACACTCTTGCCTAACTAACACACTAATCAAAAACTATCCCAGTTTCATCTAAAAATGGTGTCCTACCAGAACAACTTAGAACCGTGTTAAAAAGCAGATAGAAGACAGATCATCTAAAAAAGAATGTCATCATCTCAAAACTTCCGTAACAACTCGCAAAGACGCATTATTCAGAAGCTTGTAACAGACGGGCGAAAGACCAGAAAACATTGCTAATGTAAAAAAAACCCAAAAAGAAGCTGACGCCACTATAATCTCGAGTTTGCTAGAAGCGGAAAAGATGACTCATCTGTGACTCGTCGGTTCGGGCTTCACCTTGGCTCTACCTAAGCGAGCAAAGGGTTATTATTGTCAACAATTTGGTTTTAACAAAGTGGAGCGATAAAATATAACATAGAGCGATTCTTTGAGTGATTCAACTTTTAGCTTTTAATAATTATGCGAAGTTGCAGATTGTTATCCAGATATTTAAAAAACTTGCAGCATGTCACGATAAAGTATTTGAATAAATTGCATACAGCCAGTAACAAAAATTTTGCGTGTCTTATCTCTGTTAACATTCAGTCATTTTAATAATCTAAATTTTAACAACAAAAATTATTGATGATATACATATGTATAATCATGATGCATAAAAGTTTTTTGATAAAATATTATTTTGGAATCGGTGAAAAGTAGACAGACGAGGTTTTTAAAGGTGATAAATATTTTTTTAATCAAATTACTTAGTAAAAACTGTTTATTTAATAATCTTTTGTTGTCTAATTTTTTTGGTAGGTATTTTACTTTATAGTTTGTACTTTTTTTATTTTTGAAAGTTTTAATTTTTCCAAGTGGAAATAACTTTTTCAAAATTATATATTTCAGAAAATAGAACTCTGGAATAGAATTTGCGCTTTGTGAATTTGTGCGAACCTCTATACGTTTGAATTCATGTAAAAGGTCCCGCAATCGATCAGATTTGATAGTTGCATTGAATAAAATATAGATCAGTGGTGTCGAAGCTTGAAGAAAGGGAGCATTGCTGTGGATAAGAGGAGCGTTCGTTTGGTTCACAATAGTGCAGTTGGGGTTCGACCTAGAAACAAGAGATGTTGGTAGAGTTCTCAGGGTGTCAGGCGAGCGCATCCATCATCATCAACAATGCAACGTTGCACCCTCCCATCGAATAAAAGGAATTCGGCAATTTGCTGGAGGGAATTTATCGATTGGCTGCGAGTAATTTTCATCGGTTAAAAGTTATAATTTTCATGAAATGTCAACACACAACCAGAGTCGATTTTAAATTGAATTAAAGCAACAAGAACGCCAATTCCGAGATTCGTTTAAGCGAATTTGAGAAGATAAAATATTTTTTGTCACGCGACAATGGTGTTGTTTGAACGGGCCAACATGCAAATATTTGGCTTTTTACGAATCGGCAATCGCATTTCTTTACTAAAAAGACGCACTAAATTATGTCTTGTGATAAATAATCCCTGTGTTGAACTTTGTTCTTTTATTAATGGTGGACGTCACGACCGCACTATGTCATTCGAGTCCAGTTGAGAACATCAACTTTTCCATACGACAAGTCCCTTTTTACACGCCTTAACAATGCAAACTCATTTTCCGGACCTTCAAATTGCTCTTTGTTTCCTACAGAACCAACAAGATCCTGTAAAGACTGTTCAAACTCAATAAACTACGAACTACAAAACGCCTTTGATCGACGCCACTTTGAGAGTACAACAATAGAACAAAAGCAAACATACTCATCGCCCATAACCACTTTCGCTAATTTATTCAAAAAGAAACAAGAAATTTAATCAAAAAAAACACTAGTTTTGAAATATTTTTTCAAAATAGAAACGTTTTTCAAAAAATAATTATACAAATAGCTATTTCAGTGTGTCTGGCGCTCTCTGTCGGAGAGTAGCATATTGTACTTGAGGTACGAAGCAGTGAGTCTACCATACAATGTGAGAATTGTATTGTGTTACTAAAAGGGGGCAGAAGTAATTGAATTTTTTTATTTTAAAATTTATATTTTTTTTATAGAAAGAATCAATTGTGACTCTCACCGGTTAAAAAATCTCGTAATGACTTATAAAATTAAATCTATAAACATAAATCTAATAAACTATGTTTTGCTATCAAGAATAACGTTTTTTCCTTGTATATTCTTACAAATTATAAAATTTATTGGGTACAGTCACGCGCGTAAAGATGTTACAAAACAAGTAATTTAGCTCAATAATTACACAACTTAATAACGCAGTATAAATACGCAAAAAATCACTCAATATAATCGCTATACATAGCTAAACTGAACTCCTATCAATGGTCCACAGCTCGCTTATACAAGGTTATCACGGTTGACACAATGCAAAATGTAGGTAACTCCTGAGAGGAGAGTGTAGGCAATGCAATACCGCTAAATCCTCATGTTGATTAACCCAACTAAATTATCGAATTCCGGTATCCAGCGAATAGGATTCGTATTATTACAATGTTGATTCAACGTTGTCTAGTTATCGTAGTCATTCCGCTGAGAAGTCACGACGAAGAAATTTGAAATCTCTGTATTTTCAAAACGAGGCCTAGCACCCAAATTCTGTTAAAGATATGGTTATTTTTAAATTTGCAATATTTGATTTTCAAAATGTGGTGTCTGCCCTGACTATAATCTATTTTTTTTAGTAGAAAGTGCCATTTTTTTATATTTATGAGACAAATACATGACCCAGCTTTTAATTTGCTCTAAAATATTAATATCAGTCAAACTTATAAAGATTTAAAATTTAATTTTGTGAAAAAAAGTTTTTTTCTACAATTCCAAAACCTCATAATCTTTTCTTTTTTTTAATAGTCTTCTATTAATATTGAAAAAAAATGATACTGTTCTATTATAATAAGCCAGAGACCCAGACCCAAATGAATTAAAGGTCCCGTTCAGGTTTCGATTCCCGAAAATATATCGGTTCTAGATAAATGAGAAAATTTCAAATTTGCTCCATTAATCAAAAAAATAATAATAATAATAATAAAACTGGCTCCATTATTCCGGTTTTCAGCTCTAGTTCAGTTATGGATGGTCAGCCGCTAACAGATTTATATATTATATATTTTTTTATTTATGAATGCAGGCATCTATCTGCTGACTTTACCCAAACAGAATAACGGTTCTGTTCGGGTTCTAGATCAATAAAAAAATTCGATTCTAGTTCGGAAGTACAAAAAAATTAAACAAAAATACGAGTTTGGGTTTAGGTTCCAGTTCACAACAAAACATAGGTTTCAGTGCGGTTTTCGGTTCAGTATCGGTCCGGTTCGAGTTCCTGCTATACCGGGTGTAAACGAAATTAGGCTCACCCCATTTTTTAATAGTATTTTTTAAAATAGAAAAACGAAACTTAGGAAACTTATTATGTTAGAGAATCTCCATTAATTGAATAAAAAATAAACTTTTTATCACTTTAGGTTTTACCGGAAACGACCGTAACTTTGTATTTTTAAATAGAACACAATACATATTTTTGTATTTTTGGAATCTACATTAAATTCTGAGTGTAATAGACTACTTTTTATAACTTTTCGAAAAATAAATTTATTTTTTTTGTAATTTTTGTTTTTTTATCTAGAAAGCTGTGATGGTTAAAAAATAGTTTTAAATAATAAAAGCAACCATTAAAAAATAAAAGCTGTATTATAAATGCTCTAGATTAGAAAATACAAGACTTTTAATTAAATGAAATTAGTTTTTCCGGCTTAACTATTTTTTATCAAATAGAACAATAGTGGCTCATCCGACTCTTTAAATTCATTTTTTTTGTGAATTAAAAAGATACCAAAATTTAAAAAATGCATTTACCACTTTTTGTAATAATTACAAAAACAATTTACAGAAAAACTCCGAAAATGTTAGCTGAAAAAAAATTTAAGCAAGATGTGCACTAACGTCAAAATTTGACTAAAGTAACAGTTTAAGCTTAACGGTATTTTTCATTTTGTTGTCTGTGTAAACATATTGTCAAAATGCCAGTGTATTTAAAAAATGAAAGAGTTGATATGCTGCTTGTTTATGGAGAGAGTAGGAAAAATTCTGTTCAAGCAGCAATGGTTTATCGAAATCGGTATCCCAACAGACCTTACCCATCACGTCATTATTTTAGCAACCTTGTGAAAAAATTTAGAGAAGGGCCTGATTACGTTGAAGAAAATTTTATTGTCGATGAAAAAATTTTATTGCTGTTTTGGCGTGGGTAAATATGCACCCAACTAAACCTTTGCGAGAAATTGCCACAGACTGCGATATAAGTCATCAGTCAGAATGGAAGATTTTAAAAAAACATAGATACCGTTCTTTTAAATACAGTTTACACCAACATCTCCATGAAAATAATGATGAAAGACGATTGATTTACTGTAACTTTTTTTTGGAGCAAATGGTTGAAGATCCATTGTTTCCTAGTTGCATCTTTTATACTGATGAGAGTCGTTTCACTAATAATGGCGTTTTTAACAGAAATAATACACGTTACTGGGCTCAAAGAAATCTCCATCTTTTAAGAGAAAATAATTTTCAAGAGCGTTTTGGTTTTAATGTTTGGATGGGTATTGTTGGGAAACGACTTATTGGACCCATTATTTTTGATAGACATCTGACTGGACAAAGATATTTAGAGTTACTCCAAAACGAAATAGAAGAATTTATAGACGGCTTACCAGTAAATGTGTTTGGAAGATTATACTATCAGCAAGATGGAGCACCATCTCACAATTATAGACCAGTCGTTGAATATCTGAACCACAATTTTGAAAATAGTAGGATTGGTACTAATGGCCCTGTTAGGTGGCCCGCTAGATCTCCTGACCTAACCCCGCAAGATTTTTTTTGGGGTCATAGTAAAAATGAAGTATACAGAATTCCTGTTCAAGATCGTCAAGATGCACAAATTACTGCTGAACCATTGCCAAAACGTTATCACAGAAACTATAAATCGCGTTCAAAAATGTCAGGAAGAAAACGGAGGACATTTCGAACATTTGCTGTAACAATAAAATTTTCATTGAGAAATTTTTTAATTCTATATTTAATTAATTTAATAATAATAGCACCAATGTGTATTATAAAGTATCTTTTCATAATAAATGAGTTACGACGTAATAAACCATTACGTCTGTTACATTTTCTTTTTTTTTTATAAATTGTTTTTGTAAATATTACAAAAAGTGGTGAATGGAATTTTTAAATTTTGGCCTCTTTAAATTCACAAAAAAAAATGAATTTAAAGAGTCGGATGAGCCACTATTGTTCCATTTGAAAAAAAATAAATAAGCCGGAAAAACTAATTTCATTTAATTAAATGTCTTGTATTTTCTAATCTAGAGCATTTATAATACAGCTTTTATTTTTTTAAGGTTGCTTACATTATTTAAAACTATATTTTAACCATCACAGCTTTCTAGATAAAAAACAAAAGTTACAAAAAAAATAAATTTATTTTTCGAAAAGTTATAAAAAATAGTCTATTACACTCATAATTTAATGTAGATTCCAAAAATACAAAAATATGTATAGTGTTCTATTTAAAAATTCAAATTTTACGGTCGTTTCCGGTAAAACCGGAAGTGATAAAAAGTTTATTTTTTATTCAATTAATGGAGATTTTCTAACATAATAAGTTTCCTAAGTTTCGTATTTCTATTTTAAAAAATACTATTAAAAAATGGGGTGAGCCTAATTTCGTTTACACCCGGTATATCGTTTAGAATATAGCCCCCCTGAGTCACCTCCTGACTATCCTGAGACACCCAATATTTATATTTGAAAATCAAATTTCGCAAATTCCGTTCAATTTTTCCACTATAGCAGTCTTTTCTGTCTTTTACTAACTTCTACAACTACTAAGTAAATACCACCTGTAATAAAATTTGGGTACCATTTTTTTAAAATCACTGTTGAAGGGTCACTTCTTTGAGCAGTTTTCCAGTAATTTCTAATTTTAAGTGTTTGGTATTTGTAAATTTGGTTTTTGTCAGTGGCATTCCATTTTTTGTTTTTCCAAACAATTTAAAATAAAAAATCGCCATTGCCAGCTTTTTGTTCTAAATGTAAATAACAGTGTTTTTTAATTTATTTGAAAACTATTTTAATAAAAAACTTTCAATTTTTAAGTCTCAGTCGTTGAAACAGTTTACTCTCAGCCTCTCTTTTCAACATAGAACCGCATTCATATACTACAAGGGAGCGGTTGGCTTTGAGAGTGAATAGTCCTGTGTTATTATAGTTCGTTCTTTACTTACTCGATACACAGTAAATTTTTAAATAAATAAAACATAATGATTATCTATTACATAAACGATTAAAACATCATCAATGTTAAAAAGTAAAGCACCAAAAGCATCTGTACCGAGAAAAATTTTCCAAGAAGTATATTAGAAATTATAATCCAAAAAGATTTATCATCGTTGTGGGCTTTCAGTCCAGTCTCTTAAGAACGAGCCTATTTTATAGCATCGGCATTCTTTACGAACGTGACTATACACAAATTGTCTATTTCTCACATGTGTGAAAATGAAAAACATACTTAAGAATTTTATTAGTACAGTAGTGTTGCGATAATCCAGACCAATTAAAACCAGGACGATCCATTATCGAAATAATTTCCATCGTCGCTGATGAGATCTTGTTTGCAGCAGTCACTAGAGGCATTGTCAACAAGCAACAGTGCTTTTTTAGACAAGTTTTGTTCTCTTAAAAATCTTAATTCTGGGTAAAACATTCTTGAAACCATTCCTTAAAAATAGCTGCAGTCATCCAAGCCTTAGCTAGAGCTTTGTAGTTCAAAGGTAGCACATAATTTTTGAAAGCCCTATGATTTTTTGCCTTTCCGATTACCAGAAGCTTTAGACGATGACTTCTATCAGCATTGCAACAAGTTAAGAAGGTGATGCGCTTCTTACTAGTTTTTCTTCCTGGAGCTGTTTTTTCAGTGCTTGTTATTAACGTTTTGTCTGGAAGTAATTTCCAAAATAGCACAGATTCATCTGCGTTATAAATCTTTGATGCCATTAAAGAGTGGTTCTTAATGACTTGATCTAGTTTTGTAATGAATGGTCCAACAGCAGGTTCATCAGCAGGCCGACAATTTTTCACCGCAAATTTTAAGAGTTCTGATGCCATATCTTTTTCTAAAATTAGCAGTCCACCCTCTGCTTCCATTAGAATTTTCGTTGCCCTAGTATTTTGTATAAAGTTGCTTAGCTTTAACCGCTAAAAATTCAGACAAAACTGAAACATGTTAATTTCTAAGATTTATAAACCAAGAAGCAAGCTTCTCTTTCATTTTTGAGTGCTCCTCCTTTTTTAAAGTTTTTCTTTTTCCAGGCCCCAGAAACACATTAAACAACAAATTTTAAATTATTTCAAATGACGTCAGATTTTTTTATTTCAGGCAGTTTCTACACCATTTTTTTAAATTTTATCAGCATTTTTCTTAATATCGCTGACTGTTGAAGTTCCCACCCTATATTTGGCAGGTAAAGATTTTCCACTTATACCTCGTTTTAAATCATCAACAATATTTGCTTTTTCTTTTAGCGTTAGAGTTTTATGACTTCGTTTTCGAGGTGCCATGTTGCAAGTCTCAGAACACTGAAGTCACTGTAGTTTTGATTGTTTTTCTTATGTTTACGTTTTTCCACACTTGTGAAATGTGCAGATTTTTCATGAAACGTAGCAAAATTATTGCATCCGGACTATCAAATAAAATAAAATAAAATGAAGGAAAGATTCCAATCCGGATTACTGAAGAATCCGAATTACGGCAGGGTTCGAATTAGCGCGAAATTACTGTACAACAACAAAAAATAGTAAATTTTGATTTTAGTTGTAAATCTAATAAAAATGGTATTTAAAACAGAGATTGATTGCATTACAGTAAAATATTTAAGCTAAGTATTTATTGCTTGTTTCACACTCAAATCAGATGTTTTAAAACATCCAAAGTCCAAAAGTCGTATGAATTGTGGTCCCTCAAAATCGCATAATATTATATCTAAACCAGTGGCATATAAAGATAAAAAAATTGTTTCTGTGGTTCTAAAAAATTTCCTCGGTGGGAATATTTTCAAAATAATGCAATTAATTAGGTGTAAATTATTTTTAAACAAACAATTTGGTACTTTTTGTTTCAAAGACGTGTATTGTTCTAATAAATAACAATTGACAAAAAAAATACACAATAGTTCAATAGCACTAATTACAAATTTCTTTGCAAACATTTTTACCTTTTTTACATTTTTTTACCTCTTGTTCAATATGCCAGCAGATATTTTCGATTATGATTTCAAAATCATTCATTACTCGAATAGTAACGAATGTACATACTAAACACTCACAGTCGTATTTATCATATTATTCATTCGTTTCTTGAATGATTTATCGAAATAATCGTAGCCTCAGTCGTAGCGAAGCAAACTGAGAAAAAATCGAAGTCGCTAGTACTTAAATAAATAACCTAAAATTGTTTGGAGAAAATGAACCTGACCCGACAGAGTATCCCTATTTCATGAACCACACTATAGCGCGTAATCCACCGTTTTCACATGACGTCATACGACAGCCTCAAGACAACGTTCCTGGTGTTTCTTATGGCGAATAAATTTTGAGAATTTTTTTCACTTATTTAGCGAACGATATTTTAATTATTATTGAAGATGACATAAAGTGCACTGGAGTGCGTTCATAAATAACACTCTGGATATACTCTAGACAATACTTTCGCTCCGAATCGCTCAAAAATAGAATAAAGTTGCATGAGTGCAATTTATACGAGCGTTCATAAACTGAGTCGAGGTGCACTCAAAATGTTCGCAAATCGCCGGAGTCCGCAGGCCGGTGAAAAACGCTCGACATGCGCAAAGAAAGCATTGGTCGCCATTTTGAGCAGTGTTAGTGGTTGAACAAGTGGAAGTGAGAGATTCGAGGTTAGGGTTATATTGACAACTAATGGCTGACAACTCACGCGAAAAGACAGGAGGGGATTTTTTACTCCAAAGCCCTCCAAAGCGTTCAAAAAGTCAGTGTCACCCTCGGTACACTCTGTGTCAACTTCGCATTACTCTGACGTCAGCACGCTCTAACAGAGTATTAATTTATGAACGCACTCCTGTGAAGTCTATTTAAGTACCTACTATCTATTCACTTTCTTTGTGACCGTTTGTTAAATCAAGTAGGGCCTGTGTAGTTGTGTAATAACTGTAATAGAGTACTTTTTACTTTTTCTACGTACTTTTTCTACTAGATTTATGAGTACGTGTAATACAAGCTTATATCACATATACTCATAAATCTAGTGGAAAAATTACGTATTACCAGGTATTACACAGCCACATAGGGCTTACTTGATTTAGCAAACGGTCACAGAGAAAGTGAATAGATAGTATGTAGTCAAAACTAATTTTTTTTCGATTGTTTTATGTAAATTCATAATTATTAAAATAAAAATGCGGGAAAATTTGAAATTGTGTTTTAGTATTTGACTTGTTTTTGACATTTTTTTTTTCAAGATTTTGGACAGTTGGGAAAATAAATTCCAGAGGTAGCTTTGTAACACTTGAGATAAAATCATGTGTAAATAAAATTGGTACATCCCGTATATAAACTGAGACTTTAAAAAATGTAAACAATTTTTTTGTGATTGCGTAAAATGTTGACAAGAGATTTTTGACCTCGCCTTTCAATTGGTAATAACGTAGCTGTTTAAACAATGTTTAGTCTCATTTGTTTAATTTAATTAATTATTGCCTTTTCGGTGCTATTTTCGTGATTAGATATAAATTGAAAACAAAACTCGAAACATCTTGTTTATGTACCTAAATATCTAGATATATTTTTAATTTATTATTTGAACTAATTGCTTACATAATACGATGATTTATTACTCAAAGACACAAAGGCGCTTCGACATTCGGTGATATAATAGACATTTTTTGTTTTTTTTTTTTGTAAATTTATGGATATTTTTCTTTGTGTGAATTAGTGGTATGCCAGCTCTCGAACAGGACGCATCACAGCGGCTCAAAGCTGCGTACTTTTATTTATTATTAATTATTATACGAAATATAGGACAAAACAAGAGACATCGCTGGAAATCTGGATTAAAGGTAGGTCCGAAAGAAGCAGAGGGGACTCGCCACATAAGGCAGAAGAAAAAGCATCAATTTCAAGATTAAAGGTAGGTTCAAAAGAAGCAGAAGGAGGGGATTCGCCACCCAGCAGTTGTGACAGAAGAAGATGCTTTAATTCAGACTTGAGATTATAACTTTGTTAAAATTGTTGATCTGTTTTAATTTATAATTTTTTATTCAAAATGTTGTGTCATTTCACCTCGATTTTTTTTAAATTCATCTTTTATGTAGGTATAGTGCATTTTCTACATTAGAATTAAAAGAAACCACGCGTGCCAACCACTTCCGACGATTCAACAACTCTTTTAAAATTTATCTGTTAAAAATGTGTGTCTATTTATGTGTTGATGTGTTGAGAAGAAATCTTAGTACAGTGAAGTATAAATGCATTGTATCTACTTCAGGAGCTGTATTGTTTTGGAGTATTTACAGATTTTGTGAATAAAAGACAGTGTTTCTTTAAATATATTTATTATTGTAATACTATAATGATAACAACTAGTATATAGAAATGGTAGACTGTATACAAAGTACTCAATTTAAAGGATTAGTATCCAGAAAAAATATTTATACCGTTTTGAATACTTAAAATATATATCAATTTGATTTTAGCCTACAACGCCTTATAAATTCTTGTGCCAAGAAAAATTTATAAATTTCTATAACTTTAATAATGTAAAAAATTGCACACAAAAAATCGGAATTTCCTAAACTTTTGATAAATATATAGTATTTCAAATAGATTTCGTTTTTTCTGCATTGACTACAATTAATCTACAAATACCTAACTCCAAGTTTCTAAATACACTAGAAATATTTAAGTTGGTATAAAACATACAAAAATGTATGGGACAATGGCATTGTGGAGATCTTGTATACGATTATAAAATGGGGATCATACAAAGTACACTTATTATTATAAATTACTTGAGCCGTGTTTGGCTGGAACATTAAAAAAACTATATACAAGAAAGAATTGTACACGAGAACAAAAACTATAAAACAAAGAAAAATAAATAACTGACTTCAACCCTGTAACTTGTATATAAAAATCGTTAAATAATTTGGGTAAAAAATGGTTATAAAATTTATAAAACACAATTTCGCTATTCTATGTATACTAAATTTTATAACTATAAGCACCATAAACGTTTTGACATTTTCATAATGATTGAATTCACTAAGAGCAAAAATCTATTTACAAAAAATTAACCAGAAGTGTCTTAACTCACATGGCACATTAAAATTTAAATCACATAGCCATTAGGCAGGGATTGCTGGCAGTATAACGACATATCACTTGAAAAATAAGCAGCATACATAATCGGACCCCAAAAATAAAATTCTACTAGGATATTGCGTAAGCCAATATATGATATGCGTTTATTTTTCAAAGCCATATTACGTGACGCAGCATCAGTGCATCTTCGGCGTACTCAGATGCGTCGTTTCGCTGCGTTTGGGGGGCGGCGGCGGCGGCCGCTTCCTGCTCCCAAACTCACTCCTAATATGAACGGGACTCGTAGCGTACTCCACTACCGCATCAGGGTTCTCCCTGTACACGTTCTCGTAGACATTATTAGGGCCGTAGTGCTCCTGCACCCAGTTCGAAACGTTGTGCTCTTTATAATCAGGAAGCGCAATCGGAGGATCCCGAAACCCTAGAACCTCATGAGGCGTCGTCGTTGGCTCCAATTTACATTTCTGTGCCACTTGCCATTTCTTCCTCATCACTCTTTGCAAATCCTTGAGGAAGTCCATTGGAGGCTCAACGAGTTTTTTCGGACTTGACAGCTTCGTACTGTCTGACCTCTTCGGCGGAGGAGGCTTTTTCGGTAATGGGGGAACCTCTTGAGGCACCAAATTGAAACTTATCTTCTTCGGTGCTTTTTTCGGACTTGAAGGGTCTTGAAAGTTGACTTTGCGTTGCAAATGGGGCGAGTACGAATAAGAATTTCCAGAAGACCCAGAACTATTACTTGAAGCTATACTATTTGATGAGATTTGTCGGGGTAGAGAAGTTTGTCTTAGGGAGGACCTCAAACCGTTGTTGTTATTAAACTGGGGATTCCCTGGCAGTGTACTTGACTGCCGGTAATTAGGAGGGTTCA
Organism: Tribolium confusum; assembly: GCA_029207805.1. Lineage (NCBI taxonomy): Eukaryota > Metazoa > Arthropoda > Insecta > Coleoptera > Tenebrionidae > Tribolium > Tribolium confusum. The sequence continues at coordinate 9,384,594 of JALGAY010000004.1, forward strand.
CGTATGCTGGAGGCTGAGAGTACCCATTTGTCTCGTTTCTGTCGTGGTTTTGTGCTGCTATTTGAACGAATTGAGATAAGTTAAAACTAACAGGAGGATTTTGTTGAGTAGGGGTACTACAATTAGAGCCCATATTCGACAACGGGGGGCTAAAACAAGGAGTGTTGATTCTTGACTGAGTCGGAGTTTGGTCAGGTGACATCGTGGGGGTTCGTTCGGGACTTAGCACATTCGTAGGGGTTATGCTGTCTTTTCGTTTTCGGATTGTGTTCGTATCGTGTTCGCCTGGAGGCGGCGGGAGTGACATTAACGATAATTGACTTCCTGTTAGTTCAGTTCCGGTCATTGGAGGCAGTTCATGAGGGTTTGGTGGTGGCGGGAGACTGTCCAGTGATAAGTTAGAGTTGTATACTTCTGGAGGTGGCGGAGGGAGTTGGTACGAAGGTGAGTCAGTTATCACGTCGCCGTTGGTTTCAGGTGGTGGAGGCAGAGAAGTGATGGAGTCGGTCTGAAAATTTAAAGATGGACGTCAGAGCGAATTTGTAACGAGATACTAAACTTTCCAAGGTCTCTAATTGTTTAATTCTCGCTCTAATAGAAGAGCATACTCAGCCTGACGCTGCTAACCACCTCTTTGCTAATAAAGTAAACAGATTATAACGTCAAGAAGACGGTCAGTAGCGTCAGTTAGAGTTTAGTCTCGAAAAGAATATGTTTTGTAAGAGCATAGGGTGCTTATAGCGTTCCTAAATAATTGTTTTCGGTCGAGAATTAAATAATTAAAATTCTGTCAGTTTTTGCACAGTTTAAAAGCTGGTCCTTGGAATTTAGTATTTCGTAGAAAAAAACAGAACGAAAGGCAACAAAATTTACATTTGTACAAGACAGAAAAATAGCAACAATTTGATTACGCATCTGTAAAATTTAGACCAAGATATATAGATAAAAGTAAGATTAATTTTCTTGTTAATACTGTATTTATAATGTGAGAAATAAAAAAAAAATAAAGCACATGTATTTGTTTGTAAGAAATATTCCGGAAAGTCTTAAAATTGTAGAAATAATGTTTTATGACCTGGAAATCGCGATAAGCAAAGAAAAGCAAAAAAGAATCTCATGCTTTTGTGATTTTTAGATCGATAAAATACAAATGATGTAAAAAAGCAATAAAACTCCTAGACGGCAGTAAAAACTACTAGATATTAGAATAATTACTCGTAAAAAGTACTACGTGCTACCCCACTTAGCTCTCTTAGTCTACTGTATTTAAAAATTTTATGGTCCTTCGAGCCGGGTATAAAGATATATCTCAGAAGGAGCAGTTCAACAAAATTTACATAAAGCAAAACATAAAGCAAAAAATAAAAATAAAACAATACCGTAAGAATGATTACATCAAAGGTTTAGTAAAAGTTGGTGGACGTGTTAAAAACTGCCGTTCAAGCACTGCCCTTGCTTTGTTAAACTTAGACTCCACCTTCTTAAAATATGGGTTAGTAGTGCACTACCAAATACACCAGAAACTTACCATGCAGGAAGGCATCTCCATGTTGGTCGGACTAACTGGACTTCTCACTCCACCACTCGGGGGCCTTTCCCCAAACGGTGACGCACGTTCCCTCACAGGAGTTCCACACAAGGGAGTTGAGTTCCCACTCCGTGTCCCCATTGACTCAATCGATCCCCGGGCCTTGTAGGAATGCTGTCTTTTGAGAGTACCCGAATTGGAAGAATCGTCATTGGAATTGGTTGATTTCCGGCGACTGTGACGGCGAGTTAAAGTTCCGGAGTTTGTGATTGGACTTGAAGGAAGGTTCGAGTCCACTTCATCACGCGTCTCTCCAACCTCCTTCAACTGTCTGGTGATGTTCGTGAGTGGAAGGCTGGGTTTCATGCTGGGCTTACGTTTGATAGTACCCATGGGAAACTCCGAATCGAAGGCATTTTCGCAGCTGGAGGGAGCACCATCGGACATGCACCCCGAAGAACTAGAGCTACTCGCCCGGCTGTGTCGGCCGGAACTTGCCTCACTTGGGGCGGAATACGTCTCGCTTTGGGTACCATAACCGGCCTCACTGCTGGGGTACCCCTGAGACGGGGTAGTGACATTCGACTGGACCGCAATTGAACTCACTGAGCAACTCCGAGCATGGGCTAACATATCGAGATCTTCTTGTGCGAGTTCGTCCATTAAGGCCCGGTAGTTGTCCATGAGTTGCTTGCCGTATTTGGCTATCCTCATACCGACCATCCAACGTTCAAGACTTTGCTGGTCTTCGGCACAAAGGTACTTGATGTATTTTGTCGATTTGGGTTCTTGAAGACGTGGATGTTTAATTGCAAAACAGAAATCAGTTGGGGCTTTAAATTTCTTTTTCCAACCCAAACCACAGTAGATTTGGTTATTGTCGAATGTGGCTAAACAGACTAAATCTTTAGCGGATTTTACTTTCTCCTTGGGGAAATAGTATAGGCCTGAAGCTCTAAGTACGAAATGGTATTTTTTCCAACCCTTCTTTGAGTCGGCTTTAAGGTAGAGTGGTCCTTCAACTTCGGGAACACTTGAAGAACCGTTGGAAAAAAATTCTTCCAGAAGCATATTTCGGGAATGTTCGTCGTAATCTAACGGATCTTTTTTATCAGTCATTGATAACAGGTATTTCTCGGGTTCGAGGAACAACTTATTTTTTTCTGGACGTTCCGAGAAGAAAATTTTGTTTTTGGAATCTCTTGTCCAAACCATTAGATTATCGACGAGGAGTTCGTGGTCTTCATATATCCTCTCTGCAAGAAAGAAAAAGTATTCCAGTCAAATGCCTAACGCTTAAAATTACGAATCACACTATAGCACGTAATTCTGAGAAATATTTGTCACGGCCATTGAGAAGATACGAGAAAAGTGAGTCATCGTTCCTATTTTACAACAAGAGAAAAGGCTTACCCATATACAATTCTGGTAAATGTTCAACTATAGCCCATTTTGGATCAGCTTCTACGTGGTTTTTATCCATGAGTAACCTTGTAACATACGAACATAACATTTTTTCATCTACTAGTAAAGATTTCGCTGAACCATCAGTAGTAAAAACTTTAACAAACAGTTTTTGAATATTGGCTTCTTTGATTTTCTCCATTGCCATACGGATCTTCTCCGCTTTGATTCTCGAAGCTTCATCCTGCGGAAACTACCAATAATTTCGAGGAAATTTTTAGGGAGAAAAACTGTGTTACCTGAAGATTCTGGAGGTGCAGACTTTGGGGTTTAGATCCCGAACCGCCACTACTCGCTGACGATTCGCTCGACAACATCGAAACAGTATCACTAAAAGCGGAATCATTATCCGGCGATTCCGTTCGTACCGAATCAGTCTTTGACATCAAATCACTCTCTCCGGTGTCCAGTTTCAGTCTGGGGCCTTCCGAAGACGACCTGCTGTGCGTCCTGGACATGTGTTGCGATATTTTTTGATCTGCAATCCCTCAATTAAAAAAGGCTTCGCAAAAACCCTAAAATACAACCTGAAAGTCGCTTGCTATCCCGTGCATGTCCGATCTCCCTCTCGCACTGCGTCTCAAGGGCACACAACTCGCCGAGGATGGCGTCCAAATCCACGTCCTGTGAATCCTGGAGATTCGCCATCGAAAATCTGTAGCTGTCGATCCTCGGAGCGGCGATCTCCGAGGTCAACGGACGCAAATGCGTCGAGTTTGTAGGGTCCAAACCCTGGAAAAATGAATTTATTAAAAATTCGGGTTGTCACAGCAACGGAATTAGATGACTTAACAAAACAGGAAGTTTCAGGATCCTGAATTTGCATCCGGCGCTACGCAATTTCAAACGGAAATAAAATTTAAATTTAAATGTTTTTAATTTGAATTGATTTTTTTTGAGTAATTACTGAATTCGGGTTAAGGTCGGACGTTTCACACCCTAGTTTTACACGCAATTTTTCCAGCTTAAGGGTTGTGACGATATAAGCTGAAATGTCACATTGAAGAAATAAATAGGTGAATAAGGGAAGGTTGGTACGAATGTTCACGTTATTAAAAAAATTCTACTGGTACCACCACCCTCGTGACTCACCACTGACACTAATCAGGATAGTAATTGAATCGAGACGGAGTGAATCACCCCCCAAAAAATCAAATACAGTGCTCAACAATTGAAATGAAACACCCTAAAATTTTAAGAAAGTTTTAAGTCTTGTAACTCCTGCAAAAAAATTATTAATTGAGATAATCTTTTTTTTCTGGGTAGCTCATTTCTTATACTTTCAGATGTTTAATAGAGCGTTTTTTGTAAATTTGTAGTTTAAGATGTACAGGATTTCAAAGATAGGCCTTGCAAAAAACAGTAGTGTCCGTATCGTGGTAACGAGCTGTTTAAGTTAGAAAAGCCTTCAATTTTTCCCTAAAAATATGCTTTTAGGGATCTAATCACCGACAACTACTAAGTAAAGTAATGTTACAAGAATGTTGAGATACAAAAAAACAAGTTATATATCTAAATACACGTTTAAATAAGAGGAGTCTAAACTTTTCGCTTTTTGCAGGACCTGTCTTTGACACCCTGTATAACTTAAACAACAAATCTACAAGAAACACTTTATTAAATATCTTAAAGTATAAAAAAAGATCTACCCAGAAAAAAAGGATGACTCCGATTAATAAATTTTTGAAGAAGTTACAAGACTTTAAACTTTCTTAGAATTTTAGGGTGTTCCATTTTAATTGTTGAGCACTGTATTTGCATCGAATTCTCCGACCAGGTAGTGGAGATATTGCGAAAAACCGCTATAATCTCACAAATTCAATTCCGCCCTTTCGTTTTTTATCATCTTTCTCCCCCATTTATCATTTTTCATCTGTAATTACCTCCCCTATTACCTTTCCGAATTTCCAAGACTTGAACATGTCTCACTTGGGCACCCATCTACCGTAAATTCATTCAAATTTCGAAAACGTAATTAACTGGCACAGCACACTGGATTATTAACCGGTAAAACGGCATGGACGGAGCGGTAATATGGGTAGAGATGCTTCCGTGTATGACGTCACACTGCCCGGGATCCTTTTCCGCAGCCGCCCGAATCCTGTTCGGACAAGGACGAGACCGTTTCGGCATAAATCGGCAAGGGATGAAAAATACGAAAGCTCTACTCTCGGAGATATTTGTTGGGGTTGGCGCAAGTTTTTTCGCCGGAAGGGTTGCACGATTGTATCAAGGGGGAGATTGGAGAAATTCAATTTTGCGAACTGATTGTGCCGTTTATAAACTTGCAACAAGAGAGGGAAAAAGAAAGATTTTTAGAGAAGGTTAAGCGTGTTTGAGGTCAGGGAAACACCCCTTAACCTAAGGGTTCTGGTTATTGTCACATTGACACGTGTCCTGGGCGGTAATTAGGAGTGGTCCTTCGACCCTTAAAAACATACGTCACGGTTAGTTTTTGGGGTGACGTAAGGTAAAGCTTATTTCCGGTTATGTGACAAGGGATGGTATTAACTGTTATATCCGGTCCGTATCTCAAAGGATAATCACGTTATAAATCGGGTGGATTGATCCAGTTTGGGAGCAACATGTTATAAAAACGACCCTTATGCCAGACGAGCGGAATGAATTAAAGTCCGCATGTGCAATTTCAGGGTCAAAATTACACGTTCCGTGGAAAATCGGTCGATAAGGACGCGTTCCTTCATCATCCCATTGTTAATATCGAGTAGTAAACCGCAGGTCAACAACCCACCACCACCCAATCGAGGTCAAGTGTGCCTAGGGTTGCCAACAGTCCTTTTTTTCAAAAGACAGTCCTTTAATTTTATAAACTTTTTTATAATAAATTTTATGAACAGAAGCAGATTCTAGAAAAATTTTAAAAAAGTAGTTTTGACAATTCTAAAAGAACTGTAGATTGTAGGCCTATAAAAAAAAATAAAGAATCATAAAAGCAACAATTGGAAGAGAAGACGAAGAAGAAGAAAAAAATACAACTAAAACAAACGATAAAGGAAGATTTAAGATGTTGAAAACGTCAATTGGGAAGTCCTGGAGAATCAAAATTGTAGGCGAGTTTGAATAACAATATTTCGAAAAAAATTAGAAAAACGACTACTAAGAAAAAAAAGAGAAGTTAAGAATAGTAAAAAACCAAGAAAAATTCTAGATTAATCAAAGAATAATTTTTCCAGTCAGATACTGAGAAAAAGAGCAATTACAAAAATTTTCGCTTCAAACACCCAAAAATCTCTATTTTAGTTATTTATATTAAAGTTTTTAATAGAATTTAGGAGCTGGAGAAGACAGTTTATAATTGTCGCCTTCGGCTCCCAAAATGTATATATTTTTTAGTCCTTCGAGCTAGATGATGAGAAACGTTTTTACTATTTTTATAAACATTGCAGAAACATTTTATTTATATTAGTTGTTATATTAAACAAACCTAGATACTCCTTCGATAATGTCCTTTATTTCGATATTAAAAAATTGGCAACCCTAAGTGTGCCAATCGAAATCTCCGATTACCAAAAATGTCGCCCATCTGTGTCTAATATTTAAAATATAAAGAACATCTGGCTTTGGTAACAATGATCGGCCGGAAGTTGGAAGTCCCAAGGGACGACAGAATTAAAGAACATCCGGTCTATGCACACTTCGATTCGAATGCAACGTGTGATTAGAAACGGAAATCGCGCACGCTTAGAAAAATAACTTGACAGTATTCTGAAGAAATAAACGTGGGTCACATCATAAATTCATTGAGGGGATGATGGGAAAAAAGGGTTGGTGTTATTGTCGTCGGTTACGGAATAACAAACGATATAAAGCAATTTGTTTCAAGGACTCGACACTTGAGCTGTCGACAGCGGTAACAACCGCTTTATTGTTACCAGAATGGAAACGTTTTTACCACAAAAATTCACTTGACACTTTATTCAATTAGTGGACGCCAGGAAGTGGATAAAAAATAACTAATCTTGCCAGATATCCAACTGACGTCACTTCCGATCAATTTCATCCACTCGACAAACACTAGAAGCACAGAATGTTCCATAAAAAAGTGTTCTATTTAAGAAAGGCAAAGTTGGTCCTTCGAGCAAATAAAACAAGAAGCATCACAAGAGAATTGATTTTGGCAGCATTAGAGGTGCTGTAAACCAGAATTCGAGCCAAATTGTTGTGGAACAGCCAGCACAGACAAAAAATATTACTATCAAGACCCAGGGGCGGATTTAGGCTGCAACCAAAAGCCCCGCAATAAAACTGACCTTTCACGGACAAAAATAGACAAATCAAAAACATAAATCAGGATCACTGACCAGCTTATTGCAGGAAGGACCAGATAAAACCTTCCTAAACCATGTCCACAAAGCACAAATAATAGTATATTAAATAACGCCTTTTGAAAAGTCAACATTGTGACACGAATTCAAGTTTATAAAACGAGCGCAAAACGCGAGTTTTTATAAAAAATGAGTTCAGAAACTTTGCGCGTTTTAAGTGATTTTTAAGTAAAAAAAGTTAATTATTCAATCTTTAGAGACTTTTTTGCGTTAATACGAGATAGTTTGTAATAAATAACATAAAAGTGCCAAATGAAAGGGTGAGTGGATAAAGATGTTATGTAACATTTTTTATGAAAATGGATAATTACTTTTAAAATATTTTTTGTAGTATTCTTATTCTTTCATGACTTAATCTTTGGAAGCTTAATTTCAACTACAATTAGAATTATTAAATTACTGAATAGGCTAATACGACACCCAAATCGGTATCTGTTACAGACGCAAAGTAGAAATATATATTTTCAAATAGAGCATTAACTAAAATAGAACAAAAACATTAACTAAAGAAAATCATCAACAACAATTATTTTAAAAGATTTTAATTTAAATGTAAACGTGTCTGATTAAACTATTAAAATTTGCAAGATATAGTTAGAATTATAGATATAAAATCTACAAGAATGAATAAAATATTGTACTAGTATAATTTAAATTTTGTATTCTGTATGGCCCAACAAAATCGTTGTAAAATTGGTAGACAAAAAATTGGAAGAAAGAAACCTCTTTTACCCACCCGCTCTTGAGAATTCATTCTATCAATTAGTTTTTGTATCATCAATATTCTACTAGTTTTTCAAAAATTTGGAAAAATTACAAAATAGCTCGGAAACCTATTGAGCTACAAGATTCTAGTATTTACCAATAGATTTGTAAGATCTCTTTGCCCCGTTAAGCTTAATTTAGAATCCATTTTTGTTCTTATTATTACTACTACTATGTATTACTATATTTAATTCTTTGTCTTGGCATTTTTCTTAGTCTTTTTTCTCTTCCAGTCTTCGTTTCGTTATTTTTTCAAGTTTTTCTATTAGAGATAGAAGAAAAAGTTCGTTAATATAAAATAAAAGTAGAAAAAGTAAAAGAAAATCTACGATTCTAAGAAAAAGAAAAACAATGTTTCATTTTAACAAGTTATAATAATAATAATGTTTATTGCAGCCATAAATCATACAATAATAAATAAATTACAATAACAAATAAAATAACTAAAAAGAAAACTACAAAAAGAATAAAAATGAGTTCAACAAACTGTTTTTCATTTTAATCCATTATTACATTCTAATAATATTAACTCTAACTACTTTTCTAACAAAGTTCTTTTTAACTTCTTTTGAAAAGTTTTAAAATTGTCATTTTAAAGTAGAGGTAGGATTTATCTACAATACCAATTAGTTATTCTACAATTCCACCATTTCAGATTTCAAAAAACACAAAAAATATTCTAGAAGAACTTCAGAACAATGTTTCAAAGAAAAACTACAATCGAAAGAAATAATTAACAAAAAAGCTTCAAAGAAACTTAAAAAAAGGCGACAAAAAAAAGAAAATTTAGAAACACCACGCTTAGAAGAAAAAAAAAAGATTGTTAAAGACCAGAGTTCTAGAAAGTTTTGAAAATAGGCAAATAAAAAAAAGAAAACAAAAGTTACGATTGAAATAAAAAACTATTCAAAAGACAGAAAAAACAAACATAGATTCTAGAAAAATAAAAGAATATTCTTAATCAACTTAAAAAACAACGTCCAGAAGTAAAGGAACGAGAAAAACTAGAATTGGAAAAAATGAAAGATCCTACAGGAAAACTTGAAGCACACCAACTATTAGAAAAAAATAATGTTAGAAAACTTGAAAAAATTATAACACGAACACTGGGAGAGAAAAAAAAGAAGAAGAACTACAATTAGAAAAAAACAGAAGATGCTTCAGTCTTCGTATTTTTTTTTGAGTTTGTCTAAAATAATCTTTTGTGTTTCTGTTTTTACCTATATCTATTATCTTGTTAAAAAAGTTAATGGAATTATAAGAATGTAGACTGAAAAATTTGCTGAAATATCGATAGAAGGTTCCCAGACAATGCTACTCCAAGACCACCAAAGTTAGTGATTCCCCCCGTTCACGACCCACGCTTGAAGTCTCTTCTACTTTCTCACAAATCAGTAGCAAACAATTAAAAAAAAACTATAGAAGAAGAAGTATGATTGAAAAAAACAGAAGATGTTCTAGTCCCCGTTTTTTTAATTTATCTAAAATCTTCTTTGATGCTTCTGTTTCTTTCCATGTCTGCTATCTCGTTATAAAAGTTAATGAAAGTATAGAAATATAGACTGGAAAATTTGCTGAAATATCGATAGAAGGCTCCCAGACAATGCTACTCCAAGACCACCAAAGTTAGCAATCCCTCCGTTTAAGACCCACCCTTTAAGTCTCTTTTACTCTCTCACAAATCAGTAGCGAATAATTAAAAGAAAGAAAAACTTAGAAGAAAAAGTAGGATTGAAAAAACAGAAGATGCTTCAGTCCCCGTTTTTTGAATTTACCGAAAATCTTCCTTGATGCTTCTGTTATATCGACATGAAAGTTAATGAAAATATGGGAATATAGCCAGAAAAATTTGCTGAAATCTCGGTGGAGAGTTCTCAAATAGAACCACTAAAGTTAGCGGTCCGCCCCTGTCAAGACCTACCCTTGAAGTCTCTTCAACTCTGTCGTAAATCAGTAGGGAATGCACGTTTAGATTTTCCTTCATGTTTATCATCACCAGTTGCTCCATATCTCAAGTAATAGAAAACAAATGGCTGGATAATGTCGCATTATTGATCGTAAATGGCGAGTTTTCCAGTTGGCGGCCCAATGTAATTGCGTTCGTCATCTCGTGAACACCTTTCCATGGCATTAGGGCAATGTACCATAACGACAATAATCGCGTTAAAATCCATGGTCGTTGTAACTGAACTCGATTTAATGGTTCAAAGAGTTCGTGGTGTACAGTTGCGACAAGCAAATTGCATTAAACGTCCATCAAAACTTTCTTAGAAGAAAATTTCCCGTCCGGAAAGCGCGATCATTTGGCGACTATAACCCCCCGATTCTATTTTGGTGCGTCGCCAAGACGTCGACCCAAGACGCTTCTCGCGTTTTGCGCCTTTAAATCAAGAGGCGGCTAATTGACTACCCACAAACTAATAAAGACCAATTGATAAAATACTCGGACTTGGCTCTATTACTATAATTGCCTTGACACCGAATCCGTTGAACCTTGCACAAGAGAGCACATGTTGGCGACACTGAAAACACGCATGGGGTGTGGTGCATACCCATGCGGGTTAAATTTAATTTAATTAAGTGCAAGGTGATGAAATAAGAGGAGGAAATGTCGCCGCCAATGGCGGGCTTTAAAGGGTAAGTATCAAAAGTTCCCCACGAATGAGTCATCGATGAGGGTGCGACCAGGGGGTGGAAGAATGAGATTTTTCGTCTGTTTGTTACAAGTAACGGGATATTTACAGAGACTATCGATTTGACCAGAGACGAACTTTCCCACCCCATACCATAAGATACACTTTTTGAACTATTATCTCATATTCAAGAGATAAATAAGGTATGATGACTAGCTCACTTCAGATCATTTTTATATAAATAAATGCATATTTATATAACAGAATGCAACGTAAATAAATTCTAAGAAATATGCCTCCAGATGTTTTCCCACAAAACGTTCCATTTCTTCCCTTTCGGAAAACTTAAAACAGGTCTTTCTGTTTGCGAGACTTTCTTTTATGTTAGTCTTTATTTGTTCAAAAGCTAGGTCATAAAAAACATCTGTCAAAGCTCTACCAGCAATTAAAACCTTAACCATTGTTTTCAATTTACACATCTCATGTGTCTCACAAATGTAAATTAGAAACACTAGCTCATCACTTATTTAATGTAACAAGCGTTTGTCATGCAGTGTAAAACAATTTTTTGGCCCTCTATTTAGACAGTTGGACGACCTGAAGTAGATAAGCCACGTCCAAAGGGTCGATGCAGTGTCGCAGCTAGGAACTGGCCACAGGGGCACTTGCCACATCTAGAACTTTTAATTTTTGATATAAAATATCGCCAACTTCGAAAATTAGTAAAATTGTCTCCGAAATTTTTTTCGAATTCTTGAAATTAAAAGAGAATGTTGCCGTTACATAAAGAAATTCAAAAAGAATGGTCTTCGACATACAAAAATTAATTGGGAAAACATGTAACTGGAAATTTTGTTGTCGAAACGTGCGACGTGCAAAGTAAATTGATGACTGTTATTGGGTATTTTTTGCATTTAAAAACGTCTTTGTAAATGAAAATTTTGAAAATATTGCCTCTGGCTTGTAAAAATAGTAAAAACTACGTTTCTAAATATCATAGTTAATAAAACGTCGCCTTCAGCTTCTAAAATTTTCGTTTATGTCCATATCGTGATTTACAAATTACTGAGAAACATCACCTCTGACTTCCAAAATTTGTAAAATTACGTTTCCGAATTTCATAATTATTAAAATATAGCCTATGGCTCCCAATATTAAAAAACTACGTCATCTTTGCTTTCAGATCCCAAAATTGTTATAAAATATAGTCCTTGGCTCCTATCATTAGTAAAATTACGTTTCCAGATTTCAATTAGTAAAATATCGCCTCTGGCACCTAATGTCGTCTTTGCTTCAGCTTCCAAACTTAAAAAAACATTTTTGTATTTATCTTTTTTTTTTTCAAAATAAGTAAATCATGCCTACGGCTTTCTTTTCGCTTTTGTTTTTATATTAATTCGAAAATTGCTAGGAAATATCACTTTTCCTTTCTAAACTTAGTAAATATACGTTTCCGTATTTCATGTCGTTTGCGTTCTCAGAATTGTTAATAAAATTACCTCGCACATTCAAAATCCGTAAAATGTAGCTTCTGGCTTCCAAAATTAATAAAACGTCGCGTTCATTTTCCAAAATTTTCGTCTTTGTCCTTATTGTGACTTACAAATCGCCCCTGACTTCTAAAATTAGTGAAATCATGTTTCCAAATTTCATAATTAGTAAAATATCACCTACGACTCCCAAATATTAGAAAAATAAGTCATCTTTGCTTCCAGATTCCAAAATTAACAAAACAATTTTGTTGTTTTCTTTATTTTGATTTAAAAATTGCTAGAAAAAATAGCTTTTGGCATCTATCACTTGTAAAATATCGCCTACGGCACCCAATGTCATCCTTGCCTCCAGCTTCCAAAATTAGAAAAACATTTTTGTCCGTATCTTTATGTTGATTTGGAAACTAAAATTAGTAAAATGTTGCCTCTAACTTCCATTTTTGCATTTCGTTTTTATATTGATTTAAAGCTGTTAAAAATATCGCTTCTGCTTTCTAAAATTACTAAATTTACGTTTCCGTATTTTATAATTAGTCAAATGTGCCTCTAAGAAATGTCATCTGCTGCTCTCAGAATTGTTGCAATATTACCTCGGACATTCAAAATCAGTAAAATGTTGCTTTTGACTTCCAAAATTGTAGTAAAATGTTGCGTCCGGCTTGCAAAACAACAAAAACATTTTCTAAGAAATACTGCTTTTGTTTTCAAAAATTAGAGAAATTACGTATAGGAATTTCAAAATTAGTAAGATCTTGCCTCTTACTCCCACTTCTGCCTTTATCTTTTTTTTTAAATTGATCACTAAGAAATGTTTCCTCTAAATTTTGCTTCTAGCCTTCTTTTTCGCTTGTTTTTATGTAGATTTAAAAATTGTTAAGATATATTGCCTCTGGCTTCTAATATTATAAGTTACGTTTCTCTGTTTCATAATTATGTAGTAAAATGTCGCCTCCCGCCCCCAACATTACAAAAACATGTCACCATTCCATTTATTAGGCTTAAACCCTATAAGAAATGTCACCTGGTGCCCTCAGAACTGTTACAATATCACCATGGACTTTCAAAATTAGTAAAATGTTGCCACCAGCTTGTAAAACTAAAAAAACATTTTTCTCTTAAAGAAATACTGCCTCTTTCTCAAAAATTATTATTAGATAATTTTTAAACGTGCACATCTCTAGCCCATTGGCGCCCTGAACTAAAATTGTATCCATATCTTAAAAAATGAGCAGTTGCCACGTTTCTCTGCCAAAAGATGTTCAAGCTCGTTGTATAAAAAAATTAAAAACATCAAAGTCGCCATATTGCCATATTGTGACAAGCCACATAGTTGCCAAAGCAGGTGCCAATATAACATTTCAATTGTATGAAATATTAGAGTATAGTATTCGGTTTTTGTGTTAAGAGGAACACGTAAACTTCATTGCAACTTTTAACTTTGGTTAAAAAATGTTTGATTGGAACGTGAATGACGTCAGCACTTGTAGAGTCAATTGTATTCAATAAGCGCAAAATGTACAATATTTAGTTTGGCAAATTTGTAGAATTTAGAGAAAAAGCTCTAAATTAAATGTTATAATTACTTTTTTTTTTAAATCTGAATTTTCGGTCGAGATTTTGCCGTTACCTATTGATATTTTATAGAATTTTAAAGAGAAAAGATATGTTTTCAGAAAATATTCACAAAACGTCGTCGATCTCATTTTTGTTGAGAAATAGAGATTGTAGACTAGAACTAGGCCCTAGAGCTCTCATGTTCTGTTGGCATTTGAAAGGTAAAATTTTTGATGTTAGCTCCGGCACTGAGTATGTGTATTTTAAAATTTCTTCAGACAAAGAAAACAGACGCTAGGCGCCCGATAACAAGTAAATATCTCCAGGTCAATAAAAAGGAATTCCAGAATAGTAAAAATAGAATGTTGTAACTGGCATTACCGAGTCATCAGAATCGGACTCTTCGGGTCGTTTCCTCCCCGATCTCCTAATCCAGGACATGGTATCCTTCACACCTCACAGCACACCCGAGCACATGTTTCGTTCGACATTTGTGAACTGACTGATGCATCATAAGCCACAACGCAGTGATGGGTGTTAGTCAGCAGGACCGTCCTCGAGGAAGCTGATTGCGCGTTTGTTGATTTTTCATATTATCACCGACTACCGGGAAAAACTCGAAAACAGTGACGCTTAGAAATGACCGTGATCTTTTTCGAAAGGAAACAGTTAAGTAACCGCGGATGCGGTGCAGCGACAGATAAAACCTAGTACGGTTCTGGAGTCTGAAGGGGACTCGCTTTTGGATATTTTAAGTATCGCGTCTGGAGAGGGGACGTGGATCACAATTGGAAGAGCAAAGAACGAACGATTAGTCCAGATTATCTGCGGTTCTAGCCTTGAAAGTAAAGTTCAAACGAGTCATAAAGCCGTTTTACGGCCGCATATGAGCGCCATACTATTGTGTCTCGACTTACCACTTGGGGTACCTTCGGTGGCGAAACGAAGATCCTCCGCGGTTTGTCCGCTTTTGATAAACTCACTGAGCGAAAAATTTTGATTTGTGTGTTATTCATTTTAACTATTTTATATTCATCATTTTTTTCAATTGTCTTTGTACGAAAACTGCCACCACAAAACATGGTCACTATAAACTAGGCCGCATTTAATAATTATTATTATCGGTCCCACGTATATAACTGTACGAGTCGTGAGCTGAGCGAAAGAAGGTATTCTTTACGCAGCTGCTACTCGACTAATGAAAATCTCTTGACCATGTGCTGTTGCTGTTACCTCTCGAACACACCT
This sequence comes from Tribolium confusum, assembly GCA_029207805.1. Lineage (NCBI taxonomy): Eukaryota > Metazoa > Arthropoda > Insecta > Coleoptera > Tenebrionidae > Tribolium > Tribolium confusum. Next base: position 9,399,625 of record JALGAY010000004.1, read on the forward strand.
TACCTGGACAGAGGTAACGAAGAAGGCATTAACCTACTATCACCGCTTTAGAGAAGGAAAGGAAATATCAACGCCTCCATGATTTACGTGCAACGAAAGGTAGAAAAGCGAAATGCACCCACCATCGAAGGTTTTTGCCTCACGTCAAAAACAAAGATACGAGAAAACAGTTGCCAGGTCGCTTGTACCGCGATAAATCCTAATTGAATACAATGAAAAGAGGGATTATAAAGTACAGGCGACGACTAAAGCTATTTCCAGATACTTGGAGCTTTACGCAAACTTTAACCATAAATTGCGTGAAAGGATATGAGTGACGCTTTTCCAACTATTTCCCCTGCCGGGAACTAAATTTAGAAAATTATAAGACAACCTAAAAGAAATCAATTAGGGCCGTTCTTTAAGGGGAGGTCGAAAACCACTAGACCGTGATTATGACTAATAAAAAACCCCAACACTTTGGCACTAGACCGATTTTGTGACTCAGACAATAAGAAATGTTTTGGAAACTTTACTACTTTTCATCGGATATTTTATAATTAATTCTAATATTTTACGACACCCTCATTGACAAGAATATTGTGGAGTTAACAAAATTTTGAATTCAGCAATCGTGTTTTCAAAATAATACATATATGTATTGTTAATTTCCCAAATAAAACAGTTAAATGTGGTTAAGTAATTGTAAAATAATCTATCTATAACGTCAACGTCAATCTAAAATAAAAAAGTGTAAATAAAAAACTTCCTTTTTGCGATTTTGACTAATCCTAATTTTTATAATAACTGTTTATATTGCCAATTTCATAAAACCTAAGGTTTATTCCAACCACACTCGTTTGAATGAATTAAAAGTGACGTTTATAACAACCTGTTCATTTGCTCACTTAGAGCGATCTCCGCATGGCGCTGCTAACATCGCTATTCTTCAAGTTATATAAAATTATCTGAGATCTGTCACAAACCTATGTAAAATAATTTAAGATCTGTCACAATTGTGTCAAACAAAAAATATTCAAAATTTCTGACTATGTTACGCTTTATTAAAGTATTTCTGTTAATCGTTTTGCTTTTTTCTATTTTTTTAGTTTCCTTCGTGTTTTAGTAGTGTGTTATCCACTTTTTGTCAAATTAAATTTTATTATTGTTTTATTTCTTCATCGCACTAAAAAAAGAAAAAGTTTTTTCGAGTTAACTCCACAAAATCTTTTCTTCTTTTTCGGTCTATAAAAATTTCATGAAATCTTTTTTGAATAGCGATTAATGGGTGTATTTTCTAGTTTTTTGCCACACTAGTCTTTTTTGAAGTCGAACAGAATATGTATTATTAATTTGCCAAAGCTGTGCGAGATATATTAATAGTTATTTATTGTATAAGTGTTTTAGACAGCGTTTTATCCACCCAAGAATGTTTAAGCGAGAGACGCAGTCGAGCGTTTAATATTTTTAAGTGGATAAAACGCGACTAAAACACGAATCCAATATAACGTTTTATCCACAATTACAGCGATTTAAAATCAGAACCGCTAAAATTTCGTCTCATGTCATCAAAAAATAATTTGAATTACGCTCTGAATTGTGCCTGAGACAGTTCTTGAGGAAGCTGAAGAAGCAACTCGCCAGTTATTGCCTGCGAAGTCCAGGGAACATTATGAAAAAGTATTTTCAGAATTTAATGAATGGAAAAAAGAACGGGGAGTAATGACAATAAATGAGGAAGTTCTGCTATCGTATTTCTTAAATTTGAAAAAGAGGTATGCAATTTCATCCATGTGGTCGAAGTACTCCATGCTGAAGGCCGCTATAAAGGTCTATAAAAACATAGACATTGGAAAATATAGTAAGCTCATGGTCTACCTGAAGAATCAGTCAAGAGGATACAGGCCAAGGAAAACTGCAGTATTGGAAAGAGCACACGCGGAAGAGTTTTTGACAAGAGTTTGCGATAAAGAATATTTGATCTGTGAGCTGACAAATTTGAAAATCAGTGATGTAGAAGACAGGAGTGCATACCTGATTGTTTCGATACCAGATACCAAAACGCGCTTTTTACGAAAATTCACAATTATAGAAGAAGGATTCTCTATCAACACTGTGGAGAAGTGTAGGAAATACATGTTTTTACGTCCGAAGAAGTTATCCATTGAGATTCTTTTTACGATACGCTAATCAAAAATGTACATCGCAACCTGTTGGAATTAACACAATAAAACGATAAAATTTTAAGTAAACTGAGCTAATTTCATGTTAACATAATACCGGTAGTATCTTCGTTTCCTTTTAAGTTTTAAAGAATTCGGAATTGTGATTGGTTGTTGCTGGGGAAAATAAAATTTGCGATACTACTGGTAGTAGGTATCCCTATTTAAAATTGATCCATAAGTTTCTATGTCAATTTTTAAAAATGTATTGTAAAAACCCTTCTTTTATTATTTTTATTCCGGCACTATATTTTAATTCTTATCTACTTCTTTATATTTTTATGCATGGCAGTAACAATAAAACAATACGTACAAACAAATACAAAAAAGACAAAACAACAATTCTAAATAACAATAAGTTCGAGAAAATAGCAACAGAAGGAAAGATACTAGAAAGATATCGCTCTAGAAGCGCACTAACACAGAAATTCCCCGAAATCATTAATAGACCGATCGAGAAGGTTTAGTCATCGCTTCAAATTGAGTAAAGAAAAGTGACACAAAACATCGGGATATTATTTAGAAGGAGTTCGCTTATATAAGGAGAGAAACATTGACCTATCAGTCAGTCAGTCAGTCAGTCAGTCAGTTAGTGAGAGCTAGACAAGGGAGTAAAATGAACCATATAATTAAAGTAACGGCGATTGTAGTATGAATATCGAGTTATTTATTTATTGTTGTTTTAGTGTACATACTGGAAATAAATTATTAGTTATTAACCCAACTCTTTGAATCTAAAGAACCCGAATTTGCATTTACGTTGCAGTATATTAAACACTAATTTACTATTTAGCTTTGACTCATGGCTTAGTGCAATTAAAAAAATGCACAAAGAAACTTTTCTATTTCGAACAAGAAAAAGAATAATTAATATAAAATAAAATTATTAAGTTTAAAATTGCTTAATATTTTAGATTTCATTAACAGATTTAGTTATTATCTGATTAAATTTTATAATTAATCCATTTCCAACAATAATAATGGTTGTAGAAAATTTGTTCACTATAAGTGCACGAAATACAACGTGATTAAGTTGTCACCATTGAAATCTCACTTAAAATTGGCTATTTATCCTAATAACTTCGCAATTTCCCTAATAACTAGCGTGAACCTGTGATGACTTCAAATTTGTTTGTATCTAAAATCAACTAAACCGTTTTTACTGTTGACAAGTCTCGACAACAAGTCGCAAAACTTTGATTTGTTTTGGCCAAGATGCAATCCTTTATTAAAATGTGGGTCACATAACGCTTCTGTTCGATAAAAACAATCTCCAACAATGAGTTTTCCCCTGAGGCATCTTGCAAATCGCAAACCTGACGTAACTAGTGTCCAGTTCGCTGACCCGATCTAGGTCCACTTGAGTTGCATCTGCCGGCTATCACCTGCCACGTGCTAAGATCGTTCTGATTTTTTCCTAGCTTGAAGGAAAAGTAAAAAAACATGAGCCCTAGACGTGCGCCACCTGTCCCCCCCCTCTAATACACTCCCAATCTCTTCTTTGGCAGCTGCCGGGCCATATGGACACCGATACTGGAACAACATCTGTTCCGGCCCATCACAGCCACCCTTCCAATTAAGAGGACCAGAAATGGAAGAAAATTGTCGGGGATTTATTCTGGGAGTGTAGGAGGTGGCACGTGGTCTTGATGGGTGATGCTGATGGGACGTTGTGTAATTCTACGTGATTTATGTACAGATCAATACGAGTGTTTATCTATGTGTGGTAGGGCTGGGTTTATGGCTCTTAATGTCCTATCATGGGTAATCGGAGTTTTAAATTGAAGAGATCAAAGATAATGTTATTTATGTAATTTATCACTTTTGTTGGACGAGTAAATTATTGTTTATTTTTGTTAATGGTTACTGCACAAAAATACGGTTTGATTACGAGGTTGTTTACCTCCAAGTGATAAACTGCTCATAAACAATATTTTACTACCTATAATAAGCCTCTTTTCGTGATTTGGGTTAAACTACCCTAAGGATTCTAACCCAAACAAACTTTTCCTTCAAATGAACTAACTTAAGCCCTGTTTACAAGCCGTTTTTTGAGTACACAAAATATCCAATTTGCGAAAGCAAATGTAAATAAATTAAAAAATAAAAAAAAAATATGAAAACGATACTGTTACAGTTATAATTTTATGTATATAAGAATTTCAATTTTTAAAGATGTGTTGGTTGTGACTCAATTGAAACTGTCGCCTCTAACTCTTATTTTTAATTAAACCGTCACTTGCTATTCCTGATTATTATTATGCGAATTGGGAGCCTTAGGAGCCAGTTTTTTAAAACCACTGCTTGCACCGACGTTAAATAGGCCCCTGGATTCTAACCCAAACAAACTTTTCGTCAAATCAACTTAATTGAGTTCATTGTACGAAACTTATCCATTTTTGAGCCTAATCATAAATTCTTACGGTACCCAACAAACGCCGGATGTCATTAATGATAAATCTTTGCATATTTATAGCGTATTTAAGTTGGCAAAACTGTTTAAAAAAATCAAAAATCCATTGGCCCTCTCCATTTAATTTCCTGCAAGCTAACACCTGACTGTCCCTTTTTATTCAAAGCACACTCTGCCTATTGATAAAATATTCCGGCGTTGTTTGTTTCCTTCCGGTTACATCCGGGCGTGGTTACTCTCTCCATTTAGGTCATACGCAACAACATCTCCATCAAAAAATCACACGCTTTGCGACCCTGGAGGCGCTCTTATGACTTTTCCATATGCTTGATCGAATTTTTTTCCATCCGACTAGCAGATGCTAAACACATTGAGATCGACTTATAAATATGCAAAGCGTTTATTCAATTATCCTCACTCCTTATCTGATCCACACACTACACCTGTCTATTTGCATCGGAGGGTGCATCAAACCCCCCCCCCCCCCTCGAAGACAGGTCTTAAAACACCTGGCGCAGGTGCGACCACTTGATTATCACAAGATTTTCGCAGTAATTTGTTACAAAATCCGACGGGTCCAGCACCTGTTGTTTAAATCCAGACCTAATTGGCCACTTAACAAAATTAATTATATGTGACTCTAATTGGGATTTAGAAAGCGAAAGAAGAAACGAGTGGCGCTCTCTAGATGTGGGAGGACGAAGCAAACAAGACACCAAACAGTGAGCTACGAAAGCTTCAGGAGCGGAACGAACGGAATTGGTGGCTAGGGAATTACGATTTTTGAATTGGTAAAACTGGCGCAATGCGACAAGTATTTATGATTTGATTTTATCGGATTTTTTCTTGTTATCGAGGGATTGATTGACATATCTTAATAGAGGAGGAAAAGTCATATCTTTGTGGAACAAATTGTTGTTCGATAATTTTTGTTTATTCAGTAATCTACCACAGATTTGCTTACACAAGAACAGATAATATCGTGTATTAATTAATTAAATATGACTTCAAAAATTATTTCCAATTTGAGAAAAGTAAGGCGACATCTAGTATGCCTAAAAGAATTACTGAAAATCATACTTTTTAGGCTAAATATAATTTTAACGTACTCTCTATACATTTTTCGAGCCCCCTCTCAAATTTTCGATGCAAAATAAATCACTGTTCTACCAGGATATTATAAAAGTGTGAATTTCCATATCGATAAAATTACATTTGAATTGGAAAAAGTTGCTTATAAATTCCGCCTCTCCCACTTATTGTTATTTTTCTATCGGCGTTTATATATTCAGAGGCATTTAACGACCCTAAAGCAACTTTGTAGTCCCTCAGAGGATTTATACGCCTTGACAGCATCCTTTTCATACATAAAAGCCGCATAAATATATCGAAATAATGCCTAAATAACGAAACAGAGCTTTGTAAAAAAAAAACTTCCCTCTGAATTTGTACAAAACCTTTTCATCTCTTTCATAACGAGTGGTGTCCCCTTTTTTCCCCGAGACTCGAGGAATTTCATTTAATTAAAAACGCATTTTGATTGATCGGTTTCGGGTTGAAATAAAGTCGTCCTATTTCGATTTATCGCTTTAAAAAGAAAAAAACTATAAATCAATAGATAAGAATAGAGTATGTCGAGGAGATGCGGTTGAGAAAGATTCATTAGTGGCCGTATCCAGCCCCAAATTGCAATTTCACTGTTGCATGCGGTGCAACAAATCTACGTCGCGTTGCTTTTGCCTGAACGAACAAGGATATTGCCTTCGGGGATAATAAAAGTTCGCGGGATGTGCATTTACCAAAGTTTGGCCATTTGAGAAGAGTCGCTCAGACGTTGCCTCATCTTATGAGACTCTGATTGATACTTATGGCCGATGTTACAACCAAAGATGATTCATGCCATTGCTAAAGTCATTTTACAAATCGGTTCCGGGTGGAAAATTGCACGAAATGGTTTTATAACCGCAAAATTTCATCTAAGGAATTACGAAAAATTTTAAAGCACGACATTACAAAGATAAAAAGACTCTTTTTATACGTTTTCCCCTTTATAAGCGGCCTCACTGCAAATTATAAAAACATTTTTTGTCTGTCCGGTCGTCAAGAGTTCTGGTTGTCAGGCACGTGGTGTCCCGAGACTTTCATCCCTAACCAGTAAGCGGTTCTCACTCATTTCGTCTTAAAATTTGTTTATACTACAAAATCCCAACCCTAAAGGGCGGTTAAACCCATGATTTGGCTAGGTTTGTCAACATTTCGATATCGTTATAAAAGATATTCTTAAAGACGTATCTAGGATTGTTTTTTAGGGAGGGCAGAGAGGAAGTCAAAAAGGATTAGGTTTGCATTTTTTACCATCTTACTAGTCTTTAGTCTTACTAACTCTTCTCTTATCCGGCTTTTCAAGCAACATTTTAGAAGCTAAAAGCAATAATTATTCCAAAATCTACAAAGTTTATTATAAACAAATAAAAACTGTTACCTTTCTAAATCAAAATTCTATTATAAATTTTAAAATATACATTTTTGAAAGACGGAAACAAGAATTATTGTAAATTGCCTCTTCTAGTCTCAGACTTTTTTCAATATCTTGTTCGAAGAACCATCAATTTTTAACACAATTAATATATTAAAATAAAAAAATATATAAAAATAAAAAGTGTCCCAAAATTCTATGTTTCATGTTTAGTACATATTTCCATTTATTTGTTTATAAAAAATTTCCTTTTCAATATTTTAGGGTCTATAAATTCTAATAAGCCCTGAAACGTTAGTAGTAAAGTGACAAAAACAAAAATAAAAGTCTAAAAAAGAGTGCCATAAATAGGACTAATGCAAAATGTCCCTTCTATCCACAAACCATTTTTTTTTCATCCCGCTCGGAGAACCATACAGTTTTAAACACACTTCGTGAGCCGAAAAACAACAAATATAAAAAAATGTTTAAAAATAGTCTATAAAAAAAGTAAAATTAAACGCTTGCAAATTTTTTTTTATACTAACAATAAGACGTTTCTGTTCAACTTTTATAAAAAAGAGTACAAACTGTCTTCTCTAGCTCCTAAATTCGATTAAAAAATTTAATATAGATAATTAAAATAGAGATGTTTGGATGTTTAAAGCAAAAATTATTGTAACTGCTCTGTATCTACCAAAAATGTTCTCAGTATCCGGCTTGAAGGATTATCCTTTTATTAATCTAGAATATTTCTTAGTTTTTACTATTCTTAATTTTTTTTCTTTAGTAGTCGATTTTCTTATTCTTATTTTTTTCCAAATTTCGTTTTTCAAATTTGCCTAGAATTTTGTTCCTCCAGGACCTCCCAATTGACATTTTTAACTTTCTAAATCTTCTTTTATAGTTTGTTTTAGTGTATTTTCTTCTTCTCTTCCAGTCATTGGTATTGTGATTCTTTATTTTTTTCTATACTTACCTAGGCCTAAAATCTACAGTTCTTTGAAAATTGTCTAAACTACGTTTTTAAGATTTTTCTGTTTTTTTTTTCTTGTACAACATATCTTCTGAGTTTTTTTGTTATTACGTAATCTTTTCTACAAATTTTTATAGAATCTACTTTTTTAAATTCTTCTAGAATCTACTTCTTTTCTTCTTTTTCCACTAGGCGTAATTCTCCTTATTGTTCTTTTCTCTCTAACATTAAATACCCTATTTACGTAGGTTTCATAACTCAAGTCTGGCTAGAACTTTTGTTTGTTTATACGTACTTAAAATTTATTTTGATGACTTAAAAGGTCGTCTAGACACTTAATTTATTTTTAAAATCAACCAATTACAAATAGTTATGTCAATTTTCTAACGTTTGCTCGTTTCTCTTTGGTAAAATACTAGATAAAAGGGCAAATTGTGTCCTTTAAGTACATGTTAAAGACTAACGAACAATTTATAAAATTAAAAGACTATACTTTGACATAAAAGATGGTTGACAACCCTAGATTTGTCCAAAAATTAATCGAGATATATATTTTTTTAATAATGAAGAGGTTTAATCTAGTAGTGTTCATAGAATGTTAGAAAAAATAAAAAACAATTGTTTTCAAGCACTGCAAAAATTCTTTTTGTTGAAAACAGAGCTTCAGTTTTACACACCCAGATCTGTTATTTAGTTACATAAAAAACTCTGTTTTTAGCATTGTAAAATAGACACTTTTCCTTATGTCTTACTATCCTACCTTTTGTTATCAAATTGTAATTTTTAATAAACAAAGCTTTAAAATCAGTTCTAATTTTACCGTATCTTTAAAGACAATAATTGCATATTTTAATCACATTTTCATTCTTTTATAAACAGAATACTATGTAGAATTTTATTCCAGGTAGAGAGAGATATTGTAAATTGTTTCAATCCAGACTCCTCACAAGCTTTCAAAGTTTTTTATTAATTTTAAACGCAATTTTCAGCCAATATTTTATCTTCGGAGAAACTTTTATGTGTTCGTTTTCGTCTAGAAAATTGATGTTTCTTGTTTTAAAAGTTTTGGGTAAAAGGGCTTCGGATTTAGAACCCGTGCACCCCAATCAGAAAGTTAACGATAGATCATAAACCTGTCACCGAAAATACCACTCGTGTATTTTTAATCCCAAATAGCTCGTCTTGTCTTGGTTATAGCCGCGTTAAAAATCACTTGATGGCTTTTCCTAACGCGTCTTGCCACAAATTCGAAATTAAAAAACTCTCCTAATCACCGAAACAGCCGCATTATGATAACCGTTTTATTACATTTTCCCACATAACGATAGGCTCTTCAATGCACAAACTCTCATCTCATTTTCGTTTAAGGAAAACCTCTGGAATAAGTTTGTGTAATTACATGGCGTCATTTTCCCATCCCAACAACTGTACCATTCATCGTCCGATATCTAAGAAAACACTTGTACACTGAACCCAATCGTTTCGAGTGCACGAGGGCATTATTTATTCCTATTTATACGTCGCTCTTTATCAAGCCTGTCACTTGCATCAGCTTTTCAATTCGATCAAGTAGACGACGCCTTCTTTACCTTCTCGGATCGTCGACGAAAAGAACGTCGACAACTCCAATTTTGCACTATTGATTTTGAATCACGGCCTTCGACACCGTCATCTCAGGCGGAAGATGCGCCGTGTTTGCACACATATTAGTGCGGCTCAGTTCTGTTTAGATAAGGTCTACATGGATGTGGGAATTCAATTCGACACTTTGCGGCAGATTAAAAGAGAGATTGTCAAGGAAAAGGCGGTTTACGGCAATTTCAAACACAATTTCAATTTTATGGCAGGATTTTAAATTTTCATTTATAGTTAGATTTTATCAGGAAGGGATGTCCTGATCAGAAATTTTTGTTTTACAAAATCATCACGTGGTTGAGCTGAAAAAAGCTACAGAGCTAAAAAATAACGTTATGAAATTGATTTAATTTTTAGAAGTAAATAGATGAATTTATCAAAGACAGTTAAAATATTTGTTTGTCACTCTAAAAACTCAACTTCCAAATAATAATAACCTGCAATTCAGTGTACCAATTATTAAAACAAAATGAATAAACAGCAGATCACTGCATTGTTCTAAGTGTGCTTCAAGCTACGACATTGAGGTTCGAATAAATTTGACATTTCACAGCAATAAAATAAATCTGATATTGAAATAGTATTTTTTGTGATCAAAACCTAGAAAAATTTATTGTTACAGTAAGTCAAAATTAAAATTTAATTCGCTCAATTACTGAAGTTTAAACCTGACTTGACCTGACCGCGCGTCCGAATAGATGTATTATTTTACTAAGCTCGCATAGTTCAATTTATACCAGTATCTATTACATAGATTAATGTATTCATAATAATCTGAAAATGCTAAGATTATAGGATTCTAAAATAGTTTAACTTCAATGGTGACCAAATTACTTTTAGCTTTTGGTTACTTTGTTAGGTAGTACCAGCATCCAAAAATCAGGACACAACATTGAGTTGGACTGCTTCAGGATCAGATGATTCGCCCAATGAGGAACAGTAAATTATGGTAGTGGCAGGGATCAATGAATTGGATTGTAAATTCCTGATTAAGATATTACTTTTTGTACAAAAAGACAGCGCCATACACTTTAGCATGTCTAGATTACTATATCACAAAAGATTTGTTGTGCTTACTATAGTAAATAATAGTAAAAGTGGTTTATATCAAATATTTTCTTTCCTATAAATATTACGTAATAAAAATTTTCACTTATAGATAGATTTAATCAGAAAGGGATGTCCTAATCAGAAATTTTTGTTTTATAAAATCATCACGTGGTTGAGCGAAAAAAAGCTACAGAGCTAAAAAAAGAATGTTTATGAAATTGATTTAGTTTTTACAAGTAAATAGATAAATTTACCAAAGACAGTGAAAACATTTGTTTGGCACTCTAAAAGCTCAATTCAGTGTATCAAATGTTTTTAAAAAAAAACGAGTAAACTACAGATCACTCCATTCATCCAAGTAAGGCTCAAGCTACGACATAGAAGTTCGTGTAAATTTGACATTTGACAGCAATAAAACAAATCTAATATTGAAATAACAAAAATATTGTATTTTTTGAGATGAAAACCTAGAAAAATTTATTGTTACAGTAAGTCAGAATTAAAATTTTAATCATGCAACTACTAAAGTTTAAAATCACTGACCGCGCGTCCGGAGAGATGTAATGTTTTACTAAGCTCGTATAGATCAATTTGTACCAGATATTTTACATAGATTCATGTACCTATTCAGAGTAATCCAGAAGTGCTAATATTATAAAGTCCGAATAAAATAATTTAACTTTAGTAATAACCAAATTACTTATAGCTTTTGGTTACTTTGTTAAATAGTAGTCCAGCATCCAAAAATCAGATCAAAACATTAAGTAGGAGTGTTTCAGGATTAGATGATTCGTCGGATGAGGAACAGAAATTATTATAGTAGTGATAGAAATCGACGAATTGGATTGAAAATTCTTTGTTAAGAAATTAATTTTTGTAGAAAAAGACAGTGTCACATAACGTTAGCGTGTCTGGATTACTATACCACAAAAGATTTGTTGAAGTTACTATAGTAAATAATCAAAAAAATGTATTTGATATCGCGCCAGCTTTAAGAGATATTCGTGGTTAACGATGACGCACAGTGGTTTTTCTCAAATTCTCCTTTTCTATAAATATTCGCTGAACCAAAATTTAAAAATATTGAAAATATATATAATAAAGACTCTGTACAACCATTTTTTTAATTTAAAACAACCAAAAAATTGAAAGCGCATTGCTTTTTGCACCACCTGTGAGGCAAAATACATAAAGCATTTTTTTAAATGTTTCTTAATTCAATTTAACTTTCTTTGTTTGCTAAACATAATTCTGGTTTATTTAGTTTAGAACCTCTGTTATTAGGTTTTATATTGTTAAGTTTTTAGCAAATAAATTAGAATACAATCAGAACTCAAGGATTGAAAGCAATTTGTATATTTAGATGAAATTTAGTTAGAGCTGCAAATAATAGAACATGATATAATAAAAAATTTATTAATTTGTAAAAAATGAAAGAGAATTATTTTATATGGTGGATAGAGACACGGCTTTATAGAGTGGGCAGATTTGATTTTTTTTCTTCAAAACAAAAAATGCAAACAAAAATACTGACTAGTATAACTCATAGAATGGTAAAAATAATAAATGGGTAACAAATCAGTTTCTTTCAGGACTAAGCGAGCCATCCATTACTGTTATAGACAATGCTCCTTATTGTTCGGACATGGTAAATGTCCACGTGTTGAGAGACACAAGAAATTATTAAATAGCCGGATGACCGAAGTATTAAATTTAACACTAACATAATGCTAAAACAGGACTCTTACAGTTAGCAAAAAACTACCGACAAACAAAATATGTAGTCGATCAAATAATAAAAAATCTTGTTGACAAAATTTTACAAATACGCCCAGATTATTGTAAATTCAACCCAATAAAAGTAGTTTGAGAAATTTGTAAAAATTATGATAATCGAGACAAGACAAAGAAAAAACTTTAACGATAAATAAGTGCTAAATATGTGAAAAGTAGCCTTTATTTGATAATAAATACAGAAAAAATAAAATGTTTTTTAAATGTATTATCGTAATTTAAAAATTATTTAATAAACGTTGGCCTTTTATTAATAAATATTAAATTCTTATTATGTAATTTTTAATTTGTTTGAATTCAAAATTGACCTTTCATCGCAATTTAACCATTTAATCCAAATTAAATTGCCTTGTATAAATTTAAAATTCCATTTCTAACAACGCAAATTACATCAAAATTTGATTCGAGTAAAAGTATATTTGTAAAACGCCTATAATTTAAAAAATTTCATTTTCAATGTTGGTGATCATGAGTTTTAAACTATAGCGTCTCATGCTAGACTCACATTATAAGCTCGGTCTCTGTCATCACGTTAAGCCGAAAGAAGACAAAGCTATTCACGAATGATAACAAATCCATATGCAACCAAATTTACACATGAAGCAGCTCTCTTGATAAAATTTTCATTTCAATAAAACCCAAAGATTATCAATTTCTATCAGTTTTCTCATAACCTGTTAAATTAAATGACTATTTATTAATCCGTTATTTTTAGTTCTTGTACCAGTGTAACATGACAGAGATAGAATTTATTAGCGCGTATTATTCTAAAAACAGAACTTTGGCTAATTCCTAAATTTTGTGCCACAGTATTTTGCCTAAAATGTGGATTTTCTGTAATCGCCTGAATTACAGCAGTCTCATTATTTTCTCCTGTCACAGTTTTGTATCGTGGCTTTTTCAAGAGAAGTTAGCCTTGACGCAATTTTGCTTCAATTCTTCGGAAAATTTTGTCAGTTGGAACCACTCTTTCTGCATAAAGACTTACTGCAGAAAGCCGAAGCGGTTTTTTTTTCATGCGTCATATATCAGGATCATGTTAGTCTTCTAGTTATCAGTAAACATTTTGACTAAATTTGCTCAAAGACAGTCAAATTAACATAAAATGATATACAGTAACTACAATCGGAAATTTTTTTTTTAAATTAAATTTTATCAGAGTCTCATACGAAAATGTGAAATTGGTTGCATAACTCTTTCGTCATCATTCGTGAATAAGTCTGTATGATGATATCCCGTTATTCCCGTTTTATGTTTGTAATGAGATGACAATAGGAGCGTACTTCTTTATTTCTTTGTGAGATCTTATCAGAAATTGGGATAAGCTGGTGGAAAGATCTGTCCACACCAATCACAACGTTTAACTTTGGATCGTTGCTATGGTTACGCGAATTCGAGTTGAAATTAGACATTTGTCGGCTTTAAACGTCTGGAAATGCATTTGTGTTGGTTATTTTTGATTGCTAATCGTGTCACGCCTCCTTTCACTCATTACATTTAAAGAGTATCGCTGCAAAATCCTCCTTCTGGAGAGCTAACTTTCCGACCGGCGCCTATGCAGAGCAATAGCCTCTTATCTTGATGCATGTTTATGAACGCCTACTTGAGAATAGTCCTTTGCGGGATATCGCAGCGCCCCACTAGAATCTCGAATCGAACATTGCAACTTACAAAAGCCGCTTAATTTAAATCATTTCCGCGTCCAGATCTCATCATAAAGTAATTTTCTTGGTGAAAAATGTCTTCCATTAGGTTTGAAAGGATACTTTATTGTTTACACCCGCGACGTTTCTTTCGCTATTAGAGATATTTCCCTCGAGGGTTGTTCCAATTAAGTCTCGATCTTCCGTCTAGGAGAACGTAAATCTCGAATTCACTGTAATTAGCGAATATTGAGAGAAACGGTAGACATAAATATCAATTAAACGCATCCGAAGCTTTTGATCATAATCCCGTGAAATCGTTCCGCAATTTAACATTTTTTTAAATAATAGAAGTCCTTTTATGAAAAATCACCCCCTTTCATAATTATGATGTATTATTCGCATTTGTGTCAGGCAGGCTGTTTCTGATATAGTCGAGCCATGCTAAAAGTAAATAATCCAGGATAACGCAAACCGATAAATAATTTAGGACGCAAAAGGACACGCGACCCTACGCTTGGTCGATAAATCGATGGTAGGGTGCTAGGACACAGCTGATTAACCCTCAGTCACACTCGTAAATCGTGCTCGATGCCAACAGGTTACAACGAAGAATGTCGGATGATAAAGGTCTGATTAATGGTAATGCGAGTAATAAAATTGTTTACAAGTTTTATTCTACTTGTAAAATGACAGGAATATCAAACGGGGACGATAAAACGTGAAGAAATTATTTCGTTAGGTCGTAAAATAAGTCAATGTTGTCAACATGCAACGTGCAAAAAATTTGAAGAAGAATTTTATTTTTAGAACCAGAAAATATCGCCCTAGGCTTCAAACATTATTAGTAAAGTGTATCATGTGACTTCAAAAATTAAGTAAATGTTACTTCCTGTTTCCAAAATTGCAATATCTCTTTTAAAGTCTTTAATTTATGTCACCGGTTTCAAAAATTAAAAAAAGAAAAAATTCTTCTGTTAGATATAAAACATTAAAAGTGTTGCTTTTTCCTTCTTTAAAAACTAGTAGTGTGGCGTCCAGATTCTAAAATTACAATGTCAATTTCATTTATATTAATTTAAAAAATATTAAAAAATAACGTCAATTATTGGTTTTTAAAATTAGCAAAATAAAGTCTCTGGCATTCAAAATTAGAGAAAAATCTCATTTTTGTCTTTAAAGATTTAAAGCATAATAAGAAATGTCGCCTACGTTTCTCAGATTCATTACAATATTGCCTCCAGCTTGCAAAATTAGTAAAATGTTGCCTGTGGCTTCTAGAATCAGTTATTTGTCGTCTCTAGCTTCTAAAATTACGTTGTTTTATCTCAATTATAATTTGAAAATTGTGGAAAAATAATTATCGCCATCTTATTTTAAAATTAGTAAAATTGCGTCCCTGGCTTCCAAAATTAGTAAAATTTTGCTTACAGCTTCCGAAATTAGTTAACTGTCGCAACCAACTCCAAACTCAAATACAAATTAGTAGATAATTACAATGTTCCTTTGTCTGAAATTTAATTTAAAAATTGTGAAAAAATAATTATTCCCATTTTCTTTTAAAATTAGCAAAATTACGTCTCCGGCTACTAAAATTGACAATATTTTGCCACAGCTTCCAAAATTAGTTAATTGTCGCCTTCAACTTCGAAAATTACAATGTTCCTTTTTCTTAATTTCAATTTAAAAATTGTGAAAAAATAATTATCGCCATCTTCTTTTAAAAATAACAAAATTGCATCTCCGGCTTCCAAAATTAGCAAAATTTTGTCTGCGACTTCCAAAATTAGTTAATTGTCACCTCCAATTTCGAAAATGACAATGTTTTATGTCTTAATTTTCATTGAAAACACTTGAAAAAATAATTATTGCTATCTTCTTTTCAAATTAGCAAAATTACGTCTCGAGCATTTAAAATTGGTAAAATTATCCCTGTGACTTCCAAAATTAGTTAATTGTCCCTCCAACTTCAAAAATAGCAATGTTTTTTGTCTTAATTTTAATTTAAAAATTGTGAAAAAATAATTATTCCCATTTTCTTTTAAAATTAGCAAAATTACGTCTCCGGCTACTAAAATTGACAATATTTTGCCACAACTTCCAAAATTAGTTAATTGTCGCCTTCAACTTCGAAAATTACAATGTTCCTTTTCTTAATTTCAATTTAAAAATTGTGAAAAAGTAATTATCGCCATCTTCTTTTAAAAATAACAAAATTGCATCTCCGGCTTCTAAAATTAGCAAAATTTTGTCTGCGACTTCCAAAATTAGTTAATTGTCACCTCCAATTTCGAAAATGACAATGTTTTATGTCTTTATTTTCATTGAAAACACTTGAAAAAATAATTATTGCTATCTTCTTTTCAAATTAGCAAAATTACGTCTCGAGCATTTAAAATTGGTAAAATTATCCCTGTGACTTCCAAAATTAGTTAATTGTCCCTCCAACTTCAAAAATAGCAATGTTTTTTGTCTTAATTTTAATTTAAAAATTGTGAAAAAATAATTATTCCCATTTTCTTTTAAAATTAGCAAAATTACGTCTCCGGCTACTAAAATTGACAATATTTTGCCACAACTTCCAAAATTAGTTAATTGTCGCCTTCAACTTCGAAAATTACAATGTTCCTTTTCTTAATTTCAATTTAAAAATTGTGAAAAGGTAATTATCGCCATCTTCTTTTAAAAATAACAAAATTGCATCTCCGGCTTCTAAAATTAGCAAAATTTTGTCTGCGACTTCCAAAATTAGTTAATTGTCACCTCCAATTTCGAAAATGACAATGTTTTATGTCTTTATTTTCATTGAAAACACTTGAAAAAATAATTATTGCTATCTTCTTTTCAAATTAGCAAAATTACGTCTCGAGCATTTAAAATTGGTAAAATTATCCCTGTGACTTCCAAAATTAGTTAATTGTCCCTCCAGCTTCAAAAACAGCAATGTTTTTTGTCTTAATTTTAATTTAAAAAACGTGAAAAAATAATTATCGCCATCTTCTGTTCAAATTAGCAAAATTACGTCTGCGTCTTCCAAAATTGGCAATATTTTGCCTGTGACTTCCAAAATTAATTAACTGTCACCTCTAAGTTCACAATTTACAATGTTTTTTGTCTTAATTTTAATTTAAAAATTGTTAATAAAATAATTTACGTCAAATTATTTTCAAATTAGTAAAATTACGTCTCCAATCCCTAAAATTCACAAAATATTACCTGAGGCTTTCACAATTAGTTAATTTTCGCCTACAATTTAAAATTGTGAAAAAATAATTACTGTCTTCTTTTAAAATTAGCAAAATTACGTCTCTGGCTTCCAAAATTAGAAAAAATCTTATCCTTGTATATTTCTGCACGTAAAAGTCACTAATGAATAGTGTCTTTAGTTGCTAAATTTGTTAAATATATTAAAATATCGCTTCCAACTCCCAAAACAGAAATCATTCTCATTTTAATTAATTTAAATCTTGATACCTACAAGAAACGTTGCATTTCGGCTCCCAAAGATGGTTAAAATATTGCCTCTAGTAGGTATACTTAAAATGTTGCTTCTATATTAATTTATTCTTTTTTTACGAAATTAATTTCTAGATTTAGTCTTAGTGTAAACAGTATTCTTCATATCATTAAGCTAATATAGCGAACAGAAGCGACCAAAGTTTGTAAAACGAGGCGATAGCCGAGATAATAATACAGGGCTATCCATTTCGAGGTTGATAAAGTAAAAATCTGAATACCGACATTTGTTAAAGATAAACGTCAAGTACGCTGTCATTTATTTAGTTGAAATTCTGCCATTTAAGAATATGGAGTATTTAACAATCGACCAACGCGTTAAAATTATTAAATCTTATTATAAAAATAGTGATTCTGTCGTATGCACATATCGCGCTTTACGAGCAGATTATGGTCGTCATAATCGTCCTACAAAGCAAACCATATTGAATTCAGTGAATAAATTTGAACAAACTGGATCTGTTACTGATATTGTAAAGCCTGTGCATCATCGAAACATTCGCAATGCTGAAAATATCGCTTCTGTAGCTGAAAGTGTGGAAGAAGATCCAAATTTGTCAATTCCTCGTCGAGCTCAACATTTAGGCCTATCTTATGGCTCATTATAGCGCATTTTGCATCTGGATTTTATATTATGATCTTGACGATATGTGATTCCAGCAGGATGGAGCAACCAGTCACGTAACACAAGCAAATCGAGCTCTTTTGCAAGAGAAATTTTCTGGACGTGTGATTTCGCGATTGGCTGATGTCAATTGGCCTCCAAGATCCTGCGATTTGACGCCTTTGGATTTCTTTTTGTGGGGCTACGCAAAAGATCGTGTTTATGCAAACAATCCTCAAACTCTTGACGAATTGAAAACAAATATTCGTAATGTAATGGCCGAGATACCGCCCGAAATGTGCCGGAAAGTCATTGAAAATTACCTCAAAAGGATCAAGGCCTGTAAGAAGTCCCGTGGAGGACATTTGAATGATATCTTGTTTAACTAAAAATGGCAAGGATCAATCTTTTAAATGAAATAAAAAGTACATTACATTCCGAATATTTTGTGTTTTTTTTTAAGTTTACTTTATCAAGCTTGAATTGGATAGCGCGTTAGATAATAACGTACTGGATCATTCCTTAAAGAAATTTATTAAAAAACAGCAACTAATGTTTTGACCTTTTTCGAGCTGCAGTTTGCCTGAAAATGGTGTAGCGATTTTTTTGTAAAACGCGTAAAACATAATATGTTGTTGTTTTAAAAAAATCTGTGGTAAAACTGTGTACAAACCTAAAGAAATCTTATTAAAACATTTTGAAATAATTGAGTACGATTTTGAGCTGAAAATTATCAAATTAAAATTGTCGGATTTAATATTTGTGAAGATAATGACCGATGAGGGCGCTATAAAATATGGCGGACAAAAAGAGTGCCTCTAACACAATGACACTGAAATTTTAATCTAATGCTTCAACCAAATCAATGCAGATTCTGAGATTTATCAATTTTTTGAGTTAAATGGCTATTTAATAGCAAATTAATTATATAAATTAAAATTAAACATGAATTGTTTCAATAAAAAATTGTTATTTCATGTCCAGGAACAACGAAAAATAAGTCCGCTTAATAACTTTGGAAGTACGCGGGTAGATATCTAGTATTTTGTAGAAAATAAACACGAAAACAAATTACTTAACAAATTGCAACATTTTCGTTTAATTTCCCTGTGTTATTGTTTTCCATAAACAATTAACTCGGTGTTTTACCTGTCGATGAAAATTTTTGTCGACAAGTTATTACCGCTTTAACAATTCTCTCTGGCTTCGCTTATTGCTGGAAGCCACTTTCCAATTACCCCAAATTAAAGCGTTGTGCTCGAAAGCTCGTCATAAACTTGCTTTAGTTATAGGACAATACAATCTGCTACAAAGCTGCATCGCTATTATCTCGTGCATAATGCACCCCCGTCTGGCACACTGAATCATTCCGATTCAACAATCGATCGTCCATAACAATACAAATTTCATACAAAATACGTTCGGATTTACTCAAATCTAATCTCTCCGGAAATGGAAAAACGTAATAAAATTCGATAACCCGGGAAATATTTATCGTTATAGTCCCTCAACATGTATGACACTCAGAAGTGCGCCCCGTAATTGTCGCGTGACACAAAAATACTCTCTTTCGAGGTAGTAATAATGGACGAGGAGATTAGATTAGCAAACGAATTAAAAATGCAATTAAATTTAATTCAAGTTAAATTCTTGCGCTTTCCGAAAATGAGGAAAAATTTGATGACGCACGAACGTGGGGGAAATAACTGATGAATTCGAGTACAAAAACAACCCCCAGCTTTTATTCATATCCATTCAGGGAGAGGGATGTGAAGATGCATTAGATCGTGCAGAATCATCCAGAGTGCCCTGACGTGATTTACGGATACGATTTTAATGGAGAAAATGCAATTTTATTCAGCTTCACAGACAAAAAGTAACACAGGAAATGATTTACGGCTTGATAAATTCACAAAAAATAATATTAAAATTTTCAGAGTTATGCAACCAACAATGTAACCTAAAATAGCTATTAATGCAATAAGTTGCAAAAAAAGAGTTTTTTAAGCACGCGACTCGTTGCACTCGTGGTCCAACACGTCAAGAGGTTAAAAGACATCGATTTTGCAACGTATTGCATTTAAGATTTTTTGTTACAGCGTTTTATAAGAGATATTTCTTTCAAAAATAATGATCGCAATCGAACATTCACATTGTACAGTAGGCAGACGGCAGGTTGCTACGTAAATTTCGTTGTTTACAGTTTTTATAAAATTACAGATTGTCAACTTGGGTTCTGTGTTTAAGTCATGTGATAAAAGAACACAAAAATAAGTAATTCTGAATTTGATTCCGACATTAAAAATGCTGCGGAAGCTGCACTTACCACGCTAGTGCTCAAAAAATCTAAGAAAATTTACAAGAAATCAAACAGGAAATTTGGTAGTTGGTTTGGTACTTTTGGACTATTTTTCAAAATTATCTTTCATGTATAGGCCGTCTACTTTATGGAGTACTTACTCAATGCTAAGAACCATGATATATCTTAACAAGAATGTAGATATCAAAAAATTTACAAACTAGATTGCATTTCTAAAAAAAATTGCCAGTAGGTACAGGGCTAAAAAATCCAAAATATTCACCAAGCAAGAGATAGAACGTTTCATAAAAACAGCTGATGACAAAAACTATTTATTGGCAAAAGTTGTGCTAATTACTGGGATCTTTGGCGCGTTACGCAGAGAAGTAATTACGTTTTTGAAGGTGGAAGATATAGAAAATTGTACAAGTTTTATTAAAGTGAAGATACCAAACACCAAGACAAAAATTTCACGAATGTTTACAATAACTGAAGGATTTGTAGATGGATTTAGTTTCTTAGAAATTATCCGCAAATACGCACAGCTTCGATCTCCTCATACTGAACATCAGAGATTCTTCTTAATCTACAGAAATTTCTGGTGCTGTACGCTAACCGTTGGTATAAATACTATCGGAGGTATGCTTAAAAAAATTGCAGAATGTCTCGGCCTTCTAAATACAAAAGAATATACCGGGCACTGCTTTCGCCGTTATTCAGCAACACTCATAGCAAATTTAAGAGCAGATATTACACTAGTCAAAAGACATGGAGGATGGCGATCGAGTTCTGTTGCGGAAAGTTACATAGAAAACTCTGTTGAAAGCAAAAACGCAATTTCGATGAAAATTATGGAAAAAGAAAAAACTGTATCAAAGAAAAAAAGAATCTGTGACGAAAATGGCAAATCTGAAGTGGCATCTACAAGTACCGTTTCCACTTGTATTGAACTTCAGGAAAGAAATCTGAAATTCGAATGTTTAATTTAGTCACTTAAGTAATTGTACTTTTCATGTTTACAATAAATAAATAAAATTAAAAATGTATTTTTCTATGTAAATGTATTTTAATTTTTGAGCACTAGTGCGTCAAAGTACGTCATTTAGCAATCAGAATGACAATCAAAAAGTCACTGTCATAAAACGCTGTAACAAAAAATTTCTTTTCCCCTTGGTTGCAATTGTCCGAATTAGACTTATACCCCAATAAAACCGTCTGAGTGGTATTTGAGCCAAAGAGGGTGAATTTGTCACAATATTGAGTCGTCTTATCTAGGATCGATAAGCACGATACATCGTCCCTCTGGACTCTCAATCCAATAAAAATCGATTGGTGTTGAATGAACCGTTCCTTTTTCGTTTAATTACGAACGGAAGTACGCCACCAGTGCCAAAAACAACGGTTTTTTTCTCAGCGTTTACTGCCGGTGAAGACTGACATGATGAAGCAATGTCGTTGTGTTTAATTGAAAACTGTCTGCCTTTCGACACGCTCTCATGAAAAGAAAACTTGTTAAAATATTACTTAGGGGGCCAAAATCGTGCACGTGCCGGCCCTGGAAATTACAATTGCATACAAGATGCAATCAGAGTTCCGTTATACGTACTGAATAAACATCTCCATCAGGAAACAAGTTATTGATTGATCCGAGAGTGATCTGACCATTTTGGGATTTTTAAATACTTACTTACCTTGCCAGAGGGTTTTTGATAATTTTGGATGAAATTGGACAGGTCCGTATAAGGGACGATGAGGTTTTACAACATGGAACAATGTGTTACGATAAAAATCAATCGTAAATAGCCACTAACACGATTTATGTGTTATTGTAATTAATGATAATTTTATCGGCACGCCATTGCGAAATTAGGGGCAAAGTCCGGCCGATGCATTAATTCCTTTATAATATGCACTTTTAAATTGCGCAATTTACTTGCACTCGAACATTCATGACACAGAAATGCATCAAAATCTCAAAAATGATTCACTTTTATTAAGAAAAATTCCTTTCGCAAAGTGTATAAGAAAATCCTGGCGAAATGTGAAATAGTTTACTACACTTCCCTATAAAGACAAGATTGTGTCAAAAATTCCGACCCTTCCTTTTATTAAGATCATAATCTCCCCACATTTTATTTCTCGCGTCCACTCATCTTTACTGTTTACACATTCAAAAGGCAAACATCCCTTCAATCCACAGCGTGACAAGTGTTCATATCTTCAACAAGCTCCCGAGGACGTGCTTGGCAACTCTACGATTGCACTTTTAGTTTCTTCAAGTTGGTAACAAGTATTTAAGCACTCGTATGGAAATCGATTTTCCACAACAATAAAAATGCGGTCTACAAACAACGCCACAAATATTTCTTTCATTCAACTGCAAAATGCAATTAATTTATGAGAAATACCACGAGTGGCTTTACTCAACCACTAATTGTCGTTCTAAATTGAGTTTGTTGCATTGTAAAGAATACTTCATTCAAGTCTATTAAAAAAAATCATTTTGAAGTAACAGTACAAAAAATTATTTTTTGTACAAACATTTATATGGACTGATCTTTAAAAAAAATTCGCAGCATGCCATGACATCATAATTCGCACCGTATGTTGAGACATCAAACTGTCATTATTGTTTTATTGATTGACGATTGCATAAATATTGAGAGTCACCTGACCTCACAAAGTCTTGTTTATGGTTAGTTACAATTTTGATACTTTTTTATAAATAACTTCTCTCTAAGCTTTATAATAATTTTCAAAATTTCAAAATTCTCTACAAATATCTATTAATCTTGTTTTGTCATTAGTAGTAATCCTGGCATTCCCTTCTTTTAAGTATCTGTTTCATTATTTTATTACAATTCAAACATTTGTAAAGTCTTTCACAAACTTCAGAATGCTTTTCTAAACATTCTTAATTATAGCAGTACCTATTACATTTTTCACAATATTCTAAACAATATTCTTTGTTTAGAGTTCGCCTTTGGTTCACGAAGCTTTGCTGAGTCTTCCTCGTGTTTAGGTTTAAAACACATTATGTATATTTTATGTCCTCTTTTGCATTTATGTTCTTCTTTGTTTTGATATGATTTATCATATTATTCACAATAATAAGATTGATCATAGAAAGCTGTCATACTATTGATTATATCAAAATGATTTCCATTCTTATATAAATGAGCTTTTATATCTTTTTCAGGTCCCGAATATAAGTATATGTTAGATTACAAATTAACAGAAAGTACAGGTGCTTTTAACATTTCTAACATAACCTTTTTTTTGGTAACTCAGAACTAATGTTGTCTGATTCTTTAACAACATTATTAGATTCCGAATGTTATCAATACAGATTTTAATACGATTTTTTTGGATAACTTTGTCAGGACAAACAACTGTTGCCTGTAGCTTCCAAAATTATTTAAATGTTGCCTCCAGCATTAAAAAAAATACAAAAACAGTGTAAATATACATAAAGAGTAATCAAAGCTTTTAGGAGTTAGTTAAATCCTTTCAGGAGAGTGGAAAAAAGTTACAAAACTTCCAAACACATTCTAGAAAGACGTTTGGTTATACAAAAAGCGGAGACATTGACCAGACAGTTAGTTAGTCAGTTAGTGAGAACCAGACAAGCGAGTAAATTGAGCAATATTCTCAGAAGCGAAATGATTAAATTAAATCGTAGAAGTTATTAGTGTGTTATTTATTTATCAATTACTGTTATCGTGTGTATATTAGAAATAAATTATTTGTTATTAATCCAGCTCTTTGAATTAAAAAAAAAAACAAATTCGTACAAACATTGCAAGATCATCCCCATTGTTCATGCCGCCTCCAGTTACCTAAATTAAAAAAACAGTATCCTCCTTGCTTTTATTTTTAAAACATGGTGAAAATACCACCCTCAGCTTTCAAAACCGAAGTTAAAATGTCTCCTCCAATTTTCCAAATGTTGTTTTCGCCTTTATTAATTGAAAAATTGACCAGAAATTATGAGCACTAGAAATTAGTAAAATTATAGATCTTCAGATTTCAAAATTACCAAAATCTTTCCAGTGACTTCCAAAACTAGTTAAATATCGCCTCCCCTCTTCCAAAATTACAAAAACATGGTTGTGTTTCCCTTAAATAATATAAAAAACATCAAAACATATGTAGTGTGGTATTGTCAACAACTAAAATTTGTAAAATTTCGCCTCGGCATTTCAAGTTGGTAATTATAACTTCTATAATTTCTATAATTCTGTAACTTTTATACTTGTTTATTTAAAAATTGCCAAAAATTTTATAGCACACCCCCGCTTTATAAAATTAGTAAAATTATACGTTTCCGGCTTACAAAAACAATGTTTCGTTTGCCCTAATCAATCTAAAATGCATCAAGAAAAAATAATCACACGCTATCGGTTCATAAAATTAATAAAAAGTGTCGCCTCCAGCTTCCAAAATTAGAAAATAATCTCATTTATGTCTTTATTCATTTTAACATAGATAAGATATATTACTTGATGATCATTATTTTGCAAATTTGTTTATAAAAATTTATACAGAAAGGTTTTTTTGTGGTAAGTTTTTATTAAAGGTTTTAACTGTTTTTACAAGATTCATTCTTCCTTAAAACTAAAATACTCGTATTTTCAACTACCAATTTGATAGAATATCATCCTCGTCTTAAAAAAAATTGTTAAATCTGACCCCTGACCTTCAAATTAGTAAAATTATATATTGCCGGATTTCAAAGTTAATAAAATATGATAAGATTTAGGTTATGTCCTTGTGTTGTTCTTATAATAGTTAATAATAAATCAAAAAAGAATTGTTTATACTTCAACACAGTTTTTTTTTTTGTAATTCTGCGACCGATTTCGCCCTTTAATTTCGTAAAAAAAAATTACACAATAAATTGTTAAAAGAACTACATAAAAGAAAAATGGCTGTAAATTTTTGACAAGAGAAAAATCAACTCCTGCTTCTAAAATTTGTAAAATATCGTCTTGGATTTCCAAAATTATCAGATAAAATGTTACTCGAGTCAAGCAACAAAGGCACTTGTCATAACCGCATACTATAAATAAACAAATCAATAATTTTATGGTGGTAATGCTTCACCAAAGTGCCAGAAGTTTTCAGGTCGCATTTACAGCCTCCGACATGACCTGATGTCTATTGGTGGCCGGGACCGACGGCTTAAAGTCTTGTCCGCAAATTATACCTAAAAAAATAATCAAAAAATACAAATTCTTAATTTTTTTTGTTATTAAATCCTTGTTACAACAACAAAATGCAAAGACATTTAAAAACAATGAATATAGAATATAGATCATTCTTATATTTGATTTTTTGTCGTTGTCCGATGCTTTATTTGGCCGTGACAGTGATATATTTTGCCTTGAGTGTTCTATTTTGTCGTTCTAATAATTCCCATCCTTTGAAAAATTTCCTATTCTGTGAAAAGTGACAATTCACTGTTTACAAACCATTTCGCGTAACGTATCTAAATCCGTCTGTGTACACAGAGTAAACAAAAATTTTCTCAAGTCCTGTCACAATAAACGACCGTTACCAAGTTCATTCACGTTCAAAGTTAAAAATAACTGTCGGAGTTACCACCACCGGAAGGAAACATATGTGGTGACATATTTGCAAATGTGTCGATTACTGATACCAACAAATTTGCTTTCCGGTTTTGATATCTCGACTTTATCTCTCTTTCAAAAACCAATTTTCCTTATATATCCTCTCAGTTTATCATTTAGCGCCAATAATCCCGTTTATTATCCCGAAAGCTCACATTCTCGCCACCTGCGACCCACAATAATAAACAATAGCAGCTGCACCTTGACAAAGCTTCTCTGTGTTTTCTGATTAAATTTGATGAAGGCGCTAATGTATTAATATGCACGGTGCTGGTTCCTGGATGCATTAAACTCGCTTTTTCTCGTCGGGTGATAAATCTGGCTTTTTGGTGGGTGTGTACGGGGCATAAACACAATGGATGTTATAAGTAACCCAACCCTTTTTTAATGCGGATACCTCGAGAAAGGGAGGAATTTTGAGAACACTGCCTGTATTATGATCAGTATTAAAGGATCTTGACGTTTCCATTTCCTAATGCGGTGTTCTGTCACTCAAACTTGATTACGTTATCAATAAAAACATTCATTGTATGGGCTGCTCTTATCGTCGCTATTCGATCTATGATTAGGTTAACGACGGCCGTTTGCTGGTTATTCAATTATGAAATCGACGGGGACGGCCTTAGCCACTTCCTTATTTGGATTCGAGATAAATAAATGTGCCGCATCCCATATATTCATGTCCAACAGAATCATCAGATATATTGATTTTTCAGTTCCAACAAATATATACAGCAACAAGAAAATTTTTGTGGAAGACCACCCTTTTAGTTTTTACATCTTTTATCACAAAATCGTTATCAGTGATCTGGAAAACACCAAGGTGTAGAATTTTCAAATTATTTGTCAAAATCACTGATCCAGAGGCGCCTTGAGAAGTGAGGTTTTCGGAATGAAACCCCACACCTTAATAAAAAAACCAATTTGGTTAGACCAATAAAATATTTTTTATAGTAAAACCGCCTTTAAACATTAGTAAACCGTAACATTAGCCACCGGCTCCTAATATTGAAAAAAATATTGCTTTTCATTTAAAATTTTAAAAATTAGTACAAAAGTAACTTCGGCTTCTAAAATTAGTAAAATATCGTCTCTCAAAAGAAAGAATAGAATCCTTTTAAAGCTTTGAATAGAATACTTTTTAAAGCTTTGTACCTATCGTAATTGGTTATTAATAAAAATTTGTGCAATAAGTTGTAAAAATTTAAGACGATTGACCGTAAAACATCTTAACCCTCATTAGATCCTGCAATAAGTCAATCTTAAATATCACTAAAATCGACTATAGTCAAACTTCAAAATTAGTTAACTGTCGCCTCCGGCGCCCAATATCCAAAAAAAAATGACGTATTCAACAGAAGCGAATCCAGAAGGAAGAGAGGGAATTTAAAAGTAAAGCCTAATTATTTATTTTTATAGTCAACCATTTTGAATGTTCCAATTTTGACAAAAACATCATATTTAGTGACCTTGAAAAAAAAATTAAAATCGTTAATTTTGTAACAAATTGTTAATAACAAACTGCAACTACAGCTTGTGAGAAAAACAAATAATAGAAGTCGTAAGTTTTAAAGAAAAAAGTTTGTTACAATATTGTTCGGTTGATCGTACCTCAATAAAATAAGATATCGTGCAATTTGTCGTGTTAATGACCTATATTGTCGTACTGTTTCATTAAACAAATTTGAAATTGGGCCAAAAATGTGCAAACCGGTCCCTTTTCACTCATGATTGAGCTCGAAACGTCCAGGCCAGACAATATCAGACTTAATGAGTAAAATTCCAACACCGATGATTTATACACCGGCTGGTAGTTTATTAAATTTCTGCCACGTAATGTCTGTTCACGTTTTCTTCCTGATATTTGAAGAGTATAACTCACCCCTGTCAAAGTGTTGAGTTCGCCCAGCCATTCGTTGAGGAGCTGTTCGGGGTCTTCGGTATCGGAGTCGGCGTCGGCGGCGTCGTTCTCGCCCAGCTTGTTCATCTGGAAATAACAAGAAAATTTACGAAATTGCCTCGAGAAGGTTTCAGGAAGATTGATCGGCGGTGAAAAGCGGACACCCACACCCTCAGGTGTACTCCTGACCACAACGAATTTATTATGACAGTAATACCAACTTTACTGTTGGTAAATATCTCGAGATTAACATTTAAACACCCCCGCGGAATTGATTGCGAGGAACTCGTGTCATTAAAGTATTTTCTAGAGTTAATGAATTGGTTGGCTGGTTTGATGAGTGTTTGCAATCTTAACGGTCATGTTATGAGATAAACGAGTCAAGTCAGGTATATTTAAAGACATTTTTATTCAAAATATGGAGTCGGTAGTAATCTTGCATAATCTGACGGGTTCTTTTATGGTATGTAAAGTGTGTCCTGGAACATGGGTTATCTTTTGATGAAGATCAGGAATTGGTGGCACGAAGTTCGGCTCAAAATACGAGGAAAACATAGATAAGGAATTGTTAATACCAACCCACACGGTGGAATTTTTTTTGGGGAAGGAAGTTGTCACAACTGACCCATATCAGATATAAAATCTGTTTTCAACAAATTTATATGCCCATTCATAAAACAAATAATTATTTGAAAGTCTTTGATATATTTATGTTTAATATTTTTTATTTCTTCGGCCAAAGATGAGTCTCGCTTTATTAAAACAATTCTGCGCTCCTGGCACATCAAAAAAAAAAAAAAAAACAAAGTAAGCTAAAATAAAAATTTTAAATTTTATAATAAAAGAACAAAATCCAGCTGTAATGTCTCAAAAAGCTGAGAACAACAAGGTGTAAATAAAAAAGCCTAAAAATTGAGGTTGATAAGGCTTACAATTAAATACGACGTCAAACAAGCAACATAGGCACTTAAAATTTTGAAAAATGTGGTTAACTTTTTCAAAAAAAGTGAAAATAAATAGAATCTTCACTCACAATGACCGATTATCCAAATCTTATTTTAAAAAAACAGCGATAATAAATAATGTCGCCTTTAGATCCAAAAATAAAAAAATCTGATTTCATAGATTTAGAACTTGTTGATAAGAAATGTCATCTTCTACTCCTAAATCCTTTGAAATTATATTGCTTCTGGCATTGAAACTAGTAAAATGTTGCTTTTACTTCATTAAGCTTCATTAAACTGACCAAAACTTAATCATGCTTTGTTTCCAAAGTTAATAAAATTATACGATTTCGGATTATAAAATTAGTAAAACGTCGCTTCCCGCTTCCAAAATTAAAAAAAAAATGTTTTAAAACTTAATATCAGAAATGTTATTAGACCACTTGACAGATGGGAGTCAGAAGGTTATGTATTTGTCGTAAAATTTGACCAACAATTTGGCCCGACAGAATAGAAAAACACAAAGAAAGACAAAAAAATATAATAAAAAAAACAAAATTCAGCTGTGACGCCTTCCAAAACTAAAGACAACAAGATGAATAAAAAACCTAAAAACTAAAGTTGGGACGGCTTACAATTTACCTCAGTACCTAACGACACACATGCAACATGAGCTCTAAAATTTTTAAAAATGTGCCTAAGGTTCTGTAGAAAAAACTACGAACAAACAGAATCTTCACACGATAAGATACGGTAGGTAAATTAACTCCTAAACCGGTAAAACGAATTAAAAATTTCTCAGAGCTCATAGCCAAATTTTGGCTAGACGTCCATACGATAGTTACGATAAGAAAAAGTCGGATTTCAAAAATAGTAACCTCCGGCGTCCGGCATCCAAAATTAGACAGAATTTCATCCTTTTCTTGGTTGATTTAAAACGGAATAAGAAATAGTAAGAAAAATAATAAAAAATATGGAAGAAGAATAAAAAATTCAATTTCCTAAATACAAAAAATCCCGCCTTGCTTTTATTGTTTTAAAACTGTTCCTTAGAGATCCTATCTCCTATTCTAAGATACATCGTCCTACTTAAGACCTTTGTTAAAGTTAAAATATCCTTTTAGCTTTAAAAATAGTAAAATTTGCTTCTGATTCGAAAAAGCTGTTCATAAATTAGTAAAACCTCCAGCTTCCAAATTAAAAAAAATCTCATCAGTATCTTCATTGTTTCAAAACGCACGTCAAAGCAAATTTGGACACTACTTTATCAGAATAGTTCACTTACCAACATTAAGGCTCGAAAATTTACAGCAAAACACTATTAATAAAAAACTCAAATTTTTAAAAAAACATGGCCCTAGTGTTTGCCTTTTAACAACAGTTGTTAGACAATTTTACACTCTAGACCCGGTAAAAAAACAAAAGATAAAAAATGTAGACAAAGAACAAAACCCAGGAGTAGATGCCTGAAAAAACTGGAGACAACAAGTTGGACAAAAACCTAAACAGTTAAAGCATCTTACACTTCAACATAAAGACACACAAGGAATATAGGCTCTTGAAACCTTTTAAAAAATTGCCTAAAAAATTATCTGGCATTTCTACACTTGCATTGTTGTTAGAAGAACCTTTTTAGTCGTTGATTTAACCTATTTTCTCGTACAGAAAATATTTTTTTTTTGCAATAATTTGTAGTTTACTGTGTTTCATTGTGATGTACTCCATTTTTCTGACGACGCGACGTCTCGTATATTTTTTCTGTAGTTCTGTATTTTTCCTGCAGTGTAAAATATTTTTCTTTCGTTCGTTACTTTCTGAAGCCCTCTTATCCCCCCAGACCCCCAAATTATAAACAAATTAGAGATATAAAATAAAAATTAACTTTTTCAATAAAAAACTTAAAAACAGTTTTTGGCAGATAACCAGCAATACATGTTTAATTTCTTCTGTATGGTAACAGACAGTTACAAAATACTGATGTTAAAATTTTTTTGATTTTTTGGTTATTATAGTATCAAGAAAACGAAAAAAAAAGTTTTTGGGTTTATGCAACCAACAATTATCGATTAAAAGTCATACTAAGTCACCGGAAATGCAAAGTTTAATTACCGACACGCTACACCTCATAGCATGCTGCGAGTTTTTCTTTAATGAACAGTCTGTATTTCCTTCCTGATTTGCGTTTGATCTAACTTAAAAACATGCACTAACTTTTGAAATAACCAAATCGGATTAGATTCTCTTTGATGTGGCATGTCATTGCACTAATAAAAGAACAAAACATTTTCCATGATGCAGTTTAGTTCGTGAAAAATTCCCAGTCGCCGCCTTTCACTCGAATCCTCGTTCCGTTTGCATGTCAGGCGTCGCGGCGCCATTCCAGCTCTGCATAGAAATTAGAAAGCCACCATATGGTTTTATAAACATTATAAAAGTTGGACTCCTGGTGTTTTCACCTCCTCAGCCCACCTGCACCGCCTTCCTACTCCGTCATATTTTTAAACCAAGAAGCGTAGGTCGAACAACTTCGTGAATGGGGAAACAGTTTATTTACATAACTCTTTCCCTTCAAATCATCAAGATGCGCCCTTTTATCATCTTAGTCAAACAATACAATTGCTTCAACGAATTAATTTCGGCCAAATTACTTCTCCGAACTCAATTAACTATAAGTGTTTGTGTGGGTTGTTTATGGATATGTTATCAAGGATTTTTTTCGTTTACCACAGATAAAACATGTTATCAAGTCGAGCACCCCAAGAAAAACAAAAAATAGATTCCTTATTATAGAACAAACAGCCGGTCTCGACGGAGCGCGTCTTTACATGACATCTTGACACTGACAAAGGGAGTTCCCAAGGGACGTGTCTCGTCGTCGTCTGGCAGTTGCATAAAAATAACTCAATACCGGAACATTCCGGGTCACCACTTCATGAAATTCAGACGAGAAATGCTCCGGGAATATTTAATAAAATCCTGCAATACAGCTATTTCCAGTATCCTAGTCTTGACCTGGAAAAATTTTAATCGAATTTAAAAACTTAAATTGAAGCTTCAGACTACTCTCTTTTGATTAAAATCTCGATACACCTAATCGAAATTAATTGGCGTGCGTGAGTGAGGGAGGTTTTATGGTAATTCGCATTTTCTTACAGGGTGAAAAGTGGCCGATTTTATCGCGTTTTAACAGGGAGAAAAACCATCTGCTCGTCATGAAAAATAGCCATGCAGCGGCTTTTCATTTAATCAAAAATAATTAATCTTTGTATGCTGGTAAAGCCACTGAAAATTTAAATATAATAGACCCAGGTGTTGTCCGTTCAATAAAAATTTAACGAGTCAAGTCTATTGATTGTGAATGTCATTGTCAGAGAGAAAGTCATCAAAAATTCATTAAATCCATATTTCCTCGGTTTAAAGCCAGCGATAAGCTTTAGCGATTTATAATCCCAAAGCACTAATCGATTGCGTTCTAACGGTAAACACTCTACATATCAGCAGGAAAAACGACAATTATAACCAACAAGAAAACTTTGCAGACAAGTTACGACAAATAAGAGTACTCTTGAATAACTGGCACACTCGAGAAAAAATAAGAAAGCATTCCTTCTGTAACATTATCTAAATTCCGAATTCCAGCACAAGTCGTTATGAACGAAAGTGAATTATTGTCATTTTACAAAATTTTCTCTGACATTTCCTCAATTTCAACGCAATATCTGCAAAAAACGAACTTTTAAACTGCTTTAAAATCCCGGAGTTGAATTTTTCCGCTTCTTTAATTTTATCGAGTCTTCGTTATTACTAAAATTCTTGTAGTACTAGTAATGTCAATCCGAAATCGCTTCCAAGAAATTTTCATACTTGGAGCTATGCCAAAGAAAATAAAAAAACCAGCGATTCACTTTTCCTGCAATGTAATGAGTTTCTTACTATAATATAAATTGCTGTAATACAATTGTAGTATGTTATCAATTTGCATATTTTGAACGTAAATCATTCGATTCAAGTTAGTTTTTACAACTTAAATTTTCCTGCAGAAGAATATTCTTTTGTTATCCTGCTGATGAAATTTTATTTCAGAAATTCTCCCATGTTTATTAAAAATATTATTTTAAGTAGAGAAATTAAGAATTCTAATTAAGAAAGATAAATTCCTGCTGAAAGCAGATTATTCTCATTATTTCTGATTAATTTTTTAATAAGTACCAAGTTATTACGCGATTATGCGTTTCAGACAGTGACGAACATGTTGGCGTCTACAAATGACCAAATACAATAGTAATCAAGAAACTTCTGTTGTTACTTTCATTTAAGAATGATGTTACAAAGATTTAGAAATAACAATAAAAGAAAGAGAGTAAATAGTTCGAAAAAATACCATAAGAAAAAAATTTGCAGCGTCAGCATAAGTTTTCTACAGATACTTTTCCACCACTTAATATTACTGGACGAAAGCGCAGCTATAACAAGGTTTACTCTATTGAATGTTCAGGTTACCACGACTCTGCTGGGTCTTTCGAAAGTAGCATATTCAATTTAGTGAAAAGAGTAAGAGGTGTTAAGGTAGCAGTAGATGCGAGCATTCCGTTACAAGAAAAATTAAATAGTATTATTGAAACCATTCTCTACCAAATATTATTGCAACTTCAGTTCTCAAGGATTTTTGTGCTATTTTAACGAATTCCCGTCTCAAAGCTTTCTCTACCAAATGTTCTTGCCATTGTAAAATGATTTTGCCTAGCCTTAGACCAAAGACTCCAACTACAGAATTTCTTTAAAATGCTTCTTCTAATTTTGATCTTTTATTCAAATATTTGCCAATTTTTTTTTAGGTATTGCTCATCTATCAAGATGTAGAAAAAATACACTTCTTCTAAAACAAATATTTTATTTTAGTTTGTAACTAATTGTCAAAAAATAAAAATTTTAATTTAAAAGATAAATTCCAGCTGAAAAACAAAAGCTCCCGTTCTTAAAATATGATTAATTAATCCTCATTTTCCCCTTTAATCCAAATTACTGCCACAATACTATCCCCTCCGACAAATTAAAATGATAAATCGTAGATAAAACACAATAAAAATCCACATTCCTGAAAAATATTTTTTATAAACAGTGTCTTCCTGCAAATTAAACAATTTAGTTTAATCTCTTTGAAAATTTCATTCATTCAGTATATCCCCATTTTGGGAGTGAATTTAATTTAAAATATGTAAATCAATTCTCAACAGTAAGTATTTCCTGCTTTCGTCCGCAGCAAACTTATTAATATTGAACAGAGCAGCAAATTGAAAACAATCATTAACAAGAAGTTTTCTTTCCCTAAAAAAATTCCTGCATTAGCGAACTTGAAACTTTTCCTGCTGTTAAAATTCCTTCCGCTCTGTAATAATGGCACCAAAATTGCGTTTAATAAATTCCTGCAAGGTGCGAAGTGAATCGCTTCCATAGCGCTGGCTGAAATAAAGTTTCAGAGCGATATTTCATGACAATAAATCGAGAAAAGTCGGATGATAAATGCTCTCCGTCCATCACAAGTGCACGCTAAACAACAATACATCATTGTGCGATTTACAATAACCGCTCTCGCTTCATTTAACAGCCTCTCGACTTGCCGCCGCGTTATTAATTGATTGCCGCAAAGACCGATCTTTATGTACTGGGGATATCAATGTCCCTCATTGTTATTCGCCGGATCTTCGAGACGACGAAAACGTGACGGAAATTATCAAATGGACTACAACCCGGCTCAAAGCAGACAAGAGTCAGCGCCGGAATTAATGCCAACACCTGCGAAAGGGATTTTTCAACAGGAGGGGTTTGGTCGTGACTGCAACTTTCAGCAGGATGAAAAATTTTGTTAGACGGGTCACAATTTTCACACCTTCGCTTACCACAAGCTATTAGTTCAAATTTTTGCTTGTTTTAATTCAAGAGTCATGATCAAAACCGAAAAAACAAGTCGTCCTTCTTCTCCAAACCATTGGTCACCGAGTTGTCGCGTAGTAGCAAAACGGTCTCGAAGAGCTAGTTGTCTGAAGCGCAATCAAAGAAAGAACAACTACAAATACTTCTACTTATCTTCTACTTTTTTTGGTAAAAACAGTCAAAAATAAACCATTGCAATAGTTACTATAACTAGCATTAAATTTACTCATTCTGCTGCCAAAAAATCACTTCTAAGCCAAAAAATCACTTCTAAAAAATTATTCCTTCTGAGTGTAACACTTGTATGTGAGTGTCACTGTGAACACAGTAACACTGTGAATGTCACTGAGTATGTAAAATAATTTGTTTTATAATAAATGCTCAAAAATTTTCTTATCTAAAACTCTTGAGTACTCCTAGAACCGCACCCCGCGGCCTATAATCTATAATCCTGCAGTGAATAAAATCAAACATTTTTATTGCCGCTGTACGATATCGATGCCTTCAGGCAGCATCTTTGGAACCCATTCGAAGCGCCAAAAACACATATTAAAATCCAATAACAAGTTTTATAGCGCCATAACTGGTGCACGTTTTAATCAGGACATGGCGGATATGATTTTACGGCCCAAAAAAAATCCTGCTGACTCGCGCAATAAAGCTGTATCGGATTCTTCCTTCACGCTTGACTTTCTGCAGGACTGACGACATCTGCTCGCTCAATTATGTAATTTGAATTTAAAATTGAAGCTTTTCCTATTTTTTTTTGTGCAAAATCGATCGCTAAATACCGCTGATTCAAGGGAAATTACAATTTCCTAGGAGGAGTAAGCGATGATAAGTTAATACCCGGATTGGGCCAACAGTCAGGTAATTGGTTTGATTTAGTGGAGCTTCTGCGGTTAAGTCGAGTCGCATTCTACCGACGAAAAAACACGAATTCCGAGCTAAATTTAGCGAGATCGTAAATTTTCGAGTTGCAATAAAAAAGATAAAGGAATTGTATGAAATCCAAAATAACCAAACAAAAATTCTTTGCTACAAGATCACAAAAAGAAATTTATTCACAAAATTTTAATTCAAAAAATTATTTTTTTTACTTTTTAAATACTTTTTACATTTTCCTTTCTTGTCTAATCACTCACTGAAGTTAAGGCCCGTCTCAAACCCAGTTTTTAGTCGTCTGCTGAAGACGTATGTATAATTTCTATTTTTATGTTATTTGGTTTTCTAAATCACTTTTTTAAAATGTAGGTACTAAAATCTAAGAAGTAAAATTTTTCTTTTTTGTTGTTTTTTTTAAATTCTTTTTGCTTGATAAAATCCGGAAATTCAGTGAAATTTACAAGTAAGAGCGACTTACTGACTACCGTTTTGACTTCATAATCACATAAACTCGAAAATCCATAATTTTAACCAATTTAGAAGCCGGAGGCGACAACTGTTACAAAAATAAATGTTTCTGCAATGCTTATGTGCATAAAAATTACTATATGATTAAGAAAATTTATTCTCCATACAGTTATGATTTTGTTTCTTTCCATATAGCTTTTATATTGACAAAAAGCACTTTACAACCTTATAAAAGATAAATTTTCTTGATAAAATTGTAGAATAAAACTGTCGCCTTCGGCTCTAAAGTACTATTAATTCTATAATTTCTTTTTTTTCTCTACATCCGGTTCAAAAGACCACACATATTTTTAACGCAATTCGGAAGCTGAAGGCCGCAATTATGATAATTATTGTTTCTGTCCTATTTATAATTGCTACAACAATTTTTTAATACTTATTGTCATTTTTGTATCTACTATAGTCACAATTCTATTTGTGCGTCGTTTTCAACTTCGACTAAAAAAAATGTAGTATCAAAATCTTCCAAATAACGTTTTTCATGTTCTTCTACCATCTTCTTTCATTCTTCTAGAATTTTCCTGTGTTCTTCATTTTTGCTAGTCGTAGTTTATTGTTCTTCTTTCTCTTCAAATCGGTTTTTATCAAATTCTAGAATCTGTTTTTGCTCTTGTTCCAAAGAATATTCCAAACGAGGTTTTTTAAGGTTTTTTAAATTTCCTTTTGTTATTTTTATAGCATTTATACCATGACTTCTACATCATTTAATAGCCGCAGACGACAATAATAAAAAAATAAATGTTTCTGAAGAAAATTTATTCTCTAACTTTATTTCTAACTTTCTGACTTCTAACTTTACTTCTTTCCATATAATTTATATAGACAAAGAGCATTTCACAGTCTTACAAGCATAAAATTTTCTTGATCATATTGTAGAAAAAAACTGTCTGCTTTTAACTCTAAAAATCTATTAAAAACCTTGTAACATGCTTTTTTAAGAATCAGAAGTGGCAAATTGCCCTCTGTTTCTCTACATTCGGCTTAAAAACTCTCATTTTTTTATGCAATTTGAAAGCAGAAAGTGACAATTTTTATAATTATTGTTTCTGTGCTGTTTATAATTGTTTTTTATCTCTACCGGTCACAATTCTTCTTCGCTTTCCAATTCTGTCTACAAAAATTTTTGTAATACCTACCACAACCTTCCACATAACGTTTTTTAAGTTCTACCATCATCTTTCAGTCCTCTAAAATTTTACCTTGTTCTTTATTTTTTGCTAGTCACTTTTCTTCTTCTTTCTCTTCACGTCATCTTTTATTAAATTGTAGAATCTGTTTTCGTTCTTCTCCAAAAAATCTTCTAAACGACGTTTTTCATGTTTATTTAAAATTTCCTTTTATTCTTCTAGAATTTTCCTTTGTTTTTCTTGATCTTCTTGATCATTTCACAGCCTTATAAAGAACAAATTTTCTTAATCATGAGTAGAATAAAACTGTCGCCTTTGGCTCTAAAGTTCTATTAAAAACTTTGAAACATGCATTTTTGAGAATTGGAAGCGAAGAATTCCCCTTTTTTTCTCTACATCCTGCTCAAAGGACCATATATTTTTTTAACGCAATTTGGAAGCTGAAGACAACAATTATTATAATTATTGTTTCTGTGCTGTTTATAATTGCTCCAACATTTTTTAAAATAATTATTGTCTATTTTTTCTCTATTAGTCACAATTCTCTTTGTTCGTCGTTCTTCAACTTTGACTAAAAAAATTTCTGTTGTACCAAAACCTTCCAAATAACGTTTTTCAAGTTCTTCTACCGTTTTCTTTCATTCCTCTAGAATTTTCTTTGTTCTTTATTTTTTGCTAGTCTTATTTTTTGTTCTTCTTTCTGTTCAAGTCGTCAAATTATCAAATTGTAAAATCTGTTTTTGTTCCTCTTCCAAAAAATATTTCAAATTTTTTTCATGGTTTTTTAAATTTCCTTTTGTTCTTCTAGACTTTTCCTTTGGTTTTATTTTCTACTAGTCGATAACTATCGTAAACTACCCCATTTATACCAAGACTTTTACATTCAACTCGAAAATCCATAAAATTTTTAACCAATTTAAAAGCCGAAGGCGACAATTATTACAAAAATGAATGTTTTTGAAAAAAAAATATTCTCCATAAGACTGTGCCTTTGTTTCTTTTCATGTGATTTATATAGCCAAGGAATATTCCACAGCCTTATAAAAAATAAATTTTCTTGATCATATTTAGAATAAAAGAGCTCTAAAATTCTATTAAAAACCTTGTAACATTGCATTTTAGAGAATCGAAAGCGAGAAATTGCCTTTTTTTCTTAACAGCCGGCTCAAAGGACCATATATATTTTTAACGTAATTTGAGAGCTGAAGACGGCAATGATTATAATAATGCTGCTCTTTATAATAATTATTATTCTTTTAGAATTTTGTCTACTTTAGAAACATATTTTCAATTTTTCAATTTTCTCTTTTTTGCTTAATACTTGTAATAATCGTGGCAATGGGACAATACCCAGCGCGAAATGGAGGTAATTCCGATTTGTTTTGTCGTTCGTTTTGTGATTCTTAATTTCCTGGCAGAAGCGCTTCGCGATAAGATATCCAGCGTTCTTCCGGCGTTGGTTCGTTTCGGTTGCATCCGGTTTACGTGTTAGGGCAGTTCGATATTTTTCTCTATATCTCTTTTCCGTTGAAATTTCGCCTTATAAAGCTAGATTCCACTGGACCAGTCGCGAGTTTTGGCTGTCTGAGACGTCGCTACTGCCCCGATTGCCCGATTTGGTAAAGATTTTTCAAACGAGTGTTGCTAATAAGGTTCGGCGCCGCAACCGCCTCATGAATATCGCAGCCCAGACCGCGATTAGATGATACAAAACCAACAAGAAAACATTCCTGACACACACTCATTTTACAAAAAACGTACTGTTCGCGTATTTGATCAGCGACTCTTTCTTTATCGTCAGGTGAGCAAACTTAAACACTGAAAATAAACAAACACTTGGAAACCAAGTGGTCGGAAGCAATCCACTTGACTAAAAAGTTAAATCTTGACAATGTTGCAAAGAGGTTTGACTGAAAGCAGACTCGCTGATCTTGTATTCCACCCACATTTGGCGGTTTTGACAATTCCGAGAATTCAACAAGGATAATTATCATCGAAATTGGGTACAGGTCATTTGCAGATGTGATGAACTGCATGAGATTTTTCTCACGTTGGGCCTTTCTTACACCCACACTCAGTTTTTTCCCAGCAGAGGTAAAATACACCCAAGCTTGTCTAAACGGCGGTTGAAGGGCGACAACTGGTCAATAAAATAGAAGATTCCAGCTCTTCACAGATACATACATACAATACACTTGTTTTATGTCTGAGAAGTCTTTGTATTCGATGCTTGACTTGTATTGCTTTGTTTCTGATCAATAAAAATTTTATTCTAACCTACACAAATTTCGGTATGAGAAAAACAAGTTTTGTGATTACGAATCTGTTTTCAAATTTCACACATCGTTAGAAACAATTGAGATAATTGAAGAGACAGAAATGAATCAAATCAAATTTATTGATAAGATATCAGGCCGATTCGAAGCTTCAAAAAAATTTAAAGAATAACCTTATTGCATATGTATCCATCTATAAAAGAAATGACCGGAATTTACCATGGTAAATGACCGAAAGAAAGAATATGAGAAGCAAAAGCAAATGGTTGGTTATATCTGTATTTTTGTACTTTTCTATTTTCCTTAAATGTGCACAAATTCGAATAGAGACTATTTACTTGTATATTTAATTAACCTAGAAAATTTTAATTGTCACAAACTGTCAAACACTTTGTTTTTGCAAGTTTTTGTTTGCTTATAAGCGGTCGATGAGGAGTATTTAGAATCCCAACCCGAAAAAAAATTGAATTGAGTCATGGGCACTATCTATTGTATTTAATAATAGAAAAGTTTAACAAAAAATATAATGAAAACCTTAAGAGGTTACCCAACAGTGTCAATACCAGTGACACCCCATACTGTCGTCCTCCTCAAGTTTGGAAAAATGACTTAAGTTATAAATCTTACAACAAAGGGGTTAGGACCGAAGTTAAGTCGCCCGCAATAAAAAGCACCCCTACTTTATACGTGCGGCAGACCGGCAGAGGCCAGATCTTAAACATCTGTTTCAATAGCCAGAAAAATACCTGTTGTGCACTTTATTACGGGCGAATTAACTTCGGTCCCAAGCCCCTTTGTTGTAAGATTTATAACTTAAGTCATTTTTCCAAATTTGGGGAGGACGACAGTACTAAAGAACGACCATCCTCCGAGAAGTAATAGTCGTATCATCAGATTCCCGTGGCACCTTGATAAATCAGGTAAATATCAACCGATAAAAACGCACGCTTTAGAATCATATTTATTTCATTGTGCAGAGAAACTTCCACTGCTTTTGATACAAGATAAGCCGTGACGACCTAAGCGATCAACAATCGTTACAAACACAAAAATTTCAGGAGAGAAGACACTTTCCAGCAAGTTACCTACACGCTTCTCACTGAGTCTTGTAAAATAAGTACTGTTTTTCTTCAATTCATTTTTTTCATTTATTAGAATCTGTTGTGTCACTTTTAATCATATTTGCGAGTTAAGTTGTTTTTATATGCCAACTATTTAATATTGCCATTCCTACTCTGACTGAATAGGACTCCCACTTTCAGAATAATTTTGTGATCATCTTGAACAATTACACAGCCCAACAAAAGAAACATTTTATCATGGTACCTGTAAAATGGTGACTTATTATTTAGAGTATTTCTAATCTGTTAGTTTCAAAAATTAGTTGCTTTTTTCCCAACAGCTCTGGTTTTTGATATACAGCATCGTAAAATTAACAATTCACTCAGATAAATAGCAAAATAAAATAACTAACTAAAGATGCAGAACACCAAAATTGTATATTTTTAAAACGATTTTAATCCCAAAAAAAACAAATATCTACAATAATGTCAACACTTGCCCATTTGGTACTTCATCCCCTTGGCGGAAGTGACTACAACCTTCAAAATTTTAAATTACAAGTAGGGCCAAGTAACACATCAATGAAAAGCTATATAATCCTTTTTTAACGGTCTCTTTGTTTTTGAAATCCGACTAGTACTTTAGAAAAAAAATAGAATTTAAAAAACCGATTAAATATTTATAAAAAAATATATAGTTATTTATGTATCAAAGGAATTATGAGAGTGTTAATTACAGAGGGCAACGGGTTTACAATCCAGAAGGCCGTTAGGCCCGAGAGATTGTAAGTAGCCCGAGGTTATTGACACCCAGTAATTCACATGATACATAATTAACTTTAATTCCTACTAAACAAATCCAAAAAACAAATTTGCTGTTAGTTAACTAGGCCTGGTTACTATGGTTTTATTTCTTGACAACTGCGTAAACAAAAATTTCAGAATTAGTAAAAAATGAGTGAGAACGTGAAAAACAACAATATTTCCGAAGAAGTATTAAAAAAAGCTGAGAAAGCTCGTGCTGCATTAATACCAAAAAAATCTCAAGTAGCGTACAAGAAAGAATACGACCGATTTCAAGAATGGCTAAAAAAGAACCATACTGGCAGCAGCAGTGTAAATGAAATAATATTACTGGCATATTTTCAAGATATGGTATGTATATTTACTTATTTTTTTCCATGCTCAACTACTAGCGACATTCGTTTCTTACAGTCTGAATTATAGAGTCCGAATTCCTTGTGGACTAAGTGGTCTATGTTGAGAGCGATGATGGCAATTCGTGATAGTGTAGATACCACAAAATTTCATGAATTGGAGGCCTTTCTTAAACAAAGGAGTAAAGGTTACGAGCCAAAAAAGTCTAAGGTGCTCACTCGGGATGACGTTGTCAAATTTTTGAAAGATGCTTCTAATGAGGCACATTTGCTCCATAAAGTAACGCATTAACTTGTGAAGATTATCATCCCTTTAACGCTCTACCGTATAGGTGGTTTTAATTATGGGTTATTTTGGAGAATGTAGAAGCCAGGAACTTTTAAATATTAAGATTGGTGATATTGATGATAGAGGTTCGGTTATGGTTGTTAATATCCCGGAAAGTAAAACAGATACCCGTAAGCAATTTACAATTGTGGAAGAAAAGAAGTTTTCTGCATTGTCTCTGGTGAGAATGTCTCTACGTCCGTCAGGTCAACAGAGATTTTTCCTAACGTATCGAGACAAGCGTTGTACAGTTCAGTCCGTTGGGAAAAATACAATCGCAAAAGTTCCAAGCAAAGTTGCCAGTTTCTTGGGTTTACCAAATGCAGAACCTTACACGGGGCATTGTCTACGCCGGACTTCTGCTACTGCCTTAGTCAATGCAGAGGCAAGTATGGCGAGACTCAAGAGACACGGCGGATGGCGGAGTTCGACTGTTGCAGAAGGGTATGGAAGCATAGAATTAAAGAACAAAACGGCAAAAATGTTAGCTGGTGTATCGGATAAAAGAAGTGCGGTATCAACGTTTGATTGCAGTCATACATGCACTAGCAGCACTTCAATGGAAAAATCGTTTAATTGTAGTGACACGGGAAACAATTTTAGTGGTAGATTTGAGAACTGTAGCTTTGTTTTTGTTACTTCTTCTGAATCTAGATTGGAGGGAATTAAGAATTCATAATTGCCTGCTATAATTCCCATGGGAGTTATGAGTATGTTTATAGTTAGCGTAACTAAAACGATATTTGACTGTATTTGTTTAGTAGGAAATAAAATTATTTTTAGCGTTTTTGTTTTTTTTTGAGTTAACAGTTCTAATTAAATAACATATTCTTAAATCTTACATAACAAAACACTATTATCTATTTCTAGTGAATAGTTTATAAAATAAGGCAGAAATAGTATATTTCGAAAACTAGAGGTAATTGAAACTACGGCATTTTGCACATAGACACCCCAAAATTACTTAATTAAACTAAAAAAATCCCAGGCACCAAAATGTGTGTTACTGTTCCTTTCTTTTTTTGTAATATTTCTTTCTGATTCTTCATACAT
The DNA here is from genome assembly GCA_029207805.1 of Tribolium confusum. Lineage (NCBI taxonomy): Eukaryota > Metazoa > Arthropoda > Insecta > Coleoptera > Tenebrionidae > Tribolium > Tribolium confusum. The sequence continues at coordinate 9,443,034 of JALGAY010000004.1, forward strand.
ATTTTGTTTTTTAAATTTTCTTTTTTCTATATTCCAATTAATTACTCCATCAATATTTTCTGACTTTTCTTTTTCTAGCAATTCTTTCATTTTCTGTCTACCTAAATTTAGACTTAAAAATGACTATTCATCCTTAACAACTAATGTCTTTTATAAATTCCTCTTCTAAACTTGATTACAAAACACTTTCCGAAACTTTTTATCAGTCTTGTTATCCAAAATCAGTTTGACAGTGACATCCCTGGAAAAGCTTTTCAAAAGTTGAGAATATTCTTATCACAACTTTTTGCAAAACTTACTATTTTGTAATTGTTGAGTTGTCTCCGCAGGTTAAAACGAATCTAAAATTTTTAGTTAAAACTAAGAGCTGTCGCACTTAGTTATAAGTTTGATTGGTGGAAACGACTCTTATTGACCGAAGGAGTTATTGTGGGACAAAAAGAGTGTAATGTAGCCATTTTAGCTAAAACATAGTACTACTCTTCTTATAATATGAAGCAAGCTGTACAAGTGTACATACATATTATGTTTTTATAACACAATATTGATTTTTCATTAACTTTATTTGTTGTTAACTTTCCTGATGCATACAGTTATCAATCGGTTAATGTGACCAATTTGTTTGGGTCCAAAGTGATAACATTAAGTGGCTTCTACTGTAGTTATTTCGTTTAAAAAAAATTAGATAGTGCTTGTGACTAAATTAACAGAGTTCGGTACAATTTTTTAGCAGAGTTTGCCTTTAACAAGTGTATTTCTTTCTTTAATCCCCGAATACTTTTTTTTTTTCATCCACTTAAAAACCACCGCAATTATGTAAATCCGCCACCTTCCAGCGAAATAAAATTGCAACAATTTCCCCGTCGCAAATTCCTCGCTTCCAGTCGAACAAAACACCTCAAGCCCCCTGCAATTCAACAAATTACCGACCACTTTGCATGGTTTCTGTTGTCACGCCTCTTCTAACTACCGTTTCATCAACTCGAACTGTCATCGCATCCCCGTTCCTCATTTTTTAATTATTTAAGTGAATCTGTCCGAATCGCGTGACCAAACCACATATTTAACAGCCAATTAACACAAGTGCTATAAATAAAATCCATTTTTAAAGACGAAAAATAAGGGTGGAGTGCGATTTTGTTGAAACCTGTTCGTAAATAAAGAGGGGCGGCTGGCCGTGCTCAAATTTGTTTTGACTACGTAAACAGCTGGAGGCGGCCTGGGGGCGTACGAGTTTGCTACTTAAATTAATTACATTCCGATAGTTGGAGGCGGCACAAAATAGTGAACGGAATTATTTTTAATTAATACCGACTTTCACAAAAATATTGGATTCTGTATGAGTATAATAAATTGTAACACGTTACAACATAATCACTGGTGACATTAAAAACCTGCTCGAGCGCAACAAATAGGAAAATTCGACGATTTCGTGACCGCTGGGACAGTGGCGGAGCTAGATGAGGGATAACTTAATAATAATACATACTCGTATTTGTAAAATAAAAAATGCTGTCATTCCCAAAACTTTATTGATGAACGTATTTGTTCGCAACATACACGTATATTTCAGGCTTTGATAATTGCCTAAGATGGGCTTACAAAAATAAATAAAGCCGAACGTATTTTTTTTAATTTCACTATCATAACACTCCCAGCTTCAACAATGAGATCTCATCAAGATTAATATTAATTAATAACAAAAAAGTTACGAAAACATATTTAAACAAATTGTTGAAAGTTAAAAATTTGTGTAGCGCCAGTTTTATTTTAAATACAAAACAAAAGTTTAGATCGCAGAAACGCTTAAAGATGAAAAAGAACTGGGCAGTCTTACTCATATTTTAATATACTTAAGGTGTTTATTTTATTCGCCATTTATTTTTCAATAAACAAAAGTATTTTTAAAATATTACAACAATTGTTTATTAAAAAATGACCTCTAGAGAGCTTTGAAATGGTAAAGCAGTCGTTTTAGAAGCTTCTTCATATTTCTGATAACGCCATATTTGTCCAGTTGTCAACTAAACGTCAATCAGTTTTGTAAATGTCACATTGTTTAACAATTTTAATAAAAAATCTTCGTTTATCTCGTAAACTGTTAAACGATACGATTAATACGATTTGTAATTTGCCCTACCACAATCACGCGGGATAGGACTCCAAGTTTTTGTTGAATTTTAGACTCTTAAGCTCTTGAAGCCACATGTTTGTTTTCCGTATCAGGTACGACATTAGAAATGTCATAAATCGTATAATACTAACAGCCGCAGCAAATCGTCTTTCAAAAAATATTTTACAACTTAAGTCATTCTTTCTATAACACCCTATATATTTTAAAGCAGTTTTTTTCAACCATCTGTTTCGTAAGCGATCATTAATGCTACACCAACAATAACAATTAGCAACAATTACTGTCCATAAAATAAACTACCTAGTTACGAACCCTTGGACCGTAAGTGCCTGATTAACCAACCCTAGAGCGGTAACCCTGGGTCATAAGCAGGTTAACGCTCTTTTGTTTTTTAAGGTGGTTGAAAAAATAGTATGAACCTCAACGCTGTAGCACTTTTCGTAGTGGAGAACGCAGCTTCTAGTAGAAGTCCGAAACTACGCGCTTACGGCCTTTGAAGTCTAATATACTATTTATGCATCGTAAAATTAAACTGCTCGTCTAATAAACGCTTACTAAAAATTGAAGTAAGTTCAATTCTCTTTCTCATCTTTAAGCGTTCCTATGGCTTAAACTATTAGAGAAAAAATTGTAGAGATAGATTAGAATAAGAAACTCTCTACAACTTTTTCTTTTAGTTTTTTTTGCGCTTTAGCCGTTTTGCAGCGTTTTAAAAGAAAACCAGCGAAATGCAAATTTTAAACATTCAATAATTTATAAAAACACGTTGCATAAAAATTTTTTAGCATTTTTTTAAATACAAATATTGAAAATCCAATGCACCCTATAACAGTAATTTTTAATTCGTATGAACACTAATTTAATTAAAAAATTTTAAATTATAGGTTTGTTCCGACAGCAATTAAAACCGCTAAAACACTACTGCGCATGTTCAGTACAATTTTAAACCGTTCGGAACTGTTCTTGGAACAAATGCTAGGTCTCACCGCTTTGACCACATTTGTGACGTCATAATTTCTACATCCAGGCTTAACTAGAAGCTAGAAAACGTCAAAAATTTAAAATCATTTAGTTTTAAATAAAGTTTCGTTGAAAGTACAAATACGTAACTGTCAAAATTGCATAGTCTACTAATTTAGTCTGGAAAATTTCGTCATCGCGATAAGTTGCTATAAAAAAATGAATCACTAGTAAAATCATTACTAAACTTCGCAAAATTCCAAATACAGTTATTGTTAACCAAAAATTGTTGTCTTAAATTGTACCAAAATTTCGAAAAGTACACTACAATCTGTTTACCTGATAAATAACTAAAAAATAAAAAGTAAGTAAAATGTGTTGGAGAGTAGGTATTGGAACGTAATGGTAGAACTGAGAAAGGGTGAATTTAACCCGAAAGTAATATTCCAAAATATAAAAATAAATAAAATCTAGGAGAAATCGTGTGTTTTATTAGTGAAAAAACATTTACACCGCAGAGAGAAACAAAAAAAAAAGAAAATAAAAAATAAAAAGTTTAACTTGGCGTTTTAAGTTTGCAAAATAAAATTAATTGAAAATGTATTTTTTTATTAGAAAACTGTGGCAATCAGGTGTCCCTATGCATTGGTAATCTGGGTAATCATTTGATAATCACTATCTAATCTTTGTAATCGTTAATAAGCAAGTAAAACAGTAATAATTTGTAACATTTTGCAAATTTTTTAAAGAAAAAAGAAAAGTCCACTGATAAGTCTCCTCCATATTATAAAGTGCCCGACTTACCGAGCCCGTTTTTTACTGTGCCCGATCGAGCCCACCACGCTCACAAAGACAATGTCCGTTATGAGCTACCCCAAAACACCCATGGCTTCGGTAGGATTCGAACCTACATCGGTTTGGATGTAGTAGCTCGGCTCGGAGGGTGCAGCCGCTACCACTAGGCTCTTACCGACCCAATTCTGTTAATAGTCTCACAATAATCAAGAGATATTCCCAAAGGTATTCTCTAAGTAATCTATTTTTTGTGACCATCTTGCAAAATATTGCTAATTTAATAGCCTTCAGGTAATTAAGAGGTATTCCCAATGACAATCACCTTTAATGGTATTCTTTCCTTTTAGGCATTGGCAATTTATGGGTATTCTCTAATGGTAATATGTACTAAGAATTCAAGGCATATTAGAAGATATACTTTGGTATTCATCCGTACTCAGTAGAATCTTTGGTAATATCTAGAAATCTCGACCTAATCTCAAAAGTTCTGGTATTCTTTGACATTCTAGTAGTTCAGTGTCCCTTATTTACCCCACATTAAGAATTTTCACTGTCTTAGTAAACACATATCTAATGTTTAGCTTTTAGAAACCCCAATTTTCCTGTTAATTTAATTTTTTTAGGCCAGTTGGCGTTGCCACCACACGCCACTGAGCTTTGAAAAGTCCTAACATGCACTTAACAGCGTATGTAGAATTATAATGGTGGCAGCAACAATAGACTGTAATGCTTCATTCAAATTTGTTTGGAGATAACATCGAATTCGTGATTTTCTCCACAACTCCCTCCATTGCTGGCCTGAAGGATCAAACAAAAGATCGGTAGAAGAAAGGATTCGGTTTTGTATGTACATTTGGTTGCATATGACCACAAGAATTAAAAAAAAATTGAAATTTGACCCGCGACACTTGACTAAAATCGATTCGGCCTTGCCGTCCTGTTGTAACATATAATCTTATCTAAACGATTCAGGAAATGTACGCTAACGCATTCATGTTGCGATATTGAAAGCAGAACTCGGACGGAATGTCAGAAACTGTACCGTTCTTCCAGATAATTAAATTTGTTGAAACTGGAACATTTGGGTTTTAATTTAATTATAAAATAACATTCATTTCGACCACTATTATCACAGAGAGAATTTTGGTCAAAGCTGTGAGAGACAAATCCTCCATTTCAGGCAATCAAACATCTGAAAAATCCACAAACTTTAAACTCGTCTTTACAATCAACGTTTGCCCGCCTTTGAACCAGAAAGGAGATATCGGCTAATCAGCTAAAAGCGATAAACTTGAAATTTTCAAAAGGGCAAAGCAGAGGATTTCAAGTAAAACTTGTGAAAAGCTTATTTTTATTTATTTACTTGTATTTCTTGAAATTCCAAATGCATGATTGGTAAATTTCTTCCTTAAAAAGCAAGAAAATTTAAACACGAGTCACGTATTTTGTTTATTACTAGGCAGATAATTTAATCTAATCGAATGCCACTGGACTGCGTGGCTACAAATTTATTTTCTCTCTTTATCAAAAACAAAGTTGTTTTTGTTTACTTCAATTTCATAAATCTGGATGTGCAATATGTATAGCTAGTCATTAACAACACGTGTTGTGATTGAAATTATTTTGTTAAATAATTAAACCATTTTGGAACATTTCCCTCCTGTTCCTGAATAAATAAGAAAAAAAATATAACCTTTGATCCAACAAAGTTCAGATCGCTTCAGAATTAGAATCCACATCGGCAGTATCGTTTTAGAGGCTAAAATATGAATTGCGCATCCACAGTATAATTCTGAACGCCTCTATATAATGGCAGAAGAGTTCGTCAAAAATAGAAAAAGTCAATCACAAATGTCTTTAATTTAAAACATTTAAAAAAATTAATTTGAAGCAAATTAAGATTAGATTTAAATATCAAAAATAAGAAATTTTTTTGTTTGTAGATGACCGTTGCTTCTGCGTTTCTTTTTTATCTCTTTCTTTTAAAAATGTTAATTCCCGAAATAATTGTGTTGTCAAACTTTCTCTGTAACGAGATCTCAGAATACAAGAATAGCTATGATGAAAGTAATAAGAAAACGGCCTTCATAACGAAGAAAAATGATCTTCCAAAAAATATAGAAAACAAGAAAGACATTATTAGCCAGGATTGTAACTTAAAAGAACCTCTGAATAAGTTTTGTCCAAATAAGAAAGAAAAAAGCAAGTTCTTCTGGTTCCGCGTTTATTAATTACTATTTCTTCGTTCTTCCTGTCAGATCTTCCTGGTGTGTCGAATAAAACAAAAAAAAGATCACTAACACCAATCACTTCATTTAAATACGATGCGTGTTTCAACAACAACTGAGAATATACCTGAGAATTACAACATTGTTGTCGAAACGCGCATCTTGTTTAAGTCAAGTGATTGGTGTCAGTGAGTTTATTTTCCGTTTCTTGATTTCTTCGTTGTTGTCGAAATTACCTGTAAAAATGGTTTAATTGCTGATTCATATTATAACTCAGACTCAACATTATAAAAAACAGGCAAAAACAATTTTTTCTTTTGAAACATTCGCGATGCCTCAGTATCAGTATATAATGATTAAAAATAACGACAAAATAAGAACTCTTGGGAAAGAAAGTATTTGAAAGGTTCGTCAGAAATTACCTAAAACGTGTATTTAACTGATGTTGATGACAAACTCAGTAAGAAGAGCTTGTTAAGAAAAAAATTGTTGTAGCTTTAGGTGATAAATAAAACACCTAAACCTGTCCTAAAAAGTTATATTTAGCAATAATAAAACTAATAATATAAATGTTTAAGGTTTTTGCAGACCATTACCTTATGTAGAAAAAAATCTTAAGATTATTGCTTTCAAATCAAATAGTGAAGTACTCTGGGAGTTTTTGCCGTAGCTAATACTGCTTGAAAAGTTAAAAGAACTCCTAAAGCTGCATTTAAAACATATTATTACACTTAAACCTGCTATCTTAGCAATGAAAAGCTATAAAGACAGTTATTACGGCAGCTTTATAACTGTAATTGCGCTGTAGACTTGCATAAAAAGCGTAAATCTCCAAACTTATATAGTATAGCTCTATACATGAAAGCTACAGTTGTTAACAGCATAACTAAAAATAATTCATTTTGTTTATTAAATACAAATGAAGCAAAACACGAATATGAAGCTAACTCGTACTATTCGCAGCAAAACATTTCGGACAACAGCAATCACAATCATGACGTCCAAAATTTTCTTGCCGCGGAAAGTAGCTATCAAACCAGTCAAACCATCCTCCGTTGTTTTCTCATTTTAATGCTTTTTGTGTTGACACTTGACACGAATAACAAATTTTTAATCCAAAAATTTTATGTTTCTTAAATAGTGTGAAACAAGTGTAAAAATAACACTGAGCATTGGTATTTTTGACAGTTGCATGTTCAAAATACATAAACAATTTGCAAATTTTAGTCAGATTTTGTATTATTTTTAATGAGAGTCTCATGACATTATACATATTAAAACCAATTAGAGCATTATATGACTTGTTTATATGGAAATTCAAAATTTTCCTGGATCTGTATTCATGTTATTCAATCAAGGCAATACTAATAACTAGAAGTATTCCTAAATTAGAGAAAAACTAGGAATAAATACAATTAGATATTTCTTTTAGTGTCAAAAAAATTTGTTGATTAAGGAATACAATAAATAAACACAAAATCGTATCAAAAGCATATATTTTAGTACAATTTTAGTTATTTGTCATGCGATTCTTTTGCTAAATACCACACGAACGCCCAGAAAAATTTTATCGTGCATTTCAAAAACGTCTCAAAAGAGCCAAAAACAATCGGAGTTTTAGTGATATTATAACTGTCAATTCATCGTGAAATAGGCAATTTTAGGGAGAGATTTAGAATTATCTGAAAAACTGATACCTTGACTGATACGTTGTCAAACACTAATAAAGAAATTTTTTTCCTATAATACCTGCAATGTCAAAATTTTTTGTGTTGGTAACATCAATAATTTAAGTCGGTTGCTTGATTTTTGGTAATTTTTTTAGTGACTAAATTGGTTAGGTCAATAAATTGACAGTCCCACAGATTTAAAGATGACTGATAAAAAACAAAATATAAAACCTAACATTACAAAATAGAAACCTTAGTCTTAGTAATTATTAATTATTGAGATAAATAATAAAAAATAATGATTTAACATACACACTGTCAATATGACAAGTAGACAAGATATGAAATATCGAGTAACAAAATTCACTGTCATTTAAAAAATTGTGTTGCCAACTGTTTAATAATAATTTGACAGGTATTAAACAAAAAAGTTATTTCATTTTATCATGTCAAAAATCCCTTCTAACATATTCATACTGACATTTCAAATTTCAATGTTCATATTCCCACTAGGGACCACTCAATTTTTGACATAAACCCAACTCTTACTATCTACATTTTATCTCTCCGATAATAATTAATTTTAGTTGCATATAATTACAAAAAAACCCTTGAAACATATATTTGTGCAAACATGCACGTAATCATAATATTTTTATGTTGTTATCAAAAATCAATACTATTGATAATCCTGATATAACGCTCCTTTGATGTCACAAAATTTTTTTACACTGATACCAACCCTTCAAAATAAGTGATAAAAAAATTGAGTAATTTCTAAAAAAAAGTAGTATTTATAATCTCGCCTACTAGATTCGCCGAAACTTGAATGAATCATAGTAAACTTTCACGTCTATTTTAAAATTCATTCAAGTCGTCGATTTGATGGGTATTAAATTTAAATCCGTAAACATTTACGGAACAATATCGTCTTTAATTGCGTCACAAGACCGGAAATTGGTTTTTTGACGTTTCATTTATGGCAGCATTGCGACAATATTCCGAATGCAGCTCATACCAACATTGTAAAAAAATTAGCGGCAAAAACCTGACACCGATATTTACTTAACCTTCGCGACTTGATAACTAATTTCATTACTATTACATTTGTTTACTTGATATTACAAAAAAATGTCCGGAGGTTTTCAACTTGCGCGTCCTTGACTTAAAAACAATTAAAAAAGAGATGTGATTAACGCACTATTTGCATGAATCGTAATGTTTCCGGTGACCTTGCATCTGACAGGATTTTCTTTTTTTTTTTTTTTTTCATTGTTGCAACACTGCATGTAAAGTCCCTTTTAATTTTTTAATTGTTGCAACACTGCATGAAAAGTCCCCGAAGAGAAAAAAGGCGCTACTGTCAAATATGTAAATACCAAGCGCACACAAAGCATTTTATCTCCACAGTCGGACTGGAAAAATAAAAATCCCTTTAAAAACCTAACCTAGACAAACACAATCTGTCTCCAGAAAGAGAAATAAATCGCAAATTTCGGGGAAAAACAGGATAGTGTCAGCGCGGGATAACTGACCTTAGTGTAAGTGCTCGATCCCTCTACACAATACATAAAAAAATCCACTAAAAACTCTTCTATCCGTCAAAGAAAAAAAACCAAAACACAAGAGACTACACTACGAGGTACACCTACTCCCGCTCCAGCATGGCGCCTCGCGCAAACTGATTTTCTGTTTCTCAACATTCTCAGACTGTTATGCACCAGCGCATGCGTTCGGAATTCAATACTCTCTCAATATGCATTTGATATAAAAAGGGGCTGCCTACACCTAAATCAAGTGCTTTTTTCGAAGTTTTTTCAATGAAGATGAGCGACATATGTTTGGGTTCTTGACTTTTTAATTGCTTGTCAAATGCGTCACAAGACACCAGAGTTTTTTGGGAAACGGATATACAGCGTGGTCTCTTAAAACCTTGATGATTTGATGTGAACAGGCCACATATTTTTCAGCTCTTCAAGCTATATTTTATGTTGGTAACGCTTTTTTTTGTAATCACCATCTTGTTTACAAAAATCAAGCACTATTGTAAGCACTATATTTGTATTTGGGGGTTCTTTTAAATTGTGTATATACTTATATTCCCTCAAATTTATTTATAGCCCAAACCGGTACACATAAAAATAAAAAAATCTATAAAGGAATAAATAAATTTTAAATATCCCTACAAAACTGGGACGCAAGACTGGCTCTCAAATAGATGAAGATGTCAAGTAGATACTCCAATTTTTGTAATACTCGCAATATGTAGTATTTAGATATCTACAAAGAAATAAACAAATATCAATTTTTTTTTGGAGAGTACTTCATGTCAGACGACTGAGAATTTAGACTTGTATGAATGTAAACAAATCGTCATATCATTTATTTCTTGAGCAATAATAAGCAATGGCATTATGTATTTATTTGATACAACATCTGATTGTAAAATTTCGTATTCCTACTTCTACTTACAATTCTAAAAAAAATAAAAATAAATAACGACTATTCATAAAAAGAACCTCTCAAGATCTATATGTATAATATGAAAATATGATGAGTTATGATTATGAGAAAGTGACGTATGTCGTAGTATGAATCAATTTTTTTCAGTTAAATTATTTTTTTAACATTAATTAAATACAAATAATATCCCAACACAAAACGTTTTTTCTACAAAATAAAATTAAAAAATTTTTAAAAGAGAGCTATTTTTCGCTGATCGGCAATAAACACGACATTTTTAGCTATAGTATTTTTATGGACTAGGCAGTAAAACAGACACTTCAAAACCGTTCAGAATTTTTCAGCTGTCACAAAGTTTTGAAATTAATTATCAAAAAAAAAAGAAACTAAACAGGTAAGATCGGCGAAAAAAAAATGTTCAATACGCCAATAAAGCAGATTTAATAAAAAGATTAAACAAATAACTATTTTCTACTTTGCGTTAACAATATTGTCATTGTTAAACGCAAACGCGTTTAACAATAATGACACTAAATTTTCATTATAGCAAGCAAAACAGTAACTTTTTCATTGGTTATGTTGGCACAGTGAGCGTAAAAATTACGTCTACCGCCTACGCAATGGAGATGATATGGAATAGTTGATAAAATCATAAGCGAGCTGTCGAAAATATTGAAACAAAATATCAGTTAATTAGTAAATCAGTTGAAAACCTTAATAAACTTGACAAATGTCATTGATTCATTAGTGCCAAACAAATTTCTCAAAATCCCAAGTTGTGATAATTCTTCAAAAGAGACTTTTTGAATGCTTTTTTTGTAAAAAAGTAGTAAAAAAGTAGAAAAAACAGTATACTACACTCGATTCTTAAGATGACTTGTGACACTCATACTATTTGAGCACTCCTCGCTTTGCTCGTCGTGCTCAAAACTCATTCGTGTCACAATAATGATCGTATAAAACACGTATAATAATGTACAATAATGCAACGAGTTGCAAAATGAGCGTTTTTTGCGTTTCATACAAATTTTTATTCAATTCAATCATGAGAAGCAACCATTTTAAATAATTTTTTTAAATATAATTATCGTTTGTGTCTTAATTACATTAATGTCATTTATCATAAGTTTTAAAATAAAATTTTATTTTTAACGGTGGTTATTAAATGTCACTTTTTGTAATTAGTTGTAAAATAATATTACTTTTTATCACTAGTGACACAATAAAGAACGTTTAACGACTGAAATGACATATCAAAATGGTTGCTTCTCGTAACTGAATTAAAAAAAGTTTATTTTTTAATTTTTTGTTCACTAATATGACTCTTGCTGCTTTCAATTCTTTAATTTATTATAATAGTCAATAAAAAACCTTAAAAACAATAAAGAATAGTATGTATTTTAAAAACAAACGTTACAATTACCCTCATTGTAACACAAATGTTACAATAAACAAGTATCAACAACGAGAAGATTGCAACACATTTTTTATACATTTTTTTTATTAGGCTATTTTAAATTTCTTTGTTATTTCATTACGCGCTATCATCTGTCTAGTAAATTTTGTCTTAAACATTTTTTGTTGGCAACAATTCACAATTTTTGAATTTTTTTAATAAAATTAATCAAGTTGAAAAACGCTACTATGGTTATTTACAGTGTTGGTAACATAAAAAATTATTAAAAATAAGGCTAAAAAGTTAAACACTGTAACACTGAGTACTACAAAATTGTCAAAGAAAACTATACCTATAACTATACTAAAACTGTACCTAATGGGCTAATTTCAAGTTGAGATAATACCGGTAGTATCGCAAATTTTAATACTTTTTTGTAGCAACAACCAGTCACAAACCATAAATTCTTTTAATCTTTCATGGAAACAAAGATACTACTGGTATTATCTCAACTTGAAATCAGCCCATAAACTATACTATTGTATAAAATAAAAAATTGAATTGTAGTTATTTAAAATTAATTTTGTAAAATATTATCTGAATTCTTATTAGCATGCATGTTCTTGTCTTTACAGTCGGCCATATTACATCCGCAATTTTAATTTTTACAATTTTTATTTCAATTCAAGTGTTTTGAAATTGATTGATATTTGTTTTATTTTGACAAGCACACTTTACCTCTGATATATTGGCTACTGATTTAAATTAGAAATTTTCGAACAATAGTGAGTCAGTACTATCAATCACCATAATCTACCATATGTTTATTATAATTTTTGATCATAGGCTGCCATGAAAAGGAAAAATTGTAAAAACGTAGCGCCTAACTTATTTCATTTGATAACACATAACCTCACTTTTTTCATGTTTTCGAACACATTGATAAGAGTTGCAGGAGTAATGTTGTTTATCTCTTCTTCAATACGATTTTTTAGTTGTTCAATATCATTGACAGGCTCTCTAAAAATAATTTCTTCTGAAAATTTATTATTATTGACAGTGACAGCAAAATGACATTTATCAAGTGAACTAATTTAGACGCTACGTTTTTAGAATTTTTATTTTTCATAGCAACCGATGATCAAAAATTATAATAAACATATGGTATTATTTGGACTGTGATCATAAGCGACTCTAAAATGACCAAAATTTAAATAATCACCAAGCACACTATTATCTACCGAAATCTACTGTTCAAAGTTTGGTAGATAGAATTAAATACAACTGTTTAGTAGTTTTATAGCACTCTAGATATATATTTTTTTAACAGTTATTCTCAAAAAATAGTTTCATTATTATTGTATAAAAATGATAAGTAGATATTTGGTGTAGAGAAAAACTGAAAAAAAGCTAAGATAAGTCAATTTTTAGCAAGATATTTTTCAAGAATTATGTTGTAACAAATAATAAATAAAATTTTAATTTTTTTTGACTTTCTATTTGTCTTACATTAGTTTATTAATTTTCTTATATTAATATGATTGAAAATGGTCATTTGATGACTGTTCATTAAAAAACGCCGTCTAGACTGCCTTGAAATTGTATTTTTATATATCTTTGATTAGGTCATATTCGTCTAGTTGTCAAATAAACGTCTTAGAATCCTGAATGTTGTTTTACAAATAGTTTTAGGCATGTTTGTGGTAACAGAAGACCGAATGTCATAATTAAAATTAAATATCTGTTAAAACAATTAAAAGTCTAATGAAAGTCAAGAAAAAGTTGGTGCCATTCTCCATGCTTGTGTACTGCAAATTACAAAACGTATCAACAATAAATGTCTTTAACAGTTTTTAATACAAATGATGATTTTTGATATTGATTTGATGATATTTATATGACACCTATGGCCTGATTTCAAGTTATGATACTACCGGTAGTATCGCAAATTTTAATACGTTTGATAGCAACAACCAATAACAACAATTAATTTTATTTATTTTCCATGGAAACAAAGATACTACCTATATTATTTCAACATGAAATCAGCCCACTAGACGAATATGACCTAATCAAAAACATGTAAAAATATTCAAAACAACAACTGCATTATGAGTTTAAAGCACCTTAAAAGACGTTTTTAATAAACAGTTATAACCTGTCCAGGTTGACAATACTCGTTAACCAGTTTTATAACTTAGTAGATATTAAAAACTATTGGGCTGATTTCAAGTTGAAGTTAATACCGGTAGTATCGCAAATTTTAATACTTTTCCATGACAACAACAAATCACAACAATAAATTTTATTTATTTTCCATGGAAACGAAGATACTACCGGTATTATCTCAAACTTGAAATCAGCCCATTTATCTCATAAAAATAAACAGCAGCTTTTTGAGACTAATTCTACTATATTGTCTACTGCTATAACTAATTTTGGTTTTTTTGAAATCTTGTTAATTTGTTAATCACGATGTATTTCTATAATGTATAGTATATTCCAACATTATCAAGCGTCAACATTTTTTTGGATATGTAAACATCAGGCTTAGATAAGGTAAACAAAAAAAATATTTTGTTAATAAATATTTTCAATTATTTGTATAAATCTGTCCAAATTCTGCGTCTGTATGATTAAAGTTTTGAGACACACGTGTTATAACGTAATAATCTTAAAACTGTTGTTTTTTAAAATTTTTAGTTTAAAATACTAACAAAAAATAAATAAAATTTTTTTAGTTACTTCCACTATACACAAATAAAGACTAGACTTTTTACATTGAGAAATAACGCAACGTTTTTCATGGGAATATTTTCTCTTGGGAATTTGTATTAGGATCTAAAATGTCAACAGAATGACAGCTGATAAGTGTTAGAAAAATTATCAACAATAAATTATTTTTTATAATAATAGGTCAAGGACAAAAAAATCTGCTTTTCAAAGTTGTATATTTTGGTTACCTCATAAAATAAATTAAATTTCAGTCATTATTTTAAAAATAATACTGATTGTGAGCTAATATTTCTAGATATCTACTTGCAGCATTAAATCAGGTTTTATTAACAATCTAAAATTAAATAATTCTATATCGGATTATCAGACCAACCTGTTTTTGTAATAATTTTCACAATAAATATTGTAGTTAACAGATAAAATGTTTTCTTATCTGATTACCCAACCATACCCGATATTTTTCCTTATTTTCAACAAAAATTTTCCTTTTTATTCTTTTATAAATTCTCTTTGTTTTTCTTCTTGAACAAACACACAAGATCTTCTCAATAAGAGCATCGGAAATGCACGCATCTGCGATCTTATTTCCAATTTTCCTTAAATTCAAACACGAAAAACAAATCGGAAAAACCCGAAAACAAAGCGAGTGCTTTTCCACCTCGAGCAAAACCTCATTACGGCCATATAAGCCGGAAAATGCCACCGGATCTAGATCGCATTTGACATTTTAAACTCGGTTAAGTCACTGTCACACCCTTTTCGGCCCTTTTTCCCCTCAAAATTCCAGTGAGATGAGTCGTCGCGCCCGACTTGAAGAGGAAAAACAACGGCACTTGAACGAGGAACTCGAAGAGGAAGAAAACCGGATCAAAGCTCAACGCGAACGCGTTTACGCACCAATCATATGGAAACGGCTTGGTTCCGGTATCCGGATTCAAGATTTAAAGCCGGTTTATTACCAGCAAGTTTTGCAAATTATTGAAGTCGGTGTTTGTACGTGATAAAATGCGCTTTCACCGGTTTTGTGCTTTCAGGAATGTTATTTTCAAGAGGAGGTGCTTTGTCGGAATAGCAAGATCAGTGAGGACCCAGAATCTGTCAAATCCTTCCTAAATATGGTGATGTTTTACTTGAAAGATCGTACTTCTATCATAGCTTTAGATGAGGGTGAGTTATCTCAGATAGGGGAGAGTTTGTTAAGAAAAAATATCGAGAAAAGAAAAATTTGGAAAGCTAAACTGGCGCTTGTCGCCTTCGACTCTTAATTTAAAAGAAACTGTCGCCTCCTGCTCGTAATTTTAGTTATACTGACACCTGCAACTTCTAATTATAATAAAAATTGTCGCCTACAGCTCCCAATTTTTATTTAAAAATAAAGCGGTTCCTAATTATTCTTACATAAGAATTGGGAGCTCTAGGTAACAGTCTTATAAAAATTTAGAACCACAGAGGCGAAGGTTTCTTAAAAATATAAAGCTACAGATAGCAGTGTCGTAAAAACTAAAAGCAGTAAGCGAGATTTTTATTAAAATTTGGAATCGTGGGCAACAGTTTTTTAATTTTATTTAATAATAAGGTTTTCAATTTTAATAAAACTGTCGCCTCCGGTTCCAAATTTTTATAAAACTGTTAGCCAAACTGCCAATTTTAATGAAACTGCCACTTGAAAGTTCTAATTTTTATAAAAACTGTCTACTGCGGCTCCTATTTAATAATAAAAATTTTAATTTGCTTGGGGTTCCTAATTATTATTAAGTAAGATTTCGAAGCTTCAGGTGACAGTTTTTAAAAATTGAGAAAGTTTTATATTAATTTAAAGCCGCAGGCGACAGATTTTTAAAAATAATTTATATTTAAATTTTTAAAATTAAAAAACAAGCAATAGTTCTGTAAAAAATTAAAGCAGCAAACGACAGTTTCATTAAAATTAGATACCTCAGACGACAGTTTTGTAGCATTTCTTATTTAAAAAGAAGATTTCAATTTACGGGTATAGGAAACTGTCATCTGCGGTCTCCATTTTTTATTTAATAATGCCTGCGGCTCCCAATTTGCCATTAAAAATTAAGTTTTCAAATTGTAAGAAACTGTGCCTGTGGGTCCTAATTATTGTTAATAAAAATTAGAAGCCGCAGATGACAGTTTATAAAACATGGCAGTCGTAAGCAATAATTAAAAAAAAAAGAATTGCAGGCAACAGTTATTTTATTTTATCGACCTATATTTCTTCAAATTTTTTTGAACATCTAGAATTTTCTTAATTTTTTTACCTCTAGTACGTCCCTCCAAAAAGGATCTTGCAAAGTATCTTTCTCGAAGATATTCTTCCGCTTCTTAGCGGTCGTTTTTCGAAACTTTCTAAAAATTTCTTTTGCTTTTCATTTATTTTAAGTTGTAGTTTATAATTTTTTTTCTAATTCCTTATATTCTTGCTTTTTTCTTCTAGCATTCTTTTTTGTTCTTTTTTCTTGTTTTTCGATTTGTTAATTTTTTGAATTATTTTTTTATTGTTCTAAATTTTTTTATTGTTTTTCTTCTAATCGTTATTTCTTAAATCCTTCTTTTTCTTTTAATTGTCGTCTCTCATATTTTTTTTTCAAAGCCGTTTTTCAAGTTTATGTAAAATTTTCATTAGTTTTTTAACATTGTTTGTTGTATTTCCAGAACTTTCTTTTGTTGTTTGTGTCTTCTATCTGACGTTTTTCAACTTTTATCAGAATATTCTTTTGCTCTTTTATTCATAGTTTCTCAAACTTTTTTAAAACTTTTTTTTTGTTCTTCTAGCATCATTTTTAGAATCCTTTTCTTCTAATCGTTGTTTCTCAAATATATCTTTTTCTTTTGTTTCTTATATTCTGTTTGTTTAAAACGCCGTTTTAAACGTCGTCTTACAAAAAATATTTTTCGTTCTTTCAGAATTATTTTTTGCATTTCCAAACCCTTTTTTTGTTGTTTTTTATCTTCTAACCGATGTCTTTCAGCTTCTTCTAGAATTTTTTGCTTCTCTAATCGTTGTTTCTCATATTCTTCTTCTTTCAAATACCGTTTTCAAACACTCTAAAAATTTTTTTGTTTTTTCAAAATTGTTTCTTTCATTTTCAGAACCTGTTTTTGTTTTTCTTTTTCTTCTAAAAGTAGTGTTCCAGAGTTTTGATATGTTTTTTATCGTCTTTTAGAGTCTTTGTTTTACCATTTCCGTCCAACTTCTTTAAATCTCACTCCTAATACCAGTGCAACGTGTGTGCACTTTCTTTTATTTTTTTTTAAAGAGTTATATTATAATTTATTATAAACAATTAGTTTCTACTAGATACACGAATATACACAACAATAATTTGATAAATAAATAATTCAATATTCACACAGTAATAACGCCTACAATTTAATTTAATCACTTCGCTTCCGAGAAGATCGCTTACTCTTTGATTGCTTCGGGTTAATAACCAAGCTAGTTAACACTAGCTTGGTTATTGTCTCCGTTCGCTTATATAATAATACGTCGTTTTCAAAATTTACCAGAAGTTTACGCGAACAGTCTGCATTAGTGCATTCAGATGGAACGATGACTCAGCTTTCTCGTACTCGAGAAAAGCCGTGATGAATATTTCTCAGAATTAAGCGCTATTGTGTCATTCAGAATTCTCAAAGTGTTCGGTATCTCTCACAACTAGGTCCTAACAATATTTATTTATATTTTTTCATAAATTATATTTATCAAACTTTTTAAAAATAGTACAAAGAATTTGTTCCATAAGATAATGTGGGTACTCGGCACCCATTTTTTATAAAACGCATTTTTGAATATAATATTTATTCATTTGTAAAGGTATTTCCTATTTATCTTTGCATGAGCTATGTTTTACATTTTTTTTTTCTTAAATTTTGTAGACGATTCGATTTTGTTTTTTTTTATATAAATTTTTATGTCCTTAAATCTGTGATGTCGTGTGCCACGCACATTTCACACACAGATACATCGCGGCTCTCTGAAAATAAACATCCTTAGCGAACGAGGATGCCATTGCCGGTTTCCTAGTGCTCAAAGCCGTCCCCCAAAAAGACTTCAGCTGCGTCTTCGGACGGGTATTTGCAGTCGAAGGAGAAGCCCACAAAAAATGCCAGGCTTTCTATAACCATCTCGGACGCAAATCCGACGTCTATTCTGAATTCAACTGCGACATTTTCCTACAATTCAACCTCCTGTGTATCCGACCCGAGTACCGTAAAAAATGTAAAAATAATCCCTTAACCCATATCATCCTATTTAATCCCCTAAATTAGCTCTAGGTTTCCATCTCTTCCTAGCAGCTGTAGAAGTCGCCAGATCCCTCAATATCCCCGTAGTAATGGGAATCTTATCCTGTTGGACCCTTCAAAAGCTCGGAAAACGAATAGGAATGAAAGTAGTTTTGTTTATATAGTTTGTCTATAAATGCTTAAATTTTAAGGTGCAATAGAGCCAATTAATTTTTGGGGTCTTTAGACTAGAGTAACCGCAGCCCTTTCAAGGTTGCTTTAATGGTCCAACTTCACTTACAAGAATTACAACCACTCTTAGTAAATCTCTCATAAACTCATTTGTTGTCAAAACCGTAAAATTCAAGCATTTCTAGACAAGTTATACAACTAGTAATACACTACTGTTGTATTTCAGACAATATTTGAGATTGATTACGTTGGATGGAGAGACAAATATAACGAAATGATTTTTGATGAGCCTGGCATTGGGAATTACACTTGTGCTGTAATGGCTGGACCGGTACCGCCGCCCCCGCAAGAAGAACCTCCACCAGTAGTTGATGAAGTCGAACAGGCACCAACACGAGAAGAAAAACGTAAAATTAAAGAGAAAAAAAAGAGAAAAGCACAGGCAAATAAATAACACACTGTATTAAAGTTCGTCTTTTATTTCGTTTGTTGTCTGAAGTGGTAAAGTTCGCCAAAATTCGGCGCGTTTTTTGAATAAACCTTGTTTCATTCCTAGATCGTCTAGATTGATACTGTAGTACTCCATGTCTTCACTTGTGACAGGCTGCCACGATGGAAGGTCCTCACTGGTCACTGGAGTCGGATTACTAGAAAAACCGGTGAGAAAAACAAAAAATTCCTCTTGGAGACTTTACCCAAATTTGGCAAAATTGACCCAAAGTGTGGTCAAAATCTCAGCTATTTTTTTATCTTCAGGACTTGGAGGCCGGTCGGGGAAGAGACCATCACCAACAGGGAACAAATACTGAAGTTCGTCTGCATGACACACTCCGTAGTCGTTTTCTTTGTCGCCGAAGATTTCGGTAAAACTGGCAACGCCGCGATGGCTGAATAAGTAATAAAAAACGGGTTTTTTGCTGTATTTGAGGTAATATCGGATAGCTTCATCAGCTCCATTCAAAAACCAGCTATCGGTGTACATCTGGAAGCAAAATTAGGAAAGTACCATCGATTTTGGGTAACTCACATCGACAACTTCCGATCGAGAATTTTTGTCAATTTTTGAAGTGCCGAAATAAAAATTCCGAATTTGGCTTGTTACTTCATTAATTTTCGGACTAGTTTCGTCGTAAAGTAGCGAAATTGGGACAACTTCATTGAACTTTTCATCGAGTTCGTCGATTAGATGTGGATTTCCGAAAATACCAGCGGCGCGAAGCGCCCCATCGTTACTGTTCAAACCTACAATCCAAGGTACTTGACTGAAGGTACCTTTTCTGAGTGTTTCTGCAGGATGTTCGACTAAAAATGCACCCTCAGAATTTGGCTCAATTGTTGGTTTGAACGGAATCATAGGATCAGTATCCCACTTCTGGAATTTTGAGATTATTCGAGTTTTTGTTTTTTGAAGCAGGGTCGGATAGGGCCTAGTAAACCGGTCTTGAAAAAATATTTTCAACCGGACCATTTATTGGTTTATTGTAATTTTAAAATAAAACAATCATAGAGAGCACTAAATGCTTAAAATATGTGTAGTGCTAGTTTTATTTTAAAAACGATGCGTACACGGTCAAAGTTTAAAAAAATGTTTAAGAAAAAATTGTAAAAACTGTTCCAATCGGACAAAATTTAAGTCAGGTCAGGAAGCTGTATACCGGTTTCAAGGTATTTGCCCCTCATTTTATAATGGCGAAAAAATTATATGTAAATACGGCAATTAATCAAATTTAATGCCCTTCTAGCTTCAAAATCAATAGTAATAATTATATACTTTTAATAATTATATTAAAAAAAAAATGAAAAGCTGGACCGGCCCACTGGGTGTCCCATCCAACCCTGTTTTAAAGCCAGTACCATAAAAATCACGTCTTTTGCAACTAGATCATACGCTGGGATATCTTTAAGACACTCAACTATGGCTTGACTAGTACTACTGTCACAACCAAATTCTTCAGCCAACATTTTGGCATGTTTTACCCCCTGTCCTTCGGGGGCTACAGCCCACAAACAATGAGCAGTACCACTTTGCGAGATCGCCGTTTGAAAAAGTCCTGAAATGACTCAATAATTCCACATTTTGCATCACTCAACACCGACCTTTGCTAAGAGGGGACACCATGTGTAATTGGACACTAGCCCCACCTGCTGACTCTCCAAAAATGCTAATTTTTGTACTATCGCCGCCGAAAGCTTCAATGTTGTCCTTGACCCAGCGTAGAGCGAGATTTTGGTCCTTCAATCCGTTGTTTCCGGGACAAGTTTCGTCGCCGGTTGTGAGGAAACCCAGAGCTCCTATTTTTTGTTAAATTTTGAAAAATCAAAAAACGTTATTTACCTAATCTGTAATTGGTGACGACGAGGACCACGTCACGGTCAAGGAGAATGTCAGGGCCGTACCACATGGAATTACCGCCTCCACAAAGCCAGCCGCCCCCGTGGAAAAATACCATCACAGGGAAAGGGGACTTTGATTTGCCTTCCTTGAATTTTTAATTTTTTAAGTGCGCTAGATTAAGTCATAATAAAATCAGGTCGAGTTTCTCAACACTTACTTATTACGTGTATCGTGTTATTAAAATGGAAGAAAGAGTTAATTTGTTCAAAATTCAAATATGGACAAATTGTTTTTACATAAAAGTGTGATTTAAAAAAGGTTTTGACAACTTTCCATATGAAGTAACATCAGTTTTACGCTACAACATAAATCATTCATGAATGACGATGTAAGTGTCACAGTCTAACGATTTAATTACATTACGGAATAAAAATCTCATTCATGCTCCATTAAATTAAACGAAATAAAATGTTAGCAAATCGATAGATTAATTAGTTTGGCGTGGTATTTTTCTAATTAATTGATTTTCAGGAATTTTATTGGGTAGGTCTGGGTTTAAGCAAGTAAAATACTCTTTCTTTACTGATCACTTATTCAAACGTCCTTTTAAATTAAAAATAAATGAGAGTAGGTTATTGCATGAAAAAATGTTGGTCATTTTGAATTATGACATAACGAAAGTCTTTTATATGTACTTTATTGCAAATTCATGCCAACAAAGCAGAAACAAAGACCTGAATATACATAATTATTAAATACCAAAGACATAACAGAAGCTTATGATTATTGTATGGTAAATAAAATAATGATTTAAACATGACTGATTTAAATTTTGCACAAATTTGGATTAAATTGGTTCAGCGCATGGCGCACTAAGCTAACATTCAGGAAATAGCATTTTTTAATCCCGGTGGCCACTGTTCTAGCTTTTTCAGAGTTTTTCTCCGATCGGTAAAAAATGCTAGAAGCTGGTACAATAACTTCCGTTTTCCTCTCAACATCACAATAGACGTAGTAACAAAAGTGACAATTTCGGTCAATAAAATGACTTTACAAACATTTTTATCTACAACTAAAAATTTTTTCTAGTTGAATATTTTCCGTGCAGTATTTAAGTTTGTCAAACCTTAAACTGCACAAAATCATGTTTTAAAATAGATAACAATGTTAATAAACAAAATTTGTATTAAACTTTTTGGCCGACTTTATTAAAAAATTATATCATGAATAGATGCTACCTTAAAAAGAATTGTAGAAATCTGTAAATGATAATACTTTCCTTATTCTTCATTCAACAATTAAAAATCTTATAAAATAACGTTTTAATAAATATTAGTTTTACAGAAAATATACTTTTAATAAAATATCTACAGAATAAAAAAATTGTGTCATTTTTACCGAACAACTGTGGTAAAAACGCAAAATGTAATTTCCATAGTCGTCAGTTAATGTAAATCCAAAAAATTTTTTTAAAAAACGATCAATTTACGTAAAACAGTGTCAAAAATAAGAGAGATTTTTTTATTGGTTAAGATATGCGTCCACGATCACACAATGCTTATAATAATTTTTAATAATGTCAAATTTTAGACATTTTCTCTTTATCCAACTAGTTTGTAGAGAGTGTTTTAAAATTAAGACATTCCTAGTTCAGAGCGTTGTAATAAGGGATCTTACTAAAACAAAAAAATATTGCTAAAAAAATCGACAACTTCTCCTTAGCAAGATGTACAGGTCTGAAGATGCAAACTTTGTTTTTATTTATTTTCAAATAAAGTCTGTAAATGTTCACGTTTATATGTATTTCTTTACTTTGGGCTTTTATAACGTGTATACTTTATGCATTTAGATAAGGGAATGAGACTTAAACCATAAATTATTTGAAGAATAGGATTACTTAGTGTAATAATTGCTTTATAATTTACGGCATTTGTTGGGTCAGTCGGCCTTTACCTGCCATTCTTATTCGAGGCGGCTGGTCCTTACCATCTGTTGGGTCAGTCTTTACCATGACCGTCTCGAGGAATGGCAGGTAAAGACCGACTGACCCAACAGATAGTAAAGATCGGCCGCCTCGACAGTGCCGTATATTATAAAGCAGTTATTACTCTAACTAATCCTATTTATAAAATAATTTATGGTTTAAGTCAAATTTCCTTATCCAGATGCATAAAGAATAATATCAATCAAAAGCTTTAACTCGGAGTAAAAAAATTATTCAGTTTTTGTAAATTTTGGTCAAAAAGGACCGGCAAGGCTTAAATAATATTTTGTTTCTGTAGAAACGGCATGGTTAAAGTAATACGTTTCTAATATTGTTTTTATAATAGAGTTCGATTGTGTTGAAATTAATAATAACGATTAGATCCCAGAGACCGTCTTAATCTCCTCACAATGCTGGTGATAATTGTAAGTGTAGTGCCGTAAAAACCACATTAGAAACGTCTCATTTTAATGTTTTGTTGTTTAAAAAGAGTCGCTAACAATAAAATTAAATAAAAGATGTGAAATAACAAAGTGTTGTGGTACTGAACAAAGTTAAAAGACAAATGTTTTTTAGAAAGTAATTAAAAAACTATTCTTTACTAACTCCAAAAGTTATTCTCTGAACACTCTGAACTCAAAATGCCTTAATTTTAAAACACTCTGTGTATTTTTGAATTTTGATTAAATAAAGTGCCTGTGCTTTGCTTTTTTACCAGAAGGAAATCAATAAGCGTTGATAATAATTAGAAACACCCATTTGTGATTGGTTGATTTCAAATTTCCAGCAAATACTGAATTCTCTGTGGTAAAAATAACAAACCTTAGATAACACTAATCTGAATATGTCTAGAATTCTAACGCTAAAGACTTAAATTATGTAAAAATCTGTGAAATCAAATTTACAATAGAATAATTATTATAGTCCAAGCAGCGACTGCTTCCGAAATGTGGTTATCCAGAATAACAAAAAGTAAAATTTACTTTTAGTTATATACAGGATGATTTTTTATTTGTTCCGCCCGAAACTCTAAAAATAGGCAACACATTATACTTTGAAAATTTAATTTTCAAAATTAAGGAATAGAGAGTTGTAAATTAATGTCAACATTGTTGACAATACCTTTGACAGTGCTTCCAAAGTCAGTTCATTTGAATCATTTGTAGCCACGTTAGTTAATTAATTAAATTGTCTATCGTTTGTATAACGTGTTGCCTATTTTTAAATTTCGGGCGGAAACAAATAAAGAAATCACCCTGTATTAGTTAGAGGTATTTGATCCACTTTTTTTCAATTGTAAAGTAAAACAGAAAAGTTTTTACAAAGCTCTTTTTTGATATCAAAATATTTTGTAAGCAGATTTGGCGTAAAATACCTTTATACTATTACAATCATTATTATAGCGATAGCTTCATTACTGCAGCTGCGCTGTAGTTTTACATAAAAAAGTAAGTTTCCTTTCTTCAAACTTACATATCGCTATAATAAAGCGCCATGTATGTTGTGTTATCAAAATTACTAAGAAAATAATCCATCTGAATTCGATTTCAGGTGGTTCAAATATATCTGGCCAATTTTCCATAGAATTAAAGGGCTATAGGTCAAGTCAGTCTGGTCTAATGAGTACTCAAAAAAGATATAATATTTGTATTAATAATAGTATAAATAAAAAATAACAAGCGGTCGGTGCGTAGGGCTAGCCACTTTATCATCTTTGGTATTATTACTATTATTATGCAAAATATTAATATTCTAATATGACACTAATGACTGTGAAATGCCGATTATTATTTGGCTATTTTACCACTGTGAGTGCTCTAATAGACTCTGATTCTTGCACAAAGCGAATCCGAATTCGTATATGGCTGTATACGTCTCTAAATAGATAAAATAAGTTTAAATTATGTTAAACATATTTATTTCTTCTGCATCAACTACAAAATTTTAATTTGTTTATTTTTTAAAATGCTTTTTAGAACAATTTAAAGTCATCTACGCATTTAAATTAATTTGAACCATGAAGATTGCTTTTAATTCGATAATAACAGTCAATTATCGTTCTTGTTGCGTGACAATTTAACAAGAGATCTCTGATTTAAGTGCAGGCTAAATTTAGGGAGTGATTTTAATGTAGATAAAATGTAATAAAAAATAATTTTTTGAAAAATAATAAACACAAAAAATAGGAATAAAATATTAAAATAAAAAAATAACTGTGAACTACTCAAATAGACAAAACAACTCGCAATTCAGACAATATTTTTTATCAAAATTAATGTGTCTTAACAGAGACAAAACTCAAAAGACTAAAACTAGAAATGTACTACAATCTTTGTCAGAATGACTGACTTTTACGTTCTTTTCTTTTGAAATCATAATTTTAATTTTTGTGTTTTTTCAGAACTTTAAACAATTAGATGGATTAGACCTTATTTTTGCATTTACAATTTATATTTTCTGCCGACGTTTTGTCCGTTTCTTCAACTTCTTCAGCACTAATAACCTGAAATTTTTTTTGTGTGTTTAACCAAAAATTTTAGCTTGTTAATAGTCCTAAAGAAATCAGAAAAGCGACAAAACGTCGACAGTAAATAAAAATAGAAAATGTAAAAAATAAACTCTAATTGTATACTTCTTGTAACAGAAAATGGGAATTTGACTTAAGTCATAAATTATTTAACAAAAAAACATAATTAGACTAACAGTACTTCTGTCAATTTATGACACTATTTTACAAAGAGCAAGTAGAGATTTTAGGCTAGTGGCTGGTTCGTGATTGCCGTTGCCTGCGGTCATTTATTACTTCGAGATTAAACTCAACAGTAACAGCTTAAATACGGCTGCTTGTTAACAATAATTTATTACTTTAGCCAAAATTTTATTTTCTCATAAAAATACTATAGGAAATCCTAAATTAAAACCAACCAAAATTATAAGAAATAAACGGTAATACAAACAATAATAATTTTTAAGTGAGATAAATGACAATTTTGACTATAATAAAACAAAAAAAAATTTGTAAAACCAAAAGATATTTATTAAAGTGTCATTTCCACACAGCTTTTAATGATTGAATAAGCAATATTAAATTATTTTACAACATTTTTAACTCTAGTTAGAAGGCGACACCTTGTCTTGCAGGAGCATACTGTCAATAATTACGGATTCCTGCAGTACTTTTTGAGTTAGTAACCAAAACGATGCTACAGTTATTTTGGACGTGAAAATACCTAATAAATTAATGAATTTTTTATTTATTTATAATGATTTCTTAATTCTTACTCAACGGTACAACTAATGTCAAAATTGACAAGAGAAGTTATTAAAATTTATGGGCTGATTTTAAGTTGAGATAATACCGGTAGTAACTTCGTTTCTAAGCAAAATTTAAACAATTCGAGGTTGCGATTGGTTGTTGCCATGGAAATGTATTAAAATTTGCGATACTACCGGTATTATCTCAACTTGAAATCAGCCCATTAATGTCTCAAATTAATTGTCGCAAATTGTACCTAATCGAAAAATTTAGTGCTTCTAGTTCTTTTAGTTCTTCTAAAACACATAGTTTTAGAAGAGAAAATAAAAATGAAAACTTATATTTGTAAAAGTAGGACAAAATTATTAATTATGGCATTGCAGATATGATAAAACAATACCTACAATAATCCAAGGCTGTTTCAAAAACCATAATATTTGTATTGTAATAAACTAGTTATATTACGCAAAAATTAGAAAAAAAAATCCATTTTTCATTGCATGAATTGCATTAAAGCTAATTACTTCTAAAAACTGATTTAACACTGTGATGCAAGTCAAATTATGTAAATTTTGGGTATTTTCCTTCTCATCTTAACACTAAAAAAATATTATGATAATTTCCGCGACAATTCCACAATTACCAACCCAAACAATCAAATAACTCCCTACCTGCGGCGTATAAACATTGAGATACAAACAATCCTCATCCCCTTCAATGAGCGTCGCCCTCCTGTAGATATCCCTCTGCGGGCATATTTTGTGCATATGGGTGGCCTCCTTGGTCCCATCCCAGGCATCTCCAGGAACCGGCGCCTGCCGAAAACCCGTTATCCTTGAGTAAATTCGCGACCACGTGCTCGAATTTCTGTGAAATCGTGTAACCTACCTTAAACCTCAATTCGCCGATTGGCGGCTTAGCGAAGGGAATGCCCTCAAAGGCGCTGAACGTCCTATTCGAGCGCGTCACTCGGTGCTTCCCCCTGAGTCGGCCCTGGGTGATCTCCACCTCGGGCGCACCCGCGACGATCGCCACCAACAACAACCACACGAAAAGCAGCATTTTGCTCTTCAGATGAGACAACCAAACTCTTAACACAACACACGCTTAAAGGTGAGCGTTATGGAGGTGGGGAATGTGTCGTAATTAAACAATTTGAATAAATGTGGTGTGGAGTTGCCCTGGCTCTAATGACGGCCTCGGGGATTTTTACGGTTCATTACGGTTGAGAAATAAGTAAATCAGGCGTTTTTAATTTTTTTTTTTGGTTCAATAACACAGTAATTGTGGGGTTTGAGACTGTAATTAACTATTATTGTGTCTGTGATTTAATGCAAATTTTACGGAGCAAATTTAGGGAATTACAAGTCATTAAAGTGCAACAAAAATTATTTAATTAGATAAGATATGACAGACAATTGAGATAACGATGACAATTTGAACATGCTTCTTATTTTTCTCAGAGCTAATTAAATTTGGGACAACCCCAATAATTTTTTTCTGCGAATAGTGCGTCTGCAAATTTACAATTTCGGAAAATTTTCATTGCTAATTAAATTTCTAGTAGCGCATTGAAAAATTTTAATTGCAAATCTCTGTATTGGTTCATTAAATCATCTGCGTTTCACATTTGATTAAATAGTAGTATTTTTAAGCAATTAAATTCTATTTTATTCCTTTTTATGCTAACAATTACAAATTAAGATGTTCTTTTATTTAAACTGTAATGACTTCATGTAATTGCAAAGTTTCTTAATGTGCAATTTAAAACATTAAGGCAATTTCATTAAAATAACTGTTTATTCTAAAATACATCGACACTGGTATGTTATTTGTAATTGCTCATTTGTTAATAACAGGTGGCAAGCGTTTTTAGTTGTAATATACACAATTATTTATTTCGGAATGAGTAATTATTTTGGGTGAATTTAATGTTTTATAAATATTTGTAATTTGTTCAGAAGGTGTTTCTTGGTATTTAGGACAAAAAAAAATTTCGCACAAGTGGAGTGGTTTAGGCTCCTGTTTGTCTTCTTCAGGGCTAATTCCTAATTTAAAACCAATTTACATTTACAAAAACTAATTTAACCAAGACAATATTTGTAATGCTTTTTTATCAACTATACATTTTGTTGTGTAATGTTTTAATTTTAATGTTTTTAATTCTTTTTGACCAAAGATTGGTAAATTTTTTAACATTTTTAACCTTTTGTATAACATTCCATTTTACATTGTTTTATTAGGCACTGAAGATGGAACTTTAGATCTTGAAATCGCTTTGCCAGTGTAATATTAAAATTTTAATTAAACTTGTAGGTTCGACATTGATTTTTATTACAATTAATTATTTGTATTGTGTTAACAAAAATATAGGATAACCTAATAAGAATAAAAAAATATACCTACCTAATTTCCAGTTGTTTTTGTTGTTAGTTATGCAAATATTAAATTTAAAATTTAGCCTCAGCAAAAAACTTTAGGCATCCTTATTTTGACTAGAATTTTTATTTTGAAAAATGTTGACCAGGCTTTGCTTAAAATTAAGGCAATTAATACGCGTAATAAGTGTTTTAGTAGATTCAATCAAACATTTTGTCTTACAAAAAAGCCTGTAGTTTGTGGTCCGAAAATTATTAGATACGTGAAGAAAAAATTTCAATGATATTTCTTTTCGGAGGTTACAAGACTATTAAAATAATAAGATTTGTAATAGTGTTTTTATATGTTCATATAGCCTTCAGTTTTGATTCGTCCTTATTATTGAACCAAATTTTTAGTTACTCGCATACTTATCTTTTGTGTATTTTTTTCTTTCCTTTTTTTGTTTTTGTGTTTTAAAGTGAATATTTTTGTATTTTATTTATTCTTCTACTCTCTTTTTTCTAGTACTACTTCTGCGCATTTTTATTTCTTTTTGTTTATGTTTTTATTTTTATCATTTTTCGTAGCTTCTTATTTATATAGTGTGTGGTTTGTTGTAGTTTTATTTATTTATTTTTTTTTCAAAATTTTATGTTCTCTATTTTTTTCTTAGTTTCTTAGTTTCATCTTTATTCTTTTCTTTCAATTATATTTTTTAGTAAACATTTTTTTTACACTATTCATTGGCTATTTGTTTTATTCTGCTATTTCTTTGGAATTTCGCTTTTTATGTTACATAATTATGTATTTTTTTAAAGTTTTCTTATGTTTTTTTTAAATATCTTGACAAATTTTTAATCTAAACTGCTCTGGTAAGTCAAATTTTCAAATTTAAATTTAAAAGTCAAAAAAAAAAAATAACAAAAGACAGAGTTCGTTACTTAAACAAAAAATTAAAATTAAATAGACAACCATAAAATTATAAATAAGGTTATTAGACAATATTATTCTCATTTATTTATTTATTATTATTTATTAAACTAAAACTTTTGTTGTATTAACTGTTACTAATTATAGAAATAAATATGATTAAAAAAATCTATCCTATATTAGAAGGCTACGACTTTGTTTCTTTATTCTATATAATTTACATTGATAAAAAGCATTTTACAGCCTTCTAGAAGATAAATAATAGTGCCATAATAAAAAAATGTTTTGTTTTGGTAAATTTAGAAAGTTATTTTTATAATACTTCTTTGGCTTTTTTGTGTATGAAAAAAGTTTATTATAAAGCAAACGAGAGAAATTAGTATTCTTTGGACGTTTCGCTCGTTACTATGAGCATCTTCAGACGAAAATTTATTAATTTAATATTTTTCTATATATGATAAATACAATAAGGTCACATAAACTAGAATACTAGATTAGACAAAAAAAAAATGTCATAATCAATATCAAAAAGTAAAATGAATGTTTCATCATTAATGACCACAAACAAACGATTTATATTTTGATTCAATATGCTAAAATCAAAAAAGTAAAATTAAATATTGCGTCATTTATTAAAATGCTCTAATAAATCGTTTGTTTGTAACAATTAATGATGCAACATTTCATTTTACTTTTTCATTTTGATTATTACATTTTTTGGTTGTCTAGTTTATGTGACCTTCTGTTCCTTGTGTTGACTTTATACCGGATGTAAAGGAAACTAGGCCCACTAGATTTTCAAAATTTTAGTATTTTATGATTTTATTAAATAATTTTATAAAAAATCAGAAAAGGAAGAAGAAGGGGTAAAACGTAAAACACAAGATAAAATTTTATAGTGTAAATTTTCAAATAAAAATATAAAAATTATAAAATATGAGTGCCAGCTAGTAGCGCTTACAAATATATTAATATTTTTCAGTTACATACTAACCATCTACATTAAACATTAATATTCCACCCAATCTATAACAAATCTGAATAGATCTAAAATAAAATAAGTTTCTGAAACAGAAAAATTAATAAAATTTAAAACAAAAGATGTTACAAAACCTGAAACAAAAAACCTAAAACAGAAAAATTAATAAAACCTAAAAAAGAAACATTATTAAAAACAGAAATCTAATAATTATTGTTAATTCCTGAAACAGCAAAAGATAAATTTCAGAAAAAAATTTCAGGGCGTTAAATGTAACTTTAATTTTTAAGCCAAAAATGTAACAATCAAAACAGAGATCAACAATTTAAAAAAAAAGTAGTTTTATTTACTCGTAGAAAGAAAGTCCTAACTAAGAACCAACCTTTTTGGCTTCTCCTTCTGCCACAACTGCTGGGTAGCGAATCCCCTCCTTCTGCTTCTTTCGAACTTACCTTTAATCCGGATATCCAGCGATGTCCTTGAAACCTACCCCCAAACCCCAATAAAACGAAAGGAATTTACTTTAAAACGTTTATTATTTTTTTAAAGGGGTACGGAACGGGACTGTAAATAAAACACAAGTTTATTGCCAAACCAATTTCAAATAATAATATATCTTCCGCCAGTAGACAGTGTGTTTACGTCATCATTTAAAATATCGTATTGCGAATATTCTGATATAACTAAAGTTTTTTCAAGTTTTTTTGTTAATTTCAAGTTAAAATCTTTGAATATCCAAAAATATTGTTAATTTTTTTATACAAATGCTGTCGATATTTAGTTTTATGTGATGTACTACAAGGTGTCTGTAAGTGATTGAATCTGTTGGTAATTTTGTAATTTCTTGAATTTTTTCTGACACAGAAAAAGTCAAATGGGACAAATCTGTTAACTGTAGGACTCAACCATTGACAGACACATTAATAAATAATAAAATCCGAAAATTCTTGATCTTTGTTGGCACTTATTTTTAAACTTTTAAAAAACATTAAATTCGTAAATTAAAAAAAAAAATAATAAGACTGACCTTGAGAGTATAAAACCAGGTGTTGTTGCTGCACACTCTGGAATTTGTTGTGATTTTAAATAAGAGCATCTGAAAATAAAATTAATAATAGAAATTAAATAATTAATTAAAGTTTAACAAATGCAATACACACTTTATCAATAAAATTTATAAACAATAAAAATGTGTGTTATTGCGGGCAAAACAATAATTTGTTAATTCGAGTTTTATCCCTCAATAAGACACGTGTTCATCAGTTCCAAATTCCACCCCCTGAATGCGAATAGCTTCTTAATTGTCAACTAAGCTGAAACAAAAGCCAAATATTTGCAACAATCTGTGAAAATGAAGTATAGCTTGCAGATTAAACAAGAGATAAACAATTTTTATAATAAAATAACATTACAATAATTATAGATAAATATTTGGCATCATCTTCTGCCACAACTGTTGGGTGGCGAATCCCCTCCTTCTGCTTCTTTCGAACCTACCTTTAATCCTGATTTCCAGCGATGTCCTTGGCCCTCCCACCTACCCCAATAAAACGAAAGGAATATTTTTTATATGTTTATTTATTTTTTTAAGGGCGCGGAAAGGGATTACAAATAAAAAACAAGTAAATTTATTGGTGTAGAAATAATAATGATAAAATTGTGTATCTCTCGAGTCAAATTTTGTAAAGTAAAAATGGAATGTTTGGATATAAGTTTAAAATTGTAAAAATAATATACCTAATTAAAACCGATTAAAATTCCGTTTTATAAATTATAAATGTACTTATCTTATTTTTAAAGTGGTTGTGGCTGTTGTTGCTCCTCTCCTCTTCTTAAGCTGGTCAAACACTGACTGAAACAAATCGAAATCAATAAGTAAATTTGTAAAATAATAGTAAAAAAAATACACAAAAATACAAAAAGTGTCCCAAGTTATATTAAAATAACACCAGCAACTCCTTGTATTTAATAAAAAAAAATGTGTAACAATTGATAAAAAAATTGTCCCTCTTAAGCTGCCAAACCGAAAAAACCAAAGATAAAAATATAACAATTGAAAAGTAGAGATAAACAATTTTTTATAACAAAATTACAATAATTGTAAATAAACTTTTGGCATCATCTTCTGCCACAACTGTTGGGTGGCGATTCCCCTCCTTCTGCTTCTTTCGAACCCACCTTTAATCCGGATTTCCAGCGATGTCTTTGACCCTCCCACCTACCCCAATAAAACGAAAGGAATATTTTTTATACGTTTATTTATTTTTTAAAAGGGGGCGGAAAGGGACTACAAATAAAAAACAAGTAAGTTTATTGATATAAAAATAATGCTGGTAAAATTGTTTATCTCTGAGTAAAATTTTGTAATGTAAAAATGGAATGTTTGGAAATAAGATTAAAAATGTAAAAACAATATAATTAAAACCGATTAAAACTCCGTTATATAAATTATAAAAATACTTATCTTATTTTTAAAGTGGTTGTAGCTATTGTTGCTCCTCTCCTCTTCATAAGCTGGTCAAATAGTGACTGAAACAAGTCGAAATCAATAAGTAAATTTGCAAAATAATAGTAAAAAAGATACACAAAAATACAAAAAGTGTCCCAAAAAAAATGTATAAAAATTGGTAAATTGTCCCTCCTAAGCTGCCAAACTATAAAACCAAAAACGAAAATATAACAATTAAAAAGTAGAGATAAACAATTTTTTATAACAAAATTACAATTATTCTAAATAAACATTTGGCATCATCTTCTGCCACAAATGTTGGGTGGCGATTCCCCTCCTTCTGCTTCTTTCGGACCTACCTTTAGTCCAGATTTCCAGCGATGTCCATGGACCTTTCCCTCTACCCCAATAAAACGAAAGAAATATTTTTTAAACGATTATTTATTTTTTTAAAGGAAGCGGAAAGGGAGTACAAATAAAAAACATATAACTTTATTGATGTAAAAATAATGATGGTAAAATTGTTTATCTTTGAGTAAAATTTTGTAATGTAAAAATAAAATGTTTGCAATTTTTTTTTTTTTTAAATACATATCAAAATAATATTATCAAAATCGATTAAAATTCTGTTTTATAGAAAATAAAAGTACTTATCTTATTTAAAAGGGCTCTGGCTGTTGTTGATCCTCTTCTCAAGCTGGTTTAATAGTAATAATAACACTGACTGAAACAAAAAAAAAGATAAAGACAATTGTAAAATAGAAAAAAACACACAAAAAGTGTTCTCTTATATGACGATAACATCAATCCAACTTTGTCCTTGACAAAGAAAAAGTGAAAGTTAATTTATAAATGAATCATCTTATTATGTAAATTATTATTTGAAATAATAAATTATTATTTATTAATTATTACCTCAAATCTGAGCTACAGGGATGTGCAAAATTGCGAATAATCGATTCGAATCAATTGACTTATCGTTTTATTTGAAGTAGAGATTAACAAAGAGCGAATTATGTTAATTAATTACACTAATTTGGAATAAATATATAAGTTTATTTCATTAAATTATACAGAAATAATTTTCGATTAATCGATAATTGTACAAAATCGATAATTTCGACGAATCAAAAATCGATTCGTCCGAACCAAAATGCATTTTATTCGTTCTCAGATTTGTTTAAACTTAAAATAAACTTACTTTTAACACATATTTTCCCAGAAACACTGCACCAATTTTACTTCCGAAACCGCGAAGATTTAATTTATTTAAATAAATTAGATTAATTTGTAATCGCACACATCTTTATCATACGATTTTCCGATAACTACTGAACAAAGGGAGGTGTGAGGTGAAGAAGCGCCTGCCTGAATCATGCAACCACCAAAAAAAAAACGAGAGGAAAAAGTGTTTATCTATAGAAAACTTTGTCATTGAATCTAAAACCAATTTTTTTCAAATACAACCAACAACGACTTAAAACTTTATTTACTCCGAATTTACTTGATCTTCATGCCTTTTTTTAAATGTAACTCATTACTAATTAATTAGCAATTACAGGATATTTTTTAAATATACCGGGTGGATGGAGTTTCACTCGCACCCCAAAAACAGCCATTTCTAATTAAGCAAAAATTCTCGAAAAAATTGTAGGTGATATTTTCAAATAGAAGATTTTCTCCAAATTTCAAATTGTGTATTTTGATATAATGCATCAAAGTGGCTAATTAAATTTTTGCGCAAATGTGTTGTTTGTTTTTAATTAACATTTGAAAGCATATTGAAGCTCTTACTTTCTTATAATTTATGAGAGTATCGTAAATTATATTCAATAAGGACCCCATCAGAGTGGTGGTTTCTTGAAGTTTATAATATTCGTCATAAAAATGGCACACGAATATTGTGGAGACTTGAAAGCGAAGTTAAAAAATTGTAAGTCTTAGAAATTTAGCATATTGGAAAATATTCTTTGGTATTTAGTAGTAGTATTCAGTAATTTTATTCACTTTAAGAAATTGATAGTCTTTGACTTGTTCCTTATTTTCGCTTGTAACTTACCCATCGGCTCACCTGGTATATAACAATTTAAAAAAAACATCCAGTACAAACATAACTTTATTAGCAATAAACTCATGATAACACAATAATAAAGAGCTAAAACTACGATACAAGACAGGTTTCTGAGTCATTTTCCAGATCACTCAACTGCCCCCTTTTTAGCACCGTATTGACCACAGCCCTTGCTAAATACCCCGTCGATTGTATATACGGCACCTCCATTAATTTCTTAACTCCATCAGTTTCCAAGCCATGATCCTGTAACACATCCTGAATTCATTCAATTTCAAATTTCTCTCAAATAGCCACACTCCTACCTTCACATACATATCAGCCGCATCTTTAATCAGCTGTTCCAAATCTAACGTTTGACTGAAAACCAACTCGGGATTCCTCCCCAAAATCGTCGAAACAATACTCAACAATTCCACCACCAATTGTCTATATTCTGGCCGTTGAATACAATTCAACATTTCCTCAACCAAAAGCGAAAACGTCAATTCGCATTTAGCTAAATTCGACATTGTAGGCTGTTGGGGCAAAATCGTTCCACCAACTTTAATCCCCTGAGGAGTGCGAGTCATGACATCCCAAACTTGATGGTAGAAAAAACGTGGAACCCGACATAAACAACCCTCCAAACGGCGTTTCTCAAACGGAGTTAATCTAGAATGAACCAATCGTAAAAAAATAACAACAAACGAAACACCCACTTTTCCCTAACACCCCATTCTTTAATCGATAAGACTTTGTGTAACAACTTCCGGACTTGATAAGGACTGTGATCTTCAAGTTTTTTCTTATCACCAAATATCTCTAAATAACATTTGATAGCTTCCAAAACCCAGCCAACTCGAATTTTTAAAATGCCTTTAAAGAGCTCGGGATTGGTTGCAATTAAGCGGCCACAATATAAAATTACTTCTTGTTGCAAAACTGCCTGTATGACGTCATAAGGCTGGATTGTGTTGTAAACCACATGTTGGATTTCAGCTGGTGTCATTGGTTTATCAAAAACTGTCTCTTTTTGACCAATCACGCCAACAGTTAACTAAAATAACACAAAAAATATAAAAAAAATTTTCTTTAACATTTTACTTGTTTTCCATGAACCAAAACAGCAGTTATAAACGGACTAATAGAGTCAACGTTATGAGATAATAAAGAACTCGTGTATCTCACAGCTGCCCAATGTCTCAAACATCCAGCTTGGTGGTACATACTATGTAGGTGCTCCTCTACACTATTTTTAAAAACTTTAAACTGTCCCCCTTCTCTTTTTAGCAAAATCCCAAAAAGTTGACATTTGCCATATAAACTATCTGATTGTTTAATTGCTTCAACTATTTCATGAGTTGAATTTTTTTTGTAATGCTAAAAAACCCAGTGAAACAACAAAATAACAGATACAAAAATTACCGAAAAGTCTTTAAGCTCGTCGTGGTAATTAAGTACCCGAGGAACATCTGTCAAGCTTTGGTACCCGATATAGTCATGTTGCAGTTGTTTAAATTGGGCAAAAGTGTCATTTGGCAAGTCAATTACATTCATGAAATCCAAATGTTCTACAAAAAGTAGTTGAACCAATCACTTTGCAGTATAATATCACGTAAACAGAAAGGGACCAATCGCTATCCACAATATTGTCACGTGAACAGAAAAGAACCAATCGCTGTACTCTTTAATGTCATGTGATTTGTTTTAAGCAACTTACCAACACAGGAACTTGAAATTAGGTTTTGTAGCCTCCCCACTCTGACTTTAACCCCATCACAGTACCCCTTTTTGAGCATTGCAAGTAAATCCAGCATTTTTTTAAATTGTGGATCTCGCATATGTTCCTCGCGGATTAAAAGACAAACAGTTGGCCGCCCTGATAACCTCCAATACTTTCCAACAAATTGCAATTCAGTTTTAATATCATCAATTAACAATTCCATATCTCTGTACAAGTAAAAATCAGAAACTTCAAAAATGAGAGGATAACAAAGAACAGTCGCTCCGCATACTCTGTAAACCTAGTTTGGGTTAAAACCGTTTCGGTTATAACTGGCTGTAACATACTTTACTCGTGCCTAAACTCCCGATTGGTCTAACTGGCCGTCCTTGAAGTTTTAGCTTATGATTAATTCCTAAATTTTCATAAACTTTAACTAATTGAGTGGAAGACCAAATTTGGACCGGTTCAACTTCATGCGGTGTTTGTGTTTGAATGCCGTAAGTTGCCATCATGGCTTGTAACCGCATAGATTCGGCGATTAGAACAATTTGGACGACAAGATCAGTCGCAGTACCCTAAAGAAACCCAAATTGTTTTAAAAAGTAATGGCTGTTCATTAAAAAAATGACCCTTAAAATGGTAAGATTTTGAAAAGCAATTAATTTCTATGTTTTGGATCAAGTTATACATCTGTGGATATAACGGACGTCAATTAATTTTGGAACGTCCAACATTATGTCTGTAAGTAAATTTCTGTGATCGTTGTGACGCATCATCGCGTTTTCCAGGTAACGCCACGTGGTGCCGCCATTTTGTTCAGACCGCTTGCAGAATGAAATTTCTTTCGAAAATAAATCTCATAAAAAGACGCCAATTTCGACAGGACTAGTATCGATTAGTTTTTTAACATCGATATTCCAAAAATTTTCTGAAAATTTAGAAGAAACAGCAATAAAGTGTGAATCAAAAAAAAAACTAAATTTTTCTAGTTTTCACCAATCGATTTGTTAGACCTTCTATCCCGTTATACCAAATTTAGAATCCATTACTTCGATTGGTTTTTTTTAATCATCAATATTACAAAAATTTTCCCAAAATTTAAATGAATCTGTAAATAAATCGGGAACCAAAAAAGCTAGAAGTTTCTAGTCTTTACCAATTGATTTGCCAAGTTTTTTTTACCTCCTATACATAATTTAGAATCCATTCCTTCAATTATTTTTTTTAATCATCAATATTAGAAAAATTTTCCCAAAATTTGAAATAATCGGTAAATAAATGGGGAACCTAAAGAGCTAGAAGTTTCTAGTCTTTATCAATTGATTTGCTAAGATTTTTTAACCCCTATACATAATTTAGAATTTATTCCATCGATTATTTTTTTTAATCCTCAATATTTTAAACGTTCTCCGAAAATTCCAAAATTTTCCCAAAATTTGGAAGAATAGATAAATAAATCAAAACCCAAAAGAGCTAGAAGTATATAGTTTTCACCAATTAATTTGTTAGCCCTTTTTACGCCTTTCTACATAACTTAGAATCTCTTCGATCAATTTTTTTTTTAATTATCAATGTTTCAAAGATTTTCCGAAAATTCTAAAAATTTGGAAGCATAGGTAAATAAATCGGGAACCAAAAGAGCTATAGGTTTATAGCTTTCACCAATCAATTTGTTAGACCCTTTTACACCCCTATACCTAATTTAGAATCCATTTCATCTGTTAACGTTTTTTCAATCCTCAAATATCCGAAAATTTAGAAAAATCAGTAAATAAATCTGAAACCAAAATAGCTGAAAATTTCCGGTTTTTACCAATTGATGTGTTAGGCTTTTTACCCCTTATACATAATTTATTAAAATATAATTTTTAAAATCTATTCCATCGATTAATTCTTTTTGGTTCTCAATATTTCAAACATTTTTTTAAAATTCCAAAATTTTCTAAAAATTTGGACCAATTGGTAGTTAATCAGAAACCAAAAGAGCTAGAAATTTATAGTTTTCACCACTCAATTTGTTAGGCCTATTTCGCCCTTATACACATATTAGAATCAATTCCATCGATTTTTTTTAATTCTTCATATTTCAAACATTTTGGAAATTTTTTTAAATTAAATAAACCGAAAACCAAAAAGGCTAGAGGTTTATAATTTCCACAAATTAATTTCATATGCCTTTTACACCCGTACACATAATTTAGAATCCATTCCATCGAGTAATATTTTTAATCCTCAATATTTCAAGCATTTTCTGAAAATTTTAGAAAAATCGGGAACCAAAAGAACTAAAAATTTATAGTTTCCACCAATCAATTTGTTAGGCCCATTTATACCCCTGTACCTAATTTAAAATTCGTTTCATCTTCAAATATCCGAAAATTTTCCAAAAATTTTGAAAAATCAGTAAATAAATCTGAAACCAAAATAGCTGAAAATTTCCGGTTTTTACCAATTGATGTGCTAAGCATTTTCCCCCCTATACATAGTTTAGAATCCATTCCATCGATTAATTTTTTTTAAATCTCAATATTTTACACATTTTCTGAAAATTCCAAAAATTTTCCGAAAATTTGGAAGAATCGGTAAATAAATTTGGGAACAAAAGAGCTAGAAATTTCTAGTCTTCATCAATATAATTGTTAAGTCTTTTTATCACCCTATACCCAATTTAGAATCCATTCCGGTCATCAATTTTTTTTTATCCTCAGTAATTCAATGTTTTTCCAAAAATTTTAAAGAATCAATAAATAAATCGGGAACCAAAAGAACTGGAGGTTTCTAGTCTTCACCAATCGATTTGTTAGGCCTTTTTACGCCTCTAAACACAATTTATACTCCATTCTATCAATTAATTTTTTTATACAGAAAAATCCAAGTAAATTTTTGTTGATTACGTGCTTTAAGATAAAATAGAAATGTTTGCGAAATTGACTAACGTTTCATTTTGGATTGTGTAAATAGATAAAGTTATTAAAGACATACAAATTATTTATATATTCTTATATTAATGTAGATTCTGAAGAAGGCGCATAAGCCGAAACCGGAAACTCACAATAAAAAAAATTACAACTGGGTCAGCGTTTCTCTATCAACAATCAAATACAAATTATTTATTTCTCGATTTCAAATTTACCATTCTAGAGATCATTTTTAATGAACAATAATTATAAAAATAAAGTTACATGCAGACATACATGGCGGATAGGAAAAATGTAACGAATGTAAGTATCGAAATTTGGGTATTATTTGAACGAAAAAAAAAAAAAGACCTTAAATTACTTACAACGGAGGGTTTCGCCTGGAAAAACAACAAAAAATCAGTGTGATAATGTTAATGAGTGTATGTGTGAGATAGAAAAGTTTACTTACAACAGAGAATTTTGCCTGAAAGCAAATTATGTAATTATTACCCCATGCTTGGCAATGGCTTAAAAAATAAATAAACCGAAACAGAAATACCTGAAAAGCTGAATAGCGACCACCTTTTCTTGGCCGGTTGTAAGATGGAAGATACCGTCTGATAGGGTCTAATTCATTGATATGTAAAAGACCAGCAGTTAATAATTGAGCTAAAATAAACATTGCTTGATTCCAAAGAAATAAACCGCCTTCATTTGAAGCAGTCCGAGAAGTACTATTCGGG
The DNA here is from genome assembly GCA_029207805.1 of Tribolium confusum. Classification (NCBI taxonomy): domain Eukaryota; kingdom Metazoa; phylum Arthropoda; class Insecta; order Coleoptera; family Tenebrionidae; genus Tribolium; species Tribolium confusum. Next base: position 9,483,560 of record JALGAY010000004.1, read on the forward strand.
CATGCTCGTTCTTTATCGAGATTTTCATTCGGCACGTAGTAATATTGGGGAATTACCGGGTCTACAAAAAATGAAGTTGACAAAACTGCGGTTTTGAAAATAAATTCATTACCGCCGTTTTGATCTAAGTAAATTCGTTGTTTTAACAGATCTTGATACTCGGAAATTTGATCAGGGAGTGATTTAAAGACGCCATCTATTATCATAAAAATATAGAAGAGCGGCCATTCGCATTCGATATTTTCAAAGTGTTTGATTTCGCCTTTTTCGTAATAACGGCGTTTTTTATCCTCAACGCAGGTTTTATAACCGTCTCGAATAAATCGTTTAAAGCCGTAATTGCCTTTTAATCTACAGATAATATTGTTTTTTGCCTCATTGTATAATATATCTTCGTGGGTCGAAAATGCCGGAAATGAAATTGTCGGCAAGAGAGCTGAATCGACTTCCTAAAAGCCGTTTTCAAAAATAAATGTTTTTTAAGATTAGTGGCTGTTGTTACACCCATCTGCTGATTTCGATTAACGGTAGGATTTTAGTGTTTATTTAAAAAAGAATAAGAAGCAACATATAGGTAAATAAACAAAAAATAAAAAGAAATTGATAATTAAAGCACATTAACTGAAGCCAACGTTTCGACCAGCTTTAATTTTGAACCTTCATCAGAGACCATTATAAAGCAAGAGTTGCGTAAAAAGGAGTCAAGTCCCATTTCAAGTTTTAATTTCATTTTTAAATAAAAACATAACAAACCTTGATGAAAAACGAAAACTAAAATTGTCCGAAACGTTGGCTCTAATTAATTTGTTTTAATTATAAAGTGCTATTCCACATTCACATTCTCATTATTATACAACTAATTATTTTTTTATGTATTAAAAATGATGAAAGAAATGATACAGAGCAATGTTTAAAGCCAGACGTAGAGGGCTTTTAAATTTACGGGAGCCACTGGTAACGATTATACCCGTTTTATATACAACGTTTTATTTTATTTTGCATTCTTTGATTCTTTAAATCAAAAGATAATTCAAAAATTCCGATCAATTTTGCGAAAACTGCAAAAACTATCTAATCAGATTTGCTACTTAATTTAAAAATTTTAGTTTTTGTTAGGTATGCATCGTATAACCTGTGTCTTGTTCGGTTGTGACTTCATCTCGGGTTTAGCACCCGAGAAAGAAAGCAATAAACATTATACAGGGTAATTTTTTGAAAATAGTCCACCCCAATTATCTCAGTAAAAATTTTCGTTAAAAAAAAGAGACAGGTTCATTTTTATTGCCAGATTTACATTTTCGTGGTAAAATCACGATGACCTTACCTCCCCCCTTGAGTACAGAGCAGAGCACCCCTAGAATTTAAATAGAGAAAGTAGGTCGAGTAATACCTCCTTTTGAAGGTCTTTAAACACTTTTTCGACTGATCAAATTTTATTTTAGTTTTCTTTACACAATTTTTTATAAAACAAAAAAATAAAAAATAGCCATAGTTTTAATAAGTTCAACAGTGACATAGGAAAGATGTTATACAATTTTGATATTGAAGATTTATTATTGATTTTTTTTAAAGGGAAAGGAGTCGTGTCAGACCACTGAACCTCCTACAATTTTGGTCAGGTCAGGTCAGGTCAATTTTGTCAACAATTTGAGTTTTCTCCCCCTAATATCCTAAAATATAAGTCAATTTTTTTTATTTGTTTTATGTAAATTCATAATTATTAAAATAAAAACGCGTTCAATGTTTGACTTGTTTTGACATATTTCTTTTCAAGACTCTTTTGGAGAGTTTAAAAAATAAATTCCAGGGGTGGCTTTGAAACATTTGGGCTAAAATCATATATAAATAAAATTGGTACATTCTGTATATAAACTGAGATTTGCAATAGAGATAAAATTGGGACATCCTATATATAAACTGAGACTTTAAAAAATGTAAATAGTTTTTTGTGATTGCGTAAAATGTTGACAAGAGATTTTTGACCTCGCCTTTCAATTGGTAATAACGTTGCTGTTTAAACAATGTTTAGTCTCATTTGTTTAAATAAAATTAATTATTGCCTTTTCGGTGCTATTTTCGTGATTAGATATAAATTGAAAACAAAACTCGAAACATCTTGTTTATGTACCTAAATATATTTAAATACATTTTTAATCTATTATTTGAACTAATTGCTTACATAATACGATGATTCAGTACTTAAAGACACAAAGGCGCTTCGACATTCGGTGATATAATAGACATTTTTTGTTGTCTTTTGTAAATTTATCAATATTTTTCTTTGTTTGAAATCAGTTGTGTGACAGCTCTCGAACAGGACGCATCGCATCGGCTCAAAGCTGCGTACTTTTATTTATTATTAATTATTAAACGAAATACAGAACAATACAGGACACATCGCTGGAAATCTGGATTAAAAGTAAGTCCGAAAGAAGCAGAGGGGACTCGCCACATAAGGCAGAAGAAGAAGCACCAATTTCAGGATTAAAGGTAGGTTCAAAAGAAGCAGAAGGAGGGGATTCGCCACCCAACAGTTGTGGCAGAAGAAGATGCTTTAATTAGTAAGTGCCATTTCACATCAATTTTTTTTTAATTCATCTTTTATGTTGGTATAGTGTATTTCTAGATTAAAAGAAACGACGCGTGTCAACCATTTCCGACTATTCAACAACTCCTTTAAAATTTATCTGTTAAAAATGCGTGTCGATTTATGTGTTTTAACGGCTGTTCTAACTCAAAAAAACTTAACACCTCAATATTTATTTATATTAAGTAGTATTTACAAATTTTAAACTCTCAATTAGAGATGGGAATTATCGTTCTTTTGAATGAACTAGTTCGTCAAAAAGAATCGTTCGTTTTTATAGTTCGTTCGCGAACTAATAAATCGAAATGTATCTTTGCGACCGAGTGAGATCGATTCGTTCGCGACCGAGTGATACGTTCACTCGGTCGCGAACGAACTAGTTCATTTATAGTTCGCGAACTAGTTCAAGTAGTTCTTATAAAAGAACCGTTCTTTTTATTAGTTCGTTCGCGAACTACCCATCTCTACTCTCAGTCAGTATTTTTTTTCTTTTTGGTATTACAATGTTGGCAGAAACGGTAATCACGATTCAACGTATCCAAGAATTTCTCTTACATGATTTCACCCCACATTTTATAAAGCCACTTTTGGAATTTATTTTTAAAGCACAGTAAAATTTTAAATTTTTCCGCGTTTCTATTTTAATAATTATTAGTTTACATAAAACAATGGAAAAAAAAATAGTTTTGACTACATTCTTAAATAGACTTCGAAGTGCTCTTTATGCTACCTTGAATAGTAATTTAAGTATCGTTCGCTAAATAAGTGAAAAAAAATTCTCAAAATTTATTTCCATAATAATCATCAGGAACGTCCTGAAGCTGATGTGTCAGGTGGGTTACATAAAAGTCTGAAAACGCCCCATGGTTATTTAAAAAAAAAACGGTTAAAAATATGTTAAAAGTAATAAGTATGCAGAAAAATCGAGCAGGCGGTGTACCAACAGAATGAAACTGTTACAATTACTTTTGAGCTTGATTCGCGAGGCAGCAAAGTTTCAAAAATACTTCTATTACGGTTATGAGCATCAATATCTACATAAACCACACTCCAGGAAGCCCCTTTTTCGCCAAATAAATTACAGCCGTTAATAGCTTCCAAAGCCGATTTTGCCAACCCAATCGAACTTGCATGAATTTCAGGTGTACCATCATTATATTTACTCCCACGTTCCCACATACCAAAATCAGGTGTTCGGTAGGCCCTCTCGACATAATACACCAAATTTTGAACAAAAGCAACCTCGTCCTGTTAATTTTTACAATAAGAAAACATCTCAAAAAAAAAAGAATTTTTGTATACGCCTGGTGTTATTTCCGAGCAAACCTCGTATACAAAAATTCTCAGAAAACCGCATTTACTTGTGTGTAAATAATTTGAAGCCCTGATGCAATCATTTGGACAAGAAACAATAAATAAATAGAAACCACATCAATCTGTAAGTGACTGTACTCGTCATCAGTGTACACTTCATTACCGGTCGTTAAATGAAACTTTACGTGAAGTGCGTGAATATTACACTGATTTTTCTTAAAAAGCTCGATTCTGGAAGCTTGTTTAATCCAGCATTCGAGAATTCCGCGCATACACTTCACTGTTGATTGCCCCAATTCGTAAGATTTGCCTCTATCGTCGTCAATTCGACGGTAGGCTTGATACAGCCCCCATACCGCCGCCGCGCAATACACACTTTCACGGACGCTTCCGATTTTAGTGTCGCTGGAAAGCACGGGGAAGAGACCAGTGATGGGGCTCTGGTAGAGCAAAAGCTGGCGTTTAACTGGAAAATACGAGTGAAATCTAGGGTTTAAAGAGGCGGGTTGGGGTACCCGTGCCGTAGTAAATGTCGAGCTGGCGGACGGTGTCTTCGTAGTTGGAGACTTTAAGGAATTGCTCGAGATTTACGTTGTCGTCGAGGAGGCTGCCTTGGCGGGACTGGTGGCTAAAAATAGATTTTTAATTTTTTTAAAAAAAGAGAAACTGATTATTTACCCTTTTTCGCCTGTCATGTTGTAGAAAGGTGCTATTTTTACATTACGGTAATTAAAAGTTAGATAACAATGTCACAACAAGGGCATATGTAAAAGTGGGGTTATGTTTTGTTTGAAATGTCAAAACATGGTCAAACCGTCAAACTATTGAAGTATAAGAAAGTGAGTTATAATTGTGAATTACTAAAAAAATGTCTAAAATTTCATTTTATACAAAATTTGAATTTAAACAATTTGCCAAAAACACAAAATTATTACTAAAATTTTAATCTTGGATCTCTATATTTTTAAAACATAGATTACAATAACGCTCTATTTACTTTTATGTTAATAGATAAAATTTTCTAAAACATAACGAGTGTATAATAAAAAAGTGAACCTGCAGCAGTGGAAAATTCACTTTTGTACAGTATTTTAATAGTGTTAAGACACTAACTTTTACCAGTATATCTGTGTTTAATACAGAAAATAACTTGGTAAGTCGTATTTTTCTATTTCTCAGAGCGCAATTTGTTTACAAAACCGGGTTTTAAAAATAACTTTTTTAGTTGATAAATACAACTTATATTAGGATGTCTAATTTTCAAAAATAGTGACAGATTTTGTAATTAAATTAAGGATCATTGAACGAAATCTTTTACAATATAAAAATAACTATTATAAACTATAAAAATTAAACCAATTAAGGTGTGTTTTTTACCGGAAAGGAACCGTAAGCGTTGGAAATTTTAAAATACTCATTTATGATTGGTAAGTTTTTGAAATCACAGCGGGGGTTAGACACAAGAAAAATGAATAAAACGTTCTTAAAATAAAAATGGTGTTTATTTAAACGTACAGAATATATTCAATTAATTTAACTACATCATCACCTATTATATACAAAATTTCCACAGTAAAATGTTTGTCAAATATACAAAAAATCGCGAATCTTGATTTGCAACACAGTAACTGAACAGAGTTTGAGCAAAAACATGTACGATAAAATATAGCAAATATACAAAAAATTGAACAAATATATCTAATTTAAAAAATCAACGGCTTAAATTTAGAAATTGTAATAAATTAGAAAATAAATAAATATCAGTTAGCAGCATCACCAACACTTGTTAATTCCGAACTTTGAACTTGCAAAATCACTCTTTCACTATCATCAGTCACGACTTCAGCATTTGAAAATTGTTCCTCGATGTCTTTTGTACTGTCACTTTTAACCTCCGTCTGTTCCACAAACTCTTCACCTTCATCTACAACCTCAGTTACGACCAAACCTTCCCTAAAGAAAAGGCTTACCCAAAATAAGAAAATCCTCTTTGTCCCCAACCACTTCCTCCACCACCTGTTCTTGGGGGGCCTCTTCCGGTACGTGATTGTTCGGGATTCGAAACTCCTCAATTTGAGTATCAAAATCGTCAGTTGTCACCCCTGATGCTTTCAAAATATCCCCCAAAACCGACGATTTGCCGTTTTCCTTACTGGGACTAGGGGGCGTCTCTACTACTGGTTGGGGCGTCGAGGTTTTGGTAGTGACGGTATTTACAATAAACACAGGAGCCGACGAAGTTGTCGCGGTTTTCCCTAAGAATTTGCCCCCGATTGGCAACACTTTGATTCCTCCCTTAGAATTAAACAACGAAAGTGGGATAACTTTTTTCGTCGTTGGGTTTGTTTTGACAGTAACGACTTTATGTTTGAAAGCATTGATATTATTGGGAGTTGTGATAGTTTGAGGGGTGGTTGTTGTATTCACAATTTTGAATTTTTCTAAATTTTTCATTGAGATATTTTTGACGAGGGGTATGGATAAAGTCTTTTGAAGGATACTGTTGGTATGAAGTGATTGAGCGTTTGAAACGACGATTAGTTTTTGACCTAGGGGGGGACCCGATTTTGTAATAGGTTTTTTAGGACAAAGTTTTTGTCCATCACTTGTACCAGGTGTTGTGATTTGTTTAAATGTCAAACTGGTGGTGGTTTTTGGTGAGGTGAGTATTTTAGAACGAGGGGCTTGATTTTCGTTTGAACAACTTGGCACCGGTGCTTCAGATTTTTGGACATTAAAATTATTAATCTCGTTTTGGATTTGCTCAATTGTTTCTTCACTACTAGAAGGCAATACTATATTTTGCAATAAGTTTATCTTGGGGCCATTTGATGACTGTACAATCGGGGTAAACGGAATTTTCTGTTGGGGTTTCATTTTCATTTGTTCTTTCAACATTCCTTTCGTTCTTTGCCTAAACAAGTAACTTATTTACGAAATTACAAAACTGTTTTACCAACCTGTATATTTGCTGCGTGCGGCATATTTTCGAGGGCCCCAGGAGATGCTGAGCAAGACTGCTATTTTCCGTACAGACTGGCAATTTTCTTTTCTTGTTGTCTTCACTTTTGGGGGTTTCTGGGACTCGGAAAGGGACGATTTTGCTGGTTTCAGGAAGATTTTGTACTGGGGGCTGCACTGGTGGTCTTTTTCGTTCGGTGTACATCGGATGTGGCAGTTGATTGTTGATTTGGTTGGCGGTTTCGGCCGCCTCGTCTGCAATTGCTGAGTAAGCGGTTTGTGGGGCCATTCTGGGTAATAAGGGCACGGATCTGCGTCCCTCTTGTGCCCAATCTTCAAGAGACTCAGTCAGACCTGTAACACTGCAACTTCTTGATTTACGTAAAAATGACTCTGAGGACTGTCGCCACTCACTGATATGCAATTGTGTTGAGCTTTTCGTCATTGACAGCTCTTCGGATTTCAGCTTTGTGGCGGTCAGTTGGGATGTTAAGGACTTGACTGGTGTCCTTAAGGAGTTTGCGTTTGTCAGAGTTAAGGGGGCCTTGAGCACGCAAAGCCGAAACTAGATGGGCATAAGCTTCCAGTTCTGGAAAAATCGAATAGATTGGAGCGACTAGTACGATTTACATAAATACCTAAATTTCTCAGACTTTGCATAGATTCTTCTTTTGTCATATCCAATAACACTGGCCACATTGTTGCTTGCTTAAACTAAAGTCATATTTAACAATACCTATTGGAAAATAGATGAAAAAAATCAATTTTTATTGAAATGACAGCGTCTTATTTTTTGAGGTTATGTTCACTTTTTGAGCTTTTTTCAACAAACTTGTAGACTAACTACCTGAAACTTATCACAATAATATCCACCAATTTGCAAACGACCACATTGTTGTCGTATATTTTTTTCAATTTCCCAAGTTTATTATATTTATTTTGGAATATTGTCTGTGAAAGTTTGACAACCTGATCAAACGAATGGCGCCAACTTGACATTTCAAATTTTTGCAACGTTGCCAAATTTAGAATACAAACATGTTGCCAACTACTGATTTTCAATATTAAAACACCAAACTCTTTCAATATTTTTATTTTCATGAAACTCAAGTTAAATTCAAACATAATTGACAATTAATTTACAGTTTTTATGTATTGCTGAAGGATATCATATTCTTATAATCCTCCTTTGTGCAAGTATTTCAAGACGTAATTAACTTACTTTTCTTGCATCAGCACCTTTTCATTTTCCTAGCAACGCAAAAAAAATCAAAAGCTTTGACTGGTTCTTCAAATTTACGATGTGTTACAATGACAATTACCAGTTAAAACTCACAATTTTACGTCACTGCTATGGAACGCCTGATACACAATAAAAGTATTTAATTTCGTGTTTTGTAAGTGCATCGTTTTGTATTTTACGTAATACTTATTAAATGTGTTAAAAACTTAAAACGCAAAAAGTTGGAATGACTTTGATTGGGTTTTTTGGAAGTTATATAATTGTAAAACAAGCAAAAGACATATCTTCTCGCTCTCTCTTAAAAAAAATGAAAAAAAAGTCATAATACTGTTAACCTGTGAAAAACTCATCAACTAAAAATAAAGGCAAGTGGTCTTAATAGGAACGAGAATATCGAGTATCACCCCTGACCCCTACACTAGGCACAATCCCCCCTAAACTTCTAAAATAAATAACAAAAAAAATATCACAGCGTAATAAATAAAACTCTTCTTTAACAGTCCTGTTTCTGTTGAGCTATAGTATGTTGTTTGATATACCTGGCATGCATTTGTCTCGCCTGATTCAAAACTCTTGTCACATCATGTTTCCTCACCATTTTATCAAAATGCATTGCCATTTCATTATAGTCCATCCCTTTGCTTATAATATGATCGCGATGTTGCAAAAGCACAGTTATACATAAGAACATAAGAAACGGATTACCCCCACCGAACTCCCCTGGCGGGGGTAACAGCGTCGGCCTGACCACTTCCGTCACTTCCTCACACGAATTCGTCATGGGGGCTCCATTCACCGGAAGCGAAACACGCGGAAGCTCCTCCTCGATTTTCACAACTTTTGTGGGCTTCACTGTGATGACTTTAATCGGAGTGACGGTTTTCGTAGCTGATGTTTCGTTGACTAAAGTGGGGGCTTCATTATCATACTCGAGATCTGCTTGCTCGTCGGGAGTCTGCATCGACGTGGGGCTGATCTTCGACAAAAGAGGGTTCTCCCAGACGAAGATGTCGTCGCTTTTCCGGTCTTGGCACTTGGTTTTTGGCACCTCTTCAACTCGCTCGGTTTTCACTTCACTGCTTCCCTCACTGGAAGGTGACTCTGACAGTCTTTCAATGTATTTATTACCAAACACTTTGCGGTCTAAATTCTCCAGTTCGAGGCGCAATTCGCGAGTTACGGAAGTTGTTAAAGGGAAATACTCCTGGGAGTCGTCAGGACTGTACTCATCGAATGTATCCTCGTTAGAAGTTGAGGAGTAGTGTCTTAAACTTGAGCTTTCCGAATCGTCAAAACTTGATTTAGTGAGAAGAATTTTTGGTTTGTCCACATCACCAACATCACTCCCTCCCATCCGAATTAATTTATCCGAAATTTTATTTTTGTTAACTGCCGCAAAATTTAAAAACTCATTTAAATTCTTAACCATTTTGCCCCTTGGTTTTGTTTCTTTTTCCTCTTTTATTGAATTATCCAGTCTTTCTAATGACGAAAACAATTTCGCTGCTGCTATTCGCTCTTTTAAATCCTTAAAATGCCCACTCTTTTTCGTCGTTTTAATCAGGTTTGTCATACTTGACGATAGGCTATTTCTCTTCGCATTCACTCCATTACATAAAATATACGAATCCGATTTAGCCTCAAGTGGTGACACCGATCTTGGCCGAAGTTCGTTTTTTGGTGATCTCGGTGAGACTTCGGCTGTTTTCGGTGATGTTTCGTTACTTTTCGATAACTTTTGTCGCGAGAGGGCAGCATCATCCAAACTTTGGTGTTTCATCTTAATATCTACAATATTATTACGTGATTTACTTATAGTTTCATCAAGACTATGATTTTGTCTTTTAACAGTTCCTGATTTTTTCGTCGTATAATTACTGAGTGAAATCGATGAGCTTTGACGACGCAAAGCACAAACTTTGGTGTATGCATTTTCGCGAGGCGTTTTTACAAGTGGGCTTATAGGGGGCGTTGCTGTAATCGGCTGGAATTGAATATCATACAGTTTCAGTTCTTTTTCAGGGGGATAAGTAGGGAGAGAGCTCCAGAGCACTTCCAACATTCGAAGAGAGTCCTCAAAAGCAAATTCGCGTTTCATTTCCAGAAGAAGCCATCGGTAGCAAAATAAAAGATCGTCAGCCTTAAAAAAATTTTTTTGGAGACTTTAGTTTTTGGCAATTGGTACTAACCTGGTGCAATTTTAAATAATTATAAAAATCTGGATCATAATACATTAGACCTTCAGCTAAATGAGTAAATTTTTGAGTCATTGCAATTCCATCAATCATAAAATTCGTACTGAGACGTTGCATTAGGGCACAAAAGCAGATATAAGCGTGAGCTTCGTCGTTCATTGTTACCAACAGAGGGGACGCTAAATCGCTCATTCCCTGACAGTAACTCACTTTTGGATGATTCAGGGCATATCTAAAATGTATGTAGTTATAATTAAACCAAAAATTATGTGAATTATTGCAATTTTTGTGATAAAACAATTAAATAAGAGTCATTTGTGTTGATAATTTTGTAATACAAGGTGACATTCATTCGTTATCAAACATTATTTTATCAAATAATTCATTGGTTAACTCAAATTTGCCACCAAAATCCTTGCTTTCTGATTGGTTAATTTGAAATAACCGGTCATTATTTTGACTCATGGTTGGTTAATTCAAAAAATACCGGTTGCTGATTGGCTGTGGTACTTACGTGGTGAGAATATTAAAAAGTGAAGCGATATTTTGATTATCGTCACTTCCGGCATAAAAAGGATGATGCCTGTCAGTCCTTAAAACATCTTTTCTGACCATTCCTGTTGTATAAGCTAATTCCCCAACAACAGGACCTTGGGCAATTGCTGCTTTCCAAGTTTCCCTCAATGTTACATATTCTGCAGCTTTTCTTTTAATATAATCCATTCTTTCCCTTCCTGTCATTCCCTCAGGATAAACATTCAATAAATGTTTCCAAACAACTTTCCTAAAATCCTTAATAAAGACAAAACCCTAAGTTTTTTGTTAATAAACCTTAAACTGGGATCAATTCCACCAAAATAAATAACATTTCTGAGCTCCTTCCCATAAATAATTTGTCCTACAGGATCTAGAAAGGTCCGAAATTCTGAATCTGATAAGGGTGGTCTTGGGGGTTGTAATGGGGCATTTCCATCGTCCCCCAAAAACGCCCTCTGTACTAAATTAAACGTTTTTCCCATTTGATTAAAAATTCCATGAAGACGAGGCGAAGGTTTAGCTTCTTGACACGTCGAAGTCCGGATCTGGGTTATAATAGGAAGGTTTTGTTTGAGCTCCCAGTCATCTGAGCACTCTTCAAACGGTTTCAAATCGACTCGAAGACACAAACAGGGCTCTGAACTGTTCCCCACTGACATATTATAGGCCCTAAAAAAACCCGTCATAAGAACGAACCTTGAAGGGGGCTGTCGTACTTCAAAAAAGCCGCATCCAAATCCCAGTCTGACAACAAAGGCATGTATGTTTCGTGTCCGCTGACATCGTACAACCGATAACAGATGGCAAAGTCCCCCTTGAGATCAAAAGCTTTGGCTAGAATGCTCTGCAAAACTTCGAATGAGGTGATTTGGGGGTCCACGCTGAATTTTCGAAGTTCAGGTGGCTGCGAGCCTTCGCATTTCTAAAACGACAGGTTGTAGGGGTTAAACAGGGGCGAAATGGGGCTTACCTTCACTTTGACACGGACAGCCTCGCGGCTGTAGCCGAAGACACCTGACATTGTCGGATTTGGGGGGCGCAAGTTAAGTACTTTCACAGGAACATCTTTGCCTAATCTTTCGTGTTACGAAAAGGCCATAAACAATCATTATAAATAAAAAGTTTGACATTTACCCGTGACATATGTGTGACATTTTGCGCAATGTCAGATTGCAGGGGCGGCAACCTAAGGGATGAAAAATTTGAAAATTGTTAAAAAACACTCAAGTTTTAAAATGCAAGGAAAATTATATAGGTAAAGGAAAAATGTAGCGATAACGGAACTTATCAACTTCCTTCAACGCTAATCTAAAATAAGTTGCGGTAGAATGTGAATAATTTATTTTTTAATGACTTACTGCATTATTTACGAGGGACTATCAACATTATTCTAGCGTTATTTCCTTTTTTCTGTAGATAAAAATGTCTGAAATTTTTTTATTTTGTGTAAGACACCTACCTACAAGTGTTACCGTACACATAATCACTGAAGTGAAAAAAAATTGAAGGAATGTTATTACGAAACTTAATGAACAATGCATGAAGAATCTAATTAAAACGCCTTCATTAGCAATAAACAGATTTCTCTTAATTTCTTTCTTTTTTTGGGAGGGAGCAACAGCATATTATAGAATTAAAGTAACGTGTGAGCAAAAAAATATCTAGCCTGATTAACAGTTGACAGCTACCAAAGACACAACGATTAAAAAATAAAAATGTAGTTTTTGTTGTAACAAATATATTTACATAAACATACAATATTTAAAGATGAATAACTGCTGCTGATTGGTAATATCCATTCTGAGCTGAAGTAAACCTGACTGATAAATGTATTTGTTCAAGTGCAGTTTTGCCAAAATAATAGTCTCTATATTTATCCAAAATATAACTAGCATCAAACGTTTCTCGTTTATTGTTTTCTGATTCCTGATTTTTGCGAAATAAGGAATTCATTAGTGTCACGTGCAATTTTACACTGTCGTACTGTTTTCTCACTAAACCTGATAAAAAAAACACAAAATATTTCTAAATTTCTGATTGATTTGCTTTACCATTCCTATAGAAAGTTTCTAAAATCTCATCTGCTGCTTCCTGAAGACAATTAATATCTTCTCTACTATCTAAACAGACTTTTCCATATAGTACATCAACTTCATGTGGATCATCATTCATAATTTCAACACCTTTCAGTACAATTTTCGGTTTATTCCCTGAAAATATTTTCTGAATGTTAATTTGGCACGAATTTAGCAACTGTTTAGCTTCTTCAATTTCTTTATCATCAAGAAGAGCCAAAGTGACTATAGTAAGATGAAATTTCTCGACTTTTTGAAAAATTGTTGGATCAATTCCTCGGGTTGAAGGTCCCTGAAGAATTTCGTCTTTGAATTTAAGAAAATTCTTCTTTATATTATCCGAATAAATTGGAATTGAAACAAAGTGAGATGCTGGCAATTTCTCGCGTCTTGATAGCAAAAGAAGTGCAAGTTGAGTCCTAGCTGATGCAACACTGCGCTCACTGTGCCCCGTTATTTTTACAACTGGTTCTTCATCAGGCCTCGGTACCTTAATAAGTGTATTTGTATTGTCTTGTAACTCTCTTAATTTGGAACCACGTGGACCGATAATGACTGAGTGTAACGCACTAAAAATACATAATTAATATCCGAAAATTGTAACTTAATTATTTACTTTGGGACGTAAAAAGAGGTAATAAATTTGCCTGACTTTGTGGGATTTATTTCGTAATTATCTTCCAGGTCACAACAATCCAACATTTCCGCTGAAAGCAGATAAAAGTACATAAAATTTGTTTAATCTCATAATTTTTACATACTGTCATTGTCGTCATAAGGGGCTAGTGTGGAGTACCCTGATGGTTCATTTTTTCTAGAATCGTCATCAGTTGACAACATCCAATAAAATTTATCACGTTTGCCTTCCTTGTAATTAATTAAATTGACTCGTTCGGGCAAGGGGGCCCTTGAAAAGAAAAAACTAGGGAAAGGTTCGCTGTCCCCCATTTCGATTTTGACAAGTGAGAAGTGAGGTTAGGTTAGTCTAAAATTACACTCTTTATAACACATACAATAATTTATGCATCTTTATAATCAAAAATTGGTTATACTTAGTATTTAATTAACTTAAATACATTACAAAATTGCAACATTATTTTTAAAATTAGGCGTTTTCAGACTTTTATGCAACCCGCCTGACACCTCAGCTTCAGGACACCTTTTACATGGTGGCTTATGTGGAATAAACTTTGGGAATTTTTTTTCACGTATTTAGCGAACGATATTCAAATTATTACTCAAGGTGGCATAAACAATTGGATTAAGTCTATTTAATAATGTAGTTAAAACTAAATTTCTTTCAACTGTTTTTTGTAAATTAATTATTTTATTAAAATAAATTCGCGGGCAAAATTTTAAATTTTTCAGTGATCTGTGACCAATGAGAAGTGTTCGTGCCAATAATGAGTTTTGACAGTTGTTGACATAATAACAACTTTTTGATTCTTTAAGTTAACATTTTCTGGATTTTTAGGTGTCTTAAAGTGTTTTTATTGCTGTTTTTTTTAATTTTTAGACTATTTCAAAGGTAGGTAGAATTCTTCTAATCATCAGTGGTGACGATGTTTATTAAAAGTGTAAAATTTTACAGGAAATCTCTTTCAACTTAATATTCCAAAATTACCCTCTACACATTACCTTGCCTTGACCAAAGTGTACTGACAATACTAAGTAAAAAGAATCCACCCCACAGCCAAGCAGTTGCACTCTTGCATCGTTTTGCATTAACCGATCATTCTGGGGGTCCCAACTGGTCTTGTGAGTGACTCATATGCTTCTGCATCGTCAAGGAGCCGCTTTCTTGCATCAACAGGGCATCTTGGGGGTCCCTATCTGGTCAGAATCTCGGTTCGCCCGCGTTCGAAAATAACACCACGGTCTCAAGCCATTTATTGTTAACAAACTAATTATTAGTGTAATCATAAATTACTGTAAATAAACTATTCTAAATAAAACCGATTACAGTACCTATTTATGATTCATAAACACGAGTGTTTTAAAAACCAAATATCTTGTAGAATTATGCGAAATAGTTGTGGGACTTCTACGTAACAAAGTACAGGATATTTTCGGAGGTATTTCTAATATTCCTTTTAAAGAAAAAAACATGGACTATCTGTGAGAGATCAAATGCTTACAGTTTGTTCCGTTTTAGTAAATTTTTGTTCACCAGTATTTAACTAAAAAAAACCGTATCAAATAAAAATTGGATATTTATAATAATCAATCATAAGGTAATTATGTTTTATTATAATATTACAGCATATCATTCATTGTATGATCTATAACAAAAAAAAATACTAACATAAATTGGCTGTATGACACTGACAATATAATACTAATATTAAAAAGATGGAAAAAATAAAGTTGAATAAGGCATTTAATTTTTAGGTTTCCACTTTGGACAGAACTATTTCTTAGGTATTCTTTGAAGATTTAGGCGAGTTTTATGGTACCAAATTCTCTTGCAATTTGTATTGTTGCATTTCACCAGTTCCTTTCCATTATTGAACGTTTCACAAGGGCATGTAGGCACAATATTGTCTACCTACAAGAATAAATCAGTATTTGTAATTAAAAAGGTTTAATAAAACGTACCTTCTGTGAAGTTTGTGCTGTTTCAATAATATACACATCTTCAGTAGCTGGTGCCTTAAAATAAAATAATTCGTAATAATTTGACAATTGGATTTTCATCAATACATTTTCTGGAGAATTTTTGCAAACTTGGCTTCACATTCCTGGAGAAAGCATAAGTGAGGTTGTCACTTAATTGTGACTTTTCATCTTTAATGACTTCAGTAAACAGTCACCGTTTTTGCGAAAATATAAACTCACATTTGGAATAGCCCTAACAAAGCATCTATGTTCACGCCACTCATGACTGTAAACAGCCTTAACCCCCGAAATGAGGTAAACATCCCTACCCTTGGTGTCTGGAGCTAAGTCTGTAAAATCTTGTACACCAGAGATCGATTTCATCATTAAACCAGTAAACAACGAAAAGTCTTTTTGTTCGAATCCGTGACTCCTTCGATCCTCCCTCACATTTTGGTCCAAACCAACATCATCACGATCGAACACTCAGTGGAAATCGTCTTCAAAGGAAGATATCACGTCAAGTCGTCCACTTTGAGGTGAAGAAATTTATCGCTGAACTACCAATAGCATCCAGCCCAACCCTGTGGAAAGGGTCTTCACCGGAGGGTGCCAGGTCAACCCATCGAAACAGCTGTGCAAATCGTCACCAACACCAAGCTTACAGGCGGTGGAACCCATCAACGAGCCGTCATCATCGTCCAGACTTTTGGAAATCGCATCTTCCTCACAATCTATTAGCCGTAAAATTAATATTTTTCCAAATAAAAGTACGAAGAATAACCAGAGATTATGATTCCACTTGTCTCTAAAATGTAAACACAGAAACATCATTCACATTACATGTAGGGTTGAATGACGTTGTACTTACAATGCTTTACAAATTAATTACTTTAAAAAATATAAAAAAGTCACTCAAAAGTCCAAAAAATACGATAAAAACACAAAAATAACAAACGTCAGTAAACTCTTCACTGACTTGTCAAAAACAATCTTCACAAGCAACACAAGCAATCAAAAGTTACTAAAAAAATGCGGGCAAATTTGAAAATCATCAAATTTTGATAATTAATTTAAAAAAAACAGTTGAAAGAAATTTAGTTTTAACCACATTATTAAATAGACTTAATCCAATTGTTTATGCCACCTTGAGTAATAATTTGAATATCGTTCGCTAAATACGTGAAAAAAAATCCCAAAATTTATTTCACCATAAGCCACCATGTAAAAGGTGTCCTGAAGCTGATGGATGACGTCATTTGAAAAAGGTCTATTCTTAACCTAACTTTTTTTGAAAATATTTGTTTTTCTTTTGTTGGTACTCCATTCGAACTTATGGGATTTCTCCTTCTGGCGACCTTTTGTATTTTGATTATGTCAAACGTGACGTTACTCATTGTGGTCATTTTATTATTTTTTATGTAAATAGCCGGTGATAACAAGAAAAAATTGTTTATTTATTAGTGATAAGATTTCCACGTTTGCCTAAGGTGTGCCCATGCAATAATTTCCACTGGCAAAGATCAAGCAAATGAAATGTGTGTGTTGAATTACTTATATTTTTTGGGGTTATTAACAGCAGTGTTTTGTGAAAAAACACCTTTTATTTTAAATCGGGACAAACGTGAGACATTTAAATCGATAGTAGAAGAACCGGCATGTAATGAAGTTAAAGTGCTTTGTAATAATTTAAGCGAAAATGATGATATATTAATATTGGAGTGTCTCCAATCTCTTAACCCTCAAAGACTGTCTGAGTTGAAAAAAGAGTGCCAGAATGTGATCTGGACTCATATTAGGGCTTTAACAAGTGATGACCGAGTTAAAGCATTCTTGGGTCGTTATTGTTCTCGAGATTTAGAGAGTTTAAAGTGTGATACTACCCCAGGGGAGTACCTCAAATGTATAGTTAATAACAAAGAAAAAATCAGCGATGGTAACTGCAATAACGTGCTTTTGAGGCTAGAAAACGTGGCATTCCAAGACTACCGCTGGATTGCAAACTTCCTCCAACATTGCAACGAGGATATCGAGCGTTTACATTGCGGCAAAATCGACGGCACTTCCTGGACTCAATTCGAGACAGTAACCTGTCTCCAAAACAGTATTCTCAACGTCAAAGATGACTGCAAACGTGAAGTTTTCAAACTCTCAGAACTCCAAGCTGAAAACATCAAACTTGACCGCCAATTATACATGGCTTGTGTTGAAGACCACAGACGTTACTGCCAACAATTCCCAGCTGGCACAGGCCGCGTTTTCACTTGTCTTATGGAACAGCCCCGTGACCGTATTACGATTGAATGCCGCAAACAGCTCCTAAAACGCCAAAAACTCATCTCGCAGGATTACAAAGTCAGCAAGGGCTTAATGCGGGCGTGTAGAGACGATATCAAGAAAACGCACTGTCGACGACAAACCTCCAACGATAAGAATATTCGCTTAGCTCAAATCCTGCTCTGTCTGGAAAATGTAGCCAAAAATGGCAGCACGAAAATTGACCCGGATTGCGAAGCTGAACTTGTGGAACACCGGAAAATGCTCATGGAGGATTTTAGTCTTTCACCGGAAATTGTCGATGGGTGTAGTGAGGAAATCCGGAGTTTTTGTCAAGGTGTCGAGGCCGGAGGCAAAACTATTCACTGTTTAATGGATCATGCGAGGTTTAAAAATGTCAAAAAACGGCTTGGGGATTCCTGCATGAGGGCTGTGAGTAGTCAAATATTATTAAAAGTCGAGAAACCTACTGGTGACTTTTTATCTCACGTTCTTAATCAACTTTAGCTGGTGTTAACAAAAACCATGTGTCATTTAAGTCCATGCTTTTGCTTAAAGAAGGGAGTGGTTGTGGGGGGCAGATTATACTCGCATTTAATTTTTCAAAACGTATGCAGAATATTTTAAATGAGGAAATTCCTACATAATGTTGATGCAGTTTTCTTTTTTGATATAAAAAAAAAATATATGCGTATATGCAGTGCTATAGCAAGAGCTTAATGGCGTCCAGGGCAATTATGTTTTTTGTTCTTGAAAACGTCAAGTAATTACTGAAATAATAAGAAAATTGAATGCTCCTAAATTACACAATCAAATTTCTGTTTACTAATAAAATTTACCAAACAAAATATTATTGTTATGGTATTAATTATCCATTATCCGCGCTCATGGTTCTTTTAATAAACGTTTGTACGATTTTTTGTTATAACGTGAATGTAGTAATAATCGCTGATTACACTCCTAGTAGTTTACCTACTATCAATGTTTTACTAATTTGTGAAACCGGAGGCGATGTTTTCACAAATTTGGGAGCCGAAGGCTACTTTTTAAGTTTTTGATTAATAAAAACAAAAATTAATAGAACAAAAAAATATGTTTTTTATGAATTCCAACTTAATTTGTTGCTGTTTCAGTTGGAGTCCCTCGTAAAAGAAACAGACGCCGGCGAAGACTGGCGAGTAGACCCAGTCCTCCACCAAGCCTGTTATCCTGTTGTTAGAGCCGTTTGCCGCGACATTAAAGGGGGCGATGCCCGAGTCATGTCATGTCTGATGGACAACATCGGCGCTGATCACATGACTGAAGAATGTGAAGATGCCCTTATTCAAATCCAGTATTTCATAGCACGAGATTTCAAACTCGACCCGAAACTATACAGGACGTGCAAAGAAGACGCTGTCCGAATTTGTCACGCCAGTCCCACTTGGGAAGAGACCCAACCCTCATATGATCCCCAAGTGTTGCCCTGTCTCTACCGCCACGCATACCCCACCGACGATTCAATAAAAATCAAAACGAGTTGTCTGCAACAAATACAGAGAGTGATGAGACAAAGAGCCATCAGTGTTGACCTCCAGCCTGAAATCGAAGAGGTTTGTCTCGATGATCTAGCTCTGTTTTGTTTTGATAAGACTAAAAGAGGGGAGGAGATGATGTGCCTTCAGAAGAATTTTGATGATTTGAAAGATAAATGTAGGGAGGCTGTTGAGTCGTTTACGGAAGTTGAGGCTCAACATGCTGAACTCAATCCGTATATTATGCAACATTGTCGGAAGGAAATGGAAACTTTGTGTAGTTCTGAGTTGAAAAATGACGAAGGGGATATAATGGAGTGTCTTATCTCTCACAAAAATGAACCTTCGATTAAAGCTAACCCGTCATGTAGAGTCAGTATAGAGCATTTCCAGATAATTTCCTTGAAGGACTACAGGTTTACATATAAATTTAAAATAGCGTGTAAACACTTCGCTATGAGGTTTTGTGGGAAAGCACGGACGAAAAGTGAAGTAGTCACGTGTCTTAGTGAGAAAGTCACTAATGATACAGTTAGTGGTTTGAAAAGCGCTGTACCAAAAGAGTGTAGACAACAATTAAAAGCTCAGCTTTTGCAACAGAGAGAAAATATCGATTTTGACCCGAAATTAAAATCGGCATGTGCTAGCGATATCAAAACATATTGTTCTAATATTGAGCACGGGAATGCTCAAGTCTTGGAATGTTTGCAAACTGTCAGAGAGAAATTGACAGATCGTTGTGAACAGGAAGTTTTCAAAGTGAAGAGACAGGAAATTTACGATAATTCAGTCGATTATGCTTTGAATACAATGTGTGGGGATGCAATTGAACAATTTTGTTCGCATCATGATCGTGAAACTGTCCTTGAATGTTTGAAAGTAAACAAAGATCAAAAAGGTTTTAGTAAAAAATGTCGGTCGATTGTTTTACATAGAATGGCAGAACAGAATTCAAATTATCAACTGAACCCCTCTTTACAAGAAAATTGTAAAATGGACATAAACAAATTTTGCGCTAGTATTATTAACACAAATCACGGTAAAGACCTAAATGGCGCTGTTATTAAATGCTTAAAAGGGTCTTTCAAGAAAGGTATTCTCTCGCATAAATGCGAAAGTGAGATGGTTTATATTTTAAGAGAGCAAGCACTTGATGTTAGTTTGAATCCTCTGGTTCGTGTTGTATGTAAAAACGAGTTGGAAACGATATGTAAACTTAATGAAGAAGATTCAGGAAAGACAGAAGAGTGTCTTAAAGACGCACTTATGGAAAGACGGATTATGACACCGGAATGTAAAGTTGAAGTTGCAAATATGATTGAGGAATCACAAGCGGATATTCAAGTCGATCCACTTTTACAACAAGTCTGTGCTTTGGATTTACTGAAATTTTGTAAAGATGTGCCGCAAGGAAATGGCAGACGTGAGTATGAGAAAGGCATGGGGCGGGACTAAATTAATTATGTTTTGTAGATATTAAATGCTTGCGTATAACAATGGAGAATAATCAGCTGTCGTCTGAATGTAAAGATATGCTGACAAAAAGACTGAGAATGTACGAAAATGCCGCTCAGGTAGGTTGAATCTAGTTGAACAATTTTGTATTGACCATTTCTATACTCAAAACTCAAACTATTGTTGTCCCAACTAATGACGACTGACATAATTAGATATATTATTTAAGACGGCCCCCTAGTTTTTTTATTTTTCAAAAATAAGCTCTGACAATAAACTATTGTAGGGTCCGCGACCGGCTAGATTTGAAGTCTTTTTTTTTGTTTCCTAGAGGAAACTACAGTACAATATGTCATTTTTGACACCTTGTATAAACAATGTACTGGATTTTTTTATTTTACTTTTTCTGTCAAATAAAAATGCAGAGATTTGATTTTTTAAGAATGTTTTTTATGAAAATGGATAAAGTTTCTATAAGAAAGTCTAGGTGACCTTGACGCTACAGTACAGCCGCAGCCGCTATCAGAAATTTGTCATTACGCTGAGTCTATTGCTGATTGCTAAACAATTATGAAAATGCAAATTCACTTTATTTGTTTAAAAAATTTAAATCATTTGACTCTAAGTTAGCATTTTTGAAGAGCCGTATACCTGGTATAAACGAAATTTGGCTCATCCCTTTTTTTTAATAGTATTTTTTTAAATAGAAAAACGAAACTTATGTTGAAAATCCCCATTATTTGAGTAAAAAATTAACTTTTTATCACTTTTAATTTGACCGGAAACGACCGTATCTTTGGATCTTTAAATGGAACACTATGTATATTTTTATAATTTTGAAATCTCCGTTAAATTAATAAATTAACTAAAAGAAAAAGTGGTTAAATGAAAAGTAGTCTAATAGACTACTTTTATAACTTTTTGTGAAATAATTTTTTTTCTAATTTTGTTTTTATATCTTGAAGGCTGTAATCGTAAAAAATATTTTTAAATAATATAGACAACTACTACAAAATTAAACCAATCCCAAAATAATCTAATTTAGAAAATACACAAATTTAAATTAATAAATTAGTTTTTCCGGTTTATATACTCGGTAATTTTTGTAGTACATACTTATTTACAAAAATAATTTTTTAAAAATCTGAAAAATTTTTAAACAAGCTAGTATTTTAACAAGAAAATAAAATAGACAGCTAATAAACAGAATTTATTACTTTTTTTTGTTTTACAACCTGCTTGAATTTCAGTTAACTTTTAGGGATTTTTGTAAATATAACAAAAACTACTAAATAGATTTTCAAAATTTTGGTATTTTTAGATAAGCAAAAAATGCCAGCCACTATTGTTCCATTTGGAAAAATTGAGTAAGACGAGAAAAACTAATTTATTTCAGTTTAAACTGTTGTATGGAACTGGTTTTATTTTTTAGTTGTCGTCTACATTATTTAGAAATTTTTTTTAAACATCTCAGCCTTCTAGATAATAAAACAAATATTACAAAAATTTTTTTTATGTGTTTCACAAAAAGTTATAAAAAGTAGTCCTTTAGATTCAGAACTGGAAGTGAAAAAAAGTTTATTTTTTACTTAATTAATGGAGATTTTCTATCATAGTAAGTTTTTTAAGCTTCGTTTTTTTTAATTTAAAAAAAATACCATTAAAAAGGGGTTAGCCTAATTTCGTTTACACCCAGTATACCTCAAAAAATTAATAAAATTTATTTATTTTATATTTGAAAATCACCTAACGATTTTAAAAACCACACGGGTAATGTTCCGACCCTTTTGAGACATCGTGTATTACACTAAATTGATTTGTTTTACCCCACTTGGAAAAAAAAACTTGATTAATTTGACTCATAAAACTAACTAAAAAAACAGATTTCGACCAAAAATGCTAACAAAATCAATAGGTAAAATTTTTTATTGACAAAAGTGTTATTTGTATATTACTTATTAATAGGCTGATTTCAAGTTGAGATAATACCGGTAGTATCGCAAATTTTAATACTTTTCCATGACAACAGCGAATCACAGCCAAGAATTTGTTTATTTTTTCATGGAAACGAAGATACTACTGGTATTATCTCAACTTGAAATCAGCCCATTAGAGTTTTACTCTATTTATGACTTTAGTAAATATAAAAAATACAAAATAAATCTCCGACAGAATAAGGGATTCAACAGTCTAACAACTTAGGTCTTATCAGTCGGTTTAAAATTTTATCGATCGGTTACCATTTGCTTTGATCTTCAAGCCACAACAATAGTCGTGTGGCAAGTTTCAACAAAATGCAACAATAATAATAGTTGTTTATGGTTACTAGGTAAAAAACTTGTCTGTAAATTTTAGGAAGCCATGGTTACCTATTAAAAAATCTAAACAATAACAATAGTTGTACATTTTGATAGAAACAGCCTTACAGGTTAGTCATTGTTACAGATAATAAATTTTGTTTTTTTTACAGATGGCGCCTCCTCCAGGTGATTTCCACGAGTTATATCATCAGGTTGTGGCATCACCTGCTAAACATTATTTCTTTTTAATGTTTTTTATGTTATTGGGGACAGTACTTTTAATAGGTATTTCTTTTGGACGAAGCTTTAGGCGCCGAATGACAATTAAAAACAAATGATTTTTTAAGTGTATTTTAGTGTAACAAATTGACTTGTGATAAAATATTTTAAATAAAACAGATTTTATCGTCACATAAGGCCAAAAACTAAAAAATTTTAAGTGTCATTATTGTAAATATGGTGGTGTCCTTTGCCATTTTAAGTTACTTAGGTTAAGGAAAAGATGATGATTAATATAGGAGACGCTTTCTAAATTGTTTGTACGTGAGAAATAAGAAATTTTAATAATAAACGATCGGAAATAGATTTTGTTTGATTTTACTGAAAATCCATTTCTTGTGTAAATATTTGAACTTGGCGCTTGTGTATAATGTGTCCCCCCCGCCGGTAAAACAGTTCCCGCATTTGCAGTGAGTGTTAAAGCGAAAACAACCAGCATCTGCCATTTTGCAAAGGTGTTTTAAAAGACAATTTATTATCGTGCATGTTGTGTTTGGGACAATTGGGCGTAGCGCTAAGTTTTGGAGGGACCCAACAAATGTTTAAATGGACGCATCGTCCATTATCACTCAAGTGTCAAGGGACGACGAGCAGTTAAACAGTTATCCTCCCGAAAAAGGTAAATAATGAGTGACAGGTCGTATCTTTCGGGGCGAATCTGGAGGCTTGCCGTCTCGGGGGGCTCACCGGCGGCCGCACCGCGTCAAGTAGGCGTGTTGGATGCACGGTAAACAAGATGCTAGGCGCCGTGCCTGGACCAGCTAACCTTGAGCACGACCCCGGGATTGGACGCTAATTTTTCGAATTCTTGGCGAATTTGCGTCTCAACAATCGCTTTTTTCTATTACGGGACCGATGCGTATGCAAATGGTGCATTCCACGCCTTTTCATGACCTCCTTAAGATGAGGCGAACTGTCAAAAGCTTTCACATTTTCGAACTGTTTTCGCAGGTACTTTACCGAGGACTGAAAATGACATATCAGACGAGAAAATACCACCGACCAATAATAAAAAGACCAACAGGGGGTTCTTCAGGTCGCTCTTCTGCTGTCTCGGACGAAAAACCACCAAGAAGACCAGCACGGAACAGTGCGTCGATGGCAATCCGTATTTACCGGGAAGCAGTTGCACATACCTTCTACCCCCAGTCCGGCACCAGGATATGCACAAGAAATGTATGGTCATAGACCTGGATGAAACCCTCGTACACAGCAGTTTTAAGGTACTGAAATCACTGATATATCAAAAACTGACATTTTTCATTTTGCGAACAAACCCAGTAGGCTAACTGGCAGTACACCTAACTTGAAAATTTTTTTTTTTTAAATTTACCTTTAAAATAATTAAATTTGCTACAAATGTGGTCATAAAAGTAGGATTAAATAACATTTTTTTTAACTTTCTGCTCAAACTGGGGCTAATATGAAAATTTTTGCGTTTCGTAATAAAAATTACTGTACTGTATGATAAAATTAACAACAATGTACATAATTTATTTTTCTAGTGTTGGCATTAGAGGACTCATTGCTGTCAAAACAATTTTTGTAAACGAATTAAATACGAAATTTTTGCAAAAGTTTTCCAGAATGAAGACGATGACTGTCCATTAGGGTGGGCCAAAAAAATCGATTATTTTTTCTTTAAATTCCGAGACTGAAAAATTGATTTCTAGGCACCTTTAAAAAATGCTTTTTCAAGATGAGCTCTTAATTTTAATAAAAAAGACTCCCTCATCGCAGTTTTTTTTTTTTTTTTCAGTTCCATATGGTAAAATCCATATCTCGTTATAGCTTAATTGTACAGAAAATTTGTATTTACATTTTTTGTAGGAAATTAAACATTCTACCAAAAAGTTATCTTATAATTTTTCTGTATCTCTTACCATTTAGAAGATATCGGAGGTCAAAGTTTAAAGAATTTAACAAAAATTCCTTTTCTACTTCTAAATTTTATAACTCAGAAATAAATATTATAAAATGCACAACATACGGCCTTGTAGAAAATTAAACGCTCTATAAAAAAGGTCTCTTGTGGTTAATTGATTATTCTAACCATTTAGAAGATATTCGCAGATATTTTAAAAACCAAAATTTTATACTAAATCTCCAATTTTTTTAAAATGATTGAAGTAATCGATTAACCACAAACGACTTTTTTTTGTAGAGCGTTTAATTTCCCACAAAACCGTATGTTGCGCACTTTATAATATTTATTTATCTACGAGTTATAAAATTTAGAAGTGAAAAAGAATTTTTTCCTAAATTCTTCAAACTTTGATCTCTCATATCTTCTAAACGGTAAGAGTTATAAAAAAATTGTAAAATACCTTTTTTAGAGAGTTAAATTTTCTACAAAAAATGTAAATAAACTTTTTCTGTACGATCAAGTAGTAACGAGATATGGATTTTGCCATATGGAACTAAAAAGAATATGGAAAACTGCGATGAGGGAGTCTTTCTTATTAAAATTAAGAGCTCATCTTGAAAAAGCATTTTTTAAAAGTGCCATGGAACCAGTGTCGGAAGTTAAAAAAAATAGTTGATTTTTTTGGCCCACTCTTGTGCCCATATAGATTATGTTTGAATATATATTTTTCAAAAGTAAAGGCGTGAAATAAAATGTTTATTACAACAAATTGCAATATACAGTCGGGAGCAAAAAAACCGGATACCAAGTGATCTATTGTCATATGGTGTGGTCTGGTTGTAAAAGGTGATTTTCGGTTTTTTGTTCGCTACTGTACATATTACAAAAAATTAAACCTACAAGAATTTAATTGTGAGAATTTATGTGCCCGTAAAAATCACCATTTTTATACAAATTTGCCGTTACAGTAATATGGAATTAATAATTAAAACACCTGAAACACACAATGTTTTTTTAAATTTTTCCGTTACAGATTGTACTAGTTTTTATGACAGATGAGTGTATTAGCAGTATTTGTGTGTCTTTTAAAGCAAAAATTCGTATCATAAGTGACTATTATTTTTGTAAATTACGATCTACAGTATCTTACCGTAGAAAACTTTACTCTTGTCGATTTGCCCTGATTCATCGGAGAACATAATTCGTTTATGAAAATTTGAATCGTCCAAAACTTTAGGCAATTTCTAAAAAAAATCCAGACGTTTGGCTTTATCACAAATTTTGTTCTCCTTGAAGATTTTTTGTAAATGAGATTTACTTATCCCAGTTTTTATGGCCCTCCTTCTTAAACACAACCTTGGAGCCTCTCTTGCGGAATGAACGGCAAGAACTGAAGCAGCATTGTCTTCATTTAACATCTTTTTTGACTTCTTAATGTTTAAAACCGAGTCCATTTTAAGAAATTTGTTCACCAAGTTTTTTGCACTGTAATTTGAAACGGTATCTCACGGGTATTTTTTGTTGAATGTTATAATAACAACCCGGTAACACTTTTCCTCAGTTCAGTAACATTGAATTAGATAAATTCTTTGTTGTAAAATCAACGTTATAGCATAAATACTGTTCAAATTAGCGAAGATTTCATTTGCTGTCAGTAGTATTTTTTAATGAAATCTACCTACTAGAGTTAGTTTTAAAAATTACGAAACAAACAGTCTAAATTTTGAAGAAAAATGATATTATCTTGAGGACCGTTCGAATTAAATAAAAAGTAATTTGTGTTTTGGGGGTTTGGAAACAAGCAGAACAAATCAACAGGAGTGAAATTTTCTGCGAAATCAAAAATAAGAAATTTTTTCCTTTTTTAAAGTCGATCCGGCGATATACTGTAGATTGTTTTTTGTATATTACATAATTTAATTACATAAAGACGTTTTTGTAAATATTTAGTCACCGCAAGTCAATAGATAAATTAATGACATGTGTCATTCTTATCAAATTAATTAAAACCACATTTGGCGGGACATAATAGACCTTGAGGTGTGAAAAATGATGACATTGGCCTGTGCATTCCGATTATGTAATTTTCGCTTGAGGTAAAAAATAATGTGAAAGCATAATTCATTCATGCTTTTAAATAAACTATAGTAAACAGATGGATAGCGTCGAGGCGCTGACGCTTCACTGATCAAAAACTTTTACACTGATGAAACTGTCAAGTATCTCACTTATTAGGTTTTCATTCATGAATGATGAATTTGCTTTGTTTTATGGAAAAAAATAATACCTCCTACACGTTCATTGATTTTTTTTTTGTTACGTGCAGAGAATTGAATTGTTTCGTGGGTGTAAAGTGGATTCATTGCGAAAGGCTTTGTTAGAATTTTGATTAAGAGATAAATAAACAGATTTTATTTAAGGAAGTTCTATTATTGTTATTTCCGGTCTACTTTTACTAGATTATTGACATGTAAAAGCATTGATTAATTGGAAATTGGCCAAAATTAAATTTTTGTTTTTTATTTTTATCAAGTGTTGAGGTAAATAAATAAATCCTTTTATTTTTTAAAGGTTTAGTTGATAATAGATAGGAAAAATACGGAATAGTTCAAACAAGTTAATTGTTTAATACGTAATGCTTAATCTTTATCTATATCCTCATAAAACATAAAAATATTGTTATGTTAGTATGTACCTTTTTTGGACTGTACGCATTATGAACGTTTTAGCCAACGTTTTTTTTTAATTTTATTAAAAAAAGGGCGGTTTTATAGGAGTATTCCTAAGTTTAATTGACGTATAATTAAAACCTATATTAACCTATAATTAAAAATTGGGTCATACATCCGTAAATGTTGGGGTTTACTTTCATTTTCTTTTGCTCAAACAAATTTAAGAATTTGAATATTCATGAAAATTCTTAATACACGGAATAATAAGCAGTTTCAGTACTTTGGGTTTGTTTATTTACCAAGCGTTCAAATGCAAATTTTATTGATCTGCAAGATGTCAGGTTTTGCTATAAATATCAATTCGTGGAAATTGAACCCAAACAAAGTTATTTTTCTATTAATACATTCTGTTATAAAAAAAGAGAGACCTGAGGCAACCTTTAGAGCAGTGGTTTGCACAATTATTTGGCTTATGGCCCTTCTTTTCAAAAATAAAATTACTTGTCGCTCTCTCTTCCAAAATTTCAGCATAATTGTACGAAATGCTAGTAAAATATTCTTTGTGACATCTAATTTTGAAGAATTATACGCCTTGTAAAATTTGGAACTAGAGAATGCGTTATTAAAACAGATTACTCAAATATTTATTTGACGTGTGGTTGACGTTTGTCCCTCAATAACGCACGTGTCTGATCTAAATCATCAAGATAGAACGTGAATCGCATTGCTTAACAGGCTCATTAATTGCTTTTAAGAAAAAAACTGTTGCAAAGTGTTTAAAAAAATATTTGACTCATATGTATTTTTTATATTGTAATTAGGTGACGTTTAATCAGAGAAAAAAGTTAAACCAAATTTCCGCTTTTGATGTATATTGTAATGTAATAATAATTCCTCTTTATTTAACGCATAAAATTCTTTTATTTTTCTAAAATTAAAAAAATGCAAAAACAGGTACCTAGACATATCAAGGTCTGACGTAATTGGATTACTCGTATAGATCAATATGGCGGCGCTAAGACGTCATCCTATTTTTTTAATGGAATGTAATGATTTTTCTTTTAAAAATTGAGCGTTTTTTGCACCAAACATGAAGATTAAAGAGCCCTGTGTAAAAATCATTAAAATATTTTTTTTACATAAATAAAGCTAGTTTCTTGATTAAATTATTGTCACTTTTTAAGGCTAGTTAGAAAATAATGTCACTTTTTGTAACTAGTTACATAATAAAGAACGTTTGATAAGTGAAATGACATGTCAAAATGATTGCTTTTTGTAACTGAATACCTAGAAAAAGTGTTATTGAAATCTCATAAAAAAAGACATATAGTAATATCAGTTGGTTGTCTTGTAATTAAAACAACATAGATTATAATACAGTTGCAAGGTCCTGGCATGCTGAGAGTTTTTTTTTATAATTTTTTGGCGTTTTTGGCTGCGGATTGAACACCACCACTGTTTGTTTTAGCCAATCAGCAACGCAGATTTTGTGGTTCCTGTGGAGATTGACGGTACCGTGCACCAGGTGTATGTATTGAAAAGGCCGCACGTAGACGACTTCCTGAAACGTATGGGCGAATTATACGAATGCGTCCTTTTCACAGCATCGTTAGCAAAATACGCAGATCCTGTAGCGGATTTGTTAGATCAATGGGGTGTGTTTCGGTCGCGTTTATTTAGGGAAAGTTGTGTTTTCTATCGAGGAAATTACGTGAAAGATTTGAATAAATTGGGAAGGGAGTTGCAACAGATTGTTATTGTGGATAATTCGCCCGCTTCCTACATATTCCATCCAGATAATGCTGTAAGTGTGAAAATCGTGCGAAAAAAATGATAGTTTTGATTGGTTGTTTTAGGTGCCAGTGGCGTCGTGGTTTGATGATATGAACGATTCGGAGCTTTTGGATCTGATTCCATTTTTTGAAAAATTGAGTAAAATGGACAATGTGTATACAGTGCTGTGTAATTCCAATCATCCGTATAATAGTAGTGTCTCGCAAAATGGTCCCACAAACCTAGCCAGTATACAAAATAACTACTCGCCGCCCAATACGTAGCGAAAAGTTCCTCGAGTCAAAATTATTGCCAAGGTCGTTTTTTTCTGTATACATGTTTTTTATTTCGGAGAGTTCGATTTATATCGACCTGGTAATTTACTATAAATGTAAATATGTAGGTAAAAAATAGGACATATTTTTATTAAGTAACAAAAAAAAGTATTCTATCCCGCTTTAAAAAGTTACCGAAAGCTATATAAAAGCAGGTATTTTTACACGGACTTTATTTTTCGCTTTTGCTTTTATCCAGGGACCTAAGTCCAACAGACGGAGAGAGAATTATAGATAGTAGACCTCAAGTAATCTGCATTTTTTTCTTTATGATTTTTTTCGAAAAAAAATTTAAAATACTCAAAGCATTTTATTTTATCGACGGTGATTATGTCTAGAATTAGTCAAGTGTGCTGTTACGTACTTGTACTAGGGACTAAACAAAAAACCATCGATGTAACCAAACAATCATATCTCGTTCCGAGGTGATGTTATATGTGGGAACAAATTGTTCCAATTGTTAACAGTGGCCTTAAATAAATATCTGAACTTTTTTGAACATTTATGAAAATTTTACTGTAGATCCGTCACTTCTACAGGAAACCACTCGGTGACGTTAAAATTTAATGCCTTTTAAGCATCACTGTAATAACTGTCAGATCGGTTCATCTAATCCGTTTAGTACAAAAATTTTATTTTAAATCTTATAAATTATTTGATAAGTTTTAAAGTAAAGTTACTGTTTAAGTTATATATATTATTTCTTTGATTTAAAATCACTGTACAGACATATATGTTATTTAGTAATATATTTTTACTATTAAGATTTTATTAATATATTATAAATGTATATTTATCCATTATTTGTGTATCGTGTGAAAGTTTATTACTATTTTTTTTTTCAAATAAGCAATATTTTATCTGCCTCACATCAACATAACTGACCCTTAGTTAGGTTAAGGTTTTTTATCCGAAATTAATAACCGGGTTTGGTTCTTAGCGACAGCAATAGTACAATGTGGGGTGAGAAAGGAATAAGAGTATTTAGCTAATTAACAATATTATTTTTTACAAGATTTAACTAATTTTGTTGTTGTAGAAAATTATAATTATTGTTTATGTTGATACTTATAATAATATTTGTACATTTAAACAATTGTACAAAAAATGAGTGTTTTCATATAATTGTCATGTGAATACATACATATGCCTTGATTTGTAAATAAAAGCCTGTCATTTATACCCAAACTTACTCTCTTTTAATACATCTACATTATTCATTACAGTAAAAAATGATATAAATAGATGTTTTAAAAAAATGTACTAAACATTTTTTCTGTCAGATATAAACACCATGGAAATTCATTGAGTTGTTAGTACCACTGACGTAATTGGATCACTCGTATGCCGCCAACGACTTCATCTTAATTTTTTTAAGATAGAACAATATACTTTTTATTTTATAATTAGATGCTCTTTTAGAATTTTTTTTCTGATGCACTGGTGGTCAAACGTTTTAATAAATGGTGTATAGTATTTGGAAATCGAAGGCAAAAAACATTTGCGCAAAGTACGTGCCTAATATTTTTTCATTTATTATTTTTCGAGAAATTTACCCAAACTGCCCCTTTAATTCAATTAATTAAAAAATAGCTAGAAGTATTTTACAGTGAGTTAAAAAAAACAAATGGCCTTCATAATAACTTTATTTCTATTATCTCTCCACGATTGTCACTTATTCAAAACAAATCAGGTACAAAAAAATCTGTTTTTTGCCTTACATGATATGTTTGCACTTTAATAAACCTTAAAATATATAAAAATAATAACAAGGATTATTGTATTATCACAAAACGTTTCTATTTTAATAAAAAAATAAAATCTGGATTTTAATAACTGGAAACTTTCTCTTGCAGTATTTGCTGGTAACTCGCCTAAAAAAACAATTTAGAATTACAAAAATTTTTATGCATTTCATACTTTTAATGTTGTGTACATAATTCCCAATTCCCCGCTCTCCAAACTCGGATCCATGAAGTTATCAACGAAATCGAGTTCTGACCCCAAATCTGGAATTCTCGCACGTACAACCACAAACAAAAAAATTGGGAAAAGATCATCCATATTCCAGACGTAATTGCCCCCTAGTCGTTCCTGTGCCACTGGTGTCATCTTTTCAACTGTTTGTCTTATTACTAGCAGTTTTTCAGTTGGCGAAAATGTTGTTTTGAGCTGTTGTAATGTTTCAATAGCGTCTTCGAAAATATGAGTCGCCGGTGAGACAATATGTTGGTCTTCCATACGGAAAAATTTCCTTAAAAAAAATCTGTTGTGAAAATTCCTGCCAGTTTTACATCTTACTGGTCAACGGAAAGAAAAGCCATTAATGCATAATCCGATTGTTTATTCCACTCCATTAAAGTCCGTTTGTATTGTTTCTCTTGTTGTTCGTTTTTTAGGGTAAAAAGAGTGAAAAGTGGGTGGTGGACTTTAGGTAAAATGAGTGGGTAAAGTAGGGATTGATAATTAATAATTTCTTCGTTTTCTTTGCTTTCTACTAGACATTCTTTATCATAGGGGGGAAGTGCGGGGAATAAAAATCGGACAATTTCGTACAGTCTTTTACAAATGTAATGTAATTCTGCAGTTGCGTGAACCAATAAAAGGGGGTGGGCACGCCCTCCGTATGTCGTGGTATACGCTTCAGATACATCCGTAAGCAGCGACCCCAATGGATGAAAATTGCTTTCAAACGCCTAAAACTCCACCCTTAGCTACGCCCCATTCCGCTATTGGCTACTTACTTTCGACAGGTAATTTTTAACTTCCGTATAGGTCTCCATATCGAGTTTTTCCCGCCCATAAGGCGGGATTATGTCAAGGTTATTTAATGAATTATGAAACTTTTTGTCATGTTTTTTTTTCATTGTATTGCTATTAGATAAGTAAACCGCAACGTTTTGCCAAATTTTTTGCGTGTCTAATGACTTGGCCCCATTTTTTATACCCCCTTCAGGGACACCCAAAATCTGGTGGCATTGTTTGAACAACGCCTTCCACTTCTGATGGACAGAAGTACAGAATTTAATGGGTGATTTTTCCGATGTGCGGAAAAACGTCCCATTTGAAATTTTTATACCCTCGTCCCATGATCCACTCAATGTACCTTCAATCGTATGCCCCGATGGTAACATCAAGGTACCTTTACCATTCAAAATCCCAGTCCCACGAAACTCCCCTTCGTACCGAGTCCCATCCTCGAGAATCATAACGCCTTGACCCTGGACAAAACTGGATAATTTGTACCAACACAAGAACAGTACTACCAACTGTTAGAACATCCTGGTTGAAAGTCCCTTCGTAGTATATACCATCAGAGGTGACTATCAAACCATTTCCATGTTTTTTGTTATCCATCCAGTTTCCTATATATTTCTCACCGTTGGCGATATCGTCCATTACACCATAACCATTTTTCATACCATTTACCCAATCGCCAATATAAAAAGATGCAGCGTTTGCCATGAAATTACCTTTACGTAAAAACCCATGACCGTGGGGCTGACCGTCTTTGAAATGACCTTTATACACGTCTGTGTTGTTGTAGGTGAACACACCAAACCCATTTTGCTGGTTGTCTTTCCACTGCCCTTCGTATATACCTACCAAGATAAAAAAAACTATAATCAACCGCGTCAAAGCATCATATTTACTTACCGACATTGGGTATTTCCATGACCCCATATCCACACAACTGATTATTGCAAAACTGCCCAGTATACACCTTCCCATCACTCCATTGCAATTTCCCATTTCCTTGCATTTTCCCATTGGACCACCTCCCTGTATACATTGCATCTTTAAAAAACCCATTATTTTTAAAAAGATAGCTTCCATTTCGCACCGCTGGTGGTTGTAACGCCTCGCTTTTATTCATAGCCGTCTTGATGGCATTCTGCAAGGCATGAAACCACTCGATTTTCGCCTCGGCTTCGTTCGTGCATAAAACAATTGTTTCTTCCGGCATTTTGAGACAGATTTGGTACTGCTGTGAAGTCTCGTCTTGTTGAGGCTCAATCCAAATCACAGTGAGGTTGTGAAGATGAGGAGTGGAGCCAACCACGTGCACGAACAGATCCGAAAACAGCACAAACCAATGCGAACTGAACCGACTGGCATTTTGAAGCTGGATTGGGTACTTATGACTGTCACGAATCAACCGACGTTCGGGAGATTTCAAATGGTCTATGGCTTTCCCCGAATTTTGCCAAAAGTCACGTGTTAGTTCAGCTTGTTGCTGCTTTTGGTGCTTGTCTTCAACGAAATCAGACCATTTGGTTAAAACTTCGCGTTGTTTGGTGTAATTATCGAGAATTGTGGAGTAGATGTCGAGAGTATCAAGTGGAGCGAGGAGATAAGTCGAAATGACATTTTCTTCATTTTTTTCTTTTTTGGTGAAGCTATCAGGACGTTGTTTGTACAAATTTGGGGATATTTCAATTAGTTTTGATATGTTAAGGAATCCATCGATACTTATTACGTTAAATATTGTGTTGATATAGTTTTTGTAGACGAAGATAAATTCTTCTAAATATCGAAAAATTATAATATCACATAGAGAGATCAGTCCGTTACTGTATTCGAGTAAGGATTGGACATTAGCTGCCCAGAAATACAACAAATCCATATAATTTTTACACAATTCTTCATAAAGACTTTCATTTGTTGTATTACCGTTTTTCTTTTGGAGTGGTTTTATTACAGAGCTCTGTACTATCAACATTTCTTCAAGAAATTTCTGTTCATCTCGTAGATAATTTGAAAAAAAATTATCAAAGCAACCTCCAACATTTAACACAGTGTATTGCAAGCTTGATAATAAATTTCTAAATAAAACTATAGGATCTCGTAAATCAGTGTTACCACCCTCAGGCGAGTATAAATCAACACATTTACTTGCTCCTTTTCCGAAATAAATCAAATTTAAATTGTGATTCAAGAGGGCGGTGTAGTACGCTCCACATACTACATCCTTTACACGTTCTTCTTTACTTGTATTGTATAATTTCGGAGAACTTTGGTCCATGTTACTGTCCATGGTAACTTGATTATGGTCATTACGCCCCCAAATGTAAGCCCTGCCATCTAGTGTTAAAACAGCAGCATGATAATTCTGAACTGACACTTTTCGGACTCCTATATTTGACAATTTTGTAATAATCATAGGACGTTCTCGCTTGATTATGTCACCAATTCCTGCAAAAAAATTAACATGTGGGAAAATACATATATACAGGTGGCAAAAAATGGACGTGTCATGTTCTGATTATTTTTCCAAAACTATCATACTTTTTTCAGAGACTATCATCTATTCAAATAATATATATATATATATATATATTTAAATTGGTGGAAATTAACAAGCAAAAGTTCTCCATATTTTTTTCCTACAAATTATTATCAAATTTTTTGTATATGTAAAAATAGATAATACGTCCCTGAATCTAATGTTAAACTACCCTAGTAATTTATAAAACACCAACCAAACAAAAAATATAAATCAGTATGACACTACTGAAGTGACTCACATATGTACAATATGCGACAAAAAATTTGAAATATTAATTTCGAGAATGAGGAAAAAATCGGTTAAACCAGCTTTTCTTGTCAAATTGAACATTACTTATCTTCATCGTGGGTGATAATTGTGATTCTGACAAAATCAAAAACTTATCACATTTTCTTCTAGCAGCATCAAAATTTGATGTCCTAAATTTTTTGTCGCATATAGTACAAATATTTTAATGTTAGTTCAACTTGTATTAAAAGAAAAAAAACGAGCTATTGTAGGTATTAGGTATCTACTGAGGCGTATTTAAGCCCCACCTGTTAGTTCTAAGTACCTGTTTGACGTGCCCCCACGTAAAACTTTTGAAAAAACTGTCGAAGGGGGTTATTTAAACAATCGTTGGGTTCAGGATCTGGAGCGAAAGAAATAACGGTGTTGTTTACACAACTGGAACCTTACCTAACTGTCCATGAAAGATATTCCCCCAGGTCCACACCTCGCAGTTGATGAGATTCGACCCAGTTTTTACTATAGCGTTGACTCTGTCCTTGATTTCTCCCTCGGTGAGATCCTTCTCCGAGGTGCATTGGCTAAGTGAGCACACGCCGTCATCACGGGACGTTGACCTGGGGAAAGCCAACTCGGGGTTGGCATCCACGATGCTGTTGCAGTCAGAACTGCCGCTCACGTGTCTAGATAACGTGACAACTTTATCCCCTACAGTTTTGACTCCTTCATAGACGAAGCTTGCAACGTTTGTCATGTTTTCCTTGATAATACGAGTCGGCTTTTCGGTGCATTCCACGAGGTACTCTTCACCGGCTGATGACATCCTGGAGATTTGACGGGTGAGAAATTCTTTAGCCGCTTCAGTGTTTCGAAAAATTATATTTTTCTCGACTTTATGGTTGGGACATTTGTCGTCTTCGTCGTCGCTTTGAAGGTTTTTCCGGTCGGAGCTTATACTACTGTCGTTTTTGCTACTAGTGGAGGTTGTTTCAATGTCGTAGCTACCTGTAATACCAACTTTAGTTGATACTGTTTATAGGTTTTTCCAACAACAGTTCGAAAGTGCGCAAGCGCAATAGCGTTTTGTAATCCGAAACATCTATTGCGCATGCGCAGTATAGTTCTAAGACTCTTAACTATTACTGGAACTTGAAAAAAACCTATTATCTATTCACTTGACATCCGTACTACTTTTCACCTAGAGTCTTTTCACTAAATTTTAGTAGTTTTTCAATACAGTTATAGTAAAACACAAAAAATAACTTATCAGAATACTTGAGATATTGGAAAAGTGATACTCTCTGTGCGGACGTCACATGAACAGATAATACTTGGGTCACAGTACAGAAATGAATAAATGAATCAGTATTAAGCTGAAAAAAACTGAAAACTTGTCAAAAAGCTAGCATCCCTTCAAGTTAAATGTGAAAGATGGAGCCACTAATTTTTAGATTTACTATAGGCGACTAATAGTAAACAATTTAAATAAATAATCGAAAACAAAGGTTAAAATTATTTTATTCTTTGTCTGACCCTTGTTTTTCGATTATTTATTATATTATTTACAGTTATAACCCTTTAGATTTACATTGTGGATTATTAGTTGTCTACAATAAATCCAAAAATTAGTGACTCCATCTTACACATTTAACTTGAAGCGATGCTAGCTTTTTGACAAGTTTTCAGTTTTTATCAGCTGTCCACACTGAATCATTTCTATACAGTGCTTGGATGAATTGCTTGAAATTACCTTGTAATTTATTTCCAAGAGGGCATATATCAGATATTGAGGTCTGGGATGCAGGTGAGGTCAACTGAGACGCAGATAAACACTGGGGACAGTTCGAAACAAAAACATCTTCTTCATCACTATCGCTATCATCGCTTTTCTGTTGTTTACTGATTATGGCTATGGCAAAATCACTTCCAACATTGACACTATGTACAATTCTTCCATTGAAGAAATTAACTTTTCTGGGTGTTTCTGCATTAATTCCAATTTGGGGCATGTAGCCCATTGCCCATAAATGCCCAGATTCTGTTACAAACAACTGTCCGTATTCGCCAACAGCGATTCTGCTCACTTTCATTTTACATTTGGTACCCGTGTGGCCTCTTGAGCATTGGTAGTCTTCTAGTAAACAGATCTCACTACATTTTTCTAAGTTTTTTGTACATTTATACACATTTCCGTCTATGTCTACTACATACAGACTATCTTTACAGCAATCTAAATCTATGACTTTCCAATCTTCACAGTAATCTAGGTCTAGACTTGAGGAATTTTCACCAGTTTGTACGATTCCATGGTATAAACAGTTGCTTGTTGTTTGGATATACAGGTGCTTATCGATATTGCTTATTTTCTTTATACTTTCTTTAATATCAGTCTGGATTTCTACAGATTGAGTTAGGTTCCATAAACGAATATTATTTGCCATTGTCTTAAGTTGTACTAAAATTTGGATGGATTAAATCAGGAAGGAAACTAAACGGAGCACCGGGACACTTGTAAATAATTCAAACCACACCTTCCCATTTTGAATCAGCTGATTGTCAATCCGGTCAAAGGTAACAAATTCGCCCGGGAATCAGAATTGAATAAAATCAGCCGAACAAACACATTGTATTCAATAAAATCATAAATAAGTACAATTTCAGAAGATAACAATCAGAGAAATGCCTCTTTAACTTTTTCAGTCGATATAATGTCCCAAAATAGATATTATGTTTTAAAGGTCACCGACAGTAGACTAATTAACATTTGTCTGCCAAGTTGTTAATATTTATTATTTAGCATTTAAAAAAATTTGTTTTAAACAAGAAGACAAAATAAATGTTAAAATAATAAAATACCGTTACCAAACAATTAATTTTCTGA
Organism: Tribolium confusum; assembly: GCA_029207805.1. Classification (NCBI taxonomy): domain Eukaryota; kingdom Metazoa; phylum Arthropoda; class Insecta; order Coleoptera; family Tenebrionidae; genus Tribolium; species Tribolium confusum. Next base: position 9,521,941 of record JALGAY010000004.1, read on the forward strand.
TTAATGGTTTGACTGAAAGTAGATCTAATGCTAAACGTCATGATGGTGACAGTAGTTCGTATGTCCCGAATTTGTCAATAACTGTTAAGCACTTTAGCGTTTAAAAATGTTAATTTGAGACACAATGGGGCAAGGTAAGAGCCAATTTAGCGAAGAGGAACTACAAGACTATCAAGATTTGACATATTTCACAAAAAAGGAAGTTCTCTAGTATGAAATACATTTATTTCGTTTGGGGCTCCCACTAAATCGCTTGTTGTAGTGCTCATCAAAAATTCAAAGTCTTAGCACCGGAAAAAGTGGGCCATAATAAAAATGCCAAACTGCCAATGTCTAAAATGCTCAATTATCCCGAATTAAATGTGAATCCTTTTGGTGATAGAATTTGCAAAGTGTTTAGTTCTAGTCGTGACGGGGACTGCACTTTTGAAGATTTTCTAGATATGATGTCTGTATTTAGTGAAGCAGCCCCAAAATCTGTGAAAGCCGAACACGCGTTTCGTATTTTTGGTATCGTAATCACAAATCTGTTCAGGTTTTAATAATTTGCTTCTAGATTTTGATGGAGACGACATGTTGGGTGTTTCTGACTTGAAACAAATAATTGAGAGACTGATTGGGAAAGATAATCATTTGAGCGAACAAGAAATGGAGCGTTTAATTCAGAATATTCTCGAAGAAGCTGATTTGGATGACGATGGAGCTCTCTCTTTTGCCGAATTTGAACACATCATTAATAGATCTTCTGACTTTATGAAGTATTTTACAAACTAGAGGGGTCGTTTAACTGACTTATTTTTTCAGTGTTTTTCGTATGCGTCTCTAATTGTGATCTCTACACTTTTTCTGTACTGCCATGACAATTCCACGAGCCAAATAACCAATTTTATTTATAAAAAATTGTACAAACTTACAATTAAGACACTTATGACTGTAAATACCCTGGAAGTTTCATTCTCATAAAAACCCAAGTCGTGAAAAATGATACTAAAACACAAATAAACCCCACTGCTGTTATCAATAATCTGTTCAGTTTTGGAGTTAGAGGTGAATGAATGTGGTCGAGGACTATAAAACCTAAACCGCCCATTGAAAAAAGGAAACTTGAAGCGAGGCCTTCCATTATGTATTGGCCATTTACCCTATATGGCATAAATGCAACCTAAAACCAAAAATGAGTTAACAATTAATTTAAAAAGTACAAGTTTGGGTACTCACAGGCCTTGAATGACCATGTTCGTCTGTCGTTGAACCGACACTTGGAGGCTCAACAATTACGTCATAAATTATACCTAAATCAATTAATTAAAGCTGTGTAACTAAAATTGGGGTACTTACCCCCAGTTACTAGAAAATACGAAGCTAAAACTACAGCGAACATTGTCATTGCAGAGGGTTGGTGCAGCCACGAAGGCCGCTTTATTTTCATATTTGGTACTTCTAGTATTGCGAATGGAAGGGTGAAAAATTGCTCCATTTTGAGAGATTTTTAGCTAATTAATTATCAAAATAATTTTGTGAAAACGTTGACAAGCCGGTTGACAGGTGACATAACAAGTATCGGTAATGTCACTTTCTGTATTTTTTATTTTTTTTTAAAAAGCAAATTTGTAATATAATTTTTCTATTTTGTGAAAGTTTTACATAGAAAATACAAATTGTGTGTTGAAATAATAATTTTTGTAGATTTATTGCATTTTTTTTACAATAAAATGCTTTGTTAAAATTGCTACCAACCTGAAAATTGTTTATCCCCCACTCTTTTTAACTGTCAAATCATTACCAACAGTAAAAGTACACGTCAGATTTGTTTAATTCATATCAGTCAGTCTAATTAAAAGTTTAAACCCGGATTACAGTTCGATTGTATCAAAATCATGTGCGTAAAACTCTTCAGTAACACTGGCATAAAATGAAGACTGCGTTACTATGCCTTGAGTATGTTTTCATTTTAACTTTCTGCAGGTAAGAACTAGTCCCCTGTAACAGCCCCCCAAATTAAAAATCTTTCAGTAGGTCCTTGGTGTTGGGTGAAGATGCAGCAACAGCCCCCCCAGTTAATGTCCCAACCAGTGAAAATATTTCATCAGATAGTACACAAGAGACCAAAACGAGTTTGGGAAGTGAAAAAAGTGACGATGCAATTCGTGATTTAGAACCTAGTGTTGACGTTGTGAACAATTTGAGTGAAAAAATCAATGAAAATGGGGACACTTTCCAGCGAGTGTTTGCCGAAGCGACTTCTCAGAATTCTGGGGTTGCCAATGAGTAAGTGGCGTTTAAATTCTTATCAATTATCACTATAAATCGGCGTCAGCTGAAACCTTGGCACTTGATTATGCAAGTCTAGGCGCCCCTAATTTACAGCTTCAACTTGACCTTGTTATGCAATTTTTTACTTCCTTGTTTCCGGTCTGAAAATAAATAAGTGACCCCTAAGTAATTCAAAAATTGTGCGTCGGTATGTAGTAAACAAGTTGTAACGCAGTTATCGGCCCCAAAACATCTATTTTTAGCAAATTCTTATCATTCTGATTGGGTTCAGATCGGGTCGGTTTGCTACCAGAATGTAGAACAAGAGATTGATTACGCCTATTAAGTTATTTTCGAAACTTCATTTGTTACGATTGTCTATTTTTACACAACAAGTCTTTTCACCTATTTTCGAGGTCAGGAGTGGTATTTTTTATGTAAAAATTTTAATTTATTGCTTAATTTCATTCCAGAAATAGCCGGAATGTAACGGGTGTTTCATTAGTTTGTGTAGGTAAAGAAGTAGGATGAACGGATCAGATATTTACTTATTTGGTGATAGATCAAGATCAGTAACCTCAGGGTTTTTTTTTCACACGGATGTGTAAAAAGACTACATATCTCGTATTCTATGAAACTGTTAGCGCAAGATGATGAAATTTCATAGTGAGACTGTGAAACCGCATCCGGTGTGAAGACACACTTGACTTAAATTCATTTTCTGTAAGAATTTCTTTTTGTTTTAAAAAGGAAACAGTGATCCAGTAGTGGACTCTTGAGCGTATTTCAAAATTTTAAATTATTGATTTGCACTGTTTTAATTGACATTTACAGTTGATAAACAAGTTTTTTGATAGTTGCCAAATGCGTTATAATTTGCAACTCCCCTTTGCTTTCTTTTTGAATAAATTCTAAACTATTTTTTTTATTTACGTTTTGTTTATACGATTTTTATGATGGGTATAATGTAGTAAATAAAGCTTTAAATATTTGTTTTAAAGTCGTGATAGGAGTAAAAGAATAATGTGTTTTATGAAGTCTATAAATCGGTGCATTTTCATTCTTATCTCAATTATACAGCACAAAATGTGATTTTTTTATTGTTAATAGTGGGTAATAATAATAAAATCAATAGCAAACGTAGATAAACCACTTCACTTGAGAAGTATTGACTATAATATTCTCGAACTTTCATTGGAAGAGAAATTTATTTTCTTCTTGACTGCATTTTACATTTCTCTTGTTTTTTCTCTTCCGACTGCTATTTTTTCAATATATTTTTTTATGATATTGATTTTTTAGCGTTAAGGATTTTTTTATTTTATATTTGAGTGGGATCATTATGAAATTTAACACAGACGGTTTTTGAAGTATTGGAACCCCCTTTAATTGTCCCTCAATGGTCAAAAAATACACAACTACGAATTCTTCTTTTAACATTTCATGGCAACGAAGATACTACCAATATTATCTCAATTTGAAATTAGCCCATTAGACAAAAAAGTGTAAGATTTCGAAACAATTTCGGCCTAGCTGGGTTATTGTGGAGATCCTTTATTTGTTTTCTAAGTCGAAAAGCAAGGGGGTGAATTTCAGGTTTTTCTTGTAAATAATTTGAAAATCATCAATTTTTTGAGAAGAAAATTCTAACCAAATTGTAGTTAATTAAATTTTATTTGAAAATTATGGATTTGTCATAGAATAGAAAGAATAGAAGGCACTTTGAAATTGATTATATAAAAAAATTATGTGATTATTCTTCATTATCGTTTTGTTTTTAACTCTAAGTGTTAAAACTTTTACGCTCGATTTTACGTGATGTACTGATATCTTACAACAATCAAGAAAATTTGTTTGTATTTGTTGTCACCTTGACACTAGATGTAATAACATTGAAAATTTGTATATTGTTAGTTATTTTTATTAAAATAATAATAAATAAAAATAAATAAACAATGTTAAATGGCGGTAGCGCCCAGGGTTGTTGTATCAACTATGTAATAAATTTGGATTCATTATGTGTCCGTAACTCAATAAAAAAATAGTAAAGTAAACAGATTAACAATGTACATATGTTGGATTGTTGCTATTTGACAGCCATTGCAACACAAAAAGTTATTGTATGCAGGGCCGGATTACCCAATAGGCTATCTAGGCTGTAGCCTAGGGGCGCCAGCAAAAAGGGGACGCCAGGAGAAAAAGACGCATTTAACAAAAAAAAATACCTATGATAAATAAAATACAAAATATTTTTTTTAGAAAAAAACTTTTGGAACAAAATGACTCATGCTAATCAGTAAAGTCAGTCTGTCTCACAGTCTTATCTCTTTTTGTAATAAAACTTTTCAACGCAAGTAAAGATTCACGTTTTTATTGCTCTCTTTCTACATCATGGCCTAAAATACAACAAACATAAAACGTATTGTATTAAGAATGTCACACTTTTCTATCTTCTGTCTTTCTTTCTATCTTCCCACTTTTCTTCAATACCTAATAAATTTAAATTTTTGGTATAATTTCTTGTACTGAATTCTGTTACAGCAACAAAATTTTCTGAAATTTAATTCCCATAATTACAACATTTTTGTTACTTAAATGTTTCGTTTGTGTTCTGTCAAATGTCAAATTCACACGAAGCTATACGTCGTAGATTGAGGCATACTCTAATAATTTGCTTACAAAAGAAGATAAGTCCATGAGACAGCTTTAATAAAAATATGCTGACAACAACATTTTGTAGAATTCACAAAACTATTGAAACCATATACTAGCGATTTTAATTACTGAGAAGTACTTAATTGTACTATTTACACACAATTCAAGCTACAGTATAAACCTTCCAAAATAAATCGTAAAAATATAAGTAGAATTCATTTATTAATGCTTACACTTATTAGGCATATATTATCTGTAACAAAGTTTAAAAAAAAATAAGAAATTATATTTGTTTTTTGTTCAGTCTGTATTTAGATTTAATGTGATAAAGTGCTTGAAAATTTTGTATTAATTGAAAAACAAATTGCTTAAATTGAATAAAGTTTGAGTGAGTCTTTTAATATGTTCTAAAAAATGTTAGGCAAATCTTTTTTCGAATGATGTAGACGATATATTTTTTATGAATGTCGAGGTAGTTTAAATATTTTTTGAAGAATATTAGTTCAACTAGTCTAAGTGTAGACTTAGGGGATGATTTCAAGTATAAGATAATACCGGTAGTATCTTCGTTTCCATGTAAAAATAAACAAATTCGAGGTTGTGATTCGCTGATGTCATGGAAAAGTATTAAAATTTGCGATACTACCGGTGTTATCTCAACTTGAAATCAGTCCATAAATGCTTAAATTAATTCGGAACAACAAAGTTATTATGTCAACATTTCCTAATGTTGATGTGGCGCTGCGAATTTTTTTATGCATTTCTGTTACAAATTGTTTGGGAGAAAGATCATTTTCGACACTTAACCGTATAAAAAATTTCTTAGAAGTCTATTAAGGCAGGAAAAACTGATATATCTTTCACTTTTGGCTATTGAGTCAGATTTGGTTAAAAATTGTAATTTTGATGAAGCCATACAAGAATTTGCTTCTATGAAGTGTCGGAAAATTAAATTTTAGTGTTTATATTTGTAATTTTCTAATTTTTTAATTTAATAAATACTTGTGTTTACTGTTTTACTGAAAAACAATTAAGTGTAAATTATATAAAATAAATAAAGCAGCACTTTTTTCCTATAAAATAGTTTTTAAGAAAAGGGAAGGGGGCGCAAAGTAAGATTAGCCTAGGGGCGCTAACAACTATAATCCGGCCCTGATTGTATGGGTATTTGTTTTTATTTAAATTCTTGTGGCATTGATTAATAAACATTTTAATTTTTTTCTGAACGCATAAGCACTTCTTGCTGGATCTCCTTGGCGTCTGTAATAAATCGAAAAATGCACCCAGTCACACCAAACACTTGTTTGCACACGACGCGCGGTTCGGTAAAAGCTTGGGTTCAGTTTTTGTAATTAAAAAGTGGAATATAAATTAATTATACAATAATATACAACAAATTTACTATAATAGCTATGGCTAAAGTGGATTTCGAGATCTTTGAAATCAATAAAATCATTAGAAAACTTCCTAAGTAAAAATAATGGAAGTTGTCCAAACAAATATGCGTTTAGACAAAAATATATATATATAAACGAAAATGTAATTGGGAAATTTGAAATAGTCATTTGTGATTGGTTGATTTCGAAAATTAACATATCACAAATGGGAATTTTAAATTTTCGTCTTTTATTGGTTTCTTTCTGTTGAAAACAGTTTTTAATTCGCATAATCTTACAACTTGAATCTTTAGAAATTGAGTTGAGAGGTCTCTTAATTATTTTACGAATTCCATAGATCTTGGAAGTTGGTGTACCTCACATGATTAAAGTCCTCAGAAAATCCTCAAATATATCGTGTTTACAACCTTTTATATCTTTGATTCTTTAATAAGTTTATGGCCACACCAACATCAGGACAATGATTAGCACATGGGTTTGGCCCAGCATTGACAAAATCTTTTTATTTTCCTTTATTAGACCATCATAAAAGTTAGAAAAAGTTAAATACCCGATTAAGTCGTAAACACGATATATCTTTCTGAGGACTTTACATCCCTCGCTCCCTTCCATTGCTCTGTCAGTTTCATTCGTAATTCAACTCTGTAAACACGTGATTATAATAAATTCAAGGTTTTTGTAATGGTTCTTATCACAATTCTTTTGTGCAACAATTTTAAATAAAAATGATAACAATACAATTACATATTAAATGCGTCTATTATTTTAGATGAAAATGTGTAATCAAACCAAAAAATTATAACTAAGCAAAAAACAACTTATCACAAAAGTCCTTGAAAGTAAAATCCTCTGATTACATTGTCGTTCAGTGTGGTGACAAAATTCTAATATCATTTTGCACATTATTCCAAATCACTTTCAAGGTCATTGTAATTATTTAAAAATATTTATAAAAAATTGGCGTCAGATCGGATATATATTAATTACTTTGAGTACACAAGACTTGATTCGTTTCAATTCCCACATTTGTTTCTATGACACAATACCCACCATCTGGCGTCCTATTAATTCCAGCCATCTGTTCCAGTCTAACAACAAGCGGCCAACCAGTTGTTGTAACATTATCCGACGCCGCCACCGCCGAACTCCAACAACGCGCCATATTACCTAGTCAAGAAACCACTCTCGAAACCCCACTCACTAACCAAACAGCTCCAAAAATTCCCGATTTCGAAATAGATCCATTGGATGAAAAAATTCTGAAAGAGAACCTCACTGAAGAAATTCCATCATTTTCGGAATGGGCGCAAAAACAACTTCAAGAAGCCGAAAAAAATAAATCAAACGCGTCTGTTCCCCATACTAATGGTAAACAAACGTCAAAACTTCGATGGAAAAACTACGCATCGCTTGATTGCGGCGCTAAAATCGTTGCTGCAAATCCCGAAGCTGTAAGCCCCAGTGCCATACTGTCTCCGTCACGTGACGAGTATAAACTTAATACTTGTACAAGCCGAATTTGGTTTATTGTAGAACTATGTGAAGCGATTCAAGCAAAGAAAATTGATTTAGCTAATTTTGAATTGTTTTCTTCATCACCAAAAGATTTCGTTGTTTCTGTTAGTGATCGGTTTCCGACACGAGAATGGGCAAATGTTGGACATTTTACAGCTAAAGATGAACGAGATGTTCAGAGTTATGATCTACATCCACATTTATTCGGGAAATATATTAAAGTCGAAATTAAGAGTCATTACGGATCTGAACATTACTGTCCAATGTCTCTTTTTCGCGTTTATGGAACTTCGGAATTTGAAGTTTTACAAAAGGAAGATCCTGCACATGACAGACAAAACGAAGATGATGACGATGATGATGAATCACTAGATTTAGAAAATGGTGATCCACAAAAAAACTTATTTAGTTCAGCTACAGATGCTGTTATTTCTATGGTAAAAAAAGCAGCTGAAGTCTTAGGAAATAAAGGAAATTCTAGTAACCAAACAGAAATTTTAAATAACACCAAACAGGCTGTGCCTTTAATTCATGTATGTACTTCACCAAGTCATTTAATAGTTTGTGACAATTGCACTGATGAAATTTTTGGTCGTATATACGAATTACTAAGTTGTCACGATTTAAAATTATGGAATTTGATACAAATTCCGTTTATTCAATCGGTTTTAACAGAAACAAATCTCTGTCAAAAATTTGGTTTTGACTTTTGTAAAATTAATAATCTTGTTGCACAATCAAATTATCTGAAGGCAGTATTTCCAGAATACTTTTTAGGTGCAATGTGCAATATGGTCGCAGTTTACCAAAACAAAGTCGTACTTAACATAAGCAGCAACCATTCAAATGATACTCAAATTCTCCCTGATGATGATGAAATCATCAATATTGAAACATCTGAACCGCATATACTTCCGGTTGAGACACGAAAAGAACCGGAAGTAACTGATGCATTAACACTTGAGTCATCAGATGCTGTTACTAAGTCATCATGTTCAACTGACGTCACATACACGTCACAAATCAAGCCAACTAAGACTCTAACTTCAGATTTAGATCTACGAGAAAGTAATACTGAATCAAGTTCGCTTGAAGTTAAATCGGTTGTAACAGAATCGGTTCAGCCGAATATAACTGAAGTCACACCTGAACCCGAACCTGAAGTTGAGTCAGTAACTGAAAGTATAGAATTAGATGAACCTCTCGAAAATTTTATAGATTTTAATGGTGATAGTCATCCAACTTCAGCACCACAAGCTCAAAAAGAGTCGGTTTTTGTCCGGTTATTAAACCGTATTAAAGCCCTAGAACGTAATATGTCACTTTCGGGTCAGTATCTCGAAGAGTTAAGTAAACGTTATAAAAAACAAGTTGAGGAAATACAAAAACTTCTCGACAAAACTATCTTAGGTATAAGTGAAGAAAGTAAGAAGAAAGACGAAAGAAATAAACAATTAGAAGAACGTCTGAATGTATTAACTGCAAATATTGAAGAACTGATAGCTGAACGACGAAGCTGGTCTTCGACAATTTACATTGTTATAGTTTCATCTCTAGTCACACTTTTTGTTGTTACGTTTTGTTGTAAAATCCCTGATCCGGTGTATACAAGAAGAGCCGATTTGAAAAGAAGAAAATCGATTGATGTTGTACAACACAATGCTCCTCAGAAGAAGAAGAGGCGGCCGAGTGATCAAGCTTTGAAGATTGTTCGGTCTTCTATGGATGATAGTTTATCAAGGAAGAAGAAAAGGAAGAAATATGTATTCAAAAGATCGAATTCGATTAGTACACTAGGAGATGAGAAGACTCAAGGGTGGAGTCGGCAGGTGTCTGCGCCCGAGGTGCCTGTTGATTGGGTTGAGGGAAAACATCTGGAAGAAGTGCCGTTTGTGTTGGAAGAGAGTGAGCATTCGACGCTTGAGCCAGTCGCTCTGGAGAAAATCACGCCGCCCCCGAGTTTTGTACAAACAGCAGTAGCGGTCAGAGCGGTTAGGGTCAAGTCGGTCAGTTTGGATGAGACGGCGAGGCAGAATGGGAATGCGAATGTTGAAGTAAAAAAGGAAAAGAAGGGCTTTAAGAGGATTTTTAAGAAAGTGTTCTAAGGTTAGAACCGAAAAGACTGATTATTTTAAGGATGAGATTTTCAGGCGTATTTTAGGTCTTACGTATGATTATTTATAAAATGGTAATATATTTTTGTGTATTTATTGAGTTTGTGAGGAATTCCTTTTAGAAGCCTGTGATAAAATTTATTTTTAATGACAACGTAGCGAATGTTGTTTATTTGTAAATTTTACTTTGCAATTGCTTGTTTAATATAGATCCATAAAGAAATCAGATGTTTTAATTAATAGTAGACCTTTTTAGAAGGCACGAGATCTTAATGGAATGGTTCACATTTGGGGAATTTTGTTTTTAGTTAAAAAAAGCAGATAACAAAGACCTATTTTTCATATACTCCAAGAAGATTAAATAAATATTTTAAATTACTAAATAACCCGAGTTCTTAAACTCTTTTTCATGTCTATTGCATAAACTAATAGATATTTTAGAAATATGTATTGAGAAGGAAATATAAAAAAAAACAGAAAAACAAAAAATCATTCATTACGAAATCTTTAAGTTACATAAATACTCATCAATTTCAACATGATCATCACAGTTTGACCGATTTTTCTTGAAAAAACCATTTATATCCCGACAAGCGTTACTCAATTTTTTCTTCATTCCATCACTACTATTTTTTTCTTTTGCACAAATAAGAATCTCATTTAAATCTTCTGCAAGTCTATAAGAAATAACAGTTTTAAATTTATTACCTAAACCTTCTAAAATGGAAGGTCTTAAACTCGAGTCACGTAACACCAAATTCAAAATAAAAAAACCTAAAAAAAAGAATATAAAAACCATTTATTACATTATATCACCGCCACCTGAATCACCAATTATTTTACTGACATTCTCAAGGACAGACTCGTCCAAAAACTGTTTCGGAGGACAACTCATACCAATTGTACTGTCCTTACTATCAACATCAAACAAAATCGCATCAGATTTTTGTTGATTCCTAGCCATCTCTTCTAAATATTCAACCCCGTCTTGAATGACCACACTTAACTTCTCATTTTCGTCCAATCCAAACCAATTTTTGGCAACTTGTAACATCTCAGGATCGATATCAACCGCCGTAACGTGAATTTTGGGTAAAAATTTGACAAGGAATGAGCACAAGCCGCCTCCTCCCAACCCAATAACCACGACGTCACTACTTTGTTTTTCCCAACACGCTAAATGCGTTGCCACACTCATATAAATGTGGTGCTTGCAGGTCAAGTGTGTTAAATCGACAATTTCTTTGCCCTCTTTTTTGGTTTTGAGTTTAGCTTCTGACTGGATAACCAACTGTGAGCTTAAGTAAAACAAACGCCTGAATTTATTTCCGTCAATTTCGACGTCTTCAACGACATAAGGGCCGGAAAATTGCGATGAACCTTCAAACTTGATTGTCCTGTTCCCTACATCTGAACCTAGTGACAAATAGGGAATTTTTGCGTTTTTTAAATTAGAGGGGGCAAGACTGCAAACGGATTCCGCGAGTTCGATTTGAACCTGCTCAAAAGTGCCGTATTCCTGTCCTCTATGCATTGTCACGATTGCCAAGCGGTTAGTTTTAGTGACTTTGGCGAGATGTTCGCGACCTGATTTTGTAGAAAACAGCCATTCAGCCTCACTGAAATTGTAGATATCAAGGGATTGAAACTTATGATTATTCCTGAGGTGCGATTTATGGCCAGAGGGCTACAAGCACCTTCACTTCCTGCCAAAAATGTAGTTTAACACTTACCGGCCTTGAGGTACAATAAAAGCCGCGTATTGTAAATTTTTCGCGCTGTATTTACTCTCAACAACATAAACTGTGAATCTTGGTTGAGGAACCCCCGGTTTGTATAAATTTAGAGAAATTTCGATGTCTTCATTCTTCGACCGTTTGAGACTTGCACAAACAAAAGCAGCATCTTGTACACTCTTCACCTGTTCTGCTATTTGTTCATTTGTTTCAAAACGTTCTAGTGTATTATCAGAAGTGAGACTCAATTCTAGAATTTTGCGCGGCAAACTTTTAAATTTTATACAAATTACGAGAAATACAGGCATTATGTTTTCCCCGTTTTCTACAGCTTTAGTTTCAGCTTCTAAGCAACGAGCAATGCGAAATATCCAATTATTCATAGGGAAGTAATCTAAAAGAGCTGTCAGGATGTGCTCCTGAAGGAGGGAAATACAAATGAAGCGGCCCATTACTTTTAGCACTCTTTGAATTTCAGAGAAATATTTTGTGATTTTTGATAAGGTTTCGGGGCTGTTATCGGGCATTAAAGCGTCTAAAGTGCCTTTATCTAGCACCACACTGAAGCTTTCATCATTGAAAGACATGTCTAAAGCATCCATTTGTAAATATTTGAGATTGGGACGTTCTTTTTCGTTTTGAGACATTTGCCGGATCACGACTTGAGAAATATCGATGTTTGTGACTTTACTAAAAAAAAAAAAAATTGGGGGGTTTTAGACGAATCAACAAGGGGGCGTCAATATTACTTAAAGCCGATGTCGTATAAATCCCGGCCCAACGCTGAGTTTCCGCAACCCGTGATAAGAATATCATCTTGCGTTTTAATATATTTGTGTAAATGGCTCGATAATTCAGGATATTCGCCGTACCTTCAAAATTCAAAATAAAAGTGAGGTTATGGCACAAAATAGTTTTACCATTCAAAAGCTTTAGAGCCGCGTTTTTTGAAAAACGAGTCCCAGTACTCTTTCTGACTAAATTCTTGATGCGTTTTTGGAAGTAAATTCATTATAAATTCAGAATTTTCTTCTCTAACTTCTTAAATATGTGTAATAATAATAACACAAATTCAATTCTGACAGTTGTACATTAGAACTATTCATCATCCATTTACTGAGTAAGGAATGACGTCATATAAAAGTTTTAGACAAAACACTGGATGATTGGGCATTGTTTTACCCTAGTCACCCCTAATTCTCAATTAAACAGTACAAAACAAAGTCATTTAGTGTTAATTTTAGTTCCAGTTCTTGACTTTGAGCAAAAACTACATCACACTAATAGAGCGGATTCATTGTTTGTTACATAAAATCTACTGACCTGTCAAATGTCGCAATGTCAAATTCAAATTAGACCTACTCTTGAATAATCCTGCTTTTATTGATAAAACACCAACTATTTTCGGTTGTTTTTATGATTACTCCTTAGAGCTAATCATTTCTTAACTGATAACATTCATTTTTGAAATATTTCATAACCACGTTGTTGTTGCGTGACCTCTAACACGACCTTCACCTGCCACTCCAAAAATATTTCAACAGTTTCGCCGGTTTTTACGTGATAAATCAAGTTTTGGCAGAAGCATCGTCAAAAGGTGCATTATTTCCCAATCAGAGGTCAAGTCAGGGTGACAGTGTCACAGATAAAACCAATTCTTTGTGCTTATTCACTCTCTATCTTCCGAACCCAACATGTCTTTAAAACAGACCGTAAATCTCTTTGCAGTTCACAAAAATGGGGCTAGTGCCATTAAACAAAGAGCCAGGTGAGCACCCACGTCTTAATTAGCAAATTAACTCTTTGCAGTTCCTGGTGGTCACAGGTTGCCATGGGCCCCCCGGATGCCATCCTTGGGGTAACTGAGGCCTTTAAACGCGACACTAATCCCAATAAAATTAATTTAGGGGTCGGGGCTTATCGTGACGATAATGGAAAGCCCTACGTCTTGCCTTCAGTGCGTAAAGCCGAAGAGAAACTCCGAGGGAAGAATTTAGACAAGGAGTATGCCCCAATTTCTGGTACTCCTGAATTTTGCAAATCGGCGATTGAGTTAGCATTAGGAGAGAACTCGGAAGTTGTCTCAAATGGGCTTAATGCGACTGTTCAGGGAATCTCTGGAACGGGATCTCTACGAGTAGGGGCTGCCTTCTTCAACAATTTCTTCCCAGGAGTCAAAACTGTGTATTTACCGAAACCAACCTGGGGGAATCACACCCCACTTTTCAAACATGCCGGGTTAGACGTCCAATCGTACACTTTCTATGATCCCAAAACTTGTGGGTTTGATTTGAAAGGGGCCCTTGATGACATCAATGTAAGTAATTTTACTATTTTGATTTTTTTTATTTATTTAATTTCATCAGAAAATCCCTGAAAGGTCTATAATTTTGCTCCACGCATGCGCACATAATCCCACAGGGGTGGATCCTAACTTAGAGCAATGGGCGGAGCTTTCCGCTCTTGTTAAAAAACGCAACCTTTTCCCATATTTCGATATGGCTTATCAAGGGTTTGCCTCTGGTGATATCAACAGAGATGCCCAAGCTGTTCGAATGTTTATTAAAGACGGTCATAAAATCTGTTTAGCCCAAAGTTTTGCTAAAAATATGGGATTGTATGGTGAAAGGGCTGGGGCTTTTACTATAATTGGAGAAACCAAAGAAGAGGCGGCAAAAGTGATGTCACAACTAAAGATTTTGATTCGCGCAATGTATTCAAATCCGCCAATCAACGGTGCGCGTATAGTTGCTGAGATTTTGACAGATCCGACACTTCGTTCTGATTGGTTGAAAGAAGTTAAGGGGATGGCTGATAGAATTATCTCTGTACGAACCAAATTAAGGGATAATTTAAAGAAGGAGGGGTCAACAAAAAGTTGGCAGCATATTACAGATCAGATTGGTATGTTCTGTTATACAGGGATGTCACCAGATCAGGTCGAAAAGTTAACAAAGGATCACAGTGTGTATCTCACTAAAGATGGGAGAATATCTATGGCAGGGGTGACGTCGAAAAATGTTGAATATTTGGCACATGCTATGCATGCCGTCACTAAGTAAACTGAAAAAGTCTGTAGGTTAAGCTCTAATTTTGTTTTGCATTTATTTTAAGTACTATATTGTTATTATTTAGGGTCAAGTATTATGTAAACTTTACAATTTATTAAAATATAATTTATGTAATACATTTTCTTGATGATTTTGTTGCTTATATTTATATAATAAAATATATTTCAAATTTATTACTGTTTACGAACATTTCGAAAAAAAATCTGGACATTTTCAAGTGAGAGGCTTTAAGTGAGATATTAATTAAAATTTTCCCATTTCTCGGAACCATTAAAAAATGTAAACCCTTCCAAGGTCGTTAAATGTGAAGGTGTTTACGCATATAAATGAAGTTTTATGGTTTATTTGATGTTTGCGGTAACTGCAATTATTATTATGATCTGTTTATTGGGAGGGCTTAATAAGTCTGCCCACTTTTCTATAGGACCACTATAGTAGAAAGAGTTTAGGATAGTAGGGGTAACAGTAGCCACTACAATATTTTTACCATTCGAGGCTTTCTACTACACCGTTTATTAATAAACCTTTGGGTGGAAGAGTGTTGGTTTTCTAGACACGTTTTGTTTTCGATGCGGTAAACATTACTAGAATTTTTTTGGTCGATGCTTTTTTCTATTGTTACTTAGGGTCAAATATTATGTAAACATTACAATTTATTAAAATATAGTTTATAAAATACAGTTTTTTATGAACACAATTCTTAATACATTTTGTCGCTTAAATTACACAATAAAATATATTACAAACTGTACATTTTTTTTAAATTTTACTTTCCATTTCCGGCCATTCAATACAATCGATATCTTTACAATTATTCGTGATTAGATAATTTTTAAAAATATTTTGTAAGGCACACCTCATTTGTTTTTCTTCTTTAAGATCTGAAGATAAGGCAGAAACGTTGTACTCTAAAATACTTAATTTACTTTGAAGGACTTGGACGGCGTCGATCAAATTTTTATTTGAATCTGTTTTCGACCAATTCGTCACATCAACTGTAAAAGTAAGTTGATGAAAACAAAAAAACAATTGCTAGTCACTTAATCCCCCAAAACCAATTATTAAACAACACACACACAAGTTAAGTACAAAAAAAAGTTGATCACAGATCATCAAAAAAAAGACCTTCAATGGATTTTTTTGAAAACTTCCATTGAAGCACTTGCAAAAATCCAAAGATGGTAGAGAAATAACTAAATTGCTCAAGCTACGTAATTTACGGTCTGTTAGGGCGCATTGAGCAATCTTTGTTGTCTACCATCCTTGGCAAAAGCCCTCCACTACTCTAAATGCTGTGTTTTGCGCAACTGCCGCACCACGAACGACCCACAGCACCACGTGCTGGCCCTTGGTGCATGAGGACGGTAATTTCTTGGTTGCAGCGGTTGCGCAACCGCCGACGAGGACCGACTGAGATCGACGCTGGACCTATGCGAACGTGCTAGTTTATCATGCATTCGTACGTTACCGCCGGTCAGTAGGTCCGCTGTTTGTCGCCACCACCAATGAAACAAGACAGACAAGAGTTAGAAAGTGTGTGCAAAAGAGAGATAATAGATAGTGATAGAGAAACGCGCTTCATCTCAATCTGCGCTCACCTGAATTCACTGTATTTCGGGGCTTCACAGTTGAAAAGTACGCTTCAATAACGTCGAGAATCATGCCGTCTTCTTTGTAGGTGAGACGAGGAGCGGGCCGGGTATAGGGGGCGGTGCCAAAAGCAAGACAAGGACGGAGCGGCGGTGACGGACGAAGTGATGTTGCCGACCAACCGCGGCCGTGGGGCGGAGGAGGAGGCGGAGAATTAGTCGAACCCGCGAGGCGGGGCGGGGACGCAGCGCTCCCGGCTGCTGCTACCAGAGGAGACGTCTGAAAGAGGCGGGGCGTCAACGGCATTTCAACACTTCATTTTGGTTAAAATATGTACAGTTTCAGTTATTAGAAAAAAGCAAATTAGGTCTATTTAAAATGAACTGCTGTCTCGCTATCGTGATCTAAGGAATGAATACCGAACTTGAGGTTTAATTTAAAATTAATTCAGGATATAAACCAGCTGACCGATCCGGCTTAAAGGATCAATGTTCGATCACGACAGTTAGGAGTGTAGGCCCCTTATTATAAACGTCAAATTTGTTCAATTGTACTAAACTGTATTATTATTATTAGTGGTCCTTTGAGCCGGATCAATCCTTGGTTAAGGCCCAACTCGAAGTACTAATGTTCGAACACAGATGTAGTCACACACCTCAAGGACACCTTAACTGCCATGATTTAAAATTGGTCCTTCGAGTCGGACGTCTTGCTGGTTGAAGTTAAAATCCAGTGAAATAAATACTTTGAGACTTTTTTCAAGCCAAATATGTTTAATCGGTTAATACAGGCAAGGGCTCACACACAAGCTCAGTTAGATTTTAGTTAGCCGATAAAAAAAATAACTAAAAAAAACTGAACAAGCAACAACACGCCCTTGCCTGCCCGTGTATCCTGATAAATCCCCCTAAGTACATCTGCTGGAATTTTAGCTTTGAGCCACCAATGTGCATACAACCCCGACTTATAAATCGGCACTTCTTCCTCCTCTTCTTCTTCTCTTTTAAGAACACACCCCATAGATTTCGACCTGACTGGTCCTTCTTCGACCTTGGAATGCATTTTGGGCCATGGCTGCGGACATATCTCCAAACTGGACGTAACCGACGTCCTTAGACTGTTTCCAGAGACGGACGGTTCGGACGTTCTTGGCGTGGAACCGAACGGTGACGTACACGGACACTGTGACTCAAAATCGCGCGCTTCAATTTCTGATAGAGTCATCCCCCGATTCGTCATTTCCTGAGGTGAATTCAGCGTGCAACTGCCGGCCATTCCGGAATCTGATGACCTCGGACTGTGACATTCGACACAGCCGCGGCAATAAGAAGGTGACATTCGGAGGTATTTAGAACTGACACAACGTCTCATAGGACCCTGTTTGAGATCTTTGGGAGTGATTTGAATGCTGGAACGTCTTCGTGGGTTGGTAATACTGTACGGTTGGAATTCAGTCGCGAACATACTCGGAGGTTTGATTACGGTTTTGGCTGATGAGGGGTCACTGTCGTCGCTTGAGAAATTATACAATAACTCTGCTGTGATCTTATCTGGCAATGGAAGTGTATTTAGAGGTAATTCTAAGCTACTTGAGTGTGTAGTATCACTTTCTTCGTCATAGTTGATTTTTCGATTTATATTAGTATCACTGTTTGACCAACCAGGGATATATATTGTCGTCAAACTAGTTGCACTGAATTTGTTTCCGACTAATTTTGTTGGACAACTTTGTCGTTCCAAAGGTACATATTTTTTTGGTACATCTAAAGTGTCACGTGACATGCTTTCATCTAAGTTAAGTAGATTTTCACACGCTCCAAATGGTCTTGGAACTATCCCTGAACTGGCTTCAGAATTCTCTGAAGCTTGTTTTTGAAGTTCCAGTTTCGTCGTCTTATTTGACTCTTCTTCAGGCATTTTAACCTCACCATAATCAATAAAACTTTCATATTTCGTTGCAATTTCTGTCTGAGTGCTCGTCTGAGGGTTGTAGTACCGGATATAACCGAATGGATTACTTGAACTACTTCCGCTGCTAGAACCAGATTCGACAATTGCGTTTTGGCGTTTTAGACGTGTTTCGTCACTGTCGGAGTCTTCATCAGAGTCACTATCACAATTGATTATACTGATTCGGCATTGGGTCGATTTTGCCATTATTATACATTCGGTTTTGTGGTGTCTTATTCTAACCATTGCCAAATTCATTCGGTTTAAATATTCAGGATAGAGTAATTGTTTCAGGAGTTTACGCGTTATTAATTTGTCTTTGATACACTTTGAGAAATATTTTGTAAGTGATGCGAAGGGGGCACAAGGAGGGTAATTTTCAGGCGGGTACTTCGGTTCGTATTCGATCGGATTTTGGTAAGTTATAACCGAAGCACGGGTGGAATAACCGCGATTGTTAAGCTACATAAACAATCTGTATCACTAATACATCAAAAAATTATAATAAAAGAGACGGCCATTTACAGAGTGTTAATTAAAAATAGACTTCTGGAGTGCTTTAAATGTGTTTTGATAATTTCTTCAGGCAACTTGACAAAATAAAACGTCATTTCATGTCCTGAAACAACTAAAAATAATTCTGTTTAATTTTGAAAGTACAAAAAATACGAAAATTGTGGTACACACAATTTTCTTTTTTTTCCACCTTTTGCGTAAAATTTGTTTTGTATCAAATTACAAAACATATAAAAAAAAATATTGAAAGTTTATAATTTCTGCAAAGCGACTTTATTGAGTTCTGAACATTGTAAGAACTCTTACTGAAGCAAACCGATTAAAAATAAGAAAAAATCTAACGTGCATTTTAATTTCATGGCTCTTGAGAAGTCATTTTTTAATGAACACTCGATATTTTGTCCTATACTAAGTTGGAAATGTGAATTATCACAATGGCCGCCTCTTTCACACCCCAAATCTACTTACATGCGGGGGTGGTTGTGGCACAAACTGTGCTTGACTGGGCGCTACCTTCTGGTTATTACTAGCCCCACTTTTCGGCATATTTTTCCTCAATAAATCCACCCAATGATTAGCTTCATTCTTGCTTTGACACACTGCGATTCTTTTCTCAATCATGGGGGCACTAATCTCGAAAGCATTTTTATACTGTTCATTATCCTCCAATCGTGTTACAACTAAGCCAGATAACGGCAATTTCCCCTAAATTTCCATTTAATTTCCTTTAATTTATCTTCAATTTTTTCTTACCTCATAAATAAACGCACTCAAACGATGACTCACTGATAAGATGAGTAAAGTCGTTGGAAATAAAACAAAATATCTGTCATGATGTTGGGGGCCTACTGCCACCGACCCCATGTAAATTATATCACCTAGAGCGGACAGACTGGGGCCTTCCCAGCCGCGAACAGGTCCTGTGAGAATTTGCAGTTCTAGTTCTTTTTGACGCCGAGTAGCGGCGCACGTTGTTGCTATTTCTTTATAGACGGCGACGGAACGTTGGGTGTCTCCGCGGTCCGGGTGGCATTCCTCCACATGACGTTCGAGCTCCTGGAGCATTCCGGAATACTTATCAAGGCGACGGAACGGTTTGCTGAGGAGGACAGTCAAAACGAGGACTCCAGGGCTTGCTGCACCACGAGATTCCATGTATTTGGTTAGTTCCTCTCTGAGAAAAAGGACAAAGTGAGGCTAATGACTAGTAAATATAAAAAAAGGATGAGAAATAATGAGAATTAACAAGTAGCGATGCGTGTTTTAATGGTGGAAGTTGGGAGTAGTGAACACATTCCAAATTATTCACAAATAGGTTAAAAACATGTCAATTTAAATTTGTTTTTTACCGTTTCTCCCTCTATAACGCATGTGTTCACCAGTTACAATAAAGTATTGTTGGAAGTTATTTTTTGTCCTTACTTATATTGGTCTAAAATGCAAGCAGCTCTGGGATGGTGGGCGCAATAAGCCTGATTGACGGCCTTAATTCTGGGGGCCCAGGTTAGAAACAGACGTCCTACTCTTTGTTCCAGTCCCGGCTTAGCCTGTTCGCCCTCCATCAGTTTTAACAATTGTTGATGTGTATCAAGGACTTCTGCGATATTTCCTGTTAATTGTTTATATTCATCATTGGTCAATCTGGAAACAGCTGTGATTTATTGGTATCCTATAAAAATTGGTTTTTGATTACATAGCACTTTTTTCTAATGGCTGTAAAAAATTGGTGACTAAACTCTCAAGCTCGGTCACGTGTGCCTTTTCTGAGTCTATTAGGTCTTTCAACACAACACTTTTGTACTGATTTTGTTGTATAATGACCGGTTTTGGGGCATCTAAAAAACAAACCCTGAACTAATTACGGTTTTTTTAAATCGTATTGTAACCTTTTGACTCTTTGACGTAATTGCTGGGAAACCAGCCCGTTTTTCCATTGAGAGTGCCTTCCCACCAACCGTCGTCTTTTTGTGTGACTGTGATGATGTCACCTTTCTTGAAACACAGCTGAAATCAAGCAAATTCACATGTGGGTTATTAAAAATATTCAGGGACTTACCTCGTCATTATTTGATCCTTTAAATGGATAAATTGCCTGGACAACCAGAGGTTCAGTGGCCATTTTGGTCTTACATGTGGATCTAAATGGGTAAACAATTCTAATATAAAATTATTTATGGATCGAGTCCGCGATAAAATGTTGCCACAAAACTGCTCATGATGTGAACGAAAAATAATTTTTGAGTACTGTCACATTCTTGGCATATACTTAGCTTTAGAGATAATTCTGGAATAGAGCCAAGAGTATAAAAACGCAACAAGTTTAGCTCAAATGAAATCCCCTCAATGAATATGCGTCCAAAATGAATTTTTTAGCGGAAATGCCCACACACTTCAACAGGAAATGGACGTTTTGCCCAATTAGGGGGGCACCAGTTGAAAATTGTATACTCATAAAAATATGTCTCTTTTATGTCAAAAAAATTATTATTACCTCGTCTGGCACCACTTTTAATTCACATTAGTTATATTGAAGGTTTATTAACCCAATTAACGTTATAAATAAATACACAAATTTCAGGAATTTATAAATGTCAAAATCGACTATCTGTCAATTGCCCGGTCGGTAAAACAGTTTTTTCCAAAATAAAACACGAATTTCACTTAAGTCAGCGCACATTTTTTGCTTATTATTATAAGAAATGTATTTCTAAAAATAAATAAAAAGTGGGACGTAATCACTGGCAAGAAAACAATTTTTTGGCGTTTTTTAGTGTTATTGACCTGACTTTCTTCCGCTAGATGGCGGATGCGCTCCTGTCATTTTTCTGTCAAAAGTTATCAAAACAGAAATAATTGTATCGATTTCTGCGTTAAAAGCTGGAAATTCAGAATGACCGCACCAATGGAGCGAATTCAAGTTCTCGACTCTATCGAGAAAGACATAATTACTTGTCTCCACAGTGCAGGTATTTTTTTAAAATTCTAACCTCAAAATCGGCAATTCTAACCTAAAAAATTCCAGGACAAGTTTTCGTCGAGCTTAGTAAAGAAAAATCTAGTTTAAAACAAGCAGAAAACCACACACAGACCTTCCTGAAGACTTTGGGAGCCGTCGAGAGTAAACTAACGGATCAGATTAATTATCTGACACAAGTGTCAACAGGACAGCCCCATGAGGGCTCAGGTTATGCCTCACAGAAAGTTCTTCAAATGGCGTGGCACAGGTTGGAGCATGCACGTTCGCGAGTGAATGAACTAGACAGGTTAAAACTGAAACATATGCAAGGGCGTCGCAGTGTGCAGCCCTCTAACGGCCAATCATTCGGAAATAACGTCTCAACAACATAGTTTTATAATTTTATTAAAAAATACAGTTTTTATATGGCACTATTTCTGTGTACATTGTCCGTTTTTTTGACTTTTTTCCGCTTTGTTTCTTTTCCATTTTTCCACTTCCTGGCGTATCCGGCTTACGTCTGTTGCGTAAGTCCGACAACAGCCCCCGACCCATGTAACACCAAGTTCGAGCCATTTTTGTATGTAGGTGGCAACCGGCTCGCATTTATCGCGATCAATCCACCTAGAATTTTAGATTAGTTTGAATTTCCCGCCAAATTCGGGACTTACCCGAGTTCAACTTTGTAACTTTCACCACTGTTAGGGTACACAACAATCGGAACAGGTGTTTTCCGATCTTTGTTAAGGCCGGAAATGAGAGTTTCAACAAGTCGGGGAGCCACACAATTCACACCCACTGCTACCAACTGTGATGGGTTTAAATCATAACAATGGCGGACGACTTCTTGGAAATTCTCACCGTAGGCTAGAGATTTGCCGTCTTGCTACGAAAATAATTAGTTTTGGTTTGTTAGAAAGTAGAGGACTTACTCGGACACTAAATGAGAGCCATGCTTTGGTATTTGGAAAATCAGTTTTTAACAGTTCTACCAACATTTCCGCTTCAATTTTACAAGGAATTGTTTCAAGTGCTAATAAATCGACACCTGCTTCTACCAAGGCTTTGATTCTTGGTATATGCCACTCTCTCATTGTTTCAGCTGAGGTAGTTTTAGCATAAGATCCAGTGTATTCAGATCCGTCGTGTAAGGAGGCACCGTAAGGCCCTACACTTCCCACAACCATTGGAGGAGCTAAAACGCAAGAATTTAGTGCTTTGTCGAAGATCTGTTTTTTTACCATAGAGAAACTAGCGTTAGAAATTTGAAATAACTGTTTGTGATTGGTTAATTTTAGAAAACGTTTACTGGTTTCTCTCTGGTTAAAAAACAGTCTATTCTTGACTCAAGAGAATTAGGGCTCGCCAATTTAAAAATCGTTAAAGTAAAATATTCGGAAAAACTATGTAAACAGTAATTAAATTAAGTAGCCGTGGCTTTGATAAAGTCGACCAGCTTTGTTTTCGATGTAACAAAGCGTAAAATAACTAATCATTGTCCAACTGGACAACTATGTCAACATTTCGTTACTAATTGATCACAGAAATGCAGCTGTGCCTTTTATTGATATTTAATGACTGTTTACATAGTTTTTACGACTATTTTACTTTTATGACTTAATTGGCAAGCCCTATATCTCTTGAATCAAGAATACAATTTAGGGATTTTTACTCGAATTAGGGAATTCTTTATTGTAACGTTGACACGCGATCCTTGCCAATTGGACTGACTCTTTAATAAGTTCATAACTTTGTTCTTTGGTAAGTTTGAGATGTTCCATGAATCCTCCAATGCTTGCCTGATACGAATTTGTTATAACGAGATCCGCCCCAGCTACAATTAAAAATATCCAATCAAAATAAGGTAATTATAGTTGGTACAACTGTGTCAGCAAATAAAAATTACAGTTGGCATAACTGTTGCTTTAAAATTTGACTGTAGAACGTGTAATTTTTTAACAATTGAAAGGAGACAAAAGCAAAAAATACCTCTAAGAAAATCTAGATGGGCGTCAATGACGGCCTCTTTGTCCGTTGCCAAAAACCTAGCACTCCACAATACATCGCCATCGATCTGCTGACTCACGTGACAGCTCAATTGAGTAGCAAAGCCCCCATCTAAGACCACAATGTCTCTTTCATTAGCACACGTTGTGTCATTGTGGCGCTTTTCTGAAGAACTGCCCACCCCAGGCGGTGCCATCTGAAAAAAACGTCCGATTTTCGCGTTAATTAGCTGGGAAATGATGAGGAAAAACTGACAAGGTTTTCCGGTGACCTCCATTTTTTAAATGGATGACCGGCACGTGTGTTGATTTTCTAAAGTAAACAAAGACTACATCGGGAAGTTTCAAGAATTATTTTTATACGAAAAAAATAAAAATTTAAGAATTCCAATTTTATTTTATCTAATACTAAATTTAGGTATATCTTAATTGTTGATTAATAATATGAGTACACATATTCTTAAATTAATTATATGGAAATAATTGTAGGAAAAGCTTAGGTATACATTAGGGTGGGCCAAAAAATCGAATATTTTTTTAACTTCAGACACTGAAAAATTGGTACCTAGGCATCTTTAAAAAATGCTTTTTATAGATAAGCTTTTAATTTTAATAGGAAGGACTCTCTCATCTCAGTTTCCTATTTTTTCTTAAGTTCTATTTGGTAAAATTCATATCTCGTCACTACTTGACCGTAGGAAAAAAAATTATTTACATTTTTTCTAGAAAATTAAACGCTTTAAAAAAGGTATTTTTAATTTTTTTATAGCTATTAGCGTTTAGAAGATATCAGAAGTCAAATTTGAAGAATTTCACAAATTTTGTTTTTTACTTTTAAATTTTATAACTCGTAGATAAATAAATATTAGAAAACCAAATATGCAGTTTTATAGGAAATTGAACGCTCTACAAAAAAGGTCTCTTGTGGTTAATCGATTACTCTAACCACTTAGAAGCTATTCGCATTTTAAAAACCAAAATTTGAGACTAAATCCTCAATTATTTTTAAATGGTTGGAACAATCGATTAACCACAAAAGACTTTTTTTGTAGAGCGTTTAATTTCCTACAAAACTGTATGTTGCGCATTTTCTAATATTTATTTATCTACGAGTTATAAAATTTAGAAGTAAAAATAAAATTTTGTTAAATTCCTAAGACTTTGACCTATGATATCTTCTAAACGCTAATAGCTATAAAAAAAATTGTAAGATACCTTTTTTAGAGCGTTCAATTTTATACAAAAAATGTAAATATTTTTTTTTAACATCAAGTGTGACGAGATATGGATTTTGCCAAATAGAACTAAAGAAAAAAAAAGAAAACTGAGATGAGAGGGTTCTTCCTATTAAAATGAAGAGCTTATCTTTAAAAAGCATTTTTTAAAGGTGTCTAGAAACCAATTTTTCAGTGTCGAAAGTTAAAAAAAATATTCATTTTTTTTTGGCCCACCCTAATGGGTACTCGTACATATATTCTTAAACTAATTTTATGGAAATAATCCAAATGATCCGTGGTATAAAATAATCCGTAGGAAAGCATATACTGCTACTATATGATCAAAAAAGATTGTAAAGTGCTTTTTGTCAATGTAAATAGGTTGCGTGTAAGTAATCAGCTGTCAAAGCGATTGGTGGTAAATCAAATAAATATTTTTTATTATAATTAAGTAATCAAACTATTTCTGAATGTTATTTAAAATAGTTAATTTCTAATAGTTAATAGTTAATATTTAATTTCTCTAATTGAATCTCACAGAAAAACATGAAATAAATGGTAGATCTAATTTATAACATAATCTGTTTGCAGGTATTTCTCACAGAATAATTTGTTAAAAGCAATTTTATTTTACCACCAATCGGTTGACACTTGCACTTGCACGCAATTCTAGAAGATAATGAGTTATAATACACGGATAAGTTTAAACGAAATGCTTTAATCTTGCTTTGTGTGTACCTACCTATAGGAGAATGGCAGGTGCTTTATTGGGGGAGGGAAAAATAGAGAGCGTTTTTCCGTAAAATGAGTGACAGATGAGGGTGGATTGCGATTTAAAAGTGTCGAGGGATTTCAGAACTGGGTTCAAGTGTTTTACAGCTTTTTTCTAATTTTTAATTTGTCAGAGATTGTGTTTCGTATTTTTAAATTTCATCATCAAGTTTATGCAGATTTAATCGAAAAAATTATTTAATTTTGCAATCGCTATGCGAGAGGGCATCCCCCGAGGTAGCAACAGCAGTGATAACGTCTGATAACGCTTTTTAATTTCGAGTGTTGGTATAATAATTAAGTTGTCGGACGCGCGATAAACCCATCGGTTTATTTATGGCGCTCAATGCTGCCAACATAATGAGTGACTGATAAGCGCAAGTTTATTTATCATTGGACGTAACAGAATAAGAAAAGTTGCATTCTAAAAGCTTTTTCGCGTCCGCCAATTATAATTTACACTTCATTTAGGATTTGCAAGTTCTTGAGAACCTCACAGTGAAAATGTAAATTTGCAGGAATGGTGGAACAGTTCTGTTTTAGTTTGATTATTTTATTATGTGATAAGAGGGGTTCTTCAAATTTTTTTCGGTAAGCCCAAGGTTTAATATCATTGTTCTCATATTAAGTGATAAAGTAAAAAAAAATTAATGGATGTGTTATCGCAGACTCATTGTTTTATACCAAATCGAAAGCAGACACAATTCAGAATAATCTTTGTTCAAATAACGCGGAAATATAGATAAGCGATAAAATTGACTTAAATTTGTCTAAAAGTTTTCAGTGATTAATTGAGAAACTGAATCAATTTTCTTGTACATGATTTCCTTTTAAAGGCAAAAAGAAATCACACAATAAAATCATTTCCTTAATTGAATATAATAAGCCTGAATCGAACTCTTATGTCATTTAATAGCAGCATTATATTTAATATTGACGAAAAGAACCAATTTTGATATTATTTTTTCCTCCTGGAATTGGAAGAGAAACTCTTGAATTGCCCAAATCGTATTTATTGAGACGAACAGAATTATTGGTTAATAAAAGAATATAAATTTGCTTTCGGAATTAAGCTGAAAGCTGTGTCATTCATATTTAAATCTCTGTTATTTGAAGTTTGTAGCAATGTTGGTACTCCTATCAAGCAAAAACATTTCTTTAGGACTTTTAATTTCAATTGGTTGGCAGCAACAAATTTCAAATTACAACTAGGTATAGTTCATTTCGTTTAACAGAAGTACTTTAATCATGTTTCCGTAATTTCGGTGAACTGATATGCTACGGTGACGTCATTGAGCGAATTCTGCTACAACCCGAAAAATCCGGAATGAAATATAAATCAAGAGAAGCACTGGAGCCGAGTAGTTTGATTTTGGCTTAGCGAAGTATAGCGATTACATCAAGCAGATCTCTGGTGATTGTTTAAGGCGATTAAATTATTTAATTATTGGGACTTAGTGTTTTGTAAAACTAAACTTTTTTTAAAAAAGTTTAGTTTTAAAGTTTTTTTAAAGTTTTTTAGTGTTTTTTAAAAACTAAACTTTTCCATATTGCAAGGATTTCCTGAACACCACCAGATATTAAAAAATAAATGCAACTGTGCTATGAATATTTACGAAAACTCATAAACCAATTATTTCAAAAAACCCAAAAATACTACCATTAAATTATTATTGGGATTACTTTGTAATTATCGTAAGATTTTTATCTGGAAATTAGCAAAATTTTCTAAAATAAAAAAAAACGTTATATATCTTCATATTTCATATTACCATTATTTTACATAGATGATTACACAGATTACATAGCTACATATTACTAAATAATTGTTCAGATTCTGCAAAAAAGCAGAACTAAGAAAAATTTTAGAAAAACTAAAGAAAATTTTATGAAAAAGTTCAAAAACTGGCGTTTAGAAAAATAAGTAGATTTTAAGATACCATATTTGGCGGAGAAAGAAGAGCAAAATTAAATTCTAGAACTTGAAAGATATTGATTGAAAGAAAAATAACAGAAAAAGAAGACTATGAAAGAGCAAGGATAGGGTTTAGAAGTAAAAAAAGAAAAAGATTCTAAAAAGGTTTTACCAACGACGTTTGGAATAAAAATAGAATTTTGAGAGACCATAACTGGTATGAAAAGCAAAAAAAAAAATAGAATGAATTGGAAGACGTCGCCTCATCTGTAGAAGAATAAAAAAGTCAGGAAAGATTCTAGAAGAGTAAAAGAAGTTTGTAGAAAAATTGGAAAAATAAATCCTAGATGAATTTAAAATGCTAAAAACTTTAGAAGAACAAAGAAAACTTTTAAAAGAACTTAAAAAAAGAAGATTAAAAAAAGACCAGTAAAAAAGAAACATAGTAGAACAAAAAGCGATTTTAAGGAAACCTGAAAATTACGGTTGGCAAGGAAAGAAGAACCAAATAAACCAGTAGACAGCCACCATTGGGTTTCTGTTTTTGGGTTGCGTATTTTAAAAAAACATTCATAAAAAACATCTTCTTTTGTACACACATTTTTAAAAATTCAAAATTGGTTTAAGTAATTGGTACGTGCCGTACGCAAAAATTTTATTTCTGCAGTTCAAAGGCAAATACATAAAATTAAATTGTTTTTTCAGTCAAGGTGTTCTACTTTTTTATGACTCTTACTGTACTTACATACTTTAGCTTGATTAAGATTCGCGTGTTGCTGATAACTTAAGTAAACTACGTCTAGAAAAAAAATGAACAATAAAACTTTTAGAGACATTCGGAAAGTGACGATTAGAAGAATAAAATAATATATTAGAACAATTGGAGAGTTTACAAAGTGTTTTTAAGAAAGAACTTCTGGAAATAAAAAAGAAATTTGAAGCGAGATTTCTGGAAGTTAAAGAATATGTTGAAAAAAATTGTAAGAGATCGTAAAGTAAGTAAAGATGGCTCGTTAGGCTTTACTGAGGGACTCGAGACGTGCCTGCTATGTTAGAGCAGGGAATCCTTCATTTTTTCTTTCACGTTGAGATATGTCTTTTGTAAGTTAAAATGCTCTTTTTCTTTCTTATCTCATTTCTATGTTTTTCCAAATAGTCTTTCATTTAGTATATTGTATGTCAATCAATAAATTGTAATTATGAGAGCTATGTTTTGTTATGTTATAACCTCTAAGCCGGCTCAGCGCTTCAAACAACAATGGAACAAAATTATGTAAAACTGACGTCGTGGGCAGCAGTTAAACAGCAAAATGTAATAAATATCGAAGGCGATTACTAAAGACGATAGAAGTCTGCTAGTGTGTTGTTTAATTCCTGAAAGTTTTTTGTGTAAATCAATTAGATAAATTAGATTTGATGACTTTATTGTTATTAATTCCCTTTGGATTGATATCTGACAATTGAAAGAGCGTTTATTTTATTGACTTTAGTAACTAATCAACATATACTGTCATAACCCATTTCGAATTGTCTCACATTTAAATTTGTCGTTTTATAATTTATAAGCTAATAAAACCACGTTACGGTGTTGGCAATGAAACTAAAACTTTGGATTACGTCTTAGATAAATTTACGAACGAATCTAGGGGTTGATTTGTTCTTCTAGGAAGTGTAGAAATTAAAAACATTTTTATTGCTCGTAAAATGCTAGAAGGCACGAATTGAAAATTTCTCCGACTTTACCTTAACTTGCTGCTTATTAAAATTCGTCTCAGTGCAATTTTAATTTGACTGCGATAATTTACCTTGGGAGTAGTCTAGACTGGAGGTATTGCTCCATTCGTCTTAAAAGGCATCTCTCTCGGTCGTTTAATTATTAGACCGTACAGGGTGGAGTAATGAAATTAGTCGTTGATTACACATCCGACTGTAACGTTAACTCACTACAAGATGTTGAGATGCATAATTTCCACCTAACGGACTCTTTACACTCATACATCATTGAAATGTGTTACGGCCCTATTTGCCACAAATTACGCATTTTAAATGTATTTTCAGCAGAAATTTACAAAGTCGTCGTTGCCAAGTAGATTGTCGGTTATTTTTGGCATAATGGGGTGAATCAGAATTTAAAAACGATTTGTTTATTTCTCCCCAAACAAATAAACAACCTGTTTTGACCAGTTTATTGTAAAAAATCAATATCTATGCAAAATCGATTACAAGGGTGCGTTAGATGCATTGTTAATAATAATTTATGCAATAATATCCCATTTAGGTTGTTTTAATCACGTTTACATACTAATCGCTGTAGCCAGTCTCCGCCATCTTGAATATTAACGATAATCGCTATGTAAACTTGGTGTCAAATATGGGTGATTAAAATTAAAAAAATTGAAGGTCACTTCTGTATATACAATCTACATGACAACAAGCCATCTTTGATGAGCTTCTTTAGGTAAACATCAAGTGACAAGCTGTTATTAAAGCAATCAAGACCAACTTTGATTGAGTTTCTTATTAGTAGAGTTTTGCCGGGACTCCCCTACGCGACAGACGGGACCTAAATATGTTTATTTACATACATGTAAACTTGAAATAGTTTGTATTGCTACGATTATATCTAAAAATAAATTGTCGTGTATTTATCCGGATAACAGAGGTTGTTATACACATTTTCGGATGCTTGTAGAAAATTCTCAAAATATAGTATGTATTACTTAATCTTAAGTAAAGAGAAATCGGGATTAACCTGTTGATTATAGACAGAACAATACAACAAAATTGCAAATTTATTCAAATTTCTCAAATAGAATTACGGATTAAACGTCAATTTGTATGTTATTGCATCATGTAACACTGAATAATTTACAAATTTAAACAAATCGTTTTTTATAGAATTTGCAACGCAATTTAAAATTGCGCCAAAATAAATGTCATTCATGTGTCACGTGACTAATGGCAATTATTGTTTATAATCAATATAGATTTGTGTGATATTTGTGTAAATTATGAAACTTACTATTGTAATTAAACAATTAATTTTAATTAATTAGCTGGTTTAGAGTTTGTTTTGATTTACCACAGACATAAATAAAGTAGTTAATTCTTAAAAAAATATTATGTTGTAATTAATTATTAAAATCTTAAGATAAATATCTACAAAAACAAGTATTAAAAATTGGTGAATCTGACTTAATTTTAAATTAGTTTAAGAATAGATGCAGATGTTGGGTGGTTACTAGAGGTCAATCGAGCCGGGTCAGAGATATTCTTGCATCTGACTTTCGGATTTCTGCTGGTCAAAGTTCGGTAAAAATGGCGGAGGCGCCATATTCCAACAAAAAAATTTTGACCTTGTGTAATGAAAACAATTTTGATTTGAGTGATAATCTTAAGGTCATTTGACTCTGACCTTAGATACTCAAATAAAATTGAACCATCGTCAAATTCTTGCATAATGCCCAAATTCCCAAATTTGATACTCACAATTTTGGTTTTAATTCCGGGTTTTACACACACACACACAAAACTTTTGTACTATGAGTAGTTACGAGTAGAACACGTGCTGATACAATGCGTCGCTCCTCCTTTTTGTGCAATAGACGACGATAAACTGCTCACAAACAGGCTCATATCTTTATATTTGTATGTTGTTGGCCGTGTTGTAATACGGTCAAGGTCACGTGAAGCGCCGCCACCACTGCCTTATTCATGCGGGGTCAATGATTGCATGGGCTGGAGACGGCTCTGGAGCGGCACGTGGCCCGACGATTAGCCAAAGTGGATCTGGATGATTGATAAGTCAGTGGCGGAGCGGGCAATTCATTACTCTTAAAGTTTGTCTAGGAATGCTTGAACTTTATCTCAATAGACAAAATTAACTGTTTGGACCCTTAAGGGCAAGCTATACTGGGAACACTTTAGTGGTTATACATATTAGGAAAAATTTGAATACAATGGCGACGAATCAAAAGAAATAGTTTTTACAGAGTTATTTTACTAACACCTTAGACCGATTACCTTTCCATGTTTTTCTTGCTTTTTAATTTCTTTCATCCACTCTTTTTCTTCTTCACTTTCACGTAATACTTTTCTTCTATACAAATTCTTCTCTATTCTAACCACTCTAACTACTCTAACCACTGTTATATCGTTTCTCCCTCTTTTTCACATATTTTACACATTGTCTTCCAGTCCTTTTTACAAAATTCATTCTTTTTTTCTTTGCGATTACACCTAAATCGTGCTTTTCTAGATATTTAGGAAGTTCTGTAAAAAGTATTATAACATTGTTTGCATTCTATCTAATTTTTTTTATACTTGTTGTTCTTTCCTGTCTGTCAATATCTCAATCTCTTTGCTTTAATTCTTTTTCGATTGATTTTCCACTTTCTATAAGTCTTTTAATCTCTGCGCTGGCAAACTTATTTTTCTCGTAATATGTTCTTTTTGTATACTTATTTTATTTAATTTTTTGAATTTGACTTAATACTGCTGATTTTTTTATTAATTTATACCGCAGTCTAAATTTTTTTTAAATATCACGACTCTTTTACCTGCTTCTACTCTTAGTTTTTTCTCTTGCTCTTTTCTCTTGTTATGTACTTTGGCGTTGTTTCACCCATTTTGTTCCATCCCCACACTTTTGCTTTATACCAAATTGTCAAACATCATCATTCTTTTCTTATAATTTTCATCGAATTTGCGTTACCTTAAGCTCCAGACACTTTCTAAAACTTTGTTTTGACTAGTTTTTTTATTTGTCTTTTGTCTGACATACTACTATGTAATTTATTTCCAAATTATTTTAAACCTTTTATCTGTTCTATATTTTGACCACAAAGCTCTTTTAAATAGTTTCAACATGCAGACACTCAAACTTAGGCGGGAACAATGTGCTTTGCGCTTGGTAGTTAAACTTGTTACTACTTGTCTTTACTACACTTTCTAAAATTTAATGTACCAACTCGTTTTTCTCATCAGCACACTGTTTTTTATCTCCCTACTTCTCGTACTAATCTTCTGTTAAACTCACTCCTTTACCGCATGTGTAATTCTTTTAATCTTATTTCTTCTCATTGTGACAGTAATTTTTCTACTATATCTCATATACTCGCTGCATATTCACGGATTTCAAATTAATTTTTATGACATTTTTTGAGTACTTACTTACCTTAAATTATTTATTAAGTTAGTTTTATTAGAAAATCTTATTTTTGTTATTGTAAGTAACTTAAGTTACCCTATAATTGGATCTATGTCTGTTGGGTACTAAAAATTCTCATTTCTATTCACTTCCTTTTTTTATTCTCACTTTCTTTCCAAACATCATTATGTCATTTACTTGTAGTCTTTTTTTCTTTCTCTTTTTTTTGTTGTCGTTCTATTGTTCTTCTCTTATTTGTCTTATTAAGTATACTAAGAGAAGAGATGTTTATCTGTTTTTAATTTGGTACTGATCACTGATAAGTACCAATAAAATATTAACTAGTTATTCGGCGATAGTATGCCGAACTTAACTCTTATTTAACACTATTTAAAATGTAAGGTAGAAGATTTCTATCTTTGTCAAGGACAGAAATTCATTTAATTTTTAAGACTTTTAATGTTATTGTTACGAGCAATTTAAGATAACAATAAGAGAAAGAAAGTTTGAATAAATAGCTCTAGAAAATACTAGTAATATAGTGCACCGGAAATCTAAAAATGTCACGAAACATCTAGCACCTTCTAACAGGGACGTTCGATTATATAAGAAGAGAGACTAACCAGGTCTGATAGCGAGAGCGAGACAAGGCAGTAAAGTGAGCGACATTAGTAAAGCGACGGCGATTGTAGTGCGAATATCGAGTTATTTATTTATTGATTGTGTATTCGTCTACATAGCAGAAATAAATTATTCGTTATTAATCTAACTCTTTGAATCTAAAAAACCTGAATACGTACTTACGTGGCATTATTATTAAAAAACAATGCAACATTTTTAATTATATTTTAGAGGTAACGGGTTGAAGGAACAATTAAATAACGATTTGACTTTAATCCGACGTTTCGACTGTTTTTATTACTGTCTTTTTCGAGGATTTAATTTTGTTTCAACTATATGACTTAAATGCTCGAAAAAGACAGTAATAAAAACAGTCGAAACGTCGGATTAAAGTCAAATCGTTATTTAATTGTTCCTTCAACCCGTTACCTCTAAAATATAGGTAATTAATAGCAATTATTGGAACGTTATAAGATTAAGAATTAAATACAACACTTTATTTAAAACCTTGTGTCAGAAAAAAATCAAGGCAGCTTTTTGTTAAAAAAAGTTTTTAAGATTACCTCAAAAGTTTAAGTACGCTAATAAAACTACACTTCCATTGTTATTCAACCTCTATATTTTATTCTTTAAAACGTTTTTTTGTGGTTTAGCTGATTTTTTTTTATTCCAACCCTGTATACTAATATATAATACAGAAATCAAAGTTAATAAAAATTAGCAGTAGCAAAAAGCGCAAAAATAATTTTTTTGACCGTTGTTAATACAATATTAGGTGACCATAGCCGTAAAAAATAATTTTATGACCGAGTTAGAGGAGGTAAAACAGTCTTTTGCAGTCGTATGCATCAAAATTACTATTTTTACATAGGATAAAAGTCATAAAATCCAAACATTAAAATCTTTGACATTGCATTTTAATCAATCTCATAAAAACAAACGAAGAAAAACTTAATTTTTGCTTTAATAAAATTAACTTTTTTTTATTTTTAAACTACTAAATAAATATTTATTATTTTATGTCAATAATTACTAGTAGATTGCCAGATTCTAATTATTTAATTGTCAAAATAAAATTATTTTTGAGTGTTTTGTCTTTACAAAAACATACCTCACTTTGAGACCAAATTCGGGCTGACGCTAAATATTACCTTTTTTTTTATAATGTTTACTTTATAGCATCTCATCTGTGGAAAAAAGGCGGTCAATAAAGTTAGTTATTGCTTACAAAATTAACAAATTATGGTAAAGAGCGCGAAATCTATTTAAAAAACTATTCTAGGCCAACTGAAGAGTACAAGAATAAATAAAACGATAAATGTTTAAAAATTTGTTTTCTAACAGAGGTGTTTCTTACAGATATAACTCTTGAGTAGACTTAGGAGTCTTGACAGTTATTGTTTTTAACTGTTTTTTGTCAGTATTGGATTCAATATTGGTGAAAAACGATGGAAATCTCAGTTCTATAAGAAATGGAATTTTTGGACATTCCTTTTTTTTATTCCTGTACCCTTCAATTATAAAATAACTAAAATTTTGAAAAAATGTTGCGCAGATGTTGAGAATTGTTTGTGAATCTATGTCTCTAGACAAAAGTCACATTTACTAGTGATTTTTACCATTTATTAATAAATGTTATTATTTACTGTATTTTCGGCTTTTACATTAACAAAAACATACTTTGACTAAAAACGTGGAAATACTTTGATCTCAAACAAATTGTTAGTTACCAAAAACAAAAAATAATAAGTAATATTAGTTGCGTTCGGCTTTGCCACTCCGAGTGCACCTACTCTGTTTTTATTTGTCTCATTCAGAAAAGATAAATTTGTCGCATTATTTGAATTCAGGATTTATTAATATAAAAACTATTTTTATGACAACGTATGCTCTGTCTGCCCCATCTAATAACTGGGTGCACAAAGAGCGTGTGTTGTTTTGGATACAGTGTCAAAAAACATCAAGTTTTGGTCACCGGATAGAGATAGTGATATATTGACTCAATAAAGTAGATAAGGAAAGAGGTGGTGCACTTGGAGTGGCCAAACCGAACGCATCTATTGTTTATTATTTTTATAGCAGTTCGTATTGTAGTAAGCTAACCTGTTAGTAATTATAATTTATCTTGACCGCTTAAGATTCTCCTAAGAATCGGGTTATGATCAAAATTATTTTCTAAAAAAAACCAGCTGAAAAATGTCTCTCATTTTTCGCTATGCCCGTCTCATAGTTTCTGAGATTTACTCTATCTATATAAGACATCCAAATTGCACTACTCTGGACAAACATTAAACTACTATTTTACAAAAAAAAAACTCTCTTGTAATCAAACTTGTAAATGGATTAAAATTTTCGTTTTTTATAGTATTTGAGAATGACAACAATTATTTTATTGTTGTGGTTTTGAACTCGTTATTATCTTTTTGTGGGGTTATTTTAAATAGGTTTGATTAGTTTCTTAAATGTGAGGGTTTTTTACTCTTACAGCAATGGTTTAAAGCGATGTCGTTGTTCATTTATAAAGCTAAATTTTTCAAAATAATTTAACTTATTTTTATTATCTCTATTATCTTAATTATTAATAAAGATTTTTTTAATCCTAAAAAAGATTTGTAAACATCATTAACTTTTATTGAAAAGTCGTTTGTTGAAAATCAATTATTATCAGTCAAAATAAACGAAAACAGATATTGCCGCAAATTAATAAAATTAATACTTTAAAAAATTTGAAACACAAACAATTAATCTTTGTTCTAAGTTTTTCGTAGATTTTAGTTGTTTTTAATTTTTATTGTAACTTATTGTTGTTGTTTTTTTTTACTAAAATTTGTATGGAACTTACCTACCCTTAACGGACCAGCTGGTCGTACAAACCCATCTCTATAAAATTACTAATAAGCTAGTAATTAGTAGTTTGTCAGTCAAAACTAAAACAAACTATAGATATAAGGTTTGTTTGGTTTCTGGTCTTCTAATGAAAAATTTCCGAAAAGTTCTGTTTGTTTAAAAAAAAAAAAACATAACTTCAAATGAAAAGCAGACACTTGTTGCAGTGTTTTAAGTCTTGCAACGCATCTTGTGCAAATGATTCTAAATAAAAGTGGCCAAATAACCTGTATTTAATGTTGATTCAGCTGAACTGCAAGCTGAAAAGCAAATATGAGCCCCAGCAGCGATTCAATATCTCTCTGAAAATACGTATTCCCTCTTAAATATTTACGTTAAGTATAAAGTTTGCAAATTTTTATTCGTTGCGAATAAATATAAATTGAGAAAGCGAATCAAACCGATACTGCAATACCTGAAGTCGATTTATTCAAGAGAATCTCCGAAGCTTTATTATTTATGAAAGCATTGCATTATTTATAAACTTTCTTGGCCAGAGCTTAAGTGTCGCTTTCTGACGCCGTTTCTCACTTTTCTCTAACCGGACTCGACACTAGATGAAATTAACCTTTAGCTGGATCATAAATCGCG
This sequence comes from Tribolium confusum, assembly GCA_029207805.1. Taxonomy (NCBI): domain Eukaryota; kingdom Metazoa; phylum Arthropoda; class Insecta; order Coleoptera; family Tenebrionidae; genus Tribolium; species Tribolium confusum. Next base: position 9,558,850 of record JALGAY010000004.1, read on the forward strand.
AAACAGCAATTAGGATTTAAGAAATGGGGGCATGAAATGAGATAAATCAGAACCAGAAGGTAGCACGCAACAGGAAGGGTTGCACAAACGGGCCTTTGTCTCTCTGTGGTTTCGGAATGTTTTAAATTGTTTGTTTGAATAGGGATGGTAAATAAAAAACTAAAATATTCCAAACAGAAATTGCCAGATTTTATCTTTTTACTCCGGGAATATTTTTTTCGTAGCTTGCCTTCGTCCGAGCACAATTCTCATCCTTTCCTGTTTCCTTTCAACTTCTCTTCTACCATTTCGATCATTGCTAAAATTACGACAAAGGAAATGATATCCTCCCTCGATATAAAATCTTTCTTATAACTGGGCTCGCTTTTAATATTTATTTGAAATTCGTTTTCTCGTTCCTTCAGTTTGTCTTTTGAGCCGCAATTACCTAAATTTTGGTGTCAATTTTTTGCAAAATAGGTATGTACATAGGGTCTTTAGAAATTATTATCAACACTAAAATAAAAAAAAACAGGATAATTAACGAGAAATAAAAAGCTTTATTACCACCTTATCAGAAATTATTGATCTACATTTTATATATAAATTTGTTAAAAAACATTTTACCGATGTTACTAGAAAAATAGTTTATTGGAAAAATTTCAGTGACAAAAATTTGAATCAAAATAATTTTAATTGAAAATGTGCAATGATAATCATTTAAATTGAAATCAAAATAATTTTGATTAATAATATTTAAAAATAAATATTTATTTACAAATTAAACAAAAATTTGATTTCAAGTAACAAAACAAAGCAAAACAAAATTAGGAAAACTGCGCTTGAATTATAGCTCTCATTCGTCGAGGCATACTTGCAATCAAGTCTGCGATCTCATCTTGGGCTATTAGCTTCCACTGATTCAGCAACGCCTGTTCCAGCTCAACTGTTGTATGAAACTCGCCGTAGTTCTGCTTAATCCTTTTCCCCAGGGTGTCCCATATGTGCTCAATGGGGTTTAGGTTAGGGCTCATGGATGGCCACCTTAGCACCTGAACATTAACGTCGTGAAAGTACTGACGCGTAATCTGGGCTGTCTGAGGGCGCGCATTGTTGTTCATTAAGAGAAACTCTTCCTCTACAACTGGCGCAAAAGGAACCACATGCTCTTGTAAACACTCCCTTAAACACTCCCTAATGTCACAGTCAGCGTTAATGCTACCTCTCCGCACCGTTACGAGAGCTGTATGAGCCCCCAAAGAAATCCCTCTCCATACCATTACACCTCCACCACCAAATGCTACTCTAGGCGCAAAGCAACACTGGACATACCGTTCCCCCGGGCGTCTAAATACTCGTTGACGACGATCAGGTGAATACCTAGTGAAACGCGACTCATCCGTAAAGAGAACGGAGCACCATTCGTCCATATTCCAATCAATATGATTTCGCGAAAATTCCAATCGCTGTCTGCGATGCTCTGCGTTTAACTTAGGGCCAGTAGCAGGTGGATGTGATGTCAAATTGTTTTCCTTCAACCTTCCTAAAACAGTATCAGGAGAAATCATGATCCCATGAACATCCGCCAGTCTCCTGGCCAAAGCTGTAGCAGGAAGAGTCCGTTCTCGCAGCATTTGTAATCGAAGAAATCGGTGTTCCACTTTATTTGTTACTCGTTTTCTGCCTTATCAAGGTCTTTTGATATAGGAACCAGTTGCCCTGAACCTTTGTATTGCATCGGATACCGTGCTTTTAGGAAAGCCAAGCACATTTGCAATAAATCGTATGCTGTGTCCATCATTACGTAAAGCAACAGCCTGGGCAGCTTCTTCGGGACTCATTACAATATGAATTGCTTCTACAACAAATCTTTTCCCCAAAAATCTATATTAAACAAACCAGAACCAGCTATCGACACAAACAAAACCTTTATGATTGAAAGCCGCTTAAGAAAATAGGTACAAAAAGTAATCTGCTTGATAAGGGTTAACCCAAAAAACTTGAATATTTCTTCTTTTAGTTGTTTTTTATATGTAGCTACATAAAATCAATGTAGAGAGCGTTTTCGCAAATTTTCGGGACAACAATCAAGTGTCCGGTTAATTTTGCGGTTGAGTGTATATCAAATTTTACAAAATACTTGTAGATTTATATTAAAACTAAGTAAATATTTATTTCTTAAAGTTAAAAGTACCTACATAGATAATATGCATCACTCGTACCAATATAAAAAAATAAATAAATGTTTTCAGAAAAGTTTTTTTCAAATACTTTATTATATGTCAATGTAATGCCATTTATCCACAATCGAATCAATTTTTTGGGGTTGGGAATAAACCGGGGATTTATTAATTACATCCTTGGCTTCATTCATCGATATTTTAAAGAGGCTGTCTTCAATGGTGGTGTTCACACAGGAAATACCTTCAGTACCAACTACTTTATTCATCAGACCCTTCCAAAAGTGGTGTACGTCAGATATTATCTTTCGAGCAAACCTAGCAGATTTAACTTCACCATGACAATTTGCAAATCGATTTGTTGGTATATTACCAGCAATATTATAAACTTGAAACCAGTCAAGAGATGCGTTTAACAGACTAGGATACAAATTTGAAACATCGTTAAGATCGTTGACTTGATCAGCTATAGGATCTTTTACATCTATAGCGATCAGTTTCCAGTCTGTTATAATTTCATCAATCAAAGCAAGAATTCCTAGGATTTTTACTTGTAATACTTCACCCACTTGTGCTACTCTATATCCAATTTCTATAACATCAAGAGAAACGTTTTGTCCTATATACATTAGGTTTTCATCTAGATGATCAAGATTTTCGCACGTTTGGGGCAAAGCTCCGAGATTCCAAATGTATCCATGATATGGAAAACAATTTGCAATAAAAGTAGGTTTTCCATTTTCGACAACTTGCTTAATTGGGTTTAAAGTCTCGTTCATTGCGATCTCCATTTTTGCATTTGTCCATCTAGGAGCTGTCACAACCATATTGAAGATTTTCTTCCTCTTATCTACCACTAGTGGAATGTCGTGGAGAGATGAAATGGGGCCATTTTGGTTTTGAATGTAAACTCGGTAATTTTGAGAATAAGGAGAACCTCTTTTAATAATTGAATAAGCCATAATTTAAATAAATAATTAATTAAAACCAAAGCCAGACAACGAAAAACACGAAGAATTTTTTTGACTTTTTGGTGAAAATAATTTGTGTATCTAAGCTACCTACAACCACGTAGATCGCGTGAGAATTTGTTAACGATCAATGCCCTCTCTCTGTGATCATTAGAGTAGATTCCAGATTAATGTAAATTGAAGAAGGTTTTTCAAATTTAAATTTATGTTGCCACTGCATTTTTCTCTACGTAGTAAATTTTATTTTTATGCTTTTAACTAACTATGTACTTCTGATCAAAATTTTAGGTTGAGCTAAGATTTTAAAGTAACTTGTTATAATGGCATACCAACAGCACATTGACTTCAAAATTTGGCATTAACCTATCTACAACAGAATAGCTGTTGTTGATGTTACTGATTACGATTTTGTAATAAATATAAAAAATATAAAATAGCAGATTTAATATCATCAACCGTAAGGATAAAAATGTAAATAATTTAGAAAATTTTAAACAAAATAACATGAAACTATACACTTTGAAATTTCTTTAATGATACTTCTAATAATGATATTGTCACAAGAAAAGTTATAATCCAAATAGATTTAATTTGAACAAACTTAGTTTGATTAACTAAACATACAAAGTAACTTTCTGAAAACAGTCTACTCTAAATTTTTTTAGTAATAATTCTTATTTAAAAAAAACTGAGATACTTAGGTCGATTATTATTTCCAGGGAAGCAAGTTTTTTTGGAAAAAATAGGTTGATTCTATTACCCTCTTGAGCACAAGGTTTTAAGATAGAGAGTCGAGTGTACTTTATTTTGAAAGTCTTCGAACGCTCTTTCTTCTGATCTGTTTTCCTTGTTTCCTTTGATATTTTCTTCTAAAAATGGTGTTGTTCATTAACGGATGGTACTCATAAAAAAAATTAAAAAAAAAGATGGTTTTCTTGTCATATCAAGAAAGACTACATCGGTTTAGGATGTGAGTAGGTAATCATTCACTTATTTCATCTACGTGAACTTACTTTTAAAATAATTTAAACGAGAACATAGAGATTGAAAAAACAAAATGCGTCAAGACAGATCAGATTATTAATTTTTTTTTAATGTGTTTATGGAGGTATAAAAAGTGAGAACTAATGGCAGATCAGCAAAAAAAGTATTGAAAGATCTTCAAAATGAGATATTTCTTTCCCTATCTAAATTCTAGAGGTAGAAAACTTTGGGCTTAAGAGGTTGTAGAATTAACTTAATTTTAACACGAAAACATGCCCTTTGCAATAGAAATTGACGTGCCTTGTTTTTTTTAAATCAAAATGGTTATCGAATAAATTGTTTTTAAAAAATCTTTTTAATATGTAGAAACAAAAAAGTTTAGACAATTTGGAGCAAAATGTTATAAAACAATTGAGTGTTTTTGAGATAACTGATAACGATGTTGTCATAAAAAATGTAAATATGGAAATGGTATATTTAATATGACCTACTATAAAAACAAAAATCTTAATGTTTTTGGTAATAATAAATAAAATAATATAAAGTTGTACAATTAGTCGTTTTTGAGAATGTTGCTAACAACTTTTGCTAACACTTTATTAATTTTTTATTTACTATAAATTACTATGGACGACTACGAGGGGTCGACATCCCCTAAAAACATGTACGAAAAACATCTTTTAGTAAATGAAATTCTTCAGAAAATTCTCTCGAAATTCCTTGAAATACTCAGTTCATAACTAGTTTTTATTATTAATTAATTAGATTATTCATATTATTATTATTATATTATTTATTATTATTTTGTAACTTCTAGTGAATAATACACTCACTTTCATATGAAATGCACCACCAAGAAAAAATAATGCTACAAATGTAAAACTTTGGTAAAATATTGCTTTACTATTAGGTAAAAAACGATGAAAATATGAGTAACAAGAATCAACATCTTAAACAAAAAATAATAATAATGAGTCACATCACCATGCACTGTAATGCAAACATTTACCCTCCGTGGCATGCTTTTCAAAAGGTGGTGTATGTCCTCCAATCTCATCCCATGCAACCTGAACTTGGTGTCTCAAGTCGTCCAAATTGTCAGGGGGCCTTGGCAAATTTTGCAGTCGTCGACCAATCATGTCCCACACGTGCTCGATCGGCGATAAATCTGGCGAACGTGCACGCCACAGTAAAATTTGCAACTCTACTTCCTCCGGGAATTTTCGATGCATTATCCTGCTGAAAAATTCTATTTGGCAACGTCTGCATAAACGGTACTGCTACCGGTTCTAACACATTGTTGATGTAACGATATGCATCTGACCGGAAGAACACAAGAGGTGATCTTTGTCCTACACATATTGCACCCCAAACCATTACACCAGGCGTTAAAGCTGTGTGACGTTTTTCAGCAAATTGCAAATCTCGTCGTTCTCCTCGATATCGTCTTACCCTCCTGCGGCCATCATTTTGCCACAAACAAAATCTAGACTCGTCACTAAAGACGATGTGGTTCCACTAATCTACCCAATCCCGTCGCTCTTAACACCATCCAAGTCTAGCAGCCTTCTGAGGTGCAGCGAAAGAAAGACGTCGGTTTGGACGGTATGCATGTAATCCAAAAGATGCAATTCGACGGCAAATTGTTGAAATCGACACATCATGATCCAGAACTCCTATCCAATCTACAGCAACAGACCTTGTGGTTTAAAATCGGTTTTGTGGCTATTCGCCGAAGAAGTCGGTCTTTCTGCCGGACGATGTTGCCGAATACCCTCTTCCGACCATGCAGACCATATTCGTGCAACGGTAGTGTGATTATAATTAAGTCTTCTTCCGATTTCACGAAATGACACGAAATGACAAACCAGCCTCTTTTATACCGATAATTTGGCGTCTATCAAAATCGGAAATATTGAAAAAATTTCGACGTTGTCTTACTGGAGGCATTCTAATAGAGGTTCTACGGTATTTATTTTACAACTTAGCAACAATTGTATTGATATTTTTAGTCAAAAAAGTTATCAATCTTTTCTAGATATCATGTTGAAAAATCCACAACGGCTTAAGGTACATGATTGAAATTCTCATCGTTTTTTACTTAATAATAAAGCAACATTTTACTAAAGTTTTACATTTGTTGCATCATTTTTTCTTGGTGGTGCATTTCATATGAAAGTGAGTGAATATTTTAACATTGTTAGTTTTAGCTTCACTCTTATAGTATTTAATTATACAGTGTGAACCATATGTATGGAATAACTTTGATAAAAATTTTGGGATTTTTTTTCAGGAAAACGCTGAAACACGTATCCTGTTATTTTTAAACGCGCATTTTTTCACAAAAAAATTGGATATACAGGGTTCGCAACATCGAGAAACGACCCTCAACTTTAAAATTTTAAATAGAAACCTTATTTTTTTTTAGCATATCTGAGTTCCACGTATAATTTTGCGTATTTTTAAATAGCATACTATGTCGATATTCAGTTGTTTTTGAAAAAAGGCATGAACCATTTGAAATGAATAAATTCGATAAAAATTCAGGGATTTATTTTTTAGGAAAACGCTTGGTGTCGTATTGTGTTATTTTTCAACGCGCATTTTTGTTAAAAAAAAGGGATATACAGGGTGTCCCAAAATCAAAATACGATTTTCAACGTTGAAATTTCAATTGAAAACCCCAATTTTTCTTAGCATATCTGAATTCTACGTGTAAATCCCTAACTTTTTATTGAATTTACCAATTTCAAATATAGATCATGCCTTTTTTTCAAAAACAACTGAAAATTGATATAGTTACATAGCTACATAAAAAATAAATACGCAAAATTATACGTAGAATTCAAATACGCTAAAAAAAAATTTAAATTTTTATTTAAAATTTTAATGTTGAGAGTTGTATCTCGAATTTGGGACACCCTGCATATCCATTTTTTTTGTCAAAAAATGCGCGTTGAAAAATAACAGAATACAGCTCTAAGCATTTTCCTAAAAAACATCTCCCTGAATTTTTATCGAATTTATTCATTTCAAATGACTCACGCTTTTTTTTCAAAAACACCTAAAAATTGACATAGTGTTGCTACATAAAAAATACGCAAAATTATATGTAAAAATCAGATATGCTAAAAAAATTGGAGTTTCCATTAAAAATTTCAAAGTTGAGGGTCGTATCTCGATGTTGGGACACCCTGTATATTCAATTTTTTTGCCAAAAAATGCGAGTTGAAAAATAATAGAAACGTGTTTAAGCGTTTTCCTGAAAAACAAATTCCTGAATTTTTATCGAAGTTATTCCATACAAATGGTTCTTACTGTATATAGGCATTATTGCGTATGTGCAAATTAAATAAAAAAAATTCCAAAGATTCTTAAAAAAATTCTTTGAAAATTTTTGCAAATCTTAGATAAATTTTTAAAAATTTTCAAATCTAATAAGAAATCTTAGAAAATCCACATAATTATTTGAGAATTTATAGAAAATCTTGCTGCTTGTACACCAGAAATTCTTATGTATCTACTCTTTGGTCGGTTAGGATGATAAAGTGCTAATATTTCAAACAATACTGGGCAAAATATTATAAAGCTGTTATAGTTATAAATGTTATTAGGTCAATAAATAGCAAAAACAAAACAAAAATATGTTGTTTTATGTAATATTCTAATATCAGAAACATTAAAATTGTTGTCATAATTACAAAACGAAATGCCAAATAAATTTTAAATATTTTAAATGTAGTTTTAAACTAATGAAGAGTGAGAACAGACATAAAAATTAAAACTACGTATTAAAACATATTCTGTTTTGATCTGAGTGTAATACACCGACATCTTCACTCTGTTTATCGTTACCATTGACTACTACCATTGACTAAAATTTATGTTGTTTCATAGATCTACAGACTAAAGTACCTACATTGTTTGCGTCTTAAAGTTCAAGCTATATTTGTTAAGTATGTATCTAAATAAAAAAGTAACAACTGACAGCTCCTGGAAACTACGTAAAACGTTTTCAAGGTCAAAATTTGCTATATTTTTTAATTTTTTAATGTTTTTAATAATAAAAATTTGTTACCAATATCATTTTTTTTAACTATACAATCTTGAAATGCTTTACAACTAAAATTGCCTGAAAAAATTAACGGTTACTTGAGATTACAATTTAAAAATTGTTCTTCGATTTATTTCTGCAATAGGCTCAATAAACAAATAACGAGCGGAACGTGAGAGACTTTAATGAACTTTTCTTTCTGAATAGTTGTATTATCAACTGCTAAATAATTTAAAAATTTATAATACGTTCCTTTTTTCGTATTTACAATGACGATTTTTTAATTTTTTTGTTTTGCATAAACGGCAGAGTTAGATAGAGTTTACTATTCAGTGATTGATATGTAGCACATTTGGTTCGCTCAGAATTAACACGTCCTGTTTCTGTTTTTATCCTGATAAATCCTGATCGGGCACAGTTATAGATTATTGTTATTAATTCAGCCAAATTCTAAGATAACTGCCAGAGAAAATAGCATAAGAAAAGAATCGGCAGATAAAATATAAATTGCTAGAAGTAGAAAAATTTGAATTTGAAATTTGAATCTCAGTTATCAAATAACTTATTAACAATATTTTTTGATAAAACACACTGGTAGACCGAATTTTTATCTACTAAAAAAACTGATTTCCAAACATTTTAAAAAATATTTTAGTTATTCGCTTTTCTGATATCTGTTTTGACGTCTATTAGTAAATCAACATCTTTAAGAAAAATCGTTGACCTTAAAGTTGACTTTTAAAGGATAGTCCTAAACTTTGTTTTAATACCTACATATATTGTTACAGTAAATAATGGACAAAGCATAATTCAATTATTTTTTAATAAATTTATAACTCCTGAATAAATTTGATAAAATTGATTATTCAGTTTTAACTGAAACGCAAAACAAACAAAACTTTTCAGAAGGTATGAATAAGAGTATTCAAGATTAGATAGTAATATCTAATAATATTTTTATATTTTGCTTTTTTTTGTATTAATTAAAAATTAGAGACATTTATTAGCGATCAAATTTAGAGAGTATTTTAATAAAAAAATATTAAATCGACATTTTAAAATAACTGTTCCAAACGTTTTTTAAAATATGCATAAAATAAAACAATTGTAATAAAATTAAAGATTTAGCACAACTGTAAATTCTCTTAAAAATCTAACAATTTTTTATTTGTACTCAATTTCTTATATAATATTTTTTCTAACTATGTTTTTACTTCTCCAGTTTTTAAATGTTTAAAAAAGTTTTAGAAGAATGTACAGAACTTATTGTCATGAGTCATACTGTAGCGTTAAATTTAGCAAAACTATTATTAGTTACGCTCATGGACCGATTGAGAGGAATGATGTTATTGTTTCGCATAAGTGGACAAAAGTCGTGAAACTTTGGGACACGTCAGAAAGACCTTTTGTTATATAAACACCCAGAAAAAATGACTGACTTAGTAAAAACCTGACAAGCGATTGAAGAGTAAGCTGCCTATCAGAAGCAACGTTACTCTTGTGCAAATTTTGTAAAAATATTAAAACTGTCATAAAACAATATCACTTTAATAGATATTCTAATCAACTACAAATTTTTATTAAATATTTCCACTAATATAAAACTTAAATAACAGAATAGACAAAATTTAGATACGTTGATTATTGAGTTTAAAAAGCAATATTAGTGCTAAGAGAAAAAATAAATAGTCTAGGAATTTTTCTATCGATTAATTATAGAACAGCTTGTATAGTACAAATCATGTTTTAATCAAGTGTTGAGGCATTATAAATAAATCAAACTTGATAAAATAAATCACTTGACGTATGGTCGCGTAAGGGAAGACCTTTTTGTTGGTCGAAAAAGCGGATTGCTTTCCATAACTGGCTGGAAAAAGTCGGTGTGGAAGATGTTAGACGTGGCGATATTGCCTCGGATGGTTTTTATTGTGTCGTTCAAGTTTCCACCTTTTATCCAATCGAGCTTGTTTTGATTTTCCATCAGCGGTTCGAGTTCAAAGAGGGACGGTTTGATGCGATTGCGAAGGACAACGGTTATTGCTGTGTTTTAAATCGAATTATTTTTTCCGGTTTGGCACGACAGGAAGTCGCGATAAGACGTTGAAATTGTTTGGTTTAGCTGTGGAAAATCTATTGCTATTATTTGTTCGTTATTTGTTCTAGCACCAGGTTTACAGAAATAACAATAAAAAATTTCGCCATTGAAATCTATAAAGCCCACTAAAATTTTGCCAGGCGCATTCGTTATTTAATAAAAAATAATTTTTTTAGAGTTTAAATACGATAAACAAAATGTGGTATAATTTAGATATGAGTTGTGTAAGCCCAATAAAAATAAAAGCTCAAGTTGTTTCGGTAAAAATTCGTTGGTGATAGCTCGAAGCGACGTCTGAAAATCCACAGAAATGTTTATAGCACTCTCGTGTACAATTTCGTTGTGATTTGAGAGCTTCTCATTAGCATATCGTGACCCACTCATTCTATTTACCCTCTGATGAATGTTTTATAAATGAAGCTTCAAGATTTTTTAAAGAAACTACTCAACTAAAATCAATCTATTTATCTAACAACTTTGTGCAAATTTAATCTTAACACAACGCAATTACCGTAAAATCCAAGTAAATGGCAAGAGTTTTAACCAACAGCAGTCGATAAAGCATTGCAGATTTATTATCTTCCGGTTTTGAGATTAGCAAGTAATAATTTTTTCAGAGTGGTTTTAACTGAAAATTTTGAGCCCTTCAGGCTGAAAGCTCGTCATGATATCGTAATGAAACAAGAGAAAGTGATTTGTGATTGTAAGCGAGGTTTCGCTTTGAGGCGCTTTGACTCCTTGATTGCAAATTCTGGTTGGTTTTATGTAATGAGGATTTTTCTGGCGAGTGTTTGGGAGAAACGGTCAATGCTCATAAATTTTCAACATGTGACCTAATTGCTGCTGGCATGATAGTCTAATTAGAGACAGACGTAGAGTTGTGGTTTTGCATGAAGCAACTTCATTTACATGCCGGCAAATTACTAATTGTTATGGGCTAAGGTCGGCGGAACTGAGTTGCGGATTAGCGAAAAAAATTCGCTAGGTGACAATTCGGTTTAAATTTATAAGGGATTATGAGCGAATTCGAAACGAGGCAACTGCACAGATAGATAAAAAAGATTTTTTTAAATATTTAAAATATTTTTTTTAATAAAAATAACTGAAAGGGAAAAAGTAATACTGTTTGTTTTTTTTACTAGAGACAAACGACTAAGCGTTGAAACTTTTAAATACCTAATATTTGTTTTTTTAAGAACCACTTTGGTGCAAATAAATGTCACTCTGTTAGTATTTTATGACAATGTAATGTTTTAATATAAGGCATTAAATTTAGAGTTTTTGTCATTGCACTACTTCTTAAAATTCTTAAAATAAATTGTAATTACTTGATTTCGAAAATTAATCAATCAGAAATTTCCAACGCTTATTGGTTTTTCGCTAATAAAAAAATACTAATCAGTAATTGTTAAACCAATAATGACAAGGTAACATTGTTATTGTAATTTTAAAATCTAAATGCAATATTTTAGTAATTTTAGTAAGATCTTTACTAATTTTAGAAGTCGAATTTACCATTTGTTTACCAATTTTTAAACAAATATTTTTTTAATATTGGGAGTCAGAGAAATTATTGTACTAATTTTAGATTCTGGATATCTTTCACGAACTGTTAAATTAGTAACAATCAAAGGAATTTCGTTATAGAGAGCGGGAGGCGACTTTTACTAATTTTTGAAATTTGCAGCCGTAATTTTGCTAATTTCATAAACTATTCACCTTTATTTCAAAGACAAATACAGTAGTTTTAAAAACCAAAAGCTGTAATTTACTAATTTTTACTTACTAAATATTTACAATATTTTAATAATTTGATAAATGGGAGCTAACTTTTTGATTAATAAATACAAAAACAACATTTTTTTAATGTTTGAAACCGGAAATAACATTTTTCTACTTTACGTCGGTAACAGAGTCCGATTTGGGTGCGGTAATAGCCATTACCGCACCCAAATTGCGTGCGGTAACAGCTAGTGCAATTTAGTGTTTTCGGATTGGTAACACCGTGTAACACGCTATCGCTGAAATGAAACGTTATGTTTCTGTCGGCAATGAGTTTACAGTAATTATATTCGAATAAATTTTGTTGCACTTGATGACCAGCAGTATTCCTCAATAAAGTGTTTTTGTGTGTGCGTGTCGCAATTAATCTATAAAATATTCGAAAGTGGGGCGGAACAAGCGACGATCATGATACTAAGACTAACAAGATATGATCACTTGCCGTACGAATTTTAGACTAGTTTGCGCATGACGTCATCGCGTGACAAAAATGTACTGCGGTATTAGAAAAAACATGCATTTAATAGTATTATTAGAGAATTACTCGAAAAATTACTAAAACTTTTGTTGATTCTAATGTCTCAGATGAATATTATTTAATAATACTTAATAAAAAGACATTTTAGAACCTTATTAGGTTTATTTTTACAGTTCAAAATAGGGCGGGTTATTTAAAAATATTTTTTTTATTAATGGTTAATTTGTAGGGTGGAATTGTGGGTAGAGTGGTACAAACCACAAAAAATAGATTTGTTTAAGCATAGGCTTTTCCTGCGGGCGGAAATCTGGGATAAAATAATCTTTTGGAGTAAAAGGTTGCAGTCTGAAATCCCTAAAATTAATTTCGAAAGTAAAATCAGTTTTAAAATTGAATTAACACGTATATTAATTAAATATAAATTGATATAATAAGATAATAAAATATATAATTAAATATAAAAACCTTAAAAGCTAATAAACAAATTAAAATTCACTTGCATGTGAATTTTAAATAATATGTATAAGCATTCAATAAGAAAATATTCCAAATAAAATTAATTAAATAAGTACTTACATGCAATGTATGTTTTTAACAAATTCTCTCTTTTTTATTCTTTCCTCACGATCCTTCTGGGCAAGAGTTTTTCCTTCACACAAAAATCATCATCAGAAAAATGTTTTGAACATATTCTGGCATGTTTTGTATTAAACATGCAAAAGTGCTCTCAAAAGCATGCTTTTGAGAGCACTTTTGCACCCATAAATTACAAAGTTTGATATTGGTTGGAAAACTAAAGTATCGACAATCGGAGGAACAGTTTTTGCTTTTTTTATTATTGTTGCTGGTACAACCCATCACCGCACAATAAACCATCGTTCACAAAATTAAATAAACAATATTCAATTGCAAAAACCAGTAAAACACTCAAAACAGAGAGAATTTAGACGATAATAGTCACACTAATGACACCACGTTTGTCACCAGATTTCAGATTTGTCACACAATGACGTCAGAGTCGAAAGAGAGAGAGGGAAAAAAGCTGCGCGTGATCATATCTTGTTTAGTCTTAGTATCATGAGCGACGATGGACATGCGACAAACTTTAGCTTTTGAGGTTAGAACAGCGTTAAAGTGAAACTTGAAACTAAAATGGAGCTTTTGGCCTTTATTTTGAGCATTTACAACATCCACAGCATTCGATAATTTACAAGTTATTTGCTAGATGAGTGTATAAATCTGCTTGACTGAATGCTTAACGATGAAATGAAAGGAGTCGCTGAGAACCGCAAATGGAGTGGGAATTTAGAGATAAATGGAGATTTTCCTTACTGTGTTAATGCCAATTGGATTATTCAATCAATAACCGATACGGTAGGTAACAATGAACCATTTGTGAGTGACTTACACAGAATTTTAGACAAATTTGAAAACATTTCAAAGTTCAATGACTTCATTGACACTTTAGTGACATTTTTATTACCAACTGTCTCGTATTAACGCAAAAGTCCCTAAAGATTAAATAATTAACTTTTTTACTTAAAAATTACGTAAAACACGTAAAGTAGAAAAAATAGCATAAAGAACTTGTTTTTCAAAGTCATTGTAGCACTCATACTTTATAAAAACTCGCGCTCGCGCTCGTTTTATAAACTTGAATTCGTGCCACAAAGTTGACTTTTCAAAACGCGTTCTTTAATATACTATTTACTAATTCTGAAAGCCGAAGCCATCATTTTTTAACCAAATTGATACATTTAATAACATTGTTTTTGCAGATTTAAAGTTTTAACTCTCAACTGGTATGGTTGGGTCAAAACTGAACCAAGCAATGCTGTGTTTCAACGTCACTTGTTTGGTTGCGGCGTCAGATCGCTGTGATTCCCTGTATTCTACGTAAATGTACTCTTGAATTGTAAGGTGAAGCCCAGCATCACAGTTCGCTGTTGTAGTTTGTTCTATATAGACCTCCCGGGTCATATTTGACCCAACCATACCAGTTAGGTGTACAGTTTTTATTTGTTGAATAAAAAATGTCTCGGCATCTTTTACAGAAAAAGTTAGAAGAAATTGCAAATCGTATATCACAATATGGTCTTCATGACGTAGACGAATTGCCCGATGAATTGAATGAAAGTGACGAAGATTTGAGTGACGCGGACCATAGTGAACATTCTGATCATGATACTGAAAGTGAAATAGAAGGTGATAGTGAAGAAGAATCAACAAGTGAAGATGTGAGCCAGTATTTTTACGGTCGTAATCGTTTCAAGTGGGCTAAAACTCCTCCAAAAAGTTCAAAGACAAGATCAGAAAATATCATCTTACAATTACCAGGGCCTAAAGGAAATGCAGCAACAAATAAACTTTCACCGAATGAAGCTTGGTCTATTTTGTTTACAGATGAAATCTTAGATATTATTCTGAAACACAAAAATTACAAAATAACAGAGTTGAGTAACAGAGTTCTTTACTGATCATGTGGACAAAACTGAATTGAAAGCCTTTCTCGGCTTACTTTATCTTAGTGGTATTTTCAAGTCAGCTCATGAAGATTTTGAATGTTTATGGGCCACGGATGGTACAGGAAGAGACATTTTTAGACTTACAATGTCTCTGAAACGATTCCAATTTCTATTAAGCGCCATAAGATTTGACGATGTGAACACAACATGTGTGTATACAACTGTCGACGAGATGCTCGTGGGGTTTCGAGGTAGATGTCGTTTTCGTGTCTATATGAAAAGTAAACCACAACGATACGGAATAAAAATATTTTGCCTTTGTGATTCTAAAACACATTACTTGTTGAACGCCTTTGTGTACACTGGTGCCCAAAAAAATGCTCAAAATTTCAGGAAGCTTTCCATATCTACCTTGACGGTACTCGACTTGGTGTCTCCTATAGTGAACACACATCGGAATTTGACAGGAGATAATTGGTTCACTTCACTGAAACTTATTAACGAGCTGCGACAAAATGGTTTAACTTATGTTGGCACAATAAAAAAAAACAAAAGGGAAGTTCCTTCTCTGTTCTTGCCAAGTAAAATTAGAGAAGTATCTTTAGCTTTATTTGGATACACAAGAGACACTACCATTGTGTCATTTGTCCCAAAGAAGAACAAATCCATAAATCTTGTATCCTCTCTTCACCATGATGGTACGATCAACGAAACTACTCAAAAGCCAGAAATCATTGAGTGCTATAATAGTACGAAGGGTGGAGTGGAATCATTGGACCAAAAATGTGCCGTCTATTCGACTAATCGAAGAACTAGACGTTAGCCATTGGCAATTTTTTATGCAATGATCAACATAGCTGGAGTCAATAGTCATGTTCTACACTCTTTTGCCAATATAAATTTAAAAATGAGTAGAAGACAATTCTTGAAGAAGCTTGGGATTTCACTGATAAAAGATCATATGAGACGCCGTTATGAAAACCAATATATTTCGCGAGAAATTCGTCAGAAAATAAAAAACCTTCTTCAAATCTTACAACTACCCCTGGAAGAGGATGCACCACCCCCAAAGCGAAAAAGATGTAAGGAATGCCCAAGCACCCTAGATTGGAAGCATTCTTCTTTCTGTGTACAGTGTAGGAACACTTTTTGCGCTCATCATATTATAAAAAAAAAATACTGTAAGTCATGTGCCAGAATAGACTAAATTCAGTTCGATAACTTAGATGACTGTCAGTTTTTTTAAGCCAAAGTATTTTGATTATTTCTTGTTAGAAGAAGTTAGCTTGTAGTTCATATAATAAATATCTTACATTTTATTTATGCTATCTAAATAGCAAATTTGTGAAAACCAAAACAATTGAGTTATTGTATTTTTAAAGGTATTTTTTTTTCAAGTATTCGTAAAATAATAAAAACAATAAAATTTTATTTCAAAAAAAGAGTTTATCCCTGAAATGATGAGTATTAAGCTATTTTATAAACTCTGACACTAACAAATCACTTCTACACCCTTAAATTAGTTGGGTCATTTCTGACCCAGCCATACCAGTTATGAAACCCGAATTTCACCATACCAGTTGAGGGTTAAATCCAGAGAATATACAAGTATTTTACCAATTTTGAAAACAAAATATATTTTTTTATTAAATTATAGATTATAGTATAATAAACAAAAGCAATTTTGATACTGAGAGTCGAAGATTACATTTTACTAATTTTGAAATTTGTAGCCGTAATTTTATTAGTTAGCATTTAAAATTAGCATTTTCTTACAAATTTTTAAATAAATAAAGTTATAAATAATTTTTTTTTAAAATTGAGAGTCTAATGGGCTGATTTCAAGTTGAGATAATACCGGTACTATCGCAAATTAATACTTTTCCATGACAACAGCGAATCACAACCTCGAGTTTGTTTATTTTTCCATGGAAACGAAGATACTACCGGTATTATCTTATACTTGAAATCAGCCCCTAAAGTGTTATTTTACTGAATTAAAATTTGTAATTTTTTTTTAAATGGTTGTTGGCTCAAAAAAATGCTCAAGGTTAAACAAAATTAAACAAGCTTAAGACGTAAAGCAACTTTTGTCTTTTTTTGCTCAATTTTTGTAAATCTAATAACCATTAAAAAAGAAAAAAAATGAAATACTAACTTTTAAATAAATGGGAACAAAAGCGATTTTATTATTGCGATTTTAGGGTCTGGAGTTAATATTTTACTATTTTTATAAACTAATTAACTAAGAAAATAATTAATTAAGCGTTAATATACGGAAAAACATTTTTTTTAATGTCTGGAGCCCAACGCAACATTGACTAATTTTCAAATCTGTAGCCGTAATTTTACTAATTTTAGAAGCTAAAATTAGCTTTTTTTACAAATTTTTAAATAAATAAAGCTATAAATTTTTTTTTAATATTAAAGGTTTAAAGTGTTATTTTACTAATTTAGAAAATTTGAAAAAAAATTTTTATATGGTTGTTTGCTTAAAAAAAGGCTCAAGGTTAAACAAGATTAAACAAGCATAAAACGTAAAGCAACTTTTGTTTTTTTTGCTCAATCTCTTGTAAATTTAACAAGCATTAAAAGAGAAAAATAAATAAAAAAAATACTAATTTTTAAATAAATGAAATCAAAGACGATTTTATTATTGCAATTTTAGAACTTAGAGTCAATATTTTGCTATTTTTATAAACTAATTAATTAAATAAAAGAAAAATTTAAATTTGTTTTAAATTTAAGAAATTAAATTAAAGAAAATAATTAATTAAGTGTTAATAAACAGAAAAACAATATTTTTTTCAATGTTTGGACTTCAGGGCAACATTTACTAATTTTGAAATCTGCAGTTGTTATTTTACTAATTTAAGCCAAAGAGTTACAATTGAGTAAAGACAAATAAAATAGTTTTAAAAGCTAAAGAATGCATTTTGTTAATTTGGAAACCAAAACTACATTTTTTTTTACAAATATGTATTTTAATTAATGAATTAAAAAAAAACATTTGTTTTTTAATATTGGTAGTTAGAGGCGATGTTTTACTAATTTAAAATATGAATATAATATTTTATAAATTAATAAATATTAAAGCGGAATTTTTATAATAGTTTAGTAATTAAAATAGTTTCACTAGTTTTTTAATTTGCATAAAATTAAACGCGACTTTAAATTGCAAATCGAAAGATACATTCTACTAATTATAAATTTGCGCTTATAATTTTACTAATTTTAAACGCCAAAGATTTTTTATTGGCTTTAGATTTTTTATATGTTAGGTTAATTAAGTTGAACTCTTCTTTCTTTCTAACATTTATATTTTTTTAACTAGTTTTGAGTTTACTAGCTTTTAAGATGTTAATAAATATTTTTAATATGTACAAACACATTAAAAGTTTTGCAAAAAAGTTATTGTTTTGGTAATTTTAGAAACTAGAGACGTTGTTTTACTAATCTTAAAAGTCGGATACACTTTTTACTAGTATAAAAACAAAAACAATTACGATATTGGGAGCCGAAGGCAATATTTTATAAAATTTATTAAGAAGAAATTTTTAATTCAGTTAAGAGGATAGTTTTTAAAAACCGGAAAATGCAATTTATGAATTTTAAAAACTAAAGCTAACATTTTTTTGACATTCTTAAATTAATAAATCTAATAGCAACATTTCATTTCAATAATAAGACAAAGACAATATATTATTAATTTAAAATCTGAAGATAATAATTTTACTAATTTTTAAATTAATAAATACAAAAGTCAGTTTTTTAATAATGGCAGTTAAACACAAAAATTTTAAAAATTTTAAAGTTAAAAATTATAATTTTCTTAATTATAGAAACCAGAGGTAATTTTTTTTATAAATTTTAAAACGAATAAATAAGACAATATTGTTTTAATAATTTTAAAAGCAAACCTACATTTTTTGTTCTAATTTATTTTTTTTTTCAATTTTTCTTTCTTTTTTAATTAACTTTTTGATAATCTAATTTGTCATTTCTGTTTTATTTTTGTACCGTTTTGATTCTATTTTCATTTCTATTTATCTATTTTTTTTTATTTTTTAATCTTGGTGAATCAATATTTTGTTATTTATTATGTCTTTGATTACAATAAAGTATTCCATTTGTCAAAGCCTCGCTTCATTTTCAATTTACTTCTCCGACCCGTTTCATTACTCAGCAAATAATTTCTTTGTTCTTTGCGGCAATAAAATCCCGAAATTGCCGTTCTCGATATATGTTTGAGTTTGGAAGCCTTCTCTGTTCTAAATTAAGATTTCTCCTCATCGTCCCTGGTCTTATTTAACCTGTCCGTTGTCACATTGCGGCCCCATTATGCGGTGCGGTAGAACGTCCATAAACTGGAGAAAACGGTAGGATTTGCTCCCGAAATCGCCATTGAGTGAACACGCCTTGTCACTAACCGAAATATTAATTAGTCGAGTTCCCTCTGGATTTAGAAACGTCTTTTTGTATCAGAATCCACAAGCGCTAAAAATCCAATTCCGGGATTTCCGGGCCGGCTCTTGTCGAGACGTGTTGAGTGGTCATTAAAGGATCTCCGGAATTTAACTCTGAACAAAACTAGGCCAAAAATAATCAATATTGTTATACTATTATAATTCATGTACAGTCTTATTCACTCTAAAAAATTGATCATTTTCCGCGGTTATACAAATTTTTAATCAATACTTTTTTATTTGTTTTATTTTAGTTTTTTCTTATTTCATCTTTTTTTTAGTGCGTAGAAAGGTTTTTATTTACTAATTATAATGATATACTAATGAAATTTATTTTTAAATATTTGATGTTTTTCATTGTTTTTAGCAAAAATTTCAAAAAAAGAGATAGAAAATCAATTATTTCTATTTAAATTCTTTTATCTGATTGGTTCATTTTAAATTCATTTTATTTGATTGGTTGATTTAAAATTGCCTGATATTTCACAAGTGACATATGACATAATATTAAAAAAAATTGTATTAATCATCAATTAAAAGTGATTTGATTAAACGTAACAATTATTTTTTATTAATAGGAACGATTTAATAAGTATTTAACTCAAAATCTTCCTCTTTGTTGTTGCTACAACGAAAAAAATTCATACAAAGATTACCTAACCTAAAAATTTTACGAAACTTTTACTTTCAGTGAGTGCAGTGAGTGCCTAAATAAAAACTATTTTAAACGTTTAAATTCTAATAATAACAATAAAAAAGCCTCTTTAGAATCTTTAGGCTATACAATACATTACAACATTAAGAAAATTATAGTTTCTCCAAAAGGGTTAACCACGAAGGAAATCGCTCCCATGAACCATAAAAAAATCAACGTAACATTTAGCATAATGGCACGATAAATATAGGACATTTTTTAGCAAAATGAGAGGAAAAACACTAAAATTTATTCAAAATTACATTTATATCTGCCCAAGGGGGCCCCTGTTATTTTTTATTACATAAAGACTGAAAACAAGTACGTACATTTTGAAAGAAATATTATAATTTATTAATAATAATTAAAAATTTATTCTTTGCATTTGATTGGCTATTTTATTTAAGTGACTGTGACATATGACAGATGACAGATGTAAACATAACCTCAAATTTTTGTTGTCGAATAAAAGTGATTTTAAATTTAATTAAACGTGATTTAAAATGTTATATCTGTTTCACATAGGATTGTTTATAATAAGATCAAAATAATTTCAACAAACAGGGTCGGCCCAAGAACTTACTTCACTATGGGGGCTCTTTGTTGCCCCCCCGAGGCCCAAGAACGATAAAATAACAGAAACAGGTGTCTGTGTTATTTATTGGCCGTGTCGACTAAAAACAACACTGAGTTTTCGTTGTGACCCAATATAATCCCTTTTGGTTATCACCAAAACAAAAAAATCATTACTTTAATTTCCTAACCTAAAAAAAATTCTAACAGTAAACACCCTCTAAAACCCTTCGACTTTTTCCAAGAAGGTGATTCAGGGAGAAATGATTAGCCTCCATAAATAAAAAAAAGTCCTACATTTTAATGACAAATAAAAGTGACCTTTTAGAAAAAACAAAAATGGAACGCTGAATATGGAACATTTTTTAACAAAAACAGAGAAAAATTGACAGAAAATTGGTCAAAATTCTGTTTATTCCTGATCAAGGGGACCCTTTTTTATAATGTAAAGACTGAAAACCAGTACGTGCATTTTGAAAGAAATTATAATTTGTTAATAAATAAAAATTTATTCTTTGCATTTCATAAAAACATAACCTCAAATTTTAGTCAATTAAAAGTGACTTGAAATAATTAAATTGAATTTAATTAAACGTGATTTAAAATGTTATTTTTGCTTCACAGTGAGTTTTTGATAACAACAAACAGGGTCGGCCTAAGAACTAATTTAACTATGGGGCCCCTTTGTTGCTCCCACAATTAAATAACAGATGTGTGTGTGTATGTTTTCAATTACCCGTGTCTACTAAAAACTACACCGAGTTTTTATTTTGACCTAATATAATCGCTTTGTTTTTTGACTTAATATAATTGCTTTGTTGCTATCACAAAAAAAAGTGCAATAAGTAATAACTACCTAATCTAAAAATTACAACAGTAAGAAGACTCTAAAACCCTTCGACTTTCTTGGAGTAATTCAAGAAGGAATGAGCCCCAATAACTAAAGAAAGTCTTCCATTTTGATGTTGTTGAAAACTAACATTTAGCAAAAAATGGAACGCTGAATACAAGATATTTTGTAGCAAAATTAAGGAAATATCACAAAATCATTAAATATTCAATTTATTCCTGACTGAAAGGACTCTTTTCAACATTATTTAAAGTTTATAAAATTTTTTCTCTATAAAAATTTTTAGCAATACGATAAGGAGATTTCAATGAATAGAGACGATTTAGTAAGTATTTGACCTAAAATATCCATTTCTTGCCACCACAACAAAAAAAAATGTGCGAAAAATAAAAAAATTATCTAACTAGAATTTTTTTTATCAGTAGCAAGGTAAATACCAGTTAGAGGCCAAAGTAATTGTTTTTTGCAAAATAATAAAATTTTAATTAAAACACGCAATTAAAAATTAATTAAAGAAAAATAAATAAGGTAGGCAACCAAGAATACGCTTTTTTTAAATTGTATAAAATAAAGTTTCTAATATGATATATTACTTTATACACGTTAGAATAATTTTATAGGATAAGTGTCTCATAAATGAAGAAATATATGCATACTAAGTGTTTCAGTAAAATTCTTATACACTATAAATGTGTAACAATAGAAATAAAATATTTTGAGCTTATTAGGGTATTTAAAGTATATAAAATTGAATAAATTTTTTTTTTTAATATAATCTCAATCACAAACATAACAGTCGACATATCTGTTGTTTCCAAATTTGATGCTATTGTTAATAATCTTTTTATTTCTTTTAATGTTTTAAACTTACAAAAATATTCAAGGACATTTAATAATAAAAATTTTACTAATATTAACTAAGTTATTAAATAATACTATTTAAAGCAATAATTATTGTTCGGAAGTACCCACACTCGCACGCCAAGAATTTTTTTTTGTAAATAATAAAACAAAAATGTATAGTAAATTTTCACCAATCTATAATTTTTTTATGATTTTATAATATTAATATATTTTGCTAAACTTTCTGTCGTAAAACAAATTTTGGTCAGATACACATTCTTTCGCAGGCGTTTTGCACGCAATATAGTGTCATAAACGTCATATAATTTAAAAACGTGATTACAAATATCATATGTTATTTAATAAATAAAAAATTAGACAACAGTGGTTCATCTACAGTACATATTGCTTAAATAGTAAAATAAAAAAAATATTATTTGAAAATGTAATAATTTGTTTTTAAAGTAAATTTCATTATTGTTTTTTTATTAAATGAGTTAGGGTCACAATAAATTAGGTTAGGTGACTACAAACAATTGCTAAATAGCTAAAGAAGATCAATTTTTTAACCAAAGGCCGAATATCTATTGCGCCCCAGGCGTGAACGCCTGTCCAAGACTGAATATCCACCGCGTCGAAGGCGCAAATGTCCAATCTAAAGGTGAATCAAAAGTCGAATATCTATCTAACGTTAAGACAAAAGCCAAGTATCGCCGAGAACGTCTGGCCAAAAGCCAAATATTTATTGCGCTGCAGGCGCGAACGCCTGCTCAAGACTAAATTTTATCGCGCCGCAGGCGAGAATGTCCGGCCGAAAGATGGGTATTTATCGCGCCACAGGCGCGATCGCCTGACCAAAAGCTGAACATTTATTGCGCCGCAAGCGCGAACGTCTTGCCAAAACACGAAAATCTCCCGCGCCGCAGGCGCGCACATCTGCCCGTAAGCCGAATACCAACCGCGCCGCAGGCGCGATTGTTTGAACAAAGGCCGAATATTTATCGCGCCGCAGGCGCGAATATCTGACCTAAGGGTGAATGAATACCTATCGCGCCGCAGGCGCAAACGTTTGAGCAAAGGCTGAATATCTATCGCGCCGCAGGCGCGAACGTTTGACCAAACACCAAATATCTATCGCGCAGCAGGTGGGAACATCTGGCCCAAAGCCAGTATTCAACCAGATATTCAAGTTATACAAACAAATAAAAATTTGTATACTTCAATCTAAGGCGGCGTTTGCGCCGCCACACATCGCTTTCGGTTTTAATCGAAAGCGGCGCCAGTAGCGCAATATCGCCTTCGGTGTCAACCGATGGCGGCGCTGTTAGCGCAATATCGCCTTCGCTATCAAGCGAAGGCGGCGCCAGTAGCGCAATATCGCCTTCGGTGTCAACCGAAGGCGGGCGCCATTAGCGCCCTGGCGCTTGCGCCTTTCGCCCGGAGGGCGAAAACGCGGGCCCGCGTAAAGGGTGGCCGTAAGGCCACCGTTTTAAGCGGGCTCGTTTCGAGTGATAATTTTCGTCCAATTAAAAGTTTGTGTGGTCTCTCCGGATTGCTCCGGTAGATAAACACAGATATAAGAAAAGAAAATTAGGGAAATTGAGTGCTTCCGGGATAATTCTACTAAATATTTATTTAGAAAAATTGATGTAGACTCTCATATATTTTCCGCAAAAGCTATTTTACCATTTTAAATGCATCAAAGTCTCTTAACTCGCTCAACTTCTAATCTCTGACCCTTTTATGTAGCTAACCTGGATGTATGTTGCACATTTACTCGATTTTATTGAATAGACGACTTTCTTCCACTACGTCGGAGAGATAATCTTAAGGAAATTATACGCTGGAACTTTCGACGCTCCGGTCCTTTATCGCACCGACGGAGCGATTTATTCAACGACAATATAACTGAGAGAAAAGGGGAAATTATAAGGAAAAGTTCGACTAAATAAGGAAATATACAACGTACGGAAAGTGAGCTTTGTGCTGCTTTGGAACACAAGATATAAATTAATTCCAGAAGTTGTTTTCATGAGGGACACTGACGAGATATCTAAAAAGGATGCCGATGAAAAGTCAGAATGTCAAGACAAGATTCCTACAATTTACTCAACAATGTGACAAATACTACCTACAATTCTTTACTTTTTCTTATTCAACTATTCTAATGTCAGTAGATATGTAGGTAATTGTTGAAAAGTAGAAATTTCAAAAATTGTAATTGTTATTTCAAAGAAGTTAGTGATTTTTGTTTCAGTATATACTAATGTACTATTTATATAATATAATACATATTTAAATAGTACTTAATGCTATTATTTTTTTTGTTATTTTGTATACACCAACGTACCCAAATAAACTGTTAAAAACCTGTTTCAAATTAAAATCTTCTGGTATTTTCACGCTTCGTTATTATTACCTACATTTAGATAACAATTTAACAACGTTAAGATTACAAAAAGATTTTCTGCTAAGCAGTGCCGTAATGAATAAAGTTTGCTGCAGCAAGTAAGTTAAACTAAGCAACGCTTTTTTAGATTTTTGAATAAACCCATGATACGGCTTGAGTATTTTATTGAAAAGCAGAATAACAACGCGTGTAGTTATTATTGTTACGAGCAATTCAAAATTACAATAAGAGATAAAAAGTTCAAGTAAGTAACTTAAAAAAACATTGGAAAGATTTCGCGCCGGTAGCGCATCGAGGCGTGAAGGTTAAGGACCAATTAGAAAAAATAAAGCATCGCTTTCAGTTAAATCTAGAAAGGTCACAAAACATTTGACACATTTTAGCAAGATTGTTCGATTATATAAGAAGAAAGACTGACTGGGAGTTAGTCAGTCAGTTAGCGAGAACCGGACAAGCAAGCAACATGAGCAATATTTTCGTAAGCTACGTGATTGTAGTCTGAATATCAAATTATTTATTTGTTGTTATTGTATTGATGTACATAGTGGAAATAAATTATTTATTATTAATCCAACTCTTTGAAACAAAAGCACTTCGAATTTGCACATATGTTACATTATATTATATTTTACTAATCTACAAATTAATGCTGAAATAGTGAATGTAAATAATTAGTAATTACTAATGTAAATTAAATAAATTACTATTTTACATTTATTCTTGATTATTGTTGTCCACTTTGTTTTAGGTGGCTTCTGGTCACAGTACTGACTCGACATCCATCGTCTGGCGAAATTGAGGTTGATGATCGGCAGAAAGTTGTGCTTTAATCTGTCTGCAGTTTTTTAAGGACATTAAAAAAGAAAAAAGTAGAACAAAAAAAGGATAAAGACTTTGTCTTTTGCTAAATACATAAGAGTAAGCTAGACAAAACATGCGTTGTCAATTTGCAAAACATAAGTTTTGTTACAAAAATTGATGAAAATATATAGTTTTTGTAAAAAAAAAATTTATACAATGTTTTTCTCTTTCTCTGAGCATGTCAAATCAGAGAGAAGGCAACGGTACTGCACGTTTTAGGCGAGCAAAATGAAACCTTCTATTCAAAACTTACAAATTGCAAGACAACAGAATCAAGACCCATCACTGCACTTTTGGTGCAATATATTGTAAGATTAAAGCTATCAACTATAGAGGATTTCGCTCACTCTGAGGTCCCAACCAATAAATTTATAATAAAAAGCCGCATTCTGTAGTTGCAATTTACTAAGGATGCTACCTGGAAATAAGGGACTGAATATTTGTTCAGAGTTTCTACCGCAGTTGTGACAAGAATGGCAAATCAGGCAAAACTGATCTCTATGTTAAGACGTTTTTTAGGTAAATTTAGAATAAAACGGTCGACATCTTCAACTGCATTGCATTTGCGGTACCTTCAATTAGTAATTGAAAATAAACGGTTTATTGCTCAGCACCTCATAGTCGCTAAAATGACTTTTAACTTATAGATCATCAGTCTTTACCACGACACCGAAACTAGCTCTATCGAGACCGCTATAGAACATCTTAAACAAGCAGAATCAACAGAAACAAGTCTATAAATTTATAAGATTTTAATAAGCATTTTGATTGTTTTTTGTATAATTTTTATTGCTGTTTATTGGGATAAATAATTTTTTTATTCGATTGCATAAAAAGATGACATTTTTCGGTTCGAAAATTTAGACGAAAAATACATCTTTTTGTTAAAGGTCATAGTTGCTAAGTAACGTCATTTTTCGTCCAAAGCCGAAAAATATTTTTCGGCGGCAAAAATGAAAATGTTAATGGTTGATTAATTATTTATTAAATGTTTGTTGAAGATAAATTTAACAATAAATTAACTACTTGCTATCAATATTAAACGTATAATTGGTGCAATTTCGGAATATATTAGTAGTATTAGTAACATAGGTACCTTACACGTTAAATATTTGGCGTCTGGGACATCATTAAGGAACTTGTAAAAATCTTGCTGAAATAAGTCCCTGGATTTCTTGGGTAAATAGCCGTTATGTTTACTTTTTAAAAATCTTGCTTATATATTTTAATATATCCACGTTATGTTTTAAATTCAACATGGCTCTTACCATAGAATAATGAGACCATACAGTAGAAGACTTCATTTGTTGAGATAAATTCGAGAAATATACCAGTAAAACATTCTCGGAGAGAGTTCGAATACTTTTTTCCTGGCGGTAAGTTTCAAACGTTTGATATGTCCTCTCATAAACTTCTTTAGATTTTTGCGAAAGCAACTCTATGGAAGCTTGATTTGCCGTCTCCTGCACCTCAGGAGTACACATTAACTCATCTTCACTCGACATTTTAGTGCTTTATTAATTTTTCGTTGTTGACTGAATGTCACATTGACAACGGCATAAAAATTTCATGGCCATTTGATTAATAGTGTAAATATTTTTTATTCAGTTTTCTCAACAGAATTCTTTAAATTTCGTAAAAGTTTTGCAATCGAATAAAAAATTATGTATGATATATGGCCGAAAAACATTTTTCGGGCTCATTGCTGTTGCTGGACTCGGCGTTGTCTCGTCCAGCAATTCCAGCAAATCGCCCGAAAAATTTCGTTTTTTGTCCTTATAACATAAATAACTATTTTATCAATTTTATTTTTTTATTTTATTATAACTTATTGTATTGTGAAGAGAGTTTTTTGTTTTTGTAAAAGTAAATAAAATCTTTATCGAAATTCTAACTTTACCATATTTTTTTTCTTAAAAATTAAGAACAAAATTACTTCAAACTTTAACACTTTTTTTTGTTTTTTAGACAGTAGACTGTTAAATTTTGAACAAGTTGTCCTTGCTAATGTCTATATTTGGACATATTTTGCCCTTCAAAGTTGGCTGATTTAAAATGGTTGGAGCTCAATTGTTTCGACTTGTTAATGTTTTGTTTTTGATTATTATGTTGTTCCAAAATAATTTCTTGCTTTTCTTGTAATTTGGAGCGGTCTTAACATGAATGGATGTTATTCACTTCCTCAATTTCTTTCTTTTTATAATAGTTTGTTTTGTGTTTATGTCAGGTCAGTTTTGCTGATTACACTTTCCTAGCGTTGTAGTAATTGTGACCTTCTTGAAGTAGAGTTACCATCAGCCTTGAATGGAATGTGTACTAAGTACTTGCCGTTTTCATTTTGCTGAGTTAGTTTTTGTAAAACACTACACAACTAGTCAATATAAAATGAAGAAAAGCTACTAGTGCCAGCAGTTTTGAAAAACGTATTTTTTATGTATATGTTCAAATAAATTGTTGCTTATCGCAAAAAATAAATCTTTCAAAACGGCTGGCATTAGTAGCTTTTCTTTATTTTATATTGACCGGTTTATAACTTTTGTTTAATTTAATTTAATGTTTGTTAAGTTTAATAATAAACCGAAATTTCTTTCGGTTTAAAAAAGTTTTCTCGATTATTTTTACTTTTTTTGCTTCTTTAGATGGTTGTTCAATCTTCGTTTTATTTGAGAATTTTATATCTTCTTGATTTATTTTTCTATATTCTTTTCTCAATGATTTTTGGACTGTACTTACAGCATAGGTAGTTTCGTTAGCTGTTGGTTGTTGCAAAAACTATACTCTGCTTGTAGCGGTAGCTTCTTTTCTAAAGTTATGCTTGTTTCTTTGGTATTTTTTAAACAATTTCTGGGTTTCTTCTATCTATTTTTTTAGTAGTTTTCTATTCTGTAATTGTACTAACACTTTTTCAGTTGTATTTTCCATAATTTTTTCTTGTGTTTATCGGAAGTTGTAGTAATGTAGTTCGTTGTTCGTTATTTTGAAGCAGTAATAGTAATTAGGACGCAGCTTTACGTCCTAGATTTAAAAAACTTTCTTTCTCAATATCTACGGTTTCGACTAAAAAATTTTATTCTCACATTTCACGTCCTTAATATTAAAAATACTATTTTATATTTTTCATGTTGTGTTTTCGTTATCGCCTGTTTACCTGTTTACCATTGATTTGTGCAGGTTTTGTTTTTAAATTATCTTTAGAAAGTAGAAACAAGTTGTTTACGTTTACGCCACGTTAAAATGAAATGAAAATTAGATATTTTATAAACACAATATTTATGTAGTGTATTACATTTATTAAATTAGAAAATAAAGAGGCTTTGGAAAAGATTAAATTACTCAAGAAAATTAAATAGCAACCTAAATTTTTAATATTGAGTCTAATAGGCAATTAAATTTTTCTTCCGGAAATGTAAACGGGTCTCTATTTAATAATAACAAAGTTATTGAGAATTAACAAATGCGATACGCACTCTACTAGCTGAATTAGAAACTACTAAAGGATAAACTAAGTGGTACTGAAGGATAAAGCTCTACATTTTTGTAAATACTGACTGGTTATTTTTTGCAATAATAAAAAAATCGTAAATTTATGCTTCTAACAGAATTACATCTGTAAACGTTTGACATTGCTGCAAACAAGCAAAATTTTTGCTATATCTTTGCTAAAATAAATAAATTATAAATATATTACAAAAATATTGTACAGTGCAGGTTCGTTAAGATCTTTACTGCCGCGCCAATTAATTTTTTTTTGAATCTAGCCCGTCTAGCGTAAAGACTATTTTAACGCACTTGTAATGTAATAGTTTATTACATAACAAGAGTTGTTAATGGCATATTACGTACAAGTAGAAAAGTTGCGTACGAGCGACCGAAGGGACCGAGTAATGCATTTCTACGCGTACGTAATTGCTTTACAACTCGCGTAATGTATACTTTATCTACGACTACAAGAGATTTCTTGAAAATAAATAATAAGTAATAATCATGAATAACAGCAACTGCCAACGTAAAGAAATCGCACAGAAGCGGACCAATCGCAGAGGCGTAAATAAATCGCACAACCGTGAACCAATCGCACAGGCAAGCTGTCCCATTACGCACTATCTTTTCGTCGTAGTCGTAGATAAACTATTATTTTACCTGAGAGCGGTGGTGAAGACAAATAATAACTTGTTTATTATTTTCTTTATATTGGCTTATAGTATTTTTAATCATTGTACTACTAGATAAAATAATGTTACGACTCTGTATAAGGTGATTTAAAATCGCAGTTGAAATTTCTAAACTTAAATTTATTTTGACAAAACTAATATAATTACACGACAAACTTATTTAACTTAATTAACACAGTAAATGTTAAATTACTTCAGACTACTTCGTTATTCTGTCCACTGTTTACACTTCACTAGCTGTTTTGGCCCGTTGTTTTTTTCTTAACTGAACTGAACCAAATGTCCGGTCAGACTCTCACTTTATATAATGGTTAGTGCACCTTCTAGAAACACATCAAGGAAGACACTTTTAGAAGTGTCATGTTTTACCCGTTTCTATGATAAATTATCGAAAATGAGTCATTATGACGTGTTATCTGTTCTTTCCTGAAACTTCTGTCAACGATTCACCGTTACAGTAATAAGACAAATTAAATTTTTGTTATAGCGTTTTATAAAAGTCAATTTGATTGTCATTCTGCTTGCTAAATGACGTACTTTTAAGCACTAGTGCTCAAAAATAAAAAAAAATTTAATTTTATTTATTTATTATAAACATGAAAGTACAATTACTTAAGTGACTAAATTGAACATTCAAAGATTTCAGATTTCTTTCCTTAACTTCAATACAAGTAAAAACGGTAACTGTAGACGCCACTTCAGATTTGCTATTTTTGTCACAAATTCTTCTTTTTTTTTGGTACAGTTTTTTCCTTTCCCATAATTTTCATCAAAATTGCGTTTTTGCCTTCAACAGAGTTTTCTATGTAACTTTCTGCAACAGAACTCGATCGCTATCCTCCATGTCTTTTGACTAGTGTAATATCTGCTCTTAAGAGCCCACTGCCGACTCCTTTGAATATTTTTTAGAGAGAGCACGACTTGATCGCTAGACAAAAAGCACTATATGCTGACGTAAATTTCGGTAGAGTAAACTAAAAACGGGAAGGACAATTCTGAGAAAATACGAAACTTCTTACGCTGTTACAAACAAACGAACGTCCAGATACGAGTTTGTACGAGATACGACGAACGGATAATTTTCTTTTCAACGAGAAGATGCGATCTCGTTTAATAATCCCTACAAACTGAGTATTTTAACAGAAATAAATTCTATAACTGGACTCCCATTAGTTGGATCAAAAATATATAAAAAAAACATTTCTATACTTTTTAATTTGACACATAATTTTTGTGTTTGCGTTAGATTACACTGGTCAACATGACATTTTTTTGATATCTAATACGTGTCTCTTATGTATTTTTTTATGCAGGTTCTAAAAATGTACTCAAAAATTGGCCATCACGTCAGGTTTCTGAAAAAACTTATAAAATATTTTTCTATACAGTGTGAACCATTTGTAACGAATAAATTCGATAAAAATGCTAGAAGTTGCCTTTCAGGAAAACGCTCAGACACGCTTTATGTTATTTTTTAACATGCATTTTTTGACAAAAAAATTGATATTTGTCCCAAAATTGAGATACGACTCTCAACTTTGAAATTATAAATGAGAACCTCAATGTTTTTCAGCATATTTGAGTTCTACGTATAATTTTGCGTATTTTTTATGTAGCACACCTTATGTCGATTTTCAGTTGTTTTTGGAAAAAAGGGGTAAATTATATCTATGTAATAAATAAATTCGATAAAAATTGAGAGATTTGCCTTTCAAAAAAACGCTCGGACACATATCCTGTTATTTTTCAACATTTATTATGAATTTATTCTTCTACAATTCAATTTATGTTAATAGTTTCATTTTTTTTCTAACACTTTTTTTTAGCGCGTGTGCTATATAAAAAAACGCAAAATTATACGTGGAATTCAAATATGGTAAAAAACATTAGGGTTCTTATTTAACATTTCAGAGTTGAAGGTCGTATCTCAACTTTGGGACACCTGTATATCTAATTTTTTTGTCAAAAAATGCGCGTAAAAAAATAACAGAAAATGTGTCTAAGCGTTTTCCTAAAAGGCAACTCCCAGAATTTTTATCGAATTTATTACAAATGATTCACACTGTATAAGAAAACTATTTTATAAGTTTTTTTTGGAAACCTGACGTGATGGCCAATTTTTGTAACGATCTGCATAAAAACGTACACAAGAGACACCTATTAGACATCCAAAAAAAATTATGTTGACCAGTGTAAGCACCACAATAAGTACATATTTAGTTAGCATAGAGTAAAAATTTTTAATTTATTTATATTATTTTCTGTAAAACCTGACGTGTTAAAAAAATGTTTATATTATAATTAAAAAATTAAAATTTGTTGTCTAGTGTTATCCTCTTCATTTTTTTTTTTTTTAAATTCAGAAGTACCTATTGCGAAAGCCTTATTAAAAGGTCTTTAATATGGACCAGTATAGATTTATACAATTTGATCATATTTGAACAAAAAAAACTGCAATTTTTATAATGTTTTTTGTTATTTTCTAGCAATGCACTTTAGATTATTAATATTTTCAACAATTTTAACTCTAAAAAATAATGTTTTTTTGCAATTTTTTTGTTCAAATAGGTTTTAAATTGTAAAAATTTATTACTTGTTTTAATAGTTATTTATGTATCAAGGAAATTATGAGAGTGTTAATTACAGAGCGCAACGGATTTACAATCCAGAGAGCCGTTAGGCCCGAGGGATTGTAAGTTGCCCGAGGTTATTGACACCCAGTAATTCACGTGATACATAATTAATTTTATTTCCTACTAAACAAATCCAAAAATCAAATTATAATTTTATTATCTACTAAACAAATCCAAAAGACAAATTTGCTGTTAGTTAACTAGGCTTGGTTTACTATGGATTTATTTCGTGACAATTGCGTATACAAAAAATTTATGAATTTTTAAAAATGAGTGAAAACTTGAAAAACATCAAATATTTCAGAAGAAGTATTAAAAAAAGCTGAGAAAGCTCGTGCTGCATTAGTACCAAAAAAATCTCAAGTAGTGTACAAGAAAGAATACGACCGATTTCAAGAATGGCTAAAAAAGAACCATACTGGCAGCAGAAATGTAAATGAAATAATATTTCTGGCATATTTTTAAGATATGGTATGTATATTTACTTATTTTTTCTCTTGTTTTAGGGAAAAAATATCAGAAATTTTAAGAATTGTTGAATAAAAGTAACACTGGAAGCAAGAATATAAACGAAACGATATTATTGGCGTTTAAAAATTGTTGTTTAATAGCATTTCTTCTCTTCTCGTAACTTTAGTACACCAGATTTGTATTTCTTTTCAATATAAAAATTAGAGGGAGTTAAGAATTCTTCCCTTCTATAACTCCCTCTGGAATTATAAATGTCATAATGGTTACCGTAACTAAGATAATATTTGGCTATATTGATTAAATAGGAAATAAAATCTTTTAAACAAACTATTGTCATAAGTACTTTTGTATTTGAAAAAAAAAGTCGGGGGTGGCTTAGCTCCTAGATAGGAAGGAAAAACCATAACAATATAAAAATTATGTAGCAAATTAAAAACTATAGAAGCGTTTTTTAAAATTTTTTGATGAGAGTCGATTTATAGTATTTACTCCAGTTAAGATTCTTACCCTGTATGTTTTTGGAAAGTTATAAAAAAAAATCTTGATGATAATAATAATATAGTAGTTTATTGTCCAATAAAAGAAAACATTTGTAAAATAAAGTGATTTAAAAATTATAAGAGAGAGAGTGTATAGAAGAATAAAAAGATGATAATAATAATAACACTAGTTTACAACATTTTTGTCCCTAAAATAAAACCCATATATTTTTGTTACATAAAACCCCCTAAACTTATAAAAAATGTTTAAAAGAAATCAGCACGTCAACCTTTTAAAATATTTAATAAAAAAAATATTACAAAAGAAACATTAAATAAAAACATAAAAATAAAAAGTTTTAGCTTTTTGTAACCACTTGCATCCGTGTCTCTCAAAACAGACCAACAATAATAGCCTAGCATGTTCTGACCTCAAAAACACAAGCTTTCGATGAGACTGAAACTCAAAGAATGAAGCAGTTTGGCTAATTTTTTGGATTGTGAATTACATTTTTTTGATCTAGCCGACAAAACCAACACCCGTATTTGTCGGCTTTTTGTAACTTTAATCAATGATTGAATTTGTTTGGTAAATAGTAAACACAAGCCGACAAAATAACTTTCTTTTTAGATTAATAAGACAATTTCCGCAAATTCAAATTTGAAATTATATATTATCTATCACGCCATGATTTAAAAAAAAATATTACAAAATTTATCACATGATTTTATGCTGGGTTTACACATCTGTTTAGTTTTATCTATTTAGTATTATCTGTTTAGTAAATCTTTAACTTGCATGCAATTTTACACAGTTTACACATGCAATTTTATTTTACTGGCGCGCCAATTTCAACTGGCGCTATGAAATTTATGCATCCCTTCCTAGAAGGGAGGTAATTCTAAAAAAAAACTTGTGTTTTTAAGTATTATAAGTCATTAGTTATGTTGCTGGTTACTGTTTACATATTGGTACTGTCTCAACTTTTAAAACGCTCTTTTTTATTGCACAGTGTAAAGCTACTTTGGATCGCAGTAGTACATGACAAGACACAACTGTGTTTTATTGGTGCTAAATGTCTAAAAATGTTTAAATGGATTTTTTTTATTATTCTAATTAAATGTATAAACGAGTACATTTAAAATTAATATAGCCGTGCTTTTAATTTTTTTTAAATCGTGTTAGATTTATATTAAATTCATATTATTAAATTCGTATTTATTGATTAAAATAAGATAATAATGACGGTCCGTAAGTACTATACAATCACAATTTTAATTACTTAACAGTGTATCTGTGCCGTATAAAACAAGTGGTGGTGGTACGTTCGATCCAGATTATAAATCGTATCCTAACGCCTGATGTATAGGCAAGAATACACGAAAAATTGCTTCAGGAACTGCAAAATATCTTCAGATGTATTTATTTTACCACCATGAACAAATTGTATATACATAGAAAAAGCATCAATCTTGGGCGCTATACAACGATATTTCGAAAAAAATATTTTTAATTGTTCTTTAAACGAAGCCAAAGTTAACCTTTTTTTGTGATCAATAATATTAACTTTAATATTTTTTTTTAAAAAAAAGGACCCTATAGCGACCTAGATTAACATTTTATCAATCTGATACCGTTGAAATATCTGAAGTATCATAACGAGCAATTGAAATCTATTGCAGCTAGTAAAAGCTTGCAAAATACGTGCGGCAGCGGAGCCTTAAATTTGCTATGAGTGTTGCTGAACAACGGCGAAAGCAGTGCCCGGTATATTTTTTTGCATTTAGAACGCCGAGACATTTTGCAATTTTTTTAGGCATACCTCCAATAGTATTTATACCAACGGGTAGCGTACAGCACCTGGAATTGCTGTAGGTTAAGAAAAATCTCTGATGTTCAGTATGAGGAGGCCGAAGCTGTGCGTGCGTATTTGCGGAAAATTTCTAAAAAACTAATTCCATCTACAAATACTTCATTTACTGTAAACATTCGTAAAATTTTTGTCTTGGTGTTTGGTATCTTCACTTTAATAAAACTTGTACAATCTTCTTTATCTTCCACCTTCAAAAACGTAATTTCTCCTTTGCGCAACGCGCCAAAAATTTCAGTAATTAGCCCAACTTTTGCCTATAAATAGTCTTTGTCATCAGTTGTTTTCACGAAATGTTCTATCTCTTGCTTGGTGAATATTTTGGATTTTATAGCCTTGTACTCACTGGCATTTCTTTTAAGAAAAGCAATCAAGTTTGTAATTTTTTTAATATCTACATTTTTGTTAAAACATATAATGATTCTTAGAATTGAGTAGGTACTCCATAAAGTAGAAGGCTTATACATAAAAGATAATTTTGAAAAATAGGCCAAAAGTACATTTTTTTCAATACTTGTTTCCTTGTAAATTTTCTTAGATGTTTTGGGCATTAGCGAGGCTAGTGGCTTACGCAGCATTTTCAATGTCGGAATCAAATTCAGAATCGCTTATTTTTGTGTTCTTTTATCACAGAACTTAAACACAGAACCCAAGTTGACAGTCTGTAAATTTATAAAATCAGTAAACAACAAAATTTACATCCATAGCAACCTGCCGTTTGTTTACTGTATAGGTAATGTGAATGTTCGATTGGCATCATTATTTTTGAAAGAAAAATTTGTTATAAAACGCTGTAATAAAAATTTTTGAATGCAATACGTTGCATGATCGATATCTTTTAAGCTCTTGATGTGATGAATTACTCGTTGCACTCGTGGTACAAGATTCAGGTCGCATGCTTAAAAGACTCTTTTTTTGCAACTTATTGCATTAATAGGTATTTTGAGATACTAAAAATTTAAATCAATGAGATTCTACTGTATTTAAAAGTAGGTTCTATTTATATTTTTTATTACCTAATAACTTAGTAAATTTTCCAAAACTAGTTTCTCTGTTTATCCCTAACTCGTTGCCGTAAAACCGGGCAACTGGAATGGGTGCTTAATGGATTTAGCACTAAAATAATCCGGAAACCGCAGAAACCGGAACATTATCCAGTGTCTCACACACACGCCACTGCTCATAAACACCCAATCGATTCAGCATTTCTGATCCTCTGTGAAATTAATTTTTTCTTCAATTTTTTTGTCAATTTTTTTTGTCTTGTCTTTCTGTGGGGGCTTTGAAAGTTAAATTAGTGTTGTAGTGCAGGCAATAATCAAAGTGGTCGTCGGCGTCGAGCGCATTTAATCCAGATGACCTGTATACCTAATCAGGGACTTTGTCGAGCAAGGGTCGCCATATAACCGGCAAGTAAACACACCCCCACGGAGAGCATGTCTCCTATGTCTCCCGTACGTGTTACACTAGGGTTAACAGCGATTAAATTTACAACAGAGCGGTTACCGTACATCACAAGCCCGTTAAATTTAGATTTGGGGTTTTTCACCTGTTAAGTATTTTTCAAAAACAACAAAGACGACACTTTATT
Organism: Tribolium confusum; assembly: GCA_029207805.1. Classification (NCBI taxonomy): domain Eukaryota; kingdom Metazoa; phylum Arthropoda; class Insecta; order Coleoptera; family Tenebrionidae; genus Tribolium; species Tribolium confusum. The sequence continues at coordinate 9,595,752 of JALGAY010000004.1, forward strand.
AATTATTTTGACGCTCCGGGAAATTACACGGAATTTTCGACCATTGTTCGCGAATATTGCTGCGTCAAGCGTCAAACGCTCAAAAACAATACACAGCACCGGGCAATTATTCAGACGCGAAGCGGGGGCTTAATTACACGAAACAAAATAAAAATTAGCAAAATTAAAGGGTTTGCTCAGGACACCGACACGAGAAATGAACACAAGGGGAGAAAAATTAAGGCAATTTTTTATTTTATAAAATAAGCTGATTAAAATGATTCGACATATCAATCTGGAGGAGGACGAGAACGCAAACGCGTTCAACAATAATGACAATCAATTTTCATTGAAGCACGCAAAACAGTAGCTTTTTCATTGGTTATGTTGGCACCGTAAGCGTAAAAATTACGTCTACCGCCTACGCGATGGAGATGATATGGAACAGTTGATAAAGTCATAAGCGAGCTGTCAAAAATATTGAAGCAAAATATCACTTAATTAGTAAATCAGTTGAAAACCTTACTAAACTTGACAAATGTCATTACTTCATTAGTGCCAACCAAATTTGTCAAAAATCCCAAGTTGTGATAATTTTTTAAAAGAGACTTTTAGAATGATTTTTTTGCAATGCAAAGTAGAAATAATAGTATATTACACTCATTTCTTAAGACGACTAGTGACACTCATTCATGTCAAGATAATCGTTCTATGAAACACGTATAATAATGTACTATTAAAATATGCGTTACTTTTTATAGTATTTTTTCATCAGAAAATAGAAATGTGACTAAATACACACCCCACAAAAATTATTGCATCAACATATATTTTGTATTTATATTTGCCAAAAATACCTTTTTGTGGTAGCTATTTCTTGTAGTAAATAAGAGTTATAGAGATAGAAGTAGCTTATCTGTTTGTACGGACGATTAGGGTTGGTTGTATTCTCGTTTTTTGTTCAAAAAGTTGTTATCTGCAAAATGCACCATTTGAGAAAATTCCGTATTTCTTGATTTGCATTGCAGTAGTGTCTCAATTGTTAGTGACATTTATTGTTAATTATCAAACATGAATCCTGCACACCATGTAACACCGGAAGTGGTCTCAAGAATTGTTGCTCTTGTTGAGGATGGTCGCGACCAGCGGTATGTTGCGAGAGTCGTGGGAGTACATCAAAGCACAGTACCAAAAATTGTTGCGAGATTTCGGGAGACTGGGGGCAATGTACAAGAAGACCTGAACAGGGTCGTCACAGAAAAACTACGGCAGTGGATGATTCCGAGAACGGTATTGCACTGCAAGGATGCTTCAAAATGAGTTGCTGGCGGCTCGCAATGTCCATTTGTCGTTACAAACGTATGAAATCGATTGAGAGAACACAATTTGAGACCACACGTGCCTGCACAAGGTCCTCTTCTGACCGTAGAGCACCGCAGAAATCGTTTGCAATTGGCACGAGAGCACATGAATTGGACTGTCGATAACTGGTCTAATGTTCTTTTTCTGATGAGTCCAGATTTTGTTTATTTGCTTCTGATCGACGTATGCCGCCAGTATACAGAAGACCTGGTGAAAGATATCCTCCATGCAACATTGCGCAAACTGTAAATTTTGGTGGTGGCTCTTTAATGGTATGGGGAGGAGTTTCTTTTAATGGTCGCACCAAGCTGGTGATAATCAATGAAACGAGGATGACGGCAGCTCGTTACATAACGGATGTTCTAGAGCCACATGTAGTACCATACGGCCTTCATATCGGCAAAAATTTTGTGCTTATGCACAACAATGCCAGGCTTTATAGGCCACAAGTAGTGACTCAGTACCTACAGAAGGTTGGAATTTCAAGATTAAATTGGCCAGCACGTAGCCCAGATCTCAATTTGATTGAACATGTGTAGGATCATTTAGGTTGGCATTTGCGACAATGTAGAATGGTTTTTCGGACACTTGATCACTTAGAGGAAGCTTTGACAGAAACTTGGAACAATATCTCACAAGAGTACATACAAGATTTTTTTAGAAGTATGCCATGACGTATAGCTGCAGTGTTGACAGCCAGAGGAGGTAACACGCGCTTTTAAAAAAATTTATTTTAATTTATTACTTTTTATTTCTGAATAAAAATTTTTTATCAACTAAGAATTTTTTTTTATGTATAATGCGTTTACCAATGTTGACTCTATTGTAACATGCTATATTATTTAACAATGTTATAGTTGGTTTATTCAAGAATGAGATTTTGACTTTAACCATAAATTACCCTAACAAAAGAATCGAAATTGACCAAATATTAGTCATGCAGATTTATAATGCTTTGAAAGGCCGAAGAAGCAAATAACCTCAGGCAACAACACCCCAGGCGGGGTTCGATGCCGGAATCCTTTCTACCTGATTCTTGAAATAAAATACAAAACTCAATGCAAATGCGATAATTTTTAACTACACTATTTCCAATTATTGCTTTTCATTTTGTATCAATTAAGATTTATAATAATTCAAGTTCAATATTTAATATATTTATTTTTCGATCGTACTGTTTGCGATTACTTTTAGCAGTACATCTTTTGCAGCCTTTGCTAGAAACTTCATTTTTTTTCTTTTATAAAAATTAATAATTTCTTCTTTTTGTTGTACATTTGCATTGAGTTTTGTATTCTATTTCAAGAAACAGGTAGAAAGGATTCCGGCATCGAACCCCGCCTGGGGTGCCGTTGCCTGAGATTATTTGCTTCTTCGGCCTTTCAAAGCATCATAAGTCGGCATGACTAATAATTGGTCAATTTGGATTCTTTTGTTAGGGTAATCTATGGTTAAAGTCAAAATCTCATTCTTAAATAAAACAACTATATACTGATCATAGGCCCTTTTCAGTTTATTTTCGTAGAAATTAACAAAAATTGTTGAAGCAATAATTTTTGTGGGGTATGTAATAACTCATTTTAATAAAAAATTAAAATCAGTTATTTAAATTATTGACAGGCACAAACTTAAAGTAGTAAATGGCCTCAAACAAAAAAAATTGGAATTAGAAACTAGTCTCTAACCTAGAAGTTCCACCCAATTGTTTATAAAATAGTGTTACAAATTTATTATTTATTTATAAATTGAAAACTCGTGGGACGATAGTACTACTAGTTTATTTTATTAAAATAAATTACGTGTTTAGTCATATTTCCAATGATTGATTAAATAGAATACTCGTACAAACTGATCGGTATAACCTAGTTTTAAATACATTTCGACTTATTAGTTAATACGTATATTACAAATAACAAGGTTATGTACCTAAAATTTAAGTTACTACAATGCGCCGTTTTCTCTTACTCGTACCTGTTCCTGTTACAATCAAAGTCTGTCGTCTGCAGCCTCAAGCCCTCATTTTGAATTTTTTTTCCAACCCCTCGTCTTGTGTTTTCTACTTGTTATTCTGTTTGCACACGTTCCGATCACTCACGGGATAAGAAACAAATATTACATTTGCCAAACCATTTGCCTTCCCGTAACATAATCTCCGGCTTAATGGATCCCGAACCTTTTATTACCCGAAAATTACCGCTTCCAGAAACAATATCGGGCGTTAATCCATCATCGCAAAAACGCCTTTAAATTTCAAGAATAAATCGTTTACAGCACGAGACGACTGTATTGTCTGGAAAGTAGTTGTTTCATTCCGATGAACATCGGTCGGCTGGACATTCCCTCCAGATGGGAATTGTTTGAGAAGCGTTCGGCCTGAAACCGCGTTGTTTAAATTACAATAAAAAACACCTTTGCTGGATTTTGCGCTTTCTTTTACACCGGAAATTTATGGACAACCTTTCTGACTGATTAAATTCAAAAAGGAACAAAAACAAGACGGGCTAAAGGCAAAAAAAGGATAATAGAATTTTAAAGAAAAAATATACAATGGATTTTTTGTTATACTTTTATGGTTCAAGTGCAGGATTAAAGCGGCCGGTTTATACACTCAAATGGGCTACAAACGATAATTTAATCATAATAATAAAAAAATTTATTTTCGATGAAGCACTTGTTTAAAATCATAACAAAAAAACAATTGTTATACACAAAACAATAGCTATTTTTTAGTAAATCAATTCAGCAGCTAGTAATATATAAAGTACAGTAGTGTTCAGGTTGTAATGACCTAAAATTGCCGAAACTCCTAATTATCTTGTGCTAGAAAGGAGCTCTACGTTGTGTTTAACAAGATGGATGCAAAATAAACGTAAGATATTTATCACATATTTGTAAAAAAATAAATAATAAACTTACTTTTATATTCGCTTTTTTTCATTTGTTCTATCAATATTTTTAGCTTGTTATCTTCTTTTTCATTCTTCTTCAGTTTTCTGTTTCCTGTTTTGTCACGTGACATATGGCAAAATTGTTACGTGTTTTAAGCTGTTAATACAAAATTATATAGTGTTTACGCTTAAAAAAATTTCTTTGTCAATTAATTACAAAACATATTCTGTAATACAACATTTTACAACGCTTCTATTGTTACAATTAATTTTTTTTAAATCGTTCTTTATATTGTTCAGCACTTAGTCCTTTCGTGCGCTCGATCGCGCTAACAAGGTAAAGAAAATGAAGCAATTTCTGTTTTTATTTTTGATTACAATTCCGATCAGTACATCAGGCGTTCTCCTTCTTTCTAATAATAAAAAACAGCGTCGTTTCCTGCACCCGAATCAAATTACACTTAGTTTGTTTTAAATTTTCTTTAAAAAAAATCCAATTAGACGCCATTCTCTTTTCTCCACACACATTTTGAATAAAACCCGCCGCATCCTAAACCAAACATATGCAAATTATCATCGTCGGCCCTCTCAACAAGCTAATAAGTGGCGAAATACTCAACGACAGCCACAATGAAAACATCTCGACGAATTTCCCTTGCTAGTATTTAGACCGTATGGGAGCTTTCTGGGAATCTGGTGCAGTTCTCTCGAGAGGTTGTTCACTTCGATTTATTTACATAATTGAGTTGGGGAGAGCAAGACGCCTAGATCGGTCAATAATTAACAAGAAAACCGCTGGAATTGCCAGAGCAATTAGCGCACAAGTGCATTGTTTGTGTTAGAGATAAACCAGATGTGGCTAGCAGAACTGCGAACATTTTTATGATATTCCCACCGATGATGTACAGTATGTCCCCACATTGACTTTAAAAGAGAGAGAAATTTTTTTTTTTGAAAAGCTAAACTATTAATTTTCTATTCAAATAATGCTTTTCTTTTTCTGTACAGATTTTATTGCAAGCTCTAAATTTATTGAAACTACGTCTTATTTCTAAGAAAGATAAAGACTGGACTCCATTTTGTATTCTATTTTTTAATTCCTCTACATCATTGCCTAGTGATTCACTGTTCAGAATTTGTTTTAAACGATCCCACAGATAAAAGTTCATTATTGCAAGATCAGGACTTTTCGGTGACCATAAAATGATACCGTCTCTCTCTATCCAGTTATCATGAAACTCTGTATTGAGCCGCTGGTGAACAAATGTCGGTATAATGAGTAGAGCACCCATCGTGCTGGAAATACATTTCCAGTCGGTAGTTTAACAGTAATGCATCCAGTTTATCAGCTAAAAAAATTTCAAATATAAATTACGGTTTAAATTTTAACAAAAAAAATATGGGTCAATAATGCCATGGTATAAAACCGCACACCACACATTAACTTTATGTTTTTCTATTGTTTACTTGGCACACTCTACATTTTACAATGTAGTTTAAGAACAACTTAGACATCTCATATAGTTGGTCTTAATACACCCGCCGTTTCGTGTCTGTCTCAACAATGCAAACTAATACCTCCATAACCCTTCATTCTCGCAAAGAAACAATAATAATAATGGCATAAACAAAGCCCCCTAATCCTCTGCAACCTCACAATAAAACTTTAATTCAGCAGTTTACACTCTGGCGCGTTCACACATCTCCTAAAGCTTTTCAAGTCCCGCGGCACATGTTAATATCACGCGCAAAATTCTGTGTCCCACCTTCGTCTTCTTTTCCAAATCCTGCTTCGAATTCCTGTCGGGCCCCGGATTCGCTCTTTACGTTCTTTTTTTGATTAAGTTCCGGGTTGTTCCGTATTTCGCATCGGACAGTTACGATGTGGAATATTGTATATTATTGAAGAGGCCAGAGCCGGCAACGACATATTGCCGCATTAGGCGGCTAATCTGTAGTCCGGGCACACTCCGGATGCCCGGAACGGCGCGTCTTCATTATCGAAATATGGCGAAAGTCGAACGATCGCGCACAAAGCAAAAGGATAAATCACGAAAGGGACGTATTTATGTCGAAGGAAGCCTATTGTTAAACAATTTTTTTTTAGAAATTTTTGTTTACAATTTAAATTTGAATATCAATAATGTATGTATACAGGCTGTTCCAACGGTTCGAAAAAGCTCTATAACTTGTTTATTTTAAGAAACACAGATTTTTTCTTTTTTTTAGATTATAGCAGATTGATGCACATTTTAAAAATATTGCTGTTTATATACAGGATGTTTCAATATTAAAAAGAAACATTAAAGTTATGTTTTTTTAAATAGAATTTACTCAGTTTGATTCGATTTTTGGATTCTATGCTACATTACAAATAACTATAAGGCCTTGTAGAATAATAATATTATAAAATAGTTTTTTTTTCTGCCTTGTCCACGTCCCCGTTACAACAAATTTCGAATGTAAAAAGAATGGACGTAATTCACCAAAATAATTAAAAGTAATATTTACTCAACAACCTACTCAGTGGCATGTGCCTACTGCGATTTTTGAAACAATTTAGAAAGTACAAATTTTTAGACAGACCTCTAAATTTCAAAAATTCTGATAAAAAAGCGCCACAAATCAAAATTGATAGCAGATAAATAAAAACAACCTCTATAAAAGTTATTTATAATTTAGTATAGAATCTAAAAATAAAATCAAATTAAGTAAATTTTATGCATATTTTAAAATATGCAGCAAAAACGCAACTATAATCTAAAAAAGAGAAAAAGTAAGTATCTCCTAACATAAACAAGTTATAGAGCTTTTTCGGACTTTTGGGACAGCCTGTATATTAAGATAATCAAAACTAGAAAACTATGTACACATTAAAATGTCAATATATGATATATAGTTATTAGATATATTATATACAGGGTGGGGCACTAAGACCGCCTCGGTCCATTACGTAGTTACGGTTTGTTTAATTAAAAGGCGCTTTTACACAAGAATGTAGATCTTTAGGGAGCACATTTTAAAAATATTTTTTGTTACACGGAGTGTTCCAAAAAAAGTTACAGGTCAATAACATATTTTTTTAAATAGGATACTCTATATATTATTGCATATTCGCATTTTACGGATCATTCTAAACACTTTTTGTATAACATGTTTTGTATTTACTCTAACCGTTTTGGAAGTATTTACACTTGAAATTAAAAAATAATAGTTGCTATCATTGGTAGGAATATTAAAATTTTGTTAATGGTAAATTATCTTGCCGCCAGTTTTTGCGGGAAAGTAATCCGCAAAATTCGAATGTGCAATAATATTATAAGGTATCCTATTTAAAAAAATATGTTTTTTACGTGTAACTTTTTTTGTGAAGACTCTGTATAACACCATATATTTTTAAAATGTGCTCCCAAAAGATTTACAGTCTTGTACCAAAGTTTGTTTTGATTAAATAAACCGTAACTACGTAATGAACCGAGGCGGTCTTAGTGCTCCACTCTGTATATCATATACATAACTATATAATATATATAGTTATATGATAACTATATAATAACACGATATGTGATAACTATCGGAAAATATCTAAACTAGTTATCAATAAATAGTGGCAATATATTAATTATAAATAATTATAATAAAAATCGATGTCAAAGTCACAAGTTTAATTAAAATTCTAATATTACAGTAGCAAAGCGCTCTCGAAATCTAAAGTTCTATGCTCAGTGGCCAACAAACAGTAGCAATGTAAAAAGGAATTACTTACCAATTTTTCGTCTGTATAGTACAAACAGAATAAAACGTTATTTTTAGTCCAGGACTTTCTGATGATTTAAAGAAAAAAATACAAATAAACAGTTTTATATTTTATACGATCATTTAATGTTTTAGTATTTTTATATTTTATGTAAAATCAAATATTTGATGCTCGTTCTCTTTAATAAAAAAATACTTTTTTAATCTAGAAATACAGCTTGAATCAGTTAACAAGATCGCAAACCCTCTCGTGAACTATCCAAGCACTTGAAGATTCTCCTAACACCGAAAAAACCCCTAGACAAACACTCGAAAAAATCTCCCTCATCTTGTCAAAATTTCAGTTTCGTTGAATCGCCATCAATAAATCCCGATGCAAAATCTCAGTGTGTGCGACTCAAGATACGAATAAAGATAATCAGCTTATGTGCCATTGTTAGCGTGTTTTCGCCCGTCCGACATCCATTCTATCGATTCGTTGCGAACTTATCGAACTCGATGTCGTAAATTGTCTGTGGAAATTCTACAACGGCACTGCACCCGAAAATATTGCCATCAAATTTAATACAAACATGCCGTATCGGGGCGTATTCTTCAGCTGATTTATGGGGATGCCGAATCCGGGAGCGATTTAAATTCATATTACGCCGGCGAAAGAGATTTAATTTTTGGGGTTTTGGCCGGGACGGACGCGGGAGTCAATTTCAATGAACGGAGAGAGCACACGTGGAGATGATCGGTAACACGTGGGACCTTGCACATGAGAGGCAATCACAGATGGAAATTTGCATAATCGACTGCTTAACACCGGATTGGTCGACAACTTATTGTTCCGGAACACTTTTCCGAATTTATCAGATGAGATCAGAGGCGGCAAAGCAACAGATGGCTACTCAACCAAATTTACATTCACGACGAAATGACGGAAAGTTGAAGATTTAAACCTAATTTCAATAAGAGACGATCAAAAGTTTTGCCACGCAATACTTTATTTTGTTTTGTTATTTCTTTATTTTTATTTTGCTCAATTCGCACTTTGTTTTTGAATTATTGTTATCTATTTTTGATCTTTGTTTATTTTTCATTAGCTTTTTTTATTATTCTGTTTATTAATAATTGTTGTTATGTTTCTATTTTTTATTTTATAAGTACATTGTTCTTACTAGTATATTGACTGTCTCAAAATTAAAACATTTCAAATTTAGTACAGTAACATGCAAAAATGCCGTTTTTTTATTTATTTATGTGTAGAGTCAGGTAGTTTGTGTAAAAAGTTTGTTGTTAAATAAATTATTTTTTAAAAATTCAATTTCTTAAATTACAAAAACCTGAATTTGTAGAATTGCTACTTTAGATTTTGCTGTAGAAAAATTATTTAATCTAACTGCAAATAAAGTAAAAACTTAAGTGATCAGGACTAATGAGATTAATAACTATCTTGATTTAAAAAATGCAGAAAAGAAAACACAACTAAAAATAAGAAAGAAAAACTTTTTCAACTTTTACCTCGTCTGTAAATAAATTAAGATATTTTTCTATAACAAAATTTATTTGATGCAGTTTTCAAGTACTTGAAAATTATAAGAAATATTAAATAAATAGTAGTAGACATGTGTGCAAAAAAAACCTTAAATTACCTAACTTTTCTACCCTAAAAAAAAAACAAAAAAAAGACTCACAAATGTAATTACCAGGCTTCGGCCAGAGCGAGCTATTGCACAAACTGCTAGGTTATTAATAGACCTAATCCAGCGGATTGCATGTTATTTATCTAATTGGTCTACAAGATTATGCGTAATGCGCTCCGAAATTAGTAGCTTCTATGCTAAAAACGTGGTCAAAATATTATTTATAATATAAATAAACAAATATTGATTGACTCTATGAGTGATTGTTTATGTGCTCGTTAGTTGTATCGCTTTTAAATATCGCGAAATAAAGTATAAACAATAATACTAAATTATGTCACTACAAACAGCTCTCTTTCGCCGAATCCTGGTCATTACCTACATTTCAAGACATACGTTTAAAACCTTTACGTAAATAAAAGTTTTGACAAAAATGTAATTTGGTTTAAATTAATTTTTTTAAAGAGTTTAAAAGTGCTAATTTTGAAAAATTTCTAAAGTATTAACACTAATTATAATTCTTCTACTACTTCTACACTACTTCTACTTATAGTTCTTCTAATATAATTCTTCTACACACATTAGAAATGCTTGAGATTTTACAACTGATAATTTTAATAAACATATATCTAACCTTTCTGTTATTTGTTTATTATGTTAGTAGTTATACCATTAATTAATTTTTTTTAATAACAAATAATATTTTTCGTTTTATTAAAATATTTAGTTTAGTTAATTCTTATTAGTTAATAAGTTTAATTCTTTGATTTGTGTAGGTAGTTAAACCATTATAGTTTTGAAACAAGAGATATATTAACAGTAATCGGACGTAAAATTAAATTTTTTATATTAATAGTCTTTCAGAAATAAATTTAAAGTGAGATCTTCAAACTGTTAAATTTTTTAGAATAGAATAATTAATATCATCGAAGCTGTTGTAAACAAAAATAGCAATAAAAGCATAGAAACTTCTAAAGTATCACTTATTAAATTATATAAACACTTTAAATAAATGAATGAATAATATCACATTTTTAATATGGAAGAAAAAACTACTTCCTCAGCCTCAAAATAAAATAAAAGAATACTAATTATTATAAAGATTTTGTTGCAATTTTGTTAGTATAGGTTTTAAAAAAGAGTTAGTGAACCTAAAACTAGTCGACAAAAATAAAAATTTACTGAGAAAGAACCGTAGAATTTAATTAACCTAAGATATAGAATAAAAGGATACCATTCAAAATAACAAAGTTAGTGGTTATTTCCGGTATAACCAAAAGAACCAAAGAACTTAAATATATTGCACACTAATTTTTTAAAAAACCGACTTAGACTATGATTTAAATTAAGAGTACTTTTGAGGATATGTTCAGGACATCTAAATAAATCTAAATGTCAAAAAATAATATTTTTTACATGTTTTTTTTTAATCAAAACCAAAAGCCGTAAGTGATATTTTATAAGAACTGGAAGCGGCAGGCGACAATTTATAAAAAGAGAAACTGCAAGAGATTTTTTTTACAAAAATGCTGTTAAAAATCGTCTCTTTGTAAAACAATACAAAAAGAGTCTAACCTAACAAATAAAATTTGTATTTTTATTATAATTCGAAATTTAATAAAATGTTAAAACAATATTTGAATAGCTCAGTTTTGACGTAATTGGATTACTCGTAGTGGTCAATATTGCAGCACTATGATCTCATTATATATTTTTTTTCTACAAGACAATATAATTTTTTCTATAATTAGATGCTCTACTAATTAATTTTTTTTTTACAAAAAATAACCCGAAAAGAAGAGTGGCGTTACAAACGTTGGAACTTTAATTTCGAAGTTATGTTAAAACACAATATTTTTTAACAAATTAAATTAGCTAACTTTTTCTTTATTATTAAATAAAGTGCCAATAAATAGAATTAATAAAAAAATATTAATGAATTATGTTTCTAACGTCTTATGTTTCTAATATCAAATTACAAATTTTATGCGTTAGATACTTTAGAACAAAAATTTGAAATATTTTTTTGTTTAGTTTATCCGCAAGAGAGTTGTAAAAACCTATTAGTAGAACATGTAATTATAAAAGAAAAATCATAACATTTATTGAAAAAATTATAATGACATCATAGCGCCGCTATAATAAACGTTACAAGCAATCCAATTATGGCAAATTTAAGCTCTCTTGATATGCGTAGTTACCTTTTTCTATATTTTTTTATTTTTAAAAAATAAAAGAATTACGAATTATATGTTTTATTTTATAATTAAAACTTCCAATATTTTTTTCTCTTGTTTCGATTTATCCGCATACAAAATGAGTAGCACAGTTGTAAAACTTTATTAGAAATATTATGTTGGGTTTTTAAAAAAAGTACGTGTATGATAACGTTATAGCATCGCCACATTGGCTGCTGCAAGTGATTTAATTACGTCAAAACAGAGCACTTTTATTATGACAAGTTACCTGTTTTTTTCTTAAATTTTGAAAAAATTAATTCTTTTGAATTACGAATATTATTTGTTTGTTAAACTCACTCGATTTATACATACTATGATAGCAATTGTAGACCAATTGTAGACAGAAATTATCTATCATAAAAAATATTTTATTTAAAGCTTTTCTTTTTTATTATATAAATATTTTTATTTATTTTTATGGTAAAACCATAAATGTTGCTAATTGAATGTACTTTGTAGAAATATAAAAAAAATGAGGAATAGGTTGGTATCTGTACCGCTTCTAAACTGATTATGAATTTTGAGAATGCGACAAATACATGTCTTTAGTATTACAATTAATAGAATTAGGTAACATCGAAAATCAAATTACATTAAAATAAAGTCACTTATAACTCAATTTTTATTGTTTTTATTTTATAAAATAATAACTATTTATTGGGTTTATTAAATAGTCTTCAGAATACAACTCAACTAGTTAAGTAGACTATTTTTTTGGTGGTATAACTTATAGTCGTTACTATTCGTGATATCATGAATGACTGATATTTGTTATAATAAAAAATATTTGTTATAACTTTGACTACTTATTTTTTTTATAACTGATATATTAAAAACTATCAAAAATTGTTATTGGAGTGAGATGAATAAAACAAGTCGCTGTTCTGGATGAGTTCGCAATATACTTTTAGCATCTAATTTGACAGGACAAAAATGACATGAAACAATAGTTGGCATGCTTATATTTTGCCATCCTAATACGGAAAAATGTGTTTTACCAAACGATTTGTTAACATGGAGAGTTAACAAAAACAAACGACAGCACTACTGAAGCAACACTTGAAATTTTTAAAGCTTTCATTATCTCTTACATTAGCAGCATAATCAGGAAACTAAACAACAGAAATGTAACCTGAAACTGAGCTTTCTTGTGCAATATAAAGCATAATTAAAGCTCCCATATTCTAAAAGATATTGTTGTACTTCCTAGAGATAAAGCGTAGCGTAGAAGTAAATGTATTAATTAAGGATTTCCTCTGCATGTTAGACGCTATTTCATGACTTTAAATTTCAGTTCGCATTTCCTAAATTACTAAAAATAATTAAGACCCAAAAAACAATTCTGCAGTATGAAATTCTCGCTTGTCGTTTTTCAATTTGTTGCTTTTCCCGGTTTTCAGCAATTTAGTGTCATTGCATCGAAACGTGTCGTAATCGAAGTCTCGTCTCTCAAAGAAGCATCATCTGCAAGAGCGGAGGTGTCACACTAAACAGGTCAAAGCTTCGAAGATGGACGCAGGCGCGTCGTCAAAGCTCCAAAAAGGCTCAGCTTGAGCTTTCACTGGAGCCGTACCGGAGTCAGTAGCCTCGCGCGGATGCTGCGACGTATCCCGGAGTTTCCGGAGTCGGTTCGAGCGCTCGAATCTCTCGCGAAAAATTCAGTGCAGTGGATTTTCGAATTTTTGTAGATTTGAAATCTGATTTAAATCAGGATTAATTACGTTTTAGTTCTGCTGTGTTACCGGAATGTTAATAAAGCAATTTAGTTTCTGGGATTGTTTTTATCGTGAGGGTTGTATTAATGGGGGGGTTTGGTAATTGCGAATTTAAGATGCTGGTTGTGTCTTTATTGTCGTAAAGGAAAAATGGAAGGGTGAGTGCTGCCGTGACCAGGCTTCTAGGTTGATGTGTTAACGCTTTTAATCCTTTTAAAGGGCGCAGTCAGAGAGTTCTTCCATCATTGGAAAAAGGATGCATTTTCACTTCTATTATACTCTGCTTTTAAAGAACGCGCTTTCTACATTTTCAACAAACAAAATAAACAACACACTTACCAAATCAATTCAAAAAAATTTAAACAATTTTTTTTAAGTAGCTTTTTATAAATACGTTGATATAATTACAGTAACTCAATTTTTTTTTTAATTATAACGATGACGTTGGAGCTCTTGTTACAATCGTATTGGTTCTAGATTGTTATGAGATAAGTAGCTTAAAAATGATTGGTTATCTACTTATACGACATAAAAGCTAAGCTAAAATTTTAATAAAAGAACAGAGATACTGCAAAGTTTAAAGAAGTTTGATTTTATATGAATCAAAACAGCCTTGACCTAAAATATCCTGACCTGATTTAAATCGATTTGGTCTGGATTGACCTAAAATACTTACTTCTCAAAAGCAACAAATCATTTATATCATTTTAGATCATAGACTACAAAAACTTAAAAAATAGTAAAAAATAAATGTGGCTGACTTTTGAATCACATGACTTTCCTATATATCAATTTGAGGTAAATCACGTGAGATAGATATATTAATTATGTTTACGGCTTGGGTTTAGATTTCGCAAATCTTTATGAACAATTGAAATAATGGAGAATGAAGAAATGAATTGGACGGTTGAAGTCGGGTCAAAACACACCTTGGGGCCTACTAATAGAGAATAACTGCGAAATTCGGACTTGATGTGTAATAAAATATGAGAAGTACTCACATAAAAAAACGATGAAGAGTGTAAAACTACAACATTATTATAATTATTGTTATTTACAATAACTTGAAATTTATTGCCGTACACAAACCACATTGAATAATTTAGGGTATTATTGACTCGTAATAATCTACTGGTAGATATTTAGAACGGTATTATTTACAACAATTGACATTTTTACAATAAAATAAAATTGTATGTTATTAAAATAACCATCTTGCTTTAAGCAGAAAGTTAGCAAGATTGCTCCGTTAAACATTATTCTGTTTCGAGTTACATAACAAAAACTGCTAAATTTAAAAAAATAACAATACTGTTATCAAAAAATTTTGCACATGTGTGGTTCTGACTTATTAAATTTGGCAACGTTTTTTGCATAATTAATTTGAAAAATAAAAGTGAGATTTGTTAATCGTTTTCAAGAAGTTGCCAAAGAGTTTACAACAATTAAGCGAAAATTTACATCTCTTTTTACAAGTATATTTTCTATTAAGGCATCAATATTATGATTTATATTATTTTTACCTTCAATATACTGATTTTTGTTATTTTCTTTGTTGTCATTATTATACATTTCATCTTCAATCTTGATTTTCTTGCAAATGTTGTGTAAAACTGCACAAGAGTAAATAATTTGTCCTGCTGCTGCATGTTTGCAATGAAGAATACGATTTTTACGAAAACACCTCAAATGTGCCCAAGCATGCCTCAAATCTTCTCTCACAACAGACGCGTTCTGATATGTCTTTTATTCAATGTAGCTTCAGGAGTATTTAGAACTGTATTTGAGGTTGAGGTCATTAGCCATGGTTGAATTGGATACCTAGAATCTCCCAAAAGTCAATTATTTTTATTTTCTTCTTGATATAGTTTTTTACAATATCAATAATCATTCTGAATATTAGAAGTTTCCAAAATAGCTGCATTATAAATTGCTTTCAGATATCTCGGACTGACGATTATAATTCCTAATTTTGAATCAAATATATTTTTTATATTTTAAAAAAATATTGGGAATTTCAAATGGTTTGCTTGTGTTTCGAATATTTCTTAAATGTAATCTTAACTGTTGTCGACGTAGAAAATCCTCAAATTTGTCAAGAAATACTAAATACAAATCGACAAAAATAGGATTTACTGGCACTTTGTTAACTTCAATACTATTTGTCAATTTATTATTTATATTGCCAAGAAAGCAAGATAACCAGGTCTCGTTAAACTGACAGATCTTGTTAAGATGTACAAAGCAAAATAAGTGTTTTTTATTCTTGTTGTTTATAACATTATTTTTGTTATACTAACAAGAACTTGCATTGCTTTCACAAACAGAATCGACCTGATTATCAGGTTTTAGTATCAACTATTTTTTCAATTTAATTTTTTGTTACGTTTATAGTTTTTTATTAAATTACTAAATTTTTTTAGGTAAGTTTTCAATATTATTTTATATTTTAAAACAAATATTATATTTTCTTCTGTAGCAAATTTGTAGCAGTTTTAGTGTGATGAAGAAACGCAGTGAGTTCGACGTAAAACTGCTAGAGGTGAGACACAAATAGTGATTTCGGCGCCGCATAAATAAGGCTATTTTCTATAATTTGTTCTAATTTTAATTTTCTAACTTAAAACAAAAGTTATTTTTTAGGTTAATTTAGGTAAAAATAAAAATCTAGAAATTTTTACCTACGCCTACGTTTTGGAATTTTATTGATCTTTCTTTAATGCTGCAATTGGTTAATTTAGTTTTATAATCTGTATACGTACCTCTTAAATAAACAAAAATAAATACAGTAATAAATACAAATACATAAAAAAATAATACGCCTAACATAACTTAAAAAAGAACACAATTTTTTTTTCAAATGTAGTAAAATTTATAGCAATTTTTTTTTGTTATCAGCATATAAAAAATGCTTTCGAGTAAACTGTAGAACAGCAGAATAAAAAGATGGAAAGTTGTTACTTTATTAGTCGCTGCATTTGGAAATTTATGGGCTAATTTCAAGTAAAAATAATACCAATAGAATCTTTGTTTCAATAGAAAATTAAAAAAATTTAGTGTTGTAATTGGTTGTTGCTACGGAAATGTATTAAAATTTGCGATACTACCTACTATTACTACTACTACTATTTTAACTGAAAATTAGCCTATTAAACTAATATAAATATACTTTGCTAATGAAGCTAAATAAGAGTGAATGTTGTAGACAAAACCGGCCTGAAAAAATTACAAAACGGCCTTTAATAATTATATTTAAAAAAAATACAAAAACGATAACAAAATATTTTAAATACAGGAATAAAATTAAACCAAAAAAATAGCAAAATTGGTCACTGTGACTAAAATCGTCATCTTTGAACAATTAATTTCCGGTTTTTCAAAATTTAGAAAAAACAGATTTTTCAGCTGCTCATCTAACTGAGATGCATCTGGCCGTCTGTAATCTACTCAGCCTAAGTAACAAACATAATTATAATAATTAAAACTTTGTTGTTCAAAGATTTATGATTTATTTTAGACAGAGCAGCCAAATATTTTAAGTATTATGTAGGTATGCTTAATACATTAAGTAAGCGACTTTATACTTAATTATATAACTGTCAATGACAAAACAACCCAAGCCCAAAATAAATGATTTAGCATTCAACAATAACTGAAATTTTGAGATAACAATTTTTTTAGCTAGAATTATAAAACTTACTAATACCCAACATTGTTTCAGTGCATAAGTAAATTTTTAGTTTTATTTGACACATAAAAAAACTGTCACATTTAACTTAGTTTTTTTTTGTAAAATTTTAGTTTTATATAAGCAATTCGCAATTTCGAACAGCTGATGTGTGACACACATTTGACAGTTGACAGTCAGAAAAACATACCGCGTGTGAGAGCAGCATAACGTGTGTAACATATAACGTGTGTTTGTTTGTGCGTTTTTAGCTTATCATTCATAAAGTAATAAATAAGCTTCAGTGCTAGAGAGTTTTGATTAAACGACCAGGTAATTAACCGGTGTAATCTAGCGGGTTGCATGTTATTCATTCAACTGGTCTACTGGTCTACTGGTCAACTGGTGTAGACCAGTTGAATATATACCATGCAACCCGCTGGATTGCACCGGTTAATTACCTGGTCGTTTAATCAAAACTCTCCAATACCGAAGCTTAGTAATAACTAACTGTGTCTAAAAAGTTTGTTTTGACGGTAAGTGATGTAATATTTTCATCACAATGATTCACAGCAACTTCTTTTAGTTCTTTTTGCTCTTGTATTTGGAACCCACTTTCTTTGAATTTTTTTTTCAGAGGATGTTGTTTTTCTCCTCGTGCAATTAATTTTTATGGGATGATTGATCAAATTTCTTTTTTGGAAGGTTAAGCAAAGGCACAGCTGATTTTTTTTAACGTGGTTTTTTAGACAATCATGAATGACAAATATAGTCTTTATCAGCAAAATGTTTTTCACACACTCTTTAAAACTTTGTAGAACGTTTTTCCATCAATAAGGCTCTTTCTCAAGCTTTTTTTCTTGTCCACAAATTCTTAAGTATCGTAAAAATTAACGATTAACTGTTTGGTGGAGTTGTATTTGACTTAAAGACATTTTTATTTTAGTAAAAATATTTGCATTAACCAATATTTTTTTAAAGACCAGCTTAAACCGGCTTCCAAGAAAACCAGCCAACCGAAAAATTTTTCTATTTCCCGAGGACTTTATTTTTACAGCTGCACTTTACCAGTAAAACTTAGTAAAAATAGTTAATATAAAGTTAGAAACAAGATTATGTTATATTTATAGTTATTGGCAATTGCTGTTATGTGTGATCGGATGTTTCTGTTAATTATTGTTTTTGATCTTAAGTTCTGGTGAGCCTTTGCAAGCCTTCCACTTCAAACGTCTCTAAAATAACTTTGATTGCCTCGCGAGAAAGTCTTTGTAGTTAAGTGGTTATTTGATTTTAGAGTGGCTTCGAGTGTCTTAAATTAGGTTTAAATACTTTAATTGCGAATTAAATCTAAATACTCACAGCTGTCAAAAAATATCAATGTTGATTTAGGTACTAAAGCAACAACCAGTAAAAATTGTTATAATTTAACGAAAACATTCAATTTTGTGACTTTGGTAGTACAGCTTTTTGTAGATAATTCTTACTGACTAATGTCGTAATCTCACTTGTTTTTTAAATTTTAATTAGTTTGATATTTTAATTGTGTTCTTTTGTTTTTGTAAATTGACACGTGGGTGTTTATTTTATTACTCGAAATATAAAATACAGCCGAGTAAATTTTAACTCTTTATAATTTTCCATCTAATTTCCTTTTAAAAAATTGTTTACAACTTTTTAGATTATTTCTGTTTACGGATTTACGCCACCCTTTTCCGGTAAAAATAAACACTTCATATAGAGAATCGTATTTTCCGGTCTGGAATATTTCCCAGTGGAGAAATTTATGGTCGTCGTTGTTGCAACTTTTCCTAATTAACGTAGTAGAATCGATTAAAATTTAAAGCTGGGCTTAATTGAAAGATTTTTCGTAGTCGTATATATACTGTTCAAACTCGCGCATAAAAAGGGTTAACCGCTTTATAATAACTGTTCAAACATGAAACCCTAATTAACTTGCTCTTAATCCATTATATTTTCCTAAACGAGGATTAAGTTGCCTATTGTTTACTCGTTTTGAGCGATGCTATTCTGTCATTCAATTAACAACTCGACGCGATTTTCTTATTGGGGTGAGATTTTAGCAAAAATCAGGTAAAATACAACAGTTTTTTATACGACATAAAACACGCGCTAATCTGCGATAAACTATAATGACTGAACAGGATTCGTATTTATGACTTGCATTTCGGCCTAGTTTCGGGTGATGCATTGTTGCATTTATTAAATAGTCTGCTGATGATGGGGTGGTTAAAGCAAACATAATATTAACATCAATTAGTTGGACGTAACACATGAAAAATAAATGTTGGATAATATTTCATATTCACTATCTAATATTCGGATTGAGGCAAATTAGTATTTTGATTCGAACCAGAGAAACAGTAATAATACTTTTTCACTCGATTTCCGATACAGAGAAATAGAGTGGAAAGAGATTGTGCAGCTGATACTGAGATAATCTTTTTAGCAAATATTAAAAAAGTTGTTTCTGGTTTCTGACAAAGGACAGAGCAAATGACGGAAATTAAGAAGAGAATTGAGGCTAAGGAAAGATGGTTCAATTTTGTTTAATACGGTTTATTAAAATGAGACTTTAAGATGTTTTTTAAATAATTATTTTACTCTGCAAAATTTTGCAAGAATTGTTTCCGGTTTTTTTTAATCTAGACTAGACTTTTACCTAATAAATTAAAAAAGGACGTATCTCTATGTATTTCGAAAATTCAAATGTTGTTATTTTAAGGTAAATCTGGCAGAATATGTCTTTTATTTATTTCTCTAAAAATTAAATTAAAATTTTTTTATTACACTCAGTAATATTAGAAGCGAACCCAAAAGAAATAATTTTTTAAAAGTAATTTTTTGACCGAACAACAGAAACGGATAAAAAGGTAGAGAAGAACTGCCTACATATAATGAAGTTAAAAATATTATAGAAAAACAGAAATACAACAAGAGTTTAGGAAAAGACAACATACAAAGAAAAATGATAAAGTATGGAGAAGAAACGATGACGAAGATGATATATAATTTAATTAAAAATATATAGATAAAAAACAAATGCCGCAAGCATGAACAATAGCAACATTATGATCAATCTATAAAAAAGACGAGACCAAATGTAAAATTTATGTAAGAATAGCGTTATTGAACACTGTATATATGATAATGGCAACAGTACTAAATAATGAATTAAAACAGCATATGAAAAAAGTCGTAGAAGAATACCAGTGTGGTTTTAGAAAAGGAAGATTTGTAGTAGAGCAATATTATTATTACAACAGAAAAAAAAGAGAAATCACCAACAAAAATTCAAGGTGGTCTACGACATCACAAACAGAAAGGAATTATACCAAGCACTGAAAAACTTTTGAAACACCCAATAAAGTAGCGGGATTAATAAAAATGACATTGGAGATAACCACAAATAGTATTCGGATTAATAGAAAGCTGTCAAGAAAGATTAAAGTGTTTGATGGTTTAAGACAAGAAAACTCGCTTTCTTCGACATTGTTTATAATCGCCCTAAAAAAAATATTAAGTAAAACCAATATACATAGACAAGGTTTACTTTTCTATCAACCACATTAATGCTTTGCATTTGCAGGCAACGTAACACTTATAAAAAAACTAAAAAAGAACTATTTAAAGTAACAAGAAGGTTGATTATAAACGGAAAAAATGGGACTAAAAATAAATGAAGAAAAAACTAAATTTATGATATGGAAAGATAAAGTATTTAAAAAAGATAAATATTTGGCACTAAAAGTAAACAAAAGGGAGAGATACAAATTTAAAGAAAGTAAGACATATGTCTACCTAGGAAGTGTAATAGAAAAGAAACCAACAATTACAAAAGATATAAAAGCAAGAATAGCAGTTAGAAACAGTAGCGTCTATGCATTACATTCTACACTAAGCTCAAAAGCAGTAGCAAAAGCAACAAAAATTTATATCGACAAGACCATAATACGACCGGTGGTGATATACGTTTGCGGGGGATAGACACTGAGAAAACAAGAACAATCTATGCTGCGGATATCAAAATAAAAGTTTCTAAAGAAAATTTATGGAGGGAAAAAAATAGAACAGACTTGGATTAGAAAAACAAACAAAGAATTAAAAACATTATACAAAGACACAGATATAATAAGAGTAGTTAACTCTCAAAGAATTGGATAAATAGACCACCTAACAAAAATGAAAGGAAACAGATGATCCAAAAGAATATTAGAAACAAAACTAGGACTTAATAGACAAAGAGAAAGACTAAGGATAAAGTGCAAAAAAATAGAAGACAACCTCCAACAGTTACAAATAAAACAGTGGAAGAAGAGAGCTCTAAATAAGAAAGAATGGAGAGAAGTCGCCTACCAAGCAATGAGCCTATAAGTCTTGTAGGGCTTATACTATATACAAAGTAATTTTGAAGTATGATTATAAAATTTAACCAGCATAATAAAAGAAGTCGAAATAACCTTACATGCCTTATACAAATGGTTATAGTTTTTGAAATACATCTTGCAGAACTTTTTAAAAAAAAATTTGAACAAGATACAATATATTACAGCAATTTTTTTAATATACAGTGTGTGATTTTTTTTTTGGTGATAGTTCTAGTTTTAATGTTAAAATCAGATAAACAAATGTTTTTCAAATTTTTTTTACAAATGTTACCAAGTGATAGCTTTTGTTAAAACGATGTTAAAAAACCTAATTTGTTTTATCCACAGTTATATAATTAAAGTTTTATTCACACTTACAAACCGTATAAAGTAACACTTTATCCAATAGTGGAATAATGAAATCACTTTTCTCCACTAGTGGAATAATAAAAAAATACAAACTTAAATCAATTGCATTTTATGTATTATTAATATTGACATTAACATTTACATTAATAGACATTTCGTTTTTTGTTTTCTCATATTTCACTTCGTTTCCATTAATAAGAAGCTTGTAGTTGTTATCGGTTCCAGAACAAATAGTAGTTGTAGGAACAATAAACTTTTTCTCTAGTAAGAAACGACTAGTACTAGGAGAAGCTTAGATTCTGCTTGCGATATCAAGCGTATTAGATACAGAATCTTTGATATAAGTTTCTGCTATGGCGGAGCTCCTCCATATCGTATAAAGCGTATCGTAAAAAAATTTGTCAATAGATAACTTCTTCGGACGTAAGGACATGTATTTCCTACACTTCTCTACAGTGGTGATAGAGAATCTTTCTTTTATAATTGTGAATTTTTGTGAAACGCCCGTCTTGGTATTTGGTACTATCGAAACAATCAGGTACGCGCCACTGCTTTCTACATCAATGATTTTTAAATTTGTCAGCTCACAGCATCGACAGCCACCAGACGCCCCCATTATTAATGCAACCTAAAATATTCCAAAATTTATTATCTA
Organism: Tribolium confusum; assembly: GCA_029207805.1. Classification (NCBI taxonomy): domain Eukaryota; kingdom Metazoa; phylum Arthropoda; class Insecta; order Coleoptera; family Tenebrionidae; genus Tribolium; species Tribolium confusum. The sequence goes on from JALGAY010000004.1 coordinate 9,618,396, forward strand.
CAATGTCTATGTAATGACAGAGATTACCTTGATCATCAAAAATTCTTTTTCGTAAGCTCTTGTCAAAAACTCTTCTACTTGTGCTCTTTCCAATACTGCAGCTTTCTTTGGCCTGTATCCTGTTGACTGATTCTTTAGATAGGTCATGAGCTTACTATATTTTCCAATATCTCTGTTTTTATAGACCTTTATAGCGGCCTTCAGCATGAAGTACCTACTTCAACCACATGGATAAATTGCATACCTCTTCTTCAAATTTAAAAAATACTATGGCAGAACTTTTTTATTTATTGTCATTACCCTTCGTTTGTCTTTCCATTAATTAAATTCTAAAAATACTTTTTTATAATGTTCCCTCGACTTTGCAGGCAATAACTGGCGAGTCGCTACTTCAGCTTTCTCAAGAATTGTTTCAAGAACAGTATTACTTTCTTCCATTTTCACTAACTTGCACAACGTTTTGTACAAATGGAGTCGATAAACAATTGAAAATAAATTTAACACCTCCCATGTTTTTTAGTTAATTTCAATGATTTTTGAGTTAACATCCGCTGTCAGAGTGTAATGTCAAATCATTTTTTGCTGGCATGAGATAAAATTTTGGCGATTCTGATTTTAAATCGCTGTAATTGTGGATAAAACGTCATATTGGATTGGTGTTTTAGTCGCGTTTTATCCACTTAAGAAAACGCTCGACTGTCTAAAACACTTATACAATAAATAACTATTTTTTCTGATTGATACAATATTAACTAATATTGCCTTAATTACAATATGTAATCCCTAGGGAAATATGAAACGTTGTATAAAGAAAAATCTGAAATGTCATATTTTACTATGAAAATGTTTTATTTAATGTGCGTTCTGCAGACGCTAAAGATTTCCATAATTAAAACGACCTTTACAATTTAAATTACAGGTGTAACAGTCTATTCAACAGAGGAGAATCACAATAAAATTTTACCTGACATCAAAAAAATGTCAGTAGGAGCTTCTCGCAAGAATTTTTTGGGCTGTTCTCGAGACAACACCTCTGATTTTTTTGAAACGTATCCATTATTTTTATTCTTTACAAATGCTTCTACTTTATCAAACATACTAACACCAATTTTTTTTTTTAATGCGACATTGTCCTTAGCATGGATAATTTTGGCCACAACGTGTTTGGTGAATATTTCTACGACTACGGATAGAACAAATTAGTCATACGTTCAAAAATAACAAAAATCATAGCAAATTACCAAGTCTTCAAAAAACGTTAGCAAAATATTTTTGTCGGCACCATTTACCGTATTTTCTCTTCTCCAGTGTTGAAAGTTTTCATACATTTTACTATACACAATATTCGATTTTGCTGGAATCAAACATTCTCTGGCTTTCGCTGCCTGTGCGAGCACGTAGTCCGACATTTTATCAAAATATTTTTATGACAGGACGCAAAAATCAAACCAGTCAACTATGATACCTATTTACAAACAATGTCCCTTATCCTTGGCAACGTTACTAATTGCTAAATTCCAGAATTAATAATCTAATATTTTGCTATTTTAACAACAATATTGTTTCAATCAGAAAAAAACTATTGATTCCACCACGGGAAATATGAATATATTCCCTCGGTTGTCTATACATCCCTCGGGTTTCCCTCGGGATGCAACTAGCCAACCTCGGGAAATATACTATTCATAGTTCCCTAGTTGTAATAATAGCTATTATACAACTGCTTATAGGTAGTTTTTAAGATACACGATGTGTGATAACATTGTTTTTGAGCAAAAACTTTTACATCGTAAATATCTAAATCCATATGCTCAAAAACAGTGTTGTCATACATCGTGTTTCTAAAAATAATGTTACTTAAAAAAAAAGTTTTACATCCTGTACCTTAAAAGCTATTAACATTTGCATGATATAAGTTGGGTTATTTCGACTTTTTTTATTCTTATTTTATAACTGAAGAAATTTTCTAAACATACTTTAAAATCACTTTGTGAAATTACACAGTAATAGCTACGATTGCTGACGCTTTAATAATATAGCTTCGAAAAATAGTGCTTATTGAGCAATTGGCGAAAATTAGGAAAAGAATTAAGGCAAAGAAAACACTGTTTAATTTTGTTTAATACGGTTTTTTTAAAAATGAGACTTTAAAATGCTTTATAAATATTTTTTTTAGTTTGTAAAATTTTGCAAGAATTATTTACAACTTTTTTAATCTAGACTGGTTAATTCCGAAATTTTTTTCTATTTTTAGCTACTAAATTAGAATAGGGCGTACCTTTGATCATGTATTTCGAAAATTTAAATGCTTTTATTTTAAGATAAATGTGACCGAATTGCCTTTCATTTATTTCTCTGTAATTTAAATTCTAAAAATTTAATTATTTAACATAAAACAAACAAAAAAGATAAATGTGTTTTCTCTTAATTTCGCTTGTTTGAAATTAGTTTTCAGTGATGTGCACTCACAATTTCCCATTCGTGAGCGTTCGCAGGTGTGCAATCCACCTTTGGGAGTTAGTGAATTATGTTTGGTCCGTCTTGTGAAGAAGTGTTGTATCGTATATTTCAATGTAGCAACAATCGCTCGCAGTAGCATTCATCCAATTACTCTCGTCGTGTAAATTTGTACAAAGTACTCGTCCTAGCTTGCGACTTGTTCCACATAAAATACACAACTCGTCCGCTAGCATATCTCTGCGGTACCTACGTACACATACGTAGTTATCTTCGGAATTTATGCGGGCGCATTCAGAATATTCCCAAGACGGAATTTGTGACGGGCTGATTTTTTTCTTCTTATTCTTTACTTTATTTTCTCCCTTTATGCTACGACAAATTTTTTCTTGTTTATTTGAAAAATTCCTCAACTTGGAAATTTTATTTTTATTAGAAAAAAATCGGGATGTGAGGATTAAAAGCTTTGTGAAATTTATATCATGTATGTTTGGAGGCACAAACATTGATCATGTTTATGTTGATGGTAGAGGAATACGAGCCAATTAGCAGAATTATGTTTTAACATAAAATATTCAACGTGATTCTGTGTTGTATTAATGTCGCCACGAAATGATATTATGATAAAAGGCCTTTCCGCAAATTTCACAAAGCTTCCTACTTGAGAAATGTTCTTTTACGCACATTTCTCAGGAAAATTTACACACAACCCCAAAATTAGTTAAAAAGTAATAATTATATTTATGTGTAGCCTTTTTGGTTTAATTAATTAGTGTTTGTTTTAATTTTTTTAAAACTACTTTGCTAAAAATTAAGTGATTACGCACTGAGCTAACAACTGAAATCATTAATTTTACAATCATCTTCCGTTTTTGCCGCACTAGTGCCTCCAAACTGACAGTAACTTTCTCGTTTAAAAAACGGTTTAAAATTAGATTATCGTATCCGAGCCCAAGTTTATAATAAAATCATGCACTTTACCACTTTTATTCAGATAAAACAACAAAAATGCATTCACAATTGTGTAAGACATTAAAATGTCAAATTTTGACAGTAGAATTCAGTACATTGAAAAAAATGTGATAGTTACTTACATTTTCAACATCAACGCACTTAATTTTTTCGACAAATTAAAAATAAATTTTAAAATTATTGTTTTTTGGTTTTGTAGAGAATCCGTGCAAAAAATAATATACATGTACAAGAGACGTGCGAAAACAGTTTTGCTAAATTCGTGTGACATTCTTTACTAGTGTAAATACTATCACACTTATATGCAAAATATATGTTTTTGCACTTATTGTGTAAATAATTATTTAATTAGCGTTAAAAAATACATAATTTATTAAATTATTTGTTACCCCGGCGCATCCACCATTTTTACAGTTATTTTTTTGTTTTGTTTCATTAATTTATTATAACAGCAAAATTAATTAAAAAAAGTTAATTAAAAAATTTAATAGTACATTGTGTTTCAAGGAGCAAAAACTGGTTCTTGCCCACAGTTCTCAGGCAACCTGAAACAAAAGACTGTAAGAGCATTTCGGCCAAAGAGGAACACAGTGTTTTTTAACCCACCAGCAATAAAAGTTAACAACACTAACTTAGGTATAAAAACTTTGTTTTTATTAAAATTGTTTACATTTTCTTATTTATCATTATTCATAATAATAATATAATATTTTTTTTATTTACAAATATACAACAATTGTAAACTTTCACTATGAGAAATAAAAATAATACATTTTAAAATAACAATAAGAGAAAGAGAGTTTGAAGTAAATAGTTTAAGAAAATATCAGTTACCATGCTGAGCGTCGCAGCGTAAAGTAAAATTCTACGAAATTATTAACAGCCCGATCAAGAAGAATGCATCATCGCTTCAAAGAAACAGAGAAAGACCGCAAAACATCTAAACATTTTTTAAAAATCGTATAGTTATATAAGAAAAAGAGACATTGACCGATCAATTGAACATTATGGAACTCGACAGCGGTTAAACTGAGTGATATTATTATTCGATTAATGTTTTTGAGCGTTTATATAATTATACATCTTTCCAAAATGTGTTTGAATGTTTTGTGACGTTATTTCACTTGAGGAAAGCGATGACTCATTCTTACTCGATCAGTTTATAGCCGTGTCTGTTAATAATTTCGTGGAATTTTACGTTACGGTGCGACGTTTGAAGTAATATCTTTTTGGTATTTTCTAGAACTATTTACTTAAAACTTTTTTTTTATTATTATTTTAAAATGTTCTTAATAATATGTTTTAATTTAAATTTTATTTGTGTAATTTAAAGTCATTTTAATTATTAATAATTCTTTTTATTCAATATAAAACTATTAAAAGAAATAAACAAAATAAAATTTGCGTAGCTTGCAGAAAATGTTACTCTACGTAACTTACATAACGTTCAATATTTCTTGTGGTCGTAGGCGGCTGTGGTTTTCTCTTTCTAGCATGTACGTAGTGCCGTTGATAAGTTCATACCCACACGTATGTACATACACAACCGAGGTTTGACAGCTGTCAAGTAATAATGTTTGCAATGTTAACCAAGACATACGTTCTTTTTGACAATTGCAATTCATAGCCTACTTGACTACAAGAATTATTGAACGCATGATACAAGACTGAACTACTAAAAAAAAAACAAAAAAATTGATAGGTACGTTTCAAAAAATATATATGCATTGTAAATATAAAATCAATTAAATAATTTCTTAAGAAACGTTTTCGGATAGTGTACAAATAATAAGCAAAAAATCAAAACATTATTATAAAAATGCCTGACAAATGACAAAAAATTGTCCGAAATGTTGCATAATTTATGTTGTTTTATTGTTTTTATTCTATGTTTTTATCACATTAAACTATCAAATAAATAAATTTAATTTTTTTTGTCTACATATTTAATTTAACAATTAATGAATCACCTAATCTGGACAAAAATGTATCATTATATAAAATCATTTTTACGTTTTCTAACCCAAAACAATTATTTTTTTATATTTTTATTGGCTCTATATTTTTATATATATTCTTGTTTTGGCATAAGATTGTACTTTATTCACCACCACATTACTTAAACAAAACGCGCTTTTTGACATCGATGTTGTCATTCTCAGGTAGAGCAACTCGAAATAGTTTACTAACATTTCTGTTTTAAATACTAATTATTTTTTACTCTTCTCTAAATCAAAAAAAAACTACCAAAAAGTGGGGATAGGACCGCTGTCCGAGTTGAAAGGTCGTCCTTTATTCCTATACTTTTCAAAACTGTAGAAATATTGTACGGTTTAAAAGTTTATAATTTTCTTAGAACAAATTATTTTTTAATTTTTCTGAAATTTTTTTGAAAAGCAAGATTGTCCTGCAAGAGGTAGGTAAGTTAATGGTTTTAATTCTATAAAGAGTGGTTAAAATTATTTTCTTATTATCAGATAGTGACAAGCGGAGTGACTGTTATGAACAATTCAAAACAACAATATAAGAAAAAAGTTCGAAAAAATAATACGAAAAAATACTAACTAGAAAAATGTTGCGTCTAAAGCGCACTGAGAAGTAAAATTTTCCGAAATTATTAATAGACTGGTTTATAAGCCAATTGAAAAAGATTAGTTATCACTTCCAGTAAGTGAAGAATGGTTAGAAAACATCGAGATATATTCTAGAAGAACGTTTGTTTATAATAGAGTGAAAGACATTAACTGAAAATCAGTCAATTAGCGAGAACTAGACAAAGAGAGTGAATGTGAGCAAATTAGTAGTAATCAGTTAATAATTTTACAAGCAAAAAATTATAGAAGGAATTTTTTCGTTTTTAATAGCAAATTATCCTAAAACAGTTGGGAGTAGAAAACATAGCAGAATATAACAATAAGCTATCTTTAATGTGATAGTACAGTGGTTTTTCTATTACTACATATTTTTATCACATCATCATTTATTTTATTCTCTATTGAATGACTCAGTTGAATTTGAAAATTGAAAAACTCTACTTTAGTTTTTTGGTATATATTAATTTCTAATTATTAATTATGAGCAATAATTTACTACTATAAAACTAAAACAAAATAAATTCTAATCAAATTGTAAATCTAACTAATTGTGTTTAGAATTTCATCGCAACAATTATGGTGAAATACCGTTTACGAGCTGTGCATTTAGCTAAATTATCAATTATCTTCGGTAACTTTATGTTAGAGTCGTTCTATTATTTCTCCCGCAGCTTAATTATAGAGCCTGAAACCAAATTAATTTTGAAAATATATCCGGTGATAATTGCGTCATTTCCAAAACAATACAAACTATAAAGCTTGGTGTTATCACTTATCAGCCGATTAAATTATCCTCAAAATTTTTATTAGAACTTTGTTCCCGATTGGGAAGGGAGAGGGTTGAGAACTTTTTACAATTACACAACTTCTCCAAGATAATAATCCGAAGTGAAAACTGCTCGACTTAACTTTAAACAACATGATCTCAAACTTTACAATATTGTTATTGTTTGGCAGTTTTTCGTCGAGTGGAAAGTTTGTGCTGAAATGCGATTAATCTCGGCATGATCCTGAAAAAACAATCGCTCTAATTAAAAAAGCTCTACAAACAGGACCGATCGAAGAAAACATCTTAACGCCGTTAATAAATTCAGGAGGCCCAAAGTGACGGTAAATAATTTATATCCGGCGTTAATTGCGTTAATTCTAACAAGCTTAAAAAAGTTTGGCGGAAAAAATTAGTTTATTTGAAATCGATTTGCTGTCATGTTTCAAGACAAACTTAAATTAAAGCCGTACATTTGCATATTTGCCAAGGAAAGTAAATAAAAAAAAGTCGAACGCAGCTAATAAAACTCGATCAAAAGGATTAAAGAAAGCGGTGAATCGGGGGCATTTTGCAGCCGCGTTTTTCGAATTTTTTGTTGGATTTCTGATCGGAAATTAAAAACGGTAGGGATGGAAAAGTATTGCCCTTTCGTTTAAATTGTTTTTTTCAAGTGAACTCGATTAAAAAAGTTAATGAAAATGTCAGACGCCGGCTATTATAATCGATTGGTTTTAATCTTAAACATGGTGATGATGTACACAATAGCAGTTTACTTAAACGCACTTTGCTAAAAAATTCAGAGAAAACAGGAAAAGGATTCATGAAAGTGCACTTGCTTTTGCTAATATTTAATCACTCCGGTGCATTTTTCCCAGGATTAAGACGTCTAGACTTCTTTCATTGCATACATACAGAGTACAGCACACTTATCTTCATTACTTTGCTTCGTTTAATTAGAATTTGCAAAGTAATATTAATTAAACCGTCACTAGCTAAAAACTTCTTAATATCTGATTGCGAGTAGAAAAACTAAATTAATTTTTTGAGTATTGATATAATAATTATAATTTAATTATTAGAATCTGGAATCTGTATTTCATGTTTTTAATAAATGACATTTTCTATAATCCAGGCACAGTTGAATCAAATTAAATCTATTGTCAATATCACAAGCAATAAAGCGACTTTATTGACTGGAACTGTCACTTTTTTGTCAGTCAGTCGTCGGGCTGTAGAGTTATTGCCTTTTTAGGAACTTATTATGCATTCATTTAGGAGCTGTAACAACTATTATAGTACTGCTATGCTGTAACAAACTATAATTTTGAGTACAATAAAAAAATTGTTTGAGATAATTATTAATTATCAAAAATGTCAATTTTTTTTTTTTTTGAACTGGTGGTGTTAAATAATTAAGTTCCTCAAGAGAGAAGAGTTTAGACGTAATGATAATTATAGAAAGAGAAGAAAAAGCTTTATAAACCTTGTTGCTGCTACATATAAAGTTCGGAGGTTAAAATAACTAAATTTTTACTCCTCTGAATTTTAATACACTTCTGGTCCTAGCAGAAACACTCACCAACCTACTAGAGACCTACCTTTGTAGATTTAATTAAAAAAATTGCTACAGTAGTATAGTTTAATTTAGCGAACCGAAGCGATTAAGACAAGCAAATTCATGGCGAATATTAGAGATAATAGAAGTGGGTTATTATGTTGTTTTATTTGTTAAAATTATTTGTGAGTTTTTGTATAAATTAATTTGTTGTTACATAAAGAAGCAGATCAAAAAAAGCAAGGATTGATTAAAAAGTTTTTTTTTCAATTTAATTTAAAAAATCTTTTTTAAAAAAATTAATAAACAGCGACTTAATAAACAAGCAAAAAAACCAAATAAAATTTTAAAAGAAGTAGAAAGATTGGAAGATGAAAAACAAAAATTGATAACGAACAATTTTTAGAAAAAGGAGAGCAATCGAAAATTTTAAATTAACTGAAAAACATTGATTTAAAGAACACAATAAAACTTTTAGATAAATTTGAGAAACGACGCTGGATAAAATAAGAATTAAAAAAAGATTGTAGAAGTTGAAATACAACAACTCTATAAAAATGATAAGACAAAGTTCTAGCATTTCATGAAAAACAAAAAATTTTAGAAACGATTACTGATGAATAACAAAACAAGTGTTTAAATAGCAAGAAAGATTTTGGAAAAACAATAGTAAATTATAAAAATTTGAAAATATTGTTTGAAACAAAAAAAATTGAGAAAAGACGATTTGTAGAAAGAGAGCTAGCGAAAATTCTGAAAAAAGTAATGAAACATCGACTGAAAGTAAAATAAAATTTAAAAAAAAAAAATAAAAAAAAACACAAAAAGATTCTAAAAAACAGAAAAAGATTTAAAAAATTAGAAAATTGGTGTTTGAACAAAAAAATCAAAAGAGACGATTGATAGAAAAAGAAGAGCAAACATTTCTTTCTTTGCTTTTCCGTGTTACAGACATTTTTTAATAACATTTTTTTTTTGTATTAGAGATATAAAACAGAGATATAACACATGTTAAAAACGGTTCTATTTTTAGTTTAGTTATATCGTACAAAAATTTTATAAAAACAAAAAGATTTTTTAATAACTAAGAAGAAACAGAAACAATTATAAAAATAATGTAAATCGACAACTGAATGAAAAAAAAGCATAAAAAGAAAATAGAAAAACAAAAAAATGTATTAGTAAAATAACAACACAGTAAAAATGTAGAAAATTTTGATAAACGTCGGCTAAATAAAAAATTAATAGAATAAAGATTCTAAAAAAATATTTAAAAAAAGTTGGTCAAAAAACATTAAAATATCAAGAAAAATTAGGAATGTAATAATGTTAGTTAGAATTGTGATTGGTAGACTAAGCTTAAAAAATGACGATTAAAAATGAGAAAAAAATTTGGAAACGATTTTGAAAAAGATTAAAAAAACGCACAATTTTTTTTAAAAAAACAAAAAAATAGACTTTAGTTTTTAAGTTTTAGTGTTAAAACGGTTTAGAACCATGTTGAAAAACAGTAACAAATGCCAAATTGCATTTGAACAAGATTTAAGTGTTTTAACTGTAGTAAAGTAGGTAATTTAAAAAATAACTGACTTCACCTAGAGACGTCCAAATACAAGCAATACAAGTAATAAGACGGTACAAAAATAATAGTTTAATTTTGAAGAGTACAAAATGTATTTCTCAGTTTTAATAATGACTTATCCATTAATAAGCGCGTGCTTGCGTTATTCTTTCTAAAGTTATGACTTATTGGAGTTTCGATATATTTCTGGCGAAACTAACGCGAACAACTAGAAACTGACTTTTGTGGATATAAGCAGTTTGACTTGACAAAACAGAAGGATTATCTCAAGCAAATATGAGCTTAGCTAACAGCGAATATTGAAGACAGTAGAAATGTGTTATTATTGAGACTTATTTTTGAAATGTTTGTGTAAAAAAATTGTCATTTATATTGATGTATAACATACTATTATTCGGTAAATTTATTGTTTAGTTTTAAATCAAAATTAATAATAAATAATAAAAATTGCTTACATGACTGTTTGGGTATTAAAATGGTGACAGATTTTGAATAAAATGTGGGAGTATTAATTTAAAAACAAAATGAGTTTTATAAATTTTGAAACAAATAATCAAGAGTTGTTTTATTGTGCCTTAATAGACTTCAAGCGTCAAATGAATCTTTTATTATTTATTCGCTTCTACTTTCCGAAGCATTTCCAAATCAGTGAATCACAAGCGCTGAAAACTTTTCACTTTTGGGTAAATAATCGCACTCGAAATTTAAGTTTCCAGTTATCACAAACTAGGAAAAACTAGCTCCGGGCAGGTTCTTGGCGCAAAATTAGCCAATCGATTTAGTAAATTCTCGTCGGTATTGGGCATTTGAGAAAACTCGAACGGAATAATGAACTTCTTCGATTGTACATACAGCAAATTTTCCATCGAACGCCCCAGTTCCATAATCCCCTGAAAACGCTAAATCGGACATTTTCCTGACACAAATCTGCGACAGGATTTTCCAGGTGTCGTAAAAATTAAAACGTGGCAAAAGTCAAAAAGGAATTTGAGAGATGCAATTCAAGACGTCTCACATATTTCATGGTGGGTTACCCGCTCGGGGGCGGCTGTGATGAAACTGTTATGAAATTCAATTTTACTGGTATAAGACGCAAGTTTTCTCCTATTTCCGTTTGTTTAAACTGATATAAGGTTTTCTATTGGAAAAGCAAACTTTTCCGTTTACCTGAAAAATAAAGATTTGCATTTTTTCCTCGAGAATTACCCTCGGGACCGACAATAATACCATTTTTTGTTTTCAGACGCTCCGCAATGAAGTCCTCCAAGTACACCCAGGCCAGCACACCCAACGACAACGACTACCAGAACGTGGGAGTCACCCTCCTCCCTGATGACGGCAACCAGAACCCGGAGTTTATCCTTCACGGGTACCCGCCTCCGGACCGTTTCAGCCCCAACGCGAACCGTTTTCCGGTGGACATCGAACTGTGCAACTGTGCCAAGCCGGTCAATCGCTCGTTCAGCACTTTACCGAAATTTGAGAGCACTACACTGAGTCAGTATAGTCTCGACCGGAAAAGTAAATTTGTGCCGAGACAAAAGTTGACCCGGATTCAGTCGCCTGAGATTATTAACATCCACCGAGGGCCGAATCATGTGCTGTATGATGGGTATGGGGACGAGAGTGCGATCAAACCAGCGGGTTATGATAAGTGCGACGAGTATGGATTTAGGAGAGGGCATCCGTTCAGGACGAGCTCGAGGTCGGTAGGACTTTAGCTTGTTCGAGTGATTTACGGAGAGAGTTGGGAAAGGAATAATGCGTTCTGCGGAAAGAGGCGGGGAATTGCGTTATGATTAAAAAAATATGCATAATTTACTTTAAAAAACGGAAAATGTCGTAAACAATGTAAACGTATAACAATTCTAACTTTCATTGTTTTAAATTTTACACTATTTTTGAGCACTTATTTATTTAAAGTCAAGCTGTTCTAAGCTATTTTCTAACAAGAGTAGATGAAAATACTTTTGATAGTAAAAATAAAGGGTCTCGTAAAAAAAACGACAATCTCTAAAGTACAACTTGGTAAGAACCAAAAAAAAACGATAAATTGAAAAGTTTTTATTTGTATTGTACTTGGTTTAAAAATTAACTGAGTTTAAATTTGACCAATAACAAACAATAACATAAAAAGTAAAAATGTAAAGAATCAAGTCACATAGTTGTAAACAACTGAAAATTTTACACATTAGACAGGTCTGTCAGTGATCCTTCCTTATCTATGCAGTGATCTGTCAATGACAGTGACGATGGACGATACATAATAACAGAAATGATTTCAAAAAGCAAACCATATTAAATGTTTAAAGTAGCGACGATTTGCTTGTAAACAAGATTGAGCTCGTCGTTGTAGAGAGTCACGAACGGAATTATATACAGAATGTTTCAGTAATAAATACAAAAATTTTAATCAGTAATAGATTTCACCAAAACAAACAACTTTGCTATATACCATTTTTGCAACAGATGCTAAAAATTTTGAATTTTGTAAATGGCTTGATGGACGACCTTTTTCCATTCTTTTTTATTTAGAGCGCTTTTCTTCTATTGTTTTATTTGCAACTTTTGCAGGTAACTCTCTACTTTCTTTTTTTATTCTGTTTTTGGTATGTGTCTTCGTGTGTTGAGTCCTACTCCTGTTTCTATTTTTTTGGTAATCTGTTTTCTTTCATTCTTGTGACGTGGCCTATCTATCTAATTCTTTGTGATTTTTTGTTATTATTTTTGTCATATCGGTGTTTTTGTATAAAGTTCTTAATTTTTCGTTTGTTCTTCTAATCCAAGTCTATTTTACTTTTTCTGATTTAAACATTAAAACTAGAACTATCACCAGAAATTTTTTTTGCATTGCAATCACACACTGTATATTAAGAAAATGCTGTAATATATTGTATCTTGTTCAAATTTTTTCTTAAAAAGTTAATAATAATAATAATAATAATAATAATTTTATTTGGTGTTTAGAATACATTAGTATTTTACACACGTCAGTAAAACAATAAGTATGAAATTGAACAGAAAGAATATACAGTCATCAAGATAAATATAAAATAGTTACACATTTCTAAAATACAGACAAAACTCATGGAAATCATAAAACGCTTCATTACACAGAATTTTCTTAAGTTCGGTTCTGAACCGTTTGAGCGGCATATTTTTTATAGCATTAGGTAAACAATTATAATATTTTATTGCATGGAATCCTGTGCCACTTTGCGTTCTAGAGACTCGTGCATATTTAGTAACTAGATTTTCATTGTTACGAGTGTTATAACTGTGAATATTTTTGTGTGTATTAAACATAGATAAATTGTCCTTAACATACGTACAACATTGAAGTAAATACAAACAAGGAAAAGTCAGAATTTTTAAATCTTTAAATGCTTGTCTGTTTTACAAGGTGTACCTCAAAAACTATAAACATTTGTAGAAGACAAGTTAGGTTATTTCGACATCTTTTATTATGTACTATAGCAAGTTAAATTTTCCTAGCATACTTCAAAATCACTTTGTCTATAGTATAAGCACTACAAGGCTTATAGGCTCATGGCTTGGTGGGCAACTTTTCTCCATTCTCTCTTATTTAAAACTCTCTTTTTCCACGTTTTATTTGTAACTGTTGAAGATTGTCTTCTACTTTTTTTGCATTCTGTCCTTGGTCTTTCTCTTCGTCTATTAGGTCCTAGTTTTGTTTCTAATATTCTTTTGAGTAATCTGTTTTCTTTCATTTTTGTTAGGTAGTCTATTCATCTAATTCTTTGTAATTTTACTACTTTTATTTTATTTGTGTCTTTGTATAATGTTTTAAATTTTTTGTTTGTTTTTATAATCTAAGTCTTTTCAATTATTTTTTTTATAATTTTTATTTAGAATATTTTATTTCTATATCCGCAGAATGAACTGTTCTTGTTTTCTCAGTGTCCACCTCTCCCAAGCCTATGTTAATTACCGGCCGTATTATGGTCTTGTACTTCTTGTAGATATAAAGTTCTATTGCTTTTGCTACGGTTTTTGAGCTTAATATAGAGTATAATGCATAGACGCTTTTTTTTCCAGCTGCTATTCTTGCTTTTATCTCTTCTGGTTGGTTTCTTTGCTATTAATTTCCTAGGTAGACAAATCTCTTAATTTCTTTAAATTTGTATCTTTCGCTTTCCTTTACCTTTACTTTTAAATATCTGTCCTTTTTACATACTTTATCTTGCCATATCATAAATTTAGTTTTTTCTTTATTTATTGTCAGTCCCATTTTTTCCGCGGTTCTAATCAGCTTTCTTTTTACTTTTGATAGTCCCTTCTTTGGTTCTTGTTATAAACAGGGCTCTTTTCTGTAGAGGCACGCGGGGGCACGCAGTGCCCCCAAAAGAAATTTGAAAAATATCGAAAAATTGCAATAAAAAACTGAAAAAAATTATAACGTTTAGAGAAAAAAAATTTGTATGTTGACAAACAAGTTCCATTTGATTGAACAAAACATTTTCCGGCATTTCGCAATTATTTAATAGACAAAAAATTATGAACTTACAATTTTCGAAAATTAGCGTGCCTCTAAAAAAAAAAGTAACAAAAAAAGGCCTGGTTATAAGTATTACGAGGTCTGCAAGTGATGTTGTTGATAGAAAAGTAGATCTTGTGCTTTGTCATAATATTTTTTCTAGGGCGATTATGAATAATGTTGAAAAAAGCAAATCTTCAAACACTTTTTTTTCCATTAACCTTTTATCTAATCTAATGTCATTTATATTTAACCTCATTTTTTTATTGGGTGTTATATATTTTTTTTTGTTTTTGCTGTCGTAGGCCATCTTGAAGTCCATAAAAAGTAAGCATGTTTTCAATTTTTATTGGTGACTTCTTTCTTGTACCTGTTGTATCAGAAATATTTTGTTTATTAGGGATTTTTCTTTTCTAAACTTACTACTTTTTTTATATGCTCTTTTAATTTACGGAATTAAAATTTTTTATTGTCTGAAATTTGGTTAGCTCTATTTTGTAATCTTGTGCCACAAATTATTTTGATTAGCAACTTTAGCTTCGTATAAATCGCTTTGATATGACCTCAAAAATAAAATTTCATTGGCTTAAGATCGGGACACCTAGCAGGCCACACAACTAGACAAAATTTACCGATCCATTAATAACGAAATTTTCAATCTAAAAAATTAATAACATTGTGCTGACTGACAGTGAGGAGGTGCCCCGTCTTACGTGTATCACATCTTATTCCTTGTTGTAATGGTATATTATCTAAAAAATTATTAGTAATCTCATTTTTTAAGATCACCAGGTAATTATTTCCGTTTAATCTGTTTGACAAGACAAACGGATTTACCAGACCATTACCAAAAATATCTGCCCATACGTTTAGAGAAAACAACTACTGATTAACCACATTTCTTGTAACATGGGAATTATTTAAAGCCTAATAATACATGTTTTGTACATTAAAAACTCCATTTCTAGAAATAGTATATTAAGTATGGAGAACGGTAATCCTTAACGTTCGAATTTTTGCGCGATTGGAGTTTCTAGAATAATAATAATAATTTATATCAATACATTTGTGATAATCGGGAAGATTGAAACTGAAAACTTTGGGTGGCTGTTCCATGGTTGCTATGGTTTCGTTCCAAACAAGTAAAATTGTCTTTTTGATACAATCATTCCTACATAGTTTTGTTTTGTGGTTCCGTTTTCGAAGCAAATATGAGCGATAGTGATGATCTACCGGATAATTTAGAAGACGCTTGGCAAGAAGGATGTTCGGCAATAGGTAATTCCAGAAAAATCTAAAGCTCGATATGAACAGACATACAAGTTGTTTAAGGAATGGCGTAAAGCAAAGAAGATTTCTGTAAATGAAAAGAGCTTGTTAGCGTATTTTGTGGTGAGAAGTGGACACTTGAAGGCCGCAGGCAGTTTATGGGCGGAGTATTCTATGCTGAAGAGTACAATTTTTCTCTATGATGCTATCGATATTTCTAAGTTTGCTACATTAATTGCTTATCTTAAGAGAAAAAATATTGAATATCGGCCTAAGAAGGCTAAAATTTTTACCAAAGAAGACATGGAAAAATTCTTAAATGAAGCACCAGACGAACAACTTTTAATTCAAAAGGTATGTTGTAGATAATGGAAACAATATATTTGCAGGTAGCAATGATATTAGGAGTATCGGGCGCTTGTGGACGAGAAGAATTGTACAATATTAAAATGAGTGACATAGAAGAACATGAAGAAATGTTTATAGTAAATATTCCAAATACAAATAGGCAAGTCACTGGAAAAGACACAATTGGAGGCTGGCCGTTTTTATCAAAGTATTTAAAGTTGCAAGCCCCTGAAGGTTTTACTGGACACTCGTTTCGACGCACATCGGCTACACTTTTGGCGAATAACGGAGTTGATGTGTCGGGACTAAATAGACATGGTGGGTGGCGTTCATCAACGGTGGCCGAGAGTTACGTGGAAGATTCCCTCCAAAACAAAATTGAATTTGCTCATAAAATTTTACACAGCGATGTTGGTGTGTAATATTACAACAACCTGGGACTTTTTCGTCGGAAAGTTTGTCTATTAACATTTAATTTTAATAAATAAATCGCAAAATTGTTTTTTTTAGATTTAATTGCTTACCGTTCACTGAACGGTAAGTGAATTACTTACCGTTTTGTAACACGTAGCAACCAGTAACAGCAACCTACCGTCGTGGAAACAGGCACAGTAAACTGATAAAAACAACCAATTGCGCAAAAAAATACTTTCATGAGTAAAAACAATGCTTTCTAGAAACACAGAATTTTGCGCATCTATTTCAAAAAGCCTTTTACAAAAATTTGTTTATTGCTCGTAATCTTGAGATTGCAAAGCCGAAACACAAGTATAACGAAATCGACGTAGTTTTTTATTTTATAACGTTTTTCATACGGTAGAAGAAGAAGTTTCAACCATTTGGCTCAATTGTCTTATGCTCCAATTTGGATTTTCTTTAATTAGTTTCAAAATTTGTTCACTTTGCTCAACAAAATCATTATTACGAGGCCTACCTCTACTTAAATTATGGGAGGTCATATTTCCTAATTCTTGTAAATGTCGGTCAATTTTTTTAAAAAAACGCTTTTATGCATAATTCTCTTTCTTTTCAATATACCAAATGCAGCTCTGCGTACTTCTCAAATGTAAAGCGGTGAGCCATTCTTGTAACACAAATTAGGAAGACGCTAATGAGTAGTTGACAACTTGATTCATTAAATTACAATTCATTTAAAAACGATTTTCTATTGGTCACTTTTAAACTATCGCCGTTCTTCAGGAGGCTGTATTTGAAACGCAAACTTTTTAGATTGACAATTCATAAATTTTTAATAATTTATATCATAAATATTGCCGTTTATTTACGAAACACCTTGTAGTTGCAAAGTTTTTTTGTAAAGAGATACAATAGCAAAAATAAGTATCCAATATTAAAATGCTAATTTTACTAAAAATTTTGAGTAGAACTTGCCTTTAATGAAGTGTTAAAAGTATTAAAGAGTTAAACAAGAGTTGTATTTACTAACATAAAATTAAAAAATCTCTAAATTTTGTCGCATAATCCCATTTGAAGGTTCATTTCCGCCACAGCCCCAATAAAAGCATGTAGCTTTGTAATTATGAGTCGACTTGTTTCCATTGTTTTAATTAGGAAACGGCGTACTGAGCGTTTGCATCGCCATTAATAAACCTGAGCGAACGACTAGAACTGGAATTAGTTTTTCACGGGAAAGCATCTAATAAATAATTCCGGAAAAAATTGCTAAAAGCTTCTTTATGTGCAACAATTTCGTCTAATAGCTACAACCAACTAATTAATTATTTTGAAAGCTTTCCGTAATCGAGGGAAGTATTAAACTAATAATAAATTATATCAGAGCTTTACTTTCAACCGATTAAAATTTTAAACAATCACTAGACTAACTTTTATTTTTACCAGAAATCTATTATTCAAAATCTAACGATTGACCAACAGCTGGCGTATCTAACTTTCTGATTCTGAAAAGTTACGTGAATGCATCGATCGCGTTTCCCAAGAAAAAAATAAGTTTAAATTTGGGGGAGTTTCATAAAATCGTCAAGAGAATTATTAATTTTGCGAGCGGGTCTAAATGAAGTTATCGCGTCACAACAACTTACACTCACCGAGTTTTTTTAAAAATTTGCCTGATTTTAATCAAATCTGGTAATTATTTCGCTGCACCGATCTGACCTACTTGAAGCAAACTAAATTAAACAATTAGGTAAATTGAGGGGGTTATAACCAAGTGGGATTATATATGAGCCGGCCTGGAGCGATTAGCTAATCCATCCGTCGTGGCTGATTTCGTATTATTATCAAAAGTTTCAAGAGCTATTGCTCTGATCAACGACATACCTGAACTAGCTTTATTCTAATTAAGCAAATTGGAATTTACGTATACAACCGCACCGAAAATTGTTAACAATGTTTAATTATCAAGTTGGTAATAATGCAGCGCATCGCAATTGTTTTCCCAGGCCAAAGCTCCAATAATCAGCTTTGCTTTTCGTAACTGCTTTGTTGGCACGATGCCGCGGTTCTTAAATGGAGTGGGACGACAATCAAGTGCAAAGATTTACTTGTAGTGACATCTTTATAATTTCTAGCCACTAAGTTGCTCTATTTTGTGTGATTAAAAAAAACTAAATAGAAAAAAAATATAATGTGTTCAGCAAGTAAAAATATCCATAGTACAGACTGGTAAAAGCATAAAAAGTGTTATTGTAAAAAGCTTTTATTTCTAATGTGTTTATTTAGAAAATTTGTTTTCTGGGACTTTGTCAATAAATCGATTAACAATAACGGATCCAGTTGTTGGTGTCAGATGAAAGCAAAAAGCTAAATTTGACGCTTAAACAGTGGCATTCTGTCGAAATATTCTAGATGTATGTAGAATACGCAGAATATGCAAACATACCTATTTGACTTAGGAAAAAATGTTTTTTAGCCATGTAACATTACGATTAATCAATCAATTACAGTTTAATGTTACCAGTAAAAATTAAAAAAATATGAAAAAATTGAACAGACCAAATTTTAATTTATCTAACAAATTCGTAAGTGCCAGTGAATTTACGTCAGTATACTAAAAGGCATACAAAAATGTTTTTAGAGACTTTTAAAATTCTTCTTGTTTTTTATTCTATCTTATTTACGCTCTTAAAATTCTTAATACAATTTCGGAACCGAAGAAAAAAATTATTATAAAAGTTAAATGTTTATAAAAAAACAACAAAACCTGTTAACTGCGGCTTCCAAATTGTATTAAAAATCTTAAAATAAATATTTGTAAAAGTTGAAAGTGAAAATTGTTGCAAAATGCTCGGTCTATACTTAGACTTTTTTCAATAACCGCCTCAAAAAACTATTCTATTACTACTCAAAATTTTTTATTTATTTTATACTAATGTTTTTTTTAGTTTTTTATGTTGCTTTTGCTTAGCTAAAATTTTTATTTGTTTTTCTAATGTATTTCAACTTTTTCTTAAATCGTTTTTTAACTTTTATCGCTTTACTTTTTTTTATATTGTTTTTTTAGTTTTCTATGTTTTTTTAGTAGCCTAGAATATTTATTTATTCTTATAGAATTCTTTAAACTACATTTTGTTATCTTCTTAGAACTTTTTTGTTTTTTTGTAGTTGTACTAGTTTATCTTGTTTTTTGTCTTTATGTGGTCTTATTTCAAATTCTTTTAAAATATTTTAGATAATTTTTTAAGCGTTTTTCAAGTGTACTTTTCTTTATCTTCTTCTGCTATCGTAATTTTTCTTGTTTTTTTTTCTTCCTCTTGTTGTATCTTTTGTTTTCGTAGAATCGTTGCATATTTTTCTTTTAAGATTTTTTTTGCTGTAGAACGTTTTTAGTCTTATTTATTAGTCGTAATTTTGTGTTTTTTTTGCTAATTGCAATACTTCTTGTTCTTCTTTGTCTTTAAGCCGTCGTTTTAACTTTGTACAAATTTTTTTTGTGTTTCTAAAATTTCTTAAACAATTACAAGTTGTTTTAATAACTGTATTGATTTTTTTACTTTTAGTTGTAGTGTGTTTCTTATTCTTCTTTTTGTTCTGTCGTCGACATTTTTTTTGTTTTTTGCTATTTTACGTTCTATTAAAATAGGTTTTCGTTTATGCAGAACCTTTTAAACGAAATTTTTTAACTTCTTTTACGATCTTTTTTTGTTTCTCTAGAATATTTTCTGCTAGTCGTAGTTTCTGATTTCTCTTTCTTTTTAAGTCGCTTTTTGTTAAATTGTAGAATCTGTTTGAGTTATTCTAGAATTTTTTAAACAATATTGTTCATTTTTTTTTAGATTTTTTTTGTTTTTTTTATTAGTCAAAAACTATTGTTAATTACTTTTTTTATTCTAAAACTTTTTTCTACACATCAATTGCCTTTGAAATCTTGTTATTAAATCTCGAAAAATGCATTTATGGAAATTACAAGCGAAAATTCTTGTAAATTGCTTCGTCTATACAATATCCCGCTTTTAAAACCATTTTATTATTATTTTAAAATTTTTCCTAAAATTACTCGTTTTTTCTTTTTGGAGCAGTCGTTTCTCTTTAGGTTTTTTTATTTCCAAATATTGTTATTCTATAAGTTTGCCTAAAATTCTTACTTGATTTACTTACTTATAATTTTTTTTATCGTTTTTTTCTAGTTGTATTTTTTTTTGTCTTTAATTGTGTGTTATTTTAGTTTATTATTATTTATTCTAGTTGCAGAAATTTTCACAAGTTCTTTTAGAATGTTTTTTGTTGCTTTAAAACCGTTTTTATCAACGTTATTTTAAATTTTAATTATGCTTAATTTGATAGTTACAAAATTATTAAAACATTTTTTACACAATTTTTGAAAAATGTAGAAAAACTATCCTTTTTTAAATTTTTCTATAATACACTCGTATTTTTGTTCTCCTATTAATCATAATTTTCCTTGTTTTTTTAGATGTCGTTTTCTTAGACTTTTTCTTGGATCCTCTTGGTGTGTGGAATGAAACGTAAAAACACCCAATAACACCAATCAATTTTACTTTGCACGATGAATTTAATTTCCTACCTGAGGATGACGACTTTGTTGTGTAAAGTAAAATTATTTGGTGTTATTGGGTGTTTTTACTTTTTTCTAAGCTTTTTAAAATTTTTGTTGTATTTTTTAATTTTTTTTATAGTAGCAGTGGGCGTTGTTTTTGTAATTTTTTGTGTTTTTAAGAATTAAATGCTAGAACTGTTGTCATTTACCTCTTTTATTCTAAAAACTTTTTTATATCCGGCTCGAAGGATCATAAGATTTTTAATACAATTTTAGAAGCCAAAAACTACATATTTATTCTATTTTCTATACAAGCATTCTGAAAACATTTAATTTCAGTTATTATAATTGGCTTCAGCTCTTATATCTCCCCTCTGGATAAGTCCTTGTCACGTGTCAGCGTACAGTGCTTAAGTCATGGTCTCTTAAAGAAATAATTGCTCAGCGATTGAGTTAAAATTAATTTTTTTTATTTGGTAGTTAAACTTTGCCAGATTTTCTTTAGCGTCCTGATGCATAATTTACAACTGGCCATTGTCCATAACGTCGGTCGTAAACAGAGCGTAAACGCCTTTTAAGCCCCCACCTCCTGCATGCGTTTTACTATCATGAAAAATTCATCTGCGTTATCTTTTTCAGATCTAACGTCAGTCGCGGCCATCCCAAAAGGCGTCCTGCTGATGGCATGGATGCGGAAATGGACGATCCCGAGCTTATGTTTGAATTGACAGAACACCTGGGAGATTGTCAGTGTGCTTGCGATCACGTCGTCTACAGCCCCAGCTACACTACTTGTCTCCAGGTGGGCCTTTTTGCACGCGATCATTAGACGAATTTCTTGCTGAGGTGCCAATAGAGAGCTAATTATCCTTCTCTTGGCGGATTGCCAGTTACATTAAATGAAAACTCGATTTTATCTTTTCAAAGTTATTTACTCATTTACAACGATTTTCACAAAGTAAATAAAATTATTGAAAGTTTCGTTTCGTAATTATGAGAGAAGAGAGTTTTTGATTCTGGTTGAATTTGAGTTTAATTACTCGAATACGAACATTTACTCAAGGAAAGAAGTGATTGGCAGGAATGAACGTTCGATTCGTTTCCGCGAGCAATGCCAATTTAAAAGCGTGTGTGCACTACAGATAGATTTGACACTTGGTGAAGCTTTGAGCAAAGTACTAAACTAGATCTGCGGAAAGTTTATTTTATATTTATTGGAGTTGCACAAATCAAGGAATTTTAAACGATAGGTATACTCGTATTTCCATAAAAGCAATTTATTTACGTATTTTTGCAAACAGCAATCTTCAAATGTACAGCAAATTCTTTTATTGCTAGCGAATTTTGTAACATTATTGTCGCAACCAAATTAAAAAAAAATAAATTGTTACGTCTCAGTGAGCAGGTCTGCGCTAATTTACGTTATGTTTTACTTTACTTGACGAGTAAAGTATATTGTAACGTTAGTGCATTTTGGAGTTCTCCAGATTCAAAAAATTGGATTAATAACGAATATATTATTTTTACTATGAACACTAATACAACAACAATAAATAAACAACTCGATATTTACACTAAAATCACCGTCGCTTTACTAATGCTGTTCACTTTTCTTGCTTGTCTGGATCTCACTAACTGACTGACTGACTTGAGTGCCTCTGTCCTTATATAATCAAATATTTTTCTAGAATCTATTCCACTGTTTTGTGATTTTTTTTCACTCAATTGGAAGCGATGACTAATTCTTCCTAATCGGTCTATAAAAGGTCTATTAAAAATTTCGGAGAGTTTTACGCCTCAGTGCGCTTCCAGCACAATATGTTTTTAGTATATTTTCGGACTATTTGTTTTTTTAATTAATTTAAATTGTTTCTAACAATATGTTTATAATTAAAAATTAAACGTTATTTTATTTAAACAATAAAAATAAATTTAAAAAATAAAATTGCGGTAAAAATAAGGTAAAAAAACATGAAACAATTTATAAAGTTAAAAATTAAAACAAAACAATTTTCGAAAGCGTCTATAGAGAATTTCACTGACTGAAGTCCCAACCAGTACTTATAATATTTACCAAATGCAAAGAGCGGCATTCTGTAGTTGCATTTTTCTAAATGTTAAGCTTATACATATTTCAAGCTACTAAAAATGCTACTTAGAAATGAAAAACTGAATATTTGTTCTACCGCAAATTTAACAAGAAAGGTAAATTAGGCAAAAATAGTCTCTATATTAAGATGTTTTTAAGGTAAATTTAGAATTAAACAGTTGGTCTCTATCTGAATTTGCGGTGCCTTTGCTGAATAATTGAATATAAACTGTTTATTGCTCGGCACCTCAGAGTCTTTGAAAAGACCTTTTTTACTATTTGTACGTAGAAAACGTGACATGGCTTTTACAGAAAAAGAGAGCTAACATGTCCTTTTTTTATTTCCTAAACCAAAGAAAAAAACATCGCATAAAATCGTACTAAAATATATTTTAAAGTTGTTAGAAATTAAAACCACGGATTTAAACCCAATAAATGCGAAATATTTCGAGTAGGGTAAAGAAAAAAGTATAATTTTAAAACTAATGCATTAAGACGGACTATTGTCTAATTAAATTGTGAAAGAAAAATTGTAACAGGATGTAAGAGTGGCACGGCAACATTTTCTTTTATTTTCCATGAGCTTCTACTATAAGCCCAGGATAAATTAAATAAAATAATAAAACTTCAGTCAGAGAATTCAGTCTTCAAGTAATACATAAGATTCTGTGCAAGTTATAAAAGACAGGAATCAAACAGAAAAAAACTCTAATCCAAACTGACAACAAAAAAGAAATGTAAAAAAAGTTAAATTTTTGTAAATGGTTATTTAAGCCATCAGAGCTCAAAAAAGCAAAATGAAATTTTGGAAGATGTTTAAAAACGTCGACTAGAAGCAAAAACAACAGAAGAAAGTTTTGAAAAAGCAAGAATAAATTGAAGAATAACAAAAAAGATTTTAGAAAACCTAGAAAAAAAGAAAAGTAAAAATTTTGTTGAAAAACAAAAAAAAGTTTAAAACTCACAATTAGTTGGTAAAAAAAAGGTGAAGAAGAATCAAAGAATCAAAACAATCAAAACAAAGTTAAAAATCGTAAATTTGAAGAAAAGAAAAAATAAAAATTTTGGAAGAACAAAAGTCGGTTTTGCAAAATTTTAAAGCAATGTTCACAAGAAAAAGACGAACAGACGTAGTTTATAAAAAGACAAAAAGCTACTAAATAACTACATTAAAAAAGAGCATTTTTATTTATAAATAACAAAATACGATTTTAAAATGCCAAAATTAAAGAAAAAAAGCTTTCGGAATATTTGAAGAAACGACCATTACAAAAGCGAACTATAAATTTCTATAAATGTGACAACTTTGTTAGCCAAAAAACTGTACATATCAATTTTCACTAGGTACTAGTGATCTCTCTAAGATATACAGGTGTTCGGAAATGGTGTTTCGAAAGACCAACGAAAGACCACAAATTACTTGACCAGAAATATGATGATCTAACTCAACTTACCTATATACAAAGTTGCTTAGTTAGCCGCTAGAGGGCTCCAAACTTTATAATTTTTTAAGTTTTTTTCAGATAAGTTCAAAACTTTGTCACAATAAATTATTTATTCACAATTTTTTAAATCTTTGTATAATCAACACCAAATTTTTTTTCTAATTAACTACGTTAATTTAGAAACTATTTCCTCTCTTGCAATATTTTTGTAAGATAAACAGTTTAGCCACAAAAACATATTTTCTAAATCACTACATGCCCGAATCGAGAATTATAAGTTAACACTAGTAACGTTGATATGTCTTTATTAAAAAATATTCACAAATAAAGAAAAACAAGAAAAAAGTATTTACCTACTACTAGAACAAATGCTCAAAATGACCACCATTTTGTTGTATACATGCGTTAACTCTACGTCGAAAATTAAATTGTTTTCTTTGTAGAGGATCCGGATTTTGAAGGGTGTTGGAAGCATTTACAATTTTGCGATTTAAGTTTTCTTCACTTTCAATAGGTAAAGAGTAAACTTTTGTTTTCATGGCACTCCATAAAAAGAAATCACACGGTGTTAAGTCTGGTGATCTTGGTAGCCATTTTATAGGCGCATTATTTTCTCTTCCTGTCCAACGATTTGGATAACGAGTACTTAAATACTGTCGCACTGCTAACGAAAAATGTGGCGGAGCGTCGTCATGCGAAACCACATCTTCTGACGAAGTAATAAAGGCAAATCTTCTAATAAAATGGGCAAAGTTTCTTGCAAAAATATTAAGTAATTATTTCCATTTAAGTTATTTGGTATAGTAAAGAGATCTTTTAAAAAATTGTCGATAATTTCTGCCCATACCAAAGTTTTCAACTTATCCAAAAAAAAACTTAAAAAAATTATGAAGTTTACAGCTCTCCAGCGGCTAAACTAAGCAACTTTGTATATAGCTAAGTGGAGTTAGATTGTCATATTTTTGGTTAAAGAACTTGTGGTCTTTCGTTGTACACACCACTTCCGGACACCCTGTATAGCGCGCAAATTTGAAAAAATTAATTGTAAAAGAAGCGTTTTAAATTTATGGCTCTGTTGGAAATAATAAAGCGAATTTAAGCCCGATAAATGCCAAATATTTCGAGTATGGTAGAGCAACAAGTATAGTTCCAAAACCAACGCATTTAGGCGGATTATTATTTAATTAAATCTAGAGTACCTATATATTAATTTAATAAGAGTAGGGCAAACTCGTATATTTGACAACTCTTTTTGATCCAAATTTATGTCAATTTAATATTATTAGGTCAGTAGGGTCACAATCTTCTGAAAAATGTTCGCCACATAATATTCCATTTTTCGGTGGGATTCTATTCATATGCTTTGCCTTAACAGCACGCTTATATGCATTTTTCGGGATAGATTTGTAGATTATACTATCTTCGGCTTTATTTTTACACTCTTTTGCCCTGCAGCCTGTCATTGTTCTTATTTGACGAACGGCTACGGATATCAAAATGACGGATATTTTAATAAAATAAACAACAAATAAGCTGTGAAAAAAGTGATCCACTAATCAAACTGAATCACGCCCTACTCTTATAAAAAGCCATTATATAGACACTCTAATTAAATCGTGAAAGGAAATTGTAACAGGATGTAGAAATGACACAGCATGTACTTCAAAAACTTAAAATTAATTGTCAAAAAGCGCGCCGATTGCGACGTACCAATGTGTTTAATAATTTAATTTGTTTTTGATAATAAAGCGCTTTAAAACTTTTAACACACAAAATTTGTATTTAACTCTTTAGCCGACAAATTTTATTAAAAATTATTAGGTAACCTAACTTTTTGTTTATAGTCAAAAAGCACCTTTGATCTTTTGAAATAGTCGTATTTCGAAACTAAGTTTGGTTAGATCTTCTAGAGAAAAGGCAACGTTTGTGTTTGTATTTTTTGTTTAGAAACTCATTATCTCGTCTCATCTCGTACATCAAGACCAGCTGATTATTAAATAATGTTTCCATTATCGTACAAGTAAATTTGGTGTGTAATAGAATTCAGAACAATATAACCTGTTCAATTTATCGATCGTCTTCATTCATTAAGTCATTAAATAAGTTACGCCTACCAGTCACAAAATACTATTAGAGAACAATTTACCTTGTCGATAGTAGTATAAAAAAGCAATACCAGTTTAATGCAAAGATTAAATACAATCCTTGCCAATTTAATTTTATTTCCCTAATTTCAACAGTCCTCATTAATGTCACAATTTGTATGAAATGATTTTTTTAACAATAAAAAAACCGGAAGCGTCAGATGTTGCTGATAGGATTTGTTGAAAAAAATTAATGATTTGTATAATCCCGTTTGCATTTATCGTTCGAAATGTGTTGCAAATGTCCGCCGTTCACCAGCATTTTCGCCTATCTCGTCCTGTCGATTTTAACAACTTTCTACTTGTACAAAACGGAGGGTGTCGATGTAAGTTCGCGACTTTCCATCGAGTTTTCTAAGTCTTTAATTCCAGAGCGATTCCCGGCTAATTTCAATTAAACCTTGCCCTGGTCTTGCCAGCGAGACTTTCTTAATTAATCTTGATATAAAAAACGGAGCCCTCATTGGAAACTTATCACTGCCTTTTGACATCGACTACAGTGTCAGAATCACGCTTCGAGGGTCAAAAACTCTGATTAAAAACAGGCCAGTGTGTAAAATTCTTGAAAATTATAAAGGCGAGGATATCTGCCCGATTCCAGCCGGGTTTTACGAATTTGGCCCTCTTGTGTTGGCAACCTGGAGCAAGAAACTCCGCCTGGAAATATTAAAAGATGACGCCGTGCTCGCTTGTGAGATATTCCATGTCGGAAATCTCGTCTAAGCCTTTGTTACGGAGCGTGTCTGGACATACAGTTGCCGGATTATTACGGCTGGGGTTGCCAGGGGGGGCAATAAAACACTGAACTTTCATATAGTGTGTCAATCACCTGACCGGGGTTTTGCCCCTTGACCTTAATCTACTTACGCCTCCAACTTTGCCAATTACAAGCTAATGTGTTACATCTTTACAAATTTGTCGGCTGTAAGTTAATTAGCGACGCTATTATAGACCGGTTGATTAAATGAGTTGTCGAGTAACGTCTTTATAACTTCGGAATTGAGTCAGTTTATTTAATATTTATGTGAATGTCAATCAAGTGTTGAACGATGTAAGAGATCGTTATTGCACACTAATAAAGAGGTAGAAGATGTTTTTAACTCACGTAACCTATAAAAACTGGGCGAGGAGGGACCAAATATACATTAAATGAAGCTTATGATGGTTGATAAAAGGGAGAGATAATAAATGGAGACAATTTCGGCTTTTTCTTCACTCTGGTGGCTACCTTTATTGATCAATTTAGAAGACACCAATGGTTCTAGGATTGATATTTATATTGCGATTGCACCAAAAGATTTTATTTTATTTTATACATAAAAGCAGAGTACTGCTTTTATGCATTTTTCTTACTCAGATATATCGTAAAAATTTAAAACTTTTAATTGCGTTGGCTTTTTCAATCGTAAAATTAAGTTGGTAAAAGCATTTAGTTTAGCAAAATTTACTAAATGAAAATTTATTCAATAATATTGGCTACATTCTTTTTCTTATATTAGCGTTAATAACATTTAATAAACCTATTAATTAACGTCTAAAAAATTTAAATATTAATCTATTATTGCAAATTTCTGTTACTGAAAATATTTAAGAAAGTTTTGCAATTGATAAATATTTATTTACGTAACCAGTTATGAAAACATTGTTTTTGTTTAACAAGCCTAATATTTGACAAAACAAATTTAAAAAAAAAGGCAATAATAGCTTTTTCATAACGTACAAATATATCTAATATTTAATACACATATTAAAAATAATTATACAAAAATTAAAAGTTGATGATGTTTCAAAAGAGCACTAAAAACAGTCACATTATTTTGAAGATCTAATAATTTTGTTTGAGCACATAATATGCCTAATTATGTCTTTTAATTAATTTTATTTAAAAACAAAATTTTTTTTTAAAGAATTAGTATTTTACCAGTCGTCTCAAGTACACTGAAAACATTTTTTTGTTGAATTGCCGTACTAATATTTTGTGTTTAAAAAATTTAAGCATTTTTTGCAACTGTTTTTTTTTGTTGTAAGAGGTTACAAGGTATTCACAAGTGTTTTGATCCTTATTTCTTATGTATAAAAAATTTATACAACAAAGCAATAAATTTATACCTCTCTTTAATTACCACGTATTTCGTGTGCTTGAAGGACTGCAGAAGCAGCGGCTCAACCAGCATTAAATCAGCTCCCTTAAAGATGCGTTGGGATGACAGTGTCAACACAAATGACTTCTTATATAAATAACAGCCATTTTTCTAAGAAGTAATGTCATACTGTCAGGTTATTTTCTGTCAGACCTTGATAAATCAGGTGGTTCCAGCGGATAAAAACGCACGCTTTAAAATCATATGTATTTCATTGTGTCAAGAAAATCTTCTACTGTTTTTGATAAAAAATAAACTTTGGTGACTTAAGCAATCAACAATTGCTTGACAATTACAAGAATGAGTGTACAAACTAGTTTTATTAAGCTGATAGTAATTTAAAAAGTTTGGTTTTGATTTTTATTTGCAACATTAAAAATTTTACTTGTATTTTTATTATTTTAGTACGAATTTCTTATTGTAAACTAAAAGAAAATGGTTATTTTTTATTGTTTAATATTGTTTTTTGAGAACATTGGGTACCTAGGACTTAATAATTGATAAGTAGATTTGGTACTTTATTAAACGCAACGTTTCGTTTGACTATTTTTGTCACTTTCTTAGGCTAGAAAATAAGTCTGATTAATTTATTTAAATTTGTAACGCAATTAGTATCCAACTAATCAGCGCCGCTAGTACCCTATTGATGTAGAAAATAGTACCCTACAAATTATATTTTTATGTATAAACTGTCATTTAAAACTGGAATTCTTTTGCTTAAATTTAATTAATACATTAAGTTAAGTATTTGAGAATAGCGCTAATGGATTTATTAAAGAATATTTTGGTGTAACCATTTTTTTATTTAAGAATTAAGTAATTGGTAGTATATTTATTTTACATATTAATAACATTTTTTATTCTGTCGTTTATTTGCTATTTAATATATAAAAAAAATTAAATTTGGCAGAGTAGGCAATTTTGAAAAATATCTTTTATAGTAGCTAATCAATATTTAGTTAATGGATTCTTAATTAATATTTTACAAAAAAAATTGGTCCAAATATCTTCTACGATAGATTTATTGCTATTAGACTAATTATATTTTTTTACTCCTCATCTGCTTTAGTCAGTTATACAATTTAAAATCAGTATAAACTTTATATACTGTGACAAAATTTCTACAAAAAAAAAAAGAATTCCGAGTAAATAATTTGAGAAAACACCAGAAAAATATTACGCTGTGAGTCACACTGAAGCATAAAATTTTCCAAAACCACTATTTTAGACAAGTCTATAGATCGATCGAACGAAATAATGTTATCGCTTTGCATGAGTACAAAAGGTCGCAAATTCTTTGAATGCGTGCAAGAAGAACGTATCGTTATATAAGCAGGCAAAGACAATAATCGAACACTTAATAAAATTTCGACAAAAACTCAAAGACTAAGCAGTTCATCAAACTGAGAGCTATTGTAGCTATTATTGTCTAAATATCGAGTTATTCATTTACGAAATCATTGTTGTGTAATCGTGTATATAGTAGAAATAAATTATTTGTTATTAATCTAACTCTTTGAATCAAAAAAATCTCGATTTTGTACAAATGTAGCAATACCTATTTTAATATACAAAATATAGTTTACAAAATATGTTTTATAATTCGTGTTTTTTTTATTTGTCGTCTTTTTCTTTGGGCAATAAATAAATTCGGATTTAGAGCAATAATTATAATTTTTTTCTAGGCTTGTCTGACTAGTTTCAGTTATTATATTGAGAAATTTTCTTTAAGGTCCTAGCTTTTGTTGATTTAATA
This sequence comes from Tribolium confusum, assembly GCA_029207805.1. Lineage (NCBI taxonomy): Eukaryota > Metazoa > Arthropoda > Insecta > Coleoptera > Tenebrionidae > Tribolium > Tribolium confusum. The sequence goes on from JALGAY010000004.1 coordinate 9,648,990, forward strand.
TTAGTTTATTAGTTAATATTGACTCAGAGACTGACTGTTGTTTATTTAACAACATTGAGATTAACTAATAACGTCAATCTAATAACTAATAAATGTTAAAATAAATAACATATTTATTTATTAAAATAACTACAAAACTGGTAAATGCAATGGGTTTGTCAAGTAAAAAAACCTTTATGTGTTGTGGAATTGTAAAATAATTGTTTTGTATTTATTCGAGAAATTAACAGTTTATTTGTTTTAATGTTTAATCAATTTTGAAATTTACTTTTTTGTATTAAATCCCATTATTAACAAAAAAGATAAAAATATGTTTTTTTTGCAAAATTAAGCGCTTATTAGATTAGATTTTTATTGAATTTTCTACTTTTAAACAAGTGTGAAAAATTGCTAGAATTAATTGACCAAATTTTTTTTGAACGCTTATTAATTTATTAATATATATGCTATAAAATATTCTAAATGCTGGTTAAGTGAGTGACAAAGTACTCGCTGGCTCTACCGCCATTGTAGAGAACGCGCTAGCGTCAAACTTTGCAAAATAAAAGAGAAATTTATATTATCGAGTTTTTATTGTCTTTGTAAGTTTATTTAATAAAAATTAGTATATTAAGTATGGAGAACGGTAAGGAATGTTTACCGTTCGAAGTAAATTGTTTATTGTCTGAGAACGGTAATCTTTAACGTTCGACATGCTTATAACGTTTTTTGCGCGAATGGAGTTTCTAGAATAATAATAATAATAATTTATATCAATACATTTGTAATAATCGGGAAGATGGAAACTGAAAACTTTGAATGGCTGTTCCATGGTTGCTATGGTTTTGTTCCAAACAAGTAAAATTGTCTTTTTGATACAATAATTCCTACATAGTTCTGTTTTGTGGTTCCGTTTTATATGAGCGATAGTGATGATCTACCGGATGATTTAGAAGACGCTTGGCAAGAAGGATGTTCGGCAATAATTCCAGAAAAATCTAAAGCCCGATATGAACAGACATACAAGTTGTTTAAGGAATGGCGTGAAGCAAAGAAGATTTCTGTAAATGAAAAGAGCTTGTTAGCGTATTTTGTGGTGAGAAGTGGACACTTGAAAGCCCCAGGCAGTTTTGGGCGGAGTATTCTATGCTGAAGAGTACAATTTTTCTCCATGATGCTATGGATATTTCTAAGTCTGCTATATTAATTGCTTATCTTAAGAGAAAAAATATTGGATATCGGCCTAAGAAGGCTAAAATTTTTACCAAAGAAGACATGGAAAAATTCTTGAATGAAGCACCAGACGAACAATTTTTAATTCGAAAGGTATGTTGTAGATGATGAGGTGGTAGGTACTTCTGAGTTCTAAGGAAACAATATATTTGCAGGTAGCAATGATATTGGGAGTATCGGGCGCTTGTAGACAAGAGAAATTGTACAATATTAAAATGAGTGACATAGAAGAACATGGAGAAATGTTTATAGTAAATATTCCAAATACAAAAACGAATATTCAGCGAACGTTCACAGTTATTAATAAAGAAAATAAAGCAGTTCATTTTTGGAAATACTTCGAAAATACATAAGAATTCGACCAAGCAACCCAACGTCAGATCATTTATTTCTGAACTATCGAAATGGCAAATGCACTAGGCAAGTCACAGGAAAAGGCACAATTGGAGGCTGGCCGTCAAAAATTGCAAAGTATTTAAAGTTGCAAGCCCCTGAAGGTTTTACTGGACACGTGTTTCGAAGCACATCGACTACACTTTTGGCGAATAAAGAAGTTGATGTGTTGGGACTAAATAAACATGGTGGGTGGCGTTCATCAACGGTGGTCGAGAGTTACGTGGATGATTCCCTTTAAAACAAAATTGAATTTGCTCATAAAATTTTACATAGCAATGTTGGTGGACTATTATAACAACCTGGGACATCTACGTCGGAAAGTTTGTCTATTAACACTAGAAACTTAAATGCGAGTGGTATTACTACTATTAATTATAATAATTGTACATTTAATTTTAATAAATAAATCGTAAAATTGTTTTTTTTTAGGTTTAATTGTTTACCGTTCACTGAACGGTAAGTGACTTACTTACCGTTTTGTTACACGTAGCAACCAGTAACAACAACCTACCGTCGTGGAAACAGGCACAGTAAACTGATAAAAACAACCAATGCGCAAAAAAGTAGTTTTAATTAAAATTTATGTAAACATTGTTACTGCTTAATGTTTACTTACTGTCTATTTTTTGTTTAAACACACTATTAAGCGAGGTAATTTTAAATAGTTTATTGTTAATTAATAGTTAAAATTATTTAAAGCACAAGAACACTTTGTATATTTCTTAAAAAAGGTATCTAATGGTCCATTTCTGTCAAACATGTCTGTGTAATACGTCTCGGTATCTGTTGGCCCAGTAAATTGCATTCCGTCGTCAGTCTGGAAACAATTCGTCGAAATCAGCAACTGCCAAAACCAATTCAGCAATTTGAGGCATGTTATTCCATATCGAGTAGAAAAACCATACGGAAAAATTTGGTATGCATTCTACGCGTCTGGTGTCACGAAAACGGTCCTCCGTGCTCTTTATTCCGTGATAAAATACTCAGAAAATTGCGAAACGCCATCAGACTTGGCTTCATATTCAGATGGGGGAGTTTTTTGCCGGTAGGTGCCGATTTATCCAGGCGATCATCTCGCCCAGTTAAAATATTAAAAAATGCGTCGTCTGAATCGAAACAATCGTCTTCGGTGCATTTCGTATTCCACCTTCTTCCATGTTATTCACAAGCGAACGATTTACAGCCGAGCCGTTTTGTAACTACTCGCTTCCCAACTTAACCTCTCTTCCAGAATACAAAACGCTCGACTACATAATCCAACAGATGTTAAAATCGCGATTTTCCACCTCGGACAATCGATACCAGAAAGGTTTTGCATGAAACGTTTCTAAATCGCAGGAAAAATATTGCGTTCATGTCAAATGATCCACTTCTTACGGACACCATCCACTACAAGTTATCTCGTTCTTCCAGATTTCACCTAAATCCCTCCTCAAATTCAAGCTTAGGGCTTGTCTTCATCTCATAGCCTCAGTTTATATTTAACTCAATGTTATTAAATTTGGGAATAAAAAAGTTTTTCAATTTATAAAAGAACGCTCTTACTGTGTGTTATCTCTGAAAGATTCAGCGTTTCCGATTATAAATAAATAACAAGCGCGCTTTAACATTTTTAAATTTCAAGCAGATTTTGAGCTTTTATTCAATCGCTTTGTACAATTTTCTTCGTTCAAATTGACGCACATTTGCTAAAACCTGATTTGCCACCACAAAAAACAACAAACATATTAAAGAAGCGCCTTTCAAATTTAAATTTCCTGCGATAATCAACAATACAAAATAGATACAATAAAACCACTCAAGAAATATTTGTTGTTATCTTGTTGAATTTTTTTTTAAAGATTTTAATATTCTTCTAAAAGCACGTAGTGAAACAGATATTCTAACTCCGGTTATCAGTCTTGCAGTATCAGCACAATTTAGTAAATAATAAAAACAATTTTAAAAGCTTTTCCTAATATAAATATTGTTCAGTGAGTTGTTTTTGAAAGTAAAATTTGGTAAAAAATTTGTTCAGTTTCAATTACGTGTCCTGATAGTGTGTGAATAAAGCTCCTGTTGATATTTTATTTACTCTGGCTTGAAGTTGGAATCTGGGCCTATTCAGGTGTTAGATTCGTCCGTCCGTCCATTGTCCAAAGCAATCACGGCCCTATCTTTCAGTTGGAGGGTCCTGACGTGTCGTAATTTATTTACCCATCGAAGAGATAGCGTCAATACAACAACCCACTGAACCAAAATTAAATCGAGAGAAAATTGCCGAAACTCTATCAAGTGGTTGTTTTGTATTTTTTTTTCTTTTTGTTAATTTTTTAATCCACCTGTTGGAGTTGTGTAGTGACACAGTTCGTGTCTTGTTAGTTGCGCCTTTGGAGCCAATACCGAATTAATTACGACTCTATCCCCAAAGAATAATTTATACGTGGCAGAATCGAAACTCGAATTAGCGTTAAATAAGTTAGGCGACGACACTCGAGTTGCGAACGAACGAACTGAATACACATTGCTAGCGAATAAAAACAGACGTTGGAGTAGTAACATACCTCACAGGGAGAGGAAAAGACACCCTTATCAGGCTATTGTTTTCGCAGCAATTGTCCCTGTTGATTCGATTATGCATAACGTGGGCATACACTGCATAGGAAAGTTTACAAGGATGGGTTTATCAAACTTGCTCGGACCGTCAACATAAAAATTAATATTTTTTTAATTTTGCATTAATTTATTAGTTTAGACAGCAAAGTTGTTTAAAGTTTTCAAAACTACTAAATTATTAAACCCGGCGCATCCACCATTTATGTTATTATAATATATAATTTTATTTTATATATACCTTAGAATGTAAGTATTTAGGTACACAAATTTTGTCGGAAAAATAACGAGCTTAATAAACTAAGCAAAACAAAAACCATATTTTATTTAAAAAAATTGAAGTTAAGGAAATAGTACAATGAAAAAACAGAATTATTAAATTACTACGAAAAAAAAGGAACTGATTTTAGTTACTACATTTTGATGCTTGAAAACATACACAAAATATAAAACAAAAAAATATAATGAATGAGTAAAAAAAGTTATCATAAATAACATAATCATAAAAAAGAGAAATAATGATTACGTAAGTAAAACTAAGTCAACAAAGCCTTAAAACTTACAAAAACTACTTATAAAAAAAATTAAATTATGACTGTTTATGTTATAGTTTAAGAAAAGTACTAAATTTTTTGTTATAAAAGTAACAATTATATTTAATTTTATAGTGGATTTATTTAACAATAAAAATATGACTTTATTGTAACATAAAGAACTCGAACAAAAAATTTTAATTAAACAATTATAAATTATGACAATTTTATGACAATTTATGTTTTGCAGTAGTAAAAAATCTTAGCTCATGACATCTAAACTCAGTCTCTAAAGTTATCACGTGTTTATTGTCATCCAGAGTGCTATTGAAAAGTGAGATGCAAGAAAAGTCATGTCTTAGGTTGGATTTAAGCTTAATTCTAAATTTTTTATGACAGTAGTTGAAATAAATTATGCGACGTAAAGTTATGCTCTGTTTGTGTTGACAACCTGCTAATTTTATACTTCGCTGCATTTTCGGTTGATTTTCTCAGTTAAGTTAGAAAATTAGTGGTTTAAAAGAACAAGATAGCTTTCAACGAGCAACAGAAGCGTTTCATGTTAGAAGCATACTTTAGAAATAGTCAGAAAGTCGACAAACAGTGGGTTTACTCGATAAACGCCGCATTTGAGAATTTTCAAGAAGAGTTTTTTAGATTGGTTGTCCACTTCGACCATTTCAGTCGAAATCTGCGCCGTGTTGTGGATTTGTACAAGGAAACAGGTAGTGTGAATTGCAAGACAGGTGAAGGCATACCACGAGTAAGAACCGAAGCGAATGTAGGGACCGTAGGAAATATTATGCACGAGGAGCCTAGCACTTCAGTTCGTCATCTGCGACAACAGGTAAACACTCTTTGAATCACAGCACTTGTTGGCTTCAGGCCTATCAAGAATTGCTGCCGAATGATTTGCCTCAGAGACAGACATATAGCCAGTGGTTTATGCAGAATCTTGCCAACAATAACGAACCACTGGAAAAAACATTTTTCACCGACAAGGCTTGGTTTCATCTTTCCGGCTATGTTAACTTACAGAAAATGAGGATAAGAACATAAGGATAATCTTATTACGTAATCATCTTGTATACTTATAATTTTTTATAACACTCTGTATATGAATAATTGCACTAATGCGCACAGTAAAATTATTATTATATTATTTATATTTATATTATTAATTATTCTACAAGTTAAAATCGCTATGTTTTTATCAAATTAATTTAGTTACTCAAAATTTTTTTAATAGTTTTTTTCCCTAATTTAAATATTCTGTACAAGGTGAGTAATTTAACAGAATTAAATTTTATACATTGACTTCTATTGCAAAGATAAAAAACGATTTATTTTTGCGTTATCACAGATTTTTTTTTCTCATCTGGAAAAAAAAATTTTTGTTAAATGCAAAAGTACTTTTTTCTATATTTTGTTTAAAAAGAACAATGCTTTCTGTAAATTTTTAGAATTCGATGATCTTTAATTAAATTCAACAAAATTGCAATACTTTTTTTAGGGTTAAAATTGTTATAAATGTTTTTGTTGTTTTCTAACAAAACACTAATTAAAAATTTATTTTATTTTAAATATTTTAAAAATCTAGCAGTTTAGTTAGTTGTTCTTAAATTTGCAAATTGGCATAAAAATATAGTATATAGAATTATGTATTATTAAAAAAAGTTATAAAAAAGTTCAGCTAAAAAAGAGAACTGTAAACGTTATTTTGTAAAAAAAATTAGTTAACAAAATATTTATATATATATTCGGTTTATAGCGTCTTGTGTCGCCTTCCGATTCCCAATCTACATTTTTTTCTGTCTAACCAATCTGCTTCGGCTAGATTTCTCTCACTCATGGCCTTGGTGATACCCTGTATCCAGTTTTTCCTCGGACGTCCTCTTCGATTTCTTCCTTCTGGTGTCCATTCTAGCACTTGTTTTGGTAACCTATCTTCCCCCATGCGACGTATGTGTCCATACCATTTTAATTGTTTTTGTGCAATCTCGTCAATGACTGTTGTCTTTGTATTCATTATATCTCTTATCTCGTCGTTTCTTTTATGGTCTAATTTTGAGTGTCTGGCAGATCTTCGTAATGCATCCATTTCTGTTGCCAGTATTTTCCGTTTGTCATTTTCTGTCATAGTCCATATTTCGGCGCCATATGTTAATACACTTTTTACCACGGTGTTGTAGATGTTTAGCCTTTTTTGTCTGTCTATATTTTTTGACCAAAAAATTCCATTAAGTGCTCCTATGATTCTTCTACTCTGGCCTACTCTTTTTTGTATTTCTTTTTCATCTTTTCCGTTTTCTTCGAACGTTATTCCTAAGTACTTGTATGCTGTACATCTTTCAAATGTAGTTCCATTATCTAATAGTAAATTCATTGCTTCCTATGCCCATATATTTAGTTTTTTCTATATTTATTTCCATTCCCCAGTTTTTATATTCCTCACATAACTTTCTCGTCATATATTCTAGGTCTTCTTTTGTTTGAGCTGCCACTACTTGATCGTCCGCAAATTGCATAGTATAAAGAGTGGTATTGTTTAATTCAAAGCCCATTCGGCAGCATTTCTTCTTCCAATTTTTAAGGGCGTGTTCTACATATATCTTAAATAATGTTGGTGAAATGCAACAACCTTGTCTGAGGCCCTTTGATATCCGAAATCCACTTGACAGTTTTTTGCCAATTTTTATTTGAGATCTACAGTTATTATACATTTGTTGTACTGATTTTATTAATGTATTATTTATTTTTGTTAACAAAAATATTTAAATATAACAAAATATTTACTGCTTAAAAATGTTTGGAGAAGCTCCAAATAGTATCAGGAGTGAGATTGGAAATTGGAAGAATGGAAAAATTAGTTTAAAGCTTCGCGTTAAAAGTAAGTTAGCTGGTAAAAATTAAATTTGACTTTAAAAATTAAAGTCCGAATCGCAAAATTGTCAAATATTTTTTTGAGCAGTAAAAATGCAAAAAACTCGTACTATATTTACAAATCACAAAGAAGACACTAATATGGAAGCCTTATTACAAAACATGTTTGCGTCATTGCACGAAAATTTTTATTCATTTAATGAAGACTAGAAAGAAGAAAAAAAAAACTAAATAAACGTCTAGAAGAACAAATAGAAATGCTTACGAAATTTGAAAAAGAAGAAAGAAAAGTTTCGTCAAGAATTAGTGAAGTAAGAACAAAATTGAATACCATAAAACAGAGAAAGAACTGAAATTTTCCGAATTGGACTAAAATAAGCTTTCTTTTTTCTTTCCTATCGGAGGGTAAAATGTAAAATGTAAATCATTGGGAAGAAAACGTGTATCATTTGGGGATAAAATAAGCTTTTACAAAAAACCACAAAAAGCTAAAGAAACAATTCTAGCAAACTCTAATAGGAAGACACGAAAGAGAACAAAGAAATTTATTATAGATAGTGTTGTATTCACGATGCCAAAAAGTAAAGTAATTTGTCCTTATGAGAATAACTACATTTTAGCTGATTTACATAATAATAAACAAAAATTAGAAAAATTAAAATATTTGCAAAAACAGGAACAAAAACAATTCTAGAGTCTTCTATTTAAAGAAAACTTGAGACTTCAACAACAAAAAAAAGTAAATTGGGCAAGAAAAAGAGACTATTTAGTAATTATGTAGTAATTATTTAGCAATATTTGCGTTTAATAATATTAATTGTGTAGTTAGATTGTATAAACAACTTGGTCACGTTGGATGTGATAATTTCTAAAGGCAGTGTAGAAAACAATTTTAATTACTTAGTATTGTTTTAATAAGGACTATTACCACACCAGACCACAATAGATTTTTTGGTGTTGATATTTTTGCTTTCGACTGTATATTTGTTTGACTTTTAACATCTAAATTAGAAATCAGTTTTAATAACTTGTTTGAAGTTGAACATACACACTGCTGCCTACCGAAATATAATTTATTTAAAAAGTAGATTACTCCTATTTTACTTTTTAAAATTACGTTTCTTGTGTTTGAAATACTTTTATTTTGTCTTTTTAAGTCTCGTTCCCTTATCGATTTTGGTACGAATTTAGCAGTAGAATAAATTCAGTTAGAAAGTTTTAGAGAAAATTTTAATCAACAGATTCGAATTATTCTTATTATTTTCCGTCAAAGAAATCTTATTTTAAGACCTTCGTCAAGTTATTTCATTTTCAAACTAAGCTAACTTCCAAACTAGGAAGCTCTTATAATAACCTGAAATTTAATTAATTATTTTTATTTCAAAACTAGACTTTCGAAGTGTTTTTAATTCGTCACCTCTAAGGCAGAAAGCTCCGACCGTTATTCAATTCCCCTCCGAGCACATAAAAAGAACTCGTGTTTACTCAATCGACATCCCGAAAGCTTCGGACGCATCATGAAATTTAAACAGTTGGCAATGACTATTCATACCCCTATTAAAAACTTGCACTGTTAAGTCCTTCCTATCTTGCTACCCACGATAACCCTCTTCGTATAAATCCCACTGTAATATCTTTATTGATATATGGGGGCGGTCTTGAGGGTTGTTCTGCGATAAATTTTCTCTTATCTACGCGTTCATGCTAATATTAACGCAACGATTGATATCACGAATTAGAAAAAAATATTTAATATTAAAAATAAAATTTAATCGAAATGTCGGTCGAGAATTTTAATTTGAAATTCTTGGGGTTGTGTGGCAAACATTAATAATTTCTTTAGACATGTGCGGCAAGACTTGTCACAGTCGTATATAAATGATACGACTTGTATTTATTGCTCTATCGATTTTAAATTAGCGAGAAAAGACGAAATTTCAATTTCGAGAGATACTTCATTAAGGTTTTTGTACAAGCAAAACGGTGGAATGTTGACAGGAATTTGGGTGCGTTTAGCATTTCTAAAGAAATGAAATAACTTTTAAAAATTTACATAATTTGGGCTTTAGATGATAGTTTAATATTTGTACATTTTGCTGGAGTAATAAAACAATAACTCTTAACAAAGTATCGTTATTTTAGGATTATGTTTGTTATTTAAATTGATTTTTGTGATATATTTTTTTAACTTTCTAATTTAGTTAACAATTTGTTTACCAAACTTATTAATCTAGATTGATTAAAATCGCTTATTTTTTATATTTTTTATGTTTCGTAAAAGTTATAACTTAATAACTCTTTTACAAATCAAAAAAAAAAAAATTAGCGCATAGCAAAAAATAGATAGCTTTTGCCATCTATATTTTTTTTGACAAAAGACATAAAATTCAAATATTTACACAAAAAACAAAAAAAATTATATTAGTCAAATTCAGTAACACAAGAAGTACAAAAAAAAGATAATAGTATCCACCCATATTTGTAGTTTTTTTAGTAAAAAAAGTTTTTTGTAAAAGTTGCTTTAATTTTTTTGCGTAAAATTTTACTCTATTTCAACAAATAATTTATTTAAAAGATTAAATGATAATAGACGCTCACCAAAATGTTTTCTTATATTTTACACATGATACCAAAATAAAAAAAATACATTCGGTTAAATAATTTTGTCCAACACCTCTTTATTATGACGGTATAAAAATGATGTTTTTGATTGAATTATGAGGTCTATAAAACCCAAGTGGTATTATGAATCAATAATAAAACTGTTTTTATATAACTGAACAGTTTGCAGAAAATAGAACAATTTATAGAACATTTAAAAATACAATACATAAAATTACAATTATAAGAAACAGGAATCTCAGATGAAATCATTTGTTGAAATTTACGTTAATATTTATATTAAAAGATATAACTTTATTTACTTCATTTTTTGCCACTTTAATGTTGTTTCCACATTTATTCGATTTTTGCTTCTTAGTATTTACAATAACATTGCCTTCTGTTTCCGAATTTCCGCCCAATATCTTCTTAGCAATGTCTATTTTGGTCAAAATTGACTCTTCGACATACACTTTTGCCACGGTTATCGACTTTCATCGAGCATGACGTTGGACCATACCAAAATCGGCTCCAGCGTTGAACAATAAACTCGCTGATGTGCGTCTCATACTGTATCCTGTGTAAGACTCTGATTCTGGTAATTTTAAAAATCAGCTACTACTGATGGTATTTTGGATAGACTATTTATTCCCAATGGCTGTATTGTGCATTTCTTATTTCCATAGCATAAAAACAACCTGTTGTGAGAAATATTTTTAGGACGGAGAGACATATATTTTCTACAAATATCTAGCACATTAACTGCAAATCTTTCTTTTATAATCGTAAAGCTACGTGAAACATATGTTTTTGTATCTGGTACAGATACCGACATATAGAATCCTTTATCTTCTACGTTATTGATTGACATGTTCAATAATTGAGAACATTGTTGACACCCACCTGACACACCAAAAATTAGTGCGACCTGTAATGTAAAAAAATAGATTTTATTCTCTAATAACAAAATCGACCTATCTTCAACATCAAATATTTTTTATTGGGTGCTTCTGCTAGAAACTGTTAAATATGTTCTATTTCAAGAGTTTTTAATTTTTTGTACTTGTAATTTTTTGATTCGTTCTTCAAAAAAGCGATCAACTTGCCATATTATAAAATATCTGTATTTTTATAAAGCTTTAATGTCGATCTTAACATGCTGTATTTTGTTCACATTGAAGAGACTGAAAATCTTTTTTTGACATTAAAGAAATAACCCAACCTACGTCTTCGCTTACCCTACATACATCGTTTTCCTGTTTCCAGTTATTGAACTCACTCAATTCTTTGTAATAAGCGTCCCTGGATTTCTTGAGTAGCAAACTCGATGTGACTTCATCAACATCTTACGCAATTCTTTTAGGATGAAAACTACTTTTTTTAATTTACAACAATGTTACAAGCGCCGAAACAGTTTGTTTGCAAAATTTTTCTCAAATAATAATTTTGTTGTAAACAATACCATGACAACCAAATCATAAACTACTACTAATCTTAGTACAGGGTTTTCAATCGTAGGTGGCTGTGGAAATTTTTGATATCACAAATATTCATTGTACTGTCTTATTTTCACAACGGAATATTAAAGAATGGTTTCTGGAGCTACTTAATTGTCTAATAATAATTATAAAAATAGATAAAAAAAATTGTTGAAATGATTCCTATTCTTTTGCCGGGTTTAACGCTAAAATTATTGCCTTTTAAAGGCAAATTTTTTTTTACTTTTTTGACAGCCACCTACGATGTTACAATCATTTATAAAAATCCGGTAGATATAAAATTTTTGGGTTTTGATGATTTTTTAAGAACTCTTACAGAGAGAGGTGTTGCATAAAACTATGTATTGTACTCATGTCTTAACAGCAAATAAGTGACTTAAGAAAAATTAGGCTACTCGTTACAATAAATAAAATACGCCAGAGTTTTATTTTTTATATACCTAGGTACTCGTAATTTTTGGAAATAAAACACTGTAAGAAAAGATAAAATTCTGCTTTGGATGCTGCACACATCCGAATAATCATTTAAGTGTGCGAAAATTTAAATATGTGATTCGTGCGAGTTATTTGGTCGTGATTCACGTCTTTCACTTTATCAAATCCTTCACGCATCTGCTCACACATTAAAATCTCCCTTTTATAAATACTCTCAGTGTGGCGAAAAAAAATTCGGCTTATCCTTAATGCGCTTTCGCGTGACAAAACAACTTAAGGTTAATGAAGAAAAAGCCTTTTTTTCCTCTTCCATAACAAATGCTCTTAGTCGTTTCTTTGTTCTTGGGAGGAAAAAATGCGTGCATGTGTCGTATACTTTATTCAGCACTTGTTGAGGACTAATTTGGGGAATTTTTAGCGCAGAGACGTGCTATTTGTACGATGGCATGATCCCTCAGGAACTCGCGTGTGATACAAACAAAGTACTCTGTAATATCTTACGAGTCATATACTTTCCTTAGGGAATTTCCGAGTTACGCATGAATCGTTTAAGAAAAATGAAAAAATACGGATTGCCAGCTAGGATAGGAATCAATTTATCATTTCGGGATTAGCACCAAATTATAGTCCAGTCATTTTAGGTTTTTTCTGATGAAAATTTATTGGGAAGCGGAATTTTTACATAAAATACCTTTCTAATATTTTAATTAACTAATTAAAAAATTTCCATTAATGTTGTGGTCGCTGTGCGAGATATTTCTGGTCAAGGATTTTTTCTTTAGATATCTGCTTTATTAAAAACAGAAAATATCGAAAATGTACATAATTAAAACTCTGTTAAACTACTTTTGCAATTTCAAACAATAAATTAGTTGTATAATAATATAACTGACAAAGTGTAGATTAAATAAAAAAAAAGCAAATAAGTGAAAACAAAAAACAAAAATCAAAAAACAATAAAAGAAACTTGAAAAAATGAAACAATAATGAGAAAAAATTGACATAACGAAGAAAGAAATGGAAAACATTAACCGATAAATAAAAAAGAAATAAAGGTTATATGGTACTAAATAAAAAATTGTCACGAAGCGGAAGTTCGTTAGCCTGCTAGGTTGAAGGCCTGCCGATGCGGATGGGCTATTGCTGATATCGACTAAATCACCGTCGGTTGAGGCAATAGCTGGCTCAGCATTTGGGGGGTTGGCGAACTAGCGGGTGGCGTAAATCGTGGAGTCGGTTGGTAGAGTTCAACGAAGAGAGTTGAGTTAGGTGGAGTGTGAAATATGTCTAGACCCTTCGATTGTGTGAGAATGTCAATGTAAGTAGCATTATTGTATTATGTATAACTGGATTTCCGTATCATGTAAACTTGGCAAACATTATTAAATTTTCTTTTGTATTAAAACTCTGTTTTTAATCTTAACCCCACCTCACGAGGCAGAGCCCGTGACAAAATAATGAAGACGACTTTTGTGTCCAAATTTAAAAAAAATAAATAAATAAATAAAGTAAAACAAACAAGTACATAAATAAATATATTCGAAAAAAAAAACATGAAGAAATACGTCTATGCAAAACGTGAAAAAATTATAGAAAGCAATAAAAGAAAGAGAAAATTTAAGCTCACAACCAATGATAAAAACAAGAAATTAAAAAAAAATAAAATTAAAGAAGTGACAACGCAGTACAGTAAAAACAAAAAAAAAAGAAAAATGTATACGTTTTGATAAAATTGCGTTAAAGAGAGAAAATAATAAAAAATGCATTTTTAGGAGTTTTGCAAAAAACTACCTAGAAAAAACGGATTACGTATAATGACAAAGCTAAAATAGTTAATGAGTCAAGTGACCACGCCAATCACTATAAACTAAAGAAAAAAATAGATAAAAACTTACGCAAAACCACGTTTAAATCCTGATATGATGTGAAAAAGAAACATTGGAGAGAAGCACAAACAACTAAGTATTCTACAAGTTTTAACAAAAGAAAAAAGAAGAAGTTAAAGACAACTTTTACAAAAACACAACCAAAACTGTCAAGAAAACAAAAAATTAGCAAAATTTATAGGCAACAGCTGATTGTAAAAAACATAGATAAAAAGTTGACTACACCACACCAAAAATAACAAGAAGTAAAAAAAGTAAAAATTAACGTATGACCTCACAGAAAGTGATAAAATGGCTTTCACAGACTAAAAACAACACACGTCATCAATAATATCAAGTGAAGTCACGGCAGCTGTTATTTAAGTTTGTCAAGCATTCTTTATTTCTAAAGACAGTGTTTTAATTCTATATAAATATAATTTTATATATAAACTGTCTTTTGTCTTTGGGATGTACTTAAAAGACACCATTTGTTCTTTAATTTATTTTTTACTTGTAACAGAAAGAAACAAGTGAGCGTTAGAAAATTGAAATACCTATTTGTAATTGGCTAGTTTCGAAAAATTTTAACACTAATCACAAAAGACTTCTAAGTCACCAAACTTAATGAAGTATTAAGTACGTGTAAACAAACAAAAATTCTACTTTTACTTTAGTTTTTTACGTATTTATTATTACTTTTATTGCATTTTTTTTTCTAAATATGTACTAGCTTACTGGTTTTTACTAATAAAATAAATAAAATTTAATGTTTCTTGCCACAGATGAAGCTTTTTATAGATAATGCCAGCACTGGATTACATACGAGTAAAAATATTACTAATTAACAAATGTGTGTACGGGTGGATTAGTAGTTGCCCTCAATAGCGCACGTGTTCACTACTTCTGGTGACTTTATACCGAGTGAGCGTATTACTTCTTATTAATTGTGGTCAATAAATCTTATTTTAGAATAATCGTTAAAGAGCGTATCTCAGAAGGAAAAAGTGGCTATAAAAACTAAAACTTTAGTTTTCCACTACTAAAATAAAAAACGAATCAAAATTCTAAAAAAACAATTTTAAAATTTATTAAAAATTTAAAACGCTATATGACAAATTCTAGAAAAGTTAAAAGAGATTATACAATTTGATAAAAAGCGACTTAAAAAAAGAGAAATTACAGTTAATGAAAAATGAAGAGCGAAAGAATATTTTAGGAAAACGTAAAACAATTAAAAAAAAACTTAAAAAACAACGACTCATAAGTTATATTAAAAAAAAAACATTTAAAAGTAGACACGGAAAGTTATGACTTATAAAAAAGAACATTAAATAATTGTAAAGTAAATAAAGTTAGTTAAGTTTGGGAGCTAACACCACTTGTTTTTAAAAAATATTTTTATTGATTATATTTACACTTCAAATATTAATTAGTACATTTTAATTATTAATACACTTAAATATATTTGGATACACTTGATAATCACTGATAATAAACTGGATATAATAATTCACGGCTTGATTAACTGTTCAGGATGACTTAAGACTTCTATAATAATTCTGAATGAATCAGGACTTGGTTTAGGACTGACTTGATGTAAACAAGAACATGCTTTTTTAGAGCAGCTTATCTTTGTTTACAAGAATTTCTGTGGTGGTCAGCACTAGGGGAAGCGTGTGATGTCCAAGGAAATCTTATGGGAAGATTCCTGTTTACTGTATGGTGTTTATGGGGATATCATAACAAGTTTTTAATTTTTTTTTTTTAAAAGGCAAGAAAAACGACAAGTAAGAGAAAAAAAAGAACAATAAAAATTAAAAATTACGAGCAGAAGAATAAAAAAACAAGTTAATTATAAAAAAAAGCTTTTACAAAAATTTGAGAAATGACAACATAAAAATAAAAAAACAAAAAATCTAATAGGTACAAGAAAAAAACAAAAAAATAGAACCAAAGTACATTTTAGAAAAATTTAATAAAGTAGCTTAGAGAATTTAAAAAAAACTGAAGATAAAACACTTCTAAATAATAAAGAAAGTTTTAAGAACAAGTGAAAATTTGAGAGATTCTGAATGAATAAATCAAGATTCTGAGCAAATTTGAAAAACAATGTTTAGAATAAATAAAAAAAAGAAAAACGACTATTAAAAAAAAACAAAAAGTTAAGACTTGTAAAAAACAAAAACAAAAAATAATAAAAAATAATTTTTCGAGCCAAATATTTGAAAAAATTCTGGTATTTTTTATTATTTCTTTTTTCGACTTTTAAATACATATGTATATTTTAAGGTATTTAATAAAACTTGAGAGGCAGAAACAAAGAGTTTATATAAATTTTCAAAAACAAAAATCGCAATAATCATGAAAGCCAAAGACGAAAATTTCACTAATTTTTAAAATAAAAATAAAATAAAAATTGCAATAAACATTTATTTTAACAATAATTGTTACCTTTGGCTTCTTAATTAAATTATATTAAAAAACCGAACCTAAAAAAATCCAAAGACGTACCCAAAAGAGGCAAAGCAGCTGTAGAAACTGTAGAAACATTGTAAAAAATATATATAAAATTTGAAAACACTTTCTAAAAAACGATCATTTCTATATGTATAAAATAATGTCCTACGTAGCCTGCATTTATTAATGTTTTACTCTCCAGGATAAATGCAAATGTTGATAAATTCAAATTAACTAACTATCTTATTTGTTTGCAAAATGTACTTCTTGTTTATTTGGTTTGAAAACACTATTATTTGGTTTTATGTTGTTACATTTTTTATTTATAAATTAGTAGAAAATTAGAACTTAAAAATTTTTGCTCACAAACTACTCCTGCTTATTGAACACAGGGTAAATCCATGATATACAGAATGTTATTACTTGTTATTCCAACATCTTCTATAATGCGTTCATGCGTTTTGTATAAGATGTCAGAGTTTTTTTTTTCTTGTTCTATTATTAAGAGTCTTTTTGTCGGTTTTAGTTGTATATGATGTTGAGTGATAAATTACGATTTACAATTAACTTTTTGTTATTTTTTTGAATCACAAATGCGGTTATAAAAAATTTTGTTTTTTACAATTTTTGAAATATTCAGTTTTTAAATAAAATGTTTAAAAACACTCCTTGTTATCTAAAATAAAGTAAATGTACATCTTTAGTATTAATTAGTGTTATGTTTCTGATTTTTAGTCTAGGCATTATCTATAGAAAACAAAAGATTTAAAAATACTTTTCTTTGCCATTTTTGATCACGAGTATCTCGTAAAGCCAGCATAATGTCGATAGAGATTTTAATTTCTTTATTAGAACATTAAAATAAAGTTATTGGCAAAAAATTCAGCTCTCCAATATTTTCGGTAAATTTGCTAATTTTTGTTCTAAAATTACTGAATTAATTTGCAAAAAAAGAGACAGTCTAACACAATTGATTTTTTTTTTTTGGTAAAAAAATTTGATGAGGAGTGTCTCTGTTTCCAATAGAAAGAATGATAATACAATGTAAATGTAAATGGGATTTTAGAAACGTCGAGTCGGGCTGAACGCGTGTATGAATATTTCATCAGAGTATCGCGTCCGGAAATCAAGAATTCTTGCTGTATTGAATTGTTTTATGTTGGCCGAACTGCTGTGGCTACATCGATGATGATTCATTCACTTTCACGCCACAAATTCGGACACCAAGAGAGGTGTTTCCAGCTGCCGCCACCAGAATAACAATCACTTTTTTCCCCCGAAGTTAAATAATGATATTGAAGTAAATAAAAATCGAGGGAGAATCAATAGAACACTTTAAACTGCATTGCGGTTACGAAATGATCTTGAGCTAAATTAATAAAGGTCGTAAATACAAGCAGGACCGATGAGGAGTTAAAGGACTCAAAACTTTTTCTTTGGCTTGTTAATGGGACTATCCTAAGTACAATTTAATTACAAGGAGCAACCCTTTCCAATTAAGTCGAACAGGACTGGAATGTGAATTATCTGACGGTAAAACCCAAATAGGGAAAGAGTTTATTTCAAAAATTTCAAAGCAATTTTGAGAGAAGTTTCGACATTTCGAGGGCAAATGTTCAGGTATTTGTCGGCCAATAAATTGCATTCCGGTTATCAGTTTCACAAAAATGTTTAAAGGGCAAGCTTCGATAAATTTCGGGATAGAATAAACAACGTCAAAAAATTTCTCAGTTTTAACGAAAACCAGAAGTACGGAAAATTAACAAATTAACAAACTGAAAAATACATCAATTTTAAAAAAAATTTTTGACAAAGAAAGAAGAATAATGCGTGATACACAACTCAAGAATTACATCTGAACGAAAAAAATAAACAAAAACAGGAATTTTGTGTGCAATAAAGATAGAATAATAGAAACTATATAGCCGAAAAGTGTAAAACTAAAAAGAGTAATATTTGTAATTTTTTTAATGAAGAGTGCTTTAAGGGTTCTTTAAAAAAACATTTTTTGTATTAGCAAGTAGTTCTCTACCATTAATTTTACAAAAGAATATTGTTTTATAATTTTTTATCATTTTTTTCTAATTAAAACGTACACAAAAAGTCTAATTATTGAATATGTTTTGCATATTATATTCTTAAAAAAAGATGTCTTGTCAAATTACTAAAAACGTATTATTTTTTTGTTAAAATTAATGTTTTTAATTGAGTGACCTAAATAACTTATTGACGCTTATAATCAAATAAAGCGATTTTTGCCTCTCAAACTATAATTCAGTTTAAATTAGATTGTTGTTTGTACATCGTTATACAAAATGAGGAATGTTTTGAGATAGGTAGGTTATTGTATTTTAGTAGTTTTTTTACAATTCTTTTAACAAAATAAAAAAATTAAACGTTCAAAACTAATAGTTATCAAAGTAAATGAAACAGATTTGAAATCTTTAAACTATCTTGTTGCTAGTTTTTTTTGCGAATTTTTGCGATTTTAGAGTAATTTTAAACTTTTGACAGAAAAAATTAGAGATTTGCTTAAAGTAGACACGGAAAATTTGACTTATGCTGCACTACTATCTTTCTACGCATCTTTCTTCCTCTCTTGCACTGCCTCAATGATGGTGAAAAAAGCCACTACATCTCAATCGTCTTCTAAAGCAGTAAGCAAATCATGCAAATGTTCTAGTGGTACTAGAAGATTTTTTACATCTGATAAGACGTTGGTTTTGTATTTAGATTACAAATTAACACAGCTTCTTACTGCTTGTTAAAAAAAATAGGGCTAATTAGAAAAAAAATGTAAAAAAAATATAAGAAACGAAGAAGATAAACATAAAGTTGCTTCGCAGAAAATGAAAATTCAAAAAGAGTTCAAAAGACAACTAGGACTCAATGTTGATTAACAAAACAAGGGTTAGAAAACACAAATGATGACAACACAGCTAGGCAATTTTTTAAGCATTTTGCTGTAAGTGCTTCGATTGGATTAGATGAAATTCTCATTAGGAAGTTTGGAGTTATTCCGCAAGCTTTTTTTTTCTAGATATAAGCTTAATATAACCAAAGTTAAAAACTTTGTTACGGAAACTAAAAACTTGTATCTTTGTTTGTATTTCTGGTACAAAATGACTTTAACTGTGTACAAAATAATACAGCACAGTTCTGTAATTATCCAGCACCACTCAGTTGAGTGAGAAGACTCAAGAAACGAGAAACAAGAAACACTGAAGACTTAGAGAACATCTCTTGCAAATCATCTCTAGTCAATACAAACATCGATTTACTAACAATGCTTTTAGTTTTGTTAGACTCTGTTATAAACAGTTTTCAAAAACAAGCTCAAATACATTCAGAACTATTGACTTCTAAAGTAGATAGTTTATTAACAGCTAGTGCTAGTTTCAGTGCTTCCAGTGACCAGTTTTGAGTTTTTCAGCTTCGAATTCATTAGATGAAGAAGCCACATCCGACAGTAATTAAAGCTTAATTTGGCTTTAGAACTGATTTTAAGTTATTCATGTATTGTTTTAGTATTATAGGTATATTAGAACAAATGTTAAGTTATATATGTTTTGTTTTAGTATTATTTTTAATTTGACGTTTCCATAAAGTGCATTTAAAAAATGTGATGTGACAATTATTTATTTGCTGCAATATTTAGCTTTTAAGGTATAACAAAAAACTTATATGTAAGTGCAGCACCATGGCCATGTTATTTTTACCAGAAAACGGTGGGACCATTATGTGGCCCCTCTGCTTTTCGGCGAACAGCTACGTGTAGATCGTAAGGTTAAATATTTGGGGGTTATTTTAGACTCCCGTTTGACCTGGAGATCACACGTAGGAGAAAAGATGCGAACAGCTACGAGCACGCTCTGGGCGTGCAGAAGAGCTGTTGGCAGAACCTGGGGTCTTACACCCCGCGTTATGCTTTGGCTCTACAACTATGTTGTCAGACCAATGATCACGTACGGCTCCCTTGTCTGGTGGACCATATCGTGTGCGTCCTGGGCCAAAAAGAGTTTGGCACGGGGCCAGCGTTTGGCCTGCTTGACAATTACAGGGGCCTTCCGAACTACACCGACCGCAGCCATAGAGCTCATTGTGGGGATTCAGCCACTTCATCTTGTTGTGGAAGAGTCTGCTGCAGTGGGTTTCCTACGGCTTCGCGGTACAAATCGGTGGAAAACAGCAACCGGGAAGGGTCATCGGACAATATCCACTAGGATGTTGAATTTGGACCCCATTTTTGAAATGGGGGACGACAGTATGACCCCCAGGATTGCTACAAAACACAAGTATCTTGTGAACATTCCACCATGTGACAACTGGTGTGAAAAATCGAGCAGCTTCAGAACGGGGGACTGGCTAGTCTGCTATACTGACGGGTCGGTTCACCCCAATGGGGCGGGCTCAGGGATATCCATATGTGGGCTCGGTGTTGAAATTTCAATACCTTTGGGCAAACATGTTGACGTTTTCCAAGCGGAAATCTTCGCTTTGCTTGCTTGTGTGACTGAGTGCGTGCAGAGGGCTTTGTCAAATAGGCGAATCTGCATTTGCACCGACAGTCAGGCTTTGCTGCAGGCCTTGCAATCGTGCAGGTACTCATCGAGGCTTGTCTGGGAATGTCACAACAGATTACAGGAACTGGCGGAGTGCAACAAAAGGTTGTACTTTGTTGGGTACCGGGACACTGTGGTCTAAAGGGTAACGAGAAGGCTAACGTTCTGGCTCGAGAGGGTTCACAAATGGACTTTATCGGGGCGGAACCGGCTCTTGGCGTTACCAAAAGACGACAGAAAGACACACTTCATAAGTGGATGGAATTTCGCCATCTCTCTGAATGGCAGTTTCAAGAAGGCATGCGGCAGTCGAGGCTTTTTATTAAAGGACCGGACAAGGCACGCAGTGAAAACCTGATGCGTCTCAACCGTAGAGACCTTCAGTTAGCGGTAGGCATGTACACAGGACATTGTCTATTAAAAAGACACCTGCACGTCATCGGACTCAGCGAGAACGAGATTTGCAGAGGTTGTGCTGAAGATGAGGAAACTCCTCTTCATATTCTCTGCTACTGTCCTGCTTTTGCAAGCATCAGAGACATTACACCTGGGCTCCCGATATCTGAAGCCCAGTGCTATCGAGAAGGCTCCTGCAGACAAGGTACTGAGCTTCATCAGAGGCACAGGGCTACTGCAGTAGTGCTATTTCGAGAGGTTGCATACAATGGGCGTAGGCCTCGGTGTGCGGCTCGCGCTGCGGGCCCCTCTTGTTCAAAAAAAAAAAAAAAGTGCAGCACGGTTAGAAAGTTTTTTTCACTTATTGTTGTCTAATAAATTTATAAAAAATGTGCGACTTTTTAACTAATTACGCAATAGTTATTTTTATTACAAGGCCAGAAACTGTCGTTTTGCAAGTATAAGCACGGATTGTGGACTGAGGCGAAGCCGAGGCCCACAAGTGCGAATACTCGCGAAGAACTTTCTGGCCGTGTCATAAACAACGTTTTTTAGGCCGATAAGTTCCCTAAATTATAAACAAAATTTTATTGTAGAAATTTTTGGAGCTAGAGTTTTTCTGAGGTTGGTAGCATTATCATGATAACTAAATTTTAAGTTTAAAATTTCATTGACAATAAACAATTATAAATTCTGTCAAATCGTGCTTATGTGCTAAAATAAATAGAACTTCTTACAATAATTCAGAAAATGAAAAACGATAATAACCGAAAACATATAAAAAACGCAGCCAGAAAGGCAATTGAAAATTTGCTACCTGAAAAATCATATAACAGGTATTGGAATGAATTATGTTTGTATATTATATATTACTTTCAATGTCTAGACAGTGCAAAGTAGTGAAAAACGCAAACGATCACTTTCCGAACGATGTATTCGTCTAGAAATTAAGTGTTTCTGGACGGAGGTCTAAAAATAACTATTTGTTATTTTTTTAGTATAAGAGGTCTGTTTTTAATGCAGAAAACATAGATTATTTTGTATCCTATTAGTTAATATTATGCAAAATTGCAAAAATTATGTGACCAAAAAACACTTTGTTTAATAAAGTATACTAAAAAAAATATTTTTTTTTGCTGTAACCTTTCAAAAAACGATTTCTAACATTTATAGAATCAATTCGTCGTCAACATGCAATTTCCTAATATAAACATAGAATATAATTTTTTCCACTTAGATATGTTATTTTGCCCATTGTGCGGCGCAGCGGTTTATTTGTAGAGACCTAACAAACTAGCTTACATTGAAAGTGAGAGTGGCCGTATTTTAAAGACAGTTTTAAGACAGTACGTCTTATCTTAGTAATATCATTTTAAAACAGTAATCTTGTACTTTGGGTTGTTGCTTATTAAAAAAGAAGAGTCGTTTAAAAGCCCCTTAAAAACGAAATGTAAAAATTTCAATCGTTTGCTCTTAAATTTCAATTCAGCAATCAATCAATTAAAATTTTTCGACCGAGTAATTGTCCAATGGAAAACCCTGTAAGAGCTTTGACCCCAATCCTGCGAAGTGGTGCGTTAGCATCGGAACAGTATCCGGCCGGCTCTTTTCCCTGTAAAAACTCTCTTATTGAGCTCGTTTGATTGATCTCGTTCTTTTTGGTTCGTTATTCAAAAGAGCGATGACTTGACCTCTGAATTGTTCCTAACAAATGTATTAAAGTCAGTCAGCGTCGTGATAAGTTTAGTTTAGTTTCAGTTCAACGATCGACTATTTTCCATGCAAATATTGACTTGGTTCAAGTTTAATGAGTTGCTCGGAGTGGAAATGCGGCGTAAGATAAGACTGTTTTCTTTTAGAGTACGACACGCCATAACTGGGGTGTTTCAGGAGGAAGGCAATTTGTTGAATTAGAAGATCCCAAAAGGTTTTACTGTTTTTCACGAGCGATTTTATTAGAGAGGCAATGCGGAAGACGGGCCAATTTAATTCGATCCTTTCGGACCTGAACAGATGCAGAAAAACGACTTTAACGCATTATTCACTAAACTTTTGACTGACACGACAAGTTTTACGGAAAAACGAGACCCTTACTAGGTTGGTTTTTTAGGACCCGGAGGGGCTGTTGGAATAATGAGCTGATACGCCGCGTTATTTAATTGACAAATTTGCTCAGAGGTTTTTTGTAAAACTAAACTATTTATTTAACTACATAAAGCTTAACACTTTCAAACTATCCAGCACCGATTTACCCAACTCTGCAAGCTTTATATGTTTAGCTAAGCCGGCTTAATGGCAGTATGGCTTTCTATCAGTAAACCAGTTTTGTCCCTAAAACACCAAAACTTTTAATTTAAAATAATTCCCAACAAAGAACCTCCCAAAAACATTATCTCTTTTCCAAACCACTGCATTTAGAAAATAATCAATTTCAGAGTATCATCCTTCCGTTAGATGCAAATATGAAATGATAAGACAATTCAATTAGCAAATGACAGCAGCATCTACACACAGTCGAGTTGGTAAATTTACAAACGAATTTGTGTTGCAAGTTTCGAGATAGTTTCAAACATGAGTGGCGCATTCCCAACAAGAATGCCACACAAAAGCATCAATTATTACAATTCGAAACTTTGACAAAGCTTCCTAAAAAGAATCAAATACAAAAAAAATGAAAATTTAACAATTTACTTATTGGAGCACGTGTTTGTCAACTCGTTAAAACTTAATCTTGACTGGCTTTTTGCGGATTAGCTTTCATAATTCAATTGGGACGTTTGGAATTTTATAGCGGCGCCATGTGCGAGGTTACAAACGACGAGGTCAGGGGTTATTGTGCATTGAATTGACAAGGGGGCAAAAGGAGCGACAGGATTCGGACGTCAATCAGGATAAAGGCTCGATCGTCAACAGCCGAAATAAATGTCAATGCAGAGAGGTGTCAAGGGGAATTAATATTTAGTGGGGCACATTAATTAGGAGTGGTTTTAACCCTTGTAGATTAAACAATAACAGTATTTAAATTTAAATCAAAAAGAAAAAATATAAGAAAATTAAAAAATTAACTTCAAATATCTACAGCAGAGAGAGATGTAATAAAAATATTTCAACTGTAACATTATGTTTAAAGATTAGAAACAATTTGTATAAACCTCTGTAGACGTTCTATAGACGAATGTTTAATACGACTGTATAGAGAACGTTGGTCATGTCTACTTAACAAAATAGTTTTTAAGTAAACCGTTGTCTGCGTTGACTGACAGTTATATCAAGTCGGTCCATTCAGTTTAAGCGCAACTAAAAATTTTGCATTACAAAAAACTGATAGCTAAATGCATCTTCTAAAATTTTAAATATGGAACCTTTAATAATAGTTAAAATAAATTACAGCTATAACTACAACATTTTCAACTACATTCAAACCACACCACTCTGTTTCTTTCTCTAATTGGTTACTTTTCTTTTCATTAGTTAAACAGTTAAATTAAATTTGCAATAATAATATGTTTCTAACCGAAAAACTAGTTTGGTAACAGCAGTAACACGAAACATGTAAACAAGTTTAAAACCAAATTTTTTTCCTACTATTTCAATAGACAGTAGACAACAAACAGTACACTATTTCGTAAAAAAAATAAAAGTATAATAAAAATTGCAGGATTGCAGGAAGATAATGTTATAAAATGTTATCAACAGTGATGACATAATTGCTTGAAAGCGAGAACTGTAGAAATTTTTCGTCACTATGTTTTAGTATACTAAAAAAAATGGCTGTAGATATACTAAAAACCGTCTTTAAATAATATAAAACAAAAAAAGTACAAAAATAAGGCAGTTTGATTTAGCGAGAAACATTGGTCATTACGAGAAATCTTGAGAAGAGTAAGATTTAGAGTTTAACTACTAAAAATCTGAAAAAAAAATGAAAGAACAGCTTTGTCAATTGGGAAAGAACATACTTAGAGAAAATACTAGAGAAACTAAAAAAAATGTTACAAGAGTTTAAAAATTTTAAACCAACATTTAAAAAAAAAGAATTTGGAAATCAATTTTTAATAGAAACAAAACAAAATTTTTTAGAATATTAAAAGAATGTTATGAAACAACAAAATATATAAAAACCTAAATAACAATGTTTGAGAAAAAAGTCCAAAAAATTTTAGAAGAGTTTGAAAAAATGGCGTTTGCAAAAATAAACTTTATAACACAAATTTTTATGGTAAAAAGAACAAAAAATTTTGCAAAAAATTGGAGAACTTAGACTAGAAGAAAAAAAAGAAGCAATAAAAATCCTAAAAAAACAAAAAAGGTGTTTAAGCAAGTTTAAAAATCGTCGAAACGAAGAAAAAAAAATTAAAAAAGACTTTAGAAGAACAAAAACGATTTTGAAATAGTTTAAAAAATAACGACTAAACAAACGATAATTTTAGAGAAACAAAAGACGTTTTTAAAAGAAGTTTGAAATCAGCTATTAAAAGAAAAATATTAGAAAATACAAATGAACATAAACAGTTTTTCCCACCCTCCCACAAAGTTTCAAATTTCAAAAAAATTCTAAAAGTAAATAATTTAAAGTTTCTAGTAGAAAAAGGATAATTAGAAGAGAAAAAAACTGTTTTTTATTTCACAATCAACTATTTGCGCCTGTGCTTAAAATCCATTATTTCTTAACAACTTTTTAAATATCTTAATGGGAGTGGTTGTGCTGTAATAAAACTTTAAAGCTTTTCTTGTAGCGACCTGAAACTATCAAAGTAAAAATAATATCTCGTGATTTACGTTTTAAAACGTAAAAATTCTTAATGTAACCACAAAGTGCGCATCTCGTCCGTGTAATAGATAGCGACCTTTGCATTTTTCTCCAATCCGAGCATAACAAAGTGGTTTTTAATCTTTTTTATAGCCCTCAAAAAGCAGGATATGAATAACATTATTTATGTGGAGAAGATTCCGTGGCATTGTTTGCATCCCTTAAACCTTCCAGAGGGGATTTAGGTGTCTTATTGATCCTTGCATTGTTGCATCTGAGAAAAATTTGACATTTTCCAATCCCCAATACAAGATTGAAATTGAAGTAACATAAATACAGAGAGGCTTTGACAACTGTCAGTCTGAGAATTTGCGTGTTGTTACAAACTAATTTTCCGGAAAGCGGCAAATTGGATTATAGTTTGTACATGCACTGGAGGGTTTAAACAACAAACTTGTTAATATTTATAGTAATTCGGCAAACAGCTAATCTCGCCGATTCCCGGAGATTAATCTCGAACAAAGCCAAAAGCCCTACAATTGCAATGATTGATGGCCTCACTTCCAAAACGCGCTTTTTCTCTTATTAGTACTTCGCACGTGTGCAATTCCCGAGACACCGAGTCGCCTCCGAAAACATCATTGTAAGCCTTCATAAATAATTCAGATTTATGGGAAATCTACGGAAGAAGGTTGAGTGTTGCTGCACCGACACTTAGAAATCTATAAATCGAATGGACAAGACGTACAACTATCAGCTTCCTCATAAAAACTGAGTTACGGGCAATTGAACCGAGTGGAACTAATCGATCGAAGATTTCTTTTGAATCTTGATGGGGCGAGAAACTGCTAGTGATGGGAAAGCGACGGCGACGCTTTGAGCAACTTTCAAGGCCTACGATTACAGCTTTCATGCTAAGTATGGATGCGTGGGGAATCTAATTAACACAGTTAACACAGAATTTATATACACAGGAAACTAAAAGTGAATTTATTATACTGTGTGAATACTATGAATACCAAAGTCAAAACTTATTTGATGAAATATTCAAACTTAAATATTAATAATAATAATCTTAAAATTAAACAGAGGATATTATATTATTATTTCAGGAAATTTTTACTAATACATAAAGTAGATATTGTAAAAATTATAAATTATGTTTGCCTTGGCAAGACCTGGGAAAGCAATTATAGAAATCAAGAAAACGTTGTCTTATAAATCTCTAGGGTTTTGCCAAGACTAAAGCCTATATTCTACTATATACACAACAATAATTTAACAAATGAATAACTCGATAATCAGACAGTAGTAACTACATAATTGCTGTCACTTTAATAATGTTTTCATAATGCTTCTAAGAATATCGCTCATTTTAATCGCTGTCGTGTTCCACACTGATTAACTACCCGGTCAGTGTCTTCTTTCTTATATAACCATACGTTCTTGTCGCGATCTTCTTATAGTATTTTCTCAAATTATATACAAGAAATTCTCTTTCTCTTATTATTATTTTGAAATGTTTGTATCAGTGTTAATCCTACAATCGTAGTCTCACTAATTCACTGTGAATGTTTTTATTATTTATATAAAATAAATTAAAAAAATTAAATTTGTTTCTAAACTGATTTAAGCTTATTTCTATCACTGGATATTTATAAATTTATTTTCAAAACAATTTTTTAATATTTGCAATAAAGTAAACCAGGACACACACTTGTTACTTTTGAGCGTCGGCTGGCTGTAAAGATTTCTCGTCAGGTCTCCGAATTTAAAAGGAAAGCTTGTCTGTTTGATGTCCTAAAGTTGTCTTTGCCATTCTTTCATTTATTCACCCGAATTTCTTTCAAGATGAAAAGTTTTTGTTGAGTGAAAAAAAAAATGACAGCCGTTTAGACGTTATTAACAAATTTTTTACCAGAAATTTCATACAAGATTTGTTAAAAAACTTTCATAATTTTAACCTCGCTACTGTATTTATCTCGGTAATAAATTAAAAAGCGAGTTTGTAGTAGGTACATTTGATATTTTTAGTTTGTAGAGAAATAAATCATCAAACATTAATTTATTTTTTATAGTGGACGAGTAATAAACTGCCACAAATTTATCCCAATATAAATACTCCCCCGATTACCATAAAATATGTGTTATTTGAACCAAAATCGATAGTTTTAGAAAACTACGAAAGCAAAAGTTAAATATGATGTCTTTGTTTAATAAAAAAATATATAAATTTGTGCGAAATGTTTGTTTTGAATACTTATCTAAAATAAAGTTATTTACTTATTTTATTTTGGAACCATAATCTACTTTATACGCCCGCAAATCAGGGCGTAATCTTTATCTTTATCTTTATTGCACTAAATTGCTATAGGCAACAATAAGAAATGAATTTTACTCGTCTATCTGTCAAATTTCCGTCTTCAATTTTCTAAACGTCACTTTTTACATTAAATAACAATTATTATAGAAAATCATCATTTGTTTTAAAAACTGTTAAACACTACAAACGCACGAAGCGTGACACAATTTTTTCTTAAATTTTAGGCTTTCGCTGTTCTAACATTTTTCTAGATTACACGTTTTTACATACGTTGTTATCAGTTTTTATTTTAAAAAATTGCAAAACAGAAAATAACAACTAACTGTATTCTGACAATGACAAGATAGTCAACTAGTTAAGCTGGATTTTTTAAACAGTTAAAGACAGTTTAAAAAAAAACTTTGATCTTGGTCTTTAAACATTTTCTTGTGCCATAATTTTTTTAATTACGTTCTTAATATATAAATAATTATTATGTGTTAGGATCAAACGTCAATCAATATCAAAGCGTTACTTTTTGATATCAAAAAAATAGTTGCTAATAGCAAAATCTTTCAGTTATTTACCTAATCCTAGTTGTAACACTAGTTTGATCCTTCTTCATGTAGTTTGTTCTTTTTCCAATATTTTACTTTTTTATCAAATTTCTATTAATTTGTAAAAGCTTCGCTTTAAATTTTTTTTTTGGACGTTTCTCTTCAAAGTCTTTCGAAAACTGTCAATTTTTTTCGAGAATAATTTCTTATGCTTGTTTTTTGCGTCTTTTTATTTTATTAACTTTCTTTGTCTTTTTCTAGTCGTACATCATGTTTTTTACTTATCGTTAATTATTATTATCAATTATAGTTTGTCAAGCTCTTTTATAATCTTTTTTTGTTTCTCTATAATTTTTCTTTGCTTGTCTTTTATTTCAATTATGGTTTTTCTTAGTTTTAAATCTTTTTCAAAAACATTTCTTGTTTCTCTATATATTTTTTAATTTTTTTTAAAAGTATTTTTGTTTTAAAGCCGTTTTTAACAGAGATATAACAAATTCTAAAAATTTGTTTATTTACACTCCATTTTTTATTTATATGCTGTTGTCTGTCTTTTTTCAACACATTGTTCTATATGTTGCTATCTAATATAGATAAGTTATAATATCACAAAAACTTCGAGTGTTTCCAAAAAAAATTTTGGTGTTTTTATTTTATAAGCTATTTTTGTTTTGTTTAGTAGTTTATGTTTTTTATTTAACGTTAATTATTATTATTAATTATCGTTTATCAACCTTTTTTAGAATCTTTTTTGTTCTCTTCGAATTTTTTTTTCTGTTCATCTCGTCGTTATCAAACTCTTCTAGAAAATGTTTTTGTTTCTTTATAATTTTTTTTTTATTTTGTAAACTACATATTTTAATTTTGAAGCCGTTTTCAACCCCAGTGTAACAAATTTAGAAAAAAATTATGTTTTTCTACAGATTTTTTTTTCTCTCAAACGTCATTTTCACCTATAACTAAATAAATAACATTTTTTGAGTCATAATTAATTTATTTGTTTTACAACTCTAGAGATAGTTCTATAATATTCATTATTCCGTGATATAAAAAATGATTGTATTTTTTTTTTGTTGGGTTGGTGACAAATTCAATTTTTTTTTGTTAGTACTACATACCAAATGTCATAAAAAAATTTAAATTTGACAAGCTTGTCAAAAACTTGGCTACATTGCCTCGCAGCTACGCTTTGGAATGGTAGAAGCAGAAGAAGAAGCTTGTCAAAAAGTCTTTATTATTACATTATTGTATTATATTGTACCTAACCTAAAAATGTGACAAGACTTAAATATGATGCGGCTACTACTCAGGCGTACCACCCTATTTTTGTTTCAATCAATTTGTAGTATCACGGTATTTGTTTATTGGGGTACTTTCCTAAAAAATATCTGTATGTTAAAGACTGTTTTCTGTTATAATATTACAAAAACTTGAGTTTCTTCTATAATTTTTTTCGAAGTCATCTCAAAAACATCATTATTAGTTAGACGTTTTTGAAAATTTTTTTCGAAAATGAATGGAAATTTGTGTGATATTTAGGAAGAAAGTCATATGACATATAATTAAATTTGTGTTATTAATTAATTATTTATTTACTGAAGTGACTCTAGAAGCACTGTCAAAGATATTGTTAACAATGCTGGCATTAATTCACAACCCACTATGCCTTAATTAATTTATATTTTTGATAAGACTTTGTGTCTAATTATTATAATTCTTAATTAATAAACTTGATTAACACTAAAAAGATATATAAAATTAAGTACATATTTAGTTTTTCTCTAATTTGAAAGTACTTTATATTAATCCTATTTGTTTAGTTTTTTTTTTTTTGGTTTTTGTAAATTCTGGTTAGATTTAGGTCGGTTTGAGTCTATTAACTCCCTTTTCAATCGATTGTGTTTGGTTTAGCAAATAAAACTTGTTCCTGCTCTAAATAACCGCTACAATATGCCGGTCCGAATCTGTTTTTCTTATTCCGACCACAGTTGATTACTTAGTGCTCCTCATTCTGTCCCTCGTCATGAAATAAATTTGATTTGAATTCGCGGTTAAAGCTCTGTTTCCAGCGACGGTGACAAATGATTGTCCTTTTCATCCTCATCGTGGCTGAAGTATGAGTGCGGCACTTAGCTGAAATAAGACTCCACCCAAGTCTGTTCCTTCCTTGCGAAAAACTAAATAAATCAATCATCGGTTTATTCATGTTTTTTCCTTGTTGTTTAGATAGCAGTACGTGCTGCGAAACCTCTGCTAAACCTTATATTACGTGTCTTCTTCGATCCACTAAAAAAGAAATAGCTTTACGGACTGCGATCCCCAAAGACCACTAGATATTTCTTACATGGCCGATTCACGATGGAAATAAAACTATCATGGCATGGTTTTTCGATTTTTTCTTTACGAATTTATTTAATAAAATTGGGGAAAAAATACGGCTTGGTGTGATTGCGAGAGATGCTATTAGGGTGGCTGGAGGGGTATAAATCACAGTCTGCGTGCTATCTTGCATTTAGAACTAGATCGAATCAACTTGATTTGATTTGTAGATAGGTTTTCATTTAACGTCAGTCATTAATTTGATGATGGGGGGAATGGAATAACACGGAAATTATTGTTTCACTGTCGATGGGAAAAAGCGAATTTGATATGGACGGGTTCGATTAGTTACCTGACAACTGTCATTAATTGATAAGGGGGAAAACAAAAAAATGCGTTTGATGCCACTAAAGCTCTATTAATATTTTAATACTCTGTCAGTACGGAAAACACAAAAGAAACAAAAATACTCCTAATAAATAAAATTTGAAAAATTGAATTCATTCAAACAAAAATGTGTTTTCCAACTTGTTCGCACAAAAGTTTTTACAATTCTGTTCTTATAAACTAACACTAAATCAACGTCTGAAATAGTTTCCATCCGGAACATAAAATTTTGTTTAACTTTTTGGAAGCAATTGTCTCTCGAATGGATTTACCACGTCAACAACTTATTTTACAAGAATTTCTTGGACATTATCCAAAAACTGATGCACAAAACAGCTCTCTAAATTGGTGCTGACATTGTTTTTTACCTCTTTTTAATAAAACGAAACAATAAATAAAAATTTAGACGGAAAAAATAATCTTATTTGTTGATAAAATGGTGGATGCGCCGGGTCAAATTGTAAACGATTCAATTGAGAAAAAACATTTCAGATAAATTCTAATTTATTTGCAAAAACAAATAAATATTTAACTTTTTAAACTGTTTTTTTGTAAAAAATGTGTTTTATAACGCAAGTTTGGTAACGTAATAAATAAAACAAATAAAAAAAGTAACATTAAATAACCGCTTAGAAAGTAATTCTGCTAGCAACAAAAATTGGAAACTTGCATAAACTTTCCAAAACTTAAAATCCAAAACAGGAATCTACAAAAGCACATGTTTGGTATGCAATTCTGGTAATATTTTTGAATTCTCCACTTATTGTGTCCAGCTCTGTTTAGAGCAGCAAAATAGAAGTAAAACCTATTTCAGCGCTTATATTATTATATTTTGATTTCTGATTTCTGATCATTTTTTAAATTTTTACAACATACAAATTTTAATTTTTTTTGAGTGCATTCCAAAAACGTTATATTAATTAGCTCGAGCAGCTAAACGCGAAAATACTCTTGAAAAAAGAGTGAAATTTTTGTGATATTATAACTGACAGTTTTTGTTTTTAAAAGCGTTGGTACTAATTAGACTAAGCAAAACGTAAAGGCTAATTAAGCGTTTTTAATGTGCGCAAAAAATTTTTTTGAAAATAAATCCTAAAGTTTGTGTAGTATTCATCAAAAAAGGTGCATGACAAATAATTAAATTTGTTTTAAAATATGTATTTCGATACAATTTCGTGTTTAATTATTGTAATCTAGTGTTAATATATTTCTTTGGGCACTGAAAGAAATATGAAATTGTTTATTTAAACTTAGCAAACTTATTTTTTTTTCTAATTAAAATAATCTTTTAATTAAATATTACTTAAAAATATTTTCAAAAAAATTCAAATTTATATAGAGTCAAGTTGTAATACTCATCTTTTATTGGTTCTAATATTACGAGATTCTTTATACTCGTCATTTTAAATGCGTATTTGTATTGTCGTCTATTGCGTCACGACCTAACGCCAATAGAGATTGTGCAGTAGGTATTTGTCAAGCATAGTTGACGGGTTAAAGTCATGTTTATCAAAATTGTAATTACAAAAATTCGCACTCAACAAAACACAAATCTGAAATCTAGGCTTTTAGAACAATAAAACAATTATTGTAGTAACTTTTTAGTGTGTGTAACAGTTTTAGTGCGAATTTTACAGTTCTAAGTTTTTCCAACCTGACCAAAATGTATGCGTCCGTTAGTATTACTGCGTTATTCCTTATGCAAATTCAGTGTTTTTTACTTTTTTAAATCATCTAAAATATGTAAATTAAAAATAATTAAAAAATAATAATTCACAAATAAACAATATTATGATAAAAAATTAAAAATAAATTTACATAAGCAACCAACAATACAGAGTTAATTCTCTTTGTATGGTACCCAACAGTTTCAGTAATAACTGTCACGCTATTACTGACAAAGCTTAGCTTAGCTACATAGTTGGAAACGTTTAATTAAAGTAAGCTTAAAATAGATTTTTTTTATACAAATCACAATAATATCAGAGTAGACTACATGTATTTGCTGTTATATTGTTTTTAACAAAAAATATTTAAAAAAAAGTAATAAAAGCAGTTTTTTAAAAATACATTTCAATTACATGTAGTGTAAAATCAGACTTTAAGTACCATTTTTTAGAGTGTTAATAATGTTAGAGCATAGCTCCCTAAAAAACCTAAGAATTAGAATAACCATCCAGAAAAAAGGTTTTTCTGGAACAGCTACTTTCTGCCCATGTTTTTTCTTATTTTTATTTTTTTAAATTTTCTGTAATTATAACCTTGTTTTTGTTTGTTCTTGCAAATTTTTAAAACACTTTTTTTTACTTAATTTCAACCTTATCTCCCGATTAATTAGTATTTTTTTAGCATTTTTAATTTATTTTTTATTTACTATTTTTACAAACTGTTTTTCTAATTTTACCAGTGATTTTTTTTAGTTGATTGATTGTTTCTATTTTTGTTAATTATACATCAGTGTTTGGGCATCTCTAATTTTTTTTTATTTTATTTTTTAGAGCAAAATTTTAACCTAATATACAGCACTACAAATCATAAAAATTTGCAAAAAAATTGTCTTATCTAGAGTGATAGCAAAATTAATCTTCAAATTTAGATTTAAAAACATTTTTTTTAATAGTTTAAATACAGTTTCACCTATTCTTATAAAATATAAACAAAGCTAAAAGTTTTTTCCGACAATAGCAAAATATTGCTAAATCATCTCAGTTTCCGGTTGAATACTTTCGTCGCAAAATTTCGGTGATTATTTATTTTTTAGCGTTACTCACTACAATTTTTATTACAAAAATAAATGTGCTTATAGATTCTTAATAAAAAAGTAGAAACGCAAAATTTTGCTAAAACGTACCGTTTTTGAAGTATTTACATTTAAAATATAAAAATCAAATAAAAAGCCTAACTTTGACGTTCTCTAGCTCCTAAACGGTGCGACTTGATATAGAGAGAAGTAAGTTATGTTGAATCGCTTTATTTTGGTCTCACAAACCTGCAGTTATTCTGTGTTACATTTGTTTGTTATCTGTTTTATAATAACTAATTTTTAAGTTATAGTTATATCAGTTAAAAGCCGGTTTCACAATCGACTTAAAAGCTCTTTTAATTTATGACCTTTAAACTGTAACTGTCTATGATTTTTCGATGCATATTGTCATAATGACAGTTACAGTATAAGCGTCATTAAAATTAAAAGAGTTTTTAAGTTGATTATAAAATCGACCCTAAAAAAATTATTTTTGCAAATTTTTGTTATTTGTAATGCTGTATTTCTAGTTAAAATATTGCTCTATACTTTTGAATTACCTGATATAATGAATTATATTGTTTTATTTTCTGTTTTATTCTGTTTCTATTATATTCTGATTTTCTTTCTCATGTTTTATTTTTTCTAATATTTTTATTTTATTTATTTGCTAGTTTTTAACTGTTAAAAAATTAAAAAACTGTCAAACTAAAAATAGAAACAATTAACAATTAAAAAAATGGTAACAATTATCAACTATCATCTTTTGTAGAATCAGTATATGTTTCCAAAATTCTGTCATATACTAAGACCACAAATCCGCTAAAGCTTTACAAAACATGAAGTTGACTTATTGAAATTCCGGAATTTGTTTCACAATCTAAAATTTTTTTTCTCGCTCTAACACATTTATTACTATTTTTGGTTGTTTTAAATTAATCCACAACTGCTTTTAAAACTTGATATTGGTTCGCCATAAAGTAGTTGCCAATTTCATTTTGACTGTCAATATTTAGCACAATGTTTTATTTTTCAGTTGCAAATAGCAGATTAGATTAAAATACTCATCAATAATTTAAAGTAAAAAAATTTTGGGGGAAATTGGATAAAACATCTTAAGCAAGTTTATTCAACTTAATTTTATGGTAACGATTTGAATGTGAATTCTATTAACTTGATGAAAAATAATGATAGATTATGTAGAACTATAAATACAGTACTTTATAAAACTGTTAAGTTAAGCTTAACTGGCTATCTGATATTATTAATTTATTTATATTTATTAAATATACATAAGCATGTATCAAATCTATGAATGAAGTAAAAGAAACTTTATGTGATATAAAGTCATGATCTTAATATAAAATCGCTTCATTTAAGCGTTCATTAAAGGCTTATTAAACTACTTTAACTATACCTAATTAGTTACTTATCTGAAATTAAAAATTGTTGATGCAACCCTGATTTTTTTTATATTAAAAAAGCTTAAATTTTCGGTATTCCTGCTATAAAAATCTCCCGAATTAAAACATAAAAAATTCTCGTATAGCATATTTCAGCTTTGCCATAACGGCCCTAATAAAACTAGCTCTGCGTCGTAGGGATCAGCATTTATAATAGCCAGCTCGTGCATCATCCACACTAAATACCATAATTAACTACGTGCAGCAAAGTTGGCAACGTTTCTGGCTGTTGTGGAACCTCCACCACACCCAGGTTAGGTCAACTTGCCCCATTAATATAAATTATAAGAATTAATAAACCGTTTCTATTTGCCACAAGAGAGTGTCGACATAAATTTGCTCTTCCAGATTTAAAGAGACCACTTTTGGAAAATAATAATAATTTGATGTTGGCCAGATTACTAACCCTTTTAGGTTAATTCGTTCCAAGAACCGGAATAAAAAAACACATTAGCATTGTTTGGGAAATAAGCCGACTTCCGTAAAACATTTTAATCTCTCTGGGTAAGAAAGTAGAGTCATTTCGGTGCGTGAAAGATAATATATCATATCTGTGGACGGAGGAGGGAAAAGGATAAGGAAGACAAACGTAGAATTTCAACGTAGCACAATTTAATGGCGGCGCCTTTTGATTGCTGCAACTTTGGAAGCTCTGAAATCCTTCTCTCTGCTCTGCATTCCATTTACTCCGAAATGTACTCGACAATCAGAACATGAATTATTACACGATTCCAGAAATCGGGAGTTTTTCAACGGAAATCCATTACGGACAATAACAACATCCAATGCGAGATCGAATATTTTTGATGGCTTTTTCAATTAATTTTATTTTGGTTTCTATTATTAAATCCAATTTTGACCTGGATACGAAATGAGGGCTGTTAGAGATCGACAAATGAATTTTGCAGTTTTCACGCTGATTGGATTTTTAGTTAAACTAAATGAAGTGCAAATAACGCAGTAAAAAACACAATTTTAAACACTAGATATTTTTTACTCAAAAATTTAAAAAGTAATAAAATTACAGAGAAATACTAAATAAGAATAAAATATTGTAAAACGTCAGAAAAATTAGAAAAGCAAAAAAAAAATGTTTTTAAAGAGTGAAAAACAAACAAAACAAAAAAATTATAAAAAATTGCTTAAGGAGATAACAAAAATAGCTCAACTACATTAAAAAAAAGTTTTAAATAATTGCAAAAAGTACTAAAAATAAAGTTATAGTCAAAACTTTTAAACAATCGCCTCGTCGTAATATACTAATTATTATTATGTATATACTATAACATTTATATACATAACTTATATTGTATAATTATGGAATATACTATAACATAAGTTGTCTAAAAAAATATTTTAAATTTTATTTAAAATTTGAAAATAAGTTCAAAATTACATAAAAAAGCACAAAATAAAGTCTATTAAGTAAAAAAAATTGAAAACAATAAATAAGTGCTGTAATTAATCTATAAAGTTTTAATATTATTACCTAGTCAATAGATATGATAGATTAGTGCGCTTATATTGTTATACTAAAATATGATGTTTATGTTGACAAAAAATAATTTTTTTAGAAAATATTTTTTTTAATAAAATAGAAAAACTGAAAACCATGATTTTGTTTTTCAATAATATTTTACCACAAACTTTTTTGAATAAAAAAAACATACTAGTAATTTTTTTGCTACAGTACTCTTTAATTTGGTCTTTTTTTAAAACAAAATTTGGATTTGATGCTCTATTTTTAAAATACCGATATTTTAAAATTTGACTGCTGCAACATAGAAAATGTAACAGATATATTATGCAAAGAAACTTTTTAACTATGAGTATAGTTAACAAACATCGTTACGAAAATATATACCTGAATAATAGCTGAGAGATGAATGAATCAGAGAATACTCTTGAGGAAACACAGTTTTAGATTAAAACAAAAACGTTATCAACATCAACTATTGTTAATAATTAGCTAGAGGAAAAACAGGAATATTGTGCTTTATACAACAGCATATGTGGCTCTCTATAACATCTAGCAAAGTTTGTAAGATAAATTAACGATATTCTTTCTAGTTTTCATTGATCAAATAAAACTGTTAAAGGTCTTCTAAACAACGACGCTGTGATTTTAGATTTGCATTTTTTTTTTTTAAATAAGCATTAACCCAAAGTTTACAAGAACACTATTTCACAAGGGTTTTATTACATTTTACAATGATATTACCTAGACCTACTTTCTTAATGCTAATTAAAAAAAAACGGTCTCTCTTACTCTCAATATGAGTTAGTTTGTTGAATCTATTATAAAAACAAACCGCCACGCCCTACGTCTTGTTGAACTCGTACAGCGATTAAACGGCATCCGTGGCAAACACTATAAACTAATTTTTTTTCTTTTATATATTAAAATAATTATAATACATTGTTTATCAATTTCCTTAAAATGTATCTAATTTATAAATACATTGTATTGTAATTGGGTGATTTCAAGTTGAGATAATACCGGTAGTAGCGCAATTTTTAATATTTTTCTATAACAACAAAAAATTACAGACCCAAATTTGCTTATTTTTCTATGGAAATAAAGGTACTACCGGTATTATTTCAACTTGAAATCAGCCCATAAGTCTGTACATTTGTTTCTGATATGAAAGTATACAGCCGAATTTTCGAAATGGTGCCAGTAAGTTTAAATCGTTTAAGTCATAAATTTTTCTTAACAAAGACGGATAATTGACACCAAACCACATTATTTGGAAGCTAAAGAGGGTGTTTTTGTTGGGAGATTTTAGGGTAGGTAGATGAGTTTTATGACCACAAAGGAAGATGTTTACGTCCAACAAGTGTGTTGAACAAAGATAGAGAGTGTATCTCTAAGAGGTACACACCAATATAACGACGCAATAGTTATACTTTTAACAATAATCTTATAATGCGCATGATTGACGTTGGGGTTGCTGGTGTTCAGCGGCGTACTTCCAACCCTTGGTCTTGGTACTTTCTCTTTTCTAACGAAGAGCGTCCGTTTGCACGTGTTAATTAAATTACTATTTTTCTGTTAGTATATTGTTTATTTTGGTAAGTACAAACAATAAACACTACAAACACAAACTTTTACTAAAGAATCAGTCATTTTTTTATATTATTATTAAAAATAAAAATCTAGTCTACAATGAGGAACGTATGTTACGCCACTGGCAAAGAGTTTAAACTCCTCCCTCTAAAATTCGGCGCAAATATTCAATCCCGCCCATTTACAATGTACCTGTACCTGTACCATGTACCTCTTACAAACACACACTCTACAAGCAGTGGCTGCTTAGACCATTTACGCAACCGCTTCGCTGTAATGGACTGCCAATCTCCTAACCTTCCCGTGCGTGAGTTACACGCCAACATGCAAGTGACAGAGATATATATTTTGTTTCTTTCTTTTCAGCACCGCGCGCCGGTGTACGCAGTTGTCAAATTTATTTTGCTTCAAAGTTGGGGATTAAAAAAAAACAAACAGCCAATTTTAAATAGAAACATCATGTAACATTTGCAAAATTTTTAAAGCTGATACAATTTATTTTATTCTGCAGACTTATATATTTTTTTCTTACACTGTATTTAAATTTAAAAACATGATATGGCAACGTTACACAGCAAAAACTTGAAATCGTTCCGGAACAGTAAAGGACCAAGATAAACTTTTGTCCTCTAGATGTTTGCGTGTGTTTCTGAACCGTATTAGCAGTCCATTACAGCGAAGCGGTTGCGTAAATGGTCTAAGAGTGGCTGTTAAGAAAAATGTTTGCATAGTGAAAGCGCATTTATTTTTCCAGCGTACCCAAAAATGTAGTTGATTGATGACAAATAGTTACAAATAAATACAAGGTGTTTATAAATGGTTGTAAGGTCGTAGAAGGCTGTGGAAACAATAAAAATGTTTTGCTTTTTAAATACAATGATTTTTAGCTATTATTATACCTTATCAGTTTCTGTTGCGCTATTTTATTATGCTGTTCGAAATTATTAGAGAACTGTTTGAGAAGCGCTGAAGTATGCCTGAACCTGTCCCTTCAACCGCTCGGTCCTTACCCGAGCAATAAAGTTTTATGGCTTACCGGCACCAATTCGAAAATTCGACTGTAGTCTGTTTGTCTGTACTAGTGTTATTTTAGAAACATTAATTATAATAAATAAACAATCGTTTAGTGAAATTTGACAACACACCAGCTTTTAAAAATATAATATTTAAAACATATTTAAAAATTAATTTTTTTGTGTATGTTTTAATTAAAGAAAACTGCTTTTAAAAAGTATAAAAAATTAAACAATTTTTAAAAAATACTAAAAATGCACCTGCTTAAATAATTAAACAAGCTTTTATTTAATATATAATTATAAGTATAACATTTAACTGTAAGACAACTATCTTCTATAAAAAAATGTCTTTTTATAGAACCCTTAAATAGCTAAAAAATATACTTAAATTAGAAGAAATGTTTATTCATCAAAACTAGTCATACCGATTATATATATGTTTTATATTACTATACCAATTTTTAATTAAGATACCTTATAGGTATAACTAGATCTTTTTAGAGGCGCTACGCGCTTTTCACCTTGTCGAAAACATAACCTACGCTTAGTTTAGACTGACGCTATTAAGCGCCTTGTTATTTAAGCAACAACAAGCAAAAAAGTTACTTTTTAAAAATAATCAATTTTTACAGCTTGGTATGTTAATATTTCTTGACAATTTTTTGTTGCTTAGCTTTTTAGTGTCTCTATTTAGCTGTTCTTCTATCATATAACTTTCTTGTGTTCTTTTTTTTGGTTTTTTTAATTTTCTATTTGTTTTTGTTTAGCCATTTATTGCAATTATTAAAAATCTTATTTTTAACCTACTGAATTATAAAACTTATGTAATAATTCTCTATGCATCAAAAAAAGGTCATCAATTTATGTAGTCATAATATTATTTTTTTATATTATGTCTAACTTAAACATTTTCAGTGATTGATTTTATACTGTCATTTTCAGGTTTCTCATTAAATTTTTATCAACATCAGTTTTTCTTACAATTAGTCCAATAACAATTTGTTTACCTTCCACTCTTTATGTACTACAGAGTCTTTTTACTACTTTTTTTTTTAATTTTAATTTTTATTTTGGCATTCCATAAGCTGTTCTCTTATTTTGCGTATTTATTACGGTCACTTCGCAAGCCATACATTGTTCACTTTAATTAAAATTAATGTGTTTTGTATCTTCTGCTGTTGTTTGTGCTCAAGTTTTTTCTTTATTTTTAATTACATTTTCAATACACATTTTATATTATTTAATCTTTACAATTTCTTTATATATTTTTAATTTTTTTTTGTTATTCTTTTTACACCATAATAAGATATGGTATATTATTAATCTTTTTCCTCTACTTCAAAGTACTGGTACTAGTATATTTCTAATTTCAAAATTCTAAATATCTTTATGTTTATATTTGTTTATTATTTAATTATAATTTTGAAAGTAAACTAATTTAAAAATAATTGTGCCACCAAGCAACAGTCTCCATGAAAACAATTCATTGTTACTTTGTGTTTCAATAAATCTTTTGTTGATAAAAGACGCATTGTTTGATAACCGAAGATATACTCGTACATTCTTGTAAACCAAATTGTGTTAAACAGGTTTTGTTATTAAAAAAATGTGTATTTTACTACCGTTGTAACTTTGCAAATATTATATTTGAGTAGAGTTACCCTATCGTAATTTAGTAAAAGTGCCACAATAATATTGTGTTTGTGGATGAAATTTCGTTCGACCCGAATAAATTTAACGGCGCGGTTATTGTAGGTTACTGTGCAAACTTGTTCAACCTTTCTCCGTGTGGTGTGAATACAAATAAACGCGTGAGGGAGTCGTCAATTCCCTT
Source organism: Tribolium confusum (assembly GCA_029207805.1). Taxonomy (NCBI): domain Eukaryota; kingdom Metazoa; phylum Arthropoda; class Insecta; order Coleoptera; family Tenebrionidae; genus Tribolium; species Tribolium confusum. Next base: position 9,690,865 of record JALGAY010000004.1, read on the forward strand.
CTGGATTCATCTTTCTACTCAAATTGGCTCTGCCCATTCGACTACATGTTGAACAACGATAAGAAAGTTGTTTTTTGTTGTTGTTCAATTTGGATATTGTACGGATTGATTCTTTGTTAGATCGTAAATGAACATGCATTCATCTACAATAAACATCGTCATAAATGTAGACGGGAACTAATTTGTGTCTTCTGTTGCACAATTGTGCTCCAGTTTACAATTGCATGAATCAATCGACAATTGTTCCGACTAACCACACTCTGAAATGGACAATGTACCAAATTCTTGTCGAGAACAATCAATGCTAACAGATTTTTATACTAAAACTGTGACAGTTGTGCCAAATTAAATTTCTATTACGTGTTAAATCTGGTAAAAAAATAAGAATCTTTTTTTTTAATTAAAAAGTACGGATTTTTGAATGTTAATTATTGCAACATTTGTATAAATTCGAGTACTTTAAATTCAAAGAGTTAGTTTTATTACGAATAATTTATTTCTGCTATGTACACTAATACACCAACCATAAATAACTCGATATTCACACTACAATTGCTTTAATAATGTCATCTCGCTGTCGATAATATTGCCCACTTTTCACTAGTTTGTCTCTTTCTTGCTAACTGACTGACTACCTCTTCCTAACTCGCTAATGTCGGCCTTCTTATACCATATGTTTATTATAATTTTTGATCAGAGGCTGTCATGAGAAACAAAAATTCTAAAAACGTAGGGCGTAACTTATTTCACTTGATAATAAAATCATTTTACTGTCACTCACAAAAGGATTTGTTTTTGTTTTTCCAGTACCATTCTTCCGATTGACGCTGCCGGTCTCTCGAAAGGACGTAATAGTGTTTTTGAAATTGGTATAAAAATTTGACTTTGTTATAATTTCTTCTGGAAATTTCTCTCGAAACTCGTCCATCAAAGTCTGGATGAGTAAACCCATTCTCCGTTCGCTAAGTGCCTATTACGAAAATATTATTCTACTAAAAAAATCTTCTGTTCTGCAGTAAACCCCATAATTCGAATCAAATCTAAATTTTACTTTTGACAGTGACAGCAAAATTTCATTAACCAAGCGAATTAATCTAGACGCTGCGTTTTTAGAATTTTTGTTTCTCATGACAGCCCCTGATCAAAAATTATAATAAACATGTGGTATAATTAAACGTTCTTCTAAAATATGCGAAATGTTTCGTGACCTTTATTCACTTAATTAGAAGAGATGACTAATCCTTCTCGATCGGTCCATGAATGGATTTGGTAATGATTTAGGGAAAATATCACGTCTCTATGCGCTTTCAGCACGGTATTTTTCTGTTATTTTTTCAAGCTATTCACTAAATTTTTTTCTTATTTTTTAACAAAATATTTAAGAAAAACAAAGAACAAACATCAAAAGTAATATTAGCAGTAACAGCAACTGTTCTAAGACATTTCTAGAACGTAACTACAAAATTGATAAACTGTAGTGGTGACGGTTATAAAGAAGTCAAAATTACGTCAAGAAATTTACAACTTTACTTTAAAAAAAAAGTTGTTTTCCTCATAAAGTCAACCTAAAAGTAGTGTTAGGTTAGTTACTATGAGTAATTTAAACTGGCGGTCGTAATTTCAAAACTCAAAATTTATTTTCTAGAACTAATATAATTACACAAAAGACTTAATTAACTTAATTAACACAGCAAATGTTAAATCACTTCAGGCTTTTTTGTTATTCCGTCCACTGTTTGCACTTTACTATCTGACTTGTCTGGTTCTCTTTTTTCCGACTGAATTCCTCCCGGTTAGTCTCCCTCTTTATATATTCGTTAGTGCATCTGCTAGAATAATCTAGAAGATAACTATTTTATGACCATGACGTGTCATCCGTTTCTACGAATGATAGATCATTCAAAAAGCTTTAAACCTTCTAGAAGTATGACGTGTCATCCATTCCTATAAATAATGAATTATCCGACGCGCTTTGATTTCTCGCGACACTCTCTCGATGATTCACAGTAACAGTAGCAATTACGTGTTAGCTTCTAAAATTGTTACTTGGGAACAGTAAAGGTCTGAGAACGGCACCTTGAAGTACACCGCTAAAACCTTCTACAAAATCAGATAACTGTTTGCCGATTCAAACACAAAAAAATTTATTAAGAAGGTAAAAAGATATTCAAGATATACCGAAGTATTTTGATTTCAGCAACAGTTTTGGAGATAGAAAGATTTGAGACTTATACCATCTTTTAGAGAAATGTTTAATTTATCATATTCTTGTTGGGTGACCTTCTACTTTAGTCAAAACAAAAGTTATAAGAATTTAAAGTCAGAAATTTACATATTTTTTTCTAGTGCGCTACTATTAAAAAGCAAGGATTACTTGTAAACTATGTATTAGCCGTAGGTCAAAATTTTTTTTTTATACGAAAAAAATTTCAAACTTTTTATACCAGACAAATTCTTAATCTCTTGGCAACATTTTTTTTTTTACAACCTAATGTAGCATTTTACAAATAAAGGCTCTACAGCAATTTGAACGTGTGCTTGTCACGTCACGCAAATCATTTAATACGAGTAAAAGATTTGTAATTGTTAACCTGCTAAAAATAAAATCTTGTTGCTTGAGTGAAATGTCATAAAATTTAGTAATAAAAAATTTCATTTAGTCTACAATAATTTTTTTCATAATTTTTATGAATGTAGAAATTAAATTGATCGGCTTGCAACTATTAGCATTAAACTTGTTATCCTTCTTCTAGTTTTTTGTTATTGAAACAACAGCAACTGTTTTTTAATCATTAGAAAGAGTGGTAGATTAAAAAAACGCAGTAGATGCAAAAGAGCAACAGAGAAAGAGTGAACACAGTGTTTACACAAAAGAGAAGAGAGTTTATCCAATCTAGAAACGAAACTAGCATTAACAGAATTTAATAGTTATTTAACCGACAAGTTTGTTAATGAAGGCGATTAATAATCGAGGCATTTTAACACGTGAGCGAAGCGAACACATTAATAAAAGTTGAGATTGTTAATCGCACATTAACAAATGCATTAAGTACAATGTTTTTCTGTTGCCTAAATCAAAATAAACTTGAAAAATTGTATTCCAAAATGTTTCAACTTGCTTCTCTCTACTAACACATCTTCAGTAACACATCTAAATTGTTTGCTGTTACTTGGCTACAAAACACCCAAACAAATTTTTCAGTTGCTAATTTGAATCAGGTTTATAGTGCTGTTATTATTATTTGATAGTGGTGTTACTTAATTTCACTCTACCAGAGATACAAGAAAAAGCCAATAAATCTTCAAAAATACCAGTTTTATAATTTTTTTATGATTATGACAGTTTATAAATGTCAAAATTTTGGTTTGTATTATTGGTATTAAGAGGTCGTTAACAGGGGTGTTTAACCAACTTCTTTGAAGGGCTTGAAATGCATTAATAACTCTTATATGTCAAAGAGCAGCAGCAGAAAAAGTTATTTAGTTATAAGAAAACCAATAGAAAAAAAAAACAAATTAGTGTTAAAATCTTTAGTAAAAGCACTTAAAAAGTGTTTTTAAAAATATCTGCAACTGCGAAACTATAGAGAAAAAAAAATAACAACAATATTTTTATAGATTTTTGACATTATTATTCTTCATAAAGTTTTTACTATTAGAAATAAAAATGTAAAACACTCACTAACACTAAATACTTTAATACCACGCGCGTTTCGACAACAAAGTTTTTATCCTCAGCTAGGAATTAAAACTCAAAAGTAAAGTTGTTGGTATTAGTAGATGCTTTACGTATCATTTAACGCTCCAAAAAGAAGATCAGCAACAAGATATTAGAAATAACTTAGAGAAGCATGATTTAAAAATTGTTTATGCATTACAAATCTACAAGAAGTTATCTTAAGATTTTTTTATATTTGTTACATAAACGTTTCCTGCTTTTAACTAAATTATATAATTCTCATTTCATGGTTTAATTATAACAGTATTTAAATTAGTAGCAGTGTTTTTCATTTTATCCAATTTCTTTAGGTTAATGGGCTCTTGATGGCTTTTAGGGCAATAATAAATTAGTCTGATCGCCTAGCAGCATAAGCAAAACAATATATAAGACATAAAAAGTAACCGTGTAAAGCATAAACCTAATTTACATCGGGAGAATAAAGCATCATCTCTCGTCTCTCGTCTTTAATAGCTAACTCGTCTTTACGACGTAGTAAAAACACGTTTTATAAAATTTTCACAAAAACCCATTTCGTCAATTTGAGAAAAAACAAAGCTATCGTATAACATGCCTGATAAAAAGTGCGTTCGGTTTATTGATTAGAGACGAAAAATTAGTTCCAGAGAAATTGAATCTGTTTTTGGAGGAATTTATGCTGATTGCTGTATTATATAGGTTTCAAGGCGAGAATAGGATCGTTACGTTGTAATTGTCGCAGATTATCGACTTGCTTTAATTACATTTTGGATCAATGATCGAAAAATTTTCTAGTTACAAAATTGTTAATTTGATCTTATCCGATACTGATTGAAATAGTTCAATTAAAAATCTTGTCCAGCGTTTAATTAATATTCAGCAGAGTTCAGGAAGACCCTCGTTGGTATAACTACAACATGTCATACGACTAAATCGTTTGATTTATAGCACAAAGTGACTTTTTGTCCGATTTTGGCCTCTCTAAATCCATTCTAGAATTAATTACACACAAACCGTAACTGTTAATTAAATTCGTTACAAATAATAATACGAGCCCTCAAGATAATAACAATCCAATACACCTAATAGAACAACAACCAATCAAACAACGCCTTTTAATAACCGGATTACTTCTCATTCAATAATGAAATTGACGTTAAAATTTAATCTAAAATCAATCAAATACTCAAAAAAATTTTTACTGCTGACTGATTATTAAAAGGAACTAAGATTGAAAAGTTGTAAACTTAATTTAAAAGTCTCCAGCTTTTTGTATAACTTTTCCGATTTTTTTAAGTTGGAATACACGCAAACGGAAATGAAACACAAAACTGTTTTGGCAGAACTAAACAACTAATTCAATTAAAATGTTGAAATTATTTATCCTTTCATGCCATTTAACATTATTCAAACCAATAAACATAATTTGCATTATTGCGAAATTGATTTATTGGGAACTACAGTTTTGAACAGCGACTGATGGCCGTATGCGATAACAATTTTAGTGATTACTTTTTAAATTATAATCAGTGACATTAGAAGTGTTACTCCCAGAAGAAATCATTTTTTGGACGTGATTTTTTTGTCATTGAATAAAGCGATAAAATTTGCAAAAAAATTAGTAACAATAATGTGTTAGTCACCGAGTTATCGTGTAGTAGCAAAACGATTTCGAAGAGCAAGTTGTTTAATGCGCTTGTTCTTACGCTCTGTGATACCTCCTGGTTGATCAAATACTTTTAATTATCAGCTGTAATAAGCTTTTTTCTTAACAAATACAAAAAGATTATTATTTTTTACAAAAACTGTCAATGATAAACTGTTGCAATGATTACTTAACTAGCGTTAAATTTAGTCATTCTGCTGCCAAATTTTTTTTTTCAAGTTATTTCTTCTGGTTGTAACATTACTAATGTCACTGATTATGTATTACATAAATTACCCAAATTATGCATTTTAAATGTATATTTTTTGTTATAGGACGACCGTGTTTTTGCTCCAGCCCCGGACGTGACCCGTCGGATGGGCTCCCCAAAGATGTTGGGCAAGCCAGAACCGGGCGGTTCGCCCCCCTACTACCGCTCAACATCCGCCACCAGCTCCAGCTCAAACTCGGCATCCTCGAGTGAGTATACCTCGCGTCCTGATTGATTTATTAGGACCCCGACCGCCCTTATTATCCTCACCCGAATCAATGGAATCGGCGTTTTATTGGCCGTCTGATATGCATCAACAGTAATTAGTGAGCTGGAGGGCGCCATTAAAGGCCGACTCCGGAATCATTGCTATAATTTATAGCGTATTTAATTTATAGTTCTAGTTTTTTTGTAACCCAAAAGTTGATTTTCACTGCTAAATGACAATTTAATTATTCTTTGAGTTAATTGGTTGCTGATTAATACAGCGCCACAACAAACATCCTGACGAATGCGTTATTAACATTTATTAGTTCGTTACGACGAGAGTGACAATTAGTTTAACAAAAAATATTTGGTTTAAAATGCAATTGAACTAGTTTTCTATTTTTGGTACTTATTATGGTTTTATTGCAAGTACAGTTTGGGTTTTTTAGAAAAATTTAAATTGAATGGTGATGAAAAAAAGGCGTAAAAGAAATCAATTAGATTGAGTGTGCTTTTTACAGGGACTGGAGCTTTTAAACGCTTTTGTGATATAGAGAGGGGGTGTATTTATTGATATTGAGAGTTTCTTTCAAGTGGACCAGCTTTACAAAAAACAAAGGAAAAATTTTTATATTAACTCTTTGACATGTACAGCATTTCTAATTAGCAATTTGTAGTAATGAAATACTTCTAATAATTATAACATTAATAAAAAAATTGTATATTGCATAATAAAAAGCATTTAAATTTTCGTTTATTTCGCCACAGTTGAACGCCAGAAAAGTTAAGTTATTTATGGAGTTGGTAGGTAAAGGTCATATTTATAAGCAAAATTGTTATTAACAAACTTGACGCAGTATTAAACAAAAGGTAAGAGCAAATAAAAAGCAAAATTTTATAATAAAAAATAAATGGTTACAGTGACAAAAATAAAAAAATTGTCAAAAGTAAAAAAAACACATTTTTTATTTTTTTTAAATATTTTCAGGAACTCTTTTAGCGATTATATAACCGCATTAATTAAACGGAATCAAAATATAGGCGCCACAGACTTTGGGTGCTCTAGTGTGCTTGTCACTTGTTTACTAAAGTTTAAAAATGACCAGTGCTTAAAAATAAAAATTAAAGTCAAAATTTAAATATAAAGTTTATTTAAAACAAAGTATAACAAAAGTATAATAAAATAAATCAATTGTAAGATTGTTTATTCTAATTTTGAAGATAGAATACCTAACTCAAAATATCATTTTTACGACTTTTTAAATTTAAAAAAATTATTTTTGTGACAAGTTGCATGTTAGAGAAAATTAAGAAGACATTTTCACAAAAAATCAGCTGATTACTTATGAAGGCAAGTTACTACAACATAAACAAACAATTATTTTATCTACCCTCGCGTATCTTTACGTAGCGGAATTAAATTATATTATTCTGTCTTTTAAAAAATACACCAAAATTTAAAAAATAACCGGTAAAAAATAATTACTAATCACTACAAATTAATGCAGTAATTTATCAAAACAATTAAGTGTTCTCAAAAAAACTATGGTGATCAGTATAAGGCTTTTTTGACAAATGTTAAAGCAACTAAACGCAAGAAACAAACATCTGAAAAAGAAGTAGCACTTAAAACTCTTGATAAAGCAAATTCTTCGCAAGCTTTTGACGGGAAAGAAACTTGAGTTAAAGAGAATCTCAAATGAAGAAGATGCTGAGGACCAAAAGTTATCAAAGAATTAGGCTTTCTCGCAAGCATCCAATGTTAGTGAGGAGCAATTAGACATCTGGTGCAAAAAAAAAATAAAGAAGAGTAAAAAAACAAGAAGCAATTGCTTATAAACAGTGGTTAAAAGAAAGGTTGAGGAAACAGGAGATTGGCAGAACTTGGAGGCCGGTAGAGTCCTAACCAATTATTGTTCAAAAATGTATAACAGATGCTTTGCAAACAGTTCTAGGTACAAAAATTACAGAAACTTCCAGTACATCAAGAACATCAAAATCTGATCTATCACTACTACTAACCACTCTTTCTAAATCACTTACAACTTCTTCAATACTCCACCCAACAAATTTGATGTTATTATTTCTGACTTAATTAAAAACGCACATAACCTTGATCTGCAATTAGAAGAAGACACTGAATTAAATCTGAAAATCTAGAATTGGTCAAAGGATTTTGAAAAAAAATGAAAATAAGTTCAAAAAAGAAACCTAAAATTAATAATATAGAAACTTAATAAAATAAACAAAAACACAAATAACACAAACACAACAATGTCTGAAGTCAGACAGCGTCATAGAGAAGGGCTACCTGACTTCGACATGCACCACAGACCTCTTCGACCGCTCCTCTGGAGTCAGACGTCGACGGGTTGGATAATCGCACCGCTCCAACTAGGAGAACAGACGTGTGACCATCCAAGAGACACGGGCAGTATGGTTTACTCTCATACCATAGCGTCAGAAGAAAAAACGGCCCGACACCCCCTTGGAGTCACGGGCAGTACGGTTTACTCCAAGCATTACCGCAGCGTCAGAAAAAAAGACGGCCCGACAGGACAACCTCAAAGTAGGGCTGAAAAAATAAACTATACAAGAATAAATTGTACACCCTATTCGTCATCTTTAGAGTACTCAATCTTAGATTTCAATTTATCTTATTGGTAGTAAGATTTCTAAATTTCAATTTAAATTCTAAGTCTTTAGCTGATAAATAAAGAGGACAAAATGAAAGAATACAATAACAGAAAGGTTTAAAAAAAGAAAATGTAGAAGAATTTTCAATACCGGTATGTTAAAGCTTAGAAATTGACTCTGATTGTTTCTAAATTTATAGAAAAGTCTATTTAAACCTTGCACTGTAAAAAGATTATTTACTGTTTTTGTTAATAACAAGTTATTTTTTTCAAACAACATAATCTCTATAAAAAATCTAAATAATAAAAAATTAAATACAGCTACTTGTGTATCTAATGTGTAACAATCACAAACGCGCGTACTAAAAAAATTAACTTTCCAGCTAAAAACAACAATGTATCGTTAACTGACCATAAAAATAAATTAATAATTTTTTAAGAAACCCATTATGACTAAAGCCCCTACGTTAGGCGCTCAAATATAACAGCATTCTAAACTCTAGAGATGGGCCTAATAGGTAAATTCAACCTGCTGAAGTGGTGAGAGGAAGTAATCAAGTAGTTCGAATCAAATAAACATAATCAAAATATGTTTAGTCGTCACTGGTTTAAGATCTTATTATCTCTTACATTCTTTTTTTTTTAATAATTGTAAAAATTTAAATATTTAAAGTAGAACAAAGATGAAATAATATAAATAAATTATGTACTTGTTTCTACTAAGTTAGAAGCTACAATATAATAAACCCAAAGTTATGATTATTATTTTGACGACTTTGAATTTCAAATAATGTATATACTTTGCGCGCCAAGTAAAATAGCGAGTTCAAAAAACTCTAGCAAACGTCTTCACAAAAAATCAGCTGATTACATATAAAAACGAGTTGTTTCATTTAAACAAACTACCTTATCTACTCTTGCCGATCTTTACGTAGCGGATTTTAATTAAATTAACTCGAATCAGACAATAAAACTAAGCAAAAGTAATTCAACAACGTTAAAAGTTATTCTAGCCTCAATATAATACACAAAAAATTACTAGTACCTACGTAATACTAATTATTAATTTTTTAAAAGTTGAAATAATATGCAATCTCAGTTGCGACTTAGCTGGTGAGATTAACTCCTGGAGCTGTAACTGTCTACTCCTGCAGATGATGGTTTCGGTGAGAAAGCAATACACAACAGCAACTCTAGTACACAAACTGTACAGTCTTGAAGCAAGCACCAAATAATTCAGATGAAAACTCAAAAAACTTGAATCCAACAATTGACTTTTGGAGCTGCAACAATCTACTTCTGCAGATGATTTTTCGTTGATAAGACGATACACAACAGCAACTCTAGTATACCAACAGCTATATACGTACAATCTTAAAGCAAACAGCAAATTCAAGCAATTTAGATAAAAACTCAAACAACTTGAATCCAATAATTGACTTCTGACTTCAGAAGCAGCAACTATCCACTCCTGCACACAATTTTTTGGTGATAAGACAATACACAATAGCAACTCTAGTACACCAACAGCTGTACAATCAAACAAACAGCAAATACAAACAATTTAGATAAAAGCACAAGAAACTTGAATCTAATAATTGACTTCTGAAGCTGCAACAATCCGCTCTTGCAAATAATTTTTCGGTAATAAAACAATGCACAGCATCAATTTTAGTACTCCAACAGCTGTTGTACAATCTTGGAGCAAACAGCAAATCCAAAGAATTTAAATAAAAACTTAAGAAATTTGAATCTAATAATTGATTTCTGGAGCTGCAAATATCCACTCCTGCAGATGATGCTTTTCGTTAGAGGGCAATACACGACAGCAACTCTAGTACACCAACAGCTGTACTGTTTTGAAGCCAACAGCAAATCCAAACTTAAGATTAGAAAGAAACTTGAATCTAATAGTTGTATCTAACGTACAATTCAATTGTCTTGAATCGAAGATTTAAGTTATTGACGATTTGTTCAATTGTTCAAGTTCAATTTACTGGAATTAGACTGAAGTTTTGAAGTCTCTAAAAAAACATTAAAGTTGGCATTAGTTTATTTATTTATAAGTAAGCTTGGCAATTTCCAAGAAAAATTGTAAATTAAAATTAGCGTTTTCAATTCGTTGCACCGAATGTATTTCCATTTTTGTCTATTACATGTTATTAAAGATAGATGCATTTACATTCTGTGCGCACTAGTACTGTCAATCGAAAACACCAACAATTTTTATATTTTCTTAAATTAATTACTAACGAACCATAAACACTTTATCGAAATGGTATTTACCTGGTTTTGGAGGGCTTGAAAGCTTGACGTGGGAGAAGATTGTGATCCGACGTTGAGGAGTTTTCAGTTTCCAAAACTCCACTCCAAAATCGCGGATTGCACATACCTCACTTTGCTTCGTAGACAAAGCGTTAGGATTTCACTAACTGAATTTAATTTTACAGCTAAAAGCAGCAAATTCTGTTTTAATTCTGGAACCACGCCATGCGAGAAAATTCGTGTTATGCGAAATTTTTGTTTATTGTTGTTCATAACGACCGAAATTTTTCTTGCAACGCCTTCTCATCTAAATAAATCAAAACATTTTGACCAATGAAAAAGCAAGGCGGGAAAACGTCACAGTTACCATAAAATTCAAATTTATATACAGTGTGTAAAAACCAAATGGAGTAAATTTATTATTTCGGTTATTGTACATAAAGCTTATTTTTTCTTTAAATCAATTGTCAGTGTCAAAAATTCTAAAATTATGTTGAAACCTTGTTAGATTGCCATGGAAACGAAACTAAAAAGGCTAATTTTAAATGGAGTTACCAACCTTAAAACACTTTGACAATTGATTTTAAGAAAAAATGAGCTTTATTTATAAAAAAATCTCAAAACACATCGAGTTTAAATTATAAATTGACATTTTTTTACGTAAAAATGCGATCCCTACCTTCAACCCCCTTTGACTGTCAGGTACAACCGCCCATTTTTTTAAATAGAAAGTACAGGCTTATGATATATCGTTTGAAAAGTCTCTTTATTTTCTACTCAAAAATGTTATTTTTTTTTAAGTTTATCGCAAAAATGAAGATAGAATTAAATTTCGCTATAATATACTCAAAATGAAAAATTTTTTAAATTAATTTTTTAAATATTTTTAAATTAATTTAATTAAACAAATTTCAAGAAATCAAAATTAGACATACGGGGATGACTCCCGTAGAGAGTAAAGTCATATCGACATTTTTGGGGTGGTGGACACCCCATACGACACATGATTTTTGTCAGACAAGTTGACTACTATTATAGTTTTGAAATTTAAAAATGTGGTCAACTTGTCCGACCAAAATCATGCTGCGTATGGAGTGTCCACCACTCTGAAGATGTCGGTATGACGGCATTCGAAAATGCAGCAGCGCCGAAAGTTTCCCATTAGATAAATTTGTCAGCCTCGTTGCAAGAAAGGCACTCACAAAGTTTTATATTTGTATGTATCAAAAAAAATTTAAGAACATTGTACTGGGGACTATTTGTTAATAATATAAATAATTATTAAAAAGTATAAACAACATGTACGTGTAATTAAACAAAAAATATATATAAAACGATTTTATTTGTAAAAGGTTTTGCAGTAATTATTATATTTTTATCTACAAATTCCTGATTGGGGGGGGGGGGAATTGGTCATATTAAACACGTGATCTTTTCTCCCGGGTCTAACGAGCTAGTTTTTTTAGTACAATTTTTACTTGTTTTGCAATTCAATTCTTACTTAAAGCATCCTTTACAATTACTATGTAGGTATATCATCAAATTATTTTTTTTTATTTTCAAAAATAAAATTCTGTTTCTGCTGTGATAACAATTAGTTGTTTTTCAGCTTCATGTAATGTTAAAGCTTTGCAAACCTTTTTATTGTCTTTATTATTGCTAGATACAACTTTTCATATTTTTTCTACTTCCTGTTGCTTCTTTTTTTTAAGTAAATTTAAAAATATGATAGTGCTAAAATAATATTTAAAAAGTACGGGTTTTATATTTTGCACTCACAGTTACCTAAAAATCAAAATTTTTTCAAAAACACAAAGAAAAACACTCATTCTACACATCAACAATATACGGTATGATTTTCTGGAAACAGTGCATCCCAATTTCTTTGGTAACAATTTCGATTAAAGAAAAAACAAAATAGACCAATTTTTATGGCAAAAGAAACATGTTTTTATAAAATGACGTTAATCATACCACTCCCTTAAGCACAGAACAAGGCACCCCTAAAGTTTAAACAAAAAAGTGGGTTTAGAACGTCTTCACTTTTCTTCTGATCTACACTCAACTGCAAAATTAACTGGACACTAAATTTTTTGGAAAAATTTCAGTGACAAAAATTTGAATCAAAATAATATTAATTGAAAATGTGCAATGATGACCATTTAAATTGAAATCAAGATAATTTTGATTAATAATGTTCAAAAATAAATATTTATTTACAAATTAAACAAAAATTTGATTTCAAGTAACAAAACAAAGCAAAACAAAATTAAGAAAACTGCGAAAAATGGTTTCAGTAGCGAGTATTTCCTCCTCGCGCCTGAATTAAAGCTTCCATTCCCATTGGGCTATTAGCTCCCACTCATTCAGCAACCCCTGTTCCAGCTCAACTGTTGTATGAAACTCGCCGTAGTTCTGCCTAATTCTTTTCCTCAGGTTGTCCCATATGTGCTCAATAGGGTTTAGGCCAGGGCTCATAGGAAGCCACCTTAGCACCTAAACGTTAACGCCGTGAAGGTACTGAGGCGTAATCTGGACTGTGTGAGGGCGCGCATTGTCGTGCATTAAGAGAAACTCTTCCCCTACAAATGGCGCAAAAGGAACCACATGCTCTTGTAAACACTCCCTAATGTACCAGTCAGCGTTAATGCTACCTCTCCGCACTGTTACAAGAGCTGTATGAGCCTCCAAAGAAATCGCTTCCCATACCATTACACGTCCACCACCAAATGCTACTCGAGGCGCAAAGCAACACTGGGCATACCGTTCTCCCAGGCGTCTAAATACTCGTTGACGACGATCAGGTGAATACCTAGTGAAACGCGACTCATCCGTAAAGAGAACGGAGCCCCATTCGTCCATATTCCAATCAACATGATTTCGCGCAAATTCCAATCGCTGTCTGCGATGATCTGCGTTCAACTTAAGGCCAGTAGCAGGTGAATGTGATGTCAAATTGTTTTTCTTCAACCTTGCTAAAACAGTATCAGGAGAAATCATAATCCCATGAACATCCGCCAGTCTCCTGGCCAAAGCTGTAGCAGGAAGAGTCCGTTCTCACAGCATTTGTAATCGAAGAAATCGGTTATTCACTTCATTTGTTACTCGTTTTCTGCCTTGTCCAGGTCTTTTGGAATAGGAACCAGTTGCCCTAAACCTTTGTATCGCATCGGATACCGTGCTTTTAGGAAAGCCTAGCACATGTGCAGTAAATCGTATGCTGTGTCCATCAATACGTAAAACAACAGCCTGGGCAGCTTGTTCGGGACTCATTACAATATGAATCGCTTCTACAACAAATTTCTTCTCCAAAAAGCCAAATTAAACAAACCAGAACCAGCTATCGACACAAATTTGACCTTTCTGATTGGAAGCCGCTTAAGAAAATAGGTACAAAAAGTAATCTGCGTGATAGGGGTTAACCCAAAAAACTTAAATATTCTTTCTTGTAGTTGTTTTTTATGTGTAGCCATATAAAATCAATGTAGAGAGCGTTTTCGCAAATTTACGGGACAAAAATGAAATGTCCGGTTAATTTTGCGGTTGAGCGTATTTTTATTTCTGTTTTTAGAGATCTTATTCTTAAATTAAAAGAAAAATTTTTCTATGCAATCAAAATTCATAGGAATGATCACATTATTAATTTTTTCTCTTGCTGTTAAACACACGTATTCTCAAAATTGTAGAAATTGAACTTTCTTTGCTTCTCCGTTTAGGCGAGCTTTTTTGCAGTTCCTGTGCTTATTTGCAACAATTTTTTCAACAAACTGTCACGAAGTGAAAGTTCGTTAGCCTGCTAGGTCGAAGGCCTGCCGATGCGGATGGGCTATTGCTGATATTGACTAAATCACCGTCGGTTGAGGCAATAGCTGGCTCAGCATTTGAGGGGTTGGCGAACTAGCGGGTGGCGTTAATCGTGGAATCGGTTGGTAGGGTTCAACGAAGAGAGTTGAGTTAGGTGGAGTGTGAGGTGTGCCCAGACCCTTCAAGTGTGTCAAAGATGTCAATGTAAGTAGCCTTATTGTATTATGTATAACTGGATTTCCGTATCATGTACCATACTTTGCAAACATTATTAAATTTCCTTTTGTCCTAAAACCTTGTTTTTAATCTCAACCCCACCTCACGAAGCAGAGCCCGTGACAAAACTTTGCACGAAGTTTTATTGAAATTTTATTGTAAAGAAGTCTATGAATTGGCTAAAAATTGCAAATTCAAATTTAGGAAAATTGTCAGCACTGGAAAATTTATCTGGCACAGGAATTTACCTAATCCTTATTTTGTGTATTATTATGTTATCTACAACATGGATTTAAACATTTAAAATAAAATTTTCTGCGTTATTGGTTCATTGATAATTCTGGGTCTAAGAGCTAGACCGTTTAAAAAAAAATCTGATGTTAAAAGTTTTAAAAAAATCTTTGAGTTTTTATTTAAAATCGATGCTTACTTAAAACTTTACTGGGTACAGTACTATAGTATATTAGTCCCTCTAAAAAAATAAGCGCTTTTTGATATGGCCGGTATTTTGAAAAATATAGAATATTTGTTAGTGGTAATTAAAATAAAATAGTTTAGAAATAAACTAAAGCAAATTGAAAACATCATTTTGCAGTAAACTGTTTTCATAAAATCTTTTATCGGCGTTCACAACTTAACGAAACACTGAAAATTAAATTAAAAACCATAAAAGTAGGAAAATCTTTTATTGTTTACTTTGCATTAAAACAATATGCTGCAACAAACAATAAACTGAAAATGTTTTAATAAAATTTAATATTTACCTAACGCAATTAATTATTTTTTTTTTAATTTTCCAATTCAATAGACAAATAGTTGATGTTTTTTACCTAAATTGACTACTACAATAAAGTACTTTAAAGGCCATAAAACGTTATAAAGCAGCAAAAACAGTTGGGAAAATTTACATGAATTTAAATATTTAGTTTAATTAATGTTGTAAAGTGAAAATTATGAAAGTTTTAATTGTCCGAGCTTATTCACCATGTCTGACAGCTTTTGTGCTTTGAAATGTTGCAAACATTAAACAATAACCTTTTGGCCAAAAAAATTGGGTAAATTAAAATAAACAGCAAATTCTGTAATAATCAATTTAAACAGACAATGTTTAGAATATTTTATTTATCATATTTTGATCTATTATTTTAAAAATTTATTTCAAAATAATTGAAAACGCAAACATTTAATTGTATTTGTATTTTAGTATTTTTTTATTGAAAGTTTTTTCTAATTTCTGCATCAAAAAGCTTTTTAATGTTTTGTTTGCAAAAGCAAAATTATTACAATGAGAGCAAGAGCACACATATATTACAGATATGTTGGAAGTATGTTAATTTTTGTGTTAGCCAGTTTAATGAAGCTAGAGGTTAATTTCAGTTGTTTGATGTTTTATTATATTAAGCAGACAACGTAAAAATCTAAAATTTCCGCATACAATTTTTGAAAATTATATGCGACTAACTAGAAACTTTAAATAGTAGGTATGTTGCTACAAACATTTTGAAATAAATAATAAGAGAAAGAATGTTTTAAGTAAATAGTTTTAAAAATATTAAAAATAGGTCGTGAAACATCTAGACACATTCTGAAAAAACGTATAGTTATATAAGCAAAGAGAAACATTGACCGAGCAGTGGGCAAATGATTAGAGTGAAACTCCACAGCCATTAAAGTGAGCGATATTTTTACTGTATTGTATCTTACTGTGTAAATATTGAGTTATTAAATTATGTTTGTGTGTATTTGTGTACAAAGTATAGATAAATTATTTGTTATTAATCCAATTTTTGTAATATACTGTGTGAATGTACTGCAATATTAAGCGCGTTTCAAAAACCAGTTCCATAGCACAAATTTAAATTTATAAAACGAGCGTGAAGCGAGAGTATTTTATTATTATTTTGTTCCTTGCTGTCAAATATCAAATTCACACAAACCTATAGGTCGTAGCTTGAGCCAGACTTAGACTTATCGGAATAAGCTGATAGAATGATGTTTCTTATCAATGTTAAATAAAAAAAGTTTTATTTCATAACTAATTAAGGCAGCAAATTAAAAAATTTCTGTGGAAGCAACTTTCCTATTTAGCATATTTTTCATTTAAATGTTTTATTTCGGAACTTTTTATTTTTAATTAAAATTGGTGCTGTTTTGTCATTTCAAATTCGGTTTGTCTAATATTGACACGTCAAGCCGCAACTTTTTGTTCTTATTTGTAATTTTATTTCTTCCATTGTTGTTTCGAGCTTTTTGTAATTACGAAACAAGCATTAAATTTTGCAGCAACCCTCACTCCTCGTAGTCCCAACAGTGTCGCCAACTTGTTTTTAATTACATCCAGAAATTATGAATCGTCAGTGCGACCACGGATCCCGGAACCAAGTCCCTGAACAGTTCCCTCCCTACGTGCTTTTGCATAAATTTCTAAAAATAGAAACTTAAAACGTGTTGAAAGCTTTCAGAAATAATGGATTAAAGCGGAATGATAAGAAAATACTAGTTAACGTTAAAGACGTCGTTTACTAAAACCCGAAAAAAGTTCAACGAGAATCTCGCCGTAATTAAAAACTCGACACACTCACTCTGGTTGTATTAATTCCGATAATGGTCTGCTCAAAAGCCGAAAACGAGTTTAATTAAATAAAAAATTGTGCTAATTGCCGGAGAGGTATTACTAGCAAAAATTTAATTAGATGAGGATTTTTCAATTGGGGGAAAAATGGAACAAAATCCAATTAAAGTGAAATTTTCAAGACGCATCAAAGACGATCGATAATGCGATGGCTAACACATAAATAATTAAAATTAACTGCTTTTTGGTTGCTTGCCAAGGCTTGTAGTGGCAGCACGTTGAGAAGATTTTTTGCGGCCGAGTTATGTATTTGGAATGAAGGAAATGTTAAATTTTTCAGACTCTGATGGCTTTATTATAAGACACAGATTGTACCAAACCAAAAAAAATTAACAAGAAATGTGCAATTATTTTCTATTATTTTATTTTCTTCAAATGATGAATAAAACTCGTTGCGTCTGTCTCGTAGCATCATAATGAAGCCAGAGAAGTCAAAGTCTGTCTTAATTAAATCTAATATGAAAAACTTAGACAGAGCTTCTGTTGACAAGAAAGCTAAAATATAAATCGTAGACATTTTGCAAACATTGTTTGTTAGAACTAAAGTAGGTCACACTTGTTATATCTGTTTTCAAAATGAGGTAAATCTCAAAGCGAAAAAGTAGTTTGTTAAAAAATAAATGAAGTGAGTTGCTTATAAATCTATTCCTTGACTTTTTACGATCGTCATAAAGGAAAGTGTGGAAAAATCGTAAAAAATATATAAAGTAATGGTGTAGGCACACCGTTATATAAAAATTAGATTCAAAAATGATTCATAAAAAAATGAATAAAAATAAAGGTTTGAGGATAAATTATTAACCATTATATTAACCAGAAACGTTTAGTTTCATGTCTTATATAGCGTGTGTCAAAAAGCACGGATTTGCTGCTAAGCAAAATTTGTTTTAATCAAACAGACTGTAAAAATGCAAAAATTGATACAAAATGAGTTTGGTAACAAAGATCTGGTAAATTAGCACTTTTGTCTAATAAAAACATACACAAAAAATTGTTTTTTAATATATTTAATATGTACTATTTAAAAAATTTAAATATATATTTAAAAGCAGGTGCGTTGTAAATTATAAGTAAATACACTTTATTCACAATTACCTTATAATTGAAGTTTTATCCACACTTACGAACCGTATAAAGTAACACTTTATCCACTAGTGGAATAATGAAAAAATACAATCGTAAATCAATCGCATTCTATTTATTTTTAATACTAACATTGATATTTACATTAATAGACATTTTGTTTTTTGTTTTATTATATTTCACTTCGTTTTCATTAATAAGAAGCTTGTAGTTGTTATCGGTTCCAGAACGAGTAATAGTTGTAGGAACAATGGACGTCTCTTCTAGTACCAGGAGAACCTTGGATTTTCCTTGCGATATCAAGCTTAATAGATACAGAATCTTCGACATAAGTTTCTGCTATGGCGGAGCTCCACCACCCACCATGTCGTTTAATTGTTGTAAAATTAGCACCTCCATTGGCAAGTAAAGTTGTTGAAGTGCGCCTCATACAATGGCCGGTATAAGCTTCTGCGTTAGCCAGATTTAAAAACAAAGCAACTTTAGAAGGAACTTTCTATGTTAATTCCAACGTGTTAATTTCAACAAGTTGTCATATACATTTTTGATTAGCGTATCGTTAAAAAATCTTACAATGGATAACTTCTTCGGACGTAAGGACATGTATTTTCTACACTTCTCCACAGTGTTGATAGAGAATATTTCTTCTATAATTGTGAATTTTCGTGAAACGTCCGTCTTGGTATCTGGTATCGAAACAATCAGGTATGCACCCCTGTCTTCTACATCACTGATTTTCAAATTTGCCAGCTCACAGCATCGACAGCCACCAGACACCCTCATTGTTAATCCAACCTAAAATATTTCAAAATTATTTTTATTATTTTTATTTTTATTATCTACAATGTCTATATAATGACGGAGATTACCTTGATCATCAAAAATTCTTTATCGTAAGCCCTTGTCAAAAACTTTTCTACGTGTGCTCTTTCCAATACTGCAGCTTTCTTCGGCCTGTAACCTCTTGACTGATTCTTGAGATAGGCCATGAGCTTACTATATTTTCCAATGTCTATGTTTTTATAGATCTCTATAGCGGCCTTCAGCATGGAGTACTTCGACCACATGGATAAAATCGCATAACTCTTCTTCAAATTTAAGAAATACGATAGCAGAACTTCCTCATTTATTGTCATTACCACTTGTTCTTCTTTTCATTTATTAAATTGTAAAAATACTTTTTCATAATGTTCCCTGGACTTCACAGGCAATAACTGGCGAGTCGCTTCTTCAGCTTTTTCAAGAATTGTCTCAGGAACAGTATCACTTTCTTCCATTTTCACCAACTTGCACAACGTTTTGTACAAATGGAGTCGATAAACAATCGAAAATAAATAGCAACGATTTAACACCTTCTATGTTTTTTAGTTAATTTCAATGATTTTTGAGGTGACATCCGCTGTCACAGTGTAATGTCAAATCATTTTTTATTGACATGAGATAAAATTTTGGCGATTCTGATTTTAAATCGCCGTAATTGTGAATACAACGTTATATTGAATTTGTGTTTTAGTGGCGTTTTATCCACTTAAGGATATTAAACGCTCGACTGCGTTCCGAGCTTAAACATTCTTGCGAGGGTAAAATGCTGTGTAAAACACTTATACAACTAACTATTAAAAAAATTAAATATACAATGTATTATTTAACAAAATAAAAACTTGTTTTTTAGTTCCTAGCAATTGCCACGGGTGCCGCTTTTTCTAGCAATTAGTGTAGCAATATTTATTTGAAATTTTTAGGAGATTTTAGAAATATTTTTATAAGATGTTTCTATAAAGGGTGTTTCAAAAATAAATACAAAAATTTTAACCATTGTAAATCTCGTTTAAAGAAGAGTAGTAAAATAATACCTACAAAACAAAAACAAGAACAACAACGATGAAAGAAACAAACAGAAACAACAACGAAACCAGAACAAGAGCAACAATAAACAATTGTAAAGTAGTCAATAATTAATACACGAATCTTAGCTTGAATTATGAACGTATTGAACTTGTCAATTTGACGATTTTTCTTTAATAAATTGTCATTGCAGCAATGCATTTTTGATTTCTATGGTTTTTTAATTTATAAAATTTTATGAGCCCATTGTACTTTTATAAAGAGGATATAGAAGTAAAAAAATTTGGAACGCCTCACATTTTTCGCAAAAATGTTATCTAGAAAAGTTATTTGTTTTGGTAAGATCTATTACTGGTTAAAATTTTTGTATTTATTTCTGAAACACTCTGTATGTATTTAGGATGAGTTTGTATTTAAAAAGTAATAAGCCCTCTTATCTATCTGTATACTACATGTTATTCACTTCCTTATATCCTGTTCCAACAAGGATAAGTGAGTCATTTACAGCTGTGTAATCGTCTCAACTTTTGAAATATTAACTTTGTAACTCGTATGTGCCCTCCAATTAAGACCCCACTTGCTCTTAAACCTAGCAAGATTTGTCTCTTACAGATCTCGTCAACAGGTCCTTCTCTCCCTTATTACCCCGCATCTCTGGAAAAAATGTCCACATCCGCTTCGATATCCATCAATGTTTGTCCCGACAGTAACAAATATTAGCCGAAAAACATCATACATCAACATTTTAAGCGGCAAAAGTGGAATCAATTTCTTGTCAAGTGTCGAGGGGTTGTAAATCGCCGCCATTTGTCGACGAAGGAAAGTGTAAAATGCGACGTTTGGTTGAATAGTTTCGTGATTAGTGTTTCAATAAATCATAACCGCACTTTGTTGAAATTCTGAACAAAACCGACTAATTCGACCGAGGCACTCGATTCGCTAGGATCTGGGTGGAAATTTCTCTAATTAACTGCTAACGTTGTTATACCGCAATACAAATAGCGATAGCTAGGGTAAATTCATTTTGTGGTGCATATAGAGAACTGAATGACCGTGTCATGCAATTCCAATGACGTGTAGATAGATACACAGAGAAATAAAATTTCAGAAAAGAGTTTTATTAAAGAAAAACTTTAAGGAAATCAACTAGTTAATATGCGAAACGGGAGGAAAGTTTGAACAAGTTGCCAAGACATTCTGAAATAAGATTTTAAAGAAATAAAAATAAAGAAAATTGCCGAAGAAAAATAAAACAATCGATTTTCTATACAATTTTTTAATGTAAACCAGACTAAATTAACTCATCACTAGCATTGCTTAAAGACAGTTTTTACCTAATAATTACCTGTTAATTACTAAATATTTTAGGTAATTTATCTGTTACGTATTCTAAAAAATAATACAAAAAAAGAAAGTTAATAAAAAGCAATTAGTAAATAAGAATTTAGAAAAATACTTGCAATGTTTGTTTTAAAAAAAACGTATTTAAAGTATGTATAATAAACAATAAGCAAATCAAAAAAAAGACGCTAACGCATTTACTATTCAAAAATAAATAATTTTTAACTTTAATCACATTTAATTTTAGCTATATTTTAAGAAAGAAATCAAGATAGTTTTTCTGTAAATTACTGTAGCAAACTTAACAAATTTTTTCGCATCAAATACATAAATCTGCATAAAATATACTCGTATAAATTGCCCTAAACGATTTTAACAAAATAATACATTTATCCAGACGCACGGACAGTGATCTCAAATGTATTACTTAAATAACAACATAATTAAAATTTTAATTCTGATTCATTGCTGTATTATTTAGTCTGTAATAGTTATTTATATTATTAGTGGAATAGAAGCATTATAACACAACGAGTGTGTAGATTACAGATAACGAGAGCGTTAGCTCGAATATTTCTAACACACAAGTTACTGTAATGTGCTCTAGCCCACGTATATATACAAAACTTTATCTAAGACTGCAAAAAACTGAGAAAATTGAAAATTTAATGCTGCTGATAACTCCTATTTTTTTTCAAGAGTAAAGTGACCTATAAATTTGTTAACTAAGCACAATGACAACTGCTACAATCTTTCAAATAAAGCTCGTCATTTTGAGACAATCAGTAAAAATTGTGCTTTGTGGTGAAAATACGTAAATTGTGAACATGAGTGACTCAGAAAGTTTACCTTCTGATATCAAAAAAGCGGCGACAAATGCTGCTTCTTGCTTGGTGTCAGAGAAGTCTAAACAAAAAAACGAATTGCTTTTCAACGGTTCAGTTTATGGTGCGACAAAAAAAATCTTAAAAATATTACGGATGGGTAGTTCTACTTGCATATTTTGATCATTTATCAAAGCAGTATAAATCATCGTATCTCTAGGCTTTTTATTCTATGATTAGAACAATAATAAAAATGAAGAAAAATGTTGATGTCAGTAAACACGTACATCGTCTTTATAAAAAGAAAATCTGAAGAATATCGTGCTAAAAAATTGCTAATTTTTAATAAACAAGAAATTAGCAAATTTTTACAAGAAGCAAATGATAATATATTTTTGTTAATGAAGGAACTGTACCCTTTTTATGCATAAATTAATCTTACTGAGTAACCTTAATTTTAAGGTTGCTTTAATTATTAGAGTTGGTGGAACTTGTAGGATCCAAGAATTTACCAACATGCTTTTGGAAGATGTCAAAGATCAAGGACAATGCTTCCATCTTCTAATACCAAACACTGAAACAAAAATAGTTAGAGAATATTTTATTACGTCAGGTAGAATTAATGGAGTCAATATGTTAGAATTAATTCGAAAATATGATGCACTTTGCTCTAATAACGCCAGTAGTGGAGAGTTTTTTAGCATACAGAAACCAGAGGTGTATAAAGTTACCTGTTGGTATAAAAAGATTTGCTGCTTTTACCAAGAAAATTGCTTCTTTTTTCAGTTGCCTAATCCAGCAGGATTTAAGGGCACTTATTTACTTTGTTGCTTGCTAATTCGGAAGCTGATCTTTTAACAGTAAAGCGTCATGGGGACTGGCGCTCAAATACAGTGGCGGAGGAGTATATAGACACGGTAGAAGAAAATAAAAAAACAATTTCTTCAAAAATTCTGGGTGACAAAAAAACTATAACAGTTAGAACTACTGCATTGACAGCTGTTATCGAAAAAAATGTATCAGAAATGGCTTGTCTTACTATAAGTAGGTGTGGAAATTGTGTTATTAATATTTATAACAATAATAATAATAGCATGTAATTAAGATTGAATTCGAAATTAAAACGAATTATTTTAAAGACTGGATTTTTATTTTATTATTGCACTAGTAAAGTAATATGTTACTTTTCTTCACTCAAATATTCTATATAATATGCAGTTATTAAAGCAGTCATAGATAAAACATACTTTCATGATTTGATAAAAAAAAATCAATATTTTAGTTATTTTAATATTAAAATTGTTTTTTTTTGTTGTCAAATGTTAAACGTGCGTCCCACTTTAAGCCATACTTTAAATGATTCATGATTTATTATTAGGATATAGCTGATGATGGAACGATCTGTATGTAAGTATATACGAGGAATATTTCTAAAGTTCTAGGAATTGTGCTCTAATTAAATCACACGAAATTTATTCGCAATGCTATAGACGAGAGACAAATTTTGCTATGTAACATGTAATAACTTCTCACAAAACATGAATTTTTTATTTTAATCCTGAAACCAAAAGTCAGTTTAAATAATAGCGTAAACCCGAAGAAGGATTTCTACTTAAGACGCGTACAGTTCCTTTAATACTTACTGTTTTCTGGAATTGCAAAATAATTATTTTAGTAGATTGATTGGCAAAAGATTCTACAATAAATGCAGAATATTATTAGAATGCTACAATAAAAGCAGAATATTATTAGAATTTATTATCTGAAGTACTGCAGCAAAAGCTTGTCAAAAAACGACCTAAAAAGTTGCATAAACGTTCTTTATTGCAACAGGATAATGCAAAACCCTAAACTGCCAGAAGAGGATGTTTTGAACGATTTACTATTGGAATTGCTTTGGCATCCGCTTTACTTGCCGGATCTGTTTTTATCTAATTTCCAAATGTAAAAAACCTTTATGAGAAGTTCGATTTGAGAATTGAACTGACGTAAAACTTGTCATAAATAGTTAGAGTGAAAAGACACCAAAGAAGTTCTTCGAAAATGGCTTAAATAACCTAATTAATTTTTGGGGTAAATGTACTCAGTTAAATAATGATTATACTAATAAACTACATTGTAGATAATAGATATTGAGAAACATTGATAAAGTAAATAAAATGTAGTTAAATTTTCAGAACTTCGAAAACATCTCTCGTATTGATTTAGTATAAATAAACTTCAAATAATGTAAATATAAAGTTTGTTTTTGTTTACTTGGTGTGGAATGGATTAATTAGATTTCAAATTAGCAACAAATTCCTCTCGAAAACCTTCGCAGTGGTGATCCTCCTCGTCCCATTCTCTTTTATCTCAGTGCACGCAACTGCAGTGATGCAAAGATTAAACCATCCAAAACTTCCCAGCAAGCCGCAGAATTGCAGGATTCAGTTAAATTTCAAGTCGACTTATTCTCAAAACGATGGCGATGCGCGATGCCAAGAAACTAACGTAAATATCTTTTATACACAAAGCAATGACGATAAAAATCGCTATCTTTCAAGCAAAATTCATTTTAGGCCAGATTATACAAATAATAAACGGCAATAAAACAGAACCTCGCTTCAGCGCCCTAAAATGCAAATCGCTTGAATTAAAACGTGTGTTAAAATAATTCTTCAGCGGCGGCAATAAAAATCGAAATAAAGTGCCGTTTTTATTTGCGATTTTATGCAACATTCAAGTGGCAAATAAATTTGAATTGACACTTGCAGGCAAAAAATTGGCTTAGTTTAAGTACGGAACGTGATCGCAGATGCAGCCGACCTGAAATAATAAAAATTACAGCCGAGAGACGGTAAAATTAAAAAAGAAATTTTCATCACACCAGTACCAACCCCAATTCTAGGTCATAATTCTTTTTGGTGTTACTTTATCGGTTTTTTCTGTTTTAGTGACAAAAGTTTAAAACTAGATTAAAGACGATGTGGTAGTTTGCTTCCGGCGAAATTGTGAGATATTCTTTTAACATTACTAAAATGAATGTTTAAAGTTTTGCACTTTTAAGGACATAAAAGGATATTTATGATGTCCGTTCTAGAAGATACTCTGCAATTACCGTTCGGTTCTTAATGTTTTGCGCTTCTAACATAAAGTGTGGTGAATTTGTTTGACACAGTTGGTTACAACAAATCACCCAGATTTAACGATCAGACCCGGATTTTTCCGGAATCTTGATAAATGCGAACCGAGTGTTAATTAGTTAATTACGAGGGTCAGTTTAGGGTCCTTCTCGACCTATTTCCATATCGGCACGTTCTTTTGCTGCGATCAAGAAATCATTACCGAAACTGTCTTCTCGTAAATCCGGTCCTTAAACAATAAAAAGGCTTATTACGTGCTTTATAATGCAAACCGGCGCCTCATCTTCCATATTTCGGGAGCTTTGTTGATGTCACGGTGCATCTTGCACCAAGGAGATAAGTTTAATGTATTGTCGCAACATTTAACTGTTCTGCTATTTAGACAGATCTATTAGAATGGTAATTAGAAAGCAGGGTGCTTTGTTTTGCGCACTTGATTTGTATTAGCTGAAGTAGTGTTTTTTTAAGCGAAAATTTTTGTTTTTACTAATTTATGATTTAGTTATTGGACTGATTTATGTTTCTGGACTGTTGGTTTTGTGTCGTTAGCCGCAGGCAGTTGGGTATTAACGTTTGGGAAAGTTTAGCTTTTGTTTTACTTAGTTTTATGTCGAAGCTAATTAAAGAAAAGTTTGGGCACAACGAGAAAAACGGAATTGTCCGTCCTATTAGATATATAATATCAGTTCAGTTGTTGT
The DNA here is from genome assembly GCA_029207805.1 of Tribolium confusum. Classification (NCBI taxonomy): domain Eukaryota; kingdom Metazoa; phylum Arthropoda; class Insecta; order Coleoptera; family Tenebrionidae; genus Tribolium; species Tribolium confusum. The sequence continues at coordinate 9,717,151 of JALGAY010000004.1, forward strand.
TCATTGTTAAAAGTGTTGTTGTTTGTACATAATTTAAGAACAAGCTCCACGCGGTTTATAAAGTATGGAATAAAATTCATATTTTCTAAAATAATATTTTTTTAGAAAAACGCCAAGACAGGTCAATTTTGTTTTTTTATTGCGCATATTTTTTACTTGTTTTCAAATTTTTTGGCCAACTAGTTTTTTGCTTAACGTAAGCGATATTTTTTTGAGTAGCAACCCCTATTTTTGGTGTTGAATATTGAAACTACTTTTTTTGCGTATAACTGTATAACATTTGTAGAGTCTAAAAAAAAACTTTAAGCAATTTAACCAATTTAAAAGTTTTATTAAATTTTTCAATACAGAGGCAATTTTTAACAGAATTACTAAACTAAATGTACAAATTGGCGTTTTTCTGTTTTTTTTTTTTTGGCAATAATAGAACTAATTTTCAAACTCTGTTAGCACATTATTTCCCATTTTTTTGACTAATTAAATCCTTGATTTTGTTGCAAATATTTTTGATTTTAAGTAGCCCTTTAGAAAAATGGTTAAAACATCATCTAAATAATCTCTGACACCAGAGCGTAGTGTGGAGGTGCACCGTCTTGTTTAAACCATATATTAGCTGCTAGTATGTCTAGATCCTTTTTATTGTAGACCTGTCTTGGCGTTTTTCTAAAAAAACTTTAACTTAGAAAATGTGAACTTTATTCCATACTTTTATGTCACTCTCTATAAAAAAGCAATATTAAAAAGTTTTTTTTAGCAAAAACCATAAAGATTTCAAGAATTTTTATAGATTTCAAACTTTTTAAAATGCAGTTAATAAAATTGGAATAATTGAGAAGATAAAAATGTACTAAATCAAATTTAAGTTTAACTTAATAACTAATTCATTGAATTTAGGCGAAACTAAAGACTAAGGGGTGGACACAGAGATCTCTCGTGTACAAAAAACAGTACTTCTTATAAATTTTTAAGCTTTTGCTAAAATTTTTTAAGATTTCTTATTAAATTTAATGATTTTCAAAATTTTGCTAGAATTTCCAAGTAGTTTTTTGAGGATTTAAAATATAAAAATATATTTTGTATTATATTTAAAGAATTCTAGAAATTTACGTACAATTTCCAAAAGATTTCTAAAGAATTTAATTTGAAATTAAATTATTTTTTTGTATTTTTGTTTCTCTTACAAAACTAATAATAAATTGTTTTTATTGTACCTGCTGCTGACTACATTTTTAGAACAAAGCACAAACTAATTAACTCAAGTATTTACTAACAAAATTTCTAACATATTTTTTTAAAGTATCTTTCAGTAGCAGTTTTTTTGTTAACTTTTTAATACAAATATTAAAAATTAAATTTTTAAAGCAGATAATTGTTACAAGTGTTTGTTTTGGCTAATTAAGCAAGGCTTCACGAAGATTAGCCAGAGCGCTAGGACTACAACTTTTAGAATTCGTGTATTAAAAAAAACTAGAGTCAATACAAATAAAAAACTAAACGTAATTTTAGCAAAAATACAAAATTAACAAACCAATATACCGCGAGATTAATTAAATTTATAGTCAAGTGATTTACGAGTTCAAAAAACGAAATTGTTAGAAAATCATGCCGATATTATTTGACAAATTGTCAGCAGTTGTAAAAAAACTAGAAGTAAGGCATCAACTAAAAAGGAGAATTTATGGATCACTTAACCATGAATTTAACTTATCTCACGGTATATAGTTAGATTAACTTAACACAAAAATAAAAGCAATTTTCCTAAACGACAGCATACATAAATATTAATAAGAACATGAAATATGTCTAGAATTATCTAAAGAAGCCAAAAATTAAATAATATAAGAGTGTTGCATTTAAAATAAGAAAGTTGGTATTAGCCAGCGCCACATAGCACAGCCTGTATACAAAGTTTCTTGTTTTTTCAATCACGCGCTTATTTATTTATTTATTATTGAATTTATTCCAGTTGGCTAAAACACACTGTATAAGTTTATATACCCTATGTTTATTGTAATTTTTAATCAGAGGCTGCCATGAAAAACAAAAAGTCTAGAAACGTAGTGCCTAGATTAATTCACTTCGTAAATGTCATTTTGGTGTTACTTTCAAAAGTAAAATTTAGATTTGGTTTGAATTATGGTGTTTACTGCAGAACAGAAGATTTTTTTAGTGGAATCATATTTTGGTAATGGGCACTTAGCGAACGGAGAATGGGTTTACTCATCCAGACTTTGTTTTGACGAGTTTTGAGAGAAATTTTCAGAAAAAATCATAACAGAGTCAAATTTTTATACCAGTTTGAAAAACAGTATCTCGTCCTTTTGAGAGACCGGCAGCGTCAATCGGAAGACAGGTGCTGGAAAATCAAAAACAAATCCCTTTGGGAGTGACAGTAAAATGATTTTATTATCAAGTGAAATAAGTTACGCCCTACGGTTTTAGAATTTTTGTTACTCATGACAGCCTCTGATCAAAAATTATAATAAAACGTATGGTATAAACAACGTTTATACAAAGCAAACAAAAAACTTATTTTAATTTTTTCTTACAAAATCTTAGTAAAAATCAAATTTAATTTTATAAACAAAATTGACAACTAAGATTGAAGTTTACAAATACAAAAATTTAAATTTAGTTTACTGATACAGAAATTAAAAATTATTAAAAAAAAATTAAAACAAATTGACTGAACTTGACCTTGACGGCGTTTTACGTTGTTACTGGTAGCTGCTGACTTGTATGTTACAGTTCGTCTCACCGTCTTATCTCCATCTGTAATAAAATTATTAGAGTATGCCTCAATCTACGACGTATAGCTTCGTGTGGAATTGACATTTGACAAAACATTTAAATAACAAAAATATTGTAATTTTGGAAACTACATTGCAGAAATCTTTGTTGCTGCAACAGAATTGAATACAAGGAATTATACTCTTATACCCAAAATTTTAATTTCTTAGGTATTGAATGGGCTGGAGAAGTGTGTCGTAATTTTAGCGCGAACGTTTGAAGCATTGTCATTCTAAAAACATACCTTAAAAAAGTCGCCCTTATTGCATTAGTATATAAGGTTGAAATTATAGTAGATAAATTTTGATCGAACAAAAATCACATATGGAAACACAAATAAGGCATAAAAACACTCAACTCCAATACTCTAGACATTCTAGTTTTAATCCAGTCAGAAGTTACAAATAATTTGCGCATAATTGATAAATTAATCGAAAATAGAAATTACCGTGGAAGCTTCGTGCTTTCAAAGTCACCCGAACGGCTGTAAAGCAACTACCGAAGATGGCCGAATAACGAAGTAGCGCGCAAACGCGCGCACGAATAGAGAAAATCGTTCACGTTCGGCATAGTTTGCTGGCATTCGCTCATGTTACACCTGCGTTAAAGCTTAGAAATGAATGAAATCTGTGCATCGGATGTTTTATTTTTCATTACTTTTTTTATTAAGTGTAAGTTTGTTGTGATTCGTGACTTATCAATAAATGAAATGTTTAGGGCATCGAATGTCGACATTTTTAGGTCTTATTTATTTTATTTAGTGTATTTATTCATTGCTTGAAATTTGATCTTTGTAAATTCAACCTTATTTACATGTGTAATAAGGTCGACTTTTTCGAGGTATTTTTATCAAATGACAGTGTTTCAAAATTTCGCGCACTTTTGACGTCAGAACTTCTGGAGCCCATTACACTGAGGTCATTGACTGCGCTACCATCTGATTTGCATTCAAGTTTCAAATAGAAGCTAGAAGCTGTCTTTGTCGTCGCGTTGAGCTGAAAAAAGATGAAAAGTGTGACATGATTAATACAATACGTTTTGTGTTTATTGCATTTTAGGCCATGATGTAGAAAGAGATAGCAGTAAGAACGTGAATCTTTACGTGCGGTGAAGGTTTTATTACAGATGGGGATAAGACCGTGAGACGTAGTATACCACTTAATTGACTGTAATAATTATTCTGATTGGAAGTAGTACCTAAATTAGTGATTATAACTTATAAGGACATTGCCTACTAAAAAGACACCTACATGGAGTGGAACGGCAAATGGAACATGAGAGTAAGATTCCGAAGAACCAACACGGTTTTAGAAAAGGCAGAAGTTTTATGAATAATTTAATGCACCTGTCGTGCAAGCTCTCCATCGCTTTATCATAAAACAATTAATTAAGAGTGAAAGAGATAGGAGGCGGAGGTTATCTCTCATATGGACTCCTTCACACACCAATATTAGAGGTAACGACACAGCGGACCATCAACTACCACAAGATCCTTTAAAGAAAGTAACTTCAACTGCCCTGGGTCCATGGTATAAGAAGTTGGTGTGGAAAAGCTGGGTTTCGACCTGGCAGCATCAATCGGTGGAGAAAGGACGTGTGTATGGAGCCATCTTAAAAACTCCTCGAAACAAGATATGGTTCTCTGATATGCCTTTCTCGCGAGCTACGATAATTGCTATTTGTAGGATACGCAGTGGGCACTGTCTAACTCCAGCATACATGCACAGAATATCTAGACGCGCTACTTCTGTATGCATTGTGGAGAAGAAAGCGATATTAATCATGTACTGTTTGGGTGGCTCTTGAATGAACCGTACTCCTCTAGTTTTTACTGTCAGCTGCAGAAAATTTCCAACCTGTACATTCCGTTAGATTAATCCTTCTTTATTTCTCAGACTCCCTCTTATCCTATCATACAAGCTTTTAGTAAATATGTTAGTGCGGTGTCGCTTTCCCTGTGATGCTGAATGCTCACTGCTTCCTGAACTGCTTGCTTTAGTAGCGTGCAGCGCGATCCGGAAGTACTGAAAACCCGGTGGGACTGAAGAAGTTTTCTGTTGAAGGATCTGCAATCTTTTCAACCTTTGAGGTGGAAACCCACCACATGGCTACATAGCCTTGGCAGCTGAGGCCAAAGAAGAAAAGAAGAAGAAAGACACCTGCACGTCATCGGACTCAGCGAGGACGAGATTTGCAGAGGTTGTGCTAAAGATGAGGAAACTCCTCTTCATATTTTCTGTTACTGCCCATCAGAGATTTATACCTGGGCTCTCGATATCTGAAGCCCAGTGCTATCGAGAAGACTCCTGTAGACAAGGTACTGACCTTCATCAGAGGCACAGGGCTATTGCAGTAGTACTATTCCGAGAGGTAGCACACAATGGGCGTAGGCCTCGGTGTGCGGCTCGCGTTTCGGGCCCCTCTTGTAAAAAAAATTTAAAAAAATACCACTTAGTTGACTGTAGTAATTATTCTGATTGGAAGTAGTAGTAGTAACCTAAATTAGTGATTATAACTTATAAGTAATGATTTATGACTGTCATTCTTTTTGTGAGTTTAAGTTATTTTATTTGTAGGTTAGGATGAAGTTGTCACACTGAAATGACAGACAAATATTTTGTGTGTGTGTATTTGTAGTTTGTTTAAATTTGGTGTCACAGAATGGTATATTGTATATTAAGAGACGAAACTACATTTTTGCCGCTCGTGCCTGAAAAATCATGTCAGAGCGGTAAAAATGCATGTTGCTCAAAATATACACCCTATTTTTTTTGACGACTGGTCACACTTTTAATTCAAATAACTATCAGAAACGTCATAATTTTTTTTATTGATAACAATAAACAATCTGGCTGTCTATGGATTGTTATAAATAAATCTTTGTTTACTTCGTTGCCAACACAATCAATAATTATTTATACCGTTGCCAGCACAACCATATTCTAACATCCAATAAAATTCAATCAAAGTTTGTTATTATTGGTAGAAAGCGAAAACGCTCGAGAGCGGCAATTTTGACAATTCGCTCGCTCCGCGGCAAATGTCAACTTTCGAATCTCAAATGACACTTAGAAAAGCATACTTTCAAATTCAGTCGTCAAAAATTTTTATAAAGTTGGGAAAAACTGTTAATAGTTGCTTTTTCTCTTTGGAGTGCGTTAATGAAGTTTATATGCAAACGAGCAAAATAAATATTTTTGATTCTGCATAATAATCTTTCTTTACCTACTTTTAAAAATCAAACAAAAATTTCAATAATGGAACTTTATAGCAGTGTAAGCGGTTTAGGAAACTTTGAAACTCTAATGTTGGCAGCATTGAGTTGAAAAAAGTTTTCGAAAGCTTGCAACGTCAGCAACATACATGCAACAACTTATTTTCAACAAAGCTGTCATTTGTTTACTTTGAATTTTTAATTTTCTTTAGAAAAAAATAAAGATAAAACTTGGAGTTGATCGACACAAACCCTTTTTAAAGCGAAAAATTTCAAAGAAAAAGAGCAAAAATACATATTAAAAGTTTCGAGATTTGCGTTGCATTTTATTTTGAATGTAATTTTATAAATCTGAAGCTTGTTTTTGTGGTTTGACTGTACATTGAAAACTTTTCTTCCTCTATCCCTTTGATTAATGTCTCCTGTCGACTGCGGTGGCGAGAGTTGTGTTATGGTAAAATACCCGGAGTAGCTATACTTTGATGAAAAATTCTCGAGTTATTTGGAATTTTTTCATCTGCTATTAGTAAATGCATTACGATTGCACGTGAACTGAATACTCGAAACTGGAAATTATCACGTCAACAGTGTTAAATTCTCGCGTTTCGCTTTAAAAATTCCAATTTCTATTCGCGTTTGTTCTTATCATTGCTCTAATAAAGAATATAGGAAATGAGGTCGAATTCTTTGCGCACTATTTACATTTTCGAGCGTAATCTGGTCGATATATAAAAACGGTACGTGTTTCTCCATCCCATCCGGGATAATAAAAATTTTCAATTCAGCACTTTTCCTACTTTTGAGTGAGTTGCAATAAAGTTTTTGTCTCGTAAAAACTATTTCACATGTGGAATTCTGATTCATGTTTTACGGTCAAATCTCAGCCATTCGGGAATAATTAAGAGTGAGATTTCCACTAACCCTTTTCAATCAATAGCACATATCAAAATACAAATTTTAAGCCAACCAATGACGAATTTATCGTGACAATACCAGTTCGCTTTGGAAATTATGTCCGTGAGTTAGAAAAGTATTCTTTTTCTCAAAAAATTCTAATAATACATCACATTTGTGGCGTCGGATTATCAAAAATTTAGTCTCGCATTTAAGTGAAAACGAAAATTTGCAGAATTAGAGCGCGCTTTGGTCTGTCATATTTTTGATAGTTTCGCAAAGCCACCTCTAATTCACATTATCATACTCACTTTTTATGAGAATTGCAATCTCTAATACTCTAATACTGAATTTTTATGCACTATCTGATCGATTTGACTCCAGACGCGGATATTAAAAGTGTGCCGGATCTCGTGACAATATTTGCCGACTTCTTTCGGATTCCGGGAGATTTCTTTGCCCCAACTTTCATCAATTTGTTTGACACCCAGGAACGCCCAGCGTTCTATTAGCGGGATGTTCGCGATTAATCTTTCGATTCTTGCCGGAGTTTTTGCAGGGTTTTTGCCGGCATTTCTATGTTGAGCGTATTGCTGTTTTACGCTAAAGCAAGAACACACAAACTTGATTTTATTTCAATTGTTGGTCTTGCTTAGCGCTCTCAGCAGGCAAATTTAAACTTGCACTAGAATGTTCTGGTTTCACTGACACACTTACAATTTTAAATAATCGAGCTAACGTAATTACTGTGTACATTACAGTGTAGTTAGAAATTTAAAATGCACCAATGTCACCAAAATAGAAAAAGACAATTGGACAAAGTTCATTTCAGCGTTCAGATGGTTACGAGAATTAAACAAAGCAACTGAGTATTAAAATAGCTCTGTTACAGAAGTCAAATTGTCGTCTGCGTTATTGTTAAAAAATGTCGTACTTCAAAAGTAGAGTCTACAATAAAATTAATCGTTAGCAATATTTTCTGGACTTAACGTGTCTTCAATTTTAACAAATTTACTCCGAAGTGGTTGTAGATTTTATTATCTTTGAACAATACTGCATACTAGTTGTGGAATGTCCTTTAAATACAAATAGTGTTGCAAAAAGAAACCTGATTGATCTTTTGCTCTTACTGAAGATGTGGAAGACATTGGCGTTCGAATAAAGCGAAACTCGCAAAAATCTGTGAAGAAGCTCTCATTGTAAAGAGGTCTTACTTTCTATTGACTCAAAATACACTAATTACTGTATTTAATACTATAAAACAATGTGTTACGTTATAGATTAAAAATAACGGTGCACACCTTAAACCTTACCATTAAATTTAGTTTTTGTTTTTTTTTTTGTTTTTTTATTGTATTATTTAATAAAATTATTATAGCATCTTCAAATAGAAAAATTTCTTTAAAAAATAATAAAAATTCTCACAGAAATAGAGAGTACATATATCGGAAAAAAAAGGTAATGCAGCAAAACAAGTAATATTAAAATTGCTACCAAAAAAAATATTACTTTTGCTTTAATGTATGTAGTTTTAATTAAAGTAGTGAATATTAGTCAAATAAAGAAAGTTCTTTGAAACTGAAAAACAACTATTTTTCTAATAATTTTCAGAAGCAAGTTTCATTATCGAATCCTCTACCATTCCCGTTCTCTCTTTGATCTCAAATTCTTATTTCATTTATTTTATATTTTCTATATCCTTCTTTTATTTTCGTTTTGAAGCAAACTTGACTTTCTTAATTTAAGATCGATTTTGAAAAAAATAATAAAACACGTGTTTTTCTATGCACATTTATTATCGTTGAAGAAAAACAATATCTCGAACATTAATTCCGAAAACATTTTAATGCAACCATCCGAGATTCTACATTTCGTATAATCCCCAGTTTATAAATTTGCAAATAAAAACATTAAGTGCTCTCCGGCGAAATGCAATTTCAGCCATTACCGTCAAAAATAAAGTTTTTCATCGAAACTACAGCCCGTTCGCGCTCCAAAACCTGAAGTTATTATAAAAACAGTATCTCCTTTGGCCTTTTTAGAATTTCAAATCGCGTCTCTCACACCGCTGCATCCGATATCAAGCTCATTATTTTACTTAATCACGATGATTTCCAAACAAACCTCGCGGAAGTTCTCAGACGTTCGCTAATGCAAATTTTCAGCAGTTAACCGTCGAGATAATAATTGCCTCCAAACTTTTCCCTAGCCAAAACCTCTCTTATCAACTTCCGCAACGCATAAACACCAAAACTACACAAATTCTAACAATTTCAAAAATTGGACTGAATTAAGTATATAGATTGAAAGTTTTTCTAAATTAATTTATTGTCAACGTTTCGACTATCAAATATAAAATACAGTTACGAGTAGAGTCTTATGACATTATATTAGAACCAATGAGAGGCTAAGCTGAAACTAGTAAGTAAAAGTATTTTTAAATTAAACAAAAACTAAGTTTAAATAAGTAATTTTATGTTTTTTAGTATCAAAAATCTTCTTTTGCATTCCCAAGATTTTTTTAAAAGGGGTAATTAATTTTTGCTTTCTTGCTCGGGCTAATTAATAATTACGTTTCTAAAATACACTTAAAAATTTTTTCAGAAAGAATTCAAATTTTTGTGATATAACTAAGATTTTTTTAATTCTTAAATTTTAAACACAATTAATTTGTCAATTAATCAACCTGTCATTGTTATCTATCGTAAGTTAAGTGTTCTATTTTGTTTAAATAATTAACTTTTTTACTGTTTCTTCTCTAACTCTGTCTATCTTGTTAGTCGTCTTTCTTTTTTGATTTTCTCCGACACTTACAATTCAGTTTTTTTGTGAGTTTATCGTCTTACATTATACACATATGTCTAAAAAATCTAAGTTAATCTTCTATAATTTTTTGCAAATCGATTGTATTTTGTAGATTCTGTCTGAAAGTCTTTTCTAATTTTATTTTTTAATTTTTGCACATATATCTTATTTCTATTCGGTATAATCGTTCTTGTTTTTTTAGTAATCTGTTTCATTGCTATTATTGTTAATCTGATCATTTTGTACTACTTTTTTTATTTTTTTTTTTGCTACTTTTTTCTTTCCAAGAAAAGTTGTTTTTAATATATTCTACAAACTTGCTGTTTTTTACATTCTTTTATTTATTTTCTTATTTATGTTTCTAATTTCTTTTATAACTGCTTCTAGACACTTAAAATGCTGCACTTATTCAATTTGTTTGTTATTCAATTTTCATTCGAGAGCTCTCTTTGTGTTAGAGATTGTTATTGTTTTTTTAATATTAATTTTTATATTTATTTTTTAAATCTTTCTTTAATACTATAGAATTATGTTGCAGTTTCATTTTCTTATCTGCTATCAAAGTCTCTTATCGCCTGCAAACATTAATTCTGTCATATTTGTTTGTTTCATTTCTCAATATTTCACTGTAAGTTTCTTCTTCATTTTTTTTTTGTTTTGTTGTTGTCTTATTAAGTACTTTTGTAAAAGAAACTAGGCTTGATATGCAACTTTATTTTAAGCTTTGTTTGGTTTCCAACTCTTTAAACTTATCGTTTTTTGTTTCTATATTGTTTAGATTTTTTTATAATTTTTTTTTACCACATTTGTGGTTTTTTTATTTACTCTTCTTTGTAGTAACACTTTCTAAAAAACTTTTCTTGGTATGCGATCACAAGCTTTTTCAAAGTCTACAAAGTATACTTCTTATTCTTATTTTTTATTATTCTCTTAAATACTTTCTCTCATTTCTTCTAAAGTTCGTCTTCAATTCTTTCTTGACTGTGTTATTTTTTCTCAACTCTTATAATTTTATTTATCGCTCTTTTTATATATTAATAGTGTGATGTTAGTTTTCCAATCATTTAGTATTTTTGCGTTTTTGGATACATCCATATTTTTATCTATATATAGCTGTCGTTTTTGTATCCAAATTTTTATCAAAAACTTTTTTTTGTTTCTTTAATTCTTGCTTTAACTTCTTTACATTTTATTGTGTTTTTTATAGTCTTGTTTTTTTGTAGTTACGTTTTCCTTCCGCTTGTGTTTTTTTTATTTTTTAGATAAATATTTTGTCTGTTCACTATTTTGTTTTTTTATGTACTCAATTAATATTTTCTTTTAACGGCAGCTTTCTTCATCTGCAGTCAGTAGGCTGTTTTTAAAATTTCTATTTTATTCAATGCTTAGATATACTTTTTTTAAGTTTTAATATTTTTTAATTTTTATATCTATTTGTTCTGTTTCTTTTCTTTTTAGATTTATTATTAGTAGATAGTCGGCACTTTTTATTTCTGCTTCTCTTATTACACTCTTATCTTTTATTCTGTTTTAAACAGTTTTGCTTACTAGAAAGTTGTCTATAATTAAATTTTCGTTTTTTGTTTCTTTTCTTTGCATATTTTGTTTTTTTACTATTGTTACATGTATTTAAGATCTGTTTTCCTTCTTCAATCTTTTTGTTAGATTTTCTTGGTGTGTCGAATGAAACGTAAAACACCCAGTAACATCAAACACTATACTTACCACCACACGCGTTTCGACAACAAAGTTGCTATTCTCAGGTAGAAATTAGAACTGTTTTGTTCTTCTTCTTTCTATGAGTATTCTATATCTAAGTTTTTGTTTCCTACTCTTCCATTTAAATTTTTTATTATTATTATATTGCCTTCTTTATTATTTACTTCTTTTTGCAGTTTTTCTGCCAGTTTCCTTAATCTCTCACTTAAAAATTCTTATTATATTTTTTACATATTTAGTATATTTGGAGCAATTATCAACCTAACACATTTTTTACTCTCTTTTTTGCTGTATTTCTATTAATTTGTTTTTCTAATTTCAAGAATTTTTATTTTATATTTAATCATTTTTACTACTAGTTTTTTTTTAGTACTACTTTTTACATTCTATATGCTTGTTTTTATCTTGTTTGGTTAGCAAAAATATACATGATTAAGTACTCAAAAAAATGTTAAAAGTGTTTTTTTTGTCAGAATTAGACTAATTCCTGCTAATTTTTGTTTTGTCTTCTTAAACGAGAATAACAAAAATTAAAATTATCGACCACCAAGTGGTAGAAGTCTATATAAATCGATCATTTTTAGTAGCAGTCGACTAAATATTGTTATTAAATGTTTAATAAACAACATGCTTCTTCTCTTTCTCATGGCTAGCTGCTTTTTTAATATACAGTTTGTATAATCGTCGTTTTCGACTTTTCCAATTTTTCTTATAACAGTTCCATTTTTTTAGAACACAATTTTTTTGCTTTCACTTTACTTTTCACTTTTTGTTTAATTCTATGTCGTTTGTAAAAATTGGCAATACATAATAAGAATACAAAATTTGAGTTTTCCGTAATTTGTGTAATGTCACTCCATTCCGGGTTTGCTCAATCCCGAATTAATCCGGTCGTCCATAAAATATGTTAATGTCGTCTCCTAATTTCTGTTTTGGGATCCATCTTGTCGATTACTTCCTGAAAGTGTCACACTTTTGATTTAAGAGGGTGTTTAATTGGTGATTTTTTCTTGTGCAATTAAGTACTCGTCGAAGCGACAAGTTTTTAATTGCGGTTAGAAAGGGTGACCGCATTTGATGATTATGGGTTAGAGGGTGTTAGTGGACTTGGTGTTTGTCCGGAAGGAACGGGAAACAACTACTTCCGGTACTGTACATTGCCGGATATTGGATTATGCGGGGCTTAATTGGACCGTAGCCCCCAAGACATGCAATGGCTAGATTGCTTTTATTCGATTTATAGAAATTTGAATGCGGAAATTACGAAACGGGGGTTTGAAAAGTCAACAATTCAGAAAAGGAAATCTGAATTTATTGTTATTTCTAAAATCATCAATCGGAAAATTGCTGTTTGCTAGAAGTAAAGTTTTTAAAAATATAAATTGTTTGAGCTTTATACAAGCTTTTCAAATTTTAAATTCAGCTTTGTTGGTGCAATAATTGCCTAATAATTGCTAAAATTAGAGGAAATTTGATATATCACATTTTAATTGAAAAATAATTTGAATGTGATTAACTGTAAACAAATGGCCAAAATGTTTTACCAAAAATAAATAAACATGTAAATAAAGCAATTTTAAATCGAGCGACAAAATAAATTCGTTTCAAAAATTTGTTTTTGTAATCGCTCAACGAAAGCTACGATAGAACAAGCAAGCATCCAGGTCAAGACCTTAATTACGCCGTCACAAACATGAACAATACGATGACACAAAGAAATTAAACATTTTTAACTAAAATAAGTTTTAAAATAAATAAAAATAACAAGTGTTTATTTAAAAAAGTTGTCAAGAGTGCCACGATAAAACAAAAACATTTTGAAGTATTTCTTAGTTAAATTCGACTGCCATACTGTCAAAGATAGTTGTCAAAAATGTCAGAATTGTCTCAATATGTCGGATTAGTGTCTTAAAATCTACTTCACAAAATAGTTTATAAAGTCAGTAATTTCTAAAGCTTTTTGTAAATACTTATTCATTAACTCGTATAAGAAAACATTCCCAGTGCAATATTTGCCGATTTCAAGGTGTTAACATCCAGTGAACAAAATCACTGACTCTTCTTCAATGACCTTGGTCTGTGCTCTATCGAATAGATTCACTCGCCTTCAACCTTTCTACCACTTCGAAAGTAACTTATTTCGACTAAAAACCTTTTGTGTTCTAAAGTGTAATTAACAATTAACTAGATCTAATAACAAACAAAACTGAAACAAACTTAGAACGAACAAAAACTGATCACGAAAAAAAAAAGAATAAAAAGTCCGAAAATAAAAATATGTAATTTGGAATGTTGTAAACATTTATTTATAATATATTCCATAGTTACAGTGTATTAGTTTTGACATTCATTGGTTGCTACAATTCTTTTATCAAAAACACATAGCACTCTTGACAAATTTTTTAAATGAACACCTTTTAGTTTATGTATGACAATTGCAGATCACCAAATCAAAACGCTAGACATGCTGTGTTAGAAAACAAAATAGTTATTATCTTATTTATTTTTGTTGTTGCTTTTAATAAATTTGTCAATTTGGCAAAACCTGTGTCTTATTGAATACAATATATCGCATCGAAAATATTAAATTTGAACCAAATTTTTCACCCTATTCTTCGGACTCCTAGAATCTTCAGTAAGATTTTTCTTACAAAATATCGTTGATAATAATCACATCAATAGTTTTAATTAAAAATATTTAAATTTTTGGTAATTTGACATACCTAATTAACTTAAAACACAAACAATAATATATTCTTTTGTTCATATAACTCAGAAAAATAATTTTGTATATTTAGTATCTTGTTATAATAGAAAACTTAATATCCGATACCGATCCGTTTTTTTTTCCTTTAACTGAATACTCATTCTCTAAAAATAAAACATTACTCTCTCATACGGTGAAAACGAGCAATTTTTCGCAATTAAACGATGCGTCGAAAAAAAGATAATTAAAATTGATGATTCAACAATTTGAGAGAGCTTTAAATATTTGAATTTTTTTTCTAAACTAGAGATTTATTTCAGCTGTCTGTACATAGTAATAAATGTAGGTTTAGTAAACAAAAATATCAGTTTTTTTTTAAAATTTTTATTTCAAAGCATACAACAAAAAAGTGTAATGAATAGAAATAAATCAATTAAAAACTTTTTTAATAAATATGGAATTCAATGAAAATCAAACAGATTTAATATTAAATTACTTTTTATTAATTTTTCTTTGATTTGAAACAGAGAATGATTAAATTTTGATTCGAATCAATTTTCAGAATTTTAACTACAATACAACCAAATTCTAAATTTTCTGTATTTATAACAAGTAAATAAATATTTTTTAGAACTTTGCAATTTTAAAGCTCTTCGGTTTTATAAACTTTAATTGTCAGTAAAAGAGTAGAATAATAAGTATTGTTACAAACTAGTCCAGAGAGATGCAAAACCCTTCCAGAATTATGAGTCACACTATAGCGCAGAATTCCAAAAAGTAGTTGCCACTGCCATTGCAAAATATGAGGCAGTTGAGTTATTGTTTCGACTGAATAAAGATTGTTCGCGTGACTTTTGAGAAATTTCTAAAACGGCGTGTCGTTATATAAGCGGACGGAAACAATGACCGAGTTAGTTACTATGAAACTCGACAGCGATTGTAGTAAGCGATATTCTAGGAAACGATGTTATTAAAGTGACAGCAATCGTAGTTATTATTGTCTAATTATCGAGTTATTTATTTGTTAAATTATTGTTGTGTGCAATCGTGTATATAGTAGAAATAAAATATTTGTTATTAATCCAACTCTTTGAATTAAAAAAACCTCAATTTCGTACATAAGTTGTATTGGAGTAAGGAATAGAATTTGAAGAAGATGAAGGAACCTGAACCAAAAAGGAAGACAAACAATGAGTGGACGGAAAAAAAACACAAATTTTTAGAAGAAATAAAAAAACAAAAAGTCGAAAACGATGAAAAACATAAAAGCATTCTAAAAGACTTCGTAAAACCACTTTTAAAAGAAAAGGAAAAACAAATTTTGAAAGAAGAAAAAAAGTTTAATAAACGGAGTTTAAAAGAAAAGAAAATAAGAAGCAAAAGAAAATAAGTTAAAAAACGTCGGGTAGATAGTAAAGAACAACAAAAGAAAGTTTTGGAAGTGCAGAAAACAATAAAAAAACAAAAAAACATTTACAAAAAAACGAGTTAAAAAAGATTCTAGAAAAAAAACGATTTTAAAGATTTTAAAATACATTGATTGGAAAAGAAAGAAGAACAAAAAACCCGAAATAATTGAAATTAATCAAAAACTACGAGTACAACTAAAAATAAAAGAAAAGCACAAAAAATTTAAAAAGCTTCAGAAAACAACCATCAGAAAAACAGGATAATATATTCAAAAAGTTTGACACTTTGCAAGATGCTTTTAGAGAGGTAAACATATCAGAGGTAAAAAAAACTCAAGTAGGTTTTAGCAGTTTCAGAATATAGCCTGCTATGTCAACAAATAAGTGATTTTACAATATCACTGCATTGCTTTAGAACAGTGGTCTCCAACACCGACCCGGTAGTACCACCAATCCGGCACGCGGTAGCGGAGCCGACATGGTAATCCTGATTTTAAAGAACAAGTTAATCAAACAAAATAATAATAACTAGATGTTTTTATTTACTGACCAAATATAAAATTCATTCTTAAAACTTAAAAAGGGGTAGTATACCAAAAACAAAAATATGGTAAAAAAATTTTTAAGAACAAATCTCCAAAAGACAGGTACGTGCGATTTGCCGTTTTGGAAATATGTACTACAGACCAAGGTGTGAAAAACGTTGACGTGACGTCATACCGACATATTCTGTTTTGTCTCATATGTTGTGAGATTGTTTATGTTCTGTAATCTCCTATCATTGTGTAGGTAACAATGCCAAAACCAAAAAAAAAAAAAGTTTATGTTGTGTTGAGAATAAAATAGAGTTAACAACAAATGTGAGAAATGAGAATGACTGTAGTACATACCCAGAAGCATTTGAAAAAATAGTTTAAAATTCTAAATTCAACATTTCTAAAAATTATTTAAAGTTTGCCTTTTTGATAACTTTCAGTAACCACAAACAACAACAAAAAAAAAACTCAAATGCTTGCTCCGTTTGATGTCAGTATGTCGTCACGCATTCAACGCATTTGTTGCTTCGCTGTTCAAAAACCAAAAGTCGTAGCGACTTGCGGTTTTGATTTTTAATATTAGATATTTTTCAAGAATTTTTAGATGCTTTCATAAAATTTTGGTTTGCTGCCCTTTTAAACAACAAGTAGTACATAGCCAATTCACATAATAAAATTGTTTTACGTGTTCTGTTGTTGTCGGTATTCATTTTCAGCTTAAATAGAACGTATTATAATAATAAATATTAAAATACACATACGACGTTATTGCAAAACTATTATTGTGGTATGTTGGTATCATACTAAAGAACTAATAAATACTAAGGTATGGCATAATAATAGATTTTGGCCCTTGAAACTTAGTGCAGAATGCAATGTGACCCTTAGATCAAAAAGTTTGGAGACCCCTGCTTTAGTTTATTAAGGATTTTGTTTCTGTCAACAGGGTAACATTATTTCCATTATTTTGAATGTTGATAATGCATGTATTACTAAATAAGAGTGAAAAAATTATTTATCACTTTTGCAACTTTGCATTTTTTCAGTGATTTCATATAAGTAAATATCAGAGTGGAATAAAATTTGTCTCTGTATATAAAATAAATGGTAGACATTTCAACGTAATTTATATTTCTTTTTGAATATGAAATATGCAAGTCCGCCAACCTCAAGAGTTACGATCCGTTAAATCCCTCCCAGTGTAATAACAGTTTGTGGGTAATATGCCCTGGGTAGTAAAACAAGAGCACTATAATATGTAAGATATGTTACACATCTAACATTACATAAATTACCCACCGACATGTAATATTACACCAGAACAGTAACCCATTATGACCGATAATATGCTGTTTGTTATTCCTGGCAATATCCTACATCTAGCTACCTTACTAAGCGACTTCACGTTTTCAGTAATAATTCATTTATAGTCAATTCTTCACATTTAAACGATTCGTTAATTAATTCCTTAGTTTTTAGTAGCTATTTGAGAAGCGTCGTAAAGTTAAGTGCTGCCCCCTTTTGAATAATAAAATTTTGTTAAAGGGACTACGAGTAATTAATATGTATATCCAGGAAGTGCGCAGTTACTCGTTCATCGATTTCAAATTTTTATTGTCATAAGCGCTTTAAACATTTACATTGTGTGCTGAAATGAAATTTCAGGAAGTTACCGAAAAAGCCGACATTAAAATTTCATGCGCAATGCACACGTCACACGCACTTGGGCCGGAAGTGCCCGTTTTTCGACCAGTTTCAAGCGATTTATTAAACCAAATTTGCATCGAAATCACACAAAAAATGTAGATAAACAAAATTCTAAATAATTTTTAAAAAATCAAAAAATAAATACAACCGCGAAGACAAAATCTTAGCCGTCAATTGACATTTTGACGTCCAGAACATTGCGTACCTATTTCTCTTATTAATTAGCTTATTAGGTACTGCTGAAGACCATTTAAAATATTTTTTAAAAAATGTTTTTTTGTAGTTTTAATTGTTTTTTTGAACGCCCGTTAGTTTAGTTTAATTTAAATCATTCTTATTGTCTGAAATACACATAAGTTTACCTCCTCACATAACAGGATGTAAAGCAATTTAATGAAGCTGAAAATTTCTCATTTGTTAGCCGGCAAAGCTCCAAATAGGTAATACAGCTGAATACACAAGATGTCGCCCTAGTGTTTTCGCTTCTAATCATCTTAGATTATTTATCAAACTAATTCGAAACGTTTATTTCATTAATTAATTTCAAGGTTCGTCTAAACTTCTTCATCGAATCACCTATTAATTCGTTATCCTTTTGGTGCGGTTTTTCCGCCGAAAGTCGACACGATTTCACGGCTTACAGCCCCCAAATTCCGCCTTTGAAGACAGCATTTTTCGCCAGCAAACACATTTCACGCCAATTAATTGCGACGGTTTTATTAACGCGTGCGTGATTTGATTGGATTGCTGGTGGTAATATTTGTTCACGCGTCATGGTAATTATTTATGCCGTTTTGACACCTACACTTGTTCGATGACCCCGATCGACCATTAGGGATATTTACTCCAAACAATGTTTGAGGATCGGGTTGCTAATTTTTGTTTACTTTACCAGTTTTTTTCGAGAAAATAAAGTTAGAATTTGGCTGTTCAATAACAAAAATGCAGATGAATGTTTGCTGTTTCTTTTTTTTATATTTTTCAAATTTTAGATGCTTTGAATTAGAAAACATCTAGAATTACATCAGGCTGTCAGTTAAAATATTTTTTTATAACAAACAAACTGAAAAATTTTTGTATTTTTTTCATTTTTGCTACAGGCTAATAATTGTTCAAATTCGACTAAAATTTGCATTTTGAAAATGTTAAAACAATTACACAAATACACACTTAAATCTAGAAATGCTGTTATAGTACAATATGATCTATAATTTTTTTGTATTGTATTAGAGAGTTAGCACCAACTCGCCGTAAACGTAAACGTATTACGTATCCGTTGGACCATTCGGATATATGTATACGAAGATAGGGAGTTAAACCGAATTAGTTAGCACTGTATAACGTAGGGTTTTGCGTTTAACGAGTGTGCGTTAAAGTGACACAACACTGACAATAGCAATAATAATAAGAGAACCTAACCTAACGCTAACAGTGTGTTGCTAACAACGAATAAAAAAATTAAAAAGTCAGTTCTTGCTAGTAAGTGGAGAATACACGCCTTGTAAAACACTCCTAACCTCACTTTCTGTCGCTACGCTAGATACGCTCAACGCAACTGTCCTTCCGTAGCGAATCGTTTCTTACGGCTGTTTATTCTCAGGGTCATACGTATTCACACAAAGATACGTAAAATGGGCGGAGTCTAACGTTTTTCGCTACGGATACGTCGTACGGATAAGGATAAACGCCGCAGTGCTAACTCTCTATTATATAAAACTTACATTGTCAAAAAGCATTTTACAGCATTTTAATCGATGCATCCCTACTTATTAAATTTTTAAAAAAGCTTTAAAAATTTGAGAAACAAATTTTATAATGTTGAGAATTGTCAAATCAAATTAACTAACAAAAAATATTTTGTTTTTAGATAAAAATAAATTAATCAACAAAATAAAAAGCAGTTCTGTCATCATTGTTGTTATACTTACCACCAAGTACGCTGACGTGGTTGTCGTGGAGAAAGCATTTTGGTAAAACAAGCCTAATTTTAATTTCTGAAAAGCAAAAAACATTGTCACTTTTGACAATTTAATGACATTTAAAAATCATGAATAGAAGAGGCAAAGATGAAGCTTTAGAAGCATCTCTGAAACAAAGTATAGTTGTGAATTCTCTTAGCAAAGAAGCAAATCTTTGTCGTTCTCTAAGCTCACAAAATGCTGCTATCAAACCAAATTCACGTAAACCGAAAACAGCGAATTCTAAATTAGTCAAAGCGACTCAAAGTTTGCATAAAGGAAAAGCCAGTCTTATTCAATTCCCAGTACAAAATGTTCTGTTTGGTGTTGAACAAAATTTTCCTGTGAAAAAAACTGATGGCAAGAAACTAACAACTCTAGAATTTATCGATAAGTTGAAGAAAATCGAAGCTAAAGTCGAGAATCCTGATTTCTTAGAACAGGCAAATGAAGAAATTGATATAGCGTCAAGACAACTTGAAGAAATTAGAAATATGATATCTGAAAAACTTGAAAAAGAAGCGGAACAAAAAGAAAGAGAGTTTCAGAAACAACAAAAAGCTTTCAGGGAGAAATGTAATAAACAATTTGAAAGAATGCAACAAACGTACTTAAATAAAACAAAAATGCGTTTCAAGTCTTTACAAGATGTTGAGAACATGACGCTACCAAAAGAAAACAAAAACAAAAACGTTGAAACTGTTAATAAAACTTCTTCTAGAAACTCAATTTTAAATGCCACTAGTAGCCAAAATTTTGAAAAATATTTAAGAAATACCGATCCGCTACTCAAGGCTCAAATCACTTCCGCAGTTTCAGAACCTCCTGTAGTTTCTATATACAAACCAAAAGTGAGAAATGAGAAGCCATTAAACGAGAGTAAACCTGCGTCTCAAAAAGTTCGGTTTCAAGAATCAATTTTGAAGTCGGCTTATTATTCGCCTACTTCTTCAGAGTCACTTAGTCCGAAACCGTCAAGTGAGAAGCTTGATATAGAGAATATAAACCGTTTATTGTCCTTACAAATGGAAGATGAAAGAGAATTAAAACAAGAGGCTTTTCAAGCATTCAAGTATAGAACTCAGAGAAGACTTGACAAAATTGATGAATGCAGTATGACTGAAAATTTTTCGTCTACAAATGAAAAATATCACGAAGGAAGGCGCAAACTGAATTTACTCCTCTATGGGAAAGAAAAAGTGAACAATAAGGAGTTTGATGACGCCAAACTTGAAGACTCTGTATTGAAGTCAGAATTTTTAACTAAAGAATTTTGTAAATTCTAATAAATATTGTAATTCTAAAACTATTTTTTTTTAAGCTAGTTATTCCACCGCTACACAATTTTGTTTTCCTTGGAGATTTTTTGTAAATAAAATTTACTTATCCTAGTTTGTATTGCCCTCCTTTTTAAAAACGACGTTAGAGCTTTTCTTGCGGAATGAAAAACAAGAAGTCAAGCAGCATCGCCTTTATTAAACAACTTTTTTGACTTCTAAATGTTTAAAACCGAGCTCGGTTTAGTCACCATGTTTTTTGCACTGAAATTGGAAATGTTTCTTATCGTCATAAAAGAAAATCATTAAATTAGTAACACAAGAACACAAGAATTTTACAGATATATCTTGTATAAATAATAATAGTTTCGGTTTATACTTCCACCTCCTCTCAACTTTTAGAAAAGACAAGAAGTTGGGATAGACGCGTTGTCTAAATTAATGACTCTATAATAAAAATTAGTATGTGAATTGACTTTCAATATAAACATTTGCAATTTTAGTTATTTCCAAATACTAGAGAGCTTTATTTACTTTTCATAACTTGTAATGATTTGAAAAATTTTATTTTCTTATTAAAAAAACTTCTTTTACACAAATCTTGTAAGAGCTAATTAGGTAGAGCGTTGTACACAAATGACTATTTTATTTGTTAGTTTTAATGCGTTTATTGCCTAATTGGCTTTACCGTCCTAAGTATTTGAAAGTTTATATATCATTTTTACACAATTTTTTAATGTAACAAAAAATTAATTCTTCTCAGATCTTCTTCTAACACACGTAACTTCTTTCATCCATTCTTTCCCTTCTCCGTTTTCGTTTAGAACTTTTATTCTTCCATATTTGCACATTCTTAACTCTACATATTCTGACAAACAATGCTCTATCGTCTTTCTTTTTTCTCTATATAATCTACACATTCTTTCCCAATCTTCTCTCCAAAATTTATTTTTCCTTTCTTCATTCCTACATCTGTATCTTGCAACCATTTTTTTATTTTAACTTTTTATTTTATTTAGATATTTTGGCAGTTTGATGGTAACAGTCAAGGCATATTTTAAATTGTTCTTTAATTTTCTTATACTCGCAATTCTTTGCTGTTTATCTATGTTAGCATTTCTTTGTTTTAGTTCTTCTTCCATTGTTCTTTCTCTCATTCTTTCAATTTCTGCTCAAGAATACCCTTTTTTCTCATGGTAGTCATCTCGTTCTATCCACCTAACATTACGATTTGCTCTTTTAATTTCAGCCTAACACTTTTCTATTATTCTGCATTTTGTCGCATTCATAGATTTTTTTCGAATCTCACTCCTCGTTTTTGTTTCTACTTTCAACTTTTTTCTCTTGCTTTCTTCTCTTATTATGTACCCTGGCGTTTGTTTATTTAACCCTAACACTCATTTTATATACATACTTTTCTTGCACACGCTCAATTTTTTAAAATTCCTTCCATCCCTATACTTCTGTTCTATACATTACAATACTTTTCAGCAAACTGTTAAACATCATCATTCTTTTTTTTAATTTTTACTAAATTTACGTTTTCTAAACTTCTATTACTTTGTTCGCTTTTTTGACTACTCTCTTTATTTGTCCTTTGTCTGTCATACTACTATTTAATGCATACATATCTCAAATATTTCAACTTTTTCGCCTACATTTACTTGGCTAATAGTTTACTCGTAAATTTCTTCTATCTTGCTTCAACCACTTACACACCCCTTTTTCTCTAAGATACTGCTATAATGTTTCTTTATCCACACTGTCAAAAGCTTTTTTAAAATATATGAACAATGCATACATACGTTCTCGCGCCTTGTCTATTTCTTTCTTCGCCAGATGTCTCAAAATGCATACATTTTCTATGGCTTCTCTTCCTTTTCTAAACCCTGCTTGTCCGTCTAGTAACATACTTTTTTCGTCCATTTTCTTTCTTAATCTTTGCTCTAGAACTATCGCATATATTTTGTAGGTCGTATTAAGTAAGGATATACCACGGTAGTTTTCAGTTTAGTCTTTATCCCTTTTTTTATGTATTGGTACAATTAACCCTTTTCTCTACTCCATAGGAATGCCTCCTCCCATCTGCATTTAGCACTTCCCATACTCTTTGCCATAGCTTTTTTGTACAAAACAACAGCGCTTCATTTGGAATTTTTTTTCTCCAGATGCTTTCTTTTCTTTAACCTAAGATTTGTTTTTATTTTCCTCTTTAAAAAAATTGGTTTTTTTACTTAAAATTCCTCAATTCCTCATGCCTTGACAAGATACTTTTATTGTTACTTTTACCTAAAACTTTCATAAAGTGTTCTCTTCATTTATTCATACTTATATTTTTACTTATTATGTGTTTTCTTTCTTTTTTCTTCGTTTATAAATTTCTATACTTCTGTTTCTGTTTTTATTTTTTTTATTTTCTGTTCTACTTCTTCTTTGTGTTGTATTTTTTCTCTTCACATTTTGCTTTGTACTTTTTTCTAGTTTCTAGATACTCTGCTTTTGTAACTTTTCTTTTTTTCTATTTTTTAAGTTTACCGCAAGTTTCTTTCTAGAGGCATGTGATCAGCTTCGACCCTATTACCTACATGGAAGTTGATTATATTCTCTCAGGCTTCATTATTTGTAATTCCATAAAGTATTGTGGTCATTCCATTCTGTCCAATTTATGTTAATTTTCCTTCACGGTCACCTTCTTTGTTTCTATTTAGAATTTCCCAACTCCTCTCTTTAATCATCTCGATTAGTAATAAGTCTTTTTTATTTTCTATTTTATCTTTTGCTGTTTTATTTTTTTTTTTTATTGTCTTCCGTTTTTGCTCTTTTTGTCTCCACTCTCGCGTTGAATTCCCTCTCTATAATTAAACACTTTTTCTCTGTAGCTTCTATATTTTTCTCTAGTATTCGCTTTGTTCCTTTCATTTGTTTACTGTATACCGTCACTATTCTCCATTCTTCTGTATTTACTTTTATTTTCCTTTCTAAAACACCCTTTTTTTATCTCCTTCTAATTAGTTGTGATTGTTAGATAAATATATTTCTTATAACCACTCATACAGTGATGTATTATTTTGAAGCAATTACTTTTGCCTGAAAAAATCCAATTTTGCTTAAACAAATAAAAATTAACAATGACCCAAGCAAGCCAATACTCCTATACGTTCCAATCTTTTGATTTATTAAAATCCCCAATAAAATTTCCCGAAAATTTCCCCACACTTTTAATATTTACTTATCTCTCCAACAATCAGCAGAAAAATTTGTAAAAATTGCATTTTCGTGCTCTCCTAAAGTCATCCATGTATAAAATCCCCCGAATGAACAAAATTCAGTAGCGAAAAAATCCCCAGTCCGTGCAAATTGAATTGTCAGTGCGAGTTAACGAACACACGTATGCTTCTATTTGCAGGAATTGAGCTTTCGACGCGCCACTGGTGGATAATAGTAACCGTATTATTGCTGGCGGCGGCGGCCGGAGTTGGTGTTCCTATCGCCTTAAAGATAAGTTCAAGTGCCTCCTTCGAGGAACGCTTGGAGTTCGCCACACGCCTGCTCCAAGAAGTGCCTCTAATCGACGGTCATAACGACCTCCCATGGAACATAAGAAAATTCCTACACAACAAACTCAAGAATTTCAAATTCAACGAGGATTTGCGACACGTCTCGCCGTGGTCTACCAGTGCATGGAGTCACACGGATCTGGTCAGACTGGAGGCGGGACATGTCGCCGCACAGGTAATTATAAAACTAGCAGGCTTTGGGGGCGGCGAGAGCACTTAGATGAAAACACGGGGGATTATTTGAGACCACGACCCCAAAATGCATTAAAGATGCACACGGGTTTAAAACGGTCTTGACAAGTGCATTTTACAAAACGCCACAATATGCAAAAAAATTTACTAGAGATGACAAGGGATTCCTCTGAGACCAACCTGAAGTGGATACTTTTATGTATAAAACGCAAAAGGATATTGTGTATTCGGTTAAATTTGGAGCCAACAATCTGGACCCACAGTTGTCTTAAGTTAGTACAACTTCTCTCCAAAATAAAGTTCAACGTATTTTTTTTAATATTAATAAAAATTTATTCGCCATTGTACTACAAATTCAAATTGAATACTAAACTGTAATAATAACCTCCTTCTATCCATAACATTGCTTAAATTACAGGTTTGCCTATATTTCTGTCAATACCGATCATAATTTAAAGTTGTTTTACACAAAACATTACTGTTTTTTTTGTTTTTTTTTTGACAAAATTTTTATTACCAACCTCCGTACTTTCAAAATTAATCAAAAATTTTTAATTGTTTTAAGACTTATATACTCTACTTATTTTTCTAAAACCATACTCCTTCCAAAAAAATTAAACTGTAAAAATTACGAAATCAGACATTTCGTTAATCAGAAACTAGAAAACTTGCTGTTAAAGAAAGAAAAGAAACACTACTTTTCGCACATACCAATGATGTTTAAAGATGGCGCTAAGACAACATATCATGCTTATTTAACATGTATTTGCTTTATATCGGTACAGCATAAGCATACGCTGCACAATAACCCTAAAACCGGTCGTCAGCTTCCTGACCGAAAATAATAAAATAATAAACAATAAAAATGACAAAAATACTTAGGTATACTTCGATAATAACAGATAAATTAGATAATACTTTGTTTGTTTGTCTTTTTGTAACTTAACCTGATGGCAAAGACAGAGCTTATAACATGAGTCTAGTATAAAACGTTTTTAAAATGAAATGTGTTTTTTTTATTTTGTAACAAACTGTTTAATATTATGCAGTCATATACTCTTTAAAAAACAGACTAGTACTAGAAAAATGTTTATATTTACTTAATTTAATTATTAATTTTATTTTAAGTTTTAGATATACTACGTAGTTTATTTTAATAAAAAAAATTGTTTGTTAGTTTTTATTTGAGATTACTTTTAGAAATATGTATGTAAATATATTTTAAACAAAGCGTTGCATTTATAAACAATGCGGTTTAACATTGTTTACATCGTATTATTAATTGAGATTTGCTCAATAGGTTGCGTGCAAGTGTCCATCGATTGGTGGTAAAATAAAGCTAAAGTTTCTTTTTACAAATGATTCGTTGAGCTTTTTGGAATAACTGGAAACGGTTAATAAAGTTCTAAGATTTTTTTTTGTTTTTTTTCTGCTCTTCTGTATAATTCAGTTATAAAAAATAAACAATTTAAGTTAGGTTATATTTCAAAATCTTACAAATTCCTTGGTAAAGCTGATCACGTTATTATCACTAAAAAAACAACAATAACAAAATCCATACTAACCGTTACTATTTCACCACTCTTTATTGAACCAAAGTACATTATTCTAAACCCTTTTTTTAACATTAATCTTTCAAATAGCTTTTTGTAATTTGTTAAAATAAGATCAAGTTGTAACTTATAGACATCTTGTAAAATATAATAAAGAAAGACTTACAATCAACATTAATAAGATTAAAAAATAAATAATTAAAAAAATATTAAAAAGTTATAAAAAGATCACACCCAAAAGTCAATTAAAACTAATCAACTTAAAATTAGTTAATTTTGAATTTTACGATGTAAAGCTTTGTAACTTAATAATAGATTTTATGCAAATCTTGAAAAAACTGTACTGTACATGGTTTTTTAATTTTATCACTTAAAAGATGTAAGACTTTTAGGCGCTTATGTTTTCTCCGCGAACTAAACACATACATAAGAATTTTTTGTTCACAAATACTACAAGTGTAAAGAATATATTATTTACGAAAACTAAAAAAATAATAATACATTGTAATTACCAAAATAATACTAAATATGTTGAGGTAAAGCTACTAAAAATTTTGATTTAAAATGTATTGAACTGATACATTTTTTTAGTGAAATTATTTAGAATAATTATACAGGCTGGACCAAATGTATGGAACGGGCTATTTTTTGGCTAAACTATGAAGAACTTTGAAAAAACAAAATATCGGCATTATATGATTATATTACAAGTATGTTGTAGTACTAGATATAAGTAAATAAAATGTAAATAATATATATCTAAAACACCCGAATTTCAATTTAAACAAATTGTTAAAAGAAAAATGTTATCAAAACTGTCTTCCACTTTTCAGACGCTGGTATTTGATGCTAGTTGAGACAACAATAGCAATAGAATACCTCGGGAGTATGTAAAAACGCCTATTTGATTTTGTTATCAGTGTTTGAAAGGTGAAAGACAGTTTTGTAAACTTTTTGCTTTTAAAACTTTATTTAAATAAAGATTCGATGTTTTTGATACTTACTATTTACATTTTATTTATTTACACCTAGTACTACAACATACTCGTAACGTGCACTAGAAAATAATAAAAAATTAAGAAAAAACACGTGAATTATTATTGTTAAATTAGTAATTATTTAAATAAATTATTTTTTGTAACTTTTTTAAAAGACTGTTATTAGCTTTTTAACATGCATAACTTGAATTAACCAAACATTTTGTAGGTTTGATAAAAATTTGCAAAAATATTCGGTAATGTTTAATTTTTTTATTGAAAATTTTTAAAGTTAATATTAAAACAATTAACACAACCACATTTTTTTTGAAAAGTTTGTACTTAAAAAAATCAAAAATAAATTTCACAAAAAAATAAAAATGTTGCTGCAGTTATCTTAAAAATTTAAACAAATAATTTTTTTAAACATTGGCTCAGGTAGCACCTTCCTCGCCATTTAATGCCTATATTTTGTTTTTACAAATTTTTTTATAGTTTAGCCGAAAAAAGGCCCATTTCATACATTTGGTTTATCCTGTATATGTTAAAAACGTGACTGAAAACCGTGACTGAAACAACTAGTGTCAGAAATTCAATACACATGTATTTATTCGAAACACATTTATTGCTATACATAATCATAATCACATTGTAGTTAAAACAAATTATTATAAAAGTGTACACCATGATGTCTCAGTGCTGAGTATGCTCTTACTCTGATATCATACTCCATACTTTCCATTCCCGAAATCTGTCATATTTAGCCGTTTGAATCTCACACCAGTATTTAGTACTAAAACTATGTCAAAATTACAAGTTTTGTGTTGCCAACTTGTTATCTGTACATGTTGATCAAGGTGTAATTTAATAAAAACTAATTATAAATAAAAAAGTTCGAAAGAAGTTTTTAGGGATTTCTGTAGCCAAAACAATTTCTGGTCTACATTTTTTTAAACGTGTCAACCTCTCAA
Source organism: Tribolium confusum (assembly GCA_029207805.1). Taxonomy (NCBI): domain Eukaryota; kingdom Metazoa; phylum Arthropoda; class Insecta; order Coleoptera; family Tenebrionidae; genus Tribolium; species Tribolium confusum. Next base: position 9,745,417 of record JALGAY010000004.1, read on the forward strand.
TTTTTTTCGATTGCAAAATAAGCTTGATTTAAACAGATTTATTACGTTCGTTTCGTATTAACAAAATAAAATAAAATACTCATTTCTTAATTTTGATGATCAGATGAAAATGTATAAAAAATTCGTCGCCGTTAGTAGGCCGCAAAAATCGTTTTCGTGGCCGGTACAGAGTGTCTTTTGCGGCCGAACGCACAAAATTTTTTGCCAATGGTTTTTCTATGGGTTGCCTAATTAAATAACAGTTATATTTTGTCAGAAGCAACAGGTAAGGTATAAAATTTCGTTTTAGTGGATTCTCGAAGTTTGTTTAAAAGTGTATACTTCAGGGATTAGTTCTAAAATCAGTTTTGACGTTTCGTGAACTTATTTTCCGTAGAAAATTCAACTTTCCAGCTTTTCTTATCCGTCTCATAGAAAATAACAGTTTGAAAGTCTTAATTGAATATTAAATTAGGTAGAAAATGCTTTATACTTTTGTAATGTCTTTGAATTGTTTTTTGTAAATGAATCAAAGTGAAGTTATTTGTTTTTAATTTCGAATTTTTTCTTTTGATAAAAAAATCTCATAGATAAGTCAAAACATAAAATTTCCCTCGGGCTTCAAACAATTCGGTTTTCTATTAAAGTCCTGTCGCTTCTCCTGACCAACGAATCCTCTTTGGGCAGCAATCCGCCAATTGAGAATTTCAAAGGAGGGAAATCTTTTGGTTTTAATTCGTGCGGTGTAATTATGGACGTCGAGTCCATTGTGGTTGAAAAGGGACTTGGCACACACTCGAACAAATGGAATATGAATATTAAACAGCAAACTTTTGTTTGTTTGAACTTTGGAGACTTATTTGGCATTGTTTTGGAAGTTGGCCTTTCTCGTATCAATTAATTTCGTAAACAAAATCCGAGTAATCCCCCGTCTCGTGTAATGAATCATTTATTTAGAAGCTTTCGATTGCAGATCGCCCCGGTCATAAATCATACATTTTTCGCTTCTTTAAAGGAATATTAAATTCGTTTTTAATTAGGCCGGCTTCAAAGCACCAAAGATTTCGGATTAAATAAATGAAAGACGTATAACTCAATATGGCCGCCATAAGAAAATCGCAATAAAAATACAAATACGGGCTTTTTAAACCGGTCTTCAATTTTTATTAGACAAATGAAACATGTCGCTTGGAATTATTGGTCCATCTCAATTTTATCGACGTATTCGGCCGAAATAAAAACCGTTTCTTGTTAAAAATTCTCAACGATATTTCATTCGGAGACCAAACAAGCAAGAGGTTTTTTCTATCAGTATTATGTACGTACAGAGTTTGATTGATGAAATCCGGCAAGTTCATTACGAATCTCCGACCAAAGTCTGCAATAAATGGCTCGGAAACGAATTTCATAATTATTTTCAACGGAAATGAAAGTCGCCGCTTGAATTACTCACACTGACACATTTGCAAACTATGCTTTTAAATCTAATAACATTATTAAATTTATTTCCTTGATTCAATAGACTCGGATACGCTCAAATAATCAAATTAACCAATCCAGTGCACATAAAACACCCACGTGGCGCCGGACACCAATCACAGACGGCACCTCAACTGGACACTAATGTCAGCTGTTTATAGAGGGTTGAGTTAGTAAAAAACTTCTATCAAGAAATGAGGTTTAGTTGAAATTAGATAATAATTATTTATATTATTAGTGGGATAGAAGCATCATTACACAACGAGTTTGCAGATTGCAGATAACGAGAGCGTCAGCCTGAGTATCTGTAACACGAGTTACTGCAATGTGCTCTAGCCCACGTGTGATATACAAAACTTTATCTATTATAATCAGTAAAAATTGTGCTTTCTGGTAAAAATAAAAAAATTGTAAACATAAGTGGCACAGAAAGTTTACCTTCTGATATCGAAGAAGCGGCGACAAATGCTGCTTCTTGCTTGGTGCCAGAGAAGTTTAAAGAAAAGTACGAGATGGCTTTTCAACGGTTCAGTTCATGGTGCAATATTACGCATGAGAATGTTCTACTTGCATATTTTGACCTTTTATGAAAACATTATAAATCATCGAGTCTCTGGGCTTGTTATTCTATGGATAAAACAATAATAAAAATAAAAAAGATATATACGTGCATTTAATCGCTTTTCTGAAAAGAAAACCTGAAGGATATCGTGCTAAAAAATTGTAAATTTTTACTAAACAAGGTATTAGCAAATTCTTACAAGAAGCAAATGATGATAAATTTTTGTTAATGAAGGTACTACATCCTTTTTATGCATAAATTATTTTTACTATGTAATATTAATTTCAAGATTGCTTTAATTATTGGAGTTGGTGAAGCTTGTAGTATCTAAAAACTTACCAACATGCTTTTGGAAGATGTCAAAGATCAGAGGACAATGCTTCCATGTTCTAATACCAAACACTAAAACAAAAACATCTAGAGAATTTTTTATTACGTCATATGCTGCACTTCGCCCTAATAATGCCAGTAATGGACTGTTTTGTTTAGGATACAGAAACCAGAAATGTATAAAGTTACCTGTTGGTATAAACACATTTGCTGCTTTCCCCAGGAATATTGCTACTTTACAGTAAATACAGTGGCGGAAGGGTATATAGATACGGCAGAAAAAAATGAAAATAAAATTGCTTCAAAAATTCTAGGTGACAAAAATACTATAACAGTTCGAACTACTGCATCAACAACTGTTATCAAAAAAATGTACCAGAAATGGCTTGTCCTACTATAAGTAGATGTAAAAATTGTGTTAATAATATTTATAACAATATTAGTATGTAATTAAGATTGAATTTAAAATTAAAACAAATTATTTTAAGGAGTGGATTTTTATTATATTACTACACTAGTGAAGTAACATATCACTTTACTTCACTCAAATATTCAATATAATACGTATATGCAGTTATCAAAGCAGTCATAAAAAAATAAATTTTTTTGTTGAAAACAATGCTTCTGTATTACGCACCCAGATCTGTTATTTAGTAGGGCTGGGCGATACCTGTTTTTAGGTATCGGGTATCGATACTTGCCAAAGTATCGAGATATTGGAAGTATCGAGGTATCGGAGGTATCAAGGTATCGGGGGTATCGAGGTAGCGGAGGTATCGCGGTAGGGGAGTATTTCGGTATCGAGGTGTCAGGAAGTATCGAGGTATCGGAGATATCAAAGTATCGGAAGTATCGAGTGGCAATAAATAAATATCGCATCAAATAGCTTGTGAAGTTGTTTGTTTTCATCAAAATAGCATCAAAAGCACTTTGAATAAGATATTCATTTATAGCCACTCTTTATCAAAGTATCGGACATATCGGTAGTATCGGAGGTATTGGGGTAACAAGGTAACAGAAGTATCGAAGTATCGGAGGTATCAGAGGTATCGAGGTATCGGAAGTATCGAGGTATCGGAGATATCGACGTATCGGAGATATCGACGTATCGGAGATATCGACGTATCGGAGATAACGACGTATCGGAAGTATCGATACTTCGATACCTGATTGCAGTTGGTATCGGTGTACGATACCTGAGCAGGTATCGATACCTTCTGTAAGTATCGATACTTTTCCCAGCTCTATTATTTAGTATTCAAAAAATTTTGTTTCTGGTATTGTAAATTATATTCTTTGCCTCATGTCTTACCTACTCTTCTTGTTATTAACTTTTAATTTTTAATAAACAAAAGCTTTACATTCTCTTCTAATTTTACGGTAACTTCAACACCAATTTTTATTAAAAGTTAAAAATAGACAACAAAAAGCAGCTAAGTAAAACATGACAAAAGTGTCTAGTTTGTAATTCCAAAAACAAAATTTTTTTGGTCAATAAATAGCAGATCTGAGTGTGTATTACTGAAGCTGTTTTTAACAAAAAAAAATTTTGATTAGCTTCACAATTTAACTGAAATTTTTGTAAAATTTTTCTAGCATTTCATAAACACTTTTTATTATTTTAAATAAAAATATATCTAGATTAATTTTTAACCGATTCATAACTGCTGAACCGTCTTAAATAGGAGGTTTTTGCTAGTAAAATTTACACTTTGAGACACTATTTCTCATAGAAAAACTTTAAATAATTTTGACAAAAGCATCTTTTCTCAAAGTAAGGTGATTTTTACTTTTTCATTATTTATACTTTAAATAATAATACTTAAAAAAGTTATTTGGAAATAAAATACAAAATTATACATTGTTTTCTTTAAAAGGAAACTACATTTTTTTAAACGTTTCTTCTAAGGTTAGAAACATCTCTTCAGGTCCTTTTCTATGAGGTTCTTTAGTAGTTTTGTCGCAAATGTTTCAAACAAGTCAAAAGTCTCTCCTAAAAATTATTATCCATTAATGTGATGGTTTCTAGCATCACAGAAAACAAAATTAGGTAAAAAAGAAAGAGTAGTTACTAGCTACTGAGTTTTGTCTAAAAATCTTAAGAAAAATAAGTTATTTGTGTATCGTCACATTTTTGTAATAGACGAGTTGTTTTGTACAAACATGAGAGCTAAAACACAACGAAAACTTTGAAGTTACCGTAAAATAAAAACCAAATTTACATAAAGCTTTTTTATCAAAAATTATAAGTTGATAACAAAAAACAGAGTGGTATGCCCTAATAAAAAGTGTCTAATTTACAATACCAAAAACAGAATGGTTTTGGTAAATAAATAACAAATCTGGGTGTGAATCACTGAAGCCCTGTTTTCAACAAAAAAATATTTATCAACTTGATATTTTAAACATTTTTTTTATTATTTTTTAAAAAAAATTATGAACACTATTACATCAATCTCTTCTATTATTCAAAAAAAAATATTTTGCTTAATTTTTAACTAAATCATAGGTGAATTGTCGCCAAGTTTTAGAAATCAATCCATCGATAGCGACGAAGAGTGAGAAATAGAATTTGAATAAATAACCAAGACACTTTATGGCTCTTTCAGCTTTTTTGTGGTTCTCTAAGATTGTAAGAAAGAGAGAAACCGACCAGGCTATTCTCCACACTTCTTCTTGGAACGTATTTGCCAAATTCTATAAACCTTTTAGACAATCATGGTATGTTTTTACTTCTATTAGTTACAAATTAAAATAATAATAATAAAAAATTTAGTAACCCTCTTAAAATTGAAAATTTTTATTAGATTTTAGAAACATCAAAAAAATAGTAAAATTTCTTAAAAAAATACATATATATTCAAATAAAATTAATACAATTGAATAAAATATGAGGTAGACCCGTCTTTCCACGAAGAATCCCCTACAATTTTGGCTCGACAAAGAGGGCACTGTTTTTTAAAGGTACACCACGTCGTTACACAATTTCCACAAAAAATATGTCCACAATGGAGAAGAACCGGTGAGTTGTAGTTGTCCTGGCAGATAGTGCATTGGTCTCCAGCTGTCTGAATCTGTTCTTTGCTTGGAGACAAACCCAGAGACGCATTCTGGAGAAGAATAGACATTTTCAAGAGTTTAATTCTCGATATTAGATCTGTCCATTTTAAAGTCATATAAAATATTGAGAAAACGACTGCGACGACTGTTTTAGTGCCTTGGTTAAATAATAGAGTTCCTATGAGATAACAGAGCCATGGTGGCATCATGACAATGCTTCTGTTCATTTGTGATGTTGCTTCAATAACTAAATAGACTTTTCCTCTTTTTTGAAACGAAACAATCTTGTCAGAATACATTGTAAAAATAATTTTAATTGCAACAGTGATTAATTTGAGTATAAAATCAGTAATTGTGACAAACCAAAAGACTTGTCCTACAGTCAAGGAGTAAGGCAAAGTCTTGATGAAAGCCAAAGAGATGACCACATTAAACTGATCAACTTTGTCTATAATACCACAACAAACAAAAATCAAGGAAACAAAAATATACAGTAATTCGAAAACTAATACCCCCAAACTCCTCTTGTTCTTCTTTATGATTTCTTCCCTCACAACTGAATCTGCGTGAACAAAAGTTGTGAATAAAAACACTAAATCAAAAATTAATTTGTAGTAATCGGACACAAATCTTGCCAGTAAAAACTGCACGAAAGGAACACAATCTAACAGGACTCGAAAAAGCTGCTTCATCCGTGTTCTTTCAACTCTATTAGAATCGAAGGAATTTCGCCCCGATTGAAGACTGTTCACTGGGACTTCCAGCTGCACATTACTCACAATATTGTTTTGTTCTGGGGGCTGTTCATGCGGCCAGTCGAGGAAGTTGGGAATTCGTGAATTGACAGTTTGGGTTTGAGCATCGACGTTCACTCTTCGTCTACGAGTTCTCTCCACTAATGGTTGGATTTGATAAATTACGTTATTGCGATTTCTTCGACGAGGACTTTGCAAATTGTAGGGCATTTTTTTAAATTTTTTTGACAAAACAATATATTTTGAAATTTGTCTTTGTAATTGAAAAACTTGAAGTTGCGTACCAACGGAGGTAGAATATAAAAAGAACAAACATATGCAACCAGCACATTAAGTTCAACGGACATGCGCACTATGCGCATAAAAGTGCTGGAGTGCGTTCATAAATTATTGTTAATCTGACTGCTGTGACGTCCGCGTAAAACGATCATAGAGTAGTAAAATGATGAACGAATGGCAATAATGACAGTTATGTATTTAGTAAACGGTATTTTTATTTCAAGTAAATTTTATTACAAAATATATTACATTATTTTCTTAAATAAGAAAATGTATTCTAAAACGATTATTACAGAACCTTGGATATCTACAATGTTTCGGATACTCTGTCAGTAGAGGTGCTTTTAAACGGATCAATTAAATTTTATTGCTTATTAAATAATAAACAATAAAAACTTCTTAGATTTTTGAGGTTCTTTTGGTACTGATCATATTCTTATTATCATATTACCGTTAAATAACACAAAAGTTACTTTAAAATCCACTGGCTCAACGGAACTCTTTTTTTAACTTTATTTGCGTATTTGCAATCTACATCAAAAATAGAGTATTAAGCAAATTTGTTGAAGTAGTTTTACTTAAGAGGAAAGCATTTTTTTATGAGTTACTATTATTTTACTGTTGTAGTACAAGATCATGGAGCTAGGTGTGCTGTAGTCTTCTCACTTGTGGTCCGTTAGCGAATAGTTCATCTATTAGGTTGTTTTCCTAGTTTGATGTTTGTAGATTATATGACGAAGCCATACAATTTGATCTCATCTCTAACATTGGACACGTGGAGGTCAGTGTGGAGAGTGTGGTTGCTGACGAACCAAGGGACAGATGCGACAGATGCTACGCCGCATGGTGGAGGTAACTTGCACCGATTTGGTGTGGTTGATCTTAGTTCTACATTTGGTATACCATTCGTAAAGTTTGTCAAGATGGTTTTGTAAATTGTTTGAGGCGATATGTGGATTATTGTGAGTAGCTAGGGTAGCTACATTATTAGCAAAAGAGGCTATATCGGTATTGTCAGGTACAGGCATGTCTGCCGTGTAGATAAGGAAAAGCAGTAGCGCAAGGACACTACTTTGGAGAACTCCAGATTTGATAGAGTAAAAGTTGATTTGGTGGTCTGAGAATTTGACAGAGAAGTGTCTATTTAATAAATACGATTTGAGGAGAAGGTAGTAGTTGCTTGACACACATTTTTTTAGTTTTAGAAGTAGATCCCTGTGCCACACTTTATCAAAGACTTGCGGGATGTCAAGGAAAGCAGTACTTTGTTTTTTCGAGTAATTTAGATATTTTATTTATTAATCTGTGGATCTGTTGAGTGGTAGAATAATGCTCCCAACATTTGAATTGGTGAGTTGGTATTGTTTCTGAGGAGTTGTGGTTTTTATGTATCCTACTTTGAATGAGTCTTTCCAAAACTTTGCTGATTGTTGGTAGCAAACTGATTGGTTTATAGAAATTTATAGAAGTTTATAGAAGTTTTTATCTCGCTTTTCAACGACTTTCTTAATAAAGTAATCAACAAATTTTTTAGACATGGAAGAACTCTGGTTCTTCCAATTTCCAAAGCCTCTTTGTCAACACAACTATCATTCAAGTATCGCCCGATAGCACTTACTTCATATATTGGTAAGCTTTTTGAAGATTTCATCTGCTTACGACTGAAATAGTTTTGAAAGACAGCTCTTTACTTGGTTCTACTCGATGGGAATTTCGACGAGGTAAGAGAACCTCGGAGTGCTTAACATATACTTACCACGTGTACGATTTATCATACTTGGGCTAACAGGAAACAAGTTGTGGATTTTTTTCTTGACTTATCTTTAACTTATGATTGTGTAAACACGATTCTGAACAGTATTCTGAAAAAAATTGGTTGTTACTCTAATCTTTGTCAATTTATTATGCAATTCCTTCAAAATAAAAATTTCTATACGTATTACAATTCTCCAAACAAATTGTATTCTGAATTTTTTTCAGACTAACAGGGGCTTACCTCAAGACTCATCTCTTAGCACTCTTTTTTATTACACTAATTGTGCAGTATGCAGACGACCTTCTTTTGTTGGCCATAGAAAACATCTTACAGGACTGTATTAACATTCTTAATCGCTCCCTTAATGATTTTAATCAGTAGCTGGTAGCTGCTTCAACGTGATTTAGTCCTCTCCTTTTCAAAAACTAAGGATATTCACTTTTCTTCAAAAGGATCTCTCAATAAACCTAGTTTTGTGCGTTGCGACAAGTCAAACATTGAGTGAGCTAATAAGACCAAGTTCTTGGGGGTGACCATAGACCACAACCTTTCATGGGAATCTCAAGTTAAAGATATAACTTCGAAAGCTGTTGAAAAGTCTCTACGTTTTACTGAAAATACCCTATCTCTTGCATAATGTTGTTAATATATCATGATTTTCAGTACAACGAACGTTGGTCCCTGGAAAAATCAGAGCCCACCTGCTGTTGTATTAGCCTTCGATCAGGTTCTTACTTTGAAGTCTCAAATTATTAAGACTGCCAAACCAACTTATTAGTTTTAAAATTTTGACCATTATTTTTGGAGTCCAACTTTCATTCGAATTGACTGTTGTAAGAAGTCGAATAACAATAAATTGCTTTTTTACCAATGGATTCAACGTACTTTTACATCGACCTACCTTCCTGTAATATTTACAGGTACAGCCAAAGATAATAAATATTAGAACTGGTATTAGCTTGTATTCTCCGGAGATCAACCTATCTGTTTCGCGTGCTCTCACCTCTAAAACGGCAATCTGTCTTGCTAAAATGATTGCTATTTATAAAGAACTAAAAGTTTGGATCATATAACCAAACCAGCTATTCTTCTCTTGTTTTTAAAACTTCTAGAGTTTTTTTTAATTGAAGTGTTTTTTATTCTTTTTTTCTTCTAGTCGTTGACATTATATTTTTTTAAATATTTTTTCAGTCGTTTTTTTACGTTTTATTAGAATCTATTTAATTTATTCTTCTAGAATTTTATTTTGAATTTTATTTAGGAACAAAATAACAATTTCAAATTAAATTTAAGTTAAGTAATATTAAATAAGAAAAAAAATACCTGTTGCAAAGCTATGGTAACACTGCAATTCTGGAAAACCGCGAAAATTTTTAATAAATCATATCTTGTCAGGACATTTCTTTAATAAAGTAACAACAACAGTTTCTTGAGTGGTTTCACTGTATTTTGGCATTAAGATTTTTACTCTTGTATTTTAAGTCTTGCTAAACTCGTTGCAGAACTCCTTAACAGAGTTGCCAACTTTGTGTTTGTTTTTCTGCTATTGGAAATCGCGGAAGATTTAAACTGAAAACGCGTTAATTCAATCAAAAAATTGTTTTCAGTTACAATAATTGAGATTTCTGGCTACCTCACAGACTGATTAACTAACGTCCGCAACTAACGTATGTATTTATGTAGGTTAGAGCAGCATTCTAATTTTTTTTCTCAAAGTTTCCAGCAAAATCGAGCATAACACACCTTGGGAAACGTTTTGTCTTTAAATTATCCCACTTTTTGCTCTAAAGTATTTTTAAATGTTGGGTGAATTATTTCAGTGGCATGTTTTAGGTGGGATTAGGTAAAAATCCGCTTTGAGGCATATAATAAAGCAATTTTGAATAAATCCACTTTTAAAATAAAAAAATGATTTTTATGTTGGCAGCTTGTAATAATATTTGCTTTACCTCGTGAAGTTCGCTCCACTTTGTGTGTGCCGTGTGGTAATGGTTTTCGTATTCTAACTATGTAATTGTGAGTTTCGCTAACTACAATTCACTAATGGGCTGTATGGAGGGTTATTTCGCCTGAAGGAAAGTTTGGAAGGAGGTTATTAGTGACGCCTGGTGACGTAGCTGTCTTCGCTTTGTCTCTTTTAATTCATGTTTTTATTGAATTTTATATCGTTTTTAATTTCCTGGCATTAGTTCCTCGAATTATTATCGCAATCAGACAAAATTAAATAACTCAAGCTCTAATGAAAAACCCACAAGCATCCTTCAGTACAAGTGTCGACGACTATTCAATCACGGAAAGGATTTACTTGAATAACTAGTTAATCTAGACAATTTGTCAGAAGCGACGCTATAAAAACTGTATATAGAGACCGTTAAATTTTAGTATTAAAGGAATTAATCAGGACCTTAATATCGTCGTTAGTACTGTCGTAAATGGCCCATAAAACAATCCAAGGATATTAGATTCGCTCTCGTTATCCTTGCGATGAGACGCTTTACCAAAAATGAATTTTAAATGTAGCAAAGCTTTTTACCAAACTCAAAACTGTTTAACAGATTTTTTGCCGCCAGCAGAAGAAACTTACGAAACTAGTTAAAATTATTTGACCTTTTTCTGTTTTTTAGTGTCTACAATAGGGAATGTAAATAGAAGTACATACAACGCATTTTGAGCTGAACATAAAAAAACTCTCGACGCATTTTATTCTACTTGCATTATTCTATTAAGCTCCACATCAGTAGCAATAAATAAACCACTTGAAAGCATTTTTACGTTAAAACACAGAAAGGATTAAAGCAGAAAAGAGGCAAATAAAAGGCTAACCAAATATTGTAGGTATGTACAGCTTGAACATTTATGAAAATAAAAACAAATGTACAGAATGTTTTAATTTTTTTTACAAATTATACTGACATTCATAGTTTTCGTTAAAATAATGTTAAAAATCCAAACTTATTTTATACAAATGTTTATGGGTTATAAGCAACATTCGGTGTGAGCAAGTGGTTTTTCAGTGACGTTATTTCGCGTTATTATTTACACTTTATTTAGGGGTATATAAAGGCGGTACAACTTAAGGGCACATTGACAGTCACTCAATCAATCATTATTTTATTATAATAGACTATAATAGATTCTCTCATTTAAGCAGTAAATATATTTTGGATACATTTAAGGCAACGACGCTGCTGGGTTTTTAGCGCTCGTGTTGACCAGTTGAATGATTAACACGCAGCGCGCTGAATTTCACCGATTAATTAGCTGGCCAACTGCCGAGCTACTGGAAACCGCCAAAGATTAGTTATAAAATATTCTTTATTATTAGCATTATTAAGATTTACAACTACGACATCTCTTGTAATGATTTATGTACTTGTTGTCGGGGTGAAGAATTGTAAGATTAAACTCTTTACTTTTCTTGAACATACATATATTCACTACATTATACATATATTACACACTAACAATTCATAATTTATAATGATAATAATGATTAACAATAATTAATAATAATCCCCGCCTTACATGTAAGTATACTTATATCTATACTTATGCTTACCTAGCTATGTTTCCTAACTCGGTTGAGGTGCAATCGATGGGTCAGCATTACCAAACCAGGAAATGTGTTTGAACTCTAAATTACGCAATGTGACTTTTTGTCCATCACACTTTAATCTTGCTTTGGCAAATCCGAAAAGGGGCTGATGTATACAGATGTTTGTTTTTTTGTTTTCTTCTTTGTTTTGAAGGGAAAGCGCACTAAATTTAAAAATTACTAACGGCTACATATTATATTTTAAGAACACTTTACAAAACAAAATTAAATTTGAAAATAAAATTATTTAAAACTGATAGCAAAAACATTTGATAGTGGAAGTTCTGAGACGAAACTTTGTTAAAATAACACCAATGGTCATTACCTACTTCCTAATTTCTACTACTCAGGTTTAAAACTTTCTATAAAAATGCATTAAAAAGTAATTTTTTTAACGCAAGTTTGGGGTTTAACCTGTTTAAATTATAATTTATTTAGGACAGTGTAAAAGTCTCCATGCTTAAAACAAGGGAAACATAAAAAATAAGTGCGCTAAACTTAGAATTTACCAATAGCAAGTGGTAAAAAAACGTTATCTAATTTAAAAAATATGTTAAAGCGTCAGGCCAAGTTTGGTCATAAAGTGAGAACAATTTTATCTGTACACAGTATATACAAACTACCCTTGCCTTGTAAAAGGTACGATTTACCTTAGAGATTAGAGCTCTTCACTGTTCTGAGTTAGTTAAACGTTAGTTTAATAGCGACAGTCAATAAAATTAACCCGAATTTTAACTGAAATGAGTATACTTTTGTAAAGGTAAAAAAACGCAAAGCTTTTATAAACAAAGCTCTTAACAGTTTGAGTTTAGTCTGTATTTCAAAATTTTTTTGCTCTTGTTCTTTCTTTCTCTTTCATTAACAAAGACATGGTAGTGTGAAGGTTTAATAATGAATGTCTACCACAAGGTTACTCTGCTTACGACCTACAGGGCCTTATAGTCAGAAGTAACATTTTTATCAACTCAAAAATTTAAAAATCTACCTAATAACACCAAACACTTTTTTCATACGACGCGAGTTTTGACAACTATGTTGCCATTTTTAAATAATTGGTGTTATTAGGTAAATTTCTTGACATATTTTATTATTTAAATAATAACAAATAATCAAAGTTACCACAACCAATCAAATTAACAAGACTTCAAATATCTAATAATTTTTTTGTTCACTTGTTAATGTTAAAGTCATCGATTTGAGAAAAAAGACTCTATTCATGTATATCAAAAGATCAATAGGTGAAAGACTTCTCTAACAGAGATCATTGCAGAAAAGATTGCTTTGACACGAGCTGATCTATAGTGTCAGTAGCACGATCCTTTTAAAATAAGCTCGAAAATAATAAAGCTTTTTTATTGGTTATAAATCACACCATCAGAGCGCGTATCGCTTCTCATTAATTGTCAAGACTTCAAAAAATAATGGTAACAATGCAAGTTATCTGTAGGAACCAAGTGTTCCCTAAAAAAGTTTGACTATGTTTACCAACTTCGAAAAAATAAACACTTAGAAACGCTTTATCTCATCATATCGTTATCATGTCCCCGTCCCTTTGTTTTGATTTATCCTAATGAGTCCCCTTATCCTGTCGGAAATTGCAAATGAGCGCTCCGATCCGGGCCCCCCAAACACCTGTTCTTGGAACGACATCCCGGAGTAATCCGGCGTTTTGGCGGCCACACCACCTGCTCCGGAAGAGAGAATAATAATTGGCGGGTGTCCCGACCCTCCATCTAGCGTGAGATTATTAAAGATGGGTTCGGTTCCGGTCCCAATTACGCCAATAACAACTTTCAATTAGTGAATTACGAGATCCTCCCTCTCCTTTACGATTCTCTTTAGAGCCTTTGACGACGCTCCCGTCTTAAATTAACTTCGAAGGTCTAATAGGGCGTCAGGTGCCTTATTTAATAAAAAAAAATTAGACAGAACCGGATTTTTAATAATTTTTCAAGAGATACGGGTCTGACAGACGTTGTTTTGTTTGAAAAGTGAATTGAGAAAAAGCTCTCGACACAAAAGAAAACTTTGCTTTAGGGAAACCTCAACGCAAACTTTTCTCACGCCAAGGTTGGTTTGGTTTCAAAGGTTGGGGAGTTTACGGGTCAATTAGTTTTTTACAGGTTTTAATCAATCTGAGTTATTACGAAAAAAGACAAATAAATCGGAAATACAAAGTTGTTATTGGAACGAGTATTGATTTTGGTCAGTCTCATTACGACAACGAGAATTTTTGGCAGCAAATAAATTTCGGAAATGTCTTCCACTGTAATTGAATGCGGCAAAATGAACGACTTTACCATTTCTAAAATAGCAAACAATTATTCAAATAAAAACAAAGGTCAAAATGGGTATTATAAATAAAATAAAGCAAATGCTTTTACTTAATTAAACTGAAGCAATTGCTTGAAAAATTATGAATAAAAATTAGTAGTAAATACTATAGCTAAAAGTAAAAGCAAATGCTTCAGTAAGAGCATTTCAGCATTTACTTTTTTTGTTATATGAATAAAACCTAGTATTTACTTCAGTAAAAAGCAATTACTTCGAATAAATAAAGACATCTTTGGAGTAGACTTCAGTTTATTTACAGCTGCAAAATACAAATTTTTCAATAATGAGAGCTCGAAAAGTGTATAAAAAACTTATGGAAACAAGACCTCAGCATAGGAGAACATTGTATCGTTTTAATGTAGACAACATTTTATGGTTGAGTAAATATTTTCTTGGTCAAAATAATGAAAGAAGAGGTGCATTAAATGATGAGCAAAAAATATTTTTTTTATGATATATGGCAGATCCTGACTTTCAAAGCGGTGTAGCTGAAGATATTAGTGTGGTCAAAGCACAGTTTCTAAAACTGTGTCTTTTGTTATGTCCAAGATTATAAAAAAAACTTTTGAATTAAATTTTCAAATTTTCCAGAGGAAATGGAAAGATAAGGAATCTTATGGTAAAAACATTTTTTTAAATATTGTTTGTTGTATAGCATTACATAATATTGCCAAACATTTGGAAGATCCTGAGTTCGCTGAAGAATTACAGCCAGAAAATAATAATGTACTCGTATATAAAAATAATTTAATCATTATTATTGACGAAAATAGAAATAACATAGCTCGATAAGGTAGACAACGTAAAGAAGAAATTCCTCAATTGATAATACAAAGAAATTCGTAAATAAAACAAAATAAGAAAACTTAAGAACGATTTAATACAAGAAAGTATCATAATAATAATCGTTATAAACTATGATTATAGCTACTCTTTCGACTAATAGTTATTTATTGTATAAGTGCTAGACGCAGTCGAGCGTTTAATATTCTTAAGTGTATAAAACGCGACTAAAACACGAATCCAATATAACGTTTTATCCACAATTACAGCAATTTAAAATCAGAATCGCCAAAATTTTATCTCATGTCATCAAAAAATGATTTGACATTACACTCTGACAGCGGATGTCATCTCAAAAATCATTAAAATTAACTGAAAAACATGAGAGATGTTGAATCGTTGCTATTTATTTTCGATTGTTTATTGACTCCATTTGTACAAAACGCTGTGCAAGTTGGTGAAAATGGAGAAAAAAGTGATAGGTACTGTTCCTGAGACAATTCTTGAGGAAGCTGAAGAAGCGACTCGCCAGTTATTGCCTGCGAAGTCCAGGGAACATTATGAAAAAGTATTTTCAGAATTTAATAAATGGAAAGAAGAACGGGTGGTAATGACAATAAATGAAGAAGTTCTGCTATCGTATTTCTTAAATTTGAAGAAGAGGAGTGCAATTTCTTCCATGCGGTCAAAGTACTCCATGCTGAAGGCCGCTATAAAGGTATATAAAAACATAGACATTGATAAATATAGTAAGCTCATGGCCTATCTGAAGAATCAGTCAAGAGGGTACAGGCCGAAGAAAGCTGCAGTATTGGAAAGAACACACGTAGAAGAGTTTTTGTCAAGGGCTTGCGATAAAGAATATTTAATGATCAAAGTAATCTCTGCCATTACATAGACATTGTAGATAATAAATTTTAAAATATTTTGGGTTGCATTAATAATGAGGGTGTCTGGTGGCTGTCGATACTGTGAACTGACAAATTTGAAAATCAGTGATGTAGAAGGCAGGGGTGCATACCTGATTGTTTTGATACTAGATACCAAGACGGGCGCTTCACGAAAATTCACAATTATAGAAGAAGGATTTACTATCAACACTATGGAGAAGTGTAGGATATACATGTCCTTACATCCGAAAAAGTTATTTATTGAAAGATTCTTTTTACGGTACGCTAATTAAAAATGTGTCTCGCAACCTGTTGGAATTAGCACTCTATCGAAAGTTCCTTCTAAAGTTGCTTCGTTTTTGAATCTAACAAACGCAGAAGCTTATACCGGCCATTGTATGAGGCGCACTTTAACAACTTTACTTGCCAATGGAGGTGCTAATCTTACAACAATTAAACGACATGGTGGGTAAAGGAGCTCCGTCATAGCAGAAACTTATATCGAAGATTCTGTATCTAACAAGCTTGATATCGCAAGGAAAATCCAAGGTTCTTCTGGTACCAGTCGTTCCTTGCTAGAGGAGACGTCTATTGTTCCTACAACTACTATTCGTTCTGGAACCAATAACAACTACAAGCTTCTTATTAATGGAAACGAAGTGAAATATGATAAAACAAAAAACGAAATGTCTATTAATGTAAATGTTAATGTCAATTTTAATAATAAATAAAATGCGATTGATTTAAGATTGTATTTTTTCATTATTCCACTAGTGGAATAAAGTGATTTCATTATTCCACTAGTAGATAAAGTGTTACTTTATACGGTTCGTAAGTGTGGATAAAACTTCAATTATAAGGTAATTGTAAATAAAATAAATAGAACAAAAAAACAAGGTTTTTTAATCTTTTTTATAAATCAAAAAACTGTTGCTCTGCTGGATTGGTATAAAAAGTGGTTTGGCTCATTTCATTCGCAAATTTTTGGTTTTTTAGTCGCACGTATGCCAACTGTTCTAGCAAAACCAGTCTGTGTAACTATGCGTTGGACAAGCGTTTGGTTTCTTCGGTCTCAAACAAAGAAAACAGATTTTTTTGTTCAGAGCTGTTTCAGAACAGTAGGAACTGGGAATTACATAAATCGCTAATACTTTCTTTATCGAAACTATCTGTTTTTTTTCTTTTTGTTTGAAAAGCTGATAAACTATTTTCGCATGTTGAAAACATGTCGACTGCTGTACCAAAACTTTGACCTCCTATACATATAATTAAAAACACAAATTTATTATTTTTACCTGGTACCTTATTAAGCGCTTGGTTTTTATCTCCATCTAATAGGTCATATAATTCTTGCTCTCATTTTAAAAGCTTAATTTGTTTATTTCCTTTTCTATTAATGTCTGATTTATTTTTTAACTTGGTTCGCATGTTGTTTATTTTTTACTGATTTGTTTTCTGAAATAATCCTTCCAATTTCATTTTTCCACCTTATTTTGATTTTTTTAATGCTGCTTTTATAGCAGCTTTAACAGCAGAAACTTGTGATTTTTGTAAAACTACTTTATGTTCTTGCATTAATTTTACAAACATCATTTGTTGATTACTACTATCTTCATCTAAGTTTGAATTAACTTCTGATTTACTTTCAGAACTCATATAAATTGTTTAAATTTTATACAATTTCACACAACGCTAATTGCTTTAAATTTGAAAGATAAAGTAAGAAGTAAAAGCAGAAGGTTAATTATATGAAATGTTACTACATCTTATACTTCTAAGCTTTTGCTTTTACCTTTTACTTCAAGTAAATGCTTGACTTTTATTCATAAAACTCAATATTTGTTGTGCATCAAAGGCAGTTTTGAAAGTTTGATTTTATGTTGGTTGCATTGCATTTTTTGCCACTTTGAGATTGGCCGTTTATAATTTTTTTAAGTAATAAAATAGAAAGTCATCTCTTTGTTAATTGAAATAAAATGATTGTTTGTGTTTACTTTAAAATTAGAAATAAACACAAGCACAGCAATTAAAATAATGCGTTTCATTTCTACTCCTTTGACAAATGAGGCAAAATTGAATTTGTTTATAAAACAAACTGGAGTTTGCAACTTTTCCCGGTCCGAATCCGTATCCGAGGATATACTAAAAGCAAGTAAATTGTTATGACAACTTCATTTGAGGAGTTACTTTTGCGTAAAGTCGTATAAGAAGTTTGTTACAGCTGCAATAACGACTTTCGCCCAACTTTTATTTACTATTCAATTGGCTGTGTTTATTCAGCGTCTGAAATGTAGGTCATTTCAGGACAAACCTTTTAAGACACATTAAAAGCTCACTCCGGTACATTAAACGTAAAATGCAGCGATTTACTGCAGCGACATTTAAAAAAAAAAGATATTACACCTCGATACAAGCACTCATTGTGTTTTTTCTCACCAGAAAGCTGATAATAAATCATTTGTACTTGCTCTGTATTCCAGACAAGTCCAGAGATAACGAACCGGACTAGCTTGTTTCAAGACTGCTCAGCTCAAGCCTCAGAACCGGACAAAGCTGAAATGAAGCTTTCTCAGGTTTGACAGGTTGTTGCGACGGATTATAAATGAGGACGAAATTTTAATACAAAGCGGAACAGGAAATACACGAGAAATGTTTTTGTCAATATTACGATTGCAGGAGCTTTAATAACGTCGCATCTCCGGTTTTAATACCGAGTGTTTGATGAAATAAAACAATTTCAACTGAATTCCTCCAGTAGAATCCTGGAAATTCAATCGCAATCATGTGAAATCCGGGCTTTGCACTCGAATTTTCGGGGATTTACATGTGTGTCAATTAATGGTGGCTTTATTCGCCTTAAATCTTATCGCAGCTTTGATTTGTTTCTTCCAATTCTTTCGGGCGACTTTAATTGATTTAGCGCCTCATTTTCTCTTTGTGTCCGTGATTATGTCGTTAAGAACGGCGGGCTGTGATTGGTGAAACCCTAAAACAATCGCTGTTGCGCTTCTTTGCTAAATCATCCAAAAGAGAATTCCACCCTAAGTTTAATAAACAAACAAGAATCTACAAGTTTGCCAAGTTTAGACAAGAGCGCTTCTGAGATGTAAAACTAATTAAATTGTTATGACGAGTTTGAGTAACGGCAAGTCGTAGATTAAATCGGATAAACATAGCGACATGTGTGTAATCTGAGCGTTTAATTTGGTTTTGGGTTAAAAAAGGTAATTTGTTGAAAAATCCAGGCCACATACATCAGGTGCAAGGCTTTCAAGCTTATTACAAGTCTGCGATTATTAAATGAGCAAATGTTTATTCATAAAGAAGGGCGGTTAAAAGGAGCAGCGAATTTTTAATGAAAAAGGCCCATTCAAATTTAAAAAGCAGCTCGCGGAGAGACGCTCTGAAAAAAACACAATACATTAACTCTCTTCTTGGCTGAAAAAGTGGCAGTAAATTATAACCGAGATTCGCTAACAGACCGGCCGTGTTAAATCACAATTAAAAAAACTTTCAAAGTGAACATTTCCAGGGAATTAATAAACGATCTGTTATTCTTGTTCGCGCAACTTGTCTTCCGCCTAAACGCCCACTAAACGCTTTTAATTAATTCTATTCGAATTTTTCTCGCTTCCTTTTTCGTACTGTTTTATATTTCACACACTTAAACAATGAAAAGCTCTTTTAGTTATATTAGCGCATGGCGCATACCAACAAATGGATTGAGTTTACCACCAAGCAGTATACGTTGCTGATAGAGTTTTCCCCCGGAATTTTTGGTTTCTTGCAATAGAAATTTTTTATTAAACATGTAGAGATAATTCTATCAGCTTATTATTACAGCTATTATACAAAAAAAACAATATATTTAAGCTACCAACCGCGTCCGGATTGATGTATTATTTTGTTATAATGGTATAGCTTAATTTATACGAGCATTTCTTATTGATGTATCTACCACACAAGTTTTGTTAAGATTCTTATAGTAGTCTTTTTGGTCATAAAAGTAGGAATGCAACTATAGGCGCTAGTAAAATTTCTACTTAAAATAGTTACCCCAAAATCGTTATTTTTAAAATTTTATTTGGCTATAAAACTAATAATTTACTTTAATTATTATTGGACTTATTACACTATACTATATATTATAATATAATTATTATTGTCAAAAAAGAACAACACTGCAGACGCCCACAGACAAAACTAAAGGTGGTTAAACTAACCCCAGTATGAGCACAATTGAGGTCAGCACAACGCTGAAGAATGTTTAGTTTATAGCTAAGTTGCTCAGAACCTGACTTTTCATATTAGCCATTCTCCAAAAAAAGAAAAAAATTAATAGTTTTTTTGCATTACTCTACTACAAATCAACTGACTACGTACTGAACGAACAATCGGGACCGTCAATTTTACAATCATCTTCCATTTTTACCGCACTAGTCCTGCAAAAAGCACAGGGATTTTTCCCGTTTAAAAAACGGTTTAAAAATAGATTATCGTGTCAGGTCAGGTGTAAAAATATATTATCGTGTTAGAGCCCAAGTTTAAGATTTCTATAAGGTGGTTTAACTTTAAGCAGCGTCATCTGTGAAAAATTGTGTAAGGCATTAAAATGACAAATTTTCTGACAGTTAGTTACCTACATTATCGACATCAACGCTCTTAATTTTTTCGACAAATTAAAGAAATTTTAAGATTACCGTCTTCTAGAAGATCTGTGCAAAAAAATAATATACAAGAGACGTGCGGGAACAGTTTTGCTTTATTCGTGCAACATTATTCACTCGTGTGCAAAGCGGACTCGTGTAAAAACGGTCGCACTCATATGTAAAATGTATGTTTCCGCACTTATCCTGTAAATAACTTTAAAAAACATAAACACGTGAACAGAATAGAGCATTATATCTTTGTCGACATTGTTTAAATTGTTGACGCTTTGTCGAAACGTCGATGTCGACAATTAAACTAACCTATCGATGCCATTTTGTTTATATTAAAAAAGGCGATGTCTAGATACTATTTATTTATGTTTCATTTATTGTACTGTAACGAACTGTTCTAAAAATTACACTAGAGAGACTAGAGAGACCTATAACTCAAAACATCTGCAAAAATATGATGTCAAGCCATTGTCTGAAATCCTGGTAGCCTTAATCATCGAACTTGTCTGCACGAGAATAATGCTTAAAAGTGTGCTTCCTAAATATAAAGCGAGAAGAAAGCGATGACCAAACAGTGTAAATCAGAATCGAGTTCAGTAGAGCAATAGAGTAGCGATAATTAAAGTGTGTTATTGGGTTTTTATTGAGAGTTATTGTTACGTTGTTTGTTTAAATAATTCGTTGTTAATTTGATTTAAGTTTATTTACAAATCTTGGTTTTCCTCTTTCTTTGATTTATTTAGCAAAGTTTATAAACAAGTTATAAATTATTATTTTAGTCCGTATCAATCAGATTTTATTTGGAAGTAATACTTTGTAAATCGTAAAGTTAGGGCACAAATTACTACGTAGGAAAATAGAATAGAGGTAAAACACGTAGCAAGAGTAAGAAATTTTGCGAAACTAAATAAGGGTACTTTGAAACTTTAAAAGATGTCAGACGTGCGTGATTTAGAGTTTGCTGAAATATGAGATTGTTATTGCAATTTAATTTGATTTTGTATAAAATTTACGAATTCTAAAATCAAATTTATTTTTTTAAGTTTAATTAAGTTAAACTAAAGCTAGATAAGTACTTTTTCTTCGTTAATTAATGATAGCTTCTTGTCTAACTCCTTAGCCTTGTCTCTAACTATTACATTAACTATTTTTTTAAATTATTTGTTGGTTTAAATCAAAGTTTATCTGTCAAATTAATTCTTTTGTTTCTAAATTTAGTTATTTTTGATTTGAATAAGATTTTATTAATTAATTTGTATTATTTTAAAACTGTCATTACGATTTTAAATGCAATCACTTTGGACTAATCAATTAAATTCAGGTTAAGAGTAAAAAATTTTGAATTTTTTAAAAAATCTAAATATCTGACTTCATCTTATAATTACCTAAGAGTTTAATTGTAGCAAAAGCGTGCATATATAAATAGTTTTTGCCACCATTAATTTATTAGCGCAATTACTTTCTTTATACTTAAGACAGTGACAGTACGAATTTCGTATATTAATCGAATCTTTTTTTAATTAAATTATTCGGCGCTGGTGAAAGAAGTGCAACTAACTGTTCTATCTAAATTAATTTAGTTGTCTCTGAAGAAGCCAAAAATAAATAGTGAAACGTCGGAAAATAATTAATTTATTAGCAGTTTCATTTGTTCTGTTATTGCAATAAATATTATAGCCTAAAGAACGGCTTTGTTCTAACAACTAAAAGACATGTCATGTACAAAAAAAAAATTATAGAGATTAACAACAACTTTTTTTTCAGTAATATGATTCACAAGCTCTCTTTTGATATCGATGAAATCCATCGCCTTAATGAATTATGTATATATATTACTAATATTTCTTATTTTATTCAGTTCTCTACTTACTTTTATCAGCATCTACCAAATAATTCTAAAATTATTTCCACCAACTCTTTATTTGTTTACGTAATCAATCAGTATTGTACGTTGTACGCTTGGTTGTCTAATACGTAGGCGATAGTTTTTCTAAACACAAAAAAAACGTCCTCTCGAAACACAATGCGCAACGATGACACTTCCAGAACCAAAAAATAGAGAGCAGCTTTTGTCTTTCACAGCCGTCATGGCTACAAATGTTCGGTCTTATCGCGAATCAAAAGCTCGTTTTTGACCAAAATATTGAATTTCCGTCCCAGAAAAACTCTCATTGCTTTGACCTCAGGTCGAGAATATCCCTGTCATTTTTCGCTAACCGGTTGTTGGTTCAAATTAGAATTAGGGGGTCAACAAACCGCGAAAAACCGTTATTTTTGCCTGGCCGAGAAAAGAACGGGACGAGGAAAAATTGGATTAATACAATGTTAGAGGCCTTAGAGGGACGTTTAAACGTGCCCTAGGGACTGCCGGGTGTGTGTAAAGTTATACATCATACACTTGAAGGGTCAGACAAGATGTTTTGTAGCTCGATTTTCATCCGAAAAATTCGTTAATTATTGACAGTTTAAAAATAAAATAATCGATAAGAGAGGGTCGCGTGAAGTACAACTTCCAGTTATTGTTAATTAATGAGGAATTGATAGATTGGGAGGGTGAAAATTCACTGGATACGGCTCTGAAATTTTACATAAAATACACTGAATGGCAAAATGAGGGTTGTTGGTCATGACCTCATCAGCCATCAATCACACACTAATTTTGTACTAGTCAACGACTTTACTAAACGTTATATCGAATTATTCTGTTTAACTCATTATTAAATCGCTTCTTAAATCGTATGGTTAATTTCATTGTGACAGAAAAAACAAATACAATATCTTAAAGTAGACATAGCTATCGCTATCAGATAAGGGTAGAATATAGTAATTTATTTATATTTATTAAATGTACACTAACAAAAATCAAATCAAGAATTAAAACTTAAAATTAAAGCAGCTTTAAAATGATGTGTCACTTGATCCCACTTGCTATTTAAATTTTCGAAATCGGAAATTTTAGGATGTGCAAATTTTAGTTGGGACACTCTGTATATATCCCTTAATTTTGCAGCTTGGTGTATATCAAAAATGCGAATAAATATCGTGAATAATGATGAATGAGGGTGTTTGGAGACGGAAAGCGGAGGTTGTTCAATAGAAGCAAATAACGCTGAGAATCTCACCTTTGAATTCTTGTCGGTTGTTATTTGCGGATTGTGAATTGACGACCTATTGACCTATTTGATTAGATATCGGCGAAAAAGAAATTATCTTTAGACTTTTAGCGGTAACGACGCAAAGAGAATATTGTTTTTGTTTGTCGTGTTTCGTTAGAAGAGCCTCCAGTAGAATTTGTATTGTAAATGAAGTGTTTGAAGTTTTCATTACTGGGGCAATGTTTGAATAATTCCGGCGACAAAGTCAGAGCGGCGATTTTTTCGCCAAGAATAAATTTACAATTTTCAATTCAGGCTCTAATTGGACAAGGAATGAAATAATTGAACAATTCAATTTCGGGAAAAGAACTCAAATTTCAGGTCGTTAGCCTTTTGCCAACTATGCCACAGTTGCGAATATTTTGCTGAAAGCCGGATTGGATTACTGATGTTTAAGAGAGACGTTTTAACTTGATAAGCTTTGGCTTATTAACTTATCGAGGTTAGAGGATAAAGAAGTCGACTTCGGTTATTCTCACAAAAAAAAATATTGGGAAAAGAGTGGTTAGGTGAAATGTGAAAAACGAGTAAAATATTGGCGATTTCCGATAGGCAAGACGACATCTAGTTAGCTATCAAGAACTACTGAAAGGCATACCTTCATACCTACTGTAATGAAATAACCCAAAATTATGCGCTAAATTCAAATTCAGACAAAATACCTGAATATCGTAATAATTGAAAGAAGGGGTTTCACATTGTGTTTGACAAAATGGCGGCAAAATTGTTGAAACAAGAGTATAGAAAAACATTTGCTTATTTCTTGCCGTAAAATTAAATAAAATAAGTACGAGTATATTATGCAACGAATATTTGTAATAATATTAAGAAACTAGTAGAGAAATTACAACACAAGCCCTAGCAAATACGATTAGCTACTTAATAAATGCGTTACATACACTATTTTTTCTACAATCAGTTACAATAGATAACTACTAATATCGTAAAATTGAAACAAGCAATTATACCCGAAGCTACATACTAATAAATTAACATCTTTATGTACAACTTTGGTTTAAATCTAGAACACTGAATCATCAATATTCATAGTAAACTACATAAAAAACGTTTGTAACATAAAACAATATTCTAATTAACTTGTCATTGTGGCTTAATGCACGATTGCTGGTGGAATTAAGTTTCTCATTTCACTGTCAATTTCATACATTTTTATCTTAGCTATGTTATCACTCATTTTAATTTTCAACCATTGTGAGCTGTCACAATTTTAAATATCAGACATTAATAGCAATCCTTAATTAACTGAATATTGCTCTAATATTGTATTTTCATTGGTCACAACTTGTATTGTAATGAATATCTATTGTTAAGATACAGATAATTAATATCTTGACAACTAATAAATCAATTGATGTATGTGAGCAGAAAATGGTAAATTAGTTGTCAATACAACCAAAAACATGTTTATTGTAAAAGAACAAAACATACAACATAAGATAGATAAATCAAAAACATAAAACAACAAAAAAGTTTTATTAATATTTGGTGAAAACATTTTCTCATTGGTTTAGCGTAATGAAAAGCAGATGAAACCTTTCTAAAGTAAACCTAAACTAATCCTAAATCTTTATAAATAAAGCTAAAACATATTTTTAAATAGCAAATTACACAATTTTTAAACACAACCAAGTACTTTACCTTGTATTTCATATTTAAGTTTTTGAGAAACATGCCAGATTAATATGTTAAAATTTAAGAAGCAAACTTCTAAAATTTAGACTTTTGTAGAACTGATAAAAATAATGCTGTAAGATAAAGGCAGTTGTTGACTTTTGACCCAGTCAACCGATGCAATCGAAGTAAACGGTTACCTGACTTGACTAGGCAGAACATAAAATGTCGAAAAAAATTTAAAAAAAAAATATTCAGTTAAAAAAATGCTAGAGAATAAAAACAAAATGTGAAAACACAAGAAAAAACTTTAACGTACTAATTTCAAGTTGAGATAATACCGGCAGTATCGCAAATTATTTTTGTTTCTATAGAAATTTAATAGAATTCGGATCTGTGATTGGTTGATGCCGAAAAAAAGTATTTAAATTTGCGATACTACCGGTCCGTAACTTGAAATTAGCTCATAAGAGAAATTAAATCAGAAGTAAACTGTCAGAGAAAAAAGCAAGTGTTTTAATTTAAACTAATATAAATAATTAATTATGTAAATAAATCAGTACAATATAGAAAGCCGAAGTGCTTTAAGACAAGAACTGGTAGAGTCCTAATCACGATAATGATCTTAAAATATAAAACTTAAATTTTAAAGAATGACATAAAACGAAATTTTAAATTATAATATAGAATTTTGTAATTGAAATTATTAATTCTACAAAACTATTTTTAACTGATAGCAAAAATTTAGGTAGAAAAAGCGTTTACCTAAGAATTCGTTTAGATAGCACTACTAATTGCTATCTATAACTATATTTAGAGAATCATAAAGAAACATTTGGAAACAAAAGTAGCAAGAATGTTTAACAGAAAAAACTTGGACATAAGAAATAATTTTAATAATGTCTGTTTAAAGCTTTTTAATAATAAACATAATAGTAGAAACTTCTCTATTATCTTACACTCTCCAACGCATACAATATGTTATAAAGACGTGGTAGCGTAAGCATTTAATAAAGCCAGTCCTGCATGCCCCCATGTAGACCCTACACTATTAAAAAATCTACCGAATAGATCGCCACCCTGCCAAACAAATCAAGAAATTAATGACAGAAAGTTTAAGAGTACTGTAATTAATTTATTCTTCTAATTGCTCTAATTACTAGAAATAAGATGACAATTAAAACAGGGTGTAAACGAAATTAAGCTCTTAACCATTTTTAGTAATTTTTTTTTACTTAAAAAATTAATTTAGGGAAATTAATATATTAGAAAAATCTCTAGATCAACTTTGTAAAATTTTTGATTTATCGGAAACAACTATAACTTTTAGTTTTTAAATTAAACATTATGTATATTTTAATAGTCTAAATTATTAAATAAAACAATTTCTAGTGCACTTCTAGTAAAAAATTTTGAGTTGGCAATCTTGCTAGGTAGCAACCATCGCTGTGCACAAATTAATTAATCAATTGTATTTGTCTAATAAGAATCGATGATTTTTTACAATTTCAACTTTTTACTAATACCAAAATACAGTAAAACTGCTCTAGAAGCTTTTGGTGTTACTGTAATAAATAGATACGAAAAGACACAAAATCAAAAAAAGCACCTGTTAAAACAAACATCTTAATACCGGTTAAGGGACTTGCAGCGTCAGCATGTTTCTTACAGGTATTTTCTTACCATTTAACATTATTAAATTTAATTTAAAATTGTTATTTGGTTTATAAATAATTTATTATTTAAATTTTTAACAAAAAAATATTTTAAATTTGTTAATTTGTTTTTAAACTGCTGCATTTTTACGTAACGCACGCCAATGAATTATCTAGAATAACATTTTCGAATCGCACTGATAATACCTTAATAATAAGACGTTGCCAAATTTAGTGTTCTATTTTCCAATGACCACCGCTGTAGCTCAACTCTGACATGAGGAAAACATTTTTCTCATAAATGTGGCAACATTGAACAATGGTGTCTGTGGTCATGCGGTTTTATCCTACATTCCGTTACTCGTCTAACGTTTAGGTACAAAAACAAATTACAAAAATCGCTTTAATATTTTATTTTAAAGAAGAAATGTTTGTTTCTTGTAATATTGAATTGGAAACAATTAATTTTTAATGGAAATAAATGTTCAAAAGATTGTTATAAATTATAATACAAAAGAGAAATTTATTGTTTTTTATTTTTGTCAGGTAAAAAACCAAATTAAGTTTTTTATGTTGGCAATACTGTAACAGTATTTGAAGTCATAAAACAAGACGCCAACATTTCAATATTCTTGAGCCAAATATTCCTTTGTCGAGCATTTATATTTGCATTAGCAATCTCAATTCAACTGTCATTCTAGTTTTTGACGTTTTATTGATTTTTGTTTCACTCAAATACGTGACTGCTGTTGGCAGTAAACTGAAATTTGATGTAAAATTTTTCATTTTTTAAACGCGAATAAAATGAGGATTGGTGCTTAATAAAACTGTTGGTTGGTCCTACTGTACGAGCGAATCGTGTTATTGTAATGTCCTTAGGTCTCGTTTCCGGTTTGTGTGAAATTGGAGAAATCCCCCATTAAAGCTTAGTTACTTCAATTATCGATAGTTGGCAACGCGCACCCGAATACCGGGGATAACGATAACGATCACAGCCGATGTTAACTCGGCTAATTTAAGAAATAAACTGTTGACGGGTGAAACAGGCAAATGTCGTCCATAAACCGAGTTAACATCGGCATTAAAATGATAATTAGGTTTTAATTTAAACTCGGTTTAAAATCTTTGTGGAAATATCGCATGTACGAGTTTAAATAATTAGGCTGAACGAAAATTGCTTTGCAGATTAACGAAATTTATTGCTTTACCGGTCGGGAATAAGAAATAGTGAGGCGGCAAATCCCTGCGAAAGCCAGAGTCAGTCTCATCAAAATTTAAAGCGAACTTCCAACTAATGTACTTGCGGAAGGACTACTTTTTGCGGGATAAATTGGGTCGTTAACGAAATAAACGAAACCTATTTTTCTAATTTAAACCCAGTTTAACGCATCCACGATTAAGCCGGGAATTTCGGATCACTTGTGAGGCGGATAAATCAAAAAAGGTTCAGAGACAATAAGTTTTGAAGGAAATGTGCCGAAAACGTATCGCTCGCGATGAAAACTCGAACGAATTTAATTGGGAGCGGGAGTTGCCAACTTACATAAAATTCGAGAAGATAGACTTTAATTTCGACATTAACCGACTTAGATAGCGACGAACAGTTGTCGCATTTCTAAAAAGACCCAACGGAAAACGACGAATTTTTACAGAACACAATGGACCACATCGAAATTTCAGACATAATTTCATGAAAAGACGAGACGAGAAGCCAATTTTAAAAGAAAAAAACTTTATTAGGTACTTATAATACAGCACGAATTTCAACGATTATTATTTGATTAACGAATTTTGCATTAAGACTCACAAAAATGTAAAAAAATGATATGATTACCTCTAATGCACTCAAAATTCTATTTATTTTATTCGTTCAGATTCTGCAATTACGGATGATGAGTTTGCAAACTTTATGAAGCAATACAAAAATTAATCAACTTCTATTTCTATAAAAAGATAAATAAATTTCTGCATCGTAGATCAAAGTTTTATATTTATCTTGCAATTTTCAAAGTGTCATAAAATGATACACTTATTTATTAGATATACGTCATTTTAACTTTTTTTCAGAATGTATGGATAGGTACTGTGCCAAAGTGGCATACGAGGTTACTGAAAATTTTCCGGTAGGCCTTTTTAGCTTTAACGATAATTTTATCTTTTTAATAAAAGTTATTTATTTTATGAGTGACGTTACCATTTCTTCATATTTTTTTTTCGGAAAACTTTGGAAGTATGAGTGACAAACATGGCGAGCGACTTTATCAAGATCTGAAAGTATTTGCAAAAAATATCAAGGTTTTTGGGTTCAGAACATGCTAGGCTATTGAACAACTTAAATAATTTTATTCTTTAAATAATTCTAGAAAAAGTATACTCCAGAAAATATGACATTTTGCGAACCACAAAACTGTTGAAAATTAACATTTGTTTTGGCTATAACATTTAAACCGCGTTTCTTAGGACAAAAACTCTTACAGCAATTTAAAGACCATGAAATTCTGCGTCCAATACCTATCTCACACTTAAAATTGGTCTAGAAATATAGTCGTCATCGTCAGTCAAGTAATGACATTTTTAATGAAAAAGTGAAAAACAAAACGTTTTTTCTGAAAAGTCTGACGTGCTAGCGGAGAACAAAAAATTATGTATTAGCTACCCTTAGTAGCTTATGCAAAAAAATATATTTTATTCGAAGGACAAAACTAAAGTTTAATTTTGTAGACTAGTGTTATTAATGTCGACATAAACAAATGCCTCAATTATTGTTAAAATGCCTTGCGGGTCTTACTTGTCTGAGCTTGAAAAGAGCAAAATTTTGTCTTTTTAAAACGAAGGAATTAGTCAGTAAAATTTCCAGAAGTAAAATTTCCAGATAAATTATCTAAGAAACTTTGCGGAATATGGGACACATAAAACAGAAGAACCAAAAAAGAAAATTTTACCTAGGACTGCAAGAAGAATTGTCGCAACTGCAAGTAACAGCTTAAAAAGTTGCAAACGGATAGCTGAAGAATGTGGAGCAAATGTCTCAAGATGGACTATAAGAAACGTTTTACGTAGAAGTTAGCATATTGTACGACAAAAATTGAAAAAGGCATCTTCAGCGCCACATAACTGCAAGATTGGAATTTGCTCAACAGAATATGAACCGGATCTGGCATAATGTAATTTACATCAGTTTCATTTTTAATTCCTCTTAGAGTCTTCCTACATTTTAAATGTTTTTCAGGTTATTTTTTTTTGATAACAAAAAGTTTCGTCTAGATGGTCCAGATGGTTTTAATTCTTAATGGCGAGATCTGCGTAGAGAGCCTCAATTTCTGAGTAAGCAAAATTTTAGGAGAGGAACTCTCATGGTGTGGTGGAGTGGAGAGCTTTTACCAAAGACGAGACATTAAATTTGGCCTATCCTACAACGAGAATGAATAGAGTACCTTTGATGTCTTAAAAAATCGTTTATCACCATTTTTAAAAGAAAACAACCATAATGAATTCATATTCCAGCAAGATAATGCACGAATATATACATATAAGCCGAGAGGCAATAACATAGTTTAGAAATGAAAATATTAAATTATTAGAGCGGCCAGCCTGCTCCCCTAATATGAACCCCATAGAAAACCTTTAAGGGAATCGTGGTTTGTCGACTCTACAAAGATAAACACTATGCCACCATCAATGAATTAAGACACTCTTTAGAAGAAGTTTTGAGAAATTTGGAGCACGCAATACTGATAAAACTGGTTGACAGTATGCAGTTCCGAATTTTTGAATTAATTAGAAACAATGGTAGACAAACCTATTATTAAATTAGGACTTTTTATTATTTTTTGAAGTTGAGTGTTCTACGAGCTATAAGTTATACACCTATAATTTATGTAATTTTGTTAAAAAATTAAACAAAATTACTTTAAAATGACGTAAAAATTACTTTTTGGCGCTAATTTACTTTGTTTACAAAGTACCTAAAGGCATAATAAATTCACTTAAAGCTAGCTACAGTCAAAATTGGAGGTGAGACTATAGTTACGCTCACCAGTTTATGAAATCTTCAAGAAAACAAATATGGACATGAAATAGCTATAAAAAGCAACTTAATTACAGAGTTTAGAATTTTGTATCTGATTTAATTTAAAAGATAAACGTAATAACATTTTTTTTTAAGAAAATCATATTTTAATTTTTTTTCTCTCAAACAAGTATTTAAACAAAATGTTGTATCAATTATTTTTTTATATTATCATTACAGGTTTTAAATTGGTATAAAAATTATTTTTTTTTATCTAGACCTTCCTCTAAATAAATTTCCAACTCCAAAATAATATCAGTAAGTATACAGGGTGTCCCAGAACTGGCGGATCAGCCGTAAACTACAAGTTCCTCTCTTCAACTTTATACCAAATTCCGAAAAAGTATTTTTCTAAACTCTATCATTTTCAAATTACAGCAAATTTTATTTTAACCAATCACATAATAAATACTAATTACTAATTGTAAAAATAAGATTCATATTACTAGGCAATGAAATTAAGCCTAACTAACCTTCTTGACAAAATTGACACTTGTCACTTTGACAATTTAGTTATTACAGTCAACCAAATAATAAATACTAAATAATAAATATTAATTTCATTGCCTAGTAACATGAATATTACCTTTACTAATACAAGGATTAATATTTATTATGTGATTGCTTAAAATAAAGTTTGTTGTAATTCGAAAACGATAGAGTTTAATTAAAAAATTTTTTGGAATTTGGTATTAGATTGAAGAGATGAACTTATAGTTTACGGCTACACCGTAACACCCAGTATAAGTGTGACACTCTCACTCCTTTCCGATTTGACCTCATGGGACAAATATTTTATTTTCAGCCGTAGAACGTTCTATTTGTACTTAACTCAAATCATTAAAAATAATGCAACAAATAAAAAAAACCTGATTTTTTCAAGTTACTTGTTGAATATTGAAGCTTTTTGTCTTTGAAATTTTTATGTTTCTGCTAGTTTCACGTATATAATACCTAATAATTATTATAATTATCCGTTTATAGATCCGTTTTGACTAGATAAGAAAAAATACAAATAACTTTATTGGATTTTTGCCGACGTTTCGCTTCTTTAAATCAAAAAATTAAAGCTTCTTCAGGGCTTTAAATCCGTAATTTTAAAACAAAAAAAATCCATTATAAGATATGTATCTTTGAGATATTGACCGACATCGACATACAAATTTTTTATCACAAACTGTTTTCTCAAAAATCATTTTAAACAACAACTAACGACAATTTATTAATAAGTTTTTGAAACGTCGAATTTGAATCTAAAGTTTGGTCAGAATAGCCAATTTCAAGTAAAATTTCAATTCTGCCAACAGTGCCAACCCAATCAGGACTTACTAATCACGCTGTAGTTATCGACACTGATATTTTTAGGGCTAGCAACATAGTATGACAAATTACCATTTGTCATTAACGAATGGCAGTATCAACATGACGAAACTTTGGCAATTTATTATAAAAACAAAACTTTAAATGTTAATTTACGAGTATTTCGAAAGTTGTGTCACCTTGCCAGATTTATTTTAGCTTTAAATTGCAGTGTTTGTGTTTTTTTTGAAAAATCAACAAACGGTAGCACTTCTTTTAGAAATTCTAATTAGCAAAAAATTTTAAAAACTTAATTAAAAAAAATGTATAATCTATTAAGTACACAACTTCCAAACTTAAATTTTGTAAGGTGGTCTCCTTAAGCTTAATATTTACCAGAACCAGTTAAAATTTTAAGTTTCTTTGACTCAACAGTTTAACAACAAAAGTTGTTTTATACGATTTTTTTATCAGTGTCAAAATTTAATGTGCGGAATTTTTTGTCGTTCTAAAATTTTCATTAAGCTTGAGTTTCGCAAGACTACTAAAAATAAAAATTAAATATACCAGATGTGTGAAAATCTCTGCTATTGTGATACTCGTTAGATAAAAAAAATGCATTAAATTGCAAAAAGCAAGTAGTTATTGCATGATAACAAATTTTATCTATATTTAGATTTTTTGTGGATTATGTTAAACAGATATGTCCGTTAAATCAACAAAAACTTTGTTGCTCAAATGCCTCAAATCAAATTTAAAAAAACATTGAAATTTTTTTTCGCTGAGTAACTAATAAGAAACCGATTTGCACTACTTAACTTCAGGGACAAATAAAAAAATTAACAATGACTGACATTTTTTATATCAAGGTTAAGTGCTTTTACATAAAAAATGTTAACAACAACGTTTGTGTATTACAAATTTAAAAGAGAGTGCTTATGTATTTCACTGTATTGCTAACATCAACATTTATAAAAATTTCTCGTCACGGAAAAATTTGTTGACGTAGATTGTTTGCATATACCAAACAGAAAATTTGACGATATGACTGTCGTTTTTTAGACAGTCATCGCTTCATGCTGTTGGCAACATTGGTATACCTGCGGCCGTAAAATGATGCATTTACGTCATCAACTTAAAGCCGACTAAAATATAAATTAGTTATTATAACGGTCACGCATTGGCCTGTAACGGCACGTACTATCCGCGACAAAAAAATGGAAACACCAGTGTCTCTATTTTGGACTTTAGTTTTCAATTAATTGCATGTTTCAGAACTCTTGAAAGACGTTCTTTTTATATCCACATGACAGAAAAAACTTGATTATAGAAAGTACAATTTTCAAAATGATGTTTCCGTTTTTTTGGCGCCTGTAGTACACCTAGGAACTTAAATAAAAGACGTATATTTTAAAAAATGTCCTTTAATACGACAATATTTGAAAAATAAATTCTATCTAGGATGTCCTGAGACTTACAACGACCTGTTGTACATACCAACATTCAACATAAAAAAAATATGAATACACACGAAAACATTCGAATACAAGATCACAGATCCAGAATATTCGTATTACTTTTTTGGTACATTATCAAAAATTAACAGTTTGTTAAATATTTACCTAAAACTAATAAACTATCAAACTTGTTAACTTATAAGTCATCAGTCTCAAATATATATTTTTGCAATTTTTTCGAATTCAAAATTTAAAACAATAATAATAATCAAAGAGCAAATGGAAGCATCTCTAAAATAAACATAGATTCAATCATTTGCTTAAAAATCTACCTAACAATTTAAAAAAAAAAACAATATTTAAGTAGTAGCTAACAAGCGCCATTTTAAAACATGGCGTCTCAGTATAAAGTCACGTGATATGCTCAAATGTTCCTCAATCTTGGCGAAGTCCGCACAATTTTCTTCAATTCACAATTAATTTTGTCCTCATCCCTAATTTTAACCACTAACTCTCTTTTCCTCCCAATTTTGATTTTACTCAAGTCTAGTCTTTCAAGAACAACACTTAACGGTGTACAAAACCTCGCCAAAAACTCTGGGTCATGTAATGACCTCCTCTTCTGATAATTCTGCCTTTTTGGCATTTTATATATATGGAAGTGTTCCGGCTCTTTGTACCCTCCCGTATCGTAATCAACCTCAACAACCTTAGGGGCCTCCTTGTTAGTATACCACTCAGTTCGTTCCAGTCTCCGTAATTTAACATCCTCACTCATCCGTTGCTGCTCCCTCGCCGCCATCAAACGCCCCACGTCCGAGGAGATCGGGATGTGGGCGCAGGAGACGAGTTTCGGTGGCGGCGGAGGCGGCGCACTGGTCGCGAGCGCCGGAACGCTCGCCGCCGCCAGCCGGAAGTACTGGAGGTAGCGGTGCTTGGCGTTCGGCTTGGCCTGGCCCCGGAAGAAGCGGCAGCAGCCGTGGATGAGGCGGCGAAATGTCAACTTGATTTCCCGCTCGCTGTGCAGCCCGAGGTTGATCGGGTGGGTGAACACCAGCCCGCTGGGCCACCACTGCGGCTTGATGGCGCGCCCCCGAGTGCACTGCACTAGCCGCATCACCAGACGCTCCAGTCCCGGGACGCTCATGCGTCGCAAATCGGCCTCCGGGAAGTCGCCGTTCAGGACCTCCACGATGGGGCCCCCGATGGATCGACGCATCGGACACAAACAACTTGGTTATGTGCGTCGGCTGTCAAACGACTGGAGGGAAACTGGGGCCATCTGCCGATCAATAGCGGGACTAAGCAGGCGCACTTCCCCGCCAAAAATCTGCAAGTTTGCCAACTTTGATAAACGAACCACCTGGAGGCTTAGGGAGAACTGAGGGAGAATTTTATTCACTCACTCTATATTAGCGTTGACTGCTTTAAAACACGCTAATGATAGAGGGAATCTTAAACAAAGGCTACAATTTCAATTCCAGACATTAAAAATTCAAACCCTTTACTCGATTCGGGGAAAAACTACAGATTATCCCAAAGTTTCCACACTTGCATAATTTATCAACTCGCAGATGATAGCCTCGAGAGACAGTCTTTTGTAATTACACGAATTGCCACCATTTAACAATACTTGACTAGAATACGATACTTTTCAAATTTATTGCGCTATTTCCCTAATAAAACATAATAGGCTATCAGCGTCGATGTTTATTTTATTAGCAAGCAAACTTTTTATGCGAAATGTGCTTTTAATGTTCTCTATTATTATATTCTCTCTTTAACTCAAGAGGTTCGGGTTACAAGGGGTTCGATAAGAAATTTCTAAAGCGAGCTATTTCACAGGAAAATGTTTTATGTTATTTTTAGACAAGAATCTTTCTTCTTCCAAGACAGACGATAAGAATTTTCCAACGTTTGCTTTTTGAAGGAATGTTGTTTTAATAGCAGTGGCATTGACACTGACTATTTAAATTATACACAGTGGTTAGGTACATAAAAAATTAATAAAACATTTCCTCAGAGTGTGTCCCAACTGAACATTATTATGTCATTTATGTAAAATTATGTCTCTAAGAGCGTACCCAAAATTGTTTTTCAGAGGGGGGCTTAAATTTTCATTTTTTTACGATGTCCTTAAAGCCTCTATTCAATATCCAGCTCGAAGGACCATATTATTTTTTCTACAATTTTGGAGACGAAGGAGACAAATATAAACTTCTTATAAAAATAATGTTTTTCCGATGTTTATACAAGTTGTTTCAAAATTAAGGAAGGAGCTTTTAAAGGTACACTAATTACCTTAAACCATAACAAACTTTGTTTACAAATTTTTTGTAATTGCTTTCGTTTTTGAATTACACGACTTTAACGTTAACCAATCAAAGCGTCTACCGTCTTCTACATTCGTAAAAATTGTTCAAAATTTATTGCTTAGCAACATTGTTTAGAAAAGGCACTTGACAGGTTAAAAATCTATTACCTAAAACAATCCTCTAAAAAAAAAAGATAAATATAGAGTCGGAAATAAGAGCTATTCTGAATTACCTTTTAGACTATATTTGCCTCCAAGAGCCATAAAGTTTTTAATACGATTTGAAAGCTCAATGCAAAAATTATTATCAAAAAAATCTGAAATGTTTATCTTAAAATAAATTAAAAAAGATATCTCCGTAAACTTCAAAATTGTCCTAAAAAATTAAAATATTTATTTTTGAGAATCGAAAGGTAAAAACCTGTCTCAGAAATATATTGTCTTGTAATAAACCGATTCCTAGCCCTTGCTAAATTAATAACCATAATTAGCCATAATTATAAATTGTGCCATAATAAATTATAGTTCCAAACTATTATAAATATAGTTTTTTTAAAAAAAATTTCATAATATGTGTTTTTAACAGAGCTGCTATAACACTCATTTGCGTGTTTCAATACTCATTTCACAGTGCTAAAATAAAGCATTACAAAACCGAAAATTTTTACTTTTTTACGTAGAAAACATAGGTAAAACGCGCAAATTATAAAAAACAATTTAAAAGACTCATTTCTTAAGTTCTTGTTATTTATTTTTTATTTATTTTTGTGAGTACTCATTCTTTATAAAATTCGTGTCCGCACTGGATTTATAAAATTGAATTTGTGTTATAATAGTTATTTAAAATAGTATATTAAAGAACGCGTTTTGAAAAGTCATCTTTGTGGCACAAATTCAAGTTTATAAAACGAACGTGAGCGCGAATTTTATAAAGAATGAATGCCCACAGTGACCTTAAAAACAAGTTCATTATCTTATTTTTGCTACTTTGCGCGTTTTACGTGCTTTTTAAGTAAAAAAAATATTTTTTTAATCTTTAGGTACTTTTGCGTTAATACGAGGTAGTTGGTAATACATGTCATAAAAGTGTTAAATGTTTTTTGAAGTTGGAGATTTATGACATTTTATTCATCGTCTCAGAAGTTCGATACCAGCGGCAGCATCTAACCAACCCCCCCAAAAAAAATGCACTACCTACTTTACGCACCCAATCGGGTGCTGAATTGGCTAACACGATACCCAAATCGGTATTGTATTAAGCTTGATTACAGACGCAAAGTATAAAAAACAAGTTTTATAAGCCAAATTTTGAAATACGAATTCAAATTTAAAAAAGGAGTGCCAGAGCTACAAGTGTTTTAGAAAAACTTAAGTCTTAAGGTTTTATGAAACAAGCTTTTATACTATTTTTTGTAAATTGTCGTCTCAAAATTTTCATTTGAAGCATGATGCAACTAAAATAAAATTCAAGGTATCTCGAAAAACATGTTAGTTGGGTACTGTAGGCTTTATTAAAACGAGGATGTCAACATTATACAATAAGTATATCAAGAAAATCTAAAACTTTAGAAATTTTAAATCGTATCAGTAGATAGAACATAGTTTAGTTGAGTTTAGGTATGACTAGAATGTAGATTATATGTTAAAAGAGAACTTTCGACTCGAAACTTCCAAACTGTGTCTTTGCTACAATCGATTTTTTTTATATTTCTACTTTACTTTTTATTTTTTAGTTCTTAATTTTTACATATGCTTTAAACTGTTGTAATTTAAATTTTAAATTTGACATAAATGTCAAGTTAATTTCGCATCTACCATTACCAACGTAAAATTTTTCGTAAAATGTTTCGTACTCTATGACGTAGCGTCCGTTTGTAGCTCTCTTAAAAAATCAAGATGGAGGCTAATTACAAATAACTGACTTTTCAAAGCTTGTTTTTTTAATATTACTACGAGTATTATTTTGGCGTAAATAACATTTGGTTATTTTATACCTTCTCCTTTGTTATAATTTTAACAAATAAAAAGAACGCTTGTACGCCATATGAGAACGTTTTATTATATTTCTCAGTTTACAGAAAAAACCCTCTAAATTTCATCTCTGATAGACAGTAAAAACCATCTGCTATTCCTAGAACTTTCCATTAAAATTTGTTCTTACTTCAAGAAATGCAAATTTAGACAAGATTTTATTTCAATTTAACTTTATTTCAGCAATAAACATCCATTTTATTTCCTAAAATATAACATTACATATTTTATTTCTCTATTATTTTAGTTTCCTGGCCATTTATACGATTTCGTCGCACTCAGTATTATTGAATTTTATTTTAGTACGTAACAATTATTTTTAAGTATTTTTTTCAAAATTTTTTATTTAAAACAAATTGTAAATTTAAAATTCTAATACAATTGTACAGCCTCGCTTACGCTCGTGAGTTAAAAATACTTTTATACTTATTAAAATACGCTCGATTTACTAGGTGTATAAATAAATAAAAAACAATCTATACATAATAATTTTGTAACATTCTTATTTTTTATTTTGACATGCGTATACTACTGTAATTTTCATTTAAAAAAATTTAAAAAAATGTAGATAAAATATTTTATGTATAATAATCCAAAAACACTAACATTATAAAACTCTAATAAAATAATTTAATTTCAGTAGATAACCAGAAAATTACTAACTGCTTCTAGTTTTTTTGTTAAATAACAGTCCAAATCGCATAAATCAGTTATAAACCTTTTCAAAAAGTAGTTTAAAATATTAGAACAGACCTGAATACGCCTGAGACGCCACTTGACAAAAAACAGTAAATTATGGTAGTGGTAGAAGTTGATTGGTTAGAGTGTAAACTAATTGTTAAGAAAATGACTTTTGCACAAAAAAAGACCATATAATGTTAACGTTTTTAGATTACTATATATCGCACGTGGGCTAAAGCATATTACAGTGACTCGTGTAATTACAGATGAACTCGAACTAGACTCTCGTCATTTTTTACACTCGTAATGCTATGATGCTTCTATTCCATTAATAAGATATACTCTTAGTAGAATAGAAAAACTATTATCTCACTAGTTATGTAAACAACTACATAAACAAATTGATTAAAAAGTTTAAACGACAAAACAAATACAACTTAAATTGACTGAAAAATGTTGAATTTGTTCTTTTGTCTCATTCTGCTCAATAAACCCCCTTCCAATGGCATTTTCTCTGATTATTTGAATAGTAATGCGTGCTCGATTTCCTCTATTCCTATATATCTTCCTTCATCGCCATTTCCGACAAGTTCTCGATAAATGAAGTCAGTAATTGTTAGCAGTTTGTTGAAAAAAGTCCAGAAAACACGATATACCCTTCTCTGGAGACTCCCGTAAATCCCCCAGTCGCTATATATCACGCCTCTCCTTTTGCACAATAATTGATCACGTGCCAAAAATCCAGCGCGACTTTTGCCACATGTCGACGTTTGATTGGCTCCAGTCAATTCGTGTCACGTCAGCAAACGCCACAGGTGTGCCACACTAAAAAGAAGCAACGATTTATGACGCAGATATCTCCCGGAAGACAGCGGACCTGATCACATCGGGATTTATTTATTTTCCGTTGGTATTTCTGCATCGGTCTCGTTCCAGATTTATGCCGCCTCGACCGCATTAAATTCCAGAGGCAGGTTTTGTGCACGGAATAATTTGCAAATTTTATCACCTCGACGAACGGAATATCGACTCCAGAGCGGATTTCAAAGGCAGCATTGCATGTGACAAGGGGGATCTATTAAAAAATTATGTCAATCATGATTTTATTTCAGGATTGAGTTCTAACTACGTTTTCAAAGTTTCGTTTCAATTTCATTTATTGCTCGAGATGGTCACGGATTCGAGCAATCGTAAATTTAATTTTGCTTTAGACGTGAGAGCCACTGGCGGGGCAAGACAAGATGAAATCACACTCAGAAATTGGATTTATGAGACAATATCGCTAGCAATTTGATTTCTTTACCCAATTACTTCACAGACTTAAATGCTTCG
Source organism: Tribolium confusum (assembly GCA_029207805.1). Lineage (NCBI taxonomy): Eukaryota > Metazoa > Arthropoda > Insecta > Coleoptera > Tenebrionidae > Tribolium > Tribolium confusum. The sequence continues at coordinate 9,785,505 of JALGAY010000004.1, forward strand.
ATTTTGGATATAATCTTTTACACAGGCGGAACCAAGTTTACTGCCATTTCAAAAATTAGAACTTCTATTGCAAAAATAATTATGGATTCCAAAGATAAAATTAGTACATTTTTTTAAATCGTGGAAGAGAAATAACAGGAATGGACTTAAGCATTGAAATCGTGGTCTTTGCACAAACATCTTTTATGGCAGTTTCACACTACATGAGACAGCTTTTTTTCATAGGGCATGTCAACTCTTCTTATGCCTCTCTTCACGCATTAAACTGGGCTAAGAGGTAGTTGGTGGGCGGTAAACCTAGTACAATTTATTTTTTGTAAAGCGGGAAATAAGCCACATTGTAATAAGATTCTCTAGAGAATTGGTCTTGGTTTATAAAGCCGCTTGTTAAAACGGCATAAGAACAAGCTTAAAAGACAGTCTGACCAGGTTAAAACAAAAATAACACTTAACTCAGCATATTATAAGAGTTTATTTTTTATCCAAAAATTTAAAAAAAGATACAAGTCTTACCTTTAACCTTTAACTGCCTTTCAGTTACGGATTATTTTCGCTTAAATCTGGTCAAACTGTTTTTTATGCCCGCTCTTGCGCTATTCTATCAAGCCTATCAAGCGTCTTTATAAACTAAAGCCAATTTTCGGGCAAATCTTATTACGATTTGACTTATTTGCCGCATTACAAAAAATAAATTGTACTATGGTTGCCGCCTACCGACTACTCCTTAGTGATTTTAACTTCACACACTATTTTTTCTACAAAACAATCGGAAGAACTTTAAACTCAATAAAAATAACAAATCAAAAAATAATACTACACAGATCGCAATGTATATGAACCAACGCAAAAGTATTGATAGCATTTTCTAATAATATTGTAAGTATAACAAATAATCTCGATAATGAGCGTAACGAATCCATGCCTGCTGAAATAGAAGAAGCCGCCAGTCGAGCAACATTGGAATTAATGCCGGCGAAATTAAAAGAACAGAACGAAAGCGCTTATAGACACTTTTCAAAATGGTGCAACATTAAAAAGGTCCCTGGGAAATGTAACGAAAGTGTTTTACTGGCACATTTTGAGGAAAAAGCCAAGATATTGAATTCGTCAACGCTGTGGGGAAATTATTCCATGATTAATGCGATGTTAAAAATAAAACAAGATCAAGATATAAGCAAACATTATAAACTTATTGCTTTTCTAAAACGGAAGGGTGAAGGATATCAAGCAAAAAAGTCAAATGTGTTGACGAAGACGCTTATCGACAAACTCACAGAAGCACAAGACGAAAAGTATCTAGATAAAGAAAGTCGCAGCAATAGTAGGTGTCTTTGGGGCGTGTCGCCGGGAGGAATTGTGTCAAATGACCATCGACAATATCGAAGATTTGGGCACTTCGGTTGTTGTGACCATACCAGATACCAAAACGAAAGTGCCTCGAACTTTCAGTGCTGTTGGTAAATTCTATTTAAACTTTTTTAGAAAGTATATGGCACTCCGGTCATCCAACGCTGACCATAAACGACTTTTTCTTAAATATATGCAGAATAAAATGTGTGAAAAATCCCGTTGGAATTAACATGTTTGGTAAAGTGCCTGCCGACATTGCAGAGTTCTTAAATCTACCAAATCATCAACTCTACACCGGACGGACACTGTTTTCGTCGTTCGTCGGCAACATTGTTAGCAGATTCTGGTGCAAATCTTACTACCATCAAAAGGCATGGAGGATGGAAATCTTCGACAGTAGCTGAAGGCTACATTGAAAATTTACTGGAACAGAAGAAGGAAATTGCGTGTCAAATACTTTCTACTGCTGCAACTACTAACAAGACCACCAGTACTACAGTAGTATTTCTACAAAAAATAGATGTGTCACACATGTTGACAGTAAAACCAGGTTAAATATGATGGCTCCGCAAAAAATTACAATTTCAAATTGTTCTAATTTTACTATAAATGTAAATACTAATAACTAGTTAAAATGTTGGTTTGTACTTATTTGAAATAAAAAGTTGTTTACGTGTTTGTTAAAACGTTTTTATTAATTTTCAAAACAAAATTTAAATAAACTTTGAATTACTTTTAACTTACTTTTAACACGCGAGTCAAAAAATGACACTTTTAACATCAAAAATGACAATTAAAAAGCCTACTTTTAACAGTTTTTCAGTAAAGAGTTTATTTTTTAAATAATTTTTTTGTGAGAATTATTTACAACCTTAGTCACATTTCTTACAAGGATGCATCAACTTTATATTATCTAGGTTGTATTAAAGCACTTTATTTTGAACTCAAGCTTTTCAGGTTGGTTAATAGAATCATTTTTCTAGAACATTCTACACGACATAAAAACATTTTTCATTTTACAATGTTTTGTAAATAAATCAATATTTAAAATTAAGTAACTAGTAAATAGATAATAAAATAAAATTCAATAGTAATGAATGCGACATAATTGTATAAATAGTGAAGAAACTAAGATAATAGAGAAATAAAAAATATAATGGCATATTTTTGAAAATTAAATTGGCCTTCATTGCTGCAATAAAATTAAACAGAAATAAAATTTTGTCTAAATTTGTAATATTTGAAGTAATAACAAATTTTAATAGAAAGTTCTAGAAATGCCAGATGGTCGGAATGCTTTTGACTATAAGGGAAAAGAGATTTTTACTCGATACTAATTTTTTTAATAACAAAAACAATATTTTTTAATATTAATTTAGATATTAAAGTTTGTTATAAGATAAGTTTTTGATAAAGTTGTGGCAAGACTCTATTGTGCAATGCAAATAGCTGAGAGTAATTTTTGTTTATAAAATTTCAAGAGCTTGAAAACAATATTAGCTTGTTTTAGTATGCCTATTTTAGTGCAGAAAAAATTAATTTAAGTATTGTTTTTAATTGTAATTAAAGCACTGCTACTTTGTAGTGTAAAAGCAAAATATCAGATATTCCAGCCACTTGCGCCCGACTGCGGTCGCTAACTTCCCCATTTTTATCGTTCTTTTCTCGGTGAAACTTGCATTGTATGTGCAATTTGCTTCAGTTTTTATTTAAGAAACTTCCTTCTCTCAGTAATGACAATGTTGATTATTGTCGGATTGCGCTCTTTGGAAATAAATCCGGTTTTTATAGAAGACCCCAGCCGTATTAATAAATCAAGACAGAGGCACGGCACCGCCAGAGAAAATAACTCAAACTGGTGAAAATAAAACCGCCAAAAGCACAATTCTGGAACCACCTCTTGAATTATTTTGTTTATGCTGTTGTAAGTACGTCAGAAGCAGGGAGTTGTAATAAACGGGTCAAGAGCTAAATCGTGGATCGCTTCGCTGTTGCATTATGGAGATCCCAGTGATCTCGATAGAGCTTTCTCGAGGTGCTTGCAAGCTTTCAGGAGCAAACGCTTTGCAAACTAATTAACATCTTAGATTCAGTGGGTGGTTTTTGTAAAAATGCAAAAGCTTTATTACAGAGGTGTGATTTACGGATGCGGTAGCGTGTTTTTTCAGCAATGGTTTTGATTGTGATTTACTCTGACACTGAAAACTAATGGTTTTTGAAATATCTATCACCTGTAATTAAGAGAAATGGATTCTTGTGCTTTTTAATAACTTTGCTTTTAGAGTCGGGAAGTAACATTTATTTTTCTGTCATTTCAGAAGATGCACGAGGAAACAGTTTTAAGTTGAGTCTAAAAAAAATTAAAAGCAATATAATGTTACCAGACATTACGAAAGTCAGTGTTGACGACAAGGGATGAATAAATTAATAAAAAAAGCCGCTTTTCTTTTAATCGTGATGAAATTTAAATAATTCTCTCCTGTAAACCACAATGAAATATTGAAATGTGATTTTAATAAAACAAATCCCTAAACCAATGATAAAACAGAGGGAGGCAAGTTAATTAACAAACACAAACAATCAACTTTATGAAAATTTTAAAATGAAAAAACCGGTCCAAGACGTCTAATAATTATTCATTACGTTAATGCATTAAGTGCGTAAATCACAAACTTTTCTAATTTTCGCCGATCGCAAACGCACACCTGACTTATCTCTCGTAAAACCGCATCGAAATTTAATCTTTTACGCTTCGCTCGTAAACAGCCAAAATCTCTCCTATTTGTCGTAAATATGTGCCACGACATGAGCTTAAATAAATTAAGAGACGACTCGATTCTCATCGATTTGAATTTATTGTGGAATTTTCAAATACAGAGAGCGAAAATTGGTTTTGGTCCGCGTTTAGTTCACACAACCTCGAGGGTTTTTAATTTTCAACACGTTTTAACGGAAAATGAGTACACACGACTCGATATAATAAAGAAATTAATGGCCTCAGCTGAATCAACAAAACATTAAACGCGAAATAGCTCAGGGCGAAACTGAACACAAGGGATTCACACAATTGGCATTATTTAAAACGAAAAGTTTTTAGGACAAATTATTTCAGAAATTTTTACAACAAAAACAGAAATTAAACCAACGTTGTATTTAATATAAAAATTTAATTTTATTTAAGAAATTCATCTATCTATAGCTACCAAAATTAAATGTAAATCAATTTTAAATGTCAGATTTTACTTCGTAAACAGTTGAAAATATCTCAGTGACATTAGAGATGTGACATCCAGAAGGAATAAGTTTTAAGCAACAGAATGAGTAAATTTAAAGCTACTTATAGTAACCATTGCAACGGTTTATTTTTTACAGTTCTTGCAAAAAAAGTATGTAATGACGCGCTAAATTCAAATTCTGATAGAAGGGGCCAAAGGTCGTGATTGTCGTCTAGTAGAACGGAGCCCTACGTTGTGTTTGTCATAATGGCGGTAAAGTTCTTTGAGATGTGACTGTATGAGGGTTCATGTTGGGAGAGTACAATAAAAGCACAATGTGGAAAGAAACATTTATTTGTTTGTTTCTTGCAGTAAATCATATAAAAAATAAAAAGTAAACAAAATAAAAGTAAATCAATGTCCAGTAACAGCAACAAAACAAATTTCACATCATAAAACAACAACACAATCAACACTTCAAAACACACATAAATAAACAATAAAATACATGTAACATTTTGTTATGGCATTTAAGAAACAATTAGATTTTTACTGCTAGAAGGACGGTGGACGGACCAATTTATAACAATTTTGAAACATTTTACATTTAAAGATGAAAAAACTTAAAATGGTAGCTAAAACAATTAATAGATAATGTTTTAGCACGAGAACTAGTCATGAGAATAGTCTCAATGCTACCTATCCTCTCCCCTGTCGGTCGAGCCTCAAATTTGTATCAGGTACGTTTGGATCGTATATAAAATCAATGATCAACTTCATTCCAGCCCACTTTCTTTCTCCAAAAAAAATTTTTGGCAATTCAAGCAGGAGAACACTTAGTAAAAAAAGATTAAATATAAGAAAGGTTTTAGTAGTGAATATTTAACGCCCCCATCTAGAGCCTTACAACACAATCTAACATTTTAATCTCACAAAATTGTAATTTAAACTTTCAACTAATGAAAACAAGTCTCTACGTGTTTGCCTCCATTTCAAAAGCATAAAACTACATTTCAACAAATTATGATTAAATGACAATTTTATTTAATAATGGTAAAACTTGATCAGATTACCCGTAAAACAAGCAAAACACATTAAAATCTATTTTTTACTGTAATGTCTTGTCTCGCCACATGGATTCCGATTTATCCGCAAAAATCTCTGTTTTCTAAAACCATCTAATTGAAACACTAACACCAAAGGTTTTCTTAATGGTTTTACACTATTTTTACGTGGTTATTGCATTAAAATTTCAACAAAATAGCTATTGTAAATTTTCAACGTAAACAAGCACTTCCATGGGCTCGGGGAACTACTGTCTGCCGGCCCCTAGTGACTCCCAGCTAATTCAACCTTGTCATAGGCAAGCATCAACGCTGGTAGTAAGTTTTGCAATATCAACATAAATTTGAGCGGTTGGCAAACGTGAAACATTTTGAATTTTGAAACGAAGTACTTCAACCTCTTAGTTTTTGTTAAAAAAAACGTTTTGGAGCTGATGAGGAGAAGTATTTGCAGTTGTTTCTCTCCAACTACTTGTTTTAAAGGTAACAATATGTAGTGCACAGGAGTGTACTCAGTTACAGTCGCCAAACACTTTATTGCTTTTTACGAGTTACTTTTACTAAAATGTTTTGCAAATCTTATCGTTTCTTTCTTGATGTAAGTCTACCAACATTGCCAAAAAAATCATTGCTTCCGGGTGTAGCACTTCTAATGTTACTGAGTGATAAATAAATATATTAATAATAATAAAAAATAAATATATTTAGTCTTTTTTTGTTAAAATAGTTTATAATTTTCTAGTTTTAATTTCAATTTTATATACCGGCATTACAAGCCCTGTAGAAGATTCAAGATTAGAACTCTCCGAAACGTTAGCTTCAGTTATGTTGTTTAAATTATTTAATAATTTCTGTTCCACAGCCCCGTCATACAATTAATTATTAATAATTACTCATGTTAGCGCCCTCTAACTCCTAAACGGTGCAATTTAATATAATGGTGTTAAATCGCTTTGTGTTGTTTTCTATAAACGGCTTTTTGAGACACATGTATACAAGTTAAAGCCACTTTCTGGAAAAGTAAATACGCAACTGATTTACCTTTCTTCCGATTCCGAAGAATTAAGGCACTAAATTGTATTTTTAATTTTTTTAGTAGGTATGTGAAAGTTGATTAATTTTAGTGTTGTGCGGCACAACTTGTGATGTTGCAATCCCTTGGAATTAAGATCCAAAATCAGGTAAAGAGCAATCTGTAAGCGGATCCGCTCCTCCAGATTGTCAAAGGACAGTTCTATTGTTTCGCAATATAATATAGAGTTTCTCCTCTAGACTAATTAACTAATCCTGTTGCAATTGGTTAGGCTCTATTCAAAGTGTGGAGTTCAGCGACCATTTCGGTTATTAATTATCTTAGGGGTTCGTCTATTAAATTCTCCGATTTTCCGGCAGTTACAATTAATTTCCTTATCGTAAGAGCCAAGAGTGCTCATCTCGTTTTTACAATTTTTAGCTCAATTAACATAATTTCCAAGTCAAGAAGCTTTGAGTTTCTATCAATAGAATTCTAAAACTAGATCAGTGTTAAATTAGCTCTCCATAATCTAAAGTTGGAAGCTTTCAAAGTCACTCGAAAACTTCTTGAGCACTCATTAAGCATTTACCTGAACCGCAATGCGCCGGCCGAAATTTTTTGTTGACGAAATTATTAATCATTGGGTCTTGAAACGCGCTACAATTTGCTATTTGCATTTCATTTCAGAGAGGATGTTCTGAATATGGAAACATGGAAATGCATTAGCAAGCCGGAAGAAAATATCCGCCAATTTCAGCTTCTCCGGAAAAAATACAAATCAATTTTGAAAGCTGACAAAGTAACGTTATTTTGGTCTTTTTCAGTTTTGGGCGGCTTACGTTCCTTGCGATTCCCAGTACAAGGATGCGGTCCAGCTCACCTTGGAGCAAATCGACGTTATTCGAAGATTCACAGAACTCTACCACCCTCGACTGACTCTCTGCACCTCTTCGGAAGGTAAATAGTAGTTTCAGAACCGGACCCGGATGCAAAAATAACAATTAGGTATTGTTTTTGCTCGAAATTTGTGTTTACATAGCGAGAGCGAAAGTGCGAAAATAAGGAGCTTTTAAGGCAAAGCGACAGTTGAGAGATTTCATTTGAAGGCCTCCAGGTTCACAAATCCAACTTTAATCCGGACACTGATAAGATTTTCACGCTCACATTTACCACCCACACTAAAACACGACGGATTTACGGCGATGTGAAGAGTGGCGTCGAAGGGGCGCAGAAATGAAAGGGCGATGGTGCATGAAATGCACGCAAGAGACGGGTTTAGAGGGTTTTTAAATAAAGTAAAATTAATTAGAAATTGGGTAATTTGTGTCAGACGGGAAATTCCGCGAGTTATTAAATTAGTGCCATCATTTTTCCGGACGCCAATTTCCAGATCCGGACTTATAGCATCCGGGCCGGTCCGTTACAATTTCCGTTAGTGGTACAGTCACAAGCGTAAAAAATGTCTTCTCTATAACATCGCTCGTGCAAGAAAGGAAGAAGAAAAACCGCATCTTCAATCATAAATTTAAACACTTCTTGGAAAATTTTTACTTGACACAAATGCATTTTTGCGGTTGACCTTTTAGATGACATTTAGATATAATTACTAAACCCACATACGAAAAAAATAATCCTTATATAAGTCAACTAGCATTTGTATTTTTGATGCTACATTCCGAAACCTGTAGGCTCCGGATTGACATTATTTTAGTATAAACCAGTACACGTGTTTTTGAAAAAATAATTGCTAAACTTTTTCTTATTATATTTTGAACTGTTTTTTATTATTTTTTGTTTATAAACTTTTTTGAAGATTAAAAATTATAGCAACATGATAAGAAAAATGTTGGCTTTTCTAAGAGACAAATTTATTTAATTTGATTTTGCTAAACTTAAAGTTTATTCATTTTACAAAACACTTTTTTCTTTAAACATACATAAACGCCAGTCTTAAATCGTTTGGTTAATATTACGTAATTAATTTATTAAAAATGTGTTTTATTTATTTTATGATACTAAAAACTTGATACATTCTACACCAACTAATAATAATAAAGAACGCTAATTTCTTTATAAGTAAATAAAAAGCGTCACTGATTAAGTCATTAATTACTGATTATAGTTTTCGTCGTAATTATTGCTTATCACCAAAGCTGTTTCGAACAAATATCAAAGTATGAGTGAGCGCTATAGGTAGTTAAACACGTTTAAAAATATTGGATATTTTAACAACTAATAATTGACCATAAAATTAATTGGTCCCATACAACTGAAGCGACCTCCCCTCCCCCCCATCAACAAACGTTGCATTATAAATACTGTAATTATTAGTAAACGGTTAGCTTCAACTAAGATTCTATACTTTGGTTACATTTGATTTTATAATTGTTGCTATAATTAACAACCTTTATTGTAAAACTGATCCTAAATATAGAAGCCAAAGGCATATACGAAAAAGCTACAGGATAGTGGCGTAGCTAAAAGATAACAACAATTGTGGCATGGTTTCGTCCATTGTAAATTTCAAATTTCCAACATTTCCATTCCAAGAAAAAAGCTTGTTCAAAAATTTGAACTTGTATTTTTTATTAAAAATTGTTTTTACAAGTCTTTCGAAACATTGGCAGGCTTATGAAGACAATTTTTAATGAAAAAAAATCTAAATATTCTCTCTATTTTTACCATTTAATCTAAAAAATTTAAATTTTTTGTAGTTGAACATAAAGCTGAGAGTATTTTTAAAAAACATTGCTAGTTTTAGAAATTTTTCAATTGTTGATTATACATCCAAAAGGCTTTCCCAACAAAATGTAACAATGTTGTTTATGGCATCATTTTTTCCGTCCACAATTTTTTTTATTATAGTTAATAAGTTTTTGAAAGAATATTTGACTAAAAAAGTAAATAATTAAGACAAGAATATATTGTAATTAATAAAATCCGTATAGCTTTATAAAAATTAAACGTAACGGCCTAACAAATTAAATGAAGGCGAAAACTACTAACACTTTCACGTCTGGCTTACAGTAGAATTTTTAGGTAATTAAGATGTATTAAAGTAAAAAAGCTTTAGTTCGTAATCTAAGTTTAATGATAAAATCTAAATAAGTGTTATAAAATACCCACTTTTTGAAATAATACAAACAATTTATTAAGTAGTAGCTAATCAAGTAATGACAAATAACTGAATTTAGAGTTACAATAATCAGTAATTAATGCAAAAAGTAAACTTTGATTTAAGCAAACAGATAATAAGAAGTGTCTGTAAATGATTGAATCTGTTGGCAAACCTGCATTAGATCATTTGATTTTTCTGTGTTAAAAAAAATGTTTAAACACTTGCAAATATTCATGTTATGTTTAAGCAAGATTGAGGCTTGACCTAATTTAAATTATTGAAAACGTCAGAAATTTATCAAGTGTCAAAATTACTAACAAAAGATTGCCAACAGACTCAACCATTTACAGCCACTTTGTATGAGAAATAGTTAATTTTGCAGTGAGAAAACAAAAAGAAATCAATTAAGTTACCTAGATGTATTACTGGACACTTAATTAATTTTAAATAATAATTGAATTTTAATTTAGACTATATAAACTTTAAATATAAAACAAATTTAATCAAAACAAATTGCAAAAAATTGCGAGTTAGAATAAGGTTTAAATCATGTTGTCCGTGTGACTTTTTTCAAAGTTCAAGTTGTACCTCACGTTACAGTTTTTTTTAATTTTACGCCGTATAAATTTTTTATTCCTCCTATTTCTTATACATTTTAATTTGTGCCCTAATCTGCCCTAATTTTAAACTTTGAAATTTTCCATCATTTTAATATCTAAACTACATTTAAATTGCTGAAGTTAAAATATCTAACAATTAAATAAAAAACAAATTTAATAAAAATAAATTGCAAACAAATGTATATTTAAATAAGCTTTGAATTATGCACGTCTGACTTTTTTCAAAGTTTAAATTGTACTTTACGTCTAAGTTTCTTGTTAATCTTACGTAATTCAAACTTTTCACTCTTACTATTTTCTTATACATCCAAATTTGTGCCCAAATCTGCTCTAATTTTAAATTTTAAAAACTTTTTTAGGCCTCCGTCCAGAAACACTATATTTCTAGTCGTATAAATCGCCCGGAAAGTGATCGTTTGCGTTTGTCACTATTTTGCACTGTCTACACATTGATAGTAAAATCGAGGGTTTTTTTGCTTTCAAAGCATGATTTGACAGAATTTATAACGGTGTATTGTCAATGATATTTTAAATTTAAAATCTATACACTGTTCGCCAAACAGATAGAGTAATAAAAACGCCCACTTAAACCGCGCTGTTTGAATAACAGCTCTTTATTGGTCAATTTTAAGTAAAGCGCCTAAAATAAAAGTCTTTGACACACTAGAGCATATTTTTAGAAAGTAAAAATTTTTGAGTTTGCGCCTACAATAAAGGCTAAATCTAGGGTATGTTTGTCTGAGTGAGCGTTTTTAAAACCAACAATTTTATATTTTAAGCGCCTATATCCACACTTCAAATAATGGTACTGTGAAAATCTGACTTCACCGCAGAGCGTTCTACGCTGCTTGTCTCCTCCCACTGAGTTTTATCTGTTTTTATCTGTTGGGCGGACAGGGTATAGTTATCATGATAATGCTACCAACCTCAAAAAAAAAACAAATACTCTAGCGCCAAAATTTTTTAGAATAATTTTTTTTTTTAATGTAGGCAACTTTTCGGCCAAAAAATGTTGTTTATTACAGGGCCAGAAACTTCTTCGCGAGTACTCGTACTTGCAAAACAACAGCAAAACTATTATCTCCCCAATACCTAAACTAAATTTAAGATTTTTTTTAAGAAAACTATTTTTTAAATTTAAGATTTTTTTAGGGAAACGCTTTTCTTGATTTTAATGTTTATTTATCAAGTTACCGGTTTCGGTTATTGGCCTTCTGAACAATGAATGTAGGAAAGTCCCAAGAAGGTCAATAGCCGAAACCGGTAACTTGATAAATAAACATTAAAATCTAGGAAAGCGTTTCCCTAAAAATCATTGCAGAAACATTTTTTAAAATAAAAATTAAATTAAAAAGTAAATAAAAACATCAAAATATGTAAGTAGTCTTAACAGAAGTAAATCTGTACTAAATTCTATAAAAACCGATAAACTGTTTAAAAAATTATTAACAAAAACAAATTTTAATCTTTAATTTTGGCTTTCTTCAATCTTTAAACAGAACAACTTAGTATATAGCTAAGTTGCATTAAATTTCTTTATTTTGATCTCAAAAAGCTCAAGGTGTTTTATAGGAACGTTTTTCTAGGACACTTTCTGTATACAAGATTCTTTTTTTCTCAAACTTCTTTATAGTTTTTTACATGTTTTGACTATATTGTTTATTAAAAAATAACTATCTTTAAACAGTTCATTAAAATTCACCTATCGGTTGATTAAAGACGACCATTTTCACTAAAAAATGTAGTCAAAACATGTAGTAAAAACAATAAAAACTTTGAGAAATTTTTTTATGTCAATTGTCAAGATCAAACAAGTTGAAAACTCTTCTATCATCATTTTTAAATATTATGGAAATGAATCAAAGTTAATAGGGTATTAAGAAAAAAATCTTATGACAAATAATTAATTTTGGATTAAATATATGTTTTGATATGGTTTTGTGCCCAAATATTAAGTCTCTGTTAGGCTGATTTTAAGTTAAGATAATACCGGTAGTATCTTTGTTTCCATAAAAAATTAATAAAATTCCCTGTTGTTATGGGTTGTAGCTACGGAAACGTATTAAAATTTGCGATACTACCGGTAGTATCTCAACTTGAAATCAGTCCCTTATTCAATAAACTTTCTTGACAGAAATAATTTTATTAATTATGTTTTCCTAAGAATTTTTAATAATTTGTAAGTGTAGGTGTTTCTTTGTAGTTCTGCATTTTTTAACATCAATATATTAAGCAAAAGGTCTGTTTTAAAGTATTTTAAAGTAAGTATTTCATGCGTCTTGGTAATTTAAGTCATGGTTTTTGTTATAGCTATTTCTGATGAACGAAACACGTGTAAAATTAAATAAATAAAAATATAATTTTTCTGCATTTTAAAACAGACTTTTTGCTTAATATATTCACATTTTAAATAAATTAGTTACGGAATACTAATTAAAAGGTTATAATAGCATTGATGCTAATAGATAAATTACCGAAAAGCATCTGTGCCAAGAAAAAATTTTCAAGGAGTGATTATTAAAATTTATAACCCAAAAAGATTTATATTTGCTGCTTCCGTCCAGTCTCTTTTTATCCTTGAGTAGGCGGATTTTATAGACATGACATTCTTTACGCTTGTAAGTGTACCCCCGGTCTTTCTTTCATTTATTATTTTCTGCATCATAGACATCAAATCGGCTTACAAACGACATCAACTGTGTTCATTGATCGGAGTGGAAGGAGGACATTCTTTGGCTGGAAGTTTGGCAGTTCTTCGCACACTGTACCACGTGGGAGTCAGATATCTCACCCTAACATCCACCTGCAATACCCCTTGGTAGGTAGATAAAAACTAATTAAAAAATTAAGACGCAGCAAGAGGGCAAGAAAGATTTATAAAGACTCTGGGAAATTAATTAATTTTTAGACAGGCTTTTGCGTGTGGCGAAAATTGTTTTCTTTTTTCTTTCTTGGGATAAATAATTTTTTCAGACGAATTTATTCGATAATAGAGATAAATGAGTCTCATTTAAATAATCACTGGTTTGGAATAAAAACAAAACATCTTAGCGACTTCCTAACCAAGTTAAAACTCTTAATTCCTCCTCATTTCTTTCCCTAATTGGTATTTGAGTAACTACACCAAGAAATAAATTAGTTTTGTCATCATCTAACTTTGGGTTAATAGATTAAACCCGTCTTTTACTAAAATTTTAATTAATAGATATATTTTAGAAGAATTTATGTTTCAGGGCGGATTGTTCCTACGCTGATTTGCCCGGAAAAAAACCGGAGCATGGAGGACTCACCAGTTTCGGAAAGGTAAAATTACAATTGCAAGTCCGAATTAATCCGGGAAGGATTTATTAAATTTTTAATTAGAAGAGGCGTTGTGTGAAGATGAAGCTTAATAATACAAAATGCGGAGCCTCGGCGGTTTATTTTTTCCACAAATTTGATTTCCAGTCCCGGACTGGAATTTTTCAAGGCCGAGTACCATTTTTTCGCAGAGAAAAGCTCTTTCTTTGTAAACATCTCGCGTTTCTCTTTCACAAAGTGTGAATTCGGGGCGCGTCCCACCCACTCAAGGGATTTTGTCCTGGAAGATGGGCATTGTACAAGAAATTTTCGGCTTTGTCGATTGGATGTCACAAAGCCGGTCTGTTTGGTTGACAGGGTTAATCCCGACCGTCTTTAATAAATGTCCGTCGTATCCAAACGGATTTATCCCGATGGCAATACTAAAAGGAAAAAAGTGAATGCGTCCATTCAACGGACTATAATTCACTTGTGTATAATCTGCTCGATTCAATTATTATGTAATTAAATTGACCGACTTTAATACAAAAACTGAATCAATTGGGATTAGCACTCGATGCAACAGCTGCTGCGGAATTTAATAAAATCACTCATCTTTTCAGAAACAAACGCACCGGAGTTTGATTATTTAAATTTTTTTAATCGCCGATTTATTAACCATTGACGGATGACGAGATGGGATTAAAAAAGCGATAAAAAACGATTTAATTAACAGAGCTGCCAGCTTCTGTTGAGTAGTAAAAGAGAGGGAAATAAAAATTATTCTTCATAAATTTTTTATATTAAAAAGCGCCCTGATAAACACGTTATTGAGAGACACAGTTATAAGTGCCATGTTGGTGTTTCTTAATACAATTATTTAAAAAATAAAATAAAATATTCAATTATTCTGTTAACACGCGATGCCCTCGCTAATCAATTTGCTTCTTTAGAGCAAAAAGCAAATTAAGATATTCATGTAAATCTACAGCGCAGTTGCAGTGACAAACACGCTGTAACAATCATAATTATAGCCAGATAGTGACAGATATTGATGTTCTTAGATCTAATAAAGCTAACCAAAAATAAAAATGCTAATAATGCTAAATTTTGGAGATCGTTAATATCGATTGTTACGCAAAAATTGAAAAATTTAGATTTTTTGTAGATTTAATATAGCCAAATGTAAAGGTATAAGTGATGCTAATTAATATGGTGTAGTGCAACGTTTTGAATTCTTATTATACAATTAATTATTATTAAAACATGTTAGTTGTTTAACGATTGATTTTGTTGCTGCTACAGTGTTAACAGGTGTACATTTTTTCTTAATATTATACGTAATTTTAAACATTAAGTTCTTGACGCTTTCACTTTTAAATCACAAACAACAAGCGTTCCGCAACCCGCGAAATCCATGATCTTCGAATACAAAAAAAAGATATTTTACAAAAATACTCTTCAAAACTACATTAAATAATACACTTGAAAATCATTGATATCGCTGACGACGATTTTGATGTAAAAATTCTAAAATTTAAAATTATCGTTTGACACAACTTATAGTCGAGTGTTTTAAGTTACATATTTAAAAAAAAATAATTTTTACATCAAAATAGTCGTGATACTAGAAAATAAGCTGCATAACACAAACTGTAAATTCAATAAATCACGAAATGATTTTTGATAAAATAGTTTTTAAATTATATTTTTTTATAGTCTGCCGTATGAAATCCGGCATACCAAATCTCTTAAATGTATAATTTTATATATATTATAAGCATTTTCGCTCTATATTGTGATCAAATCTAAAAAAGTAATCTAAAAAATATGTTTACAATTATTTTTATTTTTTTAGTCAGCCATATTATACCTATAAACCATTTTTTTTCACCTATAAATTGTAATAAGCAACCGCTAAAATCTACAAGTGCTCAGTTTGACGCATCATCGCATATTTCTAGAGATATTAACTTCTCAAATAAATACAATGCAAAAATTTTTGATTTTATTATTGGCTAATTCAAAAATAGTTTATCCCACAAAATTTTAGTTTTTTGATTTATAGCACCATTAAGTAGCTACACAAGTTTTTTGTAACTCAGTTACAAAAAGCAACCATTCTGATATGTCATTACAATTTTCACACGTTCTTTTTTATGTACCTTGTAATAAAAGTGACATTGGTATTCTAGTGATAAAAACTGACATTAATATTGTTACGAACTAGTCTAAAAAGATACCAAAACTTCCAAAATTGTAAATCACACTAAATCGCGTAATTTCGAGAAATATTCTTTACGGTCATTGACTGGTACGAGAAAGCTGAGTCATCGTCTCGCCTGAATAAAGATTGTTTGCGTAAACTTCTAAAAAAATTTAAAAAACAAAGTATTGTTATATAAGTAGGCAGAGACTATAAGCCAGTTAGTTAGTAGTAACCCGACAAGCGATTGAAGAGTGAGCGGTTTATTGAAGCAACCGCAATCGTAGTTATGTGGTATAAATTTCAAATTATTTATTTGTTAAATTGTTATGTGTATTTTTGTATATAGAAGAAATAAATTATTTGTTATTGAACTAACTTTTTAAATTAAAAAAAAATTCGTTTTCGCATACGTTGCACTGGTGTCAGGAACAAGATTTGAAAAATCTGAACAAGATTCCGAATATTTTATAGACCCAAAGTGCCACAACAAAGATTCAAAGACGATAAAAAACTTAAAAAATTGTAGACTATTCCAGAAAATCACTTTTAGAAAAAAAAACAAAAAAAGATTTCAAAAGTACAAGAAACAATTTTGGAAGAAAAAAAAGTTTTTCTAAGAGCTAGATACAGTGAAACCTGATTAAGGGGGACCTGGATAAGTGAGAAACCTTTATTACTGAGAGTTGCAATGAAGTCCCGGTCCTTTTTTATTGAATTGCTTCTGTTAATGAGACTTTTTAAACCTGGTTAAATGAGATTTTAATTCTAAAACTTTTTCGATGTTTATCTCTATAATTGAGACTTTGTAGCTCAATTCCCTCTATAAGTGAAACAAATTAAACAGATTGGGGCAGGTTGTAACACGTTTTGACACGTTTGTTTACAAACATTTAAATGTCTCTCGCACATGCTTTGTTTGTGAGTACTATCTTAGGTTTTGACCTAAAAACAAGGTAATAAAAGTGTACAAAATGTCTAAACGTAACTATAAATATGCATTTTTATTAACATTTCTACCTCTAAAAATGGAATAACGGCACATTTCGACCTCTAGAAGCGAAGGCCTCTTTATATGAAACAACTATAATTTTAAACCTGCTTAATTAGAAAACTGGATTAATTGAAACCCTCAATAATTGGTTCATAATTCTTGGCCCCTTAAAATCTTAATTAAACAGGTGTAACTTTACAAAAGCAAAAAAAAAATTGAAAAAAGTTGAAAGATGTTAGTAAATAAAAAAAGTTTTAAAAATACAAAAAGCAATTGTAAAAAAATAGAAAAACTTGAAAAACTACATTTGGAAGAAAAAGAATATAAAACCTATAATTAAAAAAATATATATGAAACGGCGATTAAAAGAAAAACAAGAGTGAAAGAAGATTCTAAAAAAAACCAAAACAATTTTAAAGAAGTTTGAAAAACAACGATTAAAAAAATTCAAAAACAGAAATGATGAAAGAAAAAAAAAGTAAAAAAAATTTAAAAAGAAATAAAAACTACAATAAAAAATAAAAAAACGAAAAAATATTTTAGAAAGTTTTGAAAAACAACTACCAGAAAAAGAAAAAAATATTTTTGAGAAATGTAATACTTTGCAAAATTCTTTCAAAGGTAAACAAAAATTAGAAAAATTTGAAAAACTGTAATGGGCTAATTTTAAGTTAAGATAATACCGATAATATCGGGTGTTTATTTGAAAAAATTATCAAGTTAACTTTGATATGTCAAATCTCTCATGTATTTTTATGATATATTTGACAAGTCATAGTTAACTTGATGATTTTTTTAAATGAACACCCGATATCTTCGTTTTCATGAAAAATTAATGAAATTTGGAGTTGTAATTGGTTGTTGCTACGAAAAAGTATTAAAATTTACGATTCTTATGGTAGTATTTCAACTTGAAATTAGCATATTAGAAAATTTAGAAAAAAATTAATAAAATAAAATTGAAAACCTGTAAAGAAAAAAATAAGGAATTTAAAACAAAAAGACAAAATCTTGACAAAAATATTAATAAAATAAAAACAAATGTTAGGAAACTAGAAGTACCTAATTTGTTAACTTGGTAACAATCGTCGCCAAATATGTAGTACAAAAAAAAGTTTATTTTGTAACTTGTTGCATAAATAGCAATTTTACAATTAAGGTTTTCTTTTAAAAACGTAAAAGGTTAACACAAGCTTTAGTCAATGTAACTAAAAAATTTCTATAAATAGCAATCCCGCTTTGGCAAATTAAAATAAAAAAAATTAAAAAAAAAATGGTGGATGCGTTGGGTCAAAACAAGTGCGTGTTTTTTTGTTTTGTTATTAATAAACATAGAAAATTAAAGCAAACACAATTCAAAAAAACAAAAAATTGTATGTCAATTAAAACACAACTTTGTTAAATCTAAAAATTTAAAAAAATCATTTGTTATTAAAATAATGGATGATCCAAAAATTATATATAAAAAATATTGTGATACAATTAGTAAACGTAAAAAATAGAAACAAGACTAGTCTATTATGCATAAAAACAGCTAAAAGAAAGCTCCGTGAAAAGTAAAATAGTGGGTGAGTGAGAGAGACTATCGTCATACACAGTGGTGACACACAGATCAAAATTTTTTAATAATCACATTGTGTTTTTGTGTTTTTTTTAGTTTATTTGTATCAACAAACAATTGTTTTAATTTTAAAACCAAAATTATTTTTTATTGTTGCTTAATATTTAACAACTATTTGTTTTCCCTGTATTTGTAAAGGTTAGAAAGGTTTTCTAAACAGAAGTTTTATATCTCCAAATCTCCAAAATTATTAAACTACTATACTAATACAAGCTTGTATCACACGTATCCATAAATCTAGTAACAAAAGTACGTATTACATAGCCACACAAGGCCTACTTGATTTAACAAACGGTCACAACGAAAGTGAATAGATACTCTAAAACCAAGCAATAAATTTCGCTTTTATTACATTTAATCGCTGCCACAATTTTTCCACCAAAATATTTGTGTTGCACTCTTTCACTAAATTTTCTCCGTCAAGAGTTTGTAGTTGTTCGCGAGCTATTTTATAAAACAATTTTAAAAAAAAAATTAATTTAATTATTTTTTTTTGTTTAATGCAAAGCTTTCATATTATCCTAATTTAATGTTTTAGAGCGTCGTAAAAGAGATGAACCGTCTGGGTATGATAGTGGACTTATCGCACGTATCTGTGCGAACAATGTGGGATGCTTTAGAAGTATCCAAAGCTCCGGTGATATTCAGCCATTCGTCCGCTCACGCACTTTGCAACTCCACTCGAAATGTTCCGGATGCCACACTTCGAAAACTTGCTTTAAACAAAGGTGTAGTCATGGTCAACTTCTACACCCAATTCCTCACCTGTAAAGATGTGGCAACCGTCGCTGATGCTGTCGGTAAGACACCCTCATTTTTCCCGAATCGATAAAACCCTTTTTTTTATTTAGCACACATTAATCACATCCGAGAAGTAGCCGGAGTCGATAATGTGGGTCTAGGAGCCGGCTACGACGGCATTAATTAGTAAGTATTTCACGACCAGCCTGTATTTCTCAAATAATTTTATTTGATGGATTCGCACAATACCTGTGCTTAGCATTTGACAAATATCACACGCAGTTGCGCCGAATGCCATTAATTAGGGGACAAAGTGTCCACTTAAGCGAGATCGATTTATCAAATTTCCGACGTGATATCGGGCAATTTTTAATTAAGTGTGAATTGTGCCTTGAATTAGAGCTTTGAATCGACCGATCATTAAAGAGAACAAAAGATTGGCACACCTGACGAAAAATCTGCCTGAACTAGGGGAAATACCGCTTCATTACTTTTCAATGCTCGGTTGGCCAAACTGCGACATCCAAAACCATAAATTTCACCACCAATGCGATACATACTTACACTACAATAGACATCCAACGAAATACTAGTTCAGGTTGAATGCATTTAACGGGAAATTCCGACGACTGCATCGCTAATGGGCCGACTTATTCAAAGGGAATTGCATAAGATAAGAACGACATAAGTTTTCTAACATTGTCACAAACACATTTTTAGTATCTTATAAAATGCAACAGTGTATGTATTTGTGTTTACTTATTTACTTAATTACAGCTTAATTACCGCTCTACTGCCACTTTCAGGACACAACAAACATTTACGTAAAATTATACTTATTTCTTAATAATCCGCAATCTTAACTATTATTAAAACTAATGCTTTGCACCCTTTATTCTTACAAAAACATTACCCACTATAAAACCAAATTCGGACTAACGCTGCTGCGCGTCTTTTCTCTATATTTATAATTTAGAAAATTAAGAAATTTCTTATAAAACAAACAGATTATTTTTACCTAAAAATTATAACATTGTCGTCGCAAAAATAAAATGTTTAGTGAGAAAAATCTCAATTGTTCTAAGATATTTTCTATGTGTTTTATTATAAATGTACAAAGAAGTTGACAAATTAATTAAGAAAAGTCAGTGTCAATAGTTACAATAAGAATTAAAACAGTTCTACCCAAAGATTGATTGACAATTGAATAATAAATAACGTTAGGTGGGTGCGAGTGGATTGTCAGTGGCGTGATTTCGCGTTATTATTTATACTTTATTTATCGTTATTTAAAGGCGGTACAACTTAAGAGCACATTGACAGTCACTCAGTCAATTAGTATTTGATAATAATAGACTATAGTAGGTTTTCTCATTTAAGTAGTAAATATATTTTGATTTTGGGTACATTCCCGGCAACGACGCAGCTGGATTTTTAGCCCTCGTGTAGACCATTTGAATAACTAACATGCGCGCGCTGAATTACACCGATTAATTAGCTGGTCAATTGGTCAGTCTCACTGTGTCGCCTAAGCTTAGTAATAAAACAGTAACAAAATTTTACTTAATAAATTTGGTTTTAAGTGGTTGGTTAGCCAAAAAACCTCTTTTTCCACTTTAAAAAATTAAAATTAATTTTAAATTAAAACGCTAAATTTTTAAGTCTATTATGAAACACCTTGAAAAACAAAGAACTTACCGAATGCAACAATGAAACAAGCCTTTATACGGCGTTTATCATTTGATAAAGCCTTATTTTAGCCACTGACAAATTTAAGTAAGACGTTTAACGTTTCTTTCAATACTTTTATATACCGGGTGTAAACGAAATTAACCTCACCTCTTTTTTTAATAGTATTTTTTAAATAAAAAACAAAACCTGAAAATCTCCATTAATTCAATAAAAAATAAACTTTCTCTCACTTTCGGTTTTACCTGAAACGACCGTAACTTAAGATTTTTAAATGAAACATTATGTATATTTTTATATTTTTGGAATCTACGTTAAATTCTGAGTTTAATAGACTATTTTTTAAAACTTTTTGTAACACAAATTTTTTTTTGTAATTTTTGTTTTTATATTTAGAAGGTTGTGATAGTAAAAAAATATTTCTAAATAATGTAAGCAATCATTAAAAAATAAAACCAATTTTATAAATAATTTAATTTAAAAAATACACGAATTTAAATTAGAATAAACTAGTTTTTCCAGTTTAAATCATTTTTTTTTAAATAAAACAATAGTGGCTCACTTGACTTTTAAATTTAACGTTTTTTGTCATTTCAAAAATACCAAAATTTTGAAAAATTTCTTAGTAGTTTTTGTAATATTTATAAAAATAATTTTTCAAAAATCTGAAAAAACATTTATATTAAAAATTTTTTTTAAACAAGCTAGCATTTTAACAAAGAAATAAAATAAACAGCTATTAAACATAATTTGTTCCATTTTTTTTTGTTACCTGTCTGCTTGAATTTCAGTTAACTTTTAAAGATTTTTCCAAAATATTTTTGAAATTATTACAAAAACTACTAGATTTTCAAAATTTTAGTATTTTTAGGTTAACAAAAAACAAGTTAATTTAAAATGTTAAGTAAGCTGTTATTGTTCTATTCAAAAAAATGGGTAAAACGGGAAAAATAGTCCCCAGTCTTTAAAAAACATTTTGATACATACAAACGTAAAATTTTGTGAGTGCCTTTCTTGCAACGAGTACGACAAACTTATCTAATGGGAAACTTTCGGCGCTGCTGCGTTTTCGAGTGCCGCCATAGCAACATCTTCAGAGTGGTGGACACTCCATACGCAGCATGATTTTTGTCGGACAAGTTGACCAAAATTTTTAAATTTCAAACCTATAATAGTGGTCAACTTGTCCGACAAAAATCATGCTGCGTATAGGGTATCCACCACCCCGAAAATGTCGATATGACTTTACTCTCTACTGGAGTCATCCCCGCATATCCAATTTTGATTTCTTGAGATTTGTTTAGTAAAATTAATTTAAAAATAGTGGTCAACTTGTCCGACAAAAATCATGCTGCGTATGGAGTGTTCACCACTCTGAAGATGTTGCTATGGCGGCATTCGAAAACGCAGCAGCGCCGAAAGTTTCCCATTAGATAAGTTTGTCAGACTCGTTGCAAGAAAGGCACTCACAAAGTTTTACGTTTGTATGTATCAAATTTTTTTTAAGGACATTGTACTGGGGACTAACACTAATTGATTTCCGTTTGAAAACTTGTATTTTCTAAACTGGATCATTTATTGCATTGGTTTTATTTTTTAGTTGTTGCCTACATTATTTAGAAGTATTTTTTAACCATCACAGCCTTCTAGAATTCTAGATAAAAAATAAAAGTGACAAAAAAGGTTTTTTATTGTACAAAGAGTTATAAAAAGTAGTCTATTATACTCAGAATTTAACATGGATTCCAAAAATATAACGATATGCATAGTGTTCTATTTAAAAATCTAAAGTTACGGTCGTTTCCGATAAAACCGAAAGTGATTAAAAAATTACTTTTTACTTAATTAATGCAGATACTCTAGCATAATAAGTTTTCTAAATTTTGTTTTTCTATTTAAAAAAATACCATTAAAAAAAATGAGTCTAATTTTGTTTACACCCGGTATTTACTATGCAGGTATATTGTTCAACAATAATAAACGTTTTATATTATCTAGAACTAAAAATGAATGAAAAAAAAACAGTTTTTCAGAAACATCTTTTTAGTTCATTAATTTGACTTTAAACTCCTTACTAATATTAAACTCTTCTGATTAACAAAAAATGATTTTTAACACATTTTTTTGTTTGAAAATATAATTTATTAAAAAAAAGTTGGAGCTCTGGCTTAGGCTTATTAGAAATTTTATCCAGTCACTAAATATTTATGAGTCTCTATTTTATAAAGAAAAGAAAATTGAAAATTATAGATTTACGTACCCAAATATATAATTTTAACGCTATTTACTGTAATTACTACAACTTTTTAAGAACTCGTGCATAATACTTCCACAAACATTTTCCATCTTTATCTATAAATTTTTCCCAAAGTCCATTTTCATTTAGTAGTGTCTTTGAGATAAATTTTGTCCGGTCAAAATAGACATTCAAAGTATTTCAAAGTTACAATAATTCAGATAAGGCTAAATTTTTGTAAAAATGTTAGGAACACCATTATAAATAAAATGTCAAAAGTTCCTATTGATCTCAAGTCTGCAAAAAAAGTTATTTAAAATCAAAGTTTGCAAAATCTAGTTTTTGTATTTTTATAATTTTTATAATATAAGTTTATAATTTACAGCAAAAATTCAAAAAAATTGCGGTGTTGAAAATTTTTCAAATAAAAATCAAATAATTAATAAACTACAGAACTTAAAAATATTTTTTACAGAACGAAGCAGACACAGAAACTGTTAAGTGTGTCGGCACCAAAATTTTAGCAAAAATCAACCAAAATTATTTTAAAAAATTGTTTACAACATAAAACTGACAATTTTTTTATTAAGAAAAAGACCGCATCAACTACACAGGTTATTAGCGGCATAGTACTATACTTTATAATCCTAAATGTAATCTACAATAGTGTGAATAGTCCAGTTCCTTTAGGAGACACGGTGTGGTAACTATTACTTTTAGGGAAGACGAATAAAAGATGGATGGCCTCCTTTCTTCATATTTTTTTGTTTATAACAATGTTTTTGTATTTTACTTAACAAAGCCAAAACGGTAACAAAAATTATTAAGCAAAAATTATTTTATTAATTAATTTCTCTTGAATTTTTGTAGTTGAAGTTTTGTTTTCACAGAATTAGAGAAACATTGTCTTTAGCTATAATTAATGTTTTTAAAATAACGCTTGTTTAGACAAACAGACTACCTACATAATAGCAACAAGTGTACAAGCTTACAATGTGTTTTTTTAAATTAGATACACTAAAAAAATTAAATAAACAATTTACTATAATTATTTAACAAAACGATGAATTTTTTTTAGTTTTTAGCATTTGCCACGAGTGCCGCTTTGTCACAAATTCAAAAAGGCACGACGTGGCGGCTTGTTTGTAGATACTTAAGAAACTAACTCACATTGGTCCCAATTCACAAAACTAACCTAAAATGTGATAAAATCTTTGTGAAATAGTATTTTTTTACTTTGAGTTGCCGCTTATTAAAAAAAAAGAGGCATACTTTAAAACTCTGCTTAAATTACTCAAAGTACCTTTAAGCTGCGTTGATTAATTTACGTCAATGTTCTTTGAGCCGCCCTAGATTTAACAACAATGTATTGGTAATTTTTTTAAATTGTTCTACTTATAAACTGCAAAAATGTCTCTTTTGCATAATTTTAGAACACGCTTAAACTTTGAATTCGGTTCTTAAAATCCACAATTTTGCGTTATGAGTTGATCACAGTTGATCTCAAGTGGTCACTTCTGCTTTCACTTAAATAATAATTGTTGTTGCAACTATTTAATTTAATTACAACAATGTATTTGCAGTGTTCCGCAAGGACTCGAGGACGTCTCTTCATACCCAACTCTGTTCGCCGAACTAATAGGAACCGGAAAATGGAGTGTTGAAGATCTGAAAAAACTAGCAGGACTGAATTTCCTGCGAGTGTTACAAGATGTGGAAAAAATCAGGGACGAGTTCAAGAAGGCCAATATTCCGCCATACGAAGATGTGTTGTTGCCACGACCGAAGAGTAACTGTACTTCCCAAGATTGATTATATTTTGTTATAGTTTGGGCCGGACTTGTAAAAATTTGATTGTTAATAAAATTTGGTGCTAAAATGACGCAAGTTTTTCTTTGGCCAAATCAAAAGAGGACTAATTTATTTAAATTTGTTGTTTTTTAGAAAATCTAGTGTAATTAGGTAATTAAGGAGACCTTGGTGGAAAAAATTTCGCTTCGAGATTAGTTTGTAGATGAAATGACGTCTCTTGTGAGAGATGTTAAAACCTTTACATATAAGTTAAGTTTGTGATACCTAAACCTTTTGTAAATGATTGTAAATTTCAAATATTTTTGTGTACATTGTAATACATTGTAATGAGGATTTTTTTGGAAACCTTATGTGTTCATAAATGTACTAATCCAAACACAACCAATGACTGATAGACTATCCTCAATCTTACCATCATAAATACCATTAGCTAGAATAAAATCGATGAAAATTTTAATGAAAACTGCTATGCATGATGGAAACGGAATTTACATATTACATTTTATGGATGCTGTTATTAATTTAATAGTATTCATGAATGTAAATTAATACTTATTGATTTCTAGCAATAATTTCTAAAATTTGATAGAAAATTGTAGAGTTGCGACAATTCATTCAAACTAATACGAATGTGTCTCAAAAATGCTTGTAATGGATATTTGTTGATATTCTTAAAGATTTTTATTACGTCTTGAGAAATTGTGAAATAAATAGGACCAATTTCTTACTGTTTATAACTGTTTTATGTGTACATAAAGAAACATTGCTAACATTATTATCCAACATATCATAGAAATAGGGCCGTTATTCTTATTACAGCAATATTACCAAATATGTGTTTATTTACAAGTACTGTTATGTTTCCTGTGTTTTGTGTATTAATAAATTTTTATAACTGCTTTCAATAACTTCTTTATTTATTCCCAAATCTCACAAATTTATTTTTTACAGTCTGGAGTTTTTTTGTGCATATTGGTTTTGTTCATAAATATACTGCTCAAGACGAATTAGAGATCACTTAAAATTATATAATAATTGTAGCAATTTTTTTTTTTAATTTAAATGTAATATGCTTTGTCACATAACACATAAAGAATACTTTGTCTTTACAGTCATATAAAATAATTAGTAACGTAATACTTATTTATGATATTAATGTTAAAAGTAAGATTTTATTTTGAGAGTGAAGATGATTAAAAAACAAGCGTAGCGAGTTTTTTAACTCTACGAACAAAATGAAATCACTTTTAGCACGTATATCATACCCTATTTTTTCTACAAAACAATCGGAAAAACTTTAAACTTAATAAAAATAAGAAATCAAAAAATAATACCACCCACATCGCAATGTTTACCGCATTTTCTAATACTATTATAAGTATAATGAATAATCTCGATAATGAGTGTAACGAATCTATCCCTCCCTGCTGAAGTCGAAGAAGCCGCCAGTCGAGCAACATTGGAATTATTGCCGGCGAAATCAAAAGAAAGTACAAAATCGCTTATAGACGCTTTTCGGAAGAGTGCAACATTAAAAAGGTCTCTGGGAAATGTAACGAAAGTGTTTTACGGGCATATTTTGAGAAGAAAGCCAAGATATGGAAATCGTCAACGCTGTGGGCAAATTATTCCATGATTAAAACTATGTGAAAAATAAAACAAGATCAAGATATAAGCAAACATTATAAACTTATTGCTTTTCTAAAACGGAAGGGTAAAGAATATCAAGCAAAAAAGTCCAAAGTTTTGACGAAGACGCATATCGACAAATTTTTCACAGAAGCACAAGACGAATATGAAGAATAAATGTGTGAAAAATCCCGTTGGAATTAACATGTTTGGTAAAATGCCTGTCGACATTGCAGAGTTCTTAAATCTACCAAATCATCAACTTTACACCGAACACTGTTTTCGTCATTCGGCGACATTGTTAGCAGATTCTGGTGCAAATCTTACTACCATCAAAAGACATGAAGGATGTAAATCTTCGACAGTAGCTGAAAGCTACATTGAACACAATTTCAAATTGTTCTAATTTTATTATAAATGTTAATACTAATAACTAGTTATAATGTTGGTTTGTACTTATTTAAAATAAAAAGTTGTTTCTTCTTCTTCTCTTCTTCTTTGGCCTCAGCTGCCAAGGCTATGTAGCCAAGTGGTGGGTTTCCACCTCAAAGGTTGAAAAGATTGCAGACTCTTCAACAGGTAACTTCTTCAGTCCCACGGGGTTTTCAGTTCTTCCGGATCGCGCTGCACGCTACTAAAGCAAGTAGTTCAGGAAGCAGTGAGCATTCAGCGATTTAACAAGCATAGTATCACAGGGAATGCGACACCGCACTAACATATTTACTAAAAGTTTGTATGATAGGATAAGAGGGAGTCTGAGAAATAAAGAAGGAATAATCTAACGGAATGCACAGGTTGGAAATTTCTGCAGCTGACAGTAAAAACTAGAGGAGTACGGTTCATTCAAAAGGCACCCCAACAGTACATGATTTATATCGCCTTCTTCTCCACAATCGCATACAGAAGTAGCGCGTCTAGATATTCTGTGCATGTATGCTGGAGTTAGACAGTGCCCACTGCGTATCCTACAAATAGCAATTATCCATATCTTGTTTCGAAGAGTTTCTAAGATGGCTCCATACACACGTCCTTTCTCTACCGATTGATGCTGTCAGGTCGAAACCCAGCTTTTCCACACCAACTTCTTATACCATGGACCCAGGGCAGTCGAAGTTACTTTCTTTAAAAGATCTTGTGGTAGTTGACTGCCAATTTTGGCAAGATGATCCGCTGTGTCGTTACCTCTAATATTGGTGTGTGAAGGAATCCATATGAGAGATTAATTGTTTTATGTGCAACGACTTTAGATTTGTCTTTGCACTTAATCCTACTCGAGCAATCTGTTCCCACGCACTAAGCGAGTCAGAAAAAATTAAGTAGTTTGTTATGTGCCTCTGGGCTGCCAAGGAGAGCGCATAATGTATCCCTGAGAGTTCTCCATCCGTGATACAAGAGTGCTTCGGTTCTCTAACTGCTATTTGAAGATTTTCTTCAGGGCAGAAGACCCCTGTCCCCACACCCCCATTTTCGTTGATTGATGCATCTGTGTACCATTGGGAATGCCCTGAAAATCTGCTCTGAACCCAATCTGAGAAATACTGGGCGTTGTCACAATTTTTTCAAGCGGGGCCTGAATAAAGACACAAGGAAAATTAACAATATCAAGGGGTACACAATAGCAGGGAAGAGCGGGAGTTTTGCTGACCATAGGGAAAACCTCAGAAATGTCTTCGAAAGCCTCAATGATCGGCCGAACTGGGAAGCGATTCCAGAAACTTATAAATTGGTTGTAGACAGCAAAAAATTAAGTTATACTTATGAAGGTCGAACTGTTCGAGAGAGCCATAGTTGTTAGCAAGAATTTCCCCGCCAGCCATTATCTTCGTTGATACAGATTCATCTCACCAGATTCGGATAACAAGATGTTAATCGGAGTAGACTTTAGCAATCCAACACATAACCTGAGCGCTCGATTTTGCAATTGATACAGGCGACAAAGAGTCGATTTAGCAGCTGTATGTAGAATAATAGTTCCCCAATCCAAATAGGAACGTACATATGCCTTGTAGAAGGTAACCATTGTGGAGGGATGACTGCCCCAGGAACGAGAACTTAAATACTGAAGAATTTTAAGCTTTTTATCGATCCGGAGAGCCAGCATATCTACATGAGCCTTCCAAGTCAACTTTCTATCAAAAATAACTCCCAGATATCTTGCCGTTAAACTCCAAGGTATAACCTGGTTGTCAATACTTATATATTCAGTAGGACTAGAATGCGCTCGCGAACAGAAGAGTGCCGTACATTTTCCTACAGAAAGAGAAAGTCCTCGATTCGATAACCAACTAGAAATAGATGCTAGGGAATGACTAACTTGAGAAATTAGTTCCTGAACGTTGTATCCTGTTGCACAAAGAGCTATATCATCGGCAAATTGAAACAAGTGAACCTTATCTGTTACTGTTAAAGTTGTTTATGTGTTTGTTAAAACGTGTTATTAATTTTCAAAACAAAATATAAATAAACTTTAAATTACTATTAACACTAGGGTTAAAAGTAGCTTACTTTTAACATGCGTGTCCAAAAATGACACTTTTAAAAAAGACAATTAAAAAGCCCAGTTTTAACAGTTTTGTAAAAAACGTTTATTTATGCATTTAAAAAAATTAAACAAATTATATTCAAATACAAGCTATACAAAACACTGTTTTCGAGCTTATAGATATTTGCAACAAAACCAAGAGATTTAGAGAATTTAAGAGAAAGAAGCAAAATCTGTGCCGCTTAATTGGTCAGTCAACACAGTTAAAAAATAATAATTAATGTGCTTACAGAGTTCAAAAATTGGTTGTTTTATTACCAAGAAACAGAAGACGTCAATATAAACATTCAATTCAATAATTCTGTTTAAAATTGCTGTTCTGGTAAAAAATTTGTATTTTGAAAAATTGCTGTTGCTGGTGAGAAAGGTAAACATGGGCAACAAATTTGAAGTGCTTAAAAATTTAAATATTTGCTACAATAACTTAGAATATTATGCAACAATTAAAATAATCGAAGAAAAACTGTATATAATACCAGAAGACACTGAAATGGAAGGATCAATCTTGACGGAAAATCATTTTAATAGAACAATATCATTTCCAGATAATAATATATATCTATTTAATTTCAAAAACAAAAAAATCTGTTCTTGTGATATACACAAAAAACGAAGAGACCTTGAGAAGACTGGAAAAGGCCTTATAATAATATATACATCTTTAATTATAAAAATAAAAAAAATCACCTCTTGTGGTATATACAAAAAACAAAAAAACCTTGGAAAGACTGGAAAAGGCCGTCAGTGATTGGTTTTGGTAAAAAAACATTCTGCGACATTTCTACCATTTTAATTATATTTTTTTCAGTGCTTTCACGGATTTCGATCCGGTGGAAATTGAACAAGTTAAAGAATAAAAAAATGTTATCCTCCATGTTTTTTTAAGAGATGAGTCGATTATATTTGTTTTTGAACTCTCGTTATTTTCTTTGAATTATTAATCTGAATAAATATCAGTCATTTTGTAAACTGTGATCACAAAATGACCAAATTGGACGACGCAAAATCGTAAAAATCGATGTTTTATAATGTATAAATTTTTTAAACAAAAAGCACAAATTTAGTTGTTACATCTGGCTCACATTTTTGAAAAAATCATAAAAATAGTAATTTTATTTATTTTTGGCATAAAAATCTGACTTACATTTTTAATAAAGCTATAAAAATAGGGTAGTTTCAGTAAAAAAATTAGTGTTTGAATAGATAAAATGGGCTTAAAAACACGTCATTTTCCTTTTTTTTATGTTTTTGAACAGACCTCAAAGGCCTGTTTTTTAAAACTTAACAAACTTTAACTAAAACTTAAAAATTGTCTCATTTTTCTATTATACTTATTATAACATATATAAAAAAATAAAATAACAGTAGTAAATAATGTCAGCTGTTTGGTTCAAGGCAGTTCAAGTAGGGTTTTAGAGTTTTGATTCTGTGGTTTTTGTTTTGATGTTTAGTGGGAACAAATGCGGTCTGATATGGTCAAAGGTAATGCAATTAATTGCTCTAAGTTTTTAAAAAAAAATCAAAAGACTGCTTATCTTTTCAAATAATAAAATACTAGTGGATTGGAACGAAATAAGGCAGTTGCAATTGAGATTAAAAAGTAAAAGCAATATGGCTACTAATGGTAAGGCTAATATTATAAAATATTGTACAATGAGTTAGAATATTACGCAAAAGTGGAGGTAATATAAAGCAGGTTAATAATTATGCCTGATGAGTGATGAGATAGACATTGAATATAAGACGGAACCTTTCACTGATTTTAAAAAAATATTGCAATTACAATTCAACTTCAACAATTTAAGAAGATCGCCAATAATCCTATTTGCAAAAAACAACAATACCTTAACAAGATTGGAAAGTACTGTGAGTGAATTATTTAGGTAAGGAAACATTCTACGCCATTTATACCACTTTAATTATATTTCTTACAGAGCATCTACAGACTTTGACCGGAATGAAATCGTTATAGAAGAACCAATCAACTAATTACATAATACATATATAAATGTCAGTAAAATAAATTTTTATTGCCAATGAGCATCACTCATTTAATTTTGTATATCTACAAAAAAAAAACAATAAATTAGATACCAAAACTGAGATTTATTTTTGTTATGTTGGTTTAAATTTGATAATATTGGCAACATGTTGACTTTTTGTTCTTTTTCAATTGTTTTTGGTGGAAATAAATTGCAGTTATTTTGTTGTTCTGTCACATTATAATTTAATTCATTTTTATTATTATTAATTGAATGCACTCTGGCTGAGGCCGTAGCCTGTTAAGCCCGCGCTCATGAATATATTATTCCTTCAGTTCGAGGCACAGTAGTCATCACATTTTGTTTTAAAGCACAAAGTAGAATTACTTAAAACAATGTTGCAAGGCAAAAAATTCCACTTGTCGGAAATTTGATTAGAGATAAACGATTGCCTAATCTTAGTTTGAAATTTTTCTTTGGCCAACTTGAAACAGTGACCTCAGATGCAACAGTTGTGTTAAGAGGGAAGATGCAAATGATTGGATAATATGGGTTATTGAAGACTTGAAAGACAGTGATTAAGTCACTTCGCATACGTCTGTCTGACAGTGATGGCAAATTCATCATGGATAAACGCTGAGAATAATCGAAGCGGACACGGCCAAAAGACAGTCTAGTACCCTGACTCTAAACATTCTCTAAAGAAAGAATATCTCGTTGCAGTATGGGTACCCACACACTGTTGGCGTACTCTAAAATTGCCCGAACGTATATTTCATAAGCCTTCTGAAAGATCTGATGTTTAGACTAGCAAAGATCTGACTTAAAATATAAAAAAATTATTGTCTTTTTTGGTGACTCTTGAAATATGTTCGGACCATAAAAGAGAAGATGTTACAAGCACTCCCAGATCAACACAAAACTGCGTTATTGCCAAATTGGCACCGTCTATTTTATAAAGAAATTTAGGATTTTTATCGCCAATATGAGTACCGTGCATTTATCCACATTGAATGAAGCCACAGTCGAGACCATTCATAAATTAGTTATAAATCAGAGGATAAATTTATGTATTTGCAGCTATTACTGTATATCTTAATGTCATCGGCATACATTACACATTATGATTTTAATTGGCTTAGAATGTCGGCAATGTAAATTACAAATAATGAATGACCAAGAACAGAGTTTTGTGAAACACCACTTAAGACTTGTTTTTGTGCACTATATAAGTTGCTGACTTTGACTTTAGACGTACGATTGCTTAAGAAAGCAATTCCACTGAGCAGATTGCTATGCAATCTATAATGCTCGAGTTTATAGAGGAAATGTCGCTTAGGTCCTTTGTCAAAAGTCTTTGAGAAGTCAAGGTGTGTTATCTCAGCATCTAGTTTCTTGGTCCAGTCTTCAAGACAACACAATAAGTTGGTAACAGTCAATTTAGATGACACAAAACCGTATTGACTGAGAGGTATTACACGATGACAATTGACAAATTCCACAACTTGGTCGAATACTGCAGCTTCCATGACTTTCATAACTAGAGAAGTCTATGAGCCTATAATCGGATACATCAAATTTATCGTCTTTTTGTATATAATCTAACGACTGCGGTCTTCCAATCATGTAGCAAGACAACGGACTTAAAAGATTGCTTCATTAATACAGTTAATGCTTTGCTCAAATGCTTTGCACAATTTTTTAAAACACTAGAAGTAATATTATCAGGTCCGGGAGATTTCGTAACACCTAATTTTTAGAGTTTTGCCAGTAAAGAATTTTTAGAAAAATCGATATCACAAAGACTGTATAAATTTGGTGGTACCTGTATTGAGAGCAATGTTTGGGTGAAGATACCTTATATAAAACTGTTTGACAATTAGCGGCAACTACGTTCTGAAGATGAGTTTTGAATTTAATCCAGTTGTTATCGACCAGTGAGCTTGACAGAAGACAGTTCCAATTAGTTTAACACAGTTTTTCATTTACCCTATTAAAATTAATAAATACTTTTTCGAATTTGAATATTATTTTTATTCCGACAGGTAAAGCCAATCTAAAGCCAAACTCCTAAACATAATCAGTCTTGCCTGTAGGGTCAAAATATTCAAGTTTGGATAATAAATTTTCGTTTACTGTTACGAGAATATGTAGAACTGAAGGTTGCTGATTGTTTCTGTATCGAGTTGGCTGAGAAACAATTTGTGTTAAATGACTGTTTAACAAAATATCAACAAATTTTTGAAAGAAATTTGAGACAGAACAAGATGAGTTTTGAGTCCGACATGTTGAAATCTCCAAATATAAACATTTTGTCATAGGATTCAGCATATTCTGATAAAACTTTACAAAGTAGAGTCATCAGCGAATAAAGTAGTCGGAGGACGATGTACACAACCCAAAATAAGTGTAAGCGACTTACTAGAGAATATAACAAACAATGCCTTATGTTCAGTTAAAGTAAAAGTACTAGATATTTGGTCAAAAATATACATATATACAAAAATCTTCTCTCCTTTAAATTAGACGGTCTTTTCTAACCAGTAAATAGCCGTTCAATTTAATAAGTGAACTTGAAATCCTAGGGCTGAGCCATCAGATAGCATAAGAAAAGAAGGTTTATCAACAGCAATGTATCCTAACGTATGTTAGTATAGACGATATAACTGCTAAAATAATTTTGAGTTACGTTATTAGAGTTAAAGTTGAAATTAAAAATTAAAATGAGTTAACTAAAAAACTGGTTTAATTCAGACGTAAAAGTTTACAGTCTTTCTGTAAATCTTGTAATTTTCCAAAAGCTTTTTTACTTTTTTTTGTATTTTTTAAAATTTATTTTTGATGCTACTGTGCTGAACTATTGGAAAAATATCGTATAACATGGAAACAAAACCGCTGAGATCATCCGTGTAATTTTTGACACGAGATACGTCTTTTTCGTCCAGAAGTTTTCTCCAAAAATTTTACAGCCTGAGAGAAACTGAAGGAGTACTGCGCGTTATCTAAAAGTATCTTAGCCCGCTCCAGCAGTTTTGACGATTTACGATAGTAAATACATATGTAATGTACTATCAATCATACATTACAATGTACATAATAGGCGTGTCGGATTAAGGGAGGCGCCGGATTAAACAGAGACCGGATTAACGGGGGTCCACTGTATTTAAAAAATGTCTTGTAATTGCTAATTAATTAGAGATGAGCTACTTTAAATAAAGGCATGCAGATGGATTAAATTCGGAGTAAATAAAGTTTTAGGGCGTTGGTGGTTCTATTTGAAAAAAATTGGTTTTAGTTTCAATGACAAAGTTTCTAGATAAAAACATTTTTCTCTCGTTTTTTTGATGATTGCATGATTCAGACGGGCGCTTCTTCACCTCACACCTCCCTTTGTTCAGTAGTTATCGGAAAATCGTATGATAAAGACGTGTGTGATTACAAATTAATCTAATTTATTTAAATAAATTAAATCTTCGCGGTTTCGGGAGTAAAATTGGTGCAGTGTTTCTGGAAAAATATGTGTTAAAAGTAAGTTTATTTTAATTTTAAACAAATCTGAGAACGAATAAAATGCATATTGGTTCGGACGAATCGATTTTTGATTCGTCGAAATTATCGATTTTGTACAATTATCGATTAAACGAAAATTATTTTTGTATAATTTAATGAAATAAACTTATAGATTTATTCCAAATAAGTGTAATTAATTAACATAATTCTCTCTTTGTTAATCTACTTCAAATAAAACGATAAGTCAATTGATTCGAATCGATTATTCGCAATTTTGCACATCCATGTAGCTCAGATTTGAGATAATAATTAATAAATAATAATTTATTATTTCAAATAATAATTTACATAATAAGATGATTTATTTATAAATTAACTTTCACTTTTTCTTTGTCAAGGACAAAGTTAACTTGATGTTATCGTCATATAAGAGAACACTTTTTGTGTGTTTTTTCTATTTTACAATTGTCTTTATCTTTTTTTTTTTGTTTCAGTCAGTGTTATTAAACCAGCTTGAGAAGAGGATCAACAACAGCCAGAGCCCCTTTAAATAAGATAAGTACTTTTATTTTCTATAAAACGGAATTTTAATCGCTTTTGATATTATTATTTTTATATTTTAAAAAAAAAAATTGCAAACATTTCATTTTTGCATTACAAAATTTTACTCAGAGATAAACAATTTTACCATTATTATTTTTACATCAATAAACTTACTTGTTTTTTTATTTGCACTTCCTTTCCGCTCCCTTAAAGAAATAAATAAACGTATAAAAAATATTCCTTTCGTTTTATTGGGGTAGGTGGGAGGGTCAAGGACATCGCTGGAAATCTGGATTAAAAGTAAGTTCGAAAGAAGCAGAAGGAGGGGAATCGCCACCCAACAGTTGTGGCAGAAGAAGAAGCCAAAAGAATAATTACAATAATTGTAATTTTGATATAAAAAATTGTTTATCTCCACTTTTCAATTGTTATATTTTTGTTTTTGGTTTTTTTAGTTTAGCAGTACGAGAGGGACAATTTATTTATCAATTTTTACACATTTTTTTTTTTATTACAAAGAATTGATCTGATATTTTAATATAACTTGAGACACTTTTTGTATTTTTGTGTATTTTTTTTACTATTCTTTTGCAAATTTACTTATCAATTTCGATTTGTTTCAGTCAGTGTTTCACCAGCTTAAGATGAGGAAAGGAGCAACAACCACAGCCACTTTAAAAATAAGATAAGTACTTTTATAATTTATAAAACGAAATTTATTTGGTTATAACTATATTATTTTCACATTTTTAAACTAACATATAATCAAACATTCCATTTTTACATTACAAAATTTTACTCAGAGATAAACAATTTTACCATCATTATTTTTACATCAATAAACTTATATGTTTTTTATTTGTACTCCCTTTCCGCCCCCTAAAAAAAATAAACGTTTAAAAAATATTCCTTTCGTTTTATTGGGGTAGGGGAAAAGGGCCATGGACATCGCTGAAAATCTGGACTAAAGGTAGGTCCGAAAGAAGCAGAAGGAGGGGAATCGCCACCCAACATTTGTGGCAGAAGATGATGCCAAAAGATTATTTACAATAATTGTAATTTTGTTATAAAAAATTGTTTATCTCTACTTTTTAATTGTTATATTTTTGTTTTCGGTTTTTTAGTTTGGCAGCTTAAGAGAGACAATTTATCTACCAATTTTTATACATTTTTTTTGGGACACTTTTTGTATTTTTGTGTAACTTTTTTACTGTTATTTTGCAAATTTACTTATTGATTTCGATTTGTTTCAGTCAGTGTTTGACCAGCTTAAGAAGAGGAGAGGAGCAACAACAGCTACAACCACTTTAAAAATAAGATAAGTATTTTTATAATTTATATAACGGAATTTTAATCGGTTTTAATTATATTATTTTTACATTTTTAATCTTATTTCCAAACATTCCATTTTTACATTACAAAATTTCACTCAGAGATAAACAATTTTACCATCATAATTTTTATATCAATAAACTTACTTGTTTTTTATTTGTAGTCCCTTTCCGCCCTCTTTAAAAAAATAAATAAACGTATAAAAAATATTCCTTTCGTTTTATTGGGGTAGGTAGGAGGGTCAAAGACATCGCTGGAAATCCGGATTAAAGGTGGGTTCGAAAGAAGCAGAAGGAGGGGAATCGCCACCCAACAGTTGTGGCAGAAGATGATGCCAAACGTTTATTTAGAATAATTGTAATTTCGTTATAAAAAATTGTTTATCTCTACTTTTTAATTGTTATATTTTCGTTTTCGGTTTTTTCAGTTTGGCAGCTTAAGAGGGACAATTTATTTATCAATTTTTACACATTTTTTTATTAAATACAAGGAGTTGATCTGGTGTTATTGTAATATAGCTTCGGGCACTTTTTGTGTTTTTGGGTATTTTTTTACTATTATTTTACAAATTTACTTATTGATTTCGATTTGTTTCAGTCAGTGTTTGACCAGCTTAAGAAGAGGAGAAGAGCAATAACAGCCACAACCACTTTAAAAATAAGATAAGTACATTTATAATTTATAAAACGGAATTTTAATCGGTTTTAATTAGGTATATTATTTTTACAATTTTAAACTTATATCCAAACATTCTATTTTTACTTTACAAAATATGACTCAGAGATAAACAATTTTATCATTATTATTTCTAATTTCTACACCAATAAATTTACTTGTTTTTTATTTGTAATCCCTTTCCGCCCCCTTAAAAAAATAAATAAACATATAAAAAATATTTCTTTTGTTTTATTGGGGTAAATGAAAAGGCCAAGGACATCGCTGGAAATCTGGATTAAAGGTGGGTTCAAAAGAAGCAGAAGGAGGGGATTCGCCACCCAACAGTTGTGGCAGAAGAAGATGCCAAATATTTATCTATAATTATTGTAATGTTATTTTATTATAAAAATTGTTTATCTCTTGTTTAATCTGCAAGTTATACTTCATTTTCACAGATTGTTGCAAATATTTGGCTTATGTATCAGCTTAGTTGACAATTAAGAAGCTATTCGCATTCAGGGAGTGAAATTTGGAACTGATAAACACCTGTCTTATTGAGGGATAAGACTCGAATTAACAAATTATTGTTTTGCCCTCAATAACACACGTTTTTATTGTTTATAAATTTCATTGATAAAGTGTGTATTGCATTTGTTAAACTTCAATTAATTATTTCAATTTCTATTATTAATTTTATTTTTTATTTTCAGATGCTCTTATTTAAAATTACAATAAATTCCAGAGTGTGCAGCAACAACACCTGGTTTTATACTCTCAAGGTCAATCTTAATTTTTTTTACAAAATAAATTTACGATTTTAATGTTTTTCAAAAGTTTAAAAATAAATGCCAACAGAGATCAACAATTTTCGGATTTTATTATTTATTAATGTGTCTGTCAATGGTTGAGTCCTACAGTTAACAGATTTGTCCCATTTGACTTTTTCTGTGTCAGAAAAAATTCAAGAAATTACAAAATTGCCAACAGACTCAATCACTTACAGACACCTTGTAGTACATCACACAAAACTAAATATCGACAGCATTTGTATAAAAAAAACAATATTTTTGGATATTCAAAGGTTTTAACTTGAAATTAACAAAAAAAACTTGAAAAAACTTTAGTTATATCAGAATATTCGCAATACGATATTTTAAATGATGACGTAAACACACTGTCTAGTGGCGGAAGATATATTATTATTTGAAATTGGTTTGGCAATAAACTTGTGTTTTATTTACAGTCCCGTTCTGTACCCCTTTAAAAAAATAATAAACGTTTTAAAGTAAATTCCTTTCGTTTTATTGGGGTTTGGGGGTAGGTTCCAAGGACGTCGCTGGATATCTGGATTAAAGGTAAGTCCGAAAGAAGCAGAAGGAGGGGATTCGCCACCCAACAGTTGTGGCAGAAGAAGAAGCTAAAAAGGTTGGTCCTTAATTAGAACGTTCTATGATATGAGTGAATAAAACTACTTTTTTAAAAATTGTTGATCTCTGTTTTATTTGTTAAATTTTTGGCTTAAAAATTAAAGTTACATTTCACGTCGTGAAATTCATTTTCTGAAATTTATCTTTTGCTGTTTCAGGAATTAACAATAATTATATTTCTGCTTTTAGTAATTTTTCTGTTTTAGGTTTTATTAATATTTCTGTTTTAGGTTTTTTGTTTCAGGTTTTGCTATTATTTTTTTTTTGTTTCAAATATTATTAATTTTTTGTTTCAAAAACTTATTTTATTTTAGATTTATTCAGATTTGTTATAGATTGGGTGGAATATTAATGTTAACTGTAGATGGTTAGAATGTAACTAAAAAATATTAATATATTTTTATTAATTATAATATGTATGCACTCATATTTTATAATTTTTATATTTTTATTTGAATAAACACTCTATAAAACTTTATATTGTGTTTCTCGTTTTACCTCTTCTTCCTTTTCTGATTTTTTTATAAAATATCTTTATAATTTATATATTTATAATTAATATATTTTATAAATATTTTATTAAAATTTATATCTGTAAAATCGCACGTAGCAGAACACTCTCGCGCTGGAGAGCATAAGAAAATTCAGTGTAAAATTTGACAACAAAAAAAACACTCGTAAATAAAATAATTAATTTGTTATTACAACAAAACTTATTGACTTCTCCCTAGGTTTTATGGCCTAAAAACTGTTATAATTTCCACTTGGTATAATATGTCAAAAAAATGTAAAGAATAAAGCATTTTTTTCAAATAAGATTCGACCCAAATTAAATACATTTCAGTTGAATCGGAGGTTTTTAACTCCTTGATTTTGGCGCTTTTAGCTGGTGCACTATTTGGCTCAAGCAAAGCTACACCCTGCTCGGGTATAGATTCACTTGAGAGTCGTCTTTTAGCAGATGTCTCAGTGGAATTTTTCTCATTGATATCAGTTAGACCGTCTACGATCATTTCTGGGCAGTCACTAATAAAATGGTCAGTCATTCTACGTTTAAAACAGACATCGTCAAAGCTGAGAAAAACCCGAAAGTTAACTCCTTCATATTTTATAACAATCGAGGACAGATGAGAAATATTATCGTTTGGTTGTACATAAATTTGACGACGATTTGTGCAAACATGTTTGAATTCCCTTGAAACCTTGAAGCTGGGCTTCATGTAGGACATTTGAGAGGGCTCGGGCGTAGAGAAACGCAAGGTCTTTATCAGGTTTTCAAATACAGCGTGTACAGAAAGACAAATATTCGATATAATAATGCGACGTGCGAGTGATAAAATGTGACGCAATGTTATAGTTGCGTCATTAATTTAGATACTAGGATGTTCCTCAACAATTTTGTAAACCAAAGATTTGAAAGTCAAAGAAACACAAACACGGCTATTTTAGCTACTACAGCCTGATCTCTTTTTAGGAATAAATGGCTCTGCCGCCGCCATCGCGGTAGAAATGCATGAAAAACCACCACAAATGTTAAAATTATCGGTTGTCGCTCGAGCCGCAAAAACACAGACGATAACGCGAGATCTGATCAAAAATCAGGTTTACACACTAATATTAGAGAAAGAATAACGTTATTCCACTCAGAAAATACCCATCGGACCTCGTACGAAAAAAAACTCACAGAAAATTGGAAAAATCTCACCAAAAATGAATGGAAATGAGGAGCTTGTTAAAACACCACCTGCATGCACAAAATCTCTCACCAATTTATTATAGGTTTACAAATTTTAACCTCTATTTACCACCCAGAGATTTGTTGACTGGTTTTAGAGTATTTTTATAAGCTGATTACGAATATAAATTCAGTTTTTTCTCGCCACATTCAGTTTTCCCGAAAAATCTTTTTTTTAATATTCGCCAAAAAAACACTTTTATTAGGAAACAATAGTATATTAAGTATGGAGAACAGTAAGGAATGCTTACCGTTCGAAGACAATTGTTTGGAGGAGGAGCGAAGCGACGACTCCAATTATTGTCTGAGAACGGTAATCCTTTACGTTCGACATGCTTATAACGTTTTTTGCGCGATTGAAGTTTCTAGAATAATAATAATAATAATAATTTATATCAATACATTTGTGATAATCGGGAAGATTGAAACTGAAAACTTTGGGTGGCTGTTCCATGGTTGCTATGGTTTTGTTTCAAACAAGTAAAATTGTCTTTTTGATACAATCATTCCAACATAGTTCTGTTTTGTGGTTCCGTTTTCGAAGCAAATATGAGCGATAGTGATGATCTACCGGATGATTTAGAAGACGCTTGGCAAGAAGGATGTTCGGCAATAATCCCAGAAAAATCTAAAGCCCGATATGAACAAACATACAAGTTGTTTAAGGAATGGCGTGAAGCAAAGAAGATTTCTGTAAATGAAAAGAGCTTGTTAGCGTATTTTGTGGTGAGAAGTGGACACTTGAAGGCCCCAGGCAGTTTATGGGCGGAGTATTCTATGCTGAAGAGTACAATTTTTCTCCATGATGCTATCGATATTTCTAAGTTTGCTACATTAATTGCTTATCTTAAGAGAAAAAATATTGGATATCGGCCTAAGAAGGCTAAAATTTTTACCAAAGAAGACATGGAAAAATTCTTGAATGAAGCACCAGACGAACAATTTTTAATTCAAAAGGTATGTTGTAGATGATGAGGTGGTACATCTGAGTTCTAAGGAAACAATATATTTGCAGGTAGCAATGATATTGGGAGTATCGGGCTCTTGTAGACGAGAGGAATTGTACAATATTAAAATGAGTGACATAGAAGAACGTGAAGAAATGTTTATAGTAAATATTCCAAATACAAAAATGAATATTTAGCGAACGTTCACAGTTATTAATAAAGAAAATGAAGCAGTTCATTATTTGGAAATACTTCGAAAATACATAAGAATTCGACCAAGCAACCCAACGTCAGATCATTTATTTCTGAACTATCGAAATGACAAATGCACTAGGCAAGTCACAGGAAAAGGCACAATTGGAGGCTGGCCGTCAAAAATTGCAAAGTATTTAAAGTTGCAAGCCCCTGAAGGTTTTACTGGACACTCGTTTTGACGCACATCGGCTACACTTTTGGCGAATAATGGAGTTGATGTGTTGGGACTAAGAAGACATGGTGGGTGGCGTTCATCAACGGTGGCCGAGAGTTACGTGGAAGATTCCCTCCAAAACAAAATTGAATTTGCTCATAAAATTTTACACAGCGATGTTGGTGGACTATTACAACAACCTGGGACTTCTACGTCGGAAAGTTTGTCTATTAACACTAGAAACTCAAATGCGAGTGGTATTACTACTATTAATTATAATAATTGTACATTTAATTTTAATAAATAAATCGCAAAATTGTTTTTTTTTAGATTTAATTGCTTACCGTTCACTGAACGGTAAGTGAATTACTTACCGTTTTGTTACACGTAGCAACCAGTAACAGCAACCTACCGTCGTGGAAACAGGCACAGTAAACTGATAAAAACAACCGATCGCGCAAAAAATTTTATTTAAATCAATTCATCACATAACTGATTCAAAATACTATATATCTTTTACAAATACATAAATACACATAAAACAATAGTTAAATACTTTTGTGGTATCTTTTCTCTTTTTTACCAGAGCTCCAACTGTGAGATTTTCTCTTAAAACTAGTGTTTGATTCATCTCGCTTTAACAACTAACAATAGTTTGCCATCATTCGACTATTCCATCTTTTTTGATACTTGCGTTCCATCTCTTTCAGATCCTAGTAAAATTTTTGGCTTTGCTCTTCACTTACGACTCCCAAGTTCTCCAGAAAGTAGTTCAAGTGGGAATTCAGGAAGCAAAGTTTAATGCTCATCGAATACCCCATTTTCTAGTAATTTTTTTTACAATTTCTTCATAATTGTCACTTTTATGACTTCCAATAAAGTTTTTCACAATTTCCTTAAAGAGGTAGTAAACCAAAATGTCATGACAGCGACTAAAAATTCTTAAAAATCATCTAAGAATAAAAATCAAAACCGCATGTTTCTAGGCCCTTTAGTTTTTGAACAGCGAAAGAACAATGTTAAACGAGTGACGTCATATCGACTTTAGACTGAGCGAGCATTTGTGTTTTTGTTTGTAGTTACTGACAGTTATCAAAAATGTCAAACTGTTGCGTTTTCGGGTGCAATAATAATTTAAAGAATTCTAACGTAACACTGCATAATTTTCCAAGAAAAAAAAAGATCCGAAGCGATATAAACCTGGAAAAATATAACAAACAGACCAAATCAAGTCTAATAACAATCATGTCGTTTGCAGTAAACATTTTAAAGATGATGATTTTGTTGGGAGATTTATAATAAGGACTTGATGCCTCCGCCCAACGTCGTAAGAAGACTATTAAAAACAGCGATTCCTTTTTTGCATCTAAGAGAAAACAAAATAACGAAAAACTACAAAACGGTCCTCAACTTTCTTCCACAACACAGAAGAAATGGACACTACAAATCTTTTTAAAATTATATTATGGAGCGACAAATTTAAAGAATCTAAACAGTAAACTTAAAACTATGTATGTTCTCAAATGTTTCGTGGAACGTAATACAATTATTTTCACATTTTACAATATATACCTACAGGTTTGTTCTCCACACAACATAAACATTCTTTTAGTGTTGCATTGCTACACAATTTCCGCACCTACACTAAAGATGTTCTGGGTAATCTATCAAGATTTTTGCCGTTCTGCAGATTATTTGAATTTTCTTTTAGCTAACTTAATTTCTTTTTGGTATATCTTGGTTCAAAACCGAACGTAAACAAGAAAAGTTTAATCACAGGACATAAGCGTATGTCATATCTGACACAGTCATATTTCACA
This sequence comes from Tribolium confusum, assembly GCA_029207805.1. Classification (NCBI taxonomy): domain Eukaryota; kingdom Metazoa; phylum Arthropoda; class Insecta; order Coleoptera; family Tenebrionidae; genus Tribolium; species Tribolium confusum. Next base: position 9,828,998 of record JALGAY010000004.1, read on the forward strand.
ACACATCATACGGAACGTACAACTGGGCTGAGTCTCGATGTCGGAATGACGTCACAGTCACACACTTTGGTCTCTAATATTTCCAAAACGGCAAATCGCACGTACCTGCCGTTTGAAGATTTGTTCTTAGAATTTTTTTACTGTATTTTTGTTTTTCGGTATACAACCCCTTAGAAGATTTCCGTGCTTCTAATTCAATTGGACTTCATTTCTTGTCGAAACTCTTTTATCAATTTTCTTATATCTAGGTCAACAAAAATTTCTTCTCTTAACTTCCGATAAAGCTGCAAAGATTTGTTGGAATTAAGCAAAATCATTTATTTTTCGATTTTATTTACAATATTCTTAAAACTAATTTAAAAAATTTTACATGTGCGCTGCTGAGACTTAAAGCCTTTTCAGCGTTGTGTTGCAGGTATTTGAAACCTTGTCCTTTTTTATTCAGAGCCTTGGCAAATTGTTTTATCTTTCCCATTTTTATCTGTAAAGGTGACAGCAAGAGTTTTTCTCGGAGAACTAAATTTTCTCGCACAATAGTATTTTTCGATATTTAACAAAATTTAATGGGAAAGTAGACAGGGCAATGAAAAACTTTTTATATAGCCGACGTTTCGAGCCTTTTTTTTGATTTTTCCTTAAGACTGAAAATCTTTAATTTAGGGACCAGAAATACATTAATAATATTTTTTAAATATTTTTAATTTTTTTCTAAAAACAAGACTTCAAGAAAAAAATTGTAAAAGAGGTTGAAAACGTTAAAAAATAACGAGATATGTATATTGCATTCAATTTGCTATTTTTTTTCGTTGTAAAAGCCGAACAATTTTTTTACCAAAAAAAGGACTTTTTGTAAAAAATATTTAAAAAATCAAACCTCCGCCACCGGATTCGTGTTCTAGGGATCATTTTACGTAAGTTTAGTGAAAACCCCGATTTTTTTCATGCATTTTTAGTGTGGTCAGCTAAAGTAAAATATAACCATTTAAACACCAACTTATACCGAGTAAACTAATGCTACAAAGATCTTGATCTTGTTTCTAAATACACGTTTAAATTTTTATCATCGTTTTATCCACAACCGTCTAAATGACATTTTTTTAACGTTTAACGTCAATTACGTTAATATAAACGTCAAATACGTTTATATAAACGTCAATTTCAAAAAAATGTTATTCAGACGGTTGTGGTTTTACCAAACTAAAATTTAAAGCTATTCAAAAAACTGATCATTTTTTTGAGCTTTTTATTACACGAAATGTTAACGATATGTACCACTTTTTCCAGAATTTAAGTTAGAACTTTTGTCTTTAGAATAAGCTAAAAAAGAAAAAAAAATTCACCATTTAACAAAATTATTGCTTATAATGCAAAAAACAGTTTTTTTAGATTTTGGTCTTAATTTATAAACTTAGCTCAAAATCTGCAAAACCGTTTCGAGGGTTTGGCCCAGCACTCTTTAAAAACCCATTAACAAAATTCAAATTTTTTTTGTTAAAATCGGAGCAGTCTAAACTTTTCGTTCTTTGCAGGGCTTGAATTTGACACCCTGTATAACTTAAGCTACAAATTTACAAATAACACTCTATTAAATATCTTAAAGTATAAGAAATAAACTACCCAGAAAAAAAAAGATCATCTCAATTAATAAATTTTTGCAGGAGTTACAAGACTTGAAGACTTTAAACTATGTTAAATTTAAAATTTTCAATTGTTGAGTATTGTATATCGATTTCCATAAGTCAGATTTACTCAAAACAAAGACCAGAATGTTTGTGAGGAATTCCTCTAACCATATGTCTAATTTGCAAACCTTTAATCATTAAAGACCGGACCGAGTTGCTGATAAGAATTAAACAAGTAAGGGGTGTCCATGCATTAAACTGCACGAATTCGCTAAATCAATGCTGTTTTATCGACGGTTTTGTATATCCCTTGCGTTTTGTATTGTCTGAGTAAAATATGACAATCGCCCAGCCGTTATTGCTGAAATGATAAGGATTAAATAAAAACCAAGGTTGAGTTGGTCCACTTCAAAGGCAAAAAAACGCATTTTTTTGTTGACGTCCGTGCGTTGATATTAAATTCATTGGCGTCGCACAGTAAAAATTTTAAGGTACCTAATAAATATTGTAAATTAATTAAATCTTTTGGTCACTTTGCACATTGAGATAAATATGGACTGTTCACATTTACAACTATTACCTTCTCCAAATTCTCGTCAGTAAAATTAGTGCGAAGTCACGTAAAAATATTTTTAAACCGCGAAAATGTTCTTTCCGTGTCACAACTTGTACTTGGAGCGACTGCAAAATTAGGTATGAGATATCCATATTTTTGAAATGTGTCACCTTTACAAGTTCCTTCACAAAAGTCTTTTAAAATAGAATACCCGACATTTTTATTAAAAACATTTTCAACCTTTTGTTTTAACCGTTGACCAAAATCTTCGGGAATCGACCTAAGGTGACAATAAATTTTCAACTAATGGAACATTTTGTGCTAAAGGAATATTCTGGCATTCCAATGCACGAATGACTTCGGGAATTTTTTCGAAGTGGTCGGCAATAAATTGTAGTTCTTCCAAAAGTTTGGCGTTTGCCACCAATGCTTTACACTGTTTAATACTTTGTGTATCTTCTTCTAAACTCTCGACCACATTCTTAATCAATTCAAAATTTTTCGCATAAAAAAAACTTGCCTCTAGCCATGTACCCCAGCGTGTTATAACCGGCTGTGGTGGTAAAGGCAATCCTGGACAGATCTCCTTGTACATATTTATCCGTAATGGCGCTTTCAAAAAATTTTTTTTACAATTAGATATGTTTGTCTACTTCGACAAAATTATCTCGGATAAATTCGCAGATCCGGTGGAGTCCGTGTGCAATGCATGTTACATGAATCATATTTTTGAAAACATTTTGTAGAAGGTCTCCAATTTTTATCATATAAGCCGCAGCGTCACTAACATACAGAATGACCTTTTCATAATGCATTCTAGAATTTTCAAATAAGTTGTTAAGTGCCTCAGTAATAACATCAAACATAGTGTTTGCGTTTACTTGGTGGCGAATTTTTGTGGTAATTAAATAAGGTGTATATTGTTTTGAAGAATGTAAAATACCAACTACAACATTAATAATGCAACGGCCCTTAATATCTGTGGTTTCATCCGCACTAACCCACATATAATTATTAGCAATATTATCTTTTATTAATTTTATTGTTTTGTCGTAACTTTTTGAAATATAATTTTAACGCAGGGTAGACTCATCAGCAATAGACTTGTTAGCATATTTTTCTAAAAAAATTTTATGAACAAGGTTCTCTAACTTGTGAAGCGGAATGTTAGCCATTAGAAAAGCATCACACAATTGTTCATTAAATTTTAATGTGTCCTCTTTACTTTTTCTAAAGGTTTTATTATGGAATTTTTTTTCGCAGTGCCGAGTAATACTCTGCCTTTGATAGCACCAAATATTTGAATAACAAACATAGCAATACACTTTGTTGTCATTTAAAGTAGTCAAAATACCGTTGTAGTCTTTAATCCACTCTTGCAATAATTCTTGCCGTGAGACAGACATGATAACAACAATAGTGAAAAATATAAATAATTCTACAGAAAACAAAAAATTACAATATTACCTACAATATTAGTAAGAAATAGGTATTGGCGATTATTCGAGATCCATGAGAGGGCGCTTAAACTCACAAAATGGCGGTTGTAGCAGTGAACAACAAATGCTGTTTACATTGGCTTACATGTGTTGCGTGTAGGTCTCGCCTGTTTTGTGCATAATTTAGTGTCGTAGTCTTAGTGATAATTATTCCAAAAATTAATATTAGTGCACTTAGTGAACTACCACAGCTACCTACAGATACAGATACATAAAAAAATTCATACCAAGTCTAGAAGATTTTGTTCGGTCCCACGGTGTTCTTCAAATTGCACAAATACATTTCCCTGCACACATTCCCCGTCAGTGATTCAAAACTTTGTAAGCAATGACAACACCAGTTAAAATTTGGAAAAAATATAACCAAATAATTTTTTTTTTTTTTAATTTTGAAAAAAATGCATACTTGTAATTTGCTTATTTTAGTTGCTGGGTCAATGATTTTGGCTGTGATAAAAAAAGAAAAAATGAAATTATTTTGAATTTCTCAGAACAACAAAATCAAGATGTATTTGAACAAAATGTAGATATTAGGAATCAAGAGGTAACAAAAGTAAAATCAATCAAGGTTAGTATCGATATAAGCATTTACAGATAATTTTGTTCCCAAGAAAAAAAATAGACATAAAAATTGAATTTTGCAGGTGTTAATCGTGATACCTTGAATAAGTCACCCTTAAACTTGTACACACAAGCAATAAACTTTACAAAAATAGTTTAATTAAAACACTTTTTCTTTAAATTAAACGCAAAAAACCGTAAAAACGCACTACAAAACACAAGTTTTTACGATGTTGTTCACTGATACAGTGTTTCAAATTGAAACCAACAGATGTCGCCCACTTCGCAAAAATCGCCAATACATTTAATAATAAAAACGTTTGTAACATGCATTTAAATATTGATGAGACCCCTAATACAAAAATAATCCGCACGGCTATGAGACGCCGATCCTTGAGTTCTTATCAGCAACTCGGTCCGGTCTTTATTAATCATACAACATAACCTTGAACATAACCGCTTTAACCCAAAAATTTAAAACTTTTATCGATATTGTTAAAACAGGTAGACGGATTTAATTGAAAATTTGAGAAAAAACGTGGCTTATAATAAGCAAAACAGTGTACTAAATTTTAAGATAATTCATAGCCTCGATTTCGAAAAAATGGCATTTTTCTTCAAAATCAAATTCCCCTCTACAGTTCGGGCAAATCATCCTGTTTTTTTTTTTTTTTTTTTTCAAATTGTAGCCTTCTTCTAGGGCTTGTTATATAAACCGCGAAAAATCATTTGTTACGTCATTTGAGCTTAAAGTTTCGATGAAGCGCATGCGCGTTTTATGCATGTTGGGCGTATGTTGGGTAAAAGTCTTTTGTTGCATCCTTGGGGCTAGACGCTAATTTCAAAGAGAGTTTTAATTCTGTGGTTTAGTTTAGTCGCGGTTGAAATTAAGAAATAAAAGCAAGATGGCTGCCAAACCTAAGGCTGAAGTATTTTATTTAAGAGTATTGCACAAGGGCCTAGAATATTACGCAAATGTGGAGATTTCTGAAGGGAGGATATTAATTATGCCTGATGACTGGGAAATTGAAGGAACAGTTTTTTGTGACAAACATTTCCAAGGGACCATGTCTTTCTCTGATGAAAAAATATTCCAATTAATATTCAACTTCAAAAACGGAACAAAATCGCCATTAGTCTTATTTACAAGAAACGAGGATACCTTAACGAAATTGGAAAGTGCCGTTAGTGGTTGGTTTGGGTAAGAAAACATTCTACGCCATTTTTACCACTTTAGTTATATCACTGTTATATTTTTTACAGAACTTCGAGCGACAACGACCCTAATGAAGAACTAAACAACTAAGTAAATGTAAACTCATGCTTATTGCTTGTTTCAGAGGTAAGTCGATTATATTTATTTTTGAACACGCGTTACTTTCTTTGTATTATTAACCTCAAGAAATATCAGTCATGTGATCACAAAATGGCCGAGGTGTTTTATAAGTAGACCTCGGTGGGAATATGGGAACAAAAATCCTTTACAGTCGTCTAGCTAACTACTCGTACCCGCCACGCGATAAAACATTGAAACTTAAATTGGTCGATAGCGGTACTAATTCGGTACTACTATCGACCAATTCAAGTTTCAATGTTTTATCGCGTGACAGAAGCGAGTAGTTAGCTAGACGATTGCAAAGCGTTTTTATTCCCATATTTCGTGCGAGCTCTATTTATAAGGGATAAAATTTGACTTTTATTAGTCATTTTCCTATTTTATATGCTTTTTTTTCATCAACAAAGACCACAGATTCAGCTGTTGTCTAGCTCACATTTTTTTAGAAATCATAAAAAAGGGAAATTTTTTTTTAAATTTGAAAGTAACGGATTCAAGGACAAATAAAACGATTTAACTTCTATCCAACGTTTCGATTGTGATTTATTTCAGTCTTTATCAAGGATTTCAGTTATAGTTTATAATTAAGTGTCGAATTTTATTATAAACTATAACTGAAATCCTTGATAAAGACTGAAATAAATCACAATCGAAACGTTGGATAGAAGTTAAATCGTTTTATTTGTTCTTAAACCCGTTATCTTCAAACTTTAAAAAAAAATGGGACGTTATAATAAAAAAAATTGGGTATTTTTTTGTCATAAAAATCTGACTTACATTTTTAAAAAGGCCATAAAAATAGTTTCCATAAAAAAAATGATGTTTCAATAGATATAATGGGCTTAAAACAGGTCATTTTCTCAACTTTTTATGTTTTTGAACAGACGTCTTGTATTTCAAACTCCAACAACTAAAACTTGAAAATTGACTCATTTTCCTAAAAAATTTGATGTTTTTGGGAAAATCTGAGTTAGAAAAAAGAGGTTAAAAATCAGGGTAAAAAGTCAAATTTAACGTTGTTTTTGATGTTTTCGTTGAAGTACTATTAATATTTGAATTCCATATGGCAATAAACGTACTTGTGTTTTATTTATAGTTCCTTTCCGTTCCAATTTAAAAAAAAAATATATTTTAAAGGTGTTCTTTCTGTTTTACTCGGGTTTTTAGGAGAATGGTATCAAAGACATTGCTGAAAATCGGAATAAAAAGTGAGTCCAAAAGAAGCAGAAGGAGGAGATTCGCCACCCAACAGTTTTGGCAGAAGATGATGTCAGGTGGGTCCTTAATTAGGACTTTCTGCAAGTAAATCTATAGTTATTTCAAAATTGTTGATCTCAGCTTTCATTGCTAAATTTATGTCCCAAAAAATTTTAGATGCACTTAACTTCGTAAATGATTCTTTTTCTAAAATTTACCTTTTGCTGTTTCAGAAATTAACAATAACTCTGTTTCTGCTTTTAATAATTTTTCTCTTCTATTATTAATGTATTAATTAATTTTTATTATTAATTTTTTAAAACAAGCCATTACAATAAATGTATTTTGTTCTGTTGTAAAACCCATTTTTGTAAATAAAATGTGAAACGCAATTAAATGACTTTTATTTTGAATTTTGAAAATTGTTTGTCATGCCCAACTTAGGAATTTAAATTTGTGACTATAACATAAATATCAAAATTTTTTCAAACATTAACAGTCACCTGGTAGTATAATAAATAATTCAAATTTAGCGCGCAAATTAAGCTCATTTTTTTTACTTAAAAAAACACGGAATTACTACATCTCTACAAAAATTATAAAGGATAAAAAAACATTGTTTTTTTAGTCTTACCTACATGTTCTCCAACTAAAATTGTTATCAACAAAGTTCAAAAAAAGTCTCAAAATGACCCACGTGGTTCCGGTTAACCTCAAGGTTGTCTCTGCCTCAAGGTCACTTCCGACATTTTCCAAACGTCACGAAATGTCAACATGTCAATGTATCGACATTATTTCACATTACGATCAGTTTTTTCCCACAAATTCAACTGCAAACGTTCTTACAGCCTGTCAACCCTTGACAAAATCGTAGCCGGTAATAATTCCATTTTGAGGTTATGTCACTCGTTCTTATTTTAACATTTTTAGATAACACCTACAGTATTAAAGATGAAGTTTTTGTGGGAAGACCATTATACATGGACGCCCAAGCCACTACACCACTTGTATGCCACTGTCATTACAAAATAATGTTTAATTTGTGAATTTCCAGGACCCCAGAGTCTTGGACGCAATGTTGCCTTATTTAACTTCATATTACGGTAATCCACATTCACGTACACACGCCTATGGCTGGGAGTCTGAAGCTGCCGTTGAAAAGTCTCGAAAACAAGTCGCTGATGTTATTGGGGCTGACCCAAAAGAAATTATTTTTACTTCGGGGGCTACTGAGAGTAATAATATTGCGGTTAAAGGGGTGGCCAGGTTTTATGGTGCTAAAAAGAAGCATATAATTACGACACAAACTGTAATTCTGCTTTTTTTAAATTTTCAAGACTCAAATTGTTTTTGTAGGAACATAAATGTGTGTTAGATTCTTGTAGGGCCTTAGAAGCTGAAGGCTTTAAGATCACTTATTTACCTGTAGAAAAAAACGGAATTGTCAATCTTGAAAATTTAGATAGGACTATAACACCAGAAACATCTCTAGTTTCTATAATGACTGTAAATAACGAAATAGGAGTCAAACAGCCAATAGCTGAAATTGGCAGACTTTGTAAACAGAAAAAAGTTTTTTTTCACACAGATGCGGCCCAAGCCGTTGGTAAAATTCCCCTAGATGTTAATAAAATGAACATTGACTTGATGTCAATTAGTGGTCATAAAGTCTACGGACCTAAAGGTAATATTTTTGTTAAGTTAGCATTCCTGCATTAAAAATTTTCAGGAGTTGGAGCTTTATACGTCCGACGAAGACCACGAGTCCGCGTTGAACCTGTCCAAAGTGGCGGCGGACAAGAAAGAGGAATCAGAAGTGGGACTGTTCCTACTCCCCTAGCTGTAGGAATAGGTGAAGCTTGTGCTATCAGCCAAAAAGAAATGAAATATGACCACGCCTGGATGGAAAAACTAAGTAAAAGACTTCTTGACACAATTTTCGGGTCATTAAGTCACGTGATTAGAAATGGTGACCCGGTTGAGACATACCCGGGTTGTGTTAATCTATCTTTTGCTTTTGTTGAAGGTAAATGAGGTCAAAATGTGAAATTTTTCTTGATTTTGTAAATTTAGGGGAATCCCTGTTGATGGCCTTGAAAGACGTAGCACTATCTAGTGGATCAGCTTGTACTTCAGCATCATTAGAGCCGTCTTATGTGTTAAGAGCAATAGGAGCTGATGAAGATTTAGCTCACAGTTCAATTAGGTTTGGTTTTGGTAGGTTTACAACACTGGAGGAAGTAGATTACACTGCAAAAAAATGTATACAACACGTGACAAGATTACGTGAAATGAGTCCATTATGGGAGATGGTACAGGAAGGGATTGATATTAAAACAATTCAATGGACGCAACATTAAGATATACTCAGTTTTGTAATTTCTCAACAATAAACTTTATTGATACAAATAGTTGAGTACTTTGAATACTGTGATTTTAATTACCGACGTTTCGAAGGGTTGAGCAATCTTCTTCTGGGCTTGTCTTATATTATTCTATAAGGGAAGATACTAAAAAAAATGTTGAAGAGAACTGTGTTTGAGAAAACTTGTGAAATCACTCGAGAATTTTAACAGGGAGTGGATAAAGTTACTAAGGCAATTCGAGAAAAAGCAATAGGTCAAATGAGACCTGTTGAAATGAAGTTAGAAGAAGCAATAAAATTATTTAAACGAAACTATAGGAAAATTATAAAGCTTCGAGTAGCTATCATATCAGACTTTTTTTATTGAATATTATACTCTTTTTTACATTTTACACATACATTTTAAATGTAATCTTGGTGTGTCGAATGAATCAGAAAACACCCACATACACCAAACACGACGCGCGTTTTGACAACAAAACTGAGTTTTAATTCTTACCTGAGGTTGACAACCTTGTCAAAACGGGCGTCGTGTTAAGTGTAGTGCGCTTGGTGTTAGTGGGTGTTTTACTTTTCATTTTAAATTTACGTTGGTACCATTTTATTCTTCCCATTAATGTTCACATATGTAGAATATAAAAATCATCCAGGCTTTAAACAAGCCTTATAGAAGAGGGGGTCAACCCGTCAGAACGTCGGTTAATGCTTTAACACAAGTTGAGTTTTCAAATTACTCAAAAACTATTTTTAACAACATTAATAACAGTGGTTAAAACCACAACTCAAACAAACATTATTTTATCACAATAGTAAATCCTATAATACAAAATTACAATCTTCAAAAAAATTATTATTTGCAAATGCTGCATCTTGCCTAATGTGAAAATTAACAACGTAATTGGCGTTTGTTCGTTGCACCGAAATGGCAAAAGGGTCTGTAGGATGAAAAGTGAAAGCTACCAGTCTTCGAGCTGAGGGATACATCAGGCGAGTACCGCCAGCGAAAATTTGAAATTTCAAAAATCCAGAATCGCGGCCGTAAAACCTGAAAAAAAGGGCAGTACGGACCTATTGTAATACTGTCTTGTCAGACTACTGTTTTTTTCAGTAGAACTATGGAATTTATTACCTGTCTTGTCTACTGATCTACAGGTGGACCAAAAGTATGGATCGGCGTTTTTTGGCTAAATTATAGAGTTTTGAAAAAACAAAATACCGGGTGTGTCAAAAGTCGTGAAGATCCTTCGGAGGGATACATGAGAGACCCTCAAGGAACACAAAAATTTATTTAAAAAATTCAATACTCTTTTTTTTTGTATTTTCTTGAGATTTATGAATACGTAATTCATTTCAAATGCTTTATTGTTTCTTTTTTTTTTCGTTTTTCTGATTTTTTTTAACTATATTAAGACAATTTCAATTTTTTTTGCAAATTCAGATACTCATAACTTTTCAAATTTTGAAGTTAGAAATTTTTTTTCTTTAAAGTCTAGATTGTTTTAATGATGGGAATCAGCCCACTAAAGGATCTTCGCGACTTTTGACACACCCTATATAGGCCTTTAATGCCTGTAAAAATGCTACTTGAGCCACTTTTAACATAGACTCCAAGCTGAATAGGTTTTAAGTAATCAGCGAGCTTGAGAAGTTAAAAATCTGTAATATTCTATAAAAAAAATGGGAAAAAACATTTTTTATTGTTAATTTATTATCTTAAATATTTCTTAAAGACCTGTTATTAGGTTTTTAACATGTACATATTACTTGAATTAACCAAACATTTAGGACGTTTGGCGAAAATCACTGATAACATTCAATAATGTTTAATTTTTTGTTAATGATTATTTGATTCATTCATCATTAATGATTTTTTTTAATGTTAATATTAAAACAATAACATTTCTTTTTAAAAAACTTGTTTTGAGAAAAAAAAGGTTAAATTTCAGGAACAAAAACAAAAATGTTGCTATAGTTCTTTTAAAAATTTAAAAACTAATGAGTGTATTTTGTTTCTTTGAAATTCTTTATATGCATTTAGCCAAAAAAACACCTCGATCCACTTGAATCATTCTACTGGTTTGATACATTTTTAGAAATAAAAAAATAGAATCGAAATTTGTATTTTAACTTCAAGGTGTAATTTGTTATAATTTAAAAATAGAGACATTATTATTGTGCTCATAAGCTTTTGTACACACTGTAATATCTCTAGAGAACAATAGAGAAGCGCATAAAACTGCAGTTTGCAGGCGTAACTTTTAACGGTTTTGCCATCACCATAACATAAGATGAAAAATCATTTTCGTATCACATATTTACCTGATGGGGTACTCCCCACAAGTCTTAGGTCGTTCCATAACCGAGACCCATTTATCGTCATAACTGAACAATGACAAATCTAAATAAGGCGAACTACTGTAAGATTGGGCACTTATTGGTAATTGAGCTAAAAGTCTTTTAGTTGCTTCAGTTTCGCCCCCATATTTGGCGCTAACTATAGTTTGTTTGAACCTAGAAGAATATTTTTGTTAAGAGTCCCTTTAAACGTCCCACCTATACCTTTGTTGTAAAATCCTGGCGTAAATATTATTTGAAGGACTACAAGTAAACTGCGTCTCACTATTAACGCAAGCATTCCTAAATGAATCACAGAAATTCTCAAAGAGACGCAGTAAATCAGTCGAGGTGTTTTCATAAATCGCCAAAATCTTGCTTTCTTTCATGTTATAAATAACGAAAAAGGACGGTTGGGTGTTCGCATCTGTGCATTTCAAGGTAACAACATCCTCACTTGCGTATTTTATTAATAAATGATTTTCATCAATAAGTTGCATTTTCCATAATTTCAGCGCATTGTAGTTGCTGAAGTGGTGAAAAAACTTGCGGACTTCCAAGGGACTTCCGTCCCTTTCACTGATTTTAACTGCGCGTTTATACAGAAAAGCCAGCAATCTGTGCTTTAAGGAATTTATCGTGACATCTCTGAACGCCCTTTCGTTTGAATAGGCCAAGTCGTAGAAATACGAATCGTCCTCAAAACAAAACCGGCCGATTTTTCGCACATTCACGAACATTCCGTCCAGAATTTGAAAAATGTGGATCACCTGGTGCTGCACTGAGAGCACCGCAAGGGTATCTTTGTATAAGTAGAGGCCTTGATTGTGCGACAGGAAGATTTTATCGACTTTAAACTGTCGCGTATCACATAATTTCCCTAAATGCAAGTCGACTAAATGAAGAGTGTAGCTCTCTAAAGGGGACCGAGGATTAGGCGTTACAGATTCGTTATTTGTGTAAATTTCGTAAAAGTGGGGTCTTATTTCTTCAGGGATGAAAGCCGCAGAGCCTATTATCACGTATCTGCCATCATCGCTGAAAAGGCTACATTCTCGGTTGAGTTCTTCAGAGCCTTGGGTCACATGAACCACATACTTCAACTAAAATAGAAAAAACAAGCCCTAGATAAAACTTTATCTTGTGTGAACCTTGAAAATCCGGTCAAAGATTTTACTACTGATCTCCGAGCGTTTTTCTGCATCGTAGACTTCAGTCTTGTTGAATAAATCAGCCGCTGCTGCTGGTCCTTTATAAGTGTAGACTTCAAGCGAGGTTTGGTCGGATGAAAATGCGATGAAGTATTTGCCATCAGGACTGAATTTTCTTAAAAAACAAGGAGGCTTTTCGACGTTTATCACAGTAAAATTGGGGAAAATGCACTGGTAGAATTGTCTTGCAGTGTGAAAGTGGGTCCCTGGTTTTCGGTACGAAAATGTCTCACGGTTCTTGAGGCGTATCACAATGTTCTGGGGGGCGATTTTCTTACGCTTGAATACGCATTCTATGTTTGAATTTGAAGATGTTTCCATGATTTTGATATGTGGCTTTTTAGGTTAGGTCATTTTACGCGGTAACTACACAAACAAACAACTGTCAAAGTCACGTGATAAGCATGGACTTCAAGGTTGTTGTAAATATATGCAACCAGTAAAACACTTTTATTTACAAAAATATAATTTTGCTTTTTGAGTTCTGTTTTTGATTTTTTTTATTAAAACAGCTAAAAAAGAGCGATACATGTATAATTACAGGTGAAGTCACACACCTTTTGACCAAATATACTTACACTGAGTTGTTGACATAAAAACTTGTTTTGGGTTGGTAGCACTTATCTAAAATACTTATGCCGTTTTGAAATGATTTACTTATAAATATGCTTTTTTTACAATTATGCAATCAATTACAACAATTATCCATTTGTAATAACAAAACAAAAAGTAAAATTTTTTAGGTTAGATTAAAGTCCACCATGACATGCATTATGCTTGTAAACATCCATTCTAATGGCTTTACGAGGCATCAAAGTGCTAGAATTGGCTGGTTTAGCCCCGGCCCCCTTTTGCGGCATGATTTTATCCGATTTTGGGGCTTCCGTTTTACGTATAGACAAGGTAACCCACTTTTCGCATTTTTTAAAACTTAATTGATTCCCCATAGGTTGGAGCTAACACCGACCTTGACTGTTTGGGCAATGGCAAAAGGTCAATATCCTTGAATTTAAAAGACTCAAAAGGAGTAGAAATTGTAAGAAAATTAGCAAAGGCAAGCGATGTCTTAATTGAACCCTTCAGAAAAGGAATTATGGAAAAATTAGGTTTAGGTCCTGACGTCCTTTTAAAGGACAACCCCCGGTTAATATATGCCCGTTTAACGGGATACGGCCAGTCAGGAATATACAGTCCAAGAGCCGGCCACGATATTAACTATCTAGCCCTCTCAGGACTCCTATCACTTTTCGGGCGAAAAAACGAAAATCCTATCTTTCCGGTGAACTTGGCGGCGGATTTTGGGGGCGGCGGCTTAATGTGTGCCTTGGGAATACTACTGGCACTTCTGGAACGTCACTCATCCGGTCTGGGACAAATTATTGATAACAGTATGGTTGAGGGGACTGCATACTTAGGGAGTTGGTTGTACCGCTCCCAAAACCTCCCGATCTGGGGGCAAGAACGTGGCAGAAACTACCTAGACACCGGAAGTCACTTTTACGAAATTTACGAAACCAAAGACGGGAAATTTATGTCGGTGGGGGCCCTCGAGCCGCAATTTTACGCAAAATTGTTAGAAGGCTTAGCGTTGAGTTACGAAGAAGCTCCCCAGTTTGAGAAATTCGAGGAATCTAAGACCTTATTCAAGGAAATTTTTCGACGAAAAACGCAAAAAGAGTGGTGCGAGATTTTTGATGGCGTTGATGCGTGTGTGGCTCCGGTTTTGACGCTTGAAGAAGCTCCGGGGCATAATCATAATAAGGAAAGGGAGTGTTTTGGGAGAAATGGAGATGGGATTGTTCCTAAACCTGCACCGGTTTTGAGTCGGACACCAGGGGAGGCAAGTGGGTTGAGACCTGCTCCTAGAGCTGGGGAACATACAAGGGAGGTTTTAAGAGAGTTGGGGTACACTGAAGACAATATTAGTCAGTTTATTGCTGATGGGACAGTTGAGTGTTTTAACAAGTCTAAATATTGATTGTTTTTTAAATAAATTTTTGTTTCTTGTTGAATTTCATCCAGAATTTTTCCTATTTCTGATATTTCTTGACCAAACAATTCAGTTACGTCACAGTGTTGAAGAAGTTTTTCCAAGACTGTTTTCACACTAATTAAGTCAAAAAGCGCGTGATTTAAACCCAAAATATGGCCGTGAAAAAGCACTTTTTTTTCTTTCTTTCGCACTTGATCTAATCGTTTCAACGCAATGAATTTTAAGAAATCACAAAATTTGTAAAAATCCATCCCGAAAGAAGCTTTCAACATGACTTGACAGTGTTGTAAAAAGCCTTCCATTTCGCAACAATCCTCTATTTCTTTTTTAACAGATTTTAGATTAAGTTCTATAGACTCCCACATTTTCAGAATATTACAACCATTGACCCAATTATGATTCACTGAAATTGTATCTTCCAAATTCCATACTTGATGGTACCATCCTGATGGGACAAAAATTGCCTCTCCGGGATTTTGAATTAGTTCAAAATGTTTCCGCGTTTGGTAAACGGCGCTGATTTCGTAAGGAAGATTGTTGAGGGAATCCCGCAAAAAGTTTTCTTCGCCAGGAGGGAAGAAAATCCATCTTTTGCGGCCGCAAACATTTGCTGACCAACTGAAGGAGTTGAAGACGTCAGAGTGAAACGGTGTCCTAAAAACGGGCATTGATTTTTTTTAAAATTAAAGATTTTTTACCAAGTCCCAGCCTGTCCAATGAATACAAAACGGTAATCATCATCTGAATTTTGGGTCAAATATTCATTTAACCAGTCAGATGCGAAATAAATTGGAACAGTATAAAAATAGTCGTCTTTGAAAGTGTTTTTTAAATGCCAGTCTTTCAGGTATTTTGACTTTGATTCGTCAGAATCCCAATTATTTAAAAAATTATCCAGTGTTGTACACTCAGTTTTTTGTGAATTGTAGTACTTTTCATTGCAGTTATAAATAGTAATTTCACATTTTCCGTATTTCTTTTTTAAATAGTTTAAATTCGGTATTTTTTCCTCAGTTAGCCACTTGTCATGTGCTTCCCATTTTTCTGTAATACTTTTGATAACACAGGGAATATTTGGTCTCATATAATTGTTAAAAAATTCATTGTAGGTTAGTTCTTTATTTAAAACAGGTACATCACTCGGATTAAAATTATTTTTTGTGCAAATATGACAAATTTCAAACTCCATTTTTGAGGTTATATTTTGACAGTTTGGCAAATGTCAAAAAAAAAATTACATAACCTCAACTTTTATTAGTTCCGGGCATTTTATACGCAATCAGCGAAAGTCTGATTTACACTACATTAATAACTCCACCACAACGATCAAAATTCTCAAAATTGGGACACGACAACAAGAGAATCAACTCAAATCAATAAAGCCGCTTTGTGGTTATGTCCATTTTATGTCGTTATTTATCCTTCAGCAGTATTGCGGATTGCATATAAAATGGCCGAGCCCCATTATTACGTACTGATTAAAAAAGCTTGTACTGTAGGGATTTATAAAGAGGCGACACTTCGAGCGACTTCTTCGATGTTTTTAAACACAATTCTATGACCTCCAAACGTCGGTCCCACACACGACACACCAACCACGTACACGTGCTTCTCACCAAAGAAGTGAAGGTGCAACGACTCTAACCAGGTTGAACCTAACAAAAACAACTGTCCCTTTAAATTGGGTGGTTAGGGTATCTCTGTCTAAAATTTGCTTTGTTGTCTGTCGCCTCGTTATAAATCCCTACTCTTTGCTAAGACTATTACTGTTACTTTTATGTTTTATTCTGTTTTAATAACAGAAATTGCTTCATAAAACCCATCGTCGCCCACTGAACCCATCAAGGACAAATGTACAGCATCTAAGGGACATTCTCCGAAACAAAAATCTTTGTATTTCGCTACAATTGTTGTAGCATCAAAACTTTGTCTCTTGACCCAACGTTTCTTCTTCGGAGAACCACTTTCCTTCCGATATTTTGTATTAATTAAAGTCATGTGTAACTTAACATTGTCTTGGTATGTCCTCACAAGGCCTCTCTCATAAAAATGATCAGATAAATCATTTGCTAGTTTTTGTAAATTAAAATCTTCATTCTCTCCAATCATTGTTGCATTTGCATAAAGAACGTCGACTTTTTTCAAATTTGTGTTCATGCAATCAATTCCGGAAACTTTTATTTTAATAGGGCCAGTTTTTTTTATTAGGGGACTAAAAAATTGATTAAATGAGAGGGCAATGACCACACACTAGATACGAACTCGAGTATCAGATTTTTATAATCCTGTAACGCTTTAATGGCTTCTAATTCTTCCTGTTCGTCTAATAAAGCAAAAACTGCGATGGTTAGATGTAGTTTTTGAGGACTTATAAAGATTGATTCATGCATTCCGTCGATCTTGTCACCGTTTAAGATATCTTCCTGAAATAAAAAAAATGAGAATTAATCTTAGCTGAATATTGAGGTGCGCTTTATCAGAATGAAAACTGACTTGATGTAAATTTGAGAGAAAAATGAAACGTAAAACACCCACTAACACCAAACTTCTCTACTTGATACAACGCACGTTTCGACAACAAAGGTGTCAGCCTCAGATAGGAATTAAAACTGAATCAGAACTCAGGAGAAGAGCAGGGATAGAAGTTTGGTGAAACACACCAAGAAGAACCAACAAGGTTAAATTTGAGAGGATACCTGTCTTTAGTTTGCTCAATTTTGGATCAGCAAAATTTAATGTTTCAACTGGGATGGACGCGGCGTTTTTAGCCGCGGGCTCTAGGCTTAAAGTGCTAAACTATACTTACTTTAAACTTGATAAAATTAGCCATAATTTCATCACTTCGTGTCGGTATTGATATAAACTGTAAAGCAATAAGTTGGTCTCTGATTTCCCCAAGAACTGAATGAATTTCATCCCTTGCCTCGGTAATTGTTTCCTCATTTTCGCCCGTAATGATTAGATTTCCACTAGAAGGAATTAAAATATTTGTTTTTGTGTCATTTTCTAGGATTTTTAGGTCCCAGTGAGGGAATTTTGTAAGTTTTGTGTAATACACCCTACAAATCAAAATCTAAGGAAGAGCTGGATAAATAAAACAGGGACGTTACTGTGGAAGAGCAAAACTGGTAAAAAATTTGCCTTCTTCGTTTTTATCAATGATATATTTCGTAATGGGCAATGTTTGGCCTTCTAAAAATCAAAATAAACAAAGTGACATAACCTCACTTTCTCAGCTGTGTTTACCTTGGGATTTTTTGCATTTTCTATTAAAAGTCCGAATTTCAAAGCAAGTCCCGTCAATCCAGAATTTCTTCGGCTTACAGGAACCCAAGGCACGTTTCATTTCTGTGATAAATCTTATCTTTCTGCCACAACTATTTGCAATTCGGACAAATGAGATAATCCCATTATCTCGAATGAGGTTATGTTTATCAAATGTCAGATCTAATAACAAAGTTGCGCAATATATGTTTTTTTCGCTTAATTCACGCTAAATTTAGTTTTTTTCACGCTTATTTTGTAACGGCCGGTTAAATTTGTCTTTGTCTACGATTTGGATCAACGAAATATCGAACCAACTCCGTTTTGCTTGTCATTTTGGGGCCAGGTGTTTCAATAATGGCTACAATCAAAATACCGGAGCAAAAAGTGATACTTTGTGGCGAATATGGTGTGGGTAAAAGCTCGATCTTCCGGAGATTCACCAATAATACATTCGTGACAGCCACTGATAGAAAATCCACGCTGGGGCTCGACCATTTCTCCAAGACTTACAGGGTCTGCGATAGGGATTTAAAAGTAGGGCTCTAAAAAGGCCGACTGTGATTCATTTGGTGAGTTTCAGTTGCAATTGTGGGACACAGGAGGGATGGAACGTGTCGCATCAATCACCTCGAGTTACTACAAGTTTGCTGAAGCTGCGATTCTTGTGTTTGCCCTCGACAATCCTGCTTCGTTCCATGTTTTGTCACAGCATCTCCTGGATATTGTCACATATGCAGAAAACGCCAAAATTTTCTTGTGTGGAAATAAAGCGGATTTACTAGAGGATGTCCCGCAAATTACAGATTCGGAAATCGAGGCGTTTTGGTAATATTACTGAGGTTTTGGGGTGAAGTTTATTGGTTTTTTTAGTGAGCAGTGTCATAATTTGATCACTGGGACGTACAAAACGTCGTGTAAAACAGGCGAAGGGATTGAAGAAATGTTTACTGATATCGCATATCAGTTGGTACAGTCAAACAGATCTCGGCTGGAACTGCAATCAATGGAACAGCATGGGTTTAAAATTACACCCACAGAAGAGGTTCCAGATGATTCCTGTTTGTGTTAAAAAACGGGAAACGCCCTTTTAACTGTGATTATATTTTACATTTAGGATACTCAAACTCCTTTTCATGTATTTGCACTAGGAGTTATTTCCAGCTTATTTGCACTTTTTGCTTGATTGTTTTTTTGTAGTGCCAAAGAAAAAGTCTGAATATTTGGAAATATTTGTAAGAATAAAATTATACAACGATTTTTTATTTCAATGCAAAGAAGTTATAGTCAAACTTATCCTCTAAGATCATTCACATTACACCCATTACATTAGATAGATTACTTCCACTATAAAAAACTTTAACAAAAAGACATCGAGATTTTGAGTTTCAGTTGTTACTCTTGATTTTTACAAAATGAAAAATTATTGCTGAATAATCTATCATCTTCCTTTTGAAAGTGCCTCCTAAACTATGTTGGCTGGTTTATCGAATTTCTTTTCATACGATATAATAATAAATTAATAACAATAAGTTAATTTTGTTTGAAAACGAAAATTATATCAGAAAAACTAAGTATTAAATCGAAAAATGCATTTAATCACACCAAATTTTTTTTGCACATCAGGTATTCTTCATCAATTCTTAAGTGGAATATCGTTGCCGAAACACGCGTGCAAGAAAATATTTGGTGTACTTGGGTGCATTTTTCGACTTATTCACAAGGAGATCCAACAAGAAGTTTGAAAACTAATTGTTGTTTATATTGATGGTCATAAACTGTTTAAGTATGTTCCTGAAACTCTGACAAGGGTAAAAATTTGTTTAAATCATATATGACTGCAGTTTCTTATCAATATATGATCACCATATACTCTTAGAAAATAAGTTGTACTATACTTCCATAAGATTTTATTTAAATGGCACATAACAAAAAAGCACACTAATAGGAGTTTTACATCTAACAAGCCTCGAGACTATATAACTATTTTCTCTTTGAGAAAATCTCATGGAACAACAAACTAATGAATAAAAAGTAAAATAAACAATTAAAAAAAAACAAAAAAAATTCTTAAGTCTAACAAGGAACACACCGACTATAGAAAAAATAAGTAAAATTCAAGTACCTTTTATATCACCTGGCCTTTATGACCGCCGAGTAAGAAAGGTGGTACCTAACAATAACCAAATTCGTAATTTCGATCACAGCCACCTTTCAACCCATCAAAGTCTCATAGAAAAACTACAATCTACTACTCTACACAATATCAGTAGTTCGTCGTTCAGAAAAATTAAGTACAGGAGATTGACAATTTGTACTTTAAAATGGCAAGATTATTAAAAATGAAAATAACTTGAGCATGCAAACGAAGTGATAACGTTAAAAAGCAACGGTCAAGATTCATATAACAATCTCTGATAGTGTGGGAAGATTTCCCACGTTGGTATATGAAGCCCGAATTCCAGTGCTACCAAAACAGCGAATTCCGCTGCCACAAGTTCCTTCCTATTCAATCGAAACGTATTTTCCGTCTTTTCCAGCAACGTTTTCAAGCCATCTCCTTTAACGTCGTTTAATTTCGCCGACAAAATCAAACTTGCGCCAGCACACAACTTCCTGTTTTGCTTATTGATAAGTCCACGTAATATCAATTTTTCAAAATACACATACGCTTGAGCTACAGTCACCAGATCAATGTTACATTCAGTTTTTGCGATTTTTCTCATCTCGCGTTTGATACTAAAACAGAAAAATTACACCCGAATCACACACACCATTTTACCTACCTTCGTAATTTGCTGAGAGTCAGCTGAATATGCGGGAATTTCTCCCTAAACTTATCGTTAATTTCCTTCTTCAGGTCAGAAGGTCGTACGTAATCGATAACCGACGTCATATAAGACGTAAAAGTCAGTAAAGTCCGGTGTTTTCCGGCGATCAATTCCGGATCGTCTAGTAAATTCGGATGATAGACCAACGAGTTAAGCGATGATTCGTCCTTCGCATCTGGAGGTGGACTCGCTGCTACCACGTGAGTGTTGGCACGAATCGAGGCCTGATCATACGAAAACGACCTATAAAAAAGTGTATTTACAAGAAATTCGCTCACAAATTGGAGAGAACCAAAAGCATGACTAAAACCAGGCGAATTTTTGTTTCCGCAGCAACGGTGCAAATTTACAAACTGTGATTGGTTATTGCTATAGCAACGTTGCTGTGGATACGAATACGTGACCGATACTTTAATCAACACCACCTAAGCATAAAAACCGGTTCTCTGAATTTTGTTTTGAAGGAATTTGAAGTCATGACAAGTAAAGTAGATAAAATGAGTTTATTTAGAGCTTTCTTTCTGTTCTTATTGTCTAAAAAAGCAATTGAAAATTCTATATCCTAGATGTTAAAAGAACTAGAAGAACAATTTTTTTAGAAGAGCATGAGAAAAACAATTGGTAGAAAAAGAACAACAGAAAATTCCAGAAAAAATTAGAAGACGTCCGTTGCAAGAAAAAAGGAAGATTCTAGAGGAACAAAAGATGTCTCCAAAAGAGCCTGAAAAGCTGAAGAAGACTGTCAAAGAACAAAATACGATTCTGGAAGAATCAATCACGTTACGAGCTAAGGAAAATTCCAGAAGAACTTGAAAAACTAAGTGTGGAAGAAAAATAAAATTTTGAGAAACGACAATTGATAGAAAGCAAAAGAAGAGCAAAGGAAGATTCTATGTGTACAAGGGAAAATTTTTTTTTAGAAGAGCTTAAAAGCGACGAAATGAAGAGAGGGAAGAGCTAAGGAAAGCTCTACAAAGTGATTTTGGAGAAGCTTATACACTTGAGAAATGACGATTGGAAGAGAAAGACAAGTAAAGAAGAATCCTAGAAAGACAAATGCTAATTCTAAATAAGTTCGAAAAACGATTGTAAAGAAAGAAAGAACTACTACTCTGAAAGATTTCCGGAAGATTATAGAAGGAAAAGAAGAACATAAACTACTACTGGAAGAAAAGGAAGATTCAAAAATAGCAGTTTGAAGAAGCAGCGGAAATGAACGGCTGGAATGATAAAAATATGGTAACGAGTGAGACCAGATGACATTAAATAAATAAAGAGAAGTGGACAAAAGATGTCTCTTTTGAGATAGAATTAAAATTCTATTAAAAATTAAAATTGGGGTAGATTATTCAGAACGAACAATATTTTAGGGAGGGAGGTCACTGTTATGAAATTCTCTTGATGGGAACCTCACCTATTAGGCAAGTTCTGTGTTCTCGAGTGTAACAGATAGGATGGGTCATCGATAGCTGGACGAAAGGAAATGGCTACGAACAAACTACACGAACAAAACCGAATTTGATAGATATAAAACAGAAGAGCTAGAGTAAGACAATTTTAATTTAGCGAGACACAGCGATTACTCCGAAGATTATTCAAAGCAATAGCGTGTTACTGTGTTGTTGCTAACACTTGCTAAATAATTTTTGAGTGTAAATTAATTAAATGTTAAATAAATTATTTGTAAAATTTTTACTATTTTGTCCTTTTGAATTAATATAATAGTAATTATTATAGGTCACAGAAATAGGTTTAGTGGGACATAAAACTGCTATTATAATGCATAAATAGTAACTTTGACGCTGCATAAATTTTCTATCAAACGTACAATTTTATAGCAATAACAAAAAAATACTTTACTGAAAAAAATTATAAATAAACAAATATTCCAATCCAAGCAATAACAGCATATTTACTAGTATTTGAAAGTTTGAAGTTGACCCTATAGTTTACTTGTAATGACGTCAGTTATCAAAACAAAATAAAGTGAATCGTTTTTCTTATTTAAGTGGTATTGCTTCAGCTTTAAGTCAGGCTATAACTACAAAGCATTTGGTTAGTTGCAAAATGTTTAAAAAATAAAATAAAACTACGTTTTAGTGCATTCTCCTAAGCAAAAATTTCGATTTACCATTTGTAGTCAGGTTGCCAGGTTAAAACTTTTGTCCTGCAAATCAAATAAACGAACATGAAATGAAAGAAAAAAACAAAAGCTGAGTTATTGAAGAAGAGAAACAAAAGACTGTTAAATTACCGAGCAAAAACGTGATGTGGCCGTTTGGTCACATTAAACGAGACATGACCGGTTTCAGTCGGATCATCAATCGTATTTAATCTTTTTTCTCGAAATTCTTTGACAGGTTTAGTCGGTACCAACAGATAACCGTAAGAAAATTCCTGCAAACAAAATCCTGCTTGAATGCTAAATAAAAAATTGGTAATCACCTGTCCATCAGGTGCTTTCTCAATCCCTAAAGAATCAAAAGGATCTAAAGCATCAGTAGCCGCAGATAAAGGACGAGTCCCGGAAGTTGTCCTCTTTCTCCCAGATTCACGTTTTGTTTCATTCCTAAATATTCTCAATAAACAAATTTAAAAAAACACTAAATGACAATACCTGTGACTCTTTTTGTATGGTATAATGGAGCACACCATGAATGGTATGTACCGCGAAGTGACCATAACAATTCTCTCATCTTTAAATTTATGAGTTTTTGCATTTTTAATAACTTTGATTTCTTTAGTCGACTCTGGGATTGAAGGAGGAGCAGGACTGGTTTTGCATCGAGACAGTGAAGGTCCCAAACTTTCAGAACTGCTACCATAATGGTGTCTTTCCGAGTCACTTCCTAAAGAGCCTTGATGAGGGACACGTTTACGAAACGTTGGGATAATTTTACGTTCGCTAGAGTAAAAAATTTAGGTTAATTGTTACGAAACAGATATCTTAAGCACGTTGTTTATTTATGTCATTGAAAAATAAAAAATTGTGCTATTTAATCTTTATGTAATGAAGCCGCGATGAACTTATTTTTGTCGGCGAAGGTCAAACAAACAGATAATTTTCAAGTATCGGAACTAGGTAAATAAGATAATTATCGATGATTGAGAATCAAACAAAGGCTGATTGTTACCTCTCCTTGGTGGCAGTTTTAGCGGCCTCCTCGAGATGTGATTTGATAGGTGTGAGGACACTTTCAGAGTCTGAACTTAGAGAGTGTCCATCGATGTTGCAATGTTTAGATTTTTGGAATTTCTTTTTCGGATTGACAATTTTTTCTTTGGAATGATCCGTATCGCTGAAACAGTCATCAGGACCGTCTGACTCTTCAGCAAGAGGTTCATCAGTCCCCAAAAGACCGGTGGTTTTAATAATAGCCCCATTTCGGGGAAGTAACGATAATCTGGTGTCTCTGTAACTACCGTCTAGAGAAATATTTGATAGAAAAGTAACAGCAGCAATGCGACGTCGCGACCGATTTCTTTTTAATGAAGTTGCCATTAGATTTTTTATTGCTTGAATTTTATGTGTTATGAATGGGGGAAGTTATGTCACTGATCCATTATTGACATAGTCCTTTTATTGCACATTGTTAATGATTTACGTTGGGAAGCGCATATATGAAACTCGATACTGTTCAACAAGAATAATATCAGTGATTTGCACATTTTTAACCAAAATTTCACACACTTTTTCTATTAAAAAAGTCCACTAACACACAGACCCACTCGAGGAAAATATTTACGCAAATGACAACTGACATATGATTGACAATCAGCATTGCCAAAATTCACAAATCAAAAACACTAGATTTTTAAAATCTTCCGCAAAATCTTCTTTAAATACGACTTAAATCGGTTTAATCTCGAGTATTTATTCAAGAATTACAACAACGAGATAAAATAAAGGACATGAGATAAGAACCCTTGTTAAAAAACCGACATTTGCACCTTGCACTAGTGTCACTAATTTGACAGTTGCAGCGGAATAAAATCACACGTCAGAGTATTAATTACCGAAAAACCGGCAAATCATTTTATTATCTTATCAGTTTTTCTAATGTAAATTACAGGTAAGCCGTTACGCAAAATTTCATAACAAAAAATAATTTTTATGGGGGGGTTAGATATGCCACCAAAAGTCACCACAAATCTTTTGAAACAACTCCGGGGGTTGATGCAGAACCCCCAGTATGTCCCTGAGTCAATCAATGCGTATATCGTCCCGTCAAACGATGCCCACAACAGCGAATATCTGTCTGATTGCGACATGTTCCGGGGCTTCATTTCCGGCTTTACTGGCTCAGCTGGGACTGCGATAGTAACAGAAAAAGAGGCGCTCTTGTGGACTGACGGCCGCTACTTTCTCCAAGCGTCCCAACAATTGGATTCCAATTGGACTCTGATGAAAGAGGGGATTCCTTCAACCCCAAGTCAGGGGGTTTGGTTGAGCAAAAATCTACCATCTGGGTCACGAGTTGGGGTTGATCCTAATCTGTACACTAATCATATGTGGATACCTTTACAATCCCAGTTAGCCCAAGCCGGTCATAAACTTATCCCAGTCAGTAAAAATCTTGTTGAGACTTTGTGGACTGACCGGCCTGCGAGACCCACAAATCCTGTTCTTCCTTTAGGATTAAACTTCACAGGGAAAACAGTCGGGGATAAATTAACAGCAGTTAGGGCCGAAATGAGGGAAAAACGGGCTGATTTTCTAGTGTTGACCGCTTTGGATGAAATTGCATGGTTGCTCAATTTACGAGGCTCAGATATCGATTACAATCCTGTGTTTTTCTCATATGTTGTCGTCCACAAAGACACTTTTACTGTTTTTTTGGACCCTAAACAAACCACTGATGAGATCAAACAACACTTGACGAAAGAAGCCGGAAATAATTATGAAATTAGACCTTATACTGAAATTGTTGATTACTTGAAACAACAAAGTGGAAAAATTGACGGCTTTGCTTGGTTTTCCGAAGACGCAAGTTATGCCCTAACAAGCTTAATTTCTTCAAAATCTCTTTTAACTGAACTCACACCAGTCCCGTTAATGAAAGCCGTCAAAAATTCAACGGAAATCAAAGGCATGAGAAACGCACATTTGAAAGATGGGGCTGCTTTATGTTGCTACTTCTCTTGGTTAGAGAAAAATGTCGCAAGTGGAGGAATTACAGAAGTTTCCGGTGCGAAAAAACTGGATGAGTTCCGTGCCCTCCAAGCTGATTTTATGGGTGCGAGTTTTGCGACGATTAGCTCAGTTGGTCCTCATGGGGCTATTATCCATTACCACCCAGAGACTGAAACAGACGTCCCTATAACTACCGATACTTTGTACTTGTGTGATTCTGGAGGCCAATACAGAGATGGCACAACTGATGTCACTAGGACTTTTCACTTTGGTACTCCCACTGAATACGAAAAGGAATGTTTCACGCGTGTTTTAAAAGGTCAGATTAAATTGGCGACTTCGATTTTCCCATCGAAAATCAAGGGGAATTATCTGGATTCGTTCGCGAGGGAGTTTCTTTGGGAAGTCGGTCTGGATTACGCTCACGGGACAGGTCACGGAATCGGATCGTATTTGAATGTCCATGAGGGTCCAATGGGGATTTCATGGAGGTTGATTGCTGATGATCCCGGTTTGGAATCAGGGATGTTCCTGTCGAACGAACCGGGATACTACGAGGATGGGAAAATTGGGATTAGGTTGGAGGATATAGTACAGGTTGTTCCGGCAAATCCTCCACATAATTTTAATGATAGAGGGTTTTTGACGTTTGAGACGATTACGTTTTGTCCCAAACAGACGAAGCTTGTGGTGGTTGATTTGTTGACTGATAAGGAATTGGCATATTTGAATGCCTATCATCAGCAGTGTAGGGACTTGTTAGGGCCGATTTTGGAAAAACAGGGACAGAAGGAGGCGAAGGAGTGGCTGTGGAAGGAAACGGAGCCGTTGAAGAGGAAGTAGAGGACCAAAACAGTATATTATCTTGCCTCTTTTATTAAAAAATGTAATACATATTCATTAAAAAAAATATTTTTAATTATGTGTTTTTAATTATAAATAATAAAAACAAGAAGTTTTTGTTTTATGTCATAAAAATAATTTGAATCATTCTGATTACCCAACATTACAAGTTGGGTAATCCATTATTCAAAATCTATTTTTAATAGGACTGGGTACAGTTAGCAACAAAAGATATTGCCTCTTATTATTATTTATTACCGAAATTCTACTTAAAAAATACTTATCTTAATCAGAATAATCGAAAAGTTTATAAAGATAATACTATTTGTATTGTTTTTATTGTTTACGAAACGTCCAAGATGGTGACGTCATTTATTGACCAAATTTTTCGAAAACCTTACGTCACTTTGTTCTGCAACAATGAGTCATCAGCTCCTGGAACACCGAGAAGGCCTGCAAATACACTAAAAACCGACCTTGTTAGATACAAAACAAGAGAAGCACTACAATGTGGCAGTTCGACTTGGCGTAACAAAGCGATTGTCAAAAGCAAATCAGCAATGAATTATTTCTTATTGGTTTAAAAATTGAGCTTCTTCAAAATGAAGCAATCTTCACTAAACGTCTCTAGTAAAAGAAGATAGAAAACTCTTTCCTCACCAACTTTTGTTTTATTTTTTTTTTTTGTAGCTTTATAGCCAGTACTATTGCTTTTTAATTTTCGTTTTTTTAATCATTTGATGTACGAAAAGTAATGCAAACGGAAGATAAAATAAAAGGTTTATTATTGAAAAAAATACGTATAAAATATATAACTTCCAAACTTACAAAGACAAAAAAATCAGAAAACTGTCAAGCATGTTTCTTCTTCTTTTTCTTTGCCTTCTTCTCCGCTTTTTGAATCTTCTTTTTTGATTCATTTGTTTTAACAACTTTCGGAGTTGAAGTAATCGATTGAATTGTAGCAACTGGTGTAATACTTTCGGATAAAATTTTCTGTTCCTTCTTCATTTCCAATTCCAAAACCATGAAGATACAAGTGAGGAGAGTTTCATAAAACTCCAAAAAAGTAAGAGGATAATCAACATTAACCACAAGATTTTCACTCATAACTAGAGGACAAGCAGTGGCTATACACCTCATAATATTCCTTGGCCCCAAATGCCGAAAATCAAACAGATTTGTCCAGTGGTGTTTCACACTCTCATCGAAATCAGCAATTTTCTCTGCCAATTTTTGAATTTTATATCGTGTGAAAAAAAAAACAGAAGCTCACCTTTTACAAACGTGATATGCTCATTGATAGGCACCAAATTAACTCCAAATAAAGGTTTGGCTTTTTGCATTCTAAGTTCCAAGTGACAAGATAGAGGAGATTCACCTTTCTTACTACAAGAATGTCTGAGAAACGTCCGAGCCGTGTGTGGTTCCCCAATTTTTTTATAAAGTTCGTAAACTGCTTTAATCGGTGCTAAATCAAGGTAATTCATCAAAATTGTGCCTGAAATTTTTGTGTTAAATTTTATAATCCACATTTTGCCATTAGTGAAGTGATTCGCTGCCAAAACACAGTCGGGTTATTAAATTTTTAGTACAGTTTAGCAACTATAATTTGTTTTAATCCATATTTCCTGCCGAGGTGTTTAGTTGTCCTGTCCAAGAGAAGGAAAATATTTTTCCCACTTACTTAAATTACTCATGGGCTAATTTCAAGTTGAGATGCTACCGGTAGCATTACAAATTTTAATGCTTTTCTATGGCAACATTTAATCATAGTCCCGAATTCTTTTAATTTTTTTATAAAAACGTAGATATTACTGGTATTATCTTCACTGAAATTAGTCCATTAAACTATTAAAAATTGATAATCAGACTGTTTTTTAGCACAGAGTGACCCCACTATATTACTTTGATGATCCGGAGCTCGCGAAAAAATAATCTCGTCCAAAAATTTTTGTACGATAACAGCTGAAACACCTCCATTCACGCCTCCACTTTCGTCACTTTCCTCCAAAGATCCGATAGTTAACGCAGTTCCAATAATTGACATTAAAAATTGCCAGAAATAAATCGGTTCAAAGGGGTCATGTAAACTCACAAGACAACTTTTTGGATTTTCGGCTAAAATTTCATCAGTTCGGGCTAATGAAACTCCGCGTTTTGAAAGCCCCATATCTTTATACATTTGCCATAAAAATAACCGCATCATTATTGGTTCATAATCAAGTTTAATTTTTGCAGCCATTGAGGCATAGTCCTTATACAAGTCTTTCAATTTTGGCAAATTTCGAATTATTAAATATCGAATACACTTCTCTTCGTAATGTTTTAAAGTATTTAATTTATCCTCAGAAGTATCAACTAATTTCGCCAGAATTTTATCAACATAAAATCCAACATCGAGAAATTCAGGGGCGGTAAAAATTGGGACTTCCAAAATTTGACTAGTATTTAAAAAACTACTATGTCTCGAGTGGTAAGTCTTAGTTTTGGGTTTGTCATATTGGAAAAGTGAATTCTGTTGGACTACTCTACCATTTCCACAAATTAATAAACCATCTCCGTGCTTAAAATCCTGATCCCAATCTCCTTGAAATCTCAATCCTGTGTTATCCCCAAAATGCATAATCCCAAATCCACACCTTCTCCCTTTCTCCCAGGATCCTCGATATATTGTTTGTGGAGGAAAAGCGAAAGCTTCGTTGTAGAAAGCACCCCAGATGTACTCACCCTGGCCGTGCATCAACCCCTTCTGCCACTCTCCATCATAATACTAAAAAAATAGATTTAAATCGATTTCTAAGGCTGAGAGGCGGTCGGAGGTTGTACCCACAGCACTATTCATTTTTGGTAAAGCGAGAGGGAGAGCTACAGCTTTCAATTTTTTTACAATGTTCCTTTAGCTAGCTGCTACAGCCCTTCCCCTTCCTTGGATAGGTACGCCCTTAGACTTTTCTTTACATCCGGCTCATAACATTTTTAATACAATTTGGAAACTGAAGACGACAGTTATTATAAAAAAAATAGTTTCTGTGCTATTTACAAAAAAACTTACAATGTCGATTCCAAAATTGTATTAAAAATCTTAAAATATATATTTTTTGTAGTCTATTTAGGTACTACTTGCAAATTACCGAACGAATCTTGTTACAAAGTGGTTTGTTTATTACAATATTGCACTGTAGGAACCACCCTTGACTGCCTCTTAGTCTTGGAAGTCAGATTAAATCAGTATATCTACCCCTAACAAGCTTTTATATTTACATCATTGTTTTCCCAAATAAGTGTTCCAGTACTGTCATATTTCCCCTCACGCCACCATCCGTGATACTTCGCCCCGTTTTTGTAAACTCTCACCCCAAAACCGTCTTTTAAATTGTACGCCCAACCACCTTCATACCAATCCCCAGGTTCGTAGAGTAACCACCCTTGACCATGTTTCTGTCCGTTTTGCCACTCGCCGCAATAGAAAGTTGGGGTTGATACAATATTGAGGAAACCATGACCGTGGAAAAGGCCTTGGTTGAAGTCACCCTCAAAATGGCTTAAATCAGGGAGGGTCATTTCGCCTTTACCGGTCGGAAAACCGTCTTTGAAGTCGCCCTTCAAAGCATAATTTTAAGGGATTTGTAGAATTTTGGTTAGGGAGAACCTCGTAAACTGTACCGTCAGCCCAAATGTAGCGTCCTTTTCCGTTCATTATTCGTTTTGAGATTGTTCCTTCATAAACGTTTCCGTTTATGAAAATTATTTTGGCTTCGAGTTCTTTTTCCATTTGGGGTTCTACAGAAGCAGAATCTGCCGTTGAAGTTCTCTTTAATAAAAAAAATTAGGTACTTTAAATGAAAAATAGGTTTTGATAGAAAAAAAAATTATTAAAGAAGTAAAAGCGCAAATTGTAGAAAAGAAGAAAAATAACACAATAGACTCACTGATAATAAAGATAGTCGACTACTGAACAAAAAAAAGATGCTACAATTAAGGAGCTGTTAGAAGAAAAGAGCAAAATACCAAAAAATTGCAGAATGAGAAAAAGGTTGTAGCACCAAAATAACAGACAGCGAATTGGGTAAAAAAAAGCAAAGCAGGGTGATAAAGACCTTCTACCAAAAGTGTAAATAAAGTAAACAAGAATATTATTCACGTAGCAGACTGCAAAAAAAAGTAACAAAAATATCAGCAAAACATTACAATAAAGTTTAAAATAAAAAAATAACGAAACAATAATAAACCATAAAAGAAGCCTGGACGAAAAAAATAATAATTCAAAAAAGGATACACCGATTGCAAAAACATGGTTTAGCAATTTGGCGCTATGATTGAAATTATTGTCTTTTCTGAAACTTCTTTTCGGAAAGGTATATAAAAATTTAAATTTTACTAGTCTTACGATTTCGATAAGACTGGAAAATTCTTCTTTGTAATCATCATTTTTTTTTTGTTCTTATTGTTGTTAAAATTTTGAATTTTTTTTGTAAATTAGCAATTTGTATAACTAGCCAACAATTATTTTTTTAACTTGCTGCTTTTGACATGAATAAGAATCGATACTCCGATACTAAAGTCAAGTATCGAAGTATAGATGCTTTCGATACCTTTGCGATACCTCCTATACCTCGACAGAATACCTCCGATTCTTTTTATATCTCCGATACTTGCAATATCTCGATATCTTGGTTAGTATCGATGTTTTGCAGGTATCGATACATGATATCTAAAAAGAGGTATCGCTTAGACCTAAAAGAAAAATTACGTAAAAAAAAATATTGAGAGTGCAAAGTTAAAAATTTGCTCCTTCCTAAATTTAGACTAAGACTAGCCCTGTTAATAAAATAGCAAAGATGTTGTCTACTTCGAAATTGTAAGAAAAAAAAAGTGCAAGTACAGAGGAAATAAAAACAAAAATAACAGTTGGAGTCAACAAAAAGGACATTAATAAACTACATAATAAGGTCGAAAGCTGTTTAAGGCTAGGTTAAAGAGATATCTCCAAGTGGCGTTCTCCATGTCGTTTTTACGCGATAACTAAAAACTAGTTATTTAAAAAGATATCAACTTCATTTAAAAAACAGTATAATCTATCTATCGTACAAATCATTTTTTATCCAAGTCATTTTTAACTTTTTAAAATTTATTTCTTTTCCATTAACCGTAATTATTAAACGGTGGGTATATTTTATATAAGTTTTAAAAATTACTTGCATAAAAAAATTATTTGTACGATAGATTTTTCTCCTCCAAATATAATGATTTTTTTAGTTTTTTATGATGTTAACAATAATAAATATATTTTTTAAATACTTTTGATAAAGTTTATAACTCACTCCTGTCGTGATTCAGAACATTACAATTGATTAAAACCGTTCATTGAGTAGATAATATTTCTAAAATTACTACTTAGAAAAATCCCTCCTAAAATAAGTCCTAAAGAAAATTTATATAGGAAAGAAAGTAGCAGAAACTTAAATTAAAAGAACAAATTCAAAAGAATAAAATTGCTATTTTAAGGGTAATTAATAAAGACACAATAAATCAGTTAGACGGGTCCTTGTAGCCCATAAGAAAAAAAACAGACTATACAGTGAAGTGTTATAAATAGAACTAGGACTCCACAGACAAAAGAAAAGACTAAACATAAAATAAAAACAAGAGATCGAAGACGATCTTAAAAAATTAAGAATAACATTTTTATGAATAATTATAATCCTTAAGACTTTTTTATAATTTAAATCTTTTATTCGACTAGTTCCGCCTTTTTGTGGCATTTTCGAAAATACTAACTAAAATAGAATTCATCGTTTTTATCGTGAAATTTTGGATGAAGTTTATCCTATCCGAAACTTCACGATAGAAATAAGGAAGCCTATTTTAGTATTCTTAAAAATGACGTAATAAGGCGAAACTAGTCGAATAAAGAATCTAAAATAATTAGAAAATTACAAATAAATTAGTGATAAAAAAAGACGGAATAAAAAAAGTGGAGAAGCAACGTCAATAGAAAATCAGAATAAATCAGTGGAAAAAAATTTGCGAAGTAATAAAGAGTAAAGGAGCATCGTCAATCAAGCCATAAACCTAGAAAGTTTGTAGTTTAACTAAAATTTACACCTCCTAACTTCTCCGATTTCGTTCAAATTTGAAAAAAATATTAAAACAGATAAATTTTAACCTATAAAGGGGGACCAAATGTAAGTATCTTAATCTCAGAGTTATTGCTGCATCCCTTTAGCGCCCAGAGCAAGCTTAAAAAGCAAAAGTTTGTACATACTTACAAATTTTAGTTGAAATATGTATTTATACATAATAAGTAAATATGAATAATGCGAATATTAAAATAAAAAATACGATAAAAACTATAAAAGTAAAGTAAAAAGAAAAATGCTTGTACATTAGGGTAGGCCAAAAAAATTAACTATTTTTTTTAACTTCCGACACTGAAAAATTGTTGGCACTTTTAAAAAATGCTTTTTCAGGATAAGCTCTCAATTTTAATAGGAAAGACTCCCTCATGGCAGTTTTCCTTTTTTTTTTTTAGTTCCATATGGCAAAATCCATATCTCGTCACTACTTAATCGTATAGAAATAATTTATTTACATTTTTTGTAGAAAATTGAACGCTCTAAAAAAGGTATCTTACGATTTTTTTATAACTCTTACCGTATAGAAAATATCAGAGGTCAAACATAAAAGAATTTAGCAAAAATTTCATTTTCACTTCTAAGTTTGTGGTTAATCGATTACTTCAAAAAATTGGGGATTTAGTATCGAATTTTGGTTTTTAAAATGCGAATATCTTCTAAATGGTTAGATCAATCAATTAACCACAAGAGACCTTTCTTATAGAGCGTCTAATTTCCTACAAGACTATATATTGCGCATTTTATAATATTAATTTATCTATGAGTTATAAAAATTAGAAATAGAAAAGGAATTTTTGTTAAATTCTTTAAACTTTGACCTCCGATATCTTCTAAATGGTGAGAGATATAAAAAATTGTAAAATAACTTTTTTATAGAGCGTTTAATTTCCTACAAAAAAATGTAAATACAAGTTTTCTGTACAATCAAGTAATAACGAGATATGGATTTTACCCTATGGAACTGAAAAAACAATGGAAAACTGCAATGAGGGATTCTTTCCTATTAAAATTAAGAGCTCATCTTAAAAAAGCATTTTTTAAAGATGACTAGGAATCATTTTTTCAGTGTCGGAAGTTAAAAAAAATAATTGATTTTTTTGGCCCACCCTATTGTACATACTAAAGAGTTATTATTAACACAAAAATTAACACCAAGAGAAGGAGAGAAAAATATTTTTTCTTTTTTCTTAGTATACTTTTCGGACTGTATCGTTTAAGTTACTAAAATATTTTTTTGTTTTTATGCTTTAATATTAGGTTATTCAAAAATAATACAAATAATAAAAATTTATAAAAAAAAGATTGTCTTATCTCAAGTGTGAGAATAAAATTATAGACTACAATACTACAAATCAGTGATTAGAAAACGGATAACAATTGTAGATGTTGAAATAGGACAACTATAGACATAAATAACACAATTTAAATTAATTATTTTAATAACTGCAAAACTGATATAAAAATGCATATAAATTTTGACCGTATTTAAACTTGAAGCGTCGTCAACTGAACAAATGGCAACGCACCAGTATTCTTTGCCGCCTCAGTTTAAAGCAGAATGTGACGGATGTCGGAAATCCTTAATGTATTAATAAACAATAATGTCTTGCAATATATTTTAGTGCAAATGAACAAATTATACAATTTTTTTTAATGAATCTTATAATATTGTACTCTGTATACGCTTAAAAGTCAGCGCGCCATCTTATATTTATTCTTAACTTGTTATAATTTGACAAACTCTCTCTTCTCAAATATTGCTCTAATTTTTTTTTTATTTTAGAAACGTCGCGTCGATTCTTAGTTTATTGAGCAGTTACTGCAATAAATACAGTGTAAAGTAACGTTTTACTTATAAATTTCTGACTATTTTACCGCATTGTGTGCAAAGTCATCCGTTCCACTCAAGAACTTAAGAATATATCAACTGTAAAGTGTTTTTTTTAATTCTCAAGGCCAAAAATACTAGTATTAAAAATACTTGCGATGCGTTAATTTTGTCCGGAGGACCTAGTTTATTTTAAACGTAAATATCTTAAAAATCATACGTTTTAGCGAAACTTTACAAAAGGACTTTTCTGTTTAGAATGATCCGCATATTCAGTTTTGATTTTTGCAATAAAAATTGTAGATATAATTGTCAGAAATTTGCGACAGAAGTTCTGCAACCAAAAATTGAGAGGATATAGCAGAATTTTGCTATTGGCTTTAAAAAGAGCACATTAACTACTTTTTTCATGTACCAGTACCAAATTTCATAATAATCGCTTATGCAGTTATAAAAACGATATACCAAAAAAAATTTATCGATTTAAAGACGTATAATTTTCTTATCACTTGAGATAAAGCAATTTTTTTGAAGTTTATTCAAGTATTTGTGACATTCTGTGTGTAAAATAAAAATTTTGCTTCATACTTTTTAATCGCCTGGTATAAAGTTTTTAATCTTTTTTTGGATGCTTATATAAAAAATTTAAAAATGAAAAAGTTACTTGTAAAAACAACGAACTCATTTAAATAATTATCAAATTTTCTATTTTTATACGCAATCTATAGCCTATTTATAATTTTTGTGACCTACAGATTTGCTCTTCTCCAAAATGTGCTCTTTGATAACATCCAAATTCGACGCAAAGGTAGAACTCCCAAATTTCCCAGATTTGCTCCTCGAACTAGGCGTCCTTTTAGTCAAAACAACCTTCGAGCCACTAGCTGCTGTAACTTGAGCATCAACCAAATCGTCCGTTTTCAACTCCTTGTAATCCTTTACTAATGTTTGCTCAATGACACTCTTTGACTTTTCCACAACTTCTGATCTGTCCTTTACCAAACTTTTCGAACTGTCGCCAATTTCTGACGATGTCTCCTTTACTAAACTCTTCGACTTGTCCACAATTTCTGATCTTTCTCTAACCAAGCTCTTGGACTTGTCCACAATTTCTGAGCTGTCCTTGACCAAACTCTCCGAATTTTCCGGTTCTTTCTCAAAAACAATCATATCCTCGATCACATACTGTACAATTTGATTAAAAAAATTCGCAATGACATCATCCATCGTCTTAATTTCCGCAAATTGCGTGAATCCAGGCTCGCTAATCGTCTCATCGCTTACAACCGCTTTGGAGGGCTTAGCACCCCCCGAAAAGGACCTCGACAGTGACATTTCTGTCACTTCTAGGATTGATAATGAAGTAAGCGTTGCACCGAATTAATAACGCCTAGGAATCCACGTCGTATAAATACCACCGAATTTTGGCAAAGTGTCAAGGCGGCCGACTAATATTAGAATGGCTAGTCAAGATGAGATCGCTGGCCGCAGTTTTCCGAACGCGGTCTCTTCGGCAATGTGGCTCTGAGATAGGTCCTCCAGAGGGACACCAAAACAACCATGAATGTAAGTGTAGATTCCCCAAAAAAAATATTTTTGATTTTTTAAATTGTTATTGCGTTCATAAATAATTAAACAAAGGTCGGTCTAATTGGCATTTGTTCAGAGTTTCGGTAATCAGGAAGTGATTTCTCCCGGCGCTAATAAAATCTAAAAATACAAAAATGTCCCAACTTTGGTGTAAAAAAAAATGGGGACACGAAATGGGATTTCCGCGTTAATATAATTTTAATACGTAAATAAAATTACGTCCATGATATTTATAGAGCGACCTACGAGTTTTTTTTTTTTTTTTTTCAAAAAATATTTATTGTGATTATAATATAAAATACAATGATATGAAATAAATAAAACTAATGACGTCTTAAAACTATTACATTTCAGAGTAAAAACGATAACAAATGGAGGCCCATGGCCATTTCCAATCCATCGACTCGTCTCAGACTTGCGAAAAACATGCCTCAATGGGTTGTAAGTATTTTTTGTGATTGATGTGTTTAAAGCTCGATTATATAAAAGATTACTACAAGCTTAAAGAGTTTTAACTAAACAATTTTTGGGTTTTTTGGAAATTACGTAATTATCAGTTCTGAAAAAAATCGCAACTACCTAAAAAATGAATACATGTTCGTATAATTATGTATATACAAAAATAAGAGTAATTAAAAATACAGTGTATATAAAAATGAAAAGTTAAAATAAATACAACAGTTTTGTGCCTCAGAACACAAATATTGCAATTGTTATTTGATTGGTGTTTTTAGACAAATACATTCAGTTAAAAAAATAAAATGAGATTCTCGTTTAGCTCATTCCACATAAAATCATCACTACATGGATAAAGCCCCACTATCTTTAATTTTGATAAAACTCAATAAAGGCTTTAGTCTAGATGTAAAAAAAAAGACGTCTTGTCTTTATTTTTCCAGTGTATCACTGTAGGTTTACAGCAAAATATTCAAGAAATTTAATATTAAAATATTAAGAGCCGATTTCATAATCAACTTAAAAGCTCTTTTAATGTAATTGAAGTTTACACTGTAACTGTCATTATGACAATATGCATCAAAAAATCATCGACAGTTACAGTCTAAAGGTCGTTTAAATTAATGGAGCTTTTAAAGTTGATTATAAAATCGGTCCTAAATTTCCACTCTTTTATTTTTGTCTTTTAACTATAAAAAGTAGTTTCATTTAAAACAATTTTAGTTTATAAGTTGAGTCTTGGGTGTTTTGGACAAAATAAGGTGAAAAAATAAAAAAAACTTTAATCTGTAGGACGTTTCGTGGACTAAATTCATCCCACAGATTAAATTTTTTTTTATTTTTTCACCTTATTTCATCCAAAACACCCAGGACTCAACTTATAAACTAATTATATAATGGACAATAACAGCAATATTTAAAACAATATTTTTGTGCGTTGGTGACGCTCTGAAATTCGGATTTTTTACCGAAAATTATTTAATTATTCACTGTTAATATACAAAATTGCTAGGAAATTTAATTCTCTTGTTATCCAACGCACATATGTCGTTTTTGTAACACAAAAAAGTGTGTTGGCAATCCTGAGTATATTAATTTTCCTGAACAAATTAATTTGTAATGTTTTTAATATTACCAAGTGAAAATTTCAATCTTATTTGAACATAAAAAACACATTTGTAGATAGTTGAAATATTTTTGACGCAAGAAAAATCAAGTGAAGCAAATTTATTAACTGTAAAATTGCCAACAGACTCAACCATTTACAGAAATTCTGTATTTTAATAATGTAAGATAACTAAATATTTTTTTGTCCTCCTTGATATATGTTTTATTGGGATATTGTCCCAAATCTTTAAAACAGAATAAAATGCATAAAAATTTAGCAAATGCTTTTGCTTGATTAAAACAAGACCACAGTATTGAAATGAATTAGTATGGACAGCTAATAAAATCTGAAAACTTGTCAAAAAGCTAGCATCCCTTCAAGTTAAATGTGTAAGATGGAGCCACTAATGTTTGGATTTACTATAGGCAACTGATAATACACAATTTAAATCTAAAACCGATTTTATTAGTAAAATAATTTTAGTCTTTGTCTGACTTTTGTCTTTTAATTATTTATTTAACTTGTGTTTCATTAGTTGCCTATACTGTATATTGAATTTCTAGCACAAACGATAGTTATTTTCTAACAGAACTTCGTAAAGTGATTTTTGACATCAAAAATGATCGTAATAATTAATATTAAATCAACAAACCACATTTTTGGCTAAGCCCGCTTTGATTCCACGGCTTTTGGATCGCTCTTTACAAAATAATAATAATAATAATGTAGAAATTTAAATTTTGTATAATAAAATCCGCTAAACGATTTTTCTCTAATAGTTTAGGTCCTAGAGACGCTTAAAAATTATAGTTCAATAACCCGTGTCATATTGCAGTATATATCATTTGCTTTGTCTACTATTTAAGTAATGGAATGTTTATAACGAGGTTTATAAGTTAAAATTTATTGTTTAGTTTGTTCCCTTCTTTAATAAATAGTATATCACATTATTGATGTCTTCTGTCTCTAAGCTGTCTCCTAAAAAATGACCCAAAGCATATTTCCGTTATTTTTTGCTAGATTTTAAAAAATTAAGAATAAATTTAATGTTATGAAGTCTATATACTTTAAAACTGTTTTCTTTTGTTTTTTTTTTTTGACATGACTTATTATGATAAACAATCGTCAACTTTTATTTTTGAAATGGTCACCTACATATTTATATCTATATTATTTATTAGAGGTTTTTCTACATTCATCAATGTGTTATACAACACTAGGTTTATTGCAAATTTTATAAAAGAAAATTCTTTTCTGGCTATTAAATTAGATTTTTTAACACTAAATTTGTAAGTGTGCAATGCAAAACAATAACAATAAAAAACTGTACCTAAAAATTAGTTTTAGATGATTTTTTCACTCCAAAAAAAAATGTGACAACATACTGCACGTTATTGCATAAATTATTTTTTATATTTTCTCGCAAAAAATGTTTTTACATCAATTACACATCAATTAAATCAGAAAAAAAAAACAAATGTAATAAAATTAAATGCAGGTGTCCATTTAAAAAAACAAAAGTAAAAAAGCCATTTTATGAATAAAAGTCTTCAAATCATTGAAATATTTTTTTATCAGATAAATAAATAGGAAATTTTTAAATTGCGACGTTAAAAAAAATGTAAAATTTTAATTTAATTCCATGCGACTACAAAAAAAGACATAACTTACACATTAAAAAAGAAGTCACTCATTTGTAATTCGTACTGGTTTCTTTTTTGTAAAAAAACATTTATTGTAAAGAACAAGTTCTACTTTAAAAAAATCTAAAATTCAAGTAAAAAAATCGGAAATTTTCAGTCAAATTAAAATAAGTTGAAAATTACATTGTTTTTTGCTGACTGTAAACCAAAGTGAGACTCTGAGAGAATAAAATAATAACAAAACCTCTAAACTAAGATCCTTACCGAATTTAGCCAAAGTTAAAAATGGTAGAACTTTAAAAATTTGGTTTTATATGGAATAACCGTTGTGTATAAAATGTAAGGCTTAATTATCTTCTTCCGAATTCGACTCATCCTCTTCTTTAATCTTTTCACTTTCTTTATTGCTTGTAACATTTTGATTGTCCGATTTTTGTTCATTTTCTTTTTTCTCCTCCGGAAAATACCTACTTTTTCCAAAAACTTTATATTTATACCCCATATCGTCCCTCAAATGCAATTTTCTATGCAACTGCATATAACTTTGTGTCGAGAACTCCCGATTGCAAATATCACATTTAGCATTTTTCATACCCTTAATAAAATATTTCTTTTTGCTTTTTTGGTTATGTTTGCGTACTTTATGTCTCAGCAATCCCGAAGGACTATTGAATGGTCTATGGCAAATGTCGCAAACTAGTTCAGTCGGTTCAGTTTTGGTTTCTTGGTCAGTCTCTAGAGCAAGAGGATCAGACTCGTTTTTAAAATCGTTCAAAGTGAGAGAATCTGATTCAGATTTGTGGTACTTGATGCAAGCCTCGTATTCGACACGCAGCAGGAACTCATTGGAGCAGTACTCGCACTTGAAGGGGTACTTCCCCATGTGAAAATCTTTAATGTGGTGTCTGAGAGCTAACCGAGAGCTGAACTGTTTCTGACATGACTCGCAGGCGAAATCTGATGGGTACAATCGCGAGGAGAGGAAATGTTCGCCAGAGTTGCTGAAATCCATTTTCTCTTCTGGGGTTTGCTTAGGGAGGATAGGAACGAAATTGCCGTAAGTCTTAAGAGAGTCGGTTTGTTTGCCATTGGGAGTGGTTCCATTCGAGCAAGAGGCTATTTTCATTGCTGAAATCACGTCTTCCCAGTCATTTACGCCGTTTTCTGTGTCTTCTTCAGTGTCTGAATTGCCGTCATCCCCTAAACCGAAGTCAGTTGGATCAATTTCAACACTTAGTTCTTCGCTTTTCCCTTCGGTTATTATCTGATCGTCAGCTTTTGATGTTGAGACAGGAACGAATTTTTGAAACGTGTTATTTAGGTTGAGAAAAACGTTTTGGTTTGTGTCTTTGCTGTCTACTGTGATGGGACTGATGGGGCTTATTGTGGTTGTTGGTACGACGTTGAGAAAGACATTTTGAAAGGAACTTTGTGTCTGAGGGGTGACGACGATTTTTATGTATTTTTGATTCGGTAGCATCATGTAAGCGTTAGATTGGGTTGCATCGGTTTTATTGGCGTCGGTTTTAGCCGATGCTTTGGTTTTAACTGTATCTGCCTCTCCGTTTTTGCTGAGTAAAGCCACGTAACTTTGGAGCATTGTTGCTGCTTGAATGCATTGTTTTTTAAATGAGTACGCGTTATTTAAGCGCTTTATGCAAGGATGACATAATAAAGGTTTGAAGAGTTTCCATTCCTGAAAATAGACCGAATTAAATTTGTTTTCGGCTAAGGACGATTAAAAATAAACATACCACTTCAGATACACATTGGAGAAGTTTGCTCATTAAAGTTTCATTCGGTTCGTTTTCTATGTGTTCTAAATCGATAAGATTCTTATCGTATTTGAGGCAAACACGGCAAAAATGCGGTAAAGTGTACATCGTCATGTAAAACTAAACATAAATTTCAATAAAAAGCTCAATAAAGTTCAAATAGGATGTCAAAGCTTCAATAACTTCGGCGCCATGTTGTGTAAAAACAAACTAGGGATTTCAGAAGCACCAACATTGAAACCTAAAATCTCCACAAAGAATTTGAATTTGAAAAATTTTAGATTTTATTTGTAAATTAATGCTCAGATTTGTCAGGTTTGACAATTTTTCTCAGTTTAAAAATTCATACACAGTATAAAAAAAAAATTTCAAGTTTTTTTTTTTTCAAAATCGAGGAATCTTTTTGTAAACTTTAAAACAGTTGAGGTGGCGCCATCTATCAATAAGGAGCGACACAAGTTTAAATAAAAACACGGCCTCCTAGATTGTAACCCGGTTATAACGTTATAACGAGGGTACGTAGCCAAAACCTACTTAATAAGTCCGTTATAAACGATATACATTACAGAAAAACATAATAATGAGAGATACAAAAAATATTACACATTCTGATGTAAAAAAAATTTCTTGTTATTTTGATTTTTATTTTTGTTATTTTATAGACTTTATTTTTTTATTTTAATTCAAAATAAATTTCAAATATTTTATGGCTTTTGAAAAATTTTCGTATCTACTCTAATTTTCAAGTAAAATAATACTCTGTCTCAAATTATAGTAAACATTTCTTTAAAATCTTTCAATTATTGATGACAAAAATTATTTAAAATTAGTGTGCTTTAGAATAAAAATAAAATTGCCAATAAGATAACACAAAAAAGTTATTCATAAAAATGTGAAAATTTGATAATATGATCTGTTTTTACTAGGGAGAAACCTGTAGGCGTTGGAAATTTGAGATAATGTATTTTAGGGTGGGCCAAAAAAATCGAATATTTTTTTTAACTTCCGCCACTGAAAAATTGGTTCCTAGACACCTTTAAAAATGCTTTTGAAAGATAAGCTCTTAATTTTAATAGAAAGGATCCCCTCATTTCAGTTTTCTATTTTTTCTTTAGTTCTATTTGGCAAAATTTATATCTCGTCACTACTTGAGCGTACAGAAAAATTTTATTTACATTTTTTGTATAAAATTACACGCTCTAAAAACGCTATCTTTCAATTTTTTTATAACTATTAGCGTTTAGAAGATATCAGACGTCAAAGTTTAAAAAATTTAACAAAAATTTGTTTTTTATTTCTAAATTTTATAACTCGTAGATAAACAAATATTAGAAAATGCGCAACATATAGTTTTGTAGAAAATTAAACGTTCTACAAAAAACGTCTTTTGTGGTTAATCGATTACTCCAATCGTTTAAAAAAAAATGATGATGTAGTCTCAAATTTGAGTTTTTGAAATGCAAATGTCTTCTAAGTGGTTAAAGTAATCGATTAACCAGAAACCTTTTTTGTGGAACGTTTAATTTCCTATAAAATTATGTATTTTGCTTTTTCTAATATTTATTTATGTACGAGTTATAAAATTTAGAAGTAAAAAAGAAATTTTTGCGAATTCTTCAAATTTTGACCTCTGATATCTTCTAAACGCTAATAGCTATAAAAAAAATGTAAAATACGTTTTTTAGAGCGTTCAATTTTCTAAAAAAAATTTTTTCATACGATCAAGTAGTGACGAGATATGGATTTTGCCATATGGAACTGAAAAAAAAAAATAGAAAACTGCGATGAGGGAGTCCTTCCTATAAAATTAAGAGCTCACTTTTAAAAAGCATTTTTTAAAGATGCCTAGGTACCAATTTTTCAGAGTCAGAAGTTAAAAAAAAATATTCGATTTTTTTGACCCACCCTAATGTAGCTGTCATTCTAAAAATAAACCAGTCATAAATGAGTATTTTAAATCTCCAACACTTATTGGTCTTTCTCTGGTAAAAAACAGATTTTTGTTTAGTACTTTGATATAGCAAATAAATATATAATAATATCAGAATAATATGTAGGTAGTACATCTGTACTAAAATCTCATTAAAATCTATAAACTTCTTATTAATAGTTGCGTATAATTAGCAGCTAAAACTGCAAAATTGTCTTGGAGGTCGCTTATTAAATTTTTCATTTCAAAATTAGAAGATTGGCGGAGCCAACATGAACGACCATAGAGATAAAAATATTAATATTTCATACAATATTGTACAAAATAATATGAAACTGTACACTTAAGTTTTGTGTACCTAAACCACTGATAACGATGTGCTAATAATAAATGTAAAAATCAAAATGGCGAACCCAATATGATCTACTCTAAAAAGACTAATAAATATTTCAGATTATATTCAACAAAATATTATAGAAATATCTATTTTGGTGTTTTTCAGATCACTGATAATGATGTTCTTATAACAAATAAAAAAATATTAAAACGGCGAATCTAACATAACCGATTATAAAAATAAAAATGTTAAAAACTAAACAAATCATAAATCAAAACAAATAATATTAGTATGTATGTATTCTCGTATGTATTTTTATCTCCCATGTTTTGAAAATTAAATACCAAGTCGAGTAATAATGGCAGTAAGTGATTTGCTATATGTATAGTCAGCAAAAGCTTGGTAATCGAATTTTCGGCACTCTGAGAGATGTTTCACATATTAACAGATTTAGAACTGTTATTTGTACTGATTACAACAAGATTATCGTCAGGATTAAAAA
Source organism: Tribolium confusum (assembly GCA_029207805.1). Classification (NCBI taxonomy): domain Eukaryota; kingdom Metazoa; phylum Arthropoda; class Insecta; order Coleoptera; family Tenebrionidae; genus Tribolium; species Tribolium confusum. Next base: position 9,873,053 of record JALGAY010000004.1, read on the forward strand.
TGAACTAAAAATCTGAATTTCTCTTTTTTTTTGAGTCTGAACAGGTTTTTATATTGTCCTCTCTTAGAAATTACGTCAAACTCTATTTCGTTGCCTCCTCTATGCCTTTACTTCTTAGAGCTGTGCTGACTGACACACCTCTGAACTTTTTGGTTCAGCCCCTTAAGCTTACAAATAGGTTTTTTGTTTCTACTTCTACAGAATAACTACAGCTTTTCTTTTTCTAGAATTTTGGAACAAAATTGCACTTTCGACTCGAGGTCAAATATTTTTACGATCCTTTGTTTACCCATTTTTTAAGAAAATCAGTTAAAATTTTATGATGATTTAAACTCTAATTTATGAGAAATAATATCAAAAATTTTATTTATATTTAATGTTCTAAAACAAAGCAATCTCATAAATTAGCGCTATTAACTGTTGCGTAATTTATTGCCAGGATTTTGAATTGTTTACAAAATTTAGAAAAATTGCTTAATGGGCTAATTTCAATTTGAGATAATACCACTAGTATCTTCGTTTCCAGAAAAAATTAATAATATCCGTTATTGCTACAGAAACGTACATATTTAAATTTGCGATAATACCGATTGTATCTCAACTTGAAATTAGCCTATAAGTAAGGCTATAAAATAGACTTATTTTGTTCCATCACATAATTATTTTTATTTAAAAAACTGAATTTGTTTTTTAAATTTGGGTAATTTAAAGATCCACATTTACGTTTTTTTAGTACAAATCTGGATCAGGAGCACCTCCTCCCCCGATTCCAGTTGAGGAGCGGCCGCGACAGTCATTTTCGAAAAACCAAGAACCAGACTATGAAGTCATCGAATTCGGACAACAATACTCAAACGCGCCCCCATTACCCATCAAAACCGGTAAACTCGCCCTAAACTCGTAATTTCACCCCTAGTTAAACCAAAATTTTAAGAGGTCAAAAGATCCGATGGAAGGCACTGCCAACTTTGCGGCACCTCCAACCCCTCGATCAAGTGTGACCATTGCAACCAAATCTTCTGTATTTCATGCGACGACATGTACCATCGTCACCCCAAACGGCAGTCCCATTTGCGACGCGTGAGTACTAAAACTAACCAGGAACAAACGACGCCATTTGTGGTATGTTCCAGACCATGGAAACAGCAATCCGTCCGCCACTACCCCCTAAAGGAGAAATGCAATCTGCCCCCGTGCCGCCCCCACGGCGTCACCGGCGCGCCGGGTCTATCGGACCGTCCCCATGTCCCAGCCCTACCCCAATGAGACACAACCAGGTAGGGCACTGTTGTCCCAGCTAACTTTTTATACGATATTTATTACCGAATCGAAGCCTTATATTGTGTACGAGCTCTCGCTTTTACCTCCTGTTCCCTCTAATAACCTCAGCTTAAACTGAGCTTAAGGTAATGAAGAACAAGAAGCGAAACGCGATAATCGAGACGTGTTTCTAGGGCGTACCTACTCTCCCCCGGAAAGACAGCTCTTTCTCTTTCAAAGAAAAAATGAATAGTTTGAAACGGATGGTGGGCGCTAGGCCGCTACCCCCGACCCCATCTTCACCTTGTGAGTAATAAAACAGTAAAAAAAATGCGTCAAAAGTTTGTTAACAAAGAGAAAACAGTAAGCTTTGGAAATTTGAAATACTCATCTGCAGTGTTGTTCAGTAATTTAACTACAACAGTCGAAATTCTCAGTATTTTTTTAAATGTATTGTTATTGATATTGTCCTTTTTTTTCTTCTACTAGTTACAGTTCCCCTTAGTCCTTATTCTTTTTAAATCGCCGTATTTTATCTTGGTGTAACATCTTTTATTATTCCTACAAAACCTTCAAGCTTTCATAAATTCTTCTTTTCCTTCTTTCCTTTAGTTAATACTTTTATTAAATCTCATAAAAGGTACAAGATAAAAAGCAGTTGATATTAATGACAGTCCATTTTTTAACTACTTATTCAATCATTTTCAATCAAATTCTTGTCAGGTTCGCTGATATCTATCTATATAATGTCTCTGCTTTGTTTGATTTTCAAACAATAATAGACCTCAAGCTTCGCATTCGGTCCGATAACTCTCACTAAGGCAGTTAAATTTCTAAAAAGAAAATAAACATTTCAAATTTCTAACGTTACTGGTTTCTCTTTGGCAAAAAAACAGTCCATAGTTCGCTTGTTTCAGCGAGTTCTTACAACCGGGGGTTTGAGGTACCCAGCCCCAGTCCCTCACTCCAACAGAGGTACCGTCAGCACCAGCTTGCAATGCGGGGTACCACCCCAAATTTATCAAGCACTGGTTCGGATTTCGACAAGCCCCCGAGTCGCGACAGCGGCTACCCAGACTGGGAAACGGAACAATGGAACCGTTTCCGGTCTGGAAGCATTTCTGGTTCAGAAAGTGGTTCCCGGATGAGAAAATTAAGCAACACTTCGTGTCCTCCAAGAAGTCTTCCACACAGTGCATCAGTTTTTGATTTAAACAACACTATGCCGCACCACCATCACCACCATGGATTTATTCCCATGCAACAAGTAGAACCATTGAAATGTTATCACTGGATTTGACGGTAATGTTTCCAGGCGCAGTCCATGGCACAATTGAACTGTCCAGGGTGTTACCAAGGAGGCTGGATGGAATGCGGGATGTGTGATCAAAGAACCGGAAGTAATTTGAGTTTAAATATGGCACCAGGACCGTATCCAGTCAATCCTATGTGGATGGGTACTTGGCATGGACCACCACCAAGTGCAATGTATCCGTATCCAGTGCCAATGGGACACATGCACCATCATTCACGACCACCATCACCCACACATAGTATCAAGTCAAGGAAGTCGTCTCTGAGTAAGAAGAGTAGAAGAAAGTACCGCGAAAGTGAAGATTCTGATGATCTAGAAGATCGTAGATCAATTTTTAGTGAAAGAGAACGAAAGTCAATCAGTTCGAGATTTACAGAAAGACCAAGACCGACACGTGACACTGCTTCAATGCCCAGAGAAGTCTTGAGAAAAAATCCTGATAGGATTTCGCGAAGTAGGCGAGGATCATCAAGTGAGAGTGATGACGAACAGTCAGAAAGTCAAAAAGAGAGTGAAGTACTTGATGAAGTTGAAGAAGTTAAAGCACTACCGGAAGTACCGACCTCAAATTGGGAGTGTGCCCATTGCACTTACGTGAACGAAGCAGGAACAAAAGTCTGTTTGATTTGCTGTAAAACAGCAACAATAAACGTGAAACTAGTCGAAAATGAAGAAAAAAAAGGGAAAGAACCGAAACTGCAAACAACAAGATCAAGTGATGACTGTAGTAAAGATTACAGCGAAACTGAATCACTATTAAACAAACTCGGCAAATTAAAAACACAAGAAGAGAAGAAAGGTAGGAGTAGAAAAATATCATTTTGGCCGGGCACAAAATTCTCAACTCTGACAAATAAACAAAACTAGACACTTGTGCCGTCCTAGCTTAGTTGTGTGTTATTAATCCCCAAAAAATGTTTGTCCTCGTGAATTAACACTTTTCCTGTTGTTACAGGAAAAGATGCAAGTGAAGCGGTGTCATTGGAAAGTGTTAGTGCGGTTAAAGCGGTCGGTACTTCCCCCGAAACTGAGATTAGTGTTAACAAAGTGACAACAGGAACATCACCGCCACCACAAAATATGTCGACTCAAGTAGGTCACTATACTCAGGTCAGTGTAAGATTGTGAAAAAGTTGTAACAGATGCGCTATATGCTTTTTCTCTTACTTCTACTCACAGAATTTAAAAAATGGGCAAGGCGAAAATTATTATTTTTTTCTACTTGAATCATGCACCAATCAATTAATAAATATTTTTCAAAAGTATTGAATGTTAATAAAGCATTGCTTTAAGCTCTTTTTCGTCGACAAGATGACGCCTTTGTCTCCTTGAGCTGCGTTGATTTGTTCGCGGTTTTAGCTCTCTTTGTCGTCTCCTTAGTTGCAATGAAGTATTGCTAACTTTAATTAATATCTATACTAGGGTGGGCCAAAAAAATCGAATATTTTTTTAACTTCCGACACTGAAAAATAGGAAGGACCAACTCATCTCAGTTTTATATTTTTTTTTTGGTTCTATTTGGCAAAATCCATATCTCGTCAGTACTTAATCGTAGGAAAAAATTTTATTTACATTATTTGTAGAAAATTAAACGCCTTAAAAAGGGTATTTTACAATTTTTTTTATAGCTGTTAGCATTTACAAGATTTCAGTGATCAATTTTGAAGAATTTAACAAAATTTTTTTTTACTTCTAAATTTTATAACTCGTATAAATAAATATTAGAAAAAGCAAAATACATAATTTTATAGGAAATTAAACGCTCTACAAAAAGGTCTCTTGTGGTTATTCAATCACTCTAACCACTTAGAAGATATTCGCATTTTAAAAACCAAAATTTGAGACCATATCCTCAATTTTTTTTAAATGGTTGGGGTAATCGATTATCCACAAAAGACTTTTTGTAGAGCGTTTAATTTTCTACAAAGTTATATGTTGCGCATTTTATAATATTTATTTATCTACGACTTATAAAATTTAGAAGTAAAAATTTTTTTTTGTTAAATTCTTCAAAATTTGACCTCTGATATTTTCTAAACGCTAGTAGCTATAAAAAAATTGTAAGATATCTTTTTTAGAGCGTTCAATTTTCTACAAAAAATGGAAATAAATTTTTTTCTTACAATCAAATACTGACGAAATATGGGTTTTACCAAATAGAACTAAAAAAATAGAAAACTGAGATGAAAAAGTCCTTCTTATTAAAATTAAGAGCTTATTTTTAAAAAGCATTTTTAAAAGTGGCTACGAACCAATTTTTCAGTGTCGGAAGTTAAAAAAATATATTCGTTTTTTTGCCCACCCTAATCTATACCTATGAACTGCGATTGATGTTTCCTTTGGCCTAATTTTTGCAAACACCCCTGAAGATTGAACTCACCCTCATAAATCTTACAATTCAATGTGTGTTTGTTACTTTGAGAGAATCATTTGCAAATTTTTATAGCGGTCACACGCTTCGTTCAAATCAAATTTATTCGAAAAACTGTAATTTTGCACCGACAATTTTTTTGTATAAATAAGTTATTGAATTAATTGACGATTTTTTTTAAGATTCTGCGTCAAATAATAGAACCATTTTATTCCCCCAAATAAATTAAATAGCAATTTAGTAAAACAATTTTTTTCACAATTCTTTTTTTGCGTTTTGAGAAGTGTTTCAAAGATGCGGATAAAACTTGATTTACCAGTTCTGTTAAAAAATATATCAATAATTAATAAAAATAAAGAGATAAAATAAAGAATTGATTAGACCTTCATCAACCGAAAATATTTTCTTGCAGCTATCTATCTCTTGCCAAATTTTTGACAAAGAGTTAAATAATTTTTTCCACTCATTGCACGGTCTGAAAAACCCGTATATAGCGTGTCTTAAGAACAGCTTCACAAGCTTACAAAGATCCCAGAATAAATGTGAAAATTCCCCTCAAATGAATGCATTTTTTCAGACGTATGAAGATGTTCCCCAAATCGGGGATGTCCCAAAATCGCCACGAGGACGGCCAAACAGTCGCCGAAGAGACCTAAAACGATCAAATTCCCTACACATGGGAAGGCGTGGATCTGAATGGTCACTTCATAGATCATCAAGTCGACATTCATTCACCACCGATTCACAGGTTTTTCGTGAAAAACTTGAATTGAGGTGTGACATAACAGTGTTTTATTTAGAGCTTACCGGGGAGTCGAGAACCAAGTCCTGGAGGGTATGACTACGGCGAAGATAATCTGGATCGGCTTGTTCCACGCAAACCCTCAATGGGCCGGTCATATTACAGCATTATGGATCTACGAAAACCGGAACTTTACCGGAACGAACCGCCATTTTACAGGGTGCTTAGCAATATAAGGCTTTGATTTGCAAAAAATTTCGGCATTAGTTTTCCCCAGACTAAAATCTTTTTTCCACAGAATCGCGCCGACTCCTTCGACAGTTTCAAATCGCAAGGAATGGAGCTGGTGAAGCTTCTCCGAGAAGCCGAACAGTACAAATACACCGCTGATGAAGTCCAAGCAGCCTTGTGCCACTGCAAAGACATGAATCCGATCGATTGGTTGCGCCAAAACTGGGACGCGACCATTGCGAGCGTCCAGACTTTGGCAACCCAAATGGGCCGAGAAGGGCCCATGAATATTGTCGGAACCGTGTCTGAAGAAGAGGCCAGGGCAGCTTTGAGACTACATAAGGGCAATCTCTGGCCGGCGGTTACAGAATGCGTTGAGCAAAGGCAGAGAAAGTACGCGGAATTGGCTTCGAAGGGAGATTTCAGTCGGGAGGATATCCTTACAGTACTCACAGCACATCACGGAGACTTGGAAGCGGCTTTTAATGAGTTGAGTAAGACTCAACTAAAGCCGTTTCTAATGAGGATTTGGGGACCTCCAGTAGGGACGGAAAATGAAGCTGGTAATCAGGGGGCGGCTCTCGAGAAAATTGGGGGTGAAGGTAAGTCGCAACATTGGGTGGGTCATATGCATAAAAATAAGTATATACTTACTTCCTTCTACCAGAATCCAAACTTTAAGCGTCTCTAAAGCTTAAACCATTAGAGATAAATACATATATCGTCTCTCAAAATGTAATTTTCTACAATTTTTTCTTTCTGTGATTTTTTTATAGCTTTGACCGTTCTCACAGCGTTTTTCAATAAATGGGTTTCACTATTTTTTGTGTTAATTCTTTCTAATACTTCTTTCTATTCTATCATGTCTTTGAAATGGTTTTGAAACCACCCCTAAACTTTATAAATCTTAAATCTTACAATATTTTGTGTGTTTGTTACTTCGGAGAATCAATTTACAATTTTGAGCCCGGTCAGACGTTTTGTTTAAATCTAATTGATTTAAAGAACTGTATTTATGCCCAAATATCCAAAAACTATTTTCAATTTAATAAACTAAGGACAACCTCATAAATCAAAGTGATTAAATGCTGAGTAATACTTTGACAGGATTTTAAATATCTTGTAAAATTTTAAAAACTGTTCAAAAGGCTTTAAAAATTTGTCCCATGACTCCATGTTAAAAAACAAAAGCTTGAGTAAAATGTAAATGTAACTTATTTTTAGACATATGACCCACTGAGTTATTTCTGTTTTAATTGTGGTTTCATTTAGGGAGTGAGTTGAGTGATAAGGAACTAACAAAAGCGGTAAGTGATAGTGACGAAAAAAAAACTCCAATTGAAACCTTACAAAATATCGAGTCGCAAGTTTTAAAAAACTTGCACGAGATTTCTAGTCTTAGTGACTCACTAGAAAAAGAACCTCCCCCTAATAAATCTAATAAAGTTTACGTTGAAAAAAGTAGTACAGTTATTCAAGTGTTTGACCGCGATTATGACATCCCTGAAGCTGAAAGAGACGAAAAAAGATCCGAGTCGGATAGTGAAACTGAAAGTAGTGATGAGGGTAACAAAGTGGAGGAATTTGTTGATGCTGTTAGTGATATTCCTGAACCTCCACGTCTGAAACGTAAAAGTGTGAGTACCTTGAATATCACTCTGGGACCAGGAACAAGTACGGTCGCTAAAATGGCTGAAAATGCACCGGAAACAACAGATTTAGTGCTTGAAAGTACCGCCAAAATTCAGCTACAAAATGTACCAAAAAACGACCAGATGGAGGCCTCGAGTAGAAATCCAACCGGGGCCTCCATAGAAAAATTATTTGATGATATGCAGAGACATGTAGGCGATGTAGAAAATCAAGATTCTGTGAGGCAAGACACTGATAAAGTAAATGATGATAAGATCGTAGGACAAGGTCAAAGTGAAACAAGTACAAATCAGAAAGAAACAAAAAACGATCAAATTGAAAAGAGCCCAGACATTGTTTCAGAAGTTACAAAGAATGATTCAAAAGAAGCTTCTGAGAATCACAGTCAGAAGAAAATAAAAGACAATCAAATTGAAGGTTCTGTAACCATAAGTAGTTTAGAAGATGTTTCAAAAATTCAGAAAGAAATAAAAAATAATTCGGCAAAAGTTTATGAAAAACCAAATCAAAAAGAAGCAAAAGATGACCGAATTGAAAGCTCTGTAACAAAAGATGATAGTCTAAAAGCAGTTTCAGAAGTTCAGAAAAACGATTCGAAAAATATTTCTGAAAAGCCAAGTCAAAAAGAAACAAAAGACGATCGAAATGAAAGCTCTGTAACACAAAATAATCTAGAAGATGTTTCAGAAGTTCAGAAAGAACTGAAAAATGTTTCTAAACAGATCTCTAACAAACCATATGAAACAAAAAATCATCTAAATCAGATTAATAATGAGCCTAACTCTAAAATTCAGACAAAAACAAAAAACGATTTAAATCAGATTTCTGAAAATCACAGCAAAACTCAAGCAAATCGTAAAGAAACAAAAAGCGATCTAAGTGGAGATTCTGAAAGTCGCACTGAAACAAATGACAAACCAATTGAGGCAAAAGTCGACCAAAATTGGAGTCACAAAAATCATAACGAAACGAAAGAAAATCATGAAAAAACGAAAAACTTAAAGCAACCAAATGATAGTGTAAAAGATGAACCAAAAAATATTTCTGAACATAAAATTCCAGTAGATGAATCTTCAAAAAATCAAAAGTCGGCTTCAAAACCTGATAAAGAAACAACATCTGAAGAACCTTCGACTAGCAATGCACCAGTTTTCAACGAAATAAAAAAAGAAACTGAAGAAAACTCTGCGATTTTAGAATCAAAGCCGCCTTTGACAAAAAAGCAAAAAAAGTCTATGAAACGGTCAAAACGTCGTGCTCAAAAAAGAACATCCCGTAGAGGCTCCACTACAAGCACCACTGAATCAAGTAGTTGTGAAAAACCGTCGACTGAGACTGATAGTGACTTGCCTCAACCACTAGTAAAAGATCACGATTCAAAAATTTCTGAAAGTGATCAACCAGCATCAACCTCCACTAAATCACAGCCAAAAATTTCAACAACGATTCAAATCCCCCAAAATAAACAATCACTAATTCCAGTTCCGCCGAAACGTCCCTCTAGAATCCCAATCTCGCGTCAGAGATCCATCACGAAAGTTGAACCGAAATCTCCAGATGGACCTAGTAAAATTCCGGTCAAAACCGGTAGCCAAATTCCGGTTAAGAAACAAAATGAGGAATCAGAGAAACGGCCGGTGATTCAGAAACGAAAATCTGATGAAATTGCACAAGAAATGACACATAGTGTTCAAACGGTTAAAGAGATGAATCGGCAGTTAAATAAAGGAAGTTTAGGGTCGTTTAGGAATAATTCAGTTGAGTCAACGACGAGTTCAAAGCAGCTGTCGTATACTAAATCACTTGATAATGATAGCGATTCTTCTGTTTCTGATAGTAATGTTGAAGAGTTGCTTGATCCGAGTACTGATGAAGAGAGTTATGAGGATTTTGAAGAGTATGGTGAGATTGAGGAGTCGGATACAGAGGATTATAACGAGTTTGAGAAGAAAAAAACTAAAATTGCTAATGAATTAAATATTAATTTAACGCAAATTAGTGCAAGGGTTGAGGAGTTAACTACCAATTTGAAAAATAAGAATGAGTATTTTGAGGAGACTTGTGAGGAATCAGAAGAGTATGTTTCTGAAGATGATGAAGAAGAAGAAAGTGAAGAAGAAGATGAAGAGGAGGAGGAAGAAAGTGATAGTAATAAATTTGATGTTGAAGTAAAACAACCTACTGAAATTGAAATGATGGAGGTAAGGAACAAATGGTTAGCCTCAAGACAGATGTTTTTGTGAGAGTCGTGTGTTTATCAAAAGACAAGTCGATTCCCTATTTCATCAATAACCGTCATCGTCATCGTCAACAACCTAACTTAGCAACAATCTAAGTCATCAACGGCTCAAATCTTAAACTTTATACGTTTTTTAAAAACAAGTTTTTTCGAACGCATTTAAAGAGACACTAAATAAAATTTGAAAATATTCATTTAAACGGATTGTTGAAGAGATGGATCGTTAGAGTAAGTTGGGTCAGTAATGAGTCCGGTTATTGATAAAGTTAGTTAATTTTGAGTCGGATTATTCATGAGTTTAGGCTGTTGAAAATTTGGGTCGTTCACAATTTGGATATTGACGAAATGGAAGTTGATGATATAGCAGTTGACGAAGTTAGAACAACTCATATTTGAGTATTTTTATTATTACAAAATTCGTTCTTAGAGGCAGGCGAGACGTTTCCTGGCGGAGGGTCAAGTGGAGACTTATCAACAAGCCGAATTAGCCGTCAGTCTTATGACGCTGAAATTTTCCATTGAAGAATCTCTTGAAGCCGTCAAAGACTGCCGCACTTTAGACGCTGCCATCGCCTACTTGCAACAAGACTGCGAATTGTGTGCTGGCAAATATCCCATGAATCAGGTGTGATTACCTTCGTTTCCGACGTCCCTGAAAATTCTAATCGCGTCTTTCAGATTGTATCAATGCTGAAATGTACTCATCGCTGCTGTCAAGAATGCGCTAAAAATTACTTCACAGTCCAAGTAACTGACAGGACAATAATGGATTGCACGTGTCCTTTTTGTAAACAACCTGAGTTAACAAGCACCGAAATATCCGAAGATGAAGTCTCGGATTATTTTGCCAATTTAGATATTTTGCTTAAAGGAATTTTAGATATGACGGTACACGAGCTTTTCCAAAGGAAATTACGTGACCGGACTTTGATGCAAGACCCCAATTTCAAGTGGTGCGTCAAGGTAAATAAACAAATTAATAAAAAATAATCAAATAATTGACTCGAAATTAGTGTTCGTCGGGATTTATCGCAAATCCAAGGCAGAGGCGGCTCGTTTGCCCGGATTGCAAATCAGTGACGTGTGCCAATTGCCGAAGACCGGTAAGTACGTGCGTCATACAATGTTTTTTCTTTTAGAAATGATCCAAAAAGACGCACTTTTACAAAGTATTTCGTAAATAAGAGTCACAGATTGATGAAAATGTTATTCTAAATTGTATTAATTTAAAAAATGGCAAAATTTATCAAGGAAATTGTTTCAGTTCGTCGAATTAATTAGGTTTGAATAAAACGTGTAACTGACATAAAAATTCTAAAACGATTCTTCGAAGTAACAAGAAGGGCTCGGCGATACCTGTTTTTAGGTATCGGGTATCGATACCTGCAAAGTACCGATACTTGCCAAAGTATCGTAAGTATCGAGGTATCGGAGGTATCGCGGTATCGATGTATCAGGCAGTATCGAGATATCGGAGGTATCGCAGTATCGAGGTATCGGAAGTATCCAGGTATTCAAATAGCTTGCGAATTCGTTTGTTTTCATCAAAATAGCTTGTATTTCCAACATCAAAAGTACTCTGAATAGAATATTCATTTATAGCCACCCTTTATCAAAGTATCGCAGGTATCAAAGTATCGGAGATATCGGAAGTATCGGAGGTATCGGGATATCGAGGTATCGGAAGTATCGGGGTATCGAGGTATCGGAGGTATCGATACTTCGATACCTGATCGCAGTCGCTATCGGTGTACGATACCTGAGCAGGTATCGATATCTTCTGTAAGTATCGATACTTTTCCCAGCCCTAGTAACAAGCACACAAAGAATCGTAAAATTTATAAAAACCAAAGTTTAGACGGGCAATCCTGAGTTAGTAATAAAATGTTTAAACATAAAAACAATATTTGCATGGATTTAAACAATTTTCTGACACAGAAAAAGTCAATAAATCGTACACCGGGAATAAACATATTTACGGAATACTCATGCAAACCGTCTTTTGGGTATAGGTACATATAAAATTCGTCACGCTTGCACCTAACTAAACTCAATGAGCGCACTCTATTTTTTATAATACCTTTTCCTAGTGGGAAAAGCAACACGAAGGCATTTCTTGTGAAAAATTCGCCGAGTGGAAAGACGCCAATGATCCTGAAAACCAAGCCTCAGCAGTAGCTAAACATTTAGCTGAGAACGGAATCGATTGTCCCAAATGCAAATTCAGATATTCCTTGGCCCGTGGTGGCTGTATGCATTTCACTTGCACTCAGTGCAAACACGAATTTTGTTACGGTTGTGGCAAACCATTTATGATGGGGGCGAAATGTGGGGTGAGCCAGTATTGTGGCAAATTAGGTTTACATGCCCACCATCCTCGCAACTGTTTATTTTATTTGCGAGATAAGGAACCAACAGAATTACAAAAATTGCTTCGGGAACATAAAGTGCCTTTTGATACAAATATCCCGGCTGATAAAGAAGAAAACGCCGCGGCTGCTGCTAAATGCTTTGTTCCGCTTCAACGGGAAACCCCGAATGGTCTTGTGGATACAGTCTGCAATAACGAGGTGACCCCCGGTCAGGCTGGTCTTTGCAGGTAACTACAAAACCGATTTATTTATTTATTTTTTTTTGACTCGTGCGTATTTCTCCTGAACTGTCCTACTTTAGGATGCATTATTTAGAATACTTGTGTAACTTAATAAGACGTCACAAAATCGATACGATCGACTTGATGACGGCTGATGATCTCGAAACGGTGGTCAGACGTGCCGCCAAACGACTACCGCCGAACGCTTACGGAACGCCACGAGACATGTACCGACATCGTCTCTACCAGGTACTTCCCCCAGATTGGTTTCTAATGATGTTTTTGTGTGTGTAGGCTGCATTACATCGAGTATTTAGTTGGGCTCATTGGCAGACACAAGTTGGACCCAATCACAATCCTGGATCTGGTTGAAGTCAGTCAGGAATTGAAGAGACGAGGCAAAGAATTGCCGGAAAGAACGGCTACGTGTAACGACCAGGAATACAGAAATTTGTGTGTCAAGGTAGGGAGGCTTGACTGCGTAACTCGTAGTAGAGGGCTTCTGGCTGAGATAGTCTGTCAATGTGCCCAACCGGTGTGAATTAGGAACCTCACTAATCTACCAGACCTTTGCTCATGCCGACAAGTAGGGATCACGATCATCCACTGTTGTTATAGAGAACAATACAGAAGCGACAAAAACTACGATTATTTATTTAACAACGAACTATTTACGCGAACAACAACAACTCTGAATAATAACTCAATATAACAACATTAATTATCGCTACTTCCTTCAGATACTTGACTCGACTATCGCTTACAATTCAGCTCTGAATACAACTATTCGGTCATCGCCCTCTCCTCTCTGAATATACAACCGTATATTTTCGGGTGATCGAGATCGATGCGTCAGGCTACCAGGAATTCAGTCAATGGAGTGATGTCATAATTACACTAACGCTAAATTCTCCAAAATAATTGGTTACAGTATTTTTCGTGACACTCATAGCAAATTAATATAACTTTCACATTCACAAAATAATAATGTCGTTAATGCTAAGTCAACCCTCCTATAACGCAGTGAGTGCGTACCGCGTTATATGGAAACCGCGCTATAAGAAACTCGGATGTAATCGTACAAACCAGGCTAATTCGTAGCGTGTTCTATGGAAACCATCTACCGCGTTATAAGAAACATTGAATTAGTACAAATCACATCATTCGTACCGCGCTATATGGAGACTAATAAAACAAAAGACAATATAAATTATTTTTATTGAATCGAAGATTTCATATAAGGATTGATAAAAAAAATGAAACAAAAATTAAACTAAAAAACTGTTTTCTAACAAAAACAAGAAAGACTTTTGTAAAATTATTTATTTTTGACTCATCTTTGCTGTCAGATATGAGTCGCCTAACTCGTCTTCTTTTAATGGACAAAATGTCTTTCTCACTTGGTTCTTCTTCACATTGGTTTTTGATTGTAGCTTTTTTTTCGAACTCCACTAAAACCTCTCTATAGGGAGCTAAGCAATTTCTTAACTCTCTTTTAAACTTTGCGCTGCGCACCGTTGAACGATCAACTTGGATGAAATGAAGTTCTAATTCTTTAATGAAATTTATTAAATTTAAATAAAAATTACTGTAAATTCGTATTATACTTTGACAAGTCAAATATTTAAATCGTACTAGAGTAGATACCGCGTCGTGTTTCTATTGGCAAACTGTTAAAACTTTGCGCTATGTATCCACTCAGTTGTTGTATTTTCGTTCAAGGTCCCTGAAAATTGAACCATAAACATCAAAGATACCGACAAAACAAGTCATGGTATAAAACTTACATTTTAACCTCTTACAATATTTTACTAGAGTCATTCATAAGCTGTGCGGAAGGAACTTAATAGGATTTTGTTGAACGGAAACCGCGCTGTAAGAGTACCGCGTTATGGGAGGGTTTACTGTATTGTTTAATAATAAACTCAAATAAAACTATTGGCCACAGCCGCCAAGATTATCACGAATGGCCTTATGACTAATAAACACATGAGCTAATTTCAAATTGAGATAATATCGATAGTGGTTATTTTAATTTCTATAGAAAATTAATAAAATTCGAGGTTGTGATTGGTTGTTGCTACGGAAACGTATTAAAATTTGCGATACTGCCGGTAATATCCCAACTGCAAATTAGGCCATTTGTGCAAACTTTCAAAATAGAGTACCGATTAAAAAAAAGTACCGTACAAAAGTCAATGACGATATTTTTGCCGCTAGAGGGCTTTTCCAATGAAAACAACACGACATTGCTTTTTTTCAGTTTCCAACAAGGTTTTTGGTTCTAATTTCTTTGTAGACGCCTTTTGAAAGCAAACTGGCGTTGTGCGTAAAAAAAAGTACTTTATGTGGCTGTAACTGATTTGGTTCGGTATCTCTGAAGCGGTTAAGCTAATTTTTTTCTACAATTTTTATAAACAAGAAATTTGTATAAATAAAACAACAAAAATTTTTTGTTTCCAAACGAAACAACACAAACATGCAGAGCTGATAGCGATCTCCTGTCAGGCTTTTTTCTTGTCTTTATCACACTCTGGTTCTACTGACTCATGTGTGGACAATTAAATTTCATTTTTTCGATAACTGCTTGCTCTAAACAAGACTAGTAAATACAGGCTTCTACTAGCCACGTCGCTGTCGTAAAGTATATTTTTTTTTTGTAAATTTAACAACTAATCACATATTACATACATATAAGAAATATTGTTTATTGCAATAATTATTTTTTATGTAGTTTAATTTGAATATTAATGATTAAAGGCTCTAAATTCATACAACAAATATTAGCACTAGGGTGGGCCAAAAAAATCGATTTTTTTTTTCAACTTCCAACACTGAAACTTCCTAGGCACCTTTAAAAAATGCTTTTTTAAAATGATTAGTTCTTAATTTTAGTAGGATGGGCCTCCTCATCCCAGTTTTTAATTTTTTCTTGAGTTCCATATGGCAAAACCTATATCTCGTTATTACTTGATCGTAGAGAAAAATTTAATTTACATTATTTGTAGAAAATTTAACGCTCTAAAAAAGTATCTTACAATTTTTTTATAGCTCTTACCGTTTAGAAGATATCAGAGGTCAAAGTTTGAAGAATATAACAATTTCTTTTTTACTTGTAAATTTTAACTCGTAGATAAATAAATATTATAAAATGCGCAACATATAGTTTTGTAGAAAATTAAACGCTCTACAAAAAGTCTTTCGTGGTTGTTTACTTCATTTTAAAAAAATTGAGAATATAATCTCAAATTTTGGTTTTTAAAATGCGAATATCTTCTAAATGATTAGAGTAATCGATTAACTGCAAGAGATCTTTTTTGTAGAGCGTTTTAATTTTCTATAAAATTATATATTTTGCATTTTTTAATATTTATTTATCTACGAGTTATAAAATTTAGAAGTAAAAAAGAAATTTTTGTGTAATTCTTTAAACTTTGACCTCTGATACATTCTAAACCGTAAAAGCTATAAAAAAAATTGTAAGATACCTTTTTTAGAGCGTTCAATTTCTTACAAAAAATGTGAATATTTTTTTTTACTATCAAGGAGTGACGAGATATAACTTTTGCCATATAGAACTGTAGAAATAATGGAAAACTGAGATGAGGAAAAACCTTTGTTCACACTCGACCAATTCGCAAATTTAAAATTACATCATCCTATATTCTTTATCTAATGTGCAAATTTTTTTTTATATTTTTTTAATTAGAAATATTGTTGCTTCTCTCTTGTTCTCTGGTTGCTATGACAACCACCAATCAAGGTGAATTAAAGATAGTTTTTTTTTGTATACAGGGAGGATTAAATAGGTGATCCCTAACTGACGGTATTTAATAAACTGAAGTGAAATATAAATATTGTTTTGTGTTTATTTTATTTATTTTCAGATTGTGAGGGAACAGATTCCATTGGATTGAACATAAAACGTAACCCCAAAAATTTTCCAATGACATCTAATTTAAAGTGTGATTGTTTTATTGTTATTTTATAAATAAACGATTGAGTAGATTTTCTATTTTTTTGATTGGTTCAAAGATTGCAAAAAGTTCGATAAACTTGATCCCGTTTTCGTGTTTTTATTCTGCTTCAGGATGTTACTTAACTTGTTCAGATTTTTCTTTTGTTTTATAATTTGTTTTCTTTTAGAAATCCCATTATTGATAACTCTGTTCTTATAAGTCGACTGAACTGACATAACTGCTTCTCTTTGAAGGCCACAAAACTTATCTTTCTTAGCTTTTTTCTTACTCGGCTTTAGCACAACTTTATTGCTTTGTTTACGTTTCTTGGCTGGTTTTTCACAATTACGTCTAATCTCTTTTTTACAAAAATTACAAGTAATGACCTATAATTACACAGAGTAAAGTACGCTTATCTCAACTTACATAATATCACGTACAAGTTCATTCCCCGCATGAGTGTTATTATTTTTTAAATATTTCTTCTGAAACCGTGACAATCTTTTCCCTGCCTTGACCTTGCAAAGTAATTTTTTTGCAAACCTTGACTTGTGTGTCTCAGGCTGTACAAAATAAGACGCCCCGGTTTCACGTAATTTAAGACAACATTTCGGACACCACGCATCTGCTTTATTTTTACTTTTCTCCAAACAAATCTTGGTTTGGAGCTGGGAAATACGAAACTTTGACCTACAATCACCTAATCACAAACAGGCGTCTACTAAATAACTAACACTTACGCATAGTATGATTTTAAGATATTTAAGGGTTTTGGTACTTTAATTGACACATCGTGTAGGTATTTTATCGTATTTTTAAACAAAATACTCGTTTGTTCGTCTGACAGCTCCATGTTGACACAACATAACCTCAAAACTTGGGGAATTTACTCGAGTTAGGTTGTACAAGTGTCTACAGCTACAGACAGGAGTTCTACTTTGCTTAGGGGCTTCGACATTTAAACTGAAGCTACGGTTACTAATTTACTAAGAAATTATGATGAATTACAATATTTTTTTGAACAACTGTAAACGAAATTCGATTTTATAGTCGTTGTCTGAAGTAATGACTATGAAATAAAATTATAAATAGGCTGCGTGTGTCAACCGATTGGTGGTAAAACAAAACCAAAATTGATTTTTACAAGTTATTCTTGAGCTGTTTGAAGCACTTGCAAACAAAAAATGTTTGAAAGTTTATTTCATGCCTATTTCATGTTTTTTGTGTGATTTGGCTTTAGAAAATTCAGATTTTATTTAAACGAATTAGGGTACCTAATTTATGTTGAAAAATTTAAAAAAAAATTCAATAAATAAACCAAAAACAGTGTTTAAAACTTGAGACCTAATATTTTTTAACTGTATGGCTTAATTATTTTACAAATTTGTGCTCAACAATTGAAATGGAACAACCTAATTTTTAACAAAGTTTAAAGTCAAAGTTTTAACAAAGTTTATACTCCCACAAGAATTTATTAATCGGAATCATCTTTTTTTTCTGGTTAAATCACTTCTTATACTTTAAGACATTTAATAAAGCGTTTTTTGTAAATTTGTTGTTTAAGTTATATTATAGGGTGTCAAAAACAGGCCCTACAAAAAACGAAAAGTTTAGACATCTCCTATTTTAGGAAAAAAAATTAATTTTTTAATGGGTTTCGGAAGAGCTCTGGATTAAGCCTTACATATAGTTTTATAGATTTTGAACTACACGATTAAGCAATATTTTTGTTAATTGATGTAAAATTTTACCTCTTTTTAGCTTATTCTAAAGATAAAAGTTCAAACTTGAATTACGGAAAGCAACGGTAGACATACTGTTAACATTTTGTGTAGAAAAAGACTTCTGAAGATAACCAAATTTTTAAACAGCTCCGAATTTTAGTTTGATAAAGGAAGGATATAAATTTAAACGTGTATTTAGACACAAAACTTGTTTTTTGTATCTCAACATCCTTGTAGCGTTACTTTCTTAGTATTGGTTGGTGATTAGATTGGATTCTTAAAAGCATATTTTTAGAGAAAAATTGAAGCTTTTTCTAACTTGAACAGCTCGTTACCAAGATAGGTACGAACGCTACAGTTAACTATCCACTATTGCATCATTAGAAACAAGCCGTTTACACGAGAAAAACTTTAAATTTTTTTCTAAAAACATGGTTTCAGAAATCGTATTTAACCACTAACTTACAATAAGTAAACTAATGCTTCAAGAGTCTCGAGATTTAAAACACAATCCATGTTTCTAAATACACGTTTAAATCTGTATGAATGTCTTACCAAACTAAAATTCAGAGTTGTTTAAAAAATTGATCATCTATGGGAACCATTTGTTACACAAAATGTTAACGGTATGTCCACCACTTTTTCCAAAATTCAAGTTTGAACTTTTACCTTTAGAATAAACCAAAAAAAAAAAAATTACACCAATTAACAAAATTATTGCTTATAGTGCAAAACAGTTTTTTGAATTTTGACTTTAATTTATAAATTTAGATCTAAATCTGCAAAACCGATTTAAAGATTTGGTCTAGTGCTGTTCCGAAACCCATTAACAAAATTCAAAATTGTTTTTTGTTAAAATAGAAGGAGAAACTTTTCGGTTTTTTTTATAGAGCCTGTCTTTAACACTCTGTATAACTTAAACTACAAATTTACAAAAAACGCTCTATTAAACATCTTAAAGTATAAGAAATGAGCTTCCGAAAAAAAAGCTCATCTAAATTAATAAATTTTTTTATGACTTTTTAAACTTTGTTAAAATTTTAAGGTGTTCTACGAAGGTGTATCAAATATAAACGAGAATATTTTTTTTTAAATAAACAGTTTATTTACAAATATTTACAGTTGAATATCATTTTTCTACATAATCTCCCTCGCGTGAAATGCATTTTTGCCACCTGATTGGGAGTTTTTTTATTCCGTTTTCGAAGAATTTCTTCGGGCACTCTCTAAGTTATTGGAGCACGGAGGCCTCCACCGCGAAATGCTGGCCTCTTTCAGCGGCCCATACAAACAAAAATCACAAGACGATAAAAGTTGTAAGTCGGGAGTTGCTCCATCGTTTCCCAGCCCATTTCGTTTAATTTTTTCCTCGTTCGTTCGCTGCATAGGGTCGGGCATTCTCGTGGAGGAGAATGACGTTTCACACCGATTTTCCTTGCTTTTCCACTATTTTTTGCACGCTACCATAGCTCAATTAAAGTTCATCTTCAATAAATCTCAGCGTTGTTCTTATGTCTTTGTCCAAGAGCTTCCGAACTGCCTCGATGTTTTCATCCGTAACACTCGTGCTCGGGCGACGATCATGGCTGAGATTCTCTAATTCTTCCTGTCTTTTAAAAAATTCTTTGTGGCAAGCAAAGACACGAGTTCTTGACAGGGCACTGTCCCTGTAATCTACACAAGATTTTCGTCGGATTGAGGCTCTCTTTGCCCAAAAACTTGATTATAATCCGCTGCTCCACGGATACATGTACTTCTTTCTAGTTTTGCACTAAAGGGCCGCTCTGGCGGGTTTATCCTCTTTCTAACATTCTGAGCTATCTGAAAATCTACCCCATACAAGTCAATGCTTCTTATGGAACTTTTTAGAAAAGCATTCTCGTTTATATTTGATACACCCTCGTATTTCAATTGTTGAGCACGGTATATATATATGTGATTTTACAACCTCCAGTTACTTTATATACTATAGTGGAGTAAAATCGGGCTAAAATAACGCCTATTTGTGAAATAGGGGTATAACCAGATACCAGATGAGACCTTTACAGTCTTGTAAAGCATCATTTTGGCCATCCGAAATCGCTATCTACAACTTTTCTTAGTAGGACACAACTTTGTAAAATTATGTTTTTTATGTCGGAGCAACAATTTCTAAAATCGTGTTTTTTAAAACATACATCGCGCTTATAAATTAACTATTTAAGCTAAAATTTTGAAGTTTTTTCCACTTATACAAAAAACCAAAGCGCATCTAACAGTAATAAAAAATTTTAAAAAAAGTTTTTTGTTTTTGAGAAAGGGCTCTTCAAAGTCACTAGTTGCGAAATTGTGCATTGACAATTTCACCCTGTGGGAAGCTATGTAAATTATTACAAATTTGGCCATATAATGTACATTTTCACATTTACAAAACTTTAAATAAGTTTTTTTTTTAAATGGAATAATAGACGTAATGGTTCCGAAATATAATTTTTTTAAAATAAGGCTTTGCCGCGCTGCTCCGCGCAACACGCGTTCAAGCAACGTACTCACAGTACTCACACAGTAGTTCGTCGTTTGTACTCCTAACATTCTACCTATACGAGTATTATGAGTTATTTATGACTTACTTGAAGGTAATTTGATAGATATAATTATAAACCACAAAAAATAATTTATAAAATTTTATTAAAACAAAAATATTTTGATGTAAAAAATAAAGGCCAAATTTCTTCTTTGTCTTCATCTGATTTGTCGTTGGTCTCTTCAACATTGTTGCAATGCTGGCAGGATCAATCAAAACAAAAATTTGTAGATACGGATATTTTAATTATCCTGATTTACCATTATAATAATTGAAGACATGAGTGGATGAAGGTGTTATGTTACAATTATTTAGAAAACACTTTTATTGCACGGATGAAGGTGTTATATTCCAATTTTTCACATGGCGTTATCTAAAATTTTTAAACACTAATGGATACGCAAGATACACTCTTACATAACTAGACTTAAACCGATAAAAAGATATATAAAAACAACTTTAACTTTAATTTACTCAAAATTACAATTTTGTAACATAACACCTTTATCCTCTTTATACTCGTGTCTTCAATTGTAATTTACTAAAGGCAGATCCAAAACAAAATTTGTCTCTTTTGAAAAAGTAGTAAACCATTTTCAAGACAAAATTTGTCGAAATTTCTTGGTGCTTTACGTTTTAACAGGATATGGCATAACATTTTTTTTCTTTTTATAAAATTGGAAAGAAACAACATTCCATATTTTTGTTAAAAGTGTAGTAGACGCTTTTAATTTGCACGAGATACCTACATTGCTTGTCGTAAACAAAAACAGTGAAGTAATCACAATTTTTTTTGGCATTATTTAGAAATAAAAATGTCAAAACGTTAAATAATATAAGATATGTAGCATTTAAGCCTGAAATTAGTAAAATCGCAAAAATCAGCTTCACAATTATAATCAACTAACGATTTCTTCCAACAGCATGTTTTAATAAGGTAATTATTCATATAAAAAATATATAATCTTTATTTGGTGTTTAACGTCCATTTTAATATATTTGAGAAAAATTTTACAGAAAAGTGGACAAGGCAGATAAAAACTTATTTTATATAGCCGACGTTTCGAATCTTTATTCGATTTTTTTTCAAGGCTTATAGGTAGTGTCAAATTTTTTGGACATGGTACCAAGCTTCGTCAGTGGTCGCCGGATCCATTCTTCTCAAAAATATATAACATTTGAAGTTTTAACGAGTGTTTATTATTCTAAAAGTATATATCAATTACAAATTTTGTTAGCAAGCTATATGCAAAATATGTCGAAATTAAACGCTATAATATGGCTGGTCAATAAATGACAGTGGCGAATTTAATTCGACTTACAGTATACAACCCTCTGAACATGCAGAGCTTAGAAGACTTCTAACTAATTAATAAATCAAAAATGCTAAGTCTTTTCCAAAAAGAAAATTTTCCAAACATGGGGAATAGAATATTGTCATTCGCCCTCCTCTCTGTCCATTACGGAAATACGATTCAATCATAAATGTTTTGTGAACTTGTAAAAATATTGTAAAAACTTTTACTAAAATTTCTTACTACTGTTAGATGCGCTCTGGTTTTCTCTATAAGTGGACAAAATTTCAAAATTTTAGCTTAAATAGTTAATTTATAAGCGCGACGTATATTTTAAAAAACACGATTTTAGAAATTGTTGCTCCGGCATAAAAAACATAATTTTACAAAGTTGTGTCCTACTAAAAAAAGTTGTAGATAGCGATTTCAGATGGCCAAAATGATACTTTACAAGACTGTAAAGGTCCCGTCTGGTTATACCGTAAAAAAAAAGTTTTTGCAAAAAATAAGCCTCGTAGAACGCCGATTTTACTCCACTAATATATTTAAGTGCACCAACCGGCCCCAATTACTGCTTTATAATTATGTCTTTTTAGCCTTAAATGACAGGTTTAGACACCTTAATAACGCCCACAGCTTCTAAACAAATTTAGAAAATGACAAACTGTAAATAGATAACAAAAAAATTTAATCAATGAAATGCACTTTGATAAATGAAATTATCATCATTACTATGAAATCAACATAGTAACTTCTTAACTCTTATCAAAATAATAAAAACCAATATTTTTTTACGAGTATTATAATGGGTGGTCGTAATCTTTTGTCATCGACTTACCTTTGCCTGTCAAAATATAAAAACTGAATGTTTAGGACAGACCAAATAACTGGCGGCAAAAATTTAGAGATATCGTTAATTAAAAAGTAAAATGCAATAGATTCAAAATAAATTTAATTTATACTTATTAATTGATTCAGTTACACGTAATTATACACGTTTTTTTGTATGGTTTCTTAATTTTTTTTAATGTAATTGGCCAGGACTAAAAGGTGTGCTAAACTTACGACTTGCGACATTTTGTTAATAATGGGTGTGTCCGCCCCTGACTTCCAAAACTTCTGCAATTTTGTTGGGCATACTTCTTATGCGATTATCAATCTCTTCTTGAGACAAATCATCCCACAATTGTGGTAAAACTACCCTTAACTCTCCTAATGTCATAGGGGCAGGTTGATGCAGATTCAACCTTCTCTGGAGCAAACTCCACACATGTTCGATTATGTTTAGATCAGGAGACAGAGCTGGTAATGGAATATGCGGTATACAGTGGCTCCTGAGCGCATGCAGCACTATTCCAGCCCTGTGAGGACGAGCATTATTATCCAAATGTTGCAGTGGTGGGTTTCTATGGTTAAACATAGGGACGATTGTGTTTAAAATAATGTCGTCCCGGTATATTCTTCCTGTCATATTCCCCTCAAAGATATACAATTGTGTGCGAGTGCCCAAAGCTGCCCCAGCCTAAACCATAATTGAACCCCCACGAAAAGCATGTGCCTCCTGGACAAAACCTCGATGACGCGGTGTGTTTCGTCTTCTCCAAACTCGTACTCTTCTGCTGTCACTATGGAGACCAAAACGAGATTCATCTGTGAAAAGGACAGAGTTCCACTCATTTCGCCAATTCTGCCTTTCAACAGCTCACGCTTCTCTAGCCCGTATATGATGAGGTCTTAACGGAACTCTTCTAAGAAGTCTTCTAGACAAAAGACCCACATCATGCAACCGATTTCGTACAGTTCTAACAGATATGGCAACTCCTGCAGCATTTAAAAACTCCTGCCGTAACATTGTAGCTGAGGTTGTTGGATGCAATCGGGCATTTAAAGTAAGAAGTCGGTCTTGTCTTGCCGTTGTTTGTCAAGGACGACCCGCACCACGTCTTCGCCTTACAGTACCAGTCATTTCATGCCGACGAAAAAGCCTACTGATAACTTTGCGGCACTCCAAATCTATTGGCCACATCCACTTGCCGCATGCCCCCTTGTAACATCCCGAGTGTCCTACTGGCTTCTTCTAATGTTAGATGAAGTCACGGCATGATACACCACAAAATTGACAAAAATCAACACGAAATAGCACATACAGATAGAAGGAAACTAAATAAAAATTTTAAGATATAAATGTTGCGCTAATAATCGGTGTTTTACTTTTTTGGGAATTATCTGAGAAGCCAAATATCTATTTTATCATTCAGATTTTAACATATAAAAACAAAAATTTTAAAAATAATTTATATTACACAAATATTTCATTATCCTTAAAGTTTTCCCACCAGTTTATATAGATCGGAGCGATTTTTGACTAAACTATGAAGAATTTAAGAAAAAAAAAACAAAAATTGACATTAAATGATTATATTTATAGTTTAGTTAAAAATCGTCGTGGTCCATACATTTGGTCTACTGGTATTGCCATAATGCTATAAACAATTGAATTAATAATAAAATCATGACGAAATGTTGATAAATGTTCAGTTGAATATAGAACAATACCAATACCATATTTGCCAATACGTTGAAGTATTTAGGCAAAATAAAAATACAGGATAGACCAAATTTATAGATCAAAGCGTTTTTTGACTAAACTACCTATAAAGAATTTTGGTAAAACAAAAGATATGCATTAAATATTTATAAAAATGCTACCCGAGACTATGTTTAATTTTTTTTATTTGTTTAAATTTTTAAAATAACTAACAACATATTTGTTTTTTTTGTGAAATTTATTTTTAATTTTCTTTAACAACCTTTTTAAAAAAATGTTGCAGTACTAATTGTTTTAATATTGACCTAATAAATTTTCAATAAAAAAATTAAACATTTCCGAATATTTTCTTATATTTTGGCCAAACAAACAAAATGTTCGGTTAATTCAAATAATTAAAAAACATTCTTTAAGAATAAGTTTTAAAAAAAATATTTTATTTAATAATTAATAATTTAACAATAAAACTTAATGTGTTTTTTTCTTAAATTTTAATTATTTTGTAGTGTACATTAAGAGTATCTTGTAGTACTAAGTATAAATAAATAAAATGTAGATGGTACATATTAAAAACGCCCGAATTTTTATTTAAATAAATTGTAAAAAAAATGTTATCAAAACTGTCTTTTACCTTACGGAAGCCGGTGAAAGGTCAAGTAGGCGTTTTTACTCACCCCCTAGCTGTTCTATTGCTATTGTTATTTCATCTGGTATCAATTTTTCAATGAAAATATGTACAACTATCGGTACCCATAAAATGGTGAAAGAAATCAAAAATTAGATAATGTCAAAAATGATTAAATTATCCAAGACAAATACTATCCCTACTTATGACCACCATCTTGAGTGCTATCTCACTGTGATAAAATACCACCTACTATTTCTCTACTAAGATTGTGAAAAAGAAGACAATTTTAAAAAAATTGAGTGTTCTTGATTTATTTATTTATTTTAACAAAAAACATTGCATTTGTATATGAAAAATTGGTACAGCAACATTTCTTTCAAAAGGCTTGTTTTGAAAAAATATAATTAAAGATTAATCTTACAAAAAAACAAAAGTGTTGCTATAATAGTTATCTTAAAAATTTTAACAAATTTTTAAAAATAGCTAAAGGTAGCATTTTTATAACTATTATAAATTTTTTAGCTATATTTTGTTTTTTCAAAATTCTTTATAGTTTAGTCAAAATCGCCCCGATTCATACATTTGGTCCCCCCGATATTGCTATAAATGAAGTATTCAGATAAGACAAGAATATACAACAAATAAATTTAAAAAATTAAGAAAAAACTTAATACAAATTAAAAAAGCGCAATTTGAAGTTTCTGCCATTTTTTTTTAGATAAATTATTAAAAAAAAATTTACTATACGTGGCTGATGCGCAAGCGGAAACCCATCATCAAAGTAGATTCCTGTCTATAGATTTAACTGGTTAGGTTGTGCAGCCTGAGGCGGTAATTTAAACTTTTGTTTATAAAAAATTTGCGGTATTTTTGCGAATTCTGCGAGACTCGAATAAGGGATGCGTGTTTTTAGGGGTTGAAAGTGGTGATGGTGTAATTACGTGGGTGTTTTCTGTGACTTTTTGGGGTTTTTATTGCGTTGGGGTGTTTTCTGGTGGGAAATATTGATTTTGTCGTGGTGCACATGGTGACGTAAAGAATCACGCCACTATCTCTCCCATTCATACTCGCTTGTGATTGGTTGATTTCGACCTGTCCAAAAATACAGTGTGTAACATTTTTATCAATGCGAAACGCGCCTTAGTTGTGTAAGTTTCGCTGATAACAGTGTCAAGTAATATTAGTGTTTACAATACATCAGAACTCAAAATATAGATAGTCGCACTGCTTGATAATCTTCCGGCAATCTTCGGTGAGTGACTTAACCTAACCGCGTTTCGAGAGAATTTTATTATTCAGCCATTCAGCGTTTTTTTTTTGGGGGGATGTAAGGCCGAGTCGGGGGCGTTTTGTAGGTTAGGTCATATTTCAAAATTGTCACATTGACATATGGAGCTGTCATGGGTCGGCGACGTGTCCATCGCGCCAAATCACCGGCGTCCCATTCTGGGTTTATTTACGCCATTGGAGGTAAACGAACTCGTCTTGACCTAGGCCGGCCCAAGAATTACCACCCCTATATCTCCTCAATTCAATCTCAAATAGGAAATTCTCAATTTATGCCGTGTACAAAGTCCAAGGGTCGCTCCTGAATTACCACAAATTACCCAGTTGTCACACGAAATTAATATTTAGTAGAGACGTGCCTGTTATTTTCCTACAAGGCCTCGGTCAGAGGAAACAACAATCATTCCACTGACCTCTTTTTTTTAACTAATTGCAGACTTAAGGGGTGGTTTGTGTCAATTATTCTTTCCTAGAGGGCATTGCTGTGACCTCGAAATTGACCCGGTTTAGCAAATTTAGACGAAACGAGTTTTAGAGGTTAATCTAGTCAAGGATTGCCGGAAAACCAGTTCGTTGCATCTTGTTTTTGTATATTTATGTGTGTCGCATGGTTGTAACTCTTTTTTTTTGTTTCATAATTCTAAGCAGGATAACAGGATTATAGATGATACATTTCTGAATGAAATTATGACTTAAGTTGTAAATAAATATCAATATTGTTCCCACTATCTGCCTTGTTGATAAAGCTATTGTCTTACGAAAAAATGAGAATGGGACTAAACTTTTTTTTAAGTCGTAAATAATTTCAACAAAACAACCCTAGTTGAGAGCCCAAAGTGGTATATAATCTCAGGCAGTGCACTCAAAACCAGCTTCTAAATCCAAGACTTTTATATCTACTACATCGTAAATCAACTTTAGTGATGATAATTGCTTTATTGGAATTATTTAGGACTTAGGGCAAGCACAAATTTTATTATAAAGAAAACAAAGCTTAAAGTTTTTTCTGTTCTAACAAAAACTATGAGTCGGATCAAAATTTAAAAAAAAACACACACAAATTAGTTTTTTTCAGGTTTTTTTTTGTAATGTTTGTAGAGGGTGATGCAATTTGGATGTCCATAACTTCCAACTAGAGATGGGAATTATCTTCTTTTGAATGAACTAGTTCGTCAAAAAGAATCGTTCATTTTTATAGTTCGTTCGCGAACTAATAAATCGGAATGTATCTTTGCGACCGAGTGAGACCAATACGTTCACGACCGAGTGATACGTTCACTCGGTCGCGAACGAACTAGTTCATTTATAGTTCGCGAACTAGTTCAAGTAGTTTGTATAAAAGATCCGTTCTTTTTATTAGTTCGTTCTCGAACTACCCATCTCTACTTCCAACACTGAAAAATTGGTTTCTAAAATTTGTTTACTTATCAAAAAACCACCACCTTGTGAATTAAGTTTGTCAAATTTAAATATGTTAGAATTTGACATTGTTAAAAGTTTTAGTTATTCTGTCACTCTCTTGTTATGCTCAAAAGATTTAGAAAAATTTGGTTTTCAAGTAAAATAAGAATGTTAAAATACTACAAACAGTTAGAGATTTGTTTGACCAACTGTAGCACGCTGTAAAGATTTAATAAAAATATAAGCTGCAGCTCTAAATACCTGTCTAATTTACGTTAATTTTATTGTACGTCATTTTAAAAGCTGTGCCATGTTGCCAGATGTATTTTAGGTGTAAATTGCAATGTTGGTGGTTTTTTGAAATGTAAATAAACTGCGGCCACCTTTAAATAAATGGTCTCCAAACATGAGCTGTTATGTTTAATACGAGGGTCATCCTCATCTCAGTTTTCCATTTATTCTTTAGTTTTATATGGCAAAATCCACATCTCATTATTACTTGATCGTACAGAAAATTTTGATTTACATTTTTTGTAGGAAATTAAACGCTCTACAAAAAAGGTCTCTTGTAGTTAATTGATTACTCTAATCATTTAGAAGATATTGGCATTCGAATCCCAATACGTACTGATTTCAAATGTTCAATGTCGGAAGTTAAAAAAGTAATCGATTTTTTCTGGCTCACCTTAATGTTCATGTAGGGTACATATGTCGGAAACTATGGGGTTAAGCGAGTGACACAGTTTCTAGCTCGTTTTTTGAGAAAATGATTTTAATAAAAACTCCATTTCGTTACCGTCTTTTGTTTTCGAGTTATAAGCAGTAGTAGATATTTTTAAAAATTTGTATTTTGATTATTATTAAAGGTACAGATTTAAAACAAAAAGTTGCATTTCCTTAAATAGCGACCAAAATTGATTTTGACATTTTTAAAAACGAATTTTTTTATTTCAATAATTTAATGGGGGTGTACACTGTAAAGGTGAGTCCTCGTATATGGCCACCCTCTTAAATAATTGTTTTTTGCTGTTTTTAATTTCACAGCTAGATTCTTTAATTTTTTACTTTATGCCAGTATAAAAACATTACAAACTTAATCTGGTAAAAAAAGAGTTTTTATTTTTTACAACGACTACAATTAAAGTGATGGCGAGGATCTAGTAGCCCTAAAAGATGGTCTAGTATCATTTCTTTGTTATGTCTAAATTTCACAACATTCCTTTAATTATTATTAACGTTAAAAAAGGGTGTGACCATATACGATGACTCACCTTGTATATTACAAATTATTCTTTTTAAATAGAAAAAATCTGTAACTTGAATATTAATATCTCCAAAAATTATTTGACATTAATCTGACAAGTTATTGACAAATTATATGAAAGAGTACTTCGGAGTTTTTGAGGTCACACAATAATCCAGATTTTTTATGGTAAAATCAGTATAAGTGTTCTGAAAAACATCTAAATGCATAATTTCATGTTATTTTACCCGATACTGTCTAAAATATTTATATTTTTATCTTTATCATCGGCCATATTTGGTTCGTCATTTTGATATTTACATTTCTTATGACAACATCGTTATCAGTGATCTGAAAAACACCAAAATTCTATGTTATTTTAGCTACAAATGTCTAAAATACAATGATCAACAATAGCCCACTCAAAAAATTTTGTTTAAAATTTAAAAAAAATACTTCTATATTAATTTGTAGTTATTTAGATGATCTTATTTTTGTTGGGTAGCTGGTTTCGTCGACTTTAGGTGTACTGTCGAGTTTTTTTTTTAAATTTGATGTACTAATTATACAGAGCGTCAGAAATAGATATTGCAAAAATTGCAAAATCAGATACACAACAAAAAAAAAACATCGAAATTCTCCATTCTTCTGGAAGTTTGGAACAAAATGTTCAGATCGGACATTTTCATTGTTGACCATTTTATTAACAATTCTATCTTTATGGTCGGCTATATTAGATCAGTCACTTTTTAACTGTAATTAGTGACCTTGAAAACTCTGAGTACTCGTTTTGATTTAATTTCGTTAAATATTTTTCGAGATATTAATTTTGCAAATAAATTATTCATATCAGTTTGTTGTTAATATGGTTAATATTAAATAATTCAAAAAAGGTAAGATTTTTTAAAGTCATTTTTGAACTTCAAACTTTATATAACATTCTCAGAAAAAAAATTATGTTAATTGGTCTCTCAAAAAATGCGATTTTGCATTTTTAGCAGCTAATTAAATTTGATTAATTTCAACAATGAACTTTGCCTGAAAAGGCACTAACTTTACCTTTTATTGTTATTTAAGTAATTACATAATTATTTTTACTAAATAGGCTTTTTTATTCAAAAAACAACAAATTGCTTTCAAAAGAACGCCCACAATTTTTTTTTCAGTCTAGTATTATTGAGGGGTGCATACGGATTAGTTTTATTGCTTATCCCAGATATAAAACAGGGGGTTCTTCGGTTTGAAGCGGTTCCTCCAAGTCGTGCTAACAGTTTTAATGGCTTTCGTTGAAAGCCTCCAATACGTCACATTCTCATTCTTCAATAAATAGATAATATTTCTATTATAATTTTGTGTTATTTTAGTCACATGTTCTTTCATAAATGCACAAACTTTATTACTGTGTTATATTTGCGTGCAAATACGCCTCTGCTCTATTAAATCGCTCTGTAAATAGATAAACGTGATTTCATTCTAAAAATAATTACTTTGTTTTTTTATATCAAACAAGAAAAATGTGCATTAAAAAAGAAATATTACTTAAATCGAAATTGGCAATAAACAATTTTTATTGTTTCCTTTAAAATTTAAATGTATAATTTTCTAATTTGAGTAATGATGAGAGGTCACTTAATCGAATTGCTGATTCATTTAAACGAACTTAATCAAGAATTTTTTATTTTTGTGCGAGTTCAAATGTACTTAATTAACACGCTCGTGTCCATTGTTTGTAATTGTAGGTTAATTATTATGATAAGAAAAAATAGAAATTACGAAATACGTGATTGAGATCTGAAAAAAATCTGAAGTGTGCTACTGTGATCATTTCGCGCGTCTCAAACTAGACCGAGTTTCTCTTTAATTTACCATAACCTCGAAATACAGTAATTTTACATCCTCACTACCCTTCAATTAAGTTTCAATTTTGTAATTACGAGAGGGACTTTGAGACAGATCGACGAAAACAATCAGATACTTAGATAATAATTAGGCACGATCAAAGTTTAAGTTTGTGGGGGATCAAGTGGATTTCTGTCACGTATTTTTGACTTGAAATTAAAGGTTTTGCGTGATCAGACGGGACAGTAGACTAAACTTTGACACTTTTATTGAATTTATCTAGCGAAGTATGGAGTTTTGACCAAACTGGACCGAGCACTGAATATACACACCGTCAACGCGTGGTCGATATACTTTTATGAGAGACAAAGACAGGCTGAAATAACGAGTAAATATTTTCAGTTCTACTAAACAATAATAGGTACCATTTGCGATATAAAATATTTATTGTCGCATATTATTGTACATTATACAGAGTAGGCAAAAATGAATGTCCTTTGTAGTGAGTATTGAAAATCATATTGTAATAAAATAATATACAAATCAATAATCTTCTGTTGGCGTTAAGAATCGATTGACAGAAAAATATGTCGCTCCACTAAAATGGTGAAATAGCAAAATTATTATACAATTACAATTTTGATCTGTTACTACGACAGACTGCAGTAGTCAGGTGGTAATAAAAATTTACGGATGGTTGACCTTCTTTTTGGTATTTCTGACAATGTTAAAGGGTGTATTTTTGAGTCATTATGTATATTTATAACTAGTAACTAGTAAAAGTTAAATTTTGATGACCCCACTCCATTTTTTTTTACGTATGTAGGTTTTTAATAGTAAATATCTAATGCAGTAATGCATCACTTTTGTTTTTGTGCTAGTACTTAGGTATGGCTTTGGCAGTAAACAAATAGGTGAAATAAAAATAGCTTTTTAACGTACAATGAAGTTGAGGAGATTAGCACATTTGCCAAACAACAATTGTATTGTGGAAACGGGATGACAGAATCATCGTACCAAAGTAAAATATACAGATTGTCCCAAATATAATGAGCCAACAAAAAAGGGTTTGACAGATGGTGAAGAGCCCATAAAGTTCTTGTTGAAAAAAAAAAATCTACACTGTTTTTAAATGACATTAAAAAATCTAATGGTGTTGAAGTGTGATTTCGTGCAGACCACGGACACGATGTTTTTCGGCTTATTCGATTACCATGCGCTGTTGCACTATCCTGTTGAAAAAAATTCTATCATTTAGTTTATTAATAAGCACCTGCAAAATTAATTTAGAATATTTTGAGATTTTATGGTTTTTGAAAGAATATTCGACCAATTAACCTTCTGGAAGTAAATGTTAATAAACCAAGTGCGTAACAAGCTCAACAAAATATTGGCTTAGATTTATGTTAACAACAGCAACATGAAGCGATGACAGTTTCATAGCTAATTTGATAAGGATTATTTTAGAAACATTTTCAACGTCTACTCCAAACGACAGTCATTTTTGGCTACTCTATATTATTTAAGAAATTCGTTTTCTTTTTAAGACTGAAGTTTAGGTGTATTAACGCTTATGGGAAAAACAAGCGCTTCGTAAATATGATAGCATCTGAGTTTACCAAATCCAAATTAAATAAATGTATATACATTTTGAAGCTAACAGTTTTCTTACTGGGTTTACATATTTTTTAATTCCCAAAAAGTTTAGTTAACAAAAAATAATTCACTTTCAAAGACAGTTCAAACCAAAACGTAAAGTTTAACAATTATTTTGTCAAAAGTAAATACGTATAAAGATTTTTTAAATAGTACCAATCCGAGGTCCAAAGTCTTAGAAATGTACATGTAAAAAGGTAAATGTGTTAAATAAAGCGTTTGGATTTGTTGTCCACTTGTGGAATAATTATTAATTCCGTTATAAACTTTTGCACAGATATTATTTAATTTTGTTTTTTTTTGGTAGGTTCGAATGGTAGCTGATTTACGAAATGATTATTTTTCTTATAAACACTAGTCACTTAAACGTCAGTCTTAAAACATCTTTCACAGTCATTAATTTGATATCGCAGACATAGCCAGCCAGACATTATTTCATTCATTTCTTTATCAACATCTGTCAAGCGATGAAATCATTTGAAAAATTACTCCCACCAGCATTCTACCTATATTGTAAATTAAAAGAAAGAAAAAATAAAGCATTAACAAAAACATTGTGATTTTTATTTACATTATTTTTAAAAACTCTGGGTGTCATTGTTCTTGAAAAAATTTTGAAGTAATTTTTGTGAGAGGCGTAGCGAGGACTGAACACTTTTTTCCTAGCATTGAAACTATTAGATGAAATTAAAAAATAACAAGGTCAAAAACACTTTTCGTTTATTAGAGGAGGACTAAACACGAATTGTTTTCATTCAGACTTACATTGAGGTGGACCACAGTTTGAACCTTGGCAAAATGTCAAGTAATAGTACGATTGAAAAAAATAATTTTTCTTTGAATAAACACAATATTTATGTTCTGTCAGTGGAGTTCACTGATGCTCTAGAAATTATGATAATTTGGAAATTCTGATCTCATTTACTAGCAATTCAAATTGGTAATTTGTGAATTTACGTCTATTGAAGTAATTAACACTTGATGAACACCAACACTGTTCTCATTCATTAACCAGGACATAAATAGAATGAAATCAAGCAAATCCCCACTGTCTGTAGTAATTACTAATAAATAATTGATAATATCGATAAGGCTCTGGTCTTATATGATTGATTGTCCATAAAAAGAAATTTATTTCTTTTTCTGTCTCGTTATAACGAGACAAAATCTCGGAAACTCGGAAATTATTAGTAAATGTCAGAAACGTCCGACTATCGTAAACAACATGAATATTCAATCTGAAATAAAGTAACACGTTTCTAAAATGGTTTTTATGATTTTATATAATACCAACAAAGAAAACGTGCCACTAATGGAACTTCTCGATCCTTCTGTGAATAGAAGGCGAGCTTGAACTCAGGTATTTTGATTTATAATAGATTCTAAAGACCTTTGTAGCCGGATCACAAAGCTGGTGATAATTATTAATAACTGCAGTGCCGTAAAAACCACATTAGAAACGTATTACTACTTTTAATAAAATCAACACCTGTGTTTTCTTTTTTTCAAAATTTTTTGTTTCGTAACAATGCCACTCATCGACAAGTGTTTACAAGCGATAAGAATTAGTTTTTGTTTTTTTGAATTTTCAACGGCCTTGTCCCGTGTACACACTGCAAAACTTGTAAAATGACGGTAATCAGACTTAAAAGTTTCGTCCAAGTCCAAGGGCAACTGACGATAATTATTAGGATCAAAAAATAGTTTTAGATTTTACTAAGGACATTAGAGTTAAAAACTGTTATTTCCAAGAAGTGAAAGTCCTCGAAAAACCGAAACAAGGTGAATCATGGTCTAGGAGGAGTAAGCAGCGATTTTTTAACCTTTGCCTTCGCTCTTTTCCAATTAGTTTGGGTCCAAGTCCGGACGGTTTCGAGTGTCATGGGTCGTTCCTAACCACATTCGTTATCTCTTATCATGTGATAACGGCAGGTTTAATTGTACGCGAAACTAAGTAAAGTAAGCAGTGTAGTTTTCGGTCGTCGAAGTGTGTTCCTGAGATAAATCCAAGATGATTAATAAAAAGTGAGTTAAAATTCTTGTCACGTGGACTTTGATTATTTTACATAAATAACTCAATAATTATATTTCCTTTCTTCAACCTTCATTTAAGTCTTTTTTCTCGATTGTTGGATTGTTTTGCGTTCAGAAAGTCGTGCAGTGGCAGTGTGTGATGATCAATTTTTGAAAAAATTATAACAAGGCCAGGTTTTTGTATTTTGTGCACTTTATTTAATTAAGGTAAAATGTTACGTAACCGAAAAAATGAATAAAACCTTGACAAAAAGATTTCCAACGCAAATAAAAATTTATTTTCGAGTATAATGTGACATAACTGATGCGATTGAATCGTAAACAGATGCAAGGTCGGAGGAGTAAAATTAGCGCGACCTACCCGAATATCAGGCGTTTGAAAAAATTTGTTGATTTTTTTTGTTATGTTTACAGAGAGTTGTGTGCTCAACGAGATGTTTGTAGACGACAAAGCGTGAGTATTTTGCACGGCATGTTGTCTTGGCATGTTTTTCTTTCTCTGCTTGAGCCACAATATCCGTTTTAAAAACTTCCTAAATGACCCCTAGATAAGAACGGGACTCCGATCACATATCCTGATCCATCATGTACTACACTCATGCCTTCTAAGAACTTTGGTTTTTTAATATGTGATAGCTTAGTAACTGTCTTTTTTCAAAGGTAAATAGGTTAAAGTTCCCTCCTGTTATCTTTCTGTTTTTTTTTGACGAGAGGAGGGGTCGAGATAAAACTTCTTAAATACAATGTGTCAGGTCAATATCAGTTATCAAAAGTTCGATTATCGTTCATTCGGGTTAAGAGTGCCGTTCAGTGTGGTCGCTTTTAGGTTTCTCAAAAAAAAACAATTTTTTTATATTTTTTGCTCGTGCCTTTGGAACTCCTAATAAAAGATGTATCTCGGGTTAGTATAGTATAAGATTAAGTTACCTGTGATGTCACACAACCGTCACGTCATTCATCCCATTATGGTTTAAATTCACCAGAAACCCATCCCAAATCATAAAATGCTTTTCCAAAATTCCAAAAATTTCAAGTAAGTCTGATGACTTGTATTTCAAAGTGATTCATTTATTTCGGTGAACTGTCAAGTGTTTTGTGCTGATTTTTATTGTTCACAAATTTTGTGATATGACGCACCTGCAGACTCATGCATGTTTTCGCAATCTGAAATTTTTTTTTATTAATTTTTTAAATTTTTTTTACAGGGATATGGATGGGGTTGGCATCACGTTGGCCATTGGGGCTTTACGGGCCCTGGCCTTCGTGTACGACGTCCTCACGTTCCCCGTTTACGTCATACTCCAAAGGCCTTGGCGAGCTAGAGCTCTAGGTAGAAGAGTTAAGGTCAGTTGCAACCGATCAGATCATTTCCAATTTTCTTTTGCATGATGCTTCGGAATCAAACATCGGAATTTCTTCATTTTTTTTTTTCAGCATCACTTAGCTTGTTTCGTGTTTTTTTTATTTTATTTATTTTTTTATTAATTGTGGAGTTCTTGAGGGAGGTATTTTTGCCATAATGATGATTGTTTATAGGCCGTTATTGTTGCTACTGAGACTGAACCAAACACTGATGTAAGCATTGATATGAAAGGAAACGATAATACTAACAACTCAACCGAACCACCATCTAAAGTAATAAAGGTATATTCTGAATGGCCAATGACAGAGTTTTGTTTATTTAATGAGGCTGTGGAATTATTTGCGATAGGTGGCGAATTAATTTTTTTTATGTACAAAACAAAATTTTACTCAAAGATGGTTTGAGGGTGGGTTTGTCTAATTTCACAAAATGACTAAAAATATTTTTATGTCCTCTTGTACGAATAAAACATTACAGTTCATTTTTCTAACTTCATTTCGATTTTTAATTCTCATTGTTTTACAATTTCATGAACTCACATCAGCATCGACATCAAAGCAGCTCACAAAAATAAGTAATTTTTGAGCAAGAGGACGTAAAACGTTGTACGCGGCTCGTCTGCAATTACCCCTTTAGGCTTACTACACTTGCCTACAAAGGCTAATTTACTACTCTTGCTACGTAAATAACTATTACTGTATATTCGATCTTGTGACGCACTCAATTTCTAACTAATTAATCGTATTATTCCTTTCAACTACGTGGGATAATTAAACCGATTTGCATGTTTTTTTTTATTAATAAAGAATTGCATGATAATCACTCTTGCAATTATTTTAGCTTTTTTATTATTATTTATCTGTGCCTGCGGTGAGTATTTAATAACCGACAACTAATTCACATCACAATAATTAATCTTGTTTATGTTAAGTGCCTCTCATAATTTTAATCGAGCGGAACGTGCTATTTTAATTATTAATATGAAAAATTTGTCCAAAACAGGCTAAACCCATTTCAAAAGACACCAAAAGCATCACCTACAGATCATCGACTCAACCAGGTCCTGTCCATATACAACTCGTCCAAGAGAAAATCGATACAATGGCGAAAATGTTTGATTTTGTTAGTAAAGCATACCCGAATAAACGGTGTCTAGGAACACGGGAAATCCTCGCTGAAGAAGATGAAGTTCAGAAAAATGGACGCGTTTTCAAAAAAGTATTTCACAGTCTTGGTTTTTTCAAAAATTGCAAGTTTTTTTTAGTACAATATGGGTGATTATAAGTGGAAAACCTTCTCGGAAGTGAATATGTTAGCCACGAATTTTGGAAAAGGTATTAGAGAGTTGGGTAATCAACCAGGTCAGAATGTTGCGATCTTTGCTGAAACTAGAGCTGAATGGATGATTGCCGCTCATGGTATTTTCAAACAAAGCATTCCATTGGTTACCATCTATGCAACTCTTGGAGATGAAGCTATAGCTCATGGTTTAAAT
Organism: Tribolium confusum; assembly: GCA_029207805.1. Taxonomy (NCBI): domain Eukaryota; kingdom Metazoa; phylum Arthropoda; class Insecta; order Coleoptera; family Tenebrionidae; genus Tribolium; species Tribolium confusum. The sequence continues at coordinate 9,910,492 of JALGAY010000004.1, forward strand.
GAAACTGAAGTAACTACAGTCATCACAAGTTTCGAACTTATGCCAAAGTTTAAAAAAATCCTTGAAATGGTACCGAAAGTCAAAACTTTGATATACATGGAAGATCAATTGAAAACTCTAGATGAAAATGGATTCAAACCCGGAATTGAAATCATCAAATTTAGTGAAGTTTTGAAGAAAGGCGCAAATTCACAAATAGGTTAGTTGGCTTGTTGATATTGTTTTGTTTGCGAATTGTATGACGTATTAGAATCAAGGGGAATAGTATATTACAATCGCAAGGGAAGTAAATAATTCCTGTTGATCTATATCCTGATCAAGAGCGCCAACTGAAGGTCAAATAAATCTCCCTCGAGATTTGTGTTCTTACTATTTTATTTATCAAAATTAGAAAAAAACTAATTCAACGTCAAGCTTTATTTGATAGAAGCGTCATTATTGCCAAAGATTAGTTACGACTAGATAGTTTTTCTAAAACTGTCAGTTCCTCTTTTTTCCCTAATCGACTTTTGCCAAATTCTACTAAAAACTTTTGGCCTTCTAAATTCTTCTTCTGATTTGTTAGAACTTCTTTTTGTTGTTCTTTCTTTCCAGTTGGCATCTTTTATTTTGTTCTTGATAGAAGCGTCATTATTGCCAAAGATCAGTTAGGAATAGATAGTTCTTCTAGAACTGTTCGTTTCTCTTTTCCCAAATTCTGCTAAAAACTTCTGGCCTTCTAAATTCTTCTTTTGCTTTTTTGGAACTTCCTTTTGTTGTTCTTTCTTTCCAATTGACATCTTTTAATTTGTTCTACTTCTAAAAGCAATTGTTACTTCCAAAATCAATCTTCTTTTTCTACCAACCGTCGTTGTTCAAACTTCTTTTTCTCTTCTAAAATTTTTTCTTGGTTTTTCTTTTTGTTTCAGCGAACGTCATCATCATCATCATCGACGTGATCTTCTATTACCAACGTCCGAATTTTCTCATATTCTTTTTTTTTTCACTAGAATCCTCTCCTATTCTTCTAGCCTACGTCTTTCATTCTTTTGATCAAGCTAGTCAAATAATAATCGGGTTCGTATCTCAATTTAACAATAACAATTGAATTAATTTACACAAATAATAATATAATAATTTTGAAACATCTCTCAATGGTTATACAATTCTATAGCACATTGCTATTGCCTTGAATAAAAGTTTGGAGAATGCCCCCATCATTAGAATAAATGGAGTCATCCTTACTTTTGTATTTATCCACTTTTGTTAACCAAATAATTGTTGTTGGATGATTTGACGTAATGTTGACATCCACGAAACTTGTATTTTACTCGTGATGTAACAGATAATTTTTTTGACAGTTGACGTACCACCAAAAACCGACGATGCTGCGATTATTATGTACACAAGCGGTTCGACAGGAGTTCCCAAAGGTGTGATTTTGCTCCACAAGAATTTGATAGCGACTTTGAAGGCGTTTTGTGATTCAACTGATATTTATCAAGATGACGTCATGATTGGCTTTTTGCCATTGGCTCACGTATTCGAATTATTGGTCGAAAGTGTTTGTTTACTAACAGGAGTACCAATAGGTTATTCAAGTGCTTTGACTATGATTGATACAGCTAGTAAAATCAAAAAAGGGACAAAAGGGGACGCCACTGTCTTACATCCGACTTGCATGACTAGTGTTCCTGTAAATAACTTCTTTTCTAGATTAAATAAAAAATAATTTGGGATTTTTTTAGTTGATTCTCGATAGGATATCAAAAAGTATTCAAGAAAAAGTCAGCAAAGGTGGTAATTTTAAGAAAGTTTTGTTCAAATTTGCGTATGATTATAAAGTAAGTTGGGTGCGACGAGGTTTTTCGACTCCGTTGATTGATCGGGTTGTATTTGGGCCAATTCGGGCAATTTTGGGTGGCCGAGTGAGGTTAATTCTATCAGGAGGGGCGCCACTGTCACCAGAAACACACGAACAAATGAACGCTTGTTTGTGCGCTACGATTATTCAAGGCTATGGATTGACCGAATCGACGTCGTGTGCAACTGTACAAGACTGTAACTACTTCAAACTTAAATAAAAAAATCAAATTAATGACTTTTTTACAGTTTATGATAAAATTTATGGCCGAGTTGGTGCCACGACTACAGTATGTGATATTAAATTAGTTAATTGGGAAGAAGGAAACTACCGTGTGACAGATAAACCATTCCCTAGAGGTGAAATAATATTAGGAGGCGACAATATCAGCGCTGGTTACTACAAATTACCCGATAAAACAGATGAAGACTTTACAGAAAGCGATGGTAGGAGGTGGTTCAGAACGGGAGATATTGCAGAAATTCATCCTGATGGTGTCGTTAAAATTATCGGTAAGATAGTGTGTGAGAGGTTACCGGACTTGTACTAAGTCTCAGATTTTACAGATCGTAAAAAGGATCTTGTTAAACTTCAAGCAGGTGAATATGTGAGTTTAGGCAAAGTTGAAGCTCAACTAAAGACGTGTCCCTTGATTGACAATATCTGTGTCTATGGTGATTCCACAAAACAGTTCTGTGTGGCTTTGGTTGTACCTAATCAACAACAGTTGAAGGATCTTGCGATAAGAAAAGCAATCGGGGATTTGCCTTTTGAGGATTTATGTCAATCGCCTGAAGTCGAGAGGGCTGTGATTGCCGAATTGAACGAACACGGGAAGAAAAGTGAGTATTGTGAACCATGGTTTCCTCCATATAACCATCCAAAACAAAATTGTAGTAAGCCATGATATTGACATATAATTTTTGTTTAGGTAAATTGGAGAAATTTGAGTTGCCTGCGGCTGTGAAATTGGTGACGGAAGTGTGGTCGCCTGATATGGGTCTTGTCACTGCCGCCTTCAAACTTAAGAGGAAAGATATTCAAGAACGTTATAAGCACGAAATCAACCGGATGTATGCTTCCTGAAATTCGGCCTGTTTTTAAAACGTGTGTGTGATATTCCATAAGCAAATTGTTGAGGACTTGCATTAAATTTAGAGAAATTTGTATAAAAAGTTTGCCTTTTGTATAAAGTTAAGGAGGAGCAGCTTGTATATTTTTTAAAGTGGGAGAGCTCGTATGTAATGCACTTTCTTCATACAATTGTTGCTTATAGAGCCGGTCTCAGTTTCGTCGGAAACTTATTTTGTACATTTATTTTACAAAATGTTATAATTTTGTAGCAATACGATTGGCTAATTTTTTTGTCTAGTAAAATTCGTTTTGTTACGTATGTTGTTTTTTCGTTGTTGGTTTTTTAAAAGATGTTGCAAGACTGTATGTCCGTGTTATTAAATACTTGTCAATACCGATGGTCCAACCGATTTTTTACGGTATTAAAGACAAGTACTTAAACAATATTAGGTTACTTCCATAAGTTCAATTTTTTTAGTTGTTATTCTCATATTTATTATTGTATTTGAGAGGAATTATGCTAAAAATGGTGCTGTCAAACTATTGTTTTTTTGTTAGGTTTTATTTTAGTTTATTCGGGTTGGACGTATACCTACATCACAATTCTCTTTATTAGGATTAGATAGGATGTAATTTCAATATTAAAATGCTTTTTTATAATGTATTATTATTTATAATTTACTGTAATTTATTGAATAAAAATGTGTGAATGATATACTGCAGAGTGTGAATCATGCAATAGCATAATAAATTTATAGAATTTTACATTCTTTTTTGTTTTATTATTACCCATAAAAGGTCACCCCAAAAAACAACATCCGTCTCACTTCAAAAAACAAATTTATTTTCCAGAAAATTAATAAAAGATTTATTTTTGGATTATTGTTATCATGTACGCACTTATTTTGTTATTAACGAACCATATAAATCCGTAAACAAAAGACTGGCGATAACAGTTTATAGACTGATTAATGATAAGAGTAAAAATATGTACACTTTTTTTTATTAGCCATAAATATAATAATTACCTGTTCCAACAAACAGATAAGAATAAAAATAACTTCCGTACATTGTAACAGCAAAAAATGCTACTAGTTTTAAATAAAGAGAAATAAATTAAAAAATGCACAACTCCCTCTGTTGCTAGCAATTGACACTAGCGAACACGTGCGTTATTGCGGGAGAAACAAATTTCGAGTTAAACTGACACATTAAAAAATTTGAATTTACTCCGCTTATACAGGGTAATTTTTTAAAAGCAGTCCATCCCAATTTTCTGACAAAAAAAAGACATCCTACCACCCCCTTGAGCACAGGTTTTTTCACCTCTGAAATTACCTCATTTTGAAGCTCTTTGAACACTATATACATCGACTTTTATTTTTGTTTATTTAAATATAAAAGGACAAGTGGCTGAAAATTTGGGAAAAGGTGTAATGAGAATGTGTTTTTAATTGAACAATTTATTAAACGTGAAGCAAAATAATAAACAATTAAATATCTGATCTAAATAAATAAACTGTATTAAAAGAAAACAATACTTGGTTAGGTAACAGTCGTATTTGACCAGATCAGTTACAAAAAAACTAAAACTAATAAACTAAACACAAAAAGAGAACAAATGCATAACAAAACAAAAATAAAATACTACAATGTAAGTGCGTGTCTTAAACACGTCATTCATTGGTAAAAGCATTACCTTGAACAGATCCATCACGTAATATCACTGGATATTACAACTAACCTAGTTCAGTACTATATATTAATTCAATACATAGAAACTGTCTTATATGATTATAGATGATCACATGAATTAAATAATATCGGTATGAAAAATGGATGATTCACTAAGAGATTAGTAAAGTCAGTCAAAAGTAACTAAAGATAAGTAGTCTCATATTTTTTTGTTGTTATAATCTTAAGTTAAAGATTTTTTTTTCTACGAAACCAACAATTTTAAACTCTTTTCAAAAAACACAACACATCAAACGTTTTTTTAAAAATGTTACAAACAGTATACGAAAAAAGGCAACTATCCATAGAGTATAAAACGTTTTTTTATATTTTCTTTATCGACTATTTCTAAAGTTAATAAACATATTTGAGCTCGAAGAAAATAAACCTCGTACAAAAGAAAAAAACAAAAATTGCTTCTTTTATGTAATAATTCGATGTTTGTGTCAAACATCATTTGACGAATCAATTTCATCAGCGCTGAGTACGCAAGTGGGTTCACCTGTGCGTATGGAAAGATACTGCTTAGCATCGAAACTCTCCACAGTCTGAAAACAAATCGTCAAAAACACCCTCAAACCCCTCCAAAAATCACTTACATTGCGTATTAAATAAGGGTAATCTTTCGAGATTTGTTCCCAGTCTTTCGGCTGTGTGAGACACAACGGCGACATGGCCAGATGGGCCAAAAACTCAATGCTATACACCAAGGCCGCCTTGTTAATTTGTGTGGGGGGCGACTTCTTACCCTTGATTATATCTTCGACAGGTGTATGGGGTTTGCGAAGTTTCCTCACTAAACAAAGTTGCGGTGTTAGAAAAATTGGGGGCTCCATTGAACCCCAGAGGAGTTAAATCGAAAAGAATGAAGTAACGAAAACGTTTTATTCAATCCAATTTACACAATGTGACTACAAAATACAGAGTGATTAACCTTTACCTGAGTCGTCGCTTTGGCCGTTTGTGATCACTCCTGGCGAAGGGATGGATTCGGGTGGAGAAAGGGGCGCGTCCTCTACTCCCGCCACTATTGACTGCGGCAGGCTATCAAAACTGTAAAATTGTTCCTGAATTGGTTCTCCTGAGAAATACTCCTCTAAAACCAATTTGCTAACCTGAAAAGAACACGTAACTATGGGCTTAAAGGGCGATAGGGGCGACTCACTCGAACTATATCGAGATTATCACCGGTGATTTTGATGGTGCAGGTACCGGTATTTACGCTATATTTGTATTCGCCGATATTGGCGTCGTTTGTGCTCAAACTGTGCATGAGTGCTCTTGATGCTCTAGCTGATGATGGTAAAGCACTATCATCAGAAGCAGAAGAGTTTATACTGGAACTAGAGCCTGTTAGAGGACCACAGACGGCTCCGTCGGGTCCTCTAACAGGGGAAGCGTTCCGTCGGATCGTTTCTTCGATAAGTTGCTTAGCGTGGCTGGAAATACCCCGTCAAAAATTTCCAAAACAAAAGTAACACTCACTTAATGCTTTCTTCGTTTGCTCCGGTTATTTGAACCAGTCTCTCCTTAGCACCAGGATTGACTGAAATTTGAACGAAACGTTACAAAACAACAACAAATCTAATGAAATCAAGCCATTCCTGTCATTAAAGAAGTAATCTGGTGTGACCGGGATTTTTTTAATTTTGTTGTATTTTTTTAAAAAAATTTCACATATTTTGATGCAGTTTTTTTAATCAACGATCTCTCAAAGTAGATACAACACTGCTATTGCTGCAAAAACTATTGTTAAACGAATTACACAAAATGCTTTAATTTGCACCATTGTGTGACAGTTATTCTTAAAATAAACTTCAAGCAAAAAAAATCTTAACTTATAATTTTTGAATTTTCATTTTCTTATTATTTCTCTCTTAGAAGGTATTCTGACGTAATGTTATCGTTTGCGAAGTACATGGATTTCGCGGTTTGCGGAATCCTACAACTGAAACCATCCCTAGTTAGCGCTCTGATAACTTAAACCTTAGTTGTAGAGAATTCACTAACTGTTCATCAAATGTATAGAGAACAAATTTCCTAGATTTCAAAAATTTAGTATCTACAGGGACGGTTTTAGGCATGATCTTTATGGGCTACAGCCTAGGGTCCCCACAGGGGCCAAGGTAATAATTAAAAGTGTGACTGACAAGTTTGGAATTTCAGTCATTGTGACGGTTGTTCAAATACCATAAAATAATTTGTGCTGTTGTTACAAATTCCCAAATTTTTTATTAATTTTGTAATACCCTTTTTTACATTAATTACTTAACAGATATAATAATATTAATAATAGCTATTAAAACGATTTATTTTGAAATAAGTAATTATAATTCACAAAACTGTAAACACTTTTTTGTTGCCTTTTTTTTCAACGATTGCATAAATTTTTGACGAGCTGCTCTTCACCCCACTTTTCATTCAGTTATTGTCGAGTGTTCAAGCCGTAAAGATCGTTTGGAGTCAATTAAAAAGAATCACGGCATTTTCGGAGGAAAAAAGTGGGGTGTTTTGTGAGAAAATGTATTAAAAGTGAGTTTATTCAGATTTTGATTTTCGTAAGCTTTAAACAAAAATTGTTGTTAAATTATTTAAATAAATTTTTAGTTTATTATCCGAAATAATAGTTTACGTAACAATGTATCAGTTATTAAATAATTTTTATACTTTATTTATTACAGACAAAAGCAACTTGACAGTGACGTAACAAAGGACACTTCTTGTTTGTTTTTTATTTCTCAAATTTATTTGTTTCTCTTTGCTTTAGTCAGTGTTCGACCAACTTACATGAAAAGACGCAGAGAGCGTTAACGCTGAAAAGATAAGTATTCTAATTTATTAATGGAAATACACTGGTTTTGTTTTTAAATTATTTTTACGTATAAATCTTTTTACGTTTCACATTGATATATTTAAAAAATTACAAAATAACAGAGTTAATTATATTTATCAATAAAGTCGTATGTTCTTTAACATTCCTTCCAGTCCCTTTAAGAAAGAAATAAACGTTTTAAAAGTAAATCTGTTTGTTTTATTGGAGTTACGGATCCAAGAACATCGCTAAAAATTCGGATTAAACGTAGGTCCGAATTGTCCGAAAGTAACAGCGAAAATTCGCCATTCATCCGTTGTGTCAATTTTTTTTTAATTTATACTGTTTTAAAAATTGTTTATCTCTATTTTTAAATTGTTGTCTTATACTTGTATGAGTTCTTTTTTTATTAATTCATTTTTCGGTTTCAGGTATATATTCAGGGCATACAAAAAATAAAAGTCGACCGCATTTAACTAATTTTGATTATTCTTTGATTGCATATCCTAGATTTTTAATTATATGAACCAAAATTATAAAAAATAAAACAAATGAGGTTACAAAAAACAACTAAACGCCATGCTCACATATTTAGGATGTCAATAAATTCACTTGTGCTTTATTTCTATTTTTTCCGTTTCTCTTAAACGGTAATTAATATTTTTAAAAGTAAATCCTTTTGTTTTATTGAGATGAGAGGACCAAGGATATCGTGGAAACCTGGATCAAAAATAGGTCTGAAAGAAACAGAGAGAAGGCGCCACATATGAGAGAAGAAGAAGGATTAAAGACAGGATGAAAAAAGAGGAAGGAGGGGATTCGCCACCCATCAATTGTAGCAGAAAAAGATGCCAAAAAAGTAGGTCTTTAATTAAGATATTCCGAATTCAGAGCGTTGTAGTTAAACATAGCTTCTCTTTCAGTCACCCTTTTTAAGTTTGTCTAGAAGCTTTTTTACATGTCTTGACAATTGTCTCAAATTCTAAAAATTTGTAATGCATGTAATTAACCAGAAAAGTTTAATTATAATTAATGGTTACGTTATGAAAGTTATTGGAATTATCTGATGATGAATAGAATAACTTGCCGAAACGTCCACCACTAACAAGTAAAAACAAGCAGTTCAAACTTATCACACCAAATTACTCCCTTAAAACTCAAAATAAAAACATACACATATGATGAGATTATTGCGATCATGCCCTTGTTTAGAGTATTACGGCTAATAAAAAAAAATGAATGGTGACACGACCAAGCACTACCAGTCTTGCACGACTAAAACTCGGTGATAATTAGTTTCGTCAAGTTAAAAACTCAGAATTAAAACAAAAACATAGATTTAGTGCCAAGTAACTCGTTAAGAAGACAAGCGAGCATTGTGTTTGAAGCTGTTTACCTCGCTGAAACGAAATGATTGTTTCACTAAGCTCTTCGATCATATGAACACGCCTTCCTTTGATACCCATTACTATAAACAACACAGTTTTTTCATTTGCGTGTCTTTCGATTCGTTCAATTTTAATTTTTTTTTTTCTTAAATCGGTATTACAGAAACCTACCTTTCCCAGAATCAGCATTCCTGATTACCACCTCGTCCTTGCAATACTTCTTACCCGGAATTCGAGTCGGCTTACTAAACTTTCCTGAAGGCTTCAGAACTTCTCCGGCACCTAGAAGAGTCGGCGAGGTAGACATGGAACACATGGATTCGTTTAGGCTTGACGCAGAATCGGACATATCAATCTAGAACAATCAAATGCACAGACCTGTAGCCGGGATATCTCAGAGGGGCAAGATGAAAAAACTTTCTTTAAAAATTAATATAACCAAAATAGGCGTTGCGTAAGACGAGGATTGTTACATGAGGAGGTTTTGGAAACAATGAGCGAAACGAGAAATGCTCAAAAGAAATAAGTTTAACAATTCGTTTTATGTAAGAAAAAGTGTAATAATGTAGGATTTTTATTATCGCGTCTTTTACCTATTTTTTATGTAATAAAAATAAATTTTTGCGTACTATAACAAGCCTATGAAAGCACTAGTGCTCTAATGGCTATAACAGCACCCAAATAAATGTTATATGTTTTTTAAAGATTCAAATTATATAAAAATAACTGAGAAAAAAAAATTAAACTAATTGAACTTAATTATTAGATTCATGACAGGTAAAAATTAAGTCACTTGCGTTTTTACAACCGACATTCAGTAAAAATAACCCAATTTTTTAAATCTTTCTGATAAGTTTATAGAAAAAGTGTGTTGTAAAATGAAAGAATGTTTATCGAAATCCAATTTTACATTAGTTAATGTAAAAAATGAATACTTACTAAATTTCTTCCAGCAACAGTTTTAAATAATTCAGAATTAAACTGCACATGCCCAGTACCGTTTTGGCGGTCTAAAATCTCTATTGCACATACTCAGTACAGCTTGAAAGTATCCGAGCTGGTTCTGAACTCTTAGAACAAATCTATTGACAGCTGTTCCACAAGCAAATATATCGATTTTTTTTCAAACGACATTAAGAGGGTCAGTGCCTTACAAATAAAAATAAATGACATTTTTTTTCTCAAAACTACAATTCTTCCTGCACATTTTGGTTTTTGCAAAATTAAAATCCGAGCATTGGAAGTGACCTACATAATGTTTTATAAATTGCGGTTTCTTGGTATTGATATACACTAATGGGCTGATTTCAAGTTGAGATAATACCGGTAGTATCTTCGTTTCCATGGAAAATTAATAACATTTGTTGTTGTGATTGGTTGTTGCCATGGAAAAGTATTAAAATTTGCGATACTACCGGTATTATCTCAACTTGAAATCAGCCCATTAATTTTTCGCGATTCCTGAAAAGTACGTTTTTTTGAAGAAAGGTACACTTTTCTCAGGAACACTGAACGAATTTTAATGAGGTTTTGCACACTTTTTTGTGATGAAGGATACATGATATGCTATAATAGAAAATTTAAAAAGTCTTAACTAAAATAACTTGTCTTGCAAAGATTCACTTTTTTTAGTTTGACACTTTATTTTTTAGATGTTGCAAAGTTTTTATTGTCGGAAACTTATCTATCATATTTACCCTCAGTCTTGTACATTACTGTACATGATGAAAAAAAAATTGTGCCAATATGTTAATTAGAACCAGAAAAAAGCGTACACCATACTTAAAAGAAAACATTTTTTTTTAAATTTTGGGCACTGACGCCCTTAAGCCCAGTTCTACAACCGACGATTAACTTTAACTACGTGATAATTGTTTTAACAATTGTAACCACGGTAAATAACCAATAGTTAAAGTTAACTGACGATTGGAAAACTAGGGCCTTAAAATGACTATATGTTGCAGGTTACGTAGGAGCTAAAGTGTCAAATTAAATCCTAGCTGCCATAGCAATATTTTTTGGTGTTTAGGCAGTGAAGTCTTTAGCTGTTTAAGCAGTAAAAGTTATGGAAACTGGATTATAATTATGAAGCTTTATTAACGTTATTAAATGTTAAATGAAAAGTACAATTATTTATGTTAGCGCCTTGAAAATTAAAGCCACTGCTCGTGCCAGGTAAATTCGTGTTTTCGTCATCGGTATACACATAATTCCCGTTTTTGGTAATTGCAGTGTTTGAACTAGATGAGATATTTTCGACATTATCAGAAGCAGTGGCAATAGATGTATTATTAGATAAAAAAATATTTGGTAAAACTTACAAAATACAGTCACGCTTTCTAACAAATGTATTTATTTTTCCAATTGTTATTACAACGTAACTATAGAAACGTTTTCCAGAACAAATTAAACTGATGACACAATTACCCAAATCTTTAAATTTTTAAATACTCTATTAGATTATTTATGTCGTCGTTTGCAAAAAAAAATAGTATATGTTATTCGGAGCAGAAGCGATTTTATGTGGCTCAGCTGAAATTATCTGCCTCGCTACGCTCGGCAGTTAAAATCCCGCCTCGCCACATTAAAACTTCACTTCTGCTCCAAATAACATAATACACTATTTTGTGTGCTCCAATAGTTATAAAAGCACCAAAATGAATGTTATAATAAAGTTTATTTACTTTTCAAAAAACCATCAACATTGCAATTTACACTTAAAATACATCTGGCAACATGGCACAACTTTTAAAATGACGTACAATAAACGTAGATTTGACAGGCATTTGGAGCTGCAATTTATCTTTTTATTACATCTTTACAGCGTGTTACAGTTAGCTACAGTTGTTGATCAAACAAATCTCTAACCACAGTATAGGAATAATTATTAATATTAATTATTAATATTATTAATTATAATTATTAATATTATTCCTATACTGTGCTCTAACTAACACTCTAATTTTAACATTCTAATGGGCTGATTTCAAGTTGAGATAATACCGGTAGTATCGCAAATTTTAATACTTTTCCATGGCAACAACCAATCACAACAACAAATTTTATTAATTTTCCATGGAAACGAAGATACTACCAGGATTATCTTAACTTGAAATCAGCCCATTAGGGGCTTGTAAGCTCGATCTCGACCGCTTACCGCAAGCTTAACTTATAAAATTTGAAATAATTTCAAAAAATGCATTGTAAAATTCAAATAATGTTTATAAAAAAGTAAACATTTATGAAATTGGACATAAATAAAATAAATTTATGTAAAAATAAAATATTTTTATAAAAAAATATGCGAATTATTTATTATTTTTATAAGAACGAAGTATATGGCCAATTTTTATTTTATATTCTTGTATTTTATAATAATAATAATTAATAATTATATTATTGAACCTTTTTAGCACCAGTATATGTGACGACGTTAGACGTCACATTTTTATGTTTTTTTAAATTAAAACGTAACTGTGAGTTTATTTATTGTAACTAAAATAAATAAAAGTGACTAAAGCAGTCGTTGAAAACTTAAACTTATCTAAAATTTGCATAAAATTCGTGCTAAACTGCTAACAGTAACATCTTATATATCCCTTTTACCATGGGTTTTTTTGTTTTGTTTATAACACATTTTATTTGCAATTCGGACGTCTTAGCGAGTGTTTATTTTTCTGTGTATGTACCGGGTTTTCATAAATGATTGTAACATCGTAGGTGGCTGTGGAAATTTTTGATATCACAAATATTCATTGTAATGTCCTATTTTTGCAACGGAATATTAGAGAATGGTTCCTGGAGTTACTCAATTCTCTAATAATAATTATAATAATAGCTAAAATTATTGCCTTCAAAAGGCAAAACATTTTTTATTTTTTCCACAGCCACCTACAATGTTACAATCATTTATGAATACCCAGTACATTAGAAAAAGATTCTGAATAAGATGAATACAACTACAATTATTACAATACAGTTTACTGTTTATAAGAATTATTAATGAATTATATTCTTATTTATAAAAACGTCGCAATTTCTAATAACCCAGCAGTAAAATCATTTTTTTTAGATAACCATTAAAAAATAGAGCTGTTAATTTTACCCAAAAAGAAGAACAGCTGCTTGTAAATTTAGTAAATAAATTTAAGTCAATCGTCGAGTGTAAAAAATAAAAAAGTAACACTGTTACTAACGACGAAAAAAAGAGAGCCTTATAGATATGAATTACCTAAATTAATAATAAACAAAAAAAAATCTTTAAATTTTCTCTTTATCCTTAAAATCGGCACAGTTGACGCTTGAGTGAATGTAAACCGCATGCGCGCAGAACTGCCAACTGCATTTCGGACCAGCTTATCTAAGCTTCGCACTGAGCAACCGAAACACTTTTTAAGCCCGGCTTATATTTAAGCTAGGCTTGCTTGCAAAAGCTGAAGCTTAAGCTCCAACTGAACAACCGGCCCTTAAAGATACAAATTATATAAAAATAAAATGAAAAACAAAAATTAAACTAATTGAATTTTACTACAGACTAAAGACAGGTAATAGTTATTTACATTAAAGTGTGGTAAAGTCATATTTTACAGCGCGACAGCTTCGTTTGGGAAACGAGCCCGTAGGGCGAGTTTCTCATTAGCTGGAGCGATGTAAAATGACTTAACACACGAAGTTTGTATAACATTTTTTGTCCGACAGTTTTTTTTTTAATTTTAATAAATCTAATAAACATACATAACCTCAAATTTTAGAGCAAAATGGGAAATCTTTCATAATTTTTTAAATATTATCAAAATACTAGAAAGAAAGATGGGTAAATTAACAATACTAATGATTCAGTCTCCAGAAAAATTACCACTTTTGTAAAATTGAAAAATCACGATCAGGTCCTCGTCACGTCACGTCACGAATTGAGAAGTAATAAGACATCATTGATTCATGCTGGGTGGATTTGGAAGCAATAGAATGAAACGGTTTTAAGTTTTTCTTGAATGTGTTAGATTTATAAACTGGTCATTATTATAATTTAAAACAAAATAAACATCAACTTTTAAGGTTAGGTAGGTACCTAAAAACTACAAGCACAAACCAAGTCCCAGCCATTGTAAATTGTTTTTCTTTATACAGCAATGTTTCTTATAACTATAACAATTACTATTATTGTTAATAAACTGAATAAACTAAAAAATACTTCACGTGTAACTGTATTTTTTATACTCTATAAAAATATTTGACATTTGGTCGGGTGTTTGGTCGGTATGTCGGTAATACAGATAATTATAAACTTACTTAAATTCGCATAGATGTCGCCCTAATTTTATAAAATAAAAAATAGAATAATAAATTTATTTCCTTTTTTTATTTATTGCTTATTATGTAAAGTAAAGTTTTGTGTAATTAACTATATCGTCGTATATCTAACTTATTTTTTAAACATCTTCTAAAACTTAAAATTTACTGCAGTTTTTGTCGCACTAGTGCGTAAAGTGACACTTTGAGTTAACGTTTACAATACGTCAAAGTCAACTTTACAATTCAGGAGGACAAAAAAATAATATCACTTGCGTTTTTACAATCGATATTCAGTAAAAATAACACAATTTTTTACATGTTTCTGATACGTTTATAAAAAAACCGTGTGTAAAATAAAAGAATGTTTCTCGAAATGCAATTTTACACGAGTTAATGTAAACAATAAATATTTACTTATTAGTTTACTTCCAACAACAGTTTAAAATGGTTCATAATTAAACTGTACATGCGCAATACAGTTTTAACAGTCCAAAATCTCTAATATGCATGCTCAGTACAGTTCTGAAAGTATCCGAACTGGGTTTAAAACTGTTGGAACAAATTTTAATAGCTGTACCGCAAGCAATTATATCAATGATAATAAAAACAGAAAAAAGAAATTTAGGTATAATATGTAGTTATTTACAGCCAAGATAACTTACATTGTAACACAAGATAAACTTTTATTAATTTAAAATAGTGACCTGTATTACCAACTTGAGTAAAAAGTTGCTAAAATTAGTTCGTAATTGCTTTTTTGTATTTCGCAACAAGTGTTGGTGTAACCCAAGAATAAAAAGCACTTCAGTGTTGTTTACTTTGATTATACAACGTGCAAAAGCGAGTAATTTCAAATGACAGGTAAGTAAACACATTTTCAGCCAATGAGAATCGTGTGTTAACCGCGTGACTCGAAATTTCGCACAGCCCCCTTGAACCTTATGTTTACCTGTGAGTATTGGTTCACTTTTTTTCGATAATACTGGTTCATGACATCTGTACCCTTCCATCCCTTTGCTCTGAGTTCAATGAGTTCAAGCAAGTGTAATCGTGAAAGGAGGTCGACTCGAGTATCGTCCTGGGCTTTGTCCCGAAAAATTTTAAATGCGTGGTCTAATTGTTCTTTGTAGAGTATTTCTAAATAAGCGCCGTAAACCTGCAGTAGAAAAATATTAAAAATGTCAACGTTCGGGCTTTAATTACCTTCAAATGTTGGCACAAATTTATAATGTTATCCTTGTAGGAGATGTTGGGGTCTGTGGTGTTACACGCTAGTAGAGCTGCGACATGATCGACGGCTTGGAGTACGTTTTCCACTTAAATCGAGATAAGATAAGAAAGTGTTTGGCCAGGTCAGTACTGGCGTCCCACGTGGGTTTCAATATTTACCTGTTTCGAGGACTCCATCCTGTCTGAGTTTATTGGCGAGAATTTGAGCTTGGCTGTGCGATTTCGCCAATTCGTGCCTCTTGGGGTGCTTGAGTCGGGACGAGAGGCCCAGAGACATTTTCGTATCGTTGGATAAAATTTTGGCCTAAAAGAGAAACAATGGAAAACGTTAGATGTAAAAAGGACAAAAAGCGAGTGACTCATTGTAAAAACTTTTGACGAAGGAGTTATTTTAGCACTGGAGGTTTTGGTTAATAGAGACATACCGAACCATTTACAAGGGTCAAGGACTAATTTCTAGTAATTACCTTCTAATTATTTTCTTATTTATTGAAATCAGACGCAACTGCCACAGCTGGTTTGCTGCACGCAATGCGACTGCGAAATTTTTTGCAACGCCTGCGCAGTAATCATCAAAATGGCGCTAAATTGAAAATTGTAGCTTTTACAAAGTTTTAAAAATAAATGCAACGAATCATCATTTCAAAACTTTTAAAAAATTATTTTAGAAGCCATAAATTTCGAGTATGATTAAGAATGCGTCAGCTTCAGTTTGTCTGAGACCGTTTTTTTTGAAAGATTAGAATGGAGAAAACTGGCGCGAAATTCAAAATTGAATGATCAGAAATGAAATCAAAAAACACGTATTAGATAAAAAAAACTCTTGACAAATTTCATAAGGACTGGTTTAGTTGGTGACATTTTTGTTGTGTAAGTCATACCGTTTAGGACCTAGAGGACGCCAAAGTTAGAAATTAAAACTAATTTTTTATTTATATCTTTTTAAACTCTTATCAAATTTTCAAAATATTAGTAATACTAAATTTCCAAATTTTCATTTGTATCTTGACAGTATTTTATTAGCTTGATTTATTTTTAAATTTAAATCTACATCATTTCAAAACATTTTTTTTTTAATTTTTGTGTTTTTGAGGAAAAAAAACAGGAATTCATTCCGGTGTTATCAAAGCTCACAGTCTAAGTCTGTTGTTATTATGGCAATTTATTATTTATTTAGTCGATTTTCTAAATAAAATGAATTATTTTTTCAAATTTATTAAAAAAAAAATATTGCTCATATTTTTCAGTTTTTTACTGTATCTACATCTGGGAAACGATAAAATCATTTAAAAATGGTTGCAAACAGTTCTTATTAGGCATGCTAACACTTCTTATTGGGTATAACATAAGCGTACTTGCTTATCTGAAATCGCCAATAGAAGTTCAAATTATTTGCAGATTTGTCACATTTTTCGCAAGGAAAATGAAAAAAAAATCGAATCAAAATGAATAAATTTATTTCCAGACTAAGATAAAATAAAAAAATATATAAAAATTATATAAAACAATCAACAATTTAATAAAACAATAAATGACGTAAAAAGGTTTGAATAATATCAAAAATATAATCTAATAACAGACAGCAATGTTTGAATTGAATTTCGATGCTTGGCAAATATTGCAATACTGATTTTTGATTACGTTGCACTAACCTATCATGTTTTACACTCAAACATCTATAAATTCGGATTAAAACGATGATGAGTCAAAATTCATCTCGTTGAGAAAGGCTTAAATCTACCATTAGTCATAGAAATTTAATAAAATCGTCCCACTGGGTGGGCCATAACATCGTTCAAGCCGTAAATAAAGTTTATTTCAAAATGAATGTCATTGCAGGAGGCTGTAAAAATTTACACTTATGTTACTGACATTTAAATTGGACAGTGTCATTTTTTTGGCGTAAAGGTGTTTTTATCAATTCTCGTCTCATTTTTGCATTTTTTCAATAAATTTTTATCGGTTTTTATACTGCTATCTAATTGATAATATCGATAAACTGTACTGTTAGAGTCCTCAGAAAGATATTTCGTGTTTACAACATAATTCGGTATTTAACTTTCACTACTTTTTATGAAGGTCTAACCGCAAACCATCATTTTCAGACCCCAATAAAAGGAGATAAACAGATTTCGTCAATGCTGGGCCAGACCCATGCTAGGCATTGTTATGGAGTTAGTATCTCCAAAAACTTATTAAAGAATCAATGCCATAAAACACGAAATATCTTTCTGAGGACCTTATGATCTATTATAGAATATAATATATGTTATTATAATATGGTGTAACCCCATTTCTTTATTTGACACATTGATTTAGTTACTTTTCTTTAATGGCATGTTTACAGTGTTTGATGGCGTTTACACAGTCATGGCCTACCGCAATAACATTCATTTTGAAATGAACTTTACAAACAATAAGTTATTTACACGAACGCCACTGATCTCAAATCAGTCAGCAAACCATTTTTAAAACAGAGAAACGCGGTTTCACCGCAATCACACTCATCTCTCTAAAACCGAAAATTTGACTACAATCAATTTAGAGAATAGCGGTCCTTCCCCGCCTTGCTAAGAAACATATAAGAAGCAACAACAAGCTCAGGAGTGTATTTTCGAAATATGGGCCTTCAGATATCCCGGACTTTTAAAATACCGGTTACATTTATCGCACTGAAAACTTTTGAACTGAAATTGTTGTTTTAATTTGGGGTTGATATAAGGGTTGCCCCGAGTTCGACACCGGACACTATGATGCGAAAACGCGCGTCTTTGCTGACCCAAAGTCCCCACTAGCTTATCCAACATTTGAACGGAATTGTGTGGTTCCTCCTCGTCGTAGTCTTCTGGTTCTTGTTTGATGGGGTTGTCCTCCACCTCGAAGTTCTCCTTCTTGATTTCCGTGTCACTGTATGAAGTCTCCACGTAGTAATTACAGGAGAAGTTGGTGTCGCAGTCATCGTAATCGTATTCGGTTTTGATCTTGATGTCGGGCTCCACGACGACTTCCTCTGATTTCACTTCTACTTGGCCAGGTTCAGGGATGTACGAGTCAAACATGTCGTCGTCGTCGTCACTCTCCGAGAGGGTGTCTTTGTTCTCGATGATGTAGAGGATTGTGTTCCGGAAATCGGCAAAATTGTTTAAAAAAAAAGTGTTGGTGAAATTGGCTAATTTGCTTAAAGGGGGTGCATCAGAGAGTAGACAGTTGTTGTGGTTGCCGTCGTATTTGTAGCCAAAGTCGTAATTTCTCGTAAAGTCGATGATACTGCGAAGGCCTCCTTTGTAGACGGATTTGGGTTCTCGTTTTTTACGAGGGGGGCCTTTCTCTTTTCGCATGTGGTTTTTCCGTGATATAAGGAGCTTTTTGAGGAGGGAACAGCGTTGGATTTTCGTGATGCGTTTCCGCTTAAAGGCATGTTTTCTTAAGGGGGTCAATGTGACCCTAAGTTCGGAATTGACGAAGGATTCCGGACTGATTTTATTTGACGTGCTGATGAGTTCTGTTAAATATCCTTGAAGGATTTTTGTGGACTGTTTACACATATTGTGAAAATCGTAAGACACACGTAGTTTTTTAACGCATTGGAGACATATTTGTGTTGATAAACTTTCTCTGTTGATAACCTGGAAAAAAAAATCAATAGGTCAACAGAGGTGTCATAAAACCTTGGACACAATTACCATTTTCGTGCAGAACTCGAGTTTTTCACTAAATGTCACATAATCAAAGTCGACGGTGTTTATATCCAATAATTTGACACCTGTTTTTATACAAATTCGACAGAATTTCGCCAAATAATACATTATTTATAATTTTTGTATAAATGTCAATCATGAGTATCATATGTCAAAATGTCACCTGTCAACCCGTTGCGCAGCATAACAAAACAAATGACAACTGTACTGCCAACCTAACCACACAAAAACATTTCTTAGGTTAATCTTGTCTTAGGTTGGTACTTGTGACAAGTCGGTGACGTTTGTCGACGTGTCTCAAACTCGTTACGTTTTTCGCCCCCCGGAATCAAAATAGTTCACGTGTCGTCTTCAGTCATAACGTAGCTTTCATTGTAAACCTTTATTTTCGAAAATGGTTGCATTTCTGACATAAGTTTGAGTTAAATTTGTTGAATTTTTGTGTTTTTAGCCAGCTCCAGCAAGTTCAACTACAGTAGGCTCTGGGGGCAGGTCACCCTCACGAGCAGTGGCCCCCAGATCTGGCGGTGGAGGTACCGTTAGACAGAGGAAAACCACGTCCACTGCACCTGCAAGAACCAGAAACACAGGGGCTGGTTCAGGGGGTATGTGGAGATTCTATACTGATGACTCCCCAGGAATCAAAGTGTAAGTTATTTTTGTGAAAATGGGATTTTTTTTAATGATTGACTTGTAGAGGACCTGTTCCCGTACTTGTGATGTCACTTTTGTTTATTGCTTCGGTATTTATGCTTCACATATGGGGAAAATATACTAGATCCTAAATTGCGTTCGTCATTCCTTCTTCCGTTATTAATTTAATGCATTTTCATAAACATAATATACTACATTTTATATTGTTACATTCAAAGTTGTAAAAAATAAAGATTTTATAACGAAGATTTTCTTTTTCTTATAGCAAGATGGGTTGCAACATTTTATGCATTTTTTTTATATAGCAACGGTGTAAAATTAGAAGCTGTGAATGCTAGTTGTGAAATGACAAGAAGGCTTACAGGTGTTTCTGAAATTACACAGAAATTGTCAAAATATAGTTTTGTGTACTTATTGTTTTCAAGACAAAAATTATTTAATTACTGCTAACGCAAACTAGTCGGTAAGTATTTTGTTTACGAAAACTCGATGGTAAGTATCACTTACCGTTCTAGAACGGTAAATCTAACTGTTTTGTTTTACCTGTTAAGCTTGTAAACCATTCCAGTTAGTAGCAACTTTATAGTTTTAGGTTTTTTTTTTCTGTTTCTTAGATGGAGCTACACTAGAAAATTATAGAAGCAACAACTAAGAAATACCTGCTTCAGACTTCTTTCTATACTAACCTGCCCGTCGAAGGTTTCACTAATTGTGACGCTGCTTCAGTCTTCGTAATGTTTGCTCCCTTTTTAATTTTTTAATTTTCTCAGCCAGATCTTTAACTTCTAGAAGCTTCAAGTTGCGTCTTCACATTTAAAGTGTCTCTTTTTAAAGAATTTTATATATCGAATTTCTCGAAGATATTTTCTTGTTGTTTTAGTCTCTCTTTTTTTCTTCAAGTCATAGTTTTTCGTGTTTTTCTTCTTCAAAAGGTTTTTCTCATTTTTCTTTATCTTTGTCAATCGTTCTGTTTAAAGCAGACTTAGAATAGTTTTTGTTTTTGTAGAACGTAGAACTCTTCTTTGTTAAACTTTCTTGTCCCATCGTTATTACAACGCTCTTCAAGAAACTCCTTTTGATTTCGTAGAACCTCTATTTAGTCTATTTTCTCTTCTTGTTTTTCCAATCGCTTTTTCATGTTCTTTAAAAATTGTTTTTTGCTTCTCTAGATTCTCTCCTTAGCTATTCATTTCTTTTCTAATTATCGTTATTCAAACTCTAGATTTTTGTTTTACAAAAAATTTTCATTGATCTTTTTTGCAGTCGACGCTTTTTTATCTTCTTCTAAGATATTCTGTTGACAGTTTTTTTTTTCAATCGAGGTTTTCCAATTCTGCAAAAAATCTCGTTTTTCTAGTTTCTCATTTCGCTCTTCTTTTTCTTCCAATCGACTTCTTTCAACTTCCAATTTTTTTTTTCGTAGAAACTTTTGTTTTTCTACCTTCTTTTTATTCCAATCCTCGTATTTCAAATTCTTCTAGAAATATTTTTGTTTTTCAAGAATCTTTCATTGCTTTTTTCCAGTTACGTTTTTCCAACTATAAATTCTGCTGTTGTCGTTTCTAGATTTCATCAATGTACTCCAATTTTTTCAAAAAAAATTTCTGTTGTAGCTTCATGCCTTACTCTTTTTTTCCAACCGACTTCTTTTGCGACTTCCAGAATTTTTTTGCTCTTCTTTGCCTAACAATCCATCTTTCTTAATTTTTTTATAGGCTTCTTTTGATTTTCTAGAAACCTTCTTTGCCGTCTACCTTTACAATTTTTTTTAAAACGCCAGTTTTTTAGTTCTATTTTTTAATAGACATCAGTGTCATTTTTGAGAAAAATTTTTTACTCTACTAAGCTTCTTCCTCAGCGCTCATTTCGATATAATGCTGTTACAATTTTTAATAATTTACTTACCACATTGAAGAATCTCTCCTTAAACAGATTTCGCATTTCTCTAAAAACATTTTTTTGTTTTTCATTTAAATTAATTGCTACATAATGGTCTTGCAATATGTTTAATTTTACTAATGTTTTTTATATTTATTTTAATATAAGCAAATTTTATTAATTTCGTTTAATTTTATCTTATTAATTTTTATACCTTTTTCTTTCTTCTTTCTTTTCTTTTTAAATTGTTATTTTCTATTACATAGAATGGGTTAAGTTGAGTAGAAATTTGTGCTAGACTTATTTTTTTTATTTGTTTCATGTGTTTATTCTATTTTTTTTTTTTTTGCTTTCTTGTACCTATTATTATTTCTTTTTTATGAATAAAGTCGTTTTGAATTGAATGTGTTTTTGCCTAAATTTACAGAAAAATAAGACCAGTCTTAGCCAAAAATTGGGAGAAAAAGAACACTGACAGTGTCAAAAAATTGGTAATCTTCTTCTGTTCTTTAAAAATCTTTATATGCACTTCCAAAGCCTTCTTTTGTTTTTCTTGTCCTTCCACATGTCGTTTTTCGAACATGTCTAGAACCTTTTTTGTTTTTCTAGAAATTTAAATAAGAGTCAATATTTTTCTTCTGACATTTTTCTTATTCCACCAATTATTATTTGATTTCCTGGGGTCGGACGCAAAATTAAAAATTATTTCAATTCTCGTTTCTTAAGGTTTAAAGAATTATTACAAGTCTTTTAAACAAATCATTTGTTTAACAACAAATTAATATCCAACAGTAATATAAAAAGTAATACTCAGTAATTTAATAAAATATCACTACTACAACGTTACTACACTTATATCGTCTTTGATGATCGCCAATAATTTTCCATTCAAATGGGCTGTCTTTTGCTAAGTCGAACTACTGTCACAACGACCTAATCTTTGCTTATACATATAAAACCAACAGTTACTTTAATAAAAGATCTTTTTTTTTGCACAGCTAACTAAGACTCCATTACTCTTAGATCACCGGCTAGCAAAGGTCTGATTGAAACTTGGAAGCGCTTCTGATTTGATTCAAATAAAAAAGTTTTACTACAAAATAAATAAATGAAATTAGGCACTTTTTTGCTATTTTATTTTTTGGTAAAGATAATCAAATTCTGTAGTTTTTGTCTTTTATAGCGTCTGATGGATAGGTATCGTGGCTAGGTCAAGTAGGCGTCGTTCAAAAGTCAAACGTCAATAACTTTTGTAGGTTGACAGGTGTCATTTTTGGTTAATTTTGATTTAATTTCGGCTTTTTGTGTTTAGTTTGTTGTTTTTTAAAAATTCGCGCATAATTTTTCATTCGCGCCGTGTACAGTCTGTCACAAACATTACCCCCACTCTTCCAATATCGTTGATCAAAAAAGCTCCCTTCAATATAAAAGTTGTGCACGTGCTGAGCTTATTTTTAATAAATTTACGTGTTGTTATGTATTTTTAAGTTACAAAATCGACGGATCAAAATGGTTCAGGTGCGTATTGAGCATTTCCTACAGAAAAATCTCGTGAAAATCTCGTCAAAACTCCAAATTTCAGATGTAAAAACTACCCTCGATTTTTTCTGTCAAGCTTTTGATATAAAAGATGGCGAACAGATTTTTATGCAAATGGACCCCATTTTTCATCTCGATTAAAATTCATAATTCGCGAGAAATTTTTCCACTGTTTATTTACCATAAACGCGGGACTTTTCTAACCTAAAATTTAAACAAAATAAATAATTTTTAATTTTTTTTACGTTTTTAGGCACCTGATATTAGTATTGGCCATCGAGACTTGCCCCAGGCATTAGTTTTATTAAACGAAATGAATGTTAGTGCACAACATGTGGCTTCTCTAGTTGATAACATGATTCAAAAAGTCAGAAAGGGAGAATTATCAACCGATCAGGGTCTTAGTTTTTTAGAAATGAAGTACAACATGTTATTAAGTTATTTAATTAACTTAACTTTTGTCGTTTTGCGGAAATGTTCAGGGGAAAAAATTGAAGGGGACCCGTGTATTGATAGACTTATTGAAATCAGGACAGTATTGGAAAAAATCAGACCCATAGATCACAAACTTAAGTATCAAATTGATAAACTTGTCAAGACTGCCGTTACTGGAACCAATGCCAATGACCCAACCACATTTAGAGCCAACCCCGACAATCTCATTGACCACTCTGAAAGCGAAGATGAAGAAAAAGCCGAAAAAACCAAGAGCGACGTTTATGTGCCCCCCAAGCTCTCCGCCGTTCATTACATGGGTAAGATACTTTATACTCGCGTCAAATGGGCGAATTGCACCATATCCCAAAAATGTGTGAATTCGATTCTTTGGCTCATGTAAATATCAGGTATACACACTAGGGCTGGGAAAAGTATCGATACTTACAAAAGGTATCGATACCTGCTCAAGTATCCTACACCGATACCGACTGTAATCAGGTATCGAAGTAATGATACTTCCGATACCACGTTATTTATTGAATATAGACTCACTTTTTAAATTTTAAGTTTTATTATTTTTCGATTTTTTTGAAAAATGTACAGAATGTTTCAAAACACAAATCTGTCTTAGTCAAAAATTACTGTCATTATTGCGTTTGCAATAATCTTTAAATGCACCATTGATTGCTAAGAATACTGAGTTCTGTGTATCTACAATAAAAAATCTCATTTTATGTAATTCTTAGAGTTTTTTATTGTAGATATTTGCTAAATTAATATCTGGAAAATATTTGACAAAATTAATTACATTTCAAACACTGGTGAGCGAGTTAGGCAACTTTAATCTTTAGACATTATATAACTTTTTTTTAATTCAAAATTTTTTGCAAAAAGTTTGAAAAAAAGACTCATTGTTGGTAAATTTTTTTTAATTGATTTAATAGGTGACGAAACTGCACAAGAACGCAGCAAGCGGCTGCAAGAGCGCACGAAAAAGCACATGCTGTCCTCATCGATAATGCAAGATTTGCGCGAGGAGTACTTGGACGCCCCCATCGAGGTATCTCAAACCAGTCGCGCCCAGCAGATTCTCTCCAAGCAACAAAAAGAGAAAGAGGAGTACGAGGAGGAGTATATGACTCGTCTCCCTGTCAGCAAATCCGATAAGCATAAACGACGTCAGCTGACCACTTTGGGTAGTCTAGGTGACGAAATAACCGACTTTGGCCCCTCACCCAGCTCCAGTAAAAGAAAAAGGAAACGTCCGATTAAATCAAAAGGGAAGAGTTTCAAACGGAAACGGTTCCATTGATTATGTTATGTTTGCATTAGTGGGATTAGACTAGGTTCCGATGTTTATTCTTGCGGGTTACTAGTCGAGTCCTGCTGATATTAAATCAAGAGCTTGAAACCCCAGTTGCCTATGGTGACCTTATGATTTTGAAAAATAAAACGTTTTCTCTTTGTCAAATTCAAAATTGTGTAGATGATTAGGGTTAATGGAAGTTGTGTTCTTTGTTTTTCGTGTATTAGAATTTTTGGCATGCACTTTGGATGTTTTTTCGAATTGAGTTCATTGGTTATAGACGTCATATAATAGACTGAAAGTATTTTTACATGATGTTATACTGTTGCTCTACATTCTTGGAACGATTCATATCGGGTGATCAAAAATGGGATCTAAGTAGGCCAGTACCACAAAATTGTTTTGTTCGACATAATAAAAAATCTTTCTCAACGGTTAGACAGAAACAATTACACCAATAAAAGAGTTATTCCCGTTTGCACAAACTTTCATCAAAATTGATGGATTGTTAATCTCTCATTAACGTATTTTTAGCCAATCAGAGCACGATATTTTCATTTAACCAGAGTTTAACGGTCCGTCAAATTTGATTGACGTTTGTACAACCGGGGGTTAGTTAAATGTACAGCCACAATCTCTGTTTAATGTTGCGTAAACTAGGTTTCAATCTCGGCCTACTTGGATTCAATTCTGCTAAAGCAGTCTGTAATGGAACAGTAAATTAATTTTTGTACTTTAACGTAGTTTCTCGAAAATATTTTCTAGTGCTTGTATTAAATCTGGAACTGCGTTAAGTACGTTCCCAAAATGCCTTGTACAGGTTATATTTATCGTTGTTAACGTTAACCACAGTTTATTTTTCAGACTGGATTATCGGTTGTTAAAGAATTAAATCTACAATTGCAGTTTTCGGTTAATTTTCACGTTGTTATGAACGTTTTTTATTGTTATTTTTTATTTTGTTAGGTTTGCAACATTGCCACATTCTCACGTGGTTTTTTTACGTCTTGTCTTGTGTTTTAGTTGTAGTGATATGTTATTAACTAGATATAAAAAAAATGTATTCAGTAGCTCATGTCCTTTGGTGTACTCGTATTTCGTAGAATATTTAGGTATGCTACTGAACTTGACAAAAATTCTCAGCTCAAAAAAATTTAATAATGTATCGTCATAGGTTATAAGTTTATGGCTTTAATCAGTTTCATTATACAATTTTTATTTGTAGACATGAATTTTTTTTAATATATATTTTTTTCTTAAATTGGTGGTACAGCATAGCTTGTGTAATTCCCTGTCATTGGGTTAAAAGAAACTGATCGAAATCCTTTGTACTTTTGCAACTGACAAGTCTCTTGCTTGAACTTATCGCCATAAAATTTCTCACTGCTTACGTCAGGCAGTTCGTGACGAAATTTCTGGTTACGCATATGAGGGATTTTCGGAAAAGCCAACTGAAAAACAAAATTAACCCAAAATCGTTTTTTCACTATTTGTTACTCTCTGCATGACGTAGGGGCGCGGTAACCTATAACTGTGCTGCATTGTTGTTGAAAATTCATCAGCGCAAAGCGCACATTGACTTTTCGGATATTCGACTGTACATTCCGAATTTCTACAACAGAATAATCAGGCGTTGCTGTAAAGCAAAACTTGTATGAAATTGGCTCCACAAAGTTAGAAAAAAAAAAAAAACGATTAAAAAATTGACCATCAGTGCCTACCTAATCGTTTTGATTATTATACATTTTGTAAAAAAATATTTTAAAAAAAATGCGTTGGCTGCTTCACATTTTGTCCGCCAAAGTAAATTTTCTACTTTCCCTTTTCATAAAAGATTGCAAATAATCTATTACCCACAAATTAATTTTGATTGCCCACTCCTAAACAAATTATATAAAAACAAAACTGTGGGGGTCGTTTTCACATTTTGTCTGCTAATATGAAATTTATTAATTGCTTTATTGTAAATGATATTTTATCTGTTGCCCATTCATGGTTAAATTTGATTGACCATTATAAAAAAAGACCCATTGAAAAAAAATCCCCACCGCTCTAATATAAGCCGTTTCGGAAATAACCAGGTGAGGCACACCATTTTTAAAAATCAAATTTTGCAAATTTCGATCAATTTTTTTTTTAGCAGTAGCCTTCAGTTTGGTCTCAATAGTAATCCTCCATAACAGAATTTGGGATCCCATGCTCCATTTTTAAAATACAGAGTTTTAAAAAATCACCAGCAGCCACTGGTGCGTAGTAAGATAAATCCCCCTTAGAAACTAAACTTGATAAAAGACTGTAATATCTGGTCTGTTGGGTTGTCTTTAAACTCTCATAAATAAACATTCTCTAATGAATAATGTTAAGCTAATCACTATAGTTTTTAAGAAGTTTAAAATTTTGGTTTTCAATATACATTTTTTTATAATGGTCAATCAAATTTAGTTATAATAATAAGATTAATAGGAAAATTTATAAATTTGACATTAGCGGACAAAATTACTTAGCAGGCAATTTTGGGTAATTTGTGCTTTAAAATATCTCAATAATTTTTTAAATTGGGCTGTTACATTTTTAATAATCGAGCAATACTGGGCAATCGATAAACTATAGCATTTACAATAGCAAATTTTACAAATTTGACATTGGTGGACAAAATGTGAAGATGGCCCCATAGTTTCGGTTTTTATTTAAATTTTTTTTATCAATGGACAAATCTATTTACTGTTTTTTTTCTAACTTTGTGGGGTCAACTTCATAGAAGTCAAAAATAAGGGACCTACTCGTCAAAAGTGTAGAAACATTTCATGTGTTTGGGCCGATAGTTCCTGTCTTGAATAAAAACTTGTTCCAGCATATCCCTGGTTGTAGTCCTGAAGGAATTATCATCTTTTGTTCCCAATCTGTTATAATGCGACAAGAAATAGTTGACTTTTCCTTGACAGTACGGGTCGACATCAATAGGATCAAGTTCAAGACAGTCATTCCAATGTTCGACTTTTACTCCCTTCGAGTATAAATTTTTGGTATATATAATTTGAGGCTTACGACTATGAGTTGGTCGTTTTTCAGGTGCTTCAAGTCGAAATGGGGGCATCTTACCGATTTAAATTTAGCGCGGTGTATGGCGCAGCTTATGTTTGTGATGTTGGTAACTCGGTAACGTTCTAGAACAACGGCCGCCATTTTGTCGTATCGATTCGTTCGTCTCGGTATTTTACGGGAGTTTAACGTGTTTTTTACTAAATTTTGGAATTGTTGAACGTCCAGAATGGCAGAAGACCTGGACGTCGAGGCTATGCTTGAAGCCCCATTCAAGAAAGATGTAAGTTTAGGGTATTTATAGGTGTTTTTTTATTGTACGGCGCAATGTCAAGTGTGGGGGCTGGTGTGACCCTTGCAGTTTGCATTGCTTTATTTTTGAATTTTGTATGTAATGGCTCTTACATCACCTCCTAATTTTATATTTTAGACGTATGAGGTATATTTCGGGCTTACGACGCCTTCACGTAAACAATTCAGGTACTGATTAACTTAGTTTTAAGATGATTATAATTAGGGTGTTAATTTTGAGAAAAACAGTAATGTAGGCCGGTCCTGTTGGCTAAATAACTTATGTGGGCCTGTCATTCATTGTCATTGAGGCATTTTTAGGTGCATCTTGTTGTTCGCGGTGCATCCGCTTGAGGCGCCAGCGCTGTCAGGTTTTTTTAATAATCCCTAGTCTTTGTTCTTAAAAATCCCTAGAAATCCTTATACAACAACCTTAAAAAGGCAAATTCAGTTTTTTTGAATAAAAATAATAATATAAAATTAATCTAGTGAAAATTCAAAAATCATGTAAAAGAAATCTCAGAAAAACGTTTTGCTAAGGTAACATGAGATTCTTGAAGCCAAAAAATCAATTTAAGGCAACTTACCTCTGTCCTAAATTCCACCGTTTAGGAGCTAGAGGGCGTCAAAATTAGAAGTTAAAATTGTTTTTTATTAATTCATTTTTAGCACTTTACCGATTTTAATGAAATTTAGTACTTTAGCGGTCCAAAAATTTTTGCGTATTGGGGGTTGCCTTGAGTTAGGCGTAATTAATAAAAATCTAATACAGTCGAACTTCAATAACCCGAACAGGCAGCTGCCACAAAATAAGTAATCGAGAGATTTGGCTTATCAAAGTAGTACAACAAAGAATTTGCTTGTCTCCTGTCATAAATTTGGTTCGAGTTATCGAAATTCTACTGTACCACATAATATAAGCGAAGGACAAAGACAATTAAAATCATCTGCAATAAAAATAAGGAATATTTTTTCAGTCGCCCCAAGCTGTAAGTGCAATAAGAAAGAACTAATGAATTATTGTATTGACATTTTTAAGAGCCAATTTTGAAGATCCAAAACTGTGACATTCACAAATCTGAGGATTTTTTATCTCATCCATTTAACATTAGTTGGAAAGAGGTAAAAGACTAACCTAGGGCAATTTCCTATACTGCCGTTAAAAATTTATTGATTACACTGCTATTTTAAAGTACTTAAAAAATTTAGTAAAATTATTTTGAAAAATATAGTTTTTTTTTACCACCAAACTCAAGTCAGGTGCTACAACTTACTAGGTTTCTACATTTTTATTTAGCAGAAAAAATCAACAGTTCATTGATCAACATCAAACTTTTGACAGTTTCAGATTTACCAACTATTTCATGCTTTTCTGTGTGATTTAGTTTGAGAAAATTGAGATTTTAAACAAGTTAAGTTCAGTTATGTTCCAAAACCAGCAACATTCTTCATTAAATTAACAAAAACTGTGTTTAAAAACTGAAAACATTAAACTGTACCTCATAAAATTTAGAAGAAATGATTTTATTAGTTAATTATTTTGAAAATTATTCATTTCTTTTACCACCAATCGCTTTGATAGCCAATTACTTACACGTAAATTTTTTATTACATAAAAATCAGTTTGTAGGTTATGCAAATGTCAAAACTGACATCTTGTAATCAAAAAGTGAGAAACAGAAAAAAAACTGAAACTAAAAGAATGTGACTAGCTAGTTAAAACACCTCCCTGGTACTAATCTCCCTGGACTAATTCTAAAATCTAGGAGACCGTTTAAATTTAAATTCGTGTCGCTTTGCATCAATAGATAAAGCTGTTTCAAATTTTTTGTGTAGAATTTTTTTGCTCTTTCTGTCGAAACATTTTAATGTAAATTATTAAACAGTTTTCAACCTATTCTAAAGATCATAAAAATCACTAGATATTGAGAAAAAACTGAAAAAAATCCCTTTATCCCTCAGTGTAAAAATCCTTAAATTTGTGAAAAGTTCCTCATCCTTGTTCCCTTTGAGGCGCTGCAAAGTCGCACCAAATTTGAAGTTCTTTAGCCAACAGTTTTTTTTTTTAATTCTTGTATAACTTAGCGTGGTTTTTGTATATCGTGTTGCTGATCGGTAATTTCTCGCCATAGGGCTGCTGAAACTGGACACTTCCCGCAATCATCGCCCTGACTTCTACCAATCAGCCGATTGGTAAACGATTAGTATGACACAAAGGTGGACTTGTTGGAATGTAAAAAAGTACATACATGTTTTTTATATAACAACCTAAATAGTCTATGAAAAATTAAGCGGTCGTTGGGTTTTGGTCTTTACGACACACCTCATTTGTTTTTGCACGTTTTGTTTTTGTTTCGTTTCCTTTTTTTTTTTTTTTTGTCTTGTGATGTTGGCCAAGACCCAACAAAATCGGCCAAATTTGACAACATTGCAATGTTCATTGCATGTCAGTCAAGAAATCATTAAAGGATATGGTCTTATTCGGTGTATTTTTTCAGAAGTATTGATCTGGATCAAGTTTTTCCGCCACGTTCCTTTGTTAAGTCTGCACGACGGTAAGTCTAGTTCCGGCTAGACGACTGTTAAGTTTCAGCTGCGACAAAATAAAAAGGCCACCACACTCACTTGTTTTAGATTTATAGGCTACTTAAGTAATTCCGATCCATTTTGACAATTTTTTACATTTCATTTCTGCTCAATTCTTGTAAAAAAAGTCATAATGGATTAATAACTATTTTTGTAAAACATTATTTATATATTATGTCTGTTTTTCAAACAACTGGTAAGTTGTTCAGTCAATAAACACATAATTAATGCTATTTGTTTTCGCCACCTGCGCGGTCCTCTTCACTTTGTTGCTGTTCGTAGGAAGAAGTCAATGGTAAAATTAGGGAAAATGGAGATTCACGAAAACACAGAAGTTCAGAGTAAGTCACAATTTTACGTCTTATTTTTTTTATTGACTTTTTCCAAAATAGCAAAAAGCGTCGAAGCACCAGTAGAAGCCGTCGAAGTAGAAGTCGATCACGTGACAAACGTCGTAGCCGCGATAGGGATCGTAAGAAGAGCAAAAGTCGCGACAGAGGACGATCACGTGATCGTCACATTTCTCGGTCGCGCAGATCTAGATCTAAAGATCGGAGATCTCGTTCAAAAGACAAAAGAAGCAGATCAAGAGATCGTAGGGACAGAAGAGGGAGAAAAAGTCGAAGCAGAGATCGGAAACGTTCGGTATCACGTAAACGTTCACCGACACCACCAGTGACAAAACCTTTTGGTCGACGAAATAGATCACCACTGGGACTTCGATCAAATTCACCTTTAGAAGAACTCAGTCCAGAAGAAAGGGACGCTAGAACTGTTTTCGTTATGCAATTGTCACAAAGAATACGTGCTAGAGATTTGGAAGAGTTCTTCAGTTCAGTTGGAAAAGTTCGAGATGTGAGATTGATTGTTTGTAATAAGACTAGGAGGTTCAAAGGGATTGCTTATATCGAGTTTAAGGACCCTGAAAGTGTCACTTTGGTAAGACTTGGTGCTGCTTTAAAATAAAGCATTCTTTATTATATAATATACAATTTTATATTTTTTTTAGGCGTTAGGTTTGTCGGGTCAAAAATTATTAGGTGTTCCAATTATAGTTCAGCATACTCAAGCTGAAAAAAATCGAATGGGTAATTCAATGCCCAATTTAATGCCCAAAAACATGACAGGTCCGATGCGACTCTACGTGGGGTCTTTACATTTTAATATAACTGAAGATATGTTAAGGAGTATTTTTGAACCTTTTGGTAAAATAGACAACATTCAATTAATAATGGATCCTGAAACGGGCCGATCAAAAGGTTACGGGTTTATAGCGGTAAGTTCCATAAAAACAGAATGAGGCCGATTATTGAGTGATTGTTTCAGTTTCGTAATTGTGAAGACGCAAAAAAGGCGTTGGAGCAATTAAACGGGTTTGAATTAGCAGGTAGACCTATGAAAGTCGGAAATGTTACTGAAAGGTTAGATTTACAACAGCAAGGCCCGTCTATACTTGATTCAGATGAATTGGATCGGTCGGGGATTGATTTAGGTGCAACGGGACGGTTGCAATTAATGTTTAAGTTGGCAGAAGGTGCTGGTATGCAAGTACCACAAGCAGCAGCCAATGCTCTTAGTATAGCTACAGGACAACCAGTTGTTCCTCAAGTTCAGACAAATTCCACTCCGCCAATAGCTACACAGTGTTTTATGTTGAGTAATATGTTTGATCCCGCGACGTAAGTTTTTTCTTTTTAAAGTAAACCAATGCTTGATTGTA
This sequence comes from Tribolium confusum, assembly GCA_029207805.1. NCBI lineage: Eukaryota > Metazoa > Arthropoda > Insecta > Coleoptera > Tenebrionidae > Tribolium > Tribolium confusum. The sequence goes on from JALGAY010000004.1 coordinate 9,943,014, forward strand.
CCTGTTTTGTTTTAGGGAGTCGAATCAAAACTGGGATATTGAAATCCGGGACGACGTTATAGAAGAATGTAATAAACATGGTGGTGTATTACATGTTTATGTTGATAAAGGGTCACCACAAGGTAACGTTTACGTTAAATGTCCGTCGATAGCTACTGCCGTGGCGTCTGTCAATTCTTTACATGGACGATGGTTTGCGGGGAGGGTTATTACAGCGGCGTACGTTCCGTTGCTGAACTATCATTCACTGTTTCCTGATGCTATGTCTGTGTCGCAATTATTATTGCCATCCAATAGGAAGTAAAATGTATTTTTCATAGTTGTATGTAACATTTTATTTGTAATAAACTTGCAACATGTATCTAGGCATTTTGTAACCATCACAAGTGACTTAGATGTAGGGAGAAAGGGTTAAGTTAAGTCGACTTATCTTGAATCATGTATAGATGATAAAATTTTATTTGTAAAAGAATGTAAGGAATAAATCTGACTTATTTAATTAGTGTGATTTCCTTTAAAATAAAGCAAAGCTCAAAAAAGCATATTGAGGATTATAGGATATCTTTTATACCGAAATTTAGTAATGGGCTGGAGAAGTGTGTCGTAATTTTAGCGCGAACGTTTGAAGCACTGTCATTCTGAAAACATACCTTAAAAAAGTCGCCCTTATTGCACTTATACATAAGGTTGAAATTATAACAGCTAAACTTTGACCGAATGAAAATCACATATGGAAACACAAATAAGGCATAAAAACACTCAACTCCAATACTCTAGAAATTCTAGTTTTAATCCAGACACAAGTTACAAACAATTCTCGCATATTTGAGAAATTAATCGAAAATAGAAATTACTGTACATGCTTCGTGTTGTCAAACTCACCCGAACAGCTGTAAACCAACTACCGAAGATGGCCGAGTACATACAAATAACAAGTGGCGCGGGCAAATCGGAGGGGATTTGCTCGCATTCGGCATGGTTCGCTGGAATTCGTTCATATTGGACCTGCGTTAAAGCTTAAAAATGAAGGAAATCTGTGCATCGAACATTTTATTTTCCATTAAATTCTTTATTAAGTGTAAATTTGTTGTAATTCGTGACTTATCAATAAATGAAATGTTTAGGCTATCGAATGTCGACATTTTTAGGTCTTATTTATTTTATTTAGTGTATTTATTCATCGCATAAAATTTGATCTTTATAAATTCAACCTTATTTACATGTGCAATAAGGTCGACTTTTTCAAGGTATTTTTATCGAATGACAGTGTTTCAAAATTTCGCGCATTTTTTACGTCACGGCTTCTGGAGCCCATAAGGAGCCGATTATACCAGTCCCTTGAAGTTCGTTATAACTGGATACCTCTGTATTTTATGGTTTTTGGTGGAAGTCCCACATGAATTTAAGTTTGTAAAAAAATAATGTGAAAATGTGCAAACATGAAATTTGACATCACAAAATCATTTTTTAAGATAAAATACCTTAATTTCTGATTAGAAACAGCTAATTATTTCAATTCACTTATGGCACAAAAATTTCAAAACATCTGTCACTTGTCACACTTTAGGGACTTTTTTTTTTGCGTCCTCAGAGTTGGCAATAGTCTTTTCTAAGAAGTGTCAATCGTAATGTCAACATTGCACTTAAATATTTAAAATAAGCCAAATAATAATTTAATGGAGATTGCCAATGCTGTGGGGGCAACCCCTGGGGTAAATCGGACGGCCCGCGTGATGATGGAAGGCGTCGGGGCTCGAATTATTCGCGGACCTGACTGGAAGTGGGGCAAACAGGTACGTTTTCAACCCCTTTTCCTCATTTTTTTTTATTGTTGGGTTTTAGGATGGGGGCGAGGGTCACGTAGGGACTGTTCGCAACTTTGAATCTCCTGATGAAGTAGTCGTGGTGTGGGATAACGGCACGGCTGCTAATTACCGCTGCTCCGGCCAGTACGATTTACGTATTCTAGATAGTGCTCCCACAGGTGTAAAGCACGAGGGCACTATGTGCGACACGTGCCGCCAACAACCCATTTTTGGTATCCGGTGGAAGTGTGCCGAGTGTGGCAACTACGATCTGTGTTCTGTTTGTTATCACGGAGACAAGCACCAGCTGCGTCATAGATTTTACCGGATTACGACTCCCGGAGCCGAACGTGCGTTTCTCGAGACAAGACGAAAGAGTAAAAAGATCGCGATACGCGGAATTTTTCCTGGGGCGCGCGTGGTACGTGGGGTTGACTGGCAATGGGAGGACCAAGATGGGGGCAATGGACGTAGAGGGAAAGTCCAGGAAATCCAAGACTGGTCAGCGGCAAGTCCGCGATCTGCGGCTTACGTCGTCTGGGACAACGGCTCGAAAAATTTATACAGGGTTGGATTTGAAGGAATGGCTGATTTGAAAGTTGTTAATGATGCTAAGGGACAAAATGTATACAGGGATCACTTGCCGTGTCTTGGAGAACAAGGACCGGGACGTTCGGGGCCTCCAGGGTTAAAAATCGGAGATCAGGTTAATGTTGATTTGGAGTTGGAGATTGTACAGAGTTTGCAACATGGACATGGGGGTTGGACTGACGGCATGTTTGAGTGTTTGAATGGGGTTGGGACTGTTGTAGGGATTGATGAGGATCATGATATTGTTGTTGCGTATAGTAGTGGAAATCGTTGGACTTTTAATCCAGCTGTTTTGACTAAAGTGGCAACACCAACAAATTCAGTTGGGTTTAATGAAACTCCCCAACAACAATTTGCAGTGGGTGATATGGTGCAGATATGTTCTGACATGGAACGTGTTAAAATGCTCCAAAGAGGACACGGAGATTGGGCAGATGGAATGGCTGCTGTAAGTTATTGACCCTCAGTGTTAGCAATCTAATTTTAAATTTCTAGACTTTGGGCAAAATCGGTCATGTTCAACAAATCTACAATGATAACGATCTCAAAGTCGAGGTCTGCAACACGACTTGGACTTACAACCCTTTGGCTGTCACTAAAGTCGCTAGTAAAGACGGTACAATGCATGGAACGACTAGTGGAGAGCGTCTTAGTGCTCTATTAAAAAAGCTTTTTGAAACGCATGTCTCAGGCGATGTAAACGAGGAATTGGTGAAATTTGCCGCGAATGGCGATGCTCAAAAATGTGAGGAGGTCCTCAAACAAAGCAATACGTCAGGGGCTGGGATAGGTCCGGACGTGAATGGGGTGTTCGCTGGACATACAGCATTACAAGCCGCAAGTCAGAACGGTCATTTGGAAGTAATTACGGTGCTTTTGCGATTTCATGCCGATGTGGAGATTGAGGATAAAGACGGGGATCGCGCTGTACATCATGCGGCTTTTGGGGATGAACCTGCCGTTGTGCAGTTGTTGGCTCATGCGGGAGCTGATTTGAACGCGAGAAATAAGAGGAGACAGACGGCTTTGCATATTGGGGTTAATAAGGGGCATTTGGGAGTCGTGAAGATGTTGCTGGATTTGGGCTGTCATCCCAGTTTACAGGTAAGTTGGATTTTTTTTTGTTTGCGGAGGACAATTAAATTAATTTATTTTATACATTAAATAAGGATTGGGGGCGATTCAGTTCGTTCGAAAAACGTTTTTTAGTAACGGAGTTTACAAAAAAAAATCGCTACGTTTTTTATTTGCATTTGCGAAATATTAATTTTTTAATGTTGGTAATAATATTCAATTTTTTTTATAAAAATGGCGGATTATTTTCCACGGGAAAGTTTTTGTGTGATTTGTTTTTATGTTTTTGTTATTTATTACACAAGTATTTTTTATAACTTTATTCTACAACGTCTACGGTAAGTATTTTTTTCTTTAACTTTGTAAAGTGCCTTAAGGCTTTTCGATACCCAGCGTTTTACTACTCAAAATACGCATCTTGTTTTACATCTAGTTGGGTAGTTGAACCAACAAAAATGTTGAGATACTAATACTAGAACGATTTTTTTATAAAACGGCTAGTTTTAAACTTATTTTAGCTCTTGGATACAAATGAATGAGTTTCGATTGTCCAGAAAGGTGTCATTTAGTGAAAAAATTAACAAACTATTTCGTATCAAACCACGGCTTCCTAGAATCTTAGATTATACCTTAATCAATTAATTAATCCTAGATTATAATTATAGATTATTATAGGTAGGCAGTATGAAGGTATTTATCCGGCCAGTCGCATTTTAAAAAATGTTGTTTGACAGTGGAGTACCTGTAGTGTCATCTATAGACGTTTTCAAACAAACTTTAACAATTGTTATAACACTTTTAAAAAATACATTTCTACATTTGTATTTTAATGAAAAAATTATATAAGCGACAATTAAGTCAAAATTAACAAAATAAGTCAAAAGGATTTCTAGTATAACCGAGAAAACGAATTATAAAAGTTAAAATTTCTTTTTGTGTCGTAATAAGGGGCTTTTTTATTGGGCAAAAAACACGCGCTATCGTATTAGGAACTTGGTTCTTTTTTGTTTTTATTAATTCATTGATGTGTTATTGTAATTATGTCATAGCTTTTGAGATAAGTCAGCATGACAATTTGAATAAATCGATGAATTCTAGACCACAACATAGAAATGAATCAGTAAGTTAAATGTGTAATATAGCCATTAATTTTTGGATTTACTATAGGCAACTAATAATACACAATTTAAATGTAAAGGGATATAACTGTAACCATATAAGGGTCAGACAAAAATTAAAATAATTTTAATCTTTGTCTGACTTTTGTCTTTTGATTAATTATCATATTATTTACAGTTATAGCCCTTTAAATGTAAATTGTGTATTATTAGTTGCCTATAGTAAATCTAAAAATTAGTGGCTCCATCTTACACATTTAACTTGAAGGGATGCTAGCTTTTTGACAAATTTTATTTTTTATTAGCTGTCTATACTGATTTATTTCCATACTGTGACTAGACAAACTTTTAGCACTATGTGGATTCAGCCAACCAAATCGAATATCTCTTTATTACGTCATAACCGGAAAATTATTTTTTCAACAATTTTTTTCTCTGGTTAAACGTGGCCTAATTACAAAAAGAAATCATTCGGGTCGAATATTTTTTTAAGTACTTTGCAATGGCATTTTTTTCTTAAATAACCTTTTATGAGCGTATTAAAATTTAAAGTTTTTACTCTCTTTGTGTTGTTTGACTGTAATGCTTTTATTTAAGTTACCAATTTTTTTTTAAGTCTATAAGTGACGCTACGGTTTTTTTGTCAGAAACAACATTTTTTAAAATGTGATAGGCTTATTCGCTCTTTCAACTATCTGGAGGGAATATTGATACACACAAAACTGTGAAATAGTGCAACACTAGTGGAAAGTTTGACTTTTAAAAGTCATTAGTGTTTTATATTATATTCGTTACAATTCTATAATTAAAAAATAAAATGGGTTATTTTCTTGGTAATTCTGTTAATATGTATAACCAGAGACAATTTGAAAATTAGATTTATGCTTTTTATGCAAATCTAAAGCGTAGCTATAATTATAAAGCTACCGTAATAACTACAATAACGAACCGAATAGCGGTACGTGCAGAGGTGTTCTGGCCTCTAATGATATTAATAAAACTTTTAATTTGTTTAACGTTTAAACTAAAATGGAGGAATCTTAAATGAAAATATTAAATTAGTTACACTGATTTATAACAAATAACTGTAACTAATTAAATATTAAATAATACTATGCGTAAAAATAAATATGGGATATTATATATCAAATTGTGTTATACAAAAAATTTCGTTTCCGACGTATAACCACCGCTAGAATTGGCAAAAAATGGTGGTTTATAGTTCGCAAGATTATATTTGTCAGTGTCAAAACACGAAAAGTATTTTTGCTTTGACCACGATTGGACAGAACTTGCGTCCTATTCTGAATGAAAATTTAATGTGAATTAACAGATAGTTTTCCAGTTTTAAACAAGTCGCTCTTTCTGTTTTACAAATAAATACAATTTAATTATTTAAAATTGTTTAACTGATAAAATGAATTAATTAGAGAAACGAGAATAAAATTTTAGCTGAGAGCGCTAAAACTGACCAAAAACGATTGAGAAATACGTAGCATATTGTTGTGAATAATGTTGTGTAATTGTTCACATGTAATTTTTTATAACTTTTATTTTGATCAAAAATTTCTTGTTTTACATTACATATTACGATTTTTTTTTGAATAAAGATGAATTTGTGGATTAGTATGGGTTTGCAATTACCTATAAATCACGCATGCAGCCGGAGCTTTGTTTCCTTGGCAATTTCCCTTGGTATAATAATGTTAAAGCCGGTCCTTAGGATAGATGTTGCAAACTACAATAATTAACATTTTGGCTGTAGTAAAATAAGCTGTGCTCGTATTTCAAATTTAACAAAATTACGCTTTATACAGGTTGTTCAAATATTAAAGTTGGGAAGTTTTCCAAAGATCGAAGTGCATAAATCAGCATTAACAATGATGTGCTTCATCCTGTAGTGATATCCATAAATCTCGAATGGGAAATAATAAAAATCTGGAATGGTACCGTAAAGATTTCACATCGTTGTGAAATCCTAAAAAATTTAATGCAATGTGAAGTTGGTGGTTTTTTCACACGCAATATAGATGATAATGCAAAGGTTTTAATTGCGAATGCAGTTCGACTTGACCTCGAGCCCCAAGTGAATTACGGCGTCGTTAGTGTACGGAACAATAACGGCAGTGCAGACTGTGTTTTCATATCTAATTAAAATCTCCCCGTTTCAATTTCCGCCATTGTGTTCTGCTTTTGAAACGTGTGGGGTTTGTGTATGTTTTCATCCCGTATTTTCGGGGTACATCTGCTGATAATGTTTGTCTACGATATGGTTAAAACACAACAATATCCTATTTATATGTCGCCGATTGTGTACATTCTTCAAAGCACACGTATAATCACATACACACTAAATCCGAATTATATCTACCAAGGGATGTTGGTAATTAAGGAGGATTGTAAAATCACAGATTGTGCTTCTACCAGTTTTATCTTGCAACGCGGTTTTGCTACAGAGAATATTAAATTTATAGATACCTGTTATCATTGTTGCGAAATGAAGCTATTAATTCTATTCTCTCTTCGCAAGAATAACCTCAAACACGAAATAAAAATTTATTTAGCCGTTGCTATTTATTAAAGAAGCGAAGACGTGCCAAGTCAATTAAAGTCGGAAGTGTTTTGACGGGATTATCCATAATGTTGGTAATTTTTATTTTGTAAAACTACTTGATGATGAAGTATCATTTTTTTTAATCGCAAGTTTATTAATTTATCTTTGATTTTGTCATATCTCTTTGAAGCATTTCTAAGATTACCCGCACCAAATAAATCATTTTCACTGTTATTTACTGACAAGAGTTAACTCAAATTACACGAAGATGACTTAGAACTCGTGAAAAAGACTAGTGACTGGTTTTAATTTGCAACCGACAAAGATTCGGAGTTCGAAATAATAATCACAACGAACAACGCTTACAAATCTTACATTTAATCTTTGTCAAAACTTTTAGGCTGGGTTATTATTACATCTTTTTTTTTTGCTTCATCTTCTTTTGACATAATTACAAATGTAGCTTGATGAATATTTTTTTTGCAAATGATGCTGTTCAAACATTGCAACGAAGTTCGAAGGAAGTATTCATTTTTTCTCAAAGTGGGGTCAGTTTCATACAAATGATGTAGGAATTAAAATTCAAGTAACACACAAGTTTAATCAAAAATCAAAGTTATTATGTGATGGCTGTTTCCTTCCAAAGCTTTCAATTTTTAGATGAATGAAACACATTTACGAAGTGTTATCTTTTCTAACAGAAACAAATTATTTTTCACTTTTTAGTAAGTACATTTTATAATAAATTCTTTGTTTTCAATTATATTTTTTATATAATTTTAAGACTAAAAATACTGATTGCGCAAAATTGACTTCTAAGACTTTAAGCTGACAGCTTTACAGACAAAAGCAAGCTTAATTAAAGCTTTTAAAAACACCAAAATGGCTGACCTCAGGTGTCTAATTTTAAAATGTGATGAAATGGGAAAAACATTAACAAATATAACCCTTTAAACATTTGAAATTGATTTTGTTTTTATTTTAATTAATAATAATTAATTTTAATTTAGTTTTGTTTAGTACTTCACTCTAAAAATTCTGGTAAAAAAACTAGAATTGTGACTGATGTTAAAAATCTACAAACTAGCTGACAGCTTGTGTTAATACCAAAAATTATAAATAATGGGGAAAATAATTATCTTGTTGTTACTGAGTGTTTTATATTACGTTCTAGGTTTATTTATAATTATTCTTATTTTACTTGTTAACAGTAACAGTTTTCGTTGAAATGACGCTAAATACTCAAAATTTTCTAATACAAATGTTGATAGTTTTTAAGATACCTACATGATGTAGCTGTTTTGTTTGAGAAGCGCTGGTACATTTTTAAATTTAGCACTTTTACAACTTAGATCAAAAAAGAAATATTTACCTTATGTCTTATAATCCAGTCAAAATTGAAAGCAATCTTTCTCAAGATTCCTAATTACGTTTAAAAGTTTGCATTCGGTATAATTTTTTTAAAATTTATTAACGCTTTAAATTAAAACTTGGAACTCACTGGTCACCAACTTCTTAACTACAACATGCTAAGGTGGTCTAATTTATCTTTCGTGACTTTATATGCTACATATATTTACTTATTTCACCAAGAAGAGCCACTTTATAATGTGACTTGCAGTGAACAAGGGATTCTGGGTGAGAAACACGAGTAAACAGGACCTTAGTTTAAGAGAAGGCAAGGGAGGTGTAAAATAGCTTTTAGTTGAAAAAAGCCAATACAAAAAATTGTTGATTAAATTTTTAGTTCATCTGTAAAAAAATTCAAATGGATTTTTCTCGCAGAACTTAAATACGGATTACTACATTAAACTGAAATTGCATGTGAAAACATTGCACAATCTATAGTTTTTTTCGAAAAAAATTGGAAAGTCTTTAATATTCAAATGAAATGAAGTGATCTTATTATTATTGAGAAGTTTAATGTCATTATAAATATTATTTATAATTATATATTTTGTTATAGATGTCTTGAGCAAACTACGTTAAGTTTTGCAAATTTTTAATTTTAGTTTGTTTGGAAAAAGATTTGGTTAAAATAGAATTAATTAGTTGTTGACAAATATGGTGGATGCGCCTGGCGGGCAACTTTAAGTATGTTAATTTTGTAATTGTGTTGGTTGACAACCGCTAACTGTTTTCGTGAAAATAATTTCGTGTGTTGTATTTGGTAGTTTTCGTCCTAATTTGGATGTAAAATACGTTTCCGTTTCCGGTTTGAAAAATGCGTGCGTGTCAGAAATCGGGGGGTGTGCCGTGTCACTTTTCTGTTCGTAGAGGGGGGTTTGTTTGTCAGTTTGCAACAGCAATAAATAACGACAATAGAATCGTCGGCTTAACCGCTTCCTGAGCCAATAAAATCTAATGGCAATTTAGCACGTCAGAAATTTTTTTTTGATTGTAAAACCGGGCGCTCGGTGTTCATATCGGACGGCTTAAGGGTGTTAAAAAATGTCTGGCGTTATTAGCATGAACTTTGCTACTTTGAAAGTAAAGTAATACAAGTTGAAGCTTTTTAACTTTGCTGAGCGTAAACTGACAGTAATTGATCGTTCAGCACTTGTAAGTTACAAAAGCCAAAGTTGAACGTGTATACATTTTTTATCGTTTATAATAATTATCAATCAATGTGTCATGTGGGGGCTCACGTTTCGTTTTTTTTTCGAGGGGGGCTGTGTACGAATTATCGGTCGATTGCGCCAACTCGATTAGCGGATTTGGGCCGCCAGAGAGACACACGGCTGTGACAAACGAGGCAGTAGATTTAATTCGATTAAAAGTTTGAAACGTTTAAGTGGGGGCGGATTTTTTTTTAATAACACGTATGTTCGAATGTAAAGTGCTGATTTAGGGAAGAGGAGATGGGGGTAAAGTCGCCACCTGCTGGCTCACCTTTCGCAAAAAGGAAAACGCCGAGTCGGCAAAGGAACGTGAACGATTTAGGAATTGCGGCACGGGAAATGCTTGCCAAGAGGTAATTTTCAAAAATGGCACGTAGAGGAGTTGTTTTGTTTGGGGCATTTCGGCAATTGAATGATAAAGAGGGGAAGCGGCGAACTGGGGACGGTTTTTTTTTATTTAGAGAGGTACACGTATTAACAATTATATTAGCAATCTGTAATGGTGAAGGTTTGTTATTAAATCTTTGTCGAACTAAAAAAAAAAAAAAAATAAATTAAATTAGAGCATTGACATCGCATAGAGTATGAACATTGACATCTTTTAAAAAAATTGGGCAAAAGTAAAATTTGGAAAACTTGTCGTAAGTTCATCGTGATCGACAACAATACAGAGCACTATTTTTACAGATCTAGTTACTACATATAATTATAATATATAAGTAATATTAAATATATAAATATACAGGGTGCCCCACCGAAAAGGGCATACCCCCTGTAACTTTTTTATTTATTAGTCGATCTAAATAAAATTTAGAACATAAGCATTAATATGTACGGTCTACATTTTGCTGTTAAAATATTTTTTTTATGATGTACCAATTTTGCACTCGAAAGAATAAAATTATGAAATCGCACAAAATTTCTTCAAAATGCATATTATTATAATGCTACAACTCAAAATACTGTAATGACAAATTTTGTTTTAACACAAATCATTTAGAATTCCTCTAATTGGTTCTTAAAGAACACGGAAAAAATTCTTTTTTTTGTGAGAAATATTGTCATCCATGAAACGGTGTTGTCAGATTGTAAATTGAAAGTTACCTGAAAAAAATATGTAAATTTGTCACTTTGACAATTCTTGAAAAAATCGAAAAATGTCTAATCGCGAAAGACGTGAAATAATTTTAGTGTACGGTGAATGCCGCAGAAACCTATTAGCAACCAACAGGATTCTACAAGAGCGCTTTCCGGAAGTAGGCTACACATTGAAAAAAATTCGTAAAGTTGTTCGGTTATTTGAGGACACCAGCTCAGTAGTAAAACCCAAACGGTTCTACTTTCCCGTAAGACATAATCAAGCATTGGTGCAAATTGTAAAAGATGCCGTACAGGAAGATCCTAACATTAGCACTAGAAGTATAGCACGAAGACACAATATGAGCAAAAGCTCTGTGCAAAGAATTTTAAAGTGTAATAAATTCCACCCATATAAAATTGCACTGCATCAAGAATTGCGTCCTACTGATTTTGAGTTTAGAATGCTTTTCTGTCAACAAATGATTAATATTTTAGAAGAAAACAATAACTTTACTGATTATGTGCTATTCTCGGACGAAGCAACATTTAAAAGTAATGGGCTTGTTAATAGGCATAATATGCATTATTGGGCAATTGAAAATCCACGATGGTTGCGCCAAATAGATAATCAAAGAATATGGTCTTTAAATGTTTGGGGCGGTATTTTGGGTCAACATGTAATCGGTCTATTTTTCTTCGATGGAAATTTAAATGGTGACATATATCTACGTTTTTTAAGAAGAAATCTGTTAGAGTTGTTAGAAAATGTTCCGTTAAACATAATAGGACAACTTGTGTTCATGCATGATGGGGCGCCGCCACATTTCGCAAGACGGGTTCGGCGATATTTAGACCGACACTTGCCTGATAGGTGGATAGGACGTGGAGGACCTGTTCACTGGCCAGCTCGTTCTCCAGACTTAACGCCTTGCGATTTTTTTCTCTGGGGTGTTGTAAAAGAAAAGGTGTACAAAACAGCTCCCACGACAATAGAGGACATGAAAGAGCGAATAAGAGAAGCGTTTGCTGCCATATCACCCGAAACTCTTGTTAGAGTAAAACAAAATTTTAGGCGACGATTATTTTGCTGCTTACAAGAAAATGGAAATGTGTTTGAACATTTAATGTGTAAGTCTAAGACGTTCGTTGTTAAAACGTTATTAACTATTCTTTTTATTTCAGAAATTTTTCGACATTTATAGTTTATGCACCCACCATGAATTTTCTCCTTTCCTACTCAATAATGCAGGCTGTAATTCCTGATGCAATAAAATCTTAAAGAAATTAATTTAATTTGTCTTTAAAACTCTTTGCTCATATTGTGTTAGCATTCGTGCTAAAGTATTGTGTTGCTAATGTTAGGATCTTCGTGTACAACATCTCCTGCAACTTGCACCAATTCTTGATTATGTCTTACGGTAAAGAGGGGCACATTTGGGTTTTACCATTGAAACTGGCATCTTCAAATAGTCCAACAACTTTACCGATCTTTTTCAAGCAGTAGAATACTTCTGTAAAGTGCTCTCTTCTTGAACTCTCTGGTCGTGAGTTAAGCTTCTAGAAGTTGTTTCTTGAAATAAATTGTTACGTTGTGTTACAGAAATAAAGTGTTTCCACAAAAAATGTTTTATTGGTGACAACTACAGAAACGTATCAGAAACGTTTAACCTGCCAAAAGTCGTAACAAAAAAGCTGCAGGCATTAGAAATTCTAGACTAAAATTATTTTACGGTTTTTGGGATTAGACACTTTTCGATTTTTTCAATTGTCAAACTGACAAATTCACTGACGTTTTATTCATATTCAGGTAACTCTCAATTTACAATCTGACAACACCGTTTCATGGATGACAATATTTCTCACAAAAAAAAGAATTTTTTCCGTGTTCTTTAAGAACCAATTAGAGGAATTCTAAATGATTTGTGTTAAAACAAAATTTGTCATTACAGTATTTTGAGTTATAGCATTATAATAATATGCATTTTGAAGAAATTTTGTGCGATTTCATAATTTTATTCTTTCGAGTGCAAAATTGGTACATCATAAAAAAAATATTTTAACAGCAAAATGTAGACCGTACATATTAATGCTTATGTTCTAAATTTTATTTAGATCGACTAATAAATAAAAAAGTTACAGGGGGTATGCCCTTTTCGGTGGGGCACCCTGTATAAATATATAAATTATAATTATCACATATACAGATAAAATTTAATAATTTAGAATTTTTTACTAATTGAAACAATAACTAAAGTAATGAGATCTCTTAGGATCGTTGACAATTTAAAATAATAATTATAAATAAATGTTTTATGGGGTGATTTATTTATTTGTTTGTTGTCCTTAATTATTTAGGACAGTCATGATCCAGTAATAAAAAACAATTTAAGTAATGTTCAAATTTCTAAAAAAAATTTTTTTTAACACTGATGTCCGGTGCTTAAACGTTTATCAAATTTGATGAACCATTAAACTCTGATTAATTCAAAATACGTTTTTCTGATTGGTCAACCAGGCATAACTAAATTATACAAAAAAATAAAGAAAATTATAATCAATTAAGGACCTAGTTTTTTGGGATTATTTTTTGCAACAATTTGTGGCGACTCTGATTCTTTTGTTTTATTGTTCCTACTTTTAGTTTAAATTAAAACAACAATAAAACAAAGGATTTATTTAAAAATTATTTATTTTGTTGAGGGGGATAGAAACGGACGGTAAATAAAACACAACTGTGTTTATTATTGACAATTTTAAATAATAATAGTTGAACTGTTAACTGAGAAAAATTAATAAATAAAAGTATTAATTTTTCTAGTAGCTGCTGCTTCCAGCTGCTACTTCCTCTTCTTAGGTAGGTGCTATACTGACTGAAAAAAAGGTTAATAACCGATAAATTGGCGTATTAGTACGTTATATACTCGTATAAAAGCACTAAATGCATAATTTAATCCCAAAAGCGAAAATTTGGGGCTTGAGAAAGGCTGAGAAGGCTCTAATCACTCGGGGGTTAAGGAACTTTAGTCCTGAGGTATATATGCTATTTTTTGGACTTTCTGAACTTAAGTTCATAAATAAAAAAGTAATACAAATAAATAAGTTTATTATTTCGAAGGACTCTTGTTTTCTCATTTTTTTTCATCCATATTTGAAATAATACCGGGATTTTTTCATATTTTATATCCCAAAGGATTTTGAATGTCAGTTTTAAATTTCAAGGGAATTTAAACATTATTTTAATTCCCTTGGGAGTAAAACTAGCATTTTAAAGTATCTACTTTAATCCCGGAGGTGCAAAAAAAATGTCTTACGTTATATCATTATTAAGGAGCGGATGGATTAGTACCGTCGCAGGGACGTCGCAAATAGTGGAGCTATGCGTGCTCGTACGCTACACCGAAATGAATTTACTATTACTATTTTATTATTTATTCCCTCGCAGCCGACCATTGTCTTACTTACTTACTTGATATGACACCGTGTGATAATGTTAAGCAATTAATTTTGTTTTCATTAACCAGAAAAATTTTGGTTATTATAAAAATATTTGCGGACGCCACTCTTTTGAGAATCTCAAACGCCGGTACAGTAGACCGGCTAAATACTCACGACGTACACCACACGGAATACGGCACGCTTTGTCTGACCGACTGAGACAGGTACTAAAGAATCCGCCTAATAATCATTATCAATAAGATCAAACCACTTTGTTTTTAATAAGCAAAATGTAGATTTTATACTTCGTAAATAAATTATCTACTTTGTAAACTAATATTTTAAATAAAAAACTAAAAATGGATTAAGTTATCTATCAAATATTATTTAACAAAAATTGTTTTTGATTCAGTTTTAAAAATTAGTAGAACTAAATTTAATCAACTTACTTTTAAAACACGTTTTCATAAAAACTGAGGACAGTTTTTTTTACTAAAACGCGATAATATTATTAATTTAACTAAATGAATTTTTAGGTCTTTTAAACAAAGTCCATAAATTTTACAAAAGCTTTTAAAATGACTTTAATTTTGTATTTTTCAACTTATTTATTGTTAAACTTTTGTAACTTTGAACAGCGATAAGTAAATAGTTGCTTTTTGATACAAAATTCTGCAAAAACTACCTTGCGAACGAAAATGAACTGAATCAAAGCAAGCTCTGTTATTTTTGTATAACTTTGCTTGACCAAACAACACGCGCATAGCCAACTCTAATTCAGCTTAATCTTTTTTTCACCGTATTCTGATAACACGACTTGCTCATATTTGGCTTGCAAGATTTTAATACAGATTGACAGCAAATTAAAGCTTATAATTTTTTTTTTTAAATGAAGTAGTCATACAAAACTGTGATCATCTGTATTTTATGTATCAGATTTATTTTCATTTAATGAATTTTACCTTTAATTGTCTGAATTATGAATGACATTGATTTGGTTAATAATTGAAAGGTTTTAACGCGTGAACTGGGCGAGTTTTTGATTTTGAAATGAAGCCAAACAAAATAATGATATTGTTTCCACATATTTATTGTTAAAAGTTATAATTTAAGAGCCTCCAGGAAGGAGAAAATAAGTATCCATATATCTGAAACGTCGGCCAGTTTAACAGTTTTATTTTATAATTTCCCATTTTTTATTACTTATTAAAAATTGTAGTTTATTAATTAAATTATCTGATGTTGTTACCTCGAATTATGTGGCTCAGTTTTTACAAAAAGCAAAATTATGTAAACAAGAAACAGTATTGAGGAAACTACAGATAGTTGTATTGTCTTCAATTTTTCCATTTTTTAGTGAGACTCTGAGTGATAAATCTTTTGAATTTTACTCGTTAATTTATGTCCTAACCGCGTTAAACATTTATGTAGGTTGCATGAAGATAATTCACTGACGTATCATAACATAAACTGATGGAGTTTTCTTCATTTAAATATGTTATGAGAGTCTTTTGTTATAATTATTGGTGGTTACTGCTAACAACTAATTTTGTTTCTAACTTAATTAGTACTTATTGATTTCGCTGTATTTTAACTGAAGACTTGTTAAATGAATAATGCTTCTCTTTGAATATATAATTTTTATGTTAAAGTTTGTTTTTAGAATGAGAGTAATTATGAGAAGCAAGCTAAAACTTGAGTCACTCATACATAATCTTCTCATTGTACGTAATCTCGAAGTTTGATGTCTGCAACCGGCAATCCACAAGGGTGTCTTCTCGCCTCTTATCTAATTTCACGCAGACTGTACATTATTTTTTAAGCTGATCCCAAGACGAAAGTTTGAGTAAATTAGAATTGTTTCTCTTTCTTCCGGCATTGTAATGTTTTTAGTTCGACAAATGTATAGTTTAACGACGCCAATCAAGCCCCATACTAATTCTCAAAGAGACTGAACTAAAAACATTAGACGACACCAATACAACAAACAAACGGGAAGTAACAGTGTAAATTAAGTCTTGAAACAATGGTGTTGTTTGTGCCATATTAATTATGAGGTCTTTGTTCAAGTCGGTGGGCGTAATCCTCGGCTATGGCATTGTGCTAAGAACAAACAGAGCGTGTGTGGGTCACAATAAGCCGATACGGTCCATTAGCCTCCGTTATTCGGAGGAGGTGTGATTTTGATTTAATTAATAACCGAGGAACCGTCGTTTTAAGAGGGACTATCTACCGTTTCAAACCAAGAGCTCTCAAACGACAAAAGAGAATAGATTAATATTTATAATGAAGCGATGTTTAACAGAGGAGATCCTTCAGGCTTTTCAATTAGTTTATCAAAAGATGGCGCAACAATGATTGTTATTCAGGATGTTATTCATTTTTAAAAATTGTTCTAGTTGAAATTCTGCAACGTCCATGCGAAACTTTTTGCCGAAGCGAGCACAACTTGAATTCTGTTTTATTTTCCAATAAAGTTGTCGAAAATTTCTCAATATAAAGAATAGTTGTTTTTGTGCAATGACAATTAGAGGGAATTTCTCGTCGTGTTATTGTGTCACAATGAAATATCTGAATTTTTTGTTGTTATTATTTAGCTCTCGAACACAACAAAATGAAATATGTCGGTTGTTAGTTTTTGCGTTTTCTGAGACTATCGTCTAATTACAATCGTCGGTCGTAATTCATACGTTTTGCGTTTAGATGGCGCTTAGAATTCACCAATAGCGTCGCGAAATAATTAGCTTCAGCTGCAGACGTTGATTGTGGATTTATGTTCCTTATATACATAGTCTAGCGCAACGTTATCGTATTGTTGACGTTCTCTTGTCTATCGTCATTGCATAATAAGTCGAGCTTTATTGGGTTATAGATCATTTCTCAAGCTGAAAGCGAATGAAAGATGGTTTTTCTTTGAAGGGAGATGGTATAATTGTGCCGTTTCCAAACAGGTTACGTAAACACTATTAATCCAGTAAGGAACTAGAAACAATTTAGCTGGACGTTTTGAGTTAGTGCGGTTCCCCGACTCATTCATCCCTTACCCAATAAGTAATATTTTACGGATGGCGAGATTAATACTGGAGGTGTTATGAGAGCTTTACCGTTTCACGTATTACGGTTAATAAATGAAACCGTATCTATAACATGTCGAATTGTTATTATTTACGTTTCTGAAGATATACGATATTTCGAGTGTAACGAACCCACTTATACGGTAATTACTTGAAATGTGTTCGTTTTAATAAGACAACATCCCTAGGGATGTCGTTTCTGGAGCGTCGGCTTTTAATTTAGTCCTTAGATAGGTGTGTGTGTATAGAAGGCGACGAGTGTTTAGAATTCTATGTCTCGTGTGTGTTTGTTGGTAATGGCGTCGTATGCAACCGGAAATGTGAGGAAACTTTGTGATAGCGGACATTTAATTCAACAGTTAAACCGTGCGATGGTTATTTAATAAATTCATTGGGTATTGCACTAAGTTAGAGGATGAGAGAGGTTCGAGTAATAATTTTGGTGGGAAACGTGGCCATAACGTTGTCATTAATTCACATTAACGTCTAGCTAAATCACGGTTATGGGACGAACGATTCGCCGCAGTTTCGCACAAATGCACTTTTTTAAAATACAGTTAAGGGGATAATTCCAATACGAATTATTGGCTTGGGACTGCTTGTATTTTCGATGAATATTTCACAAGGCTTTATCTCTAGAAAGTCGCAATTATTTTAACTATATACATAATTATTTTTTTATAGGTTAAGGGATTTTATCTAAGCTTGAAATCGCTGCCATAAAATTTTATTACTTACATATTTTTCTAACAAAAATTATGGACAAATTGAGCTAATATTTAGTTACAGTAATTGACCATTTGCTTTTTAAAAATTATTGTAACGCATTTATATTTATTTAAAAAAATAGCTTCGAGAATGCTATGTATGTTTTATATATGTATATTTGTTTCACTACACGTCAAAAAAAGACTTTAACAAGTATTAAAAGGTGTAACTACACAAAGTTTTATTAGGATTGTTTTTTTTTTTAAATTTATTTAGAAACAAAAAGATTTTTTTAAATTTAGGGGCTTTCTAGCTGTTAAACGATGCAATTTGATATATAGGTAAATTGTGACAAATGGTTCTATTGCTTTATTTTTTCTGTTGCACGTCGTTTTGGACGTTTATAATTTATATGGCTAGGCTATGATTTAGCCTTTTATCTATAGTAAAAAGGAAACGCGTGTTTTTGCAAAAATGAATACTAACAAGGCGGCAAATTTAATGGTTTTAGGAAACGGTTCTTACAACAAAATTTTAGAAAAATGTCTTTTTTTCTAATAAATTAATAAACATTACGTTTTTAGGCGTAAATTTAACTATATTTTACATGGTTTAACATGGCATTAGCCGGTTGAAATAGAAAAGATTAGATTTGAGCAGTAAATAATATCTTTGTCTTTCGATTTATATAGTTTTGAACTTCCAATGAAAAAAATTCTTGTACGAAGAATGTTTAGTTGTCTACATCAGTCAAAAATTAGGGGTTAGTATAGAGGAATCGACATTTACAAGCTTCAGCACATGTCATAGAGGTCACCAAAATCTTTATACAAAATTACCCACTGTAGTACAAGTCCTACGTTGTGTTTGACAAGATGGCGAAGAAATTTTTTGAGATGTGGCTTCGCAAGTTAGAGAAATACATAGAAGGAAACTATTTGTTTGTTTTAAGGTTACAGTAAATCGTTTATGTAAAACAAATATCATGTGTTTTTTTAAATTTGACGTCAAAGTCGACTGTGCATGGTCGTTTGTGAACAAACCAGAAAGTGACATCTAACCTCACTTTTGTGATTAAAATTAAAACTGCTCTACTTACGGTTTATAATTACAATTTAATCAAAAAAAATTATAACAAATAATCGAAATGTCCACCAACTTCATCTAGGCACATTTGGATTCGTCGACACATTCCATTAGCAAGGTTCATCAGCATGTTAGGATGTTCATTAATTTTATTAATTCTTCCAACAATTCGATGTCGTAACTCGTCCAAGTTATGTATTGGGCGTTCGAAAATGGAGATTTTCAAATTATTCAAACTTTGACTATTGACTTTTGCTACTTTGCAAATAATTACAAAAGTGAGGTTAGATATTATTATGTGGTGCGTTCACAAACGACAATGCACAGCCAACTTTGACGTCAAATTTAAAAAAAACACCCTATACATAGCAATATAGTAAATTAGTTGTCAAAATAGTGCAAAGAAAAAAAATGTATATGTACTATACCAAAAGATATGCCATGAAAAAGACAAATTAAAACAAACCAAATCAATAATAAAGTACTATTGACTTTCTGTTAAGACATTTACTGAGTGGCCTACTGCAACAAGGACCAGGTAAAACTTTCGTAAACCGTGTTTAAAAACGAAATTTTTATCTGGTATTTTAACAAGACTTAAGTATAATTTTAAATAATACTTATATTAAAGAAAATCAGCGACAATAACTTGGAAATATTAATTTTAAATTAAAATGTGAGAGAAACCTGATTGATTAATTTATTAAAATTTAGAAAGGTTAAAAAGTAGCAAGCTGATACTTGTAAACAAAAATATGAACACGAGTATATAAAACAAACTATTGATTATTGTGGATTTGCTAAGAATATCAATCGTAATTTTGTAGTTAATAAAACCATTTGGAACTGGTAGCACGAGTGTTTGGTGGAGAAAGTTTTGACACAAGAGTTTGGTGAAAACGAAAATTATTAAATGAAACATTTAACAATTTAAAATGAAACTAAATAATGACTTACTATAAAAACTAATGCTGACACTGTAAGTTCTTTAACCGGCTTTCGAACATTTGCTTTTAGAAAAATTCGCGGATTTCGTTTATAAATTTAGGTCTTACAGATTATCTGTTTATCACAGTAACAACAAATGTTTCTTAAATGGTTTACTGTATTTTAGTTCTTGTAGAAGGTCGAAATTGGGAAATTCTTTACCAGCTGATATTTTTTTTGTTTCTTACCGCTCCTAGCACCATCACCATTCTTTAGCGGGTTTACTTACAATTTATTTTTCTGCTGTTGGCAATCGCGAGAGATTTAAATTTGAAAGGCGTTAGTATTCAATAAATACAGAATTAGATATACTGTGATGACTCTACTATACTGTACTATTTTTATCATTTATTAATTAACGAGTTTTTTTGCTACTAGTTAAAAGATAAATTCTAAACTACAAAAATAATTATTGAATTACTAATGAATTTTTTTCGTAATGGTACAAAAGGCTCAGTTCAGAATAAAGCGATATGAAAGCTGCGTAAAATTAGATAAAACACAATTACACAAAAAATTGATTTTGGAAAGTTGAATTATACAAAGAGTAGGCGTAATTTGACTTTTATCATATTCTTATTTTTTTGTTTATTAAAGATATATATATATACCAACCTCTCTGTCCAAACCTAACGTTTCTAACGTTTTCAGCAAAGGCAACTGATGAAAGATTTGGAACACTCTTTATAATTTTTCAGTTATATATTGTGTCCCATTGGGTGTTTTGGGTTTACTTGATCATTATTTGTAATAAAATTATGCTTTAATGTGCAAAAGTGATTCTTACGAAATGGGTAGTAGATAGCGATGATCAAAGTCATTGAAAACAAATGTTTTGCAATTTCATAGCACTTTAGAGGCCGATTTAAACGAACATGTGGTACATTATGGGTCAGTTTTTTTTGGTTTGTTGGAAACGAGTGCGTTCAAGTCGTATATCTGTTGGAGGATCGTGATTCTCGCGAGTTAGTAGTGCTCGACACAGATAGGTCGCATACGTAGGGAGCACACTTTGCGACCCTAATAGCCAGGTAATTAGGCCGGGGTCGGGTGGAAATTCCGCCTAGGGCCTAGAAAAAGGTCCGCAAAAAAGCTATAAAGCGTCGTCGGGAACCGAAAGGGGTCCCATTAGGGCGTACCATCGTTGGTGTCAAGAAGCGCTTTACGTTCCAAAGCTGTCACTAGCAGTTTTCCTAAGAAGAAGTCGCAAGTAATATAATTTCATGCGACACATACATATACCATATATAATCTAGTAGTAGGAGACATTCGGCTCTCTTCTCTTCGCGAAAACAGGTCATTACCGAAGTTGGTGCAGACAATCATAACTTAGGCTAAATTATAAGCACCGGATTACTAACAAGGATTTGTACCCCTGTTGTCGTGAACTCGCGCCCTGAGAAAATATTTCACGCGAAAACTTGAAAACTCTCAGCGTATCGCAAATAAAACGAACGTTCTAGATTTAGGATATTGCTCGTTCTGTGTTTACACATACATGTAACGTTGGATCCCTCTGTGGCTTTAAATTCCTAACCGGAACGATGCAAATTCCTTAATTGCCCTAATTTTGGAAAAATTATTTATAGCTGGCCCGGTTTGGACCTCCGGGATATAGATACAACAAGCGATATTTTATCCTAGTTGTGACTTTTCGAATTTAAATTAATTTCTGATGTCGTAATCAATCAAAAAACGTCGCGAACAGATTTGTAATAAGTTGCGAAAGGAGTGACAGTTTGTGTCTGTCGAAAAAATTTTATGCTGGAAACGTTTCAAAGCCGACATTTATGATACATCAATTTAAATTTCGTTTCGGCACATGTCGATATATCGATACATCAGAATTTACCACCGGGTGATGATCCGAAAGGGTCTTGAGGGTTTGCTAATTTTTTCCTTTGGTGAAGTTTTGGCTGGAGTAAAGACAAATTGTATAAACCAGGTGAAAAGGATTTGAATTGCAAAGCAAAACCGCGACCGGATTTGGCGTTTTATAAGTCCGGTGTGTTCCGGACAAAGGATAATAATAGCTGACACGCCACACGAGAGATTTGCGACGTTTTTCACTAAATGCATTCAAACGAAACAAAAGCGGTTTCAGAAAGGAAGAAGCGGTTTTGTGTGCGATAATTGTAGGGTATGTGTGTTTCGAGAGAGATCAAATCGGACATTTCTAACTTTATTATCGCTTTGAATACACAATATTGTAATTCTCCTGAGCATTTTCTACACATCATAATAAATACCTGGAGGTGAGGGTCGCTTTGGTTTAATTTGTGATAGAGCACAAATGTAATATCGTTAGTGTCAATATAAAATACGAGTCTAATCCGAAAAGTGACTTATGGGAAAAAGTTCCGCAATTGTCTCTCGAGGCAACTACGGTTCCGGGTGCAGATTTTCCTAATTTTTCACGTTCAAAGAACGAACGAGGGAAAAAAAGATTGTTATCTTGTTTTAATACCGTGCCCTTCTTCTCGACACTCTGATTTGTGAACCAGGTTAATAGGGTGTTAAGTGATAAAAGTGCAAGCTGAATTTTATTTTCCAACGACGGTTACAACACATTCTCTGAAGAAAAATCTCAAAGTTAGAACATCTTATCTAACAAATTTTTAATGAATAAGGTGACGAGCTTTATTAGTTTTTTTACAGCCCAGCTCTGCTAAAAACTTGAAGAAAATTTGTATTAAACTGTCTTATTTACTTCCGAATTTTTGCCTGTTTTTCAGAAATAAATTACAAATATAGAGCGGGCCACCTAGCAATGAATTTACTTCATCAACAACAAATATCATCTGCTAATCACTACGCTTATCTTTATAATGTAGTCTTTTTGCAAATCGATACATTTTCTCTATACGTCGCAGCTTTGACCTTTTCATTTCTTGTGAATATTTGCATTCTCAACTGTATTTATTTTTGAAAAAAAAAAAAAAAATATGTTGGGAGATAAATTTGGCAAATACGGTGAATGGAATTTATTCTATTTTTGCAGCAACAATGCGAGACGTTTATACAGACGCATTAGAGTGTTGAAAAAGATTTTTTTTGCTGGTATATGGTCACGATTAGCTTTGACAGCATCAGTATTAAAAAGTAGTGACTTCTACTGATGGTTGCTCAAGCAGTCTATGAGAACATTATACGATTTTTAGAAAACCGAGATGTTTGCAGTCTCAATAATTTTTCAAATCTTTTAGTTGTATTGTGAAATATCTATTAGTGTTCTAAGTTCATGTCACGTTAAAGCTGTTTGAAATTTAGATGATGACGTAAATTTATTAATATGTGGTTTCTGCTATACTCAAGTTTATTTTTAATTTTGTATTCAGATAATTATTTTTTACTTTTACCTTGTACTTTTTTGAATGGTATAAGCTCTGACCCGGCGCATCCACCAATTTTTGTTATACTCTTATAATTTTTTAGCATTCTTCTGAAGAAGTTTTCAAGAGAAATAAAATGTTTTTTCTTATGGTTACAGATATTACAATTTAAAATGATTTTGTCAAATGAAAAACATTCTGTTTTTTTGTGTTGAATGAATGTGTTTGAGAAATGACCGAAATAAGTTTTTGATGTAACAAATATTATTTTGGGTTTTATTTTATTTTTGGAGTTTTCACATTAAGGAGAGCTAATAAATTATACGTGAAGATCCATTAAACGGGAAGCTTCGGATCGGGCTTAACGAAAAGTATATTGAAGTCGAATATTTGGGAAATATTATGGAGGTAGGATATTGAAAATTGTCTGGTTATTTTACGATCTGGCAAATCGAGTGGATAAATTTTGGACGAAAAGGGCAATTTTATCCGTCGTTTTTATGGTAGGTCGCGTCATTAAATAACGCGGTGTTTTAATTTATAAGACGGGTCGGAATTAATATCCTGACGAATGTTGATAAATAGGAGGCAAAAGGGGGATTGTTTGTGTGACGGTAGTGGCGGCGGTCATAAAAGCGGCCGTATAACAATCGTCGAGGAAGCTTTTTGGTACATTTGTGCAAGTTGACAATTTTATGGCGAGTTTCCTTTCACCGTGGCGGGCATAAATTGGAGCAGGAATTCGGTGCAGCTGGCGCCTGAAAAAGAATCCAGAAGGACATAGCAGGTGGACTCGTAAAGAAAAGCGCAAGAGCCGAGAAACGTATATCATCCAAAGAGAAAGACAGACGAGAGTAAATTTCGCTCGAGGATTGACATAGTCATTTGCTAATCCAGACCGGATTTCCATGTTCAAATTTACCGTTAGCAAGGATATGATTCATGATATTGCATTGTATTATGCAAACGATAAAAGTTAACATGTCCGACGAATCGTAAAATAAATCAGTTCATATATCCAAAACTAGAAATACATTTGCCAGGAGGGAAAATAAACGAGCCCAAAGGATAAATCACTCTACGAAAATAATTTATTTTGACTTTATCGCGTTTCAAAAGGCACTCGTCGGACTTTTGAACGTTTATGGCGCGACGTCTCTCGAGAGGACAAAATCGCGCCTGTTAAATTAATTTTTAATTAAGATTTATTCACGGTGGTCGCCATTACGACAACTAACTTATAACAGCAAGAAAAGGACTACTACAAGTTTTAAACGAAACGGAATGACTATGCACTAATGTTTCCGAGTTTGGCGGATGCGACTTAGTTCCCATTTCAAAACTTTTACCCTTAATAATTAGTTTACAGTTTTTTGGGGTTTCAAGTATCAGCCAACTGTGAAATAAGAATTTTTTTAATAGTATATTAAAAACAAGTGTTACAACACACGAAAGTTTGTAACCTGGTATTTTTTAAATTATTTGTTCTGTTTTGTATTTTTTAAATTGTATTTACTATAATATATTAATGTGATTTATTTCAAGTAAATTCTGTATTAAACAATTTATTTTGACAACATATCATTTTAAGCGGTTGCGTGAAAGTGTCAAGCGATTGGTGGTAAAACAAAGCCGAAATTGCCTTTTACTAATTATTGTGTGAGTTTTTTGGTGTGTCTGCAAACAGATAAAGTTCTAAACTATATTTACCATGTATTTTATGCTCTTCTGTGTGATTTAATTAGAGAAAATTGAGATTTTAGTTAAACGAATTAAGCTAGGTTATGTTCCAAAAACATAAAAATATTTTAATTAGTTAAAAAAAATCATTGTTATCTGTACTGAAATAACATTTACAAGAAATGGTTTTATTACTTAATTATTATCAAAAATGTTTGGAGTTTAATTATTTGTTTTACCACCAATCGTTTAATCAGGTGATCGCTTACACGCAACGTATTTGAAATTAAAAAACAGTTCACAAGATAAACACTTTTTGAAGTCATTTTTTTCCAACTGCTGGCTCTTTTGCAACTTTTGAAGAATTGGCTTTACTTTATCAGAATGGCCAATGGGGCAAAAAGTAAATTGTTTTCAGAAATATTTTGAAGTAAAAATGGAGGAATTTTAAATATTTACTATTATAACATAAATTAAAAAAAAAGATTATCTAGAGCAGGTTTATATAGGTTAAAAATTCTTGGTCGGAGATACGTTTTTATGAAAATTTTTACCTAATAAAAGAAAAAAACTGCCGAATTTCTTAGACTGTAAAAAATTGAAATTGCAAAATTTTTGTGGAAATTGTTTCAGCTTGCATTGTATTTTTTACGACAGATAAAAATAACAATAAAGAAATGCCATGTATATAGGCTATTCCGAAATTTGTAGATCAAATTGTTGTAGACCGAAAATACATTGCCAATTAAGTTCCAAGAAAATTTGCGTATTGGCATTTGGAAAAATAGAGATTTTAGTTATGTTGTCAAATGTTTTTTTAAACAAAATTGACAACAAAATAATTTCTAAAAATGTAATAAACTATTGTTCTATGTTGCAAAGGAACATATAATTATCTAAGAGTGTTAATAGAACAAAGTATAAAGATTTTGTAGTCAAAAATATTTTAAATTTAAGGATAATCGTAGGTAAACAAAAATGTATTTTGAAAAGTAAAAAGATGGATTTTGTGCACTATTTTTTGGAACTTTGCTAATTTTAAGGAAATGTTTCCTATTTGACTCCATCTCGGTTTTAATCGATTTTTTGAATAATCAAAATAAAATTTAATAAACCGCTAAAACACAAACAGAATGAAATAAAACGTCGTAGGTTATTTGTTCGGTAAACCAATTTTACAATACTCGTTTAGAAATTCTAAATAACTATACTTGGAAAAATTTGTTTTCTGCACCTAATAAGGTTAGTGTTTATTGTAAATTATGGATTATGTTTAAAAGGTTAAAGCCTTATTAACTTATTGAGAAATGTTACTACAAAATATGTATGCAATAGTCTTACGTAAAATCTCTAGTATCAGTGTCTTATAAAAATTTACCAAAAACAGTTTTATGAAGTTGTTGTTTTGATAAAACTGTATGGCAAATGTGTTATAGGAAGTCTGAATTTGTGGGAGGGATAATTGTGATTATTTAATTATTTTTTGTAATAAAACAATCACTTTTTGTTGTGTGTTAAATTAAAAACGAAAAAGTTGTTTACTGGGCTTTGTTTCGAAATTCTATTGTCTTTTTTAAGAAAAGCAAAGTTAATTTATACGTTTGTTACTGTAATAATTACGCTTTCATGTTGCTCTTTTTTCTCAGATTTGATATAAAATGAATTTATTTTTGAAATTTTGTATTTTTCTCTCTCGACATAAAATTTTATTTCAGAGAATGATTGCGTCAGCCAGTCTCTATTTTATTATATTTTCTACAATAAAACTTCTCGTCGTCATTGCGGCAAAAAATTAAATAAACAATTATGCGATTCTATTAAAAGTTGTTGCTATTTATAAATGGATTTAGGTCGTATTTTCTCGATTTCATCGGTTGTTTTATAACTTGCATACAGATTGGAATGACAGTTGCATTGCTGGGAGCACGTTAGTTAATATTGTTTTACGTCAAGTTTTCGACTTATTTCATCAGTTCCATGTAACCAACAGTTAGTGTCTAGTCCCATGTCATATTTGCATGAGTTACAAAAGGGGAAATAGCGTTTTGTAGCGACAGTCGAACAGATCAATTTCATTTTGTCTCTATACAATAAACACACAGTTGACAATATTTGATTTGTTCAAACATAAAAAAAGGTATCTACTTGCAAATTCATGGAATTTGTGTGTATTTTCGTGCAGCGCTTTAATTTTTCTTAAACGCTTTAATTCGAGTCTTGTTATCAGTTTGCTGGCGGGTATGGCGATGAAATCTTAATTGAAAATTGCCTACGAGCCGGCTCTGTTTTCATATATTTTTATAACCCGGAGAGCAGATATGTTAATGAAGACACTCGCTAAAATGACGGTGGGCAAAGACGCCTCTATATAACATCGGCTTAGAGCTGGTGGATGTTTCTACACTGGTATTTCTTGAATTATTCAACTTGTCATACTTTACGGCGTTGCTCTCTTATAAGATTTAGAAACGGCAAACGCAACGTTTCTCTCAGGAGATTTTTACGACGCAAACTTTTTCCAACGGCATAAAAGATGATTCGGCTTAATTTCAAGCGAGGTCTTGTATCATACCTCGTTTTTTTTGCTTTTTTGGGTGTGGTATTAATGAATGAGTTTTGATTAATTTGAAATTACTTCTCAAAGTATTCCCATTTAGAGGCGGGATCTTAAATATCGCGCTAGCGCCAGGAGCTCTTCAAATTTAGCGATTATCATGCCTTGTTGGATATTAAAGTAGTTAACATTAGCTGTGTTCGCGGCTCTAACGAACTCGGATCACTAAGATACAAGCATAAATTCTCTTTATTACCATTACTTATTAAACATTTCCCTTTTAGAAAATGAAAATTACAAAGAAAACGGCGATCTGAATTGCTGCGGACGCCCTTTTCAATCACAATTATTATTAAGATATCCTCGCAGCCACACCCTTCTCGTTTAATTTTATTTTAAAAGCGAATCGGAAACTTTGACAATTGAAACTGGAAGATGGGAGTTCTCTCTCCCCGATTCATATTAACATTCTTGCACAACACTTAAGCAAACATTTCCGGTTGTTTGCTCGAGGAAGATTGCCGGGAGTTAAGTCGAGCATGTGGCTTTCGGGCGAACACAACATATTATGGTTTGCTGCATTACAAACACTTTGAAAAAAAAATTCTAGCTGGGTTAAGATTAATTTGGGGATTTGGAAAGGAGGTCGATAATTCCTTTCGGATTTGGCGGGTTATTTTTTACTTTTCTTAATTC
Source organism: Tribolium confusum (assembly GCA_029207805.1). Taxonomy (NCBI): domain Eukaryota; kingdom Metazoa; phylum Arthropoda; class Insecta; order Coleoptera; family Tenebrionidae; genus Tribolium; species Tribolium confusum. The sequence goes on from JALGAY010000004.1 coordinate 9,971,409, forward strand.
TGGCAGAGGAACGTGCAACAATTCACAGACTTGTAAAATTGATGGTCGAGTTTAAACCCGATCTAAAGTGAATTAAGCGTCGGGATCTCCATGGAGTGCAGCCATAACTTACCAGAAGACAATGTTACGAAGTTTCGTTCCCAAGAAAATCCATTTGCGTATTCTGCTTATATTACCCCGGATGCCGTCCCTGGTAAAGTGCGAATATATCGTCGAAACTTTATAAAATATGAGACGGTTTGGCGGCACGACGTCGCAAAAATAAAGAGCCCACTTTCCGAAAAATCCCAAAACACGGGACTGTTTTTCATTTAATTGGTCGCAGGTTGAGAATTATGAGATGCACAGTTTCGTCAGTTATGGCATTATCTCGGTACGCTTCATTAATGTCGCACGACAATTGTCCTTTTTACTGCCCGTCAACCATAAAATTAAACGAACGGTCTGCACTTAACATGCTCACCGGCGGTAATTGCCGGCCGGCCGTTACGCCAAGCCTTGTCACATAAAGAAAACTTACAACGCGAATTTTCCAACTTGCCAACTTGGACTCCACCTGTGTGCCGCCATTATAGAACGAAAAACGCGACTTTGGAATGCCGAACAATAGGGAAACGTCTCCTAAATTTCAATTTGTAATTTTACTAATTTCGGAAAAATACCGACGGTCATTATGTGAAGCGTCACTGAAAAACCACTTAGGTACAGAGCACACATAACCGGGACTCTCCCCCAGGAAAATTCTCGACAATAAGGTTGTAGTGTCCTCGGCGAAATTGTTAAATAGACCGAAGTAAAAAAGTTCTCAGAGTTAATTATTCCCTACAATAACGTCTAACTGTACTTAATTAAAGGAACAATCGTATTTATTCAAAGACTCTTCAGGATCTCATCCTGAGTTAACGTCGCATTTGTATTCAGGCGTTCTTAAAAAAAAACAAGGCGACAAAAGAAATTCAACTAATGCCCCTATAATTATCATTAACGAAAAAAATTACACTCGGCTGGACACTCTCTTTTTATTTGTAATTAAATTCGAAGAAAATTTTGATTAAAAAGCGCTCTATAGTGAAATGGTAATTAAACATCCGAGGATGCTAAGCATCTGTTTGCTTGAGAGCTTAATTGCTCTTAGTCTGCAAATAGTCACATACGAAGCAACTGTAAACAAAGTTCTTGTACGTAATGCATGTTGAATTGGATAAATATGGACGTAGTAAGACGAACAAAAGTCTTAATCGAATCAAGTTGGTGTTTTGATGAAAATCTAGAAACCGGTGACGTCTTTCTTTGCTATCTCAGCCACTTGGAAACCGGATGCCGGAAGCGGGTGGATTGTATTTGTTTTTAATTAGCCTTAGGCCAAACGCATGACACAAGTTTGATGTACACATAACGAACATTTCGACGTAATTCTAGAGGCCCTCAGGAAACACAAAGTGACTTACAATCAAAGAGAGGTTGTGGATATAAGTTTTAATTTAGTTTAAATCTATCTGAAAGTTATTTGTATACAGGCTGTTCCTAAAATGCAGTCATAAAGAACGCTAGATTGTAAAACTTTAAAAAGATTTTTTTGTTACAGCGTTTTATTACAGTGCCTTTTTGATTGTCATTCTGATTGCTAAATGACGTGCTCAAAAATGAAAAATACATTTTTTATTTTCCTTATTTATTATAAACATGAAAAGTACAATTACTTAAGTAACTAAATTAATCATTCGAAGATTTCAGATTTCTTTCCTGAACTTCAACACAAGTGGAAACGATACTTGTAGACGCCACTTCAAATTTGCTATTTTCGTCACAGATTCTTCTTTTCTTTGATACAGTTTCTTTTTTTCTCATAATTTTCATCGAAATTGCGTTTTTGCTTTCAACAGGGTTTTCTGTGTAACTCTCCGTAACAGAATTCGTTCGCCATCCTCCATTTCTTTTGAGTAATGTAATATCTGCTCCTGAATATAACTGTCTCTTATTATCAGTGCCTAAATAATAAAATGGAAAATTATAAAAAGTTAGAAGATAATAGAAAAGACTTATCAAACTTTTCTCAATAATAAATTATAAAACATATGAATAAATGTGTATACTAAAAATACGATAAATCTTTATTTATAGTAAAAATTATGTTAATCGATCTGACAGAACAAATAAATAAATAATTGGTAGCTATTTGTAAAATTGCAATAGACAGATATATTTTAGCCGACTAAACATGTGTGTTTGTACATATGGGTTTAGATTTTTACAATGGTTTTATTTAGATTAGGATAATAATTCAATGATAATCTAAAAATCAAGATGTACTTAATTTTGTAGATAAAATAAAAATATCGGAATTCTTAAAATATTTTTTTTTCTGTGCAATTGACACTACCGATGAAAGTCAAAAGTGATTTTTTCCTCTGTGAAATTGTTTGTTATTTAAGTGTTTATTTTGTAGTACTGCGTTTTGTACTTTTTTTAGTTTATTAATAACAGACTTTTTCAAACGTCTTACATTATGTCGTCACATTTGGATGCGCAGCAGTTTATTATACATCTTTGAGAGAGCTGTCAAACTAGCCATAGCCACCACTTCGTTTTAAATAGTCGAATTTGGCTTTAATTTAACTGGGAGCTTATCTTGTGCTGAAATTGTATAGTATTGTAGGTTAGTCAATATTTTTGTACCAAATAAATTTAATTTAGTGAAATATGTTTGGTTCGTCCATGTTTTTGGAAAGAGGGTCGAGCGGTCAGTGGATGATCCTCTCGAAACGTTTTCTTCAAACACGGGGAAACGCGGCCAATTGCTTACATAGATCATGGGTAAACATACTTTGAACATGGCAAAGTACAGTGTTGACGTTGAGACCCTGATTCAATTTGGGATTTAAAATTTGCCGTGCGGATGGTTACGCAGCTCCCATTTCATACTGAACCCATAAAACGCTTGATTTTCTCGAGCTCGATAAGCTAATCTAACTTTACGACAAGTTCGAAAAGATGAAAAATATTCTCGGAGATTAATTTTTTTTCTCTTGAGTGGTGCTCTGGTATACAATCTTGAATTAAAAAATAAAAAACCTTGAAGTAATTTCGAGTAGTGGTGTCTCCGAATCGTAACAAGAGAAATGATAATAAAATTTTCAATCGGTCGTAAAACGATATTGTGAAACGATAAACAAACAATTTATGCTGCGATTTGAAGTGTCGACCCCGGGCGACAGGCCATAGAGTCGATAATCGTAGCTTTTAAATAATTTCTGGGGTCTAAAATGCCCGGATCGACCCTCAAGAAGGATTATCGTAAAACGTGTCGCAGAGAGAGGATAGGATAGCAACGCTCGAGGCTGAGCAACGGAGAGTATCATGTGGGCGCCATAAAGGGATAGGTAGAGTAGGAAAATTCTAAGATTGCGATGGTTTAAATTAAAATCGAAGCGAAGATTCGAACTAAAGAGTAATTGAGTTTCGATGTTCTGCCTTGTGCATCTCGCCCTCTCACTAAGAGAGCGTACTCGGAATGATAAGATACATTATCCCTTCAGTAAGAAACGCGACTCAGCTAAATAATTGCGCAGTAAAAAGATCCAAGATAACATAAAACATACGTCCTTCTGGCATGGAAGCCGCCGAATCGATAAATCGCATCTGAAATAACGAATGCCAGCAGTCGTGGTAATTTACGCCGAATTATGAAATTTTCTCAAAGAAGAAGAGATTTATGGGCGGCGGCTGCGACGTTCTGCGGAAACCACAAAGTTTTTAGAGCAAGTATCGATGATCGGCTTAGAAGAAGGGGAGCACTTCAGTTGAACTTTTACGACCTACGGAAAATCGACGTTAATTGTACACCAAGTGTGAATTCTATGCAACGACGTTTCACTGTTATTTGTTAGAACTAGATATTATGATAACGGACTAAGAGAACTACAATAACGACTGGCTGGCGCCAGATGCTTATAGGTCCACTCGCCTAAACCGAAAACTTTTTTAATTGACAAGGTCCGACTCCAAGACGATTACATATTATCAGCAAAATAACACAAAAACGAAAACACGCACCCCTTTCAACTTGGGTGGGAGGGAAGTTTTCCGAAATGACGAATGTGTTGTTTGCTCGGTACGAAAACTATTTCATCTAATTTTTCGAGAGGAATCATTTCAAATATTACTGAAATAAATGTCTTTGATTTTTACTGATAGACAAAACTTTATGTCAAGTATCACAAATGTTTTACTCTTGTTTTACACTAATTTAAAAAAAAGAAACTTGGAGAGAATAGTACTGCTCTGTTTAAATGGCCACTGTGTTTAAAGTAATAAATTTCTCTTCGCCTATGATACCATCATGTATATTACTAGGGCTGGTAGGATTAAAAGGGAAAAACACCTAGAAAATTCGTTTTTAGGGGTGCTTCTAATTTTTCCAGCCCAAGTAATAAAAATGGTGATGTTATTAATACCACAGCAGGAGATCGATGATTCAAAGATTTATTATTTCAGTCACAGTGGCCATTTGAGCAGAGCAGAACTACATATTTTACAGAAGATACACTACAGAGTTTACCTTATATAAAAATTTTAAACACAGAAGGTACCAGAAATAAAATGAAAACCTCTAAAATAAATGGGATAATATTACTCTGGGCTTTTAAAACATCTGTGGGAAACACATTGAGCGCGTGCAGATTTTTAAAGTTGTTATACCATAAATATTAGAACCCATAATTTAATGAACTTTTTTTGTTATTATTTAGCGAGTGTTTCGCAAAATGACGTCTGAAGAATTAAAATTTACTTCAATGGACTGTTCTAATCGGAGTTTTTGAAAGGTTTTCTCAGATCGTTGATCAGATGCAATGCGAAAACTGGCAGTGGCATGGACCACATCTAAAGAATAATAATAAAATAGGGAAGTTTTGGATTGATATTAGAAAAAATATGTTGAATCTATAGTAGACCGTTAAAGATAAAGCATATTTGCTAGGTTCCGATAAGAACCGATTTTAAAAAAGATATATAAAGTTTAAACAAAGTGCTTTAGAACAATAAAAAACAAGCAGACTTTATAACATAAATCTCTCAAAAATAAATAATTATTTACAACCGTAACTACTTTTTAATTTTATTTTTCTCTTTATGAGCGAAAACAAATTGATGTTTTGATACCTGAGAGATTAAATACCGGTTGATTAAAAACGCATTAATGAGTGATTAATGCCTCAACAATTTTGACAAACGTTTATGCAACCAGCTCTAAGAAATTTTCTCCATGATTCACTATAATAGACTCAACAAATTTTTTGTAGTCGAAATACATGAATTTATGTACAAGATACTGATGAAAGGTTTAGCTAATTACATGAAAAAGTGAAAATTAATATCGAGACTAGTGGACAATTTTGTTTTTTAACCCATTTCTATAATTCAATATTTTTTATTATTATTAGCATTTCAAGGTAGTAAAGCTAACTTACGAAAAGATTCTTTTATACTTGTCGAAGTTGGCCATAATTTGCAATGTGCCGCTTTGTTGTTATTACAATTTGCAATGACTAATCAAAAAAAATGTTTTTGTGAGATTAACTTGTCAGATTTTTCTACTTACTTATGTTAATCATCCTAGGTAAGCAAGAGTCTTGAAAAAGACCAATTTTACTTAGAAGAATTACAAAAATTAAGGAAAACAATAAATACAAAACGCTGAAAAGCCGTTATTTATGACGCTGTTAATTGTTGTTAAGCCTTGTCAGTCTCTGTTGTCATGGTTTTTGTTTCATGTTTAAGCAGAGCGGCAAAAACTAAAGTACAAAGCTTGCTTGGACTACAATTATTTATAATAACTCTTTATATTGAGCTATGTTCTTTTAATTAAATAATACATTTATCCAGACGAGCGTTTAGTGACCTCAAATATATCACTTCAGTACCACTGTGATTAAAATTTTGATTCTGACTCTATTGTATTCAGTTCGATCCTAACAACAAATTTTTCTAAGTTTTGATACAAAAAGGACAATATTTTTGATATTTTAGTATCAAATTTATTTTCTTGCTTTTAAATGTCAAACTCACACGAACTTGTACGTCGTAGTTTAAGCCATACATTGATTGGACTTCGGAACAGAGCTTTTGCATCTTTTGATATTTGACAGAGCTTGAAGGGATAACAATGCTAAAGCGCACGCGCAAGCATTACAGATAATCTGTCTGGAATATTCTTGATTTAAAAGATATAAGGCTCACAATTAAGTCGTAAAAGTAAAATAGTCGTAAAAACTATCTGAACAGTCATTAAATTAAGTAGCCGTGGTTCTAATACAGTCGACCAGCTTTGTTTTCGATGTAACAAAGCGTAAAATAACTAATTATTGACCAAATGGACAACTATGTCAACATTTCGTTACTAATTGATCGTAGAAGTGCAGCTGTGCTCTTGAACAAGGTTGGTTTTGAGTTTAAACTAAGTACAGCTGCACGTCTGTGATAAATTAGTAACGAAATGTTGACATATGTAGTTGTTCAGTTGGACAATGATTAGTTATTTTACGCTTTGTTACATTAAAAACAAAGCTGGTCGATTGTATTAAGACCACGGCTACTTAATTTAATGACTGTTTACATAGTTTTTACGACTATTTTACTTATTCGACTTTTTAGTTGTCGAGCCCTATATATCTTGAATCAAGAATAAGTAAAGGTATCCATACATTCCAAATGTTGCACAAGGACATTGCTCGTTGGCCTTAAACAGTCCTCAACCTTATTGACGACTGTTTAAGTGTTTATATTTTTGTAGTTTTGTCTTACTGAATTCAAAAAATTAATTACAGCTGTATTATTAATAGATTCATTTTTGTGCAGAAAATGAGCCGTTTTATATGTTTTTCATGTTCGCGCATTATTTTTCCATGATTTGTCAAACGTCAAAAGGTGTAAATCTTCTATACGTGATAGAAGGATCTGTAAACTTTTCGTTAAAAAAGGTTTTGTAACGTATTGTTTTAAATACCTTATTAAACCTCTAAAAAAAAATAAATGCCAAATATCTATCTGAGTTTACCTGTGAGTACTTAATTTATTTGAATTCGAACTTGGATCAATTAATTTCAAAAAAAGTTTGTTTAAATTTTAGTAGAAGGGAAAAAATCTGTGATGGCCCTCTGGGGTACCATCGCTATAATCTGAACCTTCACCCACAGATACAAATAAATCTCTAGCTCAATACGTGCTTCGAATTAGCGTATTCTCTTGAAATTTACTTGTGAAAATCAGTATCCGATTATCGTCAAATGTGGCCGTAAACAGGCCGTATAAAGTCGCGTTTTATTGCCAGAAGACGTCGCTTAGGTAATTTATGTGTTGTAAGGTGTGGTAAACGAGGAAATTAAAAATGATCTCCTGGTGTTTTCGTTTGGGGATTTGTCTTGTAATACCGTATTATGATAGAATCTCAGCGCGATGCGAGTGTGGTGCTAGATCGGCTATACATCATGCTCGTTATCATACGGCTATATCCTCGCGCTATCTCGTTACAAAAGGGAATTGTATCCGTACACCGGGCACATTTCACCGAAATTGATATAGGTGGCCGTAACTGTTACTTTGCACGGAATTCATGTCGGCTTTATGGCGGGATGCTGAAAGGCACCCCGTTATTGTTCTATTCTATTTAAAACTCATGCCGTGGGCTTTCGGTAACTGGCAATTCAACGCCGATGGCCAAACGAGGCATTCTCTTTTTGTCGGCTCGTCCGGTCTTTCGAGGATAATGGAAGATTGCATCGTTTCGCTCTTTGCCGCATGATTAAATTGTTTTTTCCGAGAGAGAAATTATTATTTATAAGCGTAGGCGAAAAAGTAGATGTTTTAATTACGTTTGACAGAGGTCGCTTAAGCTGAATCATTAATTTCGCTAAACTGTCTTTTTGATTAAATAAGGCGCTAATGACTGTGAGAGAATTGCTTCTTTCACTCAACGAAAACTCAAAAGGTAATCGCGATGAAAACGAGGGGATTTCACCAATTTAAACATACAAAATGGCCGACGTGCAAGGAGATTTCAATGGGCTCATTATTACCGCAATGAACTTTGAATTTTTTCACCAGTGTTTAGCTTTACATAAACAGTGTTAAATAGAAAAATACATAATGCGGGGCATTATCAGTCTGTTGGATATTTAATATTATATTGTGAGGGATTTCAATTTAATTAATAATGAAATGTTTATTTTGTTAAAATTTAATAAACCAGTCAGTTATGTTATAACTTTAGCATTTTTATTTAATTATGCATTACATGATACGAATTTTAATCTGTTGATGTAATGAATGTTTTTGTTGTGTGTAATTTTTTAAAATCTCAAAGGCAGGTAGGAAAAAATGTACAAAAAAAGAGGAGTACTCAAGCTGCTTAAAATAATTTTATTATGTTGCATAGGTAATAGTTTTGTTTTGTCAGTCGACCTCCCTTTAAGCAGAATATGTTATTGACAAGGAAGATGTATACAAAACTTTCTCATGCTAAAACTAAATTAATTAAATACATTATTGTGTTTATTTTATTGCTGTTAAATCAAGAATTAATGAATGAAATAATAGTATATTAAAAAACAAGTACTAAAAAAATTTCACTGTGTTATAATGATGCACAAATATCACAATGTGAAATTTTCATATGTATTTTTTTATATCGCGTCTTTTTATTGTTGTTTGTCCGACAAGTTTAGTAATAGCAGCAATTAATAATTGAGATGTTATAACGTGTGAGTGTAGAGAGTTGGACTAATTACAAGTAGAATTAATACCGGTAGTATCTTCGTTTCCATGGAAAATTAAAAGAATACGGGACTACGATTGGTTGTTCTCATGGAAAAGTATTAGAATTTACGATACTATCCGTAGTATCTCAACTTGAAATTAAGGTATTAAAAAGTCAGAAACTTAAAATATACAAATTTGAGAAGTCTAGAATTTATAGGACATTTAATAGATAAAAAGTCCAAAACTAGAAGACTCAAAAATCTACCTTAAAAGGACTTTAAAATTTTTATCTGGATTCTTCTACGAAGTAAGAGAAAAATAGAAGTAGCAGGAGAAATATAAAAACTAGAATTTTTAGAAAGTCAAATATTCTTAATAGTAAACATTTTTGAAACTAAACAACTAAAGAAACCGTCAGGATTCTATATCTAAATTTAAAAACTAGCGCTTTTAAAAAATCGGAAATTATAGAATTAATAATAAATATAGTTTAAAATGTAGAACACCTAAGAACTAAAAGAATCTATAAAATATATATTCTTGAATAAAGATAATATAGAAATTGAAAATTTTAGAAAGTATCAAAGTGATACTGTATCTAAAAACCAGAAATTTTATAAATTGGTATTATCTAGTAAGAATTTCTAATACAAAAATTATTAAATTACAAAAGTTTAAATACAAAAACTTAGAATGTAGAAAATCTAAAAAATGTAGATGTTGAAAAAATGTAAATGAAATTAAAAATACAAAAATTTGGGATGTTTAGCAAAATGACAAAAACTAGAAGCTTTAGAAATCAAAAAGTTTTAAAATTACATTCTGTGTAAGAGACATTAGAGTTTAAGATATTAAAAGAATTTAGAAGACAAATATAGAAGTTTAAAAAAGTAGCATCAGAAACAAAAAATTGAAATCAAAAATCAGAGTAACTAGAAGAATTTGTAGAAACAATTAAGTTCAAAAACTAAAAGAATCTAGAAACTGAAAGAAGTAGAAGAAGCATACAGAATGTGATAACTCGAAAGTGCGGAATAATAATAACAAACACTGAGATTGTTGAAAAAATTTAGAAACAAAAAATTTCAAAAATATAAAATTAAGAGCGTAGGAAATCTAAAATCGAAATACTAAAAAATTTAGAAACTAATAGAATCTTAAAATTAGTACATACTTTTTGGAATTCATAAACTTAAAAATATGAAAATTGGAGCAGTCTAGAAACTAGGACTTCTAGGAAGTAAGGATACAAACTAAAACAAATTATATGTATATATGAATTTAAAAAAAAAATAATTTTATATCTGAGCTAAGTTCGTTTTCATAGCATCCATTTGATGCAAATGACTGACCTACTACTATGGCAGTTTATATGAGAGTTAATAATACCAACTGCACGTGCCACTTGTACCACAATGGATCTTATCAAAGTGTACTTGGTTTAGAATCATCTGGATAGTCGAGAAAAAGAAATCATAAACCAGTGCAGTTTAGCAGAAATAAGAAAAATCTAGAAGCTACAAAATTCAGACACTTGTAATTTATGAACTATAAGAATTTGGTAATTAGTTCTATGGATTAAGAATCTAAAAAACATGAACTAGAAAATTAAAAAAAAATACGTAAAGACAACAGCAACATAACATTATTAGAGAACTTACAATTTGGCGCAACGAAATGTAATTATTTTTTAGAGAGTGTTTTGGCCAATTTTTAAATAATTAGCTTTTAATTTTCTTTATTGGTTAATTTTTAATTTTGTGTTGTAATAATTATTTTTTATTTTCTATTTTAAATTTTTTCACTTTAGCCGATCTGAGGCTCAAAGGACTACTAGTAATTAGTAATTTACTACTAGCAACAACTAATTTGTACTGCACAAGCTTTACTGCTGGCGTTAGGTCGTGACGAAGTAGACTGATGGTTTCTACACACAACGTACAAAGCTTTATTAGAGGTACAGGACTCCATTATTTCTATTTCTGCAGCTTTGAAAGTGAGTAGAAGTTGAAACCGTTACCATTACGCTACCGCTAACCTTTAAGTCAAGTTTATACCACTAATAATGATACAATAATTCGGTCAAAGATAAGACGCTGGTGCCTTCTTCAATTTAAGTCAACTGAGGCCGATTCGCACTAATTAAAATATATTGAAATTAAACGGTTATCATCCCGACATAAAATACCCCGATATCTCTCGCGGCTTTTCTTTTATTGCTATAATATTTTCCCTTAACGCGGCCATTACAGTTACATTCTTATGACATATCGTTAAGTGAGTTTATAAAATCAGTAAAACAGCAATTAAACTGATAGCGTTTGTGCCATTATGGACACTCTTTACGGCACCTAAGAGTCTCATTTGTTATTTTTATTTGGAGCAAACTTTGCACCCAACTCAATCTTTTCTTGTGATAATCTAAAATGTGTACACACATGCGTTCAGTTAATAGTTGTAGGTAGAAACAAGAAACGCTATTATTCCAACTGTTTTCAAAAGGATCAAGGACTTCCGCTAGACTTTCCCCGGAATTATATTGTGTTTTGTGTATGTTGGCAACTCGCAAAATTGTCTTCTGTGTATAGGGGCGGTGCTCCAAGCTATTCTTCCCGAGACTCCTCGTACCAATTGTCATTCCCAGCTTCTTAATTGCCTCACTCACTTCGTTTATGTATCGTTATCTAGACATCATTTCGCAACTACAATCTAAAATCATGAATTCCAAAAAGCACCCCTTTTAACCTGGACGTAGTGACCTGGAAAATTACGCTCGGAGTGTGTTTGCTTCGAAATTGGCGAAATTAATTGAAATTTCAGATTTATGACTCGATTTAAAAAGACGTCGCGACTGATTGCTTCTACTCAACCTAGAAAAAAAGCACTATTCAAACTTATTACGTATGTATAAAACAAAATCCTATTTTAGATGAAATTGCTTGGAAATTCATAAGCCGCTTTCTGAATCGATAAGTTTGGGTTTAAATATGTTACCTCTCTGAACTTAACAATTTAATTTAAAAAAAGTTTTTGCTGTAATTCCTAAAAAAGAGTGGAGTTTCAGTCGAGACCGTAACATTTCCTCTTAATGCGGTTTACGTTGTCTGGTCACTATAAAACTGTCTCGTTGATAGTATCCCCTTTTATTAAGAACACCCTAAATGGATTTATTTTAATCTACGACTGAAATCCTTAGTTTGAGTTCACCAATTTTACGAAAATTATTATTTGATGTAAATCGATAGAACCACAATCAACATTCCTCAGGTGTTGAAACTTGTATTAAAACTATGAACACACGACAATGTTAACTCAAGCATGCTTATTTCAAAGCAAGAATTTCTATTTGAAGAGACAAAAGCAAATACAATCGCGATCGAGACTATTTCTACCACAAAAATGCGAAAATTGAACGACTACTAGATATATTCGACAAGGCGTGATGCTTTAAATCTCTCCCTATATTCAAATTGCGACTTCGTAATTCCATCATTGAGATAATACCAAGTTAGCAGTTAACTGCAGTTGGAGACCGGAGCCCTGAAATTACTTTTACAAGTGGAAACATGAATGATACACTAAGTGTAGCAGTTTAAAGTTATGACGTCATTAATTTATGGATTAACTTAATAACACGTAGAAGCAAAGATAGTAGGTAAACTATGATGAAAGTTAGTCGAGGAGTAAGTCAGAAAACAATTCATTAGTGAGGATAATTTTCTCTGGCTATAACAACGAGAGATAACTACTCGCCGGAACCTAAAGCGAAGCGTGGCTCAACGCCAAAGTAGTTTACTAAAAATTAATTTTAATTTTCTAAAAGATCTTTAAAAATGTAATATATTTTTTGAGAAAACCTTTATTAGAATCAACTGATGTCTCAACGTCAATCTGCTAGAAGTTAGTGGAAGGTAATTTAGTTAACATAGCCTAGCTATATAAGTTAGTGCATCATTAAAATATTTTATTCCTATTTTGGTAGTAATCTCGAGTGGAGCTTGCCGTTAAGTTATTGCTGAATTATAACTACTGGAGAAGCTCGTTTGGTGCCAGCTTACTAAAACTGGTCAGTAATTGGAGATTTCGCCGGTCGGGATAATGGTGTGCGATATCGTTAAATGTACCGAGAGATTTGACGCCGTAAACCTTGAATGTTTAACAAGAGTAGTTGGGATATTTTAACTGGGAGTGGATAAATTAAATGCGATTTGCGTTTCGTGTGCATCGACTTAACTTGTATGCCGATCGAATGGGACACAGTTGAACTGAACTAATTGAAAACAGCGACTGCTGATGGCATGAAATCGGTGAACTGAATTTGGGAGGATTTGAAAGAGGGATGAGGGAGACTTGAGAGAGCTTCAAGGTGGATGGCAAAGTGTTGCAGTTTAATCGTTCGTTATCTACTAATGACGACGATTTGGAAGTACTGGCTTAGGGAAAAAAACAAAAAGAAGGCCATTAACAAGATGGAAAGCTGAATTTTAAGTCGACAGAGATACAATAGGATGGGGGATTTAAAAAAATGTTTTCTGATTGGGAATTGTGCATGATCGGATAAAAGGTCATAAAAATGCAATCGTAGGAAGAACGAGAATGTGAATTTGAGCCTCTGCAGCTAGATATATTCAATTCGTATTATTTATTCGACGGAATCCTCTTGAATAACGGCGGCGGCAGTTGAACATTTCTCTTTTTGTGTCGTAATCCAATCCGAAAATCAAACACTCACTAATGGCCGACAAGACGAAATTCGAATTAATCGTGGTGTGGTATTTTTGTATTTGTGTTGATCAGAAGGGCGGTTATATAACCCGCATATTTTACAATCAAGCAGAATGTTTCATTTGCATTTTTAACGAAAACGAACCTTATTTTCAAGTTGATTAAAAGAAGAGCAAGAGTAAGATAGGAGCGGTGCTGCAATCTATTATGCGAGAGTGGCATGAGAGAAATATTTAAAATAGCGCATCGAACATGCGATCAATCTTCGTTTTGTTACTAAGGAAAAAAATTGAATTTGAAAGCTCAACTATTTAGGAATTGAGGAGTAATCACGCGGATGATTTGAAGGAATTTGACGACTGGTGAAACCATGACACGTTCAGAGAGAGAAGCACTAGCAGGTGAACGTCAACTAACCGGAAAATTGGTCGAAAACAGCTCGCAAGGATATGTTTATTCATCGAATGAAATTTGTGCTGTTAATTGTCGGCAAGGGAGAAGTATATGATGATTTCTTGGTGGGTTTTTGTGTTTGTTGTTGCGCGAGTAATTATACGCGACCCGTTGATGCTGCGGGAAAACTCGCCTGGGGCGTTGAATTTATGGCTGTTGTTGATATTGACTCAAGTTACTAGCACGAAGCGAGTACATTTTTGACAGTAACGTATAGCTTCTTATATGGATTAAAAAGTACACAAACAAACTTAAATCGCAGCATAAATCACAAGACTACGCAACGTACTCGGCCAACAAACGGAACACAATCACACCCCTGCAATAATTCAAAGCTTACTCTGGTGTCACGCTTCCGGAGTTTAATAATTCCGCCCGGAGAAAATCACCTGAATTTTTAAAACGTCGCATGTGGCCGACGTCGCGACGACGTCACGTCGCAACCTCATCTATTCGACTTTAATAGGCACTTTGATGTATCGCAAACCGATGCGTCCGGTTAAACCGATTCGGTTAAAAGAAAAAATTACATAAACGTGCTCGGTGTCTCGTGTGTGTTTAATGTCGACGTTATGCACGAAATATACGGTTGCACTAGAACGCACCGGCGGACGTCTGATTCATGACACAGTTTCCACTTTTGTGAGCCCCCTGTGAAGCGAGACGTGCAGTCCCCCCTAGGTCTTTACCTCGAAATAAATGCGCCAAGAACGACGTGAATATTCGGCCGTGAGTGCTTACACCAGAACGTGATTTTAGCGACATCAAATGACTAAACTCATTCTCAGCCAAGTGTGCTGTATGACGATTATCATAAGGGATGCTTAGAGAAATAAGCTAAACTAGGCAGAATCTAGGTAGACATTTTTTTAAACTGTTTTCTAAACAAAAGAATTTTTTGGTGGTATCTTCATTTGGGAAAAGACAATAAGCACTAATAAAATTAGATTTTTTTTATAAAATTTTTAGACGATTATTATTAGGGATGCTTAGTAGAACAAGTGAAGTTAAGCAGACTCGATGTAGACAAAAAAAATGGCACCTAACCTGTCTATTTTATTATTTTTTGTAACACCAAATGTTTTCTGAAGTAATAAAATCTTCTTGAAGATTATCATAAAGGATAAGCCCGATATGAATATATTTTTTTTTTTTTTTGGATTTAATCTGTTGGCGATAATTAAGGTCCAAAGTCTAAAAATAAACAGCAACAAAAGCAATAATTTAAAAGTTAATCTTTGTGACGTTTTGTTTAATTTGTGGAAGTTACATGATTATAACAGGCACGAATATGTCGAGCAGTCCGTTCATTAAAATTTTAACGTTAAACACGGCCATATTAGCATAAAAACTTTGTCGATTTATATTATAATTAATATAAAGTGGTTAGTATAATGCTTATTATGTAGCTGACGTGTAACATAATTTTAATAAAAGTTAAACAGTGGTAGAAAAAAAATTTGGAAATAAAAATACCCTTGACGTCGTGTATTACGATATAAAAACGTTTAAACCTTCCCGAAATGACCATTAAAACAATTATTATAATCCTCGTATAAACTCCGTCAAAGTGGAGGGATAAGCTTCGAGTCGCGCGCGATTTAGAGCTTTTCTCTATGCTTTTTCAGTCGTTGGAAAATACCGTTTTTACGGGCCACTTAATTTGTCCGATTTTGACTGGTCCAATCAAAATTTCGATTGAGAAAAGTAAAAAAACGCGCGAGAATGTAGCTATAATGCGTCCGGGTGGTTGTAAAAAGTTACGATTTTTTCAGCTAAATAAATTAGGCCGAGCGAAGGAAGATATCAAGCAACGAAAAATAAAAATATATCCCTGAAAAACAACATTAATTCGGATCGTTTCAGCTGCGCCGGCGACATAAATTTGTCGGGAGAGTGTGTGTCGCACCAGGGGCGGCACACAAGGGCTTCACACTTGATAATAATTTATTTTTCGGTTTTAATTTGGTGCTGTTTGTCCTCTAATTTCGGTGTAATTTATCCGAGAGAGCAGCATCAGAAGACAAGATGAGACTTCGTGTTGTATTCGCGTCGTAATGTGGGCGGTGGGGTACATTTTCCAGGGACTTCACCGAAGACTTAGGTCTTGATGAGCGTCCGCAGGGCACGGAGTGGCTTTATGGTACTCTAGAGACGCGTTATGACGCCAGCCCACGATGACACCTCTCCGTCACTTGCCAGTTTATGTCTGCGGCACTCAACCTATCTTTCTGTTTTTACTTTCGGCGATTTATTACCAACTCTCTATCGAAGGATTTTGAAAGGGTGCGACCAAACCTTTTTTAAATTAACTTTCAACAGTTTTATAACTATACCTACACTTCAACTTTATAATCTTCAAGAATATTAAAAATTTCAAAATAAAGATAATGTGTATAGAAATATTAAAACTAAAAGTTTATTTACAAATGTCATAATATGTCATAAACCAATCGAAGTGTGACTCAAGCTGCGACGTATAGCTTTATGTGAATTTGACATTTGACAGTAAGAAAACAAATCTGATATTGAAATAACGATAATACTGCATGTTTTCATTAAAACCTAGAATTTTTTTATTTTTACCAAAGTTAATACAATAAATCTGAATATAAATTTTAGTCACTAATGGGCTGATTTCAAGTTGGAGATAATACCGGTAGTAGCGCAAATTTTAATACTTTTCTATGACAACAGCAAATCACAACCTCGAATTTGTTTATTTTTCCATGGAAACGAAGATACTACCGGTATTATCTTATACTTGAAATCAGCCCCTTAGGTTACTTATTAAAGTGATCCATTTGAGGTTACTGATTACGCGTCTCTATAGATGTATTATTTTGTTAAGATTGTATTTTTACGAATATCTTTTATATAGATTCATGTGTTTACAACAAACGATTTATTGAGCTTGCGATAGTGAATCATAGAGAAAGTTTCTTAATCTCTCAAGTACCAAAACATGAATTTGTTTTTGAATACCAAAGTAGAGAGGAAATTAAAGGTGGTTAGAGTTGAAAATTATTTATTCTTGAACCTTCTTGTTTTTTAATTTGGTTTTGTGCATTATTAATGTAAACGCGCGAATCTGTAGCACTTTTATTTATAAAAATATTTTAACGAAATTTGACACAATTATTCTTTTAATTATTAGTTACAAAATGACTGGAAGTAATTCTAAAAAAAACGTTTATAAATAATATAAAACAATGATTAAAAAATCAATAAAATTTAAAATCAACGAAATTAAAACTTTAAAAAAGTTAAAATGTAGTTCATGGTATACAATACTTGTAGCAAAAACCATTTTTAGTTTTTTTTTTTTAAACAAACAAGCTACAGATTTGCGCGTTTACATTGGAATCTCTATACTAGAGCAATTGGTAAATACTCCTCTTGAGATGACAGCTGATACGTTATTGCTTGAAATGGAGATTTTTTGAAAAGAACTATTGAGCTAATTTTGTCTATTTTCAAATTATTAACAAAAATGTTTTAATTAATTTTTTACCGGTTGCAACGGCTAAAAAATTTGTTTTGTTGACAAAAAGTCATCTCTCTGCGAAATTAAGAATTCTAAATCGTTCTCCATTACCGCCTCTGTTATTTATTATAGTTATAAAGTTCTTAATTAAGTGAATTCCTAATCCTATGGATTAAGCAAGCGTTTAAACTTTACAGAATATTCCGTTGAGGAATTAGAATAGTTAATTCTTCGTATTCCTTAAGTCACAGTGGCAATGTCTTACGCCATCCAGACACAAGATTAACATAAATAAATGGCAATTTTCTTGAAAGTTCAGTTTAGCAAATAAACATGTATGTAACGTAAATTTTCTTAAGTAAAAATATTGAAAAATTCTTGTAAACAAAGTTGCAGTTGACGTTTCATTAAGATGACATCAACGATTTCCGTCAAGTTTAACATTGTTTATCTTTAAAAGAACAACATTGACTCACCAAAGTTAAACAGATATAGACTTTAGCTTTACCTATTTGTAAACCAAAACGTCCGTCAATAAACCAAGTCTACATATAATAAACAAAATTCAAACTACCAACAAGCTCGTGTTTTGTGAGCGGCCAATATGGCATAAATTCAATACAAATTTCCGTGTGTTTCGAGCGGTAACCGAGCACCGTTAATCCACCCCTAACGGCAACAAATCCTCTCCGAAATTGACTAGAACGAACATACAACACCATCACCGTCATTCCTGTATGTATACGTGTTTATAAAAAAGCAATTTACTGACCCTCCGCATATCAAAAAGCAAAAGATTTATTCGCGACAGATTCATTTGTTGTAAAGTCGAGGTATCTCGGCTGAAAGTTGGCTTCCAAAGTACAAACTACATCAGTTCAGCTGGTGGCTGTGTAAATTCATTCTTAGAGGGTCCCGCCGGCAAACTTTCCCAAAACTTGGTCCATTGAATTGCGCTGCAGCGGATAGGAAAGTTCAAAATGACAATTACCGGAGGCCCGCATCAACGTGATGCCTCCCAGACTTTTTTCCTCCTCTCTCACTCACTTTGCTCGTCGAACAACAAAATGAAACGTAATCTGTGTAATTGCATATTAGCAAGATCGATTTTTTCGTCATGTAGACGCGCTCTACCCCGACTAATAGATTGTGACGTGGGGGACTCCGCCCCGGCACTGTTCCAGTCGATCACAGGCCTAATTGGGCACGGATTACGTGCTGCCAATTATTGTTTTCGGCTTGTTTGTTATCTGATTTGCTGTGCGGTCTTTCAGCGCCATTTCGCTCTTATGAGATTACCTTTGTTTCGCATTTATTTGGACCGTGTGCACACATAAAGTTTCATGAAGCGAATTTAAACCGCTCATAACTTGGTTAAAGATAAGACATACAAGTTTTCTTCAATTTAAATTAATTGAAAATAGATTGAAATTAACAAATAAATGTTATCAAGGTATAGGAGGTGTCTCTAAAATGAAAATAAAAAGGACATTAATATTGCTTATTATATTTTAATAGGTGGTTAAGTCTATCTGTGCACTGAGACTCTGAGTCACAAACCTCTAAGGTCAATTGGGATTCGAACTCACCCGGCTTTACTTTTGTGGCTTCGGTGTGTCTCTGTATGCGGGCTTCTCTCGTTAAAAAATATATATGTATAGTTTCTATTCAGTCTTGTTGTGAGTAACCAACTGGGACTTTATAACCCTTCTGTTGTCACCCGGAAAATTTTGGGATTTTATAATTTTAAACAATTACTAGGGCGTTGGTATAAGTGGTACAAAAAAGTGGTACATTTTTGTCAACATAACATTTTAAACTTCACTGTGTGTGACGTCATTGTTACGTTAGACCTTTTTTTGTGTCGAGAAAAGTTGTTAAAAAAGATCGAAAGATCGAAATTTTAAACTGTTTCGAAATTTTTTTAGAAGTACGTTTGAAAAAATTTTCAAAAACTAGTATTGCAAACATTGTAGCAGAAAAGAATGAAGCTTATCTGCGTGATTGCGGGAAAGTGGTAATGGTGTCAAATAGGTTTTTATCAACAGCGCAACGGTTAGAATCTTTTTCAAAGTGGTCCTTCTTATATTTTACAATGTTTAGAAGTGTAGGCAACGTTTTAACCAGTTTTGGACAACAGAAACTGTCTCAAAATTGTCTTATAAGATTCCATGCAGACTCACAATTTAATTTTGAAGTTTTAAAAAGAAAATTTGATGTTATTTTTAGTGAAGCTGTATTTAAAAAAAATGGATTATTCTACATTACGGTCAAGGCCATTTTACAATTTTTGCTAAGGTAGATTAATCTCTATTTTAAACTTTAGCTTATTTCTACTTTTAATCAACAGGTCCAGAGTTAAAAATGTAAAAATTTTGTAGTCATTATTTATATTTATTCATTAACTTTTAACGAACAGGTACCATTTATGATAATTAACTAATTATCATTAATTGTCATTTAATTATTATGCAGATGTAAAATCAATATAATATTCGAGAGATGAGACTTGGTTTTTCAGAATGTTGTGATTTGTTTTAGACCATGCAAGTGTAAGATCCCCGTTTTCTTACCATTTACTAGTCATCTCATTCATATCTACAAAAAAACATATTTGAGTGTAAAGGCAAACTGATAACTTATTTCTCGACTTAGCCTCATAACCTTAAAATACAAACTAATTTGTTTAGCAGTTGGAACAAAGGTATTAATAAAATTTTCAAACTGAGCCATTGCACTTTCTATTTTTCTACCTACAATAACTTTAGTGGGGCAAATAAGATTGATTCTGAAGTGATGTGAGAGGGTGTTGAAGGAGGCACAACCTGAAATTAAACGTGCATTTATCCTCTTCTGAAGATACTAAGATTTTACACATTAAGTAAACTTTTAACATACCCACATGATTAAAAATGATTACAAAATCACAAAACACACAATTTTAAGAGGTGACAGCTGATTTTGCGTGTTAAAGTGGAGAAAGTATTCCAGGAGTTTATCAATTAGTTTATAATGGCAATATTGGAACGCAATGTTACAGTTACAGTGGCAATAATTTTGAAAACCATTCTGAACAGCAGTAGGGCTTATATTGCAGGATGCCATAATATTAGATTCGGCGACTGAAAATTACAATTACAAAACAAAGAAGGTTACTTTTACCTTTGTTTTTAATGTTTTTATAGTTTTTTAGCTTGTAAAATGCAAATGTGTTAACTGTCAAAACGTAACCTCAATAAAAAAACCGAATTTACACTAAACTCTGAATAATTTTTTAGGGAATTTTAAAGTACGAATGGTGATACACACAGCCAAACATGACATACTAAATTTTGAAGACCACTCACTACAAGGCTGAATGCCTAATAGAAACAGTCGATGTATGTACTCTTACTAATACTAATTTTAAAAAACTGTTTTTTATTTTTAAAAACAGTGCTTTTACAGTTATTATGTATCTTTGATTTTTAATTTTTAAGACATTGTCGCCTCGGTTCTTAATTAATCTTAAACTAGAACTGGAAGCCGTGTTCGATAGTTTTATAAAAATAGAAAACTCTAGACACCATTCCATAAAAACTGGAATTTATTGACTAGTTTATAGGTTGCACTACTAATTATTAATTTCCGAATTCTTGCAATTTAAAAAGTTGAACTTTTAGTGAATAAATTATTTAACAACGACTTTTTTACATTTTTTATCAATAATTCAATAGTAACTCTTAATAATTGAAGAACTGAATTACACATTACTTTTATATCGTTTGTAATTTTGCTCGCATCGCTGATCTGATTCTAACCTACAGATCAGCGTTTTATTTAACATTTGATTAGAATAATAGTGTTTGCTATTTTTCGAAACGATTTTCGTATGATGAGTAATGATACCAGGAATTTAGAGAATGGCTTGACGTGGTGTTCTCTCTGTCTGACGCAAGCTTCGTTAACAGTTCATTACAATACGTTAAGCTAATTGTTAAGTTAAACGATTGTGAACACGACTTTAATAATTTGAGCATACGAGGCTCCAGTAATGCTTGTAGAACTAAAAGAAGTCGTTTTTAAATGCACTCTTAGGGGGGTTCTTAAGATGGAGGGCTCTTCCCGCCAACAAACCACCGAAATAAAGCGTAATACCCGATCCCAAACTTTAATTCAGACGACTTAAAATTTCGTATTGCTCAAATATTTGCCGACCCAATATTAAAAGAAGCTATACTCGTGTTCCCCGTTTAAGAGATCACCCGACATTTAAGCTTTCACAATGAAAATTTCAGGAGATTTTCTTGCGATATATGCAGCCATCAACAAGAATTCGCTTGAAATTAAATAAAAAAATCGGTTGGAGAAAAGCAGTGAAAACCGAGCGAATTTTTCGCGTTTGAATAACTTAACGAAATGAATAATTTAGCTTCGTTAGTGCGCATTAAACTAATAGGGGAAAGGCCGTAAGAGCGAAATTTTACAACGGAGCTTTATGCACGCCGTGTATCCCGGACGAGCTTCCGGGTCTTCTCCGATCAATGCAGCGGCCCCGACTTTTGACTCACAATTTGCGACAAATACTATTTACCAAATCAATTCAGCCAATTAGCTAAATTAATATTTGCATGAGAGAAAAAAAAAACAGGAGAAAAAAATTGTAAACGCTACTCGTAGATGATCTATGGACGCAAGTTGGTGTGATTGAGGAGATAGCTGGCTTAATTTGCATGATAAATGGAATATGAGGTGAGGTGCGATCACGGCAGACCTCCATTACTTAAGGTCTCTCTAAATCAAGCGTATGCTTCTTCGTCTTGGTTAAAATGGTTGTTTATCGAATTTCGGTCCCCCCGGATCGTTCCGGGCATCCATCAATGCATGTGTGCCGAGTCTGTACCTTGATTGCTTTCAATTTTTCTTTTGTAAGCACACGCCTAAAATAAATTCCTTTATCTTCGCGCGGTTAAAAGGAAAACGTTCCAGGGGTCCGGAGGGTGGCCTCCCGGTGACAGAATGAAAAGTTGTGACAAAGAATCGAACTCGCTGGGCGGAATCGAAATGAAGACATTTTGCCCGTTTCTGGCGTGTCTCGACATCATAAGCAGACGAATAAACCGACGCTGCAGGATCTCCTGCTATGGTCGGCATTTCTATGCTAATCGTGTTGACAAACAATTTACAATTACAATCTTAAACAAAGACCCTCACATACGACAAATCCTTTCGCCACCTAACAACCAAAATTTCTTTCTCATTCCGAGCACAAGCTATTAATTTGAGTTTTTAAATTAAATCACGAATGTATACACCCGGAAAGTTACAAGTGCAATAATTTTTGTTTTTCGGAAAGGTCGCTCGCGTTATGCATATAATTCCAACTTTTGTTTAATTTGTTAATGAAATTTTACGAAAAAGGGTCACGTTCTACGTTCCGTGATTATAAGCCCCTAAAGCAAATTTATTAAATAGTTACAGCAACTAGTCATATTCCAAGCCGAATTAAAACTCCACGAGAGATTATTTATTTCACTTTAAAAAGACAAACATTCGGAGGATAAATTTAAACTTCTTGCTCTCTGGAGCTGCTCTTTTGCAGGGAGTCGACTCGAATTAGAGCACAGCTATACTCTCCTCTTATCAACTTCAACTGTGGGATGCTGAACGTCTCGTGAGAGTCCCGCTGAGTTAAGGTTTCATCACGATATTAGAAACGTGAAGAATTACACCAATAAACTTCCAAAACAAGGCTTTTATAATTTTTTCTATTTTGCGTTTGATGTTATGACGAGAGCTTGGAAAATATGCATTTAAAAAACAGTAAAATATCCGTACAAAGATGCAGAAATACAGTTAAAACATGCACAATAACATGCTTTTATGATATAACAAGATAAACAGCTTTTTACTTTTTAATTTTTAAATTGTAAGAACAAAGCATACGAACTACATCTCGATTTGTCAATTTTATAAAATATAACACCTACTCCTCATGCCAAAATGCCAAAAGCAAGAACAGCTACTGGTCCTATTTACATGTAAGTCAAGGAATGATTTTACAAGCAAATGGCATTAGTTTGTCTTCAGTTAACCGAAAGATTAAATGATTTTTTATTTAATGTATTTGTAAACAAAAAAATAACTACGTTACCTTTGGAATTGTAATGCTGGTTGCATTTTTAGTTTCGCAGGCTCATTACCATTCGTGAGACACCCTGTATAATTAGACTAAAGTTTTTTGTTCTAAGATATGCAATAAATGTGATTGTTATCAATAAATATTTTTAAAATAAATAGTTTGATTGATCCATTTCTTGTGTAACATCACATTAAAAAAATAAGACAATGAAGATCAATGCCGTTTTTTCTGAAAGTCTTGAAATAAAATGAAGGTAAAAACAAGTCATTTTAACCTGTTAGCTGGCCTAAAACTGGTGTAGATGAGTTTGATTGTTTGATATTCTTTAATTTTTATCTACCCAGAAGATGTAAAAATATAATCAAGCTACTCACATTTCTTTTTAATGAACGAAAAGGGAGCTCTTTTAAAATTCTCACATAACGTAGATTTAGTATTAGTCAATTTCATCTTCGTAAAAAAATAAACATTTTTCTAACAGCAGGACTAAATTTAATTGAGTAGTCATTGGGTGTATAATTTAAAATCGTATCACAGTAGAATAGCCACTTCTATTTTTTTTTTTTTTTTGTACAGAGGCGTCGACGGTTCGATGTTGGATAAATGTCCACTTACGTTACAGAAATTTTGTAAATTACTGAATTAAAGAATTGCTTATTGCCCATTGTGAGCTACCCCTCAGCCATTTACAAAACATCCATGGCTTTGGTAGGATTCGAATTTACATCGGTTTGGCTCTAATGGCTCGGAGGTTACTACCGACCCATGTCGTATCTTATATTATACTAATTGTTTTTAGGAAAAATATGTTTTATAAATTTTCTGGTTAAGTATAACATTTAAATGAAACTCACTAAAACGTTAAAAAGGCGCTTGGTTGGTGTGTTCAAGATTTGGTTTTTGGTCGACTTTTCAATCAATATTAGAGTGAATTAAAGTCTTTTATGTGTATTTGTCATAATTTTCGCGATAAAATCTTGGAAAACAGATCGGTGTCGCCGTCTGTTTTATGTAAATAACCGAGTCTTCCGACATGTCTATCAAAGCCATAAAAGCAGCGATTGTTGGTTCAGAACCAATAGAGAATAATTGTAGTAGTATATGATTCTTCCATTGTTTAAGAGGAAAGCAAACTATCGGCTTCATCTGGGATGATTTATGCGTATCTTGATAAGGTAGATGTCCGCTTTCTTTTGTATGAAAACATTCGATGGCTTTTTGTTCTTTTGATGAACGAAGTCGGTTGTGTTTTTCCCCCAATGTTTGTTTTGAGAGAAACTCGCATTAATATAAAATTGTTGTTGCTTTTTGTATAATTAATATTTTGTTTTGTAAACGTAATTTGGATTTATCGCCGTCGGCATGTTTTGTTTTGATCTTCAACGCAACACCAGAGATACCGCGTTTATTTTTCAATTAGAATTTATTTTTTCCTCCCCCATTGAACAGATCTATCGTTTTAAGCTTATTGCTCGTTGATCACTGCCACATTTAATTAACCTTTGACTTTTTCTATTTCTAGGACTTGGAAGGCGACACACCTCTGCACGATGCCATTTCGAAAAAACGCGACGATATGCTGACCTTACTTCTGGATCATAACGCCGATATCACATTGACCAACAATAACGGATTCAACGCCCTTCATCATGCAGCGCTCAGAGGGAATCCAAGGTAGGACGATTCTGACGTATTTTCTCATCCTTTTCGCTCCTTATATATACAATAATTTTCGTTGTGGAGCGCGAGGACGTGTTGCTTCCACCGGAAATTGGCGCCGTCGGCACTCGCATCCGTTTCCGTGCACATCATCGTCGTCAGATTCTCCAAAAGTCGACTCCAGTCGACGATATTTACACACTGCCCTCCTAAATAAAGACTTATTTTGTGAGACGTAAAATACAGGTCTAACGAAGTTAAAGCTCCAAAATTTAAATTAATCTCGTTTCGGAGCCGTCTGGCTTTCATAAAGATGTCGCGATCAAGGTAATTCGGTTGCGAAAATGTCAAAGAAGCCAACGAAAATAGTTTTACAGATGCGTAAGAAATGTCAACAATTTAATTAGTTTTTTGCTTTCACAGACGCTTTAAATTTTTTTTAATGCTTTTTACTAGTTCGGGTAATATAGTTATTTGCTATTTTACTAATTTGGGTCAAACAACGAGTGTCTTTTCTATCATGTAAATCGTATTAGAGCAGTTTGTTGGTATACAAAGTAGACATGTTAATATCAATTACGAAATATGTCGGCTAAATGGTAACCGTGGTATGATGTGGAAAGTCAATTAACGCTAGCGTTAAACGTTTTTTAACAAATTTGTGCTTTTTCTTGCAACTAACGCTTTGCAATTTTTTTCTCTAGGGTTTCGTTAAATCCACAGTCTAGGCTAAGACATCAGAAATAATTGGTTAATTGAACACAGAAATCTAAGTCGTTATTGCTAAAATTACACCCATTGTCTTGGCTAATGTCAACAATCTGACCAAAAAAGACAGGATTTTTCCAAACAATTGACTGAAGTTATAAAATTTCTAAAAAAAGTAATAAGTTCAAATTAACACTCGTATTGGAGGAAGAAGACGAAATAAAAAGCTTTTGGAAGGAATTTGACGAAATTTTCTGACAAATAAAAAAATTAATTGAAATGTTTCACCGCCCTGACGATGTTCTAATAAAGAACGAAACTAGTCGG
The DNA here is from genome assembly GCA_029207805.1 of Tribolium confusum. Taxonomy (NCBI): domain Eukaryota; kingdom Metazoa; phylum Arthropoda; class Insecta; order Coleoptera; family Tenebrionidae; genus Tribolium; species Tribolium confusum. The sequence goes on from JALGAY010000004.1 coordinate 9,997,643, forward strand.
CCTGAAACATTTGTTTTATTTAAAAGTTCTTGTTTTTGTAACAAACTTTACATCAGTCTTTTAATAAATAAATTAAAATAAGAAAAATAAAAATTAATTTCAATTTTAAAATGAGGAACCGCTTTTGTGACATTTTTTTCTGCCATAAGTCGTCTCGGCTTTTTTTGGACCTACCTTTAATCCGGTTTTCCAGTGATATTCCTGGACTTTCCACTTTAAATAAAACAATCGGAATTACTTTTAAAAATATTTATTATTATTTTTGTAATAGGTGGAGATGGAGAACAAAAGGATAAATAAAAAGCAAATGAATAATTTATTGATAAACAAAACAATATTTGTATACATCTGGGTTTATTATTGAGTTTGAAACGTTTAAATACGTATTATCATTAACTAACTTAAAAATAAACAGATACATGTTAAAAATTTGATTGAAAATTAAAGACAAAGAATTTTTATAACAAAGTAATATTACAATAGTCAAGGTTTAATTAGGGCATCTTCTTCTGCTGCAACTGATGAGTGGCGTTTCTTCTCCTTCTGCTTCTTTTGGACATACCTTTAATTCTGAAATTGGTGCATCTTTTTCTGCTTTATGTGGTGAGTTCTCTCCACTTCTTTCTTTTTTTCTCTTTCAACTTTTTTTGGACCTATCTTTAATCATGATATCCAGCGATGTCCTCGAACTCTCTAACTCCAACCAATCAAAAGCAATTTATTTTTAAATCGTTTATTTATTTTTTGAACAGGGTTAACAAGCACTTTAGAAAAAAATATTTACCTCTATGTAATTTTGTTTAACAAATAAATGTACTTATATTAATAGAGGAGCTGATGTATTTTTTTCCCGAGTAGTTGGTGCAAGACTGACTAAAACAAAGAGAAAAGTTCGTAAAATTGTAAAAAAAATTATAAAAAACGTAAAATTATTTTGTAAATTATTATGGCAATAAATGTATTTAAATAAAATTGTTTATAGCTAAACATTATTAAAATCAGAGTATTTTTAAATAGGTTTTACAATATGGAACTCTACCGAAATCGCAATAATTTAATTTTTTTAGTAAATTAGACTGATTTTTTTACGTTTTGAAATAACACACAATTAGTTTACGACAACTAAACAAAGAAACACTCGTCAAAATTTTACACAACAACAAAAAACTTGAGAAAAAAAGTGTTTACAATTTATCACAATGCTGTGACTAAAAAATTGGAAAAAAATCCTTTTAAATGAAACCGCCACCACCGTAGTAAAATTCAAAGCACCTCAAATTTAACTCATTTAATTAATAGTTAAATTACTATATTTTTTAAAATTATTTTGTTTATGTAAAAATGCAATAATTTGATTGATACTAAGAAATTTTTCTTACACGTAAAATTTTAGGTTACTTTGCGAAAAATCTCACAAAATAACTAAAGTAACTTTTTGGTGGACGAGAGATAAATTTTCAGCTGAAGCTACAATGTCTTGAGGAGGTGTGCACAACGTTTTTTGTGGCAACCACAATAGATAAAAAAATGAAAAGTTCGTAATGGCAAGGACCAAAATATTTTTTTGTGTGTTACTGTTCAAAGCGGTCTAAAATAAGATTTTGGTTTCAGCAGCCGAGGAAATGAATTTTGTGGTCGATGTGGTGATTGAACAAAACAATATTATTTTTATGTAATTATATAAAATAGCCACTGTTTTTACAGCGAATAATTGTTGAGCACTTGAGATGAGCGCAACTCTTTGATCACAATTGAGTTTTTCATTTAATTTTTATTCGAGGGCTTGCTCTCGAAAGAAATTAAGCTTCTCCTCCGGGGCTGCGAAATTTAGCACTTCTGGAGGTAAATTAACGGGGCAAGGATAAAGAGCAACTCGACGGAAATTAAGAAAGGCGTAAATTTTTTTTCGAGGATGACTCTACGGGGCGCCGTTTTGTCCTTTTTGCGTAAATTGTCACCTGAGCTCATTTCAATTTCGATGATATTCGGAGCATGTAATAAGAATCGAAGGGTGTATATTGCACAAAGGCTTTGGCCAGATCAATCGCATTTTTGCATGATAAACGCTTCGAGTTATGGTAATAGTATGCAGATGCACTTGGTGAAATGAACATTTCAAAGTGCATCAGATGGCAAACTTTCAACCGGCTGTAATATTCAATAACATTTCGCTGTGTTCAGTGTTCTTTTATATGAATTCAGCAAGATTAAAAGGGAATACCACCATGTGTGGGTCGGTGTTTAATTAAGAAAATGTGTTCGTCTGTGAAGTGTCTCTAACTGAAACACAAATAATACAAAATCTAATAATGGCGTGTCGCTGAGTCGGACTTGGATACACTGACTAAGAGTAATGGA